>OX382230.1:3203914-13203914 GCA_947507525.1 Apamea epomidion
GTACCGTGCTAATCCAGAATTTGGTCTGTCTGTGCGTCAGTTTTTATCTAAACCGTGGTTGAGTTAAGTTGCACACAAAAATCTCTAAATAATTTTATACTACATTTGCCTAGCCTTTTGCCAACTATGTTGGGGTCAGCTGCAAGTTTACCGGATACAGCTGACTAGCAGTATTTTACATGGAGCGACTGCTTATCTGACCTCCACACACCAGTGACTGGATACCCCTTGGTAAGACTGGTTGTCCGACTTTTGGGCTTCTGACAACGTCAAAGATCTACGAACGACGGCTGGGACCTAGGGCTAACGTACTTTCAGAGGCACGGAGGAATCTCGATTTGTAAAGGATGGTCACCCATCCATGAACCGACCGCAACACGCGTAGCTTAACCTTCAATCGACCCGTGCCGCTGTTACTTATTAGTATTAATTAAGCCACGAGCCTGACTCCCCAAATAATCTTATACAATTCTCGGGTACGCTAGAGATAAATACTGCTGTGCTAGTAGTCTTAAAAAATACAGCACAATTTGTACGAAAAATCCTTGTTTCCAAAACATATCCAATATTAACACGGAGCTCCATTACAATCTTATTACCTTCATAATATGAAAACATAAGGCGAGTCCACAGTTTTTGTTACCTCGGTTCACCTCGTCTTTATGCCGTGCCGAATACCAAAAAGGTTTTTAGTTGGCAGGTGTGCGTGTCGTCCACATTGTCCGGTTGAGCTCGGCTGCCCGTATACCTACCGTTGAATGTCATTTTCTTGTTTTTGAACCTTGTGGACTGGGGTGCAAGTTGTGGGAGGTGAAAAAGACGGTACACTTTTTGAATGCACAACATTAAATACATTGTGCTGCTCAAATGCACACTAACACCCACTTGCACTAGACATCACTAAAGACAATTGGCGCTTAACTTATTTAAGTCACAAAGAGCAGTGGTGCAGACCTTATGGTAACGGCCCCAACTTACGGGTCATGGATCTTGGGTTCGAGTCCAGGCAGGCGCTTTAATTTGCGTAAGAAATTTCATCATCACTGCTCTCAAAATGGTGAAGGAAAACATCGCGAGGAAACCGGCATGTCCTAGAACCAAAAAATCGAAGATTACCAACCCGTACTGGGCCCGGGTGGTAAATTACAGCCCACTCCCTCTCGAAGACAAGAGGACTGTGTCCCAGCAGTGGGAATATTATAGGCTGATTATGTTATATTTGTATAGTAGTATATAGTATTTATGTCATGATTTTGTCTCTGTCATCTTTAATCTATTGACAGAAATGGACCGATTTTATAAATTCGTTCAGCCTTAAATGCATCTAGTGATTGGTGGTGCAAGTCGGACCTAAAAACCGTTTTTGAACATTGTTTTCGGCTAAAGAAGTAAATTTGGCAAAAGACATGTATGACCATAAAGGCTTGCGAATAAGTAAAATAATATTATAGCAGTCAGTTCAGTCAACAAGTTATAGTTTGTGAGTTTTGGGTAGAGTGTTTTTCCGCTTACACCACTTAGGCGGGTATCACATCTCTGCTGCGAAACCATAGCAGTGAAACCACAGTAGTTCCGCCATGACTGTCTGTTTTACGACAAGCGTAACAACAGCACCTCGATTTGATCCTCTTTCCCGCGTGATTTCGCTGGAAACTAGTTACACCTCCGCATTCAGCCCACTATTAAGTTGCGATACAGCGTCTGTTACACGTGTATCAAGCAGTCGACAAGTTTATAAAGCAAAACTTGAATTTTTCTGTAAAATGGATGTTGATTTTACGGAAAAACTAATCTAAGAGGTCCGAAGTATACCAATACTGTATATTCTAAGTCGAATGCAACGACATTTGCACCGATTGTTACAACTCAACTGACTCTCATGATGTTCCGCTACTCGAATCGCGACATAATGTAGTAATGTTTCTTAGCAGAATTCGTTGAGCGGTTCCCATCATTATTTTCGCGGCGGTGGTGTGCTAAGGCCCTGAATCCTGTGTCCTACGTTACTACCTGCTGAAAACCTGGTGATTAAAAAAAAGTATCTTTTTTTGCCAACCTAATATTACTCGCTTGCGTTTACACCTTAAGCCCTAACGTCCTGGTTCTCATGTTAAGGGATTTTGTGCGCTTACAACGTAACACTGTTTCATACAAGGCTTTAAGCAGATAAACACAGGGATTGGCCGGGTTCCGCTGGACATGTTATTTTTTGACTGGTTTGTTATTTTTTTGCCAAGCTCCTGACCAGTGGTAATACTTCCATTAACCGCAAATCTTAGTACAACCAGCTTATAAACCAGTTTCATTCGTTTTTTCTCTATATCACAAAGGTATTTTCGGTGATTTATTATCGATTCGATTACAAAATTAGGGCTTCAAAGTTCGTGAGCAAAATAGGTATCCGTTTATAGAATATGAAGTAGGTTGGTATCTATGTTCATTGTTATATTAACACGTACCATAATACACGTGCCAAAACAATGTCGGAATATTATTAAACAGATCCACGTTGTATTATCTCATATGGCAACAGATGTATGAATAATTTAGACATTATTTTGTAACAACTCACCTGTTTGTATATAAACATCAATATGATGAACATTTTCTATTATATTCCATTGTAATTGCAGTTTTAGCCACAGTATAATTATTTTTTCTGCGGCCTTCACAAGGTTTTGTGGGAGGCCTTCCAATGCTACGTATTCCAACGGTCTCCATTCCAGAACTTTCGGTCCCATCGGCCATCTGTTCTGCGAGCAATATGCCTGCCCACTGCCATTTAAGTTGATGGTACTTGGGGAGGCCTATGTCCAGCAGTAAACGTCTTTCCACTGCAATGATGATGATGATAATTACTTTATTATTCTGTGGTTTAGTCTAGTGGCCTATAAATCAGGGTGCAACAAAAGAGCTTCAATAAATGCAGAAACTTTCGTAAGTCTTGCACACCCTGATTAGTCCCACTTCCGATTTTTCTGGGGGGTCAGTCGCCTCGAGGGAAGCCAGTATTTGAAAAACTGGTCTAAATCGATGATCATTCAGATGTACCTCACTCGTAAGGGCGGTAAACTGGAAACGTGGACAGTTAATGCATATAAAGTCAGTTAGTTTATCTTTTAGTTACAAAGAAACCTTTTGTCAAGTATTGACACGATTGAGAACGAACGAAGACGTTACTATTCTTTAAGCGACATAAATCAAATTATAAAATTAAACTATTACAATTACGTAGTGATTTGATTAACTACTGCCCAAAAGATTCAACCCACAAATCCTAATGATTCCATTCTTTTTCAGGAGTAGTAACATCGCCGGTAGCAGCGACCGTGACGCGGGTACCAGCCATAGTCGGCGGTGAAGCAGACATGCCGTGTGACATCAGACCTCCCATGCACAACGACAGTCTTCTCCTCGTCGTGTGGTATCGAGATGACAATCCTGTTTACAGGTAAGTGGGGTAGTACCTTTTTCCACAGACAGACTAACGCTTATTTGTCACGGGGACAGGTTGAAACCACAGACCGCTTTGTGCTACGATCCTTACATGCTATTTTCCTTCGTTTACATTCGGTGAGATCGTCGGTTAAACAAATGAGGCTGTACTTACGCTGATGTTATATAGAACAGAATATAAAGACTATTTATTATGTAAAGGCGGTCTTTTAAGGGGGGCGCCAATTAAAATTTTCTTATTTTCTTACTTGTTATTTTTTGCAATTTGCTGGTCAGTGTCAGGTTGTATGTTGAACAAAATATGATTCGCGAGCGTAACGAGTATTTACAGAATTATAATCATTAAAATGATTAATATAACCCATACAACATACATCAACATAATCCTATTGCGTGATATTTCATGAAAACTCAATCAATATATTAATGTTGACCTGCAAATAGGAAAAAACGTAAGAAAACTTGAAATTCACGGGCTACCTTAGCGCATCCCTCTTAAAAAAACAATGTTATCTATTCTCATTTCACTTTGTAACGATACTTTAATTTAAACAACAAACAAGATTTGTCATGAAACTGGGATTGAGTGATGCAACTAACATTGTGAACCAGTTAAGCAGCAACCTATGTCCATTTTAAATATTCTTAATTAGATCAAAATCAAATCATATGGTGTGCAAATATTTAATTTTAACCTGCACAATGTTATTAATATAATTAGGTACATTCATAAAAATAAAATCAAAATAGACAGCAACAACAATAAGATCTCATACTTGAGGATTTATAAATTAATTAATTGATGTCAAAGTTATACATATGTCAGTTCAAGAGATAAAGTTAAATTAAATGACAGATTAAGAAATATCAATAATTGTAAATTGTAATTGGTAATGTCATAACAATTAAAATTTCAAAGTTTTGATATAGTGAAATTCAAAAATCAATCAATTATTACAATCTAGTTCTACTCGCAAAGGTAGTGACAATGAACTAGCTTGCTTTATTTAAATCACAATTATTTTAAAATCCTACCAAAGTCCCGCAATTAACAGTTTAATAAAAAGTTTATTCCCAACAATAGAGAGCAGTTTGCTTTGTCATCGGACATTCAATTGTTTTCCGATTTCATCGGAGCATAGAGTATTAATTACAATTATTGTTTTCCGATCTAAAAACATAGAGCGCTAATTACCAATGTGACATTTTCAGTCCAAAGTATGTATTAATGGACAGAGCCCCTAGCGCACGCGCGGTGTGAACACAGCGTTAAATACGAACGATTTTGAGTCGAAAGTACAACTACCCTGTAGGTCTTTGACATGAATGAAATGGATGGAGCACGGGTGGTCCAGTGGTAGAGGCCCCGACGTCACGTGACTTCTCCGATAACTTGAGTATGACTGAAGCCAGTTCTTGGATGTCACTCTTGTTTTCTTCCGTTTCGATCCGCGTCTGATCCATAAACGCCTAAGTAGATTCCCCATATAAAACACACATAGGTGCCGTGTGCAAACTACCCGCAATCTGATTGATGAGTTGTAGGTCGTGGGTCCGAACTCGGACAGGCGCTTTACTATGTGTAATTATTTCATCACCACTACTCTCAAAACGATGAAGGAAAACAGCTTGAAGAAACCGGCATATCCTAGAACCCAATTCGAAGACATGTGACATCTACCAACCTGCACTGGGCCTACAAGGTAGCTCTCACAAAGAGGAGGCCTATATCCTAGTATATTGGCTGATAATAGGACTTTGCCACTTTTGCGACTGTATCATCACTGTATTTGAATAAAGTCTTAAAACTAATACTCGTAGTCGAGTCATTTAAAACATCATAGGTCGCAAAAAATTGCACTGTTCTGATTTTTTGGGATGTTGTAGGATAGATATCGATAGTGTAAAACCAAGTTTCCAGCTTCGATAGACCTGTGCTAACTGCGGGGTGTTCAAAAAACCTGGAATTTTTCGGAATTGTCAGCACTGACGGGTCTATAAGTAAATATTATGTACGAAATGAGTTGAGGAACTGACGGCGGTGCGAAGATACAAGTCGTTTGCAAGGAAATGGAGGGAGATGGAGATAATGGAGCTCAAAACCTCTATGAATACCTGCAACTCGCGCATCAATGGCCTAGAGGCAAGGGTTGATGCCTTTGAGCGGCGGGCTGCTTGCGAATATCAGCACAGTGGACAAAATAGTAGAGGAATTAAGGCGCGAGTTCAACGACAGGGATAAGGATCTCTTGGCAAAGGATCTTGAGATAAAATATACTCGACGCCACGCATGGTAACCCGATTCAGATCATTACAGTTTTAGAAAGCTAGGGATCAACCTTAAGGAATGCGACATTGTCAGCACAGAACGAGTCGGCGGGAGGCAGCTCAAATATTATATGCGTAACGAGTCATCTGCCTAGCCTTTTCCCAACTATATTGGGGTCGGCTTCCAGTCTAACCGGATGCAGCTGAGTACTGGTATTTTACATGGAGCGACTGCCTATCTGACCCCCACAACCCAGTTACTGGGTAATACGAAACCCTTTGGTAAGACTGGTTGTCAGACTTCTGACGACCCATAACGACTGCCAAAGATCCACGAATGACAGCCGGGACCAACGCCTTAACGTGCTTTCCGAAGCACGAAGGATCTTGGTATGTAAAGATGGTCACCCATCCACGGACCACACGCGGCAAGCGTAGCTTAACCTGATCAATTGACCCGTGCGGCTTTTACTTAGTGCGTATGTGTGTAACGAGTGTTCGAATTTACGTTACATTGCGTGACATTTTTTGCTTATATAGGTAGGTAAGTATCGCTTACTAATTGGGTCGTTTGCAATTTTCTGCCAAGAATGCTTCAAGGTAATAAATTGATTCTTAAAGGGCTGCCTTTAAGTAGCAATAACGTTGTCGATGGTACAGTTACAATTCTACTCGTTAATATTGCGGACTTGTAAGAATAGATTGGACATTTCTTTTTATTGAGTGTAACAGGAAATATAAATTAGAATCAACGCATTTTTCTAATAGTTTCTATTATCACAGCAATTTGGTTTCGTATCTGACTGATTTGAAATTGACACAGTAACTTTACCCAACTATCGTGAGGAAGCCGGCATGTCTTAGAAGCAAACATTCAAAGACATGTCATAATCATCATCATCATTTCAGCCGAAAGACGTCCACTGCTGGACATAGGCCTCCCCCAAGCACCTCCACTTCGAGCAGTTCTGTGCTTCTAGCACCCAACGGGTTCCTACGGCCTGCAGCGAAGGCATGTGTGTAATAATGATATTTACCAACCCACACTTGGTCTGTGCGTTGCATGCTATTCCCTCTCACACTCCTCGCATAGAGAGGATGCCTGTGGCCCAGCAGTAGGAACATTATTGGCTAATTTTGCACAATCTTATCGCGTAATCTCTTCTTCCTTATAGGTATTCATTCTAAAATACTGTGTCATTATTTATGTGGCTTGTAGAAATAAAACGAGATTCATGCTCAAGATGCCATCAATTCACAGGTTTATGGCCCTGAAATAGTACCCAAGAGTAAAACTATTCGAATCCAGTAAAACACAATGGCTCTTGAAACCATTACCAAAAACACCTCGCTCCAGTCGTTTAGGAGACAAATGCTAAAAGTTATTTACTAAACACATTACACACCCATTCCGCAGAGGCTAATAATGATATTAGCTAGCTGCCGAGGGAGCAATTAAAACATTTATGTAGTACGTAAAACGAAGTTTCTCAACGTCGAAGTTTCAAGTTTTGGAAACTGATACGGGGACACGGTTGGCGCTTTTGCTAATCAATGAAGTAATTTTGGATTTTACCTTATTGCTGCAGGAGGAAGGTAAAGTGTATCAGTTTATTTATGCATTTAAGTTACGAAGAAAACTAAAGCAAAATGAATGTTATGGTCTCTAAATGTAATGGAATTGCTGAAACCAATTAAGAATCATCATTGCCATACAACGTGGCAATGCTGCCAGCTTTTCGGGCATTTTTCCTATTGACAGCGATGCGGACGAATTGTTTGATGCCCTTTGATTACTTTCCCTCCTTTTTATATACTTCTACCTATTATTGTTTTAAGACTGTTAGCTTTTTCAATTATGTAAATATAATTAAATAAAAACATCCTACTAGTCCTACTAATATTATAAATGCGAAAGTTTGTATGGATGGATGGATAGATGGATGGATGGATGGATGTTTCTTACTCTTTCACGCAAAAGCTACAGATGGTTTGTAACCAGGATAATCCTGGTTACAAACCATCTGTGTGCCAAATTTCATGTAGGATGCTTTTTATCCCGATATTCACACGGGATCGAAACATATGCGGGTGAAACCGCGGGGCGTAGCTAGTTTATTAATATGATCATGTAGAGTGTGCCCTGGGTTTTAGATCCATTGAGAGCGGGATATGTTCTTGTGATTGAAAATCGGACCCTAAAGCTCACAGTGTAAAAGAAGCCATCTACTTTCATAGGGTGTTAGTCCTAAAGCCTCTTTACTTCCGTATGTCTTCCGAGCAAGCATTAGTCGTTAAAGTCGACCTTCTTAGAACACTATTAACAGTACCAATGAATGACATGAAACCTTTTATGTATTTAAAAAGAAAATGGAGTACCTACGTGTGCATTATCAGAAAGTAATCCATCTCCAGACTTATATAATCACGCCTGTATACCCCGAAGAGAGTATCTATAGAGGAGTATCTATACACCCACATTTCGATAGTAATTTTTAAGTCCCATATAATAGGGAATGAGAAATGAGCCTATTGCTATCACGGCAACCGGGCACAAATATACAAGCTGTTGTTTTGCATCCTCGTCAAATTTCAGGAGGCCGTTATGAAAGACTTAAATAATCAAATAAAATTACGACCCCTGGTAAATAATGAATACATACTTCTTTTTTTAATTATGTAAGTTTGACAGTATTTCAGAATACACCACTTTCAAAGAACAGAATCGCGTTATGGTGTAGTATAAGTGGCCGCGTTTTTATGTGTGTGTAAAAGGGCAGTTACAGTGCGATCAGACACAGGCCGCGTTTTAAAATGCGTGTCCCACACATGCCGATTTCCAAAAATTAGAAAAAAATAATAAAATATCTACTTATTTTATTATTGATTCGTGTCGAGAATCAGTAGCATAGTTACCTCCTTGAATTTGACGAGGATGCAAAACGACACCTTGTATAGTTTAATATAATAATATTTAAACATAAACGCGAATTTTTTTTTTTTTTTTTTTTCAAAAACGCTGCCTCACACTAGGAATTACTCCTGTATCGTGGGTGCGTTTACAAACATTTAAACTCACATACACAAACAGCCAGACCCGGAACAAATACCTGTAGGCAACACAAATATTTATTCCGTGCGGGAATCGAACCCGCGACACGCAGCGCAGCAGTCGATCACTCAGCCACTGCGCCAACCGTGTCGTCAACTCTATCTATCTATCTGTTACCTTTTCACGTCTAAACAGCTGAACGTCATCATAATTCTACTACCCATATCCCAATTTATTTGGGGTTAGAGCAACATGTCTTTATCTTCCATACTTCTCTATTAGTCGTCATCTCGGTAGTCACCCCGTCAATCTTAACAGCTGAACGTATTTGGATGAAACTTGGTACACAGGTAGACTATGATGTAGATCACAGGAAACTATTTATCCCGGTAGTGCGTCACCGTAGGACAATTGCCAACCTCACGCGGGTGAAGCTTCGTGCAAAAGCAATTTTGAAATAAAAGTCATAATGGTGCTTACCAAGTCTTGAATCTATATTCTCGTAGTATCTGGCCTGTGAATCACCAGGCCATCGCAATATCATGTACCTAAATGTGTGTTTATACTATCATATCGATCCTGCTTGTTTGTATTCACCCTAGAAAAAATACTCTCTACACTATGAACTCAATAAATCTAGAACATTTTTCCCAGCATAAATGACACTGATATATTGCACCAGTCAACTTTACATGCTGTGAATGCAACAAATCCTCATTTAGTCGAAGATTTATAGTGTCAAATACCATGGGAGCTATGTGGTTGGCTTTTTAATAACATACCATGAATAATATTATACGTAAATCACTTAAATTGAGCGTAACAACAGTGTTTATATTACGTTTTATATTATGTTATTACGTGTTGATATTATTTTATATTAGTAGATGGTTTTATATTACGTCATATAAGTCTTGGCCTGAAAAAAAATATTTTGGCGTTATTGTAACCAACCCCTTTTTCAGAACTTATTATAGAAATGCCCGACTTCACATATGCCGACCATTTTTAGTCGCGTAGTGTGCGCAGTGTTAGAGAGGTATGAACTAAAGAGTGTACTAAAGTTCACTCATCCTTCATAGGAAAGGAAGGATCCGACAAGATGGGTGTTGTGTCTGGTAGGCTACTGCCCGACGATTGATGTCGGGACGTTGTAAATATGCTAGTCGCGCAGTAAACTTTGCTTGCGCGATGGAGGATTTTGCGTGATGTCAGCGTTATATGTAGTTCGCATGACTGTAGCGTTGTAGATGTGTAATATTTTGGTCATAGCAACCATCCAAATGTAAATGTTGTATGGAAACCTGACTTAATCTTGTCGCCTAATTTATTGCTTCGCCCACACTAAGATATCGCAAAGAAAGTCTTCGGATTTCTTCCTGTAGACCGTTGCCAACAAAATAGCAAGGTCTGGTAAAGATATCCAATCTTTCTCTATCACCTCGTGCCATCTACGAGGTAATTCATATTAATATTGGACTCATTTATTATAATAAATACCTATTTTTGTCATTCATCTAATTATCACAACTTCATACTGTACTTATAGGTAATTATATTTTTACTATCTCATACAATAAATTCTGAGGTATTTTTCCTTATATGTTATAACCTAATAACTTCTGTACCGTATAAATATTTTTTGTGTACAGTCACGAGCAAAAGTATGTATACACTCGGCTTTATTCAGAAGCAATTTACTCCTTTATTTTTTAATGAAACTTTATGTTGTTACGAACATAGCATTTTCGAACCCATAGGTTTATGTTATGTGTCGTGTTTCAACGTTGCATTCGTTATTTCACGAAAAAATCGCAATTGAAAGTTGCCAAGTGTTGACATATTGGTGCTCGTGACTGTACCTACAAAATTTTATGATAATTACGATTTTCATATACAAGGTGGCAGGGAACATTGACGCGCCAACTGCTTAATCATGAATTCAGCACCTGATTAAAGACCCCTTACCGTAGAAATGATCTAAAAAATAATCTGCTGTTTCATAGAAAAGTGTACGTACGCGGTCAAAATGACTGGAACAGACTTTTTTCATGACCGACCGATTCAACGCAGGGTGTTCAGAATAATGTACTGAATCCATGGTAACAATCCGTTCCTGAAAGCGATCGCAGAAAGCGATAAGGCCGCCTATTGAATATTTTTAGTGTTCAATCTATTTTTTGTTATGTATTTTTGTGGTATACAACAGTGTCTGGGTAACACGATACTCCTTGGTAAGACTGGTTGTCGGACTTTCGGGCTTCTGATGACCAGTAACGACTGTCAACCGGACTATCACTGCTCATGATGCTATAATTGGATTAATTGAAATAAATGCTTTATATTTGAATAGAGCATCAAACTTAAGAAAATGAATACTGGAAGGAAATAATGTGAACATTAAACTCGTTCACGGTTACAAGATCAATACCTGCAATGGAACGTAACAGTCAAACAAAAGTGAACTACAATTAGCTACTGCACAGAACGAACGGCCAACTTTCCAGCTACAGCCAATTTCAGAGAACGAATTTTGTAAGTCACCGACAGAAGTACAAAAGTTCCCGAACAGTTCAGTCGCAAGCGATTCTGTAATTAAAAATTCTAATGAATCCTCCGCGTTTTCAGATGAACGATTAATGCAGGTGGTGAAGTGTTTCGGTATAATCGTTTGGTACATTTAAATGCAAATAGATGCAGGTTTTGAATCTTTTGAAGCTAGTTTTTGGACCGTAAAGGAAATCTAGGTGAATGAGTTCGTACTGCATTATTTCTAGGTACCTCAAAAGATTCGTAGAATTAAATCGTAATGTTTGCCTCAAAAGTGATTGAGTACCGGAATTAATAAAAGTACGAGCACTTAAAAGCACTCAAAAGATTGATCGAGTATCGAGAGTACGACGTTTCTCTAAAATTGTAAAAGTTGACAGTAACAAAATAAAATCAGGGAAATTAATTGTTTAGCAAATTGACACCAAATTAATGTTCCTCCTCTCCGTGAGAGGGAGTTTGTCGTAATCCACCACGGCACAGTGCGGGTTGGTAGATGTCACATGGCTTCAGATTTTTTCGTTCTAGGACATGCCGGTTTCCTCACGATGTTTTCTTGCACCGTTTTAAGAGCAGTGGTGATGAAATAATTTACAGCAACTAAAGCGCCTGTCTGGGTTCGAACTTACGACCTACAATTCGTAGTCGCGGCTGTTATCGCCACGCCACCACTACTCCATGATATAGATAAAACACTTTAAATAGACGTAAGGTGTCAATTTTCTTAACAATAAATTTCACTGAATGTACTTTTAACCGTCTTCGTAACGAAAGTAATTTAATCCCTAAAGTTATTATTGTGAACAAACGGTTATAATCGGACCAACATCAAAGATGTCCCCAACATAGGCTAAAAACCTATGAATAGAAAGCAAGCAGATAATGGACAAAAAGCGTCGTACCTACCTCAATTCTGACCCTGAACACTTGAAATCTCCAACGAAAGCTTTTTAGGTCTTAAGTGAAGGATAAGTTGAAATTTACCCAAATTCTAGCGAGACAGGGATGAAAAAATAAAGTGACTTTTATATACCCGCTGTAGCGTTGCTCCCTTAGAACTTGACCTTGAAAATATACCCTTGGCTCCGGTTGTTCTGAAAGGGTGAGGTATGCCAAAGTCATAAATCGCCGATGACTTTGTAGGTGATAATGTTTCAAAAAGCTAGGAGTCTCTATAAGCCTGAAAGGCGTTAAAATAGCTGCATAAATTAAGGTTTAGTGTTAAATTTTAGGTCTGGTTAAGTAGCCATAACTTGGGATTATCTCACTTCGATAGAATGTTAGTTAGGTCTTCTTACATAAGAACGTTATTAAATTCTTGTAATAATAATGATTTCTTTTGATTTTTTTTTCAATTATTTTGATGTCGTTGGGTTCTAGTTTAAACCTAATGAGACCACTTTCACAAAGCTATAGTCATACAATTTTCACAACTCACCAACAACCCTAGATGCCGAAAACCACAAAGGACGAACATAGGACTTTTGAGGCCCTTACGTTACTGGGAAAATTTATAAATCGATTTTTTAAAGTAATTTCAAAACATTTAAGTTGAACTTCTAGTAGGTTATGCATTCCTTACCTACCTTAGTGATCAAACTAAAGCCATTGTAGTCAGCCAAAGATCATTTTGGTATATGATATCATAACTAATATAATGTACCTTCAATAGTCTAAATGTATGTAAAGAAAGTAAAATCTCTACTGTATGAATCCGTCGAGGATCCACTACTTAAGAGCGTGCAATTTTAAGTTTCAGGTGTTAAAAAAGTATTTGGAAACTTTATGTACCCCTAGACTTAAGTATTCCGTGTTACGATATTGAACATTTCATTTCAAAATCAATATTTAAGTGCACTACATCGGGCGATATTTCATAATTTGATTTAGTAATCATGGCGTAAGCCTCACTCATGCATCGCCACTTCAACTAGTTCTGTGCTTCCCGCATCCAGCGGATACCTGTATTTTAGTAATATTGACAAATAAAACAAAACAGCGAAATATTTTACAGCTATTTGCGAGGTTCCTAACTTGAATGCATCCTCTTTAATATATAAAGCTTACTTTAAATATCCGCAACGATTTTCATCAGTCCTCGTTTCCACAATTCAGTACAATCATCGAGCCTTTTGTTTCCAACGTCAATAAAAGTGCGTGTGAATGATGTGTGGCGTTGTTTTCTGTTTACACCAGTTTAACGCGTACGGCAAACACGACGGGAAACGCGATCGTAAAGTTTTGCTCAGTCACAGATACGATCAAATGGAATACATTTGGTCTTGTGTTCATGCTTTTACTTCATGTTTTTGGTAAGAATAATTGTTAAGGCTTTAACGATCGGGCTATTTTCATTTTCCACTCGTCTAGTAGGCAAGCTTATTAAGTTCGGTAAAAATAGAAAAAGTAATTGTGTCTTATTAGTGACAGTTGAGCTTTTAAGTTTTATGCTACAGGACTTCATCTAAGCCGTTGGTCCCGGCTGTCATTCGTGGATCTTTGACAGCCGTTACGGGGCTGTATAAGCCCAAAAGTCTGACCATCAGACTTATCAAGGGGTATCGTGTTACACAGAGATTTACTTTTGTGTCATAGCTTGTGAAGGTCCTTCTTACGTCTAAGTGCTGATTTTTCAATCGACAGATAATTTTTATTCGTGGAATTAAATTGACGTCTAACAGTTTTTGTATGGAAGAACTGTAAAAATTTCAAAATTATTCCTGCGATAAAATTATCTGGCGTTGGAAAAATCAGCCCTGGTAAGTTTATTCTAAGAATAATTTTGAAATTTTGACAGTTATTTCATACAAAAACTGTCAAACATCAATTTTATACCTCGAATAAATATTATCTAACGATGGAACAATCAGCCCTTAAGAGCTGAGTTTTCAATGATCTGATAACTTCACTCGAGAAATAATTTTGAAATTTTGACAGTTGTTTCACACATAATCTGTCAAAAGTCAATTTTATTCCGCGAATAAAAGTTATCTGGCGATGGAGAAATCAGCCCTAAATTATTTATGCTCGGTTTCTATAAGCAAAAACGAATCATTTTGCTTACCATTGCCAAACTGGGCATATAAATAGATTTGTATGCAAATTTTACCTGTGATAGCTACTTCCATATAAGAAAGAAAGAAATAAAGTTTATTTGGACACAGTTCGTGAAACACAAAATACAAACTTAATAAAATAAAAATAATGTTTCAGACAACAATAGTGTGTGCCTCACGGCTGCGCCAAAAATGTTCATTTCATATGGGTCTACTATGCAAAGCTATGAGGTCTTTACTTCATTATTGGTAAAAATACAAGAGTAGTCATTACATACGGTCTGTCATGACGATAACACAAGCTTTGAATATTGAGTAGTTATTAAGCAAATTGGAAACAGCCAGTTACTTTCAAAAACACGAACCCGATACTGACTCAAACATACCAAACCCATTTACAATATTAAGTGTAAAATTGAAAACTATAAAAGTCGAGCGTATCGATATCGCAACCAATTACGCGAGTATCATCAATCAATACGCGCATAAAACGCTCGTAAAACGCCTGACAATTGCCTTTTATTCTAAACATTATGTTCAAGGCTATGTTTTTGGGTAGGGTCGTTAATAAAGTAATAAATGTATTAATTTCTGTACAGAAAACCAAAACTGACTCTTTCTAATCTAGACTGTTACATTACACTTACACACATACATAAAAAAAGAAAAAAAAGCTAAAAAAAAAGGCTAAAAAGAGGCTAGGTAAAAAGGCTACCTAAATATTGGTTGTAGTCGTGCACTTTAAGAAAAAGTGGAAAACGTTTATTTTTTATATTATATTTCTCTGATTGGGGTGATATAGTAAGTAGAAAGTTGAGGCACCGTCGTTTCGTGTCTAACAGCATTAGGTATATCTATCCATCTAGATGGATGTAAAGACCAGGACCAAGGTGCAGATTTAGCACCAAAAGAATCTAGATGCTACCTCAAAAACCTCTGGGCTGCAGCCGTACCCACTATTGCCACGCATAACACTATCGTCATCAGATCCTAAACCATGTCTTCTTAACATGAAACAAACGGCGAAAGAGGAAGGGGTTCGCTTAAGGTGCGACTTCGGAAATTGTTAAACTTTGTATAGTGCAAGTTGGGACGCGACGCGACCAGTGTGCTAAGGCGATATCTATTATGCTTTAAAGACGATAGCATCGAATACCTACACTGTATGAATGCTTAGTATTTGTAAAATGATATAACAGTCGTTCTACCAGCCGTTTTATTGTCAAGAAACTTTTGAAGTTCTATCTTTTCGTTATTTTTTAACACTTTGTGTATGGCTAGAGAAAGTTTATATTACCGCAGGCAATCACTCAGTACAGGTCAGCGGGGTGATTACGTAACTCTCTATTAGTAGCAATGGCTTTCATTTTGACAGTTCAACAACATTCATTGCGATAATTAAGTTCATGAGCAGAGATATTTTTTCAAACATATAATGCAATGGATTAGCAATATCCTTCTAAATGTTCAGATTGAGATTGATGGTGTGATATCCAAGGCTGGTATAGCGCTGCGTCTATACTAACAAAACAATTTATCTAACCCGATAACATAGTTTGTTATCACGGCACAATTTCAAAATCTAGACTTCCATAAATACTAAAATAATATTTGATAAATGTAGCGCTCATGCTTTTAGAACTAAAGTCAGCTTGTTCAAATGTTCATAATTCATTCGACTTCGAATCAATTTTGAGCATATAAAGCAGCTGAAATAACTCACTTGAAACTAGAATCGACTTTTTAAATGAAAGTTTAGATGCTTTTGTGCTACGTTTTATTTTGACGTTTAAGCACAGAGTAGATAGGTACAGAAGGCTTGTTTCGTGCAACGAGCGAAAACGAATGCACATATAAACACGATTAAGCACGTTATGCCGTTGGTCCCGGCTATCATTCGAGGATCTTTGGCAGTCGTTACGGGTCGCCAGAAGTCCGAAAGTCTGACAACCAGTCTTACCAAGGGGTATTGTATGACCCAGTCACTGGGTTGTGGAGGTCAGATAGGCAGTCGTTCCATGTTAAAAGGCTAGGCAGGTGATGATATAGATACGCTTCACATATGGCGAGTGCAGGCGCACTCGCGACTGGCATTCGAGCGAGATCCACGTTCGTACGCGTCTCTGTGCGTGCGCCTGTTTTCATCCGTGTTATGAAATGAAAATTTGCAACAATATAATTATAGTACATTACATACCTACATTACATTGTCGGGTTTATTTAAAAGTTTCAAAAATTAAATTAAAAATTTAAAAAACCCTCGACACAAAATATCTAATAATAAAAATAGTATAAATGTAAAAAGCCTAAAACAATTTAAAAAAAAACTATTGAAAAAATAGCCACAAATAGAACAAAAAAGGTATAAACGTGAAACCACAACATAAAGAAAAAAGTAACCTTGAAATTATGATCCTACGTAAGTACGTATGAAATTTTTTGATTAAATGTTGTCCCGTCGGGGGAGCGCTCTAATTATTAGCCTAACGTTCTGTTAAAGTTTAAAATAGTATCGTCGGGGGTTGAAAACAATCTGCTAAAACTAGCATAGACAATATTATTGATTATTAAATAAAATTAAGCTAATAAAATTGGTACACAAATCATAGTTATTAAAATTTAAAATAAAGAAAGAAATAGTATTTATTGCGACTCGTACTAAACTACAGTCAAAAATAAAAAACAAGATTTTATAAAAAATAAAGTTACGAAAAGGACAATGAAACAGAAATACCTACGAGGCCAAAAGGGACCGACCTCAGCATAAAAAAAAAAATAATAATTCACATTTAATAAATAAATATTAAAAATCAAGTATTTGTAAATTTTATTTAAAGTCTTATACTCGTTCACAGTATATAATGTGTAGAGCCGGCCTTCTGTATCTCTAGTTTGTAGAATCTATGCATATGCGTGTTTAGTCACGTAAGGTCATTTAGACCGGCCGCTTTGAAGTCTTTGACTATGCTAGACAAAAACAAATCAAAGGGAACGGAGGACTTTTTCCTTTTGTGTTTTTTTTTTTTAAATGCATAGGTTGTTCTGAGCATTTTATGTTGAAATGGACCGTTATGTGCGATTGATCGACGGCAGATTGGCGTTTGTTTTTCTGTAGTTTTTATAGTTGTGCTAAGGTTGCTTTGGACCCGCATACTCTTTAGTTTTGCAACATTTTTCTTAGTTTTTGAACTTTTACGTAGAAGTTTTTATTTTGTTGGCAATATCAATAAAATGTTGATCTAAACAAGACGAAAAAGGATATATCCCATTTAGTAAAAGGTAAAACACTGAACTGTTTTTCCAAATCAGAATTTAAAAAAGATCACATTATGTAGTGTATGCGTAATACATACTTAGGGATCACAACACCAAAAAACAGGATATATTTTGGCTAACTTTTTCGGGGCTGTCCGGTCCCTCCTGATTACGATGAAACGACTGCGTCAAATAATAAACACACGTTCGGACCCTGCAAAGCGAACACCACCGAAGTTATGCGAATAACGCGAAAGGGTTTTTACCATTCATCATCGCAAACAAACTGAAGTCAACTTCTGCACAACAATGTGCCAGTTTCCACAATCTACTTTCGAAAAATGTTTCACATTCGCCTTTGACCTACTTTGCACATGCGCAGCATATCTAAATTTTACATAAAGCCTCGAAAAATTTCCGTGTGACGCGGCGCATTGCGGCACAACCAGCAAATATTGTGACAACACCGCACCGTTGAGCATTCGAAATTGAGCGCGCACACAAGTTTCCATCGCACGAAAGTGCAAACTTGAACAATTTCGAACTTATCTACTACATGGAAATTCCTAAATAAACTTTGAGATTCTCAAGTCATTTCACTACATATTTCACTCGGTGAAATTGTAGCTATCAGAGTATTTTAAGAGCAAACTCTTTCCTAAAGTATGAATATGAGATAGGTAACATTAAAGGAAATTGCATTTCACGTGTGTGAATACCCAGGGTTGTATTTCAATGTAAAAAATGACGGGCAATGGACCTTTCCCGGTCAGTTTACTAGTTCGCCATACATTTTTCTGTCCGCAGACAGATTGCCGCGAATGGGAAAGCTTTGATAATTTATAGCGACGTGCACTACCACGCTTTCCGTGTATTTCTATCACTGTTTTTTTCTGTGGAGCCTTTAGGAAATATGGTCTGGATTTTGTGTATGCTTTACTGTGAGAATACTAAATTTGAATGTACACTCTTCTCTTTACTTTAAGAAGGTAAAAAGGTAAGTAAACTTTATAATTTTCTTAAACAATATACGTCTCAGAGACTTTATAGATAATTCAGCAAGTCAGAGTATAGTAAAGTCTGTGGGTGACCGGAATAAGTCTGAAAACTAACTTTACACTCTGTATTTAGAGCTACTATACTTGTACAGTCACGAGCAACAATATGTCAACACTTGGCAACTTTTAATTGCAATTTTTTCGTGAAGTAACGAATGCAACGTTGAAATACGACACATTATATAAACCTATGGGTTCGAAAATGCTATGTTCGTTACAACATAAAATTTCATTAAAAATAAAGGAGTAAATCGCTTTTGAAAAAAGCCGAGTGTATACATACTTTTACTCGTGACTGTACTCGTATACCAAGACCTACTCTTCGTCCCCAGTCAGGCACACTCGTAAAGTAGCTCAATCTACTGTAAAAAAGAGTTATGTCCGCAATTTCCTCTACTCACTCACTATTCACTAAGTACCTCGGAGGAAAACTTTGGTAGCTGCTACGTAGTACATAAATTAAGTAATGCTATAGGATATCCGACTTTATCTTGAACGTGCCTACTACTTTTGTTATTTTGAATTAGGTGCAATTTTGAAGATACTTAAAATAGGAAAGATAGATAAGTTGTTGTCAAAAATGGTTAAGGCCCCAGTCATTATTTTTCTTGTAAGTGGACACGTTACCAAATGCTTTTAGAGTAGAGTAATTAACAGTTTTTGAACAAAAACTTATGATTACCACAGAAGGAAAGTAAAAAATGTTTAATAAAAAATAAAGTTCCATACGAGGCCAAAGGCATCAATGCCTTTTTATTATTCTAAAGAATTTGAGTAAGTACAGAGTAGCTACAATAATATTTAATAACTAACTTCCGGTCACGGCTTCGTCTGTTTGGTATGTCGATATAAAGCTATGCCCTTCCCCAGGGTTTAAAGTATCCCCATACCAAATTTCATCAAAATCGCTCCAGCCGTTTCAGAAAGTAGCCAGAACAAATAGACAGATGGTTTTTTCTTATAAGTATCGTATATATTATTTTAGTATAAAATCCGTTATTTTGACATTACAAACAGACACTTAAATTTTATTTATTTGAGGATTTAGATATTTAATGAGCACTACAGTTTCAGCATCACAAAATGTCTGAATCCTACAAAAGTTATTTCATTTGTGTATCTTTGTTTGACGGGACTGGCAAATAACCCACCTTCGTATATCAGTAACATCTGTTCATACTCGTTATAATTGTTAAACTTTTTAGGTCACCCACCTAGGATGTCCCTACGTTTTATTGAATTACCGTCTCCCAGAGACAAAGTTGGAAAATAACTTCATGGACACGCACAAACAGATACTGCCTAGCGATAGAAATAGATGTGGTACTAGTATATATGTTTTCCCGGATATACGCTTTTACAAGTATCTCCAACACAACATAATCTTATTAGAAAACTTAAGCCTCTTTCGTAAAAATATATATTTCAAAGAACTCTATTTATTTTTATTTTACTTCCGCTGTCCCACTGCTGAGTAAATCCTCAGTCCCACGGCTGAGTAAAGGCTCCCAAATCCTTGCAGGCGTCGTTTCCTGGAGCCACCTCGATCCAACCCTAGTGGTACGCGTCTAGTTCGTCTCACCACCTCTTCCTAGACCGGCCATCCTCAGGCACCTACCATGTACGGACTGTTGCCCAGCGGTCACTGTGCATGCGACAGACGAGACCTCTTGAGAACTAATTACTTGAGAACTTATTTGAGTTTAGTAAAGGTCTTAAAAATAGATAGATTCTTGATTTCTTACGTCTTGTAAGATCAAAAGAAAGTTTTAAATAAAATTTGAATATAAAAAAAATCAAATGAATTATCTTCATTCAACTTAACAGGGCCGAACTCCAATCCGCTTATTTGCCGCCCCAACCTTAATTGTCTTTTGAGGATTTCAAATCATGAAACCAAACTTAATGCGCAGAGGTCCTAATTTCGGGCACGGGGGTACAGAAACAAACAAACAGTCCAGTAAATTTAATTCCTTTTCATTATTAGTGTTTATTCAGGCTTCGCTGCCTCCGTCTGAGCGGTTAGAAAGGCTTGACTGACTAAATAAAAGTGAACTCAAATTAGGTGACTTAGTTGAAGCAAGTTAGTTTGGCAATGTGCCGGAAGTTTATTAGGACTTTATTTTATTGATGATAATTAAATTTATTTGTGTGGAAAAGTATGATTTTGGTGCATATGTTTGTGACGTTTTAGAGGTACGACTTGTTGAAATTCGAGATGAGAATTAGCTCCTACTATTTTTTAGCTAACCAATTTTTGTATAAACTGATTTGGATGTGTGATCGTCAAGTGATTGGAATATTTACTGACGCTGAAAAATGAACTAGTAGCTCATGTTTCATTTGTTTTTATGTGTCGTTTGTCACAATATTTTATGCCCATAAATTATAGTGTGTTCGTTTTGTAGTTTATTCGTAAATAAACTACAAATAGTGCCTACTAAATATGACCGCGAATTATACCTCAAAAGTGCTGGGCAGAGGTTTTCAGGGACAACTTTGAGTATCATGTTTTTTAACCGACTTCTAAAAAAAGGAGGAGGATCTCAATTCGGATGTTTGTATTTTTTTTATGTTTGTTCGCGCATAACTCCGTCGCTTGCCAACCGATTTGAAAAATTATTTTTTTGTTAGAAAGGGTATACTTCCTAAATGGTCTCATTGAAATTTCGACAAGATCTGATGATGAGTTTCGGAGACAGACAACGGAACTCTTCAATAAATGCCAGCAAATCAACGGCTATTGCTGCTATCGGTATGTATTGTTTACGCCATCACACAACATAACGTCACGCCTGTACCCTCTAAAGGGGTACGCAGATGTGTTCAGTATACCACGGTACACCCTCATTTCTGTCAAAGTTGTTATTGGGGTACATCTAATCTTGTAAGTATATAAGAATTCGTGTAGGGTAGGTACAACTAAAAAGTGAAAAATAAAAACTTTTTTACAAAAAAAAAAACAACCGACTTCGAAGTTGAATTTCGGAAGTCGGTGTCGCTGGTTCCGCATTTTTGTTTTTTGACACCGACTTCCGAAATAAAAATTATTTTTCTCTTTGTAGTGTTTTTTTTTGGAAGTCGGTTGTTTTTTTTTTTGTAAAAAAGTTTTTAAAACAATAATGTCCGTTTTCACTAAGACTAGGCGTTACCCATAAAAGCGCATTGTTCGATTTTCAACTTTTGGCGCTAAGCCGAGCGTTGAAAATTCAACAGTGCGCTTTCATTTAGAAATTATTTTAGGAATCGCAACGCCTAGTGATAGTGAAAACAAGTATTATTCTAATTTGGCTTCTAGTCTGAAAGCTTTTGCAACCGAACGAGCCGTCAATCAGATATTTCAAACGAATAAACAGACACACTAAAATAGAGATATATTCTTGTTTTAGATATATATGTAACTCATTTTCGATAAAATGTCCCTTACGTTATTTCATATTTCCAGTAACGATATGTTCGAAAAATTTGTTTGTGATATACGAATTTGTGTATGGCAGAAAAGTAGCTTTTTCTCTCATTTACGGTCATACGTCTGTAGGCCAATCCTCGTAATTTCAAACGTTCAAAATCTAGTCGCAGTCTCATTTCGGCGATAAACAAATGTCAAATACTTGTCAAAATCTAGGGAAATTAAAGGTATTTTTGACAGATACCTCTAATTTCCGAGCGGGAGAGGTCATTTGATGATTGATGACCCAAAAAAAAAAAGGTATTAATGACAGATTGAGACTGAGATCATACTGTGAACGTTCTTAAAATTACGAGAATTGCCCCTCTGGTCATACACTCACTCCGGTTGCGAGTACTACGCACCTGAACTTTCTGAAGAACATCACCAGTAAGGTCTATTACCTATGTCTTATTTTATATATTGTCTCCTGGGGCGTCCGCTTCCAGTTAAAATAATACTATAATATAAAATAATAATACAAATAATCCTATACAGGCTGATTTTTTAAAGACCAGCCAAATTTAAGGATGTGGTACAGACCATCAAACTGAACAACTTTCTCCATGGGACAAATAGCGTAATCGCGAAAATTTTATCAACTGTCCCATAGAAAACTTCAATACCTACTCGACCTAAATGTATGGGACGGCTGAATTTTTATTCGCGATTACGATGTTGGTCCATGGAGAAAGTTGTTCAATTTGATGGTCTGTACCAAATCCTTAAAATTGGCCGGTCTTTAAAAAATCAGCTTGTATAATATACATAATATATAACATCATACACATCCCCTGCTACGCAGCTTCTTTGGTGGAAAGGCACCCTTATTTCAAGAAATTTCTAAACCCACCTCTGTGTGGTTTCCTCTTGAGCATAACTCGTTAAGGCGTAGCGCTAGGGTAATCTGGGAAATAAAAAATTCTTACGTTTATTTTTGCAATTTGCAGGTCAGTGTCAGGTTATTATGTTGATCAAAATATGATTCGCCATTGTATCAAATACTATATACAGAATTATAACCATTAAAACCACCAGTACAACTCTCTAAGTTCAAATTTCCCTATTGAATGTCAATTTCATGAAATCCTGACATTGGCGCCGATTCCCTTGTTCACAAACTAAACTAAATTTAAATTCAGTGCATCTTTTTCTTTGTGTTTCATTAACAAAAGGACAGAAGATAAATATTAGTTTAGTCCTGTCAAAATAGTCAGTGCCTGACGTAAATTGACGTATTTTTAGTAGCCATGTTTTTAATCACGTCTAAACTGTCTATGGAGTATCTTAATTTGACAGAGTGAAACTAATATTTATCTTCTGACCTTCTCTTAATGAAATTTCTTAATGAAATCATTCTAACTAAGATAGTTGTGTTGATGATTCTACTGATAATAATTCTTTAAAAACATATTTGTTACAATCGCGAATCAAATTTTTGATCAACATACCTAAACTGAATTGAAAATTGCAAAAAACGTAAGAAAATTTCAAATTCGCGGGGTAACTAAGCGCGGCGCACTTAACTTTACAAATAATTACATAAATAATGTACTACATTCTGCCATTGAGGAATAGATGCATGATGTAATGTTATATTTACATTGTGTCAACAAGATACCATCATCGGCTCAAAACCCAAACAATGATTCGCGAAACCGATCATAATTATTATTTACCGACGTAACATGTTCAGGCTTGCGGTTACCAGTCTGTTAGTAAAATTAACGGTGGCGGAAGTTTAGGCTCATATTTAACGTTGTGGGGTACCCTGGCAAATAATAGGCGGGTAGCTTCCGATATTTAGCTTGCAACGATATTTAGCTGCGATACGCGCAATATGTCAGTTTACCTACGTAATTTAGTTCGAAAACCATCGCTAATGAATTCTCCGAATGTTGTTGTTTTGATGTATATTGATTGTGCGTGTATTTCTGTGTCATTTTCTGGCAACACTGTTACAGTTACGTGCAGAATATTCTCTTGTTATTTTGTGAAGATTTGTGTTTATTTTTCTTAACGCTTGTGTTTAATTGTTTTCGGCCTCGTAAAAATATTTTGTAGTCAAAGTCAAAGCATTTATTTTCAAATAGGGACATAAAAGACGCCCTTGAACATCAAAATTAACAATAAAATAGAATTGATTCTAGTCGCCTCTTGCAAAAGGTTTCGTATGGAGAAGAATGGGCAAGAAACTCCACGGTATAAAAGAGTATCGCTCTTTTAAAATGTTTTACAATATTTTGTAAGTATACATTAATTTAATTGTATTACCGCTGTTTTTCTGTCAATAATAGAGACAAGTAAACAATTTGCTTCGAATGATTTCTCTTATATTTCTTGGTAAGTTTTTTTTATTTTTTTTTTGTGAAATCTTAGATAATTTTATATTTTTAACCCCCGACGCAAAAACGACGGGGTGTTATAAGTTTGACGTGTCTGTTTGGGTGTGTGTGTGTGGGGGGTGTGTGTGTGTGTGTATGTCTGTCTGTGGCATCGTAGCTCCCGAACGGATGCACCGATTTCAATTTTGTTTTTTTTGTTTGAAAAGTGAATTTGTCGGGAGTGTTCTTAGCTATGTTTGATGAAAATCGGTCCAAGATGGCCACCGCCACAGAATGGCCGATTACATATTTTTTCACAACTCCCTCAATATGGGTATCAAATGAAAGGACTTGACTAGTAAAATACTATACACTATGATACATTTCAAATCCAAGATGGCCACTACCACAAAATGGCGAATTACAAAAAAACTGATTAAACACCAAATTACCTGAATCTTAAAACGCAAGAAAATAAAAGAAATGAAATAACAAGGAGTTCCTACAAAAGCATGAAATAAAAAATTAAATTTTAAATGTAAAAAAAGTCCGACAACGTGAAACCCTACATAGGTACGTATGAAATTTTTTTATTAAAATGTTGTCCCGTCGGGGGAGCGCTACTATTTTAAACTTTAACAGAACGTTTGGCTAAGAATTTCATACGTACTTACGTAGGGTCATAATTTCAAGGTTATTTTTTTCTATTTATAGGGTTTCACGTTGTCGGGGTTTTTTTTTTAATTTTAATTTTTTTGTCCTATCTTTAATACCGTTTTTAGCTAAATATGACAATGATTTTCTATTAAACTCGGTAGGTTAGGATGTTTGATGAAATTTTGTTACCTACCTATATTTTTCGAGGTAGGTTCCCTTTCGTTTTGTAGAAAATTGTTTTGACATAACATCCGCCTGGTTTCTCCGAAGGGTAGGGCAGAGGTGTACCTCTAGTCACCCACATTTCGCCAGTTATGTTTAAGTCCTATATAACAGGGTCCTAAATAACGAGAATATCCAGATACAAAAACCCAATAGCACTGCCCGACCTGGGAATCAAACCCAAGACCTCGTGCTCAGCAGTAGCGCTTGCGAGCACTAGACTACCGAGGCATCATCTCAGGAGAACGGTTGCGGAATCTCTCATCTGCCTAGCCTTTTCCCAACTATGTTAGGGTCGACTTCCAGTCTAACTGGATGCAGCTGAATATCAGTATTTTACATGGAGCGACTGCATAGCTGACCTCCACAACCCAGTTACTGGGTAATACGATAACCTTTGATCAGAATGGTTGTCAGACTTTCGGGCTACTGACGACCCGTAAAGACTGTCAAACATCCATGAATGACAGCCAGGACCAACGTGCTTTGCGAGGCACGAAGGGGTCTTGGTACGTGAAGATTGTCACCCATCCACAGATCAACCGCGGCAAGCGTAGCTTAACCTGATCGATCGACCCGTGCGGCTGTTATTAGTTAGCTACAAGCCCCTCCATTATTATTTAAATATCAGTAAGAACACCTTTACACATACAATCTGTATACATAAACATGCTTAAAATTCAAATGTTAATCATGTACTCATGACACTCCTGACGTGACGAAAAATTATTAATAACGTAAACTGATTCTCTTGGCTACACCTGCGTGGTTCCGGAATGAATAATAATAACATTATTATTAATCCCTGCGTTGTGTCAGTTTAGGTTCTAAATTACTGCTCTTTAAAATTCAATTTTAATTGTGTTATTTTCGCTGATGTTTCAATAAAAATGACAAAAATATTTTTTTTTATAACAAGTTTATAGTTAAAACATGTTCAGGGTGTTAAAATCAATTAAAAGTTGGTATTTCTTTAATGTTATGCTTAAAACACTTTAAAACAAAAAATGTTTTTTGGCATTTTCAATCTCAAATAAATAGCAGGCGTGGGTTTAATTACAGGCTTTCGTTGTATAGTAAAAACTGCTCAAAATGTTATTTCCCATAAGAAAATAGTACTTTAATTTTTGGGTACATAATGAATGATGTCCTTTACTTACTCAACAGTTAACAAACAAAACACGTTCTTTTAAATTTTCTTCAATATCGTGCAAATAGTAAAATTGCTGTGTCACCCGGACGGATGGTCAGACGAACATGAAGAAATTAGATCGGTTTCGTGTTTGCCAATTTACTACGGAACCCTAAAAAAAAAATACCTAACTAGTTAAGCCTTTTGGATTGAATGCAATCTCTTGACGTTTGCAAGTACGGCAACATCACTTTATTTCACGAAAATTGTTTATTGCATAAGCCTGTTTACTGTGCAAAGCTTTTGGCAGCGAGCCAATTCTCATGCAAAGTTGCTATCTTCAATTATTCTTTATAAGATCCTGCTAGCTCGTTGGTATTTAAGTGGTGGCTACACTTATGTCGGTAGCCTAGTTTAATAGCAGATTATGAAAGTAATAGGTGATAGGCACGGTCAGCAACAAAAATCGGTTTACACTTTAAGTTTGTTAACGTTGTTTAAATCTTAATTATTGAGCAAAATATTCTTAAAAAACATGTAGTAATAGAATATTTAACCCTACATTACTACTCATGTTGCGACGTACAAAGAAACTACTCGTAATATCTTTAATCAAATCAATCTTAGAAACAAATTTTAGGAACTTAGACAATTAAACAGTCTTCTCATTAAAAATAAAAAAAAAACAACTTAAAGTATGCACTTATCTTAAAAATATAGTAAATTATGAAGTAATTAACTAAAAAAACTAACAAAGTAACAAAAAAAATATTTTAGATGCATTCGATACAGCGCAAAACTTACATACAAGCTACTCATACGTCTTTGGAACGCCAAGGTTAGTAATATCAAAAAAACTAGCACACTTATGTAACGTAACGCAACCACCGTCCTGCGACACGTGCTGGCGATGACTGAGATGTCCTTGAACGTGAATGCCATACGCGCGAAGGATAAAAAGAGAGAGTAATATATCAAAAACGCGGGCGCCTCTGCGACGTAGAGTAGTAATCTAGGGTTAAGAATAATTAACTCTTTGCTATTACATGAAATAGTGAAAGCCAATGTATCGCAACATTTTGTATTAATTTAGATGATTTGTAAAAGTAACAGAGTTAATTGGCTTTTGTTGCTGACTGTACCATCATTATCTTGCCCTTGTTTCAATTTATTTTGGGTCAGCACCACAAGTATTCTTTTTCCACCGTCTTTCTAACCATATCATTTCATTATCATCTTACACCAGCATCAGAATACCAGCGCTCCGACATTAATTTTTAAATGTCGTAGCATCATGCTGAGATAGGAGCATTTTGGCCTCGTACAGTACTTTCTGTTTCATTTTTATTTTTGTTGCTTTTCTTTAATATAATTTGGTTTTTTTATTTTTGATTGTGTTTAGTTTGGTTTAGTTTTATGATCTTCCTGTGCGAGTCGCAATAAATACTTTTTCTTTCTTTCTTTCTTTACACAGTCCATTAAACTTTTTTCTCTACTTTTCATCATCATCTGCCTAGCCTTTGCCCAGCCATGTTGGGGTCAGCGTCCAGTCTAACCGGATGCAGCTGAATACCAGTATGTTACATGGAGCGACTGACCTACACAGCCCAGTTGCTGGGTAATACGATACCTCTTGGTTAGACAGGTTGTCAGACTTTCGGGCTTCTGACTACCAGTAACGACTGTCAAAGATCCACGAATGACATCCGGGACCAACCGCTTAACGTGCTTTCCGAGGCACGGGGGGTCTCGGTATGTAAAGATGGTCACCCATCCAAAGACCAACCGCGGCAAGCGTAGCTTAACCCGACCCCCTCTACTCCCACTACTCCTACTCTTTCCGTACTCTTATAGCAATTCAAATTCAACGAAACAAGTCTACTTCTTCCATACTTCTCTATCAGTCGTCATCTCAGGTAGTCATCCCATTTCAAGCCATATTATCTTTCCATCTTCCTTTACTTATATAAACAACACACGCGATCGTTGACCCCTAAGAAAAACACATCAAGTCTTTTTCATTTTATAGTGTTGAGATATCGATACCCATGATGTCTGCGGAGTTTCGCTAGCTAATTTAATTAAATTCATATTCACATACGTAGCATACTTTTACAAAAAAAAAAATACAGTAGTTTGCCACCGGTAAATAGAATAGAATATTGTATAATGTCTCTAGTAATACAGCTAGTTTTGTAGTAAACAATACATAAACAAAACTACCGGAAGCAAAATGTGTAAGCGTCAGCATTATGCTCAGGTCCCCTAGCGAATTGCTAAGCGCTGGTTGTCAGCTAAAACCCTTACCGTTAAATAAACTCAAAACATCCATACCAAGAAATTAAATACTAATATTTTAAGTGATTATAACGCCTGCGAGGTGTTGACAACATTACGAACTCCAATAAAAGTTCGTATAATTGTGAGGAAGAGGGGGAAAACTTTGAATATTATTTTTTATCACCGACCCAACCTTGACTCGAAGCAATTTTTGAAGACAACGGCGCCGGGCCCCGTTTTATACTTCTTCAATAAAAGAGATTGCAAGAAGAATTATTTGTTTGGAAACTTTGTTATCAGTGTGGTTTTAATATTGATGCAATTTCAGCGCAAAATCGTTGCATTACTTTAGAGAATTTAATAACTTTATCAATGGACAAACTTAGATATTCTTGGGCCCCCTTGCGCCACAGTTGATCATTATGGTTGATTATGGTTATCATTATGGTGTACATAGTAAAGAGTATTCTATTCTATCATTTTTAACGCTAAGCATGTTCAAAACATTATTCTGTATCTGTCATCTTCAAATGATTTCATCATCATCATCAGTCCACTGCTGGACATAGGCCTCTCCTATTGGACGCCTTTCAACTCGATTGGAATTCACTTCATTTTAATCATTTAAATGATTCTAACTCAAACTCAAATCATTTATTTCAATTAAACCATTTACTGGCACTTTTGATTTGTCAAAATTAAATAGTCGGTCAGTTAGTCAGAAAGTTGAAGCTAGTTGCCCATTCCAAAACGTAGATCTCTATGGAGAAGAACGGGCAAGAAACTCCACGGACACTCTTTTAAAACAAGATATTATTACAAAATCCTGGGTACATTATTCTTATTGCTTCTATATTATGTGAGAACAACGTAAAAAAGAAACAATTAACAATTTAACAATTTTATGTTTTCAATGAATAAAGAGTTGATACTGTAGGAAATATAGAAAAGTAAGATGAGCCAGTTTTTTTTTTTTATTATAACCCAGAAAACATGCCCTGACACAGCTACATATAAGGCTCAATTTACATTGCCACGAAATAGACTGGAAGTGAGTTTTAGTAGTGATACTATACATATTAAAATTAACTTTATGTCAATTGTCTAACGTACAAACTAGATACGAGCTTGTTACTGCAGGAATTCCCGAGAATGCGCATAATTCTCCAGAAGATGGGCGTCCTGTGCGTACGTGTGTATCTAATTTGTGCGTTACACTATTCACATAAAGTTCATTATACTTTGTACAAAAAAAAATCGCTTGTATTCCGTTCCACGGCAATATAAATTGAGCCTAAGGCGTCGCGACAGAACCCGTAAAAGATGGCGGGACGAGCTGGACAAAACAAACGACCAGTGGTCTACTTTAGCCCCGGATCAAATGAGCTGGAAGTCATGGGGAGAGGCCTTTGCCCAGCAGTGGGATGATGCAAGCTAACAGTAACAGGAACCCAAAAAAAAACCGGGTTTCTATTGGTTTTTTTTATTACCTTTAATTTTCAGAGAGCATTTGAATAATCAGTGATACAAACTAGGTAAATCTAATTATATATGATCCCAATGAATTATAATACATAGCCATTTATCAAATGGAATGTAAAGACATTCGGAAAGGGAACGATTAAGTGGCAGTTCCTCATTTTCTCAGCAACCCTTCATTCGTTTTGACAAATGAGGTGTTATTCGATCCGTCTTCGCCCTAACCTACTTTGTGTAAAATATAGCATTTAATATTTTCAATGAATGGTTTCCTGAATATCATAAAATATATTTTTATGATTGGTTAAAAATATTTAATAAGAGATCCTAAATGAATATCTGTATAATGTTGCATCTTTTCACAAAACTACTACATAATATTTTTGTTCTTACTTCATTTTGCATACCTACAGTAATTTGTTAATATAATAAAATTATACTGTTAACTTTGCATACAGTAGACATCAGGGCCTTGTAGCACAAAACTTTACAAGTCTACAAACTTATTAAATTGAAAAAAAATTGCGTAACACAGTAATTCTACTCTATAATATATACCTAGTTATTTGACAAAGTCTCTACAGTACTAGAAGTTCCCCTTCGTACCCAATACAAAAATAAATTATGCACTGTGAAATGCAAAACAGCATTCATGAAAAAAAGTATTCTTGGTATGGCACCTCGTATCTATAATAAGGTTCCAGATAGTTTTAAGGAAATGATTTATGTCAAATTAAAAAAAAAACCTGACTAATTTACTTATAGAAAGATGTTAATAAACTGTTGACGAATTTCTAAATGACTTGACAATTTGATATGACTTTTTAAATTTATTGTGATTTTTTATGTAACTTTTTTATTTTTTATGTGTTATTTTACTTTTTATGACATTTTGTATTTTTTTATAATTTCTCAAAACCTAATTTAATTTTATATTACTAATTATGTTGTAATTAAATTGAGCACGATTGTTATTTTAAAAAATCGTTACGTTAAAATATTTGTATGCTGTAATGGCAAAACATGGCGACCTATATAAATATGTAATGCGAGAACCCAATGTAGCTATGTTTGACAAATAAAATTCTGATTCTGATTCTGATCTAATATTATAAACGCGAATATTTGTGAGGATGGATGGATGGATGGATGAATGTTTGTTACTCTTTCATGCAAAAATTACTCAACGGATTTGAATGAAATTGGCATAGATACACATAGTTCACATAGGATACTTTTTATCCCGATATTCCCACGGGATCGACACTTATGCGGGGAAAAACCGCGGGGGCTGCTCGTTACAAATATGTATGAGTTACAATTATTATTATTATACAATCTACAATCCTTTTGTATTTTTTAAAGCGTCACAAAGCTTGAGGGTAATGTATAAATCGTAGACTTGTCACTACAGGGCTTTCATATTGTAAATATTCGTATGCTGCTATTAGCGGCGGATGTGTTCTAAACTTATCCATTCGTACCAACTATCTTTGTGAGTACCATATCAGACAAATAAATGTTTATAACTTCATCTACACTTTACACATTTGTAAAGTTTCTCCGTTACAATGTGTGGCTTAGAGTGTTGTGGTACACAGACTTGTAAAACTTACAAATTGGTAAATTGTAATTGTAAAGTTTTGTGATATAGGGCCCTGGTATGGTTTTTTTTTTTTTTTTTTATCGATAAAGTTAGAGTAGGAACCACCTACTTAAAAAAAATCAAAAAAAGGTCAAAGCCCCTTTTATTTCTAAAAGTTTGACAAACGATGATCTTATAATTCTACAGATTAGCTATTGAACTAGAACATCGTTATGAAATAGGTACCTACCGGTATTACGTTCCATTTCTGTATGCTAATAATTCTAAAGTGATGTAATTCGTTGTAATAATCCAGCATAAACGGTCTTGACGTGAAATGGTCGCACGTCTCCGCTTAGCGCGATAAAATGGAAGTACAGCCTAGAATAAATAATGATGTGTCACAAAGCCATATTGGATGTCTATAAATGACGGAAATTCCCAACAGTAGGTATTGTAATGTGTATAATATGGAATATTGTGTGAGGGCGCTAAATTTAAGTCAGTAATTAAGTTCCTAATTTATAGTCAGACATTTTCATGACGTCCGACTTTGAACCTTTTTGTGCGAAATGTTTAAATAAATAAATATTTATGCCCAATGGCATGCTTAATAGACATGCTACTATTCATTTTCGTAACATTAATTTATAAAAATTATTTGACATTATTTATAAATTAATTTTTAGAATAAAATCGTTTTTCCAGCATTCATAACTTTAATTTTATGAAAAATAAATTATTACGTAACTCTATAAAATACTTTGGTATTATACAGGCTGACAGGGAAACGCGACGTATTCCTTTAAAATGCGTTATACTAAAGGTCATTAGCAACAAGTTAAGTCCAGTCAACTAGGTGTCAAAACTGAATGGATACCGAGCTGTGTCGGTTCTTCGATTTTTTTGAAATTTTCTGCCTTGTTACCAAAAACAATTAATTATGAGAAAAAACTACTCCACTCCAAACATTTAATTGATACTTTTCTGAAAGTTGAAAAAAGAGTGATCAATAAAAAAAATAACGGCTCGCTCTCCGGGAGTGCCGGCAGAAGTAAAAAATTTGAATATTAACGTTGTGCATTTTTGATATTTTGGAATGCGGTCTACTCTCCCTCCGTCTTACGAATTTTTGATCCGGTCACGTGTCCTGACGCGAGCTCCGTCTTAAGAATTTTCGATCAGGTCACGTCTCCTGACGCGAGCTCCGTCTTACGAATTTTCGATCAGGTCACGCGAGTTTAACATTTTTTACCCTCACAAAAAAAGTGCACAACGCCGCTAAAGAAGTTTTCACTTAAAAAAAAAAATGCTTGCACAACTTACATATACTCAGAAATAAAAGGTCTTTAATATCAAAATTTTTTTTTTTACCATCCAGTTTTGACCCCTAGTTGACTGGAATAAATTTATTGCTAATGACCTAGTATAACCTCTTTAAAGGAATACTTCGAGTTTCCCTGTCGTCCTGTATATAGTTCTACACTGGTTTTCAAAACAAAAACCTAATACAAATCATTTGAAAGCTCTCTATATTCGCTTCACTATAACTTTTGCAAGCAAACCTTCACAGTATGTATCTCCATTCTTACTCAAATATTGCAACCGACATTCAGAAATCCATAAAATGTAAAACTGATAACACATCTGCCTACCCCAAAGAAAGCAGGTGGCGATATCAACACATTCGCTACACGTAAAGTGCCCTAGAAAGAAAACCAGATGATCCGAGACAGTGTTCCGGCTTTAAAGGGTCGTGAGATTTTCCTTCGTGCACTTCAGATCAAATCCGGTCGTGGAAAAAATATCGAGAAAAGCCGACCGAGAAAGATTTCGAACTATCGGATGAGACTTACCGAATCTAGCTTGGTATAGAGTAGTAGATTTGTGCGCGGTATTTTATGTACGTTGTCCTTTCTACGATCTATGTTTATCTACACATATTAAATTATAAATTAAAGTCGCTTTTCGTGCCTATCTGTGTTTTCGATGCGGTTTTCACCATATAAATAATTCACTTCGGAAGGGTTAGATTAATATTAAACTTACATTTAGGTAATAAAAAAATCTCAATGTTTTGTAAAGTCGTCAATACCATGTGAAGTGAAGCGGGTCGCTGGTACCGTATAACGAAATTCAAGATTTTTGTACCTAGGAGTAGAACTTATATAATTTTTATTGTAGGTATGTTTAGATAACTAACTTACTATACAAATAAAAACACAGGACACTTAGTCGTCGAAGTACTCGTCCGCATCGCTGTCATCCAGAAACGTCCCCAGAAAACTGGTAGCATTGCCATTTTAGTCGAACTTATTTTGAAGGAGTCCCTTCGTGGAATTACCTACTACCACCAGTATATCTATTTCTGCCGACAGCCAGGCAGTGTAGCTAGCTGTGTTTCGATTTGAATGGTATAGTTACGTTCACAGACACGTATGGAATTTCGGCATGAGAGACGGTAGAATGACCGTTGGCAGACCAACGGCCAGGTGAGGCGGACGACCTACAAAAATCGCGGGAAAGACCTGCAGCCTAATTGCGTTACATACTAACGATCACAATCTGAATCATTTTGAAGGATATTGCTAATCCATTGCTTTACCTATATATGTTCCAAAAATTTGTCTGCTCAACAACCACGTTAATAACGCAATGATTGTTGTTGAACTGTCAAATGAAAGACATTGCTGTTGACAGTGTGTTACCCGGCGGGATGAGACCCGCACAGACCAGGGAAGCATGGTACTAAAGGAAGAAGGCCTATACTCAGCAGTGGTAGGTGGAACAAGGCTGGCAATGATGGTGATGACCTTTCAGCTGTGTCTTTGACATGACAATGCAACTTTTTTTTTTTGCGTGGGAAATCATCAAATGATCTCTCCCGCTCTGGGTTGAGCGGAAGGGCGTGTCAGACTTTTACTGACTAAAACCCACCCGTGTTCCTTCAGTTGCCTGTGCCAGGGGCCACGGTATCTCTTTCGAACAACCCGCGGCCCTGGCAGGCATCGGCCCTAGCGGACCCCGTCAGTTCGTGCTGACATCTCTTTGTGGCGCGCGTGGAACACAACGCGCCGTCGACCCATGCCTGGTCCTCACCGGGCGGCGAGCTGCCCATTGCTCGCCACCCGCACGGTGGCAGGGAATCGGCTGTTGACTCCCGTCCAGGGCATCTCCTGCGGCGACTAGGGGCGTGAGGGCGCAGAGATTGCCTCTATCTCACGCGTTCCGCCACCTCCTTTGCGAGCATTACTGCTTCGCAGAAGGTGACGGCCTCCCATGCACTCTCGCTCCGTACGATGACCTGGACCAGGGCCGGACGCGAGAGATCGCTGCCGCCGATCGCCGCCATGAGGACGCGGTGGTGCTCCGCTTTTTTTTTGTTAATGGAAAAGTCCATAAGCGGCGGTGATCATTTACCATCAGGGGGGCTGCCTGGTTGGTTGCTTCTTAATACTATCAAAAAGAGTATGTTATCTATCATCACCATCATCATCATTTCAGTCCAAAGACGTTCACTACTGGACACAGGCCTCCCCCAAGCACCACCATTTCGACTGGTTCTGAGCTTATCGCATCCAGCGGATTCCTGCGGCCTTTACCAGGTCATCGGTCCGCCTTGTTGGAAGTCTTCCAACGCTACGTCTAATATAACAGAACAGTAACGAAGCAATTTTGTCCGTTTGTCTAGTTTGTTCCAGATTGCCGCAAAAACGGCTGAACGAATTAACGCATAGGGTACTTTTAATCTCGGCAGTACGTTCACGTGGGATATTTTCCGACACCCACGCGGGTGAGCCCACTGGCAGAAGCTAATAAAATATATAGTAACATTAAAATTGGTGCCGAGTCAGTGAAAATAAAATATGTAGGGACCGTTTCATGGATAAAAATATTGTAGGCCATTTTAAAGAGCACTCTAGCGTAAGCGGATTTAAAACTTATCTACTGTCACTTTATGGACTAAAACGTACATTATTTATAGATCAAAAAATTACTTCAGGCACTCAACCTAATTAAAAATAATTAAGATTATTTTTAATTTAAAGACCAATGTATGTAAGTAAACGAGGCAAAACGATTATCTACCTACTAGCTGTGCTCCGCGGTTTCACCCGCATAAGTTTCGATCCTGTGGGGATTTTGGGATAAAACGTATCCTATGTGTTAACCCTGGTTATAAACTATTTGCTTGCCAAATTTCGTTCAAATCCGTTAAGTAGTTTTTGCATGCCTATTCCTACTCCCTTTTTTTTTTTTTTTTTGTGGATGTGAAATCATCAAATGACTCCTCCTGCTCTGGGTGGAGCAGAAGGGAGTGTCAGGCTCTTACTGACTAAAACCCACCCGTGTTCCTTCCTTAGCCCTTTATGTACCAGGGCAGCGGTAACCCTTTCGGACGATCCCGCTACCCCGGCAGGCTTCGGCCCTGTCGGGCCCCGTCATCTATGCTGACATCTCTTTGAGGCGCACGTGGAACACTTACGCACCGTCCGGCACGGGCCTGGTGCTGATCGGACGGAGAGCTACCCATTGCTCTCCGCCCGCAGGCCCGCGCCTACGGTGGCCGGGAGTCGTCACGCGGCTCCCGACGCCCGGAGCGTCTCCCTCGGCGGCTGAGGCGTGAGGATCTCTCCCTCGCCCATCCCGCCACCTCCTTCGCTAGCATGACTGCTTCGCAGAAGGAGGTGACCGCCTCCCACTCCCTCTCGCCCCGGACCATGGCTTGCACCAGGGCCGAGCGCGAGAGGTCGCCGCCGCTGCCGATCACCTCTACGAGGACACGGCGGTGCTCTGCCCAAGCGGGGCAGACCTCCACCGTATGCTCCACCGTGTCCTCTGGGCGATCCTCGCAGTGGTGACACCCGGGCGTCTCCTCCCGCCTGATTATGTGCAGGAACCTCCCGAAACATCCGTGTCCGGAGAGGACCTGCGTCAGGCGGTAGGTGAGAGCGCCGTGACGCCTCTCTAGCCACTCCTCAAAGAGGGGTCTTACCGCCGCTATCGTGGCGTGCCCTGCGCTGGGTTGCGATAGTCGCGCCTTCCATTCCGCCATGAGATCGCGCCGGAGGTCCGTCCGCTCCGCCGCGATTTGCCGCGGGTGCAGAGTTTCCCCCCGACGTAGTGCCTCCGCGCGCCAGTCATACAGGCGCGCGAGGACTATCGCCTCCAGATCCCATGGCGGCAGTCCGGCAAGGAGGCCTGCTGCCTCGCCCGAGATCGTGCGGTACCCCCTTATCAGCCTTACGGCTACCACCTTTTGGGGCGCGTTCAGATAGTGTGCGGCTCGGAGCCGCAGTGAACGCGCCCACACCGGGGCCCCATAAAGGGCCATGGACCGCACGACCGCTGCGTAAAGCCTCCGGCAGGAGGCGTTTGGCCCCCTCAGGTTGGGCAGGAGCCGCTTTAAGGCGGCCCCGGTCCGTTCCAGTTTGGGGGCCAAACGTCGAAAGTGTTCGACGAAGTTCCACCGGCTGTCGAGGACGAGACCCAGGTATCTCATCGTTGTCTCGACGCCGATGTGAACCCCTCCTACCATCAATTGGGATCCCGAAGGTGGCCCGTACCGGGGCCCATGAAAGGACATGGCCTCGGACTTGTGCAATGCCACCTCGAGACCCAACTGCCGGATCCTTTCCACGACTATCGCAACCCCGCGTGTCATCGCGTCGGCCGCTGCCTGATGCGACCTCCCCTGCGCCAGGACCAGCGTGTCGTCAGCGTAGCAAACTACGCTGACGCCATCAGGGAGGTCGGCCCGCAGCACCCAGTCGTAACCGATGTCCCACAGGAGCGGCCCCAGAACCGATCCCTGTGGGACACCGCACGACATCTCTCGCCGGTTCCAATTCCCGTCGCGACCGGGGTAGATGACGGCTCTGTCCGTCAAATACGCCCCGACTATTCGACGGAGGTAAGTCGGCACCCGGTGATACCGGAGTGCCTCCCCTATGCAGCTCCAGGGCAGGGTGTTGAACGCGTTGGCGATGTCGAGTGACACCGACACGACCACCCCACCCCGGGACACCGCGTCCCCCGTCGTGAGGGCTCTCACGCGCATGATGGCGTCCACCGTCGAGCGCCCCTTGCGGAAGCCAAACTGGCACTCCGCAAGATCCGGCCCCGTCCTCACCAGGTGCCCGACGAGGCGGCCCGCAATCACTCTCTCAAAGAGCTTGCCGACCTCGTCGAGCAGCAATACGGGCCGGTATGCGGACGGAGAGTCCGCAGGGCGCCCTGGCTTCTGAATGAGGACCAGCTTCCCCGTCTTCCAACGGAGTGGAAACTGGCCTCTCTCCATGCATGCGCTTAAGAGCGCCTCCAGTCGAGGCCCGAGAGCCCTCGAGGCCAGGACCCAGGCTTTACCCGGCAAGCCGTCGGGTCCCGGGGCGGTATTTTTGGCCTTCAGCCTGCCTACCGCCTCTCTCAGATCTACCCCGGTCACTTCAGGGGTGTCGTCGTCGTCGTCCGCGTGGTCCGCTTCGGGCACCGCAAGTGGCGGAGCCATAGGCGGGGGAGTATGCTCCCCCCTTGAAGGGAACAGAGCGCTCTCCACCTCCTCCACCAGCTGTGGGCGGAGACTCTGCGTCAGCGGGGGGGGCCATGTGTGGAGTTTATTCCGCACCATTCTGTAGGGGCACCCCCATGGATCTCTGTTCAGAGTCTCCAGCATCTCCTCGCGGGCCATATCCTTGGCCCGCTGAACAGCCTGTTGGAGGGCGGTCTTCGCCGCTCTGTACCCCTCGTATAGATCCACCTCCGTGGCTTCCGCATCCGGAGGGCGGATGCGGAGCCTGCGGTGCCTGGTGTACCGGTGTCGCGCGTCGACGCACGCCTTGCGTAGCGCCCCAACCTCCTGCGACCACCAGTACACCTGACGTCGGGCGCATCCTGGCCGGACTCGGGGCATTGCCACGTCACAAATCTCGGACATGGCCTCCCGGAACCACTCCACCTCATCGTCAATGTCAGCAGGCCTGTCCGGTGAAAACACCCAGGCCTGCACGATCGAGGCTTCCAGGAGAAGCTCCCGGTCCAGCTGCTTCAGCGCCCACCGCGGACCACTCGGGGCCTGTTGGACCAGCGCGCTAGAGGTCTGGGTGGAGACCTCAAACCGGATATACCGATGATCGGAGTAGGTCTCCACCTCCTCCATGACGCGCCAGTCAATGACACGCTGTGACAGAGCGGGGCTGGCGAACGAGATGTCCACCACCGACTCGCCCCGCATCCGCACACACGTAGGAACAGAACCCCGATTTAGGACGACCAGGCCTGTTTCCAGAGCCCAGTCCTCCACCATCCTGCCCCGCACATCCGTGCAACGGGAACCCCAGGCCAAATTCTTGGCGTTGAAGTCCCCGAGCACTAGCACGGAGAAGGCATGGTTTCTGGCGACGACGACACTCAACTCTGTTAAAGAGTTCTGGAGTTCTGTGTTCTATTCCTACTCCTTAGGATAGGAATAGGATGTAAAGACGACACTCAACTCTGTTGAAGAGTTCTGGAGTTCTGTGTTCTATTCCTACTCCTTAGGATAGGAATAGGATGTAAAGATCGTAGCAGGTGGGGTTGTTGTTTCTGCCTAGTCCTATGAGAAGAAAGCGTAAGTTTATGTAAGTGTATATTAAATGTAATTTATACTAGGATTCAAATATATGTTGCTTAAAAATTATATTTATATTTCATTGTAAGTGTTAATAAAGCGTTGTAGGTTTTTTATTTGTTTAACTTCAAAATTAATTTAAAGCTATACAAAATAAATTGGTTCGTTTTCGGTTTCAAAACGAATTTTACTAGCGAGCCTCATTTTAAAACCCGCCCAACAACATCACAAATCATTCTAATTAATTACACACAAATACCAATTCCAACCATATAGATGAAACAACAGCCCTTTCACACAAACATCCCATTCGCGCGACAATTCGATCAATACTAGCTCACTCAAATTCGCAATCACACGCTTTATTTGAGCGCAACTCGTCCAATGTACCATGTCTATTCAAGTCCACTGATATAAAGTGTCTAGTGCTCGAATCAATACGGGTAGCTAAACTGCTGTGCGATTTAGCACCGGTTAGCTGCGGAGCGGACCACAAAGCGGTAACATCCAGTCTCGGGAGGTACTATTAATTTGGAGTGATTTACATTTTGAAGCGACGGTAGCGCAGGGTGGAATTGAAGGAAGGTGAAAGATTTGTGGTGTGGTTTGAAGATTATGTGATTTAAAAACTAATATTTAGTTTGAGTTTGACTTTACTTTGGGTATAAATTTCGTTATTTGGTATTTCCTGCTGGGGAGTTTGTTGCGCCACTTCTTCTTCCCAGATAAAGAACTCGAAAGTGGTGAAGAGTGGGTGTTTTTGGAGGACTGTTTTATGTATGTAAATTTGTCGTTTGAAATGTGCTGATTCTTGGTCTAGAGTCAATAAATACCTTTTGATTCTGATTCCGATACAAAAACATGTTGTAAGCATTGGTTGCCAATAATACAAGGTGGAGACAATACTACAATAAATTAAAATGCGTATATCTAATGCCATTCCCAGTCTGCATACGAAAGATTCATCAAAACTATTCAATACTTTAGTCATTATAGCTAGTCAAAGTTTGGCAAAACCCATAGTCAGCCAGCACTACTATTTAGTTTGTTTGAAAAAATCACTTTTTAATTTCGGTGCTAGGATTTATTTAATAGGGCCAAAATACTCTTATGCATTAGTATTGCCAGTATTTTCATTTATTGTCATATTGTTTTTTCCACTTTGTGTAATATCAATTAAATCCTACAAAGGTTTATCAATCTATTTATCAAAATAACAATTTGAAAGAGTAACACAGTTTCGTTATAAAACACAAAACTGAAGGCTAAAAAAGTTGAAAGTTACACATTCCAAGCTCAGTTAATAAATCGTCGATATAATTACACGAATAAAATTCACAGCCAGCAACACCAACCCACAAGCATATTCCGTGGAACTTTACACGAATATTATAATTAATTACTACGCATATAACACTAAAACACGAGCCATGTTTTGTATTCCTGCTAACGACTTCAGGTGACACAGTGCGTAATAAGTTCATAATTTGATAATAAAATTTACGCCACTTCTTGCCGCTTCGGAACACAGAACTTGGGTGCCAATTATGCAAAGTTCCACTCAAGAACTTCTAGCTTTGTGACTAACTGTCACGATTTACGCTTAGCGAGAGCGCGAAATTAATGCCGTAGCTATTCAATTACATTGTATTTAATTAAATGAGATTGAAAGTAAATAGAGATGAACTATTCAATTTAGTTGAGTCGCATCTCTAATAGATTGGCAGACATAAAATTACCATACGAGTAAGTGTTTTGACGTAAGCTCCCATTCGGGTGAAGACGTATTTCTGTGCCATGATAGTGCGAAAACGTGTCGGTGTATAGAGGGTGGATAAGTAAAACAACAGCTGGGGACGTGACTGCCTCACGACCTTAGAGCGAGGAACGTATAAAACAATACTGCGAAAACCAAAATGTTTTTCATCAATTTGATGCAACTTTAGATAATAAAGCCGAAGAGTTTGTTGGTTTGATCGCGTTCATCTCTGGAACTACCGGTCGGCTTTTCTTGCATTTGATAGCCCTATTCTTGAGGAAGGCTATAGGTCAATTAGCATCACGCCAAGACCATTAGAAGCCGAGCAAAAGGGAAAAAAAGTTAGAAAGAACGCTCAGCGAAAACGAAGTTACGAAGGGTTAAAAATTTCACGCGGACAAAGTCGCAGGAAGAAGCTAGCTTTTATCATAAATTCTGCTGAACGTGGATTTCTAGGTGATTTCCGGGTTGGGTAACGCGTTATTAATTGATTTTTCATAAGGAATTTCTCATAATTATGCAGCCTGATTAATAGAAATAGTACTTAAACTGCAATGAAAAGCTACGTTGTACCTATTTCCCGATGGGGTAGGTAGAGACCGGTCAACGACATTGTGCCAGATGTGCGAGTTCAATACAATAGAGGGCTAGTCTATTGCCAATAGCCGGACACAAATCCAGGCTCCGAACTACTCGTATTACTCAGAAATGCCTAATAAGGTAGTTGCCTGGGTAAAAAAATAATCATTATATTTAGTCCGTCAGTTAGATTATCGAAAAATAATGGACACATATTTTTTCTTTTGTCAATCAAACAAAAAATGACAAAGATGAAGCGCGTCAAAATTTGGGAGTGGGGGTCGTGACGTCACTTGCTTGCGAAAGTGTCGCAAGCAAGTGACGTCACGTGGAACTTTAACGGGCGATATCTTCATCACTTTTTATATAACTGATAAAAGAAAAAATACGGGTTCAATATTTTTTGATAATCTAACTGACGGACTAATTAGATTTTTTTAGGAAAATAGCCAACTGTGTTAAGCCCAATAACAAGTTTCCCGACCTGGGGCTGCAGTCTCGGCATTCATAGCGATCGCTTTACGGCCGAATTCGGTCGCAAAGTCCTGTCACTCCATACATTACACCTGTCAATTCGGGACTTTGCGACCGAATTCAGTCATAAAGCGATCGCTATGAATGTCGAGACTGCAGCCCCTAGTCATCTAACCCAAAAAAACTTCACGTAGCATTCGCCCTAGACCAACAATTAGTGAGTTATATTTTAGTTTGTACCGATTACAAATTGCGGCAAATATTTAGAATTAGTATAGTGAGATCATGCTTGTTGCTGCTACACTAATTAACCGATAATCAATTAACTACGGACATGAGATTGATGTTTGCATTTGACGTGTTCATGATATGTCGTGTGCTGATCATTATACATGGTGTTAAGTTACCTATACAAACATAGATAGAATATAATAGTAGGTACTCTTTATAGTTATACACCTTAACAGTAATTACGATTAGGAACTTGAAAGTTGTATTGTAGGGTATTATGTATAATGAGCGATTATATTGCTAAAACCTATAATATTTTGACAGAACCTTTTAATGGGATATGATTTTGGGTTACACATAATCAGCCTGTCTGTTCCGACTGCTGGGATACAGGGTTCCCCTCTGTGAGAGGTAGTGGGCCATAACCCACCACGCGGACCCAGTGCGGGTTGGTAGATATTACATGTCTTCGAATTTTTGGTTCTTAGACATGCCAGTTTCATCACGATGTTTTTCTTCGCCGTTTGAGGACCAGCAGTTTATTTTTTTGAGCATCAGGTCCTACGAAGTGTTACAGGGTTTTACCATCTGTAATTTCTCATTAGCAGCCTTCGAAAATCGATGACGACGCTCACAACTTAATTATATGAATTGCTTGTAGTTTTTCATGTGTGTCGGGTCCTAGGTACGTACATGTAGTATGTATAATTAGGTAATATTGAGGTGAGCTGCAGTGGTGGCCAAGTGGCAAGTGCCGCGACGTACATGTTCTAGGTCGTGGGTTCGAACCCAAACAGGCATTTTACTTTGTGTAAGTTATTTCATCACTACTGCTCTCAAAACAGTGAGGAAATGGCATGTGGCAAGGCATGCCCCAGAACCAGAAATTTGAAGACATGTGACATCCACCAACCCGCACTGGGCCCGCCTGGTGGATTACGGCTTAAAATCCTATCATCGCTGTTAATCACTTATTGTACCTACTCAAAGACATACCTTGAATCTCCTAGCTGGTACTACTAAAACACACCTTGCATCGTACACGTGGGTTCCAGTTTAATTCTGGAACTATTCTGCTTACTGCTTTACAAATGGTGAGAGATTCCTATCGTATCGTTTAATTCTGCCGCAGTAATTCATTTTCCTTAGTTGCACGAAATATTTAGGAGCTGATTTAATTACTGTTTTGGTCTGTTTCGTGTTTGTTTTATTATAATATATATTTGAACATGTTTTTCTGTTATTTTTTGGAAATACAAAAACATTTATGTCTTCCATAAAACATTATCTTAATATCATAATGTCCTTATAGTTTCATTATATGTGGTGTACTATAAAGTGATTGACGAAGACCGTGCGGTTTTTTTTGGCGTAGTTATTTTCTGAACTGGACTACTTTAATAGATTGGTCCTGGTCAGCTCTGGACAGAGTGAAGTGGTAAGAGACTAGGGAGGTCTTTGCCCAGCTGTGGGCCATTAATGGCTAAAAAATATAAAATAAAAATAAAAAAACGTTACTTACTGGTGTCTCTTATTAAACAGTGGCTAGTAGCGTTAGCGTGAAAATCACAGAGTATTTTTTTAAGCTGTAGTTGGCGCTTTAAAGCTATATGTTCACAGCAAACATCTTGAAGTGGCTAATGGCAAGCAGCCTGCAGACTCAAACAGATGCTATGTATGGCGGATTGACGATGACGGGGTATAGTGACTGTTTTCAACGACCTTGTGTTTACGGTAGGAATGGTAGTACAGTGGGCCCATTTAATTAGTTTATATAGCGCATACATCGGTGACTGTCATTATTATTGTGTGGGTATACGTTATATACACACGCAGTTAAAGATAAAATAAACGGGTACACAATGAAGGAATATGAGCCCATATTTTAGTCTGATATATTGAGGCTCCCATAGCTAAGTGGTGTAAGCGCCTGCAATAACTACTGATGTAAGCTAGAGGTCGTGAGTTCGATCCCAACTAAGGAATTTTGTTTTGCTGCTTTTTACTTTTTGTTTTTTGTTAAATTAATTTTGTAGTAAAAGAACTCACTCAAGCAAAAAAATTTGAAAGTTAATTAAATAAAATCAATAAAATCATTTTATTTTTTATAAGGTAAACATTGGTATTGGTTGGAATGAGCTATCTTATCGCTTGGGTCATTAGCAAGTGATCCGTATCGTTTCTTCCAATATGCCTTCTTTACAATTGTTGTTTTAAGGTTCAATTTGATGTGGGCTGTATGTTAGCAAAAAAAACTGGTGTGGTCGATACAATGATTGAATGCAAACTGGTTTTAAACATATTATACAGATATTCTTTAGCTATCCATACTAGACGTTCAAATGAGTAAAACACTGTTCTTTTATTTTATTATTACCTATGTTTATCAGTTTTTTTGACAAAGACAAAGTTTTTTGTTGGTTAAGGATGGACGTAAATAGTTTGTCAAAGTAGGTAGGTATATAAATTGAAACAAAGTAAAATTAGAGGTGAACTGAATCAACATGTTAGATAGTAAGAAAACTTCTAACGGCATAACAATAACATCACTTCAGCAGACTTTCAATAATACGAGTTGTTGTTTAAAAATTTAAAGAGGATTACGGTGGTATCCCTAATTAATCCCTAAATAATGCTAAAGTTTGTAATTGTTCACATTCAATTAACAAATATGAACATTATTTGCATAAAAATAAGGTTCATAGTCGTCTACTAATAAAAATAATTCGACTAATAATGAGTCGGCAAACCTTCCTTTTCTATCACCATAATGTTCTCCCAATCAAAATTAATTTATGACCTAGCAAACTGTAGTCGGTTTTGTCGGTGCGCAGTGGACAGTAAAATCTTCCGCACTGGCTTGCTGCAACTTAAACCAGCTGAATGTAGGTGATTTCTCACAGTTTGTAAGCACACATTGTGTGCTGTTGCTGTTACGCGGGTGGACAAGAAGGGATCAGCCTTGTGTCTTGTCACGATGTCGTGGTGTCGAGCCAATGAATTTGCTTTTAGTTTTGGCCCATGTCGAAGATGTTCTGCGTCTCCTGACTCCGCATATCGGAGGACCCATAACTGCACGGTTCTCATCTGAGGATACAAAACAAAACAGTATTTAAAATACTTACCTATAATAATAGCTATTATTATAACCAATAAATATATATACCTACTAATTTATATACTGTGTATATAATAAGTGTGTGTGTATATAAGTATATATATAAATAAATAAATAATATACTTTATATACTTATATATATATCTAATTAATATTACTTATATACAATACATGCGCATACAAGTTAAAATACTTATATATTTTAAATATACACTGACATTAGTCAACATAATAAAGTATTTTATTATTATCTATTTTTATTTACGTTATTCGAAGGCTTTCCTTTAATCTATCTAAAGAGCCGTGCTGTAATGGGACAAAAATGGGCTAGAGCAAGTTAATTTTATCATAATCATCTGTGTTTTGAAATTTATTAACTTTAACAATAAACATAATATTTAGAAACTTCTACTAAATAAACTACAAATTATTAAAATAAAAATGTTAGACAAAACAAAACTACAATATATTTATGATAATTTACCTATATTATAACTATGGTAAGTATTGCACTTCAGTTACATTAATTTATTCCTAGGTAAACATTGAAAGGTGAGACGAGTTAGTTAAAGTTGAAGTAGGTATAATATCAACTTAATATTAAACTGTTACTCACCGATATAATTAGGCGCGTTGCGATTTCACATATAGATACGTTTTACTCATGCAGAACAACGATTTAGTTCTGCCTTTTTTAACATTGATAAATGTTACATGGTTGGATACACAGAAATAAATAAGCACACGAATACGAGTAGCAATCAATAAACTCAGTAATGTAGTACTTGTAGACTGACAACAAAGAATGCTCATTTTTTATAAAATAGGGTGCTTGAAAACATTTTTTTTCAAATTTTCGGTAGTTATTTTCTAAAAAGTCAAAATAAAATGGCCTGAGAGTTCCGTGGCTGTCTCAAACGTTGCAAACTTCATTACTCATCCGTGAATGGGATCGAATCTTTATAAATTCAACTTTTAAGTAATGTTTAAACAAAGTAATGAATACAAAAAGAAAAAGACATTTGCTGCACACATGGTTTGAACTTACCACTTCTCGTTCACTGACCAAAGACGATACCCATTGCGCCAAGGTCGCTATAGTAATATGACGCGAAATATTGTATCTCATTCAGTAACATCAATGAATGATTAATATCGTGCCATACGCACACTACTAAACACAGAGCTCGCTCGTTTTATTTGGTGTTTATGTGCATAAGCGTGACTTCACCCACACATATTGTCATGTAAACTAAATACGTCGTTCGATTGTACCTAACAAGCACCAAAAGAATTAATCAGCCTATATATTTTTACAACTAAAAACACAGTAACAATCCCTGTATTTTAAAACTAGTTTTCGTCACGACATACAGTAAAAGGGTGAACATTGCAAATGTCCACGCGGTCCTCTTTCGTTCCCAAAAATAATGAGCATAGCCCTTCGGACCGGAGATGACGAGTCCATCACTCGACTACGTCATTACTATCGGTTTGAATATCATGAATGTTGTATACATTTCTACCTGAAAAACGGATACTGTTCGGCTGCCTCTTAATAAAAACCGGTAAGAACGGAAGACAAGTGGTTTTTTTTTCACATACTTAAAAATGACTCCTTTTTAAAATCTAAGCAAATAACGAAGATATTAATAACTCTAAACCTAGTAAGTGTACCACAACTCTCTCAGAACCAGTAAAAAAGCTTGTAAGACAATAAGGGGGGCACAGCAGGCTACGTAGGAGATAGTGGGATGACCTGGACAAGTTTCATTATGGTTCCGCCCAAACTTGAAGCGCGGGCTGGCAAAAGATGGAAGGAGAGGAAGCTTTTGTCCAGGAGTGGGACAACGCAGGCTAGAAAAAAATGTCACTTTGACCGTTTCAAAACCTAGGAAGTGTGAACTTACAATGTTGTGAATTAGTCAATCGTTGTTGTTTACTATCGTTACTTGTTTTATAAAATCGAAACTATGTCATATCGGTATTCGATGATTTGTGCTATTTATATTCTTTTTATTCTAAGTTGTAGAACAGTTAATATTAATAACTATAGAAAGTTACAAGAATTCATCAAATCTCCTTGCCAGAGGTTGCTTGCTATTAGGTTAGTAAATATAAATACCTACGTACAGTCACGAGCACCAATATGTCAACACTTGGCAACTTTCAATTGCGATTTTTTCGTAAAATAACGAATGCAACGTTGATATACGACACATTACATAAACATATGGGTTCGAAAATGCTATGTTAGTAACAACATAAAATTTCATTAAAAAATAAAGGAGTAAATCGCTTTTGAATGAAGCCGAGTGTATACATACTTTTGCTCGTGACTGTACATCCGCTTCCTATTACATGGAACTTAAACATAACTAGCGAAATGTGGGTTTACATCCCTGCCTAACCCTACGAGAATGTTACGTGAGTTACCTACGATGTACCTATCTAGCATGATTTACAGGAAGAATTTCGTAGTTCTAGAGAAAAAAACTGCAAATTACAAGTGTATATATTTATTACTACTATATATAAACCAAAAAGTGGTACACAGCTGTTTACAGAACCAATTTTCCCACAGAGAAATACTGAGAATTTCAGCGCTTCGACCTCAAAATGTAAACAGCAGACTCCACCGTATTTAACATCAAAATGATGAAATATTACGCTTAATTAAACCTCGCTGTAAAAAACCTTTTATGCTTTTAAAATGCTAATAATACTTTACAACCCATTATGGTTTTTTACCGTAAACTATATTATACCTACCGGTGAACCTTTACAGCCCATTTTATGTTTTTAAAAACGTTTCCGCAATCATATTTTAAAATATTAATAGCAACACTTATCGAGATCGTGATAGGAATGTAAATAAGTAATTTTTAAAGAAACTTTAAACAGGAATTTGATGGAGAATAAAAGCTTTTTACACGAACTCTTTTATGTCCAGTAATTTCCTCTGAAATCTTGTAATATTTTTATAGTAGCTTCGCCCCGCGGTTTTACCCGCAAAAGTTACGATCTTGTGGGAAAATTGGAATAAAAAGTATTCTATGTGTTGATCCTGGTTATAAACTATTTGTGTACCAAATTTCATCCAAATCCACGTAGTAGTTTTTGCGTGAAAGAGTAACAAGCATCTATCCATCCATACAAACTTTCGCGTTTATAATATTAGTAGGATAAACCCTTTCATTCAAAATAAGTAGTGATAAGCGACTAACTACTCCAACTGTTATTAGCGCAGATTTGATAATGATATTCCATGGAATTCCAATAATCAACACAGTGTAAGGTCCTCCAGACCGAATTTCGGCCATGGCAGTCAAACTCAACGAAGACTAGCCATTTACGCGGGAGATATTATAGTGCACAAGTGTGTGCACTATAATATTGCATATTGCAGTCACCCTTCCCTAACTCTCATAATTCGATGGGACGGCAATCCGACACGACCGGAGAGAGATCAGGCGCAGGACCAATGTCTGGTTAGTGTAGGTGCCTATCTATCAAAAAGGTATAAACAAGCTTCTGATTTAAAAGTAAAATCTTCGAGCTTTATTTGTGCAAAATCATGGCAAACTGTTACTGAGACATTAAAATTCACTGCAATTTGATTTCTTGTCCGTAACAGTCTTCTCAATTACCAAGACGATGATCACCAATAATATTTACAAATCTTCACCCTCTCACTCTTTTGTTTTTCTTCTACAGATTATTATATTGTTAATATTGTGTGATATTGTCCGAATTCCTTCCAGCTACCAATCTGAGTATCACCAATGATATCTTCCTATTTCATCGTCAATTTTCTTTTAAAACCTGTTTTACTCATTCTTGCCTACCTCTAAATTGTTGGTGACCAGTATGGTCACCAATAATGTAGTCCAATCTTCACCTTCTGACATGTTTTTTTCTTCTTCAACAGTTTCGACACTCGAGTGCCAGGTCCATCAGCACACTGGGTAGATGAGGCCTACCTTGGGAGAGCCCACTGGCACAGCACTCCCACTGCTGGGCTTCGGATGCTGGAGATCCAAGCAAGAGACCGAGCGATCTACAGGTGTCGGGTTGACTTCCATGTGTCACCGACCAGGAATTATAAGATCGCGTTGGATGTTATAGGTAAGTTAGAATAATCTTTTGATCATGATTTGTCTTGCCTTTGGCTTTGAGTTGGCTTTTAATTTAGCAATCAAGATTGCTGAATGTCAGATTTTTAACAAGGAACGACTGTCAACTGGCCTTTATAATCCAATAATTGGACAACCCGATATTATCAAGGTTTCACCAGCTCCCGGATAATTGCGTGATACACTATCAATCTCAATCTGAATCATTTTGAAGGATAATGCTAATCCATTGCTTCTAATGTCCGAAAAAATTGCCTGCTCAGCAACGTAAATAACGCAATGAATGTTGCTGAACTGTCAAAATGAAAGCCATTAGTGTGTTACGCAATTACCCCGCAGTAGTATTTTTTTGTGATTTTGACTTCCATCGAACGACATTCTTTGATATTCGTTAAATAACAGAACCTGCGTTTTAATGTTTAATTAACTGTCTCCTTGGGGGATGATAAGAAACTTTCAGCTCATCTTGACAGTGACAAGAGCAACATAAACTAATAGTTACGTGACTACGTATTGTATTGTATATGAGGCTGGTGTCTGCAATTCCAATCTTTCGTGTAGGCAATCAGAATGTCTTACACATAGGTCATTTTAAATGGGAATGCGTGAATGCTGTATAAGGCTGTCAAACGCACCGTGTCCACATGTTCAAAACTAATGTTTCCACGAATCCGTATACTGAAAGAAGGAAAGAAGAAAAGAGAAGAAAGAAAACATGTTTATTTGCGGTAAAGATGACGCATAAAATACCAACACAAAAAAAAAACAAGTTGGGGGAAAACATGCATCACATCCACGCAAAACGGCCATCACTCAGCATAAGGCTACTAAAAGCAGTGAGCCCACGTTCGCACGGAAGTAAAAATTTCGCGGCGGATTGGATTTCCCCGCAGCGATCTTTTTTCGCGTACTGGGTTTTCAACTCTCGGTGTTAAGGCGAGTGTTGAGAATCCAACAGAGCGCATCCGAGCGCCAAACAATCAATAAAACAAAGATCACTAAATTGCCTTAAATTTAAACGGCGCCGACTCAAAATTATTTAGGTATACTAACATTAGTTTAAGAACTTAGTTATTAAGGTTAAATAAAAAAGGTTTATTATTTTTGGCTTTTCAGTTTATTTGGCGGTTTAATTTTTCCTTAAAAAGGTTTAATTTTATATTTGTTTTGTGGCTATAATCTACTAATTGTTTGCCAAAGGGCAGGCATATGTGGCACTGCGTAGAGTAATAATACACAACTCAGCATTAAAATCTGTGAATGAACAATAAATCACCCCTATTTTCCCACCCTTAGGATTGGATTTTTTTTCCAAACGTATGTGGGACCAAATAAAAAAAGAATTATCAAAATCGGACTACTTCGTAAAAAGTTATACATGGTCAGTTATGCGTGGTCATACATAAAAAAAAACAAATATATACGCGTCGACTTGACGACCTCCTCCATTATTTTTTGGTCGGTTAAAAAAGATTCCTCCCTTTCAATGAAGGAGAACCTACACCTGAGCGACACATTATTGATAACCAGCACCCACGCGAACCAAGTCGCGGGCACAGCTAGTTTCTAATAAAATCAGCACGTAGTCCGTATAATTAAGTTGGTAGATATGATTATCTTAGCATCAGTCATTGTTGTCCACCTTGCGGCTTTTAACAAATCCAAGGAAACATTTTAAAATTTATTGTTAAACTACGGATACAGTTCCTCCATTGTAGAAGCTTCTAATAAATTTATATCTTGTCTTAGAATAGGACGTGTTGGCTTATGTCCAGGTCTCAATAGTAGGTAAGGTACAGTCACCAAAGGAGATCTGAACCAGGGTCGTCCGATATAGTTTAAGTTTAGTAAGAAACAGATGGATGTTTTCGAATGAAATTTAATTTGATAAATACACTGTTTGTTTCCTATTAATTTTATTTTATTTTATTCGAAAACATCCATCGGTTGCTTACAAAACTTCAACTATATTCGACGACCCTGGTTACTTATCTCCTTTGGTGACTGTACATGACATAATTTTGTTGCGGCTGTCATTCCGGCCTGAAGGTCGCACGTCTGACTTTGAACACTGAATTAGCAAATTAACACTGAGTTATCACGCGTTGTTAGTTTAATTAAAATTAGCATGCCCGAAATGTCAGACAGGATCATAATTTAATAATGTCATACTTACATGGTATTTTTTGTATAGCGGTTTTAAAAATCAGCTAGCGTGGTGGGCATTGCTAGCTTTCCTTCTTTGTATGAGAAAAGGACTAGGGACTGGGACACTTTAGTACATATGGTTTATATTATTATGAATACATGAATATTATTCAAAATCAAAATCAAAAGTCATTTATTCAAATTTGGCTGAGAATCAGCACTTTTCGAACGTCAAAATTAAAAAGACAGTCCCCCAAAAACCCCCGCCGTTCACCACTTCCTAGTGCTATCGCTGGGAAGAAGTGGCGCAACAAACTCCCCAGCAGCATAGCTGTCTGTCCAGTTAGAAAAAACTAAATTCGATATACGATATTCACTAGCTTCTGCGTGCGACCACGTCCGAGTAAAATGTTTAGTGCCTCTGTCCCACCACATCGCATCGCATCGTCCACCTGCGCTAATACTTAGTTTTCGCTTAGCGTTCTTTCAGACTGTTTCTTATTTCGCTTGGGACATAGCGTAATGTAAATAGCCTTAAGAATTAGGCTATCATAATGTAAAAAAAAATTATTCAAATCCGGCTGGTATTTTCAGAGATTAGCGTGATCAAACGAACAAGCAAACACACTCTTCAGTTTTATTACATTAGTATCGATTAGCCGTTAACTTTTGACTGTTTGAAAGACTTTTCTAATATCAAAATACAAAATATCATAAATAAGTTTATTAATATCATAACCACATCAAATAAGCATTTACCTCAGCCAAGCAATTTAGTATTTCTAAGAAAAATAATGTCTGTACGCTAGTAATACCTATGCATTCCGCCACAGAACATTGAAGCCTTTTTCTGGAAGAAAGTAGAATCTAATTAAGTAAGACATGTCCGAAAAGCCCTCAGCTTATGTAAACATGAGACTTTCGTGGAAATAGCTCAGTATTTTCTGGTATTAAGAGAAGAAATATACGTATTTTTACAGAGAATTACTTCATTTTGTGGAGAAAATGGTAGAAATGAGGGCGACGATTTTGACCTTGGGAACGCGAATTGAATTTACGGGTTTCTGAAGAAAATAAGACCAAATTAGTTTTGATTTTAATGTTACTAGAATAGTTAGTGATCTTATAAAATTCAGATGATGATACTTGCTAACTTATCTAAACTATACGTATTGTTACAAAGAATTACTTCATTTTATAGAGAAAATATTAGAAATTAGGGTGGACGACTTGACCTTGGGAATGCGAATTGAATTTATGTGTTTGTGATGATAATAAGACGAAATTACTTTCGATTTTAAATTAACTGGAATCATGAGTGATCTTATAAAACTTAGTTAATACTAACTTATCTAACTAAACTAATATTATAAAGAAAGGTACTTATATGTGTGTTTTGGATTGCAATAAGTACGCCAACAGAATATTCATCACCTGCCTTACCTTTTTCGCAACTACGTTGAGGTACAGTTACTGGGTAGCACGATACCCCTTGTTAACCCTTAAACAAATGCAGAGCTGTGTAAGACTTATCAAAGATGTTAAAATGGATATAAAATACCAAAATGTAGATAGTTGTCAGGTGGGAAATAATTTCCCTATATTTGAATAAGAGTTAAGGCTGGTTGTCAAACTTTCAGACTTCTGACTACTCGTAACAATTGTCAAAGATGTAGAAACGATAGCTGGGAACAGCTTAACGTGCTTTTCGGGGCACGGAGGGGTCTTAGTGTGTAATGGATGGTCACCCATCCTCCGACCGACCGACCTCGGCAAGGGTTGCTCAACCTTAAAAATCGACCGGTGTGGCAGTTATTATTTAGCCACGGGCACCTCTACACCAACAGAATATTATAATATTATAGATACGAGTCGTGACTAAATAATAACTGCCGCACAGGTCGATCAATCAGGTTAAGCCGCGGTTGCTGCGGTTGGTTTGTGGATGGGTGGATCTTTATATACCGAGATCCCTCCGTGCCTCGGAAAGCACGTTAAGCCTATAAATAAAAATAAATCATCGAAATGTATGTACGCGCATAGTTTCCGATCGACTGCATCAAATTAGTTTTTTTTTTTTTTTTTGTGTTTCTTATTGTTAGGACATGGTTTGTATATACCTGTTGGTCCTGGTAGGTGGCGCTGCTTTTTCGGGCAGGACGACGTCTATGTTCTCAGGACCCGGCGGCGGCGGTCCGCTAGTAAAATATAAAACAAAAAAAAAAAAAAAAAATACAGGTTAGTGAGGGACATTGTGGACAAAAATATCATAGATAAATATAACAAATACTATGCATTATCTTTGAGGCAGTTCAGAAACTTTTTCAATACACACACAGAAGAAACATAAATCAATTTAGAACCATGTAGCTCAACCACCCTCATCAAGGAGTTCCTGATTACTGAGGAGTACTCAGAATCATTGGAACATACCACATACACGAATAACATATTACCTCGAACAATAGTCCCGAGTAACAGGTTGAAGGGGCTGGCTTACGACCTTAGTAATCTTACTCCCGCGTCTTATAACTTGCGAGGATAGAGCTCCCTCCCAGTTAATTTCAATTCTAAATTAATATGGCGACGGATGACATCTAAAATTATACAGTTCGTTGATCACTTTGGTGATTTATTGAAGTTCATCGTTACAACTATGCCATTTTCTACCGGAGTATCGACTAGAGTGTGAAATTTCATGTTTTGATTTTTGTTTTTTGTTTTGTGTCGAATCATATGTTGCAATGGTTTATTTTATTTCTTGTTTTGATTGTTGTTTTTATTTATTTATGTATAATTGCATGCTCCACTGGTTAACGTCATCATGTCAACGCCGGCTGCCGCTGAAAAACAGCGCTTGGGCTCTGTCTCGTATAGGTTCATAGCATTATGCTGAGCGATGGCCGTTTTGCGTGAATGTGACGCATATTTACCCCCAACTTGTTTTTGTTTTGTGTGTTTATGTCCTTTTTTCATGCGTCATGTTTGCCGCAAATAAATGCATTTTCTTTCTTTCTTCTTTCTAAATTCTGCTTTAGCAGCCCTCTTGAAAGTGAGGACTATTAAAAAACTATCTTTACTAATAAACAAACTCTTCAGCTTTTTAATAGAAGAGTGTGTTTGTTTAAATGCACTAATCTCTGAAACTGCTAGTCGGATTTGAAAAATTATTTTTGCATTAACTATTATTTTTGCATTAGCTATTCAACACTATGCTACGACTGTTGAAAACCCGAGAAAAAAGGAAAAAACGTCAGAAAGATCGCTTAGTGAAAACAAAGTAAAATCGCGGAAGGGTACAAGACATTTCACACGGATAAAGTCGCTTGCAGAAGCTGGTATTAAAATAATAAAGTATTTCAGATATTATTATGCAGTTTACGAATATTCTACGTTCTGCTAAGACCTACGTCACCTGGAGCACATAAACACTTAGAGCCAATTTTTGGAAGTCAGATATATTTTATCCGTGAAATAAAATTGACGTCTAACAGTTTTATTATAGAAAAACTGTCAAAAATTCAAAATTTATTTTTACGATAACATTTATTCTAGATTTAAATGTTTAGTGAAATTCGCCCTATAGTAGCAATACACGTAATTTTTAAAGGAAACAGCGAAACAAACGGATCAAATTTAACGCTAAATTGCTTTCACTAATCCCTTAAACAGATTGATTACATCAATATCACATCTCAATCGTTCATTACACCGATTACTGGAAGACGGTTATGTTCAGCGGCGCACATTAACAGCCTTACTATATTTCACGGCCAATAAGATAGCAGAACCCTCTCCTCGATAATCCAGACAGTAAGTCAAGATATAAATTAAATCTGTATTCCGAAACTATCTGGCCTATCTCAATGAGATCGCCTCGCAGATGGGCGAAACTCTTAAATTCTCACATAATCTCGCGTCCGTAGATCTGCTTTCCCCTTTTTGTGTTTTAATAAAATAATTCACCTTGAAACGGCGGCCCAACGAAAGCTATGAGCCGTACCGTGGGGCAATCTCGATAAAAACTAGTACGATCGTAAACTTGACCCTCCCTTATCCTGGTCGAATCAACACGAAAAGTTTAAGGAAAGTCCAAACACGCCCTAGGATGATTTACGTTCGTTCGCTGACAGTAAAAATGCGGGTCTGTATAGAAATTAAAATTTTATGAGGACTTACCAGACCTGAGAGGTGTATCGGGAAGGGTAACAACAGTAAAATAGATTACCTGCTTATGTTACGAGCTTCTTACATTTTTACGATATTTGTTAAGGGCAACATTTTGTTTTATGAATGGCGGATTAAGGTTTGAAGTGAGCAGTGAATAATAAAACAGAGGACTGAATATGATGAGTACCGTAAATCTAATTTGGTGTAAACGACGTCGTTAAAACTTTGATCGTCAATAAATATGAAGTTGACAATACATACCTACATTTTCACACCATTTTAGTACTTATGTTGGGTCGGACACAGTTTTAAAACAAAATGTATAGTGAATTACCCTGAGGTCAACGTTTAAGTATCACAGCACTTAAACACTGAAGAGGTGATGAAAGCTGTGGCCACTTTACACATAAACATTTATCACGTTATAAAAACAAGATCCACGCCTTTCCATTATCTTTTATTGTACATCTAAAGTTGTACCTGTTTTATATTGCATTTATCTCAACGTTTTATCTTTTGAAGGACAAAATAAAGGCATTTTGGTGGAAGCCAAATTATTGTTACTAATACAACCAGTTCAGTTTTTGGGGAAAATCTGATATCTTCGTGTCCTTGTCAATACCGAATTCCAGTAATACTGATATATCAGTAGCTTTAATGTAAGTATTACCGATAAAGATAAAATCTTTCAAACTGTTCTAAAGGTTAGTGACTGAAAGCCGTAAGACTTTACTCCTTTGCGTAAAACTTACGTTTAGTTTTAGGATAGCTGTCTGTGTATTATGTAAAGCTAGGGACAGGTTTTTACCTCGATTTCAAACTGAAGCGTACCTATGTAATACTTACTAGGTACCCTTATGTTCTGAACGCAAACATTCTCATCTCTGTGACAATCAATCTCAAACACTAACAACAGAGATTAAATGTGAACATAGTGAAAAATGCGGCAATTGGCCCTGTGATGATTTTGACCAGATACACAAATTGATTTATTGAGATCAGCCTTAAATTATGATTTGTATGTGGTTGTACCCAGACAGCTGCTTTACTTTGTATAAATAACAAGCTTCTGCCCATGAGTTTGTCAGCGTGAAGGAATTTTCGTAAAAAAAATCCGTAAGAACGTTCTACAAAGCATTAGAAAACTTTAAAAAAAAGTTGGCTGAAATTGGTAAAGTCGTTCTCAAGTTATGGCGTGACCAAGGGAAATAGGGATTCATTTTTATATGTATATAAAGATTTCATCACCACACACACACACACCAACGTTCACAGTCTGATCTCAGTCTCAATTTAGGTCAAAAATACCTCAAATATCCATACATTTTTGAAAAGTTTTTGATATTGAGTGTCGCTGAGATGAGACTGCGACTAGATTTTGAACATTTTTAAATACGGGAATTGGCCTTCAGATCATACACTAGAATAAAACACATTTATTTTTTTCTTTTCTTTTTTTATGTTATACGGTTTAAATATCTAGGTATATAAAAAACAGGTGGTTTAGTAAGAATACACCTACCAAACATTACACAAACCACAAAAAAATTAACGACCTGAAGAACATAACAAAATTAATGAGGTCTTTACAACAGATAACCGCCTCTTAATTAGGGACCTAGCAGGCTAAGAGGGGAGAGTTTTCCTTAAGTGTTTAATTATGCCTTCTGTATCTTAAAGATGAAACGACGTGTAAAATTCTTGGGGCCACAACTTGAGGGAATGAAAGCCGAGGTCAGGACCTTTAGCATAACCGTTTGCAGGGCAGGTCAGCTATACAGTCATTGTTGCACCGCAACTGGTTCAAAGTCGCTTCACACTTCACATGACACGCTATTGACCTGTTGCAAGAATGCATGATAACCCCCCAGTAAAGTGTCAATTTCTAAACTGCAATTCGATATTTGAGTGCTGTGAAACCCCAACGACTAATTTTCTTTATAGTTATATTATTCCTATAAATAAAGTTTTGTCTAGGAAGTTTGAAACTGCCACTGCCAATTCACCTATTCCTAGAGTGGCGGCATCTACATTGCCACATGCGAACTACGCATTACTCTGACGTCACGCAAAATCCTCAATCGGCCCGACATCATTCGTCGGGCAGTTGTCCATCAGACACGACGCGCGTTTAGTAGGATAATCCTTCCTTTTTCACGGAGGATGAGTGAACTTTACAGCCTGTTCCTCATACCTCTATACTAGTAAGCATTGCAAATGCGGGTCGATATAAAAATGAACTTAAAATACTTCTTGTTTCTCGTTGTGCGTAAAATAAATCCATTCAATCATTATAGCTATCACGTTCAATCAGATACGTAGGTATAAAACAGCTTTATCAACACTGTATAAAACGTAGTTCCACTAATATACACTACACCTTCATTAAATTATCAAAAGACCAACTAAAAATACTTACTATTAGAATTGCTATTTAGCTTTTCGCGAAGTCATCTTTGTTTACAAAAGCAATAAATGTCTTTGTGCGTCATTCACTCATTCACTCATATCCGTTATTAAAGGAAGGTATATTGGTTTTCATTAAATTATCAAATTGACAATTTGATGACGTCGATATTGTGTTTCGAAGAGCAATTGTTTAAAAGTACTTGAGTGCAGGACAATTATCATTTTTATTTATTAGACAATTTGAAGGATATTATTATATTATTATATATATTATTAACAAGGAACAATAGAAACAAGGAGAAAGTAAAGACACTATTGTTGTTTCTACTTTTTATTAACAAATAAAATTATTAAATTTATAAAATTCTATAGAGTGAGTTTGGTGGAAGGTCTCAATATACTGTTTTTTTATTTATATATAATTGTGTTAAGCGATATCTTAAGCACTTGTGTATCGATTTCCATGTTTTATTTTGTTGTTGGACAACTAAAACGTGAATAATAAAAACCTTTTTTTTTTTAAAAAGAACCGACTACCAAAAAAAAAACACTGCAAAATGAGAAATGACTTTAATTTCGGAAGTCGGTGTCTTTGCTTTTGTATTTTCGGTTCTTGCTACGTTTTTTTGGAAGTAAGTGGTCATGTATGTAAAAAAAAAATGAGTTGACAATAATTATAAAAAGTAGTGTAGAGTTCACACTAGATAGAAATTGTCAACCCGTTAATGCAAAGTAAACGAATTTGTTTAATATTTCGGCTTTATTTTGTTACGTTAACGCTAAACGTTACGTTTGGTTGCGGTGATAGAAGTTTCTACTGAGATAAGAGCCAATCACTTTCAGAATGGAATGTCTACAGAATAGGATTCCTCAAAACTTTGTTTCAATTACTGCGTTCAAAATACAAATCGTTGGCATCGCAACCACTAAATGAAAAGGCAGCAATAGATGTTTCTTTATTCGAACCAATAAAAAAGTTTCGTAGAAAAAGTTCGGTCGTCCGTTAAACTTTTTCGTGTTGATTCGGACTCGGATAGTGAAGGAAAACGGGTCAGGCCTCAAGTTCCATCTGATATCAAGAAGCCCCATTATATAGCAAACGTACTTAGGTATAATACACAGAGATTTCCCCTAATGGAATCTATTAGCTGAACAAAGAAACGTAATCTTGTGTAATTAATTAAACATTTTCATGTTCGTGTGTGTTTACATAGTGTGATCGTATTAATGGTATTAATTTTGAAACTGGGGATTGTGGGTGGCAACTACATATAATAGCACAAAGGAAAGATGATCATTAGTTGGAGATTGTTTCCGTTCCCTGTGTCTAGAAGTGGGTATTTCGGTACGAGGTAAACGAGAATAGCTTATGCTTTGGTGTAAAGATAAGTCAATGTTTTGGCGGTTTGAGCTTTTCGTGATGCTTGGGTAGTTCCTTAATTTATTGAAGTTTGTTTATTTAAATTGAAATTGCTTATTTTTACATAAACATGTACAAAATAGGGCCTTAAACTAGAGGTAGGTAAAAAATAATTGAATTCTACATGAACAAGAAATAAACCTGTGTCTCAGGTGTCTCATTCAAGTGCTTATAAATAATTTAGTATTATCTAAAATTCCTAGAAAAAGTAAATAATTTATCTACTTTAATTATAGTTATCTTCAAATTGAGCAAAATAGTATGCTATTTATTTGCATCATCGTTAAGACATTTTTGCAACAATATTCTATTATGATTTTTGCAATGTTACATTTTAAATAAAGTCGCGTTTACTTTGTCATACAGAATAATTTGCCGTGTTTATTATCCTGCTTCGATCCTTATTGTAAAAAGTATTAGGAAAAGTAAGAGATACAACTAGAGGGTAGTAGGGCTAACTACCCTCTTGTTGTATTTGACTTCATAAAAATTCATCTGCCTAGCCTTTTTTAACTATATTGGGGTCAACTTCCAGTCTGACTGGATGCCAATAGTAGAATAGAATATTCTTAATTATGCACCCTATAAATAATAGACATGAAGCGACTGCCTATCTGACCTAAACAACACTGGGTAATACGATACCTCTTGGAAGACTGGCTGTCAGACTTCCGGGCTTCTGACTACACGTTACGACTGCCAATGATCCAGGAATGACAGCTGGGTCCAACGGGCTTGACGCGCTTTCCGAGGCACCGAGGGGTCTTGTTACGTAAAGATCGACACTCATCAATGGACCAACCGCGACAAGCGTAGCTTAACCTTATCGATCGACCCGTGCGGCTGTTATTATTTAACTAGAAGCCCCTTTCTGTTTGACTTCTTAATAAATAAATAATAATACTTTACCCATGGAACTAAACTGCCCCCAAAATGGCACCCAGACGCAAGTGCGTCGCTGAGTTCTATTTATATGTTTTAGATGTATTTTCAACTCCCTTCTGACATGTCACCAACGACCTACATTCTCGAATTCTTTGTGAAATTATTTTACCATTCTTAGCCAACCATATGTAAGAAAAATTCGAGAAAATCGAATGTAACAGACAGGCGGACACCAGTGCGATTCCATTTTAGATCAGAAAACTGAAAACATTGTTAAGAATGAAAACCTTCAGGACGGTTTATTAATATGTAAGAATTTATACTTGTAAATCGTTTTACTTACAGGAGACAATATTTTATGAAATTTCTATAATAAACGAAAATCTAGAAGACGGTTGCCAAAATATTAACCCTTCGCCGGAACGTGGATGCACGCGAGACACAATAACTTTTTAACTGTTTCTGTAATAACGGCATTAGAAAGAATAGAATAGAAAACTTTAATTCAGACAGGAGTCCATAGGATTAGTAACAATTTTACCTAACTTCTAGTGTTAGTAGGTTCTAGACACAGGGCAGGTTAGGCATTCAACCGGACGAGGGAAAAAAGTACCTCATTAAATTAAAAACGTTACGCAAAATGTCCTGTTATAACCAACATTTAAGCTCTTTTCAAATTTAGTCACATTTCCGAGGTCCATTTGATTGAAACTAGTTTCAGAAAGCAGCACACGGTTTCTATATTTTGAAGCCCGCAATGCATTCGCAGAAACTGCTTCTATTTCACTAGGCTAATGTAGCTTAAAACTCATTCAGTAGACTAGAAACTACCGAGTATCATGCCACCTACAAGTGTATTCAAATTCCGATTACCATCGAATCACTCGATACTGTCAGTATCGATTTCCGAGAACGAAAAATATGCGGATGTGCCATCATCGGCAGATATCCGCCATTCTTGCACCCGAATACTGGGGGAATTCTCATTTCAGTCAGTCCGCACTTATGTGTAACGTACGAAACAATGAAGGGGTGGCAGATGTTCATTTTAGTAAGCGATACTGTTGCACGGTATGGATATGAAAGCTTCGCATGATTGCCGGCATCCTCCTCTGAATACTGCTATCGCGAAACCTTTTGTTTTGACTCAACGCAAAAATATTTTTATTTCCTCGGCCACGTTCGAGCGCTCCTAGTTTGTGGATCCGCAATTTGAGGATATTCCGAGGTCGTTCAGTGCCTTTTGCGATTCACCGCGTACTGATTTCATTTTGATTGTGAATATATTTACAACGGGAACATCGGTAAGCACTTTTGTTTTCGTGTAGATATTCGTATTGACTGCCGATTCGATTGTTGTTTTTTGTTTTTATTTACGCTACAAAGTAAGGAAAACAATTAAGGTTCGTTTATCTGATCTTCAATTGTTTTTGTTTGATTTCAATTGAAAATCACGGCGTTATATGCCTAAAAGCTGTGATTGTATTTCATTACAATACGATGTTTCTTTTGTATACTAATCTATTAGTCACAAAGTATTTGTATAAATGTATTCTGTCCTCCAGACCGTATTTTGGCCACGGTGGCCAATCTCAACGGAGACTAGCCCTCGGCGCGGGAGATATTATAGTGCACAAGTGTGCGCGCAGACCTATGTCTGGGCGCACACTTGTGCACTATAACAGTGAGGGAAGAAGGTGTGCACATAGATGCACTCCCTCTTCTCTTCCCTCACTCATAGTGTGATGGGACGGCAATCCGACATGGCAGGACCCACACGGCACGGGGTATACTAAGAAATTGCTGTCGGAGAAACTCAATAACACTTTACCCGACCCGGGAATTAAACCCCACGCTTAGCAGTCACGCTTGCGACCACGAGACCAACAGGGCTGATAAACTACTCACTTATACTGTACTAAGTGTACGAACATAATTATGGTCAAAGACTTTTCAACAATGTTCCGTGCATAAAGCAATTCGTAAGACTGCAAACGATTTATAGCTCTAAGTGCAATTTTCTATTCAATCTAACAAAATACGTAATAACCCTTTATACAAGGAGCAATAAAATATAAACGCGGTTCAACGATCAGAATTACTTAAAGCGAAGTTAACACGACTTTATTTCCTATCTTTATTTCCTAAATAACTTCCCTGTGTTCTCCGAAGGATTAGGCACAAGTGTGTGTAAACCCACATTTTACCAAGTTTGTTTTTTTTTTTGCATAAAACGTAAAATAAAAATCCCGGTCTACCTTAGCGAATCCCCCTTAAAGTCATACGTCATAAAAGACGACCCCGGCATATATCCAGACTTTGGAATGCTATTGAGTAAACCATATTACTCTTTGCCCAATCTGGGTATCGAACCTAAGACTAAATCACTAGAGCTACCACACAAGACCAATTAGGCAGGCAATCCCTCCTCTATTACGACACAGCATTTTATTTTGTAGCTTAACGGTATTTATAAACACATTTTTCCTGTTACAGAACTTCCGAGCAAACCAGTCATCTTCGACGAGTATGGGAAAGAAATCTCAAGTACTGCAGGTCCTTATCACGAAGGAGGAGAGTTCAAACTTGTTTGCACAGTCAAGGGCGGTAAGTACTCAAATTATTGAACTTGTGTTACTTTTGCTCGCGGTCTCACTCGCATTCCAGGGAAACTACTGCAAGTCATGTATCCGAATAAAAAGTAGCCTATATTTGGGTACAAGTTATAGTCCATCTGTGTGCTAGATTTCATCTGAATCCGTTTAGCTATTAAAGCGTGTATAAGCTATAAATACGCTCACTGATTAACACCAAAACGTTTACATTAAATTCCATTATGATTAAAATTTTAAACTGGTGGTAATATTCCTAAAGATCTGCTGATAGTGAGCGAATTAGTCTCTAAGAATTCGTATTTTTATTCAAACATAATTTACTAATGACCGTATTAATTTGTTATAAACCGATTCCATCTCCATTTTATCGGGAATAATTTGTACTCTGGGGCTATAAATGTTAATTTTATCGCAGAAAACTCGATCTACATTTTCGCTCACCTGGGAAATGAATTCAAAAGTTCAAAAGCGATGGAAAGTCGGAATGGTTCTTACAATACTACGGTATTTTTGGGAATCGTAATATCAGGGATGAATGTTGTACGATAGAATGGTTTGTATATTTGCGAGGCTCCAACTCACAAACGTAATTTATACAAAGGAAAAGGGAAAAACAAACGATCACTTGAACAGTCTCACCAGAATCGTATCCACTCAAACGAAATTGATTGAAATGTATCGTTTATTTTCTCCCCTCCTGGACATTCTAACTTACGACGTTAAATTCTTTGATGTCAACCTTTTGATATTTTTTGGAATATTTTTTTAACTTATCCACGTTTTAGTATTAATTCTTTTAATGTCATATTTATATTTTCTGATTTTTTATTTGACAAACATTGAGAAAATATTGTTATTACATTTTATGGAGCATTTAGCGCAACCATGTTCTCATTACGAGGGAAATAGAAGGTTATTTGGGAACAATGGAAGGCGTATTGTGTTCTTGCGTTTATGTAATGTTTTGTTATAGGTTACCCGACGCCAAGAATTCAGTGGCTTCAAGGTGACACTGTGCTGGCTACGTTAAGTGCTGGGGAGCATTCGGCGCCAACGCGATCACTAACTTTAGTGATCAGGAATGCAACGAGGGCGCATGTAGGAGCATTGTACACTTGCACTGCGGATAATACGCTGCTGGCTTCACCGCAGAAGACAACTATCAAAGTTGATTTGTTTTGTAAGTATTCCTTTAGTACGACTTGACATAACATCAAGATTTCTTTGTTATCTTTATCATTCTCTTGTCGTTATCACAATAGGCTAGTTTCCTAAAAAAATCTAATTAGTCCGTCAGTTAGATTATCAAAAAATATTGGTACCCTATTTTTTCTTTTGTCAATTATATAAAAAATGATGAAGATATCGCCCGTTAAAGTTCCGCGTTACGTCACGCCTTACTACACTTTTTAGCATGGCGTGACGTCACGACCCCTCACTCTCAAATTTGGACGCACTTTATCTTTGTCATTTTTTGTTTGATTGACAAAAGAAAAAATACGTGTCAGTTATTTTTCGATAATCTAACTGACGGACTAAATATAATAATATTTTTTTACCCAGGCTACTGCCCTATTTATTCGGGGTCGGCACAACATGTCTTTTTCTTCCATACTCATTTCTAGTCGTCATTTCGAAAGTCACCGCCTTTCTAGCCGTATCATCTTCCACACAGCCCATTCATCAAATAGTGTATGTTTAACAATCAGCCTTTAATGCTCCCACTGCTGGGACACAGGCTTCCGCTCCGTAATCAACCACGCGGGCCCAGTGCGTGTTGGTAGATGTCACTATAATATGTCTTCGAATGTTTGGTTCAAAGAGCTGGCGGTTTCCTCGCGATGTTTTCCTTCATCGTTTTGAGAGCAGTGGTGATCAAAAAAATTACACAAAAGTAAGGCACCTACCTGGGTTCGAATCAGCGCTGCCAGATTTTTTTTCGGGCAAAGCGGGATTTTGAAGCCCTTTTAGTATAAAAAGCGGGATACTTTCGTCGAAAGCGGGACAAAAGAAAAAAAAAAGGTAATTACGTTTACACCTACCATTGCGACAATTCTAGTACATAATAAATATCAATTTCGCAAAACACGTATTCGTTTGTATAAAACTAACAGGCGTCAAGAACGCATTCTCTCACTGTAGATTCTTTACTGCTTATTATTTTATTTGAGTTTCAAATTAAGTTTACAATGATGTTAGATAGTCGTAGAAAATGTATTTTAATAAAAATATGTACTTTACTATTCAAATAACAATATCTGTTTGGTTTACCCTGTAAGACAGTTAAGTCTTCAGAGGAATATAATATTATATAAAGAAGTAATACAAAAGGGAAAGGGTGTGATTACCGGGATGACGACTAATAGAGAAGTATGGAAGAAAAAGACATGTTGCACCGACCTACCGAATAAATTGTGATAAGAACAGGAGAATTATGATAAATAAGTAATTACGAACAAAAACACTTACGAACAACTTATTTATTTTTCTATCCCCGAAAAGCGAGACTGAGCTGTCCCGTGCGGGACACTTAATTTTAGGCTAAAAATCGGGACGTCCCGCCAAAATCGGGACGTCTGGCAACGCTGGTTCGAATCCACGACCTAGAACTCTTAAGCCGGGGCCGTTACTCCTGGGTCACCATTCCTCTCTTATGATTAATATGAATGTATTATACACATAAAACCTTCCTAAATAAATTCTCTAAATGAGGCGGTCACAAAAACCGAAACGAAAACAACTTTAATTTATAATATTTTCTATAGTTAATTACTTTTATTATCATTCGAAAAAATGGTCTCATTAACTTAAAATATTACAGAAGAATAATGAGAGGCCTTATCAATTCCCAACCACTTAAATTTCATACATTTAATATATTACACTTGTACAAAAAAGTAATTGTAAATAATTCCCCGGGGATTTTGCTTTCATGTTTTGTTTTTAAATTGCTTAAAATAAAATGACTCTTAAAGTTAAGCACGTGTTGTAGCACATTTAAATGGTGTCTGGATAAAATAATTCCCAGAGAGAATTTGGCTACGATAGCGAACTCCTTTTCGCAAAACCCGAGGTTTATTTCCGAGTTCCCCCGAATACCAGAGGAAGGGAAGCAAACAGGGATTGCAATGTTCTTTCCCTCAATAACGGACAGTTATTAACAGTCACTAACGCCGATATTCGGGCGAGCAGCGAGCTGAGCGTAAACCAATATCCTTATTCGGGTTCCGTACCCAAAAGGTGCCAACAGAACTCTATCACTAATGCTTCGCTGTCCATCGTTCCGTCTGTCGCAGTGGTGAATCTTTTTAACCGTAATAGGTAGACACTTGAAATTTTTACAGGGTCCGTAACTTAACTTCGAGAGTCATACATATGTTCGATTAACGGAAAGTCGACTGAACGATTGTTCGAATGGAATTTATTGCGAAACAACCTTTTATCGCCAAACGCTACTTCGAATGAACGATTCATTGAATATTTATTAATCGATGGACTGCTCTTTCGCATGAGTTTTAGTTATTATATAGTTTAATAATTGAAATAAAATTAGAAAAAAAAGATTTTACGTCACATATTATTTCATACATAATCGAGGAAATCAAAAACTTTTAAGATATCGTACGTTCTTCCCGTAGATTTAGAAACATGAAATTTGGTAAAAAGGAAAATAATAAAGCACAAAAGAAGGGAAAAAGGTTTATTAAAAGAAAAAACCATTAACGTTACGATTTTCGCACAAAATTAAGGTAATCAAAAACCTTTTCGGTAGATTAGGGTTCTTTAACGCCCTGAGAACTCCACTAATAAATAATCCAAACATAAAATAATAATCACTAATCATCAAAATAAAGGTTATTTTATTTTTTAAAGAGACAAACGTAAGCCATCGAGCTCATGAAGTCAAGCCTGTCCATGTGTTCCTTTTGATTTAAAAGTTGTTTCAGCTTTTCTTCTTTCCCAACCTGTTTTTTCTTTTTGCTAGAAGAAACTGACTCATTTAAAAAAGCTGAAAAAACTTACTAACTTAAACTCATGCGAAAGAGCAGTCCATTGATTAATAAATATTCGATGAATCGTTCAGTCGAAGTAGCGTTTGGCGATAAAAGGTTGTTTCGCAATAAATTCCATTCGAACAATCTTTCAGTCGACTTTCCATTAATCGAACATATGACCCTCGAAGTTAAGTTATGGACCCATTTTAACAGACCTCAATAATATAAAATAAATAAAGTTAAAAATTAAATGCAAGAAATGTGTTTTTTAAAGTGTTTAAAACAATATGTAGACTTAAACATTGTCCAGTGGTACAGAACCCTTTGTATGCGAGTCCAACTCAAACTTAGCCATTTTAAGACGGAATCTCTCTACCTGAATATAGGGTAGTGAAAAAAAATACTAGTTCTTTATTTTATTACACTTGCAGATATTCGCCATCTTGGATCAGGTGTCAAATTACATTTTATTGGTTTACTTGTCGAGTTAGCAATTCTATTTGCCTACCCAATAGCTTTTCGATGTTTCTTCGTGACATAAAAGTTCTTACAAAATGAAGTGTGACGTGACATAAGTCTTGCATTATTCTATGTGACCATGTATTGCTTATTTTTGGATAAATGTAGGGCAACTGTGTTATTTAAAGTAAAGTTCTTTCCCTATTTTCCTGCTGTTTCTCACAACGCACTTTACTCTGTTGACGTCACGGTTGGCTGCTGCGTTGCGTGTCGCGAGTTCGATTCCTGCACGGAACAAATATATGTATGACCTACAAGTTGTTGCTCCGGGTCTGGCTGCTTGTGTATGTGAGTTTAAATGTTTGTAAACGCACCCACGATACAGGAGAAATTCCTAGTGAGGGGCAACGTTAATAAAAAAAAAAAAGAAAAGAAACTACCTTTTTTATTTGTTTTCTTATTTTATATTTATTTATTTATTTATCATTTATGTACACACATATATAAACAGACAATGAAAAACAGAACAGAAATAATAGAGAAAAGAATATAGGTATATTTCTTTTTTTTTCTTCTTATTTTTCTTTTTTTTTTTATGGAGAATATATATGTCGGAGATGGTATGTCTGTCTCTCGTTAGCATCAGGCATATTTAAATTACTGTGGGCGTACTATGGGTAATGTTGGTTATAGCAGAATAGAAAAACGGTTTACAGTTCAATTCAATTTATTTTGCGTCTGGGCGCTCCTTGCGTAGCTCCACATCGCTGTCAATGCGGTGAAGCAGTCGACTGCCTCGGACACCATGGCCTATCCTGCAGCAAGAGCGCTGGACGGATGGCAAGGCACGCCAGCATTAACGACATCATCCGTCGGGCTCTTGTCTCCGCCGGGGTGCCAGCTGTTTTAGAACCCAATGGCTTGGCACGCGACGATGGAAAGAGGGCCGATGGAATGACCATAATGCCTTGGAAGTTGGGTAGGCCTTTGGTGTGGGATGCAATCTGTGTTGACACCCTCGCGCCATCCCATCTTCCTAGCGCGGCGGGCTGTGCTGGGGCGGCTGCTACAGGAGCAGAAAACCTCAAACGGTGCAAATATAACAACCTTATTGGGAGCTATATGTTTGAGCCGTTTGGGGTTGAAACACTAGGGCCCTGGGGTCCGAGTGCTCATCGAATTTTTCGGGACATCGCCAAGCGGTTGGTTGACTCTTCACGTGACCAGAAGGCTGGCCTATTCTTAGCCCAAAGAATCAGCATTGCCATCCAACGTGGTAATGCTGCCAGCCTTTTGGGCACTTATCCCATTGACAGTGATGCGGACTAACTTTTTGATGCCCAATGAGCTCCTGCCTTTTTCTATATTTTTTCGTATTATATACTTGTATATAATTGTATATAGTATATATTAGTGTTAATTTGTTTTTATGCCATAAACCACGGGCAAAAAAAAATCAGATTAGAACTTATGAACTAGTTAGTCACACTAGCGAATCACACACTCACACAACTCAACGATTCGGGACGCAATTGACAGTTTCTGAGCACATGTTGTTCGTACGATGTCCAATGTTTCGATCCTCTCGAGAGCTCTGCTCACACCGCTTTTGTAGCTGTTGCTCTCGTCCCACCACGAACTCAGGCTAGACTCTGTCTAGCGCCACGAGATGGCTTTAACGTTCCGAATAGTCAAACGAATGACTCCGACATATATTTTTTTTTTTTACCTTGTAGTATAATATTATGTTGTTTAGTGTGCCTTTTAGTCTGTGCTAAATAAATTTATTTTCTTTCTTTCCCCCTTTCTTCGGCTCATAGTATTTTTTTCTACTTACCTGCCTACTTGTATTATGTTTATGACTTTATGTTTGTAAGTAAAATATTTAAGGCTTGTTTTTATAGTTCCACACGTGTGAAGTTTGTTACGCTACGTTTTATTATAGTCAGGTCTATAAAACTGTTGAAACAACATACAATTTATGCTCTGCTGTTTATTTTTGGACGAAGTCGGGAAAGAATCCGACGCTGGAAGAACGTTTACGAAACCAAAGTCTTGGCAAAAGTTTCTGCAAAATTTCAGCCAAGTTCTGAATGCTTCAGGGTTGACCGGTGTCCGGACACAAAATGTCTACAGTCAGAAGGTGCCGGAAGAAAACCTGCTTTAGACGAAAGCAGGTTGAAAGCAGGCACTGTTGTGCAAGCCATTGTTGTACAACCTGCCGGATGTTTGGATGGCTTAGGTCTTGCGTTTGTGTCCGGTGACCGGCGATCGAGAAAACAGTCGGCAATATGAAAACAATGCCTTTAGTGGCTAGGATTCAGTAGAGCTTTGAGTGGTTCTGATAAAGCAGTTTCCAGTGACCGATTTGTAAAATATTGACAACCAATAGTATAATGTTGACACGAAAAACCAAACACAAAGCGTTTATTTTAATTAAAAACCGATTACAGATACTTTTGAGTTGTCAAGGAGTCGATCAGTTGGAAAGATGAAGCTAGTTGCCCATTCTGAAGCGTAGTAAGTACCTATGGAGACGAACGGGCAAGACAAATCACGGATACTTATTAAATCAAAATACTGTTACAAAATATTAGTTAAAACGTGGCCTGCACAATATTCATGTTGATTCGTCTGATGTACAGACACCAGCAGGTCAAGCTACCCGAAACTGTCAAATTTTCCCAATCAACCTTGAACCTTAATGCTTTAGCGATAAAGTTGAAAATCTTTTAAAGAAATTTGACAGATTGTACAATACACAAGCTAGTACATAATTTGTTTTAATGCGTTTTTTTTTGTCTCTCAATTTTAATTACTTATTTCACAACCCCCGCATGAGTTCTGCAGGATAACTGCGTAACACACTAACAGTAGGAAAGGCTTTAATTTTGACAGTTCAACAACATTCATTGCGTTATTTCCGTTGTTGAGCAGACACACGTTTCGGATATACAAGGTGTCGTTTTGCATCCTCGTCAAATTCAAAGAACTATGCTACTGATTCTCGATACGAATCAATAATAAAATAAGTTTTTTCTTTTTTCTACTTTTCGGAAATCGGCATGTGTGGGACACGCATTTTAAAACGCGGCCTGTGTGAGACCGCACTGTAACTGCCCTTTTACACACACATAAAAACGCGGCCGCTTATATGACACCATAACGCGATTCTGCTCTTTGAAAGTGGTGTATTCTGAAATACTGTCAAACTTAAATAACTAAAAAAACAAGTATTTTATTATTTACCATGGATCGTAATTTTATTTGATTATTTGTCTTTCATAACAGCCTCCTGAAAGCTGAGGAGGATGCAAAACAACAGCTTGTATATCCCTCAAAATGATTCAGATTGTGATTGTTAGTGTTTTACGCAATTAGGATGCTGGTTGACTTAACCAGTAAATAATTGTATCGTTTGTTTGCATGTTCTATTTCTTATCTTATTATTTTAACTGCTAGATCGAGCTTATCATGTCCTTTATCTTCTAACGCTGGCCCTTGCAATTGCCAGGGTAAGCTTTGATAAGCGTCTAATAACGATTTTTTTTTAAAATAAAGAACGTTGCCCCACACTAGGAATATTTCCTGTATCGTGGGTGCGTTTACAAACATTTAAACTCACATACACAAACAGCCAGACCCGGAACAACTACTTGTAGGTCATACAAATATTTGTTCCATGCGGGAATCGAACCTGCGACACGCAGCGCAGCAGTCAATCGCTCAACAATAACTGTTACAATGTACGCTACATTTATTACTACCGTTTTTGTTATCTATTTTAATATTAATTGGTTAACTAACGACCAGTTCTTAAATACCTTTTATAGGTTTCATTCTGTCATTTGACAATTCATTAATCAGCTTAAACTGACATTTGATTTCAATGGTAATCGTAAACCATTTAGCATTGATACAAATAATGATGAAATTATTGAATTTCAAATGTGATATTATATCGGTAACCAAGCTCTTTTAAGTATTCTAATTTCTATTGTATAATAAATCATTTATCTCTTGGTTCAACATATAAGTGCCCATAATTTATGGTACGGTCAAAACCATACATATCATTTCTATGGGCAAAACGATGGATGGACTGTGTGAATACGGTTAGAAAGGGGTTGACTACCGAAATGACGAGTAATAGAGAAGTATTGATGAAAAAGACATGTGGCGCCGACCCCAAAAATATTGGGATGAGGACAGGAGAACAATGAATGATGATGAATTTATGGTACGGGCAGCACTATGTCATGTTGATTTACTTTACATACTTCTTCAAATCTTATTTATTGAGAATATTTAACTAAAATCGAAACACACGTAAAATTATAAGAATTATAATAGCTCTTAGTTATTACATGAAATTCTGAAATACAATGTATCGAATAATTTTTTGTCAATTGATGATGTATAAAAGTAATAGTGTTAATCGACTTTTCTTGGGGACTGTATCTGCGTTCTTTTTCCTGGCATGCCAACATAACTTTTGAAAATGATCAAAACAAGTGAAATAAACTCAGAGTTTATTTCAGACTTCTACGTAGTCTTCATATAACCTGACCAAGATAAACTCGGATTGTTTCTGCCTTTCTTCTCAGAGTAGTCGGATAGGAAACGCCGACCTCATCTAGGTTTTAAAATATGATTGACGTGTTAAAGTGTTTGTACGAACCTACTTAGAGAAATAAAATCATTTAGTAAGTGGTGCCTGTGTGCCTCGTCGGGCACCTGGTGAGGACGGGGCCGGATCTTGCGGAGTGCCAGTTTGGCTTCCGCAAGGGGCGCTCGACGGTGGACGCCATCATGCGCGTGAGAGCCCTCACGACGGGGGACGCGGTGTCCCGGGGTGGGGTGGTCGTGGCGGTGTCACTCGACATCGCCAACGCGTTCAACACCCTGCCCTGGAGCTGCATAGGGGAGGCACTCCGGTATCACCGGGTGCCGACTTACCTCCGTCGAATAGTCGGGGCGTATTTGACGGACAGAGCCGTCATCTACCCCGGTCGCGACGGGAACTGGAACCGGCGAGAGATGTCGTGCGGTGTCCCACAGGGATCGGTTCTGGGGCCGCTCCTGTGGGACATCGGTTACGACTGGGTGCTGCGGGCCGACCTCCCTGATGGCGTCAGCGTAGTTTGCTACGCTGACGACACGCTGGTCCTGGCGCAGGGGATGTCGCATCAGGCGGCGGCCGACGCGATGACACGCGGGGTTGCGATAGTCGTGGAAAGGATCCGGCAGTTGGGTCTCGAGGTGGCATTGCACAAGTCCGAGGCCATGTCTTTTCATGGGCCCCGGTACGGGCCACCTTCGGGATCCCAACTAATGGTAGGAGGGGTTCACATCGGCGTCGAGAAGACGATGAGATACCTGGGTCTCGTCCTCGACAGCCGGTGGAACTTCGTCGAGCATTTCCGACGTTTGGCCCCCAAACTGGAACGGACCGGGGCCGCCTTAAAGCGGCTCCTGCCCAACCTGAGGGGGCCAAACGCCTCCTGCCGGAGGCTTTACGCGGGGGTCGTGCGGTCCATGGCCCTATACGGGGCCCCGGTATGGGCGCGTTCACTGCGGCTTCGAGCCGCACACTACCTGAACGCGCCCCAAAAGGTGGTAGCCGTAAGGCTAATCCGGGGGTACCGCACGATCTCGGGCGAGGCAGCAAGCCTCCTTGCCGGACTGCCACCATGGGATCTGGAGGCGATAGTCCTCGCGCGCCTGTATGACTGGCGCGCGGAGGCACTACGTCGGGGGGAAACTCTGCACCCGCGGCAAATCGCTGCGGAGCGGACGGACCTCCGGCGCGGTCTCATGGTGGAATGGAAGGCGCGACTATCGCAACCCAGCGCAGGGCACGCCACGATAGCGGCGATAAGACCCCTCTTTGAGGAGTGGCTAGAGAGGCGTCACGGCGCTCTCACCTACCGCCTGACGCAGGTCCTCTCCGGACACGGATGTTTCGGGAGGTTCCTGCACATCATCAGGCGGGAGGAGACGCCCGGGTGTCACCACTGCGAGGATCGCCCAGAGGACACGGTGGAGCATACGGTGGAGGTCTGCCCCGCTTGGGCAGAGCACCGCCGTGTCCTCGTAGAGGCGATCGGCAGCGGCGGCGACCTCTCGCGCCCGGCCCTGGTGCAAGCCATGGTCCGGGGCGAGAGGGAGTGGGAGGCGGTCACCTCCTTCTGCGAAGCAGTCATGCTAGCGAAGGAGGTGGCGGGATGGGCGAGCGAAAGATCCTCACGCCTCAGCCGCCGAGGGAGACGCTCCGGGCGTCGGGAGCCGCGTGACGACTCCCGGCCACCGTAGGCGCGGGCCTGCGGGCGGAGAGCAATGGGTAGCTCTCCGTCCGATCAGGACCAGGCCCGTGCCGGACGGCGTGTATGTGTTCCACGCGCGCCTCAAAGAGATGTCAGCGTAGTTGACGGGGCCCGACAGGGCCGAAGCCTGCCGGGGTAGCGGGATCGTCCGAAAAGGTTACCGCTGCCCTGGTACGTAAAGGGCTAAGGAAGGAACACGGGTGGGTTTTAGTCAGTAAGAGTCTGACACTCCCTTCTGCTCCACCCAGAGCGGGAGGAGTCATTTGATGATTTCCCATCCTGAAAAAAAAAAAAAAAAAAAAAAAAAAAAGTGGTGCCTGTGTAGGTAACCGACATACCCCGAAGAATGACCAAACTTAAGTGGCAGTGGGCAGGGCAGAACAGATGGCCGATGGAGCCGAAAGCTTCTAGAGTGGCAACCGCGTACCGGAAGACGAAGCGTTGGAAGGCCTCCCACAAGGTGGACTGATGACCTAGTGAAGGCCACAGGAGTCCGCTGGATGCAAGAAGCACAGAACTGGTCAAAGTTGCGGTACTTAGAGGAGGCCTATATCCAGCAGTGGTGGTCTTTCGGCTAAAATGCATGAATGAAAGTTGTGCCAAGTTGCTAGCTAATCATACTTTACAAAAATTCCAATCTAACACAATTCAGCCTTAAAATAACCTCCAAATTCGGTCCTTGAACTTCTTCAACTTCTAAACATTCTAAAACCATTACTTAAAATAAAATTAAGCCTTTAAAACATAAAATGTCTGCCAGCCAGCTATTTTTGGTTTACCTAGTTATTAAAAAACTGTGATTATTTTCTTTTGTTTTTACAATCAGATATCAAATTACATTATCTAGATTGGATTTTTCATTTAAACCTGTACATCTAAACCTATCATAATTTCAGCGCGAACTACTAGCTAAAAAGGTTCAAATTTACAAGTTACCTTCAGGTAAACTTTTGATTGGTAGTTTTAGTTACCTTGTCGTGAAAGATCGTATCGAAATTATAACAACACGAACTCATTTGTGAATACAAATCTCTTGTTTTTTTTGTCCGAGCTATTTAAATGTTTATTAACTCTATACATTAACCTTTGTACGTGGTCGATTTATTATTTGTTAATTGATATTTTTTTAGGGTTCCGTACCCAGAGGGTTAGGCCAACAGGACCATAATATTACTAGATCCCGCTGTCCATCCGTCTGTCATGGGGCTGTAACTCTTGAACCATAATAGGTAGACACTTGAAATTTTCACAGAGTGTGTACTACTATAGCCGCTATAATATCAAATAAAAAAAGTTTAAGAATATAGGGGTCCCCATACAAGAAACGTGTTTATTTCGACGTTTCTTGTTTTTTATTATCAAAGTAAAAAACTAAACTATATAAAAAGCTGATAAACACAGCACTACTGCAATTGTTTGAATAAAACAAAATCAGCCAATCAAATCACTTGTCAAATTCGGATTTAAAATATTTCATTTCACAAGAACCTACACGGGCACTTATGAAACCTTAGAGACTAGGTGCACGGTTCCAATTGGTCGTTTCCTATGAAAAAGAGCAAGCAAGAAACTCACAACAAGAGATAGTACACCAGAATTATTGCAATAATATATAATAATAATAATATATGAATATATAATATAGCTTATAGAAACCAACGTTAATTTAATGTGTTTTTTTAATTCGCGGCCCTGTTAATGACTTAATGAAGTGAAAATCCCGCCGATTTACCAGCTTATATAAAGCTTAACTTATCAGCCAAAATGAATGAGGAAAAATAATCAAAATGTAGAGAGAAAAACATCAATATTCACAAAATAACCTTGCATAAAATATAAGTATACTTCCAAAGCTTAAGCTTAGCTTAAAAAGCAGTTAACAAAACTGTTACTGGATAAGTGCTACTACAAAATCAAAGATATTTTAAAGGACAAAATTTTCAGTAAAAATACTTCCTATATTAATTAATTTTCTTGACATTTTAATTTGTAATTCCGAAGTTTCCGTTCTCTACTAGTGACTTTACTATTGACTTTATTATCGTAAATTCTTATTTATTTATTTATTTTATTATTTATGTACACACAGTAAAATACACATAGATATGACATAATTATAATATGAGTACAAAGGTACGCAGGTATTTCTTAAGAAATTTCTTCCACAGACCTGCGAAAGGAGAAGTAATCAAAGAAATGTAGACAATAGTGTGTGAGAACAAGAAGAGAAAAATATGAATGTGTGAAGTCTAAAATAAAAATATTAAATATACCTACACATATAACGCAAAAAAAATAAAAAATAATAATAATAAATAAGTATAATAAAGTATAATAATAAAGTATACTTAAATAAATACATAATACAAAAATATATAAACATATAAATATATATATATACAAATACTCACGGTATAGAGGAAAGGTAATGCTCTTTTAATCGACGTTTAAATAGAGAAATCGTTTTTAAATCACGAATGCTAGGCGGAAGTGAGTTCCACAATCTTACAGCATGCGCAGAGAAGGAATAAGAATAGTAGCTCTTATTATTGACATCTCTGTATTATTGACATCTCTATATTTTTGACATCTTTGTATTAAGTATGGACAGTCATGAATTTTAATGGTGATTTGTGGTAACTGATAATTTTGCTTTTTGTTAAATTTGAAATTGTTTATTGTATTGTGTTTTTTTTTTTTTTTAGTAGGTGTATGTTAAATAACGTGTCCGTCCAACGTTTTATTATGTAGTATAACTGTATAACTCATCCGCATCATAATCTGCCTAGCCTTTTCTGAATAGGGTAGCCTGGGTAAAAAAATAATAATTATATTTAGTCCGTCAGTTAGATTATATATAGGTACACTTGTGTTGTCATCTGACATTATGCTGAGCTGAGGCCCTTTTGGCATTATAATCTTTGTTTTCTGTTTTTATAGTTTTAAGGTGTATTCGTTTTGTGTAATGCCAATAAACGCATTTTTCTTTCTTTCTTTCTTTCAGTATTTTATATAGAGCGACTGCCTATCTGACCTCCACGACCCAATTAATAGGTAACAAATTACCTCTTGGCAAGACTGATTGTCATTATTTAGGGCTTCTCTCTAAAACACTTCGGTGCTACACCTCGGTGATGAAAGTCATAATAAAAAAATTCCATAGTTAATATTGTAATGTTTGTTTCAGTGAAACCACTAGGAGTAGAAATAATTTCGAGAGAACAGCCGCTGTCAGTCGGCAGAAAATCGGAGCTGTGGTGTAAAACAACGGGGGCGAGACCTCCGGCCACCGTCACTTGGTGGCTAGGAGGGAAAAAGATAGATGCTATTACTAAAGAATCGGTAAGTGGAAGCACCTTATTCTACTAGAAGCACTGTGATTATTGGCTATATTTATGAGTCAATTCACAAAATGAATTAAAATCGTGATTACTTAAAAAGTAGAAATCCTGGCTCTTGACAGTATCTAGTTATTAAAGTAGTGTAGGAGTCAGGGAATGTTAACAGAATAATATGTAGTATTTTCATTTAAAATACACAAACCAAACTCCTTTCTTTTGCATTGGGATATCTTGCCCATATTGCAGAATAGTCTTTGAAACTGTCCTAGGCCCGCATTACAGAACGATACTAACATTAATCTACAAGCATTCATATTTTCCAAAACATCCCATTTAGGTAAAGCACAAGCCACCACTTAAGTATTCTTCTAGAATACGGGCCGTAATCTCTAGTTTACAATATCCTCTAAAACTAATACAAATCCATAATCACAGGGTATAGAAGACGCTAATGAGACAGAATCGTTGCTCCAATGGATGCCATCAAAAGATCATAACGGTCAAATACTTACGTGCAGAGCCGAACATCCGAACTTCAACCATTCCAGCATAGAAAGCAAACTATCGCTGAACGTGTATTGTGAGTATATAAGTTTATTTTGTTCGTTAAGTTAGGTACCAGATGTTTGAGATGAGTTTGTCGTGTTCTTTCCTGTTTTGAGTTCCGAGTGCAATTATTTGTGTAAGGATTGAAATCGGAAGACCAATTCCAGTAATTTAAAAAGTTCAAAATCTAGTTCTTGATCTCATCTCGGCGCCAATCAACGTCAAAATTTTACAAAAAGTTTATTTTTGACAGATTGAGACTGAGAGTAGAATGCGAACGTTCCTAAAGATACTGGAATTGATCCTCAGATGTTCTTTTAAAGATCCTGGTCATTTGTTTCATCTAAATTAAAAAATACTGTATAGTAATAAAGTTGCGGATTATGGAAATTTTTATCAACTTGTACTTGACTTTAAAGTGACAGGGACAGCCTGACCTTTTTACGGCGACTTACTCGCCGTTTCAGTCATAACTGTACCTGTTATGACTTAAACGGCGGAATACACACAAATGTCATGCTGTCCTTGTTACTTTAAGGTGTATTGCGGCTTAAAGTGACAAGGAAAGTATGCCATTTAACAGACAGCATGACAGCAGGCTTTAAGGTGTATTGCGGCGGTGGAGCATACGGTGGAGGTCTGCCCGGCTTGGGCGGAGCACCGCCGCGTCCTCGTGGCGGTGCTCGCGTCCGGCCCTGGTCCAGGCCATGGTACGGAGCGAGAGTGCATGGGAGGCCGTCACCTCCTTCTGCGAAGCAGTAATGCTCGCAAAGGAGGAAGCGGAGCGCGTGAGGGAGAGCCAATATCAGCACCCTCACGCCCCTAGTCGGCGCAGGAGACGCCCTGGACGGGAGTGAACAGCCGACTCCCGGCCACCGTAGGCGCGGGCTTGCGGGCGGCGAGCAATGGGCAGCTCGCCGCCCGGTAAGGACCAGGTCCGGGTCGTCGGCGCGTTGTGTTCCACGCGCGCCTCAAAGAGATGTCAATGCGAACTGACGGGGTCCGCTAGGGTCGATGCCTGCCAGGGCCGCGGGTTGTTCGAAAGAGATACCGTGGCCCCTGGCACAGGCAACTGAAGGAACACGGCTGGGTTTTAGTCAGTAAAAGTCTGACACGCCCTTCCGCTCAGCCTAGAGCGGGAGAGGTCATTTGATGATTTCCCACCCAAAAAAAAAGGTGTATTGCGGCGACGAAAAGATTTCTGAGAAAATATCTCGTTTAATAACAGGAAATTGGAGAAAAATTGCATTACCAAACGTCGCGAGTTGAAAAATGTATTTGTAGAATAGTGATTTAATAAAAACCCAACAGAATCAATATTTAACACAAACAAAGTTTAGTTTTTCAACGAAGTTGTTGTACTTGTTTGCTGTAAACAGCTGCATTGCAGAATGGGTATATAAACATTAAACTGCCTATCAGTTTGTTTAATTTCAATTAACGTTCAACAAACAATTGCTAAAAAACGTCGAAATAACTACTTTATTTAGAGAAAGCAAAAACATCATTAAATACATTCAGACTTTTATGACCATACTAACTGTAAAAGTTAAGTTGTTGGTCCCGGCTGTCATTTGTAGATCTTTGACAGTCGTCATGGTCAGGTTAAGCTACGCTTGCCGCGGTCGGTCCATGGATGGGTGACCATCTTTACAAATCAAAAAAAGAAAAACGGGACCCGTTCATACCTCGGGCAGCACGTTAAGCCATTGGTCTAGTCTACAACCAGTCTTACCAAGGTGTATAGTATTAGTAACTGGGTGGTGGAGGTGTGCAGATAGACAGCCGCTCCGTATTTAGCTGCATCCGGTTAGACTGGAAGCCGTCCCCAAAAATAGTGGGGATGGTTGTCAGACTTTCGGGTTTCTGACTACCCGTAACGACTGTCAAAGATCTTCACATCACAGTCGCGACTAACGGTTTAACGTCCTTTCTGAAGCATGGAGGGTCTCAATATATAATAGATAATCACTCATCCACAAACTGGCCTCTGCGAGTGAAGCTTAACGTTCGATCGACCCATGTGGCTGTTATTATTTAGTCACGAGCCCAACAAAATAGAGCCTCAATATTCGCTCAAAAATAACCGCCATTCTGCGAGACACTCCACACAAAACCAATTAAGTTAGTGGTATTTTGCATAATACGCCATGCAATGCCATAACTATAATTGCCATAGCTTTTGTTGTAATCGCCGGCTGGCAATTAATGAGTGGCGTATCGGGCGATAGCTTCAAGATTACTAGGAACTTGAGTCACTGCTCCCTTTTTACTGTTGAGTCATACTATCACGGAATAACTATTGATGTTTGGAGTTTTAGTTTGAATCTACGGTATTATTACTGTAGATTCAAACTAAAACTACAAACATCAATAGTTATTCCGTGATAGAGTTCCGTGATAGTTCAGGAGTTTTTGCATGAAAGAGTAACAAACATCCATCCATCAATCCATATAAACTTTCGCGTTTATAATATTAGTACGATTATATTTACTGCCTAACTTGGCAGTGACACACAACATTTTATGAAGGGTCGTTGGTCATTAACATTCCCACCCCGTCTGACTCAGTCAGTCAGATTGGCTGTAATTGGCTTAATACAGGCAATTACAGCCAATCCACTGACTATTCTCGGCTCGTATATGTTTTAAACGAAATAAGTACTTGATTAGGTTTTGTAATTAGATTCAAATTACCTTTTTTTTTTTTAATTTTGTATTTTGTGTTTCACGAATTGTGTCCAAATAAACTTTTTTCTTTCTTTTCTTTCTTTCAATTATTTCTATCATCATCTGCCTGACTTTTCCAACTACCTGTGGGTCGGCTTTCAGTCTAACAGGATGCCGCTAAATACCAGTATGCAATATTGTCTGCCCGTCAAGGTGAAGATTTAAATCCAATGCTTGATATATTGGATTTATATATCACCAAAAAAAAAAAAAAAAAAATCAACTATTTGCTACCTATGCAATACTATTAGCTCCTCAAATACGTATTCATTTAACAAAATCCTATCCAATGGATAGCCTGATCGAAGGAGTATCCTACGTATTTACCATTACAATGTCTTAATTCTACTTTAGAAATATGAAATTTGATTATCCCTAACATGAATCGTTTGAAAATATCCACCATAAACGTTGGTCCCTGCATTAGGACGATTCAATCATTTGGTCAGACATGGTAATGGACAGTTTTTTTTTCTTCATATTCAGTACCTTATTCTATTGCTCTGTATACCCAAATAATGAAACTATAAGCTTATGCAGCTATTCTAGCAAACGATAAAAATATGTAGTAGATCCTAACAAGTTTACTTTTCTTTACTCACCGTCTATTGTTAGTAGGTAATCTAAATGACTGGTTTTATATAGAAACATTCTATATAAATACATTCGGCCGTTCTAAGTGCTATCGTTAAAATAACTGTTTGTGCTCTCATTAGTAAGCGCACGATCCTTGGTAAGGTACGGCGAGTTACTGGTTGTACGATCTTTTTCCATTTCCTTCCACTCTTCGGTGGTTTGTGGCTATCATCAGTTCATTTATTACATTAATGTATTTTCATTACTTTACCGTGTAGTAAGGGGTGCTACACACTTTGACGGGTCGACATGATTCGGCACAGCCGGCGGAAAAATCGAATATAATAAGCATAGCATAGGTTCCTGTACGAGTCGCAATAAATACTTTTTCTTTCTTTCTTTTCATAAGTTCGGGTAAAAACCGCTCGGCTTAGTTCGAATTCTGCTGAGCTGAACATGATTCAGCGTGGGTGGACACCGAACGGAGTTTGCTGAGCCAAATGAAAACCGAAAATCTGTATTAATTTATTTATAAGGATTACCAACGAGAGATATATTACAATTATCTTCTACATTAAAACTAGTGTAGTATTAGTGTAGTAATAGTTACGGATTATCGCGTACACACGCTCTGAATACATAATTAAAATGAACACATACAATAAACCATTTACATGCTATTATAAAATATTAAAAGGTTATGAATACAATGCAATACGTAAAACCCATCATAAACCTGATTTTCAATAATATTATGTATAGCTTCGGGTCGGCCTTGTTGTTAAAAAATACTGCCGAATCGAATGTGCCGACCCGAAAGAATGTGTAGCAACCCTAACGTTTTGTCAGTTGAACTAAAGTGAAAATTTTGCTCAGTGGCAATTTGCGTACCTACATTGCATGCGGTTGGCCGTCGATGTTTTTCATCGTGTAACCTTTTACGATCAGCAGTAGGTAGTTTTTACGTTACAAATTAAAATGTATGTGTAGTGACTGTTATTTGTAGCACTTTTGCGGAGAAATGAAAAAATATGAAATATTTACACAGAATGTGGCTATGTTTTTAAAGTTTGTGTCTAGAAAATTGAGATATTTATTTTTACTTAGTTACCTACCTAAAGCATGGAAGCAAGGTTAGGGAAAGTTTCAGTTTTCTTGTATTCTTGATATTTACATAGTTCATGGCGAAGTTAAATAATCTATAATCTATTTAATGTAATTTATACGAACTAACTTGAAATAACATGAAAGAAAATAATTATGAATAGCTGCTAACATAATTATTATGTCGAGGTACCTAATAATAGAGGTATGAGGAACAGGGTGTAAAGTTCACTCATCCTCTACTGAAAGGGGAGTATCCTCCGACCAGATGGGTGTTGTGTCTGGTGGGTAACTGCCCGACGATTGATGTGGGGACGTTGTATACTCATTATTTTATTTATAAAGACCGAAAATTATATACAATGCTCTGTATTTCTTGGTAGGATAGCAAAACTTCAAGAACGTCCCTAAATGAATAATAAAGTTTATGAAAATATCAACTTTATTCATGAAGTCTTGAAGTCTAAATTGAAATACTTTGCTGTTTCAATTTTGTTTGAGCGAGGGACTGGCATCTCGTTTACAATAAATAAAGGTTTGTTTTAATGAAATGACTGACCATGTTTATCGCCTATTTAATAACATACATAATCTTTATTTTTTTTAAACAATTTTCTATTTAATTTACTGTAAAGAAACCAAATATCATCCAACTGAACATTTTTAAGTAGTAATTAAGATGCTCTAGCACACGTGTATTTATCACTTGCTGTGCCCGCGACTTGGTTCGCGTTCATATTGAATTTCATGGGTTTAATTTTTTTTCCGCGGAACCCTAAGTATTTTTCCAAAATAAAAGTAGCCTAACTTACTCTTTATAACATCGGCTAACTACCAGTGAAAGTTCCGTCAATCAATACACCTGTTTCGGAGATAAGCCGGAACAAACAGACAAAGAAATTTTTTAAATAATGTATTTTTGTTACCGTATATACATTCATGCGCATTTAGTAAAAACTTGTTATTTAGAATTACAAACAGGCACTTAAATTGCATTAATTTGTGTAGATAGATGTAGACTGTCGCCATAACAAGGAAAAAAAATTGTAAAATTCAGGGTTCATTGTTAATTTTTATAAAGTAGACCGATATGGCATTAGGGGAAACGCGTTGAAATGGCTCGAAAGCTATCTTACCCATCGACAGCAATTTGTTGAGATTCCGGAACAAACAGGAAATCAAAAAGTCGTACACAGATCTCAGTATCGCGAAAATAACTGCGGTGTCCCCAAGGGACCATACTGGGGCCGCTTTTATTCTTGCTGTATGTTAATGACTGTGTGTGTGCAACTTTCCACCATTGTATACTATATGCTGATGACACGACCCTTATTATAAACGAAAATGACGACATTATTGAATACCAAAATGAAATAAACTTGAAAATTAATAAAATTATTACATGGCTTGAGCACAACAATCTTCATATTAATATTAGTAAGACAAAAATGATTAAATTCCAGACATTTAATAGCAAACGCCCACGACTTAAGATACTTTATGAAAATGAGACAATACTCGTAGAAGAGGTCGATTACACAAAATTTTTGGGGATTATTGCTGGCAAAAACTGTAACAGGAAAACTCATATTCATGAATTATGTACGAAGGTAGATGGCTTTGTATTCATTTTATATAGACTAAACAAGTGTGGCTAGTGTTAATGCCGCACTTTGCGCCTACCTTGGCTATGTCGCATCAATTTTACGGATTGCAATTCTGTGGATCTTACTAGAGTATTTCGAGCTCAGAAGAAATGTGTACGCCCAATATGTGGAGCCCACCCACTGTACAGAGTTGTATTCTACTGTTTAAAATACTTAAAATACTCTCACTTTGAATGTTGTATTTTTGTCACCAAAATAGACAGGAATTTGACTTGTATAATGACGTTGTATCCAGACCCAGCCGCAAAGTGCATTTATGCTTAATGTTCCAAGGCGGAGAATCAAATCATTTTCTAATGATGTATATTGCAAGACTATCATTATATATAAAAAATTACCCGATGCCTTCAAAACTCTAAACTTCAGTATGTTTAAATCTAAGCTATTCAACTTTCTCATCAGCAAATGTTATTAATCGACTAAAGATTTTATGAATGAAAAATTTACCCCAAAATTTGTCATTTTGGCACAGATTAGTTACTAACAGATAAATCACCCATGTACTTACGCGCGCAAACTACCTACCGGCCGCCGGGTCGCCCGCGACCTATTTCTTAGTGCGTTACCGACAGCCGCGAGGCGCGTACGTACGCATATATTATTTCGATCGACCTGACGTTCTTAGTTTCAAATTCTTATGATATGGCTAGTTCTGGTGTATTATGTGCAGTTGATGGATGTAGATCCAGCAAGAGAAGAGATAAAAACTTATATTTTTTCAAAATACCTGCTGATACAGAAATGTGAGTATCTAATTTGTTTTAGTATCGTTTTTTAAATAGGTAAATTGTTTAAACTTGTATATTTCGTGTTTTGTATTTTATTGATAGGTACGTAATTACTTCGACTATGCGTCTGAGATAAGAATAGAAACGTCAATGACCTCCTTTTATCAACAGTCATTTGAAAATTGCAGTAATCTCAGGAACTACTGGTTCGAATTGAAAATATATTTTTGTGTTGAATAGTCCATTTATCGAGAAAGGCTATAAGGCTTTATAACATCACGCTATGACCAATAGGAGCGGAGCATCATTTTTAATAATTAAACATGCTAAAACATTAAAACGCATTTTATTTTATTTCACAAAGTGTACTACATACAAATACCTACTGACATCTTTATCGAAAGAGGCAGCCCTGGCAATTCACAATAACCACGCGGCGGCGCGCAGCTATAAAGTAAAACTCACTTTACGCTTGTAAGGTTAGGTACATTTTCGTTTGCAGCGTCTAGCGACTCGAAGGTCGCCGTGTGGTCACGTGTTGTGTAGGCTGTTATAGCAGTAGGTATTGAACATTTTGTATGGAGTGATTTATCTGTTAGTAATATATGATTATGGCCTAATAATCATAATTAGTTGGACTTTATTGAATTTTGACTCACACACTTCATTTCTTAGACTACTCTTTATTTCACTTATTTGTAAGTAAAACTCTGTAATCCTAATGATAAATAACTTAATTTTCTTATAATAATAACCACGATTTTACAGACAATATTTGTACGCCGGGAACGGCAGAATATTATGGTCTAAACACATGTACCTACCTAACAACTTTGTAACAATATTATGACAAATAAATGCATTCTATTCTATTCTTAATGTATAATAATAATAATTGATGAATATGTCGTATTTGTTTTAATTTTTATATTTCATTCTCATATCCGATTGAAATATTGCTCGGTACAAAATAGTTTAATTATTTACCCTTTAACAAGGTTCATTGCCAATTAAGTTGTAAATTAACAACCAGTAATAGGTACAGACTCCAGCAGGTCAAGCTTCCCGAAACTGTCAAATTTTTGGAATCAACCTTGAACCTTAATGTTTAATTGATAGAGTTGAAAATCTATTAAAGAAATTTGACAGATTGTAGTAGCTTAATGTACTGGCGTCTGTACTACTACAGTATTTTCAAGTAGAATGTTATTCACTCCTTGGAAATGTAATACCTAAAATAATTCTACTACTCGGATTTTGTTACCAATTTGATATTTTGACGGGGAAAGTGTAAAAGGAGCAAAAATTCGAAGATATGTGACATGCACAAACCCGCACTGGGCCCGCGTGGTGGATTACGGCACACTCCCTCTCACCGAGCGGAGGCTTCTGTCCCAGCAGTGGGAACGTTATAAGCTGATTATGCTGTAAGTGTAAAAGTTAGTCGAATTTACTAAAGACTTTGGCACACGAAATGCGGGTCGTGAGCGATGCGGCTCTTCGCGTGACAATGATTTATTGCGGTTGACACATCAACTTCGAACGCGGGTCGTCTGAGTTTGCACATACATTTGATAAGTTCTGCGGGGTAACTGCGTAACAAACTTACAGTAGCAATGGCTTTCATTTTAACAGTTCAACAACATTAATTGCGTTACTTACGTTGTTGAGCAGATAAACATTTAAGGCAATTGATTAGCAATATTTTTCAAATTGTGATTGAATCAGATTCTGGGGACGAACGAAAACACCAACGATTACAGCACAAACAACAAAAAAAAAACAGCTGCTGTGTTTGTGTATAATACAATCATATTAAAATAAAACATACAGATGTCTTTACGTATATAGTAAAGAAATCTTGTAGGCTAGTCATATCTAACGCATAGTTTAGGACTTATATTGAGAATACCAAAAAACGTGTGAAAATTTCGCGGTTTTTCGAATGCTGCAAACTTGGATATACGCTACTGGTAGCGGTCCTAACAACATATTACAAAATCAGAACTAGCCGTTAGTTTGCGATTTTAATGTTCAATATGACTGGCATATTGATGTTTTTTCAAATCTTAAAACCTTGCGAAGTAGGGACGAATCGCTAGGTTTCCTATGATATCATTTTATAATTTTGTGCATAACACAGAGGGTCAAAATAGTCATCCAAAATACCGATCATATTGACATCATCTGAATATTCTAACAACACAATTTTACTGTCGGGACAGTCACGAAAAGTGACTTTAATTTATAATATGTATAGAAGACTAATTGGCTTAAAAGATAAACCAAAAAGTAATTTAACGATAAAATTGTTGTTTGATAATATTTAGAGGATGTTAATGTGATCGGTATTTTGTATTACCATTTTGACAATATGTGTCTAGGGAAATTTAAAAAAATAATTTTCAAAGAAAATGCTAACGTTAATTACAAACGGTAATAAAACTCTTGAGATTCGAAGAATCCTGTGTATATAATTACATTTACATTTTCTTATGTAGATGTTAATGACCACCTTTTAACGATTCATATTCCCCGAAAAGCCAAGATTACACAGCATTAAGTTATTAAACAACCAATACAAAATGAACAACACTTTATCCGATGTAACAGTTGAACCGCAATTTCGTGGCCATTTCCGCAACTTTATTCCATGTTTACTTTTGTTTTGTTCATCAAAGCATTTATGATTGAGAAACGTTTGTACGAAATTGTAACTTGATTTTGTTGGAACAAGGTTGTAATTTGTATGTTTGTAAACAGACATGCCAGAAGCAACAATCCACCTTGGGGCTAAGATGAACCCGAATGACATTGAAGAGGGTGATGACGTGTACTTCGGCTGTAAAGTTGATGCCAATCCGCCTGCTTACAAGGTTGTTTGGGAACATAATGTGAGTAATAAATCCTTGATATTTATTTTCGTTTTCAATTTTATGTGCAAATATGTTGCTGTAATTGTGTTTTTATTGATTCTGGAATTGGTGTTTTCAAGTGATTTTTTTTTTGTGTGAATACTGCGGGGTTTGTGTGAATAACTGCGTAATACACTAACATTAGCAATGGCTTTCATTTTGACAGTTCATCAACATTCATTGCGTTATTTAAGTTGTTGAGCAGACAAATTTTTCGAACATATGAAGCAATGGATTAGTAATATCCAGATTGATGATTGATAGTGTTTTACGCAATTTGGGTTAAGAATTTCCGCAATATCAAATTTATTTTATGCACAATGACAAGCTTCCAATTGATTTAATATGCTAAAAAAGTTAGGTAGTGATTTAAGGTGCAAACCAAGCTCATGGTACAAGCAATAGGCAGAATTACACACATTATTATAAATACATATAACTAGAAATTTACTACCATGTTTAAAAACCTATTTGACGCTTGAATCATTATACAATTTAAAATACAATAACAGGCATTTTAGAATACGGCAGTTTCATTAAATGTCGCATCGTCAGCGCCATCTAGTTATAACATTCTGTAATTAGTTGCGCACCGACGAAGTCTTAAGTTCAGTCACACGAATAAATACCTCACAGTTACGAAAAATTCTAAAGCATTTTTCTGTTGGAATAAAAGTTGCAACTTTGAGAAAAGACCTATTTCATAATAGTATGGTTTTGATAATACTAAGTTCGTAATACGATAACAAATCTATCAATACTTTAGAAGAAAATCACTCTTAAATCATACGTAAGTGTAACGTATGTGCTCATCACTGTAACAACATGACTCTGTCAGACTTTTCTTTTCTCACGCGAGACTACGTAAAAAAACGTGTGTCTGCAAAAACTCAAAGGTTGATTGAACCGAAATCTATTTTGAACGCAATCGGTGCTAGGCAATAAGACTTCCGATTCCACGTGAGTCCCACGTGACCAGCGCATGGCACAATTGGACGTAGCGGACTTTACCAGCTGACATACCTAAGGCAGTCTTTCCCCCGACGAGAAAACGACTGGGTATCAACGATTTTCTCGCTCAAGAAACGTGCAAAAAATTGTAGTCGCTTGTCGCCTTCACGCACTCGTTGCTTCTTGCTCGCCAATTCGTTTTTGCCTTACCTGTCCAACCGCCACCACCAGTGATCAACGTGAAGCGAGTTTAGCTAGCAACTAAAAACGACTTGAAGGACAACGAGTACCTAGTACGCGAAGGCGACGAGCGGTTACTCGCAGATCATGCGTATTTACCAAGCGTGAATTTCTCAGCGAGTGTTCTGTCCGCCAAGTGAGCATCGCTGGGCGAGTACTCTCTTTGATAGCTCTTGTCAGTACGACAAATGAGTACTCGTCGGCAGCTGTGTGGCCAGTCAGCGATCGACTATTCAGTTTGTGTATCACTTTTCCTTAAGTAACACGCGTTTTTTTGGCGAGAAAATCATTGATATTAGCTGGTCGCTCTCTCGACAGCAGCGGTGGGACAGGTGCCTTCAAATATATATACACAGCAAATAGAACATTTCCAGTTATCAGTTTTCCAGTTTCTATTTAAGTTTATGTTTAGAAAATATATAATTTACCCAAAATATCTCAGTTGAAGCACTTGTGATTTTGATTGGATATTTCCATTGACCAGTTTCGGTGAAACGACAGTGAAATTAGTATTCTATAAAATAATTTCTAACGTACATCTTTAATGTAATGTTAGGAACGACGTATTTCAATAACGGTGACGGTAAAAATACGTTGTAATTCACGTTTTTCAATAGATAGATACTATACAGGGTTATTGGTAAAACATTAACAATCTCTCACGACTACATTGATAACATCATAAACAACCACTTTTGTTCTATGACTTTTATTAATTCATCAGACTGTCATACAAAAATGAAAATATTTCAAGTCAACGAATTGAAATATTCGATTTTCTGTAACGAACTTTACGCGAAGTAAAAGAAAGCGCTAGGTAAACAAACTGCCGTGTCTAGTACAAAATTCAACGGAGGGAAAGGAATCTTAAATGTTTGTTTTTAGTAAACGTATTATGTTTTGTAAAAAGTCACAGGACATTAGTTGTTGTTTATGATGTTAGTGATCTAGTCCTGCAAGGTTGTTAGTGTTTTACCATAACCCTGTATACTATTACTACAGGAGTAAAAAAATGTCTGACACATGACCGGTATGTGCGAGTCAGACCACGCACAATATAGGGTTCCGTAGTTTGGATGAATTTATTCCAAGAACAAACTTTACTTTGTAGTTTAAAAAATGTTCTTCTTACATCGATAACCGTCACAGCCAATTCTTCAACAAATGTGTTGTGTTGTTTCTCTCCAACTGCAATAAAAAAAAATTGTAGTTTTATCACATAAAAAAGTATTATTTATTATTTTATGGTTTTAGGACTTATTCCTTTACTTGTGCTGACCTTGCTTCTGATGATTTTACATCAACGGAAAGTACCCTATAGGTTTTTATTTATTTGTGAGCATAAAAATATGTCGCATATATGGCCGTATTTTTTGTATTGCGTTGAATGAGAAGCTTTTTTAAACTCCAAAGGGCCGTAGACTTACATATTTGATATTAATTTCAACTACTTGATACCTCCAAGCGTCTCTGAGAAAAAGGGTATTGAAACAGTTTTGACTAGATTTGGGCATAACGTAACTTGTACACTAAATTCTGTTTGAACTTTCTAAAAAGTCTTCTACCATTTAAAACCTCCATGTATAATTTACTCTCTCACTAGGTTAACCGTTACTCACCATTAGGTTGACCATTTTTTGACAGATGTCTTAGAATTGACATATTCTGGAATATGTCATTTTTTTACAGATGTCTTAGAATTGACATATTCTGGAATATGTCATTTTTTGACAGATGTCTTAGAATTGACATATTCTGGAATATGTCATTTTTTGACAGATGTCTTAGAATTGACATATTCTGGAATATGTCATTTTTTGACAGATGTCTTAGAATTGACATATTCTGTAATATGTAAGTTCGAAGACATCTGTCAAAAAACGGTTAACCTAATGGACAAGCTATGAGAGAGTATATTATACGTGGAGGTTTTAAATGGTAGAAGACTTTTTTTATTACGTAAAAGTTAACTTGGAAATGCATAATAAAATAAATATATAAGCTGCCTTATCTTATTGAATTATCTTATTTATGGCTTCTTACAAACATTATAATACCGTGCGTGTATCAATCAATGTAATCACTAGTTCCATCAGTCAAACGGTTTACCTAATGGACAGGGTGTATATATAAAATACAGCTAACAAATAATTGAACAATCATCAAAAAAGGGTACCACAATAAGTGAATACGTGTACAAATCGTATCAATTTACATCCCGCATGGCGACCAGGATTAATGTCATGATAATGTCATTTTACCAGACTGACATGCTTAATGATGGCGCGGTATCAGCATTACATTTGGTCGAATCGATGAAGGTAATCAAATCGCTTGTTTACTTTGGGATTTCGATTTTGTTAGCTCGACATGTCACAATGTTTTGTGAATAGAAATCAGACAGGTTAACATTGTGTGGTTCGCAAAAATAGAATATAATTAATTATAATTAACCGTTATGTGGATTTTTGTGATGTGATGATTCTGCGTATGAATATTATTTGTTGTTCGTTCTGAATATTAATATTTTTATTGAAATGCAATAATGGTTGAGTTCATAACGCATGTTCATGGAAAAACTAATTGATACATTTGGAGCGCTCATCAGAAGGAAAACAACTATATATTTATATAGTTGTTTTATACTTTTCATGGATTTTATTAAGTACCTGAATAATGATAAACTGTTCCTCCGAACCGCACGTTACAAAATTTTGTTTCAGTACGGTTAGTGGGAGTGCTTAGGTGCGGTTCGGGCAAGTGCTGTTGAAATCAGTGCTCTAAGTGAAATACCTCAATTATTTTTTATTTTGTTACCTACTTCGTTAAAACAACATTTGTAAACAGGGAATTGTAATTTATATGTTGGTTCATTATTAATTACACAGATTGACATTAGTATGACAGAAATGAGTATGACAGAAAAGGGTGATTAAAATGTATTGCTGACAATATGTAATGCCACCAAAAGAGATAAGTAACCAGGGTTATCGGATATACATAATTAAAGTTTCATAAGAAACCGATGGATTTTTTCGAATGAATTTTAATTTGGTAAATGAGCTGTTTGTTTTCTATTAATTTTATCTTATAAGATAACATTCATCGGTTTCTTACTAAACTTCAACTACATCCGACGACCCTGGTTACTTATCTCCTTTGGTGACTGTACATATTAAACGCTATTTCATTATTTTCATCGTAATCGGCAATCAAACCCTCTATTTAATCACCATCAAATATTGTTCCAATAATTTTCCAATTAATTCAGGTATTAATTGTAACAGAAAGTCACTCTACAGTCGCAGTTTTCGCCTTCAAATATTCCAATGTGAATTTATTTGATGACTATATCAATTACGGGACAGAAAATAAAGCATTGAACCGTAAAACGATGGCCAAAAAACGTGTATCGTATTTTCGTAATATCCAGGTTTTATACTGATTGGAAATCTCGTGTAGCACTACCTTTATCCTGGTGTATTGGTTGCGTATTTTTTGGTTTTCAGCGCCAATATGTATAAAAGAAAATGTTTGTGGATACCATACATATACACCTTTATGAAAGACTTGTCAGAGGCATAAGACTTTGTTATGGTTTTGTATTTGGAGGTAAAACGAGAAAATATTAATTAGAAAGAGGTGAATAGAAATTTAAGAACATATTGTCTTTTACCACTAGTCAGTGTTGTGTCTTCTATTTATTAAGACTTATTATTATTTCCATGATGGTTCCAAACCCGTTTCAACAAGCGTCTCTGTATACTTTCTGGTAATCAAAAAATAATTCAAAGCAAATAATTATAGGCTTTAAAAATATTCAAACTCCTTTGAATATACACACGTTGGAATATCAAGCTATACATTTCCCGTTTTAGCTGACCTCGCATTATATACGCTTTTCGTATAGTTAGAAGTTAGGTTATACTGGAAATGTATAGCTTGGTATGTCGTCGTGCGTACATACAATCACGGTATATTTTCAATTTTCCCCAAAAATTTCATCCAACCATGCTGGTGGCCAACATCGACTAGCGCCCTTTACTACCAAATGGTTGGTAACCATAACATCGACGAACATTACCTTGCATCATAATTTTTCTGCCCATATCCCAATTTATTCGGGGTCGACGCAACTTGTATTTTTCTTCCATACTTCTCTATTAGTCCTCATCTCGGTAGTCACACCCTTTCTAGACATATCATCTATCACACAGTTCAACACATATTACATTCCAAAATAAAGCTCAAATAATATATCCACAGGGTGTTCTACTGCAGCACAATCCCGCGAACGGGGTTATAGTGACGGGAAACACCAACCTAGCTCTACGAAACGTGTCTCGACTGCAGGCCGGCCGGTATACGTGCACCGCGTCAAACGTCGAGGGGGACGGCAAGTCGCCACATTTGCATATGCAAGTTGTTTGTAAGTAAATCTAGTATAAACTACCTGTATAATTAGTTAGATAAGTCGGTTTTTGGAGTAATGTGTTTATATTTTGAGAGGGACAGAAATAAATTGTTTGGTTTGACTTAGAAGGTAACAACAGCAAAAAAATAAATTAGAAAACTGTAACTGCTAACTTTTGTTCGAAAATAAGTTGTCGACTATGTAATAAATGCTTACGTTTTGAAGAGTATTGTCTATATAGTCATCGATTAAGAAAAGCATTTCATTTAATTTTTTCAGTTCTTAGATATTATTATCAGACTCAAACATATGTGTATTTTTTGGAACGAAGTTCTTTAACGGAGTTTGCAGTAGGAGTAAACTGGGACTGCAGTCTTGACATTCATAGCGATCGATTTACGACCGAATTCGGTCGCAAAGCGATCGCTATGAATATCGAGACTGCAGTCCCTGGTAGAAATCGTCACGTAACGAAAAATCGTTATGGCCCATACGACTTTTTATACAAGCTGTTGTTTTGCATCCTCGTCAAATTTCAGGAAGCTGTTATGAAAGACATAAATACAAAACGACACCTTGTACAATAGAAAGAGTCAGAGAAAGAGAGAGAGAGATAGTTTTTCGAGTGTGCTAAAGCCGATACTGAGGACAAAATGAAAATCTAAGATGGCGGCTGCGAAAATTTTGAAATTTTTCGTAATTTTGAAATTTTTGCAGCCTCCATCATGGATTTTCATTTTGAACATCGTTCCTGCGTCCATCGTCTTTTATGTTTTGTATCGAGATTTTATGTATCAGCCTGTAGTGTGCTCAAAGGAATTCCTTTAAGCACAACACAGTTACGAAATAAGTTAATAAGTTTGTTAAGAAATAATTATTCCTAACAATGGCGTGTTGTTGTTCCTTGACCGTGAAACAAAGGTCCAACACGTCGTCCTGTACAAACATTCCAAAGATTATTTCCCAACATTCTATTTCCAGCTAACCTCTTATAGTATCCATTTATCCATTTCTAAATAATCTCTTCCTAAATAGATTTAGATGAGTCTAGCCGAGTGCCAGTGTAAATATTGGTCCACGTAGGGCGTTCAAGAAAGTAGCTTAAGTTTATTTTATTACAGTATCGTTAGGGAATACCGGGATATAAAAACAGCTGGGTAAATGGGTGCCCCGCAGTGATTTAAACCGATGGCCTAGTGGTGCATTGTGGTTTTAATTTCTGTCTTTATTTAAGATTTAAAGGAGACTCGCAAACGTCGGTTAACGTTAATTGAACAGAGTCTTGGTGAAACGTTAAGAGATCATTTATAAGCTTATTTATTACATAGAGAATTGCTCATGGTTTTTTTCCTTGGTGTTGGCCATTTTAATTTAATGGCCAGTTATGGTTTGTAATACTTAGCGGGAGTAATAGTTTTACACTAAGGTCTTTGTACATCTCTAAGTACAGACGCCAGCACATCAAGCTACCCGAAACTGTCAAATTTTCCCAATCAACCTTGAACCTAATGCTTTAGTAATAAAGTTGAAAATCTATTAAATAAATTTGACAGATTGTAGTAGCTGGATGTGCAGGCTGGCGTCTGTACGTGCTTCGACCTAGTCATATTCCCGACAATTACTTGCACTTGTAGTTTGACAGTTGTGCAACAGTAACAGGAATAACGCTTAGCCAAAGTACGTGCTGAATTGCAGCGTGAAGCTCGTTCACGATCAAATGACGCAAAACTATTAGTAAGTCCGATGATTGCTGAGGGTTTTATCAAACTCGCGGCAACCATTCTAATTTATACTTACAATGAGATGAAAGTTTATTTATTTATTTATTTATTTACTTAGGGACAACAAACAGCAGTGTAATAATAAGTAAACAAAGGTTAGAACTTAATAATAGAGGTAACAAATACACTACTCACAACGTTAAAAAAAGTTACATTGCAATGACTTAGTAATGGTTTAATGTCATTCAAATTTGACCGTAAATGTTGTGCTTTAGTAACGTTTGGTAGTCATTTTTCCAAGAACGATAAAGTGAATTGCTTTGATTTAAAAAGATGAATAAATCTATTGGCGTATCGGTTGAGTATTTGGTTTCTACGGTACGAGACGCGGATTCTCTCACGGAAAAAATATGTGTATGGCCTACAGATACTTGCGCCGAGGCGTGTACTTGAGATTTATTGTGTCTGAAATGGATTCGCAAAACAGGAACAAATCATTCTCTCTGTACAATATTTTTTTGAAAAGAAAGAGCATTTCACGCTAGTAACAATCAGCATTCTCTTTCAGTATTTTCAACCCAATTGATTTATGGTCAGCGTAGCATGTCTGCTTTTTCCTTACATCTTTAACAGCAGGGACATCAACGCGCAAACTGTAACTATGAATTCTGCACGTGATTCTGAACCCCTTTCAGTTGAAATCTTACGTCGGTTATCAAGAAAGAAACGACTGTTTCTTAACACTGTTTCCTAAAATCGTTAAGAAAATAAATAATTTACTAAAAATTTCAACCTCGAAGAGATGTCAGCACCAAATGACAGGGTCCGCTAGGGCCGATGCCTGCCAGGGCCGCGGGTGGTTCGAAAGAGACACCGTGGCCCCTGGCACAGGCAACTGCAAGGACACTGGTGGGTTTTAGTCAGTAAAAGTCTGACACGCCCTCCCGCTCCGCTGAGAGCGGGAGAAGTCATCTGATGATTTTCCCACCCAAAAAAAAAAAAGAGGGTTCAGAATTGTGTACTGAATCCATGGTAACAAGTTGTGCGTCGATGTCACTGCCACCCTGTATATCCTCTAGCTAGACGATATCATCATTGACACACCCATCCATTGAAACTTTGGTCTGTCCTTTCTCTTGTAAGTTGCCATTCACATTAAAAACTGCTCTTACAACAACATATCCCTCATTACTTCCGCTCGTCGCGTACTTACAAACCCAGTTCATAGTGTCACTATCATTCAACATTGAAAACAGTTACACACTCGTTTATTACTACGTCATTATCACTGTCCCAACCCAAGTTTACCGTCAGGTTTACGTTACCGTCACGTTTACGTTCAGTCCTAGCGAGTCATTCCATCGCACGCAATGCTCATTCCAAGTCTCTTTCCAGCCATTTCAGTAGCTTGTTTACTTTATTTTCATTCCTTTTATTTTTGTTCCTCACTGGGGAAAACATAAAACCTTTTATCGTTACGCCTCACATCAGTCGATCCTCTATTGTTTAAAGTATACCTGTTATGGTTATGTTCGAAGGTAGTTTTGTCATTGTGTGGGGTATAGGTATGGGGAGAATTTGTCATATAAACGTGTTGGTTTTTAATAATAAAGTCAGAGTTTTTGGGTGTTTTGTGTCATTTAATATTGGTACGGTATCTATTACCTGCGGGCGGTGGTCATAGGTTCGAACCCAGATAGGTGCTTTACTTTGTGTTAATTATTACATTACCACTGCTCTCAAAACGGTGAACGAAAACATCGTACGAAAACCAGAAGGAAGGAAAGTTTTCTCGAACTGGAAATTCGAAGACATGTGACATCTACCAACCCGCGCTGGGCCCGCGTGGTGGATTACGGCCCAAACTCTCTCACAGAGAGGAGGCCTGTGTCCCAGCAGTGGGAACATTATAGGCTGATTATGCTGATTATACTATTACCTGCGGGAGTAATTGGCTGGTGCATAAAACATACTTTTTAGATTTTTTTCACAGATACAGAACAATCAATCCTAGAATTTGCTATATAAATGTATGAGTTAATAATACGATAAACAGCCCCTTAATAAACAGTACCTTTTTGCTTTTCTATCTTTATGTATCTTTTTTTATTAGATGTTTTTTAAATAAATAAGATTACAAAACAGTACTGTTTATGCCGATTGTTACAATCAACTTGTTTATGCCGATTGTTACAATCAACTTGTTTATGCCGATTGTTACAATCAACTTGTTTATGCCGAGTGTTACAATCAACTTGTTTATGCCGATTGTTACAATCAACTTGTTTATGCCGATTGTTACAATCAACTTGTATAATGACTTTGGCTTTACGTTGAAAATATTACTCAAAGATCTAAGAATGACAACGGCTTAACGTGCTTTCCAAGGCATGGAGGGGTCTCGGTATATAAGATGGCCACCCATCCTGAGACCAACACGCAAGCGTAGCTTAACCTGATCGATCGATCAGTGCGACTGTTACTTAGCCACAAGCCCCTGCAAACATAGATTGCGTATCTTTCGATTTCTAAAAACAACTTCAACGAACCTCCTCTTGTGGACAATTTGATTATTAATCCCAACAGACTCAATTCGAAAATTTCCGTCAAAATACTATCAGTAATATACGAATTTAAATGTGTCAGTGCGAGACAGTAAAATAATGCTGTCAACCGGAAAGGGATACTGAAAACAAAAGCCCTGTCAATACGGATGAAGTAATGAATGCGCTCAGTTATCGAACCGAACAATAATTTAATTTAAGAAATACCTTTCGTATCATATGATATTTTATTTGTGTTTCAATAAATGTCAATTTCTGCAATTTTTAAACAAACAGGTGAATTTCGAAAAGTGGCGTCGGAAATCTATTTGTTTTAATTATTTTGGGAATGTGCTAGACGTGGGTAATATAGACGTAATTTATGCTAGTGAAAGTTTTATTTGCAGTGAAATTTATGTAGAGCAAAAGTATGTATACACTCGGCTTGATTGAAAAGCAATTTACTCTTTTATTTTTTAATGAAATTTTATGTTGTTACGAACATAGAATTTTTGAACCCATAGGTTTATGTAATGTGTCGTATTTCAACAAAAATCGAAAAGAAAAGTGAAAAGATCGCAATTGAAAGTTGCCAAGTGTTGACATATTGGTGTTCGTGACTGTACATTATGCAAACTGACATAAAAAATACAACCTGGCAATGCTGCCCAGCCTTTCGGGCACTTTTCCTGTTGACAACGCCCTGAGATTCTTTCCTTTTGTAGATATACGAGTATGTACATAATATAATTATTATTTAAATACTGTTAGATTTTAAATTATGTAAATACTGTTATAATACAATACATTCCTATTAACAATAAAAAAAAAATCATAAAACATGACAGTATGTACTAGTATATGAAAAAATAGGGAAGAGCCCATTGGTCATCAAAAATTGCTTCTAAAAATGATTTACTAACATCGCGTGACAGTACATTCAATATTGGGACGTGCCCTTCCTCGATGCGTCGTTGTATCGTCTACTCATTTTGAGCGCCTCAAGTAATGCTGTATTTCACGCACCTGCGGGGTAATTGCATAACACACTAACAATAGAATTGGCTTTCATTTTGACAGTTCAACAACATTCATTGCGTTATTAGCTTTGTTGAGAAGAATATATAAAGCAATGGATAGCAATATCTATCAAAATGATTCGGATTGTGATTGATAATGTGTCACGCAATTAGGGTTGCCTTATAATAAAATCTTAGCGTCTAAAACCATTTATAATATAAAAGTGTTATACAATACTCATTGAACTCTCTTTCTTACAGATAGACCACTATGCCAAAGAAAAGAGATGAAGATAATAGGGGCTGCCCTTCAAGAGCCAACGACAGTCACGTGTGAAGTTGATGCCTTTCCACCACCGGACACCTTCGAGTGGACCCTCAATAATTCAGCAGGCTCCATCAAAGTTGATCCTGTAAGTAAACAGTATTTCAATGTTTCCAAAAGTTTTTTTTTTTTGTACTGCTGACTTACTTTTTGCCTTTCTTCTTTGTATTTCAAAACTGCTCCATACCCTCTCAACCTGCCTAAGCCCCTTAAATCGAAAAATCTTCTAGTAGGTGCCATTGACGTGAAAGATAAAAAAAGAGTGGAAAGTAATAATTGTAATCAACATTTATTTATGCTATAAATTTAAACAATCTTTATTAACTATAACCTAACGTTTCTTTGAATTGGAAACATTCTTTTAAAAAACCACTCCAAAAACAAATAGTTTTACCTTTAAAATTGAACCTAAAATGTTTCCTCATATTCAACTATCATAACTTTACAAGTAGTCAGTTGCATAACACAACCCATCTTCCTGACATAAATCCCATTGCTGCCTCTCGACACATATGAAAGGCCACGGAAAGGCTATGGAATGGTGTATTTACAGCCAAAATCACATAACATAGGGAACATTTAATACGTTATAATAAAAGATAATGATAGCCCTTCTGATATGATTTATGTCCCCTTAGATTTGGAGGCACAAGAGCTTTAGGGGAGTAACCGGACGACGTTAAAATTGAATGGGTTCTAGTGCTATTTTCTGTGGCTGTTTCATATGATTGCTGTCGTATTATTTCCTTTGTGTCGACTAGACTTTGTTGGTAATTGTACAGTCATTATTTTACTATGATACGCCACGCAGTAGGTACAGATTCGTTGTAGTTAAGTATGCGTATAGTTATACATAGATGGCACTTTGTAGCACAAAACCGGTCGAAATGGCGGTGCTTGGGGAGGCCTATGTCCAGCAGTGGACGTCTTTCGGCTGAAATGATGATGGTGTGCACTTTGTAAGACTGTTATTATTAGGTGAAAGGTACATTGCAATGCCAGAAGTAATGCTTAAGCACGCCCTAATTTGTCGAGGTACCTACAACAATAATTCATAAAACGTAAAGTCGGGGAAATTGATTGTTTATCATATTGACCATCAACGTAAATTGTATTTCTTTGACATTATATATTCGAATCACAATTGTCATTATTTGACAGTAGCATGTATTTGGCTTTTTGATCAATCTGATAAACAATGAATTTTCCTAACTTTAAGATGTTTTAAGCAAAAAGGCAACAAAGACTAGAGTTTTGTAGATTCCTTTCGATTAAAAATGCTTTTGCATCCAGAATAAAGTCCTTCAACACAAAATGATGAAGAACATCTAAGGTGATCCATAGATCATCGCTTTATACGCGTTTATCGTCCACTTTTGAGTTCATAACCAATTACCAGTCCAGGACTTTAGTCTTTAATTAAATTTGGATGGCTCTGATGTGAATAGTGGTTGACGTGAGATACGGGTCAAGTGACAGGCGACGGGATAACTAGAGGGCCTCTGTACCAGTGCTTTGATCCCCAGTTATCTGCAAACGTTAGAAATTAATATTGCCGGGCTGTGATTTGTAATGGAGTGTAATCAGTTGTAGAAATGTATTTGCATATAAGCTATATCTGCTTCGCTGTTAAAAGAAATATTTAAAATAGAGCTGTCAAAATTATATTAAACTAGAAAATGTAAGAATACCTCGTAAAAAACGTTAAAATCAAGTTTACATTTATTTATTCATAAGGCACTTCAACGACTCATTCACTAAGACATACTTAAACTAAAATCGCAAACAGTTTTAGGGATTGTGAATTCGTCACTTACAGAAGTGTACAGCACTAGCAGAGAAATTAATCGACGACCCGGTTGGCGCAGTGGCTGAGCGATCGACTGCTGCGCTGCGTGTTGTGGGTTCGATTCCTGAACGGAACAAATATTTGTATTGCCTACAGGTAGTTGTTCCGGGTCCGGCTGTTTGTGTATGTGAGTTTAAATGTTTGTAAACGAATTACTCCTGTATGGTGGGTACGATACAGGAATAATTCCTAGTGTGGGGCATCGTTTTTTTTTTTAAAGAAATAAATATATATAAGTACATATATATTGTACGTATTTATATATTTATCGTTAGTTTAATTACATATAAGTTATAAAATAAAATAGAATATAAGACATGACGCTTATAAATTAGTTCTTCGTGTCATTCGTGTTTTATTAGGTAGAAAAAGATAGCAATATTTTCAGTCTGTTTTTGTTCAGTTTAGTTGGTCACCTACCAGAATCAGAGCCAGGAGGTATTTCATTATGAAGACCATTAGCGAAAATGACTCCAGCTCACTTTTTATGACTTTAATATTTCCACTTCATCACTTGTCTTACAAATTCTTCTTTCTCGGTCAAACGAATTCCCGGAGCCAGGCACGTGAGAAGTAAAAAATGAAACAGAAATTTTGACGAAAATTTTGACTCGGCATCTGAGTTTTGGGAATTGTGAAAATCTCCTGAGAAATTATTGTTAATGTTACGTTAGTAATGTAATATAAATATAAGGCTTTTTCAGAAAACCCGCTTTAGCTTATAGGCTGCTCAGAATTTATAAATAATTCACCGAATTTATTATTTTATTTTTATAAAGCGGCCAGAGGGGAAATTCCCATATATTTAAAAACCGCATTCTAAGTCTCAATTTCTTTAAAATACCTTAAATCTTTCAACATTTTGATACGTTTTTTCACGTTGATACTCGCTGAAATAAGATTGCATCTAGAGTTTGTACGGAATAACGGGAATTGGCCTCAAGATACTTAGCAGACAGCAGACTTTAAATTAAGCACTCTAAAAATGTTATTTTATAAAGTCAAAGTCAAATCATTTATTTCAAATAGGCACACAAAAGGCACTTTTGAACGTCAAAAATAAAATTAATTCCAGGCACCGTAGTATAAGTTTACGAACTGGAGATATATTAACCCTTTGACCATACTTAGCCACTTGATAGATACACATCCATTTCATTGAACGATTGCACTATGATCATCATCTGGCTAGCCTTTTCCCAACTATGTCGGCGTCGGCTTCCAGTCTAACCAGATGCAGCTGAATACCAGTATTTTACATGGAGCGACTGCCTATCTGACCTCCACATCCCAGTGACTGGGTAATAAGATACCTCTCGTACGATTGTACTATAGTAGGTATCTTAAAAGATATTTACATTGTACCAGTTATTGATTAACATGACATACCTACCACATAACACTTTTTTATTAATGTTAAAACATTATATCCAATTACATATTACCATTCAAAAATATAAACACTAATAATACACCTCTTTTCCCCAGGACCGTTTCACCGTAGAAGCGAAAGAAGGCAAATCGCTGCTGACGTACACACCGGTGTCAGATGTCGACTACGGGACATTATCGTGTCGCGCGACTAACTTAGCTGGGCAGCAGATGTCGCCGTGTGTCTACACGTTGTTGCCGGCGACAAGGCCGGACCCGCCGACCAACTGTACCGTGTATAACTTGACCGATGACTCGTTGGATTTAATGTGCTTGCCGGGTAAGTTTTGGGAAATATTTTGTAGTTCTTACAGACTTTTAGTAGGTAGTCTTTCTTCTCTAAATGTATGTTCCTCTAATTGTCTTTTTGGGTATTGTAAATAGAAATTGCTTTATTAAAAACAATTGCACATAAAAAAACAAAAACAAAGGCGGACTTACCGATCCCTTGACAATTCAAAAGTGCCTGTAATTGCTTTAAATGAAATAAATGTTTTGAGTCTGAGTTAGAAACTTAATGTCTTAGGCATTATCTATCAATCAACCAAGAGTAAAGATTATATGGCAGGGGATTTGGTTGAGAGTCATAACGATAAAAATAATCTATTAAAAATATATCTTATTGAGTTATAAATAAAATAAGCACACAAATACTTGAGTATGTTTTCTAAGATCTTAACTTTGATTGATGGAAAAAACTCTTACCGTTTATATTATAGTAAATAAGTTATGTAAAAAAAACTGCACTGTAGACATGATCGCCATAATTTTATGCGGAACGACTGCTGGTGTTTATAAACATTTGCGATTTGAACCCGTTATACAACACTGAGATTTGGGTTTATTTTACTGAAACAATTTAATTGAAAAGCCTTTTTGTTCGAGATAAGTCGTGACGTTTCGGCCTTAATCACAGGTAGGCTGGCAGTGACGGAGAGTTATCTTCGATAAGCGAGGGTTTTTGCCTACCCTTACTAACTTTGACTTGACTTCCATACGTTAATTAATGGCAATGATCTTTTAGTAGCAATGTTCGCCATTTGACATATGAACAAAACGCTACAACAAAGAAGCTTACTTTGTTCGGTGGATTACAGCAGGGTAGTTTCGTAAAACACCATCGGTAATAATGGGTTTCGTGTTGACGGTTCAACAATATTCATTGCGTTATTTATGTTGTTTATCAGACACATTTTTCGAACAAATGAAGCAATGGATTGGCAATATCTTTCAAAATGATTCAGATTGTGTTTGACAATGTGTTACTCAATTAGGGTGCAGGTACATTGTCGTGGCCATGTTCTGCTGATCTAATGAAATTACATTATTTATTCTGTAAATTGTATATATCGGAAAAACTTTTACACGTCATATATTTATACAGGGTGTCCCGAAACTCAACGATAACCTGGTACCGGGCGAGAAGCCAAGGTATACCAGTTATGAAAAAATAAGAAAAAAAATCCATGTCACTTAGTCAAGCGATAATAGACATGTTTAAGTACTGTGATCACAATTTTTTATAATTTTACAGTGATTTTTTTAATAATGTAATCTCAAATAACAGTGCTATTAATCGCAACCACAAATCAAAGTAATAAACATTGTTAACTAAGTAAAATAAATTAAGTTTTGACGAGTTATTGTTTACAAAATTATTGTCGTTAACTTTTTTTTCTTATTTTTTTCATAACTGGCATACCTCGGCCTGTCGCCCGGTACCAGGTTATCGTTGAGTTTCGGGACACCCTGTATATAAAAAATAACTTCCTACTTGCTACTAATCCTACTTCCTACTAATATTATAAACGCGAAAGTTTGTATGGATGGATAGATTTTTTTTACTTTTTCTTCTTTCTTCACACATAAATAATAATTATATTGTCATGTTTAACCATGTTACTGGTGAAAACAATTTTACTAAAACATTTTGATCATTTATCTACCCTTATGGAATCACTGGTCCCCATGTCACAGGCTGTAAACCTAGTTCAGGTGCCAGGAGATAATACTCAATGCACTTTATGTTGTACCATATTACTGTACTTGTAACCTTTGTGACCATTTTACTGGAAATAAACATTATTATTATTATATAGATGGATGGATGGATGTTTGTTACTCTTTCACGCCAAAACTACTGAATGGATTTAGATTAAATTTGGCACAAAGATAGTTTAAAAACAGGATTAACACATATAATACTTTTTATCCCGATATTTTCACGGGATCGAAACTTATGCGGGTGAAACCGCCGGGCGCAGTTAGTAAAAAATAAAAAAAAATAAGCTAGACGAGGTCGGCGTTTCCTATCTGACTATTCTGAGAAGGCCGTAACGAACTCAGAGGTCACAGTCTCTTTTAAAGTCCAGATATAAACTTGGTCAGATCATGTGAAGACCATTCAGATTGATGTCTGAAATGGTCTTTTGAGGAAAGTACACAGTACAGATTTGAGTGGTCCAGTCCAGTCTGTGCAAGAATTTGTCAGTAATCGTGTAACTTTACTCAGAACTTGAGGAGCTCAACGACTCGACGAATAATACCAAAGAAAGGGCTTTTGGGTTGGCTGCATAAATTACTCAAACTGCCAGACCAACATTAAAACTAACAGAGACCCACATAGTCCTCACATTCACAATAATTAAAACAATATAACGAGAGCAGTGGTACCCCGGTGGCCACGACTTACGAGTTGCAGGTCGTATGTTTGAACCCAGACAGGTGATTTACTTTGTTTAAATAATTTCATCACCACTGCTCTCAAAACGGCGAAGGAAAACATCGTGAGGAAACCGGTGTGTCCTAGAAGCAAAAAATCGAAGACGTGTAACATCTACCAGCTCGCACTGGGCCCACGTGGTGGATTACGGCCCAGTCCCTCTCGCCGGGAGGAGGCCTATGTCCCAGCAGTGGGAAAATTATAGGCTGAATTTGTAATACGAGCTTTTTTAAATCTATAACATAGTCTAGGAACTACAATAGACTACATGGTTACCTAGATCGCTCAATCTGCGTATAGTGATGTACCTCTAACTTGGCAACTACTTATTAATACAGAGGATTAGCCATGAATCATGCATGACGTACAATCTGACACTTGATTAAGTGTATATACCTGTCCTGCGTAGTAATATAGATACAGTCAGCCGCAAAAAGATGTATATATTGACAAGAACAAAATTGTCTACAATTTGTATTCTATAAAACTGTATCAAACTGTATCCTGTGTCCGGTGGGCTACTGCCCGATGATTATTGTCGGGACGTTGTATATAAATGTCACCGTATAATTATGATCATCTTTAGTTTATAATATATTTCGCGAGATTATAAACTATCAAAAATAAATACGTCATATTGTTAGCAGTATGATACAGTTTTTGTAAACTGTCGTTACACATTTGTACGGTCACATAAATGCTTGTTGCGCGTCAAACTGCTTGCGCGATGCAGGATTTTGCGTGACGCCAGTGTGATGCTTAGTTCGTATGTGGCATTGTAGGTGCCGCCACATACCCAATGTGTGATATGTTTTATGGCTACACATTAGAATTGAATAGAATAGAATATATTTATTTGCTCATTGATAGAGCAAAGATTGTAGTAAATGTTTTTTTGTCGATCTATACATCTGTTTGAAACTGACTGTACCTACGCATGGCAGTAAGCCTGTTCGCGCTCTTTATCTTCCTCTACAATCTCTGGGGAGGGATAGAAAAATCAAACGATAACGGATACGGAGTCGATCGGATTTACAGTATTACTGAACCAGCATCCTTCACGGATATTTTTATTAATATCGACGCCACGTTCTATCGTTTTATCGATTGGTCTAGTTTTAATGACGTAGACGTCTTAAATTATTATTTATGGCTGATTTTTTAATTTTGAAATTTTGACAGTTATTTCATACAAAAACTGTCAAGCGACAATTTTATTTCTCGAATAAAAGTTATCTGGCGATGGAAAAATCAGCCCTAAAATCCTACTATAATATTATAAACGTCTAAGTTTGTATGGATGGATGGATAGATGGATGGATGGACGGATGTTTGTTACTCTCTCACGCAAAAACTACTGAACAGATTTGGATGAAATTTGGCACACAGATTGTTTATAGCCAGGATTAACAGATAGGATACTTTTTATCCCGATATTCCCACGGGATCGAAACTTATGCAGGTGAAACCGCGGGGCGCAGTTAGTGAATAATATATTAAGACGGTGACAGGTAACGATGGATGAATTTTGTGAAATGACATGTCTAGAAAGAGGCAAATAAAGGAAGAAAGAATAACATTTATTTGGCAACAGTTCGTGAGACATATAATGTTTGTCATCTGTACTAATAATATAGCTGAAGAGTTTGTTTGCTTTTTTGTTTGTTTGAACGCTCTTTTCTCTGGAATTACCAGTCGGATATGAAAAATAATTTAATATCACAATTCTTGAGGAAGACTAGGATCCGAAAAAAAGTCAGAAATAACGCTAAGCGAAATCAAAGTACTAGCGCGGGCAGACGATCCGATGCGACGGAGTGGGTCGGCGACAACAAATTTCACGCAGACTAAATTGCGGGCAGGAGCTCATGCAAATTAAAAGTGAAATGGTATAGTAAAGTGTAACGTGTGTGTCGTACATTGTGTGTTGTTGTGGTGAATGTTGTTTGGGAAATTGGTACTGCGTAAGTACCTTCTGCGGTACGCACCTACGACGCCTAGAGGAAGAACACGTGCCAAGCTAGCATAAAGACTTACAAGAAAAAGTGAAGCATACGTTGAAGTATGCAAAAGCGGGAAAAAAATTATGAAATATTCTAACAGTTGCCCTTAGTAATGCAGGCATCTATGATAGTGAACTTTATTCCTTGCATTTTTATTACAAAGAGGATAGAACAAGCCTGGTAATGAATTCCACTTAGACTGCTACTGAGTTTTGCAAGTAAAAGAAATGAATTCCAGATTTTCACAAAAAAAGAATGAAAAAACCTTAAGATTTCGAGAGATTCGCTAAAAACTTTTTAAACAAAGGGGTATGTTTACGTAGCTTCTGCCTTCATTCACGGATCTAAAAACGGCTTTCCTCTGTAAATAAAAGTTTATTTACAATGCCATTAGGTTGATTTTGTAAAAACGATTCATGGAGCATTAGCGGTAACAAGATTTTAATAGTCTTTATTTCGAAACTTGTTTTTATTTCTCAATTTTTTGCTTCAAGATGTTATTTTAATTTTATAATAAACTAGAGACGCACGCTTTTTACGACTAGACCAAACATCAAGTTTTCTTTATTATACACCGTTAAACTTTGATCCTTTTAATCCTTAAAAGGGGTCATTGTACTCATCATTATGAACAACTTTTACTACGGGACCAACCCTGAAATCGTGAAAAAAAAATCAGTTGATCCATATAATTATTATGTCGAGTTACGCGAACATAAATCTATGGGCCAACTGATTTTTTTTTCACGATTTCAGGGTTGGTCCCGTAGTAAAAGTTGTTCATAATGATGAGTACAATGACCCCTTTTAAGGATTAAAACAATCAAAATTTTACGGTGTACGTAAGTTACAGTATACACATAAACCTTCCGGACAAGAATCTCTAAATGATAGTGAAAACCGCTTTCAAATCCGTTTCTTATTTTAAAAAACAACGCGGTCACACAGACAGACACAAAAATTATATTTAATTGTTTATGTATATATTACGAACAAGTATTTTGCTCATTTGCCGTGACAAGACGTGTCATACGGATTGCATTCCAATTTAGTATGAGATTTAAAAAATCGTGACGTAACTATTGGGGAAGGATTCGTAAGAATGGTAAACTTTGTCGTATTGGGAGGGAAACGGTTTCGTCTGCCTTTTACAAGGTATCTTATAGGTAAAGTCAGGGAAAATAATTTAACCAACATCTTAAATCATCGGTATATCCAAATCATAACCATAAATTCTTTAACAATTGCATGAAATAGCCATACATTGCATGCACAGCAAATTGACGTAGCGTGTAAATTTACTTGTGTGAGTACATCATGTCCAACAGGAATGCAACCGCTTCTCAGATACAAAGTCAAAAAGTCTTATGTGACTGTAATTGGACGATAACATTTGAAAATACCCTTCAAACTTGAACACAGCAATGGTAACATAGCGGCGGAAATACACTCCTGGACTCCTAAATCGAGCCACCGTGGATTTTCTTGTAAGAAGACTTAGAACATCAAAATAATGAGGAAATGCAGAGTTATTTTTAAAACAAATAGCGTTGAGTCATCCAATATATATTTTAGTAAATAATATGTATGAGCATTATAGGTTTTTAACCTATTAATTTATTGGTGTACGTTTTTTAATTATAATTCAATAATTTTAATAGTTTTTTTTTTATTATTATTCGGCTCAATCGAAGCACCTGCCGTCTAATTTGTTCACTACCGTTGGTTGACTTGTAGAGAATGCCTAAAGCATTAAGTCTGCCTTTGTACCTTTTTGTGTGCGAACACATTAAAAAAATAAACAAATGAAAAAAGAAACAAAAGTTTTTGATGCATTATGAAGCCGACGTACTGGCCATCATTATCATCATTCATTACTGGTGATCATTGGCTGGCTTAGAAGTCTAGCAGGTATCACCGAAATCACACAGCATATTATAAACATTACTATCAGGAATTTATATACAAGCCCGCGAAGTAATTGCGTAACAGACTATCAGTTTCAATTCCTTTCATTTTGACAGTTCAACAATATTCATTGTGTTATTTACGCAGTTGAGCAACCAAATTTTTCGAATATATGAAGAAAGGATTAGCAATATCCTTCAAAATGATTCAGATTGAGATAGTGTGTGTAACGTAATCAGGAGCCTGTACAGAATCATCCTTTTTATTTATCTGAAAAAGAACCATTTTAGTACCTACTTTAATTAACTTATTCTACGGGCAACATTTAGAATACCTTACAATCTTCTACACAAGGAAGGCGGAGTTCGGCAGTGATGAATGACAACCGGACTATCGTTACTCCATTGTAACAGTTCAAAGAGAATATTTGCATAAATCCCTATTAAATATTTCTGTAATCCTGTGTGGGTGTGTTAGTCAAGATTAAGTCAATTTATAAGAATAATGTTTATTTGCCTTAAAAAGGCTGAAATGTTCTGGAGTGGCAACTTTACCGGAAGACGTAGCGATGGAAGGCCTTCCATAAGTTAGTGACCTGAGTTGCAATTTTCGTAATTTAAATAACGCACACACAGTCTGATCTCAGTCTCAAGCTGAAAAATACGTCTAATTCCCCTACATTTTTGACAAGTTTTTGGAATTGTTTGTCGCTGAGATGAGATTGCGACTAGATTTTAAACGTGTTTAATTACGGGAATTGGCCTTCTAGTGAAGGCCGCAGGAATCTGCGGAATCAGAGAAGCACAGAACCGATTGGAGTAGCGATCCTTGGAGGAGGCCTATGTCCAGCAGTGGACGTCTTTTGGCATAAATGATGAATCTTAAAAATGTTACTTGGTGTTTTTAATAAATTGTGGATGTTTCATTTATAACTAGACGTTGCTGACGATTTCGTCTTCGTGTACTTTGTATTTAATATTGGCAAATACCCGAGATAAAAGAAGCTTATATCCTTCTCCATGTCCCTAGCTACCTATCTGTCAATTGTCATAACAACCAATTTAGTGGTTTAGGCATGAAAAGGTAACTGACAGATAGTAATACTTTCGCATTTATAATATTACAGTATGGATTAACCTGTGAAACGATCGCCTAATAGAAACCGATGAATCAACGATTTTCACGATTATATTACCTGTCATTTCGAGTGTATTTTTCTTATAAACAATCTTTGGTTCATAAGACATTTGCCGAATTAATTATCAATGACATTGCGCACACTAGTGGCAATAGATTTTTGTAAATATTCAGTCTTTCATCTTTGATATTATTTTCTTTCAAAACTCATGTAATTTTGACCAAAACCTCAAGCAAACCAAACGTTTACAGCATACACTCTGTTAATTAACGCAAAATTCTAGTTTGTAATTAAACCTGCACGTAGTACTGACGTCATAAGTACGTAGCCTAAGTACAAGTCGACTACTTAAGGCAGTGAAGGCATATTTAAGATCACTAAGATTACTTACGATTTGAGCTTGCTTATACGTTAGAAACTATTACGTTATATGACGAGTGGCTTTGCTTTGAGAGTTAACTGAGAGTTGATCTTTTGGAGTAAATGGGAATGGTTTTCGTATTGCTACTATTTATTGAGAGCAATGGTGGCTCAGTGGTCATGGCCGCGACTTACGACTTGTAGGTCGTAGGTTCGAACCCAGTCAGGCACTTTACTTTGTGTAAATTATATCATCACCACTGCTCTCAACACGGTGAAGGAAAACATCGTGTGGAAACCGGCACGTTCTAGAATAAAAAATTTGAAGACATGTGACATCTACCAACCCGCACTGAGCCTGCGTGGTGGATTAAGGCCCACTCCCTGTCACAGAGAGGAGGCCTGTGTCCCAGCAGTGGGAACATTATTACATTACACTGAAATATCAACGAAACTAATAAATTCTGTACTTACTTGCTAAGTGCTCATTTACGGAGACGCGGGGCGTCGCGCGTCGCGTTGTGCAGCGCGGCCCGCACTAAATTTAAACAAATGGCGTTGTATGAGTGCGTTTACGGACAAGCGATTTTAGACTCGTTTGCTTGAAATGAAGCGTTTTTTGCGGCCGAACCCACGGCTGGCACCGCCGCGTCTCACGCGGCGTTTATCGCGGCGGCGCACGCAGCGGCAATTCTCGATGAAGCGATGGCCGCGGCGGAATCTTCTGCCTTGCCAAACGCAATTAATTAATAATTAATTATTAGTAGTTACTAATTAATTTAATTTGCGCTCCCATCTTCCGCTAACCTAAAACTGGTCGGTTTGATTGAGTATCCCGCGTGCGCCGCAGCGTTGCCCGCCGCGTGCTTTGCTACTCGCTTGAGGATTCGCCGCGGGCGCAGCGGCGGGCACCGCCACGCTTCCCGCCCCGCGTCTCTATGAACAAGGTCTTATATTGCCATACGTTTGTGTTTACGCGTGCGATGATAAGTGCCGCTTGACGCGCCGCCGCTCCGTAAACAGGAAATCGTACGACGCGCCGCGAGACGCCACGCCGCACGCGACGCGCGACGCCCCGCGTCTCCGTAAATGAGGCCTAAGATTTAGATTTTTTATTGCAATGACTTATTACGCTGATGCTGAAGCTTTTTGAACATGTTCACTGCTTGGTGTCCCGAGCAAGAAGGCCGGCTGTCAGTTGTCTCCCATAGAGAATGACAGCGAATGTCATCATGAACGAATAATTGATTGAGTGACATACGAATATTAGTCTATTTAATAAGTAGGGTAACTAGATGCAAGCTAACACAATGTTCCTACTGCTAGGACACAGGCGTCCTCTCCTTGAGAGGGAGTGGGCTGTATCCACCACGCGGACCCAATGCGAATTGGTAGTAGTAATTTGAATTTTTGGTTTTAGGACATGTCGGCTTCCTTACGATGTTTTTCTGCTTAGAGCAGTGTTGATTAAAGAAATTACACAAAGTAAAGTGGTTGCCCTTGTAAGTCAGGGTCATTAACAAAACCTTTTAACTGACAATTTGGAACATTAGTGCCTCAGAGGGTAAATACTTAGGGTTACCGCTGCCCTGGTACATAAAGGGCTAAGGAAGGAACACGGGTGGGTTTTAGTCAGTAAGAGTCTGACACTCCCTTCTGCTCCACCCAGAGCGGGAGGAGTCATTTGATGATTTCCCATCCACAAAAAAAAAAAAAAAAAAAAAAAAAAAAAAAAAAAAAAGAGGGTATATACTTGCACTAATATTTTGCTTTTTAATCAACCCACTTGTTTTTTCTTATTTAAACCACGCCTATAGGTAAGGTATGTTCAATAACATCAATTAATAAGTTAATACCTATATAAAATTCACGGGAACGAAACTGTGAGCAAAAGCACCAATATTATTTTAATTGATAACCCATTTGAGTGGAATCCCTCAATATCTCCGCTCTATTGATAATATTCTGTTACGTATGTACCTACACACATACGCTCACATACAACCGTATGCTTCACTTCAATAAGCGTGATCCTTTAAGTAATTTCATGTGATTAATTCGTAATTTACCCACAGCAATTAAACTGCTAAATTGTGTAATGTTAGGGTAATCTCCGTTAATTGATTTCGTATCTAGGTCTTGAGTACGTTTGTGTGACTTAGAACAAGTCTTCTAAGAGGTTTGTCGAAAATTGACTGAGTAGGTAAGGTAAAGTAAATTGAAGTTTCTGAGTTTTAGGTATTAAGAGCAGCAGCGGTGCCCAGTGGTGTCAGCACCGACACACGAGTAGATAGTGTAGGTCGTACGACGCAGGCAGCCACTTTACTTTGTGTATTTAATTTCTTCACCACTGCTCTCAAAACGGTGAAGGAAATCGTCGTGTGGTAACCGGCATGTCCTAGAACCAAAAGAGAAGGCCTGTGTTCAGCAGTGGGAACGTTATAGGGAGTAGATTTCTTCTAAAGACAAAAATGGAGATCAGTGAAAGTAGAGTGTTGAAGGTAAAAATATATTCTACGGTTTTTTTTTTTACAATGTTTCCAGCAGGGTTATTGCGTAACAGACGTGCAAAGCAATGTTTTGACAATTCAACAACATACATTGCATCATTTAGGTTGTCGAGCAGATGATTTTTTCTAACATATGAAGCAATGGATCAGCAATTTCTTTCAAAATCTTTCGGATTGTGTATAAAAGTAAATAAAATACATTCCTGAACTAAAAATAATTCTCTTCAAGCTTATTTGATTGAACTCTTACTTTTCCAATTATAAATGATTAAGGAATGAATCTCTGACTTCTGAAAGAAAGGGATTATAATTATTTGTTTAGAGCCATCAGAGAGGTATACTTAAGCCATCTTCAGAACATTTCTCAGAAATTCATAAAATGCGAACCAGTGATGCCAAAATTTAATTTAGGCGTAATCTGGGTTTGTTGTTACGTCTAAGTAATTGAATATCAGCCTAAACAACTTACGCAATATCAAATTGTATGAACTAAGGCTGTGCACAGACTGCGAGAGTCAAGGCAGCCTATAAGACAGACTTTACGATCCATATTTGACTGATCCGTATTTTGCATCGCTGTCAAATTCACAGTGATCTTTATTCTCACTATAATAAGGTTGTTGTTGGGTTATTGCTGTAACATAACTGTAGGAAAAAAGAGAAAGGAGGAGAAAGGACCGTAGTCATGCTCAGCGTTTCTCCTCCACATTTATCATGCGCACAGTCATAGTGTGGAACTCTCTCTCAGCGTCTGTGTGTACTTCCACCTAAGTATAACCCGTCAGCCTTCAAAGCAAGAGTGAACAGGCAACTTATGGACATGCTCCATCATAGACCTCATCCATTGCATTCCATCAGGCGAGATCGAGGTCAAGAGCAGGGCCATCAGTCAATAAAACAAAAGACTATCGCTTTATGAAACCAAAGATGGCGCGTACACTCGCAACTATACAATATCATACATTTTGAGTTGTCAAAATGTACTGACAAACCTGTTTTGACAAAATAAAACCCATTTTAGTTTATGGCTGACTAAACAATTTTATGATTGACGAGCCTATTTCGTTTCTAGTTTTGCTCAATTTTCATGGCCCTTTCAGCTTTTAGTTAAATATGAAAAGGCATACCGTCATTCATTCAAATATATAAAATCAAGTTTTGTGTTAATATTTTAATTGATTCTATTGAAAGATGATTTCTCCAAGATGTTTCTATGACGAACGAAATACTAATTAATTTAGTATTTGTAAAGATTACTGTAGAACTTCATAGCTGACATTTAGTAACTTAAATCACTAGCATTATCTTTCATACTAATTTCACGATGGCACTTTTGATTCGACACATGAAAAGCAACCTTTTAAACTCCTTTCAAAGTTAAAGCCTGTTTTAAGATCGGCAATTATTGATTAACTAGCTGCGCCCCGCGGTTTCACCCGCATAAGTTTCGATCTCGTAGGAATATCTGGATAAAAAGTATCTTATGTGTTAATCCTGGTTATAAACTATCTGTGTGTCAAATTTTATTCAAATCCGTTCAGTAGTTTTGGCGTGAAAGAGTAACAAACATCCATCCATCCATCCATCCATCCATACAAACTTTCTCGTTTATAATATTAGTAGGATTAACTCAACTTTAAAAGAATCAATACTGGAATACACGAGGGAGTCGCGTTACATCGGTTACGCGTAACATAATTTTAGGACCCTTTTGTATTCTAGAAGGAGATTTTTTCTCGGATCAGTCTCGTTACAGCTGTTCTACCTAAAAGTACACTCAACGCTAGAAGTGCTCGTTATTAGAAAATAATTTTGAAAATCCGTCTTTAAATGACGGAGTTATGACTAAACATACCTAAAAAATATATATATATATATAAACATCTGAATTGAGAACCTCCTCCTTTTTTTTGAAGTCGGTTAAAAATAACACTCAGGCCAAATTAACATTTTGTGAAGCATGGTACTAGGCGAGCAGACTTATCAGGAGATACTTTTTGTCACCCACATACACGCACATTTTTATAGGTGTATGTATGTGTGTTTGTCCACACATTTCTCTGAAGCAACTCACGTCGAATTCACCCTAACTTTAGATTAATTCATCAAAAAATAAACTCAGTATTATAATAACTTAATTTTTTCATGAAACACCAAACGTAAATTGCTAGGTAATCATGAATTTCAAAATATAAAACGGTTACGTAATTGCACGTAATCTTCCAAAACGCTACGGCTCACTTGACCAAGAGTCCAACGTTAGGTGCTTAAACCATTAACCTAACGAGCCGGCAACTAACTAATTGTAATGGTCTTAGTATATCAATATTCTATAGCTATAGTACCAGCAGTTGATTCATTAATTCTAGGTTCAACTTCGAGGCATTTCGAGGCCATACGAATAAATTTTACGTTATTAGGAACTATTTTCAGTTTCAGCAATGTTTTCAAGGTGATTCTTCTTCTGAATAAGAATCGATTTAAATATAATACCGTAGATAATTGATATGGAGGGACTTGTGGCTAAGTAATAACGGCTGCACGGGTCGATTGATCAGGTAAAGCTGCGCTTGCCGTGGATGGATGACCATCTTTACATACCAAGACTCCTCCGTGCCTCGGAAAGCACGTTAAGCCGTTGGTCCCGGCTGTCTTTTGTGGATCTTTGACAGTCATTACGGGTCGCCAGAAGCCCAAAAGTCTGAGAACCAGTCTTACCAAGGGGTATCGTATTACTCAGTAACTAGGTAGTTAGGTCAGATAGGCAGTAGCTCCATGTAAAATACCGGTATTCAACTGTAACCGGTTACGCTGGAAGCCGCCCGCAACTTGTTGGGAAAAGGCTAGGCAGATGTAATAACCGTAGATAAATTATAATTTATTACTTGTTCAAGTAACCTACTTGAAAATTTGGTAGTCTAAAAGCCGATACTAGAATTTTTTTATCAAATATTTGCTAAAATTCAAGGCACGAACAGTTACGATCTAAGTTATTATCTTTGGTGTCTTCTCACAACTATGAATGAACTTGACATGATTCATATTGTACACGTTTATCTATGCGAGTATCTATACAAATAAATAAAAAAGAAGTGTCTGTTTGTAATGTCAAAATAATAGATTTTTACTAAAAAACATATGAATAAGAATGTTTAAGCGGTACTTATAACAAAAAAACATTTTTATAAAATTTTGTGTGTCTGTCTGTTTGTTCCGGGTGATCTCCGATACGGCTGGACCGATTTTGATGCAATTTAATAAACCCCGGAGAAGGAGCATGCAGGCAAAGCCGCAGGCGAAAGCTAGTTAAAAATATATCGATGAACGCGTTATTAATTATTAATTAATTTTATGTTTCCTGGAAAGATCTTTCAATTAATCGCAAGTATGATCAAGTGGATATGATTTTGATACCATGTTTTACATGATGTTATAATATTAAAAATATCATCGGTAGGTTTGCGCAAGTTCTCTTTAGCCATGATTACATGGAGACCGAGGTGAGCCCCTTGTCCACTGCGACCACATCATACCCACGCACATTCATACCCACTTCGGCTTAAAAAAAATATTCCCTGACACTGCAGACCTCGCGGTTGTGGAGGGTCTTCGCTCGACGCCCGCATTTCTATTCTATAATATTCTATGTAAAGAGTTCTCTTTTGACCCATTTACCACCAAAGCTCATTCTGCACGCACTCGGCTGAATGCCAACTTTTTTAACAGCGCTTAGTGTTTTATTTTTATTTAGTTAAATTTTTCCCCATGTCACTAATGCCTAACATGGCGTCTGAATGTATTTAGTGCTTATTTTTATTATTTTTATTTGTATTTTATTGTGCTTGCTACTTAGTGATCCTAAGATTTCTTTTACCTCCTCTGTGTCTACTCGTGAGAACCTGTAATGGGCTCTGTGTCTCTTATACAATTGTTATTAATTTGGTTTAGCTGTTGGTTCTCCTACTTATTAATAAATAAATTTCTGCGGGATGTACAGTCTCATCACCTATGACCGAAAGTAAAAATAAATTATTTAAAACAAACAAGAATACTAGTTTTATACCTGACGTTTGATGGTAAAGCACGCATGACCACGTAAAGAACACCACCTATCGGTTACTTCGGGCTACGTTATATATATTTGCGGCATGATGACGAATGTTGTATTGTGGCGGCATCTACATCGCTGCTTGTGAACTACACATCACACTGACGTCACGCAAAATCCTGCATCGCGCAAGCAGAGTTAACCGCGAAACCAGCATAATAATATATACAAATTCCCAACATCAATCGTCGGGCACTTGACCACCAGACACGACACCCATCTGTTCGAAGGATCTTTCATTTTCTATGGAGGATGAGTGAACTTTACACCCTGTTCCTCATGCCTCTATGGTATCATCGATTTATAAACGAAGAATATGACCACGATAAATATTGTACTTAAGATGACAACAGAAGATACAAGAACGGTGGCCATCTTTCAGTAGTAGCATTACAGATAACATTAGAATTGATTTCTAATAAATATTAATAGTCACCACAACACGTCAAACAACCTACTCCTAACTGTTCCCGGCGCAAAGATACCCATAAACCTTGCAGCATTGCCACGTTGGATGGCAATGGCTAACCTTTGCACCAAGAACCAGCCAGAGCGGGAGTCACCCGTTTTGTCAAGGAGCTGGTGCTCTATCTTACTAATGAGCTTCTTGGCTAATAAATTTTAAAAAAGTCCAAAAGAGTCAATAGATCCAACTTAGTTTACGTTTAAAATAAGGTATAAGAAGGAACAACAATATATCTTTTCTCATTATAATGCAACAATTCATTTAAAACAACATAAACTTAAAGCTGAAATGGCGATGCTCAGCGTTATAATAAATTCAGCTGCATATTTTGCCTTGTCGTAAAAGTCAGCTGACAGAAATTGGATGCGCGTTGGCGAACTAGCAAGCTGACACCACTTATTGTTCCGAACTTTAAACCACACATGTTATTGTACATGTTGTCTAGTCAGCTTTGGTGTTCCACCGCTTGCCAAATTCTGCATTCCTGGTACTTCGTTTCAGGTTTTAGTTTTTATTGAATGTTTTTTTAGAAATTCCATGGCCGTTTTTATTACAAACGAAACGATCAAAACATTCCTTTTTGTAATAATAATAATCGTTAACAAAAAAAAAAACCGATTTACCTACATAATTAAAGTAAAGTTGGTTGTCTCTGACAATAATATGAAATGATTTAGATATACGCTTGTTATGCAACCAATTATTTTTCATTATCAGCAATTAAAGATTTCACAAAAATTTAATTTATGTAATAAATACTCGTCAATATCAAATTCAAAAAAAAAAAATGAAGGAATACATCGTGAGGAAACCGACATGTCCTAGAACCAAAAAATTCGAAGGTATGTGACATTTACCAACCCGCACTGGGCCCGCGTGGTAGATTATTTAAAGTCCACTCCCTCTCAAAGAGAGGAGGCCTGTGTCCTAGCAGTGGGAACAATATGGGCTGATTATGAATATCAAATTCACACGAAACACGTTTTATATTAAAACATAAATATTACGATAGCCCATTTTATGTGCAGGAAAATCATAATTGTCCATTCCAAGGTTGCCTGGAAGGTGCCAGAAAGCGATAAGGCTGCCCATTGTGTATTTTGTAGTGTTTGAATTATTTTTTAACCAACGAAAAAAAAAAACGAAAGAGGTTCTCAAGTAAACGCGTAGGTATATTTTTTTATAATGTTTTTATGTATGACCATGCCTAACTTTTTACAGAGTAGTCCGATTTTGATAATTCTTTTTTATTGGAAAGGGTATACCCCAAAGTTGGTCCATCTCCATATAAATTCGGAGAAGAGTAAAAGAGTCGGCGCCGTTTAAATTTAAGGCAATTTTAGTGATCTTTGTTTATTGATTGTTTGGCGCCGACTCAAAATTACTTAGGTATACTTACATTAGTTTAAGAACTTAGTTATTAAGGTTAAATGAAAAAGGTTTATTATTTTTGGCTTTTCAGTTTTTTCGGCGGTTTAATTTTTTTGTTAAAAAGTTTTTTGTTATGTATTTTTGTGGTGTACAGTAACGGTCAAAACTCCAGTGGCATGCTAAGGACTACATTGCTATGAACTGTGCGAACACGATACAGCCAGTGCGTGTGCGTATTACAATGTGTGGCTGTTTTTTGTTTCTTTGAAACCATAATAATTTGTATTATATGCAAAAACTTGCTAGGTAATATTTATGTTTATTTATAATGTATTCATGCTTATTATTTATTTATAAGAAGTTAAATATTAGTTATTGTATTATTACTTAACTATTTATGTGATTGTGTTGTACTTAATTTAAATATTTTCGGTGTTGGAAGGTGGAAATAAAAAAGTCGTGCTGAATGATACCAAAAATGTTATACTTTTTTTTTTATTTATAAGGTTAGCAAACTTTATGTGAATTGTGACGTCACATTCCTGCCTAGATAAAAGAAGTTCTCTTGTAAGGTTCATAAGATGGGTAGCGGGATCGTCCGAAAGGGTTACCGCTGCCCTGGTACATAAAGGGCTAAGGAAGGAACACGGGTGGGTTTTAGTCAGTAAGAGTCTGACACTCCCTTCTGCTCCACCCAGAGCGGGAGGGGTCATTTGATGATTTCCCATCCTGAAAAAAAAAAGGTTCATAATTTTTTGTTGTATACCCACAATAAAATAACAAGGAAAGGATATTCTAATAACACAAATATAATTGTTGATACCCACTTATTATAGGTATCGGTATTCAGCAGAGTTAATTGAAAACTATTATATGATTTAGACTTTATGAACATGTTTTTTATGTAAAGTCACAATGAATGTATTGAGGTTACAGCTTAGGTACGTGTTCATTTTCTTGAAGAAAAGAAGATTGAAACTAAACCTCAATTTAAGATCATTAAATAATTACGGATATATCAATAGGTACTTATACGAAAAAAAGCTAAATCAGGCAAACCTATGCTTAAAATTCGTATTATCAACCCTAATTGTCTTAAAGTTGATAAAGCAATTTTTTTTTAAATCAATCTTATAATTAGTTGAAATACCAGCTATAAATATAGTTAATCCAGATAGGTATTAATATTTTGTATAACCCCCATTATTTTCAATACGTTTGCGCATGGACCCTAAATATTTTTTTTTTTGCATCATAAAAGTACAACCATATAATTAGGTATTCTTAACATTTGGTCGGTAGACACTACAAACGCAAAACCTGCACTCAAACACTAACCAATACTGTGATATTATATTTCTCACTTTTCTAACTTTTCTAATGTCTTATAAATATTGTTCGTTAAATACTTACGTCACATGATAATTATTTAAGCACTAATCACTCACCAAAAATTATTTACACTGATATCGTTATTTAGGTTGTAGCATTCAATTCACACTGTCCTCCGTACTAGTCGAAACTGTAACACGGTAGGACAGTGTCTTCCTCTTACACAATTAACCGCTTCTAAATACTATATTACCACATATTTCGGTTCCTCTTAAATTTTCCCAAACCTGCATGCAATGGGCTTTTAGTTGTGGTATACACCTCCCATCCCGTGACTCCCACCCTTGCACCATCAAACCCCATAGATTTTCTATGGGGTTGAGGTTGGGTGATCGCGCTGGCCATGGAACAACAATTATCTCCGGGTGATTGTGAAGCCACTCACGCACAGTGCTAGCCGGTGAATAGGACAATTGTCCTGGACAAATGATATTTGTGTCAACTCATCAGCTGGGTAACTGCGCACAGTAGGTAGCATGACATCGTCTAATACTTCTACATAAGTAGAACTGTTGGCGCGTGGAGGAATAAAAGCCAGTTCTCCTGGCCCTGCTGCACTCATCCATCCCCACATATTAATTGTAATTCGACCTGAGTTTGTATTAGGGATTACGTTTTTATCACACCATCGAGTGTTATCTTTGCGCCATAAATGAAAATATGGTAGTATTCCAGTCAAAATCTAAATAATGCCGTGCGACACATAATCGTTCTTGTTTATGTCTTTCTGTCAATAACGGCTTTTTAGCTGATCAGTGAGCCGTGTGTTCAACACACGCTCACTGATTCACGCATCTATCTGCACGCGCATAACCGCTAGGCCATCTTGACTCACATTATAACGTTGAAATTATGAACTACAATCACTTGTTGACGACAATGTGTTTATTTTCTTGAAACTCGAAGGATTTCAGTCAAATTAAACGCCAAGCTATTGCTTTGTGAGATTGCCTATGGACTTTTGGTCGACACTGAACAATAAACAAACAAAAAACAAAAAAAAAAACACAAACAAACAAACAACAAACTAAAAAACAAACTAAATATGAATGAATAAATGAAACATTAAAACTTATGCTGTACCTATAATATTGATGCACAAAACTAACATTTGTCATAAGACAGATACATGTCTTTGTATAAGTCTTTCTAACAATAATTCTCTCTTCCCAGGTTACGAAGGAGGTCTCCAATGCGTGTACGTGGTGGAAGTATGGGCAGCTGAAGGTCTGGTGGTCAACGCCAGCAATGGTGGCGCTCTCTGGAACCTCAGAAGACTCGGGGCTAACAGACAACTGAAGCTCATAGTATATGCGGCCAATGCGAGAGGAAGATCAGAACACGTCCCTTTTACGGTTGAAACAGCTGTGAGATTGTCACCGAGGACAGGTTAGTCAACTGATTGCATCATCATCAGCATCCACAGGCTGACTTCACCCACTGCTGGGAATAAGCCACTCTTTTCTTGTATCAAACCCAACGCTCCTGTGCCTGCATCATCCAGGCTTTGCCCACGATTGCAACAATGTGGTCTGATTGCATCAGTTTTAATTAAAATTACAACTGGCACAGTCGACTGTAAGTCAGTGGTAATAAGCTGGTGAAACTCCGTACTGCGCTAGGCCAGCTCAAAGTCAAAATGTTACTACTGACGAGTGGTCGACTGAACCCATTAAATATCGTAAATCAAGAGATCACCTCGCCTTATATAAATTAACAAGGGAGGAACAAAACATGCCCTTTTTTTTTACTAGCCTTCCCTGTCCCACTCCTGGGCAAAGGCCTCCCTCGACTCCTTCCATCTTTCGCGAGCCCGCGTATCCTTCTTATGTATTTTCTTATTCCTTTGTTCTTCCAAATATGTTTGTCAGCTATGAAACAGTTTACATTTAGTGTAACGTGAGTCAGATTAGGTTCCAAATGTCAAGACATTCATGATATATTCCTGTGGTCAAAATATTTCTTAGCCAGTCTTGATTAAAGAAAATCTTGGTTCCCAGAAAAAGAATTACACTTTCTCCGTAATATTGTTATTGTTGTATTAATAAAGGTTCTTTTTTTCTCAGAGCCACAAGAAGCGTGGGAAGTCAATTGGGCCGTTGGTATATTTCTCGGAGCTGCTTTGACAATCGCGTTTGTTTTGTGCCTCGCCCTCATCGCGTCACGGATACGACATAGATCTAGGGACTATGAAGGTTAGTGTATTAAAATAAGCAGTAGGATCTTTGGCAATGAATAAAAATAAATATTCTTCAGGGGACGAATGGGCCCCTCAAAAGTTCCAGGGGACGAGTGGGCACAGGGTGCGAATCTTAGGGGACGAATGGGCTCTGACCCATCCAGGCCTTCTTACAAGAAAATAATAATAAAATTGCAAAATGACTTGGACTTAAATTAATTTTTGTCGATAGTATGTTTTGTCATTCTAAAGCCAGAATTACACGGTGCAAGTAATTTGTTGCTTCAATTTAATAGAATTGTGTTTTTTTAAATTGTTGATTCAATTAAATAAAAGTTTGAAGACATCAGCAAAATTCTATATCTATTCATAATGGCGAGATATTTGATCTCATTAGGGAATCATATGTTATATGCTTATTTTATTTATATCAAATGATATAAATAAAATAAACTTCAAGCTTTCAAATCAAATCAATACATCATTGATGAGTTGATAAAATACGGGTATACTTAGCTGATAAATCGAACCAAATATACGTATACCGTATTGTACGTAAATAATAAAATACCGTGAAGCCCCATTAGACGTTCAATGATTTTAATTACAGGACATTTATTCAGAAGCGTACATTAATATTTATTGATGATTTATCCAGTTTACTTTATAAATAACTAAAATATTTGTAATGAATTTACAATTAATGGCTATGGTTAGATGTACCTATGATAATGCCCATAGTCAGCCCCGCAATATAATTATAAACATTCGATGAAAATCTTCGGCAAAAATAGTGTCGCCGGTTTAATAAAATGACAAATTATTTATTTATTTAGAATTGGCACACCAACAGCACTGTTACTTACCATTCAGAATAGCTAACATAGAAAATTGGCATTACAGTAACTATGCAAATAACAAAGGGGCAATATTCGTAATTTTAAGAACGTCCACAGCCTGATCTCAGTCTCAATATTTTAAAAATACCTCCAATTTTTGACAAGTTTTTGACATTGATCGTCGCTGAGATGAAATTGCGACTAGATTTTTGTTTACGTAAATTGGCCTTCAGGTATGCATGATATTGACATATAGATAATTAATGAATATTAGAGACAAAGGAGAAAATAAAAGTGTGTGTAGTAGACCTAAATCTAGAACCTACAAACTAAATTTTTGTTGTATATTGTCAAAGACTAGAATTTTATGAAAATTTTATTAAATCGTTATAGAATATAATTATAGAATTGTCAAATTTTTCGATTCTTGCATTGACTTAAATTGTCCTCATAATCAAATCAATTACAAACGTCATTCTTTGACGGTTGTATGAAATAGCTTTAACACGGAACATTGGTGTGTCGATTTGAAAAACAATTAATTTCCCAGACCGACTGTATATATTCAGTTATTATTTTTTCATAATATATTGTTTAAAAGTTTTCTCAATTGATTTTCTTTTGCAGTGACTCTTCCATCGATAAAGAACCAAAAGGTGATCGTACAGAAGAGGAATTCTCCACAAGCTGCTGACGACAAGAACCCGGATCTTATTCCGTTAAGCAAAGGTAATTAAAAAAAAGTAATAGTTCATACTGTTTTAATATTTCCAGTTTTTTTAACTGATCTAAAAGCGTAGCAGCTTCTACATTCTTCAAAGATGGCAAATTAACGAAAATATTGATAACCCTATACTAAAATGTTGACATGATGAGCATTGGTCTTCTAAAAAAACTTATGTCAAACAAAAAGATTAGAAATGCGTCGAGGCCTGAACACAGGGCAAACCCTATGAATATCAGTTCAAAGTAATGCCGCTATCTAAGATTTGCCACAAAATTCAAACCCTTATTACATAACACTTCACTCATGTACTATATATACCTATACTAATTGGAACAACGATCACGAAACACTAGCAAGCAGTGTTGCAAAACACTTAAAATTAAACAATTATCGTAAAAAGCTTAACACGCTGTGAGGTCTTATCGACAATCGGTTGGCGTTTTTATATCGACAACGGGACTCGAAACAGCATTCAAATTAAAATAATGATCGGGCACTTTCGATGTTTAAGAAGGAGAAAATCTATTTGTTCTTATAATGCAATTTGTTAAGAGACAAACTAGATTTTTATACAACTATTTGCGTCAAGTCTTTGCACTTTCACACGAGTAGTTAATCAGGTTTCGCTTTTTCGATATTACGAGTATTTGTTTTGTGATAACAAACAATGACGTTATGGTTCCGATATCTTTTTTGCCAAGCCTTTTCCCAATTATTATGGGTTTGGCTTCCAGTCTAACCAGATGCAGCTGAATACCAGTATTTTACATGAAGCGACTGCCTATTTGATCTCCACAACCCAGTTACTGAATAACACGATACCCTTTGCTAAGACTGGTTGTAAAAATAATTTGACGACAAAAATCTACCTTTTTTGCTATTTTACTGTTTTTGAAATTTATAACTGTATACGTACCGATTATAATGTGCCAGTATCATAACATTTTATATTAAGAGTAACTCTTCCTCTATACCCAAACATGACGTCGCCTCAAAAGGGTCATGATTTGAACAATAATTTCGCCCGTAGTAAAATAATATGACTGACAAAAACCCATTACGGCTTGCGTTATTGAATTTCCAGCTCAATGGAAAAATATTATAAACGGAAAACACAAATATGCGAGATATAAAATCAGAATGAATGGTATTTAATAACTGAAGGCTTTCAGCAAAAAATTCTCCTGAATTTAATTTTTCACGTAACCTGGAGTTTTCTTCGGAATGTCATGTGCGTATTTCGATGTTATTTGCAAAAACATGTGCACATGAAAATTTCTTTGGTTTCCATCATCAAATAAAACAAAAGTTAATAATAATACTGATCCGTAAACAATTTCTGAAACGTAACCTCGAAACGCTATAAGCTGCATTGCGTTCATGTGAACGCAATGCAGCTTGTAGCGTATAGGTATGTACCTGTAATTATATAATAATGTATACAAAAATTTGTAAAACATTATAAAAGAGTAACGGTAGAGTTTCTTGCCCATTCTTCTCCATACACAACTACCTATTGGGCAACTAGAATCAATTCGACTTTTTTGTAAATTTTCGCATACAAAAGTGCCTTTTATGTGTCTCTTTTTAATTAAATGACTTGAGTGTGACTTTCTCGAGTTGGTCAGTGAGCAGTAATTACAGTCAAGGTTGAAAAATCACACGTGCCTGTATATTTTCTACCATTATCCATACCTATCAAACTGAAACATATTATTTAGCTGCCGGTAGTATTTCTCTCGGCAAACCCATTCACACGTAGCTTTCTGCTCCTATAATAAATCTCCTGCGAACAACAAAAGTATTATTAATTAACACATACGGAAACAAGTTGATGAATAACGTGCTAACGTTTACGTGCAAAGTCCTGATAATAAATATTCTACAAATTAATTGGCTACACTACGGAAAGAATAAATTAACTAGATTACTGTGCATAAGTCCATACTTCCAGATTTACAACTGGCTAGCTAGAATATATGAGCGCATTTTATGTTCTTACTGAGAATTTTAACTGCTAAAAAGTATGTTGGTTCCTCTTTTAACTGTTTTTCTCGGATTAATAACGGAAAACGCTTGTTAGCTGATGTTTAGTTAGGGGAATTCCGGTTCCGGAGCAAATGTTCTTTAGTCCGTCGGGATTGAGTTTTTGCTGAATGATGTGGCTAAATCCGTTTGCGGAAATTGTTAGATTCATTGTTTACTCCATTTTAGATGGATATTTATTAAGTGGGAAGTACTGAATTAATATTATAATAAATTTCATAAATCAACTCATTTCTCCGATATAGGTAGGTACATTTTTGATGCAGTCAGTTTAATTACTTGTTGGATAATTAATGATTCATTTATAACTAAAATTATTGTTATGATTCGGATATCTATGGTTATGATAATTAATAAAGTGTTATACATTTTTATGCACATGCCATAGATTCAGTACATAATTCTGAACCCGGCTATTTATAAAAAAAATGCTCTGCCATATACATATTTTGACCGCGAAGGTAATGTACTTTTCTATGACACAGAAGATTTTTTTTTATACCCGACGAAACATTTCTAGCGGTCAAGAATCATGTGTTATAAATTCATGGTTTCCGTTTGCGCGTCGATGTCCCCTGCCACCCAGTATAATTATTTTTGAAAAAGTTAATTTAAGGGCTGATTCTTCAATCGACAGATAAATTTTATTCGTAGAATAAAATTGGCGTCTGACAGATTTTGTATGGAAGAACTGTCAAAAATTCAAAATTATTCCTCGGATAAAATTATCGGGCATTGGAACAATCAGCCCTTAGAAGAATAAAATGGGTACAATAACGCATACTAGGAGTTTATTTATTTATTAGGGACAAAAAATAGTTACATGCTACAAAATACAAAGAAATACTTAAACTAAAATTTAACAAACACGTAACCCACACCATTCTCCAAGTTTTAACTAAAGGTTAAAAGAAGTGCTAAAGACAAGGTGATAAAAAAGAAAAAGAAATAAAAATCACTGGCCGCTGCCACAGTTATGCTGTGTTACTTAGCTTAAGTTAATTTAAAATCATTAACCAAAATATCCAGAGCCATTTTCTTAAATGAAGCAATCATTTAAGAAAACGGCTCTGGATATTAGATATAGATAGACAAAATATATCTAGTTCAATAAAATGCGTGTTGTAAGAATCAACGAGGAGTTTATTATAAAACCAAAAATACAAACGTCACAGTGCAGAAATATATTTTAACCTTAGTTGATCGTTTTAAAATGTGTCCGTCCTTTTTGGACACACTTCAAACGGTACAGACTACAGCAGTAGCCAGTACCGTTCTAAAACTTGGCGAGTAGCGAAATAACGTGAAAACTTGAACTCAAACGTTGCTTCCAGTTTTGTTACCATCAGCATAGCCCCACTTCCTAACTTTACTTATTAGCTGAACAAACTATCCGTCGAAGCATTTTTATTTCCCAGCTAAGAGTATTAGCAGAGTTCCAGCTTATGTTTTGTACATTTATTTATTTAAAATTACGTTACTTCGACAGAGAGTTGCTAAATAAATTAGTTGAAGAGCTCCGCTACGATTTATGTGGAGTTGTTCGAAGTTTTTTTTTTATGGTTTCATTGCGCTTGCGGTGCAGTTGTGAAGTTTAGCTTCGGGTTTATTGACGCAGTAGGTATGTGCATAAAATTCTCAAGCAATTTTGGCGTATCTTGCTTTTTGGTGAATGTTTTATGTACTGCAAGAAGCACTGGTGGCTCTTATATTTGTGTTAGTTTTATAGACTGCAAGATAGGTCTTTTAAAGTTTCAAAGAACAATATTCTTGCATTTGATAAGCTTCATCATCATCACCCTAATAGGACTGCACCGCTCTATTTTAGCTTAAAATTACCAATTTAAAATATAAGTTTTACGATTCCGAGAAATCATAAAAGCGAATACGATTTTCTGAACGAAAAATAGTCTGATACACTTCTACAGTACTGTTTACATATTTTCATTTCACTTGAGCAAGAACAGAGGGGTAATTCTCGTAATTTTAAGAACGTTCACAGTCTGATCTTAGTCTCAATCTGTCAAAAATACGTCTAATTTCCCTACATTTTGACAAGTTTTTGACATTTGTTTGTCGCCGAGATGTCAAAGTCAAAGTCAAAGTCAACCGGATGTAGCTGAATACCAGTATTTTACAACGAGCGACTGCCTATCTGACCTTCACAACCCAGTTACTGGGTAATACGATACCCCGATAGACCTGGACAGACTTTCGGGCCGCTGACAACCCGTAACGATGGTCAAAGATCCACGAATGACAGCCGGGACCAAAGACTTAACGTGCTTTCCGAAGCACGGAGAGGTCTTGGATGTTAAGATGGTCACCCATCCAGGGACCGGCGGTACGCGTAGCTTAACCTGATCGATCGATCCGTGCAGCTGTTATTACTTGGCCACCAGCTCCTCTCTTTTTATAAGCTTCATCATCATCGCCCTAATAGGAGTTCACCGTTCTATTTTAGCTTAAAATTACCAATTTAAAATATTTATTTATTTATTTTAACATTTATGTACACACATATATAAACAGACAATGAAAAACAGAACAGAAAAAATAGGTAGGTAGGTAGGCATCTGTTTAACGATTCCGTGAAATCATAAAAGCAAATACGATTTTCTAAACGGAAAACAGTCTGATACAGTTCTCTACAGTTTACATTTCATTTCACTTGAGCAAGAACTAATGTAGGAAAAAAAAGGATTAGTTGTTTTAACGATGTCGATAGTTAGTTATAGGTTCATACAAGAATACAATAACAACGAATACCGACTCCCTAATTTCTGTAGCAAGCACCATTCTATTAAACTACAAAACTATGCAAAATTCATTCAAGAAACGAAATGCATTTCTGAAAAGAAAAACACCAGTTTCTATTTCTCAGCAAGAGAGAACCTACAATCTCGTTTCTACAAATGTGTCCACTGTGTAAATTCGTTGTTACGAGAAAATTTAATGACACTATCTCTCCCCCAATGCATCTTGTAAAATGCATGCCACAAGTATATCCGTAGACAAATCTGCAGCGAGGCAATCTCATTTTCTTTGGTCGTTTAGTATTTTACATAATATCTTATTCATAACCCTGAGGTATTTTTTATATTGCTATGAATTGGACGCTTTAAAGACTTGCATTACGTCTTTGAAATTTTGGGCTACAGATTTTGTTTCATTTTTAAGTGATTATCAGTTTCGTCGGAAAGCACTTTAAGCTGTTGGTCCGGGCTGTCATTCGTGGATCTTTAACAGTCGTTACGGGTCGTCAGTAGCCCGCAAGTCTGACAACCAGTCTTACCAAGAGGTATCGTATTACCCAGTAACTTGGTTGTGGAGGTCAGATAGGCAGTCGCTCCATGTAAAATACTGGTATTCAGCTGCATCCGGTTAGACTGGAAGCCGACCCCAACATATGGAATTTGGGAAAAGGCTCGGCAGATGGTGATGATATCAGTTTCGATTCAGGGGTGTTATAATTCTCACAAAGCGGTATTTTGGGTAAGACGATACTCGAAGGTTTTTGTTTAACTTCGAGTCTCGTCTTACCCAAAATAACGCTCTGTGAGTCACGAGTACTTCAATTAATTAGGAGGTGTCACTTACTCAAAAACATTAGGGTTAATTAATTTTATAACTCAAAATGGATCGCGGAATTGACTTGTTTAACTCAATATGCTCATTTAACAAGAAGTTTTTGGGTCGTGTGTGACCAAAATTCAGGTTTTGTTGAAACGGAATCAACCAACTCACTTTGAGCTACTTTTGGTAAACAAGCGATACCCGGTGTGTAAACACTGGGTATCGCTTGTATATCATCTTCTAATCTAACCACGATGCGTGAACAGCCTTGACCGGACCGATCTCGATCAACCGTGACCACATCGTCAACCGTGTGTATATTGTGTAGAATAACCACAGAACTGATAGCTTTAATGGGACATAAGCCATATCAACGAATTACTACAATAACACTACAACTTAATAGTACTTTGATAGAATAACATGTTAATGTTGACCAATATATGTAGGTCTGCACCCTAATAATTGCGAAACACACTATGAAACACAATCTGAATCATTTTGAAGGATATTGCTAATCTATTGCTTCATATGTTCGATAAACTTGTAAGCTCAACAACGTAAATAACGTAATGAATGTTGTTGAACTGTCAAAATGAAAGCCATTGCTACTGTTAGTGTATTACGCATTTACCCGCAGGAATAAAAAGGATGACTCCAACGTAAGTCGGTGGATTCACCACTCAACATGAAGTTGCCGTAATTACGTTGAATTGGGTTTCATACAATACTGTCATTTGCAACAGAAATTGATGACCAAAACATGAGTATTGCCATACAACGTGGCAATGCCACCAGTTGGGTACATTACCAGTCGACAGCGATGCGGAACAAATTTCGACGCATAATTTTAGTTTTTAGCAGTTTTAGTTAGGTTAGGATATTATATCAAAGGATCCATGTATAACTATGTATTACTGGTGCTGCTGGTGGGTGGTGCACAGATAGTGTTTTTGCACCTAAAACAAAAGCAATCGTAGCTATAGTTAATTTGGATATTTAGTAGTTATATTTAATATTTATATTATTTTTATTTTATGTTAACTGATGATGATTCTTTTTACTCTGCCATTGATTCCACTAGCTCATCCGCTAATGCAAGCTTCAGCTCCTTAACTGACAGACTTGGTGACTTTGTGCGTCGGTGCTTCAGCCAGCAAAAAGGTCATTTGTTAAATGTGTGCCATTTAAACGCGCAAAGTGTCCCTAGTCACTACAGTGATCTGTTGGACGCCTTTACTGACACCAATGTCCATGCCGTTCTGGTTTCTGAGAGTTGGCTCAAACCTCATCTTCTCTCCACCACCTACTCTCTCCCAGGCTTCACTCTTATCCGCAATGATAGAATTGGAAAGGGAGGGGGTGGTGTAGCTATCTATCTTCGGAGCGATTTTCCTTTCCTCATCTCCCTCACAATACCATGCTTCCGCTGAGTACCTCTTTTTGGAGGTCTATGTCAAAGGTGTCAAGACCCTTCTTGGTGTTGTCTATTGTCCACCCGCCGTTGACTACTTTTCCAACCTCGAATTGGCGCTTGAATCCATAGGTTCAGAGTATGCACATTGCGTCATCATGGGCGATTTCAACACCGACCTTGCTCATCACACTCCCCGATCCCGTAAGCTCCTTCACATCATTGAGTCCGTTAGTCTCCATATCCTTTCACTGCAACCTACCCATTTTAATATCTCAGGCGATGACACTTGGCTCGACTTAATCCTCACCTCCGCACCCTCCCTCGTTTCCTGTCAGGGTCAGTGTCCCGCGCCTGGATTTTTCCATCATGACCTCATTTTCCTCTCATATGTCCTAAAACCACCTAAACCTATCCCAAAAGTTCTGCACATGCGGTGTTTTGCGCGCATGGATGTTGAAAGGCTTCGTTAGGATGCGTCAGACCTCAATTGGGAACACCTGGCAGCGGCGACAACTGTAGACGAAAAACTGCGCATTTTCGATCAGGCGGTCCTTGCTCTCTACGACAAACACGCTCCTGTTAAACAGATAAAACTTCGGCGTCCTCCTGCTCCTTGGATGACGACAGGGGTACGTATGGCGATGAGGCGCAGGGATCGGGCCTTCCGTAAATTTAAAAAGAATCGCAGTGAAGAAAACCGAAACTTTTTCAAAGGTGCAAGGAATCGGTGTAATCAGATGATACGCAACGCTAAACGCCGCCATATTCTCGAGAACATATCTTCTTCTTCCCCTGCTGATATCTGGAAGTTCCTTGGTACTCTTGGTATCGGCAGACCACGGCGTGTGGATTTTCCTAATACAATAGGCCTTGATGATATCAACCGTCACTTTACAACCACTTGTCTTTTGGATTCCCAAATGTTGTCCCAGACGGTTGATTTTATCACTGGCCTAGTGAGTCCCATCATATAACCATTTCACTTCTCTCCGGTGACCTTGGACGAAATCAAAAAGATCATCCTGTCCATAAAATCCAAGGCTGTGGGCTATGATGGCATCAGTCGTAGTATAGTCGTTTGGATCCTTGATAGCCTTCTCCCTCTGATCACCCACATCATTAACTTTTCTCTTGATTCCGGACAATTCCCATCCCTATGGCGTATGGCCTATGTCCGCCCACTTCCTAAAATTTCAAATCCCTCCCTACCCAGTCATTTTCGACCCATTTCCATTCTCCCATTCCTGTCTAAAGTGCTCGAGACCTGCGTGCATAAGCAGTTTACGGGGTTTGTTCATCGGAACAACCTCGTTAGCTCCTTTCAGTCTGGGTTCAGGCCTGGGCACAGTACAGCCTCCGCTCTCCTTAAAGTGACTGGTAACATTAGAGAGGCGATGGAGGATACTAAAATTACCGTTTTGGTATTAATTGATTTCTCCAATGCCTTTAACGCCGTCAGCCACGATATTCTCCTTTCTATCCTCTCTCACCTTATGGTTTCGTCGGAGGCCCTGGAATGGTTCTCTTCTTATCTTCGGCGACGTCAGCAGTCGGTTCGCGTTGATGAGAAGTCATCAAGTTGGCGTGACCTGGATGCTGGTGTTCTACAAGGCGGTATTCTTTCTCCATTATTATTCTCCATCTTCATTAATTTTATAACTCCCTGTCTTCGGTGTTCGTATCATCTATATGCCGACGATGTTCAATTATATACAGCTGAGCGGGTAGAAGGTTTGTCGAACGCTATAGCGGATGTAAACCGAGACTTAGATGCTATCAAAAAGTGGTCTGATAGTTTCAGGGTGTCAGTAAACCCCTCGAAGTGTCAGGCCATTGTAATTGGAAGTTCACGCATGATGGGTAGGGTGACGCTTAGCTTTCTTCTACCTCTTATTTTCAATGGTACCGTCATACCCATTACACCTACTGTGAAAGATCTCGGTTTGCATTTTGTAGAGTCATCTCAACACTTCTCTCCCTTGATTTTGTATATACACACATCAACACTGTCTAGGGATATTTTGGATTTACTCAATTTACTCAAAATTTATTAAAAATAGCATACAGCATGCATATATTTTTATAAGGCCCATTTATCAGACTATACTCCAGAATAAAAGAAAACTATTTTTTTTGCGTAATCAAATTTTTATTCAAATAAAGAAAAAACGTGAAATAATGGTAAAACTAACAATGAATGTGTTTCTCAAGAAAAAGTGAAAAATAAGGAAAAATTAATCTGTTTTTAATAGTTATGTGAAAAATCAGTAGTCAGTAAAACACCCCATGACGTTAATAACGGTCCTGCAATGGTTTTTCATGCTTTGGATTAAGTTATCCAAGTCTTGCTGCGGTATATTGTCCCAGGTCCGGTTAAGATGCAAAAAAAGTTGCTCTTCCGTCGCAATGTTTGCAGGGAAATTCCTCAAAGCCCTTCTTTGGAGCATGTCCCACGCGTGTTCTATGGGGTTTTAGGTCAGGCGATTGAGCGGGCCAGCCTAAGACCGATACGTCGTGCTCCTGCAACCAGCTCGTCACCACTCTCGCTGTGTGCGGAAGGGCGTTATCGTGCATGAGCGTGAATTCTTGGCCCATTTGTAGTCGATGGGGGTAGATTATTGGTACTAGCACCTCGTTACGGTATTTTTCAGCCGTCATGGTGTTTCTGATCCAAACGAGGTCTGTTCTTCCACCAGCACGAATTCCCGCCCAAACCATAATTGTCCCGCCGTGGTATGAATTGATTTCCTGAGGATGTTGCAGACGGCTCTTACGACCAGGAACTCGCCAAACACGTACTCTACGTGTATCGGGATGGAAACCGAACCGGGACTCATCGGTAAACAGCACTACAGACCACTGGTTATCTTCCCAGAGCAAATGTTCACGAGCCCACTCTAGTCGTCGTCCACGATTTCCTCGGCGTAGTGCTGGAGTACGAAGCGGTCTGCGCGCATGAAGGTTAGCTTCATGCAGTCTTCTCCTTACAGTTTGATCACTCACAAGCAACTGGTGCTCTGACTGGAGCCTCTGAACCAACTGCATGGCCGTAACATTTGGTTGTTCGCTACCATTATGGCGCGTAAATCTTTTGTTTTTAATTTATTTTTTCAAATTCAAATTTAGAATCGTTCAAAAAGGTTTACAAAATAAGCTTTCTTCAAAAGAATTTAAAACTGGCCAGTATTTTTTGAGTTAAAGAACTTTATACAAAATATCCCTAGACGGTGTTGATGTGTGTATATATATATTATAAGTAGGTATATATTATAGTAATAGTATGTATGTGTATATAACCTATTTATGTATTTGTGTACCTAGTTTTAAGAGTTTTTTTTATCATTGTCCCTCTCAATTAAAGCACCTGCCATCTAATCTCTTCACTACCCTTGGTTGACTGGTAGAGAATGCCTAAGGCATTAAGTCCGCCTTTGTACCTTTTTGTGCGAAAAGTTTAAATAAATAAATAAATAAATATTTTAGTTTTAATATTTTTTTAGTTTATTTAATATTTTAAGATTATCCAGTATATTTATATTATGAAATAAAATAATACAGTGAAAGATAAAAAAGGATTTTTCGCACAGTTAGACGATTAAGGTAAACTTTAAAACTTTAATTTTTTTTAAACATTTATGCTCGTCTGTTGCACGTTTACACCGTACTGCTTTATATACTAAAGAATATTTACAGCAAAATACATAGATATGTAAAGCAGAAGTAATCAAACCCAAACTCAAAACATTTATTTCAATTAAACTATTTACATGCATTTTTTAATTGTCAAGGAATCGGTGAGTCAGAACGTTAAGGCTAGCTTAAATCAAATAAATGGTTCTTCTTATGGAGAAGAACAAGCAAGAAACTTCATGGATACTCTTTGTAATCAATATATGATATGACGTTATTACTCTCTTTGAAGTTCACCATTTCCATCCAAAATATAGAAAAATAAAACCGTTCGCGTAACTGCATGCCAGTTCCTAAACTGTCACTCACTCACCGCATTGTCACTACCAGTGCAATCGCTCTGCGGTTTATTTACCTTGCAAATTGCTTTAAACAGTTCTAGGGTTTTCAAAGGAAAATATCTCATTGTTGCGTATTTAGACCGGTGGCGAACGGTAGCTGTTGCCATAGGAATTAAACCCTAGATTACTAATCTCGTGAAAATTAACGTTTGTAACTTAAACCGTATGCGGTCACCCTTAAAGCTCATAATCAGCATGCAATTAAACTTCGCAAGTTCGAACCCAGGCAGTCGCGTTACTTTGTGTAATTTCTTTCTTTACCACCGCTTTCATAACGATGAAGGAAAACATCGTAAGGAAATCAGCTGTCCTAGAACCAATAATTCGAAGACGTGACTGTGACATCTATAAATCCGCGTTGGGGCCGCGTGGTGGAATACAGCCCACTCGCTCGAAGAGAGTAGGCCTGTGTCCCAGCAGTGGACACATTGTAGGTTGAATATGCTTATGCATAAGAGATAGCATCACGCCTGTTTTTCCAGAAGGGTTAGGTAGAAGTGGATTTCCTCGGTAGCAGTCCGGAGTCTTGATATTTGCCTGGTTCATGGCATTAGAATCGCCCACTACATAACTGCCGAAATATCGGAAAACTTGTATCCACAACATGTATTTTGATGTAAAAAAAATAATAATTAAAAAACCTCCGACACAAAACAAGTTAAAAAAAACTATGAAAAATGTTTATCGGGTTTTTACGTTTATACCTTTTTTTATCTATTCTTGGCAATTTTTTTTTATAGTTTTTTTTTTCGTTTATTTTGTCGGCGGTTTTTTTTTAATTTTTTATTTCATGCTTTTTGTAGGGACTCCTTATTTTTTTTATTTCATTTCTTTTATTTTCTGGCTTTTTAAGTTAAAGGTAATTTGGTGTTTAATCAGGTTTTTTGCAAATTTTCATTTTGTGGTGGCGGCCATCTTGGATTTGAAATTTATCATAATGAAAAATAAAAATTCTACTTGTCAATCCCTTTCATTTGATACCCATATTGAGGGAGTTGTAAAAAAATTACATATTTTTTCACAACTCTCTCCGCCATTTTGTGGCGGCGGCCATCTTGGATCGATTTTCATCAAACATAGCTAACACTTTCGACTAATTCACCTTTCAAATAAAAAAAAAACAAAATCAAAATCGGTTCATCCGTTCGGGAGCTACGATGCCACAGACAGACACATACACACACACACACACACAGAGAGAGAGAGACACGTCAAACTTTGTTAATAATATTGTAATAGTTCCGACTTTACAGGCGTTCAACAAAATAATCCCGTGACATCGCCAACGCTATCGGTGATTACAAACAAAACCACAGAACTGATACCGTATGCGGTTACGTACGGAAAAATATCGTAGGTACTGCGTGTCAGCCTTAAAAAGCATAACGCCACGAGTCATTAATGACCAATAATTAAGATCATTCAACTGATTACATGTGGTGGTCGAAATTGAATTCCAATTGCACGTAACGATAATGTTAGGTTTAATCTGATGATTTCCATTGATATCGTACGGAAAATCGTTGGTTTAAATACGTAGGTAATGGTAAATGTTTTCATTTAATTGGTTTGTGACTAATAAATGTTAAAACCTTTCAAAAAGAAACATTTCCTAAAGAAGTTTTTGTTGATGTAATGACGTCAAGAGCCGTGTTTGTTTATTTGTTGTAACATGCCTTTTTAAAACACCTCGTCGTATCGCATCGTTTGCCCGCGTTACTACTTCGTTTTCGGTTAGCATCTTCTTACTTTTTTCTTTTTGCTCTGTCCCTAAGGGTCTTAGTGTGATGTTAAATAGCCTAATAGCCTTCCTCAAAAATTGGGCTATCAAATGAAAAAAGATTTTTTCTAATCCGACTGGTAGTTCTAGAGATTAGCGCGTTTAAACAACCAAACTCTTATTTATTTATTAAAACTTTATGCACAAGTAAAAAAAATACTGTACAAAGGCGGACTTAATTCCTGAGGCATTTTCCACCAGTCAACCTTAGGGTGATGTAGATACAAAACAAGGCAGGTGCAACATACGTGTTAATATACATATATAGCTAGGAAATTACTATAAAATAACATAACTAATACATAGATAGAAAAAATACAAACTGAACTCTTCAGTTTTATTATTAGTTAAATAAAATAAATAAGTACTTGAGAAGGACGTCCTTAAACTCATATATATACACATATATATATATAAACTCCTTGAATTCATAAAGAATACAAAAAAATTACAAAGCTAAATTAAATTAAATTCTATAGTTAAGTTTTAATAGATCGTGGCTATCAGATTCGTCGAAAATCATGTTAATCACATATTCGCATTCCATAATTTGGTTATAATTATAGTTTCGCAGAACTAACTTTTAAACTGTGATTAATATTCAAAGTTAATACATCAGTTAAATTGCATCTTGTGTTAACATTAACTATTTGTACTGAGTAAATTATATTTATATTCTAGGTAAATGAAGGCCAATTCTTGTAATTTAAAACGTTCAAAATCTAGTCGCAGTCTCATCTCAGCGACAAACAAATGTCAAAAACTTGTCCAAATGTAGGGAAATTAGAAGTATTTTTTGATAGATTGAGACTGAGATCAGACTGTGAACATTCTTAAAATTACGAGAATTACCCCTCTGTTCTAATTTATTTTGTGCTTAAAATAATGGTAAATGAGTCTACATGGTCTCTGACCTTTCGAAATTGAATATTTATTTTTCATGATTAGAATTTTGCCGAACTCCAAATTCGAGCTATTTCAATGACGAAATATCCAGCCATCTATGTTGGTTTGGATCCTTATTTACTATAGTAATAATTTGAAATAGAACGAAAGTCTAACAACCAGTCTTACCAGGGTATCGTATTACCCAGTAAGTGGGTTGTGGAGGTCAGATAGGCAGTCGCTTCATGTAAAATACTGGTGTTCAACTGCATCCGGTTAGACTGGAAGCCGACCCCCACATAGTTGGGAAAATGTTAGTCAGAAGATGATGAATTTCAAATAGTATTTGGTAAACACAACTGACTTAAACACGTCTGGCGTAGTGTGGGGATGTGGTGATGTGTGTGGTCACGAGCACCAATATGTCAACACTTGGCCACTTTCAAATGCAATTTTTTTGTCAAATAACGAATGCAACGTTGAAATACGACACATTACATAAACCTATGGGTTCCAAAATGCTATGTTCGTTACAGCATAATATTTCATTCAAAAACAAAGGAGTAAATCGCTTTTGAATAAAGCCGAGTATATACATACTTTTGCTCGTGACTGTACTACAGGTACCCCCACTGTTTATATTTTTGGGGATATAGGTGTGATGTTGCGTATGTATCCCGTGATAAACCTAGTTCTCCATCTTTACAATACTTACGCCAATTGCTAACCACCGCGAAATTATATACATACATTTGGTTCATATCGCATGATATTCGCGGACCACGGCGGTAGCTTTCAACAAAAAAAACTGAAGTGTAAAAAAACGAACCAACTTTTCCTAAAGTTATAAAAATAGGCCCATGATCACACCACGCGAAAAATCCGCCATTCAACAAACGCCTTAATAACTTTGTATGAAAAACTTTGTTTAAAAGATAACTCGGCACGAACCTAATACTGGCACACAATAGGCCACAATAAGGCTAGGAACTAGTGGCCTGCGATCAAAAGAGAGAAAATATATTGGTGTAGTTGCAGAAAAACTGTTTTTATTGTTATAAGAGGCGCGCTGAATGCAGTCTGGAAATAGAAAGAAATAAATATTTTTTATAGAAATAGCTATCTGATGTACACTGCAAAATTAGTGCTCAATAGCTATTTCGACTGCATTAAACAATCTACGAGCATTCGTGGATTATAGGCAGTCTTTACGGGTCATCAGAAGCTTTTGCGTGCGGTGCTTCTGCCCAAACCATGCCCCACTTACTAGAGTGTCCTAAGAGCCTGTTCACCTGCACCTTGGACGACCTAAATAATGCCACTGATGCCGTTATCAACGTGGCCACCTCCTGTACACAGTATATTAAACAAAAAACTACGAGTAAGACTACCATCTATACGAAAAGAAGAAGAAGAATCAGAAGCCCAAAAGTCTGACAACAGTCTTGCCGAGGGGCATCGTGTTACCCAGTACCCGGGTTGTGGAAGTCAGATAGGCAGTTCCTCAACGTAAAATACTGGTATTCAGCTGTATCCGGTTAGACTGGAAGCCGACTCCAAAAATAGTTCGAAAAGACTAGACAGATGGTGAAACGATCTACGAGCAGTGGAGGCCCAGTGGTAACGGACCCGACTTACAAGTTGTAGATCGTAGGTTCGAACCTAGGCAGGCACTTTACTTTGTATAAATAATTTCATCACCACTGCACTCAAAACGGTGAAGGAAATCATCGTGGGGAAACCGACATATCCTAGAACCAAAAATTCAAAGACATGTGAAATCTACCGGTCCACACTGGGCATGCATGGTGGATTACGACCCACTCCCTCCCACAGAGAGGAGGCCTGTGTCCCAGCAGTGGGAACATTGTAGGCTGATTATACTGAAACGACCTAAACTTATTCCACAAAAAGGTGGTAAAATGACATAATTCACATGACTATGTTTTTATATAATTTTCTCTGATCTTATGAGTTTTGTATTCTAGAAAGATCCTACAAAAGTTAGGCGTTCTACATACTTTTTCAGGTCAGCATTAATCTGCACAGCGAGGCTTTAAAAATCAACTGAAACATGCCGATTCAGCAATCTAGGTTTGCCGATCGGCACGAGCCAAATATGCGTAATAATTATTTCGGGGTTTGTTGTTCAACAAATACTGACGAATCGAATATACCAACCTGAACAAGTGCCTAACGAACGCGCCTTAGATTTCATTTTAATATCTAATATCTACGTATTAGAAACCTTATTACAAAAATAAACTTAATCATATTTCTTCCAAAAAAGCAGTTCTTCTGTCATTAAACACCATATTTGTTTCTCCTTCCCCTTTTTAATCCACTCAAAGGTTGTCTTTAAAAGATCGCTCTTAGCGATAAGACAGCCCCTTGTGTCACCCTTTATAAAATGTAAATATTTACGAGTATGTATATAACGTATATGTTGTACACAATAAAGAATATTCTATTCTTTCTGCAAATACATCAATCATTACCAGCCCGCAAAATAACATCAAATTCAGCCAGCAACAATCTCACAACCGCATGAACTAACAACCTCTTTCCTTCCACACAGGGGTCACAGAAGCTCCTCCGGACCCGCCGCTCTACTCAGCCATAGCTCAGCCAAAGAACTCGAGCAGCGCACACAGCTTGCCTCGCACTCAGACGCCGGTGACGCCCATATCGTCGCACGCGCACTACACTGATATGCAGGTTAATACTAACTAACATTATCAACATTGATGCATGTCAACAAGATTGAAATGTTTTCAATATATCATATTTTTTACTGCCAGCGTGACCAAGGCAAATCCTCTCAATCGGTTCTGGTGAATTTCATCCCGCATCCCGCGTGGGAGATTGGGACTTGATTGTCAAGCTTAAACTTCGATAATGTCATAGTGGAAATAAGCACTTCAAAATAATGTGCTTTATTTTATCGATACCCTCTAAACGCAATCACGATAGATGATGCACTAGCGCTGATGCAAAAGTGTGTCATTATAAAAACTACGCTTCATCTTAAGAACTGAATCAATAGAAGCATAGTTATACCGAACTTAATTTCTGATATACCCATGTTGTGGACAGGAAAGCATTCAGTGGTTTGCAGCGGTTAATGAGCTTAATGTACATAACAACAGCTCTACTGTCTGCACAATGTATTTTTCAACAAAAACACAATATTAGCCACGTTTATTTTTCTTTTTGATTAGATAGTGATATTAAGTTCAAAGGGGCTTTATTAGGCAGTCCTAATAAAGCCCCTTTGAACTCAGACTTCAACTTTGATACCGGACGTACTACAATAGCGTGGCAGTCCACGCTATTGTAGTACGTCCGGTATGTTGGCATTTGCGCATACCGATGATTTTTACGCCATAATGCACAGAAAAAACAAATTCTACCTTGTCAAGAGCGCGGTCTAGTTCTAACGGCATCTTAAGTAGGTATGTTGATGGAAAAGTACGACGCACCTTGGTTGTCACTGTGGAGGTGCTGGTCAGAAGAACCCACAGCTAACCTTACAATTTTCTTTTGGTTTTTGTTACTGTGTATGTTTACTAACAATCGTTTTTAAGAACAATATTACTAAGAATTGGGCCTAGTTGCCATAAATAAACAATTAATATTTTATCTAATAATTGAAAAATTGCTTTTACACTGCATACAAAAGTTGTTTAATATTATTTCATTTTGAAGAATTCCAAATTAAAAAAAAACATTGAAAGAAGCATGTATTAAATGCCGCAGCATCATGCAGATATTTTTTTGACCTCGTACAGGACTTTCTGTTTTTTTTTTTTTTGTATATTTTACTTTTTTATGTATCTATGATTGTGTTAAGTTTACATTGAGATCTTTCTGTGCGAGTCCCAATAAATACTTTTTTTTTACGTTGTTCAAAAAATTTTTGAAAGACCCATCAATATAGACAGCAAAGGTTGACAATCAATTATTTCTGGAGTAATACCCCTGTGAACTCACTGCATTGTGGCTGAACAGCGAACCGATGCTCGTATTTAATTTGCAATACAAGGCTTTACGAAATAATTGCAGCAATAATTTAATGTTTATTGGAGAAGTTTCGCCAAAGGGTTTCAAACTATTGGTAGACTGTAATTGAACATTTCGCTTAGTTAGCAGTACGGAGTAATGTTTATCCCAAAGCTGATTCGGTAAACAGTTTTATTTATTTTCGGTTTACTCCAATGTGTTTTGAGGCGGACTGTGTACATACGGCTACAAAATTGTACTTAAAATGTTTTATCGAATATCAGAAGACTAATTCTCGTGATTTAAAACGTTCAAAATCTAGTCGCAGTCTCATCCCGGCGACAAAGAAACGTTAAAAACTTGTCAAAATGTAGGGAGATTAGAGGTATTTTTGGCAGATTGAGACTGAGATCAGACTGTGAAAGTTCTTAAAATTACGAGAATTGCCCCTCTGGTAATTTTATATTAGCATTATTGGTCATTATTTGGTAATGCTTAAAAAAAGGTCGAAACTGCTTGTGCTTGAAATTTAATATTTTTTTGGTTTGTGTCCAATTAATTAGAAAAAATGATGTGCTTTCATTTGGTATAAGTTTTTTTTCCTTCGACCCACCGTTTTTGAGAAATTAGCGAAAAAACCCAAAAGTGGGAACTTTGTGCCCCTACCGCCACTCTGGCTCTCCTCCGACACGTCAGGACTTTTACTATGTTCACTCCTTAAGCACCTTGAACGAGTTTCTGAAGAAATAGCTTAGGTGTTCATGCGTAGAGTGCGTGAGCAGGGACCTCCCTTTTAGACCATTCGTTGACTGAACTAATTGTCGTTTGTTATTATTATTGTTTATTGGCAAATATTAGAATAACTGCAAAGGGTGGTCAGATAGTCATAAACTGTCATTTACTTAATAATGTTTTTTTTCAGAATGATTCTGGTCGAAGTATGATCAACGGTGCCATGAGGTCGCATCGAGAGATCGTCACGACAAGGACGCCATTGTTAGCAGCTCATCAAGAAAGCTGCGTATAAACCGCATTCCAGTTTATTTTATACCATTTTACTTTCAAAAAGTGAAAAAAACCTGTTGAAAATTATCCGTTATAAACTTTCAAGTTCATTGTTAAAAATATTTCAGTTTTATAATTATTCGATTAATTACGATATCAATAATGCGTTCTAGCAGTTGTAAAATTAAGACAATGACTGATGAACAATTATTAAGTAAAAGATTATTAGAAAAATATTGAAATAACTTGTTCTAATTATAATGTTAGTTAGATACTCTTTAAGAGAAATGACGGAAGGCTCTAAGCTATTCTAGTATAAATTTTAGAGAGGTAAGGTTAAACTGTAAATATAATATCTATTGAAAATTGTGTTTCAAGAATTCACATACGGAATTTCATGTCGCAATGCACTAATAGACGATTTAAATGTAATTATTACAGTTAAATGTAAAAAGTTAACGTCGTAAGTGTCAACAAAAATGATTCATTAATGTTATACCTACATTAAATAAACCAGTCCAGTTTAATTTGATTGTTATGAGACCGTTAATTATTTATTACGTTGTCGCAAATTAAGTAGTTTGTCAATTAATATTTATTATTTAACCAAAACTGTGATCTGTTAATGGTTGGACTTAAAGCGTTTATATTTGTTTACAATTTGTCCATGATATAGTAAAGTCTGTTCCATACTTTTGCACAAATTGTAAGGCATGTATACACGCAATGGACACAAGTTTCTGAAACATGTAAGTTGGAACGAAAATTGAAATTAGTATTTTGTGTCGATACAGATGTGTGTGTACAAGGCTTATGTTAACAGGCCAATAGAGCCGCGCAAATAGGTTTTGTTATACAAGGTGTAAAAATATTGAAGTATAAATTACCTACAGTAAAACATCTGCGTATCATTGTCCTTCACCTTTATTTAAAGAATATCATAGCATTCCATGACTAAAATTGTATTTCCTTATAATTCGGTCGTGGAAATAAGTCGTTTGTGTCAGAATCTCAACAACATAAATAGATAGTTTTGTAAATACCTAGATATAAAATATAAATATAATGAGGTAAGTTTAATTCATAATTAAAAGCTAAAATTCAAGTCACTAAAGTTATTTTACACCTTGTATAACAATTCCCGAATAGAATAATATAATTACCATATCACAATGTTGTGTTAATTTTATTGTTATAAGTTAAAATATAGCGTCGCAATTTGAAATTTTTAACATAATTTAAACAATAACATATCAAAATTTATCGATCATGTAAATACACGAATTAAGTAGGTACTGAACCTAATTTAGTTAAATTAACAATAATATTTAATAATTTAATATTAATAACATTATTAAGTTTTACATAATTATACCTAATATTGTTTTATCATGTTAAACTTTCCCGGACTGGTTGTAAATATATTAAATAAATTTAAAAAAAACAATAAAAATTTGCTCATTCTAAGGAATATAAAGAATTTAATGTACCAGCACGAAATACGTTAGGTTGTCGGTTATCTAAACGAATCATTGTGGGAAGAGCAGTTTTTTAATACATGTGACTCAATAAAATGTCGAAAATTGATTTTGTCTTTGATTATTTTCGTCCTTATATCCCATTATGCCTTTTGATATTTCTCGGGACCCTGTGGTCCCAGACCTTTGCAAGGCGTACGAGAGGTCGAAGCCAACCGGCGATTATCCCTGTTCGTACTATGCAAATGCACCCAAGGACAACCCGCGGTTGGTGTAGGACTATTGCAGGATATGGAAACAAAGATATTGGATTCTGGGTTTGTATGGCTAAAGTGTACTGGTTATTTAGTTCGTCCTCATCATTATTACAGTCCGACTGAATTTCGTATTTGTTTTCGGCAATTTTCAGTCGAAATATCCATTAGCGGAAATTTTCGTTTTCGGCCGAAACAAAGTTAAATTTCTTGCATATGACATCAGAGGGGCAATTCTCGTAATTTTAAGAACGTTCACAGTCTGATCTCAGTCTACATTTTGACAAGTTTTTGACATTTGTTTGTCGCTGAAATGAGACTGCGACTAGATTTTGAACGTTTTAGATTACGAGACGAAACTTCGTTTCTTTCACGGAATGATCGGTAGCTGCACAGAGGTAAATTTGACTGCATGTTACCCAATTTAAATAAAAAGACCAAATGCGAGTCGGTCTCGCAAACAGAGGGTTCCGTACCACCGTACAATATTTGACACCACATAATATGTATCTTCTATATCCGTTTAATTGCAGACTTTGTTTTATTTTTATTATTTTTTATAGCGGCTATAGTACTCACTCTGTGGAAATTTCAAGTGTCTACCTATTAAGGTTTAAAAGATCCAGCCCTGTGACAAACGGATGAACGGACAGACAGCAGAGCCTCAGTAATAGGAAAAAGAATTGGCGGGTCATGACAAAACATTGAATGGAGATTAAAAAAAAATATATTGAATTTCAAACTAGTATAATTTCGGACTATTCAGTTGTCTGTTGTGTGACTTCCCGCAACCAATAAAATGTGGTAGAAATTTTTTATTTGTATTCGCATATAAATAAGACTACGCCTATACCTAACTACTTATATTTATAATAAAGTAAACAAAATTCTAAACATCAACTCACTACCAAAACATAAAACTAAGATAAAACTAAATACATGCCTTTTTTTTTTTTTTTTATTGTTCAGGATGGGAAATCATCAAATGACCCCTCCCGCTCTGGGTGGAGCAGAAGGGAGTGTCAGACTCTTACTTTAGCCCTTAATGTACCAGGGCAGCGGTAACCCTTTCGGACGATCCCGCTACCCCGGCAGGCTTAGGCCCTGTCGGGCCCCGTCAAACATGGCTTCAAACACTGGATTACCCACAGACTGAAAACTTACTTAAAGAACTATGATCGGGATAATCAAATAGTAATGGAGGCAAACAAACTCAAATATTACCCAAAGTCCAGCCACCAAGCACAGACTCTCACACACACACATAACACAGCAAACACACACACATACATGAACACAAACCACTCAAGAGCATGCATGCACTAAATTCATTTAATTTTTACGTTATTTTAATATTATAGCATAAATTGTTAATTTCCATAAACGGGTGAAGACACTGACTCCTGTAACACAGGTACCACCTAGCACAGGAGTCAGGGCTTCAAATTAAAATGTAACACCACTTTATTATTATTATTATCATAAGTGTATATTATTTTGCATACCTTTTCACAATTGGGCGGCTGGCCGCATTTCAGTACCTTTGTTAGGTAGGTAGTGTGATTCATCATAATTAGCCTATAATTATTATTTATTTATCCTCACACTGGAACGCCATACAGCAATTACATACACCAATGGAGCAAAAAATCACTTCATGTGCTGCTTTCCATCCATCCTGTGCGCGGTGGACATCGAACGAGTGGTGATGGATCACGCACGCACACGCAGCGTGCAAGTGCAGTATTTCGCCATAGCCCCATCACTCCTTAATAAGGTTCTTATAATGTTCTCAGTCCTCTGTGACAGCAAATGGGCCATGATCCACCACGCTAGCTAAGTGCGGATTGGTGGATGCTAGTGTTTAATTAATCGTAAACAAAACACCATTTACACGATGCAAGTTTCTTGCCTCTGGCATACAATAAAATTGGAATAACAAAATGACTTGCACCGTCTAAACACTGTTCAACAGTGTATGTAACTTTCACTGTTACTTATGGTATGCCACACTTATGGTTACTTATGGTATTAAATCGCACCGTGTAAATCAGGCTCAAGACCGCCCATTGTGTCACCCTTTGTAAAATTTATATATGTATGTTCTATACTTTATATGGTGTACATAATAAAAAATGTTATATTCTTAACCCCAATCTTGTGATAGATTTTAGAAGTTTAGAACCTATGAATTAGATTTTGAGATAAAAAAGTGAGGGGTGCTACACACCTTTTCAGGCCAGCATGATTTGGCATAGCTGGGCTGCAAAATATAATTCTATTCGATTAGAATTAGTGTGTCTTCATCATCATCAGCCTTCAACAGTCCAATACTGGGGGCCTACTCCTAAGTGCATCGTGCGAATGTTCGGATTGGACCGACACATGGCCGAACCGAATATTATTGAAAAATGCGAAAAAATTTCGGATCGGCTCAGTTGGGTTGGGACCATAGTCAATATTCAAAAGAGTGTAGGAGTGTAGGATTGGAACCGACCGAACCAAATAGTAACTTCGTAGCAGGAAACGGCCGAACATTCGGCCGATACTACTTCGGAGTAGACCCCCCGGACATAGGCCTCTCCAATTGCACGCCATTTAGCTCGATTCTCGTCAACTCTCATCCAGCTACTACCAGTCACCCTGCGAAGATCGTCACTCCACCTAGCTTAAGGGCGTGCTACCTAACGTTTGCCAACAAGTGTGTAACATGCCTAAAAAGGAAATAGTCTCTATTTTTTTTTTTTTCGAAAATAACTTTCGTTTTCTTGCTTCGCTGCCAACCCTGAACCTTTCCATCACACCTATGTATACGCGAAAAAAGCAAAAGCGATTACGATATCCTGAATAGAATATAAAGGCACAACTTGCAAAAAACATACAAAGCCTATCTCCCTAAAATAAAATTATAATCCAAAGAAACTCATCAATAAAAAATAGACGTATTATACGCGTAAAGAAAGGTCGATATCTGAGGCATTGTGTCCGTGATGCAGGTCGGTGGCACAAAACGGTTGCCCCGCATCACGGCGGCCGACGCGATATAACCATTTGTTACGCATTCAATGCTCGCTATGCCTAGCTATTTATCTTACAGCCATTGACTGGGCGAGTCGTCGATCAATTCTAAGCGTTTCCATTGACGATTAATCAAACGGTAAGTCGGTGTTTAATCTTAGTGTCGGGACGGTGTTGGAAATATTGTAATAATCGTAAATGGGAAGTTTTGACGCGTTTTAATATGGGGATGTATACATGGCTTAGGGGACATCGACGAGGAAACTGTTACCATAAATTCGAAAAAAATCTGCTGTTTTATACAAAAGTGCAATACCTGCACCAAAACAATGCATGTATATATATTTTTTTTTTATTACATAACGCGACATCACATAACTGTGCCTCGAAGGTTGATCCTCGAAGGATTAGGCAGAGGTGTCAATCTCTGCGCCCTCACGCCCCTAGTCGCCACAGGAGACGCCCTGGACGGGAATCAACAGCCGACTCCCGGCCACCGTAGGCGCGGGCTTGCAGGCGGCGAGCAATGGGCAGCTCGCCACCCGGTGAGGACCAGGCCCGGGATGACGCGACGGCGCGTTGTGTTCCACGCGCGCCTCAAGGAGATGTCAGCACGAACTGACGGGGTCCGCTAGGGCCGATGCCTGCCAGGGCCGCGGGTTGATCGAATGAGATACCGTGGCCCCTGGCACGGGCAACTGAAGGAACACGGGTGGGTTTTAGTCAGTAAGAGTCTGACACGCCCTTCCGCTCAGCCCAGAGCGGGAGAGGTCATTTGATGATTTCCCACCCAAAAAAAAGGTGTATCTATAGAAACTATGGCCTACTACGTGCTGATGTGGAACCTCCGCGAGATTATTAAAATGTGATTGGTATAAAAGACGTGACAAATAAAGGATTTGAGTTTAGAAAAGGTTAGGCAGTCAAGCAAATGGTTTATGATATGAAATACGTAATTTATTATCTAAGAATAATTATTGAAGTCTACGAGAGTAAGACCGTGTTTGATTTTATACGTCCCGTGTACCGTGAAGCTCGTAGAGAGCTTTACAGTACACCCACCTTTCGCTTCGCTTTCGTGGTCGAGCCTCTTGCCTTTTTAGGGTTCCGTACCTCAGAAGGTAAAATGGAACCCTTATAAGATCACTTCGTTGTGCGTCTGTCTATCCGTTCGTCTGTCAAGACCCTTTTTCTCAAGAACGCGTGGAGTTATTAAGTTTAAATTGATACCAAATACTCAGGGCTGCAATTATTTAAAGCAGTGAAAAAAACAAAGTTCTAAGTAAACGCAATCAAAAGATACGGGCCTTTATGTTCCGTTTATGCCGCATGGTTTGATACTCGCAAGGGAATCAAACATATAGGGTACTTCCCGTTGACCTAGAATCATGAAATTTGGAGCAATGTGTAGCACAAGTAAAGGGAAAAATCCGAAAACCGTAAATTTGTGGTTACATACCTACAAAATACGGAACCCTCGGTGCGCGAGTCCGACCCGCACTTGACCGGTTTTTTTTTTAATAACTGACAAAAAATTACAACACTTATAGAATAATAGAATCTGGTACTGAATTCATGGTAAAAGTTTGCGCTTCGATGTCCTTTACAGTGTGTATATCTTTGAATACACTTGTGGGAAATACAAGCATACTGTTATGCATGTCCTAAGCTTATCATCATCAAAACAGGTCTTCTTAGAGTATGAGATGAATTTTATTTTGTAAAAGTTGCAGTCGACGGTGGCTTGCTCAACATTTTAAGGTATGGATTCGGCTTGCAATTGGACTGGCCAGGATAATTCATAATTGGTTATCACATAAACAAATGAACGATGAATATTTTACTTCGTTATAAGTATATAGAGTGATAACTTCAGTTTCACATCATTTGCTAAATAGCAGTTATTTAAGTTATATATTATGTTTGAACGTGGTTTGAAACAAATCCAGCAGTTTTTAATTCGGTCAAAATCGATCGCATACCTTACCGTCTACGTAATCGTGTTAGTGGCCGTAGCAAGTTTACTACGGCGTAGCTAGCTTACTACGGCGTAGCAATTTCGCTACAGACTTGGCCCGTCCTGCATGTAGGAATTTGAATACTGAAATTGAAATGATGTCATGACTAATAAACATGGATCATGACGTATGAGTCTTATACACGTGAGTGATTCGTTTAGTACATTGTAAAGGAGCTAAAATAAATTAAAATATGAAAAAAAAAGGCTCTGCAGTAATTACCTCCCTCCTCCTCCCCCTCCTATTAAAAATTAAATTTGCTGTGCCCGACAGGGTCCATAATTGATTCAATGTTATAAAATACCAACTATTATATATACACATTATGGAATGCAATAAATTATTGAGTATTGAGTATTGAGTACCTAAATTATATCATTTTGGGTTTAGTGCAGAATTAACTTTTAAACTCTAAATACTATCATGGTTAACTAATACAAACAAACGAAATTATAAAAATTAAAGCAATCGAAGTCTGACAATCACAAATGTATTTAAAAAAATGGTAACAATAAAAAAAAAACATAATAAAAATAATAAGCACTGCACCACCACCAGCCATATTCCTACATACATTTGATTATGTAAAACAGAACTAAATCGACAGGTGTGAAAACCCATTAAGTCCGTTTAAATACCAAACTCTCACAGCAAACTTGCTACCTCAACAAGTTAAGGGCACATTTGCTCAGATAACGGCTAGAACAGAAAGCACGGGGGATAGTTAGGATAATTAGCACACATGCTTCTTACAGATTCAGGGGTCACAAAATGATACAGAAGGTTGGCTTTGTACAACAAGTGAACACAGGCACACACACATAGTCTTGCTAATTCTAATGATTATAATTCTGTAAAACTTTTTATTTTCGGCCAAAACTAAATTAAGTACCGGAAAATCGATACTTCCAATTTTTTTTTCAAAAAACCTCGTACAATAAAATTTAGTAACAAAAATCATAATATTTTTTTTAAATTCCATTTCGTTGAGATAAGTCTCGACAATCATGTCACTGTTCCTAGCCTGATAGAACGCTTTTCCTAATTATAAAATTAACTTAAGAATTGGATTTCACTTTCGGCTTTACATAGCATTCTCAAAAATTTGGTTACATTTTTTAAGACATTATTATTATCAACGATAAATATATATTTTGAATTAAGTATTAAGAAAACAAAGTTAACATTGTTTTTTATTTAAATCTGTCGAATTAATATTATGTAAATTCCGCACATTCTTGTTAGGCCCCCAGAGCCGTGGTGACCTAGTGGTTACGGTCGTGACTAACGAGTTGTAGGTTCAAACCCCAATCTGGGTATATTGCTTTACTTTGTGTAAATTATTTCATCACCACTGCTCTCAAAACGGTGAAGGAAAACATCGCGAGGATACGAATGATACGACATGTATAACCAAAAATTCGAAAACATGTGTGACATCTATCGAACACTTGGCCTGCTTGGTGGATTACGGCCCAGTCCCTCTCATCGAGTGGAGGCCTGTGTCGCAGCAGTGGGAACATTACAGGCTGATTATGTGAAAGTTTAGTTAATTTTTATAATTAGAAATTACAGTGGAACCATTCGTACATATTAATCTTTGAACCAATAACGCCTTAGCATCTTCTAGGTACGCTTGTTCTATCGTAGGCCCTCATTCATGGTTTCTTCCAGGCGAGATCAAGGAGCAAGCTCATTAATTAATAAATCAAAAAAATATATTATATTTCAAAGTTTCATACAATCCATAATAACACAATTTAATAAATACAATTATAGCAGTAATCAATAGTTTATAATTATAGCAATAAGTATACATTACACTACAGTTCAGACTAGCTTAATAACAATGAGATCAAGAAACAACATTTTTGAAATACAAAACCACATTATTTGACGTTCGTAGCTACTGACATAACGGACTTAATCTCTTTTGGTACCTAATTACTTATTAACTTTGAGTGAAAAACCTTATCAATATACGAGTACGTACAGAAGATTGACTGCATACGACATGCGAAAACGGGCGGTCACACACGTCGATGCATTATTGCATACGTATGTACTCTGTGGTTCGAGGCTAACCTTTCAGTGTGTTTGGAGGAGCGGCAGTGAACGTGCCGCTCTTCCAAACATACTGAATAACTGAATTGAATACACAACACACACACACGACACATGAGATACTGAATTGGTATTGACCACAATGATATAAAATGGCATAATGTCGTTTTTATGGTTTTAGAGGAGCTGACAACAATTATGAGGTTAAAATCCAAATTCAATATGGCGCCACCAAAAAATTGCAAACTTTTCATCGTTTTCATGGTTTTTGAGGGCGTCGACAACTATTCTTTGACATGCGTTGACAATTGTTGCCCCCCCCAAAAATTTTAAATTTTTTTTGTTAAGGGTGTCGTTTTCATAGTTTTCTAGGGCGCTGACAACGATTATGCGGTCGAAATCAAATCAAAGATTTGCAAGTACATAATTCTTCATTACACATCATGTTTACATTTGCATGCGATATTTTTGAAATGTTGGATATAGTTTATCACGTAGTGTCTACACATACGTAAGCATATGCATAAACTAGGGATCAGCTGTTTATTATTGTATTCATTTATTATTTATCAAGAAGATCACCACACCATACTATACCACATCACAAAACAGGTCAGTCACCGTTCCGTTGAGCTATTGTATGATACGAGTACAACATTAAAGACCAGGGAATTTATTTCTTACAATAAGACCATAGAAGTGTCTGTGACTGCACCGAAATGACGAAATCGTACGTTTTGACCAAGATGTAAGGTTTGTAGAGTTAGGGACTTGGCTTTATATTACATCTGATAACGATTTTACCCAGTGAAAGAAAGAAATAAAATACATTTATTTAGCACAGACTAAAAGACACGCAATACACCTGTACATCAGATAAAAAACAAAAAATAAAGATCAAAGGAAGGAAGGGAACGGAAGGGCGTGTCAGACTTTTACTGACTAAAACCCACCCGTGTTTCTTCAGTTGCCTGTGCCACAACAACTTTCGAACAATCCGCGGCCCTGGCAGGCATCGGCCCTAGCGGACCCCGTCAGTTCGTGCTGACATCTCTTTGAGGCGCGCGTGGAACACAACGCGCCGTCGACCGGGCCTGGTCCTTACCGGGCGGCGAGCTGCCCATTGCTCGCCGGCCGCAAGCCCGCGCCTACGGTGGCCGGGAGTCGGCGGTTGACTCCTGCGGCGACTAGGGGCGTGAGGGAGCAGAGATTGCCTCTCTTTTTTTAACTGGACCTGATGTGCGAGGTGACGGATTTAAATCAGTTTTATACTGCAACGTGACGTGTGTATAGAAAGCGTTTTGTAAGTCTTGGTAACCTATTTTACATTAAATGCTCCCTTAAGTCCCCCCGTGCCGGACGGCGCGTATGTGTTCCACGTGCGCCTCAAAGAGATGTCAGCATAGTTGACGGGGCCCGACAGGGCCGAAGCCTGCCGGGGTAGCGGGATCGTCCGAAAGGGTTACCGCTGCCCTGATACATAAAGGGCTAAGGAAGGAACACGGGTGGGTTTTAGTCAGTAAGAGTCTGACACTCCCTTCTGCTCCACCCAGAGCGGGAGGGGTCATTTGATGATTTCTCATCCTCAAAAAAAAAAAAAAAAAGGCCCCACACAGGGTTTGTAGTTGTTAAGTTGTTAATAATGTTGCTATGCCTTCGTCGTGATATTGTCCGAGCCACGAGCTTCGCCGTAGTATTTCAGTGTAAATGGGAACAAAACTGACTTTTATAATCAAAAATTGATTTATCATAATAATATTCAATTATTAAAAAAGGAACTGAACTGACTCCTATGTTACAAAAAAAACCGCAGACTGATTTGTTGAACTAACGTGATCTAGTTTCTAGTTTTTAAATGATACCTACATCTAGATTTTTCAGCACGTGAATGCTAGTTGGCAAAACCATATTTACAAAACTAACGCACTAAGTATGATACAATATATAAACTCTATTAAATAGGGTTTTCTGAAGGGCTAGGTCTATGAGTTGGGTTCAAGGCTACGTCTTGTTCTTTGGTACCTGGGCGTACTAAAAACTAAATATGAAATTACGGAGATATTGCCCACTTAATTAATATTATAAAAGGTTGTCAGTTTGATGCTAACTAGAATTATTAATAACTTCCTATATAAAATACACATCCAAGTTAATATTTTTAAAAGCCCTATTAATTTACATATACTGTTCGGTGACGCATCGTCCCGAACAATTTCATATTGTTGAAATAAATACTTGTTTCTAATTTGATGTTATTTCCTCTTTTAAAATACTAACTTTTTTGCTAGTGTAAATGAGTTGATTTCAAACTGAATAGAAAAAGAAAATGTGATTAAAAACGTTGGACTTGTGTCGCAAACTAAACTTTATGTGTGGGTTTTAACGTTATTTTTCCAAAACACACACTTGTGTACATATTTGGTTTATAAATTGCAAACGCAAGATAAGAGCTTTTTGGAACCAGTCCTGAGTGTCACCATTTGTTATTTTCACACATCTCACCGCTTCGATCTTGCTTCATTCTTTTTGCCCACTACTCTGAATGAAAGAAGGGTCACTGTGTCCGTCATGAATCATCCAGATTATGTGCTTATTCGACTACCTCGTTGGTCTCGTGGTGACAAGTGCGACTGCTGTTTGGGTTTATGGATTCGATCCCCGGATCAGATATAACGGGTCAATTTAATTTAGTTACTGAAACTCCACAGACGTGGTGGGTATCGTCAACATCTGAGCACGAGACAACAAAAAAAAAATTATTACATTTTTCTTGGGGCCAACGACCGATGGTCGTGTTACTACTTATGACTAAAAAAAACATTGTTGTTTTATTAAACATTATGTTTGTGAAGTTTACACAAAAAGATACTGATTATTTGAAACTGATATTGACATGTAACTTCCTATCGTCATTGACTTCAAAAAATCAACTAAAGCTAGGGTTTCTTAGAAGAGCGGTGATCGCCACATGCGGTCATTATGTCCAAATACACAGCGTGTTATGACAACCTAATGTGAAATATTGGTGAAAATGACAGACTTACATGATGTCGTTTGAAATATGACAGAAGCGCTCTGCTAGAAACCCATAGCTTTATCAATATTTTTCTTTGTTTTATCATGTTTTATGTCGATACCCGTTGTGGCTGTGGCGTTTCGATAGCTAATTTAATTGGATCCTATTATAGTGTCTCTCCGTTTTACTATAGAAATTAGTATTAAATATTGTCAACTTTTCATATGCTTGAGTACGAGGCTTTTCGCTACGTTTTACTGTTCATATTTTATGACTTTTTTTTATTTGTAATGTGCGTTTTGTTTGGCCGAAGTCTGGATTTGTGTCCGTTAATAACATAAGGGCTTGCTGAGACTTATAACTATGAGCAAGTGTGGGTGCACTATGTACTTTTGCCTACCCTTCGGAGATAATGAGCATGATGTTTTGTATTTAAGGATGAAACCTTTGAAGAGGCCTAAAACAACCACCAAACTTGAACCCTGCAATAAGAAACCTCATATTCAGAACCACACTAATCACAACTACGAAAAGAACAGTTTTATCACCCAATTATCTATGTAAACAAACTTGGACTTTATTAATTAACGATAAGGAAAATTATTGTTGAGCAAACACGAGTGGGGATAGTTTGAATTAGTTTGTATATTTGATCGGTAGTCGCCAACATGCTATGGAGGTAGGTACGCATAAAGCGGTTGCTAAGACTCTAGAATTCTTAGATTAGGTTCTTAAACGTATAATTTTATATAAAATTGCATATAAACTCAATCTTTTAGTATTGTATAACTTCAACATAATATAAAGTTACCCATATTTTATTTAAGTGAGTGTCCGTGGAGTTTTTTGCCCGTTCTTCTCCATGGTAACCTAGTGCGCTTTGGAATAGATAAAAAAGGATACCTTTTATCCCGATATTCCCACGTGTTCGACACTTGTGCGGGTGAAACCGCGGGGCGCTGCTAGTATTATAAACGCGAAAGTTTGTGAGGATGGATGGATGGATGTTTGTTACTCTTTCACGTAAAAACTACAAAACGGATTTTGATGAAACTTCACAGTTGTATAGCTTATACATCAGAATAACATATAGAATAACTTTTATCCCGATATTCCCACGGGATCGACACCTTGGGGTGAAGCCGCGGGGCGCTGCTAGTCTCATATAATCATACTAACATCCATTTATATACGTATAAAATTAAATATATTATTAGGAAAGTCTTATGTCCAAAGACATCTTAGTCAAAATTCCCAAGTAGCTTGTACCAATTTCACGCAGCGATTGTCCAATCAATGCTAGCTGAGGCCGTAATTATGTACACCAAGTTGGATGGCCTACTGCTAGCAACTCGCAAGTTTCGCTCGTTGATATAATGAACTAACGTATCGGCCACATCTTCGTTATAACTAATCGAGTTTGACAATATTTTTCTTTGCGAAGGTATAATACAGGACAGCAGTTGTGTAGAGCAGTAGTGGCTTAGTTGTTATGGCTGCGACTTGCGAGTTCTAAGTCGTAGGTTCGAAACCCATGCAGGCACCACCATGATGTCCTCCCAAACCATCATGTCCTTAAACCAAAAATCCGAAGACATGTGACATCTACCAACCCGACATAAGTCCGCTTGTTAGATTACAGCCCACTCCCTCTCGAAGAGAGGAAGCCTGTGTCCTAGCAGTGGGAGCATTTCGGGCTGATTATGTTAGTAGCAATGCAACGGGGTGTAAAGTCCACTCATCCTATATGTATAGAAAAGGGAGGATCCTCCGACCAGACGGGTGTTGTGTCTGGCGGGCAATTGCCCAACGACTGATGTCGGGAAGTTTGTGTGTATGCTAATTGCGCGGTAAACTCTGCTTGCGACATGCAGGATTTACGTTTCTTGTTTATTTCTTCTTGTTTTTTTTTTAAAACGTTGCCCCACTCTAGGAATTTCTCCTGTATCGTGGGTGCATTTACAAACATTTAAGCTCACATACACAAACAGCCAGACCCGGAACAACTACTTGTAGGTCATACAAATATTTGTTCCGTGCGAGAATCGAACCCGCGACATGCAGCGCAGCAGTCAATCGCAACCGTGCAGTCAAGCGTGACGTCAGTATGACGCGTTGTTCACATGTGGCATTGGAGATACCGCTACAATGTTTTAATTTGTAACTTAATCTTTAACCTGACTAAAGGAGACAGAAACGTGGACTAGTAATGGTCTATTTCAGACCATTGTAAGACTAGAGGCCACAGCACGAACGCGCGACGTAAATGTAACCTAAACTCTAATGAGTTTGAATCGATAACAAACTCATCTGCCATCTGCAGCTGAATACCAAATATTTTATATGGAGCGACTGCCTATCATTCTGACCTCCACAACCCAGTTACAATACAATACCCTTGGTAAAACTGGTTGTCCGACTTTAGGGCTACTGACGGCCCGTAAAGCGTCACGCTTCCCAGATTTTCACGTTTTTTTCCAGATTCACATTCAAAGTTGATATGGATGTCACGTGATCAATTATCGAAAGTTCTCACACTCCTTATCATCACACATTAAAATAATAAAATTATAGCAGTGCTTAACGGTTTATAATAGCAATAAGACACACCACTACAGACTCGGTTAACAAAACGATGAGATCAATTTATGTTATAGACAAATAAATAATGACAATACCGAAAGATTAATAAAATATCAAAACAATGAGATAAAACAATAATAGTTTTTTTAAATACAAAACAACGTTATCTTACGTATACATTCCTACAGACATACCGGACACAATCTCGAATTATTAATGTTGAGTGAAAAACATTGGTACAGAAGGTTGACTGCATACGACGTGCGAAAACGGGCGGTCGCACGCGTAGATGCATAATTTGCATACGTCGCCCGGTCTCCAACTAGTCGACCTTCTACTGTATTTTTTATTTTGTGCCCTGGCTAGCCAGAGAGGGTACGCGCATGCGCAAACCACGGCTATCTACATACTCTGTAGCTCGAGACTTACCGTTCAGTGTATTTGGAGGAGCGACAGTGAACGGTCGTGCCGCTCTTCCAAATATACCGTGTAAAATTAATTGTATTAACCACGCTAACATAAAATAACGTGGTGCGGTTTTTATGGTTTTCGAGGCGCTGACAATGATTATGGGGTTAACTTCCAAATTCAATATGGCGCCACCAAAATTTTGTAATTTTTTCATGGTTGTCCTTTTCATTTTTTTTTTTTAAAGCTCTGACAATAATTTATGGAATCAAGTTCAAAATATGAAATGGCACTACCAAAAAATTTGCAAATTTTTCGTCAGGAGTGTCTTTTTCATGGTTTTCGAGAGCGCTGACAACGAATTCAGTGTCGATATCAAAATTCAAGATGGCGCCACCGAAACAACACTACCTAATATTTCGTCATGGATGTCGTTTTCGTGGTTTTCGGAGGTGCTCAAGCCAATAGTGAGATAAAATTTGAATTCCGAGATGGCGGATGACAACAATTTTAAAAAAATCATCATGGATGTGGTTTTCATAGTTTTCAAGGGTGCTAAAGCCAATTTTGAGGTAAAAATTGAAATTCAAGATGGCGGCTGTAAAAAAGTTTTTTTTTTGTCATAGGGGTCGTTTTCATGGTTTTCGATGGTGCTTAAGCCAATAGTGAGTTCAAAATGAATAAACTAATATTAATTTAAAAATTGATCCCAGAAAAATAAAATTATCTTATTTTTAATATGTTTAGACATCGATACCCACAATCTTTATCACGTCTGCGGAGTTTTGGCAGCTTACTTAGTTTAATGCTATAGTTTTTATATAGTATTAAATTAAAAACTAACAAGAAATTGAAATAGGAGGTGCAGTAATTGTTACATAATCAAAATAAATTGTCATTTACCAAATCTGAATTCTTGAGAAAAATCGTGTAATTATCGCCTTAGATAGTGCAACTGTTACGTTGTTTTTTTGTACCTACCACGGGTTGGTATTACACAGCTGCGTTATTAATAAGTAAAGTAGCATTTACCTGAAAACATAAGTAACATTATGAGGTTTCCGAGTAATATATTTCATTGTAGTTTGTACAATTAACTTTGGCCTGCAATTGATTGAAAGACTCATTCCTTCAACTGTATTTCGTCACTGGAATATTTAGTTAACACTTTCTCACAACAAATCACTTTTCTAAACTTATTAAACAGGTTTACACAATAAATTAGATAAAATATTGTAATCAAGCATCCGTAAATCAATCAACAATCTGTTTTTTAGGTTCACCTTTTATTGCTTTAGATTTATTTTTATAAATATACGGTGTTTGTGATAGTTTGTTGTTTCCTTATATTTTGATATCAAACCACCTGTCCTTTGGGGCTTATGTCAGCTTGCCGTAAGAGGCCACAAATTTTAATTCGTAACAAAAGTAAGGTATTGCCTTTAAGTAGACACGAATTACCTATCGTCGTATCAGTATTTTATTTTTTTAATTATCAAAACAAATAAGAAAATTAAAGTTGTTTAATTGTTTATCGATCATCTTGAACTAGCGATATTTACCTAATTTGAACGTTCCTACGAAAAGAAGTTCAATTTCTCTATTCAATTTCATCCTGTATATTAAAATCTCTCAGAGAGGAGGCCCGTGTCCCAGCAGTGGGAACATTATAGGCTGATCATGTTTATGTTGTTATATATTAAAATGCCGAAGTATTTAATGACATATAAGCTTGCTGAGACTTATAGCTATGAGCAAGCGTGGGTACACTATGCACTTGTGACTAACCTTCGGAGAATATAGGCATGATGTTTTGTGTTTAAGGATTTATTTTGTGAACCTTAAAACAACAAACCTGAACACTGCAATAAGAATCTAATATTCAGGACTACACTAATCACAGTTACGAAAAGAAAAATCTTATCACCCAATTATCTACGTAAATAAACTTGGACTTTATTAATTAGCGATAAGGGATTATTGAGTAAAATGGGGCGATAGTTTGAATTAGTTTTTATATTTGATCGGTAGTCGCCAACATGCTATGGAGGTACGCATAGAGCTATTACTAAGGCTCTGGATTGGTTATAATATCTGAACATCATCTGCCTAGCCTTTTCCCAACTATGGTGGGGTCGGCTTCCAGTAAAACCGGATACAGCTGAATATCAGTATTTTACATGGAGAGACTGCCTATTAATTCTCTGTATACAGGATGAAATTGAAAACTGGCGCTTTGTGAATTAATTATAAGTGCGCGCCACGTGTTTAGAATTAAATTTATGTCAATTTAATTACTTTATAATTTTTTGTGCGTTTTAAAAGCGTGTTTTTTGTTTTTAAACTACGTTTTTTTTTACGTTTTGCGTCTTAGCATATTCTTCATTAAATTAATAAGTAAGTAACCAAAACGTAACGACGAAAAACGAATGTGACGTACGTAAGTAGTAAGCCAATGAAGTTATGACGATTTGGGGCTACTAGCAAACTCGCCACCTCTTGGCTTCATCATCAGACCCTCAACACCCAGTGCAATCTATTGGACTCGTCAAAAATAATCATATGAGCCAAAATTCGAGGGGTTTACTAGTAGCCACTGAAGACTTCTACTATCCACCTCCTGGCTCCATCATCAGATCAGCTGTAAGATACCAAAATATAGTTTTGTCTTCCAAACTACATATACTTACCAAGTTTTATTTCGATACAACAATAAGTTAAATATATAATTTAATAGGTTTAATTGACCTGTATGAGGTTGTTACATTGTTAGTTACAAGTGAAGCTAATAAAAGCGCGTTAATAATAAAAGATTCCCACGAACTGACACCTCCTATTTTAGTAGTCAGCTAAAAATAACATGAAAGTACTAGGAATCAAAAGCAACAATAAGGAATAAGAGTGAAGTGACTTTCATACTTTAGCCCAGAATGAATTTTCTCCTTTTTTATAACTTTAGTAAAATTCCGAATTGACACTTAAACTTTGGATGACTTACAAAAGCAATTAGCGTTCAGAATATAAAAGAGACACGAATTTAAGTATCCAGAAACTATACGATCCTTACAAGCATCAAGTTTTATAAATGTATAAATAGATTATAAGGAAAGTCTTGTGTCGAAAGACATCTCAGTCAAACTACCCAAGTAGCGTGTACCAATTTCACGCAGCGTTTGTCCAATCGATGCTGGCTGAGCCCGTCATTATGTTCTCAAACACCAAGTTGGATGGGCTATTGCTTACAACTTGTAAGTTTCCCTCGTTGATACAATTAACTAACGTATCGGCCACATTTTCATTATAACTAATCGAGTTTGACAGTCCTTTTTTGGACGAAGGTGAAATGCAGAACAGCTTTTTTTATTATTAATAATGATATGTTAGATTGTCTCACACTCCTTATTATCACAATTTAATGAATAAAATTATATCAGTAATAAACAGTTTATAATAGCAAGTATAAATTACACTACAGACTACGATAAGATAACAATGAGATTAATTTACGCTGTAGACGGTTATATGACGGTAATCAATTTGCAAATTTTTAGTCATGGGTGTCGTTTTCATAGTTGTTCGAAGGCGCTGACAACCATTACTATAGGTACAAAAGCATAATTCAAGATGGCGCCACCAAAAATTTACAATTTTTTTGTCATGGGTGTCGTTTTCATAGTTTTCGAGGGCGCTGACAACGATTATGTGGTCGAATCAAAATTCAAGATGGCACCACCAAATGTTTGAAAAATTTTCGTCATCGGTGTCATTTTCACAGGTTTGAATTAAACCTAGTTCGGGTGGGTCCCTACCCTTTTAGATTTAGATTTAAATTACCTAATGTTAGAAGTAGCGAATGTGACATCGTATTGAATGGCCAAAAATTAGAATTTGTTAATCAGACAGTTTTCCTAGGAATCACGCTAGACGAGAAATTACAATGGGGACCTCATATAACATCTATTGCGGGGCGGCTAAGCTCGGCTAAGCTCGCATATGCTGTTAGAAAGATAAGACAATTAACAGACGAAGAAACCGCGCGCTTGGTCTATTTTAGTTACTTCCACAGTATTATGTCATATGGCATTTTACTGTGGGGTCGGGCTGCTGACATTGAATCCATTTTTTTTTTGCAAAAGAGAGCTGTCAGAGCCATTTACAATCTACGTCGCCGCGAATCTCTTAGGGAACTATTTAAAAGGATTAATATTATGACGGTACCTTGCCAATTCATTTATGAAAATATTATGTATGTAAGAAAAAATCAACATCTTTTTAATAAAATAAGTGATAGACATCATTTTAATACTAGAAATAAAGATAAATTAGATCAACCTTTTTTCAGATTATCTAAAGTCCATACATCTTTTATGGGGTACTGTGTTAAATGTTACAACAAAATACCTTGTGAAATATTGCAATTAAATGAAAGAAAATTTAAAACTTATATTAAAATTACACTTTGTAAGCAAGGATATTACAAATTAGAGGATTATATCCAAGATAAGAATGCTTGGAAACATGCTGGTCTTGCTCCATAGGACAATCTCTAGAGTCTAGACAAAATCAAACTGGTTGCTAATGTAATTGTATAATTTATTCTTTTTTTTTTTTTTTCTTTGACATTGATTTACATTCTGTAATTACTTGGGGTCACACCCGGACTTATTACTCCTTATTTATTTATGAAAATCGTCTACGTTTGGAATGTACGTATACTACGTATGGTAAATACAAATTATGTTAAGCAGGGAAACCTATTATTAGCCTTACTAAACTGTAACATCTTTACTTGTATAATATCATATGTATCGCTGTTGGTTTTCTAAATAAATAAAATAAAATAAAATGTTTGTGAATATGTGAGCACCATGTATCTATCACATAGTTGATCTATATGTCATGGTTACATTTATCCATTTTAATTCTTTTACCTATTGTGGTATAGTAAGTTTATATTCGGGTGCATCGTCTTCACATATAATTATATAAATAATGTATGCAATATATTGTAAAACATTTTAAAAGAGTAACGGTGGAGTTTCTTGCCCATTCTTCTCCATACGAAAACTACCTTTTGGAAGGGGCGACTAGAATCAATTTTATTCTAATTTTATTTTTGACGTTCAAAAGTGCCTTTTATGTGCCTATTTGAAATAAATGATTTGACTTTGACTTACCTAACACTCGAATTCCGAACCACCATTACTTGCACCTATAATAAAAATAAAAATATTTTAGTTGTAATTTATTTTTAGGCACTATCATTGTATGGGAAATTTGCCACTCCTGTCTAAATGTACACCTTTTGTAAACGTGTTTTATTAAATAAATTATTATTACTATTATTATTTCATGGTTTGAAGGGCGCTGAGAACAATGACTATAGAGTCAAAATCATTATTTAAAATGGCGCGTTATTGGTGTGAATTTCATGGTTTTCAAGGACGCTGACAACGATCATGGGGTCGACTCAAAATCCAAGATAGCGCCACCAAATGTTTGAAAAGTTTTCATCATTGGTGTCGTTTTCATGGTTTTCGAGGGCGCTGTCAACGATTATAGGGTAAAACTTCAAGATGCCGCTACCAAAAATTACGGAAATGTCTTATCCGCAAGTGTCCCAAATCTCATGCGCTCTATCCAACGGCATACCATTGGACACTAAACTATTCGGAGTACCAAATATTTTCATATTAGGTAAAACTATACAATACCGACGCAAGTTGACGTCGTATTAATGTGGTTCGCAATAAAGGCTGAAGGCAAAGTTTGTCTCAGAATTACCCGTGGTACTTGCAATATAGCAAGTTAACAACTATCGTAACAGCTGTTCACTGGTTACATATTACTTCGCCAGATACAAATATATATTCGCCAGCTTTGAATAGATAGGCCGGCGAAACCAACGGGGTTCGAGTAATACGGGTTTATGATTTGCGAAATCGCTCGGGCTAGTACGAACGTGGAAGTGATTTTCGCGTTCCCAGCTGTTTCGCAGTAGTGCGAATATGATTTTGTAAAATTGTTTTCTATTTCAGTATTATTCCAACCAGTATATTTTTCTGAAATTAAAATGGTTTCTTATTAGTAACTGTACCTATTACAAAAAAAAACTTTCAACAATTTTAAAACAGCGCATAATGCAGTAGACTATATTAAAAGACACTCGCTATCAATGGTATCAGTAGATAATATTTCAAGTTGTATTGATTAAATTTAATTTAGAATTAATCAATACAACGTAACTTGTTGCGATGGTTCATTTCGTACATCACTAACCGTTGTCAACGGGTTGGCACTCTCATGCTACTCGGGGTACATTTGGTGTTCCACAAGGCTTTATCGGTCCTCTTTTATTCTTTTTACCTTTATAATTTTGGAAACTTTTTCATAATTCCAAAGGAGTAATAAGTTGAGGTATGGTTTGAATAAAGTGTAATATTTTTGCATTTCAAAATGAGAAATATCAGCCCAATTTACAATCTTAAAAATGAGAAATCCCAAAATTAAGTTATGGTGACGAATAAAATGAAATATCGATAAATTATAATCGATTAACGTGACAGAGTTCATAGTATTAAAAAAATGCTTTTACCAGATGATTAATTCAATGAAATAAGTAAATCTATTAGAATTAACGTATTATATAGTTTAAATTAATTAAATATCTACATAATAAATAAAGATAAATCTTAAAATCGATTCACGTTTGTTAATCGTTTATTGTATTTTTAGTCTGACATGATATCCATGACACTCACTCGTTTCGTATCGTTTAGTGCGTGTGCGTTTTGAGTGTTTCCTCTAGTTTCCTCCCAAGTTTTATTGATATTTTCCTCGACTCCTGACCCTTGTTATTGTGACTGTCTGTCATTTACTCCTATTTAATAACAAAATATATTATTCTAAATTCTTATTTTGTCCCACGATATTGGCCCTCTTAGAAACGCATTAAATCTCAATTTTATGGTCTGACAGCTCGACATGTTACCCTAATCAATAACAAAACATCCCATTTCTTTAAAATAGTAAAACAATAATGAAACTCTTAGAAACCCATTCCATTTATATTTTATGGGAAACAGACCGGCAATTATGGCTAGTTATCAATAGAAAGCGATATTTCACGTCACTTTAGATGCAATATTTTGTACGTATTCTGGGAACGCCGAGGCCCTTGAATACGACGCACAATGCTAGCCAGACATCTGGCTAGCATGAGAAGGGTCCGTGGGCACGGCCTACCTGAACGCACCCTCGAGACGATTGAGAAATCGTACAAAAAAAAGGGATGGACGGAGGCTGATCTAAACGTGGTATTTTTTAGCAATTGTGGAGGGACTGATGTAATAAGTCAGGGGCAGTTGGTGTCGAACCGTTTTAGGATACGGACTTCCTAGTCCACGCTAGTTAAGTTAGGAGATTTAGGGAATGCCAAGAGGCTGTGTCCGAGTGGGCTGTCGCGAAATAGCGAGCAATAGTTATTAAATTAAATTTAGTTGGGTTGAAACCCAGACTATACTAATCTAGTGTTAAAAGTAGTGTGTGAGACGGTTGGTTTGAGACCACGAGGGTGAGCGGATGGCGTAGACTAGGCCAGCAGAGTTAGAACTTAGGGCAGTAGCATTGAACCTGTGTGTCTGTTGAGAGATCGAGAGTGCGGGAGTGTTATTTAATACGTTAAATAATAAGTGTTGTCTTAGACTAGGTTATATTAGCATACTATTAATGTAAGTGGCGTGTAAGGCGCGTGAATCGCAGTGAGTGTGTTTGTGAACGATCTGGTGAGTGTTGACTATTATATCCCTCCTTATTCCTTTCTCTGACGTTATCGAGGTAACCTACACATGCGTTTGGTTGTAGGGACTCGGGGAAAGCCCGCTATAAGGTGTGACACTTGACAACATACTGTAGACAAATGTTCTACCAATAGACTGTTGACAACAACAACAAAGACATGATGCTTAGGGCAGTCACACCGCTTATGGAAGGCTGAACCGAACTCGCAACTCGTTAGGGCCGATTTCAATTATAGTGCTTCCTTGTAGACTGTTGTTTACGAACACAAACCAACCAACCGTTAGTGATGGCTACCTTTTCCCTATGGACAGACTAGCTGCAGGATACTTTGCATTGCTCTTGATATACGCACACTTCCAGGGAGCGGGGTTAGGCATCACCAAGTACCGTTACCTGGATGGAATAGCCGTTCTTAGAACCGCTAGGGATTGTGTCTCGTTAAATCACACCCGGCCCCCGAGGCATTTTACTGATAAAAAATATAATATTTAGCGAGACACATAATTTCGATACCCAGATAGAAAGGCTCCGTTGCTACATAAATAGGTAGACAAGAATGGACGCACGGCTGCTGATTACACTGGAAATATCCTCTGAATTGGGTAGATTAAGGGAGTGCGAGGTGACTATTTAAAATAACCACTTCGGCGTATAGCAAGCAAGGCAATCGTAAGGAATTCTGCAACCGACTGACGATGCGGTACGCTTGTGCTAGTTTTGTATTGTCTTAGTAAAGGGTCAGTAGGCCGTTATAAGGGGTTATTACTACAGTACGCGTCCAGCACTTTTGGAAACTTGTCTCGCTCGATGGTAGAGGCACTTCGCAATCCTTTACTTTAGGATTGAGTAAGACATGCTTGAGTGTAGGGAGCGTGTGCCGCTGGAACCGCAGCAGGTCACGTCATGCACGTTAGGACTGGTGGTACGCGCACGACGTAACAGCTGTTGTAAAGCGGCCCTACGTCTCTGGGGTGGGTTATTCGATTATTGCAAGAACATTCAGTAACGTAGCTCAAAACAATGTATTCTCCAACGCAAGCGTTACGTGTCAATTACTCCTTTTGTATTCCTCTCATCTCTTATAACTTTCATAATCAAAAGAAAAGTAGATCTTCTTTCCTTAATCATCTTTTCTATGGATTTCCCAACCCTATTTTATATTGAAATTGTTTTCTCCTTGCTTCCCACCTTTCTAAGTCAGGGCAAGGCAAACGTTTCTTGGGAATTCCTTACAATAGGTGGAAGGGTGTCCAGTCTGGAGCCGAGCCCTACAGAACAGCACGGAGGAGGGGTGCTGTTCTTCCTCGAAAGGGGAACCTGACCCATTTTCCTGACATTTCCACATAATTAGGAAAAACGAAAATTTTATCAGCCTGGGGTAATCTAGGAACAGTCACATTATCATACCGGACACAGAACCCCGCGTATACGTTGGACTTGGGCATGTTATTTTGGTTTCTACGACTAGCTTACCGATTGGACATTGACACCATGAATCGTTGTGTAAATTGTGGTATAGTGACTAGTCGCTGTAATACACTAGAGACTAATTTTTCCATGGCCAGATAACTTTTATTCGAGGAATAAAATTGACGTTTGACAGTATATGTATGAAATAACTGTCAACATTTCAAAATTATTCTTCGAATAAAGTTATCTGATGATTGAAAAGTCAGCCCTACGTCATCGATCAAATCAGCTAATATTTGTATAGATTGAGAGGACTTGGATCGACTGACGGGCTATTGTTGCACTAGTAAGCTCCATCTGAGTATTCCCAAGTACAACTACCTAAATTTTACCTAAACTAAAAACGTTCTTAAGTTTTTTTTATATTCAAAATGTAATATTTTACATAATGAGTTTAAAGTAAACGCGGTTCGTGATCTTCGCATATTGCTTGACTCAAAACTCTGCTTGGATTTGCACATCGAACAAATTGTAAAGAAAGCACTTAAGATGTACCGATTTATAATGAGATCCACTTATGACTTTAAGTGGACCTCTTCTTTTTGACTCTCAGCTCTATTCGTAAAGAATAAGAAGCAATGATATTAATTATGTTTTTTATTAATTTTCTTTAATAAAAAAAAAAAAATAATTTCAGATCATGTTTACATTCGCATGTGACGTTTCTTAAATGGTTCACATAGTTTATCACATAAGTGTCGACACATATGTAAGTTTAAGTATGAAACAGGTATCAGCTGTTTATGATTGTATTGATTAGGAAGCATGTGGCTCACCCTATGGAGTGGGGTGACTGTTTTCTATGGAAGTTTGCAATACCAAGGGCATTGCAGGTGCATTATTAAGTAGATAGACTTTTATTAAGTGTGAGCGGTGCGCGCGTATACTTACTTATCTATATGGGGTAGGTGCTCCATAAGAAAATAAGAAGGAATAATTAATTTTCGTTATTTATTTCAAGAGGACGGGCTTACTTTTAAGACATATTTTCGGTTTGCATTCTTTAGACATATCTTGTGCAATTTCCTCTTCTTGCACACAAGATACCCCAGTTGCGTAACATTTACATGGGAACTCAGCGTTTAATACGTCTCACATCGATTTAAAACTGCCTTCAAATCTATACATACAGGCTGATTTTTTAAAGACCAGCCAAATTTAAGGATGTGGTACAGACCATCAAACTGAACAACTTTCTCCATGGGACAAATAGCGTAATCGCGAAAATTTTATCAACTGTCCCATAGAAAACTTCAATACCTACTCGACCTAAATGTATGGGACGGCTGAATTTTTATTCGCGATTACGATGTTGGTCCCATGGAGAAAGTTGTTCAGTTTGATGGTCTGTACCACATCCTTAAATTTGGCTGGTCTTTAAAAAATCAGCCTGTATAAATCAATAAAATTGAGGTGTCTGTTTGTAATGCCAAAATAACGGCTTATTACTAAATGCATAATAATACGAAAGTATATTATTATACGGTACATATAACAAAAAATAATTAATTAAACTTGTGTCTGTCTATTCGTTCAGGTTAATCTCCGCAACAACTGAGCCAATTTTGACAGAACTTTCACAGGCAGATAGCTGATGTTAGAATTAGGGGACTGACATAAAAAAACTTAAAAGTTGATATAAAATTCTTCATTTTCAATGGAGAAGTTGTCGTGTAGCGACAAGAACAGCTGAACTATAAAGTTAAGGGTAAAATTAAATTAAAGAAATGGAAGTAGAAAACAATTAAAGATATATTTACAAGCAATTAAAAGATGGAGATGGACTGAAGAGTGGTATGTAGTATGTGGAGGTGGGGTGTATGGATGACGATGCGTGATAGGTGGGCTAAGGAGGCTAAGGTGGAGATCCAGTTGGAGGGAGGTAGACGCGAGGCAGGTGCCGGCGACAGGTGCAGGTACAGATGCAGGTCCAGGTGCAGGTGCAGGTGCAGGTGCAGGTGCAGGTGCAGGTGCACGTACAAGTACAGGTACAGGAGCAGGTGACGTACGTAAAAAAATATGAAATGACGGCGATATAGTCTGCTTAATTAAAATTATAAAAGGCTGTAATTTTGATGCTAACTAGTATTTTTAATAACAATCCTATAAATGACTCTCAAGTTAATATAAGAAAACCCTAAAAATTTAAACTATTTGGTTTTTATGGAACTTATTTGGAGATTTTTTGGCATCAGTTCTAAGTGTCACCATTTGTTATTTTCACACATCTCACCGCTTCGATCTTGCTTTATTATCCATAGCATAATTAAACATTGTCATAGAACAAAAAAATATAGTTAAATAAAAACAAAAACAGAAATTCCTGTACGAGGCCAAAATGCCCTTATCTCAGCACGATGCCGCGGTGCATCGAAGTATTCAACCAAAAAGCTAGTATGTCTAATATCCATGCATGCATTGTAACGACCTGAATGAGATCAAGAAAATTTTGGTGGAGGATCTTACGAAGCTATCTGTATGGTAATGGTAATGTAAACCATTTATGTTACAATTAGTGTCTATAATATTATGATTAGTTATCTGAATTAAATATATATTATTCTACGTATTCCTTCAAAACTAATTTACCTATCGTAAAGCCTAGAAGTTGAATGAATACTTGACGAATTTAGTCACAGGAAAACTACTTAGAGCAGAATCCAGACCAATATAATCTAAGCAATCCAAATCCAGAAACCAAACATACATGTTTTTCTTTTTATATTTCCAGATAATAGATTAAAATTTGCTGTGGACGAAGGCCTGGAGTATATTGATGCCTGTTCTTATATCGTAACTAATACTCGTTACGAACTAGTACGACGTCCGTATGTCACTGCAGGGATCGAGCAGAATATCTGCGTCAGGTGCATTTGCTTGACACATGCTGAGCTGGACTCCCATTTGGTCCAACCTTGAGACGCACACCGCACTTTAAATATTCGTTATTTTGATTCAAAGTGTCATATTATGTCTTCATAGTGTCACTTAATTTCCTTTAGTAAATTTTAATTTTTTGAATGTTGGCACCTTGTTTTTATATATTCTTGTAATTTGTTATCATTTCATTGTGATTTAATGTCTTGTGCTATGTCTTTTGTGTGCGCTAAATAAATGTTCTACGAGTATATAATTAGTATATTATAATGTAGTAATCTATACCAGTCAATTAAATTATTTTATAATTAATAGTGCGTGAAAAATTAAAAATATCACGCTTTTAGTGTTATTTTTTTTAAACTACATATTTTATGCAGAAGTTTGTAATATAAAATATCTATAAACGATAGTGAGCCTGCTGTATGCCGCTGTTTCACGTGGTTGAGAGTTGCGCGGATAGGTAGCGCGCATGCCCGAATCTTGCCCCCCTGTATGTTGAGGCTTCGCTGTTAGTTTCCATGCTCCGAGGGCCGGAGCAGCCGTACCCTTGGTGCAAAGAACCTACATAATTAATAACATGGAATTTGTTAAGAAAATTACTGTTTGATTTTTTTTTCTAAACATTTCGTTACCAGTTATTTTGAATAAACAAGCAAGTAGTAATAGTTAAGTGTTTTTCAATTGTGTACATTTATCTAAAAATGATATTTTTTATTGTTTTATGTGAATTTATAAGTAAACCAAGCTGAATTATAATTATTATAAGTAAGTAAACTACTACTTCCTGTATTAATCGAGTTTAAAAGGTTATGCAGTCGACGAGTTTTTTGGAACGAAGTTCTTTTCGGCCAAAACAAAACTTGTCATTGTTGGTAGCGGTCGGTTACAATTGTTTTTTTTTTTCTGAAAAAATCATACTAACAACAACTAAAATCATAATAATTTTATAAAATCCGAGTAATTATGATAAGTCTTGACAATTGTATTACTGTTCGTTGGCTGATATATAATTATCGTTTTTCCTAACATTAAAATTAACTTTAGGATTTGCTTCTATGATAGAAAGTCTGTTTATTGCTAGTCTATTTTGTTTTGCGCCCTGTAACTCGACGAGTCGATGTTTATCTTTCAGTGTATTTGGAGGAGCGGCAGTGAACGGTCGTGCCGCTCTTCCAAATATACCGTGTAAAATTATTGGTATTGACTAGTCTAATATAAAATTACGTGGTGTCGTTTTTGTGGTTTTCTAGGGCGCTGACAATTATTATGGGGTCAAAATCAAAATTCAAGATGGCGCTAACAAAAATTTGCAAATTTTTCGGCATGGGGGTCGTTTTCATGGTTTTCGAGGTGGCTGAAGCCAATGGTTAGGTCAAAATTAAAATCCAAGATAGCGGTTGCAAATATTGAATTTTTTTTCGTCATGGTTGTTGTTTTCATGGTTTTCGAATGTGCTTAAGCCGAAACTGAGCTCAAAATGAAAATTCAAGATAGCGGCTGCAAAAATTTTCAAATTTTATGTCATGGGTGTCGTTTTCATGGTTTTCAAGAGTGCTGAAACCGATGGTGAGGTCAAAAAAAAAATCAAAGATGGTGGCTGCGAAAATTTTAAAATTTTTCATCTTGGGTGTCGTTTTCATGGTTCTCGGGGGTTCAAAAGCCGAAACTGAGCTAAATATGAAAATCCAAGATGACCGCTGCGAAAATTTGCAATTTTTTTATCATGGGTGTCGTTATCATTGTTCTCGAGGGTGCTAATACCGATAGTGTGCGGTCAAAATGAAAATTCAAGATGGTGGCTACGATATTTTTATCATGAGTGTTTTTTTCATGATTTTAGTTTAATTAATTATTTATATATTGTTTTTATTTCTATTAAATTAAATACAAAGAGATCCTTTGCTAAAAAATCACATAACTTAATAATCTATAGCCAAAAACATATTTCTTACATTTTCAAATTTTCTCTTGAGTGGACAAACCGGGCTTTGATATGTAAGTACACATATATTAAGACGGTCCAGAACTTAACAGCGAGTTTGGTGCCATCAGTGGTTTTTTGTGTAGGAACCCTTTATACTTTAAATTAAAATGCAAATTCAAATAGGTAATTAATGGTTTTGTGTACTATAGAACGTATTGTGTGTGCATGAAAATAAATAATAATAATAATAATAATAAAGATAAATAAGAAAGATAAACAAATCAAATATCTTGACTTGGCTCGCGAGGTTGTTGACATGTGGGATGTGGACTCAGCGATCATTGTGCCGATAGTCGTGACAGCCAATGGCTTAATAGCCAAGAGCCTTGACTAACACCTGAGGAGGCTCTCGTTGGGCAGCTGGATCAAGGGCTTGATTCAGAAAGCGGTACTTCTGGACACGGCTCGCATTGTCAGGAGGTTCCTCTCTCTGGAGCCCTGACCACTGGTCGAATAGCCGGGTTAGTTAGGTTCCTGATACCGATGGGCTACTATTTTTTATATTTTTTAATGTTTTTATACTTTTTATATTCTAATATTTAAAAATATAATTTATATGATTACATTAAAATAAAGGAAATAATAATAGTAACTCTTTAATTCAGATTACAGGATCCATAATGTGTTAGTATTGCCTTAACCTATTGTTAGTGAAAAATGAATTACAAACAAAAGTGACAAATAAAAAAATAAAAATAAAAAATACAATTAATTTGGCACATGTACGTCTGTACGCACATGTCTCCCAGCCCAGTGCCTAATAAACGGCCCATCTATTTTGGCCGCCAGTGTACCCAAAATATTGTTCGGACTACCTCGGAATCGCCGCAGCATAGATGCACTTCGCTTGCGCATGATGGCATAAAAGTCGTGCAGTCTCGCTTCAGCAAACATGCCTGATGCGCTGCAAAACCGAGGCAGTCCCAACAACATCCGGAGTCTATTAATAATATTGGACACGCAGGGCGCTGTAGGCCTTCTGCGTATACCTAACCCACAGGCTGCACTAGTAAAACGTTTGGCAATAAGCCTTGAAAAGAGTTAGCTTTACCTCCTTCGTGCACCGCGCAAACCTGCGAGCAAGCATATTGCATCGGGCCGCCAACGCCCTACGTTCCCTATCAATATCCTGATCGTCCGTAAGACCATCCGTGACCACGTGACCGAGATATTTAAACTGGGTGACCACCTGCAACGGAATTCCACGCAACGTTACAGGTGGAATATTTGCAGGTGTATTTTTAGGTACTTTGAACACCACAACCTCACTCTTAGTGGCATTATTCCTCAATCCATGAGCCTCCGCATAACTCTCACAGACGGCTAGCAGTTTTCTTAGACCGCAGATTGATGGGCTGAGCAGCACCATGTCATGAGCATAACTTATGTTATTGATAAAGGTAAACTGTGAAAAATTTACTATTTTATTTGCCTCAGAGCAACCGTTATCAGGATTAAAACTTTATCTTATCTATCGGCAACCATGTCTTTCATTGTGACATAACAGAAGGGCAATTCTCGTAATTTTAAGAACATTCACAGTCTGATCTCTGTCTAAATCTGTCAAATATACTTCTAATTTGAAAACATTTTGACAAGTTTTTGACATTTGTTTGTCGCCGAGCTGAAACTGCGACTAGATTTTGAATATTTTAAATAACGAGCACTGGCCTTCAGGTATTTTAGTATCTCCGGCGGGATCTCATAGCGGCATGGAGAGTGCGATTGTCGCAACCCAGCGCTGGGCACGCCACAATTGCGGCGATAAGTCCCCTCTTTGAGGGGTGGCTAGAGAGGCGCCCTCACCTTCCGCCTGACGCAGGTCCTCACTGGACACGGTTGTTTCGGGAGCTTGCCCTGGACGTCAGGAGTACAGCAGACTCCTGGCCACCGTAGGCACGGGCTTGTGGTTGGCGAGCAAGGGCAGCTCGCCGAATCTATACAATCAATTTTTTTTTAAAAGGAAAAAGGAAGGAAAAAAAAAAATCTGACACTGGCCTGCAAATTGCAAAAAAACGCAAGTAAATTAAAATTTCGCGGGCATCCGTAACACATCCCCCTTAACACACATAATTTCATAACTAAACCATGTGTTACAAGAATATTCCCAACAAAAGTTGAACAGCTGTCAGAATTTAGATTTTATTTAGCTTTGTGGTCGAAACACTAGCCAGTAAATGGGGTTAATAGCTGAGGTAAACACTTGAGTGCATAATAATAATGTTTTCAGGATGTTGTTGGAGCTTCCGCGCAACCTACCCATTATTGACGCTGTTCTGTTCCTCATAATACCATTAAAATCGTCAACACGGGCTTCCGCGAGCATCTGCGAAGCGCTGCGGTTGCGCGAAAACCCCATCAACACCCTTTTTTTTTTTTTTTTTCAGGATGGGAAATCATCAAATGACTCCTCCCGCTCTGGGTGGAGCAGAAGGGAGTGTCAGACTCTTACTGACTAAAACCCACCCGTGTTCCTTCCTTAGCCCTTTACGTACCAGGGCAGCGGTAACCCTTTCGGACGATCCCGCTACCCCGGCAGGCTTCGGCCCTGTCGGGCCCCGTCAACTACGCTGACATCTCTTTGAGGCGCGCGTGGAACACATACACGCCGTCCGGCACGGGCCTGGTCCTGATCGGACGGAGAGCTACCCATTGCTCTCCGCCCGCAGGCCCGCGCCTACGGTGGCCGGGAGTCGTCACGCGGCTCCCGACGCCCGGAGCGTCTCCCTCGGCGGCTGAGGCGTGAGGATCTTTCCCTCGCCCATCCCGCCACCTCCTTCGCTAGCATGACTGCTTCGCAGAAGGAGGTGACCGCCTCCCACTCCCTCTCGCCCCGGACCATGGCTTGCACCAGGGCCGGGCGCGAGAGGTCGCCGCCGCTGCCGATCGCCTCTACGAGGACACGGCGGTGCTCTGCCCAAGCGGGGCAGACCTCCACCGTATGCTCCACCGTGTCCTCTGGGCGATCCTCGCAGTGGTGACACCCGGGCGTCTCCTCCCGCCTGATGATGTGCAGGAACCTCCCGAAACATCCGTGTCCGGAGAGGACCTGCGTCAGGCGGTAGGTGAGAGCGCCGTGACGCCTCTCTAGCCACTCCTCAAAGAGGGGTCTTATCGCCGCTATCGTGGCGTGCCCTGCGCTGGGTTGCGATAGTCGCGCCTTCCATTCCACCATGAGACCGCGCCGGAGGTCCGTCCGCTCCGCAGCGATTTGCCGCGGGTGCAGAGTTTCCCCCCGACGTAGTGCCTCCGCGCGCCAGTCATACAGGCCCCATCAACACCCTGAAATCATAATTATATTGGACGCGCGGGTCGTTGTAGGCTCTCTGCGTATATTTCATCCACAAACCTTTACCTCTAAACGCTGAATTTCTCATAATAACATATCATACATAACATCACGCAAGTCTTCCTCGAAGGATTAAGCAGATGTGTACTTATAATACACCCACATTTCGCTAGTTTTAAATTCCATTTAATATAGGCGAACCTATTGTCACCAACCAAGCAGAAATCCAGACTCCAGGCTGCTACCTAAGAATTCCAGATAATAATATTAATAAATATATATTACATTAGCGCGCCGCACAATGATTGTAAATGTTACAATTCCACATGACGAGATTCTCGTGAAAACTGAGAAAGAAATTAAATGTCTCAACTTAGTACCTATAATGCTGCAATTATTTTTATTGTTTATTTGCAAAAATTTGAAAGGGCCTTCAATGTTTTAAGAACATCTTAAATAAATTAGCTGTAAGTTTCCCGAACAGAATAAAATAAAAATCATAGTCTTTAAAAATCATCACCTTTTATTTTTAGATGTCAAAGCCCCCCAGTATATAGTCATGCCTTGTCTCAAAAAATCTATACCCTCAATTATTAATGAAAAAATTGTGTCTAGGCAAACAAAATCTGAATAACAATCTCGCAATGATGAGATTTCTAAAAAAAAACTCATCTTGCACAGATTAAACTTAAATATTGAATAACTTAAGTACCAGCGATCCTATCATCCAGATTTCCAATATCAGATCTTTGCCGTCTAAGAAATGACATTATTCAATCTCAGAAGAAAAAGTTTAAAATGGAACTTATCGAAAAGCGATGGAGCCTCTTTTCTATTTTAATGAATTTGATTTTGAACAATCATAGTCAGAAAATATATTCTTTGTAGTTTTTGAGCAATCAATTTGCATACCTAAGCAAACTATAATAAAATATTCTATAGTGTTAATATTGTAAAGGTGAACATTCAATTAAAATGATAAATGTAACTGTTAATATTACTATTTTAAATTACAACTGTTACGCACTTTTTCACGAACACTACGGGACACCTACAAAAATGTATTGCCTTAAAAACCAAGGTTAGATTTTGAATGCTCGGCACAACGCCGAGAGTTGAAAATCCATCATTGACGCGGTTATTGCCAACTCCACCTGTGTTACATTTTTTTACATATTCATTTAACTATTTATTTACACACATACACACCCAAGAAGGAAGGAACCGAAAAATACGTACAAATGTGATGCTTATTTATAAAGAAATCTCTTCCAGCGTACTTATGATATGCAGGTATGCTGAATGCAGTACATAAAAAATCATTAAATTAAAAACAATTATCTAATTTAAATATAAACATACATTATGAGAATATACTTCTAAAATAAATATCACTAAAATATATAATTTTATTATACATGTAATGTAATCTCAATAATAAAAATATCAATGCAATTATGAAAAAGTGGATAGATAGTGTTCGTTTACTCTCCTTTTAAATACTGCAACAGTATACAATGCACATCCTGGAAATAAAATAAATCTTGTGCAGTGGTGCGACGGTTCATCGTCTTCTAATTAACGCTTACCATAGTAATTCTGCCTCATTATTTATTTATAACTCATACAATATTTACTCACAAATTAATCAAGATGAACAGAGCAATAAAATTAATAATTAATCATTTAATTTAGGTTCATTATCAATAACTAATACCTTTATATAGAGTAAGGAAATGACGCAGTTTACGTCTGTATTGTGTGTTGTTCAATACATGCGTGCACCATTGATTCATTGCAAGAGATGATGCTATACTAAGCTGTTATATTGTATTACTAGCTCTTGCCTGCAGCTTCGTCCGCGTGTATGTCGGAAAATATCCTACAGGAACGCACTACTGGGATTAAAATTACCCTAAATCTAAAAACTATGTTTTCGGCATCAGACTCGTTCCCACACCGCGTAGCAATTACTTGTTTTAAAAAATATTCAATACAGTTTTGACTTCGTTATACAGGCTGATTTTTTAAAGACCAGCCAAATTTAAGGATGTGGTACAGACTATCAAACTGAACAACTTTCTCCATGGGACAAATAGCATAATCGCGAAAATTTTATCAACTGTCCCATAGAAAACTTCAATACCTACTCGACCTAAATGTATGGGACGGCTGAATTTTTATTCGCGATTACGATGTTGGTCCCATGGAGAAAGTTGTTCGGTTTGATGGTCTGTACCACATCCTTAAATTTGGCTGGTCTTTAAAAAATCTGCCTGTATATCTATATGAATAAAAATGGATCTTCGAAATGTATGTACGCCCCATAACTTTTGAACGACTGCACGAAATTGGATAATTCTTTTTTTTTTTGTGTTCGTTATTGTCAGGACAAGGTTTGTATACATAATTGGACCCGGTAGGTGGCGCTGCTTTTTCGGGTTGGATGACGTCTGCGGGGCCGCTAGGTTCTATCAATCAATCAGCGTTTTACTTATAGGAGTAGGATAAGAGTAGTGTAGGAGTAGGTTAGGAGTAGGGTAGGAATAGTGTAGGAGTAGGCTAGGAGTAGGGTAGGAGTAGGGTAGAAATAGGGTAGGAGTAGGGTAGGAGTGGGTAGGAGTAGTGTAGGAGTAGGTTAGGAGTAGGGTAGGAGTAGTGTAGGAGTAGGAAAGGAATAGGGTAGGAGTAGTGTAGGAGTAGGTTAGGAGTAGGGTAGGAGTAGTGTAGGAGTAGGGTAGGGGGTGGGACACCATGCGAACGAAGTAGCGCCGGGCAGGTAGAAATAATTTATATGGCAAAACAACGTTTGCCGGGTCAGCTAGTGTTTTATAATATTTAATACAACTAACTATTTACACTAGGTACTAAATTAAATGACTAACTAACTATAGAAATAAGTATAAAAACAAAAGTACAGTTAGCTGTCGACACTATTTCATTATACGTACCTACTTATAGATACCCGATGGCATTGCCATTTGTAGGCAAGACAGTTAATTGGATCGTGTACTGTCGAGCTATTTAGGTTCATCGTCCACGACGCACCTTGCTAACGCGTTATTGACTAGTTTGTGATTGGCTGTGTTCTGTACGGATCGTCATTGAAATAATAACACTGTGATATTCTGGCTACTCATTGGTGATTTGAGTTCATAACTGAGTAGCCTCGTGGACGATGGGCCTATGTTGGCAAGGGTGCCAACCAAACAAACAAGCCATGCGTTTTTCCCGCGGAGATTTTTTTTTGCGTACTGGACTTTCAACACTCTGCTTTGCGCTGAGAGTTGAAAATCCAACAGTGTGTTCTTGACGTGCTGGAATGTGCTCTGTTCGATTTTTAATGCTCGGCTCAACACCGAGAGGTTAAAATCCATTGCGCGATACAATCCCGCCGCGATATTTTTATGTTCGGGCAAACATGGGCTTAGATGTTCAACAACCGGGTAAACTGGTCAGTTATGTGTGTGTGTGCCTTGTTTTCTGTTTACCTATTAGGTGATGGTTTGTAGTGCGTCCGTTTAATCAGCTTTATGCTGTGTAAATGTAAGATATTTGTGCGATGATTGATGAATTGATTCTGGTTTTAATCCAGTTGGTATTAGTTTAATAGCCTCATACTTGATAAAAAACTTAAAAAAATATTGCTTTTCTTACTGGCTTGTACGTGAAAAGTCATAGAAAGAGCTATATTGATTGGTAATCATCTATTAAATAACATAATATGTAATTATGTATTATCGCCGGGAGGAAACGCCAGGGTGTCACCACTGTGTGGATCGCCCGGAGGACACGGTGGAGCATACGGTGGAGGTCTGCCCGGCTTGGGCGGAGCACCACCATGTCCTCTTGGCGGTGATTGGCGGCGGTGATCTCTAGCGTCCGGCCCTGGTGCAGGCCATGGTACGGAGCGAGAGTGAATGAGCCTCTTATTCACTCTCGTTACCTCCTTCTGCGAAGCAGTAATGCTCGCGAAGGAGGAGGCAGAGCGCGTGAGGGAGAGGCAATCTCTGCGCCCTCACGCCCCTAGCCACCGCAGGAGACGCCCTGGACGGGAGTCAACAGCCGACTCCCGGCCACCGTAGGCACGGGCTTGCGGGCGGCGAGCAATGGGCAGCTCGCCGCCCGGTAAGGACCAGGCCCGGGTCGACAGCGCGTTGTGTTCCACGCGCGCCTCAAAGAGATGTCAGCACAAACTGACGGGGTCCGCTAGGGCCGATGCCGCCGGGGCTGCGGGTTGTTCGAAAGAGATACCGTGGCCCCTGGCACAGGCAACTGAAGTAACACGGGTGGGTTTTAGTCAGTAAAAGTCTGACATGCCCTTCCGCTGAGCCCATAGCGGGAGAGGTCATTTGATGATTTCCCACCCAAAAAATAAAAAAAGTATGTACTATCGCCAAAACCTACATCTGAATATTATAAAAACAAAATCCCGTGCATATGATGACCACAGCTGCATTCGTAAGTAATACAAAAGAGGATCCTATTTAGGTCGATATGCGCTGCAAGCAAAAATAGTCCTTGCGGTGGTCAGATATAGATTTTGGCGATAGTACATGAGGCAGCTGTGTGTCTGGAGATCAAAATTAATACGGTACTGTGAGAGCTTTACGAGCTCTCATCACTGGGACGAGTAAATGAAACCACATGATCACTTGTCATATTACTTCAATAATTAATCCTAGGAGATGGTTCTATATTTGTATCCTTTTCACTTGGCTTGTCAGCCGAATCTCATTCCTGCCGTGGGTTCAATGTTTGTCTTGTATTTCTGCCATATATTTTTCAAAGTATTCATAACAGTTGCCTTTGAGCGCCAAATAGGCTGTAATCTCTACAGTACCTACAACAAAACTACTAGTGTTAAAATAACTACTAGTAGTTTGATGATAATTAAAAAGTCAATATTATAATAGTCAACAGCTATCCGTGCCGCACGTGTAAACTCAATCTAAGTCATAATATCAATTCAAAACCCAACATAGTCACAGTAATTTTATACCGCACCACAATAGGGAGACATTACGTAAACGCACGCGTTCCCCGTTAAATTCATCAATGCCCAGATTGAATAATCGTGCCGGTCACCTGCCAATTACCCCAACCAGTTCGGACGCAATTTATTGTAAAGCTCACGGCACATCTATTATATGCCTCTTTTTCCAATATGAAGAATTTTACGCTTCAATGAAGGTCCGGGCACGTTTAATTTCAGTGTTGAATTTTTCCGACGAAAATATATTGAAAGGAGAGTGATGGAAGACTGGCTTAGGAACGAGTAATCGTGTAAATAAATGTAGGTTAATCGTAAAGGGAATATGTTGTACATGGTTGACTATTTATTTGGTATATCTACCGTACTTTACTTTATTTGACGGAGTGCGTAATGTTTGGTATAAAAACAGATAGTCTAATTTAATTTGACATAACTTTCATATAATATAATTTTCATATGCTATAAAAACATTTAACCTAATTTCATATGATCTAATGTTATATTTGATATAATTTTCATTTTCTCTAATTTCATTATTTCATATAATTTTCAATGTGTATAATGCTCTTTTTATATAATGTTCATTTGACCTAAGTTTCATATTAACTAATTTTCTAAGGTAACGCATCGTTCTTGAGAAAAGCAAATTATATTGTAACCTAACCTCAAAACATTATAGTTGCTTCTGTATCGTCTCCGGCGCTGCGGGAAGTGCAACCCCTTCGCCCTTACGTAACAAAGGATAGGCACCCGTGCGAGCCGTAGCGGCTGAGGTGAGCATCCGGTTTTTATATACACTCTAGGGTAGGAGCTAAAAGACTACGTAAAGTCGGGGTACCCCGATTCAGTTTTAGAACAGATTCAACCTATTAACTACAAGCCGGTGTATAAATATGTTGTCGCCATATCGTAGAATTTTTAAAATTTTTATTTCTGTATTAACCTTTGTAACATAATGTACATACTCACAGTTATCTTCATTCATTCTTCCAGGTCAGAGCAAGCATTCTGTTACCGTTAGGCGCTGATCTGATTATTTCTTACGACACGTTTTATCAACAATCAGTACACAGACAGAGCTCCATCTTTAAGATGACATTACGATGATTTAGTGACATCCAAGGGTTGGTAATTTAGGAAAGGCAGGCCCTCCACCGCCGTCGCCACCACCACCGTCGCCGCCACTGTCGCCGCCACCGCCGCCGCCGCCGCCTCCAGGCGAACATCAACCACTGCGCCTGCGCTCAGGACCTGTTGCTCCAGAGCATGGCGCAGTGGTCGATTAACATCGCCGTGGTCGCTGAGCCGTACTTTGTCCCGCCCAGGGATGACTGGGTGGAGGACCTGAACGGCTCAGTGGCCATAATTTCGTCGGCTGCCGCCGGTACCCCGTCCCTCGAAGGTGTCACGAGGGGACAGGGGTGCGTAGCAGCACGGTTCGGAGAGATTGTAGTCGTGGGAGTATACTTCTCTCCGAGCCGAACTCTCGCCGAGTTCCAGAACTCTTTAACAGAGTTGAGTGTCGTCGTCGCTAGAAACCACGCCTTCTCCGTGCTACTGCTCGGGGACTTCAACGCCAAGAATTTGGCCTGGGGTTCCCGTTGCACGGATGTGCGGGGCAGGATGGTGGAGGACTGGGCTCTGGAAACAGGCCTGGTCGTCCTAAATCGGGGTTCTGTTCCTACGTGTGTGCGGATGCGGGGCGAGTCGGTGGTGGACATCTCGTTCGCCAGCCCCGCTCTGTCACAGCGTGTCATTGACTGGCGCGTCATGGAGGAGGTGGAGACCTACTCCGATCATCGGTATATCCGGTTTGAGGTCTCCACCCAGACCTCTAGCGCGCTGGTCCAACAGGCCCCGAGTGGTCCGCGGTGGGCGCTGAAGCAGCTGGACCGGGAGCTTCTCCTGGAAGCCTTGATCGTGCAGGCCTGGGTGTTTTCACCGGACAGGCCTGCTGACATTGACGATGAGGTGGAGTGGTTCCGGGAGGCCATGTCCGGGATCTGTGACGTGGCAATGCCCCGAGTCCGGCCAGGATGCGCCCGACGTCAGGTGTACTGGTGGTCGCAGGAGGTTGGGGCGCTACGAAAGGTGTGCGTCGACGCGCGATACCAGTACACCAGGCACCGCAGGCTCCGCATCCGCCCTCCGGATGCGGAAGCCACGGAGGTGGAGCTGTACGAGGGGTACAGAGCGGCGAAGACCGGCCTCCAAGAGGCTGTTCAGCGGGCCAAGGATATGGCCCGCGAGGAGATGCTGGAGACTCTGAACAGAGATCCATGGGGGCGCCCCTACAGAATGGTGCGGAATAAACTCCGCACATGGGCCCCCCCGCTGACGCAGAGTCTCCGCCCACAGCTGGTGGAGGAGGTGGTGAGCGCTCTGTTCCCTTCACGGGGGGAGCATACTCCCCCGCCTATGGCTCCGCCACTTGCGGTGCCCGAAGCGGACCACGCGGACGACGACGACGACACCCCTGAAGTGACCGGGGTAGATCTGAGAGCGGCGGTAGGCAGGCTGAAGGCCAAAAATACCGCCCCGGGACCCGACGGCTTGCCGGGTAAAGCCTGGGTTCTGGCCTCGAGGGCTCTCGGGCCTCGACTGGAGGCGCTCTTAAGCGCATGCATGGAGAGAGGCCAGTTTCCACTCCGTTGGAAGACGGGGAAGCTGGTCCTCATTCAGAAGCCAGGGCGCCCTGCGGACTCTCCGTCCGCATACCGGCCCAAAGTGCTGCTCGACGAGGTCGGCAAGCTCTTTGAGAGAGTGATTGCGGGCCGCCTCGTCGGGCATCTGGTGAGGACGGGGCCGGATCTTGCGGAGTGCCAGTTTGGCTTCCGCAAGGGGCGCTCGACGGTGGACGCCATCATGCGCGTGAGAGCCCTCACGACGGGGGACGCGGTATCCCGGGGTGGGGTGGTCGTGGCGGTGTCACTCGACATCGCCAACGCGTTCAACACCCTGCCCTGGAGCTGCATAGGGGAGGCACTCCGGTATCACCGGGTGCCGACTTACCTCCGTCGAATAGTCGGGGCGTATTTGACGGACAGAGCCGTCATCTACCCCGGTCGCGACGGGAATTGGAACCGGCGAGAGATGTCGTGCGGTGTCCCACAGGGATCGGTTCTGGGGCCGCTCCTGTGGGACATCGGTTACGACTGGGTGCTGCGGGCCGACCTCCCTGATGGCGTCAGCGTAGTTTGCTACGCTGACGACACGCTGGTCCTGGCGTAGGGGAGGTCGTATCAGGCGGCGGCCGACGCGATGACACGCGGGGTTGCGATAGTCGTGGAAAGGATCCGGCAGTTGGCTAGTCGATAGTCGTGGAAAGGGTCCGGCTACCTATTGCGGGAATACCCAGCGTACCTCTCCGCTCCGGTACCTGTCGGACCCTGCCTACGCCTCCGTCCTCCGTCCTCCGTGAAGGGCTCCTAACACTATTGGGCCGCGCCTCATCCGAGGGCCGCCTCACTTGGCGGGCTGATAACGCCTCCACCGTGCCTCTCTCTCCTGCTGCGTGGACCCTCCTGCGGGTGTCCTCCGTGCAGCACACGCAACAGCTCCTGTACGTGCGCCGGCTCCTGCTGCCGTGCTGCACCCTGCCCTGCTTCTTCACCTGTACCTGCGCCGGCTCCTGCTGCCGTGCTGCGTCCTGCCCTGCTGCGTGGGCCCTCCTACGGGTGTCCTCCGTGCCGCACAGGCACCAGCGCCTGCCCTCATCTGTACTGTAGAGGGCTAGAAGAGCCCTCTGAGGTAACGGGTGGAATCAAACACAATTGATTCCTTTAAATTTATATTGGGAGAACGGCTTTTACATCTTTCTATCTAAAATGTCACTCCCGGTTCTCAAACAAAACCTAATTAATATATTTGACACAAGCTTGAGCGTTCGAATGTCATCCACGCTAAATTATATCCGGCCTGCAACATATGAGGTTGCCTTCGGCAGACAAGCCTCTACAGTACCTATGTGCACCTGTCGCCGGCTCCTGCCTCGCGTCTACCTCCCTCTAACTGAATCTCCACCTCAGCCTCCTCAGCCCACTTACCACGCATCGTCATTCATACACCCCACCTCCACAAACTACACACCACTATTCAGTCCATCTTCATCTTTTAATTTGTTATAAATATATCTTTAACTGTATTCTACCTCCCTTTCTTTAATTTAATTTTACTTTAACTTTATAGTCCAGCTTTGCTTGTCGCTTCACGACACCTTGCCATATCATGAATATCAATGTCAGGTGTTTAAAATCTAATCAGTTTTTGCAAAAATAAAAGTAGACATTTCAAAATTATATTAAACGTTACTTATAGATTTTGGATATTATAGCAACTGAGTATTATATATATTATTAATATTACACACACAAGGAAATGTCAACAAAAATACAATAATATAAGGACAAGAACAACACGTCAGCCTAGTCAAATAACCCGCCCCTAACTGTTCCCGGCGCAAAGGTACCCAAAACGCTTGCTGCATTGCCACGTTGGATGGCAATGGCTAACCTTTGCACCAAGAACGAGCCGGAGCGGGAGTCACCCGTTTTGTCACGGAGCTTGTGCCCTATCTCACTAATGAGCCTCCTGGCCTCAGTGCCCCAAGCACCCATAGTCTCCATGGCAATGGGCACAAAATGATAGCGGTCCACCAACGGTGCATATTTCAGTATTATATTAATTGAATATTATTTCAAATGTGCATTATATAAACTGTTCATTATAGCATATGAAATTAGGTAAAATAAAATTATATCAATAATTCATTATATCATTTGATCGTGAAATAAAAATAAAAAAATTAAATGAAATTAGGTCTTATGATCATTAGAATTTTTGTTATTATATCAAACGTTACACACCCTATTTGACGTAGTATTTTTTTGCTACCTGCCGATTATAATTCCATCTTTTGACAAGGTTCAATTGAATGATCAACGTATCTATTTTAGGTTTGATGCCCTTAAAATGGGCTAATTCCATAAACAAAAATATCATGATAATCATCACCATTCTCCTGTCCTAATCCTAATTTATTTGGGGTCGGTGCAACATGTCTTTTTCTTTCATATTGGTCGTCATCTCCATAATCACCCCCTTTCTAACCATATCATCATTCACACAGTCCATTCATCGTTTTTTTGGTCTTCTTACTCCCTATTCTTATAACCATCGATATCCATTCTCAAAACAAATGAAAATATATGACTGCTAAATTAAGCTCACAAACTTTTTGCAGAGAGAGGCACGGCGACATTACTAGTCCACAACTCCATGGTTACCCTCATAAAGTCTTTTTGTCACGTCTTATAGCACCCACGGGAAGGAACGAGTTAGCGTGTTCCAACCGGGCCTGAGAAACCGCCTAACTACCCTGTGGTAATATAGCATCCAATATAAGGATCCCTTTTACGACGAAGGGAAAACATGATGGATATTTTTTCTAACGGACGTGTGCTTATGAGATCCTCTTCTCACATTATTAGTTCCCCATATGTATTTGGCTCAAGGGGCCAAAATTGAATCTAATACGGCAACTTTACCAGGATCGATTTCAAAGTTTACAAAGGATGTCACCAAAATCTGCCCAAAGGAAGTACCGAGGTACACTTAGTGGTATAAAATACACTAGATTACACTGAATAATATTGCATTTATATATTTTTCTTATGGTTACCCGGGGACGAGAATAAAATAACTTTTAACGTAATATAAAGCTCGCCATTTCGGGCACAATTATACTACCTTGGTCCATTACATTACCTATTTTAAAAAAAACCTGTCAAGCTGACAGTTGTCTGCTGTCAGCTGCAGCTGCTGTTGTTTTTGTTTCATTTCAAATATTTTTATAGTATCCTCAAGAACCAAATCGTGAGGTGACAAACGGAATACCAGAAAGAATTGCCAAGTTATTAAACAAAATACAACGAACAACAGACGAGTACCCCGAAACGCAAAAAACGAACAGAATGACATGTGAATGACATTTACCCACGAAATAATGTCCACAGAACACATTATACTCCTAATGTCAACCCGTACATGAAAAGTTGCCACATGATTTAATTGTGTTACAGGTTATTAAAACTTTAAATAATATATTATATAGTTTTAAATTATTTATGGATAAAAACACAATTATTTACGAATTTCTCTATTTTTTCTCTACGATTTGGTGCACGTGTACCTCGAGGTTCATGTTTGGGCAAAGTTGTATGAGCTTTTGCTGACCTCCTTTCTAGGGTACAACTATCGAACAACTTTACAATATTCAGCCTAGTTTGTATAAACAATACTGTTACTCCCAAACACTACCTGAATCCGTATTCAACAAAATTAATGTTGACATAATACGAGAGGTTTTCAATTGGAATGAACAATACTAGGATAGTGATTCCAGTGCACTAGAGCCTACTCATACGTCTTAAAATAATAAACCAATAAGTTAGGGACTTAGATAATCAAAATAACATTTTTTTGTTAACGTTTCTGGCGCACCAAAGGCTGCTGTTATTTTACCAAGGGTAGTTATAAAAGCTCCGAAAAGTGATTTACTGCTTTAAATACTAATTTTTCGACAAATAAAGAAACGACCGAATAAAATACTGAAAATTCCGAAAAATTAATACAATATTTGTTGTCGTAATGTTTTTCCACCAGTTAAATTGCGTTTTACCGAAATCTACAGTAAGTTACCTATTTTATATTATACATTTAGAATCAACCTTACACATTTTATAACTGTGGCGCTGTGGCTGTGTGGTTTGGTTTTACATTCAAAAATATGTTTCAGGAATTTTTTTAGAAATTTAGTTTTGTTTGAAAATATAGATTATTTTTCGTAGAATTATACTTTGAATAGTCTTCATGTTTGTTTGTGATATACAACATCTTTTATTACATTCAACCATAGATCGCTGCAAGTTAATTTGTTTTTCGGAAGCTTTATCATTTCCCTTTTACCAATCACTACACAATTCACACAATCTTTGATTAACATGATTTAACGAACTGTTTAGACAGTCCTATGGAGAGTTACATAACGTAAAACGTCACGTCGTCGTCATCGTCGTCGTAAACGTTATCACGATATTTAAATTATCCAGTACAGAGTCAGAAGGCTAGACAAGTAACAGTAGCTTTAATATATATGATATATATAATGAAAAGTATTATATTCTTATTTTTTGCTACTAGTTGATCTAAAAATAACGAAATATCTATGTACATAATTAAAGCAAATTTGAACTTGTAAGCTTTAAATGTACATTATATTTATAGGGAAGAGTGCTGTTGTCTGATATGGAGATATTTGTTTATCTAGTTCAGACACAGATGTCTTGTCGAATTTCTGTTAGTATAAGCTCATTTATGATATGTTTTTATTTATGATGTACTATCTTACTTGAATTTGAAATAAATTATTATTATTATTCTATTATATTCTTGTCAGTCCCATACATATTGGAATTTTCCATCATCGCTATCGCTGTCACTTTGTCTACGGCCTCAGCAGGGTAGTTGCATAACACACTATCAGTAGAAAAGGCTTACATTTTGACCATTCAACAACATTTATTGCGTTTTTTACGTTGTTGAGCAGACTCATTTTTCGAACAATGGGTTAGCAATATCCTTTAAAATGATTTAGATTGAGATTGATATTGTGTGGTGGTGCGGGTCAGCCTCATACGGTCGAACCCAATAACCTATTTTCAGTTAAAGATAGATCGCTACAGATGGCAGCCAGTATAATCATTAACTGCCAGTTTCATATAATCATACTGGGGGGCAATTCTCGTAATTTTAAGAACGTTCACAGTCTGATCTCAGTCTCAATCTGTCAAAAATACCTCTAATTTCCCTACATTTTGACAAGCGTTTGACATTTGTTTGTCGCCGAGATGAGACTGCGACTAGATTTTAAACGTTTTAAATTACGAGAATTGCCCTTCTGATCGCTACAGATATAGATTATTGGGACGTTAAAACCCGAGATAGGTTTTTCTACCTCCAGTATGCCAAAACTGGTGAAAGATAGGTAATTAGGTTAGGTCATTAACCATCATGCTGACTATCTAACCTGTAGGTACTAGATACTACTGAAACCTATTATTGTAACAAAACGCTGACACGATAGAAGAACTAAAACAAAGACAAAAAAAAAAACTAAACCCTAGTCACCGACAAAAGATAATTCCTTCCACATTCATCTTACGGACTTACTCTAATATTTATCACGGGATTTAACAAAGGAGAATCCCCAGTCACATACTACCGTCGCGTTGATAATGAAGAGTAATTATTATTATAAGAGAAGTCGTACCGTAAATGATAATACGGGAAAAATTCTACCTGGATTCATCAAAGTTCCGGATAATAACTTTTCGTGGCTGGCTGGACGAGCGAACGAATTTGTTGCTTCTTCTTTTCAATTTTGCGGCGTTTCTGACTTTCATTTTGAACTGAGATTGTTTTATTTTTGAGGAATGCTGGAATATTAATAAGAATAATGGATTTTCTACGTTGTGGTCACATTAGTAAGTATTATAAATTAGGAGGATTTCCGTTGGCCTGGCGTATTTCTCAACGACTGTTGAGAAATACGCCGTTGTCGCCGCCTTAGTCGGCCGCTCTGTAATAAGTCACTACTCATTACTGTGCGGCTGACGAGAGAATGCGTTCTTGACACCTGTCAGTTTCATACAAATGAATACGTGTTTTGCGAATTTGATCTTTATTAGCCACTAGACACGGATTCTCTCGACGGTCGGGCCGTAGTTATGGTCTATGTATTATAAGCCTGTAATTGTCAAACAACCGCGGGGTAATTGAGCAACACATTGAGTAGCAATGGGTATCATTTTGACAGTTCAACAACATTCATTGCGTTATTTACGTTGTTGAGCAGACACATTTTTCGAACATATGAAGCAATAGATTAGCAATATACTTCAAAATGATTCAGAATGAGATTATAGTGAGATTGATAGGTACGCAATTAGGACGTAGGTTTGATTACTTTTCCCATTAGCAAATGTGACTATATGTGTGACTATAATTTGACGGAAAGGCTTTTCTCGAATTTTCTCTGCCTTAAGGAAAGAGTGGTAGTTGTGTTTTGTGTTTACCTAAATTAATTTTAAAAAGTTATCACATAAAAACTTGTTTTTAGATATAACTAGTTTTCAATCTACAGCTTTATGTTTACGTAAAAGGACCGTAGAACCTCCGAACAGACCTCCATCTTGTTGACCAAATAATTTCTTAACTATTTAACACCTAATCCTTCCTTCCCAATCCTTTAATCTTGATAAGTTCTCTACATAATCTATTGATTAACTTTCTGACTACGGATAAGTGACAGTGGTTAATCATTTTAAATACAATATTTAAACATAATACCAAATTTCAAAACTGCGTAGGTAGATGGTTAGATATAAGTACTTATGTATTAAATTCATTGCCTTCGCTACTAGGAAACTACTTCCATTATTAACACATACTGTAATATAACTATTTGGGAAGTTTGGTAGAACTTAGTCGTAGTTAATCTTACTAGATCCTTTAGGTAATGAGTAAACGGTAAGGCCCGTTTACTAGATCACTGGTTTAGTATGAATCTCGACTCTATTAGACAATGTAAGTAAAATATCGCAGCGAGATTTTAGCGCGTATTGGATTTTCAACCCTTGATGTTTAGCCGAGCATTGAGAATCCAATAGAGCTTATCCCAGCGCGTCGAAAAAATACACTGTTGGATTTTAAACTCTCGGCGCTAAGCAGTGCATTGACAATCCAGTCTGCGAAAAAAATCGCCTCGGGTTAAACGCGACCGTGCTTACCTGGGCGAAGTAATTGTTTAATACTGACAATTAATTTCTTATCGAAATTCTTGCATTTGTTTAATTTTTAAATGCTGGCATCTATCTCACTTGGACACCCAAAAAAATGTATACAGCTCTATGGAGGGTACCTCACCTGAAGCCCAACTCCCGTAATTAGAAACATTCAAAATCTGGTCACAATCTTATCTCAGCGACAATCAATGTCAAAAACTTGTCAAAAATGTACGGAAACTGAAGGTATTTTTGACAGATTGAGACTGATATCAGACTGTGAACGTTCTTAAAATTGAATATTCTATACGAGAATTGACCCTCTAGTGTCTGCTTGGTTAGCAAAAATATTGATGTTACCTATGTCAAAGTGTACACTGGCAAAGTGGAAGTGCCACCATGGGGTGGCGGTACCACTTTGCCAGTGAACACTTCGCGACCATTCGCTAGGACACCAGTGCTGGCGCAACCATGGTCGCATTGTCAAAACTTTTATGGTTGGCTGCGCAACCTATCGGATGCTTGGTGAAATACTTACCATAAAGCTGTGTATATTTTGCTGGCAGCGCGACCATGGTTGGCGTAACATGGTGCCCTAGTGAGATATACATTCACTTAGATTTTCATACACAAAAGTAACAAAATAGTCACGACTTCGCTAGAACGAGAAATAAGATAATTATTTCGTAACCTCCTCGTTGTGGAATTAATGATGATTGCAGTAAGATGAATCAGTGTTGTCCATCCTAATATACCGCCATTATCATCCATCTACCAGAAATCGTGATTGTGGCCATTTTCTTTGTGATCATTCATAGTGCGCTTTATAATTTCTCATGTGGCGATATTATCGTGGCCGTCCACGTCACGGCATCACGATAACACAGGGAAATAAAATGTATAGAAAGATATGTTTTTTTATTTTTATTATATATATAACAATGTACTACCTTACATGCATACCTACTACTTATATATTATGTGTTTTGAAGGAGATACAACTAAATGTGCCTGACAATTTTGTATCACGGCGCCGGAAGCCACGGTTACTAGCGGTGCCTCACGCACGAACCAACTTGCTCAGCAAAGCGCCACTGACGTGCGCCTTGCGCGCACTGAATGACACTGCTGAAAGGATCGATCTATTTACCTGCTCTCTGAATGAATTCACAAAAACAATATTGTATGTGTTATGTTATTTAAAATAGTTATTTAAAAGTTTAGTCAGTAGTTATGTAAAATAACTATTGTACATAACTACTTTAAATAACTATTTTTTAATTAATAATATAGTTTAATTAAGGACCACGCTAACGCATTAGGAATTCCCTGTAATGTTGATTGTTTGTTTGTGATAAATAAACAAATAAATATTATAACAAGCTGCGCTCCACGGTTTCACCCGCATAAGTTTCGATCCCGTGGGAATATCGGGATAAAAAGTATCCTATGTGCTATTCTAATGTATAAGCTATATTATTGTAAAGTCGTCACGTCAATAATATCGTCATGTTAGACATTATAAAAGTGCACTATGGCAAAGAAACCCAAGCATATCGCAAGATAGTGTGGGTAGTAGACAGATGTCTCAAAGGACTCTGATAAACAATTACGCAGGCCGCTCATTATTTTACTACCGGATAAATAATAACAGGAAGCGTCTTAAAACGAGGAATATTAATTTCCCATTTCCAATTTCTCTAGAGCGAATTCGGAATAATTTTCTCTTACTAAATAATTCAATCTTCTAAGGTCGTATACCCGTATAGTAGAATATACCGGGTGGCAGGGATATCGACGCACAACCTGTTCCATCTACCATGGATTCAGTAGGTACCCAATTCTGAACCCCCTGCATTGAAACTTCTCGACATTTTTTTTATTGCTAAAAATTTCGACGCTAGGTTCGAATCATTTATTAATTTATCCTCACACTGATATCATATGCTGAAATCATGGTTTCAGTTTGCGCGTTGATGTTCCTGCAGAGCCGATAAAAGTGTCCTGTTCTAAGTAGGTATTATATAGGATTTTTCTCACTAAGCTCAAGAATTTAACGTTATTTAACGTCACTTTTGTTTAGCAAGTTAATTACGGAAAAGTTTAATCAAAATTATTGATTTACAAGATTCTAAATTATAGCCTTGAAAACTCGAAAATTACAAAAGATTAAGCAGCGTAACTTTTCTTGCTTATAATTACATCGTATTCTCCTGAGAGAAACCGCTGCAAAGGGCAATAGCGCCATAAATTATTCGAGGGGCTGAAAATCTGGGCCGGAGCCAATTAGCCCAAGTATTTCGTTGCACTCCTGCTAAAACTCGTCAAAAGTAGAAACTAAATCGATGAGAACTTCCTTCTTGGTTTGGCTTGCTACGATCCCAATTCAGGAAATAACTAGGCCGGAAATAACTAGGCTGGAAAGCTGTCTCGAGAATATCTAAACTTGTTGGGTATACCTGATTGCCAAAAGTTTAAACCGAAAAATCAAATGTTTGGAATGGTTTACCCAACTGTTGGGGAGCAGCGGTGGCCAAGTGGTAACGGGCGCGACTTAGTTGTAGGTCGTAGGTTCAAACCCAGGCAGGCGCTTTACTATGTGTAAATGATTTCATCACCAATGGTCTGAAAACGGTGAAGGAAAACATCGTGAGGAAACCGATCCTAATCAAAAATTTTAAGACGTGGGACACCTACCAACCCGCACTGGGCCCGCGTTGTGGATTACGGCCCACTCCCTCTCACCGAGAGGAGGCCTGTGTTCCAACAGGGGGGGGAATCATTACATTCTGATTATGTTATGTACCCGACTTTTGCGAAACCAAACTAAACTACAAACACTACACACACATACACATTACACACACTTTAAATTGGATTACTATATTAACTTCATTTTAAATTGAATAAAATTGAAATATGATAATAAATAGAGTTTATTTAAAAATTTACAAGGATTATAATTTTATTAATACATGTGATTTAATTTATTACATACATTCGATTACATTGATAGATAAAATTTCTAGCAAATTCAGTTATGGGTTTTAATTAAATTAAAATACGGAATTTAACATTAAACTCTAGTTTTTACAAGGACAGGATAATAAAAGGAATCCGTAACATTATTTCCCCCAGAAATTCCTTAGGAATTCTGGTCCTTCTTTATGGCTGTTGTAAAAAAGCTGCCTTTCGCTTCAACACATTTATTCCAATCTGTCACGGCTCATAAAAACGTTGAGAATACTCGTTTACATAGTCGAAAATCGTACAATACGTGTTCACCTTCCGCATATTTAAAACGGAAACGTGATACGAAACTCAACTCTACTGCGATGACGAAAAAAAATCGTGTCTAGAGTCACCCCGTTCAGATAAAACGTCATTTGGAAGCAGCAATAAAAACTTGTAAAATTGTCAGTCTGGATATCGTCAGAACCAAATGTTCTCGATACACGGAGACTCGATTCGATTCGAATAATCGTTCCCTTGGGCAGATCCGTCATCAATATTTCAAGGGGTATCGAATGCGAGCTCCCGATTTGCTCGTTCGTTCCTTTCCACAAATGTGTGGAGCTGATTTGTTTGGTCTTTCACTCATTTGAGCGAGAGAAACTTTTAGAGGATATTTTTCCGGGAAACTTTATGGGGAATACTCACAAGCTATCGCTCGTTTTTTTGCACAAATCTATGATTTGATATCGGTAAGACATGTTCCGAAATAAAAGATTACTTTTGGCAACAGTACCCTACTCGAAACTAACATGCTCATAAAAACATGTACTGTAGCATTTCTGGAAATTCAAGGCGCACTTTACTACCGTATAAGCTGCTTATCTTCCAGAGCAAGCTGCAGGAGACAACTGAGGACATAAGTCAATATAATGTCCGTAAACAGGAACCAGCAACTTGTCTGTATTTATGCTAATCTGAACACCCAGCGGTATAATTGCTGAACATTACTTGAACTTTAGCGTTTTGGTTTGCATAGTCTTAAAACTTACGCGTTGCACAGTTCATTAAGTTGTTTTATTGTCGCTTATTTAAAGGTTCTTGATCAATTCTGAAGAAATTGAATGATGTTACAAAATTAAGAATATCAAGTTTTAGTTAATCTTTTCTCACCTTCTTTTCCCATCTTCTTCATATGGGACAAACTAGGAATATTTTGAAATGTGGGACAAAACTTCAGGACGAAAGAAGAAATCAATTCTGAAGATAATTTTATAATTCAAAGTTAAGTAGTTTGACAACGAATTGAGTAAGTTTGTAAAATGCTACATACATTTTCTATGATCTGAAAAAAGATGAGGTGTGTTGGATCATGCAGTCAAAAATTAAAAATTATAAATATTTCATACTTTTTTATACCTACGTGTACACAATAGAGTAATATTATAACATAGTGTTATAACACTATAACATATAAGAAATAAATATCTCCGACCACAGCGTCATGCAGTTGCAGTTCTTTTTAATAAAACTGAAATGGACTTGATTTATACGTGTTTTGTCTGGTTGAAACAAGATGGCGTCCGTAATATCTGCATGAAACTGGTTAGATCCGGTTTTCGAGCGCAATTTTTCGCTTTTTCCCACTATCTAGCAGTTTGAGCCAACAGTTAGAGAAAGAATCATTTTTATTAACGGCCGCTCGCTGTGCAATTTTGTGATATAATTTTTATTTTCTGACTATTTTTCAATCTAAGTTCCGCTCGTGTGGTTTTATAGTAGCGACAGATTAAACGGTTATGAAATTAGATTTGTTTTGCCCTTCTACAATATTCGCAGATACGTATACGAATTTCGTTTTAAGACTCATCTGAATAATGTACAAATATACGATAAAGCAATACAAATCAACAACTTATAAATTACAAATACTTATAATTCTGTTCACATTTTGGAACATTTTTATTATATCCCTTAAAAAGGCAAAACCCAGTTTCGTTTATTTTAAACATAAGCCGGAAAGTTTGCCTAGTATCAAAACAAACACCCACTCCATTTACTTGACAAACGCTTAATGAAGTATATGAACTAATAATTCGCTAGATAAAAGAGAAGCAGAACTTTTCAATACCGTGTCGCTACATATTTTAGTGGAAGACGGTAACTTGTCGAACTTATCTCGGGAGGAGATAGTATTGGTTGAATGTTTTTGTCGATATCGATACTCAGCTGGGTTTTTTGCTGTAGATATTTAAGTTTTATTTAAGGGACCTTAATAAGAATCCCTCCTCAGTAGAAGAAAGTGAATGGAAGTAGAATAAATGCTGTGGAGATGCGTTCCTTGTAAAGCATGTGAGGTGTACCTGGTGTGGCTGAAGAATTATGTGATAAGGTAATGGTGCAATTTAAAAGAAGATGTAGTGACAAAAATTGAAAAAAATATGCTTAGAAGGTTCGATCATGTTGAGAGGATGAATGAAATCGACAAAAAAAGGCAGATGTGCCGACGAATCAAAATGAGCTATGTTTATGTAACTTAAACCTGTGAGTCAGTTACAGTATTTTAAAATAACTTTGATTATTTCAGATACAAATTCAATTCGTACGAGTATGTATTTTAGAATGCTATGATCATAATCATTATCTGCCTAGCTTTTTCCCTACTATGTTGAGGTCTGCTTCCAGTCTGACCGAATGCAGCTGAATACCAATTATTTTAGAATGCTACCTACTGATAAGAAAAAGATTAGTGGCATCGATATTCTTGTCACAATACATTATATCGACATTCGTCACTTCTCCCGTCGCCACCTATGTATCTCACCCGTTTAGTACGTACGGAACTTCAGCCTAAATCTTCGGAAATAAACTCTACTTATCCAGAGTGTACTTGAGAACAAAATTTATGTGACAATCTTCGGACCTTTTTCAATCTCTGCTACCAGCCTTTTATTTGAGTCTCATCTATTCATATTGACCCTCTTGCTGACCCTGTAGATACGGTCAGGAGGTACCCCAAAATAAGTATTGGTTATGACGGTTATCGATAAAATCAGGGCTGGCCTTTCAATGGTAGCCAGATATCGAATCAAATATTAGTATTGATCGCAATGCAGGTCCGGCAAAGTTCCTTTCGAAAGTTGCGCCAGTTGTTCGAATAATTTGGATGGACGATAAAAAGTTTGCCCTTTTTAATGTCTTGATTTTATAATTGCTTGAAAATTGGTCCTCGTGAATGCTCTGGTCTTTTTATTTATATTGTTTTACCATTATTTGACGGGCTTGTGGCTAAGTAATAACAGCCGCACGGATCGATCGATCAGGTTAAGCTACGCTTGTCGCGGTTGGTCCGTGGATGGGTGACCATCTTCAAATACCAAGACCCCTCTGTGCCTGGGTTGTGGAGGTCAGATAGGCAGTCGCTCTATGTAAAATACTGGTATTCAGCTGCATCCGGTTAGACTGGAAGCCGACCCCAACATATGTTGTTGGAAAAAGGCTAGGCAGATGATGATTATAAAAAAAATAAGCTAAATCATAGACATTACTAGATCATAGATATTACTAGATCATAGACATTACTAGATCATAGACATTACTAGATCATAGACATTACTAGATCATAGATATTACTAGATCATAGACACTACTAGATCATAGACATTACTAGATCATAGACATTACTAAATCATAGACATTACTAGATCATAGACATTACTAGATCATAGACATTACTAGATCATAGATATTACTAGATCATAGAAATTACTAGATCATAGACATTACTAGATCATAGACATTACTAGATCATAGACATTACTAGATCATAGACCGGAGCATCGACGTTAAAGTAATAGATTTTTAAAAACAGTTCTTAACTTGAGTGGTCGCGAACAAAACAAAATATTGTATATTAGTGTCTAGTAACATAGAACTATTGGAAAACACTGCCAAGTCGAAAGAAGTGTGAATGTAGTGGGAATAATGCGATAGAAAATGAAATAAATAATAATATTTTTTTTTTTTAATTGATTGATTGTATCAATCAATCGTACACGTACCGACCGCAGCAAGTTTAACTTAACCTTGGATCGACTTGTGCGGCTGTTATCATTTAGCGACGAGTCTCTCTATATAATATAGATTTGACTCTGTGAGAAATATGCAAACCTATAATATTCAAATCAGCAACAGGGAAGTACTGTTTGCAATACGCATAATTGGGCCAATAGAATCCAAACAAAACAGGAAATTAATGTTAATTTAACTGACATTTTAATTATACTGATTTTATAATCAAAACTAATAAATTATTGTTTTATAGGAATTGCATTGGCTTGATTAATGTTACGTGGACATACTCGTACCTACATAATTACAACAGTAGTCATTTTAAATTATTTCTAAAATTCTTTATCAATTCTTGTAAAACGAAGCACAATGGAAACAAACACGCACACATACACGCCACTTACATACAGCACACATACACATTACTCATAATATACCATACCCATAATCAGCCTATCATGTTCCCACTGCTGGGATACCACACCTGAAATCACCTGTCTAGTCTCCACTCTAGAATTCGTACCCCGAGGCCCAAGATACAGGCTAACTGTCTAGTTTGGGGCTTACTAGCAAATAATAAATATCGTAAACTAGCTGTAGGTAGTACTTTAAGCTACTCATGTCGTCTTAACTTGCTGTTAACCAGCAAACCTACTGTATTACCTGGGGCTGCAGTCTCGACATTCATAGCGATTGCTTTACGACCGAATTCGGTCGCAAAGTCCCGGATTGACAGGTGTAATGTATGGAGTGGCAGGACTTTGCGACCGACTTCGGTCGTAAAGCGATCGCTATGAATGTGGAGACTGCATCCCCTGCCCCAGCAGTCTCGACATTCATAGCGATCACTTTACGACCGAATTCGGTCGCAAAGTCCCGGATTGACAGGTGTAATGTATGGAGTGGCAGACCTTTGCGATCGAATTTGGTCGTAAAGCGATCGCTATGAATGTCGAGACTGCAACCCCTGGACAGTAACATACCTATTTATTATTTCTATTTTGCTTAATTAAAGGTATTCTGAGACAGTGAGGCGGGGTCACGGCAGACCACGTGGCGAGTGCGGGACGAGCTGGATAGGTTCCGAGAAAACTGGAAGGAGGGCGCGCGGGCACGCGAAAGGTGGAAGAAATTGAGGGAAGGAGGCCTTTGCCCGGCGTGGGACAGCGTAGGCTGGTAAACAAAAAAAAAGGTACTCAACAAATTATCTTCAGTCAAGAAATTACAAAAAATACTTTTTGAACTCGCCTAAAAACACAACGACCCTTTAACTTGATTGACCCTTTCAAAAAAGCTATTGGCAAATCTTTTAACCCACCTGATAACGATAAACACAACATACCTAAGACCTTTTTGTAACCTTTACAAATTCATGAATTCATCTTAAGTGTTGTTTATTTTTTTCCTGGAGCTGTGGTGCCTCAGTGATAACCGTCGAAGGTTTGAACCCATTCAGGTGATTTACTTTGTGTGCATATTTTATCACCATTGCTCTCAAAACATCGTGAAGGAAATTATTGTGAGGAAACCGGCATACCCTAGAACCAAAAATTCGAAGACATGTGACACCTACCATCCCACACTGGGCCCGCATGGTGGATTACGGCCCACTCCCTCTCACTGAGAGGCAGCCTGTGTCCCAGCAGTGGGAACATGGTAGGCTGATTGTTATTTTTTTCCTAGTCTTAGGCTGATTTTTTAATCGACAGATAATATTTTTTATTCGTGGAATAAAATTGACATCTGACAGATTTTGTATGGAAGAACTGTCAAAAATTCAAAATTATTCCTCCGATAATATTATAGAATCTGGCGTTGGAAAATCAGCCCTTAATGTAATATCGAATCGAAATAAAGTTGTCTATTACTTTACAACTTTACAAAGGTCAATATGAGAAATGTGTATTTAGGGTACGATGGGACTGGAGGCCAAAGTCCTCGCCCACATATGGGAGTGACGAGAGGAGGCAAAACGCCGGGGCGTTGCTCCGCTGCCGCAAGAAATCACGGCACAGCGGACAGAGCTCCGGCGGGATCTCATAGCGGCATGGAGAGTGCGATTGTCGCAACCCAGCGCTGGGCACGCCACAATTGCGGCGATAAGTCCCCTCTTTGAGGAGTGGCTAGAGAGGCGCCACGGCGCCCTCACCTTCCGCCTGACGCAGGTCCTCACCGGACACGGTTGTTTCGGGAGGTTCCTGTTCAGGATAAAGCGGGAGGAAACGCCAGGGTGTCACCACTGTGGGGATCGCCCGGAGGACACGGTGGAGCATACGGTGGAGGTCTGCCCGGCTTGGGCGGGACCCCGCCGTGTCCTCTTGGCGGCGATCGGCGGCGGTGACCTCTCGCGTCCGGCCTCATACAGGCCATGGTCCGGAGCGAGAGTGAATGGGAGGCCGTCACCTCCTTCTGCGAAGCAGTTATGCTCGCGAAGGAGGAGGCGGAGCGTGCGAGGGAGAGGCAATCGCTGCACCCTCGCGCTCCTAGCCGCCGCAGGAGACGCCCTGGACGGGAGTCAACAGCCGACTCCCGGCCACCGTAGGCGCGGGCTTGCGGGCGGCGAGCTATGGGCAGCTCGCCGCCCGGTAAGGACCAGGCCCGGGTCGACGGCGCGTTGTGTTCCACGCGCGCCTCAAAGAGCTGTCAGCACGAACTGACGGGGTCCGCTAGGGCCGATGCCGCCGGGGCTGCGGGTTGTTCGAAAGAGATACCGTGGCCCCTGGCACAGGCAACTGAAGGAACACGGGTGGGTTTTAGTCAGTAAAAGTCTGACACTCCCTTCTGCTCCGCCCAGAGCGGGAGGAGTCATTTGATGATTTCCCACCCAGAAAAAAAAAAAAAAAAAGGGTACGATGGGACTGACACGCATTGCGATTAGAATTGTCCCTATATAAATAAAGAGAGATAAAAAAGGGTCAATATAAAAGTATTTATAGTCTTTTATAAAGTACTTGCAGATAGCGCGTTAACAGACCATAAGCCATTGGTTAAGTTACTTCCGCCACTTTCGCAAAGTGAAAAAAAAAACTTATAAAGGATAAAATGAAAAACTCCCAATAAAAAAATGTTCTTAAAATTCATATGATTTTGTCGAGATTTATAGCAATTATTATTATGATCAACTTCAAGACGATCTCACTAAGCGTTTAAGAGGTTTTTATTCGTAAACAACTGGTTGCAACTTTTTCCGGTTTACTCTGTAAAAATCTCATCGTGAAAACTTGGGTACAGTGAGCTTGAAGTGAGCTGTCATTCCACCTGAAGGATTGACACTTTTGACAGCTCACTTCATCTAAGTTTGCTCGGTGAAATTTTTACATGATAGACCGGTTGTTCATCGCTTTGAAAAATGTATTGGCATCATGCAGAACGGTAAGAATACGTAGGTATACGTACTGTTGAAAATTTCAGCAGTGTCCTCAAAGAAATTGGGGATGTTGAAAACTGGGCCAGAAGTATTGAAAATGATATTATGATGATTGTCACCGATACTTTAGAAAGAGCATACAAATTGACACAAAAACAACCAAGCATAAGTAATGGTGCTAGTTTAGTCGGAAATATGTCAATATAAACTTGAAGGAATCGTATCGTTTTTTGATTCCTCCGGGTACCTCGAAGGGATCACCTAGCCCTTCACAGTAGGTACCATAAATTAAATCTATCGGCCAAAAACGTTTCCACGTTTAGGTTATAAGTTTCTTTTTAATATTCTAACAAGTGAAGCTTTATGAAAGCCATTAAAAACAATGAATACCCAATTATAATATTTCCAAGATAGCCAACGAAAGAGTTGAAATTCATAAAGTAAAGGGAAACGAATTGTTTTTCGTTCGGTATCACACCAAAAAAGTGAATTCAGAACCGCCGTTGAATACCAAAAAGGAAACAATTTGCAATCACAGTTCCCTTCGGTGAATAAATTAGAAGTTGCCGGCATTAAATTAGAGGTTTTCGAATAATTGAGATTGTTAACAACAAGGTGGTTGGACGTGCCGCTAAATTGTGGAAACAAAATGTTTTTTTTTACGGTTGTAACTGAAACGTTCAGATGAAATGTGTGATTGAGGTTTGGGTAAAAAATATACGTTCCTAAATTTTATTACAGCGGAAATATTGTACAGTTTGTCTGGCTTCGTGCTACAAGATTATTTAGTCATTTTTCATAGTGCTTAGTCCATTTTGTAGGTATTCAATGGGATCCTACGTATATAGGTTGATTTCTAGGTCCTGTGGAGTGGTGAGAATGAGGTTTATAGGGGTTTAATAAAAAAAATATGAATAAAAATTAAAGGTAGCCTATAATTTTTCATCTAATTTTTTTATTTAGCACTCAGGTATGACATCCAAGACTGCTACTTTATTTTGTTGTATATTAATATAGTCAGGATTACATACCGTATTTAAAAAAAAAAAATATTACTTGCAAAGTTTTATGAAGCGCCATCTCCTAAAATTTACTGGAACAAATATCAAACAGGCTGTAGAAATGAGTAGGTGCTCGGTATTCAGCAGATTCCAGCAAAAGTATTTTTAATTCCTGATAGATGCCACTGTTATAAAATAGTAGTTCCTGATAGATCCCACTGTTATAAAATAGTATGTATTGAAATATAATTACATTTATTAATAAGGGACTTTGAGGAAGGATTTATTATTAGGAATTTACTGTCAGCGCGCTATCACAAACTAAGCGCCATCTAGTCATATTGGTTAGAACTATGAAAGTCGAAGCTTCTAACCGAGGACAAAATTTTATTTCAGTACCTGGAAAGGACATTACCTGGACACTAGTGCCATCTAGTGGCAGAATTTAAAAGTATCATGGGGACTGACGTTTTACTCCCTCGTACACAACGAACTCTCCACTATGAAAACCCATTCCTGCTAGTTCACGTGATTTCCGATAGATATTGCGATTCTCAAACAAATATTAGTTCCATGCTTTTTTATTCCACATTGTTTTGGCTATGATCGTACTATACAAAAAAACTGGTTACGGTGCCACCACTGCACGACAAAAGCCTCTTTGTATACAAAGAAGGCACGTGCATTGATCACCACGCTTGCTCAAAATAGAAAATACATCCTGGAACACAGGACAATGAAAAATGTACTATATTTTAGCTTTTGTTTTTCACGATGTTTTCTTACTCACTGATTCACATAGCTGAATTTTGCTTGTCTTAATAAAACGCATCATTATAACGTCTAATTCCTCAGTGAGCTTATCTATTTATTTATTTATTCCGAAAGAGTTATGTGTTTAATAGACTAATATTAAACTTACATAACATAATTATATTATAATATATGTATTTCAATGTTTTGTCAAGTCATAAAAACCGTGGGAAGCAAGGGCGGGTCGCTTGTAAAGTTATAATCCACAAATAAGATTTTTATTTTCTTTTAAAAAACGTTGCCGAATACTAGGAATTTCTCCTGTATCGTGGGTGCGTTTACAAACATTTAAACTCACATACACAAACAGCCAGACCCAGAACAACTACTTGTAGATCATACAAATATTTGTTCCGTGCGGGAATCGAACCCGCGACACGCAGCGCAGAAGTCAATTGCTTAACCACTGCGCCAATCGTGCCGTCAAATAAATTTACAATAGTTAAACTTTGAAAGCACGGTAAGTACCTACCTTTTTAAAAGATTCTGTCCTAGTAAATGCCGGTTGGTGACAGTGAAACTATCAACAAATCACTCGGACAACAAAACGATGGCTACAATATTTTACACTAACTTCAATACCAAAAAGTTTCAAGTTACACACTTTAAAGTTACGAACGACTTATTTCCTGCTGCACCCGAACTGGTCTCCGCAAACGCTTATCACATCCAAGAAATATGGCACCAGGAAAGCAAACAAAATCTATTTATTCATGATTTATATTTTTCTTTTATCAATTTAATCATGACTGGCAAGGCTGGCAATGGTTAATGGGTTTACTAAGTAAGGTCGGGAAAATTAACTGTTAAGCAAATTAACAACTTACGCCAATTTAAAACCGGTAAGTTTGTTAAAGCGCCATTTCATTAAACTGTCAAAGAATGACAATGCGATTAGAACATACTAACAATTTGTGTTGGTAGTGGATTTGATTAACAAATAATTTCCAACATAAAATCACTAACTAAAAGTTTTCACGAATCGCTAAATCATCATCATTATTTTGAGCCGAAAGACGTCTACTATTACTGGACATAGGCCTCCCCAAAGCACCGAAACTTCGATCGGTTCTGAGTTTTCCGCAACCAGCGGATTCCTGCGGCCTTCATAAGGTCTGCGGTCCACCTAGTGGGCGGGCTTCCAACGCAACATCTTCCGGTCGGTACGCGGTCGCCACTCCAGAACCTTTCGGCCTCATCGGCCGTCTGTTCTGCGAGCAATGTGCCCTGCCCACTGCCACTTAAGTTTGGCAATTCTTCGGGCTATGTATTAGTGTATGTGTGTGTAATCGCTGAAAAAAAAAAAAAATTATAGACTAGATATATTGTAGACAGAGGTAAATTCGTATTTTTCATACAATTTAAGTAAGCAAATGATTGTAAAAAAAAGCATTAGACTGATTCGTTTTTTTTTGAAGGTATAAAAAACAACAAAATAAAACATAGGCAGTACGTGTAAATTCCACAAAATATTTATTTACATAAAAGTATAAATAGCAGAGACACACGACCACACACCCATTTTATCTGGCGTTCGATGTGTCAACACTTGAACGGTGTCCAAGTACACTCAGGTTTGGCACCGAAACACGCGGTTTCATTTCCTCCTGACCTCGTTGGGATCCTGGCAAAGCGGATGATTAGTCGGCTGGGGCCCTGAATTGTGTACGCGCGTTTTGACTTACATTTACTGAAGGGTGGGCAGTAAGTAGTTATTGTGTTCGGTCCTTTGTTGGACGGTTTTATTTAGCTTTGTGATGTTCTGGGTGGTTTAACAGGGGCGAAATGTGTAGTGAGTGACTTAGCTGTCATGTGACTTGAGTTGTTTAGGTATAAGTCAGGGATATTAATTGTTTACCAACTAAACTACCAACTGGGACTATCCGTAAATTCAAGTCACAAGTGTCATTGTTAGACACGGCAAATTGACGAGTGTAGGTACACTCGGGAATATTGACATCTTACGTCAATATTTTTACTTTCATTAGTTTACGACGAGACCTTAGGTTATAACATGTTTTACTTTAAAACGCCGCTTAGGCGTGATTTTAAAAGCACGAAATTAAACAACATTAAATAACTTCACACATCAAAAAGTGTCTAAGGATTAAATACATTTTTAACTATAAACAATTATCCAATTAATGTTTACCAAATTTAGTCTTTCAGACTGTCTTCTTACTTTAATTCTTATGTTTAGGTTAACAACGTATCCCTATATATGGTAAAAATTAAAAAAAAAATGCAATTTTTGCAAATTGTGGGAAATTAACCTAAGTTCATGTCGTCAATGAAATGGCAAAGAAGGTCAAAATAAGGATTTTTTAATTTTTTACTAGAAAGATAAAAATGTCATTGTGTGTTGTGTACGCGCGTGGGTACCCCAAAAATGAATTAAGTCCAAACACAAAGTAGCTACTGTAAACTGTTGAGGAGTTCCCTTAACTGTCCTTCGTCTTCATCATCAGACCCCTAATGACAGTTACATCCCATCTAGGTGTAAAGTTCTCATAAATACAAATTAATCAAGCCCAAACACAAGGTAACTGCTGTAAATCGTTGAGGAGTCCCCTCGACCGTCTTTTGGCTCCATCATCAGATCGACTCCAGACCTTCATTAAATTGTAGTGCTTTAAAATACTTAATGAAAAAATTAACACTAGTTGCCCCTACGATTTTCGAATGCTCCCCTCGATTTCTCTGGGATGCCATCATCAGATCCTGGTTTCCTTATCATGGGACCACCGTTGGGATATCTCGTTTCCAACAAAAAAAAATCACCATATCGGTTCATAAACGACGAAGTTATCCGCGAACACACATAAAAAAAATATATATATTTTAACGCCGCAACATTTTCAGCGCCACGAGATGGCCTCGTGGCGCTCGACAGAGTCTAGCCTGAGTTCGTGGGGGGACGAGAGCTACAGCTACAAGAGCAGTGTGAGCAGAGCTCTCGGGATCATCGAAACATTGGACATCGTACGAACAACATGTGCTTAGAAACTGTCTCGCGCTCCGTATAGTTGAGTTGTGTACCTACAGTGTGTGATTCGCTAGTGTGACTAACTTGTCCGTAAATTATAATCTTTTTTGAACGGCAAACCGTTTTTCTATTGCGCTATAACCAACATTGGTCACCCATCCACGGACCAACTGCGGCAAGTATAGCTTAACCTGATTGATTGACTCAATTTTCTTTAATCTGGAATGCAATAATATTGTATCTCAGTGTTTTATACATTTTTGCATCAAATATTTTTTTGCCAATTAATATGTTAAAGTACCTAACAGTGTTAACTGACTTGGACCGTACAAAGAAATCGAATCTAGAATAATTGTAGTGAACCTTCTGTCCCTACTCCTACTTTGTAGTGCTACAACTACAGTTAAAGCCAACGAATACTGCACTAATTCTATTTTATGAGCCACTGATTGTTAATAAACACTTAATTCGTGCTTTTCTCGTATTAAAATGAAAATTGCTGTCATAAAGTGGTTTGGTTTAGTTTAAGTTCCTTCTTCTTTGTGTCTATGGCGTATATTATAAGATGTAACTGCTGTATCTGATTTCATTGGAATTTGAGTCTTATATTAGATAGGCTGTCTTTATTTACGAAGTAAATATATAATGAGTAAGTGTCAGTACTCAACTGGCCATTTTCATCTAGACACATGGCGACAGTCGGCCATTTTTTGTTCTGAAGGAAAATTCATGAAATAATGGCAACAAGTTCGCTTGTTAAAGTGTTATTGTGACTGAACACGTTCAGCGCATTAAACCACGTTCAAGTGACAGCTGTCAGTGTCTAAATTCTTGTTTGCATCCATCCATCCTCACAAACTTTCGCGTTTATAATATTAGTAGGATAGGATTGATACCTTTTCACGCCTACACAACTAAATCGAAGGTTATAAATTTAAAGGACATATATTACTTTTCATCCAGGACTCTTGTATTAAAAAATGATGATAAATTAAAAGAATAAAAAAGTTTTTAAAAGCAAGCTTTTATTACTTGTTATTAAAAAGAACATAAAAGTTTAAAATAATTTAAACCTGATAAGAAAAAAGCATTTTTTTTATAAATCAAAGCGTGTTACATTTTTATACGTTAGCGATATTACATGTTTATACACCCTCGTACAATTCAGCCCTCGGCATGTGCTCACCTTGGCATTGGGTCATCCATCTAATCAAAGACAGAATCCACATTCATAACAATAGGAACGAACGAACTTATTTTCCCAAATATGGGGTCGCATATTCACGTCCACCAAACCACCACCACTCACCACCTATCAAAAACGGTACACCCATCAAAACGAATCAAACTCGACGTGGTTGTGCCGCTTAACTACTGAGTTCCTATGGCCACCTTCCAGCTCTATCATCAGCCGCTGGTTACCACATAGCACCAAATTACTCGTTAAGGTGAATCATACGAGCCCAAACTCGATGGGGTTGTGTCGTTTAATTATCGATTCCCTATGGCCATCTTCCAGCTCTATGATCAGACCCTGTTTACCATCTAGCGCCAAAGTACTCGTCAAGACGAATCATACGAGCCCAAACTCGATGGGGTTGTGTCGTTTAATTACCGAGTTCCTATGGCCATCTTCCAGCTCCATCATCAGACCCTGGTTACTATCTAGCACCAAAGTACTCGTCAAGACGGATCAAACGAGTCCAAACCCGATGGAGTTGTGTCGTTTAACTACCGAGTTCCTATGGCCACCTTCCGGTTCCATCATCAGATCAGCTCCATGTCATAATGATTTTGCATTGTCATCTGATTTACACATGCATGCGTAATTTTAGCTCAATCGGTAACCGGGAAGTGGATCAAATTTAACTTGCAAGATTTGATTACAGACAAACATCAGGACGGGTGAAACTAAATAAAAGCTTGTAAAATACAAAATACAAGCAGACAAAGTGGCGGGCATCAGCTAGTTATAATATACTAGTTGCGCTCTGCGGTTTCACCCACAATAGTTTATATCCCGTAGGAATATCGGGATAAAAAGTATCCTTTGTGTTAATCCTGGTTACAGACTATGTATCTGTGTGCCATATTTCATCTAAATCCGTTCAGTAGTTTTTGTGTGAAAGACTAACAAACATCCATCCATACAAACTCTTGCGTTTATAATATTAGTAGGATAGGATTTTGTACTCAATGTCCTTTATTCTTCAATTTGTCTCTTTCATAAAAAAAAACTAAATATTCCATACAAACTTTAGCCATATTACTTTAAAATTCTTATCACAATACCCGGTTAGTATGGTAAATGAGCTCGTAAGAGTGAATAGCGGCCGATACGTTACCGGGATCAACGCGAGTGGACTGAGGCGATACGGCCGTAAATTATGGCCGTTTTCAACATCGGCCGGCTATAGTGTAACAAAGAATGGCGTCATTAGCTTCTCTGGGTGAGGAATGAGACTGTTAATCATAGAGGGTGTAGATATAAGGATTGCAGTCATAAAGAATTGTGTCTCGTGGGTGCTTTGTTCGTCTTTGCGTGTCTGGGTGATCGAGTTTACAATTCACTAAAGGATTCGTATTCTAGAAGTATGCTTAGAGCCATTATAAAGGCTTTTAATGGCGTTTTATTCGCTTTTAGTCTGTGCTACATTAATTAACGGGGTGCTTGTGGCTAAATAATAACAGACAACAGACAGGGTAATGTTACATGCTCGTTGTGGAAAATATATTTTTATCAATTCATATTTTCAACTACTTTTAATTCGAAACGTCATCATAAATAATAACAATAAATAAACTTGTATTTCTCTTCCACAAAGGTACCTTAAAAATGTGAAGACACTACATCTGATAAATCCTTTGTGGGAGACTGGTATCTGCACTAGAAAAAACCTGTCACACAGATTACCAGCAATTAAATTAATCACGACGCATCGAAGATAAACTGACATCCGTCCATGGTCCTACATATTGTTGTGTTATGCGATCATAGAGACAGAGGAGAGTTAGAGCTGTGGTGGCTCAGTGGTATCAGTCCTGACTTACGAGTTGTGGGTCGTGGGTTCGAACCCAGACAGGCGCCTTACTTTGTGTAATTTATGTCACAACTACAGACTGCTCCAAAAACCACTGAAATTTGGCACACAGATAGTTTATAACCAGGATTAACACATAGGATATTTTTATCCCGAAATTCCTACGGGATCGAAACTTATGTGGGTGAAACCGTGTGGCGCTGCTAGTGAGATAATAAATGAATGGGGCGAATGTGCTCATTTCATTTTATTATTATTCATCAAACGTTATCACGTCGAAACAAACAGATTTGATGCAAACAAGTGAAATAAACACGAAAACCAGTTCACGCTGGTTATCGATTGATAGCTTTGTGTTAACTAAGCTCAGTGTTGTCAAAAGTGTAGAAGAGGAAATCATTTTGTCAACTAATTATGTTGAATTCATTTGATTTTGGCTATAATTAGTTTTGCGGCCTGTTTTGCTATTTATGTACAAATTTGACAGAAGCTATGGTAATAGGGTCGCCCCTATTACATACAACTTTAACATTGGTGGAATATGGGTTTACTATTAATACAGGGTGGCAGGGATATTGACGCACAGCCTGTCACGGTGGATTTAATATAGGATTTTGAGCCTCCTGCGTTGAAATTTTTCAACGGTTCTAAAAACAAAATATGTAACTTTTCCATACATTTTGACCTCGTAGGTATTGCACATTTATATGCAATAGCTAATGCTAAATTCATAAGTACAGTTTTCGCGTCCATATCCCTGCCACCCTCTATAGGTACACCACTGCGTAACCCTTCGGGATATACAGGCGTGATGTTATTGTTGCGCGCCACAATAATGCCTGATGCATGGTGACATTAGTTACCACTAGCGCCATCTAGTTTCTAGTAGCAAGAACTAATAGAGTCACTAGCGCCATCTATTATCGATTGGCTGAACTTACTAGAACTATCGACATCTGGTCAGTCGGGGCCGGTATGTACTCGAACATTCTAGATGTGTCTACAATAGAAGGTTCTGGAATTATCTGCGGCACTATATAAGGCCGGGACTAGCCGCGACCGATCAGACTTGGTTCTGCGATAGAAGCGAATACATCGAATGCGATCTTCAAGTGCGATTTAAGAGCGATTGTGTTTTATAATTAGTGTGTTTGAGTTGATATTAGTGTTGTTTAATAAAGTGTAACTTTTGGTAATTTTTATCGGCAGTTTTTATTGTCACGAACCCGAAGCTCGTAACATTATGTTGTATAACCCGATGTTTCACCAAAACAAGCTAATATAGTCACGGGCATGTATTTTCATTATAATAATGTAGTGTAGCAGAACGGTTAATTACAGGTTACACGATCTACATCGACGAAATTGTAGGGGAGCTATTTTTATTTGCAGTTTTTAATTAAAATTCGTAAGTAAAATCGATTCAGATGAAAATGAATCTCCTCATTACTGCCACCGAGGTATCAGTTTGTAAAATCATTCTATAATACTTTCCGCGTAAGCTGACCAGTGGCAGTATTAATTCTACACGAATTCTGACAAATAAAAGTCATAAAACAACTTTATTAACAAACAATGATCGAAAATAGTCTTGTGTGCGATATGAGACCCACAATGTACTATCGTTTTATTCTGGGTTATAGGCAAAACTTTCAATCTACATTCACCGCACGTCTACTTTCAAAACTGTATCCCATCGTTGTATTGAGTTTTATTTTAATTTACCAATTTTCCTTCGGTATAGACAATAATTTGGTTCGCAGATGTTTGCTGACCGTAGAGTATTTATTTTACTCTTTGATTTCATTCCAAACAAAAGATGAATTCATTTTTTCATGCTATAAATATTTGCATACAATTGATAGTATCCCTGGTGCAAAGAAACTTTACCGAAAATTAGAGATTTTAACTTTAATATCCATTATTTACTCTTTAGCCATTACGTTTTTCGAAATAGTCTCTGGATACGTCCAGAAATTCTATACTTTATACCCTGTAGAATATTTTCTTCTATATTTTTCCACTTGCTCTATTGATATGGGAAGGTTTACTATTTCCATATGCTTTGGTGTACTTTATTGTCGCACAAAAGTAGTAAAAATGGCTTTGGAAACGGATTTATTAAACCATCCGCTTCGAAATGGGTTCGATGTAAACAGGCTAATACAAATGTACGTGGCACTTGAAGAGAATCTAAGAAATGTTAGACGTCCTGTGACCCTTATGGTGATTACCTAATCGATCTTAATATTTAATAACGGATTTCTCAATACTCCTCATGATCTTCCATATATTTTCAGATTGTGATTAGTGTATTGTGTGGAATAGCCAGAGCAATGTACGAGATTTTTATCAAACTGGCAAAATTTAAACAAGTTGTAAGTATTATGAAGATTTTTTGTTAATAGAGTAACAGAGTGGAGAGTTCCCCATTGAAAAGGTATGATCCTCCGAACCGCCCCCATGCCGTCTGTAGGAACCTACAGGTTGGAATCATCTACCACACGTCAATAGAACCTTGGCTTTCGTAACTCAAGTATAGGTACTACGTGAGAAAGGAGTGATGGCCCAGTTGAAACGACGGCGACTTTTTGTAGGTCGTAGGTACGAAGCCAGGAGCTTTGCTTGGTGCGAATCATTTTATGCCCACTCTTCTTAAAACGGCGAAGGAAAACATCGTGAGGAAACCGGCAAGTCCTTGCATCAAAAATTCGAAGTGATGGCCGCGTGGAGAAGTACGGCCCACTCCCTCTCACATTGAGGAGGCCTGTGTCCCAACAGGCATTATAGGGCTGATTATTCTTACCGTATGGGGTTGACCCTTTGTTTATTTATAGGGCGCAGTCACATCTGAAGTGTTGGACTTGATAATCTTTTCTGGGCATGCTGTCTTATATCTCACTGTGGCTGCCGTAGCGTTGGATTTGACAGCTGACAACATAAGAGATATCAAACTTATGTGTATCGAAAAGAGAATAAGTTGCACAAGTAATTATTACTAGCTGGTTTTTAGATTCTTAATCTTTACGCGTTTTTTCCTCAGGTTGACATAATTTGGTATTATTTTATTTGGTTAGTTTTTCAATGATACTTTAATCAAAGTTTATAGTCGTTGTTTGATTATGAATGTTAATTCTTAGACTTTACATGACTCTGAGAAACTTACAAAGTTTCCAGTTTAGTTATAATAATGAAGCTTATTGCAGAAGTTTAGTGGTCAGAGAAAAAAAAGATGCAAGTGGATTATTGCCACCAAGGGAATCACTCACATTTATTTTTTGCAGACGAACGCAGTCGCTGTGAAATACAACAGTTGCTGCAACTACTGGAGCATCGTCCTCTGTGCTTCACAGTTTGGTATACTAAGCCGCTTAGCATGTACCTGCTGCTCAGCTTCTGGTCCTTCTGTATCATCAATATTATCGCTATATTGCAGATCAAAAGCTTTTATATTTAGACAGACCGTGTGCCCAATAGGATTTCCCATCGGCAAAAAAGACGATTTTTTTTAAAAGCTTGTCTCTTTTGGGGATTAATAATACACAACGGCTATACTAGTGATGTTGTGGATCGAGTCGAATGTAAGTCATGAATTAAGATGTTACTTATCGAATCGATTATCAACTTCGAACGACTGATGGTTGTCTAACCGAGTATTGTATCATGTTGTATATAACTGCTTCGTTGGTCTCGTGGTTGCAAGCGTGACTACTGAGCGTCCTGAATCCTGGTGGGGTCCTGGATTCAATTCCCAGGTCAGGCCACGTGTTATTGGGGTTTCCATAAGGAATTTCTTATTAACAGTCCGGAGTTTGGAAGTTGGCGGTTTAATACTCCCGTGCCTTGGAAAGTACGTTTGGCCGTTGGTCTCACGCCTGATCTCTCCCCGGTCGTGTTCGATTGCCGTCCCATCGGACTATGAGAGTAAAAGAACAGAGAGTGAACCTGTGTTTACGCACACACTTGTGCACTATAATATCTCCTGCGTGTTGCTAATCTCCGTTGAGATTGGCTACCGTGACCGAAATCGGTCAGGAGGCTATTATTATGTTATATGAACTCGATAACAGGCACTTTTGAATTTTCAAGGATTCGGTCAGTCACAAATATTAAGCTGTTACAAGTTGTCTGAAATATTGTTATTAGGTTGAATGTATCTGACTAAATAAGTGTGTAAAAGTTATAATGAATATTTTTTGGTAGATACGTGTAATTGTGTTGTGTTGTTAGTTATTGTCAATATAATATTTAAGTGAATATTTAAGTACTAATATGATAATTATTTTGAAGTAGTAGCTTACATACAAAACTCTATATTGTGACACGTACTTATTAAAAACACACATCAAGCTCTGTTGCTTCTTCTTAAACCTTTCACTGACATCCATCCTAGATAAATTCAAGTATTATACGACACCTCTTGATAACCTACGTCGACTACGTCACCGTCGTTTCAAAATCCGTAAGACAAAGTACAGACGCCAGCACATCAGGCTACCGGAAACTGTCAAATTTTCCCAATCAGCCTTGAGCCTTAATGCTTTAGCAATAAAGTTTAAATCTGTTATAAAAATTTGACAGATTGTGGCAGATTGATGTGATGGCGTCTGTACATAATATAGTAAAATAGGGATATATTTAAGTGATTATCTATAAACATATTTACCGCGTAACTAAGTAACTAAGATAGGGTATCCAGACCAAACGGGTTAGGTTAGAACTGTATTACAATAAGTTAATATTAATATTTTAGATGTTACTCCATTATGCATTTCTATCAACTTCGTGCAAACCCACCGATTTCCGTTACTTATAACAACTGTTTAATAGAAGAGGTCACTAAAACTCACTTGGAAACTCCACGTAGAAGATATATGTAAGCGCATGAGTAAATCCGCTTAGGCACTGTTCCGATTGTCGAAAAAAGTAAATATTGAAACATTACTGACAGCGTATCACGGTTAAGTAGGTTCAATTTTTCGATATGGTGATATTTTTTGGAGACAATCAACTGATAGAGAGACCGTATTCAGGAAGCAAAAGCGTTGAATTAGGTCTATGTGTGGTCTGCAATCCAGAGACAGTTGTATGCCTTACTTCAAATCACTGAAACTGTTAACATTTCCGGCACTAAACATATATATTAGAAACTGCACTTTTTGTAAAAAGAAAACCGCATTTATGTATTAAACTATCAGCAGTCAAAAAACCTGAATTGCGTGCTCATTACAAAAATAAATTATGTAACATAAAATGTAAGACTGCTTTGATGTACAAAAGCTTTTTCGGAATTGCTCCTAGAATATATAATAAAATTCCTAATTCCATAAGAATAATGCCATTGTCAAAATTTAAAATCGTACTGCAGAAACTTCTTATTGATAAATGCTACTATACAATAGACGAGTTTTTAAACGATAAAGAGTTATAATAATTATTAATGCTGCATTTAACATTTTCACATCTGACATTTTTTTTATTAATGACATTTTGTTTATTTTATTTACTTTGCATGTTACCATATTTGTATGTCTGAAGACAAAACATAGCGTACTATTCTATATGTATGACCTATTGTATACCTACGTTTTACAAATAAACTTTATGATTTATGATTTAAGTATTAGACTTCTCAATGTTTTTAGGTCTTATAATTTAATTAACTTATTTTTTTAACCTACTAGAATCACAGCATCTTCGTCAACTTGTCTTGATAATATATTTAGTGATTGTGATGCCAAACATAAATTAGTATTAACTGACTTAACGTCCATTACATAAAAAGCTGCATAAACATGAATGCAGGCCTTATACAGCTAGTCGTTGCAAAATGTTTAAAAATAATATAGCTCATTAAATTACACTATCTATAGTAGAATACGAGAATCCCAAATAAATTGATGGTGCCCTTTTTGATGTTGTGCAAAAAGAGTACCAATCTACTTTCGAGACCAAAACTATTGACATTAATGGGTCCTCTGTTGGCTTTAACCAATGGGCTACTCCAGGTATTTATAAAAGTAGAGCGAGCCTGTACGAGTTATATGGTTTGAAAAAATACAGGTTTGATACTCCTTTCCTAGAGTATGTCGAAAATTATTCAAAATTATTCAAAAAGATTTAGTGCTTTTGCTAAATCAAAAATTTTAGGCGTTACAATTAAAAATTCTAATAATAAAGTAAAAACCACTTGGAAATTTATTAACAATGAAATGGGTAAATCTGTTAAACAAGAAAAACAACTTGTGCTTACGGTCGACAGCTAATTTGTTAATAATGCAGCTACACATGCAACGCATGGACTTAACTGACCAGCACAGTCAACTACAACATCTAGTGTTAACATTTCAAGAGTGCAGTGACACTCATGAACTGGCACTGAATCAAATCAAAGAGCTTGAAAAGAGATTGAGTGAAGCCCAAGAGGCACTATCTATCTATGAGTGTATCAAGGTCAGTAACCAGGTTGCTCGCACCAGTAATCTTTTTGATGAGTTGGTAGGTAGTAAGCCAATATCAGTGTGTGAGCCAGCTGTAACAATAGATTTGACTGGTGATGATACCATACCAGTATGTCCTATTGTTATAAGTCACAACAAATTAAAGAAATACATTAAAATCAAGAAATTTATTAAACGGTCACAGAGAGCAATAAAAAAACAAAAACTCTTAAAATTAAACCTTTCGCTTAGAAAGGAACGTGTTGTCGTGTTGAACGTGTATCGAAAAGTTTAAATATTTGTACTCCATAGGGTTAGTAAGAATTTTACTTAACTTCTAGTGTTAGTAGGTTACAGACACAGATGTACATACAATTAAAACTCAGCGTGGAGCTGCATCCACCTCCGCAACATCGGGGAATCCCACCGATCTGCGAACATACTGAGAATACTATTGGTGCCGTTGCGAACACGCGTCATCAGGGATGCGCATCTACTACTAATAATGACGGCAAAACCATTATCCGCATTATTATCAACATGCCTGACGCACTACAACGCCACGGCAGCCGCAACAGTACTCTCAGTGCATTATTATATTGAACGCGTAGGTCGCTGTATGCCCGCTGAGTGAAGTTGACCCACAGGCTGCACGTGTAAAAGGACTGACAGTACATAAACTTTGAAAAGCGTAACTTTAATTGGTTTCGTACATCGCGCAAACCTGCGGGCCAGCATGTTACAACGGATAGCCAGCGACCTACGTTCCCTTTCAATGTCGCAATTGTCTTTTAGATCTTCAGTGACCCAGTGGCCCAGATACTTAAATTTATCCACCCTTCGCAGGGGTTCTCCACACAGTGCGATATGAGGAATACACGAATATGTCACACTGCCTGCTTTAAAAACCATAAGTTCGCTCTTGAAGACGTTATATCTGAGCCCATGAGTCACCGCATATTCTTCGCATATAGCGAGCAGTCGCCTCAGAGCACCGATCGATGGGCTCAACAACACCATATCGTCAGCATAACTAATATTGTTAATGCACACCCCGTCAATATGACATCCGACTTTGGTGCTGCTGAGCTCAAGGATCAGCTGGTTCATGTATAGGTTGAAGAGTCTGGGAGAGCTGAGCCCCCCTGCCTCACCCCGCACTCCAACCGATACACGTCCGAGTGCGACCCAACCCACTTCACGCTATTGCTTTGGCTACTATACCAGTACTTGAATATTGACACTATTTCAGGTGGTATCGTAGTCTCACTTTCCAGTTTACGCCACAAAACATCGTAACATACGAGATCGAATGCCCTTGACAGATCGAGAAAACAGGCAAAAATAGGAGTCTTCCTGTCTGTGTAGTATTGAACAGTCTGCTTGAGGCACATGATTGCACTCACAGTTGACAGTCCAGGCCTAAAACCCAACTGGTCATCATGTAGTTCGAGTTCTTATATCCAGCTCCTCTATAATGATATATTACACAAGGAGCACTTGCTGAAGGATATTTTTGAAAACTATGAAAATTCACAACGACAACCAAGTGACCGCTTGTTTGAGGCTGGGGAACTCTTGGATTTGGTGAAGAGCAATGCTGAAAGGTTTGAGTCTCTGACTAATCATCTTTCATGCAGCTGTGCTAACTCCGCCTGATTTGGCCCCTCCAGTATTGGCTCTTCCAGCAGACACCTCACAGATAAAAAAAACAATATTCTTTTCTGACGAGTTAGGTTCTGGCTTTGGAACAATTTTACTCAATTACCTTAGCCATAGTTTTACCAATCATAGTTATCATAACATAAGTTTTAAACGAATAAAAGAAAAGAATTGCCAACACAAACGTAGACCAATATTCTACTATGGTTTTGCTATTAGGTAATAGCACTGGTATTACCAGAAAGGACATAGTGGATGGTGTAAACACCGTATTAGAGTTAAAAATATGATAGCTAATGTTGTGTGCTTTTCCTTACTCTGATACTTTATCAGATAATGAAAATAATTACATTTATAAGTTGAATATGTAAATAAATAAATTCTTTGAAACGACTCAGAACGTTTTAAAACGATGCCTAACTTCCACGTTCCAACACATTGTCATAATTAATTAATCCGTGCATTTCATCGCACAATACGCTGCAAACAGCCGAGCGCGGCGGACTATTTACGGACAGTTTGCAACTTGTGTAAATTGAAATTGTCTTAGCTATAGTTTGTATTGGGATTAGCCCAATACGATGGATATAACGTCTATAATTAAGTCAGTTAAACATCGTTGGCGAAAAGTAGAGATGGAAGTAAAAAAAAAAACATGCACTATCTGACCTCCACAACCCAATTACCGGGTACATACCCTTTGGTAAGACTGGTTGTCAGACTTTTGGGCTTCTGACCACCTGTAACGACTGTCAAAGATCCACGAATGACAGCCGGGACTAACGGCTTAACGTGCTTTCCGAGGCACGGAGAGGTCTCGGTGTGTAAAGATCAACAACAAGTCACACATCCACAGACCAAATGCGGCAAACGTAGCTTAACCTGATCAATCGACCTGTGCGGCTGTTATTATTTAGCCACGGACCCTTCGAAAAAAAACTATTCAAGGTAATAGATCTAAAATTTTCGTTTAATTTAGGGTACAATCGGGACTGACTTTGTGGACTGGCTAATTTTGGTTGGACAGCCCATCTTCCATTTCCTAATGGCTGCAGTAGCTTGGGATTTGACAGCTGACAACATGACTGATATTCAAGTTATGTGTGTTGAGAAAACCATACTTTGCACAAGTAAGTACGAGTACTTCTGAGAGTTTCATAAAAGTTTGACTGAGTTTATCCGATAGCTTAAATATCTTTTTTGAGTTAAGTATTATAAAATGATGACCTGTGTAGCTATGATCAAGCATTTCCAAAATTGTATCAACACGAGCGCTGCTGCGATTCTTGCGTTCAGCGTATTACCGCAACCATAGATATCCGGATATATGCCTTCATTGCGGAATAGTAAGGAGTTCTAGTGCCACCGCTTATCTCCCACCCAAATGTTAGCAACATTAACAAATAGTGTACTGACTGTGAAGAACGCAGCTACACTAAATCAATTTCTAATAGCACACATATGTATGTGTGCTATTAGAAATAATGATATTAAAATAATGTTTACAAGTGAATGCCCCGCCCATTCTATGTAGAATGGGCGGGGCATTCACTTGTAAATATTTGCTATTTGCGAACATTCAATGCACACGCATGCAATTAGGGAGTCGAAAGCGATGGTCGATAATTTTAATCGATATTCAATTTTAGCACATTCTTGTATTATAGTAACTTTGTTTAATTTTCTTTAAATACTTTTTTTTATGTAAGTACCTATCCGAAAATATAGTTTAATTTTACTAAAATAAAATGGGAATATTTTTTTAATATTGTATTATTATTGTATTACGTTCGTTATTATTGTACTTCGTTATGTGAGCTAAGTTCGTTACTACGTCTGAGGCCAGATTGGAGCGGAGAGCGTAATAATAAAATGTTCACGCGAGTTATACGACATTTTTTTAGAAAACATCTTTGGAAATACATTTGTAAATAAATAAAATAAAATGTGAAACCCTCAGTATGATAGACAAAGATTTGACAAAATAGCGATGGACCGCGAATTTCCTAATACAAACTTTGAACCTTGACGGCTGCTCGGCCTTATGATTGACTAAAGTGGGCTTGCGATTTAGTGATCAGTACAATAATATTGCGCAATATTATTAATCGTCTAGGGCCCACATTACGAAACTGCCAAACAGCCAGATTTAAAAAAATAATAATTTTGCACATCGAACACAAATTATTGTAATTGTTTGATCAAAAATTTTAACTTATTATATAGTACTATAAAATTAAAAACTGTTCATTTGTCAAAATCTTTAGGCATAATATTAATTTAAGTTTTTACACTTTACGAGTAACTGTATTGTAATACAATGTCTTAATTTGGTTCAAACAACATTAAATTAATAACTAATTTAACTCTTTTACTATACATGTAATACGAAAATATCCATTGAGTTCTGTAAAAAAATATTCAACTGCATTACGCATATCGATAAAATCAGCCGCACGCACTCGATTGCACCTTTCTAAAATGGTAAGTATTTATTATATTAATAACTAATGTTTTGTATTAGGATTCAAGTTAATTACTACGTATTTAATCATGACATAATATTTAAATACCTTCGGTATTATGTTTTATCGAACTAAATTACTGTTACTAGTCAAGTTGCGTGCTAATAAAATCTTAAATTCACATTGAAATATCTTATTTATTTTGTAATTGCTTACACTATGATCAAGCAATTTCAAAATTGCATCAACACGAGCGCTGCTGCGATTCCTGTGTTCAGCGTATTGTCGCAACCTTCACCAGGTCATTGGTCCACTTTGAGGGCTGTTTTCCCAGGCCTTCGGGTACATAGATACATACAGATGTCAGCCGGTGTTCTGCCAGATAATACCAACCATGATAATATAACTGTAAAATATTATATATATATATAATAATATACCTAATTTAACTCTTTTACTATACATGTAATACGAAAATATCCATTGTGTTCTGTAAAAAACTATTCAACTGCAATAATACGCATATCGATAAAATCAGCCGCACGCACTCGATTGCACCTTTCTAAATCCAAAACACTCGTTGCGTTCAAGAAGATTCGGGCTAGTTCGGGCTAGTTCGTGTCGCTCCGGACATAAGTTAGTAAAACATTTAAAAATTTATTTAAAATATAAAACAGTGACTTAATTGTTTACTTACCGGTCGGTGGTAGGACACGCCATTTGTCTTCAGGTTGATGGTATTAGACCTATTTTTCATATAATTACTGCACAACTCGGCATTTTGGTTTTTTTACGCATCAATAGTACACTGTACGCAGTTGCAAAGCGACTGAAAGAAGCGTACAGCCGCCGGTCGAACATAAGACCAATTTTATAATATCGAGGCGGCACGTGCCACGCCCCTAGGCATATCCCTCGAGATCCGTGGCCGCAACCTTCACCAGGTCAATGGTACACTTTGAGGGCTGTTTTCCCAGGCCTTCGGGTACACACATACACACAAATGTCAGGCGGTGTTCTGCCAGATAATACCACCCATGATAATATAGCTGTAGTATCTTTCATTGTCATTGGAGAAACATCTTATAGGACATCATTCAAGTGTGGAACATTTTGTACCTACCCAAAAATCAAAATTAAAAATAATGTACTATTTGTAGAGGGCGAATGGGAATATTCGTATTTTCAGGGAAATAACATCTTGAGCATTTTTTACTATTACAGCGAAACTCCAAAATAAAACCGGGGGGGGGGGGGGGATATTTTGCCCCCCATCGGCCGGGGGGAGGGGGTTTATTTTTATGATGTTTGGTATTTTCAATCTCAAATAACAGCCGAGGGGTTACTTGTAAACTTACGTTGTAGTAGTCAAAAATGGTCAAGAGGTAAGGTTAAGGTTTTCCCATAAGAAAGCAGTACTTTTTTTCTTTAATTTTTGGGTACGAAATGAATGACGCCCCATGTTTAAAAAAAAAATTACCTCGCCTAGATCTTGGACGTTTCTTGCAGATGAACGAGACCGTTATGGATTGAAAAATATACTGCGACTATTCCAGCAACGCCCACTGTGCTTCACAGTTTTGGGAACTAGACCACTCAGCATTTATACGATACTATGTTCTTTTTCCTTCTTTATCATCAATATTATCGCTATAATGCAAATCAAAAGCTTTTACGCATAGAGCATGGCACCTAAATACAGTTCGATTGATTATTTAAAAATATATGCACCTAATTTGTTATATTGAATATAGATATGGACACTTACAAAGATTCAAAACACACTTTATATGCCACTGTTTTCTACTTACAGATCTATTTATCAACTCCTTTTCCGATTGGGGTCAAGTATTTGTATAATACACCACACATGATCATCAAAACTTTTAAAATGAAGTTATGGTCAATGCCTCTATTGAACAATATCGATTCAGACGACATATCTGTAAGGGTGTAAATGCAAAGATGGTTATTACAATCTTCAGCAGCTCCAACAATATTTTCAAATACTAATCAATTAGTATATGTAGGTACCCTTGTGAAGCAGGACCAGTCTGAGCCAAGCATTTTAATCAGCGATGCATCCACTCCACAAAATCCCCAAGTTATAGTAATTTAATTTCCACATAACACAAACCCAGACCCCGGGCTGCTACAAGGAACAATAAACCAACGATTGTTGATGGCATGAAAGTCAACAATTGTCTGACTGCCTGTTGGTTGTTGTTGTCTTAAAGTTAGTGCGGATACGAGAAGAACACCAAGATACTAATAATAATAAGCTTCATTTCATAAAAACAGTACTTAGATTACATTACAGTTTAATCGCTATGATAAAACAATGCATTAGATTAGAGTTCTTAAATGCATTTTACAAAACAAAGGAAAAAAATATATAAATAAAATTATGGTCCAAGGTTGAGTTTAAGGTCTGCACCTCTCTTTGTGTTATGTGATATGGTGAATGAGTGAGTGTGAGAGGGTGTGGCTAATTGTGAGTGTGCTTGTGATTTTTATGAGTAAACACATGAAACAGTATCAATATAATATATATGTACATATATATATTTGTCTATAGAAAAATAATTTTTGCCAACAATAAACAATATCACTGTCTATCCTGGCACAGTTAGAAGTTGCTCAGTCTCATCATAAGACAGACCTTGTAGGTAATCCGATATTTTTTTCTTGCAACGATCTGTGTTGAGTGGATAAATAATAAGATTTTTGTTAAGTTTATTGTAGATAAAGGGACCAAAAAATTTAAAGAATTTAGTGCTAAATTTAGTGCTCAAGGACCTGTGTCGTGTACAAACCATATAATTTCTGCGTGTATTCAAAATCTGGGGATCGTAATTAGTACAAATGTGTTGGATAATGATTATTTTCAATATGAATAATTGTCTCACAGTTAGTACACCACATATCTTATAAAGTAAGGCAGTAAGCAAAAGTATCGGTTTAAAGGTCGCTGACCTTTAGTATTGCACGTTGGGCAACCTCAACAGACTTGAGTGTAGTTTTCGGAGCACCTCCCCAGACGGAGATACAATATGTTATGAGTGACTAGCAAAGAACAAAGTACATAATTATATTCGCCTCAAGATATGAGGATCAGCGATGTGTCGTAGGTTTTTAAAAATATAAATGAGTTTCTGAACCCGTTCCGATAAGATTCTTATGTGTTCCTTGACGTTTAGATTTTTATCTATAGTTACGCCTAAATATTTGATGAAGTCAACCCGCTCCAATTTAGTACAAGAGCATAAATGTGAAGTACACTACTACTACTACTGGTAGTTACTATATTCAGTTTTTTTTTTATACAAGCTGTTGTTTTACATCCTCGTCAAATTTCAGGAGGCTGTTATGAAAGACATAAATAATCAATTAAAATTTCGATCCGTGGTAAATAATGAGTGCATATATGTTTTTTTTAGTTATTTAAGTTTGACGGTATTTCAGAATACACCACTTTCAAAGAACAGAGTCGCGTTATGGTATCGTATAAGCGGCCGCGTTTTTATGTGTGTGTAAAAGGGCAGTTACAGTGCGGTCTCACACAGGCCGCGTTTCAAAATGCGTGCCCCACACATGCCGATTTCCGAAAAAAAAAAAAACTTACTTATTTTATTATTGATTCGTGTCGACAATCAGTAGCATAGCTACCTCCTTGAATTTGACGAGGATGCAAAACGACACCTTGTACTCGTATATGTATGCACCTACAACGTTTGTATTTTTAATTTTACTATATCACTAACGAAGAATAAAAAACTAACATCTATTTTCTGTGTTCTTTTCTACTTTAAAACCTTTTCCAACATTTTTCTAGATAGTGATCAAGTACGTGAGAGTACAAGTCATAATATGTCTTTATTATCCGTCCCTCCGCACACAATTACTGGTGTGGCTACTTTATAAGCTCTTAGTGAAATATTGTCCTTATATAAGTGAACGGTAACATGGATAGGACATTGGTGCTGTAGGAGTTTTATGTTGAAAGTTCTTCATTCTACTCGCAGGAAAAATCAAGAGTCTGTGGTAGTCTCTTTGCCTCTGTTTATTTTTAACCCACGACGCAAAAACGACGGGGTGTTATAAGTTTGACGTGTCTCTCTCTGTGTGTGTGTATGTCTGTATGTGGCATCGTAGCTCCCGAACGGGTGAACCGATTTTAATTTTGTTTTTTTGTTTGAAAGGTGAATTTGTCGGGAGTGTTCTTAGCTATGTTTGATGAAAATCGGTCCAAGATGGCCGCCGCCACAAAATGGCGGATTACATATTTTTCCTCAATATGGGTATCAAATGAAAGGGCTTGACTAGTAAAATACTATACACTACGATAAATTTCAAATCCAAGATGGCCGCCACCACAAAATGGCGAATTACATTTTTTTTCACAACTCCCTCTATATGGGTATCAAATGAAAGGGCTTGACTAGTAGAATACTATACACTATGACAAATTTCAAATCCAAGATGGTTACTACCACAAAATGGCGAATTACAAAAAAACCTGATTAAATACCAAATTACCTGAATCTTAAAACGCAAGAAAATAAAAGAAATGAAATAACAGAGCGTTCCTACAAAAAGCATGAAATAAAAAATTAAATTAAAATTTAAAAAAATCCCCGACAACGTGAAACCCTATAAAAAGAAAAAAATAACCTTGAAATTATGACCCTACGTAAGTACGTATGAATTTTTTTTATTAAATATTGTCCTGTCGGGGGACCGCTGTCAGCGCGATGTTTCTTGTTTTAACATAAAATATATCTTAAGACACTTGGCAAGGGTAGCGGGATCGTCCGAAAGGGTTACCGCTGCCCTGGTACGTAAAGGGCTAAGGAAGGAACACGGGTGGGTTTTAGTCAGTAAGAGTCTGACACTCCCTTCTGCTCCACCCAGAGCGGGAGGAGTCATTTGATGATTTCCCATCCTGAAAAAAAAAAAAAAAAAAAAAAAAAAAAAAAAAAAAAAAAAAAAAAAAAAGACACTTGGCAATACTTACTGCGCTACAACACCCTGCCCTCCGTCTTCCGCATCCAGTCTGTCCCAGCAGCAGTGTGTCTGCAATGTGTTTTCCTAGCGAGCGTTTCTTAACACCGTAATAGCAAAAGAAGAAAAATAATAGCATAATAAAAATAAGCACCAATGGAAGTTTTTGGTACGTATTTAAACAAAAGATTAACCATGGCGGAGCTTGCAAACCGATTCCATTTTGTCGACCACGTACCATCTGTCACGACGACGTGCCGTCTACGCTGCTAGCACAAAGAGATTTCATTACATAAGTAAGTAGGTATTCTTCGTCATAATAATTTATATTTTTTATTTATTAAGAGAATTTTTATGTTGACGCGTGCCGCTAGTGTGTATGCACACAAACCTCCACCGTTTTTTAATTGAAAATACTAGTTTTGCACATAACATTTACTTAGTTTTTTTTATATCAATGTACAATATGCTTGTCACAAAAATTGTAGAAGATTGCAGAAGTTTTTAGAGGTTTTTTACTCCCTCCGTCTTACGAATTTTCGATCAGACCACGTGTCCTGACGCGAGTTTAACATTTTTTACCCATCACAAAAAACTCTCCCTCCGTCTTACGAATTTTCCATCAGGTCACGTGTCCTGACGCGAGCTCCGTCTTACGAATTTTCGATCAGGTCACGTGTCCTGACGCGAGTATAAAATTTTTTACCCATCACAAAAAAACTGCACAACGCCGCTAAAGCAGTTTTCACTTCAAAAAAAGTGTCTATCATTAGGAGATAAATAAGTTTATAAACAATCACTAGAATATTTTCCTTTTTTTTCATATTTTACTTGTCTTCCACTTTTTGGGTCGTAGTTGACGTAGGTTATCTATAGGCACCGTATAATACTTGAATTGATCTAAGAAGGATGTCAGTGAAAGGTTAATAAGAAAAAACAGAGCTTGATGTGTGTTTTTAATGTAAGTGTCACAATAAAGACTTTTGTGTGTAAGCCACTCTCAATACGTATCAAATTAGTAATAAAATAATCATTTAATATATATTGACAATAACTAACGACACTACACAATTACAAGTCAGAATATTTATGATTGCACCCCGCGGTTTCATCCGCATAAGTTTCGATCCTGTAGGAATATCGGGATAAAAAGTATCCTTTATGTTAGTCAGTTCAGTAGTTTTTGCGTGAAAGAGTAACAAACATCCATCCATCCATACAAACTTTCACGTTTATATTATTGTTACGAGCTTAGGGTTCGTGACAATAAAAACTGCCGCTAAAAATTACCAAAAGTTACACTTTAATTAAACAAGACTAATAACAACTCAAACACACTAATTATAACACACAATCGCTCTTAAGTCGCACTTGAAGATCGCTTTCGATGTATTCGCTTCTATCGCAGAACCAAGTCTGATCGGTCGCTTTTTTTTTTTTTAGAATATGGCATCTCGTAGTTGACCTTGAGAGGTCGTGACTACTTAACCGGAGTATCCTGTGGTTGCCTTAAGAAATCTTAAAGCCTCCAGCCAGGGCTAAAACTAATTAAAACTAGGCGACTGCACGCTAAGGGCACCCCCTGTGGGGTACGAACCTCGGCTTAGGGCGTCGCTGGGAGAGGGCAGCAAAGGGACAGGCTGGATCGAATTTATCTGATCGGTCGCGGCTAGTCCCGGCCTTATATAGTGCCGCAGATAATTCCAGAATCTTCTATTGTAGAAACATCTAGAATGTTCGAGTACATACCGGCCCCGACTGACCAGATGTCGATAGTTCTAGTAAGTTCAGCCAATCGATAATAGATGGCGCTAGTGAAGAACTAATAAGTTCTTCTACTAGAAACTAGATGGCGCTAGTGGTAACTAATGTCACCAACATCAGGCATTAATTGTGGCGCGCAACACTGCCCCCTCCTAAGACATGCTCGTCCCGAGCATTATCGGCTCCATAATAACGCGCCAATCGATCCACATGGACGATCTTAGGAGTACCTCTTGCACCTTTCTGTATCCGGTAGGTTACGTCATTGATCTTTGTCACAATCCGGTACGGTCCATCCCATTTAGCTTGAAGCTTAGGAGATTTCCCTTTGCTGCGGACTGGATTGTGCAACCACACTAGTGAACCTTCGTCGAACCCTTTACTGTTTATTTTGCGGTCATAGCGGGTTTTCATCTTTTCAGACATTTGCTGGCCCGATTGTCTGACGTGCTCATAAATGTTTGTTCATTTTGTTCCGCAAGTGATTCGCATAATCGGTTATACTGCGTGGGGCATCAGGTGGTATTCCGGTGATCAGGTCTGCAGGCAGCCGTAATTCTCTTCCAAAGTTTGCGAAAGCTGGTGTCACCGATGTACTTTCGTGAACAGCGCTTCGATATGACAACAAAAACGGTTGTATGTGCTTGTCCCAATCTCGTTGCCGATTTTCCACAACTTTTGCTAGGTACCTCTCCAATGTCTGATTGAATCGTTCCACCATTCCATCCGATTGCGGGTGGTAAGAAGTTGTTCTTGTTTTATGAGTACCCATAACTCGACAAGTTTCCTGGAATATTTGGGACTCAAAATTCCTTCCTTGATCACTGTGAATCTCTAAAGGTACTCCAAACCGACAGAAGACTTCATAAACTAATTTATCTGCAACTGTCGAAGCTTCTTGATTTGGGATGGCGAAGACTTCCGGCCACTTAGTAAAGTAATCCATCACAACCATGAAATACTTGTTACCACTTTCACTTTCCGGAAACGGCCCCGCTACGTCAAGGGCTATCCTCTCCCATGGTGCGCCAACATTGTACAATTTCAGTGCACCTCTACTACGAGTCTGAGGTCCCTTTACAGCTGCACAACTTGTACACTTGCGACACCAGTCCTCGAAATCGTCTCGGCAGTGGACCCAGTTAAACCGTTCTCGTATCTTCAGTAGAGTCCGTTTTACTCCCAGATGACCTCCTGAACAACCATTATGGTACAGCTGTAGAACATCCGGTACTTGAGCTTTAGGGACAACCATTTGCAAATGACAGCTGTCTCCCCGAGCATTTTCCCATTTACGGCACAGGACTCCATCCTGAATCACCAAGCTGTCCCATTGGGCCCAATAGCTTTTTGTGATCGAAACCCTTGGGGCTCTTTGAACATCAGCCAGCACCCGCCCCGCAAACCTGGCTATTACTCGTTTCCCTGCTGCTGGTGCTGGGCGGTGCTGTTAGCTGCACTGCCCTCTGGAGATCGGCCGTCTTCTCTTTCTGCAGTTCGCTTGGGGCAACTGGATCTAAAGTGGCCCCTTTCCCCACAGCCGTAGCACCTAGGGCTGTACCCTTTATTGCGGTCGCGAACTGCAGCCGCTGCAACCTCCCTGACGCGATGGGAACGATGATCCTGTCGCACGGCTTCCACCTCCACTGCATGGGCCAAGGCGTCCTTAAGCGTCCCGTGGTGCCCGAGCCACACAGCAGCTCTAACTTCAAGGTCGCGGATGCCGTCGATGAATGCCTGCACCAGGTTCCCATCAATAAGCGCAGGTACGGACTGGTAAGCTTTACGCACCAGCTTCTCCACTTCAAGGGCCCACTGCTGCAGGTTTTCATTACTGCGTTGCACGTGATCCTTGAGCTGCGCACGAAACACGTGTTCCAGGTGAGCGTCGCCATACCGAGCCTCCAATGCCTCAAGGAGCTGCTCGTAAGTCACTTCCTTACCGAGAGCTTCCAGAACAGTTAAGGCCTGGTCGCGCAAGCCTAGGGTGAGGGCAGTCATGGCCTGACTTTTACTCCAAGCGTTCGCCTTCATGACGGCCTCAAACTGGATTTTGTAGGCCGACCAGGAAGAAGTTCCGTCGAACGGTGGCACTTTGAATCCAAGTAGCGAAGGTGTTGTAGCTACGGGAGCTGCGATTCCATCCCCAAGTTTAAGGTAATCCAGCGTTTTCTTTACATCAGCCATCACGGTTTTCTTCACGTCAGCCACCGCGTTGTCAACCCGATTATACACTTGGTCGATCCGGATTTCAGCTTCCGACAGGCGGTTGTCATGTTGAGCAACCTTATCCTTCACCTCCTTCATGTCTTTCCCGAAGGTAGCGTGAAGGTCCTTCATAAGGAGCATCTGCTCTTCCTGGCGGCGCGTTTGCTCCTCCTTATCCCGTTGGAGCTTTTCTTCCAACCGACGAGCTTGTTCCTCCTGTCGGCGAGCCTGTTCCTCCTGTCGGCGGGCCTGTTCCTCTCTGTCGCGCAGCAGCTGTTCTTCCAACCGACGGGCTTGTTCCTCCTTGTCCCGCTGGAGCTGTTCTTCCAACCGACGAGCCTGTTCCTCCTGTCGGCGGGACTGCTCCTGCAGCATCATCATCAGGGCAGCAAAGTCTGGTGCTGCTGATACTGGAGCTGCTGCGGACGGTTCGGCCTCCGAGGTTGGTAGCTGGCCCTCCGACCTCTGCGGCATAGTTCCACCAAAACGTCTCTGGTCCGTCTCCTGTTGACGTTGACTCCGGGTACGGATACCCTCCGTGTCGTCTTTAGGTAAAATCGGCATGATTTTAATCCTTGCTTCTGACACCAATTGTTACGAGCTTAGGGTTCGTGACAATAAAAACTGCCGATAAAAATTACCAAAAGTTACACTTTAATTAAACAAGACTAATAACAACTCAAACACACTAATTATAACACACAATCGCTCTTAAGTCGCACTTGAAGATCGCTTTCGATGTATTCGCTTCTATCGCAGAACCAAGTCTGATCGGTCGCGGCTAGTCCCGGCCTTATATAGTGCCGCAGATAATTCCAGAATCTTCTATTGTAGAAACATCTAGAATGTTCGAGTACATACCGGCCCCGACTGACCAGATGTCGATAGTTCTAGTAAGTTCAGCCAATCGATAATAGATGGCGCTAGTGAAGAACTAATAAGTTCTTCTACTAGAAACTAGATGGCGCTAGTGGTAACTAATGTCACCAACATCAGGCATTAATTGTGGCGCGCAACATTATTGTATATAAGTAGGATTTAAATACTTATTTAGTCACTTATGAACATTGAATCGAATCATAATATTTCATGCAACTAGCCACTAGCTTCATATTTGTGACTGACTGACTCCTTGAAAATTCAAAAGTGCCTGTAATTTGTTTAATTGAAATAAATGCTTTGAGTTTTGAGCTTGAGTTCATACAAAATGATAAAATACACGGATACACAATCATAAATTGGTCGAAGTCGATTATCGATAAGTAACATCTTAATTCATGACTTACAAATGACTCGACCCTCGACATCACAAGTATAACCGATGTATAATCATAATCCCTTAAAGAAACAAGACGAAATTCCATACAAGCTTTCGTCCCATAATTATTTAACTCAAATAGGAGATGAAAGTTTGTATCGAAAGTCGTGATTTCTGCCGACGTGAAATTCCAGTACGCACACGGCTTGTCTAAGTATAAAAGCTTTTGATCGGCAATATAGCGATAATATTGATGATACAGAAGGAAAAGATGCTGAGCATTAGGTGCATGCTAAGAGGCTTAGTATACCAAACTGTGAAGCCTAGAGGACGTTGCTCCAGTAGTTGCAGCAACTGTTGTATTTCACAGCGACTACGTTCATCTGCAAGAAATAAATGTGAGATTCCCTTGGCGGCAATAATCAACTTCAAAAAACCTTGTTACCCTTGACCACTAAGCTTATACAATAAGCTTAATTATTATCAGTAAACTTAAAACTGTTTTAGAGAGAATACAACACAGTCAGAGCGGTTCCGCGCATCCGATCCAAATCCGAATTCAAGATCCGAGTTCAATTCGAATTGGGAATACTCTAAATTGGGACAGACTGATTTCGAGTGTAGTGCTAGTGCGCAAACAAATAGTACTCTAAGAATTAAGATTCAAAATCGAACAACAACCATCAACTTTGAGTAAGGTATAATAGAAAAACTAACCAATTAAAATTATACCTATTTAAGTAAAGCTTAGAAAACTACGCATGAAGATTAATAATCTAAACACACGCAAGGAATACTTACTTGTGTAACTTATTCTCTTCTCGATACACATAACTTTGATATCTCTTATGTTATCAGCTGTCAAGTCCAACACTACGGCAGCCACAGTGAGATATAAGACTGGATGCTCAATAAGACATAACAAGTCCAAATAGCCAAGTGTGACTGCACCCTATAAAGACGCGAAAGTTTTACTCTAGGGTCAACCGCATCTCAGAAGTACACTTAGCATAATCAGCACTTTTTTTTTTTTTTTGGTTGGGAAATCATCAACTCTTTGAGGCGCGCGTGGAACACAACGCGCCGTCGACCCGGGCCTGGTCCTTACCGGGCGGCGAGCTGCCCATAGCTCGCCGCCAGCAAGCCCGCGCCTACGGTGGCCGGGAGTCAGCTGTTGACTCCCGTCCAGGGCGTCTCCTGCGGCGGCTAGGCGCGTGAGCGTGCAGAGATTGCCTCTCCCTCACGCGCTCCGCCTCCTCCTTCGCGAGCATTACTGCTTCGCAGAAGGAGGTGACGGCTTCCCATTCACTTTCGAGCATAATCAGCCCTGTAATACCTGCTCGGACACAGGCCACAGGGCACTCTTCTCTGTGAGGAGTGGGCTCTTATCCACCACGCGGGCCGAGTGCCCAATAACAGGGGGTTGGTGGATGTCACATGTCTTCGAAGTTTTGGTTCAAGGACATGCCGGTTTCCTCACGATGTTTTCCTTCACCGTTTTGAGAGGAGTGGGGATGAAATAATTGACAGCAACCAAAATGCCTGGGTTCGTACCTACGATCTACACCTCGTACGTCGCAGTGGGTTACACGTGCCATCACTGCTCACTCACTCAGTACCTACACTTGAGTTATGAAAGCTGCTTTGAATGCTACGACATCTCAAGGGGAAACTGTTAGGTTCTATTGACGTGTGGTTCACTCTGATAATTCCAACCTGTAGGTTCCTACAGACGGCATGGGGACGGTTCAGAGGATCATACCTTTTCAATGGGGAACTCTCCACCCTGGTAGTCCATCAACAAAAAATATTAATACTACTTAATAAATAATACTACTTAACACAAGTTTTTTAAGTATTGCCAGTTTCACAGAAATCTCGTACATTGTTGTGGCTATTGCACACAATAGACTAATCACAATCTGAAAATATATGGAAAATCATGAGGAGTATTGAGAAATCCGTTATTAAATATTAAGATCGATTAGGTAATCACCATAGGGTCACAGGACGTCTAACATTTATTTTCTTAGATTCTCTTCAAGTGCACGTACATTTGTATTAGCCTGTTTACATCGAATCCATTTTGAAGCGGAGGGTCTAACAAATCCGTTTCCAAAGCCATTTTTACTACTTTTGTGCGACAATAAAGCATACCGAAGCATATGCAAATAGTAAGTTAACCTTCCCATATCAATAGAGCAAGTGAAAAAATATACAAGAAAATATTCTGCAGGGTTTAAAGTATAAAATTTCTGAACGTATCCATAGACTATTTCGAAAAAAGTAATGGCTAAAGAGTAAATAATGGATATTAAAGTTAAAATCTCTAATTTTCGGTAAAGTTTCTTTGCACCGGGGATATTATCAATCGTATGCAAATATTTATAGCATGAAAAGATGAATTCATCTTTTGTTTGGAATGAAATCAAAACGTAAAATAAATACTCTACGGTCGGCAAACCTCTGCGAACCCAATAATTGCCTATAACGAGGGAAAATTGGTAAGTCAAAATAAAAGTCAATACAACGATGGGATACAGTTTTGAAAGTAGACTTGCGGTGAATGTAGATTGAAAGTTTTGCCTATAACCCAGAATAAAACGATAGTACATTGTGGGTCTCATATCGCACACAAGACTATTTTCGATCATTGTTTTTAAATAAAGTTTTCTATGACTTTATATTTGTCAGAATTCGTGTAGAATTAATATTGCCACTGGTCAGCTTATGTCAAAAGTATTACAGATTGTGTTTACAAACCGAGGCGTCGATGGCGGTAATGAGGAGTTTAATTTTCTTCAGGATCGATTGTACCTACAAATTTTAATTAAAAATTGAAAATAAAAATAGTTCCTCTACAATTTCGTCGATATGCATCGTGTCACATGTATTTAACCTTTCTGCTAGACTACATTATTATATATAATGACAATAGAAACTCGTGACTATATTAACTTGGTTTGGTGAAACATACCATAACATCACGCATGCTTACCCCGAATGGTTAGGCAGAAGTGTACATATACAGGGTGGCAAGGACATGGACGCGCAAACTGAAACAATGAATTCAGCATCAGGTGTTTCATAGAAAAGTGTAATACCAACGACGCGGTCAAAATGTATATAACGTCTTTTTTTTAGAACCGACGAATAATTCTAACGAACCCCCCATGGTAATAGGTTGCGCGTCCATGTTCCTGCTACCCTGTAAGTATAGTACACCTAAATTTCACCAATATTAAAGTTACGTGTAGGGTGACAATAGCAATAGGGTGCGACCCTGTTGCTATTGTTTTTGTGAAACTTCTATCGAAATGGCAAAACAGCTCGCAAAACTAATTATAGCCAAAATCAAATGGAATCAACATAATTACTTGATAAAATGATGTCCTCTTCAACACTATCAACAACACTGAGCTTAGTAAACATACAGCTATCAATCGTTAACTAGTTTAAACTGGTTTTGGTGTTTTTATCACTTGTTTGCATCAAATCTAGTTGTTTTGGCGTGTCAACATTTGAAAAATAACAAACATAAATCACTGGCACAGAGTTGAATTTTATGGAATAAAAGGAATTAAAACATTCGCTCAATACATTTGTGACTGCATACGGACATAATCAGCCTACAACGTTCCCACTGCTCCTCTATTTGACAGGGAGTGGCCGTAATCCACTACCCAGTGCGGATTGGTGGATGTCACATGTCTTCGAATTTTTGGTTCTAGGACTAAGAGGTTTGGTTCTAGGAGTTTCTTCAAGTTGTTTTCCTTTACCGCATTGAGAGAAGTAGTGTTGAAATAAATTACACTAAGTATAGAGCCTGTCTGGGTTTGTTTGAACCCACGACCCACAACTCGTCAGTCGGGGCTGTTACCAATGGGCGACCACTGTTTGAACTCTACTCTGTCTCTATGATCGCATAACAAATGAAAATGTAGGGCCCTGGACAGATATTACATGCCTATCTTCGATGCGTCGTGGTTTCTGGTGAAGAGTCAAAGGAAAGGCCGTGGTTGAAGATACTAATTGATATATTTTTCACATTAACCATGTGCACATTACACGTGTCTCATGGCGGAACGTAGCCAGCATTTTGGTGTCGGTAAAATTGCACATCTGGAAATAGTTATTTCATAATGAACAACTTTTCTTATGGGGCAAAAAATCAGCCGGATATCTAATTTAATTTATCCCTGTATATAACATAAGTATCTATAGAAATATAAAAAATAGCACATCCGGAAATAACTATACAGCCCAAGTACATCTATTGTAGTTAACAAGTTTTAAATTAACGAGTTTATTGGATGTGTGAAGAATGACAAGACATCAAAACAAATAATTTGTACACAAAGAAATGCATATATGCCATTATTGTCCAGATCTAGCTGAATTTTTGACCCAAAAGGAAAGTTTTTCATTATGATGAGTATTGATCTTTGATAAAAACAGAATAATTTACCTATCACGGACTAAGCCACTGAATCACTCATTCCTATTTAACACACGAGTGATAGCTTTAATCAAACCTTTTACAGAACTATAATAAAAGGCATAGTATACCCACACGGAATGCTAAAATAACTTTGATAAAATATTCACATACACAACGAAAGGGACTTGTCGGCCGAATTCCTGGAAGGGGAATGTGGAATTTATTTGACACCTTCCGTTTCAATTTGCGAACGCCCGCCAAGTAGAGATGGTGTCATTTCGGTCCGGTCTCCTCTCTTGAGAGTTTGGACAGTGACGGCAGGAAACGAAGTTACACGAAAGAGTTCGTTGTGAATCGGTTTTGACTTTCCCTGTCTAAACTTATATGGCAATAAGTCAGTTAACCTGTAATGCCGTTATTTTAAATGCAAAAACTTAAATGTTAGGCCTCGCTTAAGCTCTATGGCAAGGTGAAGTATTTAATTTACATGTACTTTGTACTAATATTATAAAATAATGTGAAAGCAACTCTGTCTGTATGTCTGTGCCACGCGCCTAAAAGCGTAACACATTATCAACCTCAACCTGGATCATTTTGAAGGATATTGCTAATCCATTGCTTCATAATTATGTTCGAAAAACGTTTCTGCTCAGCAACGTAAATGTTGTTGTTGTTGGTGTTGAACTGTCAAAAACAAACCCGTTGCTACTGATAGTGTGCTACGCAAATACCCCGCTGATCGTTTTGTTTGACATATTGGTCACCTGGAACCTGGAAAAGATCGTACCTACATAGGCTAATTTTTATCATGAATGTTTGTATTGAAAAATTATAAAACACAAAACATACACACCTGTGTACGTTTTGTATGTCCCGTGGCACCACCTGGTGCCACGGGAAATATCTGGCATAAAACAACAATTTTATAACGATTTCAATTTTTTTGTTAACCTTAACGAAAAGATGGATGCGTGTCTTCTGAAACATTTACAAAAGTTACTAAATTACCTTTACTAAAACAAGTAACATGGAAACTCGTTTCAGAAATTTAATAGAACCCTAAACTTCAATACATAATTAGTTTAACTCCACATTATATAAAACTAAAAACTGACTTCAGGAGCTAAATTAGAAAGTTGGTTAACCCTTCACTGCCGCTAAAGTGTTGGCCTGTATTCAATTATTTAAAATTAATGGATCGCCATCTAGCACCGATTAGTTTAGATAGGATACTGAATAAATTTAACATATTGGTCAGGCGCCTTATTTAAAAGTAAATAAAAAGGAAAATGACTATTAATAAAACTTTAAATAAAGGTAAACGTAACCATAATTGTCGCGCTTTAGCGTGGCAATAGTGATCATAGACCCACCTAGATTTTCTAACATTTTTTTATTTCAAAAACTGAAATAAAGTCCGTTAAGGTTCTGTAATGTTATTCTGTAAAACTCTCACCGTGACAACTTAGGTGAAGTGAGCTGTCAATAGTGTCAATCCCTAGCATTATCGTCACCTAAGTTGTCACGGTGATGTTTTTACAGAATAGCACCGCTGAAACAAATGTCTATCGTGATCTTGAACATGTTCCAATAACGAACAACCGTATTTAGGTTATTTTTTGGGTTCCTACGGTGAGACATTAGGGGGTTGTTTTATTTTTTTATTTTTAGGGGGGTTATAAGGGTCCCTATGTATTTTACTGTGTTATTATTAGGGGGGGTTATAAGGGTCTCTATGTATTTTACTGTGTGTACGTAAATAATAAAATAAATAAAGGTGAATGACCGCTATTGCCACGCTAAAACGTGACAACTATAGGTGAATACGCCAAGAATAATCCGTTTAGAAGCAAGCATGTTATATGTTATGGTTTGGTTTCCGCACTTAGTCCTTCAAGTGGACTATTTGAACTAAGCATTTTGTTAAAAAGTAAATTAAAAAGATTATTTTCATAGCAAGCAATTAAATGGAAAGAAGTAAAGAGCTATGAGGAACAGTGTGTAAAGTTTACTCGTACTCTATAGAAAAGGGAGGATAGTTCGACCAGACGGGTGGCGTTTCTGGTGGGCAACTGCCCGGTGGTTGATGTCGGGACGTTGTGAACATGCTGGTTGCGGTAAACTCTGCTTGCGCGATGCAGGATTTTGCGTGACGTCGACGTAGATGCCGCTACAGAAGTTTAAAGTTCTACTTAAAACTTCAACTTTTCTCAGCATTGGAATTTTTTAAGAAAGCCAATTTATATCTAGAGCAAGCTATTATTAAACTAGAATACTTTTTAATATCCATAATTCCAATTTCATAATGAATACAATGCACTCTCAAGTTTACAACCTCTTCGTTAATTCTATATTTTACGGCTCAATGTAGCCGTAATTTATTTAGAGAAAAACAGTAGACCCACTCCATTCGTGATAATGGAAGGGCGTTTTTAAATACGATCCGGTCTGTCCCTTGCGACGCCCTAAGATGAGGCTCCGCTTATTTTATAAGTTTTTTCAGGCATTCATTTGGCAAGGCACCACAGGATAGCTCGGTTAAGCAGGCGACACCATCCTAGGTTGACCTGCGAAAAGCCCTACAACAAAAAACAAACCATCTACACCACTTTCCTCGCGCTATAGACCACAAGCTATCGGGTCAATATCGTTATCTCACAATGTGAAAATACTCATTAGGTACATACACAGGACATTTTAAGTAACCATTTAAGTTCACTTCATCGTAGTAAATGTAAACCTAAGGGAAATAAATCGAACATAAGAAAAACTAATTCAATTGATCAAGTGCAAATATTTTATACTGTGGCATGAATTTTCCGTTAAATGGTCGGCACTGAAATCATCACCATCATTCGGCCGAAAGCCGTCCAGCTGTACAAAAGTCCCTGGTCCATAGTGCATACGAGAGTGCTGAGAGAGCTTTGGATTAATATTATAATCCTAATGGTAGCATTAGCATCAATAGTTGTTGCTGATTCGTTTGCATGAACGTAAGGCACTATTTACGACAGTCAAATTAACATTACAGTCAGCGACAAAAGTCGATTAACACACGTCGGCATAATCTGCTTATAATGTTCCCACTGCTGGGGCACAGGCCTCCTCTCTGCGAGAGGGAGTGGACTGTAATCTAACACGCGGACCCGGTGCGGGTTGTTAGATATCACATGTCTTCGAATTTTTGGTCCTAGAACATTCCCAGTGTTCCCTAACGATGTTTTCCTTCACCGTTTTGAGAGCAGTGATGATTAAATTATTTACACGAAGTAAAGCGCCTGCCTTAGTACACGTCAGCGACCACGATTAATTTATAAATATGAAATATCTGATAACCAGTCTTGGTAAGACTGGTTATCAGACTTTTGGGCTTCTCGCGACCCGTAACGACTGTCAAACGGCTTAACGTGCATTCCGAGGCACATAGGGGTCTTGGTATGTGAAGATGATACAGTTAAAGCCAACGAATACTGCACTAATTCTATTTTATGATCCACTGATTGTTAATAAACACTTAATTCGTGCTTTTCTCGTATTAAAATGAAAATTGCTGTCATAAAGTGGTTTGGTTTAGTTTAAGTTCCTTCTTCTTTGTGTCTATGGCGTATATTAGAAGATGTAACTGCTGTATCTGATTTCACTGGAATTTGAGTCTTATATTAGATAGGCTGTCTTTATTTACAAAGTAAATATACAATGAGTAACTGTCAGTAACTGGCCATTTTCATCGGGACACATGGCGACAGTCGGCCATTTTTTTTCGAAGTAAAATTCATGAATTAATGGCAACAAGTTTGCTTGTTAAAGTGTTATTGTGACTGAAAACGTTCAGCGCATTAAACCACGTTCAAGTGACAGCTGTCAGTGTCAAAATTCTTGTTTGATCAATATCAAACAACAATTTTGCAAAGCACACAAAGCACAAACAAGCTGACAAAGCTGTCAGTGTCAATACACTGACAGCTTTTGAACACGGTTTAGAAGTGACGTGTAAAATACACACCAAGTCACTGGGATATCACGTCATGTTAACATCACAAATGTGTACTATGTTAGAAATAATAGTGCCATTTTAAAAAGTTTAGCGCAAAGAGTATTATACCTAAAAGAAAAAAAGAAATATCCCTCCAAAACTACACATCAACCTTATACATAGAACCATGTGTGTATGTATGTATATTTATGTAAAGTCGTGGGGTTGAATAGATCACTGATTATGCATAAGGCATGTCCGTCGTATCTCAAAGAGCATGTTGAGATGTCGTCAATTCGTCACCGTTGCTATTTATACGTGCCACGTATTTTAACTTTCCTTCACGCTTGTTTTAACTGGTGGTATGAGCAGAATTGTAAGTGGCGTTCAAAATGAATGTTTTTGTAGATGTTTTTGTATACTAAACGATTGATTTCTTTTCTAAACACAGGAAATAAGAATAGTATGTGAAGTATATTAAAGGAAATTGGTAAACATAGACATACATTCGGGGTTGATTAAAAGAATCTCTTCAAGCGACGATACTGAAGTGCGTCCGGTGAAAAACTTGGCAAGCATAATATATAGTACTGTTTTCTTCGACTAAAAGTATTACAAATGTGATTTTACTGTCTGAAAAATCCATACTTTAATATTATAATATCGAAAATATTACAATACTAGCAGTGCTCAGTGGTTTCATCCGCATAAGTATCGCTCCCGTGGAAAAATCGGCATAAAAAGTATCCTATGTATTATTCTAATGTGTACTGCAAAGTTTCATCAAAATCCGTTCAGTCGTTTTTACGTGAACGAGTAACAAACATCCTTCCATCCATCCATCCTTCCATCCTCACAAACTTTCGCGTTTATAATATTAGTAGGATAGGATTGATACCTTTTCACGCAACAACTACTACTAACTTTTTAAACAACTAAATTGATGGTTATAAATTTAAAGGACATATATTACTTTTCATCCAGGACACTTGTATTAAAAAATGATAATAAATAAAACGAGTAAAAAAGTTTTTAAAAGCAAGCTTTTATTACTTGTTATTAAAAAGAACTTAAAAGTTAAAAATAATTTAAACCTGATAAGAAAAACCCAATTTTTATAAATAAAAGCGTGTTATATTTTTAAACGTTAGCGATATGACATGTTAATTAATACACCCTCCATTTTATTATTATTCATCAAACGTTATCACGTCGAAACAAACAGATTTGATGCAAACAAGTGAAATAAACACAAAAACCAGTTCAGGCTGGTGAACGATTAATAGCTTTGTGTTAACTAAGCTCAGTTTTGTCGAAAGTGTAGAAGAGGAAATCATTTTGTCAACTAATTATGTTAATTTCATTTGATTTTGGCTATAATTAGTTTTGCGGCCTGTTTTGCTATTTCTGTACAAATTTGACAGAAGCTATGGTAATAGGGTCGCCCCTATTACATACAACTTTAACGTTGGTGGAATATGGGTTTACTATTAATACAGGGTGACAGGGATATTGACGCACAGCCTGTCACGATGGATTTAATATAGGATTTTGAGCCTCCTCCACTGAAATTTTTCAACGGTTCTAAAAACAAAATATGTAACTTCCATAAATTTTGACCGCGTAGGTATTGCACATTTATATGCAATAGCTAATGCTAAATTCATAAGTATAGTTTGCGCGTCCATGTCCCTGCCACCCTGTATGGGTACACTACTGCCTAACCCTTCGGTATACAGGCGTGATGTTATGTTGTATAACCCGATGTTTCACCAAAACAAGCTAATATAGTCACGGGCTTGTATTTTCATTATAATAATGTAGTGTAGCAGAACGGTTAATTACAGGTTACACGATCTACATCGACGAAATTGTAGAGGAGCTATTTTTATTTTCAGTTTTTAATTAAAATTCGTAAGTAAAATCGATTCAGAAGAAAATTAATCTCCTCATTACTGCCACCGAGGTATCAGTTTGTAAACTCATTCTATAATACTTTCCGCGTAAGCTGACCAGTGGCAGTATTAATTCTACACGAATTCTGACAAATAAAAGTCATAAAACAACTTTATTAACAAACAATGATCGAAAATAGTCTTGTGTGCGATATGAGACCCACAATGTACTATCGTTTTATTCTGGGTTATAGGCAAAACTTTCAATCTACATTCACCGCACGTCTACTTTCAAAACTGTATCCCATCGTTGTATTGAGTTTTATTTTAATTTACCAATTTTCCTTCGGTATAGACAATAATTTGATTCGCAGAGGTTTGCCGACCGTAGAGTATTTATTTTACTTTTTGATTTCATTCCAAACAAAAGATGAATTCGTTTTTTCATGCTATAAATATTTGCATACGATTGATAGTATCCCTGGTGCAAAGAAACTTTACCGAAAATTAGAGATTTTAGCTTTAATATCCATTATTTACTCTTTAGCCATTACTTTTTCCAAAATTCTCTATGGATACGTTCAGAAACTCTATACTTTATACCCTGTAGAATATTTTCTTGTATGTTTTTCCACTTGCTCTATTGATATGGGAAGGTTAACTATTTCCATATGCTTCGGTGTACTTTATTGTCGCACAAAAGTAGTAAAAATGGCTTTAGAAACAGATTTGTTACACCCTCCGCTTCGAAATGGGTTCGATGTAAACAGGCTAATACAAATGTACGTGGCACTTGAAGAGAATCTAAGAAATGTTAGACGTCCTGTGACCCTTATGGTGATTACCTAATCGATCTTAATATTTAATAACGGATTTCTCAATACTCCTAATGATCTTCCATATATTTTCAGATTGTGATTAGTGTATTGTGTGCAATAGCCAGAGCAATGTACGAGATTTCTATCAAACTGGCAAAATTTAAAGAAGTTGTAAGTATTATAAAGATATTTTGTTAATAGAGTAACAGAGTGGAGAGTTCCCCATTGAAGAGGTATGATCCTCCGAACCGTCCCCATGCCGTCTGTAGGAACCTACAGGTTGGAATCCTCTACCACACGTCTATAATATATATATATATAATATAATAGAACCTAACAGTTTCCCCTTGAGATGTCGTAACAGTTAGAGCGGCTTTCGTAACTCAAGTATAGGTACTACGTGAGTAAGGAGTGATGGCCCAGTTGAAACGACGGCGACTTTTTGTAGGTCGTAGGTACGAAGCCAGGCCCTTTGGTTGGTGCGAATCATTTTATGCCCACTCTTCTCAAAACGGCGAAGGAAAACATCGTGAGGACACCGGCAAGTCCTGTCATCAAAAATTCGAAGTGATGGCCGCATGGAGAAGTACGGCCCACTCCCTCTCACAGAGAGGAGGCCTGTGTCCCAACAGGCATTATAGGGCTGATCATGCTTACTGTATGCGGTTGACCCTTGTATAATCTTTGTTTATTTATAGGGCGCAGTCACACTTGACGCTTTGGACTTAATATTCCTTTCTGGGCATCATGTCTTATATTCCATTCTGGCTGCCGTCGCGTTGGATTTGATAGCTGACAACATAAGAGATATCAAAGTTATGTGTATCGAAAAGAGAATAAGTTGCACAAGTAATTATTACTAGCTGGTTTTTAGATTCTTAATCTTTACGCGTTTTTTCCTCAGGTTGACATAATTTGGTATTATTTTAGTTGGTTAGTTTTTTAATGATACTTTAATCAAAGTTTATAGTCGTTGTTTGATTATGAATGTTAATTCTTAAACTTTACATGACTCTGAGAAACTTACAAAGTTACCAGTTTAGTTATAATAATGAAGCTTATTGCAGAAGTTTAGTGGTCAGAGAAAAAGATGATGCAAGTTGATTATTACCGTCAAGGGACTCACTCATATTTATTTCTTGCAGACGAACGCAGTCGCTGTGAAATACAACAGTTGCTGGAACTACTGGAGCATCGTCCTCTGTGCTTCACAATTTGGTATACTAAGCCGCTTAGCATGTACCTGCTGCTCAGCTTCTGGTCCTTCTGTATCATCAATATTATCGCTATATTGCAGATCAAAAGCTTTTATATTTAGACAGGCCGTGTGCCCAATAGGATTTCCCATCAGCAAACAACACGATTTTTTTTAAAAGCTTGCCTCTTTTGCGGATTAATAATACACAACGGCTATACTAGTGATGTTGTGGGTAGAGTCGAATGTAAGTCATGAATTTGGATGTTACTTATCGAATCGATTATCAACTTCGAACGACTAATGATTGTGTAACCGATTATTGCATCATGTTGTATATAACTGCTTCGTTGGTCTCGTGGTTGCAAGCGTGACTGCTGAGGGACCTGGGTTCAATTCCCAGGTCAGGCAACGTGTTATTGGGGTTTCCATAAGGAATTTCTTCGTAACAGTCCGGAGTTTGGAAGTTGGTGGTTTAATACTCCCGTGCCTTGGAAAATACGTTTGGCCGTTGGTCCTACGCCTGATCTCTCCCCGGTCGTGTTTGATTGCCGTCACATCGGACTATGAGAGTAAAAGAACAAAGAGTGCACCTGTGTTTACGCACACAATTGTGCACTATAATATGCCCCTAGCCCCTATGTGCCCATATGTGTGATAAGGAACACGGGTGGGTTTTAGTCAGTAAAAGTCTGACACGCCCTTCCGCTCAGCCCAGAGCGAGAGAGGTCATTTGATGATTTTCCAGCAAAAAAAAAAAAAAAAGAAAAAAGGCTATTATTATGTTGTATGAACTCGATTACAGGCACTTTTGAATTTTCAAGGATTCGATCAGTCACAAATATGAAGCTGTTGCAAGTTGTCTGAAATATTGTAATTACTATTTACTAAATAAGTGTGTTAATTTTATAATAAATATTTTTGGTAGATACGTGTAATTGCGTTGTGTTGTTAGTTATTGTCAATATGTATATTAAGTGAATATTTAATTACTAATATCATAATTATTTTGAAGTAGTAGCTTACATACAAAACTCTATATTGAGACACGTACTTACATTAAAAACACACATCAAGCTCTGTTTTTTCTTATTAACCTTTCACTGACATTCTTCTTAGATCAATTCAAGTATTATACGGTGCCTATAGAATGAAGACAAGTATACATGAAGACTACCTATACATGAAGACAAGTAAAATATGAAAAAAAATAGAAAATATTCTAGTGATTGTCTATAAATATTATTTATCTCCTAGTGATACACACTTTTTTTGAAGTGAAAACTTCTTTAGCGGCGTTGTGCACTTTTTTTGTGATGGGTAAAAATTTTTAAACTCGCGTCAGGACATGTGACCTGATCGAAAATTCGTAAGACGGAGCTCGCGTCAGGACACGTGACCTGATCGAAAATTCGTAAGACGGAGGGAGTAAAAAACCTCTAAAACTTCTACAATCTTCTACAATTTTTGTGTTCAAGTATTATACGACACCTCTTGATAACCTCCGTCGTCGTAAGACAAAGTACAGATGCCAGCACATCAAGCTACCGGAAACTGTCAAATTTTCCCAATCAACCTTGAACCTTAATGATTTAGCAATAAAGTTAAAAATCTATTAAAGAAATTTGACAGATTGTAGTAGGTTGATGTGATGGCGTCTGTACATAATATAGGAAAATAGGGATATATTTAAGTGATTATCTATAAACATATTTACCGCGTAACTAAGTAACTAAGAAAAAAAAAAAAAAAAAGTTTAGAACTATGATCAACCGCGTTGGTACATCCAAGTTGGTCCCAGTTACGCAGTGTTAAGATGCTACACTCGAAGTTGTGGACGAGTATGTTCACCTAGGACAAACTTTCCAGCTAGGTATATCCAACTTCGAGATAGAGGTCAAACGTCGAATCTGACTCAGTTGTGCAGCTTTTGGAAAGGTAGGTACACAATATCTTCTTATCCCACATCCCGCAGTCTATGGCCAGTGATGACCAATGGCGCTGAAACGTGGTCACTCACAATGAGCCTAATTAGAAGGCTAAAAATCACCCAAAGGGCAATGGCGATGGCTATTCTTGGAGTTTTCCAACGTCATCGATTTAGAAATGAAGAGTTCCGTAGGAGAACCAAGGTTACCGACGTAGTCGGAAGATTTGCCAAACTTAAGTGGCAGTGGGCAGAGCACATTGCTCGCAGAACAGATGGCCGATGCGCCTGAAAGGATCTGGATCAGCGACCGCGTACCGGAAGACGTAGCGTTGGAAGGCCTCCCACAAGCTTGACCTGACCTTGTCAAAATCGCAGGAATCAACTGGATGCAGGAAGCACAGAACCGGTTGAAGTGGCGGTGCTTTGGGAGAGGCCTATGTCCAGCAGTGGACGTCTTTTGGCTGAAATGATGATAATGATGTTCAACAATACTTTTAGGAGCGCAATATGGGAATCATTAGATAATCGATTACATGCCGAAAAAATAAGGGCTCATAAAATAGTGACAATGCATCAAAACCATGCAAAGTTATTATTTTTAGGTTTAATTTCGAAATAGCTAAGTAATTTCGATCCTGACAAAAATAAAAAAAGTCTTCAATTTAACAAAAAGGTTTCCAACATTGTCACTACACTACTCTGTTAGTGGTAGTACCGAACGTTAGGAGCAATAAAATAGTTAGTTTATAAATTGTAGTAAACCATCTGAAAATGATGATTGGGAATCATGCAGTGTGCAATATTAAGCCTATTATGTACTACCGATATATGCTCGGTTTTTGTCAAAACTTTCAATCTTCACGTCTATTTATAAATATGTACCCAATCATATTAACTACTAGCATCTTAATACTTGGATACTTAAAAATGAAAGTGCTACCTTTACTTGACAAGTATTTAGCAATTGGAGAATATTTATTTTTCGTCTTGGTCTCCTTGATAACTAAAGATGAATACATCAATACGTACTACAAATATCTACCGACCATTGATAGTTTTCCTGGCGCAATGAAACAGTACCGAAAAATGGAGATTTTTGCAATATTGGGCATATTTTCCTCAATTGGGCTTAGAGTGTATCTTTTGGTGTCGTTTTTCTATTCATTCGCAGAATTTTTCTTCAGCATTGATTCCGTTGAAACATATCTTTTATTTTTCTTTTTTTTGGTTAATGACATGGGACAATTTACAATGGCTCTTTGCTTTGGTTTGCTGTATTATCGAAGTAACGTTTTGAAAATGGCGTTCAAGGCAATACATTGCAACGATTCGCTTCGGAGTAGATCAGCAGTAAACAGGTTCATTCAAATGGATCAGACGCTTGCCGACACATTAGAGGATGTTGGACGTCCATTGAAATTGCAGGTATGTAGAAAGCTGAATTTACTGATTAGATTAGCTACCGACTTATTTGATAAGACGAAAGAAATAATAAAGATAAATCTTTTGCAGACTGTGGTCAGTGTATTAATTGCTCTAATCAAAACAGTATACGAGGTGTCTCTAAGATTGACATATATTATAAAGTATGTGAGTATGCCTAAATATTACAAAAAACATGAAAAAACACGTCATATACTTGCCTAGTACTGTGTTCCTGAACTACTCTATAAAATACAGCATGTATTTAATCGAAGGTCTAATAATTCCCATCTTGCGCTCCTATGAAAATTGTTGGAAACTCTAATGAAATGATTGTGAGCCTCAAATAATTCCTTTTTTGGGTCCTAAAAATAGGCAAATAACTGTCGCCGGCTGCTGTCGAGTCACCGCTCGCTTCGGTCGCTCGGCTCGCGCGTGATTTGTCACAGTTCCAACTTAAACAAACCCGTTTGGTCGGGGTACCCTAGCTAAGTTGCTGCGACCAACTGTGGAAAAAGGCCTGAGATTTAAACAGAGGCTCAATTACTTAAAAAGTCTCCATCAGTAGAAGGTCAATAAGTTTTTAGAACATGAGTTTTATCATCTGCCTAGCCTTTTCCTAACTATGTTGGGGTCGGCTTCCAGTCAAACCGGATGCAGCGGAATACCAGTATTTTACATGAAGTGACTGCCTATTTGACCTCTACAACCCAGTTACTGGGTACATAGACCCTTTGGTAATGGGCTTCTGACCACCTGTAACGACTGTCAAAGATCCACGAATGACAGCCGGGACTAACGGCTTAACGTGCTTTCCGAGGCACGGAGGGGTCTTGGTATGTAAAGATGGTCACACATCCATAGACCAACCGCGGCAAGCGCAACTTAACCTGATCAATCGACCTGTGCGGTTGTTATTATTTAACCACGGACACTTCGAAAAACGAAAACTATTCAAGGTAATAGATCTAAAATCTTCGTTTAATTTAGGGTACAAGCGGTACTGACTTTGTGGACTGGATAATTTTGGTTGGACAGCCCATCTTCTATTTCCTAATGGCTGCAGTAGCTTTGGATTTGACAGCTGACAACATGACTGATATTCAAGTTATGTGTGTTGAGAAAACCATACTTTGTACAAGTAAGTACTTCTGAGAGTTTCATAAAAATTGGACTGAGTTTATCCGATAGCTAGATTTTTTTTGAGTTACTATAAAATGATGACCTATGTAGCTATATATTATTTTTAAATGTCAAATCATCATACTGAGATAGGAGCCTTTTGGCCGCGTATAGGACTTTCTGTTTCATTTTTCCTTTTGTTACTTTTTTATATAATTTGTTTTATTTTTAACTGTGTTTAGTTTACTTTATGATCCTGTACAAGTCGCAATAAATACTTTTTCATTCTTTCTTTCTTTTTATGGTCAAGCATTTTCAAAATTCCATCAACACGAGCGCTGCTGCGATTCTTGCGTTCCGCGTATTGCCGCAACCTTCACCAGGTCATTGGTCCACTTTGAGGGCTGTTTTCCCAGGCCTTTGGGTACACAGATACATACAGATGTCAAGCGGTGTTCTGCCAGATAATACCACCCATAATAATATATCTGTAACATCTTCCTTTGTCATTGGAGAAACATGATAAAGGACATCATTCAAGTGTCGAACATTTTGTACCCAAAAATTGAAATGAAAAATAATGTACTATTTGTGGGGGCGACTGGGAATATTCGTATTTTCAGGGAAATAACATCTTGAGCATATTTACTATAACAGCGAAATTCCAAAATAAACGGAGGGGCGGGGGGGGTATTTTTATGATTTTTGGCATTTTCAATCTCAAATAGTAGCCGAGGGGTTACGTGTAGACTTACGTTGTAGTAGTCAAAAATGGTCAAGAGGTCATTTCCTATAAGAAAACGGGTACGTATTACAATACCGAAATTTAAAAGACCGTATTTTAAAATACCTATGGAAGAAATCCCGAAAAATTAAACGCCGAATGATTGTTTGGTCGAAAGTTTTAAATCCCGAAAGTTCATTTGCCTGAAAGCTTGAAATCCCGAAGACCCATATCCCGAAGTTTAAAATCCCGAAGATCCATATCCCAAAGTTCAAAATCTCTAATACAATGCCAAAAAAGGAGCTTAACATAATAGGTAACATAACATTAAATATCGATTGTATCGAAATATCGAAATTGGTTATACCTAAGCTTAAAATGTCTAAGATTGAAATGCCGAGTAATTCAAATATCGAACGCTTAAAATGTTTGGTTTTACATTAAAAAATTTGGTGTCAAACATTTTTAATAATTACACGCTGTCGTTGTTTTTTAAAAGTTAAAAATATGTCAAAAATATGCCAGACACCAAATTTTTTAATGTAAAACCAAACATTTTAAACATTAGATATATTTAAATTACTCGGCATTTCAATCTTAGACATTTTAAGCTTAGGTATAACCAATTTCGATACAATCGATATTTAAATGTTAGATGTTATTTTACCTGTAGGTATTTTAATTTTCGACGTTCAAATATGCACCCACTAAGTGGCTAACAGTAACTACGAATGAATAAAACATTACGGAATAAAATAATTTTTGGAGATCTACCTCCGCTATAAAAAAATATTAAAACATGTTAAACAGGATGCCCACCGTCATAACTGTGTTGTAGTGCCATCTATGAGTAATCGCGGGAACTACGTCGCCGCTGTTTGGGATTTCATCCATCGGTATTTCGTCCATTCGGGATTTCGTCCATTCGGGGTTTCATCCTTTCGGGCATTTGGACATCGGTATTTTGTTTCGATATAACGGCTCTCGGCATTTAAAACTTTTGGTATTTTTAATTTCGTTCTTTTGGACGTCGGTATTTCAGTCATAGTTATTATGAAATTTCGGGATTTTAATACTTACCCAAGAAAACAGTACTTTTTTTTAAAATTTTTGGGTACAAACATGAAATGAATGATGTCCTTTGTTTAAAAAGAAAATACCTCGCCTAGATCTTGGACGTTTCTTGCAGATGAACGAGACCGTTGTGGATTGAAAAATTTACTGCGACTATTCCAGCACCGCCCACTGTGCTTCACAGTTTTGGGAACTAGACCACTCAGCATTTATACGATACTATGTTCTCTCTCGTTTTTTATCATCAATATTATCGCTATAATGCAAATCAAAAGCTTTTACGCATAAAACATGGCACCCAAATACAGTTCGATTGTTTGTGTAAAAATATATGCACCTAATTTGGTATATTGAATATAGATATGGACACTTACAAATATTAAAAAAACACTTTATATGCCACTGTTTTCTACTTACAGATGTATTTATAAACTCCTTTTCCGATTGGGGTCAAGTATTTGTATTACACACCACACATCATCAGCATGACCATAACTTCATTTTAAAAATTCTGAATTTTTAAAATGAAGTTATGGTCAATATCGATTCAGACGATATATCTGTAAGAGTGTAAATGCAAGATGGTTTTTACAATCTTCAGCAGCTCCAACAATATTTTCAAATACTAACCAATTTAAAAAAAAAAATTGTATTTGTACCCTTGTGAAGCAGGACCAGTGTTGAACCAAGCATTTGTGTCAGTGATGCATCCACTCCACCTAATAACCGAAAAACCTAATAACACTTTGCCCGAACCGGGAATTGAACCCAGAACCTCATGCTCAGGTGTGACTTGCGAACAATTAACCAACGAAGCAGTTGTTGGCATGAAAGTCAATAATTGTCTGACAGCCTGCTGGTTGTTGTTGTCTTAAAGTTAGTGCGGATACGAGAAGAACACCAAGATGAGTTTGTTTTTTTTATATAAGCTGTTGTTTTGCATCCTCGTCAAATTTCAGGAGGCTGTTATGAAAGACGTAAATAATCAAATAAAATTACGATCCCTGGTAAATAATGAGTACATACTTACTTTTTTTTTTTAGTTATTTAAGTTTGACAGTATTTCAGAATACACCACTTTCAAAGAACAGAATCACGTTATGGTATCGTATAAGCGGCAGCGTTTTTATGTGTGTGTAAAAGGGCAGTTACAGTGCGGTCTCACACAGGCCGCATTTTAAAATGCGTGTCCCACACATGCCGATTTCTGAAAATTAGAAAAAAAAAACCTACTTATTTTATTATTGATTCGTGTCGAAAATCAGTAGCATAGTTACCTCCTTGAATTTGACGAGGATGCAAAACGACACCTTGTATATGGATGTACCTACGACATTTGTACTTTGAATTATACTATGTCACTAACGAAGATTAAAAAAGTAACATCTATTTTCTGTGTTCTATTGTACTTTAAAACCTTTTCCAACATTTTTTTAGATAGTGATCAAGTACGTGAGAGTACAAGTCATAATATGTCTTTATTATCCGTCCCTCCGCACACAATTACTGGTGTGGCTACTTTATAAGCTCTTAGTGAAATATTGTCCTTAGATAAGTGAACGGTAAGATGGATAGGACTTTGGTGTTGTAGGAGTTTTATGTTGAAAGTTCTTCATTCTACTCGCAGGAAAAATCAAGAGTCTGTGGTAGTCTCTTTGCCTCTGCTTATTTTTGAAGAGCAGGTTCATATGACCAGACCATACCAGACCTAAAAATAGAACAGCAGCAGCCCTAACAACATCACAATCAATATAAATTACTAGCATCTGTCCGTGACTTCGTCAGCGTGAAGTTTCTTGTTTTAACATAAAAGATATCTTAAGAACTTGGCAATACTTACTTCAGCTTCCTATTAAATCGAGTGAGCCTATCGCAGTCAACTGATAGGCCTGTCCCAGGCCTCTTCCGCATCCAGTCTCTCCCAGCAGCAAAGTGTCTGCAATGTGTTTTCCTAGCGAGCGTTTCTTGACACCGTAATAGCAAAAGTAGAGAAATAATAGCATAATAAAGCACCAATAATAATAATAATAATAATAATAAGTATTTATTTTCTCACCACAATAAACATTACAGACATTGTTACACATGATATATTAATATTTGGTTTAGTTTACTGTGGGAGACTGGTGCCTAAGCTAGGCTTTAAGGGCCTGTATTTCAGGTCACCAGGTCTCCGCCCTCTAGCAGTTCGATACATTGCATGATAATCATATTAAAAGTGATTTAACAAATTTTGAATAAGTGGTTGTGTAATAGCTTTTAGAGTCTGTAGTTTAACATAAGGTGTTTAAAAAAATAAATAATAATAATAAATGAATGGAAAAAACAAAATAGACAAAAAAGAGAAACAACAAAACAATGAAAAAAATGTATATATATATAAGTGTTTGTATAGTGTTAGAATTGTCAGAAAACATTATGTAGTGAGGACGTGGGTAAGATGTGTTTCGTGTGTGTATGTGCGAGAGTGCGTATGTGTGTGTGTGTGAGAGGGTGGGGATGAGGGTTTAATAAATAGCAGTCGGTATACATTAGGTCATACTGGTAAGTAATTTTTCGGTGTCAACGTAGTTGAGCCCCTGGAGTCACGTGGCAAGCTTCTTTTTACATTGTCCTTTATTAAGGTTAAAAATAGGTTGAGTTTTGTTGATTTTGTTGTACAAGAATTGTCCCAGATAACAAAAGAAGCGGTTGGAGAATACTGTCGAAAGGGGAGAATGAGTGCGACTTACGGGATTATATCGTCTCTTACCATGTGTCATTGATGGGTGATAGGTGAGTAGTGAGTGTTGTTTTAGTAGGGTGTTCAGGATAAATAGTTGGCGTACAGTTAGGGTTTTTGATTGCTTGTATAGCAGATCTGTGGGATAACGGTATGGGAGAAAGTTGGATACTTTTAAGATAGCCCTCTGGGCCCTTTCGAGTTCAAGGAGAGTGGTTTTAGGTGCACCGCCCCAAGTTGTTATGCAGTAACTTATCAACGACTGAACGAGGGCGAAGTAGACTGACCTCTTTAGTTTGTCATCCGCTACGTGTCTCAGAGTTTTGAAAACATATATCAGTTTACGTAGCCTAGTAATGAGAGAGTCTATATGTTGTTGAAATCTAAGGGTGTTGTCGACTATTATCCCCAGATATTTCACAGATTCGGTTTTAGAAAGGTGGAAACAGGTGCAGGCAGCATCATGCGGTGTTGGGCATGAATGGACTTTAATGGAATCCGGCATTGTAGGTAAATTTGATTTTTTTAGTGCAAAGGTGAGGTAATGAGTTTTACTCGCATTCAGTGTAAGTACGAGACTGCGCAGACATTTTGTGACAGTATTGAAGCCCGACTGAGCGTACGAGTACACTTCGCGCCAGGAATCCGCACTAAATAGGAGGGCCGTGTCATCGGCAAAACTTATAATTTTGCCCTTAGGAAGGGTGAGCATACCCAGGTCGTCAATATAGATGAGGAAAAGGGTTGGGCCGAGCACGCTGCCCTGGGGCACGCCGTAGGTGACTTTGCGTTCATCGCTAAGGAAATCATCTATCTTAACGCACTGAGTACGCCCACAGAGGTAGTCTTTAAAGAGCTGAAGTTGAATCCCTCTAATTCCCAGGTTCTCCATTTTATCAGTGAGTATAGGTACAGAAACCGTGTCGAATGCCTTAGCAAGATCTAAGAATATGCCAAGGACTTTTTGCCCTTTGTCTAGGTTTGTAACGATAAAGTTCGTCAATTCATGGACTGCATCCGAAGTTGATTTACCGGTGCGAAAACCAAACTGAGTTGAGGAAAGAAGAGTATGCTTTTCCAGGTAATTGACAAGTCTAATGTTCATTATTCTTTCTAGTACCTTTGACAGGGCTGGGAGCACCGCTATAGGCCTGTAATTGTCGACACGGGTTCTGTCCCCACTCATGGTCTTAAAGATCGGGTGTATAATAGCTTTTTTAAAAACTTTTGGGAATTTGCCTGTGGAGAGTGCGAGATTACAGACATATGTTAGAGGTGGAGTAAACAAGAACCGATGTATTTTTAGGAGGTCACTGGATATCCCATCCCATCCCACAGCGCTGCCACTGCGTAGATTCACCAATAAATTGCCCACTTCGACCTCGTCGGTAGGCAAGAGTACCATGGAATGGGGGACTTTATCGCTGGCGTCAGTAGAAACCTCTGCTGGGTAGCTTACTATTTTCTCGGCAAGACGTTCACCAACAGCAGCAAAGAAATCATTTACACCGTTAACCGACAGCTTTGGGGTGTTCGCCGACTTTAGGAGAGGTTTGGAAGTTTCTTTGTGAGTTACCCTATTTGTTAATGTATTTATTGCCGACCACAGTTGTCTAGGATTATTACCAGCTTTTGTTAGCTCACTCTTTTCGTGTTCCCTTTTCAGCTTCTTTAGCAGTTTGTTACAGAAGTTTCTATACCTGGTGAAAGTTATCTTAAGTGTATCATTATTTGGTGACTTTTTAAATTTTTTGTGAAGGTTGTCTCTGTGTCGAATGCAACGAAGAAGACCTGGAGTTATCCACGGCTTTATAATTGATTTACGGTTGGGTACTTTAATAGATTTAGAATTAGTTTCTATCACTTTTTTAATCGAATTGACCGTGGTTTCCGCCGCCTCGTCGGGATCTTGTGTATTGTAAACCTGACTAAAGTCAACTAGTCTTAGGTCTGCATTTAACTGATCGTGATTAATGTGCACTACTGTTTTTTTTACAGAATTTTTAGACGTCTTTTTAGGAACAAATAATAGTACTGTATCATGATCAGTTAACGCAGAGTGAGCCACTAGTGTTGAGGCGGAGCATTGGGTTTTTAGAATGAAATGATCGAGACAAGAGTTGAGTCGTGTGGGCAGAGTATGTGAAGGCAATAGGCCATGTGACGCCAATAAGTTTAGGTAGGTATACTTACTAGAATCACGGCATTGGTCACTGATATTTATATTTATATCACCGGTGATTATGATATTATTAAAGTGTGCGATACTAGTTAAAGTCATGTTTAAGGAATTTAGAAAGTTGGTAATGTCTTTGTAGCTTGGAGGGCGGTAAATTGCTAGTACTATAGTGTTGTGGTCTACTTTTATCAGAAGACAGTTTGCATCTGAAAAAGAGGGTTCGTGTACAGAAACGTTCAGGTATGTGTGTACATAGACTACTACTCCCTCATTCTGTGTATTATTGTTCTTGGATGAGAAAGAGTTGTAACCTGACAAGTCAGGTATGGTGTGAGTGTTGGGCAACCAACATTCCGTTAGGGTAATTATATCCCAAGTTATTTTAGTCCTAGTTAGTATCGTGAGTAGGCCTGATATATTTTTTGAGATGCTTCTAATATTTTGATTAAGAATTTTCAGTGAGTCAGCGGGTTTAATATTGGATGGAATGCAATTGTCAAGATCACATGTGGTTGAATCCGACACAGAGACAGAATCTATATTAGAGCAATTATTTATTAAATTATCGAATGAAAAATAATAATTTATTCTTGTTTACATTTAAAAATATCAGTGATATGGATAGACTGTAATTCATTGCTAAATGTTTTAGGTAGGCGCTGCTTCTGGCGCAGGTGGGAAAGATAATAATGTAAGGTGATCCTGTATTATGTTGGTAGGCAATCAAGAAAGTTAGGAGTGTAGTGTAGATATGTGTGTGTATGTGAGCATTGAGTGTGTTCAGGGTGTGTTTGTGGTTTGTATATATGTATTTTAGATATTTAGCACACTTCAATATTTGCGTAACAAGGTGTAGATGGAGAGGAACTTTGCTATTATTTTTACAAAGGCGTTTGATATCTGGGGAAAATCGTAATAAAGTTTTATGTAAGTAAGTGTGTGATGTAAATTTTGTCATTAGAATATAGTGTAGTATGTGGGTAGGTAAGAGGTGAGTGTTAGTAGTAGTTAATGACATTAATATTATATTAAGTAGATACAAAATTTGAGAAATATTTTTATAAACAAGACCTAAAGTTCTGTAAACTAGTCATTTTTGCTTGCGTAGCATTGCTAGATCCTCTTCCAATTTAATAAGTCGGCTGGGCATCCCTTGTTTTTCTCGCACATAAACTTTCCCATTGGCGGTCCAACATTGCTCGTAGTTGCTACTTCTTATAAACTCACGTGCGAGGTAGTGGAGACGTTTACCCATAGTAGTTAAGACTTCGGATACGTATAACGGATGCTTAGGACCTTTTTCTTGCAGATGGCTGTTGTTGAGACGATTTTCCTTATTGTTTTTATTGAAGTTTTTTGTTGACAATAAGAACTGTTCCTTAAATGCAGGGGTCGTGAATTCAACCATAACGGTGCCTGGTGACTCTGTCTTATTCTTCAGACGGAAGATATTTTTTATATCCGAATTTGAAACGGGATGGTTAATGACATTACCGAGTTTCTGAATTGATTCTGTAAGAGTTTCACGGGTTTCGGGTTTTGTAGGTTGAATATTTTTTATTTCAATCGTTCCTGCTTTCATATTTTTTTCAAGGATGTCTACCTTTTGTTCTAAGGTTTTAATGACTTTTTGATTGGTGTCACACTTAGAATGTAGGTTGTTTATCTCTTTCAAGGCGTCATCGTATTTGGCGGAAAGGAATATCATATCCTTTTTAATTTCGTCGTTTTGCACCCTTATTTCTGAGTTTTGAGCACTAATAATCGAATTTTGGGATCTAATGGCATCGAGAGCAGTTTGTAAGGCATCTATTTTTCCGATGTTGCTCGATTGTTTACCTACTAAGTCAGAAATCATGGATTTCATCTCTATCATCATGGTTTCCATTCTTTCTAATTCGTCGTTCTCGCGTTTTCTTTTCCTTTGTGTTATATGAATATTTTCTTGAGAAGAAGAACATGCAGACAAGTTCGGTTCGGAATTGTGTAGTGGCGAAGTTGGAGGCGAGCGTAGCATCATAAATTAATAATATGTAAGTACTCAGTAGAATAAAGTAGTGGTGACTATGCAATTTTCGGTAATAATATTGAATCGTACTCACGAAGTTAAATTAAGTAGGTAGATGTAATTTTTGCGCGCTCGTTATTAGCAGCAGGTTCATACGATGTGACAGCCGAGCGCAGCCGATGTGGAGCCGAACGTGTCTTGCGGCCGATGTGTGACGTGCGAAGTCGGTCGTTGACCTCGACGGTCAGCTGTTTGAGTGCGTTGACAGAGTGACTCATGCGTTTCGCCGTTTTTAAAGCAGTACGTTAGGATTGTTGTTCACTAAAACTGTGTTTATTCATCGAGTTCTTGGTTAATTCACGATCGGGAACGGGCACTGTATTGTTTGCACTATTAGGTACACAACGGTGTATGTTTTTTGACTACAGGTTAACTTTTCACGGACGTTTAGATTTTATTATACGGAGCACAAAAAATTACGTGTGTGAAAAGTACAGTCATGCTAGCGAAGGAGGTGGCGGGATGGGCGAGGGAAAGATCCTCACGCCTCAGCCGCCGAGGGAGACGCTCCGGGCGTCGGGAGCCGCGTGACGACTCCCGGCCACCGTAGGCGCGGGCCTGCGGGCGGAGAGCAATGGGTAGCTCTCCGTCCGATCAGGACCAGGCCCGTGCCGGACGGCGTGTATGTGTTCCACGCGCGCCTCAAAGAGATGTCAGCGTAGTTGACGGGGCCCGACAGGGCCGAAGCCTGCCGGGGTAGCGGGATCGTCCGAAAGGGTTACCGCTGCCCTGGTACGTAAAGGGCTAAGGAAGGAACACGGGTGGGTTTTAGTCAGTAAGAGTCTGACACTCCCTTCTGCTCCACCCAGAGCGGGAGGAGTCATTTGATGATTTCCCATCCTGAAAAAAAAAAAAAAAAAAAAAAAAAAAAAGCCATCCAAGTCATCAAAACATCGGCTGCCTTGTCTTTTTCCAAATATGTTGTGTTGACTTCCTGTCTAACCGGATGCAGATCAATACCGATATTTAACATGGAGCGACTGCCTATCTGACCTCCATAAACCTGGAAGTATTTAAGTATTTAAACAGACTCCGGACATGGGTTGGCTGAAGCAAAGAAAACCTGTTCATTCATAGAAAAACAACGCCTTGTAGTTTAAATGTGGTGCTGTTCCACAAACGATGGGACACTTAATATAGTGTCCTGCGTGTCCTGTCAGCTGCATGTTACAGGAACTGATGGACGCTGTTGATGGCGCCAAATAAGTAGCCGAGTCCATCACGCTAAGAAGACGACCTATGCACATTTTGCCAATTATGTTTAAGTCCCTTCTAATTGGTTGCGAAAAGATCCATTTTTACTATATTTATTGCAGATGAGAGAGAGAGACAGAGACGTAACTAGTACTACACATTTTAGTAAAGTTCAATCCTAAGGTTATGTAGCGGAATATATTCCATCGTCATACATAACGGCCATTGTTCCTCGTCTCTCGTTAGTTCATAGTTAAAAGCGCCCTATTGTATCATCGGGTTCCAAATACTTAAGTTTTAACCTAGCTATTGTCAAATGTGACCTTTGGAATTTCATAAGGGAAGGTAGATTAAATATGAGGCGTTGGAAACTAGGAGTACTTTATACATGTTTTTGTATTTGTTTATTATATTATTTTAGCTACATATATTGGGGTCGGTTTCCGGTCTAACCGGAAGAAGCTGAATACCAGTATTTTACATGGAGCGACTATCTGACCTCCACAACCCAATTACTGGGTAATATAATACCGCTTGGTAAGACTGGTTGTCAGACTTTCGGGCTTCTGACGACCCACAACGACTGTCACAGATCCACGAATGACAGCCGGGACTAACGGCTTAACGTGCTTTCCGAGGCACGAAGGAGTCTTGGTATATGAAGATGGTCACCCATCTACGGACCAACTGGAGCAAACGTAGCTTAACCTGATCGATCGACTCGCGCGGCTGTTATTACTCAGCCACAAGCCCCTTGCTCTATATCATTTTATTATTTCTTATATTATTTTTATATTATATTATTTTAAATTTATGTTATTGTATTGATTTATATACTTAGGTAGTCTTTTAATTTAGTACCTAGTGTAAATAGTGAGTTAAGAGATTTATGAAAATAAACAGACTAATGCTTTATATATAAAGGTATAGTTTTACCATCTTAAGTCCTGAGCCTAGATAAGTAACCAGGGTCGTCAGATATAGTTGAAGTTTAGTAAGAAACAAATGGATGTTTTTGAATGAAATTTAATTTGATAGATAAACTATTTGTTTTTTATTAATTACATTAAATTTAATTCAAAAACATCTTTTGGTTTCTTTCAAAGGAGATGAGTAACCAACTTACTGATTTAGGTGGGTTGTTGTTATCATAGTTGAAGTTGACCGCTTACGAAATTTCGGATTTAGACTACTCTTGAAATTAGGATCTGAAACTTAATCGGTATTTCTAAGTCCTTCGGGCAAAACGTTATGTTTTTAAAACTTATATAGCTTTAGGTAGAATAATGAATAATTAAAACTTTCACAAAAGCCTAGAAATTAATATAAAATCAAAATCCGAATCAGAATTGCGTTAGATCTAGGTAGGCGTTACAAAACAAAAAAGAATGATCAGAAAACGTGCAAAAATCGGTAATTTAAACTTTAGGCGTCTGTTGTCTTAAAAACATGATACGCACGACTACACAGCAAGCTATACATAACTAGTATAAGTTGACTTCAGATTGTACGAAAAACCTATACAATCCGAGGTCAGCTAAAACTGGAAATGTACAGCTTGATGTGAAAAAATTTGATTGGTTTCGGATCGAAAACTCTTCATTTCGATGAAAGAGGTTCGATGTCAAACGGAATCGTCTATGCCCTTTGACGCGCGGGGTTATGAACTTCCAGTCGGAGTAACAATACAAAGAGTATTGAGTACAACATGACTAAAAATTCTTCATGTTTTGACCTTTCTGAAACGTTTTTGATTGGCTGGCTGTGTTGTCTGGCAAGATACGTGTCATGCAGAAATTGAAATTTTGAGAGACACCTAATAATATAATAACCTTATTAATCATTATATTTTCGAGCCGTTTGGGGTTGAAATCCTCGGACCGTGGTGTCCGAGTGCACCCATTATTTTTAAGGAATTTTTTAAAAGACTGGTTGACACTTCCCATGGTCCAAGGGCTGGCTTTTACCTTGGCCAGGGGCTAAGCATTGCCATTCAACGTGGCAATGCCACCAGTGTCTTGGGTACATTACCAGTCGACAGAGATGCGGATGAATTTTTCGACGCTATATTTTAGTTTGTAAATAGTTTTAGTTAATTTAGGATACAATCTTGTTATTTTAGTGTTATCTTGTGAATGAAAATTGAATATAGCAATTTAATTAAAAGTGAACGTGTCTTTATTTTTTTAAATTATTATTAGCCTGTACTGTCCCACTGCTGGGCAAAGGCCTCACCCAAACCTTTCCAGGAACTCTTTTCCCGCGCCACATCGAACCAGCCCTCGCGGTACGCGTCCAGATCGTCTCGCCATCTCTTTCTGGGCCGGCCTCGGCGGCGCCATCCATCTTCAGGCACCCATTGTGTGGAGATTTTTGCCCAGCGGTCATCGTGCTTACGGCTGATGTGACCCGCCCAATCCCATTTGAGCCTGGCAGCCTTCTTTCCTAAATTCATTATGCCCGTTTTGGAAAGCAACGTGGTGTTCCGAATTCTGTCCTGTCTGTTAACAAACAAGAATGCTGCGTTCCATCGCTCTTTGGCAAACTCCAAGGCGGAACTTTTGTGACTCGGTGAGCGACCAGGTCTGAGCACCGTAGGTTAGGATAGGCAGGATACACATTTATTTATATGTACTTTATTTATATTAGATAATACCAAACAAAAAAAAACTAATGGTAACAGAGTGGAAGAATGGTACAAAATCCAAGTTTACAAAAGCATTTCCATGTAATCTAACGTTTCCACAAATGCTCGACGCTGCGTTCGACGTAATGCTCACGGCGAGTGACCATTAACCTGTAACATTTCTTTCCTTGCGTTCATTGTTAAAATATCAGACCTACGGGTACCGCTCGCGCCTTTGCTCGATGAAAAGTTACACCAACACGCACGTTCGTTTTTAAAATCAGGTGGTTACAAAACATCGAGCGTCGTGTTCGAAGCGCATTTCGATAAAATTAAAAACGGTGAATGCTTGATGTTCTGTTACAAGTAAATGCTCTAGTCTATACTCACGCTTATGAATATGAACACCCTTAGACCATAAACGTGAAGTATGCACATGGTTAAATATGCTTATACACTACAAAATATACCTACAATGGGTGGTCTTATAGCTTAGCCTTTTATTCGTTTTTAAACTTTTTCGGCATAAAAAATATATGAACTCTCGTTTTTTATAGAAAATACTAGCAGCGCCCCGCGGTTTCACCCGCATAAGTTTCGACCCCGTGGGAATATCGGAATAAAAAGTATCCTATATTTTAATCCCGGTTATAAACCATCTGTGTGCCAAATTTCATCCAAATCCGTTTAGTAGTTTTTGCGTGAAAGAGTAACATTCATACAAACTTTCAAATTTATAATAGTAAGTACCTAGGAAGTAGGATATGAAACTATGAAAGTACTGCGCTGTGAATAATCAAAAATTGCTCGATAGTTTAAAAAGTAAAAACGACAAATCTTGGTTTGTAATAAGACCACAAAAGTGTGAAACTAAGTTATTTTATGTTTGTGTACCGAATACAGCAGGAACATTCGGAGCATTCCCTTGGTTTATTGCAGTCTATAACCCCCCCCCCCCCCCCTCCCCTCATATGACTGCAATTAACCTCAGCGTAACATTAATTATTTACAATCAACAAACTGAAATGTTCCCACTGCTGAGAATCAGGTTTCTTCTCTGTGAGAGGCAATCTGAGAAACACAACTTTTCTCCAAGCTAATTCTGTTCTGACGTTAATATTTTTAGAATAAAACAGTAATAATTTTTTACTTCATAATTTATTATATATACATAAATGATAAATGATTTTATTTTGTAAGTACGTTTGTACAAACACTTTTACACGTCAATCATATTTTAAAACTAGATGAGGTCGGCGTTTCCTATCTGACTAGCCTGAGAAGAAAGGCCGAAACAAACTCAGATGTCACAGTCTCTTTTAAAGTCCAGACATAATCTTGGGCAAATCATATGATGACCATGTAGATTGATGTCTGAGATGGTTTTTTGAAGAAAGAACTAAACAGTTTGAGAGGACCTGTCCAGTCAGTGCACGCATTTGTCAGAAATCGTGCAGCTCAACACAACACTTAAAGAGCTCGACGATTCGACGAACAATACCAAAGAAAGTACATTTGGGTAGGCCTCATTAATTACTCAAACTGCCAGACTATGACAAAAACTAACAGAACAGAGAGAAAGATAAAAAATTAAATGACCCACATAGTCTTCACATTCACAATAATTAAAATAATAGAATAGTTTACAAAGTGAGCAAATGTCATAGTACGAGTATATATCAAATCCATTAATGTCAAAGTGTATATAAAAAAAACAACAACAAAACAAAAAATAACAACATTCAATATGTAAAAATTGGAAGCAGCTTAATCCCAAGCCTTTTTGTCCGCGATATAAGCCTTAACGGTATAAAAGGCTTTTTGGCACAACTTACGTTTAATGAATGATTTGAATTTATTGAATGGGGCTTGGAACTTTATTGTAGAAGCGTATACATTGGCATCTGAACGAGCCACCTATTTTCTTGAGCCTTGTTGTAGGTACAACCAATTTGTGTTTGTTCCTAGTATTTATATCATGGATATCACTATATTTTTTAAACAATTTTATATTTTTATGGGCATATAAAAGATTTTCATGAATATACTGAGAAGGCACAGTCATAACATTAATTTCTTTAAATTTTTCTCTGAGCGAGTGTCTCGGACTTAATTTATAAATTAATCGAACAGCTCGCTTCTGCAAAACAAAGATAGTCTGAATATCAGCGGCATTTCCCCACAATAGAATACCGTACGACATTACACTATGAAAATAGCTAAAGTACACTAAACGGGCTGTCTCTATATCAGTTAAATTACGATTTTTTCTAACAGCGTATGCTGCGGAACTTAGCTTTTTTGACAATTTGTCTATATGTGGACCCCACTGAAGCTTAGCATCCAAAGTTATGCCCAAGAATACTGTGCTGTCTTCAGGATTCAATTCTTCGCCCTTTATCAACACATTAGTTTTCAACTGTCTAACGTGAGGTAACGTAAACTTAATGCATTTAGTTTTTTTCTCGTTTAGAAGTAAATTATTAACATTGAACCAGTGGACTACTTTAGAGATCGCGCTATTTACATCGTCAGTAACCTGCTGCTGACGTTTAAGTTTAAGCAAAAGTGAAGTGTCATCTGCAAACAACACTATATCATGATTATCCTTTATGAAGTACGGCAAGTCATTAATATAAATAAGAAACAAGAAAGGGCCAAGAATTGAGCCCTGTGGGACTCCCATTGTTACTATAAATCGGGGAGATAACTATTCCAGTTTCGTTTCAGTCAAATACAAATCTTACTGTTAATTAACTCAAGTGATCTTTTCTCAGCATTTCACACTCTTTAAAAAGATTGAAACAAAGTCTTTTACTACTCCGCTTCTGAAAGAAATAAAAAGAAAATAACTACATTGTGCATCTGACATGAAAGTCTTAGCCCAGTTTCGAATTTTTATTTTTCCAAGACGTGACACCTACCAACCCGCACTGGGCCCGCGTGGTGGATCCCATCCCACTCTCTCTCACCGAGAAGAGGCCTGAGTCCAGCAGTGGGTTAATAAAATTATAGGCAGATTGCTCTAAACACATAATCTTCAGCAAAAGGAAGTTTTTTCCGACCGGGTGTCCCACGACTACTACCGACTCTTTTCTGTTTGTCTTAGTACCTACAGATTTTTGATTACCAAAAAAACTGTCAGCGTCTTACAGATTTGCTTACAAAGATACGATCTTTGTAAGCAAATCACAAAATCACGACATCGTTGTCGTGATTTTGTTTGATGACGTAACGATCGTCACAAACCGAGCGAATCTGTAAGAGCTTTCACAGCCTTTTGTGTTAGAGTATTTTATTACAGTTAGGACAAGACTAACGTACAACTAAGTGAAGTGAACTTACAGCTGTTTGCATAAGCAGAAATTAACTAACACATTGTCAAACTCCTGAACTGCTGTGATTGGTTGACAAAGCCTCACGTATGATAACGATAATAATGATCATACATCTCTTCTCCTTATCCCAATTTATTTGGAGTCGGCCCAACACTATCTTCTTCCATACTTCTCTATTAGTTGTGTTCGACGACACGGTTGGCGCAGTGGCTGAGCGATCAACTGCTGCGCTGCGTGTCGCGGGTTTGATTCCCGCACGGAACAAATATTTGTATTGCCTACAGGTAGTTGTTCCGGGTCTAGCTGTTTATACACAAACAGCCAGACCCGACCAGTGAGTTTAAATGTTTGTGAATGCACCCACGATACAGGAGTAATAATTCCTAGTGTGGGGCAACGTTTTTAAAAAAAAAGAAAAAGTGGTCATCTCAGTAGTCACTCCCATTCAAGTCAACTTTCACATATTCCATGCATCGGTTTTGGGTCTCCTCCTACTTTTATAGCCATTCTCAAAACTATCCTAACGATATTTTCCTAAATACTCCGCATTTTTTGCCCATACCCTGTCAACGAATATTATCGAAATGCATATTTTAATCTCCACGCAACTGTTTTTTTCATTCCTGTTTATGTTAAAAAATAAAGCTTGTGGATCGGATTATAAAAAAAACCCTTACGATGGACTGGATGTATCGTTGCTACTTTCATCGGTGGCCTCTGCTTCAATACTGAATGTGTCACTGCCGAAAGTTGCGCCTTCCACAACGCCAACGGCGATGCTGCTTTTCGACGCGTTGGAGGTACCTGTTGGTAGCTTTAGAAAAAAAAAGTTTTGTATTAATTTATAATTGTATTCAGACTAAATAGAATATTTATTAGTTGACAGAGATATAAAATGTAGGTACATACTTCACACACACATTTCGCCAGTATTTTTTTAACGCTGTTTGTAATTACTCCTGACAAAAAATCTAGTAGAAACCTCAAAAACACCCTGCTTGAGTTGGGGATCGAAAGCAAGGCAACGAGATGAAAGTCGACCATCTTTTGACATAGGTAAACAGAACCTGATCGATTAGAATTGAGATGACTTTCCACCTGAATGAAAGAAGTAATAACTTTTGGCTTTAACTTACTTACAGTTCCTTCACCATGGTAAACCGAATGACATGGTAGGTTATTCACCTGCATTCTGACCCTAACTCAAAAACATTTTGATGAAACAAGAAAAAGTGATACGGATATTATTACAAGAAATAAAGTCAAATAACCTGTTTAAATTTTTTCGTATGTCATATTTTTTTTTTTTTTTTTTTTCTGGGTGGGAAATCATAAAATGACTCCTCCCGCTCTGGGCGGAGCAGAAGGGAGTGTCAGACTTTTACTGACTAAAACCCACCCGTGTTCCTTCAGTTGCCTGTGCCAGGGGCCACGGTATCTCTTTCGAACAACCCGCAGCCCCGGCGGCATCGGCCCTAGCGGACCCCGTCAGTTCGTGCTGACAGCTCTTTGAGGCGCGCGTGGAACACAACGCGGCCTGGTCCTTACCGGGCGGCGAGCTGCCCATAGCTCGCCGCCCGCAAGCCCGCGCCTACGGTGGCCGGGAGTCGGCTGTTGACTCCCGTCCAGGGCGTCTCCTGCGGCGGCTAGGAGCGCGAGGGTGCAGCGATTGCCTCTCCCTCGCACGCTCCGCCTCCTCCTTCGCGAGCATAACTGCTTCGCAGAAGGAGGTGACGGCCTCCCATTCACTCTCGCTCCGGACCATGGCCTGTATGAAGGCCGGACGCGAGAGGTCGCCGCCGCCGATCGCCGCCAAGAGGACACGGCGGGGTCCCGCCCAAGCCGGGCAGACCTCCACCGTATGCTCCACCGTGTCCTCCGGGCGATCCCCACAGTGGTGACACCCTGGCGTTTCCTCCCGCTTTATCCTGAACAGGAACCTCCCGAAACAACCGTGTCCGGTGAGGACCTGCGTCAGGCGGAAGGTGAGGGCGCCGTGGCGCCTCTCTAGCCACTCCTCAAAGAGGGGACTTATCGCCGCAATTGTGGCGTGCCCAGCGCTGGGTTGCGACAATCGCACTCTCCATGCCGCCATGAGATCCCGCCGGAGCTCTGTCCGCTGTGCCGTGATTTCTCGCGGCAGCGGAGCAACGCCCCGGCGTTTTGCCTCCTCTCGCCACTCCCATATGTGGGCGAGGACTTTGGCCTCCAGATCCCATGGCGGCAATCCGGCAAGGAGGCTCGCCGCCTCAGCGGAGACCGTGCGGTATCCTCGAATGAGCCGGACAGCCATGACCCTTTGGGACGCGATCAACCGGCGGGCTGGTCGCCGCCTCAAAGATCGCGCCCATATCGGTGCCCCGTAAAGGGCCATGGCCCGCACGACCCCCGCATAGAGCCTCCGGCAGGAGGCGTTTGGTCCCCCTAGATTGGGGAGGAGCCGCCTCAAGGCAGCCCCGGCCCGCTCCAGTCTGGGAGCCAAACGTCGGAAGTGCTCCACGAAATTCCACCGGCTGTCGAGGACGAGTCCCAGGTACTTCATCGTCAGCTCGACGCCGATGTGAACCCCTCCCGCCGTTATTTGTGAACCCGACGGTGGCGCGTCCCGAGGACCATGAAAACACATGGCCTCAGATTTGTGCAATGCCACCTCGAGTCCCAATTGCCGGATCCTCTCGACAATTGTCGCAACCCCGCGTGTCGCTGCTTCGGCCGCCGCCTGGTGCGACTTCCCCTGCGCCAGGACCAGCGTGTCGTCAGCGTAGCAAACTACGCTGACGCCATCAGGGAGGTCGGCGCGCAGCACCCAGTCGTACCCGATATCCCACAGATGCGGCCCTAGGACCGATCCCTGTGGGACACCGCACGACATCTCTCGCCGGTTCCACTCTCCCCGGTGACCGGGGTAGATGACGGCCCTGTCCGTCAAATAGGCCTCGACAATGCGACGGAGGTAGGTCGGCATCCGGTGATACCCGAGTGCCTCCCTGATGCAACTCCAGGGCAGGGTATTGAAGGCATTGGCGATGTCTAGAGACACCGCCAAGACAACCCCACCCCGGGCCACAGCATCCCCCGTCGTGAGGGCTCGCACGCGCATGATGGCATCCACCGTAGAGCGCCCCCTGCGGAAACCAAACTGGCTGTCCGCCAAATCCGGCCCCACCCGCACCAGCTGCCCGGCAAGGCGGTCTGCAATTACTCTTTCAAAGAGCTTGCCCACCTCGTCGAGCAGCACGATGGGCCGGTAAGCGGACGGAGAGTCCGCAGGGCGCCCTGGCTTCTTGATGAGGACCAGTTTCCCCGTCCTCCAACGAAGTGGGAACCGGCCCCTCTCCAAGCATGCGCTTAGTAGCCCCCTTAGTCGAGGCCCGAGAGCCTCCAAGGCCAGGACCCAGGCTTTTCCAGGTAAGCCGTCGGGTCCTGGGGCGGTGTTTCTGGCATTCAGCCTACGTACCGCCACTCTCAACTCTACCTCGGTCACCTCCGGAGCATCGTCGTCGTCGTCGGTGTGGTCCGCATCTGGCATCGCAGGAGGCGGAGCCATGGACGGGGGAGTATGTTCCCCACGCGAAGGGAACAGAGCGCTCACCACGTCCTCCACGAGCTGGGTCGTATGTCATATCAAGTGTTAATTCTATTCAAATTAGTTACTATTGTTTTTTTTTTTTAATTAAACGTCACACAGATTAAGACTAGTGGTACGTGGTAGTAATAATAATCTCATCAGAATACTTAGTAAAATACAAGTAGTATCTATTTAGAGATTGCTTACTTTAACTTACTTTTACTGTGCCCGACAGGGTCCACAATGATCATATTCTGTAAAACCTACCACCTAAGTTCACATGTGGACGCAAAAAATATAATATTGAGTATGGAGTATTAAATTATTTTTAATTTTACTTGTCTCATATTTTGGTATACAAAATAGAACGTTAAAACGATTATTTTGACGTAGTTTAAAGTAGGAAGGTAATTTAAACCGACTGTGTGAATATTGTAATTGTCAAAACCTTCCTACGAAGAATTAAAGTGATTGACTTGTGTTTTTTTATGGGTACCGTACTTTACCAAATAAGACACATGATGTAGGAAGGAATACACTCTAAAATGACACTATTACAACTAACGCCTGCACCTTTGATCACTTTTTCTCATAATCAGAAGCATATAAAGTCTGGTATTTTTGTCGGGCCACACACAATATTATTCACATTAAACCTGAAGATTTATTCAATCACGCAATTTCATATATAATTCAATCACACTTAATTTTGATCTGTTCGCACCTGGGGCTGCGAATGCGTGACCAAGTAGCGCTATAGCCAGGAATGCCACAAAACGCTTCATCTTGCTTGACCAGTCTCGCAATACTAAGATCAAAATATCCATACATCTTCTTCTACATGAAACGTCCTTGAAAATTATTTATCGTGCCCTCCAAAAGTTAGTTGACATTTTTCCACTTTAGCTATAATGCAATAAATAAATAATGCATAAATTCAGTTTCGAGTTTCAAATGTTTTAACTGTTTATAAAGTTTTTGTTGACTTTATAACTTGTATAATGATGTGTCGGTAAAAAACGATGTTGTTATTATTTTAATGTTGGTAGTTATGGGTTGAAGTATGCTCCTCGACTTTCAATGCACTTGGTCTACCAAGATAGAACCTTAAAAGACATCTTCATGGAGTTTACAACGAAAAAGAAGGAAATAGAGAGTTGAGCACGATAAAAATAAATGAATACGATGTTAAAGTTTTAACGCTGCCTTCACCTGAGATAGCAAACCTACTTACTGATTTGTTTAGACAATAATTTAGTTTAGAATAGATTATGTTATGACGAAGACATACCACTGGGAACAAAAGCCTCTTATTTTACGGATAAGAAAAAAAAACTCTGAAATTAGGTACGAGGAAAAATCATCCAACAGTCACATGACTTTGGGTATTTTGTATTATACCTATAGTTTATTTTCCTCTTCTGTTTTAAGACTTTTATATGTAGAAGTAAGTCAAAAACTATTTTGTTTAAAAAAAAAAACGTTTCCCCACACTAGGAATTGCTCCTGTATCGTGGGTGCGTTTACAAACATTTAAACTCACATACACAAACAGCCAGACCTGGAACAACTACTTGTAGGTCATACAAATATTTTATAGAAGCGAGAAGCGGTATTGACTGCGTTCCAGATACCAGTTTACATGTAGTCCATCACTAGGATCTATTTTTATCATCACAAAGTTAAAGCCTATAAAATTCCATAATACCTATACAAAATGGGGGGAGGGGCTTGTGGCTAAGTAATAACAGCCGCACGGGTCGATCGATCAGGTTAAGCTACGCTTGCCGCGGTTGGTCCGTGGATGGGTGACCATCTTCACATACCAAGACCCCTCCGTGCCTCGGAAAGCACGTTAAGCCGTTGGTCCCGGCTGTCATACGTGCATCTTTGATAGTCGTTACGGGTCGTCAGTAGCCTGAAAATCTGACAACCAGTCTTACCAAGGGGTATCGTATTACCCAGTAACTGGGTTGTGGAGGTCAAATAGGCAGTCGCTTCATGTAAAATACTGGTATTCAGCTGCATCCGGTTAGACTGGAAGCCGACCCCAACATAGTTGGGAAAAGGCTAGGCAGATGATGAATACATATACAAAATATGTGCCCCCTTTGTCTGTGAGACCAAACCATTGCATAGTAAAACCACTTTCGCCAGTAATGAGCGTTCATGTCCCATGTTACATCGGGGCGAAACTTTTGCCTATAGTGAATTGGCGAACCTTTTCAAATTCAGGTCGATGAAATGAAATTCAGAATTCAGAAATGGATCTCACGCTCAGCGGTAGAGCGTACCACCATACCGACGAGTAGCAAGTCGCAAGTTTAGCGATTGAAAAAAAAAATTCTGCCAAACTATTTTGAAATAAGATACTACATACTCATTAGGTTCGGAGGGTTTGACTTCTATACGTATATTAAAAGTTAAAGTCGCTTTTTGTGTATGTCTGTGTGACCGCATTGTTCTTCTAAATTACGCAACCGATTTTGGTGCGGTTAATTTTCACCATCATTTAGAGAATTTATTCCGAAAGGTTTATGTTTATAACACATCAATATTAAACTTAAATATAATAAAGAAATCTTGATGTTTTTTAAAGTCATAAAAACCGTGCAAAGAAAGGGCGAGTCTCTTGTTTAGAAATAAAAGACGGAATAATAGGCAAGCAGGTACATTTATTTAGTAATAATAATAAACGTGTATTTGATAACTTGGATTATTTTATACAATACAAATCTTACTGAACATTCACTCGCTTTTTAATTACTTTCTAATAATTTTGACGATACTTCGAAATGAACTGCCTTAATGCACCGCATCTGAAAAAAAATGTAATAATAAGTTTAATCACTCCCTAAACCACTTGCTGGTTATTAAATCACCAGCCTATATTTGAATAAAAACCACAATTTTAATACCATTACATAGCATCACGTCTGTAATCCTGGAAGGGTTAGGCAGAGTTGTACCTATTATACTAGGTAAAAATATGTATTGTTAAATCTCAAGTAATATGGGGTTACAAATTCAGACTCCTGGCTACTGAAAAATTTCACATGAAAAAACCCAATGTTACTTATCCCGACCTGTGAATCAAACCCAGGACCACATGTTTAGCAGTAGCCTAACGCTAGCAGTAGTGCTACGTAAGCATCAATCCATGCGCGTAAGATACCGGTAAGACGCTATGCTATTTTTGAAGATAAAAGGTATTTACTAGGCCGATGTGCGAGGAAACGCCGGAAGGGACGCTCAAGTACGACCTTATTGGTGACGTTCTTCAATAAGGTCAGGTGCGTAGTACGTGCAACCGGTGAGCGTGTATGACCAGATGTATGAATGTAAACGAGGCAAAAGGAGTGTGTAAGGATCTTAGCAGGTCCCGGGGCTGCGGGTTGTTCGAAAGAGATACCGTGGCCCCTGGCACAGGCCACTGAAGGAACACGGGTGGGTTTTAGTCAGTAAAAGTCTGACACGCCCTTCCACTCAGCCCAGAGCGGGAGAGGACATTTGATGATTTCCCACCCAAAAAAAAAAAGGTTCTTAGCAGGTGGCGTGCTGTAGTTGCCGCCTACCCCATGTGACTAACATATAAATTTTATATGTATGTATAGTTAATGTCCTTACGATTAGCAGTTGTCGGTGGTTCAGTTTCTCTATGGGTCCCTTGGCTAAGTTGAAATAATCCGTAATAAACTCCATTCGCGACGCTGTCGTTTGACGCAGTTGAGGTACCATGGTTAATCGCTGGAAATTAAATTGTATTAGATATACAGGATCTTTTTTTTAAATTCTAAAACCATTAAAATTTATTAAACAATCAACAGTATAATATTATATTATACAAATATTATAAATAGGTAAAATTTGTTTGTTTGTTTGTATGTATGTAGGTGGTAATCTCCGGAACTACCAGAGAGATTTAAAAAAATATTATTGCATTTGATAGCCCAATTCTTAAGGAAGGCTATAGGCTATCTAACATCACGCTACGACACTTAGGAGCTGAGCAAAATGAAAAAAGTCAGAAAGAGCACTAAGTGAAAACTAAGAAGTAGCACGGGCGAGCGATGGGATGCGATGCGATGGGCCGAAATTTCACGCGGACGAAGTCGCAGGTGGAAGCTAGTACTATATATAGTCACCAGGTGGCGCTCGACAGAGTCTAGAATAACGTTCGTGTGAGTCGACGAGAGCGAGCAGCAATCTCTTGACCATTGGACATCGTACGGACAATTGCTCTGAAGCTAGTTTTATCGTGTACATACGAGTACAGTGTGTGATTCGCTAGTATGACTAACTTGTTCGTAAATTATAATCTGATTTGAACTGCAAACGGTTTTTCTATTGAGCAATAACCAACACTACCCATAGTACGTCCACAGCGGTTAAAATATGACTGGTGATAACGAGAGTCACATACCTTCTCCGTAATATCATTCTTCTCCATAATCATTTATATTTTTTATATAAAGAGAGATTTTTTTATGTTGATGCTAGCCGCTCGTGTGTATGCACACAAACCTCCACGGTTTTTTAATTGAAAATACTAGTTTTGCACATAACATTTACTTACTTTTTTTATATCAATGTATAATATGCTTGACACAAAAATTGTAACCAAAATGGTATACATACAATAGTTATATTTTCGATTATGAAAGCGTTCATATTTACGTTACATGTACGCCGCACGCTCGTCCTTCTTAATATCCCTCTATTCACTCTTAATAAACTGTGACTTTATCCTTGCTGGAAGTAATTGTCATTTTAAACATTATTATAGAACCCCTGGTGAAATCGCACATCCTGCAGGGAAGCATGGCACAAAAGGGAGGAGGCACGTATCGGCAAGCTTAGTGTGGGGCGCCCCCCAGCTAGATGGACGGTCGACCTAAAGAAGGTGGCTGGGGTAGACTGGATGCGGAAGACGGAGCGGAGTGGTTGTGGCGCAGACTGGGAGACGCCCATGTCTAGCAGTGGAGTGCGATAGGCTGAGTTGAGTTGATTGAGGTGGAACAATGCTACCAATCATTATGTACATTCGAAAAAATCTACATCTTTTTAATAAGATAAGTGACAGGCATAATTTTAACACTAGAAATAGGAACAAACTAGATCAACCGCGCTTCAGATTATCTAAAGCAAAAACTTCTTTTATGGGTTCCTGTGTAAAATATTATATTAAAGTACCACTCGATATTCTTAAACTAAGTGATAAGAAATTTAAAATATGCATTAACTATGTAGACAAGCATATTATAAGTTGGATGAGTATATCGTAGACAAAAATGCTTGGCTTAATGCTGGTCCTACTCCACAGGCACTTGGGCTCACTAGTTGATCACAATTTCAATATTTGGAAGAGATGCTTCCCCCTTTTTTTAGTGTTTCTGACATTACGAACGTAATGTTTATTTTATTCAACCAAGATTTAATTCTTGAATACTTCAATTGCACTACTACTACTTTCATTGCTTATTGGTAGTATTTTTTTTTTCATCTCTTAAATAAATTGCAAACTATAGTTTTCTATAATTTAGAAGCCTTTTTTAAATTTTGTAAATAAAAGAACCATGGATCCGTTTATTATGATATTTTGATGTTGATTTGAAAGAGCATGGCAGTCATTGGCAGTTGAGAATATGTCATGCTCACTTAAATGTCTCACTGGCGGTGGCGCGTGTGTTGAATCATTCGGTTCCCTACACAATGGTTGAGCTGGGTGGTGCTGATCTACGAGTTATGTTCGTGAACGGGCGCCGTCGGTTGAGACTGGTCATCTCTTAACTGCCAAGGTTAATTTTTCATTTTATATTTTAAATTGTTTCTTTATTTGTTTTTTTTAACATTGTTCTCGCATATAGAAGCAATAAGAATAATGTACCCAGGATTTTGTAATAATATCTTGATTTAAAAGAGTGTCCTTGGAGTTTCTTGCCCGTTCTTCTTCATAGACATCTACGTTTTGGAATGGGCATCTAGCTTCAACTTTCTGACTAACTGACCGACTATTTAATTTTGACAATTCAAAAGTGCCTGTAAATGGTTTAATTGAAATAAATGGTTTGAGTTTGAAAAAATTATGACGATAAACACAGAATTTCGATATGTCTCATAGATAACTTTTTTTTTGCCCGAATTTTTGCACGCATGGAGTTCGGAAAATATATTCCACGGAATGACACTGACGGGATTAAAAGTATTCTATATCCTAACCCAAGTTACCAACACCCGTGTGCCAATTCAATCAAAATCCGTTCAGCCGTTAACTCGTGCTGATGTTAGGCAGACAGACAGAGTTACGTTTGTATTTATATTGGTATTAGCATGGTTATAAACAATCTCATACGTACCTGGTGGGTAATTTTCATATTCTTGTGTATTAGCATAAGCATTGGCAAGAACCACAATGATCAGGAATACCAAAAAACGCGTCATCTTGCTTGACCAGTCTCACAGTAGGTACTAAGGCAAAAAAATCATCTCCTTTTATACATTATTTTATGCCGAACTTTTGTTGAGCACACAAGGCGATGCAGTAATGTTCTCCCGGAAACAAAGGCATGGTACGCATAAAAATTGGTTGTTGAACTGACAAAATACCTATGTCTTTTGAATAAAATTAATGTTTGTGCTAGGTACTATCTTCTAAAGCTAACTTTCTCGTTTTTCAAGACATCACTTAGCGGTTGGTCGACTCTTCATGTAACTAGAGGGTTAGCCTATTTTTGGCTAAAGGCTGGTAGCATTGCCCCGTTATGGGAATGCTGGTTGCATTACCATAACGGGGCAATGCTGCCAGCCTTTTGGTTACTTTTCCTGTTGTCAGCGATGCGGACGAATCTTTTGTCCGAAGTCCTATGGTTATTTTATCTCCTTTGTTATATTACACTGTTAGCCTGCATCATCCCACTGCTGGGCAAAGGCCATGACTTCAAACTCTATCGATCCAGGGCTAAAGTGAGCTACTGGTCGTTTGTTTTGTCCAGCTCTTCTCGCTATCTTCTACGGGGTCTGCCGCGACTCTTTCTAGCTGTGTCAGGGCTCCACGTGTTATAATAATTATATTTGTACGTTAATCGTTACGTACAATATTAAGTCGTTAGATTCAGCCTACCCCGTCAAAAGATGGTCACGTTTGTTTTTTTTTTTTTTCTAGAAAACGTTGCCCCACACTAGGAATTTCTCCAGTTTTGGGGGTCTACTCTCTAAGTCCATTAACGAAGATACGGGACCGTCCAAAACTAGTTGATCCGTCAAAACAAGTCATAATCTCGTATACGGTGTGTCTTTTAGTCTGTGCTAAATAAATGTACTTTCTTTCTAGCCTTTTCCACTCTAACCGCTTCAAGTCTAACCGGATGCAGCTGAATACCAGTATTTTACATGGAGCGACTGCCAATCTGACCTCCACAACCCAGTTACTGGGTAATACCATACCACTTAGTAAAACAGGTTGTCGACTTTCGGGCTCCTGACGACCCGTAACGACTGCCAAAGATCAACGAATGACAACTGGGACCAACGGCTTAACGTACTTTTCGAGACACGGAGGGGTCTTGATATGTAAAGATGGTCACTCATCCATGGACTAACCGCGGCAAGCGTAACTTAACCTGATCGATCGACCCGTACGGCTGTTATTACTTAGCCACAAGCCCCAACATTATAAACATTATAATATTCTAATCTTATTCTTCTCAATCTGTCAAAAATACCTCTAATTTACCTAAATTGACATTGATTGGTGTTGAAAAGAGGTTGCGAGCGTTTTGAACGTATTTAATTATGAGACCTTCAGGAGATTAAAGGTAGTTAACTCTTTTGTATGCCAGAAACTGGGAAGTATGGCAGAAAAAAGGGGAGGCATACACCCGTCAGTAGGTGATCCTGGCTGAAAAGATGGTGATGATGATACCAGATATCTCCAAAAAAAAAAACATTAATAAGTTTATTAGGATATTCCAACCCTAAATAAAAAGCTCATTGAAATAAATTAAGTAAAGAACCTTGTTAATATTTTGGCATTGGCCATCGATGTTTAATAAATTACTTACCGCATCAAGGTATTCGGGTGTGAGATCCGATGGTATTCCAGTCCATATACAGGAACCAGTTTGCCATCAGTATAATACACTGCTAATTATCCTGATGGCCGAATTATTAACAGTTTGTTGTTGTCATCAGAAAGATATAAATTGAAAGGGAACTTTGAAAAGTTTTAAAGCCGAAAGAGGAAAATTGAAAGTTTATTATAATAGTGCTAAATGTTTCTTTATTTCATCTGATAATGTGTAGTCTTTATTGCTCACGAGGGTACACTTTTTTTCTTATAACTACCAAACGAATTTTGTACATATTTGTCGACAAAAAATCTTGCATGGTTCTCATTTTTTTTTTCAAATGTAGACACGAAACTGAAAGCAAGGGGTCCTACACACATGTTCGGGTCGGCATGATTAGGCAAAGCAGGTCGGCAAAGGACTGGTAAAAGATATGCCCAAGAGATTCTCAACGAGTATGCAAGACCGTATTTAGCAAATATGGGCGATGGATCGATGCTGATGCATGATGATGCCCGGCCACACACGGCTCAGGTCGTACAAGAGTATATTAAGGAGGTTGGTATATGCGTGATGACTTGGCCATTAAGAAGTCCTGATCTCAACCAGATTAAACACACCTGGGATGAGCTAGAGGCTAGTCAGAAGCCGCAGACCACCACCTACCACCCTTAGGGCACTAAAACAGGCCCTGATTGAAGAATGGGAAAATATTCCCCAACATCGGCTCCGAAACCTCGTGTTCAGTATGCCAAACCGGCTCGAAGCTGTAGTCATAGCCCGAGGCGGCAATACCAGTTATTAAAAATTAAATAACATGTAAAACATACTTATAATTAATGTTAATTGAGTTTTTAGACAATAAAAATGGCTATTTTTATTGTTTTATCTTTTTTTTATAAGTTAAAAGTGTTACTAATGTATAGTTTACTAGTTTAAAGAAAGCTGATAAAATTTGCCATAAAACGTTTTTTATTTTAAATCTTTAACTTCTAAGTTTAGAAAAAAAATATATTTAAAAGTGTAGTACTTAGTTTTGCAGGCCAGTGTAGTTTTAATTAATATTTAGTATTAATATAGTCTTCAAAACATGCAAAGGAATCGGTGAAGAAGGACAGAGTGCGTACTTCCCACTCCAACCGCATCAGAAAAGTAGCTAGGCAGCGAAGGGCGATCCAAGCATCATTTTAAGAAGGGACGTTGCGAACATGGGACAGTTTCGTCGCTGGACCAATTACGCCTGAGAAATTGGTGCACAGTGTCACATACAATGAAATTATTTTATTCTGTAAATAGGATATCGGAACAACTCGTACAAATTATAATTATAAAAACAAAAGGAAATAAACAAGATGGATGGATGGAGTCAATATTTGCAATCTCACTATCAGAGGGTCACGGTCTGTTGTAAAGCCCAACAATTATATCAAAAATATCGTGTGACTGACATTTTGATGAAACTACCAGAAACTGTTTTTTTTAAATTAAAACTACTTATAAATGTACAATTCAATTGAGTAATTTGAGTTTTCACTGCATCTTCTCTAATACCTATAATTAACCCTTGCTTGTTCTGAACTTGACAAATAGCTTTTTGACTGACCTTAATATTTTTCTTAGACTCTGAGTGTACTACACACTTACTAGCTTGGGTATTTGGTTCGTATAGTATTTGTTGACTGCCCCGTTGGTCTCATGGTCATAAGCGCGACTGCTAAGCTTGGGGTCCTGGGTTCGATACCCGGATCAGGCAAAGTATTATTTAGTTTTTTCCATTAGGAATCTCTTAGTAACAGCCCGGAGTTTGAGAGCTGGCGGTGACCCCCGTGCCTTGGAAAGCACGTTAAGCCGTTGGTCCTGCGCCTAATCTCTCCCCGTTCGTGTCGGATTGCTGTTCCATCGGACTATGAGACTGAGGGAAAAGAGAGGTGCACTTGTGTCCGGACACATACTTGTGCACTATTATTATAGTAAAGGAGACTAGCCTTCAACGCGGGAGGTATTCCTCCCGCGTTGAAGGCTAGTCAAACCTACTTACAAAAATAAAATCATTTATCATTATTTGTTGAACAATAAAGCCGACCCGAAGTAATTACTACATTATCATACGATTTTACCACCCTATTGTACCGAATAATCCTGACCCAAACAAGTATGCCGCCTGATGTTTCATTAGTGTTCTTTGTTGCCGTGAATATCAAATATGTATCGTGTCAAAACTGAAGTGATAATCGACTTTCGTCGCTCACTGTACCAGTGTGATAATATAACAAGTGAAGAGAGCTAAATGGCAATTCAAACAATTAAATATTATTAGATGTGCTCAATTGAGTGTATAAATATGTATATATTTAGTTTTGTCATCTAAAAACTCCTTTACTGAGTAGTATGACTTAGATTCTAGAAATTGTTTCAAATTATTAATTGATGTATTTGTTTTGTTTACTTCTCTAATAACATTTGGCAATTTATTATAAATTTTTATGGACATAACTAAAGGGCTGGTTGAGGGAATTTACTGCTTACGCTGTGCCCGAAAAGCTCCAAAAACATACCTTATTTTAAGCATGCCAAGTCTTTTAATACTGTTGCGCGCCACAATTAATGCCTGATGTTGGTGACATTAGTTACCACTAGCGCCATCTAGTTTCTAGTAGAAGAACTTATTAGTTCTTCACTAGCGCCATCTATTATCGATTGGCTGAACTTACTAGAACTATCGACATCTGGTCAGTCGGGGCCGGTATGTACTCGAACATTCTAGATGTTTCTACAATAGAAGATTCTGGAATTATCTGCGGCACTATATAAGGCCGGGACTAGCCGCGACCGATCAGACTTGGTTCTGCGATAGAAGCGAATACATCGAAAGCGATCTTCAAGTGCGACTTAAGAGCGATTGTGTGTTATAATTAGTGTGTTTGAGTTGTTATTAGTCTTGTTTAATTAAAGTGTAACTTTTGGTAATTTTTATCGGCAGTTTTTATTGTCACGAACCCTAAGCTCGTAACAATTGGTGTCAGAAGCAAGGATTAAAATCATGCCGATTTTACCTAAAGACGACACGGAGGGTATCCGTACCCGGAGTCAACGTCAACAGGAGACGGACCAGAGACGTTTTAGTGGAGCTATGCCGCAGAGGTCGGAGGGCCAGCTACCAACCACGGAGGCCGAAACGTCCGCAACAGCTCCAGCATCAGCAGCACCAGACTTTGCTGCCCTGATGATGATGCTGCAGGAGCAGTCCCGCCGACAGGAGGAACAGGCCCACCGACAGGAGGAACAGGCCCGCCGACAGGAGGAACAGGCCCGCCGACAGGAGGAACAGGCTCGTCGGTTGGAAGAACAGCTCCAGCGGGACAAGGAGGAACAGGCTCGCCGACAGGAGGAACAGGCTCGCCGACAGGAGGAACAGGCTCGTCGGTTGGAAGAACAGCTCCAACGTGATAAGGAGGAGCAAACGCGCCGCCAGGAAGAGCAGATGCTCCTTATGAAGGACCTTCACGCTACCTTCGGGAAAGACATGAAGGAGGTGAAGGATAAGGTTGATCAACATGACAACCGCCTGTCGGAAGCTGAAATCCGGATCGACCAAGTGTATAATCGGGTTGACAACGTGGTGGCTGACGTAAAGAAAACCGTGATGGCTGATGTAAAGAAAACGCTGGATTACCTTAAAATCGGGGATGGAACCGCAGCTCCCGTAGCTACAACACCTTCGCTACGTGGATTCAAAGTGCCACCGTTCGACGGAACTTCTTCCTGGTCAGCCTACAAAATCCAGTTTGAGGCTGTCATGAAGGCGAACGGTTGGAATAACAGTCAGGCCATGACTGCCCTCACCATAGGCCTGCGCGACCAGGCTGTAACTGTTATGGAAGCTCTCGGTAAGGAAGTGACTTACGAGCAGCTCCTTGAGGCATTGGAGGCTCGGTATGGCGACGCTCACCTGGAACACGTGTTTCGTGCGCAGCTCAAGGATCGCGTGCAACGCAGTAATGAAAACCTGCAGCAGTGGGCCCTTGAAGTGGAGAAGCTGGTGCGTAAAGCTTACCAGTCCGTACCTGCGCTTATTGATGGGAACCTGGTGCAGGCATTCATCGACGGCATCCGCGACCTTGAAGTTAGAGCTGCTGTGAGGCTCGGGCACCACGGGACGCTTAAGGACGCCTTGGCCCATGCACTGGAGGTGGAAGCCGTGCGACAGGATCATCGCTCCCATCGCGTCAGGGAGGTTGCAGCGGCTACAGTTCGCGACCGCAATAAAGGGTACAGCCCTAGGTGCTACGGCTGTGGGGAAAGGGGCCACCTTCGATCCAGTTGCCCCAAGCGAACTGCAGAAAGAGAAGACGGCCGATCTCCAGAGGGCAGTGCAGCTAACAGCACCGCCCAGCACCAGCAGCAGGGAAACGAGTAATAGCCAGGACTGCGGGGCGGGTGCTGGCTGATGTTCAAAGAGCCCCAAGGGTTTCGATCACACAAACCCAAGACGGGAACAGCCTAATCATCAAGGGCGAGGTCAACGGAACGCCGTGTAAGCTGACCATAGACACTGGAGCCACTCGCACGGTTGTCAGTTCCCAACTCATAAGACGGTCCCTTGGGGACTCCGCATACAACCGGGAACACATTAATTTGGTAACAGCCACCGGTCAGCGCATACCCGTCCATGGAGAGAAGAAGATGGGGTTGAAGCTAGGCAACAGAATCTACCTGCATTATGTCATCGTGGCTGATATAATGGACGATTGCATCCTAGGCCTTGACTTTATGAGGAAGAATTGTTGCGAAATTGACGTCAAGCAGGGTGTTTTGAAATGTGGACAAGAGGAACTTTTCGTGGAAGGAGCGTTACCAGGGAACGTGTACAGCCTTAAGAAGATTGTTCTTCCGCCGAGATCGGAAACGATTGTGCCGGTTAGCCTTCCTCGGAATCCTGGGCAAATTCATCGTTGTGTACTCGTGGAAAGGGTAGACAATGACCTTCCATGGAAAGTGGCACGAACTTTGGTCAGAACCACCGACATCTCAGGGGTACGAGTGCTGAACCTTTGTGATCAGGAACAGGTTATAGAAAAAGGCACACTAGTTGGTACTTGCGAGGAAGTGGATTGGTTGCGTCGATGCCAATATCTATCGACTGGGACCCTCAGCAAGGATGCACAAACGAGAGTGACCACACTTTTAGAAGACTGCCGCAGCGCTCTGTCCCAAAACGAAACGGTCAAGGCGAAGAAAATGTTACTTAAGTATGCCGATGTTTTCTCGTCAAACGATGCTGACATCGGGAGGACTGGCTTAGTTCAACACAAAATAAACACAGGAGAAGAATTGCCTATCCGTCAGTGGCCAAGGAGATTGCCGGTAGCACGCGAAAAGGAAGTGGAAACCATGATTGAGGGAATGGTGAAGGATGGTGTTATTGGACCTTCATCTAGTCCATGGTGTTCACCTGTAGTGCTGGTAAGAAAGAAGGACGGCAGCATGAGGTTTTGTGTTGACTATCGTCGTCTGAACGACGTTACGAAGAAGGACAGCTATCCTTTGCCAAGAATTGATGACACGCTGGACATGCTTACTGGAGTAAAGTGGTTTAGCACACTGGACCTGAAAAGTGGCTACTGGCAAGTTGAAATTGATCCTAAGGACAAGGAGAAAACTGCATTCTCGACAGGAAAGGGTCTGTGGCAATTTAAAGTTATGCCGTTTGGATTATGCAATGCTCCGGCAACGTTTGAAAGGTTAATGGAACTTGTACTTACTGGGCTTATTGGCGATGCTTGCCTAGTCTACTTGGATGACATCATCATCGTAGGCCGTACCTTTGAAGAACATCTTCAAAACCTGGAACGCGTGCTCATGAAGATCCAGAGTGCCAACCTCAAGTTAAGTCCGAAGAAGTGTTCACTATTCAAACGACAAGTTAGCTTTTTGGGATATGTAGTGTCTGAAGAAGGTATCCGCACGGATCCAGAGAAAATCGCCGCTGTCACGGATTGGCCAATCCCAAAAGACAAGACGCAGGTCATTTCTGGGTTTGTGCTCCTATTATCGGCGATTTGTCAAAAACTTTGCAGATATAGCCAAACCCCTGCATAAGCTAACCGAGGAGAAGCGACATTTCTGCTGGGATGGAAGTTGTGACATCGCATTCCAGGAGCTAAAGGACCGTCTGTGCAAAACACCTATTTTGGGGTACCCTGATGCGGGCAAGGAATTTATAGTTGATACAGACGCAAGCGACATAGGACTTGGCGGTGTTTTGTCCCAGCGGAATGGCGATCATGAATTTGTGATAGCGTACTTCAGCAAGTCACTGTCGAAACCTGAAAGGAACTATTGTGTTACGAGACGGGAACTGCTTGCTGTGGTAAAGTCATTGCAGCACTTTAGCAAATATCTTCTGGGGCGGAAATTCCACATACGAACTGACCATGCTGCACTGAAATGGCTATTGCAGTTCAAAAATCCAGAAGGTCAAGTTGCGAGATGGATTGAACTACTGCAGGAATACGACTTCGTGGTCGAACATCGCAGCGGAAAATCTCATGGCAACGCAGATGCGTTGTCAAGAAGACCTTGTCCTGAAGACTGCAAGCATTGTACTAGGCAAGAAAGTAAAGAAGTCGTACCTGTGAAGATGCTCAAGACAGACCTCAGCAACGAGTGGAAGGAAAGCCTACAACGTGCACAGCAGGAAGATTCGGACATCAAGCCGATTCTGGAGTGGATGAAGGCCAGAGCTCCTAAGCCCAGATGGAGCGACGTCTCAGCAATGAGTTCGATCACAAAAAGCTATTGGGCCCAATGGGACAGCTTGGTGATTCAGGATGGAGTCCTGTGCCGTAAATGAGAAAATGCTCGGGGAGACAGCTGTCATTTGCAAATGGTTGTCCCTAAAGCTCAAGTACCGGATGTTCTACAGCTGTACCATAATGGTTGTTCAGGAGGTCATCTGGGAGTAAAACGGACTCTACTGAAGATACGAGAACGGTTTTACTGGGTCCACTGCCGAGACGATGTCGAGGACTGGTGTCGCAAGTGTACAAGTTGTGCAGCTGTAAAGGGACCTCAGACTCGTAGTAGAGGTGCACTGAAATTGTACAATGTTGGCGCACCATGGGAGAGGATAGCCCTTGACGTAGCGGGGCCGTTTCCGGAAAGTGAAAGTGGTAACAAGTATTTCATGGTTGTGATGGATTACTTTACTAAGTGGCCGGAAGTCTTCGCCATCCCAAATCAAGAAGCTTCGACAGTTGCAGATAAATTAGTTTATGAAGTCTTCTGTCGGTTTGGAGTACCTTTAGAGATTCACAGTGATCAAGGAAGGAATTTTGAGTCCCAAATATTCCAGGAAACTTGTCGAGTTATGGGTACTCATAAAACAAGAACAACTTCTTACCACCCACAATCGGATGGAATGGTGGAACGATTCAATCAGACATTGGAGAGGTACCTAGCAAAAGTTGTGGAAAATCGGCAACGAGATTGGGACAAGCACATAAAACCGTTTTTGTTGTCATATCGAAGCGCTGTTCACGAAAGTACATCGGTGACACCAGCTTTCGCAAACTTTGGAAGAGAATTACGGCTGCCTGCAGACCTGATCACCGGAATACCACCTGATGCCCCACGCAGTATAACCGATTATGCGAATCACTTGCGGAACAAAATGAATGACATTTATGAGCACGTCAGACAATCGGGCCAGCAAATGTCTGAAAAGATGAAAACCCGTTATGACCGCAAAATGAACAGTAAAGGGTTCGACGAAGGTTCACTAGTGTGGTTGCACAATCCAGTCCGCAGCAAAGGGAAATCTCCTAAGCTTCAAGCTAAATGGGATGGACCGTACCGGATTGTGACAAAGATCAATGACGTAACCTACCGGATACAGAAAGGTGCAAGAGGTACTCCTAAGATCGTCCATGTGGATCGATTGGCGCGTTATTATGGAGCCGATAATGCTCGGGACGAGCATGTCTTAGGAGGGGGCAGTGTTGCGCGCCACAATTAATGCCTGATGTTGGTGACATTAGTTACCACTAGCGCCATCTAGTTTCTAGTAGAAGAACTTATTAGTTCTTCACTAGCGCCATCTATTATCGATTGGCTGAACTTACTAGAACTATCGACATCTGGTCAGTCGGGGCCGGTATGTACTCGAACATTCTAGATGTTTCTACAATAGAAGATTCTGGAATTATCTGCGGCACTATATAAGGCCGGGACTAGCCGCGACTAATCAGACTTGGTTCTGCGATAGAAGCGAATACATCGAATGCGATCTTCAAGTGCGATTTAAGAGCGATTGTGTTTTATAATTAGTGTGTTAGAGTTGTTATAAGTGTTGTTTAATTAAAGTGTAACTTTTGGTAATTTTTATCGGCAGTTTTTATTGTCACGAACCCGAAGCTCGTAACAATACCTTAGTCCAGAGGTAGTTTTATTTTCAGAAATAAAATACATTATGATATAGGTACATTTGCCTTGATAATTATTACACTTATCGTGTATTACAATTTATCTGCCATTCTATTAGATAAAACAAATCTTGCTGGTGGTTCACTGAATTGAATCGTTAATTAGCAACCTTAACAATATCTTGAAACGAAAGCCTGCAATGTGTGGCACCTGAAATAGAAAATAATAAATTAAGAACCATTTTTTTTACACCATTCATGGAATTATTTTATGTAAAACATCTTTTTCTAAAGTCAAAAGGCATTCTTTTGACTTTAAAAAAGGGTGGTTCCTACGTATTTTTCATAATCAATCAAAATGAACGTGCAATGGAGCGCAGTATTCTAGGCATCAAATTGACAGACCATATTCGCAACACTACACTGCGATTCAAAATAGAGATTACTGACTGAAGTGGGACTGGGCTGGCCACGTTTGCCGTATGCCCAATGAGCTGTGGGCCAAAATAACCATTACGTGGAGCCTTGACATAGCTAGAGGGCGTCGCGCAGACCCCGTAGAAGATGAGATGGCGGAACGAGCTAGTGAAAACAAACGACCAGCGGTCCACTTTAGCCCTAGATCGAAAGAGTTAGAAGTCAAGGGAAAACCTTCGCCTAGATATGGGATGAAGCAACCTAACAGTAACAAAAATCCATCTACTTGCACGCCAAACGTAAGAATGAATTAATCTTATTTGTCACGTTTGTCAAGTATTAGGTATCAGAGGGGCAATTCTCGTAATTTTAAGAACGTTCACAGTCTGATCTCAGTCTCAATCTGTCAGAAAATACTTCTAATTTCCCTACATTTTGACAAGTTTTTGACATTTTTTTGTCGCCGAGATGAGACTACGACTAGATTTTGAACATTTTAAATTACGAGAATTGGCCTTCTGTTCTGTGCTCGTCATCATCCACCTGCGCCCCTTAGCCTAATTGATTCGGGATCAACGCAGCATGTTGATGCTCTTACACGTGAGCGACACGTGTCTACGGCAGATGCAACTGCAACCGTCGACACCCATCGACGCGTCGGTGGCTGCTGTTGATAACGTGCCGCTCGTGTACGATGCTCAAATGTGTCAACGGCTGCAGATGCTTCTGTCGTTGAAGCATGTCGGCCGTGTGTATACACATGGGTAATCATCAAACCAACCATCCCGCTCTGGGTGGAGCAGAAGGGAGTGTCAGACTCTTACTGACTAAAACCCACCCGTGTTCCTTCCTTAGCCCTTTATGTACCAGGGCAGCGGTAACCCTTTCGGACGATCCCGCTACCCCGGCAGGCTTCGGCCCTGTCGGGCCCCGTCAACTATGCTGACATCTCTTTGAGGCGCGCGTGGAACACATACGCGCCATCCGGCATGGGCCTGTTCCTGATCGGACGAAGAGCTACCCATTGCTCTCCGCCCGCAGGCCCGCGCCTACGGTGGCCGAGAGTCGTCACGCGACTCCCGACGCCCGGAGCGTCTCCCGCGGCGGCTAAGGCGTGAGGTCCTATCCCTCATCCATCCCGCCACCTCCTTCGCTAGCATGACTGCTTCGCAGAAGGAGGTGACCGCCTCCCACTCGCTCTCGCCTCGGACCATGGCTTGAACCAGGGCCAGACGCGAGAGGTCGCCGCCGCTGCCGATCGCCTCTACGAGGACACGGCGGTGCTCTGCCCAAGCGCGGCAGACCTCCACCGTATGCCCCACCGTGTCCTCTGGGCGTCGTCCTTTCTAGCCATATAATCTTTTTTGTTCTACAAAAAAATAAAAATGACTATGCATTAAGCACGCCCAAACAGCTTGTATATTTCTATAACTTATTTTTATACCTTATTTATAAAGTCTTACCAAGGGGTATCGTATTACCCAGTAACTAGGTTGTGGAGGTCAGATAGGCTGTCACTCCATGTGAATACTGGTATTCAGCTGCAGCCGGTTAGACTGGAAGCTGACCCCAACATAATTGGGCAAAGGTTAAGGAGATGATGATGATTTATACTCGTTAAACAATATTTTTAAACATTCGCGTTGCTTAAAGTTGAGTAACTTAAAGGTAAGTAAGTAAAGATGTTCTTACGATAAGCACGGGTTACTGTTTCTGGCTTCCCGATGTCTCCTTGTACCAAGGCGAATTGTTCCGTAACTAACTCCATTTGCAATGCTGTCGTTGGTAGCATTAGAGGTACCATTGTTAATAACACGTTCTGGAAAAAAATGGCATTGTTATGACTGAAGAAAATTTAAAGGAAATAATAAAATATTAAAATTTAAAGGAAATATTATACATATTAATATACCTTTCCTTTAAACTTTAGGCTAAAACTATTCAGAGTTCAGTCCAATTCAAGCCAGTTTGGTTGAACCAAATAATAGTAGCTCGATTATTATTATGATCATTTTGGTTGGTGATACGCAAAGACCAAACTTATAATTTAAAAAAAAAACCGGCCAAGTGCGAGTCGGAGTCGCGCATGAAGGGTTCCGTACCATCATCTATACTACATTTGACACTATGTATATTATAATCTTTTTTTTTAGTTTCACCTGTCCCGGTGTCAATTAAATATTCTGTGAATATTTTAAGCGTCTACCTGTTGCTTTTATTAATATCGAGAAAAAAATGGCAAAAAAAATCACGTCTTTTGTATGGGAGCCCCAGTTAAATATTTATTTTATTCTGTTTTTAGTAAGTATTTACTGTTATAGTGGCAACAGAAGTACTGTCTTATTAATATTATATATTGATATAATTATCTTATTAAATTATCTTATTTATGGCTTCTTACAGACATTATAATACCGTACGTATATCAATCAATGTATTGTGTGTTGCTGCAATCACTAGTTCTATCTGTCAAACACCGGTTTACCTAATGGACAGGATATACTGACTGCCCTGCGGACTCTCCGTCCGCTTACCGGCCCATCGTGCTGCTCGACGAGGTGGGCAAGCTCTTTGAAAGAGTAATTGCAGACCGCCTTGCCGGGTGCGGGTGGGGCCGGATTTGGCGGACAGCCAGTTTGGTTTCCGCAGGGGGCGCTCTACGGTGGATGCCATCATGCGCGTACGAGCCCTCACGACGGGGGATGCTGTGGCCCGGGATGGGGTGGTCTTGGCGGCGTCTTTAGACATCGCCAATGCCTTCAATACCCTGCCCTGGAGTTACATCAGGGAGGCACTCGGTTATCACCGGATGCCGACCTACCTCCGTCGCATTGTCGAGGCTTATCTGACGGACAGGGCCGTCATGTACCCCGGTCACCAGGGAGAGTGGAACCGGCGAGAGATGTCGTGCGGTGTCCCACAGGGATCGGTTCTAGGGCCGCATCTGTGGGATATCGGGTACGACTGGGTGCTGCGCGCCGACCTCCCTGATGGCGTCAGCGTAGCTTGCTACGCTGACGACATGCTGGTCCTGGCGCAGGGGAGGTCGCACCAGGCGGCGGCTGAAGCAGCGACACGCGGGGTTGCGACAATCGTCGAGAGGATCCGGCAATTGGGACTCGAGGTGGCATTGCACAAATCTGAGGCCATGTGTTTTCATGGTCCTCGGGACGCGCCACCGTCGGGTTCACAAATAACGGCGGGAGGGGTTCACATCGGCGTCGAGCTGACGATGAAATACCTGGGACTCATCCTCGACAGCCGGTGGAATTTCGTGGAGCACTTCCGACGTTTGGCTCCCAGACTGGAGCGGGCCGGGGCTGCCTTGAGGCGGCTCCTTCCCAATCTAGGGGGACCAAACGCCTCCTGCCGGAGGCTCTATGCGGGGGTCGTGCGGTCCATGGCCCTTTACGGGGCACCGGTATGGGCGCGATCCTTGAGGCGGCGACCAGCCCGCCGGTTGATCGCGTCCCAAAGGGTCATGGCTATCCGGCTCATTAGAGGATACCGCACGGTCTCCACTGAGGCGGCGAGCCTCCTTGCCGGATTGCCGCCATGGGATCTGGAGGCCAAAGTCCTCACCCACATATAGGAGTGGCGAGAGGAGGCAAAACGCCGGGGCGTTGCTCCGCTGCCGCGAGAAATCACGGCACAGCGGACAGAGCTCCGGCGGGATCTCGTAGGGGCATGGAGAGTGCGATTTTCGCTACCCAGTGCTGGGCACGCCACAATTGCGGCGATAAGTCCCCTCTTTGAGGAGTGGCTAGAGAGGCGCCACGGCGCCCTCACCTTCCGCCTGACGCAGGTCCTCACCGGACACGGTTGTTTCGGGAGGTTCCTGTTCAGGATAAAGCGGGAGGAAACGCCAGGGTGTCACCACTGTGGGGATCGGCCGGAGGACACGGTGGAGCATACGGTGGAGGTCTGCCCGGCTTGGGCGGGGCCCCGCCGTGTCCTCGTGGCGGCGATCAGCGGCGGCGACCTCTCGCGTCCGGCCCTCATACAGGCATGGTACGGAGCGATAGTGAATGGGAGGCCGTCACCTCCTTCTGCGAAGCAGTAATGCTCGCGAAGGAGGAGGCGGATCGCGCGAGGGAGAGGCAATCGCTGCACCCTCGCGCGCCTAGCCGCCGCAGGAGACGCCCTGGACGGGAGTCAACAGCCGACTCCCGGCCACCGTAGGCGCGGGCTTGCGGGTGGCGAGCTATGGGCAGCTCGCCGCCCGGTAAGGACCAGGCCCGGGTCGACGGCGCGTTGTGTTCCACGCGTGCCTCAAAGAGCTGTCAGCAAGAACTGACGGGGTCCGCTAGGGGCGATGCCGCCGGGGCTGCGGGTTGTTCGAAAGAGATACCGTGGCCCCTGGCACAGGCAACTGAAGGAACATGGGTGGGTTTTAGTCAGTAAAAGTATGACACTCCCTTCTGCTCCGCCCAGAGCGGGAGGAGTCATTTGATGATTTCCCACACAGAAAAAAAAAAAAAAAAAAAAAAAAAGGGTATACTGACTGTAAACACAGAATTTTAAATGATTTTATCGATATTAGATACTCGTACAAAACTAACCTTGAGCTTTCGGGGTCGTGTATGTATTATAAGCATGAGTTTGAACAAGAAGTGCAATAACCAGGAATATCAAAAAACGCGTCATCTTGTTTGAGAAGTCTCACAATACTGTGGCGAAAATATCCGTTCATCTCCTTTTATACAAGGTTTAAATATTCTTATATCAAGTTTCAAGGTAACATAATTGTTTTGCTGTCGGAAGGTTTAACGCTTTTATTTCTGGGAATAGGCAGGCACTACTTTTAGCACACAATTTCTCCGGCTATGTTTAAGTCCGGTGTAGGTAGAGATGGCGGGCATAATGAAAAGTAACGGCTCCGACTTACGAATTGTAAGTCGTGGGTTCGAACCTAAGCAAACAGTTTACATTGTGTAATTTATTTCATCACCACATTTCTTATAAAGGTGAACAAAAACTTTGTGATAATTTTGCATGGCCTAGAATATTAAAATCGAAGACGTGTGACATTTACCAACCCACACTGAACTCACGTGGCTGATTACGGCGCAATCCCTGTCACAGAGAGGAGGCCTATGTCCCAGCCGTGGGAACGTTATACTTACACACATTTATTTCTGCTAATGCTTATGCCATATTGTAATCAGCTGGATGCATGGATACTCCAGACAGCTACTGAGAAATTTCTAATGAAAAAACCCAATACTATTTTGCCCACCACGGGAACTGATTCCAGGCTCGGTACGTATGACCACTGACCAACAAGGTAGTCAAAACACAAAATATAAATCATTTTAGTTTCTATATGTACAACAGAATAATTTCCTTCGACATTTCCGATGACACAGTATATGAAAGTAAGCAGTATTACGTCTCGGCAGTGTTTTTGAAATAATTATCTACTCCGCTCGGTAGATAACCACGCACTACTGGGTCTGTTGAGTTGTAACTATACTTTCTAAGTCCGGCAAATTGAATGATGGATGAGCATTATTTTTAAAACCTTGCGATTTTTTGTAGCTAGTATGCCTGTACATTAAACAGATTTTTAAATATCCGGTAGATTTTGGTGTTCGGTTTATTTGCTAATGAAATATAAACAGATACCGATTACCATTTATTCGGGTTCAAAAATAAAATATTTTCTATTAAAAAAATATAGAAAGGCCTTATAAAAGTCCGCCATGACATATATGTAAATGCAGCAGGTAAATAAACAAATTGATGAAATATGACAGACTTGTATAAAAAAAATAAAAAAATGTGAATTTGTCTAGGGTAATGTTTAAGTAGATAATGTTAAATGCCTATAAAAAATTGAAATATTTTTCTTTTAGAAATCAATTTGCTGATCATCGGGGACATACAGGGTGACCAACTTTAAATTAAGATATTTTTTATTAAGACGAGTGCACATGGCTTGTTCTATGAAATTTCCAAACGGCTCTTTGACACTTCCCGTGACCCAAGGGCTGGCTTTTACCTTGGCCAGAGGATAAGTATTGTCATACACCGTGGCCGCCAGTCCCTTACACACACAGCGACAGCGACAGCGTTGACAGCGATGCGGAGGATATTTCGATGCCATATTTTAGTTTGGCAATTGTTTAGTTATATATTTATTTGAATAGTTTATTAGTTTATTTAGTATTAGATGTTTGTCCATTTAATAAATAAACAATATTGTATAAAAAAATGTTTTTTTATTATAAATGATTTTTCCAGATATTTTCCCCTAATTATATAATAGAGGCTTGGCAATTTTCTATTATTTTTATGAAGACGTATTACTATTCTAAGCAGTACTGCTTAGAATAGAATAGAATAGAATACTCTTTATTGTACACCATACAAATTACAGAACATAAATATATAAAATTTTACAAAGGGTGACACAATGGGCGGTCTTATCGCTAAGAGCGATCTTTTAAAGACAACCTTTGGATGGATTAAAATTAAGGCTTACTTTATTAAACTGTGCCGATGAGTAATGAATACTACTGAATCGAGGATATTGGAAGTACATATAACAGCTGTCGGGACTTCATTCCATAAAAAGTACCTCTTTTTATGCCGTTATCAGTAGAATGAACTGTTTGCTTCCTGCTGGTAAAATTATTGACTATTTTTAACATCAGGAAGTTATAAAAAAGATTAATTATTTTATATATATTAAATTTTTCTCTGGGTAGACGTGTTCTTGAATAGAGACCGGGAATTGGCGAACGTAAGGTAGGATTCCCTCGGGCTAGGTGGAACGACGATCTTTGCAGGGTGGCTAACTAGTAGCAGCTGAATGAGAGTAGCCAAAAATTGAGTTGAATGGCGTGCAATAGAAAAGGCCTATGTCCAGCAGTGGACTGCTGTAGGCTGATGGTGATGATGACTGGAGACCACACATTTTATGCGCCCATTATCTGAATTTTTACATTTAAATCAATCATTTATATGGTGTACATAATAAATAATTTTCTATCTATCTATCCAGATGGGAATTAAATTTCCAACGCACAGTGCTAAGGCTTCAATAAAGGTGTTTTCACACGAATTATTAATTCCGTAAACAATGTTGCTACAATTTTTTTTGTTGTCAAAACTTTACAATGTTTACTTCCCATAGAACCAGATATGCAGTATTATGTTGCTTTCAACATTAAATATTTATACAAAATTTCCTTTAAATGTTAGGCTAGAACTAGCCGGGGTTCAGCCTAAGTGAAGCCGGTATGGTTGTTCCAAATAATACTAGAAAGATTGTAATTTTCATCATCACTATGGTCATTTTGGGTGGTGATACGGAAAGGCCAACCTTTAAAGAACGGCTTACAATGGCAAAAGACAAAAGCCTGATAAAGCCGGTCGCTGTCAGTGCTATGGATGTGTTGTTCTTTAATCAAAACGCGGTCAGTGGTTTATCCAAGGAGATCTCTGATATTGTAAGCAGATTAACAGTAACGCGACCAAGTACGTATACTTTTTTTTTTCATCTTTTACTTCTACAGTGCTTTCAAAGTTATTTTACCCCTGACAGCAGTAATTACAACCTTATTGTAACGAAGATATAGATCAATGTGATTTTGACAGACTATTCAGTGGCAACAATCCAACTGCAACTTTATTATTACGAATATATAGATCAGTTTAAATTTGACAGTGACGCAAATTCAGAGGTAAAAGATCTGTGTATGGACTGTTATCAGCCAATTGAAGTATATTCAAATTTTATTTATGTTTCATATTGACGTTATTTCAAGTTAAACAAATATAAACTTTATATAAATGAAAATTAAATTGATTTCAGAGTGACAAGCACTATTGGAACAGTTATAAAAACTATGAAGTTGTAGCGTAAATTGAACTTTATTATGTAGTAATTAAAGTTATTTTTCCATAAACTCATAATTGTTTACATTTTTGGCGTGTATGTCGCGATATTAGATTAGTTTTTTCATAGAAATGGTCACGTCATGAAACATGGAATTAGTATGTACTATAAAGTCATGAAACAAATTGCACAAATGCCACAGCTAACAAACTAGGCGCAAAAAAAAACAGAAATAAAATCGGATTTCCATACGTGCGCAATATTGGTTGTAATATTAACTATTCATAATATTATAGTTTTTAAAATTCTATGCCTTGCTTCAGAATTATTGTGTAACACCCAAAATGATGACCGTTTTCATTTTAAATATTCATCGATATCTATTGGAGACATTTTCAAATATTTTTAAGAACTACGAATATGTAAGCAATGGATTTTATTGTATTTAAAACAAAAAAAAAACAAAACAAACAAAAAAACAACAACAACAATAAACTTTTTTTCTTTCTTTCTTTTCTATTTTTTAAATGAAAGGGATTGCCCCTCTCACTGTGTTAAGCAATTAGGGTTTTCTTTAACAAAAATTCTTCTACAAAATATAATCAATTAATCTGTCTAGCCTTTCCCCAACTGTGTTGTAGTCAGCTTCCAGTCTAACTGGATGCATATTTTACATGGAGCGCCTGTCTAACTGAACTCCATAATCCATTTACTGGATAACGCGATACCCCTTTTTAAGACTGGTTATCAGACTTTGGCCTTCTATTAAAAAAGTATTATGTGTAATATCAAAATATTCATAGTTCCGTGCTTTTACTTTCCAGTGAATAACTGCTTTAGCAGTAAAGAAAACGTACCGATTTGTATCAAATTATTTTGTTTTTTTTGTTCCAGGCCGCTCAGCCTTAGGATACCCTCTATCATATTACCCGAGACCACTTGCGAAGCCAGCTCAAAATAAAGTTAAAAAAGTAGCAAGAGTCGAAATTAACTTTTTCAACCAAGACAATGAAATTGTGCACACGATTCTGCTGCAACCAGCGCCAGAGAAAAAGGTCCTGCGCTTACCTGATTATAGCAAACAAATGATTCATATTTAAAGTTCACAAGTAATAATTTTTTTTTTTATAATTTATAATTATAATTAAATAATTATAATTAATTTATTAAAACTTACACATAGTTCACAAACATACAATATGATTATTATAAAAAAAAATGCTTAGCTTAACTTATCATCCCCCACTGCTGGCCTCCCCTTCCTTCTACCATACTAACTCCCGCGGGGTAATTGCGTAACACACGATCAGTAGAAAAGGCTTTCATTTTGCCAGTTCAACCACTTTTATTGCGTTATTTGCGTTGTTAATCGGACGAATTTTTCTGACATAAGAAGCAATTGATTAGCAATATCCTTCGAAATCATTCAAATTGTGATTGATCGTATGTTACGCAATTAGATTTCGAAGTGAAAACTTCTAAATGAGCTTTCTGCGATTTTTGGTAGGGGAAAATCTAATGGTTTCGCGTCACCATCTTGCTAATTTTAAAAGTATATCCGTAGCTATGTGTATGACGTTTTGCTCCTGGTAAGCAGTTAAATAGGTACGGCAGTGGATGGAGCAGGAGACAGGTACTTTGTTTATTTTATTTCATCACCACTGCTCTCAAAACTGTGAAGGATAACATCGTGTGGAAACCGGCATATCCCAGAACCAAAAATTCGAAGACCTGTGACATATACCAACCCACACTGGGCCCGCGTGATGGATTATGGCCCACTCCCTCTCACAGAGAGGAAGCCTACATATGTTCCAGCAGTGAGAACAATATACTTAGGCTGATTATGCTAGTTTTAGGGGACTTTGTTTGTATAAAAAATCTTATTCCTTGAGTTAATAAACTTGAAACTTGGCACGAATACTTATCTAAATAAATTGTGAAGATTGCCAGTTTTTTTTTCTAAACTACCCTCTAACAAGGGATTGGGGGGTTTCAAAGTTTGTATCGAAGAATTTTAGCGCGCAGTCCGATTTACCCGAAACTTATTATTTATACCCGAGATTGAAAGTAAAGAATAATGTGTATCAAGATTTTTCGAAAATCTACCCTTGACGGGCTGAAAAGGGGTAGTCAATTTTACAGGGGAGGATTTTACAGCGTGGCTTGATTAACTCGAAAATTGGTATAATAATCTTTAAGTCAAGTTATGAATACATCCCAAACGATTTTTAAAAATTCCACCCCTATGGGGGTGAAAAGCGGAGATACGGCTTATATGAAAAATCTTATTCCATAGGTTAATAAACTTGAAAATTGGCAAGAATACTTGCCTACGTAAGTAATAAAGTTTATCATTATAAGTTTTTCAAAACTACCCCTCAAAGGGGGATATAGGGGTGTTGAAGTTTGTGTGGAAGAATTTGAATGCGCGGTCCGATTAACTCGAAACTCAGCGTTTATACTTAGGACCTTTAGGTCCTAAGTATAAACGCTGAGTTTCGAGTTTTCGAAAATCTACCCCTAAAGGGTTGAAAAGGGGTAGTTATTTTTATAAGGGAGGATTATAATGCGTGGCTTGATTAACTCGAAAATTAGTATTAATACTTTTGACAGAAGTTAATTAATAATAAGTATGTAAAGTTGTCGAAAATTGACCCCTGACGGGGCAAAAAGGGGTAATTCGATTTCAAGGGGAGAATTTGAACTTGAAACTGTATGTTACATTTTCACATCTAAACCACTGAACTTCTGATTTAGCAAAGACATAGATGGCATCCTGGGAAAGGACATACTTTTTATCCTGGTAACACCTTCCCGTGAGATAAGTTCCGACATCCACGCGGGCGAACGCGCGGGCAGAAGCTAGTTATTTTATAAACGGGCTTATGATGAATCGAAACTAGTGTGAATGAAGGAACATGTACATAATTTTACCGGGAAAGAGAAGGACCAGGTGGACACAGCACGCATAAAAAAAAATATAATGAACTAGTTTTTGCCCGCGGCTGTGCTCGCGTGGATGTCCGAAAATCGTCAACGAAACGCAGTCGGACTATTCTATGTATTTACATTTGGGTAAGTAGGTACGTGAAGTATATCCCAACACAACCACAAACCAAGCTCTTGTGTTCAGAACACACCATACATGAACCAACTCCGCTTCGTATTTTTTTCCACCGCGTGCGAACATCAAAGCCCCTTTTAAACCTTTAATTAACGGAGTCCCGAAGCCATTTTTATTTTAGACCTTCAAAGGGATTATATTTCTGAAGACAGAATTTTCGAGGATAATGGTGTATCGGAAGCCAACAAATTCCCCTTTAGGCAACTAATAAATAATTTTCGTGGCCCCTATAGCCTGGGGTAGGCAGAGGCGTCGACTTTGATGTTTGAAAATGCCACTTGATGTGCACACACTCAAACCACGTAATTAGATGGTAGTTAGGGGGAAAGAGCGTGTCCGGAAGGCAATAGCGAATGAATTTTTAATCACGTTAGATTCTGCTGTGATATTGCGCGGCTCTAATAACCTTCGACGCTTCTAAAGTGTCCCTTTTAAGTTAAAGTGGGGCAGCGGTATGAGGTTGAAGGAAGTACGCTTTTTGTGTTGAATTCTGTGGCATTATTATCCAATTGACGACACGGTTGGCGCAGTGGCTGACCGATTGACTGCTGCGCTGCGTGTCGCGGGTTCAATTCCCGCACGGAACAAATATTTGTATTGCCTACAGGTAGTTGTTCCGGGTCTGCCTGTTAGTGTATGTGAGTTTAAATGTTTGTAACGCACCCACGATACAGGAGTAATTTCTAGTGAGGGGCAACGTTTTAAAAAAAAAAAAAAAAGTCCAGCAGTGGACGTTTTTCGGCTGAAATGATGATGATGATTATCCAATACAAAAAGCATGTTTGCCTACAGCTAGTAAATAAATTTAAGTCGTAATCTAAGGAAAATGTAGTGGGTAGTATATTTGTTATGTTTATTGTTATTTCCATTTATTTTTATAATACAGAATGGGCAAATAAGAGGTATAGACTTTATTTTTTTAAATTTATTCTATGAAATATAAAAATGATTAAGTATTTTTATTTCAATATTATTTTTTTAATTTGGGGCCGGCAAGTCAGGGGAATTCTTGGGAAATTATCTCAGACAAATTTCCACCTCTAGCAGCATGGCAGATGTGAACCCTTTTCTTTATGAAAATCGTCTACTTTTGGAATGATTGTGAATATGTGAGCACCATGTATCTATCACAAAGTTAATTTATATGTCATGGTTTCATTTATCCATTTTAATTCTTTTACCTATTGTGGTATAGTAATTTTATTGTTAGGTGCATCGTCTTCACATATAATTATATAATTAATGTATGCAAAATATTGTAAAACATTTTATAAGAGTAACGGTGGAGTTTCTTGCCCATTCTTCTCCATACGAAAACTACCTTTTGGAAGGGGCGATTAGAATCAATTTTATTTTAATTTTATTTTTGACGTTCAAAAGTGCCTTTTATGTGCCTATTTGAAATAAATGATTTGACTTTGACTTTGACTTCGACTGCGTTTTTCGTGACTTTTTCACACATTTCCTGCGTTATTTCAGTTACTGAATTTAAATCTTTTTTTATTTTATTATATCTACTAATTAAGAATTTATTCAAGTGACCGATTTGAGACGTAGAAAACATTGTACTACGTCTCAAATCTCACCAAATATGACATTGATAATCCCTTCACCTTACCTGTAGCATTTCATCACAGAAAAATACGATACTAACCTCGCTGCAATCTCCATATTTAAATTCAGCTTCTATTCCTGTGGTTTTCGTCCAAAAGATTCTGGCCACATGTTATTCACTCAATAACATCGTCCGGGAGGCCACAAATTCCGTTGCCTTGTGACTAAAAAGCATTCCTGTGTTTCCCAGGAATAGCTGTTGAATATTCTTAACAAGTGCTCTATGAGAGAGTATATTTTTAACTGCTATATTGTACACAATGCTTTTTAACTCACTTTAAAGAACATAGTACGTCTAAGTATGCTTCCGGCTAGGAATTATTAGTCTATCTCTTAGTTACATACATTAATGATACTATCAATAGTTTATTTGACTACATTTTGAAGGAATATGACCCTTGTATTGATATTTTTACTCACGATTTTGGTTTCTTTCTAATTTATCTTTTTTACACTTACATAAATAAACCTATTTTTCGTTATTTATTTCATCACGAGTAGTACGCACAGCTACACATCAAGCTATACATAAGGCCCCTCGGCCACGGTGACTTTTTGTAGCGATACTGTCGCGCGTTTCGTAAACGCGCAACGGCATCGCTACTAACGCGCGTTAGTCGCATTTGCAACGCGCTACAGAAGCGATGCCAACGCGCTACTAACGCGCTACAGCATCGCGACTGTATCGATGCAAACGCGCGACCACTTTCGTTGCCCACGCTTCGGCTGCTTACTTAAAAGCAGCACCAAAGACAACGTGACTAATGTTGCCACAACGGAGTCCATCTTGCAATTTTGGCATTTTTGTGCCGTTACTGAATCGCATTAGCATCGCGACAGAAGCGCGACAGTATCGCTAAAAACCTATAAAATTCGAGGCCAGTTAAAACTGAAAATGTTTGATGTGTAACCATCAGTACCTATTCCTACAAAGTTATGCGACTACAGATTTAGGTAAGCAAAACCACCATAAATATTCACCACGCTAAACTCATTAACTCATTCCCAGCATGTCTTGATAATTAATATGGCTTCGCCTCTTATTACGTAGATTTCAAGTCATGCTTTTATTTCCCTTAAGCAGTATTATCAACTAGGTGCCTCCGCTAAGTACTAATTACAGCACTCGTTTCGGAGTAGGCTTTATTCGAACACAGCTCTCTAGTGGGTTGTTAGTACAAATAGGATGCATGGCAGTGCAGCGTTGCCAAGTTCTCTTCATTAACTATTTTTTTAAGTCTACCTAGTTTTTATAATGATATTAATATAGTGTTTATCTTTTTGTTCTAATCCTGACTCATATTATAAAGAGAAAAAAAAAGATTTTTTGTATGTTTGTTTGTTATGCTTTGACGCTTAAACAGCTGAATGGATTTGGATGAAAGTTGACACATGGGTCGACCATGACTTAGATTAGGACATAGGATACTTTTTATCCCGATATTTCGATTCGATAGGATACTTTTTATTCCGAGGTCGATTGAATCGATTTGAAGACAAGAGGTTCGTATTTGAAACCTATAATTACATAGTATTTAGTTGCAAATGTTGCAACACACACACTACGAGTATCTATACTGACTACACGTTAAATAGACATCGTAAAAAAATAACAAAAAATACTGTCGGGTATTCTTACTTCTTAGTCTTATACATATATTCTTTAAAATGAGCGTCCAAGTTTTAAAACTAAAACAACTTAAGTTTTAAAAACCAAATCTGCCTCCCGAATTTTATACAAAATTATTCTGCAAACTTTTCCCAGTTTTTGCATCCCTGTTTTTAGGATGGGATGAGATTTTTCGTGCAAAAAGAGTGTCCTTAATGAGCTCACTTGAAAACAAAACTCCAGGTATAGCGCACATTTTGGTTGACATTATTGTCTTTGATATTTGAAGCGTTGTTACGGACGTCGAATGTTGTGGCTTTTGAATTACCCGTTTGTATTCTGTTCTGTGTTTGTTGATGGAGATATTTATGTTATACGCAGGTATCGTTGTGATTTGTTTTTCAGACAATGGTTTTTTGTTGACAATGGTTATTTATGTTACAGATATTTATAATTTGATGGCAGATTGCTTTTATAATGAAGAAATCGAAACATACATATGTATTTACTGTATAACGTTTTTATGTTTATTATTTAATTTTTTTTTAATTTGATTATGTCAACATGTACAGGAAACCGAGAACCGTCGAAGATTTAAGTTGCCAACTTCTTTGTTTTCTGCCATTCCAACGGAAAAACATCTAAAAGAGTAAATAAAACAAAACTATTGTAGCATTACCAGCAGTTTACATAAAGCAATAGGTACCTATTGCTCAATACAGTACGAACATTTTCCGAGACAATACATTGAAAACCGAGAACGACATAGACAGAATTACGAATGCAATAAAAAGACCTCAAAGTGTACGATTATTTTCTTCGTGTAGCACAATAACCGTTCTTATTGCGAAGGCCGTAAAGGACAGTGTAAGCGAATCAGTGTCAGTTCAAGAGAATGCAATAGCTTCCTTTTATTTTAGTGTTATTGCGGTATCATTCGAGCTTGGACCACCTGCTCTTGATACAACTTTTGTAACACACGGAGTTATAAATTTGCGAGCTTCTTTGGTTATTGTATTGTCATTCATGTAGGAGGAGAATGTTATTTTGTTAAAAACTGATGGATCAAATTTGATTGTTCTATGGGTCTACAAGAAAAAGAAATCTTTATTTATTTATTTTATTCTATTCGGAAAACTTACAGCTAATTGATATTAGCAGTTTATACAGTGTTTTTAAACAATATGCATTTGAAGGCCATTTACACGTTTCCAATGATATAAACCGTTAATGCTCACTATCATCATCATTAATTTCAAACTCGTCCACCTCATCAGCCAAAGCATCGCCGCAACGGAGCTTCTCGCATCCAACAGATTCCTTTGACCTTCACCAGATCATCACTTACAATATCAATAATTTTAAGTATGAAATTATGGCTGTATTGGAAAATTACAATACGTACATCACTATGTCCATCATCATCGTCAATTTTGTCATCCGTGTTATGTATGACATCCATCGCTTTCCATCAGGCGTGATCGAGGTCAAGGGCAGACCTATTTAGCAATAAATATATGTACTGTACTTATTTACCTAGGTTAAGCTTGTATAGAGGTATTAAAGTGGCGCCGATGACTAAAAATTGTGGGTAAATCAGTGGTGGTATATGGACATGTTACGCGGAGGAATGATAAAATGTTGTGAGAAAATTTTTGAGTATGAATGCAGATAACTGTAAGAGTAGAGGAAGAAATGATGGACGGACAGTGTGAAAGATGATATGGCTAGAAAGGGGTAGACTACCCAGACGACGACTAATAGAGAAGTACCGAAGAAAAAGATATGTTGCGACAAGGGCGGGAAAATTATGATGTATATTAACAGAGGTATGAAGAACATGGTGAAAGTTTCTCATCCTCATGAATGGAATGGATTCCACATGTGTGGAAATTATAGATTTAAAATACAGTCGTACCAGCGACCCGAAGAAGAAGAAGTGGGCTGGAAGTGATATGGGATGGGAGGCGAGACTATTGCCATAAACCAGGCACAAATCCAGACTCGGGCTGCTACTGAGAACGTCTTAATGGAAATACCAATAACACTGCCCAACCTGGGAATCGAACCCGCACTGCGATTCTGTAACCATCTCACCGTGAAAAGTTAGGTGTAGCTTAGAGTGAGCTGTTAATAGTGTCAATCCCTAGCAATAGCTGGGAATGAGAGCTCACTCCACACTCACTTCACCTAAGTTTTCACGGTGAGATTTTTACAGAATCGATCGGCTGTGCTTGTAATCACGAACGAGGCAGTCCGTAAGTTTAATCAGGTTGAAAGAAAAGCTCCACCGATTACCAACCCGTGTATTGTCAGAACAAAGCCAGCTCAGTGAGCTCAGTCCGTTCCTTCTACTGCCGCTATGTCCCACGCACCGCGGGATGTAAACCAAGGATTGTAGCAGCATCATCTAGTGAAGCTTTGTATCGCTTCTCTTCGGATAAATTCTACTGTTTATTGTTTCTGAGATTTAAAATTAAATGAGTGTTTGGAGGTTTCTGGTAAGACCAGACAAGTATTCGCAAGATTACGAAGCTGCGAAATTAGTTTTTCTGCAATGTTAAAACAATAGGTAAACTCTGGCATTTCTAAATTTGCCAAAAATGTAAATAACAATGGCCGCTCGTTTAGTTTTTTTTAAATTTAGTTTAGTGATGTGGTTGTATGAATTTGTTCAGGGGTAATAGGCTATTTTCCTAAAAAAAATCTAATTAGTCCGTCAGTTACATTATCAAAAAACATTGAACCCGTATTTTTTCTTTTGTCAATTATATAAGAAATCATGAAGATATCGCCCGTTTAAGTTCCGCGTGACGTCACTTGCTTGCGACACTTTTGCAAACAAGTGACATCACGACCCCCCACTCCCAAATTTTGACGCGCTGTATCTTTGTCATTTTTTGTTTAATTGACAAAAGAAAAAATACGGGTGCATTACTTTTAGATAATCTAACTGGCGGACTAAATATATATATATTTTTTTTTTACAACTACCCTATTCAAGTTAAAATTATAATTAAGTATATTATTTCCTGGCATAGAGCAGATTAAATGATTTCAATTTTGATAATTAGACGCAGATGTCGCGTTCTATTCCTCGGTTGGTATTCTTCGGCGGGTACCTCTTGTACCCACCGAAAATTAGTCATTCTGACTTTTTGTATGATTTTTTATTCATTAACTCGCATCTAATCTACTCATGACGAGCGGCAATCAAGCATTTTACTTTGATAGATAAAGAAGGTGTTTAATCCTACTAATATTATAAATGTGAAAATTTGTATGGATGGATGGATGGATGGATGTTTGTTACTCTTTCACGCAAAAACTACTGAACGGATTTGGATGAAATTTGGCACACAAATGGTTTATAACCAGGATTAACATATAGGAAACTTTTTATCCCGATATCCCCACGGGATCGAAACTTATGCTGGTGAAACCGCGGGGCGCAGCTAGTATATTATATTGTATGTAGGTATACTATTATGTCCAATCGATATTGCTAGTTTCATAATATATTTTTTTATAAAAACGAGATCTTCCAACCAAAATTAATTAAAGGCTAAGCGATATGGCCGCCCATTGTAGTGTAGTATATATGTATATACTGAAACGTGGTCACTCACAATGGGCCTTATTAAAAGACTAAAAGTCACCCAAAGTGTAATGAAGACGGCTATGCTTGGAGTTTCGACGTCAGTGATCGACTCAGAAATGAAGAGATCCGCAGCAGAACCAAGGTAACCGACATAGCCCGAAGAATTTCCAAACTTTTAGGCCGCAGGAACCCGCTGGCTACGGGAAGCACAGAACCGGTTGAAGTGGAGGTGCTTGGGGGAGGCCTATGTCCAGGGCCTGCGGGCGGGGAGCAATGGGTAGCTCTCCGTCCGATCAGGACCAGGCCCGTGCCGGACGGCGTGTATGTGTTCCACGCGCGCCTCAAAGAGATGTCGGCGTAGTTGACGGGGCCCGACAGGGCCGAAGCCTGCCGGGGTAGCGGGATCGTCCGAAAGGGTTACCGCTGCCCTGGTACATAAAGGGCTAAGGAAGGAACACGGGTGGGTTTTAGTCAGTAAGAGTCTGACACTCCCTTCTGCTCCACCCAGAGCGGGAGGGGTCATTTGATGATTTCCCATCCTCAAAAAAAAAAAAGAAAAAAAAAAGGCCTATGTCCAGCAGTGGATGTCTTTCAGCTGAAATAATGATAATGAATAATGATGTATATATTATACTAGTCGAATTTGCGAATTGTTGAAATAGTTTAAAATGATGTGATAATCGAATTCATGAACTAGTTTATGTTATCCCTTTACCTCTTCACCACCCTAACCCTAGGCGAAACTAATTCATCCTAAAATCGGGTTTGGGCGGTAATATACATAGAAGATAGATTAAACGGTGACACGTTTAATGTATATAATACTTTATACGTTAGAATGTTGTTTTCCTTTGACTTTTATTGAATTTGTTATAATCCATTAATAATACCTACAACAAAAATGCAAGCAAATAATGATTAGATTTGTTTGGAATGAGCCGGCCATTTCAATAATAATTAATGTCTGCAAACAGAGGGGCAATTCTCGTAATCTTAAGAACGTTCACAGTCTGTTGTCAGTCTCAATCTGTCAAAAGTTCCTCTAATTTCCCTACATTTTGACAAGTTTTTGACATTTGTTTGTCGCCGAGATGAGACTGCGACTAGATTTTGAACGTTTTAAATTACGAGAATTGGCCTTCAGGTTTCTCGTTTACTCAATAAAATAAAATAAAAGAAGATCACTTTTAGCGACAAGATCGACCATTATATGTACAACTTCTAATTTTTTATCTAGGTATAAACCGAACTTTGTACATCTTTCCGAGTTCGAGAATTCAATCAAATGTTTGTTTTCGTAACAATCAGTTATTATTTCATTTATAATCAGAATTTTCAATCAGAATTATTTTTTGTTATAATCAGTTAAGCGCACGACTTTTTCTCTCGCGATGGTTGCAGCTGAATCGTCTGCAGCAAAAATATTAATAAAAATGATTATCAACTCGTAGTAATATGAGGGCCATGGATTGAACGACGGCTGGAATCAAGCGGCGTCAAGGCCACAGCGCGGCGCTAGTTAGAAAACAATATATTGGTCATCAATTTATTACCAGTTCGTTTGATTACACCTTCTTAACTGCCTTTATGTTATGGGTTACTGTGTATATGTACCTTATAGGTATGTGTACCATATTCTGACAAATAAATGATTATGATAATTCCTTTACATACACACAAAGGGATGCTATACGTTTGCTCGGTTCGGCACCTTCTATTTTATGCGACCTGAAGCAATTAGTACACAACCATATTCTAAGCTTCCATTCGGCTCGTGCCGATCGGCAAAACCCGTTTGGAATCTGCCCTTGCTGAATCATTCTTGGGTCGGCTCGGCACAATTCGAGCTAATGTGAATGGCTTTTCCCTAAACATATATCTACACATATACGATTTGGCCGCCCTGCTTTGCGGAATCATGCCGAACCGATCATGTGAGTAGCACACCTCACTTTTAGTGTTGTGACTAAATCTGAAAAAAATCAGACCACGTAAAATTGTCCGTCCCTCCAGTTAATCTTTGTTTCGAAGAAAATTTACAAATTCGTTCGGTAGTTCAAAGAAAAAAAACAGGTCCCTTCGTGAGCTATAATAAACACTACACATTATCAGATGAAATAAAGAAGCATTGAGTGCACTATTACAATAAACTTTCAATTTTCCTCGTTCGGCTTTAAAACTTTTCGAAGGTTCAATTTATAACTTTCTGATGACAACAGCGACTGTTAATAATTTCGCCAACAGAATTATCAGCAATTTATTCTACTGATGGCAAACTGGTTCCTGTATAAGGATTGAAACACCATCAGATCTCATACTCGAACGCCTTCGTTCGGTATGATTTATTCACATTACACATCGATGGCCAGTGCCAAAACATTAACTAGGTACAAACGCCAGCAGGTCAAACTACCCGAAACTGTCAAATGTTCCCAATCAATCTTGCACCTTAATGCTTTAGGATAAAGTTAAAAATCTATTAAAGAAATTTGACAGATTGTAGTAGCTTGATGTATTGGTGTCTGTATTTTACTTCTAGATTAGCCTATAATATTCCTACTGCTGGGACGCAGACCTCTCTTCGACATCGACTAACCCGCACTGGGCCCGCGTGATAGATTACGGCCGACTCCCTCTCACCGAGAGGAAGCCTGTGTCCCAGCAGTGGGAACATTATAGGCTGATTATGGTATGCTTTACTTATTTCAGAAGGTATAATAAATTAATATAATAACTTTAAATGTTTTTTAATCTTTACATTTAAAAATGTAATTTATAATTATTAAAATGAAATAGAGGAAATATTCATATAATAATATTCACTAAGACACAGAAAAGATCAACATGGGGTAGAGTAGCCAGAGAGACAGAGAGAGAGAGGAATGGAGAAGGTTGGCGGAGGCCATTGCAGACTGGCAAACGGACATACGAAATATAAATCAAAACTAAATTATGAGACTGAAGACTACACTCTATGTTTGTCTGACTAGAAGGTTAATAAAAAAAACAACAAAGAAATCTAGATGCTTTGACATCTGGCCTTATCAGTAGGTATTAAAGGCGAGACTCCATTTTTATTTTATTATTAACATTAATATAAGTTCATCTAATTTAATAAGCTAACAGTCTTATATTAATAATAATATGTACAAGTACATAAAAAAAGGAAGGGAAATAATCATAGGGCGTCAAAAACTTGACAGCATTGCCACATAATAATAATATAATACTGATTCCTTGGCCCAAAAATAGGCTAGCCACCTGGCCACGTGGAGAGTCGACCAACCGCTTGGCGATGTCTCGATAGACGGAATAACATTTTTTAGGACAATATTAGCTTTAGAAGATACTCGTTGTAGCAGAAATTTTTTTTCAAAAGATTTGTACCTAAATATTTACACAGTTTAAAACCCAATTTTTATGCGCACCCTTGCTTCCGGTAGTAAATAACTGCATTGCCTTGTATGAGCAACAGAAACTCGATATAAAATTGTTTAAACCTTGTATAAAAGGAGATGAACAAATATTTTCGCCATAGTATTGTGAGACTGGTCAAGCAAGTTGACACGTTTTTTGATATTCCTGATCATTGCGCTTTTTGCCCACGCTAATGCTAACACACAAGCATACCAAGATTTCTCAAAGTACCCACCAGGTGCGTATTGCAACTTTATTCATCCATACTTAATATTGAGCAGTGGTGGAGCAGTCGTGGCCAAGCGGTAATGGCCGGGACTTACGAGGTGGAGGTTCGAACCCAGACAGGCGCTATTTTGTGTAAATTATTTCATCGCCACTACTCTCAAAACAGTAAAAGAAACATGTGACATGAACTAACATGGACTGGGCCTGCGTGGTGGATTAGCTCACTAAGATTTCCTCACCAATAGATAAAATAATTTACACAAAGTAAAGCGCCTGTTTGGGTTCGTACCTACGACGTAGGTACAACTCTGCGGCCGTTACTACTGGACCACGACTTTTCTATAAAACTTACTTAGGTTAAAATATTTGCTTAGCTTAGCCTAAAATGTGTTCTAAAAACTAGTATTTTCACTTATAAAACCGTTCGAATTTACTTAAAGTTCGAGTTCGAGCTCGAACGGTCACTTTCGATAACTGTTCTATGCAGTTTATAAGTTATCATGATGCCTAATTAATAAACTGTGGTCTTTACACATAACCTATGTCTTGCATGCATTCATCAAGATTCGTGATTGTAATTTTGGACGAGTTGATGTTTCTATTCGATTGGTATCGACTGGTCGAGCTCGATCGAGCACAATCTATAAAGTTCCAAATGTATTGTTTTACTGTTTACCGACTTTGAAATTCAACTCGAATGCTTTCTGGGCAGGTCCACTCAAACCTGTGTGGTGCTTTCCTCAAGAGACCACTTCATACTTAAAACTATATTTTATTATGGTCTTCATATGCCCTGACAAAAAACAGCCGCCCCATACATTTGGCTCGAATATTGAAGATTTGTGTGGGACAGTTTATATTTTTTTGTTTCGTTTACGATGTTGTTCCTAAACAGAAAGTTGTACCATTCCTTGGTCTGTACCACACCGCTCTGATACATGCTGTTTAATACAATGTCTAATACAATTTAATTTTTCAGCAACTAACTATGGTGCTTCGCATGCGTCGAACGGCAGCGTCGCGAATGGAGTACATTTCGGAACACTTGAAGTTGGCCTAGCGCCAAATTATGAAAGAACCAACGATAATTGCTTATCGTAAGGAAATTACCTATACATACACACTTACATAAACGCATGCCTTCTTCCCACGGGGTAGGCAGACACTACAGAATGCAGGTGGCATTCTGTAGTCTACGATACTTACATACTCCTTATGCTTCGTTTACGTTCATACATCCTGTTATCTGTAATATCTTGTTTAGACTACAGATTTTTCCTTACCAAAAAGATAGAGATATCGATTGTGTGTTGTTTACACTCGATAATGTTTGATCACACGTGTCGATCGTCAAAAATCGAGCAAATCTGTGGGCAATTTACATTCTATTTTTATCTTATTATTTTATTCAAGTTTATCTAAGGTAAACACATACCTGTATGTAGTCGTAGTCTCAGCTCGGCGACAAACAAATGTCAAAAACTTGTCAAAAATGTAGGGAAATTAGAGGTATTTTTGACAGATTGAGACAGGTCAGACTGAACGTTCTTAAAATTACGAGAATTGCCCCTCTGGTCGTACACGCACGCCAGTTCAACGCACCTGACCTTTCTGAAGAACATCACCAGGCATCCTTAGGAGGCCCTGTCCCGGCGTTTCCAGCCTCACCTGCCTTGTATGTCTACCTATTATCTTTATAAAATAGCTTAACCGTTACCTTATGCGGATTGATTGATGATTACAAATTACTACTGTTAGCACTACTGCTGAGCATGAGGTCCTGGGTTCGATACCCGGGTCGGGAAAAGTGACATTGGGTCTTTCCATCACGAATTTCTCAGAAGTAGCCCGGAATTTGGATTTGCGCCAGGTTGATGACAATAGGCTCGCCCCTGTTATATGCGACTTAACCATACATATGTATATTTACCTATCATAGGTACAACTCTGCCTTACCTTCGACCTTGACACATATAAATGCGTAATGATTATGTAATGTGGTGCTTAGAAATTGTTGTTTTTATTCAAATACAGACTGGTGATTTAGTCACCAGCAAGTTAGGGAGTGATTAAATTTATTGTTATATTTTTTTTCAGATGCGGCGTAGTAAGTCAGTTCATTTCAAGGTATTGTCAAAATGTTTAGAAAGTAATAAAAGGGAATGAACGATCAGCAAATTTGATTAAATAAGAAAGACTGCAAGTTATACAATATTATTATTACGTAGTAAATGTACCGACCTATCAATTATTTCGTCTTTTATTTCTGTAAATAAAACCTAAAGAACTTTTAACAGATTTTGGAATGAAGTTCCTTCGCACGTTATACTTACTTGGTGAACCTAAAATCGATAAAAGTGTAACATTTTGACCGTCACGTTAAAACCACTACCACGTGGACCGTATCATCATCACCAGCCTAATAGCAGCCCACTGCTGGACATAGGCCTTTCCTATTGCACGCCATTCAACTCGATTTTCGGCAACTCTCATCCAGCTGCTACCAGCCATCCTGCGAAGATCGTCTCTCCACCTAGCCTCTCTCGTCGTGGGCCGTGTACATTGATTACAATACGTAATCAATATACAGCCGCGCGCGCGTACGGGTGTGCGCGGTGGTCGTGGTTAAAAAACGGCCTAAAACCACGACCATGCGGACCCTACATTGATAAAAAACTAAAGTGAAGTGAGCTTTGAGTGAGCTGTCAATGGTGTAAATCCCTAGCTATCCCTAGAATCAATTGGAATGACAGCTTGCTTCACGAATGATTTCACGGTGATATTTTTTCAGAATAGATCGGCTGGTTGGTTGGTGGTTTTAAACCGTTTTTAGGGTTCCGTACCTCGAAAGGAAAAAACGGAATCCTTATAGGATCACTTTGTTGTCCGTCTGTCTGTCAAGACCCTTTTTGGAATTTATATCAAATACTCAAGTCTATTGACCCTTGGAGCTGTGAAAAAATCAAACTTTTAAGCCAACGTAATCAAAAGATACAGCCGTTTATGCCGCAAATTTCTTACACTCGCAAGGGAATCAAAACCTACAGGGTACTTCCCGTAAACTCAGAATCTTGAAATTTGATTCGAAGCAAAGTCTAATAGCACAGATAAAGGAAAAATTGCAAAAACCGTAAATGTTTAGTTACATCATATAATAAAAATATTTTTAAAAATTTTAAACTTACTACCCCTTTGCTCATGAACGGGTAGAGGTATTATATTGAAATTCATATCAAATACTCAAATCTATAATACCTTTAAGCTGTAACAAAATCAAACTTCCATGTCGACGCAATCAAAAGAAACAGCAATTTAAGTCGCATATTTTAAAACTCGTAACTACTCGCAAAGGAATCAAAACCTAAAGGGTACTTCCAGTCGACCTAAAATCTTGAAATTTAGCATGAAGCAATGTTTTATAGCACATATAAAGGAAACAATCCGAAAAATTTTAATTATTAGTTATTTTGCAATAAAAATACCATAATTATGACTCGATTGTCATGATGGGTGAACTTTTACTTATATACCTACAGGTTTGTACGGAACCCTCGGTACACGAGTCAAACTCGCACTGGGCCAGTTTTGTTTTTGGTTTAATACTGTTTATTTATAACTATAGTCATGACACTGTGCAAGAGCGCGAGGCACTTCGTACCAATCAACAAAAAAAAAAAAAACGAGAAATGGCGCCCAGACACCTCATGCTTTAAAATTGAAAATATATTAAGACAGATTATAGTGTCTTGATGTGCAGCTGGCGTCTGTACACATAATAAAATAGATACAGAGACGACGTATCAGTATTGAGTACAAAAGTAGTGCTTATTTTTTAAGAAATTTCTTCCAGCCGACCTGTAAAAGGAGAAATGAAAAAGACATGTAGACAATAGTGTGTGAGAACAAGAAGAGAAGACTTTCGTGGCGTCTTAAACTACAATATTAAATACACCTGTTTTTGTTTGAATTTTTAACTCACTAATGTTTATCCCGTTTGTCTAGTAGGTAGTAAGCGCTACTGCTGACCGTCAGACCTTGGGATCGATTTCTTTGGGATCGATTTTAACCTCTGTAACATGCGACATGAACATAACTAGCGAAACGTGTTTTACTATGCAATTCTGCAAATCCCTTCGTAAAACCGGCGTGATGTTTCATAAATCATTTTTTTTTTATGTACAGGTCTGCAATTTGTCATGTAAAATTTAATTTAATTAATATAAAACCAACAGTTAATTTATCAAATTTAATTTAATTCGAAAAAGTCCATCGGTTTCTAACTGAACTTCAAATATATCCGACGACCCTGGTTACCTTATCTCCTTTGGCGACTGTACCTAGTAGTGTTCGCTTCTACAGTTTCTGACTTTCCTGTTAATATAAAAGTGAAAAAAAATAGAAGAGTAAAATCTGCTATAGGTATCTATATTACATAAAAACACTCAGACAGCGTGAAACCCTATAAAAAGAAAAAAATAACCTTGAAATTATGACCCTACGTAAGTACGTATCAAATGTTTTGATTAAATTAGGGTCATAATATCAAGGTTATTTTTTTCTTTTTATAGGTTTTCACGTTGCCAGGGGTTTTTTAAATTTTTAATTTAATTTTTTATTTCATGCGTTTTGTAGGGACTCCTTGTTATTTAATTTCTTTTATTTTCTTGCATTTTAAGATTCAGGTATTGTTGAAACTACAGAAACTCGAATAGTCATGTATTAAAAAATGTGAAGTTAATGTTTATTTCTGAGTTTTATTCCAAAAATAATAGGGGTTAAAGTATGAAATTGCCGTTTTATTGTAATAGGTACTTCGAATTGACATAGAACCTTCATGGTTTGAGATTTTTGAGTGAAACTTTTGCACATGGTACCTATGAAGTTCTTCTTTTAAAAAATGTGCAACATTCGATTATCGACTTTCAGTTGTTTTTTTTATTCAGCTTAGACAAGAAAGATGGATACTTCGAAAATTCGAGTTATTTTTTAATACGAGTTCCGACGCGGAACTAACGCGGCAGAAACAGCTCGCAATATCAATGTTGCGTTTGGAGAGGGGACTGCTAATGAACGCACCGTGCGATTTTGGTTTAAACGCTTTGGTGATGGAAACTTTAATTTGAAGAACGAACCACGTGGAAGACCGCCCACACAGGTGAATAACAATGAATTGAAAGAGATGGTGGAAGCCGATCCCAGCCAAACTACCCAGGAATTATCGGCATGGTTTAACGTTACCTTACCAACAATGTTGACTCATTTGCGTCAAATCAATAAAATAAAAATATATGAGAAATGGGTGCCTCATGATTTGACTGATCTGCAGAAAGAAACGCGTGTTGAAACTTGTGTTGCCTTGTTGAATCGATACAGAAATGAAGGAATATTGGATCGAATTGTGACATGTGATGAAAAGTGGATTCTTTACGATAACCGTAAGCTAAAAATGCAATGGCTGACCCCAGGTCGAACGCTGCAACAGTGTCCTAAAGCAAAGCTTACCAATAAAAAGGTAATGGTAACTGTTTGGTGGTCTCAGCATGGTGTTATTCACTATAGCTTTCTCCGATCTGGTCAAGCAATAACGGCAGATGTCTTCTGTGCCGAACTCCGAACAATGATAGCAAAACTAGCAGTGAAACAGCCCCGACTCATGAATCGATCTTCACCATTATTACTCTATGATAACGCGAGACCTCATACAGCACGAGAAACCGTTTTAACTCTACAGGAACTGCAATTAGAAACTATTCGTCACCCTTCGTATTCGCTCCAACGGACTACCATTTTTTTCGTGATTTGGACAATTTTCTACGTGATAAAAAGTTTTCTTCTCAGAAGGCAGTACAAAATGCTTTCACACAGTTTGTCGAATCTAGATCACGAGAGTTCTATCGCAAAGGCATAAATGACCTTCCTATTAGATGGCAGCAATGTATAGATAATAATGGTAAATATTTTGATTAAATAAATATGTTAAATTAAAAAAAAAACGAATTTCAATTTTTCAGGACAAATCGGCAATTTCATACTTTAACCCCTAACATTCAGAGCAGAATCAGCTTGGAGAAAAGTTGTGTATTTTAGAGGTTGCTCCCTCTCACAGAGAAGAAGCCTGATTCTCAGCAGGACAGCAGGACATTGTATGATTATTATTGCTACGTTGGGGTTAATTGCAGTCCAAAGATTAATTAAAAAAAAAAACGCTCCGAGTTTTCCTGCTGGATTAGGTACTTACACTAACGTAAAAGGACTTAGTTTAAAAAAAAAACTTTTAAACCTTTTAAAACCTTTTGTTCTTATTAAAAAACATTTTTTTTCTTTTGAGGTTTGAACTGTTGAGCCATTTTTTAATTACGATCTATGCCGTCAAATCTACAGTTCTTAATACAAAATCTGGCTTTAAGCCCGAATCTTAGTTGTCATTTTTGTATTAAGAACTTTACCTCAATCAGAATAAGGGTCGAAATACAAAAACTGGCTCGAAATTTTGAGTTTGGTAGTTAATAAAGTCCGAAATTATTTTATAATGAGACGGTTGTAGATTTATACAGGGTCCAATGAAATTAGCTAGCGAAACTTCACAGACGTGATGGGTATCTAAACACGATACAAGAAAATGATTTGAAGTTTTTTTTGTGGTCGACGACCGTTGGTAGTATTTTTATTTAAGTTTAAGTTGAGAAAATATGTTTTCTTTTATTTTATCGTGTTTAGACATCGAAACCCATCACGTTTGTGAAGTTTACACTACAATAACTGCTTTCGAAGAGCTCAAAATTAACGCTGTAGAAAAAAAAAAACTCAGTTTCACTAAATTATTCCATTCCCAATAGCGGCTTTGAATACGGTGTCGTTGACTTGTTTCATCGGCTGCAGTTTGATCGTATGAAATGTGTGGTTTTTTGAATTGATGAAATTAATTTCAACTCTCGACACCAGCTTCGAAGGCACTTCTTGTTGTTTTTTGGTGATGTTCTTTCCGTTTTCTGATCCATATCGATGTATTGAGCGGACTGAAAAAATAAAGAAATTATTATTATTTCCTCATTTGTCCAAAGGTCGCAAGCGCAACTGCTGAGCACGCACTCCAGGGCTCAGGCTCCAGGTTGGGAATTACCTAGGTACTTTTATTAGGAGTTTCCCGTTCAAACCATTGTCTGGATTTTTGCCACTGCTTTATGACCACAGGCCAACTCCCGAATTGTGGGTATTAATACATTTCTACGTAGCCTACGCGAGTGTAGACATGATTATATTATATTACCTATTTTATACAGGGTGGCAGGGACATCAACGCAAAAAATTTAACCATGAATTCGCACTGGATTCTTGACCCTCTGGCGTAGAAATGTTAGTTGGTTATTAAAAAAGATAATGACCCGCGCGGTTAAAATGTACAGAAAAGCAATTTTTTTCATAACCGACGAAAAATTTCAGTGCAGATTCAGAATCATGTACTGAATCCATATGCGTCGATGTCCCGTGGGAAATCATCAAATGACCTCTCCCGCTCTGGGCTGAGCGGAAAGGCGTGTCAGACTTTTACTGACTAAAACCCACCCGTGTTCCTTCAGTTGCCTATGCCAGGGGCCACGGTATCTCTTTCGAACAACCCGCGGCCCTGGCGGCATCGGCCCTAGCGGACCCCGTCAGTTCGTGCTGACAGCTCTTTGAGGCGCGCGTGGAACACAACGCGCCGTCGACCCGGGCCTGGTCCTTACCGGGCGGCGAGCTGCCCATTTCTCGCCGCCCGCAAGCCCGCGCCTACGGTGGCCGGGAGTCGGTTGTTGACTCCCGTCCAGGGCGTCTCCTGCGGCGGCTAGGGGCTTGAGGGCGCAGAGATTGCCTCTCCCTCACGCGCTCCGCCTCCTCCTTCGCGAGCATTACTGCTTCGCAGAAGGAGGTGACGGCCTGCCATGCACTCTCGCTCCGTACCATGGCCTGGACCAGGGCCGGACGCGAGAGATCACCGCCGCCGATAGCCGCCACGAGGACACAGCGGGGCCTCGCCCAAGCCGGGCAGACCTACACCGTATGCTCCACCGTGTCCTCCGGGCGATCCACACAGTGGTGACACCCAAGCGTTTCCTCCCGCTTTATCCTGAACAGAAACCTCCCGAAACAACCGTGTCCGGTGAGGACCTGCGTCAGGCCGAAGGTGAGGGCGCCGTGGCGCCTCTCTAGCCACTCCTCAAAGAGGGGACTTATCGCCGTAATTGTGGCGTGCCCAGTCCCTGCTACCCTGTATAAATAATTTTAAGTTTTCATCACATCACTGTATTTTACGTATTCAAAATGTTAGCAACAAAAAGTTAACATAAAAAAAGGACTACAACTGAGGGGCAATTCTCGTAACTTTAAGAACGTTCAAAGTCAGAGGGGCAATTTTCGTAATTTTAAGAACGTTCACAGTCTGATCCAGTCTCAATATGTCAAAAAAACCTCTAAATTGCCTACATTTTGACAAGTTTTTGACATTTTTTTGTCACCGAGATGAGACTGCAACTAGATTTTGAACGTTTTAAATTACGAGAATTGGCCTTCTGATACTGTCGCGAATTCATGAAATATTCAATATACCTGGTCGCGCCGTCAGCTTGTACATAATATCGGCGAATTCCCTGGATATAACATCGATCGTACTTTTGTTTCCATACCAAATATCCATGGCACTGTTGGCGACCCACTTCGAGGGTCTGTAGTCCCGTGGAGCCGGCCTTGCGTCATCCCTCATGTGTTGTCTCTTTGTATCACCTTTCAAAATTAAAATAGTAATAAAGATTAAAATCCCTCTAATTTGGCAACACGAGAACATCTTGGAATGCTTGAGAAGTAACTGTGTCCAGTTCTGGGTCAAAATGTCAATGGTAAGTGTTTGTTTATACTTTTATAGCATCAATTCTGACAGGTTATTCGCATTGTTCTCTTGTTGATGGATAAGCGATAAACGTAATGTTTCAACAATAATCTGTCAATGAAACTTGTGTACCATCGTTTGATGTTATGGGATGAACGTCCCAAACATCTTCGATACCGAAGAGACAATAATAACCAGTTTCTGTACAGTAATGTTTTTCCTTAAAAACTAATGGTCATGCCTGACATCCATGAGGGTTCCGTAGCTAAATAATAACAGCTACACAGGTCGATCGATCAGGTTAAGCTACGCTTGCCGCAGTTGGTCTATGGATTGGTGACCATCTTTACGTACCGAGACCCTCCATGCGTCGGAAAGCACGTTAAGCCGTTGGTCCCGGCTATCACTCGTGAAACTTTGACAGTCGTTACGGGTAGTCAGAAGCCCGAAAGTCTGACAACCAGTCTTACCAAAGGGAAAATCGCCCATGCTTACCTGGGCTTAGGCATCGTTCACACTGCGACACGTGCGTGAGCGCGTGGCTTTTACAACGTAAGATGATAAAATTTATTCCTGTTCTAGAAAAAAAACAATAAAATGAAAATAGTAAGAGTGGATAGTTTTTAAGGCTGATGTTAAGATGAGGGTGTTATTGTGTAATCTGCCTACCATGTTCCCACTGCTGGGACACAGGCCTCCTCTCAGTGAGAGGGAGTGGGCCGCAATCCATCACACAGGCCCAGTGCGGGTTGATAAATGGCACATGTCTACGAATTTTTGGATCTAGGACATACTGGTTTCGTCATGATGTTTTCCTTCACCGTTTTGAGAGATGTGGTGATGAAATAATTTACACAAAGTAAAGCACCTGTCTATGCGTTATTGGCTTAACTACAACCACATGAATCAGTAGATCTGCGAGTCATACACTCTCAGAAATGTAAAGGCTACTGTTTACATATTTGGATAATACTTGTATTCGAGGGTCCCAGTTGTAATTAATACGAATATTAACGCCAGGTGTTACGACTCAGATATTGAGAGACAAATGGTCATTATATTGAAAATATCAGATTATTATGTGGCGCGAAGATCAAAGTAGTCATTTTGTGTAAATTATCTTTAAAGCCTACCCCAACGTAGCGGTCAAGGTCTTGTTAAGGATAGGATGTATGATCTGTTCCAAAAGTATGTGATGAAAGTATAAACAAACACTGTTCAGGTTAAATTCTTACGCAATCACTCACTAAAGGGGAATCTGTAATAAGAAGGTTTTAATTACATATTTAAATTATTGTTTGAATAACACTATTTGTAATTGACGAATCTACGCTTATAAATCTATAATATATAATTAAAATTAAGCTCAATTGTCAAATGAAAATCATCTTAAGGTGATTTAAAATTAGAATTTCGGGCTTAAATATTCAATGAATCAAATCAAAGCACTCAATTTGCAAGTGGCACTACCAATATTGATCGATAGGCACGTTTTTTGATCTGTTAGTTTACATTTCCATCTGATACTTTTGGAACAGACCATAGATTGTATCTGGTTCCGCTGGTTTTCTATGCCTACTTATCATCTTATCTGCCTAGCTTTTTCCCAAGTATGTTGGGGTCAGCTTCTAGTCTAACCGGATGCATCTGAATACCAGTATTTTATATGGAGCGACTGCCTATCTGACCTCCACAACCCACTTATTGGGTAATACGATACCCCTTGGTAAGACTGGTTTGGTTGGTTGGTGGTATGTAGTACGTATATGTAAGTTATGAATACACGATGAGGTATATAAATACAAGTAGAAACCGTCGTTCATTCATAAATCTGTCATTGACAGCAAATGGGCCTTTCTGTGATGGATGAGCCGCTAACCCTCTCAAGGTCTGAAGCTGCGAAATATTCAATGAGACTACCTTGGCAATACGAAGGGTTAGTAGTAATATATCTTACTCATCTCCTAACCCTTGGTAAGATTGGTTGTCAAACTTCGGGCTTCTGACGACCCGTAACGACTGTCAAAGATCTACGAATGACAGCCGGGACCAACGGCATATCGTGCTTTCCGAGGCATGGAGGGGTCTTGGTATGTAAAGATGGTCACCCATGCACGGACCAACCGCGGCAATCGTAGCTTAACCTGATCGATTGAACCGTGCGGCTGTTACTTCTTAGCCACCAGCCCCTCATATCCCCTTGCTATACCTACTTAGTGTGTGCAAAATATGCGTTTTTTATAAAGATGAATGTGTTTCAATGCTTATAAAGTGATGATCTCGGTAAAGAATGGCTCATCGATATTGTTCACCGTGATTCAAATATTGTTATCTAAGATAGTTCAATGATTTGGTTTTCTAAAATCCTTTTAATTCACCTAACTGTTTGCCAAAGAAGAGCAGTGATGTTCCAGTGTTATCAGCCTCGACTTACGAGGCGTAGGTCGTGAGTTCGAACCCAAGCAGGCGCTTTACTTTGTGTAAATTATTTCATCACCACTGCTCTCAAAACGGTGAAGGAAAACATCGTGAGGAAACCGGCATGTCCTAGAATCAAAAATTTTAAGACATGTGACATCTACCAACCCGCAGTGAGGCCGCGTGGCGGATTATGGCCCATTCCCTCTCACCGAGAGGAGGCCTCAGCAGTGGGAACATTATAAGCTGATTATGATGTTTGTCAAACATGGTGATCACTCATAAATTGCTAGAGCCATGTTGCTAGGTGGATGAAATCTAGATTTCAAGTGAATGATTCTCTAAATACGAGTAGGTACCTAAGCGTAAAAGACACACCTCAACACTGTTTGAATTTCTAAAGCTGGGTCGACAGTGCGAGGCTAGCGATGTGGTTTCAAACATTTTTGAGTCTATAATTTACAGTGTGACTGCCTCGTTGGTCCTGGGTTTGATTCCCAAAGTCGGTCAAAGTGTTATTGGTTTTATCTATCTAGAATTACTCAGTTACAGCCCGGAGTTTTGAAGTTGGCGGTTTAATACCCCCGTGCCTCGGAAAGCACTACTTATATTATATTATAACAAGTAGTTATAACATATAACCTAATGCTAACGTTATAAAGATCAAATTTGCGTGTCTGTATTATTATTGTTATTGTTCATCGAGTCCTCGAGCACTTGTCTGATAAGCTCATATAAATTGAATAAACCTTAATGTTACAGGCAGAGGGTCCAAATTCGTTTGTTTTTAGGGTGGGTCAGATAATGTTGACAACAGACTGTACTACGAACCATTGTGAGAGAAAATAAATAAACTTAATATTATTATTCCTCCGCCTATCATTCATCACACAACACATGCTTTGCAAGGAACGCATTAATTATAGTGTAGTCGTTTAATTATACCCCTTTATTTATAAACGTTGTTTTTGGTTAAGTACAGGGGGCTTACCACCAGCTCTTATAGCAGGGCAGAAGTTGAACTGCACTGTTTTTGTTCTATGACTTAGTACAAAAAAGCAGTGCAGTTCAATTTCTGCCCTGCTATAAGGGCTGGTAGTAAGCCCCCTGGGCTACTGAAGGGGCATGTGGCTAAGTAATAACAACCGCACGAGTCGATCGATGTCAGAAAGGACGATAAACGAAAACAAAGTAGGCAATAACGCGTTCAGGCGATGCGATGCGACGGGAGGGGGGAGGGGGTGGGGACTTCATGCGGACGAAATCGCAGGCAGAAGCTGTGGTTTCATAAACCGCGCCCGTCGTACAAACCACGCTTGACTCACACTGTGAAGTAAGCCTTAGTCAAGTTTTGGTAAGAACACTTTTGATACACACACAATTTAATTAGCATATATTATTTAATGTTATGTTAGTTGTGGCAGCACCCCTTATAAATAATGTATGCCTGCAATCTGTTACATTTAGGGTGGTGTTCACAACCTTTGAGTTCGTCATGCTTTGTTTAACTTTGATAGTGGTGGCTCTGCTTTCCATGTAGGAGCTGATGCGTAGTGGATGTGTCGTGTAATATTCTATGTGGCGTTACGGTCGTTAAGTTGGGGGTGGTCAGAATAGGTTCTGAGCGATTCTAAATAGCGTGAGTAAAGTCGAACAAGCTATTTTAAGTACTGGCAAAAGCATTCCTCTTTGAAAATTATTTTTATTTTGTTTGTCTTTTTGAGCCCAAAAATAAAAGAAAGAAAGGGAATAGGTACGTTTATTTGCGGCACACATGACGCAAAGAAAGAACGAAAACAAAAATAATTCGGGGAAAAATATGCGTCACACTCAAGACATACTCATGTCATGTGTCTTTTCATACTTAGCAGCACACACACAACACTGCTTAAATTTTTTTTCATGCATACCAAAAACCGATTTTTAAATTAATAGCCGACCGATTTCGGTCACGGTGGCCAACTTCAACAGAGATTAGCCAGGTACGCAGGAGATATTATACTGTACAAGTGTGTACGTAAACACAGATGCACTCTCTGTTCCTTTACTCTCATATTCTGATGGGACGGCAATCCGGCACGACCGGGGAGAGATCAGGCGCAGGACCAACGGCTTTACACGCTTTCCGAGGCACGGGGGTATTAAACCGGCCACTTCCAAACTCCGGACTGTTACTTACTAAGAAAATACTACCTAATGGTAAACCCAATAACATTTTGTCAGCCCCGGGAATCGAACCCAGGACCAACCACGAAACCAACGGAGCAGGTGAGTTGGATTTTTAAGTTACTTAAAATCTGAACCGATTAATGCCATTTATTTTAACAATGAATGAAATGAATGAATGTGTGTGTGTGATTTATGGGTGTGTTATGTTTGAAAAGGCAAATTATTGTTGGTAATTATGTTTTCGAAAAACAATTTGGTGCAACAATGTAGATAATAATTAGGAACTACTACGAATAAAAAAAGTCTTTATTTAACAGTAAAATACTACATCGCTAAAAATAAAATGTATTTTAGTGACCAGTTTCTAGCATAGCTTAACTTTAAATAATATTTTCACGTTTCCATTTGATGTGTAAACAAACGCCGCATCTGAAAAAAATACAGAAAAAACGCTATAATTGAGATTTACACACAATCAATCTGCCAAGGCGTTTCCCAACTATGTTTGGGTCAGCTTCCAGTCTTACAAAGTGCAGCTGGACAGCAGTATAGTATTTACTATCTGACCACAACCTAGTTACTGAGTAACACAATACCTCTTGCTAAAACTAGTTATCAGACCTTTAAGGTTCTGACTACCCGTAACGACTGTCAAATAACAGCCGGGATGCTTAACGTGCTTTCCAAGACACGGAAGGGTCTCGATATGTAACGGATGGTCACCCAACCACCAACCGACCGCGGAAAGCGTAGCGGCTTTTGCTATTTAGCAACGAGCAAGATTTGTACACACATAGTGTTATAAGTTAATTGGCAGTAAGACCTTTAACAACGTTAAATCCACTGATGCCAGCGTTAATTTGCAATTTAAAAGATTAAATTTACAATTGAAGTGGAAAAATTTCAATTAACTTTTGGAGGGCAAAGTATATTTATAAGGTAACACTCTTGCCGATCTGACGATCTATTCTGTATTTAGATGTCTTCGTAAAAACTCTGGTGAAATGAGCTTAAAGTGTTCTGTCAATAGTGTCAATCCGTGCCATCAGGTGGAAGGACAAGTAACTTTAATATCACTTCACCTAAGTTTTCACGGTGAGATTTTTACAGAATACTACTACTGTTCTGTTAAAATCTCACCGTGAATACTTAGTGAAGTGCGCTTGACATGAGCTGTCATTCCACTTGATGCTAGGAATTGACACTATTGACAGCTCACTTCACCTGTAAGATTTTTACAGATAGATCGGCTGATTTAATCACGATTTTTGATAATTAAAAACCAAAAAATCACAAACCTTAAAATGTTCTGACTAACTCTTAGCCCTGTCCTTCACTTCGACAATCTTATCGATAGCCTTCGAGCCAACGTCCCATAGCTCTCTAGCGAGCAAACTCATAATCGTTTTATTAGAGTAAACGAACTCCATTGCTTTCCCAACCCAAATATCTTGGCGAGAAAACGCTTCATTTTCATGCTTTTTCAAATTCTTTTTTAGATCTGCAAGCGTTTTAAACGAATTTGTCTTGTAGTCTGTTAGAATTATGAAAACGAATATGGTGACGAATAATGCTACTTGTGCTAACATGTTCTTAGTGTTGATACCGAAACGCGTATAAGAAGCAGTCGAAAGAACTGCATTCATTGTTTGGTTGTTTCTTTTCGATTTCTAAGAACAGGGTAAAGAATGTTTTACATGGTTTATTTTAATTATTTTTAGGATTCCGTACCTGTTCCATACCAACGGAACCATATAACTCCCTGCCAGGGTCGCGGGTTATTCGAAAGAGTTACCGTGTGCCAGGCACAGGCAACTGAAGGAACACGGATGGGTTTTAGTCAGTAAAAGTCTGACATCTGCTCTCCCGCTCCGCCCAGAGCGGGAGAAGTTTATGATGATTTCCTACCCAAAAAAAACCCCCTATAACTAGGCTTCTGCTTACCCTCTGTCCGTCTGACTGTCAGCGGGCTGTTTCTAATGAACCGTACTAGATAGGCAGTTGAAATTTTCCCAGAGTGTGTATTTCTATGGCCGCTATAACTAGAAATAATAAAAATAAAATACAGTTAATACAAAAAGGGGGTCTCCATACAAGACATACAAGAAAAGTGTTGACCATCATAATCAGCCTGTATTGTTCCCACTGCTGGGACACAGGCCTCCTCTCTTCGAGAGGGAGTGGGCTATAATATACCACGCGGGCCCAGTGCGGGTTGGTTGATATCACATGTCTTCGAATTTTTGGTTCTAGGACATGCCGGTTTCCTCACGATGTTTTCCTTTACCGTTTTGAGAGCAGTGGTGATGAAATAATTTACACAAAGTAAAGCGTCTGTCTGGGTTCGAACCTACGACCTACAACTCGTGAGTCGCGGCCGTTACCACTGGGCCAGCACTGCTCAAGTCTTGACCAATAACCAGAAATAATATTATAAACGGTCAATGTGCACGCAGCCCTATTACATCCATTGTTCCAATGAGCAGAAACACAGTTAACTCCGCCAAGCGATATTACTAGTTGTCAATGCAAAGTACATCATTAACCTAGTATTGTAATATTGCAGACTTTAGTCCGCAATATCACAATATTTAGAGCAAGGTTCGTTAAATCCTGCGAATTGATTCAATAATGATTTTCCCGTATTTAGATAGGAAAGGGAAATTTGGGAACGCGTGCAGGATTTCGACCCATTCTCTTTCACCGAGAGGAGGCCTGTGTCTCAGCAGTGGGAACATTATAGGCTGATTATGAAATAAATAATCATGATGTGAGTGTCTCCAATCTTTGTTCTTTAATATTGCATCAATATATAGTCAAAAACATATTTCACATTGGGTACTTAATGCTTATTAATTAATTAAAGAGGATAAAAATACACTGGATAAACTTCTTATACTAAATTACCTAACAAACCATTAAAATAAATATATAGGTAATAATGGTAATCCACTGGTACCTAAGAGATTGATGGCATTGCCACGTTGTATTGCAATGCTTAACTTTTAACAGAGTATCAACCAGCCGTTTTGAGATTTCGTTGAACAAACCATGACCACTCGAAATCCACAGCCCGAGGGTTCCAACCCCAAACGGTTCTAAAATATAATTATCGATAAGGTAATTTTCACGATGTTGATCATGATGTAGAAACAATTAGTGAAGGAAGCGGTAAACAAAACTCTAGCAGTGGTAGTGCTGTAATCAACAATAAGCCAATGGTGCTGGAAAGGCAATGGTTTAAGTAGTGTAGTAGTAGGATATGGACAATAATACTAGCCTATTATTGTCCTACTGCAGAGCAAAGGCCGCTTCTCAAACCGAGAAGGCACGCGCATTGATCACCATGCTTGTTCAAGAAGGGTTGGCGATTTGAGACTTGGACATGAACAAGACATGGTCAAAATAACTAAGAAAATAACCTCAACCATAAACCTCCTTCCTCTAAAACTTCATAAATATCGAAGCGCAAACGCAAAGCAAAATCTTTGCAGAAATAAAATCCCTAAAATACGGAAGTGTATAACCATTTGCATTAAATTTTAGCTCATGTTTACGATGAAGATAAACCTGTTATTTGTGAGCAGCTGAAATATTTTATGTGTATATTTACTTTTTATTGTGTACACTCACATTATACTAACGCATCTTCTTGAATTTATAGCTGGGAAATATGTGCACATTTATGCGACATTTTTGTTTATGAAACGGATCGTGATGGGATTATTATGATAGTTGAGCCAGTTAAGGATTTTCAAAGAGATGTCGATGGAAATGATAAATAAATTCGCAAAAAAATAGAACAAGACAACAAATAAACTGCATTTACTGTAAGATATTAATCAAATCCTTATCGACTTATTAATGACAACATCCAAATCTATAGATTGGCTAGACCCTGCTCGCGACTTCGTACGTGGGCTGCCTCTGCCGCGCTATTACTTAATTTTCGCTTAGGGTCCTTTCTGACTTTTTTTCTTTTTGCAAGGCTTCTAATGGTCATAGCGTGATTGTAAATAGCCTATAGCGTTCCTCTAGAAATAGGCTATCAAATGCAAAAATATTTTTTCAAGTCCGACTGGTAGTGCCAGAGATTAGCGCGTTTAAACAAACACTACGCTTTATTATTAGTATAGATAAGCGACAATATAGTTGAGTCAGTAAATCTGGAGCATTGATGAGTAAGATATATTACTACTAACCCGTCATATTATTGCCAAGGTAGTCCCATTGAATATTTCGCAGCTTCAGACCTTGAATGGGTTAGCGGCTCATCCATTACAGAGAGGGCCATTTGCTGTCAATGACAGATTTATGAAAGAACGACGGTTACTGCTTGTATTTTTATACCTAATCGTGTATTCTTATAACTTACATATACATACTACAGTCTTACCAAGGGTTATCGTATTACCCAGTATCTGGGTTGTGGGAGTCAGATAGGCTGTCGCTCCATGTAAAATACTGGTAATCAGCTGAATCCGGTTAGACTGGAACCCGACATGTTTGGGTTTTCCCAAAAACGTAAGTACGTACGTAGTACGTCATCATCAGATAACGTACTACGTACGTACTTACGTTTTTCTGAAACACAAAAACAGTTTTTGAAAATCACGAGACACAAGTCACAATGACGCATTGTGACGTGTGTCTTTGAAATAAGGTTTAAATTGCAATAATTGACTGACGCTCGTGAAATGCAACAACCTTGTATAGCAGTAAAATTATATGGAGCATCTTACTCCAAGTAAACTGTGTTACAAGACATAACTTTTGATGTTTTATTAAAATTGTTTTCGGTTGAAATTTTTAGGGGATTAGCAAATGGAATCTATGGTCCCTGGTCGGATTTCGCGATGTTATCCCCTGAGTGCCCGGATACGCGTGACAAGTAGACCAATACTTATGTACCGTGGATTCCGAAATTTCCCGTCTCACTTTGGACTCCCAGTAAAATTTCGTTATGGAAAATTTTCATTCAAATAGAATACGTGAGGGTATTTTGATCTGTTTTATTGAGACGTGCGCCAGTTATAGTAGTTTCGTGTTAGGGGAGTTAAGTTTTAGTAAGGTACGGTTCTCTTTTATGATTCTCTTTAGATATATGAGATTTTTCTGATGGATGTCCTCATAAACTTCCACTTGCATTACAACAACTTCTACGGTTTTTTTTTTAAACTTCCGCTTACCGCTTTTTATTTTTTTGGGTATACCGCCGTTTGCCCCAATTTTATTTGCTATATTAGTCACGTGCTAGAAGCTTTGTTTCCCATGAAGTCACTTACCATAACATCATTTGTCATAATCATTGTAAGCCCTAATTATCACGTGCCCTAATTATCACATATTCTAATTATCACATGCCCTAATTATCACATGCCATAATTATCATATGCCATAACATCATTTGCCATCGACATTGGGTGTGTAACGGTTGTTATATTAAGAGAAACGGGATGCAATCGGGACTTTAAGGCACCCCGACTCGGATAGGTTAGGTTAGAAGGGGATGGCGGGGTCGTTTGAGCGAACGAAGCGAGCGAATAGACCCCGCCATCCCCTTCGTGGTTATTTTTTTATTGGAACCCAGAAGTAGGTGCCCCGCGTAGCGGGGCTCCGTCGACCAAGCCCACTGATGGCAATGATTATTATGGCGTTTAAATATTTGTCTAATAATTATTATAGCATTTAAATATTATGTCTAATAATCATTATGGTGTTTAAATATTATGTCGAATCATTATTATGGCAATTAGAAATATGAAAAACAATACGTATGGCACTTGTATCTTATGGTATCTAAGTTTTGGGCAATTAAAAGTATGTCATATGTCTTTTAGGGCAAACAAAACATTCGGGCAAATGAAATTCGGGAATATGATGATTATGGTATATAATCTTCGGGTAAACAATAGACAACCACTATTTTACGGCTGTCCTTTTTTATAAGACTAGAATTTGCAAGGTCATATAATGACTCCTATCCTGGCCAATACTAACACACTCTTTATACGCCTGTGCGCTTTTCAGGGATTATAATTCGATAAGTAATGGTTTACCTTCATTATACAACATGCCCATAGTCTCAGGAGAGCAGAAGTAGCCCAGTTTGAACCCAGACAGGCACTTAATTTTTGTGTAAATTATTCCATCACCGCCGCTCTCAAAACGGTGAAAGAAAACATCGTGGGTAAACCGGCATGTCCTAGAACCAAACATTCGAAGACATGTGATATTTAACAACCCGGACTAGGCCCGTGCGGTAGATTATAGGCCACTCCCTCTCGCAGAGAGGTGGCCTGTATTCCATCAGTACATTATAGGCTGATTATTCTATTCAACATGTCTTGGAATTAACGCAAATGCACCAATTAGAATATTATGTTATAATCATAGTACACACTGAAGTTTTACTTTTACGTTTCTCTCGTCGACCGGACTGTAGTTCTACCCGGCACTTGTAAAACAATGGAGATACAAGGACAAACATATAATTCCTTTTTATTGGAAAGGGTTGGCCCCAATGTTGGTCCCATATTCATTTGGAAAAAAATCCAACCCTAAGGGTGGGAAAATAGTAGCTCTCCGTTCGATCAGGACCAGGCCCGTGCCGGACGGCGCGTATGTGTTCCACGCGCGCCTCAAAGAGATGTCAGCGTAGTTGACGGGGCCCGACAGGGCCGAAGCCTGCCGGGGTAGCGGGATCGTCCGAAAGGGTTACCGCTGCCCTGGTACATAAAAGGCTAAGGAAGGAACACCGGTGGGTTTTAGTCAGTAAGAGTCTGACACTCCCTTCCGCTCCACCCAGAGCGGGAGGGGTCATTTGATGATTTCTCATCATCAAAAAAAAAAAAAAAAGGGTAGGAAAATAGGGGTGATTTATTGTTCACTTACAGATTTCAATGCTGATTTGTGTATTATTACTCTACAGTGCCACATATGCCTGCCCTTTGGCAAATAATTAGTAGATTATAGCCACAAAAAATTATAAAATAAAAACTTTAAAACTTAGAAAAATAGTTTATTTATTAAATTAGATACACTGATTGTGGGAGAAAATTGTGATCACTTTACAAATCTACGCACGCACACAGTCGCACTTGTATATGGGTCTAGGGTGGTAGGTTCTTCGTCCATTTTGTTTTGTTTTGACTGTTTATTGGAAGTGTGACTGTGATTTACGTTGTTTAATTACTTTTAGGGTAAAAAACTACCCATATTAAAAAAACTACCCATATTAAAAAAACTACCCATATTAAAAAAATTGAAATCAATTCAGTAAACGATTTTGAACAAACTACTTACATCAATCAATCAACTCAGCCTATCGTAGTCCACTGCTGGACACAGGCGTCTCCCAGACTGCGCCACAACACCCTGTCCTCGGGCTTCCGCATCCAGTCTACCCCAGCCACCTTTAGGTCGTCCGCCCATCTAGCTTGCAGAGTAAGCAAATTGTAGTGGCAGTGGGCTGGCCATGTCTGTCGAAGGACTGATGGCCGGTGGAGCAGACGACTCCTGGAGTGGAGACCGCGTATCGGTAGTGTGGGACGCCCCCCAAGTACTTATATAATGTTCATTAATTCATTTACACATTGTACACATAAACTTTTCTGATAAGTCAATAATGCAACTCAGAAACCTAAATTTGACCTATTCCTTACTAGAATTCGACCTTCATCTTAACCTATAGTCGTTTCACACGTCAAATTCACTGCCCTCCAAAAATACTATCAATCTTTTTCTCTTTTATATCCAGGAAGCTAGCGTCCTTTAAAAAGTCACCCTTATTTCTATACAGCAAAACAATAAATCCCACATCAGTTGCTCTGGTCCCCACAGACTATCTACGTGCCACAGACACGCCCGTGAAGATTTGAAAGGATTGCTACACGACCCCGGAATTGACAGCTTTGGTGAATAAAAAGACAGTTTTCCTGCAATAAATTAAAAGAAACACAACGTGGATTTGTAACTTTACTGTGTGGTATTCTGTATACATATTATATACAATACATTGATTGATACACGTACAGTATTATAATGTCTGTAAGAAGCCATAAATAAGATAATTCAATAAGATAAGGCAGTTCATATATTTATTTTATTACGCATTTTATAGTTAACTTTTACGTAATCTTGAATATGTAGTACGTTCTAAGACAGCTGTCAAAAAACAGTTAACCTAATGGACAGGGTATAGGTAGTATTTTGTTTGTGACACGGTTTTAATTGCAAAATTTTATTCAATTTTTTTTAAATTCTACTTGTATTGATTCGGTCATTGCAAAAGCAAGTTAATCAGAGAATCCAGGCTGTATTGATCGGATCTTGATCTGAATACAATGTAACACTATTTGCTTGAACTAATGTGTTAGTAACCTTTGTCTTTCAAAATCTAAGTTATGACAAAAGGATATTTAGGCGTCGAAGAACTCGTCCGCATCGCTGTTATCCGGAAACGTGTCCAGAAGGCTGGCAGCAGTTATGACTGTGTAAATGTTATTTGAACTATTGGCAAAAGTCATGGAAACACGTTCCTATAAAAAAAGATAGGTTAGCTGAATCCTCTTCTTTTCGAGTCGATTGACTCATTACTGTTTTGTCCGTCCAGTTTAAAGCTACCTGCACAGCTGTGACATTGGCTCAACATAATGATTTGATTATGAAACATAAGAAAATAATCTCAAATGGTTACTTTACAATTCAAGAATACCTTACTCATTTATTCATAAACGCCCGCTGAATAAATAATACAAAACCATTACTTACCGAGTAAAATATTCCTAATTATGAATTCTAAAGAATCGCTAAGTTCGCGGATCACCGTCTGGGGCTCTCAGATAAGGCTTGCTTACAGACCCCGAGTTTATTTTAACACTTTTGTGTGTTCAGCTCTCTACGGATTCCATTGTTGACAATTTTATCGCGTCTTCATTTTTCTTCTTCTTTTTTTCGCGAACGCCGAGGCCCGACTACGAGGCTGATCCGGAATTTTCGGGCGTTTCTACGAAAATACCCGATTCTGATACATTTTTAGGGTAAACTTTGCAATGTGTTTAGTCTGATCTTTAAATGAAAAAAGCGAACTGTGTGCCAATATTCTGTAAAGTGGTGTTTAAAAGAAACCGTACAAAAAAAGCTTTTGGTAGCCTGACCGAACCTTTTGGATAGTATTTCTTCATTTGCATTGTATTCTGAATGCTTTTCCCATGTTAAACGTTACAAATCGACTGACAGTACCACTTAAAACCACATTATAAGCCATAACCTCTAATACCATTTGAAACCGCGTAAGTTAAATATTTGTGGTCAATTAATTACTGACAGTCGAAATTAAAATGCTTTCGGTATACAATTTTACTTATCCTTCCTACTAATATTATAAACGGGAAAGTTTGTGAGGATGGATGGATATGTGTTACTCTTTCATGCAAAAACTACTAAACGGTTTTTGATGAAACCTTACAGTAATATAGCTTAGACATCAGAATAACACATAGGATACTTTTTATCCCGATATTGCCACTGGGTCGACACTTAAGCAGATAAAACCGCAGGGCGCTACTAGTAAAAACTAAAGCCTATCTGGCCTATCTGTTTCTCTTGTTTCACCAACAAAAACAAGATCAACTCAATTGTGATCTAATCATGTTGGTAACAGAACAATCACAGAAATACCCAAATCATTTGATCCATAATACAATCCATTAAATCATTTGATCCATCTGTAAACAGTAAAAGCTACAGACTCAGAATCCGTGTTATTCGAATCAAATTATCAAATCCTTGTCATTGAAATCATTTGCAAGAGGATTACAATCATGTCTATTAACATCTGTCGAGTAAAAAATACGAATCAATAAAAATAGGGTCACGATTGTCGACATTATCTTCCGAGACCAAATGGCTCTGTTATCGATTCTAATAAATGCCGTTCTTTTATTTCAGAAGCGGAAAAAAAAGAAATTACAGCGAGCAGCTGAAATTCTCATTAAAATTCCATTACGACACCGTCGTCTCGAATATCGCTATAGATTTTGATGGCGAAATTATTTTTTATTACAACTTATGTAACGACAACGGGTCGTCTGTAATTTCGGAGTTTCTGTATCAGACGTTTTGGTAATGACTATAAGTTAGTGATGTATTCACACAGGATTGAAGACATGTGATTACCTATTGTTACTACACTTGTAAGTATCTCGTTGGTGTGCCTTGCTTGATAAATAAATAATTGAAGTAAATGTAGGTAAGGTAAGTGAATAGAAAGAAGTCTTAAGGCTAAGACCACTAGGTACAAGTAGTATTTTTATATTATCGACGATTTTAATTTAATTGGAAAAGCCTTCATGACGTCACGTCCGCCACCAAAAGGGCGGGTCGCTTAGCAAACGAGCGTTTAAACGGCGTTTGGTGAGTTGATCATGCCGCAGTCTGCGTGCAGTTCTCGACGAGTCAACAACTGTCTACAAGTATTCACCTACAGACTGTCAAAAAGGTTTACGCTCTACGCCGAGGTCGGTACCCCACAGGGGGTGCCCTTAGTGTGTAGTCGCTTTGTTTTTAAGTATTTGTATTTTTATGTATTTATGTTTTTGTTTTGTTATATATATGCTTATAATGAATATTATACTAATCTGTGTTATTTTCCATTTACTTTTGCCATTTCAGTATCTACTCCTTCTGTTTCAGATGATTTGTTTACGTAGATAAAAATTGATAGCTAGTCATTGCAAGTCTTTAATCTGAAGTCTGTTGGAAGTCTAAAAGCTAGAACACAACTTAAAGCTTTTTAATGTATAATAAATGGCAAATTAGTCCTACCAGTCCTTTCAAAATTTTTTGCTTCGATCTTCTTTGGCAACTGAGGCGATGTCGGCTATTCTCCGTGTCATGTGGTACTTTTTTTTTTTTTTTTTTTTTTTTTTTTTTTTTTTTTTTTTTTTTTTTTTTTTTTTTTTGTGGATGGGAAATCATCAAATGACTCCTCCTGCTCTGGGTGGAGCAGAAGGGAGTGTCAGACTCTTACTGACTAAAACCCACCCGTGTTCCTTCCTTAGCCCTTTACGTACCAGGGCAGCGGTAACCCTTTCGGACAATCCCGCTACCCGTCATGTGGTACTTTCATAGTTATTTCACACGTGATTTTGCATCACTGTCAACGTCACAGTGATCTATAATCTCATTTTGATAAGGTTGCTGGTTGGTTGCTGCCACTGACAGGTCTGTAAAAATCCCTGTGATCTTTATTGTCTTTACATTATGGTTGCTGCTGTCAGAGCTAACATAACTGTAGCACAGCTGATGGACAGTGGTAACGCTAGCCTTCGAATGGTAAGTGTGGTTTCGGAGAAACTTGAAGATTTCTGTATGTTATTTCACCGGTTATCTTCGGAATACACAATAAAAATACTTTGTTACCAGGCCCTGTTGCAACTTGTTTCTTTTGTTTTCCCGGCTTAGTTATTATAGTTTGACCAAAACCGTTGGTATACATCATCTTTGAGCCAATCTAAGGAAACATCCCAATATTTTTTTTTTGTTTTCTACGCCAGTCAGTGGGGTGCAAAGACGGGATACAGTTAATATGAAAAATCTTTTTCCTTTAGTTTATAAATTGGATACTTGGCAATAAAGAATAACATGTATCAGGATTTTTCGAAAATCTACCCCTAACGGGTTGAAAAGGGGTAGTTTTTGTGTTTTAATTTTACGGGGGAGGATTATAATGCGTGGCTTGATTAACTCGAAAATTGGTATAAATAATCTTTGAATCAAGATATAATACATCCCAAACGATTTTTCAAAATTCCTCCCCAAACTGTGGGGATGAAAAGCGGGATACAGTTTATATGAAAAATCTTATTCATTTAGTTATTAAACTTGAAACTTGGCAAGAATACTCGCCTAAGTAAGTAATAAAGCCTATTATTATAAGTTTTTCAAAACTACCCTTCAAAAGGGGATATAGGGGTGTTGAAGTTTTTTGGAAGTAATTGAATGCGCGGTCCAATTCATTCGAAACTCACTATTAATAATTTTGACAGAAAATAATTAATAATAAGTATGTAAAGTTGTCGAAAATTTACCCCTCACGGGGCATAAAGGGGTGATTCGATTTTTAGGGGAGTAACCTAAACCCTTTTCATCCCTTGATAATTAATAAACTTGAAACTTGGCATGAATACTTGCCTAAGTAAGTAATAAAGTTTATCATTATGAGTTTTTCAAAACTACCCCACAAAGGGGGATATAGGGGTGTTAAAGTTTGTGTGGAACTTTAACACCACCCACCCAGTGTGTGTCCACACAGTGAATAATTGGGAAAGCACTCAAAACGCATCGGAAAACACGAACCGAGTGAGCAAACAAGAGCAGTCGGCAACTGTCTAGTGTCAATGTCAGTCAGCTGTCATGACAGTGACGTAAATAGACTAAAAATAGAAGAAAGGTTTATTTTTATTGATATGATTTCGATAATTATTAATATTGGTTTCTCAGTAATTCATTGCTATTTTATTTATTAATATGATTGTAATTATATGCTCTATACTGCATATAAGTATATATAGTGCTTTTAATTATACCCATATACTCCCTAACTAAACACGAAGTCAAAATCAAACTTACAGATTGATTGCAGAAGTTAACGTATGACGAAACTGAGAATCTTATTACAATTGTCTCTTAAATGAACTAATGCTGTATTTAAATTAAGGCGCTGTTAGTTTAATTTATTTTGTGTTACTATAAGTACCTGCACGACACTTAATACAAGTTGTATGTCGTACCTGGAGGAACCTTGGCTCCTATAACACAGGCTTTTGGCTTAGTTCAGGAGGCATCAGTTCGCCCTATAACGTGACTCTATTGTACAATATATTTTTAATCCTTTATACTTATGTATGTTCTCAAAGTGTACAAATAAATTATTATTATTATTAAAAAAAACACTTTGAGTTAAATACTTAGCGCACAGGTTTTATTTTCTTAACTGTGTAATCGATGACTTAATCGATAATCTCACGAAAACTATCTTTCTCATATTTCTCTGCTTCCAGATTGAGAGTTGAGGTGATTTTTCATATTCTAAGATAAAAAAAATATGACTATTTTTTAGATCATATCTCTACTTATTACATTTGAACCCATCGTTTTCCATCTCCTTTGAATTTGAAATTTGACAAACATATAGTTTATAACCAGGATTGACACATAGGATACTTTTTATCCCAATATTCTTACGGGATCGAAACTTATGCGGGTAAACCGCGGGGCGCAGCTAGTAAATAAATAAATAAGTCTTCTGGCTTCTTTTTCCTCTGTCTTTGTTCTTGTTCTCTCGATACGAGATCGACACGATCAATAAGGCGCCAACTCGTAGCCAAATTCTGGGCCGACTCAATTTAGATGCCATCGACACGCTAAGAAAAAGAATAAGAGATTATTCAAAAATGTGTCATGAAGGCTTTTGTCCGGGGTGTATCGGAGTTAAAAAGGTACTATGGAGGCTATTTCAATGCACCCTCTGTCATTGGGTTGATAATAATTATTACGGTCACACTGATCTCTGTGGGGTGCATTAATCATTCAATTCACTTGGCTCACTGAGGGTGTCAAGTTTCGCCACAACATCGCAGTTTCGCTTTTTCAATTTAGTCCTCGTTTTACAATTTAATCTAATAGAAACATAATATTTTGTAACAAAACGCAAGAATACGAAAAATATGTAGGTATCTATCGCGTGAGTTTACGCCTAATTTACACTGTGCCTAAAATTAAAGTCACAAAATAATAATGATGAGATGGTGCACATTTTACTGTTGCTTAAATTTTATTATATTCCACAGGCAAGTCAGTTTTTTTTAAATTAGCCTATACTGTCCCACGGCTGGGCAAAGACCTCCTCCAAATCCTTCCAGGAACTCTTTCCCGCGCACGTCAAACCAGCCCTCGCGGTACGCGTCCAGATCGTCTCACCATCTCTTTCTGGACCGGCCTCGGCGGCGCCATCCATCTTCAGGCACCCATTGTGTGGAGGCTTTTGCCCAGCGGTCATCGTGCATACGGCTGATGTGACCCACCCAATCCCATTTGAGCCTGGCAGCCTACTTTCCTAAATCCATTATGCCCGTTTTGGAAAGCAACGTGGTGTTCCGAATGCTGTCCTGTCTTTTAACACCCAGAATGCTGCGTTCCATCGCTCTTTGGAAACTTCAAAGCGGAACTATTGTGACTCGGTGAGCGACCAGGTCTGACCACCGTAGGTTAGGACGGGCAGGATACACATGTCGATGAGTCTAAATCAGGCTTTACGTTAGGTACCTACATTGAGAGTGTAAAAGCTGACATTTACGACTTAGTTCTTTGTACACATGCCGTCTGTTGGAACAGGTCAACTCAAAGTTTCATTGGCTCTTTCTTCAAAAGGCTCTTCCAGAGATGGCCTTGCATTATTAGACTCACATAAAATCCTAATAATACGACTTTATAAGAGACCTCTGAGTTTGTTTCGGCGTTTCTTCTCAGGGATCAGTTAGCTAAGAAAAGCCAGTGCCCTTTAGTTTTAAAAATTGACTAACAAAATATTGACGTGTACTGACGTGTGTCTTAAAATATCTACTTACAGAGATTAACATTTCATTCCATGGATTTAGTAGTCAGACAAAGTCAAGCTACTTAACAGAATATCTAAATAAATTTCACAAAGTCGACATCCACAAAATATGATAAAATCTTGGGTACCTACCTACTATGACACAACAAAAGAAATACAATCTACTTTATCATCCCAAAAATACAAAAAGAGGATAAAATAGTCAAAGGAAAATGCGAATACAGACTGAAACTAATAAGGTTTCCCTTGCATACACTCGGATATATTATTTCAAACAAAACCTATTCAAATACGGTAAACTTGGGATCCTCTCCCGGTAATCACGGATCCGATCGGGCTTTGATTGACCTTTATGCAAATTCCAAATTCGCCCAGGAGTACCTACAGAACCCAGGTTGTTTAATTGAATAATTAACCTGTCCGGCGCACTTCGTTATAATTTTAAATTACTTTACAGATTCGCCATTTGTGCCGCCTTCAAAAATTTCGGCAAAATTATTCGTGATTTTTTGCGTTGAAAATACAGTATCTGGTATTTCTGATAAGGCGTTTGTAATAACAACTTGGTGGCGGTAAACAGAAACTCTGATAAGTTCATTAAATAGAAGTTGTCTCTTTTAGTTATATTTAAACATCTTTAGAATTTCCCATGAGTATTTATTGGTTAATTTATACTGACTAGTAAAAAATATCGAAACAACCTTCTAATAAAAAGAGTGACTTGACTACGGAATAAAATTACTTTACCTTTAACTAAATTAGTCAACGCCTGACGTAAATTGACGTATTTTTAGTAGACAATTTTTTAATCACGGATAAACTCGTCTATAGAGTATCTTAATTTGACAGGACTAAACTAATATTTATCTTCTGCTCTTTTCCTAATGACATAGAAAGAAAAAGATGCACTGACCTTAAATTTAGTTTAGTTTGTAAACAAGGGAATTGGCGCCACTATCAATTAAACTGGCTAATTAACGATCATTGAGAAGTTTCGATCTTATAATAGTTTTACCAGATGCATTTGTTTTGCTTTTCTTTCCTCCAAAAGTAACAATAACCAGCTGAATATTATTAGCCAAATCAATTCACCCGAAATCATCCATTCAAAATCCATCTTCACTTATTCCGCGAACTCGATTTCCAACGTTATCCTGTCCGTCCATTAAAATTCAACCACTTGAAAAATAAAAGTGAAATAATAACAGGTCTCGATTGATCCCCAATTTGTAGAGCTCATGAATCACAAAAGTTCAACCCCATCCCATCCTAATTAGTTCTTTATTGATCCGACAATCTCGGGAGTAGTGGCTCTACCCTTTCCATTTTAATGAGACCGTTCTTAGTTACATGGACACGTCTCCCTATAACCCAAATAAATATTTATGGATAGGTGGTGTTTGTTTTAGTGTTGCATGCATTATCGGGACTCTTCCCATATGAAATAGAAAAGGTCACCAGAAGGTAACCTTTTCTGTTTTGCCCGGTATCATTTAGGTTAGGTTTGATCCTAGCAAGTAGAGGGTTTTGCATGTTGGGTTTTCTACTTCAAAGTGGGAATCATCATTATTTTACTTAAAGTAGTTTTACAGATTACGTTTTGTCGAAAATTTGTTTGATTTTGATTTCTAGCAACAGTCGTACTAAACCGCTTGAATGTCATCACTATAGAAACAATTAAAAGGACTGTGTGTCACGCGTGGATCCACGTTCCGGCGATATACGAAGGGAAAGCGAATAATACTTTTAGAGCCAGAATTCATAAAATTTATGATCCTATTTTCGCCAATCTCCTTCAGAATCACACAGACTAGATGCGATCAACACTCATTTCCATATTTCGATTATAAGCCAACTTCATTTGAAAATCAATGCTTCTAATCCACATTTTGTTTGTATGTAAGGCCCGGCACGGCACGGTACGGTTTCTTTACGGAACGACGTATAAACCGCGCCGTATAAAAAACGTGTACAAGCTTCCATAGTGATCATATGACACTGAAAAACCTTGCTTACACACGGCGAATAAACCGTAGTTTTTCACGGCAAGATAAACGCGTGTGTACAATAAAGGGCATAAGTAGGTTCCTTCGCACAAACAAAAACATTACGTAGGTACTAAATCACAGCGATCATTTTCCCGTATTAGCTAGTCAATTAGTTTATCGTTTGGCAAGACGTGGGCTGCAATAAACTCTGTCCACTCAATTTGCCACAAAAGTTATAGCACCAAAGAGATTTTGTTATAAATAATTTAAGGAATCACATTTGATTTACGTTGCCCATAAAACGGTCGAGCCAAACCACTATGTTTGTATTAATTTCTCGCCATACCACGCCTCCCGAAATTGTCGGGAATTTTGCTTTGAAATTTTTGGTCTAGTGCAGGACGGGGTTGGATTTAAGTACGCTTTCTGTGTTTAATTACTTACAGAGTTCATCGTGCGTTTTAAATCTTTTGTTTTTACTTTGGTGTAGAAATAAAGAACAGTTTCACTAATTTCCTCTTCCTAGGACGATGCGGATATAAATATTAAAGTAGATATAGAAAAAAGACACTAGCGCATAGCGGTGATAAAAGTTAAATATCATAAAACGTGTATATTTTTCCTAACTTCTATGCATAAAATTCAAAATGTGCCAATTCGTGCGAGTCGCCTATAGAAAAAATAATATTATTTAAAAGTGACGATTCGCCCGTTTCGGGCGAGTAAATTCATATGAATTGACTAATAAGCCGCAGTCAGAAATCTCAATTTGAAACAGAGGCACGGAATGGTCTTGGTATATAAAGATGGTCACCCATCCACGGACCAACCGAGGCAAGCATAACTTAACCTGATCGATCGACCCAGTTGAAACTAGATTCATTGATTCTGGAGTTACTTATCACTCAATTTTTTTATCGTCTTCAAAAAGGGGGAAGGTTCTCAATTCGGTTATTTTTTTTAATGTTGGTGACCTCCAAACTCCGTCATCTAAAAACCAATTTGAAAAAGTTTTCTTTTAGTTGAAGGGATATACTTATTTATACAACGTCTAATTCAAGGAGGTAACTATGATACTGATTCTCGACACGAATCAATAATTAGATAAGTAGTTACTTTTTTTGTCTGATTTTCGGAAATCGGCATGTGCGGGACACGCATTTTAAAACGCGGCCTGTGTGAGACCGCACTGTAACTGCCCTTTTACACACATAAAAACGCGGCCGCTTATACGATACCATAACGCGATTCTGTTCTTTGAAAGTGGTGTATTCGGAAATACTGTCAAACTTAAATAACTAAAAAAAAAGAAGTATGTATTCATTATTTACCAGGGATTGTAATTTTATTTGACTATTTATGTCTTTCATAACAGCCTTCTGAAATTTGACGAGGATGAAAAACAACAGCTTGTATAATCATATAAAAAAAAATAAAAAATAAATAAATATACAAATTAAATCAAATCAAATCATTTATTTTCAGATAAAATATCCATAGGTAAATTTAACACTTATAGTTGAAGTACAAATAGATTAAAAATAAAATAAGATAAAATCACAAACTCATAAAAATCAATCAAACTCAAAATTAAACATTAAATTAAAAACAAACACTAAAAATCAAAATTAAAAAAAAAACAGCAGCTGATCAAGTTCTGATAAGTGATTTTTGAGTTAGGTTCAATTATACGTATTTTTTCCACTTAGTGTATGTTAATTATGTTATAATAACTTCCTATCACGTGTTACTTAGCAAGTGAAGGTATATGAATTTATGTGGGATAGGTAACACAGCCAAAAAGTGAAAAATAAAAACCCTATTAAAAAAAAACGAACCAACTTTCAAATTAAACACTGCAAAGTGAAAAATAAGTTTAATTTCAGAAGTCGGTGGCAAAAGTGCTTTTTTTTCTAGTCTTTAACTTTAGTTAATTAGCGAATCAAAATCCCTCATCAATTTAAAACAATTAAGCTACTCTGTTAGAGCCAACAAGAAGGTATAAAACCTCTTTTTATATTTTATTGTTCTCAGTTTAAAATAATTTACATCTTCTTTTGTTTTTTCTTCTATAAATGACATCTCATGTAGACACTTATGCTAAATAAATATTTTATAACATTTCATTATTTTGTTTGCTTATGTTTAACAAACCCAGTTAACCTACAGCAATTGTGATGTTTTATCAAATACACATGAAACACAGTTGTCTTTTAGTGTAAGTATATAAATTGGGTCAGCAATAGCCTAACACTCACAGGCTTAAATTGCCAGCACTAATTCATCTGCCAAGCGCCGTGATATTTAGTGCGATAAATTGTAATCCTGTAGGTAGCCTGTTGTGCTACCTATAGATATTAGATACCCAAGTATTTCATGTGTAGTAGGTACTCTGTATTTCAGAAAACCATGACTCGATATTATCTATATTCTATACATATTACAAATTGAAGTCGCTTAAAGAGAAAGAAAAAGTATTTAATTTGGAGCACACACAGGAAACACAAATAGTAAAAAAGGAGCATTTAAATCAAAGTTCAATTTAAGAAAAACTATTCGGTATATTAAGTTTCTTATGAATGAAGTCACGGGTATAACTTGTATTATTAATATCTAGATAAATGATCGCACACTAAAATAGGGATTTAATCAAGGGTGTCATATTTATCACATTAGTTCAAGCTCGTTATATCCTTAATGGTTGTCATCTAGTTACTATACGTTGGTATGTAGGTATGTCTAAGTGTCCGCAACAGTAATTAATTAGAGGCTAGACAAGTATCAGTTACATTTATTCTGGTGTTAAACTGCTTTTAGAACTAGGTTAGGTTAGGTTGGCTATTTATTTATTTATAATAAGCACATAAAAAGCATAGCCAGTTACGATTCAAATTAAATATCATCTAAAATTGGCATATCAGTAACCATGCAAATAAACGGAGTACAATAAAAAGTGTGCCTAGTAGATCTTAATTTAGAACACTATAAAATAAACCAATTTGAGCTACATAGATGTGCACTCTTCACACTGATGACTTATTTTATTTTGATTGTTGTTTTTTTTATATCTAATCGTATGCTTCGCTGGTTGACGTCATCACGTCAACGTGGGCTGTTGCTGAAATCCAGCGCTGGGGCTCTATCTCTTATAATGTCTTAGCATTATGCTGAGCGATGGCCGGTTTGTGTGGATGTAACGCATGTTTTCGCCCAACTCTTTATGCGTCATGTTCTTTCTTCTTTCTTTCTTTATTTAACAGTTTTATCAGATATTCCACATTTCTTTTTTAATGTGCCTTTGTGGAAGACAAATAAACGCCTTTATTCATATACGTTGCTAAAGTTACGTAGTGTTAATGGACAACTTTCACTGAAAATTGTGTATTAAAGTCACGACTGTATAATAAGCAACGTGATATTAATTTGACCGACTATTATTGGAACGAAGTTCTTTAACGCGGCTCGCAGTAGGAGTAAGCTGGTAAAAATCGTCACGTAACGAAAAATCTTTATGCCCCCTCCATGCGACTTTCTCTCGATATGTCCCTTTATATTAGTTATTATTTATAGAGAGAGATAGTTTTCATAGTTCTAGAGGGTGCTTAAGCTAAGAACGAGGTCATAACGAAAATCAAGGATGGTGACAACTTTACGAGAGCTTCAGATAACGTAAACTAGATGGCTCTGTATTAAAAAAACGCGTATTAAATTTACACTTCTCTCTCACTTTTTCTATTATATACGAGTGTGTGTGCGTGCAAGTATCGCGTAAGGTACTTTGTTCCTGACGGGGCCCCCGACCACACATGTTTTTTAACAGACTTCAAAAAAAGGAGGAGGTTCTCAATTCGGGTAATTATACATACAGGCTGATTTTTTAAAGACCAGCCAAATTTAAGGATGTGGTACAGACCATCAAACTGAACAACTTTCTCCATGGGACAAATAGCGTAATCTTAATTCTTTGTTAAAATTAATTCTTTGTTATATTGAAAACATCTTGCACTGTTTCAACATCTAGCAATTCGGTACTAAAGGCTGATACAATCTACAATTTAAATTTTTTGTCAAAAGATAATCTATAGCAAATTAATGAACAAATATTTAAACAGAGGAAACTGACACCTAATTAGTCAACGTTGTCAAACTCACAAAACAGAATCCTATCACCGTTACGACACAGCGACACAGTATAATTGAAACAATTTTTAATTAAAGTAACTCACTCGTTAACGAGGGAAGAAGCATATCAGATTCTAAAATGTATGTCAGCGTGTAAAAACCAATTTGGCGCATGTGAAGCCTTACTGACACAGAGTAGATAGGTACAGAGTGTCAGCTTCATGCACACACAAACGCGTTCGTACACACAAGATGTAGGAAAATCCATTAAATAACCGTTATCTTCGTATTCTGGACATCAAACATGGAGCAAATATTATTGCTGGGAAATTACTCTATTTTTGGTGTAAAAAATCGCTGTTTATGGCAGCGCACAATATAACGCGAGCAGTGGTGGCCCAGTGGTAACGACCGCGACTTACGATTTGCAGGAAGTGAGTTCGAACCCAAGCAGGTACTTTACTTTGTGTTAATTATTTAATTACCACTGCTCACAAAACGGCAAAGGAAAACATCGTAAGGAAACCGGCATGTCATCATCATCGTTTCAGCCGAAAACCACTGCTGGACATAGGCCTCCCCCAAGCACCTCCACTTCGACCGACTGTACTTCTCGCATCCAACGGGTTCCTGCGGCCTTCACAAGGTCCACCTTGTAGGAGGCCTTCCACCGCTACGTCTTCTACGTCCGGTATGCGTGCGCCACTCCAGAACCTTTCGGCCTCGTCGGCCATCTGTTCTACGAGCAATGTGACCTGCCCACTGCCACTTAAGTTTGGCAATTATTTGGGCTATATAACAGGCATGTCTTTGAACCAAAAAAAATCTAAGACTTGTTACATCTACCAACCCGCACTGGGCCCGCGTGGTTGCCCACTCCCTCTCACAGAAAGGAGGCCTGTGACCCAGCAGTGGGAACATTATGGGCTGATTATGCCATGTAACGCACGCAAAACGTAAAGCTTATAAAAACATATACATTTTTATTATAATACGAGTAACATAAACTAATAAAGTATTATTTTATGTTTGTTGTGCTTATGAGTGCATGCAACGGTACAGGAGTAGAGGTGGTATTTCAAATTAAGTTACAACATTTATAGCTTGTTTTGTAAAAAAAGGCAAAAAACTACTTTGACCTTCAACATCTCCATAACCAGAAGGTTGCCGGTAAATCCCAGGTATGGTCCAATACAGAAAAATGATAACAACGACGGCAAGTACAAGTAGTTCTTAGCCTCCATAAGCGTATTTTTAAGCCCGTTGGAACACAAACAATTAATGTTAGCCGCGAGTGCGCTCGCACCCGCAGCACGTGAAGTGTGCATGTGTTTTTGCTCGCTGTATTGATCCAGCCTTCTGTATCTATCTATTCTGCGTCACTGGGGTATATTAGACTCCCCTACATAGCAATTAATTCATAGTAACGCGAAATTCAATTAATCCTCCGATGTTTGGAATGATAATTGGGGATTGCCGCGGAATTCCACACTTGGAAGGGTGATGGAATCGTAGGGTTGTCTTAGGCGCGAATATTCAAACGTTTTCGCTTCTAAAATAATTATGCTGTTGAATTTTCGGGCTCGTATTCGTAGTAGAGTAGGTCACGTTGTAAAGGAAAATATGTACCGAATTCGATTCTACACTTGAAGTTTTTTTTTTTTTTAAATACTGAGAATGACTAATTTTATTTTATCAGTGATATATAAGGTTACATTGTACGAAATTTAAATAGGTTATTTTTAAGTAGGATGACTGTAAATAACTCAGGGTCGGAATACCGTTTCAGGAGGTTCCTGTTCAGGATAAAGCGGGAGGAAACGCCAGGGTGTCACCACTGTGGGGATCGCCCGGAGGACTCGGTGGAGCATACGGTGGAGGTCTGCCCGGCTTGGGCGGGTCCCCGCCGTGTCCTCGTGGCGGCGATCGGCGGCGGCGACCTCTCGCGTCCGGCCCTCATCCAGGCCATGGTACGGAGCGAGAGTGAATGGGAGGCCGTCACCTCCTTCTGCGAAGCAGTAATGCTCGCGAAGGAGGAGGCGGAGCGCGTGAGGTAGAGGCAATCGCTGCACCCTCGTGCGCCTAGCCGCCGCAGGAGACGCCCTGGACGGGAGTCAACAGCCGACTCCCGGCCACCGTAGGCGCGGGCTTGCGGGCGGCGAGCTATGGGCAGCTCGCCGCCCGGTAAGGACCAGGCCCGGGTCGACGGCGCGTTGTGTTCCACGCGCGCTTCAAAGAGCTGTCAGGATGAACTGACGGGGTCCGCTAGGGCCGATGCCGCCGGGGCTGCGGGTTGTTCAAAAGAGATACCGTGGCCCCTGGCACAGGCAACTGAAGGAACACGGGTGGGTTTTAGTCAGTAAAAGTCTGACACTCCCCTCTGCTCCGCCCAGAGCGGGAGGGGATTGATCAATCTGTCAAAAATACAACAATTTACATACATTTTTTACAAGTTTTTGACATTGATTGCCGCTGAGATGACATTGCGACTTAAATTTGAACATGTTTTATGTACTAGAATTGGTCTTCAGAAGGCCTGTCCAAAATGTATGTAAATTGATTGTTTTTTGACAGAATCAGAATGAGATCAGACTAATTACGAGAGTTGCCCCTCAGATGTGAGACAAGGAATAAAATAGGATCTTCTACGGGTTCTTCTTCCACTTTATGCACATTTTAAAGTTACACTGGAACACCCTCAAGAACAAATTCTTTCATCATTTTCTTATTACAATGTTGTCCTTCTGCTCAAGAGATGTGTATAACTATACCTTTTTCTACTCTGCCAGTAGGTCCTACTTTCTTTGAAGTTGTAAAGTACCACTCAGTAAGGTGCTTGAGTTCCAAAAATCTCACAGCAAGCTCAAGACGTTTTTTAAGATGGAGGATGAAAACTTTTTGATAAATACAGGCTGTTTGACAGACAGGAAAGCGTTTGAAAATGTTTTTATTTAATATTTAACATTGATTTCTTTTTCCTCTGCATGGGAAGAAGCTATAATTATACATCGCAGCTAGTCGTTCGAGTTGTTCGTGGTGCGTGTTCCGACACATCATATCGAGAAGTTCCTCAAGGAAGAGTTCTGGCCAAAGGGTATTGTGTACCGCCGGTTTCATGGCCGGCTACATGACACCAGTCAGCGAAACACGACGTAGGCACTTCGTGTGCGTTAGTTAGTTTTTAGTGTAATTATAATGTTGTATGTATTTATAGTATTTTTTTGTTATATTGTATTGTATGTGTTTATATGGGCCTTGATGCCTGAAATAAATGGATACATAAAAATAAAAAAAACAGCTGTAGAGAGGCTTATGGCTAAGTGATAACAGCCGCATGGGTCAATCGATAAGGTTAAGCCACGGTTGTCCGTGGATAGGTGACCATCTTCATATACCAAGACCCCTCCATGGCTCAGAAAGCACGTTAAGCCGTTGGTCCTGGCTGTCATTCGTTGATCGAAAGTCTGACAACCAGTCTTACCAAGGGTTAGCCACTTACTAGGTAATACCTAGTAAGTGGCTTGTGGAGGTCAGATACTGGTATTTAGCTGCACCCAATTGGGAAAGGCTAGGCAGACAGTTAAACAGCTGCAGACCGGTATTTTAAGGTATTTTTTTTCATTTTACTTTTTGTGTATATCTTTGTTGGGGCGTGATTCAATGAATATTAAATATTAAAGTATTAGTTTATATTCAAGCACTTTCTTTATGTCGTCCATTTTTAGACCCAATCTAGTTTTACGTGTCCAGCCGTGTCGGCTATATTTTATTTCACAATATTTTTTCTCCGAGTGAAACTTATTTATTCATCTCTGTGTTCCTTTTCAGGATCACGCTAAGATCTAAATATGTGTCCTAGTTTTTTCGTATTTTACTTAGAAAGCAACAGAGCATTGAAAATTGTAACCTTAAAATGACTAAGACATAAAATAAGCCCTACATGTACTTTTTAATGTTTTTACAATATTTAACACAACCAACTATTAACACTAGATACTAAATTAAATGACTAACTAACTAACTATATAAATAAATACAAAATCAAAGGACATTTAGGCGTCGCAGTACTCCTCCGCATTGCTGTCATCCGGAAACGTGCCAAAAAGACTGGCAGCATTACCACGTTGAATGGCAATGCTAATTCTTTAGCCAAAGAACGACCCAGCCCACTGGTCACGTGAAGTGTCGACAATTCGACGAGAAATTTCCTAAATTGATTTGTGACATGTTAAAACTTCACTTCACTTAAAATGCGTTAACCATAATTTAAAATAATTTTGATAGCCATAGTCATTACAATGTCAGCTATTGTGAAGATCTCAGAACTGGGGGATGGAAACTTTTTCTGCTCAAAAATCTTCATAACTCAAAATTTTTATTTACGCGAACAGTGCGCATTGGGACACCATAGATAGAGCTGTAATAACGAAATTCCTTTGAACTTATAAGTCAAGTTGGCACAGTATACATCTCATTCTACCGCAATCAAGTTCACTCAATTGCCCCTTACATCTAGAAAGGGACAATAAATAGATAATATACACCTCGTATTCCACTTACGACCCCTCACTTGGAATCCCCTCTGTTGTAAATGCCAGTATAGCACAAATCACATGCACAAACAGAGTTGGAATAAACATGACATGTGTACTCAGTTAAAAGTACCTAAACAATACTTTTATACTCATGATACGAACTAATAAGTATTTTGTGTTATGATTTATGAAATTATACTTACAGAAAATTTTAAATCATCAATCATATTAAGATGATGTCCACGCCTAGTAGGGTCCACTGCTGGAATATGTCTCTCCGATTGCGCATCATAAGCTCGATCCTTACATACTCTCATTCATCCATTAGGTAGGTACGTACAACCTACTCTGACTAGATTACTAGATCTCCATCGTATTGATATGATGGCGATCTAGACAGAGCGGGTTGTAAGTTTCTCAACGCAGAGGTCCAATGATAGCTACTTGAGTAGCTATTATCTTCTGCGTTGAGGAAACGTAAACGTTGAGTTCAGCACCGGTTGAGACGATTTTGTAGTACTATTGTCGGACTGATATCACATCTTTGGTAATGTCCGTTATGCCTATATGCAAGAGTATTTTCTTCGTCGTTTTTGCCAAACACATCAAACAGAAAATAGCCTCTATCCATACAAAGGTCAAAAAGTGTAAAACGCCATCATTACGCGCCACATAAAAAGTGTACCACAGACTATCTTTGCACGTATGAAATCCTACCTTTGATGTTGTTGAGTGGCCCTTCCCGAGTGCGTCTGGGGGAGTCAACAGCCCTCCCCTTGTGGGACTAAGACTTCAAACGTTCTGATTCGCTTTTACACCTTGGAGTAGGCAGTTATGTCGAGATCCAGACTCAGATTTCAACGGACAATAGGGAGCCGTCTTTATATTTTTTTAAAGCCCCTAATTAAAATGCTTAGATTATTTTCTTTTGGGTTTAGTTTTTTTATAAGAGCCAACCGGTGTTTTGATAAGTTTGTAAAGTTTCTTTTGATTTGTTTTTTTGATGTTAGTGGAAACTGTTTGAAAGATGATGAACGTGGTTTGATTAATGTCTGGCTGTGATTTTTTTGGGCTTCGCTTTATTACTAAATTATTTTTTGATAAAATTTCAGCAAGGACAACTGAAAAATAAAAGCGGTTGCCTGCAGAATTGTTTATAAACATAATTTATTTAGTAAACTAGTTTCTTCACCATCATCAAAATTATGTGCATAAAACTTAGCAAAATGTCAATGAACCACAAATCTCATTAAATTTTTGAACAAGAGCCTTTCAAACAAATAAAAACAAGCCCATTATACGAGATACTGGGTTTTATTTAATTTATTTCGAATGTCGAATTCTTTACCGATCAAAGCTCATGTAAGTCTCACATTTACATTCTTCAAATCACTTAAGTATACACACACACACACATATATTTCATAACAGTTTTGTCCCAAATTTTGTGGACCCAAAAACATACCAACAGGAATCCCATCCACGTGCTAACACAAAAGTTTTCTTTCTCATAATATTCTTTTTTATTCCAGTAACACTCCACATAAAGAATAGATTCCTTAATTTAGTTCAATTGTAGTGCGTTCCTAGAATTTTGTCTGGGTAGAACAATGATTAAATAGGTAGTATCTCCGACGATGTCACTGTAAATGGTAGAACGGGATATTTCTTAGTGTTTCCAGGGGAACTAAGTGTCTCTGCTGTTAAAATTTGTGTTGTTTCTCTTTTGGTACAAAGTGGACGACTAAGCTGCATAAGAACTGATAGATTATTTATTATTAAATAAAGCTAGTAAAAATTATTTGCATTGTTAATTTATTTAAGAGAGACAGAGAGATGATTGTGGAAAAAGAGTAGGGAGGCCTTTGTCCATCAGTGGGACCTTAATGGCTAGTAAAAAAAATATTAAAAAAGTATTTTAGAGATTACCACAGACTACAGAGTTGTTAGTAGGGATACTAGTGAAGTACGTTTAGTAAAATTACTATGGTAGTAATGCATACTTAACAATTAATTAAGAAGAAAAGTCTTCAATTTATAATCACAACAAGAAGTAGTCTACTAACTAAAGGCGGTACCCGGGAACATCATTTAAAAATAATCAATCATTAACTGAAATTGATCAGCAGCAATTGTTGTTGTTTCGTTGTCATCTGCCAGTGTCGCGGACGCATCACAGATTAATTTGTGTTCGCATCCCAGATTAATTAATGGCCACAGACCGCGGCCGCTGGCCCTGACATCATGCAATGGACAAAACTGAGAACTTTTTATATGCTTGAGCATGAGGTTTTTGACAAGGTACGTTGTATGTGTATATTTATGTCTTTTTTTTTTTTGTTGTGCAGATTTAACAATTTTTCTTTCTTTCTATGCCAACAAAATTAAAATGATCTGAATGTGTCATACTTCAACCAACAGCGTTTCAAGATATTTTACACACAACTTGTCAAATATTGTCATTATTGTTAAGTAGATACAGTCCGACCATCTAGAGAATGCCGTCCTGAGATCTGTCAGTGCGACAATTCAGTAGCTAATAAAGATCAAATTCGCAAACCACGTATCGTCTCTATGAAACTGACAGGTGTCAAAAACGCATTCTCTCGTCGGCCGCACTATAACGTCTTTAATCGAGGCTGTCAGATTGTTTTATGCTGTAGGTATCGACAATTTCTGATTGTCAGTGAGCAAGCAGCGATACATACAACTTTGATACTAGTTTTGATTGAAATCACAATTCACTCCAAGCTTTGTTATAAAGTTGCTCTTCATAATTTGTGCAGTCACATAATACGTTTTAGCACATATAAATTTTAGCCCTTACACGTTTTAGAGGGGCTTGTGGCTAGATAATGACAGCCGCACGGGTCGGACGTAGGTTAAGCTGGATGGGTGACCATCCATTACTTAAAGAAATCCTCCATGCCTTGGAAAGTAACGGACGATTAGATTTATATATATACCAGCACATCAAGCTGCTACAATCTGTCAAATTTCTTTAATAGATTTTCAACTTTATCTCTAAAGCTAATGCTAAATAATAGGTTCAAGGTTGATTGGGAAAATTTGACAGTTTCGGGTAGCTTGACCTGCTGGCGTCGGAACGTTAAGCTGTTTGTTCTGTTCTGTTTGTTTGTTCTGTTCTGTTCTGTGGCTGTCATTTGCAGATCTTTGACAGTCGTTACGGGTAGTCAGAAGCTCGAAAGTCTTACCAATAGGAAAGTATGTGGTATGGAGCTCAGATATGCATGTAAAATACTGGTATTCAACCGTATCCGGTTAGATTGGAAGCTGACCCCAACATATTATGTCGATGGGAAAACGCTGACCAGATTGATTGAAAATACGTTTTAACACTACTAACTGACCACAAATTGACACAATGCTCTTGGGTCAAAAATATAAATTATTGTTTTTGTTCAAAATAGTTTCAGAAAATACTAGGTAGGATTATCCCATACCAAGTCCAAACGTAACGTAACAAGTTTACCTCTAACGTATAAGTTTACGTCTATACGTTATCGAGCAAGAGACGACAATTTGTCACTACTTATTGCGCAGTTTTAGCTTCAAACTCAACACTTATTGCAAACTTTCTATAACGTGTGGCACTATTTATTAGAACTGAAATCATTTTCCAATAAAAATATTGGAAGTTCATTTCCTTTTTGATAAGTGTAAGTTACAAATAAATTGCTTCAGTTTTGAATTGTTATTGTGTAGTTTTGATCAGTAATATCTTTATGTATTAAACTGTACGTAATAACAGCCGCACAGCTCGATCGATCAGGTTAAGCTGCGCTAGCCACGGTTGGCCCATGGATGGGTGACCATCTTTACAAACCAAGATCCCTCCGTGCCCCGGAAAGAACGGTAAGCCGTTGGTCCCCCGCCATGGGATCTGGAGGCGATAGCCCTCGCGCGCCTGTATGATTGGCGCGCGGAGGCACTACGTCGGGGGGAACTCCGCACCCGCGGCAAATCGCGGCGGAGCGGCCGGACCTCCGGAGCGATCTCATGGTGGAATGGAAGGCGCGACTATCGCAACCCAGCGCAGGGCACGCCACGAGAGCGGCGGTAAGACCCCTCTTTGAGGAGTGGCTAGAGAGGCGTCACGGCGTTCTCACCTACCGCCTGACGCAGGTCCTCTCCGGACACGGATGTTTCGGGAGGTTCCTGCACATCATCAGGTGGGAGGAGAAGCCCGGGTGTCACCACTGCGAGGATCTGCCAGAGGACACGGTGGAGCATACGGTGGAGGTCTGCCCCGCTTGGGCAGAGCACCGCCGTGTCCCCGTAGAGGCGATCGGCAGCGGCGGCGACCTCTCGCGTCCGGCCCTGGTTCAAGCCATGGTCCGGGGCGAGAGGGAGTGGGAGCCGGTCACCTCCTTCTGCGAAGCAGTCATGCTAGCGAAGGAGGTGGCGGGATGGGCGAGGGAGAGATCCTCACGCCTCAGCCGCCGAGGGAGACGCTCCGGGCGTCGGGAGCCGCGTGACGACTCCCGGCCACCGTAGGCGCGGGCCTGCGGGCGGAGAGCAATGGGTAGCTCTCCGTCCGATCAGGACCAGGCCCATGCCGGAAGGCGCGTATGTGTTCCACACGCGCCTCAAAGAGATGTCAGCGTAGTTGACGGGGCCTGACAGGGCCGAAGCCTGCCGGGGTAGCGGGATCGTCCGAAAGGGTTACCGCTGCCTTGGTACATAAAGGGCTAAGGAAGGAACACGGGTGGGTTTTAGTCAGTAAGAGTCTGACACTCCCTTCTGCTCCACCCAGAGCGGGAGGGGTCATTTGATGATTTCCCATTATCAAAAAAAAAAGGCCTTTGCCCAGCAGTGGGATGCTGTAGGCTAACCATAACAGTAACTAAGCTTCTTTGAACATAAAATGCCAAAAATAAAACAAACGTTTCTAAACGGTTTAGTGATACTTCACGGGACTTTTTCTGCCAACATACCGTCCACTCAAAACTAGAACATAGCCTTCTGTTACTTACTAAGTTTTAAAAGCAGCCGCGTTCCGCTGTGGCGGTAACTTTGGCAATTAGCGTTAAGTGGGTTTTAACCTAAATAAAACAATTGTTACATTGTTTACCTTAAATGTGTGGAGTATTTGTGTTATGGTTTGGTATATTTTTTTTTCTGCCGCGATCAATTTTAATTGCTAAATATGATTTTTCTAGGTTAGTAATTTTATAATGTATACATATATCAAAAGTGTCTAGGGATCAAGTACGATTTAGAGTATCGCCGCAATTGAGGATTATTATTTTAACTATTTTGAATTGTTATGGATTCATTTTAGTTAATTTCACTATTTGAATAAAGAATTTTAATTAAATATTGATTAAAATTAGAAAATCAACTGTCAATCATGATTCCTATAAAAGTGTGTAATAGCGTTTTTACAAAATCATTACAATTTCCGCACCAGAACTGAAAAAAATAGATTCGATATGGAGCGACGACATCACTTGACACGAAAAGTGATGTTCAGAGCCGTCGGAATGTTGCAAGCTGGTTCCAGGCAACGTACTGTGGCTGTCGCTCTTGGCACTACACAGAGCGTCATAAGCCGCCTCTGGACACGCTATCGTATCACGGGCAGCGTCGCCGAGCGGCATGGAGGACGATCTTGCATCACTCACAGACAGGACCGGTTGGATTCCGTCGAGTAGTATTTTGGATAAAATACTGCTCGACAGAATCGTACCATGACCGCCATGATGTTGGCTACGAGGCTCCACAGCTCTTCAGGCTTGCTAATAAGCGACCAAAACATCCGAAATCGTTTACGTGAAGTGGGTCTACGTTCCCGAAGGCCACTGAGAGCAAAACTATCATCCAGGATGAACGACGCTCTATATTATGTGAAAACCACTTTTCCAAACAAATTCCTCGCCTAAATCATAAGAACATTGCAATAACCAGAAATTACATAATATAACATCAGGCCTATATTCCTCGAAAGATTAGGTACAGGTGCACCTAGAACTTAGTTCATAAAATATCAGTTCAAATCAATTTTAGAAAGTTTAGTATCGGATGTATCAAAAATACAGATAAGTGAATAGTTATTTTAATTAAAAGCCAAACAGAACCATCGTTTTATGTTTGTAAGCCATTCGGGTCTTATCACAAAAACTTAAACACTGGTTCAACGTGTGTCTAATGTCAGTGTTATGTCAAAGTCCATATAATTATGTTGTTTTTAAAAAGGTATTTAGCTTATACAACTGATAAACACTGTTTTGTGGTAGTAAGATTCACATTCATTGTTCTCAAATATTCCGTAAATAAAACGCCGAAAAATAGAACACAAGCGTTTTATGCCAACAAAACTATCAAACAGCATAAACGACGCTCTTATTATATGAAAACCCTTTCTTTTCCAAACAAATTCCTCGTCTAAACCATAAGAACATTGTAATAACATATTTCATAAACGCGCGACCTATTTTCACACTCAATTGGTAACAAAAGCGGCCATTATTCATTTCCGCTCCAAACGAACGTAGGCTTTTAATATCATCTTAATTAAATGAAGAACATCTTATGTTCCATTGTCTCGATAACTTGTAAGATACATGTAATCCTTTCTTTGTGCTTCTCACTGTCAGCCTAGGTACACGGGCGAGTCTTTCCCGCGGCGATTTTTTTTGGAAAGAAAGAAAAGAAAGAAAGAAATATATTTTATTCTGCACAAATAAAACGCACAATTACAACTGCCACTGGGTTTTCAACACACAGCTCAGCGCCGAGAGTTGAAAATCCAACAGTGTGTTGTTTTGAAGCGCTGTAATGGGGAGGAGGAGGTACATATCACATAACTCTTCAGTTTTTTAATTTTTTGTTATTAAGTTTAATAACATAACACACTTTGATATTAATTTCTACTTGATAACTCCACGCGTTCTTAAGAAAAAGGGTCTTGTCAACAAAGTGATGTTATAAGGGTTCCGTTTTTCTTTTTGAGGAACGGAACCCTAAAAACGTGTGCGCTCGGGGAACCCCGTGAGTAACGAAGTTTCTTACACGATACTCGCACGCACACACACTCGTATATAACAGAAAGAGAGAAAGTGTGAATTTAATACGCATCTTTAATACAGAGCCATCTAGCATAGGTTTTTAGAAGCTCTCATAAAATGGTCGCCATCTTTGATTTTCATTTTCACCTCCCTATCAGCTTTAGCAGAGTGCTAAAACCATAAAAAAGCGGCCAAGTCCGAGTCGGACTCGCCCATGAAGGGTTCCGTTGAGTTGATTGAAAGAAAGGTAAATTGCGGTTTACGATTTATGACGTATTAAAATAAAACTACTTACTAGATCTCGTTCAAACCAATTTTGGGTGGAAGTTTATATGGTAATGTACATTATATATTTTTTTTAGTTTTATCATTCTCTTATTTTAGAAGTTACAGGGGGGGTCAACACTTTCCGTACAAGCCAAATAAAGTTAGCTAGCGAAACTCTGTAGACATGATGGATAACGAGGGGGGACAAAGTTTAGAAAAAAAATATATTAGAAACCTCAATATTATTTTTGAAGACCTATCCATAGAAACCCCACACTTATGGGTTTGATGAAAAACGATTTTTGAGTTTCAGTTGTAAGTATGGAGAAGTCCCAAAATTTATTGTTTTTTATTCTATTTTTGTGTGAAAATCTTAATGCGGTTCACAGAATACATCTACTTACCAAGTTTCAACAGTATAGTTCTTATAGTTGCGGAAAAAAGTGGCTGTGACATACGGACGGACAGACAGACATAACAAATCCATAAGGATTCCGTTTTTTGCCATTTCGCTACGGAACCCTAAAAACGACACCCATGACGACTTGCCACCAGGTTAATCCTCAATCTGCGTTAAAAACCTTTATTCCAAAAAAATATGTGTGTTGCTACTTTGATTACGACTATTTCTGCTGACAATACTCTTTCACTTTCAATACTCCATTTCACAATGGGCTGTTTTATGTTAAATAAATAAACAATGAAAATTACGTGCTACCACCTAAGTGGTGTGTCTGTGAGCGAAATTACTATTATGATTGTGTCATAGATTATATTTATGCATTGTCTTACCAAAGTACCAGACTAGTTATTCATAATTACAAACACATTATTTATCGAAACACATTAGATTGAAACAAATGTTATTAGCGAACTACAAGAAAATTGGCTCCCATTCAAAATAAGATACCAGGCGCTCATAACTATAGTAGCAATTTATCTTATCCTTGGCTAGAGAATGTTATTACATAGAGAATTATTGTTTGACCCATAAAAAGTCTAAAGTTGTGGAAACATACTACTGTGGCATAAATTTCATTCTAGATATCTTGTTTTGCTTCATAATCTTAACTTTCTTGCTGGTTGTGTGCAAGAATATTTAGCAATATGAGAACGAGTGTTTACGGAAACGATTCTCTTTAAATTGTTCACAAAAGCGATAACTGTGCACATGTTTTTAAGCGCAGAATAGATAAAAGAGGTTTTAATTTTATGAATTCCGAGATAAAAAGTTTTACGTGCTATGTATTCATTGAAATCGTAGGATCTACATGAACATGTATCAAAGAGATAACATTTTTAATAAAGTGTCTATCAAAGTTACAAGTCTAGAGCGTTGTTTATAAGCCAGCTTTATGGGAAACAAAAAATCACTAGTTTCCATGAAAAGAAAAGTCGATGCAACATCACAGTAACTAACCTATAAGCGTTTTTCAACTCTTTAATTTGATGGCGTCATACGAGCCAAAGTCTCCGGTTCACATACAAATATTAACCTTAAAGCAGAAGGAATACGTCATTAAATCGTTAAGGCACTTAACACACAGATCAACCGCAAAAAAAATAAAGACTGGCAACGTTGCAAATTAGAAACAAAATATAAAACACTCCCACCGAATGTAAATTGAATTGCGCCACCAAATTCAATTTGGATTACCTTCGCATTCGCAAAAAAGTATATCTGAAACAAATTCTTGTTTCATCAATACATCACTGGGGGTTAAACCACATTATAATTTGCCGCTTATTTTTTGGAAAATAAACCTTATTTCATCGCCATAATGAGCTTTCCTTGTTAGATATATCACTCGAGTTTGATTTGTAGTATAAATTCGAGAAGGATTTGTACTGCTTTACCACTGATCTGTAAAGTGGCAGAATGAATAATGATGACGTTGACGCATTGTGTAAACAATAGTAAGTAGGTACAGTGTGGACCAAAAGTCCAAAGCCAATCTCACAAAGCAATAGCTTGACTTTTAATTTGACTTACGTCCTTCTACTTTCAAGAAAATAAACACATCGTCGACAACAAGTGATTGTAGTTCATAATTTCCACATAATAACATTAGTCAAGATGTCCTAGCGGATAAGCGCGTACAGATAAATGCGTGAATCAGTCAGCCGTGTGTTCACATCTCACGCCGTACTTCAACTTTTTGTAAATTCTTACTCGATTGGAAGTAATGAGACAGAAATATAATATTCTTTATCTTGTTCGCTTTGTTCACACATTTCGTAAAGTTAGAAAGGTGGATCATAGAAAACTAAATAAAGAATTCAGAGTTCTGTGAGGTAGACATGAGTTTTATGAATAGTTAACTTGATCGGAATCAACGTTGTCGTTTGGTTGTAGTGGTTGGTTCACTAGTGACGTGTGATATAATAGATAGCGGTATTGTATTTATTCGCAAAATGCAGGTAAATATTAATATCGAGGCGAGGGCGATTATTATTGCGCTGCATAAAAGTGGTCTTAATAGAACAGAAATATCTGATGAAACCGGACTGAATGTGAGTATTATATTTATGAATTGTAACTTAAACTTTTATTTGAAATTTTACCTAAGATTATTTGGTGACATATGGATTAATTATTTTTATTGTTTTTTAAATCCATCATGAGGCCTAAAAGACACAGCGCGTATGTGTTCCACGCGCGCCTCAAACAGATGTCAGCATAGTTGACGGGGCCCGACAGGGCTGAAGCCTGCCGGGGTAGCGGGATCATCCGAAAGGGTTACCGCTGCCCCGGAACATAAAGGGCTAAGGAAGGAACACGGGTGGGTTTTAGTCAGTAAGAGTCTGACACTCCCTTCCGCTACACCCAGAGCGGCAGGGGTCATTTGATGATTTCCCATCCTCAAAAAAAAAAAAAAGGCCTAAAAGATAAATAATTAGTGTTTATTATTAGATTTATGAATGCAGAGCTTAAATATTATATTGTTATATTACATAAATATTATTATATGATACAAAAATGAAGTCACTTTAGTAATTTATTATAGCTGCCTAATAACACTTTTTTTTTGTTTTAGAGGAATACTGTAAGTCGCTGGATCCAAAGATATGTGGAAGAGGGTAGCCTTGCTATTCGACAGCGAAGTGGAAGGCCGTCGCTTATTAGCGAGGCGCAGCGACGACAAATGGTGAGCCAGTATGAAACAAATGGTTTCACACCAACTAGACAGTTTGCGGTATTATTCGACACCTCATTGTAAACAGTATGCCGTGCCCTCCACGGTCGAGGCTTGCATCACAGAAGACAAGAACTTATATAATTAAAAAATGCAATTTTATTTTAATATAATAATTTATTTAATACAAATAAGGAAAAAAGAGGTTATTGTTAGCAGGCTATCAAGAACTAAACTAGTTAGACGAGGTTAATAAAAATTAAAAAAATGGTTAGGTTAGGTTAAAACTGTGACCTCCTGCGCACGAGCCGAGCGAGCGAAGCGAGCGGTGCCGCGGCAGCGGCCGGCGAGTGGCAAAAACGACTAGATTGTATAGAAAAAAATATGGAAAAAAGAGATTATTTTTAGCAGGCTGTCGAGAACCGAACTAGTTGGACGAGGTTAATTATTTTTAAAAAAATGCTTAGGTTAGGTTAGGTTAAAACTTTGACCTCCTGCGCACGAGCCGAGCGAGCGAAGCGAGCGGTGCCGCGGCGAGTGGCAGAAACGACTAGATTATAAAGAAATAAAATATGGGAAAAAACAGGCTACCCGAGACTGAACTAGTTAGACTATAACAATTAACTGAAAAGAAATGGTAAAGTGAAAACTGACGATACTAAATATTAGGCAAATTTTATTTTGCGTAAAATGAATTATTCCAACTGAAATATTTGACTACATAAAAATTGGTGAAAGTACTAGTTGGTAAACAAGTCATTGTTTAAACGTTGACTTGCCAAACATTAGGTTTGCGTTACGATTATTTGTGAATAGATTTTTTGCTAAGTAAAAATTTGGCAAATGAAATTATGCGAAAATGTTTTTTGGAAGTGATAATTTGGCAATTTCGTTTCGATGAAGCAAGGGAGACCCATAATACAGACTCAGGTCGAATTATAATTACTATGTGGGGACGGATGAGTGCAGCAGGGCCAGGAGAACTGGCTTTATTCCTCCACGCACCAACAGTTCTACTTATGTAGAAGTATTAGACAATGTCATGCTACCTACACTGTGCGCAACATTGACCCAGATAATGAGTTGACACAAATGTCATTTGTCCAGGACAATTGTCCTATTCACCGGGCGAGTACTGTGCGTGAGTGGTTTCTCAATCACCCGGAGTTAATTGTTGTTCTATGGCCAGCGCGATCACCCGACCTCAACCGATAGAAAATGTACGGGGTTTGATGATGCAAAGGGATGTGAGGTGTATACCACAATTAACAGCCCATTGCATGGAGGTGTTGAAAAATTAAGAGGAACCGAAATATGTGGTAAAATTGTAGGATCCATGCGTAAACGTCTACTTGACTGTATTGATAATAATGGGTGTTATACAAAATATTAATACCTATTTAGATGTTTTGGTTGAGTAATACCTATTATTATATCCGTAATTATTTAAGGATCTTAAATTGTGGTTTAGTTTCAATCTTCTTTTCGTCAAGAAAATGAACACTTAAGCTATAACCTCAATACATTCATTGTGACTTTACATAAAAAAAACATGTTCATAAAGTCTAAATCATATATTAGTTTCCAATAAATTCTGCTGAATAGCGATACCTATAATAAGTGGGTATCAACAATTATATTTGTGTTAAGTATTAGAATTTCCTTTCCTTGTTATGTTATTGTCGGTATACAACAAAACATCTTATGAACCTTACAAGAGAACTTCTTTTAACTAGGCAGGAATGTGACGTCACAATTCACATAAAAGTTTGCTAATTTTATAAATAAATAAAACGAATAACATTTTTGTTATCATTCAGCACGACTTTTTTATATCCACCTTCCAACACCGAAAATATTTAAATTAAATACAACACAATCACAAAGTTATAATACAATAACTAATATTGAACTTCTTATAAATAAGCATGAATACATTATAAATAAACATAAATATTACCTAGCAAGTTTTTGCTTAAAATACAAATTATTATGGTTTCAAAGAAACAAAAAACAGCCACATATCGTAATTAAGATTCGAACTCAGACTTCATTGATCGTGAATCCATTACTTAGCTCAAACAGCTCCAGCACATGTTACATTTGAGCGAATTTAAGCAATTCAATTCGGCGAAATTCAACGCGTATTCTAAATGCAAGAGAAATATAATGTTATTTCACTCATACACGCACATGCACTGGCTGTATCGTGCTCGCACAGTTCATAGCAATCTAGTCCTTAGCATGCCACTGGAGTTTCGAGCTTTACTGTACATAGTTATGTGTTAAAAATAAGTATTTTTCTTTTGGCTGTGAAAGAAACGATGATGGACTATGTTTATTTGGGACCCTAGGGATTTTCAAATCCTAAAAAGTTTTGATTTTAATTGATGGCTTCAGATTTTTCAGGTTGGTGGTAAATATCAGGCAGTTCCTAAGATCTTCACCTTTTATAGTGTCATAATACTATGACCTGAGGAATATAATGTTGGAAGCTAATGCACGCTAACAGTTAGTACTTTCGAAAGTTGTAGGTATGATGATAACATTTTAAATTCAACAAGAACGCAAGCAAAAAATATATGAGACTGAAACAATCTGTTTTCGTCCATTACGATGGCTTGTAGTTTGTTTTTTAAAAGATATTTTCTTCTCATTTTAAAATGAAATTACGAAGAACTTAGCTTGCTAACTTCTGATGGAAAAGTTTAAACAAACGGTTTACTTGCAATTTTTCAAGATGGATTAACGTCTCATCCAGTATACAAAGTTGTAACTTATTTTTAATGTTTGACAGACTTACGTTTTTTTAGTGATGCTGTGTTGTTAGAAAGAAAACAGGTCTTCACCTTTATTCATAAATTTTCTCAAAAAGAGATAAGCACGAAGAGGGTCACTGCGTAATAATAAAGTCTACATTTTCGTAGGTGCCTATTTTTAGTTGGTATTGTGGTTTTTATAAATAATTCTTTTATTTTTTTTGGTATAGTCGACCTCGGAACTGCTGCACCGCGTTTGAAAGTATTGATTTAGTGGGAATTCCCAATAAATTAATAATTAACTAAAGTAAGGTTGAAACTATCTAACTGTCACATAGACAGCAACTACATATATCTAACTATCAGCATTACCTTAGTCCCTATTTTTCTGTTCTGTTTTTTTTTTCTTGTCTATTTATACTATATGTGTACATAATAATATGTGTGTATAAATAGTAAATAAATAGACAAATAGACTTTGTTGTTTTCTGACGTGCATTTGATATTCAATCTCCGGGTGGTTCAGCAATTATAAGGTCGACTACACATGTTCCAATATCCACAACAAACAGTGCAATAAATATTACATAATATAGGTACACTTTTTGTAATGAATAAAGCATTAAAAAATTACCTATTTTACGAAGAAATTAGCACTAAGTAGGTAGGTAGGTACGGACAGAAACACAAAGCTAAAGCAAACTTCACCCATTTCTAACGCCACCACAAAAAAAAGTTAGGCACAAAGTCTCCATTTGTCCCTAACAACAGAATCCAGCCATTAAAACCAGAACAATACAGAAAATATAGGAACAAAAAAATCCCGAGAGTAGAAAATGGGAACACTTTACCTACTTTCCTATGAGGAGGATAGGAAAACCCGTGTGTCGGTAGCGATATCACATTGTGCGCTACGAGACACCATTCAAGTGGCTTTTTTAACATCAAAGGCAGTTTTTGCTTTGCCGTCGGCAGATCTGTTTTCCGGAAAGACACTTCTGGTTTTGATACTCTGTGGAGCATAGGGTGCGGGTACCTAGTTTTCAACTGTTTTTGTTGCATAATTACGATGTTTTATTCTGTTTATCGTGTAATGCGTGCTTTTATTGTGACTCATTCGTATGTATGAAAATCAGTAAGTAGATACTCGCTCAAAAAATATACGAATTCCTTTACAGAGACCAATTTCATGATTTTATATATAGAATATTTGGGTTAAGCGACATCTCGCCCACGGAATATCATCATTAATTAGAAACCCACCCAGCCGTACAAAAACAGAATGCTCAACAATTGAAACGAGCTGTTCGAACAATTTACCAACTAGGTGCTAGAGTTTCTCTGAGAGAACTTTTTAAAGATTTTCTTATTCTCACTGTGGCATCACCATAATATTCATCTAACGTATTAGGCAGCATCTTATATATTAGGCAAAGTATACACTAAAAACAGCGACATTCATAATATTAACACTAGAAATAAGGAAAAATTACGTGCTTCCTTTCACCGGCTTCATAATGCTCATAACTAATTTGTTGGGCTTGGTATAACCTTTTATAACAAGCTTCCCTCTTCTTTACTAAATTTACCTTTTAATGCGTTTAGAGCAAAGGGGAAATCCAGTCTTTGTTCAAAGGCATACTATTCCATCAACGACTACTTAGACGATAAGAATAGTTGGTCGCTGGGATTAAGTCGAGGCAATGTTTATGTTCTGTCTCCAGAATTAGCTTACCTACTGACAGGTTATATGTGTTCATATAATTGTTTATTTTATTTGACAAATGAGTCAATTTAGTTTAATTTTATATAATTATATTTATTATTGACAAAGGTAATCAACTCATTTCAATGTTTTTATATTTTCCTTAGCAACCAGCAGCAAGTTCGTCATACTCCTTTAGATGTCACTGCTTACGGTAGCGTCGGGGGTCGGGTTGCCTCCTTCCCTCAAATGTGCGAGAGTGGTTATGTCTGATCTTTTCGTTATGTTAAACATGATTTTGGAAATTTTCTTAATCACCATACTTACCGAAAGGACTGGCGTTCAGATAAATATGCAGCTTGAGTTGATTTCGCTATTATAACTACAAAACACTAAACGTTGTTAATCACCACCCTTGGGAAATGAACTGGCGATGTTTGTAATTATGTTGCGAAGATTTGATATTGCCTTACAGCCATAACTCCCTAGAATTCGTTAATAACCATAATTGGCAAAGTGCATGGTTATTACTGCAAGTGATGCTCATCTACGTAATAATACCGTAATAAACTCCTCATAAATATATTTTCTTACTTTCTTTCTTTTTCTCCACCACAGCTTCTCTTGGGATCGCCAGCAGGACCTTCGTTCCAATATTAATACGAGCAGTTTAAAACTCAGTGTTTTTATTATATTATAAAATAAAGTTGTGGCTAAGTATGTACAATTATAAAACTGACATATTATTATGATAATTTTTTTTTTGTTTTGTTTTATAATCTTGTCTGCTCTTCTCATCCTCAAAATAGAGGACGAATAACTGACAGAAGAATCGGAGATTATCTCGTGGTAAATTGTCAAAATGACCAAATTTTCCGTAGTGTCATCTTGAATTTTAATTTTGACCCCATATTTGTTGTCAGCGCCCTCTAAAACCTTGAAAACGTCACACATGATGAAAAATTAGTAAACTTTCGGTGGCACCATTTTGAATTTTGATTTCGAACCCATAAGCATTGTCGGCGCCCTCAAAAACCATGAAATCGACACCCATGACGTAAATTTAGTATTTTTTTGTGGCGCACCTTGGTTTTTGACACCATAAAAGTGTTACAAGACCACCACCTGTTAAAAGAATATAATTACAATTTATTAAAATAATGTTCCTGCTTTATCCCTGTTTTAGCATAAAGCAGGGAAATAATTAATGGGGGGAAGAAGCAGTAATGAATAAGAGTTTATTCCTTATTGTTTCTTCTTATTCCTTATCATCTGCCTAGCCTTTTCCCAACTATGTTGGGGTCGCCTTCCAGTATAACCGGATTCAGCTGAATACCAGTATTTTACATGGAGTGACTGCCTATCTGACCTCCACAACCCAGTTACTGTATATATAGAATTTCTTTATTCAAGCTACAAAGACTCAACAAAATTGATTCTTTGCGTATACTTAGCCCACAGGCTGCATGAGTAAAAAGCAGTACAATAGGCTCGAAAGAGCGTGATTTTAACAGAAAGTGAGCATCGTGCAAACCTGCGAGTCAGCATGTTTGCTCTAACCGACAACGCCCTCCGCTCCCGTTCAATGTCATCATCGTATTTGAGGTTGGGAGTCAATATATGACCAAGATACTTAAACCTGTAGACTCTCTGCAAATAATACAGGCGGTACTGCATCCGGACTTTTGCCCCCAGCCTCAAAGAACATGACCACCGACTTCTTAGTTACTGGGTAATACGATACCCCTTTGTAAGAGTGGTGGTCAGACTTTCGGGCATCTGACTACCCTTAACAACTGTCAAAGATCTACGAATGACAGCCAATTTCTTCTTATTCCTATGCGTTTTAGTTTATTTTATTTTATTTTAACTAAGTATGTTGTATTAATTACTTTCATGGTATTTTTAACCGATTTAAAAAAAGGGAGGAAGTTCGTTGGATAATTTTTTCTTTTTTTTGTATGCTCTCTGATTACTCAAAGACGGCAGCACCGATTTGGAAAATTCATTTTTCGTTTGAAAGGGAGGAACTTCCCAGGAGGTTCCATATAAATTGTATTATACCATGCTTGGTAATTTTTGAGTTAGCTTCGATAAACGTATATAATCCACTTTATGTATCTTGATGATGTTATAATACTTCCTGTCACTGTTGTTTATACAAGGTGTCGTTTTGCATCCTCGTCAAATTCAAGGAGGTAACTATGCTACTGATTCTCGACACGAATCAATATTAAAATAAGTAGGTTTTTTTTTTTCTAATTTTTGGAAATCAACATGTGTGGGACCCGCATTTTAAAACGCGGCCTGTGTGAGACCGCACTGTAACTACCCTTTTGCACACATATAAAAACGCGGCCGCTTATACGATACCATAACGCGATTCTGTTCTTTAAAAGTGGTGTATTCTGAAATACTGTCAAACTTAAATAACTAAAAAACAAGTACGTATTAATTATTTACCAGGGTTTGTAATTTTATTTGATTATTTATGTCTTTCATAACAGCCTCCTGACATTTGACGAGGATGCAAAACAACAGCTTGTTTAGTCAGTAATGTTATACGAATTGGTCTGGGATACCAAAGCTAAAAATTAAAAAAAAAAAACTCTTTTTACAATAAGAAACAACCGACTTAACAAAAAACTACAAAGTGAAAAATAACTTTAATTTCTGAAGAAAAGTAATAAGTATTTATTTAATTTATTCATATTATATGTTATTGTTTAGTTGCAATATATTCTAAATAAAAAAATACATAATTTGTTTAATCTGTTTAATTTTACATTGACTGACTTGGTTTCAACAAGCTTGGTACATCAAGCTACCCGAAACTGTCAAATTTTCCCAATCAACTTTGAACCTAATGCTTTACCGATAAAGTTGAAACTCTATTAAAGAAACTTGACAGATTGTAGTAGCTTTTTTTTGTGGATGGGAAATCATCAAATGACTCCTCCCGCTCTGGGTGGAGCAGAAGGGAGTGTCAGACTCTTACTGACTAAAACCCACCCGTGTTCCTTCCTTAGCCCTTTATGTACCAGGGCAGCGGTAACCCTTTCGGATGATCCCGCTACCCCGGCAGGAGATTGTAGTAGCTCGATGTGCTGGCGTCTGTACAGTTGAAGTGTAAAAATGAATATAAGTTTTCAAATTATATTATTTATGACATAGTGCCCAGTAAAGTCTAAACTGCTATATGTAGGTACTTATTACTTTTGAATAGTTGTGAAGCATCTATTCTAACAAAAAACGTATTAATGACTTTTTGATGATGAAACTTAATTGTTAATTTAAAAAATTACACATTGGCATAATTGCATTTGTCACAATGACATAGGTATAACCAAAATATTAGGTGTGAAATTATAATAAAAACTGATTGATTGCAATAAAATGGCAAGTTTAATCCAGCAACAAAGGCCTGAAATATTATTTCTCCATGAAGATGGCTTGAACAATTAGTGCTATGTCACGAAAACTCCATATAAATCTCGATTCACCGTGAGATTTCGGATTCGGCGTCATGGCGAAGAAAGACAAATAACTGAGGGCCAATTCTCGTAATCGCAGTCTCATCTCGGCGACAAATGTCAAAAACTTGTCAAAATGTTTATTACTAGAATTACCCCCCCCCCCCCCCCCTCTGATCATAGAAACAATTCAGGATGACGGCCGATACTAACCGCCGCGCAAATAGCTGATATGGTTCGACATTACGAAGAGCACGGCTTCACACCAACTAGTCATTTTGCTGCTTTGCTATGAGTACTCGGACGGTTCAACGCGCACGGTACAGAGCTTCTGCTATTAAACTGGAACTCAAACCTCACCACAAAACCACCCGACTTAATTTTGCGAAACAATATCTTGATTTTGATTGGTCGATTGTTATACCGTCTAAAATACTTAAATCGAGTCAAATCGGAAGATTATGGCGTTATAATCGTGCTCGGTATAACAAAGCTCATGCTGTTACTCAAAATAAATCTGGTTGCAGAACAGTCAACATAATTATGGGGGTGGATAAACCACGACCATGTCGGAGAACTGACGTCGTTAGAGAATAGGGCTTTTGTGAATAACTATGTGTCACTTTTGGAAGGGGTGATGCTGCCTTTTCGCATTTTGTAACCAGCAGAATTCCAACAAATTGATTACGTTCAGGATAATGCACCGATACACACGGCCCGGGCTACTACAGCTATGTTCATCGTGCACGTGACATTCGTCTCATTTAATGGCCTGCTCGGTCAGCAGATATGAAACCGATTGAAAATCTGTGGGGAATAATGGTTCAACCCTCGGATATTTAGAACGAAAGAAACCCTGAAGCTCTTAGATCACATTGTACACGGGTATGGAATGATATCAGAAGGACTAATATAAGCGCGCACTCTGGCTCTATACGAGATAAACTACGTGTCGTCATATCTGCTGAACTACTACTGATGCGGCTGTACTAATTACTTACTTTTTTTTTTTAATTTATTAAAAAAATAAAGTCGTTTTGAATTTCTGTTTAATTATTATTTCCTCCTATTTTTGCATTTTAGTAATAAGTTTTTCCTCGCTTGGTTAATGATCATTATACCAGTTAATATTTTACCCTTTTTATACAAAAAAGTTTTCTATGTCTATAACAGAAGAGGCGGAAAAAAAAACTATGCTCTATACCTAATCAAATTACATATATCATAGACCGTTTGACATAAATGTGTGCTTCATTTTCAAAGCGTGACCATTTAAAATCAGCGCTGTAGCATCACCCGAGTTTGAATAAAAGTTTCTTAAATTGATTTGATTGCTAGAAAAAAAAAGACTTTCTTATACCTTATTACAATCCGAATTCGCAAACAGGAAAACATTCATTAATTTGAATCGGCTTAAGCAATTCCGGAATCTCATCAAAACATCATTAATTTTTTCACCCAACATCTACGGACCCATCTTGCCAATACCGCGATCCTCGAAACGGGGAAGTGAACCTGTAATCTTTCAATTACAAATTCAAGTTCCATCCGTTCCAATTAACTTCAATATTGATCAGGGAATACGGTTCGCGATCACTTTTATCGGTGCTGCCAATTTAATAAAAATGTCAAGTGGACCCGCTATTACGGTTGGTACTGCCTATACCTGTGAATTCGTTTACAATGCAAAAAATAGGACGTTATTTTGATGATACCTCTATGTTTGTCATTATTGCTTTGGCTTTTGTTTATTTATTTAATCACTAGCTGCGCCCCGCGGTTTCACTCGCATAAGTTTCGATCCCGTGGGAATATCAGGATAAAAAGCATTTTATATGTTAATCCTAGTTATAGACCATCTGTGTGCTAAATTTCATCCAAATCCGTTTAACAGTTTTTGCGTGAAAGAGTAACAAACATCCATCCATCCATCCATCCATCCATTCAAACTTCCACGTTTGTAATATTAGTAGTATAATAGGATTTATGTACAGACGCCAGCACAACAAGGTACAACAAGCTGTCAAAAGACATTGACAGGGTTTGGACCAAATGCTGCCCAGACATGGGAGTATTTCCAAATGAGTTCCTAGATCAATCTACTTATAGGTAATGGAATATTTTCTTATAGGTAATGGAGAGTGTATAGTTTGTCGCGGTCACACACGGTTTGTACCTGTGCCTTTGACATATAATAGATAGCTCCGGGCCGATTGCTGCGACTCAAAATGACGCCTCTATTTTGAATAACCATTTAGATGGTGTTGATAGGGTAATTCACTGGTTTTTTCAACCTGGTGACATATTCATATTGGACAGAGGATTTCGCGACTCTATTTCTATGTTAGAGTCGCATGGATATGTTAGCATTCTCCCAGAATCACAAACAAGGGGATCATCAACTAAGAACAATCCAAGCAAATAAATCAAGGCTGTGCACTATTTGCCGATGGCCCGTGGAGGTGGTAAACGGTAGACTAAAACGGGATTTTAAAATATTTCGACATGATTACTGCAACATAGCCATGTCACATTTTTTTGCAGACCTTAACACTGCTGTCTCTTTAACAAATGCTTTTCATGTGGATATATTAGATAATCTTCATGCACGTGATTTCATAAATATAGCCCGACAGCGGTTGAATACTAGCAGATTATGTCGATTCTAAAGGACTTAACCGAAATAGTTTATTTTCGAAACATTAATGTTATTCAGGACAATGTTAATGTATTTCCAGTCCTCACAGCTGAAGAATTGACTTTATTCGCAGTAGGTTCATACCAAATAAAACTCGCTCCAAGTTATTATAGCGAGCATATATGCAATAATGAGACAGTTATAATACAACAATATAACAGATCCCTCAACGATGGGGTGCCAGGGCAGAAAACCTCCACGTGTGCCTGGGGACTGGAGTTCCCTTCTGGATACGTCCGGGGGGAAGACCAGTTTTCGGGCCGGTGCATCCTGGGGTGCGGGCAGCTATTTCTCAGTGGGATTTCTTCCCAATGAGATCTCGCTGCCCGCATGCTAATGTTCTGCCAAGAGGAACGCTCCACACAAGCCGCTATGAGGAGCAGAGCGGCTACTGTGTGGAGTAAGAGCGGGCCTGGTGTGCACTTACCCTGCCGCCGGGCAGGCAGGAGGGGATAACCCCCCCCTCCTGCCACCGTTAATATCGTAGCCCCGAAGATTGTCAAGGTCATGTCTCTGACTTTTGACGGGGGTCGAGGGTCTTGGCTTAACCGCCCGGACCGCGAGGAAGATTAACCTCTATAAAAAATTCCCCAAACCTCCAAGCGGCGGCGCACCGTGAGGGAGGTAGTAAGCTTGGCTAATGGGTAGCTTGATTTAGTCACTAGTGCGAACCACATAATTTGAGCAGGTACACAAAGTTTTTACTCGTGGGAACAAATATGGAAAAATTTTTTAAAAACCCCAAAACCACAAGAGACGAAGTGAGGAGTGATGCGGCGTCGGAGTCCGATGCTGCATCTGGAGGAGCGAGCACGGGAGGCTCAGTGAGCTTTCGCCGTGACCAGAAGACGGCCGCTGCCAAGAGAAAGGCACAGAGCAAGCGGCCAAGGTCAGTGGACGGCCAGGGGTCGTCCTCTGACGGGGAGCTGGCTTCGGCCAGAAAAATCCCCACCAGCAGGCGGGGAGGAGCCCGAGAGCGAGGCGCAGGGAGGGGGCTCACTGCTCGGGAGGCCGCAGAAAAAGCGGAGGAGCCCGCAAAGGAGGGGGGTTCTGGTCGCGCGTCCGCATCAGAGACCTCAAGTGACGAGGCGGCGGAGGTTGGCGGCCCTGATGCGGACCGCAAAAAGAGGTTCGCGGAGGTTGTGGAGGCCGCGATCCGGGACGTGGCCCTGAAGAAGTTGCAGACTTCGAAAAACAGGGCCATAGTCTCGGCCAAGGCCTCCATCTTGGCGGCAGCGGAGGCCATCCACCTCGGGCCTCCGCCGGACGGCATGTCTGAAATGCGGGCGGAGGTGGCCCGCTTGACGGCTGCCATGGAGCTCCTCCGAAAGGAGAACGAGGAGCTCCGAGCGGACCTGGCCGGGATGCGAGCGGCCGGCACAGCGCAGAACTCCCCACCACCAAGCCAGCCCGTGCCGGTGGAGAACCAGGTCCTGAACCTGGTTCGGCAGGAGCTGGCGACCTTCCAGGCGCGGTTCGCCGTCCTGGAGGGTATTGTTCTGCGCCCCCCCTTGGCGGGTAGGACGGCCCCAGGGCCTAAGGCGGCCTCGTACGCGGCCGCGGCCGCCCCTAAACCCGGGCCGTCTGGCCGGGCCCAGGCGCCGGCCAAACCAGCATCGGCTAGAGGAGCCCCGGCGCCGGCGAAACCGACGACGGCTGGTGGAGCCTCGGCGCCGGCGAAATCGGCGCCTGCCGCCAAACCCGCGGTGCCAGCCCAGAAGAAGGGCAGAACGGCTGGGGAGGGGAAGGCCCCAGAGCCTACGCCTCCCCCAAACAAATCTCCCACGACCAACGCCGAGTGGCAGGTGGTCGGGGAGAAGAAGAAGGCGGCCAAAGCGGCCAGGAAAAAGGCGCAGAGGAGGCGCCGCAAGGAGCGAGCCGTTGCGGCTAGGCTTCGCTCCCCCAAGACCGCGGCTGTAGTCATTACACTACAGCCGGACGCGGTCAAGAGGGGGGTGACCTACGGCGACGTGCTCGCCAAAGCGAGAGCGACGGTGGATCTCCAGGAGCTGGGGATCACCGGAGGCCTCCGGCATAGGGTGACCGCCACTGGTGCCCGCATGCTGGAGGTCCCCGGTGCGTCGAGCGGCCCCACCGCAGACGCCCTGGCTGAAAAGCTAAGGGCGTCCCTCAATGCGGACGAGGCTCGAGTCTCCAGGCCTGTCAAGTGCGCGGATATGCGCATTGTGGGCCTGGATGACTCGGTGACGGGGGCCGAGGTGGTAGCCGCCGTCGTCAGGACGGGCGGGTGTCTGACCGACCAGGTGAAGGCGGGCACCCTACGTCCTGACTTCACGGGTATGCGAACCATAACGGTTAGCTGTCCCGTGACGGCGGCGAGGAAGATAGTGGAGGGCGGAAGGCTCCTGGTGGGCTGGGTGTCAGCGCAGGTCAAGCTGCTGGAGCCCAGACCTCTAAGGTGCTATCGATGCCTCGTGGGGCACCACGTGAGCGTCCAATGCACCTTAGAGGACCGCAGCACTCTGTGCTTCCGCTGCGGCAAGCCCGGACACACGGCCGGCTCGTGCAACGCCGCGCCGCACTGCGTCGCATGTGCGGCTGCTGGCAAGCCGGCCGATCACCGGGCGGGGAGCAAGTCCTGCGCTCCACCCGCCGAAGCCAGGAGGAAGGGCAGGCCCTCCACCGTCGTCGCCACCACCACCGTCGCCGCCACTGTCGCCGCCACCGCCACCGCCGCCGCCGCCGCCGCCACCACCGCCGCCGCCGCTGCCGCCGCCGCCGCCGCCGCCGCCACCACTGCCGATAGGGCCCGGGGGGGGGCTGAAATGGAGGAGTAATAACTCCTCCACTACGCCTTCTCCAGGCGAACATCAACCACTGCGCCTGCGCTCAGGACCTGTTGCTCCAGAGCATGGCGCAGTGGTCGATTAACATCGCCGTGGTCGCTGAGCCGTACTTTGTCCCGCCCAGGGATGACTGGGTGGAGGACCTGAACGGCTCAGTGGCCATACTTTCGTCGGCCGCCGCCGGTACCCCGTCCCTCGAAGGTGTCACGAGGGGACAGGGGTGCGTAGCAGCACGGTTCGGAGAGATTGTAGTAGTGGGAGTATACTTCTCTCCGAGCCGAACTCTCGCCGAGTTCCAGAACTCTTTAACAGAGTTGAGTGTCGTCGTCGCTAGAAACCATGCCTACTCCGTGCTAGTGCTCGGGGACTTCAACGCCAAGAATTTGGCCTGGGGTTCCCGTTGCACGGATGTGCGGGGCAGGATGGTGGAGGACTGGGCTCTGGAAACAGGCCTAGTCGTCCTAAATCGGGGTTCTGTTCCTACGTGTGTGCGGATGCGGGGCGAGTCGGTGGTGGACATCTCGTTCGCCAGCCCCGCTCTGTCACAGCGTGTCATTGACTGGCGCGTCATGGAGGAGGTGGAGACCTACTCCGATCATCGGTATATCCGGTTTGAGGTCTCCACCCAGACCTCTAGCGCGCTGGTCCAACAGGCCCCGAGTGGTCCGCGGTGGGCGCTGAAGCAGCTGGACCGGGAGCTTCTCCTGGAAGCCTCGATCGTGCAGGCCTGGGTGTTTTCACCGGACAGGCCTGCTGACATTGACGATGAGGTGGAGTGGTTCCGGGAGGCCATGTCCGAGATCTGTGACGTGGCAATGCCCCGAGTCCGGCCAGGACGTGCCCGACGTCAGGTGTACTGGTGGTCGCAGGAGGTTGGGGCGCTACGCAAGGCGTGCGTCGACGCGCGACATCGGTACACCAGGCACCGCAGGCTCCGCATCCGCCCTCCGGATGCGGAAGCCACGGAGGTGGAGCTGTACGAGGGGTACAGAGCGGCGAAGACCACCCTCCAAGAGGCTGTCAAGCGGGCCAAGGATACGGCCCGCGAGGAGATGTTGGAGACTCTGAACCGAGATCCATGGGGGCGCCCTTACAGAATGGTGCGGAATAAACTCCGCACCTGGGCCCCCCCGCTGACGCAGAGTCTCCGACCCCAGCTGGTGGAGGAAGTGGTGAGCGCTCTGTTCCCTTCACGGGGGGAGCATACTCCCCCGCCTATGGCTCCGCCACTTGCGGTGCCCGAAGCGGACCACACGGACGACGACGACGACACCCCTGAAGTGACCGGGGTAGATCTGAGAGCGGCGGTAGGCAGGCTGAAGGCCAAAAATACCGCCCCGGGACCCGACGGCTTGCCGGGTAAAGCCTGGGTCCTGGCCTCGAGGGCTCTCGGGCCTCGACTGGAGGCGCTCTTAAGCGCATGCATGGAGAGAGGCCAGTTTCCACTCCGTTGGAAGACGGGGAAGCTGGTCCTCATTCAGAAGCCAGGGCGCCCTGCGGACTCTCCGTCCGCATACCGGCCCATAGTGCTGCTCGACGAGGTCGGCAAGCTCTTTGAGAGAGTGATTGCGGGCCGCCTCGTCGGGCACCTGGTGAGGACGGGGCCGGACCTTGCGGAGTGCCAGTTTGGCTTCCGCAAGGGGCGCTCGACGGTGGACGCCATCATGCGCGTGAGAGCCCTCACGACGGGGGACGCGGTGTCACGGGGTGGGGTGGTCGTGGCGGTGTCACTCGACATCGCCAACGCGTTCAACACCCTGCCCTGGAGCTGCATAGGGGAGGCACTCCGGTATCACCGGGTGCCGACTTACCTCCGTCGAATAGTCGGGGCGTATTTGACGGACAAAGCCGTCATCTACCCCGGTCGCGACGGGAACTGGAACCGGCGAGAGATGTCGTGCGGTGTCCCACAGGGATCGGTTCTGGGGCCGCTCCTGTGGGACATCGGTTACGACTGGGTGCTGCGGGCCGACCTCCCTGATGGCGTCAGCGTAGTTTGCTACGCTGACGACACGCTGGTCCTGGCGCAGGGGAGGTCGCATCAGGCGGCGGCCGACGCGATGACACGCGGGGTTGCGATAGTCGTGGAAAGGATCCGGCAGTTGGGTCTCGAGGTGGCATTGCACAAGTCCGAGGCCATGTCTTTTCATGGGCCCCGGTACGGGCCACCTTCGGGATCCCAACTGATGGTAGGAGGGGTTCACATCGGCGTCGAGAAGACGATGAGATACCTGGGTCTCGTCCTCGACAGCCGGTGGAACTTCGTCGAGCACTTCCGACGTTTGGCCCCAAAACTGGAACGGACCGGGGCCGCCTTAAGGCGGCTCCTGCCCAACCTGAGGGGGCCAAACGCCTCCTGCCGGAGGCTTTACGCGGGGGTCGTGCGGTCCATGGCCCTATATGGGGCCCCGGTATGGGCGCGTTCACTGCGGCTTCGAGCCGCACACTACCTGAACGCGCCCCAAAAGGTGGTAGCCGTAAGGCTGATCCGGGGGTACCGCACGATCTCGCGCGAGGCAGCAAGCCTCCTTGCCGGACTGCCACCATGGGATCTGGAGGCGATAGTCCTCGCGCGCCTGTATGACTGGCGCGCGGAGGCACTACGTCGGGGGGAAACTCTGCACCCGCGGCAAATCGCTGCGGAGCGGACGGACCTCCGGCGCGGTCTCATGGTGGAATGGAAGGCGCGACTATCGCAACCCAGCGCAGGGCACGCCACGATAGCGGCGATAAGACCCCTCTTTGAGGAGTGGCTAGAGAGGCGTCACGGCGCTCTCACCTACCGCCTGACGCAGGTCCTCTCCGGACACGGATGTTTCGGGAGGTTCCTGCACATCATCAGGCGGGAGGAGACGCCCGGGTGTCACCACTGCGAGGATCGCCCAGAGGACACGGTGGAGCATACGGTGGAGGTCTGCCCCGCTTGGGCAGAGCACCGCCGTGTCCTCGTAGAGGCGATCGGCAGCGGCGGCGACCTCTCGCGCCCGGCCCTGGTGCAAGCCATGGTCCGGGGCGAGAGGGAGTGGGAGGCGGTCACCTCCTTCTGCGAAGCAGTCATGCTAGCGAAGGAGGTGGCGGGATGGGCGAGGGAGAGATCCTCACGCCTCAGCCGCCGAGGGAGACGCTCCGGGCGTCGGGAGCCGCGTGACGACTCCCGGCCACCGTAGGCGCGGGCCTGCGGGCGGAGAGCAATGGGTAGCTCTCCGCCCGATCAGGACCAGGCCCGTGCCGGACGGCGCGTAAGTGTTCCACGTGCGCCTCGAAGAGATGTCAGCATAGATGACGGGGCCCGACAGGGCCGAAGCCTGCCGGGGTAGCGGGATCGTCCGAAAGGGTTACCGCTGCCCTGGTACATAAAGGGCTAAGGAAGGAACACGGGTGGGTTTTAGTCAGTAAGAGTCTGACACTCCCTTCTGCTCCACCCAGAGCGGGAGGAGTCATTTGATGATTTCCCATCCTGAAAAAAAAAAAAAAAAAAATCCCTCAACGATTTATCTGCATCTAATATGCCGTTTGACAGTGTTCATCTCTTCAGAATCAACATGAAGAATAGACATGCATCATCGAAAGTATATCGTTGCTATGTATTAGTTGATGTAAATATTTATGGACTAGACTAGCCATAAAAAACTACTGTTGCTCATGTTTCACCGGTAGGAGGACAATTGGCTGTTGTGCGCATACTATGTGCCTAGTTTGGTTTTTAGGACGTAATCTGTAATAAGACGGCGTATGTCTGTTATCGAGTTATGAAGAATCTCTGAGACGTACTCAAGCTTTATTGAGCTGAAGTATGCTGCTAGGTTTTTCAATTAATTACACTGTTGCAATATTTATCTTGGCCTTTGTGGTTTCATTAAAGTCTATTTCATCTCTTTGTCAGCTTGAAGTTAATTACAAAATGTCAGCGTTGCAATTACCAATTACTCCTAAGTTAAATTCAAGTGTTTTATTACGAAGGTATTTCAAATGACTTTCAGGCAACCACACAGCCCACCCCTGAACCGAGGAGGCCCGCGGTGGTGGGCCGGCACCAGTCGGGGGTTGCGGAAGGATCGTACGTTCCCGTGACCCCCGGCGTAGGTGTGATATGGAACACCGGGGTGGTTTTTAGTCAGTAAGAGTCTGACAGACCCCGTTGCCCGCCCCAGGGCGGCCGACATCCATGAGGAATTTCCAGTAGGCCGACGACGTAGCGGCCAACAAATAGGTTGCGGTGCCGCTTGGGCGACATCGCAACTGAGGTGGGCCTCAATGCCGTATGGGAGGCATCGCGGCTAAGGGTTGGAGGCCGCGGCGGGAGAGGAGTGCCGGTATTGTGGTGCGCCACTCTCCCTACCTTCCGCGGCATTGTCGGGGTCGCCACCGTCCAATGGCAAACGCGGTGGGGCCGTAGGGGAGGAGGAGTGTTGGTATGATGTTGGCCGGTCTCCCTTTCCTCTGCGGCCGTAAATTGGCAGGCGGCGGGGCCAATGACCTGACCCGTTCCATGTGCTGGTTTGGTCCCTGAGGTGATCACGGCGTGTTATGTGTTCTGGTGCGCCGGTGATGGGGAGTACTCCCCAGAGGAGGGTCCGGTGACGGACAGCCGCGGCGGGTTCACGGATGAGTACTAACCCGTGCCCGTGTTCCCGCCGTGAGCGGCAGAGGAGGACACCGTATAGTTTTAATGGGTTAGAGTCCCACATAACTGCACCATCTCCCCGTGGTACTACCACGCAGAATGCATGAGCATTATTCCACGTAAAAAAAAAAATGGCTTGCAGTGTGACCATCACTGACCTCTAATAAACAAGTACGCTGGACTAAATATACTGTACGAAATGAGAGTTGTTTTTTGTGCCGATTCAAAGCGCCCCGCTCGAGCGTCTCAGGAACTAAAGTTGACACACTCTTGCAAACAGTCGTCGTGTTGTTTTAGTACGTCTCTGATTATTTCGATCTAAATCGTGGAATAAGACTTTTTTGTGTATTTTGTGTTTACTACGACGAGATATTTAAAACATTTTTATCATGAGACTATGCGCATTTTGTTAAACTCACTATCAGAAATATAAGTTCCAAGGACGCTCACGTTGTTATCAGCGCCAAAATGGCGAAAATCAAATGTCTTCGTTTTGTCATCGATAGTATGATGTCCAGCGTACTTGTATGATATACGAGTAGGTCAGTGGTGACGTGGTGACCATACATAACATATCGACACTCCTCCGTCTCTCGGAAAGCATGTTAAGCCGTTCCGGTCCAGCCGTGTAACATCACGCCGATATTTCCCCGAAGGGTCAGGCCAGTACATTTCCCCAGTAATACCTTACCTTTGTTGGTTATTCCTGTGTTTGTACGTGAGAATTTCCTCATTGCTAAATTCCCGTGTGTAAATGTTTATCATCGCATCGTTACCCCACAATGGCGTCAGTAGTGGACACAATTTGCTAAAAGTGTAATTTGTTGCGACGCAGCGGTCGGCATCAGTTTAGCGGTGCTGCACTCCACACAGATGTAGTTACATTGACCAAATGGAACTGTCATGAATTTTGCGTTTTGGATTTTGATAATTTTACGTCTCATGGACGACGCACCTATATTGGCAGGGCCAAGGCATAATGCTCGTTCCTTCTCATACAGAGAAAGCACGAGCATTGATCATCACGCTTGCTCAAGCTGGTTTACAATTTCAGTCTTTTAGTTACTTTAAGTCCAGGTTCCCTCACGATGTTCTCGATGTTTTGTGTTGGAGATCTACGGATTGTAAAATACTGTGGAAATCTACCACGAGAATTCTTTCAATCGTGCATATTTCGTGATTGCTCGGATGTTTTTGTACTCAAACAGATTTCATTTCATCAACAGATAATGCCGCCGATAGTCACATTAACTGATACGAATTTTCTGCTCATTATTTACCCCCTTTAAAAATATTAACAAAAGATCAGTTAAGGCAAAGAAAACTAACAAAACCAAACTGCAGCATTAAACAACACTGAATTTTTTTATAGTTCCTCTTTCACTAAAACTCTAAAACAGGGTTGTTGATCTGGAAATCGCATTGCTAATGAAAAACAGGATTCAATTTGAGATAAACTGCATTCACTCAATTAGTAGATTGAAATTTTGCGTAAACAACACCATGTTTCATTCTTTTGACAGGGCGAATATATATGCAGTGTTAAACAAATACTTTGGATAAATCCTTTGACAAAAAGTCCACCAGTGAAAATTTCCGAACGATTTATTATTACAACGATTAATTTTAAAGGAGGTATTTAAAATAAATGCAGCTGTCAGCAATATTTAATTAAGTAAGGTTTTAAATTCTGTGACATTTGTGTCTTAAAATAGGATGTAGGGACTGGTATACTTTGTTAATAATGCAACTGTACCTATTTCAATATTAATGTAGCAGTGAACTATGGCATTTTTATTTATAAGGGAATAAGGTTTAAAACTTTTTGACTTGTATACCCTTAAATAGAATGTCAAGGTAGGTTAAGCGTCAAGAAATTATTGGGTTTGTTTCGAAAAAAATCTAAGAAGCAGTGAGTGTTTTGAAAATGTATTCGATATAGAAAAAAAACATCATTCACTCATTTTGACAGTTCAACAACATTCATTGCGTTATTAACGTTGTTGAGCAGACAAATTTTTCGAACATATAAAGTAATGGTCTAGCAACATCCTTCAAAATGATTCAGATTGTGATTGAAAATGTGTTACGCAATTAGAATGCTGGTATATTTAGAATAAGCTCAACAAGCTTTTACTTCCATTTTAAGGATAGGGTTCATAGCGTCGTAGCATTATGTTGAGCGACGATGATCCCCCAACTAGTTCTTTTTGTGTTTGTATTCTTTCTCTGCGTCATGTATATACCGCAAATAAACATAGGTATTTTATTTTTCTATTTTAATTGTCATCTCAGTATTCATGCTTTTGCTCCATCCATAGTCGCATTAATCTCCTCAATAAGTAGTGTTTCTATATTTTTTTTTGGTGTTTATGGAACATCCATCCAAACTTTAGCTCTCCAACGGCCGGCAAAGAAAAATGAGGCGAAGCTGCTACAACAGGAGTCACTATTCCTAACACCGCTGCTTTTACCATAATGGATGTTTGTAGCCATTATTTTACGCTCGTGTTTCAGTGTTAAGGTGTACTGGCATTTCTTCAAATTAGAGTCTTTCCATACGAGATAAGGATGTTATTTATGAAGTCCTTAATTACCGTTGAGTTATAGCCCTTGGGTCACGTTTGGTCTAAATCGTGTGTTCTAGGCTAACGAGGATTGGCTAGACTTGTAATTGCTTGCTAATTTAGCTTGAAAGTTGTTCTGCTTTGCTTGTTGTAAGCGGAATTAATTTAGGAAGGGTATACTAATGTGTGGTCTGTATCTTGACGCTCGGCGTACGAATTCCAGTGTGGAAACTAGAAAGGTGATTTTAGGTATGGCGTGGTTTGTTTGTGCTTCGTTTGATTCAGTGTCAGTTCTGCAAAAAGCCATTGTGTCTTGCGTGGATCCACGTTCGATACGATACGAAGGGTCACAGAACTTCAAACGAGCAACTTACGTATTTCTGAAAATATCCCTTATGGTTTGAAAATTCAACCATGAACTCAATAACCATTCATATTCAATAAATATTACTAAACGGTGAAGGAAAACATCGCGAGGAAATCGGCATGTCCTAGAACTAAAAGTTCGAAGACATGTGACATCTACCAACCTGGGCCCGCGTGGTAGATAACGGCCCACTCCCTCTCAAAAAGAGAGGACGCCTGTGTCCCAGCAGTGGGAACATTATAGGCTGATTATACTTATACTTACTAACCTGTCAAGCTTAGAGAACCTATATTAAATGATGTTACTTCAAAAATGGCTGAATTTGTGATCATACATTTTTGTTGCATAATTAGTACCTACTTGCCTATAGTAGCTACAATATAAAATCAAAACAGTTGTTTGCTAACACGCAATAATATTAATAAGCCATCGCCAATCCCTTTACCATTCTTGCTGATTATTACAAAAACCCAAACGTTGATTCGTTCGCATTCAACAAAAAATCCTTCGCAACATTAAAACAATAAAAACATTGACTTTACCGTGAATCACAATCGCTTACTACGCAGGACACAAACTCAAAGCTACCAATAAAAATCATCCGTTTACGGATTATTTTATTTTAAAGGCATCCTAAGGCCCTTTGTACACACACGTTTTTTTTTGCCGTGAACTATTACGATTTATTCGCCGTGTGTAGGCGCGGTCCTCATTGTTATATGGATCATTATGAAAGCTTGTTGACGGACACCTTTTTTTATACGCCGTGTGCAGGCATGGTTCGTCAGTGTTGTATCGACCACTATAGAAGCTTGTGGACAGACACGTATTTTCTACGGCACAGTTTATACGCCGTGTTTAGGCACGGTTCGACAGTGCTAAATGGATTACTACGGAAGCTTGTTGACAGATAAATTTTTTCTACGGCGCGGTTTATACGCCGTACGGTAAAGAAACCGTGCCGTGTACAAAGGGCCTTAAACCTTTCAACAATCGTCAATTTTAACAGCCCCCGTTTCATTTTAACGAGTAAAGCCGATGTCCGTCAGTAGCTTGTTACTGAACTTTGACAAAATCAACTAGGATATAAAATAAAATGGTTTTTATAGGCTTACAAAGCGACAGGTTGGGCCACCTTTCGCTTTATGCAGGAATTACTGGGTTACGAGAATATAATGAAGCACGTTGTTCGTTTTCTTATGGGCTTTCATCTGGAATGGGCACTGCTGATACTAGGATCTCATTATCAATAGTCGCCGATTCCAATTAACGTGGTAGTATAATCAGCCTGTAATGTTCCCACTGCTGGGGCACAAGCCTCCTCTTTGTGCAAGAGAGTGGGCCTTAATCCACCACGCGGGCCTAGTGCGGGTTGGTAGATGCCACATGTCTTCGAATTTTTTGGTTCTAGGACATGCCGGTTTCCTCACGATGTTTTCCTTCACCGTTTAGAGAGCAGTGGTGATGAAATAATTTACACAAATTAAAGCGCCTGTCTGAAGCGTCTGCCTGCCTGTGTGAAGTAACATGGTACAAGTGCTGAAAGATGATTATCAATCGTTGCGATGAACGGTCGCGATATTTACTTACCACGTTCAGAAATTTCGTCGCCCTGTCCTTGACAGCAAACTGTACAATTTTTAGAGCTAAAATTGGTTAACATTTACAAAAAACTGTTAACACTATCCTTAGTTTAGTGATCTGTGTTTCAATTGCAATTTAACACAATCGTGTGCGATCAAATTTCAATGTATCGCAGACCGAGGTGTTCTGCGGAATAATGGTTAAGGATCCAGGTGGCCACAATCTGCCGTTACCTTTGAGAGCTTTTACGCTTCAACGTGAATATTCGTATTTCGTAACAATATTGCATTGCACTACTTACTTTAGTTCTGCATGGTCTATTTGAAAATAACGACAAAAAAAATTGCCGTTCCCTAGATTTTGCCTAGTTATGCGTCAACAACCCGCACTGGGCCCGCGTGGTGGACTACAGCCCACTCCCTCTCGAAGAGAGGAGGCCTGTGTCCCAACAGTGGGAACATGAAAGGCTGATAAATGAAGTGTCAACATGAATGTACAGCGCAGCCATTCTTTTTTGCGATTTTGAATCGATCCCATCGTAAATGTTGTTCTTATTAATGAGTATGTGACCTCCTCAGGCAACCCGTCTTTTTTTTTTTTTTTTTTTTCTGGATGGGAAATCATCAAATGACTCCTCCCGCTCTGGGTGGAGCAGAAGGGAGTGTCAGACGTCAGACTCTTACTGACTAAAACCCACCCGTGTTCCTTCCTTAGCCCTTTATGTACCAAGGCAGCGCGGGCAGGGACGATCCCGCTACCCCGGCAGGCTTCGGCCCTGTCGGGCCCTGTCAACTACGCTGACATCTCTCTGAGGCGCACGTGGAACACATACGCGCCGTCCGGCACGGGCCTGGTTCTGATCGGACGGAGAGCTACCCATTGCTCTCCGCCCGCAGGCCCGCGCCTACGGTGGCCGGGAGTCGTCACGCGGCTCCCGACGCCCGGAGCGTCTCCCGCGGCGACTGAGGCGTGAGGATCTCTCCCTCGCCCATCCCGCCACCTCCTTCGCTAGCATGACTGCTTCGCAGAAGGAGGTGACCGCCTCCCACTCCCTCTCGCCCCGGACCATGGCTTGAACCAGGGCCGGACGCTAGAGGTCGCCGCCGCTGCCGATCGCCTCTACGAGGACACGGCGGTGCTCTGCCCAAGCAGGGCAGACCTCCACCGTATGCTCCACCGTGTCCTCGGGGCGATCCTCGCAGTGATGACACCCGGGCGTCTCCTCCCGCCTGATTATGTGCAGGAACCTCCCGAAACATCCGTGTCCGGAGAGGACCTGCGTCAGGCGGTAGGTGAGAGCGCCGTGACACCTCTCTAGCCACTCCTCAAAGAGGGGTCTTACCGCCGCTATCGTGGCGTGCCCTGCGCTGGGTTGCGATAGTCGCGCCTTCCATTCCACCATGAGATCGCGCCGAAGGTCCGTCCGCTCCGCCGCGATTTGCCGCGGGTGCGACCTCCCCTGCGCCAGGACCAGCGTGTCGTCAGCGTAGCAAACTACGCTGACGCCATCAGGGAGGTCGGCCCGCAGCACCCAGTCGTAACCGATGTCCCACAGGAGCGGCCCCAGAACCGATCCCGGTGGGACACCGCACGACATCTCTCGCCGGTTCCAATTCCCGTCGCGACCGGGGTAGATGACGGCTCTCAATACTCAATACTCAATACTCAATACTTTATTGCATTCCACATGTAGTACTTAGGTGGTAAAACTTAAAATTAGATCACATGGACCCTGTCGGGCACAGCAAATAAGTGAGTTAGGAGAGAGGAAGCACTTGTAAATTATAATTATTATACAGTAGGTAGGTAATTTCTAAGATAAACTAATAGTAGGTATTTATAATATAGAATATAAATAGGTATCTATTGGGAGATCTTGTAATAATTAATAAATATAATATAAATATTTAATTTTGACTACTAAAATTATGACTTTATATGTATATCACTTAAATATTCATTTAATGAGTAGTAGCTTTTCTTTAACAAAAAATCTCTTAGTTTTTTTAGAAATGTGTGAGTTTTTTCTTCGTTTTTTATTGATCCGGGTAGTTTATTATATACTTTAATGGACATTACATAGGGACTTTTTGAGTGCATTTTTAGTCGAGAACTTGGTATGTTTAGCCTAGATCGGTGTCTGAGTAGATAGCGCGACTGGCTCTGTCCGTCAAATACGCCCCGACTATTCGACGGAGGTAAGTCGGCACCCGGTGATACCGGAGTGCCTCCCCTATGCAGCTCCAGGGCAGGGTGTTGAACGCGTTGGCGATGTCGAGTGACACCGCCACGACCACCCCACCCCGGGACACCGCGTCCCCCGTCGTGAGGGCTCTCACGCGCATGATGGCGTCCACCGTCGAGCGCCCCTTGCGGAAGCCAAACTGGCACTCCGCAAGATCCAGCCCCGTCCTCACCAGGTGCCCGACGAGGCGGCCCGCAATCAGTCTCTCAAAGAGCTTGCCGACCTCGTCGAGCAGCACTATGGGCCGGTATGCGAACGGAGAGTCCGCAGGGCGCCCTGGCTTCTGAATGAGGACCAGCTTCCCCGTCTTCCAACGGAGTGGAAACTGGCCTCTCTCCATGCATGCGCTTAAGAGCGCCTCCAGGCGAGGCCCGAGAGCCCTCGAGGCCAGGACCCAGGCTTTACCCGGCAAGCCGTCGGGTCCCGGGGCGGTATTTTCGGCCTTCAGCCTGCCTACCGCCGCTCTCAGATCTACCCCGGTCACTTCAGGGGTGTCGTCGTCGTCGTCCGTGTGGTCCGCTTCGGGCACCGCAGGTGGCGGAGCCATAGGCGGGGGAGTATGCTCCCCCCGTGAAGGGAACAGAGCGCTCACCACTTCCTCCACCAGCTGGGGTCGGAGACTCTGCGTCAGCGGGGGGGCCCAGGTGCGGAGTTTATTCTGCACCATTCTAGGCAACCCGTCTTAGGCCGTACCTACTGAAAATAAATCTATACTTTCTAGCTATACTTTAATGAATACGCCAACCTATATAACTATTATACTGCCGCTTCTTTTATTTATAACAGCCGTCTACGGCCTATCTAACAACACCCCACACCATGGGATTAGAGGATTTAAATTTTTTTTTTCAAGATTTTATACCATGTTTTTTATACATGCCAAATTACTACAGCTTTCTAGTACAAAGAGTCTCTGAGCTAAATTGCGGACAGACAGACAGACGGACGGGCATGGCTACTATAAGGAACCTACAGTGTAGTGTTGAATACTGATAAAACCCCAAAACATGATAACAGAACAGAACAAAAACCTGAAACGAAAACACCCGAAGCAAATTAGACAAATTGGCTGTACTGCCAAAAGAAGTTTACTACTACATTCGTAGTAGTAAATTAGTGTAGTGTAGTGGTTAATTTAAATAGTAACAAAGGTATCGCGTCGTTTATCCCTCGGCTCACGAATGTGGGCCATCGATTCACATTCACTCTTAATCAGTCTGAAAGGCGGAATCTAATTAAACTATAATACAGAGTAAATGAAATCAGTGGGAGAACGGATAAGAGGATCAAGGATAAATATGATTATTTATAGATGGCTGATTCTTTTTAACCAATCTCTTTTGGTTTACTTGAATCGGCACCCTAATTGCGAAACACACAATAAATCCCAATCTGAATCATTTTGAAGGATATTGCTAATCCATTGCTTCATAAGTTCGAAAAAGGTTACCTTCATAAAGTCTGCTCATCACGGTAATAACGCAATGCATGTTGTTGAACTGTCAAAATGAAACCGATTCTGATTGAGTGTGTGTTACGCAATTAGGGTGCTGGTCTAAAATAACATAACAATCATCTTGATTGTCTTTCTTTGAAAAAGTCAATTAATATAATTATAATTTATAATATAATGTTCGGTCAAGTTAGAGCATAATTTTTTTGGATTTTTTTCGATGCCATATTTTAGTTTGTTATTAGTTTTAGTTATGTAAGTTATGATATTTTATTGTTTTGTTTAATGTGTATAATAATGGTGTAAATATGAATAATAACTACAAACAAATTGCTATAATCAGATTATTATGTCATACAGAACATTAAAAAGTACATTTAATATAGATACTGTTTACGAACAAACATGCTACACAATATTAAGTATCAACCTATCCACTCATTGGTATACTGTTATTTTTACACTATAACCTCCTATTAGCCGGGAAACATGAAAACAAAATACTTGTATCACTGCGGTGGTGGGCTTAACATTATTTGTGTGCACTGGCTTAGTAAATTAAAAAGAAAATGGCCAGTACGCTGTGAGCCTTTGTTTCCTTTGAATTAGAGCTGATCATAACAATATGACAGACTTTATTTAGAATGACGTTTGCACACGTTAGCGTAAATTAGGGGCTCGTGGGAATGGGTCGATCGAACGTTAAGCTACGCTTGCCGAGGCTGGTCCATGGATGGGTAACCATCCATTTCGAGCCTCGGAAAGTACGTTAAACCCTTGCTCCCGGCTTTCATTCTTCGTTGATCTTTGACAGTCGTTACGGATAGTCAGAAACCTGGAAGTCTGACAACCAGTCTTATCAAGGAGAATCGTGTTACCTGGGGTTGTGGAGGTCAGATAGGCAGTCGCTACACGTAAAATACTGGTATTCAGCTGCATCCGGATAGATTGAAAGTTCGACTTAACAAACGAATTAATTATCATCTGTCTAAACAGATGATAGTGAATTCGTTTGTTGAAGTTAATGTTAATCTTGTAGGTAGGTGCCCACCATAGGATTTTTAATAGATTGATGAACTTGAGATTCCAAAACTTTTCTGCTAGTCTAATTAGAAAATATTGGATAACACCCACATGAGTTCGAGAAACAACATCGTAGAGAAATCGAATGCTAGTGTGAATAATAGATCGCTAACATGCATTGAAGAAAAAGGCAAAATATAATGTACATATACTTACAAAGAAAATTTCTGCGTGGGCTTGACAGCCAGCGGGGTTGCTCACACTAACACTGGCAATGGCTTTCAATTTGACAGCTCTACAACATTCATTGTGTTATTTACGTTATTGAGATAATAATTATGCTATATTACAGAATATTGCTATCAATATCCTTTATAATTGGACCCTGTTAAGCAGAAAAGATCCAACTAGCAATTTGTCGAAAATCGAGTTATATATATAGTAAGAATGTACACATCGAACTTTATATACGCAAAAAAGATCCAAGCAATCTGATCACTTCCACCAAACAAACTTCTATGTAAAAACGTTACCGACAATTTTCTTTTTTGCATATAAGATCCACGGATAGTTTTTTAAGAAAATCAGGAAACTTGCCTGTGGTGTTACATTTAAAATAATGCTAATTTACTTTGTTACCATTAGTAACTTTCCATTTTTGTATTCCTCTGCTTGTTAGTCTTATATTCACTCCTAAACTTCAAATCGTATTTACTGAAAAGTAACAAAATGTTTGTTGGATCTTTTCTGCTTAACAGGGATATTATTCAGATTGTGATTAAAAGTTTGGTAGGCATTTAGGGAGCAGAGGCAAAATAGTAATACCTATACAAGAAATATTTCTGGGTTGACTTTCATCAGTTCGTTAATGTACATCAACTGTCTACGTTTTTACGCATAAGCCTTAGATCTGCAGAACGTTCTCAATAGCCAAAAAATAGAAATGGAAAATGTTTACTGTCCAGGTAATACAGTAATCAGGTTTACTGGTTAACACCAAGTTGAGAGGACATCGACATGAGTAGCTTAAAATATTACCTACTAGGCTAGGTTTCAATATGGTATTTGCTAGTGAGCCCCAAACTAGACAGTTAGTCTGTATCTTGGGGCTCGGAGTACGAATTCCAGAATAGAGACTAGTTAGGTGAGAGCTGAGCTTTCCTATACGAGTATATGCAGTAAGTATTGTGCTGTTCGGATTTGTAGGTACATGTTCGAAGATTACATTCCGCTGCCAATAGAATGAATGAAAACTTTAGTGCTTCATAAGTGTACCTATTTTTACGTACCGTGGAAAATCATTGTATTTATCTAATCCTACTAATATTATAAACGTGAAAGTTTGTATGGATGGATGGATGTTTGTTACTCTTTCATGCAAAAACTACAAAACGGATTTGGATGACATTTGGCACACAGATGGTCTATAACCAGGATTAACATATAAGATACTTTTTATCTCGATATTCCCACGGGATCGAAACTTATGCGGGTGAAACCGCGGGGTGCTGCTAGTAGTAAAATAAAAACGAAAAGTATAATAGCTATGTACAGTAACATAACGAAAACATCACGCCCGTAATCCTCGAAGGGTTCGACAGAGATGTACTGCCACATAGTAATGCCACATTTCGGCAGTTATGTTTAAGTCCCATATAATGAGGGGCGAGCCTATCACAATCAACTGGGAAAAAATCCAGACTCTGGGCTATTAATGAGAAATTCCTGATGGGAAAACGCAATAACACTTTACCCGAACTGGGAATCAAATCCAGGGGGTCTACTCCGAAGTAGTATCGGCCGAATGTTCGGCCGTCTCCTGCTACGAAGTTACTATTTGGTTCGGTCGGTTACAATCCTACACGCCTACACTCTTTCGAATATTGACTATGGTCCCAACCCAACTGAGCAGATCCGAACTTTTTTCGCATTTTGCACTTCGGAGTAGGCCCCCAGGATCTTATGCTCGGCAGTAGTGCTACCGACCACTAGACCCAAGAGCGACTCACTATTGCCTATGTCTTAGTATACCTGCTTTTAATCTTTGACTATGTCTATTTTTGTAAAATCAAATTGGAAAATTCTAGTAGTGCCTTTTTGATAAATATTGTTTCCAGATACTGTAAATAAACTTTAAGTACAAGATCGTACTCTTCACGTGACCGGAGGGCTGGCCTGTTTTTTGGCCAAAGAATCAGCATTGCTATACAACGTGGCAATGCTGCCAGTCTTTTGGGCACGTTTCCTGTTGACAGCGATGCGGACGAATTTTTGATGCCTTTTGATTATTTCCCCTCCTTTTTATATATTTGTATATATATTTAAAAAATAATAATAAGAGACTGTTAGGTTTTTAAATGATGTAAATATTTAGTTGATTAATTAAATAAATTTGATCGTACTTTTAATTATTTGTTTCTTAAGGCCAGCTATATCAATCACATACCTACAGTAATAGTCGAAGGACGCCTTTCATCAAAATAACATTTTATTCGAAATAGTTTTGTAAGATTGTGCGCAATGTGCAGTTTGAAATAAACGTTTTAGGGCATAACCTAAAAAAATTCAATGTACGTTCACGAAACTGGCATATGAAAAGCAACGGCTTGTTAGGATCTCGCAGATCTACGGTAAAGATGACAGACATTGCTGATAAGGAACTCGTCCCAGAATCACAGACGAAGCACCTGAGGGTGGATGGAGCGGCTCTATGGACACTTGCTAATGAATGATACACGAACTGTGTTGTGTGTGAACCATAAACAAAGGAACATGTCATTTGCGAGAAAAACAAAATGCAAGATCCACGATATTATGACATTTCAAACAAATATTCTCCTACCAGTTTAACCAAGGAGTATTATATTCCCCAGTAACTGGATTGTGGAGTAAGATACATCGCAGTACAAACTGTTTTGAAGAATATAACATGTTGTGTGTTGAATGACTAGGAGTGATTTCAATGAGCGCTTTTGGTAGTAATTATTTTGTCATTATAAAATAATAGCTATTGCCCAAGACTCCGTCTACGATTCAGGATGAAAAGCAGCCTATGTCCTTTTTCTGGTCATGGTCTGCCCACATGTCAAATTTCATCCAAATCCGTTCTGCAGTTTTAGTGTGAACGTGTAACAAACAAACGTACAAAACATTTAATCTTTTCTCTTTTATCTAAATTAGTTTAGATTTAAAAAGCAATAGTAATGTCAGTAGCAAATAGGTAATTAGAATGCTAATTTCTCCTCTACCTTCAATGAAATAACCTTCCTTAACAAACAAATTCGTAATGCATTTCCTATTTAAACAAACAGCCTTTCGAGCCAATAAAAGAGAACGCGCAATGTATAAGAGCCATTACGCTAACTTTGACAGCGATGTAGCGGCTGATCGGTCATTACCCGCCCATCGGGCCCTCGCGTGACTAAAACTTCCTTACTTCACGTTGCATGCTATTTAACACGGAAAAATTTGCTTTCAGTCCATTCTCTAATAAAGCGACTGTCTAAAATGGATTAAATTAGAGCTTACAGTTTGATAAAGTTTTTTCCTAAGGTTTTAACTTATTAACGTAAATATTCTTGACCTAAAATTAACTACTACATTAATAGCGGAATATAACAATATTTTCTTTTCTCTCGAGTCATGTTATGTCGTAATATCAATATTTTCAACATATAATTCCGCTTTTACCTGAGTATTCATACAGCTATGTATGAATAACCTTACAAAAACAATACGAACGTAGAAAAACAATCTAAAAGCGAGGTGATTAGAGAAAGGTCCCATGTGAGTGCACCAAAACAATACACCATTAAGACATTCACAAAAGAATATAAAAGCTAAAAACTATTTTTAGAAAAATTCTAAAAGCTCAACTCTTTCCGCTTTTGAAAACAAGCCAGGAAAAGAAACCTTTTGCATTTGCCAAAATTTAATTAAAAAGATATCTTTTGTTGGCTCGATTTTACTGTGTGTATCCTTTTGAATGGAGGTACCGTTATATTTTTCAGTGGAAACGACTAAACGAGTGCAGAAAAGGATCAACTGTACAGGTATATCCTGGATCAAATTATTTAAGATTTACAAAGATCATAATACAATGCTGCGTGTTGAATGACCGGGAGTGATTTCAACGAGCGCTTTTGATAGTAATTATAGTAATGATAATACCATTAAAGCAGTGGCGGCCCAGAAGTAAAGGCCGCGACTTGCGAGTTTTAGGTTATAGGTTCGAACCCTGGCAGGCTTTTTAGTAACGTGTGCGGCAACAGGTAATTAGAATACCATATTCTCTTAGAATTTATGAATGTCTGCATGTTGAACGAGTCATAGGCCAAATGTACCACCGTGTGCGTCCCAGAATACGTCCGGCGACATCGAGGCAGACCCAGGAGAAGACGGCAGGATGAGCCTGACGCTTATAGAGAGGATTGGTCCACAATAGCTCAAGACAGAGAGCCAAAAATAGTAGGTATTTTTGGCTATATTATCCCAAGCATGCAGGGCAAAGGCGTTCATTTCTCTTTTCCACTCCTCTCCGTCTTGAGCTAGTGTGGACAAAACAAAACTTAATATCTACATAAAACTGCACACAACAACTCAATAAAACTCTTCAAAGAAAATCCATTTCAGCCACATCTTGCCCCGTCATTCACCTTGAATCCTGAACTTATACTGACATCAAGCCAACCACTATGCAAATCCCAAAATATATTAATCCTATAAATAACAAACATTATTCATCCTCTCCAAACAAAACACAATCGATCCGATGCGATATTACTTAATGCAAAATTGAAAGCGGCTGTTTCGTCCTTCGGATAGCCAATGCTTTCAAAACAGCGCTTTCTGAATGCAAATGCGAAGATCGAACGTAGTCAATTTGGTGTTCAGTCCCGTTATTGTTGATGAGTTAGACGCCCGGGATTTCTATGGTGTGGCGCTGAATGGGACAGTGGCTGTGGCTAATAAATGCTGCAGCATTGGAAGTGATTTGGCTCTATTTGTGTTGGATTTTCTGTTTGGTTTTGAATAGTAGCATAGCAACGCAATTAAACTGGAACAAGTGAGTGTTATTAGCTATATGCTAGAAACTTTTCTTTGTAATCATACCTATAATACACGCTGACAGGGAAACTCGACGTATTCCTTGAAAGGCGTTATAATAGAGGTAATTAGCAATAAATTTAGTCCAGTTAACTAGGGTAGAAAATTGGATGATTATCGAGCTGTGTTTGTTCTTAGATTTTTAAAAAAAATTCTGACTCTTGTTACCAAAAACAATGAATTATGAGAAAAACCTACAATTAAATGTTTGGAGTGGCCAAACATTTAATTGATACTTTTCTGAAAGTTGAAAAATGAGTGATCATTTAAAAATAATGCTTGCATAACTTACATAATCTCAGAAATAAAAGGTCTTTAATAGCAAAATTTTAATTTGTAACCATCCATTTTGACCGCTAGTTCACTGGACTTAATTTGTTGCTAATGACCTCTTGTATAACCCCTTTCAAGGAATATGTCGAGTTTCCCTGTCACCCTGTATATTATGCATTTCTTGTACTCTAGGTTTGTCGAGTTTACAGTAAGCAGGCAACGATTCCTGGGTCATTGTTCTATTGTGAATTGATAACGTTAAAATTCTATATTTTATCGCATTAAATGTATTTTTTGTTATGTTTTTTCTAGTGTACAATAAAGTATACATAAATAACTAAATAAACGTTCTCACCAAAACTTTAATAATGCCAATTATTAAACTCTTTTTCACCATTAGCGATCGGTTTGCACTATGTTTTTAAACCAAAGCAAAAAGGCTCTGCGCTGTATTTTATTGCAGTTATAAGTAATATTTAAAAAACAATTATTATTTGTTCTATTACATCTTCATTAACAGGAAGTTAATTTGACTTTACTTAGCAATATTCATTCATTCGCTTACTATTTCGATTATTCGTACCATTGGCGTTGTTAGTACAAGACAATGCACTTAAAATTTATTTAAATTGATCCCTTAATTGAGTTTCCTTGCCTGAAACTCATGAATAATGGTCATTTTATTTGAGAGTTTGTACTTTAGCTTTCAGTTACCTATGCAAGTGGAATAATATTGTTGATAAAATAAATAATAATTAAGTTGCGAGAATAGAGAAAGAGTTAGTTAATAAAATGAATTTACAAAATTGAGTCATCATCATCGCTATTGTATGAAGGGGTTACTCTTGTTATAATAGGGTACTGATGATGAGCTCTGCTTAGAAAGATGAAGACGAAAAAGTTTAGTTGCGGTAAACCTGACGCAGAAAAAGAACACAGACACAAAAAAAAATAAGAAGCTGGGGGAAAACATGCGTCACATTCAAAACGGCCAACGCTCAGCATAATGGTAATGTGACCCTACGCGAGACAAGAGCCCCAGCGCTGGTTTTAGGCGTCAGCCGGCGTTCCCGTGAGGACGTCAACCAGTGCAGAATACGATAATATATAATAAAACAACAATAAAAAAATCTTAATATAGAATAAAATGTATAACAATGTTTCAATAGCTAATGGAATCATAGCTGACATCATCATCATCATTGTTATTTGGTTCGGTCAGTCAAAGTTTTTAACCAAATTTTTAAGAATAAGCACCCTTCAATCGATTTTTTTGCAAGCAACTTAGCGTCTACTGTATAATATTGTTTCTGATACACTCTGACAGCGGCTGCGCTTGCATGGCAGATGCATGTGTAGCTGCTGTTGTTCACAATGATCATATTCTGTAAAATCTACCACCTAATTTCACATGTGGAAGCAATAAATATATTGAGTATTGAGTGTGTGCTGTTACAGGTATTTAATTTATTAGTTAAATAATTGAATGTTATACTTAGTGTTATAGCTAATGACTATTTAGTCAATTTAAAAATGTGTACAACAATACTCTATTGCTAACTGTGGAGGCTTGTAAATAGCTTGTCGTCAATTACCTCACTACTACTTCTGTATTTGATAGCTGTAGCCCACCCAAAGACAATCAAATAAAAATAAAAAATCATCATTTCAGCCCGAAATCCCTTTTTTCTGCCATACTTTCCTGTTCCGTAATTAATAATAAAATATACATAATTAAAAAAATACCAAGATAAAGGACAGAATCCATCAGTAGCTCTGAATCTATCAAAAGAATGCCCGTATAAAAAAAGTAACAATATTGTTAGTTCTTTAACCCTACCCTCTTAAAACACGCCCAGATACTTACTTCACCTAACTTAAGTGAAAAACCTTGTTCAATACCCACATTCAAATGAACACTCAAACCTTGAACGTTATAGAATACTCAAATTATAAATTTTCACCGAAAGTTCGTTTACCGCCGGATTCGGAGACATCATCATCTGCCCAGCCTTTTCCCAACCTTGTTGGGGTCGGCTTCCAGTCTAACCGGATGCAGCTGAATACCAGTATTTTCCATGACGCGACTGCCTATTTGAAGACAACCCAGTTACTGGGTAATACGATACCCCTTGGTAAGACTGGTTGTCACGACTGTCAAAGATCCACGATTGACAGCCGAGACTAACGCCGCATTCGGAGACATCACTTTAAAATAATCAATCATTAACTATAACTGACCTTAGGCGACAAACTGAGAATGCTTGACAGTGATGCTAATGATAGGAAAATGTATTGGATTAACATATGCTGCCAAAAAGTGTATAATTATGTCATTCCTGTTGAAAGTAGTTGTAGAAATAAGAAACGCTTTGAAAGCGATTGCCACTGTTTAGGCCCTGTGCATACCGTGACACATGTCGACTCATGATAAATACTGACTTTCATCTGCATCCGACTAGACTGGGATCTCATCCCAACATAGTTGGGAAAAAGTTAGGCAGAAGATGACGATCTTGTCACACGTCATATTAAATAGACTGTCATATTTTTGAGTGACAGCGTCCCAATATCATAAATTCTATCTGACTTCCACAACCCAGTTATTGGGTAACACGATGCTCCTTCGTACGACTGGTTGTCAAGACTTTTGGGCTTCTGAGTACCCGTAACGACTGTCAAAGATCTATGAGTGATAGCCTAGACCAACGGCTTCCGAAGCACGGAGGGGTCTCGGTATGTAAAGATGGTCACCCATCCACGGTCCAACCGCGGCAAGCGTTGCTTAACCTATACACTTGTAAATATTAATTTTAAGCAACGACTCTGGGTACGAAGGTAAGCTTGTTGAGTAATTGAACAAAAATTCTATTCCGTGTCCGTACAAAGTGTAAGGTAGCCTCTCACTGTGTGCCAAACGACCCCTTTAGATTCTAAACACGCGTCCAGTAATGTTCGAAGACGGGTTATTTGTACTTTCTATCGATTTTGCTGCCTCTACTTGACTTTCTTTAACTTCTGTGCTACGGTACAATCTTGTAATCAAGTTTTGAATGAGTTTGTGTAGTGATCTTTTGTTCTCAGGTTCCTTTGAATGTGCTTAGAACCTTTTTTGGGTATGAACTTTTTGGAATCGATTTCGGATTTCAGAAGGTCAATTTTCGTAAAAATACGAGAATTGCCCTTCTGTTTAAATTTTGTGTGAAATATTCCATTCTTCAGTAATTATTATTGTAATTGTTTTAATATTTGTAGATGAATAATAGTTTGCTGCACCGGACGACGTCATTACGTTGGTGCCGGCTGTCGCTGAAAACCAGCGCTGGGGCTCTGTCTTTCATAGGGTCGCAGCATAATGCTGAGCGATAGCCGTTTTGCGTGGATGTGACGCATGTCAACCATTTCTTATTGTTTTTTATGTCCTTTTTTATGTCATATTTACCGCGAATAAAAGTATTTTCTTTCTTTATTTTTTTCTTTTTTTCTTCCAGTATGAATTTTGTGCTTTGGAATTGTTGTAGTATAGTAATGGTAAATAGGCACGGTCACAGAGATAGTTTATTTGAAAGTAAGGCACTTTCCAGTAACCACATTGAACACAAACAAGGTTCATTAAAAGCTTTACCCATACTTAGAATACCCTGCTAATTAATTAACGAAACACTCAATTTATTTACACAATGGAATCGTGCTTTACTGGGTCGAACTAAAAGAACAACAACATCAAAAGACTTAAATAATTTAACCCAAAATTTTTAAGGTACTAAAAGATGCTGCAGACTGAACTAAACCAAATAACTCAAGCAAAATAGACTCGCGGTTTACGCCCCGACAAATTCTGACTACACTCAAGAAACAAGTCTTAGATGGTACAGAACTAAATCTTTATTTTTCCCCGTACATATAAATCTTCAGGATCGGTTCGTTGCACAGATTACTTTGGAATCCCTCTTAGTAGATGCAAGACGGATAACTGGTGGCCATGTCGCAGGATCCGCTTGTAAGGTCTTCGACTTTATCTAAAGGGAATAAGATTGCAATGTTTTCTTGCTCATTGTGTGAAGCTTATGAAAGGAAAATTTATTATTTTTTTGCTATAAAGTTTTTCGTGTCAAGTCATCAATTTGCCACAAGCACGGAGATAGGTCATTGTTCATGCCTGCAAATCTTCAGAATGCCACGAAACTCGTTGGCGCTAACCAAAGCGCATTTGCAATGGAATATGTTAAACTGACATTTATAGAATTTTGTGATAATACTTTAATATGCTGGTAATATTTTTATAGTCTGCGGATCGGCTGCCAATGAAAATGTCTATGCCTGCATCGTAGCTATGTCCTGCCAAATGCAAACTTCTGACATTAATAGTACATTATCTAAGATTCATATTTTGTACTTTCCAATTTTTATTCTGAATAAATATGTATTTATTTAGACCGCGGCGAAGGTGGTGTGGATGGTGGCCAACATGATCAGAGATTGCACAAGTTAAAGAGGAAGGAAAAAGGGAAGGCCTTTGCCCAGCAGTGGGACACGTAACAGCCTAGCAATTTTTTTATTATTATTATTCAAGCCATTAAGTCTGGTATACACGGTGCAATTAAATTGCCAGTTGCATACAGACAAGAAACTTGAATCGTGTAAATGGGGACTAAAATTGAAGCTATAAATGACTTCCATCTCTAAACACTTTTATTGTTGTTTCATCTTATGGTATGACACAGGCTTTCATGTCATTGTAGTAGCTAGCAACAAAAATTATTCGGTTAAAACTTAAACTATTGTTGCGCGCCACAATTAATGCCTGGTGCATGGTGACATTAGTTACCACTAGCGCCATCTAGTATCAAGTAGCAGAACGAATTTACCAGTAGCGCAATCTAGTATCGAGTAACAGAACGAATTTACCACTAGCGCCATCTAGTATCGGGTAGCAGAACTAATAGATCCTTCTAGAAATTTCAATGCTAGAACTATCGACATCTTGTCAGTCGGAGCCGGTATGTACTCGAACCTTCTAGATGTTTCTACAATAGAAGATTCTAGATCTATATTCAGCACTATATAAGGCCGAGATTAGCCGCGACCAGACAGACTTGGATCTGCGATACATGCGAATACATCAAAAGCGATCTTCAAGTGCGACTTAAGAGCAATTGTGTTTTATAATTAGTGTGTTTGAGTTGTTATTAGTGTTGTTTAATTAAAGTGTATCTTTTGGTAATTTATATCGGCAGTTTTTATTGTAACGAACCCGAAGCTCGTAACACTGTTATCCCGTCTCTTCAAACCTTTACAGTAGATGTATTAGAATATTTCCTTAGCGAGGATATACGATTACACAGACGGTAAACTCTGAGGCAGCGAGGCTTGATCCCAGCACACAACATTTACCCTGATACTCTTGAAGTACTACCTACGGTGGGATTACGTTCCTTACAAAGTATACGTCTTTTTGCTGATGTACTTTTAATTCGGGTATCGTTGCAAGGTTTTTGTGGATATTAATGCAGTTTTTTAGCTTGTTGTATTGTTGGAAGACTGAATTTCAAGTACCTACCTTTTTATTCAAAATGCGAGACAAAATAAAATCACCTTTAAGTGGATCTGTGAATGCTTAGTAATTATCGAAAGGCAAAAAGATTTGGCTTTTAGCAACTCTCTTGACAATTAATACCTTTTTTTTAGATTTAGATACCTACTACGCTTTGGAATGGGTGACTAGCTTCATATTTCTCACTGACCAACCCCTTCACGATTCAAAAGTGCCTGTAATTGTTTTATCCTACTAATATTATAAACGCGAAAGTTTGTATGGATGGATGGGTGGATGTTTGTTACTCTTTCACGCAAAAACTACTGAACGGATTTGGATGAAATTTGGCACACAAATACATAAAATACTTTTTATCCCGATATTTCGACGGGATCGAAACTTATGCGGTTGAAACCGCGCGGCGCTGCTAGTTTGAAATAAAAGCTTTGATTTTGAGTTTTTGAGAAGCAACACAAACAATTTCAATATTGTATTAAAAAGGTAGTGTGTTTTTGTAAAATAACCAATGGTAAAATAATTACTACCGAATTGTCTCCTTATTAGGTACCTATTTCAGTCAATAGAACTGAACGGATCTATCTCACCAATAATGTCACCCAAATTCACTATAAAATCCACTACTCGTGAATAGCACTCGACAGTGTTCTCTTCTCGTATAATGCGCTTGGAATGGTAATGGAATCAATGTGACTACTATATCGAATGAAATCGATTCCGATTACCATCGATGATGCGTGATCAGGGTGCAGAACCTACTCGCATTTAAACCGTCGAGATCCATTATGTCAAAGGTAGAAACTGGGATTGGTAATTGGATGCCCTACATGTGACAACACAGATGATCCAGCACACATTGTGCATGATGAAACTTAGATATTGGTTTAAGCCAAAAAGGAAATGCTGTTTGTCGTTATGACTGTCTGTCACTTACTCCTATTTAATAACAAAATGTCTTATTCTAAATTCTAATTTTAAAATTGTTACACGATATCGGCCCTCTTAGAAACGCATTAAATCTCAATTTTATGGTCTGACAGCTTACCCTAATCAATAACAAAATATCCTATTTCTTTAAAATATTGAATCTCTTAGAAACCCAACCCATTCCATTTATATTTTATGGGAAACAGACCGGCACTTATGGCCAGTCATCAGTAGAAAGCGATACTTTACGTCACTTAAGATGCAATATTTTGTACGAATTCTAGGAACGCCGAGACACCAGATGTGTGACTAGCAACACACAATGCTAGTCACACATCTGGTGACCATAAGATGGCTCCGTCGGCCGTAGGCCTACCTATATACCTGAACAAACCTTTGAAACAATTGAGTAATTGTACAAAAAAAAAAAAATATCGGTGGGAGAGAATTTTAGAGAATGGGTGAGAGAAAATTTTATCAGCCTAGGGTAATTTAGGAACAGTCACATCGTCGTAGACTAAACTATGAAATTGATGTAAATGTGACTCCATTTGTGCTTGTTTCCAGTAGGAAAAGCAAGTAGAAATGGATTTGAATCAGAAGGTTTGTAGAAAAATATATGTCTGCGTATGACTTTTTGTAATGTTGTAATTAATAATAATAAATAAATAAATGATAAATATTGAATTTCAAATCTTTAGAAGCCTAGTTTTAAATATTTCTGTATTCCTTTTCGACTCACGGAGTCATAATGTTACCATATCACTGCATGATTTATTTGTATCAACATCCAATGAACTCAGCCTATCGCAGTCCACTGCTGGACATAGGCCTCTCCCAGACTGCGCCACAACACCCTGTCCTCCGCCTTCCACAAATCAGTCTACCCCAGCCATCTTCTTTACGCGGTCTCCACTCGGAGCGGTATTTGTATATCCTACTAATCCTAATAATATTATAAACGTGAAAGTTTGTATGGATGGATGGATAGATGTTTGTTAATCTTTCAAGCAAAAAGTACTGAACGGATTAAGATGTTTAGCACACAGATAGTTTATAACCAGGATTAACACATGGGTTGCTTTTTATCCCGATATTCCCACGGGGACGAAACTTAAGCGGGTGAAACCGTAGAGCGCTGCTAGTCTTTCATATTTTATGTGACCTGTATTCTTTATGAGAATAAATTCTTAAAACCGAGATTCCGTTCATAAATAGCTAAAAGCAAATCTCAGAATTGTATAAAAACTTAAAAAAAAAATTGAACTTTAATTTTGCATACTGCTTTTTTAACTGACTAAAAAAGGGAGAAGGTAGTCAGTTCTATCCGTTTTACTAATGAGAAGGGAAGGCAGAAAAGATCACCCCCTTTCACAAAAAAATCCGGTGTTCGAATTTGCGTAATTCCGTCTTTCCTACATCCCTAAGAACAAAGCCGCATAATCAGCATGTAATGTTGCCACTGCTGGGACACAGGCCTCCTCTCTGAGAGAGGGAGTGGGCGGTAATCCACCACATGGACCAGTGCGGGTTGGTAGATGTCACATGTCTTCGAAATTTTGGTTCTAAGACATGCCAGTTTCCTCACGATGTTTTTTTTCACCGTTTTGAGAGCAGTAGTGATGAAACAATTTACACAAAGTAAAGTGCCTGCTTAGGCCCAGACGGAGATGGCGGGATGAGATTGACTCCTACAATAAGAACTGGTCCTTAGCAGCTTTGAGCAGAGAGAAGTGGAAGAGGAGAGTAGGAAGGCCTATGCCCTACAGTGGGACATCACAGGATGATAATAATAATAATAAAGTGCCTACTTGGGTTCGAACCCCCGACCTACCACTGTTAAGTCGCGGCCATTACCACTGGACCACCACGGCTTAAATAACAAAGTTGGCTTGATAATAAATATCCATTGACTCACATACCACAAGTCTATTATTGTTTCTTGCGCATTTCCTTCGAATATTTTAACGAACGCTATAATTCTTCTCCCCTATTTTATTATAATGAAGGATTCAATGGATGTTTTCTTTGTGGGAAAAGTTTTTGAAATTCATGAAATATTGCAACATTTATTACTATTTTTATAGTTTTGTATGCAATAAATAAGGGGCAATGCACTGGGGTTGACATGTTTAATTTATTCTATGGATCTGGGTATGGGTTTAGCGGTAATGTAATTGTATGACTATGGGTTTTGGTATTTCATAAGCAAAGGGAGCTGTCTGATAAACTTGATTGTATTGGGGAGGTAAATCAATTTTATACGGTGTCGGTGTTGTGTCTGTGTTGTTATACTTTTGTATTGCATACTAACTTCTGCCCACGACTTAATTTGCGTGGAAGTCATAAGACACTACAATATTCTGAAATAACAGCCACATTTTTATAAAACTTCCTTGTATTTGTAGTTTTGGTCTCAGCAGCCGAAACATACAAAGAGACAGGCCTGGTGATGCGGGAGCAAGCGACAGGCACTTGTCTGTGTGAGAAGCAGCTCGTCCTGAGGTCGACTCCTACAGCCTAAAGTAACTATTTCCCATTGCTTGCGAAGTTTTTTGTTTTTAGTGAATTAATGAACTCCTGCGTTCCTGCATATACAACCTAATGGCACAACACTGATACACCGCAGACTTACAGAATATTCCTGACAAACGGCTATTACTAAAATAATATAACAGTAAACACACGAGCTTTATAAACAACAACTCTATATTTCCAGCATTAATTAACCTCTTTCCCAGACCTCGCAGCATTTAATTTTTCAAAAATATTCAATGTAAAGTTTCGATTTTATTTATGTACAGAAAAGCAAAATAAAATTTAGTTTATTAAAAAAATATTAGCTAACTTCGACAAGTTTATTTTAAAAAGTTTACCTACACATGGTACCACCATCGTGCCAGTAACCATACTTGAACGATATCGACCATTTGTACCTGACCAATCAAGATAAAGGGACTAGTAGGTACAGTTAAAATAAAACAAGGTACAACAAATGCCTCAACACAAAAACGAAACGCTCATTTGAAACAGAAAAAGCAAATTTACATCCACAATTACCTACAATTTAAAATCACGAATATTCATATACCCGGTTGACATAAAACATAGACAGCTGACAAAAATAAATGGTCATTTAAAAAACAAATATTTGTTGCCTACATTTGGGACAATGTAACCGACGAGGCAAGAAAATTTTACGGCTTGAGGGGACTTGGGACAGACAAACGGTATAATTATTGTCTTGTTTCCCTAAAAACGACATTTTCTGTTGCATGTAAAAATTTACGTAAAAACCATATGCCTCGGGGTGCGGTTTAGGTTTTAGTTAAAATGGTCACAACAAGTTTTAAATAATAAAGGATGCGTATTAAGACGAAAAAAAAACTCACCCAAGGTTGCACCCTTGCACACCCCCGATTTGTGAGATAAAAATAATTATGCTTATACAACATGTCCCGGAATTTACGCACACCACCAAAGACCCCAATTAGAATATAAATTTTTAATCATAATACATGCACTAAATTTTTACTATTATGTATAAAACATTGCTTATTTATTAAATTAGTTATACTGATTGTGGGAGAAAATTGTGGTCACATTAAAAATCTACGCACTCACATAGTCGCATACGTATAAGGGTCTAGCGTGGTGGTACTTCGTGCGTTTTGGTTTGTTTTTATTGTTTAGCGGGAGTGTGACTGTAATTTACGTAGTCTGAATTATTTATGGGAAAAAAAAAATACCCTGATTCTGAACAAACTACTTTCATAATGTGCATTAATTCAGTTACACATTGTAGTTCCCGCAACGTGAGATAGAGGACGACTTTATCCTATATAATAACGTAGTAATTTCTGTGAGCAGTTTAGTACTCCTGTGGTAACAGCCACGACTTTCGAGTTGTAGGTCGTGGGCTCGAACGCAAGCAGGCGCTTTACTTTGTGTAAATAATTTCATCACGACTGCTCTGAAAACGATAAAGAATAACATAGCGAGGAAACCGGCATGTCCTAGAACCAAAAATTCGAAGACATGTGACATCTACCAACCCGCACTGGGCCTGCGTGGTGGATTACTGCCCACTCCCTCTTACCTCTGTAATAGGAGGCCTGTGTTTCAGTAGTGGGAACATTACAGGCTGATTATGCTTATTAAAATGGAAAAAAAATCTCAACCAAGGATACGCCCTTGCACAACCCCGATTGGTGAGATAAAAATATGCTTATAGTAAGACGACTGTATCCTCGAAATAACAACGTAGTATGTAAGTGCTGAAAAGGTTTAATAGAAATAAATCCAAAAATAAAAAGAACTTCATAAAACGCCAGCATTATTTTTGCGACTTTACTGTTAATAATCAAATGTGTATATTAATATTCATTGTCATATTAAATACAAATCGTGTACAATCGAAAATGCGTGGAAATAAGAGGTAACATCGTGATGTTTTTCTATAGAATAAAAAATAGCATTTTATGTTTCTGTACCACAAAAAGTTTGGAAATACACCTGATATTTGATAGTTACTCATGTTATTTTTCGTCGGTTATTAAAAAAAAATATTGCTGTTCCATACGTTTTGACCGCGTAGATATTACACTTTTCTATGAAACAGAAGATTTTTTTTTTGATAAGCGACGAAAAATTTCTACGCTATGGGGTAACTCATAACTCATGTGCTGAATCCATGGTTACAGTTTGCGCGTCGATGCCACCTTGTATAGCCTCCTAAAGGCAACCAACAACTTTCTTAGAGTTACAACCAACGTTTTTTCAGCGTCTTCTGCCATACAAATTGTTCCCTGATTAATTCATTATTTGTAAGGACAGGTACGGACTCTTATAAACGTCACCATTTTCTGTTTTTCTTCTTCTTTTCGTGTCGATAGTACTCTTCTTCAATATTTCATATTGTTTGAGCCCTGTAGGTGGCCACGTTAATTGCGACCAGTACAGTTTTTTGTTCTAAACTGTACTTTTCTTTTCCAAAAACTTTTTCTGTGGAAGAACAAAGAATTAACTTTTATGCAATGCATTCTTCCGAACAAGTTCTATGACGTTGCAAAGAAACCTGAATGAAATAAAGAATACCTTGAATAACTCATAAACTTCCCGGTCTCCATTACGTTTAATTTGTCTGCAAAAGTACAGCAGTTCATATTTTAGAAAATACACTGACTTATAAAAATAAAATAGACATTGACTTCCTGGTAGAGAAGCAATAGCGGCAATTCAGTGAAAGAAAAAAAAAAGAAAAAGGTACGAACAGATAAATTTTTCCTTTTGCATTTTGTTTCGCGGTACTCTCCCATTTCTTTTGTTCCGAGTGATTTATGTAGTACTGGTAACATTACAGAACATTTAACATACAAAGAAAATAAATAAAAATTTAAATAGAAAAGCGTTAGATATTTTTTGGATGACTAGTGTTCGGAACTTGAACTATTTGATTTTTGCTTTGTCCAATATCGCTTTCAGGTTTTGTAATGGAGAACAGAAGTAGGTTTAGTGTTTCTATTAAAACAAATTTTGTTTTAATTGAAACACTAATCCTACTTCTCAAAATCATTTACTGATTTTTCCCTTACTATTTACACTACGGCGGATTGTACCAATGAAGCTGAAAGCGATCAGCACATCTAAGCTGCGCTAGATGTGCGGATCGCGCTCAACAGTCAACCATCTTTTCTATAGGTTCAAATTCTACAGCTTGTAAGTAGATATTTTGTTCTTCTGAAAATACATAGTTGACTATTCTTATCATTAGATATCTCATGACAATTGTGACTAAATGATATGAAAAAAAAGGACAATACCTAAATATATTTCTTGTATCTAAATTGTCGTATGACTAAAAATACGAAGACTTTGTGTAATAATTTATACAAAATTTATTTCATCACCACTGCTCTCAAAACGGTGAAGGAAAACATAGTAAGCAAACCAGCATCTCCTAGAATAAAAAAAATCGAAGACATGTGACATCTACTAACCCGCACTGGGCCCGCGTAGTAGATTATAGCCCACTCCCTCTCGAAGAGAGGAGGCCTGTGTCCCAGTAGTGGGAACATTATAAGCTGATTAAATAAAATTAAAAAAATATCTAAATTATTACTGCTGCACGGCTCGCTAAAAGGTTTAGCTACGCTTGCTGGTCAGTCCGTGACTGAGCGACCTTCCATGAATATATCGAAACCCCATCGTGGTTCGGAAAACCGTTAGTCCCGGCTGACATTTGAAGATGACAATTCGTGTGGGCACATGCCCGAAAGTCTGACAACCAGTCTTATCAAGGGGTATCATGATTCCCAATAACTAGGTTATAGAGGTCAGGTAGGGCAGCTAGTGGCACCATGTAAAAATCTGAAGGCCAATTCCCTTATTTAATAACGTTCAAAATCTAGTCACAATCCTATCTCAACGACAATCTATGTCAAAAACCTGTCAAAAAAGTTGGGAAGTTAGACGTATTTTGACTGAGATCAGACTGTGAGTTCTTAAAATAATTAAAAGAAAAAATACTTTAAAAAACAAGCTTTTATTACTTATTAGTAAAAAGAACTAAAAAGTTTTTTTTTTTTTTTTTAATTTTAAATAAATAAAAGCGTGTTACATTTTGACGGAACATTAAAGAACAATTAGAACACAATGTAACACGCTTTTATTTATTTCTTATCAGGGTTAAATTATTTTTAACTTTTACATGGTGCCACTAGCTGCCCTACCTGACCTGTATAACCTAGTTATTGGGAATCATGATACCCCTTGATAGGACTGGTTGTCAGACTTTCGGGCGTCTGCCCGCACTAATTGTCATTAATTAATTTAATTTTTAACTTTTTGGTATTTTATATGCGAGATTGACTACGGCGTAGTTCGTAGCGCGTAGCAGTGTTTTTCTGTTTGAAGCGTTTACTGCACTTAAGCTACCTGTTCATCTTTAGTCCCTGGTTACCATCTAGCACCAAAGTACTCGTCAAGACAAATCAAACGAGCCCAAACTCGATGGGGTTATGTCGTTTAATTACCGAGTTCCTATGACCATCTTTCAGCTCCATCATCAGACCCTGATTACCATCTAGCACCAAAGTACTCGTCAAGACGAATCATACGAGCTCAAACACGTTGGGGTTGTGTCGTTTAATTACCGAGTTCCTATGGCCATCTTCCAGTTCCATCATCAGATTAGCTCCATGTCATAATAATTTAGCATTGTCATCCGATTCACATACGCATACAAAATTTCAGCTCAATCAGTTGAAGATATCTGCTTCAAAATTGAGTTGCAAGAGTCCACCCGAACAAACATACATACATACATCGCAAGTTAAATAAAAGCTTGTAAAAATTACGAGAATTGCCCCTCAGGTATTCAGCTAAATCCAGCTAGACTGGAATCTGACACCAACATAGTTGGGATAAGGCTAGGCAAAAAGACAGAACAACACACGTAAAATGTAAGTAAAACGATAGCGAGTCTGTGTTGCCGACCACTGTAGTTACTCGTAGGTATTAATATTCATGAACTACAAATTGGAACAGTGAACCAAATCACTTGGTTTTACCAGGGATCACTTATCGACATTCCTATAATTTCATTCTGTGATTAGATTTTATTACCTTAGTTTTCGACGCGATTTCAATAAGTTGTTTGTACTTGACACTTCAGGTAATTTCAAGTTAGTTTTGTTCTGTAGGTAAGCGCGAAAGTTATTAATTTGACATAATTTAAATATCGACTAAGTAGCCGATAATATTGTAATTATTTCTTTAGGAGTAAAACTCATGAATAATTAAAATAAAACTAATTAAAATGAAAAAGCGATCGAAAACCAGTTTTTATTTTATTTTACACAAAACATAACACCACGCCTGTAATCTCCGAAGAGTTAGGCAGAGGGGTACTATCGCCAAAACCTATATCTGACCATTTTGAAAACAAAATCCCGTGCACGATGACCACAGCTGCGTCCGTAAGTAAAACAAAAAAGGATCCTTTTTAGGTCGACTATGCGCTGCAAGCAGAAATAGTCCTTTTGGTGGTCAGATACAGATTTTGGCGATAGCCTAATATACCACTTTTCGCCAGTTATGTTTAAGCCCCATAATATGGGGTGAGCCTTATATTTTATACATATTTATTAACAGTAGACATGTATTTACACTTTCTTGGGATGGTCCGGTGGTAAAAAATATGCTGCCACAACTATGCCACCTACGAACAAATGAAAATCATTAATTAAAATTGTTACATAATCATATATTCTTTTAGGAAGGAAGAAATGGAGTATCTATACTATTAATTAAGCTGAAGAGTTTGTTTGATGGTTTGAACGAGCTAATTTCTGGAACTACCAGTCAGATTTGAAAAACATTTTTGCATTTGATAATATAGGCTACTTAATATCATGCTAGGACCCTTAAAAGCCTAGCAGAAACTCACAAACATAACAACAAAAATTCAGAAAGAATGCTGAGCAAAAACGATGTAATAGCGCGGGCAAGCGATGCGATGCGACGGGGTTGGTCGGGGGCCGCAATTTTACGCTGACGAAGTCGCGCGCGCAAGCTATTATTAAATAAAATGTGTATATGTTTGAAGGGTCAGTAAAAGTATACTTACTCAGTAGGTAAGCACTAAAAGCGTAGAAGGTCATAGTACAGTCCGTCATCAGAAACATGCCAAGGAAGTTGACACCGGCTAAACCACTGATACGTGCCACCATGACGCCTAGACAAGCAGCCATGCCCCTGGATAATAAAGATAACAAGATAATCAACGTAATTTATCATGTTAAAACGAATAACCTGATGGTAATTTTTGGTCGTTCGAAGTGGCGGTGCTTGGAGGACGCCCATATTCAGCAGTGGACGTAACACAATCAGTCTATAATGTTCCCACTGCTGGAGCTCTCTGTCTATGAGGGGGAGTTGGCCGTGAGCCCGTGATCAACCACGCGGGCCCAGTGTGGGTTGGTAGATGTCGCATATCTTCGATTTTTTTTATTCTAGAAGATTCCGGTTTCCTCACGAAGTTTGCTTCACCGTTTTGAGAGGAGTGGTGATGAAATAATTTACACAAAATAAAGTGTCTGCTTGGGTTCGAACCCCCGACCTACCACTGGTAAGTCACGGCCGTTACCACTGGGTAACCACTGCCTTGCAGCAGCAGTGGACGTACCTATTTCGGCTGAAATGGTGAAACTTTTGGTCTAAGGATCACTGAACAAAAAAGCAATTTTCTAATATTTCAAATTCAATGATTTAAAATATGACTTAGTAAACTAATTAACCTTAGTACATTTTATTAGCAAATGTTAAAGTTACCGAGTTTTCTAAATTATGCAAATCCCAGTTGTCACTTTTGCACCGTTGTATAATTATGATTTTTAACCCATATAACCTTTGTGAAGACAGTTTGGAGAATGAAGACGTTTACTTTTACGACAGCCTCGTGTAGAGGAATTTAATTTAAAATATGCCTACGTTTTAAGACTGCAATTTAAATTGGCCCAAAAATGGAGTACCTATTAACACTACAACTCACCTGTACGACGTAGGAAACATCTCCACGTAGTACGCAAACAGCACTCCCATACACAAATTCGTCATCATCATTCCCACATAGAGTAGCAGACTGGCTATGTTATTCTGGTTAAAGACTGCTCCTAAACTGGACAGCAAAGGTATTAAGAGGAACGCAATCATCATCAATTTCTTTCTAGAAGCAAACTTGGATACAGCAAGGGTAATGCCAGCGAAGACCACGCCGTGAGTGACGCCTGATAGTAGGGTTCTCGTTTGGATTGATGATGAGCAGGCAATCTGAAAGCATTATAAAGGATTATTTTAATACCTATTCATCAGTTCACATACTTATAACCAATTAAGACGCCATCTTCACGGAAGAGAGAATCACGGTAATAGTCACGCTGTGCCTTCAAATTATCGCCGCAATGATATCGCCGTGTGGAGAAATAATTCATAAGGATTCATTGAGTTTCTACTGAATTTGATGGAACGGCGAGACTATCGCCGCGATTTTATCGCCCGTGAAGATGGCGCCTTAGGATTCGTCTTGTTTTCCTCAAAAAAAACAATGAGGTAGTGTCCAGATAGGCTCAATCTATCTGAAACATGGCCAAATTTTGAGCTGAACTCATCGTTTTCGATTACTTGGTCAACACCTAGTAAAGGAAGACTATAAGTTGGGCTAATAACGGCAATATATTTAAATTATCATTTAAGAGGTGGTGAAAAAGGCCATAAGTGTTTTAAGATTGCGAATTAATCTGCTAAAAGGCTTTCAGTTTGATGTTGCTGTTGATTGGTTTCAAATCCATTTAATTATACCTATTTGGTGTCAGTGGGTAGGGCACATTGCTCGCAGAACAGATGGCCGATGGAGCCGAAAGGTTCTGGAGTGACGAACGCGTACTGGGAAGGCCTCCCACAAGGTGGAACGATGACGTTGTGAAGGCCGCAGGAACCCGTTGGATGCGAGAAGCACAAAACCGGTCGAAGTGGAGGTGATTGGGGGCTATGTCCAGTAGTGGACGTCTTTCGGCTGAAATATGATGATGATGCTTTGGTTTACAAAAATTGCTACTAACTGGGTCATCAGTGGAAAAGGCTGTATGATTTGATATTCTCGTAATAATACTGCATAAGCTCCCTGATAGGGCTTCCGAGCTGACACCGGCTGAGAAGGCCTCCACAATATAAGGCATCCACATCACAAAACTGTTGTTACTGTGGGAGATAATAAAATTAAATGGCATATAAAATGAATGATGTCTCTAATAAAAATGTAACAGATGGAGCTTCATTACAAGGAATTGTAAGAATGGGATAAAATAAGTATCATGAGCACCTAATATCTTAATTTTCCGACTCTATTTTTATACTTCCCTTCTTGGAAATATTTTTGGAGACAAAATATAAAAGTACCTAAGCAAATGTCCCGTGTTGATCTACTCAAGAAGGAAAAGGTTATGTAAACGTACATGTTCTTAAAAATAAATCTTAGTGATTGGTAAAGATAATATTATAAGAAATTAATATTAACGAACTTGTACCCTTGGTTTCGCCCGCATGGAGGTCGGAAATCATGATTTCAAAATAACGTGATATCGGAATGAAAAGTAGCCATTGATCTAACCCAGGTCATGGTCTATCCGGGTGTCAAACATCATCTAAATCCGTTTAGCTGTTAAGTGTGTGATTGCAGATAAAGAGAGTTACTTTCGCATTTATAATATTACATAGTACAATAGGGTAGTTGCGTGGGTAAAAAAATAATAATTATATTTAGTCCGTCTGTTAGATTATTGAAAAATAATGGACACGTATTTTTCTTTTGTCAACCAAACATAAAATTTCAAAGATAAAGCGCGTCAAAATTTGGGAGTGCGGGGTCGTGACGTTACTTGCTTGCAAAAGTGTCGCAAGCAAGTGACGTCACGCGGAACTTTAACGGGCGATATCTTCATCATTTTTTATTTAAATGACAAAAGAAAAAATACGGGTTCAATATTTTTTGATAATTTAACTGACGGACTAATTAGAATTTTTTAGGAAAATAGCCTATTATGTATAGTACCTCGTAATTGCCCCGTTGGAGTCGTGGTCACAAGCGCGACTGCTGTGCATGGCGTCCTGGGTTCAATTCCCAGTTCAGGCAAAGTGCTATTGGATTTTTCCAATATGTGTTTCTCAGTTATAGCAGCCCGGAGTTTGGAAGTTGGTGGTGTGATACCCCCGTGCCTCGGAAAACACGTAAAGCCCTTAGCCCTGCGCCTGATCTCTCCCCGGTTGTGTCAGATTGCCGTCCCATCGGACTATGACAGTAAACTCAAACTCAAACTATTTATTTCAAATAAACCAATTACAGGCACTTTTGAATTGTCAAGGTCGGTCAGTCAAAAAGATGTAGCTAGTTGCCCATTCCAAAGCGGAGTAGGTACCTATGGAGAAGAACGGGCAAGAAACTCCATGGACACTCTTTTAAATCATAATAATATTGTTACAAAGTATTGGTGACATCATTCATGTTCAAAATTATGCATGTGAGAACGATGCAGAACGTTAAAAGCGTCAGTAATGAAAAGATAAAAAAAAACAATTAAATTAAATTAAAATAAGCCATGGCAGCAAAGTTGACCAGTCCCTACTGACGGCGCCCGTTCACGAACATGACGCATAGATTAGAACCATTCAGCTCAACCATTTTGAAGGGAGCTAAATGATCCAACACATGTGCCACCATCAGCGAGACATTAGAGTGAGCATGACATACCCTCATCCGCCAAGGCACATTCAAGTCAATGAAAGACGTACCCAGTAAATGGTAGCTTTATAGTATGTAACATAGTACTCACATACGTTCTATGCAATTATACAATACTAGGCGATTGAATTTATATAATACAAACATAGTATTTTAGAATCTTCAGCAGCTCCAACAGTATGTAAGTAGGGTAGGCGTGTGTGAAGTATTTTCAAATGCTAATCAATTTATTTATGCGTCCTGTGGAGCAGGACCAGCGTTTAGCCAAGCATTTTTGTCAGCGATGTAATCCCCCAACTTATAATATGCTTGGCTGCATAGTGTGCGTTTTATGCAAGATTTGAATTTCGTTTCATTGAGTTGGAGTAAAGGAACAGAGAGTGCACCTGTGTTTGCGCATACACTTGTGCACTGTAATATCTTCTACGAACCTGGCTAATCTCCGTTATGATTGGCCACTGTGACCGATTTCGGTCAGGTGGATTACATAGTATATATATAGTATATTATGGATATGGATAGGTATAGCCACTTACATGCTATAAATGACGGTAGTCAAAAAGAAAAGCTGTAGTGTTCTCCAGAGTAAAGGCGGTTTGAATAACGGTATTGTTTGTCTCCAGAGTGATACTAATAAGTTTGCTTTCTCATCATTCAGTATTCTAGTCTTTGCTATTTCTTTTAACATCACTCTGCGCACCTGGATAAAAAAACAATCAAAATAAGTATTTAAAAAGCCTCTTAGTAAAAAAATTATAAACTATTGACCAATTGGAACCGTGCACCTAGCTTCTGATGTTTCATAAGTGCCCATGAAGGTATATGTGAAATAAAATATTTTGATTTTTAATCATGAAGAGAAAATCAAGCAGAATCTAATAAGATCACGAATCATATCTAACCGTTGTACTCTTAATTAAAATATTATCATTGTCGGTTGTTTATCATGCATTACTGCATCACAACTATGAAGCCAATTCAATATATTAAAAAAATCGTATCAAAACTATGGCCACAAAGATGACAGAGTGAAACAATCCAGCAACAGCTACAATGTATAAACTAAAACACTTAGTATGGGGTTCTTTTGTGCACATTAAAGTCAAACAATAAGAACCATAATTATCAGGTCTTTGCCCAGCAATAAAGGCTAAAAAAAAAAGATAAGAACCATAGTTATCACATACATACCGGATACTCATGCTCGTTACCTCCATTCCTCATCCACATTTTTCTAAGATACTCCAATGCAGCACTTTCACGACCAGCATTGACAAGGAACTTGGGGCTCTCATAGAATAAATGCAGAAGACAGGCGCTGATTCCAAGTGGTGCTGCCATTACGAGGGTCAGGAGCCTCCATGGAGTGAATTTGATGAACACCAGGTCGCACGCGAAGCTTAGTTGGAGAATGAAGAATCCAGGAACTGTGAAGAATTTAAAGAAATGGTGCAACGGCAGACATACATAATAGAGGTAAGCACAGTTACCAGAATTCCAAAACAGGACAAAGAAAAATAATATTGAACAATTAGCAATGTTCCCTCTGCTGGAGCTCTCTGTCTGTGAGGGACAGTGGGCCGTGAGCCCGTGATCAACCACGCTGCCCAGTGTGGGTTGGTAGATGTCGCATGTCTTCGATTTTTTTATTTAAGAAGATGACGGTTTGCTCACGATGTTTTCCTTCGCCGTCTTGAGAGCAGTGGTGATGAAATAATTTACACAAAACAAAGCGCCTGTCTGGGTTCGAAACCACGAACCCGTAAGTCACGATCGTTACCACTGAGCCTCCGCGGCTCACGTGATTGTAAGTACCCGTTACAAAACGAAAGATAAATACAACTGTCATACCAGTATTTTTAAGGAGGAATACCTTGGACAATAAATTCAACATTTATTTGAAGTACCTAGTAAACAATTTGATTGATGTCCATAGGAATTTATAATAAAATATGTAGTCATTTGTCATTATAATAATGTGAAGATGACAAAAAAACATGACATAGATGTGCATAGAAACAAGTAGGTAGCAATATTGTCACTGTACTACGGTTAGCATAAACTATAGGTAACATACCTTCATAGTTCAATAAAAACTAATAATGTTTTTTATTTATATAATAGTGTGTCATGCTAACATGTTTATCTTAAAGACATATAATTATGCAAATATAGGTATGTTATGAAAAACATATTTAACTAGCTACTGAGCAGGTATTATGTTATACAATGGTAAAATAAGATGACACGTGCAAGGAAATTTTAAAACATACTTTAACATACAAAACAGCATTCAGCTGTATCTTCAACAAAAGAATTCATCATCATCTGACTAGCCTTTTTCCAACTATGTTGGGGCTGGTTTTCAGTCTCACTGGATGCAACTGAATACCAGTATTTTACATGAAGCGACTGTCTATTTGACCTCCACAAACCAGTTACTGGGTTATAAATACGATACCCTTGGCAAGACTGGATGTATTATTAATTAAAAAAAAACATTTAAAACAACCTTACCCACGTAACTTAGAAGGAATAACATCAGAGCACTGGTCATTATAAGCATGTAGAAACCCCTGACCTTGGTCGAACATGATTCACCGAGCAGCGCATAGGCACCCGATTGAACTGCGCTGCAACTATTTAGATTGGTATTATTAATAAAGATCACATTTGACTTCTGCAGGAATCTGCTGGATACTAATTGTGGTAGCACAGAACCGGTCGAAGTGACGGTGCTTAGGGGAAGCCTATATATCCAGCAATGGACGTCTTTTGGCTGAAATGATGATGATGATGAAAGAAAGAAAAGAAAGAAAGAAAAAAAGAAAAAAAATGCAAAACAAAAAAAGGAACAGAAAAATAAAAATTAAATCAATAAACTGGCAAATATTTGCCTTCAATAGGATATTAATATATTATTGTATATACAGAAGACATAAGACCCAAAATAATTTATCTATTTATAACTGAGACCACATTTATTTTGTAGGTCTCTCTATTATGATTTATAGTTGGTCAAATAATTATATAAATGTGTTCCCACTTTCACAAAAAAAAAAAAAAATCTTATAATACTCACAAACAAGAACTAAAAACCTTGAGTACAGCTAACATGATCCAGTTTGAGGAAAAAGCGCTTATAAACGAAGACAAGAAACTTCCCCATAAAGCGATCAACAGTGTTTTCCTTCGACCTTTTGTATCTGATATGTAGCCCTAAGGTATTGACATTACAATTGGCCCTGGAATAAAATCGGAATTGAAAGTAAACAAAATGTTAAATAAAGCTAGCAGTGATAAAAATAATCTGGTAAAAGTAAATAATAATTTTGGTGACCAATTAGATGAAGAAACACAACATGAGCAATGAGCATAACTGGCTAAAGTTGTGTATACTATAAGAATATCTTCGCCTAACCCTTTGGGGATTACAGGCTAGATAAAGAAACGATTTGTGATGTAGATAAAGACTTAGTTTTTGAGAAACTTGAAAACAATAGTATACTAGTATAATATAATATATATAATAATATATTAATAAATAGTATTCGAGTGGAGCTGCAGTTAAGACTATCGAAAATTTTAAAGTTTTTGTAACCACAGACATCTAAATTGATACCATACAAAATATTGATCATCACCATGTGACTAAAGTTTTCCGAACTATGTTGAGGACCACTCTAACCGAATATTGCTGAATACCTACTAGTACAAGTCGGCGATCAACAAGCAAATATAACAATAAACAAAAACATACCAATAAAAGGCATGGACAACATTGTACTCTTCTGCCATAATTCCAGCTGAAAGTCACAGGCGCAACCAGTGACGACAACTGAGAATCCGAAGATGTCTATACCCATTCCCAAGAGTCCAATGCTAAGAGCCGTGAGAAGACCACGGTTGTACCAGCCATTGCCTGAAAACAAAGGATTCCGTTAATTTCAAAATACCTTACTAAATTACTAAATACATTTAGATAGAAATCATCAACTGCCTAGCCTTTTCCCAACTACGTGGGGGTCGGCTTCCAGTCTAACGGGATGCAGCTGAATACGGCTGTTATTACATAGCCACAAGCCACTCACATTTAGATAGAAGACCTTTCAATAATAAACTAAAACAATGAATAGATTTTGGCTTTATAAGTGGGCTAATATTAGTTGAGGTAGTTCTGTGACAAATAAAGAAATGTTTCTCTCTTTCTTAGTTGACATTAACACATTGCGGGTTCCAGTTGCTTGGAATTTAATTAATGTCCTCTGATAATGGTTCTTGAAAATACTTCACCTAGGACATTGCTATTAGGTTCAAGCCTATTTATATATATATGAGCCTAAATTTTTTACATCTTTTATGTAAGTACTTAATATTTTTTTAAAATATATTTACCTGTCAGGTCAATAGCTTCTTCATATTCGTATATTTTTTCTTCTGAGTTTTCATTGTGTTCTGGTTTTCCACTTATTACACTAATTTCTAATGTATTTCTTCTATTTATGCTATTCCAATTCCAAACCATTTTTTTACGTTTGATAAAATGATTTTATAGTTTTCATAGCCAAACGACAGAGTCCTTGATAGAATTTTACAAATCCATAATCTGTCAGTACTTACATATTTTTTAATAAGCACTACTATATTACACTAAAATAACGATAACATTATTTTTTCAATCATATTAATAAGGAAAACTTAATGAAATAAAATTCTCATCTACACTTTCGCAATACGGGCCAACAGTAAGTAAACTACTTACTTTGTCAGTTGCACTATTTATAATATACCTACATCTTGTCTGTCTCTTCGCATTATAACAAACTAGTTGCGCCCCGCGGTTTCACCCGCATAAGTTTCGATCCCGTGGAAATATCGGGATAAAAAGTATCCTATGTGTTAATCCTGGTTATAAACTATTTGTGTGCCAAATTTCATCCAAATCCGTTCAGTATTTTATGCGTGAAAGAGTAACAAACATCCATCCTTCCATCCATACAAACTATTGCGTTTATAATATTAGTAGGATTATTATGACAATCTTTATACTAATAATTATTATAAACCATATCAATAATAAAGTTGAAGAGTTTGTTTGTTAGAACGCGCTAATCTCTGGAACTACCAGTCGCATTTGAATTTTTTTTTTGCATTTGATAGCTCAATTCTTGAGCCATATTTAACATCACGCTATGGCCCTAAGGAGCCAACCAAAACAAAAAACAGTCAGAAAGAGCGCTAAGCGAAATCGAAGTAACACTGCGGGCAGACGATGCGATGCGACGCAGTGTATCGGGGGAACAGGAAATTTACAAAATAATAGATTTTTAAACGAGCAAATCGTTCACAAATCTGATAATTTTTAGTATGTAGGTAGGTTGTAGTCAAATCTTTTTCTGCAAAAATGGACGACATAATGAACCCGACGACCACGTATTCTTTGGCTAGGACGCACGGTCCAGTTTGTGGAATATAAACTCAACAATTTATAGTATAATGATGATGGATAATGTGTAGTAAATAATAAAATAGTTTTGCTGCCGTGTCAGTAAATGATTTGAGAACGAGGAACTTCGGTCAACTAACGTGGATGCCACTGGATATTATATCCGCTTAACGTATTCATCATAAACAGCCTAAAATGTTCCCACTGCTGGGACACAGGCCTCCTCTCGGTGAGAGGGAGTGACCGCGTGGGCCTAGGTCGGGTTGGTAGATGTCACATGTCTTCGAATTTTTGGTGGTTGCCGGTTTCCTCAAAATGATTTCTTTCATACACAAAGTTAAAGTGCCTGCTTAGGTTCGAACTCACGACCTACAACTTGTAAGTCGGGGCTGATACCATTGGGCCAGCACTGAAGGGCAATTCTCGTAATTTTAAGAACGTTCACAGTCTGATCTCAGTCTCAAATTGTCAAAAATACCTCTAATTTCCCTAGATTTTGACAAGTTTTTGACATTTGTTTGTCGCTGAGATGAGATTTTGACTAGATTTTGACCGCTTTAAATTACGAGAATTGGCCTTTTGCTCTCATTTCGCTCTATTTTTTTAAATTTGCCCACAATCAATTTATTTGAAATTTTAGTAGATACTTTTTAGAATACCTCCAAATATTTATATACAATATCTTTACAAACCATCCTATTCACCGAGCCTATCAAATCAACGAACTTATTAAACGTTATCGTTAACTTAGGAAAATCTAATCACAGAGTGAAATTAAGGAATTTCGATAACTAATCCCTAGGAAAGTCCGATCATTTGGTACACTGTTCCAATTTGTGTTTCATGAATATTAATAAGCCTTACGCTCGACCACGCGGCGTTGTCTGTTTTTCCTTTTACATGATATTTTTCTTTGTGAAACGTTTTGTGGATTGTTATAATTATTTTGGTTTTATTTTTAGTTTGTATTTTTAGAAGCCTTTTGAAGCATTTTTCAGGCGTTTTTGACACACATTAAGGTAAGACTAGAATTACATGCTCTTTCATTTGAAAATATTCAATTTTGTAATATCTGAGAGTATAAATAAGGTTTAAATTGCTTTACTTTACTCATTAAAATATCATACATTTAAATTATAATTGTTGGAGCGAAGTTCTTAAACGCCGTTTGTGATAGGAGTAAGCTGGTAGGAATCATCAGTTATTAAAAAAAAAAACTGTTTCGTACATTTTGACCACGTGGGTATTATTGCACTTTTTTATGAAATAGCAGATTTTTTTTTAATAACCGACAAAATTTTTTTACTCTAGGTTCAGAATTCATGAATACAGGTTACGCGTCGATGTCCCTGCCACCCTATATACCTTAGTACCCAAGCTCATGTTTCCACTAACCAATTTTAACTTAAATCTTTTGTTAATTGACTGCTACTCTTAAGACTTAAAGGGGAGCCCTTAGGGGAGCATCGGAGTTCCAAATGCCACAATTTACAAACTTTAATTTTCTACCTTCAACTCTTGAATTTTAGTTTTATAATCGATAATTATTCTTTGCTTAAAACATGTTATATTTTCTTCTTCCGTACGTTGCCGACAAATATTTTACTTACATTGCGTTCGCGATTTATTTGCCAAACATGTAAACAAATATGAGATTATGGAAAAATAACTTTTATTCCTAAACAATAAAATTCAGTTTACGCTACAACTTCAAACATTTTGTAACTTTTTCAATAGTGCTAGTCACTCTGAAATCAACTTAATTAGTACTATTACAATAAAGTTGATATTTGTTTAACCTGAAATAACATCAATTAGAAACATACGTTTGAAAAGACCTTACCTACAACAGTATCTACTCTCAAGTAGTAAGTACCTACATAATTTGTGTAAAAAAATATACATAGCTAATAATGTTATTAGATACGTATATTTTTTTATTTTTGTTATTTATCTCTAGGTTACTAAACTGTCTTGCTTAGTGACAACAACAGAGACACAACAAAAATGTTAGTTTAGTGACAACATTTCCCACGTTGTCACTAAACATTCGTAAAAAATACGACACGGAACATACATAGCCTATAATGTTCCCACTGGGCCACCACTACTCTCACCTATGGTATGGTATGCCACAGGCATTTAAATCGCTATTTATCTTTAAATATTCCTCAAACAGGGCATTTTATAAAGTTATTTTGACATCACAAACAAAACTGACAACATTTGTGTCGCTTATACCTAATGAAGATCACAATCTATTAACAGGAAATTAGAGCGTTGGTTTCTCTCTTTTGTTCCTCGATCCCTCCAGGTAAATATTACCTAATTAACTTTACGTGGAAGTTGATGTCATTCTATTTCGCCGCAGAAATCTAATATTCTCTAGCTAAATATCTTAATTACGTCAATTTGGACCCCATAAAGACGACAAAAGACGCCAATGAAGGACCGTTCAAAGCACATTAAGCCGCGGCCCTTCTAATAAAATTTGAGTAATTGTGTTATGGTATTAAGGAATAATCTCTTCAACAATTCCTTTGATGCTGTCGTTTGAACATTTTTAATCGGAAATTAAGCGACATTTTGGACTACGTATACATTGTGCTCGGAAACACTTACAAAACGGATAAGGAAAACATCGTGAGGAAACCGGCATGTCCTAGTACCAAAAATTCGAAGATATGTGACATCTGCCAACCCGTACTGGCCCGCTTGGTGGACTACGGCCCACTCCCTCTCACCAAGAGGAGGCTTGCGTCTCTGCAGTGGAAACATTATATGTGAGCTGATAATGATGATACGATGTGAAAGAATTAACTTTTTTGTGTATAGTTGCAGCAGCCATTTTGAAGCACTAAATGGCGAGCCGAGGATCGATCACTGGCCGCCAGGGCCGCGGGTTGTTCGAAAAAGATACCGTGGCCCCTGGCATAGGCAACTGAAGGAACACGGGTGGGTTTTAGTCAGTAAAAGTCTGACACGCCCTTCCGCTCAACCCAGAGCGGGAGAGGTCATTTGATGATTTCCAAAAAAAAAAGGGTCGATCACTGCACAGGGCCGCAATAACTTGCCTCCCAAGCTGCAACAGTAACAACGCGGCAAGTAACCGTAACGTAAATTCAAACGATTTTTAAATTGAAAATACTCGTTTCTCACAAAATTATATTATGTGCGAAACGAGTATTACTAGAGCGTAAAAGTAAGTTCATAATATAAAGTTTATAATATAAACTTGGTGCTATAGGAAAGTTGTATTTATGATTCAAATACTGTCCAAATTTACGTTGATTTCACTTCGCGAGTTCATGCTAAGGTCTATGGTCTTGCAAAGGTTGACGAATCCACCACTGATTAGCTTAGTGGATGCCGCGTTTTCATTTTACATGTTTGACGCTATAATAACCTTTCACAGAATACTTTACTTAATTTTCGGTTAGAGAAGGGTTAGTTAAACTAAAAGTACAAATTATATTAATTTAATTGGTCCTAGGGTACTTTCCTTCCCATAAAAATATAACGTTATTCAGAATGCTTAAATATCAGTTAACATACACGTGCCCCAATGTAACCCTTAAACCATTGGTAAACTATAGAAATTGGACATTAACCCTAATTCCTTCCTCCAATTTATTATTCAAATCAAACACATACGTACATAAACCGTTCGTTTTTCAACAGCGATCGATTTACGACCTACATGTGAGTGGTACTAGCGCTGTTTGTCTTGAAAGCGGCTATTCTCGAAACTTAATGAGCGAGAAATGCGCTATAAAGCATACAGAACCCAAAGAAGGGTGAGACCGTGACGATGCAAAGGACCCTAAACCTATGGACTGAATCATAGACTAAGGAAACCATATAGAAATGAAACTCACGTTTAATTTAAACGTGTTCTGATACAGGTAATTAATCACCCACCCCGGCTACATCCCGTGCATCTTGCCTAGACTTGTAGCGGCTTCTATGTGTATAATACCACATATAAACTACGCATTGCCTTGTGACGTCACGCAAATCCTACATCGCACAAGCAGAGTTATCTGCACGATTAACATACATCTCTATATACAGAAATCCAACAGCAACAGTTGGACAGTTAAATAGCCCACCAGACAAATCACCAGTGCGTTTGGAGGATTTTCCCTTTTCAAAGGTGGAAGAGAAACTTCCCACCCAATTCCCGCTCATACCTTTATATAAACTGGCGGCCCCGTCTTGATTGTGAAAACAGTTGTCAATTTTATTTTAATTATCGGATTAATGAACCCCTTTTTTCTAAAATAAAAACCTATGTCAAAAAGTGAAAGTTCCATCAAAATCAGTCCAGCCGTTTTGGAGATTAGCCGGAATAAACAGACAGACAAAAATTTTTAAAAATGTTTTATTAATATAAGTACTTTTATATAGCAAAAAGCTGTTATTTTGACATTACATGCACACACTTTATATTTTATTTTTTTGTATGTATGTATATTTATATGTAAAGATCGAGCATTATATGTCCCGATCGACAATCTACCTACATAATAATATGTTGAACAGTTATTAAGTTCGATTAGAATGTATTCGCAGGAGTCTCACTTCTATGCATTCATATTCTATGTTTAAACCCATGGACTGTACCCAGCCCTGATATTAGATCAGTTTGTAAAAATGAAGGGGACGGAACATGAATATTTTAAACTGAGTTTTATAAAGGGGCCTACAAATACAATCAAGTTTGCACAATAGAAAAGCCAAAGGAAAGGGTTTCTAATCTGACAGGCTATGACGAGAAGTCATAATAATTATTTCAGGAAATTTAAAATGGCGGATGAAGTTCATACTGAAGAATGCGGTAGCCACACTTGGCTAGATTAAAGAGGTATTTTTTTTTATTTTACTCAGCGAGCAATGGAGCGCAGTATCCTAGGGGGAACAAAATACTGCGCGCCAAAACCAAGATCACAGATGTCACCCAAAAAGAAGCTAAGCTTAAAAGGGTCTGGGTTGGACATGTCTGCCACATGTCAGATGACAAATGAGCTAAGCGAACCACTGATTCGGTCCCACTAAACGCACGACGCCATCACGGCAGGCTGAGAGGAAGATGGCGGGACGAGCTTGACTCCTACCGAACGGTCTGGCTGGCACTAGCAAAAGAAAGAATAATGTGGAAAAGAAAGAGGGGGGTCTTTGCCCTGCAGTGGGATAATACAAGCTAGTTAGAATAAAAACGCTACGTCTGCATGCAGCAAACTCATCATCATCTCATCATCTGCATTGAACCTACACATTCACCACCACTCACCTACACACTCACCATACACTCTTTGACTGCTTATGTTGTCTTAGTTTTAATTTTTTTCTTTCTTCTCGTTTTTTTTTTGTTTTAAGAGTTTAGTAGAAATACATGTTGCCTACCTGTTTATTTGTATGATGCCACTAAGTGGGGCCTGGTGACCTGTAAAACAGGTTTTTTTTTTTTAAAACCTACTTCAGACACCTGCAACTCTCACAATTCGATTTTATGTTGTTCAAACTGTTTAGTACTACAAACACTTCTGAGAGAAAATAAATAAACTTCTAATTATTATCTGCCTAGCCTTTTCCCAGCTACGTTGGGATCGGCTTCCAATCTAACCGGATGCAGCTAAATACCACTATTGAATACAACAAACTGTTCACAGAAAATCAAACTAACTGAAGGTAGTAGGGAGGTGCATTCAAACAACGTAAGATCGAATCCTTGCCATCAAACTATCGTATTACCAACTGTAAGTCAACTACATCCTTGTAAGCCAATGCAATTTGCAGGAGTCAACTAGATGAAATGGAATATTGTTACTGTCGGAACCATTGGTCGTGCAATCTTTTCTCTTTGTTTAACTTGGATTGGTAGCAGTGAGTTGTTTATACAAAGTCGCGATGAGGTTACCACATTAAATTAAACCACGTATGACGATCTTTTTTTATCGTTACCCTATGTTGTTCCATAGCTGGGCAACGGTCTCCCACATATTTTTCCAGTTTTCTTTGTGCTGTGTCTTCTCCGTCCAATCGGCTAGATACGAGTCCAAATCGTCACGCCAGCGTTTCTTAGGCCTGCCTCGATGACGACGTCGTTGTGTTTATTTTGTCTTTTTTTATTTGTTTCGTTTTGTTTGTGCCGAATAAACAATTCTTCGTTCTTTCTTTTCTTTTCTTTTCAGACGTTCTTTGAATAACATACAAAAAAACCAGCCTATTACTGTCCCATTGCAGGGCAGCGGCTTCTTCTCATGCAGAGACGGCACAAACATTGATCACCACGCTTGCTCGAGATGAGTGAAACTCAAACTCAACTGAAAGGTTCAGTGAACCGTTGCCGCTTTTACAGGTCAGTAAACTAATATTATCAAGGTTGGTTTATTTTGTGCTAATTTTACGCTATCTTAGATAGCATTCTGTAGTTTGTCCCTAACCCCTTTTTTTTTGGGTGGGAAATCTGAGAAGAAAGCGAGAGTTTATTTGTTATGTTTTACGCTGTTTATGTTGTTTGAATTTTTTTTTATTCGGTGTTAAACTGTTTATTTTATAATTTTAAGAGAGAGATGGGCAAAGATCGTCGGTCACTGAACGCCTGAAGGAGGACATCGGCGTCGAGGTAGACCACGGCGAAGGTGATGAGTCAATCTAACGAGGTTTGCAGGGCCGACATGGCCAGAGATCGCTCAAGACAGGTAGGTTTGGAAGGAAAAAGGGAAGGCCCTTGCCCCGCAGTGGGCCATAACAAGGCTAAAGAAAAAAAATTGATATAGGTATACTGCTGCGGTTACTTGTTTTAACGTGATTACCCATCGCTACTCTAATTAAATAGTAGGTACCTATAAAACAAAGTCGCTTTTCGAGTAGGTATGTGTCTGCATGGTCGTTCTAAACTACACAGTGGATTTCGATGCGGTTTTCCTCATCATTTAGATCGCCTGTGTATTAGATAAAATGAATACATTGATTCTTGAATTCGTTTTTGCGTGCGTCTTCAGAGCGTAGATAGAAAACGCCAAAGCATAGGTACTACTTTAAAGAAATTTGACTTGCAAGCATGGTTAAAAATTCCGATTAACTAAGGGCTGTTTTTCCATCGCATTTACCGCGAAAATTATTCCTCGGATAGTTTTATCCGAGGAATAATTTTAAATTTTTGATTTTCTTCCATAAAAAGTCTGTCAGACATCAATGTTATTCCACAAATAAAACTACCCAATTAGGCAGGTTTACCACGTACAATTGGTAGGTACGTATTGGTGCCAGTAGGTTAGATCGTCTGGCATTAGGTAGGTCGTGAGTTTAAACTCCTACAGTTCTATAACATTGTGAACTCCTAGAAATTTATTTATTTACTACCTGCGCCCCGTGGTTTCACCCGCATAAGTTTCGACCCGATAGAAATATCGTGTGCCAATATATACTATCTGTGTGCCAAATCCAAATCCGGTCAGTAGTTTTGGCGTGAAAGAGTAACAAACATCCATCCATCCATCCATCAATCCATCCATCCATACAAACGTTCACGTTTATAATATTAGTAGGATTTAGGTTCTCCAACAAAATATACAATAATATTATGTAACATAATTAACGCAAGACCTCATACACCTCAATTAGAGTGTCGGGTTAAAAGCATAATACATTGGCCAAAACTTAATTTTAAAGTTAACTCTTATTATTGCGAAAATCGTGTTGTAGGGCCAACACGATTATGCTGATATAGAAGCCTTTTTGGCCGCGCCAGGTCTTTGTTTTGGTTGTTATTAATGCACATAACGTTGTTAGTTTTAAATGCTACTTTTTCACTATTTCTATTTCCTGTGTGTTTTCTAAATAAAATGATTTTCTTTCTTTTCTCTTTCACTAAGTTATTGTCAGACCCCAAAACATGCACACAAAGCTTTCATCTAAAATTACTTCTGACACCATAGTCACTATCTCAGATGAGTGATGCCATAACAGACGCAACTTATGGGTCCACATAAAATTCTATTTGCCAATTTGTTATTTTCACTTTGGTCGTGACGTCGACGAAATGGGGGAACGTTGCGTAGCGACACATCAAGCCACATTTGTCCAGTATAAGCTGACCTGTTATTGCATGGAAAGAAAAGCGATTGAGCCCATAATACATTTTAATAAGGGCTGATTTTACCAGTCTTCTACCAAAATCTTAACCAGTGTTCTTCCAAAATCTTTTATCCGTGGAATAAAATTGACGTCTGACAGTTCTAGTATGTAAAAACTGTCAAAAATTCAAAATTCATTCTCAGGATACGACTTATTCTAGGTATAAAAGTTTGGTGAAATTCACCCTAAGACAGACTACATTCACAGTCAGGCAACAAAATAACTTATCCTATCATCATCGTAATTTCAGCCGATAGACGTCCACTGCTAGACATAGGCCTTTCCATTCCTGCTGCCTTCACAAGGTCATCGATCCACCTTGTAAGAGGCCTTCCAACGCGACGTCTTCTGGTACACGGTCGCCACTCCAGAACCTTTCGGCCCCATCGAGTTAGCCTATGTTACTATTTAATAAGTAAAATAGACATCTGCGCTGATACCGATGATGCTGTGGAAGTTGCGAAGTTTTCGATCAAGAAAATTTAAAACTGTCGTGACATTGACACGACGAAGATGAAGACTAAAACAGATCGGGTCCTATTTACTAGTAGTCTGTCTGCCCGGGTGGCTATTGATTGCAGGATGATGTTGGGACTGTCGCGCAGCCTGGAGAGTAGCGACTAGCGAGGTTTCTTATTCCATAGTGCATCAAAGCCGTCAGTGCGTGCTTCGGCGAATTTCGCCGAGACACTACAAAAGCGCGACAGTCGCACTGAATGTGTTATTGAATTGCATACGCAGAGAATTGTAAGCCTTTTGGGTACATGTGTACCATAGGGCTTCCGAGTACGATCCGATCCGATCTTTGATTGTTGTTACGAGTAGCCAAAACTCTGACAAGCAGTCTTACCAAGAGGTATTGGTTGTGGAGATCAGATAGGCAGTCACTCCGTATAAAAAAATGGTATTCAGCTGCATCTGGTTTGATTAGAAGCTGACCCAACATAGTCGGGAAAAAGCTAGGCAGATTTAGGGCTCCCACCGAAAGTGTGTGCCTTAAAAAGGGCTCTCCAAATCTTACCCTGCAGGCCATATTCGCCCTAACTGACAACGCGCTGCGCTCCCCCTCTCTAGATCTTATACGATTCGAGTTCAACATATTCTGGATATGTATAGCACGATGTGTCGTCATGTGTACTTACAGTATGAAAATTTAAGAACGTCTCTAGTCGTGTTACTCCCTACGGATATGGCCGCGCCACGTGACGAATGCTGTGTCGTAAGGATGTGGAGTTAGAGAGTGTGGAATAGACAGTTTCCCTGTAGAATAAGTAGCGGCAATATGTACAGGTGTATACCTACAATATTGCTTTATAATTTTTAACAAAAACTGTCAGTAAATTGAGACGTCATTAAGGTGAAACTGTCTATCTTTTAAATTGCTTTTAAAGTAATAACAGACCTTGATGTTTTATGAAGTGGAAGTGACATGCAACCTTAGGGTTGTAAAGCAACTAAAAGTTCTTTTTACACAAGACCAAAAGGATCCGTCTCTTAGGGTATGTTTCATCAAAGGAAAGTTTATTGTTAGGGTTTCGATATTGTGATCAAGCGCCTATGTGGTACAGTTGTCCGAAAATAAGCACAATACAATCTATGACAATGATGTGGATACTGCCATTCAATTTCTGATTTTCGATAGGACCAGTTAGAGACACTTTTGAAATGTCGATAAGATCTGGAAACATAATTAAAATCATCCGCAAATTATTATTGACACTATCTTAAAGTTGTTCTAAAGTAGAATGCTATTTTCGAAACAAGGTCTCTAAGTATTTCTTTACTGAAAAAAAGTTTAATGTTAAGGTCTTTTTCGTAGTTCAGACAGATAAAATATTTCATAATTTCCTTCAGTAATATTGACAAATCAAAACACCCAAATACTTGACAGCTATTTGCGACGTTTCCAACTGTGAGAATGCACCCTTTCAGGTCCAGGTTACGTAATCTTAGGTATTCAGGGTTGGGATTAGAAATGGTCCGGCTCACTAGAAAGAATGTGAGACTATATGGGGGTTCTGGTCTTCTGAACCTTGATTTGTTTAGGTTAAGAATGTATACGTCTTAAACCCAAAATTAATGTTCGAGCTGAGCGAGTGAATCGAACGGCGCCGTGACTGCGGGCTTCGAACGCTACTTCTAAGTTAGATTTCTTACCGACTAATTCCGAGATCGACAGGTAACTGCCCGCTCAGTCATTTCACTGCTTAAATAGTTCGGCAGTTCATAAATACATATTTACACGGTCCTAACCTAAAAAAAAAATTGGTTCTAGGTCATGCCGGTTTCCTCAAGATGAACCAAAAATTCGAAGACATGTGACATATACCAACCCGCACCGGGCTCGCGTGGTAGATTATAGCTCACTCCCTCTAGAAGAGAGGAGGCCTGTGTCCCAACAGTGGGAACAATACAGGCTGATTATGAACCTAAAAAAATACAATATTTTATTTTTTATAAAAAAAATAATACGCATCTCCGTCATAAACAAAAAAAAAATATTGTGGAGGGTTTAGAGGACCCTCTAGAACCCACAAATAGACTCACATTCGTGCTAACGAGGCAGCACGTTTCTAAACTTTAACCGGTATTTATGATTGACTTTGCTTGATAAGGTTCAACGTTCTGAGTCCGTTAAACTTATTTAACCAAGCGTGTACATTACTTACTAGCATTCTGGGTGGCACGGACATAGACGCGCAACCTGTTAACATGGATTCAGCACATGATTCTAAACACCCTCACGTCGATTATTTTTCGGTATATTTATATATTCGGTATATTCGGTATATTTCATCTGTTATTAAAACAAAAGTTAGCTGTTCTATACATTTTGACCGCGTAGGTTTTCTATGAAACAGCAGATTTTTTTTTGATAACCGACAAAAAATTTCTACGCTAAGAGGTCTAAAATCATGTGCTGAATCCATGGTTACAGGTTGCATGTCGATGTCCCTGCCACCCGGTATACGAGTACAACATTGTTCGAACCCAGGTATAGCACTATAAATACTGCATTTACAGAATACGCTTAAACTTTACAATTCGTGTAACCTATTTTATTATTAGCTGCCTGAGTCGATCTGTGCAACTTTTATTCCCTGACGAGGTTGTATTTTGTTATTTTTATAAGTACTTAGGTGGAGTGCACTTTTAATATCCGTTGATAAAATAATCAATAGCACAATTTTTGTAAATGGCATAGTAGCCTCAATTATTTACACAAAACGTTCACAAAAAAGACTTGAAATTAAACTACAGTTATTAAAATATAGTGTAAATAATGTATGTCAATGTATACCACCGGTGACTAAACAGTTCTGTGGAAATCGGTTGTCATGGTATGAGCATGTGATGCGATGGTGGAAAAAGAAAAACGTTGTGTAGAAAGTTTTGTGTATGAATGTTGGATGACTGTAAGACTAGAGGAAACGATGGATGGACTGTGTGAAAGATGATATGGCTAGAAAGGAGGTGACCACCGAGATGACGACGAATATAGAAGTTTGGAAGAAAAATACATGTTGCGCCGAGCCCAAGTAGATTGGAGTGAGGGTAAGAGTATGAGTGATGAGTGTGTAGGTTTCACTCCTACCACATACCTAGTTCCGAAATACGCCACTAGTAGCGCTGCTCAGAGATGTCAACTTTCTGTCATGGCTGAGACATACGTCTATTAATTTTCTTCAGTAATTTGAATTAATATTGTTATTGTGGTTTTGTGATCTCGTCCTATCTGTTGTGTTTCTTCTGTCTATATTTATATCGTGCTGTGTACGGACATTATATATATTTTCATAACTTCTACATTGACACCGTCGCGCCGGCAAAGGCACGTCGCAGCAACTTCGGCAGCAGGACCCTCGCTTGAGATGGCAACCGAGATCGCCGAGCTGAAGCGCGTCATGAAGGACCTGACGCTGCAGCTGCGTGACAGCCGTTCGCGGGTCCGCTCCCACAGCCGCGGTCGAGACGCGCGACGAGACTCACGCAATCGTTCATCAACTCGCTCGGATTCCAGCTACCGGCAGCACCCTGTGTGCTGGTACCACGCGATGCACGGCGAGAAGGCGAAGCGCTGCATCAAGCCCTGCGACCACCGGCAGGGAAATGCCGCAGGCAGTCGGTAATGGCGACAGACGATTGCCCTCACTCGACTGGTCGCCTGTTCGTCACGGAGCGGAGCACCAAGACGCAGTTTCTGGTCGACACTGGTAGCGACCTCTGCGTTTACCCCCGTCGTCTGCTAAGTGACCATCGTGTGCGCCCAAACTACCAACTTGTGGTCGCGAATGGGACGCCCATTAAGACATTTGGTTTCGTGCAGTTGAATTTAAATTTAGGACTCCGTAGAGACTTTAAGTGGCGTTCTGTAGTTGCCGAGGTAACCAGACCAATGGTCGGTATGGACTTTTTGTCTTTTTATTTGCTAGTCGTTGACTGTCGTAACCAACGACTAGTCGACAGTAATACGAACATTTACTCTGTAGTCTCGAATCACTCAGACTCATCTTTATTCTCTGTAAAAATTTCTTCTGGTGATTCGAGGTACCACAAAATTTTGGACGGGTTTCCCGACATCACCCGACCCACCGGTATACTACGCACTACAGCGCACAGCACCGTATATCACAACCGCACCACCCCAGGCCCTCCAGTATCATCTTCATTTCAGCGACTAGCGCCAGACAAATAGCTAAGTAATTGAAAACTGCATATTACTTTCAAGCGTATTATTAATTTCCTACGACGTGACGATAATTATGACTCATTATATGTAGTAAGTGCTCTCAAAACGGTGAAGGAAAACATCGTGAGGAAACCGGCATGTTTTAGAACCAAAAATTCGAAGTCATGTGATATCAACCAACCCGCACTGGGCCCGCGTGGTGGATTGCGGACCACTCCCTCTCACAGAGAGGAGGTTTGTGACCCAGCAGTGGGAACGTTATAGGCTGATCATGATGCGTATGTACCAAGCATGAGTCTCTCAGCGAGTGTTGTGCGGCCAAACGAGCGTCGCCGCGCGATTACTCTCATTGATAACTCTCGTTGCTGCGATAAACGAGTACAAGCAGTGAGCGACCAACTATAAATAGTGAAAAAAAAAAAAAAAAAAGTTTCTGTTTTACTTACCCGGGACCTACAATCTTTTGTACGTTTCTTGAGGGAGAAAATCGTAAGGAACTAGTCACTCCCTCGTTGGTGGGACAAATGCCTTTAATCTCGTAAAAAAATGCCTCTTCCAGCATTGAATATCAATGTAAAACAATTTCGATATTCGATACATCGCAGCCAATATATTTACGATCGTATTTTATTTCTGTGTTTATGTGTGATTACCTGCTCTCGCAAACCCTTATTTACTTTAACATACCAACGCATTACCTTTTGATTCCTTATACCAATGATTGGTAAGTCAACGGGGAGAAATACTGAAAAAGATTGTATTGCATAACATAATACCTGCAAGGGTTGGGCAGAGACATTAAATTGGTTTCTTGTACTTTGTGTAGCATAGAAATATGGTGGATTCTAGAATTGCTAGAAATGTTCAGTAGGTATTTGTGGATCAATTATTGTACCTCTATTAGGGTACAAGAATTTGACATTAATTATGATCCAGAAATGAATGAATTGATCCAGAAATCTGATCATCCCAAGGCAAATCGTATCCCTATTGGCTCACAATACAAACAAGATCCAAAATTTCCGTGCCTGTAGGTTATCTAAACTCCAATACAGGATGTATCCTAGACAGCCGGAAGCATTTCGGGGAATCATAATATTGAAATATGAAAAGGTTTCGAAAACAAATGATCAAGTTTGAATTCATTTTGAAAAGAAAACATCCCAAAAGGTCGGTGCTGAAATCGTAGTAAGTAAGAACTACGCCATAGCAACGTGTACTACGGGTTACGAGTTTTCGTTTTAATCGTCGCTAGAGAAGATTTTAAAATATTCAGAGATTTATTTCTTTTCATTATTTTAGGATATGTCTTTAAGTTTTTTTCTTTTATTTTGTTATACATAGTTCAAGTCTTATCTTGTTTAATTTTAAAATTTACTTATATTTTCTTGTTTAAATTCTATATTCTTTTGGTACACCACTTTTACCATTTTATAATTTGTCATTGAAGAGCGGGGCCTCCTAGCAAATGTTTATATTTTAGTTGCAAAGAGGTCCTTAAGCAAGATGTACTGTAAAAGTTGTACAAGTTTCTACAAATAACCTGCTTATTTTTTTTACTTATTTATTAAATGCAAACAGAGGAATAAATATTTTTAAATATGATACGTAAAAACCTATTAAAACTGTACACAACAATTATACTTAAATATAAGCATAAATAAATATACATATTTTAGCTTATTCGTATATTTATATACTTACGCGAATATGCTAAAAACAAATAAGACATACGATACCATAGTATTTCTCGTGAGCAATCCCCTTTTAAAATTGTTTTTTTTTTATCTTTAGCTTAATACAAACGAAATCGTTTAGCTAAAAACATACCTTCAGTACCGAGTATCAGATGGCACCCTCGAAATTGCTTGTTATACCGCCCCCCATTCAAAAGTCTATCAGTAACCCATTCAAATTCTATAAAGAACTGAATAAAAAGACTGGAACCTTTTCCTCATTCAAACAGTCATCTAACAAAGTAGGTAAGCCTTTTTCATTACATTCCGTTTTACATACGACAGTATTCCTTTTCACGGCCAAATTCAATACGGGGTTCTTTCTAAACACGTATATTGGAACGGTTCGCTTTAGGGTATGATCACACGTAGACTAAACAGATTTTTTTTTTTGTTACTATTAAGTAGATCCACGGTCTTTTAATATATTAATGCGTGGGTGTGTTTCTTTCATTACGATGGTAATAAGACTTCTTTGTAGTAAAAAGAAAAATGTTGTCTATTAATTAAAAGTATGTGGCAAAGACTGTCACTCTGGGCGTCTGAGGGAGGACATGGCCGCTGAAGTTGACCGCAGTGAGGGCAGCGTGACAACCTAGAGGTGTTTTCAGGACAGATTGCCGCAAAATAGAGAACTTTGGACGGCAAAACGCAAGCCTTGTGTCTAAAGTCGGACATACGACAGGTTTTTTTAAATTGTTGTTACCTAAGCTTGCTTAAAAAAGCTTTCGTTTAAATGAACAAATTCTACGGCACTTACTGGATAATTTACTCACATCCTACTATCCCAATATTATAATAAACGTGAAAATTTGTATGGATGGATGGATGGATGTTTGTTACTCTTTTACGCAAAAACCCCTGAACGGATTTGGATGAAATTTGGCACACAGATGGTTTATAACCAGGATTAACAGGATACTTTTTTCAGTGAATCCGCGGCGCGCAGCTAATCATGTATGAACGTCGCTTACGTGACTGTGTATTATGTTGGTACCGAATGGCAACGTGAAATGATAGTATTCAGGGTGACAGGGACATCACCCATCTTTCCATGGGGGTAGGTTGAAACTACAGAACGCCACATGCTACAATCTTTTCATACTCATTTTGCCCCGTTTACGTTCATACATCAAAGCCCGTATTCCCGTAATTTAAAACGTTAAAAATCTAGTCGCAGTCTCATCTCGGCGACAAACAAATGTCAAAAACTTGTCAAAATGTACGGAAATTAGACGTATTTTTGACAGATTGAGACTGAGATCAGACTGTGAACGTTCTTAAAATTACGAGAATTACCCCTCTGGTCATACACGCACGCCGGTTGCCAGTAGTACGCACCTAACGTTTCTGAAGAACATCACCAATTAGGGGACGCTCTAATAGCTAATGGTTTCTAGTTCAGTAGGTAGATGTGAGTGGAAATGCCAGGAGACATTAGTGACCACTATAATATAACGATCACTAATGACATTAGTGACCACTATAATTATAGTGGTCACTTTTCACCTTGTAAACCAAAAGGGATAGTCACCTCATTTTTCTTCACTGTTCTTTTTTAATACAAACTTAACATATATTCATTGTTTAGTTTGTATTATAATATAATAGTAAAATAACAAGCAACAAATTTAAGTATAATCAAGAGCCCTGAGCTTTACAAAAATAACTTCTAAAGCAACCTTCTACCTAATTTCCCAAAACATAAATCTAAATAACAACCTTCCAAAATAATGTTAGTAGTACTTGTATAACTAAAATAACAAGAATATAGTTGCGTTTATTAAAAGAACCCCCGCTGTTTGTATTTGAAATATTCCGTGTAAAATTTCCGCAGCCCTGATAATTTATTGTAAGAAAGGCTTTAAGATTAGGCTCTAATGGAGGTCATACATAACCCCCTGGAAGGTTGTTTCCCGCCTGCGGTTACCGCGTCATACCCATGTGACAATGTGGGTGGAGGCTGGGAAATTTTTATCTTTAATGTTAGAGATTATGCTCCTATTAAGAACATTATTTTAAGAGCTTGCAGACAGTTTTAATGGAGCTATTAAAGTCTCGTTGGATGTATAGAAAAGTTCCGTCACATTTGGCAGTGGGATGTTACTAAGGATTATGGTTCTGTACCTTGGTAGTAGATTTCGATAAAACTGTGTGTACCTATCAGTTGTTTAGGCTAAACTACTGTTAATTACGAGATTTTTTGTTTGGACTTTGACGATAGATTGGAATTAGATACGAGTTGAACAAGTGACTTAGTTGGTTAGGAAAGAATGAGAACTTGACCTTTATGTGGAACTGCCGTAGATAGATAACCCTTTTTTTTGGGTGGGACCTCATCATATGACTTCTCCCGCTCTGGGTGGAGTGGGAGGGCGTGTCAGACTTTTACTAACTAAAACCCACCCGTGTTCCTTCAGTTGCCTGTGCCAGGGAACACGGTATCTCTTTCGGACAACCCGCGGCCCTGGCAGGAGGTAGATAACCCTTTAAACACAATATGAATTTCAAAATCATTCCAGAATTTATGAAAATTTCGATGAACATACATTAAAAAAATACACACAGCCGTAACATAAAATTTCCTCCTTTTTGAAGACAAAATAAAAAAAAATTGATGTAATCATTTTTTGTTGTCGTCTTCTATATTCGTCGTCTTAAATTCTGAGCATATTTTGGTTTCTAGTTTCCATCACATTAGCACAAACATAACGTGTGAGAATTTGGCGAAATATAATTGAATAGGTTTCTACAAATTACAAACAAAATAAACATCCCTTTTCGAGAACACATTATCAAAATTTTTATCGTTTATTTAGAACGAAATGCTATCGAAATAGAGTGTTATTTTGCAATGTAATATAATTCCAACATGTCTAGACGAAACAGTTATACGTATTTTAGTATCACACTTCGATCTGTATACTTTTATATTGATTTGGTAATAAAATTTAGTTTTCTACGATAAAAATGTAACTTGAATGGAATTGGATACCCCTGGAAATTGCATTATTATAAAGTACTGTATGTTAGGTACTTACAACACAATGAAACATTTTCCTTAATTATTGTAACTAATCGTGACTCACTGGACGCCTGAGGGAGGACATCGCCGTCGAGGTAGACTACGGCGAAGGTGGTGTGACGATGTGATAACATTTGCAGGGCCAACATGGCTAGAGATCGCACCAGACAGGGAGGTTTGGAAGGAAAAAGAGGGAGGTCTTTGCCCAGCAGTGGTACACAATGTAGACTAACAAAAAAAATCTAACTAATTTAGCATAGGTTAGTCTATAGTTGGCATGTAAAACTTCATGATTGTATAAAAAATCATATGAATGAGATGGAGGATAATTTACCCTCACGCATGTTTCTACCACCTTGTATTGGGGTGGCATTGTAATGGCTCCTTAAATTCACTAAATTAATGAAGATTACGTGCTTCTCAAAACAGTTTCACTTACGAGTTGATTTGTGTTAAATGTTACAACCATCCTCGTAATATATTGCAATTTTATGAAATAATATTTAAAACTCATAATTAAAGGTGACTTTGTAAATAAGCATATTACAAATTAGAGGATAATATCCAAGATAAGAATGCTAATCCTGCCGGATAGGACAATCTAAAGTCTAGCCAAATCAAACTGTTTGCTAATTTAATTGTATAATTAATTATTTTTATGACATTGACTTACATTCTGTGATTACTTTAACTTACTGACTGACTACTGGTACTGGTTAAGATTTTAGGGAAATCGTATACTTTCACAATGGTTGTAAATATGTGAGCACCATGTATCCTATTACATAGTTAATAATAACTGTCATTGCTTTATTTTTAATTATTTTTACCTATTGTGGTATAATATTTTTTCTAGGTGCATCGTTTTCAGATAATTATAATTATAAATTTAATCTATACAAATTATTATAAAACATTTTAAAAGAGTAACGGTAGAAGTTCCTTGCCCATTCTTCTCCATACGAAACTACCTTTTGGAAGGGGCGACTAGAATTTTAATGTAAAATAAATGCTTTGACTTTGATCCACTTTGGTTTGATTAATTGGTCTGTTTCTAAGTGATACCACGTAATAATTCAAGCAAGAAGCATTACTAATTTCTCCAGGAATCTAACACAACATCACGCCTTCAATACGTACAATTAAGCCACATACAAAATCGCAATGATTTCCAAGAAATACTAAAATAACAAGGTATACTTTGACTTACACCACGCGTTTCTAACAATCCAGCTCCGTTAAACATTCATGAAATTCAAATCAGACAGGTCTAAATGTCTCAGAACTTTGAAGCTCTCTTAGATAAAACTTTACAGTTAATATCGTTGACTCTGATAGCAGTTTAATTGGTCATATAATACGAGGGTACAATCTTGACTCAATTTAGTCTAGATTGGCTTAAGAGCTGTGATAAAGTGATAACAATTTAGAGAAAAAAGTGAAATCTCTCAGCCAGAATTATTCGATTACTCACTCACACAGTCACTTTTGAAAACGATTCTATTACGTTAGCAGCCTTTGACTTGTTTTTATTAGAAGAAGTAATTTATACTCTGTAGACTTTCATAATAATATGTTTTATTCAAAGAGCGAGAATTTGACACGACCATTTTATACTACACTAGTCCACTGCTGAACATAGACCTCTCCATTCGTTTGCCATTCATCGCGATTCTCGGCAACTCTCATCCTGCTGTTACCAGCTTATCATTGTAATGATATATACTAATACTGTTTTTAATGACCAAAAGTTAAAAAATAACTAAATTTTAAGGGCAATAACACGCCGAAGATGCCTCACAGTGAACCTCGTAGGCTGCTTGGGGATTTACCTTCGATGCCTGGCATGTGCATGCGTGTCCACATATTAGCGTGCATTTGTTTTACACAGAGGTCTTCTTTTTCGTGTCGCTGGTACGACTGTATTATAAATCTTTTGACGTCACGGTTGGCGCAGTGGTTAAGCGATTGACTGCTGCGCTGCGAGTCATGGGTTCGATTCCCGCACGGAACAAATATTTGTATGGCCTACAAGTAGTTGTTCCGGTCTGGCTATTTGTGTATGTGAGTTTAAATGTTTGTAAACGCACCCACGACACAGGAGAAATTCCTAGTGTGGGGCAAAGTTAAGTTAAGTTAAGTTTATGGTGTACAATAAAGAGTATTCTATTCTATTCTATTCTTGTTTTCCCAAAACTTTGCCACTTCCACAGCGTTGTCGGTGGCAGCGCGAGGTGACTTGACTGCATGTTTTGGCACACAGAGGGCAGGATAGCAGATGGAGCATGGTTTGTGACATAGCTCCACAATCACACCCTACTGCCGTTCCGTCAAGCTAGCCCCACTTGACCAGGTTGGACTTGCATCTTTCCACTTGTGTGCTGAGACGGTTCAGAGAAATCCAAGTGGACCACGGAAGGTTACACCCGTTACATGGAGTGACATCGAGGTAGCGAGGTAAACCGCGGTCGCGAGGCGCAGTAAGGCATTTTCGGCACGTAATAGGGTAGTTGCCTGGGTAAAAAAATTATAATTATACTTAGTCCGTCAGTTAGATTATCGAAAAATAATGGACACGTATTTTTTCTTTTGTCAATCAAACAAAAAATAATAAAGATAAAGTGCGTCAAAATTTGGGAGTGGGTGGTCATGTTATTTCGGTCACCAGTTCACCATGACGTTAACTATTTAGTCGTTCGTATTTACGGTAAGTAGGCTATTTTCCTAAAATTGCGACATTTTTGCAAGCAAATGACGTCACGCGGAACTTTAACGGGCGATATCTTCATCATTTTTTTAATAATTGACAAAAGAAAAAATATGGGTTCAATATTTTTTGATAATCTAACTGACGGACTTATCAGATTTTTTTTAGGAAAATAGCCTACTTACCCTAAATACGAATGACTAAATAGTTGTCGTCATGGTGAACTGGTGACCGAAATAACATAACTTACATTATATTACAAACATAAAAAACAAGAACACCACATTTCATGTCCCAGCAGCACAACAAAACAAAACACGATTAAAAATAGACAGAAGGTATTATTACCAAGCAAGTAGTTGTTGTTTCCCATTCTCTTGACATAATCTACCTCAGTTTCTTCCATTTAGAGAAGCAATGGACGGTTATTTTCGGAATAATATACAAGGCAATGTTTAAGTTATTTTGGTAGCATCGCGAACGGGAGGAAATACATTATGGAGCTTGTAAACGGTAGACTTATTGTCACTGCAGTTGTTATATACTTTTAAATTGTGAGACTGTGAAGTTTTCCGCCTTTGGACACTTTTTATTCATTGTGGAGGTTGTGAATTGCTGCTTATTGTCAGTTGTTTTTAATAGAAAGGGAGTACCCTTTCCCTTTCTATTAAAAACAACTGACAATAAGCAATACTTAACTACTTTAATATTTGGTTGATAAAAAGTTTTCTTTCTAACCATCCTGACGTCATCGTCTTCCAGCTGAATATAATTTCCTACTCCATGAACAAGGCAATATTTTTTTATTGGAACTACAATGAACGATCGATTGTCGGAAGTATAAAACAATCACGCTTAGTGAAAGGATTTAGTGGTCCTATTGCAACCTTCAGCATAATCCCACTGAAATTTCTTCGTACTCCTATCGATTGACTGGTTTAATTTATTCCAATTCTTAGTATAGCATACATACACCATCATCATCACCCTAGTCTTTTCTTATTTATGCTAGGGTCGGCTTCCAGTCTAACCGGATGCAACTAAATACCAATATCAAACCACCACCATACATAATCAGGTTATAATGTTCCCACTACTGGGACACAGGCCTCCTCTCTGTGAAAGGGAGTGGGCCATAATCCACCACGCGGGCCCAGTGCGGGTTGGTAGGTGTTACATGTGTTCGAATTTTTGGTTCTAGGACATGCCGGTTCCTCACAATTTTTTCCTTCACCGTTTTGAGAGCAGTGCTGATGAATTAATTTTCACAAAGTAAAGCGCCGTCTGGGTTCGAACCTACGATCTACAGCTCGTAAGTCGCGGCAGTTATCACTGGGCCACCACTGCTCTCATTCCAATTCTTAGTTCTTAATAATTATGTAATTCTACACAAGCCATTTGCCTCGTCTAAATATAACTCCTTTCAATTTATTCATACCTCGTCCAATCCAATATCCGATATCTTAAAAGTCTTCAATAAAAAAACCATCTATGTATCTCTTTTCTTTGATAAAAAATTTAGTAGCTTTATTTGGCGGATGGTCCTAAGAGAAATATTGGTTTTACGTGACAAATGCGATCCGTGGACCCATGAAAATGTACTACGCGTTTGATATATCGTGAAACCGAGACAGGGAGATACGATGCAATGTTTTGTGTTTACGTCAGGACGCTATTTTATACTTGATTCGGTTTTTTTTTGTAGTTACATTATGCTTTTGAAACTTACTCCCAAAGAATCTAATGGCGAACTCACAAACAAATTTTTTTTTACATTTTTTTTGCGTGTCCCGGTAAAGAATATTTTAAAATACAGATTTTGAATTTCTTAACAGTTTTGTCTTCGGTACTGCTTCTACAGGAAGTCAGGAATTAAAGATATTCCAGTTTTGAAGTTCTTATCAACACTTACCACTTAAAATATAATTAATAGAAATGCAAAATAAACTGCGGAATACGTATTCAGATTTATAAGTCTAGACGACCCCGACGTGCGTAGGTCTGCCCTCTTGCGACGTAAGTAATAAATGCTAAGAATACACTGTTAAATTTTGATCGTTTTAATCCTTAAAAGAGGTCATTTTACTCATAATTATGAACAGCTTTTACTATGAGACCAACCCTGAAATGGTGAAAAAACGGTGTATGCATTTAATAAGCTTAGCCAACTATCTTTTGGACAGTTGTTGTTGTTTTGGACAGTTTGTTGTTTTGGATGTGATTAACTTGTCCGCCTGAAACTTCGTGTTCCCCCGACCCATCGCGTCGCATGGCATAGCCCGCCCGCGCTATTACTTCGTTTTCGCTTAGCGATCTTTCGGCTAGGTGGTCTTCGGCCCCGGCCTCGAGTGATGTGGTTTGCGACGCGGCAGACGACATGCAACGCGTGCGCGTCTCTTGTGCCCTCCACTACTCGCGTCGCGGTGACTCGTGACATGGTCTTAACAACTACCTTCATTTGTTTCCTCAACAGTCGCTAGAACGTGTAACTTGTAGCCACGGGGTTAAAAAATGGCCACAAAATTAAGGGTAGTAACGTAGAACAAGTCACGACAGTTATTTAAATTATGTTGGCCCAAAATTTCGCCACTACAATGGCGCGATAACGCCGTGGCAGCGCAGAGGTCATTTTGGCTGCATGAAGAAAGAAAAGAGAATAGTATTATGGGAAGGAAATTATAAAGGTCTTCTTGTAATTTAAACAAGATAATAATATAAAATAAGATTTCACTAATAACAACAAACATATTCTACTCATATGTTGTAAACATTTTTTTTACAATATAATTCAAACAGCTCCGTTCTATCCTATTGTGTAATTTGACACAGGTAAAAGAGGAACCCAGCTGTTTAAAGTTTTATATTAAAGCTTGGATGATACTTGGAACGCTTATCACGTCTCGCCATTTATTGTCCATCCAACTGGACATCTCCGCTATCTATAGCGTTTCCTTACGTAATATAAAACACAACTTGTGTTTGTCTATCTCTTTCTTACTGCACTTATAAACTATGGAGTCACGATAAATTTCTGATACAGTCTTTAAGTCTTTAAATGCATTAGAAATTAGATATTTTTAAATTGATTATTTAAAAAAAAATTGTTTAATTTTTTGTTAAATCAGGAATTTAATTATCTGGAAAAGAACCAGTTGTTGAAATAGTTTGCAGAGTAAGCAAACTAAAGTGTCGACTGGCCATGTTTGTCAAAGGTCCGATGGCCGGTGGAGCAGACGAGAGACAGTGTAACCGACGACCTAAAGAAGGTGATTGGAACAGAGTGGATACGGAAAGCGGAGGGTGCTGTGGTGCAGCCTAGGATTTCCTAATCCGTTGCTTACCCTCACTCCTCACTTTCAACTCAGCCTGTCACAGTCGCGGCAGTGGCCGACTACGACAGGCTGAGTTGATTGATTGGTTGATCAGTTTTATAAAATTTCCTCACGAAATATTACAAAATAATAGAAACAGAGAATGGATACATAATTTCATGAACTAATTTATTCAAAACACAAAACCATCAAAGCCTATGTCCAAATTGCCACTGGGCATGAAACAGCAAACATCATTAAATTCCCGGAGGCATATTGTTATGAAAGCGTATGTACGTTTCACATAGGTACAGAAAGTACTATGAATACCTAACCTACCTATTATAGAATGGGACAACATACATTCTGGAAACTACAAAATCACAACACAGTTTTCATGAAAACCTGTTAGTTATTCTAGTTTCCCTGTATGGGGACGTAACGTAGCGTATTTTCTTTCAATTTTTTCCTCTTTAGGTACGAACTATGGTCTGTTCCAATTGTATCTGATGAAAGTGTAAACAAACCTGTTTAGGTTAAATTCTTACGCAATCACTCACTAAAGGGAGTAGTAACACATTCATCTGTACGTAGAACGTTAAATCTAACTAGTTTCCAACAACTATTATTTGAATAACGTTTTTAAATTGTAATTGACAAATCATCGGCGAAAATTGAGGTTATAAAACAAACTTCAATGTTGTTAAATGAAAAACATCTTTAAGGTGATTTAAATTAGAATTTCTGGTTTAAGTGTTCAAATTAACAAATCAAAGCACTCAATTTGTAAGTGGCACTACAGATTGGCTTCCGCAGGTACGTTTTCTTATTAATTTGATAGCATTTTCATAAGATAGGTACTTTTGGAACAGACAACAAATCCTACTTCTTACTATATCCTACTATCCTATCCTACTAATATTATAAACGCGAAAGTTTGTAAGGATGGATGGATGGATGGGTGTTTGTTACTCTTTCACACAAAAACTACTAAATCGATTTTGATGAAAGTTTACAGCAATATAGTCCCATATTCCCACGGGATCTACACTTATGCGGGTGAAACCGCAAGGCGCTGCTAGTAATATAATAAGCCCGAAAGTTTGTGAGGATGGATGGATGGATGGATGGATGGGCGGATGAATGGATGGATGGATGTTTGTTACTCTTTCACACAAATTAATACTGAACGGATTTGGATGAAATTTGGCACACAGATAGTTTATAACACTATACACGATACGATACTTTTTATCCCGATATTCCCACGGGATCGAAACTCATGCGAGTGAATCCACGGGGCACTGCTAGTACTTTTATAATACGTAAGAGAACCGTGCTAAAAATATAATAATAAGCCAAACAGCAAGATGGTAGCGGGGCTGACTGCTTCATTACAGTATCACAACTTGCAAAGGCTATTTTCATTAAAAACTTAGAAGATATAGCGTCCAACTTAACCACATTAATAACGCAACTAAAGCGACGACTGTCTTAATTAAAAATCACTGAGTCAATATAAAATGCATTTCTGATTTTATTTACTGTTGGAGGTAGTGACCTGAATATTGTGGACTCAGCAAAGATTATATTAACGCCGTCGCTTCAGCGAGTCGAGTGCTATTTGCGTCTAAAAGTGAATTTACGATGGTGCAAAGAAAACTCAAGAAATAGGTATTTGAGTGCCTTCATAAATTCACTTGCTTTGGAAAAATCTGTCTTAATAAATACCAATAAATTGGATCCAGCTTTTTAAGTTTACGTGATGTGATTTGAATGTGTTGTAACTTGAGAAAAGTATAATTTAGGGTTTTGGTGAAGGTTCTGTAAGTGTTTTGATACAATAGGCATGTGATAGCCCAGATGAAGAGTAGTAGTGGCCTAGTGGTAATGGACCTGACTTACGAGTTGTAGGTCGTGGGTTCGAATCCAGACAGGCGCTTTTCTTTGTGACGGTGAAGGAAAATATCGTAAAGAAACCGGCATATCCTACAACCAAAAACACGAAGACATGTGACATCTACCAAGCCGCACTGGGCCCGCATGGTAGATTACAGCCCACTCCTTCTCCAAGGGAGGATGCCTGTATCCCAGCAGTGGGAACATTATGTAGGCGTGTGATGTAGTTTTTAAAGTCTACTGTCATTACGGAGTTCTTTGTAACCTCTCAACCTTATCTAAACATGCTTGTTCTAGGAGTACGCTTGTGTTCATAATGCAATTATTGATAGGATGCGAATTCATGACTTCATGCTCACCAACCCGCCCTTTTGGCCATTGGCTTATTGCCGCTAGGAATTACCTTTTTACGTCTTTGGTACTCTCTCTCTCTCTTACCAACTTTGGTACCAAAAGGTTCCGACCTGCGAGTCGGGCCGAAAGCAATTTATCGAACACTATTCCGACCGCAGGCGGTTAAATAGAATTTTGCAACTGAATTGCCGTTCCGGAGTTGGGAACTGTTTAATCGATGGTCCAAGATTTACAGAAGAACATTTCTATTCATTTTTTTTTCATTTGATTTTGTTTTCCGGTTGAAACCTCAGATCGGGTCTCATGGTAGGATTTGGATATCTTTATCCAAATATCTAATAAAAAAATATCCGACAATATTATAAACGCGAAAGATTGTATGGATGGAAGGATGGAAGGATGTTTGTTACTCTTTCACGCAAAAACTACTACACGAATTTGGATGAAATTTGGCATGTAATACCGAGAATTTTATAGATTTTTATAACAGCTAAATTCGCAACATGTTTGGAAAGCTTCATATAAAATAAAGTCACCACAATTTTTTGTAAAAAAAAAAGAAGTAATGCGACATCAAAGCTAAGACAAAATTTTAAAACTACACGGGAATAAATTCTGTGGTACCGAAAATGTCGAATTGGATTACTGGGGCTATGATTTCGTAGAATTTATTATAAATTGTCTATTTTGACGACATATTATTTTTAATAGTTGCTTGAGACGACATGAGTAGCTTAAAATACTACTTACAGCTAGGTTACAATATATTATTTATGCTAGTGAGCCCCAAACTAGACAGTTAGTCGGTGTCTTGGGGCTCGGGGTACGAATTCCAGAGTAGAGAATGGAGAGGTGATTTCAAGTGTGGTATGTATGGTACGTGTCTATGTGTAATGTTTGTGTGGTGTTTGTGTGAAGAGTGTGTAGTGTATGTGTGGTATGTATGTTGTGCTTCGTTTGATTCGGTGCCCTGATGGTCTTTATATTAATTGTTGCGAGTCATCATAATAATAAATAATAACCTCCCGACCGATTCCGGTCACGTGGAAAATCTCAGCGGAGATTAGTCAGGTACGGAGAAGATATTATAATGTGCGTGAACACGGGTGCACTCTCTGTGTTTTACTCTTATAGTCCGATGGGACGTCAAATAGTCAAGTTATCATAACCAGTGCCTTGCAACATTTCCTTTACTATAACTATATGTACACATAGGTAGTCATATCATATCTCGTTTCAGCGAAAACACGGAACCGTTTCTGTCGAAAACAGATTGCTTAGCAACGTAACTAACATCAATAGTTACAACTTTCCACAACTACTTAAGCAACAATATCAGTATCTTAACTTACAACAGATGAAATAAAGTTACTAAGTATAACTTCCAAAGTTACTCCAAGAATTTCCCCGTATGTCTTCAATTACGAATCGATATCAAGTATGAAGCTATCAACTCATGCGTACAATGGATAATCTCGCTCCCGACTCGTTTGCTGTCAAAGTTTTCAGCAATGTTGTTAGCACAATACCCTTGAACTCACTTTCGATAGCTACATAATGTGAAAGTGAACGGTATATACGAATATACGAAGTTTAAGTGTGGGATCTTGCTGATCGGGAAGGATTTTCTATCACTTGGTGAATATGCTGTGTAAATAGAAAAAGCCTTGAGCTTTTTTCGAGGATTTTTAAACTGATTTTTTGGTAGACGCTGGTTCGAATTTGTTGTATAACTTTGTCTGTATAGTTTGTTGTGCTGAGGTGGTCCAGTGAAAACGGCTATGACTTACGAGTTGTATGTCGTAGGTTCGAACCCAGGCGCTTTACTTTGTGTGAAGTATGTCATCACCACTACTCTCAAATCGGTGAAGGAATAGATCATGAGGAAAACCGGCTAGTAACCAAATCATTTGTAAACTGATAAATAATATTTATACCTGACGCGATTATTTCGTGTACAACCTCAAAAAATATCTGCTTATAGGTACTTCCGGCAGCAACATTTTTAGTAATAATTCTTGTTAAAAACAAGCGTTAAAAAGCAAACATATAAGCAAGTTTTACATCGAAAATAATTCATAACTAAACACCGCTACATTGTTTTCTAATCCGCCAACTTTTATATTAGCCTAACTAAGTTCCGAACTATTTGATCAAATTTCATTCATTCATCACTCCATAGTTGGGGTAACATTAGCCTCCAGTTTATCATGCGAGTTACAAGGCCAAAGGAGTTTGACATACTAAGGGCGGGTTTCAAAGCGCCGGTAATCAAAAGTTACGTCGTTAAAATTGAGCTTTAGTTTCCGTCAATTTAAGCTCGGAAATCATATGCCTGACACTTGCAAAAAAGTATGCAAGTAGCTTGCATGCCGTGGCGTGTGCCATAACAATTTTTGATTGGTGAATACCAGAATGGCATGCAAGCTACTTGCATACTTTTGTGCAAGTAACAGGCATGTGTATTTCAGGCTTTATAAGCGTTGCTTTATTTACAATGTATCGACTGTCCACGACGCTACTAAAAAGTAACGTTTTAAAACTCAAATCACCAAAGAGTGGCCAGAATTTAACATGACACTAGTATTTCAATAATCGTCCGTGTAAGAAGCTTCCTACCACCGTGTTATTAACTACACACTCGTAGCTTGCGATTGGTTATTTCGTGTACGGACCGCCATTGCAAAGCTAGTGATGTGACATCCTAGCTTTTCATTAGTGATTTGAGTTCGTAACTGGTTAATAGCAACTAGCTACGCTTGCCGAGGTTGGTCCGTGGATGGGTGACCATCTTTACATACCAAAACCCTCCGTGGCTCGGAAAGCACGTTACGCCGTTGGAACGACCGCCGTTGGCCGTTGGAGATGATGAACTGGTGAATAGCGACGAGAGACGTAGCGCCTTATTTACAATATAGCAGTAACTCCGGGTCCCTGACAGCCTGATCATTCGAGATCATGTCTTTGATCTGTTACCCAGCCATCAAACCTCAAAAAACTTATTGTCACTCGACACCTAAAATCATCTTCTGCCATAATCTGCCTAGCCTTTTCCCAACTATGTTGGAGTGACTGATCCTAAAATACCCTACGCTGACAAAATTTTCATTTTTCCTAATTATGCTAATATTACAGTTAAGATCGGCTCTCCCTGTGGGAGAGAGAGCACGGCCCATTACACCGTGTGCTCCTTTAGGGCTTCGACACGACACCAGACCTGGGCACCATCCCACCGTTATAAGAAATGAATTCCCATGAAGTAATTTACCTTGTCCCGACTTAGAAACCTTGCGGACAAGGAGGAGATACAAGGTGATCTTAATAATGGGAATTCAGAATTAGGAAACATAAGTATTACAATTATCAATATTATATGAAGCTAAGAAGACAAAAGGGTATGCAAAGTATATAATATAATCAGGATTTAGTAAAAAAAGAAATGTTGCTCGCAGGTTGTTACTGATATCTGCAATAGTCTTGATGATGAGACGGGATAAATAAAGGGGTCGTTACGCTTGTGCTTAGATAGATCATTTAGATTACAACCACGGCAAGCGTAGCTTAACCTGATCGATCGACTCGTCGACTAAAATGAGAAATATAGGTATAATTTATGAAAAATGACAACAGAAAATATAGGTGCACGTAATTTGACAACATAATAAAATTATTAAACCGACGATACTCTAGTAAGGTAGATAAATAAAGTAGTCTTACCTATACAATTAAGACAACCTGAAGGTTATCGTAAACTTTGACAGTCATTAAATACAAAGCAATGACACCCATAATGGCGTGACGGCCCGTCAGCGCCATTTTGAACGTCAACGTAAAAGTGAGATGGGGAAACTGGCCTTTAGTTTCCGATATTCATAAACAATTCCAAAGTTTGTTGCGTGTATGCTTTTGTGTAACAGAATGTAGTATACAATGTATTGTTTCAAAGTTGTGACTGTGATATCAAGGTCTTATTAATATTCTGGAGATATTATGGTGTTAGTTTTAAAATATTTCTAAGTCAATTCTCTCCCTTTCTCTCTCTTAAAATGTCTTTTGTGTGGTGGAGACTCGTCAGTTATTGCACTGGCCAATAACAACCAATTAATTTCAGTGGAGATAAAAAAAAAAAATAACTATTATACATCTGGACATGGATAATGGCCATTTCTCGTTATTTTGGAGTTAGTCAAAACAAATGTAATACATAGTTTATTACAGTATTCATAGTAAATCTATACTAATAATAAAACTGAAGAGTTTGTGGGTTTGATTGCACTAATCTCTGGAACTACCATTTGGATTTGAAAAATTGCATTTGATAGACCAGTTCTTGTGGAAGGCTAAAGGATACTTCACATCACGCTAGGACTCTCAGGGGCCGAGCAAATAGAAAATAACTATGAAAGAACGCTAAGTGTAAATGAAATAATTGCGCCGGGCAGGTGATGCGTTTCGAGGAGTTGGGTTGAGGGAAGAAGAAATCTCACGCGGACAAAGTCACAGGCAGAAGCTAGTAAATTAACTAAAGTTGAAAGTTATTTATACATTTGAATTCTTTCACCCAATACGAATATAAGAGCTCAAAGTCATCCCGTCTGGTACTAAACATCCTACTAATATTACGAGTTTATTTATACGCAAAATTGTGTGAGGATGTATAGATGTATGAGTGTTTGTTACTCTTTCACGCAAAAACTTCTAAACGGATTAGGATGAAATTTGGCACACAGATAGTTTATAGCCTGGATTAACACATATGATACTTTTTATCCCGGTAGTACGTTCCCATGGGAAAATTTCTGACTCCTACGCGGGCGAAGCCGCTGGTAAAGCTAGTATCACATTAAATCGAACGTCTAACCTCTTGTACATGATCATAAGTAAGTACATTAGACTAATACCTATGCAACTATGTGTACATAATATAACATAGTTTCCACGACAAGTTCGAGGCATACACGGCAAAGCCCTTAGATCGCATAAAAGCGTTACTTAATAGGGTTTATTATGAGGCCCTCGCTTAATTAACAGTGGTGTATGTAATTCTGGTCTTAGGTGTAAAACGAGCTTATGTTCAGCTTATGTTTAGTCAAGTGAAGTGTGAAATTGTAGAGGTGCTGATAATTTTGCACAAATTTCAGTGATAAATTGAATTTATCTTTATTTTTTTTATTTTTTTTGAGGGCTAAGTAATAACAGCCGTAGGGGTCGATCGATCAGGTTAAGCTACGCATGCCATGGTTGGTCCGTAGATGGGTGACCATCTTCATTTACCAATAGATACCCCTCCGTGCCTCGGAAAGCACGTTAAGCCGTTTGGTCCCGGCTATCATTCGTGCATCTTTGACAGTCGTTACGGATCGTCAGAAGCCCGAAAGTCTGGCCTGGTTGTCACTTTCGGGGTATCGTATTACCCAGTAACTGGTTTGTGGAGGCCCGATAGGCAGTCGCTGCATGTAAAATATGGGTATTCAGCTTATAGTGCAGTTACTTTTAATATGATAAAATTAATATGATACCGCTTGGTAAGACTGGTTGTCAGACTTTTGGGTTACTGACTACAGACCGTAGCTATATTAGCCATATTAGTAGTTCATTGAAAGAAAAGAACTAGAAACACAAAAAACTGAGGTAACTCCCCATACAGATTACTTTCAGGAAAATAAGCTACGTGCAGAATAAAGCATGCTTATAGTGAATATCAGTGTTTCTGCAAATATTTTCACTGGCTCGATTGATTGCAATCCGTATCAGCTCAGTTTAAAAGCTGGCTTTTTCAGTTAAATCGCGTTTAATGGTCCGCTCAAATAAATCAACGGCGATATGGGCACTGGCATTGTATATATGCTGGGTACGGTAAATGAAGAGTATTTTTTTAAATAACAATTGTTTGTGGGCTACTTTTGAATTTAGTTTTTTTATTTAGCTTCTTCTACCCATTACTCGAATTAGATGCAAAATAGCGATGGTAGTTTCTGATCAGTCCATCAATTATTATTCAGTTGTATGTATACATTGTTATCACATGATTTTAGCATGATTAAATATAATAAATTATTGACACACCCTGCCTAACCTTTTGGGGATAACAGGCGTAATGTTTAAACTTGGTTAAGATACTTTTTTAGGAGACACTCTGGGAGGACATAATTAAAGTGACCTTATTGGTCATGTTTTTCAGAAAGGTCAGGTACGTGATACTCGTAACCGGCGTGCGTGTATGACCAGAATGTACGAACGTAAACGATGCAAAAGGAGTATGTTAGAATCGTAGCAGATGGCGTTCTGTCTATGATAACAATGCACTCCAAACAACAATAATTAAATAAGATCGTGAAAACCGTTGAGCGCGTACGAGAAAACGGCTTCTAGCCCCCGATCGCTTGACGAAAACGGCAGATGAAACTAAGAAACAGTTCTTCAAACCGCGATACATTACCCTCAGAGCGGGTGCAACAAACTTGCAAAGTATCTACATATTTACTTGAGCAACGTAAACATCTTCAGTACGAACTTTAATCACTGCCAGCTATTAAGTTTTCCACAAGGAAATAATGCTTCATTAAAATTTTAACACAGCGGTTTAATTTTCTATACGGGAAGGGATTTTAATGAACCGTGCTACGAGACAAGAGTTTTAATCTACCGGTTTTTGCTTCACGGGTGAAATATAGAACGGCTTGCTAACAGGTACTGCTGTACTTTTTATTATTTTTTTAGTTTTTATGTCGAAGTTTTTTGTTTGAATGTTAGGACGTCAGGAGTGGGTTTTGCGTTGCTAGGTTTGTTAGGCGTACAGTTACTGCAGCTTTAACTGGCCATGGGTCATTTAGCAAACACCTCTATGTCATAGGAGTAACAGACAGTCCGCTGTGTACGGCCTGCATGGAGGATGACGAGACAGCGGCGCATGCATTGCTAAACTGCCCGCCTGGTCGCCACATACAGGGCAAAGTACTTCGGTAACCCTTGTTCCCTACGTGAGACGGTCAGTAACATCTTGATGTTACTTCCTTGAGAAGCTGGGGTGGATCGAATGATCGATTTTCCCAACCGTACGCAAAATACGCGCATTGACGTGGAGTTGCGGACACCAGCCTGTATTACCTATTACCGTGTTACCTTTTATTGTTGTTAGGTTTTATATAGTTGATGTTGCTTCTAAAAGTTCAAGTTGTGTTTTGGTAACTGTTACGTTTAGAACTATGGTATACTGTAGCGTTACCTCTGCGGTTACAAACTTGTTTTTGCTAGTTCATAATTATGACTGGCCATCAATTTTGATTTTGAACTTTTAAAACTTTGACGTAAACAAAATTTTCATTTGATTATTGGAAGAAAAGCTAGTTACTAAAGGGCCGAATCTAGTCTAACCCTATACATTTTTGAATCAGAATTTTAAATTGTGCGATGTACAGTCGCCAAAGGAGATAACTAACCAGGGTCGTCGGATATAGTTGAAGTTTAGTAAGAAACCGATGGATTTTTTCGTATGAAATTTAATTTGATAAATTAACTGTCAGTTTTCTATTAATTAAACTAAATTTTATTCGAAAACATCCATCGGTTTCTTACAAAACTTCAACTATATCCGAAGATCCTGGTTATTTATCTCTTTTGGTGACCGTACATTGAAAAGAATACATCACCAGACTACATGCTTGTCATGTGCAATACCGATATACGATACTCTTCGGTATGTATTTTTCCTGATTTGCCCTCTCAGCGGAAGTTTTAGCCCTTTCTCTAGTTTAATATCCTATTGTATTTGTCGTAGTTGTAGAACCGGTTAAAAGGGCCTTTTTCCGGGTACCTGACTCGTGTGCTGTTACTTTTACCAGACGCATAGAACCCGTGGAGTTCCTGACTGGCAATTTTTTTTTTTGGGCCGCGAAACATGATCGTTATATCACCTGCTATTCTGTCGAGGCGTGCTACGCTTCGAGGTTGCGGATCATCAGGATCTACTAGGCATGCTACACTTTAGGACTGTGGTTCATCAGGATCGACTTGTTACTTTAAACCGTTACGCTTCAACTATTAATAGTAGATACTATTAGCACCTCTGGCCTCAACATTTTTTATACCTGTTGATTTTTAACCGGGACTGTTTCTAACACGATAACTAACGTTCATCTTTATAAGATGATATTGATTCGAAAGTTTGCATATTTTAGTGATCACGACCTAAAAATCGATTGCGATTTACAGGATCGGAAAAACAAATACGTATCAAAGATTTACCATCCGGTGTACCTAAGTTTTAACGTATTCTCTATTTATTTAAAGCAAATTACGTGTTTTATCATCAATTTTAACAATAGCTTAAATAGATGGAAGTTTTTTAAAATATTTTTAAATTATTATACGTGTTAAAGTAGTAGAAATTTATTTTTTATTTCGCTACGATATTTTCTAACAGCGGATCATTCTTCCTTGATATATATAAATATTATGTGGGTCGTATTCAATGATCGTAAAAATAATAATATAAAGCGAATTTATAGCGACATTTATGATTATATACTAGAATTTAAAAAAAAAGCCTTTTCTCTGAAAATTTAAAAAATTAAAAACTCAATTTCTCTATTTAAAACACAAATCATGTAGCTAAAAATACCCTCAACAAAAATAAGTAAAGAACGAACCAAGATTAAGATTAACTAACTACTATAAGATTACCCAAGGGATTTTATTTGCTCGCTATAAAGCTGAAAGAGCTGAGGCATATTAACCTTATCTCTCGAGGACTGTTTATCATTAAAGTAAGGATTAACCTGGTAGCAACGTTGTAAACACCGGAATATGTTGAGATAAAAAATAATAAAACTTAATCTCATCAACACGTAATCCTTTGTTTACAATAGAAATATTGTTGAAAAAAACATTTTGGATTATAATGTTATCCTCATGCTAATTTCATTTAAGCCGCCAGCGTGTAGCTCGTAAATTGTCCCACAGGAACGTATTACCGGGATTAAGAGTAACCTTTGTGTTAATCCATGTTGTCCAAAAACACCTAAACCAATTTGGATAAAATTGGCACACAATAGGTAAACTATTGCGTGCCAATTTCATCCAATTCCGTTCAAGGGGTTTTGCGCCAATTTGGGACATACATCCAGACAAAAATTCTTAAAACTATATTTTTGGCACCAGACTCGTTCCCCACACCTAGCAAAAACTTTTTTTCAAAAATATTCAATGTGAAGTTTTGATTTTGTTACTGTTTCATTATAATATAATACATATTATAATGAAATAGTAACAAAATCAAAACGAACAAAATTATGTAGCCCATCTCACTGGAGTTATCTTCTCTCCTCCCGGGAGTCCAGCCAGTATCAAGAGAGCAAGCAGAAGCGTTCGACATTTAATTATCCTATGTGTTTCCTGTTTGACTTTGATTTAATGACATTCATTATTAAATAAAATAAAATTGTACGTTTGTTGATCAATAACAGCACTTCCAATCCAAAATACATTGTGCAGCGGTTTTTGTCTTCAAAGTTCATCCTAATCAGTACCAAAATACACACCAAAACAGGTTACAGATTCAAATTCCACACACCAATCACTTACTTCTCTTTCCTAGCTCCCTAAAAATATTTCCTTACATCCCAATAGACACAAATACTGCAAAAATCCCCACAGCCCGTTTCTCAGGTACGCTACTACATAAGAAACGGGCATAAATTCCCCCCGTACGCCCAGACTCACCTATTTTCATATGCCTCCAGAATATGGGGTATTCTCAGACCGTTGCCTGATAGATTCTGAGGTTTACGCAAATCCTATCTCTTTGTGACAGTAATTTGTCTCCCCGGGACCCTTTGTTTTGTCCTTTTGCTACGGTATGGATTCAATATATTTTGTTCTGTTTTTATGCATTTGACAGATGGAATTGATGAGTGAGAGAATAACAGATTTTGAGGAGTAAATAAAGAACAGTGATAAATTTTATAATCTAATAGTTTTATGTTGCTAGGGGGTTGGTAGAGATATAAAAAACATTATATCCGTAGAATTAGACTGATGAACAGCAAAATCTTCTTCCACGAAAACACGTTTAGATATAATGATAACATAGAAAAATTCTACGAACTAAATTAAATAATACATTGCTGCTAAGTTGAAGTAGGTCATATAATGGCCCGATGAAAAGAGATCCTGGGAGAGAGTTGTTAAACCAAATGTCTTCGAAAAAAATATCATCTCCATCTCGCCGATAACAAAAATTGTATAACACAACGCCTTGAAAAGTAAATATAACTCAATTTTTCTTAATAATGCCCAAAGTGAAAATTGAATCTTATTATATACTGGTCACGGGCTGACGTCGACTTTTGAATAAGAATATTTTCTTACGCCGCCTCGACGTTGCATCAGTTATGTGCCATAAGTCAGAAGAGGAACCAGGTGTAACTTAAAATACCGGAATCAAAAAGTTATAAGATACAAACATGGCTAAATAACAAGGCTACAGATTTAATTACTTTGTAGCGGTATCTACAACGCCACATGCGAACAACGCGTCATACTGACGTCACGGAAATGCTGCATCTCGCAAGCAGAGTTTACCGCGTAATTAGCATAGATACAATTTCCCAACATCAGTCGTTGGGCAGTTGCCCGCCAGACACAACACCCGTCTGGTCGGAGGATCCTCCCTTTTCTATAGAGTATGAGTGAACTTTACACCCTGTTCCTCATTCCTCTATACTGGTGACCCCGGACATGAACGTCAGCGCAGCCTTCGTGCAAACACTTCAGCGTGACGTCATCATTATCACTCCTGCAAGCTTTAGCCTCTATAACTTTGAACAATAGTAAAGCAGGATCTATGGTTTCAAATAGGTATAAACTTTTAAAAGACCGATAATGATAAAGCATTATAGACGCACGAGCTGGTTGTTCTAACAACCGAAATAGGAGCCAACGACTTCACAACTAAAGATGGAATACTTGAATGGACAGTCATGGAACTTTTAATACAAACCATTGGCACAATGCCAGATGAAAGAACTAAAGAAAATGTTGTTAACACAGTCCCTTCCAGTCGTTAACTTTGGAACCCCTGAATGGAATACTTTCTTGTCTCACCGCTGCAGTTCCCCACATGCATCACAACATTAGCATAACGTGAACAGGTGCGGGCGAATAACTGAGCCGTCGCAATGCGGTATAGGGGATCTTATATTCATATTATTGTAGCGACTGAGCCGTTGGCCGGGCGGTGACGATTTTAAATTCAGAAATCAAAAATGTTTCAATGTATACGTCTGCTCTTTTATAGTATGCGCGCCTGGTAGCAGCCAATACGTTGCGTATTTTTTTCTGATTTTATTTTTTGTAATCTTGCCTCACCAAGGAGAGTTATTGCTTTCTAGAAAACAGTTTTTTTTATCAATTTCTTTATTCGTGATTGGAAATAAAAACTATGACAAAATCAGAACAGTAAGATAAAAGATTTTATTATTTATTTTATGTGAACTAAATCTAGCAATGATATTTACTTTCGACTCGCTGTTATATTACTTTAAATTGTATTATAATCCACCTTCTCTGATAAGACAATAATTTACTCATCGTAGTTCCAAAATCCGTAGTCCATTAAAACCATTCACAATACCTACCTACTTATCTAATCTCATCGACGTCCTAAATGTCCCACTGCTGACAAGGCCTCCACCCGGTCTTTACACGGCTCCCGATTCACTGGATCTAAATAATAGGGTCAGGAACATGGCCCAGCGCGCCACAATTTAAATTACTGTTGCAGCCTCTAAAGTCAAATAAGACTTATCGGCCTGGATTTTACATTTCTAGTCAAGACTAGGTCCTCATGGTACTAGAAATTTAAAATGCCAATGATATTGTAAAGTACAATGCCAAGTAGTAGTAGTGTATTGCAAGGTTACAATTTTAAGATGAAAATAATCAAATACTTGAACCAACACCAAAACTTCCACGTTTTATTTCTACTTATGTTTTATAAAAAATGTTAAATATTAATTATTAGTAACACCAAAACAGAATATATTTGGAAGGTTCGTCCCCAAACAAGCCCATTTTACATTAAAATGTTTTTTTGAAAATGTGCGGAAAAAAGGTGATACACTTAAAGCAAAACCAGTATACAAACAGCTCTCATTTCAAATGCTAAACTGGGCTTGTTTGTACAGACAAAAAAATGTCCTCAAATATCAATACTTTGGAGTATATTTAAAATATGAACACAACGTAAACGTCAGCTCGACTAACAAGTACAGGGTAGCTGGAATAAAATATGACCTTCTGGCGCAGAACCACTGAAACTGTTACTCCAACCTGTCTTGTTGAATATTTATGTGTTCAGAAACGTCGCGGTTTTCAGTGCTGTGTATGTGGACGATTTCATCACTTTTGGATGTGATTAATTTACTAAGTGTAAAACACTTAGTAAATTAATCTAATAAAATAAGAATTAATATAGACATTTTTATTTTTATTGATTTAGGTAACAGAACTCTTGATATTTTTTTATGACATTTAAAGAGAAAACTGACTGTTAATGTGAGTACCATGCACATGACTTTTTAATTGTCTGGCGGTTTAGAGTATTTTGTATATGGCCTATGCAAATGTCCTGCAGATCTGATAGCGTCATGTGATGGGTCGTTGTACATGATGACTGATGCATGCATGCTATCTGTTAGGACAGTTCAACACAAAGCTACAATGTCTCTTTCTTTAAAAAGCGCTTCCAGATAGCACTGCATTCTAAAAATCCTAATATTAATAATGTTTGGACTTTAAAAGGCACCATAACCTCTCAGTTTGTTTCGTCATTTCTTCTCAGGAATCAGTCAGCTAGTAAAGCCATCTAGTTTAAAAAGTTAGAAAAATACTGATCAACAAAATATTGACGTGTCTTTGCCTTAAAAGATCTACTTACATAAATAAACCTTTCATGTATCTTCAGAAAAGGTTGATATATAATTATCGAAATTTTAACATCATGATGATGTTACAATTTCGCCTTCAATTTTTAATTTCTTGGAAAATTTTAAGTACAAACAATATTCCTATTTACCACAAATAGGTCGAATAACAAAACTATTCCAAAAATCCTGAAGCTACAGAGTAATAAATAATGCTCGACATTATCCTCAGCATACTTTGCATACATTAATTAAACAACTGTTTCATAATTATCATGCTATTGAGCAAATTTTAAATTAATTTACGCTGGAGTTTCAACTAATGAAACTATTCATGGCGTTTCAAGAAAATTGTTTTCCACTATACCGCTGAAGACAATAAATACGGGTGACAATAGTTCGAGCCTGCAACAATTCACTGTCTTACCCGAATAGTTTTCTTCGTCCATCAGTTTTCATTGTCCAGTAGGACATAAAGCTTTACCAACTTGCTTCACGTTCTCGAGAGCTGGTTTTAAATTCTGTGTTCTTGATTTCGTACGACTTTTGTACCTGTGTTTGAGTTGAAATGTTGATAGCATCCTTTGGGATTCCGTTTTCTTGGAATCTTGTAACACGCTCAACAATCCTTTCTTTGTGTCGTACATTTGCCTATAGTTGGACGTTGGCAGTCAAATGTCTTATGTAAAAAAGTTAAGCTGTAAGTTGGCAGCCACATTATCCGATACCTTTTTATTGTGCCTATTATTCCTGAAGGCTAATTCTCGTAATTTAAAACGTTCAAAATCTAGTCACAGTCACATCTCGGCGATAAACAAATATCAAAAACTTGTCCAAAATATAAAGATATTAGAGTCATTTTTGACAGATTGAGACTGAGATTAGACTGTGAACGTTCTTAAAATTACGAGTGTTTCCCCTCCGATTTAAAACCTGGCCAAGTTTACTCCTGAGTGATGGTTTTTCTCCCGAATATGGGTTAAAAGAACTTACAATTCGTCGCCACTCTACTAACCTGCTTCATCTATTGTCCTGACTGCGTAACAGATGACTGGCCCACTGCCACTTGAGTTGAGAATAGTTTTAATATTTTCAAGCGGAGTTGAAAGGAAATGCGGCATTCCTCGACCGAACAATACTCCAAGTAAGACCGTGCGGAATTTTTATCCGTGCCAAAAAACTTTTATGCTTTACTGCGTACATTCCCATCGGTTCGTTAGTCGAATTGAGCTGGGTATTTAAGTAATTGAGTCAGATTGCGGGATCCGAAGTGCTCTTTTGAACTAGCTCTTTTTGTATGACTGGAAAATTATCTGGCAGCACTCGATTGAATATTGTAATATTAGGGAGGCGAATTCTGAGTTGTTTTTGGAAAATGTTTTTGTAATGGGCTACTTTTGGTTGTTGGCAGTTTAATGCTGATAATATTTTTTTTTAATTGGCCTTCACTTCTATAACCTTTCGTCAGTATGTTGGTATCTAGAACCTATATAAGTTTATTAACACAAAAGTTCGTAGTCGAGATCCCAACATGTTTTAATTAAGAATCACGAAATGTAACAACATTTCGCCTATGTATTTTGGTATCTATATACTTACAATAACATAAACACATACCATTTATATTAAACAGAAATGGAATACGACGTAGTCAACAAAAATACTCATCATCCAGTTTACGCAAGTGGGTAAGGAAATTTAGTCTGAATTCAGAACTTTTCATGTTTTGCGGTAAATAAATCGAACCGAACCGTGAATTTAGGAAGATTTCTACTTTCGGGTCCGGGCAAACAACGGGTATCCGAAAATTAGTTAAAATCCAATTCGATAATTGTTTTTCTTCGCAAACATTTCAAAAGTTTCCAAAAAGTTTGGTAACTCTTTTCTAACTGTTGCTAAAGTTTCTTGGGCACCAAACGCCAGTCGCAGAAAATTAATGGCGATTTGTTCCTGCCTTTAACTTCCATTTTTCAAACGTTGAGTTCTCATTATTTTAGTTTAGCTTCGGCTATTTGGAACAATTCTTTTTTGTGTAAGTTTTAGAAAGTTTTTTGTCGTCACATTTCGAGGTACTCGTAGGCTTTATTGAATTTTCTTCTTAGATATTCATTCAACTGGAATTAGGTTAAAGATATTCAGTAGTTACTTATCATAAGTCTGCTGTTGAAATAGAAAGAAGGTATAAAAATAAAGTAAGAACCATTTACAAGAACTTATTACTATACAATCAATCTTTTCTCAACAAAAAAAACTTGGACTAGATATAGCTTCATAAAAAAACCAATGAAATGTAACAAATAAAAATATAGAAAACTCATAAAACATAGAAATACATGTATTAAAACATTCTAAGACAAACACATTCTGTAATCCTGTCTCGAATCATTCTAGGAGTCCATATATCAGGAATTAATGACGTGGAAATAAAATATAACGTTTGTCGTGCGCCCTTGTACTTCTAGTTTATTTGCTTGCTGATACGTTGCGATTTGCGGATTTATTTTTATTTCTTTTGGAATATGGATTTTTGCGGCTTCTTTTTAATGTAGAAAAGCGGAGGCTACTTAAATTCAACTCATCATGTACCTAGCCTTTTCCCAACTATGTTGGGGTCGGCTTCCAGTCTAACCGGATGCAGCTGAATACCGGTATTTTACATGAAGCGACTGCCTGTCTGACCTCCACAACCCAGTTACTGAGTAATACGATACCCCTTGGTAACTGGACTGGTAGTCAGACTTTTGGGCTTCTGACTACCCGTAACGACTGCCAAAGATCCACGAATGACCGCCGGGACTAACGGCTTAACGTGCTTTCCAAGGCACGGAGGGGTCTCGATATGTAAAGATGGTCACCCAACCACAGACTAACCGCGGCAAGCACAGCACACTTAAATTCAACTACATTGCTTTTAATATCAACTAGCCGACCTTAGAACTTCCTGCCGCCTCAGAATCATAAAATGAAATTAGTCAATCCGTTCTCGAGATATCATCAAAAAGCCGTTCCATACAAAATGTATGAGAAAATTAATTATCTTTATTATTTTTTTCGTAAATTTTTCCCATGTTATAATAGATATTCTGCTATTTAGGGCGGGGAAAAATCCAACAAATCAAAGATCATAAGAATCGGTCCAGCCCTTACTGACTTATAAATGGTGTAACTAACCCGACTTTCTTCAAATAGATTGAGAATCGAGTTGATGTTAATCTCAATAGTCATGTCTATTACTGTCCCACTACAGAACAAAGGCCTTTTCTCATACAAAGAAGGAGGCACGAACATTGTGACACTTGTTCAAGTTATGTCATAATGAACATTAATTAAAGACTAATAAAAATATGTTACATTATAATTTTTAGTAACCTGAAACATGCATTTTGAAGGGAAACATTTACAGCATGGAGACTGTTCATGGTGGACAATTTTATAAACTGAAAACATACGTAGACAGGATATCTAAATTAAATCCCAAAGCATACTTTAAACTAATTCAAAAAGTACTTAAACTAATAATCCTTAATACCAATTTCAAAACGGCTATTACCAACAAACTCAAAACGAACACCTTTGCACTTAACTGACAATGATAGTCACAGTATCGTAAAACGGAATAATATCGTTCCATTTAAAGCCATCAGGTGGGGTTGCACTGCATCCTATACGTTTAATGGCTATCGATTTGCCATAGGCCGAGCATATATCCGTATCTCGACCGGGATCTGGGAATCGGTATTGGGTATATCGTTATAATTTATTCATTCGGTATGATCGGTGACTTAGGTATATTTTTTCCGGTTATTTGTATCATTTTGAGTTATAAGGTTATGGCAACGAATGATGTATTATCATTTGTTTTTGGCAATAACAGAGCCCTTTTCTATAACGCTGCTTAGCATTCTCCGGGCACACCTAAGTGCTTGTCCTAAAGGTGTTTTCCGCGCGTGCGGATACGAGCTTGAACTGGATGCAACACAGGCTCTAGTTGCGTGTATGTAGTTATGCAAACAAATTACTCGCATGCGGACGGCATGGCGTCTAATGGCCCGCAGTATCTTAGGTATGCTTTTTGTCTGTATGTGTTACGTGTGCACTCACTGTCGCTAATATTATAGACCGACATTCATTTAAATGCCTTACAATATAATACTTCGCAGTAGATACTTTTATTTCGTTACAGCTACCAAAAAAAATCATATTCCGTAAATCAAAAAACACATCAATACGAGTTTCTTTTTGTTAATATCGAGAAATGTAATCAGGTTCGTTCAGTCGACTCAAATACGAGTAACTCGATTGGAATTCGGGGAAATGAAGCACGATATCAGTATTTAAACAATAACATCAAAGAGATTTTGTACCTTCAATATTTTAAGAGTATTGTACTGAGTCAAAGAATAATGTAGAAGAGAAACTTCGCTCCAAACGTATTACAAAAGTGCAGCGGTGGTCCAGCAGTGCAGTGGCGGGCCAGTGGCAATGGACCCGACTTACGAGATGTAGGTCGTGAGTTCGAACCCAGGCAGGCACTTTACTTTGTGTAAATTATTTCATCACCACTGCCACTGACATGTGACATGCACCAACCCTCTCACAGAGAGGAGGCCTGTGTCCCAGCAGTGGGAACATTATAGGCTGGATATAAGAAACGTACAATACAAGCAAAGTTCCCAAGACGCAATCATTTTCTTTGACAACCCTGTAGGTTAGGTTTGGTACCTATTGGATGCCCTATCCAAACAAGGTTGTCAATGAGCGCTGGATGTAGCGGGGTGATAAAAAGCGGTAGATGATTATCTCATTGATGTCAGCGCACGCCCAAAAGAAAATAGGTATAGTTTGTTCCAAAAGTATCTGATGAAAAGTAAACAAATGTAATAGAAAACCGTTGTAGTGCCACTTACAAGATGTTTTTCATTCGACAATCAATATTATGATATCAAATAGTGAGGTGACTTTATAATCTCAATTATAGACGATGGTTTTTCAATTAAAATTTAATAATCTAATATATAAAATTCTCGTATCGCGGTGTTTGTTGCCAAACTCCCCTGAAACGGCTGGACTAATTTTAATAAAATTTTATGCGCATATCGGGCAGGTCTGAGAATCGGCCAACATCTATTTTCATACCCCTAAATGTTAAGGGTGGTCCACCGCAAAATTTTTATTTTAATTTTTGGACAACATTTTTTGTTTTTATTTTTTCATGATTCAGCATTAAAAAATACATACAATTCCAAATTTTCACTCTTATACGATCAACCCCTGTTTTTTAATCGCGATTTTTATATTATTCTGTTCCATCCACAGATCCGTAAGATGGCAATCGAATATAATAATTCAAGTATAATTCTATCAATCAATCAGCGTTTTACTTATAGGAGTAGGGTAGGAGTAGGGTAGGAGTAGTGTAGGAGTAGGGTAGGAGTAGTGTAGGAGTAGGGTAGAAGTAGGGTAGGAGTAGGGTAGAAGTAGTGTAGGAGTAGGGTAGAAGTAGGGTAGGAGTAGGGTAGAAGTAGTGTAGGAGTAGGGTAGGAGTAGGGTAGGGGGTAGGACACCACGCGAACAAAGTAGCGACGGGCAGCTAGAAATAATTTATATGGCAAAACAACGTTCGCCGGGTCAGCTAGTTGTGAAGCTAGTAGTGAAGTTTGCCATTTTATATTTTTCTAAGCTACCCCCTAAAAGGGGATTGGGGGTTTCCACGTTTGTATGGAAGAATTTTAGCGCGCGGTCTGATTAACTCAAAACTCAGTATTTTTACTTAGGATCGAAAGTAAAGAATAACGTGTCTCAGGGTTTTTCGAAAAGCACCCTGACGGGCTAAAAAGGGGTAGTCAATTTTACAGGGAAGAATTTTACTGCATGGCTTGAATAACTCGAAAATTAGTATAAATAATCTTTGAGTCAAGTTATAAATACATCCCAAACGATTTTTTTTAATTCCACCCCTTTGCGGGTGAAAAGTGGGGATACAGTTTAAATAAAAAATCTTATTTATTTAGTTAATAAACTTGAAACTTGGCAAGAATACTCGCCTAAGTAAGTAATAATGTTTATTATTATAAGTTATTCGAAACTACCCCGTTTTTTGTTTTTTTTTTGCGGATGGGAAATCATCAAATGACCCCTCCCGTTCTGGGTGGAGTGGAAGGGAGTGTCAGACTCTTACTAACTAAAACCCACCCGTGTTCCTTCCTTAGCCCTGTATGTTCCAGGGCAGCGGTAACCCTTTCAGACGATCCCGCAACCCCGGCAGGCTTCGGCTCTATCGGGCCCCTTCGTTGATGCTGACATCTCTTTGAGGCACGCGTGGAACACATACGCGGCGCCCGGCACGGGCCTGGTCCTGATCGGACGGTGAGCTACCCATTACTCTCCGCCCGCAGGCCCGCGCCTACGGTGGCCGGGAGTCGTCAGGCGGCCCCCGACGCCCGGAGCGACTCCCGCAGCGGCTGAGGCGTGAGGTTCTTTCCCTCAGCCATCCCGCCAACTCCTTCGCTAGCATGACTGCTTCATAGAAGGAGGGCCCCTCAAAGGCAGATATAGGGGTGTTGAAGTTTGTGTGGAAGTAATTGAATGCGCGGTGCAATTAACTCGAAACTCAGTATTAATACTTTTGACAGAAAGTAATTAATACTAAGTATGTAAAGTTGTCGAAAATTGACCCCTGATGGGGCAAAAAGGGGTGATTCGATTTACAAGGGGAGGATTTGAACTTGAAATTGTATTTGTTACATTTTCACACCTAAACCACTGAAATTCCGATTTGGCAAAGAGATAGATGGCATTCTGGGGAAGGACATACTTTTTATCCTGGTAGCACGTTCCCGTGGGACAATTTCCGACATCCACGCGGGCGAAGCCACGGTCAGAATTTAGTTTAATAATATTACTAAAAAAACTACTAAAAACTTAAACTACTAACTACTTAAATATTGAGGCAACTTTATAATCTCAATTATAGACGATGGTTTTTCAATTACAATTTAATAATATTACTCAAACAATAACTTTTGTAAAATTTGGTAAAATATAAAGTTGAAACATTCTAAATACATCGAATATAATTTAATTCCCTTAATTTGTTAATTTTCTTTAGTGAGTGATTGCGTAAGAGTTTAACTTTAACAGGGTTTGTTTACACTTACTTTCATCTGATACTTTGGGAACTTTTCGCTTCCATACAGTTTTCTTAATCTATGATCAATTTCGAGTGGAGGCCAAAGTGAGAGGTATAAATCGAATGGCAGCCGTATGGTAAGTGTTTGTCACTCGATACGTTGGACGCACGAGACGGTAGTACACGCTCTATGTGGCAGGTACTCCTAACAGTTTTGGTCAGCCTTTGTGTACTTCTAAAATGTGTGTATATAGAATTTCCTGTAGCGTCCGAACAAATATTTATTTGTTCACCTTTATGACATAAAATGGAATACCTACCGAAATCGTTATTTTGTTAGGTCAAGGTTTAAAGTTATACACGTGTACTCAAGAAAAGCATATAAAGTAATAATAATGCTATCTATAACGTTATATTAGATAGATAGGCGGTAAAGCAAAAATAAGGAAGCATGGTGGTTACTGCGATTTGTTTATAACAATGATATACTATTTCGGTTTGTTACAAAAAAGTCCTTAACCTAGGGTTAATACGAACTAGGATCATATCGTACAAATCAGAGTCTCCAAAGAAATTATGGCACGGAAAATAAAAATAAAATCGCAACGATTTTTTTTTCTTTTTTATAAACATAAAATCCATGTTTTTTTTTTTGTAGCTTATAAAAACCTAATTTCATACTTCTCTCGGTTAATTCCACAAACCTTCCTTAAACAACACCAGCTCCAACTCGTAACACCGATAACAAAGCTTAGGCATTTTACACAATAACCGAGTATTAACACAAAAGACATTTAAGCCCGCCTGCTGTGTAAAATTGAAGTGCAATTGAGCGGACAATCGCATCGGCGGAAACCGGGATTCGTTTTGTTGAGCACATCGACCTGGGCTCAGAAACGGTGCAAATATGCAATGGCGTGGCAGTTTGCACTCAGATTTTTGTGGAGCTTTATGCTTGTGTGTTGTGCCTTGTGAGTATTTTATTTGTCGGTTGTCGTCGTTATAATTATGGATTCTATAATAACAAACAAAAATACATGTCTAATGCCTTTTCCCAATGACGTAGGCAGACATTAAGGTGACACGCATCAGCGGAAACCGGGAGTCGTTTTGTTGAGCAAATCGACCTGGGCTCAGGAACGGTGCAACTATGCAATGATGTGGCAGTTTGCACTCGATTTTTTCTGGAGGTATGAATGTGTGTTTTGCCTTGTGAATGTTGGTTTGTAGTAAAATTTATTTTATTTTTATTTTATTGTGTTTGGGCGGCTTACAGCTATCAAATACAAAAGTAGTAGTGAGGTAATTGACGACAAGCTATTTACAAGCCTTCACATTTTCAAATAGTTATTTTTTTTAACTAATAGTTAATTATTTGACCATTAGCAATGATATAATATCATTAAATAAACTAAAAAAAAGGATCAAAAAACTAGGATTCGTTTTGTTGAGCACATCGACCTGGGCTCAGGAACGGTGCAAATATGCAATGATATGCGTATGAGTATAATTGTATGTTGTGCAATCGGGGGCTTTTTTGAGGTGCAATTAAGTCAGACACATAAATTGTAGCTTTTTTTCAATGAGGCGGATAGACACTGCAGATCGCCACATTTGTGTGTTTGTCGTATTGGTTTCCTTAACTCTCCATCTGGGGAAGGCAATGATCCTGGCCGTAATTCTCTATGACACAATGAACGAAATAGTTAATTAGGTGGTGAATTAGGGCCCATAATGTCTGGCAAAGCACACGTTGCTACGCCCTCAGCACAAAAGTAATCTTTTTGGCGTCTATCCTGACCTAAATCTGGCATCAACTTTAGCATTTTCCCATGAAATAAGGCTTGTCATGACAGCAGTTGTAAATTCGAGTTTAAATTGACGTTTACTGCCTGATATTTTATGAGGCCGACGAATCATTTAATAGCTTAAAGTTCACACCCTGGGCTTTGAGAGCGTTTGAAGCTAACAAATGCGTATAGTTTTTTAAGGGCTTATTTTTCAATCATCTGATAACTTTATTTGAGGAATAATTTTGACAGTTATTTCATACAAAAACTGTCAACCGTCAATTTTATTCCTCGAATAAAAGTTATCTGGCGATGAATAAATCAGCCCTTAGCCTGTTGAATGCCGTAATTACAGACACAATTAAAAAGCCATTGTGTCTCGCGTGGATCTACGTTCTATATGAAGGGTTAAAGAAATAATAACATTTATCATTTAACCAGTTGATTCAATCAGGCATAAAAACCCATCAATCTCATCTTTTACTGACGTGACCATCTAATTCCACAAATAACAAAAAACTACCTTCTTTTCCTCATACCTGCCCAAAGCAAAATATCCTGGTAATAGTAACCGTTCCCCACTCTTACATAAATTGGATCTGTGAATAGATATCATCTGATTGAATTAGTCTGGCTATCGACGCTCTGCCATGCTCCTGAGGACGGTATACAACTGTATACAGGTTGTAATAAGATTTGAGGTGGGACTTTCTTGACGTTTGTCTGAATCTGTTTTTGATGAAGTACATCGAGGAACCAAAATGGGTGATGTAATTATTTTAAGACTGAGTAGGTATAATTTCATAGGAACAGCCATTTTTCTAAAATGCGTAAGCTAGTAAAATGTATTCCTCAATTCATAGAAATGTTGTTATTATTAGTTTAAGCCTATTCTCGCGTTAGCACAAACAACACAGACAGAAGAAGGGGTTGCTTATTCTGTGTTAAGAACCGCAGACGTCTATTATAGACTGATAGATCCATAATTTGTCATAATCTGCCGAACCTTTTCCCAACTATGTTAGGGTCGGCTTTCAGTCGAATCGGATGCAGGTGAAAACCAGTATTTTAGGGGTATCGTATTATCTAGTCACTGGGTAATACGATACCCCTTGGTAAGACTGGTTGTCAGACTTTCGGGATACCAACGAACCGTAACGACTGTCAAAGATCCACGAATTACAGCCGGGACCAATGGCTTAACGTACTTTCCGAGGCACGGAGGGGTCTCGGTATGAGAAGATGGTCACCCATCCACGGACCAACCGCGGCAAGCGTAGCTTGAGCTGATCGATTGACCCGTGCGGCTGTTATTACTTACAATTAGCCACAAGCCCCTCAACCTGCTACGTTGTGAATACAATACAGTCGCAGTCTAGAGACGTCAGGAAAATAACAATACATGCAGGCATACAAGCTAAACTCATTAGTACTTAAATTTAATTCAATAAAAAGTCCGAGAAACACGTACCTCCTCATAATTCTTGTTGAGTAGATACTTAAAGTAACTTCAGAAAGCAAGTACTTGTTATGTACGGTGTACTTATTTTTATTGCGAACGCGGACTTTCTCGGAACTTCGCTTTTTTTTTGTTACGAAGTTTCGAAGTTGTAATTATGTTTTCTGTTCGCCTTGTAAAAATGATAATTGGTAGTGTGATACTGGTTTTTATTAATAAAGTAAAAAATCTTGTTTTAGTAAGTGGCGTCCTAGATTTTTGTTATATGTTTTTTTTAAGATTTTTACTATTTATTTGTTATATATGTACATGTGAGGCATTTTCCCCTACACAATCAGCCTATAATGCGGGCCACTGCTGGGACAGCATACCACGCGGACCCAGTGCGGGTTGGTAGATGTCACATGTCTTCGAATTTTTGGTTCTAGGACATGCCGGTTTCCTCATGATGTTTTCCTTCACCGTTTTGAGAGCAGTGGTGATGAAATTGTTTACACGAAGTAAAGGGTCTGACTGGGTTCGAACCCACGACCTACAACTCGTAAGTCAGGGCCGTTAGCACTAGACCACCACTGCTCTAAGAAGGAGTTAATAGATAGCTATTTAATTAAACATCGAGGTTCTTAGTTTCACTTTGGGGTCTAAAATAACTTTAACCCTTCCGAATATCTGTTTTAATGTTATAACATTTATTACACTACAAAATACGTCAGTGTCATGGTGGTCGACGTTGAGCCTCTATAAAATATTACGACGTACGGGCCTAAAGGACGTAAACCTAATCTGCAAGCCTAGTGTGATATAGCAGCAAGATGCTACAAATAAAAGCTGCCCAGCGCCTGTCTTTATTGTTTTTTTGCCAATTTTTAATACTTAATCAAAATAATGTTTTCTTATTGTAAGTAATAATTTTATTTCTAACCAACCATTTAGCTTGTTATCCTTAAAACAGAAAAAAACATGATTCCAACATACAAAACAACTTAACTGTTTTCTCCGAAAGATTAAGACAAAAAAAAACATAAAATTAAAATACCTCAAAAAAATCGTAATTATTCACAGATCATCTTGATTTAATGTAAATAAATATTAATTTTATTTCAAACCTATTCGTTTAGCAGTTTTCCTTAAAAGGGAAAAACACAAAATGATTCCAACACATAACGACTACCAGTTATCTCCCGAATAATAATCCCCCGACCGATTTCGGCCCGGTGGCCAATCTCAACGGACAATAGGCAGGAGATATTATAGTGTACAAGTGTGTGTGCAAACACAGGTGCAATCTCTGTTCCTTTACTCTCATAGTCCGATAGAACGGCAATCCGACACGACTGGAGATCAGCTGCAATCAATGCCATCCCCCGAAAGGTTACGCAGAGTTGACAATGTAATTCCATAAAATAAAAAAAAAAACATCAATCGTTCACAGATCATCTTCATTTAATATTGCGTCTTCCAACAAAATTCGACCAAGAAAACGAAACACGATTTGAGTGCTGCGTTTTTTTTATTGAATTTTGTTTACCTGCCACACAAAATTCATTGTCACCCTTATCCCGGGTGAAACATTGGTGAATTTTCCGGCACGTAACTCTCAGATTTAATGTAATTTATCTGCACTCATGAAGCACTCATTTGAAACGATTTACGCGCGTGTACTCAACACTCATTCCACCTTTATATTACGTGAAACACTTGTATGAGTCGCGGAGTTCCAGACTAAGAATAGGGCTCTTGGCTGTACTGAGAATAGACCAGAAGGCCAATTCTCGTAATTTAAAACGTTCAAAATCTAGTCTCAGTCTCATCTCGGCGACAAAAATATGTCAAAATCTTGTTAAAATGTAGGGAAATTTGACATATTTTTTACAGATTGAGACTGAGATCAGACTGAGAACGTTCTTAAAATTACGAGAATTGCCCCTCTGTTCATTCTGTACTATACATATAAAATTATTGTGCAAATATATAGAATTTGTGCTGACGATCGCTCCAACTTACTAAGACAAACTACAAAAAAGCTTGTCAAGACGTGTTGACAAGAGCATTTGCAATGGCAGTCGTAACTAGACCGATTACTTATTTTCCTGGACAGAATAAAAAATCAATTAGCCCCATTGAAATTACGTGACGTTGGTAGTGGGCGACATTTATGAACTAGTTTTTGGCCCGCACTTTTGTTTTGATTCTTTTAACAGCACAGAGAATGACCCTACAGATTTGGTCCAATAGTAGAAAGTGAAGAGAATAACATTTTCTAACAGAATATAACTCATTTTTTGTTTGACCAAACTTTCATAATTTAGCCCAAAATGAATTATCTCCTTTTCCTACGGGAACGTACTCCAGAATTAAAACTATGTCCAAGCCATGGTCACCCGTGTGCCAAACATCGAAATCCGTTCAGCTAAGAGAGACAGACAGAGTTACTTTGTCATTTATAATATTAATAAGTGTACAAGCATGGATGTTTGTCTCTCAAAGTAAGAAACTGTTGGAGTTTCCGTCTGTCAGCAGAAATTCTTAGCCTTAACTTCAACTACATATATACATCACGCCTTCTTCCCATGGGACTAGACTTACCGATTCGCGGTATTCACTCAAGAACACGTCTACCCCAACGGTCATCGGTTCTACGGCTAATATGGCCGGCCCATTGCCACTTCAGCTTGCTTTTTCAGCTTGCTTATTCAGCTTGCTTATTAATTTCAACTACTTCGATATAATTGGCATTATGATCAGGTTACAAGCAAGATATGCATATAGCAGCGAAGACAGATTCAATAGCGACCACTGACAGGTGTAGCATTACGGAATTTAGTTGCTCAAAGCAGCAAGGTAATGATGATAACCTACCTACATTAATTAGGGTAATAAGCATGCTCGCGTATTGGTTTGATATTAATATTAATCGGCAATCGTGTTTACTATAGAACTACGGGTTGAATGAAGTCTGTTTTACATTGTTCCATTGGTTTCACTCATTGTTGAATGTTGACTAAGCGGTCTATGTGGTAATTTAACATTCTGTTTTACTATGGTAATAGAGTCAATAATTTAGTTATTAACATGATGAATTATAATTTACTTTTGTGTATTGGGCGTGATAGAGCAATGGCCTGTGTTATTTAATTTTGCTATATAATGTCGTTGCAGCATACCCAATTTACACTTCCTCCTAAATCCGGGGCTTACACCCATTTAAAGCTGGCAGAGACATCGACGTGCAAACTGAAACCATAACCTCAGCCTATGATTAGAATCCAATAGATTAGAAATTTTTCGTCGATTCTCAAAACAAAAATCAGCTGTTTCATAGAAAAATGTCAATACCTACCCGGTCAAATTGTATGGCAATGCAATTTTTTTTAACAACCTACGAATAATTTCAATGCAGTTGGGTCCAGAATCATGTACTGAATCCATGGTAACAGCTTGCACGTCGATGTCCCAATGTTTGTGATACTTGTTTTCGAAAAATCTTGCACAACATTACGTGTATAAAATATGTATCATACAAATGTATTGACGACGTTCAGATATGTATTGTTAACTATTTTGTTCATCTTTTTGACAAGTTTTCTACAAGTTGTGTATAACTAGTTTTAGGTGTGGGCGATAAATTTAAACAGTAGACACAACATGCTGAATATGTTTTAAACCTATATAGCGATGTCCATTCTAAGAATTCAGCTTTTCTTTGACGAACTGTTACTTAAGCCGTTCCCTTAAATAGCGTTGACAATGGTATCAGTTCCGTGTTGGAGTTGCAATCACATATGTTCGTTTTCACTAACACTAGGCGATACCAAAATGTAATGTCGAAACAAAAGCACTCTGTTAGTTTTTCAACGCTCGGTTTCGCACTGAGAGTTGAAAATCCAAAGAGCAACAATATTTAGGGATTACATCTAGGTGACGTGTATTGTTAGTTAAAACAGGCATTAGCTTAAAGCGCTCTATGTCAGTTGTAGTAGGTATGCTTAGTTAGAGTGTCGTCTGTCGGTCAGCACGAAACCGTTAGTTATAATAACTCAAACAGGACTTCAGTTACATCACAATAATCAGCCTATAATGGTCCCACTGCTGGAACACAGGCCTCATCTCAGTGAGAGGGCGTTGGCCGTAATCCCATTGCGGGTTAGTAAAGTTCGCCTTACCGAATGTTAGAAATCTAGGACCCAACATCGTCTTAGATAAAGAGGTGCTTGAAACAGTAGGTTCAGCAATTTTTCTAGAACTAACAGTAGATGCCAAACTTCAGTGGGGACCTCATATATCAAGTCTAGCAGGAAGCCTCAGTTCGGCTGCCTACGCCGTCAGGAAAGTAAGACAATACACTGACACTGATTCAGCTCGTTTAGTCTATTTTAGTTATTTTCCCACAACGTTATGTCCTACGGTATTCAGCTGTGGGGCTAAGCCGCTGATATACAAAATGTATTTGTTTTTCAAAAACGAGCTGTTCGAGCAATTTACCAGCTAGGTGCCAGAGCTTCTCTAAGAGATTTTTTTAAAGATATTGGTATTCTTACGGTTGCATCACAATTCATCTTCGCCAACATCTTATATATTAGGCAAAATTTACACTTGTACACTACAAACAGTGATATTCACAGTGTTAACACTAGAAATAAGGACAAACTACGTGCCCCCTTTCACCGGCTTCATAAGGTTCATAACTCATTTGTTGGGCTTGGTATAACCTTTTATAACAAGATACCCTCTTCTTTGCTAGACTTGCCTTTTAATGCGTTTAAAGCTCAAGTAAAATCCAACATTTGTTCAAAGGCTTACTATTCCATCAACGACTACTTACACGATAAGAATAGTTAGTCGCCCTGATTAACTCAAGACAATGTTCATGTTCTTTCTCCAGAATTAGCTTACTGATAGGTTATTGATATTAGTATTAACTTATTTATTTATTTTACTTCGATGGTCCTAGTTTATCATCTGTGATTTCAAGTGACAGCTATGTGACCAGAACCCAGCAATGCATAAATATGTAAGCTGTCACGCCCTTTATGCCTGGAGGCTTTTATTTAGGTAGTAAGTTTTTATTTACATTTTAATTTTAATTAATTTTTTTGTAGCTTGAGTACGTATAGTTTTTATTTTTTGGTATATTGGCGTGGCTAGCTGACATATGGCAAATAATTTAATTTTATGTTCTCTGTCTTGTAATGTTAATTACTTAACACCTAGTATTGTATACAATCAAGTATCAAGTATTTTCTAACTGAACAGACAGCTGTGCTGCTGGGGAGTTTGCATCGCTTCCCAGCGATAGCACTAGGAAGTGGTGAAGGACGGGCGTTTTCGGGGGCCTGTCTTTTGTAATTTTGACGTTCGAAAAATGCTGATTCTCAGCCTAATTTGAATAAATGGCTTTTAATTGATTTATTGATTAACGTATCGATAAACAAGGTTATTTAAAACACATTTTTTAAGTAAATCGAAGAACAAACGATAGAGAAAGACTCCGGAACTTAAATTCATCGAGACTTAATGAATAAATTATTGCCCTCGGAACAAACCAAAACACATAATATTGATTTGAACCCTTATTCCAACAACAAAGTTGCCACTACGAAAAAAACAAAAATACTAAGTAAAAAGGTAAAGGTAAAGGTAGTTAATATAAAGCACGAAATATTAGTATCAAAAAAATATATAGCAATTCAAAATAAGAAACAAAAATAGGGTTCTAAAGACTCGCAATTTTCTGCTACACACAAATAAGCCACAGAGCATGGCTGTCTCACACAGACGACAATTTTATTTCAACTATTATGTGCAGAAAACACAGAAAATTTAATTTAGTGCACACTTAGGTGGTCTTATCTAGACGGTAGTTTAAGTTTTGAACAAACACTGAACGCTAAACTGTCAGTCTCAAACGAACTTGAAACATGCAATTATTATCAGCTAGCTGAGTACATTGCTTGACGATCATGACCAGAATGTTCTACTTTGGTTTGAAACTAAAATTTATGGCTTAAAGACAACTGCACCCAAGACAAAAACCCCTAAAATATGTTTTGTAGACCAAATCAATTTTCTACTCAACCAACCAAGGTTATCCATGGTTTTTCAACCAGTCTTACCAAGGGATAAAATACTGGTGTTCAGCTGCAACCGGTTAGACTGGAAGTCGACCCCAACATATTTGGGAAAAGGCACATGATAATGCCCATTTTTCTATTCTATGAGATTCAAAAACCTAACATTAATGCTGTCGATCTGATACAATACGGTGTGTAGTCCTACAGTAGACAATTTCTTCGTAATTCTTCAGGGCGACCATATTCACATTTTCGTATACAGAGTGTTTAAAACAAGCAGCCAGTGTGAGCAAGGCGCCAGTAAGCACACAATTATAATTTCGTATTCGGGACGCCGTAACGCAATAATTTAAGCTTACGAATACAATTTGTACATCAGGGGGAACGAATGAAGTGAGCGGAGTGAATAATTTTGTGTACAAGTGTTGTGTTGACGGGGTTTTGTTGCGTACTCTGTCACCTGTGCAAGTAAATTACATTTTTAGAGCGTAAATTTAATTATTTAGTGACATTTATGGTAATGTGGCGAGGGGTTCAGAATTTTCGAGTTGTTTCGTTTTTTTTTTTTTGTAAATGTTTGTACGGTTTCAACAGAATCCCATTAGGCAAACTAGTATTCTGTCACATAAAGAAAGACTTTATTATCATTGCTCTAGGTTTGAATTCCAGTGTGTTGTGATATGGGTTGAAATGAAATTACTACGGTTATGCCTAAGTAATTTCATTTCAACAGATATTAATTTGAAACTCGCAGAATCATTTCACTTACTACTTGCTGGTACGATGTTTCATTACTGTTTTGTCAGTTAAGTTTGTGTAACAAACAGCTAACCAACCTTTTTGGATACCGAACCCTGAAGATAAGTAAGTAGGTGCAAATTCGTGACGTCGAAGCAGGGTATGTGCTACTCAGGATGAGTACCACTATTAAGTTATATAATCCTAGTTTCCGGCTTGAGCTTGATAGCTTAAATAAAATTAAATTCATGTAACTCAGACAACATATTATTACATAAAATAAAATCAATTTCACAATACTGCAGAATATAATAAAATATCACTGCATTTAAAATAAACAACAAATTATAAAGGTCACAGAATTACAATTAAAATAAAATATCAAATGCAAAAATAAACGAATGGTACAAATAAGGTACGGTAGGTAAATTTGAATCGAGACATATTCGCCAAAAATGTAAACAAATATGAGTTTGTAGAAAAATTACTTTAATCCCTACACAATAAAGTTCAGTTTACGCTACAACTTCAAATACTTTTATACCTTTTTAAATAGTGCTAGTCACTCTGAAAACAACTTAATTGCTATTAAAATAAAGTTGATATTTGTTTAACTTGAAATAACGTCAATTTGAAACAAATAAAATTTAAATATAGATAAGGTCTGGTACCTACTGATCATCAAAATCAGAATATTTCTTTACAATATACTTTGCAAAAGCTATCAACAGTTCTACATGATCTAGAACTTTCACGTGTAGATATTCCATTAAACACACTTTCATCTTCCAAATCGTTCAATACAAAACAAGTAAAAGCGAGAACAAATATGAAAGAACACTAAAGTTACGAACTATAGTATCGCGGATCAAAGAAGTTTACACAGTTCGTTGGCTGCGAGCATTTCGTCGCTTTGAACGTATGAAGAGTACCCATCGATTGTCGTGCCTTTACGTTTTTATTTGAGTAACTCGGTATTGCAAGCGGAACACTCTTTATATTATACTATTTTAACATCTTTGCTTGTTTTTTATGTTAAGGTTCTTGTTTTTCTTTTAGTTTCACCTTCCTTTTATTTATCTGAGACTGACTGTTTGACCCGTGACTCCATCTTTTAGCGTTCTGCACCTCAAAAGGATACAGAACCCTAAAACTAAATGATGAAGGGTCCGTGACCCGATGGGTAACCATATTCTCATACCGAGACCGCTTTGTGCCTCGGAAAGCACGCTAGTTGGACCCGGCTGTCATTCGTGGATCTTTGACGGTCGTTACGGATAGTCAGTAGCCCAAAAGTCTGGCAACCAGTCTTACCAAGGGGTATCGTATTACCCAGTAACTGGGTTGTGAAGGTCAGATGGGTAGTCGCTCCATGTAAAATACTGATATTCAACTGCATCCGGTTAGACTGGAAGCCGACCCCAACATAGTTGGGAAAAGGCTAGGCAAATGATGATGTACTAGCAAAAGGATAAAACGGGACCCTTATAGGATCACTTCCTTGTCCGTCCGTCAGTCCGCCCGTCAGTCTGTCAGTATGTCAAGACCCTTCTTCTTCAAATTGATTGATACATCCACGCTTCAGGAACGCGTGGAAATATCAATCAAGTTGAAATTAATATCAAATACGTAGGTCCACGGTCCCTCCGAGCTCAAAAAAATCAAGTTTCTAAGTCAACGCAATAAAAAAATACGGCCATTTATGCGACATATTTTGATACTCGCAAATAAATAAAAACCTATAGGGTACTTCCCGATGACCTAGAATCGTGAAATTTGGCAAGAAGCAATGTCTTACAGCACAAGTAAAGGAAAAAGTCCGTTTTTTTTTATAAATATAATAATAATTATATATATATGCATAACGCGCGGGTTATGAAATTTGAAAACTAAACCGAAACCGATTTTGGGCATGGCACCAAAAGTATACATTAAGTTGCCAAAAAGTATCACAGACCTACACAAAATGAACCAATTCAAATTATGTTTGCACGAATTCTTAGTTGCAAAATGTTACTATTCAATTAATGATTATTTAAATGATAGATGAGTCGATTTTGTCTGAAATGGCATCACAAATATAATTATTATTGACATTTTGATCTGACTTCTTTAAATTTGACATTCTATTTTTTAATGTAAAACAATTTAAAATTTATTTTGTACCTAATATATTAATTTGCACTCCTCACTAGGTTATAATACAATGTACCTTTTATACTTGTAACACCTTTTTAACATGTATTAATGACGCGTTAATTGGACCGCTTACTATCGGCGCGCGCGCTTATGAGTGGGCCTAAATAAGGAGTGCGGTTGTTATGGTGATTATGGCAATGATTAGATAACTACTGGTTTATGGTAGCTTTATGGCAAATTTTTTCCACCGTCATATCTTCTATCCGATTCATAAAGTTGACGTTTTTAGACCTTGGGACTATAGATTTGAAGACCATTTTCTATTTTTATTAAGTACCTGGTACCTACTTGTTGATAGGCCTACACTGTGTTTCCATTAGCAAATAAATGATTTGATTTGAAACTACTAACGAACGAAGTAAATCTAAACGTGGCGGCGCCGGCGGTTGGCGTGGTGTAGGCGTGAAAGATAACGGATAGGACAGAGTAACTTTCGCATTTATAGATTTTTAAGATTTTGGTATCCAGTTTCTATGAATAATCCTTTGAATAATATACAACTGTCTGCTTGTGGCAAAGGTCAATTCCACAGCAAAGTTGAATGATGTCTTTCAACCTACTTTTCCTGTTGTGTCTAGGTACCTAAGCAGATCTGTGAAAACCACGTGGGTACATTATTTGTATTACCTACCTAAGGATTGGCTTCCTCAATTTGAAATGCTTCAATAATTTACGTAATAGTTGCTTTTAATTTTAATGACGTCTCTTACAGAAAATGCGTGGGAAGGTCCTTTCCTGAACGAAATACGACGAAGCAATAGAATTTCAACTTATTCAACAATAAGCAACTCAAAATTCTAAAAATATCTTGTTATTATATAATTCTGCTAGAAATTCGGCAAAAGATTGGATAAATATTGAAGCAATTAACGTAATCCACCAAAATATAATCCCATCAATTTGCGTGTCTTAATCCGGTTAATCATCAGCATCGTCATTGGCATCCTTGTGCCACTCACAGCTGAGTATAGACCTCCTTCCTTTTGTGCCATGCTTCCCTGGTCTGTGTGAATTCGGCTAATGCTTGTCGTAAATAAGGACTAGCCACATAAATTTGCTCCCTATTCACAGCGACCTTTCAAAAGGGGTTAGTGATGTCAGGGTGCTAATCCAACTGTGTCACTGCAAATGTCAGTAGAACCACCTTTTATTGAGTGTTTTCGTTTTAAGCTCATACATTTACATCGTGATCCTCTGGCGTTATATGTTTGCCTGGTACGTGTTAGTGTTTAAATACACGACCGACACGCGTCAACGGCAGAGGCAACAGCGTGTGCTTTGAGCACTCAAATACACAAGCGACGAGCAAATACAACGGTGGGCGTCAATGGGTCCGTCCGATCCGTTGACGCGTGTCGCTCGTGTTTATACACACTTATGAAGGAAATAGGGACAATCAACACACACAATGATATTATTGCACATCAATGATAATAATTACACTACGAAAATCGCCTTTACTGCTACGACATAAAGCCACTGTAAATAAAAAATGTTAACCACTGATATTGGGTTCACTCATTGACAGTATCTTATGGACTTGAAAGGAGCCTTGACATGGGAATACCGAACACAACCAAGTTTCGGCCAGTTTTGTTATTAATTTAGTAGACATTTTACAGTTCTATAAGTCATTCAGGAACTGTATGACATTCGAAGAGGCACATAAATTATCCACGGGAACTTGCTACCGGGACAAAAACTTGTGTTACTCCTTATAAAATCAGCTATCTGCCAGTGAAACTCCCATCATAATCGGCCCTTTCGGAGACTAACAAAACAAACAGACAGACAAAAAATTTAACGATTGTTTTTTTGTTATGCATTTAGTAAAAATCTGTTATTTCGATATCACAAACAGACACTTCAATTTTATTTATTTGTAAAGATTATCTCAAGTCTATATCTAATATTTGTTAGTGGGATTGTATATATCGTCAAGCTAAAATCTTGGCAGTCAGATAACAAAAATTAATAGATACTGGCAGTCTGTCATGGTCCTAGAACTAGACCTAATCTTCTTAAGTGCAAGCAGGCACCATCCAATTATTAGCTAATTGGCTAGACTGTTTGGGTTGGCAAGACAAGTAATAAAGTATATTTGCCTAACACATTCAGAAAAATGCTTCCGAAAGATGAAGCCGAAAGGGTCTGGAGTGGTGACCTCGTACCGGAAGACGTAGCGTTGGAAGGCTTTTTTTTCCAAGTTGGAAAATCCTCATGGATGTCCGCCGCCCTGGAGCGGGCGGCGGGGTCTGTCAGACTCTTACTGACTAAAAACCACCCCGGTGTTCTATCTCACACCTACGCCCGTGGTCGCAGGAACGTACGATCCTTCCGCAACAGCGTTGGAAGGCCTCCCACAAGGTGAACCGACAACCTTGTGAAGGCCGCAGGAACGGATGCAAGAAGTACAGATCCGGTCGAAGTGGAGGTGCTTGGGGGCCTATATCCAGCAGTGGACGTATGTCGGCAGAAATGATGATGACGATGAGTCAAAAAAATTCATTGTTAAGCAAATTGATACCCTTCGTCATTTTTCCGTGCTGCTGCCATTTCATCCAACTGTCGCAGTTGTGATTTGAATATACAAATTAAGTTGGTATTTAATTTGCTGAACAATTTTTTCCCTGATTTTATCTACATGGATTAACATCATACATTTACTAAATGTTTTTCTCTCGCAAACATCTGTCATTGGTATAATAAATTAGTGCCCCACAGAGCACTGGGATTTAGTAATAACTTATTTCCACGAAGGCTAATTAAATGAAGTAGTGTTTCAGTCTGAAATCCCTGGCCAGAACTGTGACCACTTCAAAGAGTACTAATTATTGTTATTTTAGACTCTCAACAGAACTTGCATATAAACAGTATTTGTGTAACGTTATTAGAAACGCAAAAAGCCACTGACATAGGTTCACGATGTAGGTTTTCAACGTACCTACTGTGAGATAGGTAGTACCTCACAGTAGGTACCGATGTAGGTGTGAGGGACCTACTGTGTCATTTGAATTTTTAAGTAGGGAGGAATTAAAAATAAACACTTGGTTATTTCGGAATTAAGTTCTGAGTACTGAAAAGCTGCATTATCATCCAGCCTCTTTTTTTTGGGTGGGATATCATCAAATAACTTAATTCTACCGCTTTTTGTGTCAGACTTTTGCTGATTATAACCCATCCGTGTTCCTTCAGTTGCCTGTCCCAGGGGCCACAGTAACTCTTTCGAATAACCCGCGACCCTGGCAGATTATTTATAATATATTGAAACAAACGCTGGATTATCATCCCGCCTTTGATTTAATATATTTAGGATCGACATCTTAGTACATCGCTTTACTAGCCGCTCGTTTCCGCCTTTCGTCTTCCTCCAAAAGAAAAACATTCTCAATTCATAAATAGCTCATAACACGAGTCCTTATAAAAATGTCGTCCCAAAATAATATCCCACTTCCTCAATAACTGACACCTCAAGGTCAACCGTTCCTCAAATATCTCCGAGTGTTCCAGCGCTGACGATTCACTCCAAATAAATTCTCCCTTACAGTTTAAGCTTTCACATCACGCGTCGCTGTCAAAATTCTCATACGTTTTGATCGCGTTATTACGTGCGTCGTGCAAAACAAATGAGACTGCTCACTTGGACCTACTTTGCTGGATGGGACGTATATTTTTAGAAAAGATTTTTTCAATAGCGTAGCTTCTACAAATATTCTTATTGAGCACTGAATGTATGTATACTCTGTCCACTAGGTTAACCGTTTTTTGACAGCTGCCTTAGAACGTTACTATTCCAGAGAACTAAAATCCAGATTACGTAAAAGTTAACTTTAAAATGCGTAATAAAATAAATATATAAACTACCTAATCTTATTGAATTATCTTATTTATGACTTCTTACACATGTTATTATATCGTACATGTATCAGTTTTGACAAAAAAAATATAATTGCTCACTAGCTCGATCCGTCAAAAAACGGTTAACCTAGTGGACAGAGTATAGGCCTGTAATATCAATGTCAATGGTAATATCAATGTCAATAGGCCAATGAACTCGCGGAGAGATATACGAGCCTATTATATTCCCACTGCAGGGCAAACGCCTCTCCTCATGCAATAAAATTGAAAATACTCATCTCGCAGATAATATTTATTAACTTACATAGTTTTAAAACATTATTCTTATGTTTGCGTGATTTTTAATGTGCTTGTCGCAAAAAAACCAAATTCTATAGGATAGTTGTATTTTCGATTGAAAAATCGTTCGATTTTACGTTACGTTTAAATGCCCTCTGATATGGTAAAGTTGTCAAAAAATAAAAGGCCCGTTTGACATTAACAGTTCTAGTAGTTAATAAAGATCAAATTCGCAAAACACGTACTCGTTTGTATGAAACTGACAGGTGTCAAGAACGCATTCTCAAATGTCAAAACGGGCCTTCTATTTTTTGACAACTTTAGTAGAGACACGAAGAACCTGCTAGTAAAAGTGTTTTCCAATACTGCTGGAGCTGGAGCTTATGCTTATATACCTTATATTATATGCTTATATTGCCGATATGCGGTATGCACTCCAGGACTCGTCTGCTCCACTGGCCATCCGGACTCCTAGCATAGCTCGCTCCATAGCGCGCTGAGCGACCTTGAATTTATTTTAATTATCATCTAACTAGTACTAAACTTGGGATAAACCTGGAGGTTCCATCACCCGTTCTGAATGCCTTTCGAAAGATAAATATGTATACAACAGTGTTCAGTCCACCATAATTACTTACAGTACTACACCCACCACCACCACCACCATAATTACCTACACACAAACATAGCTTAGCTCCACATAACATTATCAATGAGCGCATAACCCGAACACATTCAATCCAGTCTAATTCAGGTCAATAGCCACTATGCTCCAAAGTTCAGCCGTTCCAGTTTCCCTATATCAACGGTACAGGTGAGTGCGTAAGCCCCGCTCACGTAGAACCGACTGACTCTGAATCACAAGTGCGAAGAGTATTGCACTTAGATATGAAATATTTTTCATTCATAAACTACTTTGTTATCGGATATGAAAAAGATGGAGATGTAGGGAGTGTAGGTAAGGGTGCTGGAATTTGATCGGGTTTTGAATATGTTACCTTTTCTTGTGATGTTGAATATACAATTATACATAGTGGGAGAAGAATGGAGGAGGCTGTTTAACAGAAGCAGCGAGAATAAGATTGCTGTCATATTTGTAAAGTATTAGGGGTTAAAGTATGAAATTGCCGATTTGTACTGAAAAATTTAAATTTGTTTTTTTTTTAATTTAACATGTTTATTTAATCAAAATAATTACTATTATTATCTATACATTGCTGCCATCTAATAGGAAGGTCATTTATGCCTTTGCGATAGAACTCTCGTGATCTAGATTCGACAAACTGTGTGAAAGCATTTTGTACTGCTTTCTGAGAAGAAACCTTTTTATCACGTAGAAAATTGTCCAAATCACGAAAAAAATGGTAGTCCGTAGGGGCAAGATCTGGCGAATAGGAGGGTGACGAATGGTTTCTAATTGCAGTTCCTGTAGAGTTAAAACGGTTTCTCGTGCTGTATGAGGTCTCGCGTTATCATGGAGCAATAATGGTGAAGATCGATTCATGAGTCGGGGCTGTTTCACTGCTAGTCTTGCTATCATTGTTCGGTGCGTTCATTAGCAGTCCCCTCTCCAAACGCAACATTGATATTGCGAGCTGTTTCTGCAGCGTTAGTTCCGCGTCGGAAATCGTATTAAAAAATAACTCGAATTTTCGAAGTATCCATCTATCTTGTCTAAGCTGAATAAAAAAAAAACAACAGAAAGTCGATAATCGAATGTTGCACATTTTTGAAAAGAAGAACTTCATAGGTACCATGTGAAAAAAGTTTCACTCAAAAATCTCAAACCATGAAGGTTCTATGTCAATTCAAAATACCTATTACAATAAAACGACAATTTCATACTTTAACCCTTATTATAAGGTAAATTCACCGGTCGAGTGGCAGTGCTTGGGGGAGACCTATGTCTATGTCCAGCAGTAGACGTCTTTCGGATGAAATGATGTTGCCTGGATGAGATCGCAGAAAGCGATAAGGTTGCCCATTGTATGTTTTGTAGTGTTGCGTGTATTTTTTTGTTATGTATTGTCTGGTGTACAATAAAGTATATATAAATAAATTCAAAACGGTACAGGAAAACAACGTGATAAAACCAGCATGTCTTAAAACTAAAAATTCGAAGACATGTGATATCCACCAAACTGTACTGATCCACCGTGGTGGATCACGGCCCAGCACCTCGCACAGAAGACGCTTGAGACCCAGCAGTGGGAGCATTATTGGCTGATAATGCTTTGTTTCATATTCGAAAATCCTTTTCTGGGCCGAAAGAACGTTCAGATTCATTCATATTGTCACATCTACACCCACTGCGAATAGGGATGTGTTGACTCAACTCAACTCGACATAATATATGATGAATGCCGTAATTACAGAAACAATTTAAATAGAAATAGAAAATATTTACAGTCCAAGTAATACAGTAAGCAGGTTCACAGTTTAATAGCAAGTTGAGACATGTCGTCAGCTTGAAATACTACCCACAGCTAGGTTACAATATATTATTTGCCAGTGAGTCCCAAACTAGGCAGTTAGTCTGTATCTTGACGCTCGGCGTACGAATTCCACTGTGGAAATTAGAAAGGTGAATTTAGGTATGGCGTGTTGTGTTTGTGCTTCGTTTGATTCAGTGTCAGTTCTGCAAAAAGCTATTGCGTCTTGCGTGGATCCACGTTCGATACGATACGAAGGGTCACAGAACTTCAAACGAGCAACTTACGTATGCTAATACATTCCCAAAATATCCCTTATGGTTTGAAAATTCAACCATGAACTCAATAACCATTCATATTCACAAAATATTACTAAACGGTGAAGGAAAACATCGCGAGGAAACCGGCATGTCCTAGGACCAAAAAATTCGAAGACATGTGACATCTACCAACCCGCACTGGGCCCGCGTGGTGGATTACAGCCCACTCCCTCTCAGAGAGAGGAGGCCTGTGTCCCAGCAGTGGGAATATTATAGGCTAATTATGATTATGATTCACTAAATATCAGAACAAAATCGTGTTATTATGCCGACTTAGCTTTAATCACAGTTCGTAACGCATCCGAACGATTTATGAACCTAATGTATTTTGCTTGATCCCGTACATCACGCACAAATGATTCATTGGTATGCCTACACGCATTGGTTGTTGGCTAATGAAATACGTCCATTGCTGCATTTGTAATTAGAAGATCCATCAATGTGTTAGGTAAATGAAGCAATGGATATTGCATAAGTTCCAGAAAACAAATGATTTTAAGTATACGGTTTATTATTAAAAACAAGCCGTCCCGATGCCCGATGGCATTTTCAATCCTTAAAAACTACGAACTTCCATATATACGTTCATCCATTATTCAACCCCTTTACATTTTCTGGGGGGGTAAATTTTCAAAAATCCTTTCCTAGTGCTCGTCTTCGTTATAAAAAGAAAATTTCATGCAGAAGAATTATTTTTTTTTCTGTTTCTAGAAAGGCCCAAGGCTGTGCGTTATCTGTCAATTAATAAATGAGCGAATTTAAGAAGATTTTTATTTAGTTGATGAGGTACTCAGATATATTAATATAGACAAGCCTACTTAAAATCGCGTCTTTCTTATTCTAAGTATTTAGATGTCAGTTTACTAGTAGCAGCTTTAATTGTAGCATTGTTATTCAGTGATAGGCTTTTACAAGTAATCAATTATGTTTAATATGTTACAACAGATTCTTAAATTAAATTTATTTTTAACTAAACATTCTCGTCGTTATTATTGACATCCCTTAAAGGAGTGGGTGAACTGTTGTTTATTAATCATTTAGCTTTTACGGCGGTATTAATACCTACCACCTTAGGTTGTTGGTCTATGGGTGGGTTACCATCATTACAAACCAAGACTCCTCCGGAAGGCACGGTTAGCTGCTGGTCCCGGCTATGTCATTCGTGGATCTTTGACAATCGTTACGGATCGTCAGAAGCCCGAAAGCCAGTCATAACAAGGGGTATCGTATTACCTAGTAACTGGGGTATGGCAGTCAAATAAGCAGTCGCTCCATGTAAACCAATGGTAGCCGGACTGGAAGCCGACCCCAACATATTCTGGAAAAGTCTAGGCATATGATGATACTAACTTAGGTGTCATCTCCACGAGCCTAGGAATCGCACGATAGTCCCGCCGTACCATGCTTAGGAAAAATGGCGCGTTTACATTAGGTTGGTGACCGTATGCGTCGGTCGCCTTCGGTTTGACCGGATTTGTTAACCGAATTGGCCTGTTGACATTACGTGGTCGGTGACCGAATGCGTCAACCGTCGCACTCAAATTTAGCTTGCACGCTCCCCGACCAACAGCAAGTTTCCACAAGTTTTGTGGGTTATGACCGAATACGGCCAACTGTTATAACTCTTATATTGGGTCTGTCAACAAACGAGCTGGGATTGAGTAAGGCAGAACCGAATTACAGTTTACATTAGTCGGTGACCGAAAACGGTTGCAGTCGAGTACGGCCAAGCCGAACACGGGGATATAATCTTGGCAATAGTTTGATGGCCCTGACTTTCGTTACTAATTTATAATATATGGCTAATTATATTTAATTTCTTCTAAAGGTCTCTCCTTTCTGTTCTAGTTTGCTCTCATGAAATTACCTAGGTATTTATTTGGTTATTCCTAGTTTCGGAATCGGTTCGTTCTGGCATATATCTTGCATGGTCTCCTGTGGTTGCATTGTATTTGCATTACCAACATGGTGTTTTGATGCAAAAAGAAGGCCAATTCCCGTAATTAAAATCTAAGATATTCTCATCAAGATGTTTACTTACTTTATTGAATCGGTAGATAGTCGTTCAAGTTACTTAAATTATTATTCATCGCATAGTTATTGTTTTAAATTTTTGACAGTGAAAAGCGTGACTGAAATATGTATTACACAACATCATCTCATCTGCCTTGTCTCCTTCCAACTACATATATTGGGGTCGGCTTCCAGTCAAACCGGATACAGCTGAATATCAGTATTTTACATGGAGTGACTGCCTATCTGACCACCACAACAGTTACTGGGTAATACGACACCCCTTGGTAAGGCTGGTTGTCAGACTTTCGGGCTTCAGACGACCCGCAACGACTGTCAAAGATTCATGAATGACAACCGTGACCAACAGGTTAACGTGCTTTCCGGAGCACGGAGGGGTCTTGGTATGTTAAGATGGTCACCCATCTACAGACCAACTGCGGCAAGCGTAGCTTAACCTGACCGATCGATCCGTGCGGCTGTTATTACTTGGCCACAAGCTTTTCCATTGGACCTACCCCTTCCCCCTTTTTTTTTTTTTTTTTTTTCAGGATGGGAAATCATCAAATGACTCCTCCCGCTCTGGGTGGAGCAGAAGGGAGTGTCAGACTCTTACTGACTAAAACCCACCCGTGTTCCTTCCTTAGCCCTTTACGTACCAGGGCAACGGTAACCCTTTCGGACGATCCCGCTACCCAGAGAATATTTTCTTCCCCCTCGCTCCTTTATTTTCCAACATCTTATAAAAAAGCATACCTATCACAAAAGATTTTAACATTCGCAAATTCTGTAACGTACTCCAGATTCCACCTCTTCAAATTTATAACTCTTTGAATAAATTCTAAATATTATATGGAGCAAATGAGTACCGAATTTACCGTAACGTTGAACACGAAAAATATGTTAGCAGAATATAAACCGAGCTTATATTTAATTCAGTCGAGCATAAAGGACTATCTGTTAACCTCCGCGTTGACTGCACGATCAATCATTCAAGCACAAATTACTTCTAGGCGTCAAACCGTGCTGAGGAAACTTCCATTTTGACTCCACATGAGCTATAGCCCAGATAGGTAACGAAGTCGATTTATTCGTACGGCTTCGGTCAGTGGTGGCTTGCTTAATAATTTAGCTGGATAATTCGTTCGGGAGAGAGGCAAACGTATCCATTATTCAATGGAAAGTCCGAAACTCGCGGGAATGGTCTAATGCATCCGAAAATGTTTTCTATTCCTGACCCAGTTACAGTTTGATGGATCGCTCATACGAATTTTGTTATGATTTAATTTTGTACGAAAAAATCTCGGATTGAATCGTTGTTTGGACGTGTTAAAAGATTGATGTGTCGTTTGATTTCTACGGGGAAAACGTTTCCGAATAATCTTGATCAAAAGTTTATTCTGTGCCATTTTGTGATAAATTATATTTTGTGTGAAATATTCCAGTTCTTGCTTCACCTACCTATCAACTTAAATACTTTTCTACAAGCTTAGAGGCTATTTGAACTGTAACTACGAGTAACTAGCGCCTTGTTAGCGTATCAGAAGAGCACGATGAAAACGATTAGGTTTATAATTTCTTACAACTAATTACTTACCTACCTCAATCAAGTCAATTTAACGCCAACGTCATGATAGCATCTTCATGAGCAGCTGCAAAAGTCACCACCGCTCATTGCTCTTTTCCAACAAAATATTGACAAAATGGTGATGGTTCCTAAGGACTAGGGAGGAGGGGCTCGTGACTAAGTAATAACAGCAGCACGGGTCGATCGATCAGGTTAAACTACGTTTTCCGCGGTCGGTCCTTGGGTGGATGACCTAAGATATGATCTTTACATACACAGACCCCTCCGTGCCTCGGAAAGCACGTTAAGCCGTTGGTCCGGGCTGTCGTTCGTGAATCAGAATCAGAATCTTTATTTGTAAACATAGGTAGAGTTACACAGTGTGTAGGATGTTGCAATGTTTCCATAGGTTCTCTATGTTTTGCCATTAGGCGTACAAATACATTATAATTATCAATCTAAATTCAAATTAATTAAGTACTATAACAATTACTGATTATTATAAATTATAGAAAGCCCCAGAGTAATGGATCAATAAATCCCCTCCAGAATGTTCACAATAAAATGTTAGGAAAGTACATATGTAGATCCGATGTTAAATGTCAAAATGAAATAAAATATGAATGTCAAATCACGTCAGGTATCGTAATGTTGAGGAGGACGCATTATAGAATTGTCATCCAAATAGTCCTTTAACGAGTACATTTATTGACAAAAATTTTTACGAAAACACTTTTGAATTGGTCCAGATTTAACCATTTGAATGCGTCAGGCAGCTTGTTAAATTTTTTTTTGGCTGTACAGAAAGTACTCTTGTTCAATAAGGCTGTTCTACCATGTGAAATTTCGAGCTCTAGCTTATTTTTGTCACGAAGTTTTCTATAGTGACTTTTGAAGGCTGTTTTGTATTGCGAGATGTGTGTTTAAAAAAATACATTACTTGTATAGATATATAAGGACGGTAGGGTAGGTATTTTCAAGCTTTTATACAACGGTTGACAACTGTCGGTGCAATTTATTCCACACATAGCTCTGACACACCTTTTTTGAACTCTAAATACAAGTTCTCTATCAACTGAGTTGCCCCAATACATTATGCCATACCGAAGTGTTGATGCAACATAACCGTGTTAAGCGGTTACTACCGATTCCAGGCTGACAGTCTTTGATTATTTGTAAAGAACTTAACGCAAATTTATTATTTTTTTACAAATTTCGTCTGTCTGGGGTATCCAGGTCAAATTGTTATCTATTATGATGCCAAGAAACTTAATGACAGTAGTTGGCTTTATTTGAGTCCCTAAATAATTAATGTCAAGGATCATACTTGGAACTCTCTGGTGGAAATGCATAATTTAGTTTTTTCTTAATTTATAATGAGATTATTTTTGTCAAACCATGATATAATTATATTCAATGTCAAAAGTCATAGGATCGCCATATTTTATTACTACTCGTACTGTGTTGTCTTTGGCAAAAAGTACGTGGATCTTTGACAATCGTTACGGCTTGTCAGAAGCCCGAAAGTCTGACAACCAGTCTTACACAGGGGTCTCGTGTTACCCAGTAACTGGGTTGTGGGATCAGATAAGCAACCGCTCCATGTAAAATACTGGTATTCTGCTTCATCCGGTTAGAATGGAAGCCAACCCCAACATAGTTGGGAAAATGCTTGGCAGATTGCATTTTTTTTCGCTGGACGTAAAGTTCATTACAAGTACAACTTCTGAATCAAGTTCTTCAACTTTCGCATCTAGTCTACCTTTAACGCTAGAACTAAATGAGGGTGTCATTTAGTTATAGTAATACAAAGGCTTCGTCGTCTCTCTTCCCATTTCCAACCGAATTTTTTAAGACCCTCACAATATTTCTGAAAGGACAGTACTTACTAGACGTAGGTATACTGAACCCTTTCAGGTTCGAATTTCACAAAGACAAAGGTATTAATGATAATGAGGTCGGGCTTAGTGCCGGTTTGAAGGTAGAGGAGGGAGCGATTTTTAGATAATGAAGAGGAAGATGGACATATAAGATCGACTTTTGCAGGAAATACAAATCATTCATATTAATGACTCCTTCGTAGGTTGTTGCTACAGTGACATGTTCACTGTCCACAAAACAGACATAATAGTATGGAACAATCCATGTATACCTACCATATGAAAGATGGATCACTGGACAGTGACTTCGTTTTAAGGAAAAACCCATAAGATATAATGATATATATGTGAGAATTAATAATAAAGTGGCAACACACAACATATGAGGAATGTTAGAAGATGGGTATGACAATACTGTGCGAAAGAAAGGAAAATAAAAAAATATAAAAGAAGTTGCTTTTTATTTACAATGATCCCTACATATATGCATGTTGTTATATGTGTATTACTTTTACATCTTCATCTAGTAATCTATTATAAATATAAAGGATAAAAAAATATTTGAAGTAAAATTTAGTTTGACCTAAAACGTCATAAAATAGATTAATTTCATACCGTATAGTGCGAATATTTGGCAACTATATTAATTTCCCATTGAACTTAATAGTTGTGCCAATAACTTGTTACTTCCGTCGAGGAATAGCCCCAAAAGGATTACAAGGGACCTTCTGGGTTTAAGCTTCAATAAACATGTATAACTGGCACAGTCATTATTGTGGTATTGCGTCATCCAGAGTAGTGACATTAATAGCATAATCAGCCTATGATGTTCCCACTGTCGGGACACAGGCCTCCTCTCCTCCCTTCAAGCGGGAGTGGTATAATCTACCACATTGGCCCAGTGCCGGTTGGCAGATGTCAGATATCTTTGAATTACACACGAAATACATGAGAAACTCCTAGTGTGGGCTAACGTTTAAAAAAAAAATGGTTCTAGGACATGCCGGTTTTCTCACGAGATTTTCCTTTACCGGTTTGAGAGCAGTGGTGGTGAAATTATTTCATGACCACTGATCTACACCAGGTTTTTTTTTTTTTACCCCTCCCGCTCTGGGCGGAGCAGAAGGGAGTGTCAGACTTTTACTGACTAAAACCCACCCGTGTTTCTTCAGTTGCCTGTGCCAGGGGCCACGGTATCTCTTTCGAACAACCCGCAGCCCCGACGGCATCGGCCCTAGCGGACCCCGTCAGTTCGTGCTGACAGCTCTTTGAAGCGTGCGTGGAACACAATGCGCCGTCGACCCGGGCCTGATCCTTACCGGGCGGCGAGCTGCCCAAAGCTCGCCGCCCGCAAGCCCGCGCCTACTGTGGCCGGGAGTCGGCTGTTGACTCCCGTCCAGGGCGTCTCCTGCGGCGGCTAGGCGCGCGAGGGTGCAGAGATTGCCTTTCTCTCACGCGCTCCGCCTCCTCCTTCGCGAGCATTACTGCTTCGCAGAAGGAGGTGACGGCCTCCCATTCACTCTCGCTCCGTACCATGGCCTGTATGAGGGCCGGACGCGAGAGGTCGCCGCCGCCGATCGCCGCCACGAGGAGACGGCGGGGCCCCGCCCAAGCCGGGCAGACCTCCACCGTATGCTCCACCGTGTCCTCCGATCTATACTAGGTTTGACCCCGCGACCTACAACTCATATGTTATGGTCGTGACCACTGAGCCACCACTGTTCGTGTGACATTTGTAAGTTGACAAACAAATAGGGATAAAATAAAAATAGCGAATACACAACGATCCTTTTTATTTTTAGGAAATTTCACAATAAAAGTCTTGATTGGATCTTATCCATAAACGGCAATATGCACAGCAAATATTATACTAAAACCTTAACCTAATTAAACCAAAGAAACTTATGATTTTAAATCCATACAAATATTTACAATAGCCCTTATTCATGAACGAATTTTCATTGGAGCTTTAACTTAACCTATTGAGTACTTCATACGGTAACTATTTATTAAATTTTTATTAAAAAACCATCAATTTTGTGTATTGTCGGTTTGGGATCGAACAGATTGGTATTGAAGCTAAAAAAAATAAGTTTACGAATAAGGGCGAACTTTTATACAATATTGTCCAAAATTCATACCGAACCGTGGCTAAAATTGAAAATCAAAGTGAACTAAATTCGATACCCTGTTTACGAAAGGACCTTTGCATCCCTCCTTGAAACATGAAGTAAGCATAAGATTAAAAAATATTTTCAGAATATGACACTCAATTTTTTACTATGACATTATTTTTTTTCTTGATTAGGATTTTAAAATAATATTATTTGTTATTTAGAGAATTCCATTTCATTGTCTGTAATTTGATTGCTAAACAATTTGTGACTAAATAAAAAATCGGGAGGATTGGTTTAGTCTAACAATGCTTTTAATTATTCTGAGTGTCGTATCTTTATTATTTCAAATATAAACTTTATTTTAATAAAAACTTTTTGACTTTGTACAGGTTATACGTATATCGTCTTTGGAAATAATTACATCTAAACAAAATATTGCATATTGGTTAAATTAAACCATGTAAGTTGGTAATAAAACTAAACTAAAAAAAGGGCTATAATATTATATTTTAGCTAAAACTTTTCATACGTGTCCACATAAAAAATATTTATTGTGTGGAAACAAATGACAATATAATTTAATTTTTCAAAACATCGAACGAGGCGTTTCCCTGTAACTAAAAATCATGTTTTGCAACAAATTTTAAGCTTTTTTGCAGAATACAACTTTACCAAAAAAATTAAAATATTGATTACAGCATTCCATACCATTTAGAAGTCAGCTTTTTTTCAAAACATAGATTGTCATCTGTTTCAAGTATTACAATAAGTTAAAGCAACTCTAGTTAAATTTATACAATAAAAATGCAGCTTATAGTCCTACATTCAGTTTTAAAACATTTATTCATTGGAATTAAACCCGTAACTAAAAATGTATCTAAACAGACTCAAACACACATTCAACAATTACCACTCACAATTCTTTCCAAATGTCCCTTTTTAGGCCCATGACCACACCGCTAACTACCAACATAGTCTGTACATTTTCTTTCAAAGAAACATTTATTTACACCTTAAAAACTTTGGTTTACATGAAAAATATTTTGAATTACCCAATCCATACACCAAGATTTATTATCTATTTTTTTTATTTTCAATTATTTTTTTGTTGCTTTCAAACACGCACGTAACTTAATGTATTACACGTAAAGCTATTTTTTTTCTGCATGGTAATACAAAATTGTGTACCTAAAGCTGTTCTTTCATTAAACCTATTTGGTTTGGTTTCGGTTACTTTGTGAATGACTAGAACTATACGGAATGTGTCAGTAACAATAAGCCTTACTCTATTTCAGAAAATTATGCTGAGAATGTCAGTTTCCATTGATATTGAGAAAAAAGTGTATGACTATCAAACGTCATATTAGGGTTGTCAATTAGACTGGCTACGTCTCTGTATGAGACATACTTGAATGATAAAGTAAAAAAAAAAAGTTTTATTATATTAGATTTTTTCATCTGAACGAAATATTCTTGCTGACGTGTTTATGAGCCGAGAATTGGAGCTAGCACTGATAAACAAGCCATCGTGATTGCCATAAAGAAGTTCGCCTCTGAAAGAGAAAAAAACAAAATATATTAAAACACTTTATTCATGTTTCATCAAATACAGAGCAAAACGATAAAACATTTTGTGTTTTATTATGCCTTTCGAAACGAGAAATATGGGATTATTGTAATATGTTTGGTTGATGAAACACATAATAATTAACAAAATAGTGGTTGATTGCTTTACGAAATTTTCAGATTATTATTGTTTAATCTGGCTTAAATGGTTGTTTGATTTTCATTATAAATATTTACTGGTAATTTCGGTATGAGCTGATTTCCAGTAATTAAAATTAATTTACTTTTCAAACCCTCCACCACTTTAGTACCTACTTTTTTTTTTTTTTGAGTATGGGAAATCATCAAATGACCCCTCCCGCTCTGGGTGGAGTAGAAGAGAGTGTCAGACTCTTACTGACTAAAACCCACCCGTGTTCCTTCCTTAGCCCTTTATGTACCAGGGCAGCGGTAACCCTTTCGGACGATCCCGCTACTTTAGTACCTACTTAGTTAAAATTACAGTGGTACAAACAGGTAATAAAATAGAAGATAGTAAAGAAAAGAATAAAGATAATCTACCTCTAGAACTAACTGCTGCTGCAAGCTGCATGTCTGCCGCGGTGGGCATCTCAGGAGTGGTGCTTATAGGTCCTGAAGACAAAGAATTGAATTAAATAATAATATTGGTAAAATATATTAACAATATACATATTGGAGTTTTTCGAGACATTGCCAAGCAGTTGGTTGACTTTTTAGGTGACCAGAAGGCTGGCCTATTTTTTGGCCAAAGAATGAGCATTGACATACAACGTGGCAATGCTGCCATCCATTTGGGCAGATTTATGTTGACAATGATGCGGACGAAATTTTTGATGTCCTATGATTTCCCCTCCCTTTTTATATACTTGTACATATTATTATTATTTTAAAACTATTAGTAGTTGAACATATCGTTTAGTACTTTGAACACAAAATAGAGCGTTGTAACTCTTGGTAGAAGAATCGTTTACGTGAATTACTAAACCAATTGCATTATTTCGTATAGATTGCTAGAACGCTTACCATCAAGTTCGTTTACGTACCCAGACTGTTACATTTTCAGTTTATTAAACATAGTTAGTTAGTTGTTATATAATTTGTGAATACAATTGCCTGTTTTGTTTTAACATTATTAGGTATTTGGTTTAAATAAATAATAATATTATAAACGTAAAAGTTTGTATGGATGGATGGGTGTTTGTTACTCTTTCATGCAAAAACTACAGAACGGATTTGGATGAAATTGGGCACACAGATGGTTTATAACCAGGATTAACATATAGGATACTTCTTATCTCGATATTCCCACGGCATCGAAACTTATGCGGGTGAAACCGCCGGGCGCAGCTAGTATTTTATAAGTTAATTTATTTTCGGGACATGAGTGAAATTTGCTGCAAAGCTTTGTTCATTATATATTATTATGCTGGCTCATTCTCGGGTTTATTTGTGATGTAGTATTTATTTACTTGGACAAATTAAAGTGAAACTAATGATAAACAATGTTTTTGTTTATAGTTAGTTTAGTCTAGACGAGATCATCATATAGATTTTGAAGACTTTGAAATGACGTTTTATATATTAACCAGCTTCTGCACGCCACTTCGTTTGCGTGAAATTTCTTGTACACCTGACCCACCCCATCGCTTCGCATCGCATCGCATAGCCTGTTCGTGCTATTACTTCGTTTTCGCTTAGCGTTTTTTCTGACTTTTTTTTGTTTTTGCTGCTTTTTTTTAAAAATCCGTAGCCTTCCTTAAAAACTGGGCTATCGAATGGAGAAATATTTTTTCAATTCGCGCTGGTAGTTTCAGAGATTAGCGTCTCCAAACAAACAAAGGAACAAACAAACTCTTCAACTTTATTATTAGTGTAGATTAATTAATCAACTACCAACTATTTATGACACGTATGTATTTATTAACACAAAATAAAAAAAAAACAAAAATCAAAAGTCATTTATTCAAATTAGGCTGAGAATCAGCAGTTGTGAAACGTCAAAATTACAAAAGACAGTCCCCCAAAAACGCCCGCCCTGCACCACTTCCTAGTGCTATCGCTGGGAAGAAGAAGTAGCGCAACAAACTCCCCAGCTGCACAACTGTCTGCTCAGTTAGAAAAAAAAATTTTTTTGAACGTTGCCCCCACACTAGGAATTATCCTGTATCGTGGGTGCGTCTACAAACATTTAAACTCACATACACAAACAGCCAGACCCGGAACAACTACCTTGTACTACTTGATTGTATACTTGATTTTGTACTAGCCATATATTTATAACTCAAAGCTTTATTCACATAAACATAGAGCTTCGTTGTAATTCCAACCACGTTACCACCTAAGGCAAAATAAAAACCAAATGTGAAAAAAGTCCCAAGCGATAACCAATAGTTTGTCAACAGTAAATTGGTCGCGTACCCTCGAGACGTCACTATTGATGTGACTAACAAAAAAAACACCATCCATCATAATCATCCATGTTTCAATGTCCAATGTTAAAAGATTTTTCCAAGGTAAAACTTCCAGCGCTTGTTGACTTCTCATTAGGATCATAAGGCACAAACGCTAAGAAAAAAAAATGTTTGAGCGCCCACCGATATTCTATTAGGCGCATTTGCCCTCCACAATGGACTTAACGAAGCATAAAATTATTCTCGAGGACTGTAGGAAACGTTCATCTCATGTACTTTAGATAGCTGTGTACACAAACTTTCTACTGATAAAAAGCTAAGAATGGCCCTCTCGAAAATTATTCCGCAAAATTGTTATTTTCATGGCTCCCGTTAAAAAATATAGGTACCATTCCTTATTCTTTGCGCTCCTAGAGGGGCACAATAATGACGTTCGTACACTTACAAAGCGGTTAAGTTACTTTTTTTAATAAATAAACAGCTTTTATGCCGCTTTGCTGTTATTTTGTTGTCTTTTTTAATATTTTTTGTCGGCTAGTTTTAAATTTTAATGTGTTTTTTATTATTTTTTAAATTTTAATAAAGACGTTCTTTCAATACGAAAATGTGTTTTTTTTTTGTATGATCCAAATCCAAGTAGTTTCATCATACTAGCTGTGCTCGCGACTTCGTTCGCGAGCATGTCGGAAAATAAATTGTATTTTATAGGTTTTATTTTTTTTGCGCGGAACTCTATACCTTTTTCTAAAATAAAAGTATAAACACTATGTTAGTCCTTATAATATCAGCTATCTCCCAGTTAAAGTCCCGTCTAAATCGTTCCAGCCGTTTCGGAGATTAGCCAGAACATACAGAATATAATTATTTTGTTATAAGTACTGTAAATACCTTCATATCACGGATATCTATCCTTCATATTATGCATTTTGTAAAAAGCTGTTATTTTGATATTACAAACAGACACCTAAATTTTATTGATTTGTATGTATATATAGATGATGATAGCTGAGAACCGAACGAAGCGGAAGAACATCGTGCATAAAGCCACGAAGGCCTTTCAGGGACACGACCTTCAGTAATGAAGTACCTACGCGACCAAGAAGAGATGTATAGACAAGTCCCGTTTGAATTGCGGATTAATAAGCCTCCCTGATGTTATAACTAAAGCAAATTCTACCACTAGGTACTCTATTCAGTTGACAGATTTATTCTAAAACTGTATTGTACTGTATTACGTGCACGTACGGGCTGTGAGTGTGGACGACTTGAATAGAAAATCAATTTATCAATTTTGTCACAGCATAAAAGCTTATATGTAGTCAAACGAAACTATTTTGTAGGAAAACGGAGAATAAAAGGGAATAGAGCTATTCGAAAGAAATTTTCCACTGGAAATTTTATTCGAATCTTGATTATTCCATTGAGGCACTATTATGCAAATTAAAAACATTTAGAATTCACTCCCTCACTGTTGAGTACTAAAACATTTTGCGCGTATATTTTAAAATCGGGTGATGCCAGCTTTTTTTGGGTGTACAAAACATTTTAGGTGATAATTACATTTGAATGTTCATGCACGTTTTGATGTCTCTGTATTACATTGTGCTTTTCATTGTTCAAAATGTTAATAAATGATAGACAATAGTCGTATAGGTATTTCCCTTTTGTTTTTATATTTGCATGGGTATTTGACACACCAGGATTTTTATTATGTTCCTGCATAAAAAGTATAGTAAAACATAATATAGGCTTATACTGCGTTCGAGATTTAGTTTCCAAACATGTAAATAAATAAGGTTTTTGGAAAAATAACTGCCGCGTCATCACGTCAACGCCGGATGTCTCTGAAATCAGTGCTGGGGCTCTGTCTCTCATAGGGTGGAAGCATTATGCTGAGCGATGGCCGTTTTCCGTAGATTTACCACATATTCTCCCCCAACTGTACTTTTTTGTGTTTGTGTTTTTTCTCTATCTCAATGTTTATCGCAAATAAAATAATAAAAAATAATAAACGTATTTTGCTTACACTCCAGTTTGCGCTACAACTTCCAACACTTTTATGATATTTTTAATATTATTTTAGTAACCCTTTATCAACTTAATTGATAATAACAGAAAGTTGTCTGAACTAACCTTAGTTACGTAAGTCAAGAAAATAATAATATAAAGGCTGTTACCTGGATAATAAATGGCTTCTTTTCTCACGGCGTATTTCGCCTGTGGTATTCTTAGAGTGCAGATGAATTCTGCCGGTGAAGGCAGGTCCACATCATTGAGGGTCACCGACGAGACTGCTGAGTACCTTCCGTTGACTAAATGTACTCTGTGGTCCACTCCTTGTAAGTGCCTGCGTAAGAGAAAGATTATGTGTAAAAATCAAAAGTAAATGATGAAATACAGTTTAGAAATAGGTATTGGAGGAGTCAAAAAATAATTTCCTTTTTTTTACAAATAACTGGGGAATAAAATATGAAAACGTGGTTTATTCCGTTTATCCACCCCGAAAATCCACCCTAAGGTGTATACGCGGAAATGCATGTCCGAGAACCGACCCTAGGCCTGTTGGCCTAGTTGGATAAATATAGCTGAAAGTATGCTGCGACGTGCGATCGGCCCGTTCGCCTGTCGTCGTATACGATCGAATCCTTTCGGCATAAGAACACGTCAACACGGTAGGAATGAAACTATTTGACAAGACGCAGAAACGGATACGTTCGCAAGCGACGCCGACGGTACGGAGCCGATCGTATGCGTCGACATCCTGCCGGACGCGATGCGATGCGAATCGTTTGCTGGAAATCATCCTTTAAGAAAAACTGCCAAAACGTCCGATCGTCATTCGAAAGTTTTTCACAGCAACCCATCACCTCTACTTAAATAGCCCTATTGCGTTAATATAATGGTCCTTTTATATATAATCCTGATATATTATTATCCATACTTTACCCGGCCGTGACTATAAATTTCGGGTTAATGCCGCCCAACTCAACTGGGACTAATATTTAAGTGTATCAGCGCCATTTGAAGCCATTTCGATCTTATATTGTATATAAACTATTTTTAGTCATATATAGGCCATCGTGTTTTTTTTCAACACTTTTTGCTTCATAAACAGTTTTTTGCCTGACTATAACAAAGCTAAAAAGCAATGTAATATGAATTCCCTAGCCTTGTCCTAACTATGTTGAGGTCGGATTCCAGTCTAACCAGATTGCAGTCTAATTTGAATACCAGTATTTTACTTGGAGCGACTGACTATCTGACCTCCACAACCCAGTTACTGGGTCACACAATAACCGTTGGTGAGACTGGTTGCCAGACTGGGCTAATGATTAACCGTAACGACTGCCAAAGATCTACGAATGACAGCCGGGACCAATGGCTTAACGTGCTTTCTGAGGCACGAAGGAGGCTCTGTATGTAATGGATGGACACCCATCCACAAACCACAAGCTTAACCTTCGATCCACGCGGTTGTTATTATTTAGCCACGAGCCCCACCAAAAGGAGGCGGCCCGGAATGTTACCACATCATTATATTTCATGTTTCACCATCTTTTTTTTTAATGTATGTTTATTTTATTTTATTTCATGTTTTGATTTTTGTTTTTTGTTTTGTGTCGAATCATATGTTGCAACGATTTATTTTATAATTGCACGCTGCACTGGTTAACATCATCACGTCAACGCCGGCTGCCGCTGAAAACCAGCGCTTGGGCTCTGTCTCGTATAGGGTCTTAGCATTATGCTGAGCGATGGCCGTTTTGCGTGAATGTGACGCATGTCTAACCCCAACTTGTTTTTTTTTTGTGTGTTTATGTCCTTTTTTCATGCGTCAGGTTTGCCGCAAATAAATGTATTTTCTTTCTTTTTTCTTTTCTTTCTTTCGAAATAAATCTGAGAAATTAGGTTTTACAGATTTTGCTAATGTTTTACTGCCTTTTTAAATTTTTCACCTAAAATAATGTTCATTGTACACTGTTTACTTGCTCTTGCCTCCCTATCGCATTTAATGTATCCCTTAGAGATTATTTTAGAGCAAGGACGTATCGATTTTCTAATTATAGGTACACGATCCGCCCTATCGACTTAATTGGGGCAATTTTAATGCACGTTCTAAATGAATAAACAAAGGAAGTCAAATAATGTAATTAGGGCTGGAATTAAACATTGTGTTTAGGTCACACTATTGCCATATATGTGTATCATTGTTTCATTGTTTTTAGCTATAAGACCGTCCATTGTGTCACGGTCACCCCATGTAGAATGTCTATATTTACCTATATCTGTATTTTTTATGGTGAACATAATAAAGAATATACTATCTATCTATCTATCATTATATTTCAACCAATTTTATTTCCATACAATTTGGTTGAAAATCAAAGCGCATGAATACGAATCTACCACTTTCACGCCAATCTTATTTCGAAAGAACAAAAGTAGTTTCGGAAATACAGTTTTGTCTGACACAGTGGAAATCCAATTTATAACAAATTTAACCACTTGGATTCTGGACAATCTCGCTTGGAAATAAACATTGGGTTTTTATCGATACATTTATGTACAAAATCTCACTTCATTTTACACTAGCTTCGCCCCGCGGATGCACCCGCATAATTCTCGATCCCGTGGTAATATCGGTATAAAAAGTATCCTATGTCCTAATGCAGGGCATAGTCTACCTATGTGCCAAACTTTATCGAAATCATTTTAGCCCTTTAGCGTGAACGCATAACAAACAAACATACAAAAAACTACTTACTTATACATAGGTACTTTCCCTATTTAATATTAGTTAAAATTATATTCTAATCAAAACCACACAGCATGTTATAAAGCTTTTAAAAAAAAAACAAAAATGAATGCATATTTTACCCAAGGGTCACAATGGCGGAGGAAAAATAAGAAAGGAACAAAAGCAGCTGACATTCCATTTAATTTAATTTCCAAAATTAACATCGCTCAGGGCTCTAAATGCAGATAGCTAGGTATAATTAAATTTCCCTGCACAAATATTTTCCCCTGCTCCCTATTCATTATAGCGAGGATAACAAAAAGGAGAATGCATTTTCTGACTTTTTACTTTAAGAACGCGATGTTTTGCTTAAGAGATAGGGAGCACGCAGTAAAAAATCACCGCAAATAATTCAAAGCCGCGCCGAGTCTATGTTCGTAGTTTTTAAAACATTCTCCTTTGATTAAATTTTGTTGTTAGTTTCAAGACATATTTCCCCGAGGAGGGAAAACTTCATTGTTCCCAGCAAATATGTGGTCGCCGCTTGTAATGTTGGTTACACAAAGTTAAATTAGAAAGTTGAGATCGTTTTAGTTTGTACATTCATTATAAAAATATTCGTGTGTTGTTCCCTCAGACATTCTTGCTGTGGAGTAGGTTTATGTACGCCTTTAGCTGAGCAGACGCTACTTGAGACCACCTGTGTGAAACATTTTCAACATTTTCTCTGTACAACTGACTGACTGGATGCCATGGCTTTATGCGTCTCAGAACTAATTGCTGCAATCAAACTTAGAATAGAATATAATACTCTTTAATATGTACACCATATAAATTACAGACATAAATATAGAAATTTTACAAAGGGTGACACAATGGGCGGTCTTATCGCTAAGAACGATCATTCTACCTTTTGTCTTCTACCTTTCCTTAGATGTCTAGTACCTAGTATCTAATGGTCTTCAGAAAGGTCACATGCGTAGTACTTGCCGGCGTGCGTGTATGACCAGACGTCTGAACGTAATCGAAGCTAAAGGAGTATTTAAGGATCGAAAACAGGGGCGTTCTGTAGTTTTCTACCCCTACAGCTAGCTGCCTGCCATTGAAAAAAGGCATTAGTTAATGTATGTACCTCAGCATTTTTCTGAACTTATACCAATTTATTCAGGGTCAGCGCAACATGTATTTAACCCCCAACGCAAAAACGACGGGGTGTTATAAGTTTGACGTGTCTCTGTGTGTGTGTGTCTTTTTGTGGCATCGTAGCTCCTGAACGGATGAATCGATTTTGGTTTTGTTTTTTTTTTTTCGTCCATATTTCTCTATTAGTTGTCGTCGTCCTATAAATGTGTACCTATTGCACAATCTACAATCTATAACATTTTATGAATCTCTTATTCTTAATTTGTTGACGTATACAAGAAACTCATTTGATCATTGGAAGACAACTGAGTTACTGAAAAATATATACTGATTTCAGTCGAAACCTATAATTTTTTTTTATTTACAATATATTTATTAATTTAGACAATGTGAAATTATTGATTTCTTACATTGATAACGTCTTTATCCGTAATAATCTATAGTAATTATGATTGTAACCTTCATTATAAATCAAATAGTTCATATTACCGCTATTGAATTTCTCATGTCACCTTGCCACCTTAAAAAATGAGCAAAATATTCAAATAAAAATACTGGGTAACCAAAATGAAAATTTTTAGCAAAGCATATTTTATAACCAGGTACTTGGCAGGTGAACCAGATGGTAGGCGAGCCGACCAACTTTAATCTTGGCCTCAAACGTTGCCAAGTTCTTTTATTCCCCTATAATCAATTGTTCGAAATGTGATATTATTTTAAACTATACCCTGTGGATTTTTGAAAGATTGTAAAGTAAACTTTTGTGAAGCAATGAGGTGTTAAAACGTTCCAAATTGCCTATTAAAAGGCAAAGTTGGAATTCAATATTTTCGGTTTTTTGGTGATTCGAGTGGAAACCGGTATATTCTAGATCAACAAAAATTCGAAGACATGTGACATCCACCAACCCGCACTGGGCTCGCGTGGTGGATTATGCCCACTCCCTCTCCACACAGAGGAGGCCTGCGTCCCAGCAGTGGGAACACTATAGGCTGATTATGATGATATTTAGAAGCAACTACAGACTACCTATAGACGGGGCTATCAGCTATCATAGCTGGTTATTGATTTTTTCTTCAACCAAATACGGAATATGTTAATCTCTAAATTATGCCACTAACTTATCAAATATTCGTGGAGGTTGGAATTTATCCAGGTACAGGGCGGGGACGTAAATACGAGAACACATTAATCTTCGTATACCTACCTAACTGACTTATGACGCTCTCAGTCTACAAACAAAATTCAATCAAATACGAATACATACTATCCAATAGTCGGTTCATCACTATACTTCTTAAAAGATAGCTTGATCTCTGTGACAGCTGTCAGTAAAATCATGTCTATGAAGTCCTGAATTTCATATTAGTAGAGACAGTACCTGTCAATGTCATACTTTATGGGCATGCCGACCTAATTAGTGATGGGCGATGAATCATCGTGACTATAAACTATCGATATTTTAAATAAAACAAATTTAAAATTAATTTATCTTTTAATTTTATTGTATATTTTAATATCATAACGTTATTTACATTTGTACAACATACTTGATCTAAAATAATAGTGAGTAAATAAAATCCAATTTCTCACCTATTCATGTAACATTCCATCCGTCAACGTCCCATCCTTGGGTTTTGGGAGAATACACGCCGCGTTGGGCTCAAAGGCCGTGTTACAAGACCATAAACTCAAAAAAAAGACACGAACCTCCATTCTCCTCAGTACGAGTGCTGACGCCTTGTATACGCTACGTGTTTTCCGTTCTCATTACTTTGTTTTTGTTACTAATGAATTTGATAATATTTGCAAACAAGAGTTTATAATAAATTTACAAGAGTGTTCTAGCGATTCAGAAACTGATTCGGATATGGGTTTGGGGTGTACTCCTTTAAAAGAATAAATGTATTTTATATTAAAATATTCGTTTAATTTAGTAACGTTTGTAATTAAATTAAACCCAATTATATGTTACATTAGCCTCGATAATAGTGAGAAACGTCGATAATTTCTTTAATTTTTTATATCCTGACAACCCTAGGAATGTCAGTTTGACATATGTCGTAGAGATCAAGCTATCTTTTATGAACTATAGATACTATTTAGATTGTATGTATTATTTTTCTTTGTTTGTAATTTTGTATTTGGGCATTTGTGTTTCCAAAATACTTCTACGCACTAGTATTTATAATGTCAGTGTTTTTTTTTCATTTATTGTCGTATTATTGTTTATTGTTTTATTCTATACCTTACGAATTGTAGGTCGCAGTTTCGAATCAGACATGTGCTTTACTTTGTGTATGTAAATTATTTCATCACCACTCCTCTCAAAACGGTGAAGAAAAACACCGTGATGTGTGGATGTTATGCGTGTTGTTATATGTGATAGATCATATATCAACACAAGTTCAAGGAGTTTGATCATCTTTTTACATCCTATAAATACCTAAGCTCAGATTTTGATCCCGCTAGGTCAGATGGAAATAAGTACCTACATATGTATAAATATTGAAATTAAGCTACAATGACTTACCTACGATGATTACTCAGTCTGTATTTGAGAACTGATCACCGTAACACATAAATTACTGATTTCAGCATCAAATCTAGGCAACCGTGAGCTATATATTTCACATCGTTGGATTTTATTGCTGCGTTTTAAATCATAAATAATGTAAGTACGAGTATACTCTTTTTACGACTAAAACCTTATACTCAAACAGTTGATATTTAATACTTTTATCAACTCTAAACTTTATGTTATTTCTTTTAGGGCTGATTTTGCCAACGCCAGATAATTTTATCCGAGGAATAATTTTGAATTTTTGACAGTTCTTCTATACAAAATCTTTGAGACGTCAATTTTATTCCACGAATATAAATTATCGGTCAGTTAAAAAATCAGCCCTCAGACGCATAAGCAACGGAAAGTTTATTGTGTTTTACGGTACAGGATTAGGCGATAATGCCAAGAATGTACGGAAGAGAAATTCAGAAGTAAATATTCGCCAAATTACCAAACAATGCTACGACGAAATAGAGACGAAATATACAATAACCCGGAATCGATCTAACAATAGAACAAGGAAACAACACGAAACTAAGCACCGTGAACCGTGAAACATCTCAAATCCCATCCAAATGGTTCGGGACATTTCATATCAAATTGCGCCCAGCACATTACATGGACACTTCCCGCAATGCGGTTGCTATGTGCCACGGGTAACTTCATACATCTATGTTTGACCACCTAGCATAGATACCTAATAGACCCTTGCCAACCCTAGTGACGTCACCAATCGCGGCAACAAAGGGAGGTGAGGGAGGTCTATTTAAGATGGCCGCCTCGCTTCCTTATCAAGAAATTGGAAATGGTGGGAATTAGAGGGAAATCAGAGGACTGTTCTATAATTCCTCATCTTGTAAACTATTGTGGCGAGCTTGGAACTTGGAACCGACCTTTGTAGAGAACAATTACGACGTACCAAGAAATTGTAGCAAATTATTGATCGTTGCTGTAGCCCTTTATAAAAAACTTGATTAAATTAACACTTTTCCAAGATAAAAATGAAGCGTGATTTAATTTAGGAGCTTATTTTCTTGTTTTAATTATGTAATATTAAACGTTTTATGCTCAGATTGCCTTGAGGAAAGTCTACTTAAATTTTACTTTGGACATGAAAACAGTAGTATAACCTTTACTGTAAGTAGGGTAACGTAATTATGTTGTGATTATTTATATAATAAAAGAAGAAATACACAGGAATGAGTAGGAATCACGTGGTATACACATATTTAACCCTCACATGTTATTTTTGTATGTTTGTGTTCAACACAACAATGAACCCACGACTTCCTGGTGTAAACGTACTAATTGTATATTATAAATGTGAAAGTTTGTATGTTTGTTACTCATTTACGCCAGAATGGCTGAACGGATTTGGATAAAATTGGGCACACATATAGTTTATAACCTGGTTTGACACATAAGATACTTATTATTTCGTTCCGATACTCATGCGGGCGAATCCGCGTTCAAAAGCGATGAGTAATAAATAAAAACTTGACATTGCCTCGTGGGTACCTACATACGAGTATACGCAAAGGAACCGCTGAGTATCATATCTTGGGTTCGACGAAATAAATACGACGAAATATAAATTCTCATGATTAGTCCAGAGGCTGGATGTATGCACGATTGTTGGTGCCTGCCTATTTAGCCGTTACACAATGGGATTAATAACGTAATTGCCTCATACACCTTAAACCCTTCGGGAAAGCCAATCATAATGTTAATAATGATATGTTGGGTTAATTAAATATTTACCGTGCCACAGTTGTGAAGAAATAAGTCTAAACAAGCAATAAATCCGACAATTTCCTAACTGCAATGAAAAATTTAAAACTATATTGCATTAAAACCACATTAACCAGTAACCTACATTCGGAACACTCCAACAATTTAGACAGCAAAATAACTGATACTCTTAAATTTTCCCACTCGTAAAAAGAACGAAAAGACTCGTGTCTAACTTTTTTTAAGCAAATAATTCCTGTTCGGAACAGTTTTTTCATTGCATAAATAGTTCTAGTGATGATTTCAAAGAATTTTGTGGTATCATTGAGAGCTTTTAAATGCATGATGTAAACATAATTTATAGCCTATAGCACTCACACATAATATAGCTTTCTACCAGTGAAAACCTTTTTAAAATTGGATCATTAACTCCGGAGATTACCTCCTACATACAAACAAACAATAAAACAAATTTATTTCACATTAAAATGTAAATGTTTGTGGTGGTAGTATCTGCTATTTTTTTAAAATAAGTTCAGTGTTTTATAGGCCAGGAAAATCTTCACTTAAAAAATCTCACATCTGGTTCTTATTTTATTTTATCTATACTAATATTAGAAAGAGGTAAAATTTGTTTTATTGTTTGAACTTATGAATAACTAAAGAAGAAACCGTTCATGAAGTTTCATGGAGTTCTTGCTCGTTCTTCTCCATAGGGACCTACCACCATTTGGAATGAGCCTTTCTGACTGACTGACTTTTTAACAATTCAAAAGTACCTTTAATTGGTTTAATTGAAATAATTGAGTTAATAGTGGAAAAAGTTTGTTGGAAAAAAGGAAGGGTTCCCTTCATTGTTTGTTGGTTAAAAATAAAGTCAAAAGGTATTATTTTTGGCACTGTTGAAGGTTTATCAATTGCTGTTATATATTGACTGGGTCACAAAACAAATGTATCCCAAAAGGATATTATGATAAGGAACTACTTACTTTTCTGGTGTTGCTATGGTGAGATTCGGCGAAGGGAAGGCTCCGTCCGCCGCACAGATGACGTTCACCGTGTCGTCATCCGTCTTGTTCTGGATCAGCCGGAAACTCGTCTCCGGCACTGAAATTTGATAGTTTTGTACACGAGGTTAAAGGTTTGTTTGTAGAGTTTGTATGTGTGTGGGTTGAGTTGGAGGCAAAGTCATCAGGCGAAACGGCGCAACATAGCATGGTACAGGACTTTCGTCTGATTTTGAATCTTATTTTGATATTCTTAGCTTTCAAATTTCACTGATATCGTCACAAGGAGACTTGAGCATAGTAAGCTCCAGCATTCCGCAGTCAGCTTCGACATGCTGTTGTGCCTTACAAAATGATGATGCTTAGCCGTGCCATGCCGCATCGTGCCGCATAGTGAGCGCGCCAGCCTTTATACCTATTTATGAATATGTTGAGAACTTTGTAAGAGCGGTGACGAAGTAAAGAGAAGTGCTTGTTTCAGTTATGACACTCCTGCAAGTGTGTGTTGTTGTAATAAAACCACATAATAGGTAACCATCTAGAAATATAACAGCCTAGTAGGTATATACGCCAGCCACCCTAAACTGTCAAATTTTCCCAATCAACCTTGAACCTTAAAGCTTTAGCGATAAAGTTGAAAATCTATTAAAGAAATTTGACAGATTGTAGCTTGTGCTTACGTCTGTACATAAACACAGCTCTAAACGTCACCGTTATGGCTCATATCTAGTGTACTTTATTATAAGATGCATTAGAGCTACATAAATACTTTTAAGTACTTCTAAAAGTTAAGTATCACTAGTGTATTCGTGAGTTGGAGGCCATGGCATATTCAACTCATTTTGGATCAGCGGGATAATAGGCTATTTTCCTAAAAAAATCTAATTAGTCCATCAGTTAGATTATCAAAAAATATTGAACCCGTATTTTTTCTTTTGTCAATTACATAAAAAATGATTAAGATATCGCCCGTTAAAGTTCCGCGTGACGTCACTTGCGACACTTTTGCAAGCAAGTGACATCACGACCTCCCACTCCCAAATTTTCACGCGCTTTATCTTTGTCATTTTTTGTTTGATTGACAAAAGTAAAGATACGTGTCCATTATTTTTCGATAATCTAACTGACGGACTAAATATAATAATTATTTTTTTACCCAGGCAACTACCCTATTGCGTCACACACACAATTTGACAGTTCAACCACATTCATTGCGTTATTTACGTTGTTGAGCAGACGAATATTTCAAACCGATGAAGCAATAGATTAGCAATAACCTTCAAAACTCTCGGATTGTGATTGGAAGTGTGTTACGTGATTAGGGTGCAGATTACTCCGATTTGCAATTTTGTTTTTAAAAAAATGAACCAAAAACTCATAATTACAAACTAAAAAGTCAACAGACTACGATATGCCAATACATTTCTAATTCACAATAAAAACAAAATAAAATAGTTGCTGAATACTAACAGGTTGTTAACAGCCCGTTAACGATCTCTATTAAATTATTCTTCCCTCAGTTAACTTATATAACTTACTTTGAACACGCAGCTGATACGTTCGCTTTTTTTCTTTCTTTCCTGCTTTTAATAAATGAATTGGCCAAGTGCATGTCAATTCGAAATTAGGTTGGGAATTGGGCCAAGTTCCACCAATTGTGGTTACAAACGTTGGTTTTTTTAAATGACAAACATAAATGGGTAGCTTTGAAAAAATATTCGACTACAATGCAAGGAAAGAATATGTATCTTTATTACTCGCACATTTCGCCATGTGCGTGTACTATAGATACACTTCAGCCTATCCCTTCAGGGTACACAGGCGTGATGTTATATTTATAGAGGACATAATAATGTTGCATTTATTCATAGATGTTTATTCAAGTTGTAAAACAACTCGTATAGTTTTTCGAAATAGCGTGCGTCGCAATAACGTCATTCGAATCTTCATATCACTCCCCATTTCGCCAGTCATGTTAAAGTCCCATGTAATAGAGGAACCTATGACCACTAACTGGACCTAAATCCAGACTCCGGGCTGCTGTTGAGAAGTTCCAGATGGAAAAATCCAATAAAACTTTGCCCAACCCGAGAATTGAACCCAGGACCTTATGCTCAGCAGTAGCGCTTGCGACCACAAGCCCAACGAAGTTGTCATTTGTTTTTCTTTTCATTAAAATACGTAATCTAAAAAGCTGCACCATTTCCCCATACCAACAGTCTACATAACCCCGATTGCATAAAGTCGAATTGGAATAGAGCAATTCGGTATAGTTTTATTTGGCTGGAAGGCTTACAAGTGTCATTGACACAAAAAGAGCGGGCTGCGGATAGCAGATGTTGAATGTATAAAACTGGCTTGGTTAAACAAAAAGGATATCCGATTTAAGGGAGAAGCTGTAGCGAGTACTTAAGGCCAAATGGAAGACTTTGAAGAGAAAGTGAATTAAAAAAAAAAATTCGACGCTTGAAAGGCAAAAATTGACTAAGCGACATAGAGTTTAAAGTTTAACTTTTCAGATGATAAAATAAGATTTCCAAAACAGTAAGAATTACGCTTGTGGAATGATTACAAGAATTTACATGATTTTTTTTTTCTGAAAAGTTAAACTTTTAACTTACTGTTCTCCTATAAAGTAAGCCCTATGTATCTTAGTCAATTTTGCCTTAACCAAGAAGACGATATGAAGATTGATATACTCGCTATCGATTAAACAGGATCGATACCAAGTATTAATTAAGCCTTGTTTATTAATTGTTTATTGGACCAAGGACCCCATTGGAAATGACACATCCAGCATAACTGGTCAGCTTAAAAATACAAGATGTTTTCATAAAGACAAACACTTGGTCAAAGACCTGAGAAATGCCTAAATTATACGAGATCATCGTGAAATAAAAAAAAACCGGCCCAGTGCGTGTTGGTCCACGCACAATGAAGGGTTCCGCAGTTTTATCGCAAAAACAATCTTAACATTGTAGTATGTTATACTATCTTCGGCCACATTTAACATAACAAGTTAACAAAAAGCTTGTACAAATAAAACAGTAGCACAAATTGTACTGTGGCTAAACTTATCAACCAATAACTTAGTTCAATTTACGTAATGACCTATTATTTGTTAGGTTAATCAACCAATTCTCATCAAACGAAGCTAATACACATAGCAGGAATGGGTTAACCACAGAAGGGTAATAATAGTTAGATATAATGAACTTTCCAATAGCCAGTGACCACTTTAGACGTAAAGTTATTGTAACACATAAAATGAATTGAATTAATTGTTGTTCGCTTGTTGCGCGCTTTGGTGTCTACTGTAAGTGTAGCAAGCAATTGTAATATAAATAAATAAATAAATAAATATTAATTGAGCCATGCTCAAATAATACAATCAATATTGACACGGGATTTGTCAAAGTTCGAGAGTGACACACATTAGATAAAGGATATGGAACCGGGCGTGATAACAGAGAATAATGTAGTCGTTATTTTATTAAATTAATAAAAGCTGGCACATAGCTTTAATGGCTAAAATTGTGTGAAAGATGATATGACCCTAATTGCTTAAGACACTATCAATCACAATCTTGAAAAACTTTGAAGGATATTGCTAATCCATAGCTGTTGTAGATGTTCCAAAAATTATTCGGCTCAACAACGTAGATGACGCTATGAATGTTGTTGAACTGTCAAAATGAAAGCCATTCCTACTGTTAGTGTGTTACGCAATTACCCCGCAGAAAGGGAATGAATACTGAGATGACGACTGATGGACATGTATGGATGAAGAATTAATGCTGAGCTGACATGATAAAAAATATAATATAAACAGGGGAATGATGACGATAATACAGTAATATCGGTTTCATTTTCGTTGTAGTTTTTAAACTAGCCTTTTTAAACTAGACCAATATCTTTTTGCCAATAGATACACGAAATATCATCTCTTAAAGTTAACCCAGATACGTACGATGATAAATAAAAAATATGATATATATTCCCAAATTCATATATTCCTTTCACCACTTCGCTTATAACTGTGTCAGAGGGACGCACTACGTGTTATGCGGGAGAGTAAACGGTTTACGAGGAAGGAACCTACAAATATGAAATTCAATGTTTTCTTAGTATGGATTGGATGTCTTGCCTTCGAACTTTATGTAAGTTTAACACGAATTTTCGAGTGTACAGTCGCGGCACGTGTGTATATAAGTGGAGGAGTAGAATGTATGGGGACGAAAATATATGAGTGAACTAGGTCTTGCTTATAGGTTAAAATGGCATTGATAGTTAGTGTACCGTACTGCAGTGTGGATTTGAATGATGAATATATGTACTTTGAAAATTGATCTTGCTGAGTATTAATATATTTTAAGGAATCCATGAGTATTGTATCTTAAGAAAATACTTCTTGTAAGTTTTCATTCATACAAAAAAAACAACTAAATTCTACTTTTATTTATTAAAAAAATACTCACCAAAGACTGTCATATGTTTACTCTTGACATCCTCATCAAGAAACGTTGACACTACACAAATATATTCACCGGAGATGTCCGTATCTAATTTAACTATTCGAAGAGCTCTATACATTTTTAAGGGGTCATCAGACGCTCTATAATTTAAGTCCACCCGACCTCTCAAAATGCCTATGTCCTGGGGTTTTTGTGACACTATCCACTGATACACTGGTTTCGTTTTGCTTCTGAAGAACCATTTCACCATAAGGCCTGGAGTTCTGTTCCCGTATGTGTAATCACAGTCTAATATAACCGAGTCTTGAACACCATACTGAATTATCTCTGGCACTACAAACTTCACTATTTTTATTGCATGTAAACCTGAAACAAAGAAAAAGTTTGGTTAGAAAATGTATTCATAGCAACGAAGCCTAATTTCAATAATTTGATGGTAATGCGATGTTCAAACATTAATAAGGTAGCAATTAATATTCAGGAATCTGCCTACATTCTCACGCTAGACCCAAGTTAAATGTAAATGGAACGAAATACAAACGGCTTCTCATTAAAGACAGGTTTTGTACCGACAAAGCATTAGAAGTCGAGTTTACAGATTTATTTATTAGTACTAAAACAGTAAATACAAGAGTGCTCGCAAAGATAATAGACATCATTTGAACAGCAAATGCTCTAACTGACAACGTCGCATTAGCGTCGACAGGAACAACAATAAATCGGAACGCAATATTGACGGAAAGAGAGCATCCAAGCGTTTTCTTGGTAATGTAAATGATTAATATTCATTGGACAGCAACAAACAATTTGCTGAAGACACGTTGTCCCCTCAAGTTGCTTAAAGAAAACTCCCTCCGGCTAATCCATATCCATCAGTCTTGTAGTCCGCGAACCATTAATATTTATGCAATTCCAAGTCAACGCTGTTGAAAGCTCATTTAAATTCATCCTTGGTCCTACTTAAAAGCGAGAGTAGGAACGACCTAAAAATTTGATTCAGTAGCACTTAAAATTTTATTAGTGGATGCTTTCAGAACAAATATAGCCAAGTGTTAAATAACAAATCCACAAAGACAAGCTAGTAGATAGAGGAGTTTGTTATTCGAAATGTTGTACAGGTTTTTGTTGAAGTGTGAAGTCTACAAGTTTGTGTTAGGCAGGTGTGTCGTAGAGGTTAACATAATAGCCTCTTAACTGCCAACAAGTTAGTCCACAGCTTTCAACGGCATCGAATCTCGTGACGTACAAAATAGTTGGCTTATTTATGTGCCCGAGTTTCAAAGGTAATATTAAAACGGTATAATTTAAACATGGTTCTGTTTGAACATCTTCCCTTTCAGCAGGTAAGTTATATAGTCGTTAATATTACTTCTGAGCAGAACTTGAATTTAATCATCCGTGTTTATTTTGACAGTCTGTGAATTTGATATAACATTAATAATATATTATCTGGAATGTTTTTTTTTTATCAACCAAAACTTTGTTTGGGTCAATGATGTGGACTTTTATATTTTATTTCTCTTCAAAACAATACGAAAGAAAAACACAGGGAAAAATTCAAAACACAAGTGATTTCTTCAAATTGTGACGTCGTTACTCGCATTCGTCTGCTTGTCCAAGAGCACTTGCGGTTGCCACAGGACTTCAAAATTCGCACTAACGAGGTGACTATCCTAGTTGTCACATTTGAATGAAAGCAACGTGAGGTCAGCTGAACGTTAGTTTGGGTAGCGGTGTTGTGGTCAGGAGGCTTTCTAGTGACCATTGTTGAGAGGCGATAACGTCAGCAACTTCACACGAAAGTTCCCCCGAGGTAGGTATATATATAAAATGAAAATGTTTATCAGCCATTTCGGTTTCAATAAAACACATATATTTTCCCGTAATCTAGATTTGGGATTTAGTTTAGGATTACAATGTTTATTAAGGCTTATTTCGAAGAGAACTTACGTATTTTCAGTTTGATATTCTACATGAATATTCTTGTGTACATTTTTTGTGGCTTGATCTAAAAAGTGTCAGAAACAAGTTTGGGTCAACATTATTATACAGCTAGTCGTATCTTCAAGTTTTCAACGTTTTTGTGGCGAAGTTCTCTCTGTCATGACGTAAAGCCCCCGTTATCATGTGACAACAGCCGGGACCGGCACTTTTTCTTTGTGGTATTCATAATGTACACCGACTGTATAGGAATAACAAAAAGTTGTGTTATTTTGAAGCAAAAGTTCTTTTTTTTTTTAGTTATATGGATAATCTACTATCAAATCAAATCAATTCAAACTACTAGGTCTAGTAGCGTGGTTTGATGAATATAGTTTAGACTGTGAAGTCTGGTAAATTTCCTTAAGCTATCGATTTTATCTCCAATTTCAAGACTGTTTAACTTGACTAACTTCTGGAGCCACAAACTTTTTTGTACGCATGTTGTGTCTTGCAACACAACATCCCCATAGGAAATCAAAATTTAAAACCAACAAAGTTGTGAACACACGAACAGAAATTTTGAACAACTGGGGCAAGAGCAAACCGAACTGTTTCTTGTATCTGGTAACATGGATTGTCTAATCAAACTTGGTTAACTCATTTGCCAGTGTTTTGTCTTTGTGCAAAACACGTCCGTGAAAATTAATGTTAACTATTGAAGGCTGTGTTCAATTTGTATTGGCAAACTTTGACAACGATATTCTGGATACAAACCCATTATTACTTACTTACTCTATTATCTTGATTATATTTCTCCAATAGTTAGCAGTAATAGAAATTCGTTTCATTTAATTGGCTTCATTGACAATGGTCCTTTTTGCGAATACTTTGAATGTCTATCGGTACACAAACGGTCACTCGCATTTGTAATCCATCAAAGGGCACTGAAGTTGGGCCAATATTGGCTATTGCAGACACAACAGCAGCCATTATTTCATGGTATTGACGAAATCTCAATGTCGTGGACGGACTGCTTACAAAACCATTGGCAGAAAAATTTAGATGACGCGTCGAAAGGGCTCGAAGAATATGGTGATCCTGTAGCTATTCGATAATAGTCAAATGTAAAAAAATAAAGAAAAAGCGACTATATGCCGATGAAGTGAAAACACCAAATTGAAGCCAATATATCATAAAATGCACCCTGACAACTTGTTAATATTGAAGTACTATATCACAAACAAAAACATGGACCCAGTATAACTAACTAAAACGACTTCTTTTACTTCAAATAATCTTTGAGATCACACTGAGACATCAGAACGTTTCTTTTACAAAAGTGCTAAAAGTGAAGAACTCTCCAAAAGCCTTATCGAAGGAATAACATTGGCAGTATTGAAAGGCGTTATTATTTTTTAATTCGATTCTGAATCCCTAGTCGACCCTCCGATCTTATTTATATTTAATTTCGTCCGGTGAACACTGTAGGCTTCGTATTTGTATCTGAAATCGAATTGGGGCCTCGAACGGCAGTAAGAACGTTAAACTTTATCAATTTTCAACACTATAGCAGAAAATTAATTGGAATTGTACTTGCTGATGGTTGAATAGAACTGTTCACCTTTAAATTTACGTTTTGAAGATGTATATTATTGAGGATTAAGCTGTTTTGTTAATGTTTATTTATGGGGGATTCGATATCAGTTTGCTGTGATACAAGTATTGAAATTGTTGAGCCTGAAGATTTTATAAACATTTAATGTAAAGTGCTGTCTTTGTCATCAACTAGCCAGTCACTATATACATACATACTCAGCCTATAATGTTCCCACTGCTGGGACACAAGCTTCCTCTCAGTGAGAGGGAGTGGGCCATAATCCACCACGCGGCCCAGTGCGGGTTGGTAGATGTCACATGTCTTCGAATTTTTGATTCTAGAATATGCCGGTTTCCTCACGATGTTTTCACCATATACTGTGTCTAATTTGTCCTAGATATGGACATACACCACTGTGTAACACAGACGTATTGGGATTACTAATTAATGTATTAAATCTTTATGAATACATGGCGATTTTATTTTATTAACTTTGTCTACAATATTATATCTTGAGCATTAGACATAATAATGATTGTATATAAGATAAGGTTGTATCTATTCCTGCTCACAAACAAGCTTACTGATTTCCAAGAAACTACGAGTAACATGAAGGAAAACAAAAAAAACAATAACGGCACAAGAAAAGCTCCCAAAATATTAACCTTAATACATTTAGAATCAAGCTAAACTAAGCAGAGTAACATTAGGACAATATTTTCGAGTCCCAACTGGCATCAAAAGGTCACGATATATTATTTCCCAGCGGCAAGCTCTGGGCAAGTCTGTGGCTATTAATAATGGGTTTCCTTTGCCTACGGTATATGTATGTGACAGTAACGACAATGCTTTTACTAAGTCATTTATCGTGTCGACGATTTTTTTTATTTAAATTCTTTTTCTTTTGTTTGTTTGTTTTGGTTTGTCAGTCTGGTGCTCATACTGTTTTGTACATTGCTGTTAAATACGACCTCAGTACGTAATATATAATATAATATATCTATTCTGTGCGGCGGTTGTTATCTTCATTGTTGTCATAAAGCCTAATTAGACAGAGTGTGTTTTCTACATAATTGAATTGCTTATCTTCTTCATGCACATTATGGATAGACGGACATAAAAGCCCGATTCATTTATACATATTTAGAACTAACTACACCCCGCGGTTTCACCCGCATAAGTCTCAATTTCGTGGGAATATCGGGATTAAAAGTACCCTATGTCCTAATCCAGGGTGACCTGGATTAGTACATAGGGTACTTTTAATGGCATATGCCAAATTTCAACCAAATCCATTTTGCCGTTTTAGCGTAACAAACAAATCTTTTCTCTTTATAATAATTATGTACTTGTTAGTTTAGATGAAGCTTTGTTTTACAAATTAAAAAGAAAAAACCTTCGCTGATCTTGAATTTATTATGCTAAGTTATTTTCCTTGATTTTACTTTTTGTATAATTTTTATTGTTTAAACATTTTATGGTACTATAGCAAATTGAGTATAATCTATAGCGAATTCTAAAGCTTTTAAGTTAAATGAATTGATGCTTTATTTTGATTTATATTTTCACCTCGAATCGAAACTAGCATAACTTAACTGGAAATTGTTTGAAAATAAAACAAGGTTACACAATGAAAATACATGGTTTAAAAAAAAAAAGTTTCCTAACCAGGACAAAAGTCCTGGTTAGGAATAAAGTTTTGTAAAATAAACGGGCAATATAATATTGAGAAGGATACAAGAAGATTTTTAGCTGCAAACAAACCACGTTTCTTGTATGGTATACAAATAAAATAAAGTCAATCTATATATTTTATTTTTATTATTTTTTATTACAGCGCCCATGGTACACATTCATTGAAAGTTTCAAGTGACTGCCTATTACAGTTCCAAAGATACAGCCCTGTGACAGATAGACTGACAGTGGAGCCTTGGTTAGGGTTCCATACCCAAATGGAGGCAACTGCCAACTGGACCCCCTTTGGCACCCTTTGAATACGGAACCCTAAAAATAAAACTGATAACTGTTCATGCTGAGGAAGTGGTGATTAGAACAAGAAAATAATAAGAACTGTCAAATAGAAGTTGCAGTAGAATACAGACTGGCAAAAGAAGTAGTCATAATAGGAATGAAACACTTCTCAAAATTTAAAGAGAACGCGATAAACCGTAGTTTGAATAACTTAAAACCACTTAGTGAAATTAAACTGAGAGCGAAGACCTTTATCGATTTTCGGTAGAAGAGCCGTTTGGGCAACGTTCCTTTATAGGCTTAAGTAGATACAATTAGCACGTACTCGCTGCGCTGATGACCCTACTTGAACGTTCTACTGCTGTCGCCAAAACAGTGTCGTTAAGATAAAATTATTCATTCCATTATCATATTGTGTCTTGGCGTCAACAGTTTTGAAGCAGATTATTTTTTTGATAAGTAATATTATTCTTACGAAAAGTAAGATTTCGAACTTCATTCATTTCTTCGTTGTATGCTAATGTCATTTTGCAATCTAATGTTGTGAAGCATGGTGATTACGACATTCTCGTTATGACCCCGAATTCTAACTGTTTATCAAATTGACACACAAAAGCATAATGCTAGCGATTGATAACACTATCGTGAATTCATGCAAGCCTAGTACTTTTTGTTAGAATACTGCTTAGAATATCGGTAAAAATGAAAGGTCCAACCCACCCGAAGTCCTTTTCTATACCCCTTTTTTTACTTTTTTTTTGGGTGGGAAATCATCAAATTACCTCTCCCGCTCTGGGCTGAGCGGAAGGGCGTGTCAGACTTTTACTGACTAAAACCCACCCGTGTTCCTTCAGTTGCCTGTGCCATGGGCTACGGTATCTCTTTCGAACAACCCGCAGCCCTGGCAGGCATCGGCCCTAGCGGACCCCGTCAGTTCGTGCTGACATCTCTTTGAAGCGCGCGCGAAACACAAGGCGCCGTCGACCCGGGCCTGGTCCTTACCGGGCGGCGAGCTGCCCATTGCTCGCCGTCCGCAAGACCGCGCCTACGGTGGCTGGGAGTCGGCTGTTGACTCCCGTCCAGGGCGTCTCCTGCGGGGGCTAGGGGCGTGAGGGCGCAGAGATTGCCTCTCCCTCACGCGCTCCGCCTCCTCCTTCGCGAGCATTACTGCTTCGCAGAACCATGGCCTGGACCAGGGCCGGACGCGAGAGATCGCCGCCGCCGATCTATGCCTCTGACAACGTATATACAAAATTTCATGATGATTGGTTCAGTGTATTAGGTGTAAAAAGGTAACAAATAAACTTACTTTCGTATTTAAAATATTAGTTAGGATTTTATACTTTAAGCATAAGAATGCACAGTGGACTTAATGCCATAGGCATTTTCTACCAGTCAACCTTTGGGTGATGCAGAGACAAACAATGGAAGATGCTATTGTGATAATTGAGGTATATATAATTTTGAATACCAAGGGACGCAAAAACCTATTAAAACTTAATTAAATATAAGCACAAATATAAAATATAAAAACAAATAAGACAAACCTTGAGAAAACATTTCATACAACTGTCAAATACTGACCGTTGTATGCCATTCAATTAGTAAAGAATTCGTTTCTTTGATTTTACATGAAGAAGCATATAGCATTGATCTACAGTCTAAACTTACATAATATGTATACATTATACATATTGTTGACCTCTCAGTCGGTATCTCAGTCACCTTGTGCGATAATATCACGCATGGCTGCATGCGGTGGACAGATAAGCCAAGGTTCCTCAAGCCTAACGTTACTCAAGAACAATCGTAGAATCCTTTATACCCTAGGCCTATACTCTGAATCGGCTGAATCCATTAAGATATTACTCCGAACTAAACCTAAACGACTGTTTCTTTGATCTAGTCGCAAGTGCTACAGTTACTGCTGAGCATGAGGTCCTGGGATCGATTCCCAGATCGGGCATAGCAAATAAATGATTTGATCTGAGAAAGTGTTATTGTGTTTTTCTGGCTAGCCTTTCCCAAGTATGTTGGGGTCAGCTTCTAGTCTAACCGGATGCAACCGAGTACCAGTATTTTACATGGAGCGACTGCCTATTTGACCTCCAGAACCCAGTTGCTGGGTAATACGAAACCGCTTGGTAAGCTGGTTGTCAGACTTTCAGGTTTCTGACGACCCGTAACAACTGTCAATGATCTACGAATGACAGCCGGGACCAACAACTTAACGTGCTTTCCGAGACAAGGAGGGGTCTTGGTACCTATGTAAAAATGATCACCTATCCACCGCAGCTTAACCTGATCGATCGACCAGTGCGGCTGTTATTACTTACTACTTCTTATCAAACATTATCAGAACAGTATTGATTTAGAGGTTTCATTATTCCTCCATTAATCATATCAGGAAAATGAACTTTATTCATAATGGCATTATGTTATACTTTTTATCTAAGGGTTTAATCAAGTACTTGTTTCCAATTTGATGTAATTTCCACTTAAACAAGTATCAACTTTATGTAAGTGTAAATTAAGTTACTTTTTAAATGATATATTAAACTATTAAAAAGGCATTAAAATGTTGATGCTGTAGTGCAATATGAACTTTATGTGTTGGTAGCAAAGTTATTTTTTTCAAAACCTTATAATTTTTTTCATGATTAGAAAATAAAATTTAGATTGTATACTTGTAACTTTACTTACTTGAGCTACAATATTTCATTCTAAAGCTAAATTACAATTTACCTTCTCCGAAACTAGCTCATATATCAACTATTCTATTAATTTATATATTTAGGAGTACATGCTTTCGTAGAAAATCAATTAGGACAATTTATTGTTTAAATAATTATTGCTATTAGAATTCGTAAGTAATGATAGCTATTGGTATTCGTAATTGGGACTCAATAAATTGTACGTCACGACTATTTACAATAGGGTAGTTGCCTGCGTAAGAAAATAATAATTATTTTTAGTCCGTCAGTTACATTATCGAAAAATAATGGACACGTACATTTTCTTTTGTCAATCAAACAAAAAATGACAAAGAAAAGCGCGTCAAAATTTAGGAGTGGGGGGTCGTGACGTCACTTGCTTGCAAAAGTGTCGCAAGCAAGTGACGTCACGCGTAACATTAACGGGCGATATCTTCATATTTTTTTTTTTATATAAGTGACAAAAGAAAAATCACGGGTTCAATATTTTTTGATAATCTAACTGACGAATTAATTTGAATTTTTTAGGAAAATAGTCTACGGAGATATATAATAGGAGACGAGCCTATTTCCATAAACTGGGACACCCAAATCCAGACTTCAGGCTCCTACTGACAAATTCTTGATTTGCCCGACAAGGAGACCCAGGACTTGCGCTTGCGACAACTAAGTCAACGAGGCAGTCGCTATTAGTGGTAGGTACTCCTAATAATTCAAATAATGATTATGTTAATTTTATTATACTGGTACTTAGGAAAGGGGGCGTGTTCACCTGTAATCTCCAAAACTTTTGACATAATGTCAATACCCTTAAGTCTTTAGAGTTTGGACCTATTTAGAATGCGTAATAGTGTCTGGTCTTGGATTAGATTTCAAAGTTAGACAATTACAATACTTGGTCCTGGATTTATGAAGGGTGTTACAGGTGTACGAGGTTACCCGTTGAGCTCTTTAAGATCTGAGTTGAGCTGCATAATTACAAACAAATGCGTAATGCGAACTGACTGGACAGGTCCACTCAATATGTGTGATTCTTTCCTCTAAAGACCATTTCAGACACCAATCTACATGGTTTTCACATGATCTGACCAAGATTATGTCTGGACTTTGAAAGAGGCTGTGATATCTGAGTTTTTTTCGGCCTTTCTTCTCAGACTAGTCAGATAGAAAACGCCGAACTCATCTAGTTTATATTTTTTGTTTTTTTTTAAACTTTGCCAACACTAGGAGTTACTCCTGTATCGTGGGTGCGCTGACAAACATTTAAACTCACATACACAAAGAGTCAGTCCCGGAACAACTACCTGTAGGCAATACAAATATTTGTTCCGTGCGGGAATCGAACCCGCGACACGCAGCGCAGCAGTCGATCGCTCAGCCACTACATCAACCGTGTCGCCAAAGGACTAAGACTATACGGTACCTAAGTTACTGTTTTAGTTTTACCAGTGGTAGATATCTTTATCCGAGTTTTTTCCATACAAAAACTGACAGACGCCAATTTTACTCCAGGGTTAAATGATATCTGACGAAAAATCAGCCCCCAATGTTCTAACATTTCTGATGGATTTCAAACAATTATTCTTTAACACACTTGAAATACGCACATTACATTCGCACACCAGCCTCGGTCTGCCAAAAATACCTGGAATTTAGGTAATTTCGAAAAATGTTGGTACATTATAGTTTGCAAAACTGCTTCGTTGATGTTAATTTCTTCCGTAGTACATACCCAAGCGTGTAAAAAAAAATTGTGATAATAGTAATACACTTTTTGGTCAAATTATCAGCATCTTTTATTTAGTTGGTATAACTGTCGCCGACATTAAATTGCGACTAGATTTTGAACGTTTTGAAATACAACAACACACTATCAATCACAATCTGAATAATTTTGAAGGATATTGCTAATCCATTGCTTAATATATACATATGTATATTCGAAAAATCTGTCTACTCAACAACGTAAATAACGCAATGAATATTGTAGAACTGTCAAAATGAAAGCGATTACCACTGGCAGTGTGCTACTCAGCAGTACCCCATATTACTGTAAATGTTGTCCGCTAAAGTCGACCTTATTATGGAGTACAGGCTGGCAATAAAATAGCTCTGGTTGCATTCGAACAGTCAAGCGAGTTTAGTTTAGTTTTAGTTTGGAATAAAAACGTGACATTATTACCGGGGAAATGTAAAGACGTTCGCTTAAAATAAACGTAAAGAAATCATAACGTTGTTTGATTTCTCAGGGCTGATTTTTCCAATGCCAGATAATTTTATCCGAGGAATAATTTTGAATTTTCGACAGTTCTTCTATACAAAATCTGTCAGACGACAATTTTATTCCACGAATAAAAATTATCTGTCTTTTGAAAAATCAGCCTTACGAAATCAAACAGCCTCAGCCTTAGAAGTACTTATTAGTGGTACGGTACTATAAATATTAATGTGCTTATAGTACCGTATGCATAGTATGAGGATTACCCCATGGCCTTCAGATCTGCAAACAAACATCAAACAGGCACAATATTTTCAATGGATTGCATCTGTATCTTTCCTAAAATCAAAACTTAGTTCCTACTCGTTATTAGATAAGCAAACCAAACCACCAACATCTTTGAATCTACTCAAAGCGTTGATTACTTCACAAAGGTATGCTATATAATATAAGTGGGTCTCTCAAACGCGATTAACTACAATTTGCCCAGCCATTCAGCTTTGACAATAGTTATTGAAGTGAATGAATCAGATGAATGAAGAATTTTAGATTAAGATTGAGTGTGGAAATAAAATGGAAGCGCTTAAAGTGGCCTGGAAAGGCTGCTCATCTTTTCCAGGATTCTTTCAAATGATCAGGATATTTTTACTGGTAAAATAAAAATGGAAAATCTACAATTGTGTTCTTTAAGTGAATCGTACATTTTAAAGATAAACGTTCAGCAGTGGACGTCTATCGTTCAAAATCGTGATGATTTTGATGATGACCTGCGTTACACTTTTTTTGTTCACTTTGGAAATAGTTTTTTTTTTTTGTTGAATGGTTTTTGTCTCTTTTGGCTAAGTAATAAGAGCCGCACAGGTCAATCGATCAGGTTAAGCTACGCTTGCCGCAGTTGGTCCGTGGAGGGGTGACCATCTTTACATACCAAGACCCCTCCGTGCCTCGGAAAGCACGTTGAGCCGTTGGTCCCGGCTGTCATTCGTGGAGCTTTGACAGTCGTTACGGGTAGTCAGAAGCCCGAAAATTTGCCAACCAGTCTTACCAAGGGTATCGTATTACCCAGTAACTGGGTTCTGGGGGTAGAAAACTTTTATTTTTTTATTATTTAATACTTTTATTTACTTATAGGAGTAGCGTAGGAGTAGGGTAGGAGTAGGGTTGGAGTAGTGTAGGAGTAGGGTAGGAGTACGGTAGGAGTAGGGTAGGGGTAGGGTAGGGGGTAGGACACCACGCGAACGAAGTAGCGCCGGGCAGCTAGAAATAATTTAAATGGCAAAACAACGTTTTCCGGGTCAGCTAGTATCAAATAAACCGGCTACACACTCATCTTACTTACACTCAACACAACAGGCCCCTCGTTCCAAAGAGGAATAGGCTTAAGCGACCATTAGTACCTATACAAAGGCCATTCAACCAATTACTGGACACCACGGTCCTTGCACTACCGCAGTAGTGTCTAACGATCTAGAGCTAGGTAAGGCTGGCTGAACTAGGTTGTAACTTGAATATCTAGTGCTTTTCTGGTGTCAGGAAGCAGAATAGAATAGAATACAAGGAGTATTCTATTTTGAACATAAAAGTAGAAATTTCACACAGGGTGACACAATTATCGGTCTTATCCCTAATAGAGATCTTTTTTAATATCCTAAATAAAAAATATTTGTATTTTAAAGACAAATTAAAGGGAGAAGAAGAGACAATACTGCAGATATTCAACACATGAAATACTATTTTTACAAGCTAACATTAAAATATATATATATATAATATACAAGTATATAAGATAAGATAAGATAATCATTTATTTGCTCAAACATGAGTACAATGTAATCATGTTTGCCTTAAAAATTGGCATGCAAATATTAATAAAATTTAAGTATAATGTCACTTCGAATAAATGTCATGTTATTATGAGAACATTAAAAATATTATAGATAATTAAATTAGTAACCATGGTCAAAATCTCTCATCGAAAAATTAATTTAAATTATAATAGGCTTTATCTGCTAGGAAATTTCTAACTGTCTTTTTGAACGCTACGTCAGTTAACTGCTTCCAGATTTTAGGTAGTTAATTATATATTTTTGGAGCCATGCAAAAAACACTTTTCCGCATAAGTGCCGTTCTATATTGATGTAGGCAGATTTGACTGTTGTCACGTCTATTACGAGGAAAACGATCTGCCATGCGAGAAAAGAGGTGAGGGTTGGATCTTAATAATATTGCATTTTCTATTATATAAAGTGAAGTTAATGTCAAGATTTTGTATTTTTTAAAATAAGGCTTGCAACTCTGAGTATTTTCAAGTTTGAACATCGATCGAATGCAACGTTTTTGAGTTTTTAATATAAGTTCCCGGTCAGTTGAGTTGCCCCAAAAGATAATACCGTATCTTAAAATGGACTTCACCAGGCCGTAGTAAGCGGTGAGCAAAGCATCTACAGCATCTACACTAATTACTGCTGTCGGTTTGTACAGAGCATATGCTGAGGTACTTATTTTCTTACTGATAATCTCAATATGTGATTTCCAATTAAATTTATTGTCAATAGTAAGTCCTAAAAATTTTGTTGTATCAACTTCGTCAATATTATTATTATTATAGGTTATGTCAAGATTGTAATTTAATGTCAAGGAGCGTTGACTGAAGTGCATGATTTTAGTCTTATTTAAATTAATTTTTAAATTGTTTTTATTTAACCATTCTATAATTGCAATTAGTGAGTAATTAATGTCAGATTTATATGTGTCACGATCTCTATACTCAATTGTCACTACACTGTCATCGGCAAAGAGGCTCATAGGTATAAAAAAAATAAAGAAAAGAGCTCATTGGGCATCAAAACAATTCGTCCGTATTGCTCTTAAGTGCCCATAGTGCAGATATTGTGTCGGTGTCAGTATATACAATAGATACATACATGATGCATATAGGTACTTGCTATTCGACTTGAAACCTTGTATTTTTATTAGTAGGTGGGTTTTTTGATGATTGAATTTATATTTCTACAAGGTGTCGTTTTGCATCCTCGTCAAATTCAAGAAGGTAACTATGCTACTGATTCTCGACACGAATCAATAATAAAATAAGTAGGCTTTTTTTTCAAATTTTCGGTAATCGGCATGTGTGGGACACGCGTTTTAAAACGCGGCCTGTGTGAGACCGCACTGTAACTACCCTTTTACACACACATAAAAACGCGGCCGCTTATACGATACCATAACGCGATTCTGTTCTTTGAAAGTGGTGTATTCTGTAATACTGTCAAACTTAAATAACTAAAAAATCAAGTATTTATTCATTATTTACCAGTGATCGTAATTTTAATTGATTATGTCTTTTACAACCGCCTCCTGAAATTTTACCAGGATGCAAAACAACAGCTTGTATAACGAACTATTAAGCTTTTAACTGTCTGATATTGAACGACATCGATATTATTGCAGTCACAAAATTGATAAAAAATATCTTAAGTCAGTGCACAGGTTTATAATCATCCTTTATTGTTCCCACTGCGGGGACACAGACCTCCTCTCTTCGAGAGGGAGTGGTCTATAATCTACCTTGAGGGTCCAGTGCAGGTTGGTAGATGTCACATGTCTTCGATTTTTTGGTTTGCCAGGTTCGTCACGATGTTTTTTTCTTGGTAAGCAGGTTCAAGCTTTATTATTTTAGGTTTATTGAAATAAAACAAACAAAAGAGTGGACAAAAAAGTATGCTGAGGGCCTACACAAAGTGACATTCTATGAGCAATAACGATGATGGAAAAGTAAAAAAAGGTATTGGATTGTTTGCCAATACATCTTTGACTGCTGCCGGAAAGCTTAAGTCAATCCTGTTGAAAAACCGTTAATGAAATACAAAAAGCTTTGAAAGTGATCATCACTTTCTCTAGTCCCTCTGAAAATCAATTGATCGCAATCTTCGTCAATACTAAAAGAGTAAATAAACTCCCTGCTGAAAATAAACAATCAACAAAAGTGTGCGGTCGAGGGATTAGCTATGAGCTTTAGCACCCTCGAAAACCACAAAACGACTCGCATGATAAAAATTTGAAAATTTAAGCAGCTGCCTTTGGATTTTCATTTGACCTTACTATTGGCTTCAGCAGCCCCGAAAACCATGAAAACTCAATATCTTTCTGGAGAGATAGTCGTATGGAAAAAGCTATAATTATGCGTACTGCAAATGTATTACTTTGTAAAAGGATCTAAATATATTTTTTTATATCACTTTTTCATTACGTAACGGTTTCTACCAGTTCACTACGCGTTAAAGGAATTCGTTCCCAAAACATTATTTCAAACAGACATTTAATTATACAAACGAATAATTAAAAAAGACCTCCCTCATTACACAAAACAAATTAGTAATTCGATACTATACGACATTGTTCAAGCATTTCTCGAGTCAGATAGGTTTCAAGTCAGCTCCGTTGAATTTGTTACTTAAGTTACTAAATACAATAACTATCACTCGACTAGAAGTAGGGTAGTCTGAGTTTCTACTAACAACAGCCATAAAGGACTTGATTTAGACTTTAGATAATTAAGTTTGTAAGCAGAATAAGGTGGAGAGTTCTGCGAAACTTTGTACATAATTACATATAAGGGTGAAGAGAGATCTATCTAAATCGCTGGTTTGTTTATTTACCTACTTCTGTTAGATAGTAGCTGTGTTCTATTGTTATGATGATACTACAAAGTTACATAGCATAATCAGCCTATAAAGTTCCCACTGCTGGGGCACAGGCCTCCTCTCGGTGAGAGGGAGTGAGCCCAGTGCGGGTTGGTAGACGTTTCATGTCTTCGAATTTCTGGCCCAAGGACATGCCTGCTACCTCATGGTTTTTTCCTTCACAGTTTTGAGAGCAGTGGTGATGAAACTATTCACACAAAATAAACCGCCTGGCTGGGTTCGAACCCACGACCTACAACTCGTAATTCGGCGCCCTCTAAACTCACATAGCCTTAGGGAAAATTAGGCAATTTTTTGTGTTTTCAATGGTAACTCACTGTTTACGTAAACCCTTGTCAACACAAGAGCCATTAATTTCTAAAAAAGAAACAAGAACATCTTAAATTGCCATCTCAAAAATTGCTCACACAAAGATGGAACACGCTACAGTTTTAATTAATTAAGGCCCAAACGGCGGATGCAGAACAAAGTAGCTTTTGCCACACAAAAATATCGTTGTTTCTGTGAGATGGAAACGAGCACAAAATGTAGGTCAGAGCGTCGTGAAGTAACTTACAAAGATGTAAAACTCTGTTCTAAGTTATAAGCGATAAGAGGGTACCTAATGAGCAATGGTATAAGCTTTTTTTGTACGATGAGCAACGAAGGTTGGTTATCATCACTGTTATTTTTTTTATCTAAAACGACCCACTCCTGAACCAGTTTTGACAGCATGACAAAGAGATTTCTTTACGATATGCGTGTTCAATAAAAACAAATATATTCACATAAAACTTTCGGAATAAATTCTCCAAAATATGGTAAAAACCGCGTTGAAATCCGTTGTGTAGTTTAGAAGAACAACGCGGTCACACAGACAGACACGCAAATTGACTTTATTTTATAATATGTATAGATGTAAATTGGTTTGAACGACTTTTTTAAAACATGAAGTGTTAACTTAATTTGTTGCCGATTGGATAAACTGCAAAAAAGCTTCTGGTTTAAAATAAATAGTATTGCAATACGAATGCAATTTTTATTGCTCTCTTTTTAAGCACAAAACAAAATGCTTAAATGAGACTTGGCCACACGCCCAACTCCATTAAAAATCAGTTGCATTCAGCTAGCTACTCGTACATACCTTACTAAGGTATCTCTTTTGTCTATCGTCTTTTGTCTGTCGTATCGTATACTTAATGTGGATATAAAGCCCATAGTAAATAGTTTAGACTTTATACTAATATTCTAAGGATATACCTAAAAGAAAAATATTAATAGATTCAAAGTGCACCGACCTTTGACCCGCAAATGAAGACGATTTTATAACCTATGTAAAATAACACGGTGGCATACTAACTATTGAACAGTGCTGGGCCTGTGGTAACGGTCGTGGCTGACGAGTTTTAGGCCGTAGGTTCGAACCCAGACAGTCGCTTTACTTTGTGTAAATTATTTCATCACTACTGCTCTCAAAACGGTGAAGGAAAACATTGTGAGGAAACCGGCATGTCCATGTCCATGTAGATCTAAAAATTCGAAGATATGTGACATCTACCAACCCGCACTGGTCCCGCGTGGTAGGTTACTGCCCGCTCCCTCTCACAGAGAGGAGGCCTATGTCTCAGCAGTGGGAACATTATACATAGCTTGATTATGTTTACAAACTACCTATATTAACACTACACCCCTTCCCTGTTCAATGCCTAAACAAGTAAATACTTTGAAATCCAAGAAGATCTTTAAAAAGTGAACTGTGTATCTACCTATTATCTTATATTATTCAATAGCTTACAAAATAATAAAAGTTTAAAATACTTGAAGAAATTTTCTCAAGACTTGCACCAAACTTAAAAGTTGCAAGGCGTGTAATTTTACGTGATCTCAAAACGTGGGGCGGTCCGCGCCATTCCGTTTGTCTCTTATTTTGTTAATATTATGTGTTCCCGTTTTTCATGTACCTACCTATATTCATATAAGAACGAATGGAGTAAAGAAAACTTGGAAAAGCGGACCTAACTACTAGAACATTAACTGGAACAGTGGGGTTTAAAGAAGCGTGATATTATTGTTTCGAATGAGAAATGCCTAGATAAAGTTTGTCTAAATAGGTATGTGTTGGAGTCTGAGGCATAGAATCCGAAATGAGGTGATCCGGCAGGGAACCAAAACTGTCGACATAGCTCACAGAATAAGTAAGCTGAATTGGCAATGGGCCGGCCATATTAGCCGTAGAACCGATGACCGTTGGGGTAGAATTGTTCTTTAGTCGAGACCGCGAATCGGAGAAGGCAAGGTAGAACGCCGGTGGAGCTGCTACAAGCCAAGCTGCGAAGATCGTCATCTTAACAGGGTGGCTGGTAGCAGCTGGATGAGAGTTGCTGAGAATCGAGCTAAATGGTGTGCAATTGGAGCAGCCTATGTCCAGCAGTGGACTGCTGTAGGCTGATGATGAAATAGTTATTTATTTTTATTTTTTATTAAAAAATTTTTATTTTTTATTTAATACGTTGCCCCACACTAGGAATTTCTCCTGTATCGTGGGTGCGTTTACAAACATTTAAACTCACATACACAAACAGCCAGACCTGGAACAACTACTTGTAGGTCATACAAATAATTGTTCTGTGCGGGAATCGAACCCGCGACGCGCTGCGCAGCACCAACCATGCCGTCATTATATGTTGGATGTGTGTATATTATCTTTGTGTATACGTGTTTCCGTGACAAATTAAACTATTCTTCTTTCTTCATGTTGAAAACTTTTCAACTACTTAACTTAGAAATGTGATATTAATTAAGTTAGAAACTTTTCAGGGATAATGAAGATTGCTGTGTCCATAACGCTAGTTTTCCCAGTACTTGTGCTAGCGTATTATCATCCACGTTACATGATTAGTATAGTTTTGTTATTACCGTTTGTTTTATTTTAGGTCAAACTATTTATTATTTATTCATCTTTCTTGGCCAGTTCCAGCCCTTCAACCCGCATAACAAATATTTCTTCTAATTTCACTTTATGGTTTTTTTAATAACATATTTTCCAAAAAAAAAACAGTTTTCATAAGTCAGCTTTTGGCTCTTTCTTATCAAATCTATAACTGAGTCACTTTAGCATGGCAACAGCGGTCACTGCTCTTTTCCCAATATCTCTCCGTAGGAACCCATACAATAAACTAGATATGTGTGGGTTTTCGTTATTAGAACATGTTGAAGATCACGATAGATATTGATTCAGTGTATACACGGACTGTATTTCAGTTTTTGGAATAGAGAATTCTAGAAAATGTAGAAAGAAGGAAAGAAAAGAAAGAAAATTAATTTACTTTGCACATACTAAAAGGCTCACAGTAAAATATAGGTCCAGTAAATTAAAAAAATAACATACAAATCAAATATGAAGTGTAAAGTGCGATGTAAGAAATTAGCAGGAAAGTTTGCCTCACGACTGCAACAAAAAAACGTTTAGGTGGGTCAATGATCGCTATTGCCACGCTAAAGCGATACGGGTAGAGCCTGTATTGGCTCATAAGATACCCACACACGGAAAAACTACTAGAAATTTTAAAATAAAATCTATTTACCTACTCTAAGTCTCTTCCTTTACTTAATTAATAATAGTCTCCACTTTATGTACTTAATTATTATTCGTTAATTTATCTAAACATTACTGTATATCTTACATAATCTAGTTTTAAAATAATATATCCAAATAGTAACTGTTTAAGTCATTAAAAAAAAATGTACACCTTCTTTTCAATTTAGCTTCTAATACATTTATTGTTGTCTTCTTTTTAAATGTTTGATGTAAATTGATGGCCTGAAACACAGGTTTTTCATAAACCTAGATCAGGCAGGTCTATATTACAGTTAGCATTTAACTTTCCTCGATTGTAATTAACGTAAATCATATTTTTACTTTACTTATACATGAATACAAATTTTATTTATTTATTTTTATTTATTTTATTTTAAGATTTACTCTCTATTGACACCATTTACTTTACCATAATCAGCCTGTAATGTTCCCATTACTGAGACATGACAGACCTCCTCTCCGTGAGAGGAAGTGGGCCGTAATATACCACGCGGGCCGAGTGCGTGTTGGTAGATGTCACATATCTTCGAAGTTTTGGTTCTAGGACATGCCGGTTTCCTCACGATGCCGGCTTCACCGTTTACCTTATAATAATATAATAGCAACGGGAGTAATAGTAAAGTTTATCGTTTTGTTTATAGCTGTCTCAACGTGTTAGGTGACTTTTTATAGAATGTTTATTACCTGGTTTTAGATGTCACATCAAATCTTTATAGGACCGTGTGTAAAAATGTGGCAAATAAAAACGATATCAAGGAATGACAGATATTAGTGGTACTGTAGATATTTTAGTTATTTCTAATAAGCAGGAAAGAAAATTTTACAGTATCGGGTAGCTTAACCTGCTGGCGTCTGTACCTAATTAATAATCAAGGAGGTTTTTTTTTGAACTTCAAATGCTTGTATTAGGAGTGGGTTAGTAATGGGTGGAAATCGAACTCGCGACTTCTCGATCGAAAGTCCGATACCGTTAGGTTAGGTTAGGTATTAGACTGCCCCTTCAATTTTTGACACTACTTATTTACATTTAGTTTCTGTTTATTAATAAAACGACTGTTATTTTTAAATATGTCAGTATAAACAAGATATGGTGTGTAATTTTTTCCCCCAAACAATTTTGTTCACGTGTGTACATATTTATATATAAATAATAATCTTTTTCTAATCTGGGATCAGTTGACAAAGGAAAAATAATAAAATTAATTATTTAGTCAACTCATCCCGCGGGATAAGTTCGAGCGGCCTCAGTTGACTAAAGAGCCAAAACGAATAGCCTAATTGCCAAACACCTTTACAATCACAATCCGAATAATTTTGAAGGATATTTATTGCTAATCCATTGCTTTATTATGTTCGAAATCTTTGTCTGCTCAACAACGTAAATAACGCAATGAATGTCGTTGAACTGTCAAGATGGAAGCCATTGCTCCTGATAGTGTGTTACGCAATTATCCCGATGGTTGCAAGTCGTAATGATTTGCACAAAACTATGATTTGACCTATCAGCGAGCTATGGAACGCTATGCTTGAAATGTCGATGACGGATAGAATTCGAAACGAGGTAATCCGACAGAGAACCAAAGTGGTCGACATACGTCATAGAAAGTACCTCTAAGTAAGTCTTTAATATTTTTTGTCAAAACCTCACTGTAGAGAATAGCTAAAAGAATAAAAAATAAAGCTGTCTGTTTTTTTCTAAATTTAAGAAATAGTTAAAGGAATAGTTTTATTAACATGTGTGTCATAATAAAAAAATATATACGGTTTGAATTTATTTATTTCTAAAGATTACAAATCACTTGTACAGAAATAAATACTAAATATTACTTGATTTATTAAATATTTTGTTGTCCAGAGCTTGTATTGTTAACATTACGAATATAAGAAGGTAATTGTTAAACGTTTTTAAAAGTTTTGTGTTGTTTACCGCCGTACGGCGCGTTGATGCGGTCGTCGTGCGGTGACGTTATCTTTGTTTTGCGTTCGAAACCTAAAGACTCGTTTACACTAGAAGCATATTAATTATATTAGCTAAATTAGTTAAGTTTTGTGTTAAATTAGTTATTTTATTTTATGACCCTTTAAGATGTGGTATTTTAGTAGTTTTTTAAATAGTAATAACGATTGTGTATTTTTTTTAATATCTTTTGGTAGTGAGTTATATAATATGATAATATGTACAAAAAAAAGGAGCTACGTCTGCAAAAAAACTGCTTTGTAGTTTGGCAGAGGTAATATATCTGGTTAAAATTATTTATGTGAATAAACACTTTTCTTTTTTTTTTTCAGAATAAGCAGTAGGACCGATGACCGTTGGGGTAGACATGTTGTTGAGTGGAGACCGCGAATAGACAAACGAAAGGTAGGACACCCACAGGTTAAATGGCATGCAATTGGACCAGCCTATGTCCAGCAGTGGACTGCTGTAGGCTCATGATGATCATGACCTTTTTGACAAAGACATAAATCAGGTAAGTATTAAAGTTAACGTTATAATGGCGGATTATCCGCAATAAATAATAATAACACAATACCAGCCCTGTCTGGTATTGTTTTATTATTATTTATTATAGCCAAGGAATAGATAAAAGTGTATCTATGCTGTGGCTATAATAGACTAAGAACACAGATAAACCGGAAAAAATAACATCTGTGTCAGTGTGTAGTATAACAATTATTACTCGTAGTGTCATCCGCTTACGATAAACAATAAAACTTTTTAATTATTGTGGAAACAAAAATGAAAAAAAAACAATGGAATATGCAATAGGTCACATTGCACTTATTGCCTCAACCAGTCATTTTATAATAATCATTGTTTTTAAAAGATTATAATTAGGTACGATAAAAATAATGATGTTTTTAACGAGTAGAATTCCAACACGTACATAATAAGATAGGGTAGGTCAAATTTCACTTTATCTTTTTAACCTTTTGACACATGACATGACGACAACCACAGATACAATATATTTTTATTTGTTAGCTCACTTCCGTGAAGAGACATACATATCGTGACTAAGCTCATGACTGCAACTGTACTCATGACGTCTTCCAAAGATAAAAGTAACTATCAGAAATTGTCTTTTTGTTTACGTGCTCGAAATAATCGTTGAATTCGTAGAAATTGATATGAAAGGTTAAAAGTATTTTTAAATAGTTTGTTTGATAAAAAATAAATAGCATGATACCTACGAGTGATTTTATAGTTGTCATGATGTCCAATCTCAATCTGACTAGCCTTTTCTATGGTTGGGGTCGGCTTCCAGTCTAACCGGACGCAGCTGAATACCGGTATTTTACATCGAGCGACGGCCTACCTGACCATGACAACCCAGTTACTGAGGAACAGGATACCCCTTGGCAAAACTGTTCGAGACATTCGGGCTTCTGACTACACATAACGACTGTCGAATATCTACGAATGATAGCTGGGATTGACTGCTTAGCGTTCGTTTCGAGGTACGGAGGGGTCACGGTATGATATGGATGGTCACCCATCATTGCTTGATGTTCACTATTGTCCAATATTTTTAACAAGGCGTTTTTTTTTATAAACGTATTGCTTAAAGTTTAGTAATGATAAGCGACTGTTTAATTATACACATTTGACTTTTAAACGTCTCTTATTTTTAAAGCACATTTATAAATAAAGAGGGAGGTACCTACTATCAATGTTTGGATAATGAACAAGAATCAAACTGCTAAGACTGGCTTCTGGCCTACATAGTAATAATCGATTCTAGTATTAGACGCTGAATAACCGAATTTTACTAGTAGATGAAAGTTAAATAGTTTTCACAATAGGAGTTTAAAGTTCCAAACAGACGGCCCCGATAATCAAGTCAACTCTAAACTTTTTTCAAATGTTTTTTGTTTATGTTTATGGTAATTTCAACCTGTACCTACTGTCCCACTGCTGGGCAAAGGTCACCCCGTCTTCGTGTTGCCTTTTCAAGCGAAACTTTTTCTTGTTTTGTCTAATAATATCCACCCTATTCGTCACCCACCCTTTAAGAAAAAATAAAATCAAGAAACACTAAGATACACTCTTGACCTTCGCGACAAACAGTGTCAAATGACAACCTCTACTAAAAAAAGTTATGAAACCCCACTTCATACATATTGTATCCCGTCACATCAACAAAAGATACATCATTTCACATTACACGCGGGTTGCCGTATAAAAATAGCGTACGTATACTGCCTTGCCAATTTTCTTGAAAGCGCGACGTATCTTGTCTGACATTTGATACAAACGAGCCAAACGAGGTCACTCTACTACACTTTGATAAGTATTGACCGGGTTAAATAGTTCTTGTGTCGAGGACCACTTTTTCAGACAAACGGGGTGGCGGCGGAACACGGAAATTTTATCAAAGGAAATGTTATTAAACTGTTTATAGTACAGACGCCAGCACATAAAGCTACTACAAACTGTCAAATTTATTTAATAGATTTTCAACTTTATCGCTATAGTATTAAGGTTCAAGGTTGATTGGGGAAATTTGACAGTTTCGGGTAGCTTGACCTGCAACTGCCGTCTGTACAAAGAGACGAAAATTAACGACTGTTTTTGTTACATCCTTAATTCGCTATGGAATGAACTTTTATTACCAAATCCTTTTCCTTATGTCATTGTGTCGCCTATAACAATTTAACTAAAAATAAATGTTAAGAAATTACAACGCACTAAGTACTTTAGTTTTTTTTAATTATAAGTACTCTTTTTGTTTCGAAAGTTGAGGTTAGTTTGAGTCATCAATTCCAGCTTTTGGCACTACGGATTCTGTTCTCTTTGTTTGAATTTTATATAAGATCATGATGACATTTTTATTGAGAAAGTTAAATCTACACTTTTGTGCCTAAAATGTGCAAACAACACCATTGATGCGTTGCTAAGCATGGCTTTAAAGCCATATTCCCTTGTGCTGGTAAATTCAGAGACCAATCTCCGGCAAAGCATCCATTTATGAGCAGATATGACAAAGCATTCTGCTAATGACATTTGTGCCATTAACACAAAGTGTTCACTCGATCGACTCTAGACCTAAGATTCAGCGGAGAGAAATGGGTCGTTATAGTGCAAGAAGTGGGTTGGAAATCGATTTTCAGTCGCAATGTACATAGTTCAGACTTTGAGTGGGAAGGAGCATGTTTGGAAAACTATGTTACCAGTTTAAGATACACTGTGGCAATAATTTTGGAATTAAGTGTAACTGTGTGGTGGTCAATTGTTTAAGTTCGGATACAACATGTCCCGGAATTAATGCACACCACCAAACACTCCAATAAGAATTTTATGTTATGATCATAATACATATACTGAATTTTTATGTATAAAACATTGTTTATTTATTAAATCAGTTATACTGATTGTTGGAGAAAATGGTTGCCACACCACAAATCTACGCACGCACTCAGTCGCACACGTATAATAGAGTCTAGCATTGAGGTACTTCGGCCATTTTGGTTTGTTTTGACTGTACAGCGGAAGTGTGACTCTGATTTATGTAGTTTTAATTAATTTTTGAAGAAAAAAAATATTTACATGAAACATGACAGAAATCGATTCAGTAAACGATTTTGAACAAATTGCCTTATTATATTTTGTGCTCAAGCTGTATTTTTATCACGTTTGATGTTTCTGTTATATCTTTTCCATGATACCTAATGATCGTCATGCTAAACAATTTTTTTTAGTATCTTATTTTTTTCTCTCTTGGAGAAAGGCCTCTCTCCATTCCTTCATCTTTCGCAAGCCCACGCTTCCTCAAATAAAATCGTAGCGATTTTTATTATGTTTTAATAGAAGTTAATATTTTGAAAGCAATTCTTAAAATCATGCTCTCAATACCTAAGGGTAGTTTGGCTTATAACACTAGTCATTCGTAGAAATCCAACACTATTAATATTAAGTACCAAAACTACCATTATTCACCCAAATAAATCTGTCAATATCCACTCCACTCAGGAACTCAGTTTCCAGGGCTGATAAGTTCATACATTATAGACTACCTACCCAAAAATAACTTTAGCGAGAAATCAGTGTTAGGAGCAGCCCCAATCCCTTTTATCCGCAGTACCTAAATTATTAACATCAGATAGCCAACATTAGGGAGATAGGGATCCCACAGGAAATGAAAAGCTAATTCATTTTTCATGTCTTCATTTTGAAAGTTTTAATAGGTTCGTGATGTAACGCTGAGTTCTAGATTTTTTTAAGATAACTAACAATTTTTTAATGACTGTTTTGGGTTCTTAGTGACAAAAAGTTGGTATACCTACCTGGTACGTTTTATCATACTATAAAATTATGATTTCAGGATTGGAGATCATTCAGCTTTAATTTTCTGAAGACCTGAAAAAGGTAGGTGGGACGCCCTCAGGCTAGGTGGAGCGACGATCTTCACAGGATGGCTGGTAGCAGCTGGATGAGAGTTGCCGAAAATTAAGTTGAAAGGCGTTCAATAGAAAAAGAAAGAAAGAAGAAGAAATAAAAATAGTGCTAATGCGGAATTAATACGGATGGCAGCAGATGGACGATCATAAGGCTCTTAGTACACACTCATTTGTTTCGCCATAAAAAAACTGCAGTTTATTCGCCGTGTGTAGGCTGACAGTGTTGTATGGATCACTATGGAAGCTTGTTGGCAGACACGTTTTTTCTACGGTGCGGTTTAGGGACTAACCACAGTTATTTTGTATGGAACGATTTTGTATGGACAAAAGCTGAACAGAGCTGAATAAGTGTGGTTAGTCCCTTATACGCCGTGTGCAGACACGGTAAGTCAGTGTTGTATGGAAAACCAAGGAAGTCTGATGACAGAGTTTTTATCTACGGCATGGTTTATACGCCGTATCATAAAGAAACCGTGCCGTGTACAAAGGGTTTTTTTTTTCCCCGTGTTCCTTGAGTTGCCTGTGCTAGGGGCCACGGTTTCTCTTTCGAACAACCCGCAGCCCCGAACAACCCACAGCCCCGTGTACAAAGGGCCTTATGGTGCTATTTAGAGGAATAATTTATGAATGGGAAACGTCAAAAAGGTAAGTTTATTAAAATATTATGTTATCCAATATAAGTCGCTGTTCATTCGTATAAACTTAGAGTAGTTGGGATAGGTACTTTGGATTGAAGGACACAATTTGTACCAAGTTTGTTGCTACGATAGGAACGCTGCCTGACTTTCCAGTTTGTGCCTGAAATAGCTTGAGAACAAAACTTGTTCCTTAAGTATTCGGTCACAGACAAAGGTACCTGCGCACGGGTATAGTTACCAGTTTCTAGGGGATATTGTTGGAGTAATTAAGCCTGGGGAAAAGGACAGGTGGTGAAAGAAAAAGTAGTACACTTAGCAGACATGTCGGTGGTAATACAATGAGCTTCAACTCGCCTAGCGTAGTACGGAGTTTCAATTGAATAAGAGAGGCCAGCTTGAGACCAGTTATGGCGCAGTGGTAGCTATTGGTACAGGCCCCAACTTACCGAGTTGTAGGTCGTGGGTTTGAACCAAGATAGGCGCTTTACTTTGTGTAAATAATTTCATCACCACTGCTCTCAATACGGTGAAGGAAAACATCGTGAGGAAACCGATACTGTCCTAAATTCAAAATTCAAAGATATGTGACATCTAACAACCCGCACGTGGATTAAGGATCACTCCCTCTCACAGAGAGTAGGCTGGTGTCTCAGCAGTGGGAACATTACAAGCTGATTATGTTGAGAGGCCAACTTGTACTAGTTCTGCTACCATGATGTACGGCCTAATAAACCTACTGTAAAAAAATCTAGGACCTTCCGAAATCCCTTGGAAGATTGGAAACCTCACAAATTAATTCAAATTAAATGCGTAGGATTGAAAGGAACTGCTTTCAAGGTCTTACAAGTGTTATTCGCTTTCTTTTACGTTTTGATAAAATGAAAAGAATATTCATGAATGTACTTAAGCCACGGTTCTAGGTATTTAGTCAATTGTTTTAAGATTCTGTGAATGACAAAAGTGCCGTATGATTTTTAGAGTTTACCCCTGTTAGTGATTCAATCGAATTACTACCTCACCAAAATGTTGTCAAAAATTATGTTTTTGTGAAAGTTCATGTCTTATTTCAAGAGGTACCCAAGTATTTCCAATTCATGCCTTGTGGGGAGAAAGGTATCTCAAAATATCAAATATCACCTTATTGTTATATAACATAATATCACGCCTGTTTTTACCGGAGAGGTTAGGCAGAGGTGGATTAACCATTACACCCATTTCGCCATTTATGTTTAAGTCTCATGTAACAGGGGCCCATTACCATCAACCAGGCACTACTAAAAAATACTTTATTATAGTACTCCTGGTTTTATTCAAAATATTGAAATTATGTTGTGGTTTTATTTAGCATTTAACACTCTAATAACTCGACAGGAAGGTCTAAATTGTTAATCCACTTTTAAATTTACCGTAAAAACTATCCGATTGTCTAAAAAGTAAATTTTCCGTGCAATAGTTTCTTACGACTGCTTGTTTAAAAGACGTTTCGTTTTCTCACTTCCGCAGCGCTTACGTAACGTGACCTGAATTATTTCAGCTAAACGTTTCAGGAACTTTGCAATTTATAAGTGTTCTTATTGAATCATAATTCTGAGGTGTGTTGTGAAATAAGGAGGTAGTTAGTCATGGTTCTTAGAGTTATGAATGGAAATGTTCTTCGATGTTGTAATGATTTGAGCTTTACTGAGAGGGAAAGGTTACGAGTACATTTTTCGCATTTTCTTGCATAAGATTTTTTTGTATAATCTAGAGATAAATTTAAAATAATCTAGATATTCGTATCTTCAGATACGTTTGAGTCTAGATATAACCGTATGTGTGATTTTTGATTATAACGGTCACAGAATAGTTTAGTCTACCTATAGTTTTATTCCTATGTATTATGACCTACTTCTGAGATTGCTAGTTAACCTCTGTGTAAGTTCGAGACTTTTGTAACCTATAGCACTTAAGATATATTATAAACAGAAGCTGTGGTGTAACTTTATATATAAATCATAAATCTATATAAATAAAAATGAATCACCGAAATGTATGTACGCGCATAACTTCCGATCGACTGCACCAAATTGGATAATTCTTTTTTTGTGTTTGTTATTGTCAGGACAAGGTTTGTATTCTAGTATAGTATATTATTGTACATTGGACCCGATAGGTGGCGCTGCTATTTCGGGCAGGACGACGTCTACCGGGTCCGCTAGTAAATAATATATTTATGAGCGCTAAAATTCAAATAAACGCGTTCAAAACGCGTTTGACGACATGGTTGGCGCAGTGGCTGAGCGATCGACTGCTGCGCTGCGTGTCGCGGGTTCGATTCCCGCACGGAACAAATATTCTTATTGCCTACAGGTAGTTGTTCCGGGTCTGGCGGTTTGTGTATGTGAGTTTAAATGTTTGTAAACGCACCCACGATACAGGATTAATTCCTTGTGACAACGTTTAAAAAAAAAACAAAAAAACTTCCAAGCAATCAAATGGTTTTGCTTTGTCTCTGGAACCTAGAAGTAGGTTTCCATCCCAGCAATGAATTCAAAGGTGCCCTGAGAAATTTATTGCAACCAAATAACCATCCAACACTAAGAGAATTCCGGAAAACTCAGACAATAATCCCTTGATACTTCATTTCATACAACTAGAATCGTGTACAGAAAACCTCCGAGGCAATACTATAGCACGTCAGCTTGTATAAAAGACGCAACGCTCGCTTGCCTCAGGGCAGTTCAAGTTAAGCTGAGCCGTTCTTGCTCAAAGGCTAAAAGGCTGAGCGTTTCATACTATTGGATGACCGCGGCCTGTTCAGGTAAACCCCCAAAGATAAAATAAAAACAATGCCAGAACATGGCTGTGTGTTGCTGGATTTAATTTACATATGGATGTATTATTTTTAGTTTAGGTTATAGTTTGTTCGGGTAAGCTGAGGCTGTTATTTTAGGGACGTTTTGTTATGGGTGAATGATAATCTATACTAATACTAGCTGCGCCCCGCGGTTTCACCCGCATAAGTTTCGATCCCATGGGAAGATCAGGATAAAAAGTATCCTATATGTTAATGCTGGTTATAAGCCATCTGCGTGCCATTTTTCATCCAAATCCGTTCCGTAGTTTTTGCGTGAAAGAGTAATAAACATCCATCCATCCATTCATCTATCCATCCATACAAACTTTCACGTTTATATATTATATAGTAGGAAAAAGAATAGAATTATAAAGATGTAAAATTTGTGAGATTATATAGGGGTCTTCTTCGGTACTACTGATCCAATTCCGATTTTCCGATTTCCGATTCTTTCACTAATGGCATTATGGTATCGCCGAGTGGCATAGGATACACTTTATGTTAATACAAGAAATTTCGCGCGGACGAAATCACGTGCGAAAGTTAGTATTATATCAATTAGGTACCTACTCTTAGCTAATTATTGTATTATAGACAAGAAAGAAAGAAAAATATTTTACTTGGCACACACAGGAAATACAAATAGTAAAAAAGGAGCATTCAAAACGAACAAAGTTACATTAAATACAACCAAAAGAAATAAATAAACAAAAAAAAAACTCCTTTGCGATGCCAAAAAGGCTCCTATCTCAGCATAATTCTGCGATATTTTAAGAATAAATACCGCCGCGCTAGTATTCTGATAGGGCCCGCTGTGATGCCATGGACACACCTTCGGACATAAAACCGACTAGGAACACTTTTTTTATTCAGATTTCAACAATTAGGTAATGGTAAACAAAGGAGACTGAAGTAGGTCATTAAAATAGCTCTGCAGTGTAGACGTAATGCATTAATAATATTCCTGTTAACTTCTCTAGCCAAGCTGAATATCTTGCTGGACGTTCAAATAGACTGAATTTTAATATGGAGTGGAATATTATGAATCTTTAGACTGTTGTAGGTAAACGTTGATTTCCTTTGTGTTACAGACTATGGGTTTTTTTTTATTCCACTAATTTATCCTAAGTAATGTTGGTCTACTCACTTTTAATATAATAATCGTAGTCGTTACACAATTCTACACTATACCTACTAATAATTAAACTGAAGAGTTTGTTTGCCTTTTTGAACGCGCTAATCTCTGAAAAAGTTGCGGGCAGAAACCAGGTGATTGTAAAGAGGTAACCTGAAAAGATTACGTAGAACAAATAAAAATGTAGGCACCATTAAAACACAGAGTGAAAGTAGCCGCCGGATAACTAGAATACATAAGTTACAAATTCAATTCGGTCCAAAAGCCAACTACACAAAAAAAATATCTAACACGTACACAATTACTGCGACCACAATATCCGAGCACATTTTAAGGACACAAAATTAAAATAGCACAAAAACCACTTTAGCGTATCAGTATTCAACACTCATAATACAAACGACTCCACTTTTCCCCGGCCTGGGCGAGCTAAAATGACAAGGCATGACTCTGCTCCAACTCGCTAAGTAATTACATACACGTCATGTGAGCGGAGCATATTCAGCGTTAGTGTAGGGTCGCCATGTTAAATCGTTTTGGGGGACTTATTAGGATTAATTTTGTGCAGGTGTGTCAGATATGAGAATGTGTGTCAAATATGACAGCTCTGGACAGAGAGTGGTGGAAAGAGAGTCGGGAGGCCTTTGCCCAGCAGTGGGACATTAATGTTTTTTTTTTTTTTTAAGTGTCAAATATGAGAATGGTGTTCGTTTGACCAGTCTTAGCATAATCAGCCTATAATGTTCCCACTTCTGGGACACAGGCCTTCTATCTTCGAAAGTGAGTGGGCTGTAATCTACCACGCCGGCTCAGTACAGATTGACCGTTGCCTTATCTTGCCTTGATTAAAAGTTAAAGTAAGAAGCAATAGTTAGTGTTAATAGATTTTTTTTTGTCTTATTTATCTTTGTTACTATCCCATTAGAATTTTCTTTTAAGCCAAAAAATTAGCTGGTAGGTCATTGGCCCTCATGGCATTAAGCGTGGTGGGTTTATTGTGCATAAAAGTGTAAATAATTAAATAAAAGAAAGAACAGAGAGATGTGAGATGAATTTAGGACGGCGTAGGCTTCATTCAGGTTTTACTCAGCAATAAACTTCTTGTAAATTGAATTCTCTCTTTATGACTACCTAAAAGGTAAAAATAAACGTAAACATAAAACACTATCTAAATCTGGATTACTTATACAAGGCCAGTGTTCACATTAGTATAAAAATTCGTCTGAACTTTCGGCTTTTTGTCAAATTTGGGCATGCAGTTTGCTTACCACACTATTGCATAATCCTACTAATATTATAAACGTGAAAAATTGTATGGATGGATGGATGTTTGTTACTCTTTCACGCAAAAACTACAGAACGGATTTGGATGAAATTTGGCACACAGATGGTTTATAACCAGGATTAACATATAGGATACTTTTATCCCGATATTCTTATGCGGGTGAAACCGCGGGGCGCAGCTAGTCTTATATTAATGTAACTACTTCGGAAGGGGTGAAGACCTGCGGAGCAATTTTGTTAATTTTAAGAACGTTCACAGTCTGATCTCAGTCTCAATTTGTCTATTTTGGACGGAATGAGACCACTCATTTTCCTACATTTTTGACAAGTTTTGGACATTTTTTGATAGCCGAGATGAGACTGTGACTAGATTTTGAACGTTTTTAATCTACGGATATTGGCCTTCTGGTGTCCTGAAATACAGGTTATATTGCCTAGCTTAGAAACCACGCTCCTACAGTATGATTAAAGTTATCATGTTCTTGATATCATACTAAATGTATATAATGTCATAAGTCTATGTGACATTTCTTATTCTCCCGCGCCTTCGTTCTCACTTAACGCTCTTTCCGATTATTTCTCTTATTGTTCGGCTCCTAATGACGACCTTTAGGAGCCGAGCGTGATGTTAAGTAGTCTATAACCTCACTCAAGAATTGGGCTATCAAATGCAAAAAGATTGTTCCAAATCCAATTGGTTCTTCCAAAGCTTAACGCGTTCAAACAAACAACTTCGTCAACTTCATTATATGTATTAGTAAAAATTAAAAGGGCGTTTAGTCACTAACAACATCAACCTTTATTGCTTGATATGTAACCTTGCTTGACATCGTGATCATCATCTGCTTAGCCATTTCCCAACTATGTCTGACAACCCGTAACGACTGTCACAGTTCCACGAATGATAGCCGGGACGTTGGTCCTGGCATTCATTCGTGGATCTGTGACGTGCTTTCCGAGGCATGGAGGTCCAAGACCACCCATCCATGCCTCCATACTCTTTGTAAAGTTGGTCACCCATCCACGGGCTAACTGCGGCAAGCGTAGCTTAATCTGGTCGATCGACCCGTGCGGCTGTTATTACTTAGCCACAAGCTCCTCCTCGCTCTTGTAACCTTGCTTGACATAAGTATGCCTCTTACAGTAATAACCCCCTGTGTATATACATACAAGCTGATTTTTTAAAGACCAGCCAAATTTAAGGATGTGGTACAGACCATCAAACTGAACAACTTTCTCCATGGGACCAACATCGTAATCGCTAATAAAAATTCAGCCGTCCCATACATTTAGGTCGAGTAGGTATTGAAGTTTTCTATGGGACAGTTGATAAAATTTTCGCGATTACGCTATTTGTCCCATGGAGAAAGTTGTTCAGTTTGATGGTCTGTACCACATCCTTAAATTTGGCTGGTCATTAAAAAATCAGCCTGTATATATATATATATATATACACACATATGGGGCGTTATTGTTATGTCTGTAGACATAAAAGGACGCATAGGTACTGGTCCTGAAATGTCTCTCATTCCTCAAAATCATGGCCACCATATTTCACACATAATTCATTGGTTGTGAAAGCAAGAAGCTGACTTGTAAATAAATAACGTAATGAAAAGCGTTCATTTCGTGCCGTACTGATTAAATAATCTAGTAATTCGTTTTTACAGAAGATGAGGCTTTTATCTCGTAAAGAATTTTGTGTTTCATCTAAATATTATTACAGCTGAACTTATTAATAATTATGAGATGGATGTGTGAGGTGTTTTTAAGATATTAATTTAAGTAAAAGCTTCTGTAAGTTATTAATTATGTAGTTCATGTTCAGAAGGCTACATTAATTAGTTACCTACCTACACATAGACATCAATATGTCTTTGTGTGTATAGTGTGTTCGTAATTACGTACAATCCTGTTACCTATATAAGGCAGTATAAGCCTAATCATCCTATATTGTTCCCACTGCTTGGACACAGGCCATCTCTCGGTGACAGGGAGTGGGCCATAATCCACCACGCGGGCCCAGTGCGGTTTAGTAGATGTCACGTCTTCGGTTTTTTGGTTCTAGGACATGCCGGTTTCCTCACGATGTTTTCTTTCACCGTTTTGAGAGCAGTGGTGATGATCTAGTTTACACAAAACCTACGACCTACAAGCCGTAAGCCGTAACCGCTGGGCCACCACTACTCCAAGGCAGACAATATTTTAACAGATTGTATTTTAATATTGGTAATCTCTTGTCTTTCGCCGTTAACATATTGCTTTTGATATCCTGAAAGCAGACCCCAAAATTAATTCGACAAAAAAAATTTCTGTCATGATTGTACCATGTCAAAAACTTTTTCATTTCTAACTCACGGGAACATTTTAGCTACATTTTCGCGTGAACTTTTAATTAAAATGTCCTCTTCTATTTTGATTAATTACGGAGAAGAGCTGCCCTCAAAAAATGGTGCATTTTTCCAATTCCACTGTGTATAATTCATTTTCTGCGGGTTACACATTTTCTAATGAAGTCAACTGAGTTCTCTAGTTAGTTCAACGACATGAACTAGAATAATTACACTAAGCTATGTTCTTAACACCTGTAATTAGTAACTACTGACCAACCAAAAGTTCGATCGATCAGGTTAAGCTACGCTTGCCGCGGTTGGTCCGTCGATAGGTGATCATCTTTGCATTCAAAGACCATTCCCCTTCGTGCTTCGGAAAGCATGTTAAGCCTTGTGGTCCCGGCTGTCATCATGCCAAAAGTCGGACAACCAGTCTTACTAAGGGATATCACGTTACCCTGTAACTGGGTTGTGGAGGTCAGATAGGCAGTCGCTCTACGTAAAATACCTTTTGGTATTCTGCCGTATTCGGTTAGGCTGGAAGCCGATCTTTCGGGAAAAGGCTAGGCAGTGATGTTGAGTCCTAACTTCCTAAGTACCTACCTACCTACTTAATAATTACATTTTTAAACGTCATATCGTGCAACACAAATCTACATATTCCTACTTAGTAAGAATATAATCTATCTTCTTGCCATGCCGATAGCAATCTAAATAGAGTCAGCCCAGAATTTGCCTAAGACTACGAACACACTGACAGGTGGCTTGCTTAGCTCATAGGACCTAGTGACTTAACATCCTTCGATACACGCTAGGCGACTAGCGAAGGCGCAAGCAGTGCAAGCGCGCAGTGCGGCCGGTTGCGAACATAGCGAAGTGAAAAGAACAGAGTGTTCGTTTCACTTCGCTACTCACAAGGTGACTCGCTAGTTTATAGGCGCCACCTGTCAGTACGTACGAAGCCTTAGACTGGCACCTTCAGTAGCGACATAATCTAAAAAGAAGGTATACCCATAATTAAAAGTAATTATAGCACAAGTACATATATGTGACACGTGCCTAAAATTCCATTAATCACAATATATCCCAGCTAAGACGCCTAATAACTAATTGACGTCAACAAAATAATAAAGAACTCAGCGACAAATTATGTAACAACAGCTTCCTCCGCCGTCGCTTCTAATGGTACTTTGCACATGACAAGGATCTACCCACCTAGATATATAATGTAATTATTTTGTGTACTAAAGCTGGGCTGCTGGTTGAATGTTCTATATAAGGCTAATAATAACCACGACTGGATATAACTTAAGCAAGGAGGAATCTTATATTAAAGTTAAATTAATGTATTTGCAAAACTATACTTCTATACGAATATTGTAGAGGTAAAATTTATTTGTTTGTAAGTTTGTATGTAGGGGGTAAACTCCGGAACTATCCGTAGTATTTGCAAAATTCTTCTTGCATTTGATAGTTAAATTCTTTAACTAACTTACAACAACTTACTTCTTCTGTTTTTGTCGGGGGTTAAAAAGGTTATAAGCTAACATCACGCTAAGACCCTTAGGAATCGAGCAAAAAGAAAAAGTCAGAAAACTCGCTAAGCGAGAACGAAGTAATCCCGCGAACTGGGCGATGCGATGCAATGCGGTGGGGACTGGGACGAAGTCGCGAGTAGAACCTAGTACTCAATAATTTTGAGTTGAACAACGCTTTGACAGAAACTTTGGGCCAACTCAAGCCAAGTCTAGCTAACATTTGATTAAATGTATTTCGTTGAAAATCACTTATGTCAGTCTTTGTTATAGGAGCTGCGAAAATCAAAGTTTTGTGAAAGAAATCGGAGGCGTAATTCTCGTAATTTTAAGAACGTTCACAGTCTGATCTCAGTCTCAATCTGTCAAAATTACGTCTAATTTCCCTACATTTTGACAAGTTTTTGACATTTGTTTGTCGCTGAGATGAGACTACGACTAGATTTTGAACGTTTTAAATTCCGGGAATACGGGCCCTGAAATGGATACTTTAGAAACTTGAAATCGATACTGAGAATCTTCCAAAATACTCCAACTAGGACTTACTACTTAACAGTCTAAACGCGAGAATAAGGAACTTATGTACCTGCAATCTTGGAAACTAGCATGTTCCATTTAGCTGCGAGCGTTCCCTTAGCATCTGTTTCTCACAGCTGGAGTTCCATCTCTTGGGAATAGACAACATTCATAGTAGGAAAGCTTGGATACATTATTAATATCTAGTACCGTCTCGAACGAAGCTCAGCTTTCGTACTGCAAATCGGTTGACCACAAGAATTCAACAGTTCTGAATTCCAATTTTCGGGAATATTCGGGAGTCTTCGTTCCGGTATTGTATCTCAATTGTTTCGTTTCGTCAGGCTGTATTTGTAGGTCGATTGGTATGCTCGATATTGGATTCGTGGATTCGATATAAACTACAAAAGAGTTTGAGCTGACGAACTTAGAATGCTTTGATGTGTGCCCAATTAAATGGCAGTGAGTTATCGAGTGTTTGAATTTGTGTTTTAAATTGAAGCTCTAAATTAGAATTTCCTGTGTAATAAATCAGAACCGACCCGTGATGAATAGCAACAGTTAATTTGAACACATGAATACTATCTACCCCGTGGGAATAAAAAAATTGGTCTATAAAAATGTCGCAAAAGTAATTTTTCATGTTCACACCGCAAAGAGTATATTGCCCATGTTTGCATACCAATGTCATAAAAGGTTAAACAAATTGTAACGAACAGGAGTTACAAATCATTATGCCCTGTGACGTCATCCGTTCACGTCACCCCACGTACACTGCGGTGCAAAAAAACAACTCCAACAAATGATAACAGAGGGAACAATGGAAAACAAACATCAATAACTCTGAGCCTCTGTGACTCTGTTTAAACTCTAATAGCTTTTGATACTCAATTATTTTGGGATTATTTGTACATCAAATGTATATTTGTAAAGGGATTATATTTGAGGATTTAGCTCGTAATCCGGGTATGTGAAAATAACAGGGTTGGTGTTTTTGCACTTTTTTTATAAAAAAAAATTGGATTCGAATGGACTTTTTCACTTTTATGAAATTTTTACGCATTGAAAGCGAGGAATTAGAACGAAATTTAGTATTCAAAAATAACTTCAAAATGTTTCATTGTCCCTGTTTCTGCCCAGCCTTTTCCCAACTATGGGCTTCCAGTCTAACTGGATGAAGCTGAATACCAGTAATTTACATGGAGCGACGTTCATTGTCTTTGTTTCTAGAAACTATCTCTAACTGTCGGAGTTTCGAATTCTAACAAATAAGTGAGACTATTGGATATTATGGCTATACGTCAATACCTACTGCTATAATTTTAAAGTAATAACATTTTTGTCTTATGTAAAAAAGTATATTAAAACTCACACTCTTATGGTGGACACTCTCGGTCATGGTACGGCTGGTCCATATGGCAGAGAACCTAAGCGACATCTTAGGGAAACGTTGCCAATCTAGCCTATTATATAAAATTGTATCATAATATGAAGCAGCAAGGAAAAGGAAGTCATTTCATAAATCTTCCAAGACTAATTTTGGCCCGTATCCCAAAAACAAGAGGGCACAAATTAGTAAAATTAAAAGTTCATTAAAGAAAGTAAATAATTGTATTAATAACACGAAAGTTCAAAATTAAAAACTTTGACTGCGTCCTTTAAAAATAACTTTTAATTGATCAAATAAAGTTTCGGACGATTTAACTGAAATATTCAATAATGCTAACGACATTTATTGAAAATTAATTTCACAAATTCTGTTTACAAGTTTTCCTACAGAAATTACATGATTTTAATAGCTTTGATTACTGGAGAAGTTTGTTTTGTTTGATATCAAGGTATAATAAATTAATCAGAAGTACCTATCATAAAAGAGAAAAGTTGTTAGTTGTAAAAAAAAACTTAAATTATTTATGTAGTAATGGCATTATTTCAAATGCCATATTTCATTCTAGTTTAACATTTGATGTTAGGTACTATTTTTTGCGTCAGCCTAGTCTTTTTTCAACTAATTGGGGTCGACTTCCAGTCTAATTGGATGTAACTGAATACCAGTATTTTATATGGAGCGAATGCCTATTTGACCTCCTCATCCCAGTTACTGGGTAATACTATACCCTTGTTGTCGAGTTTCGGGTTTCTGACTACCCGTAACGACTGTCATAGATGTCCAATGACAGCTGTGTCCAACGGCTTAACGTGCTTCCGAGGCACAGAGGACTCTCGATATACATATAATGCATGGTCACCCATCCACGAACCGACCGCGACAAGCGTAGCTTAACCATCGATCAGCCCGTGTGGCTGTTGTTATTTAGCCTCGAGCCCTTTGCATCGGCAATGTACATAAAATACTTCAGGTGTGCTCAATTCTCAGGAAATACCAAACACTTACTTTATTATGGGGCTGTTCATTACATAAGACAGTTTTGACCATTTTCTGATCCCCCTCCCCCTACGTAAGAAAAAATAAGACTGGGAAGAACCCCCTCCGCCCTTTTCAATCTTACGTAAGATCAGTATCTACCAATATTGCAAAGCAAAATGTTTGTGATCTTACCTAAGAACAATTTAGACCCCTACCACTTCCATGTAAAACAAAATAAGAATTGTTTGGACCCATCCTCCCCTCAGATCGTCTTACGTAATAAATGAACATTTCCTTTTCCTTAGTAGGCGTTCATGCTTCAATGCCAATATAGCCTTTATTAGCGTGGAAAATAAAACAATGTGTCTTACAACGGATGTTTATACTCCCACACTAAGTCCAAGATAACTGTGAGATATGTCGCTTACTTGTGTGACATGTCACGTTAGTTAAACAATTTGTCACTATTTGAACCAATTTAATATCTGAACCATGTCTCGGAGTAAGTGATGCAGTGCCGAAGCGTCCGCCGCGCTTGCGGTGTGCGGTCTTGGGTTCGATTTCCGCATGAGACTAATGTTTGGAGGTATTACAGTTATTGGACTGGAATTTATATTACGCTTTGCCAGTATCTATCATAATGCTGCTTCTGTAATCCTTGTCCGCCAGCAGTTTGATAAACTAATGCTTTCCCAAATAATAAAATAAAAAAAACCAGCCTATTGTTGTCCCTCTGCAGGGCAAAGGCCTCTTCTCATCCAGAGAAGGCACGAGCATTAATCACCACGCTTGCTCAAGACGGGTTGGCGATTACAGACTTATCTTAACTAAAAGTCCAGCTGTCCTTACTATGTATTTTCTAAATAGACAATTGTACTAAAACTTTGAAAAGCACTATAAACGAGCTGCTTATTATCTACGTAACCCATGAGATGTTTAGTTAGTAATAAGTAATTGGTGACTTTCAAGACCACATACTCTTTATATAAAGAGTCTGTGATTTTGAAAGCCACCAATTACTTATTATTTATAGAACATGTTAATATTTATTATCAAAGTAAGGAAGGAAATAGGTAGTGTTCTTACATTTTTAATGACAAAGACCCGGTGAACTCTTTCTAACGTAAAACGATCAATTTATTTAACAACATGCCAGTACAAACAAGGTAGCCTTCAAAGGAAAAAATGGAAATTAATGACCTGAGAAGTAATAACCGACCGTTTCATTTTGAAATATTTAAACACATTGACAACACGGCAGTCGCAATAAACGTGTCACTTTGTAATCGATAATCGATAAATACCAGTTACATTTTGTGTAATTTATCACTATGTGACGTGCTGGGCTATGTTTGGTGATTAGCACCCCTAATGGCACCGAATATAAATGTGTGTATACTTTATTGTTCACCGATGTGTATTTTTCATACGAGTTTTCGTTATCATGTTGGCTGTCCCATTGACAGGTGTTTGTAATTGGTCTAAGTGGATTTTTTGATATTATTTGACAAATGGTACAGTACAGTCGTTTCAGTAATTTTACCTCTGAGCACAGCAACCCAACCTTATTAAATAAACGTTGCTTAACGTTAAGACTAGTTTAAACGGCAATTTTGTATGTGACAAATGGTAGAGTCGTCTCAGTAATTTTAAATCAAAAGTCATTTATTCAAATTAGGCTGAGAATCAGCACATTTCGAACGTCAAAATTACAAAAGACAGTCCCCCAAAAACGACCGCCCTTCACCACTTCCTAGTGCTATCACCTACCACCTACCTATCAGCTACCTCTGATAACAGCAACCCAACAGCAACCATATCGTAACGACATAAACCATCTTATTAAATGAACTTTGTTTAAAGTTAAGACAAGTGTGAACGTCAAAAATGTGTGGCTAAACAGACGCTAATCATTACATAATTTTAAACAAAGTTTATAAATAAGGGGGTTAATATCACTGAGATTTTTACCGACTTGTCAGGGACTGCAATTTAACAGGTAGCAGCAACCTTATTGTAACGGAAATAAAGATCACTGTGATTTTGACAGAATTGTTAGTGGCAGCAACTTAACAGGCAACAGCAACCTTATTGTAATATAAGTAAAGATCACTGTGCTTTTGACAATAATGCAAAATCAGACGTAAAATGACTGTGATAGGACTTTAAATTATAAGTAACTGCAAATGGCAGATTTTTGCAGATCCAATAAACGTCCGGTTCCGTCCGTAGGTATCACAAAGTGGGTCACTGACGGTTCCTCTATTGGAGCCCTGGAGGTTCCGTTTGACTTATTTTGTCAGCGACAGGCGGTCAGTTGGCCGGAATGTCCATGTGCGTTGTCGTACGTTCTGTTTTTATCGATAAAAAAAACATATTAACCCTTCTTCGCAGTTGAATAAATATTGGCTACCGTTTTTTGTGTTGTTAGCATTATTTATATCACTAAACTAAACTATTAAGGGCGAATTTTGCTGTTGAAACTAAACGCGATCAATACATCGAAACCTTGTTTAAGAGCTGTCAGTGTCATAATTGCTCTGGAATATTTGAAAAACGCCCTCAGATCAAATAAAACCAGAAGGCCAATTCTCTTAATTTAAAACGTTCACAATCTAGTCGCAATCTCATCCCAGCGTCATTCAATGTATATACCTCTACAATACCCAATACCTCTAATTTCCCTAAATAGGGTAGTTTCCTGGGTAAAAAAATAAGTATTATATTTAGTCCGTTAGATCATCAAAAAATATTGGACCCGTATTTTTTCTTTTGTCAATTATATAAAAAATGATGAAGATATCGCCCGTTAAAGTTCCGCCTACGTCACGCCTTGTTACACTTTTTAGCATGGCGTGACGTCACAACCCCTACTCCCAAATTTTGACGCGCTTAATCTTTGTAATTTGTTGTTTGATTGACAAAAGACAAAATACATGTCCATTATTTTTCGATAATCTAAGTGACGGACTAATTAGATTTTTAGGAAACTAGCCTATTAGGGGTATTGTTGACAGATTGAGACTGAGATCAGTCTGTGAAAGTTCTTAAAATTACGAAAATTGCCCCTCAGGACTTGTTCAAAGAAATAAGGAGGGGCATAGTTTTGGCGCTACACCAATTTAATAAGTTGTTCTTAATTTATGACCATAAAATACTTTACAGTGGTTTCAGGTCACTTCGTTGTCAACCAATAAATATCCCTCAACAGAACAAGAGCCAGAACATCCGATCACACAATCCAACCATTCGATACTAAAAAAGTACTTTCGGCGCGAAATAAAATGAAAAAAAGAGGAAACAAAGCGAGCACATAAAAACTTTTACCGGGCAACGGCCGGAACAGAGTCAGACCCGGGTCCATCGAGGCGTTAACGCCAGCACAACATGCCGGATGCCGGTGTCCGGTACGACATTAAAAACGGCGGTCACGTTATCTCTGGCGATTTTTTCCAACAGATCCAGTAACCCCTTTTTACGTTTGTTCTCTGTGTTGGTTATAAAGGGTTGTAACGTATGTATCTATATAAGTTTTAGTTTGCACGTTGTCTGGACAAGCAACTTTAGTTAAATAATGGCGATTTCAGACGAAATGACAGAAGTCCATGCTTTTTATTACGACGTTTCTCTGTAGGTCCTTAAACAGCCTATAGTATTCCCACTGCTAGGACACAGGCCTCCTCCCTTCGAGAGGAAATGGGCTTATTATCCACCACGCGGGCCCAGTGCGGGTTGGTACACACAAAGCAAAGCGCCTGCCTGGGTTCGAATCCACGACCGACTACTCGTAAGTCGGGGCCATTACCACTGCTCATCTGGGTTAAAAGAAGCTGAAATGACCAGTCACCATTCTTAGTGAAGTGCTCGGTAACCCACGAACTGTCATAGGTATAATTTTATTTCGGGTTTTTTTTTTCCACGTATCCAAATTATCTTTGTAAAATCCAATAAAACAAGTATGGACTCAGCAGATATTTCTTGCTCTGAACCCGCTTTTATTATTGACACAAGATGATACGCAGCTGGTGCATACACTGCGGTTTTGTTACAATCCCAATTTACATGGAAACTGCCTGTGTCAGCCCGTAAACGCCGCTGGACATTGCCCTTTATATAAACTACTGCATCAGGCGTTACGTAGCTTCACTTTATAGTATTGGGCTCCAAAAACATTCACTCTTTAATATAGGACATAACAAACATAGTTTTGATGATAAATTGTCAGAATCATCACGACCTTGAAGAACAATATTACTAAACTATCACATACCGTGGATAGCCATGGTATGACCTACTCTAAACTAATATTAGAATCATAAAGATGTTTGTTAATCTTTCATGCTAAATCGGCTGAAAGGATTTGAATGAAATTTGGTACATGGGTAGATCCGAAAAGGTATCCCTTGTCCTTACATAGGATACTTTCTATGTCGAGATTTATGCGGGTGAAACCGCGGGGTGCAGCTAGTATACATATAGTAGACAAGTGTCAGATGCACAAATGCAGGGTGCACCTGACGTAGGTAGTTTTATAATCACTACTAGTGAAGACTATTTGTAATGCACCGTGAATTGAAATTGGAAGATTAGAATTTAGTCAAAGTACTGCTGCCTGCACAGTGAGCGGTAGTGGCCTAGTGGTAAGTCAAAGGGTAAAACCCTTATTAGGCGCTTTACTTTATGTTAATTATTTCATCACCACTGCTCTCAAAATGGTGAAGAAATGCATCGTGAGGAAACCGGCATGTCCTAGAACCAAAAATTCGAAGATATGTGACATCTACCAACCAATGGGCCCGCGTGGTGGATTACGGTTCACTCCCTCTCACAGAGAGAAGGGCTGTGTTCCAGTAGTGAGAACATTATTAGATTACACTCGTACTCCGCTGCTCATTCTTTTGATGTTATGCCTAAGTAACCATTAGGACACGTACAGGTGTAAACTGGCCTACCCTTTGTCATAAGTCATACAAAACAGAAACAATACACTCATACATAATTACTCAAACATACATTATACATGTCATGTCCCTGAATATGACTCAGCGTATATCAGAAGGAACGTTCTATTATTCAACAGAGGCTGTTTGTCACAGATGTGGGAGACACATAAAAATTCGCGTGTCATTGCAATATGTGCTCTATTCAAATGCGACACCGCTCGCGATGGTTATTCTGGAAATCTGGATGAAGGATGCAACTGCAGTTATTTGGAACGGATCGGAGTTAGTCGTGCATAGTGATCTGGGAATGCCAAATGTCTTATGCCCGCGTAGTGCATTATGGCTCGCTCCCTCTCTCCGAGAGGAGGCCTGTGTCCCAGCTGTAGGAATATTATAACCTGATTATGTTATGTTATGTATTCATTGTTATTTTATTTTCTTTTAATAACTATTTTTAACCTATGCCATAATATCTTCTAAAATACACAGAATCACAAGACATGAGAACCTAATAGCAGCTAACCACTACAAAATACGTCTCATTTGCTATAACTAAACTTAAAATACCCGGCGATATGTAAAGTGACCGTACTTGGTATAAGTGGGCCCAGTACGGCATTATAATAACATATTTTATGGACCGGCCATCTTGCTTCCGACGTTAATGACTGTTGCCGTAAAATATGAGGCTTTTCAATCCTGACATAGAATTTTTGGAAGGTTAATTTGGAGTGCAATTTTTTCAAGAGATTGTATGCAAATTAGTTGATGTAGGATATGTGAAACTAGACGATAGTGGGCTTTAAACGGGCAGCTACAATGTAAAATAATTGTTATTACTATGTAAGGTTAAGTAAGTAAGAAAGGACCAACCCTGAAATCGTGAAATAAAAATCAGTTGATCCATACATTATGTCGAGTTATGCGAACATAAATCTATGCATCAACTGATTTTTTTTTCACGATATCATGGTTGGTCCCGTAGTAAAAGTTGTTCATAATGATGAGTACAATGACCCTTTTTAAGGATTAAAACGATCAAAATTTTACGGTATATAATAGTCCAAGCTTGCAATTGTTGGAGGAGACGCCCGGGTGTCACCACTGCGAGGATCGCCCAGAGGACACGGTGGAGCATATGGTGGAGGTCTGCCCCGCGTGGGCAGAGCACCGCCGTGTCCTCGTAGAGGCGATCGGCAGCGGCGGCGACCTCTCGCGCCCGGCCCTGGTGCAAGCCATGGTCCGGGGCGAGAGGGAGTGGGAGGCGGTCACCTCCTTCTGCGAAGCAGTCATGCTAGCGAAGGAGGTGGCGGGATGGGCGAGGGAGAGATCCTCACGCCTCAGCCGCCGAGGGAGACGCTCCGGGCGTCGGGAGCCGCGTGACGACTCCCGGCCACCGTAGGCGCGGGCCTGCGGGCGGAGAGCAATGGGTAGCTCTCCGTCCGATCAGGACCAGGCCCGTGCCGGACGGCGCGTAAGTGTTCCACGTGCGCCTCAAAGAGATGTCAGCATAGATGACGGGGTCCGACAGGGCCGAAGCCTGCCGGGGTAGCGGGATCGTCCGAAAGGGTTACCGCTGCCCTGGTACATAAAGGGCTAAGGAAGGAACACGGGTGGGTTTTAGTCAGTAAGAGTCTGACACTCCCTTCTGCTCCACCCAGAGCGGGAGGAGTCATTTGATGATTTCCCATCCACAAAAAAAAAGCTTGCAATTGTTTCACCGACTAGGCCGGGTAAAGTCTCTTCTCATATAGAGAAAGAAGGTTGTAAGAGATATTGATAAAATAGAATCAAAAGGAAATAATATAATTTATTTGGTAACAGTATTGTTGGTTGCACATTAAAATTTCTACACAACTTCTTATGTTATATTTATTTGTAATATATAATGTATGGATTACGGCCCATTCCCTCTCACAGAGAGGAATTCCTGTGTCCCGGCAGTGGGAATGTTATAGGCTGATTATGCTATGTAATGCTATACGACACAGAAAACAAAAAATGTAAAGACCACTACGTAGTTTTGATGATTTCAGTTCTAAAATTTCCAGGCTTCCACACGGGTTTTTTATCAGCAGTCAATTTAGTCCAAGATTAACTTACTGTAAAAGCACATGTTGTTGAAATGATCTTCTGGTACTTGTCAGGTATACAAACGTAAACCTGGTGATTACGTAAAAGATCCTGGTGATCTTCAACCTTTGGTGTAGTTTATTAGCCTGTAAAAGACTTAAATAAAACCTTAGTACAGCATAAAATAGTCAAGTTCATGGCCAAAGTTTTACATCAAACAGACAGTCTTCATGGAAATTCCATCTAACAAATGAACGTTATACAATATCAGTTTAAGTTAAAAGCTTCGAACATTCTTTACATCCAGAATCCAATACCATTTGTACAAATCGTCCAACCTACCTCTCTGTAGTAGGTACAAAATGATACATAACAATTTAGTTTTCCACGAGATAAAAATAACAGAAGGCGCACGGTATTACTGTTTTTACGGTACATGGTATTACGGTATTATTCGTTGTTTTCAATAAAGCATTATTATTTTTATTACATGATATTTATTTAGGCAAAAGAAACTGTAGTGATATACAGGAAACAACATTTTGAAAGTGAGAAATGGATTCATGAAGATTTCCTCCATGAGATATAAGTGAGCTTTTGTAATGTGTTTATCAATCAATCAAAAGTCAATAATTCAAACTAGGCTGAGAATCAGCACTTTTTTAACGCCAAAATTACATATGACAGTCCCCCAAAACGCCTGCCCTTTTTTTTTTTTTGGGTGTGAAATCATCAAGTGACCTCTCCCGCTCTGGGCTGAGCGGAAGGGCGTGTCAGACTTTTACTGACTAAAAGTCACCCGTGTTCCTTCAGTTGCCTGTGCCAGGGGCCACGATATCTCTTTCGAACAACCCGCGGCCCTGGCAGGCATTGGCCCTAGCGGACCCCGTCAGTTCGTGCTGACATCTCTTTGAGGCGCGCGTGGAACACAACGCGCCGTCGACCAGGGCCTGGTCCTTACCGGGCGGCGAGCTGCCCATTGCTCGCCGACCGCAAGCCCGCACCTACGGTGGCCGGGAGACGGCTGTTGACTCCCGTCCAGGGCATCTCCTGCAGTGACTAGGGGCGTGAGGGCGCAGAGATTGCCTCTCCCTCACGCGCTCCGCCTCGTCCTTCGTGACAATTACTGCTTCAGTACGATGCTTGCGCAGTACGATGTTATGACAGCACCCATATAAACCAAATCAAATCAAAAGTCATTTATCCAAATTAGGCTGAGAATCAGCATTTTTCGAACGTCAACATTACAAAAGGCAGTCCCCCAAAACGCCCGTCCTTCACTACTTCCTAGTGCTTTAGCTGGGAAGAAGTGGCGCAACAAACACCGTAGCAGCACAGCTGTCTGTTATGTATGGTCAAAGCAAATTTGACAGAATATCAATGTATGTATATTTAACTTATTTATTCTATTGAGTTTCTTCATTCAATATTTTTGATTTTCAAATACTTACATGAAGAGTATTTTTTATAGATTTCCCGGTATGTTTTATTTATACTGCCGCAGTAACGAAAATACTTTTTCTTTTTATGTTTTTGGTTTACTTTTAGCTCTGTGTGCTTCTTATCGTGCATCATCAAGAATAGATCTTCTGTTTCCCTATCTATTTTATGGTCCTACGGTCCCACATTTAGATAGCTCGTGTGGTATTCAGGGTCAATTGAGTAGGGACGACAGGGCTACTGACCTTGGCCACCGGCCGTTGTCTCTATGATGCCTATTTTTGGTACTCTGCAAAATTCCGTGGCCAATTTAGTGGAGAAAAACTCGTTGTGAAATAGATTTATTTTTTATAATTGATTGGTATACGCAAGATAAAAGCTGTTTTCAATTAAAGTTATGGATTATCAAGATTAATGGCTGGAACTTTATTTAGGTCATTTCTGTCAATGGGTTATGGCCTAAAAGAACCACTGATTAGGTTCTCTTAAACCCAACATTGCGGCAGACTAAGATGAAGATGGAGTGACGAACTTGACTCCTACCGAAAGGACTGGCCCTCAATGACAAAGGCACGACGTGTACGGAAAAGGTAGAGGGAGGCTTTGGCTTAGCTGTGGGATATTACACATGCTAAATCATCATCATCATCAATTCAGCCGAAAAACGTTCACATAGGACATAAGCCTCCCCCAAGCACTGTTTCACTTCCACTACGACAGGTTCTGTGCTTCCCGCATACAGAGGATTCCTGTGGCCTTCACAAGGTCATCGGTCCACCTTGTGCAAGGCCTTCCAATGCTACGTCTTTCGGTACGTGGTTACCTTTTCAGAACCTTTTGGCCCCATCGGCCGTCTGTTCTGCAAGCAATGTGTCTGCCACTTAAATAGGCAATTCTTAGGGCTATGTCGGTAACCTTGGTTTTCCTGCAGATCTCTTCTTTTCTGATTCGATCACGTAGGTAAACTCCAAGTATAGCCCTCTCCATTGCCCTTTAGGCTAAATACCTAGAAATAAATAGATAGACATGCAACGTGTTTATATACAATTTTGTACAATGAATCAGGGTAAAATATAAACTGTACGTAGGCGTTCGTCAGATGTTTATCGCCACCCACTATTTTTTTCTATCAAATTAATTACCAAATGGTATTGTGAAGGTCAGGACACTGTCCTAGGTCAAAAGAGAGTACGCTTTTTGTATTTCTTGTCGATCAATCTCAAATAAAGAGATGAAGTCTTGTCTTTTCATAATGATACAAAAACTCGATTTAATTACTTTATCTAATTATAATTAATTATTGGAAGAAAAAAATCCAAGAGTTTCTTCATTATCCCATAAAATGAATCGACAGAGCTGTGAAATGATATCAATAGAGTTCTTTTGATTATTTGAACAAAAAATAGGCATATATCGAGAAATAAAGAAAAAAATTGGTTTATTCGTCAAAGAATATGTCCATACAAAAATATCAACATAACAACATAATTAACCTACCATGTTCCCACTGCTGGGACACAGGCCTCCTCTCAGTGAGAGGGAGTGGGCCGTAATCCACCACGCGGGTCCAGTGCGGGTTGGTAGATGTAACATGTCTTCGATTTTTTTAGTTCTAGAACATACCGGCTTCCTCACGATGTTTTCATTCACCGTACAAAAAGTTCACCTTCACAATACTATCAGTTAATCGTTTCACAATTTTATAAACCCTTATTATTGCAGTAAAATATTCGAATAATAAGTAAACGAATTTGAAAAAAGTTAGTGTAGGTAATAGTTTTACTCATTGAATGACAATAATGAAGATCACCACACATTCTATCAACTATACGAGTATCTAACTATGCGAGTACGAAGCTTTTGACTATGTTGTATTTTATGTATTTTTTTATTATTTTTTTTTTAACTTGTACTGCGCGTTTTGTTTGTGCTAAATAAACTATTTTTCTTTCTTTATTTCTTTCTATAAAATCAAGTCCCAAAAGAGAAGTACCGAAACAAAAAATTAGAACCTACAATTAGCTTTTCATTTATTCAGTGGTAATATGATATTAAATACAATATGGCCGCGGCTAACCACGACGTTCATACAATTTTACGTACATTTACCAGCTAATGGTAAGGAAAGCCTTCCCAGTATTAAATAATAAAGTTTGTGTGAAATAACCGTTATCAGCACCTGGCTATTTGAACATTAATGGTTTACTACAAATTGATAGGTAACGTGGGTGAGTGACACACAAATACTTGATTATTCAAGGTTGGTTTTAAAGGAAAATACAGATATTAGGTGTAAGTTTATTGGTATGATGTGTCACCAACCTTTTTGGTAAGCTTTGTAACCTTGAGAAATATTAATTTAGGTTCTAGGGAGGTTTCAGACTAGCACTACAGTAGAATATTGAATAGCACTAAGTGAAACTTGTATTTAAAACTATGCATCTGATTAGCTTTTTCCCAACTATGTTGGGGTTGGCTACCAGTCTTACTGGATGCAGCTGAATACCAGTATTTTACATGGAGAGACTGCCTGTCTGAACTCGATAATCGAGTTACTGGGTAACACGATACCCTTTGATAAGACTGGTTGTCAGACTTTCAGGGTTCTGATGACCCGTATCAATTGTCAAAGATCCACGAATGACAGCCAGGACCAATGACAGCCAGGACCAATGGCTTATTAACTGTTTACTTTTATAATAAAAATAATCGTTTTATACTTGCTGATGAATATTTGTTTGCTGCACCGGACGACGTCATTACGTCGGCGCCGGCTGTCGCTGAAAACCAGCGCTGGGGCTCTGTCTTGCATAGGGTCGCAGCACTATGCTGAGCGATAGCCATTTTGCGTGGATGTGACGCATGTCAGCCATTTTGAATTGTTTTTTTTTTCTTTATTTTGTTTTTATGTTCTTTTATGCGTCATGTTTACCGCAAATAAACGTTTTTTCTTTCTTTCTTTTCTTCTTACTCTCCGAGGCACGGAGCGGTCGACCCTTGCGGCTGTTATTACTTTGTCACAAGTTCTCCAGTATTAAAAACTATTCTCTAACTTAATTTCAGTTATTAGCTCGCTATTACGATATAGGTAAATAGGGTTCATCAACAATATTTTATTTCTCATGTATTTATTTCCTGAACCTTGTAATGTATCTTCGTTTTTGTTCAACCACCAGTGCTATAGATTACATGGAAATCGGTTCAATTATTTCGCACTCAATACATTCTACCTAAATCTGAGAATGGGAGCATACATTTAAAGGAGTGACCTCAAACGTAGAGGTCATCAGTTAGCAGCTCTAATGCCGTGTCATGACGTGGCTACTGTTGGAAGTAATTGTGTGTGGCGAAGTATAAACGTTTTGCAGGTGTTCGTTAAATTAGCTATTAGTATAAATAATTGTGTATTATAATTATGTGAGTCATTGAAAATTGACTGAAACTTTGATGAAAATTAAGCTTTATGCGGTGTGCCTTTTATAAAAACTATTTTTTTTAGTCTAAAGGCCACGGACGAGTATTTAAGTAAGTACATGTGATGTTTTGTGTTTTGATTAATAAGTTATTAAATTATGGCATTTTTTTTGTGAGCGGATAGTTACATAACTAATACGTATACCTAAACTACACTCTACAGCTAGCCTACTATGCAAATGTATGTTCGTTTTATCTTACTAATATTATAAACGTGAAAGTTGTATGGATGAATGGATGGATGGATGGATGGATGTTTGTTACTCTTTCACGCCAAAACTACTGAACGGATTTGAATGAAATTTGGCACACGGGTAGTTTATATTAAACCAGGATTAACATTATGGGATCCATTTAATGCCGATATTCCACGTGATCGAAACTTATGCGGGTGAAACCGAGGGACGCAGCTAGTGTTTCATAAAAATTACGTATTTATTGATATTATTAAGTAATTTGGATTATAAGTTGAAAAGTTTATTTAATTTGAGTTACGAAGTACTCCGAATCGAATTTAAGTAAACAACGTTCAAAGTCACTGAACCAAATAAGCTCAATAACGTTTTAATTTGAATGTATTTTCAGTAATTAGGTTTACAAAAACCATTAATTACAAAGAAATATTTATTTACAATTCATAATTCGCACGCATATTTCTGTTAAATCATAATGGATACGGATTAACGGATTAATCAGCAGGTATTTCAATAAACAAAGTTTTAAATATAATTTTCATAATCCCGAATTTATAAATACCGATATGGCCACAGCATACTCATATAACAGCAGTATATAAAGAATACACCTTATCAAAATACACTTTTCATATGCAAATTATATGGCTATGTTAATTTCGTACATATTTAACGCGACCATTACACTGATTATAAAGTTGTAATATTCTGTATAAGACTGCTTCATAGCGTGTGTATGCCACATTAAATTATAATGTATAGTGGTATTGAATTTATTAGGTTAAACAAAGTGACATTACCCGAAATACTGACGCCGACAGATCAGAAAAAGTGGAAACATACGGTCAGCGTAGTGAGCGATCGCCTTTTTGCTTTGGCACTTGTAAGGTTCTGTGCTGTGCTATTTTAGTTCCGTAACACAGAGTATCTTGAAATTGGCAAGAAGTTTACACACATTTTTTGTGGTTTATAAGTTACTTCCTTATTTGCATTTCATAACAGTAGTTCTTTGTAAGTCAATTCAACCGAAGTGTTCTTAGAAAATCTAGAAATTCTGAAGAAATTAAATTAAACTTACAATGTTATTGTAAGTTTAATTTAATTCCTTCGGAATTTCTCAGTAACAGCCAGAAGATAAGAAATGGAACTGATTTGAAATCCAATCATTTTAGAGTCAGCACTAATACCTAAATCAATCCTAATAGTTCTTGGTAAATTATTTACATAATCCCTTGGCGAATACATATACGAGGTCCCGCAACTAGATACAACTTGGGCTTAAAACTTTTCTGTAGGCAAAAACTTGTTAACTCTATCTTAAACCAGATTCCATGCTATGTAAAATCAACAACGATTCCAACCGTATGTTTCCACAGTGATTTAACTGTTACTCGGTACTCTGCGGTACATTATAGATGAGATGTGATTTCTTTGATCGATGGGACCCGATTTGGACGACGCTCGTTTAGAACCCTGGTCGACTAATATTTTATTCACAAAATGGCGCTGTATACCTACCGACTGATAGATACTTAACCTTCCAATTTGATGGGATTTTCGATTATTCATGTTACGGTTTTTGTCGTTATTGTCATTTTTTACGGATGCATTACGGGGTTGGGCGAAATTATATGATTGATACGGGTCGAGGCGTTAGATCAGGATGGAACTGTTTATAAAATATTGTGTTAAAGTATAGTAATGGAAAAATACTAGACAGTGAATCTTAGTATAACACTCGTAAAGAGCGGTTGACATTCGAACATTCAGGCAGGCAAAGACGGTGTGTTTTTGTTCGAGTAGATATTTATATGGCATCTAAATACATAGAGGCTACATGGATTTATTACGAGTCCCATAACTACAATACTTGGATTGGTTTCTATGTTAGTTAATAATTGGGAGTTAATTTATACAGGTATTTCTAATTATTCGCCATATGTTTTTTTTCTCCGTATTAGTCCCAGAATTTAAATTTCAGCCCGGTGGATAGTTATCTATTATGAGGGTCTTAAACATAACTGAGGAGTGATGTTATATTGTGTTCAACAAATATGTCGTCAAGTGTTACTTACGCTTTTAGAAATGTTACTAAAATCAACGTCAATTTAAAAGCAGGTCTCTTAACAATAAAGCCTATGGAGCACCTTCAAGAAACTCCATGGATACTAAAATACTAAGCATCGTAAAAATAACTTAAGGCTATAATTCAAAATAACAACCGTTTTACGGTTACCTGAGCTAACTAAGGCAAGTTAAAAGTCTACTTTCAGATGGTTTAATAGAACTTTTATACTCAACAAATATAAAGTAGCTTTTAAATATTAAGTAGGACATGTTTATGACGGAAATATCAAAATATTTTGATGGAATCAAACGCATTTTTTCAAAATAATGAGCGTACAATTATGTTGTTGGACTTAAAAATACACTAATATACACACTTAGCAGTTTAATTGTGTTTTATACGTAAATATTCAGTCTGGCGATTATTCAGAAAAAATATGTATTTTATGCAGAATTTACTGGTTGCTTAAGTAATTCAAAGGTAGGTAAGTTTAAATGTGCAAAAATGTTAGGTTTATATTCATAATCAGCTTATAATGTTTCTACTGCTAGGACACAGTCTGTACTATAGGACACTCCTCTTGGTGAGAGGGACTGGGTAGTAATCCACCACGCGGGCCCAGTGCGAGTTGGTAGATATCACATGTCTTCGATTTTATTGGTTCTAGGACATGCTGGTTTCCTTACAATGTTTTCCTTCACAGTTTAGGAGTGAGGGCATTGACAGTGGTTATGTTTATATTGTGTTCAATAAAACAAAGATACCTGGATCAAGTACATTATAAGCATAAACCATCAGTAACATAATTTTAATCTGCAATAAATAAAAGTAACTAAGTACCTACCGATAACAAATGAAACTTCAAACATTAATATAATAAAAAGTTACAGCAAGAAGCAGCCAAGTTATTTTATTAGCCGTAAATCTCAGTGAAGTAGTGAGATATATCCAGTGAAGAAATTAAGTGTAGATTCTTTTTTTACAACCCACTAAAGTGATTTACGAGATCAGATAAGTAAAAGACGAGACACAAATTAAAGGGATTTTCGAGAAATTGTATCAACGATTTTCAACAAATTGTACAAAATATTCTGAGAAATTCCTTCCTTCGACTTACTTTCATAATAATAATTATTACCCAACATTGAACTTTAATTTCATCTTAATAAACCTACTTATTAAAAGTATGAAAATATTAGCATAATAATACTATAAGTCGTCGAAGTTAACCAATTTTTTTTCTAATCTTATCCTAAGAAAGATACTAAATCAGTTTGGACTAATGAGATATCATTTGATTTATCTTAATCTGGGCGCAACCAGTTTGATAAAACGGTCGCTAAAATCTGGAAATTAAATTCTCTCAATCTGTTTTACTGAGAACGAATTTGAGTAATTTCCATCACTCAAAAAACACAGGAACATTTAATAGAAGAATATTTCAATTATGTCATCTTTTCAATTACTCAAAACAATCAGGTTTTGACTACACCACTCTGAAACACGAACAATATAATATCAGTCAACTAATCAACAACCGCGCAATCAAAAGTAATCTTTACCCCAGTTTATATTAGATAAAAAGTTTAATAAAACGTGATAGTTCAGCAAGAAGTTAAGGCGACACGTACATCAATTAAGTCGGGAGTAATGAAGCAGACTTAATCTGGGGTCTTCCAATCTTTATGACGACTCGTAAGCTGATCGTCGTCTTAGCATTATGCACGTACGATACGATTAAACGGACGCGATATGTTTGTTTGGGGCGAAGAGGGACGATGGCGATGTAACGTCCAGTGCGCGATACTATAAATCACTTGCTCAAACGGCGAAGTTAAAATTTAAGGATTTATTAAGCCTTTTGTTTTTGATAGTTTGTGTACGTATTTTCCTGTCGTTTATTTAAGGAAGTAGAGATTTATACGGTAAATAATTGCAGTGTGACTCAACAGTTATGCTTACCAATGTAAGAGAGATAGTAATAAGTAATGCGTAACTGTAGAACTAACCAACGTCATAATATAAATGACTAAAGCAAAAAGGACAGTGTAAAATACTGGTATATGCTGAAATTGGATCACAAACGAAACATTGGTTGATCTAGGTATAATTAAGTAGGAATAGCAAGAGCTCTTTGAGTAAGTGTAAACTTTTCCTATACCCTATACAACTAAATACTACCACGAATAAAAAATTAAGAACCCAAAAATAAAGAGAAATGTTTGGCTCCTTAGTGATGAGATAATAAATAATAATAAACAGATAATATCTGTTCTGAGAAACATTTATAGATGGTTTTATTCAATACAATTAATTAAAAGACAAGAATGCCCAACCTTCTCTGTATATATATTTAAATATCTACAGCTCTATTCACGATATTTCCCGAAATTCAAATCGAGATCGCTTTTTTTTCCTTTTCAAGATCGTATCAATTTCGCCGAAAAAAAAAGTTGGCAACTAATTTCAAAGAGAACAACGAAAGAAAAGGTAATGGCCGAGCTCTTTTAGAGTTTTGGAGCGCTCAATTTCAATATCCACGATATTTATTGTCAAAAACATGAATATTTAAAGTGAAAACTCGAGAGCAATATCGAAGTAAATAATGTTTAATATTGTTTGAGTTACAATTCACGAAAACACAACAAAATTACAAATTCACGAAATTAAAAAACGGCGAACTAGTATTTCGCCTTAAATTATTTATTTCATGTTTTTCATCAGGTACTTTTATATCGGAATATTTTACTCGTAATTTTATTACTTTCAGCGACTTTCATTTCTGTATTCAGATAAATAAGTACCTACTTAGTTGTTGTTGTTATTCTATTCTATTCGGTACTATCCTGTACCCGGGTATTATACTGAGGAATTTTGAACGAAATTAAATGAAACTTATTTATAAAGTAAATTTCATCAATTTCGTTCGAAATTAAACGAAACTTACTTCATGAAAATAGCTTTTATTGATGAGTCTCAATGTATTAGTTGAGTTAATGAGTTATCAAAAACTAAATAATAATAATGAGCTATTAAATCAAACAGACATAAAAAAGGTTATCATAATCATGTACGTATAACGTTCCTATGTGTTTAATTAATTTCACAGTAATAATTACGTTAAGGATGATAAGCAAAATTTAACTCTTTTTAAAATTAAATACTAGCTTCTGTCCGCAGCTTCACCTTCGTGGATGTCGTAAATTATCCTACAGGAACGTGCTACTGGGACATAAAGTAGCCTATGTCCTTTCCCAGGATGCCATCTCTCTCCTTGCCAAATTTTATCGAAATCCGTTCAGTGGTTTACGCGTTAAATCGTTTGTAATAGTCCGAACTTGTTTAGCATGGACAGAAAAATTATAAAAGTTTCCAGGGATATTTTCAAATTCGCGCAGAAACTCCTTTTTTCTATGGAATTTTTTAATGAATTATTGTAATTTGGACTGAATAACGTCAGTCGGGTCAGCTAGTATAATATAATTTGGTAATAGGTACACCTGTAATATATCAATGTATGTGTCCCTACTTACTTCTATTCGTTCATTTTTTAGTTGAGCTCTATCGCAACCAATTTTGTTTGAGTGCTGTTATTATTTTAGATTATAACCACAAGATATAAATAATTATTTGAGTGGTGGGTATCATTTTCTTTATTTGTATACTTCGTTTTATTTCAATTTGATCTACGTAAACCAACTTAGTAAAATATATATTCATCTACAAGCATTTTGTGTAATTATTTATTTTAGTTGTACCTTAAGATATTTTTAGTTAACATACTTTTGCCACTATATAATTTTATTTCGTATAATACAATAATTTTCTGGTATTTCACAAATACTGTCAAACACAGTCTCTTACGAATTTATTTTCGTTGTACACCTAATAATATTTTTAGTTGAGATAGAATAGAATAGAATATTCTTTATTATGTCCACTATTTAATATTACAGATAAAACTGTAGAAATTACACATTATAATACATACAGTAGAAATACATTTGCCATTATACACATAATTATTTCGCATAATAATATAATGTTGGTATTTCCCTAATACTGTCAAACACACTCTTACCAAAATACAGTATAAAAGCTTTAATTATAAACGCCTGAAAAAACCTACGCTTTGTAGTTCCACGATACATAAAAAAGCTTCACCGTATTCAACTTAATAAGATAAAATTCAATCTCATTAGATAGGTAAGTACCTAATTTCTAAAGCACAAAGTTACAGAATTTATTTCCATTATATTTTTCACGTTATTTTTAAGTTCATAGTCACAATTTACTTAGTCAGTTTTCGCCATAAAACTCAAAGCTCAATTTTTCCAACAATTGCTACCATAAAGCTCATAATTTGGCCAACTCCTTAATCTGCAAGTTATTTCAGTGAGAATTAGCCATTTGAGACTGATGACTTTTAAATGAGTTCTTCAAAAATGGAGATGGAGGCAGTAAAATCATCTAAATAGACATAAAACTGAAATTCAGATTAAAGCTGGCAGTAATTTTATTTAAATTGAACAGACTGATATTGCTACTGAATCTAAAAGTAAGATTTATGGCTACAAACTATGGCATTTAGCTCAAAAGTGTCAAAGTAAATTTAAAAAACCAATTTAGTTTTCATAACGAATTTTTCATCAAAAAAACTTAAGTCTTATTAAAAAAATATTGATATAGTTGTACCTACTTCTACTTCGTCTTAATTATTCTATAACAACTCTCTAATTGTTGTTCATAAATATGAAATCATTACAGCATGCCACATTCAATAAACTAAATTATACGTACACGAAATTGCCCATAAAAGACAGCCATCAAATGAAAAGCTCGATAAACAAGTTTTCAATTACAGAGTAAACGAACATAAACCTTTCATATAAACGGTATACTGAAAACAGAATTTAATTTTCCATTCTTTGGACGATCATTGAATTCACATAACTCTGAAAACATATCCGGTACAACGATTATTCAGAAAGCCCAACGTTTTTATCGAATTAACTTCTGAACGAGTTTTAAATTCCCTCAGCGATATATCGAAAAAACAATTAAATTCCGAAACATACGTTTTAAGCGACGACATCATTCGGACTGCGGAAACTTTGTTCCAAAAATAAAATAATAAGGTTAAAACTTCGCGTAACGGTCGAGACCACCGAACCGCATCGAATTACCCCACAACCCCTTTTTGTACAGTTTGACCCTGGGTACCAAAACTTACCGTTGAAACAGGTGACCAACCACAGTAGGGTGGTGCAGGCATGCATGATGGTCACTCGCTTCACACCTCGACAACGCACCATCGCACTTTTATAGAATCACCATCCCACAGAACCAATTGATGTATTACCCTCAGAAGGGACACTGTTATCTACGATCAGAATTTCACCCTCGAGCCGTACGTGTGACGTAACAGAAAGTTCGTGACGTCTGTGTTCTCAGACGAGGCAGCCGCTCTCGTCGGAGCGTCCCGTTCGACTGAACTGAACACGCCGTTAAAGGCTCCAAGGGTGAGGGGAGGGACGATATCAAATGTTTTCTATCCTCACAGCTATTTCCCTCCAAGAGCGGGCACCACGTGCCGTGTTTAGTCAATTTTTGTCTGAATGGGCCGACGGCTATTTGTATTTTTATTGTTGTCATTAAATGTAACATAATTAGTGGCGGTCGTACTTTGTTGATTGGCTGCTACTGTTCAAACGAGTTTAATTGAACAGTTTCGTTCTTGTTAATTATAAATGTTAGTGATTATTTTTTGCTAAACATTGGTTTGCTAACTGTTCGGTTGGATTTTGATTTCAGGACAGTAGATTCATTTTAGGATTACAAGGATGCACTGTAAATGTAGTTTTAATAGAAAATACTTTAGTGCAGACACAATAAAGAAAGTTAAACACGTCTTCGATTTTATAACGATAACGTCCGAAATACGAAACTCGTATTAAAGTCGACGAAGATGGGCGAAGTTTCTTCCGTTTCGTGCTAGGCCGTCTTGATACAAGGAGTTTTAACTTCAAACCCAACGGAGACTTATACACGACTTTTGGGGTTGATACTCGATTCCGGAACTTTATGAACTACGAAAAAGTGTGAAGATTTTATTATTTGTTTGGTGGTGTCCTGAATGACTGTTCGTTTTGGGAACTGCTTGTTAATAATTCTGATATTTTTTTACCTAAGCCGGATGAAACTTTTAGTTCACCTTTCTTTGGTCATTTTTTTTATATTGTTTATAATTTAATTGTTATTTTAGTTCAGTTTTCTGTCAAGAACGCCTTCAAATAAACTTCAAGAGTTTATTTGAAGGCGTTCGAAATGTTTCAGCTACTCTCTCAAAAAGCCAGTAAGTTAAGTACTAAAACCAGTATCCAGCTCTTAGAACTTGAAAAATATAAAATGATAATGTATATTTTTTATCTTTAGTCAGTACCCACTCTGCGTGGGACGTAAATTGTACAATCAGGGGTTGAAAAACGATATGTCAATGGACATAACGTAGGAGTTAATTTATCATTATGACAAATAACCATAATGGCTCATTTAAACAAAACACACTCGTTTGGACGTTAGATACCGAGGTTCTATTTCGGTCTATATCAGTTTATCTATTGTAATTTAAATAATAACTTAGTAGTGAAATAAATATATTCTCCAATATTGAACGGATGGCCGATGGGGCCGATAGATTCTGGAGTAGCGACCGCGTACCGATAGACGTAGCGGTAAAAGGTCTCCCAAAAGATGAACCGATGACCTGGCGTATGCCGCAGGAATCCACTGGATGAGAGAAGCACAAAACCGGTCGAGGTGGTGATGTTTGGGGGAAACCCATGCAATTCTAGGCAGTCAGGTAGGTAGTTGCAGTTTAGAACCATGCAATTTTGCATAAGAGTTCCTTATTTAACGAAGGTAAGCAATGAGGAAGGAGTTTTTTTTTAATTCATCCCTGAAATGGGGTTAAATAGGGGATTTAAGCCTGTATGGAAATTAGTTCTTTATGCCGTCGGCTTGTGATCAAAATAATTTGTAGGTAAGTATAACAAAACTTTCCCTTTTATATGAAGTTATTGCTCCAGCTTGCTTGATTGAAATGTTTGTGAAGACTACAATATGAAAAGGAAATTCTTAACTTCTATTCCAGAAGTCATAACTACAATTCCGCGACACTACATCGACAAATAAATTGACATTTCCTAGCTTCTATTCCCACTTCTAAATTAAAGTAAAAATATTTCCAATTCACACCTTACCGTGCACTACAATTTTCTCAATTTCAACGTACGATGTACAGTAATCACAGTCAGTCTGCAATGCTTTCAATGGAAATGTACTGGTAAGATTGCGAATGTATAAATCTATATATTCATACTATGTCTATACATATAATAAAATAGTAACAAAGTCAAAACTGTACATTGAATATTTTTGTAAAAAGTAATTGCTACGAGGTGCGGGACCGAGTTTGAGGCCGAAAATATAGTTTTTTGAATTTTTTTCCGTTTGTCTGGCTGTACGTTCCAGACTGGCGCAAAAACAGCTGAACTGATTTGAATGAAATTTGGCATATCTACAAATAGTTTATAACCTGGATTACCACATAGGATACTTTTAATCCCGGTAGTACGTTCCCGTAGGATATTTTCCAATATCCACGCGGGCGAGGCCGCCGGCAAAAGCAAGTTATTAATATCGTTGTTTTCTAAAATATCGCTTGCACTAATATCATAATACTAGGTGCGCCCCGCGGTTTCACCCGCATAAATTTCTATCTTGTAGGAATATCGGGATAAAAAGTATCCCATATATTAATTTTGGTTATAAACCATCTGTGTGCCAAATTTCATACAAATCCGTTCAGTAGTTTTTGCGTGAAAGAGTAACAAATATCCATTCATCCATCCATCCATACAAACTTTCGCGTTTATAATATCAGTAGGATTTTTTCAAGATATAGTTCGATCATAAGTGTTATACTTATTTAAAAGAAATTAATTCAAAGACAAAATCACTATCATATGTATTTTCATTTTCTATAATAATAAAAAAAGAAAAAGTATTGTACTTAGTGGGTAAGTGTTGTTTTTGTCGTATAGTGTTGTCTTATTGTGTATTGTTGTTGTTGTTGTATTGTGTCGTTGTTGTTGTGTTGTTTGTTGTATATTGTAGTTTGTTTTTATAATATTGTCTATCATTCAACTCTAACACTTATTGACAAAATTCCCTTTTTTATTATACCCAAAAAAGGTCTGTATTATTGTGACGACGAGCCAATCAAAGGCAATTTTCTGCCGCTGATTCTATCAAACTAATCTTTCCTGAATTTTTCCAGTATAATGACTAGAAAATAGTTGCGATGGTAACATACTATTACAATGTCCGTATGTCTGTGTGTATGGTATAACATGTCGTGTAACCTGTCATTTGTGTTATCGCCACATCGTTTTATGTGCTCATCGCAATTTTTCTGATATGACATTTGTATTTATATGGATATTGAGGTTTATTGGATCGTGTGTCGGTCAGGTATTGTTTTGTTTTGTTTTTTCAACTTATTGGTATTCACGGATTCGTATTGGTTGTTAACATATGTTTAGGTGATTATGGTGATACACTTTTATGTCAACTGGGTATAAAAATTGATAGACTTAAGGAAACTTTTATGCATAACGAGAATTGTAGTAACCAAAATAGTCTTTTTTTCAAACATAGCTTTGCGATTATAAATTACGATTCATAAAATACGGTCACGTTAAAGTATCCTACCGAAATCAAATTACCAGCCAGTTTACATACTCTTACCTTCTTCCCATGGGGGTAGCCAGAAACTACAGAACGCCATCTGCTACGATTCTAACATACTCCTTTTGCATCGTTTACGTTCGTACATCTGGTCATACACGCACGCCGGTTACGAGTACTGCGCACCTGACCTTTCTGAAGAACATCTAGCCGGTCCACACTGCGAAAAATCTCACTTGAAGTGAGCTGTCAATAGCATCCATCCCTAGACTCATGTGTAATGATAGCTCACTTCAAGCTCACTTCGCCTAAGTTTTTACGTGGAGATTTTGTAATCAACCTACAATTTCCCCACAGCTGGGACACAGGCATCCTCTTTTCGAGGTGGAGTGGGCTATAGTCTACCACGCAAGCCCAGTGCGGGTTGGTAGATGTCACATGTCTTTGAATTATCGATCCTAGGACATGCCGATTTCCGTTTTGAGACCAGTGGTGATGAAAATATTTACACAAAGTAAAGCGCCTGGCTGGGTTCGAACCTATGACCTACAACCAGGGCTTGGAATGGGTACCGGTACTCCACCTAACAAGTAGCGGGACCAACCGGATCTTTTTACTTCTTATATCTGTGTTCTCACTCTATCTTACGGAAATATTTGTTTAGTACCGATTTTGGTATCGGTACAAAACCAATACTGATTAGAAATACCAATAATCTATTGGTATATAAACGTAGTACCGGTACCAGGTGCAGTACCGGTGTACTAGTCTGGTACAGGTGTCACACGAAGGCCAATCCGGTTCCCAAAAATACTTGTATTTCAAGCCCTGCCTATAACTCGTAAGCCATTACCACTGCTCTCTGAAGCCATAACTATTTTATATTATGATAAACATTACATGCCTCAAATATCACAAATAAGGCTTTTGCGCTCCAAAATCGGCGCAAACTGCCGACTGATCGTCAAGCGCGTTTACGCACGAGATCACTTCAAAACGCAATCAGTTGAGAGAAAAAAGACCCAAAGTGATAAAGTGCTCCCAAAAGTACTAACAGCAATACCGACTGTACTGCATGGTTTACAAACACACAAACGTTAAAAAATAAAAGTTTCACAGCAATGAAATTCGAATTTGGATTTTTTTTTTTGGACTGAAAAGGGAAGGTTTTGTTATTTGGTCCATGGTTACGACTTTATGACGTCAGCAGTGACGATTTCCGCGGTGGGCGCTGAAGCAGCTGGACCGGGAGCTTCTCCTGGAAGCCTCGATCGTGCAGGCCTGGGTGTTTTCACCGGACAGGCCTGCTGACATTGACGATGAGGCGGAGTGGTTCCGGGAGGCCATGTCCGAGATCTGTGACGTGGCAATGCCCCGAGTCCGGCCAGGACGCGCCCGACGTCAGGTGTACTGGTGGTCGCAGGAGGTTGGGGCGCTACGCAAGGCGTGCGTCGACGCGCGACATCGGTACACCAGGCACCGCAGGCTCCGCATCCGCCCTCCGGATGCGGAAGCCACGGAGGTGGAGCTGTACGAGGGGTACAGAGCGGCGAAGACCACCCTCCAAGAGGCTGTCAAGCGGGCCAAGGATACGGCCCGCGAGGAGATGTTGGAGACTCTGAACCGAGATCCATGGGGGCGCCCTTACAGAATGGTGCGGAATAAACTCCGCACCTGGGCCCCCCCGCTGACGCAGAGTCTCCGACCCCAGCTGGTGGAGGAAGTGGTGAGCGCTCTGTTCCCTTCACGGGGGGAGCATACTCCCCCGCCTATGGCTCCGCCACTTGCGGTGCCCGAAGCGGACCACACGGACGACGACGACGACACCCCTGAAGTGACCGGGGTAGATCTGAGAGCGGCGGTAGGCAGGCTGAAGGCCAAAAATACCGCCCCGGGACCCGACGGCTTGCCGGGTAAAGCCTGGGTCCTGGCCTCGAGGGCTCTCGGGCCTCGACTGGAGGCGCTCTTAAGCGCATGCATGGAGAGAGGCCAGTTTCCACTCCGTTGGAAGACGGGGAAGCTGGTCCTCATTCAGAAGCCAGGGCGCCCTGCGGACTCTCCGTCCGCATACCGGCCCATAGTGCTGCTCGACGAGGTCGGCAAGCTCTTTGAGAGAGTGATTGCGGGCCGCCTCGTCGGGCACCTGGTGAGGACGGGGCCGGATCTTGCGGAGTGCCAGTTTGGCTTCCGCAAGGGGCGCTCGACGGTGGACGCCATCATGCGCGTGAGAGCCCTCACGACGGGGGACGCGGTGTCCCGGGGTGGGGTGGTCGTGGCGGTGTCACTCGACATCGCCAACGCGTTCAACACCCTGCCCTGGAGCTGCATAGGGGAGGCACTCCGGTATCACCGGGTGCCGACTTACCTCCGTCGAATAGTCGGGGCGTATTTGACGGACAGAGCCGTCATCTACCCCGGTCGCGACGGGAATTGGAACCGGCGAGAGATGTCGTGCGGTGTCCCGCAGGGATCGGTTCTGGGGCCGCTCCTGTGGGACATCGGTTACGACTGGGTGCTGCGGGCCGACCTCCCTGATGGCGTCAGCGTAGTTTGCTACGCTGACGACACGCTGGTCCTGGCGCAGGGGAGGTCGCATCAGGCGGCGGCCGACGCGATGACACGCGGGGTTGCGATAGTCGTGGAAAGGATCCGGCAGTTGGGTCTCGAGGTGGCATTGCACAAGTCCGAGGCCATGTCTTTTCATGGGCCCCGGTACGGGCCACCTTCGGGATCCCAACTAATGGTAGGAGGGGTTCACATCGGCGTCGAGAAGACGATGAGATACCTGGGTCTCGTCCTCGACAGCCGGTGGAACTTCGTCGAGCATTTCCGACGTTTGGCCCCCAAACTGGAACGGACCGGGGCCGCCTTAAAGCGGCTCCTGCCCAACCTGAGGGGGCCAAACGCCTCCTGCCGGAGGCTTTACGCGGGGGTCGTGCGGTCCATGGCCCTATACGGGGCCCCGGTATGGGCGCGTTCACTGCGGCTTCGAGCCGCACACTACCTGAACGCGCCCCAAAAGGTGGTAGCCGTAAGGCTAATCCGGGGGTACCGCACGATCTCGGGCGAGGCAGCAAGCCTCCTTGCCGGACTGCCACCATGGGATCTGGAGGCGATAGTCCTCGCGCGCCTGTATGACTGGCGCGCGGAGGCACTACGTCGGGGGGAAACTCTGCACCCGCGGCAAATCGCTGCGGAGCGGACGGACCTCCGGCGCGGTCTCATGGTGGAATGGAAGGCGCGACTATCGCAACCCAGCGCAGGGCACGCCACGATAGCGGCGATAAGACCCCTCTTTGAGGAGTGGCTAGAGAGGCGTCACGGCGCTCTCACCTACCGCCTGACGCAGGTCCTCTCCGGACACGGATGTTTCGGGAGGTTCCTGCACATCATCAGGCGGGAGGAGACGCCCGGGTGTCACCACTGCGAGGATCGCCCAGAGGACACGGTGGAGCATACGGTGGAGGTCTGCCCCGCTTGGGCAGAGCACCGCCGTGTCCTCGTAGAGGCGATCGGCAGCGGCGGCGACCTCTCGCGCCCGGCCCTGGTGCAAGCCATGGTCCGGGGCGAGAGGGAGTGGGAGGCGGTCACCTCCTTCTGCGAAGCAGTCATGCTAGCGAAGGAGGTGGCGGGATGGGCGAGGGAAAGATCCTCACGCCTCAGCCGCCGAGGGAGACGCTCCGGGCGTCGGGAGCCGCGTGACGACTCCCGGCCACCGTAGGCGCGGGCCTGCGGGCGGAGAGCAATGGGTAGCTCTCCGTCCGATCAGGACCAGGCCCGTGCCGGACGGCGTGTATGTGTTCCACGCGCGCCTCAAAGAGATGTCAGCGTAGTTGACGGGGCCCGACAGGGCCGAAGCCTGCCGGGGTAGCGGGATCGTCCGAAAGGGTTACCGCTGCCCTGGTACGTAAAGGGCTAAGGAAGGAACACGGGTGGGTTTTAGTCAGTAAGAGTCTGACACTCCCTTCTGCTCCACCCAGAGCGGGAGGAGTCATTTGATGATTTCCCATCCTGAAAAAAAAAAAAAAAGCAGTGACGATTCATAGCCGGTATTTATGACGTCCCAGAATACAGGTGGTGTAGTGGCTAAACAAGCTAACCTCGTATTTTTGCAGTTATAGTAAAGCCGCTGAACGTAAGGTGGATCATCTACGAGTTACATCACCATAAGGGACAAATCTCGTAGTTTTAAGAACCACCACAGTCTGATCTCAGTCTCAATCTGTCCAAAATACCTCTAATTTCCCTACATTTTTGAAAAGTTTTTGACATTGATCGTCGCTGAGATGAGATTGCAACTAAGTTTTGAACGTTTTTAATTACGAGAATCGGACTTCTGTTTTCTGATAGTTTTACAATTGAATTTGGTTGCAAACAAATTTATTATTTCACTCTTCCTCCTCTCTCCTAAACTATTATGCTATTCCCGACATGGTCCACATTCGTAAGGTATCAAAATTTTAAGCCTACTATTTTAATATTTAGTAGAAATATTTTTTTATTATTATTTCTACTAAATATTAAAAACCGGTATAAACACAATAGTTAAGTATAAAATAGAACACAACCAGGTAAAAACAGGCAACACCACGACACTTCCCAATACGAACCGCATACATACCCATTACTAACCGGCCAGCACAGACATTTATGTATTAGAATAAAATATCGTCGGACCCCATTACGTGATGCGTCCATAAAATGTTTCCGCGTAATATCACTGATATATTATCCAAAAAGATATATTTCGAATAGTGTTGTAAAAGCCGGTGTACTGTTTTCATGGAAATTAAACTGAATGGTCTTTTGTTTTTATGACATGAGCAGGTACATTTTGTTATTATTTTGTGGGTTGCCAGTGAAACCACAAATTACATATTTAATTATGTTACAAAATTAAAGTTATTACCTTGTGCTGTGTTCTATAAAAGGTAATTATTACTCCATAATCATCACATCCACCTTTTATTACTGTCACGAGTAGAAAAAGCCTTCCTTGAAACGGGAAATATTTATTTATTTATTTAACCATTTATGCACACACATATAAACAGACAAGAAGAAAGGAACAGAAAAATACGTACAAAGGTGATGCTTATTTCTAAAGAAATCTCTTCCAGCATTCCTAATATCGCTTAAACGTGCAAGATAATACAGCCCTTTTCGTTGACAATCCTCTTGAAGGGCAAGGTCATGAAGGCTAAGGGTTATGTCGGGCATGCTGGCTTCTCAACTATTTAATCCACACCACCCGCTGATTGTTTATGGATGGAAAGATACTAGATCGTCAGAACCTTGCCCGCTAGCGACAAGATGCATTGTTAGCGCAGGGTTTATCAATCTACCCTGTATTGTCCCAGTGCAGGGCCAAGGCTCTCTCTTTTCCACACAATTCTGTCTTTTGCTAGTGCCAGCCAGTCTTTTCGGTAGGAGTCGAGCTCGACCCGCCATCTTCGTCTCGGCCTGCCGTGATGGCGTCGTGCGTTTAGTGCGTTCATTTGTCATCTAATATGCGGCAGACATGTCCATCTTAAACAACCCGTTAAAATATAATACATTCTTCATCATCATCTTCTTAGAAACACGTAGTAATGAGAACGTTATATGTTAATTATGGGTCTTCTTACTTCAACCTTGATCCTAGTTCCCCATTTTCATCTGCGTTTTGTTAAGAAGAGCCTTCAACAATACAAATCATCAATCTCCTGCCTTATCCTAATTTATTCGTCGTCAGCGCAACATGTGTTTTTCTTCCATACTTCTCTATTAGTCGTCATCTCAATAGTCACCACCTTTCTAACCATATCATCATTCTCACATGCCATCCATTGTATCTTTGATCTTCTCCTACTTTTATAGCCATCGACATTCATACTCAAAACTCTCCTGGCGACATTTTCCTTATTTATGTATTTTCTAATTTTTGTATTTAAGTATTTTCTAACTGAACAGACAGCTGTGCTGCTGGGGAGTTTGTTGCGCCACTTCTTCTTCCCAGCGATAGCACTAGGAAGTGGTGAAGGACGGGCGTTTTTGGGGGACTGTCTTTTGTAATTTTGACGTTCGAAAAGTTTTTCGAGTTTTGATTTTTGATTTGATTTCTCCGTAACACATGCCCATGACAACCGATGTCCACACCTCTTCAGTTCAGTTAACTCTTTCAGGCTTCCTCTTATGTACTCATTTATTATTCTATCCATTCGTGTATATACACATCCCTCTGAGCATTTTCATCTCAGCTGCATACAATTGCCTTTCATTCATCCCTTTTGTGGCGCAACATTCTGATCCATACAAGACAGCATGTCTAATCATGGTTTTATTATATCTTCCCCTTAAGTTTAAGGGGAATGCGGGAGTCGCAGACTGTTCAATACAAATAAAGAGTTTTTATAACGAACTTATAAAACCAGTAAAACTGGTCAACATTTGTAAACAGTAGGTACCCCTCAATTATTTCTACGCACTATTTTGTCGGCCGCGTCACGCTTGGCTAGCGAACACCCTCATATTGGAGTGCCCTCAATAACGTCACATATGGTGTGTCCTGTCAATAACAAATCCAATAGGTTCTTATTAAATAGTCAGTCAACCAAAATACTTGATAAGGTAGAAGGTCCCCGAGCTTATGTCAAGAAAACAAGCTAGAGCTTCTTTTGAAAAGCTTTTAATAACACAATACTAAATCCAATTACCAAGCAAATTAATAAGATCGTACATATACAGGCTGACCTATTTACATTGGTCCAAATTTGTTTTTTTGTGTCTATTACATCTCAATGATTCATCTAACGCAACATTATGTTCCGCAAAAATCAGTAGTTTAGAAGTTGTGCTTTTTAAATTTTATTTTCTTAAAGGTTATTTAGGAATAACGTCAAAAATACTTCATTAGTTAAAAGATACGATAGATATTATTTAGTACTTACTCACCAAATTTGATTTACGGCTGATTTTTCCACCGCCAGATAACTTTCGAGGATTTAAATTAACGTTTGACAGTTTTTGTATGAAATAACTGTCAAAATTTCAAAATTATTCCTCAGACAAAGATATCAGATGATTGTAAAATCCGCCCTTAGTACTTTCAATGTACAGAAGTTTACGACTAAAGTAGAGATTTTAAGAAAATAAACATCTATACTACTGATTTTCGCGGAACATAAATGTTCCGTTTAGGTGAATACATGGAAGGTGCTAACCACAAAGAAAAATTTGGCCCACTATAAATGGGCCAACCTGTATATCTAGAGAAAATCATATTCGGCAGTATTATAAGAGATCATAGTATACTTACTATTCGATCGATTGTCCCGGTCTCAGTTATTGTGTTTTATTAATGACAACATTGATCGTTGTTACGCGAATGAATAGAATAAGAAATGAGTTACATCGTATACAAGAGGAAGTCTGAAAATGAAACCGGTGACTGAAAACTTGTATTGTGACAACCGGTTTCCTGACGACATTTTCCACATTTCTCCGCATCATGTGATCCGGAGGAATGTGGAAAACGTCGTTAAGTGAAAAGTTTTAAGTATGAGTGAGGATGGCTATACAAGTAGAGGAAGAGCAAAGACACGATGGATGGACTGTCTGAAAGATGATATAGCTAGAAAGGGAGTGACTACCGAGGTGACGACTAATTGAGAAGTATGTAACAAATAGACATGTTGTACCGACCCCAAATAAATTGTGATAAGGACAGCAGAACAATGATGAGCATTCATCGAATACCTTTCTGATCAGAAAACAGGAAACCGCTACTTACCACTCCATAAAAATAGCGACTATCCAATGAACTCCCAACATAATCAGCAACAACATAAAAATCCTCATAAAACAAATGCTTGTTCAAATCATACTTTAACAAGAACTCGTATGCAAAACTTTTCACATAACTTTCTCTATACCCCTATAACCGTACCCAAAACTTATCACGGTCAGTGCCCTTGTAAAACAATACCAAGGTGATAACAATAACAATAATTCAGAGATATAAATAGCCTACAATTGCAATAAGGACCTTACTTCCAACGTACACGGGGAACATTGGACCGGCCATGTTATAAAACCCATCTGTGACCAGCAGCAATTCGCTCCCAAAAATAGGCTATATTTCTTGTCTAACGTAGTTTGGTTGTAAGTGCTAAACATTAACACGCTATTTAATAGCTTTTGTGAAGATAAGTAAGGTGTCTTTATAATTTTATATTTTCTTATACGAATAAGAATGGTCTTAATTTTGAAGGTTGTCTGCAAAAGTCGACCTTATGTTGTACAGGCAGGCAGAAAAATAACTCAGGTTGCATTCGGTAAAATATAGGGCTGATTTTTCCAACGCTAGATAATTTTATCCGAGGAATAATTTTGAATTTTTGACAGTTTTTCCATACTAAATCTGTCAGACGTCCATTTTATTCTACGAATAAAAATTATCCGTCGATTGAAAAATCAGACCTTAAACGAGCGCGATTTAAAATGAGCTTTCAAATTATTTCTACTAAGTTTTTTTGTTTCGTAAAAAACAGTGATTGAATAAGCGCGTTGATATAAAGAAGTTCTTTCAGAATTAACCTAATAGTTATTATTTTGTATCATTGAATAGCCCCCATAGTACAGTTCTTCTTAAACAAAGTTTGAATCAATAAATAATAGATAAATAGTAAGTCTGCCATTATCAGAGTTTAATGGTCTGTAGAGTTAAGGGTGTGTGGACCCTTAGCTTTGACCACGCCTTTCTCAAAAAATAAAAATCAAAAGTTATTTATTGAAACTAGGTTTGAGAATCAGCACTTTTTAACATAAATTACATGACACAGTTCCCTAAAACACTCCATCACTTCCTAGTGCTTTAGCCGGAAAGAAGAAGTGGCGTTTCTGATTTAAAATTTTGGAATTATTCACATTCAATCTAGGTTAAAGGCACTTCATATTAATTTCACGTCAAAAAAATAATATACAAAAACAAAATAGTAATTTCTACAAATAATATCAGATTTAAAAGGGCAGCCGTACCACTGATACTTTTAATGAAACCGTGTCTCATTAAGTATTCCATATTAAATATACTTGAAATCTCTGGCCGATAGAGATATTTTTAGGTTTTTGTTCGTGCTCGTTCAAGGGTCCATTAATAGCCAGTCGAGCGATCCTGTCTAAGTTCGGAATCTTATTTATAGAAATAGGAGGACAGTATCTTTGCAATGTTTGCAACTTGCGATACAGTAACGTGAAAGGCTTTAATGTAATGAAAAGATCAAAAAGATCAACTTTTTTAATCTACTGGATTACTGCTATTTTCAGCACATCGAATAGGTACTGCTACTTGTAAGTACTCTTCACCCCATGTGTCATCATCTGATGCTTCCATTTCGTAATCAGCAACTACTGAACAAAATATCACCTCTACGAGTAGACCACGCCCTATTTTCCATGGCTGTTTGTGAATGTGAGTTTAAATGTTTGTAAACGCACCCACGATACAGGAGAAATTCCTAGTGTAAGGCAATGTTAAAAAAAAAAAAAAGTTGTAAAATTGCTTTGTGATTCTCTTACTCATTTTCTCATAGCATGTGCCCTTAGTTGTCTTATGCAATAACGAAATAAACGAAGAGCGATACAAGCTTCTTTTTTGCAAGAAACCAACGGACACATTTTTGATTATTTCATCACCACTGCTCTCAAAACGGTAAAGGAAAACTGGCATAGCAAACTGGCATGTCTTAGAACTAAAAATTCGAAAACATGTGACGTCTACCAACCCGCGCTGGGCCCACGTGGTGGATAACTGCCTATTACCTCTAACCAAGAAAAGGCCCTTGTCCTAGCTGTCATTATAGGCTGATTATGCAACGGCCTCTTCTTTGTAAGAAACCACGCAACCAAAGAAATCCTTAAAATTACATAGACACCATTTTCACCTCAGGAATAAAGACTTTGGTATCCTCTTTACAGAAACTACGCGACCGAGGTATACGAATCTCTTTGTAAGTAATATCTATTATACCAAATCTCAACCCGAACAAGTACTCCCACGGGCCAGTAATAACAGGGCCATCTTTTTTATGAGGCAGCAGAGTTTAATGTTATTAGTTCTGGACCGTCCTGTGATTTACAAGGATAATGTCCTGACCTTAATAGACTGTTCCTAATGTCCAAGTAAATTGTGGTCACATGAGTTGTTTTGTGGAATGAAGTTTTGTAGTAAATGATTTTTTATACATAGGTATGAAAATACTAGTAGTGGAGGTTTTCAAAAAGGTGGCTTGGACAGACTGGATGCGGAAGGCGGAGAATTGGGTATAGTGGTGCAGCTTTGGAGAGGCCCCGTCAAGAAAATCATTCATAATTATATGCTTGACTATGTTGAATAATTACAGTCCAAAAGCATAGTCCACCACGTTTCCTTCACGATTCACGACTTTAGATCTCCAATCCAGGGTTACTTTCCACAGTTTTGTAGTTTTTAACATAGGAAGATGTATCTTAAATTAATTTAGGAACTCTAAAGGGTGGTCCTTGGGTCTAGAATGTTTAGGCTTGTTGTAACTTAGAGCTAGTTTCCAAACTTTCTAGTAAGAGAAGTTTCAATTAGAAAACTTAATACGAATACCATAAATCCATCCTACATAAAAAAGAATCATTTATTACCTTATTATAGGAAAACAAACAGATTATTTCTTTGAACACGTGCAGACTAAACATTCCGACACGAGGGCTAATGTTAGCAAATGTTTATACATTACCGTAACCGATATTGCTTTGTTTTCGGTTAACATGTAGTAAATGGTTATTAACTCTGACATAATTAACCTGAAGTATTTAATACGAAATAAGCTTTGATTAACATCCAGTTTTGGGATATCAATAAATATGGGTGATGTATTTATTTTGGAATTGGTGAACTTGTCATGATAATATGCCTTGTACCCATCCTGTCCGTGGCGGGTGGGGAGGTGGACTATGTCTATGAGTATCTCTGTCTTGGTCAAACCTAGTCTCTTTCCAGGCAAAATAAAACAAATAAGTTGCAAAACGCACCGAAATTGCCTGGAAAAAGTAATAAAGGGCGATCTTCCTCTATCCCTTTAGAGAATACTCGTCGATATGTGTATTCTTCCCATCTTCACGAATGGCTCTTGAACGTGGTCTTTGACAATTCAGTAGAGTTCCACCATCGAAGTTTGCCAGAGAGCTATGGAACGGAGTATTACGGGTATTACACTTGTGTACCGGGTTAAGAATACAACAATCCGTTCCATCACTAAAATAACTGATGTCACTCGGAAAGCTGCCACGCTTAAATGGAATTGGGTTGGACACATCTGCCGCATATCAGACGATCAATGGGCCAAATTTACGACCCAGTGAGTCTCGCTTAATAGCAAACGACATCGCGGCAGGCCCAGACGGAGATAGCGCAATGAGCTGGACTCCTTTAATAAAGATTAGTCCTTGGCAGCCCTGGACAAAGAGAGGTGGAAAAAGAGTAGGGAGGTCTGAGCCCACAAGTGGGACAGCAACGGCTAGTAAAAAAATGGTGCACCTCCTAGCCTGCCCTCTGTGTCCCAAAACATGCATTCAAACTGTCCGCGGCCACCGACAACGGAAGTCGCCGGTGATCGAACTAAGTACCCTCAGCTCAGCTGTCCCTCCGACTATTAGACCAACGTAAGACATGGAACCAAGTTCCTAGATAATAACTCATTGCTACACCAACCGTGGGTGTTGATAAAGGAACAAACATTTTATTTCGCCCACATTACGTAGTTTCGATTAACTGGGAGTTTGTGTTTGTACCCACGCTGCAAAAGAGAGTTATAGTTACATTTAAAAATAAACGGATGACTTTGTTTAAATTGTTAAATAAACATAGATATTTACTCCAATCAACTTTTCTAAACTAAGTTCAATGATGTATAAGGCCGCGTCCTAAACAAAAGCGATCATCGATTTCATATTTCACTTTTGTTTGGAAAACCGGAAGGCACTCTACGTCGGCACGACCACGCGTTCCCATTCACCGAACAAAAAGTGACATTTGAACGCGACGATCGGTTTTGGTTAGAACGCGAGGTATGGCATTTTCCCTTTTGGTCGGTTATTGCAACTCACTATAATTAGGCGACCCGTATTCAACAGAGATACGCCTATCTAATAAAATAAGTATATTCTCAAATACCCACATGCAACAGTATACCTACATACATAAAAAGTTTAGTTATCTATACTTATTATTATAAAAAGGTAAAATTTTATGCGTTTGTATATAGGGATAATCGTCGGGACTACTGAACCGATTCCGCAAATTCTTTCACTTCCCTTAACATAAAGTGGTTAAAAGACCTTATTAAACGATTTCTTAATTTTATAGTTACTTAGCAGTTAAAGTTATATTTAAATGACTTATTATTGAATAGGCTAGATTGTGATGTGAATAATGTATCACTGACCGTGATAGGTATTTTACAAGGAAAATAATTTAAACAAGAAATTTCAATACTCGATACTTTTATCTTCTCCTTTTTCTTTCTTCTTTTTTTTCTTTTTCTTTTATTTTTCTTTTATTGACGAAGTCGCGGGTACAAGCAAGTTATTCATAATAAATAAATAACAAAACCAAAATAACGAAATGTCATAAAACTGCTATGAACCGGAATTTTTATACCTACCCAGGATGACATGATGTTAAAATATACCCGAAAAACGCGAAAAAAATGTAAAATCTGGAATAATCAATGGCATGAATATTATAATGGGCACGTTAACATATTTCGCAAGTCATGTGAATAAATGGGCTTACTAAAGGTAGTCATTACTGGCAAATCGAAAAATTATATCGGATCAAGTGAACGTAGGTTGTCAAAAATACCACTGAGCTCATTTCCCTTTATAAGGTATGAACCGTCGACGTTAAAAGTGCATAGGCAATGCTAAAACTCATGGCAATTGAATGCATAGCAAAAAAATGTCATGAGAAAAGTTTCGAGGACAAATGTGGATGGCTGTAAGATAAGTGTAGGGGAAGACCATAGATGCGATAGATGAACTGTGTGAAAGATGATATGGGTAGAAAGGTTGAAGATCGAGATGACAACTATGGTACAAACGCCACCACATCAAGCTACCCAAAACTGTCAAATCCCAATCAACCTTGCACCAATGCTTTAGCCATAAAGTTTTTTTGTTTTTATATCTATTAAACAAATTTGGCAGATTATAGTAGCTTGATGTGCTGGCTTCTGTACTATAAAAAGAGAAGGATGGAAGAAGATGACATGTTGCACCAACCGCAAAGAAATTGGAATAAGGACTGGAGAATGGTACATAATGATGATTGGCTTAAGAACGTCTTTCCTTCTTCTTTGTCTTTAAGTCCAGATAAAGATTTTTCGGGTTATTAAATTATTAGGCTTCGGGGATGACAGGTATGATGTTATGGATGTTTGAATGATCAGAATTTGGTTTAACTTAAAGCGATAAGCACCTGACCATCATACTCCTATCAATGGGGAAGGACCCATTGATAGGATTTCCATACATTACCTAGAATATTGTGTGAAGCAATTCCATAGGATCAAGTATTCGGAACTTAGGACCAGCAGGACTGTTGCACATACTAACAGTAGCAATGGCGTTCATTTTGACAGTTCAACAACATTCATTGCATTATTTACGTTGCTGAGCAGATACATTTTTCAAACATATAAAGCAATGGATTAGTAATATCCTTCAAGATGGTTCAGATTGTGATTGAAAGTATACTACGTATTTCAGACCAGAAATTGGCATTGGGTGTGTCACCCAAGAAAATAATTATCTGATTTAAATAGTGATATTAATAATTCACTAAACTATTCTCCTCCCTTTAATACACATGATAAAATACTAATACGATAAAGAACAACACTAATATTTCATAGCTATCATGATCACTAACCGCCATTATATTATACGTGGCACATATTACGGAATATAAATTGTTAAACATTAGCCTTTTTTGCCTTAAAAACAAAGGCAAAGCGTACACGCGTTTTGTCTTAAAAATTACATGTCCCATAAAAAATGTTGTAATATTTTTATAAGACACTTTCTGTTAATAGAGTCTTTTAAATCTAGCGGAGGGACGAAAGAACGATGTAAAAAGTGTATGCGATTTATACCCCGCCACAGCGGGCAGCAAAGAAAGTCGTTTAAAAGATATATTAACTGAGAAAATGCAAGAGAATATGGAACCACGTTATGCATCACGAAAGCGCTTGATTTAGAGAAGCTCTTTATTACCAGAATAATTGAGAGCCTGGAATTCAACGTTCATAGAAATGCTATTGTAGACGTAATAGATTTTAAGGGCTTTCGAAATATCAGTAAATTCAGCTGCAACTTTTTGGAGCAAATCAACTATCGCGGAATTTACACATGGCAAAGCTCTCAAAAAAAAGTATAGAGATTTATCTCAAAACGGCGACGATAACAAAAAACCATTGGAAACGGGCCAGGTTCGTAGTATTTCGGATAAGCCGTAACAACGCCGAAGGCTCGCTTGCTATTTGTCCACATAATTTACCACTGGGCAACCAAGATACTTCCGCATAACAAACTTTAAGCTTCAATAGTACATACGTGTTAAGTTGCACCGAAACGCTCAGGAATATCCAAGCCATTTCGCACCCCGTAAAACAATGGCCTCTATAAATTACTAATATTGTGCTCCTTCGATAAGGACGATATACAGCGCTGCTTTCAAACAGATACCAGAAAGTGCAATATTAGGATAAGAGCTGCAAACAATCGAACAATCTATTTTTTCTTCAGGGTGATTTACAGTCCACAGTTGTCAGTCTCGGGGCGAAGACACTGGTATTAAGGTACTTTAACGATAGAGTTATAGTAAAATAAGTTAATGGTTTCGTGATGACTTTAAAAGAGTTGTTGGAATGTTTTACAAGTTTTATTTGAAATTGCCTTTCTAGAAAGGGAAGTTGCATGAGTATAAACGCTTTTTAAGTGTTCTTTTTAAAGTGAACAAAACTGTTGAATGCTGACATTCGTTAAGAGTTTTGGTAACGTTACTAATACAGTTGGCAGAGCCAAATCGCGTTCGTTAAAAGCCTTTTATCGTTTTCCATTTCAACCAATAAATTTATGTAAAAATATGCCGAAACGATTATTTTCTATTGCTCTTAGGTCTGTAAAAAACTTGACTGCTCAGCGGTTAAATAATATAGCTATACAGACATTTTCATGCCAAGTCACGCTCCAACTAAAATTTTGTTGAATTTATTTAAAAATCAGACGATAAAAATGCTATGTTGGTTTTCGCTTTTGAATATTTGCTGTGCTGGCGATGTCTCGACAGATTAAAATCACGATTTACATTTGGTCCATTTGGTTTCTCGTAAACTGAATTTGCATGCAGACAAGTGTCTAGGCAAAGAAGTACTGAATTAATAGAATTTACTGTTACTATACCACTGTGCCGAAATGTGTGTAGAAGCAACTGCAGCATACTAGTTTTCCGGGTATAATCATAAAATTAAATTATCTAGATGTTGGAATGGTTGCAAGTATCTATGCGATATTGTTAGGAGTTCTGGCAAATTACTTCAAGCAATGTGATTTTGCTTTTTAAGCCAAAACTCTAAACTACCGTAGTCAGGTCAATGTTCTCTGCAACAAAGCAATAACAAACTTCAATAAAAGCCAGCAAAATACGTATCACAATGCATAACGAAGTGCAGTCATTGCACAAATTGAAAACTCTACACTGAACGATGCCAAATGTCCTCCATTCCAGATGACAAGATACATTACGCTACGTGAAACATATTCACAAGTTGGAGTAGTTCACGACCTCAATTCACGACCAAACAGTTTTTTTGAACTGACAAAGCTACCACAAACTCCGATGTCGTATGTGGGGTCACGGCCTTACTAAATCCTGCGGATGTATGCAAAAGCCACGAACGGGAGTGAAATCTGATCAAATGGAATGCGGAGGATTCAAACTTTGAGGTTCGATGCCATTTTGCGGATTTTACGCCCTCGATGTGTTCCGATGTATGGTCTAATCGAATCAAATAGTTTGGGACACATGCGTATCTGATATCCAAGTTTTGGTATTGGTATAGCATTTGGCTATAAAAGACCTTTTTGGTTATACCAGATGCCGTTGATTTTGCATACGTTTTTTGTTTGTTTGATTTAAAAAATATTTGGTCCTTTTGCCTTCGAATGTCTGGTGCCATATTGACGGATTATATGAACCTTTTAATATAATTGAACAGATAGAAATCAAAGAAAGGTGACAAACAAAAGGTATTTACAAGACAGATGCGAGTGAAAACGCCGAGAGGGGACGCCCTATGAGGACATATAGTGACTTTATTGGTGATGTTCTTCAGCAAGGTCAGGTGCGTAGTAGTCGCCAGCCAGCATATACGAGGCAAAAGAAGTATGTAAGGATCGTAGCAGGTGGCTTTCTATAGTTTCTGCTTACCCTCATGGGAAGAAGGCGTCAATGTATATATGTATGTAGAAATCAAAGTCTGGTCTACATTACAAGTTGCACCATCTTCACATGGAAAACAAAAGTGAAAAATATATCTCATAAATAGCATAATGGTCATCATCCTGCACGTCTTACGAATCAATTGGAGGAAACAATTTTGTTATTTAATGGGTATCAATCAAAGTCGGTTCTAGGTGACTGCGTGATTCGACAACACTTATGGCGTAGGTACTACTACGACTACGACCTACATTTCAATTAAATTAGACACTGAATCGCAGTTGTGCTGGTTAAGTTTGAAATTTGTAAAGTCTTGGGTGTAAATAGTGGCACATAGCTGTTTGATATCTATGTTTCTGTTATTTGAAGAGCCGTAACGGCAATGGTATCGGCCCCGAATTACGAGTCGTGGGTTCGAACCCAGGCAAGCGCTTTAGTTTGTGTAAATATCACTCACCACTGCTCTCAAAACGGTAAAGTAAAACATTGTGAGTAAACCGGCATAATATCCTAGACCAAAAATTGGAAGACTGATGGAATACAGCCCACCCCCTCTCGAATATCAATCATCATTTCTAACTAATCCTTACATATTTTACTCATAGTTTTGTGTGTCCTGTCAAGCTTAAAAGTCTTTACGACTCAGAACCTATTCCATTATTTAAAGTAAAAGTAAACCTATTGAATTTCTAGCCATGTTTTAGTTAACTGCACGTTTTGGCAAATCAGCCCCGGTTCGTTGATTAGCTGTCGAAATCAATTCAATTGTTTCAAATTCCTGTGCATACAGGACCTCCGGCAATGACCAACTAAAACGGTTTGTTGTGTCAATGCTGAAACATATTATTTGTTGGCTTGATTGTAATTCGGTTCAGTGGATCGTGTGAGCTAAACATTTCTTAAAAAATTTAATTACACGCCTCTGCGGGGTGTAAAAATTGGACATATTGGGATTTGAGGAAGCAGTGTCGCTTTGAGCCATCGAAAGCTCAAATAAAATCCTGCATAGATTATTAGAATACATTGGTCTTCTGTTTTTTTTTTAAATATTAATTAAAATTTTGCTTTCAGATTCATAAATTCGTCCAGTTACACTACAACTTTGTAGCTATTTACTTGGTCAATACTAAAATTACGAACAACCGCGACGTTTATGACGTATATAAACCTAAAACTTGTTTGATATTCCATACTCAGTACAAATTCCACAACACAATCACAATGGCCGTCTACCTAACGGGTGTTCGGAACACTCCAACTTTGCGGCCAGTTTGTCACTCCGAGTCAAAAGTTCCCTCCACTTCAAGCGATTCGACTCGGACTTTGCGTGATTCGGAACCAAAGTTTCCCGTCCTACGCCTTTTTATTTTATGACGGGTGTCAATTACTGGATATCTGTTGTTCTTTTTGTCGAGTTTGAGGAGTTAAACTTTCCGACTGCTTGATGTTTTTATTTCAGTTCGCTAGTGTATTTTGATATCATAATAAGGAGGACTTTCGAGTTGTAGGAGTATTACAGTTTGTAAGTGTGTTTTTGGGACAAAGAGAATCTGGTTTTGAGAAAACTTCGCGTTTTATTTGTATCGTAGAAACTGGGAGTAGTTCGCATCGCGCCGAGACCCGGAACCTTGGGTGCTTCCGCCTGGCAAGCGTGGAGTCTTGTGGTATAGCGTTGATGTGTTCCGGCTGTGTATTAAGGGCGCATCCCCTCAAATTGCTGGAAACATCCGCTGCTATAGTATGTGCCACACGATTTGGTATTCGCGGATGGTTTCGAACAACGTATCAAGCATTCTTTATTAAGATTACATGACAATATATTCGTGCATGATCGGAATGTGAGATGCGACTGTAGCCCTTGTTGCCTACAACTGGATTTTTACGTCTATTAGGTATATTAAATAATATTATTTTATGCATAAAGTACATTATCTCTCCTGTCAGCTGTCAGTATAGCTAGATTACCTGCAAATTGCCTGCACACCGACTAAGCTGATGAAATTATAGCCACTGATCTGTGCTAGGCTATTCTCCATCAGCTAATCCCACATTATGTCCGCTGACGGTTTGCAGTTAGCTTTGAGCAATATCTAGCTTCAAACTAATATCGTGGTATGCGTTTACGGTCCACATAAACTGTGAATGAGTAAGGAGCAAATTGCTGAACAGCTTTCAGTTCTTTCAGTCGACTTAACTAGCACTTTACAGCTCTTTTCTCTTGGATGTCAAGACACGGAAGTCAATTCAGCTTATTAATAAGCCATTACAATACCCTTGGATCCATTAACCCGCTAACTACTCGGACAGAGAGCATAAGCATAAAAGCCGCGACGACGGATAAAAACACGCCGTTCTAGGCCGCCCCTGTATAATCCTTGCAAAGCTGTGGCAGCCCCATTTTATTGTACATTTCCCTGCAAAGTGCCTAGAAAGGCTGAAAGCTGAGCGAACATTCATTTGCATAAAATGTTACAATATAATGTTGCTTTTAACTCGCCACCGCGAGGAATGCTTCATTTTGTTCGAGCAACAATAGGTTTTTAACGAAGCTGATTGATGGAGATGAAATGGCGGGGGTCGGGTCAGCGAAATAACGCTCTGGGTAAAATACACAAATTGGTAGAGAAGAAAAATCGGTAGCGACAGGCAAATATGCTACTTTTGTTTACTCTTATCCTTCAAGGAGGAAACCCAAAAATGACTACACACTTTCGGGAAGCAAATCCTTTAAGGGAAAAAGGAAAACATAGGTTCAATGTTTTCTTACTGAATTTTGTATATGTATAGTCAGTTTACGAAACCAGCAATGTTATAAGAAGGGGTAACCAAATTATGAGCTTTTAATCCATTTGCACAAAGCATTTAATTATGGCAACACGCTTGTTTTGCACAAGCTATCCAAAAAACGACATGTAAAATAATTATGCCACCCTGATTTCCCCTTCATCATAAACCAGGGGTCGCCAACATGAATTTAATAACGAGTACCCTTCACATTTTCCTAGGAGCTAACACCTGAATAGCTAGATATTATCTACCTACGTTGTATAGTAAATTGCAAACACAAATACACGCGCCACTGTTGTGCAAACTGTGTTACTTTGAATTAGGGGCCGGACAAACAAACAGACGGTTGAGGCAAATTGCCGCTGGCCTTATTTATTACGAGACCCTAAAATAATACGGTGCGAATGCCTACTATTGTCTTGAGAGGGCTATTTTCTTATATAAAATATAAAATACACATATATAAACCCTAGTCTTCTTCCCAATGGGGGTAGGCAGGAACTCCAGAACGCTACGATCCTTACATACATCTTTTGCTTCGTTTACGTTCATACATGTGCAGCCTAATTGCGTAACTCTATCAATCACAATCTGAATCATTTTGAAGGATATTGCTTTAAGTAAATGTTCTAAAAATGTGTCTGCTTGACAGCTGTCAAAATGAAAGTCATTGCTATGCTGGTCATACGAGTATACGCACGCCGGTTGCCACGAACATAACAAAAAAAAAAAAAAATTGTAAAAAAAATGGCCTGTCCATCCGAAATATGAGCGATAGAGCTACAAAAGACCACTTTGTGGATTTCAAACTAAAACTGTAAAAGGCATTCACTTACTTTAGCATTTTAAAAGTGAGGTCCTGACTCTGCCTAACGAACGAAGTGTTACGTCTGAGTAAATATAATTTAACACTGCCAGACTGATAGGTATTCAAAAGTTAAGGCTATTTACAAGAACAGAAGATTTAGCGTAGATCGGTTTAAAGAACTTTATTTCTCATTAAGACAATCGTCACTTACATGAGAACAATAAATCTTATTACTAATTATATTATTCAGTGCGGGTAGAAGAAAACAAAAACAAAAAAATAAAAAACAGAAAAGAATTGAAATAGATTGGCTTCATAATCAGCCTACAATGTTCCCTGTTGGGATACAGGCCTCCTCTCTTCGAGAGGCCTCTTTGTGAGAGGGAGTGGGCCGTAATCCACCAAACGCATCCAGTGCGGGTTAGTGGATGCCACATGTCGTCGAATTTTTGGTTCTAAGACATGCCGGTTTCCTCACGACGGATTCCTTCACTGTTTTAAGTGCAGTGGTGATGAAATTAAATACACAAAGTAAAGTGCCTGCCAGGGGCTGCAGTCTCGAGTCTCGACATTCATAGCGATCGCTTTACGACCGAATTTGGTCGCAAAGTCCTGTCACTCCATACATTACACCTGTCAATCCGGGACTTTGCGACCGACTTCGGTCGTAAAGCGATCGCTATGAATGTCGAGATTGCAGCCCCTGGGTTCATGACCTACAGCTCGTAAGCTTGTACCCGATGGCACTAGGCCACCAATACTCTCAAATTTTATTTAGGCATGATTAATTCACACGTATGGGAAGTACAACCTATTGACAACGTCGGAAACAATTAGTCTCTAGATACTAATATAGGAATGCATGCCATTAAAATTATTCATTCAATCAATCAATTCATGCATTCAATGAAATATTTTTTTATGCATCATAAAACCCAATGTATATTGAGAGTAGTAGTGAAAACTATTTACCAAAATACAACCATCTGGCAACAATACCAACTCAACATTTCAGCCTAGTATCACCCACTGCTGGTCATAAGCCTACCCTTTCTTCTGCCATACTTCCCGGTTTTGTGCGTCCCTCATCGGCTGGTTTTCCGCGACTTTGACGATTTCGTCAACCCAACGCGCTTTTGGACGGCCCTGGTTTCTGTGGCTTAAACTTGGCCACCATTTGGTTACAGGTTTACTGCATCGGCCATGTCCTTGTCTAACTTGATATCTTGAACAACTCCACTTGAGGTCCATCGCCCTGTCCCCGACGTCGTAGACTTTCGATCGACGACGGATTTCAATGTTATACACTCGGTCTAGTGGGGTTATGCTAAGCATGGCTCGCTCCAAGGCCCTTGGTGCTACACGTATGCGCCGGATAGTTTCCTTTATGTGAGCGTCCATGTCTCGGTACCGTAGCACGCTGCTAAGCGTCGTAAGTCGTTGGCAGGACACATTGGTTGAAAAGGCGGGTTTTTAGGCGCAGAGGGATCTTTTTACTAATTACGAGCTGTACTAGCTTACTAATTGCCGCCCATCCAAGCTGTATGCAGGATAATACAAACTAAATCAACAGTACCAACTAATAAAACAAAAATCGCTAAAACGAAGAAAATAATACGCATCTTTCAGTTCTCTCCAACCTACATATAACTTGTTCAAAGTGCTATGATACTGACATACACAATAATTTCCTGACATTATGTTACGTTACAACTTTACTTACGACATCATGATACATTTACATACATACCAGAACTATGTCTCCGCAAAACGTTTGTTGCCAAAACAAGAAAAAAACCAACCAAGTGCGATTCGTACTCGCACACGAAGGGTGCCGTACCACCGTACAATATTTAATTATGTTTTATAAAGTCGTTCCATGAAAAATACTGGTATTCAGCTGCATCCGATTAGACTAGAAGCTGACCGCAGCATATTTGGGAAAGGCTAAACTGATTGATTGTTTTATAAAAACGCCGAAAATATCACGTTGCTTGGTTTGTACCTCCTTTAATTTTTACTTTATTTTGTTATTATAATTTGTTGTTATAGCGGCCATAGCAGTACAGAGTCTGTGAAAATTTCAAGTTCAAGTTTTATGGTTTAAAAAATGCAGCTTGTGACACACGGACGAACAGCGGAGCGGAGCGGGTAATAGGGTCCTGTTGTCACCCTTTGGGTACAGAACCCTAAATCTTATGTAAGATATTATTTTTTTATTATACCTATGCTATTGTTATTCTATTCCGTTGTCGCCGACTCCCTTTATGCTTCATAAAAATTTAGTAGATACTTATATTTCTGCTTACTAGTTACATCAGAATTGTATACTGTTTATGTAACTTTATTTTTATGGGCGTAAGCCTTTCTCGGAGTTTGACGACATTTTTTTCTTCTTTATTGATGAGTAATTAATGGCTTGATGTTTTTTGTGGAAATTATTGCCTCTACACCGACAATCATAATCGGCCTATAATGTTCCCACTGCTGGGACACAGGCCTCCTCTCTGTGAGAGGGAGTGGGCCGTGATCTACCACGCGGGCCCAGTGGGAGTTGGTGGAATGTCACATGTCTTCAATTTTTTTGGTTCTATATATTTTTCTTCACCCTTTTGAGAGCAGTGCTGATAAAATAATTTACACAAAGTAAAGAGCCGGTCTGGGTTCGGACCTACGATCTACAACTTGTAAGCCGCGGTCGTTACCAATGGGCCACCACTCATGTAGGTAAATATTATTGTAAGGTAATATTTAGTTCATTGACTAAAAACATGTAACTAGTAATTTATAGGTTTCACGTAACACGGACTGGTGTCCACAACTCCACGTCAAAGGGCGTATTTTGCTTACGTATGTGACTAGCAAAATGTTTATCAAAAGGTTAAAGATCAACAGATACGTTCATGTTTAAATGATTTTAAACCCACGTATAGAATCAAAGTCTATCTCGACTTGAACAATTTCATGATATAAATAAACTCATCTGAAAAAAAAATCAAGTAGGTAGATTTTCAGCAAACTGTCAACCAATTTCTGACAACACATATCAGGCCAAAATTGTATACTAAGCTCACACGGTCCAAAACCCTATCTCACGCTAACAGAGAAAAATCCGCGACCTAAACAAACACATATTTTTATCATTAAGCACCCATATCCCAGCACTATGTACCGAAAAACTCATTAAATGCCAAACATTAAGAGAACTCGGAAAAATCCCATACAAATAGTCTATTAACGTAACTTTTAATGGCTACTACGGGTTACACGCGGTTAATGGAGTGCCATATTTGGCACCCGCACTTATATCTTAAGCCGGTCGTGCCGAGGATTATACGTTCGAATCCCTCGCGAAACTTAATTAAAGTTTTAATGAGCCACGCAATATATGTATTTCGGAATACTGCCATAGATTAAGTTTGGACGTCGCGGAGATAGGTGAGGGTTTTGAAATGTGTGAATCGAAATTGATACTGTAATGATTATAAATGGTTTTTTTTCGACAACTATCGAACGAGCATTGCCTTTTATTCTAACATAGGAAATAAAGAAAAATTGTTTATTCTGCACTAAAAACAGCCATTACTAAAAAGCCATAAAATACACACTACAATACGGCCGTCGAGAGAATGCGTTCCTGACACCTGTCAGTGCGACGACAATCTAGTAACTAATAAAGATCAAATTTGCAAAACACATATTCGTTTATATGAAACTGACGGGTATCAAGAACACATTCTCTCGACGGCCGGAATGTAATACAAAGTAGCCAAAAGCCTCGTATTCAACACATAAAAGTTAAAAGTTTGACAATTTTGTCCATTGTTTGCTGTCCTTTGTGATGATTGCAACTCTAGTTTGGACCTGGGCTAGCATGTTCTAAAATCACCAAAAAATTATGAGCAACGTGGTGATTAATTCTCATTCCGTCTTTGAATGAGAAGATACCCTTTTCTCGCAAAGGGCCAATTACAGCCCGAAATAATAATTTATTCAGCCTTCTATTTTCTTGTATCCTAGGCAGAGATACTCATCATTCCATATTATCAATTTACTGGCCCATAAGTGTCTAGCCTTTGCATAAATTGCTACAATGACCGATCGTGAAGAGATATTGCCGTGGTCATTACTCAGTAAACTTGGCAGGCGCCTAGGATGAATTGTAGAAAGATGTAGAGTATTGTTTTTAGTTCAACTGGAGAATGAAGTTGCAGCTATTGAACTTAGTGGTTGTAGGCAAGGAGATCGATACGAGAGATGTTTTTTTTAAAAGGTCTTATGTGAAGCATTTAACATGTTCCATATGTGGTCTATTCTGTAAAAGTCTCGCCGTGTTGACATAAGAAAAAGTAAGTTAGATGTGAAATTATCATTGCATCTGTAATGCTATTCTGTAAAAATCTCACCGTGTAAACTTAGGTGAAGTGAGCTGTCAATAGTGTCAATCCCTAGCATCAAGTGAAGTGACAGCTCACTTTAAGGTCACTTCACCTAAGTTATCACGGTGATGTTTTTACAGAATAGCACCGCTGATACTAGTTATTGATATCTCACTTCACCCGAGTTTTCACGTTGAGATTGTTACAAAATAAATTACCTCAACCTTGCAGAATAATGGTAAAGGGAGAGAGAGCCTAAGTCAATCGATCAACGCAGCCTATCGCAGTGCACTGCTGGACACAACTCCTTAACCACCTTCCGTATCCACTCTGTCCCAGCTACCTTCTTAAGATCGCCGTCGATCCATCTAGCTGGGGGACGTCCGACGAGAGAGAAAGTATTTAATGCATTTTTCTCCTGGTAATACGAGTAGTAAGTACCCTCTTTAGAATCTTACTCAAAATCTTACCCATATTTCCTATATAGAACACAACAAAGATTCTAAAACAACATTCTTGTTAAACATCCCGTATTCTTTAGCTCGACTTATCTAAGCTACATCGGCTTACTTGACCGTATTCCAAAGTCCGTTATTAGTACAGGAGATTTGCAGATTCACCTGCCCCAGATCTTAAGAGTACTTCGCACCACGCCGCCTTTGACATGCCAAAACTAAGAGAGACTTACCGGCTTTAATCGGGAAAGACGTGTCACATTTGTGATGCATTTACATAATTTTTTGTATGTCTGTATGTGTTCAAGACTAAGTGGTTAAAAATAAGAGTCGTTTACCAAAAATATACAGCAGTGTAGTGGCACACTGGTAACCACCTCGACCTACGAGTTGTAGGTCGTAGGTTCGAACCCGGACAGGCACTTTACTTTGTGTAAATTATTTCATCACCACTGCTCTCAAAACGGTCAAAGAAAACATCGTGAGGAAACCGACATGTCTTAGAACCAAAAATTCGAAGACATGTCATGTCATGTTCGAGGACATCTACCAACCCGCACCGGGCCCGCGTGGTGGATTACGGCCCACCCCCTATCACAGAGAGGAGGCCTGTGTCCCAGCAGTGGGAACGTTATAGGCTGATTATGTACCAAAAATTAAACTGGGTAGGTCCACTATAGTAAATTTTGTTTTGAAGTTAATTTGCGTACTTTTACATTGTTAGGGATAATTGTGCCTTATAATATTCATAAAGTTTAATTTATTTCACTGAAGTTAAGTACTGATTTCTAACCTGTACCCTAATTGCGTAAATATCAATCACGATTTGAATAATTTTGAAGAAAATTGCCTATCCATTGCTTTACATGTTCCAAAAATTAGTTTGCTCAACAATGTAAATAATGCAATGAATATTGTTGAACTGTCAAAATGAAAGTCATTACTATTACTGTTAGTGTGTTCTGCAATTTTTCCGCTAAACGGTAGTGATAGATAAAGCATGAAACTAAAGCATTTTTTCACTATAATACATAAATCATACACGAACAAATATTCTATTTTTTAAATTTCGATCATTCTAAAGAAAGAAAGAAAAATTATTTATTGCGACTCGTATGGAAAGATCACAAACTAAACTAAACAGAGTCAAAAATAAAAAACCAAATTAAATAAAAATTAGCTGCGCCCCGCGGTTTCACCCGCATAAGTTTCGATCCCGTGAGAATATCGGGATAAAAAGTATTTCATGAGCTAATCCTGGTTATGAACTATCTGTGTACCAAATTTCAATCAAATCCGTTTTGTAGTTTTTGCGTGAAAGAGTAACAAACATCCATCTCTATCCATCCATACAAACTTTCGCGTTTATAATATTAGTAGGATGGTAGGAAGTAACATAAAGAAAAATGAAAAAGAAAGTATAGGACGTTCTGTTTAATTTTCTTTGTGTTTTTCGAGGATAAAAGGCTCCTTTCTCAGCATGATGCTGCGTCATTTAAAAAATAAATGTCGCAGCACTGGTATTCTCAGTAAATTTTACCAAAGATCAAAGAAGTCTGCAGTCTATTCCAAATCTTCCAGCTTAATCTATGCCTCCGAGTTTAATTCTATGCAATGAGCGATATTCAAGTTAATTTAGATCAAATATTACTGAACCTATTGGTCTATAGTTTGGTTTAAAATTTACATTATTTGTGGACGGCTGGCTTGATTGTGTATAACTTCAATATTGAACTTGTATTATGATAGTTCAATATTTATGATATACTGAGGTAACTAGCTCGTCTGTTCAGTGTAATAAACCGGCAATTTTCAATACCTGGGTTTTCATTAGTATTTAGTTTAAGTTCCTATCTGATAGTGTGCTTTGTTAAGTTGTTTGTATCGAACTTTTCGGAAAGAAAGTATTCATTCGCGAAATGCACATATGAAAATGCATGTTTATATTTGCCGAAATGTGATCATATATTAGTTTTTTTTTGTGTCCCACTGCTGGGCAAAGGCCTCCCCTTTTTTCTTCGAAACCGATGTCTTGTGCGATCTCTGCCTCTCTGTCTTAGTTAATAATAAAAAAAAAATCCACATGATTACTTCCATCAGCAATAATTGGTATACTCTTCTCTACAATACCGGGTGGCACATCGACGCGCAACGGCAATCGACGTGTAACCATGAATTCAGCACATGATTTTAGACCCCTTAGCGTAGAATTTTTTTGTCGGTTATCAACAAAAATATCTGCTGTTTCATAGGAAAGTGCAATACCTACGCGGTCAAAATGTATAGAACAGCTAACTTTTTTTTTAATAACCGATGAAATCTATCGACGTGAGGGTGTTTAAAATCATGTCCTGAATCCATGGTAACAGGTTGCGCGTCGATGTCCCTCTGCCACCCTGTATAGGGGACATAAAAAAATAGTATATTTATGTATTGTTTGGAATTTTATTTTGTATGAATTTGCCTAAGTACCTTTTATGTTAGCCTATACCGTCCCACTGTTCCCCCAAATCCTTCCAGGAACACCTTTCCCGCGCCACCACGAACCAGCCCTAACAGCCTAAGTACTTCATCTGCTATTCCTTTTCCCTTTTCCTCCCTTTTCCCAACTATATTGGGGTCGACTTCCAGTCTAACCGGATGCAGCTGAATACCTCTATGTTACATGGAGCGACTGCCTATCTGACCTTCACAACCCAATAACTAGGTAATACGATACCCCTAGCTAAGACTGGTTGTCAGACTTTCGGGATTCTGACGACCCGATCAAAGATCCACGAATGACAGCCGGGATCAACGGCTTAACGTGCTTTTCGAGGTACGGAGAAGTCTTTATGTAAAAATGGCCACCCATCCACGGACCAACCGCGGTAAGCGTAGTTCAACCTGAAAGTACTTACACAACATAATCAGCCTATAGTGTTCCCACTGCTTGTGCGGGCCCAGTGCGGTTGGTAGATGTCATATTTTTTTTTTTTTTTTTTTGTGGATGGGAAATCATCAAATGACTCCTCCCGCTCTGGGTGGAGCAGAAGGGAGTGTCAGACTCTTACTGACTAAAACCCACCCGTGTTCCTTCCTTAGCCCTTTACGTACCAGGGCAGCGGTAACCCTTTCGGACAATCCCGCTACCCCGGCAGGTGGTAGATGTCATATGTCTTCGAATTTTTGGTTCTAGAACATGCCGGTTTCCTCACGATGTTTTCAGTTGCCTTCACCGTTTGAAAGCACTTATCTACATATGTTATATTGGCGAGCAGATTAATACGTAAAAAACTACCTAGAAGAAATTATGTAGTTTGTTTCCTAAAGTAGGTAATAGGAAGGTATCTCACCTCACACGCGAAGCGGTAAAAGCCAGCAAGTTATAAGAGTTAGCCAAAGGAAGTGAATTATTATGATACCTCTGAGCTACGAACTTGTTACTATTAAAACTTAGGGCAATAATGCTATGTTTATACTGCACCTGTTTACTTTAAGTGTATCTTTAAGTTTTCTTTGAGTTATATTTCCTTAAGATAAAATAGGTAGGTACGAGTACGGTCGCGATCATTAATACAGTATCACCTTAAGGACTGTATTGCTGTGAACGCGCGGTAAAGGCCGTACCTACGTCAGTGTGCTTAAAGTGATGTATCAACACAGAACGCTAACCTCATAATTCGCACACTGGCTGGCGTCAAACGAAACAAAAAACATACCGTCGCGTCGCTTTTGCACACAGGCTACGTAATTACGTATGACCTTGGTTGGTTCATACTATTGCTCAAATTGAAATCATTACATCAAGTACCGATAGCTGGTAGTCTTACGTATTGCATTATTGAACGCATAGGTCTGGGTTCCAGTCTCGAGTTGGGACTTTTAGTTTTCTTTTCCAACAATAATCTTTATCGGTTATTTTGTTATTCGTTTTTTATAGATTTGAATTTGAAGGTATGTCTGTCTCTCGTTAACATCAGGCATATTTTAATTACTGTGGGCGTACTATGGGTAGTATTGGTTAGAGAACAATATAAAAACGCAGTTCAAATCAGATTACAATTTACGAACAAATTAGTCACACTAGCGAATCACACACTGTAAGTACCAGACAACTCAACGATACGGAACGCAGACAGTTTCTATGCACATGTTGTTCGTACGATGTCCAATGTTTCGATTCTCCCGAGAGCTCTGCTCACACCGCTTTTGTAGCCATTGCTCTCGTCCCACCACGAACTCAGGCTAGACTCTGTCTAGCGCCACGAGATGGCGCTAACATTCCGAATAGTCAAACGAATGACTCCGACAGATTAATAAACAAGAATCATAATGTAATAATTATTTTATTTTCATTATTATATTGCTATTGTAATACGGGGTTAAGATAAAAATGTTTTAAAAGTAATTTCAAAATGTTTATTCCTTATAATTTTATAAACTAAAAAAAAAAAAAGAAATAAATGAACTTCTTATCAAAACAGTTTATTTTCTCATAAAGAACAATTTAATGAAGTTCACAGGTAATCAGTGAACTACGACCCTTAGACTTAAAATATTTTATCTTAGTAATATAATCATTTTGTGCTTTAACTACTAATGTGTGTGGGTACTCTAAGAAATCACAACTAGCAAATCTACCCACGTAAATAAAAAAAGTGTGAATTCCTTGTCAAAATACAATTAAATTACTCAGTAGTACTACTTTTTGTTTACTGCCAGTGCGTTCCTTTTAACTTTAGTTGCCTATCTCATACGTCAAAGTTAACAAATCGTATTTATTAGGACTTATTGCGGTTATAGCATCAGAATTCATTTTCATTATGAAAAGAAGATTGAAACTAAACCTCAAAATAATCCTTATTACGGATATGACACAATATTATTTTAATATTACTAAAATCAATTTGTAATTTATAACTTAATACTTTGTTTGTATAACCCTGTTATTATCAATGCTATCAAGTAAACCCTTTTTTTTTTTTTTTTTTCTGGGTGGGAAATCATCAAATGACTCCTCCCGCTCTGGGCGGAGCAGAAGGGAGTGTCAGACTTTTACTGACTAAAACCCACCCGTGTTCCTTCAGTTGCCTGTGCCAGGGGCCACGGTATCTCTTTCGAACAACCCGCAGCCCCGGCGGCATCGGCCCTAGCGGACCCCGTCAATCAAGTAAACCCTGGCGCATGAATCCAACAATATTGAAACATATATCTGTTCCTCTTAAATGTTCCCATACTTCCATGCAATGCAACTTCAACTGGTCATCAGATCTCTCATTCCGTGCTTCGCATCGCTGTATCGCAAAATGTAAACGTTCTTGTTTATGTGTTTCAATCAAATATGGGCAAAACGAAAACCAGCTCAAAAAGCTGGTTTTCGTTTGTTTTCGTTTGCACGGCGAACGGTTCGTAAAGATGTATCGAATAATTTGGCAAAATATCTCGTTGGTATAAAACCACTTGTTTCATTATTCACTGACTATCTTTTGACCCTCCGACTCCCAGTAGGTATTTCTCTAAAACAAAAAAAGAGTACTGTTAGGCTACTAGCAAAATACGAATATTACCAATTTGCAAACAAAATTATTTTGAAAATAGAAATGTTATCTACGTATTATATTATTAGTATACTTAATGTTATATTTTATATTCATCAATATTCTTTTTTCTTCTATTTAGGCTTTATGATAAATATAAAACGTTTAAAAAAATAACTAAAAGGATCAGCAGTTATACTTTAATTAGAAAAAAAAACGATAAAATAATTAAATCATAATACTCACACTCAGTCCGGTTTCATCATATATCTGTGATATAATATTAAGTCCACTTTTACGCGGCACGATAATATCTGCTTTCATCTCAATATTTAAATTTGCATGCATTTCAAAATGCTACTAAACTACAACACTGCTAATAGATTAAACACACGTCAATAATCTACAATAACAACCAACCAAAAACAAATAAGTAACTTTCTATTTAGTCGCGGTGAATGAGTCGTAAGTTAACTGCATCTGTCTACCTTGTTATTTATTTATTTAGATTTCTGTGGGTATAATCATAAAGTTTAACGAATTATGTGAACAAGGCGAACATGCTACGGAACTATATTCAATAGCGTGATTATTCGAGTAGGTAATTATAAAAACATTTTTAAAAATTATCACCGGCGTGAGATTCGATTCCACGGCTCGCTACGCATGAACGTGCTTACCGACGTATGATAACCGCTAGACTTTCATGCCATTTAACCTCATGGTTGAATTTATGAACTACAATCAGTTGCAAACGAATGTGAGAGTGTGTGTCTATAGTGTAGAAATTACTCATTACAAGAAGGTCGTAAGTTAAACAGAAGTGTCAATCTATTGCTTCGTGACACTGTCACTCCACTTTTGATCCTTACTGTATTTTGTGGCATTTATATTAACCAACTAGCTGCCCCGCGGTTTCACCCGCATAAGTTTCGATCCCGTGGGAAGATCGGGATAAAAAGTATCCTATGTGTTAATCCTGGTTATAAACTATCTGTGCGACAAATTTCATCCAAATCCGTTCCGCAGTTTTGGCGTGAAAGAGTAACAGACATCCACCCATCCATCCATACATAAAAACTTTCACGTTTATAATATTAGTAGGATTAGCAGGATTCCTCGTGTTTACTATACGAATTCATGACAGGAGAAGATAGTGACTGATGTGATTTAGCTTAGCAATAAATAACTGTCATAGACTCAGGGTTCTACAATTTACAGAGTACGCCAATTAAGGAAATGGCAAAACTAAGAACTCTAGCATTTTGGTCTAATGTATCATCTCTAGACGACGGAAAATCGAAATATTCTTGAATTAAATTACAGCTATTTAACTTATTAATAACAACGTACTGACTACAGAACGTGTAATAAAAACAACTAGTAATAAGTAAGACTTCTCAAAAAAACAATCGAAAATTATTCAATTTAAATGAACAACAATCTGCCCAGCCTTCTCTCAACTATTTTTGGGTCGGCTTCCAGTCTAATCGGAGGCAGCCGAATACCATTATTTTACATGAAGCGACTGCTTATCTGGCCTCCACAACCCAGTTGCTGGGTTACACGATACCCATTGGTAAGACTGGTTGTCAGACTTTTGGATTTCTGAGTACCCGTGACAATTGTGCAAGATCTACGAATGATTCGTAGATCTTGGACAATTACGGTACGTTAAGCCATGGCTTGTCGTGCTCGATGTGTAATGGTCATCCATCTTTGCCTATGTCACTTACTGATGACGACGTACTTTAAACGTAGTTAAAATCATTCTAGTAAGACTTCTCCAAAAATCAATAGAAAATAATTAAATTAAATCAATGGAAATGAATACGTAACAGAGGTGTGTGCTTGGCGTCATTCCAAAGTTCCGATGCCGTCTGTTGCCAACCATTTAGACCGGTAATTACACCAATATTTTATACAATGCTTTCCTAAAATCATTCGTATTAAATTTGCTTCGTTTGGCTAACAAATTACGGAGGTTTGGGGGGATTTGATTAATTTTCATAGTAACAATATTTCATCTCGTTTCATCTCTGCGTATTGCCGAGCTATTTCTAAGATTTACTTCGATTCGAGCCCCTATCTGGTTTTGCCTGTAGGCCAACGTAGGTACTTACTTTAATTACGTAATAATTTTCTGACTATAGAGTTTTGACTCAAATGAACAAAGGTAAAAAATAACACTTTGAGCGTAGTAAATCAAATGAAATCAAATCATTTATTTGCATAATACATGTTAAAAAGGTGTTACAGGTATAAAAGGTACATTGTATTATAACCTATTGAGGTGTGCAAATTAATATATTAGGTACAATATAAATTTTAAAATGATTTACATTAATAAATAGGATGTCAAATAAAAAAATGTGAAATTATTATACACAAGTCAGATCAATATTTCAATAATAATTATATATATTTGTGGTGCCGTTTCAGATAAAATCTCATCTTTCATTTAAATAATCATTAGTTGAATAGTAACATTTTGCAACTAAGAATTCATGCAAACATAATTTGAATTAGTTTATTTTGTGTAGGTCTGTGATACTTTTTTTTTTAGTACATTAGGTTTTAGTACACGATGTAGTAACTGTTTCTACAAGGTGTCGTTTTGCATCCTTGTCAAATTCAAGGAGGTAACTATGCTACTGATATAATAAAATAAGAAGGTATTTTTTTTTTCTATTTTTCGGAAATCGGCAAGTGTGGGACGCGAATTTATAAAACGCGGCCTGTGTGAGACCGCACTGTAACTGCCCTTTTACACACACATAAAAACGTGGCCGCTTATACGATACCATAACGCATTTCTGTTCTTTGAAAGTGGTGTATTCTGAAATACTGTCAAACATAAATAACTAAAAAAACAAGTATGTATTCATTATTTACCAGGGATCGTAATTTTATTTGATTATTTTTGTCTTTCATAACAGCCTCCTGAAATTTGACGAGGATGCAGAACAACAGCTTGTATATATGAAATAGTAATTTTATTTTATTAATAATGAAGTTAAAACGATTTAATTACTACTAGCTGACCCGACAGACTTTGTCCTGACCAAACTTTACTTGTTCATACAAAACTTTTATAAAAATAAACCGGAGATGTTTAAAAAAAACTGAAGGCAGTTTTTCCCGAATTCGATCGTTTTCGGGAAACTTAAAAAACAAATCATTCCATAAATACCAAATTCTATTAAGAACATTTTAAACAAAAAATAGCCAATACGGTTCAATCGTACTCAAAATACTCTTACCAACGAACAGCACTTCATGTTTATTTATATACTAGCGGACTTCGTACCGCCTCAGAATTAATAAATGTTGTATGAGAAAATGAATTATCTTCAGTATATTTTTCGTCAATTTTTGTTTTAATGGTTATTCTGCTATTAGGGGCGAGAACAAATCCAACAAATCAAAGATCATAAAAATCGCTCCAGCCGTTCCAGAGTTATAAATTTTAATGGTGTAAAAACCTATAAACAATAACAACGAAACAAAAAAAAAAACAAACAATGGTGGTGGTGGTGTAATAAACGTATTATTACTTATTTACTTAAATAACCCGACTTTGTTTTATGTATATAGCGCACTATATAAATGCTACATACAAAAGAGGTATTTTGAATCCCAGAACAAATAAACAAACTCAGGTTACAATAATGTAGAATAGGGGTAACAGCATTAGGTACAAATGACAACTTCTCCAACGCTCTGTTCGGGTCCGATTCAATAATGCGTCGTTAGCGACACATCTCTAAAGGACCATTACGGACGATCCATTTCCTGAATTTTACAACCTGCACCAGACAATATAGCCTTTATGTCCTGCCAACTAAACCCACATTATAACCCCACACAAAATATATTAAGCTAAAACCCGCATTGCACCCTCAATTTAGATTTTTGTCGTACTTTTGCTTAAAGGTTGTCACTGCTTTTTAGGGTTCTGTACCCAAAGGGTGCCAAGGGGAACCTATTACTAAGCCTCCAGTGTCCGTCCGTCCATCCATCCATACGTCCGCCCGATAGTCTGTCTGTCAGCGGGCTGTATCTCAAGAACCGTAATCAGTAAGCAGTTGTGTGTATTTATATTGCCGCTATAACAACAAATAATAAAACAAAATAAAGTTAAAAAAATTAACGCCGAAAATAGCACGTGTTTTTCGGCGTTTTTTGACTTGTGATACGGAACTCTACGTGTGCGAGTCCGACTTGCAGTTGGCCGGTTTTTGTGTATAAAAGGTGACATCACCAATAACAATATTTTTTCCGTTATAGCCTATTAATTTGTAGTTGCAGGCGCTCACAACACGGGGACAATTTTGTCGATCGTTTAAGGTTGGACAAAAATATTGCTAGTTGAACGTGAATTACCTTTTGTTACCTGGACGATAAACTACTGTGGAGTCTTTGGATTTTTTTTTGACATGATTTTGTTTTAAAGTTCTATTGAAACTATAAGTCCCTTTGTCAACACGATTTCTTTTCCAACCTATTTAACCGCGCCGTAGAAAAAACGTGTCCGTCAACAAGGTTCCACAGTGATCTATACACGAGGAATAAACCGTAGTTTTTCACGGCAAGGAAAACGTGTGTGTATAAAGAGCCTAATGCTCTCGACAGTATGTAAGTGATCTCTTATTAATGATTCAATATGAATGACGAAGTCAGGTTCCCCTAGGCATTCAGACATCTAAAACAGTTGATTATCCTAATGTACAGTTACCAAAAGAGATAAGTAACCAGTGTCGTCGGGTACAGTTACAGTTTAGTAAGAAACCGATAGATGTTTTCCAATGAAATTTAAATTGATTAATAAACTGTTTGTTTAATATTCATTAAATTAAATTTTATTCGAATACATCCATCGGTTTCTTACTAAACTTCAACTATATCTGACGACCCTGGTTACTTATCTCGTTTGGTGACCGTACCTCCAATGTCTTTGGGTGCTAATACCAGTTGTTATCTAAGCTTCGACAGCGCTGGTGGCCCAATGGTAACGGCCTGACTTACGGGTGATCGTGGGTTCAAACCTAGGTTAATGTTGTGTAAATAATATCATCACCACTGCTCTCAAAACGGTGAAGGAAAACATCGTGAGGAAACCGGCATGCCCTGGAACCAAAACTTGGGCAACAAGTGACATCTACCAGTCTACACTGGGCGTGGTGGATTATAGCCTACCTCCTCTCGAAGAGAGGAAGCCTGCGTCCAAGCAGGGGGAAAATTAGCTGATTATGTTATCTAAACTTTCGAAATGCCCTGCAGAAGACCGAGCTGTTATTAAAAGTAACAGTCAAATGATCACTTTCCACAAAAGTAGGGAAGAGGTGGTATTATCTCAACCTTGAATCAAATCTAATTTCAATAATAAAAACACCCCGTAACCATTTTCAATAAAATCTCCACCCTTATCTAAAATATCACAGGTCAGAATCTCCAGCAAGTGTGAACCTAATACAAAACGTTCCGTTTAAAACGCAATAATCTGACGGACCGGATCCGAACCGGCTGGCTCAACGCCAAACCTCCGCACCTTCGCAAGAATACGTACGTTTCCGGTCTCTGAACGAACACGACGCGACACGTTAAAATGTAGGTCGGCTGCCTACGTCATTAGGATGGATCAGGTACTGAAAATAGACAGGTATTTTAGATAGTTGAGACTTGAGACTTTCTGAGGTTGAATGCCGGTGGTTGGAAAAGGAAGTCGTGAATCGTGGGTAATAGGCGGTGCATCTGTGTCAAGATTTCTGGGAATTTAAAGTTATTTTGTAACTATTTTAAAACGCGAGAAAGCTGCAACCTATATTCAAATTTTATTTGTTTCAAATTGACGTTATTTCAAGTTAAACAAATATCAACTTTACTGTAATGGTAATGAAGTTGATTTTAGAGTGACTAGCACTATTGAAAAAGATATAAAAATGTTTGAAGTTGTATCGTGAACTGAACTTTATTGTGTAGGAATTAAAGTTATTTTTCCATAAACTCATATTTGTTTACATTTTTGGCGAATATGTCGCGAATGTAGATTAGATATAAGTTAAGCAACTTTGAATTCTCATGTAGGTACTTATAAGTTTAGTCTAGTCATAACCTATAAAGCCCTTTGTACACAAACGTTTTTCTTTGTCGTGAAAAACTACGGTTTATCAGCCGTGTGTAGGCACGGTCGTTAGTGTTGTATGGATCACTATGTAAGTTTGTTTACGGGCACGTTTTTTCTACGACGCGGTTTATACGCCGCACCGCAAAGAAACCGTGCCGTGTACAAAGGTCCGTACTTTGGGTACATTGTGAAATAAATTAAAAACCTTTAGGTACTGATGTTTTTCTTCACTTTTTTCTTCCCGGTTACTTAACAACACCAATAATTTTCTTCATTCATGATTATCAATTCGAAGACATGTGATATCTACCAACCCACACTGGGCCCGCGTGATGAATTGCGGCCCACTCCCTCTTACCGAGGGCAGGACAGTACCCCAGCAGTGGGAACATTATAGGCTGATTATGTATGATTATCATAACCACGTTCATGTAAAAATTTAAGTCTGACAACCAGTCTTACCAAGGGGTTTCGTATCACCCAGTTACTGGGTTGTGGAGGTCAGATAGGCAGTCGGTTCATGTAAAATTCTGGTACTCAGCTGCATCCGGTTAGACTGGAAGCTGACCCCAGCATAGTTGGGGAAATTCTAGGCAAGTGATGATGATGATGTTCTTGTAACAATTAAAGCTAATGCTAAAGTAGGTTCAGCAGTACCAACATGACTTAAAGATTCTGAAGTCAACGGCTACTACCAATATCATCAATAGTATGTTTCCAAGCACATAATCTCATTGCTCCCGCCATTAAGACTCTGATGTCGGTGATTATTGAAAGTGTTTGCGTTTGGTTATCTTGACCGGTAACCTTATGCCTAACAACTGTATAAAGGCCAAAACGAGGGTTAACTGAATAATATGATAAGGTCTGTATTTTCCCTAATTTGGAGATAAAAGCACTTTATGTTTAGGTGAAATGTTCATGTCTTAATTTTCGAGCAAAAAAGGTTTTGAACCATTATTTTGTAAGAACCTTTTTCGGTCAATCTACTTGAAAGTAAACGTATTCATTTGTTTCTTTGCTCAGAGACATCTGCAAGATAACTGCGTAACACATAGTGCGAATGCCTGTCAATTTGACAATTCAACAAAATTATTTGCTTCATTAAGACTAAGCGCGCACTACGTTTTAATTTTAATCGTTGCGAATAATAATCACCAACCTGTGAACAATAACAATATTCTAGAGTAGAATCGCTTGATAATTCGCATGAAAAATATTTGTGTTTGCGGTTTTTTTAAGCCATATTCATGCGTTTATTTCGCATGAATCGCATCGCAGTGCGCGCTGAGCCCTTACATAGTCAAACAGACAATTTTTTTAAACACTATGATCAATGTATGTATATCCCTTTATTATATCCTTCAAAATCCTACGGATGGCGATTGAAAGTGTGTTTTGCGATGTTTTTTATTAATTTAGCTTTAAATACTTGATTCATTATTTATGAAACAATGTTCTATTTATAATTTGTTAATGTGAGGACTTTGTAGGCCTTGTAGACTTTACATCTGTAGACCATTTTTGATTTAATTAAGTACTTGTTGACAAGCCTACGCTGTCCTATCATACCTACTGTAATTTGAAAACATTGTAAAAGCTAATTATTTTTAAAAGAGTAATCGTGGAGTTTCTTGCCGGCTCTTCTCCATAGGAAACAACCATTTGGAACCGTGCACCTAGCTTCTGACATTTCATAAGTGCCCATGTAGGTTTATGTGAAATAAAATATTTTGATTTTGATTCTAAGATAGTTGCATGGAAGACCATTTTTTTTTTAAACGATTTTTGCAATATTAATGGAATTGGACAAATCCTTTGTACAATATAAATATTACAGGTGCATGAAGCTTTGTGAAAGCTTTGTACACGACGACAAACAAACTTCAGCGTCCAGGCTGGCGGATTAACCTGTGTCCTTTGACGAACCTTTTACATTCAACAGGAAATGTACCCAGAAGTATTTTATAAGGCTTTGTGTGTAGGGCATGTGAGGAAGATTTTTGCAACAGGATTTGTTAATTTTATTTATTTTGCTTTAAATATCCAACCAACCATTGTTTAAACTGTTACAATTTAAAATACAATTTTTGTTCTAGTACAAGTTAAAAAAGAGTCTCAATTATTTAAAAAATAAGTGCATTATTAGAAGCACAAAAAGTTTATGGAGGTTCATTAATTTAAAAAAGGGTTCATCACCAGCAGGTCAATAAGTTTTTAGAGAATAAGTTAAATTGTTTCCCTTTGTTAAATCAATCTTACTTCCTCACACATATTTTTTCTCCAATGATTTCAGACATGCTTTCCTAGGATTAATAATAATTAAACTACTTCCTAAGGGCATAAAATACGCGCGGGCCTGCGGGCGGAGAGCAATGGGTAGCTCTCCGTCCGATCAGGACCAGGCCCGTGCCGGACGGCGCGTATGTGTTCCACGTGCGCCTCAAAGAGATGTCAGCGTAGTTGACGGGGCCCGATAGGGCCGAAGCCTGCCGGGGTAGCGGGATCGTCCGAAAGGGTTACCGCTGCCCTGGTACATAAAGGGCTAAGGAAGGAACACGGGTGGGTTTTAGTCAGTAAGAGTCTGACACTCCCTTCTGCTCCACCCAGAGCGGGAAAAAAAAAAAGGGCATAAAACACAGACATCGTTCATAATGCTACAGTAAGTTTTTTTTTCAGTCTGTGCCTTTTTGTTCACTTGCTCTTCATCTTGATGTGTCGTCGTCCAGAATTTGGCTACAAGCTTGGCACCTTCAGTAGCGTCCACCAGCTCCACTTTTTGTAAAGTAAAATTTAACTGTAGAAGCTACGTACTTATGAAAGTTTTTTTTTTTTTTTTTTTCAGAATGGGAAATCATCAAATGACCCCTCCCGCTCTGGGTGGAGCAGAAGGGAGTGTCAGACTCTTACTGACTAAAACCCACCCGTGTTCCTTCCTTAGCCCTTTATGTACCAGGGCAGCGGTAACCCTTTCGGACGATACCGCTACATACTTATGGAAGCTTTGACTATTAAAGAATCTACAGGATTAGCACCCTAATTGCGTTACACTTTTCAATCACAACCTGTCAACACAACCTTTTCAATCATTTTGAAGGTTTATTAGCAATAACCTTCGAAATGATACAGATTGTGATTCATTCAATTCATTGCTTCGTGTTCGAGAAATGTGTCTGCTCAACAACGTAAATTGCGTTATTTACGTTGTTACGTTATGAATGTTGTTAAACTGTCAAAATGAAAGCCATTCCTAATGTTAATGTGTAACGTAGGTAATTACCCCGCTGGATAAGACATGAATATTAATATTCTCAAAACTGATTAGCATTTCCTCTTTACCTACGATAGATGATCGTAGACTCTTAACTTACACAGGGAGACATAATATCCTGTTTAAGCATAATCCTGAAAGTGCCAGACCCCTTACATGACGGCATCTCTTAGCTCGCAGATTACATCAGCATAAAGCATACTAAGTACACGTCACGTGCCCTAATAGTACATTTTGGAAAACAGAATTGTTTATCCAATGCCAAATTCTGGCATACAGCCAACGCACGGAACAGCCAACACCTGAGCTCGTAATTGGCCCGCATTTTGGCCTGATTGTCGGAAACGGATACCAGATGATATTTCATTGCTATGGATTATTATTGGTATTAGTAATAGCTTGGTGTTTGTTTGATGGCAAGTTATGATTTCAGATAGAGTTATGGTTACTGTTTTTAAATAAAAATGGGAATCTTTTCAATTTGAATCTTATAATTTGTCACAAAAGTCATACAATTCTTTAATATTCTTCTTATGTTGGTATCGCATTGGCAAACGTATTGGTCTATAAGCGGCAACAAACAATTTTCTGGAGTCTGAGATCTTTGTCAACATATATAGAACATACAACATACTTAATCATATCTATCATATCATACTTAATTAATTAATTATATCTTTTTTCCCATAATACAAGCTCAAGCTTAGCTTGGGAATCAGTAGCAGAACCGTTTGTACAATACATCAATACGATGCAAATATTGGATTACTCTAAGCTAATATGAATGTATTAACTCGCGACAATAAAACATTTTTTTTTTTTAATCAGCCTAAAATGTTTCAGTAGTGAGAGACAAGACACAGTGCGGGTTGTTGGATGTCACATGTCTTCGAATTTTTGGTTCTAGGACATGCCAATTTCCTTACGATGTTTTCCTTCACCGTTGATAAATGATTTTATTTTGTAAGTAGGTTTGTACAAACACTTTTACACATCAATCATTTTTTAAAACTAGATGAGGTCGGCTTGTCCTATCTGACTAGTCTGAGAAGAAAGGCCGAAACAAACTCAGAGGTCACAGTCTCTTTTAAAGTCCAGACATAATCTTGGTCAGATCATATGAAGAACATGTAGGTCGATGCCTGAGATGGTCTTTTGAGGAAAGAACCACACAGATTGAGTGGACCTGTCCAGACAGACGGCACGACACGCACGACGACGACGACACGGTTGGCGCAGTGGTTAAGCGATTGACTGCTGCGCAGCGTGTCGCGGGTTCGATTCCCGCACGGAACAAGTATATGTATGGCCTACAAGTAGTTGTTTCGGGTCTGGCTGTTTGTGTATATGTGAGTTTGAATGTTTGTAAATGCACCCACGATACAGGAGGAATTCCTAGTGTGGGGCAACGTTTTTATTTAAAAGAAAGAAAGAACAGTGCACGCATTTGTCAGAAATCGTGCAGCTCAACTCAAATACCAAAGAAAGGACATTTGGGTAGGCTACATTAATTACTCAAACTGCCAGACCATGACAAAAACTAACAGGACAGAGAGAAAAATAAAAAATAATAAAAATAAAATGACCCACATAGTCTAGTTTATATGCTTGAGGACAAGGCTGTTGACTACGTTGTATGTGTATATTTTATGTCTTTTTTATTATTTTATTATTTATAATGTGCGTTTTGTTTTTGCGGAATAAACTATTTTTATTTCCTTTATTTTTTCTTTCTTTAATTTTATTGTATGCCACAGGCAAGAAACTTGCATCGTGTATACGGGGTTTTGCTCATTCAAAAATGAATACAATACAAACCATTCAAAAACAACTGACACATTCAATTTTATTCCACTCCAAATGAACATTGAATTGACTAAATAATTTAAATCCTATTGTAATGGGAATACAACAAAATAGCCTGTTGTAGCTTTAAATAGCTCGATTAATATGTAAAAGTGAAGACAGATTCGACAACATACAGACAGCCAATTAAGGCCTATCAGTACCAACATGAATTATAAATTATTGTTGAATAAATTGTTTTGTTTCACACTTGCTTTATTCGTCTATTCGGAATATTGATCACGGACTATTTAAAGAGTAATTATAGAAAGGGGCTCGTTAATAGGGTTGTAGATAATGGAGTGGTGAAATAGTTTATTATTTATTTCAGCATTCATTATTTGTTTCGGGTGAGTACCCATTTTAATCAAGTACGCTCTTATTACATACACCTTCGCATAATGTGTACCGTTAATTTGATATTGGGATAGTTATTAAAAAAATTGGGTAATTATTAGACAAGTCGAGAGAAAGTCACTTTTTGACCTTGAAAGTAATGTACCCTAGAAGTTTTTATTACACAATTCTAATGTTATCTACATAGTAATAATACTGTGGCCAATTAGACTTTAAAATGTTGAATGTTGGATACGAATCGACCATTGTTTAGAGAAGTCTCCTTAAAATATTCTGTCATGTATTCTATAGTCAATCAATCAACTCGGCCTATCGCAGTCCACTGCTGGACATAGGCCTCCCCCAGGCTGCGCTACACCCTGTCCTCCGCCTTCCGCATCCAGTCTATCCCAGCAACCTTTTTGAGGTCGTCCCACTCTACGCTTGCCGTTAAGCGGTCTCCACTCCAGGACTGGTCTGCGCCAGTGGCTATCGGTCCTTCGATAAACATGGCCAGCCCACTACCACTTCAGCTTGCTTACTCTGCAAGCTGTGTCGGTAACTCTGGTTCTTTTCCGGATAACATCGTTTCTGATTTTATCATTCAAAGAAGCTCTATTTATTCTTGGTGGTTAAATTTGTTATCCTTCATAAGAATAACATAGAATACACACAGCATGAATGGAGTAACACACAGCTAAACAACTCGATAAGCACACTTGTCATGGTAACGGCTTTAGTAACTCGTATTTAACCGGCTTCCTAAGATACAGTTCTGTAACTCTGCGTTTACAGCCATTTACAAGTTGTGATACTTGTTTAAACAGGTCTTGTTAAAGACTTGTCAAATAAATGTCGTGCAGACATGTATTGACGTTGTTTCAGAGATGTATCGTTAGAAATTGTGTGTGTTATGTTTTCTACAAGTTTTGTATGCACCTAAATTAACTTATTTTTAGGAAACGAATACATGTTTCATAACTTTTTTTTTTTTTTTTTGAGGATGGGAAATCATCAAATGACCCCTCCCGCTCTGGGTGGAGCAGAAGGGAGTGTCAGACTCTTACTGACTAAAACCCACCCGTGTTCCTTCCTTAGCCCTTTATGTACCAGGGCAGCGGTAACCCTTTCGGACGATCCCGCTACCCCGGCAGGCTTCGGCCCTGTCGGGCCCCGTCAACTAAGCTGACATCTCTTTGAGGCGCGCGTGGAACACATACGCACCGTCCGGCACGGGCCTGGTCCTGATCGGACGGAGAGCTACCCATTGCTCTCCGCCCGCAGGCCTGCGCCTACGGTGGCCGGGAGTCGTCACGTGGCTCCCGACGCCTGGAGCGTCTCCATCGGCGGCTGAGGCGTGAGGATCTCATGTTTCATACCTTGGTGCAAATTGCAAGATAACAGAAACAAAGACAGACAAACCGACCGACACCCAGATAGAGAGGCAATAGTTCCGTCTGCATCCTTTGGTAGCAGAATCAGCATATAATATTCCCACTGCTAGGGACACAGGCCTCCTCTCTGTAAGAGGGAGAGGGCCGCGATCCACCACGTCAGTGCGGGTTAATAGATGTCACATGTCTTCAAATTTTTAATTCTAGGACATGCCGGTTACCTCACGATGTTTTCCTTCACCGCTTTGAGAGCAGTGTTGATGAAAATAAATACAGAAAGTAAAGTGTTTGTCTGGGTTCCTCACGATGTTTTCATTCACCGTTTTGAGCCTTGATCTTTTGGTACAAAACCCTAAACATAACCCTAAACATCATAACACAAAACCATAACAAAATAAACAAACAAACACTCATTTATGTTCAAAGTCGATTTTTGCCAACGCTGAGCGGCGCCGGCGACTACGTAAGCATTAATTATTCGGCCTGACCGGCGCGTGGCGTCGCATAATGTTTGGACAACCGGTGATCATTTATAACTTGGGCGCGTTTGGCTAAGAGATAAGCGTTTGAGTACTGACAGACAGTGTGTACGCGTGGAAAAATGAAGGCCACATTACGGTGAAGGTATTAGTCATTAGTATAATGACCAGGAACGGGATTCATGAATTATTAAAAAAAAATGCCGTTTATATTCTTTAATGTTAGATTTGACCATTGAGAAGACCATTGGTTTTACTTATAGAAATGAAGAACGAAAATAAGATGTTTGAGCCTATCATGACGCATAAAATTATAAAGAAAGTTTAAACGGTCGTCCTTCAGCATGCAGCGCCTCATGTGCAAAACAGAGCTGTAGCTACAGAACACATTGCCGTGGCGCTGGTTCTCAGTGACTGCCGGAGTTGATTTGATGACGTCGACGCTAGTATTGTAGATCGTTTGGGTGTTAAAATTATATTGTACTTACAATAATTATGTTACTCTTGTTGTTGTTGTTTTTGTTGCTTTCTGTGTATGTTGTTGTGTGTGTGTCTTGTGTTATGACTGCGGAATATTATTATTAATGTTGGGCTCGTTTAAGATGTCAAAAAGCTAAATCATAATCATACGTATGTATTTTCTTGTTATTAACTATCCTTGCACTTCCAAACAAAAACTGCTTTCACAGCTACGAAATATTCTTCAAAACTGTAACAAAAAGCCTCTAAAACATTCACTACAGTAGCAACACTACATTTCTCAGACAAAATCTTAAAGCAACTACTTCAAACTGACGAAAATAACCCGGTAACATATCAGTATTCAAGCAAAATTGCAGAGACGTAGCCCCAGTCTCTCACACATTCAAGTTTAATGAACTTCCTCACGTCGCCGTCAGCTAACTTCGTGGCCCCGTACAATAGTAAATTTGTTGGGACTAAATGTTTATTAATGTGTTGTGTGAGTTGGTTTTGTTCTGAGCTAGTCTTATTATTTTTGTTATGAAAAAAAAAAAAGTAGTTTGGTTTGTGTTTTTTAGTCTAGTTTTGTTTTTTGGGTAGAAAGAACAACTGATTATTTTTGTTCTGGATTTGTTTTTAGTAGAGTACAGGATTACTATATTAATAACACCCTGTAGCTACATTGCATGAACCACGTCAGTGATTACTGATTTAGGGGCTAACCTTAGCCCCTGGGGTGTGTTGCGTGTGTGCCAGCGCTTGTCCACACCGACAAGCGCTGGTTGTCAACACTGGTCGGCCCTGACAGTTTTTATACTTTTTGCCAAATCAGCGCGAACCGTCACCTACAAGCGCCGACAAGTTCCTATCTAAATTAATCGGCGCTGGTTCGCACTGGTACGCGCTGGTTTCCGCTGCGTCAACCAGCATTGACCACCAGCGCGTGTCGGCGCTGACAAACGCTAGCTTATCGGCGCTAGTTACCAGCGTTCTACACCCTAAGACAATTAATGGTAAAAAACAACACATCAGAAATGGTACATTGCAGGTTAGCAAAAACATTATAATTCCTCAGAATTAATTTGTAAAAAACACGAACATTAGCCTTATTAGTATTTCCAAATCTATTTCCTCTGAAATCGCCATAAAATCTACTGAATATATATAGGTAGGCAATAATATTATTAATAACGGACCGCTCATAACATAACCGTAGTAACAATAGCTCATAGTGTCATACCGTCAAATACATGCCGTGCAACTAAACTGTTGATCGCAGTACGCTGTTATGACAGCACCCATTTAAATCAAAAGTCATTTATTCAAATTAGGCTGAGTATCAGCACTTTTCGAACGGCAACATTACAACAGACAGTCCCCCAAAACGCCCGCCCTTCACCACTTCCTAGTGCTTTCGCTGGGAAGAAGTGGCGCAACAAACTCCCCAGCAGCACAGCTGTCTGTTCAGACAGAAAATACTTGATTGCATATAATACTAGGTATGTAAAGTAATTAACATTACAAGACACAGAATATTAAATTAAATTATTTGACATATGTCAGCTAGCTACGCCAATATACCAACAAATACAAAATCCAATAACAATCCCTATATCGTGCCTTCTGGCCACTCCAACACATGTCAAGGTGGCCTATTCTCAATCAAAACTCAGCACACCTACCCACCACACAATGAAAACTAATTAATCGATATAATGCCAACCAAAATACTAGAGATAGATTAGGCACTATTGAAATGGATACGGAAGCCATAGAGTGGAAGGGGCTCGGTGTGAATCGATAGGATTATCCCGTTACGATGACACCTCCACAACCTCTGCTTTCACACCGAATTGGGGATTAGGGCCAGTTGGGTAAAATGAGTACTTTTTTTAGGTAATTTTATCTATTTTGATTTACGTTGTGATATTATGAAGAAGCGTGAGAAATTTAGTGAATTTGTAGCAGTTTGTTGTGAATAGGACATGAGAATTTGCTAGGATAACGCATTTATGTGTGTGCGTGTAATAATGATATGCATGTAATGATAAACGGTAAACGTAAGGTAGGACGCCCACATGCTAGGTGGAGCGACAATCTTTGCAGGATGGTAGCAGCTAGATGAGAGTTTCAGAAAATCGAGTTGAATGGCGTGCAATAGGAGGGGCCTATGTCCAGCAGTGGACTGCTGTAGGGTGATGATGATGATGAAGTAATGATAATGTGTGTGAAGATATAAATATTTATATTCCAATGTTTGCATGAATGCGTGAACAAATGGAATATGTCAATGCCACATTATTTAGTTCTGATAAATAAGTATCTTATCTATTTAGTCGGTTAATATAATATCGTAGATATCATACAACAAGCAAAAAAGAAGGAACATAACCATCGTCATAATAAAGACAAAGATACTACCAATCACAACAGGAAATACGACAGTTTTACTACAGTTACTGATTTCTGAACTATCCTGGCATATGTCCAGGATACTTCAAGACGATATACCAGTATTATATGATGAAGATATTTAAAAAAACGCTAGCGCCAGAAACATTACTATCCATTGATATTGTCACTTCTGATGCTCCTAAAATAGAGGAAACGAATGGAGGAAATATCCTTTATGTAATAAAAAATCTGTTAGCAAAAGACAGCTGACAGACCTTATAACAAAATATTATGTTTATTGGTCTGTTTTCGTTGGTCATGTAATGTCCTTTGGACCTATTTGGGGATTATATATTTGGGTAATACATTAGGATAATAAGGGTTTTGTTAGATCAGCGAAAAGGTAACTAGAAACGGATATTTTCGAACGATTGATAAAATTGAAAATCTATGTTAGACAAACAGGAAAAAAATGCTGTTAGTTTTGTCCACTAGTGTTTGCATTCAGAAAATTAAAATAGCGCTAGAAAAAGGAATTAAATAGGTACCTAAATTTTATTCAGCAAATACAGAATAGAAGCAGTGAAAGCATAGAAAATACAACGAAAAGAAGAAACTATAAAACCATGTATTGTTGCGTTATCTTTTCAAATTGCACCAACTAAGCAAAATTACTCGCTTATGCCTAAGAAAACAAAAGAAAAACCACGCTCATATTCTTTTTCACACAACAACAAATCGCATTAACTTCTTCAATCTCAACATTTAACGCAATAGTACTTACGAAATAATTCCCTTTATAGTTGAAGCTATTGTGTTTCGAGTTTATTTCCTGCCTCATTTTTCAAGGAGGATCAACAGGGTCAGACTGCGTCTCGTCTATTGTCTGTGACGTCATCGGGTGGGCTCATTGTGGCATCGCCCTACTTGCCAAGTCCCTCGTTTATACTCCATGTCCGAATGTCCGAGACACTTAGTGCACTCAGTTTGACGGCCTCTTGAGCACTAGCTTGGATTAATCTGGGGAATCAAATTGGAAATTGATTGAGGACTTGTTTAATGAAGAATAGTGAGCTCACTGGTTTTGGGCTTTAAGATCTATAAATACAACACAATGATCTACAGGCTGGCAGGGACATCGACGCGCACCCTGTTACCATGGATTCAGTAGGTAACCGACGAAAAATAAACTATTCCATACATTTTGACAGCACAGATAGGTATTGAAGTTTTCTATGAAATGACATTTTTTTTTTAAGTGAAAACTTCTTTAGCGGCGTTGTGCACTTTTTTTGTGATGGGTAAAAAATGTTAAACTCGCGTCAGGACACGTGATCTGATCGAAAATTCTTAAGACGGAGCTCGCGTCAGGATACGTGACCTGATCGAAAATTCATAAGACGAAGGGAGAGTAGACCGCATTCCAAAATATCAAAAATGCACAACGTTAATATTCAAGTTTTCACTTCTGCCGGCACTCCCGGAGTGCAACCCGTTTTTTTTTTTTTTGTTAACTGTCTGTAAATGTGTATGCTAGGGTTCTAAAATCATGTGCGTCGATGTCCCTGCCAGCCTGTATATGTTAAACAGTACTTAAAACCTGAATTGAACGATGCAAGTTTACTGTTTGTAGAATACAATAAAATGAAAGCAACAAAATAAATGACCTGCATAGTCAAAACATTTATTTTTGTTTAACTTATGGCACTTAAAAATGCATAGTGTGGTGGCCTTAGCATTGTAGTTATAAACAAAACAAACTGCTTGCTATTTTGTTTTGTCAATGCATTTCGCGTGGAGGTGCCGCTGAGAACCAGCGCTTGGGCTCTGTCTCGTATAGGGTCTTAGCATTATGCTGAGCGATGGCCGTTTTGCGCGAATGTGACGCATGTTTACCCCCAACTTGTTTTTTTTTGTGTTATGTCCTTTTTTCATGCGTCATGTTTGCCGCAAATAAATGCATTTTCTTTCTTTCTTTGTAGGTAGACCCTCAGCGTGAGCATTTCTTCATAGCCTCTAAAATATAACAAACAAACATCATAAACCTTTATCAAACATCTGCCGATAGACACTAGACAATGTCATTTAATTGCACGCATCCTCATACAACGCCAAAACGTCAGAGAATTGGTATTACAGCGTAAAGTACTGCTAAAAGCAGGCAGTCCTCCCTAAAAATCACCAAAACAGACCCCAAATAAAAGTTAACGCTGATGTCCGCTGCGGTCCGTCCGAAAAAAAGTCGTACGACACTTAAAACACCCAAACACGGCCCGAGAAAATTAAATGGCGGTAGAGTAATAATAAAAATGAGTGTTTGTAACACAATGGGTGTGCCTGCGCTCCTACAATTTGGTGACTGGAGAAGGAAGGAGGCTGGTCATTCAGAAAATTTGGACAACACTGACTTGCTCTCAGAAACTCACACTAACACAACCTGTTGGAATCTATGCGAGAATTGTGACACAAAATAGACATGTATAGAAGCTCAGCTCCATACGAAAAGGGAAAATGTACGCACATATAGAGATACTTCACGTAGGTCACATGTACTTACGTGAAGTGTGCATACAACTGACATTCTGGACTGGCATTCGACTGAGATTGACCAAGATGTGTGCGTGTGCCTGTTTTGGCTCGTTGCATGGAGCCAGCCTTCTGTACCCATCTGCATATTTTGTGATTGCGAGTCCTATTCTCTTTGCCTGCGTGTGTGTAACTGTCACGTATACAGTTCCTGTGTGTGAGTTGTAAGGTTCCTTATGTTGAAGTGAGTTTCGTCCACGTTGTCACCGAGATGACCCTTCTGAGTACAATGACCAGTGTCCATTATTAACGGACGTGTATACAGCGGACGATGTTTGAGGTATTTTTCGTGATGAGAAAACTCCGAAATCTTTTGAAATCAGATTTTATCGAATGGGTTAAAACGCTTTATTGGTTTTGCAATTTGGGTGTGTTCGGTACGAATTTGTCCCTTTAAAAACAAGATGAAACAAGGTTAAAATTAATGAAAATTCTATGTTATTATTTTTTAGTTTCGGTCCAGAAAGAGAAATATTGTTCCCGACAATATTTGAATTTTAAATCATAAAACTGAATGTGCAGAGAACTATTTTTTTTTCGTTTTAAAGTATCACAATTAGTTTGGTTGTTATAATTTAGCCTATTCACTAATAAGTAATTGACGCCAGTGATGCCGCAATCAACGTGGCTACCTACTGGGTTCAAATAATAATATTGAAGAAGAGTACCATCGAAACGAAAAGAAGATGAAGCTAAGAAGTAATTTAAATATATAGCTAAGTCGCTATAAAATTATCAGGGCCATAAGGTCGAACAACTTTCTCGCATCTTCAGAGCTCGGCTTAGATAGTATTTGGTGGAATGTACCTATATCGTTCTTGTTCAACTTCAAAACCCTGAACCACTTACACCTATCAGCCTCAAAGCGAACACATTTCATCAATAAGTGATGCATGTCCTCCACAACACCACACACCTATGTATCTTTATGACATCCCTCTTGAGGTCACAGTGGAGGTCGCTGTTTCTAATGTACCAGGGCCCAATCTGCGTTTATTTTTCCAACAATATAAATTATGAATTTCAGTGAAATAAAAACACGTTAAAACTTTTGAAAATATAATAAATAAGTCCTTTTATGTAACCATTAACATCTATCATTAATGAGCCATTTAAAAATACTAAATCGAGTAATCATTATGACGCAATCAATAAATTGAATCTGTTGATTTCGATGTGTTCAAGCAAAATTCAGTTGGAATCTTTCGCAGCGAAATTGTACCGATGCTATTATTGTGAAACGTGTCCAGAATATATATAAAAGCTGCAAAAGGCCGGTTTAATTATATCTGAGCCCAAAACTCATTACTTGGCTAGGTAATTTTTTGCATAACGATTTCATTTTGTACGTTTTGTATTTGAACCTAATTAATATAATTAGTAATACTGCCTTGAGCTTAAAGCTTAATATTTGAGCTTTGAGAAATTCTTTTACGTAGCAGTCACGCGATGGGATTCCTCAAAGGTAAAGCTCACGTACTAAGAAGTATGTAGACTTATAGTTCACCTTTATATAAAGTTACTGTAGTGAAGACTCCGCCCATGTCTAATGAATTACTCTAAGTAAGCTTTTGTAATATCCCATATTATTTATCTCAAAAACTAGCTATTGACTTTAATAGCAAAGTCAGAAGTCTAAGAAATATCATAATCTTTGTAGATAAGCGATCCAACAATGCCACACTCTTTAAAGTGTATAGAAGTTCTTTTTTCATCTCTCTATTACATGTGTGTCACCACTATTTTTTTTTCATAATTTCACTAAACCATTGTTTAGCTGTTTACAGAATATAGTTTTATTCAAATTTTCATTGATAAAGTGGTAATAGTCTGCGAGAAATGAAATAAAATGTGTGTGACATCCGTACGGTCGGACAGACGGACATGAGGGTTTCGTTTTTCCCATTTGACTATGGAACCCTGAAAAGGGTTTGCAAAAAAGGACACATAACTTTACAGACTCGTTAAATTTTTATAAACCCACACTAACTGCGGTTAAAGCAAAACAAAGCTACACGAATAATAATTTTATTTGTGTAGTAAGTTTACCATTAACTTGTTGGCTTGTTACTTAATACGGTATTAAGCGATATGAGCGCTTCGAAGTTTACAAAGGGCGCTTTAAGCGATTTTATGAAGGCTTTTACGATTTGTAAAGAACGAGGTAAAAATATATTTCCCTTTTAATCAACGAGTTTACTTTACCTCTTAAACCTTTTAAAGGAAATTTGTTTTATTAATTTTGGATATTTCACCCGGTAACAGTGTTTAATTTTTTGTGTATAATATTATCTTCGCTATCAGCCAGCGGAAAGAAAGTGTGATACCATCACAGTCACTTTCTTTCTTTCCGCTATCTTAGGACCAAAAATTCAAAGACATGTGATAGGTATCTACCAACCCGCACTGGGCCCGCGTGGTGAATTACGGCCCACTCCCTCTCACCGAGAGGAGACCTGTGCCCGGCAGTGGGAACATTATTTGTTGATTATGGTAAGCCATAGTATTAGATCGACGACCTTAAAAAAGTGGCAGGGCAGGCTGGATTTGGAAGGTGGAGGTCAGGCTGTTGTGGTGCAGCCTGGCAGAGGCCTATGTAAAATAGTGGACTGCTATAGTCTGAGTTGATAGATTGAAGCGATAATACTCGACTGGCAAAAATAATCAACCTTTCTTTCGTAGATGGGCTGAAAGGCAATACAAAAAAGTTACCATGAAGAATTATCAATTTTTACTTCATATTAAAAATACAAAAAACGGACACTGAAATAATACGTAGTAAAATCTGATACATAAAATATTATGTCAGTCTCTAACATGGTGTTCGAAACCACACCAACCCCGTGATTACATCCAAATCAATATATTTTAAAAGCGTCATAATTATACCTTAATATTTTGTCCAAAATCGTTATTCAAAAGCGATATAGAGGAAGCAAACCATCAAAGTTATAGTTTGTTATCTATAGCAGCAATTATTTGTTAATTAGCGTACATTTATAGGCTGTTTTAAGGTAACAGAAGCTATCGAATGGGCCTAAGTGATGGATTGCGAGCGGTCACCGTGAAGTACCGGACACTTGTTGTAATTTTGTTTTTTTTTTTTATTATTTCGATTGCAGACTTTATTTTTAACAGTAAAATGCAGCCAAGTAAAATAAATTGGCCATAAGTTTTTTGCGCGTAAAGAAACGGTTTCCGCCTAAACATCAGACTGGTAAATATCTAGAACAAAACTAAATGCGCGAGTGTTCCAACTGTCCGGCCTGAGGTAGTATGAAAAACACAATTTGATTTTAGTTGGTAAGAGACTGTTAGAACCGGCCCACGCCGTAAGACTAAGATCGCGGGTTTCTATACGACAAAAAAGAGTTACCAATAATTTGACATAATTATGTGTTAGAAACTTATTCAACATCGCTGCCGCTACCGCTTATCACTAGCCCCCCATCCAACTTAACCGTCACGCAAGCACCCGCTTCTTTAGGCTCAGCGATTATTTAACAATACATTATTCGTGCCACAATAAATTTACATATTCAGAATCGCCCTCCGTTGAGTAGTAAATAAATTACGTTTCATTACCTTCTCACTTCGTCATAATTGAGTAGTCAGGTGTATTGACTCGGGCGTGCGTTCGTGACCGAATGAACAGTTGAATACAAGGAACAGTCTTTGTATTGCAGTATATTATGTAATAACTTCTCCCCGCGGTTTCACCTGCATAAGTCTAAATCCCATGGAAATATCAAAAGTGGGGTAAAAGTATTCTACGTCCTAATTCTACGTCCTAATTCTACGTCCTAATTCTACGTCCTAATTCAGGTCATGGTCTACACATGTGCCAGATTTTATCCAAATCCGTTCAGCCGTTTGAGCGTGAAAGCGTAATAAACAAACATAGAAAAAATCAAATCTTTTCTCTTAATTATAATATTAATAGATTTGCAAAAATTTAGTAATTATGTTTATAAAGCGTTTTTAACTATATAATTCTAGCCGTAATTCAATTAGACTATAATTGAAATAATTATTTACTAGCTGTTGTCATAATAAAATTATTAACACTAGTTAACTTTCAATTCTTATAGATTCTCTTGGACATAACCTCGATTCGGCAGTTCTTTTTGACACCGATGAAGATGAAGTTGCTGGTATAATAATTACGCTTAAAAATCAGTGTTCCGTTGGTTGGGATGATCTGCCGAATCAGTTATTAAAAGATCATAGAACCATTCTTGTGCCACACTTAACCTATATTTTTAACATGTGTCTTGAAAATGGTATCTTTCCCAAAGACCTAAAAAAATCCCAGATCCGTCCAATTCACAAGAGTGGGGCCAGAGACCGTATCGAAAACTATAGGCCTATCTCAATACTCCCATCACTGTCTAAAATTCTGGAAAAAATTATAAATACACGCCTAGTAAACTATCTTGAAAACAAAAACATTATATCTGAACATCAGTTTGGTTTTCGCCGTGGTAAATCTACTGATCACGCTGTCAGCAATTTAACTAACTTTATAACCACAAACCTAGATAAAGGTAATAAATGTATCTCTATATTTTTAGATCTAGCAAAGGCTTTCGATACGGTTTCTGTTCCACTCCTCATTAAAAAACTAGAAAAAATTGGTATAAGGGGGACACAGCTTGCCCTTTTAATTGACTATTTATCTGACAGGACTCAATGTGTTAGGGTAGGTAATTACACTAGTTCTGATCTTCCGGTAACTTACGGCGTGCCGCAGGGTAGCATTCTTGGGCCGACTCTCTTTCTCGTTTATATAAACGATCTCCTTTGTCTGAACTCTTTTCAGGGTAAAATAATTTCTTACGCAGATGACACTGCACTCATTTTTGCCGCAAAAACGTGGGCTGAAACTTTTCAGCTTGCCCAAACTGGCTTTAATTTAGTAAAGAGATGGCTGCATAATAATGTTCTTACGTTAAACATCGACAAAACAAAATACCTCACTTTTTCGATACGTGCTGCTTCCCATGTGAAGTAAAACTTGATCGCACATGACTGTTGCCTTGATGCTCCAGTTGATCTGAGAAGTTCATGTGATATATTAGAGCGATCAAAATCAGTTAAATATTTGGGTGTTATAATCGACGAAAATTTAAGCTTCAAAGCACATATTCAAGTGTTGAGCAAAAGGATAAGAAAACTTATCTACGTTTTCAAAACGCTAAGATATATAGTTACCCCAGTAACCCTAAAGCAAATTTACTATGCGCTCTGTCAGTCTCTGGTTACATACTGCATATCTTCGTGGGGTGGGGCTCCCAAAACAACACTAAAACAGCTTGAGGTCTCCCAAAGATCCATACTTAAACTATGTACTTTTAAACCTTTTCGCTACCCAACTTCACTTCTTTATGAGTACTGTGAGGTCTTGACTGTGCGCCAACTATTTTTCTTAAGTATTGTATCAAAACAGCATTCTAATTTAGAGTACAGTCCGAGCCTATTAGCTAGGCGAAGAGGTTTACCGGTTTGTAAGTCATTGTTGCAGGCAAAAACAGCATTTATTCGAAGATTCTACCCCTTTTTAGGCCCTTATATCTATAATAAAATTAATAAAAGTATTGAAATATATTCAATGAATAAATCATCCTTGAAAAAATCGGTATTTCAGTGGCTCTGGAAGGTGTCATATGATGAAACGGAAAACCTCTTGACAATCCTACAGTAGTGATGCAATAATTATGGTTACAACATACTAGTCTATTATGTAAAGGCTTGAACTTAATTGTGGAATCTACTAGATGAACTAAGCTCATATTCTACACACCCTCTCACATACATACACTCACCCTTTCCACCATACACACACAGAGGACCGTTAACACTTTAAGTTTCTGTTTATTAGTTTTAAATTGCTATCTTAAGCATATTTTTGTTTAAACTGTTTCTTTTGCATGTACCTCACATGGTCATCCTTTACTTGAGGGCTTGAGGCGCTGCTTGCTGAAACACAGGCTATAAACCTAGTTCGGCAGCAGATGCTAATAGTGAGACACAATTGTTTGTTTAGGGCTACCATGTAATAGGTCTATAGCATATAAGCAAATTGTGTAAACCTGTTTCAATTTCTTGTTCAATAAATATTATTATTATTATTATTATTAATTCGTCAATGTTTTTGTTTTCAAAGGTGGAGTGTCGGTGGAGTTTCTTGCCCATTCTTCTCCATACGAAAACTACCTTTTGGAAGGGGCGACTAGAATCAATTTTATTTTTGACGTTCAAAAGTGCCTTTTATGTGCCTATTTGAAATAAATGATTTGACTTTGACTTTGACAAAAATGCGCTGAGAACATTCAGGTCGATTTAAAAAAAATATCTAATATTATGCTGAAAAAGGGCCCTGTGATATTTTGTAGATATAAAAAAGTAAGTAATTAAAAAAAATACTTAGATTTCACCAACGTGTTGAAGACAACAGGTCGATTATTACAAAAAAAAAAATATCGAACATTTTGTTGCCAATTTTCCCATAATTCTTTAAAAGCCCCACCACAACTGATATTTATGTTGTAGATATTGAAAGTAATTAAAAAAAAACGTTATCAAAATACTTTAAACCCGTGACCACTGTGATTAAAACATAAATCATTTCAGAATTTCATCGCAATACATAATATCAAGCTGATAAAAGTTGAACATGAAGGTCTACGAAACCTAAATACTTTATTACACTTACATAATATACCTTTACATAAGAAATAAGAATTTTCTTTAAACATTAAACTTACAATTTATTCATGGTATGGCAGCACGCAAGTGCACGATGTCGATATTTCTTTTTAGGGTTCCGTAGGTTGCCAATGGGACCCTATCACTAAGGCTCCGCTGTTAGTCAGTCCGTCCGTTTGTCACAGGGCTGTATCTTTTGAACCGTAACTTAAAATCTCCACAGAGTGTGCTATGCAATGGCCACTATAACAACAAATAATAAAAATAACGTGAAGTAAAAATTAAAGGTTTTCTTTAAAATAAAGTATTTAAAAAAATATGTAGTGTTTTAATATTGTACTGTGTTACGGATCCCTTCGTGTGTGGGTCTGACTCGCACTTGGCCGTTTTTTAAACATTAATTTGGTTTAGAAATATGAACTAGCGAAGGGTTATTTTTCATTACATTATTATTGCGTAGAAAGTTATTTTCTGATGTAGGTAATGATATTAAGTTATGAGCAGAAGAAAAATATATTTCTTTAAGAGTGGTCTATGCTTCGATACTGATTTTTTACTCATAAAATTTTCAATGATGGGATTGAGTTTAAATTTTTTAAAGACTTAAGAATTATACCTAATAGAAGTGGACATGTGATGAATATTAAAACTAAGGCACGGTGGAAGTGATAAAAATATGTACATACACTACGTACTCCTAAAAAACATACATACAAATCATACAAGCAATTCAAATCTTTTTTTTTTCTTTTTCTACCTAAATCTCACATTGGAAATAAATTAATATTCATTTTTATAAATAGATAATCAATCCACAGTAGAGTCCGAGTGCCCACTGAGTTTTTCAAGACATCACTTGACCAGAGAGTAGTCCTTTTTTGCTCAAAGAATCAGCATCGCCATACAACGTGGTAATGTTGCCAGTCTTTTGGACACTTTTCCTGTTGACAGCGATGCGGACGAATTTTTTTAATTTTGTTTGTGTTATATACTTCAACGTATTATATTATTATTTTAACACTGTAAGCTTTTTAAATATTTTCTTAACAAAAAAATACGTTTGTATTATATTAAAGATAATAAATAGTTAACCACAACTGGGGGGGCAATTCTCGTAATTTTAAGAACGTTCGCAGTCTGATCTCAGTCTCAATCTGTCAAAAAGTAGCCCTAATTTCCCTACATTTTGACAAGCTTTTGACATTTTTTTGTCGCCAAGATGAGACTGCGACTAGATTTTGAACGTTTTAAATTACGAGAATTGGCCTTCTGATATCATAATTACACTCCATCCAAAACAAGAACACATTCGATTTTGTCAACAAAAACAAAACCACTTAGACTAAATTAGATTTTACGTGTCAATTATATCAATTTGTAAAGGCTTTAGAACTGTAAAAACGAAAATTATAGGCAATCAAAACGATAGCAGCCTAGTATCTAAAACTGTGTAATTAACATCACTTATTTCAAGAATTTTATAGGAACGCCTACTTCACTTACATAGTTAGTCACCCACAACCAAAACATTTATTACAAAGCATTGTCCTCTTATATAACAAGTATGGAAATAAAGATTGTAATGGATGAAACTATAGAAGCATGAGGAACAGAATGTTCACTCATCATCCATATAGAAGAGAGGATCCTCCGACCAGACGGGTGTTGTGCCTGGTGGGCTACTGCCTGACAATTGATGTCGAGACGTTGCATATATTATGCTATTTGCAGTTGCATGTTGCGCGGTAAACTTTGCTTGCGCGATGCAGGATTTTGCACGACCTCAGTATGTTGCGTAGTTCGGACGTTCGGATCTACCATGCACCATCAAGAAACTTGGTTGTTGAACAGATTGACACACTACGTAAATTTGCACTGCTACAACCATTTCACACGACAAACAAAGAATGTCATTCGTAATAATTTGAATTTATCCTTGACACTGGGTTATTTACATATAAATTAAAGACACGGTATAACAGAGTATGATAACGGATGTGTAGCCCTGACATACCTAAATACCATCATTTCTCATCACTTGCATGTTAATCCCTAATTTAGTTAAGGTATGAGTACCTTATTCTATTCACACTCCCCCCTAACGCAAGCCCCCTTAAGTCAAAAAACCTCATTGACACAAGGTATAAGCCCCAGGTCGCGTGACCACGACCCCGGGATCTAATACACTGGTCCACTTAGCCAATTATCGTGGGGGTTGACGTGTTGGTGCTGTGATGGTTCAATTAAAACCAACATATAATTGTTGGCATTTTTACTGGCTTCAACGAAATATTTATTTGTTGATATTGGTGTTTGTTTTAATGTAATCTTTCATAAAAGAATTTATTTCTGTAAGGGCTGATTTTACCAAATTCAGATATCTTTTATCCGTGGAATAAAATTGACGTCTGACAGTTCTAGTATGGAAAAACTGTCAAAAATATATAATTTATTCTCAGAATAAGTCTTATTCTAAGTATAAAAGTTTGGTGAAACGCACCCTAAGTATGTTTGTACAAACACTTGTATGTACACGTCAATAATATTTGAAGAAATAAATAAGGTCAGGTTTAGAATTCTATTTATTTATTTTTATTATATAATATTATATATTACAGGAGTATGTACCCAATGCGACTCTTTACTAACTTATTATTTACAATTTAAATATAATATAAAGAACTAAAACTAAAAATCTAAAAAGTATTACGAACTTTAACACAATAAGTACCTTATACATATACAGAATGCTGAACACAATAATATGCTAACTGTACCTACTATATATTATAACATACTATAAATAACAGTGCCCTACCGAATTCACTCAAATGACACGTGAACACATCAATTAATAATGGTGTTACTACCAGTATTCTTTATTCACCAGGAATAAATAACAGCATTAACGTTTCATTGGACGAAATCACCAAAGTAAATGAATATGTCCAAGTAAGCATGACTGCACAAATATGCGGTACGTCAACAGCACTTTGAGTTTAAGCTGGCCTAGGGTAGTACGGAGTTTCAATAGAATAAGAGGCCAGCGTATATTGTTTTCGTTCCCACTGACGTACGGCCTAGTGGTCCTTTTAATGATACTCCTGTCAATATGATTACTTTCATCCACATTAAAGACAAACTTTTAACACTGGGAAATAAACAAAGCATAACAAAACTCCGAGCTCCAGTTGTCGAAGCTCATAATGAAAGTTTCTTCTGATTATCGCGGAATTGCCAACAGTTATAGCCAATGGAATGCTGCAGTCGAAAAGCCGATCAAAGGGGTCGCTTGCGAAATAGTTGAAGGCCGGTTTGAACTGGTTCTAGCCAGTGGAATCCTGTTACATCGTGTAGTACAAGTTGAGGGATGATAGTTAATTATGGATATTCTTCTAACGGGTGATTTTTCAATCGACATATATTTTTTTATTCGTAGAATAAAATTGACGTGATCGTATGGAAGAACTGTCATAACTTTAAAATTATTCCTCTGATGAAATACCAACCAACCCACCTACTGGCGAGAACTCCTCTCACTAGAGCCATGCGTGTGGTGAACGAGGTTCACGAGAGAGTTGATGTATTGTGCAACTTGAGTGAATTCGCAAAAGTTGCATTATATATAATATGTTATTTAGGTGTAGGTGAAGATTTAGGATATTGTATGTAATTTAATAAGATGTGGATTAAGGATTTTGCATGTAAGGCCTCGCTATCGCATTGGATCGCTGATCTGTAATGGTAGTTGTAGGTAAGATTTGAATAAATAAATAAAATTATCTGGCGTTGGAAAAACCAGCCAAATCAAAAGTCAGCTAGTTTGAAATTATTCATTCTATCATCTAATTTAGTCTGGCAACGTTTATTATTTTCGCCGTTTGTAATAGTTTAATTTTAAACAAAGGCGCTCGTTGCTAAAATATTAATAAACTGTTCCACCGAACTGCACTTATAAAAATTTTGTTTTAGCGCTCAGGTGAGGTTCGGTCAAGTACTGTTAAAATCGGTGCTCTGAGTGGAATACCCCATAAATACCATTTAGCTTTTGGATCCTGACCGACCTGACCTGATGCATTCGTAGAAGACTTTGTAAAAAAAAATGCATTTAAATTAAAAACAAATATCTCAGCCACTGCTACAACAGAAACAAACATAAATAAACATGACAGAACAGAAACCTCTAAACTCAAGGAAGCTTCGAAATCCCATCGTCCTACTCAACATGCCGTAAAAACATGCGTGTGAACGTTTCCCAGCAAAAACCATCCGGAGATTGAAAATGTCACTCTTGTCGTGCGACACTCCACACTCGATGAGACAATTTGTCAATCAATATGGGATTTTGTGTATCATATTTTTCACTGTATGTGTCCATTTTTTCCCCTGTCCCTACATTTTTGATAAGATTATTTTATGTGAATTTTGTTACTTGGATACTGTTTTGTAATATCTGGAAAACGCAGTGTTTATTTATTTGTGCATTTATCAATGCTATTGGCAGTCAGTTGTCAAATTCGGATGCTTTGAATCCTTTTCAACCACCTGACTATGACACTCCACACTCGATGAGACAATTTGTCAATCAATATGGGATTTCGTGTGTCATATTTTCACTTTCTGTTTTTTTCCAAAAAGTATCGAATATGTCCTACATATTCGATACTTTTTGTGATACGATTTTGTGATCATGTTTGGTGTGTGAGCAGTAACTACGTTTTTGTGGATACTCTATTGTTTACATAACCAGCCTATAATGTTCCCACTGCTGGGACACAGGCCTCCTCTCTGTGAGAGGGAGTGGGCCGTAATCCACCACCCAGACGCTGTGCGGGTTGGTAGATAGATGTCCCATGTCTTTGAATTTTTGGTTCTAGGACATGCCGGTTTCCTCACGATGTTTTCCTTCACCGTTTTGAGAGCAGTGGTGATGAAATTATTTACACAAAGTAAAGTGCCTGCCTGGGTTCGAACCTGGGATCTACAACTCGTAAGCCGCGGCCGTTGCCACTTGGCCACCACTGCTCTTGCTGTACTTGTTTACAATATGAAAATTAACTAAAACCACTGGTTAAAAAGAGTTATGTTGAAATACTTGAAACTTCTCATCAACTTGAACAATAACTACGTCCTACACGTTCCCACTTTCAAGTCTTCGGGAAGCAGTAAGTTTTCCGATACAGACCGCTGCAGGTTGATCTACGGAATGAAACGGTCACAATGTTTTGCCTGTTTCTATAAGCGTGATCGCATAAGTTAATACAAGGCTAGTTTACCCGCACCGGTCGGTACCGGCTTGTCTTTACCGGGAGTCCGGGAACCCGCGTCTTTAGATCCTTCATCTGGGAATAATCAGGAAGTGAACATTTATCTTTCGTTACATGAAGATTACTTTTATATTAGCTGCGCCCCGCGGTTTTACCCGCATAAGTTTCGATCCCGTGGGAATATCAGGATAAAATTACCTTATGTGTTAATCCTGGTTATAAACTATCTGTGTGCCAAATTTCATTTAAATCCGTTTAGTAGTTTTGGCGTGAAAGAGTAACAAACATCCATCCATCCATCCATACTAATTTTCGCGTTTATAATATAACTAGCTGCACTCCGCGGTTTCACCCGCATAAGTTTCGATCCCATGGGAATATCGGGATTAAAAGTACCCTGTATTTATTCTGATTATAAACCGTCTGTGTGCCAAATTTCATCGAAATCCGTTCAGTAGTTTTTGCGTGAAAGAGTAACGAACATCCATGCATCCATCCATCCATACAAACTTTCACGTTTATAATATTAGTAGGATCATGTAAGTAGGTATCTAATTAAAATTATAGTTTTATTTCCGGTCGCTACAAGCTTATCACTTAGCCCATATAACCACTAAAACTTTGCTTAGGAATGCTCTGAAGTGGTTTCCATGGTTTTTGAATTATAACATTAAGCTTTTGTTTTACTTATATTTAATTAAAATACTAACTTAATTATTACACTGTATACCAGCTTTTACCCGCAGATTCATCCGCGTGGATGTCGGAAAATATCCCACGGGAACGTACTACGGAGATTAAGTGCTTTATGTTATAAGCTATGTGTGCTAAATTTCATCCAAATCCGTTCAGCCATTTTTGCGCCAATTCGGAATATACATCCAGACAAACAGACAAAAAATCTAAGAACTATAGTAAAGTTGTTGGCTCACACTCGTCCCCACACCTCATAGCAATTAATTTTTTTCTAAAATATTCAATATTCAATATTCAGTTTTGACTTCGTTACTATTTTATTATATGTATAGATATTATGTAGTATGAACCCATGGTTATTTAATAACAGCCGCACAGGTGGATGATTTACGGCAAAAAAAATCATACTGTTTGAGGGAGTACAACTTGACAACAGCCAGCCTAACGACATAAAAATGTGTGACAATTTAAATATTTACAATAAAAACTAAAATCGCATATTTACACTCACTATTTCTAATGAGATGATGCTGAACAGATTGTGAAATAAAATTAATTAGTTGTAATAGTATGAAACTTGTCGCCCTAAGCTAAAGCTGTATTTGAATTTAATAAGATATTTTTGTGAATCTCATTTTATGTGAACTATGTTCTTATGAGAAAATAAAGTTCTTTAAACCTATGGTAAACTTACCGCGGTTTCTCTATGGATGACACATACCGAGACCCTTTCGTGCCTCGGAAAGCATGTTAAGCCGTTGGTTCCAACTGTCATTCGTGGATCTTTGACAGTCGTTACGGGTAGTCAGAAGCCCGAAAGTCTGACAACCAGTTTTTTTTTATTGTTTTGTGGCCAACTGCCAATATCTGTATATTCAATATCAATTAATGTGAGTTGTCATTGGTCCCTGGCCGTGACATCAAGCAATAGACAAAAGTGTCAACATTTTTATGCTTGAGTACGAGGCTTTCGACTATGTGTATCTTATGTTTATTTTTATTATTTTTTATTTGTAATTTTGCGTTTCGTTTGTGCAGTATAAAATATTTTTCTTTCTTTCTTACCAAGGGGTATCGTATTACCCAGTAACTGGGTTGTGGAGGTCAGATATTTCCAACAAACATCGGTATACATACACTGTCGACACGCTGTCTCATTTTAAACGGAAGGCCCTCTCTCCTGTGATATCTTAATGTATGTGTTTTTTTAACTAGTATAGGATACAGGATCTCGTCCACTAAATTTAAGTAGGTACTGTATTGCATAGTTTTTGCTTATCTATAATTGGTGGACAAATAATGTGTACCACTGTTTTTGGAACAATACAAATTATTATATCTTTTGTTACACGATTCATAAAAGAAAGAAAGAAGGAAAAAGTATTTATTGCGACTCGCACAGGAAGATCATAAAACTAAACTAAACACAATCAAAAATAAAAAACCCAAATTATATAAAAAAGGTAGATAACAAAACCAAATTATATATTTAAAAAAAAAAAAGTAGGTAACAAAACCAAATTATATATTTAAAAAAAAAAGTAGGTTACATAACCAAATTATATATATTAAAAAAAAAAGTAGGTAACAAAACCAAATTATATATTTTAAAAAAAAAGTAGGTAACAAAACCAAATTATATATTTAAAAAAAAAAGTAGGTAACAAAACCAAATTATATATTTTAAAAATAAAAGTAGGTAACAAAACCAAATTATATATTTAAAAAAAAAAGTAGGTAACAAAACCAAATTATATATTTAAAAAAAAAAGTAGGTAACAAAACCAAATTATATATTTTAAAAAAAAAGTAGGTAACAAAACCAAATTATATATTTAAAAAAAAAAGTAGGTAACAAAACCAAATTATATATTTAAAAAAAAAAGTAGGTAACAAAACCAAAATATATATTTTAAAAAAAAAGTAGGTAACAAAACCAAATTATATATTTAAAAAAAAAAGTAGGTAACAAAACCAAATTATATATTTAAAAAAAAAAGTAGGTAACAAAACCAAATTATATATTTTAAAAAAAAAGTAGGTAACAAAACCAAATTATATATTTAAAAAAAAAAAAGTAGGTAAAAACCAAATTATATAAAAAATAAAGCATGTAACTTACTTGGTTTGCCTCTTCGTTCTTTTAATTACTTACATTCTTTAAATTTTAATGGTCGTAAACCGGTTTCCTTTTCATTTTACGTCAAGAATATCTCGTTCCATTTTCCAAATTTCTGTGTGAATCCGCAAAAGGATTTCGGTTTCCCTCCATTTTAATTAGTTTTATTTTGCGAATCCGACTTACAGATCTTATAAAACGTTGTGGCCGAACAATTTTAATGAAAGGATTTACACCATCAATTCATAAGAAACTTGTTTAATTTAAGTCAAAATTGTGTTTTAACAAAGTGTAAAGCGTCAAGTAGTCAATCTGGGAGGAACAAACTTTATTTATTTTATTTGTCGTCCACAAACTCTTTCTCAGTGGGGTAAGTAGAATTATAACAAATTGGAATTCGTTTTGCCTCTTCACGTGACCAGAGCTGGCCTGTTCCTTGGACAAAGAATTAGCATCGGCATACAACGTGGCAATGCTGCCAGCCTTTTGGGCACTGTTCCTGTTGACAGCGATGCGGACGAATTTTTTGATGCCCTATGAATCTTTTTCTTATTTTTTCACATGTACATAAATTATTATTTTAAATTGTAGGTTATATGTATAATGTAAATATTATCTTGAGTTATAAGTCTTTTACGAATTGGTATTCTTGTTGTAGGTTCGTATTGATGCTTGGGGGAAGGTCTTCATCCAGCAATAGACGTCATGGAGTGGGGTCGTAATCCACCACGAGGACTCAGTGTAGGTCGGTAGATGATGTATCTTTGAATGCTGACGTCAAGGACGTTCCAGTTTCCTCAAAATGTTTTACTTCACCATGATTAAATAATTTACACAAAATAAAGCGCTGATTGGGTTTGAATTCAAACGTACGATCTACAACTCTTAAGTCGCAGCCATTACCACTTGGTCACCACTGCTCCAAATAATGGTGATGATTGATAGTTATTCTGTTTTTGTTTTGTGCATAGTATTTCTAATAAATATCGTTTCTTAGAAAGAAAGAAAGGAAAAGTATTTCTTGTGACAGGAAGATCACAAACTAAACTAAACACAATCATAAATAAAAATAAATAACAAAATTATATAAAAAGAAAAAACAGAAAGTTCTATACGAGGCAAAAAGCCTCGTATGCATGATGCTGCGACATTTAAAAAATAAATGTCGCAGCGCTGGTATTCTGATAGACCCAGATCGCTGTCTGTGTCTTCTTCTTTTTAAGAGAGACCTGGCCATACCATCATCATCATCAACTGCCTAGCCCTTTCCCAACTATGTTTTAGTTGGCTTCCAGTCTAACCGGATGCAGCTGGGTACCAGTATTTTACATGGAGTGACTGCCTATTTGACCCCCACAACCCAACTGGGTTGTGAGGGTCAAATAGGCAGTCGTATAGTATTACCCAGTAACTTACTGGGTAATACGAAACCCGTTGGTAAGACTGGTTGTCAGACTTGAGACGAGCTGGCCATATCATAAAACAAAAGTCACGTCGCTGAAAATATCCACAGGTACGTGTTGAAATAACTCATGCAGGTACTCGAATCCTATCCTACTAATATTATAAACGTGAAAGTTTGTATGGATGGATCGATGTTTGTTACTCTTCCACGAAAAAAACTACTGAGCGGATTTGAATTAAATTTGGCAACAGATGGTTTATAACCAGGATTAACATATAGGATACTTTTTATCCCGACATTCCCACGGGATGGAAACTTATGCGGGTGGAACCGCGGGGCGCAGCTAGAAATATATAATCCAGGACCATCATAACACTTCCAACATCCCCACTTCTAAGCACAAAGCACGATGAGAATTTGTTATTAATGCATGGGTTTCATCGCGGTGTTTTCCTTCACCGCCTGAATTTTAATTATATGGCTGACCTACATTATTGTTGATGGATTTTTTTTTTTTGTAAAATAGACATTTTGTGTCTCGCTAAAAATTTCCTTGTGTGAGTCAAGTACCTTTTTTTCTTTCAGGAGGAATTTATTAAAGTTATGTTTTCATAGGACATAACAATAGTACGCCAGCATAAAAAAAATCGTCTACATTGCTGTCAACAGGAGGTGCCCAAAAGGCTGGCAGCATTGCCACGTTGTATGGAAATACTGATTCTTTGGCCGTAAAAAGGCCAGCCTTCTAGTCAAGTGAAGAGTCGACCAACCGCTTAGCGATGCTAATACAATTTCAAACAAATAATATTAAAATACTTTAGTAGTTATCGCACACTAGTTACTGGAACGCTGTCCAAAATATGCCACCTTCAGAACTTTCGATTAGAATTCTCGAAAATAACGAAACCATAAACAAAACTGACGCTTTGTGACAGAAAAACATAAACAAACTCAAACACACAGCATTTATTTTATATAAACCAATTACAGGCACTTTTGAATTGTCGAGGGTCAGTCAGTGCGAAAGATGAAGCTAGTTGCCCATTCCAAAGCGTAGTAAGTACCGATGGAGAAGAAGGGGCAAGAAACTCCACTAACACGCTTTTAAGTCATAAAATTGATACAAAACACACATGGAGTGTCTATGAAGGTCCCATGTCAGTCCAACTTTTCAGTCACAAATTTGTCGTTCACGAGATAAACAAAGCCTCTCCAGCGATACAACATGGAGTTGGCGCTATGAATATAAACAGTTAAATTAGGGGCACTCCGGACGGGCTCTAATATGATATACAACATATGCGGATAATTTAATTTCACTCGCCAAATTTAGTGCCGTCCCTTGTCGGTGATAGTTTTTTTTAAACTCCGTACCATAACTTAACTCTTTATGAGGATAAATGAAGGGGTTTATATTAAATGGATCGTACAAAAATTGTGGTGAAATATTATAACACTAAAACAGGCTTTCGAAATATTACTTGTAATTTACGTAGAAAATATTGTTCTTTGGTATATGTCTGGCGACCCTGAGCAGTCTGCCTTGCTACCAACTTGCTGATGAGCGGGATAATTGCATATGCATAACACACTATCTAGCATGGCTTTCATTTTGGCAGCTCAACAACATTCATTGCGTTATTTACGTAGACATTTTTTTTGGACATATAAAGCAATGGATTAGCTTCCTTATTAGATTTCTTTTTTTCTTCAAAATTATTCAGATTGCGATTGATAGTGTATTACGCAACTAGAGTGCAGTGCCAGTAATAATAAAGGTACGTGTCGTTCAGTTCGTGCCAATACCTAGCAGACATTCTGTTCACACTCGACCCTATCATATCTTCATATCATGATAATCTCCGATTTGGTAAAGGCTTCCCCACTTTGCTATGTATTGTACATTTCCCGAGACCGGATTGTAACCTTTCATATCGGCTTTACAAAATCCGGCTGGCGGCGCTTCTTACGGTTGTCACTAGGTTTCACTTGGTAAAGGAGCACAAATCCGTCGCACCTTTTGGTACAAAGTATATGCCTGTCTGAGAACTTATTTATAAGTAATGTAATGAAACTAAAGAATGGACGGGGTATAATTTATTGAAAACGGTTACAATAATAGAAATTCAGAAAAGTATTATTTTCTGAATTTCTATTATTGTAACCGTTAAAAGACGCGTGGTTAACCGCTGGCAGAGAAAAGTTAACCGCTGGCAGAGAAAAGTTAACCGCTGGCAGTGAAAAGTTAACCGCTGGCAGAGAAAAGTTAACCGCTGGCAGAGAAAAGTTAACCGCTGGCAGAGAAAAGTTAACCGCTGGCAGAGAAAAGTTCGTTAAGAAACACACTGCTATAGCGGGCGCGCGAATCGTTTGGAAACAATGAGGTTTATATTCATATTCCAATAATAAGTATAGATATTGGCGCCGATTCCCTTGTTCACAAACTAAACTAAAATTCAGTTCAGTGCATCTTTTTCTTTCTATTTCATTAAGAAAAGGACATAAGATAAATATTAGTTTAGTCCTGTCAAATGAAGATACTCCATAAAAAAGTTTTTTTTTTTTTGACGTGTTAAAAAAATTGGCTACTAAAATACTAATATTTATCTTCTGTCCTTTTCTTAATGAAATATAAAGCAAAAGATGCACAGAACTTAAATTTAGTTTTTTTTGTGAAATAGGGAATCGGCGCCATTGACTATCTAACATATATTACCCGTAAATTCAATTCACAGCTATTCTTTCTGAGTCATTTAACATGGCATATTAGCGTTCCTGTGTGTCAATCTACTCAACTATCTAGTTCTCTGAATGTACGGTCAGCAAAGGAGATAAGTAACCAGGGCCGTCAGATATAGTTGAAGTTATGTAAGAAACCGATGGATGTTTTCGAATAAAATAATTTTGACGACACGGTTGGCGCAGTGGTTAAGCGATTGATTGCTGCGCTGCGTGTCGCGGGTTCGATTCCCGCACGGAACAAATATTTGTATGAAATTGCAATTGAATTTGCAAGTAGTTGTTCCGGGTCTGGCTGTTTGTGTATGTGAGTTTAAATGTTTGTAAACGCACCCACGATACAGGAGAAATTCCTAGTGTGGGGCAACACTTTTTCAAAAAATTAAATGAAATTAAATTAATAGAAAACAAACAGTTCATTTATCAAGAGGGTGCCGAAGCCTGGTGTCGAAGCCCTACAGGAGCACGCGGTGGAATGGGGCGTGCTCCCTTTCCCACAGGGAGACGCGATCTTAACTGTGATATTTCACATAATTAGGATAAACGAAAATTTTATCAGCTTAGGGTAATTTAGGAACAGTCACAGTTTTCAAAGGCGGGTAACAAAAACGCCATTGCTAACACTGATGCCATCGGTTTCTTACTGAACTTCAACTATATCCGATGACGCTGGTTATTTTTCTCCTTTGGCGACTGTAAATTGTACTCTGTCTAATGTTTCAAAAACTCAAGAACAGTGCCAAAAAATCAATGAGCATCAGTATTAGCACCGCTGTTTTTGTTACCCACCTTTGTAAACCAATAAGAGAAAACTCAAAGAAATAAAATCTGTGGATTATTATTTTCTTAGAAATTATTCTTCTTTTCATGGCAATTACATTTTTTAATTAACTCGTTAATTAAAGATGTCTGTCTGAAGTAATAAAAAATCTGCTAACAATTCATGAGACGTACTGGAGTTCAGCCCGGACGGATTTCTTTTTGGATTTTATACAATGATCTGGCCTCATTTTTATAAAAATCTATGGTAATTAAATTCAGTATCTACTGGACAATCAAATTGACGATTAAAAATAACTGTTTCTAGTATAAGGAAAAGAATTTAGTAAATAGAAATAGTAAGTAAAAAACATAGATACCTAATAGGAATTAGAAAAATAACTTAAAAATTAAATACGAGATTTGTGGTTGGCGGCGGGTACCTACCTGAATTTGGTACCGGTACAGAACCTGTACTTTGGATACCGTTTCCCAGTCCTGCTTTGGAGTATTTTCTTTGCTTCCCTTGACCGCTGGTTTAGTGATAGTCTTACGCCCAGTTTCTGGAATAAAAAATAGCACAAAATACTAATGTTATCAAACTAACAATAGTTATAATTTGCTTCATAAAAATTACCTTGTGTTTTTATTTGTAAGTACTTCAACATAAACTTAACAAATGCTTATTGAAGTTCATCCTTTTTTTCACAAATAACATTACCTGCTCATACACTGAATAAGCCAAACAGATCTGTTCCATTTCACTTCTAATAATTCTAAATTCATTTCTAAGTTTTAACAAGTTATCAACTATCTTTTATTCTTAGCCTCTGGCCATGATCATGATAGTCCTCTCTCTTAATTGTTATTTGAAAATTTATTAGTTATACCGAAATAGACAAACTGTTTTACTTGTCCTTGTTTCAGTTAATTATATTTAGGATGTTTGACACGAGGATAGTTAACGAGCTAGTATAGCGGGTTAAATACTTACCCCTTCGTTCATAAAAGTCGCTAAGTCAGTCTGTGAGCAGATATACTCTAAAGGGGGGACTCTAAAGGGTCCCCGATACGATCAATTGCAATTGTCAATGTTTACGAGATTGATACACATTGATGCGCAAATTGATCGTCTACCAAATGCTATTGAAGCGATTTATTCAATTGCAATTGGTCGTTACGTGGACCCTATAGCATCCATTTTCTGGAACGAAAATTATCGACGTGTCAAAATTAAATGCAGGTCAAGTGATCCGATGTATGAGTTGTATAATCAGCCTATAATGTTCCCACTGCTAGGACACAGGCCTCCTCTCTGTGAGAGGGAGTGGGCCGAAATCCACCACGCGGGCCCACTGCGGATTGGTGTATGACACCTATCTTCGAATTTTTGGTTCTAGGACATGCCAGTTTCCTCACAATGAACCTTCACCGTTTTGAGAGCAGTGATGAAACAATTTACACGAATACACGATTTAATTTATCCGATGGGCTGTAGATAATTCAGTCAACCAATCACAGCAATTTACGCGCGCTTGACAAATTGTTTGCTAATTTTTGTGTTGATTTTCATTCCAGAAACCGGGCGTAAAGACTACCAGGAAACCAGCGTTCAAGGAGAGCAAAGAGAATTCTCCTAAATGAGGCAAGTTATTGTAAAGCTCTGTTCTTAGTAGCAATGGTCAAATTGACATAGCTGGCTTCATTTAGGATTAATAGTTTACTGACTGAGATTCCTAGAGACTAGTATAACTCTGTTATCTTACTGCAGTGCATAACTGCGGGGTAATGGCGTAACACGCCATCAATAGCTACGGCTTTCAATTTGACAGTTCAATAAAATTCATTGCGTTATTTACGTTGTTGAGCAGACAAAGTTTTCAAACATATGAAGCCATGGATTAGCAATATCTTTCAAAATGATACAGTTTGTGATTATGTGTGTTACGCAGCTAGGGTGCTGGAGTCTAGTAGGTTGTACTGTGAAGCTCTGTTCGAGCTATCAGGGTACCGGGAGGAATCAATTAAACCACGGTCTGTCACGTATGTTCATAAATTATTCCTAGAAATCATTATACGTATTCTACATCTTTTTCCTTTAGCTTCTCAGCCAAATAGAACACCTAATCTCTTCTAATCTTAAACTAAGTTAATTTTTGTCTCGTATTTCATGCCAAAAACTTTTAGCTGATTCGCGGAGGTTGCATGTAAGCACCAAATAGGCTATAGTCTCTACAGTAACTAGTCAGCCAGTCAATTGTATTGACCCAGTTTATACAAGTGTCCAGACTAATAGGAAGAAATTAAATAATAATTCGTCGCCAACTAGTTTTAACAAAAGAACTTTCTATTTGTTGTCATACTGTCTTTATTATTATTGTTTGATATAACAATATTGATATTGAATAACATGGAATAGACGCTATTTCCAAGTCAGTTATGGTTTCGCTCCATTTGTTGAGTAACGTTGGTAACCTAAAGTATCTCATATATAATAGTTTATTGAGAGCATCAATACCTACGGTTAGTCGTCTTCCATTAATTTATATCACGACCTGCTTCTTCACATACTTTCATATTCATTATGGTTCAACAGTGAAACAGAATATGGTCACATATTCTCTTTCGCTATAAGTGATGTGTAAGCTTTAGTGTTACCGCTATTAAAGTGTTTTATATGCACACACGCGCCGTGCACAAACATGATCATATTAATGGCTTACCATAAACGTCGTGGCTTCCTTCACCTTATTTTCGTCCACTGAAAATACCTTACAAAATCAATTAACAGAGCTCCCAATGGTAAATGATTTCAGAGTTAAAGTTAAGAATAATTGTCAGCGATAGCTCCGAATTTAATACAAAAGGAGTTAATGTCGCGATTTGTTCCTTAAATGAAATCCAACCGCGAGACAAAGAAGATAGATTTACGTGGAAACGTCCAAGTAATTGTGAAAAATGCGGATCGTTTCCAAGCAAAAATAAAGGCAGTGTAGCCACAGACTACTGAAATTTAAACTTTATGCAGAACAACTTTCAATTTATTTTCGATCGCTGGCTACTTCCCAGCCCTTCAAAGCATGTTTATATAGAAATCTGGATAATTCCTAACGTTTTCGTTGGCGCGTTTGTTACTAAACCCGGCCGAATTATATCCCGCAGGAATAAATTATGAGGGCGGGCCATTCCCTCTCAACAGCACGGCTAAACTTTAATTAAGCTGCATTTCGACTAAAATGGGTTCCCCTTTCAAACATTTAGAGGCAACTTCGTACAGTCAAATGATGCCCAACTTTATATTAGTCCTGGTGTTCTGAAATACTAGACATTTTGTGGTCGTGCAAAAATGCAGGGTGGTTCGGTTCACCCCCTTCGCCTCCTCATGAAATGACTTCATTTTTCCATGTAATGCGATGAAAGAATTCGAATAGGCTCATTAGTGCTTTTTTCCAGTTGCATGTTGAACACATAGTAAATAACTTTAAAAACGACAACTTTGTTAATGACGTGTGAAATACAGCCCGTGGTGTTTTATTTTATGTTCTGTTTCAACGAGAACTTTAAAGCTAGCGAAGTGCCTAATAAAACAGTAATAATGGGGGAACCAAGGATATTTTGTTATAAATTTAACTTTATTGTTTTTACAAATCCTATACAATAATTGAACAACGCAACCAATTTGTTTTCCCTTTGTTCTATTAACCTTTGGGATTACTGTGATAATAGGTCATAGGTTTCATAAAATTTTGTCATAAGGGTTACTCCAAAAATCACTTTCGTGCCTGGAATAAATTAATTTGCTTGTCTAAATATCGATCGGCAGGAATGCTATGAGAAATTATATGGTATATAATTTCTCATAGCATTCCTGCCGATCGATTCTGTAAAAATCTCACCGTGAAAAGTTAGGTGAAGTGAGCTCAGAGTGAGCTGCCAATAGATATAGATAGTGAGATGGTTACAGAATCGCCCTGTAGTTTGAGTTTTGTAAATTCTCATTATCTGCCTTTCCTTGCCCCAACTATGTTGGGTTCGGCTTTCAGTCTAACTGGATGCAGCGGAATACTAGTATTTTACACGGAGCGACTGCCTATCTGACCTCCACAACCCAGTAACCGGTTGTCAGACTTTCGGGCTACTGAAGACCCGTAACGTCTGTCATAGATCCACAAATGAACGCCGGGATCAACGGCTTAACGTGCTTTTTAAGGCACGGAGGGCTTGGTATGTGAAGATGGTCACCCATCCACGGATCAACCGCGGCAAGCGTAGCTTAACCGGAACGATCGACCCGTGCGGCTGTTATTACCAGTAGTTAGTCATGTTTAGTAAATTGTATTAACACCAAACCCACTGACATGCACATGTATTAATACCAAACCCACTGTCATGCACATCAGAAAATCTAGCTTTATCCTTACAGAACAAAACCGACAACGGAAACCTAATAATTATATTTATCCAAAAAAAAGGATAGCAAAAGAAGTTCTCAAGTAAATTTTCTTTCCATTAATTAGTGACATCAACCATCGGGGCAAAGAAGCAAAAAGCCTGTGTGGTGTAGCCGACGGGTAGCCATTTTAATTTTATGCAGACAAGACCCACTCAAGAGGCGTGCACTGTATTACAACTTCCAATGCTTTGAAAGGCTGAGTGCACAAAAAGAACTAATTGCAAGTGAATGGAGATAATTTGATTATCATGACAACATTATAGGAGTTATGGATTTTCTGTTCAGTAAGAGAGGAAGGAATAATTACATTGGCTGTGGCCGGGAAGTGTGGCAAGGGACAATATAATAATTAGCATTGATTAAAAAGTTGATAACAATCATTTAAAGTAGGAATTTCAGTAGGGTTACACACATTGACACATCAAACAGAATTCGTGTGTTATTAGTAGGAGTAGATTTAAATGTTTTATACGTCCGAAAATTCGTAGCGACTCAAACCATCTATATTTTGTCTAAAAATCTCCATTATCTCTAACCCATTAATCCCTTTCAATATAATATGCAATAACAAATTCGCACGTTAAATTGTAATACTCAAAAACAAGAAACCATCAACAAAGACCATCAAAACAGACATTATGACAATAATAAAATATTATTTTCATGGAAGGATCACGGGAGAGTCGAGTGGCCCGACTGCCACTAGCCTAGCAGCACAACGGAATTCAAGCTACATACTTACAAACTTGTTGCTGCAGATAAAACAAAAGACAATGGACTCTATGAAGTAAAAGATAAAGGAGATATTGATGATGTAGATATGTTTGTATAAATTGCACATTTGGCTGGCGCCCAGCAGAGATTCGGTACGTTTTGGAGACAAATCATTGAGAGAAAACAGATTCGCGCCACCATTGCACGCGACTACAGTGGAAATATCGTTTGTTATTGTGGTTTGCCTTCTTCCATTTGTAGGGGGCTTCATGAATTCGCGCAAATCTACTTTGGAGTGGTGACGTAATATTTCCCGAAAATATACTGTACTGTTTGTTGCTGTTTCTAATTGTTTTGGTCTGAATTTTGAAATAAAAACCTTTTTTGAAAACAGTTTTAGTTTCTGCATGATGTCATGATGACGAGTCTACTTAAGGTCATTGGGCAATGGTTATTTTGCTTTCAACTAATATAAACGAAAAAGTAATTTTTGAAAACATTTTCGTCGATTGTTCCTATACAGATTATGCTGCTTTAGATCGTATTCAAGGATTACATCGTAGACTTGAACTTCCTAAATTAGACTATAGACTGTGCACTTTGTTCTCATAATCGGCAATACATTCCATTATACTCAACTAGCAGCGCCCCACGATTTCACCTGTAGAAGTATCCTGGTTATAAACTATCTGTGTGCCAAATTTCAACCAAATCCGTGTAAAAGTAGGATACTACTATTACTAAAACATAAACTTTTTTTCTTTCTTTCTTTCTTTCTTAAAAACATACTACTACGAGTATTACTAAAACATTATTTTAGGAACTACCCGTCTCAATTTCAAACACATTCCTCCACTACTTTTGTTCAAATCGATCACCGATGTTCGCTCGTTAGTAATAGATAACTATTTCGCTTATTTCATTGTACCTATTTGTTGTTTCATTTTAATTAAGAACGTTGTTTTAATTCTCTAAATTATGTGGTCGATAACTTTGGTGCACAGTAAAATTCCAATCATAAATTGATTTAGTAAAATTTCTTATTTGAATGTATAAAAATATATAATATATTTATATTGCATTAAAGGAGATAACTAACTATATAAAAATTAAAATTGTTGGAAAAAGCTCTCTTCGTCCCCTTGGGTCTCCAATCTTTTTTTTTTTTTTTTTGTGGATGGGAAATCATCAAATGACTCCTCCCGCTACCCACGATCCCGCTACCCCGGCAGGCTTCGGCCCTGTCGGGCCCCGTCAACTACGCTGACATCTCTTTGAGGCGCGCGTGGAACACATACACGCCGTCCGGCACGGGCCTGGTCCTGATCGGACGGAGAGCTACCCATTGCTCTCCGCCCGCAGGCCCGCGCCTACGGTGGCCGGGAGTCGTCACGCGGCTCCCGACGCCCGGAGCGTCTCCCTCGGCGGCTCAGGCGTGAGGATCTCTCCCTTGCCCATCCCGCCACCTCCTTCGCTAGCATGACTGCTTCGCAGAAGGAGATGACCGCCTCCCACTCCCTCTCGCCCCGGACCATGGCTTGCACCAGGGCCGGGCGCGAGAGGTCGCCGCCGCTGCCGATCGCCTCTACGAGGACACGGCGGTGCTCTGCCCAAGCGGGGCAGACCTCCACCGTATGCTCCACCGTGTCCTCTGGGCGATCCTCGCAGTGGTGACACCCGGGCGTCTCCTCCCGCCTGATGATGTGCAGGAACCTCCCGAAACATCCGTGTCCGGAGAGGACCTGCGTCAGGCAGTAGGTGAGAGCGCCGTGACGCCTCTCTAGCCACTCCTCAAAGAGGGGTCTTATCGCCGCTATCGTGGCGTGCCCTGCGCTGGGTTGCGATAGTCGCGCCTTCCATTCCACCATGAGACCGCGCCGGAGGTCCGTCCGCTCCGCAGCAATTTGCCGCGGGTGCGGAGTTTCCCCCCGACGTAGTGCCTCGGCGCGCCAGTCATACAGGCGCGCGAGGACTGTCGCCTCCAGATCCCATGGTGGCAGTCCGGCAAGGAGGCTTGCTGCCTCGCCCGAGATCGTGCGGTATCCCCGGATAAGCCTTATGGCTACCACCTTTTGGGGCGCGTTCAGGTAGTGTGCGGCTCTCAGCCGCAGTGAACGCGCCCATACCGGGGCCCCATAAAGGGCCATGGACCGCACGACCCCTGCGTAAAGCCTCCGGCAGGAGGCGTTTGGCCCCCTCAGGTTGGGCAGGAGCCGCTTTAAGGCGGCCCCGGTCCGTTCCAGTTTGGGGGCCAAACGTCGGAAATGCTCGGTCGGGTCTCCAATCTTTGAAAATTCTTTTCCGAATTTATTGAGGAAAAAATACAAAATTTCAACGACGTTTCAGAAAGATTGTTCCAAATTAATATGCATTCGGCCATCACCTTAATTCGTTACTGCTGTTTCGGCCCTAAATTAACTTATATTCTTCGCGCTTTCCATTTATATAATCATACTCACCTACTCAGACAAAATGGACCAAATTATCAGGCATACATTAACTTAGATTTTAAATGTGGCCATGGACGACCGAGCTTGGGCATAAGCTACTCTTCCCATTCGTATGGGAGGCCTCGGCATCCGCAAAATTTCTAGTATTAGTTTACCGGGTTTCATATCCTCGGTCCACGGCACTGAGAAATGAATCAGGAAAATCCTAACCTCCACACTAATTAATTTTGATGTGCTATGCTTCACCGAGGCTATGGATGCCTGGAAACTCGTTTGCCCGAACTCAGATCTACCCGATAATCCATTTTTCCAGAGACGGTAGGATGAGCCGCTCTGCAGAGTAGTTCAGGATAATTTACTAGACACGTCTGTTACTATTGCGGAGCGTGCGCGCCTGCTGGCTGTGGGTAAATGGGAGTCGGGTCTGTGGTTTCATGCACTACCGTCGTCGAACATAGGCACTTTGTTTGACGACAATACTTTCCGCCTCGCTGCATCCTTACGACTAGTAGCACCGTGTTGTTCTCCTTATCGCTGTCACTGTGGCAAAGTTTTCAACAGCCTCGGACACCACGGCCTGTCTTGCAGCCGAATTGCGGGTCGCTTAGCGCGGCACGCAAACATTAACGACATTATTCGACGAGCTCTTGTCACCGTCGGCATTCCAGCCCAGCGTTAGAGCCCGATGGTTTGGCACGCGACGATTGCCAAAAGACTGGACGGCATGTCTTTATATCCATGGAAGGTGAGTAGGCCTTTAGTGTGGGATGCAACTTGTGTCGATACTCTTGCGCTATCCCATCTTCCAGGGTGTTGCTGCTACGGCTGCGGAAAACCTCAAGCGGCGTTCCCATGACCCAAGGGCTGGCTTTAACCTTGGCCAGAGGCTAAACATTGCCAAACAACTTGGTAATGCCGCCAGTGTCTTGGATACATTACCAGTCGACAGCGGATTTATTTTTTTCGACGCTATATTTTAGTTTGTAAATAGTTTTAGTAAATTTAGGATATAATTTTGTTGTTTTAGTGTTATCTTGTACATTCATTGCGTTATACATGTTGTTGAGAAGCAATTTTAAATTGATTAAACTCAAATACAAAAACACTATATAAATAAATACAAAAACAAAAGGATATTTAGGCGTCGAAGTACTCGTCCACATCGCTGTCACCCGGAAACGTGCCTAAAAGACTGGCAGCATTGCCACGTTGAATGCCAATGCTAATTCTTTGGCCAAAGAAGGAGCTAGCCGTCTGGGTCATTCATCCATTTAAGTTGATTAAATGAATAAATTGTAGGTGTATGTACTACTGAATAAGTAAATAAATAGTGCAAGAACCATTAGTTGTAGTAGTCAGGCAATTCAGCCTATTGCAGTCCATTGCTGAACTTAGGCCTCTCCCAGGCTGCGCCACAATACCCTGTCCTCCACCTTCCGCATCCAGTCTGTCCCAGCCACCTTCTTTAGGTCGTCCGTCAGGCCGTCCGTAGTTGTAGTAGTAACCTTGACAAAACCACAAAAAATATCTAACGTAAAGCTATGTCTATCTTTTTTTTAACCACGTAACACACAACAACCAAACAACACAACACATGACAAACCATATCACCCTCCCTTCCTGTGCGTGTCTCAAACAAAATATTTTTCTTTATTTCTTTCTTTCATATTACAACATGTAATATGAAAGAAATATTTTTCTTTATTTTTTTCTTTTATATTACAACATGTAATATGAAAGAAATATTTTTCTTTATTTCTTTCTTTCATATTACAACATGAAATATGAATGAAAGAAATAAAGAAAAATATTTTGTTTGAGACACGCACAGGAAGGGAGGGTGATGTGGTTTGTTATATGTTGTGTTGTTTAGTTGTTGTTGACTGCTATGACTGAATTTTTGGTCTAGGGGTCGCAAGCGCTACTATTAAGCATAAGGTCCTGGGTTCGATTGCCGGGTCGGGTATACAGTGTTATTGGGTTTTCCATCTCAGATTTCTAAGTAGAAGACACCGGTCTGTTTTGTTGATGACAATGAGCTCGGCTCTATAACATGGGTTTTAAACATAATTAGTGATTTGTGGGTGTATAATAGTACACTACTGCCTAACCATTTGGGGAATACAGGCGCGAAGTTATGTTATGTTATAATACAACATCTGTTGCAAACTCCTTGGTTGTGGTTAACTTTTTAGAAGATTTGTATAGTTTTTTATTTGAATGGTATTCTTTTGTTTAATTGCTTTTTCTTGTATCTGTCAAAAGGTTTGGTTTGATATTTTCAATGTTATAACCTGAAAGTAAGTTACCCGCGTAAGTTTCGATCCCGTGCGAATATTGGGATAAAAGTATCCTATGTGTTAATCCTGGTTCTAAATTGTGTTCCAAATTTCATCCAAATCCCTTCAGTCTTTTTACGTGAAAGAGTAACAAACATCCATCCACCCATCCATACAAACTTTCGCGTTTATAACATTAGTAGGATTATTAAATTTACTACTAAAATCCTTATATGACCACTGAGCTTTAGTTTTATTACATTCTACCAACTACTAATATATACAGTCCATATCCATCGCCTTCACCATCCCCTAATAACAAAGGTCGATGACGACACTCTAACTTAGTGAATATCAAAATAAAATTATGTCCTCGCGATGGCAACAGATAGAAAGTCATCAATCAGAGTGTCACGCGACTATCATTCCGTGATAATTACTTTCGTTTAATTATTAAAACGTCAATCATTGCTGATTCAGTTCCTCGATGTGTAGGGTTCTATAATGATTAACGTTATATTTTGATTAATCAATCAAAATATTACGACAATTGGGGAATGATGCTGGAGCCATATTCCAGAGGTGCATGTATACTTTTACTGCTGAATAATGAATATATTATGCTTCGTCATTCTTATTCATGCTTCTTCTTTTTTATCCACGCTGCGCTCCATAACTCAAGAACTTCAGCCTGGATGTTTTTCTCCAACATCCGTGTTGAAGAAAAACAGACAGGCTGAAGTGGGAGTGGGCCGGACACGTTTCACTAATGCACCCGGAGCGATGGGCAAAGATTGTCACTCACTGGACGCCTGAGGGAGAACATCGCCGTAGAGGTAGACCACGGCGAAGGTGGTACGACGATGTGGTAACGTTTGCAGGGCCAACATGGCCAGAGATCGCAATAAAGAGGATCGCATCTAAATACGACGCGTCTCCAAGTTATGCGGCCTTACGCAGTGTGGACCGCTCGGTAGATACTGCCTCCAACAGCTTTTTAGATCGCGTCTGACTATCTTGCCGGTGCTCTGCCTTAAGCGCATTTTCCTTCCAGCCAGCCTAGTAACGCATAATATCGCGGAGCACGCTTCACAACAATATAATTATGCTTACAGTGTTAACTAATCTAAGACAGTTAGCAGATGGTTTCGTGATTGTAGTCAGGCAAATTTTGCTATTAATAATTTTAGTGAAGTCCTCATTTGCCTTAGGTAGGGCGCCCACACGCAACATAGTTGCCCAGCAATGTTTTTGTCTCTGTCTCCTCGCCGAGATTTGGACGATGCGCACACGGGAGCGACAGCAACGCAACACAACAGCTGCGTCCAAACCCTCTGAGAAAAATGCTGTCGCGTCGCTACATGCACGCACTTTGATACAAACCCGTAGACTTGATTTGAGAGACAAATTAGTTGTGAAGACCAAATCTCCCTTAACTAAGGGAAAGTGAATTTCCCTATAAAAAATCTAGCTAAATGTTAGTTTTATTACTGTTTATTATGTGTTAAACTGTACCGTAGACGGGCAAAGCCTAATTAATTGTTTTAAGAAGGTACTTAAATAACTTACCTAGTTTGAACAAGCCATAGTATGGAAATAAGCAAATTGGGTTAGTAAGTTGGCCAGTTGTGACTCACTTTTAATTTATTGGTGTAATTATGAAATGTCAATTTATTGAATTAATGTGATTCATCTTTTAGACATTGAACTGTAACTACGACGTCCATCGACGAGATGGAATCCTTTAATAAAGATTGGTCCTTGGCAGCTCTGGACAGAGAGAGGTGGAAGGAGAGTAGGGAGGCTTTTGCCCAGCAGTGGGACATTAATGACTAATGAAAAAAAAAAAAAGTGTTTTTTAGCTTCTTCTCATTTGGATTTCTTTATTTATTCAAAATTTAACTTGACCTTGAAAAAACAACCTTCAAACCATTTCCATAACAAATAAGACATTATAATAAAACGGACCCAGCACCTAACCCAAACTCATTTGCTGACGACTCAAAATATAACCTAATAAAACTAATTTAACAGTCGAAACCGTTGTTCTTTCCAAAATTACGGTTATTACTCGAACGAAATTGGTGTAAACTTGTCGAAAAACCGTACCTAAATACAATCACGCGAAAATAAAATAAAAAAACGAACTCGTTAAGACTTGTTAAATATATGGGCGTATGCACCAAGTTTCTTTGGAACACTCCAAGTTTACTATACTTAATGGGCGCTTATCGAGGGGGCCGATCAGTTCTTTCCATCGAAATTTTCTTTTGGTTGGCACACAATTAGCTCTGATAGCTTTTTGTACCGCGTCATGCTTGCGTGGCGGTTCGGGTGATCCGGTTACCGTTAGCGCATTAGACGCTTAGCTGAAAATTTCAATAATAGTATCTGACACTGTTGTTAAGGAAGATGACGGTGGAAATCTGATGCATGGGTCTGCTTTAAGTTTTCTTTATTAAAACTGGCATTTTTTAAAATAGTTTCATAACATTACTGACCCGCACCCTAATTGCGTAACACAGTATGAATCACAATCTGAGTAAATTTGAAGGATATCGCTAATCAATTCCTTCTTATATTCGAAAAATTTGTATGCTGAATAATGTAAATAATGCAATAAATGTTGTTGAACTGTCAAAATGAAAGCCATTCCTAGAATTAGTATGTTTCGCAATTACCACGCGTGACCGAAACAAATCGTGAGAAGAATCTGTTTTTCGCTGGAAAATAGTAAAACATGACACGATAGGAGTTTCTGAATTTTAATTTAATATTGTCCAAGCTACATATAGATAGGTAGTCGCCGCAAATAAATGCATTTTCTTTCTTTCTAGTCGCTCCATGCAAAATACTAGTATTCAGCTGCATCCGGTTAGACTGGAAGCCGACCCCAACATAGTTGGGATAAGGCTAGGCAGATGATGATTGTCCAAGCTAGATAATAGGCTAGTTTCCCAAAAAAAAACTAATTAGTCCGTCAGTTAAATTATCAAAAAATATTGGACCCGTATTTTTTCTTTTGTCAATTATATAAAAAATGATGAAGATATATCGCCCGTTAAAGTTCCACGTGACGTCACGCCTTACTACACTTTTTAGCATGGCGTGACGTCACGACCCCCCACTCCCAAATTTTGACGCGCTTTATCTTTGTAATTTTTTGTTTGATTGACAAAAGAAAAAAATCATGTCCATTATTTTTCGATAATCTAACTGAAGGACTAAATATAATAATTATTTTTTTACCCAGGAAACTACCCTATTATTCATAAGCTTCTTCTTTTGGAGTAATAACACTGTCAATAACAGGAAAACAACTTCATGGCAAGCTTTTCTAATTGGTTCAAGGGCTCTCTCTGTTGGTTTAGTTTGTTGAAACGAATGTGAAAAGTAAATCAATCATGGTACGCAGTTCCATATTATGGAATTTCAACTTATTAACGCTTTGACTTGGAAATGTTTTAATATAGGAATGAGATGTATTTCTTAAGTATTTTGGGCAGTTTCTTGAGGTGAATGGTTAGAATTCAAGCCATTAAAAGAAAATTTCAATTATATAGCCTGAAAACTAAGTTCGGGTGTAGGTAAATAGTTACTGTTACCTACTGTTAACCTGAATCGTCCCACTGCTGGGCAAAGGCCTCTCCTGATGACTTCCAGTTCTTTGGATCCAGGGTGAAAGTGGACCACTGGTCGTTTGCTTTGTCCAGCTCGTCCTGCCATCTTCTACGGGGTCTGCCACGACGCTTTCTAGCTGCGTCAGGGCTCAACGTGGTAAATAATGTCGTAGACTATTCGTGACAGTATCCTAATACAACTTACAGTGGCCTCCAAAAGTTTTTTGACATTTTTCCACTTTAGCTGTGACTCACCACATTATGATTTAAAATTCTATGTTGAGCTAAGTAGCTATACACTATAACGTTTTTATTGACTAATTCAACTACTTAATGAGTTATCATAAAATACAATCAAATAATCCCGTGGGATTACCTATATTTTTATTTTATTTTAAATCCCATGAGGCACAAAGGCAGCTAAAGTGAAACAGTGTCAAATAACTTTTGAAGGCCTGTACATACCTATTGTATGTTTTAAAATAAAAACCTAAAAAATTGTAACAAAATTAAGTGTTGTTAATAAAGCGTTAAAGAGAATACATTATTGTTCCTTTAAGGTTGATTTTTGTATGTTATTTATCTATCCACGTTGTTTACGAAGAGAAATTTCTGGAGAAGTTTTCTGGGAACAATAAAATAAGGGACGTGACGGCGGCGCGGGAGACGAATGGCGGAGCAAAGGCGTTATTTCGGAAAGTTTTCACCGTTTTCCCTTCAAATTGCACTTGGCGAACGAATTAAACAAAATTTGTTTTTTAGCCTTATTGCTTTTTGGCGGGTGCTTGTTATAAATACGTATTATTTATGTAAGGGTATTTATCATTGGCTCGGCTTTTTCTTTGTAAAGAGCTGTTTGTGATAATGCGCCGCGAATTTCAAGCACCATTTAAATGTCGTGAACATCGACAATATTTCTCCCCAATGTTGTATTTGATTTCGTTCTGATGGTTATACCAATTATAGCGTATTTTAACATTTTTGGCGACCTTTCGTTACGTAGCTAACTTTCTTTACTTTTATTTTTTTAATCTAGTGTAGGGTAAGTATGTAATCTAGTATCGAGACGACTGTAGAGTCGGTACGCTAGTAGACAAACATTGAGATTGCTGTGCTATATCTTAGTTAAATATAAATGTGTTATACACATATATACTTTTTTTTTTTTTTGAGGATGGGAAATCATCAATTGACCCCTCCCGCTCTGGGTGGAGCAGAAGGTAGTGTCAGACTCTTACTGACTAAAACCCACCCGTGTTCCTTCCTTAGCCCTTTATGTACCAGGGCAGCGGTAACCCTTTCGGACGATCCCGCTACCCCGGCAGGCTTCGGCCCTGTCGGGCCCCGTCAACTATGCTGACATCTCTTTGAGGCGCACGTGGAACACATACGCGCCGTCCGGCACGGGCCTGGTCCTGATCGGACGGAGAGCTACCCATTGTTCTCCGCCCGCAGGCCCGTGCCTACGGTGGCCGGGAGTCGTCACGCGGCTCCCGACGCCCGGAGCGTCTCCCTCGGCGGCTGAGGCGTGAGGATCTCTCCCTCGCCCATCCCGCCACCTCTTTCGCTAGCATGACTGCTTCGCAGAAGAAGGTGACCGCCTCCCACTCCCTCTCGCCCCGGACCATGGCTTGAACCAGGGCCGGACGCGAGAGGTCGCCGCCGCTGCCGATCGCCTCTACGAGGACACGGCGGTGCTCTGCCCAAGCGGGGCAGACCTCCACCGTATGCTCCACCGTGTCCTCTGGGCGATCCTCGCAGTGGTGACACCCGGGCGTCTCCTCCCGCCTGATTATGTGCAGGAACCTCCCGAATCATCCGTGTCCGGAGAGGACCTGCGTCAGGCGGTAGGTAGAGCGCCGTGACGCCTCTCTAGCCACTTCTCAAAGAGGGGTCTTACCGCCGCTATCGTGGCGTGCCCTGCGCTGGGTTGCGATAGTCGCGCCTTCCATTCCACCATGAGACCGCGCTGGAGGTCCATCCGCTCCGCAGCAATTTGCCGCGGGTGCGGAGTTTCCCCCCGACGTAGTGCCTCCGCGCGCCAGTCATACAGGCGCGCGAGGACTATCGCCTCCAGATCCCATGGTGGCAGTCCGGCAAGGAGGCTTGCTGCCTCACATACACATATATACTTGACAAAATCTTATCCTTGACAAGGTTTGGGTGTAAAAAACGAAAACGTCAAGATTGGCTGCTTGGGGTTAATTATGCTGAAACTGAAAATCTTTTATTATACAATTATTAAAGTATTCATCATCACATACACACTAACAATCAACATGTATGTTTAGATTCATCACATATATACTTACACTCCACATACACATACATTTGGTTACCTTTTAGATCTATGTACAACTTCTTTATGCATGCGGAGTTTACCTATAAGTGATTGTTGCACTGTTGCATTTACATTTCTGCATGTTACTTTTTAGCATACAACCTGTGCAAACAATTGTTGGTGAACCAATAAAAATAAATAAAATAAATAAAATAAGTATAATTTGTATTATTAACTATACTAAACCGTTGCATTTGCTAACTTTTTTAAGTCACACTATTTGTCGAAAGAGACTGGATCCCACGACACAGGGTATCCTAGTGCGGGATCCAGTGTCAAATCTATATGTAACACTTGTTTTTTTGAAATCAATAAACTTATTATTTTTTTATTATTATTATTATACCTTTCGTAATAAATTTTCTAAATGATGAAAATTGCTTCGAAATCTATTGTGTAGTTTAAAGAAGATTTAAGCAGTCACACAGAGAGACACGATACGCGACTTTATAAAGAGATAAGATAAATAAAAAAGTGTGAAGAAGTGTGAAGTGTGAAGTGATAGAGTAAAGATAGTGTAGTGTCTGTAAATTGCTGTCGCAGGGCTGTTTTAGTCAGTAAAAGTCCGACACGCCCTTCCGCTCAGCCCAGAGCGGGAGAGGTAATTTGATCATTTCACAGTTTTCTCACAAGAGTCAGGAGTCACAGGGTACACTTCACCTTTCACCTGCCGCCATTCGTGGTGACTGACAGTTGACATTAGTGACAGCTGCCTGAGTACTTGTGCGTGTGAGACAATGTTTCCATATCCATTAAATAAAAACACTACTGCAGTGCGATTCTGTAACCATCTCACCGTGAAAACTCAGGTGAAGTGAGCGTGGAGTGAGCTGTCATTCCAACTAATGCTAGGGATGGACACTATTGACAGCTCACTCTAAGCTCACTTCACCTAACTTTTCGCAGTCAGATTTTTACAGAATCGATCGGCAGGACCCTAATAACAAACTATCAATTACATTCTGTATTATTTTGAAGGATATTGCTAACATTACTTCATATGCCTAGCCTTTTCGGGGTAGGCTTCCAGTCTAACCGGATGCAGCTGAGTACCAGAATTTTACATGGAGCGACTGCCTATTTGACCTCCACAACCCAGTTACTGGGTAATACGATATCCCTTGGTAAGACTGGTTGTCAGATTTTCGGGCTTCTGATGACCCGTAACGACTGTCAAAGATTCACGAATGACAGCCGGGACCAACGGCTTAACGTGCTTTCCGAGGCACGGAGGGGACTTGGTATGTAAAGATAGTCACCCATCCACGCACCAACCGCGGAAGGCGTAGCTTAACCTGACCGATCAACCCGTGTGACTGTTTTTACTTGGTCACAAGCCCCACCGCTAACATTACTTCATACGTTCTAAAAATTGGTCTGTTCAACAACGCAAATAATGCAATGAATGTGGTTGAACTGTCAAAATGAAAGCCATTGCCACTATAAAGGTGTTACGCAATCACCCCACAGATAGATATAGTAGAAAACGTCTAGTTACCTTATGCACACGCTGGCTTAAATGTACTCAATATCCTTTCTGTTCATCCCTCAACGTTAGGTATTGATAGGTTGACAGTATTGTTGGTAGATATGCCGCCATCGCGCCGGAGTTTTGTGTCATCGATATTATTCAGCCAAAATATTTTCTAGTGATCAAAGGCATCCCGTAATGAGCGACTGCTGTCCTATGTTGAAACATGACTCTCGTACCTAGACTGAGGCTAACTCTAGGTAAATATTATGCCTTTGTTATTTAAATATTTTGCATGTCTAATCAAAGTATTTAACAAAAACACAAAACTAGTGAAAAATATCGGAGCATCATTATTTTTAATTTAAATATATGTATAGTATTTTTATCTCACAAAGCGACGCGCGCTTTACTTGTGATTACAAAGTGCACAAACACGCTACGAATGTGTGTATAAGCGCTGGAGCTCTCGGTACCGTTTGAGACAATGGTGACGTCGGAAGTGTGTGTGGGTTGTGTGTTATGTGCTGATGCTACTCATCTCCATGCACACATTCACACCGTGTTTGTATATTTGGTTACCTCGAGTAAAGCACGCGTCGCTTTGTGAGATAAAAATACTGTACAGGCCTACTGCACAATACGTTTGCACCACAATATTTGTTCTACCACTTTTCCCTTAATTTTTTCGTGCTATTACTATAGTTACCGGCACGTAAGTTGGCAAAAGATTTTGTAGAGGGGGAAGTTCGCGCACGCACAATTTCATGCATTTAACATGCGCGAACTTACCCCACTACAAAATCTTTTGCCAACTTACGTGCCGGTAATTATACTTTTTGGTTCGTTTCTAAATATTATATTTTCTATCAATTTCTCGCTCTTCAATCTCCTGAAGCTATGAGACACAAAAAATAAATATGAAATGTCTTGTTTATACACTAGTGAAATTACCTGCTCCTCCGACCCGCCGTGTCGCATCGCATCGCATCACCTGCCCTATTACTTCGTTTTCGCTTAGCGTTCTTTCCGACTTTTTTCTTTTCATTCGGCTTTTAAAGGCTTTAGCGTGATGTTAAATACCCTATAACTTTCCTCAAAAATTGTGCTATCAAATGAAAAAAGATTTTTAAAATCAGCCTGGTAGTTCCAGAGATTAACGCGTTCAAACAAACTCTTCAGCTTTAGTATAGAATATATAGATAGTATATGTATACGTTGATGACAAAGGCACCTTTTTTAACCATACCCACATGACACAGAAATAAAGCTTTATCCACTAACCCAAATGTAATGTTTTAACGCACTTAAAAGCAGTATTACTGTACAAAAGTAGGCAGTATTAATCAATCCCCAGTCATGGTGGCGAATGCTTGGCACTCCATGTTTCCACGTCGTGCGGTAATTTATGTCCTCTGATAGTGCTGCGAAGTTTTATGCTTGTTTTCATAATATTTTTTCATTTTATTAACTAGTACATTACGTGTTGTGAAAATAAGCTGTTTAGTTGTAATTAAACACGGTGGTGCTTACTTGTAATAAGTTTTATGGTCTTGGTAATGAGGTTGCATCGGAAAAGATTTACCCTGAGTGTGTTAAATATTGTTATTAAGGGCCCATTTCGCAATCGTGAAATTACTTTTTATTTTTCTGAAAAGAGAATAAATAAAAAAGCTGTCAAAGCACTATTTTTATTCCTTGAACCATTGAGACTTCAGGCTGATTTTTTCATCGCCAGATAACATAATCCGAGAAAAAATTTAGAATTTTTGACAGTTCTTCCACACAAAAACTGTCAGATGTCAATTTTATTCCACGAATAAAAAATATCTGTCGATTGGAAAATCAGCTGTTATGTATGTAAATAAAGTATATTTCGGCTGCTACCATTGCAAATCCTAGTAGTTCACGTCAAATTTAAACTGGCTCTTCATGCCATGCCCCTTGTACAAGTTAAATGCACCTGTTATTTTAGAGACTAGTTATATTATACTGAAATTTTTAGTTCCGTTACAGTAATTTTCATCAAAATATAATGTCTAGATACATTTTATTATTAAATATACCTAATTTCCCTCCTAAATTGATACCGACAAATCAAGCAAGGGGGAGCAACACTCCCCAAATTCGTTCTTACAAATCAGATCTATAAAATAGCCATATTTATCGCTTCACTTATGTATCGATACCGCTTCACCTAGTATCGATATAGCTTCAGGGATAAATAAAATTCAATAGGAAAGTCACAAGTGGGAACATATGGCCTGAAGCGAAATGTCGGACGGTGAAATTCAATCGCTTGAAAGCTTCCAGTGGATGTAAGCAGTAGCGATAGTGAGAAATTTAAAGCAATGGATGTTTGAACGAATGGACTTTTAAGACGTGGCTTTAATTTTGCTACGATCTGTAAAGTTACTTTACTTTGCTAGGTATAAACCTAAACGGAATATAAGAGCATTAGCGTCAGCCTACAGCAGTCCACTGTTGGATAAAGGCCTCCCCAATTGCACGCCATTCAACTGTTGCTTCATCTCTCAAATTGAGTTATTTTTATCAAATTGAATTTAATTCGAAAACATCCATCGGTTTCTTACTAAACTTCAACTATATCCGACGACCCTGGTTACTTATCTCCTTTGGTGACTCTACATAATAACGCGAATCCTATTCGGTTCTACGGCTAGTATATCCAGCCCATTGCCACTTCAGCTTCTTATTCTGTGAGCTATGTCATCAACCTTGTTTCTCTAATGAATCACCACCTTACGGACATTCACCTCGGATCGTCTCGAAATCTATATACAATAATAATAACTACGCTACGTTAATAACTACGTTCTTAAACTAATGTAAGTATACCTAAATAATTTTTAGTCGGCGCCAAACAATCAATAAACAAAGATCACTAAATTGCCTTACATTTAAACGGCGCCGACTGCTTTTCAGTTTTTTCGGCGGTTTAACTTTTTTGTTAAAATTTTTTTATTTTATATTTTTTTTGTGACTATAATCTACTAATTGTTTGGCAAAGGGCAGGCATATGTGGCACTGAGTAGAGTAATAATACACAACTTAGCATTCAAATCTGTGAGTGAACAATAAATCACCCCTATTTTCCCACCCTTAGGGTTGGTTTTTTTTTCTAAATTTATATGAGACCAACTTTGGGGTATACACTTTCCAATAAAAAAAAAAATTATCAAAATCGGACCACTCTGTAAAAAGTTATGCGTGGTCACACATAAAAAAAAAAATATATACGCGTCGACTTGAGAACCTCCTCCGTTTTTTTCGTCGGTTAAAAATGAATCCCTATTTCCCTTGGTCACGCCATAACTTGAGAACGATTTTACCGATTTCATCCTTTTTTTTTTTAGAAGTTTTCTAAAACTTTTTAGAAGGTTCTTACGGGAAAAAAAAAGTTGCACAGAAAATTAAAAAATTTAAGAATTACGCTTTTACGCTAAAACAGCTGAACGGATTTAGATGAAATTTGACATACGGGAAGACTGGACTGGAGAAGGACATAGGGTACTTTTCATCCTGGATCGCAGACGAAGTCGCAGGCAACAGCTAGTATAAGATAAAACCGCTCAATATAAGTTACGAAACAACACTTACATAACAACTTTTATATCAATAAAAAATACTGCCAATAATGTTACAGTTATCCAACATCAATAAACCAAACAATTCGATACGAACTCAAATCAATTCATAAAAATAACGAAATGCTTTCCAACTTCCCAACTTGTTCTCAACATAATATGGTCACAAAACATTTATCGAACAAGTTGTGTGGACAGAACGTCAAATTCGTCCACTCATTCCTTCGACCAGAAACAAACAGATTGCCAGTTCCGAACTCACGAGACTTCGGCAAGGTGTTAGGACTTTACGAAGGATTTCGGGTAACTTCGTTGACTAACTAGGTTCTAATAGGAGATGTAGGGCGGTTTGAGAGAGTCTTGATTTGATTTCAAAATGTTGAGGTGGAATTATCGTGGACTTGCATAGATAAGGGGTGCTCCAGCCAGCATGCTATATTTGATTTCTGTCGTAAGCAAGTAGTAAGTCACAGAGAAGTGTGATAAAAGAATTTCCTACACAACGTGGGTCTCCGGTGCATACCACTGGAGATTTCAAAGTATCTTCACATGTGCTTAGGACGGTAACCGGGGTGAATTTAGCCGTCTGTATACCGATGACCCTTTGCCGTACCCTGGGAGAAGAGTAACCATGATGATATCAAGCAAAAAAGAAGAGTCGTTCAATTTAGCGCTAAATGCAGGTACTGGTAGCCCAGTGATAACAGCCGCGACTTACGACTTGTAGATCATAGGTTCGAACCCAGACAGGTGCTTTACTGTTAATAATTTCATCACCACTGCTTTCAAAACGGTAAAGGAAAACATTGTGAGGGAACCAGCACGTCCTAGAACCAAAAAATCGAAGACATGTGACATCTACCACAACTGGGCCCGCGTGGTAGATTATAGCCCACACCCTCTCGAGGGGCCTGTGTCCCAGCAGTGGGAAAATTATAGGCTAATTATACTTAGCATAATGATTAATATTATGATTATGCTGAGCGATGGCCGTTTTGCGTGAATGTGACGCATGTTTACCCCCAACTTGTTTTTTTTGTGTATTATGTCCTTTTTTCATGCGTCATGTTTGCCGCAAATAAATGCATTTTCTTTCTTCTTTCTTTCTTTCTTTCTAAAATATAATGCAGGTGAAAATAGTTACAGACTTCAATTTACTTTCAGGAAACAAAACAGGTAGTATTTAAATTACTCTGTCAAGTCTGGTCATACTTGTATTATCAGTAGCAGTAGTAAAAAGGTATCTGTTTTAGGTTGTATTTTATATAATGAGCAAATACTGATGATTCCAATGAATGTCATAATCCATATTGGTATCATGTCATTCAGCATACAAAGGCCCTTACCCGCCTGCGGAGTATTCCACGCTGATTTTACGGTTACTCTTAATTTTCACCGGATGAAAAAGGTTTTTTCTTTCATTTCGAGTAATCCAATCTGTAAAGCGTTACTCGCTTCCGCTTCTAGTTCTGTACTGAATAAAATACACATCTCGTTAACATTGATTGAAGCTCGGGTTTTTTCTTTCAATGTAAAAGCTTCCGTGTACCTACGTTGATATACAAACTTTTAGATGTATAAACGTATTATTTAGATGTATTGTGTAGATATGTGTGTGATTTTGATACAAGGGGCTTGTGGGTAAGTGATTACAGCAGCACAGTTTGATTTTCAATGCTAAGCAACGCTTGTCGAGATCGGTCTATGGATGGGTATCCATCCATTGAGTACAGAAACATCACCAAGCCTCAGAAAGCACGTTAAGCCGCTGTTGTGGGTTGTCATATGTAAATCTTTGACAGTTATTTCGGGTAGTCAGAAGCCCGAAAGTCTGACCACCTGTCTTACCCCGCTGCAAGCTTTTCTAACTGACTATACCCTACAGCATTCGCAATTTTTCTGGTAGTTCGTGTCAACATGAGTCAAGTTAGTGTACTTACATTGTTTGTAAAGATTGGGTTTCCTGGCAAAGCGGTTTGGTCATATTATAACAGTCGTCATGAAAATCCGTCATTTTCACCAGTACTTTTACATTACAGCGTTTTTGACATTAATGTGTCAAAAAACGCTCTGTATTTTGGACAGTCGTGTTTATGTGACCGTTTACCACTTTCATAGGAAACCAGGTGATGCTTATTTCATAAGAAATCTCTTCCAGCATACCTGAGATAGGACAATAGATACAGAGATGTAGACAGCGTGTGATAGAGCAAAGGAGACAAAAAATAATACATAGAATCAAAAAAAACAATTCACTTAAAAACTAAACAAGAATTACGAGAATATATTAACATACATACAAATAAACATACATAAATACTTCTAAAATAAATATTACACGAATGATAATAATTATATCATACTCAAAATAATAAATACATACACAACTATGATGAAGTGGACAGATAGTGTTCTTTCACTCTTCTTTTAAAAACCGCAATAGTTTGGCAGTCCCTAATGTCAGGCAGTAGTGAATTCCACAATCGCACCGCGTGCACTGTGAAGGAGTAGGAGTAGAAGTCGGTGGAGGGGGGGGAGTGGGGGGTTTTAATGACAGGTTAGCAGTTAACAGTCGCTACTTGAGAAAATTTTTAGCTCGAAACTGTCAAAATGATTGAATACTGTAAAGCTAATATTACTGCAAAGCGATTTTACGTAACTATTTTCGTTTACGTTAGCTACTTACGTTTACGTTTTCTACTTAATTTTAAATTCCCCAGTTCGCGTGCGATACATGCACAATGGGTAATCAACATGCAAGACGTCACACAGCCAAACAACGAACCTACCGACTACACTAACAAGTACTAACTATTAATTAAATAACCCAAAATTTTATAGCCTTCGCAGAGATCATAATCGACGTAATTTACAACTTTTACTAGTTAACGACATCGTAAATAATAAATATTTAGTTGAACTGCAAGGGGTAACTGAACATGTGGGCATTTGTTATACTTATATTGGTATTTTATTATAATCTATGGTGCAAAACTGACAGGTTGTGAAAAAAGTATTGTTATACGATGGTTTATGACATTGGTAGACGATAGATGGGGCAATTGGAGGAAGTGATCCTATACATTATGTATAAAAAATGTGGAATGTGATAAGTGCGATGTTGGTCCCATGGAAAAAGTTTTTTAGTTTGATGGTCATAGCACACATTTTCATATGACACATATTTCTGACAGACGCTGTGTTATGTACTGAATTAATAACTAAGTAGGGAAAACAAAAAAGATTGGTCCTCGTCAGCTCTGGACAGAGAGAGGTGGATGGAGAGTAGGGAGGCTTTTGCCCAGCAGTGGGACAGTAATAGCTAATAAAAAAAGGGAACACAAAAGAAGCAAGTTTAAAGTAACGTCGGTTAAAGTGTTTAAAAAGTAATGACAAGTAGGCATCTCAATTGTATGCATTTTAAATTGGTTCACGTAAGAGGATTTGATTTACGAGATCGGTTTGTAAAAAGATTTAAACCTTAATTCGTAGTAATCTGGAATTAGTGAAAGACCGCAGACCGTATTAGGGTATCGGTTATCAGCTTACAGTATCCATAAGCTGGTATAAACCTAATGCCGTCTCACGCAAGGTGTAATAGTCTACTAAAGGTAGGATTTACTGTAACTAGAGAAATATATATAAATAAATAAAATAAATATTCCACAACTATCACACAACGCCATCTATTCCCAAGGTAAGCAGAGCTTGTGTTATGGGTACTAGACAACTGATAAACATACTTATATATTTCTAAATACATAAATATTATAGATAAATTACACCCAGACACAGAACAAATGATCGTGCTCATTACACAAACATTTGTCCTGGGTGGGAATCGAACCCACGACCTCCGGCATAGCAGTCAGGGTCACTAACCACTAGACCAACAGGCCTGTCAAACATATAACAAACATATATGTACATGTGGACCTAAGTTATAATAACAATGTTGAATGTATGTGCTGTTGTTGGAATAATAAGACGAGTGACTTGTCAATTATTATAATTATTTATTTCATTAGCAAAAAAAATATTATGAATACCCACATAATTGAACTTTTACATAATTGATGACCAAGGTTATGTCTGAACTCTAAAAGACACTGTGACCTCTGAGTTTGTATCGGCCTTTCTTCTCAGACTAGTCAGATAGGAGACGTCAACCTCATCTAGTTTTTTTAAATATGATTGACCTGTAAAAATGTTTGTGCAAACCTACTTACTGAAATAAAATCATTTATCAATTTTTCAAGTTGGCACTCTAAAAGTGTACGGGAAGGTTGCAACCGGTCCCTCAGTGGACTGTTCACATCAGAATACTGTAGAAATTCTGTAGAACGGTTCAAGCTTCAGGTCCGTCCCACTAGTCCCATTGACTCAGTCCCATGATGGGTCAGGCGGGATGATATGTCCCACTAGTCCGATAGGACAACTGATACTAACATATTTTTTTAAATTATGTCCCACTAGTCCCATGGGACAACTGATACTAACATATTTTTTTTTAAATTATGTCCCTCTAGTCCCATGGGACCACTGATACTAATATATTTTTAAAATTATGTCCCATTAGTTCCACAAGAGAGTGAGTCCTGACGTTCAAAGTCCCTTTTATGTAACCTATTTGAAATAAGCTTTGACTTTGACTCCTTGCTAGTAATAAAAAATAAAGGAGCCCTACAATGCACCTACATTTTCTAGCATTTTTAGTCTCAAAACTTAAATAAAGTCCGTTAACGTCTTGAATCAATATCTTTCGTGATCTTTAACATGTTCCAAAAACGACAACCCATACATAGTTTATTGTTTGGGTTCTTACGGAGATATACCGGGTGGCAGGGACATCGACGCGCAACCTGTAACCATGAATTCAGCACATGATTTTAGACCCCTTAGCGTAGAAATTTTTGTCGGTTATCAACAAAAATATCTGCTGTTTCATAGGAAAGTGCAATAGCTACGCGGTCAAAATGTATAGAACAGCTAACTTTTTTTTTAATAACCGATGAAATCTATCGACGTGAGGGTGTTTAGAATCATGTGCTGAATCCATGTTAACAGGTTGCGCGTCGATGTCCCTGCCACCCTGTATTAGGGAAAGGGCAATGACCTTTATTGCCATGGTAAAACGTGACAACTAAAGCCGTATTTTTTTTATATCACAAAAAATATCCTGTCGTTACTAGCTAATGAAAAACTAATAATACTACACATTATACGTGAAAGTAACATAATACAAGGAGAAAGTCTTCCACAAACATCTCCAAAAACTGACCTGTCACTTTTCCCTTTATACATATTTGTCGGGTGCCACTCGACCCCGTTACTGGTGGCGTGTGAAACACACGTTAGACTCACCCCACGTTTTAATTTTCACATATCGCACATATGCTGCCTCCCTGCTTGTACCGTTCACACGAGTATTGGCTTTATGGGAATGTTCATTATGTAGTTTTGAGGAATTTTAATAAAATTAAAATTGCTTTACGTGTTTATTAAAAATATAATTCATATACAATTTGTCCCGGAATTTACGCACACCACCAAACACTTCAATTAGAATATTATATTTGAATAATAATACATACACTGAGTTTGTATTATTATGTACAAAACATTGTTTATTTAATAAATTAGTTATACAGATTGTGGGACAAAATTGCGGTCACATTACAAATTTACGCTGGCATATAGTCACACTTATAAGGGTCTAGCGTAGTAGGTACTCCGTCCCTTTAGTTTGTTTTGACTGTATAGCGGAAGTGTCACTGTAAATTACGTAGATTTTTTATTTGTTTAAAAAAAACTATACAGGGTGATTTTTTAAAGACCAGCCAAATTTAAGGATGTGGTACAGACCATCAAACTGAACAACTTTCTCCATGGGACCAACATCGTAATCGCGAATAAAAATTCAGCCGTCCCGTACATTTAGGTCGAGTAGGTATTGAAGTTTTCTATGGGACAGTTGATACAATTTTCGCGATTACGCTATTTGTCCCATGGCGAAAGTTGTTCAGTTTGATGGTCTGTACGACATCCTTAAATTTGGCTGGTCTTTAAAAAATAACCCTGTATTAAAAATGATAGAATTAATTAATTTATTTATTTAAACTTTTCGCACAAAAAGGTGCAAAGGCGGACTCGAGAATTCGATTGAGTAAACGATTCTGAACAAATTAACTGCAACGACTACAATGTTACTTTCATAATGTGCATTATTCTGTTGCACATTGTAGAAGTCCGGAGTCTAGATTTGTGCCCGGTTGGTGGCCATAGGCTCATCCACTATTACAAGGGTCTTAAACATGACTGAACAAATGTGGCTGCACTAAAGGTATACCTCTGCCGAACCGTTAAGGCATTACAGGCGAGATGTTGTGTAATTAATTGAACAAGACTTAGTAAAGTATTGGAATAGAAAAAGACTTGACACAGAATGTTTGTTATCTTACCATATTGATATTAAGTAAGTTAAATCAGTCGGCTGTACAGGATGGCAGGGTCATGGACGCGCAAACTGTTACCATGGATCGGATACAATACATGATTCTGAACGCCCAGGGGTTGACATTTTTCATCGGTAATTAAAAAAAAATTGCTTTTCATTTTGCACTTTTCTGTACAAAACGGCTGAATTTTTTTTTTGATAACCGACGAATAATTTTAGGATGTCCAGAATCATGTTCATGGTTTCAGTTTGCGCATCGATGTCCGTGTCAACCTGTATAGTTGACAATAATAACCTGCTTCTTTAAAGCAATTTTATAAAAAAAAAACTTTGTCGTGGGTGCGTTTACAAACATTTAAACTCACAGACACAAACAGCCAGATCCGGAACAACTACCTCTAGGCAATACAAATATTTGTTCCGTGCGGGAATAGAACCCGCGACACACAATTATAAATCTATCCTTAGATCACACGAAGGAACAGTACATAAAGTCCAATGCAAAGCCTTCTACTAAGAAACTATACCTGGGGAAAACTATCAAACACTTTCCAACTCTCGTCAGTTGCACATTAAGAAAATAATTTTCCATTAAACTTTACCGTTCCTGTTATAATCATGTCTTTTAGGAAAACTAGCATCCAGTCTAGACTGTTCTAAAATCCTATTTACTTCTACTTTGGATAACAAACTCCAGCTTTCTACAAATGAGTCTAAACTTCACCTAAGCAGATGCATCTTGCACTAAATTACTAACAAGAAGGATTGAATTAAAATTAATTTAAGCTAACGTTGTCCGAGTTCAGACAAGTTTGTAGAACAATCCTCTACCTAAATGTAGATTCTAACTAGACGATTTACCTTCTGATTATCTCAGATTAGAAGGAATCCCTTGTTTTATATACATCGCTTTGTTACCGAAGAGATAGAAGAACGATTAAGAATTTAAACAGCAATGGATGTGTACAGACGGAGAGATCGTATCAGTCGTGTTTCTTGGTAAACGTGAGAAACATACTACAAAATAATTTAAGAGCTCTGAAGCGCGTTCTACTTAATATCATCTTAAGGCTTAATTGCTTCGTACTGAGCGTGTGTGTGTTTTATTAAACTATTCTGTCTTTGCTTGTGACGGAAGACGTCTACAGATTAAATTTTAAGTCTTTTGTTTTGCAGTAATTTGCTATTGTGTCTATTGAGGCGATTCATCTCTCACAGCAGTGAAATAACAAAGGTTTTTAAAGTGGTAATACAATACAGCCTCTGGGTCTAATTAGTTTCGAGCAGCACTCTGTCCCGCGGCATCGGGTGCCATTTTTAGATTATAAATCATGGAGTAAATGGCGCTAGCGATGCTGAGTACTGGGCTGAACAAGAAATTTAACTTCTTTTCGAACAATATTTGCCACGCCACGCTAAGACGTAGAAGATGGGACTGAGCAGATTAGTGTATTGTTTAAGGTATTCTAACTTGTTGTCTTCAAGGGCTGTGTGTTTGGATTATATAATAAAATGCAAGATGCTAATGCTCTTTTTTTGTATTGGAGTATTTTGGTTACATTTCTTCGCAAGCTTCTCCTACTTCAGCTTTCATTAATTGCTTTTTGTTCTAATATCAACATTAGGGCTATTTCCGGTTCTCCGCCAATGCAATGACCTGTTTGCTTCAATAAGTGCTTGATTAGGTATTAATTCAGGACCAACGTGATCAGAGATCGCACAAGACAAGGCTTGGAAGAAAAAGGAGAAGCCTTGCCCAGAAAAAATATAACATATTTAATGCATAGTAATGCTAATCTTAAGAGAAGCTTTGGTATAGCAGAGGATTGCGATAGGTCGAGTTGAAAACCTTATATAACTGTGAACCTTTTAAAGCACTCCATGTCTCGAGAATATCTAGTAGATACATTTATAAAATATTAAAATTGTTTACAAAAAAAATACCAATGTATCTCATGAGAGTATTTATTTTCTTTGAGCAATAATGTGAAGTAGTATAAAGAACATAAAATAATAAAGACTATATTCAGAGGCATTCGTTCTCTTTCATATTTAATCACGTAAAGATGCGTAACATATATTTACTTTACTAGCAAAAAAGTATCCTATAATATACATATTTCCCTTTCTTCGGCTTAGCTTTTTACTACGTGTGTATTATGTGCAACCTCATAATATCTTGGAGATAGCGTCTCACACCGAATGGAATAATACAATTTATTTTATAAAAGTTGTTTTTGACGGCGGGCAAAATGTACTACTTGTTTGTTGCTTTGTGTTTCTTTACTTTGTTAAGGGCCAGGAGGTTGGCGGGTTGGTTCTCATGGTAGTTCGATCACCAGAACCCCGTGTCCCAGTTTTAATATTGTGACTGTGCGTGTAAATTCAAGGCAATCTCAAGGCATCCCAAGTAGGCCGCAGCAAGGACAACCTCCACAGGTGGGGATTTATGGAAGGCTCTGACCTCCGGTGTGTTTGCGGCGTCTCTCCAAAGACAATGGCTCACTTCCCATCTTACACCGCATGCCCTGTTACCTGCACACGTGAGGACCTAATGGCTGCGTCGGCGAATGCTATCCGCGTTGCTGAATTTGGGGCCAAACAAATTTAAGAATAAAAACTATATTTTTCCATCGAAAAGCTAAGAAGAAGAAAGCATAGACAAGTAATGAGATTACTCATGGCACGGATTGAATTACTATTTTATTTGATAATATTTTACATAACATTTATTTTATTTTTTTCTGTAACTGTCCGTGACATCACAGCGGGACCAATCGGAATACCAGCGCTGCGACATGTATTTTTAAAATGTCGCATCATGCTGAGATAGGAGCCTTTTGGCCTCGTATAGAACTTTCTGTTTCATTTTGTAACTTTTTTTATATAACTGTGTTTAGTTTTGTTTGTGATCTTCCTGTACAAGTCGCAATAAATACTATTTCTTTCTTTCTTTAATTTATTTAAATGTGGATGACGGATTGCAGTCTATGAACAAAATATACCCAGCACAATATTGCTTCCTTTATCTCATAATCGTTTTGTAATAGTCACTAAATCACCCACAAACACCCAGTACTGAATTTAGGACTATCAATTAGTAGACGATTTTTTTTGAGAGGGCAGTAATAACAGCCGCACGGGTCAATCATCATGCCGCGGTTGGTCCGTGGATGGGTGACCATCTTTACTTACCAAGACCCCCCTCCGTGTCTCGGAAAGCACGTTAAGCCGTTGGTTCTGTACCTGATCTCTCTCCGGTTGTGTCGGATTTCGTGCTATCCTATCAGACTATGAGAGTGAGGGAAGAGAGGGTGCACCTGTGTTTGCACACATACTTGTGCTATAACGTACTATAACGAATGTAATCCCTGAAGGTAAGAGGGTTAAAAAGGCAGTCGCTCCATGTAAAACACTGGTATGCTTGGTGGTGGTTTCAATGGTACTGGTATTCTATGGTTAGACTGGAAGCTGATCTCAGCATGGTTGAGAAAAAGCAATGTAGATGGATTGGACCGCCAAAAGCTTAGTTAAAAGCTTTTATTTTAATAAATAAAGCCGGTGTGACTAGATTGGAATATAATAAATATTTTCAAGGGTAACCCTGTTTCCGCCATTTTCGCGGCCGACTGCTAAGGATATAATGTACTGTGCGACGACTCCACATTATGTGAGTCCTTGCTTTTGTTTATTTTTGTATTATTCATTTTTATTTCGTTCACAGTGATGACGTGCAAACAACAATACTCTCTGGATATATATTAGGGACCGTGGTTTATATTTGGTTTTCTTACATTATTTATTATTTCAAAAGAGCTTCCGTTGTGTGATTTTTGTTGGGTATAAGTAAATAATGTCGGAATTAGTTACTTGTTTGTCTTGGCAAGTATGTCAATTTTTCTTGTAGTATTTCGGTGTTTTATTCATATTTGCGAGATGTGTCAACAGTGCTTTAGACTTTATTTTGATTTCGTTCCGAAAAACTTTCACAAATTATAATATAATATATTTAGTGTTCATGCATATATCATGGTTCATTACTTCTTGAAATGACTCTAAATTCGACCGATTCCCACTGGATCCACATCGTCCGCTCTCTCTCGCAAAGCCTTGTGAGGCCTGAACCCCATGAGTGGCAACAATAAGACTGCTTTTCCACCAGAGATGTGCTATGCTACGTTGCTATACGTTGTGTTTTTTATCCACCAATCATAGTCATTGGTCCACATAGCATACTCGTAGCTCTGGTGGAAACGGGTTAAACTAAGCTATGTTTTTATACGGAAGGATGCGTGCTATGGATGGGAGCTATAGATGCGCGAGTGGTGCAGCTATGTGCAGGGCAGAGTACTCCCCGTGCCTACCCTACTATCAATATATCGCATAGCTCGAGCTTCGTATCTTCCTCGCACAGCTACCTCGCGGCGGCGCCTCTTTATAGTACATCTTACTCGCTCCGCTACACAGCTTAGCTATAGTGGAAACGGTTGCACAGTTTCGTAGCTTAGCTTTCACATCCTCGCAGCATAGCTCATCTCTGGTGGAAAAACAGCCTTATAGGCTGATTATTTATTGGTTTGTTTCATGCACATTACACATTTTTAAATAGATTCATCATCCACAGCCCGACTTACCCACTGCTGGACATAGGCCTGTCTTCTCTTAAGGCAATCCCCAGGCTCCTGTGCCACCCTCATTTAGGTTTTACCCGCGATGCCAACAATGTAGTCTGCCCATCTCGCCGCCGCGCCAGACGACAGATATCTCGTTGAATAGATTAGTTGTTGGTATATGAGCCCTGTCAGGGCAGTGCATTATGAAAGTTTGTTGCCCAAAATTATACCGCAGACTACAAAACTACACTTATTACAAACGAAGAGACAGTGACTTCAAAGTCAGATGGCTTAACTACAAAAGCTGAAAAGTATACTAGCTGGAAATACTTAAAAATAATAGCCATTCAAATACCAGTTTCCAAACTCTGTTTCCATTCAACATTAAGACTCGACCGTAAAATTATATGAGTAGTGCAGAAGTGCCGAAGCGACCCAGTTTCCTCTTGCAATCTTAGTCTATATTATTACAAAGGTATAATAATTATAAAAGATGCCTCGAGGTACGTTTTCGGGTCGAAACTGTTAAGGAAACTTTGAAATAAAATATGTCTGTTACTTATTAAGTGGTTTCCACGTGGATTGGTTCTGTTATTTTTATACTGTGGTTTTTCTCAACATTTACGTTTTCTGTAGTTTTCGCAGTGCTAATTATGTACAGTCCCTCAAAAGAAAAGAAAGAAAATATATTTATTAGCGGTGAACATGACGCATAAAAAGAACACAAAAAAATAACAAGTTTGAGGAAAGCATGCGTCACATTCTCGCAAAAAGGCCATCGCTCAGCATAATGCTAAGACCCTACACGAAACAGAGCCCCAGTGCTGGTTACACAGTTATTTCACCTCTGATTTTGCAGCACTGTCCACATCACAGTGATCTTTATTCTCTTTCTAATAAGGTTGCTGAAAATGCTGCCACTGACAAGTCTGTCAAAATCATTGTAATCTTTATTCTCGTTACTACATATAAAGTTGCTGTTAAGTTGTTGCTGTCAGATGTAAAATTACTAAGAACAAAAGTTTTTATTTTATTATTAGCTGTTAAGTCCCACTGCTGGGAAAAGGCCTCCCTACTCTCTTTCCAGATCTCCCTGTCCAGAGCTGACAAGGACCAATCTTTATTAAAGGAGTCCAGCTCATCCCGCCTTCTCCGTCTGGGCCTGCCGCGATGTCGTTTGCCATTAAGCGGACCCACTGGGTCGTATGTTTGGCCCATTGATCGTCTGACATGCGGCAAATGTGTCCAGCCCAATTGCATTTAAGCGTAGCAGCTTTCAAAGTGACATCAGTTATTTTAGTGATGGAACGGATTGTTGTATTCTTAACCCGGTCCAAAAGTTTAATGCCCAGAATACTCCGTTCCAGAATACTGTAAAGTGACTGAAGAATATTAGAATGTAAGCTTTGCACGATCCACGTCAAAAAGTAGGAGAGTCAACATACCCACCATAATAAACAGTGTACTGCTGGACAAAGGGACCTCTTTTTACAGGTCTTTTTTAAAGGTTTTTCAGGCTAAGCTGACTGGTAGGTAATCACAATCATAATGCTTAAATTTTTATCTCCGTAATTCATCTTAATAATCTAGTCCACTCCAGTCTATTATTGTCCTACTGCATGGAAAAGGCCTCATCTCATTCAGGGAAGGCACAAGCATGCATCATCACGCTTGCTTGAGGCGGATTGACAATTTAAAATTATATTAATTACTAGCTGCGCCCCGCGGTTTCACCTGCATAAGTTTCGATCCCGTAGCAATATCGGAATAAAAAGTATTCTATGTATTAATCCTGGTTATAAACTATCTGTGTGCCAAATTTCATCTAAATCTATTCTGTAGTTTTGGCGTGAAAGAGGAACAAACATCCATCCATCCATCCATACAAACTTTCACGTTTATAATATTAGTTGGATAAGTCCTGTTAATCTATGCTGTAAAAATCTCTCCATGTGACAGCTCACTTCAAGCTCTCTTCACCTAAGTTTTGACGATAAAAAATTGTCAGAAAAGACGGGTTTCCTCGCTATCTTTTTATGCACCGATGTCAGTGATATCCAAGAAAAACTTAGATAGTACATAGGAATTTGAAAAATAGAAAGAAAGAAAGAAAGAAGAAAGAAAATGCATTTATTTGCGGCAAACAAAAAAAATCACGGCAAATATCACGTTGGTACTTGCCTAAAACCACAACTTCGTGCATGAGAGGCGAAGCCTCAACCACTGGGCCATCACGACATTCAAATTAATCTTACTTAGACTTAAACATTATCATTTACTCATTAGTATTCATAGGCTTAATCAGAACGTCAAATATAATACCAAAATAAATTGTGAAACCTCAGTTTTCGTCTTTACGCCCACAGTAGGTACGCAAATTCTGAATTTCCAAATATCAACTCAGACAATCATGGGTTATAAATAGGATTCACCAACAATTATGTTTTTATTCAAATTGGTTCAGTGAATTATAATATTTGAATAATTTGGTATACAAACCAATGTACGTTTGCTAGGCAAGTTGGTAGGCAATTAAATTTAATAGAAAAGCACAGTTAAAGATTACCGAGTCTATAAATATAGAGGTATGTGGAACAGGGTGTAAAGTTCACACATCCTCCATAAAAAAGGGAGGATCCTCCCGACCAGACGAGGGTCATGTCTGGTGGGCAACTGCCCGTTGATTGATCAATTGGTTTTATATAATGTCCTGCAGTAAAAATATTCCAAAACTACAAACGTACAAAATTGCAAACACTACTACCTACAAAGATAAAAGAATTTTCAAAAGTTGATCGGTTGTTAAAGAAAATTTTAAAAATACACAGTAAAAGTTAACGTTCATAAATAAAATATCAAATTTGACTCCAGAGACTGTAGTTCTGTGCAATACAGCCCAAAGCAATAGGGGAGAGCTACTAAATTTCTAAATTTCTCTCTAGATGACACTAACAAAACTTCAGCCCCATCGCGTCTTAAAAGAAACACACGGGGTTATATTAATGGCAGGAACGAACCATGCACTCAATCAGACCAATATTTTGTTACGACAAAAAATGACAAAAAGCTGTATGGAGTGTCAAGCGATCTTGAACCTTGTGCGGTGCGACTATTATTGTCACGTTGACTTGTCCAGCCAACGCTCACGGTACGGCCTGTTGTCTCATTCAATCAACAAGGATTTTAGGCTACCGTAAGATAAACTGTGTCCATCCATTAATTTGAACCCTACAACGGGAATTACGTACGCGCCGCAACAAGATTCGTCAGTTTTACCCTGTAGGTGAAAAATCTTATCAACATTTGTTTACCGTAATTGTTGGACATATAGTGGAAAAATCAGTTACCTAGTTAATAATTCAGTAGAGATAGATATTTATAATACCTATGATTATGATACCAACACTGAATGACATTTTGTATTAAATGTTTTGTTGTATTGTATAATATATACCTTATATTGTTTTAATTTGTATTGTTTGTGACCTCTGAGTTTGTTTCGGCATTTCTTCTCAGAGTAGTCAGATAGGAAACGCTGATTTTATCTAACTTATTTTTTATAATATGACGTGTAAAAGTGTTTCCGACATCGCATTTACAGAAAAAACAATTATGTAATTTTCATTTCATTTCATAGGAACCGATTCCTATCATAGTATCGTCTAAAATTAAAAACCACCGGCGCAGTACCTCTCCCATCACTATACAGTATGTTTCCATAACACAGTGGCGCAAGTTTCGCGACCTGACGTCTATACAACCTCAAACAGATGCAAGTTTAATGTCTTTCGCCCCACAATACGCTCACACTGTATGTGAACTACTACAGGAGTGTATCGATTTCCTTTTGAGTTTACCAGCGATTTGTTCAATTATGCTGAAATGTGGGTAGGCACAACTTTGAGTAAAGATTTTTGTGTACCATGCTTGGATAATCAGCCTATAATGTTTCCACTGCTAGGACACAGGTCTCTTCTCTGTGGGAGCGAGTGGGCTATAATCAACCACGCGGGCCCGGTTCGGGTTAATAATATTATAATAATTATTTATTTAATAAAAACGTTTACAAAAGGTGTACATTTAGTCAAGAGTGGCCAATTTACCATACAAATAGAGTGCCTATAAATAAACTAAACCTAAAATATATTTTTTTAATTACACCTGTAATTAAAAAAATATATTTTGCATTTTTTATTACTTGCACCTGCAAGTAATGATGTTTCGGAATTCGAGTGTTAGGTAGCGACCCACCCGAACTAGGTTTAATTCAAACCGGTGTTTTAGGCCATCACTTAACATTTCAATTATATTTGGGAATTAAATGTTTAAATAAAACTAGTATATAAAAATAATTATTTAACAACTCTGCGAAAAAGTTGGGGTAAGGGTTGGCAGATGCCAAAAATACCGCCCCGGGACCCGACGGCTTGCCGGGTAAAGCCTGGGTCCTGGCCTCGAGGGCTCTCGGGCCTCGACTGGAGGCGCTCTTAAGCGCATGCATGGAGAGAGGCCAGTTTCCACTCCGTTGGAAGATGGGGAAGCTGGTCCTCATTCAGAAGCGAGGGCGCCCTGCGGACTCTCCGTCCGCATACCGGCCCATAGTGATGCTCGACGAGGTCGGCAAGCTCTTTGAGAGAGTGATTGCAGGCCGCCTCGTCGGGCACCGGGTGAGGACGGGGCCGGATCTTGCGGAGTGCCAGTTTGGCTTCCGCAAGGGGCGCTCGACGGTGGACGCCATCATGCGCGTGAGAGCGCCCTCACGACGGGGGACGCGGTGTCCCGGGGTGGGGTGGTCGTGGCGGTGTCACTCGACATCGCCAACGCGTTCAACACCCTGCCCTGGAGCTGCATAGGGGAGGCACTCCGGTATCACCTGGTGCCGACTTACCTCCGTCGAATAGTCGGGGCGTATTTGACGGACAGACCCGTCATCTACCCCGGTCGCGACGGGAACTGGAACCGGCGAGAGATGTCGTGCGGTGTCCCACAGGGATCGGTTCTGGGGCCGCTCCTGTGGGACATCGGTTACGACTGGGTGCTGCGGGCCGACCTCCCTGATGACCTCCCGACACGCTGGTCCTGGCGCAGGGGAGGTCGCATCAGGCGGCGGCCGACGCGATGACACGCGGGGTTGCGATAGTCGTAGAAAGGATCCGGCAGTTGGGTCTCGAGGTGGCATTGCACAAGTCCGAGGCCATGTCCTTTCATGGGCCCCGGTACGGACCACCTTCGGGATCCCAACTGATGGTAGGAGGGGTTCACATCGGCGTCGAGACAACGATGAGATACCTGGATCTCGTCCTCGACAGCCGGTGGAACTTCGTCGAGCATTTCCGACGTTTGGCCCCCAAACTGGAACGGGCCGGGGCCGCCCTAAAGCGGCTCCTGCCCAACCTGAGGGCGCCAAACGCCTCCTGCCGGAGGCTTTACGCAGGGATCGTGCGGTCCATGGCCCTTTATGGGGCCCCGGTGTGGGCGCGTTCACTGCGGCTTCGAGCCGCACACTATCTGAACGCGCCCCAAAAGGTGGTTGCCGTAAGGCTTATAAGGGGGTACCGCACGATCTCGGGCGAGGCAGCAAGCCTCCTTGCCGGACTGCCACCATTGGATCTGGAGGCGATAGTCCTCGCGCGCCTGTATGACTGGCGCGCGGAGGCACTACGTCGGGGGGAAACTCCGCACCCGCGGCAAATCGCGGCGGAGCGGACGGACCTCCGGCGCGATCTCATGGTGGAATGGAAGGCGCGACTATCGCAACCCAGCGCAGGGCATGCCACGATAGCGGCGGTAAGACCCCTCTTTGAGGAGTGGCTAGAGAGGCGTTACGGCGCTCTCACCTACCGCCTGACGCAGGTCCTCTCCGGACACGGATGTTTCGGGAGGTTCCTGCACATAATCAGGCGGGAGGAGACGCCCGGGTGTCATCACTGCGAGGATCGCCCCGAGGACACGGTGGAGCATACGGTGGAGGTCTGCCCCGCTTGGGCAGAGCACCGCCGTGTCCTCGTAGAGGCGATTGGCAGCGGCGGCGACCTCTCGCGTCCGGCCCTGGTGCAAGCCATGGTCCGGGGCGAGAGGGAGTGGGAGGCGGTCACGTCCTTCTGCGAAGCAGTCATGCTAGCGAAGGAGGTGGCGGGATGGGCGAGGGAGAGATCCTCACGCCTCAGCCGCCGCGGGAGACGCTCCGGGCGTCGGGAGCCGCGTGACGACTCCCGGCCACCGTAGGCGCGGGCCTGCGGGCGGAGAGCAATGGGTAGCTCCAGGACCAGGCCCGTGCCGGACGGCGCGTATGTGTTCCACGTGCGCCTCAGAGAGATGTCAGCGTAGTTGACGGGGCCCGACAGGGCCGAAGCCTGCCGGGGTAGCGGGATCGTCCGAAAGGGTTACCGCTGCCCTGGTACATAAAGGGCTAAGGAAGGAACACGGGTGGGTTTTAGTCAGTAAGAGTCTGACACTCCTTCTGCTCCACCCAGAGCGGGAGGGGTCATTTGATGATTTCCCATCCTCAAAAAAAAAAAAAAAAAGGGTTGGCAGATGTCACGTCTTCAAATGTTTGTTCCTCTATGTTTTCCTTCATCGTTTTGAGAGCAGTGGTGATGAAATAATTTACACCAAGTAAAGTGCCTACTTAGGTTCGAACCCACGACCCCTAAGTCGCAGTCGTTACCACTAGGCCACCGCTGCTCCAAGGTTGCTAATCCAACGACTTACGATGAAGGAAACTATCATTAAGGAACATGGACTTGAATATTTGAAGTGCACTATGCAATGAGCAAACGTGTAGTCAATGCTCATCAATTATCATAAAAAGTACAATAACTAACATTGTACTCGTATTAAAAAAATAAAAATTTTCTTAAAATAGCATTTCATACTAATGTATGATTATATTATTATTAATAAGGATATTCATTGGACTGTAAACTTAGTTTTCTGATAAGGAATTTGCTTATTAAATACCTTTTATTTTAATATTTCTACACCGGCAACGGTAGTATATGTGAAGCTGGTTAATATTAAGATCTTTATTCATACTAATATTATAAACGCGAAAGTTTATGAGGATGGATGGATGGATGCTTATTACTCCTTCACACAAAAACTACTAAACATACACACACACGCACAGATAGTTTATAACCAGGATTAACACATAGGATACTTTTTATTCCGATATTCCCACGGGATCGAAACTTCTGCGTGTGAAACCACGGGGTGCCGCTAGTAATACTATAAATTCGAATGTAACTCTGTTTGTGTGTTACCTTTTCACGCCTAAACAACGGATTTCGATAAAATCCTAGGGAAGTACATACGAAAGAAAGAAAGAAAAATGCGTTTATTGGCATAAGCTACTTCTCATCCCAGTACCACCTTCCTGAGGGATAATTTCCGCTTTCGACACCCATCAGTTTCACATAAACGAATACGTGTTTTGCGAATTAGATCTTTATTGGTTACTAGAATTGTTGCACTGACAGGTGTCAAGAACGCATTCTCTCGACGGACGGACTGTAACAGTTCCAAAAACATTTTAGTAGTTACATTTCCTTAGTTTATTTTTAAAGAGCAATTGAATACAAAATGTTTATCCACCCAATAAAAATGCAAATTAAAAAACAATAAACATACGACATAAAAATAATCTCAGAGGTGTTTAAAATCACGATACACTCTGCAATTTATTAACTCATTCACCGCCGGTCGTAAAAACCGGCGGGCGGTCCATTTGACCCAACTCACTGGCTAAATCATCCGTTAAGATTCGCGGCAATTGTAATTAACCTGCTACCGTACACGGCAATGGAGAGTGAATCATTTGTTAGTGCCGCCTGATTTCTAGCCGTATACGGTTATCAATCTTAGGTAAATATATAGTTAGGGTAGCATTCACGATATTATTTCAACAATCTTGAGTATAATGTTTACATTTCTTTCCCATTTCCAGACCTTTCTTTTTTCCTTTTCTGATTCCAGGTGATCTGATGATTTCTTTCGCGAAGTACACATCAAATTACCTAATCTAAATGGCATTATAAATGATCAACATAAACATTTTTTTAAATCCCCTTTTCATAAACTTTGCTTAAGTTAAGTAAAGTTTTTCAACCTTTTTCATGGCGTGGCCCCATTAGTATTGAAAATATTTCGCGACCCCCTTCCCTCCGCTGCTTCTAGCTTGGAATTCAAGTCTGTCACCTCGGGTACCTTTTGGTTAAACAGAAAAATAGAATTCCCACAATCAACCACTGAAGCTTTGAAGTGTTTGATTCCATTTGGTACCTGCTATAGTTTTAAAGAAACGGCGGCCCCCTTAAACAGGCTTGCTGACCCCCTAGGGGGTCGCAACCCACACGTTGAAAAACACTGCTTTAGTGTAATCATAAATTTTTTTACGAATTTAATTTCATCACCAGTGCTCTCAAAACAGTAAAGGAAAACATCGTGAGGAAACCGGCATGTCCTAGAATCAAACATTCGAAAACACGTGACATCCGCCAACCCGCACTGAGCCCGTGTGGTGGATTCTGGCGAGGCCCTTTTTAGGCTGATTATGTTCTGCTTAAGCTTAACTTTTAAGCAACGTTGATGGAAAGGTAACATCGCAATTATTTTGCCGATAATATTGCCATTCTTACTACCAATTAGACACACAAAACCAATCAGTCCTCCACACGACAAGTAAAACTCAGCGCCATGCAAAGTAGAACCGTCGGATGGAGTCTTTATTGACCGAGTTCTGATCACACAGCGCACATAAAGGCACAGAGGTAGAATGATTACAGTCCTGCTAGCAATAAATAGCCCCTTTGATTTTAGTTGAAGAGTAATTGCAGCGGACGGCAAAGGGGGCTCGTATTCACAAAGCGTATGTACTTAATGATCTTCTGTGTTGAGTGGTTTGACTTGTACTTTGAAGCCTAATTCATATGGATGTGGAGGTTTGGCTTTACATTTTGCTAAGCGGAATTTGGATGTTGCATGCTAAATTGAGATAGTATAGAAGTCTAGCTGCCGCTTTGTCTGCTTGTATTTTGTATTTCATGTTCTTTTATGCAAATATCCAGGATAAGAAGTAGCCAATGTCCTTCTCTAGCCGATCTATTCTCTATAAATCTAAAGTGAGCTTGAGATATACTGTCACCCTACTCGACGCAAGGGAATTTAGAGATTGACAACTCACTTCACCTAAAGTGGCCTAAAAAGGCCTCTTTAAGAAATACCTCTAAAAGCTATTCATTTCCTGAATTCTTAGCAGATCATTAGCAATTCCTCTAATTTTCGTAAAATTTCATTTCATACTTGGTGTAAACATTGCCGCTTGAAAAAAATAAAAACCGTAATTTTATCGGTAAATTTGTCATAACAGTTTTTATTAATCAAATTGGTTTTTTTAATTTTTATTTCTACAGTTTAAATGTTATTTCATTGTTTGTGACCATTTTACGATTTTTAATATGATTCATATTGTTATCCTATTATGATTCTGCCCAAGTGACCTTTTTAGGCCCCAAGTTCTCACTATGAGATGAGATTTTTACAGAATAGTACTACTACACCCTAATTGCGTATCACACTAGCTATCACAATCTACAACAACATTTTGAAGGATATTACTACTAATTGCCGGACGGCGTCTGTGTTCCACGCGCGCCTCAAAGAGATGTCAGCATAGTTGACGGGGCTCGGTAGGGCCGAAGCCTGCCGGGGTAGCGGGATCATCCGAAAGGGTTACCGCTGCCCTGGAACATAGAGGGCTAAGGAAGGAACACGGGTGGGTTTTAGTCAGTAAGAGTCTGACACTCCCTTCCGCTCCACCCAGAGCGGGAGGGGTCATTTGATGATTTCCCATCCTCAAAAAAAAAAAGAAAAAAAAAGGATATTACTAATCCATTGCTTCATAATTATGTTCGAAAAATGTATCTATTCAACAACGTAAATAAAGCCATTGCTACTGATAGGGTGTGACGCTATAACCCCGCTGGTCAGTCTACCTATCTGATAGATTTCAAAACGATCGGTTCAGTGGTTTATGTGTGAAAAGGTAACAGACAGACATACTGAGTTACTTTCGCCTTAATCTTCCTCAGCTTATTTATTCATGTAAATCAATTTAAAATTAACGTTGTACTTATATATTAATTAGCACACCTTTTTTTTTTTTTTTTTGTAGATGGGAAATCATCAAATGACTCCTCCCGCTCTGGGTGGAGCAGAAGGGAGTGTCAGACTCTTACTGACTAAAACCCACCCGTGTTCCTTCCTTAGCCCTTTATGTACCAGGGCAGCGGTAACCCTTTCGGACGATCCCGCTACCCCGGCAGGCTTCGGCCCTGTCGGGCCCCGTCAACTACGCTGACAGCTCTTTGAGGCGCGCGTGGAACTCATACACGCCGTCCGGCACGGGCCTGGTCCTGATCGGACGGAGAGCTACCCATTGCTCTCCGCCCGCAGGCCCGCGCCTACGGTGGCCGGGAGTCGTCACGCGGCTCCCGACGCCCGGAGCGTCTCCCTCGGCGGCTGAGACGTGAGGATCTCTCCCTTGCCCATCCCGCCACCTCCTTCGCTAACATGACTGCTTCGCAGAAGGAGGTGACCGCCTCCCACTCCCTCTCGCCCCGGACCATGGCTTGCACCAGGGCCGGGCGCGAGAGGTCGCCGCCGCTGCCGATCGCCTCTACGAGGACACGGCGGTGCTCTGCCCAAGCGGGGCAAATTAGCACACCTCAATATAAGTTATAATACAATGTACCTTTTATACTTGTAACACCTTTTTAACATGTATTATGCAAAACAATGATTTGATTTGATTTAAAAATATTAAGTAATTATGAATTTTGATATAAACATGTAACCACGTGGTAATGGCCGAGTGGGAAAGTATATCGTTGACAATAGGCAGATATTATCTACAGCGAAGATTTTTGGTCCGTTTGTCTGTTTATCTGGAATGTAAGTGTTTGGTGCGAAAACGGCTGAATGGATTTGGACGGCCACACTGATAGTTTATAGCCTGGTAACCTGCTTTATAAATACTGGTACTTAACTGCATCCAGTTAGATAGGAAGCTGACCCTAACATAGTTGGGAAAAGGCTAGGCAGATGAAGATAGTTTATAAACTGGATTAACACATGGGGTACTTTTGATCCTGGTCGTTCATTCCCATTGAATATTTTCCGACATCCACGCGGGCGAAGCCGCAGGCAAAAGCTAGTGATACAAAGGCAAAGGCATCTAACTTTCTTAAAATTTTCGTATCAATAACCACTAGCTGCGCCCCGCGGTTTCACCCGCATAAGTTTCGATCCCGTAAGACTATCGGGATAAAAAGTATTCTACATGTTAATCCTGGTTATAAACCATGTGTGTGCCAAATTTCATAGAAATCCGTTCAGTAGTTTTTGCGTGGAAGAGTAACAAACATCCATCCATCCATCCATACAAACTTTCACATTTATAATATTTGTAGGATTAATTTCATAGAAAAAACACAAACCCATCATTATCCTTTACCCAGTAAACGCTCAAATCTAAATGGTCCCCACTTTACGTGAACCGACCGTGTAAACTAGCCATTAATGGGTATCAGAAATCGTTATTATTACATTTCAAAGAGCATTTTAATAACTCAATTCAGAAGCGAGCGGGTTCCATTAAATGCGCGGTCATTTTTCGATGTCAGGGTGCAGTTTCATTAACTTTGTGAAAAACCCGATGATTGTGGGTTATTTAACACTGCTTTAGGAATAAAGCTTTAGGGTGAAAACTTTTATGGGTTGGTCTTTAAGATATTTAGGCCCGAGTTTACTAACAAAATTAACCAACCGATTACTTATAGTAGTAGTTTAGTGTAGTTTTATCTCGCGGAGCGACGTTTTAATTGTGGTTACCAAGTGTACAAACATGATGTGAATGTACCTACATATGTGTAAGCGCAGAAGCTTTCGGTACCGTCCGAGACAATGGCGAAGTCGGAAGTGTGTATGCGTGTGTGCGTGTGTGTGTTATTTGCTGACGAGTACATCAGCAAATAACACACACACGCACACAAACGTGTAGTAACTCGTGTGCACGCAAATATTCAAAGCATGTTTGTACACTTGGTTACCACAAGTAAAGCGTGCGTTGCTTCGTTAGATAAAATCCTACATTAAACAGTTGTTTATCTGTAATTTATATGCTGTACATAGTAAAAAGTATATTACTTGCCTATATATAAATAAATAAAGAAAGAAAAAGTATTTATACTCGTACAGGAAAATCACAAACTAAACTAAAGACAGTCAAAAATAAAAAACCATATTATATTTTTTTAAAGTTACAAAAAGAAAAATGAAACAGAAAGTCTTATACGAGGCCGAAAGGCTCCTATCTCAGCATGATGCTGCGACATTTAAAAAATAAATGTCGCAGCGCTGGTATTCTGATAGGGCCCACTGTGATGTCACGAGCAGTCCATAGTATATCAGTTTATCTATGTATGTCAAACTTTATACAAGTACATATAGGTCTGTAAAATTCTGTATGCAATCTATATATTTCGGCATACTAGCCTTAGTAATTAATGAAGACATTCCTTTCCATAACCTCAGCTTTGGAAAATAATTTACTCCTCGATGAGTATGTACGAACACAAAATACATTAAGCACTGATTTGAATACGAACTTTTTTGAAATGTCAAACTAAGCAAATAACTTTATTATAATCAAATTCAAACCTCCTACGTACTAAAACGTAATGTCACATAAAACAAATAGAATAAGTAAGTACCGCTCCAGAAAATTACTCTGAGTGAATATTTTTAACATCGCTTTATTATTTACTAGCAACCCGCCTCTGCTTCGTACGGGTGTTACGACTTGACAAAACATGAGATTTGGAATTTCATGTATGTGTGTGTATTTATTACTAACGTTTTATACAAATAAAGCTTCCGGAACAATTTTTCTAAATCATGTTGAAAATCGCATCAAAATCCGTTCCGTGCTTTAGAAGAACAACACGGTCACACAGAAATCACGAAAAGTGACTTTACAATTATGTATATTATTTATTCACAACAACATAAAATCGTAATTAACTATAGACGAGTGTTAGCCCCACTTAGTACTTTATACTGTCGAGTGTAAATTAATAATGAAACGCCTCCGAGAATCCTACCCTGAATATTTAACAGGAACACCAAATATTTCGTCCTTCCAAAAATTATTATTTCAACAAACTGTTTTAACCGTGTGCTTCCCAATTTTAGTTCCATTAAATTAAATCCACTAAATATAAAAAGTAAACAGGGCTAAGTTCATAATGTGCCTGAAGAATCGTAATAGAGAGGGAATTTATTAAATTTCGTCTAAGCTACGTGCCGGGCCCGAGGCCGTGGGGTTTCAACCCCATTAACCTTGTCTCGCCATGATTTAGGGGCGAAATACGAATTTCCCCGTATTTCTGCCTTTCACCTTTTTGTTCGGAACAGATTTTTACTTGGGGTTTAATAAACTGACACTCGGTAATGAAGGGAATTATCGTTCATTTGCCGAATCAGATTTTTTTTATTGATTCGGTTTTGGTTGGATTTAATGAATCGGAGGTATTTGGTTTTACAATGGTTTCGTATAGTGGACATGTAGGCACATACATTTTTACAACGTAGAAAGTGTAGGTATTCAATGAACCGTCAAATTAACAGTCGGTTAAAAGGTCGTTTGACCCATAATATTTTACAAAATCTACGCTTGCAAAGTTAATCAAACAACTGAAAAGAATAGACATCTTGCGGACAACTTTATTGATTTCATTAGAGGACAATAATAGTGTTTAAACAAACAAGGCATATAATAAACTAAACCATTTTTCTGTTTTTTTTTTTTTGTAATAAAAAAGACGCTCTAGATAAAAGCACAGAATTCGTATTTTTGCTAAATAAAATCGTTAACGTAAGGTTTTTGAACACATATTTCAAAGTTAATGTTCATTGTGAAACAGCAAGCAAAAAATATTCTTACTACTAAAATAAAATATCCATTACGATCTCCATAACACATTTAGGAATGTAAGAAAATGTAATTTATGGTTTCTGTTTTCACTTAAATTATATGAGTAACTGAAGGACTGCAATTTATGACCAGTTTTTTGAGCACTCAATGTACACGGTCCATTAAAGTTGTAAACGTTGTATGTAGTATATAGTTTGTATCGATCGCTGCAACAACAGTGTCTGCAGACATGAATATGACAATTGATGGAGACAAAACTTAACGACTTTACATAGCACTCCTAGTTTACAGTAGCTGGTTACGAAAGCTGTCTTGCTGTTTATTAATAGATATGTTTGCAACCCCTTACCCAAAAAGATAGAGGTCACTCTTGGAGTCTTGGACGTCTAATAATTGCGCGATTCGTTGAAAAAGCAGGCTATAGCAACACCGATGAACCAATTAAAGCGGCGGTTCTCCAGAAAAATTTAAAAGTTATTGTTATGAAATTAGTACCTATGGCAAAAACCTGCTGATAATACCTGTGACCCTGATTGATGATTAATGATTATTTATGAAGTCAGTTAATGGTGGAGAGAGTGTGTTCTGTTTTCGGCTGTAGCAAGTCTGTTTGTTGAGGCTTGTAGTCAGACATAACTGACGGATTCTAAAACAGTACAGTACGATACGTGTGACTTAGGGTGGACTTGAGGATGCTAAAGCCATGCATTAATAGACTTTTTTAAGTCACACGTATCGTATACTATTTTATAGCTCGTGTGACCTAAGTCACGCTTCTCTGTGTAAAAATGGACTTGTAAGTCACAGAAAAACGTGACTTAAGTGCTGGCTTAGGTCACACAGTGTTATTAATAAGTATGATATAGTTGTCGAATCCTACCGAAATGACGAAACCCTAAAATCTAACCAGACCATACCACAGAATCTGTTAGTTCTTACACTATCTCTAAACTAGAGGCGAACACACACGACACAGGATAATCAGGCTTCGGACGGCCGGAACTATACTCGAGCAGAGGATATTAACGGGGAGATAAGGGGAAACAACTGATTGTGGAGGAAACGCTGGTGTATGTATGCCCTTTATAGTAGCGACTCGCTATTTAGTGTACAGTTCGGTGGTTCCGAGTGTGGGAATGTTTTGGACGGAATAGTGCGGGGGTGCATTTGTTTTTCTGGGGTAGGGTTGATGTTTGTAGGAAACGGGTTGGTTATGCATGGTGGACGTACATTACGTGTTTATGTTCAAAGGTATGAATATTATATTTCATGGTGGTGATTGCGGTGTTGTCCTTTATGAATGCACCGATTTTAGAACTTCTGTTATCTATACAGGGTTGTTGAGTCGACCGTCCACTGCTACGTAGGATGTGCATGGAGAGGTTTTCCATGCGCGGTTCATTTGTTTGCTAGCCACACAACAGTACGCACTGTTGTGTGGTGATTTTCATACAAAGCTAAGCTAAGTACACGTGCGTAGCTTAGGCGTGGGCTGCTGTGTAGGCGTGCCTTTATTCTTGTTCACTTTTTAAAAGTTAAACCACTCCTGTAAAGCGTCAGCGTCAGGTGGTACACCTCGTGTTGACATTTGACATTATGCTGAGCTGAGGCCCTTTTGGCATTATCATAGTTATTAGTTAAGTATATAATTATATTTCTGAAGTGAAAACTTCTTTAGCGGCGTTGTGCACTTTTGTTGTGATGGGTAAACAATGATAGACTCGCGTCAGGACGTGATCTGATCGAAAATTCGTAAGACGGTGGGAGAGTAGAAATGAATATTGTATTATACCACATAAATGATAGTACTTTTATACTGATAATTAAAGCAATTAGTGCAAAATTATTCCCTAACCATTCCAAAATATCAAAAAGCACAATGTTAATATTCAAGTTTTCACTTCTGCCGGCACTCCCGGAGTGCAACCCGTTGATTTTTTTCTTTCTTTCATAAAATTCAGTTCCGGAGATGACTGCCCTCTAATACATATCATCACATCACTCACAGATGCTATGCTTTCATAAGCACCTCATATGTAAGACCTTTTTATACCGTGTTTTAAGCAAATAAATATATTATTATTATTATTATTAAGAAAATTCAAACAGAATTTTAATCTTATAAAATCGACTAAAGTAATTCTGTAAATCGGTCCCCTGTACCAAAATATATACATTAAACCAATTGCATTACTTTTTTGGCGAGAAGACCGCCATTATTATTCAACTAGTCATTCCATTAGCGTAATTTTCGCACATTTTGATAAGTTATACGCGTATTAATTACTCCGGGCTTGGCTAACGTAGCGGTTGTGGCTGCCTGCGTACATTGACTGTCTAGTGCATTATAAACGAGTTGGTTATGTGATCACTGATCAGTGGATGTAAAATATTAATAAGCTTTTTATCCACGCTATGAATGGGGATCTAATTGACCAAGTAATTTTCAGCTTCATTGTAAGGCTTGCGTGTTAAATAAAACGTGGACGGATCTTTGCAATACATTTCAACTGGAAGCTACAATAAGACACCCTAACTATTGAACGCTAAATAAAATTAACAAAATAACCTGAACCATAATCTTTGGTGGTTAAGCTGACAAAACGTCATTAAACGCCGTTTATCTGTAACGGGTTTAACATTTTATCATTAGACAGATCATCCTAGAAACGGTCGTCTAAAACATTTTCGTCCATTACGGGTCATCGCAGCGAGGGGCATGTATCAACATTTTATCCCCTCTCTCCCCGCTTCCTGTGGGCCCAACCTCCCCGCGAGATAAAAGTTAATGGGCCAACTTACCGCGAATTATTCCCCAGGCACAGCATATTTTTTTCGGTATCTCAACAGTGTAAATGTTTCAATAATTTAGGCTGTTCTCGTTTTTAACGAGCGGTATTTATGGGTTTATGGTAATTTTGGTCTGCGCCCCCAAATTGGTGGGGTCGGGAAACATTCAGTTTTTTAGGGTGAATATTGGTAAGTTTGAAATATATTTATAGGCCTCAGGCTCCAATATTAAACGCTCCAACAGTTTAAATTACTATTCAATCAATTTTCAAGCCTCTCCCAACTATGTTTAAATTTCAATTCAATAATTTATTATTAAACATCAAGCACCACAGGGAAAGCAGGGGTGGTGGCCCAGTGGTAACAGCTGCGACTTACGAGTTGTAGGTCGTAGGTTCGAACCCAGGCAGGCGCTTTACTTTGTGTAAATAATTTCATCACCACTGCTCTTAAAACGGTGAAGGAAAACATCGTGAAGACACCGGCATGTCCTAGAACCAAAAATTCGAAGACATGTAACATCTGCCAACCCGCACTGGGCCCGCGTGGTGGATTACTGCCTTAGCCTGTGTCCCAGCAGTGGGAATATTTATAATTTTATCATTTCAATAAAATAAACACAGTAAGTTCTCCCCTCTCTCTTCTTCCTCTTAAAAACTGATAATGTACCTTTTTCGTAAATATTGAACTTTGACAGTAAAATTGAAATGAATTTAATGCCTTATTTATATGCAGATTTAACAATAGTTACTTCAATTAATAAAATATCAAATGAAAGCCACCCGGAGGCCGGCGCTTAATTCTCATATTGTATTCATTAATATAGTAATTTCATTACTTGGGATATTTTCAATAAACGGTTACAAAATGCCTTGTCAATGAGGTGCCGTGAAATTAATTAAGCATTCAAATAACGAAATGATTCGTCTGTTCTGTTGATTTTATTGGTGTTCATTAGGAGAAAATTAGATCGTTTTTGTGTGGATACAGACTTTAATAGAACGCTTCTACTTCTTCTTCAAGACGAAGAAGAATAGATCGCAAAAAAATTAATTTTAAGCAAAAACATTGCATTGTGTTTGTGTTTTTGGTTGACCGAAGTATAATGAGAACTTGGAAGTCCCAGAATCGATTCCGGACATAAGTGAGAAGATGTAAGTTCAACCTGGTAAAATGGGGCTACCTTAACGGAACGGCAGTAGGGTGTGATTGTGGAGCTATGTACGACATAACTCCATAATCACACCATGCTTTACCTCCTATCCTGTGTCTATAACATTTGTGTCCTAAAACATGCAGTCAAAGTGACCTCCGCGCTGCCACTGACGATGCCGTGGAAGTGGCAAAGTTTTGGGCCAAGAAGATATAAAATTCAGTAGTACCAGCGACATGAAGACGAAGAATGGGGACATTGATAATTCCTTTGTCTAATCTTTACTATAAACATTTTTATTTGTTTGTACCGAATATCATCATCATCTGTCTTGGACGGAGGTTAAGGCCCCTGAAAAAAAAAAAAATCGGGTTGCACTCCGGGAGTGCCGGCAGAAGTGAAAACTTGAATATTAACGTTGTGCATTTTTGATATTTTGGAATGCGGTCTACTCTCCCTCCGTCTTACGAATTTTCGATCAGATCACGTGTCCTGATGCGAGCTCCGTCTTACGAGTTTTCGATCAGGTCACGTGTCCTGACGCGAGCTCCGTCTTACGAATTTTCGATCACGTCACGTGTCCTGACGCGAGTTTCACATTTTTTACCAATCACAAAAAAGTGCACAACACCGCTAAAGAAGTTTTCACGCCTGTTTCTATTCCCCAAAGGGTTAGGCAGAATTGTAGTTACCTATAGTACACCCACATTTTGCCAGTTATGTTAAGTGCCGTGGGGCGAGCCTATAGCCATCATCAGGGCACAAAGTCAGCCTCTAGGCTACTACTGAGAAATTCCTAATGGAAAACCCAGTAACACTTTTTAATTTATTTATTTAACCATTTATGTACACACATATATAAAAAGACAAGAAAAAAAAAACAGAACAAAGCAATAGGTACAGAGGTGGTACTTATTTCTCAAACTCATCTCTCAGCATACCTGCGATAGGACAATAGATAGAGAGATGTAGACAGCATGTGAAAGAGTAAAGAAGACAAATAAATAAAACATAAAATCATATAAACTAAACAAATATTATGAGAATATACTTACATACGTACAAATAAACATACATACTTCTAAAATAAATATCACTAAACTATAAATAATTATAATGTAATCAAAATAATAAATACATACACAACTATGATGAAGTGGGAAGATATTGTTCTTTTACTCTTCTTTTAAAAACTGCAACAGTTTGGCAGACCCTAATGTCAGGCGGTAGTGAATTCCACAACCGCACTTGATTCTGATTGACCAGCTTTGAAATTTTTCCACGGTTATTAAAAAAAAATTGCAGTTCCATACATTTTTATTGCGTAGGTATTGCACTTTTCTATAAAACAGCTGAATTTTTTTTGATAACAATCCCACCCTGCCACCCGGTATACAGTTACTGTTTACCATTCGTAATAGCTCTAAGCCCAAACGTTGTAGATACCATAACAATACCTTGTTGCCAAGTAACATTTCAAAATATATTCCCCGAACGTCAAACAGATGCCTTATAAAGATGACTAGTGACCCGCCCCTGCTTCGCACGTTTTCACGACTTGACAAAACATACATACCATTTTCAAATACCAAGATCCCTCTGTGCCTCGGAAAGCACGTTAACCCGTTGGTCCCGGCTGTCATTCTTGGATCTTTGACAGTCGTAACGGATCGTCAGTAGCCCGAAGGTCTGATAACCAGTCTTACCAAGGGGTATCGTATTACCCAGGAACTGGGTTGTGGAGGTCAGATAGGCAGTCGCTCCATGTAAAATACTGGTGTTCAGCTGCATGTGGTTAGACTGGAAGCCGACCCCAACATAGTTGGGAAAAGGCTAGGCAGATAATAATTTGATTTAAATAATAATTATTTACACACATAAACCTTCCGAAATAAATTTTCTATATAATGTTGAAAACTGCATCAAAATCCGTTCTGTATATTAGAAGAACAACGTAGTCACACAGACAGACACGAAAAACAACTTTAATTTATAATGTGTAAGAAAAGTCACGTTTTTGCCAAATATTTTTTCGTTGGACCAGCCACGTGCTTGGAGTATCACGTTTCGACTGTATTTTGAAGGTTGTTTTACTAAATTATTATTTGAGTTTTTCTTACAAAATTTGAGGTTTCAATTCTGGGAATTAATAATGGACCTGCATTGTCTTGAGTGCCTCGTTAGTCTAGTGGTCGGAAGCCTGCATGTTAAGCGTTTAATCCTGGGGTTTGATACTCGGGTCGGGAAAAATGTTATACATAGATGGGTTTTTCTCCATTAAAGAAATCTCAGCAGTTCGAAGTATGGACCCTGGTCATGGTAATTGACTCGCCCTATTACTTGGGACTTATTAACTGAAGGTGAGGGGGTTGTGGCTACGTAATAACAGCCGCACGAGTCGATCGATCGGGTTAAGCTACGCTTGCCTCGGTTGGTCTGCAGATGGGTGACCATCTTTACATAACAAGACCCCCCCCGTACCTCGGAAAGCATGTTAAACCGTTGGTCCCTGCTGTCTTTCGTGGATATTTGACAGTCGTCAGAAGCCTGAAAGTCTAACAACTAATCTTACCGAGGGTTATACCTGGGGCAGTAAGGGCTCCCACAAATAAACACGATACGACGTCGCGTCGTAAAATCCTTCGATTTACATAACAAAGGTGCCACCATTCATTGTCAGATGGTGACCGTCAACGATTGTCCGGACGGCTGCTTGTGACAGACTTGGCATGTCTTGTATATGCTTGAAGGCGAGATCAAAACGTATTGGCATTGTCTGACATCGTGTTTATGTGTGGGAGCCCTTACTGGGTTGTGGAGGTAAGGCAGCGGCTCCATGTAAAATACTGGTATTTAGCTGCATCCGGTTAGACAGGAAGCTGACCCAAACATAATCGGAAAAAGGCAAAGCAGATGATGATTAACTGCAGGTGTGACTGTCACGAGCATAAATACTTTACACTTACGTAAGATTGAATAGCGAAATTTTATCGTGTAACAAACATAGTATTTTATAAACCATGCTATTATGAATTAATGGTCTTTCCTCAAAGTTGTAATCGTTATTTCACGAGAAAATCGCTTTTGAATTTTGCATAATCGTAAGTTATCTATGTTAAATTACTAGTATTAGTACTAAGTTATACACGAACATAAATAGAGGACCAATATTTTCAATTATGGGACCCTTTCGAGAAAAATAGGTGCGATGTAATATCATTGAACCAAATTGATTTTAATTTATTTCAGCCAAACGTCCACTGGACATAGGCCTCCTCCAAGCACCGCCGCTTCGACCTGCCGATCGATTCTGTAAAAATCTCACCGTGAAAAGTCAGGTGAAGTGAGCTTAGAGTGAGCTGTCAATAGTGTCAATCCCTAGCATTACTTGGAATGAATGGACAGCTCACTCCACGCTCACTTCACCTAAGTTTTCACGGTAAGATTGTTACAGAATAGAATGCTTGTGCTTCTCGCATCACTAGGTCATCGGTCCACTTTGTGGGAGGTCTTCCAACGGTACCTGATACTTTATGTATTTATTTATTCAAAGTCAAATCATTTATTTCAAACAGGCACACAAGAGGCACTTTTGACCGTCAAAATTAACAAGAAACAGAATCGATTCTAGTTGCCTCTTCCAAAAGATAGTTTCGTATAGAGAAGAATGGACAAGAAATCAGCGGGGTTCTTGGCATTTTTCATTTTTCTTTAAACCGCTTTTTATCAGAACACTGTTCAAGTGGGCGGTATACATCCGTAGGGTTACCTTACATTAAATATTAAAAATATTGTGGCTTTTTAAATATGCGTGGGTCTTGAATAGGTTTCGTCACAAATATTTGGGTTCGCTACGTTATTAAATACGGCTAACAAACGCTTTCAGTGTGTAGGTAGTACCTAAGCACTTATTATACAGTACTTCCGGATAGGTAACTACTCTGATAACTCAAAAGAAAATAAATAATGCTTTAAATTCTTTACTTTGTATCTAAAAATACATAAAGCTGGGTTTCGGATCGAATTAACGTAAAGTCAAAAGTCGTGGATCCTTCTACACGGTTCCATGTTTTGCTGCTAAGGTAGCACATGATCAAAGAATGACGTAACGCCATTAATAAGTCATTGTAATGTAACTCTTATGTCATTGTAATTAATTATAAATTAGAAGGAGCACCGTAAGTTTGTTAAAATTCCTGACAATCATTCTAATATATACCTTACATTACCGGGATAAGAGTTACTACTTACTGGTTTCATGTCGATCGTGAATGTCCTAGGAACCTTGGCTTATTTCTGGTTCTGTATGGTACCATCAGTGCCTACCTACAATACCAGTACCTATACTGTAGTTTACTTCCAACCTCACTCAAGTGACCGCACTCAATACGAAAACAAACTCACTTGGTTTGCTCGCAAAACACCGTACCGTACCGTACCTTACCGTACCGTTCGGATTTCGAAGTGCGTATAGTAAGTAAAAATATGCAATATGCAAAGAATATGCCACATTGTCTAACACCAATATATTTAATTCATAAACTAGGATTGTATGGTCCAGCGGGGTAATTGTGTAACACACTAACAGTAGGAATTGGCTTTCATTTGTACAGTTCAACAACATTCATTGCATTATTTACGTTGTTGAGCAGACAATTTTTTCGAACATATGAAGCAATGGATTAGCAATATCCTTCAAAATTATTCAGATTGTGAGTGATAATGTGGGCGAGAAACAGGTAATTTACCAATAAAATCAAAATGCTATTTCTGTTTTAATTAACTTTAATATCATTCAATAGCCAACTGAACGGAAGTAATTAAAGCTCTTTCCACGTCTTGCTTAGCAAAACAAGCATGAAATATAATTTCAAACAACTTGAAATTTCGTTTTAGTTTCCCTTTGCAGTAAATATAATTTAGCGCTTTCACTTTCAAGTCGGAACACTCGAGTGCTCTTTATTTTAGTAATAATTGACCCGAGTAACTCGTGTCAAAGGATTTCTGGTTATTAGAAATTATGTTTGGCAAAGCCAAATTATTATAATTTTTAACCAGGTCGTGTTGGTGTGAGTAAGTTAGTTGATCTTTAGATCAACTAACTTACACCAACACGACCACCAATACTTGAACGCTTTTCATTCATCAATATTATGTCTCTGTGTTGCTAAATGAGTTGGCTTAGTTTCAATACGACCTGTGCGATAATTACGTTACACACAAACAATAGAAATGCTGCATTGTGACATTTATATTTACGTTATCGTGCATATGAATTTGGATTAGGAATTTCTATCAAAATCCCTTGGTTTGTGAAAGAAAGTGTGATAAGCAATTGAAATACTGGACCAGATACTGACCTTATTAGTGATGTTCTTCAGAAGGGTCAGATGCGTTGTACTCGCAAACAGCGCGCGTATATGACCAGAGGGGTAATTCTCGTAATTTTTAGATCTCAGTCTCAACTTGTCCAAAAAAAACTCTAATTTCCCTACATTTTTGACACGTTTTTGACATTGATTGTCGCTGAGATGAGATTGCGACTTGATTTTGAATGTTTTTAATTATGGGAATCGTCCTTCGGATGTAAACGAGGCAAAAGGAATATTTAAGCATCGTAGTTAGGCGTTCTGTAGTTTCTGTCTGGCTTTTCTTCCAATGGTTATAATTATGGTATAACTCTTTAAACTAACGGCACTATATGATAGCGCTGTGACAGCTTACAAATGATAAAAATAAAGCATATCCATTTGAATAATTATTGCGGCCTATTAAAAGTTTCAAAATAATTAACACGTAAAAACTTAAGTTAAATTAAAATTGCTAATTAGTCATAAGACTAATTAGCAATTTTAATTTTACGTACTCAATAAAGTATTAAAATAGTCCAGCCCGTACAGCAATTGATGTACGAGCGGATTTTTTTTTTCTATCCTATTTTGTGTCCCACTGCTGGGCAAATCCAAAAAACAAACACCAAAGGAATACAAACAATGACTGCAGCATTTAACCGGTAACACCAAATTGCATTTTACGTTCGAAAACAAAATTCTGTAGCAGCAAAGACCAAAGCATTTCTGTTTATCATTCCATTTGAGCAGTTACCTTCGCTCAAAGACATGCACACATCGGCAATTATAAAACAATTAGTCGAACAAGTTTGTTTGAACTAGTGCAGTTCAGCGGGTAGTTATTAGTCTTGTTTACGCTGTGTATTCTGTTGATGGTATTGTTTCTTTTATAATTTTGTTCTTGAGCAGTTTTTTTGTCAAAGAATTCATGATTCTGCTGCGCCTACTGAAATAAGAATGTGAAATTAAAATGAAAAATAGCTGAAAGAAATAGCATTTAAACAGTGACCAGATAAATAGAGTGTAGGAAGGCGTCAGGGAAGATTTATGAGAAGTAGTTGGACAGTAGAGTATTGTGTTGCCCGGTTACTGGGTAGTGGAGGTCAGATAGGCTGTCGCTCCATGTAAAATACTGGTATTTACGTGTATTACAGGCGTATTTACGTAAAATACTGGTGAATACTAGTCATTCGTGGATCTTTAACAGTCATAACGGGTCATCAGAAGCCTGAATGTCTGACAACCAATCTTACCAAGGAGTATCGTATTACCCAGTAACTGGATTGTGGATGTCAGATAGGCAGTCGCTCCATGTAAAATACCAAATGTTAATTAACATCACGCTAAAGAAAGTAAACATCAACAATTATAATTCAATTAGCGTGTCAAGCTCAACAAACTTGTTTCAACTACTTAGCATTTATAATAGTTCTGAAAAATAGCAGTTCTAAAATAAAGTAAGACTATTAATTAAAAACGAAAACTTAGACTTTCTTCTGCTAACTAATTCAGATCAGATAGTCTAGTCATTTTGGAGCACCGCCTTTTAGCTTAATACCCAATTAATTTTAAGTGTTAAACCACACTTAAGTCTGAAACCAGAATATTAAAAAAGTAATCACCTTATTTAGCTCCAAACAGCAGCATAACATCTTAGCAGACGCCATTTTAGCTCAGACAAGCGAAAATACAGCGCAATATACTTTAGCACCACACTAAAGATACGAGAAGTTTATATCCATGCCATCGCAACCACATCATACTCCGGGAACCGCAGATGGCCATGTAACAATCTCTATAACAATAAAGACGAAAACGTTAAAATTCCGCCATCTAGCGAGATACTAGCAAACTATGAATGCAAAGTTCTGAATCGCGCAAGTAACATTTTCCAGTTAAAAATAGTTATCGTTTATTAGTTCACACTTAGGTGCTGTGGGTCTTTGTATCATCAGCCTGTAGTCAACTGCTGGGTCAATGAACAAAATAATAAGAAGACATGTCACTCCAAGAAGCCGCATGCTTAGCAGGTTCTATTACGGTCTAGGTGATAGTAGAATTATTCAATTAGAATTTTGTAGAAAAATTATCTTTTAAACGAGAATTGGGCATAAAGCGAATATTAAAGGACTAGAACTACCTATTTTATGGCTATAACTCTAGTGCACAAAATTCTACAAAACTCGAAAGCAACGTTGCCTCGTTAGAAACACGATTTTCGTTTGAAATATTTTAGTAACATAAAATATGAGCAAAGACTTGGTTGCAGCTCCGCCCAATGGGAAGCGAGCGGACATTTGACGTACATTCTACTTATATTGCCTTAGCGATACTTCGCAAGAATATAAAATTGAAAATTTGTGTCAAAATATTACGTGTATTAAAGTTTGAGTTCAACGTTTGGATTTATATTAGATTCTTAAAACTGATTTTTGTGTCGTAAGAAATTTTAGTGAAGTTCAGATGCTGTGCACCACACTAAAGATATAGGTGTCCAGTGGCAATGTTTTAATTACGAGAATAAATTTCGCTTAAACAAAACTAAAAATACTGGCCTATTATTGTTCCACTGTAGGGCAAAGGCCTCATTTCTCATACATAAGAAGGCATACGCCATAAGCAGAAAAACAAAAAAAAACAGAAGAAATCTAAACCTTTCAATGGTGTTCAGGTGAATAAATTCTAGCTTCTGCATAACATGCAGTTTTATTCAGTGAACTGCAAAAACAGAAAATGCAACTCTCATCTCCTACGGGAAAAACAAAACCAAATTAAAAGAATAATGCAGCTTTTACTATACATGTCAATGTTCTAGAAACGTCATCTTCAGTTAAGTTGTTACACAATCTAGGTTACAGGCAAAGGACATAAAGAGAAATTGAGTTGTTGTTTGTACTTCCTCGCCGTTTTAGATCTAGTCGTCAAGATTACCTAGATTTTTGTTGATTTACCTAGATTATAAAACCTTTGCCCACCTAGTCCTTAGGTGCAACTTTTTACTGCCCAAGTGCCCACTATTTGGCGATAAATATGTAGATCTGTGATTGCTAACATCACTCATAACTATTATTAAGGTTTATGTAATCAAGAAAGTCATGACTAATGCATGAAGCGGGGTAATTGCGTGACACACTGACAGCAGCACTGACAGCATTTAACACCATTTTGACAGTCCAACGACATTCATTGCGTTATTTTCATTATTGAGCAGATTTTTTTTTTCGAATGTATGCAGCAATGGATACTTTTCGGTAGCTTAAGTCAATTCAATACATTTTTTTATCATCGCTATCACTGATAGAATGTCAATGTTTATCATACACGTGTAAATATTCTTTTTTTAACAATACTATGGTTAAGATACTTGCAAAAATAGAAATGTTAACAAAACACAACTTCGACTATTTTCACAGTTCGCTCTGCGGTATGCGAGAGTGAAACCGCGGTGCACTTACAGAATATAAAAGAAATAAAATTTTCCACAACCAAGAACCACTAAAAGGAGTGTCCATTTTCTTCGTGCTCATTAAATTTTCACACATGGTGAAAGAATAGTCCTGTGCGAGAGAAAATGGGTATTTGTGATAGGAGTTACGAGTTTGAATAAAACTTAGAAGGTAAGAGGTAGACGATGTAATAGACGAGCTAATGGTACTAGGGGTACGTTTTACTAAGTAAGTACATTGTGTATTTATGGGATTTCCAAGGTTCAGTGGTACTGTGTTTAAGACTACAGTTGTAGAAACTAATTGTTAGTCCATGGCTGGCTTAATGTTAACCATAACTTAAACTATGATTTTTAATTTGCTTTCATTTTTATTTTTTTATTTACCAAACTCATATATGTGTTTAGGTCACCAGCAAAAGGTCGATGGCAGCTGTCACTTTAGTCTAGCAAAATAAAAAATTGTGTTTAGAAGCCATAAATCTATATAAATGGTATATGAAAATGCACTGTAATGACTTACACTGGACTCATGTAAGTACGTTATATGTAATTAAAGTTCAGTTCTAGTTCCGACAGAATCAGTTATTTGTTATAAATATCACGCTAGCCATTTTAAATAACAGAGTTTGGTAAAATTGTTTCTCAACGTTGTTAATTATGGAAAAACAAAGCAACTAGAAAGCAACGATTCTAATACAGTACCAAGAAACCCATTCCTGACGGTGAAATTTCACACACAATCTGCAAGGTGATTTACTATACCTACAAGTATTATGTCTTGGGCCCAACCCCTCGATTTATGGAGCCGTAATCCGAACTTACCTGCAAATGTTGCTACTACATTTGGAGTCTTATTGAGTAAACTCATGTGTGTGCAAAGTCAAGATTATTTTCATTAAAATTTTGTATTCTCAAGGCTTGTCGACATTATTCTTCAAATTTAAAAAATATGCAGATCTTGTGTGATATTATTATGGCAGTTAATTGCCCTGAAAATTATTCGGAGGTGATAAAATTGGCAACTAAAATTAAGCACTGAAATTCCACTACAATACGATTCGTGTCGATACCTTTCGAATTTTGATGACCTGGTAAACCGAATCGAGCACAAAGCTAGAATGCAGTTTATATCAAACTAAGTAAAAGTCCAACAACGTAACACGACATTCTTCAAAACGTCGCTTATAACAGAATCGCTTTTACAGCAACCATCGGGTCAGAGGCGTTTAATCGTTCGGAACACTTTACGAGCAGTCGTTCCATTCACAGCCGGAGCTCCTTCCGAATATTTCACCCTCACATATCCGAAGAAAAGGTGCATGTACGTAGTAACAAAATTAGATACAGCAAGAGCAGTAAAGTCGTCAAACATCATATTTTATTATTGTATTTACTCATTTTACGGGACATAAAATTTTCGATTGTTATTGGCTGTATTGATAATATTTGCATGTTAAGACGCCATTTAGTTTTGCGACCTTCTGTTCTCCGTTGTTTTACGGTATCGTGATGTTCGATTTGCCTAACAACTTTTTGATTACTCCTTACATCTAGAGCATTGTGTCTTACGGGAATTCCAATTTTAATGTTCAACGTGATGTAAAATGTATTACAGATAATAATAGGTTGGTAAAATGAGTGGATGTTTCCGTTCCGATCAGAGTTATGTCACGCGAAAGCTTGAACCACTAAGATTGGTAGTAGAAAATGTCGTGTATGTTGATAATAACGTAAACATACATAATAATTTCAAGCAAACGTCTTCGAGCTTTCCAATATTTTACGATCGTAAGCAGTTGATTTATGTCAAGATAAAATCACTTAAAACGACTGAATGGGTTTTATTGAGATTTGACTGGAGTATCGTTGGTGAGAGCTACGATGTAAATGCCTATCTTTTTATTAAATTGAAGAAGCTTTTTATTTAATCTTTATTTATTTTTTCGCTTTGCCCCGGGTCGTTGCTAAGTTACGCCCAAGTACGGGATCAGTAACGGAAAAATATGAAGAAAAATATCTACTTGCGTCATATTTTTCTTTGAAAGTGTATAATCGTGCTTCATTAATCTCTTCCAGCAGACATAGTTTGAAGTATTCTTCATTTCAATAAAATCATCAATTCGATAAAAATATACCCACAAGAATAAAACAAAATACTACAATTCGATTTAGGGCTGATTTTTCAATCGACAGATAATTTTTATTCGTAGAATAAAATTGACGTCTGACAGATTTTGTATGGAAGAACTGTCAAAAATTTAGAATTATTCCTTGGATACAATTATCTAGCGTTGGAAAAATCAGCCCTTACTGATTAAGTTTGTCAAATGTTCAATTGTTAGTGGACATCTTGAATCGCTTCCTTGCATTCTTCCTTCCTTAGGCCGCGTCCTAACCAAATGAAAGGCGCACGCAATTTTTTTCTGGCTGACAATCGTGTCAAGAAGCTAAAAACAACAATTCTACGAGACACTTCTAAAAATAGATGTGTAAGAACGTTACATCCAATTCCACCTAATCCACACGTTTAAAGATACAGGAATCCTTACATTTCACGGTCCCTATTAGACATAAAATTTCTAACTGTATCTACTGTTCGATATAGCTCTATATTCTCAGGATTGCGTGACGGCAAAGGCTTTACAATCAACGTGAATCAGTGCACGTGAAAGTTTGGTACAAGTTTATTGAGAACGTTTGGGTCTTGAGTATATGGGAATATTATTTTTAGGATATATTTAACAGATCTTCTAAAAACTGAGTTACCTTCTAATAATGGACACTTTTTAAAAATGAATGAACCTTAAAAAACTTTTTGCGCTTCTAATGATGCACATTTTTTAAAATAATGGAGCTTGTTTTCTAAGCTGAGGCACCCCGGCCATACGTGTTAGGTTAGGTAAAAACTGTGACCAACCACGCGCGAACCGAGCGAGCGAAGCGAGCGCTGCTTTGGAAGTGGCTGGTGATACATCCAGGTTGGTCGCAGTTACTGCTAAAACTATTATTATTTTCATGACCCCAAAGTGGAAATTATTTGAGGTTCACAAAAAGAGGCGTTATCACTATATAAGAGTATTAAATAATTATTTTAAGGAAGCAAAATGGGAATTATTTGAGGTTTGATTAGTACAGTCATGTGTTATTTTTTTTAGCTATTAAAGGCTGCAGAGAAAGATGGCGGAGAGAAAATGTAATGTATTTTCGTGGAACATACATTTTGTTTGAGAATGTCTTGTGTGTCAAGAAGGGAAAGGGAACTAAAGAGAAAGATAATATAATACGAGTATTAAAGTCAAACAAAAATATAACGCCGCGCCGTCCAATGTTTCAAATAACACAAGGTTACTATAATCTCACCTATCTAAGTCAAGTCACAAATGTTATAAAGTGAAGAATATTGTATTTTATAAGACATGATAAAAAAAGAACAACGAATGATAAATAACAATACATGATAAAAATAATACATTCTAGAACGTTAGCTATCGGTAGTTCTGAAAAAAAATGATTATGTTATACAAACGTATGAGGTGTAATGATATCCTTCTGCGAAGCAGTAATGCTCGCGAAGGAGGAGGCGGAGCGCGTGAGGGAGAGGCAATCTCTGCACCCTCACGCGCCTAGTCGCCGCAGGAGACGCCCTGGACGGGAGTCAACAGCCGACTCCCGGCCACCGTAGGCGCGGGCTTGCGTGCGGCGAGCAATGGGCAGCTCGCCGCCCCGTAAGGACCAGGCCCGAGTCGACGGCGCGTTGTGTTCCACGCGCGCCTCAAAGAGATGTCAGCACGAACTGACGGGGTCCGCTAGGGCCGATGCCGCCGGGGCTGCGGGTTGTTCGAAAGAGATACCGTGGCCCCTGGCACAGGCAACTGAAGGAACATGGGTGGGTTTTAGTCAGTAAAAATATGACACGCCCTTCCGCCCAGCCCAGAGCGGGAGAGGTCATTAATTGATGATTTCCAACACAACAAAAAAAGGGTATTAATATTGAAAATTTTGCAGCTTGTATTATAATCATTTTCGATATGTAAGTACTTACCTACTTCTAATCCATACTAATTAATAATTATAAATAGAAAAGTAATTCTGTATAAGTCTGTCTGTAATCTTTTTACGCCTTAAGCAGCCTGCGAACGGAGAAGGACACAGACACTTCTGCCTGAATAGTTGTGCTAAGAATGATGAAATGGAAAATTCTGCTAGTGACTGTAATATAATATGTCGCAAAAAAAACAAAAAAAAAACCCCGAATTAAAAACTTTTCCTCAAACCGCCATCTTTATTTCCTTACCTACATGGCTACGTCTAACCCAATTTCGTGTAAAAAAGGAATAAAAATAAAAATTAACCGCTCGTTCCTCCGTTTAGCCCACGTCCCATACACGGGTGTGTTTTATGCAAAGCAACCAGCTAATTGTGCCAGCTCTCTAGAATTGTGGCGATGGAGTGAGCAGCCTTTTCGACCCGTCGGAACCCAACTTTATGGGTCCGTAAAATATGGGAAATTCAGACGTTCCATACTTCTACTACACTCGTGGATTCGTATTGAAATTTTATGTGCTGCTTTTTATAGATGTAGATTTCATGTCCGGTGGAATTGATTGACGGAATCGGTTTTGGTAATGTGTTCTGCGTTTTTTGGTGCGTTGTCATCATCACAAGTCATATTTATTTTATTTTTACAAATTGACTCGTATTCAGATTTTTTTTATGCTCCGTGGTGGAATATACTCGTGGATGTCCTCCACCCTGGGGCGGGCAGAGGTGTCTATCAGACTCTTATTGACTAAAAACAACCCCAGTGTTCCCTTCCCACACTTGGACCGAGGTTCATGGGAAGTTGTATATATCTTCCATGATCCTTAGGCCTTCCATGATCTCGAATCGTATTCAGCTATACCAATCAAATTCACGTGTTCCATTATTTAACCCTTGACTACATTCAATATTGCGCTCTACTCCTAAAAGGTTTGTCAAAAATATGTTGTGTATTGTGTTCATACAAGGTAATTTCAACATAACATCATCGCATTTTTTTATGTGCTATCAAGTTTTATTGTATGTATAGATAACTAACTATTTACACTAGGTACTATGACTAACTAACGGTACAAATATTGTATTTTCTTACAAAATCCGACTGTATAAAACGCAACAATTTCATCCCGAAACCCGAACATTTACGAACCCAAAGAATGTAACGTCAAATTACCCAACTTACACTGCCATCAAAACTATTTCAAATTAAAATTTCAGCGAAAATAACGAAAGGAAAATGGGCGAATTCAATTTAACGCCAGTCGACCTTTACTACAAGCCTCCATTAAGGGAGTAACTGAAGAAAAACGCCGATAACAGATGTTAATTAATCGTATAAATCTATAAGAGAGAAGTTATCTGAGAGCTTGTGATAGAATAATATTGCTTGTTAAGCAATTAAGTGCTGTTTGTTTAGTTTGTGTACTTCGATGATGTTATTGTTTACGTTCCAGCGTTTCAGATTTATAAGGGCTTTATTGGCGATGGGGAAGCGATTATGAAGTGTTTGGTTTATTGGCCCGGTATTGTAAAGGGCAAATAAAGTGTTTCTGCTGATGGTTGCGCTTTTTTTTTTAATTAGGAGAGGCATTCTGTACCCTAATTGCGTAACACACGATCAATCGGAATCGGTTTCATTTTGACAGTTCAACAACATTCATTGCGCTATTTACGTGTTGAGCAGACAAATTTTTCGAACTTATGAAGCAGTGGATTAGCAATTTGCTTCAAAATTATTCTGATTCCGATTGATTGTGTGTTACGCAATCAGGGTGCAGGTCCCTACTTCATGAGGTAAGTTTTGAGTATGATGGATATTATAGTAGGGAAAGACCAAAGAAACGATGGATAGACTGTGTGAATGATGATATGGTAAGAAAAGGGGTGACTACCGACATGAAAACTAATAGAGAAGTATGAAAGAAGAAGTGGCGCCGACCCCAAATAAATTGGGACTCGGGCAGGAAAATGATAATGGTGACTTCGTGAGGTGCACATGTTGGTATGTATTGTGTTTTTATGTATTTACCGTGCATGGCAAAAAAGGATAAGTAATAATAATAATAACCCCACCACCGTATCTCTACGTTGACGTCGGGGTGGGGCTTGCGCGCTCTAAACTCTAGGTCTGTGACGAAAGAGTTACTTTACCGGATCAGGTCTAGGGTGAGCAGCCAGAGCAAGAGAGAAACAGGAATCCGCGGGGCAGCTTGTGGCGAGCTGTTGGGCAGTAGCGACCCCACGTACCCTATCTCCCGGGGGAAGTCTTGTTCCTCACCTCTGGCTTGCCTTTATTGGCCGGCTGGAGTGAACAATGACGAGGAATAGAGCTCCCACTTCATTCTTGCCTTTATTGGCTGGCTTGAGTGGAGATTCGCAAGAGCAAACGTGCTAGGAGGAAGGAAGTATTTTAGTAAAATGCTGGTAGGGATCTTGGTAGTGGATAAGGTAGGTACTAACTACATGGGTATGTGTGTGTGTTGTGGAGTATGCGAGTATTGAGCGTGAGTGAGGGGGGGAGGTGTTTATGGAATAAGTTTGATGTTACAGGAATTTAAGTGTTATGTTACCACAAGTTTAGGATTTAAGTAATTCTGACAGTTTTTTTCTAACTAATGTTCTTGTTAAAGATTAAATTTGAATGTTTCTATTTATGTTATTGTAGAGTTTAGGCTAAAGTAGTTAAAGTGGCGTCTTACTAATGGCAATCTGGAGAAATGTGTCTTGCAAATTATGTAGGAACGTCGCTTCTTTGAGAGATATTGTTGGTCGTACTTCGAGAGCTCGTGCGTCTTAATGACAGTTTGAAGTATAAAATATAACTGTCTAACATTGAGGACGTTACAGAGCAAATAAAATTCTGACGTTGGGAGTGTCCTTTGATGTCACTTGTATCATCAAAGACTTTTCCTTTCTATTACCTCTCAGTTTTAATTGCCACTACTTAATTTCATTATTAATTTTCAATATATTTGATAAAACTCGCCATCGATGCTTCATTTCATTAAAAAAGTTACATTTTGTATTTCGAAGAATCAGTTAACACCGCTTTTAAGGAATGGTCAAAGTAAACAAAAATTGTAACTAATAATTCCTTTTTAATCATCGGAGGCTTAAAAACTTAACAACAGCTTCATAATCACAACAGATTACACACACCAATACTTCGCCGAATCCATGTAAATATAAACTTTGCATTAACTCGTAAGTCAGTCCCGAATATGTACCATCAAAAACACGCCATGAAATTGATATTAATTAATTTAAAAGCTTACCTACGGCCCGTTACTGGGGAGGCGGATTTTACTGGATTTCCATATATTTTCCGCGCATATTAATTACGAACGGTTAACGTCTGGCGTCGAGGAGCATTAGCTTAATTCGATGTCAGATACGATTTCGATTTTATTAATTTTTCCGCTCACATGGGACCGTGGAGCGAAAACGGCTGGATGTGGCAAGAACATGCTGAATTTTAATAAACAACTGGACTTAACTTTGATTATTCAATTTGTGTATTGTGTGATGTCATTTAAAGTAGCATCCTGCATAGCAGAAGAACATCGTTTTTTAAAGCGATTCAATGCAGCTGCTTCACACACACACAGCTTTGTTTCCGTTTTCCGCATGGTTCATTACAAAAGATCGAAAGTTCAAAAAAGTGTCAAATCAAAAGAAATGAAACAGTTTTGTCAGTTAGTTAAAAGTTATTAATACTCGTAACTTATGTTTTAGAAGAGTTTTTTGTATTTAGAGATGTTGTTTATCACAAAAAAAAATGCAGCATTCTATCTTATAACCACAATGATATTGTAACATACAATGAAAATCACTAATTAAATAATTGTCGGCGACGGAGGGCTCCATGAATTATATTTCCGTTCGAGTACCCACTATAGTGCCCACACCTAGGTAGTTTAGGTAAACTATATCGGATATATGTAGACTCGATGTTTCGCATCTCGGTCACCCTTGACGACATTATTAATATTATCTTACCTAAAATTTCACCGAAAGATATTTTGTAAGAAAACTTCAACATCAAAACCTGCGTCACTTCCAGCCCCCATAAACCACGAAACCCACAAGGGTCGCGTGGGAGACGCACATTACGGATTCGTGGCGGTGAAATACGACGTACGGTATCAGCATGTCACAAATATTGGTGAGCGCGTGCTTTTTATTGGCGAGCACGGATGTACGGATGTAGGGTTGTGTGGATGTTCGGATGTTGCTGAGTAGGACCCACCTGAACCGATCGTATTTATGTTCGAGTTTTTGTTTATCTTGGGTTGTAAAATTTTTAGTTGCTTGAATTTTGTGGAAAGTTTTTTGAAGATACGTTTTACTCATAAATTATAAATGATTTATTTCTATAAGTAGGTTTGCTTAGGGACTGATAAGTTGATAATATGTGTAATTTGAGGATTATGAATAATGTGAGACACTTTTGTTTAAGCCTCCCTAAATACCAAAGTATAAAAGTGATGTGTTTTTCTTTAGCAGAAAATAAGCTACCTGATTAGATATTTAAGTAGGTACTGTAAAAAACCATCACCAACCATACTGTGATAAACCATCAACGTACTTCTTTTTTTCGTGTCAACGGTAGATTGATTTAACTTCTTTATTTTAAAAGCTTACTTGCTAGCTTGCTTTTTAATTAATCGCTCTTAGCGATAAGACCGCCCATTGTGTCACCCTTTGTAAATTTTATATATATTTGTAATTTATATACAGGGTTATTTTTCAAAGACCAGCCAAATTTAAGGATGTGGTACAGACCATCAAACTGAACAACTTTCTCCGTGGAACCAACATCGTAATCGCGAATAAAAATTCAGCCGTCCCATACATTTAGGTCGAGTAGGTATTGAAGTTTTCTATGGGACAGTTGATAAAATTTGCGCGATTACGCTATTTGTCCCATGGAGAAAGTTGTTCAGTTTGATGGTCTGTACCTTTTCTTTAAATTTGGCTGGTCTTTGAAAAATAACCCTGTATAATAATAATAATAAATAATAATAAATAAAATCAAAAAACTTATTAACAGGTTACAGAAAAATAGTTTGGCAGTATTAATTTCTAATAGGTGGATGTAGCCACTGCAACCGAACTAGGCAATGCCTGTATTTCGGTTTCCAGCGCCGTTTCCCTCGATATTGCAACAATAAAATGCCAACAAAAAGTATGGTTGGTTGTACTATTAATTAAATTTTGAATGACTTAAAACTAACTTAAATACTACATTGTATAAAATTTAAATTACCCATAATATAATAAGCAAATGGTATATACGTGAGTGAGAAGTGTTTGTGAGTGTGTGTGAACTAGTAGGTGATATGTGGAGTTTGATTGATGTGGGTGTGTGTGTTGGTGTATGTGGGTATGGGCGGGTGAATGCGTGTGAGTGTGTGTGATTGAAGTGCATCATCATGGTTATTATCTAAGATTATTTTAACATTCTAATTACTGTACAACGCTTAGTAATGACTCCGTGTCTTCATAATTTAGTTTTTGCAAATATTCACTTACTTTTTGTTTACATTTAGATTTAGTAAGCGGATAAATGTTTAATTCTTTATTGATTTTGCTATAAAAGAACGGACCAAGAAATTCAATAAATCTTTCACTAAATTTGGTTTTACAAGTGATCCGTTCCATACAGACTTTTTTATTTCTTCGATTTTGCTCGAGTGGGTCATAAGGTAGTTTTGTATGTTGTTTGAGGATAATGTTGCGTATGAAAAGTTGTCTTACGGTCAGAACCCCACAAATCTGATATAGAGAGATAGTAGGAAAAAGGATAGGTTTAAAAAGACACACCTTTAGAATTGTGCGCTGAGCGATTTCAATGGACTTCATAGTGGTTTTAAAAGTACCCCCCCAGGATGAGATGCAATAATTTAGTAAAGACTGACCTAGGGCATAATAAATTTGTTTTAGGATGTATATATTTATATATCTGTAATTTATATGTATGGTGTACATCCAACAACATAATCAGCCTATAATGTCCCCACTGCTGGGACACAGGCCTCCTCTCGGTGAGAGGGAATGGGCCATAATCCACCACGCGGGCCCAGCGCGGGCGGGTATACATAATAAAGAGAAATTCTATCTTTATATTGTTTGAGCCCAGTAGGTGGCCACATGGATTGCAGCAGCAGTCACATTCCTTAGGTCATCAAAGGTGCAAGTGAAAGGGTACTTAGAAAGCTCCCCCATACTAGTTTTTAAACTAAATGTTATAAAACTACTATACTAGTAAACTGTTAAAAATAAATCTTTAAACTTCTTGCGTAACAAGAAAACATTGCACGTTTATCTTGAAACGCCACTTCTTAAACAGCTCTTTATTATTCATATTTTTATCACAACAGTTTGCTAAGTGCAGCGCTCAAAGCTACGTGCAAGAAGTACTGAAAAATATATTTTACGATTGTTCAAGCGAAGTTGATACTTATCACAGTACAGTTAGCGACAAAATTGGCGTCCTTTCAGGGGGTGAAAGTACCTACAATACCTACCTGCCGATACTGCAGGTCTCTCCTTTCTCTCTAAATCCAACCAAAGGTTGTCTTTAAAAGATCGCTTTAAGCGTTACGGCCGCCCCTTGCGTCACCCCTTGTATTTCTACATTTATAATTGTAATATTTATGGTGTACATCATAAAGAAGTAGAAGTGTGGGCAGACAGCTGATGAGGTGGACCGATGACCTGGTCAAGATTGCTGGACGACTCTGGTTTAGGAAGGCAGGAGACAGAGAAGAGTGACGGGCATTGCAGGATGCCTACACTCTAGATTGGGTGGCGAAAGGCTGAAGAAAAATAAGATAGAGTATTCTATTCAATTCTCTAAGATCAAATCTGAAATATCATAAAATAAATGCTGTTTCATATAAAAATATATCTTACGAGTCCTCCTATCTGAAAGTATAAAACAGACACGTTCAGAAGAACAGAACAGTTCCATACAAACTGTCATACCCTATTGAATCCCTTTTTTACCCCTCATTATTTACATAATTAACTTTTGTGTAACATTTCATGCTTCTAGACCCAACTGTTTATTTAGGCTTTGCATTGTACGACAGTGAAAGAATGAATGAATTAGATTTATTAATTAGATTCTTTTTTCTTCGCTATTTCGGAGTGTGACCTGCGAGATAATTGAGTAACGCCCATAAATTGACAATTGGTTGCAATGGGTTTCGACAATTGGTTGCAATGGGTTTCGTTTTGACAGTTCATCTACGTTCATTGCGTTATTTACGTTATGTACGCAGACGACATTTTAAAACCTATGAAGCAATGGATTAGCAATATCCTTCAAAACTCTCGAATTGCGATTGAATGTGGGTTACGCAATTATTTATAATACGTGTGCTGCAGGTAGTAAAAGTTGTTCATAATATTAATTTGCAGGCGTAAAAAGAACTCAAACGAATTAAAAATCAGCCAGTATATTAAAATACTAGTTCCACAATATTGTCTCCTATTTAATATTTCCAAAATTTTCAGTCATATATCTTTTCTGAAACTTCGCATATATTAACTGACTTTGTCGCTGCCTGTACCACCTTGCTTAAGTCATTATAAATAAACACTGCAACAGAAATACAATAATATCGCGCCAGTAATTACGTAAAATTAGTTTTTTTCAACACGCTTATGTTGCCAGTATACTGGGTTCAGTATACCAATGAAGTTATTTTGCGTGACTCTAATAAGACCGGACTGCTAGGGATGTGCGTGTCGGTTTTATTCATTTTCGTATCCGAAAATATTGGCGCAGATTTATGCAATCATACTTCAATTTTGGTTATGTTAAAGATTGACTTAAAGAGACTACAATGCATTTGAGCGACGATGCTTACTAGCTGAAATATTATGTAAAGTTCAAAATAACACACAGCATAACATCACGCCGAATATTCTCTGTTTTCCCGAAGGTATATAAAACAAATAATCTAAAATATTTAAGTATATTTTGCAGAAAAAATAATACATAAATAATAGATAAGCGAAATATTAGTATCTTATTCGCGATCTCCTGACTTTGATTATTATGTAAGCTAAAACTTGTTCCCACAAAAACAACTTAATGATCTCCTAAAACAGGGGTTCCTCTCTCCCCTACCCTTTCGCTGTGCCCTACAGGATCCATAATGATCTAAATTATATAGTTACCACCTAAGTACACATTATGGTAAAGCAATAAAGATATTGAGTATTGAAGGGTTAGACAAAGGTCTACCTAAATTACTCTCACATTCCCCCAGTTATGTTTAAAATTCAAAATACATTTGAATAAATATACATCATTGCAATGTGGCACAATATGCGCTGCACTAGCTACACATACTAGCCACTTTCATGTAAGTAATTCATAAAAATTAATTCCCGATTGTGAGTAAAGTATTATTCAGGCTTACCAGTTAACACCGTCCTTTGTGCAATTTCACTTTAATATTTTGTTTCGTAATTATACGCAGCCACATGTATCCAAGTTTTACATTTTACAATTACGTGTGTGGTGGTATTTGAAATAGTCGTACCAATTTGAGTTTATAATCAGTCAAGAGTCATGTTTTTTTATGTAATACTGTCATTTTTGTTTGTCAAAAATAAATATAACAATATCATAGCAAAGTGCTTTGTATAGGTAAAAATATCCGCAAACCGTTTATCCGCTATCGATATGAGTTCACACACCATTACTCTGTAACATGTTTATATGCAAAAACGCTAATGTTGAAAGCCTTTGAGTATTAACTAGTACTCAAACATAAATATTAAAACTAGCAACTTTTTGCTTTCCGGTCTCAATTAACTAGTGGATGGCTAGTTTATGAAGCAGACTGTTTGATTTGTATTCCAACGTTTATTTATGAAGTCGCTTTTTGATCTTTCTACGTTTGAAAAGACGAAATTATGATATGAAATGTGAAGTTTCATAAACCAATCAATTATTTTGAGTGTGTAAACACTCAAAATAATTGTTTGCTTTATGAAACCATAATAATGTATGCTGCGTACATCGAAGAACTGGAACAATTTGCCTGCAGCGGCCTTCCCGTCCGATTATAATTTAAGTGTCTTCAAAGCTAGAGTGAATAGGCTCATAACAAATTAGTGCGCTTTACCATCAACGATTGCATCACTGCGGGCGGCACACAGGCGGGATCGCAGTAAAGCACTAGTTAATAACATTAAAATATATAATAATAACCCATGACCATGACCCATAATCATAATAATTGATTGATTGGTTTTTTGGTTTGTTTGGTTAACAAATAATTTCTTTCAAAAATTATTTGTTAAGAAAATTAATACACGTCAACTTGCCGTGTTATAGCCATCTCATAAAATTGTCAAAGAATGACAGTTGTGATTTGAATAGACGGACAATTTAAGTTGGTAGTCAATCCTACTTAAATTGTCCGTATATTCACTATCCTACTTCCTACTAATATTATAAACGTGAAAGTTTGTGAGGATGGATGGATGTTTGTTACTCTTTCACGCAAAAACGGGCTCGACACTTATACGGGTGAAACCGCGGGGCGCTGCTAGTTCCATTATAATATAATAATACTAATTTATGTATATACATAAAGGTTTTATAGTACAAGAGGGACTTACAATGTATGCATTATTAGTTACATGGTGTAGGGACAACAAAAAGTTGGGTGAATCGCTGCTCTTCTAGCTAGACCACTGCGTGATCAGAAGAAGAATCTATATTAAGGAGATTAATTGCTCTGAATTTATATCGCAGGTGTACCTTCAAAGGAAATATTTTAGTAAAAAAAACTAGCCTATCTATCTACCTTTTAGTAGAAGCCAAGCACCCTATAATAAATTACATTCATACTCAACACAGTTTTACTTTACTCAAAACCAACAAGAAATATGAGCATAATGCACTCCACTTCCATCACCACACACTCTGACAAATAACTAGTGTCTCTATCACCAGCGACCTAAAAATGCTTCCTTCCACTCCGACTTACAAACATACCTACATCAAACACCTGAAGATTTGATACCTCATGCCATCTCGTTCTGGAGCCCAGATAAAGAAAGAGATCGCGATAACTCTTGGAGAAGATAAAACGTCTCGGTGTCGTATATTCAGGCCGTTTGTTCTGAACGGCTCATGTACTTTTATGTCCTCAGTCAAGTACAATACTGACTCAGTACTTGCATCGCTCCTTGTTATCGGTTAAGCTTTTAAAATTGTTGCGGGAAATGTATTTGTCTTACTGTTGTATTTCTGTTTGAAATATGAGTAGACTTAAAACAATATGAATGTATTTTTCAGTCAAAAAGCACACGATGAGAGAATAAAGTAAATAATATTTTTTTAGAAGAGAGTTGTCTTGTCAAATATTTGCGTAACAGGATTGAATGGAGATAGTAAATGGTTTGGTGACTTTGATGTGAATATTAGTTAGGCACGCTACGAAGTGCTACGTCAGTGATATCGTTGCTACGGCGTAGTTAACCAATGCTACGGTTTATACAAAACGTAAGAATATAATATAAATGTATTTTCAGTCAAAAGGTACACGATGAGAGAACCCAGGAAATAATATGTTTTGAAGGCAGTGGTCTTGTCAAATATTTACATAAAAAAATGGAGATAATAATGGTTTGGAGTCTTTGTTGTAAATATTAGTTAGCAACTTCCATGTTCGATTTCTTACCGACTAATTTCGATTTTTTGCTCGCATGAAATGGCCCGTTCAGTCATTTTACTGCTTAATTATTTATTTGAGTACACATTTAAATATTTGTTATGACTCATTTTTATTTAGTTTATTGCTCAGGTTTTACTGCCGAACTTGTTAATAAACATGTATTTTATAATTTTTACGAACTTTTATTTAACTTGAAATGTTTGTATATATGTTCGGGTCAAATATTGCTACTGAATTTTAAAGCAGAGATTATGAAATAGGTAAATACATCTACACAAGTAAATCTCGTGACAAGCTATCACATAAATTGTGTAATGTAATAAATTCATGGGTTTGATTCAATTTAAAGTTTAATTTCTTCTTTTTAGAGCATTTAATTAAAAGCTTGTTTTCAAAAATGTTTTCTAAACCAAAATGTTTTGTTAACCAGAACACCTGCCACTTTAAATCAGTGCCAGTATTTCAATGTAGTTTTTTATGCGAGTACCTACCGTCCTACATAAGTTCGTGTATCAGTATTAAGATTGACTTGTATCTTCTCATAAGTAAATTGTATTACTTTTTGATGTAAATGTTTTGAACCGTAAACCGTAATATTTAATGGTAGGTTAGGTACTTCTTACATAAGAAGTACCTAGCACTTTTTATTACAATAAGTACACCAACTTTTCTGCGTTTACTATGACAGGCGGGATCGCAGTCAAGCACTAGTTTATATCATTAAAAAAAAAGCTTTTAATGGAACTTGGTTGTTCTTCCTAGCGTATTCATGTCACGCACATCATCTCTCTCTTTTATAGCAATATCCTAGAATAAGTAACCGTTGCTCCCACGATATCATTAAGTAATAGGCCCCACTTTAGGTTGGTCTATAAAACCCTTACCTACAGCTTAATAAATGATTAAACTCGATCGATTTCCCAGTAAGAATATATACGTACCAACGATTAGTTTTTGCTTAATATCCAATTTAAAAATATACAAACTAGCATGTAATATCTATGCAAAACCAAGATGCTTTTTGACTAAGGCCGTGTCCTAACCAAAGCGTTGGCAACACATGGCCGACACGTTCAATTTGTTCGGCGAACCTCAACGCGTCTTTGCGCCGATAGAGACCACCTTCCGTTTTTCCGAACAAATGATTGACATGAATGACAAATCGCGTATTCGCGCGATCGATCACTTTGGTTAAGACGCTAGGTCAGTGTGTCTTGATTACACGATGCGCGTGTGTAGGTATTTTATATAGGTGTTAAATTCTTTGTATGCAGTCACTTCCGTAGGTTATAATAGCTTTATAGCCATTGCCTTTTCTCCATAGAAATGTTGACTACCAAAAAACTGACCACTTTTAACTGGAACAAACCACTAGAGCAAAAACTACATTCTAAAAGATAGTTGCTGGTACGTGCCCTTCTTCCATTAGATGTTAAGATGTCCATGTGATGTGTACGTGTGCATCGCGGAGACTCATTAGGTGCTAACGGCACCAAACCTTTTACCTTTGGTTTACCTACATTACCTAGAAACTAGTGCCGTGACACATTCGTCAGGTTTTCTTGGGGTTGTAAACTTGATACTGACATGAACCTTTCTGAACTTATGTAGTTGAAAATAATGTCCATGGGTAAGCTAGTCAACATTAGCCAAAGTGTTGTTGCTTTCTTATGTACTCGTACGTTATAAAATAGAAAGCTACCTCTGCATTTTAGATTTTACTAGCTGCGCCCCGCGATTTCACCCGCATAAGTTTCGATCATGTGGGAATATCGGAATAAAAAGTATCTTGTGTTAATCCTGGTTATAAACTATCTGTGTGCCAACTTCATCCAAATTCGTTCAGTAGTTTTGGCGTGAAAGAGTAACAAACATCCATCCATCCATCCATCCTTAAAATGTTTATAATTATATTAATATATTATTATATATATAATTATATATTATATTAATATATAATTATATTCTCTTCTTTTAGCTAGGTAGGTAACTACCTAGCTAAAAGAAGAGAGAAGAGTTTTGTTTTTTTTAAACGTAAAGATAAAATATTTTTTTAATAAATTAATATTTAATATGTCACCTGGCTATGCATGCAGCTGCGCTTTAGTTTACAAAATAATATTTTTGAAGTGAAAACTTCTGTAGCGGCGTTGTGCACTTTTTTGTGATGGATATTCAATTTTAAACTCGCGTCAGCACACGTGATCTGATCGAAAATTCGTAAGACGGAGCTCGCGTCAGGACACGTGACCTGGTCGAAAATTCGTAAGACGGAGGGAGAGTTTTTTGTGATGGGTAAAAAATGTTAAACTCGCGTCAGGACACGTGACCTGATCGAAAATTCGTAAGACGGAGCTCGCGTCAGGACACGTGACCTGTTCGAAAATTCGTAAGACGGAGGGAGAGTAGACCGCATTCCAAAATATCAAAAATGCACAACGTTAATATTCAAGTTTTCACTTCTGCCGGCACTCCCGGAGTGCAACCCGTTTATTTTTAATAATTTAGTTAGAATACAGCTGTCTATACGTATAATGTGTTATTTTCATACTGAAAATCGTTAAATATTTTTCACCTTGAACCTTAGAACATCTCGAATTATACATAGATACAAATATGTACTTGTACCCATTACGTAGAAGCACAAAGCGTCTGCAATTCCGTTTGCAGTTGCCTGCCTTTATGCAGTCGGATAGGGTAGCCATGTGCAAACTTTAAGGATATATACTCGAATAGCTGAAATTACTTTTCAAAAGTTACGGTAAAGTTATTAAGGTAGTAGAGTTTAGTAACTATGGTCATACGAGATAAAGCTTTCGCTCGTTATGTCGTTGTCTCTGCGTGTTTCTTTCTCTCTTCTCTCACACACAGACGCACAATTTTTCTGTTTAGTTTTTGTGTATCTCTTTTGTTTTGTCATTTAGGGGGAAAAAAAAATATTTTGTTAGTTTTAGATGTTTGTTTTTCCTGCGCGTCTCCCAAATAAAATATTTTTCTTTTCTTTCTATGTTTTTCTCGGACTTGTGTTGTTTATCTCTCTGTGTGTCTCTCTTAGGCGACGGGCTTAAAAAAACAGCGTCATTCCTGAGGAGAGTGAGAGACAGTCGCAACAGCATCCTGAGAACTGTAGCGGAGAGTTTCGGCTCTCCAATCATAAAGCAGTTTGTGCAGAAGGTGATTGGTACAGAAACCAGCACATCAAGCTACTACAATCTGTCAAATTTCTTTAGTAGATTTTCAACTTTATCGCTAAAGCATAAGGTTCAAAGTTGATTAGGAAAATTTGACAGTTTCGGGTAGATTGACTTGCTGGCGTCTGTACTAACACTAGGTAATAGTGTTGTTTTAATATTATGCTACTAACACTCTGGATTCTTTGGTCCGAAATAAAAATCATTATTATTATTATTAGGGCTGATTTTTCCAACGACAGATAACTTTACCGGAGGAATAATTTAGAATTTTTGACAATTCTTCCATACAATAACTGTCAGACGTCAATTTTATTCCAGGAATAAAAATTATGGGTCGATTGAAAATTCAGCCCTTAATAAATAATAAAATTTATAAATCTAATGTTTGGTATCTGACAGATACTCGAGCTTAATTACCAGTCCCATCAAACATTGTATTTACCTGCCAATTATGAAATTCTCTGTAACAATTCCACAATTTGATTTGGGTAGTTCTAAGGATGTTCATAACCTATTACTGTCGGAAACTTGTTATACCACAGTTATTTATTTACCCTTACTTGCCCGTACAGAGAATACAGGTATAATAATTATTTATGTAATTAACGATGAACTGATATTGAAGTTAAATTACTGGAAAGATCAATCAAACAGCTACGCGTAGGCGGGCTACAGAATGCTACTCGTACAACAGTGGTATGGTTGTTACGGCAAAGTCAACAAAGGCTACGGTTTATACGAAAGGTAACCAAACTTTTATTGTATAGTACTACAGCTGATCTATTCTGTTAACATCTCACCGTGAAAACTTAGGTGAAGTGAGGTGTCGTTCTACCAGAAGGCCAATTCTCGTAATTAAAAATGTTCAAAATCTAGTCGCAATCTCATCTCAGCGACCATCAATGTCAAAAACTTGTCAAAAATGTAGGGAAATTAGAGGTATTTTTAATAGATTGAGACTGAGATTAGACTGAACGTTCGTAAAATTACGAGAATTGCCCCTTTGATGTTAAGGATTAACACTATTGACCCTAGCTCACTTCACATAAGTTTTCACGCTGAGATTTTAACAGAAAGATCGGCAGAAGGTCTCATTGTGAGAGTTCTTCTCTAAAAATAAAAATGGAGACTTTATTGATAATACAAAGTGTAACTGTATATCTGTAAGTGAAAACATTATGCTAAAAAAAGATCAAAATATTTTAACAACGCAAACAACATCATCATCTGCTTAGCTTTTTCCCAACTATATCAGGATCGGCTTCCAGTCTAGCTGGATGCAGCTGAATACCAGTATTTTACATGGAGCGACTGCGTATCTGACCTTCATAACGCAGTTACTGGGTAGTACGATCCCCCTTGGTAAGACTGGTTGTCAGACTTTCGGGCTACTGACGACCCTTAACGACTGTCAAAGATCCACGAATCACAGCCGGGACCAAAGGCTTAACATGCTTTCCTAGGCACGGAGAGGTCTTAGTATGTGATGATGGTGACCCATCCACGGACCAACCGCGGCAAGCGTAGCTTAACCTGATCGTTCGACCCGCGCGACTGTTATTACTTAGCAACATCGCAAATAACGTCTTCAAAAATTCCAAGACACTCTTTATGTTTCGTTTCGTCTTCCACGTCCATCTCATTTAACGATAAGGATCAAAAACGTAATTTTCAGGACAAAATCCCCTTATCTTGTTACGTAGTCTTCCTACCAAAAGCGCAGTTCATTTAATAGTTTCTTAATTACTGCTAATCTTGCTGCACTGTATCCACCTAGTAATTTGCTCCATTTAAACCGTCTGACGAACTGAAAGGGCCTTCTCACTAAATTAAACGCGAGAGAAATAGACTAACGCCAAGTCGGGTTGATTCTTTATTTTTAACGTCGGTAGGTAATTCTATACGTTGTGAATTAAAGGGATTAGTGTTGATGAGATTAATTTTTAAGGAGGGGCTCGTGGCTTAATAATAACAGCCGCACAGGTCGTTCGATCAGGTAAAGCTACTCTTGTCGCGTTTGGTCTGTGGATGGGTGACCATCTTTACATACCAAGACCTCTCCGTGCCTCGGAAAGCACATTAAACTGTCAGAAGCCCGAAAGTCTAACAACTAGTCTTACCAAGGGGTATCGTATTACCCAATAACTGGCTTGTGGAGTTCAGATAGGCAGTCGCTCCATGTAAAATACTGGTATTCAGCTGCATCCAGCTAGACTGGAAGCCGATCCTGACATAGTTGGGAAATGGCGAGACAGAAGTTGATGATGATGATGAGATTAATTTTTAAGATTGTTAATGAAAGAAGATTTGTTTTAAGATATTTTTAGGAATCAGAAGTGAAAAACAAATTAAAAAAAAATTAAAAAAAAAACAATCTCACACAACCTAAAACTAATTTATTTACAAATAGACTTAAATTTAACAATTATTCAGCAAATCATCAATATTCGAGCAATCACAAACAAAAACCGTCAACGTTCAAAAATAACAATCACCATCAAACACAAAATATAACACGAAGTAAAACAAATAGCAAAATATGGAACGAACTTACTGTTAAGTAGCTTTTTAGATTACGCTATTTGTCCCATGGAGAAAGTTGTTCAGTTTGATGGTCTGTACCACATCCTTAAATTTGGCTGGTCTTTAAAAAATCAGCCTGTATATGGCATCTCGTAGTTGACCTAGAGAGGTCGTGACTACTTAACCGGACTATCCTGTGGTTGCCTTAAGAAAACTTAAAGCCTCCAGCCAGGGCTTAAAACTAATTAAAAATTAAGCGACTGCACGCTAAGGGCACCCCCTGTGGGGTACGGACCTCGGCTTAGGGCGTCACTGAGAGAGGGCAGCAAGATGAGACAGGGTGGATTGAATTTTTATTATTAGTGCTTTGATGAGCACGGCGCTTCCTAGGACTATCTCATCTCTGAGAAGAAAGGCCGAAACAAACTCAGAGGTCACAGTCAGGAATTTAAATTTATAAGCTCAGCTACGACGCGAGCTGGTTCTTCATCAAAGAAGGACCGAGACCTGCACTCTGTAGAGCGCTTGCTTTTATAGGAATTGGCGGGTACCCCTACTACCACCAATATGTTTTGCTTATAATATTATTTTAGTTGTATATGGATATAATGCCGGGTATAGAAATTCGCCTAGTTGTTGTGTTAAATTCCATAAATTAGAATGACTTAACAGTGTCACATTCCATGTTACGTTTCATTAATCTGCACCCGGCATTAGTTGAGTTGTAATTTTGTATATTATGAGAATAAAATACATGATTTACTATCATGCAATGGGCAATTTCAAACCAACAATTCCTTTTCTATGATAATCAGTATATGATGAAGTGTTTTTCATTCCGTGTCTAAAGTCAATTTATTTATAAACTTTGGATATTTGGAAGACAGGCTTCATAACACGGGCTAGGAATGGGTTTCCCATAACTTACCCATTCAATAGGCCATGGTGTGGAAATATACCTTTATGACCAAGCTCGGAAAAGCAATACAGGAAGTAATAATGTGTCCATTAAGGATACTGATCCAATCTTCATGGTACTCCCTTAGGCTTATATCTCATTAGGACAGCATGCTGGCGCATCCATGATCGCGCTGCCAGCAAAATATACACAGCTTTATAGTGGGTATCTCACCAGGCGTCCGATTGGTTGCGCAACCAACTATACATTATCTGGCACCATGGTGTCCTAGTGACCTAGTGTCCTATCTCACCAGAATACCAGTGGCGGCGAAACCATGGTCGCGCTGCCAAACAATGTACATATGCTTCGTTGCGCAACCGATCAGACGCCTGGTGAGATATCCACCATAAAGCTGTGTAGGTTTCGCTGGCAGCGCCACCTTGGTTGCGCCACCATGGTGTCCTAGTAAGATATAAAAACTTGGTAACGTAACCACACCCACGGTTAGAAACTAAACAGAATCCTATTTCTTGTCGAGACTAACACGCTGATTACCGAATATGTCATTAATTATGCTAGCTCAGTATATTCGGAATTCTCATTAATGTTATGTTTGAATTGGATAGATTATTCCAATTACGTGGTCATTGCACCGCGTTTGTGGTTCATTAGTGGTCAATCTACAGGCTTACTGCATCCTACATCCAAAAAAAAGGTATGCTTATCAAAACATTTATTCCGATTTTCTAATCAAATAATATACTCGACATAGGTACCAAAAATATAGGTCAAATAAAAGGATTTCGTAAACTCAAGTTGCATTTGACACAACTAAATTATGAGTTGAAAACCTGATATTTTTCGTTACCACACACGGCGACACATCAAGCTATACATTTTCAGGTTTAGCTGATCTTGCATTGTATAGGTTTTTTGTTCAATGAGAAGTCAGCTTAAATATTTGTTTAATAAAATTAAAATCCCTTGTTTTTTAAAGGAGCAATGTTTTCGAAGGCATAAAATTATAATGCTAGTCCGACACACATCCAGTTAGATGAAAACGTGTAGGCTGTATCTGACGGAGATAAACTAATTTCTCAGAATCAGATCACTGGAGATATGGAAGGATCATGTTAAAGTTTGAACTTTAACTAAAAATATACTGCGCGGTTCAATTTCGCAGGTGGAATAAAAGTCAAAGTCAAAGATTTTTATTTGTTAAACATAGGTGTTGTAAATAAAAAAGGGGTGCAGAGATTTCTATGTTTTGCCGTTAACGGCGTACAAATACATATCAAGTTAGATAGGCATTCGAAATTTCAATATAATAAAAGAATTATTTTTTAAATTGAATGACAACCTATCAAAGCTAAAACACTATCCTAAACAAAGATAGCATTATTGCAAGCAAAATTTAGAAAAAACAAATAAAAAAAAATTAAATTCATATTTCAATTCCTGTACAATTTGAGTTTAATCAATTTAAAATTGCTTCTCAATAACATATATAACGCAATGAATGTACAAGATAACACTAAAATAACAAAATGATATCATAAATTAACTAAAACTATTTACAAACTAAAATATAGCGTCGAAAAATTCATCCGCATCACAGTCGACTGGTAATGTACCCAAGACACTGGCGGCATTGCCACGTTGTATCACAATGCTTAGCCTCTGGCCAAGGTAAAAGCCAGCCATTGGGTCATGGGAAGTGTCAACCAGCCATTTCGAAATTTCCTTAAAAAGACCATGCTAAATTAAATAAAATTAATTTAATTAACCCTATTAAATTCGTATATATATTATTTATATTATAATGACAAAATGACAAACATAAAAATGTCATCTCATATCGACTGAATCAAAATTCAGCTGCTGTAAGACTGCGTATATTGGGTATCCACTTTATTCGCCTACCAACTGTGCTTCGTACATCTCCTTTTACATAAAAACATCCACCACAACAAAGGAATGTGTGCATAGTCGGTGCAAGAAAACAGTGGCCATTTGGATATCCGGCAAACCATATTCGTACCTCACATAAACATAAACATATTCGTTCTTCATCATCTGCCTAGCCTGTTCCCTACTATGGTGTGGGTCGGCTTACAGTCTAACCGGATGCAGCTGAATTCCAGTATTTTACATAGAGCGACTGCCTACAACTGACCTACAATCCAGTTACTGAGTAATACCCCTTGGTAACACTGGTTGTCAGACTTTAGGGCTTCTGACGACCCGTAACGACTGCCAAAGATGTACGAATGACAGCCGGGACCAACGGCCTAATGTGCTTTCTGAGGCACGAAGGGATCTTGATATGTAAAGATGCTGCTGATGATGATGCTGTTTGTGTATGTGAGTTTAAATGTTTGTAAACGCACCCAGGATACAGGAGAAATTCCTAGTGCGGGGCAATGTTTTTTTTAGAAAAAAAAAAAAAAAGATGGTCACCCATCAACGGAACAACCGTGGCAATCTTAGCTTAGCCTGATTGATCGACCCGTGCGGCTGTTATTACTTAGCCACAAGCCCTCCTATCTATCTTCTCACCTGCATTCTGATATGTTCTTGATTAATTATATTTGGTAGACTGGTTAATGATGTCAGTATTTTACTGAATGGATGACGCGGCTGCACATCTTCTTCCTAATCCTCACAGGAGTCCCTCGTAAGGTAGCAACAAGTCTAGGTAATATTTGTTCATCTATTTTGCACAGTTAAAAAACAATCTGTGATAGTCAATGATGCATGATTGGTACAAGACAGCACTCTATATATCTGCTTGAGCTGATGCATGGTGAATGATAATCCTACTACCAATATAAACGCGACAGTTTGTGAGGATGGATGGATGTTTGTGACTCTTTCACGCAAAAACTAGTGAACAGATTTTTATGAAACTTTACAGTAATATAGCTTATATATCAGAATAACACATTGAATACTTTTTATCCTGATATTCCCAAGGGGTCGACACTTATGCGGGTGAACCGCAGGGCGCTGCTAGTGATGTATATATATGACTTTCATTTTATAACATCAAACAAAAAACTAACCTGAAATATTATCAGCAAGGAAAGTTATACTGTCATTTTCAAAGACATTAACGAGCATCTACGAAACTATTCGGCATACCAACTCATATACTTGCTAAGCTACTTAAAGACATTTTAATTGCATTCTAATGCTGGGGAAATTTAATTAATGCAACCTGGAATAAGTTGTTGGCAGTTTCCTTCAAAGCTTATTAATTCAGAATTTTTATTCAAAAGTTTTAATTACTTTGACGTACGAAGCCTCGTAAATGATAATACTAGCCTTTGAAACTTTGCCGTTTTTATATTTTTCCGGTTTGTACTGAAAATGTTTAAATAATAATAGTTAAAAATATTTTTTTTAATTACTTTATGCGTCTGACGATTCGTATACGAACTGAACGAAAATAAGATTACAATGTTTTATCTGAATTTTATAAAATAAATTAAAATTGTTTTTTTTTATTTTTATTATCTGCATACACAATACGGTACACTTCTTTGTATAAGAAGACACCTTTGCCAGTCCTTGTCCAGTGGGACCGTAATAGGCTGATATTATTATTGTCTGGTACCAGATGATTGAAGCCTTAATAAAGTGAAGACAGGGAAAATCTGCTTTTATTTTAATTGACCAAAGTAATATTAACTTTATATACCTACCAATTAAACCATGCCACACCAAATTCGAATTTTACGCTACATAACGCTACTTTCACGAATTGCCCTGAATAAGATAATTCTATTATTTGACATAACAATTAATAATGACGGCATAATGCGGCCCATTTGCGGCCCCACAATGAAGCTTGATACCCCAATAACGGTATGAAACAACATGAATATACAAAATGGATATTGAAATAAAAATAACACCGTTGCGCATTGGTAGGATACATCCGACACCACAGGCCATTCATTCTAATCCTTCCCGACGATTTAGAAATTTAAATGAAGGGTATACCAAGCAATTTTAATATTTCACTTTGGCGTAGCGTTGTGTTAGAATTAATTATGCAAATAGTTTGCGGGCACATTGAAAATTAGCTGTTATTACGCGCCTGATGCGTTGGAAACGGAATTTGTATCTCATTATGATCAAAGATCAGTCTGTTTGTTGGAGTTATTTGAGTTGATAAGGGAAATTACGACAATGGCGGTATAATCGCTATTGTAGTCTATTTCAATACTTTAATGAGCGCTAGCGAAGGATTTTTGGTAGTAAATGGTCCTGTAAGGTTGGTAGGTAAGACCTTTTATGTATCTCGTAATAATTGGTTGGTTGGCTAGTGAAGTACCTACCTACTCATATTAAAAAAATGTTCTTAAAAAACATTGCCTCTCATTGTGTTATAGCTGATTTTGTATCTGTGGACAATAGCAATTTTCCATAGATGTAAAATGTGTTTATTTCTGTAAACTCACTTCTCTTTTTTTATATTTTATATGTTAGTTTAAAGTATAAATCTAAATTTGTTATAATGATAATTGTGAAACGAGAACAACTGCCGACAAACTGTTTTACAGTTTGGCAGATTTTTATATGTTTTTTATATACAGATATTCAATAAAAAATAAAAAATAAAAAAAAAAATATTGTGACCGCCTTTCTGTCCTCAATTATTTTATACAAAACTCAAACACAAAGCATTTATTTCAATTAAATCAATTACAGGCACTTTTGAATAGTCAAGGGGTCGGTCAGTCTAGAAGATGAAGCTAGTTGCCCATTTCCAAGCTTAGTTGGTACCTATGGAGAAGGACGGTCAAGAAACTCCACGGACACTCTTTTAAATCCGAATAATATGGTTAAAATAAATTTGGTTACATCATTCATACATTTAGGTAAATACCTATTTACAGGGATACTAAACGGATGATTTAAATAGGGTAGTTGCCTGGGTAAAAAAATAATTATTATATTTAGTCCGTCAGGTAGATTATCGAAAAATAATGGACACGTATTTTTTCTTTTGTCAATCAAACAAAAAATGACAAAGATAAAGCGCGTCAAAATTTGGGAGTGGGTTGTGACAAGTTCCGCGTGACGTCACTTGCTTGCGACACTTTTGCAAGCAAGTGACATCACGCGGAACTTTAACGGGCGATATCTTCATCATTTTTTATATACTTGACAAAAGAAAAAATACGGGTTCAATATTTTTTGATAATCTAACTGAAGCACTAATTAGATTTTTTTAGAAAATAGCCTATTGTGGTTACTCTTGCATGGATATGAAGTTATTCCACTGTGGATTAGTTTTACATCATCATCATTCTCCTCCCTTATCCCAATTTATTCGTGGTTGGCGTAACATGTCTTTTTCTTCCATACTTCTATTAGTCGTCATCTCGGTAGTCACTCCCTTACGAACCATATCATCATTCACACAGTCTATCCATCGTTTCTTTGGCCTTCCCCTACTCTTATAGCCATCGACATTCATACTCAAAACTTTCCTCACGACATTTTCCTCATTCCTCCATATCACTTGCCCATAACCGATTTCCACACAACTTTTCAGCTACCGGTGCCACTTTCAGACTTCCTCTTATGTACTCATGTCTTATTCTATCCATTCATGTAATACTACACATCCATCTCAGCATTAGTTAGTTTTACATAAGGTAAAGCAAAGTAAAAATTAACATCACAGGTGAACAATTTATAATAATAACAACTAAATTGTAGGAACTTGCCTTTGTTACGCTAATTGAACAATTCTAATTAGAGAAGCACTCAAGACCCCGCATAATGAACTAAGTCAAGTTCCTAATTAGGTTTCTAAGCTAATTATGACTAGTTGCAAATTTAACCAAAGTAGAGATGCAGCCAGTAACTTAAAAATTCAAGTGTGAAAATTTTCTCTTAGCTGACTAATTAAGGAACATCCCTTGTAAAAGTCTTAGATGGAATTAGCTTCTGCCAAGTGTCATAGTACTTTTGTGACCAAAATTAATTTTAAGGGGTTAACTATGAACATAACCATGAATGTAACTGGCGAACTGTGAGTCCTACTGTAAACACCTCTGCTAAACCCTTTGGGAAATACAGGCGTGGTGTTATGTTGTGTTATGAACATATAATCCTTCTGTACAATGGGAATTCCATCTTGAAAATTAGTGTTGTTTCTGAAAATAACAAATACCTACAGTGGCCTTCAAAACTAAGTTTACATTTTTCCATATCAGCTTTGACACAAAACATTATGATTTAAAATTCTAGTGATCCAAATGTTTGAACTGCTATAACCTTTTTACTGAATAAGATCTGATTTTTCCATCGCCAGATAATTTTATCGGAGGAATAATTTTGAATTTTTGACAATTCTTCCGTAGAAAAACTGGCAGAAGTCAATTTTATTCCACGAATAAAAGTTATCTTACGATTGAAAAATCAGTCCTAATTCAACTATCTTTGACTTATCAAAAAAAAAAAAAAATCAAGAAATTCCTAGGAGTACCCGTTTTTTTTTTTAAATCATAATGTGGCATCACAGCTGAAGAAGAACAAGGTCAACTTACTTTTGGAGACCACTGTATATACCATATGTAAATAGTTTCTATATTTTCATATTCAGACATACACGGAAAATACGCTACAATGAAAGAAACTCATGTTTACTAGACGTGACAAAAAACCTTACTTTTTCCCAAATGCTCATGATATAGTAAAATGTCCTATACCAGTCCCATCCCTAGCAATTTAGACATATTGGCTCGCAAATACGATATGAGAAACGTGTTCTGTTATCACTCTTATTAGAAACCTTAAGCCGCGTACTCATTGGGAAACAAAGTTGCGGAACAGTTTCTACAACATGTTTTTGTGTTGCATGAAATGTTACAGCATTGCTGGCACAGGGCAAGGAATCGCTGCGACAGCAGCGTCTAGGGACGGCAGTTGTAATAAAATTCGTGGCGCCGAAAGTACGTTGAACGCACAACTTCTGCCGGAATTCAAAGCCGTCAGTTATACGACATTTGTGCTGTAGTGCGAGTAAATGGCGCTTGGTTTGTATTGAAAGTGTTGACAATGCGACCTCTAGCAGCAGCCGACGAGACGTCTCCGTCCTATGTAATTGCTCGTCATACCTATGTTGTTAATGTTTCGTATACATGGTATACAGTGACGCGGGGTGTTGTTGCCAACAACATTAGTTTTTGCAAGAAACAATGTTTTGCAACTGTTTGCAACATTGTTTCCGATGAACATAGGGCTTTAGAAACCTTATTTCATACGCATTTTGCTGCTTCAAGTAGATGTCAAAATTCAAGGAACGTCTCGCTAAATATTCCTTTGGGCAGAGTCAATTTGCATTCTGTATTACTGACGGAAACAGTTTCTCTTTACTCTAAGATGGGTTTTGAGTTAAATCCGGACTGGAAATGATAGAGAGACAAAATAATAAAGAGAGACACAAGATTGTGTCTTTCTTTATTATTTGCATTTATTTTTATTATAATATAGTAATAAAGTAATAAATTATTTACCAAAAGACTAAGCCTATGTGACATCAGTGTTGTTTCATTAAGGGATGGGTACATCTATTACAGATGAGTAATATCCTGCTCTTTAAAATTCAAATTTATTGTCGAATGAAAGTTGTATCGAGACTTATATTTTTGTTTATTCATCTATTTACATATCTAATTACATTTTTAAATATTTCTTAAAATATAGTCAAAAACTGTCAAACGTAAATTTTATTCCTCGAATAAAAGTTATCTGGCGATGGAAAAATCAGACCTAAATTAAACTCTAATACTATCGATTTATCTAACATAGTTGTGTGTAAGTACCAACAGCACTACCGATTCCATTGAAATCAATTCTATCCTCTAAGTTTGACGAGAAGTTAATTCCTCGTAACTTGAACTTAACTGAATTTAGCTGTAACCTACATTCAAAACTATGTTCACGTTACATACCTTGGGTTTCACGTGTATCGACATAAAACCCAAGGCTTGAAACGTGAACATAGTTAATAATCAGTATTCTTCTTCAATTAATATCGACTAAGGCCTTTTTTTTCAATCAACAGGTAATTGTTTTTCGTGAAATAAAATTTACGTCTGACAGTATTTGTATGGTAAAACTGTCAAAAATTCAAAATTATACCTCCGATAAAATTATCTGGCGTTGGCAAAATCAGCCCTAATTGAAGTAGAAATTATTTACTATTATATTGTTCCTTTTCTAGCACGTTGAGCCGTTGGTCCCGGCTATTGTTCGTGGATCTTTGACAGTCGTTACGGGTCGTCAGTAGCCCAAAAGTCTGACAACCAGTCCTATCAAAGAGTATCGTATTAGCCAGTAACTGGGTCGTGGAGGTCAGATAGGCAGTCGCTCCATGTAAAATGGACGTGCCGTGTCCATGTATGGTGGACGGCAAGGTTGGCGCAGTGGTTAAAGCGATTGAGTGCTGCGCTTCGTGTCGCGGGTTTGATTCCCGCACGGAACAAATATTTGTATAACCTACAAGTACTTGTTCCGAGTCTGGCTGTTTGTGTATGTGAGCTTAAATGTTTGTAAACGCACCCACGATACAGGAGCAATTCTTATTGTGGGGCAAAGTTTAAAAAAAAGAACTGGTGTTCAGCTGCATCCAGTTAGACTGGAAGCCGACCCCAACATAGTTAGGGAAAGGCTTGGCAGATGATGATGATAGTTCCTTTTCTCTGTTTAGTAAGTAATGACTACAATGTTTCCTTATTAAATGAGCAGGTTTTTAGCGATATACTATTTTTAATCAATTGGATATACAAAATTAAATCATCATCTGCCTAGCCTTTTCCCAACTATGTTGGGGTCGGCTTCCAGTCTGACCGAGTATTGAGAGTCTAATACCAGTATTTTATAAGGAGCGACTGCCTAACTGACCTCCACAACAGTTACTGGATAATACGATATCCTTTGGTAAGACCGGTTGTCAAACTTTTGGGCTTCTGACTAGCCATAACGACTGGCAAAGTCCACGAATGACAGCCGGGACCAACGACTTAACGTGCTTTCCGAGGCACGGAGGGGTATCGGTATGTAAAAATAGTTACCCATCCACAGACCAACCGCAGCAAGCGTAGCTTAACCTGATCGATCGACCTGTGCGGCTGTTATTATTTAGCCACGGGCCCCTCCTCTATACAAAATTAAAATTAAAAATCTTCCATTTTTTCTTGTCCCTCAATTACGTCGTTTCCTTTAAGTAACCACTCATCATGTACCTCTTTATCAATCTTATGACCGTGATCTCTTATCTTTGACCATCCACTTCTTCTATATTGCCATTATTTTTGTCTTTTAACTCGAAGTCGTATTACTCAACCCAGCAGGTATCATTTACTTTAATTATTTTCTATAAAATATCACGTTTGTGTACAAAAACTAATCTCCTAACACTAGCCAGGGATGCTGGTAGCAGGACGCAGTAATGGCCACACTTTGTCTCCCGACATACGATGCGGCTGCACTTTGTCAGACCGCGTCAACGCATTTTTTATTACATAGTTTGCTTTTAAGGGAATTGCTGGTGTATGTTCTGTGTAGAAATACTTGGGGTTTGTTGTGGTCAGTTTTATTTTTGCTTGACGTGGCTTTATCGGGTTGAAGTCGTTGTGCACTAGTTATTTATTCTGAGTTGTCGTGCTTCTCTGAAAGTGGTCGTCCTGTAGGATTACTTCATTGATCTGACTTTTTTTGTTTCTAATCTACCTTTATCGATCCACTGCTGGGGATAGGTTTCCCCTACAACTTTCCACTGTTCCTTTTGTTGCCTTCTCCAGCCATTTTTCGTTCGACGTTTACGGGATGTTAACGGACAATAAAATTAAGAATCAGAAAAGATATTTTATGATTTAATTTTTTTTTTTCCATTTTGAGGCTCAATCGCATTTATTGAAAACTTTTGGTTTTAGATACTATCCCCGAAATGTAACATAATGTACATAACTCACAGTTAGCTTAATTCATTCCTCCAGGTCAGAACAAGCATTCCGTTACCGTTACGCGCGTACACAGACACAGCCCCAACTTAACATAAGACTACGACGATTTAGTGACATCCAAGGGTTGGGAATTTCGCCCACATTGATTGATATCATTTTTTCCTATAAACACTAAACTTTTAATACAAAATAACTATAGATATTATTGTATTTTGTTAATATATATTTTATTATGACAGTTTTGACAACGACGTTTACATACGTTGCCATGACAACTTTTCTTTCAAATTCTTAACGGCCTGTAACTTTTTAGCGGATTATACATTCATACTTCTCCAAAATTAATCATGGCCACTACATATCTCAAATTCATATTTTCTACATGATATTATTCTACGAATTGACATGATAAATCCACGCAATGCGAGGATCAGGCCCGTTTCGCCTCTAAAGCGAATACATCCAATAAGCCTGATACTCCAGGGCCACCTATCCCGGGAACACCCAGCGTGCCTCTCCTAAAGGCTCTGGTACCTGACGGACCCTCCCTACGCGTCCGTCCTCCGTTCTCCGTGTAGGTCTCCAGTACCAGTCAGAGCGCCGCTGCCGGCGCGCCTCACCGGAGGAAAGACCCTCCTGTAGCTATTAGGCCGCGCTTCATCCTAGGGCTGCCTCACCTGGCGGGCTGACAGCGTCCCCGCCGTGCCTGCTCCCTCCTGCTGCCGTGCTGTGTCCTGCTCCTGCTGCGTGGGCCCCCTACGGGTATCCTCCGTGCCGCACACGCACTAGCACCTACCCTCACCTGCACCTGCACCTGTCACCGGCACCTACGTCACATCGATCTACCTCTTCAGCTCCATCTTTGGGTCCGCCTCAGTTACCTATCACGCATCTACACCCTTCCTCACCCACACTACACACCACTGACCAGTCCATCTCCATCTTTTGTATGCATTGTAAATAAAACTTTAATTGACTTCAATTTCCCTTTCTTTACTTCCTTAATGTAAAGCTAAAGTTAGATTTTCTAGTGCTATACGACATTTTTATTTAAAACCAAAAGTTTTCAGTAAAAGCGATTGAGCCTCAAAATGGAAAAAAAATTAAGAATCATAAAACATATTTTCAATCATCATCTTTAATCAATTCATCTTTTCAATCTAAAACCAAAAGTTTTCCGTAAAAGTGAGTGAGCCTCAAAATGGTACTCGGCATTGAAACTTCTGAGAAACAACAAAATAAACAAAACACACCGCCTAATCTAATAAATCAGAGTATTTCTTGTAAACGACACGACACGGTAAGACGTGAAGTACCAAAACTTCCGAAAACAAAATACCCAATTGTGTACATTTCAGTTTTAATAAGATATCCATAACAATTAAAGTAGGGCCCGTGAAAAGTTTTAATGACTGCTCAGATCCACTTTGTAAAAAAATTGTTAGCAAGGAAACAGCGATTGAATACAAGTCGTCAAAGAAACCTGCCCTTGCTTGTTTTCTGTAAAATTCAGCTCCGTATTCACTGGGCGACTAAACGTGGGAAAAAAGTCGTCTGAAACACAGTCGATGCAATAATAACTTTGCGCAATTTCATGTGGTATTGGTTTTAATAGTGTCTCAAGAATTTTCCCAAAGAAGGTTGTGATTAATAAGCAATTCAAATTTAAACAAAAGCCAACCTTTTATAAGGGCAGTCAGCTGTGCTTTGCTGAGTAAAAGTACATATATTATTGTCATCGCGGTTGAGAATTGGTACCTACTGATGGAGGACCAGACAAACATTTTTGTACACACTTCTAAAATATTTATTCGCATATTTTGTCGACAAGTGAATGAACAGCTTTATCCCACTCAGCCTTGAACAGTTTTCGGTATACTTTTTTCTTACGTTTTATAATTACACCAACTTTCTGAGAAGTCGTGTTAATTTGATCGCAGAGGTCGGCTTCCCTTTTCATTTTTGCAGAAGTCCGATAAAGTACTTAAGGGGCCGAAACTAAAGTTTGGAGTTTTTGTATTGTACCTCCATTTTTTGTACGTATTATGTTTCATGAACTTCGTTGAAAACTTTCATTTTTGTTTAAGGATCGTTTTATTAGAGCCGTTAATCGCTCAGTAAATAGGTCCAATGCATTTTGATATCAACCTATTCTACTTTGACCATTAACCCAATTAGACCTTTTGAGCTATTAATCTTAAAGAGCCAGCAATTTCACCAACACAAATATGTATGATAATGGAGATTTAAGGATACGAATATCCATTTATAATGTACCACATAACATAAAGGTCATATGTACTGTTAATTTACGTAATAGCTCAATAAAAGGGCCTGTATCCGCTAATAGGCTCTGTTTTGTATATGAAACAAATACCCAAAAGGGTAATAACTCATGGCGAGCGTTTTGCGTAATTCCAAAAATGTTGGGAATGACCGAACTTTGCGCGGTTTATCTGAAGCAGCGTTAAAATGATGCGGATAGTGTTTGAAATTGTTTGTTTCATTTTAGGGTACTTTTTTGTTTTTGCTTGCTATGTTTTTTTTTTTAGGGGCTTTGTAGCTAAATAATGGCAGCCGCACGGGCTGATCACAATTAAGCTACGCTTGCCTAGATCGGTCTGTGGATGAGTGACCACTAAACATCTATTTCATATCGAAAGCCCCTCCGTGCCGCGGAAACCACGTTGAGCCGTTGGTCCCGGCTGTTTCGTTCGTGGATTTTGACAGTCGTTAAGGGATTCAGAAGCCCGAAAGCCTGACGACCAGTCTTACCAAGGGGTATCGTGTTACCCAGTAACTGAGTTGTGGTGGTCAGATAGGCAGTCGCTCCATGTAAAATACTGGTATTCAGCTGCAACCTGTTAGACGTATAGTTGGGAAAGGGCTAGGCAGATGATGAGTGCTTTGTTTTTTTTTTCTGTTTGTTTTCGCATCATCCTCTAGATAATAGCAAAACAAATAAATAAATAAATAAGTAGGCTATTTTCCTAAAAAAATGTAATTAGTCCGTCAGTTAGATTATCAAAAAATATTGAACCCGTATTTTTTCTTTTGTCAATTATATAAAAAATCATGAAGATATCGCCGTTAAAGTTCCGCGTGACGTCACTTGCTTGCGACAATTTTGCAAGCAAGTGACGTCACGACCCCCCACTCAAAAATTTTGACGCGCTTTATCTATGTCATTTTTTAGTTTGATTAACAAAAGAAAAAATACGTGTCCATTATTTTTCGATAATCTAACTAACGGACTAAATATAATTATTATTTTTTCACACAGGCAACTACCCTATTGTAGCTGATTCACTATGCATGGTTGAGTGTACAGTTGATTGAACTACAGAGTCGAACATGTGTCTTGGTTTTCTCTGAGGCCAATATGACACTTTCCGTATCTTCCAATATATCATTTTATATATAAAATGAGGCATCGCAAATCGACACTCGAACAAAAGGTAACAATGTTGGCGTCATCAACATCATCATTGACAAACTTTATTCAGCCACTGCTGAAAATAGGCCTCCTCCCTTTTGTGCCATGTTGGCGTAGTTAATAAAAATAAATGCTTTGATGCTGTTTTGCTTTGATTTTTTTCAGCTGTATACTTGATAACTTTTTTGTTCTCATCTCTCTCCTCATTTCGTCATTCAAATATTTAAAAAAATACAACCCCCAAATTAATATTCCAAACACGTAATCACAACAATACAACAGACAGTACATTCTTCCGAAACTTCACAAAGAACAATTTCATCTAAAAAATAAAGGTCAAAGTTCTAAGTCTGTGCAAATGTTCCCTTTGTTGCTTTTGATAAAACAATGAAAGTTGTAATGTTGGTACATTACACCCCGAGGTCCACTAATTGTGAGATAGAGTATTATGCTGCATAAGTTGCTTATCATCTGGCTAGACGAGATGTTAGCTGGTACTTGTGAACTAGCGTTACTAGGAGTAAATATTATGAGAAAACTGTTGTTTGTTTCTAAGAAGTATTCCAAAGAAACAAACAACACATTTTTCTAGGTAACAACTTTCTCCGTGGGGCCAACATCGTAATCGCGACATTTTTTTATTACATATATTGATTATTTGTTTGCGATTATAATGTTAATTCCATGGAGAAAGTGGTTCAGTTTCGTGATCTGTGCCACATCCTTAAAGTTCAGCTTCGCCAAAAGTCATGAAGTCAAGCCAGAAAGAGAATCCCCGCCATGATTATTTTTTATCGTTAGTAAACTAGTCAATTAAGTTTTCATTAATTATGATTATTTTGCCAGACATCGATAGGCCATAAACTTGATTTGATAAAACTTATTATATATAAATTATTTGGTCGGTATGTATCACGGAGACATACTCGTACGTAGACGTTCAATAATAGAGTAGTTGCCTGGGTAAAAAAATAATTATTATATTTAGTCCGTCAGTTAGATTATCGAAAAATAATGGACACGTATTTTTTCTTTTGTCAATCAAACAAAACATTACAAAGATAAAGCGCGTCAAAATTTGGGAGTGGGGGCGTCGTGACGTAACTTGCTTGCAAAAATGTCGCAGGCAAATGACGTCACGCGGAACTTTAACGGGCGATATCTTAATAATTTTTAATATAATTGACAAAAAAAAAATGGTTTCAATATTTTATGTTAATCTAACTGACGGACTAGAATTTTTTAGGAAAATTGCCTATTCCATCATTTATTTCCTCTCCATTGTTCTTTGACCTCACTTTTCTGAAACAAGCTGTATATCTACGTAATAGATATGTAATCCTTGAAAACATGTTATAATCAATTCAATCTTTTTATTTTGTATCGAGATTTTAATCCAAACTAATAATAATAATAGTATGTATTATAAATAATCGATCATCATTCTCCTGCCCCCAACCCAATCTATTTGGGGTCGGCGCAACACGTCTCTGTCCTCCATGCTCCGTGTATGATAATCGATCTGAAAACTTTATGATTCAAGGTCAAGAGGATCAAACATGATGTATAGTTAGGTTGCTACGGTTATTTTAGTTAACTAGAAACAAGTTAAAACTTTAGCGTTAGCTAAAACAAGTAATTTTTTTTCTATAAATTCAGTATCATAACAAACTGTGACTCAATGTTGCTGATATTTTAAGACGCATACGCTAAAATAAGTGTGCCTTTAAAAATTTAATATTCACAGCTGAAAAATCCATCTGACTATCTTTTTCCAACTATGTTGGGGTCAGCTTCGACTCCAACCGCACGCAGCTGAATACCAATATTTTACATGGAGCGACTGCCTATCTGTTACTGGATGATACGATACTCGTTGAAAAGACTAGTTGTTAGAATTTCGGGTGTGGGACTACTGTCCTAAAGACCCCCGCAGACAGGTGCGACGCGACAGCGTGACGCGACTCTAGTAGAACCATTTCTATGAAAACTTCATGGAAAATATTATTTTACCGAAATTACATCGCACTGTCGCGTCGTGCCTCTCTGTGGGAGACTTACGACAAAATATGCAAAAAAAATCTACCTTAAAAAAGTTTAATTTACAACAATCCAATGTTAAATCGCAAACAAAACAAAAACCTTCAACACTAGCAGGAAACATACTAACAAAGTTTCCAACATTACTAATTTGATTTTATCTCTATGCATTTGACGAAAAGAAACTAATACTCCCGAAACGAAACTAATACGTCCGAAACGAAACAAATACGTCCGAAACCGTACGGACATAAAAGTTCGCAATGAATCGGTCAGTTTTTCGTTTAATTTTACTGAGCGTTGTTTTCGAAGCAGTTTGTTACGTCATGAAGTTCGGGCCAACGGACTGTCTGCCAACTTTACGTAGTTTCCACTCGTCTTCTTTTAGGTTTTTGGCTGCGTTTTTGTTGGGAATTTTAGGGTTTATTTAAGTAAAAGTTTTGTTGGAAATTATGTTTTAGGGGAGTTGGTACCTTGGACTTTTTGATTTAGAGAAAAACTGTTTTTTGACCAGCTCAAAGATATTTATGTCTGTTAACATAACGTAACATAAATAACCTTACAAACTAACATAATAATTATAAAGTATAAAACAAAACTGGTGTTCAGCGAGTCAGTCGTACTAACAGTATACAGATGACTGATTTCTAACCTTTTAGAAAATATAGGCCTATACAAATTTACTTAAAAATCACTTAAAATTACTTAAAAGAAAAGTAGTCGTATTAGCCTGGATTTTTTAAACTTAACTTATACAGGGTTATTGGAAAAACACTAACAACCTCTTAAGAGGTCAATGTACTCATCATTATGAACAACTTTTACTGTGGGACCAAATATGAAATCGCGAAAAAAAATCAGCTGTTCCCTACATTTATGTTCGTGTAACTCGTCAAAATGTAGGGAACACCAGATTTTTTTCGCGATTTCAGGTTTGGTCCCATAGTAAAAGTTGTTTATAATGATGAGTACAATGATCTCTTAAAAGGTTGTTCGTGTTTTTCTAATAACCCTGTAGAATACTTGTACAACACTCAAGCCACTGTAAAGTATAACTAAATCGCACCACTCACTTCAAATAAAACACCAAAAGCGTCCATCGAAATTTGAAATACTTATTCTGTAAACGTCTCTCGAAACTTAGTTGGCGAGTTGAGATAACTCGAGTGCTGAGTGAGTATCCATCTATCTGTGTGCGTCAATCGCGTGTGGAAAGTGAAAAGTTTCCACGTGATAAAGTGAACGTGAGTTGAAGTTGTGAAGTCAGAATAGTACCGTGACTGTTGGATGTGCCATTTCAGTTGTACGAGCTTGTACGAGCTTGTACGAGTACTTAACTATGGCCAGCAATTTATATACTAATATTAAAGCTTCAGCTTTATTATTATAGTACTAACTGTGCCCCGCGGTTTCACCCGCATAAGTTTCGATCCCGTGGGAATATCGGGATAAAAAGTACCCTGTATGTTAATCCTGGCTATAAACCATCTGTGTGCCAAATTTCATTAAAATCAGTTCAGTAGGTTTTGCGTGAAAGAGTAACAAACATCCATCCATCCATACAAACTTTCACGTTTATAATATTAGTAGGATTAGTATATAGAGTCAGGGTTTGTTTGTTGGTTTGTTTGAACGCGATAATCTCCGAAACTGCTGGTCAGACATGAAAAATTATTTTTGAATTTGATAGCTCAATTGTTAAGAAAGGCTATAGGCTATTTAACATCACGCTAGAGCCAACAGAAGCTGAGCAAAAAGAAGAAAAGCCAGAACGAACACAGCAAAAACGAAGTAATATCGCGGACACGCGGAGCGATGCGGCGGGATGGGCGGGGGAAGATATCTTGGAAAGTATTTCATAAAACACTATCGACCTTAATACAAAACAAGGATTATCTTCAAAGCCAGGCGAAACCACCGAGTGTTTTTTTTTTAATTTTGAACCCTTTGTTAGCAAAGTTAACGTTCAAATTACAAAAACTAACGAGTCCAAATTGTCAATTTTGCATTAAGAACTTTACCGTGATCTGAATAAAATTTATAACATAATACTCGACGGCTCGAAGGCTTGGACTAAAGGTTAAGACTGGTTAGTACTCGTTTTGTAATAAGACGGTCCGTGAACTGCTTTAGAAACCCTAATTTACTTGTTTTTCTGTCGAAGTTCGTATCTTTACAGGTGCATTAATTATATATTTTCTTAGCAACCCACTTAGACACGGACTATACGTTGGGTTGACATAAACCGCTACAGTAATATTTTTATGGCAATCCTATTTTTTTTTTTCTTTAATTAAACGGTTTTTTAAAGAAAACAAAATAGGATAATAATAGAAATAAAAGACGCAAAATATAAAATTTAAAAAAATCAATAAGTAATCTATTATATACAGATTGTAAAATGTGGTGTTACAGTTATAAACATGCCACATCCAAAGATACTTTCGTTAAACACCACAGCGGGGTATCACTCTTAACGTTCTGAATTTTTAAGAAGCCCAGTTCACCGATGCTTTCAACGAGTTCCTCAGAAGAAACCCTCACTAACTTGCCACGATTTACATAACACGCGTAATGCAGACAGCAACTTTGAGTTTCTTTCGACTGTTGGTTTACTTTCAGTGTTGAAAGTGCTGCTTTTTGGGATAAACTTTCAAGGTGTTTTATTGAAGGACTGTTAAGATTTCGGATGGAGTTATACTTATTTGATACTTTTTCGTCTTTAAATATGAATATTTCAACAATATTTTAGGCTTCGTGCGCGCTGTCAGACCACTAGCGAAGGTGCCAAGCCGGCCGGTAGCGAAAATTTTAGAGCACTCGTTTCACTTCGCTACTCGCAAAGTAGCTTGCTTAGCGCCTAGAGCCGTATTAACATCCTTCGCTACTCGCAAGGTGACTCGCTAGGCTCTAGGTGCTAAGCAAGCCACCTGCCAGTGCGTACGTAGCTTAAGGATTTTAAATATCTAACTAAGTAATCAACAATTTAAATGTCTACCTATTTCTAAACACTGCTAATTTTGTGAAAATTATTAGGTTCTGAATCAAGCTAATATTGTGGTGACTTTGAGTTTCTTGCCCGTTCTTCTTCATAGTATCTAATACGCTTTGGAATGGGCAACTAACTACATCTTTGTGACTGACCGATTCCTTGACAATTCAATTGTGCCTGTTATTGGTTAAATTGAAATAAATGCGTTTGACCTTAATTTCTATTTATTCAATTTAATTTAATTTTTATTCATTTTTAAATTTTTATTTTTCTATTTATTTAATTTAATTTTATGTTTTTATGTGTAATTATTGCTTTTGACATTGTATGCCTAATAATTGTATGAGTCTATGTTACTTGATTGATGAATAAATAATAAAAATAATAATTGTATGAGTCTATGTTACTTGATTGATGAATAAATAATAAAAATAATAATTTATTAGGTTCTGAACCAAGCTAACATATTCCATATTTTGTCGAGATTTTAGCCTCTTAGATGTTGTTTACCTCAGGAGTCTCAGTTTATCTCACTATCACATTCACCAAAAGTTATTATATTATTATATTTATAATCTTTATACCTACGCCAAAAACGGTATTTCTGACAAATCCCGTGGCAGCTTGTGCAACTGTCTTGGTCTACAGCAAATTCCTACCTAAACAGCAATATGATTATTATTGCAGAATCAAATTAGTGATCAGTTGCAGACACAAAGCGAGTCATCTTGTTATGCGGGTCAGTGGAGGACGCTTGGGGTAATCAACAACGCAGACCGTCTAGTGACTGTCTTGCAAGCTCCGTCTAATGTTATATAAGTCGCAGCCAACTGGTTAAATTGGCCTTTTAGTCAAACGCCTGGCCTTTAGAAGTAGTGCTCGCCGCGCTCGGCCGCACGCGGTTGATCACAGTTCTAACCTAACCCATTTGGTCAGGGTGCCCTGGCTTAGTTACTGCGACCAATTCGGCTCGCACGTGATTGGTTACAGTTCCAACCTAAACTATAATTTATTGAATATCATTCAGGCCGTTAGTTGAACGGCCACCGTTTAGTTAAAAGGCTAGGTGGTTCACTAAACGGCTAATTAAACCAGTTTGCTGCGACATAAACACAGTCTAGGAAAAGCAGTTACACATAATTCATCTCAATGTGCTGGACAAGGGTGCTGCAAAATATATATTTATTACCTATGCTTATCTACATAGATTAGATGCGTTATGCTACCATGATATACCATGTTTTTACATACAAAAACTGTCAGAAGTCAATTTTATACACTGATAAAAGATATGACTTTGGTAAAATCGGCCCTGAGTAATTAATAGGGTTAAAATAAAAAATAAAACGAAATTTAAATAAAAAAAGCTCAAATAGTGAATAAGTTTTTATGTAATTATATTAAGTCAACCTAAACCGGGAGAACAAAAAACGAGAAATTTTGCTTGTGCAGATACAGAACTTCACAAGGTGCATAATTTATACAAATACACAATCAGTTATAGGTTTTGATCATTTAAAACAGTAATAATTGAACTCATGAACAAGAAAAAAATTACAGATCGACATAGAAAAAAGTTTTTGAGCTCAGCGGCTAATTCCGTGCAACTTTCCCGCTTCACCACTATAATGAAATACCTAAACAAAACTTACGTTTAGTCACTATTTTGTTACTTATAACTTACATTCATTATGGTTTCGTAAACCATTCATCTACCGTTTCATCCTGCTTAGGTAGCCCTAGCCAGGCGTCTCCATCAATCTTATCAAAGTTCAACAATACCCAATACACTACATGTACCAGGGCAGCACGACCCGATGGAGTGTCACAAATGAAAGCGGTCAAGCGTCGCTGCATCCACCACAAGTCCTGAGATAACGCCCGACAAGGCGAAAACAACGGAACATTTTCAACAAATTCTAAACTAGGGACAAACTTGGTGAGAAATTACGTTTGCTTCGGTAAATTGATGTTCGTTTTAATTAAATTTCTTTGATATTTTGACTGGTTCAACTTGAGATCTGATAAATTCGTTTACGAATTGTTGGTTAATTTTTCACCTACCTAGGTACCTAACCCATATTTGGTATCTGGGTATAATACGTATAATAATAATATAAAGAGGTAAAACGTTTGTTTGTATGTAGGGACACTCTTCATAAGATTCTCTTTTTTAAGATTTTTCAAATCCGACTGGTAGTTCCAGAGATTACCCCCTGGTAATCTCTGGAACTACCAGTCGGATTTGAAAAATCTTTTTGTAATTGATAGTTTAATATTGACTACACATACATATTGACCCAAGGCGACTTAAATCTGTCATTATTCTTTTTTACGCTGATCGTGCAATTTGAGCGTTTGTGTAGCTGGAGATACGACCTCCTTCTAACCGAACCGCAGCTGCGCAGGTATGCTAAGTGTAACGCCACATACACAGCGAGATATACGTGCATCAACTCAAAACGGGTAAATATGACCCAGCGTCATCGCTGGCGTAGTATTTTTGTGACATACTTTTGTTAGGGAATTTAGTATTTGTTGTCAATTCACCTTGTTCTTTTTTATGTTTTTGTTAAATATTGCACTGATTGACCACCCTGAGAGAATATTTGCGGTGTTATAGGAGTCGGGGTCTAACGAAGAAGGGTTAAATGCTGCTTCGACAGTTGCGCGAAAGAATCGCTGGTTTTGCGAGTGACCCCACCTAGGAACCTTCGGGGGAGGACACCCCAAGGTTCCAGGAAGTCACAGAAGATGTCAAATATGACCGTTTCAAAGGGAATAGGAAGGGAATAAGAAGAAATCTAATACTTGTAATGTATGCTAGATTTACATGTGCCCAGATCATTTGATCCCGTACTGCAATAATAGCAGTAGTTCTGTCTCTGAATGAAGAAGTAGAAGACTGATTTGTTGCTATTATTATGATAAGAAGTTTGTTTGTTTTCTATATTATTATGTACGATTATTAATCTATATTATTATTTAGAATAATTTAACAAACATTTCTTTAAATATTAATGTTATGTTTTCAGAGTTGATTTGGATTTATTTCTTTTTTACTACATATGCAAAAAACTCTTGTATAATAAATAATGATTAAAATTTAGATAACTTCTTAAATTTCATGACAACTGCTCGATAAAATCTGGGTCATGATGACCCGGTGTCATTGTCGGTGTAATTATTTTCACGTCATTTGCCCCGGGTCAACATCACGCTATGACGCTTAGGAGCCGAACAAAAAGAAAAAAAGTCAGAAAGAGCGTTGAAAACGAAGTGCAATGCGACGAGGCAGGTCAAGGAAACAAGAAATTTAACGCGGACGAAATCGCGACCAGCCGGTCGATTCTGTAAAAATCTCACCGTGAAAACTCAAGTGAAGTGAGCTTGATGTGAGTTGTCAGCCGATCGATTCTGTAAAAATCTCACCGTGAAAACTCAAGTGAAGTGAGCTTGATGTGAGTTGTCAGCCGATCGATTCTGTAAATATCTCACCGTGAAAACTCAAGTGAAGTGAGCTTGATGTGAGTTGTCAGCCGATCGATTCTGTAAAAACCTCACCGTGAAAACTCAAGTGAAGTGTGCTTGGTGTGAGTTGTCAGCCGATCGATTCTGTAAAAACCTCACCGTGAAAACTCAAGTGAAGTGTGCTTGGTGTGAGTTGTCAGCCGATCGATTCTGTAAAAATCTCACCGTAAAAAGTTAGGTGAAGTGAGCTGTCAATAGTGTCAATCCCTAGCATTAGTTGGAATGACAGCTCACTCCACTCACTTCACCTGAGTTTCCACGGTGAGAAGGTTACAAAATCGCACAGCAGAAGCTAGTTTAGAAATAATTTGGAACATGTGCCGAAAGCGACAAAGTAGACTCAGTCCATGGAACCCAAACGTTATTTGCAAAATAAAATTCCGATCTAACTCAAACTCACCAATACTAACGAGTACCAATTCTCTAATCATCTCGGTCCGTAATGACCCAGAACGTAGCATAATCCCTCTTTTCTTTTATCTTTTATGCCATCCTCCTTTGTCCCATCCTTTGATAGATAGCCCAGTGTAGCTCTGAAACGCTCTAGATGAATAAATAGCGCCCGTAATCGTGAAATGATACATTTCTACCTGAGTCTCAAACTGATCTGAATAGTGACTGGGATCCACTTCGAATGCAGCGGATCTGGCTATGAAGCGTGATTTGTGGATCCTATTGATTGTTTGCAAAAGTGACTCGTATTGATGAAACATTGGTAAGTCAACTAGGTATGATATCGATAAAGTACCTATAATAGTATTCATAATCTCAGATAATTTACATTCCAACGCCACTTAATCACTCAAACTATTCTAAGTTGATTTTTAAGTGACCATTTGTAACTAAAAGTACCTAATAAGTTTTTGGTTGCAATGGATTTTGAACTTTGTTAAGTATGACATGTTGTTTGTTGTTCCATAATTTGAACTTTATACAAAATTTTTAAATCAGATATAGTTGATAGAGAATTGTCAGAATATATAACTAACTAGCTCCCGCCCGCGGTTTCGTCCGCGTGGTATATCGATAAAAAGAAGCCTATGTCCTTCCCCATGTTATCCCCATACCAAATTTCATCATTATCGGTGCAGCCGTTTCGGAGATTTGCCGGAACAAACAGACAGACAGACACAAAATGTTATAAGAACCATATATCTTTATTCGAGTTTATTTGAACGCGCGGAAAAATTTATCATAATTTAACTTTGGCTCAATCAATGAAAAGCGTGATAAGTATTGGTTATCAGACAGTTATCACCCTTTTCTCTGACTAAATGAATTCCCAATGAATGTAGACGCCTATCTAATGAAATCCCTAGATATCAATTATGTCGCTTTAAACCAAAACTGTCCGTATCCCTTATCGCAATTCCTTTCACAATAGAAAAGGCTACCAACGCCTTACTTTCACGAATACGAATTACTTTCCAATACAGACCTTTGTTTTAGATTAAAAATTCCTGGCGACAATGGTAGAAATAGTAAGTGGAAGCTCAAACGGCCGACTGACTCTTATAATTGATAACACTCGAGAACTTGTCAATGGCCAGATTTATATCGACGTTAATTGTAAACGGTGATTTAAATTTCTCGTTTTTTTTTTTTTGTGTTTTTCTTCTCGTGTTGTACCGTATAATTAAATAGGTTGGCATTAGTTTTTCTTGTTACTTGTTTTGTTTTAGTTTGTTTCGTTTGTACAATTTATACAAATAAATAAAATTGAAGTGTCTGTCTGTAATATCAAAATAACAGCTTTTTACTAAGGGCTGATTTTTCTGAATTTTATCAGAGGAATAATTTTGAATTTTTGACAGTTCTTCCATACAAAACTGTCAGACGAAAGTATATACAGTATTTATTACAAAAAAACTTTTTTTAAATTTTTGTCTGTATGTTTGTTCCAGCTAATCTCCGAAACGGCTGGACCGATATTGATGAAATTTGTTAAGGGGAACTTTGGACCTTAGGATAAGACATATGGGGATACTTTTTATGACATACCACGCGGACAAAGTCGCGGACAGAAGCTTGTTTAATATACAGGACGGCAGGGACATCGACGCGCAACCTGTTACTACGGAGAAAGTTTTCGTCAACGGTTTAAAAAAAAATGTTTGATAAATTTTGATCGCGTAGGTATTGGATTTGTATATAAAACAGCTGATTTAATGTTCGATAACCGACGAAAAATGTCTACGCTAGAAACATGATTGTGCTGAATTCGTGTTTACAGTTTGCGCGTCGATGTCCTGCATTTAGTCTTCAAATCGAACGTAAGGAATTTGGCCCTTAAGAAATGTCCCATTCACAATAAATACTTTTTCCTTACTTTCCATTCAATAATGTTGAATAAACGTTGAAGGAAAACATCGTGAGGAAACCGGCATGTCCTAGAACCAAAAATTAGAAGACATGTGTCATCTACCAACCCGCACTGCCCACTCCCTCTCACCGAGACGAGGCCTGTTTCCCAGCAGTGGGGACATGATAGGCTGATCATGTATATTATGCAATGTCGAATAACGTAACAGAAAGTCGTCTGTATTCCCCGAAATGTTAAACACAGGTGTACCTATAATACACACACATTTTGCCAGTTATGTTTAAGTCCCATATATATAATAGAATGTTGAATGATGCTGTTGTTGTATTTAATGTTTTACTCAGAATTATATAATATTAATCTGAAAAGAACTGTTGTTGCTTGTCGTAAATTAAACTACATAAACACAACCGCCTACGTATGTTTAGCTAAATAAAATACGGCTAAACAAAGTTTTTCAATGAACATTGGCAAGTAATAATTACAGGAATTAACACGTCCCTTAAAGGTCCTAATATTAATATGTCCCTACTGAACGTCTATTTCAGAAATGAGGTCAGACCTCCGTGAGAGTAGCCATCCCGGAATACCCACAACTCCCGAGGATATCCGAATATCTGGGAATGGTCACAAATTGATGGACATTATTTGCCGAAATCTGTTTCGTAGTTTCGGTACGAAGACGTTTATTTATAGTGAGGCTGTCAAATTGGTTTTTGTATGTATTTTCAGAGGAGTAACTATAGCCCTTAATATTAAAATGTAGGTAAATTGTTCTCCCCTCGCATCGCATCGCCCGCATTATCAATTACCTACTTCGTTTTCGCTTAGCGTTCTACCTGTTTTTTTTTATTACTGTTCTGCTCTTAGGGGTCCCAGCGTTGTGTTAAATTCCCTATTGCTTTCCTCAAGAATTGGTCTACTAAATGCAAAAAGATTTTTTCCAACTGGTAATTCCAAAGATCAGCGCGCTCAAACAAACAAATAAACTCTTCATCTTTATTATTAACTAGCTGCGTCCGCGGTTTCACCCGCATAAGTTTCAATCCCGTAGGAATAGCGGGATAAAAAGTATTTTATATGTTAATCCTGGTTACAAACCATCTGTGTGCCAAATTTCATCCCAATTCGTTCAGTAGTTTTTGCGTGAAAGAGTAACAAACATCCATCCATCCATACATCCATAAAAACTTTCAAGTTTATAATATTAGTAGGATATAGATGGATTGGCTAAATTTTATTATGCTTGATATTACGTTTTTATTTCCCAAAAAGGGGCAATCAAATACCCGTTTATTATCAGTCCGGGGCCGTGGTCCAACTGCTCTGTCCAACTAGTTGGACCATGGGTCTTTACTAGGGGCAGTTGTCCAACTTTATTTTAAAATACACAGTTTACCTAGGACGTAGTTAAGCTACACGATTCCTGTCAAATGCTCACAATGACTGGACAGGTCCACTCAAATGTCTGTGGTTCTTACCTCGAAATACCATTTCAGACACTAATGTACATGGTCCTTCACACGTTTTGACCAAGATTATGTCTGGACTTTAAAAAAGACTTTGACGCCTGAGTTTGTTTCGCCATTTCTTCTCATGAGTAGTCAGATAGGAAATGTCAACTCCATCTGGTGTATTTATTTTTATATGTGATGTAATAGTGATTTACAGCATAAACAATTTCATTTCAATAGGACTTAGTTGCATTCCACAATATGTAGGTGCTTAGGTGGTCAGGTGGTAACTTAAAATTATATATGTGGTCATTATCTACACTGTTGGGCACAGCTAAATAGTCGTGCAGACGTAAAAGAGAGTGAGCCAAAGATTTAGAAGGACATTTTTGAATAGAAAATCCCACTTAAAAAACCTTTACCAGTTCTAAACCCTAACCAATAAAGCAAAATCAAAATAAAATCAAAAGTCATTTATTCAAATTAGGCTGAGAATTAGCAGTTTTCGACTACATAAGACAGTCCCCCAAAATGTCCGCCCTTCACCACTTCCTAGTACTTTCGCTTGGAAAAAAATTGGCGCAACAAACTCCCCGGCAACAAGCCCCATAAGAAATTTAAAAAAATATCTACATCTACTTAACCATACCATACACAAAGTAAAACCCGCTAACCTAAATTCGTCCTCTGAATCCAAATCCCAGAACCTCATTAATGTAGAATTTCCTCGTGCACTCCGTAATTAGAAATTAAAGCAGAGCGGAGACTCAAAGATTCGATTTATCTAAATGCACTCAGGTGCCCACGTGTCGGATTAAGCGTGTTGCACAGAGGGTACCCTGGTAGGATTTGGTTTTAGTCCGAATTTGTGTCCGACAGCTCTGGATTTACATTTAGGAAAAAACGTTAAGAGTATTTTTTATGTTAGCTCAGACTGAGCTTGGAGATTTAGAGATTTTCGTCTTCTCGATTGCTTGACTACCTACTATTATCAGCCTATAATGTTCCCACTGCTGGGACTCATGTCTCCTCTCGGTGAGAACGAGTAGGCTGTAATCTACCACGGGCCCAGTGCGTGTTGGTAGATGTCACATGTCTTCGAATTTTTGGTTCTAGGACATACCGTTTTTCTCACTATATTTTCCTTCACCGTTTTGAGAGCAGTAGTGATAAATAATTTACACAAAGTAAAGCGCCTGTCGGGGTTCGAACCTACGACCTACAGCTCATAAGTCGCGGTCGCCAATACTGGGTTACCACTGCTTGACTACCTAAACTAGCCGAACCTAGCTGATTAGATTTGTATCAAAAGTGGGGATCCATGTAAGAATAAAAATCATTTGACAAGCGAAGTAATTAAAGTCAACGTCAGGTATATTGGCTGTTCAGTGTGTATGGCACAATCCAAATCATGATAATCACATCCATTGAAGAATATTTGGTGCGCAAAAATATCCCATGTTTTCATCATTCTGTCACACACAAATATTCCGCGTACTAAAAAGGACAATCAATTCTCCTAAGTAAAGTCAGAGAAATTAATTGCTTAGCAGATCTAATACTAACTTTAATTGCCAATATATTCTAATCGTAACTGCCATTCTTTGACAGTTGACAAGTAACGCAGTATGTAAAAAACAAATGAACAATTAACCTCGTTTACCTAAACCTTTATAAAAATTTGATCTTTACCCAACTATTCACCATTTTCTTCAACAAAACTTCACCCACCCACCATTTTCCTACACCAACATAAACCATTTCTTGCGAAAAACTCTGAAAGTAGCCACACTGACACACAATCCGAGGCTAAATCTATCCAAGTCTATTATTCCTGATAAGTTAAAAGCATTCTATTCTCAGAGAGTGAACTCGACCAAACCTTAATATCTTAGTACCAGCTGGACTGGAATAATTATTACTCGTCCAGGAAAACGTCTAGCCTAATTAAAACCTATTCTGTGTTAGTGAGAAAGGTTTATATAAGGCATCTCGTTTTCTTTACCTTAAATAGGCTAAAGTTTGCTTAAGGCAAGTATTTCTATACCTTTTTTCTCTTGGGGTTACAGATGAAATTAGGTATGGTAGGCGGCTAAAAGTAAAATATCAAGACAATTTATGTACAGACCAGCACATCAAGCTACTACAATCTGTCAAATTTCTTTAATAGATTTTCAAATTTATCGCTGAGGCAATAAGGTTCAAGGTCGATTGGTAAATTTTGACAGTTTCGGGTAGCTTCACCTGCTGACGTCTGTACATTAAAGATAATATAATAAGCCTTATGCCTGGGAGATGTGGTACCCCCGTGCAAACAGCCATGACTTATGAGTTGAAAGTAATTTAATACCCAGACAGTCGTTTTACAATGTTTAAATTATTTCATCACCATTGCTCTCAAAATGATGAAGGAAAACATCGTGAGAAAACGTGCATGTCCTACAACCAAAAATTCGAATACATATTGTTATATGTCTTCGAATTGTTTGTTGTAGGACAGGTTGTGGGCCGAAATCCACCACGCAGGCTCAGTGCGGGTTGATAGATGTTTCTATCAACCCGCACTGGGCCTGCGTGGTGGATTACGGCCCACTCCTTCTCATCGAGAGGAGGCCTGTGTCCCAGCAGTGGGAACATTATAGGCTGTTTATGATTATTATGCCTTGATATTACTTCAACGAAAATTCTCTAATTTGCCTCAATAACATGACAGCAAACCACACGCCACGAATCACGACTGTATTCCCAAAAAGGTTAGGGAAAGAGATGTACCTATGTTTTAATTCCCATGTAATGGGAGTGAGCCTATTGCCATCCACCTGGCACAAATCCAGACTCCTGGCAGCTACTTAGAAAATCCACAAATCCCACTTTGCCCGACCCGGGAATCGAATCCAGGACCTCATGCTCAGCAGTAGCATTTGGAAACACTAGACAGGCAGTCGTTTTTTTTCTCCTTTGTAATTTGTGGAGAAGGTGAAAAGGGAATTGCCCCAAGAACGTTCATAGTTTGATCTGTCTCAATCTGTCAAAAATACGTCAAATTTCCCTACATTTTTGACAAGTTTTTGACATTTTGTTTGTCGCCGAGATGAGACTGCGACTAGATTTTGAACGTTTTAAATTACGAGAATTGGCCTTCAGATGCTAATAGACACGTTTAGTAGCGGTATTTCAGACATCCTTTTATGGTTTCTGAAGCCTAATACCTAATGTTTTATTTCAATCAAAAGAAGTAAAAAAGCAACGAATTCAATTGCCCAAGAAATAGCAAACTCTTAAGACCAAAAGAAAACCAGACAATTCCAGAAGTCATAGAAAACGCAAAAACATGTACCAATCAAATTAGGGACCCCTAAACCACTGAAGCAACAAACTAGGGACCGCGCCAGATACAATCCTAGGACGGACCCTAACTAAACCCACACGAGAAACGCTCGGCGGTAATATAAAACAGCCTGTAATGGCCACTAAAACTTTTCTAATGACCACGATGTCCCGAAACTGTCTCCAGGGACAGAACTTCCACGTAAAATATTTATGATTTTTGCTCGCTCCTGGCATGTTTTTGTTGGCGTATTTTATTTATATTACCTCCTTTCTCCGACTTTGAAGTATGGAGGGCGCGAAAAACATGTTCTGCTATTCAATTCGGCGAAATTGTTTTAGTACTACGCCGAAATTTTATTTTGTTGTGTTAATATGGTTTATAAACATAAATATGGACAATTAGGTAAATATAAATGATTTATGGTTTCAGTCGAAAAATAAATATTGATAAAAATATAAAACATGTTATGACGTGCTTTTCAACGTACCTAAATGGACTTGAATAAAATAAATAAGTGGTGGCCACTGATTTATTTTGGAGAAAGAAAGTATGATGAAATATTTATTTATAAACTACAACGATTGAAATGTAGCCGTCAAAAATATGATATATTTTCTGTTCAACAAAAAAGCAAAAAAATCCATGCTAATATATTAACATACAGCGATAAATTCTAAAATAATGCTTCAGTATCATAAAGTGAAACGTTTTATAGACCGTTGGAGAGCCAGTGTGGACCTTGGCTCGAATTATACAGATTTACACAATGTGCCTTCAAGAATTGTTAGCTCCGTGCCTTTGGGCTGGATTTGTATTGCCTTACGCGGACAATGTAATAAAAGAGTAAGGCTGGATACAGACGTGGGACTGAATCCGCATTTAATAATACCTGTTGGTAACTTTTGCTTTGTTAAGCAACCAATATTGATACGTGCTTTGATCAGTATGAGCAAGATGACATTACCACCAATTTTGGCATACTGCTTGGAACTTTCCCACTGCTGGGACACAGCCCTCCTCTCATTAAGAGGCAGTGGGCCGTAATCCACCAAGCGGGTCCAGTGCGGGTTGATAGATGTCACATGTCTTCGAATTTTTGGTTCTAGGACATGCCAGTTTTAGGGCGTCTCTGGTGAGAGAGGGCAGCAAGGGACAGGCTAGATCGGACTAAAGGCAACTCTCATCATATGACTATAAATATACTGATCTGATAAGTGTAATTACACTTAAGTACTTGAACACGAGCACGCCTACAGGAACACTGAAATAGTTTCTAATCTCAGAAATGAAAGCTATCAAGCTAAAGGTTTTGGACAAGTATCTATTTTTGGTTGTAAGATCAGGAATATTGGTTTATTAAATTAACTACCACCCTAAATTTTATCTTTTATCTTCTATTTTATCCCTATATTCGAATCACAACTGTAATAATTTTGACAGTGTTGTGTGAAAGTTGCCTTGGCTAACCTGAAAGTCTTTAAACAGACTCCGGACCTAGGTTGACCGAAGCAAGAAAACCCTGATCAGATGAAGATTGACAGACGACTCCGCCTTACAGTGCAAATTCGGTGCTGTTCTACAAACGATGCGACACTTAATATCGTGTCCTGCGTGTCCTGTCATCTGCACATTACAGCAGTGCGATTCTGTAACCATCTCACCGTGAAAACTTAGGTGAAGTGAGCGTGGAGTGAACTGTAATTCCAACTAATGCTAGGGATTGACACTATTGACAGCTCACGCTAAGCTCACTTCACCTAACTTTTCACGGTGAGATTTTTACAGAATAGATCGGCAGGAACTGATGGACGCTAGTGATGGCGCCTAACACGTAGCCGAATTCTGGGCTGAGTCTACTTAGATTGCCATCGACACGCTACGAAGAAAAAGAAGTTGTATGAAATTGCAAATTGACGTAGCATATCAATTTGATAATCAATTATTTTCCCTGACTTTATAAACGCAAAATAATTTAATGCGAATAAATATTTTTGGATGGTGTGTTGTCAGCCTAAGCAGTTATTGTTTGACATTGGACCGTACAGATAAAGTTATAATATTGATCTGTATATATTTTTACAATCTCTTCCCTTCTGAGATTTACAAAGTGTGAAACGGGGTTAATCTGCATGCCTCCATTTTGCGCACAGGAAGGGTAAAAATTAGCGTTAATTTTTATTTTTTCAATACACACTTGTGAAAATTTCAACTGTCTACCTATTACGGTTCATGAACAAGGAGACTGAGTAATAGAGTCCGGTTGGCACACTTTGAGTACGGAATCCTAAAATTAGAGCTCATTTTCCTTACCCACAAGACATGGTAAACATGAAATGCTTTTTTTGAAATTTTCTAGAGTGGGAAATTCTATAGACGTCAATAATCTGACCGTTTTATGAGTTCAGTTGTTTGGGATGGGATAGCTATTTAGCAGTAGGTTACTTCCTACGCCACCAAACTGGAAAAAGTATAAACAACACAACAATTTTCCCTAAAATACAAACAGTGAAACTACATTTAAACCCGCACATTAAGCCTAAAACCAAAATGGGTACACGAACGCGGACCGCTGAAATCCGCATTTCGCCGAGGATTTGCAAAAACACGGAGGGTTTTAAACGCATTACATTTTTTGGCCAGAAAACACACTTAAAGTCGTGAACAAATCAGTTAATACTAAAAACATACATTCGTATTTTCATGTAATGGCTTTTAACATACAAAGAATGGATGCAGCCACAGCCAACATTAAATTGGTATTATTGCAATAGTATCCACAATGGTGCTAAATGTTTTATAGTTGCAGAACTTAAGGCAATTTGGCTGTAAATCTGCTGGATAGGTAATCCTTTGTGGGTATTTTTCCAACGGGCTTAATGTATCTTTTATTTTATGAGGATTCACACTGACACAAACATTGAGCTGCATTTTATTACAATAAATAATTAATAGCGACGGCAAATGCAAAATTGATTGAGGAGCACTGGTGGCCTAGTGGTTACGGCCGTAACTTACAAGTTAGTAGGTCGTGGGTTCGAACTCACTCAGGCACTTTACTCCGTGTAAATTATTTCATCACTACTGCTCTCAAAACAGCAAAGAAACAACAACGTGAGGAAACCGGCATGTTCTAGTACCAAAAATTCGAAGACATGTGATATCTACCAACCCGCACTGGGCCCGCGTGGTGGGTTATGGTCCCTGCTGGGGCACAGCTGTCCCAGCAGTGGGAACATTATAGGCTAATTATACTAAATGCCATATGTTCCTAGAATTCAATAATCATTGATGCACATACACTTATAGGATAAGATAGAAAGTCCCTGAAGAATTTCATCGCCTTGAATACAGTAAACCCAATATTCATACATTCATGACAATCTATCGACCGATGCTTATAAATACGTTGTGCCATCGAACCGAACACGACACGTGGAAGGATTTCAAAAAACTCACTAACGAGATTGTGTCCCCAAAAACACGTTTGAGGTCAAAGCTCACGGAAATCTGTTTTGACATAAATAATTCCCATTTACGTTGTTGATATTGTAATATGTGAATCGAGAGGACACGGAAGCAAAAATATTGTTATTTATAAACATTCACGTTATTTATATTTCTCGTATTTTATTGTATGTTATTTTAATCAAAAATTGTTAGTCTTTACAAATACTCATGCAAGGCAACATCAGATTTATAATAATTTTGTGCTTCTTTGAAAATATCTTTTAATTATTTGGAGTTGAATATCAGTCCTATTGAGCATGCTTAATGAATGAATATTGTTTATCACAGTATTTACAGTCAATCCTTTGGATAAAAACGGAGAATAAGGTTGCTGCATTAGCTTTAATATACACATAGACCTCATTTAGATTTTGAGATATTTAGATTTTAGATTTTGAGTTTGAGTTTGAGTTTGAGTTTTGAGTTTGATTAAGGTTGTTGCATTAGCTTAAATATAGACCTCATCATCATCATCATAATCAGCCTATAGTGTTCCCACTGCTGGGACTCAGGGCTCCTCTCAGTGAGAGGGAGTGGGCCGTAATCCACCACACGGGGCCAGTGCGGGTTGGTAGATGTCACATGTCTTCAAATTTGTGGTTCTAACGCATGCCATTTTCCTCAAGATGTTTTAAGAGCAGTAGTGTTGAAATTATGTACACAAAGTGCCTGTCTGGGTTCGAACCTACGACCTACAAGTGGTCAGGCACGGCCGTCAACACTAGGCACTGCTCTTATAGACCGACTGTTCATAATTTCTAACTCTTCATTTTTTAATGTAGGTAAGTCACCCGTAATGTGCTAGTCTGTCACGGTCGGCTCGAACCATAGAAGGCCACATACTTAATTCGTTACCTTATTCAATTGACTCTTGTGATACAGGAACTCCTAGTACAAAAGACGGGGCTCACACTGATGTTTGTGTCTTAAAGTGAAAAAATAAATACCTTTAACTATTATTAATTAATCAATTCAATCGATCAACTCAGCCTATCGCAGTCCACTGCTGGACATAGGTCTCTCCCAGACTGCACCACAAAACCCTGTCCTCCGCCATCCGTATCCAGTCTACCCCAGCCACCTTCTTTAGGTCGTCCGTCCATCAAGCTGGCGGGCGTCCCACACTACGCTTGCCGATACGCAGTCTCCACTCCAGGACTCGTCTGCTCCAGCGGCCATCGATCCTTCGACAGACAAAAAAATAAATGATTATTAATGAATAAATGATTACCAAATAAATACAAAAATTCAATCAAACTACTGGCGCTATAAACAGCTAATTCCGAATATATTACCACCAACTCCTAGCAACTATTAGGTCGGGAAATATGATTTCTGGAGCTCACCCCGGAGGATCGCATAAAGAAAACTTTAAGGCGCCATTAGCCCCAGTTTTATTTGCCTCACGCCCAGCGGGCTGACTGTGAGATTTACGCACGCACCAACGTCAAGATTTAACACAGTACTGCCCATATTTTAAACTGGGTAAATCCCTGTGGAACTGCTATATTATATTGTTTTATAGTTTAGAATCAAAGACTGGCTTTAAGTGCTGTCGAAGTTTCAGTGTTAGGTCTATCTCGTATCTTTGGTTTAGAAAACGTTGACTGATTATTGTTTCACTAGCTTTTAAATGATACACTTGTATATTTATGCATTGCTGTATAGCCCCGCAGAAGATGACGGGATGAGCTGGAGGAAACCAACAACCAGTGGTCCACTTTAGCCCTGGATTGAAATAGCATCAAGTCATGGAGAGAGGCCTTTGCCCAGCAGTGCGATAATGCAGGCTTACTTATAGTCTTATAGTCGGACGAAGATTTAATTTCGTTAACATTTTTGATGATTTCGTCGCATACGGTTAAACTGGAAGCCGACGTCAACATACTTGGAAAAGGGCTATGCGAGGCTAGGCTAACTATACTAGCTAACGATACTGATAATATTCTTGATGATTTCAATAATAGATGATTTTTTAGCGCAAATAAGCATGAAGAAACCTTTAAAAACGGAACTAATGAACAAGGGCGCATTTTTTAACGTTTATTCATCGTATTGCACGCCATTCAACTCGATTTTCGGCAACTCTCATCCAACTGCTACCAGCCGCCCTGCGAAGATCAACGCTCCACGTAGCCTGAGGGCGTTCTACCTTTGCCGATTCGCGGTCTCCACTCAAGACTCTACACCAACTGTCATCGGTTCTACGGCTAATATGGCCGGCCCATTGCCACATCAGCTTGCTTATTCTGTGAACTTTGGTTCTCCAGAGAACCAAAGTAACGTTTATTAAAACGATAAAATTAACAAACTACCAGGCGCAAAAATCACACACATACAAAAGCTGACGTCACCGAATCTCGTCAGCAATAAAACGAAATAAACAGCTCTTAAAAGTGTATTGAAGCTAATAAAATGCCAATGAAAAGTTGGAGAGCTCGGCTGTCGGCGTAACGCAGCAAATTTCCCATGTTTATAGCATTGTGCTCGCATTTAATATTTTAGTCATAGCGGAACCCTTCGCTATTGTTTCAACCGTACTTAAGTAAGACGAAGTTCTGAATAATTAAATGTGTCAAAAGTCAGTTTTCTGTCCGTCGGGACTTTTCTTTGCGGGATGAAAAAATTGGACTCAAAAATTCTGAGGAAGTTTCAGATAGAATAACTTTTCTGACTCTGGTCATTTATATTGGTAATACAAGCTTTACACGGGAGAAAATAGCCTCACGATTTTCTAAAATCGACTGTCTAAATGGTAATAAGGCTAAAATCGCAAGTTCCAAAGTAGAGTAGGTTTTGACTTCAGTCGTGTGGCGACTAGTCGCATGCGGTGGATGACTGATATCAACCATGAAAATGTTTAGTCGCAGGCGATTGTCCGCTGCATGAAAGTCGATACTTTTGCAAAATGAACTAATCATCTGCGATTTTTATCGACCTGTGTAAATGGGATGGCGATTCGGCTTGAGAGGCGGTTTGGTAAGCGACCACCCGCCAGCTGAAAATCAACCTAGCGTAAATTCCCCATTAGAGTCTATTTTAATTCTTATTTAGGTGTCTATTCACTTTGGAACAAAATAATAGCTGGGTTTTAGCTTCTCAACGTGGTGACAGTGCCAGGCGTCAGGGGAAAAGATCCTTTGGGGAGCCAGACAACCCATTTAAGGTTATAGTCTGGCAGCTTTAGACAACACAAAGCTTTATTTAACTTTGAATATTTATCCTTCTTCTTCAAACATTCAAAGGTGACTAATACCGAGATATATTTAGACATCTCATTATACATCAGACTGCTTTCACGCGAAGATGCGCAAGCGATGCGCGTCTCTGGTGCGCAGAGTGTGGGGCAGCACCAACTCCGTCCTGGTGAAGATCGCCAACAGACTGGATTGCCTTTATATCCGGCAATGCTGCAGCAGATATTTTGCTACCTTGTTTGTTTTTTTCTGTGCTTGTAATCCTGTGTGTATCCTTTTATATATCTGTTTGTATATGCGTCTTGTTACTTGAATTAGACTAATTTTATATATTTTTTATTTATTTATAATTAATTATCTCATTATATTTTAATTTTAGTAATTTTTATTTTAGAATTATGTGCATATGTATGTGAGTTCATTCTCATATTGTATGTTTATTTTTAAATTAGAGATTTTTTCTTGATTTTACGTATTTTGTTTTCCCTTCTACTCTCACACACGTTGTGTACATGTATTTTTATCTGCTCTCCTATCGCAGGTATGCTGGAAGAGATTTTTTTTAAATAAGCATCAGCTTTCTTTTTTTTTTTTTTTTTTTGTGGATGGGAAGTCATCAAATGACCCCTCCCGCTCTGGTGGAGCAGAAGGGAGTGTCAGACTCTTACTGACTAAAACCCACCCGTGTTCCTTCCTTAGCCCTTTATGTACCAGGGCAGCGGTAACCCTTTCGGACGATCCCGCTACCCCGGCAGGCTTCGGCCCTGTCGGGCCCCGTCAACTATGCTGACATCTCTTTGAGGCGCACGTGGAACACATACGCGCCGTCCGGCACGGGCCTGGTCCTGATCGGACGGAGAGCTACCCATTGCTCTCCGCCCGCAGGCCCGCGCCTACGGTGGCCGGGAGCCGTCACGCGGGGCTCCCGACGCCCGGAGCGTCTCCCTCGGCGGCTGAAGCGTGAGGATCTCTCCCTTGCCCATCCCGCCACCTCCTTCGCTAGCATGACTGCTTCGCAGAAGGAGGTGACCGCCTCCCACTCCCTCTCGCCCCGGACCATGGCTTGCACCAGGGCCGGACGCGAGAGGTCGCCGCCGCTGCCGATCGCCTCTACGAGGACACGGCGGTGCTCTGCCCAAGCGGGGCAGACCTCCACCGTATGCTCCACCGTGTCCTCTGGGCGATCCTCGCAGTGGTGACACCCGGGCGTCTCCTCCCGCCTGATTATGTGCAGGAACCTCCCGAAACATCCGTGTCCGGAGAGGACCTGCGTCAGGCGGTAGGTGAGAGTGCCGTGACGTTTCTCTAGCCACTCCTCAAAGAGGGGTCTTACACCAGGCACCGAAGGCTCCGCATCCGCCCTCCGTATACGGAAGCCACGGAGGTGGAGCTGTACGAGGGGTACAGAGTGGCGAAGACCACCCTCCAAGTGGCTGTTTAGCGGGCCAAGGATATGGCCCGCGAGGAGATGCTGGAGACTCTGACCAGAGATCCATGGGGGCGCCCCTACAGAATGGTGCGGATAAAACTCCGCACATGGGCCCCCCCGCTGACGCAGAGTCTCCGCCCACAGCTGGTGGAGGAGGTGGTGAGCGCTCTGTTCCCTTCACGAGGTGAGCACACTCCCCCGCCTATGGCTCCGCCACTTGCGGTGCCCGAAGCGGACCACGCGGACGACGACGACGACACCCCTGAAGTGACCGGGGTAGATCTAAGAGCGGCGGTAGGAAGGCTGAAGGCCAAAAATACCGCCCCGGGACCCGACGGCTTGCCGGGTAAAGCCTGGGTCCTGGCCTCGAGGGCTCTCGGGCCTCGACTGGAGGCGCTCTTAAGCGCATGCATGGAGAGAGGCCAGTTTCCACTCCGTTGGAAGACGGGGAAGCTGGTCCTCATTCAGAAGCCAGGGCGCCCTGCGGACTCTCCGTCCGCATACCGACCCATAGTGCTGCTCGACGAGGTCGGCAAGCTCTTTGAGAGAGTGATTGCGGGCCGCCTCGTCGGGCACCTGGTGAGGACGGGGCCGGATCTTGCGGAGTGCCAGTTTGGCTTCCACAAGGGGTGCTCGACGGTGGACGCCATCATGCGCGTGAGAGCCCTCACGACGGGGGACGCAGTGTCCCGGGGTGGGGTGGTCGTGGCGGTGTCACTCGACATCGCCAACGCGTTCAACACCCTGCCCTGGAGCTGCATAGGGGAGGCACTCCGGTATCACCGGGTGCCGACTTACCTCCGTCGAATAGTCGGGGCGTATTTGACGGACAGAGCCGTCATCTACCCCGGTCGCGACGGGAATTGGAACCGGCGACAGAAGTCGTGCGGTGTCCCACAGGGATCGGTTCTGGGGCCGCTCCTGTGGGACATCGGTTACGACTGGGTGCTGCGGGCCGACCTCCCTGATGGCGACACGCTGGTCCTGGCGCAGGGGAGGTCGCATCAGGCGGCGGCCGACGCGATGACACGCGGGGTTGCGATAGTCATAGAAAGGATCCGGCAGTTGGGTCTCGAGGTGGCATTGCACAAGTCCGAGGCCATGTCCTTTCATGGGCCCCGGTACGGGCCACCTTCGGGATCCCAACTCATGGTAGGAGGGGTTCACATCGGCGTCGAGACAACGATGAGATACCTGGGTCTCGTCCTCGACAGCCGGTGGAACTTCGTCGAGCATTTCCGACGTTTAGCCCCCAAACTGGAACGGGCCGGGGCCGCCTTAAAGCGGCTCCTGCCCAACCTGAGGGGGCCAAACGCCTCCTGCCGGAGGCTTTACGTGGGGGTCGTGCGGTCCATGGCCCTGTATTGGGCCCCGGTATGGGCGCGTTCACTGCGGCTGCGAGCCGCACACTACCTTAACGCGCCCCAAAAGGTGGTAGCCGTAAGGCTTATCCGGGGATACCGCACGATCTCGGGCGAGGCAGCAAGCCTCCTTGCCGGACTGCCGCCATGGGATCTGGAGGCGATAGTCCTCGCGCGCCTGTATGACTGTCGCGCGGAGGCACTACGTCGGGGGGAAACTCTGAACCCGCGGCAAATCGCGGCGGAGCGGACGGACCTCCGGCGCGATCTCATGGCGGAATGGAAGGCGCGACTATCGCAACCCAGCGCAGGGCACGCCACGATAAGCATCATCTTTGTACGTATTTTTCTGTTCCTTTCTTCTTATCTGTTTATATGTGTGTACAATCACCAAAAGAGATAAGTAACCAGGGTCGTCGGATATAGTTGAAGTTTAGCAAGAAACCAATGGATTTTTTCCTTGATATATATATTTTTTTAAATTTGATAAATGAACTGTTTGTTTGCTATTCATAAAATTAAATTTCACTCGAAAACATCCACCAGTTTCTTACTAAACTTGAACTATATCCAACGACCCTGGTTACTTATCTCCTTTGGTGACCATACAGAAATAGTTAAATAAATAAATAGATCTAGATCTTATTTTATATATAAAATAATGCTATCGCTGGGAAGAAGAAGTGTCGCAACAAACTCCCCAGCAGCACAGAGGTCTGTTCAGTCAAAAATACTAATACGTGTCATGATAATAATAAGGTAGTTCAGGTATTCTCTACATAGTTATTACCCATCCCGAAATACCAAGCTAAAATAAAACCTATCTAAAAAAACCAAGGTTAAAATTACCATTTAGACTCTAAAACGAAAAACTCGTATTTCTAGCAAAAACTTACCTGAAGTTAATTGCAAGACTGGAAATAGCCTTCAAATATGAATAAGTTACGTTTGGGTCGCTCACACGGCTCTCTAATTACGGCTCCAAGGGACTCTAGTTAACTAAATTAGGTGTCAACGAACAAAATCGTCGTAATTGGTGAGTTTTTGCTCGTACTTAGGTTTTTAGAGTTATTTCTTTGCATTTAAAGCTCGTTTAATTAAAGGTTAGCTAAGATAGCATAATATATAAGCATAATCAGCCTATAATGTTCCCACTGCTGGGACACAGGCCTCCTCTTTTCGAAAGAGGGTGGGCTATTATCTACCACGCGGGTCCAGTGCGGGTTGGTAGACGTCACATGTCTTCGAGGACATGCCGGCTTCCTCACGATGTATTCCTTCCGTTTTGAGAGCAGTGGTGATGAAATTATTTACACAAAGTATAGTGCCTGCCTGGGTTCGAACCCACGACCTACAACTCGTCGGTTACGGCTGTTCCCACAGATAGCACATGTAGATTTATATTTCTATGCTTAGGTTTGTTAAAATTAAAAGTTATGCAATTGTTTATTCCAATTTCAACCAAAGTAATTACTGATAGGGTTGGGTTACAAACTAATCACAAACTAGTCAATAACGCTTTAGTGAGTCGTGTCATGTACGGACCGCAATTGAAATACTAGTCTCAACACTAGTATTACTACATTCTGGATTCTCATTGGTGATTTGAGTTTGTAACTGGTTAATTTTGAGTAGCGTCAAGGACGACGAGCTTAAAGGTGCCCCCACACAACAGTTATATAACGTTATAAAACATTGTGTAGCATGATAACATTTTATAACAGTGTGTCACATTCTGCTACAACATCACTGGTTCAACTCGTTGTATAACATCGTATAACATCACTAACAATTTATAAAGGACATTGCTCTGCGCCCATACATTGTTCGCCCTGGAACCAAGAGCATCGGAAAATTATGTGTTGTATTGTCGATCATTAGTAAACCCCTATAAGATCTTATTTGTATAGCGGTTTAGCTGCAGAAGATATTTCGAAAAAGTATCAGATTTTGAGGTTATAATCGAATCATAACAACGACTATAATGTAAAGTTTTTCATAGCTTTGAGTGATTTTTAAGAAACTAATAAACAATAACATAATACATTTAGCTATTTTTTGCACCTACCTAGGTGATAATGAGATAATTAGGTATGTATCTATGCAGTTTTTTTCTAAAGCCTAAGTCTATGTAATTGCAACGTTTAAATGCATAGAATCTAATTAACATAGAGGCCTGTATTCTTAGAATTGGTTTTGGAATGAGATAAAATGTTTGTGTGTATTAATGTAAAAATAGAAACAGCGCGCGCTTGAACGGCGTTACTATAAAACGCGACTAGTATCTAGTGCACTTGCAAACGAGTGCGTCTGGACGGCGCTGTTCAAACGCGTGACTATAAAACCAGCCTTACCAATTGGGTAGAAAGTTTTTAAACCTACAGTCCTACATTAACTTATCATGTTTCAAAAATAAATAAAACACAGGTTTTAATGTCATGTTTATTGTTCATCTTCTAAATTGGCAATTAAAAATTGTCTAAAAACTGTGCAGGGGGTCGATATTATTTTGATGTCCCGCATAGCTCAAGTACCAAATAATGGTCCCGAAAGTCACTAAAACACACCGATACAATTACAAAGAGCAATCGACGCAGTGGGAGCATAGGTTAGGTGAGAGATTGACAACCGCCATTGAGTCATGTCAAAAATAGGGGTGGCAAACTCGATACGATTTATCGATATTTCCTGAGATTTACTATGGCCATACAAACTGAATTACATCAAGATTTGTCATACAATAACAATAACACCATTACAACTAAGACAATGTCCTATTTTACTTATAATAACACTCTTCTATACTTGTAATAATATTAATACATAAAAACATCTGCAGTGCTATTCCGTATCTCACCGTGAAAACTTAGGTGAAGTGAGTTTGAAATGAGCTGTCAATAGTGTCAATCGCTTGCATCAGCCGGAATGACAGCAGTGCGATTCTGTAACCATCTCACCGTGAAAACTTAGGTGAAGTGAGCGTGGAGTGAGCTGTCATTACAACTAATGCTAGGGATCGACACTATTAACAGCTCACTCTAAGCTCACTTCACCTAACTTTTCAGGGTGAGATTTTTACAGAATCGATCGGCTGTATCTATAATCTGCAATATTGTTTTTTGAAGAAAATATTTATAATGTATTCAGTAACGATAAGTATTTTTTACCCGACTGCGGCGAAGCCCAAAAGGAGGGTTTTTAAATTAATTTTCGTAAATAGTCGTTTAGTCAGATGTAAACCACACACTTTTCTAAACGATCATTAGAAAACCCTGAATAATGATCATGATGAAATATGTGGGATTTGTTCAATTCAGAATTATTCTAACTACCTATTTAAAATCGAGTATGACCTCATTCATAAAGTATAGACGCCAGCACATCAAGCTACTACAATCTGTCAAATGTATTTAATAGATTTTCAACTTTATCGCTAAAGCATTAAGGTTCAAGGATGATTGGGAAAATTTGACAGTTTCGGGTAGCTTGGCCTGCTGGCGTCTGTACTTATACTTAGTAGGTTTTTAAATTATACTTTTAGGGAATATAATATATAGAATATGAAATGGTGATTGAATTGTTTTATTGATGTCTTCGAAATAAATTCAAAATGTGATTCAGATTCAAAAACATGCAACAATTCATAAAAAAATCAATCGATCGATTGCAATCAATTGGGCACCCTAATCTTTTTCGATACGACATGAAGTTTCGCGCAGATCGCGGCGATTAATGTTATTAGTCTCATAAAATACTTTAAAATGTTCATTATGGCATGCAGCTAGTCTGTGTTACAAAAGTATTTGCAACTAATATACTAAAATAGACAATTAATTATCGTGTATGTCCGATATTTCTTGTGCACAGGGCGATTCCGTACAATTTCCTTTGTTACAATTTGTTAAACAAAGTTAGACAACAAATGTTATGCAACATTCTCTAACGTTATACAACTGCTGTGTGGGAGCACCTTAAGGTCATGTCCATCCAGTATAAGCGAAAGTAACACAGCTTACTATTATCAATAATAAGCTGTGTTCACAGCTTTACGCCAAGCATCCTTTAGCATCCGCTCGTCAAGAAACTTCTCGCTCTTTGATATCACTCATTCATCTGCACCCTAATTGTGTAACACACAATCAATCAGAATCGGTTTCATTTTGACAGTTCAACAACAATCATTGCGTTATTTACGTGTTGAGCAGACTTTATGAAGGTAACCTTTTTCGAACTTATGAAGCAATGGATTAGCAATATCCTTCAAAATGATTCAGATTGAGATTGATTGTGTGTTTCGCAATTAGGGTGCCGAATCATTTTGAAGGATATTGTTAATCCATTGCGTCATACGTCCGAAAAAAATGTCTGTTCAACAACGTACATAAATAACGCAATGAATGTTGTCGAACTGTCAAAATGAAAGCCATTGCTATTGATTGTGCGTTACGCAATTACCCCGCTGATCAAAATACTTCGTTAACTCTTAATATATCCACAGTTCATTACGTAAGTAAAGGGTTAGTATACATAATCAACCTATGATGTTCCCACTGCTGGGAAACAGGCCTCCTAACAGGCCTCCTCTTTTCAAAAGGCAGTGGGCTATAATCTACCACGTGGGCCCAATGCAGGTTGGTAGATGTCACATGTTCTCGAACTTTTGGTTCTACGACGTGCCGGTTTCCTTAAGGTGTTTTCCTTCATCGTTTTGTGAGTAGTGGTAATGAAATTATTTATACAAAGTAAAGCGCCTGCCTGGATTCGAACCCACGAGGGTTAGTGTACACATATGTAATTATATGTTCTATGTATGTAAGTATGTCACCAAACTCCCCGTTACTACCCACAAGCGGCTAGTAACGCCATTGTTGTTAATATTTACTAAATCCGCGGCTAACAAAGCTTATCACAGTTTATGCATAAATAAAGAGATATTTAAGTCGTTTCGTATAAAGGACTGCCCTGAATGTACAACGAGCGTAGAGCTACGAAAACTAATTATGGAGAGTGCGAACGAATACTGTTTGTATCGAGATAAATTCGTAATACGAGTAGTTTACATAATACGGGGTTATTTTAAATTGGTTAACTAAACTCCTAAAGATACAGGATTTTCCTAGGTTGAAGGGCAGGGGTCTTCTCATATGTAATAGCCATACCCATCCCTTATTGGAATAACACTGAAGGCCAATTCTCGTAATTTAAAACGTTCAAAATCTAGTCGCAGTCTCATTTCGGCGACAAGCAAATGTCAAAAACTTGTCAAAATGTAGGGAAATTAGAGGTATTTTTGACAGATTGAGACTGAGATCAGACTGTGAACGTTCTTAAAATTACGTGAATTGCCCCTCTGATCTCAGTCTCAATTTGTCAAAAAATAATTCTAATTTCCCTACGTTTTGACAAGTTTTTATTTTTCCAGTTTTTTTTTTAGCCTTGTGCCGCAGATAGTTCTAGACCCTTCTATTGTAGAAACATCTAGAAGGTTCTAGTACATACCGGCCCCGACTGACCAGATGTCGATAGTTCTAGAAAGTTCTAGCATCGAAATTTCTAGAAAGATCTTGACTTTTTTAGTTCTGCTACTGATACTAGATGGCGCTAGTGGTAACTAATGTCACCACGTACCGGGAATTACTTCCGGCGCGCAACAATAGGAATAGGAATATATTTGTCCTTTTTGTTGTATGTGGCGTACAATAAAAAGTTTATATAACATAATATCACGCCTGCATAATTCCTAGTGTGGGGCAACGTTTTTTAAAAATAAATAAAAATAAATTTAAAAAACTTTGCTCGACCCGGAAATCGAAGCCAGGAACTCATGCTCCAGCGCTTGCGGCAGTAAAGTGTTTAATAAACAAATGAAACAATAAATACATCAGCTACTTTGTGAAGGCCTAATTTTATCAAGATATTCCTTGGTTAAGTGAAAAGTCATTAAACTTCCACTCATAAATATTAGTGAAGTGTTTGTTTGTGAGTTTGAACGCGTTGATCTCTTGAACTACCGGAATCGGATTAAAAAAAATCTTTATCTCTCTCATATACCCCATCTTTATCATCATCATCATTTCAGCCGAAACGCTGCTGGACATTGGCCTCCCGCAAGCACCTCCACATAGGCCGGTTCTGTGCTTCCAGCGGGTTCCTGCGCCTTCACAAGGTCGTCGGTCCACCTTGTGGAAGGCCTTCCAAAACTACGTCTTCCGGTACGCCGTCGTCTCATCTTAATAGCATTATCAAATGCAAAAAGATTTTTTCAAATCCGATTTGAGGCTGCAAGGGCAAACCGCCCAATTTTTCAGGAAGGCTATTTAGCATCACGCTAGGACACCTGGGAGCAGAGCAAAAAGAAAAAAAGTAAGAAAGAACGCTTAGCGCAAAACGAAATAATAACGCGGGCAGGTGATGCGCGACGGGGTTGGTGGGAGGAACAAGAAATCTCACGTGGATGAAGTAGCAGCCAGAAGCCAGTACTTAATCATGTGCATCATCATCATCATCCTTTTCCCAACTATGTTGGGGTCGGCTTCCAGTCTAACCGGATGCAGCTGAATACCAGTTACTGAGTAATACGATACCCCTTGGTAAGACTGGTTGTCAGACTTTTGGGCTTCTGACTATCCGTAACGACAATCAAAGATCCACGAATGACAGCCGGGACCAACGGCTTAACGTGCTTTCCGAGGCACGGAGGAGTCTCGGTATGTAAAGATGGTCACCCATCCACAGACCAACCGCGGCAAGCGTAGCTTAACCTGATCGATCGACCTGTGCGGCTGTTATTATTTAGCCACGGGCCCCTATATTACTTAGAAGCTAGTAAGTAATATAAGTATAAAAACTAGGAAGGTGATGAGATAATGATGATGATTGCTTGGTGAACATCACCGAAAAGTGATAACAATATTGTCTTCCAATTCTCTCCTACTATTTCTACAGTCTTCGTACCTCAAGGTTCATGTCTCAGAAATAATTCACACGTCCCTCGAGAACAAAGCGTCGACTAAAGCGGTATTTTATACATTATACATATGAATTTACTAAAGAGTTATACCTTGTGAAGATTAATATAATGTCCCGGCAAGATTTGCAAGTAACAGAATTTGATCAAAAACTATAACGTATTCAGACTCTGATAATAGAACTATGGATAGAAATTGCTAACCAATTACCAATTGGTTAGCATTTTTTTTCCAAATCTTTTGGATTGTGATTCGTGTCCGTTCCGCAATTGGAATGCCGGTGACAAAGAAATTGCTAACCAATTGGCAATTGGTTAGCAATTTATTTCCAAATCTTTTGGATTGTGATTCGTGTCCGTTCCGCAATTGGAATGCTGGTGACAAAGAAATCGCTAACCAATTGGCAATTGGTTAGCAATTTCTTTCCAAATCTTTTGGATTGTGATTCGTGTCCGTTCCGCAATTGGAATGATGGTGACAAAGAAATTGCTAACCAATTGGCAATTGGTTAGCAATTTCTTTCCAAATCTAATTAAAAAAATAAAAAAACAAAAATCTAAAAATCTTTTTGCTAATATTTGCTTATCGCTAATATGATTGAAAAATTCTTCTGTTCATCAGCGTTTATAACGCAATGAATGTTGTTGAACCGTCAAAATGAAAGGTGTTGCGTATTATTTAATTACCCCGCAGTATGTCTATCTCACGAAAATACGCTCGCTTTATTTGAGTTAGCAAGGATAAAAACACAATGTGTGCGTGAAGACTAGTAGCGTCAACACAAAACACACACACACTTCCACTTCACCATTGTCTCGGACGATACTGAGAGCTCCTGCGCTTACACACATATTCACAGTGTGTTTGTACACTTGGTTAGTGGACAAGTAAACCGCGCGTCGCTTGTGAGAAAAAAATACTGTACTGGTTTTTCATTTTTTAGGTGCAAACTACACGTACAAATACCTACGCATGGTGCCTAAAAAAATTTTCTTCATGAAATTCAAAAATTGTTTTGCCGAAAAACAACACGTTTGGGAAAAATGTGTCAGTTTGTGATGCACTATCCATTGAGCATTTTAACTACGCTTCCATCATATTTGTGACGTTCCGTGGTTCTTTGTCTTAAGCGAGGTACACACTTGTTCGGCGACATCAGGGAGTGGCCACACTTATAGACGCGGAAACGGCTTTTAAGCCGTACCACGTATCAGTATCACCATACATGTCGCATTTAATTCGACGCAAAGTCAAGTCGCGTCGTCCGAACCAAAATAAGGCGTATGATGTCTTTTTTCGCTTTTATAGCATGGCTAATCGGTACAGAATGGTGGCAAAATTAAATATTATTATAATAATGTTCATATTCATATTCATATTAATTTATTCATTTTGTGAACATAGGGTACATTATACAGATATTACACAAAAAAATAAAATGTTGGTCCATGCTATGTTCCGCCAAAAGGCATACAAAATATCATTAGGTAATCAAATGTCAAGTAAAAAATAAAATAAAGTTAATAGGTAAGTAGATGTCACAATTTCATGCAATAGTGAATAATAATAATTAGTCACAATTTCGTATACAATACATAAAATGTCCATAGATATTATCATTATCTTATGACAGCAACGTTTTAATTATGAACCGATATAAAATTATACAAATATTATTTTAATTTGTCATTAAGATCATTAAGATTAACCGAATAATACGCCTTGTTACTCAATAATTTAAACAGCTTACGTTTAAACTCATTCATGCTGTTGCTTGATACAATTTGATCAGGTAATTTGTTATAAAGTTTTGGAGCCATTGCATATATACTATTATAGAGAAACTTGGTTTTAGTGTAAAGCGGGTGCAACTTTTTTGAGCGCCGCTGACTTTTTACAAATTCATATAAAAACATGTTGTTTTTTACAAAGATACAGGCTTCATAGACATAAAGTGATGGCACAGTCAATATTTTTAAGTTTTGGAAATGTGGCTTGCATGAAACCGTCCGTTTTAATTTACATATTGCTCGAATACATTTTTTCTGTGCTATCAGTACCTCCTCTACCTTAGTCGCATTGCCCCAGAATATAAGGCCATACCGCAGAACAGAGGCGACATAACCGTGATAAGCTGCTAGGAGCGCTATCTTGTTCACAATTTTGCCTAACATATAGAGAGCATAGGAAAACTTACTGAGCTTCCCAAATACATTATCAATTTGAGTCCTCCATGACATATCGTTATCAATATGCAATCCGAGAAATTTTGTGACATTAGTTTCCAGTATTTGGTCTCCTTTGTAGTTTACTTGAAATTGTGAAAGTGTTTTTTGTCTAATTTTAAAATTCATAATTTTAGTTTTACTTAGGTTAATTTTAAGGTTATTAGCGTTCAGCTAGTCAATAATCGTAACAAGACTCGTGTTAATATCCTCTTCTATTTCTTTATTACTACCAGTATCATATATAACCGTGCTGTCGTCGGCAAATAAGGACATTTGGTGATTGATTATTTGGGGAAAGTCATTAATGTAGCAGATAAACAGCAAGGGTCCCACCACAGAACCCTGCGGAACACCGTAACAAAGAACTTTAGAACTAGATGAGTATACTACTTCAGTTTTGGTCTTAATATCTACTTGACTAATCTGAGTAATTTGTTTTCTATCTTCCAAATAAGATTGTATCAGATTAAGCACGTTACCTCTGATGCCGTATCTGTTTAGCTTAGCTAATAGTACTTTATGGTCCACATAGTCAAATGCCCTAGTCATATCCATATACATAGCCATTACTGGTTTCTTATTGTCCATGTTGTAATGTATTTTTTCAAGAAAATTATATACGGCCCTATTAATGGTTTTTGATTTCCTAAAACCCATTTGTTCCTTGCAAAAAATATTATATTTTTCAAAGTAATTATAAATTCCATTATAAATAACTTTCTCGAAGATCTTTGAGAAAATCGGTATCAAAGCCACAGGTCTATAATTAGTTAAATTTGTTTTGTCATCTTTTTTATGTAATGGCTTGATAATAGACACCATTAACTATTGCGGAAATATACCATTTAGAATACATATATTTATAATGTCACTTAATATAGGTGCTATAAGAGGAGCCACTGCTTTAATTACTCTTGTGTCATGATCATCATATCCTGTACTATTGGTGTTTTTAAGATTGTTAATTATAGTAATAATGTCCTTTGGTATGGTTGGTTCCATAAACATAGATTTATGCGATCCTAATGTTATAATATTATTATTCGTCTGAATATTATTGGCATTCGGTATAATGGAGTCCACAAAATAATTATTAAATTGCTCTGCTATCATTTTAGGATCCGTTATATATTTGTCGTTCACATTAATTACACTTATATTTATATTTATATTACTTATATTATCTTTAAGAATGTTGGGTTTCATACTATTTATTATGTACATGCACATTTATGTACATAAGTAGTATGATTTACTAACGATTATTAAAAAATTCAAATGATCTCGCTATAGGGATTATGGACACCAATATAAAGTCTCAACAGCTGTATAGGTATTACAGGCCGCAGATCTATTTGTCTGGAGCGGAAATCGAACCCACGACTTGCTGTTGGAGAATTCACTGTAAGTAGTGACAGATTCGACTCGGTCTTTTGCAAAAAAAAAAACTGCCAAATCGAATGTGCCAACCCGAACAAGTGTGTAGCACGCCTTATAGAGAATTTGATATTTCAAATACTTTTTAAAGGTGCAAACGCTTGGCTCGGGGCTCTGACTGAGTTTCTTGCGAACTATGCCGATCAAAGTTAAGAAGCTTTTGTGATTGCGTTCGATCTCTGGCGGTTGAGATGCGGTGCATCGTGAGATGAAGCTCAAAGTTGCTTGCGATCAATATACGAGTATGCTGCTCTAATGTATTATTTGGATAGTTAATATTTGATCGCTTCCTTTTGTTAAAAAGAAATTATTTCACGTTATCAAAAGCATGATCTGTTGATTATTTCACAGGACAAAGTTTTATATTTTGAAAATCTATTAATTTCAAGACTGAGTATTTTTTTACAATCATTAATCAAATACAACATTTTTGTCTAATAAACAGCGGTTACAAAAACAAAAAAAAAAACAAATAAATCAATGTCAAAAACAACGGACACTCGGCGAAACTTCAGTTACCTACTAAATCACAACAACCAAAAGGAATCTGTTAAAAACAACTTCGGACCATTCACCTCAGAAACACGTAGTATAAGACATATTTTTTTATCCAAACTGACTTTCCTCCAAGTGTGGCGATTTCGCAAAGTTTAAGTGGCCATTAGCAAACTTGTTTACAGCTGCCCCAAGGCAACTGGTTCAGAGGCCCTCGTACGAACGATCGACGGAAACGTAACACAAATTCGGGCGACTTTTCAATCGAAAATGCAAAGCCCTAAAGCTTTCATTTGCCAGCTTTTTGCCAAATAAGCAGGTTGGGGTCGGCTTTTAGTCTAGTACTGGATGCAGCCGAATACCAGTATTTTACATGGAGCGACTGACCTCTACAACCCAGTTACTGGGTAATACGATACCCCTTGGTGAGACTGGTTGTCATAGACTTTCGGGCTTCTGACTACCCTTTTTTTTTCTTTTTTTTTTCAGGATGGGAAATCATCAAATGACCCCTCCCGCTCTGGGTGGAGCAGAAGGGAGTGTCAGACTCTTACTGACTAAAACCCACCCGTGTTCCTTCCTTAGCCCTTTATGTACCAGGGCAGCGGTAACCCTTTCGGACGATCCCGCTACCCCGGCAGGCTTCGGCCCTGTCGGGACCCGTCAACTACGCTGACATCTCTTTGAGGCGCGCGTGGAACACATACACGCCGTCCGGTACGGGCCTGGTCCTGATCGGACGGAGAGCTACCCATTGCTCTCCGCCCGCAGGCCCGCGCCTACGGTGGCCGGGAGTCGTCACGCGGCTCCCGACGCCCGGAGCGTCTCCCTCGGCGGCTGAGGCGTGAGGATCTCTCCCTCGCCCATCCCGCCACCTCCTTCGCTAGCATGACTGCTTCGCAGAAGGAGGTGACCGCCTCCCACTCCCTCTCGCCCCGGACCATGGCTTGCACCAGGGCCGGGCGCGAGAGGTCGCCGCCGCTGCCGATCGCCTCTACGAGGACACGGCGGTGCTCTGCCCAAGCGGGGCAGACCTCCACCGTATGCTCCACCGTGTCCTCTGGGCGATCCTCGCAGTGGTGACACCCGGGCGTCTGCTCCCGCCTGATTATGTGCAGGAACCTCCCGAAACATCCGTGTCCGGAGAGGACCTGCGTCAGGCGGTAGGTGAGAGCGCCGTGACGACTCTCTAGCCACTCCTCAAAGAGGGGTCTTACCGCCGCTATCGTGGCGTGCCCTGCGCTGGGTTGCGATAGTCGCGCCTTCCATTCCACCATGAGACCGCGCCGGAGGTCCGTCCGCTCCGCAGTGATTTGCCGCGGGTGCAGAGTTTCCCCCCGACGTAGTGCCTCCGCGCGCCAGTCATACAGGCGCGCGAGGACTATCGCCTCCAGATCCCATGGTGGCAGTCCGGCAAGGAGGCTTGCTGCCTCGCGCGAGATCGTGCGGTACCCCCGGATTAGCCTTACGGCTACCACCTTTTGGGGCGCGTTCAGGTAGTGTGCGGCTCGAAGCCGCAGTGAACGCGCCCATACCGGGGCCCCATATAGGGCCATGGACCGCACGACCCCCGCGTAAAGCCTCCGGCAGGAGGCGTTTGGCCCCCTCAGGTTGGGCAGGAGCCGCTTTAAGGCGGCCCCGGCCCGTTCCAGTTTGGGGGCCAAACGTCGGAAATGCTCGACGAAGTTCCACCGGCTGTCGAGGACGAGACCCAGGTATCTCATCGTCTTCTCGACGCCGATGTGAACCCCTCCTACCATCAGTTGGGATCCCGAAGGTGGCCCGTACCGGGGCCCATGAAAAGACATGGCCTCGGACTTGTTCAATGCCACCTCGAGACCCAACTGCCGGATCCTTTCCACGACTATCGCAACGTGATATGACGATGCGACCTCCCCTGCGCCAGGACCAGCGTGTCGTCAGCGTAGCAAACTACGCTGACGCCATCAGGGAGGTCGGCCCGCAGCACCCAGTCGTAACCGATGTCCCACAGGAGCGGCCCCAGAACCGATCCTCCTATAGCGTTTTGGTATATTTTTGGTTTATTTTACGATTAGTATCAGCCATTGATATGAATAGCGTAGTCAGTCTATAATGTTCCATCTGCTGGAACACAGGCATCCTCTCGGTAAGAGAGAGTGGGCCGTAATCCACCACGCGGGCCCAGTGCGGTTTGGTTGACGTCACAACTCTTCGATATGAATAAAGTCTTAAAACTAAAACTTTACTTATGTGCGAAACAAGTATTTTCAATTTTAACATTGTTGGAGTTAAATGTACTCCGCGCGCTTGTGCTTGGCCCACAGTTCCGTACGTTTTTTACTGAATCGTACGCTTGTCAGGGAATCGAGGGCGAAATAGTAATACAAGCTGGTTGCTAAGCTTTCCTTAGGCGTAGGAAATAAATGTTAATTATGAAAATGGAGGGCCCTTCTGTGTATTAAAGTTGGGTCGTCAGATAGGATCGTTTGGGACTAAGTGCCGGAGGAAAGTTTCTGCCTATATCTTCATGATCGTTTCTTCTCAGGGGACGGCAGAATTCTAAGGGGACTAATGTTCCAATACTAATTATGTAAGCTCCTCACTTAACAGTCCTTGTTATAATCGTTTTTGTACTAAAATTACCCAATTTGGCCTAAATACGACTATTCTATGCATATTGCAGCAATTTTATTATAGTATTAAACTATACATAATCAGCTTTTATTGTTCCCACTGCTGGGACACAGGCCTCCTCTCTTCGAGAGGGAGTGGGCTATAATCTGCCACGCGGGCCCAGTGCGGGTTCGTAGATGTCACATGTCTTCGATTTTTTGGTTCTAGGACATGCCGGTTTCCTCACGAAGTTTTCCTTCACCGTTTTGAGAGCAGTGGTGATGAAATAATTTACACAAAGTAAAGCGCCTGTCTGGGTTCGAACCTACGACCTACAACTCATAAGTCGCGGACGTTACCACTGGGCCACCAATGTTCTATTAAATAATAGTATTAAACTATAATAGTACTAAACAAGACCACTGGAGTGTGTTGGATGCGAGAAGCACAGAACCGGTCGAAGTGGCCCTGCTTGGGAGAGGCATATGTCCAGCAGTCGACTGAAATAATGATGATTCAACTAGAAATACTTCTCAAGCATGTGTCTCCGCCGTGTCCTCGTAGAGGCGATCGGCAGCGGCGGCGACCCCTCGCGTCCGGCCCTGGTTCAAGCCATGGTTCGGGGCGAAAGGGAGTGGGAGGCGGTCACCTCCTTCTGCGAAGCAGTCATGCTAGCGAAGGAGGTGGCGGGATGGGCGAGGGAGAGATCCTCACGCCTCAGCCGCCGAGGGAGACGCTCCGGGCGTCGGGAGCCGCGTGACGACTCCCTGCCACCGTAGGCGCGGGCCTGCGGGCGGAGAGCAATGGGTAGCTCTCCGTCCGATCAGGACCAGGCCCGTGCCGGACGGCGCGTATGTGTTCCACGCGCGCCTTAAAGAGATGTCAGCATAGTTGACGCGGCCCGACAGGGCCGAAGCCTGCCGGGGTAGCGGGATCGTCCGAAAGGGTTACCGCTGCCCTGGTATATAAAGTGCTAAGGAAGGAACACGGGTGGGTTTTAGTCAGTAAGAGTCTGACACTCCCTTCTGCTCCACCCAGAGCGGGAGGGGTCATTTGATGATTTCCCATCCGCAAAAAAAAAACCATGTGTCTCCATTTACCTTCTTCTCTATTTTCTGAATATTGTACTGTATTGTATCAAACTACAACTCGAATTATTTATTTTAATTAAACCATTTACAGGCACTTTTGAATTGTCAAAATTAAATAGTCGGTCAGTTAGTCAAAAAGTTGAAGCTAGTTGCGGTATTTTGGGCTGGTGTCTGCAACTCCACGTCAAAGTGCGTATATTGCGTACGGTACATACATGCTTAGATTTTCCGAAAATCTAAGCAAGAACCTGAAAACCGTTTTCATTCGTTCAAAAATGCGAGTCGACATTTTTGAATCCAAGCAGCCAATAAAAGGAAAATGCAAGTTATGTCAAATACGGAACTGGAGAAGCAGGATAGCACTATGCAGGTAACTGAAAACAACATTTTGACTCCACAACCCGAAGTCTCTCGGCACTCCACAAATAGACAGCACACTGTACAGTCGTAGCAGACACCTAAGTGACTGCAAACTAAAGGTCCAGCCACGTGAATGGGTTCCGTACAATTTGGCTTGATAGACTTCGTTCAGGGTGCTAAAGCGGACGCGGAATTTCAAACATCACATCGTGTTGTTGCGTCTATAGTATAGTGAGGCGATGCTTATGGCGGATTTACATTTGAATTAGTTAAGTAGCGACATTGGTGCAAATAGCAAGTCAAGTGTCCAAAAGTCAGTCCAAAAGTAACGGTTTTGTATCACGAAGTACATATAAGTAGACGTCAAGGGATTTACCTTGCTTAGACGGTTGTGGCTTCGACGTGGCCTTGATGTGGTTGGTATCGCCCACACGATCGATTTTGACGGTCAAATGTGTTCCGTGTGAATAAACTATTCATTTTCATACAAATTTGCGCCCGTCCATGTGTCGTCGTTGTGGTACGTGTGATAGGGCCCTTAGCGCGACGGGCATGAGCCATTGTCATTTGTTTTACCCTATGGAAACACGTCTAGCCAGCACCCTAATTGCGTAACACACGATCAATCGGAATCGGTTTCATTTTCAAGCAAATTGCTAATCCATTGCTTGAAAAATTTGAAATTGAAAAATTTGTCTGCTCAACACGTGAATAACGCAATGAATGTTGTTGAACTGTCAAAATGAAACTGATCCCGATTGATCGTGTACGCAATTAGGGTGCTGTACTACATGCTGCAACAGCTCGCGATGCACTATTAACACCTAATCGCTGTAGCAACAGCGCCCGCTAGCGCGCCCGCCACCGCGCTCTCTACCGCAGAAGTCACCCCGTTTTCACCCGGACGAGGCCCAGACGTCCACTACGTCAACAAGGGACGTTTCGCCATGTTTGTACTACGGCCGGTTATGTTGTGATTATATTAGTGGAGCAAGGTAAATACGGCAGGTAGGCTTTGTGTAAACTGAGTTACGTTGTGTCGCTTCATATTTGGGCTGTGAGGACTAGACTGAGTTAGATCCAATTAGCACCAGCTACGTTTGAGATTAAAATATCGTAGGTAGGTACTCAAATTTCTGGTTCGTGGAACTGTACTTACCTAGTTCAGTGCCGCAGCAGCGTATGACTGAGACCGTTGCGTTAATTTGCATTTTGCCACTTCAGCTGTGATGCCATGTTATGATTTAAAATTCTAATTTTAAATATGTAACTATATCGTTTTTATTATTATAAAAAAATATAATTTTTATTTTTTCATTGTTTTTATCTTTAATCATAATCTAGCGTCACAGCTAACGTGAAAAAAGGTCAGCTATGTAAATTTTAAAGCTAGGTATGCTTATCGAACTGAACTAATATAATAACCTTTATTTTCAAAAAGCCAAGTAGTATTGGTCCATCTCAATCAAACATAAAACAATGAATTTCACCGCCATGCATTATTTGAGACAGAGTGAACGTCTGTGTCTGTGCTAGTATAAGCTGTATTACAGACATAGGCGCCTTCCTCTTACAGTTCATTGACAATTTTCTGCACTTGGTAGGAGTAAAACTTAGTTAAACATTACTTTAGTAAACATTAGTAGCTAAACATTAGTAATTAGTAACTATTAATGCATATCACTTATGTAACAATGTATAACCCCATGTGTTATATGAAAATGATGATAGCTTGCAAGTAGGTACCTACCATTACCATTTACGTTTAGAGGTGTACTAGCTGCGCCCCGCGGAGTCAACCGCATAAGTGTCGATCCCGTGGGAATATCAGATAAAAAGTATTCTATGTGTTATTCCGCATCAAAATCCGTTCAGTAGTTTTTGCGTGAAAGATCAAACATCCATCCATCCTCACTAACTTTCGCGTTAATAATATTAGTAGGAAGCAGGAAGGATTGAATACGACACACGTGGATTGATAATAGCATTCATATGTATCTCTTAATAACACACGACTCATTTTAATAAGCCCTATCTAAAAATACGATCTCCCAACAAGGAAATCTAATACAAAAAAAAAACACGGGAGGGAAATGAAAAAAAAATCTCTTTTCCGTGAAAAATATTGAATATCTGGTGACGACATACGGTGCTGCGTATCGTGGGGCTTCGAGAAGTAATCGGCGTCGATTATAACATGATATCGGAAATCTGCCAGGATCACGTCGCTTCCGCAACATGTGTTTAAAAATCGCGAGACGGCAGCTTTAAGGCGGGTTCACACTTGGTTTTAATGTTTTTGTAATCTGTGCTGGTTTAAAAATATTTTTAGTAAAGTCAGTAAAAAGTCCCTAGTTGAATCAATATTCAACTTGGGACATTTGAACACATAACATCACGCTCGTGATCCCTGAAGAGTTAGGCAGAGGTGAGCCCATGGTACACCCACATTTCACCATGTGTGGAGGCGAACCTACATAAAACAATACATAAATTATAGATAAGCGAAATGTTAGTATCTTATTCGCAATCTCCTTTGATTATAATAATATATGAACTAAAACTTGTTCCCACAAAAGGAACTTAATTATCTCCTAAAAATGTTCTTCCTCTCTTCTACCCTTTTGCTGTGCCCTACAGGGTACATAAACATCTAAATTCTGTTTCAAATTGATTTTATTTCAAGTTAAACAATTGACGACACGGTTGGCGCAGTGGCTGAGCGATCGACTGCTGCGCTGCGTATCGCGGGTTTGATTCCCGCACGGAACACATATTTGTATTGCCTACAGGTAGTTGTTCCGGATCTGGCTGTTTGCGTATGTGAGTTGAAATGTTTGTAAAGGCACCCACGATACAGGAGAAATTCCTAGTGTGGGGCAAAGTTTAAAAAAAAAAACAACTTTATTTTAATGTCATATAAGTTGATTTCAGAGTGACTAGCACCATTGAAAAAGTTATAAAAATGTTTGAAGTTGTAGCGTAAACTGAACTTTATTGTGTAAGAATTAAAGTAATTTTTCCATAAACTCATATTTGTTTAAATTTTTGGCGAATATCTCGCGATTCAAAAATACATTATATAGGTGGTAAAGCAATAAAGATATTGAGTATTGGCTGCTACTGAGAAATGTTGTGATGGAAAAACCCACCTACACATGATACCTACTACTTTATTAATAATAAACTTCTGAACTGAACGCGAAGGCACCATCATTTCCACTTTTATTCACACTTGAACAAATACATAACATACTTGTACATACATAATCAGCCTATAATGTTCCCATTGCTGGGAAGCAGACCTCCTCTCTATGAGAGGCAGTGGGCCATACTCCACCAAGCGGGCCCATTGCGGTTCAGTAGATGTCACATGTCTTCGAACTTTTGGTTCTAGGACACGCCTGTTTCCTCACGATATTTTCCTTCACCGTTTTGAAAGCTGCGGTAGTGAAATTAAATACACAAAGTAAAGTGCCTGCGTGGGTTCGAACTCACGACCTACAATTCGTGAGTTGGGGCTGATATCACTGGGCCTCCACTGCTCTGTTCTTTGCACGAAAAAACTTTTTCAGAAAAAAAAAAAAAAAATACAACCGACTTCCAAAAAAGCACTACCAAATGAAAAATTACTTTAATTTCGGAAGTCGGTGTCGTTGGTTCCGTATTTTCGCAAAACAGTTTTTATTTTTCACTTTTTAGTTGTACCTACCTACCCCACTCAAATTCATATATACTTGCAAGATTAGAGGCACCCCAACACTCCAGTCACTCACTCTCTCTCTTCATTTTGCCAGAAATGAGGGTGTACCGTGGTATACTGAACACATCTGCGTACCCCTTTAGAGGGTACAGGCATGATGTTATGTTGTGTGATTGCTTAAACAATACATACATAAGCGATAGCAGCAATTTGCGGTTGATTTGCTGGCATTTATTGAAGAGTTCCGTTTTCTGTATCCAAAACTCATAATCAGATCTTTACAAAATTTAAATGGGACTATTTCGGAATAAACCTCTTTCCAAAAAATAATATATTTTGCAAATCCGTTCATATATGACGGAGTTATGCCCGAACATCCTATCCTACTAATATTATAAACGTGAAAGTTTGTATGGATGGATGGATGTTTGTTTCTCTTTCACGCTAAAACTCAGTAGTTTTGGCGTAAAAGAGGAACAAACATCCATGGATTTGGATGAAATTTGGCACACATATAGATATCCTGATATTCCCAAGGGGTCGAAACTTATGCGAGTGAAACCGCGGGGCGCAGCTAGTATGTACATTAAAAAAAATATATATATAAATATCCGAATTGAGAACCTCCTCTTTTTTTTTGAAGACAGCTAAAAAGGCGACTGTTCTTTCCCTGTAAAACATAAATTGCACACTCAAATGGCTTCCGTTATCAAAACAGACCTTGGGCCGGTAAAACAAATTAATTGTACTGATAAACTAAGCTAAGTAACACTACTAACTAACAGCTATAGGTAGGTACCCAAATTAACAACGTAAAGTCAAAGTCAAAGTATATAATCTACCGTCTATTACATAATATAAAGTTAAGTTACTTTTCGTGTCTGTCTGTGACAACGATGTTCTTCTAAACTACGAAACGGATTTTGATACGGTTTTTGACCAAAATTTTGACAATTTCTTCCGAAAGGTTTATGTATACCTATATAATGCATTAATATGAAACTTACATTTAATAAAGAAATCTCGATGTTTTGTCAAGTCGTAAAACCGTGCGAAGCAGTAAACCAGTAACAGTCAGAAAGTTGAAGCTAGTTAAACCTAACAGCATATCGGCTTTACAAAGCCAAAATTGTCTTCTAAAAATTAATATATTCCCCACAGATTTGACGCAAAAATTCGATGTGTAATAACCCTAACTCCGAAGCACGTGCCTGCCACATGACATGGAACGCGACGCTGATTAAATTTGAAACCATAAAAAATCATGAACGGCAAACAGGACCTGTTACAGGGGTTGCGTGCTCATACATTGTTAAATAAATTGTACCTTTTACTCCGGTCAAAGGTAAACATTGGGATGGTTGCATGTCCCCCAGCCGTATTTGGTTCGAGTTACTAATTCTAGATTGAAAGATATTTTTTTTATAGATTTTGAATTACACAATGAGGTTTTTTTACGGGTACCCATTAAGTTTGTCTGCGAGTTGTTTTACTTTGATTAAGTTTTTATAAAGAACAAAGAATTTAGTGTTTTTGTTTTTGTAAAAGGCACCTACATAAGTACGGTTTGACCTGTTAGAATATCTCTAGCTCAACATTTACTATTCATAAGGGAAAAGTAAGGTACAGTGAGACTAAAATCCGTAGACCACAAACAAGACTGTTTTAAAACGAAAAACAAGCGTACTCTCACTAAAAGTACTTCAACGAAAGTTGTAAATATTCATAATCCACTGACCCTATCCCATATTAATAGTGAAATACTAACAAAGGCATACCCAGCAGTGTACACGAAGTTATACCTCGCCGACCAAAATTTCATACGATGCAAATATGCAGTTTGTTGGCGTTTCGGGCTACCTTAATGGCTTGTTTACTTTAATAGATAACGCATGTGATATACAGCTGCACGAGAATAGAACCACGACCCTCACAAAGATAGGTAGGGGAGAGGCTTGGAGGATGATTCAGCAAATAGGTACGAGAAAAAATTTTAAAGTTTATATTATGAAGTGAATTGTGGTTTCATCAGTGGTTGATAGATTATGAAGGTAAGGAAGAAAACCATAACCAAACGCCCCCCTAACCCTTTTAAATAAGCCACACTGCAACGTGTTCAGCTGCATTCAGTTAGACTAAAAGCCGACACCGACTTACCCCGGCAACCATAGTAGGGAAAAGGGTGGACGAATGATGACTACAAATTGTCAACAAAATACTAAACTTACTTCCGAATCTCAACCAATACAAAGCGTTCTTAAAAAACTTTCTATCGGCACAATCAACCTTAAATTAACACCGACTCAATGCCGATTAGTATCATAATCAACCTATAATGTTTCCACTGGCACACACAAGCAACCCCGCTGTGAGAGAGAGTGTGGGGCATAATCCAGCTCGCGGGCCCCGTGCGGATTGGTAGATGTCACATGTCTTCGAATTTTTGGTTCTAAGACATTCCGGTTTCCACACGACGTTTTCCTTCACCGTTTTGAGAGCAGTGGTGATGAAATTAAATACAAAAAGTAAAGTGCCTGCCGGGGATGAACTCACGACCTGACTCGTACGCTGGGGCCGATACGACCACTGCTCTCACATGTGTTGTATGTTTGATACTAATGCAAAGACAGTGCATATTCAACAGAGTGCCACTAAAAACAAACTACACACTCACTGCAGCACACCTGCGGCTTAAAAATCACACCATCAAGATAAACTTCATATAAAAATTCAAAACAACTGCTCATGCATAATAAACTTTTAGAATATATTTTCATGAACTTTATTTTTGTTTTTAAGCAAAAAAAAACTAGAGTTAGTATGCAAAACGCACAGTCCCCGTTTATGACATCACTGGTCTAGTAAAACTAATTTATCGTTCAGACTCAACACTGACTTTGCATTTGCCCCAACCAGAATAAGCACCGCAGAATTCAAGATATACGGCCCTATTCTAGCTATTATGGTGAAGCTGAAATATTTCTTCCCCCGTTTAAGTGAAATGTGTGATTATTTTGGGTGGATTTTGTTATGCATAACTGATGAAGTTGTGATTTACCATTTGGATTATTTATTTATTTAATCTTTTCGCACACAAAAAGGTAAAAATGCGGACTTAATGCCTTAGGCATTCTCTACCAGTCAACCAAGGGTGGTGAAGAAATTAGATGGCAGGTGCTTTGGTTGAACCGAACAATGATAAAAAACTATGAAAATTATTGAATCTAATAAAAATTATATAAATAAAAATGGATCTTCGAAATGTATGTACGCCCATAACTTTCGAACGACTGCACCAAATTGGATAATTCTTTTTTTTTGTGTTCGTTATTGTCAGGACAAGGTTTGTATACATAATTGGACCCGGTAGGTGGCGCTGCTTTTTCGGGTGAGATGACGTCTGCCGGGTCCGCTAGGTTCTATCAATCAATCAGCGTTTTACTTATAGGAGTAGGGTCGGAGTAATGTAAGAGTAGGTTAGGAGTAGGTTAGGAGTAGTGTAGGAGTAGGTTAGGAGTAGGGTAGGAGTAGGGTAGGAGTAGTGTAGGAGTAGGGTAGGAGTAGTGTAGGAGTAGGGTAGGAGTAGGGTAGGAGTAGATTAGGAGTAGGTTAGGAGTAGGGTAGAAGTAGGTTAGGAGTAGGGTAGAAGTAGGGTAGGAGTAGGGTAGGCTGTAGGGTAGGAGTAGGGTAGGAGTAGGGTAGGAGTAGGATAGGAGTAGTGTAGGAGTAGGGTATGAGTAGGGTAGGGATAGGGTAGGGAGTAGGACACCATCGAACCAACCACCACCACCGAACGAAGTAGCGCCGGGCAGCTAGAAATAATTTATATGGCAAAACAATGTTTGCCGGATCAGCTAGTTATAAATAAAGAAACGTACACAATTACATAAATACACACTCGTACATATTCTTTCGATTCTTCGGACTTTACACTTTTTTATTTGAGTTTAATTGTTTTTATCTGACGGCCAATTCTCGTAATTTAAAACGTTCAAAATCTAGTCGAGGTTCATTTCGGCGACAAGCAAATGTAAAACTTGTCAAAATGTAGGGAAATTAGACATATGTTTGACAGATTGAGACTGAGATCAGACTGTGAACGTTCTTAAAATTACGAGGATTGTCCCTCAGGATGTATGTCTCTGGTGTACTGTGTGTCTTTTAGTCTGTGCTAAATAATTTTCTTTTTTACTGTAACATTTTTTTTCAGGTGAACCATTTACTGGGGACCTTCGGGGTGATTGCGTAACACACTATCAGTGATAATGGCTTTCGTTTTGACAGTTCAACAACATTAATAGCGTTATTTACTTTGTTGATCAGACAATTGTTTCAAACATATGAAGCTATGGATAGCAATATCCTTCAAAGTGATTAGTGTTACGCAATTAGACTGTTACCGGCCAGTTAAGTTTACTTAAAATCTTGTCAAATAATTATATTCAACATTTTTGACCGGATACTGGTTTTTAATTCATTTCAAACATTTTTTTTCAGGATAAAATACTAACGACACGCCGTCAACGACAACGTCTCCGTCATAACTATACAGGGTCACATTAAATTAGCTAGCGAAGCTCCGCAGACGTGCTGGGTGTCGGTATCTAAATATGATAACACAAAAAATATTTTAATTTGATGATTTTTTTTGTGGGTTTTTGACTGCAATTAGTGTAGTCATTTGAAATATCAGTTTTAAAAAAACTGTTTTTGGTGTATACGCGTACTTCACAGACGTGATTGGTATCGATGTCTAAACACGATAAAACATATTTTCTCAACTCATACTTCAAGTAACAACACTACCAGCGGTCACGGACCTCCAAAAAAGACATGAAATATTTTTATTTTATCGTATTTAGATAGCGAAACTCTGCAGACGTACCCCATCACGTCTGCAGAGTTTTGCTACCTAATTTAATTTGACCCTGTATAGTTACAGGCAGGTTGTATCGCTGAAAACAAGATCCGCCACCAACTGAAACACTAAAATCCAGAGACCGAGTCTCTGGATTTTAGTTTACTAGATAGTAGTTACATATGTAACTCAGAAACATTTACCAATTACCTAGGAGTAGAAATAATACTTCAACTTGTCAACGATTAACTCAAAACCTCAAACGCTATACCAGAATACGACCACATTAGGGATGCCGGACACAACCTGCAAATAGAACTTGAGAGAACTGCCGTAAAGATGCACAACAGTCCGGGGACGGGATTATTTCGGGACGTGGCACAGCCCTGGCCTATTGTGGGACAATCACAGATGCAGTTCGAATCTTACGGACTATTGCAACTTAGTTACTGTATCTAGTTGGGTAAACGTGCACTCTGAACTGAATTAATATTCTACCGTGGTGTGCAGCTAAAAATATACATGAACTTGCGGCTGTGGTTGCGAAATTTGTGGGCTGTGCGTGAATGTTTGAAACGTGTTTGTATGAATCGGTTAAAACTAACCCTAATGTTACTAACCGCAACAAATTCAGGTTGTGACGTATCTATACTAATAATAAAGCTGAATAGTTTGTTTGTTTGAACGCACTAATTTCTGAAACTACGTTTTACATTTATTTTCCTTGTCTTTGGGCATTGTAATCTTGGTATTTTATTAGCTACTTTATGAACCTAACCTAACATGTAGTACCTACAGTCACATTCATCAGACCAACATTGACTTCCGATTACTTCCGAATCACATTAAGTAAATTAGAAAATCCGAAAACTCATGAATATCGAGAGCAAAATACTAAAATTGGGTCACTTCACTCCATTAACATGCAGAAATCAATAACGTAAGGTAAGTACGGGAAGGCTTTCAGTCGACGACGTAATTGCTGTGTGTAACCATGACAAAAAATGAGATCAGAAGGTCTAACTTGCATTAGGAAACGTTTTGTTTGAAATCATAAGAGTCATAATCGTAAGAGTAGGGGAAGGCAGTGTGGGATAGGAGGCAGGGGTAGGCAGGCGCTCCATGTAAAATACTGGTATTCGGCTGCATCCGGTTAGACAGGAAGCCGACCGCAACATAGTTGGGAAAAGGCTAGGCAGATCATGAAGAGTAGAGGAAGACCAAAGATACGATGGATGACTGTGTGAAAGATGATATAACTAGAAATAAGGTGACTATTACCGAGATGACGACTAATAAAGGCGTATGGACGAATAAGACATGGTGCGCCAACCCCAAATAAATAAGGATAAGAGCTGGTGCATGATGATGACTGATGAGATGGTAGAAGGTCCCCTGAACGATTACCAGCTTCAACAGATGATGATAATGGCAGAGTCTGAACAAAACATTGTCACTACTGCAGTCTGACAAATTTTTCTTGAGTCCATCATTACCAGCAATGGATATTCTGCCTATTCTTCTAACACCTCATGTATGGGCCCTCAGCTAAAAGGCATTACGTTAAAAGTCATCGCTTTTCTCATGCGAAGCCGTGGGAGCGGATATAAAGGATTTTTTAATATCTACCGTATAAGGCGCGACCTTGGAGTGAAGCGATGGATGGAAAGTGATACCGTAATGATGTAAAGTTTGACATCGAAGGTGAAGATTTTTCATGCATTATATGGCCTGATTTTGAATAGAGAAGATTGATTAAAAATGGATCTATAAAATTGTGGGTTTTATCCAGGTGCCACATTTTTCGGTCATTCGTGTCTCTAAGAACTGGCTGGAACGTATTATACAGGGTGGCAGGGATACCGACGTGCAACGTGCTACCATGGATTCAGTACATGATTCTGTAACCCCTGCGTTGAAATTTTCGTCGGTGATTATAAAATAAATCAGCTGTTCCATACATTTTGGCTGCGTAGGTATTGCATTTTTCTATAAAACAGCAGATTTTTTTTGCTAAGACCGACGAAAAATATTAACACTAGGGTCTAGAATCTTGTGTTGAACTCATGGTTTCAGTTTGTGCGTCGATGTCCCTGCCACCCTGTATACATTTAGGAAATAATTAATGTAATTAGGTAAGTGTTAAATTCATGAAGATACTTTTGATAAACTCAGAGATTCACTATGTTTCCGGATCAGTAAAGCGTACCTGCCCAAAGTATCAATACGTACTTACTACTGATACGATTTTCTGTATCATCAGATGTACTGTTACTTATTTACTGGGCTGATCTTTTTAAATAAAACAAAAAACTGTAACCTACAGTTACAGTGTCAATCTACAGTTTTGGGCCATTTGGGGTCGAAACGCTCGGTTCATGGGGTCTGAGTGCACGTCTCCTTTTTAAAGGAATTTTTCGCCGACTTGTCAACACTTCACGCGACCAGAGGGCTGGGATGTTCTTTGGTTAAAGAATTAGAATTGTCATTCACCGTGGCGATGCTGCCAGTCTTCTGGGTACGTTTCCGGATGATAGCATTGCGGACGAGTACTTCGAAGACTAAGTATCTTTTTGGTTGTATATTTATTTGATATATAGTTAGATAGTCATTTAATTAAGTATACCTAGTGTAAATAGTTAGTTATGTTAAATGTACTAAAACATTATCATCATGCCCATATCCCAATTTATTCGGAGTCAGTGCAACATGTCTTTTTCTTCCATACTTTCTCTATTAGTCGTCATCTCGGTAGTCACCCCCTTTATCCATATCATTACGATACGTATTCATTATGATTTAACTTAAATAATTTTAAAACCACAAACTAAAATGCTCCTTTAAGATCTTTATTCGGATAAACAGCTATCCAGCGTTACAACTTGCACCCAAAACAACAACGCTATTCAATTGAGTTATGATACACACATATAATAAAACATAATGCTGTTGATATTAAGTATTTACAATTTAACTTAAATCATTCTAAAACCACAAACTAAAATGCTCCATTAAGATATTTATTCGGATAAACAGCTATCCAGCGTTACAACTTGCAGCCAAAACAACAACGCTATTCAATTGAGTTATGATACACAGTGCAATACGGTGTCTACAGTACATAGTATATGTAGAGGAAACATTAAAGGAACCACACGCGAAATGTTCATATCTACACTTCGTTTTCCAGCTACAAACACTGTGGGTGACAGGTTTGAATTTTGTAGCGTACCTACTTTTGAATGGTTTTATGCTGGTGGAAACTGGTATGAATGGTTTATGAAAACTAAATTAAACTAAAACAAAATTACATAGGTATTTTCAAGTCTTTATAGCAGTTAAGATAGAATAATAATCTATACTAATAATAAAGCTGCTGTTTTATAGAAAAGTGCAATACCTACGCGGTCAAAATGTACGGAACAACAATTTTTTTTTTCATAATGTTTGATACATTTCTAAGCTCATGGTTACAGTTTGCGCACTGGCTATTTTTTTTTTCCTGTATGTAAGCCAGCCAAATTCTTATTTCTATAAAGTATCATCATAAATCAGGCTAAAGCTTTCACTAGACTCTTGAAAATTGTCAGTCATTATGGTGTTCATAAGCTATGAAACAGCAGTCACGGTAATCATACGCTATTAGCGACTGCGACGTCCCACGATCCGTTCCCAGTAGTTGTTCCGTAAGTGCAATGAAATGTGGTTTTCATGTCACTAGAAAACGCTTATTGGAAGAACAGAGTAATAATACCTAACACGTGGAGGTTCTTTTCGACTCTTCTGCATAGGAAACGGCCGATTGGAACCGTGCACCTAGCTTCTGACGTTTCATAAGTGCCCATGTAGGTTTAATGTGAAATAAAATATTTTGATTGTGAACAAAATCAATCTGCTAGCCTATTCTTAACCCTTTAGGTTCATAACGACAACTTCCCAAAACGTTCAGCCTCCCAAAACGTCCACTTCCCAAAATGGTAATTCCCTAAATGTTTATTTCCTATTTCGTCCACTTCCCAAAACGCTGTACGCATTTATAACAAATTGTCAAAGAAAGAAAGAAAAAGTATTTATTGCGACTCATACAGGATCATAAACTGAAGTAAACACAGTTAAAAATAAAATAAATTATATAAAAAAGTAACAAAAGGAAAATTAAACAGAAAGTCCTATACGAGGCCAAAAGGCTCCTATCTCAGAATGATGCTTCGACATCGCCATGCTTCGTTTCGCATGTTCGCATCGTCTTGCTTTGCTTCGTCATGTAAACTTTAATTACTAAATAGCAGACTGTTTAAAACGCATTTGTTTAAATGGCTAAATGATAATATTTTTTATAGCATTAAGGAATACTTTGAACATAAGTTGTGTTAAACAATTTGCGTGCTTTAGTCTTAAGCAAAACATGTATGATCTCATCCTTAAGTCATGTAACACCTTTGTATACCATGTTTTATGCAAAGAAATAAGTTAATAAATCGCTTAGGAGTCTTTTACAATATTCACATAACAAAAAGCAAACATACTCACACTACAACCAAAACAATAGAACTGCAAAAAAAAAAAAAAACGCATTCCACGAATAACAAAAAACTCCAAAACTGTTAAAAATAAATAAAACATTGAAAATGTTACACAAATATTTTTCTAACGCACTGTACACCTGCGGCTCAAAACATGTACCACTGAAATAAAATAAAAATAAACGTTCCTTTTAGTTGCGGCGGCATACAACGTGGATATAATGGGGGAATATCACATGGTGCTCAGATGTAGTGCACGAATTCATAATGGTCAATAGACTACCCCGGTTTTATTGAAATACTGTGTACTGCTAGACGGTTTGTCCGGTTGACTTTGATAACCGACATTCGCGAATATTTTATTTTTTATAATAAAAAAAACACGAAGTCAAAACTGTACATTGAATATTTTGAAAAAAAGTTATTGCTACGAGGTATGGGAACGAGTCTGGTACCGAAAATATAGTTTTTAGAATGTTTGTCCGGATGTGTATTCCAGATTCGCGCAAAAACGGCTGAACGGATTTCTATGAAATATGGCACACAGATAGTTTATAGCCTGGATTAACACCTGTTAGATATTTTCCGACTTCCACGCGGGCGAAGCCTAGGGCAAAAGCTAGTATTTTATTAGTTGCTGGCATGTATGATGAGATACATTATTCTACCTTAGAAGCATAGAGCCGACAGCGCGTGTCACTATGTAATATGAGTGTAATCGCTTTTAAGAATAATTACGTGTTCAATACTAAAAACGTCTTTAATTTATTCGACTCGCACCCTAACTGCGTAATACACTATCAATCACAATCTGAATCTAATCTATTGATCACATGTTCGAAAAATTTGTCTGTTCAAAACGTAAATAACGTAATGAATGTTGTTGAACTGTCAAAATGAAAGCCATTGCTACTGTTCGTGTTTTTACCCCACTGCTGCACTGGTAATATAAAGGTTCGGAGACCTTATCATAGGTACCTAAGTACTCCATTTTTTATGTACTGAAGAAAACTATGTAACTGACGTACGTAGTCTATGCAGGTTTATTTTATTATTCGTAAGATGAAACTTCTCGGCGCCAGTGAAAGCATTATGGAAGCTGTTAGTTAATTAATTGCTGTAGAGTTGCTTATTACAGGGTTATAGCACATAATGTTATCTATTAAGACCCGAGTATTTGACGTGCTCTTGTTTCAGCTAATTTTATCTTCTAACGTTACAATTATGGAGCTTAAAGTAGGTAATGAATGAGATTATTTTTAGGCTGTGTGGAAATGTTTATTAATATAATCTTCTCAGGCTAATTACGTAAGCAGTTTGATTTAGGGTTGATTTTTCAATAGACAGATAATTTTTATTCGTGGAATAAAGTTGACGTCTGACAGTTTTTGTATGGAAGAATTGTCAAAAATTCAAAATTATTCCTCCGATAAATTATCTGGCTATGGAAAACTCAGCCCTTAGAAGAGATAGTAATTTACGCACACCATCAACCGATTTATCAAAATAATTAAAAGAAAATGTTTTATTATTATCAACCAATTAAAGTTACAATAGTATCGTTTCGCTATCTTCTCTTCTGCATTCGGTCCCTAGTTTTTGAGGAATGTGGTCATTGGACCCCTTCAAGCGGACAATTTGCCTCCATCGACTCCGATCCAAAGTTGCTACCACCACCACAGTTATTCACCACAGACAATTTGCATAACCAACCTATAATTTTCCCACTGCTGGGACACAGGCCTCCTCTCTTTGAGCGGGAGTGGGCTGTAAACTACCAAGCGGGCCCAGAGTGGGTTGGTAAATGTCTCATGTCTTCAAATTTTTGGTTCTAAGGCATGCCGATGTCCTCACGATGTATACCAGTAATAATGACATTATTCACACAAAGTGCTTACTTTTTTTTGTTGGTCATGGGTTAGAACACAGGCAAGTACTTACCTGCCTGAGTTCTAACCCACGACCAACAACTCGTAAGTCTGGGCCGTAATCATTAGACCACTACGGCTTCAATTAACAATCCACTCAATTAAAAAAATAATCAATCAAACACATAAACAAAAATTAAAAACAAACAAAACCTTCCAAGTTAATCATAGCACATACTAGTTACTCATACAAAGGCAAACCGATGAACCCCGTATACATAGAAGTAAATATGCATCGACTGAGGAAAATTGTATCGCCCGGACATTCACCTAGCACTTTGTCAATATAGTTCACTTTCGCTTGCATTTAAATAGGATTTTTATGCTGAAAGAGGGAAAATATCTGAAAGAGAAAATTGGTGACTATTTTTATGTACAGAACACATTATTTTAAAGTAGCCATGATATAACTATTAGGGAACATTCCTTATTAAACTACGTGAGCAGTTGTGGCACAGTGGTGTCGGGCTCGACTTAGGAGTTGTAGGTTATGTGTTCTAACTCAGGTAGGCACATTTCTTCGTGTATTTTATTTCATCTCCCATAAACCATAATAATAATAACCAGCCTATAATGTTCCCACTGCTGGGACACAGGCCTTCTCTCTATGAGAGAGTCACAGGACACCATTTCATCACCACTGCCCTCATAACGGTGAAAGAAAATATCTCGAGGAAACTGGCATGTCCTAGAACCAAAAAAATTTAAGACATATTATGTGACATCCACCAACCCGCAATGGGCCCGCGTGGTAAATTATGGCCCACTCCCTCTCAAAAAGAGGAGGCCTGTATTGGTATACAGGCTTCCTCTATCAATCATCAATCAAACTTGTAAATTGATTGATTGCTATTAAAGTACATCATTTTAACTTAGGTAGGAATTTAATTATAATATTTATAAGCCATAAATACTAAGTGTAACAGCTTTTATTGATACTAGAAATCCATGGTAGATATAACTACAGCATCAGTCAACAATACATCTTCCTGAAAAAGCATAAATACTTATTTATGCTTTTTCAGGAAGATGTATTGTTTCTGAAATTGACACACAACAGTCATTTCATACAACAGTACAAAAATAACAGTTGTTAGTCAATTTGATTAACAATTAATCTGACTTTACCTCCAGACAAAAAAAAAGTACTTGCCGTGCTTTTAAACCCAGACCTAGTACAGACGGGCACACCAAGCTACCCGAAACTGTCAAATTTTCCCAATCAACCTCGAACCTTAATGCTTTAGCGATTAAGTTGAAAATCTATTAAATGAATTTGATAGATTGTAGTTGCTTCATGTGCTGGCGTCTGTACTTCTTAACGAGTCTAAGCCCCTCCAAGCCACAATCTTTGTTATTTAATCCTAAAATATTTATTTTAAGATGAAACATTAAATAATGTAAGTAAAATGAAAAAACTTTGAAGTAGTTGAAAAGTTTTAAATTATTAAGTTCACTGAAATGTCTTAATCAAAGGTTATGAAGCATCATTTCAAAAATATTAACACCTAAGTTCGGACTAAGTAATCTTTCTGTTCTTGATTTTGTTAGCCGAATGTAAATTAAAATGACTGAAAGTTTTCCTAATTTACAAACTTACTTTATATTAAAGTAAATAAAAATAACTATGTAATAGAAAAATTAGTCGAGAGGTGTCTACTAACTTCTGCCGGCGGCTTTGCCCGCGTGGGTGTCGGAAGTTATCCCATAGGAACATGCTACCGGGACAAAACGTCGACTATGTCTATGTCAGGATGCTATCTATCTCCTTGCCAAATTTTATCGAAATCCGTTCAGTGGTTTAAGAGTGAAAAGAAAGAAAGAAAAATATTGTATTCTGCACAAACCAAACGCATAATTACAAATAAAAAAAAAACAACAAAACAAAAGGTAACATAAAGACAGAGTTACGTCGAATGAATAATATTAGTAGGTATGGATTGAATGCCACCCAAAATGAAATAAATTCAAAACGTTTGAGAATAAATTAAGTGAAAAAAAAATAACATATTCATCATCTCATCTGCCGAGAATACCAGTATATTATATGGAGCGACTGCCTCAACCCAGTTACTGGGTAGTACGATACCCCTTTTTTTTTTCTTTTTTTTTTTTTTCTGGGTGGGAAATCATCAAATGACTCCTCCCGCTCTGGGCGGAGCAGAAGGGAGTGTCAGACTTTTACTGACTAAAACCCACTCGTGTTCCTTCAGTTGCCTGTGCCAGGGGCCACGGTATCTCTTTCGAACAACCCGCAGCCCCGGCGGCAGTACGATACCCCTTGATAAGGTTGTCAGACTTTCGGGCTTCTGACTGCCCGTAATGATTGTCAAAGATCCAAGAATGACAGCCGGACCAACGGCTTAGCGTGCTTTCCGTGGCATGGAGGGTATGTCGGTATGCAAAGATGGTCACCCATCCACAGACTAACCGTGGCAAGCGTAGCTTAACCTGATCGATCGACCTGTGCCACTGTTATTATTTAGCCACGGACCCCTGTAATACATACTGTGCTGTGTCTAGTTGTCATTCGCCAAATGTGCAGAGTATAACGTGCGAACTCTAGTTATAATACAAATTAATTGTCAATGAAAACCTTTTCTTTTTTTTCCTATAGGTACTACAACTTATAATACACATTTTACCACAAAAAACGAGCCTTTTATAATATGTGACAAGTTACCGCAAGACTATAGAAGCATGAAGAAACTCTTACTAATATGGATCAACCATAAAGTAAGTGAACATTGCCTACATTTACCGGCTATTTTCTTGCAAGTAGGAATAATCTGACTTTCCTCGAAGTATATTTTTTGAGTCTCCATAAAGAGGTAAAAACTGATAGAGCACTGAGTCGACCGAACATAACATAACGCCTGTATTCCCTGAAGGGTAAGGCAGAAGTATGACTAGTACACCCACATGTCGCCAGATAGATATATGTTCAAGTGCCATGTAACAGGGGCGAGCCTATCTGCAAACAAATCCAGACTCCGCGCTGAGTACTGAGAACTTCCAGATGAAAAATTCCAATAACACTTTGCCCGTCCTGGGAATCGAATCCAGGACCTCATGCTCAGCAGTAGCGCTTGTGATCCCTAGAGCAACAAGGCAATCATAAAAAAATTGATTATATAAGGTAATGTAAATTCACTCGCATGCCTACTTAGTTCTTATAAAAAATATTCAATAGGTAACATGTGGATAACGTTGTGAGTTACACATAAACTACTAACATTAGATACTAAGGTTTTATTAATTAAGAAACTATGTATAATTGTTTGTTTTCCCAAATAAATAAATAAAAATAAATGTTACTGAAACCCAAACGTAAACTTTGAAGTTTGTGGTTACGATGTAAAGAGGATGCAATAAGAGCATGTGTGTGCAAAGAACAACAAAATAACGGAATCAGTGCAGAACATAAGTTACGGTGTCTAGCATACTCACTGTTTGTGTACACTTGTACACATTCGAACAGTAAAATATAGCCAAACAAAGTTTTATTTTCAAGATAAATGTTTCAATAAACTGTACCTGCAAATCTACAAAATGGCGGTTTTTAAATATTTTGCTGGTTTAAACAAAACAGTTCCCGCAAAATATGTGTCCACTAGATTAATATGGTATTTCATCGAGTTACGAATGCAGTAATTAAATAACAACAACAGTGACGGCCACCTACTCAAATGGTACAGCCTCTCAATGAAACAACCAGCATTTATTTATTTTATTATCCAAAACCCACAAACTATGCTATCAATACATTACACACAATACATTACATTTTACACATACAACTATGGAATGCTACTTAAATGTCCCGGTTACAACTGAAACCGCAACCTTTAAACACTTTTCGATAACACATTTCAATTCCAATTTTATAAAATGGCACTCTGATACGCTACTATTGCCGCTATCGAAACAGTTTCGAAGCAATATAACTTTTAACTTATACTGGCCTCGAGTGTATAGCGTTACGGTGTGTTGTATGGCGGTGCAACGACCACGGATTGTAAAGAAAGCGTAACAAAACCGGTTTAAATTGAGTCAAACAATTTGTTTTACTGTTGTGTTATCAATGGTTCGATTTAAATGCAAAACAGTGTAAAATGAAATTTGTAGGTACTTATTTTTAATGAAGAAATATGCCTTTGTAATGGCGTAGGACAAGATTCGCTTTGCGAGAAAAGCTCATTTTACACCATAGGGATTTGGGAGCCATTAACATTACTAGAACGTCTTTGTGAATTTTGAAGAACATAATATTTTTTTAATTGAATTAATTATTTCTTTAAAGTATAAAAGCGTACAGGCTACAATTTCAGTTAAGTTAGCACATTGAGAGCAGTGGTGGCCTAGTAGTAATGACCCCGACTTACGAGTCAAGGAAAACCTCGTGAGGAAACCGGCATGTCCTAGAACCAAAAATTCGAAGACATGTGACATCAACCAACCCGCACTAGGCCCGCGTGGTGGATTACGGTCCACTCTCTCTACAGAGAGGAGGCGAACAAGGGAACGTACGAACGATTAGTAATGTTAACACATTGGCACTCAAATCATAGAGATGGTTAAAACGGTCTAGTTCTGCGCTTTTAAAAATAAAAATGAAAACTAAACCATTTAGAATTTTTGTTAATTTATCACTTATATTAATTGTATCATCCCCTCTCATAAGAGATGCTTGCTTTAGTTCATAAGAACTAAATTATTTGTTTAATACAACGTACCGAGGCGGACTTCACGCTAAAGGCATTTTCTAACAGTCAACCTTTGGGCGATGGTGAGACAAACAGTGCTAGGTGCAATTACAAAAATTGTGGAATTCATATTTATTTAAATAAGGATATTCTTATATAGTAGTATAGAGATGTTAATTCGCAACGCATCATAATTTTAATAAATAATTTAAATAGAAGTATGAATGCAGCGATGAGTGACTGAGAGACTATATGTGGGCGAGCAAGCTATGAGAGAAATAAGACGATTCCGACGTTAAGACGTTTAAAAAAATAATAAAGAAGTTTTCAAGAAGTAAAGATTATTTATTTTGGTCATTCACACCACCCTACATACAAAAACGGTAATATATAATTAATTAATTAATATCTGTGCGATCGTAAGTCCAAAACATATTTTAATTACCAAAACTCAAAACGGTATCACACTCAAACACCAGTAATCACACAAGTTTATAACGCCACCCTATCGGAATGCGGCGGGCGTTCCGGCCGAGCGGACCGGAAGTCCGCACACGGCCCGCTTCCGGCACGTCACACCGGTCACCCACGGCCGGAGCTTCGAGCTTTTTTTTTAGACACACATGACAAACACAATAATTATGTCAAATCAAGTGTGAATTTTTGTATTGGATACCACCATAATAAACCATAGTAACGGGTTTTGTCGACGGCAGAATAGACAAAATGGCAGATTTTTGTGTGGCGACAAAACATGTTTCTATGGTGGTCATGCTACGCGTATATAATCAGCCTATAATGTGCCCACTGCTGGGACACAGGCCTCCTCTCTGTGAGAGGGAGGGCGCTGTAATCCACCGGTTTCCTCACGATGTTAACCCTTCACCGTTTTGAGAGCAGTGGTGAATAAATAATTTACATAAAGTAAAGCGCCTGTCTGGGTTCGAACCCAGACAGGCGAATTATGAGCCTAACGTTCTGTTAAAGTTTAAAATAGTAGCGGTCCCACGACGGGACAACATTTTAATCAAAAAATTTCATACGTACTTAAGTAGGATCATAATATCAAGGTAATTTTTTTCTTTTTATAGGCTTTCACGTTTTTGCGTCGGGGGTTAAAAAACATGTAAACAAACATACACTATGCATGCAGCAGGCATGCAAACAAGCATACACCATACATGCAGCATGCAAGCTAGCATGCAGCAATGCAGCATGCAAGCAAGCATGGAGCATGCAAGCTCGTAGCATGCAAGTAAGCATGCAGCAAGCATGTAACATGCAGCAGGCACGGTTTCTGTCACGGCTCCGGCGCTGCGGGGCCCCGGCGGTCCCATGCGAGCATATCGTCGCAGATGTGTTTCACGCTCACCACCGCGGCTTCGTCCGGCCGGCTTCGCCAGCCAGCGTCAGCCGCGGCGGCGACTGTTAAAACCACCTGCTCCTCAGCTCGCGGGACGCCTCGCCCCTCCGCGCCCACGCGATTTTAAATAACACTCTAGGGTTAGGGCAGACAAGACTACGTGGAGTCGGTTTTGCAGCGATTCGTTTCTGTCACGCCGCTCCCACAGCACGCTCGCTTCACTCGTTCGCCTTCGCGCGTTAATGGTCACTGTTCTAACCAAACCTAACCCAAATGATTCACCAACATAGATGGGACCTGGCACTCCGCTCCGCTCCCGCCTTAACCTTCTAACCTAATATAACCCATCCGAGTCGGATTGCTTTGAATCGGGGTGTTAACCATTTTAAACGATAGGCCTAATGATTTTCGATTAAATTAACGTTATATCCAATAACTTTATACGAAATAAGTTTTAGAGTATATAAATGTTATATCTAAAGAAATTATATCATCAGTTGGTATAACTCACGTTTATTATATCTTGTGAACGTTATTGAAATGAAAATATACCAAATAACTTTATATGATGTGAGACGCACCCGTGCTGCAGTGCTATTCTGTAAAAGTCTCACCCTGAAAACTATTAAAGTGAGCTGTCAATATATTCAATCCCTAGTATTAGCCGACCCATTCTGTAAAAAACTCACCGTGAAAACTTTGGTGCAGTGAGCTATCATTCCACCTGAAGCTAGGGATCGATACTATTGACAGCTGATCCATTCTGTTGAAATCTCACCGGAAAACTTAGCTGAAGTGAGCTGTAATTCCATCTGATGCTAGGAATTAACATTATTGACTACACAGTGCTACACACTTCAAAATCATTCCACCTAAGTTTTTACGGTGAGATTTTTACAGAATAGCACCGCATGTGTAATGACAGCTCACTTTTTTTTTTTTTTTCAGGATGGGAAATCATCAAATGACCCCTCCCGCTCTGGGTGGAGCAGAAGGGAGTGTCAGACTCTTACTGACTAAAACCCACCCGTGTTCCTTCCTTAGCCCTTTATGTACCAGGGCAGCGGTAACCCTTTCGGACGATCCCGCTACCCCGGCAGGCTTCGGCCCTGTCGGGCCCCGTCAACTACGCTGACATCTCTTTGAGGCGCGCGTGGAACACATACACGCCGTCCGGCACGGGCCTGGTCCTGATTGGACGGAGAGCTACCCATTGCTCTCCGCCCGCAGGCCCGATGACAGCTCACTTCAGCTAAGTTTTCACAGTGAGATCTATAAAGAATAGACTGGCAGAAGTTGGCTTTTCAAGACCCCTTTCACTTTGATTGCACTGGATGGCCAGAGGGCCCAGACAAGTGACAATCCCTTCAAAGCTTTTCGTATTTCAAACTCAAACTTAAAGCATTTATTTCAAATAAACCAATTACAGGCACTTTTGAATTGTCAAAAGGTCGGTCGGTCAGTCTGAAAGCTGAAGCTTGTGGCCCAAACAAAAGCGTAGTAGGTACCTATGGAGTAAAACGGGGAAGAAATTCCACGGATACTCTTTTAAATCAAAACATGGTTACAAAATATTGGTGACATAATTCATGTTGAAATGATGCATTTCAGAAGGATGCTGAACGTTAAATGAGTCCATAATAAAAAGATATAAAAAAAAACAATTAAAATATTATTTAAAATATGCCGTGGCAGCTAAGAAATGATCAATACCTACTGAGGGCGCCCGTTCACGAACATGACGCATGGATTAGAACCATTCAGCTCATTTCAACAACGACTCTAAACAGGAACCTTTTTGGTAGTTTATGTCAATCCAATACATTTTTGACGTTTCTACCATCGTTATCGTTGATAGAATGTCACTTTGTCTATGCCTTATACCACAGAACACTAATACCCTAGGCGGTCCCTATACTAACACTACGTCGAAATATTTTATCTTGCCAGTTGTGTTGCTTGTTCAAAAAGCAAGGAAAGAATTGTGTGTTTGGGGGTCCATATTTTGTCAATATATCGTGGTGAAGGCGCAGTGGTAACCACCCCGACTTAGGAGTTGTAGGACGTTGTTTCGTACCCAGGTAGGTGCTTTACTTTGTGTAAATAATTTCATTACCACTGCTCTTAAAACAGCGAAGGAAAAGGTCGTGAGGAAACCCACTAGATCCCCACTCCCTCTCGAAGAGAGGAGGCTTGTGTCCTAGCAGTGGGAACATTTTAGGCTGATTATCCTTTTGTAATCTGGTCGTATAAAGAGCACTTAATAATGATGATGGCGACAAAGCTCATAGCCACCAATCAGAAGAATTGCTTAATGGTAACTTGTTGTTATACTTATGTTTAACCAGTCAGGACTACGTTGTATTTCATTCGTTATCCTTTATTTGCCTTATACCGCAGTCGTAGCCAGAAAAAGCGTTACCAATTTTATTTGTGGTCGGGAGCTATATGTACAGTGGTAGGTCATTAATGTAGTATCACCTTAAGGACTGTATTGCTGTGAACGCGCGGTAAAAGCCGTACCTATGTCTGTGTGCATAAAGTGATGTATCAACACAGAACGCTCATCCCATAATTCGCACACTGGCTGGCGTTGACCGAAACAAAAACATACCGTCGCTTTTGCACACAGGCTACGTAATTACGTATGATCTTGGTTGGTTCATACCATTGCTCAAATTGAACTCATTACATCAAGTACCGATAGCTGGTAGTCTTACGTATAGGATTATTGAACGGATAGGACTGGGTTCCAATCTCGAGTTGGGACTTTTATTTTTCTTTTCCAACAATAAATCTTTATCGGTTATTTTGTTTTGCGTTTTTTATAGATCAATAAACAAGAATCATACTGTAATAATTATTTTATTTTCATTATTATATTGCTATTGTAATACGGGGTTAAAATAAAAATGTTTAATAAGTGATTTCAAAATATTTATTCGTTATAATTTAAAAACTAAAAAAAAACTTATAGTAAAAACAGTTTATTTTCTCATAAAGAACAATTTATTGAAGTAAAGCAGGTTATCAGTGAACTACGACCCTTAGACTTAAAATATTGTATCTTAGTAATATAATAATATTGTGCTTTAACTACTAATGTGTGTGGGTACTCCAAGAAATCACAACTAGCAAATCTACGCACGTAAATAAAAAAAAAGTGTGAATTCCTTGTCACAATACAATTAAATTACTCATTAACACTACTTTTTGTTTACTGCCAGTGCGTTCGTTTTAACATTAGTTGCCTATCTCAAACGTCAAAGTTAACAAATTGTATTTATTAGGACTTATTGCGGTTATAGCTTAAGTAATCATTTTCATTATGAAAAGAAGATTGAAACTAAACCTCAAAATAATCCTTATTACGGATATGACACAATATTATTTTAATATTACTAAAATCAATTTGTAATTTATCACTTAATACTTTGTTTATATAACCCCCATTATTATCAATGCTATCAAGTAAACGCTGGCGCATGAATCCAACAATATTGAAACATATATCTGTTCCTCTTAAATGTTCCCATATTTCGATGCAATGCAACTTCAACTGCTCATCAGATCTCTCATTCTGTGCTTCCCATCGCTGTATCGCAAAATGTAAACGTTCTTGTTTATGTTTTTCAATCAAATATGGGCGAAACGAAAACCAGCTCAAAAAGGTGGTTTTCGTTTGTTTTCGTTTGCACGGCGAACGGTTCGTAAAGATGTGTTGAATAATTCGGCAAAATATCTCGTTGGTATGAAACCCCTTGGTTCATTATTCACTGACTAGCTGGGGCCATCTTTTGACCCTCCGACTCACAGAAGGTATTTCTCTAAAACAAAAAAAGAGTACTGTTAGGCTACTAGCAAAATACGAATATTACCAATTTAAAACAAAATTATTTTGAAAATAGAAATATTACATATTATATTATTATTATACTTAATGTTATATTTTATATTCATAAATATTTTTTTCTATTTAGGCTTTATGATAAATATAAAACGTTTAAAAAAAATAACTAAAAGGATCAGCAGTTATGCTTTAATTAGAAAAAAACATCGATAAAATAATTAAATCATAATACTCACCCTCAATATCTGTGATATATGTAATATTAAGTCCGCTTTTACGCAGCGCGATAATATCTGCTTTCATCTCAATATTTAAATTTCCTTGCATTTCAAAATGAACTACAACACCGCTAATAGATTAAACACACGTCACTAATCTACAATAACCACCAACCAAAAACAAATAACTTTCTACGATATTTAGTCGCGGTGAATGAGTCGTAAGTTAACTGCATCTGTCTACCTTATTATTTATTTATTTAGATTTCTGTGGATATAATCATAAAGTTTAACGAATAATGTGAACAAGGCGAACATGACACGGAACTATATTCAATAGCGTGATTATTCGAGTAGGTAATTATAAAAACATTTTTAAAAATTATCACCGTGCGTGAGATTCGAACCCACGGCTTGCTACGCATGAACGTGCTTAATGACGTATGCTAACCGCTAGGCTATCCTGCCATTTAACCTAATGGTTGAATTTATGAACTACAATCAGTTGCAAACGAATGTGAGAGTGTGTGTCTATAGTACAGAAATTACTCATTAAAAGAAGGTCGTAAGTTAAACAAAAGTGTCAATCTATTGCTTCGTTATACTGTCACTCCACTTTTGACCCTTACTGTATATTAGTACACCCCAAAATCCTCTCTCATAGTCAATAAACTCCCCCACTCTTGTCTCAATCATTAATCGCTCACAAAATCTAATAAACGACAAGATAAAGGAATCCCTGTCCAATAGTCCATTCAATAAATAACATAAAAGGCGTTTAATTAATATTTATGGGATCGCCGCGTCCGGTGTGACTTTATTGAATCAAATCATTGTCTGGCTCTGTTTGGGCGATAAACGTTAATGTGTTTTTGTGTTTGCTTTTCTAGAGTTCCAAATGGTAGTACCACAATTATGTTACTGCTTAGCTTAATTGTGATTGATTTGATTTTGTCATGAAAGGGTTATTTATATATGCACTTTATTGTTCGTTGGTCCCGATCCTTGACAGTCGTTACGGGTCGTCCGAAGCCCGAAAGTCTAACAACCAGTCTTATCAAGGGGATCGTATTACCCAGTAACTGAGTTGTGGAGGTAAGATAGCAGTCGCAACGATAGCGGTGGCAGTCCCTCCATGTAAAATACTAGTACTCAGCTGCATCCGCTTAGACTGGAAGCTGACCCCAACATAGATGGGAATAGGCTCAGCAGATGATGATGACTTTATTGTACATACCAGAAAAAAAACATTTAATAAAATACATTTAACACTACAGAACATACAATGGGTGGCATTATCGCTTTCTTTGGAATGGACAGTGATTGCGTGGACAATTGGACATAAAAATGGGGTTGTCATTGGTACAAAATAATATATATTTTTTTTTTATATAAAACGTTGTCCCACACTAGGAATTTCTCCTGTATCGTGGGAGCGCAGCCAGACCCGGAACAACTACTTGAAGGCCATACAAATATTTGTTCCGTGGGGGAATCGAACCCGTGACACGCAGCGCAGCAGTCAATCGCTTAACCACTGCGCCAACCGTGCCGTCAAATATACAGATACAATATACTATAATAGACACATGGGTATATTTAAAAATAAATGTTATTATAATGAAAAAGGTTGGATATACATAATTTGAGTAGCAATAGGCACCATCATCTATCTAGCCTTTTCCCATCTGTGTTAGAGTCGGCCAGTCTAACCGTATGCAGCAGAATATCAGTATTTTACGTGGATCGGCATATCTGACCTCCACGAGCCAATCACTGATAGCAGAAAGCATAATAATATTAATATTTTAGGAAATATAGAGAGAGAACTCTTCTCTGTGATGGACAATAATCTGGAAATCATAATAATAATAAATTTTATTAGACATGAAAAAAGGGTGAATACAGGGTAACACATAATTTAAGCTTGAGAAAAGCCTGGTACATAATAAATGATCAATGACCCCCATGCTAGACAAAACCTGTGTTACAGGGGTCATACACAGAAATTGTTACAAGGTACCGAGATCTGAGAGCAGTGGTGGCTCAGAGGTAACGAACGAGACTCACGAGATGTAGGTCATGAGTTCGAACCAAATATTCGAAGACATGTGACATCTACCAACCCACATTAGGCCCGCGCGGTATATTACAAGCCACTCCCTCTTGAAGAAAGGAGGTCTGTGCCAGCAGTGGGAACATTATAGGTCGTATGTGCCGAGATCTTACTGTTAGTGTTGTTACTTTTTTCGCAAAGTAAATCTCCGCAAAGTAAAGATCCGCGCGAGACACAATGGCTTTTTAATTGTGTCTGTAATTACGGCATTCAACGGGTTAAGCAATAGATACCTACTTCTATTTCAAACGGTCTAGTCAAACAATCTGTTATGTTTTCTGTTCAGAAATAAGTTTTGGATCCAATTCAGTTGTCACATTATTTGAAATGCTTGTGGTCTCAGTGGCGGCTAATTTTGTACCGATTCCAGAAATAGAGTTTTCACTAAGTTAACATTCAAGAGTTCTTATTAAATTAATATCTAATCGTTCCCATGACAGCATAGAACACCGTTGTAATTTCAGAAACTCCAATTTAGTATTTCGAGAATGCTTAATAACAGAAGGGAAACGATACCTTGACGTCGAGTTTCGCAACAACTAAGTACTCGACAATTAATACAAGTTTAACTATGAGAATTCTTGGCCTGTTTAACTGAGAAACTCCGAGACTCATTTATATTTAATTTACTTCGAGATAGACGCGACTGAATGTTTTATAAGCAATTGTTTTCAAGAACTTCTAGTTAACTCTTCGGTGTTGTTACTAGCTTTAAAATTGGGTTTAAAAAATCTTGCTGATTTATTCCCGTTTCTGATACTTTTGGGCATATAGGATTAAATCTAACTCCACTGCTAACTGCTTTGTCTTGGAATATAGTTACTTTATTGACGAAAAATTTTAAGAAGCAACTGAGCTTTTGCTAAACTCGATAATAAAGACAGAAGGTTGGTCATCGTCTGTCGTCTGTCGTTCTATTTTATAAGAGAAAACGCTTTTGCCGTACTGAGCAAATAGCCTGATATTTCAAATTCTATTTTCTCTAAAGACGTAAGCGGAAAAGACCCACGTGCAATCCCTACTTCGTCGAGAAACCCGACAAAATATACCCCGAAAATGAAGGTACGAATTCAAATCGCGGCTGTAGACTAAAGATAAAATTAACGGATAGGTCTTAACTCACTTAGAAATGTTATACAAGCGGCGTACATTATTCGCATACTAAGTTGGCGATGTAAATGAACGTAAGGCGATGGGTGAGGTACTGATAGCAGCCGGAAGGGGCCTACTATGTAGACGCTCCGCTCTGACATACGGACGGCGAAAATTGAGGGAATTTTGTTAGTCCTTTTTGTAGAGTGGAGAGTACTTTTTGGTAATGTTGTGTAAGTAAGTAAATACTGAATAGATGATTTTCATAGATGACTGCAAATGACTTTGTTTTGGAATTTTATAAAAAAAACAATGGGTATGTTTAAAAGAAAAAAACTTTTATTTGGTAAAGTACTTTTGTGGGTGTGTGTGTTTCAAAGGACCGTCTTAAAATAATGAATAGGTATGATGATATCTGTAAGATTTTTTTTTCTGAAAACCTAAAACTCATAATAATGCTTAAAGAACATAATCGCAAGCAACAGTATGTACTTACGTGAAGTATTAGAATAAATTACCCAATAACTACACAATACCGAGTGCTTCCGATATGGTCCGCTTACCACCGGACGCCAGTTGGCTGCGTCGGTTAGTTTCCAACCCGGGTTCGAACCCCACACACGTTGGGAGCGCGGTTTAAAACTTTACGCGCGTTTAGTTCGAGAGCTCCCAACTTTGTAATATATTCTCTTTGCGGAATATAAAGATACTAGTTTATAAGCAGTTTATACAAGTTTGTACCGGTTTTTGTTTTTGGTTTTCGCGCGTTACGAGGCGCAAACGCAGTGATATATTGTTTGGTGTTTGGACAAACATTGGTGGGCTTTGGCCGGGATAATGTGGTGGTTAGTGAAGTTGTCCATCGTTTTGCAATGTAAGTAATGGTTGTTTAATATTTTTCTAGTTTTAATTTTAGAGAACTATGGTCGTTTGCAGTGTGCAAAAATTCAGTCCAGTTTTTTTGTTTGAAAGTGCAGCTGACGCTGCTTTATTCAGTGTTACATTTGCGACATAAATATTTGTGTAGGAATAACTTTTTCATGAATTCGGTGTCGGTAGACATAATTCAGCAGCTGTTATGTCAGCTGTTTGTTAAAGTTGACAAACAAATTGTCATTTTCGGACATCATTTGTGACTAGCACACATCATTTTGTTATTACAATAGAGTTAGAAGCATGCACTTGCACATATTACAATGCCTATTATTGTCCCACTGTAGGCAAAGGCCTCTTTTGATACAAAGAAGGCATGGGTATGGATCACCACGCTTGCTCAGGGGTTGGTGATTTCAGACTTATATTGTGTACAAGTTCAGGCTTCCTTACTATGTTTTCCTACATCAATGTCAGTAATATCCGAGGATAAATTGTATTTACCAATCATTACACATATGATAGGTAGATAAAACTGTTTAGTCATGACACTAATTCAGTTTTGTTAGTAAAAAGCAAACAAATATAACAGCTCAATAACCCTAAGAATCAATATTGCCGAAGCCATTGTTCGTATGTTAACTAAATATCGGTATCGATCAAAAATCTAGTGTTTTGCGATTGGACTAGGTAACATAGCGTAGTTAGAAAGCTTCCAGTTTTAGTAATTAAAGCAATAATAGGCTTATTCACATGCAATATTAACTACATTCATGCAGTTTATTTTATAACATAGCAACTGTCTGGCACCACTTCTGTGCTGGGCCCACAGTTTTTGCGGTAGACATGTCCTGCCTAATCCCATTTAAGTTGGGCAGTCTTTTGATAGTAAGGCAGGGTCGTGGGACCATGTTGGAGAATGCGGGACGAGCTGGGTAGGTTCCGTCAAAACTGGAAGAAGGACGCGCGGGCTTGCGAAAGATGAAAGGAGGCATTTGCCCAGGAGTACACAGTACAGCGTAGGCTAGTAAAAAAACACACAACAACACTGCTTGTTTCCCCGAAGGGTAAGGCAGTGGTGTACACAAGTAGGTACACCCATATTTCACTAGTTTTGTTTAAGTTCCATGTAATAGATTACGAACCTATTGTCACCAACCAGGCGCAAATCCAGACTCCGTGCTACTGGGGAATTCCCGATGGAATATTATAGCGAAATAAGTTAATAAGTAGTTTCCATTTCTAATCTCGATAAATAGTCGCTTTCACAAGAGAGTGCCAAGTAACGTTATCAGATGCGCGTTATCGAATGACATTAATGACGACACGGCTGGCGCAGTGGCTGAGCGATCGACTGCTGCGCTGCGTGTCGCGGGTTTGATTCCCGCACGGAACAAATATTTGTATTGCCTACAGGTAGTTGTTCCGGGTCTCGCTGTTTGTTTTGTCTCCATATTTTATTAGCTGTCGTAAAAGCGTTCTATTATTATAGTAGTACTAGGAGAAAAGAGACTAGAGCAGTGGTGGCGCAGTGGAAACGACCTCGACTTATGAGTTATAGGTCGTAGGTTTAAATACTGACAAGTGCTTTAATTTGTGTAAATTATATCATCACTGCTCTCAAAATGGTGAACGAAAACATCGTGAGGAAACCGGTATGTCCTAGAACCAAAAATTCGAAGATATGTGACATCTATCAACCCGCACTGGCCCGCGTGGTGGATTACGGCCCACTTTCTCACGTAGAAGAAGAGCCTGTGCCCCAGCAGTGGGAACATTATAGGCTGGTTATGTACTAGGAGAAAATAGAAATAGATAGGTACCTATTAGCGTGTCAAACGTGGTGATTATGGCAACACCGTGACCACCACGATTTTGACAGACTGTAATCAACTTCATCCTGCAGACTTTGAATTCATGAGTAGATATTTGTTATAAGGTACAAAGCAACATCATATAGAATCGTAAATTAAGGCTAGGGATGAACCCTCTTTGAGGAGTGGCTAGAGAGGCGCCACGGCGCCCTCACCTTCCGCCTGACGCAGGTCCTCACCGGACACGGTTGTTTCGGGAGGTTCCTGTTCAGGATAAAGCGGGAGGAAACGCCAGGGTGTCACCACTGTGGGGATCGCCCGGAGGACACGGTGGAGCATACGGTGGCCCGGCTTGGGTGGGGCCCCGCCGTGTCCTCGTGGCGGCGATCGGCGGCGGCGACCTCTCGCGTCCGACCCTCATACAGGCCATGGTACGGAGCGAGAGTGAAGGGGAGGCTGTCACCTCCTTCTGCGAAGCAGTAATGCTCGCAACGGAGAAGGCGGAGCGCGCGAGGGAGAGGCAATCGCTGCACCCTCGCGCGCCTAGCCGCCGCAGGAGACGCCCTGGCCGGGAGTCAACAGCAGACTCCCGGCCACCGTAGGCGCGGGCTTGCGGGCTTGCCCGGTAAGGACCAGGTCCGGGTCGACGGCGCGTTGTGTTCCACGCGCGCCTCAAAGAGCTGTCAGCACGAACTGACGGGGTCCGCTAGGGCCGATGCCACCGGGGCTGCGGGTTGTTCGAAAGAGATACCGTGGCCCCTGGCACAGGCAACTGAAGGAACACGGGTGGGTTTTAGTCAGTAAAAGTCTGACACTCCCTTCTGCTCCGCCCAGAGCGGGACGAGTCATTAGATGATTTCCCACCCAGAAAAAAAAAAAAAAGGCTAGGGATGAAGGTTCAGGAAATGTAATTAGATATTAACTCATTGTTATGGAAGCACTAGCCGGTTAGCTGATCTTGTGCTACAACTGCTGTTAGTACATTTATATATTTTTCCAGTAGGTAGGTCATCACCATCTGCCTAGCTATGTTGGGATCAGCTAGTATGTTGGGGTTAGCTTCCAATCTAACCGGATGCAGCTGAGTACAAGTATTTTACATGAAGCGACTGCCTATCTGACTTTCACAACCCAGTTACTGGGTAATACGAAACCCCTTGGTAAGACTGTCGTTGTCAGACTTTCGGGCTTCTAACAACCCGCGACGACTGCCAAAGATCCACAAATGACAGCTGGGATCAACGGCTGAAAGTAATTTCCGAGGCACGGAGGGGTCTTGGTATGTAAAGATGGTCACCAATCCACTGAAAAACCGCAGCAAGCGTAGCTTACCCTGATCAATAGACCCGCGTGGCTGTTATTACTTAGCCACAAGCCCATCCATTCCCAGTAGGTAGGTAAGTAAGTAATATGTCTAGTTCCTAATTGCAACTTGAAAAACTTTTGGTAAACCGCCAAGCTCATCGGCAATTATACGACACGTATCTAAATATAAATAAAACTTTTAAAATCATTTTTTACGAAGATGAAACTGAATCCATTTTATTCAGCCTTTCCATCAATTCATAAAGGATGTACGACGTACGTAGCTCAGTAGATTCAAAGGTTTAGGCGACCTCGTAAATATGTAATTTACCACTTTTGTCATAAATTCCTAGTAAATTGAAACTTCACTAAGGTTGAAAATATCTAACCGTCACGGAGATCAATTAACCTTATCGTTGCAAGAGGTGCAAGTGCCATTCAACCTTATGATGGTATAGCAATTACGAGATCGACTATAATTAAATTGGGTAGCGAAACTCCTTTACCACAATTAAAACGAGTGTCGCTTCGTGAGATAAGAATACTGTACTTGAAATTAAGAGTTCAGTTTTTTTTTTGTTTTATCGTCATTTGAAGTCGATACCCCGATTCACATGCGGAGTTTCGCTAGCTAATTTAATTTGACCCTGTGTAGATCCGCAGTTAATTCGAGCCTCCAGGTGTTATAGTACCGCAGTAAACTGCCAATTACCACTAATTACTAAATTAAATATGCTTGTTATACCGTGGGCCAGGAGTAGGTGAACCACAATAGTGCACGCGGTTCAACTGACCCGTGAATTATCGATTCACTGTCAACGCCCTGATCGACAATACGTGGTTTACTGTTCAATGTTTGGTGACTAACCTTTTCCAACACAATTTTTCGACCTTTGAATTCCTACATAATAGCCATTTTAGTATTTATTTGTACAGTTAGTTAGATAGTCGTTTAATATTGTATCCTAGTGTAAATAGTTAGTTCAAAGTTTTAGATTATTACATTTTAAATTATGTAAGAAATCTGTCAATCTGTAAAAATCTCGCGGTGAAAACTTTGGTGAAGTGAGCTGTCATTCCACCTGATACTAGGGATTGACACAATAAGGTAGTTGCCTGGGTAAAAAAATAATCATTATATTTAATCCGTCAGTTAGATTATCGAAAAATAATGGACATTTATTTTTTCTTTTGTCAATCAAATAAAAAATGACAAAGATAAAGCGCGTCAAAATTTGGGAGTGGGGGTTCGTGACGTCACTTGCTTGCAAAAATGTCGCAAGCAAGTGACGTCACGCGGAACTTTAACGGGCGATATCTTCATCATTTTTTATATACTTGACAAAAAAAAAAATACGGGTTCAATATTTTTTGATAATCTAACTGACGGAATAATTAGAATTGTTTAGGAAAATAGCCTATTGACAGCTCACTTCACCTAAGTTTACATGGTGAGATTTTTACAGAATAGACCGGCTGTATTAATTTTCAATTACTTACATACATTAATTAAATAACTAAATTACAAGATGGTGGAACAATTAAATATGAATAACATAAAAAGCAAATAGTTTAAATTCCAAAAAATAAAAATCACTCACTAACTATCCACTTTGCACTATTTTCTCCTCCTCCTCAAGACAAGTTTGTTTACGTAAATTTTACTTCGTTTCTATGCATTAGCAGTAATGCTTTTCCTAAATATGTACTTGGGCATGTGCAAACCAATATTGAATGTGTATGCTGTTGGTGTTCTTTAATAAATAAACAATGACAGAGACCAATTAATTTTATAAAACACTCAATACCTAGAAGTTGCGACATATTTTGTCTTAATCTCGTCTTAACCCCAAAATACAAGACTATGGTGCACAGAATGCGATAAAGCATCTATATAAAACAACACAGCAATGTATCAATGTTCTAGCTGAAATACCGAACCTAATAATGTTAATAAAACCCTTAACAAATACACTGCATCAAATACACAACGAACACGGTGTTCAGTTTCAAGTTTTGATCCGCAGATATCGACGTAATATAAATTTCAAATGTACAACGAAATAGGAAGCGCCAATTATTGAATGTATTATTCATTCGTAGTGCAGTCGTGTCATCCGCACCGCGTCATGATATGACGACTATTTAATTTCAAATAGAGAACGAAGAATTATGTGCCGGCCATTTTTGGAATTTTAATAATAAAAAGGTTTCAGCGGAAAACCATGGGACTAATAACTGGATGGAGGGTTTCTGTGGATTAGAAAATAATATTCGATTGCATTGTCAAACTTTTAAGGTTTTGAATACGAGGCTTTTGGCTACTTTGTATTTTGTCTATTTTATTTTGTAATGTGCGTCTTGTTTATGAAGAATGAATGCAATGCAATTGCTTTTTTTTGTATTTTTTTATATTTGATAACTCTAATGTGTGATCTGTGTGATCTGTGTTTCATTAGGTTATTACGTGCATGGCTTGAAATGAGTAACTTGAATGTTATAATTAATTTACTCGTTTTACTTGTTCGGCTGTTAAGGGTATATAGAAATTTAAATAAAAACAGTTTAATCAATAGATATTGAGAATAGTGAAAGAAACTTAAATAAATAAACAAATTTAAGATGCCTGATTGACAAAAAACTACGCATAAAATATTGTAGGTACCTATTAGAGATTAGACCACAGATATTAATAGATTCAAGAAACCTAATATAGTCGACATCGGCTCAGTTGCCAAAAAAGAAGAAAAAAAGAAGTCTAACCTTCTTACTTGATTGATGGTCAGCTGAAGTTTGTCTGTTTTTATTAAGGGGGAGCGCCAGGGTAGCCCATGAAATTAAAATTTTCTTACTTTTTATGCAATTTTCAGATCAGTGTCAGGTTGTATGTTGAACAAAATATGATTCGCGATCGTAACAAGTATGTACCTATTTACATAATTATAATAATTAAAACCTCCAATTCAGTCGTCTAAGTTCATAAATAACCCTATTGAATTACTATTTCATGAAATATTTATCAATAGGACAAACTTCCCCCTTAACAGAAAACTTCAGTTGCGACTTAAAAATAATAATATCATGACTTGCTCCATTTTATTTTTAATAGTTGTTCAGTCGTACCGTAATAAGCTGTTAATTTATGAGTGGGATTCCGCCAACCATATTTCTTTGACATAAACATAGCTGTCATTGTGACTTTTGAATGATAGGCAAACCATCCCTAATGCGAGGCTTTGAAAGAACCAATTCTTTTTATATTTACCGAACAATACGTTGTTTTTTGTTGAGTCATTGACCCGCACTTCTGGTTGATAAATAGCACTTACTTTATAATACACCGCCATGGTATATTATGTGACAGAAGTTATTAAGATTGATTTGATTTTTATTAAGATATTTGGGATTTTTTTTTTCTTTAATTATTTTCTAGTTCAAGTTCAGTGTCTCTTTTCGTGTGTATTAAGGTATTTGAGCATTTTTTTTTTATTATGTTAATCTACATAGTTTAATAGTTTTATAATAAATTATACAAAAATATGCCATGAGCTTTGTTTATCTTTTCATTAATCTATGACACTGCTTCAAACAATAAAATCATATAATTTATCACATTATGAATGAAATAACTGATAATACATTCTTGACTCATTTTTGGCTTTTAAAAATCCTGTGCTTTTTCCAATAAACAGAAATTCTGCTCAAATTCCTTACAGGAAACCCATATAAAGAATGCCACAATTAAAAACAAAACAATTCGAGTTTCTCAATCTACCAAGAATGCGGGCAGCTCCACCAAAGGTATGCATTAATTTATTCATTCGCTTCGCAATCAAAGCGTGGTGGAAGCGTGAATTACGATTAACATTGACTTACCGAAAAATTCACTTACTCCCGAATATCGCGATTTCAGTTACGTAGAAACTGCTTCTACAGGTGGAATTCTAAATAATTGGATTCCGAATACCGGGAACGCCTCGATCTGTGAACCGTGTAAGTGTTACCGACCATAATGATAAATCATTGTCGTGTATCTGGGACATGGAATTTTGTGTTACCGTATGATTTCGGAATAAGGAAGGAAATGTGAAAGCCGTTTTCGTTGATGGGAATCATCGTTTTTGTGATCAAAAATTTCATCTAAATCTTTGCAGAGAGTAGCCCAATTTTTATCGGAAATCAGTCGCGTGATTTCCGATAAAAAATGGGCCACCACCTCTCTTTTTGTGAGTTTTAAGTATTTGCTTATAAGAAAATAATTCTCTCATATATCAGCACCCCCCCCCCCCCCCTCCCACCCCACCCCCGTTCTTGAAGCTCGGTAATTTTAGGAAGGTTTTCTATAGAACGAAGAATTGGTTTCAGTACTTGCGAGTTACAAGAATGACTTTTATTGTGTATGGCCCTGGAATCTTCAAGGCACATAATGAATAAATAATAGTTTCTTAGACAAATGAGTTTCCTTTTCCTTTGTTTATTCCGAGTACGAGGTCGAATGTGTACGCGGTGTATCCTTAGTATGAAATCGTATTTGAATCATTTATGGCTCACTGCACTTGACCGTTGCAAGCTGCAACAATATTCTAATTCAATCAGTGTTTTCATACCAACATTATAATAGAGGTAGAGAAAAGTAGTGTGATACATTAACAATCAATGTAAATGAATATTACAAAACACCACGCTTTATTTTTTTTTTTATAAAAAACGTTGCCCCTCACTAGGAATTTCTCCTGTATCGTGGGTGGGTTTACAAACATTTAAACTCACATACACAAACAGCCAGACCCGGAACAACTACTTGTAGGTCATATAAATATGTGTTCCGTGCGGGAATCGAACCCGCGACACGCAGCGCAGCAGTCAATCGCTTAACCACTGCGCCAACCGTGCCGTCCTTGTTTTGGCGAAGAGTTGGGCAGAGGCCTATAAAATTTTCAAAAAATAAAAGGCCCGTTTTGACATTTGAGAATGCGTTTGTTTTGCGAATTTGATCTCAATTAGAAGGAAAGAAAGAAAAAGTATTTATTGCGAATCGCACAGGAAGGTCATAAAACATCATAATTAACTACTAGAACTGTCAATGTCAAAACGGGCCTTTTATTTTTTGACAACTTTAGTACATGTACCCACATTTCGCCAGTTATGTTTATGTCCTATATAATATGGGGCGAGCCTCTTACTATCAAACCGGCACAGATCCAATCTTCGGGCTTATACTGAGAAATTCCAGACAGCAAAACCCATTAACATTTTACCCGACCTGGGAACTAATCGCAGGAATAGCAGTAGAAAGAAAATACTTTTATTTGCGGCAAACATGACGCATAAAAAAGAACATAAAAACACAAAAAAAAAAAAACAACTTGAGGGGTAAACATGCGTCACATTCACGCAAAACAGACATCGCTCAGTAGCGCTTTCGACCACTAGAGCAACGAGGAGTAAATTAATAGAATAAAAAGATAAAATTGTTTGTTTGTAGAACTGAATTAATTAAGTACAAAAAATATTTCACTGATAGAAAGCTACATTATCGCCAAGTGCCATAGGCTGTGTCTTCCACGCGGACAAATTCCACGGGTTGAAGTCACAAATGGATGTACTTTCCTTTTACCCAAATCAGACACAGAATAACAAACTAGTACTATAATTTAAACAAACGCCCCGTCCCTTCGCAAGTGAATCTCATCAAGTCAAAGGCAGACATCAATTTTAATTGTTTCAGAATTGTATTCATTCCAGCAGTGGAATAAACTTAAACATTAATGGAGTTTTACATTAACATCATGTCGCGTGCGGCAGATGCCTTGAGCTCAGTTCGCTTCACTGCATATTGCCAAAGATTACATAAATATAGAAGGGACACCTCATTAACCACCATAAACAGGAAGCTCACGTACGCAATAGCACTTACGATTCGTAATTGTTGAATAAAAAATGTTGGACAAATATAACTGCGTCGCTTTTGAACATATTAATGAAAATGGTTAGAATTCTCTCTCTTCTCCTTCTTCTTCAACCTTTCGCCACCCAATGCTGGGTGGGAGCATCCTGAAATGCACGCCAGTATTCTCTGTCTCTAGCCTTCCTAAGCCAGAGTCGTCCAGCAATCTTGACCAAGTCGTCGGTCCACCTCATCTGCTGTCTACCCACACTTCTACTACCAGAATAGTACGTACGTAGTATAGTGTTAGAATTACTCGATACTAACTACACGAGCGGCACGTCGTCGACGGCTGCCACCGACGCGGCGACGCGTCAACGCGTTGTGTTGACAGGTGATGTCGACGGCTGCAGATGCTTCTGCTGTTGACTCGTGCCACTGGTTAGTCATCTACAGCAAACGTTAAGCCTAATTATTTGAAGAACGACACAGCTAGGTTCTAGGTACTTGCCATCTCATTTTATGTTCTTCATCTGGCGTATTTGGCAACATGAGTCTTCTGCCAAACGTTAATCTATGACAACGCTTACACGAACAATGTAGGTACGCCTTGCTTTGAAATACCACACTATTAATTAATGTATGTAAGTACTAGCTCGTTTAGTGCGGAATAAAATGACGTTTGTTTTTAATTTCCTTGTCGAGTTCCGTGTTTAGGGACGTTTCGTCACTTAATTGTGAGTTATGAAAGATTTCGTGAATTGGGTTAGTAGTTTTTTGCGTGTTAGGGATAAGTAAATTGCAATTTAATTTAAATGATTATTATACAGGTGTTTTTAATCTAGCGCCTTCCTTTTACATACATTTAAATGTTACACGTGTAAAATTAAAAAAAAGTATTCACGTAAATATTGGTAATGAGCCAGGAAATGCTGTAACTTAAAATGACGTTAGCCTGAAAATAAAATAAGGAATGGATGGAGAAAACGTACTTGATGTTTAGACAACTGTCATGAAAGGAGAAAATAAAAGATATTAAGTTAAAGAAAGACATAAGGTACATAAATGTCATATCTGAGGTCATTGGAAAACTCAAAGACTCAAGATTCCGATGCATTCCACCAGCATTTATGACACGTCTTTTACAATTCAAGCAGTACGGATTTCGGAATGCCATGCCCATGCCAATAAGGCAAGCTCAATCCATTGTCCATTTTTTAAATTCTGGAAAAACAACACTTCCTCTCTCTTTAAAAATAGTTCCTCGCTCTTGTTTCACGTTTATTATTGTATATATAAATAAGTATATGTTTCATGTATCTTCTATTTTTATCTTCTATTTCTATCTATTTTTTATGGTGTATATAATAAAGGGAATTCTATTTATCTATAAAAAACAAAGCATAGCTAAGTAATACCAGGTTGATGAAGAGAAAACGATGAAAAGACTGAGCAAAGATGAAACTATTCAATGAGTAGCTAAACACCTCCTAACGATGCTGATACAGTCGTAAATACTGTTTGTACCCTACTTTAGAAGGGAAATAGAGTGTGAAGACACGGTACTGATGTGTGTTAAAATTAGACGTTGTGGAGGAATAAACCTCTCGTGAAACTCTACCTTCTTAGCTCTTAATATTTTTATCAAAAGTTTATTTGACAACATATTCAAATTGATTTATTTATTTATTCTATCTATATTTTCCATTTCTTACTTTCTTCTTCCTTCTTTCGGTCTTTCTTCTATTTTGTTCTCTCTTCTTTTATCTTTTTCTCTATTTGTTTACATGTCATAATTAAAATTTTCAACAAATAATGAATCTCTCTACAAGCAAGGTAAACTCGGATGTAGCTAACCAATTGGCTGTTGTTATATGTGTCGCAATTTGTAAGTTTGATTAACCTCGCTTTAGAAAAAAAAGAAAAGAAATAAATAAAAATAGTTGAAAGGAGTCTGGTTTGGCCGTAGTTACCAATTTAGCCAAAAATTGCCCATTTGTGACCCCACCCCATAACTCCCCATGGGAGTCGTTTGAAGCAAATAAGGCATGTCGCGTGGATGGACAGCAGCTTCCCCGTCACATTATGATGAGACATCATGATTTCCCTAAGGAGATCAGGTCAAATAGTATAATAATCAGAAACTGGATTTGAGATTAATGGATAAAACCTGAAATCTAACAAGGCGTAATCTTTATTCAACTGAAATGATGAGTTTAGAAAATATTTCTTTATAATCATCTTTAAATATTAAAACCCCTCAGGTCTGTGCTGTTACAGCAGTAGGTAAATTTAATTTGACCTTATAAAAACGCTAACCCTCTGCTTCAAAGTATGTACATAAACCGGTCAGGATAAGAAAAAAGTCTCATTGCTGTTTTCAAGTATTTCCACTAGTCCCTGTGAATGTCTAGCCTTTCAGTGCCATTCAGTGAATGTCCAGCCGAATTTACCTCAAAAGTAAAACAATTTTGCTCTAAATTTTATTCGGCTAAAGTAGATGATTTGTGAAGTTTTTTAAGCCCGTGTTTTCCTATTGCAGGGCAAATGCCTTTCTTATCTACTTCCACTACTCTCTGTCTAAAGCCGCTAAGGACCAGTCTTTATTAAAGGAGTCTATCTCTTCCCGCTATCTCTGTATAGACCTGTCGTGACCTGTCGCTGCCATTCAGGGGGACACATTGGGTCGTAAGTGCAGCAGTGTGCAGTTAGGGTCATCAAAATATAAACAAGGAATCCTCCATAATCACCAGCGATATTTCCAACATCAATACAAAATACCATAGCCTACCGGGTAATGTTTTTCCGAGGCCTGTATCACGTGTCACTGAGCGAACTGGTACACTCGAACAAACTTTTGATTGTATTACGAATCCATTGTTAAACTAGGACCAACTTTTGATTGAGACCCAATTAAAAATAAAACTCGTACGACAGCAGGCTCCACGTGCCAGTCAATTGCTGGAATGGCAGTTGAGAAAAATATATTTTTGGAACCGGGAGCCAAAAAAATGTTGTTAGGTTAGCTGCCTGTATTAACGCTAACTGTCATGCACTGATCAATTCGCATCATACTTTTTTATTTTCCGGTATTGAAAATAGTACTTTTCTGTCCTGCGACTGTGTCAAGCTACTTTGCGTACATTATTATATCAAAATAACTTTTTCTGCTGAAGTCAGCATTATAACAGGCAGCTAAAATGATAATAATAATATTGTCTAAGTGAACTGAGAGTGGAACCGTCATCTTCTTGAATGATACACTCTCAGTCCATTCTTATTATCATATCAGCTGCCTGTTGTAATGCTGACTTTAGCAGACTAGTGGTAGACATGTTCTTAAGTGGAGACTACGAATCTAGATAGCGACATAGTAGCTAGATAAAGCGATGATCTTTGCAGGGTGGCTGGTAGCAGCTGGATGAGAGTTGCCGAGAATCGAGCTAAATGGCGTGCAATAGGAGGAGCCTTTGTCCAACGGTAGAGAGCTGGCCTGTAGGCTGATAATAATTAAATATATCGGATTAACTTACCTAGTGACATCCGATCCTAAATTATGCGAAGTAATCTCGTCCTCATTTAGTACTATGTAGTTTGCACTTTGAAGAACTCGTTGTATCACAATTTTATAAAGATAAATGCAATCACCAAAAAAAAATTTGGTAGTCTGTGGTCCGTCGTCGTATGTTTGCTCTGTGGATATCTGTCATGTTCATTAGTTCAAAGTATTACACACACATAGCCATACATTTTTTATACACAACTTCCGAACGGGGTAAAGATGAGAACCCGGGAAGGGTTGGGATACAATGAGGACGAGATTACTTCACATAATTGAGGATCGGATGTCACTAGGTAAGTTAATCCGATCTATTTAATTATGTTCGTAATCTCGTCCTCATTTAGTACTTTGTAGATGTTTAAAGAAGAAAGTTGTGTTAATAATCAACATGGAAGTGTTAGGGAGAATGAACCGAATCTAGTACAAACCCTAGATACTGACAGTATTGTTTAGGCTGGAGGCAACTTTTGTCTATGTTAATTATAAATCCCAGACTTTCCAATAATGTCTTAGTAATAATCACATTTTCCATTATGAGTCGGCAAGACAGAGCATATCATCGAGGTTAATGACAGACAACAGACCTAATGACCTCAGGTGACACATTACTGGTTTCATGACTTTAGTAAAGACATATGGTGCTATACTAAGACCAAAGGGAAGGCATTTCAATTCATACAATTTGTCTTGGAATAGGAAAGCAAGTATTTCCTATCAGATTATTTTATTGATATCAAATAGTATGCATTCTTCAGGTCAATTGTGGCCATGAAGCATCCAGGGGTCATAAGTTTTGTTGCAGTTCTTAAGTCTTCTAATTTAAAGTGAGTAGAAGAGACAAATTTGTTAAGCTGTTTCAGATTCAATATGGATCTCCAGGAACCATCTGACTTAGAGTGTAAGAATATACTAGACAAAAACTGGCCATCTACAGTTGAACACCTTTGTACAGCACGTAATTGTAACAATTTGTCTATTTCTAAAGAAATAAGGTTAGTTTCCTTTTCCGTAAACCGATTGTTCGGTGGCACCATGGCTTGAACAGGAACATTGGTTAATGGTATGGAATAGCCTCTGACCCATTTTCGTATAGTGGGATTAGTAGTCATACTATCCTAGTGGTCTGAGAAATATTTAAGTCTACCGGTTTGTACCTGATGATGATGATCTAGCGGCCGCGACGATCCTGACCCTGGCGACGTGAATGTTGAAATTTCTGTGGAGAGCGGAGACGCTCTCCACAGAAATTAACGGGGATAATGAACGGGGGAGACCCCGTGTCGGCAGCTTGTTGACATAGTATGTCTGGTGCGCTGTTTGGTTCGGTCTCGGCTTCTGCCCATTCGGACGTGGCAACTGTGGTCGTTGTGGGCCCTGGTAGTTTTAATTATTCCTTTTAGGAACTTTTTGCTGAGCAGGTGTGTTTTTTAGATCCAACCCTGATTTCTTGACTGCTTTAATAGCATTGACCTTGTCCTGTAATTTGTCCCCAAACAGGTATTCACATATGGGGGCACTTTCCATTAAGTCTTTTAAATCTTCGTTTAGCCCTGGTAATATTAGAGATCTTCGTGTGGTAGAATTTTCATGGTGCAAGTCACATAATAGACGAGCTGCATCACTTTAATTCCCAATATACTGTTCATTTTCATGCGCGGCAATCATACTGTTTAGTACTTTGCCAATCGTAGTGATAGCTGCCGATAACACAATTTGGTTCCCGGTAATCCTCTTGTCTCTTATAACACCATTCTCGTTCAATGCAGCTGCTACCTCTTCATTTAGAAGTGGTGGAACTAATGGGCTATAGCTTTTTGGGGGATTATGTCTTAACAATGTGCTAGCTTTAGTTTCAGTTTCAAGGCCATTTTGAAGAATGGCCGTCCAACGTTTTGTTAAACTTTCATGTAATTCAATCGAATTATTGGCCTCTGTGGTGCCTTCTTGACCCAGGAGCCCCTCAATGTGGGCTGGTATTGCGTTTTCCACCGGCACTACCTCAGGGGTAACCGTTGAGAGGTGAGGTGTCTCTTTCAAGTCTGAGGTGAGGTGTCTCTTCCCTTTTGTTTGAGTGTCAACATTAGGTGAAATACTATGACGGCTGTATTCAATATCCGGTGAGGCAGATAGTAACCTGCGACGTCGAGGCGTCCGGCTCCCTTGAGTCTGTCTATGTCGGCTTTATGGTTAGTGCCTTTATTCTCGGATACGTCTTTCTCTTCTGCTGGCTGCTGCTTGAAGTCGATGGAATATCTTTGTATTTCTCTTCCATTACTCGTATGACGAACAACATTTTTCGTAGTCGTCTAAGCAACAAACGCATAGTGTTAAGCTCGAAACTGTTAAATCCATAGCTGACTTCTCGTAAAAGCTTTTAGGATACAGTCGAAATGTTTTTCAATTTACGACAATGCCATCGGCTAACCTCTCGTGAAAGCTCATAAGATGCAGTCGAATTGTTAACGAAAACTGTCATCGGCTGACCTCTCGTGAAAGCAGTCAGAATTGAATATGGACCAAATTAGCGAATCTGCTATAGGTACCCACATATAAATTTGAATGAGGTAGTTACTTTTAGGATTACATACATACCACGGCTAACCTCACGTGAAAGCTCAATAGTGGTGTCGTCCTATTTGTAAAAGTATGTTATTTAACTCACAAGGAATCACTAAAAACCTTTGAACATTCGATTTTAGGAATTGTAGGTATCATGAAAAGACTTACCGCCGTGGTTATGACGACTCCTCTTGTTAAATCGTGTTGTTAATGTTTTCCAGATCTCGTAACCGTTCACTTAGCTCGATCATAGCCTTATCCCGTTTTCCCCGTTTGTTTTTTCCCATTTTATTTAAATAAATAAATCTTAACGATTATTGTTTATTTAAATAAATAAAACTTAACGATTATTGAATCGAAATTCTGTGCACAGCGAATGGCACAAAAAAGTACAATGAACATGACAGATATCCACAGAGCACACATACGATGACGGACCACAGACTACCAAATATTTTTTTATGATGATTGCATTCATCTTTAAAAATGGTGATACAGCGAGACTTGTGCAAAATGCAAACTACATAGTACTAAATGAGGACGAGATTACGAACATAATGATGATGGATAGACAAAGTACTTTGATGTTAGTAAAAGAAAACAAGTTCCTTTTGAAAAATTAGGCTGTGTTACGACACAGCCTAATTTTTCAAAAGCCTTATTAATACCAAACTCATATAATTCTTGTTTCGCATTACTCAGCTAGCTCATCACTTATTAAAACCACAGCGAGGCAACTTTAGACGACGTACAAACTGAGGTTGACGTAGAAACATTGTCATGTGGTATGCAGATCATGGAGGATAAGTTCCAAAGAGTTCGTCACTCGACTCCTGTTGGGAGTTACTTTGGTAGTGGGACCATGATGATGGATGGATTGAACTGCTATAGATTTTCCTTGTATCATGATTTACTTATGGTTGATTTTTCCATTGCCAGATAACTTTTATACGAGGAATAAAATTTACGTTTGACAGTTTTTGTATGAAATAATGTAACGGCTAGGGCTTTGCAGGTAGGCTGCGCAGCCCGTTAATAAATTAGGTTGAAGAAAAGAAACACTTAGCCAAGGTTCATAGGTATAATCTTCTAATAGGTTCCATAGATAGTAGAAGTAGACTAGGTCGCGTAGAGTAAGAAGTAGACAATGTTTTTCTGGGCACTAGCACTTGGTAAGGTAGGGAAAGGTACCGTTCTTGGGTCTCCGGGATGCAGAAACTCAGGCCCGGGAACAGGCTTGCCAGTACGACTTCAGGAAGCCGGTCAGGCCTCAGTAGGCCACAGACAGCGGCGCGTCAGCAGGTCGCCGGTAGCGCGCGGATAGGTGTGCGTGCAGCGCGTTAATACATCTGTAAAATTATTTTGGCGAGACAGATTTTTTTAATCTTCATTATAGATGACATTATCCGTTCATGATCTTCAATAAATAAATTGCCATTCGAATTTCCAAAAAAACTAGAATAAAACTAACATAGTATTATCATAATCATTACGTAATTTCATAGATAACCTAGTTACAAAAAGTTTATTTCAGAAAAAACCCTCAGAGACTTACTTTATCCTATCTGAAAAACCCGACAAAAATTACGGCTAACATTATTTCGAATGGAAAAAGCCTTTTGTAGTCTCTCGAAATAAGCTTTCGGTTGAATTCTTAAAGATGCGTCGCGTAAGTTAGCTACGTCCCTAATACGAAAATAAAGCCTCAAACGGAATCTGTAAAATATCTTCAAAATGGTGGTCGCCCTAATGCATGAGAAAGTTTTAACTCAGTGGCTTTAAAAATTCAGGGGCACAACTGAAATTGGAGTGTCGAACCCCTATTAACATTAAGCAAGTCACTTTCACGATGTTCCTCATCGGAAAACTTTATATTATTCTTCGGAATTTGATACTGAAGATTCTTTAGATGTGTATTTAATGGTTCCGCCTTCGACCCGGTTCGAGTTCATGAACGATTTTATAAAAGAGGGTAAGGATTTACGTAAAGTGGTACGACTAGAATGTTTTGGGAGAGTTCGTAGGAATTATAGAGTATTTTGTCGAAGTAAATCAGCTTGTAAAATAAAAGAAGAAAATCTTTTTTCACTATATGCTTTATAATACAACTAAGGCCTGATTTTTCAAACGACAGATATTTTTTGATTCGTGGAATAAAATTGACTTTGACAGATTTTGTATGGAAGAACTGCCAAAAATTCAAAATTATTCCTCCGATAAAACTATCTGGCATTGGAAAAATCAGCCATAAAGAGAGTTTTATATAATACCACAAACGCATTGAACAATTACAATATCCATGCATATCTAGCAACAGGTGGAAATAACGTCGGAGTATAATAATTATCAATTTAAAAAAAACTACCTTATGAAAGTTCATTTACCTTAGCCTTTAGCCTCTACCTAGCTCATGACATGTCGGTTGCTTTCCCACTTAGATTTCTTTTCCGCTTCGATGGCTTCCAGACACCATAAAGTTACTCATTAATAAATAGGTACTCTACTGGAAAAGAGCCGTGGTGGCCCAGTGTTATTGGGCGTGACTTAAGAATTGTAAGTCGTAGGTTCAAACTCTGACAGGCGCTTTACTTTGAGTAAATTATTTCACCACCACTGCTCTCAAAACGGTTAAGGAAAACCTCTTGAGGAAGCCGGCATGTCCTGGAACCAAAAATTCGAAGACACGTTACATCTACCAACCCGCACCGGGCCCGCGTGGTGGATTACGGCCCACTCCCTTATAAGCTGATTATGCTACCGGAAAAATCTGAAGTCAAGTTTTTCCTCGAGTTATGGCATAAATCAGAACCTGACCTTTACAGCCTCATAAAACTACTCGTTTCTACCTACGTCTTCGCCCCTTATAGACAAAAAAGTCATGTGCACAAGACCGGGAATCCTGTTTTTTATAATCAAACACCTTTGTCCTTAAGTATGGGTAAGCAGACCGTGAACACATGTCTTAGTCGCGTGCCTTACGCGCGCTGCTTTTGTTTAATAATGCAGAAAAAACAAGGGAGCGAGGTCGTGACTCGTGCGGCCATAGTAATTAAATGTTTTTATTATTTTTATTTTTCATGGTAGTAACTATAGCTGGTAGGAAGCGTGGGTTACAGTTTTATAAAACTGATATAGGTATATTGGACAAGCCGTAGAGTTAGATTATGGGAGATTAGAGCTCTTCCAAAGCAATTCCAACTGGTTGGCCTTACTGTGTGCCCATTGGTCCTGATTTTTCGGCGACGAAGTTAACTTGAGCTGAATACAGAGTGGTAGCTGCTTTCGACTTTTTTTTAACTGATCTGTCAAATCGAACATGGACCAAGATTGGGTTAACTAATAGGGCAATCGACCAGCACCCGAATCGCGTAAGATTTTCTCCGTAGGATTTCCAAAGAATTCCTAATCCATTGCTTCATAATGTTTGAAAAATTTGTCTATTCGACATTGTAAATAACGCAATGAATGTTGTCAATTTGCAACGCCATTCAATTAATGTGTAATCAAGCAATTGCCCCGCAGTTTTACTCCATGTAAAGTAAGAAAGCGCGTACGAGGTTCACAGCTGTTTATTAATAAAACAACCGCAAATTCCACCGCATCCGAGCGCTCCGGAAGAAGCACAGTTTGTAAGGCTTCCAGTACGTACGGTGCAGTTCCTTGTTCCACCAGAGTGAAGTTTGATGAGAGAATGCCTTCATTTCTTATTAATTTGTGTGCGCCCTTTTAAAGTTACGGAAGTGTGGTTTGGTAAAATAAGGCATAAAGTCAATAGGTAGTCAGATAAATTAGACTTATTATGTTAATGTCGGAATTCCGACCCCCAAGATTCAGGCAAATGCCTAATTTCGGGTTCACCATCCAATTTGTTCTTGTACAATATTATTATAAAGAAAAATAAATAAAAATAAATAAAAAATAAATTGGTCTTGTAAGAGTAACATTGAAAATTGCAGGTTTTATTATATGACTATTAATGTGGGTAGCACTAGATCACATAAATAGTGCAAGGGATATTTATTTTGTTTTGTTTACTGTGTAAACGCTTTTAGCGTTTCAACATTCGCACATGTATAATTTCAACTTGATGTAACAATAGGTACTTCATTTAAAAGAGTGTCCGTGGAGTTTCTTTCACCTCAGGTTAACCTACCTACGCTTTAGAATATACTAACTTAATATTTCTGACTGACCGACCCCTTGCCATTTCAAAAATGCCTGTAATTGGTTTCATTTAGATTAACGCTTTGTGTTCGGAAAGGCAGCGAAATCATGGCGAGATCAATAATAGCTCGATAAGTATTTAGGTTTGACCCACCGCTCGATAGATGGCGTTGGCGTCGAATTAGATCTCGCTATGGTTTCGTTACCGCATTTTACCTTAGTACGATTGTTTTCTTTGTTTGGTGTGAACCTATGTAATTTGCAGTATATAAATATACGTTATATACACCGGTTATAGTACTATATTATTTACTCCTCGTCAATATATGGACCCTCGGTGAATAAAAATACACCTTTGAGTTTGAGTAAGTTTTTCTCTGCGTCATGTTTGCCGAAAATAAACGTATCTCTCTTTCTTAGATTCAACAATTACAATTTACAAGCTAACACAATTTTTTATATATATATATATATATATATATAAGTATACAATAAAAAATTAATGGAAAAGGCAAGAGCTCATTGGGCATCAAAAATTCGTCCGCACCGCTGTCAATGGGATAAGTGCCCAAAGGCTGCCAGCATTACCACGTTGGATAGCAATGCAGATTCTTTGGTCAATGCTGTTGGTGGTCACGTGAAGAGCCAACCAACCGCTTGGCGAAAAAAAAAGATACTTAAATATTGAATTCACTATAAAAATTATAAGAAGAAAAAAACTTTTTAAGAACATGCTTTTATTAATTATTAATAAAAAGAACTAAAAAGTTAAAAATAATTTAAACCTGATATAAAATAAATAAAAGCGTGTTATATTGTTTTTTTATTAATAAGTAATAAAAGCTTGTTTTTAAAAAGTTTTTTTTTATTATTTTATTTTAACTTTTTAGTATTTTTAATGCGAGATTGACTACGGCATAGTTCGTAGCGCGTAGCGGTTTTTTCCGTTATATGCGTTTACTGCACTTAAGCTTCCTGTTAATCTTTAGTCCCTGGTTACCATCTAGCACCAAAGTACTCGTCAAGACGAATCAAACGAGCCCAAACTCTACGGGGTTATGTCGTTTAATTACTGAGTTCCTATGGCCATCTTCCAGCTCCATCAACAGACCCTGGTTACCATCTAGCACCAAAGTACTCGTCAAGAAAATCATACGAGCCCAAACTCGATGGGGTTGTGTCGTTTAATTACCGAGTTCCAATGGCCATCTTCCAGCTCCATCATCAGACTCTGGTTACCATCTAGCACCAAAGTTCTCGTCAAGATGGATCAAACGAGTCCAAACTTGATGGGGTTGTGTCGTTTAACTACCGAGTTCGTATGGCCACCTTCCGGTTCCATCAGATCAGCTCCATGTCATAATAATTTTGCATTGTCATCCGATTTACACATGCATGCAAAATTTCAGCTCAATCGGTTGAAGTTATCTGCTTCAAAATTGAGTTGCAAGAGTCCACCCGAACAAACATAGTTACATACATACATCGCAAGTCAAATAAAAGCTTGTAAAATTATTGCCACTGAAATCTTTTCTTCATTTCTCTTCAATACTAATGAGGTAGGTGACACGTGCCACTTTCTATTAAGGTCCCTAAATATCTTCCAAGATATCGGCAATTAACGGCTCCAGTATCCAAGGCAACCGAAAAATCATCAATCAATTTACTAACGCCCTAAATCGGATCTTTCTCAAGTAAGAAAACGTTATAGCTAATGATATCCTTATACATAATAATACTACCTACTTATGTATTATTTATGTAGATACACATCCGCTCATTTGCCGTTCGATCACGTTGGAAGGCGATGATTCTTTCCGCAAAAATAGGCATGTTGGTACTGGGAGAATATTGTGTTGAATGTCTATTTGAGACGGATCATCGATGAAAAGTCTATAGCGATAGATTTTCTTGACTTGGAAAGTTAATGGACGTTTTTAATCCATAGTTCCCCAGTCGTTTGGTCTAACACTTTCTTAGACGCTAAAATTTCTCATATAATAGGGGTTAAAGTATGAAATTGCCGTTTCATTGTAATAGGTACTTCGAATTGACATAGAACCTTCATGGTTTGATATTTTTGAGTGAAACTTTTTTCACATGGTACCTATGAAGTTCTTCTTTTAAAAAATGTGCAACGTTCGATTATCGACTTTCAGTTGTTTTTTTTATTCAGCTTAGACAAGAAAGATGAATACTTCGAAAATTCGAGTTCATTTTGAATACGAGTTCCCACGCGGAACTAACGCGGCAGAAACAGCTCGCAATATCAATGTTGCGTTTGGAGAGGGGACTGCTAATGAACGCACCGTGCGATTTTGGTTTAAACGCTTTCGTGATGAAAAAGCAAAGCTCACCAATAAAAAGGTAATTGTAAACTGTTTGGTGGTCTCAGCATGGTGTTATTCACTATAGCTTTCTCCGATCTGGTCAAGCAATAACGGCAGATGTCTACTGTGCCGAACTCCGAACAATGATAGCAAAACTAGCAGTGAAAAGGCCCCGCCTCATGAATCGATCTTCACCATTATTGCTCCATGATAACGCGAGACCTCATACAGCACGAGAAACCGTTTTAACTCTACAGGAACTGCAATTAGAAACCATTCTTCACCCTCCGTATTCGCCAGACCTTGCTCCAACGGACTACCATTTTTTTCGTGATTTGGACAATTTTCTACGTGATAAAAAGTTTTCTTCTCAGGAGGCAGTACAAAATGCTTTCACACAGTTTGTCGAATCTAGATCACGAGAGTTCTATCGCACAGGCATAAATGACCTTCCTATTAGATGGCAGCAATGTCTAGATAATATTGATAATTATTTTGATTAAATAAATATGTTAAATTAAAAAAAAAACGAATTTCAATTTTTCAGTACAAATCGGCAATTTCATACTTTAACCCCTAATATTTCATAGATTTTTAGATTTTTTTAAATTAATTTAAATACAGATTCTTTATATTAGTACTTAGTAGTTTTAATTTGGTTTTTTGTAATCATAATTTTACCCTTACAGGGTCCATATTTTTGTGCCTAGTTTTAAGCCCTTTGTAACATATTTTTTACAATATGGAGTGCAGATTTTTTACCGAAAAATATATTTATACTCAAGCAGTGAGTTATAATATAAGACTTGTAGAATTATAATTATTTTCTAATGTTTAGCTCCACAAATTACAAGCTTGAGCCATGAGAAACCAGTTCCTTACATGAATTTGTAACCATATTCGTTCGCACTACACTCGAAACGTAAAAAGAACAAAATAAAACACAATGGCTTAAGAACAATATAGCGCCAAACGCCGACAGTTACCCCCTATCGCTGCTATCATCAGCAGCTTATTAGACTGCGCACGAGTCGGTCACACCCGATGATTCCGATACAGATGTCCTATATCCATCTCCCTCACTCCTAGGAACAACGGAGGGATTGAGTATTCTTGTCTCTTTCTTGCGCACACCATGTGATTAATTCGAGAACACGTGCCGGAAGGTGCGTGTTTAAATATTCACGACGAATAAATTCGAATTATTAAACGGATCTCCGGTCAAGTGGGTACGTGGCATGCAAATTATATGACATGGTAGAAGATAGGTAGAGGAAGACCAAAGAAACCATGGACGGACTGTGTGAATAATGACATGGTTAGAAGGGGTGTGACTACCGAGGTGATGACTAATAGAGAAGTATGGAAGAAAAGGACATGTTGCGTCGACCCCAAATAAATTGGGATAAAGGCAGGAGAATGATAATGCTCAAAGTCAAAGTCAAAGATTTATTTGCAGATAAATATGGTTATAAAAGTTCTTACAATGTTAGAATAATAGTAGCTTATCATATTCAATCATAACATAATGACATGCAATTTTTTTACAATTATATCATTTATATTTAAGTTGAAGGAATTCTTTAATACTATAGAAGTGATTCTCAACCAGCCACCTGTGTAAAGCCGTTCTGAAGCGGACCATTGGAAATTCTTTAATTTGGTTAGGAGTTGCTAAATGTAAGATAGATAAATACGATGTAAAAATTGGAGTAAGAGCAATTATAGTGATTATGACAGCAACTAACCAGACTGCTGATTCTGTGTGAATATATGTAATTGTTGGTTTAAAAAAGATTGCGCCGGTGTATACATAACCTAATTTGAATCCTAATCTGTCGGTATCTCAACTAAAACCGCTTGCCACCCAAACTTGTTTTGTCCCACCCATTCGCCATTCCGGACGGTCAGTGTAGACAACCTTTTTCTTCCGTATTATTATTTATGTTATTCAACCCGTACAAAATGCACATTAGTATACAACTAAATATATCAAAAGACCAATTCCCGTAATTAAAACGTTCAAAATCTAGTCGTAATCTCATCTCAGCAACAATCAATGTCAAAAATTTGTCAAAAATGTAAAGAAATTAGTCATGATTTTGACATTTCACTGAGATCAGAAGGCCAATTCTCGTAATTTAAAGCGTTCAAAATCTAGTCGCAGTCTCTTCACAGCGACAAACAAATGTCAAAAACTTGTCAAAATGTAGGGAAATTTTAGGTTTTTTTGACAGATTGAGACTGAGATCAGACTGTGAACGTTCTTAAAATTACGAGAATTGCCCCTCAGATTGAATGTTCGTAAAATTACGGAAACTGCCTCTCAGGTTCAAACATCCAAAAAAAAACTCGAAACTGTACGAACCTTTACGTATGTTCACTGGCTATCAGCACGAGCATACACTTTATCTCCAAGAAAAATACGTAAATTGTACTAACATACTTGCACACCGTGACGAGGGTGAGCAACGAAGCGATGCGCAGGAGCAACGGCCTGTGCAATACTTGCTGAGGCTTTCTTGCAAAACATGTATTTTGTTTGATGATGTTATTATTGTGCGTGATGATAATGGTCTTAGATAGCTGGTGTTTGGACATACCTATTTCTATAAATATAATAATATAATTGTTGCTAAACGATCATTATTCTTAGCATATAATGTTCCCACTACTGGGACACAAGCCTCCTCTCGGCGCGGGCCCAGTGTGGGTTAGCAGGTGTCACATATCTTCGAATTTTTGGTTGTAGGACATGCCGGTTTCCTCACGATATTTTGAGAGTAGTGATGTAATAATTTACATAAAGTAGAGCGCCCGTTTGGGTATGAACCTATGAGCTCCACTACTACTCCTACTCTTAAGTCACGGCCGTGACCACTGGGCCATCACTGCTTACTCACTTTTAGCCTGACGATGAGATACTAAATAGTGCCAGCGAGACTAACGTAACCAATAATAGCTTCCATAAGTTTTTTTTAACGTGCAAGTATCGGAGCATTCACTCATGGTTCAGTTTTTCTAAGGGCTGATTCTTCTATCGCCAGATAAGTTTTATTCGTGGAATAAAATTAACCTTCGACAGTTTTTGTATGAAATAACTGTCAAAATTTAAAAATTATCACATGATTTTCATGAAAAATCAGCCCTAACTCTATAAGTATTAATCTATTAGTAATACCCTTAGAACACATGATTGATAAAATAAATATAACTGTCTTGCTCGATCCTAACTTAAAAATTAGAAAAAAACTTAAACTTAGCATCACGACTTGTTTCTCGGAAGGGTTGAGCAGAGGTGTACCTATAGTACAGTCATGTTTAAGTCCCGTGTAATAGGGACCGAGCCTATTGTCATCAACCGGACACAATTCCATACTTTGGCCTGCTACTGAGATATTCCAGATAAAAGAAAGAAAGAAAGAAAGAAAAAAGTTTATTTGGCACAGTTCGTGAAACACAAAATACAAAATTAATAAAATAAAAAATAATGTTTCAGATAATATCTAAAACCCTGAATCTTATATCTTGTTGAAGCGTATGTGAATCCTAGGCCAACGATGCTGTTTAAATGCTAGGTGGTAAAGTAACCTATTATTACTTCCATGACAGACCAGAAAATTATTTCGAAACTTACAAAACTGTACCCAGGACCACATGCTCAGCAGTACCGCTTATGACCACTACACCAACAATGCAGTCAGAATTATGTAATGTCATGTTAAAAAACGCCATCTTTCATATTAATCTGTCGTCTGCTCAAACAATAACCCAGTACAATCCACATATTGGAAATACAATTTAAGCCTCTGAAATTCAAGTCTCGATATCACCACTTAAAGACATCATAATTTAATGTCAGTTTGGCATTGTGCCAAACCCGCCTTCTATATTGCCTCTTATATCGCAATTTACTCATTTCTTGAGTCGAAACCTCTTGGTGAAGGTGACTTGGCAGTTTCTTTAGACCTTTGGCGACGTCCTTAGTGGGAAATTAGAAATATGGGGCCTAAAAGAACCTTTATTCTTTTATATTTCGACACCAGTTTTATTATTTTTTGTACCTATCACTCGTGCCTTTGAGATGGGTACTTTCTGCTATAAGATTTTCACAATAGAGACACAAGTATACAAACATCATACAAAATGTTTCTAGGAATCTATTTCTTCCTCAGCCCGTATTCATCCAGACTGAAACATTAAACACAAAATTCATCTAAAAGTGCATTAAAAAAATACTGCAGCATTTTCCTATGTTTACAACCAACACTGCCCAAATGTAGCCAAAAACTGCAAAACAAAAAAAAAAAAACAAAAAATCCTTTGACATTGTCCTGTCATGTCAAACGTATTTTTTTAATTTCTTTTGTGGACAATACTGAAGATAGTGTAATGAGTCCGTCTGTTGACAATGGTACTGGCTGTCACGGTTAGTAACTCAGATAATATAACGCTGGCGTATGCAATATGGCGACGGGACGTAACTTTCTGCGATGTGCACACACTCCAATGAACTGACGACGAGTTTTAATAAAACTGTTTTGTTGGGAATGATGTAAGTGAAACCAATCAGACCCTTATTTTGTGTTTGTTGTGGGAGTATTTCAAATAATATCCTTTGACTGTGACTGTTTGTTATTTTGATTTGTAGAAAAGATTGTGTCAAAAATAGAGAAAAGATTCAAAAGGGAATTCTAGAGGGTCTGTCTTTTTGGTGATGTTACCTACTTCGTGTTAAACTTTTTCGTGTCATATATAGTATTAATTGTTTGTTGCCGGTGTTACCTTGTCAATTCATTCCACGATCACTAGATTTTACCGACTGCAGACTTTAGGTCTCTGCAAAATCAAGCAGTCGAGGAATTAATTACTTGATTTAGAAATATTAATACTCAACATAAATAGCTCTCTAATAAACAAAACAGCAGAAACGAAAATTCAATACCTACCATACCAAAGTAATTTCAAACCAAGTATTGCTCCAAAAGGACAGCATAATGTTTTCAAACATTATCGAGTCAAGGTCCCTAAAATTAATTTCTCAGTGGAGATTTATACAAATTACGCGGACCTTAATAAATTAATTCTCCGACTCCGTATAATTTCGTTAATACAGAGTAAAAACGGTTTCCAATAATAACAACGCTGAAATATTTGACGTAAAAACGGGCGAGGAGCTCAAAGGCATCCCCGGAATTGATAGGAAACCACGAAACAATATTCCGGTGGATTCCTCCGTCGATAATATGATGTTTCCGCTAGAACGGCAGCCTAATGCGTCCTCCCGGAATCCCTTCAATTTTGTGCCAGATTATTTTGGGCAAAAATAAAAAATGTTTTATACAAATATCTGTGAAACTGATTTTCGTTAGCTTTTGTTATGTTTGGGTTAAAGAATTGATTGTGGTTATTGTTCGTGCCGTTTTAATTTCCACTCGCGTAGTTGGCTCAGACAATAGAGCAGATAAAGAGTGCAATGAACGCGAACGATATAATGTCTTTTACTTTTCGAATATTAAAAACCTGTCCAATACTGTAGTTATTGAACAAACAGTCAGACAACAAAGATCGTTTCATAAATTCCCTTGACAATCAATGAGCCCCAAACTGCATCAGTGAATAAAATAAAATTTAACCCGAATGTATCCATGCTCCTAAAGTTAACGTCGAACATGACAGGTGCCCACCGCTCATCCGAGCCAATTGGCTTGGTATTTATGAAACCCAGCGGGTCTGACCACTGGCGCGAGAACGTCCCAGGGGTGCTGCCGCAAACTCGCCCGTTAATATTGATTCTGCCAATACCACGAAATGTTTTAATTTTTTGTCCTGCCTCATCGGAATTTGAGCCATCCGGGACATAGCCCAGTTATCGTGTCCCAGGTCCCGGAGCATGTCGGGATAGATTGGGCTTTTCGCCAAAATTATTGTTTTGGACAACATGTGCGAGGACCAATCTAGAATTTGTTTTGAATGAAATATTGCAAAATATTTCGACATGCTGAAACTAATTGGCTGCCTAAACTGCCATCGTTAAAAATCTGGTTCACCACGGACTTTTGGCTCGTTTTCAGTTTATCTAAATAAATAAACAAGATGAATAATCCATTTTAGTCTAAAAGCATTTGCTATATTACACCATTAGCCCAATATTCATCTGTGCAGTTACTTTATTATGTTGATTCGAGCTTTTTATTTTAAGCACCCAATACCAAAACGAAAATAAATTATTATTATTTTGTAAAACTTTTAATAACCAATTAAATATCTGTTCCAGGTGTCCATTCAGTTCGGATCATCAACATCCGAGTTCCCGACGTCATTCAATACGGAACTAGAGACTCCCTCACACTGGACTGCGACTTCGTCACGAACAACGTCACCGGTCTAGTGGTCAAGTGGTTTTACATGGACAAGACGCAACCGGTGTACCAATGGATTCCTCCGCAAAAACCTCAAGCACTAGGAATATTAAGAAATAAGGTGAGCAATGGTTACTGTTTTATTTTTAAACCGACTTCAGAAAAGAGAGGGTTATAAAATCAACGGTTGGTCCTATTTATGTAAATTACAAATATTTCTTATAATTTATTTCTGTTCAGTTTTCATACAAGTTTTGGGAATATCTGATGAAAACCTTCGGGATACAGATAGGGGGCTCTTCTATGAATGACAGAGAATCACCCATATTTTTACACATAACATCATTAGTGTTCCTGGAAGGGTTAATCCCGATTTATAGGGTGCGATTTAATTGCATGTGGAATACCATAAGTTTAAACAATAAAACCTGCACCGTGTAAACATTGTTTAGACGATGCAAGCCATTTATTGCTTCGTGGTGTTATGTAAATTACATCGTGTAAATGAGGCTTTCGGCACTTCACCCCTCAGCCTAATTATATGCTTTGTAATGAGAAATGATAAAAAATATTTTTATTCAGGTGGACCTGTCATACAAAGTATCCCACAATCCGTATACGCAGCATCGAGCAATCCACATCACGTCACCCGTTCCTGAACTAACTGGCAACTACACCTGCGTGGTATCCACTTTTCTTGCGGAAGACGAGAAGACCAGACCGATGACTATATTTGGTAAGTCAGAGATCTTAATCTCACCATTATTGGATAGCAATGAAATCACCAGAATGAATAGGCATCTTCTGGCCACGCACGTTTCATCATAGACCTCATAATTTTCCATCGCTTTCCATCAGGCCTGATCGAGGCCAAGAGCGTAGGCCCGCTCTTGACCTCGATCAGGCCTGAAATAAAAAAATAAAATTAAAAAACCATTAAGTAGCATTGTCGTTATCCACAGTTCAACTTTAGCCACTGCCGTTCATAGACTTCTCTTCGATAAGGATTGCTGCCAGCTCTAGATGGATCTTAGCATAAACTTGGATAATTTACAGTGCGTTGACAAAGCTGATTGTTACGAAAGACTCCAGCTCTGAATTTCGATCTTAACGTTCCACTGCAAGGTAAACGTCTCCTTTCCTTCTTCTACTGCTTTCTTTTCCCATCGAAGCCCAATCTTTTATATTGTTTTAATGTTTCTCATATTATGTAGTTGGAAAAAGTTATGCTAGTAATATTTATGTAAATAGGGATGCGTTGAAGATCGCCTTGATAAAAAATCAATCAGGGTTCATTCATACTAATGACCACTGTCAATCAAACACCCAAATCAACTCAAAAATAAACAATGAAAATTCATCAATCCCTTGAAATCAGAGTAGGAAATTACTGCCTATTAATTATTGACAGTGCACAAATGAAATGCTCCGTAGATACAATACGTACATACTAATAGCGGTGGCCGCCACTGGACGCAGTACAATGAGCTTTGTGCTGATACTAAACGGAAATTACTCTGTGGAAGTTTATCTGCAGGTGCATCCAGAGAACGTTATTGTATAGTTTATAGTTGCTTATTTTGCGGATTGGTGAAGTTTGCCTTTGTTAAAGTGTGTGTGTTTTCTTGTCCATTGTTTTTTGTTTAAATATGTATGACGTGAAGGTCACGAGGTTGATGCCGTCTAATTCTGCTGATCAAGGTATTTAAGCATATCAAAAATGTTCAACTTCAGGTCTGAATTACTGTCTTTGTGGTCTTACAAAAGCTTTTACTGAGCGTCAGCCAATCTGACCTTCAAATATCTATGATAAGTATCAAGTATTATACAGTTATTTTAGTCAGTTCCTGCTCACTCGCCATTGGGACGCCAAAAAATATTTCTATATAATTTAACAGAAAACTTGTCCCCGAAAAAAACCCAGCGCTCCGGAATAATGAATTATTCGTAAAAGTCATTAATTTTACGAATAATTTATAAAAACCAATGTTTTAGTTCCCATGCTAAAAAGACGATAAAATATACAAAAGTAAAACAAATTCTGTCTATCTACTAAAAGTTTTCATATTTCATTCTGAAATGATTTGTTCTTTGTTATAATACAGTAATGGAAATTACATCTCGTTGAAGAAAAATAATGAAATGAAAATGCGTTGGTCTAGAAAATTCTGAAAAGTTCCCATAGTAAAATTTCCTTGCGAAACTACGGGTTTTTAATAAAAAGCTAACTTAAAGTGTATTACGAAGAAGGTACGGTGAACTGAAAGTCAAAGAAAGCAAGCTAATGGAATACAAATGGTTGTTTTGCTTATATTAGAAAATCCATCAATATTTCAAGCAACAGTACCTACTGGTGTCCAACGCGTTTATAATGAGCTGGAAGAGACTAAGGAGCTTTATAGACGACAATTAACTGGAGTTGTGCTTAAATGTTACAGTGTTAATGGAATGACTTCAGTAGAATAATGATGAAGAAGAAGTCACAGTTTACATGCTGTCATTTCAATCACATATTTAGAACAAACATTAAGTTTCTACCAACATGGGTACCAACTACTTACATAATAATCAATTCTTACAACAATTTCCGATAGTGATTATGACATTTTAAATTTTTATACCGTGTAAATTTATTGAGAAAACTGAAAGCTCTTGGTCTCACAAGAGTCACTGTAGTCTACATGGGAGCAAATGAATGCCAATGTCCCCAGTTGAATTTTCAACTTTCGCCGTTGAGCCGAGTGTTAAAAATCCAACAGCGCGATTTTTTTAATACATTCATTTACGTTTAGGTGTAGCGGAGAGTTAGCGAAAAGGGCATGCGGCATTTAAGTTACCTTCATTTCAAAATATTATACTAACCAAAAGTACATCTCCAACTCTTTTCCATACAACCTAACTCCTTGTACAATAGGAGCAGTATCCATTACCGTTCGCGTGATCATAGACAGTAGATATTGTGTTCTTAAAACACAGTCGTTCGCGAAACTCTGCTTCCAATGACATTTACATTACAGACTGATAGGGTAACAGCGACGGTAAAAGCTTTGATCGAGAATAAGCAAAGATAAAACGAGTAAATAAGGCTTATTTAAGTTATGGAAGACCGGAGTCTCCTTGCACAGGCTTATTTGATTAAAAGGATGCTCCAATCACTAGGTGTTAAGGTATTTACTTACTATAATAATGAACATTTTTCATTAACTAAATTAATATTACAAAGAGATAAGTTTTTTGTTTTGTATGTTGTTACGCTTTCACGCTAAAATGACTAAACGGGTTTGGATGAAATTTGTCTCGTGGGCAGACCATGACCTGGAACCTGAAACTACTTTTTATCCCGATATTCCCATGGGATCGAGACTTATGCGTGTGGAACCACGGGGTGCAACTAGATCATTCATAAGTTTATGCGAGGTCATTTTTCAGCAGATTAACTTTGTAGTGAATCAAGATAATTATGTTTTCTCAAATTTACAGTCTGCTATCAAACCATCATCGACCTCCCTGGTATATTTACCTACATAACATTATTCCTTTATTGACCTAAGGTACAGGTAGATGCCTGTATTGATTTACTTAAGGGATGGATAGTCCCTAAGTTATTTCTAAAAATATGACATGACATCTACCAACCCGCGTGGTGAATTATGGCCAACTCCCTTTCACCAAGAATAGGCCTATGTCCCAGCAGTGAGAAGATTATAGGCTAATTATGGTATCATAATATAAAAACCGCTTGCCAATAAACCTTAGGCAGAATCTTGGCAGAATACACAAGTTTTGTTTATTTGAGTAATCCAGCTATTTGAGTAGCATTTTGTTCATATATTTTGAACCCAAGTTAGCAAACGAGGAATACAAAAAGGGTTAAATATTATTTGTTCGTTGATGAAACTCAAAAATACATTTCATAATCCTTTTGATTGGGTACGATGAAAAATTTAATATCAATGTTATGGCGCGTATCCGTTAGTATATTTCAATAGCATTTATTATTCAAATCACAAATCTGGTACAAAATTGATTTCAATTTTATGTTTTTACAAATCCTACTAAATAAATAACGAGTTTGCTATTATCTGTCTGTTTCCGGATGCCAATTTTCAATCATGTTCATGTACGGTCAGCAATGAAAGTCAATATAAAATATTATTTTAAAATCTGAAGTGTTTAGTTGCTGACCATACATGATTTATATTATTATCTCAGACAGTCTTAATTACAATATACAAGCTAACACTAAAATATTATATTATGTACAAGTAACAAAACAAAAAAAAGAAAAAGGTCATTGGACATTAAAAAATTCGTCCGCATTTCTGTCAATGGGATAAGTGCCCAAAAGCCTAATTACCACGTTGGATGGCAATGCTGGTTCTGTGGACTACAAATAGGCCATCTCTGTGGTGATATAAAGAGTTGATTAACCACTTGGTGATACTCCATGAGCACTCTTAGAAATAGATGGATATTATTGCCAGGGATTCCATTAATAATTGGCATAAAAAGAAGATTCTTCACGACATCTTTTTCTCCCCGTACTGACGATTCACTGATTTCGGAGTTACTCATTTAGAATAATTTGATTCACAGTACCAGAAACAAAGTTCGACATGATTCAAGACCGGTTGGACGACCAATACCTGAACATCATCTGCTCAGTCGAAGGCGTCTTCCCCAAACCAGAGCTGGTCATCTTAGCTGGAAATAGGTAAGGATTAAAACTTTATTAAGTTTTATAAGCATTGTAAAAAGAAACTGGATACTTAGATGTATAGTCTGAAAGTATCCTAATACACATACTAAGTATCCGGCTCGAAGAACCAATATCAGCACTGCGCTTACAATTTTCAGCACTGTTAATTATCACTAGAATTTAGTTCCTGTTTAAGTAATTCATATAGAACCACATAGTTCACAACAATTCATGTATTCTACAGCCATAATATGTATATGATATTTCTTGAACATAATTGTAATCTTATAGAACTGACCTCAACTTCTTTTTAAAATATTAATTTGTTTGACGTGTAAAAGTATTAATTGTTAAAACCAATTTACAGAATAAACATCATCTAAAACGTAATAATAGGACGAATTCCCAATAACCTTAAGCATAGATCCATCAGTAATCAATCACGAGATACAACCAATAGCATAAACATGAAACCCTTGTATCCAATGCAAGTCCCACAAATCGATAGGAAGGATCAAAACTCAAAGCTCACCGAACATAGCTTTTATACGTCGACGTCAACGTCGCACGGCTTGAGTTACGATGTCATGCTAAATTGAACCCCTAGTGCTGCTTACTGGCTGATAGGTTTATGTGTAGGTGCAGATCTTCCGTGTGGGAATGGCATGCGATTGTGCAAGAAAGTCTTTACACTTGAATGAATATTTTGACTCAGATTCTTACCACAGTACATCGAAAGAGAGAATTTTCATACGTAAAAATTGTCATAATCTAGTTATGGTTTAAATCTATATTTAATATTATTAAGAGGTAAAAGGAGAATGGGCGAATTTGTATGGATAGTGATCTATAGACCAATAGCAAAACGGCTTTGATGTTTATTCATCTATACTCTAACGTGTATCAAAAGCAAGGCAATTTTAGAAAAAAATACTTTTAGAATTTACCCTCTACATACAAACTCACAGTAGCTGTATGTATGTAGGCGGTAATCTATGGAATTTCTGATCCGATTCCGAAAATTCTTTCACTAATGGGAAGCTACAGTATTGCCGAGTTTCATAGGATATACATAGGTTTAAGAACAACTTTATTTCTCATAAGAATTGCATACATAATTCACTTACTGAGAAACAATATCTAAAACTAAGATTAATAATTAGAGCGCACAGATGTTACGTATATAAAATAACAAAATAAACAAAATAAAAAATGTGGGTAAACAGATAACATAAACTCGATCATAAGTTAACCAAGCACAACATGGATGTATGAATTTGATTTTTACTAGATGTGGGATAGTCTGTTATTAGCAAGTTTGTTATTATAAGACCATTTTATTTTTGGTTTATTGTTCTATTTATATATTTTGGGTACATACATGGTTTATAAAACATTTTGAATATTGCATTTTATTTGTTTAATTTAAGTAATACTTATGTGTTTTTATTTTTTATTTAGAGGTATATAGTTGATCTATATAATGTGTGTTTAGTATAAATTTGTGTTTGTATAAATTTTATTTATGTAATATATTTATATAAAATCAAATTTGTTTTTCTTCACTTATTTGTATGTAATAATTTTGTGAGTTTTTAGTAGCTTTTTGAACCGCACATAGTTTTGTGCTTCTTTTATTACTGATGGTAATTTATTATAAATTGTAACACCCTCAAACTCCAAATTTCTTCTTCCATAGTTAGTTCTAGGAGGGCGGGTCACTAAGTAACTAGCACGTCTTAAGTTTCTTTCGTGTTTGCTGTTTGATTACAAATCTTATATTGGAATGGATTTCCTTATTTAATATTTTACGTATTAGGATACATGTGTATTATATGTACATTTGTTTTATATTAATTATTTTAGTTTCCTCGTATATCTTTTCAGTTGGGGTCCGTAATTTATAGTTAAATAAAATTTTAATTAATCTATTATGAACTCATTGAATTGAAAGACTAATATAGATCATATTAGTCTTCGCTGCAGTACCCCAGATTTCAATGAGGTAGTTGATATGAGGCTTAACCAGAGAATTATAGATAAGATATCGCACTTTTCGAGGGAGACAGTTTGTTATATTCCGTAGTGCCCCTGTGAGTGGACTTAGTTTGAGTTTAATTTTTTCTAGGTGTGGTTTCCAGGTTAGGTTACTATCTAAGATAAGTCCTAGATATTTTTCTTTAGGTTATCATTCAAGTAGTTGGCCGTCTATTTTAAGTTCAAATTTATCATTTATTTTTATTATTTTTTGCTGCAAACATTACATAATTTGTTTTTGTAACATTGATAGTTAAAAGATTTGACTGAAACCACTCATTCAACAGATTAAGATCATTTTGAGCGTCGGCTATTATAGCTTCGACTGAGTGTCCAAAGTAAAATAGACTTGAGTCGTCTGCATAAAGGGAGATGTCGCCTTTGAGAAGAAATATTTATGTTAAAACAAGAAATTTCACGCATACAAAGTCGCGGGTTGAAGCTAGTGTAGTAGGTATGTATAATATGACAAAAATTATTTTCTTGACTTTGAGATCAAATCGAAACAAGATTTTGAACGTTTGAGTGAAGTGAAGTATGAGTTTTGTCCCCGCTCATTTTCAACGTAATCAACCTCTACTGTTCCCACTGCTGGGACACATGCCTCCTATCTGAGAGGGAGTGAGCTATAATCCACCACGCGGGCCCAGTGCAGGGTTGGTGGATGTCATATGTCTTGCTTTCACCGTTTTGCGAGCAGTGGTGATAAAATAAAACGCTTGTCTGGGTTTGAACCTGCGACCTACAACTAGTAAGTGGCGGCCGTAACCACTGGGCCACGCATTCATTTTCGACGTCGATATGAAATTCTGTGGTTTATTCTCAAAACGATCTAACCATTCAAGTGCGAAAACTCACTTCACCTTTTTATGACGACATTTTAAATCTAGTCTGTCAGTCTAGACACTGTTTACTATGTAAAGTAGTTCAGATGAATCATATTCATGATTCACCTCCATGAATATGTGTAACAAACAAATAATTATATAAAAGTTTCCATTAGAGAATGTAATAAAAACTTTTTAACAAAAAAAACAAACCGCCGAAAAAACTAAAAAGCAAAAAATAATAAATCTTTTTTCTTTAACCTTAATAAATATATTATAAATAAAAAAGATTTATTATTTTTTGCTTTTCAGTTTTTTCGGCGGTTTAATTTTTTTGTTAAGAAGTTTTTTTTATAATTTTTTGTGGCTATAATCTACTAAATTGTTTGCCAAAGGGTAGGCATATGTGGCACTAAGTAGAGTAATAATACACAACTCAGCATTCAAATCTGTGAGTGAACAATAAATCACCCCTATTTTCCAAATTTATGTGGGACCAAGTTTCGGGTATAGCCTTTCCAATAAAAAAAGAATTATCAAAATCGGACTATTTTGTAAAAAGTTATGCGTGGTCATACATAAAAATAAAAAAAAACATACGTGTGGACTTGAGAACCTCCTCCGTTTTTTTTCGTCGGTTAAAAAGGGTACCATTTTCTAAATAAAAAAGACTCATCATTTACCTAGCCTTTTCCCAACTATGTTAGGGTCGGCTTTCAGTCTAACCGGATACAGCTGAGTACCAGTAGTAGTAGTTTACATGGAAAGACTGCCTATCTGACCTCCACAACCCAGTTACTGGGTAATGCGATACCCCTTGGTAAGACTGGTTGTCATAATTTTAGGTTTCTGACGGCCCGTAAACGACTGTCAAAGATTCACGAATGACAGCCGGGACCAATGGCTTAACGGACTTTCCAAGGTCTTGTTATGTAAAGATGGTCACCCATCCACGGACCAACCGCGGCAAGCGTAGCTTAACCTGATCAATCGACCGTGTAGCTGTTAGTATTTTGCCACAAGCCAATGAAAAAAAGAAAAAAGGACATTTCCAATATAATGTAGTAGAAAATAAATTCCAATGAATTGCTTGGAATGGGGCACAACGGCTGAAACTTCCGGACGTCCGATTGGTTCGTGAATAATACCGGATACGATCACTTGAACGTTCCTCAATCTCGAAACATAAGGCGGGATATTGCTACAGAACACAGCTTGTTTGAGTATTGTCTGCCTTCAGGAAATTCAGTTTAAAATATGAGGAGATGTGTTTGTTTGAATTTAGTCTCGAGTTTTGCAGACCTCGTCGATAGTATTAAGGTGTTGTGATTCTTATGACTTGATTTATATGGGTATAGCATGTATCAGAAAGGTGTAGTGTTTTTTTTATTTAAATAATTTCTTTGATTTAAATGCATTGAGTAAAGATATCGTTAGCCATTTCAATCCTTGTAGTCGTCTATCAGAAAGGTGAAAATCTACGAATGTGATACGAACTATCAAAATGAATAAGTTTCTTCATGGGACCAACATCATCGGCGAAAAAATAAGCAGTCGTCCAATACATTTGGGTCGAATGGTTATAGGGTCCAATGTGTAGATGTAAATAGCATGAAATCTTCTGGGCTACCAGTTCAGTTACGTGTTCCGCAAGGCTCAGTACTGGGTCCATTCTTGTTTTTAGTTTATATCAATGATTTACCATTCCATTTGAAGGGCATCTGTGAAGGTACTGTTTGCAGATACCTCTCTAATTTTTAAAGTAGACAGGAATAGACAAGATTTTGATGACGTAAACAGTGCACTCTCAATAGTTACAGATTGATTTACGTCACATAACCTAGTTCTCAATGCCAAGAAAACGAAATGTGTAAAGTTCGCCTTACCGAATGTTAGAAATCTAGGACCGAACATCGTCTTAGATAAAGAGGTGCTTGAAACAGTAGGCTCGGCATTTTTTCTAGGACTAACAGTAGATAGAGAACTTCAGTGGGGACCTCATATATCAAGTCTAGCAGGAAGGCTCAGTTCGGCTGCCTACGCCGTCAGGAAAGTAAGACCATACATTGACGTTGATACAGCTCGTTTAGTTATTTTCACAGCGTTATGTCCTACGATATTCTGCTGTTGGCCAAAGCCGCTGATATACAAAATATATCTGTCCTTCAAAAACGAGCTGTTCGAGCAATTTACCAGCTAGGTGCCAGAGTTTCTGTAAGAATTTTTTTTAAAGATATTTGTATTCTCATCACAATTCATCTTCGCCAACATCTTGTATATTAGGCAAAATTTACACTTGTACACTAAAACAGTGATATTCACAGTGTTAACACTAGAAATAAGGACAAACTACGTGCCCCCTTTCACCGGCTTCATAAGGTTCATAACTCATTTGTTGGTCTTGGTGTAACCTTTTATAACAAGATACCCTCTTCTTTGCTAGACTTGCCTTTTAACGTGTTTAAAGCTCAAGTAAAATCCAACCTTTATTCAAAGGCTTACTATTCCATCAACGACTACTTACACGATAAGAATAGTTGGTCGCCCTAATTAACTCAAGACAATGTTCATGTTCTTTCTCCAGAATTAGCTTACTGACAGGTTATTGTTATTAGTATTAACTTATTTATTTATTTTACTTCGATAGTCCTAGTTTATTATCTGTGACTTCAAGTGACAGCTATGTGACCAGAACCTAGCGATGCATAAATGTGTAAGCTGTCACGCCCTTTATGCCTGCAGGCTCTTATTTAGGTAGTAAGTTTTTATTTACATTTTAATTTTAATTAATTATTTTTTAGCTTGAGTACGTATAGTTTTTATTATATTTGTTGGTATATTGGCGTGGCTAGCTGACATATGGCAAATAATTTAATTTTATGTTCTGAGCCTTGTAATGTTAATTACTTAACACCTAGTAATGTATACAATCAAGTATCAAGTATTTTATAACTGAACAGACAGCTGTGCTGCTGGGGAGTTTGTTGCGCCACTTCTTCTTCCCAGCGATAGCACTAGGAAGTGGTGAAGGGCGGGAGTTTTTGGAGGACTGTCTTTTGTAATTTTGACGTTCGAAAAGCGCTGATTCTCAGCCTAATTTGAATAAATGACTTTTGATTTTGATTTTATTAAAGTATTGTGTGGGATAATTTGTATTTTTTTCGCGGTTACGATGTTGGACCAATGGGGAAAGTGGTTCAGTTTGATGGTCTGTTCTACACCCTTAAAGATCACACCTTTGTGATACATGCTGTAGGTATACCATCGAAGTTAGATAATTCTCAGACAACTATAAAGATTAGGATAGTCAATGATATTTGATTTATCTTTACTCACTGTATTTAATTAGAAGAAATTAGTTAATAAAAATTTAAAATTTATGTAAATAATTTCATTTCTGATTTTGCCACTGTTATTATAATTTCGATACTATTTAACAAGTTATGTTTGGTATTACTATTTGTAACACCATTTAGTTTTGCCAAAATTGCACGAGATCAATTTACTTCCTCATTAAAATTCCTCAAACGTGCACACTCAAAACCTCCTTCCGTATATGCACCGCCTTAGAATTTTAGACTGAATAATTCGGATGCTCCGCGAAAGTTGGCTAACAACCCCGACATCGTGCCTGCGATCACATACCCACCCGGGTGGATTTAGTTTGTCGTACTGGTATTACCTCCATTCTGTAATCCTGGTACTACGGAGTCGTATGAAGGGAAGTAGGGAACTTATAGGGAAGTAGCCTTTAATCTTCGTGTACCTTGTCTGAATGTCTGCGTCTCCTATCAGGTTTTATTTTCTTGTTGAAATGGTAATCTCGAATTTAAAGTAAAAATGTTTTTTTTTTTTGGGTTATGTAATTTTGGTCGGTGTCTTGTTGAACACATTATTGTTAGACGTCAGTAAAGCTTTTGGTTAATTTAGACTCCTACCTACATAGTTTCCACTTGACTACCTACTATGCTTACATAACATCATGCCAGGTTTCCCCGAAGGGTTGGGCAGAGGTGTACCTATAGAACACGGACATAACGCCGTTATGTTACTATGACAAAATATGCAGCAACAGCAACCAGCAAGATTTACAGTTAGAGACTATTCCTCAATGTTATCCATATTGAATCAAATAACTATTTACATGCTATATAGCCACTCGACGTACGCCCGATCCCCTCCAAGGCTGACATGCTGACTGCATGACGGAATACTCAATCAATTTTGGTACAAAAGAGAGTATGTAGCTACTGAGTACTCACAAAACAGACGTCTAAAATGCTAAGCCAAGCAATGAAATCTGTCCACAGGCCGCTGAACGCGAAGTCGTCGATCAAAGTCATCGAGGGCCGCTACACAGCCCTAACGAGTTCAGTCGTGAAGATAGACGCGTTGCCGCCGACTGTTGAGATTCTGTGCGACATGCAGGTCCCACTTGCCAACTATTATAGCAGGAAGAGGGATATCTTTTATAGAGGTACGTATTTTTTTTAAATACATACATCTAGTCGTATCCTGCTCCATAGGACAATCTCTAGAGTCTAGACAAAATCAAACTGGTTGCTAATGTGATTGTATAATTTATTCTTCTTTTTATATTGATTTACATTCTGGAATTACTTAAAGTTACACCCGGACTTATTACTCTTTATTTTTTTGTAAATATGTGAGCACCATGTATCTATCACATGGTTAATTTATATGTCATGGTTTCATTAATCCATTTGAATTCTTTTACCTTTTGTGGTATAGTAATTTTATTTTAGGTGCATCGTCTTCACGTATAGTTATATAATTAATGTATGCAAAATATTGGAAAACATTTTAAAAGAGTAACGGAGTTTCTTGCCCATTCTTCTACATACGAAAACTACCTTTCGGAAGGGGCGACTAGAATCAATTTTATTTTAATTTAATTTTTGACGTTCAAAAGTGCCTTTTATGTGCCTATTTGAAGTAAATTATTTGACTTTGACATCACGGGACTGCCTTGTTGGTCTAATAGCCGCAAGGGTCACTCCTGAGCTTGGGAGCCTGGGTTCGTGTTGTTGAATTTTTCCTTTAGCATCTTTTATTACATGGAACTTAAACATAACTGGCGAAACGTGGGTATTACTAGACTCGATTATTACTATTATTATGTTATTTTTATATCACGTTAACAAGTTTGGCTAAGATATGTAGGTAATACACCATTATGTTACCAGGATTGTACTGGGCCCGCATGGTGGATTTTTGTCCACTCCCTCGCTCAGAGAGGAGGCCTGAATCCCAGCAGTGGGAACATTATGGACTTATTATGCTTATGCAGTTATGTTAAATCCCATTACACATTGAGTGAAAAGAAAGACTTCGTTTTCAGCAAAATGAAGGAGCGGGTACAATCTGTTAGAATCTATTTTTACCAGTAAAAATGTACTAGTTAAGGAACCATGCGGTTTAGCCAGTTATTTCAAGAAACCATATCCCAATAGTAGGCAAAAAAAGCTTTCGATCTTGAAAGCCGAAGCCCACTCCATCATTATTTAGATAACAAGTCTATTATTATAGAAGTAAAATTCTAGGTATAATAATATTGCCCATATTATTATAACTCTAAGACTCTCATCTAAGACTTATTATTCATTCAGTTCCCTGAACATTTTGTACAGGCTATTTATAAGAAATCTATACACTTATCCATATCCAAAAGATTGCAAATATCCATAAGACTCGGCAACAAAAACTCCTATAATTGGCTTCTCTAAGTACAGTCAATTCACAATTACTTTACCTCTGAATTTGCATCACTGTCAAAATCAAAATAAACTTTATTCTCGTTATAATAAAGTTGCTGTTAGGTTGTTGCCACTGACTCGTCTGTCAAATGACTTTGATCTTTATTTACGTTATAATAAGGTTGTAATTGGCTTGCTGCTATCAGAGGTGAAAGGACTGTAATCACAAAAGACGTTTTCTCATCCAGAGATTATTGTAAGACATATTATATTTTAGTAGAATTACGAATTTGGTGATATCTTCAGAAAGTTCAGGTGCGTAGTACTTACTAGAAACTGGTGCGCGAGAATGGCTAGAAGTATGAAAACGAGTAGACTGCTATAAGGATCTTTTGGCACCTGAATGGCATTGACAGGGGAGTGTTGTTGGTGCAGTCCCTTTCACAGTTATTTACCTCTGATTTTACATCACTGTCAAAATCACAGTGATCTATATCGTCGTGGCAATAAGGATGATATTGGGTTACTGCCATTATATGAAAGGACTGTAAACATTTTTGAAATTGTCACTGTCATTAGGTATTGTCAAAACAAGATGGCGGCGTTAGTTCCGATTTTGGCCACGTGCCAAAATAACCTTGTAGCGTTGTATGTAAGGATCCATCGTAGCATGTGCCGTTAAGTATATACACACATCAACACTGTCTAGGGATATTTTGGATTTACTCAATTTACTCAAAATTTATTAAAAATAACATACAACATGCATATATTTTTATAAAGCCCATTTATCAGACTACACTCCAGAATAAAAGAAAACTATTTTTTTTGCGTAAACAAATTTTTATTCAAATAAAGAAAAAATGTGAAATAATGGTAAAACTAACAATGAATGTGTTTCTCAAGAAAAAGTGAAAAATAAGGAAAAATTAATCTGTTTTTAACAGTTATGTGAAAAATCAGTAGTCAGTAAAACCGCCCATGACGTTAATAACGGTCCTGCAATGGTTTTTCATGCTTTGGATTAAGTTATCCAAGTCTTGCTGCGGTATATTGTCCCAGGTCCGGGTAAGATGCAAAAAAAGTTGCTCTTCCGTCGCAATGTTTGTAGGGAAATTCCTCAAAGCCCTTCTTTGGAGCATGTCCCACGCGTGTTCTATGGTGTTTAGGTCAGGTGATTGAGCGGGCCAGCCTAAGACCGATACGTCGTGCTCATGTAACCAGCTCGTCACCACTCTCGCTGTGTGCGGACGGGCGTTATCGTGCATGAGCGTGAATTCTTGGCCCATTTGTATTCGATGGTGGTAGATTATTGGTACTAGCACCTCGTTACGGTATTTTTCAGCCGTCATGGTGTTTCGGATCCAAACGAGGTCTGTTCTTCCACCAACACGAATTCCCGCCCAAACCATAATTGTCCCGCCGTGGTATAAATGGACTTCCTGAGGATGTTGTAGACGGCTCTCACGACCAGGAACTCGCCAAACACGTACTCTACGTGTATCGGGATGGAAACTGAACCGGGACTCATCGGTAAACAGCACTACAGACCACTGGTTATCTTCCCAGTGCAAATGTTCACGAGCCCACTCTAGTCGTCGTCCACGATTTCCTCGGCGTAGTGCTGGAGTACGAAGCGGTCTGCGAACATGAAGGTTAGCTTCATGCAGCCTTCTCCTTACAGTTTGGTCACTCACAAGCAACTGGTGCTCTGACTGGAGCCTCTGAACCAACTGCATGGCCGTAACATTTGGTTGTCTTCTTGCGGCAACTTGCAAAAATTGGTCTTGTCGTTGTGTGGTTATGCGCTTCTCGCTTGGGTGTCTTTCAGCCACATCACCAGAAGCACGATAACGTGACCATAACCTTGATATCACGTTTTGTCTTGTTCCAATCTCCTCAGCAATACTCCGTTGAGTAGCCCCAGCTTGGAGCATGCCTACTGCCCTTAACATTTCCTCTCTCGTTAAATGGCGCCGCTGCATGATGCACACAATAACATTAATTCTAAATTAACCGATAACTTGTTATAAAACTTAAATTTGACACAAAAAAATAGCCAAAAACTACTGTAGGTAAATGAAACCTTCGGAGTCCCCTACCATTATGCCGCGTAAATCTTTTGTTTTTAAATTATTTTTTCAAATTCAAATTTAGAATCGTTCAAAAAGGTTTACAAAATAAGCTTTCTTCAAAAGAATTCAAAACTGGCCAGTATTTTTTTTATTTAAGAACTTTATACAAAATATCCCTAGACGGTGTTGATGTGTGTAGTTTCTACCTAACCCTATGAGGAATAGACGTGAGTGTAATCAAATGTATGTAGGTACGAAGAATTAATTTTATATTTTTGTTAACAGATCCCCCGTCGCCTGCGACGGATACACCTTATTTGGAAGAAGTGGCGCCTGATTCCGGTAAGATATTGTTATTACGAGTACATCATACAATAGTAAAAAGAAAAGGAAAATGTAGCAATAGAATATATATCTAAAATTATGTAAATTACGTATTGGATTTGCTCCCCACAAACGCCACACACCACTCACCACCGTACCACCGACCAACCACCGCCACCACCGGTCACCCCTTCCGGCCGGCCCGGCCACCGTTGCCACTCAGAGAGTGGCAACGGGGATGACTGTCCAGAGAGGACAGACTTGTACATTTTAAGTAGCGTCATTCGTGGAAGCTAATTAAATCGAGTGATTTAAATAGCTTCCACGAGTGAACGGTTAGGAGTTAAAGCTTTTTGGGAGAGTTCCCAAAAAGCTTTAATTACTAACCGTTCGCGCTAAGTTTGCTGGTCCGTGGATTGCGCGTCCCTTCCTCCCAACTGCTTACCGCACCGCTGAGTCGCCCTCTCAGTACCGTCAACAACGTCATCGCGAGCGTGTGTAATTATTACTTATTCTTACTTCCATTTCTTAAGGCACCTTAATACTCTTCAGTTTTCTTGATATTTGTTAGTTTTACTGACGGATAGCGGCAAACTTAGCGCGAACAGGTTGTACGTTAGTTTTAAGTAACAGCTTTTATTTTATAAGTGTGTTTAATTAGTTATTTATTTGATAACTTTTTGTTTCAGGCCACCACATTGTGTCAACTTCAGCGCTGGTGATCGCATCCATAGTCATCAGTTTACTCAGATTGCAGGCAACTTGACAAAACATAGATAAGAAATTATGTAAAAAATACTTCATAGGCCTTGTTATAATAGAAAGCAATCGTCGCGCCAATACGTGATCGTCGCAATCGTTTGTTCGCAAAACCCGAACGCGCCTTGTCGGCGCGACTCCGCATTCGGATTCGCCGAACAAAATGAACGCAACGATCGCTTATATTAGGACATGGCCATAGTGTTATGATATACATGCACAATATAATTTAAATGCAGTGTGTGCAGATTATCTTTATGAATATGTAAAGCTAATCCAAAGCGTATACCGTAACTCGAAAACGATTTGTAAAGGAAAAAAGTTCCGCTAATATATTTCACAATAAAAATATTTGCTAACTGTTCATATAATTTTAATATATTTTTGAATACTAGTTTATTGAATTGTAAATATTTCATAAATATTCCAATTATTTATATTTTCTTCATAAGTATTTAATTATGGTTTATTATCTCAAAATTATATTATTTGGAAGTAACCATTGTAAAATAATAAATAACATTCACATGCCAAGTACTTTGTATGGACATTAATTTGGCTACAATCCAAAGAAAATAGTAACAAACCCAAGGATAAACAAAAGCTGTGTCATCCTATATGAACTCTTTATTTAGTTTAATAATTAAAAGTATAATGTATATCGACTAAGTTCTGCCAAAATGAGCCCCCCCCCCCACAATCATTACTTCAGTTAATTATTAATCAATATGAAAGTTATTACTATCCATCAAAATCAGTCCAATGTTATATGTTTGTATATGTTTATGGATATTTCAAATATATCCATAAACATAATATATTATTTTAAAATATCCTAATCATAAGTTTTATTATTAATTTTTTTGTTGGTTGGTTCATTTTGACAGAATAAAGCTCTTAGCTCTATAAAAAAAAAAGTTAAAACTTATCAAATGTTTATGGTTGTAAATACTTATTTATAAGTAGGTATATTATCTATTTATAGAAATGTTTTGAACATTCCAAAGATAAGTTTTATCTAGTCTTAAAATAAAATAAATATACAATTTAATTTGGAGTTTCACTTATTTCAGAAATTCACGAAGTTCTTTTTTTAAGCAGTTGATAGTCTTTGAATGACAGGAATTTTGATATTTTTGGTACAGACGCCAGCTGCAGGTCAAGCTATTCAAAACTGTCAAATTTCTCCCAATCAACCTTGAACCTTAATACAAAGCGATAAAGTTGAAAATCTATTAAAGAAATTTGACAGATTGTAGTAGCTTTATGTGCTAGCGTCTATACTTTCTTTAATCGGGAAAACAAAAGGAAGTGGGAATTCAAAATAGTGAAAGAAACCGAACAGATAAAGTGCAGACTAACAAGACTGTTGTCCAATTTTCAGCAGAGGAGAACATTGCGATAAATTGTTTAATAATCCTAGCATAAGTCTTATCTATATAGATAAAAATGAATCACCCAAATGTACGCGCATAACTTCCGATCGGCGGCACCAAATTGGATGAGATTTTGTGTGTATATTTCAATGGGTTCCTGGATGGTTTGAAAACACACAATTGGAGCCGGTAGGTGAGGCTGCTGTCATATGATGACTCAACCGGGCAGGACGACGTCTGCCGGGTCCGCTAGTTTCAGATAAAAACATAGTCTATCACTCAAAAAGTTCCCAATCCACCTTGAGCAAACATAGTGATTAAAACTCGTACCTTCTCTGTATGAGGGGCCTTTGCTTTGCAGTGGGACAGTTACAGGCTGGTATTACTATCACTCAAAAAGAACGAAAATGTTTCTACAGTGCCCATGTTCCTCGACAACGAAACCACATCCATTCACATAAAGCTTTAGAGCTTACGAGTTTGCCAACATATGTATACAGGATCGATTCCCACTTTTAAAACCACCATCAAATTCGATTTGCTTCCATCCATTAAATATAGGTTGAAACCGAAGCGGTCGCGGTTTTGTATACAAACCAACCAGCTGTTGTGTGACTATCGCTTGTCGCTAAACTAACAAATACAATACTGGAATAGTTGAAACATTCGGAACATGTCCTAGCATTTAATAATTTTGGAGTAAAACATGTCCTTTTAACCACTGAGAAAATTAAACAGAAACTCGATCATTACATACCATGTACCTAAATGGCACATCAAGATTGAACTGGTTGCGGGTCGAACTTATAGATTAGACTAGCTGCACCCCGCGGTTTCTGTGTACCAAATTTCATCCAAATCCGTTTAGTAGTTTTTGCGTGAAAGTGTATCAAACATCCATTCATCCTACAAACTTACCGTTTATATATTAGTAGAAAGTAGGATACTGAAACAGGAGCGTGGGATTTGTTTAATAGGGCTGTGAATGGTGATGATTATGAGATGATTAATTCCCATTAAAGTGAACACTCTCCAATTGATTCAACTTGAGGGACCTGTGTAAGTAGACTGATGGCTGGCGAAGACTGAAAAACTGAAACAGTTTTTTTTTAAGTGTATTCTCCCTCCCACTCACTGGCGAACGATCACAAGAAAGACTGAAGCTGTGGCGAGACAGTGCTTCCTTACCTAAACCATTCATTTCACACTCTGAAAATCTCCCACCTTGGGTAACCTGGAAGTCTCTAAACAGACTCCGGACCCAGGTTGGCTGAAGCATGGAAAACCTGTTCAGGTGGAGATTTATAGGACTTGTTCCGCAAACAATGGGGTATTTAATATCCGTAGTGTATTGTCCTGCGTGTCCTGTCAGCTGCACGTTACAGGAACTGAAGGACGCTGGTGATGGCGCCAAACAAGTAGCCGAATCCTAGGCCGAGTCCATTTAGATTGCTATCGACACCCTAAGACGAAGTAAATTGATCCTTCAAATCTAACTTATACAACAACAAGCATGATGGAAAAACTTTACAACGTAACTAGAGAGTATCCAATTTAAATCCACAAAAATAGAACTATGTATTCACAATGGACGACTACAATCCCACCTGACATACTGCGGGCCTCGTTAAAAGTTCAGCAACTAGAACATTCATGAAATATTTTGATCCAATTTATATGGGAGATGTACCCAAAGCCACGTGGTGAAAAAAACGACCAAGAGTCTCACTTGCACATGAAGGGTTCCGTACCACAATGCAAAAAACGCCGTAAAATAATACGTTTCTTGTATGAAGAACCCCTCTCAACATTTTTTTTTAATTTTTATATCGGCAATAGAAATACACTTTATGTAAACACCTCACGATATTTTCCTTCGCCGTTTTTGAGCGCAATGGGAATAAAATAAATTACACAAAGTAAAGTGCCTGTCTGGGTTCGAACCTACGACCAACAACTCGTAAGTCGAGGCCGTAACCACTGAGCCGCCACTGCTCTCTTACAAGTAACTTATATCTTCAGGGATTACTGGTATGATGTTACGTATACAACGTGTTTTTTTTTATATCCCATAACTCTAGAGGGTCATTGTACTCATCATTATGAACAACTTTTACTATGGGACCAAACCCGAAATCGCGAAACAAAAATCTGGTGTTCCCTACATTTTGACGAGTTATATGAACATAAATGTAGGGAACAGCTGATTTTTTTTCGCGCTTTCAGGTTTGGTCCCATAGTAAAAGTTGTTCATAATGATGAGTACAATGCCCCCTAGAGTTATGGGATATACAAAAAAAACACGTTGTATATAATTTAAAAAAATCGGTTCAGCCATTTGGGAGCTATGGTGGCGCAAACAGACACACAGATACACACGTTAAACTTATTAACACGCCTCTGTTTTTGTCGGGGGTTAAAAAGGGTCTCAATACCATGATCAAACAGTCACAATAACAGAAAATTTGTTCCAATCATACCGAAATATTTTCACACAATTTCCTCCCCCACATTTATCTTAGCAAGCTTACACTTTCCATAACAGTAATTGGCAGAAGTATGGGAAAGCGGAGAACGTTATTTCCCACGCCACATGTTGTAGGACAATGACGTTTTTTTCTAACCAATCCAATCCTTTTGGACGCAATACACTCCCGTGTGAATTGGCCGCGCCCGGCCACCTGCTACTTGTGATAGGTCCGCATCAATTCTGATGGCCACATGGACCGAATATTTGAAATTGGATGCTAACATGACACCGATACTTTTAACGGGTTCGGTGTGAAAATATTGAAAGGCTTGATGAAATTAGTTCGCGTCATCTGCTTTCAATGACGTCGTTTCTATGGCGCTGAACATTTCATGTAAATACGTTACGTGTATAGATTTTATGTAATAATACTCAAAAATAAATAACTACGTTCTAAAGGAGGACATCGCACGTCGAGGTAGACCACGACGAAGGTGGTGAGACTATCTGATAAGGTTTGCGGGGTCAACATGGCCAGAAAGCTTTATGTGACTAAAGCTAAGTGTATTATTAACGTAGATAATGATCAAAATTGTTCTAAAGTTTTTAGTAAAGTTCAATTACCTACAATTTCACTTCCTTCCTTTGACGATTCTTGCGATCAGTGGTTGGAGTACCGCGATACTTACATATCTCTCTTTCATAACTCTAAAGAAATAGATAATGTGCAAAAATTTCATTATTTACGGTCTTCTCTTACTGGCAGTGCATTATTGGTTATTTAGTCATTAGAATTCTCCTCTGAGAATTACAACATAGCATGGGAATTATTGAAAAATAGATCAATAATAACCGTTTACTTGTGCAAAACCATGTCAAGACTTTATTTTCTATTACGTCACTTAATAAAGAATCATCCAATCAAATTCTTAAACTTATAGATACCGTTCTCAAAAACCTACGTTCCCTGAAAAGCCTCGGCGAACCGACCGAGTCTCGGGACACGTTGATTATTTACTTAATTACATCTAAATTTGATTCAGTTACCGAAAGAGAATGGGAGACTCATAAAAGTTCAATCATAAATAGTCATAATGAGTCAAATTCATTCATCTCTTGATTATTTGATTACTTTTCTTAAAAATAGGGCTAACGTACTAGAAACTATTTATTTAGCACATAGTAGACCTCCCACAGATAATAACGCAAAGAAACCATCGCAATCACAACAACAAAACAAATCACATAGTTACACATCAACACAAAATAAACAATATAATAATCAAAGTTCCAAACGTCCTCGTATTTGTACTATGTGTCAAGCTAACCATCCCATTTATTGTTGCGATTCATTCTTAAAATTAACTGTTAACGATAAAATTAAATTAATTAATGAAAAGAAGTTATGTTGTAATTGTTCACGCGCTAATCATTCGGTAGATGAGTGTTGGTTCGGTCCTTGTAAGCAATGCAACAAGAATCACAACAATTTAATTCATGATAAATGTGAAGATAGTGTTAGTGTATCCACATCGTCAGCTGTTGCTCTTAATTGACAGGCATCGTCGGGGGATACAACGACTGGTAAATCTTCAAATACCACCACATTACATTCTGCACCTCACACATCAAAGTACTACTCATTCATTATTAGAGACTGTACTGCTGTCTACAGCTTTAGTTGAGGTTGCAATAATTATCACACTACCCGCGCTTTATTAGATAACGTAAGTCAGCATTGCTTTATTGCAGAATCTTTATGCAAATGACTTAATCTTAATTTAATACAGTCTACTGCGCAAGTCTCCGGAGTAGGTAACTCGGTGACTAATTCCACACAATCATGCGAAGTTAATTTGAGGTCTAAAACTACACAATATAGTACAGTCTTTAAATGTTTAGTTTTAAATCAAATAACAGCTCAGTTGCCATCTTTAGGTATAACATCACACATAAATATCCCTGATCATATACAGTTAGCAGATCCCAAATTTCATTCGCCATCAGGAATCGAATTATTAATTGGGGCAGATAAGTTCGGGGAACTTTTAAATAACGGACTAATTCGACTAAATAAAGGTCCATATCTTCAGAATACTAAGCTGGGATGGGTAATATCTGGCTCATTGTTAAATAATAAAACTTCACGCAACAATCGAGTACAATGCAATTACTCACAATCGAACGATTTTCAAATTTTAATCGCATGAGACGTGTAGCCGCTTATTTGTTACGATTCATTCATAATGCACGAATCAAAGTCAAAACAGAACGTAGCACTGGTCTGATTACGTCTGATGAGTTAAATAAATCAACTTTAGTGCTCGTACGCTTAGCACAACAAACATCACCACTTCCAGACATTTATGCTGCAGTCATAAAAAACATACCTGTTAAGTCGATGAGAAACATATCTAGTCTTGATGTGTTCCTAAATTCTGATCGCGTTATAAGATTAAGAGGCAGACTAGTAAATTCACACACCTTTGCCTATAGTAAAAAACATCCTGTATTATTATGTTCGAAACATACTTAAACGCGACTTCTTTTTTAATTTGAACATAAACGTCTGCTCCACGCTGGTCCACAATTGCTATTAGCTACTATCAGAGAAAGTTGGTGGCCACTCAAGGGCCGTGATTTAGCCAAGCAGACAGTACATAAATGCATTACATGTACTCGCCAGAAAGGGAAGGCACTGTCAGTAAAGATGGGTAACTTGCCTCCTGAAAGATTGGAGCCGGCCCGCCTTACTTGCGCTGCGGTGTAGATTATGCGGGACCTATGTTCTTAATGAATCGCAAAGGAAGGGGTTCAAAACTTGAAAAATGCTATGTTTGCCTATTCATATGCTTTACTACTCGTGCGATACACTTAGAATTAGTCACAAGTTTAAGTTCTGAAGCGTACTTATTGACTTTGAGAAGGTTTTTATCTCGTCGTGGAAAACCCGCACAAATATTTTCCGACAACGGGAAAACGTTTGTAAGCGCACTAAAGAAATTCTCTCATTTTTGAAATGCTAGTGAAAACGAAATTTTAAATTTCGCTGCGACAATATTAAGTTTAGCTTTATTCCTCCGTACTCACCACATTTTGGGGGTTTCTGGGAGGCAGGGGTCAAATCCTTTAAATATCATCTCCGGCGTTTAGGAAACGTAAACATCACGTATGAGGAATTTTACACCTTATTAACACAAATAGAAGCTCTCCTAAACTCCAGACCTATGTATCCCATGTCTTCAAACCCAAACGACCCAGTCCCTCTTACACCAGCCCATTTCCTGATTTATTTATTTATTTAAACTTTTCGCACAAAAAGGTACAAAGGCGGACTTAATGCCTTAGGCATTCTCTACCAGTCAACCAAGGGTGGTGAAGAGATTAGATGGCAGGTGCTTTAATTGAGATTGGCCGGCCGCTCGTTGCACCTACCTTCAAATACCTCACAGCTTTGCAGCTGTGCGTGATGTGTTTGCACACATCACGCTTGATCCGCTACGAGCGCATCGAACAGATGAGGCAGAACTTCTAGAAACGCTAGTCGCAGGAGTACGTTTCGGAGCTGCAGACAAGAAGTAAATGGCAGTCCAACTCCGACACAATAGCACCCAATACTTTGGTGTTCATTAAAGAAGACGAGCATTCTTATCTTGGTTATAATCCTCTAATTTATAATATCCTTGCTTACAAAGTGTAATTTTAATATAAGTTTTAAATTTTCTTTCATTTAATTGCAATATTTCCACAAGGTATTTTGTTGTAACATTTAACACAGTACCCCATAAAAGATGTATGTGCCTTAGATAATCTGTAAAAATGTTGATCTAATTTATCTTTATTTCTAGTATTAAAATTATGTCCATCACTTATTTTATTAAAAAGATGTTGACTTTTTCTTACATACATAATATTTTCATAAATGAATTGGCAAGGTACCATCATAATATTAACCCTTTTAAATAGTTCCCTAAGGGATTCGCGGCGACGTAGATTGTAAATGGCTCTGACAGCTCTCTTTTGCAAAATAAAAATGGATTCAATGTCAGCAGCCCGACCCCACAGTAAAATGCCATATGACATAATACTGTGGAAATAACTAAAGTAGACCAAACGCGCGGTTTCTTCATCTGTTAACTGTCTTATCTTTCTAACAGCATATGTGGCCGAGCTTAGCCGCCCCGCAATAGATGTTATATGAGCCCCCCATTGTAATTTCTCGTCTAGCGTGATTCCTACGAAAACTGTCTGATTAACAAATTCTAGTTTTTGGCCATTCAATATGATGTCACATTCGCTAGTTCTAACATTAGGTCATTTAAATCTAATGCATTTGGTTTTTTTTTTTCATTAAGTATTAAATTATTTACCGTAAACCAATCTTAGACCTGAAGAATAGAGTTATTCACGTCGTCAATATTTTGTGACCGTCGGTCTATTTTAAAGATCAATGATGTGTCATCTGCAAATAACACCATCTGCGGTTGATTTTGAAGTAATTGGGGTAAATCATTAATATAAACTAAAATGAGGAATGGACCCAATATCGAACCTTGAGGAACGCCCATTTTCATTACAGACCCCAATGAGTTTACGCCATTTACCTTTCTCTCATTCAGGTATGATCTTAACAGGTTCCTCTTTCCCCGGTTCCTCTTATAGGACCAATTCCGGAACCCTCCTGCGCAACGCCTGTAAGGCACATCCCTGGGGAGACAGTAAAGGGGCCTCCCCTAAGCCGCGCTATGCACGGCAGCACGTGACCACTGTGCCACCGTCTTCCCTGGGGTCACTTGGTGGGCGGACAGGGTCCCCACTCTATGAGCCCGCGACCCCAAAGGTCCACCTACCTTGATTGGTAAACGGGTTTCGGCGTATTAGGCGCTAAGACGGTTGCCTCCCCGACGCGACGCCTCCTCCTCCGAGCAGGATCAGCCCTCTCCCGATCCCGCTCGATGGCCTCCTTCTTGACCATCACGGTCTCACAGGAGGCTACTTCCATCCGATTCTCTGTCTTTACCAGCATAGCCCTAACTACTGCCGGTAGAGACAGGTCTCGCCCGATCCTGGCAACCAGGACCCGCCGCTTGGAGGCCTACCAGGGCACTCTTCGAGCGTGTGTTGTGCGGAATCCAGTCTGCCTCCGCAGTGGTGGCAATTTGCCGTGGACTCTCGCCCAATTCTATTCAGGTACAGGCTCGCTCTATTACCTACTTACATGGGACTTAAACATAACTGGCGTTGGGGTGGGTGAACTACATATTTAGGTACACCTACATATGCCTAACCCTTTGGGATCTGTATTCCCCGTTACATAGTTATCCACACAACTGCTTTAACTCATAAATTGACATATCTATCAATTTCTATAAAATCTTGCAATTTCCGAAAATTGCTACACGTTACCGAGATGTCGTTGACAATAACATTGCCAGAAATTGCAAAATTTATAATTGCCTATAGATTTGCCTATTCTAAAAGCCCATCTTATTTTATTATTAACTAGCCAGCTCTCCATGCCGCTATGAGATCCCGCCGGAGCTCTGTCCGCTGTGCCGTGATTTCTCGCGGCAGCGGAGTAACGCCCCGGCGTTTTGCCTCCTCTCGCCACTCCCATATGTGGGCAAAGACTTTGGCCTCCAGATCCCATGGCGGCAATCCGGCAAGGAGGCTCGCCGCCTCAGCGGAGACCGTGCGGTATACTCGGATCAGCCGGACAGCCATGACCCTTTGGGACACGTTCAACCGGTGGGCTGGTCGCCGCCTCAGGGAACGCGCCCATAACGGTGCCCCGTAAAGGGCCATGGACCGCACGACCCCCGCATAGAGCCTCCGGCTGGAGGCGTTTGGTCCCCCTAGCTTGGGAAGGAGCCGCCTCAAGGCAGCCCCGGCCCGCTCCAGTCTGGGAGCCAAACGTTGGAAGTGCTCCACGAAGTTCCACCGGCTGTCGAGGACGAGTTCCAGCTACTTCATCGTCAGCTCGACGCCGATGTGAACCCCTCCCACCGTTATTTGTGAACCCGACGGTGGCGCGTCCCGAGGACCATGAAAACACATGGCCTCAGACTTGTGCAATGCCACCTCGAGTCCCAATTGCCGGATCCTCTCGACGATTGTCACAACCCCGCGTGTCGCTGCTTCGGCCGCCGCCTGGTGCGACCTCCCCTGTGCCAGGACCAGCGTGTCGTCAGCGTAGCAAACCACACTGACGCCGCTAGGGAGGTCAGCGCGAAGCACCCAGTCGTACCCGATATCCCACAGATGCGGCTCCAGGACCGATCCCTGTGGGACACCACACGACATCTCTCGCCGGTTCCACTCTCCCCGGTGACCGGGGAAGATGACGGCCTTGTCCGTCAGATAGGCCTCGACAATGCGACGGAGGTAGGTCGGCATCCGGTGATAACCGAGTGTCTCCCTGATGCAACTCCAGGGCAAGGTATTGAAGGCATTGGCGATGTCTAGAGACACCGCCAAGACATCCCCACCCCAGGCCACAGCATCCCCGTCGTGAGGGCTCGCACGCGCATGATGGCGTCCACCGTAGAGCGCCCTCTGCGGAAACCAAACTGGCTTTCCGCCAAATCCGGCCCCACACGCACCAGCTGCCCGGCAAGGCGGTCTGCAATGACGCTTTCAAAGAGCTTCCCCACCTCGTCGAGCAGCACGATGGGCCGGTAATAGCGTCTGCCCCTGCGAGTTATTTACTGTCATGGCGAAGCACACGCTCACAGGAAACTGCACGCCCTTGAATTGAAAGGGGTAATTGTGGGGAATCAGTGGTATACGTTGTATAAACACTGTCTCGCCGACACCACAACCCGATGAGAATTTCCGCCTCAATGATATTTCTCTGCAGCGAGACGACTTTGAGCCGGGTCTCGTTGCACAGTTTCGGTGGAGTGAGATTCCGAAGAAGCATAATTGGGACACCGACCTTTAGCTTAATGGTGTGCGCTGGTAGTCCACTTGCACTGAGGGAATTGAGAAATTCTACGGGGTAATGTGTGGCGTCATCTTGGTCGACAACAGTGTTTATTGAAGTGTAGATCACTTCATTTCCGTCAATTTCCACGAGAATGCATTCATTGATCGCTGAAGCTTAGTCGTTTCTGGGTGTTAAAATGACTCGTTCACACACCCAAGAATTATCTTGGTGCGGTATCCTAGTAGTAGTACACCAGGCGAAACAAATCTTCTAAGGTGAACACCACTCTCCCAAGTATCTCAGGTAGAACCACCTGGCCACCGTCTACTGGTAGCGTTCGCTCACCCAATTTTAAGAGAACATCAGAAAATTCTTGGGCGTGTACATTCCCGCCAAGCTGTGCTCTCATATTCATCGTTAAGCGTAACTTATGAATATGTGGCCATAAGAAAGAGCATTTCAAGGAAGCATTCACCTCATCAGCCCTAGTTACTCGCGTCACCACAGACAGCGTTTGTCGGAAATCCCTGCTAAACAGAAATGTAACGCCAACCATCATTTGCTGGTTCCTGCGGATGTCCTGCAAAGTCCTGTTTACCGCCTCTATTGCTTTTCTGTTCGCCATAGTGCATTTGACATATTGTTGAATAGCTGTTCCCTTGCAATTTATAATATTACTGCCCGCTCCTTTATAAAAATAGCGTGATTATTATGTTCCCAGAGTTAAATTATTATTAACTAAATAAATAACATGTCATTTTGTGCATTCAATTAGGAACAAAAACCTTTTAAAATCAATATTGCTTACCTCCCATAACATACGGCGTGATAATAGGTAGCCTAAAGCCTTCCTTGGTTTACAAAGAACATTTTTGCTGAATTTCAATTCAATATATCCAGTAGTTTTGGCGTGAAGCCGTACCATACACACAGACAATAGACAAACTGACAAACAGACAAAAATTCTAAAAAGTCACTTTTTGTCATCAGTTACGTTTTTCTCACAAAAGCCATTAATTTTTTCTCGAAAATTCTCAATGTACAGTTTTTCTTTCGTTACTGTTTTATTATATGTATAGATAAAACAAGTATGTATGCAAAACTCTTTGTATTTAGTTATCATTGAAAAAGAGAAAAAACAATCATGTCATTCCTGATGGAACCTATCATTCAATAAAAATGTTCGTTTGTTTGTGAAATGGGCCAAATTAGAAAAAAAAAATGCAATAAATACGAAAAATACCATACCTAATGTAGGCCGACACAACAACATTTCACTACCTTTCAAAATGAATTCAACCCTACCTAAGATGAGAATACCTTTAGCGCAATTCAAAAGTATTGTGCGCAGTAAAGTTCATTCCGCTTCTCATGGGGCCGGAAATACAAGAGATGCGTACAGCACTCCCTATCAGGCGCAGTGGCAGTGGGCCGACTCTGCTGCCTATCCCCGGTTTGACCAGCGTAAGTGAAAAAAACCTTTGGATTGATGCATTTATTGGTAGCAATGTGCTGGTGTAGGCAGGGCACATTACTCGCAGAAGACCGATGGAGCCGGAAGACGTAGCGTTGGAAGGCATCCCACAAGGTGGACTGATGCCCTTCTGAAAGCCACAGGAATCCGCTGGTAGCGAAAAGCACGGAACTGGTCGATGTGGCGACATTTGGGAGAGGCCTATGTCCAGCAGTGGGCGTCTTCACCGTTTTATATGCTCACGCCACTCGTCTTCACGAACACATTCACAGCGTGTTTGTAGACTTGTTAGCCACAAGTAAAGCGCGCTTACAACGGCTTTCATAATAAATCTGACCACTAACTACTTTTATATTTTCAGAACAAGGCTTTTCGCAATATTATAAACCACGTAAGGCAAGGCCATACAATCCAGATACAAAATGGGTTCAACCCAACCGCTATCATCAATAGAACAGAAATTTAAAAGAAATAGTAATAAACATCCAACACAACAACATTTCGCAGCTTTTCAAAATGATTTCAATCCTACCTAAGATCAGATTACCTTTAGCGCAATTCAAAAGTATTGTGCGCAGTAAAGTCCTTTCCGTTTCTCATGGGGCCGGAACTACAAAAGATGCGTACAGCACTCCCCATCGGCTGCAGTGGCAGGGGTCCGACCCTGCTGTCTATCCCCGGTTTGAACAGCGTGAGTTAAAAAAACCTTTTGTCTATGGATTGTTGTATCTATTGGTAGCAATGTCGGCGAGTGGGCAGGGCACATTACTCGCAGAACAGATGACCGATGGGGCCGGAAGACGTAGCGTTGGAAGACGTCCTATAAGGTGGACTGATGCCCTTGTGAAGGCCACAGGAATCCGCTGGTTGCGAGAAGCACGGAACTGGTCGATGTGGCGACGCTTGGGAAAGGCCTGTGTCCAGTAGTGGGTGGGTGGTAGTGGTGATGAGTGTGTTATGTGCTCACACCACTCGTCTTCACGCACACATTCACAACGTGTTTGTAGACTTGTTAACCACAAGTTAAGCGTGCTTTAAAACGGATTTCACTAACTACTTTTATATTTCCAGAACAAGGCTTTCCGCAATATCATAAACCACGGAAGGCAAGACCATACACTCCAGATACGAAATTGAGTGACCCCAACCGCAATCATCAATAGAACAGAAATTTAATAAACGCCCTACACTGCACGTTTTAATATATTTGTAATAATATAACATTCAAAAACTTTTTTTTGTTGTTTGATTTACGTTTTTTTACAAGCTTTATAATAAGAGCGAAAGCGTTAGGGTAACCCGTGAAATACAAATGATGACTATAGAGAATTATATAATCATTACAATCGGCAATATAATATGTATTATTGACCTCAAATGTCATGATGCCATGAAATAGTCATTCAATAGAATATGAACTTAGAGATTTTGATGATTTGATTATAATTCCTTAGATAAATATTATTTTGTTACGGCCGCCACAATTATCTGTACTTCTGGTATATTGTGAATCTAGTATTTAGAGAATATGGTATTTTGAGAATCTGGTATTCTGCGATTGAGCCATCCATCCATACAACCTGATACTAACCTGCAAATTGCAAAAAAGTAAGAAAAGTGCATTTCGCGGGCTACCCTATCGTATCCTCCTTAGCTTGTTATGCTTAAGCCTTGATTTTCTAAAGGCGGTCCCACACAGGGAGCATTCGCCTGTAAGCGCTGACTTCTAATAAACAAGTACGCTGGACTTCATACTACCGATGACAAAATGAAGACATTTGATTTTAGCCATTTTGGCGCTGGCAGCAACGTAAGCGTCCGTGGAACTAATATTTTGGATAGCGAGTTTTACAAGATGCGCATACTCTCATGATAAAAATGTTCTAAATATCTCGTAGTAAACACAAAATACAAAAAAAGTCTTATTCCATGATTTAGACCTAAATCATCACAGACGTACCAAAACAAAACGACGGCCATTTGCGGCAATGTGTCAATTTTAGTTCCTGAGACGCTCGTGCGGGGTGCTTTAATAATAATAATAATAATAATAACTTTATTTCAGACCAGGGTCCATAGAAAATAAGAATTACAAATATAATTAATAAAATTAAAATTAAATTAAAATTAAAACAAAATTAAATCAAAATTAAATCAAAATTAAAACAAAATTAAATCAAAATTAAATCAAAATTAAATCAAAATTAAATCAAAATTAAATCAAAATTAAATCAAAATTAAATAAAAATTGAATCAAAATTAAATTAAAACATTCCAAATTAAAATCAATTAAAATAATTCAAACAATCAATCTACGTAACTGCAATCTGTTAACTGCTTTGAATCGACACAAAAAACAACTGTTATTTCGTATAGTATGTATATTTAGTCCAGCATACTTGTATAATGTACGTTAGTGCCTGTATTGTAACGGTTCAGCAGTGCGATTCTGTCACCAACTCAACGTGAAAACTTAGGTGAAGTGAGCGTGGAGTGAGCTGTCATTCCAACTAATGCTAGGGATTGACACTATTGACAGCTCCCTCTAAGCTCACTTCACCTAAATTTTCACGGTGAGATTTTTACAGAATCGATCGGCTGATTCGAGCATTGCATCAGTGAGTGAGGAGAACCGAGGTAATAAAGTAATGCCCCAAACCGTATCTTGGTTTGACATTACAGGTGAATGCTCTCGGTGAAAGAGTTACCGTCAATATGGAGGGACCAAATCTTGGATTTCAAATCAGCCTATATAAGAGTTTAATACTGTAAATCTACTATTTGCTAATAATTTTAGCTACCGCAATGTATACATAGTTATTTAACAAAATCCTTGGACCCTCCATTTTGGCCATTTTGGTTAAACTTTTATATAGGCTGATTTGATATCCAAGATTTGGTCCCTCCATCTTGCCACCTGCCCCCTTTATCTTGACGATAACGTGAAAGAGCGCCTTAAGAAAGCGGTGAATGGTCAAATATTGTGCGCTTTTATAATCGTGACGATATTATCGTGGACGTCCACGTTACAGCATCACGACACGATAACACAGGGAAGTAATATACATAACTTAATATAACGTGTACGTGTTTTTATACATTTTATGGATGGGGACGTCCACGATCATATCGTTACTTTAGAAATGATAAAAAAGCACAATAACGGCTGTCCAAATACTGAGCGTTTTTACAAGCTTTTTTTTTTTAATTGCCTGGTTAGTTAGATAATAATATGCATTGGGATAATATGCAAATCTTGCAAGCTGAATCAAAACCACTTCCTCGTATCCTACGGAGTTGAAATTCTACATGCCGATTCTGTTTTGAAGACAATGCATTTTTTTGATGCATGACCTGATTCCACACCCAGGATTGGCTTCAAACGAGGGAACTCGTCAACGGTCAACAGTAGTAAGCAGTATAGTTGAAAAGATCTAAACAGTCACACAGACAGACACGAAAAGTGACTATTTTATAGTATACTATATACTATGTATAGTAAGTACTAAATATTATAAAAGGTTATTATTAAAAAGTTCCTCATATTCAGTGGATTCTACTTTATAATTTACATATTGAATAATTGATAAATGAAAATAATTTATAGGTATTGTACACACTCTCTGTCTCTAAAACACGATAGGCGCAGATGCATCTACATATACAGCCTTACCAGAAATATTTCGCAAGATTATTCATACGGAAACCCTTTGATATGATAACACACATTATTAGTCACTGTAATCTATATCGATAGATTAAAGTTGAGGAAGTTAGTGAGCACGGCACTATTTGTTTCGTAAACATACATCACTGACGTTTATTATACAAGTAGGTACTCTGGACTAAATAAACTATACGAAATGACAGATGTTTTTTGTGCCGATTCAAAGCGCCCCGGTCGAGCGTCTCTAGAACTAAAATTGACACATTGCCGCCAATGGCCGTCGTTTTGTTTTGGTACGTCTCTGATGATTTAGGTCTAAATCGTGGAATAAGACTTTTTTTGTATTTTATGTTTACTACGAGATATTTAGAACATTTTTATCCTGAGAGAATGCGCATCTTATAAAACCCGCTATCAACAATATAAGTTCCACGGACGCTCACGTTGCTGTCAGCGCCAAATGGCGAAAATCAAATGTCTTCAGTTTGTCATCGATAGTATGTTTATCATAGGTCAGTGGTACACATGCACATCACACGCACACTGGTGTAATTTGTTTTCGATTTCGCCCTAATCACCACATTGCATTGCCAGTCTAACGCTAGTCTACATACTAAATCTTTGGTTATACCCATTTCATACAATTGTCAAAGAATGACAGATGTGATTTCGAATATAACTATCATCATTCTTCTGCTCCTATCCCAATTTATTTGGGGTCGACACAACATAACACATTTGCTTACTTTGTAAAGTATTCTATTATTTTAATTCTTGTAAATGTGAAGACTATGTGGGTCATTTTATTTATATTATTTTCTCTTTGTTCTCTTAGTTTTTGTCATGGTCTGTCAGCTTGAGTAATTAATGTGGCCTACCCAAATATCCTTTCTTTCTCCTTAAGTTTTGAGTTGAGCTGCACGACTTCTGACAAATGCGTGTATTGACTGGACAGGTCCTCTCAATTTGTGTGGTTCTTTCCTCAAAAGACCATCTCAGACATCGACCTACATGGTCTTCATATGATCTGACCAAGATTATGTCTGGAGTTTAAAAGAGACTGTGACCTCTGAGTTTGTTTTGGCCTTTCTTCTCAGACTAGTCAGATAGGAAACGCCGACCTCATCTAGTTTAAAAGATGATTGACGTGTTAGTGTTTGTACAAACCTATTTACAAAAATAAAATCATTTATCATTTATCATATCTTTTTCTTCCATTCTTCACGATTTGGAATATGATATGGACAATTTAATTTGCTCAACTGTAAATTTCCCTGACTGAACATTAATTTTGTCTCAACGTCGTACGCTAAACTTCATATCTAAAAACCAAAGTTAACAAAGCTAAAAATGTCTTGGGAAATCAGTGGCTACGCTGGACCATCGAGCAGCTCATGATAAAAGCATAAAGCAACATCAGCTAGCTAATGCCTCGGTGAGGGACACCAGCACAAGTTATACCGGCTTAGGATCCCCGCAAATAAATTTCCCACGAGACGCGTATTTTACATCGTTCGCGACAACCGAGACGTAAGATGATCCGAAATATTTTAAAAAAGACGCCAGGAGACGCACTAGTTATTAGTTTTGTGGGGAATTGAAATAGGACAGATATTCATGTGAATTCGGGAACTTATTGTCATGAATGTTTGTTTAGGACCCTTCGTAAAGATTTTTGGAATAGAGATGTGTTACCACAAATTTATTTATTTATTTTATTTTTTGTTACAGAATATATCGGCTGCAGTGGGAAGATACAAGCAAGTTAGATTAGATTTAAAACTCCCACAGCAGCCGCTGGGCACCGCATACAATTACAATATAAACAGAATGAAAACAAAAGTTGATATTTTTGTAATCGTGGCTCTCCAATTAATTAATTAAATTAATCCAGTTCGAGAAGGGTAAGGAAGGTCGGAATGCTTTGCTTTCTTCAAAGTTTTCTTATAAATAAGCCTTTGTCTTGGAATGAACAAACGAAATTAATGGCGGTCTTGTCGCGTTATTTATCTTTCGTATTAGTTACAGTTTAATTGTAATTATTGTTCAATTTGTTTGTCTTGTGGTCATTTGTAATCAAAAAGCTGTACCTAAGTGTAATGTTGTTGACCCGGTGTAAATGATTTTTAAGTTTATGAGTTAAATTGAAATCGGAATAATAATCGGTTAAGGGCTTATTTCTCAAGATTTAACTGAAATTGTTTTAACTGAAAAATAAATATGAAAGTTTGGCATATTTTCTATACAAAAAACCTGGCAGACAGAATTTTTTTTTCTTCTTATCATTAATCGACTAAACAGCCATTTCTCAAATAATACAAACCTTAAGTAGGTACCTTTTTTTTTGGCCCTAGTGACCCCGTCAGTTCGTGCTGACATCTCTTTGAGGCACGCGTGGACCAGAACGCGCCGTCGACCCGGGTCTGGTCCTTACGGGGCGGCGAGCTGCCTATAGTTCGCCGCCCGCAAGCCCGCGCCTACGGTGGCTGGGAGTCGGCTGTTGACTCCCGTCCAGGGCGTCTCCTGCAGCGACTAGGGGCGTGAGGGCGCAGAGATTGCCTCTCCCTCACGCGCTCCGCCTCCTCCTTTGTGAGCATTACAGCTTCGCAGAAGGAGGTAACGGCCTCCCATTCTCTCTCGCTCCGTACCATGGCCTGGACCAGGGCCGGACGCGAGAGATCGCCGCCGCCGATCGCCGCCACGACGTCACGGCGGTGCTCCGCCCAAGCCGGGCAGACCTCCACCGTATGCTCCACCGTGTCCTCCGGGTGATCCACACAGTGGTGACACCCTGGCGTTTCCTCCCGCCTTATCCTGAACAGGAGCCTCCCAAAAACCATGTCCGGTGAGGGCTTGCGTCAGGCGCAAGGTGAGGGCGCCGTGGCGCCTCTCTAGCCACTCCTCAAAGAGGGGACTTATCGCCGCTATTGTGGCGTGCCCAGCACTGGGTAGCGAAAATCGCACTCTCCATGCCCTACGAGATCCCGCCGGAGCTCTGTCCGCTGTACCCAGGCAGGCACTTTACTTTGTGTGAATAATTTCACCACCACTGCTCCCAAAACGGTGTAGGAAAACATCGTGAAGAAACCGACATGTCCTAGAACCAAAAAATCGAAAACATATGACATCTATCCACCCGCTCTGGGCCCGCGTGGTAGATTATAGCCCAGTCCCTCTGGAAGAGAGGAGACCTGTGTCCCAGCAGTGGGACGTTATAGGCTGATTATATATTATTATGATGATCCTGAAACACTCAATATACTGAGAGACAGACTGAAACAATAATAGCCCAGTAGTATATCTACATAACATTAATAGAAATTACTATTCTACGTATGTAGGTAACACTGGCGAGCATTTCAATGTATCCAGCCTGCGGTAGGCTCTAAATCAAAATAAATTGAGATATACGATCCTGTCACATGGAACTAACTGACTAACTTAGAACGGCTTGCCGACTAGCCTAAAGCCTTGCTCAGATTGGGTTAGTAAGCGGTCGAGTGGCAAACCATGGTAGCCTTGCCAGTCCACTGTCTGATCGAACTTGCTAATAAGGCTATGTTCAGATCAATATCTATCAAGTGTTGTATTTTTATATTAGGGTGTTTACTTATAACCTTCATGCACAGGAAAGAATTCCACTGTTAGACATAAAAAGTAAGAAAGAAATTAAGTTTATTTTCGGGAAACATGACGCAGAGTAAGTACAGAAACACAAAAAAAAAACAAGTGGGGGAAATATGCGTCACATCCACGCAAAACGGCCCCCAGCCCCAACGTCAAAATAAGACAAAATCAAACTGGTTGCTAATTTAATTGTATAATTTATTCTTTTTCTTTTTTTCATTTGACACTGATTTACATTCTGTAATTACTTGGGGTCACACCCGGACTTATTACTCCTTATTTATTTATAAAAATCGTCTAGTTTTGGAATGTTTGTGAATATGTGAGCACCATGTATCTATCACATAGTTAATCTATATGTCATGATTTCATTTATCCATTTTAATTCTTTTACCTATTGTGGTATAGTAATTTTATTTTTAGGTGCATCGTCTTCACATATAATTATATAAATAATGTATGCAAAATATTGTAAAACATTTTAAAAGAGTAACGGTGGAGTTTCTTGCCCATTCTTCTCCATACGAAAACTACCTTTTGGAAGGGCCGACTAGAATCAATTTTATTTTAATTTTATTTTTGACGTTCAAAAGTGCCTTTTATGTGCCTATTTGAAATAAATGATTTGACTTTGACTTTGACTTGTTCATTAGGTTTTCCCCAAGCGACGCCACGTCAACCGGTTTCTCGCAACCTGAGATTCCCATGATATTCACCAGGTCATGGGTTCAACTCTATAGTCTTACCAATTTATTATTATTTTTCCGGGCTCTTTCGTTGTCCCCTCATAATAACAAAAAAGTAGTCCTCTATACCCTATTTTGGTCATGGCGGCAACCTCAACGGAGACTAGCCTACGGAGCGGGAGATATTACAGTGCACAAGTGTGTGCGTAGATACAGGTGCTTTCTATGTTCACTCACTCTTATAGGACGTGCGTTTCATTTCCCCTAACGACATCAAGATAAGCCACTAAAAAAAAACTCGAGATTTAAGTTCGGCAATAAAAGTTAAAACACCCACTACATCCCAGAAAGTGTCCCAAAACGTATATTAACGGATAATGTACAGAACGGACAAAGGAAAAGAGTAATGTACAAAGATATTTTGGCAAGTGCTAATGTACACTTAAGAAAACGTGTTTCTACTTGTTAATGGTCGTGTTTTGTTAAGTAACAGGCCGTTTCCCGACGCCCGGTCCGTTTATCTGCCCACTAGTGTAAATTAAAAAGGATCAGGAAAGAAATAATCTTGTTAATACGACTCTATGTGGTGTTAATGGGTTGTAAAGAAAATAAAATTTGAAACTTCCGGGCACTTCTTGATCTTAGCAGACGCGTACTGATACTGACTGACTTTAAAAATTTTGACTAGGTATGGATGGAGATGGCGGATGAGCTGCCGATCGATTCGATAAAAATCTCACCGTGAAAAGTTAGGTGAAGTGAGCTTAGAGTGAGCTGTCGATAGTGTCAATCCCTAGTATTAGTTGGAATGACAGCTCACTCCACGCTTAGTTAACCTAAGTTTTCACGGTGAGACGGTTACAGAATCACACTGCTGGACTCCTTCAACAAGATTCTGTAACCATCTCACCGTGAAAACTTAAGTGATCTACTGGCCTTTAGCAGCTTTAAACAGAGAGAAGTGGATAGCGAGTAGGGAGGGCTTTGCCCTGCAGATATCGCAGGCTTTTAATAATAATAATAATTTTTACTATGGAAAATAGGGCCATATTTTACCGCTATGCTATGCAGCTGGAATTTCGTGAGAGTCATGAGAACCGTTGAAACATTGCACACATGCTAGCCTGTCCAGTAGTCTGAACAAGACATTATAGGTCTACGTACGCAGGTCTGCCTAGTGGGGATTTCTTGGTACCTATATACCAATGCAATATCGCCTCTGTCCTTAAACTAATCGCATAAACAAATACCTAGTATTAACAGTTATTGAATTAGAAACTTGGCTTTTGGCTGACCACATCTTGGTATGGGGCCTCATGAGTAAGTTGGGTTCATAAAAAGTCGCGCGGATCCAAAATTTGACCGTGAGGACATTTTAAAATACTTAGGTAAAATACGTACTTAAACTCCGCATTTACACCCGCCACAAGTTGTAATAATAGTTCTCGACAAGTCTTGTAAAAGACTTCTTGAAAACATGTCTGTATAAAACACGACACATGTATAGAAGCTGTTTCAGATACGTAACGTTAACTATTTTGTTCACCTTTTCGACAAATTTTAGTATACAACAAGTCTGTACAGTCACGAGCACTAATATGTTAACACTAGGAAACTTTCAATAGCGATTTTTGCGTGAAATAACGAAAACAACAATGTAATACGATACATTGCAAAACCTATGGGTTCGAAAATACTATGTTCGTAGGAACATATAATTTCATTAAAAATAAAGGAGTAAATCGTTTTTGAATAAAGCCAAGTGTATGTCTGGGTTTTAGGTGTAAACGATAAACGAAACTAGGACAGACCGTTCACGGTTATTTCACCTCTGACAACAGCAACCTATCAACAACTTTATTGCAACGAGAATAAAAATCACAATGATTTTGACAGTCTTGTGAGTGGCAGCAACCCAACAGAAACCTTATTAGAATGAACATAAAGATCACTGTGATTTGGACAGCGATGCAAAATCAGAGTATAATAACTGCGAAAGAAGTGACACAACATGTAGAAAAACGTAATAGGTATGGTTATAGGAGTAAGCGTGGCGAAAGAAAATTGTTCACTGCACAAAAACGTTTTAGTTCCAGTTGAATTATCTCCTTTATTTCACTTAAATACTTACAAATGACATTTTTAAATATTTTTATAAACAGAAAGATAAAAAACATTGAAAAACATAAAAAATAGTAGCCTACCGGTATCGGGAACAGGATCCAAGGTCGAAGCTACCGGCGGTCAGGGCTCCAGAGAGAGGAACTTCCTGACAGTGCGAGCCGTGTCCAGAAGTACCGGTTTCTGAATCAAGCCCTTGATCCAGCTGCCCAACGAGAGCCTCCTCAGGTGTTGGTCGAGGCTCTTGGCTATTAACCCATTGGCTGTCACGACTATCGGCACAATGATTGCTGAGTCCACATCCCAAATATAAAACAAAGAAAGAAAGAAAAAGTATTTATTGCGACTCGTACAGGATCATAAACTAAACACAGTTAAAAATAAAAATAAAAGAAATTATATAAGAAAGTAACAAAAGAAAAAATGAAACAGAAAGTCCTATACGAGGCCAAAAGGCTCCTATCTCAGCATGATTCTACATCATTTAAAAAAGAAATGTCGTAGCCTATATATAGTGTATAATCTATGGCGCTGGTATTCTGATAGGGCCCCATGTCGACAACATGTCACTTGAATTATTATTATTTAAGAAGAAATCAATGAGTTGCTATCACGTTTCATTTGACACTAGCTTCTGCTCACGACTTTGTCCGCGTGAAATTCCTTGTTCCCTCGACCCACTCCGTCGCATCGCATCGTCTGCCCGCGCTCTAACTTCGTTTTCTCTTAGCGTTCTTTCTGATATTTTTTTTTCTTTTTCTCGGCTCTAGGGACCTAAAGACCTGGCGTGATGTTAATGCCTACAGTCTTCCTCAAGAATTGGACTATCAAATGTATAAATTAACCAAATCCGACCATTAGTTCAAGAGATTAGCGCGTTCAAACAAACAAAAAATCAAACAAACTCTTCAGTTATCAGCTCTCAAACAGGCAGGGAAAAAAAATCTTCTGCTTCAAAGAAAAGTGCATTACCTACGGCCTACGCGGTCAAAATGTATGGAACAGCAATATATTTTTTTAATAACCGACGAAATTTTCGACGCTATGGGATCTAAACTCATGTGCTGAATCCATGGTTACAGTTTGCGCGTCGATGTCCCTGCCACCCTGTATAGATTACTAACTACTCATCAACCAGTACCAAGCAACTATTATCTTCTGAATCATAGAATTTAACCATAACTTCATATTAGAACACACTAAACAATGGTCCCGTACTACACGTCCTCACACAGCATCCAATAGTTGACACAGATCTCCAGTTCCTCGAACAGTACTAATCGTACTAACGGTAATTCCCAGTCGGGGTGCTCTCTCAGTGTTCAGGCAATCAAACAAACATTAATATAATTTGCAGCTATGATCGCGAGCCCGGTTCATTTGGGAACGCACCGAGAACAGGTATTTGTTAGTCTAATGTATTCACTCGTATATGACATAACACACGTTTTGGGATTGTTATTGTGCAAATAATGGAAACGTATCTTGTTTTTGCTGAATGCTTGGTCGCTGTATGTGTACGTGTTATATATCAATGTGCATTGGATTATTTGACACTATACCTGATTTGAGTTTTGGAGATGTTACCTTATCATGGGGTAATTTTTTGTCCTTTTTCACCGCAGTAAAAAGTTATGGCTAAGTGGATGTAGTATGAGGAGGAGGAGATAAGGAGCCCTACCGCCCCAAAGATATGCACATAAACGTATTTACATTATTTCTTTTACATACAGAAGGTGCGGATTATGATGCAAACTCGACACATATTTCGCCCCTCCACGGGAGATCAGGAGCTATTGCCTCGTCGACCACTCGGGCGCGAAAACTAAGCTAAACTATTTTTGCACAACATTTTACTGCCATCGATTTCCACAAACCAACGCCTAATACCATAACTTCTGTTTTTACCCAACTTAACTGTCCTATGGCCAGGCTGTTTTAACACTCCTTACGTGACGAAAGATTGTACATCCGCACACACTTTAATAAAATTGTCTATTCCTGTAAAAATAATAACAAAGAATATTTAGAAACTTAACTTATAAAATAATAATAATCTTAATCCTAATCTTTATTTATATAATTATTATTTATTCCTCAATTTTTCGTAATTGCACCTATCACTGTTTGTCTCTGCTTCACCCAAAAGTTATCTGGTAGATAATGCATTATGGCATTATCGCCTCTGTGCTTGAAGTATTAAATAAATAATCTCCGCTCCTACAAAATGATATTTCAGATCTTCACATCTTGATAACTCAAAAATCCTTTATAGTAAAATTGCCACTTGAATAAAACTGGCAATAATACCTACTAGAATAGAAAATATGAGTTGAATGACCTAAGCTTTCCACGTATTTTCATATAATACTTGTCAAGCTGAGTCTGAGGGATTTGTACGTGTGTCTAGAATATAATAATATATATTATTTTAATCTTAGTTTGCACTCTAACTTAATGTGTAGAAAATAGAGAATTATTTTCTGTCGGTGAGGATTAATATGTAACATAAATTATTATTATCGTTTCATTTTCATACGTGTCAATTTGTAAAGTTTTTGCTAGAAGGATTATCTCAATAAAAACATAAGCAAAGTATGTTTATGTTTTTACTGATAATAGCAAAAAGTTCATCATACTATGGAGTAATCTTCAATTTTCCTATGAGTAATCTTGAAGCATATTTATGCAAGGCTGTAAAACTTCTCAGTGGTGAGTAGTTTTTAGTTCAAAACGTTGAAAGAAAACATCGTGAGGAAACCGGCATGTCCTACAACCGAAATTTCGATGACAAGTAACATCTACCAACCCGCACTGGGCCCGCGTGTTGGTTTACGGCCCACTCCCTCTCACCGAGACGAGGCCTGTGTCCCAGCAGTGGGGACATTATAGGCTGATTATTGGAAAAACTTCTCATATTTACAAGCTCTATTTAGAAGGAGACTGCCCAAAAAGTGTAAAAGCGAAATTCTCGTATGTAATAATTTATTCGTTCATATCGTTTTATGTTGGCTAAAAATAAATCAAATTACTTACTCCATTATGACTTTCATGGTAATAAATCATTTAATAAAAATATACACTTTTGTAAAAAAACTTTTTCAATACACTTTGTTGTACAAGTAATAAAAAGTTCTAAACTAGTTATTAAAATTCTGTCAGCCATAAAATGGTTATCGAATTGTTTTATTTCTTTCTCAAAATCGATTTAACTTTTAAATTGACCGCGATGAAACATTGTTCAACAGTATTCATAATATGCCAATTAAAATTGAGGGTGAAATTCAAAATTACTTTTTTTTTAAAACTCAATTTGTAACTTTTCCCTAGTGATTTAACTAGCCAATAAAACTTCATAGGTATGTAAAAAAACGCCCATCGAACAGCGTGAGTTTAGCAAAGCAACAAAGTCAAAGTAATGCAACAAATTGGCTTTAGTTTAGTAATAGAAAACTTCGATCTGGAACCAGTCATGGCACGGTCAATTCAACAAAACTTGACGTCACAGCAAAACAGTAAGACATTCTAAACATCGACAATCTGACAATTGAGGTGATAAAAACTACATTTTGTTTACTTTCTTGGGACTTTCTCACTCAGTAGCACCTCGGTGTGGATTTGTAACAACTTGCGAAATGTGGGCGACTAGAATCAATTCAATTTTTGTTAAATTGTATTTTTGACGTTCAAAGTGCCTTTTATGTGCCTATTTGAAATAAATGATTTGATTTTAAATATCATGATACATCTCCAGCCTACTCGGTCAAAGAATAATAGCCATAACATTATGTAATTTTCTTGTTACAATTAGACTCGCCCTAGATTACATGGGACTTAAACATAACTGGCGAAATGTGGGTGTACAATTAGGTACATCGCTACCTAACCCTTCTGGGATTACAGGCATGATGTTATGTTATAAGTTCAAAACACGTTTCATCGGGTATAAAGCCCCGTATTATCGCCACATTAATCAGTATGCCCAACAAACTAGACAACATAACAAGAATAGTTCGCAACTAGTTACGTTTTGTATAATTTGTGCAAACTTAAATTAATTATAGCGGCGAGGACTTGTAATGGCTTCACGGCATTATTTATTGAATAATAATTAGTGTAGATGCTGTAATATTCACGTACATACCTACTTACTTACTTTATTAGTAGGATATATTATGACGACACGGTTGGCGCAGTGGCTGAGCTATGCTGCTGCGCTGCGTGTCGCGGGTTCGATTCCCGCACGGAACACATATTTGTATTGCCTACAAGTAGTTGTTCCGGGTCTGGCTGTTTGTGTATGTGAGTTTAAATGTTTGTAAACGCACCCACTAAGTATATAGGAGAGTTTTATAGTGCGGCGAAAAGTTTAAAAAAAAAATTGCGGATGGACGGTTTTTATGGAGATATTATACCTATATAAATGAATGTACGATTCGCCCCTGCTTCGCAAGATGTGTATGAATTGACAAAACATCGAGATTTATGTATAATAACGGCTTACTTTTTTTACTGTCTGGATAAAAACAGGGTATCAAAGGTGAACGGAGTAGAAGCCTGTGACACAGAAAACTCTTTTTTTTTTGTAAAAAAAAAAAAAAAAATTTTTTACTCTAAATCCTTTGATTGAGGGCGGCCGATGATCGGAGCTGGTATGTAATTATTAATGTAATAATTATTAATGTAATGTCGACATGTGTGATGTGGACTCAGCGATCATTGTGGCGATAGTCGTGACAGCTAATGGCTTAATAGCTAAGAGCCTCGACCAACACCTGAGGAGGCTCTCGTTGGGCAGCTGGATCAAGGGCTTGATTCAGAAATCGGTTCTCCTGGACACGGCTCGCATTGTCAGAAGGTTCCTCTCTCTGGAGCCCTTACCACCGGTAGCCTGGACCCTGTTCCCGATACCGGTGGGCTACTATTTTTAATATTCTTAAATGTTTTTATACTTATTATATTGTATTATTAAACATATAATTTATATGTTTACATTGTAATAAAGGAAATATTAATTTAATATAAACACAATTCTTCCGGAATACAATCTCTAAATAATGTTGAAAACCGAAACGAAATCCGCTGCGTAGTTTAGAAGAACAACGCGGTGACACAGACAGACACAAAAAGCGACTTCAAATATTATATGTATAGTAGTTTGAGTTGCTTTGGTTTTCCCTTGTTAGAACTTGGACACTAAGGTAACACACCATTTGGTACTTCATAACCCAGACCAGAGCGGTTAGGCAGAGGTGCACCTACTTATAGTGTACCCACATTTCGCCAGAGATTTTTTTTATTTTTATTGACAATGGTCTCACTCTTGACCTCAATCCAGCCCAGAGGCAGGGATGAGATCTACGGTGGAACGAGCTTGCCCAGAAGCCTATTCACTCTCGCCCTGTAGAGATTCGGGTTGTATGAACTCGGGAATGCAGACGCAGGCAGACAATTCCACTCCTTAGCTGTGCGCATCAGAAAAGATGATGAGAAACGCTTAGTGCGTATATATGGTATATTAACCAAATAGGGGTGGTATCCCGCAGTGCGTCTGGACTCTCGATGATTGAGATGAATGTATTCCTTTTCTTCATGTCGCTAGCACGACTGTATTTTAAATGTAGTTTTTCCAAAACTTTACCACTTCCACGGCGTTGAATAAAGATGAAGAAATGAATGTATTGACACCAATGCTTGATATGTTTTTATATATTTTCTAAATATTTTTAGTGTCCAAATAAACTGCTTTATCTGATGCTATAGACACCCATATTACCCATCAAAACTTTTTCGACTATGAATTGGTTGTGTTTCAATTTCCTATCGAACCATTTTATTTCTGCAGTAACTTTTACATATTTTATAACACACATTCATATATCATAATTCCATATAAACATAAAAACTTTTACATTTATAATATTAGTAGGATTACAAAAATTTATAGAAGCCACAATAAGAGGTAATTTCCTGCTGTCAGTTGAAATTGTCTATCTTTATAGTCACAAACGTATTGCTCTTCCTACGAATGGTGACAGGTAGTGCAATCAGTGTCGCATCACCCTTATGTGTGAAGTGGACGGCACACACATGGTTCAAGTTACAAAAGGCTCTCGTGCCAGAGCTCAGAGGAAAAGTCTACAGTTGCTCACTACCATGATAACTCTAAAAAGTAATTTAAGATCGCGTACGGATAGAGGAAATAAACATAGGTGGGTGGAGTAGAGATATTATTACCTATATATCGCATCGTTATTATATGCTTCGGGATTATTATAGTAACGTTATTTTCTTTTCGTTTGTCAATTGTAATGATCATGAAATATACCATATTAACTATCGATATAAATGGCTAAGGGCTGATTTCTCAATAGTCAGATAACTTTTATCTGAAGAATAATTATGACAGTTTGACATATTTACTATACAAAAACTGTCAAATTGCAATATTTATTCCTCAGATAAAAGTTATCTGACTAGTGAAAAATCAAGCATTAGTAAACACACCTGAAATCTTCGTTTACAGCATTTTTACAGGAACGTGATCGCTTGCAATCTTTATAAAAACTTGACAAATACCGACGATCAATGACAAAACTTGCAGATGGCCCAAGAGGGTTAAAAAGTAAATATTATAGTTAGCTGTAAGCTAATCCTGGGTACTATATCCAGCCTACCTTCACCGCCTTCAGGATATACGTTTAGTTAGTTACTTCTAACAATCCTCCACAGTAGATTCTAAGAAAATGAACTCCAATTATTTTCAATATTCACAAACAATAATATCTTTATTAGTAGCATAGGGTTAACTTTATGGGAAATGCTTACACCTATTAATGCAACTACAGATATCTGAATATCTTTATGCCCCTGTGTGACCTAAACCCAAACTTAAGTAACGATTTCTGTGACATAAGTAGTCGATTTTTACACAGAAAAGAGTGACCTTAAGTTTGTCAGAAAGAAGGGTCAGAAGTTAAGGGTCAGAAGTGGGTCAGCTATAAAATAGTATACGATACGTGTGACTTAAGTAGTCTATTTAGCACTCATTTATCAGCATTCTCTCTATATTCGGGCGCAAATTTCACGCCGTGCAATAATGGACTACATAAGTCACACATATCGTAATATGCTATTACTATCTACGTTTAATCACAGAATACAACAATACTGCTAGTCATCACTGGCACTTTTTCTTTCTCTTCTCTGTCAAACTACATAGTTACTGTACTTTTATCAAAACTTCGTCTCCACTGAACATGAAAATTCCCGTACAATACGTCGATTCTCTCTCTTCATTCACTGCGGCGCTCGTCATCCCATCAATATGTAGGAATCAGTTTTTCTTTTACAAACTGTTTCACTATTCACATAGATACGTTTGTAGATCCGTGCAACTTGCGAATGTATATCTACAATTTGCATATTGGATCATTCCGAGAGAGTTAACAAATCTCCCGTTCTTGTATGCAAAATACAATGCAATCGTCCGTGCATGCCGTCCGGGCGTGCTGTATTTTGATATATTGAAATGCATTTTGAGTAATTAGTGTTTTTGTGGTGGTGAGGAGGGAAAATAGAATGTCTGGATTGCTACTTGTTAGAAGATTTTGACATTGTGGTTATGTATAGCGTCTGCTTGACATGCCTGTGTCCAGTAGTGGAAGTCTTTTAGTGGATATTAGGTATAATGATGATGCAGATGGGCAAGTATTTCCTACCAAATCTATTTTATCAGACTATAGTGTTATTTTTGTACTCTCGGAACTTGAAATGGTGATTTAATGTTATAAAACCAGCACAGACATTTTTAAACGACGCTGAACAGCTTCAAAATTTCCTTCTAACGTCCAACAACTATAAATCCTACTCACACGCACCCATCCTTTATACCTATCACCTGATCAACGACAGCCCATCACAAAAATACCGCGCAAAGCCGTCAAGCGCGTGTTGTATCCAATAAAAATGTTAAGCCGACGTTCGTTTCAATCTGTATTCGGTATCGAGGCCCCGGGCCGATTTACATGCATATAGACGAAGCTACAGCTTTATTTGCTTTTATTCCAATATATCCATCGAGCAGTCGCTGATGCACCCTTTTGGGGCACACTTTGAGTTGCAAACATCCTATAGAGGATCGCAGTGACCGCTCCCGGCTAGAAATCGGCGACGCGTAAAAACCTAAGGTCGGTTGACACTGCGGTATTGGTGGGGACTGGTTAAAGCAACCGGTGGTTTTGCTGGAGGATTTAATATTATGTATTATATAATATTTATTTTACATTTTATGTGCTTTGTTGTTTTTATTCATATAATAGTCGAACTTAAATTGTTGATTTGTTGTTTGCTAAAAAGAAGAAGGAAGAAGAAATAAAGAGGGGGGGGGGGGGGTAAGAATCGTACTCGGTTTTCTGTAACATTTATTACAATAAGGTTGGTAACCTGATTTCAAAATATATTAAATTAGCTATGTACAGACGCCAGCAGGCCAATCTACCCAAAACTGTCAAATTTTCCCAATCTACCTTGAACCTGTAATGTTGTTTGTTTCAGCGATAAAGTTGAAAATCTATTAAAGAAATTTGACACATTGTAGTAGCTTGATGTGCTGGGGTCTGTACTCAAATACATATTAAAATAAAAGCAGGAAGGGGGTTGTGTTTAAATGGCGACCCTCCCTTGCTTTGCACGGTTTTTATGACTTTACAAAACATCGAAATTTCTTTATTCTTTCTAAGTATATTGATGTATTATACACATAATACATCAATGTGTATTATGTGTATAATACATAATACAATTTATACCTTCCGGTATAAATTCCCTACCTCCGTTGCCTAGTTTAGAATATCGACGTGGTCACGCAGGCACAAAAAATGACTTTAATGTATGTATAACATGTGATTGTGAAACATGATTATAGGAAACACACACACTTTACTTACATTTCTTATCGCGAGTAGACTGAACGAACTTTCCAGTAAAAATCTTTCGAAAAGTATACTCTCAATTCCTAATATCCCAACGTTAGCAGTGAGCAGCAGCCCTTATCCAGTTCCTGTCAGAAGGTTCAAACGTGAACGATATTACTTACAGTTGCAACAGTTTTACCTTTGTGTTCGGTAACTGTGTAGCCTAGCCTACCTTGTGTCCGGTAGCCTGTAGCCTGCCTTGTTTATTAAATATTTTGTTTGTTCTGCTCTTCTGTTCTCATGTTTGTTTATAGACAGAGTAAAAGTTAAGCCACGTAAAATGCTAATAATTGCTCATGTTGTTTTGATCATGCGATTATCAACAATATTTTTTGTGCAAATGATCTTTAATTTGTGTTACTAACTACGTTCTCGTTCGACTAATTACGAGGTAAGGGCCTGGTAGGTAAGGATACATAACCATGCCTGGAGGGGAACATACATTATTTATAATCAATATATGTTTCGCACATAAAATATATGACGGAGATGGTATATCTGTCTCTCGTTAACATCAGGCATATTTTAATTACTGTGGGCGTACTATGGGTAGTGTTGGTTATAACACGACAGAAAAACGGTTTACAGTTCAAATTAGATTACAATTCACGAACAAGTCAGTCACACTAGCGAATCACACACTGTACACACAACGATACGGAATCGCGAGACAGTTTCTAAGCACATGTTGTTCGTACGATGTCCAATGTTTCGATGATCCCGAGAGCTCTGCTCACACCGTTCTTGTAGCTGTAGCTCTCCGTCCACCTCCACGAACTCAGGCTAGACTCTGTCTAGCGTCACGAGATGGCGCTGGCGTTCCGAATAAATGAATAACTCCGACATTTATATACCTAATACTTACCTAATAATCTCTGTCATGTAATAGATGTGGTATGTACAGACGGCACATCAAGCTACTACAATCTATCCAATTTATGTAATAGATTTTCAACTTTATCGCAAAAGCATTAAGGTTTAAGGTTGATTGGGAAAATTTGACAGTTTTGGGTAGCTTGACTTGCTGGCGTCTGTACCTAATATTTGCACGCCACAACAGAATGTGATGATACCATTGTCTTACCATTCTGTCAAATAATGATTATGAAAAACACCGTGTTACAGGACAACATTTTTAGGTTATGCAAAAATCGATATTTATTCATTTTTGTACTCATTTTATATGATTATTTTTATATGTATTTATTTTTGCATTCGTTCACATTATTTAAGTTTTAATAACTACTTTTTCGCTCGATTTCGGATAGGTACGGGCTGGATACGGGCATGCGTGGAAGAAAATAGGCAACACTATATTTACAACGGTACGGTAATTACCTACCCTGAAAATGTTCCGATTCCTATAAATCAGTAAGTACACAAACAAACAGTCACAGACAAAATTTTATACAAATCAGTTTCTAGCAGAACAAACAGCAGCATGAACTCTGCCAGTGCAAACAGCCCGCATACACTCATTACGAGCCTCCCATACGCATTTCGCAATGATTTTCTTTGAAACTCCCTTTAAATTACCTTGCAAATAACGCCCCGCTGCAAATTAGGAAAGTCTGAAACTTAGATTTTGGATGTGAGAATTGAAGCGACGATGAGCATATCAGCTGGTTGTACTCCCACGGAAATGTACCTACAAGAAGCCTTTAGAACTGGATTATTAAGAACCCCTCAGCTAAATAATTTATTTATTTCAAAGTTATTAATATTGTAGCGTAAAATTCAGTAGTAAAAGCTGATTTTCATTGATCGATAGGGCTCGTAAGCGGGGTGCGGAAGACTTTTGTAACGCGGCATGGGTTACAAAAATCTAAAAAGCCCGCATGCAATGAACCGTTTTCATAAGTCGATAGGGTCCTACCCATGTGAGGTGCTGGAGATTTCTATAAAGCTCCAGTGCAGCGTCAATTCACGTCTAAGAAACACTCGTGACTGTGTCACACTGTTTACCTACCGGTGAATTGCATTGTTCGCTACGCCCGCTACGGGCGGGACTCCCTGCAGACGGTATACCGACAACGTTATCGACTTATGGCTTTCCGAATTAGTTATTACCGTACCTGCGGGGAGTCCCCGCATGCGGGTGCGTATATCAACCAAGTTATCGACTAATGAAAATGAGCCATAAGACGATTTCTTTTTCCACTGCTGAGTATACACCCTACCCGTTTATATTTTCTATACATTTAATAAAATAGTAACGAAGAATTTTTGTCCGTTTGTCTGGATATATGTTCCGGATTAGCGCAAAAGAAGCTGAGTGGATTTGGATGAAATTTAGCACACAGATAGTGTATAACCTGGATTCTCTGGATTCCCGTGGGATAATTATCCGACACCCACGTGGGCGAAGCCACGGGCAAAGGCTAAACCGCGGGCATTAACTATTATTTTCCTGAAGTCACACTGGAGAAGGCATGAGAAGAATGACGCAAATTAACGACACTTCTGCTTGAGGGAAGATAAGGTCAAAACCCCACTCGTTGCTCAGAAGGAAGCTGAAAAATACACAAGTGAAATCGAGCGGGCCTCGTCACATCTGAAAATAGGAGGTCATTCTTTATTTGTTGACTTTGTCTCGCGCTGATCGGGACAGGTCTGCTGTTTCAATAATGCTGGCCTACTGTTGAATTGCTTTCTTTCTGTCATTCTGTCGAATATTCTCTAGCCTTGTCGTTCTTTTGCCATCAAAAGGCAGACTTTTATGATTGAACTTTTATGAGAGAAAGGTTTACAAAGTTACTTTTGTTTTCGCTTCTTTTTGGTTTATTCTGTTAGATTATCTAGACGTTTACCTTGCTGTAAGCTACAATGAAAGAGTAATCTGGAATTTACGACTATCGGCCTTTCATAATAAGTACAACGTAATCTAATGAAATATCGTGAGAAAACCGTCATGTCCTAGAACCAATAAATTCGAAGCCATGTGACATCCACCAACACGCACTGGCCCGTGTGGTGGATTATAGCCAGTGGAGTGGGTGTCCCACTCACAGAGGAAAGGCCTGCTTACAGAGAGAAGGCCTGTGTCCCAGCAGTGGGAACATTATAGGCTAATTATGGCACAAAAGGGAAGGGCTTATGCTCAGCGTTGAAACAAGGCAGCCAATGATGATGTAACGTCTTATGGCTCATTTTCATTAGTTGATAACTCGATCAATATACAGCATGCGGGGAGTCCCCGCAGACAGGGTAGTGAGTAATGAAAGTCATAAGTCGTAAGCAACCTAATAAAAAACAAATAACCCGTTAAAATTATTGAGAGACGCCAAAATATTCCTAAATCACATTCACAATCCCGTTGACTAAATAAGCTCAAAGAAATTAAATACTTTTCGGCAATAAATACAGATTTCATTCATTAACGTAAAAGATTTAAGCGAATTGTTGGTAGCAATATTAAGTTGTTAATAAATTATTTTACCTATCTGGCTCTCCGTGACTGAATTTGAGAATTCTCGTAGCCACTCAACGAAATCAGTTCTCTGATTTATGATGCTCGCTTATGAAAGGTGAACTTTGAATCTATTTTATTTGCACTGTGTTTAAAGGTTACTTTAATAGTTGCTTGATAAAGTTGGTAGATTTCACTAAAAGGCCTGGTAATTTTACTTTTATTGTAATCTGAGTATTTGTGTGGAATTTATGTAGAACTAGCTGCGCCCAGCGGTTTCACCCGCATAAGGGATCGACCCTTGGGATCGATCCATGGGAATATCGGAATAAAAAGTATCCTATGTGTTTTTCTTAAGTATAAGCTATATTACTGTTAAGTTTCATAAAAATCCGTTCAGTAGAATTGCGTGAAAGAGTAACAAACAAACATCCATGCGCACAATCTTTCGCATTTATAATATTAGTAGGATTTATGTAAAAGTTTTTCAAGACATCGCCAAGCGGTTTTATTACTATTATTTTGATACTGTTAGATTTTTTAATTATGTAAATATAATTAACTACTAATGGAAATTTAAAAGAATTTATATAAAAATATTTTTATGAACAGTGTGTCGTGGGGTTGTTTTCACAGTTATTTTGCAGATATCTAATTTTTCTCCTACAAAATTAGCGTTTAAACAATAGGACAAAAAATATTTTAGAGTTTGTTTACTTCTACGCGAAGGAATTACTTTTACCTACAAGAAAGAAAGAATATACATTTATTTAGCACAGACTAAAAGGCAGTACCTCGTTTAAAGAGGCATGTAGGTTAATATTTCCTGTCTGTTAATAGCCCAATATTCAATAGACTCCGATTCAACCATATTTTTCTTGTAAAACTGGCATGTTAACGTTATGTTTCACTGGGTTAATGGTTATACTCCACGAGCGAAATGTCAGAGTTATTTTAAGCATCCTCGTCATGCATTTACCTACGATGCTTCGTGGAATTGTATGCTCTTCTTCGTTGAACTATTGTACAAAATATGAGGGGTTCCGAGTGGCATTTCTCGTCATTTTAAGTTCGTACGTTCACAGTCTGATCTCAGTCTCAATCTGTCAAAAACACCACTAATTTCCCTATATTTTTGACAAGTTTTTGAGATTGATTGGCGCTGAGATAAGATTGCCACAAGATTTTGAACGTTTTTAATTACGGGAAATGGCCTTCAGATTTCTGTTCAAAAGAAGGGTCACGCACCCAAGAATACATGTATTATTTACTCACACTTACATACACTACCATTACAGTCTCAATTCTGTAGATTAGTTAATTAACAATTCTTGAAATAATTTACAATATATTAATATCCATGCCATACAAGACATAACACGATTAACGTTACCCTTGTGAACTCGCTCAGTAAGAAAAATACGGATTTTAACCCACATATAAAATTAGACAAGCTACTAAATATAGAGTGTTAAATATATCTACATTTTGATAAATTCCTAGAACTCATGGAGCAGCGTCAAAGGAGATATTACTGAGCCAGTAGTGACAAAACTGAGATATTTCGAGGAACTGGTAGCTGTGAACTAATTACTTTCCGGTTAAATGGGTGAGTTGGAGGAGTCGTGCGAAATGTTAATACTAATAATAGTATCGTTATAATAACAGTGTTTGGTATTACATAACTTCACGGCTGTATTTTTTGAAGGACCATTTCCGGAACCAGCCCTCGCGGTACACGTCCGGGGGGCCTAAAAAGGCCACTTTTGCAGAATCATAATAGGATAACAATATGAATCATATTAAAAATCGTAAAATGGTCTCAAACTGACAATTCATAATATGATCTGTGTGCAATTGATATCACAATGAAATAACATTTAAACTGTAGAAATAAAAAATAAAAACCAATTTGATTAATAAAAACTGTAATGAAAAATTTACCGATAAAATTACGGTTTTTATTTTCTTCATGCGGCAATGTTTACACCAAATATGAAATTAAATTTTACGAAAATTAGAGGAATTGCTAATGATCTGCTGGGAATTCAGGAAATTAATAGCTTTAAGAGGTATTGCTTTTTTTTTTTTGCGCATGGGAAGTCATCAAATGACCCCTCCCGCTCTGGGTGGAGCGGAAGGGAGTGTCAGACTCTTACTGAACTAAAACCCACCCGTGTTCCTTCCTTAGCCCTTTATGTTCCAGGGCAGCGGTAACCCTTTCGGACGATCCCGCTACCAAGAGGTATTGCTTAAAGTGGCTTTTTAGGCCCCCAGGTCATCTCGCCACCGCTTTCTGGGCCGACCTTTCAGCGCCGAGTTGTGTTATTTTTAGTGTTTATCTTTGGTAAAAATTCAAGGCTACAGACACTACCAAACCAATTTCCAAGTTATAAGTTATAACATAATTCTAGAAAAGTAATACTTACGTACGACGTGGAGACGTAAGCTACTGCTAATAATATAATGTTATTTTAATGTAGTCCTACTTCATATATAAGTTATTTTTACAGCACTTCTTCTGAAATTATATCAACCATATATTTAAGCAAGTAGTTTATTGCTTATTTTGTAAATAAATAAAGGCTTTATTTTTATTGCCTCCGTCTCTCGCATTCAAGACTCAATTTCCCGATTTCCTAGCTCTGGATTTCTGTGTCGCCAGTGAGCCGTTTTATTGAAAGTCTGAGGGAAACAAATATCTTGCATAACACCGTCTGTTCCACCTTTGGTCAGTTCTCACTGACCTAGAAAAGACTTACTTCAAGTGTTATTAACCTTGTGCTTACGTATACTCCCTATTTTTATTTAAGAAATTTAATATTTATTTTCTATTAAATCTCTTTCCTTTCATATCTCAAAAATATGTAAGGCGATTCTTACACGACGCCGCGCACCGACTCCTTAGCATTCATTATCAAAAAGTTCGCCCCCATGGGACTTATACATAACTGTCGAAATGTGGGTATACTATACATAGGTACCTACACATCTGCCTAACCCTTTGGGGAAAAGAAGCGCGAGGTGATATCGTGTTGTTTATTTGTTTTCTCGTTCAATTACTCCAAGTTTCAAGCCCGTTTACTTTTCCCCACTTTCTTTTGTCCCATGAACAATAAGTAAATAACTTTACAGTTCTAAAGTTAAAAGACATTACAATGCTTCACACTTCTTTAATTTCAGTGCAAGCAGCACTCCAGGTCACCTTACACCCGTAGAACATTCCAGAAAGCATGTAGTACAAACTGCCAGTGTAGAACTAATTGGATCCCAGTTAGTAAGGTAAGATGGCGGGTGGCAGCCGGGCGTTGGCGGGAATGTGAAAATTGTGCGCAATGCTGCAAGTTACGGCAAGTTATTGTGCACTGGTTTATTGGTATATGCGATGGGTTATTGCGAAAATATAGGTAAGAAATGTATGGGAAATATGTTCATTGGGTCATATTCTTGGTCATATTCTTCTAAATAGACTCACCCCTTGTTACGTAAGACTTTTAAGTCTCATCAAGTGTCTCACGTACATTTATGCACAGCCGTATCTATATATATACACCCCTGCCTAACCCTTTGGGGATCACAGGTGTAATGCTATGTTACGTGTGTTATGTTATTTAAACATAAAAGAATCGCAGTTGTATTAGGTAGGAAAAATAAAAATACATTTGATATTTGGTAATAGGTATACAGGGTGGCAGGAACATTGACGCGCAAACTGTAACCATGGATTCAGCACATGAGTTTAGACCCCATAGAGTAGAAATTTTTCGTCGGTTATCAAAAAAAAAAATCTTAAGTTTTATAGAAAAGTGTAATACCTACGCGGTCAAAACGTATGGAACAGCAATATTTTTTTTTAATAACCGACGCAAAATTTCGACGCTATGGGGTCTAAACTCATGTGCTGAATCCATGGTTACAGTTTGCGCGTCAATGTCCCTGCCACTCTGTATACAATTGGATATAAAAGGATACTGTTTTTATGTTATTTGAGTAACTACTAAAAGAACTTTAAAAACATTATTAGGTACTAGTTACTGTTTTATAAAACATCGTAATTTATACTTGACCTACGCCAAACATTGTGATTGTGAGAGCAGTCATGGAGGCCCAGTGGCAACGGCTGCTACTTACGAGTACGGTCGTAGGTTCGAACCTGGACAGGTGCTTTACTTTGTGTAAGTTATTTCATCACCACTGCTCTCAAAACGGTGAAGGAAAACATCGTGAGGAAGCCGATATGTCCTAGGACCAAAAATTCGAAGACATGTGACATCCACCAATCCGCACTGGGCCCGCGTGCTGGATTATGGCTCACCCCTGTCGCAGATAGGAGGCCTGTGTCCCAGCAGTGGGAACAGTATGGGCAGATTATGATGAAACATTGTGCAAACGCTTTACAATAACCTAATCAATTTATTATAAAAAGTAACAATATAAAAACCGTTAATACCCTTCCAAAATCACATATTATCCCCTAATAACAGCGTTGATTGAGTCGTAAGAAAATTTTATGGAAGTGCCAATAATTGTAATCATGGAGGGACATAGCATTTGCATAGTCATAGTGGCGTGAAACCGCTTCATTGCCTTACAACCTAATAATGAACTTGAATAAACTGTGCTAGGAAAGTTTGGAGGGTATATTTTTGCAATTTTCTTTTTATAATGGAATATTAATTTTGAACCTAAGCTACGTGATGAAGGTTGTTCTTTTTCTAAAGTATGCATCAAAAACTGTTTTATAAGGCCTAGCGCGTACTATGATTTTGTTTTTGCGATACGATTTTAGAATCGCGAATACGTCGCAGGGCGCAGGAGGATTTTACTATCGCAGTGCAACACAACAACAACACACAACAACAACTACAACTTCATATGCTGCCATTCACTTTTGCGACAATCGCGTCGCGAGCAATCTTGCCAAAATCGCAGCAATATTTTTCTCGTGTATGCGCGCACTGCCATATAAACCAATCTGCGACAAAATAATCGCGCAACAAAAATCCGTAGTGCTGCTCGCCCTAATAAATTTTGATATTTCCTGAGACATTGATATAAGTATGGAGCATATTGAACATACACTGTGATTTTATTTTTGCAACTACATACATATAAAGGCTATTTGCAAGAAACATTATAAGTAAAGGGTAGACATTCGCAAAGTTTAAAGTATTATAATTCTCTACACACACTGCCCAATAACAACCCCATATCGTACGCATCAATTGATGGTCAAAATGCTTAATAACCAAAACAAACAACCCCCCTCCTCACACACACACACACCCCTCATTTCTCGCTCTACAAACTTCGTACCAAAAGGACTCACTACCCGCCGTTGGCAAAACGGCTAAACTATTCTATGCATTTGTGATTGATCCGATAACTAGGGTAGACCCTTCGTGTGTTATTTAGCAGCAATTGGATGATGGATCGACCCCTGGTTTTTACCTACCGTTATCTGCAGCAACTGTGATTATGTTCCGTGTTAACTTGAATTTATTTGACTGTGATATTCGGATGGATTTTCGTGGACGTGTTCTGTGTTTATTTGTGTATGGAAACGTGTTTTAGCAAATATTGGGTTGAGCTATGTATTTGGTTACATTTTGTTGCGTAAAGCCTTTGTGTTGTTCTCTCTATTACATTGTTTAGACAAAGTCAAGGTTTTAGCAACAAATTAAACAACTTGTACGAATTACGAGTTGATTAGTTCAATACCTTAAGATTTTCATCACCTTATCATTAAATATTGTATAAGACATGTAACAGGGGACGAACGTATTCAATCCGGCACAAATCTAGACTCCACGCAGCTAATGAGAAATTTCTGATGAAAAAACCCAATAATATTTATTTATTTTATCAATATCTATTTTACTGTGTGTACATAAATTATAAAATAAATAAATAAATATTTGCCCTATCTGGAAGTCAAACCTAGGGGTCCTAGGTTCGACTCCCAGGTAGGACAAAATTTTATTGGGTTTTTTCACTGCTAAACATGGGGTCCTAGGTTAGGACCCCATGTTTAGCAATAAATAAAATGTAAGTCTCTGTTTGTCATGTCAGAATAACTGCTATTTACTAAATGTATAATTAAAATGAAATTACATACGGGAGTTATAACCAAAAAAAACTATTTCTAAAATTTGTGTTTGCATGTTTGTCCTTTTCACTGGCAGATAGCTGATGTTAGACGTACTTTTTGTCCCGGTAGCACGTTTTCCCGACCGACGTCCACGCGGGCGAAGCCGCAGCTAGTATACCAATAGATACGTAAATGTATAAAGACAACACAGAACCAATTAACGCAAGAAACACGATCCACATCGTCTAAGATAATCCTCAAAACGTGTCATAAGAAACTCGTCAAAAAGAGCAAGAGGACGATTAAATCTTAGCAAAACATAACGTAATAGACCCTTTAATAACGCTGCTGCGCTACGTAAGTAATTACCAACGCTGCTAAATGAAATTTCGTATGCTAATTGACTAAATACAATTATGGGAGCGAACCTAAGACTGCCAGTACCTCGGTTGGTAGCAATGATGTACTTAATTAGAGGTGTACTGGATGTGGCAAGAATCTGGATTGTACATAATCAGCCTATAATGTTCCCACTGCTGGGACACAGGCGTCTTCTCTTGAGAGTGGGAATGGGCCGTAATCTACCAAGCGGGCCCAGTGCGGATTGGTATATTGGTCACATGTCTTCGAAATTTTAGTTTTAGGACATGCCGGTTTCCTCACGATGTTTTCCTTCACCGTATTGAGAGCAGTGGTGATGACATGATTGACGCAAAGTTAAGTCAGGGTTCGAACCCATGACCACGACAACTCGTTTATCGGGGCCGCCAACACCATAGTATTTTTTTTCCTTCACCTATCCGGGTCAGATCATCTGGCCCTTCTCCTAATTATATCTCTTCAGGTAACTTCAGGTGATAATCCTTAGGGCTGGTTTTTCCAATGCCATATAATTTTATTTATTTATTTATTTATTTATTTTACCATTTATGTACACACATATATAAACAGACAATGAAAAACAGAACAGAAAAATTTTATCGGAAGTATAATTTTTATTTTTTCACAGTTCTTCCATACCAAAACTGTCAGACGTCAATTTTATTCCACGAATAAAAATTATCGGTCGGTTGTAAAATACAGCCCTTAGCAAAACTAGTTCTTCTCAACTATGCGTGTTTTTTATTTATGAAGGCCCTATGAAGGCTATGATTACAGGACAAACATAAAATAAGTAATCCGATTAATGTCACATCCATTATCTAAGCAATGCGTTTATGGATAATTATAATTAAATATCAAGTTTAAGGCGTGGAGCAGGTGGTGGATGGGGATAACTTTTCGGCCATCCCTGTTGTTTACCATCATTAAATTGGATACTATGATAGAAAATGACACAGGCTACTCGGTGCTCGATTAGTAAAATTACCCACTCTTGTAATAAAATACATTGTTTTCGTAAGCGAAATCAGTTTTGAAACCCATTTTCTTTCTTTCTTTCAATTACCCACTACCAAATCAGTTCCTCTTAGCCAAACAGAGCAAACATTTTCCGTACTCTATGACATTGGCGACCACAAGTACCAGAGGGCTTAGCAAAAACGCGCAGAGTAAAACGTAACGTAAATACTAAAATTTTAAAATTTTAAATACTTGTCTCTTACATAATATTTAATTAGTTTCAAGACTATCTTCGTATCTATGGATGTTTTTCATAATATTATGTTCTTGACGCATAAAATTAAGCGAAATGGGGCCATACCTATATTAATACTTAGTATTTTCGATTTGTAAAACATTCGAATTTACGTTACGATTACGTCTGACGATCGTGCTAGCTCAGAGGATGTATGGACCAAAACAAAAGGCATAATCAGCCTATAATGTTCCCACTGCTGGGACACAGGCCTTTCCTCGGTGAGAGGGAGTGGGCCGTAATCCACCACGCGGGCCCAGTGCGGGTTGGTAGATGTCACAATTCATCGAATTTTTGGGACGTTTGGTTCGTCAGGAAACCGGCATGTCCTAGAACCAACAGAAGGACTGTTAACAAAATAGTCATACCCTATCCAGCATCTAAACATGACGTTCACTGTTAATTAAATATCAAGTTTAAGGCGCGGAGCAGGTGGCTGGAGCGAATTCTTGATAACGTGTGGCCCTCTCTATTCGAGACACGGTTTTTGAGGTAAGCCTTATTTACGTCCACAACTTTACTTTTTAGAGGTTTATGAAGGATTGCGGTAATTTATCACCGTTTGAGCTGTGTTTCATGCAATTTTCGTGTGTTTTATGATAATGGTTTTGGAATAGTACATTACCATATGTCTGTCGAAGGACAGTCGGTGGAGCAGACGAGTCCTGGAGTGGAGACCACGTATCGGCAAGCGTAGTGTGGGACGCCCCCCAGCTAGATGGACGGACGACATAAATAAGGTGGCTGGGGTAGACTGGATGCGGAAGGTGGAGGACAGGGTGCTGTGGCGCAGTCTGGGAAAGAAAGAAAGAAAGAAAGAAAAAGTATTTATTGCGACTCGCACAGGAAGATCATAAAACTAAACACAATCAAAAATAAAAAACCCTAATTAAATTTAAAAAAAGTAGATAACAAAACCAAATTATATAAAATATAATAAAAAATAAAGTAACAAAAAGAAAAATGAAACAGAAAGTCCTGTACGAGGCCAAAAGGCTCCTATCTCAGCATGATGCTACGACATTTAAAAAATAAATGTCGCAACATGGGAGAGGTCTATGTCCAGCAGTCGGCTGCGACAAAAAAACGTTGCCCCACACTAGGAATTACTGCTGCATCGTGGGTGCGTTTACAAACATTTAAACTCACATACACGAACATCCAGACCCGGAACAACTACCTGTAGGCAACATTATTATTTGTTCCATGCGGGAATCGAACCCGCGACGCCCAGCGCAGCAGTCGATCGCTCAGCCACTGCTCCAACCGGGTCGTCAATTAATAGTAGACTGAAAGTTAATTTATGTCAGATTATTGTTACACAGATGTTACATAGCTATAAAAGTTCATTGCGTTGATTGTTTATTGCCATTCAACGTGGCAATGGTGGCAGTTTTTTGGGCAGTTTTCCTATTGACAGCGATGTGGATGAAGTTTTTGTTGCCCAATGAGCTGTTCACCGCTTTTTATCCTTTTCTTAATACTTATTCCTACAGAATTCTTTTATTTTAAGACTTAAGTGTCTACGAAAATTATGTCAGAAATTACATAAGTCGGTATATTAATGTTGTAACCATAGAAATGTAAAAAGCAAAACTCTTTCTTATATCTATGGTTGTAACGTATTATTATACTTTTGATAGAGTGTTTTTCTAACAATAAAATTATTCATAACTTTCGTATCTAGGAATGGGACATTTATATTATATTTAGTTTGTACCAACACGGAGCATATCTAAATATTGACGTGCAGAGCAAGTTACTGACAGTTAATAATTACACCGAACATGGAACAAAATCAATTGTCCCTTTTTGAGCGAAGTTCTATACCGTGGCTTGCGGTAGGAGTTGACTGGTAGAAATCGTCACGGAAGAAACAGCGTTATGCCCCTAAGCCCGTATGAGGAACAGGGTGTAAAATTCACTCATCTTCCATTGAAAAGTTAAAAAAAGCTTGTAAAAAAAGAGAGGATCATCCGACCGGGTGTCGTGCCTGGTGGGCAACAGCCCGACGATTGATGTCGGGTCGTTGTATATATGCTAGTCGCGCGGTAAACTCAGCTTGCTCGACTCACTTGTGTGTGATGCGTAATTTACATGTGGCGATATAAATACCCCCCCCCCCCCCCCCCCTATTTTATTTTCTCTTTCTCTGTAAGGATCTTCGTTCCTGACGGGGCCCCCGACTGCACACGTTTATTCATATTTTTTTTTTAATATTGTCGTGCTACGAGTATAAGAGTGTTTGTGTGAGTAACACCGAAGTTATGGATAGGTAAAGTCAGGGAAATTGATTGTTAATGACTACCAACGTAAATTGTCCGTATATTCTAATCGTAACTGTCTTTCGTTTGACAGTTGTATGGAACCATATAACCAATCTATGATGAAACTATGTCTCGGTCGGTTCCAGAGATTTTTTGGAATGTTCATGCCAACAAAAAACATGAAACACGAGCCCGATCCTTTTAAAAACGATTGATAGAAAATTCCGTTTCTACTCCACTACACAACAAGCAAATAAAATCGGTACCTTCTCAATTTCATTGAATAAACAGCTCGTAAATTGAAATTTGATTTAAAATGGTATACTTTAATCTAAACTAATAATATATGACGGAGAAGGTATGTCTGTCTCTCGTTAACATCAGGCATAATTTAATTACTGTGGGCGTACTATGGGTAGTGTTGGTTATAGCACAATAGAAGAACGGCTTACAGTTTAAATTTGATTATAATTTACGAACTAGTTAGTCACACTAGCGAAACACACACTCACACAACTCAACGATATGGAACGCAATTGACAGTTTCTATGCACATGTTGTTCGTACGATGTCCAATGTTTCGATTGTCCCCGAGAGTTTTTTTTTTTTATAAATGGCATCTCGTAGTTGACCTTGAGAGGTCGTGACTACTTAACCGGACTATCCTGTGGTTGCCTTAAGAAATCTTAAAGCCTCCAGCCAGGGCTAAAACTAATCTCCCCGAGAGTTCTGCTCACACCGCTTTTGTAGCTGTGGCTCTCGTCCCACCAGGAACTCAGGCTAGACTCTGTCTAGCGCCACGAGATGGTGCTAACGTTCCGAATAGTCAAACGAATGACTCCGACATTATATTTTAGAAAGAAAAGATTTGATTTTTTGTATGTTTGTTTGTAACGCTTTCACGCTAAAACGGCTGAACGATTTCGGATAAAATTTTGCACATGAGTAGACCATGACCTGGGTTAGGATAAAGAATACTTTTTATCCCGATATTCTTACGGGATCGCGACTTATGCGACTTCAACCGTGGGGCGCAGCTAATACCTTATATTCTGGAACAACTTACTGTAAAATGGTTTATATCAATATAATTACACAACCAAATAATCAAAATGTTCTATAGTAGACACTATTAGTAAAATAAAGCTTAAATATAATAATTATTATTATTATTATCACAACAACATGGCATCACGCCTTGTTTCCCCGAATAATAATTACGTAAACGCAATTAGCTACGAAAATCCGTAGCAACTGTAGCTCTCGTAGCGCGTAGCTACACACGTAGCACTTCCAAAAGTTGTTCATAAAAACAAAACCATGAGGGGGGCACATGCACGAAATGATTGACTGGCTTTTTAACGTTTTCAAACACACCGACTACTCTCATTAATTTCTTGTCTTTCTCAAAACCACGTAGTTTGTTATTAGTTTTACTTAGTTTAGGATATTATATTTATATTTTAATAGTTTATTTAGTAGGTATTAGAAGTTTATCCACTGTACTACATATTTTTATCTTCCTAAATAAATGCCTAAGTCCCGCGTATTTTATTGCGCGATGTCGTAATAAAATATTAAACAGTAGGTAGGTATCTGAACACTTTGTAAGATTTACCTACACACCACCCAACATGGTAAATACTGCATCAACAATATTACTTACCATAAAAATCCTTGTTAGTATAAATATTTTATAGAATTAAATAAAATTAAGAAGAGAAATTCGTTGAGAATTCTATCAGACGATTGCTATTCGGGCCGGGTTGCGTTCACTATATACTAATCGTAAATAAATCTTGAGAGAGTGGCGAGGTAGTAAATTGAACGCGTGACTCGGACTTGTAAGGGTGCGCGCGCACTATAAGATAATATGTCGACTTTTGAGTGGAAAGGCATTTGACACTTTTTTCATTGTCAAAGGTACAAAAACCTTTTGCTATTTGTCGGTTAAGCCTCAGCTATTTTAGTTAAATATGGCGAAAATTACTTTATTCAACAAATCATAAAGATATTGGAACATTATTATTAAGATTACTAATTCGAATTGAAGTAGGAAACGCTGGATCTAGAATTGGTGATGATCAAATCTTTAATGCTATTGTCACAACTCATGCTTTTATTAGAGCTCCGAGCCCTAAGGGTAAAAACGGGACCCTATTACTAAGACTTCACTGTCTGTCCGTCCGTCTGTCTGTCACCAGGCTGTATCTCAAGAACCGCGATAGCTAGACCGTTGAAATGTTCACAAATTATGTATTTCTGTTGCTGCTATAACAACAAATACTAAAAACAAAATAAAATAAATATTTAAGGGGGGCTCCCATACAACAAACGCGATTTTTTTGCCCTTTTTTGCTCGATATCAATAATGGCAACAGTTAGGCACATGAAATATTCACAAAATACTCAGTTGTATTTTTACTTTAATAATAAAATTAAAATAAAATAAATATTTATGTGGGGCTCCCATACAACATACGTGATTTTTATAGATAATGGTACGGAACCCTTCGTGCGCGAGTCCGACTCGCACTTGGCCGGTTTTTCATACATATTTTTTATAGTTTATCCTGGTTAATATTGAAGGTTTTCGTAATTGACCCGTACATGTAATAGAATGAGATCTAGATAAAGAATTAGGTAAGGAGGGTTTATGCAATTAAAGTCTGTATCGTTTATCTTTATTACCGCTTGCTCTTGCACTGACTGATTGTGTCAAAAAAAGAGAAATTTTGCGTATGTCTTAGTTTCATAAGAAATAAATGTCGATTTCCTAAAAACTGTAGACTAAAGTTGGACACATTTTTATTACAGTACACAATAATCACCGAGATATTTTTTTATCCCAGACAACTTTTACCGTTTTTTTTTTTCTTAGACTAATCTACAGTGTGCGCCACATCTAACCTTAAACGTAAATAATCAGGTGAATAGTTAAGGGTTTTATGCTTTCACAGAAGGGCATAAATGAACCTTTATCTACTCGGGCCTGAAAAACTTTCTGTACGAACCACTTTGTTAGGAACATGATAAAAATAACGTAAAACTTTATCGTTTCGATAAACGGAACATTCTTACTGGAGTTAATATTAAATTACCGAGATTGTTTCTACAGTAAGTCTTGTGTGTTTTTGTTTATTAGTGTTGCGAAGGCCGTGCTATATAAATCGTTGTTATTTAAGAAATGAGTATAATATGCTATGCTTACGTATGGAGAAGCAAACAACCAATCTGTTCTGTAAAAATCTCACATTGAAAACTTAGATGAAGTGAGCTTGAAGTGAGCTGTCATTCCATTTGATGCTAGGGATTGACACTAATGATAGCTCACTTTAACTAACTTTTCTCGGTGTCATTTTTGCAGAATAACACTATTGAGGCTTGGGATTGGTACTATTGACAGTTACTGTTGTCTTCAAGCTCACTTTACCTAAGTTTTCAGGGTGAGATTTTTACAGAATAGATCGGCTGTTTTTCATAAGGTGGTGAATTTAATAAAAGTTACATAATCTGTATGCTTGTGGACTTAGGCCCGTATTACAGAAGTTCATTCAAGACACATAGAAAGTGCATTAATATTTGGAACTAATTTTAAAAGTAATGCTTGATTCTTGCGTTAGGTTACAGAAACGAATGGGCCTGAATCGAAACAGCAGAAGCATCATTCAAATCGGTAATTCTGTGAATTATACAGGGTCCAATTAAATTAGCTAGCAAAACCCCGCAGACGTTGATTGGTATCGTTATCTAAACACGGCAAAATAAAAAAAATAAAATATTTTTCCTTTTTTTTAGGGGTCAACCACCTCTAATCATGAAGGTTGGTTGGTAGGTTGTTACATGAAGTATGAGTTGAGAAAATGTGTTTTATAGTTTTCAGATACCTATCGATAACAATCACGTCTGTGAAGTTTACACAAAAAAAATGGCTTTTAAACTGATATTTCAAGTTAATACACTAACAGCGTTCGCTGACCCCACAAAAAAAAAACATGTTTTGATATCGATACCAATCACGTCTACAGAGTTTCGCTAGCTAATTTAATTTGATCCGGCATAGTGATAATTTGGCGAATTTCGCTCCTTAAAACCAATTCTCTCTAACAACTGCACAGGAAACAATCCCAGACTAATGCAACATTACCCCCAATCTCATTCCTAAAAAATAACAAACAGTATAAATTTTTACCACCGCCATGACAATAACAATATTACTCAAAATTGTCCTTTTTATATCAGTATCGTTTCCACAAGGCAATATTAGCCACTTGGTTAGTTTCACTGCATCATGTATGGCAGGCACGTACAGAATGGCCGCCCGTCTTGATGACTTCAAGTACTTCTAATCGGCGGGAAAAACAATCTTGGAGGGGAGAATTAGGTACTGGAAGTCAATTTTAGATGTGTTTATTTATTTATATTTAACCATTTATGTACACACATACATAAACAGACAAGAAAAAAATAGGTACAGAGGTGGTGTTCTTCTGTTGGCATTACTATTTTTTTAAATGTTGGTATGTTCCCCGAATACTCTAAGTCGGTTGGACTGATTTGGAAAAATCTTTTTTTGTTTGAATGGGTTGTCCGGGTGGTCTGGTTAGGTCAGGACCTGCTGATGGGATCCTGGAGAAATCGAGGGAACTTTTCAAATATTATAATTATGTATGGGAGACACGTAAAGGATGGCTGCCCGTATTGATGACTTCATCGGCGGGAAAAACAATCTTGGATCTTATTTGAAGCGTTCTTGTGTTGGTGTTACTATTATTAAAATAATGATATCATAATCATAAATCTTTATTTATCTCAACATTATATTACAGGCACTGATTTAATCACGATGTTAAATAGAACAAGTAAACTTAGGTGAATTGAGGTTTAAGTGAGCTGTCATTCCATAATTACAGCTAGGGATTAGTCTACTGACTGGTCACTTCACTCAAGTTTTCTCGGTGTGATATTTACAGAATTCCACTGCTGTTAGCAATTTAAAGTAGATTGAGATAGACTATAATTCGATTAATATCCAAAGGTGTGATAACTGATAATAGTACTGATTCTGTTCGCACCCCTCATTACCATACAAGCTGCACGTACATTAAAGAGGTGCTAATTATAAAGTGACGGTTACGATTAGCTAATGACGGTGTAAAATAGCCTTGTAAGGCGACTTCAAATCCAACTTATGAATAGTAATGCTTTGCAGTCAGGCTAATTGGTAAATTCTAATACAACAAGCGGTGTGTCCGATGGATTTCCTATCGGCAAAAATGACTCATTTACATACAAAAGTTCATCCCCTCACTTAAGAGTGTAGGTCGTAGTTTCGAACCCAGACAGGCGCTTTAGTTTGTGTAAATTAATTCATCACTACTCTGCACAAAACGGTGAAGGAAAACATCGTGAGAAAACTGGCATGTCCTAGAACCAAAAATTCGAAGACATGTGATATCTACCAACCCGCACTGGGCCAACGTGGTGGATTACGGCCGACTCCGTCTCACCGAGGAGGCCTGTAGACCAGCGGTGGGACCATTATAAACTGATTATGTTTTAAAAATCCCCTTTGTGCTCACTTTTGTTATAAAAAGAGCTCTTGAGCAAAATTTCATGCTTCTAAACCAAGCGATTAAAGCTGCGCGTTCTTTGTCAGTGATTGAATGAATTTAACTTTCTATTAAGTAGATGCCTATAAATAAAAGTTACATAAGTACCTACGTCTACCCAAAGTTCATGAACAGAAGAAACAAAAATAAAAACCTACAAGTATCAATAAAAGATAAGAGCTGATAACCACTTCCCTTCATTCGCGAACAATCTCACCGCGTAAAAGTAAAACATGTACCAGTATACCTACATACAAAAGTTACAACATTAATCATTGTTCACAAAGTTTACGGCAAAGTTGATGTTTCATAAGGCAATAAATCCAAAGTACCTTTTAGCTAAATCCTTTGTTTGTCTATAAGAACAACAGGTTTTATGAGGCTCGTTACAGCCGAAAGCTTTCCTTGTAAGGGCCGGTTCGATTGCCTAGAAACTAATGAGAAGGTAACTGTTTCGGGGAATGAGTAAATGTTTTATTCGCTTGTCGCTTCCTGGCTTTGGGCGTGTTGCTGTTTTTCCTTCCGTGTTGTATTTGCGTCATAACTCATAAGTGGTATTATGATCAAAGCTCAAATTATTTTATTTCTGTGAGGAGGTTTGTACAAACACTTTTACACGTCGATCATATTTTAAAAACTAGATGAGGTCTGCGTTACATATCTTACTACTCTGAGAAGGAAGGCCGAAACAAACTCAGATGTGACAGTCTCTTTTAAAGTCCAAACATAATGTTGGTCAGATCATGTGAAAACCTTGTAGATCGGTGTCTGAAATGGTCTATTTTAGTTTAGTTTATGATCTTCATGTACGAGTCGCAATAAATAAATTTTCTTTCTCTCTTCTTTTTGAGGAAAGAACCACATAGATTTGAGTGAACCTGTCCAGTCAGTACAAGCATTTGACAGTAATCGTGCAGCTCAACTCAAAACTTAAGGAGCTCAACGATTTGACAAACAATACCAAAGAAAGGACATTTTTTCACACATGATAAAACCATCACTACAACTAACTGAAAGAAACAAGGTAAAAAATATGACCCACATAGTCCTCATATAGGTACACAATAATAAAAATTATATTATACTTTACAAAGTAAATATGTATATGTAAAATGGTATAGGTACCACAGAGGAAAAAAAAGGTAGCAAAAAAATCAAGATTCACTGGGGCAATGTCAGTATTTTTATAAGAACGTTCGCATTCTAATCTCAGCCTCAATCTATCAAAAAGGCCTATAATTTCATAACCTTTTTGACAAGTCTTTGACATCAATTGTGACTGAGATGATATTGCGACTAGATTTTGAGCGTTTTTAATTACGGGAATTAGCCTTTTGGTGCGTTAATAATGGCACAACAATTTCTGGTGAGCATATACAGGGTGGCAGGGACATCAACGTACAACCTGTGACCATGGATTCATTACATGATTCTGAACAATAAATATCTAAGAATACATTAAAAAAATTAAAACCCCTTCGTAGGGGGTTTAAAATGTTAGTAGGTCATTAAAAACAAATGCTGTTCCATACATTTGACCGCGTGTTGCACTTTTCTATGAAACAGCAGTTTTTTTTTTTGATAACCTACGTTACATTTCTACGCTAGGGGTAATCTAGAATGTGCTAGTTTCATGATTACAGTTCGACCGTCGATGTCTCTGCAACCCTGTACGTATGAGTGACAAAGACGACACGCTCTGCAAAGCTTTTTTCTAAATCTCCATGTTTTTAGAACCGCATATTTAGTGACAACCAGTCTTACCATCGCGTTACCCAGTATCTGAGTTGTGTAGGTCTGATAGGCAGTCGCTCCATGTAAAATACTGGTATTTAGTTAAATCCGGTAAGACTGGAAGTCGACCCCAAACTTGGCAGATAATGACCCGCTGCATACTGTCTTCGACTACTAACATCATCATCATCTTTTCAGTCCAAAGACGTCCACTGCTGGACATTGGCTTCCTCTTAGCATCGCCACTTCGACCGGTTCTGTGCTTCTCGCATCCAGCTGATTGCTGCGCCCTTCAGGTCCAGGTCATCTGTCGATCTTGTGGGACGCCTTCCAAGGCTACGTCTTTCGGTACGCGGTCGCCAGTCCAGAACCTTTTGACTACTGTAGGATAAGATTATTTAACTAAAACTAGAAAAAAAACACGAACCAAACCAAACATTTCAAACAAGAATTTATTATCTTTCGTGTAATGTTCCGAAAGGATTGTAACTCCATATTAAAGCCGTATATCCATCGCGGTGATGTTACAAATGGTGACGTAGCCCGACAAGTACATAACTCTCGCTCGGTGCAACTTCCACTGGGGTTCTAATAAAATACCTTCTCTATGTTATAGTCTCTTGGTACTCTATTATTGAATGAAAAAGATCGGTTTCAATTGGGTTAACGTGCGTATTTTTCTAGTAGGATTATAAAGCATTTCTTTTGCCTACTAAATGGTAAAGGACGTCATTATTACGTCGTTGGCATTTTCAAGTGCCTCTTCACAATAACAGTTTGCCTAGTAGCTATAAATAATTGCAAAAGATGGACGTTAAGCGAAGAAAAAGACATTATAAGGTAAAAATATCTAAACTGATAATTTTATTTCTGTGCAAGTTTTTATAATATTATCGTACTATCATATTCTACTACCTACTAATATCATAAACGCGCAAGTTTTGTGAGGATGGATGGATGTTTGTTATTCTTTCACGCAAAAACCACAAAACGGATTTTGGTATTTGGCACACGGATAGTTTATAACCAGGATTAACACATTGAATACTTTTTATCCCAATATTCCCACGGGATCGAAACTTATGCAGATGAAACCGCCGGGCGCTGCTAGTACTTTATAATTAGGTATACATGAATCACAAACAAAGAAACAAGCAGGACATTTTTCTATAATGCCTTTAGTACATTGAAAATGCCTACTATTAAATTCAGAAAAGGTTTTTAGAAACCAAAAACACTGGGGCCATCTACATGCATACGGAAAATGGTAACTCTTGTTTTCCCGATAAAATCGAGCCTTGAACCGCAAAAGCCAGAGTAATCCGTTTATTGATTTCAAGCATTCCTCGTTCACGATAGATTTTTATTTTCACTAAAACATTTTTCTCGTAAACAAGTGGATTATACAGGCTTGTGATAATGAAATTTCATTTTGTTTTTTATGTTATCTTGTAAACTTTTTTTCTTTCGCTATGGATACGCTGCGGTAAACAAATAAACAGTTCCTGAAGAACAGAAATGAATTGTATTTTAAAACTCAAACAGATTACTGGCCGCGAAGCTTTATATTAAATTATATTTAAATTCTTTTCACATATTACTTATTGATATTGAGCACCATGTACAGACGCAAGCTACCCGAAACTGTCAAATTTTTGCAATCAACCTTGATCCTTAATGCTTTAGCGATAAAGTTGAAAATCTGTTAAAGAAATTTGACAGATTTAGTAGCTTCATGTGCTGGCGTTTGTACATAATTAATATCACATCCTTAACTTATTCTGTCATTATTTCATGTTTAATTATTTTTACCTATTGTGGTATACATAGTCATTTTATTTAAAGTACATCGTACTTCACATATAATTATTATATAATTAACTAGTGGACTCGGCAGACGTCGTCTTGCCCGGACAAGCAGCGCCACATACCGGCTCCAAATGTGTTTTCAAACCATCCAGGAACCCATTGGAATACACACAAAATTTCATCCAAATCGGTTCAGCCGTTTGGTTAGTTAGGTGACAAACACACGTGCAGATCAATTATATATTAAAGATGTATACAAAATATTATAAAACAATTTAAAAGAGTAACTGTGGAGTTTCGTGCATGTTTTTTTCAATACGAAAATACGTTTTAAAAGGGGCACCTAGAATTAATTATATTTTATTGTAAATGACGTTCTAAAGTACCTTCTATGCTTATTTGAAATTATTTGACTTTGACTGTCGGAGTGCAGCCCATATATCAGCCCCATTACCCTTTTCCTGTTCAATTCAAAACTCACAACTACATCAAATAACTAAACATTTCTATGGTACCCCACTCTATATTCCTCCTTACTTTTTCCTCGCCCAGTACACACAATAGAAATCGCAGCTCGACGAAACGCGATTGGAAAAAAAATCGCAACATCCTATAAAGACCGCACGAGCCGGCCAAGCGAAAACAAGACAATAGTTGTTCGAAAAACTGCGAATAAACAAATTAAAATAGAGAGGGAACGCGTTGAAACTTTGCATGTATCTCTCAATGTGTCACCTCTAGTGAATAGGGACTGATTGTGAGTTGGATTTTTGTAAGCGCGCGAATTTGCGCGATTCAACCTCCGCCCGTGTGTACAGATGGTCTGTAATTCTGGCGTTCAGATGCAACGGGTAAGGTCGTATGTAGAATGACGATGCTGGAATATGCTGTTTGAAACTTTGAAATAGGTCAGGACGCCAACCTGAAGATGATAGAGATAAAAGTGAGCTAAGGCATTCATTGTTTTTAACCGACTTCAAAAAAAGGAGGTTCTGTATTCAACCCGTCCGCGATTTTGTCTGATTTGAATGGGGTTTTTTGTGGCTATTTTTGACAAACTTTCACGCTCTGATTTCACTTTTGAATTTTAATGGAATCAGTCAGACTTTTAAGGTAAAGTGACCTTAGCTTAGTTTTTACAACTTGGAATACTAAATATTCCAAGTTGTAAAAACGCAGACTGATATTTTAGCAAACTTAAAAAAAACTAGCCCCAGGCACCAATAAGTAATTTGTTAAACATTAAACGCCCATACGATCACCGCACTCATAAAAATCTCATTTTAAACCTCTAGAAGCTAACATCTAATTTGTACATAAAACACGTGCTGTGTAAAAGCGCCCTTACCATGATGGAGTCACGTACCAAACTGTGCAGACGTGGTTAAAAATGTTCTATTCGCGAAGATACTCCGCTCTAAAGTTAAAAATTCAATGTTTTAGCTGTGAACGTCCGCGCTCACTCGTCATTCCGATTGTAATAACAGCATAAACATTTTTAGTATCAGATAAGTCGTAAAATATTCTTGTATTGCTGCGTGTGCAGGTTTGAGTGAAGTGAGAGACGTGACGTTATCGTTCTTGATACTGCAACGTCTCTTACGGGGCTTACTTTGCTAGCGCCTCCATCTATCGTGCCATTTCTTTCACGAGAAAATATAATTTTAGCTGTTTTCAGTCAATACATTTTTTTTTAAACCTGCTTACAGGTTCCTCACGACCAACCAAAACGAATAGTTATTAATATGTTATCAAATATTAACTTGTACCTCTTATATCTAAACTTAATACGATATTATAAAGAGAAGAGTTTTGATTTATTGTATGTTTGTTACCTACACTTTCACGCTAACACGGCTGAACAGATTTAGATGAAATTTGGCACATAGGTAGAACATGACCTGGAGAAGGACATACGCTACTTTATATCCTGGATCGCAAACGAAGTCGCGAGCTACAGCTAGTAGTAAAAACAGACTGCATCGAACACCTAAAATCGAGTACGATCCAATCGTTACTTAGCGAGATTGTCGAAAAAAAAAGAAGTGCGATTTGCAACCCCTCCGTAAGTCTCTCCTTAATACTTGACCCTTGAATCTTGTTAGAGCACAAAGGAAACCCTTTCTTTTCTTTTGTTTTAAAGACACCACTAATTTTACCTTTTGTGTCTCTGATTACTGATTGTATGAGACGTAGCACCTTCCGATGAGAAAACATGATCGGATATCTTAGTTCATTAGTCCTAAAATGAACAAAAATGTAAAATGCAGTGATTCAAGATATATCTTGCTGGGGTCATTGGTCTGGGAATATGATAAACTAGCTTATGCCCGCGACTTCGTCCGCGTGATATTTATTGTTCTCCCGACTCATCTCATCGCATCGCATCACCTGCCTGCGCTATCACTTCGTTTTCTCTAAGCGACTATCTATTTATTTAAACTTTTCGCACAAAAAGGTACAAAGGCGGACTTAATGCCTTAGGCATTCTCTAACAGTCAACCAAGGGTGGTAAAGAGATTAGATGGCAGGTGCTTTGGTTGAGAGGGACAATCATAAAAAAATCTCTTAAAAATCTTATTCTGACTTTTTGGTTTTTGCTCGGCTCCTAACGGTCCTAGCTTGATGTTAAGTAGCCTATAGCCTTCCTCAAGAATTGGGCTATCAAATGCAAAAAGAATTTTTCATATCCGACTGGTACCTATACTCCATTCGGAATAAGATTAGACACTTAAACGGATCTTTTTTACAGTCCGTTCAACCGATTTTAACTTCTATTCCGTAGGCATAAGGATGGCATTAAAAGCAAAAAAGTGGTTACAATACCAACTATTTACTGCAGCTGCCATTTGTCATGCCACCAACGCAATAGAAGTCAAAATCGGTTGAACGGACTGTAAAAAAGGTTTATTTAAATTTCTAATCTTATTCCGAATGGAGTTAGTTACTGAGATTAGCGCGTTATTAGTAATATTATGGTAGTTCTAGAACTTCTTGTGATATCGTGAATCAGTCTTCTATAGTACAGTCGACCGCACGTCCGTAACACTTTGACCTCGAGCTAGCCTAGTGTAGTACGAAATTTCAAAAAAATATGTGGTCAGCTTATTATCATAATCAGCCTTTAATGTTCCCACTGCTGGGACACAGGCACTCCCTCTCCCTCTGTGAGAGGGAGTGGGCCATAATCCACCACGCGGGCCCAGTGCAGGTTGGTAGATGTCACATGTCTTCGAATTTTCGGTTCTAGGAGATGCCGGTTTCCTCACGATGTTTTCCTTTACCGTTTTTAGAGCAGTAGTGATATATTAATTTACACAAAGTAAAACGCCTGTCAGGGTTCAAACCCACGACCCACAACACGTAAGTCGCGGTCGACACCGACCACCATTGCTCCTACTGGCAGCTTATACTGGCTACATAATCTTATACTGGCTACATAATCTTATACTGGCTACATAATCTTATACTGGCTACATAATCTTATACTGGCTACATAATCTTATACTGGCTACATAATCTTATACTGGCTACATAATCTTATACTGGCTACATAATCTTATACTGGCTACATAATCTTATACTGGCTACATAATCGTATACTGGCTACATAATCTTATACTGGCTACATAATCTTATACTGGCTACATAATCTTATACTGGCTACATAATCTTATACTGGCTACATAATCTTATACTGGCTACATAATCTTATACTGGCTACATAATCTTATACTGGCTACATAATCTTATACTGGCTACATAATCTTATACTGGTTACATAATCTTATACTGGCTACATAATCTTATACTGGCTACATAATCTTATACTGGCTACTTAATCTTATACTGGCTACATAATCTTATACTGGCTACATACATTTTTTTTTTTTTTTTTGTGGATGGGAAATCTTCAAATGACTCCTCCCGCTCTGGGTGGAGCAGAAGGGAGTGTCAGACTCTTACTGACTAAAACCCACCCGTGTTCCTTCCTTAGCCCTTTATGTACCAGGGCAGCGGTAACCCTTTCGGACGATCCCGCTACCCCGGCAGGATGAAATATTGCCTTTGATATAGTTCATGTTACCTACATAACATACATGGACATATAACAACATACATGGAGTCGTCTTTACGACTGCTGCGACAAACACATTTTAATCTAAAACTTTCCTCAAGCACCAACTTATCTCAACTGACATTTAAGATTGCATTGTAAACTGAAAATTCCACGATTTGGACCGACTACAAAAACACATTTCAAAATGGCTAATTAAAAACAACGTCCCCACTTAACGCCACCAGAAAGTGCTCAGAAGATAATATAATTAACCAGAGGATTCCAGAGTTCGCAAATTGCAAGCGAAATCTTTTATTTATACGCAACTCCGGTGGAGGTTTGCTCAGCGAATTTTAATTTCGTAATGCAGAAAAGGACCGTTATAATTTTAAGTGTCACCGAATTCTGTGACTTAGAGGAGAGGCGATGTCGTCTCGATGTGGCTGTGTGTTATAAGTCAGACCACACAGAGTTTTTCCGATAAGGATATCTCAAAGAACCTTATCATCTGACGAAGAGCATATTTATGGGCTGCGGTAACTAAAACGTTCAGTTTCGTTGTAAAATAAAGTTCTAAAACCGTTTTATAAAACCTTTCTATCTGAAACATTTCGATATGGTTTACTGCAAGAAAACTCCTCGTCATTATGAGATAGAATAATCAAATTATATTATAGCCCTACAAGATTCTTTTGGCACGTGGCCAAAATTGGAACTAACGCTGCCTTCTTGTTTTTCAATACATCTCACAAAACAAATGCACAAATTTCATTAGAAATGTTAACGAACAGCGCCCCCCGTCAACGCCTTACGAACGCCAAATGATCCTAATAGCAGTGTACTGGATAGCACGACTCTTCTAACTATAAGAAATATCTAACAGAACTTAAGTTCCACGTCTTAACAACACAGTTTCTTTAATTTCCGAATAAGCCATCTAAGACAATCGCGGGAAGTTGGACATAATTCAAAAGTAGTATGCTCCTGTGAGATAACCGTGATCTTTTCATTTCATAACCTAATGGAACTTTTCCCATTTCAACTTATTTTATCTTCGTCCGGGCACAGGGCTAGCGTCTCCTTAATTTACTACTTCAAAATCCGGATTTTGGTAATGTCCTTACTAAAAGTGACTGCTAATATTTTTATTTGTGAAAGAAATGTAAGCAGTTCCTTTGTTCTCTGTTTTTTTGTTAAAAAAAAAACATGGTTTTCCCATAAGGGTAGACAAAAACAACAACCTTGTTGCTTTGATCCCTTACAACTTTCGTATTGCCAATTTGCTCTATTTTGAAAACAGGGGTACAGCATATATGTACATAAAAAAACGGTTCAATGAGCATAATAAACGACACTTGCTACTCCAGAGCATTATCACAAAATGAAAACTAGCGGGCGATATTTTTTTTACCATAAATGATTATTGACACTGCACAAGACAGGTGCTTTACTTTGTGTAAATAATTTCATCACCACTGCTCTCAAAACGACGAAGGAAAACATCGTGAGGTATTCCAGCATGTCCTAGAACCAAAAATTCAAAGACATGTATCATCTACCAACCTGAACTGAGCCCGCGTGGTAGATTATTGGCCCACTCCCTCTGGAAGAGAAAAGGCCTGTGTCCCAGCAGTGGGGAACATTGTAGGCTGACAATGTACTGCACAAGACATAATATTTATCCAGTGCAAACAAAGCACTCTGATTGTCAGACATTCTACCGCTTCAACTATGAAACCTTTTAGTAGTTTAACAGTATATTCCGAACTCCGCCAGATTAATCTTTCACGGTAACGTCATGTTTTTACAAAAACCTGCAATGATTCCGATGCGTTCACGCTCTATGCGTAGTCTCCACTGGGCTTTATTAGAATAGGGATTTGCGTCTAAAAGCATTCTCAAGAGCAGTGGAATTTACTCATACACTGGTATAAAGCATTCGATGGATTTTCAATAGAACGGGGCCCGCAGTGTACCCGGGTTTTATTCCTAAGCTCACTGTACAAACATTTTACCCGGCTAATGCGCCATTGTGTACATTGTTTCACCAATCTTGTTGGTGTCTATTTATGATCGCTAGTCTTCCGTTACAGTGTGTGTTGCTTTTTGTGATTATTTTTTGCCGACTACCCTGGCTGTTGACTGTTCTAATTGACAGATGATATGACATATTTAGTTTCATGTTTTGTAATCTCGGTTACAACAAGCGAATTCGAGTTATGACATACGAGTTCATCAATATCCTTTGGTAGTCATAATTAGAAAATAGAAAATATTTTTTGTCCAGGTAATACAGTAAGCAGGTTCACAGGTTAACAGCAAGTTAAGACGACATGAGTGGCTTAAAATATTACCTACAGCTAGGTTACCATAAAATATTTGCTAGTGAGCCCCAAACTAGACAGTTAGTCTCACGTAAACTAGCAGCCCCAAACTAGACAGCTAGTCAGTTAGTAGTAGACTTGGGGCTCGGAGTATGCATTAGATATGTAGGAATATTACCATAATCACCTAGCTTAACTTTATGTGAAAATAAACATAACATTAAAAAATAAAAAGTGATTACATGATATTTTAATAAAATCCCGAGCCTATTGGTATTATTCAAAGACATTAAATTATTTACTTAACAAGTATAATTAATAATAATAATATCCTCCCACAGATTTCAGTCACGATGGCCAATCTGAACTGAGATTAGCCAGGTACGCAGGAGATATTATAGTGCACAAGTGTGTGCGTAAACACAGGTGCATTCTATGTATGTTCCTTTACTCTCATAGTCCGATGGGACGGCAATCTGACACGACCGGGGAAAGACCAGGCGTAGGACCAATGGCTTAACGTGCTATCGGAGGCACGGCGGCTTTACACCACCAACTTCCTAACTCCGGGCTATTACTAAGATATTCGTAATGGAAAAACCCAATAATACTTTGCTCGACCCGGGTATCGAACCCAGGACCCCACGCTTAACAGTCGCGACCATGAGACCAAAGAGACAGTCGTCGTCGTAGGCTATTTTCCTAAAAAAATCTAATTAGTCCGTCAGATTATCAAAAAATATTGAACCCGTATTTTTTCTTTTGTCAATTATATAAAAAATTATGAAGATATCGCCCGTTAAAGTTCCGCGTGACGTCACTTGCTTGCGACACTTTTGCAAGCAAGTGACGTCACGACCGGGGGTCGTGACGTCACTGGGAGTGGGGACTCCCAAATTTTGACGCGCTTTATCTTTGTCATTTTTGTTTGAGTGACAAAAGAAAAAATACGCGTCCATTATTTTTCGATAATCTAACTGATGGACTAAATATTTTTTTTTTCCCCATGCGTCTATCCTATTAGAGATATCTTAGACAACGCAATGGTACTGAATAGTGCTGCTTTATTCGCAAACCCTGTTGTAAGGTCTCGATAGTTAAACTTTAAAAGACACATTTTTGTATAACAGCAAACTAATTGCTCCATAAAAAATTGTTGAAACCTTGAGCAGAATATCTGTCAATAATCAATCCTTCTCGCGGCAGGTGAATCCTCACGTGGCTGTGATGGATGATTCAATTACACCATGACACGAACCGCTAACTCAGCCCTACTGTCATCATACCTCTTATATCTATGAACCTAAAGTTCAGTTTCCTCTAAACAATCGATGGTATCAAGAATTATTTATTGAGACGTATAAAAATAGATACTTTATTATGATTATGATGAATTTACGTCACCAGATTGTGGGAGATGATTGATTTCATATATTTATTGTGATGCAGAGAACAGCTGTTAAAAGTTTCTTCGCCCTGTGAATAAGAAATAGTCCGAAAAACACGAGTTGTGTTCTTCTATTCATATCTCGGAGAGATTTTTCGTGTTTTTACTTTCTATTTCAAGTTTTTCTGCGAAATATTTGATTGTTTCAGCCTGAATATTAACGAAATTTTATTTATCAACGACTGTAAGAAGCACCTTCAAAACTGAATACCTATCTTATAAGCTCAAAGTATAATAAACATTTTTATTGCGCATGTGATCTTTGAATGCACAGGCGTTACCAAGATTACGACAGAACCCTCCGGGCACCTAGATCTTACACAGATGTCCTTAACCGACCAGGACATGTAATCAATTTATGGAGGGAGAAATAACCACCTGCTGGCTGGTTGAAATAAACACCGACGGCTGCCATGGCCTACTCACAATGGTCCACCTGAAGGACTAAGTGCGGAAACCCAACCCTCCGACATAGAACCCCACCTCTATAATCATTTTGTCACGTGCTGAATTCCATCCAGCGATTAGTTTCCTAGTCTTTAACTTTTGTTAGTTTATAATCTTAATCATGAGTAAGAATCTAATAAAGCTGGAAGAACTGGCAATGACACTATAATACCAAACAAACCGAAAAGGTTAGATCCTATCAACTATGTATCTTAATGTTATCTACGATGAAAGCAATAGAGTACATTAAGACAAAGAAGTTGCTTATCTTAGTTAACGTATAAAAATGACCTTGTCAAAGGTACACCAGCTTCTGTTCCAGTCTCCTATTCTCAGATCAACAGAATTAGCATCAGATTTTAACATATCAAAGAGAAAAATGTTTCTACCAAGCAAATCTGCGAAACCACTCAGCGGATTCGGATGCCAGCGAGTGCTCCCATATTTTGGGCATTATGATATACTTTGTACGGCAAAGTGGTTTGTACAGGAAAAACAAAAGTTGGTATGGAAACTTCTGGAGTGGCAAATAGTAGAAATGTTGGAGGCATTGTGCGTGCGGTTTTTTGGAAGCATGTTTTATTATTTTTTAACAAATTGATGATAACACATCGGCGATCATAATATCATTGTTGCTGCCCTGTTTCCGGCTAACCTTATCATATACACACACAACCCTTATCCCTCGAATCGAAAACTACCTAGAAAAGCTACCTTTAAATAGCGAGAATATTAAGATTTAAAACCTTCAGGTGCAAACTAAAAGAACTTACCAATGAAACCAAAGACCAACCAAGAAAAAACAAAAGAAAAAATCATAAAAAATACAACTTCCACCATGAAATGCAAAAGTAACCAGATGCTCAAAGTCCCAAACAGTTTTTTTACGCCACTATCTATATTCCAATACTACCAAAGCAAGGGTCGAATCGACAAAAACACTATTTGCGATGTCCAACGAAATGATTCGACTGAATTCCTCCCTTACATCCCACAGTGAGCATTAGCTACCGAATATCTTGTTACTAGGGGTCAATCTTTAAAGGGCGGTCCTGCATTAGCCTCCTGACCGATCTCAAAGGAAATAGCGGGTGATGTCGGTTAATGGACCCATTGATTTTCGGGAATCAAACGCTTACTTTCTTCAGAGTATCGTGTACAAAAACATGAGAGATGGTGCTGGAGTGTTTGTGAGTGTGTTTTGGAGGGAACCTTTGAGATTCGTATTTAATTGCGTTCGGATTTCATTAAGGCTTTTTTTTGTTTTAGAAAAGAATACAGTGTATTCATTCATTTAGAATACATTGTCGGTTTTTATTATTCTAATTTGAATGAAACGATCACTCAAATTCTAGCTTACATAGTTAAATGTATTTTCTTTTTGTCTATTACTAAGCCTCCGCTGCCCGTCCGTCCGTCGGTCTGTCTGTCAGCGGGCTGTACCTCATGTACCGTAATAGATAGACAATTGATTTCTATTATCGCTATAACAACACATTATTAAAAAAAACAAGTTAGTTAATGAAAGAGGAGAAACGTGTTTTTTTCAGCGTTTTTTGCCTTGTACATACATATATATATATATATATGTCGGAGTCATTCGTTTGACTATTCGGAACGTTAGCGCCATCTCGTGGTGCTAGACAGAGTCTAGCCTGATTTCCTGGTGGGACGAGAGCAACAGCTAGAAAAGCGGTGTGAGCAGAGCTCTCGAGAGGATCGAAACATTGGACATCGTACGAACAACATGTGCTCAGAAACTGTCAATTGCGACCCGAATCATTGAGTTTTGTGACTGTGATTCGCTAGTGTGACTAACTAGTTCATAATTATCTCCGTAGCAGAAAGCATCAGCTGCTAAGCTTACCGTCGCGCAGGACTGCAGCCCGTGCTGCGTCTCCCGTACCCCGCGTATTGACCGCGTTAAACTCAAACTCAAAACTCAAACTATTTATTTCAAATAAACCAATTACAGGCACTTTTGAATTGTCAAGGTCGGTCAGTCAAAAAGATGAAGCTAGTTGCCCATTCCAAAGCGTAGTAGGTACCTATGGAGAAGAACGGGCAAGAAACTCCATGGACACTCTTTTAAATCATAATAATATTGTTACAAAGTATTGGTTACATCATTCATGTTCAAAATTATGCATGTGAGAACGATGCAGAACGTTAAAAGCGTCCGTAATGAAAAGATAAAAAAAAAACAATTCAAATATTAATTTAAATCAAAATAAGCCATGGCAGCAAAGAGTTGACCAGTCCCTACTGACGGCGCCCGTTCACGAACATGACGTATAGATTAGCACCATTCAGCTCAACCATTTTGAAGGGAGCTAAATGATCCAACACATGTGCCACCATCAGCGAGACATTAGAGTGAGCATGACATACTCTCATCCGCCAAGGCATATTCAAGTCAATGAAAGACGTACCCAGTAAATGGTAGCTTTGTAGTATGTAACATAGTACTCACATACATTCTATGCAATTATACAATACTAGGAGATTGAATTTATATAATGCAAACATAGTATTTTAGAATCTTCAGCAGCTCCAACAGTATGTAGGTTGGGTAGGCGTGTGTGAAGTATTTTCAAATGCCAATCAATTTATTTATGCGTCCTGTGGAGCAGGACCAGCGTTTAGCCAAGCATTTTTGTCAGCGATGTAATCCCCCAACTTATAATATGCTTGGCTGCATAGTGTGCGTTTTATGCAAGATTTGAATTTCGTTTCATTGAGTTGGAGTATGTGGGGAGGTATTTTATTATAACATTTTAAACAGTACCCCATGAAGGAAGAGTCTACTTTAGCCAGTCTGAAACCTGGTTGAACTAATTGGTCCCTATTTCTGGTTCTAAAGGCGTGTCTGTCACCTCTTTTACTGAAAAGATTTAAATTTTTCCTTACGTACATGATGTTTTCATAGATATATTGACAAGGTACCGTCATGATATTAATATTTTTAAACAGTTCCCTTAGAGAATCGCGCCTGCGTAGGCCATATATTGCTCTGATGGCTCTTTTCTGCAGAATAAAAATGGACTCAATATCTGCAGCCCGTCCCCATAGTAAAATACCGTAAGACATGATACTATGAAAATAACTGAAATAGACCAGTCTCGCGGTATCTAGATTAGTAAATTGACGGATTGTTCTTACAGCATATGCTGCTGAACTTAGCCGTCTTGCAAGAGATGTTATATGAGGACCCCATTGCATCCTTGAGTCGAGCGTTATCCCCAGGAAAACAGTTTTATCGACGAATTCTAGTTTCTCTTTATTCAATACTATGTCACAATCACTACTTTTAACATTCGGTAAAGCAAATCTTATGCATTTAGTTTTTTTCCCATTTAATACTAAATTATTAGCAGTGAACCAATTTTGCACTTGCAGTAGGGCGTTATTTACGTCGTCAAGATATGATGCACGTCTATTTATCTTAAAAATTATGGAAGTATCGTCAGCAAATAACACCATTTGTGGTTGGTTTTTTAATAAATGCGGCAGGTCATTTATGTATACTAAAAAGAGGAAAGGACCTAATATCGAGCCTTGTGGAACACCCATTCTTACTTGTAAACCAAGTGAATTGACACCATTTATTTGAACTTTTTGCTGTCTATCATGTAAATAAGATTTTACTAAACTGAGCGCAAGTTTACCTAGTCCATAATGCTCAAGTTTCAAGAGTAAGGTTTTGTGATTAACGCAATCAAATGCCTTGGAGAGGTCACAAAAGATTCCTATGGCATCTTGGGCTTCCTCCCACGCTGTAAATATGTGTTTTAATAAAGTGACACCGGCGTCAGTCGTACAACGTCCTTTGGTGAAGCCATATTGCTGATCGTGCAAGATTTTGTTGTTGTTAAAATGATTAAGCATTTGATTGAGCATTACCTTTTCGAACACTTTGCTGAAAACCGGCAACACGGATACTGGTCTATAATTATTGGTGTCTTTGCAGTCCCCAGATTTAAAAAGTGGAATAACCTTACTATATTTCATTAAATCTGGGAATTAAGTTTTAGCGTTTAAGCGTTAAATAAGCTTGTGGAAGCCAACCTGGACTGCGATTTATTCGCAGACAAGTTTGTTGACTTAATGGTAATGTGCCTGCATTTTTGTGAAAATAATAGTATTTAATTTATTATTAGTAATTTATGTTATACGTCTGTTCTTTATTATAGTATATTTTTATTGTAAATTTTTATATCTTTAACTAATGTAATTGGCCAAGGGCCGTTTTTATGTTAAAGTAAAAAATAAATAAATAAATAAATAAGTTCTAATCTGATTTGAACTGTAAACCGTTTTTCTATTGTGCTATAACCAACATTACCCATAGTACGCCCACAGTAATTAAAATATGCCTGATGCTAACGAGAGACAGATATACCATCTCCGACATATATATACAGTTCGTGAGCTAAATAAAAAAAATAAAAAAAATACTAAGCACTAACTACCTACGAAGCAGACACAATAATTATTCAAATGCCATTCATAAGTACCTACAGATGCCACCGCATCGAGCTACCTGAAACTGTCAAATTTTCCCAACCAACTTTGAACCTATTGTTAAAAAGGTAAAGTTGAAAATCTATTAAAGAAATTTGACAGATTGTAGTAGCTTGATATGCCGTACCTAATGTACCTAATGCATACTTGGACAGACGATATGTATCTACATACCTACTTTGAGCCGGGTAAAAGTACGAGAACTATCCACAATTCCATTTGCGAGTCTCCTCGTGCAACTACTAAAAACTTTCGCGAACACCTTACAATATTCACCATCTACTTCCGCACACCTAAATTAAATATGACGTCATTACGCCGAAGCTGCACAAACTGAGCAAACACGTCGTGTTTGACCACTTTGATGACTCGATTGTCAAGGGAGGAACACCAATTAGGTAGCAGTTGACTCAGCGGCTTTCGTGATTAATTCACCACAGGAGTCCGGCCCACCTGACCGAGGCACAGTTTGCTAAGCCACGGTAATTATTTAAGCTCTGATTGCTGACGTGTTGCAGTTACAGGTGAACGGCTATGGATTAATTTTGGAAATTCCTATTTAAAATTCTGGAAGCTTCTAGCTACAGTTCATTCTGTCCATTTCTATTTGTTAGCAGTAGCGACATCTTGTAGCTATTAAGCTGTTGTATAGTGCTTTCTAATTAAATCTTTTGAAGAATTGCAATGCTAGCCACGAGGCGTAAACAAAAAAACTCCGGTATTGCTGAAGTTTTGTTAGGTTCAAACCTACTTAACTGCCTTCAGCAAAATTGTTGAGGAAAAAATATGAATGGCTGAGAAAACGTATTTTTTTTTCTTGAAAGGAAAGTGCCATACCTTCTTATGGTTTACACTTTTTCATCGAACTACCCTCATATTTAGCAAGAAAAGAAGCCTGTCAAACAATGTGCTGCCTCTCTCCGGCATCCTCTTTTCCGGAAAGTTAGGAAAGATCGGATAATTTTCAAAATAAGCTTGAGCATAGAACGGATAAAACATTATGTCACAAATTTCGCAACAAAATAGACAAGCTTTGTTAAAATTTTAGCAAAAAATCTGGCTTAAGTCCAGTAGCGCTGTTAGTACGCAATTTCGGAAGTTTATTGCTAAATCGACTTTTTGTAAGCAACAATAAACATTGTTAGGTACGGTACAACGTTTTTCTTTAGCTTACTTTATACAAAGGAAATTTTAATGTTTTTTTTTAAGTGTGGTGTAGTACCAAAAAGTTTTATAAATGAATAAAACATAGCGGGACAACGTTTCCTATAAACATGCCTAACGACAGGCAGACATTCAACATCATCTTTTCATCCAAAAACACAATTTCAAAAAATTTCAATGGCCCTTCGAGTTTTCACCAACCCTATTCAAACACCTTGAATCTTACAATTTGCACCTGATCGTAAACAACCATGTACGATATCCTTCCCCCCACTTCACCTGTCCCCTTTGTGTCAATCCATGACGCCGTAATGACGTCTTTTCATTGCTCAGCAAAAGGAAGTTTTCCCATTTAAAGTTACCAGCGTTTTTATCTGCGAATCCCGAGTTCAAAATAAAATTATTTAACGGTTAGACAGTCGTTATAATGCGGGTATATTATACCTTCGGCGATAATGGACGTTTCGTGTAACCACCGCGAATTTAATCGTGCCGCAACAGAATTTTTTGCCAATATTCATGGTTATTGTGGAAACGGTTAATTGGGGAACTTTGTTCGGGCAATTGACGACTGATACTGTTTCGGAAATGGCTCTTCGGCTTAGGACGGCTGTGTTAAATTTAATTTTCATAACGAGGCATAAAATAGTTATTGTAAAGATGGCGGGCAGCCAGTTGGCTATTCTATTGAACTTATTAATATTAAAAGTGGCAACCATTTTGTTTCAATCTAAATAACATTGCCAAATTCATACACGTGGCCATACTCGCAAACAATCCTTAATTGTATCGTATATCGATTCATGATTACCTCGTATTTACAAAGGTCGGAACACTCATATTAATAAACACTACATAACCTATAGGCCGGGAAACTACCTGGCGTAAAAGCCCTCAAACTCAATATAAAGACCCAATCAGATACCGTACCCTATGGTCGAAGAAATATTGAAAGAAGAATATATTCTATAGAATTAGAAGTATTACCGTCAGTCGATCCCTCTTATCGGTTCCTGTGATCCTTACCTAAGGAAAAATGGAGTTTGGAGAAAGGGAAAATTCGGTAAGTGATTTGTCCTGGTACCTTTGGAACATTTGTATTGACTGCGATAGACTTTATTCAACATTAGTAGGTCTATCTTCACGTTCTGCTTTTATAATGTCGTCATTAACATAGTAATTTTGGGACGTAATGTGTACCTATATTTGTTGAACTAAGCGCATGTCATAAACCGTTTTATTCATAAAAGTAAAGTATAAAGTTAAGTAGCGATTTGCGACTGTTTAACATTTAGGACGTTTAATCGTCACTTAACTTTAATCATCGTTTATAAATAAACCCCTCAAAAATTATATGTTATGTCTATTAATTGTCGTCTTGACCCGCAAGTTAACAATTACCTATTCATTTCATGATCGTTATGTTTCTGTTGGACACTACACGCTCATCATTGCAATCAAACCAAAAAAACTCAGCAATCCTACTAATATTTTAAACGTGAAAGTTTGTATGGATGGATGGATGGCACACAGATGGTTTATAACTAGGATACTTTTTATCCCGATATTCCCACGGGATCGAAACTTATGCGGGTGAAACCGCGGGGCGCAGCTAGTCTTCTATATAAATAAAACGAAGTTGGGTTTGTTACACCATTTATATACCTCAAGAACGCGAACGGCTGGACCAATTTATATGATCTTTGATTTGCTGGCAGAAAAACTATTAAAACATGGGAAAAATTAACAAAAAAAAAACATAATTCTTTTTCTCATACATTTTGTATGGAACGGCTTTCTTGATGATATCTCAAGAACGAATTGACTGATTTCGAAGGTGGTACGAAGTTCCCCGGGTCAGCTAGTACTATAATAAAGTCATTTCCTTCAACTATAAAAAACGCAATCTCTTCCAAGTATTCACACAGCGTATGTTTTACGTCAATAGAATATTCAATGAACGTACGCTCAGTAACGAGGCGAACCTAAATAAATGCTAATAACTGAAGCAATCATGCTAATACAATATGGTTATTCGTTTGTGGTGCAAGTTTAAACATTACATACACTGAGAATGTATAAAGGGGCTTTTTTTTTTTTTTTTTTTTTTTTTTTTTTTTTTTTTTTTTTTTTCTGGGTGGGAAATCATCAAATGACTCCTCCCGCTCTGGGCGGAGCAGAAGGGTGTGTCAGACTTTTACTGACTAAAACCCACCCGTGTTCCTTCAGTTGCCTGTGCCAGGGGCCACGGTATCTCTTTCGAACAACCCGTAGCCCCGGCGGCATCGGCCCTAGCGGACCCCGTCACTTCGTGCTGACAGCTCTTTGAGGCGCGCGTGGAACACAACGCGCCGTCGACCCGGGCCTGGTCCTTACCGGGCGGCGAGCTGCCCATAGCTCGCCGCCCGCAAGCCCGCGCCTACGGTGGCCGGGAGTCGGCTGTTGACTCCCGTCCAGGGCGTCTCCTGCGGCGGCTAGGAGCGCGAGGGTGCAGCGATTGCCTCTCCCTCGCACGCTCCGCCTCCTCCTTCGCGAGCATAACTGCTTCGCAGAAGGAGGTGACGGCCTCCCATTCACTCTCGCTCCGGACCATGGCCTGTATGAGGGCCGGACGCGAGAGGTCGCCGCCGCCGATCGCCGCCAAGAGGACACGGCGGGGTCCCGCCCAAGCCGGGCAGACCTCCACCGTATGCTCCACCGTGTCCTCCGGGCGATCCCCACAGTGGTGACACCCTGGCGTTTCCTCCCGCTTTATCCTGAACAGGAACCTCCCGAAACAACCGTGTCCGGTGAGGACCTGCGTCAATGTATAAAGGGGCTCCTGACTAAATAATAACAGCCGCACGGATCGATCGAAAGTAAAGCAACGCCTGTCGAGGTCAGTACGTGGATGGGTGACCATCCATTACATGCCAAGACCCCTCTGTGTCTCGGAAAGCACGTTAAGCCGTTTGTCCCGGCTGTCATTCGTGAATCTTTGACAGTTGTTATGGGTGTCAGAAGCCCGAAAGTTTCACAACCAATCTTACTGGGTTGTGGAGGTCAGATAGGCAGTCGCTCCATGTAAAATACTGGTATTCAGCTGTATCCGGTTAGTCTGGAAGCCGACCCCAAGATAGTTGGAAAAAGGCTAGGTAGACGACGACGAATATCCTACAAAACTTGGGAGGTATGTAACTCAGTTTTATTACGTATGTATCTAGTATAATATAATAATAGTAATTTATTTCTCTCAAAAAGGTACAGTTTTGATTGATAGGATCGAGTTACATTTTAAAGATTATCCTTTGTAAAAACTGGAGTCTATACTGGGTTCGGGACCTGTATGACAGATCTCCAGGCTCACACCCTTAAAATTACAATATTTAATGGCACTTCCGTACTACAACATTATAAAAGCTCCAAGTACTGAGAGGAAGAGAATTAATAGAAGAAAAAAAAGGAGATGTGTTATGTCTATGTGTGTCTTTGGAGAGTGTTTTGTGTCCGTGAGTGCAATATAAAGTCCTCACGCCCAGCGCCGCACTAGGCGTGAGCACCCACTTGCCTAAAAGTGTGTGTGTGGTGGTTAACAAGGTGAACCGCGATCTAAGATTAATTTGAGTAAGTGAATATTTCCGATAGACGAAATAATTTTAGAATACTTAATATACTTTCAGTCTTCCCATAATCTAATTCAAGTAGCCATTTCGTAACAGTTCTTTTACATTTTACCAAAATGTAAAAGAACTGTTGCAGTATGTACATACACGTACATAATAAAACCTCCCCTTAGTAACACAGCAACAAAACTCCACCATCCATCACACACCAGCACAATTCATCTTCCTAGCAACTACTACGATAACGTTTATGAATTATCCCAAACTGCGAATACTAAGCGAGATCCGTTATTATGCTTAGATGTTATTAGTATGCACCAACGGACTACATAATATTGGTCTTCTTAAGCCTTGTAGATATTGGCCTTGCTCTCAGAGCGAAGATATATTGTACTGAAATGAAATTATTTATTCTGTAAATAGGATATCGGAATCACTTTTACACGTAATATTATAAAAAATACGCTGATACTGGTAGATTGAGATTGAGAAAACTATTTACGGGTCGCCCAAAGCGAGAAGCCCAAAAGTCTGACAACCAGTCTTATCAAGGGGTGTCGTGTTATTTAGTAACTGGGTTGTGGAGGTCAGATAGGCCGTCGCTTTATGTAAAATACTGGTATTAAGCTGCATACGGTTAGACTGGAAGCTGACCAAAAGGATAGGCTGTTGATGATGAGATATTTTTGTGTACGGTTTTCCTTTGGTTTACGTTTCGAGCTTGTCTGACCAGTTTCAGACTGAAACATCTAAATTCAAGACCTGTATGCAGCAAGGTTGTAAGTCAAATTAATAGGTACTCCTTTTGAATACGAAAGTAGTCGAACTTTTGCTGAACATATCAAATCAAATCAAAATATTTATTTGCTAGAATATGGTACATAAGGTGTTACAGTAAATTTGTTTCGGCATATCCTGTGTATATGCTGCGGCATATGCTGCATATAACATGGCGTGTAAATGTATTCATACTCAGCGATGTCAGTTAATCTAACTTACAGATTCTATTGATTTGTCTTGTAGATAGTCCTTAATGGTATAGTATCTTTTAAATATTAACACTTTGAAAAGTATTTGTTTAAACTTGGCTAGCGGTAAGTCTTGAAATCTATTTGATATATGATTGTAAATAATTATGTGGATGATGTGGATAACGTTGTGAGTTACACATAAACTACTAACATTAGATACTAAGGTTTTATTAATTAAGAAACTATGTGTAATTGTTTGTTTTCCCAAAGAAATAAATAAATAATAATCGACATGCAGTATACATTTTTCCTAAATAATATTAGTTTTATTACATAAACGTAACACCGTAAGTTTTACTTTCTACAAAAACCGGTCAACCTTTTTGTTTTATCGAACTCAAATTATATAAAGTAAAAGCCATAGGTAAACCCAATAGGGAATAATATGCAAATAATTTAAAACATTTTCATTATTTAGATATGACTATACTAGTCGGCAAACAAATTGCTGTTTAAAAAAAATTTATTCAAAATGAATTCAAATGTGTCATTTTATGATGCATTTTTTGGCACAACAGAACGCAAACTCAAAATGCTACGACTTCGATAATGCCGGAAGTGACGTACGTAAACATTTATGTGAATTAACATTAGATATAAATAAATAGATTCTATTCTTAGCAAACTGCTTGAAATTTCGCTAACATAAGTAAGTAATTGCGATGTCTGCTTGAATAAAGCACAAAAAAATTTATAATTAACGGCTAAAAAAAAGTATAAACAAAGCAGTTTGCTTACACAGTGGAAAACACACAACGTTTAACAGTGGAAAGTTATGGGGAGACCTTTGCCAAAAAAAGTCGATAAAAAAATAAAAACAAAGCAGTATCGTGAATAACAAAAGATAGAATTTTAATAGAAAATTGTTGGAGTTTAACATATTTTTGAACATGTAGCAGTGCCTTGTGGAATTTGTCTTTTATTACTTTTCTTGGGTTTACATTACTATCTATCTTCTTCTTACCGTGTCGATGGTAATCTAAATGGACTCGGCCCAAGATTCGGCTACGTGTTTGGCGCCATCACTAGCGTGTAACAGTTCCTATAATGTGCAAACGACAGGACACGCAGATCACGATATTAAGTGTCCCATCGTTTATGGAACAGCACCGCATTTGCAATCCAAGTTGGACTCGTCTATAAATCTCCATCTGAGCAGGTTTTCCTTGCTTCGGCCAACCTGGGTTCGGAGTATCCTGCGTTGCAACTCGTGTCCAGTTAGGAGATCATCAGCAGGTAAGACATGATTACTGTCACTTATTGATTAACTGAAAAAGAAAATAACATGCATATTCCCTATTACATTTCATGATAACCTGTTTAATACTACACAAATAAAATATAATGTTCTAGTAACCAAGCCATATTAATACTAGTCGTAGATCTATTCACGTCAGTTACATATCGAGCGTCTAATCTATAGTTCGCGAGTGCGGTAACACGAGATTTGATATCTTCCCTGGGAATAGGGGGGAATAGGGGAAACTCCTTCGAAGAAATATGAGTTACAGCATACGTAATAATATGTTTTGAAAACCAATAAGTATGACGCTACAAGTTGTGGTTATATTTTTCTAAAGAAAATACTACGGCACCCTAATTGCGTAACACACGATCAATCGGAATCTGAATCATTTGAAGCAAATTGCTAATCCATTGCTTCATAAGTTCAAAAAATGTGTCTGCTCAACACGTAAATAACGCAATGAATGTTGTTGAACTGTCAAAATGAAACCGATTTCGATTGATCGTGTGTTACGCAACTAGGGTGCTGGCTGCTATTAGGGTATTAATATCATCATCTTTTTGTTCTGCTAATTCAAAATGAAGTCATATATTCAAATTAGGCTAAAAATCAACACTTTTCGAACGTCAAAATCACATAAGACAGTCCAATAAAACGCCCGTCCTTCACCACTCACCTAGTGTTTTCGCTGGGAAGAAGAAGTGGCGCAACAAACTCCTTGGCAGTACAGCTGTCTGTTCAGTTAGAGAAACTCAGTTAGATAAATTCAGAGCAATTTTTTTTACGTAGATGAAACGAGGACCGATCCCCACGGTCGTGTCCTAATATAAGCGATCGTAGCGCAAAGTCGTGAAAGTCGCGTTTGTTAGATTATTCAGTATATACTAGTAGTATATGTACCTATATGTATATTAACCCAAATAACAAGCTTTGAATATCAGAATGGTTACTAGTTAGTTACTTATTGTGTATGAAGGTTATTATTGAATATAGTTTGTAGGGAAAGGGTTTTATGAAGTAAAGCACAGATATAAAAGGTTAAAAAAATATTTTAATTTAGGGTTGTCTGTAATTAATCAGAAAACTAGTCATCCGGTCGTAAAGCTAGGTCATCATGGAGAAGAAGGACAAGCAATTCCATGGAAAGAGTATTAAAGTATTCTATCAATACATTTCTTAAGTTGTCATAAATTATCGTTATTTTTTAAAACAATTAATTCTATCTCTTGGACAACGGTCCAAGAGAATTCAAAATAATAGCAACACAACAACAATAGCTAGGAATATTGGCCATAATATGACTTACAGAACAACGTAGTCATAATAAGCAATAATTAAGTTATAATATCAAATTACTTAACTTACGTGACATCTGGTCGATCTATTCGACATAACAACGGTACTAGAACTAACCAACTGAACATCTACCAAGCAACTGAACTGATAGCATTTTTTTTTTATAATTGGCATCTCGTATTTGGCCTTGAGAGGTCGTGACTACTTAACCGGACTATCCTGTGGTTGCCTTAAGAAATCTTAAAGCCTCCAGCCAGGGCTAAAAACTAAAACTAAGCGACTGCACGCTAAGGGCACCCCCTGTGGGGTACGAACCTCGGTTTAGGGCGTCGCTGGGAAACTCAAACTCAAACTATTTATTTCAAATAAATCAATGACAGGCACTTTTGAATTGTCAAGGTCGGTCAGTCAAAAAGATGAAGCTAGTTGCCCATTCCAAAGCGTAGTAGGTACCTATGGAGAAGAACGGGCAAGAAACTCCATGGACACTCTTTTAAATCATAATAATATTGTTACAAAGTATTGGTTTATCATACATGTTCAAAATTATGCATGTGAGAACGATGCAGAACGTTAACAGCGTCCGTAATGAAAAGATAAAAACAATTCAAATATTAATTTAAATCAAAATAAGCCATGGCAGCAAAGAGTTGACCAGTCCCTACTGACGGCGCCCGTTCACGAACATGACGCATAGATTAGCACCATTCAGCTCAACCATTTTGAAGGGAGCTAAATAATCCAACACATGTGCCACCATCAGCGAGACATTAGAGTGAGCATGACATACTCTCATCCGCCAAGGCACATTCAAGTCAATGAAAGACGTACCCAGTAAATGGTAGCTTTATAGTATGTAACATAGTACTCACATACGTTCTATGCAATTATACAATACTAGGAGATTGAATTTATATAATGCAAAGTATTTTAGAATCTTCAGCAGCTCCAACAGTATGAAGGTTTGGTAGGCGTGTGTGAAGTATTTTCAAATGCCAATCAATTTATGTATGCGTCCTGTGGAGCAAGACCAGCGTTTAGCCAAGCATTTTTGTCAGCGATGTAATCCCCCAACTTATAATATGCTTGGCTGCATAGTGTGCGTTTTATGCAAGATTTGAATTTCGTTTCATTGAGTTGGAGTATGTGGGGAGGTATTTTATTATAACATTTTAAACAGTACCCCATGAAGGAAGAGTCTACTTTAGCCAGTCTGAAACCTGGTTGAACTAATTGGTCCCTATTTCTGGTTCTATAGGCGTGTCTGTAACCTCTTTTACTGAAAAGATTTAAATTTTTCCTTACGTACATGATGTTTTCATAGATATATTGACAAGGTACCGTCATGATATTAATATTTTTAAACAGTTCCCTTAGAGAATCGCGCCTGCATAGGCCATATATTGCTCTGATGGCTCTTTTCTGCAGAATAAAAATGGACTCAATATCTGCAGCCCGCAGAGGAGGGAGAGGGCAGCAAAGGGACAGGCTGGATCGAATTGGTATTATTAATGTTTTGATGAGCACGGCGTTTCCTAGGACTATCTCTGAGAAGAAAGGCCGAAACAAACTCAGAAGTCTCAGTCGGGGGTATTAAGGCTCAGCTACGGCGCGGGCTGGCACTTCAGCGGGCAAGGGTTGGGGGGGAGAATTTACTTGGAGCCGTCGCGAGGGACCTCGGCGGTGAGGTCAGAATGTCGGTCTTTTGTATTTGTGTACTGTACTGGTGGCCGTATCGCTCTCTTGGAGGAGGGTTATGGGGTCATCGGGGTCAGTGAGAACGTGCCTCGGGCGGCGAAGTTTACTGATTTTAGAGGGAGTATAACTAGCGGCCTTGACGACTAGAGGGCTGCGATGATTGGCGGCTGTGTCAAAGAAACGCTTGGAAAGGCGTTTCATGAACTGCTGGATAGTGGGGATTTGGAGATCCACATGGAGGATCTCATTACGAACCAACCAAGGAGAGTTTGTGGCCTTGCGGAGGAAGCGGTTTTGGAGGGTCTGCATCCTATGGATATAGCGGGGCTTTGCATGAGCGAAGACTACGCAAGCGTAAGTAATTATGGGACGGAAGCACACTGTGTACAAGCGCATTTTGAACTTGAGTAACAGCTTACTGCGTTCATTGAGGACGGAGTGGAGACAGCCGAGAGTGAAAGCGGCGCGCGAACGGGCCGTCTTTATGTGCTGACGAGAAGGTGAGGTGTTGGTCGAGGACAACACCTAGGTATTTGGCTCGCTTTTCCCAAGGGATTGGCTTGCCGAACATGGTGATGGGTAGAGGGGGGGTGGGTTGGAGTCTAGGTCTGATAACGTCATTACAATCATTTTTTTATACAACCAACGTCTTTTACGTCAAACATCTACCGCCATTATGACCAATCACAGATCATCATATATTTTGGCTTAATATCTTCTAACACAGGTAGTAAAAAACAAATCTTATGTAGTGAAACCGTTTTAAAACATTATAAGGTAATTAATCAATGTAATAGAAGTGGATTCGTAATTCTTAGACATCATCAAAAAGTATATCAACATCAACTGACAGTATTGTGCCAATCGTTTGAAACAACCTATTATAATTAAAATAGCAATATTAAATCTAAGATATAGGTAGGTACTACAAGTATAATCAAATATTAATTAATCATTTATAGTAATAACATTTAAGTGTTTTTACAAGTTAAGACTGTTGTTTTTGTAAACACAATATCTACTCAGATTAGGTACTTCTACGTTGGTCCCAAGTTTCTTAAATGTGACAGATGCCATTTTCCAACAAACAGTATTCTAATATTATAATTATATCAAAATGAAATATCTAACACGTTCATGTTATTCGGCAAACCCGAACGTGTCGTCGACAGAGGGCGCGTTCGGCGGTTTTCCGAATAAATTAGTTAGACGTGAACATACGCGTATTCTAGTAGTATCCTGATACGGGGTACGCCGTTTCACTTGTGGCTGTTAAACTGTCAAATTATTTCTAGTCTTCTTCCTATATTTTTCTAACCATAAATCTTTGGTGGTCAAGAACGTTTAGTTATAATAACAACTGTTGTCAAATAATACACGGGAAGGGCAATTAATAATCTTGCGAATGATAGGTCCTGATAGGAGTTTATCAAGCCTTAAATTAAAGGGCACTGTCCAAGTGATCTATATCGAATCTGCAGTGTAATTAGATAGCTCACCGTTAACAGCTCAATGATCGTACGTTATGTAATTACAATTATGCACATAGTTAGGTATGTTGATGGATTGATGTTCTACGTGTAAAGGATTACTTGTAATAACTAGAAGATAAGATATTGGGCTAAACTAATCTAACATCTACTATTGTGTTGTTTACGACAGGGTCCATAATGATCATCCAACTATGTTAGAGCTGACTTCTAGTCTAACCGGATGCTGCTGAATACCAGTATTTTATTCGGTACGACTGCCAATCTGATCTCCACAACCCAGTTACTGGGTAATACGATACCCCTTGATAAGACTGGTTGTCCGACTTTCAGGCTTCTGACGACCCGTAACGACTCCCAAAGATCTACGACACGACAGAGTCCATAATGACCTCGATAAATAAGTTACTACACCACCTAAGTACCTACACATTGTGGAATGCAATAAATGATTCAATAATGTATTGAACATTAACATGATAAGAAATAGAAGATTGAATTAAAATGTTTACCCATTTACCCAGCGTCACTTCAAACATTGCACATTGCCATAATTTTTGGAGCAAGCGCGAGAAGTCGTTGACTGCACAATCTTCGCAGTCACATCAGAGTCTTATTTAAATATTTCTGGGGTTTGTCCTACAAAAATTTGGATGAGCGTGATGTTTTTACTGTCACTGAATAAACCATCACATGAGAATTTCATGGTAAGAAAGTTGCTCAGCCGTTTAATCGATAATATAAATCCCTAAAAAAACAGTATCTTTTCAGGCTAATCAACAAATAAGTTCTGTGTCACTTCAGAGCAGTACTTCTTCTCATACAGCAGCCAACGAGCGATGATCACAAGCCTGACCCACTGCGTGTGGGTTGGCAATTCGAAAGAAAGAATAACTTAACTTGACTTGGTCACAGTTTGTGAAACACGAAATACAAATAGCAAATTAAAAAGAAGTGATAAAGAAGTGAACATTTTATGCAAATAAAGGTTTTATTTTTTTTGTTTTTTAAAACATGCGCCACACTAGGAATTACTCCTGTATCGATTCGATTTTGGTTTGAATGTTTTATCAACAATAGTGTGTGCTTCACGACTGCGCCAAAAAGGTATCAGACCATTTAAGACCAGCAACTCACTCGCGCAACACATTTCCAATCGCAATCCAAAAGATTTTGAAGGAAATTCATAATACATTGTTTCATAATTATGTTAGAAAAATTCCCCTGCTTGACACCTAAATGGCGCAATTGTCTAAATGAAAGACATTGCAATTACCACGCAGGTTTCCTTAAAATACTTTCACTTCCCTGTTAGTCAGTATCCCTTATCAAGAAACTAATACTAACACAAATTAGTCACCCATATTCTCCCAACGTACCCTGTGTGTCACGTCAAAAGTTCACAAAGTAACATATGGATGCTAATGACGTATTTGCATGTACATGCCGCGGCCCCACGGTGCCACGACTTTGAAGTGCAAGCTTCAGCTAAGGGGAATAACCTATGGGCGTGTGCTTGTTATGCCCCTGATTACTATATTCAATTTCCCAGCACGTAGCAACTAGATATACCCGGTTTCTGAATTGAGAATTTGAAGTTGAGAATTAGTTAAACTCTGCTTTAGCATTACTTACTTATGGTCAAACTTCAAAATTCCTTACGTTTTTTACAAAGTAATATTGAATTTCGCGGGCTACGAATCACCTGAAGTTCTCAAATTTGTGCTCTAAATTAAAAAACCAGGTGTTTGTATTTAAACTCTGTGATAGAAAACTATTTATTGATTTATATATACTTTATCGCACACCACAAAAAAATTAAAAAGGGATCGAAAATTAAAAATATACAATGGGCGGCCTACACTAACTATTCAATTAAAATAAAAGAGAGTTTGCTGTATGACCCACAGTAGATTGCAGTACGATACAGGGTCTACACAGTATCAGTTGCTAAATTGCTTTGCATCAAAAATGAATAATAGAATACATAAAAAAAGGCAGATGGAAAAGATAACAATATGTAAATTTAATTTAAACTTAAAACAAATAAAGAATAAAATACTCTCTATAATTAAACGTTCAAATAGCGAACACAAGAGAGTAGAACATCAGAAAACAGTTACGTTTGAAAAAGAATTAATGGGTTTCACTGGAATTTTAAATGCAGATTCTTTTAAAACGTAAACCGCAAATAGTTCCCGAGGGATGTCAGAAAAATCTTAATGTTACACGAAGAAGAACTCATGTAGACATACACTTCAATCTTAATACTGTTAGGAAAACTTTTTTAAGATTTTTTTTAGGTAGAGGTATTGTTAATATTAAGTGTTAATAAAACTAAATATATACCATTATAGCATCATTTTAGCACAATCTGTTACTAATTCGTACGCCTGAAATCAAGATATTTCATTGATATTCTATTCGATGAAAATGTTCAATGCTAAACACTAGACTGGCGACAAGACAATAGCTTATAGTATATTATTTTTAAAGAAAAACATAGTAATCTTCATGGTGGTCAGCTCAATGACTTCTAGTCATAAGGGTGGGTGTCTACAACAGAATACTTTAACCAAAAATAAGGAGGCATTGCCTACAATATTCACCATGTTACAAGGATGGTGGTTACGGGTCTTCAGAAGCCCGAATGTCTGACAACCAGTCTTACCAAGGGGTATCGTAATAACTGAGTTGTGAAGGTCAGATTGGCAGTAGCTCCTTGTAAAATACTGGTATTCAGCTGCATCCGGTCAGACTGGAAGCTGACCCCAACATATTTGGGAAAAGGCAAAGTAGCTTGATTGACTAGGATGGTTCATAGTTAAACGTCATCAATTTTGTACATATATTATATACTAGCGCCCGCGTGGATGTCAGAATGTATACCACGGAAACATGCTACTGGGACAAAAAGTACCCTATGTCGTACCCCAGGATACCATCTATTTCTTGCCAAATTTTATCGAAATCCGTTGAGCGGTTTAGGCGTGAAATGGTAACATACAGACAGAGTTACTATCGATTTCATAATATTAAGAAAATTTTTGATGCCCTATGATTGTTTTGCTTATTTTTTACATTTTATTTATTTTATTTTATTACTTTTAGGAAAACTAACAGCTAATACATTTTGATATCTAGTACAATGTGTAAACGATGGCCAATTACAAGCTTCCACTAACGATCAATGTGAGTAACATTTACAAATACGCGAAAACAGCGATGTAAGAGATACGCACATGAATCATCCACGTCAAAAGGTACAATAACAAAAAGAAGAAAGAAAAAAAAATGGTTATACATCGAAGAAACAATTATTCAAACTTTGCTTTAAATCCTTAACACTACTAGTAAATAAATCTAAATCGACATCCTGACACACCATATACATGTAGGTACATATGTATTATTATTTAAAATGTTAGCTTATATAATGTAAATTAAATACTTAGAATTTGCTTAATTATAAATAAATAATTAATATTAAGTATGTATAAATCGCAGGGTTTGTTTTTTTTTTGTTCTTATTTTTTTTTTTAAAGTTGCCCCTCACTTGGAATTACTCCTGTATCGTGGGTGCGTTTACAAACATTTAAACTCACATACACGAAGAGCTAGACCCGGAACAACTACCTGTAGGCAATACAAATATTTTTTCCGTGCGGGAATCGAACCCGCGACACGCAGCGCAGCAGTCGATCGCTCAGCCACTGCGCTAACCGTGTCGTCAAAGGGTATAAGTAACAACCCTAAGAAATTCAAACATAAAACCTCTCTTTTTTGCATTTTCTCGAATAGGTACGACTACTTCACAAGAAATCTTAGTTTGTGTCCTCAATCCGTTTGAACATAAAGTCATTTCGCACGAGCTTTCCCATTTCCGCTTAGATTATAGAAAAATTTCATCGATGTGAAGTTCTTGAACTTGCCACTCGATTTCTCGATTTATCAGCGAACCGAAAAAAATGTTACCGAGTTTGGCTTTGAAATAGATTACGGTTTCGATCATGAAGGATAGGTATGCCTAGGTATTTCAAGTTTTAATATAATGTTAACACAACTACGGCTTTTACATGGATGTGTATGCGAAAAAATAGGCTTTAGTCCCTTATCAACGAAATATTAAAGTTTTGGTTTGAATACCTATATTTTTTTTAAATGTAATAAAAAAGAGGCTTTTGGCCAGAAGTGGGGCAGAGCAGGCTAGATTTTTTAAATTACTCGTATAATACAGCTTTGCTAAAAATAACCTAAAAAGTGATGGGCAATTAGCAAAATCTGATTTCCAGGAATCTACTATTAAGTGCACGCACATGCGGACTTTCATTCACTACGCGGATTTTGATCCTTTAGTAACAAAAATCACTCAGTGAGAGTTCACAGTGCAGGTTTACCGTAAACTACTAGATTCGTTGACCTATGTATGTAGAATTAACCTTTTTTTTGCCACACGTTCAAGATCGCGAACTCACTTCATTCAGACAAAATCAGATATTCATACCTTGTAATGCCCAATCAGCTCCTGCCTTTTTCTTCATTTTTTTATTATATACTTGTATATAATAATTATATATATTTTAGTGTAAGCTTATAAAATTGTATTTAAAGTGTTGAGTAACAATAAAGTTAATTCATACCTGGTAATTTTATTAATTTAAATATACAGAACAGATTGTGCCACCTTACGTTAATTTATTCGAAGCCTTAATTAACCATACTCACCGGTACAGCCGTAGGTAACAACATAACCTAACGCACATGACACGGCACAGCATCGTGAACACGGGATAATAAACCTTCATTACATTCATTCATCTTTCTCTCGTCTCAGCTTACAAACAACAAACATATTAATTTCATGTTGCAAGCAAAACTCAGGATGTAAGTGCAAATATCAAAGGCGAGGTAACGGCGAAGTAAAGCCCGCACACGTCGCCTGTCTGTTTAAACTAAATACACGCCCGCGTGAAGCAAATTTCATGCATAAAATTATTGATGTTGCCTGCGCCAGACCTGCTACCTACCTGTCGAACTTGTAGTACCTTAACTTAGGAGAGGACGCGATTTTTTAAGGTAAGTTTTAGGGTTGCTCTTTATTAGTGAATGTAATGGCAATTATATCAATTGGTATTTATATTTATCATATTTTTGATTTATCCTTTTGATAGGTTATTTTATATTTTGTAAATGTGAGGACTTTGTCGGTCTTGTAGACTTTAGATCTGTAGACCATTATTTATTTTATTAAGTACCAGGTACTTGTTGTTGACAGGCCTACGCTGTCCTTCCATACCTACTGTAATTTGAAAACATTGTAAAAGCCAATTATTTTTAAAAGAGTAACCTTAGAGTTTCTTACCAGTTCTTCTCCATAGGGAACGACCAATTGGAACAGTGCACCTAGCTTCTAACGTTTCATAAGTGCCCATGTAGGTTTATGTGAAATAAAATATTTTGATTTTGATGAAAATTTGATTTTATTTGCATATGGTTAACCATGCGTTGGACAGAGATGTATCTGTGAAACCTATGGGAAGTTCTTTACCTAGTGGTGGGACAGCAGAAGGTAATTTATCTATATCGAAAGATGTAGGTAGTGCACTAAACATAGACCTCCTCAAATATGACCAGAACGACCGACCCTGCGTGCTTCACTACCAGCGGATTCTCTGGACCTTCAAATTTTTTTTTTTTCCTTTATAAATTATCACAATTGGTGATACTTTATTTACATTACAATCTAGTATATTAGCTAATAAGTCATTTTAATATAACATAGGGCTGATTTTTCAATCGACCGCTAATGTTTATTCGAGGAATTAAATTGACGTTTGACAGTTTTAGTATGGAAGAACTGTCAAAAATTCAAAATTATTCCTCTGATAAAATTATCTGGCTTGGAAAAATCAACCCTTAAACTGCTAAGTAACTATTAAAAATTAAGAAACCGTCCAGTAACGTCTTTCTTATTCACTATAAGTTAAGGGGACACTTGATTCACGTGTTCTTTATAACATTTAGCACTTGCACTAAGTACAGTTTAACTAAAACGATTATAGTATCCGTGGCAATTAAATATCGACGAGAAAATTGCCAAAGCTATAAAGTTTTGTAAGATTGTTGATATAGTCAACTGTTCATCACACAGAATTATTTGTAGACAGTTGCAGTATTGTCTATAACACATAGAGGGAAGTTATTACGGCCTTTTTTTCTGTCAAGTGTGTGTTTTTACTGTGTAGGTTAGCGCTCGCGTGCGTGCCGCACCCGTAAACTTCCCGCATCCCGCTTGCTTATCACGTTGACTGCCAGACTACAGACACAATAGAAAATCAATTGTGCAGTCAATTCCTTAAGGCATACATAACAGGAAAAGTATGTACGAAATGATAGGATCCGGGCAGTTACGCATACGGACACAAATCCGCATAGAAAAATGGCTCTTATACCTGCCACCTGTATTAAGTTGTTAAAACTTACATCGGTGATTCAAAATGTGTCCTTCCAGCCACCAGTCCTCATGCAAAGCTCCTAACTTGAACTAGATTATAAAGTCAACACATCAGCCGCGACCTGCGCGCGCCCATTCAACTGTTCGGCATCACTTGTTAATATTGATATGAAGCTCAAATTAATCTGTATGTGGGGGACGCGATACAATCGGGTGCCACTGTTTGTACTAGTTTCAATAACTGTACTACCTGCGAACGACTGACGTGAAACGAATGTAGGTGTTGATTCTATAATTTAATGAGTTTCATGTTTCCTGCCGAAGTGCTGAAGTCTCGTTAGCTGATAGACATGAGAAAAGAAAACACAAAGAACTAGTACAGATTTTGTGAAACAGTGTCTTTTTATCCTAAGTATTGGCAACACGCCGTAGGTACCTAGATTTTCTGGCTATCGATAAGTGTTATTCTGTCAAAAAAACTCCATTATAGTAAGACTTGTTTTAAAAAAGATTGCATGGTCATCTTACTCAGATGATTAGCCAATTTCAATCATGCTCAGTTTAAGTTACCTAATTAAAACTGTTTTGAAGCAAATAGTACAAAAGCCATCACTTGACATCATCTAACAAAACACTTTTCTCCTATCATTGAAAGGGGAGGTTTTGCATTCAATTTTAATCTTGAAAAGCACAAAATGACATCAGGGCGGTCCCCCAAACACATTACTCCCGTCATTTCCCACTGTCTGATCACTTATTACATGTATCAACTAACTTAAACTCAAACATTTGATTTCCATTCCCTCAAAATTCTGTCACTCCTCAATATCCGAGAATGAATCGAATCCCCTGTCGAATATGAGGCATAACTGAACTGTGCAGACGGGCGTTTTTATTCAGATCTATACCTATGTAGCATGTTCTTTACTATGGCCTAAGTTGCCTGGCCTAGCTCCCTTCAAAATGGTTGAGCTGAATGGTGCAAATCTATGCGTCATGTTCGTGAACGGGCGCCGTCAGTAAGGACTGGTCAACTCTTCGCTGCCATGGCTTATTTTAATTTAATTTAATATTTGAATTGTTTTTTTTATCTTTTCATTACGGACGCTTTTAACGTTCTGCATCGTTCTCACATGCATAATTTTGAACATGAATGATGTAACCAATACTTTGTACCAATATTATTATGATTTAAAAGACTGTCCATGGAGTTTCTTGTCCGTTCTTCTCCATAGGTACCTACTACGCTTTGGAATGGGCAACTAGCTTCATCTTTTTGACTGACCGACCTTGACAATTCAAAAGTGCCTGTAATTGGTTTATTTGAAATAAATATTTTGAGTTTGAGTTTGTTGAAGAGTCCTGCGGGGTAATTTACTATGGCCTAAGTTGAAGAGTCCTGCGGGGTAATTGTGTAACTCACTATCATTAGCAATGGGTTTCATTTTAATAGTTCAACAACATTCATTGCGTTATTTACGTTGTTGAGAAGACACATTTTTCGAACATATGAAGCAATGGATCAGCAATATCCTTCAAAATGATCCATAGTATGTTACGCAATGATGGTGCAACTCTATCACTAGTCACCTTGACGTTCCCTTTGAGTTGACTGATAATTCGGTGGTTTTGCTCTGAACCCCAATCCCCTGTAGCGCCATCTACAACGCCACATGCGAACAACGCGTCAAACTGACGTCACGCAAATCCTGCATCTCGAAAGCAGAGTTTACCGCGCAATTAGCATAGATACAATTTCCCAACATCAATCGTTGGGCAATTGCCCGCCAGACACAACACCCGTCTGGTCGGAGGATCCTCCCTTTTCTATAGAGTATGAGTGAACTTTTCACCCTGTTCCTCATACCTCTATACACCTAATTAGTGATTCTAGTGAACACCACATTTTTAACATGCAAAAAAAACTATACCAGCGTAAATAGCAATATGCGCAGATAATGTTCCACCTTAACGAAGCTTTCGATACAATGAAAATAACATCAAAACGCAACGTAGCATAATGTCCACAAAACAGGCCCGTGGCAATTGCTACCAGTAACTGAATCAAAAAAATATATACGTAGATACTTGACATAAATGAGCATTAATGAGATTTCAGCCCACGCCTCCTACACCAGGTACTACATAATCTAATCTCCATTTAATCCAAAGAAAGTTCCAAATTCATATTCAACATTCATGAGAAAATTCAATTTCATCAAGCAGAAATTCGTTTAGGTCGTAATTCGGACAAACAACGTTTAGTTCTAGCTTGATTAATATCAGGTCAAATGTCATTAGGTTGCAGGTAGCTAATGACCTAAATACGTTGATTGCATCTTACGTAAGCAGATTACATCTTGTGTTTACTTCTGATATGTAGATATTGATAATAATACCACAGTATTACTATCTGTATTAATGATAGATGCGGTATAATACGAAAGCGTTTATACCTATTCATACGTCGACGTCTGCCGGGTCTGCTAATAATAAATAAATATCCATACATAGAAACGAATAGTTTTATAGATGATTTAAAAAACAAATATTTTCACATTCTCAAGAAAAAACATCGTATCCGAAATCGTGGTCCGATACCATATTTGCTGGCTGGTTCACAAAATTATAAGCTGGCCTGCTCGACTACAATTTCCAATTCCAAACTCTCGACCAAAAACAAAAAAACTTCACGACTACCTACCAATCGCACGTCTGTTAGCACCCGTAGCATTCCGTCACTCATTCGTCACGAAGTCGCGCCAACATCGATCGTTCATGACAGCCCAATCAGAAGCCTAACCGACAGGAAAAACACGAGGGTTCCCGACATGTTGCCTAATCTAATACTAGGGCACCATCAGCTAGAGATGTTAGCAAGGTAAATATTAGGGGAGTGGCTGCAGCCAATATCGGAGTTTATGTGGTTGACGGAACCCTAATTTGACGGAACATAGCTATACGGAGTAACTGCCTCCGGTCCCGAACCCTACTGTGTTTACCTTTTTTTTAGGGTTCTGACAGAGGGTGCCAACAGGATCCTATTAACATACGTTGCCTGTTTGTACTATGTTCGTGTAATAGAAAGCCATGTCGGTGAAGGCAACTGGCAGTCAGTTGATAGCCATATACATAAGCTGTTCCAGCATAAATATTTTTTTATTTCTGTTAATAGGTTTGTACAACAGAAGAAAGAAAGAAAATACGTTTATTTGCGGTAAACATGACGCAAAAAAGAACTCAAAAAAAGAAATGGTTGACATGCGTCACATCCACGCAAAACGGCTATCGCTCAGCATTATGCTGCGACCCTATGCAAGACAGAGCCCCAGCGCTGGTTTTCAGCGACAGCCGGCGTCGGCGTAATGACGTGAATGAACACTTTTACACGTCAATCATATTTTTAAAACTAGATGAAGTCGGCGTTCCTATCTGACTACTCTAAGTAGAAACGCCGAAACAAACTCAGCGGTCACAGTCTCTTTTAAAATACAGACATAATCTTGCTCACATGATATAAAGACCATGTAGATCGGTGTCTGAAAGGGAAAGAACTATACAGATTGAGTGGACCTGTCCGAGTCAGTGCATTTTTGAGTAATCATGCAGCTCAACTTAGAGCTTATCATCTAAAAGTGGAAATTAATCGAAGAAAACTGCCACAAAAACAACGAAACCACCAAAATTCTTTGAAGAAATTATACTATAAACAGGATTTCTAGCCATTTATAGCTTTCAACATAGCCGATTTTATTGATGTTTTCATTATTCGCTGCTTACTGAACAGGATTATTTTCAAATAAAACCGATCTCCTTTACAGACTTCTATTGGATCCTTTATGGGTTCTAATACAATTTAATAGCCTTTGTGTAAAAGTCCTTTGTAGTAGAATATCAAAAAGCATACCTACCTACTATGTATGGGCTATTTAACTTGTAATTATTTAAAAACTATAAGTTCGTATTCATCACCGTTCACTCAATAAATAAAGCAAAAGAGCAATTAAAAATTGTATAGAGGAGCCTTTCTTTTATTTTCAATAGTAAAGGATTTTTTTTTCTGCTAATCCCATCAAACTAGGATCCCTAAACCATTAACACTATACATGGTAGTTATGGCAATATTATAATGATTAATGTAAACATATAGGGTGACTGCTGGGGAGTTTGTTGCGCCACTTCTTCTTCCCAGCGATAGCACTAGGAAGTGGTGAAGGGCGGGCGTTTTTGGGGGACTGTCTTTTGTAATTTTGACGTTCGAAAAGTGCTGATTTTCAGCCTAATTTGAACAAATGACTTTTGATTTTGATTTTGACTGGTAAGGTAGGCCAACCGCTTAATTAACTAAGATGTTGCCTGGGGTAGCAACGCGGTGCGGGAGGGGTGTGGGTGGTGACGTAATGCGAGAGGTCAGTGATTCATCAACTTATGACAACTATCACCCCTCCCGCACCGCGCAGCTACCTCAGAGTGACCAATACTTAAACACATTATGGTACTCATCATATTAAACAACTTCTCCAAAGAAACGATTTTTATTTACCAATCACTTGACCCTAATGACCCCAATAGAATATTGAGTACATAACAAGAATGACGAGCTGTAATTTAATTTAGATACAAACGAAACTAATCCACTTTTACCATGCATTAATTTTTTCATTCATTTAACCATCGTACGGACCGCGCGCTGTCGGGGTGATTGGGGTCATGCACTTGGTAAATTAAAAAAAAAACATTTCTTTGGGAAAGTTGTTCGTTATGATGAGTAGAATCATGTGTTTTATTTCATTAGTATCGGTCACTAATTACCAGTCACTCTAAACAGGATGAAATTGAAAACATGCGACAAATCGAAATACTTAGGAGGTGCAGTAATTCCATTATGTAGGAATTACTGCACCTCCTAAGTATTTCGATTTGTCAGTATAAATCAGTATAAATTGTCATTTCCAAAATCTAAATTCTTGAAAAAAATCGTGTAATTATAGTCTTACATAGTGCAAACTAAGTTATTGTCTTAAAGTTGACACGAATTATTGTCAATCAGATTTTTTATTCTAAATTTTCAGAACAAATAATAAATTAAAGTATCAATTTCAAACGCACCCACGATTCAGGAGAAATACCTAGAGTGGGGCAAAGGTTAAAAAAAAAAAAAATTCTAGCGCCCGATAAACAATCTATTCATCGCACACTTAAGTTATTCTGACTTCCCTTACAAATTCATGTAAAACTACCTTTATATCCGTTAACTACTATCAATGCAAGGATTGTACTTACTTCATACATATACCTAAATGCAAATGTACATAAATTAAGACTTAAAAACATAATTCATATTGGTGCTACTAATATTAAAACAAGTTTTAAAATGAGGATATATTTATAAGTACATAAAACGAAAACATAATTTTGTGGTTTTGAATAGATAAATTGTTGATTTTAATAAGTGAACAACAACATTATGAACCAAGTTGGCAACGCGTTGAACTAGCGGTATTTTCCTAATTTTGACCGTTCCTACGAAAAAGCAGGCGCGCGACCATGTTGCCAAATCGCTCACCTTCGCGCACGTATGTGCATCCGTTTCCTTAATGTCATGCTCTAAACTTCGCTTATAACACGTTGAATTAGAAGTTTTAATTTGTTGCACCTATTCAATTTCATCCTTTATAACCAAAAAATATAGTTTCTAAAGTGTGGTTTCTATATATATACTAGCTTCTGTTCGCCATTTGCGTCCTCGTGGAAGTCAACTGTACCATAAAATCATATTCTTGCACTTGGTAAATTACACTTATTTACTTGTAGCTGTGCACCAGCGAAAAATTAAAAAAAAATGTAATCGCATCAGTAATTCCAGAGATTACCTAATACAAACAAACAATTTACAAGATAATGTTGTGACCATTCTAATAAAATATAAGACAGTGGCAGCTATGCTAACCACTTCTAAATTAATGAAAATTAAATTAAACCATTTACAATTGCTTCGGCCCAAATCCAACCACGATGAAATGCATGGAGCAGTGATTTAAAAGCGTGTAGAGCCAACCTCATACAATTTTAAAATCAAACGGAACACACAAAAGGTTGAAATTGCTGGCCTGTCACGTCTTTAACCATATCGTTGTTATGGCAAACTTAGTTCATACACACAGGCACGGAAAATTAATCCTTGAGAAAGGTGAAATAAGGTTTTATTGAGTGCAAATGTTGTGTTGCTCTGGTATTTACTGAAGCGCCTTGTTTTCGACTTGTAAATTGATTGAAACGCCCGGCAACTGATAATTGCTAATAGTTTTCTTGTTAGCGCTAAAGTGGGAAGTTGGCAGACTACTTGATTTCTTTCAAAAGTTCCATTTCCTGTTGTACGCCAAGTAAAGTGTCTGATTGCGAGTCGCTTGGAATGTATATCGTTGATTGGATCGTTTCGTTGTTTGTTTGTGGAACTTTTTTCATGTTAGTATCTATTGTATTTTTCAATAGATTTTGTAACAGGAAGTTGAAGATGTATCGATAGGAAGGGACACACCTCTCTCTAAAGAGTCTATTAAGAGATATCCAGGGAGTTTTATCAGTGACAATTTTCATGGAGTTATGATAATGCAACTCGTTCAATTAATCTTACACTGGATTCATTCGTACTTCATTAAATAGTATTGATTTTGGTCTTTTTAACACATACTTTTTAACAGTGCTTGTGGCTAAGTAATAACAGCCACACGGTATCAATCAGGTAAAGCTACGCTTGCTGCAGTTGGTCCGTGGATGAGTGACCATTTTGCCTTAAAGCCCAAAAGTCTGACAACCAGTCTTACCAAGGGGTAACGTACAAGTAAGCAGTAACTGGAATGTGGAGGTTAGATAGGCTGTCGCTTCATGTAAAATACTAGTATTCAGCTGCATCCGGTTAGACTGGAAGCCAACCCCAACATAGTTGGGAAAAGGATGACGTTATTACAATGCGGTTTACAAATAATGATCTTATTCTATTTGTATATAAATCATGATTTACATATTTGTAATATAGGCTATATTTTCACGTTTACAGAATTTTTATTATGTAATATTGAATTGATATGACTTATTTATTTATGAACACTGCTTAACAAATAGCTAAAGGGTAAGTTAACCCATTACAATCACAAACGATTTGAATTAAAATATGACATCATTTATTACAGTAACAATCTCGACAATGGGTTAGTCGATAAAGGCGCTTTCTGGCAGACAACCTCTATAGCTATATCACCTAATAATGAACGTGATTTACCCTCCGTATATAAATCATACAGCAATCCTTTCATCTTGACAATTCAAGACTGAGGCATACAATGAACAGATTGGCAGCCAATTTAAACTTTCATAGACGCCCACGCTACGTCCATCAGTGCAAAAAATACAGCCAGAGAAAAATTCTAAAAGGGGCCGAAATTAACTCTCAGGCCGTTCACCATACCGACACAGAAAAAGGAGAAGGCTCATAATTATCTCCACAGAAGCCCCACACATAGACGTACCACAGGGTGCATGGGTTACTCGTAAAATTGGATTATATAGATTCTGCGGCTTCTATGCTCATAAATTACGTTTCTTTCATCCTTTCCATCATTACTTTACTGTAACTTTTATGTTGTACATAATGAAGAGTATTCTATTCTATTCTTAACCCTGCATTATCAACTACTTAAGTCACATATACTAGGTTTTTTTTATGCAAAGACGTTGCCCCACACTAGGAATTACTCCTGTATCGTGGGTCCGTTGCGTTCACAAACATTTAAACTCACATACACAACAGCCAGACCCGGAGCAACTACCTGTAGGCGATACAAATATTTGTTCCCTGCGGGAATCGAACCCGCTACACCCGCAACAGTCGATCGCTCAGCCACTGCGCCAACCTTGTCGTCTAATATGTCGTCATCATAGGTATGTATGTGTGATTTTTTAGACAACGGTTACAGCAAAACCAACGTTTTTCTTAAAATAACACATTGTATAATGTATGGCATTATCATCACCATTGGCAGTCTTGTTTCACCCACTGCGGAGTATATAGCCCTCCATCCTTTTATGACATGCTTCCCTGGTCTGCGCAAGTTTCCACCAAGTCTAACCCGCGAGCAGTAGAAAAGCAGTGGTGGCCCAGTGATAACGACCCTAACTTAGAAGTTGTAGGTCGTGGGTTCGAGACAAAGCAGGCGCTTTACTTTGTGTGTCTCTGTAATTTCATCACCACTGCTCTCAAAACGGTGAGGGAAAACATAGTGAGGAAACTGGCATGTCCTAGAACCAAAAATTTGAACACATGTGAATCCTATCAACCCGCACTGGGCCCGCGTGGTTGATTACAGCCCATTCTCTTTCGAAGATAGGGGGCCTGTATCCCAGCGGGAACGTTATAGGTTAAGTATACTTACCCGCAATCTTCTGAATATATGCTTCATAGCAAATAGCATGTCAGCGTTCGACGACGCGACATTTATGAGTGAGTGTATCGTTCCGTGTTCTAAAGGAAGAATAGAATGGAATGAACCTTCTGCCCTTTGTATTTTCCCATAGCAACAGCGTCTCCATTATTGCTAGTTATATTCCTGTCCACCATTTTGAGCCATTCAGTTTCGCGAAGCCAGACTGCTAAACTTACAGTTGAAATTAATTTTGAATACAGTTTTCTATCCAAGTTATAACCAATTTTGGGTGAATTCACTTGAAAATATTGTTCACTGTGTCTTTTGTTTGTGTAAGTCGAAGAATAGAATACACTGGGCTGCAGGAATTTTTATGCAGTTTAGGTTGACAAACTTTTACGCGATATTATCTCAATACCTACTACATAATAATTATGTATGTATAATCTCGTATTATGGGTTGAAAGATTTTGAGTAGTTTAAATAAGTTCTCTCGAACCTACCACATACATTAAGTTACATTTTAATAAATAAATAATAACAACTTTATTTCCAATTTTACACATAAATCACTGACTGTCTCCACTGGCACCCAAGCTAAGATTAAACTTGTGTTAATGGGTGCCAGCCAGGGCTCTCTCTATTAATACATTTTCCAATTTGTACAAAGTAGTACAGAAGCTATATTGTGAAGTAGCTACCGTTGAGTACAACAATAAAATAAAGCTAATAAAATACAGAAACTAAGGAAACAAAACAAGAGACTTAAGCTTTTAAATAAATTTAAAAAATGTATAGCTTCTCTCTAGTGTGAATTTGGTAAGTGTATGTGTCATGCGCGTGTTTCGTGTGTGTATGTATGTGTGAGGGTATGAGTCGTCTGAATAAGCAGGAACTGTTAAAAAAGCTTTCCAAGTAACTTTTCAATATCCTCGTAGGTAAGAGACGTGAGCCTAAATAAAAAGCATCAGAGGCAGGTACCTCCAATCAGTTAATGTTGTAACTAATTAATTATTCTGACACTTTCCTCCAGCACTTCTAAGGAAAATTAATTTTAAATTAATGTAAAAATTGACAAGAAAATTAAAGCTTCCAACGATCTCATAAAAACGACGGCTTGAAATGTACAAAATTACAATTCAATTAACAGAAAATACTTGATATTTCATACACTTGAATGAGAGCAGTCATTATAGAGATTCGCGTTTGGGATTCAAGTAATTAAAATACAATTTTATTACGATCTACGCCTTAATTTTCTTAATTAAAATTGGTATAATTGAATAAATTGAAGCGTCGAAACGAACCGGACGGAATAATGAAGTAATGGCTACAAAATCGTGATTTCTGTGTCAATTGTAATCATGGGGCCTTCTACTTGTAATTGTGTTATCTTACGTCTGTAATTTCGGTTTGGATTTTATTGAAATTCAGTTTAATATAGAATTTCTAGAGTTCTCTGACGATAACTTTGGATGTTACTTCTGTAACACAGTTACACAAAGGCCTTTCAATTATGAATTAAAGCCTTTGAGACGAACCTGAGATAACCGAAACTTGGAGGTCCTGGTTCCATAAAGTCTATTTCAGCTCGTATTTAACTTGTTTGTCGAGTACTTTGAGTACGCTATTAAGTGAATTGCTAACTATCAAACAAAAGGATAATATCTATTAGTTAGACAGGAGTATCCTTTAATAATTATAAACTACAATTAAGAATAGTCCTGCCAGTCACGGTGATTGACCGTTGTTCAGGCCAGTCTCCAGTCGTTTTAATTTACAAGTGGTGATGATTCGGTCTTACCACGGGGTACCGTGTTCGTCATCATCAGTCCACTGCTGGACATAGGCCTCCCCCAAGCACCTCCACTTCGACCTTCTCGCATCCGACGGGTTCCTGCGGCTTTAACAAGGTCTGGGTACAGTGTTACCCAGTTACTATATTGTGGAGGTCAGATAGGCAGTCACTCCATGTAACACACTGGTATTCAGCTGCATGCGGTTAGATTGGAAGCCGACCACAACATAGTTGGGAAAAGGTTAGGCAGATGATGATATGGTGTTAATGGTATGATGATATTTTTCAAAAAAACTTTGGTAGCTTGTCCAGTACTTTGACTCTAGCTTTCGTAGCCAGGATATTATTTCAGATTTGTTACAATTTTAATGGCAATCATGCCATTTAGTTTAACCAGCTTTATACTTTTTTTTTTTTTTTATAAGAAAATATAAATATTTTCTTATACGCTGTACTCAGGTTCGTAATTTGTATTTTTTACATAACTTCAAATGTGTGCCTTACTTGGGAAGAGACTGGACCCCACGACACAGGGAATCCTAGTGTGGGATCCAGGGAATTTATTAAAACCTAGCACCTAAGGTTCATTGTAATTTACTACTAGTCTTGTTTTTTTCTATATGTACCGTGCTTCTTTTCTGAACTGAATAAAGAAAGTTTTTTATTATTAAGTCTAATATTATTTTATTTATCTTTTAATAGATTATTTTATATTTTGTTAATGTGACACCGTTGTAGGTCTTGTAGAGTGAAGATCTATAAACCATTTTCTATTTCGTTAAGTACCTGGTACTTGTTGATAGGCCTAAATTGTCCTTCCACACCTATTAACACTGTCATTTGAAAACTTTGTAAAATCAAATTATTATTAAAAGAGCTTCTTGCCGGCTCTTCTCTATAGGAAATGATCAATTGAAACCGTGCAACTAGCTCCTGATGTTTCATAAGGACCCATGCCGGTGTATGTGAAATAAAATATTTTGATTTTCCAAGTCCACGACATGGCCTTTTACGAGAGAAGAAGAACGTTAGAACAATAATACTTAGTATTCTCAAAATGATCTTAGAACAATGAATAACACTAAAGCGCCCTACATCTTGTATACAATGTAACCACATCTTACGGCAACAGTTCCTGACACCCAGTCTGTTCTCAATGTGCAGCCCTAATTACCGCAGATCATCCTCTTAGCGGCATTCTGCTAAATTAATACGCTTTACTCCTGTAACTTTGGAGTACACTTCATACGATGTAGCGATTGAGCTCTTCAAGGGTTGTGTATGTAATTATTCCTCCGGCTTAGGGGTGAACAACTGCTGTACGGGAAAGCTTCAATCAACTCAGCATATTGCAGTCCATTGCTGGACATAGGCCTTTCCCCGGCTGCGCCACAACACCCTGTCCGCCGCCTTCCGCATCCAGTCTACCCCAGCCTCCTTCTTCAGGTCGTCCGTCCATCTAGCTGGGGTGTGTCCCACATTACGCTTGCCGATACGCGGTCTCCACGAAAAGCTTTGCAGGGAAAGCTTGTAAAATAAATATTCCAACCACTCGCACCCACACTGGGTCCACGTGGTGTCCCACGGCGACTTCTTTCTCAGCAAGAGGAGTGTTATAGGCTGATTAAGAAAATATAAATGTAAAAAAAAAATGAAATGAAGTAATTATAATATTACTAGCTGCGCCCCGCAGTTTCACCCGCATACGTGTCGATCCCGTGTCAATATCGGGACAAAAAGTATTCTATGTATTATTTTGATGTATAAGCTATATTACTGTAAAGTTTCATCAAAATCCGTTCACTAGTTTTTGCGTGAAAGAGTAACAAACCATCCATCCATTACAATTTTTTGCGTTTATAATATTAGTAGGAAGTAGGATGTGGTAATATTGCTCAATTTTACACTTGTGGTAGATTTCAGCTGGCTTATTCTGTAAAATTCCACTGATGCTAGGGATTTACATGAAGTTATCTTACTTTCCCAACCAAGTTTATGTAGTCGTCTGTCAGACGTTCTGGCTTTTACTCGTAACTAATGTCAGCGACTGACTCCGAATGTGTTATTATATGGATCCGATAAACTGGTCTGCCAGTCAATTATGCCTTTACTGACAGTGACTAGCAAATCCGTATCTACAGATTAGTCTATGGACTGCATTCTCCGAGCACAATACAGAGTGTTCTATTAACATATTTCTTTCTTTTACTTTAACATAAAACGGTAATCGGCCAATTTACAGTAGTTAACTCCGACTCAAAGCATTTATTTCAAATAAACCAATAACAGGCACTTTTGAATTGTCAAGGGGTCGGTCAGTCAGAAAGATGAAGCTAGTTGCCCATTCTAAAGCGTAGTAGGTACCTACGGAGAAGAACGGATAAGAAACTCCACGGAGACTTTTTTAAATCATAAAATTGTTACAAAATATTGGTTATATCATTCATGTTGAAGTTAAAGATAACTTTAAGCAAAAAATCACACACTCATCTCACAGAACTGACAAGATATGCTACATTATCGTCTTTGATTCGTCCACAAATACATCACAGTCAGGTTTCTATCTAGTTTCTAGGCAAGAGCCCCCCAAGTATCACTCAGCAACGCTTCTAACTCCACAATTGAGCCACACTGTAATGCGGCGGGATTAAGCGCCTCTATTAATATACGTATTGTACGGAATGAAGCCTCTTCAATTCACCACCGTATATTGTGCTTCATTTGAAATAATCGCTTAATTCCACGTAATGGATATACCTAGCTCTTGAAGACTACTGTAGAAATGGCTGGAGCTGGGTTTGTGTATTTAAAAGGTAGTTTTCAGAGTTTTGCAATTTTATCTTCAACTAGCTTCTGCCTGCGGCTTTGTCCGCGTAAAATTTCTTGTTCCCTGACCCATCCTGTCGCATCGCATCACCTGCTCGCGCTATTACTTCGTTTTTATTCTTTCTTACTTTTTTTTCTTTTTGCTCGGCTCCTAAGACTCCTAACGTGACGTAACGTAGCCTATAACGTTCCTCAAGACTTGGGCTATCAAATGATAAAATATTTTTTTTTAATCGACGGTTAGTTCCAGAGATTAGCGCGTTCAGAAAAACCAACTCTTCATCTTTATTTAGATATATAGATAAGATTCTCCAAGCAATAATAGCCAAGGCCGCTGGGTAACAATGGGTTTCTTTTAGACATTTCAACAACATTCATTGCGTTATTTACGTTGTTGAGAAGACAAATTTGTTGAACATATAAATCAATGGATTAACAATATCATTCAAAATAGTTCAGGTTGTGGTTGACAGTGTGTAACGCAAAAAGGGTTTGCAGGTCAGAATCAAAATAGGGTAGGGCTGTTTCACGAAAGAAGTCTCGCAGACGACGCCACTTTCGTGCGGCGTAATCATGAATAATTATTTATTTATTTATTTGTCTCGACATCACATCACAGGCGCAGGCAGAAAGGTATCTGACGACAACAACCCTCCTAGTTGTTGTAGGAATGTTGCTAACTATCTAATGATATATAATTAGTTCCACTTATTGCCGCGGAACTTCTACCGTGAAACGCATCCAACAATGCGATATTTTGTAGCATTCTTGTTTCACTACACAATATTGCGTGAACTTCACCAGCACGGAGACAACCGTGCACTTTTACAAGCAACTGCCATTCGGGACAATCTCAAGCGATTTAAGCAGCAAGAAATCAACTACTATGCAGTGTTCTTCTTGATTTAACGCCTTAAACTAAACACAATCAAACGGCAAACTAAGCAACGTACCCACAGGTGTATCATAAATCCTGACTATAAGGGCAGGACTATACCTCAACGCGCACTAAGTGCTATATAAGCTCAATAGATCCCCGTTTATCTGGTGCTAGTGTACCGCCGGCCTTATTTATGAGTCTCCGCAGACTATTCATTTGGTAAGACGTTATAGAGTTGTTTGGTTCATCCCCTATTTTTATGGGCCTTTGCAAGATAAACTGTGTGGTAGCGTAGTTTTCCGACAATAGCCGATGTCCCACGAGGTTTGGGAGAGCAGGAAATAATCAATTGGCCAAAAGATATTGGTTAACGTATGTTTCTATTTGGGGGTCTATTTGTAGTGTTGGGGGTGTGTGAGGACGTCACGGGACATAAAAATACCCATTCATTTCAACCTGACTTTTGTTGCTATAATCTTTATTTTGTTTTCCAAAATTAACTCAATTTTTGGTTGTATATAAACCTTTTAAAGCCATTTTTTGTTTTGTTTTTACACATACTATATGACATCTCGTAGTTGACCTTGAGAGGTCGTGACTACTTAACCGGACTATCCTGTGGTTGCCTTAAGTAAACTCAAAACCTCCAGCCAGGGGTTTAAAGCGATTTTAATAGTCCTAATATTATGTATGAGATCACCTTTTCCTACTTTTCTTTTATATACGAGTTTCCGAGTTCTTACCTGCATGATAGTGGTAAGAATACTTAGTATAAAAATATCATAATCACCGCCATCCAAGTCCACCGTCATACAAGTCTTTCGACCTCCAATACAGCTCTTCTACAAACCCTTATTATAAATCCCAAAGCCACAAGAAAACCTTATTTATTTTTCTCATTTTCCTTTAGAAAGTCACACCTAATACATCCGAAAAAACGTAAATCCATCTGTTTATAATGAGCAGCTGTTCCGCCACACAACCTAAACCCTGGTTTTATATTTAATTTACAAGAGCATTATGAATCCGTGGCAGGATTTGTTGAGGGCCCATAACTGTTGTTTTACAACACCCTGTAGAGTCGTTCTGTCAAGACTTGGGGTTATACAGCGTTTCATTTATGTCTAATTTGCTGTGGACATTAAGTATTGATGCACTAAAAATTGTATTGAAGTATGGCGTAAAACAGAGTTACATGGGTGTTTTTGTTTGTTTATTGTTGGAGGGAATGAAAGAAAGGAGCAAGATGCCAAAAATAAATTCATGTCGTTAGAGAGATTTTGCATGAGATTTTAATTTCCTACGAAGAGGATTCCGACAGGAGAGTATAAAATCGGCTTATTCCAATCGGATCCCACAATCCCGTCCCATTTTGTGGGACTCGCTAGGAATGTGGATAAAATGAACTGTGTGTACACACACCTACATCAGCCATAGAAAACAATTTTTTTTTTAAACGTTTCCCCACACTAGGAATTTCTCCTGTATCGTGGGTGCGTTTACAAACATTTAAAGTCACATACACAAACAGCCAGACCCGGAACAACTACTTGTAGGCCATACAAATATTAGTTCCGTGCGGGAATCGAACCCGCGATACGCAGCGCAGCAGTCAATCGCTTAACCACTGCGCCAACCGTGCCGTCATGCCGATTAGCATAATCGCATAATCAGTCTACAACGCTCTGACGCAAGGGACACAGACACCGTAGTCAATCCACTTAGATTGAAAATGGTTATTACTATAACATAAAGAAAGCATAACATCACGCGTTGTTTCCCCGAAGGGTGAGGCAGAGGTGTACCTATAGTACCCACAAAAGAAGGTCCGAGTTAGATAATCCTTTTATAAACAAAATCAATCAACTCAGCCTGTTGCAGTCCACTGCTGGACATAGGCCTCTCCCAGGCTCTGCATCATCTAACAAAGGCGGATATTCGGGGTCGCGGGCGATTAGAGTGGGGACTCTGTCGGCCCACTGAGTGACCTCGGGAAGACGGCGCACAGTGGTCATGTGTTGCCTTGCACACTTGCACAGTCAGGCTTCTGGGAGACCCCTTTACAGTCTCCCCAGAGATGTGCCCTAACAGGCGTTGCACAGAGGGGGCTCCGGATTGGTCTTTTGAGAGGTAGCGGTGCCCCTTCCATGTGCAGATGGTGACCACCGGGGTGGTTTTAGTGAATAAAAATCCCACACTCCCTGGTTTTATCCTCAAAGACCAGGCACCTTTTGAAGGCTTCCGCCGAAAACAAAAAAAAAAAGGCCTCTCCCAGGCTGCGCCACAACACCCTGTCCTCCGCCTTCCGCATCCAGTCTGTCCCGACCACCTTCTTTACGCCGTCCGTCCATCTAGCTAAACAAACTCACCGTATGTAAACATTAATAAAACTACCAAGCTCAAGTTGTAAACATACCCAAGTATTTGATTAAACTCGAAACATAAAAATACCGTAAAAGCAAGCACCTCCAAAATACGCAAAGAACTATCACGATGCAATAATTAAATTAATTCCTTAATGTTTCAACGAGCCTCCATCGAAATTTACAATTGGAAAGATGTCTACAGATGCGTGGCAAAAATTTAATTTAATTAATTGAAAGGCTTTCCCGTTGAGTACCCACTCACCGCCAGTGATGGGTAGGATACAATTTTTCCAATATAAATTTTGATTTCGTTAACGTTTACTGTGTAATTTTTGTGGCTTTTTAATTTAATTATAATTTTTGAGAGGTATTCGTTGATAATTTTCACATTTTAATTGTTTTCCTAGTGTTTACTGAAAATTAATTGCAAAAATAAATGCAATCAAGGCAAGATTAAAAAGAAAGAATTAAAAATTAGAAAGCGTCCCATAACGTAGGTGCACGTGACGTAGAAACGGTCACGTAGGTACTACCTACGTTGCGTCAGTAATAGGAATTAAGTTGATCATGTCCAACTAACTTATGTACGAACAAAAAACATATAGAATTGTTTGACAAAACATTTTATTTAGACCCTTAACGCTTTTAAATAGTTTTGTCAAATTCAGCAGTTTTTTCAAACTATTCTAAGCATTCCACTCTAAATAGTTTATGACGTCCCTCCATATTCACCATTGCCTCAACAACTTTTATTATTTCTTTACGCCAACATGTCTATCGACGGTAAACACGACCTGTCTATTCCAAGCCACAGCGCGGCGGTGCTCTTATAGTTTTGCAATAAAGCTTCGTACCGAGCGCAAGCGACATGTGTCTGACGTGTGCTCAAGTTACCAGTTTACTTAGAACCCCTCCCCTCGCCGCTTCCCTTTACCTCAGCTTTAAGGCTGATGGAGTAAATAATACCTATATTATGATTTGCTGTCAAGCTAAGACATATATCTTCAAGTGACTAACTATTACTAGACTTCCAGGCAAACCATGTAGCAAGAAGACCGCATCATCAATGATGCGGTCTTCTTGCTACCATGAGCAACATGTGTTGATTACCATGAGCTTGAGCTCATGGTAATCGACAGGCGTAGCACATCAGATCTTGACACCACTATACTTATTATCAAAACAGTCATCCGGTTTTTGAAAGCCGGATCATGTCAATGTAAATAAACTGCCAAATCTTATGTCAGATGTTTCGGTTAACCGAAATAGCAATAGTCAATCTAAATGTGAGATATGACAACAGAGGGTTACCTAATTCTCGTAATTTTTAGAACGTCACAGTCTGATCTCAGTCTCAATCTGTCAAAAATACTTCTAGTTTCCTACATTTTTGACAAGCTTTTGACATTGGTTGTCGCTGAGATGAAATTGAAACTAGATTTTGAACGTTTTTAATTACAAGAATTGGCCTTTACATCCTGAAGCCATCCGGTTTTTGAAAGTCAGATCATGTCAATGTAGTTGTAAATGAACTGTATGTCAGATGTTTCGGTTAACCGAAATAACAATAGTCAATCAAATTGCTCGATGTGAGATAATACAACAGATTTAAATATAGGCTTTCAGAACCCAGAGTTAAGTCCGAGGGAAGCACAGATAAGTTTCTTTCTGAGAAAATATACCTAAGAATATACGAACAGAGGTACTGAATAAAACACCATCTGTCGCCAAAGATAGTTGGAAGTTCCGTTCACATATAAAAATATCTACATCTCTGTTTATAGCCATTAGGATATCGGCTTACGAGTATATCTCAGTTACCAGGAAAACTTAAGGTGTCAGAGTAAATTGGTCGCGTCGATACGACGAAGTTCGAAGAAGCATGTTGCACGTACGGCGTCTTCATAAACGATAGATAATAACTGAATACAAAGTGAAGTTTTGCATGGAAACACTGACACTTTTAATCAATCTGGTGCTGGGTTGAAGGAAACTACGTTAGCTTAACAGGTTTTTTTTTATTCAAACCTGTGTGATGTGAGGTTTTGTTTTATTATGTTAATAGCTGTTGCCTGCACTGTCACTCAACTGTCGGAAGTATTTTATACATGCATTGTGTAAGTTACCCCGCAGGGTACTTGCATAACACCCTAACAATTGCAATGGCTTTCATTTTGACAATTCAACAACATTCATTGCGTTTTTTACGTTGTCGAGCAGACGAAGTTTTCAAACATATGAAGCAATTAATTAGGAATATCCGTCAAAATCGTTTAGATTGTGAAAATAAGTGTGTTTTATTACGCTATTAGGATGCAGGTCCATGGTCTGTCTGTGTGCTAATTGCATCCAAATCATTGCGTGATTGAGTAACAAATATCTTCACAAACGTTAAAAAAATAAACAAAACAAAAATATTTATTCCGGGCATAAGATAGCTAAGGGCAGACGCCCTTTTCTTACTTCCAAATATACTAAATGCACTAAGAACAAAGAAAAATAATTAGCCTTCGCTTTTCTCATTACTTCACAGGTTGCAACAGCAACATTCATCTGTTGAGCGTCGCCACAGAACATCACGCCCTAGGCATTCCATTAAAATTCGCTTGTTACCGTACAATTGCACCAAACAAGAGCAGTCGAAATGATAACAAATTAAATTAAATTTATTAAAACTCCAAAAGCTTCGCCTACGGGGGACATGTACGCTGCTAATGAGGTCTTTGTTCAAAATAATGTTTTTATTCTTGTTTGTGGATATAATTATAATAGCAAATGTGGGCAGTACCGTAAATTGAAATTATATAAATAAATAATGGACATCCAAAAGTTTGTAGAGAGAAAAATACATTGAGTATTGTTATACTTACAATTTATGGTGACACTAAGCTTACAAGCCTGTTAATTTACGGTGACACTAAGCTTACAAGCCTGTTAATTGCCCGGAAAACGTCGTATATACGCATTAGTTTTCCATCAACACAAAATAATTACAACCAAAAAATACGTCTTCATTCCTAAGTACCCCATTTTAAATTGCATCCCACACAGATTACCCTAATGTTATGGGGATACATTTTAAGGCTTTCATTTCCCCTATTTTTCGCTAAAAACCCTTAGGCTCTTTGTACACACACGTTTTTCTTGTCGTGAAAAACTAAGGTTTATTCGCCGCGTGTAGGCACTGCTGTCAGTGTTGTATGGTCATACGATGGAAACTTGTTCACGGACACGTTTTTTCTTCGGCGCGGTTTATACACTGTATGTAGGCAGGGTTCGTCAGTGTTGTATGGATCATTATGGAAGCTTGTTGACAGACACTTTTTTTCTACTGCGCAGTTTAATAGTCCTCCAAACCGTATTCCAGCCAAGGCAGCTAATCTCAACGGAGACTAACCTTCAGCGCGGGAGATATTATAGAGTATACAACTATGTGCGCAGACACAGGTGACGGCACGCAATCCGACACGACCGAAGAGAGATCAGGCGCAGGACCAATGGTTTATTATACCGCCAACTTCCAAACCCCGAGCTGTTACTAAAACATTCCTAATGGCAAACTCAATAACGCTGCCTGACCTGGGAATCGACCCCACGCTCAGCATTCGCGTTTACGACCACGAGACCAACGTGGCAGTTAAGCGCGGCTTATATGCCGTACCGTAGAGAAACCGTGCCGTGTACAAAGGGCCTTATTTTCCCACACTTTCCGATCTCGCGCCACTTTTATGCTTTCATCTGAAAGTGTTCATGCTTTCTCGAAAACCCTTAATATTATTTTGCTTAGAAGCCCCGACTTTTCTTTACAAGGAATTTGTTAAAATTACGAATAATTTATACTTCAAACAGTCTTGGAAAATTGAAAATTATGGAGTTGATAGCATATAATTTGAGGATCCCTAAAAACTTGGCGTGAAACAGGAGTCAAGTTATCAGCTGCGAAAAAATTAAACAATAAGTTACCATTAGGAGAGTTCTTTCAGAATGTTTACTCATTACTTGAATCCGTCTTTTTTTTTTTTTTTTATAAATGAAGAAAGAAAGAAAAGAATGAAAATGCATTTATTTGCGGCAAATATGACGCATGAAAAAAGGACCTTAACACACAAAAAAAACAAGTTGGGGGTAAACATGCGTCACATTCACGCAAAACGGCCTTGGACATTGTGAATATTCTATTCGTTATATCGATCTTTTGACAAAATCAATAAGAGACATATTATCTACTAGATCAATCAAACTGCCTAGCTTTTCCCCAACTATGTTTGGGTCGGCTTCCGGTCTAACCAAATGCAGTTGAATACCAGTATTTTAAATAGAGTGACAGTCTATCTGACCTCCACAACCCAGTAACGGGGTAATAGGTACGATACCCCTTGGTAAAACTGTTTGTCAAACTTAAGAACTTCTGACGACCCGTAACGACTGTCAAAGATCCACGAACGACAGCCGGGACCGACGGCTTAACGTGCGTTCCGAAGCATGGAAGAGTGTCGGTATGTAAAGATAGTCACCCATCCACGGACCAACCCTGGCAAACGTAGCATAACCTGATGATTTGACCCGTGCGGCTGTTATTACGTGGCCCCTCATATCTACTAGACATACGAGTATCTATTAGATCAAAAAAGTATAATAACTCCTTTGGAACCTAAATAGATTTTGTACCTAAATAAATTTGCACGTTACCTTCACAATATTCTAAACCTTCAAAACCTTTTTTATGTTCGCTCATTGGTATGTAAATTCCGCTTGTATGTAGTAGCCTGAACAAGACAATCAACGTCATACATCATTCGCTTCTGTCTGGACAGGAGAGGATACCAGGTTACTCTTATTTACCGGCACGGACGTTATATCGGCCCATTGTTTCCTTGTCAATTACCGAACTTACGTCTGACGTTGCCAATATTCTTTAGCTACCTACCGAAAACAGAAAATGAAAAGAAAACATTTATTGTAACTTTATCATAATACTTTATCTGTATCAGATACAGTATTTTTTGTTTGTTTGATTTATTTTATAGAATCCGTATTTTACTTTTGCTTGTGACGCGTACGTATTTTGCTAACGTTAGCCTCTTCTACACGATGCAAGTTTCTTTCTTTCAATTATTTATTTTTAGCCTATTTTGTCCCACTGCAGGGCAAAGTCCTCCCTATCTCCTTTCCTCTCCTCTCTGTCTTGACCTAGTGTTGACTAATCCCGTCTGTAGGCGTCAAGCTCGTCCCGCCATCTTCTCCTGGGCCTGACTTGATGCTGCCGGACGTTTACTGGGATCAAATCACACTGTGTAAATCAGGCTTTAGGAAAAGTTACTGGTTTAACTCAGATACAGATTGTTCCAATTTCAGATTCCAGTTCCTCTAAGCAATAGGTATAGTGTAGCCCTTTTTTTTTTCAAAATCTTTATAATGTAGATGCACAACCAAAGGCAAGGATTCATGCTGTTTATTTAAAATTTTTGAATCAACTCTTAAACATGTTGTAAATTATCGTTTCGTTTTGTTTTGCCGCCTGCATCGTCAAGACGAGACGGTTCTTTAATGGAGCCGTAATTAAAAGAAAACACTAATTTAAATAAGAAAATTGATATTTTAATTCTAGAAAAATATGTTACAAAATTATTCTTAGCTACCAAAAGTTTGATGTTCTACTCGTATTAGCTAATGAAGAAAATATGAAAATATAATGATTGGTCATGATTATGAAATTGTGAATTTGATGGTGACATTTTGACACTTTTTCATTTCATGTTCAGCGGGGTAATTGCGTAACACACAAACAGTAGCAATTGCTTTCATTTTGACAGTTCAACAACATTTACGTGATTGAGCAGACCATTTTTTTAATCATACGGCGCAATAAATTTTCCTGAATCAATCTGAATCATTTGAAGAATACATATAGCATTCGTCATAATGATTCAGATTCTGTTTGAAAGTGTGTTTAAACGAAATTAAGGTGCTATTTTCTTAATAATAACTAATAATGTTTGATAAGTTCGGATAGCCATGTTTCGCGGATATACCTAATCAAAGTTTGATTGAATTCTTATTTACTGCTACGGCTACTATTTACAGGTTTAAATGCCTCCTTGATATTTGAAGAAAGTCATAAGTAGAGGGTTATTCCTAACATAGATCAAAAGCTTACTGAAATTGCTTTGAAAGTAGATAAAAGCACAAATACTTGTAAAAAAAATCAATATTTTCCTACAAAATATGGCTATAACGAAACCTACTTTATCGCACGCAAGTACAACATACTTCCATATCAACAAACTCCGCATAGCGTGATAAGATTATATTTTTCAATACAAAATACTTACAAATAATATTATGATGCGAGAATGAATGATGTTTATGAAAAAGTATTTTATTATTTAAATAAAATAAATTACTTCTAGTACCGAATGTTAGTGCGAGAATGTATGTGATTTTGCATTTAAGGAAAGAGAGCTCTATGATTATAACAGTAAAGTTGTAAATTGAATGAGATTTGTAGGAAACTTCATCGTTGTAAATCATGGAAGTCTGACTTCTTTTATATTCTCGATGGGTTTTCATATTTGACCAAATTACTTATATGATATTTTCTACAATAATGGCGAGTTTTAGTTTCTCTTCTCTGCTTATATCTAATGTTTTCTGTAAAAGATTCCATGGGTTGGGCCGTGAGCTGGTACGTGGATTTCTTCCTCTGGTTTGGGTTTTGGTACGAATGGGTTGTGGTGAGGATCTGCGTTCAACCTGAAACATTTTTAAAATTGATTAATCTTCTCATGGGCAGACGACTTGCTATATAGTTGGCAAACATGAGTATCTTGGCAATCAATGAAGTAAGCAGTAGATATTTATTTTATTTTTGCGTTTTCAGTCGCTGTCAATTGATGATTATGACGATGCTTTAAGGGCTTATGCACACAGAGTATTTTGCCTTGAAAATGCAGCGCCTGTTGCGTTTGAAGCGCGTATGTGCACGTCGACGGCGCATTTAAAAAACGCCGTTTATAAAAATAATCTGCCAAAAAATAACAGAATAAACCTTAATTAGGCCCGATATCCAATAAAGGACCACGGAATACGTCAACAAACTGCAAACGTATCCCGATTGACACGATGACGCTTTTTAGCGCAAAGCCAGGCCAAAGCTAGCCCAAATACGTGCATAATTGATTTTCAACGTATTTCGGCTAACAACTGACGCGGGCTGTGCAGGCCCAATGAATGATCCTTGGGGGATAATGGCTCTGATCACAATTTGCTGACTAGCGAGGTTTCAGATAGATGTTATTAATGTAGGGATTTAGTTTAGCATGACTTTGATTACTTGTAGAATGATCGTACTGGTAAGGAACCTCTCACTCTTATGTTCTTATTGCAGCGGTCTCCTGTCTCATGATCACTACAAAATCACCATTGATTTCAACCATCAATGAATTTGATAGGTTGTACTGTATCCTTTTTGGGCAGATCGTCACTATCTCCCTTATCTTATTTATTTTCGATTAGCCCTGCACATCTATTTCTTTCAGACATAGAAAAGTGTAATGACAGCTGTCACCACAAAGTTAACTCTCTTTCTAAATTCCGTTCATAGTTATTTTACCTCTGACAGCAGCAACCTTATTGTAACGAAAACAAAGATCACAATGATTTTAACAGACTTGTCAATGGCAGCAACCCAACAGCAACCAAAGGAAAACCAAAGGAAAAATATACAAACTTGTAAAGAGTGATGGCCTTAGCGCAGTCCACGTTGTACCACCAATCACAGGCGAACTTGGCCTGATCGAAGAGTGTACCATTGGTGCAAAGGAACGAAGCCCCTTGTTCACCCTCACGACCGTCGTGGCATACGTGGTAGGCCTGAAAAAGGAAAAAAAAAATGTGATTACATGACTTTGCCTACCATCCAATATAACATTGGCGTAGGTGTAAATTCTCATCACCTAATGGTCCGTGTCAATTTAGCACACCCTTGCTTCGAGGCTAAACTCGCACAGGCACCTGACGCAATTCGTGCCGATATATAGCAAATCTAAAGACGAGTAAATTATCACTAGAGCGAGTTTTTCACAAATATAATGGATGGCTGGTAGCAGCTGGATGAGAGTTGCCGAAAATCGAGTTGAATGGCGTGCAATAGGAGAGGCCTATGTACAGACTGCTGTACATAGGCCTCTCCTATAGCAGTCCACTGGGACTGCTCTAGGCTTATGATGATGACGATGATGAGCTTTTCGCCGTGCAAATTTACACCTACACCATTTCATCTGGTGAAAAGGTCGATAGCGTCTTTTACTAAGCCGAGAGCTTTATTTAGAACAAACAAAATTACATATTCGTATTTAAGTCTCGCAAAAAAGAATAAAAACCTTGTAAAAAGTTTTTTAATTAGTACAGAGACTAATACTTGTTAAAGTCAAGACTTGCGCGAAGATACGCGGAATTGGTCCAAAGATAACTTCATGCTATGCTTCCTGCTTCTAACATGCAGCACATTGTAGAGAAATATACCCTTTACATTACATAACATATTCATTTTTGTACTTTTAGGAAAGTTTAACGATTTTTATGAAGATTTAACATATTTATGAACATTTTATGGATTTTTATGAACATAAAACAAAATTTTACTTAAGTAACTCCACGAAACTGGCCAAGATTCTGAACCAATTATTTGGGCAAACATTGCCGAAACGGACGGCCTTTTTCCACGGAAAGCTTTAGTTGGAAAGTTAGGAGAATTATAACGTGATTCTAATAATAACTTGGACTTACCGGCCCTTGAAGCCTTTGGGGTTATTCGGGGCTACTACGACAATATCTCGAAACTTATTCAATTCTGAGAAATTACGACCATTACGATTAAACTGGGCTGAAGTAACCATATGATTATAAGTTTGGAGTTTGTTATTAATCGAATAAAAACAAGGGGTTTCCTTGGTAAATGTATAATTTATATTAATATAAACATCCCAATTTTAACGTTGTGTGTATAAAAGACCAATTTTGAATTTTATCAGCAATATTATTGATAGTTCATTGAGAAGACATTATAAAAAATTCAATTTTTTTTAAATATAAATGATTTTTTTTTTTTTTTTAAATAATGAAAACTACAAATAATATTAACTACTCCAGATGCACATTCGAACCTCATATTCCCAATACTCAAAGCAATACACGAACAGATTCTCAATCAACGAAGATCAAAATAATCTAGAACGCGTTAGAATGATATGGAATGTTATTGGAACTCCAGTGAACGATACTGAGTTGCGCACACAGATTGCAGAACCAACCGCTACTGTATCTTGCATCATAAATCGGACGACAGCACATGGTCTCAATGAGAAAAGTTGAGAATGTTGAGATCGAATAAAGTGAACATACATTCTTGATCGGATATCTGGTTGGAGTGTGTAGCTTAATACTGTTTCAGTTTTATGTGTTGACCCTGTTGCTATTTTGTTTATTGGAGTAGTTTGCATCTTGCAATAGATATATGGTTTTGTTCATGTATAATTTTAAAATTGCAGTTGGGACATATGATTTTATTTATGTAAGGGCTGATTTTTCCATCGCCGATAACTTTTATTCGAGGAATAAAATTGACGTTTGACAGTTATTGTATGAAATAACTGTCAAGATTTCAAAATTATTCCTCGAATAAAGTTATCAGATGATTGAAAAATCAGCCCTAAGTAGGTTTGTACAAACAACGGATATCAACTTTTACATGTCAGTCATATTTTAAGAACTAGATAAGGCATTTCCTATTTGACTACTCTGAGAAGAAAGTCCGAAACAAACTGAGAGGTCACAGTCTTTTTTAAAGTCCAGACATAATCTGGGTCAGGTCATGTGAAGATCATGTGGAAATGGTCTTTTGAGGAAAAAGCCACATAGATTGAGTGGACCTGTCCAGTCAGTAATCATTTAGCTCAACTCAGAACTTAAGCATCTAAAAGTGGAAATGAATCGAAGAAAACTGCCAAACAAAAAAAACGAAACCACCAAAATTCAATGAAGAAATTATACTATAAATAGGATTTATAGCCATTTATGGCTTTCAAGATAGCCGATTTTATTTTATTAGCTTACTGAACAGGATTATTTTCTAATAAAACGATCTCCTTTACAAACTTCTATTGGATCCTTTAAGGGTTCTAATACAATTTAATAGCCTTTGTGAAAAAGTCCTTTGTAGTGGAATATCAAAAAGCGTACCTACCTACCTCCATCGTGACCTAAAAATGGAACCCATCACCAACATAATCCAAAAAGTTGCTGAGGCCCATGAACCCCAACTCCACCGACATGTGAACATCAAGGTAATCCAGCTGTTAGACCAAACAAATATAGCGCGAAGACTAAAACGAACAAAACCTTTTGAGTCAGTGTAGTGTAAAAAGTGTAGAAATAATAGTGACAATGACACACATACAAGAACAAAGTGCTTATATCATCATCCCAGACTCTAAGAAAGTGAAACGGACTTGTGTAAAGTACAATCAACACTTTTCTAAGTTTAAAATAATTATAACGAAAAAAATTAAGTTAGATTTAAATTGCTTATAAGTCTTTTAGGCTAGATTGTAATTAATTATTAAGAACCTGGTTCTTTTTAATAAAAGAAAAAAAAACTAGATGATGTCGGCATATCCTATCATTCTGACTACTCTGAGAAAAAAGGCCGAAACAAACTCAGAGGTCTCTCTAAAGTTGTGAAATATTGCAACATCCAAAATTAGTTAGACTGATATTTTTAAATATTTTATGCGTGATATATTCAATTTCGTTCTACTTTTTGTTTTGTTCCTATATGTGGGTACAACATTAAAATACACAATTTTCCCGCCAGATTTTCTAAATTTTCAGGAAAACTATACAAGCTAGGACAAAATGGTCAATGACTAAATTATTTACTAATGAATTACCTACGAATAAGTACTACATTCATATTGATACGAGTTATAGTTAACTAGCTACGGTGCGTCAAAGTTTACTGAAATCTGCGCTTAGCAAAAATTAAACATTTAATACACAGGAAACAATAATATAACATTTTTTTTAAATATTCCTCCCAAAGTAAGGACTAGTTTTCGAACTAAAATTATCGCAAAATTAATGTGACAAATTGTTAAGCGCTCGTAAACTGCTGTGATTAGTTGAATGATTTAACAGCCAATCACAGCACTTTACGCGTGCCTGACAATTTGTCACATTAATTTTGCAATAATTTTCGTTCGAGAAACCGGCATTATTTATTATAATATTAATGTTAGAGATGACATGTCGGGTTAGTCAGAAAAAAAAATTCAAATGCCTCATGATTTAAAAGAAATATACGTTAAAACGGAAACTTTCACAAGACATTGTAGATGTTTTGTGCATTCCAAATGAAAGTAAGCTACTTATACTGTTCAGACAACGTTTTCTTCCCCAGAATTATTTTGAATAGACTTCATATAAATCTCGGTGACTGTTGAAATTCTCATAAGAATGGCCCACAGGAAACAATGCGTTGACATTAAACACACAAACGTATGATGTAAGACCTTTAAGTAAAGGTAGCTGCCAACGAGCTTAGAATCGAGACAGATGTGATATCATTATTAAATTATCATCTAAATAAATAAATAACCTATGTTGAGGTCGGCTTCCAGTCTAACCGGATGCAGCTGAATACCAATATTTTACATGGAGCGACTGCCTATCTGACCTCCACAACCCAGTTACTGGGTAATACGATACCCCTTGGTAAGACTGGTTGTCAGACTTTCGGGCTACTGACGACCCGTAACGGTTGTCAAAGATCCACGAATGACAGCCGGGACCAACGGCTTAGCGTGCTTTCCGAGGCACGGAAGGGTGTTGGTATGTGAAGATGATCACCCATCCACGGGCCAGCCGCGGTAAGCGTAGTTTAACCTGATCGACCTGTGCGGCTGTTATTACTTAGCCACAAGCCCCACCCAAGGTGTGATATAATGATTAAATATGACAATTTTAATATTACAACTCTTCAGTATTGAGTGCATTTGATTGCCATACATATGTAGAAAATCGGTACGGTCACAGATTTTCTACCGGATTGGGAATCGAACCCGTACTAATAATTATATTAGCTCTAAAGCGTAAGGCGTAGCGTAAGCGGAAGGATGAAATAATGTTGTGAGTACAGATGAAGAAATGAAGAATATTATTAAAGCGATTAGATACTTATATTTAAATTAAATTACTCAGACAAAACTCAGCGATTACAATAATAATAGCGCGGCACGATCCGATCGGCTCGGTAGGCGGTCAAATGACGACTGGTGGTCCGCAGCTCGGCTCATGCGCCAGTGGAAGCGCGTTTCGTAATGATGTCCTTTACTTGGAGTGCATATTTAGTTTCCAACTGTGTAGTAACGAAATAGAATTTTGTCGCGTCGCTGGTAATCCTTGACAGGATAAATTGGCCCTCTAATTGGGCGAACCATAAAGCCGGCTCCTCTGGACAAAATGGTGGACAGCGTAATGGCAGTCCTATTTTCGACACTTCTCCTGAGACAGCAGTGACTGCTTCTTTAGCGTCAGCATCGGCAAAATTCTCGGTATCGGACATCCTTCAGCAAAATATAAAATCGCTCACCGCTTGTGTTTTAGACCACAGCCTACTTTTTTCTCCGCTCCGATGTAAACAAACTAGCACCAGTTGATTCGCCACTCTTCTTGCTTCACTGAAACTGCTTGCTCCTTGCTGCACTCGAGTCTTCAATATGCGCGGTAGTCGAGGGTCACCAATGTAGAAAATCGGTACGGTCACAGATTTTCTACCGGATTGGGAATCGAACCCGTACTAATAATTATATTAGCTCTAAAGCGTAAGGCGTAGCGTAAGCGGAAGGATGAAATAATGTTGTGAGTACAGATGAAGAAATGAAGAATATTATTAAAGCGATTAGATACTTATATTTAAATTAAATTACTCAGACAAAACTCAGCGATTACAATAATAATAGCGCGGCACGATCCGATCGGCTCGGTAGGCGGTCAAATGACGACTGGTGGTCCGCAGCTCGGCTCATGCGCCAGTGGAAGCGCGTGCACGCAGTCTCCCGCAGCCCGAGGTCATTGACGCCGTCGCCAGTACAATTATCACGCGCGCCTTGAGTGCGCGCGGCACGTGTAAGCGTGCGGTCATTCGGTGCAACCGATCGTATGATCTGTATGTTTGGCCCAAGATTCATGAGCGGAGCGATTCCGCTCTAAAATGTAAGGTGGTGGTCCAATCGGTTATTGTTCCGCCACACATAGATTAATATCAATTAGATTCGATTTTCCACGACAATAGTCACAAGTAACCAGTTCAAACTCAAATCACCAATGAGTAGCCGGAATGTGACTGCACTAGTATTTCAATGGCGGTCCGTACACGGTGCAACCAATCACAAACTAGTTAATAACGCGTTAGTACCTACATAAGTCGCTTCGTGAGAAAACCCCAATGTCCTAGAACCAAATATTCGAAGACATGTGACATGTACCAACCCGCACTGAGCCCGTGTGGTGGGTAACGGCTCACTTCCTCTCACAGAGAGGAGGCCTGTGTCCCAGCAGTGGGAATATTATAGGCTTGTCGTGGATGGATGGCGCCACAGTACAGCGGACAGCGCCATCTAACAATTTTACCCACTGCAGTGCCCAGCAGTATCGATTTCTAATGTCGATAAACCAAAAACAAGATTTTCTTATCTCATAATATCAAATAACTATAACTGATTACTAGTAGTGTACTACTCTTATGTACAGACGCCGCACATCAAGCTACTACAATCTGTCAAAGACAATGACCAAAAGTCGTACCAAAAAGTCTCATGCATCAAGATCAAAATATTATAGTCATTATTTTCATAATTTTTTACGACATTACGCGTCGGGGATTTGATTTTTGAACAGGGAATTTAATTGAAAATAAAAAAGTGTTGATATTGTTTTATTCCCTTTACATGACGTTCCGTTTCAAATGATATGATTTTATGATTAATATAACTAATATTTTATGATTCATAAATTTTGAAAGTGTCATGATCACGTCTTTCAAAAAACATGTAAAAAAATTATACTTTGCCGATTCTACATTAATTAAAACTAGAATAAAATAGAATAGAATTTTTATTTACACGATTATGATTTTTTTAGAGCAATAATGGCTGTTCGTGTATAACAAGTCAAACAAAATAAAGTAAGTAATTTCGATTTTTTTTGAAAATCTCCGAAACGGGTTTTGTTTACAAAAAAAAACGTTTGTAGGAGCTAATGTGATAAGTGCAGTATAAAAAACAAAGTTTTATTTTGATGCAGCATGGTACGGGATTCCATACATTCATGGCATTGTCCTTTCTTTAATAGATTTTCAACTTTATCGCTAAAGCTCAAGGTTCAAGGTTGATTGGAAAAATTTCAGTTTCGGGTTGTTTAACCAACTGGCGTCTGTACTTTTTTGCATTATCGTTATTAGATATCAATACCTGTCAATGGCTGTCATTCGTGGATCTTTGACAATCGTTACGGGTAGTCAGAAGCCCGAAAATCTGACAACCAGTCTTACCAAGGCGTATCGTATTACCCAATAACTGGGTTGTGGAGGTCAGATAGGCAGTCGCTCCATATAAAATACTGGTATTCAGCTGCATCCGGTTAGACTGGAAGCCGACCCCAACATAGTTGGGAAAATGCTAGGCAGATGATCTCATCTGCACAGAGTCTCACAATCTTAACAGAGGAATCTTCACAGACGTGACAGGTCATCATCATCTGCTGATGACCTGTCACCCCTGTGAAGATTCACTAGATAATTCAATTTGAACTTGTACGAGTATGAACAAAAGGAACATGAATGCATATCACCCTTGTTTCAACGATCTGTGGAACTGCCATAACAAAAGATGTTAGAGTAAATAACTTTACCCTTATGTTCATGTCGCTGTACCCTTTCGTGACCCGTTTTTGTTTTTCAATGGTATCCCTATTAATTAGTGAGTATGTTTGAGTAGCGTGTTCAAATATTTTCATTGAAATATTTAACATCGCGTTGTTTTCCACTGAAAATATTTAATCAGTCTGTACACATATTTTATTCATAGAAGGTTTAATAGCATTCTCATAATTATTTATAGCTTAACCAAAAATATTACGACTACTTAAGCGAAATGCGCTAAGATTTAAATGAATTTACATACCTGACACCAACATATAACCAACTATAGAGGTATGAGGAACAGGGTGTAAAGTTCACTCATACTCTATAGAAAAGGGAGGATCCTCCGACCAGACGGGTGTTGTGTCTGGCGGGCAACTGCCCAACGATTGATGTTGGGAAATTGTATCTATGCTAATTGCGCGGTAAACTCTGCTTGCGAGATGCAGGATTTGCGTGACGTCAGTATGACGCGTTGTTCGCATGTGGCGTTGTAGATACCGCTACATCACTCCCCTCCGGAGACCGGAGGTCGATAGTGGACTGAGTCTTGTATCTTGCGATGCTTGCCAGGCCAGCTGAGGTTCCAGTGAGTCGGAACCGGTTGCCGCATAGTTCACGGTGAGTCGGAACTGTCTGCGGAGTTGTCCCCAGTGAGTCGGGGTGGCGCTGCGTTATATTCCAGTGCGTCGGATGTACAGCGCCGGGTTGAGGCTGGCTGCTGCGTCGACCAGGAGAGGGTGCTCTGCTTGTTGACCGGCCGAAAGTGCAGTGTGCTGTGCCGAGGTTGCTGATGAGGCTGAGGGTGATGACCAGGTATGCGCGGACGCTGCATGCTGGTGGTCAGGATACCCGTTGAAGCCGTGGGTGCTGGCTGGCTGGGTGACTCGCCGCTAAAGCTTGCGGGAGTGATGATGATGACGTCACGCTGAAGTGCTTGCACGAAGGCTGCGCTGACGATCACGTCGGGGTCACCAGTATAGAGGTATGAGGAACAGGGTGTAAAGTTCACTCATCCTCCATAGAAAAGGGAGGATCCTCCGACCAGACGGGTGTTGTGTCTGGCGGGCAATTGCCCCAACGATTGATGTTGGGAAATTGTATCTATGCTAATTGCGCGGTAAACTCTGCTTGCGAGATGCAGGATTTGCGTGACGTCAGTATGACGCGTTGTTCGCATGTGGCGTTGTAGATACCGCTACACAACTACTGAGCTGCAAATCGCAAAAAGCGTTAGTAAATTTCGATTTTGCGGGCTACCCTGGCGCTTTCACTTTAATAAAAAGTAAATGAAATTGATTTATTGCACAACCCACTACCTACGTCCAGTAGTGGATTATCCAATAGACCAGGCCTACTTCAAAAACAGTCACAATACTTGTCATTTCATAATTACAGTTTAATAACTAAGATCATTTTCACGTTTTTTTTTTTTTTCTTTTAAAATGGGAAGTCATTAAATGACCCCTCCCGCTCTGAGTGGAGCAGAAGGGAGTGTCAGACTCTTACTGACTAAAACCCACCCGTGTTCCTTCCTTAGCCCTTTATGTACCAGGGCAGCGGTAACCCTTTCGGACGAACCCGCTAATCATTTTCACATTAAAAATTAAAGCCAACACAACGAGTACTCACATCACAATAATATCAATATTCAATACCGTACATAGTGTTTCCAAGCTATACAACACGTAATCCCAAAACTATCGAGCAACACAATCTAAACGTCTTATAAGCTTCTGAAGCGATTCCAGCGATTCAAGATATTCAAGCGATGCAGCGATGGAAGCGACACAGGTGATAGCTTTGTGCTGTCAAATGCTAGATTGGCACTCGATTAGTTATATAGCTTTGGTTCATATGATATTATGCTTTAAGGATAATGTGAATAGAGATCTAGATGGTATTTTAATATCATTACAATAGGATAGATATTGGCTGTGGTATTGTGAGATTTTGAAATCCATTTTGTTATGAAAATTACAAGCAACTCTATTATGTTAGGAAAGTTAGGATTGACATATAGCATAATCAGCCTATAATGATGCTGGGACTCAGCCCTCCTCTCTTCGCGAGGGAGTGGGCTGGAATCTACCAATCGGGCCCAATGTGGATTCGTAGATGTCACATTACTTCGAATTTTATATACCTCTGCTCTCTATTGACACATAACAAACGAGTTTTTAGTGTTTCTAGATTTCGTTCTGCAATAGATTATTTGGCTGTTAACATTAGGTAACCTGTAGTCACCAAAATTTATAAATTGCGAAATAAACATACACAAAATTTACGGTGAAACTAACAAGTTTACTCAAATCTAGAGCAAATTAATAATACTTTTATGAACTAAGTACAGCTATTTTGTATTGCGACCTCAAACAGCATGCATGCTAAAATCGCACACATACAGGGTTATTTTTTATTGGCAAGCTAAACTCCGCAGACGCGATGGGTATCAATAGTATCTAAACACGATTCAATTAAAAAAATAATTCTTTTGTTTTTTTGTGGGGTATCGATCGCTGTTACTATAGTCACTTGAAATATCAATTTAGAAATTCGTTTTTTTTGTTAATGCTGTTAAGTTTACAAAAAAACACGTAACGTGTGTCGATATCTGAACACGATAAAAGTAAAGAAAACAGTTTTTCTCGATTCATACTTCAAGCAACAACACTATCAGAAATCGTTTCCCTACCAAAAACAACATCAAATCTTTTTATTTCATCGTTTTTAGATATCGATACCGATCGCGTCTGCGGAGTTTAGCTAGTCAATTTAAAATAACCCTGTAAGAGTAAGCCCAAATAAACCATCAGGTCTCCAGTGTGCAATATTCCTTATAGCTCAGGATTCAGAGCTTCAATCTTCGCGTTATCTGGACATCTGGACTTGGTGTCATCTAAACGGGGTTAATGCCATGTATTCAAGCGCCTCTTCAATACGAAATTATATCTGAAACTGATGCTGCAGCATGACTTTGTCAAAAATAAGGCATTAAAGGGGTCAAAGCCTTTACAAGACTAGAATATTCATGTACACACACAAGAAGGAATGGTTCATTCATAAGGGTCTAAAAAGACATTTAACAAAGCCGAGAGTCACTGCAATCATTTTTGTACTGGACCATACCTTCTGATTATGGAGATATTGAAGGTCAATGTTCAAAATTTTTTTTACATTGACGAAAACATGTTTTTAATGTTTAGTACATTAAAAACATGTTTTCGTCAATGTTTTTATTGTGCTAAACAACTAACAACTTTAAATACCTCACGACTAAACGCCAAAAATAAAATTAGTTTCCGAACTAAATTCAATGTTGCTTAGTTTGACGCACATAATGCATAGATTACGGCTATGTGTTTTCATTGTACACCCTGCATTTATAGCCAGCACACGTGAGTGTCGAAACACAATCTCGGCTATGAGCCTCGCTACCACCATGCTAACTGGCCTAACATGGATTGCGTAGTGCCGAAACCAGAGAATAAGACTGAAGCAAGTAGCTAAACTGAAACCGGCATGTCCTAGAACGAAAATTCGAAGACATGTGACATCTACCAACCCGGACTGGGCTCGCGTGGTGGATTTCGGTCCACTCCCTCTCACCGAGAGGAGGTCCGTGTCCCAGCAGTGGGAACATTATAGGCTGATCATACTAAGTAGCTAGACTATAATGGATGTCCGCGAAAGCGTATTATGGCTTAACTTGGAACAACAAAATTATCGCTGAATTGATCCTTTGACACATGGGAGCTGTTAAATTTTACAGATAGTGTCAGGCAGTCAGCTGAACTCGATATCCCCAGCATGGAGCGACAAATAAATTCTCTAATACGCTTTGTGATCGCCACTCACAGGCACGGAATTGCAACATCGCTTTAATGAATTTACTGAAGAAATATGGGGTCGCAAATGTGAAGCGCATTTTAATCCTCCGCTCCGTAAGCATTTTACCATAAAAATATGAAAAGAAGTGAATTAAAAACTCTTTTTTACCGTGACAAAGAACGAAATGAAAATGGTAAATTACTGTATTTATTCCCTTTGTGTCCGTGTCGAAATAATGCGATTATTGCTCGGCAATCATAATCAAACTATCATCAATTGTTCCGATACATTGCCTGCAGGCGCCAATTAAGGTTTATTGACTGACGTTCCGAGTGTATTATTTATCATTGTTATGATTTTAGGTAGCGGTGCTATTGTCTCATTCAGAATTCGTCGGAAAGTTTGACCCTAGAGATAACTAGGGTAGGAAATACTAATACTAATCTAGATAACTATAAACCCTAGGCTACAACAACTTGCTATGTTTTTGAAAACTAGGAGTTTTGTAGGAAATCCCGGAACACTTTGTTTATAAAGCTCTGAATTTTACTTCGTTGGAAAAATGTGCATTTTTTTTAAACTAGTGTTCATTTTTGTTTGTCAAATAAAAATGAAACACTGGCGTTGATGACCAACGGTTATTTTGGACTCTTTGCAGGATATCCTTGTCCCGATGCACTCAGAGAACTAGGATGCCTCAAAGCTACACTTTCTCATCAAAAACCATTCTGATGTAGGTGCTCGTTCATTTAGTACTGCTATATTTTTACATTTATATAGAAATGTAGCAGCTGACATTTTTATGGTGTACATAATTATGAGTATATGTAAAATAAATGTTTTGGTTGATTTATCTTCTGCTATATCAAAAATCCATCAAAAAGTAGTTACCTGGCACCCAGTCTCCACATTGGCATACATGCCAGGTCTGACTGGCACGTGGTGGCACGAGAAGCTGGTGTCTGGCACGCTGTGGTATATGGGGAAGTCAACTCCTGGTGTGCCGGGGACATTGCGCAGGTCCTGTGGCTTCTCATGCTCACGGAGCGGCTTGGGGCGAACCACGGCTTGTTCATAGTGGGTTTCATATGGGTCGTATTGCTGAAACAATGAATTTGGTAAGTATGATGGAAGAATGGGCGAGGCCTTTGCCTAGCTGTAGGATGCGCTGGTGATATTAGGCTCTGGTATCTTATAGCGCCTGTGTTAATACGAGGAAAAGATATTAATTTCATCATCTGCCCACCTATTTCCCAACTAAGTTGGAGTCAGCTTCCAGTGAGTGGCTTCAGTGGAGGTCAGATAGGCAGTCGTTTCATGAATCGACTGGCTATCTGACCTACACCACCCAGTTGCTAGGTAACACGATACCTTTGGGAAGACTGGTTGTCAGACTTTTGGGCTTCTAAAGAACTACCCGTAACGACTGTCAAAGGTCTACAAATGATAGCCGGGACCGAAGGCTTAACGTGCTTTCGGAAGCACGGAGGGATCTCGATACATAATGGATTGTCACCCATCCACAGACCGACCTCGGCGAGCTTTGCTTAACCTTAAAGAACAACCCGCGCGGCTGTTTACGATCCTTTTTTATGCACAAGTAAAAATCTACAGGAATTTTCTACCAGTCATTCTTAGGGTGATGCAGATACAAAACATGGCAGGTGGAACAAAACAGACAGTAGCTCAAAAATGTCTAATTATATTATTAAATAATGTAGCCACAAATTGAATGCCAACCAACAAATCATAAGGGATTTACACCTCGATATCATTGGTATTTCAAAGTGATGTTTAGAGACTAACACTACAGCTCTATTTGAATATCCCTGAAATTATTTGATTCCCAAGAGCATAAACTTGAATAGATTTACAAATATCATTAGTGTTATATAGAATTCGGTACCTAATTAGTTGCGATTTGACAAAGTAACTTCAACCCATTCGTGTTGTTGGTCAATAGCTGCACCTCACTATTTTACTTTTGATAGATAGATAAACCATTTATTTGGCGCACACAAAAGACAGCACAACACACAAAAGTACATGAATATAATACAAAAAACAAGGTGCTAGTATAAAAACAAACAGAAAAAGATACATATCGAAATAAAAGTGACACAGTGCGGTGTGCGTGTCAAGGTTGCACCAAATGGGAGTCCAGCTCAGCGTGAGTCAGGCAAATATGCCTGACGCTGATTTTCTGCTGGATCCCTGCAGTGACACACGGATGTTGAGCAGACGATATAATTTAGCAACTATGTTCGTTTTTTTTTATTAAGTATACACCTATGCCGTTCCTAATAAGCTTTTATTTATATTTTTTCTCCTGCGAGGAAATTGCGTAACACACCAAGAGTAGCAATGGTTTCCATTTTTCCAGTTCAACAATATTTATTGCGTTACTTACGTTGCTGAGCAGACAAAATTTTCCAACATAACTAAGCGATGGATTAGCAATGTTCTTTAACACGATTCAGATTGTGATAGTGTATTACGCAATTAGAGTGCTGGTTTGCAAAAGTCATAATCTGTGAAACAGCGTTTGACCGAAAATCCATACAATGCTAAAGTCACTCTGTTTGTCTGTCTGTTACCTTTTCATGCCTAAACGACTGAACGTAGTTGGATGATGACGATGCCACATAGGTAGGCCATGACCTGGGTTAGGATGTAGGATACTCTTTAATCTGGTAGCACATTCCTGTAGGACAGGAGTCACCAATTTTTTTATTTTTTTTTATTGTTGCCCCTCAATAGGAATTACTCCTGTATCGTAGGTGCGTTTACAAACATTTAAACTCACATACACAAACATCCAGACCCGGAACAACTACCTGTAGGCAATACAAATATTTGTTCCGTGCGGGAATCGAACCCGCGCGCTACACGCAGTATGGACCGTAAATATGTACAATGGAAATAAGTAAAACATAATGGATATAAAAATAAAAATGTTACGTTTTTGCTTATTCTAGACTTCAGACAGATTCAAAGTAAAAAATGAAATTTTTCACATGAATAACTCTGTTATTTTTGTTTATTACATGTTATTTATTACTTAATAAAAAATGTTTCTCTTAGTAAAGTCTCGTTTACCTAACGGACCGCGACAGTCATATTACCTATTTGAAAAATGGGACCCCCAGTAGAACTAATTGGTGATCCCTGCTGTAGGAACTAGCGCTGGGGCTGTTTCGTATAGGGTCTTAGCATTATGCTGAGCGATGGCCATTTTGCGTGAATGTGACGCATGTTTACCCCCAACTTGTTTTTTTTTTGTGTTTATGTTCTTTTTTATGTGTCATGTTTGAAGCGAATAAATGTATTTTCTTTCTTTCTTTAGGATAATATCCGAACTCAACGCGGGCGCAGCCGAGGGAAAAAGCTAGTCATTCTATAAATCTACTCTACTAGTCAGTTCCTTTTATTATTGACATAAAATACACAGTACACGACTCCGTCGTCTGACTGAACTAATACACAGTTAATCACTTTAACGGCATGGACTTTATTAGAGTGCACAGTTGCACATTACTTGGAAGGAGTGTAAAATGTTACTTTTTTAAAACTGAAGTAACTACTGGAAAGAAAGTTACTACTATTCGTAATATAAATTAGGCCATGGTGACACGATAAATAATTTCATCACCACTGCTCTCAAAACGGTGAAAGAAAACATCATAAGGAAACCGGTAAATCCTGGAAATCGCAAAAATTCGAAGACATTTTTTTTTTTTTTTAAATACAACGTTGCCCCACACTAGGAATTTCTCCTGTATCGTGGGTGCGTTTACAAACATTTAAACTCACATACACAAACAGCCAGACCCGGAACAACTACTTGTAGGTCATACAAATATTTGTTCCATGCGAGAATCGAACCCGCGACACGCAGCGCAGCAATCAATAACTTAACCACTGCGCCAACCGTGCCGTCTACCAACTACCAACCCGCAAATACGATATCTACCAACCCGCATTGGGCCCGCGTGATGGATTACTGCCCAGGTCCCTCTCGAAGAGAGGAGACCTGTGTCCCAGCAGTGGGAACATTAAAGGCTGATGATTATGTATGACACGAGAAATAGACGAAGTAGCAAGAATCCTATACCATGACACTTCTGATACGGATATCTTTTGGTGCCTACGATACCAACAGGCTGTGCCTAGTTTGGGACCAACACTATCTACATATTGTAATTTGTATGTCGAAATAAATGCTAAATATACAAATTACACTTCTTGAAGTCGGGCGAAAGTACGTGTGCATGCACTCAAGCGACACGCGGCAACGACAGAGGCCACTGCAGCCGTCGACGCATCAGCGGCTGCAGTTGACAACGTGTTGCTCGTGTATTTAAGAACCATGCTCAAACATACGAGCATTAGCACTTAGATAGGACCTATTTGAATAGAAGTTTGACCATAAAATTATGGCGGCAACCATCTTTTTTTTTTTGTAACTCTGCATTTTGCCCGATCCAATAAAAACACTAACAAGCTCAATATCACTGTTATATTATTAGTACATTTGAAGTCCAGCAAGTCACTTTAGGAAATCGTATAAAATAACTTTGTAGCATTTCAAATGTAGACTGAAATTAAACAAGTTTAAGACTTATAATCCAGTCCAGATGCCAAGGGTTTGATAGGAATTCAATTAAAGTTCACTCTCCAAGTAACACGTTATGTGTTATGTGAATAAGTATGCTATACTTACACATGAACCAACGACCGACCCTGACACTTAGATTTGAAATATAATATTTAGATGTATTTTATATTTGTTTACTTTTCATTTCTATTTAGTTTTTTTTTTTATAATCTATTATTTACTTAATTCAATAATCCTACTAATATTATAAATGTGAAGGTTTGTATGGATGGATGTTTGTTACTCTTTCACGCAAAAATTACTGAATGGATTTGGATGAATTTTGGCACACGGAGGGTTTGTAACGAGGATTAACCTAAAGGATACTTTTTATCCAGATATTCCCACGGGATCGAAACTTCTGCGGGTTAAACCGTGGGGCGCAGCTAGTAAAAAATAAAAGAAAAAGGAGGAGCTCATTGGGCATCAAAAAATTCGACCGCATCGCTGTCAGTGGGATAAGTGTCCAAATCATTTCTATTTAGTTGACAAGTCTTGATTTTGCAAGAAAGTGAAACTTCATTTTTCTGAGACTGTAATATTTCGGTGGTAAAGTGTCTATTGCGTCAACAAAATGTATTCGAGGTAGGTTTTGAATTGAATACCTACTTTCAACATAATAACAATTGTAGATTGATTGACTGTTTCGTTGGTCTAGTGGTCAACGCTACTGCTGAGCATAAAGCCCTAGGATTGATTCCCAGATCGGATAGTGTTGTCGGGTTTCACCATCACGAAGTTCTCACTAGCAGCAGGATTTGTGCCTGGTAGATGACAATACGCTCGCTCCTTTTTACATGGGACTTAAACATAACTGGTGAAATGTAGGTGTACTACAGGTACACCTCTGCCTTACCCTTCGGAGATTACAGGTATGATGTTATAGTAGATTGATAGGATCAATTGTATTTTGGAGGCATGAGGAACAGGGTGTAAAGTTCGCTCTTCCTCCATAGAAAAGGGAGGATCCACCGACCAGACGGGTGGTGTGTCTGGCGGGCAATTGCCCAAAGATTGATGTTGGAAAGTATGTATATATGCTAATTGTGCGGTAAACTCTCCTTGCGACATGCAGGATTTGCGTGACGTCAGTATGACGCGTTGTTCACATGTGGCGTTGTAGATACCGCTACAGTATTTTTTTCCCTAAAGATAATATTGTTCTAAAACCGGGTTTTTGGACTTGGAACCATTTAACACCCTATTCTTTTATAGTTTCCCATGCAAAAAATTAACACACCACGACTGTACAGCTACCAACATTCATACCTACCTATACCACTGCTTTCTACAGGTCATCAAGATTAATTACCAAGAACAAGTCGTAAGTCACATTACATAAGGCAATAAGTCAAGACCCATATCATAATAATATAATAGCCGACCCTGACATCGTTACAGTTTTTTATGCGCACCTTTCGACACACGATGTAAATGTATCGTTGTTGTTACATAAGGAGTTCGGGTTAACTGCTACAGCTGTTAAGTTTTGACTTGTTAACTAACTGGTGTTATTGAGGTCGTCAGCGAAAGTTTGGTGAATACTTCTGGGTATAATATTTGCTCGTGATGTGGAGTTAAAAGTCGGAAATGGTTTTTGAGGTCATTGGTCATAAAACACTCGATATGCAATATACATACATGAACTAATGTATTGTTTATTCTATAAAGAGATAAGCAGAGATAGGGAAGGCGACAGAGTACAAACGCCAGCACATCAAGCTACTACAATCTGTCAAATTTCTTTAATCGATTTTCAACTTTATCGCCGAAGCATTAAGTTTCAAGGTTTATTGGGAAAATTTGACAGTTTCGGGTAGGTTGACCCGGCCGGCGTCTGTACGTTTTATGGCGACAACTCTTTATTATGAAAGGCACTTTATTTTTGTAGACACTTTATTGTCTACGTAGATGCAATTTTACTGTATAAGAAAAGAAAACCACGTTAAAACACCAATTACATCGTAATCAAAACAAAACCAATAAAAAATTTGCATCAATTTAAAACTACAGTCAAACGCTCAACCCAATACCTAATTATTATCACTACGGACGTTAAATAAATCATATTCTAAAATAGAACTGCGGTAATTTCGCCATAATTCCGCGCCCGCGCAGCCGGTAGCCGGTGAGAGGGGATCGCACGCATGCGCCGTCTTGTCACGGACGCCCGGAGTTGCGCAGTAGCGCCGAAAGTGCAACTGACTTGCTCGAATGAACTAGGTATTAGTAAGAACTGCCATTTTGCTAAAATGAAAGACCTAACAGGAAACTGCACTTAAGTTGTTATTTAAACAAGCCGTGTGCCCGATGGGATTTCCCTTGGGCGAACATGATAATAATAATAATAAGCCTCGATCAATCAACATGTATCGAGGCTCTCGTTAGGATCAAGGGCCTGATTCAGAAGGCAGTGCTCCTCGATACGGCTCGCATTGTGAGGAGGTTTCTGTCTCTGGAGCCCTAACCACCGGTAGCTTGGACCTACTTGGACTAGCCTGCTCCCGACAATGGTGGATCACAATTTTTTTATATTTTTAAAGGTTTTTTTTTATACTAATATTTAAAAATTTAATAAAATAAGACAACTAAATAAATAAACGACATAATAATAATAATAATAACCAACGTCAACGTCAACGTCTCTTTTGTCATCTGTTCACAATTTCCTAATATATAATTTTTAGAAGCAGTTTTTATATTTATATATCCGTAAAACCATATCAGAAAATCCAATATTATCAAAACATGAACATAATTTTATATAAATACAATGAACAGAAACAAAAACTTGCATCGAAAACTGCCGATCCGGAGGTGACATCTGTCATATCACCTCCGATAAAAACGTGAAAATGAAATGTTGAAAATGTTGACGAGATCAGCAGCTCGCCGTGCACGCCTACCACCTCCGGAGTCGTCGCTCAGCCCCGCCCTGCCGCCGCCGGAATCCAGCCCCATCGAGAGTGCTGTGACACCGGCCGTAGCAGTTGCGTCGAGCTCGAGCGACGAATATTTTTCCCCGCCGACGTCGCCAACACCTGTACGTCGGCAGGGGAGAGGCCGGCCACCGAGGAGCTTGGGACTTAGGGGCCATCCGGCCCCGAGCCGGGTCCCCGCTGCCGGTGGTTGTGTGCAGCGCATGAGATGGACTCAGTCTATGAACGAGAACGTCATGCGCGCATACTACGGGTCTACAGAGGGGGGAACTAACCTCACTGCGTACCGTGATAGGTTGCTGTCTCTGTTCCAGGAACTGGAACCAACCGTCAACGTCTCGGCCCAACGACTGTCGGATCAGGTGCGGGTCATCCAACGCAATCACAGGTTGGACGACATAGCACTTGATAGGCTGCGCTCAGAGGTACTGAACAACCAAATCGTCTCGACTCTGGCACAAACCGCGGCACAAGCGTCAACTATTGATGCCATCCCGCCGCGGTCCAATCGTGTTGAAGAAGATGATGATAGGGTTGACACAGTAAGTAGCCAGTACAACGTCCGACTGAGGAGCGCACTGGAAGATGCGTTTCGCGAGTATAGGTCCACTCCAACCGAACTTAGACCCCGAATACCACGGCTACCTATGCACAAAAAAAATAGGGCGCTAGTGTGTGCCTTGGACTCGCAGCTCAAGAATTTCTTCGAGAGCAGCGAGGATCTCGTTGATACACACTCGATCTTGTATTGCGCGGCTGTGGCGGCATGTCGTTTAGCTAACGTCAAGTTTCCAAATTGTGACGCAGCTACTCGACCAAAATCAGCCGTACCAGCCTGGCGATACAGGATCGAGCGTCGTATCGATGGGGCCAGGGTACTCATCGGTAAACTATACTGCTTCAGGGAGGGCAACACACGACCACGAGTGATGCGCTTTGTAAGACAGGCATTTTCGGGGACTGGAATCAGCCCTCGGGAATACATGTCCAATGTCACAGAGCGCATCGACTTCCTGAAGCAGAAAGTTTGTGCATGGGCGAGTCGTATTCGGCGGTATAAGCGGCGGGTTGATCGGTACACGCAGAATCGCATGTTCCAGAGCGATGAGAGGTGGGTATATAGAACTTGGGAGCGACCTGAACAAAACGTGATGGACGTGTGCCGCCCGGATGATGCCACCACTAGTGCATTCTGGCGCAGCATCTGGTCGGTGCCTGTCTGTCACGCTGAGGGTGGCTGGATGCGCGATGTCGAGCGAGTGTGTGGAACTATACCAGAAATGGAACCAGTCATAATTACGCCATAAGACGTAGCCAAAGCAGTCCGTCCGTTACCGAATTGGAAATCACCGGGACCGGACGGACTGCATAACTTTTGGTTAAAATGGCTAATTAGTTCACACACTTGCCTGGCATCTCAGTTCCAGTCATCCTTAGAGTCTGGGTCACTACCACAGTTTCTAACAACAGGCGTTACCCACCTGCTCCATAAGTCAGGTAGTCCCGCGGAACCCAAGAATTATAGACCGATCACGTGTTTGTCGACGGTTTATAAACTTCTTACATCCATTTTGAGAGCAAAAATTAACACACACATTGACAGTTACTCGATTATGTCTGCCTCTCAAAATGGATGTAGGAATGGGTCCCGCGGTACTAAGGAGCTACTCCTCATAGACATGGCCATTAGCCAACAGGTTCGCCGATCCCGCAAGGATATGTCGACATGCTGGATAGATTATAAGAAGGCCTACGACTCGGTGCCACATACATGGCTCATGAGGGTGCTGGAATTGTACAAGATAGATGCAACTCTACGCACCTTCCTTGAGTCGTGTATAAGACAGTGGAAGACGGTCCTTCGCTATCCAGGGTGTCGACAGATCCAGGGGAATGATGAGCCTGTATGGATTAAGCGGGGAATATTTCAGGGCGACAGTTTGAGTCCACTTTGGTTCTGCTTAGCCCTGAATCCTCTAAGCACACTGCTGGAGGACTCAGGTCTAGGCTATCGGTTGAAGAGAGGTGGTCAGGTCATATCTCACCTTCTCTACATGGATGATTTGAAACTCTTTGCCCCTAACAAATTGCATCTGATGGAGCTACTGAAGGTAACTGAAACTTTCAGTAGTGCCATCAGGATGGAATTTGGTGTGGACAAATGTGCAGTCATGCATGTAAAGGGGGGGAAGATTATGGAATCCGAGGGAATTTCACTTTCGGATTCCATACACCTTAGATCCCTCTCCTCATCCGAAAGCTATAAGTATTTGGGTATGTCGGAAGCGTTAGGCATTAACGATGCTGACATGAAGCAATCGTTGAAGGAGCGCTTCTTTTGTCGCCTGAAGAAGGTATTAATTAGTCTTCTTTCGGGCGGAAATAAGGTGCGCGCCTTCAATGGTTGGGTAATGCCGGTTTTGATGTACTCTTTTGGCATACTCAAATGGACTCAGACTGAACTCGACGCTCTAGATAGAAGGGTCCGTACACTGCTGACCGCAAACCGGATGCATCACCCACGATCATCGGTGATGAGACTGTATATCCCGCGGAAGTGTGGGGGTCGAGGATTTTTAAATGCGAAAACCCTCCACAACCGCGAGGTGTGCAGTCTCAGGGAATATTTTTTAAAAGCCGAAGTGGGTATGCACCGTGATGTGGTCGCAATGGACAAGGGGCTCACCCCGCTCTCCATGGCGAAAGAGAACTGGCGCAAACCTGTAGTACTTACTACCGATGACCGCAAGAAGGTATGGCAAAGCAAGGAGCTTCACGGGCGCTTCTATCGGGCTCTTCATGAGCCCGGTGTAGATTTCTTAGCGTCCGTATCCTGGCTGCGTTTCAGTGACCTCTTCGGGGAAACTGAAGGTTTTGTCTGTGCAATTATGGACGAAGTTATCTTGACGAATAACTACCGGAGACATATTATGAAGGACGGGACGGCTGACGTGTGTCGGGCATGCCACCGTCCGGGTGAGTCCATCAGACATATTATCTCTGGTTGTTCTCGTCTGGCTAACAGCGAGTACTTGCACAGGCATAACCAAGTAGCCAGGATTATTCACCAGCAACTTGCTTTGAAATATAAACTTGTCGACTCTGAGGTACCATATTACAAGTATGTGCCCGACCCAGTTCTCGAAAATGACCATGTCACGTTGTACTGGGATCGGTCTATCATCACTGACAGGACTGTTGTCGCCAACAAACCTGATATAGTGGTGATAGATCGATTAGTGCACCGCGCAATGATTGTTGATGTTACCATTCCACATGACGGGAACCTCGTGAAAGCTGAGAAAGATAAACAAATCAAATATCTTGACTTAGCACGCGAGGTTGTTGACATGTGGAATGTGAGCTCAACTGTCATTGTGCCGATTGTCGTATCGGCCAATGGCCTGATGGCCGACAGCCTCGATCAACATCTATCGAGGCTCTCGTTAGGCGGTTGGATCAAGGGCCTGATTCAGAAGGCAGTACTCCTCGATACGGCTCGCATTGTGAGGAGGTTTCTATCTCTGGAGCCCTAACCACCGGTAGCTTGGACCCTGCTCCCGACACCGGTGGATCACTATTTTTTTATATTTTTAAATGTCTTTTTATTTTTTTATTTAATCATACTAATATTTAAAAATGTAACAAAATAAGACGACTAAATAAATAAACGACATAATAATAAAACTTTTAGTAGTGCCATCAGGATGGAATTTGGTGTGGACAAATGTGCAGTCATGCATGTAAAGGGGGGGAAGATTATGGAATCCGAGGGAATTCCACTTTCGGATTCCATACACCTTAGATCCCTCTCCTCATCCGAAAGCTATAAGTATTTGGGTATGTCGGAAGCGTTAGGCATCAACGATGCTGACATGAAGCAATCGTTGAAGGAGCGCTTCTTTTGTCGCCTGAAGAAGGTATTAATTAGTCTTCTTTCGGGCGGAAATAAGGTGCGCGCCTTCAATGGTTGGGTAATGCCGGTTTTGATGTACTATTTTGGCATACTCAAATGGACTCAGACTGAACTCGACGCCCTAGATAGAAGGGTCCGTACACTGCTGACCGCAAACCGGATGCATCACCCACGATCATCGGTGATGAGACTGTATATCCCGCGGAAGTGTGGGGGTCGAGGATTTTTAAATGCGAAAACCCTCCACAACCGCGAGGTGTGCAGTCTCAGGGAATATTTTTTAAAAGCCGAAGTGGGTATGCACCGTGATGTGGTCGCAATGGACAAGGGGCTCACCCCGCTCTCCATGGCGAAAGAGAACTGGCGCAAACCTGTAGTACTTACTACCGATGACCGCAAGAAGGTATGGCAAAGCAAGGAGCTTCACGGGCGCTTCTATCGGGCTCTTCATGAGCCCGGTGTAGATTTCTTAGCGTCCGTATCCTGGCTGCGTTTCAGTGACCTCTTCGGGGAAACTGAAGGTTTTGTCTGTGCAATTATGGACGAAGTTATCTTGACGAATAACTACCGGAGACATATTATGAAGGACGGGACGGCTGACGTGTGTCGGGCATGCCACCGTCCGGGTGAGTCCATCAGACATATTATCTCTGGTTGTTCTCGTCTGGCTAACAGCGAGTACTTGCACAGGCATAACCAAGTAGCCAGGATTATTCACCAGCAACTTGCTTTGAAATATAAACTTGTCGACTCAGAGGTACCGTATTACAAGTATGTGCCCGACCCAGTTCTCGAAAATGACCATGTCACGTTGTACTGGGATCGGTCTATCATCACTGACAGGACTGTTGTCGCCAACAAACCTGATATAGTGGTGATAGATCGATTAGTGCGCCGCGCAATGATTGTTGATGTTACCATTCCACATGACGGGAACCTCGTGAAAGCTGAGAAAGATAAACAAATGAAATATCTTGACTTAGCACGCGAGGTTGTTGACATGTGGAATGTGAGCTCAACTGTCATTGTGCCGATTGTCGTATCGGCCAATGGCCTGATGGCCGACAGCCTCGATCAACATCTATCGAGGCTCTCGTTAGGCGGTTGGATCAAGGGCCTGATTCAGAAGGCAGTACTCCTCGATACGGCTCGCATTGTGAGGAGGATTCTATCTCTGGAGCCCTAACCACCGGTAGCTTGGACCCTGCTCCCGACACCGGTGGATCACTATTTTTTTATATTTTTAAATGTTTTTTTTTATTTTTTTTATTTAGTCATACTAATATTTAAAAATGTAACAAAATAAGACGACTAAATAAATAAACGACATAATAATAATTGTTGATTGGGACTAAGAAACACAAATTACAATAAAATTATGTACGAAAATGACTGCATTAGTTATAAACTGTGTCGCAGCCATTAACGCCCATACAAAAATGTTTATGCGTCAGTGCTCCAGCGTTGAGAAATTATTATTAACTTAAAAAGAAAATTACGGAGGAATATAACAAAAACAAAAAACTTCCATACAAAATTTCATCCTTTAAGATGCGAATTTTGTTAAATCCTCGCTTAGTGCTCAATTTCGTTATATAAGGAACTCTTGTGCAAAATTTGATGCTTCTAGACCCAGCGGTAATTAGGGGTGTAAATTTGAAATTTTCATAACGTTAAAGGTTAAGGAAAGGTTAAGTGAAAGCATAAGTATTTTCATCGATATCAGGGTTTGGTGTCTGTTGAACCCCTTATCATAGTCCTACCATCCCTACATCCTGAATAGAGATGTAGTTATAGTCAATGGGGATTATTTATAAACGATGATTAAAGTTAAGTGACGTTTACACGTCAAAAATGTATGGTAATACAGTCGCTAATCGCCACTTAACTTTAAGCAACATGGTATATGAATAAAGCGGTTTATCGTAAATATATTTTCAAGATTACACCCAAAAGACTCGAAGATCGTAGCTCCTCATCATCATCATTTCCGCCGAAAGACGTCCACTGCTGGACATAGGCCTCCCCAAGCACCTCCATTTCGACCGGTTTCGTGCTTCTCGCATCCAACGGGTTCCTGCGGCTTTAACGGGGTCGTCAGAGATCGTAGCTGGCTCAACTTAACTACAAAATTCTGTTACTCAATCCACCTAAAAACCCATCGTAACTATTTTTCACACGGCTATAACGAATAAGGTCCTGTAAAGGCTACTGTTATCTGATCGCCATATTATTGCCGTTCTACACTAAAAGAATAAATAGCCCGGCTAAATAGCCCCATTTGTGAAGCAGACATTGTTTTTATTTTTATTGCAGAGCTTAATAGTATGTGTAGGTACTATGTTAATTAACGGTAATGAAGGTAGTAAAAATGTCATTAATGCTTTTGTAAGGAGAACTTTTTATTTTGAAGAGGGTTAGAAGTTTTTCGTTGTTGAGAACAGTGTTGTCATGTACTTTCTTGTCGTCTTGGAGTTTTTCCAGACCTTGCTAGAGATAAATATGGTCCTGGCTTATCTATTTATTATACTTATTGCAAGCAGTGGTAGCCCAGGGGTAACGGCTGCGACTAACGAGTTGTAGGTCATGGGTTGGAACCCAAGCAGGCACTTTACTTTGTGTAAATTTTGTCATCAGCACTGCTCTCAAAACGGTGAAGGCAAATATCCGGAAACCGGCATGTCCTAGAACCAAAAATTCCAAGACTGCGTGAGTGACATCCGCCAACCCGCACTGTGCCCGCGTGGCGGATTACGGCACAATCCCTTTCACAGAGGAGAGGCCTGTGTCCCAGAAATGGGAACATTATAGGCTAATAATGCTCGTCTACTTATTTAATAGAATGAGAACAGTATTAAAATCAATAAGTGAGTTTAGTATGACTGAAATGTCCTTGCAATTGTTGAACTTTTTTGGCATAGTTACATCACTAAACTCGATGGTACCCAGACAATACTATATGGACTACCATTGGGGTTTATTACAAGTACAGTCGTTTTCCTCAGCTTTTATAATCATCGTACTTTCTGCCAATGTTTTCAAGTATCATCGCTTAACTACAGTTCCATGTGGCTCCAAGCAAATAACAATTTATTTCTAACCCAACCGCAGAAGCATCTAAAGGATAACGTCAGGACACGAGGCAAAAACGACCCCCTAACTGCTAATAACAATAAACTATGATCCAAACGAAACGTGAAGATGACGGCAATTCTTTGTTGACCTTTCATGGTAGAGGTCGTTGAGAGCCCAAGTTGAAGCTAAAAGAAAGAAAGTTGATAGCTTGCACGCTGATAATATGAGGAACTAACAACTAATATAAGACAATTGTTACTATCCTGAGGCCCAAGATGAAAAACAAAAGAAAGTTGGAACCTTGCACGCTTAATAAGACGACCACTACCAAAGACCATTACCATCACGATGTCGAAACAAAATCAAAATATTTTATTTTACATAAACCTACATGGGAACTGTTGGAACATCTGAAGCTAGGTGCACGGTTCTAATTGGTCATTTCCTATAGAGACACGCCGGCAAGGAACTCTACGGTTTCTCTTTCACCAATAATTGGCTTTTACAAAGTTTTCAAATCACAGTGTTAACAGGTATGGGAGGAGAGTGTCGGCCTGTCAACAAGTACCTTCTAACAAAATAAAAAAAAAACAAAAAAACCTACCGCTCAAATAAGTTAAATCTACATTAATATTACTTTGAGAGAAAGGCTACCATATAGGTCTTACTAGCCAAACAACCTCTTACTAGAACATTTTGCAATCCCCAGAAAGCAGCATTTCCTAAGTAACAAATTCTGGTATTAGACAGAATTTATGTAGTAATTGCGTCATTCTCCTTCGAGTTATAAGGTCTCGGTGTAAGACCTAAATAGACTTTCCTAGAAGCCTTATTTAATATAATAAAGTCCTCTCGGTCTAATTAGTTCGCTAGAGGGCAGAATTTTGGTTTGACGAGTAGTGATGTTAGTATCCTACGGCTTTAATTTTGTTGCCGCTACCTACTACATTATATTGATATTAGACTTAAGCAGGTATTTTATTACAAAATTTATCTAAACTTATACGTTTAATTTACCAATTTTGAATGTGAATTTCTTGGGAAGGTAAATTAATAATAATTTAGAATCACGACGTAATTAATAAATAATTCCGAAATATTTTTAGGTATAATGGTAGAGACGCCTGCACATCAAGCTACTACAATCTGTCAAATTTCTTTATTTGATTTTCAACTTTATCGCTAAAGCATTAGGTTCAAGGTTGATTGGGAAAATTTGACAGTTTCGGGTAGCTTGATGTGCTGTCGGCTGTACTCTTAATAAACCGCTACATAATCACCACATCGTATTTTTAAGTTTTGAATTTATTTGGTCACCAAATAAGTTCAGAACATCTTAGACGATTATCTGTCCCTACGCTCTCACTTCCCAACTCCACAATTAAACTTCATAAAGTCACATAAAAACGAAATATATATAGATTCAGTACAGCATTATTAAAAAGTATATTAAAGAAATGAAATGAGTGAAAAGAAAAAATGTAACAATTATAAAAGTGATTTCATTCTCTGACGGCTACAGAGTCCCGTAGGACTTGGCCGAGGACTTTGCTATTTTTTATTACTTATTCAGATATTTTAAAACGTGCTCTCCATCCAACGTTTAATTTCAAACTTATGAGACTAAGAACTTTCTCCCTAAAGATTTTATTACTATGAATTCTAATATCAGATTAAAATCCATTCTTTTAGGGTGCCGTTATGTTATTTTTTTCATTGTGAGTGAATTTCACCGCGTGTCATTAAAGTCCGAAATAAATACAGTTACATACATAATACAGTTACATATAATGTTAGACATAACATCTAAAGGTTTCGGCACCAACTTTGTTAGACTTAAGCAAACAAAATAATGAAATATTATAAAATATTTATTTAGCTTTCGTGGATACATGAGATGTCACTAAAGAAGAAAAAACAAAAGAAGATGTAAAACCTTTTAAATTAAGGACAATAAAAATAAAATATAAAAGAGGTTTTATACCTTTTTGTTGGCCCGAACACGAGAATTTCATTACGATTTTTCAAATAAAAATGTAGTTACCTAATGGCTTCTGCATAACAATAATATATAATAATCGTGCACCATGACATACCTCACCAGTTACTGTATTAAAAGTAGATCAGTTTAGTAACTTCTTTTCATGTTTTTTGTCTGTTACTTTATTTTAAAGAACAAAAATGGTGACTACAGAACCATTATTTTATGCTTTGTCTGGCACGGACATCGCGTATTTCTTCTTTGACGTCTGACTTTGTTAATTTCATGCACAATGTTGCCCTTAGTTACTACAAAATTGAGGGTCAAATAAATTGATGTTTTTTTATTCAAAAAGTATTTTTTTACTTTAATGAAAGTCAGAAAACTAATTTAATATAGACACCTTCACGGTGAATTATTTTATTTCGCCTTACCTCGTCACCTTCGTAAAAAGCTAATCGCAAATTGTCGTTTATTAGCAAGCTGGAGGATGCTGCTGCATCTCTTTGACAGCCTTTTAAACGACACAATAAGTTTAATTACTTAGTTCAAACTTAATAAGGCGGCACTAGAAGGTGCGAATTCGCAAAATTACTTCTGAATACCAATTCTTGGACCAAACCAAGTTACAAACAATTTCCACTTTGAGAGGCTTGATCAAAGAAATAAAACTAAAAAACAGGCCTTCCTTAGACTTGCCGACGAAAATGAGAGTAAATTTAACCAACAGTAATTCTCCTTTGAAGGCCTCGTGGGAGCTCAGTTGAAAGGAAAATTGCAAAAGTTAGCGTTCCCTTATGAGGGGCCGAGTTATAGCAACTAGATATTGTAAGGTCGCGAGTGGTCCACCCTTTTATTATAATATCTGTGCTTTCAACATTTGTAACTAAGTTCCCCTTTGAACTATGCAGCTATTTAGAAGTGTGAAACGTTATTACGGCCCCATTTGCATGTTAATATGAAATATTGTTGATGGTGTTGAAATTAAATTTGTTGAGCCATTGCCCCAATTGACTCCGCTTTTGACGCGATTCATTAATTTCTTAGCAGAACGAAGCATATTTTACTCAACCTACTGTTAAATAAATACATAGGTAATATAGTAAGCAACATTCAGATTAACTTAGTAGGCTTTATCATTGCCGAAAATGAATGATCAATTTACTTTTAAAAAGTGCCAAAATCTTTTCATCTTTCTTCCTCACTACTGTTTGAAGCTCAAACATCATTCATCAAAAGAATGGCACTATCAAAACCGACCAATCAAAATCCAGACACTTTCTCTCTTTAAAAATAACACAATGTCACCCAAAAAACAGGAGATGGACGAAAACAAACAGAATCCCAGCAGTAGGCCTTGACAAATAATACTATTGACTCGACCAGATGTTTGCTAACAAATACTAACAATATTTGTTTGTAGGACGCTGTCGTAATCGCAATGTTTATTACCCGTGTGTCTTCGGGGAAACACACGTGTCGTTTTAGGACATTTTGTCTGTTGTTAGGTGACTTAATAGCCCCGAGGCATTTATAACCAAATATGGGGCGTCCTACTAAACATTTTAGTCGTACCTTAACACAAACGACGATGTGAAGATACGACAATTAAAATGATTAATAGATTTTTAATTTCCAAGTGTTTTGTATGATCCGCAAAGTTCCAGTTGTTTAATTACCTCTGCTGATCGTAAACCATTCAATAACCATCTATAAACTTGAATATAATCGTGAAATAACTACCTCTTACAACACCAATTTGTGAACAAACCTAATCCACCTTATAACGACTTTTTATCAACGCGGGAATCAAACGCATTTACCATACCGCACTCAAAGAATGAACGACCTTCGTTCTCAAAACAAAAAACTTTCCCACGCTCACTATCATCCAATTACCTCACAATACAATGTAAGGCTTATGTCACAAGTGTACTTACTTGCAAGTATGCGGCGTCAGAGACGAGTCCACAAAGAAGCGCCCCAGTGAGCGCCCTCAACACAGCTTTACCCATTTCCCCACACATTTTGACAAAATAAACTGACAACAAAATGAACTGACTGAACGCAAGTGTTGCTATAACTGTGTACCTAAATGAAGTAAGGTGCATAGGTGGTCGCCCCACTAAGAAGCATTGGCGCTCCGTGGTAGGGTGGAAGTTTATGAAACAGTTGAACGGCCAAAGACTTGTCGAATTAACTTGTTTGAATTGCGAATATGTATATTTACATTCCTACCTGCATGTTTGGATGATGGTGACACGTTGCAGAAACTGAGTCTTTGGTTACATTTACGTGTCAGTTTTGAATGTATCAGTGGAATAGAGATTCCTACAATGAGTCAGCGATACAAATGGTTTTATGTTGTTGTAAAAATACCTAGATTTCATTGAAAAATAGGAGGAGGAACATAATTTTACTCGATCTTTAAAAGAAAAAACAATTGTATTATCACGATGTTATCATATTATATTCCAGAAATATATTTTTTTAATGAATAAAGGTTTCATATTAAAAGAAAATTAAAAAAATTTTTTTTAGCTTCAGATGTCATGCGTAAAACAGACTAACTTATCAATAATAAAAATAAAATATGTTTCTGTCCAATATAATTTCATGCTCACGTGTAATATTTCATTCGTAAAAATATTATACTACAAATAACTGAAAGGTAAAAACGGTAAATATCTACTATTTTCAATACTCGGTACTCAATATACAGGCTGATTTTTTAAAGACCAGCCAAATTTAAGGATGTGGTACAGACCATCAAACTGAACAACTTTTTCCATGGGACAAATAGCGCAATCGCGAAAATTTTATCAACTGTCCCATAGAAAACTTTAATACCTACTCGACCTAAATGTATGGGACGGCTGAATTTTTATTCGCGATTATGATGTTGGTCCCATGGAGAAAGTTGTTCAGTTTGATGGTCTGTACCACATCCTTAAATTTGGCTGGTCTTTAAAAAATCAGCCTGTATTTATTTGCATTCCACATTGATGGTTTTCCAGAAACGAATAAAACAACTGTTTGAGTTAATAAAAACATCGAAGCACAAGTTACTGAACAAACATTGCGTGCACATACACGAAGTTATATTTTCCACTTTTTATTGTAAACATGTAATAAAATGTGTAAAAATACTAGTTTCTGCCTGCGTCTTCGTCCGCGTGAAATTTCCCGCCCTGTCGCATCGCATCGCCTGCCCTCGCTATTACCTCGTTTTCGCTCAGCATTCTTTCTGGTTTTTTTGTTTTGCTCGGCTCCTAAGGGTCTAGCGTGATGTTAACCTAGCCTGGTTATCTCGTCCAAGAAGTGCAGAAAAAATGCAGAAATAATTTTTCAAATCCGATAGGTAGTTCCAATGATTAGCGCTTTCAAACAAACAAATTCTTCAGCTTTAATATTAGTATAAATTCCCTTCAATTTCATTTAAACACTTGAATTTTTAATTCCGGACTTTTACTGACCTTAACAATAGCGATTCTGAACGTGAGAATCGAGACCAGCAGCCTAATTGCGTAGCAAACTCCTAATGACAGTGGCTTTAGTTTTATAAAATTAACATTTCCTAACCATTGCACAAAGCGCCTTATTTTTAAAATTCGTGTTCATAATAAACTAATCAAGTCAATGGATGTTGTTCATCATAATCGTCATCAGCCTACAGTAGTCCACTGCTGGACATAGAGCTCTCCTATTGCACGCCATTCAACTCAATTTTCGGCAACACTCATCCAGCTGCTTCCAGCCAACCTGCGAAGATCGTCGCTCCACCTAGCCTGAGGGCGGCCGGCCTTGTATAGAAATGGATGAGTGGACGTTGTTAAACTGCCAAAAAGAGAACGATTGTAATTAGGAATGTGTTAAGTAATTAGGCTCTCTGCGCGATGAAGACCTGATCGAGAAGGAGGTTCTTTATTGTTACATAGATAAAAAAAGCACCGAGATATCCTTTGTAACCATAAAATAAAATCTAAACTCACGAGACGCGAGTTACTAATTAAACCACAAAAGAGGTATCCAAGCTTTTCCATAAAATAACGTTCAGAAAATAATATCGGCAGTGCTACGAGTACACCGACATTCAGAACACATCAACGGAATTACGCTATCGATAAAAGCGTTTTTCTGACGGCCCGTTGAAAAGTCATGTGGCTATAGGTACTATTCTATGTATATGAACCCCAGCACTTTGTGATTGAGGTTTTTTGTGTACATAAAAAAAAACTTTCATTGGATTAAGACAAATTGTTTATTCTATCTGTGAAAGCCGTCAATATGAATGCGGAATCGGAGTGTTGGTCAAATCTAATGCAGGGGATAGCGGAATATTTCGAATAAATATTGTAGTGGTTTTGTTTCATTGTTGGTTTGAATTGCATGAAGGGTAAACGCGATGGTACGAAGCTTGGGATTTTGCAGTGTAATAGTTGCTTTTGAAGGAGTACATAATTTGTCTTGTTAAAGAGTCAAGTCTGTTCCAATTAGCAAAAGCGTCGTTTAAACAAATCGAGCAAACAAAACACTTTTTGTTGGTCTCTGACTGCGATACAGAGACCTAACATTATGCCAAAATTCAAATTAAAGAAGAAAAATTTTTTTATTCCGCCAATAGACAAAATACACACTGTAATACAAAGTAGCCAAAAGGCTCGTATTCAAACAGTTATTAAAGTCCAGGGAAATTAAAACAATTTGTCGAAATATTAGTGTTTATTAAGTTTTACGTCACAACTTTTATTAAACTCAACTTGTTAACACTTCAACTGTTCGACGACGACTGACTACCGATCGTGCGCACTACTTCCCACCACACGTTACTTTTTTACCGGATACCGCCTCGATTGACATTTTAAATAAAATATGGAATGCAACCGGAAGTAGTGCGTGCGATAACACCTAAGTTTATTACTTAATTCTAAACAGTATTTAAATATTGTATTAAATTAAAATACAGCTAATAATATCAACATAATAATATGATCAACTTAAATATCTAAAATAATAATGCATCAATTCCGGAAATCAGACTATCGAACAAAGAGTTTCTAACAGTCGGCCTTTCCTGATACATTTCCCGTCCCGGGAAAATTAATTCGCAATAACAAAAAAAAAAATATTACAATAAAATAAACTTATTCGTATATTATACTTTAGACTATAAATTGTGATATTAAGGCCTCAAAAGCAATTAACTTAAGATGTTAAGACCTCAGACATATCCTTAACAACTGTCCCAGCTGAGACCTCAGACATATTCTCAGCTAAGCCACTTAACTTAACTTAAGATGTTAAGGCCTCAGACATATCCTTAACACCTGTCCTAGCTGAGACCTCAGACATATTCTCAGCTAAGCCACTTAACTTAAGATGTCAAGGCCTCAGACATATCCTTAACACCTGTCCTAACTGAGACCTCAGACATATTCTCAGCTAAGCCACTTAACTTAACTTAAGATGTTAAGGCCTCAGACATATCCTTAACACCTGTCCTAGCTGAGACCTCAGACATATTCTCAGCTAAGATATTAGACTTAACATCATTAATAAATCACATCATCATCGTCATCATCTTTATTAAATCAATCATCTCATAAGTATATTAATCTGTGTTGTCATTATCCGGCACCTCAGAGTCTGAGTCCGATCTATTAAACACTACCCAAGGGTGAATTTTGTCTACAGAAAAGATACCGCTAAATTTTCTATTTCCTTTTCTAGATAGTGGTGTGTCTTCAATTACGTATCGGTCGTTATCAAGAACTTCTGCAATACGATACGGTCCTCTAAGTTTAGGAACTAATTTTCTACGTTTTCCTACTGATGGAACTTCTCTTTCTAACCTTAAAAGTTCTCCTATCTTATAACAGACTTCTTTCCTAGTTTTATCGAAACGTTTCTTTTGTATGTCTTGATTTTCTTTAATATATTCTGAAATTTCTTGTCTAGTGCCCTCTAACGGAGTGGCAAAACTTTCTGTGTCGTTTGTAACGTTAAGCTGTAATAATGCATTTGATGTACTCACTAAATTGAGACCAAACAGTGCCTGAGCAGGGCTTTTCCCGGTACCTTTGTTCAGGGTGTTATTAAGTCCCCACTGTATTTCTGAGACATGTTTATCCCATTCATTTTCAGATTTGCCATAATTGATAGCTGTCAATGCTGATAAAACAGTTCGATTATATCGCTCGACTTGGCCATTGGCCCGCGGAGTCGCTACAGCATTCATAATATGTTTGATACCTAATGAACTTAAGTAATCTTGAAAACTTTTAGAAGTGAATGACGTACCTCTATCTGAAATAATACGTTTCGGAACACTAAATGTGTGAAAATAGTTTTTCATGGCTCTGATGGAATGGACAGACTTAGTACTTTTAACGGGAACAATTATCACAAACTTTCTAAAAGCATCAATAATTAATAACAGATACGCATTTTTGCGCTTGCTTCGAACAAAAGGACCTAAATGATCAATATGGACAGTATGGAATGGCTGTTCAACTTTTTCAATGGGATGCAATTTGCCTGACTTTTTCCCAGTTGGTGCTTTAGAGTGAGCACATTCTAAACAAGACTGAACATACTTTTTAGTGAATCGTCTCATCTTAGCAAACCAGTAATTATTTTTAATTATTTCTAACGTTTTATCAAGACCAAAATGTCCGATTTCATCATGGTTTGACTTCAAAATCTGCCATCGAACGCCTTTCGGTACAACCCAACGATCACCACTATCCGTTTTCCTGTATAAGAGTCCCTTTTTAACAATAAAATTATTTTTAATCTCTATAACATTGTCATTTTCTTTATCATTTAAAATAGCAATAATTCTTTGTAACTCAGGATCGTTTAGTTGTACCGTGGCTACCCAATCTGTATCAATTTGTCTTACTTGTAACTCTATTACTTCCGATGTAATGGGATTACGGCTCAGAGCATCTACGTGTGCCTGTGCCTGGTTTATAAATTATTTGGAAGTCGAATTCTTGTATGATGCTCCACCATCGTGTAACTCTTGGCAGTACATCTCTCTTCTCAAAGGTGGCACGGAGAGAATTGCAATCGGTAACAATTGTGAAATGAATCCCTAACAAGTATACTCTAAATCTCTGAAGCGACGTCACTACAGCTAGCGTTTCTAAATCGTAAGATGTGAATTTGGATTCTTCAGGCGATGTCTGTCTACTGTAAAATGCTACGGCACTAAAAGGAACTTCTTTATTTGGTCTTTGCATCAAAATCCCAGCGACCCCAACTTTAGACGCGTCTGTATGCAACTGTGTTTCAAATTCGGGATTATAAAATGAGAGAATGGGTCGTTTAACAAGTTCAGTTTTTAAATAAAAAAATGCAGATTCTTCTGCGTCACCCCAACGCCATTTAGAATCCTTTTTCAAAAGTTGTGTTAGTGGTTTCGCGATAATTGAAAAACCTCGTATAAACTTTCGAAAGAAACTCGCTAATCCCACAAACTGTCTAATCTTATGTTGATCTGTTGGTCTGGGAAATTGGTCTACGGCTTCGGTTTTATTTTTACCCGGTTTAACACCGGACTCACAAACTTCAAAACCTAAATAATCTATAGATTGTTTCAGAAAGTAACATTTCGATAAATTAAGTGTGATACCGGAAGATCGGAAAAGGCTTAGTATATCATTTAGCCTTTGCAACCATTCTTCTATTGTTCTGGATGGTATAATTACGTCATCCATGTATGCGAATGCCTCCTTGAATCTCGCATTCCCCAAAACACTATTAACAGCTCTTTGAAATCTTGATGGCGCATTAACTAACCCGAATGGCATACGGTTAAATTCATAATGACCATCTGGGGTCACGAAAGCGGTCATGTGCTTCGCCGGTTCTGCCATGGGAATCTGATAATAACCGGATGCGAGATCCAGGGAAGTAAAATACTTATGACCTGACAGATTATCTAACTGATCATCTATGCGGGGTAGAAGATAGTGCTCTTTAACAGTCCTTTTGTTTAGTGCTCTGAAGTCAATGCAAAGACGATAATCGCCGGTCTTTTTACGTACTAATACAATTGGGGATGCGTAATTTGATGATGACTGTCTAATTATTCCCGAGTCAGTCAAGTCTTTTATCATTTCGCGAACTACGTGTCTTTCTGAATGGGATAATCGATAAGGTCTGTATACTACAGGCGTGGTATCACTAAGATTTATGTTCATTTCTGTACCACTTATACACCCTAACTCTTTGACTGAAAAGGCAAAACAGTCCCTAAACTTATTAAGCAACTCAGTTAATTTGGTTTTATGATCAAATTCTATATCGTCATCCACCTGTATCATGCAAGCTTCAATTACGGGTTTTACTGTATTATCTGGACAGTGTTCTATTCTGCCAACATTTAGTGGCTGTACTTCACTTAAAGAAAGGGCCCGGAGCAGTAAAGTGTCTTTTTGCATCTCAAACTCCGAGTTTAAGCCCTTGACAACAATTGTTCCCTGTCCATGATTTACTTGTACTACACTTTGGATAATCTCATATTGTTTATGAGCATCTTGACAAAAACTAAGTTCAACAAATAATTCACCTGTATAGCTTGGTTTTGTATAAATATTGACTGGGGTATACCCATGTATAATAAGCGACTTGTCAACGTACACTAATATGCTTGTAGTTATATTCGTGGTTATTTTAAGCTGGTTATTAGTTTTAAGAACCATGACATGATCTTGTTCTGTAAATGTTTGTCCTAGTAATAAAGGAACTTTTAAAAATTTATCAGGGACAATAAGGGCTTCTACCGTTGCAATGACGGAGTCTACTTTTATCTTGACATTGCATTTACTTATGCAATTGACAGCGCTGTCTCCAAAACCTCTCAATACAGGCAACTCTGATACTGACCATGAGTTCATTAATTTCTTAGCCGCAGATTCTTGTAACATAGAACATTGACTTCCGAAGTCTATGAAGCAATCAAAATTTAGACCATCCACGACAGCGGTTTTAAAATATTTAGAGTCACTATCCGGTTCTTTTGAAATTCTTAAAACTGTTTTGTTATTACTAGATTCTTTGGTGCCTGGACAACTATCAACTAAGTGCCCTACTTGATGACATTTATCACAACGCTTGATTGGTTGTTTGCATTTGAAATATGGGTGTCCCTCTTCACCACAATTATAACACTTTGTAAGCCTATAGTTTCTATTGTTCCTATTATCATGATCATTTTGGGATCCTTTTAATGTCTTAGGCTGTTTGTTATCAGCATTGCTCGCCCGCAGGTTTGAATTTGGCTTGTTAAACTTTTTAGTCATTCTTATATTTCTGAGATAAACTAATAATTTATCAGGTTCTGTGAACTGTGTGGCTTCTGCACTTGTTCTGACAGACCTGTCCTCAATCCCATACAAGATACAATCTATTGCATTTTTACCATGTATATTACAGCGATTCAATAATTAACATAATTATATTTAGAGCATAGTGGACAGTCTGCCTTTCAGTCCAATTATAAATTTGAGCACATTCGTCAACTTTACTTAACCATGTTTCTATTGTTTGAGTTCGTTTACTGGGATCAAACTCTGGTATCACATTCAAAACCGGAAAACGTTCATTACCCCCGTCTGCCTTCATGGTCTGCATGAATTCTTTAAAAACCGAAACTAAAATGTTAGTATTAGTATCTGCGACTTTCATAGAATCAAAGGGACTTACCGCTGCTGGGGCGACTGCTGGTGTAGTATCTGAACGCGATACTCTTGTTATATCTTGAGTATACGATGTCTTCAGTATTTCTGGCGCGTCTTGCATACGTGAGGCATCTCGCGATTGCGTCGCGTCATACTCCGCATCACGCATCCGCGAAGCGTGGCGTGACAGTGAAGCATCGCGCTCCCGCGACGCATAGCGCGATCGCGACGCCTCACGCGCCCTCGATGCATGGCGCGATCGCGACGCATCACGCATCCGTGATGCATGGCGCGGTCGCGACGCATCACGCATCCGTGATGCATGGCGCGGTCGCGACGCATCACGCGCCCGCGACGCATCACGCGCCCTCGACATATCACGTGGCCGCGACGCATCATGCGTCCGCGACATATCAAGCACCCGCGAAGCATGGCGCGATCGTGACGCATCACACACCCGCGACGCATGGCGCGATCGCGACGCATCACGCGTATCGTCACGCGTTGCAACACGCGTCGCACCACGGCGCCTTGGGCCACGACCACCGCTAGTTGCATTGTGATCAGTCGACTCTTTGCTGGTTCTCGATTCACTCGACTCATCACGGTTGCGACGAGTTTTGCGACGTCTCCGCACAGCAGGCTCAGAACCACTTGTTGAAGAGTCGTATGACTCCCTTCTGTGTTGTCTAGACTTTCTCTTGCGAGTCATGATCACTAAAAATACAAAAATGACAAAAAGTTAATGTTCTTTAAATTATTATTTACCTAAGAAAATTGTTATGCAAGTATAATCCCTTTAGTATTTCTAACATATCTTTAAATATTAAACAAAAGAAGAGAAACGAAAAAAAAAATGAATAAAATAAAACTAAACATAGGGTAACTAAATTATTTTTAAATATAATTTAGCTTTTAACGTTGTTACGTACGTACCTTTTTATGGGCGTTCAGTCCTTCACCGAGGGCGATTACTGATCGCTATCTCGATTATATCTCACTTCTGAACTATTAAAGTCCAGGGAAATTAAAACAATTTGTCGAAATATTAGTGTTTATTAAGTTTTACGTCACAACTTTTATTAAACTCAACTTGTTAACACTTCAACTGTTCGACGACGACTGACTACCGATCGTGCGCACTACTTCCCACCACACGTTACTTTTTTACCGGATACCGCCTCGATTGACATTTTAAATAAAATATGGAATGCAACCGGAAGTAGTGCGTGCGATAACACCTAAGTTTATTACTTAATTCTAAACAGTATTTAAATATTGTATTAAATTAAAATACAGCTAATAATATCAACATAATAATATGATCAACTTAAATATCTAAAATAATAATGCATCAATTCCGGAAATCAGACTATCGAACAAAGAGTTTCTAACACAGTTAAAAGTTAGGCAATGTTGTCTATTGCTTAATGTCAGAGCAAATTCCTACGTTGCAAAACGAGAAAAAATTTGTGACCGATGGACAAAAAATTAATCTTGTAGTTCACGTCTCAGAACCCTTATAGTTTCGAAATGTCCGTCCGTCCGGCCGTCCGTCTGTCCATCGGCTTACCTTCCAAACGGTTAGTACTAGAAAGATAAAACTTTGCATGGATATGTGTACCTACTTACCACGTTGACAAAGTCCTAAAATAAAATCACGAAAATATTTTTTTTGGGGTACCTCCCCTACACATAAAGTGGAAATAGACTGAAAGAAAAGAAAAGAAAGAAAGAAAATACATTTATTTGCGGCAAACATGACGCATAAACAAAAAAATAAACGCACAAAATAAAAAAATAACAAGTTGGGGGTAAACATGCGTCACATTCACGCAAAACGGCCATCGCTCAGCATAATGCTAAGACCCTATACGAGACAGAGCCCAAGTGCTGGTTTTCAGCGGCAGCCGGCGTTGACGTGATGACGTTTACCAGTGCAGCATGCAATTATACTTAGATAAATAAAAACAACAATCAAAACAAGAAATAAAATAAACCATTGCAACATATGATTCAACACAAAAAAAACAACAATCAAAACATGAAATAAAATAAACAATACATAAAAAAAGATGGTGAAACATGAAATATAATTATGATGTGGTAACATTCCGGGCAACGAATCTCGCTCCACCGGGAAGCCGACTCTAAGATAGTTGGGAATAGGCCAGGCAGATAGGGTATGAAACAATTTGGTAATAAATCACTAAACCCCGGTCGATGCGTAATCGAATAATGAGTAGAAAATATGTAGGTCTTTATCAAAGCCTATCGGTAACCTTTGCGCAAGCGCCGAACGAACATAATTCTCGACGAATTGCGAAGTATCCTGACAAATATTACATTTATAATCCTCCGTCCATTCATCATACAATTAGAGGTTTTATACATTAAATCAATTTTCATTATGCAGGTTGGCGGGACATCGACGCGCAAACCGTAACCATGAAATTCAGTACATATTTCTAGACGTGCATCCATGTTGACAGGTTTCGCGTCGGTCTCCCTGCCACCCTGTAAAGCTTATCGAATAGTGTTCAACACCACTATCCACTATTGCACCATATGTTTAGCGAAGTTCATTATTATTAAGATCATTTACTATTTTTTATTTATATTTATTTATTTATTTTATTTATTTACACTACGTAGACTTTCCAATCATCTACTTTTTCTTTGTTTCCATGACACGGCGAGTGTTTTGTTCAGGGCCTGGAACCGGTACCATAATTACAGGTTCTATACCGGTACTTAGCGGTATTGCCATTCCGGTATTTGGGCACCGGCTCCAGGCGGGTACTGGTACTCTATTTTATTTTGCAAAAGAGACCTGTCCGAGCAGTTTACCATCTACGTCGCCACGAATCTCTTAGGGAACTATTTAAAAGGATTAATATTATGACGGTACCTTGCCAATTCATTTATGAAAATATTATGTATGTAAGAAAAAATTAACATCTTTTGAATAAAATAAGTGATAGACATAATTTTAGTACTAGAAATAAAGATAAATTAGATCAACCTTTTTTCAGATTATCTATAGTCTATACATCTTTTATGGGGTACTGTGTTAAATGTTACAACAAAATACCTTGTGAAATATTGCAATTATATGAAAGAAAATTTAAAACTCATATTAAAATTACACTTTGTAAGCAAGTATATTACAAATTAGAGGATTATATCCAAGATAAGAATGCTTGGAAACATGCTGGTCCTGCTCCATAGGACAATCTCTAGAGTCTAGACCAAATCAAACTGGGTTGCTAATGTATGTAATTGTATAATTTATTCTTTTTGACATTGATTTACATTCTGTAATTACTTAAAGTCACACCCGGACTTATTACTCTTTATATATTTATGAAAATCGTCTACTTTTAGAATGTTTGTAAATATGTGAGCACCATGTATCAATCATATAGTTAATTTATATGTCATGGTTTCATAAATCCATTTTAATTCTTTTACCTATTGTGGTATAGTAATTTTATTTGTATGTGCATCGTCTTTACATATAATTATATAACTAATGTATGCAAAATCTTGTAAAACATTTTAAAAGAGTAACGGTGGAGTTTCTTGTCCATTCTTCTCCAAACGAAAACTACCTTTTGGAAGGAGCGACTAGAATCAATGTTATTTTAATTTTATTTTTGACATTCAAAAGTGCCTTTTATGTGCCTATTTGAAATAAATTATTTGACTTTGACTTTGACTTTCTACCTAACAGGTACCGGTACCAAATTCAGGTAGGTAAGCAACCGGTGCGTACCACAAATCACAACGAGAAACCTCGCGTACGGTTGGCGACCTTGAAGTTACTTTTCTATGCCTAATAACTATCATTTTTTACTTACTATATGTGTTTTCTCACTCTCACTTACAGAAATATTTATTTGGTACAGGTACAGTACCGATACTGTTTAGAAATACCAATAGTACATGTATACGCCTGGTACCAGTATCACACCAAGGCATTGGCCTTGGTGTGATACTGGTACCAGGTGTGATACCGGTATTTTTGGGAACCAGTACCATTGGGTACTGGTTCCCAAAAATACCGGTATTTCAAGCCAAGGATTTGTGAACCCAAAACTTCGCCACTTCCACGGCATCGTTGGTGGCACACAGAGGCAAGGATAAGATGTGGAACATAGTATGCGTCACAGGTCCATATCCACACCCTGATAAAATAATAAAAAATCATAAAATCCATATACCTAAAACTGATACATAATCTACTAGATTAGATTAGATTTAGTTTAGATTAGTAGTGTAGATTAAATCTACACTCCAGTACGTTCAGAAACTGAAATATAAAACCAAACCATTATTTACCAATTGACTAGCTTTACAATCATCATCCAACACAATAAAAACAAACTAATTGCTCTACAACGAATAAAAACATTACGCACATAATATATTACGTTAGTTAGCGCATTAGAAAATCATTTGATAACAAACGCTTTCAGTTTTCACGGACCGTTGCGCGTGCACTGGCCGTGGGTTTCCCGACGTTCCGACTTAATTGTTCCCACTTTGTATTGTTCCTAATGTTTTAATTGTGATTTCTAACTACATAAGTACTTACATAACATCACGGCTGTAACCCCCGAAGGATTAGACAGAGATATACCTATAGTACACATTTAGCCAGCTATGTTTGATTTTTAACTATTTGTAGCTAAAATATACCTACGTTCAATGGCGCATAAATGGCTTGATTATAGTGTTAATGCCTCACTCACTCAATCCATTCCTTCCAGGACGTGATAGTGTGACTCATTTGCAATTAAGGACCCCATTTTCGCCGAGGCGTCCCCAGGCGAAAATTCATGGGATTCGAGTAAGCTCTATTATTATGTATTTTTTTTTTTTTTTTGAAAATTTCCTAGAATTCATCACTAAATAAAAACACTCAAATTTAATGGTATTATTTCGTCGGTTATAAAAAAAATACTGTTTCATAGAAAAGTGCAATATCTACACGAGTTCAACATGTATGAAACAGTATTTTTTTTTTTTTAATTACCGACGAAGAATTTTGACGCTTGGGTGTTCACAATTATATACTGAATCCATAGTAGGTAACAGGCTGCGCGTCGAAGTCCCTGCTACCCTGTATTAATACCTAAATTATTTATACACTTGCTTTTTATCAGCCGACCCCAACATGGTTGAGAAAAGGCTAAGCAGATGAAGCATCATCTGCTTAGCCTTACCTTACCTTTAGCAGACTTGCTTTTTATTCGATAAAATAAAAACCACATTTTTCATGTAATATTTCCAAACTGGTTCTTCACTCTTCCGTGTAATTCATCGAAAATAATTTCACAAAATTAAACGTGGATGTTTATTACTCTCAAAGGACAGATGGAAAAAAATCGCTGAAAGTTAGCTGATATTCTGAAAACATACATTACTTTTATCTCGCTTGAATACACAGTTCCCTTGAGGATGTATTGGTTAAAATATTACACATGGTACTAATTTTAAATATTAATGAGAAAGTTTTTCCCAAAAAAGGTTGAACAAAAACCATTTGACTTATTAAAGAAAATAAATACATTTACACTTTAAAATCTGTATCAAAATGAATTGACAATCAATTCAAGTTTCCAGAAGGACTTTCTTAATGTTTTTTGCGAGCATCATAGTTGATAGTATGATAGAAAGCTATGGTTTCCTAGATGAGCGGTGGCCGCTATATCACGGCCGCAGTGACGGCTATCATATAAGTGATGGCAGCGGTGTTTGACTTTACGGTGACAAAAACGCTCTGTAGCAAAGTACATCATCTTATTTTCATAAGTAACGTTTCAGTGACGTCATTAGCCGCCAATTGCGGACACTATGTGGCAGCAACCGTTCTTCTAAGAAGCCGTAGCTTTAAATCAATCAACATACACAGGTCTGTTTACCGCTGCCTATGGATATGGTCAATACCAGAGGCTGCACAGGCGCATTGCCCACCTATTCGGTCGTGTCGGATTTCCGTCCCATCGGACAATGAGAGTGAAGAAAGAGAGGGTGCGTTTGCGCAGACACTCGTGCACTGTAATATCTTTCGCGCCGAATATGGCTGATCTCCGCTGAGATTGGTCGTCATGTCTGAAGTTCAGTCTGGAGGACTTTATACCAACTAAAAAGCACTCAAATATTTAACTGTCCTAAAACTAACTTCATGCACTTCTGTTCAAAGTCTTTGAACCTTAATCAAGAGTATTCAACCACAAGGGATATAAGTTTTTAACATTAATTTGAAGCTCAAATACAAACTTATGTTAACAAAATCGCTTAGGAATAATTTAGTTTAGTTAAGTACTGAAGTTCTAAAGGGATCCTATTTACTAAATATCAATTTAGCATAATATGAACTGAGTGAACATGTGAGCCAAAGGACTTTGTAATTGTCCACTTTTTGCATTTACATTTTAAGTTTTGAGCTTAATTTTGAAAGATGAGGATACATAGCACTGGGCTATTTGAATTTGACGTGAAGCAATCTACTCAATTCATCAGTCATAATTTTAGTAAACTGTTTTAGGAAACCCGCAATAGTTCAAATGTAGTTCCAAAGAAAAACAATTTTCTCCATATTTTCATAGTCGGAAATCGTCAACCCGTATTGGGTTATTCCGTTTATCCACCCCAAAAAATCCACCCTAAGGTGGATACGCAGAAACGCATGTCCGTGAATCCACCCTATCCTATAAATTCCGTTTATCCAACTACGCCTAGGGTGGATTCTTAGACATGTGTTTCCGCCTTAAGGTGGATTTTTTGGGATGGATAAACGGAATGACCCCCGTATTGAGCAAGCGTGGTGATCAATGTACGCTTTCTCAGTAACATGACGGTATTATTTTCTCCATACCTATATGACAAGGAAACCTAACAGACACTAACTTGACAAACATTTTAGTGTTACCATTAGCAAGAAAACCTCGCTCGGTTTCCTAATAAATCTCCAATAATAAGTTCGAGTCAAAGACCTTAAGAACAACTTAGTAATTTTGAAACTATCACCATTCCCTTCAAAGAAGAGGACAGAGCTTTATATTATGTATATCGTTATCTCTGTTACTCATAGGAGCGATAGTTAGTAGCTCGGAATAGGTCCCCGTGGGCCAGAATTATTGGTCAGTTGCGAAAGTGTAGATAACTTGCAACGTGGGCCTTCGGAAACTTGATCCTAACTACTGCACGTGGCGAAACAATAATCACACTTCCATGTTTACTATTTATTAGTTAAGTCGAGTTTTAATTAGTACTGATGTGACGCAAAACAGGTGGTCGATGGGGCCGGAAGGTTCTGGAGTCGCGACCGCGTACCGGAACACGAAGGCCTACCACAAGGTGGACTAATGACCTTGTGAAGACCGCAGGAATCCGCTGTAGGTATGCAAGAAACACAGAACCGGTCGAAGTGGTGGTTCTTGCGGGAGGCCTATGTCCAGCAGTGGGCGTTTTTAGGCTGAAATTATGACGATGATGTGAATGAAACTAGGACACACCCGACATGAATATCTTGTATTTATCTGCATAATATCTGCTTATAGTTTGGCTACAGAAAGTTAACGCAACCAGTAGAATTCTTGTTGGGCAATACCCATATCTGCTAGTCTTAACATTTTCTCAGTAGGTACAAAATCATTAACGACATTGCTAAGATGGCGACGAATACTAACCTCTAAATATAACAAACTACGAGTATGTAAGGTTATTTTCTAACGCCAAGGTTAATAAGCCCACAACTTCCCATAATTAATTACCGGAAAAATCACCACCGAATCAAGCTTTGTCTCGTTAAAACAATAACACAAAAGGCAAATTAATTACTTTCAACCGTGTGCACTTAATGTGTCCGACTTTGCACGGCTTTAGTCGAGAGGTGATTGCATAACCTCGTTTTGGTGTTGCCATTATGATTTTAAATGAAAGTATCTATGAAATTCAGGTTAGAAGGAAGGGATTGGAAATATCGGTCGTTCTTATTGCATTGTGCAGAAGGCAATTTACGTGTTTTACTAGGGTTATACTGGGAATGTAGATACACAATTTACATAAGATAGCAATTACAGATAATATAATTATGTCGCTTATTAACAAATCAATCAAGTTTGCCTATCGCAGCACACTTCTAGACATACTTAGGGTTCTAATTAATTACATAGGTACCAACAGTCGATTTTCAGCCATTCAAATTCAATCCAAGCCAATTGCTTTTAGCAGGTCATCCTCATTATCATCGTCATGCGTCATCGACTGCAGTTGAACTGAAAACATAACACCGCTTTTTATGGGCAGTCGTATAAAAGTTGTAGTTGGCTATTTTCTATCCATAATTTTTACTTTCTATTACATGGTTACGCATTTTCCAGTGTATCTATTTTCAGCTCGAGCTACCACATTAACAAAGTAGTACTAATGCAGCACTAGTGCAATCTTGTGCTATCTTTAGACAGTCTATTTGTACAAATAGTTACTGTACGCCTAAACATCCTACTAATAGAACTATCGTTAACACTAGCCTTTTGAAACCATTTTGGACTGTTTGTACCGAGGAATAGAAGCATTCTACTAATTGTTATCATGGCTGTACGCCAGGCACACTCTCAAGGGTCAAACTAACAGCGCATTGAACTCAGGAAGGTGTAACTCAATTGGACGCGTTACGTCGCCGAACGGATCACACGAATGGAGCGGCTTCGCAACAAACTCTCGCAGTAAAGACCGGAGCACCGACTAACTACTGGAACAACGTAGGTTCACGTGGAGGAGAGGTACAAGGATCTAGAGAGGATTGAGGAGACGTCAACTTTGACCAGAGTCTTGATTTTTGGGTTACGTAAATGACCAAAATTTGCCAAGGCTGTGACGTGGGATATCCATCAAATGCTGGAGTACATCTTCTTCAGTCAACTCAGCCTATCGCAGGCCACTGCTGGACATAGGCCTCTCCCAGGCTGCGCCACAACACTCTGTCTTCCGCCTTTCGCATCTATCTAGCTGGTGGGCCTCCCACGCTTTCCGATACGCAGTCTCCACCCCGGGACTCGGTTCATCTTCTTGACGTGCACTTACACGTTAAGAAGACTTTATGTCTAGTAGTAATTTTAGACATGTTTTTGCAGTAAAAACATAAACGTTTGGCTGCTCTTTGTACAGATCTTGGTGATAGTAAGATGATTTACGACTTACGAAACCTAACCAGGGCCCTGTTTAGTAAAAGTTACAATCCGACAATTTTGTAAATAAGTGACAGATTTGTAAAGTTGTATGACAAGTGCTGTTTAATAAACCGTAAGGATTTTACAAGTAAAAACATTACAAATATTACCATTACAAATGCTGTTTAATAAACGTTTACATGTGCAGAAAACGTCTGCAGATTTCGATGACAAGATTGTATCTCCAATTTATAATTGTAAGTTACAAATTAAATTATTTTTTAGTTTTTGTTGAAGATTCTTAAATCGAGAGTAGATTTGAAAAATCTTATCATTTTAATGTTGAATTTGATTTAAAGAGTACTTTTCTATTTGTTCATAACGAAAGTCATGGAGCACAATAACAAAATCACGACTCTGTCTCTTAATCTAAGAGAATAAAGAAGCTGTTTTATTGATACTGACCCGAAATTTTTCGTTCAATGTAAAATCTGTCACATCAAAAGTAAAGTATATCCTTTTACGAAAAACTCGCCGTTGCCGTTCACTCGTATTCACCATTACTTCCACTACTAGTTGTTAGAACCATTTTTTTATATATACTTAGTCATTAAATTTCTTCACTTATTAAATTGAGGTACAAAATTGTTAAGTTCTGACACAAGGCGAGTACACCTGTCAGAATTGGTCTACAATTTAAAAATATGTAAATTTGTAATTACAATTATGCGTTCAATAAAACAGCTTTCCTTACAAATATGTAAACTGTCACCTGTAAAGAGAAAATGTTTATTAAACAGAAATATGTAAAATTGTAGGTAAAATTTTACAATTTTGTCAGTATTCCACAATGTTGAATTTGTAAGTTGTATTCTTGATTCTACAGAAACTTGTAGATTGGTAACTTGTAAAATACAATTACAATTTGTAACATTTATTAAACAGGGCCCTGATTTCCAGGCAATAAATACAACCTAATATTTCCTTATCTGATTCCCCAAAAACATTAAAACTATAACCCATCCAGTTTATCAACAACATCTCTGACGTATACAGGAACTCGGCAGAAGGGTACTGGATAGAGTAAGTTAGTGAAGGCTATTTCTCTCAGTTTAATAGTTGCTAACAATATCGACCACCGGTCAGGAGCCGAGACCTCGCTAGCTTCGCCCTTGATAAATTATATTTCACAGTATCTACTACCGGCGATAAAAAAGAGTCTTTCAAAGTTTTCAGTCGAATCGCCGAGTTTTCTAACCCCAAACCCTTGTCCTTTTGAAAAAACTCTGCAAGACCAGTCGTTTTAATATTGTGTGCGTGGGAAGGACAAGTTAGGTTTTTAAAGTTATAATACTTCATCATTATAATAATTATTATTTTTTGAGATTTTTTACTGATATACTTGCGTGACGTTTTGTTCACCGATTCAAACTCAAATTGAAGTAACTCGAAGTAGGCTTCAAAAAAACAAGTTTGCGTAAGATAGTCTATCCATCTCAAAAGCTTGGCTACTGCGGAAGTAGGCAAGCAGAATGACCACTGGGGATAAACATAACACTCACTGTGATCGATAACGTATTAAATAACTCACTTTCATACACATTTTCATACAAAGCATCGCTTTATAAATAATCCACATAATCGTTGGCATTCATGCGGTAGTAATTACGATTCACTTTCAATTAAACAATTATGGCGGACGACTTTCGCGTTCTTTAGTGAAAAACGTTCGCCAGCCACGTTAATTGATACTAACGATGATGTGATGTATTACGTTCAATCAATGTCATAATTTTAACAAGATATTGATACTGCTATTCATTCATGAACACCAAGGAAGTGTGTAGGGTTAAGATGGTGAGTAATTTGGTAACTCATATACAGCAATAAAAAAATAATCTATGTCGTCCCACTGCTGGGCAACGGTCTCCTCCATAATTTTCCAGTTTTCTTTATGTTGTGCCTTGGTAAATGATAAATGATATTGATTCCTGTAAATTGGTTACAAAAACACTTTCCACACGTCAAAAATAAATTATGTTTGAAAACTATATGAGTTCCCTGTTTCCTAATCGACTGTTCTATAAAGAGGGACTGAAACAAACTCATAATCAAGGTCAGTCTCTTTTAATATCCACACATAATCTTGGTCAGACCAGATGATGAGCATGCAGATTAGTGTCTTTTTTTTTTTTTTTTTGTGGATGGGAAATCATCAAATGACTCCTCCCGCTCTGGGTGGAGCAGAAGGGAGTGTCAGACTCTTACTGACTAAAACCCACCCGTGTTCCTTCCTTAGCCCTTTATGTACCAGGGCAGCGGTAACCCTTTCGGACGATCCCGCTACCCCGGCAGGCTTCGGCCCTGTCGGGCCCCGTCATCTATGCTGACATCTCTTTGAGGCGCACGTGGAACACTTACGCGCCCATTGCTCTCCGCCCGCAGGCCCGCGCCTACGGTGGCCGGGAGTCGTCACGCGGCTCCCGACGCCCGGAGCGTCTCCCTCGGCGGCTGAGGCGTGAGGATCTCTCCCTCGCCCATCCCGCCACCTCCTTCGCTAGCATGACTGCTTCGCAGAAGGAGGTGACCGCCTCCCACTCCCTCTCGCCCCGGACCATGGCTTGCACCAGGGCCGGGCGCGAGAGGTCGCCGCCGCTGCCGATCGCCTCTACGAGGACACGGCGGTGCTCTGCCCAAGCGGGGCAGACCTCCACCGTATGCTTCACCGTGTCCTCTGGGCGATCCTCGCAGTGGTGACACCCGGGCGTCTCCTCCCGCCTGATTATGTGCAGGAACCTCCCGAAACATCCGTGTCCGGAGAGGACCTGCGTCAGGCGGTAGGTGAAAGCGCCGTGACGCCTCTCTAGCCACTCCTCAAAGAGGGGTCTTACCGCCGCTATCGTGGCGTGCCCCAGATTAGTGTCTGAGATAGTATTTTGAGCGAACCTATCCAGAGAAATTTGGCACCTCATATAATGCTGTATTAAATAGTCATGAATATTGGCCTAACCAATACCTTTGAAAGTCGGAATGTTATTGGCAGCAAAAAGGAGGCTGTTTCCTAATTTTAAAAAAACCGTGGTCGAAAGACAAGGTCGACTCATTTATTTCAATTAGGCACACAAAAGGATTTTTCGAAAGTCAAAATCTACAAGAAAATTGAATTAATTCTAATTGCCCCTTCTAAAAGGTTGTTTCTTATAGAGAAAAATGTGCAAGAAACAGCATAATTACTCTCCTACATATTTTTTTTACCAAAAAATTACTAACACCTTTTCATTTTTATTTTTGTGTGTACTACTAACAACCCTACGAACACTTTCTTTGTAATAATTATATGGCCGGTATGTCTGAAATAAAGAATAATTCAAGTAAATAAATTAAATTAATTGATTTACCTCTTTTGACTCCTTTTTTCTTCACCACTAAAAAGTTCTAGTTCTATTATTTCCCGACCAACTAAAAAGTTTTTTCCGCTCATCCCTTGCAGCCCGAGTGCAGCTGAGATCAATGTTCACATAAAGTACCTACAAAGACATATCAAAAGGTTAAACACACCGACCGACTAGTACTAGGGCACATAACATTAATCTGGATTCTAAAAACGTTTGACACTTTTATGGTTAGAACTAGCGTCACCATACTTTTTGCTCCAAAATGGACTGTTCTGAATGTATGCCAACTGCAGTATTACGTAATTGCAGACTGTTTTATGGTGTACGTATTTCCAGACCGTTTCAAATATGTCTGAAAAGTATCTTGTCTCCTAGATTAAAAGTATTGTATTGCCAATTCTCAATGTCAATATCCGGACAAATCTATTGAGATTTTTGTGATGTTTCCGTTTTGTTTCTTAATCAATAAACAATAAAAAATTTAAATGAACTGTTAAAATATAGTTTTTTTCTTAAAGTTGTTTGGCTCAAAATTCAGCAACGCGGATAGCATTCGCCGTCGAGCCATTAGGTCCTCACGTGTGTGTGACATGCGGTGCAAGATGGGAGGTGAGCCATTGTCTGTGGAGAGACACCGCATACACACCGGAGGTCTGAGCCTTCCATGAACATCGGCTTGTGGAGTTGTCCTTGCTGCGGCAATGAAGTTTGTTTTAAATTACAGACCATCAAGCTGCCAGCACATCAAGCTGCTACAATCTGTCAAATTTCTTTAATGGATATTAAACTTTATCGCTTAAACATTAGGGTTCAAGGTTGATTGGGAAAATTTTACAGTTTTGGGTAGCTTGACCTGCCAGCTGGCGTCTGTATTTACACAACAGAAACCCCTGGGACAAATACGCATTTGTCCCAGGTTAGTAACCCCTGGGACAAATACGTTAACACATGAGAGTTTTCGAATTGGTTTCTGAGATGATGGGACGATGTGAGTCGTTATTCAAATTCAAAATCATTTATTTGCAAATATGGGCAAAAAATATACCAATGTTATTTATATCATTGTATTTTTATTTCCAAATATTATTTTGATTTCATTTAATTTGAAATATTTTTTGTTTCTATTTCATTTGATTTATTTTATTTTATTTCTATTAATTTATTTTTGGAAATAGTAAATTACCTGAAAATAAATGAATTCATGTATTGCAGTTTTTACTGTTAACTCTTATGAAAAACAATAAATTTGAAACATAACCTACCCTTCAGATTGTAGCAAACATTGACTTTTTTTCTATCTACAAGGTTCATCAATTTTTATTTATTGTCGATTCGAAGTAACTGGTAGCTACTTCCGAATCTAGTCGGACGCTCAAACGTAGAACCTAACTACGAGTATATGACAAGTTTCCAAGTTCCGAACTATCGGGGAAGCGGTCGTCAAACACTATCTTAAGTCAATCAAAGTCAAGTCAGTCAATCTTGCGGTAAACCTTAGTTTATATCCTAATTTACATCATACTGCTAAACCTTGGTAGGAGGTTTAGAACTTATGGATGAGTAATGCCATGGAATAATGGCGTCCTATAGTTTAACGGTACATTTTTTAATAAATATTCCTTCGCTGTGAAAATACCTACTCTTGTCTTAAAGTAAAACTATTACAAGCTAAATTTATACAACGTTAACTTTAATTAAAATGTCAATGAAAACTACGTACGTAGTTGGTCCATCTCCGACATTTTGCATATTTACAGCATGTCAGTATGCATGTAGCCATTACTTCACATTTCATTTTATTTTCAGTAATTCAGTAGATACGTGTCAAGATTTGACTTGATGCCTTTATATCAACGTTTTAAGTACATAATTTGCATTTTGCAGCATATTTGCATTACAAAAATATTTTAGAATCCATCAACCTTGTCTTGATTTGTTGATGTAGCGTGATATAAAGAGACATTTTAAAATAGTTTGACTTGTATTCAGCCAAAGATATAGCTACTTACTATTTACTGCAAATTGCAGTTGTCATATAGATAATCACAATCTCTTTAATAGAATCGCAACAGAATTAATAAAGGCTAAGCAGAAACTCTCTAGAAAACCTCCTTGTAATAACCGCTGAAAAAACAAGAATCCATTTAAAACATTTTGTTACAGTTAAAACAGAAAAGCGGAAAAGCGTAAACAACATTAATTTATATCCACACACAACATAAAATGAGCAAGTAAACGCTTGAGGAGTTCCGGCCGTGTGCGCCGATGCTTAAAATGCGTGAACCACGCTTACTTATGCTCCCCGTTTAATAAAACTCGTCTTACACCGAGCCATATGTTCTCAGCCTAATATTGAACAAGCAATGTTTACTTAGGGGAATACGTAATGAATACACGCGTTCAGAATTTGTCACCAACTACACAGTATTACACTATTAGGTAAATGACGTCACTGACTGGGATAATTTGAAAATCCTTTTGTTTTCGCTTGACGGATTTTGTTGAACAGTGTCGTGTCTATTGGTGATTGATCGCTGCTTTGTGTACTTCGGTCGGTCTCGGTTGTATTAATATCCGTTTTGAAGATAGGGCTTAAAAAAAGGAATTCAGGTTGTGTCAATTATTTTACGGTGATCAGAATTTAATTAAGATCGAACCTAAAATTACGTTCATATAGTAGCAAGTAACTATGGTAATACTAAGCACTGGTGGCGTAGTGATAGCGGCTCCAAGTTACAAGTTCGTGGAGGCCGTGAGTTCGAACTGAGCCAGGCGCTGCACTTTGTGTAATTTAGTTCATCACCACTACTCTCATAACGGTGAAGGAAAACGTCGTAAAGAAACATCTATCCATGTGCCCACGTGGTGGATTACGGCCCACTCCCTCTCATAGAGAGGAGGCCTGTGTCCCAGCAGTGGGAACGTTATAGGCTGATTATGTATAGCTATCTGTATAGGCTCTAAGCGAACTGCTACATACGAGTAACTACCTATATTCAAATTTTATTTGTTTCAAATTGACGTTATTTCAAGTCAAACCAATACCAACTTTATCGAAATTGTAATTAAGTTGATTTCAGAGTGACTAGCACTATTGAAAAAGTTATAAAAATGTTTGAAGTTGTAGCGTAAACTGAACTTTATTGTGTAGGAAAAAAAGTTATTTTTTTATAAACTCGTATTTGTTTACATTTTTGGCGAATATGTTCTGGTTGCTGATTAGTTATCCAGCGGTTCGTTGACATGAGAAGAATATTATTACCATAGTAACCAGAATTCCCAAAGGGATTGGTAATAAAACTGGAATTACGTTGTTGCTAGCCCGTTCGCAAGCTCCCCTCTTGTTAATTATGATCCCCTGGTAGGTCCAAATGATAGCCACAAACTAAAAAAGAAAGTTATCTGCAGAAGTAACACAGAAAAGAATCTTTTCTTTCTTTTTAAAAAAAAAAACGTTGCCACACACTAGGAATTTCTCCTGTATCGTGGGTGCGTTTACAAACATTTAAACTCACATGCACAAACAGCCAGACCCGGAACAACTACTTGTAGGCCATACAAATATTTGTTCCGTGTGGGAATCGAACCCGCTACACGCAGCGCAGCAGTCAACTAAGCGATTGACTGCTGCGCTGCGTGTCGCGGGTCACTGCGCCATCCGTGCTGTCAATCATAATTATTATAAAACTCCCGTCTCTCTGTCTGTTAATTAGTGTGCTTTTATATTTCATTTACTTATTTTTTATAAGCTAGTGGGATTTTTAGATGTCCGTAGGTGTGTCCATGTCATCACAGCGGGCCTTATCAAAATACCAGCGCTGCAGTATTTATTTTTTAAACATCGCAACATTATGCGGAGATAGCTTTTTTGACCTCGCACAGGTTTTTAATGTAATTTTGTTAGTTTAAATTGTTCCTTTTTTAACTGTTTGTATTTCCTGTGCGTGACTCAAATTCAATATTTTTATTTATTTTTTATGATTCGAAAACCAACTATTCGATTAACATTTTTTTTTTCATATTTTTAGTCATAGGTCTTCTCTGGCTAGATTTAAGTAGATATTATGCTACCCCGGATATCAGAGGAACTAGGTAAACATTTTTTTTTAAATTTTATAATTTATATTAATTTAAAATTAGATATCAAAAAGACGAGAAGGAGAGCCGATCCCAAATGAAATGGGATAAGGCTAGGCAAAGAGAGAGATATATCGAAAGAGAGAGAGATATATCAAAAAGTCTCAATTTATTCTTAAACATCATAGCCAACACATACTGCATTCACGCGACACTCCCTGATTGGACCTAGTACTAAACGTATCTAATAATCTATGTCCGATATTGCTTTTTATGCGCACGTGAACTTAATGTTAATCATACATGTCATGTGCCTTCGGCCTTGGGCGAAGGGAAAGGATTGTATGTAGGCATGCATAGGCTGTATTTGTCGGCTTAGAATAAAGTTGGTATGGCTGGTCTAATTAGGAAGGTAATCAAGCTGTCGAATGTCTAGCAAGTTGTCTATGCATAGTGACGAATATGATCGTGTCATCTCGGAATGTCTTAAAGAAACCAAGTTGAAATATAGGTACACACAGACATGGCAAATACATTTTATTTTCATTTTTCACTACTATAGAAAGCTATCATAGTAATTTATTCATTAACAATAATTTTTACCGGAATTTATACAAAATTAATTAAATTAAATTACTATTACTTGCATAATCAACCTATAATTTACCCACTGCTGGGACACAGGCCTCCTCTCGATGAGAGAGAGTAGGCCTTAATCCAACTGATTTTTTGGTTCTAAGACAAGCCGCTTTCCTCACGATGTTTCCTTCACCGGTTTGAAAGCAGTGGTTATCAAATTAAATACACAAAGTAAAGCGCCTGCCTGGGTTTGAACTCACGACTCATAAGTCGAAGCCGTTACCACTAGGCCATCACTGCTCTCACCACACAGCTGCTTACAAAGGTTAGTACATACTTAAAAGCACCTAAACACATACTTTGACTGCGTCAAAACAACTCCCTCTTCCCCGAAATATACATAATTACCTACATTAAGAGGTTGAGGGGACCAAAATCACATACCAATTAGATACTCATCACAAGAGCCAATTGAATAATCTTCAATCAGGCATCACGCCATAAAATGAAGCGAAGCCTCGGGCACCTAGTTTGCATAATAATTATACATTAGGTACTAGCGACCCGCCCCTGCTTTGCACGGGTGTGATCTACTCATGCGCCGACATGTTAAAACATCGAGATTTTTGTGGTATATCTTGGCTAAATAATAATATGTTATACACATAAATTTTCCAGAATCAATCTATACAAACAATATTATAAAGAGGTCAAATTAGTGAGTTGGTTTGTAGGGGGTAATTTTCGGAACTACTGATCCGATTCTAAAAATTCTTTCACTAATGGGAAACTACATTATTCCTGAGCATTATAGGCTATATTTAAAACTAGACTATTTCAATTCTGTATGAGAACGTCTGCTTTACACGCGGGCAAAGATGCGGACGAAGCGCTAGTTATCTATATGATGGAGAAAACTGCATCAAAATCCATGGTATTTAGAAGAATTAAGCGCATATACATTCAGACGCGAAAACGACTTTTGCATACAATTTTATACATTATACGGGGCTTTAAAATTCAACAGGGTGACACAACAAATGCATTGGTATTATGAGATAAGAGTTTGGCGAATTTGTATTCAAACGGGGTGTTCACCAAGGGTGGGACTGCAAAGGGCTCGTACACGCGTGATATATGCTAATAAGCCGGCCATTTTTAAACCCTTTCGTAAAGATTAATTGCGAGTGTTCTTTTGGTCGTGTTTTTGGGCTGAAACGTTGATGACATAGATGGTAATTTGTGTGGTTCAAAAGCTTACGTAATTATGAAATGGCAGGGACCAGCGAAAAAGCAAATCAGTTCTGTATGTATGCGCTGATCAAACTGAGTTGGATCCCGTTACCACACATATTCTAGTGATTATTATTAGCCATTAATGTCCCACTGCTGGGCAAAGGTCACTTCTCTCTGTCCAGAGCTGTCAAGGACCAATCTCTATTAATCTTTATTGTGATATCTTATTATCTTACTTATTCTGTAATTATTTTTGTACCAGTTTTTGCCCGTTTTAAATGTCCCTATGCGTTAATCGAGGTTATAAACTATATGTGTGCCACATTTCATCTAAATCTGTTCAGCCGTTTTTGCGCCAATTCAATCAAACAAATGGACAAAAATTCTAAAAACTATATTATCGGCATCAGACTCGCTTGAGTGGAAATATTAGCAATGTTTTGACTTTGTTACTATTTTAGTTGATGTATAGAAGAAGATTTATATCTCAATAGTTTTAAGATATTTATTGAATACAATGTTTTATTTATTGTGTTTTTATTAATTGTTGCTGCAATTTAAGTTGGTCAAAATTAAAACAGTATCTCTACAACACACCTCTGCCAACTTGCTTAGTGATTATAATTTTCAACGAAATTATCTTCCGCAGGCCACGACTGGATAGCAATTTAATCCTTGCAAAACGAGGGATGTAATCACAAATGCCTAGACTTCCGATCACCCCATTGGAGCAAATTCGATGACAGCTATATTCGTTCCTTTATCGAGGAAAATCGAAAGGTTGACTTTGTCAATGATAAAATATATCTGATAGCGCCTAAGGGAATTAAGATATTATTTATCAAAGTAGAAATAAAAAGTATTTTGTGACTCGTGCAGGAAAATTACAATCTAAACCAAATACAATCATAAAAATATAAAAAACAAAATTATAGAAAAAGAAAGTAAAAAACGAAATTTCTGTACGAGACCAAAAGGCTCCTATCTTAGCATGATGCTGCGACATTTAAAAATCAGTGTTATCTACTGATAAGTTTTAAGGAAATACATACTTAACTTTATTATTCTTGCCACTTTTCCACAGTGAAAGGAACAGATTTATTACTAGTACACAAAACTCCGAAGAGAGTGTTATTTTAAACCGTAAAAGTAAAGAAAACAGAGCGCTTTTAGGGCACACTTGGAAATCCTGTATCGAAAGGTGCAATTTATACTTACAAATAACAGACATAAACATTACGAATTGGAACCAGATTGTACAGTAGGCCATACAAGTATTTGCTGTGAGGGAATTCAATGCTACAGCAATTTGGGTAGAGAATATATTAAAACTGAAGGAGTATACAAGGATCGTAGCAGGTAGCGTTCTGTAGTCTCTGCCTAACCCAATGGGAAGAAGGCGTCAGTTTATGTTTGTATGTATAGATTAAAACAGTACCACAAGCCTAGGCAAAGTGACATTCTATCAGCAATAACGGTGATGGAAAAGTCAAAAATGTGTTGGATTGATATAAGCAACCAAAAAGCTTGCCTATATCAATCCTGTTGGAGGTTGTAAAAATACAAAATAACATAAAATCTGCCCCAGCAGTCTCGACATTCATAGCGATCGCTTTACGACCGAATTCGGTCGCATAGTCCCGGATTGACAGGTGTAATGTATGGAGTGACAGGACTTTGTGACCGAATTCGGTCGTAAAGCGATAGCTATGAATGTCGAGACTGCAGCGCCAGGCCTTGTTACGCCTTGTTACACCTATCTACATAGTACACCCACATTTCGCCAGTTATGTTTAAGTCCTCTGTAATGGGGGCAACCCTATTACCATCAACCAAAACCGAATAAAATATTTCTAGATATTAAAACTGCAAAAAGTCATCACAATTCATGTTATATACCACAAGCACATACTACTACGGCATTCATCAAACAGTTTAACACGCACCAACTTTTTCATCACTCACACTCACACACCCACACACTCACACTCACACACCCACACACACACACACCCACACACTCACGCCCCCACACACTCACACACCCACACACACCTCACGAACTCCTTCCTATAAATAAAATTGAAAACATTGTCTAGTTTTAGTACACGGGAAACCATAATAAAATTGTATATTTGGGGCGGAGACCTGGTGGCCTGAAATACAGTCTCCCACAATATTTTTCTTTAAGCCCATGACTGGACAATATTGTTTTTTTTTTATTATTTTATAAGGATATTTTGGAGAGAAAATAAAAATTATTATTATTTTTATATCGGAAATAAATAGAATTTTAAAGTCCAAAAGGGCCATTTGCGCTTTCATAACGAATAAATATAATGCTTCTGATAAAATATCCATAGGTGTTTTTATTTGCGACCATAATACCTGTTAAGTGCATAAAGCAGTTCTCAGCTCCCGTACTGACTTAGGGACGAGGTGCTAATTCAAGCGATGTATTAATTTTCATGAGATTTTTCGAAACTACACATATATCTATATTGTTTAATAGAAATAGAAATAATATTTATTTGCATAAAACATGGTATATAAAGTTGTTATAAAAATACATTATAGAGCATACATGTTTTTCTTATTTATAGCATGCAAATAGTGTATAGGTCACATTACAAAATGACCGTTTTGAAGATCAAAGATGTAAAGTTTTTAAATCACTTGGAATTTTTTTATATATCCGAACACACATGACTACACAGTTTTTACTATATTTAGCCAGACACTTTAAGAAATGTGTACTGCTGGATAATCTTGTCTTGTTCTAACACGGTATAAAGACCTACGCATGATGCAGTTTCTTCTTTCATCGGAAAAAAGACACTGGAAAAGATTTTTTTGTTTTTCTGAAAATCTCTGAGACTACTATTTACCTAGCCCAGTATTATAATTTTGTGCAACGAAGCACTGGGTTCCAATTTGGATAAAAAATCTGGCAGTCTGTCACACGCATTGTATCATTTTGTTTCATAACCCGAAAGCTGGTCCATAATGAAAGTGCTCTATAAACTTTCACTGACACTAGGCGACAACTAAGTGAGTGCGCGAAAAGCGCGCTAAATAAACTTTCGGCGCTAAACCGAGCGTTAAAAATTCAACAGCGCGCTTTAATTTAGCATTCATTTGGTGTCGCCGAAATCAGCGTTTCTGCATTGGGTTTCTTGCTCTTAATTTTTCTGCACAAATCCTCCCCGCTCCCACTGTGACCCCGCCCTAAGAGTGTGCTCGGCTAATGTGGACATAACAGTAACGTCGTGCGATAGTGCCTTCGCACCATGTCTTAATGGGCTATTATATTTTATGTTTAATTCAAACACTACCCCGGGAATTGGGTGCCTTAGGGATTATGTATATGTTGGAGTGTTTATGGTGTTTAATTGGTCATGATTGCTTTTTGAAGATTTGGTTTTTTAATTTAAGGGGCCTTTGTTTGTGAAGATAGTGGTAGGGTGGTGGTGTGTGGTATTTATATGGTGTACATAATAAAGAGTATTCTATTCTTTAGTGGTGACCAAAGATTGTGGCGTTACGGTGGTGGCAACAAAAATTGGTTTTCATTATGCATTTAGTAAAAAGCTGTTATTTTGACATTAAGAACAGACATTATCAATATTGTATAATATCAATGTTATTTATTTGTATAGAGCATAGATCAAGAGAACGCTGTTGTCCATTTGCTCAAACGGCTCCCGCAGACCGCTAAAAATAACTCACACGTTGATATTACTATAATTTACGATGACATCAGCAATGTGTGGTTAGTTACACAAACCAATCAATGTTATACGTTGATAGATGTAACACTTGCGTATAATATCTTACCTAACATCAATAACTTGGACTACTCAGGCGTAACATACTGATTACTACATTAACATAACAGTTTAATTGTTGAAAACGTATTTATAACAGTTTACGCTCAACGATTCTAATAATCAGCCTATAATGTTCCCACTGCTGGGACACAGGCCTCTTATCTGTGAGAGGGAGTGGGCCATAATCCACCACGCGGGCCCAATGCGGGTTGGTGGATTTCACATGTCTTCGAATTTTTGGTTCTAGGACGCGCCGGTTTCCTCACGATGTTTTCCTTCACCGTTTTGAGAGCAGTGGTGATGAAATAATTTACACAAAGTGAAGTGCCTACCGGGTTCGAACCGAAGACCGACTCGTAAGTCGAGGCCGCTGCCGCTGGGCCACCACTGTACTTATCTTTATTCCACAGTATTACTAAGCTGCTCAATGCTCAAAGCAAGCGCATGCTGGCACAAGAAAAGAAAGAACTGTCCAACCACCAGTCTGAAAACTAGTATCGTATCTACACAGGAGAAACCGATTTTTATTACTATAGATACTAAATCGGATACAACGTGTTTTTTTTTATATCCCATAACTCTAGGGGGTCATTGTACTCATCATTATGAACAACTTTTACTATGGGACCAAACCCGAAATCGCAAAAAAAAAAAAAACTGGTGTTCCCTACATTTTGACGAGTTATACGAACATATACGTAGGGAACAGCTGATTTTTTTTCGCGCTTTCAGTATTTGTCCCATAGTAAAAGTTGTTCATAATGATGAATATAATGACCCCCTAGAGTTATGGGATATAAAAAAAAACACGTTGTATATACCAGTCTAGTTAATCGTGACCCACAAAATCAAATTCCATAGAGACTAACAATTTATATCTTCGAAGCTATTGATCTCCAAAACCGAAACCCATTACTCAGGTACTCCAGTAGGCACTTTATGTTCCTAGGCATTTGAACGCATATCACGTATTCAATTAGAATTTGTCTTGCAAACACCAGGTTCTGCGTAAAACTCCGTGGCCACATACGCGTATATTTATCAAAGGTTCGAAGGTCTGTGTGCTCCATAAAAATGTGTACATTATGGTACATAAACATACGTAGAATGCTACAGTAGATACTAAAGGAACCATTCAACAGAATTATTTTAGAAAAACCTGTTCTTAAGCTTGGAAAGAAAATTGGAGATCAGAAAATCAATATTTCTTTACTTGCATGCTGTTTACTCGTCTACGGATCTAATACTCAATACTTTATTTGCATTCCACAATAAGTACAGACGCCAGCACGGCAAGTTACTATAATCTGTAATTTTTTTAAATAGCTTTTCAATTTTATCGCTAAAGCATTAGGTTCAAGGTTAATTGGGAAAATTTTACAGTTTCGGGTAGCTTGATATGCTGTCGTCTGTACTTAGGTGGTAACTTAAAATTATATGTGATCATCAGTGATAGGAATAGGTAGTGCCTATTTACCTAAACTTCGAAGAACAGAGACAAGAAACGGAGACTTCCTTAGGACTACATTTTTCCGGGACATCTGTCCCGAAATTCGGGACAACACTTTTAAATACATTAAAAAAATATTTATGTTATTTGAAATAAGTAATTCGTCTATATTTACCTAAAGTTTGCGACTAGACATAACATTTATAATTTCTAACTCCATAATAATAACTTATCCTCTGTGGGCTCTAAAGGAAAAATAAAACACATATAATATTGTTGTAACAAATATATGTATTTTATATTATTTTTTAAATATGACGTAATTGGAAAGCATGAAACAAAATGTACGTACGGAAAAAATAAACGTAAAAAATTTATTCCTAAGGAAGTCTCCGTTTCTTGTCTCTGTTCTTCGAAGTTTAGGCAAATAGGCACTACCTATCCTATCACTGGTGATCATTATGGACCCTGTCGGGCACAGCAAAACAGTAGGAAAGAGGAAGCTTTGAAAAACTTACCTTATCAGTCTTATGAACTAAATCTAATATTATTGTATTATATGTTTTTTTTTTAGCATATACAGTTGTATTAACTTATTAATCCTTATTAAGATATGATAGCACTTTATACTGTCGTTTAAATATTCATTTATACTATACTTAGTTGCAGTCTTGAATTGCGTCATTGGAACTGCACGGGGACATATGTCTACCTTGTGTATAATCTACCCACACTGTGATTTCAGTCAGCATTTCTATCTAAAGTTGTTCTCATTTATTCTCGGTCCGAACACGTCATCCACGTACACATATCATACAAAGGTGTTACGGGATTTATTTCAATTCAAATAACAACTCCACTTCATAACCAGATGGTGCTCCTGCCTCCACTTCGACGAAGTACAACAAAATGTAATTTAATAAATATTCAATAAATTCAATATCGAATATCATTTTATTTTTAGGACTATGAGAATGGTTTAACGTTTCTCCCCTTTTATCTTTTGAACATCTGATCGGTTTCGTTGTATTGAAGGCGACACCCTGCTTCGTACTCTGTAATGTCCTTTAGGGCTCACGATACGACTCCGATGCGATGGCGTCCCGCAGTATGGGCTAATAGATGTAGCAATTGAAGACTGAAGTTTTTGGAAAGTACTAAATTCAGTAACAAGGTTTAGCGTTGATTTTTCTATCGACGGATAATTTTTATTCGTGAATAAAATTGACATCTGATCATCAAACTGACATCCATCATATCTAAATCTAACTTTATAATGTTGGGAACTCCGAGAAACCTATCATCATTTCAGCCGAAAGATGTCCACTGCTAGACATAGGCCTTTTTTTTTTTTTTTGAGGATGGGTAATCATCAAATTACCCCTGTATGCTCCACCGTGTCCTCTGGGCGATCCTCGCAGTGGTGACACCCGGGCGTCTCCTCCCGCCTGATGATGTGCAGGAACCTCCCGAAACATCCGTGTCCGGAGAGGACCTGCGTCAGGCGGTAGGTGAGAGCGCCGTGACGCCTCTCTAGCCACTCCTCAAAGAGGGGTCTTACCGCCGCTATCGTGGCGTGCCCTTAGACATAGGCCTCGACCAAGCACCGCCCCTTTGCCCAGTTTTGTGCTTCTCGCATCCAGCGAATTCCTGCTGCCTTCACAAGGCAAGCCTATAATGATAACATACTTTTATAAGAGTGTATTAACATGATATGATATAGGATCAAAGTATCTACTCCGATCGCACGATATAAGTATCTCTGAGAAGATAAAGATAGGCACATACCAGTAGTAGCACGTGTAATTTCTCTTCTTTCTCTGTGTTTTACATTCCCCCTGTGTCCCCCGAGAGCGTTCCGACATACAGCCGGTTATTTCTTACATTCTCTACTAAATTCACAGTTAGGAAATTGAATTTTTCGAATTCCACGTCTTATAGAGTCGCGGCCATTTTAACCTGACCTCCCCTAACGTTCGGTGTTTCGACAACTTTAGGGTGAAGAGGTGTGATGTATCGAGTTCCAATGGTCTTGATAAACTGGCAGTGTACTTTTTTATTCGTGATAGGTGAGCCAGAAAAAGCGGTGAGTGAATATGGCCAGCATTGTCGCGTTGTTTATACGAGTAATGTAGGTATGAGTGAGAACGTATTCACCCTTCTTGAATCATGTATGGTAACAGCGATGGAACCGCTGCGTTTGGTCCCAAGTGAATATCAAATGTGTTTTTCATTAATGTCTTTTTCCTGGTATTTTTAGAACATAAACTTGTATAGAAGTTAACTTATGTCTGTTCGCACTTTCAAAACACGTGATAATAATAAAAGTTTAAATAATACAAGTTTTATTAGAAACAATATAGGTAAAGACACGAAGATAGCTGCAAAAGTAAAATTCAGTAGCGCCCAACAAAATACATGGGCGACATTTGTTCCAGAGTTTCATATATTTAAGAAAATCTTATAGTAAATTAAGAATTACAAAAGAAGAAAAACACTAAAAGTTTGTAAGTGTTAATTTAAAGTGGAAGTGAGGGTGAGAGTTTTTATGGGTGAGTGTGTAAAAAATGTGGTGAGGTATAATAATATATTAGGAGAGAACGCTAGCATGTGAATGTATTTACGTTACCACAATACAATAATTTAACTGCTGAATAAACCTAATTCAGGAAATTAAGCCGATGTATGTTTTAGGATTCTGATAGTAATTAAATTGATATTAAACATGTGACAAATTGATAGATTATCGACATTCATGTTTAGGGACAATATTATTTACAAATCAGCATCCGGTATGTTGAATCTGATTTAATACGTTAATTAATACTGTCGCAGATTCACACCAACACATCAGCGAGAGTGAACGTCAAAAATTTCCATTTTGCAATCTGCCTGTTACGAATTTAATTCTCATTGTGAAAATTTACAATTAATAACACAACTTAAAATATCAGATCTGTGCTGTAGAACGTAGAGTTCAAAATGGAATGGACATAATGTTAATAGTTAACTGAAAACCCATTATTATATGGCAAACAATCCCGCTAATGACGGGTTTTATTAAAATTGAAATGAAATCGTCCGCGTCGCGGAGACATTTATTGCGAATTTTTACCTTCAAGTATTTTAATGACGGTTTGTTTTAAAATTATTATCGCTAGCGAGACTCTTATCTCAACTATCGAATATAGTCAGACTGTCATGGTTCTTATGGACTTATAAATAGATAACGCCGGCTGCCGCTGAAAACCAGCGCTGGGGCCCTGTCTCGTATAGGGTCTTAGCATTATGCTGAGCGATGGCCGTTTTGCGTGAATGTGACGCATGTCTACCCCCAACTTGTTATTTTTTATTTTGTGTGTTTATGTTCTTTTTTATGCGTCATATTTGCCGCAAATAAATGCATTTTCTTTCTTTCTTTTCTTTCTTTATAAGCAAAAAGTTCCTGTGTAGAACCTATTCTGAAATGCTTTTACCAGCCATGTTGTGGCTTCGAGTTGCTGCACCATTGTGTAGGTTTTGTTCCTCTCAGCCTTAGGCCGTAGCAGTGCCTGACACTGGTGTATCAATTAGATATCCTAGATTGTCTTAACTTAAGGACTTTAACGACAACAAAGCCGCAGGAACCCGTCGGATGCGAGAAACACGGAAACGGTCGAAGTGGAGGTGCTTGGGGGAGGCCTATGTCCAGCAGTGAACGTATTTCGGCTGAAATGATGATGTGAAGGACTTTAAACCTTATGTGGTTTTACTCTGTAGAAGTCAGCTGATCACAATACATGCTCCATCTTGCCTATAATATTATATGTAGTAGGTGTCATTTTCAGAAACACACAAATGAGTTTATTCTATTCCGTACTATGTATAACTTTAAATCATCTGCGTCATTTGCCTAGCCCGTTCCCAACTATGTTCGGGTCGGTTTCTAGTCTAACCGGATTCAGCTGAATACCAGTGTTTTACTTGGAGCGACTGCCTATTGTAGCGAAATAAAAACTGGGTCTTCACTTGTACACGTTTAATTTAGTAAAATAACAAAAAAATGTAAACAAAAACTTAATGAAGAACACAGGACGATTTTTAATACATTAAAGAATAAAATTGTAACGCTGACGCGACAACCTTGGTGTTAGAACTCTATAATAAATTTCGCAATTACGCGTCGGTCACGATCCGTTTGCAAACGTACCTATAACTTCCGCAATAAATTAATAATCTGGTAATCCTAAATGGGTAACTTCGCACCAAGTCAATCAGGTAGCGAGGCAACACAATTTAAATGACTGTTTTAAACAAAATGAGACAATATGAACTACTAAAATTTTAAAAAAAACTACTAAATATACGCAAATCCGGTCCTAGACTTCAGGCTGGCAGTCAGAAGGCTCCTCGCTTGCTGGTACCAGAATCTACCAGCGTTGGGGTCGAATCCCAACAGGAGGCTTGCAGTCGTCTGATCCCAAACTGGCGGTGGGGGCGAATTCAAGATCCGTCTACAGTCTTCGGACAAATCTACAGAAAATAGCGAAAAATGATAATCCGAGACGCAGGCAGAATCTTTTATAACAAAAGAGCTGAAGACAAGTTAAATTACATACCAAGTCTGAATGATGTAACCTGACTCGCCTCGGGACAAATCTTTGATGTTGTTCGTGGGGAGCACTGCCTATTACAATGAAAAGAATGGTATAAAATTTAAGAAACGATAAGAACTTTTGATTCATCAATAGGAACGCAAACATACCCTTGGATTCTGTCGAACAACGAACGAACTCAGTCGTTCAAACCGTTATATCGATACCTTTAATATCGTGGCAAATTATTACATGGTCAAGCGGAAAAAAAATTAATTATGGTCTTCCGTCCTGTGTTCAAAAAAAACTTCAAATGAAAAATCCAGTATGTAAAGATGGTCACTCATCCACAAACCAACTGCGGCAAGCGTAGCTTAACCTGATCAATCGACCTACGTGGCTGTTATTATTTAGCCACGAGCCCCTCTATGTATAACTTTAAAGACGTACTTAAAATTAAAACAAAACAGACATATAGGAATTCATCGACACGAAGAATTCATCGTAAAAACCTTACTTAATTTCAAAATGCCCTAACCCATACCAAACAATGGTGCTACCAGAAGCGATATAGTTCGCAAAACGGTTGATCGCGACATAAGCGATCACAGAGCGGTACTGCCAGCTAACAGTCGCAATAAGCGAAATGTTTGTGCAACTAGCGTACGTTCACAAACGCTGCAATTCTTTGACTCAGTCATTAGAGTAGATCAGGTATGTATAAAGAGGTCAGGTGAAACATGGGAAGGAACTGAAGCAAAATAGTGCACTGTTTGAGGTACATTTTTGGAGTTTCCTGAAGTTATATTTCAACAGAAACATTGTTAATTAAAACAGGTTACTCTAGTAAATCTTGGCAATTAAAATAAATAACTTCAATGCTTCTTTTTCCACTTTCTTATCTAGATGGAAAAGTACCTACTTTTCCATCTACTACTACTTTCTTCATCACTCGCATACTAAATGCATTTTGCAAGTTTTTTAATCTTCTATGAGGCTTCTTCATTAAAGGCATAGTACACCTCCACCTTTTTTTTTTTTTTTTTTTGTGGATGGGAAATCATCAAATGACTCCTCCCGCTCTGGGCGGAGCAGAAGGGAGTGTCAGACTCTTACTGACTAAAACCCACCCGTGTTCCTTCCTTAGCCCTTTATGTACCAGGGCAGCGGTAACCCTTTCGGACGATCCCGCTACCCCGGCAGGCTTCGGCCCTGTCGGGCCCCGTCAACTACGCTGACATCTCTTTGAGGCGCACGTGGAACACAAACACGCCGTCCGGCACGGGCCTGGTCCTGATCGGACGGAGAGCTACCCATTGCTCTCCGCCCGCAGGCCCGCGCCTACGGTGGCCGGGAGTCGTCACGCGGCTCCCGACGCCCGGAGCGTCTCCCTCGGCGGCTGAGGCGTGAGGATCTCTCCCTCGCCCATCCCGCCACCTCCTTCGCTAGCATGACTGCTTCGCAGAAGGAGGTGACCGCCTCCCACTCCCTCTCGCCCCGGACCATGGCTTGCACCAGGGCCGGGCGCGAGAGGTCGCCACCGCTGCCGATCGCCTCTACGAGGACACGGCGGTGCTCTGCCCAAGCGGGGCAGACCTCCACCGTATGCTCCACCGTGTCCTCTGGGCGATCCTCGCAGTGGTGACACCCGGGCGTCTCCTCCCGCCTGATGATGTGCAGGAACCTCCCGAAACATCCATGTCCGGAGAGGACCTGCGTCAGGCGGTAGGTGAGAGCGCCGTGACGCCTCCCTAGCCACTCCTCAAAGAGGGGTCTTATCGCCGCTATCGTGGCGTGCCCTGCGCTGGGTTGCGATAGTCGCGCCTTCCATTCCACCATGAGACCGCGCCGGAGGTCCGTCCGCTCCGCAGCGATTTGCCGCGGGTGCAGAGTTTCCCCCCGACGTAGTGCCTCCGCGCGCCAGTCATACAGGCGCGCGAGGACTATCGCCTCCAGATCCCATGGTGGCAGTCCGGCAAGGAGGCTTGCTGCCTCGCCCGAGATCGTGCGGTATCCCCGGATAAGCCTTATGGCTACCACCTTTTGGGGCGCGTTCAGGTAGTGTGCGGCTCGAAGCCGCAGTGAACGCGCCCATACCGGGGCCCCATAAAGGGCCATGGACCGCACGACCCCCGCGTAAAGCCTCCGGCAGGAGGCGTTTGGCCCCCTAAGGTTGGGCAGGAGCCGCTTTAAGGCGGCCCCGGCCCGTTCCAGTTTGGGGGCCAAACGTCGGAAATGCTCGACGAAGTTCCACCGGCTGTCGAGGACGAGACCCAGGTATCTCATCGTTGTCTCGACGCCGATGTGAACCCCTCCTACCATCAGTTGGGATCCCGAAGGTGGCCCGTACCGGGGCCCATGAAAGGACATGGCCTCGGACTTGTGCAATGCCACCTCGAGACCCAACTGCCGGATCCTTTCCACGACTATCGCAACCCCGCGTGTCATCGCGTCGGCCGCCGCCTGATGCGACCTCCCCTGCGCCAGGACCAGCGTGTCGTCAGCGTAGCAAACTACGCTGACGCCATCAGGGAGGTCGGCCCGCAGCACCCAGTCGTAACCGATGTCCCACAGGAGCGGCCCCAGAACCGATCCCTGCGGGACACCGCACGACATCTCTCGCCGGTTCCAATTCCCGTCGCGACCGGGGTAGATGACGGCTCTGTCCGTCAAATACGCCCCGACTATTCGACGGAGGTAAGTCGGCACCCGGTGATACCGGAGTGCCTCCCCTATGCAGCTCCAGGGCAGGGTGTTGAACGCGTTGGCGATGTCGAGTGACACCGCCACGACCACCCCACCCCGGGACACCGCGTCCCCCGTCGTGAGGGCTCTCACGCGCATGATGGCGTCCACCGTCGAGCGCCCCTTGCGGAAGCCAAACTGGCACTCCGCAAGATCCGGCCCCGTCCTCACCAGGTGCCCGACGAGGCGGCCCGCAATCACTCTCTCAAAGAGCTTGCCGACCTCGTCGAGCAGCACTATGGGCCGGTATGCGGACGGAGAGTCCGCAGGGCGCCCTGGCTTCTGAATGAGGACCAGCTTCCCCGTCTTCCAACGGAGTGGAAACTGGCCTCTCTCCATGCATGCGCTTAGGAGCGCCTCCAGTCGAGGCCCGAGAGCCCTTGACGCCAGGACCCAGGCTTTACCCGGCAGCCCGTCGGGTCCCGGGGCGGTATTTTTGGCCTTCAGCCTGCCTACCGCCGCTCTCAGATCTACCCCGGTCACTTCAGGGGTGTCGTCGTCGTTGTCCGCGTGGTCCGCTTCGGGCACCGCAAGTGGCGGAGCCATAGGCGGGGGAGTATGCTCCCCCCGTGAAGGGAACAGAGCGCTCACCACTTCCTCCACCAGCTGGGGTCGGAGACTCTGCGTCAGCGGGGGGGCCCAGGTGCGGAGTTTATTCCGCACCATTCTGTAAGGGCGCCCCCATGGATCTCGGTTCAGAGTCTCCAACATCTCCTCGCGGGCCATATCTTTGGCCCGCTGGACAGCCTCTTGGAGGGCGGTCTTCGCCGCTCTGTACCCCTCGTACAGCTCCGCTTCCGTGGCTTCCGCATCCGGAGGGCGGATGCGGAGCCTGCGGTGCCTGGTGTACCGGTGTCGCGCGTCGACGCACGCCTTGCGTAGCGCCCCAACCTCCTGCGACCACCAGTACACCTGACGTCGGGCGCATCCTGGCCGGACTCGGGGCATTGCCACGTCACAAATCTCGGACATGGCCTCCCGGAACCACTCCACCTCATCGTCAATATCAGCAGGCCTGTCCGGTGAAAACACCCAGGCCTGCACGATCGAGGCTTCCAGGAGAAGCTCCCGGTCCAGCTGCTTCAGCGCCCACCGCGGACCACTCGGGGCCTGTTGGACCAGCGCGCTAGAGGTCTGGGTGGAGACCTCAAACCGGATATACCGATGATCGGAGTAGGTCTCACCTCCACCTTGACTGCGCTTCTGCATTCTAAAACTATCTTTGCCTTTCTAACCATTACACTCGGAAAGGACCGTAACGCCTCACGATATTTGCTCGCAAACTTGAATCTAAAACTAACTTCCATTTGCATTTCTAATAGTCTTTATTTCAATATTCATAAGGCTGCCTTTTGGATGCAAATAGAATATCATATGTTGGCGCATAATCCCAGTATGACTTGACTTTGACATTTTGTGAATTGATAACATCTTTTCTAAACACGCTATAAATATTCCGCTATGATTTTAGATAACGTACCTGTTCATAATCTACCCTTTTATGAAAATTTCGATTTGAACCTGCTCTCGTTTTGAAAACTGAGTCAGCAGTTGGCTAAGGAACTTACAGTCAGTCAAGACGATAGATAGGTTTTATTGAATGTATTAAGATAATGCATCGTCGTGACATTTATCAGTATGCTCATGTCAACGGCCTAGCTTCTCATGCACGAGATTGTGGGTTCAAATCCGGGCAGTAATTTGAAGGAAAACATCGTGAGGAAACCTGGATTTATTACTTAATAAGTCTGAAATTGGCTATGAGGGTAGGGGAAGACGAAAGAAAACGATGGACTGTGTGAATGATAATATGGCTAGAAAGGTATGGAAAAAAAAAAGTAGCGCGGACCCCAAATACATTGAGATAATGATGATAAGTCTGAAATCGCCAACACATCTTTAGCAAGCATGGTGATCAATGCTTGTGCCTTCTCTGTATGAGAAAAGACCTTTACCCTGCAGTGGACAATAATAGGCTGCTATTATAATGTCAACTGACCTAAAATTCGAAATGATTTGTCGTCAAGAAAACACTCAGAAACTTCTGTAGCTTATAAACAAAAGCCACTGCTGCAGTAATCCACCTCCCTGATAAAGCACCAATAATCCACCCAGCAACAACTTCCTCGTAGCGGTCTCCAAAATTCTCAGCAAAATTGTTAATTGGGGCAATCACTGGCTCAGCCCCAACCACAGTTGATTACAGATCTCAGTTTAGAAAATCCGAACTCAATTTAGCTGTATCAATTCTAAAGTCAACATTGCAAACGAATTTGTCATTAAGATTTCTCAAATTAACCCTAATTTTGGTCCTGCCCAATAAGACCGCGAACGGAAAATTTGTGCGCCGCGTCCCGAGACCAGATGTTTTGAAATCGCTAAAGATTTAATTAAACAAACTTTTGGTGGTGAACAAAGTTGCTTAAATATAGAGTTTTGTTAGTACAGCGCTATGTAAACATGATTTGTATGACAGTTTAATTTTAATTGAAAAGTCGTAAGTGTCAGAATGTCATTTGGGAAGTTCCTCCGAAGATAATATTGGAAGTTCTTGTTAATGAAGAGTTTGAAGTATTCATAAATAATTGCCGCGCTCAAATTAACATAATTATTATAGTTTATGAGTATCATATTAACAAATAACTGTTTGCAAACTTAAACATATAATGAAAGCGATATATTATGTTTCATGCATCATAATCAGCCTGAACTGCTGGACCACAGGCCTCCTCTCTGTGTGAGGGAGTGGGCCGTAATCCACCACCCAGGCCCAGTGCGAGTTAGTAGTTGATATAGATAGATTATGTACACTATACAAATTAATTTTTAGTTTTTCTAGTACTTCTTTTGAATAAAAATCTAATTATGAAACTTCAACCGCACAGTGATCGCTTATAAAAACTTGTTTAATGAAAACTTATTGTTTGGAAGATGAATTTCTTCCAGTAACGCAGTATTATGCGCTTGTAGTTTTATAACAGACTGCAATCAAGGGGTTTTAAATTATGGGGCTGCGGGTTGTTCGAAAGAGATATCGTGGCCCCTGGTACAGGCAACTTAAGGAACACGGGTGGGTTTTAGTCAGTAAAAATCTGACACTCTCTTCTTCCTTCCTTCTGCTCCGCCCAGAGCGGGAGGGGTCATTGGATGATTTCCGACCCAAAAAAAAAAAAAAAAAGGGGTTAAATTATGAATTAAGACTTTAAGGTTGGTCCAGTTCTTGAGTGACGATGGTTTCTATGCGTAAGCTTCGCGAGTTTGACTCCTTTATAGAAAGTTTTTGCTTGCCTGAGTGTTAGTATATACACGTAGGTAAGATTTGCTTCTGACAACACTATTACGCTCGCTTACACTAATCACTCATTCTGTCTATCTCAACTTCAAACGATTGACAGAAGAGGAACGATATATTAAATACGTTAAACGTTAAAGTAATTGAAGGATATTTTGTGGTGCAAACGGGCCCTAGTGTATTTCTTAAAGGAAAAATAAAAAACGAGCTACATTTTTAAACAAAAAGCGATAAAGTAGGTAAGAATCGTGTTTTCTAGAATACCGTCTAGCAATTAGAGAGTTACACTATAGGGAATCATTTAGTGACAAAGTAAGCATGCTCCAGTGGTTAGGCCATGTAGAAACTTCACACTATTACCATGTTGATCATAGACTGTGAACGGCCTTCGCCTGTTTTTCACAGTCGATTTACCATGTGTAGTGGATCAGATCACTAGGCACGACAGTTCACGTTACTTTCAAGGCTCACGCAGGTTTAGACGAGCCCTACCGCCTTGCTAAAATCTTTCTACACCATTTTTGTAAATTTTGTATGAAACATCGCACACTACAGGTGTGACGCACGGCGCTTGCTTGTATGAAAATGCCTCGCGCTGAGGCCTGTTGCAGCTGTAATGTGCACTTAGCTTTATTCTTCATGGCTTTTCGAAGTCTTGCTTACACAAACATAAAATCTTCATAAAGTCTTCGGTCGTCTTCGGAAGTAAGTTCTCTTTATTTGCGCGCGAAAAATCAGATACATGATCAAGGACACAGTACAAAAAGAAAAAAGAAAACGCCACGCCACCATCCCTAACTTGCATCTGACCCCCTTCAAAGCCCAAAATATAGTGACAAAGACGCTCGAGGCCACGGAAACGATCCTTCATTAAGGGCCAGGGGTCAATAGGCCCACGGGGACACCGCTGTCCTCTGATTAAACCCGAATCATGACCCTCGGCCCTTTTTTGTCGTTCTCTAATCACACAGTATGATAATTTTAGATTAAAATTAACAAGATACATAATATGCAAAAGAGGGATCGTCAATCCTTTTGTTTTATGGAACTTATGGTAATAGAGGATGAGGATTATTTTTGTCATCAAGCCCATGAGAATATACACGTGGGGGTCATTTACCTTGTTTACCTGTGAATCCAAATAAAAGTACCAATGCGACTACAGCACAAAGTCGACCGCCCACAGAAGTGCGCATCCTACTCATAATGTAGGATGCTCACGGAGATGACCCGCGTAAATGGCGTGGTTCATTTGTTTGCCACAGACACCGTGACGCTCGTGTATTTGAGTACGGTGCTCAAATACACGAACGGCACGTTGTCGACAGCCACCGTCGACGCGTCCGCGGGTGCAGTTGCCTCTGCCATTGAGGCGTGCATAGCCGTGGCTGCTGTGGAGCAAAACCTTGTTTCTCCTAATCACTAACATCTCATAAAAACACTTTACTTCATTAGTAAAATTCACACTGGAATACGTTATGTTTACTTATAGGTACTTAACACAACTCAAAAGGCAAACAAACAATCATAAACACAAAGTCATTCCAAGTCTCCTCCTAAACAGCGTCAGATAACAAAACAGTTATTTAGTTATCTGATGGTTAATTAATTAAGCTCGCATCACACAGAACAATCGCGGTGCAGCGGAGCAAGTATGTAAATGCAGCAAGCCGCAACCTCAAGATTTGTGGTGCGGCCTCTTGATATTCCTGTTTTGGAATTATGATAGTTGAGCGCTCCGGGAATATTAATCCCGCGGAATTGTGCGATCCCGTGGCGTGCGGAGAATTCCTGCATAATCCTCGCTGTATCCACATTCGGGTGCTATTAGGAATTGTGTTATTTTTTCGTGCGGGGTTTGTGCGTTTTGTACGCTTTTGAGTGAACTGATTGAGTTGGACCTGGCCTGGACTAAAAACGTAAAGAAGAAATATTATCCACCGATGTCCTTTACTGTGGTTCAGTCTTCCCTAGAGGTTCTTTTTATCCTAAAGCGTGGTGCAATATTCCAGTTGTAAATCTGGAACGAATATTCATATTTGTAATGTATTTAATGCAGTTAGTCTATCTTTCTTGTTAATTTTACCAAAGGCTGATTTTTCAATCGACAGATAATTTTTATTCGTGGAATAAAATTGACATCTCACAGATTTTATCTGACTACTAAAAAATAAATGAAAAAAGGTAAAAAAAAAATACTTAATTAAATGCACTGACAGGCAACCCACAGCCTAAACCACTGGGTCCAGAAGCATGTTTGTATAAGAGTTCCATTTACAACAAAAGTGAGCACTAAAAAAAGATTTATGATCATTTATCCCCTAAAGGGGTTACATAGGGGATGAGAGTTTATAATATGGAAGTTCGTCATTTTTGCCGATGGCAAATCCCATCGGGCGCACGGCTTGTTAATTTAATAAAACCATATTCTAATATCCTAAACACAAATAGCTGCCATCATATGATCTGTAATAGCTCAAAGCTGATCTCGACGCATTAATATTGTATTGAATTAATAGTGCATTATCAATTACAAATGACTTCGGCTTCACGACAAATGAGTGACAGCCAGTTAATTACTCAAACGGTGCCTGCAACGATACAACACCATATCGCTTGTAATAGGAGGAACTAAACGTTGATTTGGATTAAGCAAAATCTGTCATATACAACCTCAATGTAGCACTGAATGTCATTGGTTTATTAATTGTTGTCATTTAGTAGAGCAGTGGTAATGAAATAAAGTACACAAAGTAATGCGCCTGCCTGGGTTCGAACCCGCGACCAACTCGTAAGTCGAGGTCCACCACTGAGCTACCACTGCTCCCCATACAAATCTCTACTCACCACGAATTACTACTATTTACTGTGTTCATGTAAATTGCAAAATTGAATTGCTTAGGTTTATCCTGACAGAGACACAGACGTTGATTCCCTTTGTAAGTCTATCTACCTATTAAGTATATTATGGCACATGAAATCATACCGTTTGATTTTCAATCACCGTAATAGCTTTCACTATTATTGCTCCTTAATTATTCGTATCAATTATTTACTAATCCTCGTAACGCTATTCAACGTGTATTGAATAGATAATCGATTAATTCATAATTTTAAGCGCCTGACTATAAATAGATTTTGTGTGTAGCGGCAGCTAAAATACATACTTGCTAACACAAACATTTTAGGCACATCTATTATATTATTTATCCTGCAAACTTCATCATTGTCACATTATTTCTTTCATATTAAGTTTTTCCAACGCCCAAAAATATTTTTTATTCGTGGAACAAAATTCACGTCTGACAGTTTTTGTATGGAAGAACTGTCAAAAATTCAAAATTATTCCTCCGATAAAATTATCTGTCGATTGAAAAATATGCCCTAATTTAAATAAAACCGAGTTGCTTAAAACGCAGATTGTGTTATCTTGGTTGATACTACAGGAATTATTCAAAACACTTCATACAGGAACATATTAATCCATTGCAATTTCTACGAAAATTGGAAGCCCAACCACCAACATACAAACATCAACCATCAAACCAACATTGTAATACTCAACCAACATCAAAATTGGATCAACTCCTGTACAGACATCAAACTAGTAACGCTACTTCCTCAAATTACCCGTGGGCGCAGCGGAAGACCCTTACCACGAATCAAACTTGCTCTCTTCCACAAACTTAGCTCAGCGTTTAAGTTTATCATTTGTTTATTATTGTTATTATATTGAAACACGTGTTTTTGTTTGTTGTTTGTTAATATGTTGTTGCTGTGCTAGACCTGGTGAATACAAACCTTATGAATAGGACACACGAGTGTGTAATCTTATGAGTTTTCCGGTATGTTAAATAGTGGCTTCCGTATGTATAATCGAAAGTTGATTGCTTTCACATACCCTTACCTAACTCGCTTCCTTTAATCTAAACCAACAGCGATTGAGTTATAATTGTTTCCCAAAAAAAACACATGTTGCAAATTTCATCCACATTCAAACATACAAACTTTTACATTATGTATAATATATTGGTATGTATATTAGTAGAATTTAAAAGTAACGTAAGCATAATTTATCGCTTCTTCATGTTATAAACATACCCAAAACATTACTATTCTTCGTAAATTCTCACAAAAATAATCAGCTAATCATAAACAATATCAGCAATAAGCTACCTACTCTACCTACACGGTAGGTTGCGGCAGCGTCAACATTTGCCGGTGATCGATTGGCGTCACGTGCGCCTGAACCGGCCATAACCGGTAATTAGTCGCCCTAATTAGTTATTTTATGGAGTCCCGTGTTTGGCATTGATCCAGAAGATATTTATGGTAGTCTTGGTTTTTGGCACTTTTGGGCTCACACGATTTCCTATAGTTTGAGAAAAGTTTCCACGAAAGAGCCCAGGCGTTATTTTTGCCGAAAATCAAGCACACTCAAATCTAAGGTTCAAAACATTTATTTCATTTAAACTATTTACAAGCACTTTTGAATTGTTAAGGAGTCAGTCAGTTAGTCAAAAAGTTGAACCTAAAACGTAGATCTCTATGGAGAAGAAAGGGCAAGAAACTCCAGAGACACAGGACATAGACCGTAGGACTTCTGACCAGTCCCTAGCATTTTAACTACAAACAAGAAAGAAATGAAAATTGTTTATTAATTTTTAATAAATAACAATATTATTATTTTTCACCGATGTTTAAGGTCCAAAGTTGATAATCACTCTTTTAATATGCTACATAAGTCTAAACACAGCTCTCTAAAGGAAACTGAGCGCGAAAATAAATACGTAGAGCAAGGAAGCAAAATTACACATTAGAAAATCGCTACAAACGTAAAAAGACGCTACTCTCTTAGGGGTTTTAGAGAGATCTAAAATAGTTGTAAGGAACAATTGCAACGCTTACATGGAGGAGTGCCTAACAATTAGCTTCCAGCTTTGTTGGAGTGAGCAAGGGGAGGCGACTGCTTATTCAAGAAGACTTGTATGCACTGTTGATTAGGTACGAGTTTCTCGGTTATTGGGCGCCTTTGTTAGTACTTTTGTCTCGTGGTAACCTGTTTCGTCCTTTGAAGGTGCGGAATGTAATGTAAGGAGCAAGACAGCGACCTAACTACGAATATATCGAAAAGTAGAATTCATTCCTTTAGGTCTCAAGAAGATGGAAATCAAAAGTCATTTATTCAAATTAGGGTGTCAATCAGCGCTTTTTGAACGTCAAAATTAGATAAAACAGTCCCCTATAACGCCCGCCCTTCACCACTTCCTAGTGCTTTTGCTGGGAAGAAGAAGTGGCGCAACAGACTCCCCAGCAGCATGAAGAAGACTCTGGATACTAAAAATCTTGACACTACAGGTAATAGTTCTAATGGATACGGACATGTTAATCCTGGAAACGGAGTTTTAAAACAGGTAGCGCTCCTACTGACAAAAACCCGTCTGGAAGGGTAGTTATCTACCGCTTGGGACAAATAGGGAGCGAAAAAACTCACCGCACCAACTACCTAGAGTTGTCACCGTCCTAAACGAAAACAAAAACAACTAACTACCAACCAGTTATTAAAAATAAATCCCAGGGAACAGATAGCCTGTCAGCAACACATCGCAGCTAGATTTACCGCCCGCAAGGAAACGAGAAATAACGCGAAAGTAAAGTTTTATACAAACGACTACCACCGTTTTAAAGTTCCTTTAGCAATCTTCTTTAAAGAAATCTGTTGCAAGGGAATCGGGCGAAAACGGGCGGGGCCGGACGGCGAGTTATATCTGCGGGTGACACTCTTTCAATTGAATTTATTACAGTCTTTTATGCGCCGTTCCGGGGTGCTTCCACGGACACGTCGTAAACGGTTTAGGTAAATCAGGTGAAGCATTTGGAGTGTAGTGACACCAGGTTTACGAGGACAAATCCTTGGTGCGAAGTCAAAGGACAGCTCACGTCTCAATACAATAGTCGACCGCAATAAAATAAACAATAGTCTTCTGGTGCTGGCTTTGTTTAGTTTGCGATTCACTTTTGTTTCTAGATTCTCTGCAATGAAAATACTGCCGTGTGCCTGATAGGATTTCCATCAGCAAAAATTACTTCTATACAAACTTTCATCCCCTATTTAACCTCCTAAAGCGATGAATTTTCATAAATCCTTTGTTAACGCTCACCTTCGTTATACAGGCTGATTTTTTAAAGACCAGCCAAATTTAAGGATGTGGTACAGACCATCAAACTGAACAACTTTCTCCATGGGACAAATAGCGTAATCGCGAAAATTGTATCAACTGTCCCATAGAAAACTTCAATACCTACTCGACCTAAATGTATGGGACGGCTGAATTTTTATTCGCGATTACGATGTTGGTCCCATGGAGAAAGTTGTTCAGTTTGATGGTCTGTACCACATCCTATAATTTGGCTGGTCTTTAAAAAATCAGCCTGTATAAGGAACTTTGTGCAAAATTACATATTAGTGTTTAAGGTCGTGGGTTCGAACCCAGACAGGCGCTTTACTTTGTGTAAATAATTTCATCACCACTGCTCTCAAAACGGTGAAGGAAAACATCGTGAGGACACCAGTATGTCCATGTCCTAGATCCAAAAATTCGAAGACATGTGACCTCTACCAACCCGCGATAGGCGTTTTTTTGTGGTAGTTTACAGCCCACTCCCTCTCGGAGAGAGGAGACCTGTGTTTCAGCAGTGGAGGCATTATTGGCTGATTATGCAGACCCAGTGATTTAGGCCATTCGTTGTCAATCAGGAAGAAGAATACATTCCAGAATAATGTTCTTTACTACAATATCTATCATTCTTAGAAGTATTTCAATACTCTTCCGTGATTTGTTGAAAAACGTAGATATTTATTTATTAAAATTTTATGCACTAGTAAAAAAAATATTGTACAAAGGCGGACTTAATGCCTGAGGCATTCGATATCTTGATATGTTTTTGAAGATATCAAAATCTGCAATACCGTCTGGCATAGTCTAAAATGAGAAACCAATTGACTAATTCACTATGCTACATATATACATACTAGCTACATATGATACATAACGACCTAATACAGTTAGCGTTGCTCATCAACTCTGAAACCAGCATGAAAATCTAATTGAATCTGCAAACCAGAATACTCGACTAGTGAACGTACCAGTAGCTCCACTAGCTAAGACACAAACACGAACGCTCACAAACGGATTAAACGCGTTATAACGTTATTAGCACACAGGTACGTCTTGCTGGAAACCCTAGGCTATTCTACCATGAGTTTGTAAACATGGGCCTATAATAGACTGGTACAGTCGGAAGTAGGCTAATGAATGAGTGTTGAGTCAACAAAATCTTTTAGGCACATGATTTTTTTCTGTTAACCCATATTTTCCCACTGCTGGGCAAATCTCTCCCGCATATTTTTCCACGTTTCTTTTTACTGAGACTTCGAAGCACATGCTACCCTTACGAAAGCACCTACATGGTTTTCATAAAACTGATACTTTCCATTCACAATACATAATCCCTCTATTAATTTATTTTCAGACCCCTTTGTACCTTATCAGCTCCTCACACCGAAAGGTCTTTCGAACAAAAACAAAATTAAGCGAAAAGTGTTTTTAATATCATCGATGTCACAAAGGGGGAGCCGAAAATGTGCAATTCGTCGGTCATTCGAACCGTGCGGAGTCAAACAATAGCTGGGCGCACAACGCCCGTCAGTGTATGTCGCACAGTAATGTACAATTCGCCGACGAGCAATTTACACTGAATTATTGCATATAGCCGTCCCAATGGTGCGTTCCTTGTGGGACTATTTGTTCTGGAAAAGTTCGAAAGATATAAATGGATGGGTTTATTTCAAATGTCACCAGTTGGCTGGCAGTATTGAATATTGGTTTCGTTTTGTGTTGGTTGAAACAATGTCCAAATGTAGTTATATATTGACTTCGTTTTCTAAAATGCTCTTTAAAGGTTACACTAGTCAGTCATTCTTCCATCTTAACGTCGTAAGGAGTTTACTTTACTGTCTGACAGTGTACATTAAAAAAAATTATATCGACTTTTCTGTCCTGTACGGATAAAGAATTAAACAAAAAAATTGGTTTGAAAGTTATAAGCGTCGAAACTACCATATTTTAACTTATATTTTTTATTTGGGCGTAAATAAATAACTCCTGGAGTATAGAAGTGGCAAAATTGTTACCGTACTGATAGATAATTTATGTAAAAAAATTAAATATCTTAAGTTTGAATCAATACATACAGTAATTTTTTCACAAAATCTATACGCCAAACGGTCTGTACATGAAATTGTTCACTCTTTTTCGTTATAAATCATCGTATATTTCACAAAATAAATAAATAAAAACGAAATAAATAAAACAACCTAAATTAATAAACTAATAGCATTCATATTAGCCCCACCCATCAACGAGTTCGAATGGTCGACTAGTAGAACCTTAAATTCAAACACTAGGAATTTTCATGCATTGTTAGTGTGTTTACAGACACGAATACTTATCTCATGTAAATATCCATGCAAAAACACAATCTATAGGCCATACAAAGAATGCTTAATTTCAGTAATTCGTCCCACAAAACACTAACCAACTCATTCAGAGTATTTATTCAAGTATCATAATTAATTTAGGCTTAGATCCCTTTATTTGGAAAACAAGGTTGGTCTAGTTCAAGACTTACAATTTAGGGGAAGAAAATTAATACCTCTCGAAGTTGTTTTCCAATTTCCATGGCATTAAGTTCTTATTGAAGTATTATAAGGCCTACTTTATCAGGTAAGGGCTGGTAAATGGATAGTAAAACTTATAAATAAAACATTCTGGTAATATTTACCATTTTTTTAACAACATAACATAAACAGCAAAGATTCCAAGGACAGCATAAAAAACCTTACTTTGAACATTAAAAATATTAGGTCTTTACCTATGAAATTGGAGATTAGTATGACAATTTTAAAATATAAAAATTTTGGTATTTTTTTTATTTCAGCTAATCAAAGTACTGGCCTAAATTACCTATACAATTTTGCCATTTTGATGGCAGTTTGTTTATCCCTTTACTGTAGAAGTCTGCCGGACGGGAGGCGATGAACTCGGCGAAAGCGTTTTGTACTGCCTCTCGGGTGTTGAATTTATTCCCTCTTAAAAAATTGACTAAATTTTGAAAAAAGTAGAAATCTGTTGGGGCAAGGTCCGGTGAGTACGGTGAGTGACGGAGAGCTTCCAGCTGTAACTCTTGTAGCTTTGCGATGGTCTGTCGTGAAGTGTGAGCCCGCGCGTTGTCGTGGAGAAGCAATGGGGAAGAGCGATTGACTAGTCTTGGTTGTTGAATTGCGAGCTTCTCCATCATTGTTTGCAATTCTTGGCAATAGACATCTGCCGTCACTGTTGTACTATTCGGTAAGAACCTGTGATATACAAGACCTGTTACTGGTACTGGTCCACCAGACAGTCACCATCATCTTCCTATGAGTAGTCTTTTTTTTTGCGCACTGATTAGGTGCTGTACCCGGGTCCACCCACTGAGACGAACGCTTACGGTTGTCGTACAGGATCCGCTTTTCATCGCAGGTAACAATTCGATTAAGAATTCCCTCGTTTCTATGCCGATTCAGTAGTACTATGCTTGCTTCGACGCGTAAATCTCGCTATTGGTCGCTTAGTTCGTGTGCCCTTATCTAGCTTTTTTATCTTTCCGATTTGACGCAAGTGCTTCAATGTTGTTGTGACACTAACTCCAAGGCCCGCAGCAAGCTCAGCCGTAGATTGAGTTGGATCCGTAAGTTATTAAAGACAATAAAATATTTAATCAGCATCATTATTATCAGTGTGGGCAGCCTTGTTCCACCTATCGCTGAGTATACGCTTCTCCTCGTTTGTGCCATGTTTCCCAGGGGCTGCAGTCTCGACATTAATAGCGATCGGTTTACGATCGAATTCGGTCGCAAAGTCCTGTCACTCCTTACCTCCTTCGGTCGTAAAGCGATCGCTATTAATGTCGAGACTGCAGCCCTGGTCTGTGCGACAGGTCTTCCCCGCAATCTTCTGTAAGTCATCCACCCCACCTGGCTATTGGTTTGTCAACGCTCCTTCTACCAACCATTCCGATAGGGCTTTGCTTCACCTGCCATCACCACGTCTAGCTAAGTGCCCACCTCCTTTTCAATATTTAATGCTTACATAAAATCCGATGAACAAATATACGTAATAAAATATGGATCCAAGAGAAGCACACCTGCTGACATCGACCGATAAATATAACAAGTAACGGCTTCAATGATTCACGGTAATCCCTGAAAATATAAATGATGAATATTCTTGGGTAATTGTTTGAAAAAATGTTTAAACCAACGCCCTCGTGTGTGTGTGTGTTTTCGTAGAATATTTTATCTTGAAGAGTATTGAGCATTTTTACACAGCCAAAACTTAAATTAGACTATAAGTAGTATTAACCTTCTAGTCTAGTTTAAATTTACTCTTATTCTCTTTTTACACACCGTGTGTGTGTGTGTGTTCCGATGGCCGGTGGACAACGAGTCCTGGAATGGAGGCCACGTATCGCCAAGCGTTGTATGGGACAGTCAGCTAGAGGGACCGACAACCTCAAAAAGGTGACTGGGACAAACTGGATGCGGAAAGCGGAGGGTGTTGTGGTGTGACAGGGTGTTGTGGTACAGCATGGGAGAGGCCTATGTCCAGCAGTGGACTGCGATAGGCTGAGTTGGTTGACACACTGTGTCTATGTCTCTCATCTTACTCTCCTGTCGCAGGTCTGCTGGAATAAATTGCTAATTAAATAAGCAGTACCTACCTTTGTGCTGTTCTGTCTATATGTATTTTTAACCGACTTCAAAAAAAAGGGAGGAGGTTCTCAATTCGGATGTTTATATATATATATATATATATATATATATATTTTGTTTTTATGTACGTTCGGTCATAACTCCGTCATATATGGACGGATTTGCAAAATAATTTTTGTTCGAAAGAGGTTTATTACGAAATGTTTCTATTAAAATTTCGTAAAGATCTGATGAGGAGTTTTGGAGACAGACATCGGAACTCTTCAATAAATACCAGCAAATCAACCGCGATTGCTGCTATCGCATATGTATGCATTGTTTAGGTATGCAATCACACAACATAACATCACGCCTGTGTGTACCTTATAAAGGGGTACGCAGATGTGTTCAGTATACCACGGTACACCCTCATTTCTGTCAAAGTTGTTATTGGGATGCCTCTAATCTTGCAAGTATATATTCATTTGTGTGGGGCAGATACAACTACAAAGTGAAAAATAAAAACTTTTTTCCAAGTCGGTTGTTTTTTTTTTTTTTGGAAAAGTTTTATTCTTTATTAAGTGTTTTCTGTGGACAGTGTGTACCTACATAAATTAATAAATAAATAATTATTACATGATATAAAAATGGAAAATTCGACACCTAAATGGAATGTGTTCCGCTTTTATGTCTACTAAATCTACTAAGGCTTTTTCTGCTTTCTGTTAAATACAACTATGTCGAAGAGTCACTGAAACAAATGCCTTGGTTCGAAATCCTGATGTAACAAGCTGCCGCCGACGCAGACATGGCCTTACGTGATCTGTTAATACATAAATATGTTAAACAATTTACGCTATCTAAAAAGATAACGTAAATTGTTGACACAAACCTGACCCCCGACCCCCTAACCTGTTGACCTGTTCCTGTTTGGAAACAGGTTGACTTGTTATTCTAGGTAAAAACCTAGAATATCAAGTCAACCTGTTTCCATCATCTTTTTAGACAGATAGATAGATAAAACTTTTATTCAGTGCAACAAAAGACACAAAACAAGTAATAAAAAAAACATCAAAAAAGGTGAACATAAAAAAAAACAAAGATTAGAAAGCTAAATTGACCCATAGACACCTCGTACAAGTAAACAACGGTAGTCTATAACGGTCGATCACTACTGGGCGGTGTGTGTCTCATGGTTGCACCAAATGGGAGTCCAGCTCAGCATATGCCAGGTACAATCCCTGACGCTGGTATTCTGCTGCATCCCGTTAGTGCAGTTTTGATCTTCCATCAAAGGTCGACCATCGTAATATCAAGTTTTTTTCCAAAAATGTTTCGCTTTTGTATCTGAAAATAAAATCATTTAGGTATCTGTAACTATTCGATCTCGTAGCTAAATAATTACCGCTGCACAGGTCGATCTTTAATGACATTATAAAATGATGAGTGACCATCCATTACATACTTCCGTGCCATGGAAAGCACGCTAAGTCGTTGGCCCCGGCTGCAATTTGTAGATCTTTGATTGTCGTTACGAGTAGTCTGAAGCCCGAAAGTCTGACAACCAATCTCACCAAGGGGTATAAAGAAAGAAAGAAAATACATTTTTTTGCGGTAAACATGACGCAAAAGAACATAAAAAACAAAAAAAAAACAATAAGACATGGTTGACATGCGTCACATCCACGTAAAGTGGCTATCGCTCAGCATTATGCTGCGACACTATGCAAAACAGAGCCCCAGCGCTGGTTTTCAGTGACAGCCGGCGCCGACGTAATGACATCGTCCGGTGCAGCAAACAATTATTCATCAATAAGCATTAAAACAATTATTTTTCGACCACCAATTTTTTTTTTGTCTTTTTATTTCGTTTTTTTTTTTTGGATCGTAGGTACTACCCAGTACCTGGGTTGTGGACGTCCGATAGGTAGTCGCTCTATGTGAATACTTGTATTTGGCTGCATCCGGTTAGACTGAAAGCCTACCCCAATATACCTGGGAAAAGACTAGGTAGATGGATGGACCTATTCGAACATCAAAATGAAATTGAATTAAACTAAAATAATGACAACATTGTGAATGTTTGATGCATATTCAATTTCAAATAATATATTAGAGCATATTCTGTCAGTTAATGCTAACTAATGGAATAGTTAATTAGCTTCAATATTGATTAACCTTTGCAATTATAAAACAAATGACTGCTGTGTGGTGTGACAAGACGATGTAACGCTGATATCAGACACTTTTTTGATTTTTTTTCGCGCCTAAAAGATGGCGAATGTCACCAACACTGGATTGGTTCACTACTGAATTCATTTTCCACTTTTGATCCATTTTGTGTTCAGACGTTTCACTTCGAGTGAAAGATGCCGAATGACGGAAAAAAACACTTGTGTGCATATTTACAACTAGCTGCGCCCCACGGTATCACCCGCATAATTCTCAATCTCGTGGGAACATTGGGATAAGAAGTATCTTATGTCCATTAGAATATCATGACCTGGATTACCAGGTCATGGTCTACCCATGTGGTAGATGTCATCTAAATCCATTCAGCCGTTTTAGCGTGAAAGCTCAACAAACAAACATACAAAAATCAAATCTTTTTCTTCATAACATTGGTTGAGAAAAGTGAACCGTCCGATATCCTAAATCATAATAAATACTTTTTCTTGCTCTCTGGTTTCAGCACAAACTATAATCATTATAGAAACAGCAACTTAACAAAACTGTAGAAAGACAAGCAAACCAGCAGGACGAAACTGAACTACCTGTTTAAAATTTAAAACGGCGAACGACGCTGAGTAATAAATCACTTTTAGTTCGCTATCTAAATGATGGATTATCGTACCGAGTATAGTGCAATCATGGGTTTAAAATCCATTGACAATTTTCGTTCATGCCGTAGGTACCGTCACATAGGAATTCAGTTGTTTAAGCTGGGCCCAGTTTGATATACCTGACACATTTTCCCGACAGTTGCTGTGTAACACAGCAATAAAACTATGAAAAAAACCGGTCAAGTGCGAGTCGGAATCGCGCACCGATACAAAATAGCTATGTAGCTAAAAACTTACGGTTTTCGGGTGTTTTCCTTTACTTGTGATACATGACATTGCTTCTTGCCAAATTTCATGATTCTAGGTCGACGGGAACAACCCTATAGGTTTTGATTACGGAACATAAACGCCCGTATCTTTTGATTAAATGTGATACCAAGGAAGAGAATATACTTAATTGCACTCGTGTTATGAAGGCTAATAACAACAATGAGCGACCTAAGTCTATAGTAGTACAATTTAATACGCCCCTTTTTCGAGACACTTTCTTGGCATCTGTTATCACCTTCAATAAATTGAAGCCTGTGGGTGAAAGCTAAATACGACTCATGCAGGAATCAAAGGGGCGAAATCAACTATCTTTGTGAGTGAACATTTGAGCGTAAGCAACAAAGCACTTCATGCAGCTACCCGTATCAAGGCAAAAGAAAAGGGTTACAAATATGTTTGGATTAGAGGAGGGCGCATTTTTGTGAGAAAAACGGACGATTCGGATACCAAAGTCATCAGAGATAAGGATTCTCTAGACCTGATGGTTTAAGTTTTACATTATATACATTATCTTACGCATGTTATTGACATTTTGCAAAAACAATTCGCAGCATTCAATATGTATTATACTTCACGCCTCGTCCTCAAGATTAGTAGTTACATGTAGTATCGCATAGATGTCGCCACTTCAGCACTAGTTGAGAATATTCATTTGCCTGGTTTTTTTTTTTTTTATGTGGGTAGGTACTCATATTGCCCGGTGGCCGCTATTACGCTGGTTCCTCATTCGCAGGTTAGTGCTCGGCCACTGAAGACACTATCGTCCTAAATAATTGAAGTACCATTATTTCGTGCCCATTATGCCGAAACGTAAAGTATCTAGGACGTGTGAAGAAGAGCTTGAACATTTAATGCGCAAATTGCGTAAACTAGAAAAGAAAATTCACACCAAAGAACCAACCGAGGAATTACCGGGAATCGCCTATGGCGTTGAAACAGGTATGTACTAATATTTGTAAAAGTGAAAGTGATAACTTTATAGCGTGTTGTTATGGGTACCTACATAATGCAAACCAGAATCAGCCATTGGGGCTTTTTCGTTGCAATTTAAATGTGACGGTTGGCGTTCAATTCATTGGGGATTGTTACCTAACCCGAACAAGATAACGTTTGTTATCAAATATGTGCAATTCTGTAGTCTTTTCAACATAATTAATCAATTTAATAAGACTAAGTACCCTTATAAATTCGACGTATTTACGTTGCGGTGATAATAAGTGTGTAACCTGAATAGCCATTGGGGCTATTTCACCGCACGCTTAGTGATATAATAAAACCGATTATCATAACCGATATTCGTGTTTTTTTCTATACCCACCTGATGTGCTAGAGCCATCTGATTGGATGAGCGATGAACACAAACCGGAAACGTTCGAAATCATAGACACCAATGTCATTGAGCAATCATTAACAACTAATGATATCCAAAACGACATACTGGCTCCTCCAGAACAGCCAGGCACGTCCGCGCCATCCATACAAGAGGAGGTCACAGTCACAGCGCAGTCTAACACATGTCTAGACACTGAAGTTCTGGAAATCCTCGGTGAAGACCCTTCACTAGCGGAAAAACGTGGAAAGGACATCCATGAAGAAATAGCTTCTCGATTTGGACATATAGCCTCAGAGGGGTTAAACAAAGACACCAGAAAAGAGCTAATGGTAAAGTACCCGCCTCCTGGAAATTGTCTTCGTATTGACTCCCCTAAAATAAATCCGGAAGTCAAAGCCGCTATGCAAGAAAGCTTCATAAAACGCGACAAAGGCATTGAAGCCAAACAAAAGCAGGCGGCAAGTGCAATATCATGTCTGGGTGCTATAATCACAGCACAATTAAACTCCGAAAATAAAGACAAGGAGTTACTTCAAAAATTGATGGATCTTGGCAGATTAATTTGCGACGTTCAGCACGCTGACTCAGTGACCAGAAGAAACTTTATATTGTTTTCACTGAAAAAGGACATGTCGGAACATCTTTCAAGTACAAAGATTGACGCTTTTCTATTTGCAGAAACGTTAGCGGACACGTTAAAGGCAGCCAAGTCAATAAATAAATCTAGGGTCGAGCTTAAAGCTGACCAACCTAACTCATCGAAGCGATCAAAATTCCCTAACCAGAGGAATTTAAACAGGAAGGCTCCCGGTCCGGCTTACAGGCAGTCGGGCCCTCCGCAGAGGAGCCGCGAGCCTGCACCGAAAGCACGCGCAGCCCCGCCGCCGCCCGCGCTCTCATCGAGGCCGTGGCCGCGTCAGCAGGCGCCGCCGCTGCCGCCGCTCCCTGGTCAAACTCGACGCCGCCTGTAAATACAGTTGAGTATGCCCGTCGCTTACATCTTTTTAAAACTCAATGGTCACTTATAACAAATGACCGCACAGTCCTCTCTTTGATTGACGGTTATAAAATCCCCTTCTCAAGTCCACCAACTCAAAACTATATTCCGTCTACCCCAACACAGTCCAATGAAGAAAATAGACAGTTCAATGAGGCAATAGGTGATTTATTACGTATCGGTGCGGTATCCCTATGTGAACCGTGCCAGGGCCAGTTTATATCAAGCATTTTTCTTACCTCCAAGCCTAGTGGAAAATATAGACTTATTTTAAATCTAAAAAATCTTAACCGCTTCATAAAGACTGATCATTTTAAGCTGGAGGACCTCCGTACAGCTTTTAAACTTGTAACACAAGATTGCTGGATGACTACCCTCGACCTAAAGGACGCATACCTCTTGGTGAAAATTCATGACGAATCCAAAAAATACCTTCGATTTATTTATGACCAAAAACTATACCAGTTTAACGTGCTACCATTCGGGCTTAATACAGCCCCGTTCGTATTCACGAAAATAACCAAACCAATAGTTAAATTACTCCGAACCGCTGGTTTGCTCTCGACTCTTTATTTAGATGATTGGCTTCTATTGGGGCGTACCTCTTCGGATTGTGTACTAAACCTTGACTTTACCAAAAAATTACTGGTTTCACTTGGCTTCATTATCAACGAAGAAAAGAGTATTTTCGTACCCTCCATGAAATGTAAATTTTTAGGCATGATCATTAACTCCCACAAGCTTACCCTAAGCTTGCCGCAAGAAAAAAGGGCACGCATCAGTTCCGAATTACAAGCCTTTCAGAAGTTGCGTAGCTGTTCAGTCAGGAAATTAGCTCAATTAACGGGTTTACTTGTGTCAGCTTGCCCTGGAATAGAATACGGGCTTCTCCACACCAAGGAGCTGGAGCGCTGCAAATTTCTTAACCTGAAAAACGATGATGATTATGAAAAAATCATAAACATCCCCGACTCATTGCAGATAGATGATGAATGGTGGCTTAATCACATTTTGAATTCAGTACGTCACATAAGAAGTGACGACTATCACATAGAAATATTCTCTGACGCCTCAACGACGGGGTCGGGCGCAGCCTGCATGGGCGACACAGCTAGTGGTAGTTGGTCAAACACCGAGCGCAGAAAGCACATCAACTATCTTGGATTGTTGGCTGCTTTTATTGCTCTAAAAATCTTTGCAAAAGACCTGTCCGACTGCCAGATTCTTTTGCGCGTAAATAACTCAACTGCAGTTGCCTATGTCAACCGGATGGGTGGTGTTCAGTACCCACACCTTACACAAATTACACGAGAAATTTGGGAATGATGCGAGGATCGAGGATTGTACATTTATGCGTCTTATATAAAATCTAGTAATAATGTCGTGGCAGATGCAGAGTCACGGAGAAACCACCCAGACATTGAGTGGGAGTTAAACGATCGGGCCTTCGACCACATAACTCATTGTTTTGGCTCACCCGAGATTGACCTATTTGCAAGCCGCATCAACAAAAAATGTAAAGCCTATATCTCATGGCATAGGGACCCTGATGCAGTAGCTATCGACGCCTACACAGTATCCTGGGCAAACACGCATTTCTATGCTTTTCCCCCTTTCTCGATAATTTTGAAAATTCTCAGGAAAATAATCGCCGAAAAATCTAAAGGTATTGTAGTTGTCCCGTCATGGCCCACCCAGCCGTGGTATCCAGTTTTTCAAGCCCTTACAGTATCTAAAGTTTTATCCTTTCCACCTCATAAACGAGCTTTAATCTCGCATTCCAGCTCCAGTCGGATCCACCAGACGATTACCCTGTAGGCTGCTGTCTTATCCGGGAGGCACTATCAATAAGAAGCGTACCACCATCTTCACTGGAAATAATGATGGCGTCATTATCGACCAACTCCCTCAAGCAATACGACACTTTTTTTTTTTTTTTTTTTTTTTTTTTTTCTTTTTTTTTTTTTTTCAGTATGGGAAATCATCAAATGACTCCTCCCGCTCTGGGTGGAGCAGAAGGGAGTGTCAGACTCTTACTGACTAAAACCCGCCCGTGTTCCTTCCTTAGCCCTTTACGTACCAGGGCAGCGGTAACCCTTTCGGACAATCCCGCTACCCCGGCAGGCTTCGGCCCTGTCGGGCCCCGTCAACTACGCTGACATCTCTTTGAGGCGCGCGTGGAACACATACACGCCGTCCGGCACGGGCCTGGTCCTGATCGGACGGAGAGCTACCCATTGCTCTCCGCCCGCAGGCCCGCGCCTACGGTGGCCGGGAGTCGTCACGCGGCTCCCGACGCCCGGAGCGTCTCCCTCGGCGGCTGAGGCGTGAGGATCTTTCCCTCGCCCATCCCGCCACCTCCTTCGCTAGCATGACTGCTTCGCAGAAGGAGGTGACCGCCTCCCACTCCCTCTCGCCCCGGACCATGGCTTGCACCAGGGCCAGGCGCGAGAGGTCGCCGCCGCTGCCGATCGCCTCTACGAGGACACGGCGGTGCTCTGCCCAAGCGGGGCAGACCTCCACCGTGTGCTCCACCGTGTCCTCTGGGCGATCCTCGCAGTGATGACACCCGGGCGTCTCCTCCCGCCTGATTATGTGCAGGAACCTCCCGAAACATCCGTGTCCGGAGAGGACCTGCGTCAGGCGGTAGGTGAGAGCGCCGTGACGCCTCTCTAGCCACTCCTCAAAGAGGGGTCTTACCGCCGCTATCGTGGCGTGCCCTGCGCTGGGTTGCGATAGTCGCGCCTTCCATTCCACCATGAGACCGCGCCGGAGGTCCGTCCGCTCCGCAGCGATTTGCCGCGGGTGCAGAGTTTCCCCCCGACGTAGTGCCTCCGCGCGCCAGTCATACAGGCGCGCGAGGACTATCGCCTCCAGATCCCATGGTGGCAGTCCGGCAAGGAGGCTTGCTGCCTCGCCCGAGATCGTGCGGTATCCCCGGATAAGCCTTATGGCTACCACCTTTTGGGGCGCGTTCAGGTAGTGTGCGGCTCGAAGCCGCAGTGAACGCGCCCATACCGGGGCCCCATAAAGGGCCATGGACCGCACGACCCCCGCGTAAAGCCTCCGGCAGGAGGCGTTTGGCCCCCTAAGGTTGGGCAGGAGCCGCTTTAAGGCGGCCCCGGCCCGTTCCAGTTTGGGGGCCAAACGTCGGAAATGCTCGACGAAGTTCCACCGGCTGTCGAGGACGAGACCCAGGTATCTCATCGTTGTCTCGACGCCGATGTGAACCCCTCCTACCATCAGTTGGGATCCCGAAGGTGGCCCGTACCGGGGCCCATGAAAGGACATGGCCTCGGACTTGTGCAATGCCACCTCGAGACCCAACTGCCGGATCCTTTCCACGACTATCGCAACCCCGCGTGTCATCGCGTCGGCCGCCGCCTGATGCGACCTCCCCTGCGCCAGGACCAGCGTGTCGTCAGCGTAGCAAACTACGCTGACGCCATCAGGGAGGTCGGCCCGCAGCACCCAGTCGTAACCGATGTCCCACAGGAGCGGCCCCAGAACCGATCCCTGCGGGACACCGCACGACATCTCTCGCCGGTTCCAATTCCCGTCGCGACCGGGGTAGATGACGGCTCTGTCCGTCAAATACGCCCCGACTATTCGACGGAGGTAAGTCGGCACCCGGTGATACCGGAGTGCCTCCCCTATGCAGCTCCAGGGCAGGGTGTTGAACGCGTTGGCGATGTCGAGTGACACCGCCACGACCACCCCACCCCGGGACACCGCGTCCCCCGTCGTGAGGGCTCTCACGCGCATGATGGCGTCCACCGTCGAGCGCCCCTTGCGGAAGCCAAACTGGCACTCCGCAAGATCCGGCCCCGTCCTCACCAGGTGCCCGACGAGGCGGCCCGCAATCACTCTCTCAAAGAGCTTGCCGACCTCGTCGAGCAGCACTATGGGCCGGTATGCGGACGGAGAGTCCGCAGGGCGCCCTGGCTTCTGAATGAGGACCAGCTTCCCCGTCTTCCAACGGAGTGGAAACTGGCCTCTCTCCATGCATGCGCTTAAGAGCGCCTCCAGTCGAGGCCCGAGAGCCCTCGAGGCCAGGACCCAGGCTTTACCCGGCAAGCCGTCGGGTCCCGGGGCGGTATTTTTGGCCTTCAGCCTGCCTACCGCCGCTCTCAGATCTACCCCGGTCACTTCAGGGGTGTCGTCGTCGTCGTCCGTGTGGTCCGCTTCGGGCACCGCAAGTGGCGGAGCCATAGGCGGGGGAGTATGCTCCCCCCGTGAAGGGAACAGAGCGCTCACCACTTCCTCCACCAGCTGGGGTCGGAGACTCTGCGTCAGCGGGGGGGCCCAGGTGCGGAGTTTATTCCGCACCATTCTGTAAGGGCGCCCCCATGGATCTCGGTTCAGAGTCTCCAACATCTCCTCGCGGGCCGTATCCTTGGCCCGCTTGACAGCCTCTTGGAGGGTGGTCTTCGCCGCTCTGTACCCCTCGTACAGCTCCACCTCCGTGGCTTCCGCATCCGGAGGGCGGATGCGGAGCCTGCGGTGCCTGGTGTACCGATGTCGCGCGTCGACGCACGCCTTGCGTAGCGCCCGAACCTCCTGCGACCACCAGTACACCTGACGTCGGGCGCGTCCTGGCCGGACTCGGGGCATTGCCACGTCACAGATCTCGGACATGGCCTCCCGGAACCACTCCACCTCATCGTCAATGTCAGCAGGCCTGTCCGGTGAAAACACCCAGGCCTGCACGATCGAGGCTTCCAGGAGAAGCTCCCGGTCCAGCTGCTTCAGCGCCCACCGCGGACCACTCGGGGCCTGTTGGACCAGCGCGCTAGAGGTCTGGGTGGAGACCTCAAACCGGATATACCGATGATCGGAGTAGGTCTCCACCTCCTCCATGACGCGCCAGTCAATGACACGCTGTGACAGAGCGGGGCTGGCGAACGAGATGTCCACCACCGACTCGCCCCGCATCCGCACACACGTAGGAACAGAACCCCGATTTAGGACGACCAGGCCTGTTTCCAGAGCCCAGTCCTCCACCATCCTGCCCCGCACATCCGTGCAACGGGAACCCCAGGCCAAATTCTTGGCGTTGAAGTCCCCGAGCACTAGCACGGAGTAGGCATGGTTTCTAGCGACGACGACACTCAACTCTGTTAAAGAGTTCTGGAACTCGGCGAGAGTTCGGCTCGGAGAGAAGTATACTCCCACTACTACAATCTCTCCGAACCGTGCTGCTACGCACCCCTGTCCCCTCGTGACACCTTCGAGGGACGGGGTACCGGCGGCGGCCGACGAAAGTATGGCCACTGAGCCGTTCAGGTCCTCCACCCAGTCATCCCTGGGCGGGACAAAGTACGGCTCAGCGACCACGGCGATGTTAATCGACCACTGCGCCATGCTCTGGAGCAACAGGTCCTGAGCGCAGGCGCAGTGGATGATGTTCGCCTGGAGAAGGCGTAGTGGAGGAGTTATTACTCCTCCATTTCAGCCCCCCCCCGGGCCCTATCGGCAGTGGTGGCGGCGGCGGCGGCGGCGGCGGCGGCGGCGGCGGCGGTGGTGGCGGCGGCGGCGGCGGCGGTGGCGGTGGCGGCGACAGTGGCGGCGACGGTGGTGGTGGCGACGACGGCGGAGGGCCTGCCCTTCCTCCTGGCTTCGGCGGGTGGAGCGCAGGACTTGCTCCCCGCCCGGTGATCGGCCGGCTTGCCAGCAGCCGCACATGCGACGCAGTGCGGCGCGGCGTTGCACGAGCCGGCCGTATGTCCGGGCTTACCGCAGCGGAAGCATAGAGTGCTGCGGTCCTCCAAGGTGCAATGGACGCTCACGTGGTGCCCCACGAGGCATCGATAGCACCTTAGAGGTCTGGGCTCCAGCAGCTTGACCTGCGCTGACACCCAGCCCACCAGGAGCCTTCCGCCCTCCACGATTTTTCTCGCCGCCGTCACGGGACAGCTTACCGTAACGGTTCGCATACCCGTGAAGTCAGGACGTATGGTGCCCGCCTTCACCTGGTCGGTCAGACACCCGCCCGTCCTGACGACGGCGGCTACCACCTCGGCCCCCGTCACCGAGTCATCCAGGCCCACAATGCGCATATCCGCGCACTTGACGGGCCTGGAGACTCGAGCCTCGTCCGCATTGAGGGACGCCCTTAGCTTTTCAGCCAGGGCGTCAGCGGTGGGGCCGCTCGTCGCACCGGGGACCTCCAGCATGCGGGCACCAGTGGCGGTCACCCTATGCCGGAGGCCTCCGGTGATCCCCAGCTCCTGGAGATCCACCGTCGCTCTCGCTTTGGCGAGCACGTCGCCGTAGGTCACCCCCCTCTTGACCGCGTCCGGCTGTAGTGTAATGACTACAGCCGCGGTCTTGGGGGAGCGAAGCCTAGCCGCAACGGCTCGCTCCTTGCGGCGCCTCCTCTGCGCCTTTTTCCTGGCCGCTTTGGCCGCCTTCTTCTTCTCCCCGACCACCTGCCACTCGGCGTTGGTCGTGGGAGATTTGATTGGGGGAGGCGTAGGCTCTGGGGCCTTCCCCTCCCCAGCCGTTCTGCCCTTTTTGGGGGCCGGAGCCGCGGGTTTGGCGGCAGGCGCCGATTTTGCCGGCGCCGAGGCTCCGCCAGCCGACGTCGGTTTCGCCGGCGCCGGGGCTCCTCTAGCCGACGCTGGTTTGGCCGGCGCCTGGGCCCGGCCAGACGGCCCGGGTTTAGGGGCGGCCGCGGCCGCGTACGAGGCCGCCTTAGGCCCTGGGGCCGTCCTACCCGCCAAGGGAGGGCGCAGAACAATACCCTCCAGGACGGCGAACCGCGCCTGGAAGGTCGCCAGCTCCTGCCGAACCAGGTTCAGGACCTGGTTCTCCACCGGCACGGGCTGGCTTGGTGGTGGGATGTTCTGCGCTGTGCCGGCCGCTCGCATCCCGGCCAGGTCCGCTCGGAGCTCCTCGTTCTCCTTTCGGAGGAGCTCCATGGCAGCCGTCAAGCGGGCCACCTCCGCCCGCATTTCGGACATGCCGTCCGGCGGAGGCCCGAGGTGGATGGCCTCCGCTGCCGCCAAGATGGAGGCCTTGGCCGAGACTATGGCCCTGTTTTTCGAAGTCTGTAACTTCTTCAGGGCCACGTCCCGGATCGCGGCCTCCACGACCTCCGCGAACCTCTTTTTGCGGTCCGCATCAGGGCCGCCAACCTCCGCCGCCTCGTCACTAGAGGTCTCTGATGCGGACGCGCGATCAGACCCCCCCTCCTTCTTTGCGGGCTCCTCCGCCTTCTCTGCGGCCTCCCGAGCAGTGAGCCCCCTCCCTACGCCCCGCTCTCGGGCTCCTCCCCGCCTACTGGTGGGGATCTTTCTGGCCGAAGCCAGCTCCCAGTCAGAGGACGACCCCTGGCCGTCCACTGACCTTGGCCGCTTGCTCTGTGCCTTTCTCTTGGCAGCGGCCGTCTTCTGGTCACGGCGAGGGCTCACTGAGCCTCCCGTGCTCGCTCCTCCAGATGCAGCGTCGGACTCCGACCCCGCATCACTCCTCACTACGTCTTTTGGGTTTTTGGGTGTTTTTAAAAAATTTTCCATATTGTTCCCACGAGTAAAAACTTTGTGTACCTGCTCAAAAAATGCGTGGTTCGCACTAGTGACTAAATCAAGCTACCCATTAGCCAAGCTTACTACCTCCCTCACGGTGCGCCGCCGCTTGGAGGTTTGGGGAATTTTTTATAGAGGTTAATCTTCCTCGCGGTCCGGGCGGTTAAGCCAAGACCCTCGACCCCCGTCAAAAGTCAGAGACATGACCTTGACAATCTTCGGGGCTACGATATTAACGGTGGCAGGAGGGGGGGGTTATCCCCTCCTGCCTGCCCGGCGGCAGGGTAAGTGCACACCAGGCCCGCTCTTACTCCACACAGTAGCCGCTCTGCTCCTCATAGCGGCTTGTGTGGAGCGTTCCTCTCGGCAGAACATTAGCATGCGGGCAGCGAGATCTCATTGGGAAGAAATCCCACTGAGAAATAGCTGGCCGCACCCCAGGATGCACCGGCCCGAAAACTGGTCTTCCCTCCGGACGTATCCAGAAGGGAACTCCAGTCCCCAGGCACACGTGGAGGTTTTCTGCCCTGGCACCCCAGCAATACGACACTTGCCTGAGGAAATGGTGGAACTACTGTATAAATACGTGAGTATTTATATTATACCAATATGTTTATTACGTCTATTCCTACTGTCATACATTTTTTGACCCAACAATATCATCATGGTGCGCAATACGGTACCCTCAATTCTTGTAGGTCGGCTCTCGCAATCTTATTAGGATCACACATATCTAAAGATGACAGAATACAGAGATTCTTCAAAGGCGTGTTTCGTCTTCGACCATCTTTACCAAAGTATAGCTAGCTACACATGGGATACGAATTGCGTACTTGAACACCTTAGTCAATGGTACCCAAATGACGAGCTGTCATTTGATAAATTAACTAGGAAAACAATCACATTACTAGCACTTACAACCGCCCATAGATTACAAACATTATACAAAATAAATATAAAGAACATTACTGTTGCACCAAATCACATCACTATTAGAATCCCAGATGTCATCAAAACTTCTAAACCAGGTTCCAAACAACCAACGCTTTACATTCCATTCTTTAATCAAAAACCTGCAATTTGTCCCGCTGCCACATTGCTCTGCTATACAAATAAATCGACGCCCTTAAGAAAGTCTGACCTGTTGTTTGTAGGTATAAAAAAGCCGCACAAAGCAGTCGGCACCCAAACCCTCAGTCGCTGGGTAAAAACGACACTAGGTGAGTGCGGGATCGACACGTCCGTGTTCTCTGCGCACAGCACAAGGCACGCCAGCACGTCGCGCGCGCACTCACTCGGTGTAAGCGTCGATGCTATTCGTAACACAGCCGGCTGGAGTGGCAACTCAACTGTGTTTGCGAGGTTCTACAATAGAACGATTTTGAACAATGATTGTACATCCTTGGCTCATTCGATTATCAATAACTAAAAAAAAAAAAAAACATTTCTTTATTTGTAGGAAATTATTTACATTACTATTTCGTAACTGTTACGATTATTATAAGAATAATTGGTATTCATGTTAAGAGAGGCAGAAGAAATTTCTTTCATTTTTAAGTTGAAGTGATTATTAAAATTTTTACTTTGTAAAATTAAAAGAAGGAGGTCTATATACATACCTACTCACTTTTTTGGAAAATATACATTCGTTTACTTTTTTCATATAAAAGGTTGTATCATTGAAGATATTTCCCTCACATACTCTCAAATTCTACATGTAACTACTAATCTTGAGGACTAGGCGTGAAGTATAATTGATGATTAAACGAACTTACCTGTAAGTGAAGTTCTATCATAATTATACGAAACGCCTCGTCCGAAGAGATTTGAATTTGAAGAAGTGAACTTTTTGATCAAAGATATGAAATCTTTAGGCGAGATAGGGAAACTTCTGGTTTCCGCAATAACAAGAAAGACGGAGGCGGTGTTTTAATTGCAATTGATAAAAGGTTCACTGCTCATAGACAACGGAACTGGGAGAGTAAGTGTGAGGATTTATGGGTTACGGTGGAAGTGTCGTCGAATCTTAAAATAGCAATATGTGCCATATATTTGCTCCCACCCGTACAAAGTCTAATGCTGGAACACTTTTTTGAGAGTTTTAATCAAGTTGTAGAAAAAAATGATGATTTCCAAACTGTTCTAATAGGCGACTTTAATATGAATAACATTGACTGGAATTTGGTGCACAATAGAAAAAGTTCTCCCACTTCTCTCCACCCTAGTTCTTTACCGAAATTGAGCCAGGAACTAGTTGATTTTACACACATAAATAACCTCACCTAATGTAACAACGTTGTAAATGTTAAAAATAAGATCTTGGATTTGGTTTTTGTTGATAGATCCAATTGTGAGGTAATCGAAGCCTCATGTAGTCTGACTAAGATTGATCCCTATCATCCTCCACTTGAAATTGTCCTGCATTCTATTACTACTGACTCTTTAAAACCAAACTTATCTAGTAGACTAAATTATAAAAAAGCTGAATACTCTGAAATTAATGCTGAATTCAGTAAAGTCAATTGGCAGGAATTATTTTTTAATATTGATGATCCCAATGAAATGCTTGATATTTTTTATGAAATTATAAATCAATTAATTAAAAAAATTGTCCCATTAAGTGCCGTTAAAAATAATACGAAACCCCCTTGGTTTAATAAAAAAATAATTAAGTTATTGCGTGAAAAGGAGAAATATAGAAAACCCGATGGATAAGATTTCGTTTCGTTGGTGTTGCAAGCATAGCGACAAACTGGCAAAAAAATGCTATAATCTATATATCAACGACATAGAACAAAAGATTTCAAAAAACCCCAAATTTTTCTTGTCGTACATAAAAGCTAGACGAAACGGAAGACAGGCCTATCCCGCTTCGATGTCAAATGGCACGAATTACACTGATGATGGCTTCGAGATGTGTAAACATGTTCGGGTCCTATTTCTCTTCGGTGTACTGCCAACATGCCCCTACACGTGACATTACTAAAACTTCTTCCTTCCTAAGCAACATAGCAAACAATTCTGATTGTCTCTCCGTATTACGTCTTACCAAAAGCGAGGTAAACAAACGTTTCAAAAGCTTGGATATCACAAAGGGATCAGGCAGTGATGAGATTCCTGCAATTTTCGTTTGCGCGGATGAGCTAACGACACCTATACACATGATCTTTAATAAGTCTCTTGAGGTTGGTGTATTTCCTGATCGTTGGAAAATTGGTAAAGTAGTCCCAATACACAAAGCTAAATCCGAGAGCGTAGTTGGCAACTACAGACCAATTACAATACTCCCAAAGGTTTTTGAGGCAATCATCTGTCATAACCTTAAGAAATATATTTCCGATGCTCAGCACGGTTTCATAGCTGGCAGATCGACGTGTAGCAATTTGGTGACTTTCATCGAAGGCATAGTGGACGCTGGAGATTGTAATAACCAATTAGATGTTATATACACTGATTTCAGCAAAGCCTTCGACAAAGTGTCCCATGAAGTGCTCATTCAAAAGCTGGCTGCGTATGGATTTGCAGGACCTCTTCTAAGGTGGCTAAATTCCTACTTATCAGTTCGATCTTTTTACGTAGTGGCCAATGGATATAAATCTAACACAGCATCCTCAGGTGTCCCGCAAGGATCGCATTTGGGACCTATTCTCTTCAACGCTTTTATAAACGACCTTCCCGATTGCTTTGTGAACTCAAAACCATACTTGTTTGCCGATGACTTAAAGATAGCCCGTGTAATTAAATCGCCATCAGACTCATTACTGCTTCAGGAGGACATAGACAGAATTATGCATTGGTGCACTAACAACGATATGCTACTCAATGTAAAAAAATGCTCCCAAATCACATTCACAAGAAAACTGAACCCTATCAAAGTGAACTATAAAATGAATGGTTTGTGTCTGCACAAAGCTGACGTTATAAAAGATCTAGGGGTCCTATTGGATACAAAATTAACATTTATCCCACACGTAGATAATGTTATAAAAAAGGCATCGAAATCACTGGGATTTATCATTCGCAACGCAAAATCCTTTCATCGGCCTGAAACTAAAATTTATCTATATAATTGCCTCGTCCGTAGCTTACTTGAGTATTGTGTTGTTGTTTGGCGACCACACTACTCAACCCACAGCCTGAGGATTGAACGTATCCAGAAGCACTTAAATCACTTAGTATATTCTACTGCGAAACGGAAAATCCCGAGTTACACAAAACGTTTAAGCACCTTTAATATGATATCCCTCGAAAAACGGAGAGATATTATTGATTTAATATTTTTATATAAAATTTTAAATAACAAGCTTGATTCTCCACAGCTACTAAATAAATTAAAATTCCATATTCCGCACAATTATCCTAGAAATCCTATTGATCTCCTATATCCACCATTTCGTAGAACTGTTTCAGGTCGTAACTCTGCAATCCCTAGACTTAGTCGACTACATAATAAATTTAGTAAAATTGATATCTTTGGCTCTTCCCTTCAGCACTTCAAGCACCAATTGTTTCTAACATTAATTTAGTATTTAATTAGTATAAGCCTAGTCTAAGATAGTTTTAACTAAAGTCACTTAAAACCATATTTACTTTGCCATGTATTTTCAGTTAATATATGTGATACTAACTAACTAAAAACAAAATTGTTTCTGGTCTTTTTGTTTAGTTTTAAAGTTGTTCTTTTTATATATTGCATGTGGTGTTTACCTCTTAATATTGTACATCTAGTATGAATTTTTTGTGCTCTTTTTATTATGTATTGATGTAACAATTGTTGGTGAACCAATAAAATAAATAAATAAATTGCGTTGACTTATACGTTCGAACCTATAAGTTTTTTCACTGCTTCAGGGATTGCAGCCCTACTAAAACCCACCCGTGTTCCTTCAGTTGCCTATGCCAGGGGCCACGGTATCTCTTTCGAACAACCCGCAGCCCTGGCAGGCATCGGCCCTAGCGGGCCCCGTCAGTTCGTGCTGACATCTCTCTGAGGCGCGCGTGGAACACAACGGGCCGTCGACCCTGGCCTGGTCCTTACCGGGCGGCGAGCTAGGGATTGCAGCCCTGAGTATTTGATATTAATTTCAACTTGATAACTTCACGCGTTCCTTAGAAAAAGCCTCTTGATAGATGGACAGACCGACGGACAGACAGACGGACAACGAAGTAATCTTATAAGGGTTCCGTTTTTCCTTTTGAGGTACGGAACCCTAAAAACCGGTAAAATTATCGAGTTGTTGGATTATCGCCTGTCCCTTGTCACCTGTCGATTCTATTGAGTAGGTTGCTGTTACCCTGGTTTAATTATTAATTTGTTATCGACGCGTTTTATTTAATTGGAAAGGCTTTATTGTGTCACCTGACACCGGACAGATCAGCAATCGTGCGTTTAATAAAAGGCGTTTCACGAGTTGACGGAACCCAAGTCTGCGTGCAGTTCTCAATGAGTTAACAACTGTCTACAAGTATTCACATTCAGTCTGTGAAAATGGGTAAGAAGTATCAACGTGTCTCCTAACTATTTAATAATTCCTAAATTATTTATTTATTTATTTATTTATTTTACCATTTATGTACACACATATATAAACAGACAATGAAAAACAGAACAGAAAAAATAGGTACAGAGGTGATGCTTATTTCATAAGAAATCTCTTCCAGCATACCTGAGATAGGACAAAAGACAATTAGTTTGATTGTGGCAGCTAAGTATGTAAATTAAAGGAAAATTATTAATGGTGCTGAATATCATTTATAATGTGATTTTTTATGTATTTTGATAACATGTATGTGCTTATATTAAATGAATATTATACTAATCTGTGTTATTTTTCCAATGATACTGATTCGTTTATAGGAGTTTGGAATTAGTCGAAATTCTTGTATTGTTTATTTTAAATAGGTCTAAATTGACAACAATTTTAGCCAACTACAGCAAAAAGAAAAGGTTATTATATCATTTTGTGTTCTTTATAATATTATGTTATGCCAATAACGATCGCTGATGTTGAAATGTTATTAAAAACTATTCTTTAGCAAGTTCAAAAGTTCATCTTCATGCTATAAGGCTTCCAACTTTTGCACTATTGACGCGCCTTATCCGCATGCTATGCTGGGTCGCTTCTTTGCCTATAATGTTCCCACTGCTGAGACACAGGCCTCTTCTCTTTTGAGAGGGAGTGCATGCCCAGAACGGGTTGATAGATGTCACATGTCTTTGAACTTTTAGTTCTAGGACAAGCCAGTTTCCTCACGATGTTTTCCTTCACCGTTTTGGCTCTCAAAGCGGTGATCAAATAAATTACTCAAAGTAAACCGCCTGACTGGGTTTGAACTCACGACGTACAACCCGTAACTCGGGGTTGTTACTTTCGGGTCACCACTGCTCTCAATAACTAAGACAACTGTCGCGGCAGAAAGCCTGCGCCTCTTTGTCGCACCATTGCTCGTGCGAAGTCCCTCGTACCTAGCACTCCGACCGCCCTTAAATTCAATTCAATTCTCAATTACTGAACCTTACTGAACTCTTGGATTCTAATCCAACAAACGAACTGTTTGCTGATGAATGAACAAAGGTTTTGTTGGCATGTCAGAAGTATTGTGGGATGAGAGGGATTTGTGAAAGTGTTGTCAACTTTTTATGCTTTTTAACCTCAAGTTGATAATTGTCTATTTTCGCTTTGATGCGTAAGTATGTGTCTTTGATTATTGTAATTGGTTTTTAACCGTTTACTTAAAGTAAATAAATAAATAAGCCAATGTAGTCGCAAATTGAAATTCAAATTCAAATTCAAATTCATTTATTGCTTGTTACAGGTGTATGGTCAGTTCTTATAATTATTTGTTATAATGTCTCTGTAACATACCCATGGGGTGTACAATGTTTAGAAAAAAAAAAAATAATTAGAATAAAATAAAATTAAATACATCACTGGTCATAATTACATTAACTACAATATATACATGTCATTTTCCTTTAAAAATAAAATAAATTAAGCCGGCTACAATAATTATATGTCAATTTCAATTAATATAAAATACATGACTGGTTACAATATTATTCACATGTCAATTTCAATTAAAATAAATTACGTCATGAACACTTTGTACTTTAATATGGTCAAATTCGTTTTGGATTCATAATCTTAATTTATATTTATACAGTAATTAGTCATATTAATACAATTAAACAGTCAATTTAGCTGTTTTATAATTACATTATATTATACATATTTAGTCAATAGCTCGGTCATTCAGAAATTCATTAATTGAATAGTAAGCTTTTCTTAAAAGAAACTCTTTAAGCCTGACCTTGAAAATATTCAAGGACGGGATGTTTTTAACACTAATTGGGAGTTTGTTATAAATTTTTATTTCCATCCCAAACACACTTGATTTATACTTTACAGTTCTACATATAAAGCCTCTTAGTTGCGTTTTGTGTCTCGCACTTCTCAATGTTTCATAACTACCTATATCGCGTTTTACCATGATTGCTGCTTCGAATATATATAATGAAGGTAAGGTCAAGATTTTCAATCTTTTGAATACTGGTCTGCATGAGTCAGCCTCTCTAAGGCCACATATACTTCTGAGACATTTTTTTTGGGCTTTAAGAGCGTACTCCCTGGTTGCTGAATTACCCCAGAAGAGGATGCCATATCTTAATGTGGAGCCCACATATGCATGATAGACACTCAGCAAAGTACTCTGACTTGTCACTTTTCGTCACATATAGAGGGCGTATGAAAACTGATTTAATTTTTTGCAAACATGGTCAACTTGCGTTTTCCAGTTCAGTTCAGAGTCAATTTGAAAGCCAAGAAATTTTATAGTCTTAACTTCCTTCACCGTTTCACCCTTATAATGTATTTGAAGATTTTTTATTTTTTTATTTTTGTTTGCAAAGGACATATAGCATGTTTTATCAATGTTAACTTTTAGATTGTTTGCTGTTAACCAATTTATTATACTTTCGAGGGAGTTATTTATGTCTATTTCATAATTTTCTTGAATTTCGTCAGTGAGAATAGCGGTACTATCGTCTGCAAATAATATCATATCATTATTTATGACTTTTGGGAGGTCATTGATATATATTATGAATAAAAGCGGGCCGACAATACTTCCTTGGGGCACTCCGTAATTAACAATTTTAGGCTCTGACTTAAACGTTTGTTCGTATTTTGTATCATCAGCTGTTCTAGATATTTGAGTTACTTGAAACCTGTTTTTTAAGTATGATCTAATTAGATTTAATGCATTTCCTCTCACTCCGTACTTTTCTAATTTATTTATGAGGATATCATGATCTACATGATCAAAGGCTTTGGACATATCCATAAATATTGCAGTTACTTGTTTTTTGTTGTCAAGTCCTGTCATAACCGTCTTTAAAAAATTTAAAAGCGCGTCGCTAGTCGATTTGCCTTTACGAAATCCAAATTGCTCTTTTGTGAATATGTTATTGGCTTCAAAATAATTATATATATTTTTATAAATAACTTTTTCAAATATTTTTGCAAAAACAGGTATTAAGGCTATAGGTCTATAAAATTTCATCTGTTCCTTATCTTCCTTTTTAAACAATGGATTTATCAGTGTTATTTTGAGTTTTGAGGGAAATATTCCCTGTTCCAGGCACAGGTTTATAATGGTGCTAAGTACTGGAGCTATAAGATGAGATATACGTTTAATAATTTTCGTATCTATATTGTCATAACCTGTACTATTAGTATTTTTAAGTCCTTTTATTATCTGGTCAACTTCATACGGATTTGTTGAAATTAAGTCTACGCAACTTCTTTATATTGAACTCAAAGTCAAAGTCAAATCATTTATTTCGAATAGGCTCATAAAAGGCAATTTTAGACGTGAAAAATTACATTTAAATAAAATTGATTCTAGTCGCACCTTCTAAAAGGTAGTTTTGCGCTGAGAAGAATGGGAAAAAAACTCCACCGTTACTTTTTTTTAATGTTTTCCAATATTTTGCATACATTAAATATTTAATTATATGTGAAGACGGTGCACCTAAAATAAAATTACTATACCACAATAGGTAAAAGAATTAAAATGGATTAGTGAAACCATGGCATATAAATTAACTATGTGATAGATACATGGTGCTCACATTGTTACAAAATATCCGACATAGTCTTGCATATACATATGTATGCCTCTTACGGCATTAAAAGAATACAAAAGAATAGTTCAAAGTGGCCTAAACTAGGAGCACTTGGCAATAGGCACCCATATTTTATGTATAGCTCACAATTGCCTTACTTACGGAATAAATGGAGCTCTAAATGGTACCAATGCGACGCGAATTGCTTTGGCTCGATGCCATGTTATTGCTTTAATAATATCTATGCCTAATACGAGTATAGGCATACCTGTAACCCCGAATAGTTGGGCAAATGTTTACTTTGAAGTGGCCTAGGATCGGCGATATTGCCGGAGAATGTGCAATTCGATTTGTCGGTAACGATTCAGCAATCATCTATATTTTAACACAGTTGTAGCCATGTAACCAATACAATTTATATTTCAAATATACGCAAGATTCAATCTAGTGCATCGAGATCTACTGGCTAGCACAGTAGAGAGAAATGATCATTCATAAAGAATATTGGATAAGATGATGATGAGTGTCAAATATGACGTGAGACATGTGTTACAGCGTGATGATATTTATGACGACATGTGACATGTGACGTGACGATATTCCGTTCTACATAATATTCTATAAATCACTTCTAAAGAACTCGTTTCATCATCATTATTTCAGCCGACAGACGTCCACTGTTGGCTTCCCCCAAGCACCTTCACTTCGACCGCTTCTGTGCTTCCCGCATCCAGTGGATTCCTACGGCCTAGGCACACAATCTATCTGAAATTCATAATAATTTAGAACCGTGGAAAATGGCCTCCATATAGGTATTAGGTGTCTGTAAATGAAGACAGAATTTTTTAAACTATTGACAGACTTGTGACCACGGAGTAGATCATCTATTCCGTGCGTATGATTGATTGTTGTATGTATTATAAAAGCTAAGTCTTCCGGTACGCAGTTGCCACTGCAGAACCGAGCTCAGAACCGAACTTATTTCCAAACTTTAAATTCAAGATCGATTTGATAAAGTTTTCAGATAGAGAGAGCTTTTACAGAAGCAATAAAAAATTAAGCTCCCTAAAGACTTTCCATAAAATTTCCCATAAAACGGCACCTGTTTCCTCCTCATTACTACCATAAAATACACAAGGATTATGTATTAAGTTTTAAAGTATAAAACTAATAGTGTGCAAAACTGTCTAGGCACCCGCGCCGTGTAAAGTTAAGGAGCTCAAGAGGCGAAGTTAGCCGGAGTGAGATTTTTAAACTTTACTCGTTTCGTCACGCTTTATAAATATGAAAATGTTATCCCTTGAATTTATTGAGCTAAGTGTTTGGTTGTTCGGAGTATGACAGAAGTGGTTAAAAGTGATGTGGAGGCTGCTCAAGTAGTGGGGCGGTTATAGATAGAAAATAGAATACTCTTTATTACGTACACCATAAATATTACCAATATAAATGTGGAAGTTTTACAAGGGGTGACACAATGTGTTCTTGCTTTTATGTTGTAAGTTTCGTTTGGGGAATACACTTTTATTAACGGTTATTTTGGATGTCTAACGAATTAACGCTTAAGGCCCATCGTCCACGATGCTACACTACGCAACTAATCACGAACTAAGGCAGCGTTCATAATCTCAGACTTCACATTCCATCGCCACTTATTCAGTTCTCTACTTTAGTCAAATGTATTCTAAGGGACGACATACCGGCCATTAGAATACATTTCGATTTACGACCTGCCGGGGTAGCGGGATCGTCCGAAAGGGTTACCGCTGCCCTGGTACATAAAGGGCTAAGGAAGGAACACGGGTGGGTTTTAGTCAGTAAGAGTCTGCCACTCCCTTCCGCTCGACCCAGAGCGGGAGAGGTCATTTGATAATTTCCCATCCGCAAAAAAAAAAAAGGGGCCGACATACACGGACTGCTTGAAGTAGTCAGGATGGACTGCTTCAAGCTGCGACTGCATTGTGACCTACAGTCTTCTACGTACACACATACACAAAACCGCTCGAGCAGTTGCAACTGCTTCGGGCGGTCGTGCGGTAAAGCAGTCGCCAGGCATACACTGACTGCTCGAGCTGTCGAGACTTCTTTCGCGCAGTTACCTGATTTGAATGACGAGCAGTTGGTATCAACTGCTCCAGTAGTTATCAAAGGCAGCTTCAAACTGTTGACTATGACTGCAAGAGCGGTCCGTCTATGTTGATCAATCGTTAACTGCTCGAGCAGTCCGTGTATGTCGGCCCTTACTTAATTTTTGAGTGACCATTTGTAACAAAAAGGTTCTAATAAGTTTTTGGTTGCAATGGAATTTGAACATTGTTAAGTATGGCATTCAGTTTGTTGTTCCATAACTTGAAAATTATTCCCAACGCGTTATTAACTAAATTACAGCGAAACGCTCTAATAACGCGTTGGAAAAATCGCACCATGTAAATCAGGCAAAACTATTTATAACTGAACTGCAAAAACTTTTCACTTGATTTCGCCCCCCATCTAGTTGCTAGGACGATGCCCGACAGCCATTCATACGACACGATAGTTACAGTTGACGCGTTGTGTACGGACTGCCATTAAAATACTAGTGCTGTGACATTCTGGCTACTCATTGTTCATTTGAGTTTGTAACTAGTCTATACTGGAGAATTGGAAAACGACCATCGAAATAGTGATAGACGCAGGCAAAAATAGCTGGTCAGATCGTTTTAATTTGGTTCGGACTAGTTGGAGAAGAGGAATGGAGAAAAAAGATTGTCCAGCAGTAGGACAATACAAATTAAAAAAGTCAAGCTTTAGTTACGTACATGATTCGGGAATTCCTGACTAGTTTTGGTCTAGAACGGAGTTTCTAATAAAGCGAACTCTTCGGACATACGCGAAATGTGTATGCATGAAGATTAGTTAGTCGGTTCTTGTGTGCATGCTTTTAATATTCATTAAAAAATGTACATATTTAAGCAATAATACCGTAGCATACCTACTGGAGTAGCATAAGCTTTTAAAGCTTCAATGTAAAAAGGATTCAAAGACTCCTGAGACTGGATTACGTGAATGTTATTGCACCCACAGGTACAAAAGATACAAGCTTCTTATTTTGTAAATACCATTGTAAACATTAAATTTTAAGAAAATCATAAATCAATCTTTCCAAATTAATGATTTTCAGGTGTTAATTTTGCCAAGATATTCTCAAATTAGACAGACAGCTGCCAAGGTGACCGCATCTCTATCTAAATTGCGAATTCAATCGAAGGGTTCGTTCTGCCGACCCGTCTGATCTATTCATAGGCATTCTTAGCTCAAATAGTAAGTATATCTGGGATATTTATTATTTACTAGTATTACGTAGCTTGAACTGTGACCTCTAAAGGATCTCATCGTAATAAGTAATCTACTTTAGGTTAGCTTTAGACACTAAGGCCCTTTGTACACGTCACGATTTCTTTACGGTGCGAAAAAACGCGCCGTAAAAAAAATATGTCTGTCAACAAGCTTGCATAGTGATCCATACAACACTGACGACCGTGCCTACACATGGCGAATAAACCGTAGTTTTACACGACAAGAAAAACGTGTGTGTATATTGCAGTAAGATCCTTGAACCTGTGATATAATTATATTAGAGGGCGGGCTACAATACCCTTCTTTGGAACCGCTTTCTCATTTTGACACGTTACACACAGTTGGGCAAAACTGACAACCACCGGTGTAGGTATAAAATATTTGAATTACATCGTATAATGTTACATACTTTGAAATCCCAAAATAATGCCGTGGGATCCGCCCCGCACTCTGCACCCCGCTTTTACAATCATTTCACTAAATTACTCTAGTAAGATGGTTATGTTACTAGATCGTGCTATTATGTTCCTAGTAAGACTGTTATGAACCGCTTTTATATATTTATATTACGGTACACAGCTATGTCCCTAGGGATGTAACTATGGCGGCGACCTCTCGCGTCCGGCCCTCATACATGCCATGGTACGGAGCAAGAGTGAATGGGAGGCCGTCACCTCCTTCTGCGAAGCAGTAATGCTCGCGAAGGAGGAGGCGGAGCGCGAGAGGGAGAGGCAATCGCTGCACCCTCGCGCGCCTAGTCGCCGCAGGAGACGCCCTGGACGGGAGTCAACAGCCGACTCCCGGCCACCGTAGGCGAGGGCTTGCGGGCGGCGAGCTATGGGCAGCTCACCGCCCGGTAAGGACCAGGCCCGGGTCGACGGCGCGTTGTGTTCCACGCGCGCCTCAAAGAGCTGTCAGCACGAACTGACGGGGTCCGCTAGGGCCGATGCCGCCGGGGCTGCGGGTTGTTCGAAAGAGATACCGTGGCCCCTGGCACAGGCAACTGAAGGAACACGGGTGGGTTTTAGTCAGTAAAAGTCTGACACTCCCTTCTGCTCCGCCCAGAGCGGGAGGAGTCATTTGATGATTTCCCACTCAGAAAAAAAAAAGGGATGTAACTATATGCTGGCTTCAACCATCTTTCTACGACATGAACAAAGGGCCTGACAGTACAGAAATAAATTGTTTGCTACAGAGCTGATCACTCTTGCATCCATAATAACTGCTCAGATGGCTCAGCATTAATTACACGTATTTAAAAAAAAAAAATCGAACTACAAATCCTACTTATTACTAATGTTATAAACGCGAAAGTTTGTATGGATGGATGTTTGTTACTGTTTAACTCAAAAACTGCAGAACGGATTAGGTTGAAATTTGGCACACAGATAGTTTATAACCAGGATTAACACATAGAATACTTTATCCTGATATTCCCACGGGAACGAAACTTATGCCAGTCAAACCGCGGGGCGCACCTAGTCCCAGAATAAAGCAAAACCAAAATATTCCTAACCTCAAAAATGGTCCTAATGTAGTTAGTCGTACACTTGTCGTATATAAGGACCATTTTATTTCCACAGCTTGCCAATAAAACCTGACCTACTCGTTACCTCATTCCCTAGGCACCAGAAACAGTACGTTAGTTCCAACAATAAATCAGGAACGTATAATGTCTGAACAGTTCCGTTTTCGAACTGATTGGGAGCAAACAGTGTTATAGTGTTCTTTTGTTCTCATATTGTACGTGTGATTTGTTAGTAAAGTGAACTGTTAGCAGCTGGAACTGGACAAAGACGGGACAAAGAGCTTGTTTAAGTTTCCAGGTCGCCTCGCTCGCGCAAATAGCCAACTTGTAACGTATTAGCCACTGTTAAACTTAGGACTTGGGTGAAATTGGGTTGATGATTTATTTTGTTATTTCTGAAGGTTTTAATGACTATGATATTGTTTATGGACGATAATCAACTGTCATTTTTATTAAATCCTAAAGAACGAACTTTGTATACACACCCCAGCTTGTTAAGACTAGGCCCACATCATCATTAAAGTTGGCCTCCCCCAAGCACCGCCACTTCGACCGGTTCAGTGGATTCCTACGGCCTAGGCACACAATCTATCTGAAATTCATAATAATATAGAACCGTGGAAAATGGCCTCCATATAGGTATTATAGGTGTCTGAATGAAGACAGATTTTTTTAAACTGTTGACAAACTTATGGCCACGGAGTAGATCATCTATTCCGTGCGTATGATTCGGAAAAATACATAACATTAAAGTTCAAAGGTAATATATGGCCGAACTTTTGTTGTGTGCAAATTTCTCTTTAGCAGTTGGTTAAGAGTGTCTATGTCAAATCATGGACCTGCATGATCTCTTTCAACCAAATGTGTCCAATATTTCACACACATCGCCTGCTAATCACTCCCACTAATCCTACTCCAAATTCTCCCAACTCCTGAGCAGCAGTAGGGGCACTATAACTAGCCGTCCAGCAAGATCGGTGGCCACGTGCCCCGACTGCCAGGCGAATCTAATTTCCTAAAGCGTTGTCTACACTATCATGCCGATCGACCTTACTCTACAAGAAGACGCTTTAAAGTATCGTTGCACAATGGAATTTATGAAATTGTGCTCTGGGATTTAGTTAGTCTTATTCTGAGATGTTTTATCAAAGTAAGAAAGGAACGATGGATGGAATGTGTGAAAGATGATATGGCTAGAAAAGGAGTGACTACCGGGATGACCACTAATATAGCGAAGTAGATATGGAAAAAACTAGATGTTGCGTCGACCCAAAATAAATTGGGATATGGGCAGAAAATGATCTGCATTCGGTTTGACTGGAAGCTGACCCTAAAATAGTTGGGAAAAGGCAGATGGTGGGCAGAACAATCATGATGATCTTTCTAAAATGCTTTATAGTGAACGTTTTGGTATACTTCTTCACCTCAGCTTGCACAATAAAGTTAACAACTAAGCTAACAAAGTTAAAATAATAGCTGAACACTATAATCCTTGATGATTTTCCTAATATTTGCGAGAGCTTTAAGTTTCGCGAAAGGTTAGTCGCCGGGCGATGTTAACTTCATTAGGATGAGCTGGTACACATGTGTACCACACGCGGTACAAATGTGTACTAGCTCATTCCTGAGAGGACCTGACGGAGCTGGTCTGTGTGTCTTGGGTTTATAAGCCATTGGACACGTTACCACTTTCAATTGATCTAAGTGTAGTTGATTGCAGATTAATCAATAAAAAAACTTAAATAAAAATTAACTATCAAAATCCTGAGGACTTAATACTGTCATCAGTAATGGGTCAAAGATAAAAAATACAATAAATAATTTCCCTCCGGAACGAAAGCATGTTTCACGCTACGATACTTTCCATTCTGCTTTGTTATTATCTGATCAAAAAGTGTCATCCACAATTTTATTACACCATTAAACAATTCATTCGTATTTCACTTTACACGCAAAATTCATTCGCTCCATATAAATACTAATCAGATTTATCATGATGAAATATGTTAACTGTTTCGCATTGTGAGCTCATTCAACCCGAAAGCTGACTGTGACACGAAATAACGGGGTTGCGTAATTTAGCTGAATAAGTGGATTCGCTCTATGAACCCGGTATTACATCCCCTGAATTACAAGCCGTCTTCTAAAACGTTATTACGACCCCCCAATAAGACATTGAGATGACGAGGAAAAAATCGGTTGCAAAAGTTTTAACTTCAAATATTTGTACAAGTTTGATTCCGGAAAACCTTTTTCTTCCTAAGAGTCGCGGTAAATTCATAAAGAATGAAACATTTGCAAGTGAAATGAAAGCCGGGAGACGAGAAAAATAAAGGATCCCCGGTCGGAAGAGAAATTCCCATTGTTACAACACTCCCGAATGAGGTCCATTTATGCATACGAAAACTTATTACGATTTTCAGCGAAAAAGTGAGAAAATCTCGCTTTTTGTCTAAGTAAGCGGTCTTGGAATATTCCAACACCCTTTCTTTGGCAGCGAATCAAGTTAAAAAGCGATGCTGATATTTTAAAAAGCTGCTGATGTTTGCTGTTTCTTATTTTATTTTGTGTTTTCACAGAGTCTCAGAATAAAAGAAAACTTTGGTCTCTAAACCGCAGCTGTGGCTAGCCATAAGAGGTGTCGATGACGTGTTAAGGAGTAAGCAATTCCCCAGAAAGAGTACTTTATTCAAGAGCTGACCTTTTGAAGATTCAGTTTGCCGCACCCTTTGATACTTTCATCGTTTTTTTTTTTGTAAAGAGTAAATAATGCTGAATTCAAGATGAAATCCCTAGAAAGATCACACCAAATATAACTGTAGCATAATCAGCCTGTAATGTTCCCACTGCACATGCCTCCTCAAGAGTGACTGGGCCATAATCCACCACGCGTCGCGTTGGTAGATGCCACTTGTCTTCGAATTTTTGGTTCTAAGACATGCCGGTTTCCTCACGATGTTTTCCTTCACCGTTTTGAGAGCAGTGGTGATGAAAATAAGTACTTAAGTTAAGTGTCTGTTTGTGTTCGAACTCACGACCTACAACTCGTGAGTCGGGACCGATACCACTAGACCACCACGGCCCTAATATAACTAAAATACCTGTAATAATAGAAATCTCATACCTAGAAGCAGAACACAGCTGCAGACCTAGTGATTTATCCAAAGATGTCGCACCTTATTACTCGCCCTATGTCTTAGACCACCTGTGCGTGGGAGAGGTGGGTTTACTAGAACCCAGACAACGCAAACTAAAGATTATGTTCAGTAGTTACTTTTATATGAAATATGATACAAAAGAGATTTGTGGCTACTTTAACTGTAAGTAATAAAATAAAAGAATGTTTTCTGTTTTTTCGAGGTGGGTATGTCTTACCTTAATGTCGGCTTATAATATCAAAGGATTAGGTAGGTACTTCATCTCACGAACAAGGGTCATTATTTAAGCCTTTATTATCACAAAAGAATTGTCACAATTTACGAGACATTGCAGTTTCCTCTGCCGTTGACGCGTGTCGCTCGTATATAAAAGCTCTTATTCGGCATTCCTTACAGCCGAATTACCAGTAAAACTTTAAGGACCATTATTACAAAACAAGCCACAGAGCACGCGAAGTCAAACTCAAAAGTACTTCCCCACACAGCCTATTCATCGCTCCAACAAAAGCTTCAGTTTTAAATTCAACATCAAACTTACAAAGTCCCATGAAAATTAGTTTCGAACAAAAAGATTGAAATCCTCAAACAAGCCGGTCCGAGGCAGGATAGTTTCCTTTTATTACTCGTACATGGCCGTCTATAAAGTCGTGCAGGGTTCGTTAGCAACATGAAAAGCAGCATTAGTGAGCCGACCTCCGGCTCAGAAGGATAATATCAAATAAAAGCCATAAAACATAATGTCAGGGTATGATCTTTTGCGGCGGAGACGCTTGTGAGTTTTTGGAACCAGAGAAATACGTAATAGGGTTATTTTAAAGAAGCTTGCAATGAAAGAAGAAAAATATTGAGAGAAGTCGTTTTCATTGTTGTGCCGTTGCCAGGGTAAACAGATACTGTCACGTCATTTTACAAGACAGTTTTTGCTTCTTTTGTTTGATTTTTTTTTTTTTTTAATTAAACGTTGCCCCACACTAGAAATTTCTCCTGTATCGTGGGTGCGTTTACAAACATTTAAACTCACATACACAAACAGCCAGACCCGGAACAACTACTTGTAGGCCATACAAATATTTGTTCCGTGCGGAAAATCGAACCCGCGACACGCAGCGCAGCAGTCAATCGCTTAACCACTGCGCCAACCGTGCCGTCAATTTACGAAATATACACTGCTTTTTTAAATGAATAAGTTTAGTTACACACTGAAATTCTAACTCATTAACTGTCCCGTAGGTCTCGAGGTCACAAGCGCGACTAGAGCGTGGTCCAGGGTTGGATTCCCAGGTCCAGCAAAATGTTATCGGGTTTTGCCACTAGGAATTTCTTCCGGAATTTGGAAATTGAAAGTGTGATACCCGCGTGCTTCGGAAAGCACGTCAAGCCATTGATCTTGCGCCTGTTCTCTCTCCGGTCGTGTCGGATGGCGTGCCGTCCCATCGGTCTATGAGAGTGAGGGAAGAGAAAGTGCACCTCTGTCTGCGCACACACTTGTACACTATAATATCTCCCGCGCCGAAGGCTAGTCTCCGGTGAGATTGGACGCCATGGCCAACATACGGTCTGGAGGACTATACATACTTAAAATCATACGTAATTTGAAAGCACTTTACATATTGAATCATGAACAAATAATTCAGCCCCTGGTTCCGGGAATCCTTTACGGTACGAACGCGGCTTTGAGCTTTCAGAGCTCAGGTTTTGAAAATTGTTAAAACTTAGACTTAGTGAAGTGACCTATCAATAGTGTCAGTCTTGTCATCAGGTAGACTGACAGCTCATTTCAAGCTCACCTAAGTTTTCACGATGAGATTTCTAAAGAATAGACCGAATAATTTTACACTGATTAACATAACATACAACAAAAAAAAAAACAACCCAACATTTACCCAAATCACTGTAAACATAAGACAAAAAAAAGACGAACAGATAGACAGAACGATTTGTCCGTGTATAAGGCACGGAACGCGGCCCCGGGAGCGGTAATGCCTAATCCGCTTTTTGGTCTTTTAAAGACCCATTATCTGAGCCTCCGTCAAACAAAACGAAAGACTAAACGAATAAACAGACAAAGGAAAATGTACACCTTTGTCTGTACTTACATATTGTGTAACAGGACCATTTTCCTTTTGACTTCATATTTTTTGTTAATCTTGAGCACTTTGGCACTATTTGATTTGGATATGACTTTCTGTGTTATGTGACCTTTAGGTTTCATATTCATTCTGACAACATTCCTATTACAATATTTTAACGATTCTAAGAAGTACGGCATTCAGAGTGTAACTAACTAGGATTGTGACGTAACAAATGAAATTAAATTATTTTTTTATTCTCTAAGGATTGATTTTTCTAATACCAGATAACTGTATCGGAGGAATATTTTGAATTTTTGACAGTTCTTCCATACAAAGACGTCAATTTTATTCCACGAATAAAAATAATCGGTCGATTGAAAAATCAGCCCTAAATAAAATATCGGAATCAATGTTAGGTACGTATAACAAATAAAAAAATAATCTAGATGGTGTTGATATTTCTTACTACCCTAGAGAAGAAATGGCGAAACAAGCTCTGGACTTAAAAGAGACCCAGAACTCTTTTAAAGTCCTGACATATACATAAAAAATTTCGTGTGACAAAATGCAGGGTAGCATCCGGACTGGCCTCTTAAGAATAGTAGGTACCAGAAACAACAGATCAAAAAGGCAAATGTCACCGAAAGCAGATCATTTTCTGCTTTACAAGAAAATATTTGTTTCATACCCCACAGCTATGTCCAAAAAATCAAATAAATCTAGTTATTACAAAGATTAGCTGTGATCATCATCATTTCAGCAGAAGGACGTCCACTGCTGGACATAGGCCTCCCCCAAGCACCGCCACATCGACCGGTTTCGTACTCCCCGCACCCAGCTGTGATATTATTGAAAGCAAAACCTGACTCTCATAGTTTTAAGCTATCTGCAAACACCAACAACATGAGACACCCATACCTGTGAGGATTACAAACTTACTACTAGACACTTACATCGTCTCAAAACTTGAGGAGTACTTAGACGAGCTACTAGTACTCAAAATGTTAATACTAATAACATATTGAAATTCAAACGCGATTCTTCGATCCTCAAAGAATTGTCTATAGATCTATCTACATACTTCTATGAATATAATATAATAATCCTAACTAATATTATAAATGCGAAAGTAAGTTTGTTTGTTACGCTTTCACGCTAAAATGGCTGAACGGTTTGGATGAAATTTAGCACATGGGTAGACCATGACTTGGAAAAGGACATATGCTACTTTTCATCCTGGATCGCAGACGAAGTCGCAGGGAACAGCTTGTAATATTATAAAGAGAAAAGATTTGATTTTTGTGTTTGTTTGTTACGGTCTTTACATGTCGCTCTGTTTGTCCGTTTAGTTCTTCTAAACTACACAATAGTGTTAAGAGACTTAAAAGCATCTTATGCTCATACAAAACTGCTACATTACACAAACACTATCCCCAACAAATAACTCTATTCACAGTAGGCTTCACAAACGCAACACGTTCCACCGAAGCGTACTACTAACATTGTTGCAACACAACTAACATACGTACGCATTCGAATGTACTCTGAAATTAATTCGCGTGAACTCGGCAACCTCCTGAAATCCGTTTATTTGATATGATATATTACTTGTGTTAGTTCTGCTTGTATGTAGGTAGGTATGTATATTAAGTACGCGTGGGATGCCAAGATTGTGCACGGCAATTGAAACTAATTTTGGACTAGGTTTGTTGGCTTGTGCATGTAAGGAGCCGTGATTAAGTGTGTGAGCGTCTGACCATTGGTAGGATGGTAATAAAGTGCTATTTGCATGTTTAAAACAATCTGTTTTTTTTTTGTTTTAGGGTACGTGCAAGAAAGAGTGCGGGTAAGAGGTGGAAGTCATGGGGAGAGGCCTTTGCCCAGCTGTGGGATGATGCAAGCTAACAGTAACAGGTTAAGTACGCACGGATAGGTGGCTTGCTTAGCTTCTAGAACCTAGCTAAGCCCCTTGCGAGTTTCAGAGTGAAAAGAACGCTCTAGAATTTTCGCAACCAGCAAGCTCGGCGCCTTCGCTAGTCACCTAGCGAGCATCGAAGGATGTTAAGTCACTAGGCTCTAGGCACTAAGCAAGCCACATGTCCACCTGATTCTGTAGGACCAACCAAGAATTCGCAAAATTATGCAAAGTACAAATAAAAAGGCACTTTTGAACGCCAAAATTTACAAAAAAAATTGAATTGATTCCAGTTGCCCCTTTCAAAATGTAGTTTCGTATGGACAAGAATGGGCAAGAAACTCCACCGTTAATCTTTTAAACTGTTTTACAATATTTTGTATTCATATGTAAAGACGATGCACCTAGAATTAAATTAAATTACTATACCACAATGGGTAAAAGAATTAAAAATGAAGTAATGTCAAATTGTATGAGATATGTACATGGTGCTCACATATTTAAAATATTGTAAAAGTACATGATTTTCCTAAAATTTTAACAAGTAAGAATCCCTAATACCTTCAACGCAATTCCTAATCTAATTCAAACATATCTAAAGTATAATATTACCACAGTACCTTCCCCACATTAACTTTCTGAAGGCAAACGTTGGTACGTATGAATAAGAATTGATATGAAAACGCGTTCATTTCGACAAGTGCAGACGGTCGTGCGTGGCCCTTTGATCTTAGAATACATCTCGGCTAAATATTGAATACGTGATACAAATGTAGGATGTGTTCGTATGCTCAAGGTCTTAGCATGTTTCGGGGAAGTAGGTCTAACATGTTTTGTAGAGTTACAGATTTTATGGACGAACTAGCTGTTTCCGCGACTTTGTCTGCGCGTATTTTGTTTTTCATTTTTAGTTTAGAAAAAAAAAGCCACAAAATATTATTTGCGGTAAACATAACGAAGACAAGGAACACAAACACAAATAATAACAATTGGGGGGAAAATATGCGTAACATCCACGCAAAACAGCCATCAATAAGCATATTGCTACGACCCTATGCAAGACAGAGCGCCTGCGCTGGTTTCGGGAATTTTGGGATGAAATGTAGCCCATGTCCTTCTGCTGGTCCCAGGCTACCTTTCATAGTGATAGTTTCAGTGTTTTAGACGTGAAAAGATAACAGACAGATACAGTCATTTTCGTATTTATAATATTAGTATAGATGGACTCGGAAACTTGCATTTTACATGACAATGTGTTAAGATTTTGTAGTTTATGTTTACCCCCATGGGAAGAAGGCGCGAGTTTGTGTATGTGTACATATGTATAAGGATCAATATCAGCAGACCTGTGTGTGTCACAAACTATGCTCCACCTCCTATCCTATCTATGCCTATAATATAAATAATTGAATGTCTATTAAAAGTGTTGTAAACCGTCATTGCAATAATTGTAATCTGTACTATTGGACAAGGAAAATAAATAATAAATAATTGGATAATGTAAATGATTGAATATAACTGTGACTGATATTTAATGTATGTGTTTAAAAGTTAAAAATCATTGATTTAATAATAATAATTGTACTTAACTAAGATATTTGCACGCCATGAGAAATGGCAGACATGTCGTGAGCCACTCTTATTCTAAGATCTTGTATGCATGTATTATTTTAATTATGTATATATACACATGTTTGAGCAAATAAAATTTCTTATTCTTATTCCTTATTATCCTGGCCTCTACGCCCCAAGACCTACATCCAAAGTGACCTCTGCAGTGCCACTGATAACGCCGTGGAAGTGTTGAAGTTTTGGGCCAACAAAATTTGAATAACTGTCGTGCCAGTGCAGTGACAGGAAGAAGAAGGAGGATCAATATGCGAGATTACAAGTCTTTTCTGCGTTCAGTCAATAGATTGGTCACCATTCTCGAGTTGATAGAGTAACCCAAAACTCTCAGAGATTAGTTAATAATGACAATATCAGTGTTTGTCATCAGTGACTGATCTGTAGTAGAGCCATACATGACCTTACTTAAAGGAGTCGCCATTTTCTTTACTAAGAACTGAAGCTTCCTCGACGTAAGACATGTAAAAACAAGTTTACCTACCAAAAACTTCACCCCCTTGCACCAAACTGAAGTGCCAAAAATCTCAACTAATATTTGTACCGAGCAATAATACCTCTGAAATCGAAAACGTGCTATTCCCTTTGTTTATTAAAACGACAATCTATACTGTGAAAATACTGGCAGTATTCCCCTTGCGTTCGCCCACGTTTTATGTGGGATAAAAAAAGTTAATATATCAACAACAATATGGTGGATTGACGGATAACAGCTGCTGTGATTCGGTGTTCCGTTTTTAAACCTTGTGCGAATGAACTAGTTTTAATCGGTTCTTTTTTTTGTACTATTTTAAACGCTTTTAAAGATAGAATGGTGATACATAGGAGCATTTCTTTTTTCGATATGAGGAATGGATTTTTGTGTTTCAGAAATATTACAGCACGAGATAGTATTAAACTCGTTTCGACTATTTATGAGTGGAAACCCTTACCCAGCAATAGGTCTAACCCATAAACATGCAAAAAAAATACACAACTTGCATGTTTTTTTTGTATGTTTACGATTTTTATTTAGCTAAACTGTACCCATGACATAGTTAAGTCTGGAACAATGTATTTCTTATGTTTAGACGGGCGTTGACACAGTTTCTAACTTTTGTAGCAATCATTGTTAATGTCTCCATTCGTTTTTGTTCCAAAATAAAAATAAAACATTTTTTTTATATTTGGATTTTCAGTATGCCATTAAACGTTATGTCTCCGAAACTATTCACTGCTACACTGGAGGATGTCTTCAAGGTTTTGAACTGGACAGGGGCTGGCATCAACAATCAATGGCGAGTACATTACTCACCTTCACTTTGCCATACATAGTTTGACATACATAGTAGTCAAGGCTGAGACTATGGAGGACCTCAGTACAAAGCTCGATGGCCTCAGTAGAGCTTCCAAAAGAGTGGGTCTTAAAATGAACATGGACAAAACGAAAAACATACTATCGTTTTGTCCATGTTAGCTATTGACTCAGACAAAATGTCCAACAGCTCTATAAAAATAAAACTTCAATCACATCTTACGACATTTTCTCAGCAGCAGAGTAGTCAAACAAACGTCACGATCACGACCATATCATAACCAGCCAATTTAAAATCCAACACAGCACCAATAAATTAAACATTATTGAGGAGAAACAGGCGAGTGTCCTATTGTTTACCGCCGTAACAGGAGAGAGCGAACAGAATACTAATTCGAAGGGTAGTTCGTTCCCGGGTTAGGCAAATAACGGCGAGATCCATTTAAAGGTGCTCTGTAATTAAATCAGAAGATCTTGTGTTTGCTATAATTGGTACGGACTGAGAGAAATTTGATTTTGAATCCGTCAATCTGATGGAAATCTGTTGTTTGTGAACTAAATAAGGATTTTCTGTGCAATTTCTGCTGGAAATAGACTGGAATTTACAGTGGGTGTCATTAGATTTGAGCTTGCTGTTAAAGTTCACGTCCTCCTACATATTGAAAATTACTTCCTACGAAATGTCGTTGTATTTAGAAATATGAGATGAAGGTAAGTTTTAGACGACAATAGTAGCAGAGAATAAAGATACTTATATTCAAATTTTATTTATGTTTTCAAAGCTGACAAAACAAATGAAGACGACATTTTTTTTATGTATAATATCTCGCATTTCAACCTATGAGGTTGCTTAACCGGGCTTGCCTGTAGATGCCTCAATAAATTATGGCCCCCAGCCAGGGCTAAATGAAGACGACAATCGACAATGTACCTTAGAAACATATCACCAATCACACACCTCCTACCAGCGGGCTCCCAAACTTACCCCAATTAGCGTCCAAGGCTGGCAACAGACGGACGTCCGTTAATTCGATGGGGGACACAACATAATTCCGGCCAGGTAAAAGTATTATCCCCTAAACAATATTAGCTACGTGACGTGAATGCTGCAACAATTGACTTATTGCTTCACCTTGTGTGAAGGTGATACTTGCGACGAAGTAAGGTAGCTTGATACCTTAAATTGCTTTGTGTTGTTGTGTGTCGAAGTTTTGTTTTTAATTTTCTTTCTCGGAGGGATCTGAGGGGCAATTCTCGTAATTTTAAGAACGTTCACAGTCTGATCTCAGTCTCAATCTTCAAAAAATACTTCTAATTTCTCTACATTTTGACAAGTTTTTGACTTTTGTTTGTCGCCGAGATGAGACTGCGACTAGATTTTGAACGTTTTAAATTACGAGAATTAACCTTCTGTACTATGATGGTTTAGTTTTCTGAAGAGTTTAGAAGTAACGATACTGGTCGGAAAATGGGTTGACGATTCTAAACATGGGTTAAGTCACGATTCACGAAAGCTTTTAGTAGGTACAGAAACTTGGCAAGAGTCTTAGATGCGTTTTTTTTTAATTTAAATTTCTTCTAAATGTGCATGTTTAAAAATAAATTATGTCAATAACCATAGAATAAAGACAAGGTGTAAATAAAGGGGACCATTTTTGGTTGACGTGCACATGCGCAAAATTACTCCCACTACGCCAAAACCTTGCCAAGTTACGTGGGCTACTGTATCTACTCGTTTTAGCATTTTTCTGATTTCTATGTATGTTTATTTCCGACTAAAAACGGAGCGACCACCATCAGACCACATTCTTCCTAAAATTCAGAATTTCCTGGAACACTTTTATCGTTGTATAAAAATACCTCTCCGCAAAAACCTCTCGAATTTTCATCAGAATCAACAATAAACCCAAGTGAGCGGGGTGCCGAAGTAAAAACGAGTGCCTAGAAACAATTTTCGTATCTTCCCTTTAAAAACCGCGTCATATATTCCTAACACACGACACCCTATTTCCCGGGGCACCTATCTTCGAAACCTCAAGCTTTCAATAGCGCCGCCGCGAGATGTATACAATTTTTTTATACAAAGATACGTACAATTTACGACTATTTTCCGTAGTTCTTATATCTAGAGATGGTAGACTATCGCCGTACGCATTTCACGTAATAGGTACCCAAACGCGTGGCGGATATTCAATGTCCCGTGTGTCGCCTACGACACAGCGATCTTCGATCAAGGTTAGCTTGAGTTACGTACGCACTGAAGTGCTGAAGCTGAACACATTCGGTACGGGGAATGTTTATATATTTTTTTTTGATGAGAGGAAAAGGTGTTGAAGAGGTGTCACACGTGTATGAGAAAGCAATCGACTCTAAAGACTCTCCGTTTACAGTAATTTTACCTCTGATATTGCATAACTGTAAAAATCACAATAACCTTTACAGGCCTAGCAATAAGGTTGCTATTGGTTTGCTACCATTGCGAAGTCTGTCAAAATCATAATGATCTTTATTTTCGTTGCAATAAGGTTGCTATTCGGTTACTGCTGTCAGAGATCAAATAGCTGTGAACGGACTGTAGAACAATCATAGAACATTTATCCTTTCAACCCTCTTCCTCACACAAAAGACAATTCTCTAGATGTCAAAAAACATTTAAAAAATTCTATGCTCAAAAATGTTTCTGACTTGCTTATAGTAGCAAAACATACCATAAACTACATACTACTGCTATTCTACCAGGGTCTACATAAACTACAAAAAAAAAACATAACTTACATACAATTTTATTCAGCCCACCCCAAAAACTGACAGCGAACTGAACCACCAGTGGGCACAGAACTTAAGTCCCGCGACACATATTGCGGGCGTGACGCGAAATATCGAGCAGTCGAGCGATACATACAGCCGAGCAATACACACAGGCGAGCAATACATACAGTCGAGCATGAGCGATACATACAACACTCGGATGTGCCCGTGAATTCCGAATTAGATTTGATTATTGTGAAGAAGCGATAGCGCACGTATTATCAACTCCCCTGTTTACCGTCTTCAAAGCTGCTTGGATTCTGTTAGAGTATTCGTTTTGTGGCGACTCTGAATATGTTACTTTGTTTTTGCATGCGGTTTTCAGCAAACTTCTGAAAGGCTGAAAAGTAGTTCTATGTCAGACAGTCTTATCATCTTCTAGATACCGACTAACTGTCTAGTTTGGGGTTCACTGACAAATAATTTATTCTAATCTAGTTGTAGGTAGTACTTTAAGCTACATTATGTCGTCTCAACTATTAACCTGTGAACCTGCTTATTGTATTACCTGGACAGTAAATATTTTCTATTTCTACGACTACGACTTTCAAAGAGACTTTGACCACTTTAGTTTGTTTCGACATTTCTTCTCAAGGGTCGTCAGATAGGAAATGTCGACTCCATCTAGCTTATTTTTTTTAATTATATGTCGTGTAAATGTGATTCCGATATCCTATTTACCGAGTAAACAATTTTATTGCGTTTCATTGATCCTTACTTCTATTTGTATCTATCGGAGACACGACGAAATGTATACGATGGGTAAAATCAAAACTACTTGCTACATGCTCATGACTTTGGCATGGAAACATCCAAAGATCTTAAGGCCAATTCCCGTAATTAAAAAGAGTTCAAAATCTAGTCGCAATCTCATCTCAGCGACAATCAATGTCAAAAACTTGTCAACAATGTAGGGAAATTAAAAGTATCTTTGAGAGATTGAGATTGTGAACGTTCTTAAAATTACAAGAATAGCCCTTTGATTGATTCCCAGATGCTTAAAAATGCGCATGGATCCTGACAATTCTGCAAAAACAAAATGTTACTATCCCATGCATAAAACCTCTTTAGAACATGACCCATCCATCGATTACCTACGATTACAAACTTCGCGAAATTCCAGCGATACAAGGCGGGCGTGCACCTGCGGAATACCAAGCATAGGGTAACTGTAGTGCTTTGTTTCGTTCCGGTCACGTGTGCTAGCCTTTATCTGGTCTGTCATGAACATGTTACCTTTCCGTGAGAGTTAGGAACAATTTCAATACGAGGTGTATTGGAAAATGTGAGTTCTGCTGCAATATGGCGGATGCAATACTTTTATGTGTCTGGAGTAATATTATGATAACTTTTTAATATTACATACATCACGCCTGTATTCACCGATGGGCTTGAGCAGATGTAATAGTAAACCCATATTTCGCAAGTTATGTTTAAGTCCCATGCAATAGGGGATGGGAACCAGACTCTGGTCTGCTACTGAAAAATTCTAGATGAAAATAAAATCAATAACACTGTGCCCAACCCAGGAATCGAACCCAGGACCACTACACCAACTGGTAACAAAGAGAATGTAACTTTTTCAATTCATATCTACTTTCTAAGTTTATTTTGGACATCGCTGACATTGGTGAAGGATATCATCGTGAGGAAACCTGGACTTAAAACTATAAAACTGAAATCGCCAATTCGCCCCAAGCAGGCGTGGTGAACAATGCTCGTGTCTCCTCGTGTTTTTTTTTTATATCCCCTAACTCTAGGGTATGAATGAGACCATATCAAAGAATCAACTGGTCCGACTGTCACAGGGCTGTATCTTTTGAACCGTAATAAGTAGACACTTGAAATTTTCACAGTTTATAGCTATAGCAAAAACTAATGAAAATCAAATAAAGTTAAAAATGAAAAGAGGTCCCCAAACAAAAAACGTGTTGTTTTCGGCGTTTAAAAAAAATATTGTACGGTGTTATCACCCCGTACGACTCACATATGAAGGGTGCCCCCCGACTCGCGAGTTTCCGCTTTTTTACCAATAACGGGCGGCAGTTCTTAGAAATCAGCCATTACTTAGTTGATTGATACAAGTTCAAGTCAGGTCGATTAAATAACTCTAGTAACTTGCACGTGATTCTGATTACAAATGTATCTAAAGAAATACATCATATATCCATAGAGACAGAGACTATTCTCAAGTAGGATCAACCCACTTCATTTGTTTTTCTTATCTGTTGACAAATTGAATCTATTGACAGATGAATAAATGTTAAGATAATGATATCTATTCTGGATTTGCGACATATTTGCCAAAAATGTAAACAAATATGAGTTTATGGAAAAATAACTTTAATTCCTATACGATAAAGTTCAGTTTACGATACAACTTAAAAAACAAATTATAACTTTTTTAATAGTGCTAGTCACTCTGAAATCTACTTAATAAACATTAAAATAAAGTTGATATTTGTTTAACTGGAAATTATATTAATTTGAAACAGTTTGAATAGACTTACAATTCTACATTAGAATGATACTCATATACATCCCGCTCTATACGATACGGCTCGCACGAACAACACTTTACATCAAGGCCAATAACTAAATTAGGCCAATAGACGTAATTTCGCGATAAGTTTTTAATTTTTTAAAGCTCTGGTCAAACTGAAGCGACACACGCGCTGGAAGCGAGGCGGAATTTTGTTCGCGTCGATTGTGTCAATATCAACTAACTTGTATGAAGGTTTTCAAATCAGCGCGAATAGTCGCGTGCCTTCCTACATAACATACATAATCAGCCTATGATGTTCCCACTGCTGGGACACGGGCCTCCTCTCTTCAAGAGGGAGTGGTCTATAAGCTACCACGCAGGCCCAGTGGCGTTGGTAGATGTCACATGTCTTCGAATATTTGGTTCTAGGATATGCTGGTTTCTTCACGATGTTTTCAATCACCGTTTCGAGAGTGACTTCCTAATCAGTATTAAAACAACGAACGTGCGCAGTCGCGTCTCGCTCAGGATTCGCCTCTGTTTAAACAGTGTTTTATTACTATAGTATACTTTACAGGGTCAAATTAGCTAGCAAAACTCCGAAGACATTACGGTTATGGATATCTTAACATAAATAAAAACAAAAGAAGCTTGTTTTGATCATATCTTTTTGGTCAACTAGGTACTTGATTTGGGTCAGTTATTTGAAATATCAGTTTGAAAACGGAGTTTTTTTTTTTTTTTAAACTTCATTAACGTCATTGAAATCAAAGTACGATAAAACAAAAAACAGTTTGTATCTAATGATAGTTCAATTAGGATCATTGATTCATTAGGGATCAGACAGTGAACGTTCTTGAAATTAAGACAATTGCCCCAATGTTACCATAACTAAAAATAAAAACAATATCACAAAGAACACTAGCAATTATGGGTGTAATAGTTCATTTCTCGAACCTTGCATGCCCAATGAAATCAACAAAATAATTGCATCACTAAATAATACCAATGTACTGGGATATGATGACATTTCCACCCACATAATAAAATCATGTGCCGATATATTGTCTCCTATAATAGCTCATCTTGTTAATCTAAGTTTCTGTGAAGAAAAGTACCCGAATAAACTAAAGTTCTAGTTGTAAAACCATTACATAAAAAAAAATAAACATGATTTAAACAATTATCATCCAGTGACCTTAATACCTATAATTTCAAAAATATACGAAAAAGCAATGTATAATCGAATTGTCTCATTTATATCCAAATACAATATAATAAGTACGGAACAAAATGGTTTTCAAAAAGGAAAGTCAACCGCACTAGCTTGTTATCAACTAATAAAATCGATTACTGAGAATATAGATAAGAAGATACCGGTCACTGCAATATTTTTCGACATGAACAAAGCATTTGACTTTGTAAAACATAATACACATATACTGTTAGAAAAATGTGAAAGGTACGGGATACGAGGAAAAGCTTTGAATTGGCTAAAAGATTACCTAACTAATAGACAACAACGTGTTGAAACATTAGGCGTTAATAAAGACAGGGAAGTGATAAAGTATAAATCTCAATACAGGACCAATATATATGGCGTGCCTCAAGGTAGTATTTTGGGGCCATTGCTTTTTCTTCTACTCATCAATGATTTGCTAACAAATAGTGTAGTAGTAGTGACGAAGAATAAGTGCGTGTTGTTTGCAGACGACATCTCATGGATAGTAAATAATGACAATAAAAATGAACAACTTGAGGATAAAATAAATGCTGCTGTAGAAGCTATAATAGAATGGCTTGAACAAAATAATTTATGTGTGAATGTTTCCAAAACAAAATATATTAATTTCTCTAATTACAAAATGACAAATGAAGCAATGAAAATTATTGGAGGTAATAATGAAATTGAAAAAGTTGACCATACGAAATTTTCACAGCTTTTAACAGCTATGCAATTGCACTAAGAAATCTCAGGAAAACTGTTGGACGTGGTGTGTGGCTTATCATGGATATGTCTCATCTGTGCTAAGATACGGCTTGATCATATGGGGCAATTCCACTGACAGCAATAAGGCATTTATTGTGCAAAAAAAGTGTTTACGAGCTGTGTTTGGTATAGATCCAAGAATCCTGCCAACCTATTTTTAAAAAACATAAATTATTAACATTAGCGTGCTTATATATACTGGAAATGGGAGTATTTGTAAAAAAACATCCTCACCTATTCCGTACAGCCGATAGCGTCAATGTTTATAAAGTGGGCAAAATCTCAAGGGATCCAACAAAATTGGCAATGCCAAGATGTAGAACAGCGTACTGCCATAAAAACACTAGTCGAATGGCAATACATATTTAATAATATACCAAAGGTTATCAGAGAACTGCGAACTAGCTTATTTCAAAAGCATCTCAGAGCATGGCTTATCGAAAATTGTTTTTATACTACTAAGTAATTTATGAATTCTAGGACAAATGGTAAAGTTGCATGACATAAAATTAAATTTGACATTTTTATTTTAAGCTATTTGACAATTTGTAACTTAATTTCTTTGGTTGTCTTTTGAAAGCTATTATTTAGACACTTATTTTGTAATTTTTTTTTTTTTTTTTGAAATTTTTTATTTGATATGTAGACAATCCTTGATTTAGTACTTTTTTTGACATTGGAATTTAATCATTTAGTTTAAATTGATTTAATTAATTAATTAGAATTATTATTATTGTCACAATATTTGTATGCCAAATTTAGTAGGCGGAATATGAAGAACGATGATGTGTATGTGTTATAAAATCTGTAAAATACCATATTTCAGGCAAATAAATAAATGGATCTATCTTTGGATTCTGTAACCCCTGAAGTGGAAATTCTTTGTTTGTTAAAAAAAATTTGTTCCATACATTTTGACCGCGTAGATATTGCACTTTTCTATGACTTTCAACAATGAGTATGGCTGTTTAAAATAAAAGATTGGTCCTCTTCACGCTTAGTACTAAGTTATTATAGTATTACCTATTAATTATATTAATAATAACTATTATTAATTAACTAAACTAACAGCAATCAATGCTCAAAAAAAAAAACAATATTTGATGATTTTTTTTGGGCTCACCGATAGCTGGTAGTGTTTATTTCATCGTGTTTAGATAATGATACCCACCGTATCTGCAGAGTTTCGCTGACTAATTTAATTTGAACCTGTATATTATACCTACATCACTAATAACTGATGTAAACATAATTTCTTCACAAATAACAATTACTTATAAAGCCTATTTCAGAATAACCTTATGAAAACAGAATGAATCAAGCCTTACACCATAGAAAATAAACTAATTACGCATTAAGTAATAATTAAAAACTCTCTCAGTTCAATCATGAACTCTGAGGTCAATTCTAACTCAAGGAGCTGTATTGCTGATTCTAACTATTATAATGCTGTAAAGTCATATTTGTTACGGTCGTGATTATATTTCAATCACCATACAACCTGACTCTGACCTGCAAATGGCAAAAAACGTACTTTAGCGCATCCTCCTTAAAATAATGTACGAACCTAGTTACAATCTCAATAGCAGTAAAAGCTAAACAATTTGCAATAAAAACGTTAATTGTCTTTGTGTAACGTTTCCGTCCTTTGTTAATAATAATTAATTTTAATAATTAGTAAGTTCTCATAGTTCATTAAATAATCAGAAGGACAGAGTTTTGCTGAAAGGGAAAATATTGTACTCATTACTTGATTAATTATTTTTTCTCAAGGCACCTTTGATTAGCATAAAGGTTGCAAAAACTAACGATTAATTAAGCGCCTTGTACCTTTCATTATAAACGTTACAAAAAACAAACACTAATCGTCCTATCGTTATAGAAATCGCACGGATTTATTTCTTGCGTCTAATAAATATGTATCTAGATCAATTCGAGTGAGCAGTGTTGGCCCAATGGTAACGCCCGCGACTCATGAGTTGTGGGTCGTGGGTTCGTGCCACGTAGCCCAATTCTGGGCCAACTCTTTCTACATATATTGTCATCAACACGCTAAGAACAAAAAATCGAGTGTTGTTGGAGTTTTTTACAAAAGTCTCCAGCTTAAGTACTACACTTTTTATCTCCTGGAAATACTTGAGGATACTTTACTAGTCTGGTGAGCATGAAGTAGAGTGGGGCGCGTGTTCATGGATGGCACTATCTGTACTTGACGCCTGTCTTTAATAAATTTGATTACAATATTGGGAAATACAGGCGTAGTACTTGTAAATGAAACATGTGACGCCCCTTAGGTACATGGACCAACCACCTTATAAAATCGGCTTGAAAGGCTAAATGAGGAACAGGCTGTTACGGAGTAGCTTGAAAGATACCTATGTCCCGCCGTGGCCTTTGACTTTACAGAATTATAATAATTAAAATCATCAAAACAACCCTCTAAGTTCGTAAAGGTAATCATATTAATTCATTTCATGAAATAGCCATTCAATAGGATTATATGAAGTTACTACGCACATACTTGTTATGCTCGCGGATCATATTTTGTTCAACATATAACCTGACTCAAACCTGCAAATTGCAAAAAACGTAAGAAAATTTGAATGGCGGGCTACCTAGCGCATCCCCCTTAAGCCCGTGTCTGGACAATATCGTTATTTGAATTTATTTCATTAGAATATTGTGGTGAGAGAATAGATAAATTATTATATTCTAATAGGTACCTAAGTTCAAAACCACAAACTGCGCAATGACAGCATACGCAGCAATAAATCACTATATTACTCAGAATAAACAGATAACCTCTTTACAAAGTAGAATATTCTAGTGGCGCAGGCGCAGCTCGCTGATATCCCGTCGATATAAATAATGTCAACCGCGATTCTCTACTCAGTAGCAGAGTATAGTGCACTGCGTATTGTCGTCGCCTTTTGCATAATACGTGAGTAATTTACTGATTTTCTTTTTTTAAATTATTCATTTTTAATTTTGAAGCCACTGGCAATGGTAATGTTTTGGGTTCAATGAGATTTTTTTAATTTGGGATTGACTTTGAAAGTGTAAATAGTCAGATAAAAACTAGGCTATGTACGTATGTACACATAATTAATGATAACTACGAGTTAGTTATGTAACACATTTAGGGCTGTTTTTCCAACGCCACATAATTTTGTCGGAGGAATACTTTTGAATTTTTGAAAGTTCTTCCATACTAAAACTGTCAGATATCAATTTTATTCCACGAATAAAAATTATCAGTCGATTGAAAAATCAGCTCTTAATTAAATTAAAATGTGTCAAGAATTTGTATTCATATTTTTCGATGAATTAATACAATTGTATAATACAATGTAGTCTCTCTTTGAATCTCAAAGCAACATTATTGCACATGGCTAACACACTTCCAAATGCCTAATATTAACATGGTTTTAGTGTTATTTTCCTCAGATAATGATGATTTCTACGAGTAATTCTCGTAGATCTTGTGCGGGATCAGACGCAGCTAGTACATGGTGTACATTTGAGCCCAAGCAAGTGTCAATGAGGTGATTGTATATTTTTGGATGTAGTACCTAATATGTACATATATCTAGGTGCGCATGAAAATTAAACTTTGTAGCTTGAAAAGAAAAATACATCTCCAGTTGTTAGGTTAATTTGAGAAGATTGATTAACCAAATAATTAACGAATGTCAAACAAAAAATCACTGACTGTTGAAGTAAAGTATCGAAAGTGCAAAATTACATCATAAAAAAAAACAAAATGTTTCTTATTATATCTCATACATTAAACTGCATTACAGAGTTAGACCTAGTAACCTCTTCCACCCTTAGTGTATTTTTTTTTAATATTGAGACTATTTAACATAAGCAATAAAAGTAAGTATCTACCTAAATATAATTTTGAAAGAATCAAAAATATTGTTTTTACCAACTTTAACCTTCCAATTCTAACTAACAACACTCTTAAATGAATCTTTAAATGGTAAATTCAATATAACTAGAGCTTAAGGGTAAAAAAACGTGCAAAGAAAAAAAAATAAGTAAGTTAGCATTTTGCATTTTAGTTGCTTCGCCTGGGGACAGTCAGATCTTTGCTTGTACGAAATATCCTCTATGACCGGTCGCCGGTCGGTCAATTTAGTCTTCATGCGCGCCTAGTCCTTATCAAGTATTTTAATCATAGCCACAGACTTGACGACGACACAGTTAATTTACCTCTGACAGCAGCAACCCAATAGCAACCTTATTATAAACGAAAATAAAGGTCAATGTGATTTTGACAGACTTGTTAGTGGCAACCCAAAAGCAACCTTATTTTAACGAGAATAAAGATAGTGATTTTAATAGTGATGCAAAATCAGAGGTAAAACAACTATGCATGAATGGGCTGTAGGACCAAAACATGTTTTTTTAGAATGTTGTTCACTCGTGAGACTATATTAGACTAAAAAAAGTTAGAGGCTTGAATAAAGGTACAAGTATTTATTTTATTTGACATACCTACTTGTATATTTTCCTATTTCATCTAGTCTCAAGCCAGAAGAGCAGTGGTGACAGCCGCGACTTACAAGTTATAGTTCGTAAGTTCGAACCCAGACAGGCGATTTACTTTGTGTAAATTATTTCATCAGTACTGCTCTCAAAACGGTGAAGGAAAACATCGTGAGAAAACCGGCATGTCCTAGAACAGAAAATTCCAAGACATGTGACATCTACCTTGATATCGTGGATTACGGCCCGCTCCCTTTCACAGAGAGGAGGCCTGTGTCCCAGCAGTGGGAACATTAAAGGCTATACAGTCTCAATGACAAATTATCTAAACAGCATTGATGAATGTGACTTTGAAGAATATTTACTACGTTTTAATTGTACTCAGTAGGAATATCTGCCAATTAAAATTAAACGACGAAGAATTATGAAAAAGCGATTAAATATTGCTAACGATTGGCCATAACGCATTTTTATTGTCCTATCGTCTAGTTCTTACTATAAGAGGTTTATCTTAAATAAATACTTTATCCACAATCTTATCTTACTTTCTTCTTATAAAGAACATGTTTACTTGTAGTTATTATACGAAAGATATATTTACTTACAAGATTAAACGCACGTACGGCGACATATTATGAAGCTATATATTTCCAGTTTTAGCTGACCTCGCATTGTATAGATTTTTCGTACAATGAGAAGTCAGCATATACTAGAAATGTTAAACTTAATATATCGCCGTTCGTACCTGTCTTTTAAAACTACTTCAAGGACAGGCTTCACTAGGGTTATTCACATTACCTACTCACCCTGGAATGTTGTCGAACCAGGTTATCTGATCTTCGCACATCACACCTGAGCACATTCACACTAAATAAAGGTTAAGGTACACTGCACTGTATTGCATAAATATGGAACGCGATATTTACAAACGATAGATGCGACAATGCAATATCAAGTGTTCGGTACAGATTGTGGTGGGTTCAATTCCCACAGTGAAACAAAAAGTATGATCTACAAAATACCTATGTTCTTATGTCGATGAGCAGTGGCGTTCAGAAGTTGTAGGTCGTGGGTTCGAACCCAGACAGGCGCTTTACTTTGTGTAAACAATTTCAACACCACTGCAAACTTAAAACCAAAAATTTGTAAGACATGTGCAATTGCAGATATGCGGGTTGGTAGATGTCTTCTACCGACCCGCACAGTCCCTCTCGAAGAGAGAAGGCCTGTGTCCCACCAAAGGGAACATTATAGGCTGATTATACTTTGAGCCGATCGATCGATTTCACCGCTGTTACACCTCGGTCGGTATTTTCAATAGCTAACATAAAACAATTATTTTAATATCACAGTAATATCAAAGTGGTGAAATTAGATAACATTTTGCTATCGCAAAAATTATAAAAATAGTTACCAAAGGTTTGTTTAACAATTACGTGATTCGTTATCACCATCCTCTCGCGCCTATCTCAATACTATGCTGTATGTCATTTCAATAAATTATTATCTCAAATTCTTACAAAAATGTTCTAAAATGTTTTTCGTATTCAAAACGACAATCATGTTGATATTTTAAAACACTGTTGCACATTGTACAGACACCAGCAGGTCAAACTACCCGAAACTGTCAAGTTTCCCCAATCAAACTTGAACCTAATACTTTAGCGATAAAGTTAAAAATCTATTAAAGAAATTTGACAGATTGTAGTAGCTTGATGTGTTGGCGTCTGTACTCAATTTGTATTTTGCCAATGAGTATTTTAACAGGTTATTATTGAACCAATTTTATGATGTTATTTTTGTGATACAGTAAATTGTTATCACATAGTTAGGCCCTCTGTACACGGCACGGTTTCATTGCGGTACGGTGTATAATCCGCGCCGTTGAAAAAACGTGACCATGTGCGAGTATGCTCAACTGATATTATGCAGCTATATCAGCAAGGCTATAGGCTAGAAAATAAATTGTTACTATTTTAAGTGATCAGAACCCTAATAATTAAGTAATGTTATGTTTACTTTTATTTGTCTTACTTTTATATCGTTCTTCTAACAAATAGTAATATGCGGATAACGTTCTGAGTAGTGTATTTGTTACTTCTATTATTAAGTTCTAACCTTTGTTTACTTATTATTGCACTGCTGTTTGTTGTCCCTAAGTAAATAAATAAATAAGCTTCCATAGTGATCCATACAATTCTGACGACCGTGCCTACACACGGCAAATAAACCGTAGTTTTTCACAGCAAGAAAAACGTCACACACGTCGTTTTTCTTGCTGTGAAAAACTACGGCTTACATTACATTCAAGTATGTATCTAAAGTTAGAGATATGCGAATAGCACAAAAGCGAGAAATAAAGTAAAATAATACTAAGATGATGTTTTCAAATTTACGAATCATCACATTATTGTCTTTATCTAGTCACTCTACTTATTGTCTTTATCTAGTCACTCTACTTATTGTCTTTATCTAGTCACTCTACTTATTGTCTTTATCTAGTCACTCTACTTATTGTCTTTATCTAGTCACTCTACTTATTGTCTTTATCTAGTCACTCTACTTATTGTCTTTATCTAGTCACTCTACTTATTGTCTTTATCTAGTCACTCTACTTATTGTCTTTATCTAGTCACTCTACTTATTGTCTTTATCTAGTCACTCTACTTATTGTCTTTATCTAGTCACTCTACTTATTGTCTTTATCTAGTCACTCTACTTATTGTCTTTATCTAGTCACTCTAGTTATTGTCTTTATCTAGTCACTCTACTTATTGTCTTTATCTAGTCACTCTAGTTATTGTCTTTATCTAGTCACTCTACTTATTGTCTTTATCTAGTCACTCTACTTATTGTCTTTATCTAGTCACTCTACTTATTGTCTTTATCTAGTCACTCTACTTATTATATATCCAATGATTTTAGATACAAGAAATGGGTGCTACCGCTGCAATGGATAAAAATAACGAGAATAAAGAAAAAATTACAACGACACTCGATGAAGCAATGTTGTTGTCAGGTAAATAACAAAAAAATACTCGTAGAAATTTCGTATTTCTACGAGTATTTTTTATTTCCAGATAAATTGTACACGACAAAGTAGATGACATTAAAGTTATTCATTGATTTAGTTCAACAGCATTGAAGGCAAAGAGGATAATAATATTTCTAAGAGTTCAAGTGACGCAATTATGGCAAAACTTTTGTAATCATGACGCATAGTTTGGCCGCCAATACCACCAACGCGCTCATTGAAAGTAAATAAGGCCATATCACATTAACAAAGTAACTACTGTTTATAGGGTGGCAAGGACATGGACGCGCAAACTGAAACTATGAATTCAGCACATGATTCTAGAACCCCTATCTTTGACGTTTTTCGTCGGTTATCGAAATCAAAAGCTATTTCACAAAAAAGTGCAATACCTACGCGGTCAAAATGTATGGAACAGCAATTTTTTTATTAATAGCTAACGAAAATTTTTAACGCAGGGAGCTCAGAATCATGTACTGAATACATGGTAACAGATTGCGCGTCGATGTACTTAACACGTGAATATTTCTTCAAAGATCGTTGATATAAGTAATAATTCTCTCCCAATGCTTTTACTTTTTCCTGTCGTTTGTAAATACTTCTTTGAAGATGATTGAAACCTGTCTAGTTACTTATGCAAAATTCTTTTTGGAGGCCTTTAGTTTTTACTTTCTCTTGCCCGCTCGCTTGCTCTCTTATTTTAGTATATATATTATTATCAGTGAAAACTTGTAACTTAACCTTCCTTCATTAATGGTTTTTACTATCTGTATCCTAGTTGTAAGTTTTCTAAAGAAATAAAATAAATGTTTTCAGGATTTGGGATGTATAACATCATCCACATGCTGATGTCTGGTCTGATGCTGATGGGAATGATCATGCAATGCTTAGCGCTGGGCTATGTTATACCTGCAGCACAATGTGACTTGGAACTCACCACGCAGCAGAAAGGATGGCTATCTGCTTTGCCATTTACAGGTCAATATTGTTTCAAACCGAATTAAGCACTGACCTTACAAATGATGTTTTTTACAATCTAACCCGCGGGATAATCGCGTAACTTTTATTTTGACAGTTCTACAACATTCATTGTATTCTTTACGTTGTTGAGCAGACAGGTTCCAATTATGATTAAAACTATGCAATACTATGCAAATAATATTTATTTTTTCTGTTCCTGTTGCGCCCATACTGACACTATGCAATCTGTTTCGTTTCGGTAGTACCTTTAATAACATGCATTTGTCTTTATTATTGTTCCTGTTGAATACTTTTTGTATTATGATATATATTTTTAACAGCTTATTTAAAACTATCTAGCTTATGAAACAAGTTTTTTTTGGCTCTATTCATTTTCTTTCTCCGCAGTCTTCGTTATTAAGTTTAAAAAGAAGTAAGTCTTTATCATCTTCAACATTTGTTTCAGCCATAATACTCACGTCATATTTCTGGGGATGGTTAGCTGACACAAAGGGAAGGAGAGCAGCGATGCTTCTGGCTATGTTGGTATCTACTTTTGTATCAGTGGCATCGAGTTTTGCACCGAATCTTGCGTCTTTTGCTGTTCTGCAGTTCATCTCTGCTGTTTTGTAAGTTACCCATAATATATTTATTTAGAATTTAGATAAGGTCAAATTAAATTAGCTAGCAAAACTCTGCAGACGTGATGGGTATCTATATCAAAACATCATTCAATTAATATACCCAAATCGCTAACTTAAATATGCTGATTGTTATCCTCAACAGCATCTAAGTTACGCGATGTTTCTACTTACGAAATACAAAATCCAAATACCTACCTATATTTTTGCTATTTTTACATGCCTTAATCTCTAAGAATTTCTTTTCATTTTCAGTATGACGGGTCCCTCAGCAGTAGTCTACACTTATCTCGGAGAATTTAACAATCTTCGGCATAGAGACAAGATGGTCACCTTCGGGTCATCTTTCATTGGAATTGGCACTGTAGTGCTACCATGTAAGTTGATAACTATCATACTAAAACTAAAGTTAATACGTATCTACTTATCGCATTAGATGTCTAATGTTATGTTGGACAATAATCTGAATTGTAGCAAACTGTATCATGGCAATCTATTTATTTATTTACTAACAACAACAACATCACAGGGGCAACTAACATTATAGGGAATTCCTACTGCCTTTGCGTGGTCCTTAATTAAACTTTCTAAATGGATTTAGTTATTACCAGCACCCTAATTGCGTAACACGCTATCAATCACAATTTGAATAATTTTCAAGAATATTGCTAATCCATTGCTTCATATGTTCAAAAAATTTGTCTAATCAACGATGTAAATAACGCAATGGATGTTCCTGAACTGTCAAAATGAAAGCCATTGCTGCTGATAGTGTGTTATGCAATTGCCTCGCTGATCAGCGTCATTCAATTGTTTAACATATTTTACCGATCCTTACCTACTATCGTATACTATAGGTGCACCTCTGTCCAGCCGTTCGGGGAACACAGGCGTAATGCGGCAAATGTTATGTGAGTGTGTGTTATAATCTTTTTTTTATTTTTCCTTAGCTTTTGCCTGGCTAATTCTACCTCGTGAGTTCTCCTATCACATCGACTACTTGGATGTTTACTACTGTCCTTGGCGCCTTCTTATCGTAGCTTGCACGATACCATTTAGCATAGCCACCGTGCTCCTGTTTTTTGCACCAGAAAGCCCTAAATTCCTTTACGCTAATGGTCGCTACGAGGAGACTTTGGAAGTTGTGAAAACAATCTACGCAATAAACAATTACAAGCCTAAAGACAGCTTTTCAGTAAGTATTAAAGCCTTTAACATTATAATCATGAAAAGAACATTATGTAATATCATTTATTGGAACGAAGTTCTATTACACGGCTTGCGGTAGAAATGAACTTGTAGAAATCGTCTCGTAACGGAAAAGCGTTATGTCCCCTCCATGCGACTTTCCCTCGATAGTTGCGATAGTTTTCATCGTTTTCGAGGGCGCACAAGCCGATAGTGAGGTCAAAATGAAAATCCAAAATGACAGCAGCGAATTTTTTTTAAATTTCGTCATGGTTGTCGTTTTCATGGTCTTCATTACATTTCATTCATTTGCATACCATAATGTGAATTAAGTTGTTAAAAAAAGGCTTAAAGCTAAGATACAGTTATGGACCATGTAAGGGCACAGCAACATAAGTAAGGATAAATAATTAAAAGTAAAAACATTAAAATTAAAAAGTAATAGCATTTAGAACATTAATAATTCTTAATTAAATTAAATGTATTTAGATTATAATAATTATACAATACTAGAGTTTAGATTACAGTCGATTTAAAATTGAATTCGTTATTTATTCATTTTATATGCGTGAATGTAATTGGCAAATGTAGAAGTAATCTCAATTAAATATTTAAATTTTATTGCTATTCCAGTCACAGTTTATCATTCAGGTGTGTTAGAGCCGAGAGTGAGGTCAAAACTAAAATCCAAGATGGCGACATCTCTATGAGAGTTTCTAAAAAAAATTATACTAGATGGTTCTGTATTAAAAATTAAATTCACACTTTCTATTTTATACGATTGTGTGTACTGCGAGTATCGCGCAAGGAACTTCGTTCCTAACAAGGGTTCCCTGACCACACTTTTTTTTTGTTACAACGATGTTTTCTTGTAAACAAATCGATGAAGAAGTATCTTTTGCATTACAGGTAAAATCGCTGATTGTCGAAAGCCAAATTACAAACTTAAATAGCGGCAAAGGTATAACCGCTATCTTTGCCTCCATGAAAGAACAAACTTTCCCAATCTTCAAACCGCCGCTACTTCCCTGGATTTGTCTCACCTGCTTCGTACAATTTGGGATATTTGCTGCGTATGTATTAAAACATAGTCTTCACCTGGTTTATTTTTAGCAAATTTTCTTCAATAAAGTATTCTCACAAAAATATTTTTGGTGTTTCAGAACAAATGGCTTCTACATCTGGTTCCCGACCATTCTTAATTCATTGGCTAGCCAGGATGTCGTTGACATGAAAATATGTGACGTCATTGAATTAACACGGAACAAAGCCGCTGCTGATGCTTTGAATAGAACTACGGTTAGTAAACCTGTTTTATCCTTTCTTTAAAGTCTTAAAACAAATATGGAATACATTAGAACAGTGGTGACCCAGTGGTAACAGCCGCGACTTATCAGTTGTAGGTCGTAGGTGCGAACCTAGGTAGGCACTTTACTTTGTATAAATTATTTAATCACCACTGTTACTGTACTCAAAACAGTGAAGGAAACCATCGTGAGGAATCCGGCATGTCCTAGAACCAAAAATTCGAAGACCAACCTCTACCAACCTGCTCTGGCCCTGCGTGGTGGATTACGACCCACTCCCTCTCACCAAGAGGAGGCCTGTGTCCCAGCAGTGGAACCATTATTATGGCTATGATTATTAAGGGTGAATTTCACCAATGAAATTGAACGCCATCAGCACATCTAAACTGCGTTCAAGAGCTGTCTATGCTATTTGTTGTAGATTATTGACACTGACAGCTCTTGAACGTAGTTTCAGTGGCAGTTTCTTTGGCGAAATTCGCTCTTAGCATTTAGTTGGTTTTTTGCCCTTTGCTTTTCTGTATTCTTCGACTGTAAACATAGAACATTTTCATTGCAGATAATATGTGACGACACGATCTACACTTCCACTTTCGAGCGTTCAATCTACGTTGGCCTTGTCTTCTGTTCCATGTACATCATCGTAGGTGTACTCGTGGACTATGTGGGCAAGAAACCTATTCTAGTAGTGACCCTCTGCATCACTGGGATGTGTGGTGTTGCAGCTAATCTTACCGTGAACCAGCAGGTTGCCGTTGTTCTGTTTGCAATCTTCCAAATGTCTGGAGCTTGTATTGGACTGATGAATGCCGTTGCTGTGGAGTTGTTCCCTACTAAGTATAGGTATGTTATTTGTCTACAAGATCTTATTCACAAGAGACGCAGGCTTCTTTAGCTAGCTTTTAGCTGTACAAGAATCTGTCGGCGCAAAATTGAAACTAACGCCGCCATCTTGGTTTTTCAATACAATTTCACAAAAAAGTTTAACAACAGCGCCCTCCTGTCAATGTAATTCGGGCGCTAAAAGATCCTTGTAGCACTGTAGTCGAAAGAGGTCTACAGCAGTTTATGTGTTCCAATTTTGATTTATTTTTTTCTTTATACAGAGCAATGGCAGTTTGCTTGTCAATGATGCTGGGACGTACTGGGTCTATGGTGGGAAGCAACCTGATTGGCTGGTTCCTGGATGTCAGTTGCGGCGCTGGGTTTTATCTTTTTGGAAGTCTTCTTATTTGTAAGTTATATTATAATAATATTACTACTTAACGACTTAAATTACGATCGATAAAATAATTTATTGACCCTTGGTGTCCACTGCTAATATTGTTTTGTTTTAATTACAGTAAACGGCTTGATCTGTATAGCTTTACCAAATATGAAGAAAGAGAAGTTGTCTAAATCAGTAGCAGTTGAACCAACGCATAGACAGATGGAAGAACCCTAGCCTACTAAAAGACTATTTAGGAGATAATAAAAATGATAGAGGGGTCATTGGTGAGAAGACTGAAAGAGAAGAAAGGATCACGTATTTTAATTTAAGGACACGAGGACAAAGTTTATTTGCAAAGCCAGCAAATGTGATGATGACGATGGCAGAAAAGTAGTTTCTCCCTACTTACCTTGAAGATCAAAGTGTTTATGAACTAATTACTCGTAATGTCGTTACGGTCTTCGTAAATGAACATTTTTGTCAGGTAACCGATGTTATAATAAAAACGTTCATGAATATTTATGCTTTTCATTGAATCACAATCTCTTCAAGATTCATCAGAGGCCTAAGAACAAAATCATTCAGATAGAGAAATCACAAAATTAAATCTAGAAAAGAAATCTGTCAAGATGCTAAAAAAAAAATCATCACAGCTGTATTCAGGCTTAAAGAAATTTTATTCTCAATGAAAACTTATCATGTCACTTACTTGAGAACAATGCTTATCATAATTTAAATTTACAAAAAGGTCGACATCACCAGTTACAGACTAATGAACATATCTGAAACCCGACCCACCCAACGCATTTATTTCTCCAGAAGTCTAACATACTGGTTGAGCTGAGTTTTAAATGCATTTATGGAGGTATGAGGAACAGGGTGTAAAGTTCACTTATTCTCCATAGAAAAGGGAGGATCCTCCGACCAGATGGCTGACGTGTCTGGCGGGCAATTGCCCAACGATTGATATTGGGAAGTTTGTATATATGCTAATTGCGCGGTAAACTCTGCTTGTGAGATGCAGGATTTGCGTGACGTCAGTATGACACGTTGTTCGTATGTAGCGTTGTAGATACCGCTACATCACTACCCTCCGGAGACCGGAGGTCGAGAGTGGGCAGTGTCTTGTATCTTGCGATGCTTGCCAGGCCAGGTGCGGTTCCAGTGAGTCGGAACCGGTTGCCGCATAGTTGAGAGCATTGAGTGACCGGTGGGACTGCCCGATGCTTGGTCGATGGGTGAAACTGCACACACAGATCGGCTCTAGATAGCTATATGTACATTTTATTTTATTCCTATTATGTTATTATTATCTCCTTTATTTTAATGTAATCATATAAATTATATTTTTAAATATTGGAATATAAAAAGTATAAAAACATTTAAAAATATAAAAAATAGTAGCCCATCGGTATCAGGAACAGGGTCCAAGCTACCGGTGGTCAGGGCTCCAGAGAGAGGAACCTCCTGACAATGCGAGCCGTGTCCAGAAGTACCGCTTTCTGAATCAAGCCCTTGATCCAGCTGCCCAACGAGAGCCTCCTCAGGTGTTGGTCGAGGCTCTTGGCTATTAAGCCATTGGCTGTCACGACTATCGGCACAATGATCGCTGAGTCCACATCCCACATGTCAACAACCTCGCGAGCCAAGTCAAGATATTTGATTTATTATTATTATTATTATGCCTAATTGTGATTTTTATGTGTGTGTATTCTGTTATTTTTATGTTATTTGTGATTCGTTTCTATTATGACATTATTATGTAATTTGTGATGTATTTCGATTATGTTATTTTTGTTATGATGCTTATTTTTAATTTATGAATATGTTTTGATGTCAATTTTTTTCTTATCTTATTCTATGGACTTCAACGTCTGCAAATAAATAAATTATTATTATTATTATTATTATAGTTCACGGTGAGTCGGAACTGTCTGCGGAGATGTTCCCAGTGAGTCGGGGTGGCGCTGCGTTATACTCCACTGTGTCGGATGTCGTACAGCGCCGGGTTGGGGCTGGCTGCTGCGTCGACCAGGAGAGGGTGCTCTGCTTGCTGACCGGCTGAAAGTGCATTGTGCTGTGCCAAGGTTGCTGATGAGGCTGAGGGTGATGACCAGGTATGCGCGGACGCTGGATGCTGGTGGTCAGGATACCCGTTGAAGCCGTGGAAGCTGGCTGGCTGGGTGACTCGCCGCTAAAGCTTGCGGGAGTGATTAAGATGACGTCACGCTGAAGTACTTGCCCGAAGGCTACGCTGACGTTCATGTTCAGGGTCACCAGTGTAGAGGTATGAGAAACAGGGTGTAAAGTCCACTCATCCTCTATAGAAAAGGGAGGATCCTCCGACCAGACGGGAGTTGTGTCTGGCGGGCAATTGCCCGTCGATTAATATTGGAAAGTTTGTATTTTATTATAAAGTTGTGTATTCTCGAACAACAATATCGCCATTGCAAAAGATTGGAAAAGTCCGCGATACCATATTTCTATCTTTTATATTTTATTTTTTAATATATGTCTTTTATGTTTTAAAAAAGTATTTTTTTTACATGCTTACGTTTGGATGAAAATATAATTTTTAATTATGAGTTCTTATCAAAATAAATTACATAATACATATACATTATAGAGATAAGATTTGCCCTTTACAGTATGTCAATTGGTCATATAGTTTCGGAGATAATAGAAAATTACTAAAATGCCAAATGCCGCTAAAACATTCACGAATACAACTACACATGTCATACTTTGTGCACACGTTTTATCCATGTACCCATAGATGGCGTTGTACAAATACGTAATTTTTCTGACTCGCGGTGTTCATACTTTACGCGGATTAATGACATTGTCGGTATTGTCATTGGGTGATGTAAATTGATTGGATGTCGTTCTATTGATTTCTATTGGTATACTTCGTTCCTTCTCTTCGTAATTCTGATTTACGATTGTTTCTAACTATCTCAAGTTGAGGTATCTAATAATAATAATAAAGCAGATGAGTTTGTTTGTTTGCACGCGATCTCTGGCTATTTCCTGCCGGGGTAGCGGGATCGTCCGAAAGGGTTACCGCTGCCCTGGAACATAAAGGGCTAAGGAAGGAACACGGGTGGGTTTTAGTCAGTACGAGTCTGACACTCCCTTCCGCTCCACCCAGAGCGGGAGGGGTCATTCGATGAATTCCCATCCGCGAAAAAAAAAACAATAATAATTTTAAAAAAAAAAGCTATTTAACATCACGCTACGACTCCTCGGAGCCGAGCAGAAAGAAAAAAAGTCCGAAAGAAGAAAGAACGCTAAACGTAAACAAAGTAATAGCGCGGACAGCGGACGCGTTGCGACGGGTCGGGACAGAGGAACCAACAATTCCAGGCGGACGAAGTCGCAGGCAGAAGTTAGTTTCTAGATAAAGAGCGTTAAAAGACTGGAAAGTATTTGAAGACTTGAAGAACATCTTGAAAATAATATTATAAGTATTGAAAATAATAATTTATTTATCCTAAAAATATAACTTCAGATTTAGATACTTATCTACCCAATGCATGGATCTAACATTTTACTAGTATAACCTACACTAATCTGTGATTACCAGTTTCGGAAAAACAATATTTATTTATCCATTTATTATATATTTAAATACGTACAAAGGTGATGCTTATCTCTAAACAAATTTGTTCCAGCTTACCTGAGATAGGAGAGTGCAAAAAGATGCAGACAACGTGTTCAAGAGTAGACGGAATAAAAATTACGTAAAATCAAAATCAAATCTCTAATTTAAATAATAACATACAAAATGAGAGTATCCTAATACTAATATTATAAACGCGAAAGCTTGTAAGGATGGATGGATGGATGGACGTTTGTTACTCTTTCACGCAAAAAATACTAAACGGATTTGAATGAAATTTGGTACATTTTATAACCAGGATTAACACATAGGATACTTTTTATCCCAATATTCCCACGGGATCGAGACTTATGCGGGTGAAACCGCGGTGCGCAGCTAGTACTTACATACATATAACAGATACTTCCAAAATAAATATCACTAAAATATATCGCCGCCCCCGCAGAATAAAGGCGTAAGTGCTATTGCGGCGGTTTTAATGTTCATCCATATTCGTAATGACACATCGTCACATCACATCAATTTTTTCCAGATTTTTAAATCATGTCAAACTAAAACTATTTATGTCAACTAAACGAATTACAGGCACTTTTGAATTGTCAAGGGTCGGTCAGTCAAAAAGATGAAGCTAGTTGCCCATTCCAAAGCGTAGTAGGTACCTATAGAGAAGAACGGGCGATAAACTCCGTACACCCAAAAAGTTATTGCTTTATTCTCTATTTAAAACCAAAATCAAAAAATCTACAATATATATATGCGTACCATAATTAAAGTCTTACATTGTGTTAAGTATATTACCGTACTTATCAGGTGCAACTGAGACCTCACTTTAACCACGTTGTCCATCGCGCGTTTGTTCTAGTGCAGATTTTAATACTATGATTCCGCAACGTATTGTACGTATATTATCGTGCTATTAAGCACGATAATATCCTTTACATTTCGTTTCCGTCTTATATACCGTTTTATTCCTACCGATTTACCGTCAATCAATCAGTCAACTCAGCCTATCGCAGTGGACTGCGATAGGCTGAGTCAGAATTAGCATATATAAAATTTCTCAACATCAATCGTTGGACAGTTGCCCGCCAGACACAACACCCGTCTGGTCGGAGGATCATCCCTTTTCAATAGAGTATGAGCGAACTTAACACCCTGTTCCTAATACCTCAAAAGTTATAATTCCGACCTTGATGATATATTTTCTTGAACAAAAACTTAATCTCCTATTACGTTATCAATAACTTTTGACTGCACCAGAATTAACGCGTAATCACCCATTAACGGTATCACTGTACTGCGAAAAACGCAAAAAAAATCAAGTTATATTACATTGCAAAACAAAAACAAACAATAGTTGGCAAGAAAAAAAATCCAAAGTAACATTAACGATAAAAAATAAAAAAAAATCTGTAAAATGTTTTTTTTATCAATAACTCAACAACGGTACCTGTTTAACACTTAATATTACTCACTATCTACAAAAAAAAATCTTTTAAAGGACATAAAAACAAACTTCTATTCGGTGTAGTCATAAAGTTATGGATCAATTTGGGTTTTTTATTTATCCTGTAAAATTTACTTTTTACACTTGCGCGTTTATTCTGCGGGGACGGTGATATATAAATATAATGTAATTTAAACAATTATACATTGTTCAATTATAGTCAATTCCTTTTGTTTCCTATGATATAATTAATCATCAATAAAACTATCCTCATTTATAGCAAGCATTTCAACATCGCATTTATATTAAAAGGAAAATAATTAAAGAAAAACTAAAAACTAGCAAGGTACGTTTCTCGTAATCTCGGCTGAATTTCCCGTCGCGATCCTGTCTGTTAAGCCTGCAGTTTCTAGAATATTGGTTTTCTCAAGAAAAGCACATTTGTCTTTATTGTAGTTCACTCAAGAACTGCTCATAGGATTTGCATAAACTATTCATTTTGATTTCACTTTATTTGTGAACTCAGTACTCTGCGCAAATGGACGGCTCGAACGGGCTTAAAAGCATTATGCTTAACGAGTATTTTATTTTTATTTTGTTTATACTACATCCTTGTTTATTTTTTGGTTGTGCTAGCAAAACAATGGTTGCTGATGGGGATAAAAAGCTATTTTAAATCTACATCAGACAATGTCTGAAATAAAAGGTGCGACGAGCGGACGCGAAAGAGTTTTCATGATTTTTTTATTTTACTCATTTAAATTCTGCTGGCAAGAGTTTATTTAATAAATTTCGTTTTTGCTGGTAAAATCTTTAATCGAATCTTATCATAGTTACACGGAGAAGATTTATTTTTACTCTGTAACATGGAGTTTTTTCTAAACCACCCCCGCCAGTTTCTATGAAATTGATTTAGCCATCACAACCGTTGTAGAAGCGCAAAATATCCTATGCATTCCGAAGTGATTCGATAACTGGCCCGTCGTGTCCGACCCCTCCTATATGTAATTTTATGGATGTTACACCCTGGGCTGCGCCTTATCTAGTTTGGACACCCTACCAACGATAATACAGACAAAAAAACACGTTAAAAAATGTTTACATACTGAATGATGTATATGCTCTTTATGAAAATTTTGCTATACTGGGGTAGTTGCCATGGTGTTTGAGGGGTGTCTGGAATGTGATTTGTCGCTAGCCTCGGGCACAGGAAAAGCGTTTAATTGCCGTCGAGTAGGTATCAAGGATCCGACCAATGGGACGGCCTGCGTATATCGAATTACCTTACCTTTAGTGACTCTATACCTGGATATACTTTTTAATCGAGACGTTCAGGATTAGGAAGTGTATTTGATTAGTCTATATGACACGGCAATTTAATTGGATTTAAGGGATAGAATAAACAAAAAAAAGTCAGATGAGAGATTAATACGTACTTTTTGTTTATTGGTATACTTACATAACTTTTACAATATTTAAAACAACTAACTATTTACACTAGGTACTAAATCAAAAGACTAAATAACTATACAAATAAATACAAAAACAAAAGGACTCTTAGGCGTCTTAGTACTTGTCCGCATCGCTATCATCCATACTTTAAGCTTAAATTAGATGTAAGCATAACTTTATAAAGTGCAAAAACACGTACCTAACATTGTGGCAAATGTTATTTCATTGGCGGAAATACAACTAAAAGAAATCAAATCTTTGGACGAACAACCGAACCAACAAAACCGCCAATTCTCATCTGAGAATCGTCTACCACTTTAACCCACACTCAAACACAGCCACAGAAATGAACAAAAACAAGGGACTTTAGCGGCAAAATATTTAAATATGGAATTGAAGCGATTTCAAACACACAACAATGTTGTGGTCCACAGCAGCGTTAACCGTTACTAATATGGCGGAACGGTAAACCGCGTCAATTATGTCCCAATTTGCGCATTTAAAATTCATGAAGGGTAAACCGATTTAAAGGTTTATAGTGTGTGCTCAGCCGAAATTTACTTATCTTTACAGGCCACCTCTCCGGCAAAGTAAGAGAAGGGGTGACTAGACAAAACCAGCAGGGTAGTATAATTAATTTAAAATTCACTAAACAAAACACGTATGACGATGACTTGGTGAACAACATTGAGGCAAACTACTTAATAACTATAGACATAAGGCTTTTTAATCTTTAAATCGTTGTTGAATCGAGGACTTGCAAGACACAGTTTATTTATAAAACGTGCAAAAAGTATTGGTCCGAAAGTGCTCCCATGTGGTACGCCAAATGATCACCTTAGAAAAATCTGCAGTATGTTTACGACGGCAACGTATTAAATTATTTTATCAAAACAACTTTTGCACCTGAACCTTAGATCAATATTAGGTAAGACTCAAGATATCTAATATACAGTATTGGAATCGAGGCACTATTGAATGCAAATGGTGAGAGCCTCAATACAAGTACTCTTGATACTAATCTGACACTTCCCCCAGTTACCACTTGACACAATAGGAGCGGGTCGAATAGACGACATACTAGTAGATCGGGATTAACAAGGCAATGAAGGTGATCAAACGAGCCAGTACCTAAAAGGTGTGATACGACATACACCATGGTCAGGATTTTGGAAGGAACACAACAAGTTTTTTTTGGATAGCTAACACAAGTTCGTCGTTAAACTGGGAAATCGCAAAAGTGAACTTCATGAAGTTGAATGTCAAAAGGTTTAAAGTAAGACTAACGCCAAACAAGATTAAACAAGTCATATTTTCAGCCATCTACATAAATAATGTGTACCACTACAAACTTAAACAATATGGCTGTAACACATATCTATACTAATATTATATAACATAATATTGCCAGTCTATTGTAGGGTCAAAACAATTACCACAACTATCGAGGAACAAACAAATCAGCGACAATTGTGTGTTATGTTTACTATAGACAAACAAACACACGAACTGAGCGTCGGAAACCGCAACAATTTGGGGCTACACTGAATGTTTGCTTAGATAACTGCAACATTTAACATGCAGCTCACTACCACTTTAGTAGCAAAGTCATAAAGGTGACTTTTGAATATTTTCTGAATATTTTCTGGTAGGTTTTAAATGTAGACGACCCGAATTTACAAGCCGGGTACAACAGAACAAGTTTCGGCTTTTCGAGATACAATCTTTCGGTTTGGTTTATACAAAATATTGTTTTCATACTCCGCTTTTATAGCACGGTTGGGATGTCTTCTGGAACAGGGTCACATGCTAATAACTTTTCTAATAAAAGATGTGTTGATTTTGACAACATTGTACTTATCATCATAGTACCAGCAGAAATATAGGTTAATAACATAAAAATAATGGTAAATAAAGCCCCAAGATCATAGAAAATTATCTGAGACAAAACCCAATACGAATGCTTAAAATTAAAATACATAGCCATTGCCATTGCCATATCATTAGTTTGTTTCCACCCACTAAACAATATAAGCTTGCTAACACACCACACTAACTGTCACGTTTTCTAAGGATAATAATTTCCTAAGGACCAAAAACGTTACAATATTGTACACAATATGTTACACAGATTCTTAATTTATGCTTCTCATCATTTTTTAAGCTAGTTCCCAACAATAATGTCAATGAGATCTTTCGTTATTTTATTAATCTTTCAACATCTGTTGCTCTGAAACTTGATGCTATTGTTTCAAGTTTACTCCACAACCGATTTAATTTCATCGAACCACTTTCGCCTCAGAAAATACACAAAGATCCTTAGAACAGACTAGTAAGGTTCTAAATTGAATAACGTTTAAGAAAACGGTACGCAAATAAGAAATTCAAAATTTGACAGTTCACGATACATTTCCCATAAATTTTGGTAATAATGGAAAACTTTGAAAGCTATAAATAATATTATTGTTGTGTTGTTGCCGTCTGAGATTCCTGAACAAATATTTTTCAGCGGGCAGTTTCTTAATATACATTCTCGTTGAAAATTCTTATTTACATCGTGAGTAAATTAGGATACTCGGAAAAAGTCTGAGGACAGAGTTTTACACAAGCATACCACTTATAAATAGAAAATAAGGTAAAAAAAATACGTGGATTTTTCGCTAATGTGTACTAAAAATAGCTAAGGAACCTGCTTTATTATCTTTATTCGTATAATCTCTTATTTTTATAGAAAGGTGTGGTACAAACTGAACAACTTTCTCCATGGGACCAACATCGTAATCGCGAAAAAAATATAAAATATCCCATACAAAACTTCAATGCCTACTCGAACCAAATATATGGGACGACTGGTTATTTAACATTTCAGTCTGTACATACATACATGCTGTATAGACTTTGTTAAAAAGACGCATATCGATATTATATACATATACTTCCCCACTAAATTCAGTTCCGAGGTGGGATAGGCGGCTTAATTTTTAGGGCTGTGCGTTATTTATCGCGGTCGCGTCACCCACACCTGCAATGTGAGGCGGCACTTGCCGGTGCGCGCGACACCCCTGATCAATGGCGTGGCTGTTAGGTTCCTAGTTGGGCGGTTAATGTCTGGAAAAATATTAAAAGGCTTTGATTGTGTTTAAAACACGTTTGTAACTCGAACATATTTCGGAACGCACCGTTTACCATTTCATTTATTTGCATACCATAATGTGAATTAAGTTGTTAAAAATAGGTTTAAAGCTAAGATACAGTTATGGACCCTGTAAGGGCACAGCAACATAAGTAAGAATAAAATAATTAAAAGTAAAAATATTAAAATTAAATTAAATAAGTAATAGCATTTACAACATTAATAATTCTTAATTAAATTAAATGTATTTAGATTATAATAATTATACAAAACTAGAGTTTAGATTACAGTCAAATTAAAATTGAATTAGTTATTTATTTATTTTATATACGTGAATGTAATTGGCAAATGTAGAAGTAATCTCAATTAAATATTTTAATTTTATTGCTATTCCAGTCACAGTTTATCACTCATGTATTAATTTATATTATACAAGCTTTTGTTTATTAGAAATAACTTTAATTTATTACTAAACATACTGTATTTATTTATATTCTTAAGATGTATACCATATATATATACCATATATCGAAACACAGTTATTTGCCTTCGCCACACTCGTTAGGGCGCCAGTTTAACACTGTAATAACGTATCTTTAGTAATTTCGTTTACAATATAAACAATGGTATTAAAATTTGTTTGGGTCCGAGCCGAAGGAAGAACGTCTTAAATCACAATTATTCACCGCCATGATGTTGAATATTTTTTACTTACCTGTTGATGTTTACTGACTTGTCGATCTTGTTATTTTTTGTGGTCCTCATGCAGTGATCCTTTGTAGCGAAATAACAATATAAGTAGTTGTTTCTGCGACGGATTCTTTTCAAACATTTGAAATAATAGTAGCCTCGTATACGCCCCACAATAATAATAATATTTGAAACTGAAAATAATCATATTATGAAAGGCAAGGCTGTAGTAAATATCAATAACCTAAAGCCTGCGATTCAAATGCCTTTGGCATACCATTAGTTGAAACAACTATAAAAAATTGTAACAGTTTTCAGACGATGCAAGTCATTTGTTGCCTCAATGTTATTGTATGCCATAGACAAGAAACTTTCATCGTGTAAATGGGCTTTAAAAGGAAATAACGGTGAGATCGTCTTTTTTTTCCATCCCGAAAGTTCCAACACTTTCAACAGTCGTTGTGGTGGACACAGTTTAAGAGTTGGTGTAACAATTTACTAGCGTCGTCTTGTTTGACTCATTCCTTGATCTCTTGGCACTCTTGTTAATTCTTGTTCCTTCTTCGAGTTTCCCGGGATTTAAAGTTTTAAACAGAAACAATTTATAAAAATTATTCCCATGTTTTCATGGATAAAGAGTTGGTTTCCGGCCTAATCCGTTCCGACTTAGTTATATAAACAAATCTTTCCACGAATTTATGAAACGAATTCGATAAAAAAAAGCTTGTACGCGTTCATGACACTAAAAAAAGATGCCTTAAAATGCCTAATTCAAGGTTTAATTAATTCTTAGAAAACCTCAAAGACCCTAAAAAGTCTATTAAACAAACAATCCTAAAAATCAAATAGGCACCAGACTTTGTGACTTTACCCAACATTGTTATGTAAAAAACTTAAAGCAAGTCTCACGCGACGATTAATATGTCGTATATATTTCATGGGAAGTATTCGAATCAGCTTAGTATTAGCATAAACAGAAGGCAGTAAAACGTTGACGCCTGGGCTCAGCGCCGGCGCCGCCGTACCACCCGGCACCGAACATTAGGTTTTCAGGGAATTACGTCGCATTACACTCTAGCACCGTTAACGACGGAGTGTGGGATTATTTGTGGAAGCTTCACGATGTTTCACGACCATTTCTTGATTTAAAAGGGGATATCATTTTAAATGTTAAAATGTTTTGGGATGAGGGTTAACAATTTGCTGATGGGTTTACATAATTTAGCGGAAAAATGTATAATGTCTTTTTAGAGCATCGTACATTAAGTATTTCAGAAACAAATTAGCTTGCAGGCAACGGGTTGCAATGTGGCTTTATAAGCACAATATAATCACGCCTCATACATAACTACCGAAACGGCTGACTTTTACCTTGGCTAGAGGCTAAGCATTGCCATACAACGTGGCAATGCCGCCAGTCTTCTAGGTACATTACCAGTCGACAGTGATGTGGAGGAATTTTTCGACGCCATGTTTCAGTTTGGACGGTGAAGGGCGGGCGTTTTTGGGGGACTGTCTTTTCTAATTTTGACGTTCGAAAAGTGCTGATTCTCAGCCTAATTTGAATAAATGACTTTTGATTTTGGTAATAGCTTTAGTTAGGTTAGGATACTATATTTTTATAATTTATTTGGTATTCGCCAGTGTTTATATTTTATCCTCCTAATTAAAACACAATTAATAAGTACTGAAAAGCTGTTCTAAATATCTTTCACTTAAAATTATCATTATCAAGAAGCGACTGTTATCGAGTATGTCATCAATATAGTTTGAGTGTCTCTTCGCACGCAAAATCATCAAATAGAGCGTGCTTATGTCTATAACTTTATTAAACCACGCAATCCTAGTGAATACGTGACCCGATGAGTAATTTAAACTCGGCATACCGAACGTACGGTTTAGATTAGTTCAAGTGGAGTGCTACCTATATGATAAACTCGGCATACCGAACGTACGGTTTAGATTAGTTCAAGTGGAGTGCTACCTATATGATAAACTCGGCATACCGAACGTACGGTTTAGATTAGTTCAAGTGGAGTGCTACCTATATGATAAACTCGGCATACCGAATGTACGGTTTAGATTAGTTCAAGTGGAGTGCTACCTATATGATAAACTCGGCATACCGAACGTACGGTTTAGATTAGTTCAAGTGGAGTGCTACCTATATGATAAACTCGGCATACCGAATGTACGGTTTAGATTAGTTCAAGTGGAGTGCTACCTATATGATAAACTCGGCATACCGAACGTACGGTTTAGATTAGTTCAAGTGGAGTGCTACCTATATGATAAACTCGGCATACCGAATGTACGGTTTAGATTAGTTCAAGTGGAGTGCTACCTATATGATAAACTCGGCATACCGAATGTACGGTTTAGATTAGTTCAAGTGGAGTGCTACCTATATGATAAACTCGGCATACCGAATGTACGGTTTAGATTAGTTCAAGTGGAGTGCTACCTATATGATAAACTCGGCATACCGAATGTACGGTTTAGATTAGTTCAAGTGGAGTGCTACCTATATGATAAACTCGGCATACCGAATGTACGGTTTAGATTAGTTCAAGTGGAGTGCTACCTATATGATAAACTCGGCATACCGAACGTACGGTTTAGATTAGTTCAAGTGGAGTGCTACCTATATGATAAACTCGGCATACCGAATGTACGGTTTAGATTAGTTCAAGTGGAGTGCTACCTATATGATAAACTCGGCATACCGAATGTACGGTTTAGATTAGTTCAAGTGGAGTGCTACCTATATGATAAACTCGGCATACCGAACGTACGGTTTAGATTAGTTCAAGTGGAGTGCTACCTATATGATAAACTCGGCATACCGAATGTACGGTTTAGATTAGTTCAAGTGGAGTGCTACCTATATGATAAACTCGGCATACCGAATGTACGGTTTAGATTAGTTCAAGTGGAGTGCTACCTATATGATAAACTCGGCATACCGAATGTACGGTTTAGATTAGTTCAAGTGGAGTGCTACCTATATGATAAACTCGGCATACCGAATGTACGGTTTAGATTAGTTCAAGTGGAGTGCTACCTATATGATAAACTCGGCATACCGAATGTACGGTTTAGATTAGTTCAAGTGGAGTGCTACCTATATGATAAACTCGGCATACCGAATGTACGGTTTAGATTAGTTCAAGTGGAGTGCTACCTATATGATAAACTCGGCATACCGAATGTACGGTTTAGATTAGTTCAAGTGGAGTGCTACCTATATGATAAACTCGGCATACCGAATGTACGGTTTAGATTAGTTCAAGTGGAGTGCTACCTATATGATAAACTCGGCATACCGAACGTACGGTTTAGATTAGTTCAAGTGGAGTGCTACCTATATGATAAACTCGGCATACCGAATGTACGGTTTAGATTAGTTCAAGTGGAGTGCTACCTATATGATAAACTCGGCATACCGAATGTACGGTTTAGATTAGTTCAAGTGGAGTGCTACCTATATGATAAACTCGGCATACCGAATGTACGGTTTAGATTAGTTCAAGTGGAGTGCTACCTATATGATAAACTCGGCATACCGAATGTACGGTTTAGATTAGTTCAAGTGGAGTGCTACCTATATGATAAACTCGGCATACCGAATGTACGGTTTAGATTAGTTCAAGTGGAGTGCTACCTATATGATAAACTCGGCATACCGAATGTACGGTTTAGATTAGTTCAAGTGGAGTGCTACCTATATGATAAACTCGGCATACCGAATGTACGGTTTAGATTAGTTCAAGTGGAGTGCTACCTATATGATAAACTCGGCATACCGAATGTACGGTTTAGATTAGTTCAAGTGGAGTGCTACCTATATGATAAACTCGGCATACCGAACGTACGGTTTAGATTAGTTCAAGTGGAGTGCTACCTATATGATAAACTCGGCATACCGAATGTACGGTTTAGATTAGTTCAAGTGGAGTGCTACCTATATGATAAACTCGGCATACCGAATGTACGGTTTAGATTAGTTCAAGTGGAGTGCTACCTATATGATAAACTCTGCTCAAGTTTGTCTACAAGCATTGCCAGGTTGATGAATGTATGTTATACTGGAATACTAAGTAGAGCGAAGTTAATCCTTCAGAGAAGAAACTGCACACTATGTGATAACATTCTTATAATGGCCTAAATGCCTTTTTCAAGTTTTACTTTTAATTAACTACTTGATAAAAAACGCTACATTCACGCAACATGCATAGGGGAATTTTGCATCACCCTTTCAGATTGACATTATAAAATTTAGGTATGAAGCATTATGTGATATTTTTAAAGCGCCTTGTGGAAGAGAAATAAAATGTTTATTTTATATATTTACTTCTTGCAACATTTAAGTGCCTACCTTTAGTAAAGGCAAGGTTTTAAGACTAAAAACTTTTGTAGGCACAACCAACATTTTTCAACAGTCTTACGTTACGTCACGACAATAAAACTGCTCGTTTGTATTTACGCATTCGGAATACCAGCACAGCACGCGGTACACTGTTCTCTTTTACGATCACAGTTATACTATCCCTCGGTACTCGGCATATTTACTTTTATTGCGCCCCGACGGTACTCGTATTTTGTAGGTGCCCTCGAATTCGGCGAAATTAAAATAACGTATCGAGACCCTTCCGTGTGATGAGCATGTGAAGGCGTCGGTCTGCAGTTGACATGCGGAGTACAACAGTAGCAGTTATCTCGGTCAATCAAAAGCCAAGCGAATTACGCCTTTAAAATGATTAAGGTCAATAAATACTCCGAATGACGTTCTAACTTTAGAACGCCGCTACCCTTAGGAGCAGACCCCAACAAATTAAAACATGCCGAGACAGATTCGGTTAAAACCTCATACCAGTTTTTTCAGCAAGTACGTGTGACAGGCAAACAACATTACTTTCACGCATAACAAACAAGAACTACCTACAACTTTATAATATTACTTCTACAGACTGTGCTTACTTCGGAGGGACCTGATTCCACCATCTCCCTTTCACTACCGTACGGTAGGGTACTATGTACCATCCGCAATTGGTTGATATACTGACTAGTCGTACTCAGCGCTTCTCCTCCACATTTATTATGCGCACAGCCAAACTGTGGAACTCTCTGCCAGCATCTGTGTTTCCCTTTCGCATATAACCCATCAGCCTTCATAGCAAGAGTGAATAGGCAACTTCTGTGCTTGTTTGTTCCATCATAGACCTCATCGATCGCTTTCCACAAAGCGAGATTGAGGTCAACAGCCAGCCCATTTTGCAAAAAAAAGGACAGTCTCACTATGTTTTACCTGTAGTAAAATTCTTGCAGCAGCCGATCGATTCTGTAAAAATCTCACCGTGAAAAGTTAGGTGAAATGAGCTGTCAATAATGTCAATCCGTACTACTGCCAGCTCACTCTACGCTCACTTCACCTAAGTTTTCACGGTAAGATGGTTACAGAATCGCACTGCTGGTAAATTAAAACCATGTTACAGTACTATAATCAACCACCACCATTCCTCAGTGTGATAAAATTGAGGGTTGATTACCGTATTTCTTTCTCAGTCTCAATCTGGAAAAAAATTGACAATTTTTTGACATTGATTGTCGCTAAGATGAGATCGTGACTTGAATTGTAACGTTTTTTAAATGTTTAGGGGTACACATGTGTATCTGAGAAGTTGGCCTTCAGGTCTCACTCATCTGGAGCACTATGACCAGTGAGCCCCTCTACCTGCTCATCTCTCATACTCACATGAGATTTGTGGTTGTAGTACCAATACCTAAAATCCCGAAAATCAACAATTTAAGTCTATTTTTAGTCCACCCACCGAGTAATGGCTGGAAATTATCATAATGGTTTAAATTGGCAGAAACAGCGATGTACACTTAGCTATTTCAGGAGTAATTGTTACTGGATATGCTAGGGTCGGCATTATAATATGTATAATGCTTAAACCTTCCCGACGCTAAGTCTTAAATTAGAATTTTAATGGTGGCCCATGTTCGTAAATAGGGAAAACACCATAGGACAAGGTAGGATTTGGGATTTATAAACAAAATACCTTTTGGTTCCTATTTCTTCAATACCTTATATTAAGAATAAGGAAAAGAAGGTTTTTTACTCGCTAGTAATAAAATGAGGTAGGTATTACGATGGTTCGTCAATATATCGTATTGATTATGAAATATCAAATCCCAAATCCAAAATTATTGACTGCTTACTCATTTAGCATAATCAGCCTACAATTTTCCCACTGCTGGGACACAGGCCTCCTCTCATCTAGATGGAGTGGGCTATCATCTATCACTACGGGCCCAGTGCGGATCGGTAGATATGACATGTCTTCGAATTTTTGGTTCCAGGACATGCCAGTTTCCTCACGATGTTTTCCTTGACCGTTTTGAGAGCAGTCGTGATGAAATAATTTAGACAAAATAAAGGGTCTTGCAGGGTTCGAACCCATGACCTACAACTTGTAAGTCTTGGCCGTTACCACTGGGCACTGAACTCTTATTTACGACTCTTTAACTTCATGTCACCAATCTCTTCAATGAAATTGGGTCACTAGGGTAACGTACACAAAAAGCCAAACAGGCTAGAAGGGTCAAGGCTATTCAGCTTAGGTACTCACTAACCCTCATAAATAACCCTTTAGTTAAAGAAATCACACGAGCGAGAGTACTTTTGCCATTGATACGACACCAGCCATTTCTTTCCCACACATATGTCGTTCAGACGTAAGTTACTGCGTCTGACATTAACCCGAGCTTACGTCTCGATTCGCATGGCAGGCTTACAGGACAGAGATAAGAGATAATTCGATACGAGTGGATTAGTATCGCGACACTAAATACAGATTACTCTGACGTACGGACATGGCAGTCGGAGGGTTATGCCGATACGGCCCCATGGCGTACATAATACGATCGTGTGTATTAATATATGCTACGCTCTGTTGTGTAAGATTATTGTGTCTGGGAATACGGAGTATGTGAAACGAAATATTATGTCAGCTGCTCGTCAACTTGAGGATTAATACGGTAGACTTGAAGCCAAACGAATAAGTGATAGTGTTTCGTATTTGGCAACAGCCTAAATATTTAGTTTGCTCTAGGGCTCAATTAATACTATTACATAAATTAGTTCATTGCGGTATTTTTGCTGTGTAATGGAAAACCAATAAAAAGCGTTTTCGCTGTAAATTAATAATTGTACAACTCAATACGAACCGATCTTTAAACAGTATTACAGAAGGCCAATTCCCGTAATTAAAAAACCTTCAAAATCTAGTTGTAATCTCATCTCAGCGACAATCAATGTCAACTTTTTTTCAAAAATGTATGGAAATTAGAGGTATTTTTGACAGTTTGAGACTAAGATTAGCTGTTTACGTTCTTAAAATTACGAGAATTGTCCCTCTAATGACTTTCCATTATCATAACAAAGATTTGGAAAGGAAATTGTGATTGAGTGTGTGTATGTAATGATTCTAAGGAAATATAGGACAAGACACGAGACACAAGGCACACTTAAAGCAGCTTTGTAAGGTTCAACAAAGTGCAGCTATAAATTCTTAAAGAGATGAGCTGGCATTCATATGTATGATCCAGCTCATTAGAAAAAACATACCTACATGGAAAGCATACCGTCGAAATTGCAGTAAAATACAGACAATCAAAACAAAAAAAATAACTTACATACGGAACATATTCATACAGTTGTTCAGTTACGCTAATTTTTGTAAATAACAAGGAACAAGACCCAGTGGGACGGAATGCAACAAAATTTTAAACTACACGGAACTACATACAGCAGTGTTTTTAGCCAATTCACTTTGCATTCGTATAAAACAAATGGGCGGAAAGTTCCGTTAAAGCTAAATGTGCACTAAATATAGTAAACGTCGAATTTTGCTGAAAATTTGTGGCTGTATCATGTTCTAAAGTTCTGTTAGTTAGGGCACTGAAACATGCTCTATTAATTATGAGAAATTTAGTAAAATATTGTGAGTACGTTTGGTATCGTGATACCAAATGTACTGGATGTGATACTACTGAACACGTTTTGCTGCGAGCTTTGGGTATTTTACATATTTTAGCGTTAATGTATGTTGTATTTTGCTAGAAAATACACTTAGATATTTAAATATTTATAGCTACTAATCTATCTATGTATCCATCCACATACTTACTTTATTTTAACTATTTGTTTCATTTTTCTATCAGAAGTAATAATATTATCGTAAATATATTTTATTACCAACCAGCACCCTAATTGTGTAACACACTTTCAATGACAATCTGAATCGTTTTGAAGGATATTGCTAATCCATTGCTTCATATATGTTCGAAAAATTGGTCTGCTCAACAACATAAATAACTCAAGAAATGTTGTGGAACTGTCTTAAAGATTAGTGCTAAATAATTAATTCATCAAAAGGTAAAGGTAAGGTAGGTTGATATGATATGTGTTAATGTTTATTTGAAAAATGTATTTAATTACAAAGACAGACTTTTAAAATGAAGCGTAATAATCTAGCAGTACCACACTAATTGGAAGTAACAGAGCTACAACACTAATCGCACAGTTCTCTTGCAAGATAAATGCAATATACGATGGAAATAAATACAGTTTACTTTAATTATGCAACTGCACGTTCTATTAATTAATTTATGTAACTAACTTGTGTCTGCAGTAATGTGATATTACTCGTTGCACTTAGGGGGTTGGGCCACAGAACAAGTAACTTACAGAAGTTTAACGTAGCATGTAGGATGAAAAAGGCTTCTGCAGACAGGCGTGACGTGACAGTGCGACGCTACTCTGGAAGAACAAATTCTATAAAAACTTCATAGAAATTGTTCTACCAGAATAGCATCGCATCGTCGCGTCGCGCCTCGCTGCAGGACCCTACCTTTCAATTAAATTTCTTACGACCTGCGCTAAGGTAGGACGCCCCTAAAGGACTATTCAGACTGAGGCGAATCACGCACGGGACGCGGGACGAAGGCCGTGATTGTGCGCGTCGATTGTTTTAATGATTAGAAAGTCATGCGACTATTCGCGCCAGCTTGAACACCTCCATACAATTTATTTGACACAATCAGCGCGAGCGGATTTCGTCCCGCATGCCGCGCAGGTTTCACCTCTAAAACAATTTATACTGTTTGAGCCTCGGCTATAAAAAGCACAAGTTTATATAAAAGTATGGTGTGTTACTCCCCATAGGTCATACGAGGTAATGATATTAAATAAAGTATCACGACGATGTTAATAGTATTATGAGTATGTCGGAGAATGGGCGTGTAGTTGCCGGTATTTTTTAAGATAACTGAGCTGCTTTTAGAGCCACTTTAAATGCACTTAAGTCCTGCATACCCTTGGTAGCCAGCTCCGCTACTACTTCTGTGATTGGCTTATATTTGTACCACTATACCCTGTCCATTTGGTTAACTGTTTTTTGACAGCTGCCTTAGAACCCAACTATTCCAGATTACGTAAAAGTTAACTTTAAAATGCGTAATAAAATACTTGCCTTATCTTTTTGATTTATCTTGTTTATGTTTTCTTACAGACATTATAATACCGTACGTGTATCAATCAATGTATTGTGTGTTGCTGCAATCACTAGTTCCATCTGTCAAAAAACGGTTTACCTAATGGACAGGGTACCTATTTATGATTTATACCGATACGAAAGAAGAATTAAGATTACTTTCAACCAACTGTCTACAATTTAAAAGAGTATGCTTGTGCATAAATGATAGTTTGTCATGCTGAAAGGATAAAAATACTTACAAGGCAGATATGAATGGAAACGCAGGGAGGGGACGCCCTTGAAGGACATATAGTGACCATATTGGTGATGGTCTTCAAAAAGGTCAGATGCATAGAACTTACTCGCAACCGGCGTTCGTGCATAATCAAATGAACCCAAATAAAGCAAAAGTAGTATGTAAAGGATCTTAGCAGGTGACGTTCTGTAGTTTCCGTAAAAAAAAACTAGAAAAACGCTTGAGTTTATGTATGAATATTCAACCATAATACATACAAAATACGTAAATAAACAAACTCAACATATCCACAACATTGCATGCAGTGTTCAAAACAGACAGAATAGCTATAAGCTCACTGAACAAATCGCAATTGAGACAGAGAAGTAGGGAAACGCAATAGCTTGCTACAAAACTGAAGGTTGCGAAACGGAAGTGGACACGACTTGGAAGTTTTTATCTTCACTCCTTTAGCTTTGCAGATTTTATGTCAGATTTTAAGTTTAAATGTGCATAAATACAGGCATTTTGGTGACGAAATCTTAGTTTATAGCAGTAGCTTACTTCGTTGGTACAAAATTGTTGAGTGTGTATGTAGAGTCTGAATGAATGAAGTAAATTGTTCCGATTTACTCTTAGTTAATGCTCTGCAGGTGTCTACTTACAGAGCCCTTCTCTAGAGCATTTTAATGCCTCTCAATCCATTTTATAATCATTATAAAGGCAGGTGCTTTATCAAACTTAGGTGAAGTGAGCTTGAAGTGAGGCGTTATTCCACGTAATGCTATAGGAATTGACACCATTGACAGCTCACTTCACTTAAGTACTCTAAGTAGGTACTCACGGTGAGATTTTTACAGCATCGCTCGGCAGTAGGTATACCAACTTTTTAGGTCTGTATTAGTTAGAAAACAGTAACAGTATAGTTTTTTTCTTAATGTATGAAGGTATCTTTAAATGCTACAAATCAGTAAATAAATACATTAATACATGCTTCCAATTTGGCATTTGAATGAAGTTATCTCACTGTGTTTCATCCACACAGTGACTTATATTCTGTTTAAACTTTATAACAATTATTAACCTCAAATTATGGCACATGCGAGTGTTGTGAATATTAAAACTTATTTGAATTAAGATGGAGAAAGAAGAAATTATGATTTGTTTTCTTAAAACAGATTAGATGCACCATTACATTTATGTCCCAAGTTGAGACGACTCGTTCTTATTTGAGTCATAAAGACAGCTTTTATAACACTAGTCAGACTTATTTACTGAAGAGCATATTGTTGTTTATACTCAAAGTAATTTGCATTTTATGTCCTTTAGTTTTGTCTAGCACTTTACCAAGTTAATTTGGTCAGAAATTAAAAGATTATTTTTTGTCTATATTCAAAGAGTTTTTTTGCTAATGCGAACATGATACTTTATAGGTACCAACAAAATGTAAAGTTAACTTAATAGAATTAATAAATAGCTATATTTTCTTGCATAAGAACCAAACACATAAAAAATAACTAGTGGTATTGGTGCCATGCTGCGAATGTGAATCGACCTCTGGGCTACGGCTCGCAGTTTCGTTTCGTATACAAGGACCAAACAGAGCTCCAAAAATTAAAATTCATTTATCTTTTTGAACGTTCAAATTACATAAGACAGTTCCGCAAAACTACCGCCCTTCATCACTTACTAGTGTTTTAGCTGGAAAGAAGCGGCGGAAACTACTCCCCAGCTACACACCTGTCTGTTAAGTTAGTCAAAAATAAACTACTCAATATTAACACAGTTCCCCACAGCTGGCTGTTGACACCTTTCACATTTTTAATCTGTAGCAAAATTATTGAAAACATTCCATTATATCGTCGCATGGCGCCGATGAAATATGCATGACGTCACAGCGCAGCAGTCACAACACGCGTGACAACAATGTCCCAAACTGTGTTGTGCTTGTTTCCTATTGTGTGACGTCATCGCTGCGTTTATTAACTTGGAATGACAGAGACATGATGTGTATGGAGGACGTGTATAATGGATGTTGTTTCAATTGGCGGCTACTTAATTAGCCTTTTAGCTTTGCCAGGTGCCCCGTATTTTACGGGTTACCCCGTTTTTCCGGCTTTGTTGGTAAAACATTGTTAGTAAAACTTACGACTATGTTAGTAAGCACAGACACTATAAAATTAACGGTCACCGTTGCGACATCCCATGAGAGACGGCGCAACAGTGACCCACTTACACACAGTCTAGGCGACTTGCAATCATGCTTAGGACACTGTTAGAGCCCCCACACCCTGCGCACCAGGGAAGCGCACCTTTTACGCATTGTTGCGAAAAAGCAATCTACTTGCGCATCTGCGAACATCCCTGACGCACTACAGAAACGGGGCAGCCCCACCAGTATCCTAAACGCATTGTTATATTGAACGCGGAGAGCGCTGTACGATCTTTGCGTAAACTTAGCCCACAGGCTGCATGAGTAAAAAGCAGTACAGTAGGCTCGAAAGAGCTTGATTTTACAGGAAGTGAGCATCGTGCAAACCTGCGAGCCAGCATGTTCGCTCTAACCAACAACGCCCTCCGCTCCCGTTCAATGTCATCATCGTCTTTGACGTTGGGAGTCAATATATGACCAAGATACTTAACCCTGTAGACTCTCTGCAAAGTGACCATAAAGTAATACAGGCGCTACTGCATCCGGACTTTTACCCCCAGCCTCAAAGACCATGACCTCCGACTTCTTAGTGTTGTATGTCAAGCTATGAACTTTAGCATACGCCTCACATTGAGCAACTAATTTTCTCAAACCGCAGACTGACGCGCTCAGCAGCACCATGTCGTCCGCGTAACTGATATTATTTACGCAGGTACCGTCTATATAACATCCGAGCCTGGTACTGCTGAGCTCGCCAATCAACTCGTTCACATAAAGGTTGAACAGCGTTGGTGAGCTCAACCCACCCTTATTGCATATATCGCATGCCCCCCGCGTTGGGGGGGCTACGGCCGCAGAGGATAGGGAGAGCGGCAACGTAACACTCACCGACACTCCTCTTCCCCTGCGGCCCCACCGCGTCCGCCATCTAACGGTGGCCCGTTAAGGCCGCGGAAGGTAGGGAGAGCGGCAACGTAACACCGACACTCCTCTCCCGCCGCGGCCTCCAATCCTCAGCCGCGATGTCTCCCATACGAGGGACATCGCGGCCCGCCTCAGGTAGGTTGCGATGTCACCCAAGCGGCACCGCAACCTACCCGCTGGCCGCTACGTCGTCGGCTTAGCCGCAAAGCCCTGACGAGCGGCCCCCGCTCGGGTTCCTCTTAGCTTCACCGTGGTCGCGGGCCACGGCTACTGAGCCCTCCCGCCTCGTCAATGCGGGAACCCACCGGGGGGGAGCTCAACCCACCCTGCCTCAACCCACACTCCAACCCGTAAGGACGAAAAAACGCCCCAGCCCATCGTACATTGTTGATCTGGTTTCCATACCAAAACTTTAAAATATTAACAAGTACTGTGGGCAAATTCACCCGCTCTAATTTACTCCACAACACATCATAGGAAACCAGATCAAATGCCTTTGACAAGTCCAGGAAGCAAGCATAAAGCTTAAGACACAACACAGCACTCTCTGTTGATAACCCTGCTCTGAATCCGAACTGGTTATCTTGAATAGTAATAAAACTACTTTAATTGTGTATTAAGCACGCTGTCAAATACCTTTGAAATCCGGTAGCCAGTGAAATGGGCCTATAGTTACCGCTGTCGGCGAGGTCACCAGTTTTGTTTTTAGCAATTGGCACTACCACTGTTCGCATCATCTCACCGGGCAGATAACTATGACTCATACAAAAGCTATACAACATAGCAAGCACCCTGGGTAAGTGAGGGCCAGCATGTCGTAGGTGCTCGATGCTAAGCCCGTCATGACCGGGGAACTTACCCCTAGACATACGCCTAATAGACCGAGCAATCTCCGGGGACTTAAATTTTACACCTATTTTCATGCCGGGCACAACATCGAGCACCGACCTTGAGGGTCCTAGAGGAGATCTCACAAAAAAAACTTCTTTAAAAAGATTTGCAATATCCTCAGGCTCATTCATGCCACCGACGCGACGCTCACAGGGATTCCCGGTCTGGTATTCAATTTGTTCGTGTGTTTCCAGAAACTACGAAAATCATTTTTAGCATGGTGTGCGGCTAAAATGTCTACTTTAACTTGGTCTTCATGATCCTGGCACCACTTTAACCTTGACTTAAAGACTTTTCTAGTCTCACGCATTTTGTTATAAAGTAAACCAGTAGAAGGTTTGCCATACCACGTCCACATATAGAGCACCTATTGCCGCCTTCCCGACCTATCACAGCAGCCTCACCTAAAGCATGTACGATGTCTGCATACAGCTTCTCAATAACAATCTTGTGACCAGGGTTGTTACACATACTGTCACAGCATTCACCAAGTTCGTGTGGGAAGTCAATTAGTCTTAATCTTTCATGACATTCACGCTGATAAGCTTCTATCTGATTTTGACTTCTCTCTCCCCACACAACCTTGTTCACATTTACAACATTAGTACATTTCTTTGGCAGCATAACATCCAAGTCACATTCTACTACCAGTGGCAAATGGTCTGACCAAAGCACATCATAAACTACATACACATTCCTGACGGAGGCCACAGCTGCTTCTGTCACTACGCAGTGATCCAGCCACCTCATTGATCCATGAGCCTCACTCATGAATGTATATGTGTTTGAACTTAAACCTAACATTTCTGTATCAACACACGTCCATGACTGCTCGGCACAATAGCCGGCAAGTTCGTCATAAAATTGCTCAGACGGGTGCGTATTAAAATCTCCTAACATGTAAACATAATCTATATTACAGCTATCAATTATGGCACTCACCGAGCTCAAGATGTCCGTAAAATCCGATAAATTTGGTACAGTATCCGTGGGCATGTAAACACTTAACACCAAGAAGGATTTATCCTTAATCACAATTTTCACTGCACAAATGCGTGGTTACCACACTGAACAACAACCACATCATGGAAAAGACGTTTTCTCCACAGAAGGGCGACACCACCATGCGGTCTACCGCGAAGAATTCCCGCTGACGTGTCTACTGCTGATACTCCAGTACTGCTGAACTCATTGCTTATTGTGTCAAGAAACGAGATTTCCTCAGGCAGTAACCATGTTTCCTGCAGCGCAATCACTTCCCCTTGATTACATAGTTCCCGAATACTCTGAACGGAGCGCTTAACATTTTTGCAGTTAAAACTCACGAACTTCCAAACACTACTGTTACTCAACATTACTACTGTGCGCTGAATACCTTTACGGTAGATGTATCGCTTACACGTTTCGGTCTGTAGTTAACAAAACGTCGAAATACTATCCCTTGTGGCCACAACTTATCATCCAAGTATAATTGTAGCTTACTCTGTGACACAACAAACTTGTACGCATTGTGTTCACATTGCCGCTTAATATTAATTATTTCTATGTAGGTTCACTTTTTCCGCAGTTCTCTTTTCAATATAACTGGTTATATCCGATTCTGACGTGTCTCTGTGTACATTACATAGATATAAACATAGTTATTTTTCGGTCAGCTGATCTGAATTTCTCCTCAGATTCGATAACACTAGTACCAGTTTTTCCTTTAAGCTTATCTTTAGACTTTTGTTTCTTATATTGCACTATCGTAAAACCCTCATTAGTTTCAACAGCTGCAACGCTCGCAGGCATATAGGGACCCGTATTTTTTAAATAATTTACGGAGTAAACAAAGCTCGATTATAGATCATTATACAATGCTGCTTCTATTGCCTTCCGTAAAAAAACTAATACCATATTTTTGATGCTAATAACCCTTAAATCATGAAGTGGCAACCCCACTTTCAGTAGAAATGGATAACGAAACACTACATACACTAAGTTCATCTAAAATATACCCACAGTTTCTGGGAAATGCCTAAGCTAATTCTAGTTACAATTTCTAGGTTAGCTAAAGATTACAAAGTCAGGTAAGCTTCAATATAACCTTTTAGGCTAAAAGTGCCTACGGCTAACGAAACTATGTAAAGTAAGTACCTAAATAGTCTAATTTACTTGATACAAAAACACGTATTAAATCTAAATTAAAAAGAAAACAGTGTACCTTAACAAACTTGGTTAAAGTTTAGAAACGTGCCGCCTAACCTAACCCATACTTTATCAAAGAATTTAATTTTGGGTTTTTGTCGTAAATATTTACGTTCCTAACCTAAACAATACTACTTATTATGTTTTTTCTTTTTTTAAATACGCTTCTCCGGCAAAAAAAAATATTGCTGTTGATTTAGATGACCCTCTAGAACCCCGAAATAGTCTTACTTTCTAGCGAGGCAGCACATTTCTAAACCCAACTCACATATTCCAACTTAACTTAACAGCCAAACTAACGAACATGTCGAACATTTTATTACTATTTACCGTGAGCTACTAAAACATCAACAAACATACTAAAACAGACACATACTGCACAACATTCATAAATCAAGTAAAATTACATCTCTAGCGGGCGAGTCATACGGTGTAATCTTTATTAGTGGAAACTTTTCACTCTGTATTAGTCCCCGGGTCCTCGTTCGCGTTACAAATTGTTTTACTGCATACACACACGTGAAATAAAGAACAAAGTCGACACTGTTTTTTGATTAAAGTCTCTTGTTGTTGGTAAATGGATGTAAGAATAATAATGATTAAAAAACTGGACCTAAGGACCAAACATACTTGTAAATTGCAATTTATTTTTGTCACAAAGTATCTCTTTTTTATACACTATTAATGTGTCCATGCTTTACAAGTTACAGTAATGGTCAAAAGTGGAGTGACAGTGTCACGAAGCAATAGATTGACACTTCTGTTTAACTTACGACCTTCTTCTAATGAGTAATTTCTATACTATAGACACACACTCTCACATTCGTTTGCAACTGATTGTAGTTCATAAATTCAACCATTAGGTTATATGAAATGACAGCCTAGCGGTTACCATACGTCGGTAAGCACGTTCATACGTAGCGAGCCGTGGGTTCGAATTTCAAGCGCGCTGATAATTTTATTAAATGTTTTTATAATTACCTACTCGAATAATCACGCTATTGAATATAGTTCCGTGTCATGTTCGCCTTGTTCACATAATTCGTTAAACTTTATGATTATATCCACAGAAATCTAAATAAATAAATTATAAGGTAGACAGATGCAGTTAACTTACGACTCATTCACCGCGACTAAATAGAACGTTATTTGTTTTTGGTTGGTGGTTATTGTAGATTAGTGACGTGTGTTTAATCTACTAGCGGTGTTGTAGTTCATTTTGAAATGCAAGGAAATTTAAATATTGATATGAAAGCAGATATTATCGCGCTGCGTAAAAGTGGACTTAATATTATATCACAGATATTTGATGACACCGGACTGAGTGTGACTATTATGATTTAATTATTTTATCGATTTTTTTCTAATTAAAGTATTACTGCTGATCTTTTTAGTTATTTTTTTAAACGTTTGATATTTATCATAAAGCCTAAATAGAAGAAAAAAAAATTAATGCTGAATATAAAATATAACATTAAGTATACTTATAATAAAATATGTAACATTTCTATTTTAAAAATAATTTTGTTTTAAATTGGTAATATTCGTATTTTGCTAGTAGCCTAACAGTAATCTTTTTTTTTTGTTTTAGAGAAATACCTACTGTGATTCGGAGGGTCAAAAGATGCCCCCAGCTAGTCAGTGAATAATGAAACAAGTGGTTTCATACCAACGAGATATTTTGCCAAATTATTCGACACATCTTTACGAACCGTTCGCCGTGCAAACGAAAACAAACGAAAACCAGCTTTTTGAGCTGGTTTTCGAACACTTATAAAACATTTTTATTTTAACCCCGTATTATAATAGCAATATAATAATGAAAATATAATAATTATTACATTATGATTCTTGTTTATTAATCTATAAAAAACGAATAACAAAATAACCGATAAAGATTATTGTTGGAAAAGAAAAATAAAAGTCCCGACTCGAGATTGGAACCCAAATCTGTACGTTCAATAATCCAATACGTAAGACTACCAGCTATCGGTACTTGATGTAATGAATTCAATTTTAGCAATGGTATGAACCAACCAAGATACGTACGTAATTACAGTATGTTTTTTGTTTCGTTCGACGCCAGCCAGTGTGCGAATTATGAGGTGAGCGTTCTGTGTTGATACATCACTTTATACATACAGACGTAGGTACGGCCTTTACCGCGCGTTCACACCAATACAATCCTGAAGGTGATACTACATTAATGACCGCGACCGTACATTGTAAAAGAATCAGCTATTTTATTGTTACATCTTTTTGTGCGTACCTACAATTTATGTAAATAAATGACAAAGCCAGATCCTGCCCCAGCCATTTACAGAAAATGTAAATTAATGAAAATAATTGTAATGAAATATAGAACCTTTTCATAATAAATTGTTTTAGAAGTTGCGGATTACAAATCAATAATAAAAGGAATTCAATCCCTGAAATTCCTTTTTGCCATTTCCTGTTTTCAGGCGACCATCTGCGTTACGTATTACGCATGATACCCAACAAATAAAAAGTTTGAAATAAATGCCTGTAAAACAAATCATTATTTAATTATTATAATAATGATGATAATGCGTGACGTATATGTTGTTTAAACCACTTAAGATTATTATGCGAATAGTCATGAAAATCAAATAGGTTGTATTATAATCATAGTTTCGCATAAATGGATTTTGTGTAACGAAACGCTATTAACGCGCGTATGTTAAACTCAAAGTGTCAATGTCAGTCATTAGCTCTCTGTGTTCCTGGTGTTCCTGTTGTTTGCCCTCACGCCTCACTGTTTTACTGTGCTTTTTACTGTTTTTCCCTACCGACGACTTTTGCTGTTGCCTACGGATGTCGATTCACGCTTAGTCGTTGACTTTGTGGTACTTACCTACCACGGATTCTCATCATTGCTTGTGATTTGGCGAACGATGTTGTGGTGCATAAATTGTTACCCGAGTGTCTACAGGATGTTCAGACATGTTGGGTCTTCATTACAATCTTCAATGCACTCTCACTCCAAATTTACGTAAACGAGCTTTGCAAATTGAACCTGCCTAACTGTGACATTTACGCGTACGCAGATGATACCGCGATCCTCGTCTACGGGCCTACTAGGGCCATGGTTAAGACTACTGCAGAAGAAGCCCTGTCCAAAATAATGAAATGGTTGAACTCTAACCTTCTCACACTCAACTTAACCAAAACTACTTACATCCCATTCGCAATCCGGCGTAACATGAGGCCATCACATACCTTTAGTATTACAGCTCACTCATGCTCAAATCCAATACCAACTTGTGCCTGTCCAACTCTTACTAGATCGGACAATATCAAATATCTCGGAGTTCAGATTGATGACGGACTAAGATGGGACAAACAGATTGACGCCCTTACCACAAGAACGATGCGTCTTATACACGTCTTCAAGTCACTGAGAGATTCGGCTAAACCTGACACTCTGAAGATGGTGTATTACGCTCTCTGCCAATCTGTTATTGGATATTGTATCGCAGCATGGGGAGGAGCAGCAAAAACGAAAATGTTGAAAGTAGAGAGAGCACAAAGAGCCATTCTTAAGGTAATGACTAGGAAACCTTATAGATTCCCAACATCTGAACTATACTGTAACTGCAAAGTCCTTACGGTACGCCAGCTCTTTGTGCTCCGATCAATTTTAAAAACTCACGCTAAGCTGCCGCCGCCAAATCTAAATAAGCGACAGCAACTCATCACAGGATCTCAACACAAAACAACTTTTGCTAAGCACCAATTTTACACACTTGGGAAACATATCTACAATAAAATTAACAAAGAGTTACAGATCCTAAAACTAAACGCACACGCGGTTAAAACAAAAGTAATGGAATGGCTACTAGAAAGGGACTATGCCTACACGGAGTCTCTGCTTACGTACATCACCTAATCTTTCTCACGTACTCGATTTCAATAACATTCACTCACTCAAACATTCGCGCACGCACCCCTCGCACGCTCCACCTATCTACATGCGCACTATCCCACACAATACTCACCTTCCAATACACGCACACCACGAACACCACACACACCGTCACACACATATGCAAACTTTACAACTAAAGCAGAACACATAAATTACTGCAGCGGTAGGACGACACCGTTCATCAATTGTTTGTAAAAATAATAGTGTATAAGAGTTTTGAGGCTGTTCACTGTTTCTCAAAATACAGGTTATAACCTAGTTTGAGAGGCAGGGTTTGGAAATTTTGTACAGATTTTACAACATACCTATGTATACTCTCAACCTACTATTTGTTGCTGTAAGCATCTGTAAATTTTTGATGAATAAACATTATTATTATTATTATTATTACTCTCGATCCATGGGTATTTTTGCAACAGGTATATATAGTCAATAGTTATTTTTAGCTAGCATAGTACTGTCATCGCTGCTGTTTTGCTAGTTCCAGTAAAGAATACTAAATAAATAGCATACGTAGCGTGGTATACAGATGTTTGGTGAAAAGCAATATTGAAAACTACGAAGTTAGTTGCAACTTTCTATTCTCCTAAGAAAAAAAAACAACTACCTTTAAATAATCAAAGCCTTTGTTATGTATTTAAATAATTTTTCTTCGTAGTTGACATAAGTAATGCATATGTTTGCCATTTATGTTGGATGCGTGCCACTCGCCAGGTAGCACCTGTGTGCTACACACAGCTAACACTGTTGTTATTAGAGGACAACCGGACACAGATGAACATGCTGAAATAGAGCTTCAACCAGTTGGACCAAAACAATTGCTGGTACTTCAGCAAGCAATACCAGTGCCTCCACCCCCACCTCTAAACTAAGAGGTTGCAACAGCATTAACTGATGCAATAATTCTAGTCACACTTTGTGATTAGGATAGGGACTGACCCTAAATAAAATGTTTCTGTAATCGCAGAATGCCCTCGTAGGGATAGTACTGTAATAATAACACATCAATAATTTATTTTAACAATAAACTGCACCTAACGTATAATCAATGTCTTTAAGATTTAAACAGAAACCGTAAGTTCTACAGGCATTAGGACAAATGTTTAGTTATTAGTAATATCGAAGCAATAAGATGCTGCATATTGCATGGTTGTACATGAATTTTATTGACTGGGACAAAGTTCTATAGAGCTTCTGGCATTGTCCTTTTACTTACTTATTTAATCGAAAAAATTATTTATAACAAAATTGTCACTAAGCTAGAAGAAAATATTTTAATTTACAACAGAAAAAAACAGGACACAAGAATGTCATTTTGCCAAAAATGTCATAACGTACAAAAATCCGGGCGTACGTTGTATCTACGAACGAAACGCGTGCCGTAGGTTCACGTCGCACGTGCTCAGAATATTTTGCATCACGAAAAAAATTAAAAGCGCCCCCAAACGCGCTTCTTCGTATTCAATTAAAATGTTATGTAACCTGCGTATGAACGCGTGTTATGTGATTTTACAGCACTGTGTTTTTTGTACATGGTCTGGCGTGCGATCATTTATTTTTATCGTTCTTTTGTCTAATCTTTGCAATTAATCATTTAATCATCTTAAATGTTCTCGACTTTATGTTACAATTACGTTACTAGTGATAGGTTAGTTTATAAATACTAAAGTAAAGTTGATATCTTTTCTTTTCACCACCCTTGATTGACTGGTAGAGAATGCCTAAGGCATTAAGTCCGCCTTTGTACCTTTTTGTGCGAAAAGTGTAAATAAATAAATAAATAAGAACGTGTTTTTCTCTTTCACCCGATTTCTTGCTCCATAAATGTCAGTCTAAAATGAGCAGAAATTTAAAAAGAGGCCAGATCCGCCCATTGCCTGTAGGTACAAGAGTAAGTTTTCAACTCAAATATGTAATTTATTTACCATGTAGTATGTATGTTAAATATAGCTTGTTGAAAACTCAACATTAAATGGCGTCGCATGATTCGTAGTAATAAAGGCAGCGGTTCACTTCACGCGTTGAATTTATTTTTACACAGTGCCGGTACATATTTAATCTGATGACTCAGCGTGTGTTCCAGCCTTACTATTGTTTCGCGATTATGTGCCCTTTTTATTAGATACTTATAGTGAAACTCTTTTAGACATTTTTTATATTTTTGGGTGACAAGGACCAAGGTCCCTTGAAATATGGTCCTAATTATTGACAAAATTTAAATCATATTGTATTGTGGTATTTTTATAATTCTTCGATATGGTCGGAATATTTCACGAGAGCTCGGCAATTCCTTTCAAACCCCAAATCCAATTAAATTCTTAGTGAACCATTTCCAGGATTTACCTATTGAGTACTGTTTTCCAATATTACACGGAATACTGACTCAAATTGGGTACCCAACAACCAAAACCTACTCTCACTACGTCAGAGTAATTAAACTCGTAGCTAGATTTCAACAAGGTATCGAATGGATGCTACATCTTGTATTCGCCGCTACGCCGCCTCTACGGCGTAGCTGAGCCCTACGCCGTAGCTCAAAGGTTACACTAACCGAATTGGTGTAGGTTCCGTCCGACATGGAGACAACCTCTTAGTTTGAAATAAAGTTACGGATAGACAAGTATATTATGCTGTATCTAACAAATAGACTGAGGGTCTACGTCAGCGTAAGTTTACAGAGATCTTATGGTTAATGTGGCCTGTCGTTTATACTTAAATTTTATCCGATCTAAGATTTTGACGTCAACCAGCCTTTTTTAGAAATAATAATTATCTATATAAATAAATTAAATTTTTGTTTGTCTGTCTGTCTGTTTGTCTCCCAGCTAATCTCTGAAGCGACTGGACTATTTTTTATGAAATTTGGTATGGGGATATTTTGAACCCTGGGGAAGGACATAGACTACATAGGTTTTATCGACCTACCACGTGGGTGAAGCCGCGCCAGTGTACAATAATCTCAGACAATCTAATTTTATTTTATTTTTATTTTATTTGTAACTGTGCGTTTCGTTTGTGCAGAAAATATTTTTCTTTCTTTCTAATGGTAGCAGAACAATGTCCCGAATGAACAATTGTCTTTCAAAATGATATTACCCGAAATGACTACATTTTCGTAACAATAAACCCTTAGTAATTAGAACTCTGAGCTTTTAGTTAACAACAAAAGTATACAGCGGTTTCGTGTGTCTAACTACAGTACGCTTATCAACGTTGATTTTGCCCTTATCAGATATTCATAATTACTAGCTTTTAAAAGTAATGAAATAATTGGAACGCCACCAATTAACCTACATGAGTTTGGTTAAAGTAAATAATTATACAATTTTATAACTGTAACGTCAGTAACTCATTAATTATGCGGCGTGTGGTTAAATAGGAATCACGCGAATTGATCGATTTCTGACGTTAAGCTGTCAAAACACGGCCTGTCATGGATGGGTAACCATAGACTGCACTCTCCATCCTTTGAGAGCCCCTTAAATTTATTTATAAGTCTGATTTCTGTTTAAATAACTTTAATACTACTGCTAGCTGTAAACTGGACAATACACGTTATTCTAGTCTATTATTACTGCGTTCACATTTTGTCACCCGACGGAAAACCGATGATATGATTTTTTTGAGAATGATACACACTCTCTACGCTACAAAATAAAGCGAAAAAGAAGTGCCAACCACTATTAACTACTCATAAACTTAAGGGGCTATCCAAGGTTAACAACCATCCACCAAAATCTACCATCGCCCTAAACACACCCAAACCAGCGAATCTAACATCAAAATTTCAAACGTCAACCGTTAAAACAATATACGGTTCAACCCTAAACCACTAACAATAAATGTGTAGTCATCAACAATGATTCACAGAATACGGCCCAGGGTTTATATACGCCACCTCCTTGCTAAGATACAACTACGCTAGTGACCGCAAGAGGGCGCAGTGAACGCCATGATAAACTGTTATTGGCCCTCGGCCCTTCGGTCAAATAAATGGTCAGGCACGAATCTAGATATGAGTAATGGATTGTAATAAAGCTGGTGTCGTCTAGAAGTCAACTGTTTTAGGTGTGGATGAGATTATTGAACTGAAGGCCAATTCTCGTAATTTAAAACGTTCAAAATCTAGTCGTAGTCTTATCTCGACGACAAACAAATGTCAAAAACTTGTCAAGTAGGGAAATTTTATGAATTTTTTGACAGATTGAGACTGAGATCAGACTGTGAACGTTCTTAAAATTACGAAAACTTCCCCTCATAAATAATGAACGAAACAAAAAGAAACTAACTTCCATCAGTCGATTGCTGTTTTCACTGACTTTGTTAAAATTTTGTCTAAACCCTGTCTGTTTCCTTTTTTTTTTATACAGGGTGGCAGGGACATCGACGCGTAACCTGTTACCATGGATTCAGCACATGATTCTGACCAGGCGTTGTAATTATTCGTTAGTCATTTAAAAAAAATTGCTGTTCCATACATTATGACCGCGTAGGTATTGTACTTTTCTATGAAACAGCAGATTTTTATTTTAGAAGAAAGAAAATACATTTTTTTACGCATAAAAAAGAACACACCAATAATAACAAGTTGGGGATAACCATGCGTTACACCACCCAAAACGGCAATCGCTCAGCATAATGCTAAGGCCGTACACGAGACAGAGCCCCAGCGCTGGTTTTCAGCGGCAGCCGGCGTTACCGTGATGACATCAACCGGTGCAGCATACAATTAGACATTAATAAAACCAACAATCAAAATATATGGATTAAAATAAACAGAATTTTGATAACCGGCTAAAATTAACGGTTATAGTTTGCATGTCGATGTCCCTGCCACCTTGTATAGGTACTAGAAGTAGCTACATATAGAAAAATTATAATGGACACCTTTCTCTGCATAAAAGCAAACAAAAAAGGCTAAAAAAGAAGTTTAACATGACGTGTCGCTCAGTCAAACATAAGAACCTACTTCAAACAGCCAAAAGCTCGAGCAACACACCAACAAAAGCATCTAAATTACGCTTCACTTTCAAGTATAAATAAACTCGCACTTCACTTCAAACTTAAAACTTAGTTCCGAATTCAGAGCGGCATGTTCGCTAAGTGATATGCACTCTTAACTTTTTAGTCCTAGCTCGCTTCATCAGTTGCGGAGACAGATGCTCTCTGGATGCGCTTCTTGAAACAAAGTGACAGAATTAAGGCGGCGGAGAAAACGTTTTAAACTAATTACTGTCACCACTAGCAGCTAGTGCGACTGTTGTAGCAGACGAAGCGTCTGGTCTTTTGGTACGGTTTTGTATAAGCGTAGACTGAAGGTAACTACGTTTATCTAGTTGAGTTTTATTATGTGCTACATTTTCGCGGTGTGGTCGTTTGTTATTACTGTAGGAATAATATAGGTACATCCTAAAGTCTTGCTGTGGTTATTTCCTTCCTTATAAGTAGGTGTGATTCAGGGCGATGGAATGAAAGTCTTCATGTTAGGTCTAGCTAGCTTATAATACGTTCCAAAGCAGTACACAGATATTGAGAATTGAGAAGCATAGATAGTTTAGAAGTATAGTCACAAAGTTCACAAGCACAGGTGTCGAAAGTGAATGAGCATCAGTTTAGGATACACAATACAATACAATCACAGTTTAGCTAAATGCATAATTACATAATCAGCCTATAATGTTCCCACTGCTGGGACACAAGCCTCCTCTCGATGACAGGGAGTAGGCCCTAATCCACCACACGGGCCCAGTGCGGGTTGGTAGATGTCACATGTGTTCGAATTTTTGGTTCTAGGGCATGCCGGTTTCCTCACGGTATTTTCCTTTACCGTTTTGAGAGCAGTGGTGATGAAATAATTTTTTACACAGAGTAAAGCGCCTGTCTGGGTTTGAACCTACGATCTACAATTCTTAAGTCGCAGCCGTTACCGCTGGGCCACCATTACTCTCAAATGCATGCATAATTACTTTTAGTATAAACCATAAACGGTATAAGCAGAACGCTAAGCAAGCGAGCAACGTGATAAAATAGATAAATAATATAACATAACCTCTAGTCTGTATTCCCATAAGTGTTGGGCGGAGTTGTACCAATGGCACACCCATATTTCGCCAGTTATGTTTAATAATAACTGCTCTGAAACATATTTTTTATTTACTTTGGACAAAATTAACCCTTTACATCTTCACACAATTTATTCGAAGTAACGTATTGATATTGGGGTGTCAGGTTTTGTTTATTTAATATTTGAATAATAATGTGTAGGTATATAATTTGCTTGTTTAATATACATATTGTAAACAGTTTTCTTAAAATGAATTAATCAAAAGGAAATGGAGTATGTAAGGATCGTAGCAGGTAGCGTTCTGTAGTGTCTGCCTACCCCTTTTTTTTTTTTTTTTTTTTTTTTTTTTTTGTGGATGGGAAATCATCAAATGACTCCTCCCGCTCTGGGTGGAGCAGAAGGGAGTGTCAGACCACCCATGAAAAGACATGGCCTCGGACTTGTGCAATGCCACCTCGAGACCCAACTGCCGGATCCTTTCCACGACTATCGCAACCCCGCGTGTCATCGCGTCGGCCGCCGCCTGATGCGACCTCCCCTGCGCCAGGACCAGCGTGTCGTCAGCGTAGCAAACTACGCTGACGCCATCAGGGAGGTCGGCCCGCAGCACCCAGTCGTAACCGATGTCCCACAGGAGCGGCCCCAGAACCGATCCCTGTGGGACACCGCACGACATCTCTCGCCGGTTCCAATTCCCGTCGCGACCGGGGTAGATGACGGCTCTGTCCGTCAAATACGCCCCGACTATTCGACGGAGGTAAGTCGGCACCCGGTGATACCGGAGTGCCTCCCCTATGCAGCTCCAGGGCAGGGTGTTGAACGCGTTGGCGATGTCGAGTGACACCGCCACGACCACCCCACCCCGTGACACCGCGTCCCCCGTCGTGAGGGCTCTCACGCGCATGATGGCGTCCACCGTCGAGCGCCCCTTGCGGAAGCCAAACTGGCACTCCGCAAGGTCCGGCCCCGTCCTCACCAGGTGCCCGACGAGGCGGCCCGCAATCACTCTCTCAAAGAGCTTGCCGACCTCGTCGAGCAGCACTATGGGCCGGTATGCGGACGGAGAGTCCGCAGGGCGCCCTGGCTTCTGAATGAGGACCAGCTTCCCCGTCTTCCAACGGAGTGGAAACTGGCCTCTCTCCATGCATGCGCTTAAGAGCGCCTCCAGTCGAGGCCCGAGAGCCCTCGAGGCCAGGACCCAGGCTTTACCCGGCAAGCCGTCGGGTCCCGGGGCGGTATTTTTGGCCTTCAGCCTGCCTACCGCCGCTCTCAGATCTACCCCGGTCACTTCAGGGGTGTCGTCGTCGTTGTCCGCGTGGCCCGCTTCGGGCACCGCAAGTGGCGGAGCCATAGGCGGGGGAGTATGCTCCCCCCTTGAAGGGAACAGAGCGCTCACCACCTCCTCCACCAGCTGTGGGCGGAGACTCTGCGTCAGCGGGGGGGCCCATGTGCGGAGTTTATTCCGCACCATTCTGTAGGGGCGCCCCCATGGATCTCTGTTCAGAGTCTCCAGCATCTCCTCGCGGGCCATATCCTTGGCCCGCTGAACAGCCTGTTGGAGGGCGGTCTTCGCCGCTCTGTACCCCTCGTATAGCTCCACCTCCGTGGCTTCCGCATCCGGAGGGCGGATGCGGAGCCTGCGGTGCCTGGTGTACCGATGTCGCGCGTCGACGCACGCCTTGCGTAGCGCCCCAACCTCCTGCGACCACCAGTACACCTGACGTCGGGCGCATCCTGGCCGGACTCGGGGCATTGCCACGTCACAGATCTCGGACATGGCCTCCCGGAACCACTCCGCCTCATCGTCAATGTCAGCAGGCCTGTCCGGTGAAAACACCCAGGCCTGCACGATCGAGGCTTCCAGGAGAAGCTCCCGGTCCAGCTGCTTCAGCGCCCACCGTGGACCACTCGGGGCCTGTTGGACCAGCGCGCTAGAGGTCTGGGTGGAGACATCAAACCGGATATACCGATGATCGGAGTATGTCTCCACCTCCTCCATGACGCGCCAGTCAATGACACGTTGCGACAGAGCGGGGCTGGCGAACGAGATGTCCACTACCGACTCGCCCCGCATCCGCACACACGTAGGAACAGAACCCCGATTTAGGACGACCAGGCCTGTTTCCAGAGCCCAGTCCTCCACCATCCTGCCCCGCACATCCGTGCAACGGGAACCCCAGGCCAAATTCTTGGCGTTGAAGTCCCCGAGCACTAGCACGGAGAAGGCGTGGTTTCTGGCGACGACGACACTCAACTCTGTTAAAGAGTTCTGGAACTCGGCGAGAGTTCGGCTCGGAGAGAAGTATACTCCCACTACTACAATCTCTCCGAACCGTGCTGCTACGCACCCCTGTCCCCTCGTGACACCTTCGAGGGACGGGGTACCGGCGGCAGCCGACGAAATTATGGCCACTGAGCCGTTCAGGTCCTCCACCCAGTCATCCCTGGGCGGGACAAAGTACGGCTCAGCGACCACGGCGATGTTAATCGACCACTGCGCCATGCTCTGGAGCAACAGGTCCTGAGCGCAGGCGCAGTGGTTGATGTTCGCCTGGAGAAGGCGTAGTGGAGGAGTTATTACTCCTCCATTTCAGCCCCCTCCCGGGCCCCCTCGGCAGTGGTGGCGGCGGCGGCGGCGGCGGCGGCGGCGGCGGCGGTGGTGGCGGCGGCGACAGTGGCGGCGACGGTGGTGGTGGCGACGACGGCGGAGGGCCTGCCTTTCCTCCTGGCTTCGGCGGGTGGAGCGCAGGACTTGCTCCCCGCCCGGTGATCGGCCGGCTTGCCAGCAGCCGCACATGCGACGCAGTGCGGCGCGGCGTTGCACGAGCCGGCCGTATGTCCGGGCTTGCCGCAGCGGAAACACAGAGTGCTGCGGTCCTCTAAGGTGCATTGGACGCTCACATGGTGCCCCACGAGGCATCGATAGCACCTTAGAGGTCTGGGCTCCAGCAGCTTGACCTGCGCTGACACCCAGCCCACCAGGAGCCTTCCGCCCTCCACTATCTTCCTCGCCGCCGTCACGGGACAGCTAACCGTTATGGTTCGCATACCCGTGAAGTCAGGACGTAGGGTGCCCGCCTTCACCTGGTCGGTCAGACACCCGCCCGTCCTGACGACGGCGGCTACCACCTCGGCCCCCGTCACCGAGTCATCCAGGCCCACAATGCGCATATCCGCGCACTTGACGGGCCTGGAGACTCGAGCCTCGTCCGCATTGAGGGACGCCCTTAACTTTTCAGCCAGGGCGTCAGCGGTGGGGCCACTCGTCGCACCGGGGACCTCCAGCATGCGGGCACCAGTGGCGGTCACCCTATGCCGGAGACCTCCGGTGATCCCCAGCTCCTGGAGATCCACCGTCGCTCTCGCTTTGGCGAGCACGTCGCCGTAGGTCACCCCCCTCTTGACCGCGTCCGGCTGTAGTGTAATGACTACAGCCGCGGTCTTGGGGGAGCGAAGCCTAGCCGCAACGGCTCGCTCCTTGCGGCGCCTCCTCTGCGCCTTTTTCCTGGCCGCTTTGGCCGCCTTCTTCTTCTCCCCGACCACCTGCCACTCGGCGTTGGTCGTGGGAGATTTGTTTGGGGGAGGCGTAGGCTCTGAGGCCTTCCCCTCCCCAGCCGTTCTGCCCTTCTTCTGGGCTGGCACCGCGGGTTTGGCGGCAGGCGCCGATTTCGCCGGCGCCGAGGCTCCACCAGCCGTCGTCGGTTTCGCCGGCGCCGGGGCTCCTCTAGCCGACGCTGGTTTGGCCGGCGCCTGGGCCCGGCCAGACGGCCCGGGTTTAGGGGCGGCCGCGGCCGCGTACGAGGCCGCCTTAGGCCCTGGGGCCGTCCTACCTGCCAAGGGGGGGCGCAGAACAATACCCTCCAGGACGGCGAACCGCGCCTGGAAGGTCGCCAGCTCCTGCCGAACCAGGTTCAGGACCTGGTTCTCCACCGGCACGGGCTGGCTTGGTGGTGGGGAGTTCTGCGCTGTGCCGGCCGCTCGCATCCCGGCCAGGTCCGCTCGGAGCTCCTCGTTCTCCTTTCGGAGGAGCTCCATGGCAGCCGTCAAGCGGGCCACCTCCGCCCGCATTTCGGACATGCCGTCCGGCGGAGGCCCGAGGTGGATGGCCTCCGCTGCCGCCAAGATGGAGGCCTTGGCCGAGACTATGGCCCTGTTTTTCGAAGTCTGCAACTTCTTCAGGGCCACGTCCCGGATCGCGGCCTCCACAACCTCCGCGAACCTCTTTTTGCGGTCCGCATCAGGGCCGCCAACCTCCGCCGCCTCGTCACTTGAGGTCTCTGATGCGGACGCGCGACCAGAACCCCCCTCCTTTGCGGGCTCCTCCGCTTTTTCTGCGGCCTCCCGAGCAGTGAGCCCCCTCCCTGCGCCTCGCTCTCGGGCTCCTCCCCGCCTGCTGGTGGGGATTTTTCTGGCCGAAGCCAGCTCCCCGTCAGAGGACGACCCCTGGCCGTCCACTGACCTTGGCCGCTTGCTCTGTGCCTTTCTCTTGGCAGCGGCCGTCTTCTGGTCACGGCGAAAGCTCACTGAGCCTCCCGTGCTCGCTCCTCCAGATGCAGCATCGGACTCCGACGCCGCATCACTCCTCACTTCGTCTCTTGTGGTTATGGGGTTTTTAAAAAAATTTTCCATATTTGTTCCCACGAGTAAAAACTTTGTGTACCTGCTCAAAAAATGCGTGGTTCGCACTAGTGACTAAATCAAGCTACCCATTAGCCAAGCTTACTACCTCCCTCACGGTGCGCCGCCGCTTGGAGGTTTGGGGAATTTTTTATAGAGGTTAATCTTCCTCGCGGTCCGGGCGGTTAAGCCAAGACCCTCGACCCCCGTCAAAAGTCAGAGACATGACCTTGACAATCTTCGGGGCTACGATATTAACGGTGGCAGAAGGGGGGGTACCCCCTCCTGCCTGCCCGGCGGCAGGGTAAGTGCACACCAGGCCCGCTCTTACTCCACACAGTAGCCGCTCTGCTCCTCATAGCGGCTTGTGTGGAGCGTTCCTCTTGGCAGAACATTAGCATGCGGGCAGCGACATCTCATTGGGAAAAAATCCCACTGAGAAATAGCTGCCCGCACCCCAGGATGCACCGGCCCGAAAACTGGTCTTCCCCCCGGACGTATCCAGAAGGGAACTCCAGTCCCCAGGCACACGTGGAGGTTTTCTGCCCTGGCACCCCTCTGCCTACCCCTCTCCTACCCTCTGGTAAGAAGACGTGACTTTATATATAACTATTCTTACTAGATAATAAACAACTTTTTCTAACAAATTCACAGAATGGTCTTAAAACTTTCGGTCTCTTTTCCATCTGAAATACTTGGTAACTCTAGTTTGTTTACACAACACTTTGCAAAACTTGTCATTACTTAGCGCTGCCAATATTTTTTGTTTGTTCTAGGATAAATTTTAATTAAGTCGAATGTTTACAAGTAACAAAAGTTTATACGGTTTGTTTTTGAGGTCGTTCTAAAGGGCATACGGACGATAGAGTGACCTTGGAGTGTACTACTCCGTAACAACTGCTAATTAAGACCTTGTAAATATAAACAAGTTAATTCGAAGACTAAGTTGTGTTAACATTATAGTTGTGTAGTGGGGTAAAACTTCATTTGTTTCGAAATTAGATTTCTTTCGAACATTACCACTTAGAATTTCTAATTTGAGAACGAATTGCCTTTTTTGGTCGATAGTGTACAACTTAATGCAAAATATGTTGGTCCTTATACCCTCCAAAAGCGTTTGTTAAAGTAAAGCGAAAGTAACCTATGTGTTAATCCAGGTTATAAACTATCTGTGCGCTAAGTTTTATCCAAATCCGTTTAGCCGTTTTTGCGCGATTGAGTAAGAAACATCCATCCTGTATGTATTTATGGATGTTTGCACTTTACATTTTACATTTATAATATAAGTAATAAAGTAATAGCAGGATCTACTTCAGTGTTTTCAATAAGGTGAAATAAAATTGTAAAAACTCATACAGAAATTATAGCGAGCCCGTACAGTGGCACGTCATATTAATGAAATAAACAATGCAACTTTTATTTCATAATACACTGTTAGTAAAACAAACACTGCATTGAAACTAGAGATCAAGCGCAAATCAAAATAGTTTTAACGAAAGCAACAATGTCGTTTTATTACTAGAAGCTCTCACGTATAAATTTAATTGAAACTACCCTACTTTCGCTTCACTGTAATAATTGAATTTCTCTTTACAGCATTTTGTCGTGCGTTTTGTGATGTTTAAATGTCCAGTTAAAATGATTGCCTCAACATTATACCTACACAAATCAAAAATATATTACTTCACCTACCTATACATAACATCGTAGTTTTATTTTTAAACAAGCCATATGCTCGATGGGATATTCCATTTTATGCCCTATTTAATCCCTTTAGGGATGATTTTTCAAAAGTCCTTTCTAGGTGTGCATACACACGAGCGACACGCTGCAATGGCAGAGGCAACTGCACCCGTCGACGAGTGTCGTCGACTGCCGTCAACAAGTGTCGCCAACATACCACTCGTGTATTTGAGCACCGTACTCAAATACACGAGCGTCACGTTGTCGACGGCTGCAGTCGCCGCCGCCGTTGACGCGTGTGGTTCGTGTGTTTGCACACTTAGTGCTCACCTTCGTCATATAAGAAAATCTTGTGCAAAATTGTATGCTATATTTCAACGGTCAGGCCGTGGGTTGCCTGTCAGTGAATGAATGAATGAAATTAAGATTTTTATCAAGTAGATATAATAGAGATAGGCTCTAGATTGACCTCCGTCCCACCTGATGTAAAGCGACGCAGTTCACAATGGTCTGAACGAATGCTAAATGGAGCTATTACGAAGTTGCAAATGTTTCAACGCTGCAATTTCATTATTGCTTTCAATTGCATTCAACAAACAATTAAATTGCTTCGCTTAAATAAGTCGACATCCTTCATCGCTACAATGCAATTTTATTATTTTCTTAGCGCTCCCTTAGTTTTTCCTATGCCATTTGTCACTTTTTCTAGTGGTACAGTCGCACGTAAGCACGGAACTTGGCAAGAGTCGTTCCTCTCCTTTCATTAAATTTCTTCTAAACAGACATATTATTTAAAAATAAATCATGGCAATAACCATAGAATAGACAAGCAAGTGTAATTATGTGCGCACATGCGCGAACTTACACCTACTACGCCAAAACCTTGCTACGAGGCGACTGTACTTGTTCTCCATCAAGGAAAAAATATTGGTTTCAATTTCTACCAAAATTTTAAGATAGAAACCACATAACATATAACGGCATACATATCACATAATCAGCACATGTTCAAATAGTATTAACTAACTCCTCGTTACCTCAAGCAAATAGAATCTGCACGCCGTACGACGAACGCGGTGCGACTAATTGATCAGCTAATTTGTGGAACGCAGGTGTACAGCCGCCTTTATGAATTACAAATAGCTATATAGTTGATATCCATTAGAGGAATCGAAGGCGCGTCTTATTTCATTATACAGTTGCGTTAATTTATCAAATGAGTCGTTAGTTTGAATTGGCTGAATATTTACTGACGATCTCATTTATTATTTGGTGTGTGTGTGAACTTCGTAAGAAGAAGTGAAGTTCGAAGTGACTTACGAATTGTACATCGTGGCTTCGAACCCAGTCAGACGCTCTACTTTGTGTAAATTATTTCATCACCAATCGTGAAGAAGCCGGCGGCATGTCTTATAACCAAAAACTCGAAGATATGTGACATCTACGAGCAACCCGCACTGGATCCGCGTGGTGGATTACGGCCCACACCTTCTCACTTTAATAATAATAATAATAAATATTCCACAACTATCACACAACGCCATCTAGTCCCAAGCTAAGCAGAGCTTGTGTTATGGGTACTAGACAACTGATAAACATACTAATATTTCTCAATACATAAATATTATGGATAAATTACACCCAGACACAGAACAAATGATCGTGCTCATTACACAAACATTTGTCCTGGGTGGGAATCGAGCCCACGACCTCCGGCATAGCAGTCAGGGTCACTAACCACTAGACCAACAGGCCTGTCAAACTTTGATTGAATTATAGGTGAATTATGTGATGTGTATGTATACCATAAGTTGAAGGAACAATAAAAATTGCAACTTCTAAGCAGTGTCTAGACGATGCAAGTGATTTATTGCTTCAATGTTATTGTATGCAACAGACATGAAACTTGCATCGTGTAAATAGGGCTTTATCAGATAAAGCTGTCTGCTTACCAAATCAGTTTACTTCTTATACTTAACTAACATAAATATTCATTTCGTTAAAATCTCAGATGAAAAAATATAAGACGCTTGTTTCATAAAAAATGTAAGTTTACGACGAACTTGCCTGGATTTTATACTAAATCTTTACTTTAACTTAACTAAGCCTTCAACGTCTGCAAAATGTTAAGTAAACTTTAAGTTTCAACAGTTTAATTTACTTGTTACAAACACTGTAACCTGTTTAAAACATTGGTAAAATATTAATCTATTAAATTCTAGATGAACAGGTTATGTGAAAGCAAAGTTTGTAGCGCAGATTAAGTTTTGTTCTAAACAATATTTTCCGTGAGTATTCTGTATGTTATTTATACCTACAGACCTATTTATCACCAAAGGACCGCCAGAAAACATTTATATGGTACCTGCGTGTACTAGAAGAGGAAGAAACACTAACTTTGCTGCTTTGTATAATGATTTCATTTAGAATTACCAGTCTACATATCTAATCTGATCTAACTAGCCTGTATTGTCTCTCTCCCTTTTCCGCACAATTTTGTATTTTTCTGGTTGCCAGATTTTTCCGTAGGAGTCAAGCTCGGTAGAAGTCAAGCGATGGCATCATGCGTTTAGTGGGACCCAATCGGTGGTTATCTTAGCTCATTTGTCATCAGAGATGCGGCAGACATGTCCAAAACCAAGATCATGGACGTTACCCGGAAAGCCACGAAGCTTGAATACATATACTTAGCCTAAAAAGTCGCATAAATTATTTAATTTTAAAACAACACTGGTTATACTCTCACCTGCGGGTTGTTCGAAAGAGATACCGTGGCCCCTGGCACAAGCAACTGAAGGAACACGGGTGGGTTTTAGTCAGTAAAAGTCTGACACGCCCTTCCGCTCAACCCAGAGCGGGAGAGGTCATTTGATGATTTCCCACCAAAAATAAATAAATGGTTATACTCTCACCTCATCAGCCTATAGCAATCCTGGATCCTAGACATAGGCGATAGGAGAGCCTATTGCACACCATTCAACTTGATATTCGGCAACTCTCATCCAGCTGCTACCAGCCACCCTACGAAGATCGTCGCTCCACCTAGTCTGAGGGCGTCCCACCTTACGTTTACCGATACGCGGTCTCCACTCAAGAACGTGTGTACCGCAACGTTCATCGGTTCTACGGCTAATATGGCCGGCCCATTGCCAAACATCTTATTCACTCCATATCATAAGTAAACCCTGTTAAATCAACGATAAAGTGTTGCACTGGCAATAGTGTATCGGAATAATTTCGTTACAGTTAATGACTCCGTGTGATGCGGAATTTACGTAATCAGATTCCTGAGCCTAGAGGGTTTTTTATAAGGAGGCGTCTGCAGATAAATGCAATTGCTAACCTATTACGTTGATGAGTTAGTCAGAATTCGTAAGACTTGCACTGGTAAAAATGATTGAAATGACTAGAATATTTTAACACCTCTTGTAAGGAATTCAGAACAGATTATCATCATTTCAGTCCGGAATCACCCACTGCCGGGTATAGGCCTCCCCTGACTTCTGCCATACTTCCCAGTTCCGTGCGTCTCTCATCCAGAAGTTTCTCGCGACTTTGACTATAACTTCAACCCAGCGCACTTTAGGACAGCCCTGATTTCTTAGAAATATCAACTAAAATCTAATCATCACTATGTGAAGTTTTTAACAGTATTCATCTTCAACCTCTTTTTTTAAGGATAATGTTTTTAATTTGTTCATTCCGGGGTTAATCCCCCAACCAACACCAGAGGGCAGCTAAGAAAAGTATAAATCTATTAATTTTTTTTATATCATTTGATTACCACAACTCCAGTTATCAGTAACTAACTCACTGTCATTTAGAATTACACCCCAAATTCGATGCTCCACTCGACTACCCTGAACCAAAATTCACGCACTATACAAGCAAAAATGCGGCTGAAAGTCCCCTACCAATTGCATCGAATCAAATCGTCGGATTACATTCCTATCACTAGTGTTTATCACTTGCCTCAGGCCATTCGGCCTCCGACGAAATAATTTCGGCAAATGACGTTTAGGCACCGAAAACGTCGGAAAACGTCGGTAATTGCCCTCTCGCTATATAAATTGGCTGAGTGTGTTACCGGCAGTGGGAAGGGCTTCGGGTCTAACTAAGATATCTCGATTAAAGGGATTTATTTTTGATGTTTAGATTGTGGGATAATAAATACTGTGATGACAGAAAAGTTTGAACTGTGAACAGATTCTCGCCAATTAGATAGTAAAATATCTTACTTTTCTACCCATAGGATCTATTAATTAGATAGGACTGACCGTTTTTGCACCGAATAGTTGAAAAAACCGACAACCTGAAAATATTTAAATTAAAAATCAAATTTATTTATTTGTACACATGGGTGTAATGTGGTGGTACCTGGTTGTATAAAATAAAAATAAACATGTTGTGTCACTGTGTGTTGCCCTGCAAGGAGTACAAATATTGTTCACGCATTAGGTAATGGGTGGACAGTAAGGCCTATATAATTATAAAAATGACGGCACGGTTGGCGCAGTGGTTAAGCGATTGACTGTCGCGCTGCGTGTCGCGGATTCGATTTCCACACGGAACAAATATTTGTATGGCCTACAAGTAGTTGTTCCAGGTCTGGCTGTTTGTGTATGTGAGTTTAAATGTTTGTAAACGCACCCACGATACAGGAGAAATTCCTAGCGTGGGGCAAAGTTTCTTAAATAAAAAATAAAAAAGAATACTGCTAAATGACAGTTTTAAATCTTTAGCAAAATATAAAACAAAGAAACTTTACACAAAACATAAACAACGAAAATAGTATAGAAATATAAAACAAATATGTATTACACAAAAACTATTAAATAAACAAAATTCGTAAACAAATATTATAAACTAAACTTATGAACTAAAGTAAGAAATTAGGCAATTAATCAATCTGAGAAAGTGGTGTTACGGATTTTGTATTTCGCCTAAATATTCATTAACCGTATAATATGCTTTCTGTATTAGGACCTATGGAGTGTTTTTTTGAAAGTGTATAAGTGTTTTGAAGCTTTTATTGATTTAGGTAATTTGTTAAATATTTTTGGAGCCATTCCTAGGAAACTTTTTGAAAATAACCCGGTTTGATGGGTTTTTGATTTAAGAGCACCTGGGTGACGTTTAGTGGATTTTCTTTAAAAAAACTAAAATCGAGAACCGCGAGTAGTAATGTTTAGTAGCACTCCTGCAAATGAGGTTTGTCGATGGAGCCGGGGCGGTGCTTCGCGCAATTACCGCTCACCAGCGGGGCGCCACCGTCGTCCGCGCTGCACAGGAATTTATGGAAGGCGCGTGTCAAACACATTTTTACGACACGATAACAAAAAAATACTAATGAGTAGGAAATTCTGGTCTTCATTGTAACAAATTAATAGCAAGACACCGGAAATGTCAGTAAAATACACATGTAAAAAGTATATAGATGTGTAGTAAATACTCCATTCAAATAAGTACGTTGTCGTAATTAATAGCCTTATTAATGATGATGGCCCGGTTAAGCAGCCGACAACCTCCCTGGTTGACCTGCGAGAAGCCCCTAAGAAGAAAAAATCGGTCATGTTGATAACCTGTCTCAGTTAGACAGATATTATTACCCCAAGAACTTTACAAAAGAACTATTTTATGTCCATTCACAGAAAAATCCCCATTTCCACTCTAACCTCGAAACTGAGAAGAAAATGCTCTAACAGAAGACTTTTCTCATGTAAATATAACCCGTAATTCTTTTCAGAAATAAAGACTTCTCGTAAAATACACCCTTACGTAACTAGAGTCTGAAGTTATTATGACTGGTTATTTGTAGAGGCTTACTCTTCCCTCTTACAGTCATATAAAGTCGCGGCGAGGGAATTTACGGCACGACTGTGCGCCTGGCATTTTTGAGTTTTCACCAAACATTATGTGCATCGCATTCAGAGGGTTGAGTTGGGAATGCACGGGTTTTATAGATGAAGTTTTTGATTGTAATAGTACGGTCGGGACGGCGGATATGGTTCGCTCCGTACCAAATCTATTCGTCTAGTGAGCAGTCTGGCGACAATTATTTTTATTAAGACCTACAAATTTTGTACGGAGCCACTATTTTAATTTATTTGGGAAAATAAACCGTTACACATTACAGTTTTACACATAAATTGAGCTACATAGTGAGTAAATGTATAACCCACGACATTGACATTGAGCATGTGTAGAAAGTTTGAACTGTCAATATCACAGTGATCTTTAATGTCGTGACAATAAGGTTGCTGTTGGGTTGCTGCAACTGCCAAGTCTGTCAAAATCACAGTGATCTTTACAACTGTTGTAATAAGGTTGCTGTTGGGGTGCAGCTATCAGAGGTAAAATAACTGAGAAAGGACTGTATGTCTGATTTCTTGACTGGTATTCTTCCATACTTTATGGCCGAAATGAGAAAAAAAAAAGAAGATGTCTGAATCACTTTTCTTCATAACTGAATTCAAATCCCAGAAAGTTTAACATGAAACTTGAATCGCCGATACTTTGATGTTAATAAAAGCCACCAAATCGTAAGCAACGTTTCTGAAAGGTATGTCGAGTCTTCCACATTCTCCGAATTCTTTTTGACGATAGATTGAGAGTGCCAAGTTTTTCTTCTTTTCTCCTTTTTTGCGATTCCGCTTGCGTTGCCAGCGCACAAAAATTATTCTCTAGTATTTCTCAGAAATCTATGTATGCTGAATTGATAGGAAAAAAAAGTAATAACCTGTCATTCGCAGAATAGAATTTTAAAAGCTGGTAGTTTTAGCGAATATGTAAAACTGTTAACGTAGTTTCCATCAGGGATGTGTTTTGGTTTCATAGTTATTTGAAACGTAGCCCACACTAAAACAGTTTTGTATTTACATAATATATAAGCCAACAGACTTAAAATAATATTAATAATATGTAGGTACATGTATATAAAAAAGAAGGAAATGAATCATGGCATCGTGGCAATCGTCTGCATCGATGTCAACAGGTAAAGTGCCCAAAAGGCTGACAGCATTGCCACGCTGTATGCTGAAGCAGATTTTTGGCAAAAAAATAAGCCAGCCCTCTAATATAAATAAATTATTATTATCATTCCGTATAGTGGTTGTGTTAATAAACAAGAATTTGAAATTTGAAAAGCCAGAGCATGAAAAACTAATGATACCAAGGGAGATAAAAATACTTATGCCTCACAAATATCCATACATCCTATTCATATTCACATACATTCATTGCAAATATAGGTATATCCATATTTGCAAAATAAAAATTCTTTATCTTTAAATGTAACGTATATAGTAATGGAAATTCATTGTTATGAAAATTTACTACTAATTTACAATTAATTTCTCTAACTGTACATACCACAAAAAGGTTAAGTATTTCATTTGCCATTATTCTTCATACAAGAAAACTACACTTACACAAAATAATAAACAGCAGAAAACAATCATTCCTGAAAGGCATTGCAATAATCCCTTTAAGTTAAGACATGCTTAGAAAGATTGCTTTTAAGTACTTCTACGGCATTTAGTTTACAATCTAATGCGAGTAGAACTAATACTTTTACACTGCAGAGCTACAGAGCTGCTGTTACTGTCTTTGTCTATAAAGGGGTGTTTGAGGATTAGAGATTCCTTCTAGATTAGTATGTTTGTAGTAATTCTGCAAGATAAAGATGGTTGAAACATAGTTTCTGTATTCGAAGTTAGCATTAAATAATAATATAATAATACTTTATTGATACTAAATACCTTTTGTTACAATAAGTAGTAAATGTAGGTTACAAAAACAATTTCATTTCAATTCGAAGTTAGCATTTAGATCAAAGTCGAAGTGACTGTAATAATACTGATGCCTTTGAAGCATAACGTCTCTAATATAGATATGTAAATTGAGGTTTTCATTCAAACAAACATCCATCTATTCAACATATTTTAACGACACACACTCCATTTTAAAATCCACATCACTACGCCAACAAACCGCGAACCGATTTGATAGTTTCATAAAATCGATAAACCAAACACGAGTCTGTCAAACAGTAATCGAACATTCAATCTGTCTGCGAACAGGTTATAATCGAGGGTCGGATAATATAATCGGATGGAACGCACGCCGGGCGTGGATACAATATGCTAATTCAATGTTTGCCAAATGTACTGTGCCGATTCGATTCCACTCGTCGAACGAACAGACCTACGACACGCGCTGTTTATCGATAGTGATGTGATAGCTTTGTGCAGCACTATTGCGTTGAATGCAGTGTGGGCGCAGGCGATCGTAGGCGTAGGCGAAAATACGCTCGATTTACGAACATAAATATTCGTTTTCGTACCGAAACGCTTCAAACCTATGTTATTTTAAGTCATGCTGAAAATGTGGTATGGAGCAATTCAAAATGAATTTTCCTTTAGCTGAGTAGGAATTCACTACCAGCTCAGTTTTGCTATTTTTAGCCATTAAATTGTGATGTGTTTGCTGTTTTACACATAATTTAAAAAAACAGCGGACAGTTTGCGACGATTTATCCCTTACTTTTAAGTGCTTGGCGATAAGAATTCCCAAAATTCAAACACAATCAGGATGTGCATTTATGAAACAAAGTTGATGAAAGTTTAAACTCCTCTGTCCTAGTTACAAAAGGAGCAGACGGTCACATCACTACATGTAAACACACAGAGCAATGGACTATACACCAGTCCGAATGCAACGCAACCAAACTCACTGATTGCCCAAGAATGTTATTGGATTGGGATAATATCGGTTTCAGTTACCGTAATTTTAATAATACAGACACATGCAGCACGCATGTGTGCTTACTTACTGTTACTTACTATGAACTTATGAATGTACTTTTTATAAATTTTAGACACTAGTCTTACTATTTTATGAACCTCAACTAATTCCCCTTTTGAACCTCAAATAATTCATATTTTGAACCTCAAATAATTCCTATTTCAGGGTCTTCAAAATACTAAATAGCCAGTAACTGCGATCAACTTGGATGTGGCGCTCGCCGGCTGCTGCCGCGCCACTGCTTGCTTCGCTCGCTCGGCTCGCGCGCGGTTTGTCACAGTTCCAAGCTAATGTAAGCCATTTGGTCGGAGTAGTGTAACTTAGTTACTGCGACTAAATCGGCTCACACGTGGTTACTCCGTTCAGTTAAACACACATACATGTACACGCACTCACACCTACACGCTCATACACGAACTCACATTCTCTCTTACATACACAACCCTAAATATGTAACCTACCTACATTTATTTCATAGAATAACTTTAGCTTAGTTTTATTATGTAACTCCGACACCGTTTCACTTGTTTCAGAATGTCAATTATTTACTGTACCCATATGGCTGAACCCTATCTCTTAAGATACAGGCTAGACCTAGTTTAAGGGATAGAGTCTTCAAAATTGTGCTTATAATGTGAGAAATGTTAAATTTATAATCTACATACAGTGTATACAGTGCAATGTGTTTCTTCTTTTATGAAATAAATATTTTTATTATTATTAGTTCTAATCTAACTTAACGCTTTAGCTTAGTTAATGCGACCAGCTGTGAGTAAAGGCCTGAAAGTAAAAAAGAGGCTTATTTACTTTAAAAAGTGTGCATTATTAAGCCCACAAAGTTTATAGAGGATCAGTTAAATGGTTCCCTTCACTAAGTAATAGGTTAATAAAAGGCTGATAAAATATGAAAGCATTTACTTAGATGACAACAACTACAGCAACTAAACCGCCCCTCCAGAAGTTAGACTAGTACATATTTCCATTACTTATTCCCTAAACGTTAGTTGTATCAGTCTGCTTAGCTTTTCATACATAAACCATTAAATGCACAAGCTAAGAAACTTGGGCTATAAAGTTAACCGTTTAGTCATCCTTACAGCCGGATTTCCTTTAGTGTATAAATTCAGAAGTAGCCTCTCGAACATTCTAAGACGTGAATTACTCAGCTCTCTAGACGCCCGTGTTTTATATCCGCGAGTTAAATTTGCTGCAGTCGAGACTTCGCGGATTATGTGAGTAACTTAATTAGGTGAACTATACTAAGGCCCACTTGCACTATAACTGTGTCCTGTGTCCAAATAAACTTGTTTTTTTTCTTTTCTTTCACCACAAATCACTTACTCCGTTTAACCCTTATCATCTTCCTGCCCTCGATGATACTTAGGTTCGACGCAACAATTTTTCTTCTTCCACTCTCGTGTCAACAGTCACGCTTTCATTTACTCCCTTCCTTTTCGAATCATTCCTCACACAATCCATTCATATTTTCCTTGGGCTTCCTCTCCCTTTCCTTCCATAAACTTATTTAAAACATCATTCTGTCTCAGTCATCTTCAAACGATTGACAGAAACGGACCGATGTTTCAAATGTGTTTAGCGCTAAACACATAATATATTTATTTGTAGTGCAAGCGGGCCTAAGAACTTTCAGCCTGGAAAATTAATTGTGGTTGCCATTACAGATCATGGTTGGCTTATTTTAAGACATGCTTAGAACTAACGCCAGCCTTAGTTAACGCTTCAAAATATTTTTTTGGACTTCCTGACTTCATTATTTTACAAAACTTGACACCGACCTACTGCACCCTAGCAAATCCGCGGCGAGAAAAACGTTATTAAAATCAAACTGAGTTAAAAAAAATGTTGAAAAGTGAGCAAAGTAATAACGCAAAATCCCGTCTTCTTCATTACAGCACAGTTTGCTGGGAAATTCAATAAATCTGGGAATATTGCAGCGTATAATGTATTGCATATTGCAGCCTTTTGGCGTAAGTAAGGTTGTGGGGGCGCGCGTATTAACTATGTTACTTAGCGTTTGAATTATTTTCATGTGACTAGATTTTGCGAGTACGCTTTTAGATAGGGATTTTAGGATCGAAAGCAAGCCATTAGCTACTGATAGAACCTTAGTAAAACTATGTCAGTCAGACAAAATCAATGCCTGTACGGTTTTTTCACTGATCGGTATGTAAAAGTTATTGGGATATTCCTTTTATTCGTTATTCTGTAGTAAAAATCCTAATATAATAAAATTATAGCCAATATGTTAATAGTTTTACTTTGGTTAGGATACTATACAGGGTGGCAGGGACATCGACGCGCAAACTGTAACCATGGATTCAGCACATAAGTTTAGACCCCACAGCGTCGAAATTTTTCGCCGGCTATTAAAAAAAAATTTTGCTGTTCCATACATTTTGACCGCGTAGGTAGGTAAGTATGCACTTTTCTATGAAACAGAAGATTATTTTTTTTGATGACCGACGAAAAATTTCGACGCTATGGGGTCAAAACTCATGTGGTGAATCCACGGTTACAGTTTGCGCGTCGATGTCCCTGCCACCCTGTATTGTTATTATTCTATATTATTGAAATCACATATTATTGTCAACTTTATAAACATTATCTGTTTCTTCAAGCACCATCTGTTTTAATTCTCTCCAATTTTTTTTTTTAAATAAGTAAATTTCTTTATTGCCATAAAAACAGGTTACTAAAAAATGTGAAACCCTGGCTCCAGAGCTAGATTAGAGTAAGTAGGTACCTGTTTTTCAGGAGCCAGTGACTTCCTCTATTTAAGCTACAATAAAGCAAGTTTTATGCAGTAAAAGGTAAGCAAAAAAATTATGTTAAAATGATTGAATGATTGTTGATTGATTGATGATTGGTGATACAATTTAGTTCAATAGTTGTGGTGTTACAAGTACCTATGATGTTAAATATTTACCTAAGCAGTTCTCTTAACTCGTTCACCTCGAAAGGGATAAAGATACTTATACAATAACAACAGTGTGGATTAACCCAGTATGGCTTCATTTATCTATCAAGGATGGCATGTAAACAGCAGACCATAACTTCATTTACAGGAGTCGGCTCGACGTGCTTTGATTAAAATTTATCGACCTAAATTCTCATTTGTTTGGCCCTTTGTTCGCGTTACCCGTCCATAGTAACATGGACAAATTATTTCTAATTCGCTCTTGGGTACGCTCGATGTATTATGTAGATAGGATGTAGAGCTCTTGCTAAAGAAAATATCTGCAATTTGATTCTCAGTTTCGGCAATATTCTGGGTGTATCTGTTAGAAATTCAAGGCTGAAGTTGAAGGCTGTACCAATATATAGAACCAAAATATTGCGTACTTACAATAAATACGCTGATTTTATATTCATGGACTTCTTGTTCTTATTTTACTTTTTATATTATTATTACTACACAGGGTGGCAGGAACATCGACGCGCAAACTGTAACCATGGATTCAGCACATGAGTTTAGACCCCATAACGTCGAACTTTTCGTCGGTTATAAAAAAAAAAATATTGCTGTTCCATACATTTTGACCGGTATTGCACTTTTCTATGAAACAGAAGATTTTTTTTTTGATAACCGACGAAAAATTTCCCCGTGTTTACAGTTTGCGCGTCGATGTCCCTGCCACCCTGTATTACATTTCTTTTTATTTTACATTTCTATTTTAAATTATTGGACTGACTACCATCAATAGCCTAAAGCTTGATTTACACGGTGCGATTTAATTGCCTGTGGCATACCAACGTGGGACTGGGCCGGACATGTTTGCCGTAAGTCGAGTCAAATCATAGGCCAAATCTACCACCGTGTGGGTCCCAGAAAACGTCTGGCCACATCGAGGCAGACCTAGGAGAAGATGGTAGGACAAGCTTGACGCCTACAGATAAGATTGCTCAACACTAGCTCAAGACAGAGAAGAGTGGAAAGGAGAAAGGGTGGCCTTTGCCCTGCAGTGGGACAACGCAGACAAAAAATAAAATAAATAAATACCATAAGTTAACGTAGCAATAAAAGTTGGCCCATCTAAACAGTGTTTAGACGATGCAAGTCAAGTATTTTGTAACTTCAATTTTATTGTAACCGTGCAAGTTTCTTGCCTCTGGCAGGAAAATGGGGTTTTTTTTAAACTATAGATGACTTTCGTTTTCCGCGCCGTAGATTCCCCGTGCATAGCGCGTTTTCTTTTTTCCTACTGCGCTTCAAAAATGTGTATTTCTATTTTTACACAATTATTTTTTTTAATTCAAATTTGTTTTTTAATGTAGAACTCAGCTTTTAGTTCCTAATAACATAGTTCACATCACGATTCACGTCTGTAGAGGCGTACCTGCCTATATAATTCTTGAGGAAATATAGGTATTAGTAATAAATTTATAGCTTACAGAAACGTAAGTAGGCAATGATGATTAAACCGATTCAATAAAATAATAGCAATGGTACAACCATAGACTTATATGAATCTATGGGTAGAATTATTGCTGCTATTTTACTATAGGTAGCAGCAATGGTATAATGGCTACCAAATACCCAGCTTCACAGATACAAAAGTGCCTAAGTGTACTTATAGTTCTGTAAGCTATAAACTTATTAATAAAACCTACATTTCCGCAAGAGTGTTCCCCTAAACTGTATTCGAAATTAAATAGACATTAGGTAAACATGTTCGGCAAACAGCTCGCTTGTATTAACGATTATCGCATTGGTAGCCGACACCCTAATTGCTAGACTACTATTGTTTCATATTGTGAGAGTAAAGAGATTTTATTGCCTATATTTAGGTTATTTTATAAGCGTTGTATTTGTTCAGTACTTCAGTAGTTAATTGCATTGGATATGAATTAGGATTTGACTGGATGTATTAAGTCCTGAAACTTTGACCTCAGCTTCCGAGGCTTCAAACGTCAATCAAAGCGATATATGGTACACCAATTCCACAGTATCTGATAAAAATATAAACAAATGTTTACACGTGGAAGGTAATTTGTAGTGCCACTTAAGAATTGAATGCTTTGATTTGATTACTTAAACTCGAAGTTAAGTTTATAACCTCAATGTTCGTCTATGATTTTTTAAGTAGGTACAATTTAATAATGCTATTCAAACAATAATTTTCGGAAAAATGTATGAGATATAAAGTTGAACTCTCTGAATACAGATGAATGTGTTACTAATTCCTTTTAGTGAGTAATTAAGTAAGAATTTAACCTAAACCAGGTTTATTTACCATTTTGGAACGGATATTACGTATATATGTAAGTACCTACCTTCCTTTTTTCGGAAAGAAGTAATGCCCCTGACCTAAAATATTATAATTCGCACATTTTGCCTACTGATGGACTCGCCCGAGTAACTCAAAATAACGCGTCACTGCCCCATTGAATTAACAAGCGCCCCAACACTAAAAAACCAACCCTACTACAAGTTAACAAAGTCCAATTTCGAACAAAGGCTTCACAAAGTTGAATAAGCAAACATAATTTCGAAAGCTAAATAATGAAGAACTGCTTTGTTCCATTAGGGGCTCGCGATGTTGAGGCAGTTTCGACACGCACTAAGCTAGAAAGGTCCACGTCGTTCATTGAACAAACTTCCAAAGTGCGGAACCCTTTCTTCCGAGCGTATTTACTGAGCCATCGCATGAGATTTGTCAAAGAAAACTCGGGAGCTGTACAAATAGAAGAGGTGGGAACGAATCAACTCGAGATAAATAAAGAGGATTGTTTTTGTGCATTCAAATTGTACAATGTTGCGTAAAACGGGACGGTTTGTGCTCGGTTTGTTGGTTCGCATGGCTGTATTTTGCTGTTATGTTAAAAACAATTTATTTCTACTTTGTATACTGCTGTGTTACTTAGCGTGGCTAGCGAGCCACCTGCCGGCATTTAAGTCACATAATTTCTGCGTGCTTACGTTTACAAATACCCTATGACAACAGGCAGAAATAGTATATAAAAACAGTTTCTTTCTATGTTGTATACTGGTGAAAACTGTGTTACTTAGCGTAACTAGCGACCCACCTGCTGACACGTAATTTCTGCGTGCTTACGCTTAAAAGTATCCATACATCAAGCCGAATTACGTTGCATAATTTGCAACGAAAACATAAGCTCGCGGAATTTCCGTCGCGTAATTTCGGCAGAATTCAGTACGAATTCTTAATATTCCTTTTCGAATTGGACATCAAACGCTCTCTCAGAGCTATACAGGTATATACAGACTACTGGCTACTAGTAATTCAGTGGTGGGGAAGATAAAAGCTGCTAAATCCCAGTAAAGGCCTTCCAATCTGTCGCCAGCAACATCCTGAATTGGATCGCTGGGAAAAATCTACCGTTCGGAATTGCATTCCTCTGTGCATGTATCGTTTCATCTGACGATTTTAAACTGTGATACGATATTGCTGTGGAAGATTGAGAGGTGATCTGTGATATTCACCGATGGGAATAGTCATTTGATTGCATCTGGTTCTGGGTATTACCCAGAAACTAAATCAAAATTCATACTTGGTCATGTACCTATGTAATTGTGTACACAATTTATATGATATCTACTACAATACTAAGATAATGTTTACCTAGATGTAACAAAAATCTGCAATAAGTTTAATTAAGTATAATAATCTCACTACCACGCGCCACGCTCCGGCGTGCGGGAGACGCGCCCGCGGGCGTGAATTCTACATACAAATTCTATAAAAACACATTTCCGCGTGGGGCGGCATTTGACTCCATTTCCCGCACCCTGTAGTGCGACGCGTTGTAGTGTGGGATCCGCCTAAAGTTTCATAATCGAATGATTCATTACAGAAAACACCACATTGGAATCTAAATTCAGTTCATATTATTTCCATAAATGCTCTAAAATGCTCTTTTTAATATTTCAATCAAAAAAAATTCTACATACCTATACTAATGCACGCACTTAATTAACATTCCAACACAATTTTTCCTAACAACCCTCACCTCGCCTTGATCATCACGTCACTTATCAACAAGTTTGCGCCTTAACTTAGCAAGTATTCAACTTAGGTCCCAAGAGGCAGCCGTCTTGAGGCGCCTCGATCCAATCGCTTCAACTTAGACACACTTAATTACCAGTCGCTACTTAATAGGTGGTGTAACTTTATAATTTTCGTAATGTTTTAACTTTAACTTGCTTGAAGTATGCAAGTATCGTTGGAGGGTTAAAAGTGTAAACGTTTGCTGGAGTTGTGGAAGTTGGGTGTGGTAGTTTTGCCAGGGTTTTCACTAGTGTAGATCTTATAGATAACGTTTAACATCTATGTGGTCTCGCTTAATTTCTTACGAGCTTTGGTACAATCGGGAATTTGGAACAAAAGGGAAATTAATAGTTATGCAAATTAACACTCTGCGTCGATTTGCCTTTAAATGGCTTTACATTTCATATAACTATCCGAGCAAAGGTGGCCCCGACTTACGAGTCGTGAGTTCGAACACAAGCAGGCGCTTTACTCTGTGTATATAATTTCATCACCACTGCTCTCAAAACGGTGAAGAAAAACATCATGAGTAATCTGGCATGTCCTAGAACCAAAAATTCGAAAATATGTGACATCAACCAACCCGCACTGGACCCGCGTGGTGGATTAAGGCCCCCTTCCTCTCACAGAGAGGAGGCCTGTATCCCAGCAGTGGGAACATTATAGGCTGATTATACAACTATTAAAGAATGATAGTTGTGACTTGGTTGTACGGGCAATATAAGTTTATCGTGAAATTGCTTTACAATTAAGCCCTAACTTTACCTAATCGCTGGTGTGGTTAAAACCACCTTTTTAAGCCACGGTTTTTGCTGCAGGCAGGTACAATTAATATCGCACCCAAAATCACGAAACCTACCTTACAGCAAGAAGGTAATTTACCAACGCCGCCGACCTCTCGACTTGATAATCGAACGCTCGGAATGTAGGCAATTTTCGGTTAAATAAAATGAAAGCTATTTCGGTACGTAGATTGAAGAATATTTCTCGCATCCAGTTTCCAGACTATGTAGGTATTCAAAAATATAGCGAACCGTCTGCCTTAATTTTTAACATTTTGCGTAGAGTTTTAGTTTTTGAATAGCTTATTCAATTTTTTAAAATTCTAAAGCCAACATAGTTGTGAAAAGGCTAGTCAGATAATGAAGTTGCACGTTGCTAGAGATTATGAGCATCACGTGTTGGAAAAGGTAAGGCCCTTAGTACACGGCACGGTTTCTTTACGGTACGGTGTGCTAAGCACGCCGTAGAAAAATCGTGTGGCCTTGTATGAGAAAGAAAGAAAGAAGAAAGAAAAATATTTTATTATGCACAAACAAAACGCACACTTACAAATAAAAAATAATAATAATAAAAAAAGACATAAGATACACATAGACAAAAGACTCGTACTCAAGCACAAAAAATGTTGACACTTTTGTCTATTGGTTGATGTCTTGTATGTGATATGGTTCTATGGTATACGGCGACAGCGCCGTTCCGTAATGCCACCGTGTCGTCAACAAACTTCCATCACAACACTGACGACCGTGCCTAGACACGGAGAATAATCCGTAGTTTTTCAAGGCAAGGAAAACGTCTGTATAAAGGGCGTTATAGGTGACGTTATCGTAACTGGTCCAATTCGTCATTAAACACCTAGAGATTCCAATGGCTTCGCGCAAAAGGTAATGTCGAAAGGTATTACTTCTGTTTCATATCCATCATACCAGGCATTCCAGCTATCGACCCGATTTCACCTTAGTTCTGTTTTTTAGCATTGTAACCATCTTCTGCTTCTGGTCATTAGACCGCATTCTTCTTTTGCATTTTTGACTAGCATAACATTAAACATGAACATGATAAAGTCACCAACACCCCCTTCAGTTCGCCCATTGTGTCACCCCTTGTAAATTTTCTACATTTTTATCTGTAATTTTTATGGTGGACATAACAAAAATAATTATATCTATCATAATAAAGATTATTCGATCTATCTATCTATGATATAATATCACACCTCTTTCCCCGACGGGTTAGGCATTTCGCCAGTTATGTTTAAGTCTCGTGTAATAGAGGACCAGCCTATAGCCATCAAACGGGCGCCAGTTTCCGAGCTGTTATTAAGAAATGCATAAAACAGTCCTATCTATGGGTACAACATTTTTCTTCTGGAAATTTTACAATCCATAAAAACATTGAGCTACTGAACTCCATCCGAACAGAGCAATCATCGCGCTGTCAGTAAAACCACGGACAATTGTCGGAATGATATTGCGACAGTGCCGTCAAGGGCCCGGCGGGGCCCGGTGGGGCCCGTGCGGCCCGAGTGCCCGACTGTCCACGGTGCTATCTTGCCAACTTTTCTCGTTTAAACTTATTCCCTTTTATCTGCGAGTGGCCGACGTGGGCCGCCCCGACTTATCGCACACTTTTATTAAATTACTTGATAATTTCAATCCCTGACGTCTCGCGTGGCGGCTTGTTTATTCTTTTCCGAGTTTTTGTGAGTTTTTAATGGCTTGCTTAGTAGCGGGTGAAAAACAAATGATTTTGATCCTACTAAATAGTCAGTTGTTCCCAGTTTTGTTTTAGGACAGTGGCTGTCTCAATACTCGCATATATAGGTATTCCTGCTGTTGCCTAAGGCTTCGTCCGCGTGAAGGTCGGCAAAAAGTCTCCTATGTCCTAACCCAGGTCATGGTCTACCCATGTGCCAAATTTCATCCAAATCCGTTCTGCCGTTTTAGCCTGAAAGCGTATCAAACTCACTTTCGCATTTATAATATTCAATACTTAGTTAGAAATAGTTAGGATACTTGGCTGGGTAGGTCTCAACGGTGTCGTCAACACATGTATTTGGTTCTATGTCAGGCGTAGACCCTAACCGATAAGGTACGAGCTATGCCTCGATCCGTTATGGGAATATAGGGCTTTCGCAACCTGGATTACGAATTTCATGTTATCGATGAAACTAGCTGGTCTGAAGCCGTAGGTTTAGAATGAAACAAATCGAATATACGTTACAATTCGTATTTTCACTATGGATGAATATACCTACCTAAGGTAAAAAATTCCTTTAGTAAATTAACCTTAACTTCCTCCCTTCAAAAATCGAGAGATAAAGACAACGTAAAGCAAAAGAATTTTAAAACTTAACTAAGTACTTACTTACTTAGGTACTGATCCAATATCCAAAATCTTCCATACAAAAATCGTTCTCAAAATATTTAAAAAATTTATATACGCTTCTAAATCGAGATTGATGAGGCGTATTAATCCACAATTTGCATGGGAGCAAAGATTTAAATTGTTAAATTTACCCTCACCGTACTTGGTTGCGTGACACAGTGACCAAACAGAGCAGAGTGAGCTAACACATCCCGCTTAGAATTATAGATACGATTTTTAGTATGAGTGAGTGAGACAATACTATTCAAATGGCACCGTCAAAGAAACAGGAACGTGACAATCTTTTGACGCGGTCGGGCGAATCTAACTATGTTAATCTTTGCATGAGAAATCTCACGAGTGCGATCGAAGTAAATCTCTAAAATGTCAGATAAGATATTGAAAATTAATTTTATCTGGTCTCGATTCTTAAAGACTTTATAATGGCGATTCGTGAGAAGTTTATCCAGTGTCGGATTGCCCTATCGACTTGGAAAACTAATTGAACAACTGCCATAGCGTCGCAATTATTAAAGTATGGGAAAACTTTGTTAATATTGTGAGCTTTCGACTATCAAACTGTCTTTTTCGCGATTGCAGTGCTGTAATTGTTCGATGTTATTGTGAATTTATTGGTAACTTGTTGTTTTAGTTTGTTTTTGATGTTCGTTTTGAACTATGCCGTTTTATTGCGGTCCTTTTTCAGGCACGTAGCCTAGAGTAGTGTCTAAGCACAAATTTCGATTTAAAACTAGATTTGTGTCCTGTCTTAAAATAGACGACCATCATTTTTCGTCTCTGGTTGAGATAAAAGCAACCACATCCTAATATAATTATAAACAATATCACCAGCCCAGTATTGTCCCACTGCAGAGCAAAGGCCGCCTTTGTACCTTTTTGTGCGACAAGTTTAAATAAATAAATAAATAAAGGCCTATTCTCATACAGAGAAGACACGAGCATGGATCACCACTCGATCCAACGACGACGACGACGGGTTAGCGATTTCAAATCAATATATATCTCTCTATAAGTCCGGGTTTCCCCACGATATTTTCCTTCACCGATATCAGTAATATTGAAAATAAACTATACATGGATAATATTACTAGAGACCGGGCTGCTTCTGTAAAAGAGCATCGTAGTGAGTTGTTTGATCTTCAAAGAAAACAGTATTTATGTTTAAAATTACTTGAACAGGAATATAAAGACTTTATTAGGTAATTATTAATTAGTTTAGGTAGCGTAAGTATACAAAAAAACTCTTAAAGTTTTCAACCCTTTGGCATTTAATTCAATCAACTGAAAGCTGGGGTTGCTAGCTTTCAAATTATTTTATGAAAATTACCTCGAAATAATAACAGCCAGAGCTAATTCTTATTCTTATCTCAGAGATTATGACTACCTGGGGCAAATCATCCAGCTCGGTAGACACAACTTTGAGAAAGAAGCCGACAGAAGGATTCAGTTGGGTTGGGCAGCATTTGAAAAACTCCGTCAAGACTTCTCGTCGCCTATCCTGTAGTGTTTGAAGACTAAGGTCTTCAACCAGTGCGTCCTTCACGCCCGACCGACCACCCGACCGCCCGACCTTCAGTGGACACTGAAGGTCGGGCTGGTCCACAAATTCAAGGTCGCTCAGCGCGCTATGGAGCGAGCTATGCTCGGAGTCTCTTTGAAGGATAAAATCAGGAATGAAATTATCCGGAAAAGAACCGGAGTTACCGACATAGCGCGCAGAGTAAGTAAACTGAAGTGGCAGTGGGCTGGCCATGTTTGTCGAAGGACCAATGGCCGGTGGAGCAGACGAGTCCTGGAGTGGAGACCGCGTATCGGCAAGCGTAGTGTGGGACGCCCCGCAGCTAGATGGACGGACGACCTAAAGAAGGTTGCTGGGACGGACTGGATGCGGAAGGCGGAGGACAGACAGTTGTGGCGCAGTCTGGGAGAGGCTTATGTCCAGCAGTGGACTGCGATTAGGCTGAGTTGATTGATTGAGCTAATTCTTAAAAAAAATTAAACAGCTCAGACAGAAGAAACTTTATCCTAAAACCTTTCAAATTCTTACTCACGTTCAGTTATTTTTTTAAACTTTAATTTTCTAGAAAAATTAAACTTCATTAATTTATGTAAGAAAATGTACAGCTCAATTTACTTTGTAATTTCACCGCAGTCGTAAGCATTCTTCAGGAACAGTGGAATTTATTTAACTGAAAATGAAAAGGTTTTCAAAATAAATATCAAGTAGTCGGCTGATTTCTTTTATGAAACCATAAGAAATGAAGCTTCTGATCTTATTTACAAGCAAAATTTAAACACACACGGGCTACATGATTCAATTAGAATCGTGTATCTCTTGTGAATAAATGTGTGTTAGTCACGTAAGTTATCAACGTAATATCTAAAAGCTAAAAGTAAGACTTATACGGGGACCAATTAAATTAGCTAGTGAAACTCCGCAGACGTCGGAGTATTAAATCAAATAATTTCCTTCAAGTAACATAGACTCATAATAACATGTCGATATCTAAACACGATAAAACAAAAGAAAATCGATTTATTCAACCCATACTTCAGGTAGCAAAAATACCAGCCGTTGCTAAACCCAAAAAAACATCAAATGTTTTCTTTTATTATTGTCTTTAGACATCGATTCGTGTGGAGTTTCGCTAGCTAATTTAATTTGTCCCCGTATAAGTCTTACTTTTAGCTTTTAGATATTATGTTGATAACTTTCGTGAGTAACACACATTTATTCACGTGAGGGTCACGATTCTGATTGAATCATGTCGTGTGTGTTTTTTTTCAATCATAAACGGTGAATCAAAACATCGTGAGGAAACCGGCATGTCCTAGAACCAAAAATTTAGAAGATATATGACATCCACCAACCCGCACTGGCCCCATGTGGTGGATTATGGCCCACTCCCTCTCACAGAGAGGAGGCCTGTGTCACAGCAGTGGGACCGTTATAGGCTGTACTTGGCTTATAATATTTATAAAGACTTTTACAAGAGTCGCAATCCTAAAAAAACAATCTTCATTTCTTTAATCAAAATTCAGCCAACCAGTAGGCAACCTCGTATGTATAATATTCCCCTTATTACTCTAGAAGTAAAATAAGGGACACAAAGTTCGCGTATAATATGGGCACAGATTACACAGGGACTTTCAGGGAAACGTTTTTATCTGGGGAGTTAAGATACTGCCTATTATCCGCCATACTTATGTGACGGGCTGAGATGAAACTTACCATCTGGGGAACTGAGCCCATTGCCACGGAAGAAAGAGGACAGAAGTTGTGCAAAAACTCACGACATAATATCGTTGACCTACACAACACACTCAATACCGAGAAAATGATATTAAGTAAAGCTTAAGAACATATGCATTACATATCAAATTCATTTTTTTTCTTTCTTTCTTTCTTTCTTTCATATCTTCTAAAGCTTTTCTTAATGTCATCATCTGCCTAGCTTTTTCTCAACTATGTTGGGGTCGGCTTCCAGTCTAACAGGATGCAGCTGAATACCAGTATTTTACATGGAGCGACTGCCTATCTGACCTCCACAACCCAGTTACTGGGTAAGACGATACCTCTTGGTAAGACTGGTTGTCAGACTTTCGGGCTTCTAACTACCCGAAACGACTGTCAAAGATGCGCGAATGACAGCCCGGACCAAAGACTTAACAGGCTTTCCGAGGCACGGAGGGGTGTCGCTGTGTAAAGATGCACCGCGGCTAGCGTAGCTTAACCTGATCGATCGACCTGTGCAGCTGTTACTGTTTAGCCGCGGGCCCCTCAAAAGCTTTCCTTAATGTCATTTTTCTTCATTTCTTACGTAGGAACCACATTATGTTGGTTAGAAATGATTTAATACTCTCGAGTTTCTTTCATTACAGATTGCACGCACAGTTAGTTTCACAAACCAATTCTTCTTTCTATATAGCCTTCCTTATCGATTTTCCCCTTTTTTTTTTAATTATAACTTTATAATTATTATTTCCTAGTGTGTGTCTCGAAAGACTAAAATAGGACTGTTTTGAAATGATGAATAGCCATATCTGGGAACCACCCTAAGCGCTAATCACACCTAGCCCCAGTCCAAAATATTAAGTGTACAATTTTGACAATTTTTTTTAAATTAATTCTAAAGTCAATCAGCACCCTAGTTACATAACACACTACCAATCACAATCTGAATCATTTTGAAGGATATTGCTAATCCATTGCTTCATATGTCTGAAAAATTTGTCTGCTCAACGACGTACCTATAACGCAATGAATTTTGTTGAGCTGTCAAAATGAAAGCCATTGCTTCTGATAGTGTGTAACGGAATTACCCCGCAGGGCATGCTTGAAGTAAACCTTCTGCTTGGTCCTATGAGTCTGAGTATCTAAAGAATGGCCTATATTACTCTCTATAGTTATGTGCAAACTACTTTACGTGCGTTCTCCTATTTATAATAAAGATAATGTTTGTATAACATTACACTGCGTTAAAGCAACACGTTCTCAACATTCACAAGTCGTTTAGTTCGCAATTTTAAAATAGAAAAGACATTTTCGAAATGGGTTTGTAAGCCAGGATGTAAAGTGCCGCTTAAAAGTTAGGGAACAACTAAACTTTTAGTCTAAAAAGAAATGGTGCATAAGTAGTTGCAGAGGCATGGACAATATACCCCACTTACATTGTTCTTAGCTAAGATAAAAGCTTACTTATCTTTTTCGCTGTTTCGTTGGAATATTTTTTGAGACTGCGGACTTTGTGGCCCAAGGTTTGAAAATGTCGATCAATAATATGAAAATACCAGCTACGTCCCGCGGTTTCACCCGCATAAGTTTCGATCCCGTGGGAATATCGGGATAAAAAGTATCCTATATGTTAATCCTGGTTATAAACCATCTGTGTGCCAAATTTCATCCAAATCGGTTTAGTAGTTTTTGCGTGAAAGAGTAACAAACATCCATCCATCCATCCATCCATACAAACTTTCGCGTTTATAATATTAGTAGGATATGTAAAAATAATAAAATGTATACCAATTCGCTGCCCGTTCAAAGTTACCCCGGTATGAACATGACTTATTTTGCATAAATAAAAATTATTATATTAATCCCCAATCCATTTTTATTAGAACAACAAGGGGACGACGACGACCACACGATAACGTCGTTTATTGTTATAAGTGTGTTTTCTTTATATTATAATAAATAAATAGTATGACCCTGATGATGGTGATGGGGATGGTGATGATGATGGTGGCGATGATGATGTCCATCAAAACCCGATATTTGATGGTGATAGTCCCTCATAAATACCGTTAATTCGGCATTACTGAACAATTAATAGAAAAGAATCAATAAAAATTAGGATTCAAAATAACTCGAAACCTACAACAAAACAAAACAAGCGCTAAAGTACCTATCTATTATTATACATAAAAATACCTTTCTAGTCATATAAAAATTATTGCTCTTGGAGCTACCGGGTTCCATACATTTTTTCCCATCATCCTTTGTAAGATTCAAAATGAGCCAACCCCTTAATAAATTAGTGCCAACATCAATAAACACCAATGGAAAGAAAAAGGAGTTACACGTTATTTCTCTCGCAACAGCAATCGTAAACGGCAAATAACTAGAGTGTCTATTCTATACATACAACACGCATGCAGCTCAAAATGAACTATAAAGCGTACACAAATGACAAAAACGAAATCAACAGACAAAGCAGCTAACGCAGTCGGTAGTTTACTCTCCAACAAAAACTCGACGGCACATCATGCTGACGCGAGCTCACATAAGTAACAAAGCCGAATTCGAAAAGGGTCATTTCTCCAAATCGAATTACAGTTTTTTCCAAGAGCAAATTTTTTAGATTGGACTCGGCAGGGGCGTCAGATAGTAAAATTAGAGCGTGGCCCGTAATTGTTTGAAGCGAACGTACGCTTGTTACCAACTGACAAACACCACCCCGACAAACCATTCCCAGCTTTATTCCCCGGTGTTAGAGGTGATTGTGAGTGCAATGATAAAGTTGGTGCTGATATCCGGAATTAGAACAAAGGGTTGTCACCGGTAGAACGTTGCTCAATAAAGTTTAATCAGAGCCGACAAGCAAATGTAAGTTACGTTCAACCTTACACCTTCATTGGTAGTGACGTAATACATACATGTTCGTGACGTAACGAGCCGTCGCTGGGAATGCTATTATGGGCGCTAATATTCCAAATTTACTTTGAGAGTAATTACAGGAGAGAATCTCTAAGGATCATTTTCATTAATGAGAGGGGCTTATGGTCCTTATGTCCATAATATTGTGGACTGTATCGTTCACACATCCGGAATGACGCAATTACAATCGTTATTTTTTTTGGGATTTCTGTCTTGTTTGACGACAATTCAAAAATAGATCGGGCCTATGGTAATAAAGTCTTTTCATATACTTGTGCATTAAAAATAATTTATGAGTTCCTGCATGAAGCCCGTTTACCCACTTTTATTGACACAAATGACTTCTGGATAAGTTCACTTTATTTTGGAACGTCCGTTTTTCTCTTGCTTATGTAGTATTCGCAAGGACTGTACATGAAACTCACACCAAAAACAATAGCCAAGTCGACATAGTAGGAGCACAAACAACGGCTAACGTAGCTGCGTAGGTATTAGGCATTCACAAAGACAGTGAACGTGCCGACCCAACTGTACCCAACAAAAGCCTAGACTGGTCGATAGGCATGACTAACATCATCAGACATCCAATGAATAATGTGAGAACGACGGCACACAGATATTACAGCATAGTATATTTATATCCCTAAATAAACTGCGGATATCACAAGGAGTAGAAAATGAAGACGAGGGTTTACGGCCTAAATAAAGTCCTAAGTGTTTTGAAATGACTTCAAGAATTGACTCTTGAAGTCATTGCAAAAGATACTTGAGTATCTTTTAATGAGCAGCGAATTACACAATAAAACCCTTTTAAAGCTATTTACCAAAATAAAATACACATCAACGACAACACTGTAAATAGATTGTCCAAAATTCTCGCTGTATCTAATTTGATAGTACACCATATTACGCCTCAATGCCCGTTCCTTGTTACGCCAAACCCAATCGCGGCAATACCCAATCACAAATCGAAATAGCTTTCCTGAAACTCAGCAATGTCGATTTTATATCAAAAGCCGAATCGAAGAGATAAAACCTCGCGAAAAATCTTCTCCCTTGGCCCCGCAAGCGATTATCAAACCATTTAGTTTTATTACCATCGATCGCTCCCTGAAACTCATTCAAAATGGTTGACATTTAACGCACGAATTCATTTCTAATTTTCCGTCATTGTTTGAGCGAAATTAGTATTTGATTGCTTCTCAACGTAAGGTCACGAATTCGTATAGCCAATATAAAAGTTGAATTCGGGGGAATTTCTATTAAAATTTTTGATGTGGATATTATTCGTTTTGAGTTCCTAGAGAAGATTACATCATTTACATTTTGGGAAGGTTTAGTTTAAATGTAAGTCTGATGACCTTTTGAGCCTTGTTGAATGTAGATTTGTAGACCATTTTCTAATTTGCTAGTACTTGTTGACAGGCCTACACTGTTAACACTGTCGTTTGTAGAACATTGTAAACGCTAATTATTTTTAAAAGAGTAACTGTGGAGTTTCTTGCAGGCTTTTCTCAATAGGAAACGATCAATCGGAAACTTGCACCTAGCTTCTGACGTTTCATAAGTGTCCATGTCCATTTTGACAGTTGGTATATAACCTGATATATTTCGTCATTATTTATAAGCTCATTATGTAACGTAAGTACCTATGTCTTACAAAATGAGGTAGATACCAACTATGATTAAATTAGACGTAAGTACTGATATTTTTAAATTCATGTCTACGCTATGATTGATGAGAACAGTATCAGTTACTACCACAGCTACATTCAAGTTCAACGCCCAAAGTTTTTCATATAAGAGTCATAACTGACATATGACAGTACATAAATTGAATATTTTGACAAAAAAATACGTATTCTCCATGTTATGTCAGTCACAGATGTCGAAACAGCAGTTTTAGAAATTTATGTGTGTGCGCAACCCTTGGCCTAGATTATGAGGCAGTTTCGTAGATAAGCTTCCATTCCAATAGCTGTCGATGTTAGTAGGACAACTAACTATTACATAAAAATAAACATTAGGTTCTATTGAAAACTAATTTTCTTTTCGTATTTGTTAAAAGGTAAAGTCTTTTGGAGTGTTCTATAGAATTTTGTTTCAACACGATGATTGTATCAAGGTAATCTAATTACCTTTAACTATCTAACTAGATCCCAACTTCGATCCAATATACCAATATACCAATATACCAATATACCAATATACCAATATACCAATATACCAATGAAACTATGATACGTGGTGCGACTCCAAAGACCAAAGAAAATACTCTTATTTTTAGCATTGTTTGAGATTTATTTATTTTATCTCCACTCAAAAAGCTATGATCCTTTTACTAACTATGTATATGTGTAACTGCACTGGGCCCGCGTGGTGGCTTACAGCCCGCTCCCTCTCACAGAGAGGAGGCCTGTGTCCCAGCAGTGGGAACATTTTAGGCTGATTATGCTAATGCTATGTATAACTATGAATCGAATGACCTATTAACAACCATGTAGAACCAAGTCACGACTCTTCCAATTCCTAAAACTCCCAATAACAAAATTATACAAACTAGTATGCTGTAGGTATAATCGAGTCACTCACTACTAATCGTTGCGAACAACTTAGAAGATCATCTAGTTTGATTGGATTCCTAACTTTCAGTACACTATTGCGTATATAGCTTCATAAGGATTATTGACTCTATTAATACAAATTAAGGACATACTTGGGCGGCATTACATGGAATGTTCAGCGGTCATTAGAGCATAATGTTGTATGTTCTCTGGCATATCTCTCAAATGAGAGGAGTTGTTGGGTAAGTGTGTCAGTAACTGTTTAGATTATGATTATTACGAGTATGTAAGTTGTTTTAGTCAACGGGGTAAACTAGCTTTTGATGAGTGTGCATTACAGCTTCACTTAGCACTAAGCTATGCTTCATTCATCACCGCTGCTCTCAATACAGTGAAGGAAAATGTCGTGAGGAAGCGGCCTGTCCTAGATCCATAAATTCGAAGACATGTGACATCTACCAACCCGAACTGGGCCCACGTGGTTGATTACGGCTCCTTGCCTCTCACAGAGAGAAGGCCCAGCCGTGAGAACATTATAAGCTGATTATGCTAGCACTATGCTTGTCGAAAATAATTTCGTTGCAAATTGTATAGCAATAATACAATTTCACCTCCAACTCACTCAATAATTCATCTCATACTCACATCTGAGACACACACCGCTCAGTAGTGATCGACCGTTATAGACTGCCGTTATTTACTTGTACGAGGTGTCTATGGGTCAATTTAGCTTTTTAATCTTAGTTTTTTTTTTATGTTTCACCTTTTTTGATGTTTTTTTTTATTACTTGTTTTGTGTCTTTTTTTGCACTGAATAAAAGTTTTATCTAACTATCTATCTATCTCATAACTCCTTTGACCACTTTTCAGTAACATTTTTTTAAGTTATAATTTTTTTTGTTCCTGACTCTAGGACCGTCCGCTGTATTGTGTCGAGGGTGTGTCCACAGATACCTACAAATCTCGCATGCAAAACACCTACCCCATAAAACAACCTTGGTCCCGAAAACCCACTATTTAATATGGGTATATAGCTTCTATTTGTGTCGAAATAGAAATAGGACGCACCCCTTCGGCCGTTTACGCAAACTGTAAATAAAGTGAGAAAATATTCTTAAGGATCACCCCACACCGTGTGAAGTGTTTGCAGTCACGCGCGACACGTGTGAATCGACATTTATGGAACCGACATTTTTCTTGCAACTTATGAAAACAAACTGAAGGTGAAGGTGTTACTACGGCGTATGGCCTTGATAACTTGATTCGCAGATAAGAATCGTTAAATGTTTACATCGATTCGACTTTAGTGCCGACTCTTCTAAAAAACACGTGAAACTAGTGTCTTCCCCTTAACTAATAGTGAATAAGAATGATGCTATTGGACGATTTCTTAATTTTATAGTTACTTAGCAGTTTAAGTTATATTTAAATTACTTATTAGCTAATTGGCTAGATTGTGATGTGAATAAAGTTACAACAAATGTGATACTTTATAAATGGAAAAAAAATTAAAAGAAATCAACTTTAGTCTTGAAAGTGGCTGATTAAGTGCCAATGTCACCAATGACAGCGCGACATAACTGCGTTCAGAAACTTTCATTGTCAATATTCCTAAACAATATGACACTGACAGCTCTTGAACGCGGCTTAGATGTTCTCGCAAAGACGAAGTTTACAAACATATGAAGCAACGGATTAGTAATTTTCTTCAAAAACCTTCGGATTGCGATTTAAAGTGTGTTAAGCAATTGGGGTGTGTTTACATGTCTTTTAACGGTCATACTTCTCTTTCTTTATCATTCCCAATGCTGGGTACACACACCACCCAGGCCTCCTCCTTGAAAAAATATCTAAAAAAAAACGCTTTGGGCTTACGGCCTTTTTATGGTTGTAGCTAAAGAAGTCTTCTTAAGAATTATTCAGATTGCAGGAAATAAAAAAACAGTCGTATTTACTTTCTTGTGGTAAATAAAAGCAAAATATAGGTGATAAAGTGCAAGCTGTAGTGTTTACGTCAGTATCACATAAAGTTTTCACATAAAGCATCGCATGAGATTGTTTGATGTTAAGATATGGGACTGTGTGGACCAACAAGCGGATTTAAAAACTTTCCGCGAGATTTATGCGAATTATGAAGAAAATCTTGCATCTTCGTAAGAATAACTATTTATCAAATATAGAAGTTTTACTTATTAAATAGCTTATTTAATAACGTTGTTACTGAGCACCACATAATCAATGAATAAGACTCTCAGTAAAAGATTAGTCTTATTTTCGAATAAAATAAAATTTCATTCGAAAACGGCGGTTTCTTACTAAACTTCAACTATATCCGACGACCCTGCATACTGTTCTCTTTTACCTTACATATTTAATCGTACCGATAATAATTATTCAGTTCTACTCAGTACTCCAGTGTCAGCTAAGTCTACTGTAAACAAAGCATAATAATTTGTCCAGCGACTCCTGCTCGCATAAACGACGCAATTGCGCAGAAATCTCTCTTGCATTTATTAGACAACCTTACCTTTTGTCGCGAAAACATGATGCTTTACTAAATTTAATAACGCGGTGAGGGCAGATGAAAATGGTAAATATAAGTGGACTGCTACGTTTGTGTTGTAGACGTAGTTGTGTTGATTTCTTGTTGCTTGTGGGTATTCAAGGTTCCCATTCTGTTTATTGAATAAAACATATTTGGGTATGTGACACAAAATCAAGCTTGTTCTCTTCGAAGGGGTAGGCAGAAGGGCACGCCACGATAGCGGCGGTAAGACCCCTCTTTGAGGAGTGGCTAGAGAGGCGTCACGGCGTTCTCACCTACCGCCTGACGCAGGTCCTCTCCGGACACGGATGTTTCGGGAGGTTCCTGCACATCATCAGGCGGGAGGAGACGCCCGGGTGTCACCACTGCGAGGATCGCCCAGAGGACACGGTGGAGCATACGGTGGAGGTCTGCCCCGCTTGGGCAGAGCACCGCCGTGTCCTCGTAGAGGCGATCGGCAGCGGCGGCGACCTTTCGCGTCCGGCCCTGGTTCAAGCCATGGTCCGGGGCGAGAGGGAGTGGGAGGCGGTCACCTCCTTCTGCGAAGCAGTCATGCTAGCGAAGGAGGTGGCGGGATGGGCGAGGGAGAGATCCTCACGCCTCAGCCGCCGAGGGAGACGCTCCGGGCGTCGGGAGCCGCATGACGACTCCCGACCACCGTAGGCGCGGGCCTGCGGGCGGAGAGCAATGAGTAGCTCTCCGTCCGATCAGGTCCAGGCCCGTGGCGGACGGCGCGTATGTGTTCCACGTGCGCCTCAAAGAGATGTCAGCGTAGTTGACGGGGCCCGACAGGGCCGAAGCCTGCAGGGGTAGCGGGATCGTCCGAAAGGGTTATCGCTGCCCTGGTACATAAAGGGCTAAGGATGGAACACGGGTGGGTTTTAGTCAGTAAGAGTCTGACACTCCCTTCTGCTCCACCCAGAGCGGGAGGGGTCATTTGATGATTTCCCATCCTGAAAAAAAAAAAAAAGGGGTAGGCAGAGGTATACAACTTGTATGTTTTCATCTTGTAAAATCATACATGCACACACGATACCTAAATAAAAAAACCCTATACAAAAAGTCACAAAAACTAACAAACTGTCTAGTTTCGGGCTCACTGTCAATATTAATAGTTGTAGGTAATACTTTACTGTTAAGTGCAAGAAGAATGTTGCAAAAATTGAAAACTTTTGAAAAAAAGCGCCTCGATACACTAGCCCGAATACATAAAGAGACCTAGGCCCTCCTAAACCTTTGACCCTGCCGGCCAACTCTAGTGCATTAGCTGTGACTGGCACCCTAATTGCGTACCACACTCACAATCTGTATCATTTTAGAGAATATTGCTAATCCATTGCTTTATATGTTCGAACAATTTGTCTGCTCAACAACGTAAATAACGCAATGAATGTTGTGGAAAGTCAAAGTCAAATCATTTATTTCAAATAGGCACATTAAAGGCACTTTTGAAAGTCTAAAATAAAATAAAATAAAATTCATTCTAGTCGCCCCTTCCAAAAGGTAGTTTTCGTATGGAGAAGAATGGGCAAGAAACTCCACCGTTACTCTTTTAAAATGTTTTACAATATTTTGCATACATTAATTATATAATTATATGTGAAGACGATGCACCTAAAAATAAAATTACTATACGACAATAAGAATTAAAATGGATAAATGAAACCATGACATATAAATTAACTATGTGATAGATACATGGTGCTCACATATTCACAAACAGTCCAAAAGTAGACGATTTTCATAAATAAATAAGGAGTAATAAGTCCGGGTGTGACCCCAAGTAATTACAGAATGGAATTGTCAAAATGAAAGCCCTTGCTAGTGATAGTGTATTACGCAATTACCCCTCCGGTATTTAAAATAAAATTCGGCGAGTCATAGTAGGGCGCACGCTAGGAAATAATCATTTCAAAGGGTCGTTATCGAAATCGAGAAGAAGGATTATATACAGGTGGGCAAATAAGAGGTATACACTTTATTTTTTAAATTTGATACTATAAAATATAAAAAATATTAAGTATTTTTATTTAAACATGTATAGTATTTAGGGCCGGCAATTCGGTATGGAAAATAATCTCAGACAAATGTCCAGCTCTAGCAGCATGGCAGATGTGAACCCTTTTCACTGCGGTTTTCATGACATTTTCACACATTTCCTGTGTTAGTTATTTCAGTGTATTTTGTTTTAATTCTTGAAGGTTCATTGGCCTGTTAACATAGACACGTCTCTTTAGATAGCCCCACAAAAAAAAGTCAGGAGCTGTTAAATCCGGGGATCTTGGGGGCCAATCAATGTAACCGTTTCTCGAAATTAATCGACCCGGAAACGTTCTTTTCAATGTCTTGATTGTGGCTCGTGCCGTATGACATGTGGCCCCGTCCTGTGGAACCACATGTTTCCTAAGCCCAACTGATTCACTTGATGTATGAAAACTGCTTTATCTGTTACAATGCCATACTGCTCAAATTTAATCACTAAACGAGTTATTGTTAGCCGCGAAGGTACCTAAGTGGTTTCTACCAAAAATTGGCCGCAATTTTCTTAGAGTTTCCGCAATACATGATTGGGTTGATTAGAATGGTTTAATAATTAAAACACTTTGTTCAGTCGTAAAACGCTCCCTAACAATTTTGCCGTATCTACACAAAATAATTTTCATGAAACAACTGTCATAATTGCCGCCAAAACATAATGGCGGCAAAAAAAGTTGTATACCTCCAAGTTGCCCACCTTGTATAAGAATGTTCTGCATGTTATTCAATATTCATCCATGTATCTGTGAACCTATGTAATAGTATTACCTGGAAATAAATATTTTCCTATCTGTAAAACTTACTTTGAAAATCTTTTCAGTGTTACCCTATAGTATATTTCCCACGTAACAATACCAATGATGTCACCGCATTCACCGGTGTAGCGGTGAGACCGTCCATGTATTTATCTCCGACACCCAGCCTGACGGCACCCGACGGCACCCGACGGCACCCGACGGCAAGCTACACCGAAACTCCATTACACGATTGCTTCGACCACTTAACGTTATCCTCACTAATTAATATAAATGATTAACAAATTGCACACCGCACCCGGCACTAGTGGCTTTCGTGGTGTCAGTTTTTGTACGATGTGGTTTTTCGCGGAACCCGTTCGAAAAGCGTGGGAAAATCTGCTTTGATTTTAAAAGTGTTCGTGATTTAAAGTGAAATATGTTTTATGAAAGTACCTTCTAGAATGATTTTCGACGAGTGTAGGAATATTGATTGAATAGTTGCTACAGTCCACTAACAGTGATATTTATTCTCATTCAGATAAGGTTGCTGTTGAGTCGCTGCCACTGACAAATCTGTCAAAATCATTGTGATCTTTATTTACGTTACAATTAGGTTGTTGTTAGCTGCTGCTGTCATAGGTAATATAACTTACTGTGAACGGACTTTAGTTTTACCTGTATATTGTATCACTTTATTATTTGACGGCCTGGAAACGTCTACTCATAAAAGACGTTCTGAAATTATTTCATTTCATGTAACTTACTAGTGAAAACTTTTTTCTATCCATCAGGCGAGATCGTGGTCAAGAGCAGGCTCATTTCGCAATCCAAACTTCCTTCCTATTCTTACATACTATATATCCCCTATATAAAAATACGAAAGTGAGTTTTGTGTTTGTTTGTAACGCTTTCACGCTAAAACGGCTGACCGGATTTGGATGAAATTTGACACATAAATAGATCGTGACCTGGGTTAAGACATAGGAGACTTTATACCGATATTCCCACGGCATTCAGACTTACACGGGTGAAACCGCGGGACGTAGCAAGTAAAAGATCTTGACAAAAACATTAATAAAACTCGTAGTAAGACAGCGAACACACCGCACTTTACAAAATCCATTACAATTTCATCGTGTTTACCAGCTAAGCGAATAAATTAAATCGATCCACGTAACATTTCACGAAACATTGCACATCTGTTAGGATCATTTTTAATCTAAATTCCATCCATGCCCGCCCTTTGTACTGTGGCAAGTTGCCCCTCATGGGCTACGTATTGCCTACATTATACTGGATAAGAATTTATTCCACATGAATAACCGGGAACACTTTAAAGAAATGGGGCAAAGGCCTGCGGAGGATACTCCTTTTAAGACAAACTAATAAAATCTTAGAAGGGATTAAGGATGATTTTCGGTGAAACTATGTGGGTTGGGAAACTTGTACAAGTTTTCTGGTACCTACGATATATAAGAGACAATATTTTTTAGACTTTATTTATTTTAGGACAAAAATGGTTAAGAGCCAAGGTTGCCTACCTGAAAAGTTAAATATTAAGGGGTTTATTTATAACCGACGATTAAAGTGACGTTTAAACGTCAAACATGTATGGTTATACTGTAGCTAATCACTCGTTTATGAATGAAGGGGAAGTTGTTTCTGTTCTATAAGATACATTTTTTGTTTCGTTTTTATTTTTTTATTTCTAAATGGGCCTGCTCTTGACCTCGATGATGCCTGATTGAAAGCGATGGATATATATACAGTAGGACGCCGATTATCCGAATGAATTGGGACCGGCTTCGATTCGGATAATCGAAAATTCGGATAATCGGACATAGACTGGTAATAAAGAAAAACGAACTGTCACACATAGAATAAACTTTATTAAGTTTAACAAACACAGTTCTACAATAATGGACTCCAGCGAGTTCCAACTTGTTACAACAAAACTAAACATAAATTACATATGTACTTGGTTTTAATTTTTTATATTACGCTTAGGACCGATTCGGATAATTGGCGATTCGGTTAATCGGCGTTCGAATAATCGGCGTTCTACTGTACTAAAATTCGAATTCTTGCTTAAGAACATTAATAAAATAAGCTGAAAGCTTAAAAATCCTATAGTGGCAGGTAATCACTTAACCATTAGTGAAACAGTAACCTCAATTCACGACGACACATTAAACACCGACTTGGCGCCACATTTCTTTCACAGACAGAAAATCTTTTAAAACAAAAGACAATCTTCATCCACCAATTAAAACACAATCTCAACTCTACAATGTCCTTTGAACAAACTCATTAATTGACAGTTTGACTTGGAGAACGGAAGTAAAACATCTTAATTTGTTCGCCGTCTAAGTACTAAGTTCTGAGACAAAACCTACTTAGGGTATCGTTTCAGGAGACACGTTGTTTAGTTTTGTAACTCCAGTGCTCAACTCGAGCAGAGGAATCTGCTTAAGTGGATGAAAAGCACAGCTTTAGCTAGGAAATGTTTGCGCACTTCAGCGAACACGTTTTATATATTTTAAGCTGAGCTGAGCAGGTGGAGAGATGAGGTCTTTTTATATCTTGTTTTGAAAAATCTGTAGAGACGTAGGTAAAAATAAAAGATGTCATAGCTTGCTGTAAATCCAACAGCACTAAGCGTAACGACGCAACTGCCACTACCAAAATTACGTGTCGGAAATTCTGCGTTTATGTTATCAGGCCGAAATTACGACGCGTAATTTCGGCCTGATATGCCATACGTTGTTTAAAAAGCATTGCATACGCCAACAGTTCATACATTCCAGTCCCTTTATAAAAAATCCGCAAAGAAACCGTAACAATTCAATTAAATCGAATAGCGAAACAAAATGCAATTGTTTTGTTCAACCAAAAGTAACCAAAAGACGATGATTTTATTTCATACTCCCGTGCTGTGTATGTTTGTGCCAAACGCCCGCAGGTGACTGAACAAGGCACACAGGCAGAGCAATACGCTCCAATAGATTGAATAATTAACTTACCCGCGCGTTTTCAAAACTCTCACCAAAAAAATATTACACACGAATGAGTCATCATGGAAATATGTGCGGAGTAGTTTAAATCCAGATTTTTCGCGTTGTAACCAATTTAAACTACTCCAGTTTAAATTGGTTACATCGCGAAAAATCTGGAATATTATGTTTTTGATATTTACGTGAGCAGGATACTCTTAATAGAAGTAGTTACATATACCCATGAAAGTACGCAATTAAAATTAAATGAGTATCAAAAACTGAATGCAATAAAAAGCTGTGTTTGACTTCTCGGATATCGAACTGACCAATTATACTGAAGCTCATTGCATTCTCCAGTCCTAGATACAGGCTAGAACATGAGCTAGAACTCCTAAATGTAGAGATCGTTCAATTAACTCGGCCAGCTGGACCGTCTACTAATTAAATGAATGAACAATTAGGTACATAACGTCTGGCTACGTCCGGCCATCTTGGATAATCTGCTTCAGTAGTTCTGATCATCACTAGTTGCCCTGTGACATTAGAATCAAGCCTTCAAATTAACTGAGGATCGAATCTAGCTCGTTTGCACAGCACTATCTCTATACTATGAGGGAGTAATTAAGTGTTTAAGGAGCTAATTTTTTATTTATGAACCTGAGGAACAATTCTCGTATTTTTAAGAACATTCTAATCTCAGTCTCAATCTGTCATACATACCCCTAATTAACTACATTTTTGACAAGTTGAAATTAATTGCCGAAATAAAATTAGTCTTAGGGTTGATTTTCCAACGCCAGATAAATATATCCGAGGAATAATTTTAAATGTTTGACAGTTCATCTCATCTGTCAGACGTCAATTTTATTCCACGAATAAAAATAATCTGTCGATTGAAAAATCAGCCCTAAGTAACATTTTGAATTACTTCCTAGATTTGGCCTTCAGGTAAAACTCTTAGGTACAAAAAACTCATCTCAAGCAAAGACTTAAAAACAGTTTTTCAGACGACGTCATCCTTCACCTTTATTCAGTTGTGACCAAGAACAACTTCAGAAGAATAAGTCACCGAAACTCACACTTGTCGAAAATACGGCCACGCTGCAAAATCTTGAACTACTGACTATAACTTCCGTTATGAAAACGATGAAAAGCACGCACCATGTAACTGCGTGCATTCACTGAATTCTATACGTAGGAACGTTAACAGAGAGTGGTAACGAGTACATAACATGGTCACCATTGTTTTTAACACAAAACGAACGAAACCCCGCGATTTTGATAGATATCTGATTGGGAAAGTTTACCAATAGATCTAATCGTTTGATAAAAAATGTTAGATAATGTTACAACTCAGAGCCTCGTTATTTAAAGGGGATTACATTTGTAATTTTAGTTTTGATTGAAAAGTTTAGTTGATAGATAAGTTACACTATCAAACTCTTTAAGGGTTATTTTTAAACATCGTCATAAATTATCTCCTTAAGTCGCCTTAAAACTAATGGCTTCGAAATCAGTAGCTGCTGTCAGTAGCTCAATCGCATCTTATTAATTAATGAGGGTCGAAAAATTATGTGGAAAACTGTACTCATCCACGCTGATTACTTACCATAAAACAACTGTGTTGAATGGACCTTGATGAACATTCACAGTTCAATTAATCAAAACTTTCATATTGCTGTTTAATAAATGTACAAAGTCATTTCATGTTTCCCCATCATTATTTGCAACGCAAAATATTTCGAAGTGTGAATATTATAATATAAATGGAAATTACGAACTGCAGTCCCACCCAGCGAAGAGGACCAATGATGAACATTGAAGTGAGAAAGTATGGGATCCAAATGATATATGATAAGGTTTTATATTTTTAGTATAATGAATTCCACATACTCGTACATAAGAAACACGATATAAAATTTATGATGGAAGGTGAATGTCTGTACAAGGAATATGAATTGAATCGATATAATTAATTAAGGAAAATATATTTTTTATGGAGAAGAGAAAAGCCACTGACGTTTTATAACATGTCAAGTCACCAACTACTCTATGGTGACTCACCAAAGAGTGCCAACTTTACAAACATGACAATATATTAATAAAACAAAAACTTTAAAATCAAGTGAAAGTAATTTAATCATTCATTTTCTCAAAGTTGTTAACGAACACGGAATCTAATTGGCAGCACTTGACCATTGAGACAAACAGCCGAGACATGGCGGAGAATCTAAATCAGGGTTCGGGGATCATGGAAAGACGTCTTGATTACGCCTGAATTAAATTTAATTTGTCGCGAGAGGTGCTCCACTTCTCTCGCTCTGAGTTCCCAACTTTCCCTCTTTGTGAGATTAAGCCCAAAAATTGTGAAAAACTTGAGCGTCGTCCGGTCCCATGGCGGATGTTGTTTGACATACATAATATCTGGCATCCTTGCCTGCCCCCGACAAGTTTTACGTTCCTTCTACAGCTGTTTACTTAAGTATGCTCGGTGGAATTAAAACTTAGAAGAAGTTGGTGTAGCCGAAGTGATTTCCTAAACTCACGCAACGAACGTTTTTTTGAATTTATAGATAGAGGTGTGTTTAGTTTGTTTCTCATAAAATATTGACTGCTTTTTGTTTCGAGAATTCGCTGAACGTTTCTGCACTTAAGTATACGAAAACGCTAATTAATAGTAAGAGTACCTAATTTCATAGAAATATCTTGTAAGCTTTTTGCGGGACAGGCCTAGTCAAATGCAGGAAGTTTGGAAAGAAAAGCTGTGTTAAGAATATCAAAATGTTTTAGCTGTAATACATATTCTGTAACTCTTATTTTTTCATTTAATTAAATTATTCTTATTCTTTCGGTAAGTAAATTTGTAACGAAATAAAAATATTTTCGTTTATTATGGAAACCGAAACTGAAATATTTTCACATTCAAAACGTTACAATACCGATTTTTTTCACAAACATGCTCAACCAAGTTACTACTAGGTATTTCATTCTGCTTGCGAGAAACTCATTGAACCCAAACTGCGTCTGCTGCGCTCAATATTGTTGGAACAATAACTTTGAAAATACGTTTAACTGACAAAATTTATAGCACGGACGCTGCCACAAATAAATATGGAAACATTCTCTGCAGATGACAACTGCGAAGTCAATGTTTACTTAATTAAACACCAAGGCAAAATACATCGAGCACAAGCTTTGTTTTAATATAAATCAGAAATGAGATTAACAAAATTACAACACAATGTTTTAAAATCCTTCAAGCGAGGAGAATATTTAACGTAACTGGGAAATTTCATTAAGCTGATACTAATTAAAGAGCAGTATTGTGGCTGAAAATTCGGCGCCAGAACGTAAATGTGGCTTGTTCAAATTATATCTGCTAGTTATCATGTACGTGAAACATGTACAGATATTGTTGCGAATTAGCGGGAAAATTAACCTTTCTAATAAGAATAAATGGAGCTCCGTATACGATTATTAAGTAGTAAACTTGGGATAATCATTTATTACAAACTAACTTTGTAATTAAGTTGTTGAACTTTGCTAATCAATCAATTTTAATGAAAAACCGCACCCAACTTCCAGTTCTGGGGTTCTTAATAAAGCAATGCGATCATAAAACGGCTAGATAAACCCGTATTTGGCTCGTTCGGTTTTTACGATGCGATCACCGTTCACGAGGGAAGGTGAACGAATGATGTAACAGAAACTGAGCTAACAATAAGAAAAGAGCTCTATTTCGTATGGCGGCGAAATATTGTCCCGAAATGCCGTAGATCCCAGTACAAATAATACTTTACCGGGGACATATCCTCACGTACTCTCGCAGGGCATCTTCGACAGGCTTGTCTAGTTAAGCCTCACATATTTACTGATATTGATACAGGGAACAACCCGCCAAGATGACAATTACTCGGCTCGATGACTGAGTCAAATCTCACTGGATATGACAAAGTAAACACCTTTAAAACTGGAAATAACCAAATTAAACACCTTTAAATTAACACTTTTCTGACAAACTGCACAAGTAGTCTAGAAGATGGTTAATTTAAAATTTATTAAACCGCGCCTGGTGTGACTTCGGTACAATAATTGTTTTTGATCCAGTGAAACATTTTGATCGGTGAATGACCAAAACAGAATATGTATGTTTATAATCATATCTTTCGTAGCACCTATGTTGGCGGCTACGATCTTACGTCTACGAGCCCGCCTACGAGCCCTTCGCCTACGAATCTCTATGCTACGCTCTAAGCTACGCAATACGACTTCTCCGCGCTACGACGATTACGCGCTACGACTACTACGCGCTAGAATGCTACATCACCTATGTATAAATTACTTTCAGCGGTTACAAGTGTTACAACTTTCACCCTCATGTAATGTGTGCACAAGTCCATATACTCATTGTAACACAATGGCAATATTTATGGTGTAAAAACAGTTGCGGAATTTAGTTAGAAACTCATTTAGATGGTAGATTAAAAGTCGGTTAAGCCTAAATCACCCGTTGGCGCGAAACTGTTAGGGTGCGAAAAAGTTATTTAGAGGTTTGAACCAAACACTAATTTGCGTGCGAACAGAGCAGTTTAGCAAACCGCATCAGCTATTAAATAAAGTAAACGACATTAATGTCGGACCTTTCTAGCGGCGATATATCTGTGGCACACGACAAAACCGCTGAATTTCCCAGGAGCGCTATCCACAACATACAGCGAAGAAGAATAACCGGAGTGAATGCAAAATGAAAATTATCATACAAATTCGCCATCTTATATGAACCGAGGTATTACTGTCACAGTATAAGTATGCAAAAATATGTAAGGAGAACGCGGTTGCTTTTACGGGGCGGCGAAAATACGCGACTGAATATTGGCTACGTATTCGCACGCGTAAATTTTCAGCACTTGTAATTTGCATCCGTAAAATAAATAATTGTGGCACGTCTTTGTTGGGACTTCGATGTCTCCGGGGCTTTGTGGCGTTTGTCGCCGAATCGTCGGCTGATATATGGAAATTGTGTTGAATATTTTTTTGTATCTCTGTTAGCGTTGAGTTTGTTTGAAGGCCTTTATGCTTTTTGAAGCTATTTGAGTGAGATGACGGTGATAAATGCGGAGATTAGGTACTTAGGTACTTATTTTGGATTGTGTAGAAGAGATTAGTAGGTATAGAAGATACCTAGGTACATACTAATATATTAGATAAACGATAGGTAGGTACCAACATAGATATTTGGGTATCTATGATATATCACAATGATTGTAAACGCATGTACGGTTTCGATTATGCGTTTACAATCATTGTTTCATCAGTTAGGTATTTGTACTTTATTATCTATAGGCATAGGTTCTATACAGTGGCGTGCATTACATATAGGCACTTAAGCAGTGCCTACCTCGACAAATCGATAAACCATGACCCTGTCTATTACATTTTAGAGTGTGTGCCCACAATTAAGAAACTCACTAAATTTAAATTAATTGAAAAAAGTAATTAATACACAATTGTCGACTTCCTTAACGATGAATCACTGACAGATTGACATGATATTATACCATTTGGCTTTTTATTTTTATTGTAACCTAGATGACATTTTTACTGTTTTACTATGACATTTTTACTGCATTACTGTGACATTTTTACTGTAATTCAAACGATTTGACATTAATTTGTATTATTTTATTCTACTAATTGTTATTTAAAATTATAATATCTTTTGTGTAAATTAAATAATAACATGTTTTGCATGCCGATGTGACGGTAGAGGAGATACTAAATACCCATGTTTGCAAACCAATAAATGATTTGATTTGATTTAAATTATCAGACCTAACACAAAATAAAATCTTCATACAAACACGCGCGGCGGCAGTCGCCAGACGGCCTACTCGGCTCCTGTAGGTACTATTCGCACATTGTCATTGGTCTCTACTCGTTCAAGTTAATACGACGAAATTAGAAATACGTACGTCTCACGCGTAATACTATGACGTTCGATCTTCGCAATTTTTTCACCCTAAAGTAGGCATGCCTACTCAAGTAACCAACCGAGTTTGAATGTTAAAATAATACTTCGTAATTTGGCCGTACGAAGAAAGAAAGGGATGGATAATGAGGTCGCCGATAGTGAGGTAATTTAAATGAAAATCCAAGATGGCGGCTGCGAAAATTTTCAAATTTTTCGTCATGGGTGTCGTTTTCATGGTTTTCGAGGGTGCTGGAACCAATAATACAGTCAAAATGAAAATCCAAGAAGGCGGCTGTATTTTTTTTTATTTTTCAATATGGGTGTTTTTATGGTTTTTAGGGGTGCTAAAGCCGATAGTGAAGGTGAAAATAAAAATCCAAGACGGTGGCTGTGAAAATTTTAAAATTTTGTCATTTTCATGGTTTTACAGCCGCCATCTTGGATTTTCATTTTGAACATCGTTCCTGCCGGGTCCCCCGACCACACACGTTTTTATACCCAGTAAATCAATAACTTAAAACTTAATTAAAGTGCGTAGGTACGTACCTAACTAAAAAGTGTGCCTACCTATTCTGAAAACCAATGCACGCCACTGGTTCTATACTTCCTACAGACCTCGGCATTATACATTACCTACCTGGCCATAAGCGACGGTAATTTCGTTTAGTTCAAAAATCACTTTGCAAAAATCTACTTGAACTATGAATTAAACATAGGTAGGTACAAGTTAATAAAGTCAGAGTACCCTTAGTCTAATAGCCGAAGTTGGCACAGGTAGGTAGGTACCTGCAAGAGTGCATCGAACAGCATCGAATAAGCGATGAGGTCGAGTGCGGCGACGCAGTCTCTTGACGCCGAATGAGGGAAATGAGCAGAAAACATCGATAGTCGCCGGCCCGCTGAGCACAGCAAATGTGATATCCAGTCTTGCGAAAAAGTAGATAGGTATGGTATAGGTATTATATTGAAAAAACATATAGGTACAACTGTACAACGATACTTTACCGCGTTGCAAACATAACGTGGCCATCTTGGTTTTTCAATACATTTCGCGCCCCCTGTCAGTCATTCAATAGCCAAAAAATCTTTGTAAGTACCTATTTTATAGTTATTAATTAAAAGTGCGATCTGCGACGGAGAGGTGTTGAGTTGTGATCTACATAGATATTGCTGGATGGATGATGTCTGAAAGCCAATTCCCGTAATTAAAAACGTTCAAAATCTAGTCGCATCTCATCTCAGCGACAAAAATTCAAATTAGAGGTATTTTTGACAGATTGAGACTCGAGATCAGACGTTCTTAAAATTACGAGAATTGCCCTCTTTGGTTTGTACATAGTATCGGAATGATTGTTCGGAATAATTGTATGTGTGTTCCATTGTAGATCCTGAAGACTCCTCTGGCAATTCACTCGGACGAGAGTGGAAATCCGTAACTATCACAAACCTTAGTGCAATCGGTGGAGACGTCCAGAGTTTGAGTTGTGGAGGCAAACAGTAGGTAGGTAATCTATCAAAACTTCTACGTACTTACCTGTACCTTCAATAAGAGGCCCCAGAATTTCAGTCTGAAGACTTGCTGCAGCTGTTGTCCTGAGATATTCATTTAGATTAATTATTTAGCCAATTCACTGCTAACTTATTCCAACCTACTAAAGCAGTCAGGATTGCGTACCTAGCTCATGAGCCCAACACTAAATTTAAAATAACATCGGCTATTCGCACGGTTGCTTCCGCCGTGCTGATCAATTAATTAGCCAACGGCAACCGATGTACGCTTGATAAAATACTCAACGACTTTAAACAGGATTCAGTACGCCTGCCTATTTTAGAACAACTCATTAATGTATGGAAATGTTTGTTGTTGGAGTTTAATAGGGTGTCTCGAGTTGAAAAGTGTGCTTGAGGGAGGCGGAACGGTTTTTAAATGTTAGCGTAACGGTTAAGTTGGTAACAGCAGTTACGAATAAAAAAAGTTGCAGGTTAAAAGGCAACAGTCTATCATACACAGGTACCACAGGCGTGTAGACAGATCTGGAGTGAAGCTAACCACCCAGACGCAGAATTGATTCAGCTATTTAGGAATTCTGATTACAATACAATTTTTAGTCCGTTGTATACAAAACTGAAATAGATGGTGGTTTGCAATCACCGTCTAGTGTAGATATCTATATATCGATATAGGCTCGTTTATATTCTTCTAGGCTTCGATCAAGAATGGGTACTCTAGATAAAGGATCACGATTAGGTACTTCGAAAAATATATGAAAAGGTTTGAAATATCAACATCAGTTTATTATCATTCTTATAGGCCTTTTCAGATGTAAGCGATATCGCTGTCGAGCTCGGTAGCGATACTGTCGATCGATTTTGTAAAAATCTCACCGTGAAAAGTTAGGTGAAGTGAACTTAGAGTGAGCTGTCAATAGTGTCAATCCCTAGTATTAGTTGGAATGACTGCTCACTCCACGCTCACTTCACTCGAGTTTTCACGGTGAGATGGATACAGAATCGCACTGCTGCCATGCTATTCTGTAAACACCTCACCGTGAAAACTTAGGTGAAGTGAACGTAAAGTGAGCTGTCAATAGTATCAATCCCATAGCATCAGGCGGAATGACAGCTCACTTTTAGCTCACTTCACCTAAGTTATCACGGTGAAATTTGTACAGAATAGAGCGGCTGGTCTACCTTCTGGTTAGTCACTTTGGACCAGCCTCGCTACCGAGCGCGACAGCTATATCGCTTATATCTGAAGAGGTTTTAATACTCGAACATAAAATTGAATTATGTTTGCGACATATTAATGTTTAGCAATGTCTATCGTCGGTGTAAATGTAAAAACAAATTCGCCTGAGATCGATTCTAGCAGTCTAGTGAACTCAAACTTCAATTAAACCATTTACAGGCACTTTCGAACTGTCAAAGAGTCGGTCAATTAGTCAGAAAGTTGAAGGTAGATGCCCATTCCAAAACGTAGATCTCTATGAAGAATAACCGGCAAGAACACTCCTTTAAATCAAGATATTATAAAATCCTGGGTACTTATTCTTGTTACTTTGAGAATAGTGTAAAAAATTAAATGAAGAAACAATTCAAAATATAAAATTAAAAGTCTAAACTGACGGCGCCCGTTCACGATAAGTCACATGACGATGATATAACTTTTTCTTTGAAACGATCAAACTAATTTACGTACAATAAAACAAAGGACGAAAACAACGAAAGTAGTCGAAAAAAATATTTATTTCATTAGAATATAAGCTGTCATTACATAGTTAATACATTATTGTACTTGCCAGATCAACTTTATTTGAACACGATAAAGTTAGAATTTAATTTTATTGCTTTTACAACTAGCGAACAACGTAGATATCTTTTCTTATAATGTTTAGTAAGTACCAATCACTTATTATAGAGGGTGGAAGAAATGCAGTGTTTATTGCTAAAAAAATATTTCGAGATAATCTATCTATATTAAAATTTTATTTGTTTCAAATTGACGTTATTTCAAGTTAAACTAATATCAACTTTATTTGAATGGTAATTAAGTTGATTTCAGAGCGCACTATTGAAAAAGTTACAAAAATGTTTGAAGTTGTTGCGTAAACTGAACTTTATTGTGTAGGAATTAAAGTTATTTTTCGATAAACTCATATTTGTTTACATTTTTGGCGAATATGTCGCGAAAGCAGATTATATAATATATCTTAGCTGCACAGACCTACTTTTGAAAAATAAATGCTTTTCGCTCATTTTGAGATTCATGCTAAATCGTGAAATCGAAGATCTCTGGAATGATAACATTCGAGATTTCTACATTTTTTCTGCCCAATATCTAGAATACCTATAATAAAACTGTTACGTTTAATAAATGCAAATATACGTAAATAAACTAAACAATACACATATAAAAATATTTCAATGTAATAAAATTTCGGATATATTCTAGGATCATGAATATTGAATTATTTTTCACTGGAAACTTTGGTTTTGTTATTAAAAACTATGATACTTAAAATCTAAGTTAATTGATAAAAGTATTAATGCCACACAGAGTTTCTAAAATTATATGGCTAAAAAGTCCATTCAATATAAAAAGTTAGACTGTATGCAAAAGCAACTTGCGTCTTTATGGAAATTAAAAATGCATGCATTACTTTTATAATCTGTGCTGAAGTGCTACCAGCCTCATAATATTTGTATCACATTTATCTACTTTTTATTTACTCATAAACATTGTTTCTTGACTTTCCTTAACTATTTTAGCTACTTAGTACATTTTTTTAATTTTATGACTGGTTTATAAAACTCTCTCAAGGAAAAAGGGATTTATCGAGCACATTTCCAATATTCAAAGAACTAACATTACCAGATCTTTTTTTTACGAAAATAAATCTTATATTGACAACAGTTCAATAACATCGGCGACACAGTTCACCAACGTATTATTTTCTTCTGAGAATGGAAGACTTCGAAATAGCTGAGATTAACTTCAACACTTAAGTTTAAACAACGTTTCTGAGCAACACAGCTTCCTAATTTAAAATTCATCATGGCGAGCGAGCGCTTCGCCGAAATCAGTTGCTTGCGAGCCGACAAAGAGGTCGTATTTGTCCAGAATCTCTGTCTTAGTGAGTTTTTCGTCGGCGTCCGTGTCTGCTTCGAAGACTAGGTGTCTTGCTTCTGCTTCAGCATGGTCGAACTCGGGAGGTGCGATCCAGTCTTTGACTTCGTTCTCGTCCATAAAGCCGTCCTTGTCTGTGTCTCTGTTGAAAAATGTGGTGTTTAGTTGTGACTTCTTCGTATCCGATAGCCCTACAGTACGGCCGTCAAGAGAATGCGTTCTTGACACCTGTCAGTGCGACAATTCTAGTAACTAATATAAACATCAAATTCGGAAAACACGTTTGTATGAAACTGACAGGTTTCAGGAACGTATTCTCTCGTCGGCCGCATTGTAGTCAATGCACGTGAAGGATTTTTGTTTGAGTTTATTTGAAGGCCCCAATAAGTATAGTGAAAAATCCGGTGACATAATTTAGATTGAAAGTATAATAACAAAGTAAATATGACATCATTAAATTGTTATCCTTATTTTATTCTTCCAAAAATTTCTTGTGCACTGAGTCGGTCTAACTACCTACTTGTTAACAAAAGGTCAATTAAAAAATATAACCAATTACAACCTTATTATTCCATGCAACCGAAACAAATCTTATGGGTCCGCTTATCATGCAGCTCTTTAACCATAGAAAATTAATTACCTGAACAATTAATTAGGTATTGTGTTCTCACTGCTGCGTACTTGAGCAACCAAGCATTTATTTACACACACCAGTCTTACTCACCAGTATTTCGTGAGTTATTTATTTAAGGGCTGATTTCCCCAGATCAGATCACTTTTATTCGAGGAATAAACTTGACGTTTGACAGTTTTTGTATGGAAGATCTGTCAAAAATTCAAAATTATTTCTCCGACAATGTTATCTGGCATTGGAAAAACCAGCCCTTAGTTACATTGTTAATTTAGTTTTCTTGTCCTTAAGTGCAGTGCATCTTTTTCTTTCTATTTCATTAAAAAAAGGACAGAAGATAAATATTAGTTTAGTCCTGTCAAATTAGTCAGCGCCTGACTTAAATTGACGTATTTTTAGTAGCCATGTTTTTAATCACGTCTAAACTGTCTATGGAGTATCTTAATTTGACAGGACTAAACTAATATTTATCTTCTGTACTTTCCAAAGAAAAAGATGCACTGAACTTCAATTTAGTTTAGTTTGTGAACAAGGGAATCGGCGCCATTGTATAACTCACTAACATAACTACTTTATCTATTAGCTCTACTTATTCCACATCCGCTCATAGTAGACTGATTGATTATAGATCAAAATAGAGAAAAAGAACAACTTTATCTATTAAATATTTGCATGCTATCACTACACGGCGAAATCTGTCTTAGCACTGAATTTGATGTGTAACATGTTTTGTATCTGCATTTTATGCAAATGTAAGACTTTGATTTGATGGCATTCTATGTCATCATCATTTCAACTGAAAGACGTCCACTGCTGGACATAGGCCTACCCCAAGCACCGCCAATTCCTTTACAAGGTCATCGGTCCACCTTGTGGCCTTCCAACGCTACGTCATTCTATGTAAAACCTAGCTATTCCTAGTGTATATGTAAAACATAGGTCTTCAATGGCATCATAAATAGGACAATATAAATGCATGACCACAAACTGGTCGGCCGTATTGTTCAGTGTCAATACATTCATTGCATTCAATGGAGCTAAATTGTTGTTATTGTGGTAGCGGTGGCCGAGTGACGCCTGCTTATTGACATGATTTGTATATCAATGTGAATGACTGCGTTATTGCGAAAGAGCAATGAACTAGAAATAGCAAAAATTTAAGAATTCGTTTGTGATTACAGTGAGTGGCACGAATCTCGAGCGCTCAATTTAAGAGTGGGGATCGGTTTGCGCATTGTAAACCTATGGTAAAAAAACGTCCCCAATCTTTCATCGAGCTGTCAAGATTCGTGCCAGTGACTTTAACTATTCTTTAGGTCTAAAAATAATGTGCTAAAGAGTCCTTCTTCTTCTTTTGCGCCTTGAAGGATGCATGTTAAACGCGTTTGTTTAGCCGGAAATTCAGGAGCTCTACAATTTTTATTTTTTCTCGCTGGACAACTATGTCTGCCAGCCTCATAGGGTCAAACATATCATAGCACCATTAATAGCATGCAACCTGCATTAGCAATCAGCATGATACCAATTGCACCACACTAGCACCCACTCACATCAATTTTAATGTACTTTTACTATTATTCTACTACTTATACGATTTTCTCTCCCTCAGATACTTCAGATACTCGCTTCTTTCTTTCATACATAGTTAATGAAAATAAAATAGGAACTGACCTGTACCCATGGAACTGTTCCCTCTCCTGCTTGACCCAGTCAGGCTCGTCTTCGTCCTCACCATCCTCAGCCTTGTACATGTCGCCGATATACTCATCCAGGGACACCTTGCCGTCCTGCAAAGTTGAATAAAAACTTTTAGATTTAGTTTTATTTTGTAAAGAGGGCGAAGACAAGATCCCTATTTACTGAGCAAAGGTTTTTGTACTTCTCATTTGATTGCGAGCCTTGTAAATGTAATTTCAAGGTTCCGACACTATCAGGAGTAGACTTTCTAAAAGCTGTATTACCTAAATAGATACTCATTCAAAGTCATCTTTAAATAAGCCAGTATATTTTAATGTAAGGATTCTGTATTACCTACATTTATTTACCGAAACTAGGAGCTTAATTATTATTTTTGTATAACTTCTTTATGCATGCGGGGTTCGATCTCACTAAGAGTAGTCTGGACTTTAAAAGAGACTGTGACCTCTGAGTTTGTTTCGGCTTCTCAGAGTAGTCAGATAGGAAACGCCGATCTTATCTAGCTTATTTTTTTATAATATGTCGTGTAAAAGTGATTCCGATATGCTATTTACAGAATATTTCATTTCATTTGCCTGTAGTAATGTAAAAGTGATTGTTGCACTGTTGCATATACATTTCACATGTTGTGCCTCGTCTCCGAGAGACGTCCACTGTGGACCATTGTTGGTGAACCAAAAAAATAAAGTAAATAAATATAAGTACGTTGTTATTACCTTATCTTTATCGATGTCCTCCATAGTCTCAAGCACGACGACGTCCCTCATTTCGGAGTGGTCCTCCGGGTGAAGAAACGCAGCGAACTCTGTGCGGTTCAACGCGTCATTTTCATCAGCGTCTGAAGATGGAGAACATACTTATTTAATTTCGGATTTTAGTTTTTATGACGAAAAGAATAGACATATTTGACCAAGTCGGTCAAAAGAAATATATATATTATACCCAGAATTAATAAATTTACAAAATACATAAAAATAATTTATTCAAAATACAAAACGCCCGCAATCGATTAGTGTTTTCTTGTTTTTTTTTTTATACGACTACGGCGCATTTAAAATTAAGGATTATTCTTATTATTATCCGAAGAGAACATTTTCTATGTGAAGACCTCAGATGACATCAAGACTATCACTTCGCATAAACTTTTGATTACCGTATCATTTGCCGTAGTTAGCACAATTGCGATTCCTAGTTTACCGCCTACAGTCCTAACAATGACCTATTTCCTTTAATTGTCTTGTAACTTCCAATAGAATAATAAGCAGGTCATATAATAACCATGTAGGTATGTTTGCCACTTTATGTACGTACTATTATGTACAGTCAGGACTTTATATAGTTACTGTTAAGTTACTAAGGCCTGAGACGAATAGTCGCGTTTTTCCGTTTAGATTTACCTAACCTAAGAGGTCATTAGACATTGATTGGCGGACGATATTGTTACCATCGCGAATAGAACCTGGATGGGGCTGGCACAGGAGCGTGGCAATTGACACAAAAAAGAGAGGGCTATGCTCAACAACGGATGAAGTCGGGCTGTGGATGAAGATGATGCTGAAGAGGTCAATTGGCATCTTACAGAACCTTTTCTTTATTTTTTTATTTTTTATTTGTATCATTCTATCTACTCTTTTTTTGTCAAGGTCACCTACGCATAGAATTACTGCTTACCAGCATAAGTCCACCGTCTGCGATCTCTCTTCAGCAGGTTGGTGTAAGTGAAACCTTCGCTGTTCGGCAGCTTGAGTTCCTTCGGGTCCATCTCATCCATAAAGCCGTAAACGTTCTTCCTGTATGCCTACAAAAAAAAAACATTTTATTCGTAATTCAAATAAATCGTCGCTGGTATGCGACATTCAATACTTTAACTCAATGGGTCATGGGTGGCCTACGGCGTTGACAGATAAAATGGGCGTATGGTAAAAAAAAAGCGACATGATAAATAGCGTTTGATAAAACTCGTGGTTGATAAAGCGATATGCAGCTCGTTATCATATTGGAACACTTATCAAAACTGCCGTTATAACTGCCTACACATCGAAGAATCGAGTACTTTTATTATGCAAAGAAAGAAAGGAAGAAAGAAAAAGTATTTATTGCGACTCGTACAGGATCATAAACTAAACACAGTTAAAAATAAAACAAATTATATAAAAAAGTAACAAAAGGGAAAATGAGACAGAAAGTTCTATACGAGGCCAAAAGGCTCCTATCTCAGCATGATGCTTAGTCATTTAAAAAATAAATGTCGCAGCGCTGATATTCTGATAGGGCCCGCTGTGATGTCACGGGCAATCACAGTAATTAATAAATAATAAAATAGATATAATATTATCTTTTATCAACCTTATATGCCATACTTTTATCAACCTTATACAGAAGATCCTAAAGTTGAATTTCATTTGTTATCGAAAAAAATTCTACCGCCCGCCGCCGATCCGAAATTCTTCGCTGACCTTGAAAAGCATACCATATTTTCTACAAATTAATGAATTCGACAAACTCCTCACCTCCCAAGGAATAGCTTCATCATTGTTAGGGTTATGCTGCCTCCAGTGCCGGTCAACATCCTCAGTGATGTACCGCTTCTGGGTGTATCTGATCCAATCCTTCAGTTCCACCAGCGTCACAAAGCCGTCCTTGTCTCCGTCGATCTTGTCAACGATTATTCTAGAAAGAATTAATCTAATTATTCACTCTCGCGCTTGATAATGGGGTCAGTGAACTGTGATAGATGTAGTTTTTATGTACTTTATTATAACGTAAGATGTTTTGTGTATGTGTAATGTAATGAATTAATACAATAGTGTTTGAATGCACATTCCTAAGCTGTTTCTGTGTATCATTACCTGGTACGCTGGTCTTCACTCAAATTAAATTTTATTAGAATAATGTAATACAATAATTTTTTCTTGGTGTTTATTTTGCGAGTATCTTTTACTAATCAACAGAATTTAACATAACATAACATCACACCCGTGATTCACGAAGGGTTAGAATTTACTTTTACTCTACAAAAGGAACTGGCTAAGAATTGTCCCGGAAGTCATAAAAATCTCTATTTAGGTAATATTTATCTGTACAAAATATATAAATTTATTTTTAAAAAAAAACTTAATTCAATTTTGGTAAAGATTCCATATTACTAATTTCCTGTAGATGTTCTGGGAATAAGGAATATAATAATAATTTAGTTAAATTTATCATTTTCTGACTGTCTGGTTTGTCTTGCTGCTTGCTTGCTGCTGGTTTGTCATTAGTCATCCCAAAATTATAAAAATGACTGGTAATTAAGTACTTTTAGAAACAATATTGTACAATGATCTCTATACACCACCTCATTTAAAACTTCTTTATTCACATTAGGACAGGGACAAAAACAGTCTTAAGGTAAAAACTCAACATTAAAGTCTAACTCGGTATATTGTTGCTTAATTTTAAGCTTCATGTTACTCCGTAAATTGAAATTTGATAACAGAAACTCTAAATTAATAGAAAATTAAAGTGCATGCAGAAATTACACATCGATTATAAACTAGTCAAATCTTCATGATTAATTTGCTTTTCATATTATAATTGAAACTATAATCTAAAGGAAACATTTAAACTATAAGCTGTAGATAAACACTCCTAAAAAATATTAATTGTTATCTCTTCTTATTCTTGGCACATAAATATTTAACTACGGACTGACTTTTCAATAGACAGATAATTTTTATTTGTGGAATAAATTGGACACCTGACAGATTTTATATGGAAGAAATTTATCTGGCATTGGAAAAATCAGCCGCAAATAAATAAAACCTATTATAAGCACCAATTTCCTGTCCTATTTATTCAATTACGAAATATATTCGGCTTTTATGTAGGCATGAACAATAGATACTGTAATCATCGTTTAAAAAAATAACTAGACTGTATACACAGATGGTCTGAACCGTTATCAAGTAGTTAAACTAACCCACTTTGTGTGGGTGAGATCATTGACACACTGAGATAATCTCAAGATGCAGGAAATTGGAAAACTTGCTGGAATGTTGACTTAAAAAACATTTTTTTTTGTTTGAACATGCTAATCTCTGGAACTACCAGTCGGATGTGAATAAATCTTTTTGTATTTGATAGATCAATTATTGAGGAAGGTTATAGGCTGTTTAATATCATGCTACAACACTAAGGAGCCAAGTAAAAAGAAAAAAAGTCGGAAAGAATACTATGTGAAAAGCAAGTAACAGCATGGGCCGGTGATGCGATACAATGCAGTGGGTGTGAGGGTGAAATTTCATGCGAACATAGTCAGGGCAGAAGCTTGTCATGTTATACATGGCATAATTTGTTTTGTAGACATTTTAAGCATATTGTGAAAGTTGCAATGGCTGGATTTGGTTAATTACTGGCACTTGATTAAGCATGTGGCCAGTTTGTATTATCTTTTCTATTATTTGGATATCTTGCGCTGTCACTATATTCAGAGGATATTATCATGGGAATAAGAATGACAGTGCATAGTGAATAAATGTAAAACAAAACAAACTGTGATAGAACAACAGGTGGTTTGTGCATATCCTACAGATTATTTAGATATTGCAATTTAGTGCATATGCCACAAGTGTTTGTGAATATGGCAAAGAGTAACAGGATGAAAATGGAATGATAGTAGTCAGAAGAAGTCCGGAATAATCAGATTAAACAATTGCTGTATGCAGTAATAGAACTTCAAGAACAGAATATTCTAGAAGAAAGAAGGTAACTTGTTTCAACTCACCCCAATCTCCTCTTGCTCTCTTCAGGAGGCAACTGATCAAAGGTCTTTGCCTGATCTTCACCCAAAAAGGCATCATGATCAAACTGCTTGTTATGGTGTTCGTTTTTAAAATGTTCGGACTCCGAGAGACGGTCCATAATCCGCTTTGTTTCTTCAGGAGTCGGCACCCCGGCAAATACTGCCGAAGCGGCCAATGCAACGAATAGTGACCTCAGCATTTCGATCTATAATAAAGTACAATGCAACAAAACGTACGTTCTCTAATTATTGAAACACAATAAAAATCTAAACTATTAAGTTTCCTATAATTACACAGTTTGTAATCATTGAATTAATTAAAATACCTTCTTCAATGAACAATATTCTAGTTATCTTTGCGTTAAAATAATTACCCGTTGGATACCGCCACGTCAATACGACCACGTAAACTTCCTCGTTCCCGGATAGATAACACAATCGGGATGAATCGGAACCGAAATCTGAATCGGGGGAGCGAGCCGGCCGGACGGGAGAAGGCACAAAACGAGAGACGCGAGCGCGGATGCTGTGCTGCTCTACGTGCGTTCGAAATCCTAACAAAGCTGTCAATGTCAGCTTTTTATGAAAATTTCGCTGAACTATATCAAAGTCATGTTAGTATTCATTATAATTCGTCTGTTATATATATACATATATATATTAAATATAATGGATTTAGACATTATTTAAACTATTATTTCCAAATACTAAATAGATATCTTATTTAGTTTTAGGACAGATCTGTCAATTTTGATTAAGAAAGAATAGTGTTGCCAATAAAAACAACGTTTGGCTTCTGTTCGTAAAATTACTCGATTGTGCCTCGAATAAACAACAAAGTACAGCGATGCATGGTGCAATTTCATAATAACTGTTCTTCAGCCATATAACCGTTGATGAACGGATGAATAGCTGAGCAGAATCCCCACAGACAGCTTCTACGTCCAAGGAATTGAGCCTAGAAATTGGCCGATAAGATGCCTGATATCATCACTATTCTGTGCCTGTAATGAAGAAGTTTAGCTTTCTTTTAGCTCTAGTAATCACGCAGATTTGTTTTGTATTAAAAGTTAAAAATAGAATGAAAACCCCATCGTTCATTTATCCGGTATCATTAGTTTATTTTCAAACTCAATTCGGTTCTTAATCCCATACTATAGATAGGGTAATGTAATGGTAATGGTTTTCTACGGACCATCTTCACTATATTGGCACTTTTGTATGAATAATTACCTAATATCGTGCCACCACTACTTATTGGTCACATAAGTGGTTGCGAGCTTGAAAAGTATGGTGCACTTCCTTCTTAAATTATTCTCAAACCTTCTGAGGCCTTCTAAAGCAATATTAGTTCGGCAGACCTAGTGGTTGGGGCCCCAAACATGACAGGCCCTAGTGCCCCGCACCACTTTGCATCTTAGTAGTTATGCCACTGAAGCACTGAAACCATTAGTTATGAAAACATGCATGCGATTCCAAAATAATGACAAGGTCTCGATTCCTCTATGAAGAATAATTATTATTTTACTCTTTGATTTTGACTGGTGTTTTTTTCCTACTCTCTAATCTTTGCTTGTCTGTGGTTATGTCATAATCGTAACTGTTGTGCTTATTTTGCCCATTTCCAAAAGAAATTCCAATTATGTTTCTAGAAATAAGTGCAGCGCATTTGTGAAATAACAATAATCGGCCGTGACAACCGTATATTCAGTCTTTAAGTTGCTAAAACAGAATTGCAAATGTCAATATGTCAGGATCTCGGCCTTAATTTCCAACATAGAATGGTGAGAGAAATGCATGTTTAATTATATGTTAATTAATCAGCTAAATACGATCAAAAGTTGCGAAAGGGATTATGGTATTGGTTTTGAAGACATGCTCTCGAAGTGCGCAAAGATGAAAGTGAAACTAGTGGTATTGCAACGTCTGTTAAACGTCGGCATTTTTAATGGATTTGTAATAAGTGGTGCATTCATCTTCATTTCAGGGCGCAAATATATCACAACTAGAAAGAGATATCGGGTCAGAGCAGTTCCCACCGAATGAACATTATTTTGGTTTAGTTAATGTAAGTTGTTTACTAAATAATTACTCTTTTCCCAATAATTAGTGTACCTAATTAGAAAAAAATAATATTTATTTAAAGAAATAGGCAAGCAATCACATTTCCAGTCTTCCAAAAATATTGCCATCACTGCTGGTTATGGGATTCTGACACTCAAATATATTCACTGAGCAGATTTTGAATGTCCTCAGTGAGTAATATTATGAAATGTGACATATGTGAATAAGATAAAAATTTCTTATCATTATTATCCTACAATGCGTAGCAGATGTCCAATTGCTATGAGATTCTAATAAAAATATGAAAAAGTTTTTAGGTTGTAAAAGGACCACTTGAAAACTCAATCACTGTACAAGCTTCTTTAAAGGAGTGATTCAACTTATGTTTGTATATATTTCAATTTGATGATGATCATGTTAACAATAAAATTTAAAAAAAAAATGCTCAAAGTTCTTAAATATTTTTTCAGTTTGGCAATACATGTTATAGTAACTCAGTGTTGCAAGCATTGTATTTTTGCCGCCCATTCAGAGAGAAGGTGCTAGAGTATAAGGCCAAGAACAAGAGAACAAAAGAGACCCTTCTGACATGCCTCGCAGACTTATTTTATAGCATTGCTACACAGAAGAAGAAAGTAGGTTCCATAGCGCCTAAGAAGTTTATTGCTAGGTTGAGAAAAGAAAAAGGTAAGATATTGCCATGATTTAAGTTTCATTTAAAGCTGTAGGTGGTAGATAAAAATCTGCAGAACCTTACAAACATTGTTAATATTTTTTTCTTAAATTTCAGCTCTAAATGTGTGTATTATATATTTCTGTTACAGAAGAGTTTGATAATTATATGCAACAAGACGCCCATGAATTCCTTAACTTTCTAATCAACCATATAAATGAAATTATTTTAGGTAAGTAACAATTCAATAATCACACTAAACACGTCATTATTGACTCACCAGCTTTACCAAACTTTTTTTTTATTTTCTTAGATTTATCTGCAATCAGCATTAACTATAAGCAGATGCGCTGTAGGTTATGGCAAAGCTTTACCAAACTAAACCTTTATAATTTCCTTAAATGATAAAATAAAATAGGAATCAAATATGGTACCTATATTATGAAAGCAACTGGTACTGATTTGTTCAAAGTCTAAGTTAAATCATTTATTTCAAGTAGGCAATTTTGAACATCAAATTCTACAACTGATTCTAGTTACCCCTTCCAAAAGTTAAGTAGTTTCATATGCAGAAAAATAGGAAAAATAAATATCATAGTTATTCTTTTAAATTGTTTTGCAATTTTAATACATTATTTATTTAATTATATGTAAAGGTAATGTACCTGTAATAAAATTAATATACCGAATCTGCTTCCACTAAAAAAGACAGGTTTTAAATGTATTCATCTGTATAATAGGCTTAGGGAAAAAATAATGTAGAATGTAGCTAGCTCCAGCATTTTAATTTAAGGTGGATGCTCCAAGGTAGCCCGCGAAATTCAAATTTTCTTACGTTTTTTGCAATTTGCTGGTCAGTACTAAGTTGTACGTTGATTAAAATATGATTCACAAGCCGTAACAAATATGTATTTACAGAATTATAATCATTAGAATCAGTAATACAACTTGTTAAGTTCGCATAATCCTAAAATGTCAAGATTTCATGAAATAGTCACTAAGTAGGATTACTTGATCTTAGAGAGTTGTGTTGATGACTTTAATGATTATAATTCTGTAAATACATATTTGTTACGGCCGCGAATCATATTTTAATCAACATACAACTTAGTACTGACCAGCAAATTGCAAAAAACGTAAGAAAATTTGAATTTCGCGGGCTACCTTGGAGCATCCACCTTAATAGAAGTTTTGGTCCTTTCTTCTTGAGGTTGGATAAAGTATTTCAGAAGAATTGCTACAGCATCACTGTTCGTTCAAGTCATTATAATTCAGTAAGGTCCATGAGCTTTATTACCTATGTTTAGCAAACTGGGGACCTTGACCTGACCAAGTTAAGTGACATGTTGAACTGAATCCTTATATCCTGAAGTCTTTCGTACTTACAGCTTGACACACACAATGGCGATTTAAACCGCTTTCACACTTAGGCGACTTTAGCAGCGCGACAATCGCGCGACCGTCCCTGTAAGAATTTCATATTATAAACAGAAGCACGGCGGCTGCGCGCGGCCGCGCCCAGTCGGTGATAACTGATAAGTCAGTGTGGCAAATGCACGTGATTATAGACTGTACAATGAGCTAGTTTGACACCGAACGATTAGACCTAAACCAAGGCGCGGCAGATAATATGAAGGCATCTGCTTCTGCAGCGCTACTATCGCACTGCTAACATCCTAATGTGAAAGTGGCCTTAGGGTCAGCGCAAACCGTCGAAAGTGGCGTCGAGCGGCGCGCGGCGAAGAGTCTGTATGTAAGCGTTCAAAAGAGACGGCTGGAGAAGACTCGCGTCGCCTCGCGCTTCTCGACACAGCGCTCGTGTTTGAACCTGCGCATATGCGTCGCAGCGACATTGACAAGTGGTACGAATACCAACAAGCAATGCACAATCGTCAACCGTATTGCGCATCCTAGAGTTCGTCTATCAGTCTCACGGACGCGCTCAGAATCGCACGAAGACGTGGGGGCTTGGTAAAATGGCGCTCGGTGTGCTTTGCAACGGTCTGCGCTGGCCTTTAGACCACTTTACAATTAAAAAGTCCCCTTCTTAAATTCAAATTCCCTTACAGCTGAACGCAATCAAAGCACACTGAAAGTACAAAAGAATGCGTCTGGCGAGAACGTCACGTGCAACGGTACCGCGCCACAGAACGCAGAGCCGACGTGGGTGCACGAGATATTCCAGGGCACGCTCACCAGCGAGACCAGGTGTCTCAATTGTGAAACTGTTAGCAGCAAGGACGAGCATTTTTTTGATTTACAGGTATGGTTCTATTTTGATTTTCTTAGGTACAAGACGTAGGTAGTGTCCGATGGGGTTTTCCATCGGCAAAAATTACAAGCTTTCATCCCCTGTTTATCCTTTTTAAAGGATGAATTTTCAAAGATCCTTAGTGCTCACTTTCGTTAAGCATATGTGAAAAATTTCATGCTCCTAGACCCAGTTTAGGCCGTGCGTTGTACATATGTAAGTGAATTTAAGATTTTTATAAAGTAGGTAGATTTTAGTAGTGCTCATGCAGTATTAGTGGTCAATTGACATTAGTATTTCTAGGCCTCCGGCACGACTTAAAGATAGACCTGACTGTGACTCCGCGACTCAATCCTGAGTTACGTGTGACTTCATAGAAAATGTGCTAAGACATAGTATTCACCGGCACACAGTCGCCATAATTTTTTTAATTTTATTTATTTATTTAAGATTCATGCACAACATTACAGAATTGAATCCCAAGGCGTTGTACAGCGCAATTTACAAACAACAAAGTGTCACAAATACATACTAAGTAGGTTAGATAAAAAAATACAATTAAAAAAAAAACAAAAACACAAGGTAATAACAAAAATTAACGAAGCAAAACACAATACAATAACACTTGTAAAAATAAACAAAATGTAATGAAGAAGAATAATAGAATAATTTACAACATAAGATTTACACTTACAAACATATCACGTGCAACGTTACCTTTGCGAACTCGCTCAGTGAACATGAGAAAAGCCCAAGATTGCGAAATAAATATTTATTCCTCAATTTTCGTAATTGCAGCTACTACTGTTTGTCCACCTCTATACATTTGTGTGCTTGAAGTATCAAATAAATAAATAACGCGTCACGCCCCGCGTTAGTGTTTTTAAATAATTACTAATTAAAAAACTATCCAGTTATTGCGTCCACAGACTTCCAATGAATATCCGTAAAATCTGAAAACAGGGTTTTGTTTAATTAGGCCATTCATCGTTTCTACCGTCAGTAATATTAGCCGCAATCGTATTTTCATACAAAAAAGGCGGCCTGTCTGTAGTGTGCGTGGGTTGATACAAAATGTGCGAAAGTGATGTTGAATTAGATTTTTTGCAATTGATTGCGGGTCCGCCCCAATTTGTGTTAGACATAAGGGTACTTGCATAAAGCAGCGGGTTTTGCAATGGTTACAATGATTTACTTGTATCTTTATGTGTGAGCGGATAAGTTAATACGGGACTGTTTACCCGCACCGACCGGTACCGGTACCGACTTGTCCTTACCGGGAACCCGCGTCCCCTAAGCACCCTTAAAAGTTACTAGATATCCCGAAATACAATGATATTATAAGTAAAAAGTGGAAGATACATATGATAGGTTATACGCGCTCCGCAAGACACGTCAAAACTTATTAATTAGCCAAGTTCCCTTGTCTTGTCTCTTTTTCGCTCCCGATAATTACGAACAGGCGCGGTCCGAGGGGGGGTCGTGGGGGTCATGCCCCCCCCCCCCCCCCTCATCATTAAAGCTGTCGAGAGTCTGCATGATTTACTTGCCTTACTAAATTACTACTTGGTGCCCCCCCCCCCCGCAATCTTGGGCTGCGACCGCGCCTGATTACGACATGACGTCCCACTTCCACGTGTCTTCTAATAATGTGACGTTTTCGAAGATCGAATGTTGAGCGTTTTACTTATAATATCATTGCCGTAACAGTCAAGACTGTCCATCATAACATAACCATAATTCGCAAAAGCACACCATTTTCTTTTTCGTCTTTACAGGTGGACGTCGGTCAAAACACAAGCATAACACACTGTCTAAAATGCTTTAGCGACACTGAAACGCTTTGCAACGACAACAAATTCAAATGTGACAACTGCAGCAGCTATCAGGAAGCTCAGAAACGTATGAGAGTAAAGAAACTGCCACTCATATTAGCTCTTCACCTTAAGAGATTCAAGTATATGGAACAGTATAATAGGCATATCAAGGTGTCCCATAGAGTCGTTTTTCCTTTGGAGCTGCGGTTGTTTAATACGGTGAGTTTTATTGATTATTATTGCCCTCTCTCTCAATCAATTAGGAAAGTCTTATGTACTAACATTTCATATTTACCTGGTATTTTTTAAATACTAAGTAATTTGTGCCCTAGCTTAGCTACTGCGACCAATTGGGCTCGTGCGTGGTTTTGGTCGGAGTTGTTACTGAGACTAACTGTGTGAAAAGGCCGGAAAATTAAAAGGGGTCTCGATTATTAAAATGTGTGCATCATAGGAAGTGCAAAAGATCTTTAGTGGTTCATTAATTTAAAAAAGCGTCCATCATTAGGTCTATAAGTTTTTAGAGGATCAGTTAGAAATACCCTTTTTCAAATACTTATAAACAAAATGGTTCCCCAAGGTTACATGTTTGACTATACCTTTTTGATATCATTGTTCATTTCTTATTTTAAAGATCCCCAATCAGACAATCAATTAATAGGTCTTTCAAAAAATTATGTTCATCCTATTAATCAGTAGGTGATAGTCAAACTAAAATCAAGTCATCTTGTATTTTAGAAGACAATTGTTAGAATTTGACCGAAACCGCTGTACTGCGCCTAAAGCTATGTTTTCCTAGAAGAGCGTTTCCGTCATATTTCTAATAGACATCATGAAAATCTGTCATTTTCAATAGTATTTGACATTAAGTGTCAAAAAACGTGCGGTATTTGGACATTACAGCCGCATGTGGCGGTCACCATCTTTAGGTATGTGCGCGGCGAGTCGGGGGGGTTGTGCAGGCCGCTCATTCGTCAACGGTCACGGTCCCCCCGCATCGCCGCGCATTCCTGAGGCACCGGTTTCACAGCGGGTATAGCGGTTTCGATCAAACCTTAAATGTGTTTTTTCTGAAAATTAATTAATTATTATTTCCTTTATTACAATGTAAACATATAAATTATATTTTTAAATATTAGAATATAAAAAGTATAAAAACATTTAAAAATATAAAAAATAGTACCCCACCGGTATCGGGAACAGGGTCCAAGCTACCGGTGGTCGGGCTCCAGAGAGAGGAACCTCCTGACAATGCGAGCCGTGTCCAGGAGTACCGCTTTCTGAATCAAGCCCTGGATCCAGCTGCCCAACGAGAGCCTCCTTAGGTGTTGGTCGAGGCTCTTAGCTATTAAGCCATTGGCTGTCACGACTATCGGCACAATGATCGCTGAGTCCATATCCCACATGTCGACAACCTCGCGAGCCAAGTCAAGATACTTGATTTGCTTATCTTTTTCGGCTTTTACGAGGTTCTCATCCTGCGGGACGGTTATGTCAACAATCATTGCGCGCCGCTCTGATCGATCCACCACCAGTATATCAGGCTTATTGGCAACAATAGTCCTATCAGTGATGATGGATCGATCCCAGTACAATGTAATATTTCCATTTTCGAGAACTGGGTCGGGCCCATACCTGTAGTACGGCACCTCAGATTCCACAAGGCTGTATTTCAGAGCATGTTGCTGATGGATTATCCTGGCTACAAGATTGTGTCTATGCAAGTACTCTCCATTAGCTAGACGAGAACACCCGGAGATGATATGCCTGATTGATTCTCCCGGCCGGTGACATGCCCGACAGATGTCAACCGTGCCGTCTTTCACAATAAATCTCCGGTAATTGTTCGTCATCATAACTTCGTCCATAATTGCAGAGACAAAACGTTCGGTTTCTCCAAAGAGGTCACCGAAACGCAACCAGGCTACGGACGCTAGAAGACCTACATCGGGTCCATGTAGGGCCGGGTAAAAGCGTCCGTGAAGCTCCTTACTCTGCCATACTTCCATGCGATCATTGGTGTCAAGCCCTACTTTCTTGCGCCAGTTCTCTTTAGCCAAGGAGAGCGGGGTGAGGCCCTTGTCCAACGCGACTACATCTCGATGCATCCCCACGTCGGTTTCTAGGAAATATTCCCTGAGACTGCATATCTCCCGTTTGTGGAGAGTCTTAGCATTTAAAAAGCCTCGACCTCCACACTTTCGCGGGATATACAGCCTCATTACCGATGACCGTGGGTGATGCATTCGATTTGCAGTCAGCAGCGTTCGGACCGTCCTATCCAGGGCGTCTAGTTCGGTTTGAGTCCATTTGTGTATGCCGAAAGAGTACATCAAAACCGGCATGACCCAGCTTTTGAAGGCACGCACCTTGTTTCCGCCTGATAGAAGACTATCAAGTACTTTTTTCAGGCGACCAAAGAAGCGCTCCTTCGACGATTGCTTCATGTCAGTAACATTGATGCCTAACGTTTCCGACATACCCAAATACTTATAGGTTTCGGATGCGGAGAGGGCTCTAAGGTTTGTGGAATCGGAGAGTTGGGTTCCCACGGCTTCCACAATCTCCCTTCGCTTTACATGCATGACCGCACATTTCGCATGCTTAATGGAACACTGACCCATTAGTAGATAGGTCAGATGTGATTTCCGTTTTTTTTTTACTCAGATCTCATCAATAGTTAATCATAGACGTTCAAAATACAAGCATTCATGATTAATATAAATCAGTTTTTATTTTTATACATCAACAAGTAGGTTAAGTCCTCATAGCAAGATCTCCTTTTGCGATTTCCCAAAAATCGTCTTTTTTGAGTTAAGTCAGTATTCCATTAAGCATGCGATTTGTTCACACCAAATTCCATCCTGATGGCGCTACTGAAAGTTTCAGTTACTTTCAGTAACTCCATCAGTTACAAATTATTTGGAGCAAAGACTTTCAGGTCATCCATGTAGAGGAGGTGCGATATAACTTGACCACCTTTCCTCAGCCGACAGCCTAGACCTGAATCCTCCAGCAGTGTGCTTAGAGGATTCAAGGCTAAGCAGAACCAAAGCGGACTCAAACTATCGCCCTGAAATATGCCTCGCTCGATCCTTATCGGTTCGCTATTCCTCTGAATATTTCGACATCCTGGATAGCGAAGGACCGTCCTCCATTGCCCGATATACGACATCAGGAAGGTACGCAGAGTTGCATCTACTTTCTACAAATCCAGCATCCTTATGAGCCATGTATGTGGCACCGAGTCATAGGCCTTCTTATAATCTATCCAACATGTCGACAGATCCTTTCGGGAACGACGAACCTGTTGGCTAATGGCCATATCAATGAGGAGTAGCTCCTTAGTACCGTACCGCGGGACCCATTCTTACATCCGTTTTGAGAGGCAGACATAATGGAGTTGGTATCAATATGTTTGTTAATTTTAGCTCTCAAAATGGATATAAGAACTTATAGACCGTCGGTAAACACGTGATCGGCCTATAATTTTTGGGTTTATGGAGAAGGTTGGTAACTCCTGTCGTTAGGAATTAGGGTAGCGAACCAGACTCCAAAGCAGTCTGGAACTGAGATGTCAAACGAGCGTGCGACCTTGAGAACCATTTAATCCAAAAGTTGTGCAGCCCGTCCGGGCCTAGAGACTTCCAGTTAGATAACGGACGGACTGCATGAGCTACATCTTGGGGGCAGATGGTAATAGGCTTCATTTCTGCCCAATCACCTTCGGTGTGACTGACAGGTGCCGACTAGATACTACGCCAAAAGGAACACATGGTATCATCATCAGGCAGGCACGTGTCAGCCACACCTTGGTCCGGTCGCTCCCAACCCCTATAAACCCACCTTTCATCGTTCTGGAAGGTGCGATTCTGAGTATATCGCTTTACTCGCCGCTTATACCGACTAATACGGTTCGCCCATGCATACACTTTCTGCTTCAGGAAGTCAATGCGCTCTCTGACACAAGACATATAGTCTTGAGGACTGATATCAGTCCCTGAGAACGCCCGTTTCATAAAGCGCATCACTCTAGGGCGAGTATTGCCCATCCTGAAGCAGATTAGTTTGCCGATGAGCGCCCTGGCCCCACCAATACGGCGTTCAATCCTGCACTGCCAAGCTGGTACGGCTGGTTTCGGTCGTGTAGCTCTAGAGTCATTGGCGAATTTGACGTGAGCTACACGACATGCCGCTACAGCCGCGCAATACAGAATCGAATGAGTATCGATGAGGTCTTCGCAGGTATCAAAATAGTTTGACAACTGAGAATCCAGGACCGCCACCAGCGCCCTATTTTTGTTATGCATGGGCAAACGAGGTAAGCGTGGCTTAAGTTCAGGCGACATGAACCGATATATCTGAATCGCACCCTTATTATTATTAAACTATATCTTACCTAATTTCCCTTAACATGTGATTCAATCAAGCCTTATAGTACAACTGAATACATATGGTATAGCATTTTCCCTTACAGTCCGACGACGCGGTGAACCCGGACAGGTTGTACGATTTAGTGGCAGTTGTGGTGCATTGTGGGTCTGGCCCGAATCGGGGACACTACATCAGTATTGTGAAGAGCCACGGTTTCTGGTTGCTATTCGACGATGATATGGTAGATGTGAGTATACACTGGGTGATTTTTTATGATTAATGGTATCACAGACATAACACTTAGGGTTGCTTGATCCTATTTATTAGATTTTACTCTTTATAATACTGTTACTTATTTAGATGGAGGCGAATTCCTGTGTGACTAAAAGTCTTGGTGTTATCAGCAGACTCATTTAAACAGCTTTGAGCACAGATACCATATAATTATCCTCTTCACTCCTCTATCTGGTGATAGCAACTCTGGGCAGAAAATCCAAAAGACAATGGGCAAACGTCCTCCAACTGTCTGCCACTAACGTGACAATGGGCAACGTCGTACTCGTAACACAGTATAGTATTTTATTATCTGAACAAGCGACGCGCGTTTTCCTTGTTTACAAGTGTGCAAACGCTGTGAATGTGTGTGTAAGCGCAGGAGTTCTCGGTACCATCCGAGACAATGGCAAATTATGACGGAAGTGTGTATTATGTGCTGATACTACTCGTCTTCACGCGCACAGTCAAAGCATGTTTGTACACTTAGTTACCACAAAAGCAAAGCTCGTGTCGTCGTGAGATAAAAATACAGTATCCAGTATACGACTATAATGCTCCATGTCATTTATTTTTATACTTCACTAAGCCTTGTCTTATCTCTTTACAGAAAATTGATGCCTCTGCTATAGAAGACTTCTACGGCCTAACTTCCGATATACAAAAATCTTCAGAAACAGGATATATATTATTTTATCAATCTAGAGATGCTAGTTGTTAAGTTTATTCAATTAATTTTAGTAATTTAAATTATTTAAGATAGTGATTATAATAAATCATGTTATCATGCCACATTTGTTAAAGTTGAAAAGGCATATAATTATTGAAAAATCGTTTAATTCCAATCATTGATTATATATATTATTCATCTTTTTAATGGTCATACAGTTGTAAATATATTTCATTTCAAAATAAAACGTTGTGATCTTTCTCCGCGTGAATTGTATTTTATTATTACCCGATTATCGTGTACCGTCATTCAGTATTCCAGTTACAAACGGGTTATTCCGTTTATTTTTGAGAACGGAACCTGGAAGCACCTATGGCAGAAGAAAGCAGCAGTGGGTGATTCCGGGCTGAAATGATGAAAATTCCGTTTATCCACCCTAAGTTGGATACGCGGAAACGCATGTCCGAGAATCCATCCTAGGCCTAGTTACCGGAATTTAGAGGCTTAGGGTCTTGAACATGCGTTTTCGCGTAACTTTAAAGATTAAGAAAATATTAACAAACGAAGTTAATAGTCACCACAAAAAAAAAAAATTGTACCAGAAAAAACTATCAAGTAGCGCCAGCCTGCTCTATAATGTATGTTGACATCACGCGTTATTTGCTATTTTAGTTTTGCAGGCGTCGTCAAAGCACTTTCAAAGTTTCAACTTCATTGTTAATATTTTTTATCCTTTTAAGTTATGGGATCCAGATTGATAGATAGGTAGGTAGGTGGTAGTAATTATTGTTCAAAGAACATTTCTTTAATTTCCTGTAGTTTGCATAAGCCAGTGACCAAGTGGTTTATTTTTTAAACACATGGTAGCAGTCTTCACGAACTTTTTCGAACCGAGTAGTGACCGTACATTCTAACATTCACATTAAAATTATGTGTGTATTCAACCATAATGAAAGATCATTTTTTAGTGGGAAATGCTGTCAAAAGTGATACAAGCAGTTACGAGGTTGATTTACATGTTTAAATTTAATAATCAAGGAGTATTTTAGAGTACACTTTCAAAGAGATTTCAAAATAACTTGCATTTTTTTAAAGCCCCAGATTCAAATACAGATTAATTTCACAAAATAATATTCACAAGATTTAAGATATGTAATATGAAAATGGAGTGGAGTGACAGTGACAGAGTCCACACGATTATTGAAATTAATTTAATAATTAATTTGATCGAAGTAATCTATCAACGAAGTATGAAACAATTGTATATTATATACAATTGAACTGTATACAATACTATAAGTAATTAACATTACAAGGCACAGAACATAAAATAAAATTATTTGCCATATGTCAGCTAGCCACGCCAATATACCAACAAATATAAAAATACCTATTCGTACTCAAGCTGAAAAAAGCGTATTCTTTTGAATCTGGATCAGTTCCGTGGCAACTGGGCAGAGTTCGAGCTGGAAGACTACTACAGTAATTTAAAATCCTAAACTCCAAATACAAGTAAGAAAGTCAAGTCTGAACATCCTCTTTGGAGAGCTGAGTTCTGATAGCGCGGCGCCGCGGCGCCCTAGGCCCGCGCGTCTACGTTTGTCTGCGCCTGTCTGCGGCAGTGCGCCGCAGCCGTCAAGCTCGTGTCACCAAGTGACATGACAGACAATTTTATATCGTTTTTTTTATCTTTGTTTGTATAATAATTTAAGTGTATATTGTGTTAAGTGTTTGTAGTTATTTTTCTTTTGGGTAAGTTTATATTTATGCTAAATGCCGGCTGTAGCGACGTCGGAAATAGTGCCAGTCAACCTGCCTCATCACTCGATGTCCAGGTGAGATGTCCCCATTGCTCCCAGACACGCTTCTATAAAGGCGAACGGGGGGCTTCGGATACACTATGGCAAGGTTCACAAATCTCATAGTGTACCTTTGTGCCCCCCACCCACATCCCCAACATCAACAACTCCAGATCAAACTTTGTGGAAAACGTTAGCAAAATTCAAAAATTCAACCCCAGTTTTAAAGAGAGTTCCCCGGGGCGCGAGACGGTCTGTTGCATTGAGTTTGGCACGATGTCTCCGTCGTGCGACCCAGGAGAACTCAGAAAGTGCCTGGGAGCAACTACTCACCTTCCCTTATAGGATTTTGCATGTCCAAAAAAATTTGGCAAATAAAAAAACATTGACAACCTAAATTAAAGACAACTGCAACAATTCGACTGTTATTTTGGATCCAAAATTACCTGTTTTCCTTTCAGGAAAAGGGTTATGTTCACATGTAGAATCCAAATTAAGCGAAGGTGATATCAGGGGAGCGACCAGGCTACTTTTCAGTAGTGATGTGGTGGCGCCCTACTCTCCAGAAACCCTTTCTGCCCTAGAGAGTAAACATCCGGCGCCTGCGGATGGTCTCACCTTTCCTGACCCCCCCCCCCCCCCTCCCTCTCGACTCGGACTCAACGCCTTTTAATGTCACTGCCCCCCAGCTGCCATTTAAAAGATTTATTGAGCTCAGGCGCCGGGGAAGCTGGTGAGTCACTTTTGAAGGAGCTTGCGGCTCTAATTAACCTAATGCTCAACGGCAGTGTGAATGATGCCGTCGTCAATTTATGTGCTCTGCGCAAGAGGGACGGCGGCATTCGTCCCATTGCCGTTGGGTGCACATACAGGCGTACGGTAGCCAAAATATGTTGTAAATTGTACGGCAACATTCTGTCCAACAAGTTCCAGCCCCTACAACTTGGCTTTGGTTCCAAAGGGGGCTGCGAGGCTGCCGTACATGCCCTAACTAGTTTTTTGAATGCCGGTAAAGGTGAGGTCATCCTCAAGGTTGACGTTAAGAACGCCTTCAACTGTGTTAACAGGGATACTTTGTTGGCTGAAGTAAAAAAGGAGTTACCAGAAATTTATGGTTTTATGTGGCAGTGTTACAGGCACCCATCAAAATTATTATATAAAGAGAACGTTTTAGAATCTGCAGTCGGATGCCAACAAGGTGATCCTCTTGGGCCAGTCATTTTCAGTTTGGCTATCCATCCTATAATACAACAACTAAATTCAAAATTCAATGTGTGGTATTTAGATGACGGAACACTAGGAGGTGACGTAGACACCGTTCTAAAAGATCTTCAATTCCTAAAGCAGCAGTTTCAATCCATCGGCCTTGACCTCAACAACTCAAAATGTGAAATTTACATTTGTGACAATACTGACAGACAATCGATTATACAGAAATTTAATTTAGTAGCCCCTGACATCAAAGTTTTGGAAAAAAGTTCATTGCACCTCTTAGGTTCCCCAATTTTAGAAGACAGTTTTTCACCATTCGTCGACGGAAAAATTAAACATTTTAACGATATTTCGGATAGACTTTCTAAAATTAATTTACATTCGGCATTCACCCTAATCAGATACTGTTGTTTCGGTCCAAATTTTATGTATTTTCTCCGCTCTTCCTCTTTATGGAAGCATCCACACCTTTTGGACAAAATCGATCATATTATTCGCAGCACTCTTACATCCATTTTTAATGTAGCTTTGGACGACCGCGCATGGTTGCAAGCCACACTACCCATTCGTTTTGGTGGGCTCGGCGTCCGCAAAATTTCTAGTGTAAGCCTACCGGCGTTCCTATCCTCGGTCCACAGCACCGAAAAGTTAACCACACGAATCTTGGTTCCTGCTCAGGTTGACTCTGAAGTGCCGTGCTTGACCGACGCGGTGAACGCCTGGAAAGTGGCTTGCCCGGACACGGTTCAGCCCGAGAACCCGTCTTCCCAGAGACAGTGGGATGAGCCGCTCTGCAGGTTGGTACGGAATAAACTTATTAATACGTCCACCAATACTGCTGAGCGTGCCCGCCTGCTGGCTGTGGGTGAATGGGAGTCAGGCCTCTGGCTTCAGGCGCTACCGTCACCCAATATAGGCACTATGCTGGGTGACACTACATTCCGGCTCGCTACATGTTTGCGTCTGGGCGCTCCTTGCGTAGCTCCACATCGCTGTCAATGCGGTGAAGCAGTCGACTACCTCGGACACCATGGCCTATCCTGCAGCAAGAGCGCTGGACGGATGGCAAGGCACGCCAGCATTAACGACATCATCCGTCGGGCTCTTGTCTCCGCCGGGGTGCCAGCTGTTTTAGAACCCAATGGCTTGGCACGCGACGATGGAAAGAGGCCCGATGGAATGACCATAATGCCTTGGAAGTTGGGTAGGCCTTTGGTGTGGGATGCAACCTGTGTTGACACCCTCGCGCCATCCCATCTTCCTAGCACGGCGGGCTGTGCTGGGGCGGCTGCTACAGGAGCAGAAAACCTCAAACGGCGCAAATATAACAACCTTATTGGGAGCTAATGTTTGAGCCGTTTGGGGTTGAAACACTAGGGCCCTGGGGTCCGAGTGCTCATCGAATTTTTCGGGACATCGCCAAGCGGTTGGTTGACTCTTCACGTGACCAGAAGGCTGGCCTATTCTTAGCCCAAAGAATCAGCATTGCCATCCAACGTGGTAATGCTGCCAGCCTTTTGGGCACTTATCCCATTGACAGTGATGCGGACCAATTTTTTGATGCCCAATGAGCTCCTGCCTTTTTCTATATTTTTTCGTATGTCAAATTAATAAAAAGGTATAAATAGATATGTAATAGGTATGAAGTATATGCAACATGATTAAAATCTTCAGTCCTAAAATTGTATACTGTTAACCTCCATAAAAGGTGGAATCTAAGTGGTGATGAGAGAACAAAATAAAATTCATACTTCCTTAAAAATACTTTTTATTTCCATTTTTAAGCTACAAACTCATAGGGGATGGGAGCCAGTAACACTGGTTTTTCAGTACCACTGACAATATGAGCGGGCTTAGGTCCAGCAGGTTGTCTCTTCAGGTTGGCGACCTTGCCGGCAGCCTGAGCTTCAGCCAGCAGCCTCTCGTTCTCCTTCACCCTCTTGAGGAAGTCCTGTCTGCACTTGGAGTGTGTGACGTGCTCAACGCGGACATTGATGCGCTTGGGTAGGATCCTTCCGCGGACACGCTTGTTGACAATGACGCCTAGGGCGTGTTGTGTGACATTGTAGACACGGCCAGTCTTTCCGTGGTAGACTTTGTGGGGCATACCCTTCTGGACTGCACCATTACCCTATAACAATATATTATGACATGAGTAAATTTAGTTTTTTGCTGCTGAAAATGATGATTATACAGTTGAAAATGTGGAAGATTTATAACAAAAAGTTATTTTGAATCACCACATGAGCTGATCTAGTGTCACTATACAAAGACGGCCCTCTATTCCTCCATTTGCAAACAAACCCAATTCAATACATTCACCTTGTTTAGAATACACAATATGATGTTCCAGCAACCAATATATTTTAGGCACTTCTTTTAAAGGTGTTAGTGGCAGATGTGATGGACTAATTGTAGGTATCAATAGTTCCTTCAACACGAAAGATCATCATCCGTTAGTGAGCAGTGACACTTACCCTGACGTCAACGATGTCGCCGACTTTGTACACTTTCATGTACTTGGAAAGCGGGATGGTTCCATGAGTGCGGAATCTGCGGGCGAACAAGTCCCTGGTTCCGCGACGATAACCTTTGGAGTTCGTCATTTTTGGGCCTGAAACAAAATCAGTCTTCGATCACCGACAGTAGCACACAACACGTGGATTCCCGATTTCGACTACCAAAAGATAGTAATAACCGGAACTATTATTGAAATCACTACTACAATATTTGAACGTGCTTTTACATACAATGTTTTAACTTTTATTCGTAATCAGTAATATTTAGAAATATTTTCTTGATATTCACCTTGTGTTACAAAGCTTGACGGATAAAGAAAGAGGTTATGTTATAAGTTAGTCTATGGTCGGTGTAACTACCAGAGTCAAAAGCTAGAAGGATCATGACTAGTCTATGCGTATTATTGGCAAATTAAAATTTAAATAAAATTGTTAGAAAATCATTTAAAATAGAGTCTTTTGAATGTGTATTTGCAATCTTGTTAATTTTTTACATAAATCTGAATCGTAAAAAAAATTGTCTGGTAATACCAAACATGTCATTGTGCTTGCTAGTGCGCCATTCATGCGAAACAGCCAAAGACTACAATATGTATTGATTTATGCATTGTCTGGGTGATGATTCGCTTGGCGCCAATTTTTGTAATAATCGCTAAATACAAATTTAATTATCACTAGAAAAAAGAAGATCCGTGATGCAGGGTCCTATGGAAATAGATGTTATTTACATTATATATCTATCTATATCTCTAACTATACTTAATGTAAATTAAAGTCGCTTTTTGTGTCTGTCTGTGTAACCGCGTTGTTCTTTTATATTAGGCAACAGATTTTGATGCGGTTTTCACCATTATTTTAAGAATTAATTACAAAAGGTTGATATGTAAGCGTGTGAGATTAATAACATTACAATATAATAAAAAAAGCTTGATGTTTTCAAGTCATAAAAAATATTTTTCCGCGCGCTCTGCTTTCATCAATAACGGTTAGGTGAATAGTGATAGGTATCTCCGTTAGCGCGCTCCCAGACTGTTCATGGTAAAGAGTAGGTACAGACAGAAAGATAGCTCCTTCTCATAACCAGTATCTCAAGGCCGGAGGACATACCTTCCTTCGTGAGGTTTTTTAAGTTCAAATAGTTAATTATAAGTGTTTTACGTGGCGAAAACACATATTATAATACTTAACTCACTAGAAGTTTTATATTGAGAGAGCATATCCGTTTCCGTCGATTTCTTATCAATGTTATTACCTACTCAGTGGCGCATGCCGCGTGCATGCAAAGCTTTTTGACCTCCATAAACTGATTCAGACTCGGGTTTACTGGTAGCCACTGAAGAGTTCAAACTCAAACGCATTTATTTCAACCAATTACAGGTACCTACTTTTGAATTGTCAAGGGGTCAGTCGGTCAGAAAGATGAAGCTAGTTGTTCTTGCTAGCGCTTTTGTTCCACTATCCACCTTTTAGCTCCATCATCAGATCAGCTCTAACATACCAAATTATAGTTTTGTCATCCGAACTACTTCAATTTCTTTTACTATGATTATCATGCAATGTATCGAACTGCTAGAGGGCGGAGACCTGATGACCTGAAATATAGGCCCTTAAAGCCTAGCTTAGGCACCAGTCTCCCACAGTAAACTAAACCAAATAATGTATCATGTGTAACAATGTTTGTAATGTTTATTGTGGTGAGAAAATAAATACTTGTTATTATTATTATCTCCTTTATTTTAATGTAATCATATAAATTATATTTTTAAATATTGGAATATAAAAAGTATAAAAACATTTAAAAATATAAAAAATAGTAGCCCATCGGTATCAGGAACAGGGTCCAAGCTACCGGTGGTCAGGGCTCCAGAGAGAGGAACCTCCTGACAATGCGAGCCGTGTCCAGAAGTACCGCTTTCTGAATCAAGCCCTTGATCCAGCTGCCCAACGAGAGCCTCCTCAGGTGTTGGTCGAGGCTCTTGGCTATTAAGCCATTGGCTGTCACGACTATCGGCACAATGATCGCTGAGTATTATTATTATTATTATTATTAATTAAGGTAGGTATTTTGAATGTGTTACAAAAAGAGAGAGTTACACCTGTGCACAGAGAGAGAGGCACACCTGTGCACACAGAGAGACACACACATGTGCACAGAGAGAAACACACATGTACACACAGAGAGACACCCACCCGTGCGTCCCTTTTTTAAAACTAGATGTGTTGATGTAATGGAATAATTTACGCCCGGGTACTGTATTCAGCGGATAATGAATAACTTATTTTTTTTTTCAGGAATCCTACTCCTGATTCAACATGCAACTTAACCTGGCCTGCGTTTGAGCCAACGACGATGAAGTAGGTACGTAGAGATTGGGAATGCTTTAAGTATTTTAAGTGTACATATGACAATGAAAACTATCATTTCTTGGAATGTCTGTACCATTCCTTTGATATAAAGAATTGGTTAACTCACTAATTGTAGGAGAGAGCCGAAGAAATGGTTTGAAGTGAGTAGATTAGTCCGCCCTAGATTTTTACATACTTAGTTTTTCCTGCATCTATGTGTACTTATTTTCACCAATAAATATTGTACATAGTTTATTTTTCTGTTTATTCTAACCATGTTATTTTTTGCAATATGCTTCTGACTGGGCCCGCTTTTGACCTTGATCACGCCTGATAGAAACCGATGGATGAGGTCTATGATGGAACGAGCGTGCCCAGAAGATGCCTGTTCACTCTTGCTTAGAAGGCAGGCGAGTTGAAGGTTTTTTTCATTTATTTTCTTGTTATTGTCCAGACGCCAGCACATCAAGCTACTACAATCTGCCAAATTTCTTTAATAGATTTACAACTTTATCGCTAACGCTAAGGTTCAAGGTTGATTGGGAAAATTTTACAGTTTCGGGTAGCTTGACCTGCTGGCGTCTGTACACCTTAGAATTGTGATGAAGAGATACTTTTTTAAATTTTGACCAAGCTTTATTCGCCTACATGCGATTAACAAATAATACATACATGCTTACATGCTATTAAATATTAATAGCTATGTACCTACAGCATACACGCATTATGACCAGCACTCACTAAAATGTGTTTCTCTCACCACTAGTAAATAAGGCATGGTTTAAAATGAAGAAACGGAAGCATAAGTAATGGAAAAGTAGGTTTATTTATATGGAAAGTATACATAGTGGACAACAATAACAACAAATTCAGACACCCATTCTCGGTGAGTGTAACTGTTTTATTTAATTGAATTTATTTCCCTAAAAACCATATTTATTAAAACGATGCGGTGCCATGACTCCAAAATCGTTTAAATCATATGAAATAAAATTTCTAATCGAAGAATAGAGCTGCCAACTTCTACTTTTGGGAAAAGTAGAAGTTGTCATCATCATTCACACTTAAGACTGTCGCTGTAACTTTCGCCCCATTGTTTGACAGGTCCACGTATTGCTTACTGGAACTGTTGAACATCGGCCACGTTATGTTTAAAGCTGAACTATGATATGGGTTACTGAAACAAACAATCTTTTTTGATGTGTCATCCATAGATATATTTATATGTCTATGATGTCACGTAATAGGGGAGTAGGACACAGCTAGGAGTGTTAACAAGACAAGTCTGTTAATGGATATGATACCTAATTAGGGATTTGGTTCTAATCTTGAATCGTACAGGCCGCGGTACGCGAAAGCCCTTTAAGCAATAATTGCACTTCAATCAACTTAGCATAAAGCATCAGTCCACTACTAGACTGCCGCGGTTCCCGCCTTCGCATCCAGTCTGTCCAACTTGATGAGTTCGTTTCTAAAGTCAAACCACACGTTCCTCCTAAAATAAAGATTAGCACAGGGCGTTGTGCGTTTGACAAAGAAAAAGAACATGATAAACTTTTTATGTCCACATGCTAGCGCTCTTGTAGCATGTGGACATAAAAAGTTTCTCAAAAATATAACTTCGAAAAAAAATACTACCTATAAAACATGCTAGGTCTAAATAATCCGTGTTTAGCAAAGTCCGTGAAGAGCGTTGTAACTACATATATAAGTTTGAATTCTGTACTGTTTTTATCCGAAACCAGATTCAATGCTTTTGGATCAAATAAGTACATCAAATCATCCAAATGGGCAGCTCCGAAGATACCCCTTGTAGACCATAATAATTCCTACTTGACGTAATGGAAAACTGGTAGGAATATCTTGCAGTATCTCTGCTTTGAGGCAATCTGATAAAATATTTCAAGATATCATATAGAAATGTAACGTCATTCGCATGCCTTACAAACTGTTTAATAGAGCATAAATCAACACTTTTGTTACCGAAATAATGTTTTCGAATAATAACCGATAATTCCAAAATGGGATTTGGCCCCAATTCATTCAAAATTTTTTGGGACAAATTTTGAGGGACAAATAGTTCTGGGTATTTGTTATAGCGCTCTATAAGCGTTGCTGTGATGGGTTCAATTAATGCAACGATCTCTTGATTAGTGTGGGCAAACATTAGATCTACTTTATTCATATAGAGAGGATCTTCAAAAATATTATGAGTCAGGAAATTATCCTTGCCACAATATTTTTCAATCACAGGTACAAATTGATACATTTTAATGATGTTATAAGTAGGTATACTCTTCAAATGATAAGATGTTAGGACTCGCATCTATTAATTTTTCTGAAGGGACGGACTGAAGAAATTTAAGAAGTTTATCGGGGTCTTCAGTTTCAAAGCCAAGCTTCTTGCCAAGAACAAACGCGCGTCTTTCAGTATGAAAAGGCAAAGGCAACCCCCAATCGCAATACGGAGAGCCACTTAATGCGATGGCCCTATGAAACAATCCTTTTGACGTCGGGGATCTCATATGTAATGCAACAGAAGCGCTGCCTGCGCTCTGGCCCATGACAGTCACTCTGTCTGCATCACCTCCGAAATGTTTGATGTTCTTTTGCACCCATTTCAAAGCTGCAACTTGATCCTTCAGTCCCGCGTTTCCAGGAACGTCTTTAGTGACGAGGCTAAGGAAGCCCAATGCGTCCAATCTACAATTAAATGTCACTACGACCATATTCTTTCTGACTAGAGGGTCTGGACCAAGAATGTCGTCATTGTCTGATCCACTTTTGTACACCTCTCCTTGAATGTATACAATCACTGGCAGAAGATGGCAAGGCTTCAAGTTTTGCGAATATATGTTGATAAACAAACAGTCTTCATTGCCGTGGATCAGTATGTTTGTCAAAACGTCAAACTGAGGACACACTGACCCATGTTGCTTGGCGTTTCTTACTCCAGTCCACGGTAGAGGAGGCAGAGGTGCCTGAAAGTAAATATTGGGAAGTTTTAATTGAGCCTCAAAAAACTTTTTGATCTTTTTCAAATTATTTGGGGACCGATTATACACATGCCAATAAGTATCAAGAGTAAAGTCGCGGGAAACATCTGCATGAAGGATGCACGGAACCGGGAAGTATGGCAGAAGAAAGAGAAGGCCTATGCCCAGCAGTGGGTGGTACCAGGCTGAATTGTTTATTTTATTTTATATATTTTACCATTTATGTACACACATATATAAACAGACAATGAAAAACAGAACAGAAAAAATAGGTACAGAGGTGATGCTTATTTCATAAGAAATCTCTTCCAGCATACCTGAGATAGGACAATAGATACAGAGATGTAAACAACGTGTGATAGAGCAAAGGAGACAAAAAATAATACATAGAATCAAAAAAAACAATTCACTTAAAAACTAAACAAGAATTACGAGAATATATTAACATACATACAAATAAACATACATAAATACTTCTACAATAAATATTACAAGAATGATAATAATTATATCATACTTAAAATAATAAATACATACACAACTATGATGAAGTGGACAGATAGTGTTCTTTCACTCTTCTTTTAAAAACCGCAATAGTTTGGCAGTCCCTAATGTCAGGCGGTAGTGAATTCCACAATCGCACCGCGTGCACTGTGAAGGAGTAGGAGTAGAAGTCGGTGGAGTGGGGAGGGGACTTGAGAAGGTTTTTAAGATGCGACCTGCAAGGTGCATCTGAAGGACGGGCGTAGGAAAACCGCTCCCGCAGATAGGATGGTGTTTTAGGATTGTGAAGGATATTGAATAGCAGACACAATATCCGAGAGTTCCTGAGAAGTCGAATGGGGAGCCACTTGAGTATCTTGCGAAAGTTGGAGACATGATCAAACTTTTTAAGGTTAAAAACAAAACGAATACAGGTATTTTGCAAACGCTCAAGTTTATTTAAAAGCTCCTCCGTGGTATCCAAGTAACAGGCATCGGCGTAATCAATAATGGGCTGAATGAGGGTTTGAGCAAGAGAGATTTTGGTGTTCAAGGGCAAGAAGCCCTGGAGACATTTCAAGGAATGGAAAGTATAGTGTACCTTGCGACTGACTTGAGCAACATGAGCAGTCCAGCAGTTGTTGATGATGATGACATTGGCGTAGCTCATCCTAATGGGGCCCTGTATCAAATTTTTTTGGAGGCCGTTTTTACTTAACTGTGAAGTTACAGGGGTATTGTTTTTACAAAATAATTAATACAGCATACTGACTTAGAAGATGAGGGGCTCGTGGCTAAGTAATAACAGCCGCACGAGTCGATGTTAGGTTAAGCTACGCTTGCCGCGGTAGGTCCGTGGATGGGTGACCATCTTAACATACCGAGACCCCTCCGTGCCTCGGAAAGCACGTTAAGCCGTTGGTCCCGGCTGTCATTCGCGGATCTTTGACTGTCGTTACGGGTCGTCAGAAGCCCGAAAGTCTGACACGCAGTATTACTAAGGGACATCGTATTACCCAGTAACTGGGTAGTAGCTGTCAGATAGCCAGTCGCTCCGGAGGTAAAATATTGGCATTCAGCTGCATCCGGTTAGATTGGAAGCCGAGACCCAATAACACTGCCCGACCTGGGAATCGAACATAGGACCTCATGCTCAGCAGTAGCGCTTGCGACCACTAGACCAATGAGGCAGACACAGTTTTCTTCCATACTTCTCTAATATTCGTCATCTCGGTACTCATCCCCTTTTTAAACATATTTTTGAACCAATTTACAGAAATACATACGAGTATATCATTTATCAACAAGAATTTTAGGTTCTGGATATTATTTTAAATTTTTTTGCTTATACACGTCACGTCGGGGGGCCCTGTAGCTCAGGGGCCCCGTATCGTTGATACGGCTGATACAGCGGTAGCTATGCCCCTGTGATGAAGTATCAAGAATAAGCCGTGAGCTCGAATCTTGTAACCTTTGCATTAAGTATAAAAGTTATATAGAAATTAAATAGCTCCGGGTTCCGATAGGAGGTTGGGCGTACGGAATGCCCTTAAAACTGTTGTACTGTCCGTCTGCAGTAACTAAGTCCAGTATCTCTCCTTCCAACCAACCCTTTTTTTTTTTTTCTCGCTGAGAAATGCTTTATGCATCCCCGCCTCGTGGGGGACGAGACGGGGTATGTGGGAATCCCTGTCAGAATGACAGTATACCCACTAAAACTCAGCGGTGTTCCCACATCGCCGTGATGGGAGGGCCATGGGAAACCGGCATAGCCTTTACTTCCACAGCCCTCCCGGCGCATGCCCGCCTAGATGGTATGGCGGGCCCCGCATGCCCCCCAGGTTGGGGGGCTACGGGAATGGCCGAGAACACCTGGCCATTCCCGTCCCACACTGGTGGAGGCCTGTGCGATACAGGCAACGGTGCCCCCGCACCCGTTGCCTGCTGACCTCCACGCCCGCCTAGCTGGCGGGCCCCGCATGCCGCCCGCGTTGGGGGGGCTACGGCCGCAGAGGATAGGAGAGCGGCAACGTAACACCGACACTCCTCTTCCCCTGCGGCCCCACCGCGTCCGCCATCTAACGGTGGCGGCCCCGTTAAGGCCGCGGAAGGTAGGGAGAGCGGCAACGTAACACCGACACTCCTCTCCCGCCGCGGCCTCCAATCCTCAGCCGCGATATCTCCCATACGAGGGACATCGCGGCCCGCCTCAGGTAGGTTGCGGTGTCACCCAAGTGGCACCGCCACCTACCCGCAGGCCGCTCGTCGTCGGCTAAGCCGCAAAGCCTTGACGAGCGGCCCCCGCTGGGGTTCCTCTTAGCTTCACCGTGGTCCTGCGAGGCCACGGCTACTGAGCCCCCCCGCCTCGTCAATGCGGGAACCCACCGGGGGGGTTCCAACCAACCCTGCTCCAACTGCACCAGCTAACACATTTTGTATGAATCTGTGAATACATTCGTTTTGAAATCACTGTTAAGGCTTAAAACAGAAAATTTAAAAGGAAATCAGAGATGATTTCATGGCGTAGAAAAAAGAAAAATGTGAGAAATCCTGGAATTACCAATACGTACAGTACCTTCCCAGGTATCAAGAGGTTTTTGAAAAGGCCTTCTGATGCAAGGTAATTAATAATGCCTACAACATCAAGGCTCAAAAACGCTGTATAAGGGCTATGTGCAATGAGGAGGCAAAACGCCGGGGCGTTGCTCCGCTGCCGCGAGAAATCACGGCACAGCGGACAGAGCTCCGGCGGATCTCATAGCGGCATGGAGAGTGCGATTGCGACGCAACCCAGCGCTGGGCACGCCACAATTGCGGCGATAAGTCCCCTCTTTGAGGAGTGGCTAGAGAGGCGCCACGGCGCCCTCACCTTCCGCCTGACGCAGGTCCTCACCGGACACGGTTGTTTCGGGAGGTTCCTGTTCAGGATAAAGCGGGAGGAAACGCCAGGGTGTCACCACTGTGGGGATCGCCCGGAGGACACGGTGGAGCATACGGTGGAGGTCTGCCCGGCTTGGGCAGGGCCCCGCCGTGTCCTCTTGGCGGCGATCGGCGGCGGTGACCTCTCGCGTCCGGCCCTCATACAGGCCATGGTCCGGAGCGAGACTGAATGGGAGGCCGTCACCTCCTTCTGCGAAGCAGTAATGCTCGCGAAGGAGGAGGCGGACCGCGCGAAGGAGAGGCAATCGCTGCACCCTCGCGCTCCTAGCCGCCGCAGGAGACGCCCTGGACGGGAGTCAACAGCCGACTCCCGGCCACCGTAGGCGCGGGCTTGCGGGCGGCGAGCTATGGGCAGCTCGCCGCCCGGTAAGGACCAGGCCCGGGTCGACGGCGCGTTGTGTTCCACGCGCGCCTCAAAGAGCTGTCAGCACGAACTGACGGGATCCGCTAGGGCCGATGCAGCCGGGGCTGCGGGTTGTTCGAAAGAGATACCGTGGCCCCTGGCACAGGCAACTGAAGGAACACGGGTGGGTTTTAGTCAGTAAAAGTCTGACACTCCCTTCTGCTCCGCCCAGAGCGGGAGGAGTCATTTGATGATTTCCCACCCAGAAAAAAAAAAGAAAAAAAAAAAAAAAAGGGCTATGTGCAATTCAATAGTAACAGATAGCTACATACCTCTATTTAAGTCCCTAAAATTTTTAACATTCCCATCACTTTATATTTTTGAGGTGGCTGTTTTAGTTAAGTCATCTAAGCATTTTTTTAATAAAGTGTCCGAAAATAGAAACCTGCCAATCAGGAGACACTATAAAAATTTGCTAATTGTTAGTGGTTAGAAAAGTATTAAATGTATGGGTCCGATCTTTTTTAACAAAATACCTGCCCCAGCAGTATCGACATCATAGGGATCGCTTTACGACCGAATTCGGTCGCAGTCTCGGATTGACAGGTGTAATGTATGGAGTGACAGGACTTTGCGACCGAATTCGGTCGTAAAGCGATCGCTATGAATGTCGAGACTGCTGGGACAGATGTAATAAAAAATGAGACATTTCCACTTTTCAAAAAGAAATTGACAGATCTATTAATTAATTAATATTATTAGGTACTCAATTGGCGAATTTCTGACCGGTATTCATTTAAAATGATAACTATGACATCTCTGTATTCCTGAATTGTACTAAATCATTTACATTTTTTTTATTTAACTGTATTGACCCTGAACTTGACCTAATATTCAATTCATTTCATTTATAAGAGTTTACTATCGATTACCAAATGCATAAATAAGGCTATAAGGCAATTTAGGTGAAAAAAATGATAAAAGCCATTTTACAAGGAAAAAACCACAGAAACAAAAAACTTAATGGCATCTAAAAATTATTTTGAAGATAGATGCCCAGTGATTGTCACTTATCGCTAATTATTCCAACAAAAGAGGCTGCATTCAATAAATATGAACGTGAAAAATCTTAGATACCCTTTGAATGATTTAGGTACGTGAAAAATATTATGTGGACAAGTAGACCACCTTCGTAGACCACAGTCTAAACACAAGTGGGCCTAAAATACTCTTATTTAAGGTGGATGCTCCAAGGTAGCCCGCGAAATTCAAATTTTCTTACGTTTTTTGCAATTTGCTGGTCAGTACTAAGTTGTATGTACAAAAACTCACTCAAAACTCAAAAAACTCAAACTATTTATTTCAAATAAACCAATTACAGGCACTTTTGAATTGTCAAGGTCGGTCAGTCAAAAAGATGAAGCTAGTTGCCCATTCCAAAGCGTAGTAGGTACCTATGGAGAAGAACGGGCTAGAAACTCCATGGACACTCTTTTAAATCATAATAATATTGTTACAAAGTATTGGTTACATCATTCATGTTCAAAATTATGCATGTGAGAACGATGCAGAACGTTAAAAGCGTCCGTAATGAAAAGAAAAAAAAAACAATTCAAATATTAATTTAAATCAAAATAAGCCATGGCAGCAAAGAGTTGACCAGTCCCTACTGACGGCGCCCGTTCACGAACATGACGCATAGATTAGCACCATTCAGCTCAACCATTTTGAAGGGAGCTAAATGATCCAACACATGTGCCACCATCAGCGAGACATTAGAGTGAGCATGACATACTCTCATCCGCCAAGGCATATTCAAGTCAATGAAAGACGTACCCAGTAAATGGTAGCTTTGTAGTATGTAACATAGTACTCACATACGTTCTATGCAATTATACAATACTAGGAGAATGAATAATTAATTAATAATTGAATTTATATAATGCAAACATAGTATTTTAGAATCTTCAGCAGCTCCAACAGTATGTAGGTTGGGTAGGCGTGTGTGAAGTATTTTCAAATGTCAATCAATTTATTTATGCGTCCTGTGGAGCAGGACCAGCGTTTAGCCAAGCATTTTTGTCAGCGATGTAATCCCGCAACTTATAATATGCTTGGCTGCATAGTGTGCGTTTTATGCAAGATTTGAATTTCGTTTCATTGAGTTGGAGTATGTGGGGAGGTATTTTATTATAACATTTTAAACAGTACCCCATGAAGGAAGAGTCTACTTTAGCCAGTCTGAAACCTGGTTGAACTAATTGGTCCCTATTTCTGGTTCTATAGGCGTGTCTGTCACCTCTTTTACTGAAAAGATTTAAATTTTTCCTTACGTATATGATGTTTTCATAGATATATTGACAAGGTACCGTCATGATATTAATATTTTTAAACAGTTCCCTTAGAGAATCGCGCCTGCGTAGGCCATATATTGCTCTGATGGCTCTTTTCTGCAGAATAAAAATGGACTCAATATCTGCAGCCCGTCCCCATAGTAAAATACCGTAAGACATGATACTATGAAAATAACTGAAATAGACCAGTCTCGCGGTATCTACATTAGTAAATTGACGGATTGTTCTTACAGAATATGCTGCTGAACTTAGCCGTCTTGCAAGAGATGTTATATGAGGACCCCATTGCATCCTTGAGTCGAGCGTTATCCCCAGGAAAACAGTTTTATCGACGAATTCTAGTTTCTCTTTATTCAATACTATGTCACAATCACTACTTTTAACATTCGGTAAAGCAAATCTTATGCATTTAGTTTTTTTTCCCATTTAATACTAAATTATTAGCAGTGAACCAATTTTGCACTTGCAGTAGGGCGTTATTTACGTCGTCAAGATTTGATGCACGTCTATTTATCTTAAAAATTATGGAAGTATCGTCAGCAAATAACACCATTTGTGGTTGGTTTTTTAATAAATGCGGCAGGTCATTTATGTATACTAAAAAGAGGAAAGGACCTAATATGGAGCCTTGTGGAACACCCATTCTTACTTGTAAACCAAGTGAATTGACACCATTTATTTGAACTTTTTGCTGTCTATCATGTAAATAAGATTTTACTAAACTGAGCGCAAGTTTACCTAGTCCATAATGCTCAAGTTTCAAGAGTAAGGTTTTGTGATTAACGCAATCAAATGCCTTGGAGAGGTCACAAAAGATTCCTATGGCATCTTGGGCTTCCTCCCACGCTGTAAATATGTGTTTTAATAAAGTGACACCGGCGTCAGTCGTACAACGTCCTTTGGTGAAGCCATATTGCTGATCGTGCAAGATTTTGTTGTTGTTAAAATGATTAAGCATTTGATTGAGCATTACCTTTTCGAACACTTTGCTGAAAACCGGCAACACGGATACTGGTCTATAATTATTGGATTACATTACATTGATTTAAATATGATTCGCGGCCGTAACAAATATGTATTTACAGAATGATAATCATTAAAGTCATCAACACAACTCTCTAAGAACAAGTAATCCTACTGAATGACTATTTCATGAAATCTTGACATTTTAGGATTATGCTAACTTAACAAGTTGTATTACTGATTCCAATGATTATAATTCTGTAAATACATATTTGTTACGGCCTCGAATCATATTTAAATTAAGCCTACCTTGGAGCATCCACCTTAAAAAAGCAACTTTTCAAGCTCTAACGACTTTTGCATGGACTAAGGTAGAAGGAGAGACAATGCTTCACTATATCTAGCTAGATATCTACTATTTTAGTGTGTCATCATTTCATGAATGGACTTGCAAGTTTCTTAAATGGCGACGTTAGATGCCGTGGTCACAGGTAAATTTTGGTCACGCTATGTTTTCATTACCGTAACTAGTATAAATTATAGGTAAATCCCAAGCAGTTGCGGTGCTTGAGGGAGGCCTATTTGCCTCAAGTAATGGACGTCTTTCGGCTGAAATGAATGAATGAAGTCCTATAAGCTATTAATAAAACATTAAAAGTAGCAGTTTATAGTTTTAAAGCCAACGCGACCTTAGCGCTACAAGCAAGTGTGATCAAAAACAGAACTAATAGGACTAAAATTGGTCGCCATCTTGTTATTAGTGCTGCCATATTAAAAAAAAAAACATTAAAACATTATTAAAACTTTTTACGGCTTTAACGGTTCCGTAGCCAAATAATAACTCTGATAATTTCGTCATGTCCGTCCGTCCATCCAGCCGGATGTTACACAGCCAATTTACTTGGAGACTATTTGCACTGTATCGATTAAAATTGGAAGGCGTATTCTGTGCACCGCTAAACAATAAGCATGAGCATAATCAGCCTATAATGTTCCCACTACTGAGACATAAGCCTCCTCTCTGTGAGAGGGAGTGGGCCCTAATCTACCACGCGAGCCCAAATTGGGTTGGTGGATATCACATGTCTTCAAATTTTTGTTTTTAGGACATGCCGGTTTCGTCACGATGTTTTCCTTTGCCGTTTTGAGACCAGTGGTGATAAAATAATTTACAAAAAGTAAAGTGCATGCTTGGGTTCGTCGAACCTTGGACCTAGGTATGTACAACTACTTTCATAGTTTTTTCGATAAATACTATGACTTACAAACTTATTGTTAAGTTTGTATTTAATATTATTTGACGAAAATAGTTCTTATTCTCGTGTAATCCCGAAAATATAACTCGACCCTAGTATTTCCACAGTACAAAAAGATGTGGACAGTAACATTTTGAAAACAATGTTTTAAGTCTGTTTTCAGCTTTACTATGTCTGGTAAAATTTTCAAAAATAGTTGTTAGCAATTTGAAAATACAGAGAACACGAGAAACTTTACCTATATTAGTCAATGGTTTAATTTATTTTATAATTAATATTCTTTGTGGTATGGACTGTTTGCAAAAACTTCTTCTATAGAGAATCCTTTCATTATCGATTAAATTATTATAGTAGGTACTAAGTTTTAAGTATGGTATCCCTCGGAAGATTTATGTCAACATTGTCAACGTCGCGGTGGTATTCTATTATTTACGGGATTCTCTGTATGTCCTAAGAAAATATATGTTAACTGTAATGTTTTATTTTAATTAAGTGTCGTACTTAGAAATATGAATACTTCTGTAGAAGGTATTATCGTAAACAACTGTCAATACGCCCCGATTTACTTAATACAAGATCCTGGCGCCACTCAGGTAATAACTGTTATCATTGTTATTATACTTGCAGATATCTCATATAATGTTAAATAACATTGATTTTTATGTTCCTAGGGCAATACTTACGTCCTTGCTTCAAGTACCGTAGAACCACCCAAACCTGTTAGTAATAACCTGAAAACATTCTACGAAAACAGTGGAAATATTGAAAATGGATTAATAACCGCAGATACCGGTATTAGACCCAATACGATCAAAAAGAGAGAGAGCGTTTTGATCAGAAATAATTTAAAATTGGCAAGTTTTTTGCTGCCTAAACATGACAATGTAAATAAACAGTTTGTAGTTGATAACATCGTTCTGAAGCCTACCATCACGAGCACTGCAAGCTCACCAGTACCAATAAATCACCATGCAGTGAACACAGTACCAAAAATAGATATTGATAGAAAGATAGTAAAACTCAAGGAGGTTCCGATAATAAATAGACATCGGCCTGAGAAAGTTTTGCCAAAGATTAAGCCAAAAGAGAAGTAAGTTCATCACTATTATTATTGATTGTCATTGTTCCTTTCATCATACAATAGAGGGCCCCTGTTAAGCTAAAGATGTTTTGAGTTCATATTATGAATATGCTTTTCTCCTTCCATCTTTCTTCCAAACATGCTGCTATTAAAACTTAAGACAGTTAAATGTGACTTATTAACACGTTGACTGCCAGACATCAGACAATAGAAAATCTATTGTTGGCGGTCACTGGTGGCCACTATGGCAGTCAATGCCTTAAGTAAATAATGCCTCATGAAGAGGCAAACATCATCATCATATAGACCCAAAAAAAACCCCAAATCAAAATCCACCCAAGTGTAATTGGATAAATGGAATGAAAAGCTTATAGTGAATTTTTGGGCATATGTTTCCTCAAATCCACCTTCAGGTGGATTTTTAGGGATGGAGACATGGAATAACTAATTACATCGAGATTAACAGAATGGTTTGCCCTTTTGACCTACAGAAAAAATAGCCCAACTAACCAAAGGTCACCCGATTCACCTTGTTTATAGTAAAATGTGATTTAATATTTATGAACGGGATGAGCAGCCACATCCTCTCATCAACTACAAACAAAATAATAATGTATAATTTTGTTGAATGTTTTTCCTCAAAAATAATTTTAAAACCTTTATTTTTCAGCACACCCAGCCCCACTCAATCCAAACACACATCAGTGCAATTAATAAAATTAGGAGAAACTTATCATAGGTAAATAATTTTATTTTTATTGTCATTCATAGTTAGTTGTTATCACAGGTTGCAATACAACACACAACAAAACATTACATCATATTTAATGTATGATCATATTTAAGACTGGCTTGACTGCATGGCATACTCACCTGAGTATACCATGCAGTCAAGCCATTCTTAAATATGACCGACTTTGTAGGCAACCATAATGAATAAGCCATAAATATTTGGGTTATAATTCTGTCTACAATAGTCTTCTTCACTTTTATGCTAAAATATCAGCATCAGTACTGTTATAGTTATTACTCCACAGACCTACCATTTGTAAAGGTACTGGACCGCCGTTAGCATGAGTGCTTAACCCTTCGTATCTGTTAGAATGTTGATCCACACAAGACACACTGGCTTTTTAATTGTAATTACAGCATTCAACTGGTTAAAACTGCTAACACATACTAAACCATATCTTTAAATTGAAATTGATAAGATTATATGAATGCTGTTTTAATCTCTATTCCAGTTTAAATCACTTGAGCGATGAACAGATAAAGATGGTAAATCAGGCATTGAAAATGTTCAATGACCCTGACATATCTGCACCGGAGCCTACATATGATCCAGTCACCAACACTAAATATATTTACAAGTAAGTTATTCTGCCCGTTTCTTTTGCAAACTTGAAATTCCGTAATTATGTAAGTACAGTTATGACTAGCATTAATTGGAATATAATGCAAGGAAAGTTTGTGTGAAATACAAATGTATGGCTAATCTTTTGATTCAATCAGAAAGTTGCAATAATAAAGCCTGCCTTTAATTCAAAAAACTTGAATTAATTCAGCTAGCATCTACTTAATTATACATTTCTTATTATTTTAGGGTTGTCTCACCAAAAGATCTGACAGTTGTTGCTAAAAAGAAAATCTTACTAAAGGATCGAAAGAATCATACTAAAATTCCGAAGAGAGCCGAAGAAAAAGTCGTCAATCATATTAATACAGAAAAAGTTGTCAAGTACGTTAATCCAGACAAAGTCTTCAAGCACGTTCATCCAGAAAAAGTCATGAAGCACGTCAATCAAGAGAAAGTCATGAAGCACGTCAATCAAGAGAAAGTCATGAAGCACGTCAATCAAGACAAAGTACTGAAGCACGTCATTCCAGAAAATGTTGTGAAGCACGTCATTCCAGAAAAAGTCGCGCGGCCCGTCCTACCTAAAGAACTTCCCATCTTGAAGGAAGATAGTGAAGAAGAGTTTGAGCCCGAGCCACCTGCTGAGGTATTTTATGAATTTAAATTTTATTTTAAGAAGAAATTAGCATGAAGAAAACTTAATAATTATAGTCTATTTTCAAAATATGGAGTAGAAATAAAGATTAGCCTTACCAAAAACTTATAAGTGATGTCATTTATTTCAGGCGAAGGTGACAAGGAGTGGTCGGAAAGTAAAATCACCGAAACAGATCTTACCTGAGGGATCACTACACAAGACAAAGAAAAAAAGTGGAACAATTGTCTCTTGCTTCCAGTGTGCTGCTGTAAGAACAATATTAACTTATCTTTGAATTTGTATCACTATTCTGTTAAAGTCAGTGTGAATCATAAAAATCTCTTTACAGGACTTTGGCAGTTTATACCGCCTACAGAAACATTATGAAAACCATCCCACACATATACCTGCAAAAATCCATTCCAATTTATTCCATTGTTTACTGGCGATTCTAAAGGGTGGTTCAGATGAAAATAAAACCAATATATTTATACAACAGTTAGAACAACTAATCGTTAAACTGAAGTCACTACTGCCTTGTTTATTGAAGAAAGTAGATGGGACAGATGGACAACCTTGCACCATCAATGAAGATATTGCCAGGTAAAGAATCCTCATTTATTTTTTACTTGCTTTATTCTTTCCCAGGTTCCTAATACTTATTCGTTTATTTTTTTATTTTCAGACTTTTCGGCATGAATGCCGGAAAATACAGCATTGATGTAGAAGCCTTAAATTGCGTTAAAGATAAAAATGGGTACTGTATCCACAATCCTCCAAAAATCAATCCAATTATTAGAGATCAAACTAAACCCTCCCCTCATTTACTGCAGCATGCAGATGTACCAAATCCTGATAACGAAACTGAAAACTGTGCAAGAATCAATTCTGTGGCAAAATGGCCAACAGTCAGTAAAAGGATTTGGAAGCTCAAACAGAAAACACACGAACAAAGTGCAAAGAAAATGAGGCTGAAATCTGAGAGTGACACCCTCATTGAACTGGGAACTGAGAACTTTATGTTTCCTAAAGAAGAGGATAATGTAAATGCTGCAAGTATTGTTCCCGAAAATAATATGAATACAGCAGATATGATATCCGAAGATGATGTAGCGAAAATGTTGGAAAATGCACAAGGCTGCAACATTAACTGCGAACCAGACCCTGAGCCGCAAACCGACAGGATCATGATGGACGCGCTTAGTAAGCCAAAAAACAATTATGTGCAATTCCACAGTGCTCACTTCGACATACGATCATCGCCGATAAAGCCATCCTCAACAGTTTTCCGTAAATTTCAGATAAATCCTAGCAAAATGAGCAATTATGATGTACAAGTCATTCGTTCGTTAGAGATGGTTAATAATAAGGCTCACGACAAACGTGTTCCTTTAACAAATCCTGATATAAATCTACATGTTTCTCTGCCAAATTCTGAAAGCAATTTTAATCCACAAAACACAGATAATGGACTACATGTTAATATGCCAAATACAGATGCCAGGCAACATGTCGCTATTCCGAATTCGAATAACGGTTTACATGCTATTATATCAGACAGTTTACTTGGCACATTAACAAATTCAGATAGTCTGCAACATGTTACCATACCACATTCACACAAAAATGGTTTAGATTTACACACATCCTTGGCAAATTCAGATGACAGGCTACATGTAACAATGTCAGATTCTGAAGACAGACTTCATGTGGATGTGTTAAATTCAAATAATGATTTACATGTTACGAAATCCAATTCAAATAATGATTTGATTGATGATATACAGAACATGGATGATAGATTGCATGTTACTATTCCAAACTCAAATGATAATTTACATGTTACCTTGCCTGCCACTGACAGTAGGCTACATGTTAGTATACCAAATAGCGATGATGGTTTACATGTAGCTATGCCAAATTCTAATGGTTTACATTTGACATTACCAAGCTCTGATGAAAATTTACGTTTGATAATTCCGACATCAGAGAACAGTTTAGATGTAAATATTTCAAATAGTGATAGCTTACACGATCTGTTCAAAAACGATGTAGATTTATGTAAAGACTCTGATGTGATAGACCCCGATCTCAAAGACTGGATTATTAGTACAAGTGAAAAATCAGAGGATGGTTTCGCAAAATCTAGCAGTTTGATCGCGCCATCGTTATTGCACGTCAGAGATAGTGTGGACAAATCATTAAATTCACACAAAAATATAAACCATTGTGATGATATGCCGTCGCTGGACGACTCGTCTGACAATCGCCTTCTATCAAGTCAGGGCGAATCAGTATTAAACTTTTTAGATACATTAGGCAATGACTTATACCCAGAGACTGAGATTAGAAATAATAGTGTGGACTTCCAATTGGATCTGTTCGCATTTCATCATTCATAGTATATTATTAATAAGAACAAAATTAATATTAAGGACTTTCTAGAAGAATTATATTTAAGTATATTTTTAGAAATAATAGATTTGTACTTACAGTCATATTGTTTTATTTATCTTATTATTTACATTAACGTGTTTGAATATCCTCGAGATTAGGTAAAATTACAATTATGTACGTAGTAAAAGCTAAAACTAGCTAAAAATGTAATTTAGTAATTATATGAAGTGTCGCAAACCAACTAGAAACTAAAATAATTTCTTTGTACTTTGAATTACTATCGTAATTATTATGACATAAAATGAACTACTGTTGGTACAATTGATTTGGTTTATAAATAAATTGCTGTATAAAAATTAAAAGTACCCTCTTTTTTTTTTAGTTTACCCTTTAACATGATCATGATCAGTAAATAATTTACAGATTGTGAAAATTAAAGAAATGGTAGTGTCTGCCATACAATTCATTGCCATCAAGAATAGCACAATATTACTTGTATGAATGACTGGCGCCGATTCCCTTGTTCACAAACTAAACTAAATTAAAGTTCATCTTTTTCTTTCTATTTAATTTTCTTTCTCTTTCTATTTCAGAAAAAGAGGCACTGAACTTAAATTTAGTTTAGTTTGTGAACAAGGCAATTGGCGCTTGTTATCTTAGTCTTGCAAAAACTCGAAAAAGCCTGACCAATTGAGATGAAATTCTGGTAAGTTGTTGTGTGTGCGCCGGAGGTTCTTAACAAAAAAAAAGGCATTTAAATGCATGCCATGCCTTAGGTAGTGTATAATTATTATCTAATGCTAAAACTTAATCTAAGCTTGCAAAACTGGTCTCTCATTCTTCCCTTCTAAGTTCTGGTTGGTCAGAGCATATCCTGTTCCACCTCTTTGCACCATTATGATGTCTTTCTCCTTAAGTTTGTCACCAGTGAGTGGATGCAACCAATCCTTCTTGATGATCTTCTCAACACATTCCATGGTGACTACATGGCCGGTTGTCCTGTAGAATGATAATGTAATTATTAAGAAATAACAAAAATTTATAGGGCGGAATAATCCAGAAAGAATGCTAAGCGAAAAAGAAGGACAAGCACGGGCGATGCGCTGCGATGCGGTTGGACGAGGGTTGAAATTTCAGTAGCTAGTTCAAAATAAGATTAAACTGATATATTAAACAAAAAATTATCAGTATTAACAGATGGAAAGTAAAAATAAAAGCGTATTGAAATCAATAGGTGATCTAAAAAAAATTAACTTGTATCACCTGATAACAGCACAAGGTACAGCATTGCTCAATATGTCGTGAGTAACTGGACACATGTATCTGTTCTCCTTAGCTATCAAGGACTTCTTATCATCTGGGTCATTTACTAATGTCCATTTCACTTCAATTAAGTCCTTCATTTTCAATGGTTTTCCGCTTATTGGGCAGCCAACTGTAGAATCGGGCTTTTCCATTTTTGAAATCTTCGCATCTGGTAGCTGAGAAGGTACCCAAAAACTTGGCAACTGCTTTGCTTTGCCATTAGCAAGATTTGATATAGAGGATGACGTAGAGGGCCCGCCACCGGCCTGTTGCTTGCTAGAGATATTCTTCTCCCTGTTCATGAATTTAATCAGGTTCGCTTCTTTCTCAGCTGCTGCCAACTCTGCCATTTCTGACTCCTCTTTCTTTAATTGTTTCTCATACTTCTTCATCTTACGTGTGAATTCGTTTTTCTTAGTGATTATGTATTCTAATATAGCTTCTTTATCAAACAAGTATCCTTCTTTAGTGATCACAGGGTTCCTACAAGGCTGTAAAGTTAGACTACAGCAATCGAAGCTCTTCACAGAATCCTTCCCAAGTCTTTCGTTTTGAGTGCCGTATCCAGAAGCGGCAGCATCTTTTTTCTTTTCATGGTACGTGTATACGGCACCAGCTGTGCAATTTCTTGCATGTCGAGTCATTGCTAAGTCACAGTGCTGAGCAATTCCAATTCAAAATGTTTTCTCACAACTTCAACGAAAACAACTTGGAAATACTGACAAATGTCAATGTCAGTTTTGTGAGTTTTGTTTGTCAGCCAGAAAATGCAAATGAGAAAATGGTGAATGAATGAATGAATGAGTAGAAACGGCATTTGAAAGAGGAAACCAAAGAAAAAAAGTTACTATCTAAAAAAACTAAAACCATCTACAAAACTAAACCCATCGAAGCGTTTCGGTTATGGACCGGGCACATAAATCGCTCAATTGCGCTTCTCCTCTTTAAATAAATTTCTCGCTGATTAATCGACACTTCATGAGGCCGGCTCGTTCCTTGGTCAAAAAATTGGTACTGCTATTCTAAAACACACTGCAATGTAATGCTGCCAGTTTTCTAGGTGTGTTTCCGGGTAAAGGTGTATCTACCCACACGAGACGTGATAGCGCCGTGGCACACACAAGCCAGACATTGAAGCTCCGTCGCCGTCCCGGACGCGGTGTGAACGTGTTCATATAAAATGTATACACCGATATGTTTTTGAGCTCCTGACGGAGCACGGTCCGTCTACGTCCCGGTCACGGCTCTAATATGTGTAGATAGACCTTAACAGGGGGCTTACCACGAGATCATATAGCAGGGCAGAAGTTGAACTGCGCTGCTTTTTTGTACTATGACATCTTATTAGCAGGCTTGCAGCAGGCCTGTTGTGTTGACGTTTACAAAAACCATTCACCTTGTTTTTTGTATAGAATTTGTGCTAATTGACAGCAGCAAAACGACTATTGAACGTCTTCCCCCCCCCCCCCCCTCTCTGCTGAGCGGAAGGGCGTGTCAGACTTTTACTGACTAAAACCCACCCGTGTTCCTTCAGTTGCCTGTGCCAGGGGCCACGGTATCTCTTTATCTCTTTCGTACAACCCGCAGCCCCGGCGGCATCGGCCCTAGTGGACCCCGTCAGTTCGTGCTGACATCTGTTTGAGGCGCGCTGTTGACTCCCGTCCAGGGCGTCTCCTGTGGTGACTAGGGGCATGAGGGCGCAGAGATTGCCTCTCCCTCACGCGCTCCGCCTCGTCCTTTGCGAGCATTACAAATGCACTCTCCACTCCGTGCACTCTCGCTCCGTACCATGGCCTGGACCAGGGCCGGACGCGAGAGATGGCCGCCGCCGATCGTCGCCACGAGGACACGGCCCCGGCGGTGCTCCGCCCAAGCCGGGCAGACCTCCACCGTATGCTCCACCATGTCCTCCGGGCGATCCACACAGTGGTACACCCTGGCGTTTCCTCCCGCTTTATCCTGGACAGGAACCTCCCGAAACAACCGTGTTCGGTGAGTACCTGCATCAGGCGGAAGGTGAGGGCGCCGTGGCGCCTCTCTAGCCACTCCTCAAAGAGGGGACGTCTTATCGCCGCAATAGTGGCGTGCCTAACTATTGAACGTCTGGAACGTCAAAATAAACTATCTTGAATAAGTTAAATCAACGAGATTTCTCAACATTGTTTTGTAATTCAGTGCCCATACAACACATTTTTTTCTTTCTTTAATTTTGTAGATGTGTGATGCGTGCAAAATATTTGGAGAGAAAAATAAATAATAACCAAACCTTTTGAAATGAATAAAGGGAATTTATGAATCAATATTTTTTTCTTATTGATCTTGACCACACACAGTAAACAAGTACCTAACGCCTATGCTCAAACAAGGATTCAATGACAAATATTTATGAAATCATACTAATAACCCTTGCTTCTCAGTCTCAGACAAATAAAAAATTTTATTGGTCTGAGTTCTCAGTAGCCTTTTTTATCATGCATTGCTCTGACGTATGTATTTATTTCACATTATAGTGATGTAAAAACATTGCAGTGGAGGATATGGAGGAGTACTTTTTTTTTTTTTTTCTGGCTGGGAAATCATCAAATGACTCCTCCCGCTCTGTGCGGAGCAGAAGGGAGTGTCAGACTTTTACTGACTAAAACCCACCCGTCTTCCTTCAGTTGCCTGTGCCAGGTTACCGTGGCCACGGTATCTCTTTCGAACAACCCGCAGCCCCGGCAGCATCGGCCTTAGCGGACCCCGTCAGTTCGTGCTGACAGCTCTTTGAGGCGCGCGTGGAACACAACGCGCCGTTGACCCGGGCCTGGTCCTTACCGGGCGGCGAGCTGCCCATAGCTCGCCGCCCGCAAGCCCGCGCCTACGGTGGCCGGGAGTCGGCTGTTGACTCCCGTCGAGGGCGTCTCCTGCGGCGGCTAGGCACGCGAGGGTGCAGCGATTACCTCTCCCTCACGCGCTCCGCCTCCTCCTTCGCGAGCATTACTGCTTCGCAGAAGGAGGTGACGGGCTCCCATTCACTCTCGCTCCGTACCATGGCCTGTATGAGGGCCGGACGCGAGAGGTTGCCGCCGCCGATCGCCGCCACGAGGACACGGCGGGGCCCCGCCCAAGCCGGGCAGACCTCCACCGCATGCTCCACCGTGTCCTCCGGGCGATCCCCACAGTGGTGACACCCTGGCGTTTCCTCCCGCTTTATCCTGAACAGGAACCTCCCGAAACAACCGTGTCCGGTATGGAGGAGTACTTCGACGCCTAATAATAATTGTATGCATTACCTTATTTCTCGAATATATTTTTAGTTATTCTTTAAATCACTACGGCAACCCTGTTCTTAAAAGTGTCATAACGGGGAAATAAAATAATGGACAACTAAATAAAAAACAAACGTCAATGCAACGAACGTCTACGTCTTGTTTACAATTTATTTCCGTAGTTTCACGAGTTTCTCTTTCGCGTTAGGTGACTTTTCGAGGGCAGTTCGATATAATACTTAACACACGATAAAACCTATCTGTGATTACAGCAATCTAATCTGTTAGATTTAATTATAATTCACTCGAAGTTTTTGAGTGTGTCGACCTAATTCATTTTAGCATATTGGACACATCGTTTGGTGTGTAATAAATTAGTTGTGTTTTCAGTTTCGTGGTGTTTTTTTTAAGTGAATAATGAACTTATCGTTCGCGGGTTGTGGTTTTCTTGGTATCTACCATGTTGGTGTTGCAGTGTGTTTTAAGAAGTATGCGCCTCATCTGTTGTTAGGCAAAATTTCTGGTGCCTCTTTTGGCGCCCTATCAGCATGCTGTATGCTCTGTGACCTGCCCATAGGTAATAACTTGTTCAGTGAGTCGTCTCTTAGGGGCGGACTTTTAGGAGATGGAGTATACGCTTAGGGGCACTATACAGCAAAGAAAACCCAAAAAATTTTTTTGTTGGACATAATTCACCTGAAAAAAATTTCTTGAGCTCTGTGACATGGTCCTACGACGAACCGTTTCTGAATTATGGGCCTCTAGATTTTATTTTATTTTATATAAAACACTATATTTCCAAAATGGTAGCTCGGATGAAAATCTTTTCGGGAATGAAATTGTTGCTCTAGTTGAAAATCATAAGATGATGTAATAAACCCGTGAAATATTGAAAAAAGAAAAATTCTCCTCACGCCGTAACGCCCCTAAGGCTACACTCCAACCAATAAGTTTTCCAAATTATTTTACTTAGTTGATTTTAATTGAATCTTCATCTTTATCAATACGAAGTTCAGTTCTATTTATTTACCTGAATTTAATTGGGCAAAAATACGTTATTGTAGAGAATAATTGAACATGAGATCTGTGTAACATGTATTCAATAACTCATAAAAAAAATCCACTAACATAACATAAAAAAACTCATAATTTTATTTTATTCAAAATACTACAATAATCTTTTCTTCATCATTGACATTTGACATCATCATCATTGACATCATTTCATTCTTTGTCATTTATTTCACAAAATAGATTTTTTATCAAACAAAATACAACAAAATTTATACAATCTAAATTAGTTTTCTGCAATCAACAAAGTAGTTATTGCAATTAGTCATCATAATAATTATTGTAAATGAAGATGATGAGACAAGGCCGCAATGGTAACATGTAATCTTAAATGGAGGACTTTGTTTACATTACATATACCATAGAAAATAATAGAAATTCAACTAAATACTAAATAAACATCAGCTTTATTGTAATGTATATTGAGTTTATATTACAAAGACAACCCGGTGAAAATGGCTTAAATTGATTTTAGCTGCAAAGGAAATTTAACTCTGTGCTCTGAAAATTAGGTTCTTTATCACAAAGTCTTATAATTTTGTATTGTAAATTTATAGTTACAAATGCACCTAGCTACATAGTTATATGTCACACACCACTGGTGTCAATATTTACTGTTGGGCAATTAGTATGCAATATTTTCACTATCTTCTTGATGAGTAATTAAATTGATTTAGAGCTTTCTCTTGAAATGAGTTTGTAACTTTTTATCACTAGTTACCATTTAAACTCGCATTCACATTTTTACTATGGCTTTTTGCAAATGATTATGATTACATTTTATGATTTTCAATAGGGAAAAGTCTTTTGATATAAATAAGCATAGCATTCCAAATAGTACAAACACAAATTTAGAAAATTATGAATGAGCTTTAGGAAGAATCTCCCATTTTGACAATGGAATTGTGCCAAATAGTTGAGTTCTATTATTGTTTTACTATTTTGATCCTGAACCTTGATGGTTCAATATCAAAATAGCAAAAGACAATTTCGTAATTTAATAAAAATTGTGGAAAGGGTAAGCCATAAAATTCAAAATGCTATAAATTTAACTTTAAAAGTCACAAAAAAATCCACATTGCCAATATAAAAGTGGTTAATTCAATGTATGGTATGCCCATTATGATAATCACAATCTACCAATGGTTGATAGTCACAGACCATAAACTCCATAATATCCGCCTTATCAATTTTGAATTCATCATTTGTTACACACATCCTCAATGTTCTTATTATTCGCAAACAATAATCTTAACAGCTGATGTCCTACATTTTAGGTTGTTGACATTTGCTGATAAATACTTCACCTAATTAGCCTCAGATTTGCTGATAATAACAATATTAGTTACGTTGTTTCCATGTGAAAAAAAAGATAGTATTCTTCTAAATCAGTCTAAAAAAAAATCTCCAGCCCGCCAAATATGTGCGCGCGAGGTTTTGTGCGAGGCATTGTCACGCACTAAACCCTCGTACCCATGGGCGTTTTTTTTTTTCGCCAACTTGATTTGCAACGCATTTCTTAGCACCGAGAACTGAAAATCCAGCAGTATGTTTTACAGACGCGCTGGGATGCGATCTGTTGGAATCTCAACGCTCGGCATACAGACAGTTGAAAATCAAGTGGGCCGTAAAAAATTGCCCGTGCGTACCTGGGTCAAAACAAGAAACGAATAATATGTGGAAATATTTATGTATCGTTTCGGCGCGAGATAATGCGACAATTGGATTTTGTCGTGCTGCGTATGGTTAACCTGGCATTTGTCAATGTGTCCTTAATTTCTCGAATGTAACTTACGAAAACACCTTTTTACCAGGGGAGATCACAACAGATGTATTAAGGGTAGTGACAGAGGCGAGGGCTGGCTCCCTTGGGCCATTCAGCCCTTCCTTCAACATCCAGAATGTCCTCCTCGAGGGCATGCAGAAGTATTTGCCCCATGACGTGCACAAAATCGTCAGTGGCAAGCTTCACATTTCCCTGACGAGGGTCTATGATGGGAAAAACGTGATTGTCTCTGAGTTCCCAACAAGGGAAGACTTATTACAGGTGAGCATTAGCAATTTTACCTTGTTTGATCATTTGGAAATGCGTAAACACTTTCCCGCCCACCTCTTGTTTTCCTCGTGATAAATAGTGCGTAAGATTTGTTTTTATTTTCGCGCGCGGATTCTCAGTTAAAACGTCATCATCACGTTTGCAACAACATATTATTTCCGAGTTACTATCTTTTATGACGCGCGATTTCTTCATGCAAGGGTAATCTGCATTTTGCCAAATGTATGTCAAGACGTCAAGTAATGCTTAATAATACTTTGAACGTAAACTTAAGTAGGTACATAACTTTCGCAATGAACATGGTTCGCATTTTGTAATCTGACATATAATTTGCTTTAATTTAACCGAGCGGTTCTTGGTTAAGATTTAAAACAAACTACAGCATCTCGTAAGAAATAAGTAAGAATTTTTTTTTTTTTTTGCTTATCAGCAGCCATATATTGCAAGTCTAATATCCAATATCACGATTACCGAATTTTTTCTACACGTCCAAAAACTGCTAAAGCGTGTTTTTTATTATTATACAGAATCATAAAGCAGATTTACTCTCAATTGACCGAACCACCTACGATCCATCTACATTATGTGGTGATATCATTAGAGAAATCGAGGAATCCAGTGCTCATTTCGAACCTATCGTTAAACATTCTAACATCTTATGTTTTTCCTAGGCGCTGCTAGCGACATGTTTCGTGCCAGTATTCTCTGGGCTGCTGCCCCCTCGGTTCCACGGCATCAGGTACATGGACGGAGGCTTCAGTGATAACCTGCCCGTATTGGATGAGAATACAATCACTGTCAGTCCCTTCTGTGGCGAAAGCGATATATGCCCAAGGGATTTGAGCTCACAGTTGTTCCATGTAAGTATTCATTATTATTAATAAATATTAATAATAACGAGTCTTTGCTATAAATAGATTGTACGGTCACTTCCAGCGGGGGGCCGGATGATGTCAGATTTATCTATGGCGTTTTTAAAGCGTCGTCCTTGAGCTAAATATCTAAATATCTATCTGCAGTGTGATTGATCTATGGGCCAATCTCCAGCAGGCCAAAGAGTTGGCTAATTTTGTAACTTTTGGCATTGTTTCTAGCATATTCAATGTACTACTAGTAACATGACTTGAATATAATACAATGGACGATTGTACAACTCGTTCTTAAACCTTATTAACCTAAAGTCATTGCTATATTCTTGTTTATGTACCTAAGAATGTACATAGTGTGATTACAGGTCATTTATTTTCGTACATTCTGAGAATCTTAATGAATCAATTCGACACTGATTTTGGATAGTTAGATCGACATAATTCAATAAACGTAGTTTCTAACGGACCCAGTATTTGTTTCTCTACTGTGATCCTATTTTGCCTCATACAATTGCAAAAAAATTGCGTTGTCGTAAACCTTTTAAAATCTCATAAAACTGTTGAAGAAATTGTTACGTGACTTATCATAATCACGTAACGCGCTGTGAAACCGTCGACCTTCTAGCTCAAGTTCACGGTTTCGAAGACTGCAGTTGAACAAATATTTTATGTGTAAGGCACACACAACAGTAATTGTTCGTGATTTCTTACTTCCCAGATGTAGGTGTATTATTATAATGATATATAGATATGTGGGTGTATAATATGGTGTATTATTTTTAGGTATAGCGAAATCCCAAATACAGGGAAATTACGGAACTATTTACCCGTTCTAATCGCGCCAAAGCATGTTTTAGTTACGTCGATCATGGAGGATCATATTGTTGTTTGGTAATAGGAAAAACTCTCGTCTCGATTGACACATTCCTGAGCTTGTAACTGAATCTAAGCCGGCTATTAACAGTTAACAGATCTTCAAATTCTTATTTCTCAACAGGTAAATCTGGCAAATACAAGCATAGAACTATCAAAGCAGAACATGAACAGATTTGCGCGCATCCTTTTCCCGCCTAAACCAGAAGTTCTAAGCAATATGTGTAAGCAAGGCTTCGACGACGCACTCCGGTTCTTGCAGAGAAACAACATGATATCTTGCACAAGGTGTCTTGCAGTCCAGTCTACCTTCCAACTGCAGGATGTGCTTGATGATTCCACGTATGAATACGATCCAGATTGTGAAGAATGCAAGACTCATAGACAGGTAAAGGAGGAAAATAGTACGTAAACGGGGTTAATCCCTTAATGGAATCGTTTATTGGAATTAAATATAAAAATTACTTGATAATAAATTAACAAATAATTTACCTAATACTAAGTTTTATCAATGCAAATTGCTTAGTTTGATAAACTCCCTAATCACGAATTATATCTCAAGAAGCCACAACAATGAACTAACTTGCAGGCGAATAATGAAGCCTATTTCTTCGTCAAATGGAGGAAACTTAATATCCACTGTCTGGCCATGTGATGGCCAGGTCCAGATACCCGGGTCGCTTATGTGGAAATGCAAATTCAACGCGGCTGCGACGAACGCACATACGCCCCCAGGTCTACCTATCATTCACACCGAAGGACATATTTCGAGCCTGAACTTCAACCATAGTACGAATTCCTATTAAAACACATTCACTAAAACTTGATTAAATTTTTAGGATGCCTTAGTAGACGACCTCCCGGACACAGTGATGACGATATTCCAGAACGCGATAGACTCTGCGAACAATGGCCTTGTCAACTGGGTGATGAGGCAAAGGGCTATGAGATACCTATCACTACTCGCGCTACCCTACAGAGTTCCCATCGACATTATGTATGCGTCATTTACCAAGTGAGTATTTTTCCTGTCCTTATCGTGTCTTAAATTAATTGGTAAGGAGCAAGCCCGGCTCTGAGGCCTACTCTTTTAGTCCAACAACGAAGATAAGGGCCCGCCGGAAAGTATTTGCATATCTCGGAATGAACCTTGCTCCCGCACCCTAATTGCGTAACACACGATCAATCGGAATCCGAATCATTATGAAGCAAATTGCTAGTCGATTGCTTCATAAGTTCGAAAATTTTGTCTGCTCAACACGTAAATAACGCAATGAATGCTGTTGAACTGTCAAAATGAAACCGTTTCCGATTGATCGTGTGTTACGCAATTAGGGTGCCGATCATTTAACTTTTTCGTACGGGCTAAAACACATCGGGAGTAATGACAGCTATCAAATCGTGTTGTTATTCATTCGTAGTTCGGGCCCCAAACTAATCTTATGTGCGTAGGTGATACTGAGTAGGAATCGCCCGTTACTTTGACCGAAAATACGGATTTTGTACTAGGAAAGTAGACCCCCTAAGGTGAGGTCGAGACGTGATGCTAGATACACACGCAGCGACTTTGATCGCTGGCGACCCGCCCAGGATGCCAAAATCTCACATTCACACAGATTTTGACATCGCTGACGAAATCGGCTGTCAAAATGTACCTAGGGTGATGGAGATTGGAGGTGTAGTGAGTGAACATTTATGTTCAGCATTGCAATTCTAACTAAGGTGTTCAGTTATCCACTGAGTCTTAGAAAAACATACTCACGCCCTCCTCCTAAGGGGGAAGGTAGGGAGAAACAACAGAAGGTAGTCGTGTAAAAAGGTCCAATATGCAATCTTTGTAGCAGTTGGGGTCTGGGTCTGACGAGTAGTTACTCATAACTCAAGTCCTTTTTAAAAGCTGGTCTACCGGATTTACTCGTTTTGTTATATCTTAATTATTTTTTAATGAACAACTCTCACCATTTAGCAACTTAATGATAATCACGAGTCTTGAAGCTCATTTATCTCGAATCTTAATAAATTACCCCTTCCCCGAAAGAGAAAGTAGTTTTCCGATCGCGATATCCATGTTGCTGTCTTAGAAGTACATAACTCTTTACCAGATCGAGTTTCTTTTATATGTTCTACATACTACATAAGCACTTTACTTCGAGGTATATAACATCCGTAACAGATTAAAGAATTATAGGAGGTATGTTGCTTTAAATACAATTGAAACATAAAATACGGTTGTAAAAACTATATATAAAATTACTAGCACCGCCCCGCGGTTTCACCCGCATAAGTCCCGTGGGAATATCGGGATTATAGTCTGATGTATAATACTGTCAGGTTTAATCAAAATCTGTTCAGTAGTTTGAAACTTGCATCCATCTTTACAAACTTTCGCGTTTATAATATCAGTAGGATTGGTAGGAAGTAAGGTTGTCAAGAGCTGTATGGGTTTGTTCTGCTTAATAAGTTGCAAATTATGTTCAAGCTCTTTACTGGCCATTTGGTTAGACAGCTTTATGAAATATACCGAATATAATAATACCAAAAGATCAATACATCCCAATGATTTATTGGTATTACCTCCTCAAAAGACCATTTCTGACATCTACATGGTCTTCACATGATCTGACCAAGATTATGTCTGGGCTTTAAAAGAGACTGTGACCTCTGAGTTTGTTTCGGCCTTTCCTCTCAGAGTAGTCAGACAGGAAACGCCGACTTCATCTAGTTTTAAAAAATATTACGCGTAAAAGTGTTTGTACAAACCTACTTACAGAAATAAAATAATTTATCAATTACCCAAAATCAGCATGAGGCATAGGAAATATTACAGCGAAAAAGGACGTTTAATTAATAATTCAAATGACCAATTGTGGTATATTAGGTATAACTGGTATAAGTAAATAAATATGTGTGTACATAAATATTTACTTATATATTTAGTCGTATTATAATAAAGGTATTGTCACCCGCGTCGACATTACTTGATAACACATTGAAACAATGCAAACATGTTAGAAATATTAAGATAACACATAGAATATCATTAGTTACTTACCTAATATTATTTCCTACATTTTTACGTTTAGAATTCAATAATATATTGAAATGGAAAATGTCAAAATTAATGTATGACAGTAGATATATAAATTGTTTGTTTGCGTGGCATGACATGGCTCAATTATAATTTGTTGATAAAATTATTTAGATGCTTTGTTAGTGCGCAATAACTTATTGTAGGTTGGTAAGTTTAGGTACCTACAGGGGGCTTACCACCAGCTCTTATAGGACGGCAGAAGTTGAACTGCACTGCTTTTTTGTTTTATGACTAAGTACAAAAAAGCAGTGCAGTTCAAGTTCTGCCCTGCTATAAGAGCTGCTGGTAAACCTCCAGACTAAAGCTATTTCAACTGTTTTTTTTAATCTATCTTTAATATGGAAAAAAATCTGAAGGTATGGAAAAAAATTCTATCAAACTTTCTCAGATTCGGATATCAAGTTCCAAAATATGATTATTATCCAGTAGTATAATTTATTAGTAGGTATGTACAGTACATTAGGTAGCATCACTCGCGCTAGTTAAATCGAAGTTATCATAAATGTGTGTTCACTTTAGCATATTATTCTATTTTAATATGCCATTGTTACCACATTCGTGTCAAGGACAATAAGTAAGGAAATAATGCAATGTGATAAATTCTGCTATATTTACTTATCAATAGATTTTTCTCTCAGAAAGTAAAGTAATACAAATAAGTGTTGACTGAATTTCAAACACTTTTATACACAGACTCATGGACAAAACGAAATAACGTTTTATCCTCGGTAACCATAAAAATTGAATTCTTATATTTATGTTCGTAACTAACTTTGCTTGAATTTGAAAACTTGAACTTGAAAAAAAAAACGTCATATTTTGGAACTTGATATCCGAATCTGAGGATTCGGATATCATGTTCCAAAATATGACGGTTTTTTTTGAACCTGTCTTTAATATATAAAAAATCTGAAGACCGTATGAAAAAAAAATCTATCAAACTTTCTCAGCTTCGTAATATCAAATTCCAAAATATGATTTAATAAGTTTTTCAAATACCTACTAGTATAATTTATTAATACATCAGGAAAAGGCTAGTCAGATGATGATGTCCTTACATAACTAACTTTTGAATCTGCCGTATGCAACTTGGGGCATGAACATGACATTCAGTTCAGCGCAACGATCGTAGTCTTGAGTCGAAGATACACCTCGTCGGTCTTGTTATGCACCTTGTAACGACCCAGTAAATAAGTATGTCGACACGACACTGTCCCAGAGTGCTAATTTGCTGCCAAAGTGACGGCACAAATAAAATTTGTGTGTGCAAAATGTAGGGCTAAAACTGATAAATGCCTCTTGCATTTATCAGTTTTAGCCCTACGGTTGGCAAAGCATCGGCAGAGCCCTCGGTATTACAGATGTCTATTGTATTTAGCGTCGCCGTGCAGCGAAAACCTCATAAAGAAAAAATCTCTTTTTAGTTATTTGTTGGGTAGAAACCTCGTAATGCATATTTAAAACAAACGAGTACACTGCACAGCTCTACTCTCGTAAGATACTTCTAATACTTCATGCTGAGTGGAAGCCTTCTTGTCACAATCATCATGTGTAGCTGTCGAGTATTTCTGTTTTGTGCTCGTGATTATAGATCTATTTCTCTTTATTATTCGAGTTAATTGTCTTTTCATGTGCACGTGTTTCTGTAACAAATAAACCTATTTTTCTTTTTTACTTTCTAATGCCTACTATTGATGATGATTAGAACTTCGGGGAACATCGAATTTTTCAGACAGTTTTTACCTTCCCCTGTATAATCACGTTTATTGCAATCACGAGGTCTTCACTGCACGGCGACGACATGCGGTAATAACCAGTTTCCGGTAGACAGGCCTCCCGCGTGTGGGCCTTATTACCATAATTCCCTTGTATAAGATTACTAGCTTCTGCTCGCGACTTCGTCCGCATGAAATTTCTTGTTCCGACTCACCCCGTCGTCGCATCGAATCACTTCGATTTCTCTTAGCATTCTTTCACTCTTTTTCTTTTTGTTCGGTCCCTAAGGGTCCTAGCGTGATGCCTATAACCTATAGCCTTCCTCAAGAATAGGGCTATCAAATGCTAAAATATTTTTTTAAATATGACCAAGAAAGAAGATTCAAGAGATTAGCGCGCTTAAACAAAAAAACAAGCAAACTCTTCAGCTTTATTATCAGTGTAGATATAGAATTTATTATTAGTAAGGTAATAAATATAGATTTCCCGGCTTCTGTCTCTAACACATCAAACGCTTTTTAGCTATGTGGGCGATAAAGTAGAGACGCATGCGGTTCAGTACAAAGTGGCTGGGAATGTGCTCGTCCGTAGAAAGCGGTGTATCCGTCACAACAACCTTATGACTAGGTCAGTCTTTCAAAGTTTTTGTAGAAGGTGGAAGGGTTCTGTCTGTCTGTATTACTTTGTTGTCCTTTGTTTGGTATGGTGATGGCTATAGAATAGACTTTTTTTAACCCCCAACGCAAAAAGGCGGGGTGTTTTAGGTTTAAAGCCTTTGGCTGTCTGTATGTATGGTCTTGGCATTGTGCTTCAAAACGAATGTACCAATTTCAATGTGGTTTATTATTGGTGATATTTTAACTGGTCTTAAAGGATGTATATCTAGGTGCTGTACCTTTCTTATATGTAGTGTTGTAGAAATATTTTTAATCCTCGACAAAAACAGAGAGGTGTTATAAGTTTATAGTTCACCAAAGTAGACAGATTAATGCTAAGTTCTGAAATGCATAAGTACTAACTTTTATATTGCTAAATACTGACCTTGTGTTGTCTCTCTTCTATCCATACAAATCTTCATTGCCCATTCGTGCAAATCCATCTATTATGATAAAGAGATGGTCATCAAGTCATAATAATATATATATTTCGCTGTATTATACTAAGAATTTTGTTCCCCTAATGTATTGTATCTTCCCATAATTTATTTGTGCTGTTCGGTTTGTATCTCAACAAGGGGCAATAATTAGGTATATTTCCCAATCAACCGAGTCTTCTAGATAATGTTACCATCACATGTTGCTAACGTCATCACTACAATTAACTTGACTTATGTCCTAAGTCTGACGCACATACATTTTTTTATACAAACAGTTCGACTGTCATATATTACATTATTATAAAGTTTATCTGCAGTTATCTTCCCTATCTTGGTATGAACAAATTTATTAATATAGGTCAATGTCAGTAGGCACGATTTCTTACTGTTTCCTATCTAGATGTTAAGATGCCTGTTAGGTACCTAGTTCGTTTATCATTATAGTATTGTTTTATGATGTAAGCATTAATATCTTATGTATTTGGAAAAACATTTAGATAGGTATTTTATGTAAAACACGTAGTTACTTTGTATGTAATTGTTATTGTTTAAAGAGTAATTAACTTCGGTCGATTGATTAGCTTCGATGTTTTCGTTATTACGTCAAATGCATTGATTATAAACTATGTCTTCTTTTCCGGGATATTTTTTCGTTGGGTGCCTTCGAGAATCTTTGTGTATTACTATTTAGTTTTTTTATCGGCAGGTTAATTATACCATTCTTCCCTAGCCCTTGTTAATGCGGATTTCTTAAGATCTTGAAGATTTTGGCGTTGCGCTGTTGCTACAAGCGTTCTTTTGCAAAAAGATCTATCTAAAAGTTCTTACCACTACTTGCTAAGTTTCTCTTTCCTCTCTTAAACTGGACAATGTCTTCACCACAGAGTGAAAACTATTTTCATCCCGTTTTCTGCTGCTTTTAGTCATCACCATTCACCTGCCCCTATGCCAATTTATTTGGGGTCGGCCCTACATGTCTTTGTCTTCTATACTTCTCTATTCTATTCCATGCTTTTACACTCAGATAAAAAATAAATTGAAGACTTATTTTTTTTTTTAAGTGTCTTGCGCTGCCCAAATTTCCCTCGGTCATTAGTTCATTCAGTTCATCTAGAGTCTAGACAAAATGAAACTGGTTGCTAATGTAATTGTATAATTTATTCTTTTTTTCTTTGACATTGATTTACATTCTGTAATTACTTAAAGTCACAGCCGGACTTATTAGCTACTCCTTATTTATTTAAGAAAATCGTCTACTTTTGAAATGTTCGTAAATATGTGAGCACCATGTATCTATCACATAGTTAATTTATATGTCATGGTTTCATTAATCCATTTTAAATTCTTATTGTGGTATAGTAATTTTATTTTTAGGTGCATCGTCTTCACATATAATTATATAAATAATGTATGCAAAATATTGTAAAACATTTTAAAAGAGTAACGGTGGAGTTTCTTGCCCATTCTTCTCTATACGAAAATTACCTTTTGGAAGCAGCGACTAGAATCAATTTTATTTTTATTTTATTTTTGACGTTCAAAAGTGCCTTTTATGTGCCTATTTGAAATTAATGATTTGACTTTTACTTTGACATTACCGAGATCCGTCTTTTTCTGTTGTTTTATGTAATACCAAAAACTACATGATTTAAGTAATTAAAACTAAGTAATAGATAGATAATTTTATACTTAGGGCTAACTTTTCCAACGCCAGATAACTGTATCGGAGGAATCCTTTTGAATTTTTGACAGTTCTTCCATACTAAAACTGTCAGACGTCAATTTTATTCCACGAATAAAAATTATCGGTCGATTAAAAAATCGACCCTTACTCAAATAATAGGTACAATGATAACGCTATTTAAATAAGCTTAGTATTTGTTTAGCTTTCTTTGGTTTAGATAAGAAACCCGTTGACAATTATAAACATTGTGAGATAGTGTTATGTGTTCTAAGTAAAAAGATTATGATTTATTTTACTTTATTGCACTAGACTTTCGTCAAAACAGATTGAACTTTTTAAAGACGACAGATAAATGACGTTTGAAGTAGTAACAATTTTACTTAACTTGTAGTGTTAGTAAGCCTGTTGTGGGTGTTGTGTCCTTTTGACTCCTGCGCATATGTGACGTAAGATTGCATTATGATATATTAGCTTAGCACGTGGTCAACACTATTTTGTTATTAGGCAGGATGTTTAAACATGTGTTGAATGTTACAAGCTTTGTTTAAACTCTGGTTCGCACAAATTTCCTGGTAGATGTTTGATGTGTTGTAAGCTATACAAACTTTGTTCAAGCTTTTGAATAATAACTACCTCCAAACAGCGAGGTAATTGCGTAACACACTAACAGTATTAATGGCTTTCATTTTGACAGTTCAACAACATTCATTGTGTTACTTACGTTGCTGAGCAGACAAATTTTTCGAACATATAAAGCAATGGATAAGCAATATCCTTCAAAATGATACAGATTGTGATTGATAGTGTGGTACGCAATGAGGGTGCTGCCTTCATGGTGCGAGTAGCGTTGGATTTCATCCTAGGGCCAATAGTCCAAGACAACTTGATAAAAATGTCCTAAGTATAATGTTTGTCTATAACGTTTTTGTCCAGTTATTATAGTAGATAACTCAAATCAAGACCTTTGTCGGTTCTGTCCTAATCAACTTAGTATGAAAGTGAACGACCATTTTGACCTCGGACAAAACTTATCAGCTTTAGGTACTTACTGAAAATTGTTAGTGATAACACGTTTTATCCGGCCGCTGGTAAATTATTTCCTGTTGTTGTGTCAAAAAGCTAATACCGAATAGATGCTTTTATTGACCTATAATAACATCCTGTTTTACGTATACATATTTATGTTTTTACTTGTCTATAAGTTGATTCTCGTATATTTTATTTGTACCTATTTATGCGTCACTTTTAAACTATTGTGTAGCAATCCATTGTCTATTGGATGTGAATACTGCTTAGGGTTTTCAGTGGCTTACATAATCTGATTCGATACGATACCTATTTTTAATCACAACGGTAGTCCGACTTCGTTAATTAATTAATTATGCGTTATGAACTTGTGCGTGAATGACCTATGCTTAGTGATCCGAAGTTGTTTTTGCCACATGACCCCAAACACACCTTAAAAAAATATTACGTAATTAGTGAAATAAAAACCTAATTTGATAAAAATAGAACGTCACGTTTTTCGCATTTGTATTTGTTATCAAATCTTTTAATCTGATTTTATAGAGATAGCAAATTAACATGCGTAGTCACATGTGTTTGTTCGGTACCAGATCGGGTAAAATTCGGCACTGCATCCGCACTTACGCGAAAATTTGGAACCGTTCAGAAACGTAAATTATTCGTCCGAATAGAATCAGTTTTCGATGTCTTCTGGGACTTCTGGGAGGGATGGAGGTTGGATCATCAAGGTGGAGGATACATTCATAGAAAATCTAAATTACATACGTTTATTGGAATAGCTATTCAAGCCAACATTGATTGTTATGAGAGTTTAGAATGCTAGTGTGTCCAAAATTATTGTAGAGAGTAACTATCAAGCAGGGTGCCCAGTAGTTGTGCATACTGCCTTGTTTGTATTTCTGCTATTTGGGAAGATTTCTAAAATAAATTCCACACTTTCTCATTTGCCCAGCAGCTGTTTATAATGCAGAATTCCGTGCGAAGCTAAAAAGAATGCATTCCAAATCAATCAATTTCACAAAAAATCTCTCTTTTCTCCCCCAGATTCGTAACATGTACTCCGGTAATGAGCAAGTCGCTTTGGAAGCTGAGCCTCAACATGCTACAGCAGCTGCACGGGTTTATATACGCTACCCACGACCGGTCAGAGGCCGCCGCCAGAATCTATTACAAACTGACCATGGACACCAAGATGGAGCCTAATGAAGGCAAACAGCTGAATAGGAGGTTTGTGACTTTATTTTTTTATTGAACGTGTGAGTGAGATCAGATCGTGAAAAGGTTGATTTGACTACTTACAACATTTTTTTACCCCCTTTTTAGGGTTCCGTAGCCAAATGGCAAAAAACGGAACCCTTATGGATTCGTCATGTCGGTCTGTCTGTCCGTCCGTATGTCACAGCCATTTTTTTCCGAAACTATAAGAACTATATAACTGTTGAAAGTAGATGTATTCTGTGAACCGCATTATGATTTTCACACAAAAATAGAAAAAAAAACAATTCTTAGAACTGAAACTCAAATTTCTTTTTTCATCAAACCCCTATGTGTGGGGTATCTATGGATAGGTCTTCATAAATGATATTGAGGTTTCAAATTTCTTTTTTTTCTAAACTGAATAGTTTGCGCGAGAGACACTTCCAAAGTGGTAAAATGTGTCCCCCCCCCCCTTTACTTCTAAAATAAGAGAATGATAAAACTAAAAAAATATATGATGTACATTACCATGTAAACTTCCACCGAAAATTGGTTTGAACGAGATCTAGTAAGATATTTTTTTTTAATACGTCATAAATCGTAAACTGCAATTTACCTTTCATTCAATCAACTCAACGGAACCCTTCATGGGCGAGTCCGACTCGCACTTGGCCGCTTTTTTCTCTTATGGTCTTTGTTCTGCACTTTTTATTCAAATTACTCAGTACTTAAACGACCAGTGGTCTACTTTAGACCTGGATCGAATCATTAAGTAAAACAAATTGATGCTTTGTCCTTATTCCAGAACTTAGTATGTAGTCTGGTGTCCTTTTATTCTTGACGCGACACCGACATTGGCGGATTTCAAGACTTCCAACGAAACAAAACCTTCCTGTTGTTATCGTATGATACACACAATCAAATTACTCATATTGTTGTGTCCGTATGCATGTAATAAACCTATGGAATCATTTTATAACAGTAATCTAATCTCTACGACCTTCAATAGCTGGTTAAACTTGACTTTGTATTCAACAATAATGTTGCTAGGTTTATTGTCCACCATTTTGAGGTAGCAAACACATGATACGTTTTGTCACGACACTCGCGACTTCTGTAGTAGTTGGTAATTTGCCTGAAACGCTTCTTTGATCTACGTGGTAATTTAGACAGCCCAATCTATTGACAATGGAGTGTGAAACTCAAACGCCTAACCTCCAAATGAAGACTAACGACTATTCTCTGGAATCGAAAGATGGAATCCGAAATCTGTAGGATCTTTGGGTTATGAAAGCCCCTCGCCCTCTCCTACTTTGCTGTACTGGACAGGGTCCACAATGATCATGGTCTTAGTGGAATGCAATAAATACAGCGTTTTTGAGAAAGCTGTGGTCAAATTTAAGGGTGTGGTACAAACAATAAAAATTTTCGTGATTACGAAGTTTCTGTCGACTGTACTTACATAATTGTGACAAATTGGGTTGGACTTCACCCAAATCAGAGGCGCTCTTAGGGCTGCCGCAGAATGGCATTTTATTCACTAAAAGGCTACTGATCACTTTTTTTTTCTCTTTTCTGAAAAGTGGTTACGTTATTTCGGCTTTTCGATAAACCCTGTAGATCAAGCTAAAAATAAAAATAACATTAAATACTGAGCCAAGCCTTCATTTTCTGATCAATAAAGTATTGTCATTCCAATTACGTATCTCATGTTTATTGCAACGATCTCATGTTACTTTAGTAAACACTAAAGTAACATGAGATAATAACTAATAGTCTCATTTACTCGTACTGCGTAGTTGGTAGTACCTAGTTGCATGAACGTAAATATTTATGTCATCTCCGTTTATTTGTTGTTCTCGCACTAAACGGCTGCACTATCTTTGTCCATATTTGTTTGTAATTTTAAGTAATGAATTTAATTAATGATGCAGGTTTGAACTTTTGTTGATACAATGTGTTAAGCCAGGTGCTGATCGCTAATTATCTTTAATTAGGAGAGACGATAATATTGCGTTGCCTTATTCAAGATGATGCATCATCTGACGACACGTGTATTTATAGTAAACACAATTTGGTACTTATCTCCGAAACCGGATTTAATGTTGGAAATAATGGATGGACTTAGAGTACAATTTGAAGATTAAAATTTTTATGAGTGTACTGATTTTTTATCAATAGATATTACAGTTATGCAATGTCTAAAGTCTGGTGGGTTATTTCGCTTATTAAAGCTACGAACTATGTTTTCAACTTATAAAACACTGGCTTTAGCCAGCGACATCGCCTGCGTGAATGTCGGTAAATATCCCACGGGATATCTAAGATAAACTATCTATGTGTCAAATGTACAGTTTTGACGTCGGCACAATTTTTTTATATGTAGGTATAGATAGATATTAGCTCTTGTTACAATCAGGAGAGGACATCTATATAACAACCCCCAAACGTAAACCTTTGTTTATCCGATCCAGCCCGTCCCTTGCTGTCTTCCCCCAACGACGCCCTAAGTCGAGGTCCGTACCCCACTGGGACTACACGCTAAGGGACCTCTTTAAGCGCGTAGTCGCTTAGTTTATAAGGTTAATGCTTTGGCTGGAGGCCTTAATTTATTAAGGCATCCACAGGATAGCCCGGTTTAGCAGCCGATAACCTCCTAGGTTGACATGCGAGATGCCTTCTCAAAGACGTTTGTTGTCTGTCCTCTAAAGTATTACCAACATTACATATAAAGGTAATTAGAATATCAAATTGTACGTATTTTGGAGCAATCAAAGTGTCTATCTATCTGATAGCAAAGTAGGATATCTATAGAACAATTAGCTATTATTACATACTTGGTAGCATCTATGTCATTGTGATGTACTGACATAACCTTTAGTCATCCTTTACTGCAGTCTAGTTATTTATGGACATTATCTTGGCATATATTTAGAACTGAAGAGAAAGCTTAAAACACATGTTGGAAGAAGGGACCTTTTGTCTGTGCGCACAGGAAAAAGACTTCTGGGAGACGTGTAACAGTCTGACTTGAACTTAATTCTCTTCTAAGGCCATCAAACAATAGAACTTCAGCTTAATACCCGTTTTGTGAATCTCTGCGTGTGTTAATAAATAAATAATAAATAAATAAATATTGCACAACTATCACACAACGCCATCTAGTCCCAAGCTAAGCAGAGCTTGTGTTATGGGTACTAGACAACTGATAAACATACTTATATATTTCTAAATACATAAATATTATAGATAAATTACACCCAGACACAGAACAAATGATCGTGCTCATTACACAAACATTTGTCCTGGGTGGGAATCGAACCCACGACCTCCGGCATAGCAGTCAGGGTCACTAACCACTAGACCAACAGGCCTGTCGAATTAATGTCGAGATAATGTTGTATTAAGGTAAATTCTTTGGTGTCAAATTAGGTCCAGGAGGCTTGGCTACTTAGTATGTCTGTACTTTGTCTTTTTTTTTAATGCGCGTTTAGTTTATGCAAAATAAACAATTTTTCTTTCTTTCATTAATTTTTTGACCCAAAAATAAGCCATCTGGTGTCATTTCTGGTAATAGTTAAAATAGCTAGGTTAGTTGAATTCAAAGGATTGTGCCGAAAGGCAAGCCCTCACTTAATGAGCCAATAATTCATCAAACATTATGACTGTAACAAAGGGAACACAGCTGTTTGATTGACACTGTGTCGATAAAGTGACAAAGACTGTTATCCAACTGGCCCATTTCTCGAGTTTGTAGATGGTCGACCAAGTACCGCAGTGGTATCGCTTCTGATAAGGTAGTCACACTAAACAATTGTTTGCCTATTTGTGTAAAATGTGAAATAATAATTGATAGTTCATTCGGTTGCGACATGCGGGTTGGTTTCCCACGGTAAAATTGTGTCGTAAATGATGATTATCGTGATATTTTCCAAAGAATTCTTACTGGGTTGAAGTGGTTACATATTAGGCAGTCGCTTTATCCAAAGCTAATGTAAAATACTGGTATGCAGCCAGTTAGAATGGAAGCCGACCCCAACATGGTCGGGAAATGGCTAAGCAGGTGGTTCTTGGCATTTTAACCTTTTCTGAATTACTTAACACTTTCACTGTCCACAAAATAGATACAATAGTTAAACAATCAACCTGAATCATATGTGATTTATGGGACAAGGAATGCGTTAAAAGAGATCACATGGAATTACTAGAAAGTAGCATGGCAACTGATAATTTTGGTGAAACAAATTAAATGAAAAATGTAATTACACAGACCTGTAAACGTGACGCAAGACACGGCCCAAGGTTGAGTGTATGGTCCACTCCACTATAATGATCTAGAAAATATTATAACACACTGTTAGCTTTATCAATACGCTGATGACACCTGTATACTCTGCTAACATAAACCTTAATTTGGCCGCAGAATGTATGCAAAAAGATTTAACTTCTATGACTAAGTGGGCCCATGTTATTGGACTTGTTCTGGATCCAGAGAAAACTAAAGTAAAAAATTATCATTATGCTTTTAACTATTCTAGTTTTAGTTTCTAATGAACTCTGTTGCTTTTACGTTACAGTAAATAACTACTGTAACGTAATAGCTACAGAGTTCGGAAAATAACTCTTATATGTATAATACCTATAAGAGTTATTTTCCTAACGATTATTTGAATAATCCAACCCATAATATTGTATGTAGTTAGGAAAAACCTAGGCAGATAAAGATGAACTTTGAGTCAGTCAAATAGTTATCTAGAATCGTTGACCGATCAAATAAGATATTATATAAGAGGGAAAATAATCTGCTATCACAAAATACAAAATTTACGCATAATTTATAACATTAGATAAGGTATTGCGCAGTTTCAAATAATTAAAATATTTTTCTTGCAAAAATGTATGTCAGCAATCTGGTATTTCCAATTACTAGATCAGATAGTATAATCCTCAACCTTGGGGGTCTTCAAAAACAATACTGTTATTTTATAGATTAAATAGTATAAATAAATAATCCTTCTTCTCCGCATTAAAGTTAAACCAATAGAAGGGACACGTGACTTTGTTTTTGTCGTTTACTTATTGAACTTCATACAAAAATATTTATTATACCATTTTTTATTTTATTGACACGCTTTGCTTTATAAGGAGAATTCAATCTAGTAGTTCAAATGGGACTTAAACATAACTGGGGAAATGTGGGTCTTACTATACCTACACGTCTACCTAACCCTTCGGAGAATACGGGCGTGATGTTAGTTAATATTGTTCATAACATAAAAATTTATATTACGTAGTTGGTTTGTGCAAAAATAAAGCCAAATATAGTTGAGGAATGCGATTATGCTAAGTTGATATGAACCAACAGCTTGTCTAAGCATAATCAGCCTATAATATTCCCACTGCTGGACTCTCTCGATGAGAGGGAGTGGGCCATAAACCACCACGCGGGCACAGTGCGGGATGGTGGATTTAAGACAATCAAAAATTGAGCTGGAAAAACCGGTTTTTCTTATTTTTTTGCGTATGCTGAACATTTGGTTTCAATGTTACGCTTAAAAGCATCTGCCTAACTTTTTCCCAACTATGTTGGGGTTGGCTACCAGACTATCCGGATGCAGCTGAATACCAGTATTTTGCATAGATCGACTGCCTATCTGGCAGTTACTAGGTAGTACGATACCCCTTACTAAGACCAGTTGTCAGACTTTCGAGCTTCCTTTACTTGTAATCAAAGAACTACAAATGACAGCCGGGACCGACGGTATAACGTCCTTTCCGAGGCACGGAGGGGTGTCGATTAGGGGTTTCGAATACCGGATTTTTTCAATACGGGTATTAATACCGCATAGTAAATTCCCTATACCGGGGTCCCGGGATCGCGGTATTAAACTTAATTTTTTCCAAAATCGTTTAAAAAAAAATAAATAGCTAATAAGTTTCACCACAAAACAATAAAATACTATTTTAAAAATATAAAATTGATTTTTGAATATAACTATAATTTATAGGTCAGTCACCGTAGACACAAATATCGCGTTAGGTCGCATAAAATTGTACTGTACTGATTTTTTGGGACGTTGTTAGGATAGTGTAAAACTACAGCTGTCTAAAAGTCTGCAGCTTCGAAAGAACTGTGCAAATTGCGTGGTGCTCGAAAAACCTCGAAAATTTCGGACTCCTTTCAATTTTTGACTTATGACTTCTAGCACCATACGGAAAAGCCACCCGATACATTTTTAAAGAATACAAAACATGTATCTCGAGTTTTATTGGACCTACAGAGCTATGGCTGCGCTAAAATTTTGTATACTTTAAAAATGTATTGGGTGACTTTTCCGTAGGATGCACCTTTGAGCGAATGGGAGAATCCCCCGCCGCTCCCCCAGCTTCCTTCTCACCTTACAGGATAGTACTTCTATTGTTCTATGTACCTCTTGTCTCTGCTCAAATAGTAGTAAAATGTAAGTAACTGTCTAAATAAACCACGAGATAATTAAAATAAGCAGTTTTTAAAAATTACCCCGTTAAAAAATTGGTTGGATATATAATATGCAATAGAACGAAATTGCGTCACCATAGTTTCTACTGAAAATAAAATAAAATCACCGGAAAACCGGTATTGGATATTTCAATACCGGTATTAAACAAAATGACAAAAAATGTCCGGGATCCCGGTATTGGAAACCCTAGTCTCGATATGTAGTGGATGGTGAACCATCCACGGACCGGCCTCGGCAAGTGTAGTTTTAAGTACTCGATCGACCCTTGCGGTTGTTATTATTTAGCTAAGACCCACAACACAATAGTTCTTAAATATATTCAACATCCTCCAAGTGTATAATGATGAATTCACTAAGCGAACTTTGACCATAGGGTCCATAGGACTTCACTAAGCGATCATCGACCAAAGGTGAAGTTTTTATCCCCCACAAAAAACATACCTCCATTATATCAGTTTTCGTTGCGTAAAAACGAGGTAAGTATTGTCAGACAATTTTAAACTCATTAAGCCATCATTGTGATGATCTGAGAACAAAAGCAAATAAAAAACACGAGGCTCTGATTATTCCGAGTCTAAATGGTCAATTGGTTGCCATAGGGCTCGCGGCTAATGTATTGAATTTGAGCGAGTTGTTTGTCAATTGTTTTTCAAGAGCAATGACGAGCTATTCGCGAGATTAAGGAGGCCATGAGTTTAGGATTTTCCGGATATCTGCGGAGGAAAAGGTTGTGAGTCAACTGGAGTTACCATTTAAAAAAAAACGGAGATAACTAAACATCGTTGTTTATCATAATGATTATATAAGTAGGTATGGTATGGTTTTACAAACACGGAACGAAAAGCAATTGCAATACGATTGTTGAACTATCAACAAAACATTAATTGAAATAATTTCTTTGTTTAATTGCGTCTTAATGACGTCATTAGGGTTCTGAAGGTCAACATAATGACGTGAACGCGCAATCACGTGAATTTGTAGCTATAAATAATCAGCTGGATTAACTTTCGACGTTATCAGTTATCGGTGAACCGCTGACTGCTTAAAGAAACAATTAGAACGATAACCATCTGATTTGTTGCATTTAGATATCGTTGCTAAGTTCTAATACTGCGACCAAAAGTCAAATGGTCAAACCTTTTCCACGATAATACCATTTTGCTCCACAGATCATATTTTAGATTCCCCCATGAAGTGCCATACCCAAAACTCAGCTTCTAATATTAATCGACATGGACTAACCCCTCATAACCCTCCATTGATTTGTCCATAAAAATACCAAGAATACACTCAGTATAATTTCCCAAGATAAGCACAAAATATTACGGGAATCGACGTAGCTCAACAAAAAAATAAACAAACAACAACTCAGCATGAACTATTATCTCTTTTGATAAAAAATAAAATAACGCTGTTATTTGACATCACGCCACATCGATAGATTAAAACCGATGCCGTTTTCACCGTACATTGGTAACTGACCTCGTTGGCTTTCGAAAGATAATTACATTCATCCTGAAAAGTCCGCAATGTGTTACGTAACTTCCTTTAGGCAGAATTTTGAAATGTTTTCATGGCTGGTCAAGTTTTTGAAATGTTGCGCAGACAGATTAGTACCTACCGTGGTATTAGTTTTTTATCAGCATTACAGGATACAAGGATTAGTTGCGGTTACATATTGATAAGTCTGCACTCTGCACCCTAATTGAGTAACACACTATCAATCTCAATCTGAATCATTTTAAAGGATATTGCTAATCCAGTGCTTTGTATGTTCGAAAAAAATGCGTGTCAACAACGTAATGACTGTTGTTGAACTGTCAAAATGAAAGCCATTGTTACTGATAGTGTGTTATGCAATTAACTTGCTGTTCTTGATTGAAATTATAAATCTATGATTACAGCAGTTGACAGAGTATCGTCATGCAGACAAAAAAAGGCTTTTATTTCTGAAAAAATCCTTTTTGGATTTTGCAAATTTTCTTTACCAGCGTCTTTTGTTATGAACTCTTGACTAAATAGATCTTCCTAATTATTCTAATGTATGTTTTCTTTTGTTTCACCAGGCGTGCAAGCGAGTTCCGCATCACATACGGCGACATGCGCACAACGCACGATGATGTGGACACGTTCGAACATATTCTAAATGTGACGTCACATAATGAAGCCCTGCTTGCTTACTATTACCTCGACGGCGAAAATAAGGTAATTCTTTTTTGGTTCGTTATTGAACAGAGACAAGGAGGTACGGATAATTAGCATATTTGGGGTTCTGCTTGTGTATCTCATCGGCATGGTTTCTTCAGAGAAGGTCTTTGATATGTACTACAAGCAAGAAGAAGGGGCAGATAACTGTACGACCCTTTAGATCTAGTTCATTCGAAAGAAAGAAAGATATTGCTTCATGCGTATACTATATTTCCGCTAGCAAAATATCCCGAGTAATTCTAATTAGCATACTTGACCCACGCTATCGTCGGCCAATAGCGTGCGCAGCCCGACTGAATGACGTGAGCATCGTACGACATCTGGAGACCGCACGCAAAGGGTTATCGCTGATGATCATGATCGAGAGAAAAATGTTTTTATTGGTGATGTGATCGAAGTTGGCTAAATCTACAGAGTACATCCTCCAAATGTATAATGATTAGTTAATTAAGCGATCCATTCCATCCATTGACCATAGGGTCCATAGGTGAAGTTTTTATCCCCCACAAAAACCAACTTCCTTTATATCAGATTTCGTTGCGTAAAAACTAGCGTATTGTCAATTTTAAAATCATTATGTGGTGTGTAAAGATCCAAATAAGACCCATCCGCGGACTGACTGCGGCAAGCGTAGCTTAATCTGACCGATCGACCGGTGCGCCTATTATTACTTAGTGACAAGCCCCTCAATATCGTATTAATATTTAAAATAAAAGTGAGAAAATGCTTCTTAACTGCATTTTTTATGCTTGATAAATGGGTCAACTTGGAAAGAAGACAAATCACATCACAGATGAATCAAAGCAAAATCAGAGCAAAATAAAAATATTACAATAATATTTACTAGTGTCATGTTTTGGTATTAATATTACTCATCAATTAGCTTACGTAAGTAATTAATGACTCATTGAGTCACATGAATGCTGAAATCTATGTCTAACCGATAATTATGATTATGGGATCAATCAATAAAGATTTCATGTGCCAACACAACACTAAATAATAAGAAGGCAGATCAAATTTAATTTAATGCCTTAACGGATATAAAATTAAAGAGAATATTGTTAGGGTTCAATGGGACACCAAAGGAAAGGCCGTTCTAAGGATTTCAATAATACGTTTATGCTCGTAATATTACGTGAGAGTATGTTTTTGCTATACTCTCAACAGATTTATATCTATACTAATAATAAAGCTGAAGAGTTTGTTTGAACGTGCTAATCTCTGGAACTACCTGTCGGATTTGAAAAATTATTTTTGCATTTGATACTTATTTTTTGCCCAAGCCTTGAATACTGTAGGCTATTTAACATCACGTTATAAAGAACGTCGAAAAGAACACTAAACGAAAACGAAGAGATAGCGCGGGTTTGTGATGCGATGCGACGGGGTGGGTCGTGGGAACAAGAAATTTCACGCGGACAAAGTCGCGGATAGAAGCTAGTATAAGTATAAAATGTTTACAGAAAGTTATCGCGTTCAAGTAGTTCCAACATTTCGAACTTCGCTCTGTCTGTGAGTAATAGCTGTTGTTATAGTTCGTGTCGTCCGCTTGGCCGTAATTGCGATAGCGGTGTCTTTGTTTATTTGCGAAGATGTGATAGTGACTACACGTCAAGCAAAAACGAAAACTGAAGCTCTCATGCTGGCTATACTTGTTTTGTTTATACATAAACGACTTTGCAATGTTCTGCGGTCGTGTCATTCAATTGGGCTCCTCAATTTTATGGCGATTTGGTGGTGGTGGTTTTTAAATATCGTACCATTTTATGTAATGAAGTTGCAAGGTACTTAAATGACTAGTGATATTTTATTATACTTATATTTACACAGATTATTAAAATGTCCTGGTTTTTCTTTACCATTTGGTTACCCTAGCTGTGATACCTACACGTTAATTTATATAAAGTTATATTTATAAATGATGAAAACAAGCAATTAGATGTAGATGTGTCATATCAGGCCGGACGACGTGTAGCCGTGTAGGTGATGATGATACATAATATTTATCTATATATTCTTCTTTGTACCTATACTAATACTAAAGCTAAAAGTTTAGTTTGTTTGAACGCGCTAATCTCTGGGAAGTACAAGTTGGATTTGAAAAATATTTTTGCATTTGATAGCCTAATTTGAGAAGGTTATACAGGATGACAGGGAAACTCGACGTGTTCCTTCCAGGGCGTGAAAGTGTGACCCATTTGCAACAATTAAGCACCTCATAAAGCCTAGGCGAAAATTCATGGAATCCGAGAAAAACAGATTTTCATGATTTTTTTTAAATTTCTAAATTCTCTAATTGAGTGGCTTTCATAGCTATTCGATTGGCTACCTAACACTTTAACACGCCTATTCACTAAGCGTACCAATTACGGGGAAGACATCTTCATTTAATCAGCTATGCAACGAGGTACAAAAGTTTCGTAAATGTTTAAAGGTGCGGATGAAACAGTCGATAATGTTGGCAAAGGTCGAATTTGAAAATTGTTGAAATATTTTAAAATGATGTGATAATCGAATTAATTACCTCCCTACCACCCAGCAATCATTTCTACGTCATGAAGCTAGATCGTCACAACCAGGTGGCAAGCTGAGACGCCACTTTCGAGTGGTTAGTATTACTCGTAGTTGATGAGCTAATCACTGATCACTTGTTGTTTGCTTCGCGTGTGATTAAGCTGCTGTGCACGTACAAACTCTTAATTCTATAATAAACATAAACTTTGAGACTTCTGTAAAAGAAATAACTGTTTACTAAAACGTGCACTGGCAGTACCAGACGAGTTTAGATGCTCTAAGTAACCAACAGCAACCACATTCATAATTTCTTAAGGGGCTTGTGAAGCACATAATTTTATGTCATGCAAGTAGCTCGGAAGAGGTCAAGGTCCAGCTGTGAATTGCGATAGATTAACTTAATTGATTGGGTTGGACCATTACTTTGTAAAAAGTTGTCTTGGGCATAAAGTTCGCAGCAGCGAACTCTTTTCTATTAATAACAACAATCATCAGCCCGTCGTCAAAGATTAAGGCAAAGCTTTTTCTTGATCTTTCTCTAAACGACCAAATATCATGTGAAGAGTCTACCACATTGCAGGTTAATGACATGATAAATAAAAGATTATTTGTCAAAAACCGCAGTATGTTTAAAATTTAAGAGTTTATAAAATAATGATGAGTACAATGACCCCCTAGAGTTATAGGATATAAAAAAAAACACGTAGTATATTTGCGTGTTTCCTCATCAGACACTTAAATTACTTTAGACGACCCGACCCCTAAAAATTACTATGTAAACGAATTTAGTTAACAGTCTTATTCATTTGCCTACCATTGTTTCAGATGAAAATGACAGAGATATACGACGTGACTGACGCAGACACTGACGCGGTACAGTCGCCCATGGAGCGTGACGTGAACAAGCAGCTCGAGTTCGACAACGACTGGAGCGCCGAACTCATTGCCGACAACGGTTAGTACTAATAGTTGTGTAACACGTAAATATACGACGTGACAGTGACACACTGTTGCGGTACAGTCGCCCATAGAGCGTGATGTGAACAAGCAGCTCGAGTTCGACAACGACTGGAGCGCCGAACTCATTGCCGACAACGGTTAGTACTTATAGTAGTGTAAAACGTAAATATACGACGTGACAGTGACACACTGTTGCGGTACAGTCGCCCATGGAGCGTGACGTGAACAAGCGGTTCGAGTTCGACAACGACTGGAGCGACAAAGTTATTGGCGGCAACGGTCAGTCCTAATAGTAGTGTAACACGTAGATATACGACGTGAAAGTGACACTGTTGCGGTATAGTCGCCCATGGGGCGTGACGTGAACTAGCATCTCGAGTACGACAACGACTGGAGCGACGAAGTCATTGGCGGCAACGGTCAATACTAATAGTAGTGTAACACGTAGATATACGACGTGACAGACGCAGACACTGACTCGGTACAGTCGCCCATGGAGCGTGACGTGAACAAGCAGCTCGAGTACGACAGCGACTGGAGCAACGAAGTCATTGGCGACAACAGTTGGTACTAATAGTAGTATAACACGTAGATATACGACGTGACAATGACACATTGACGTGACGTGAACAAGTAACTATCGAAAAGGATCAATAGCTCTACCATGAGTTTGCACAGCCAAAACTCGCCAGCGTCTCCGTAAATAGTATACACTGGTGGATAATAAAATTATGCCACTCCTATTTTTATGATTTATTCATTAATTACGGTCTGTTTAAAAATAAAATAAAATAATACGTTTATGCATTTACAATCTTAGTAGAGGGTATATTGATAAAATTATCAAGTGTAAATGTGTCAAATGTCATATAATCAGTATTTTTAGATACCCACACTTTTATTCTTTTATGTTTAATGTCCTGTCGCTAGGACGCTACTTAAAACTATCGTTAAATTCGTATTACTCATTTATGTGCCTCCCTCTTCCTTTTCACTGATAAATATGGATCTACGCGAAGCAAAAGTTGTTCGAATCGTAACGTTGTTACAAACAGGAATAAGCCAGCGAAATGTCGCTCGACAATATGAAGTTAGTCAATCAATGGTTCAATATGTCTACAAAAGCTATCTGGAGACCGGTGGCTACATCAGAAGACTTGGATCAGGTCGATGAAGAAAGACATTTGATCGGGATGATGGATTTGTAGTGTCAGCAAGCCTCAGAAATCGACATCGTTCTGGAGTAGAATTGCAGCACCTGCTCAGAAATGTCCGGGGTGTCGCTGTAAGTGATAGAACAATCATAAGACGCCTTAAAGAACGTGGTTTTAAACCATACAGACCCGCAACAGGTCCAAAACTTACCACAGCTTATGAGCTGTGAGGCAGGAAGGTTAAAATTTGCTCGTGAACACCGTGACTGGACTTTGGCTAAATGGGGGCAAGTACTCTTTTCTGATGAGTCCCGTATGTGTCCATATGGTGCTGATGGTCGCAAAAAGTATATCGTAGACCGGGAGAACGATATGCACAATGTGTCATATCTGAAAGGGTAAGCTTTGGAGATGGTTAAGTTTTGTTCTGGGAAGGTATAAGTTTAGAAGCCCGTTACAGAGCTGGTTATCGTCGATAAAGAAACTATGACTGCTGATTCGTACATTACTGACATTCTTGAAGAGCATGTAGTGCCATACTAAGGATTTACCTATCGGTAAAGAAGTTAAATGAATCCACGATAATGCGCGCCCCCACACTGCGATGTGCGTTAGAGATTACTTGCGAGAAGTGGGGATACAGGTTCAGGACTGGCCAGCACGAAGTCCAGCCTAGAACATTTATGGGACGAGCTAAAAAAAAATATTAAAAAAGTTTTATTATGAAACACAGTCACGACAACCGGTTTGGTAGGTGGCCTAATTTTATTGTCCACCAGTGTATATGACACCCCCTAGCGGTCACAGAAAGAATTCAAATTCGTACCATGAGCACTATAGATTTCGATTGGTAAGAAACCTAACGTAACTTGTCACTAAAGTTACTCGATGACACAACAGTGATATATAAGGAATAAAAATTTAACAACCACTAAATTACCTTAAGTAGTTCACTAACCGCCAACCTTTCTATTTAGTTGGATTATTGACTGTCATAACATTTTTAGCATAGGCGATAACACTATATTTTGAGCATATAATTTATGCCGTTCTCTCTTCTTATTACTGAGAAAGAAAGAAACTAAACTTAAGATGACACGATCTATCGAGTTTACCTTAGCGCCTGCGTAAGAATCCGTAAAACTCATGGTGCAAGTATTATCCAAATCTATTCGATCCACGTTAATATGCTAGCGAGTGTAACGCAAGCGAGTAAGTTTTCGATAACAACTCATGGTAGGGGTACAGTAAGTATTAACTACACTTCGACAGCCTATCGAAACCAAATGCTGGACATTGCTCTAAATGTTTGATTATCCTACGAGTTGGAGGTACCTTGAAGACCTAGAATAAGGATTGGTTATGAATCTTACCCACACATTACCTAAATTTTTCCATTCAAAAGAACCATTAATGTATCACTCAATCATAATCATTTCATTCATTTTTCAAACATATTTCATCCTCAGATCGTCATAATATTCGTGATTTCATCGATTCCCAAGAGTAAGTTTCTGCATGATGTATGTTTTCTAAACTGCTTAATCTAAACTGAATAAAATATTTTTTTCACTTACCTGCATTTTCTTAGAATGGCTTATTCAATTGTTAAATTTTGTAATTGCTTTTTAATTCAATAATTCATCGGTTTAATAAAAATAATTGATTCTATTTCACTCTCGTCTTTGATCTATTTAGACCAATAATTGGTCCTCTAGTTCGCAGAACGTCACCTTATTATTATGTCGTTTATTTATTTAGTCGTCTTATTTTGTTACATTTTTAAATATTAGTATGATTAAATAAAAAAATAAAAAAAACATTTAAAAATATAAAAAAATAGTGATCCACCGGTGTCGGGAGCAGGGTCCAAGCTACCGGTGGTTAGGGCTCCAGAGATAGAAACCTCCTCACAATGCGAGCCGTATCGAGGAGTACTGCCTTCTGAATCAGGCCCTTGATTATTATTATTATTACCCTATTCGTGAGGCATCAAAGTCATTAGAGATGCCTTCGTACAGATAAATTAGAAGGGATCACCCTGATAGAGGTAGGTAAGTTCGCATTGGTCCCTCGTATCAAACACACATCGCAAAATAACAGACCTGTCATAATCCAGCAGGACTACTTTTTCCTCTTTTCTGTCAATATCAAATAGTTTATTTCAGATAGGCACATAAATGGCACTTGTGAACGTTAAAAATTTTCAAGAAATTAGAATTGATTCTAGTTGTTGATTTTGTCTAGACTCCTATGGAGCAGGACCAGCATGTTTCCATGCATTCTTATCTTGGATATCATCCTTTCTGTCACCCATCATCTAAGTGTTCGCTTGTTTCCTAGCCATATCATCCTTCACACAATCCATTCATCTTTTGTTTGTTCTCCTCTTTTCTCTATACGTAACAAATTTTCAGTCCTGTAACTTTTTTTTCTCTTCTACAGACGACCTGGACATGGAAGCAATGGACGACGACGCTCTAGCCGACAGGAACATATTCTCTGATCCCGAGAGTGAATGGAACGTAAGGAGATCAATGTCGGTTTCCGACAGCGATGAAGACCAACCTGAGTCGGATCGAAGAGGGCCCTATATTGAGTTAGCTTAGTGTAAGGGTTGTAGTTGGCTAACCTTTTGACCTTCAGATCTTCTTCTCGTATCGATAAGTAATATTTTTTTGGACCAGTCTCGAGCCTTCAAAATTCATTTTTTCTCTTACACAAACCTACATGGGCACTTATGAAACGTCAACTCCACGGTTAATCTTTTAAAAATAATTGGATTTTACCAATTACAGTGTTAACAGGTATAGGAGTACAGTGCAGGCCTGTCAACAAGCACCCCAGGTACAGACGCCACCCCAGGTACAGATCAGCAAGCTACCCGAAACTGTAAAATTTTCCCAATCAACCTTGAACCTAATGCTTTAGCAATAAAGTTAAAAATCTATTAAAGAAATTGGACAGATTGTAGTAGCTTGATGTGGCGTCAGTATTTAATAAAAGGGAAAATGACTAACAAACTGAAACATCTATGAGTCTGCAAGGCCTACAAGTTCTCATATTTTCAAATGGAAAAGATACCTATAGCTGACTGAGAATTACCGGTGACAAAGGCGTTGGGGGTCTACCTAGCATTTGTTTCATCATCAACATCATTATAACTAAGTCCTCTACTGCTAACAATTCCCCTCTTCCCCTTTCCTCCTCCGCTGGATGCGAGTTGCATTTGTTTTTATAGATTCAAATAAGTAGGCGTTCCATTTCGGGGATGTCGAATTCAAATCAATGTCATGTCATGTGTGGTTGAAAAAAATAAAACGTAATAAGGTCGAAGGAAGTACTTTTTAAAGGTGTAAGGGTCGAAAGGTTAATCAATTAATGTTATACTTAGCCAACTATTTTAAGTTAATTTACCGTTTATCCAAAAAAAAACTTTAGACATTGTAAAGAAACGTGATCATATTTGACATCGCAACAGTTCCGCTGATTACTTTTAAATTAGGTATACATCATAATAAAAATGAATTAATCTGTTTTCTCCCTCTTAACAATACGATAATAAAATACTAATCGGACATGTAGCCCTCTGTTTATCTTTATTAGATAAACGTTATTAGATCCACGGTTGAGGTACGTGTTTCCGACCTTATGTATACACGGAAAAATATTTGTGAGCAAGTATCATCCGCGTACTGTCTGATATTGATAGACTGCAATTAATAGGCGTGCATTTATCACACGGAAAACTATCTATGCGCAAAAATATTTACATAGCTTCTTGCGAATTTATCAATTTTGTTCAGGGTAATCTTGCTATGTTTCTAAGCAAAATTTTGCTATAACTAAGCCGGATTTTGAATATTTAACCATCGTTAATTTGATCCTTTTAATCCAATTAGGTAAACTTCTTTTTAGTTCAGAATACATGTTGAGACTGTAAAATTAAAATGGGTCCTCTATGATCATGTTTCTGCATACTGTAGCAGCAAAAAGCCAGTGATGATAATAAGAAAAATAGCACAAAAACCAGGATGCAGGATGTTTGACAATGAGTCTTTGTTCGTCACACATCTCAACATGGGATCGACAGCATAAACCTTTTTGATGAACCTCTTTCCTAACGACCCAAGATACTAACCCCTAACTAACCGGACCACCCTGACTAATCTGACCTCCCTGACTAATATGACCTCCCCGACTAATCTGATCTCCCTGACTAATCTGACATCCCTGACTAATCTCACCTCCCTGATTAATCTGCTGACCTGACTAACCTGACCTGACCTGACCTGACTCATCCTCTGCCTCGCCTTTTTCTGACCTACCTGACTAATCTGCTTGATTACTTCTTTATCTTATTTCTTACAGGCTGACAGGCCTGTTGGTCTAGTGGTTAGTGACCCTGACTGCTATGCCGGAGGTCGTGGGTTCGATTCCCACCCAGGACAAATGTTTGTGTAATAAGCACGATCATTTGTTCTGTGTCTGGGTGTAATTTATCTATAATATTTATGTATTTAGAAATATATAAGTATGTTTATCAGTTGGCTAGTACCCATAACACAAGCTCTGCTTAGCTTGGGACTAGATGGCGTTGTGTGATAGTTGTGGAATATTTATTTTATTTATTTTATTTATTTATTTATTTAACCTTCCAGGCTCCTATTTTCAAATGGTTTCATAATATCTAACCCAGTTGTTTTGAGCTGGAAACAGATACATTTGTCAAAAATCTTTCGTCTGAGGTTTATTATTTAAAATTTAAGTCATCGTGGCTAATGTACTGACTAAAGTACTGATCTCGTTACAATGCAAAAAAATAATGTACATATTTAATAGGTATTTACTCTATTCTAGGTATTATGTCAAAAAGGCTATAAATATTACAGGAACATTTTCTTAAATGGTCATACAAAGCGCTTTAATATGTTTTAATAGTATGTATTTCATCAAACCAGAAAAATATACCTAAATTAGACTTAGCTTGAGATTTCCCAAAGAGTTGTACTTGCTTTCAAACCTGGCCGGAAAGAAGAGCAAAGATTCTAAATGGTAAAATTTTTAGTGTGCGGCGTTTCCGACTCTGCGACCTTTAAATAAAGTTACGACTGAAGGATAGCCACACAGCTCTTTGAAAACTTGAGCTGGGATTTGACTACCACCCAAAACAATATGGATTTAGTATATTTAGGGCTGATTTTTCCAACGCCACATATCGAAGGAATAATTTTGAGTTTTTGACAGTTCTTCCATACAAAAACTGTCAGACGTCAATTTTATTCCACGAATAAAAATTATCGGTCGATAGAAAAATCGGCCCTAATTTGTATATCTCACGAAATATATTTTATTCCCAGTACAATTAGGACGCGTTCTGATTTATTTTGTATTATTGTCAATATGTACTAAGTATACAGAATTGTATGACTACAAAGAATATTTTCGCATTGTCGGTGACAGTGCAATTAATTTAGTTTAATTTATTTTACAATGTTAGATGTGGTGAACTGAGAAAATAATTTACACCCACCCTATGTTAAGCTAACGCCATCCAATGAAGTAAGTTAATCAATGCCCCTATAAAAATCTGCCTAGCCTTTTCCCAACTATGTTGGGGTCGGCTTCCAGTCTAACCGGATGCAGCTGAATACCAGTATTTTACATGGAGCGACTGCCTATCTGACCTCCACAACCCAGTTAATAATCAATGCCCCAATAGTCTTTGATAAAATCAGAAATACTAAATTACTTTTTCCTGTCTGTTACTTTCAGCGGTGCCAATCTTATTTTCGACTATGTCTAACTCCTACTATAATTCTCAATTCATCACGTCGTATGTAACTCTTATGTGATATCATTATTATTGAAAGTTATTATCTTCTTATAAGACTTAGTTTAATAATTTAAATATCAGTTGTTATTAGCCGATAACTTCAGAATGTTAGAGGGTCTTTACTCACTAGACAAAATGTTCTCGCTCTCTTTAAACCTAAGCAGGTGACTTATGATTCTTAAAGGATATGTTAAAGTGGATAAAGGCCTTTGTCTTGTTAAGACTCTTCGTAGATAAGTATAGTTTAAATTAAAAGTGCCTTAACAATGTTACCATGTGTTACCCCTATATATTTATCTCTTACAATGCCATATCAGGGATTAATGTATATCTGTATTCTGTAATAAATAATAGAAATTTATTAATGAAATATTGTGAAAACGCTGCTAATAATCAGCTGATTAGGTCACTTTCAACCCTGATATGAACAAGAGGAGGTTTTATAAGTATTGATTGTTATTATACATACATGTTATCGTCTAGTAATTAGAATATATCTGTAAATAGTTTGGTGAGACGTTTCTAGGTGGTCTCGCCTTCGATTAGATATATATTTGGTATTGACTTCCGCAACCAGTCGACCTAAGAGGTGTTACATGCCAGTTTTAGTTATTTCTACGAACCTGTGGGGAGTCTAAACAATGATATTTTAAATAAAAAGACGTACATAGGTTACCTACCCAACATTCGATCTTCAAAAGCGTACGACACAAGTAGGACGGCATAATGTAATTATCGGTAGCGAAAAAGTGACAAGACAACGAAAACTTGGCTGATTAGCCAAGTTTTGATAACATAACCTATCTACCTCTTTTTACTTATTATATATATTTTCCAAATTAATCAAATCAGATATTTGGTCCACGGTGATTGTGTTGTCAGCGGAAGTTTCTGTAAACGACTGTCACAAATATTTTTTAATAAAAGATATAAAATTAACGTTTCGTTTGTTTAATTTCATGTTCTAAAAATGTTATGTTCTTCCTTGGAAATGTGTGTGTGTGTTGAATGTGTGTTTAGAATTATGAAGGCGATGAAAATGGACTGTATGTATTAGTTGTTGGTGGAATGAAAAAAAAAAAAACTTAACGTCAGTGTGGGAAGTGGGAAAATGATGAAAAATCTATACTAATATAATAAAGCTGAAGAGTTTGTTTGAACGCGCTTATCTCTGGAACTTAGTCGGATTTGAAAAAATATTTTTGCAGTTGATAGCCTAATTCTTGAAGAAGGCTATTTAACATCACGCATACGGGTTAGCCCTACTAACCCGTATGGACCGAGCAAAAAGGAAAACTGAGAAACGAACTGATGAAAACGCAAGTAATAGAGCGGGCGGGCGATGCGATGCTATATTTTAAGTTTAAATAATAAACACAAACCAAACCTTTTACAGATACAAGAAGAAACAATTGTTTTTTGCTAAGAACATTCAAATAAAATATATAACAAATCTTCTAATTCTCAACATAGGTTTTTATCATCTAAAGGATCAAATTCGATTAAGGTCCATATGATAGAAAATGGGTGTACTATCTGGGTACCAAATCCTAACTCGCTAGTCTGGGCAGAAAACTATCTAACTAGGGCCATAGATCATCATCACTGGAATCACACAGAAAATCCAATTTAGGGCAGCCACGTTTGCAAGCATTATCGATGACTGACCCATAAATGAGCCGACTCGGTACTTCATGCACAATCCGACGTCATACAAATTATAAATGATGGAGATACTGGTCGCAGCAAAACTAGAAATTATGAAAAAAAAACTCGTGTCAATGTAACGTATGTTCTAATTTCAAACTGTCCTCTTACTATATTTTTGAGCAATTATTCATAAAAAATATATTTACAGATAAATTTTAACGATATTCCTAGCAAAAAAACCGCGCAGTTTTGCACGGTATTATTTGTGATTTTAATGTTTTTTATACTTGTGTTTTGAATATGGTCGGCAAAGAGACCGAGCCGAAAAGTAGCCGAATATTTCATCAATGTTATTTGAAGTGCTGCAAGTTGCAGAACCTTACGCCTTTGACCAATGTCATACCTTCTGGTAACGGGAAGGTGGTGGATTTTTGTGTGGATAGGATCAAATACGCGGATTGGCCGCCTATTTTAAATGCACTCAGCTGTGATTTGAGCCTGCATTCAGTTTCTATAAAGTGTCGACAGCAAGTCAAAACAGGTAATGTTGATCCAACTCCGCGCTTACTCTTGATTTCGATTCCGATCGATCGACATTGGAATTTTAATGTTTCGTAGTCTTGAGTTCTACGCTAGCGCCAAATTGTTTTTAAATTGAAAACTGTTATTATGTACAACATAATATAGTTATATAAAACATAATTGATGATTACAACCTGGTAATTTCGTAAGGATTTAGCAACTTTATTGACAGAAACTGTGATTTTTTATTTGACTTTTATGAAAACATGCTAATAATTTTCAAACGTAGGCAATCCGCCAATCTAGTAGAAGCGGGACTTAGTGGGAGATCCATCACGCCCCTAACCCATCTTAAAGATCAAACCTACGACCAAGAAGCGTTACCAACCCGAAACAGTCACATAGTGTCTGCTATCGAAAGGTCAATGAGTCGATAACCTAGCTAATCCTATTTATAGGCATTAAATCATAGGGTTCTAGAATAATCTTTGTACAGCAACTGGACTTTATTAATCATACAATTATCACGTTTAGAACTCTAATCGGACGAATAGAACAAATCAAAGTTCTAATAACAAGGAACAGTGAACATTACAGATCTTTGGCAGATTAGGGCTTCTGATATCTATTGGACTTTAGCCTAGATCTAGAAGTATCATAATTATGAGGAAGGTTAATTTTACCTTTAGATACGACTTTTAAATTGATCTAAGTAATCATTTTTAAACTCTGGGCTCTTGAAAAACGTTCTTTTTCGTTTCGCTGGCACAACAGTTATGACAACACGGTCCAATCTATTACTTTCTTACTGCACATATGCGCCGACACTGGCTAATCCTGATCTACCTATTTAATCTAAGTTTCGTTTTCGCTTAGAAAATCAAGTTATAACTATTAACGTAAGATCTAGGCATTGCACGCAACCGATCGTGTGCATACTTAAACCTCCATTGCATCAAGAGATTTCAACTCATATCGATCACTAGGAAGCAAGTTTACAACTTTAAATGAACCACGGATCTTAAGGTCCAAAATTTGGTTGGATTACGTTTTGTTGGCCCAAAGCTTACTTCCATGACGCTATCGTTGGCAGCGCAGAGGTCGATCTTCATAACGTTAATTTTGTGAAAACTAATACCATTTCTTATTTGCCTTTTAACAACAGTATTGGAACACATAGACTGCGAGAGACTAGCGAAAACGGTTAACAAGCGATGTGTGGTACTCACAAACTTTATGCTAAGCAATTTAGTGGAGGCGACAGCGCAACTCCTCTCTAATACCACATTGTTGACGACCTTACTGCTTGAGGGACTGCCGTTGAGGATACCGTATTTAAATCCTTTGTCTGAGGTAAGACCGTAAGACTCTTGTAGACCTTCTTTACCAAAATACCGATCTTAAGCTGCTGAGAGGGGATCAGCCAAGTAAATACAGCATCTATTTTGATGCCGTTAAGAACAAAGAAAGAAAATACGTTTATTTGCGGTAAACATGACACTGAGAGAAAACACAAACACGAAAAAGAAGTTGGGGGAAAATATGCGTCACATCCACGTAAACCGGCCATGCTCAGCATATCTTACGACCCTATGCGAGACAGAGCCCAGCACTAGTCCGTTCTCACTCCTTTCTGTATCAGACAGCAAAAGCAAGACGTATTAAAATGAATGCTGAGCATGTCACCATCATCAGCCTATAGCAGTCCACTGCTGGACATAGGCCTCTCCTATTGCACGTCATTCAATTCGATTTTCGGCTGAGCAAAAAACTACTGTAAATAAAATAGAAACGATGTACAAATGGGCGACTTGGATTTTGGTGCACCCATTTTTCGATTGATAATTTTCCTAAGTCTACCTAGATTTCCTTGTATTTAAGGCTCTATTAGCGAATAATTCTCTGCAACACATACACTTGCAACGCTGTCTGATCGGCGACGCGGGCTGCCTGGCTATCTGCAAGTCGATCAAGTGTCTACCGAACATCCTGACCTTGGACCTATCTGGATGCGAGCTCACGCCTCTAGGCGCTGGATACATCGCTGAATTAGTTAAGGTATGTTCTGACGTTTCGGTTTTGTGGCCGCAATATTTTTAAAACTTAATACGCAGCCCTATCAGGAGGTACAGCACGTATAACTATACGCTTATTGCCAAAGCCTTCGTTCTTCGATCAATCACAATCCGCTTCAGGGGATAACCTTCAAAAGTTATCATACTGGGTAAGCCGCCAAATGCCCGAGCGAAAATAATTAGGTACCTACCCAAAATGTTTTTCTAATTCCAAAATATTTTCTTTTCAATTCCAGTTTCAGAAGATACACAGATACAGCGAGAACTGGTCGCACACACTACGGTATCGACTGCCCGAGCTAGACTCGATGGAAGGTCTGCGTAGGATCACAGTTTGTGCCAACCCTCAGTTAGGGGACGCAGGGGTCGGGAAGCTCCTCGATGTGCTCTCCGATGATTTATGGATAAAAGGTCAGTGCTGTGCTTTATTACGGCACTAGCTCACAATGGGTGGGGCAAACGAAATCCCTAAAATTCACCCAAATCATTCATATTCTCTTCGAATTTTATTTCATAGTTCTACGAATTCTCTGTTCCAGCACTGGATATCCAGAGCTGTGGTGTAACAGAAAACTCGGCGACCACGATTCTACAAATGTTGACATCCAACAAGACTCTCGTAGTATTAGATTTAAGGAACAATGATGTGAGCTTAGAGTCGCTGTCCAAAGTGCGTTCCGCGCTCAGGGATAACGAAAGAGGGACCGAAGGAAAGGTATCCATTATGTGTATTACCACCAATGGACTTAGCGGGGTGCAATTAAATAGCTTCCACAACTGCCAATATTTAAACGTCTACCGAACTCATGCTGTATTTCAGCCCTGCTTCCACATTACTGACTGGCCAGTATATTATTATCCCACGGTTTGAGCTGTTTTACGTATAATTATCTATCTTCCTTCCGATACGAGAGAAGACTGGGCTCAGCGCTTCTGATGAAAAATTTTGTTAGGAGTTTTCCGATCAGGTGCAAATGAGCAGACGTTGGATTGAACTCTTATACAAGAACTGTATGAGAAAACGTAATGTCGCTGATAGCATACAAACATTTTTTGTCACAACGCACATGATGATTTTGGTCATTGTACAAACATTTAATATCTTTATTTCAGTTTTCATGGCTTGCTAGCCTTAGTGGGTCGTCGAGTGAAAGACTGTTTAAATCAGTTCCATCAAAGTAAGTCAATCAAATTATTATATTACTAGCTGACCAGACAGACGTTGTTTTGTCAAATTTTCAATCATTCATTTAAAAATCCAATAGGAGACGCATTTTCAGTTTTTCTCGAATTTTCCCAATTTCCCGGGCATCTTTTCTAATTTTTCTTTCCTAAAAAAAGTAATTCGGGCAGTTTAAAACAAATAAAAGCCAAATCGGTCGAACCGTTCTCAAGTGATGCGCTTACCAACGAACAGCATTTCATTTTTATTAATATAGATCATATTATTATAGGTACATAGGCGTCTTGATTCTTAGCAATTCTTAACATCCAGTTGTTACTGACTATTTATGTTTTTTTATTTACTCCCTTAGAGTTGGATTAAAAGACCGAACAGTTACTAACGTAAGAACAACGCCCATGAAATATGTTGGCAAGACTAGTACAGCGAAGAAAGAAAAGTAAGTACTCAATTTCCTATGCAGGGATAAAGCCAAATCTGCAAACCTTGTTCGGTAAATGGCTGAAAACTTAGACGGCGAATAACATTAAATCACGCGTGTTTCGCTTCGAGGGAAAGGCAAGTTATGTTAAGTCTAGCTTACAATGTTAACCGGGCATCATACTACAAACAGCAGTGGGGGCGCAGGGATAACTGCGGGAGCCTTACGAGTTGTAGGTCGAGGGTTCGAACCCAGACAGGCGCTTTACTTTGTATAGTTTATTTAATCGCCACTGCTCTCAAAACGGTGAAGGAAAATATCGTGAAGAAACCTACATGTTATCGAACCAAAAATTCGAAGACATAATGACATTACCAACCCGCACTGGGCCCGCGTGGTGCACTACGGCCCACTCCCTCTCACCAAGAGGAGGCGCGTCCCAGCAGTGGGAACGTTATAGGCTGATTATGGAATACTACTGAGAAATTTCTGATGGAAAAATCCAATTGTACCCTTACACCTAACAAACATTAACTTCTCATTTCCAGAGACTACACGGAGGTATTGGAGGAACAGCTCCAAGAAGAGATCTCGCACAGGCAACAACTTGAAGAGCTGAACCAACAGTTGGTAGACCAGATGAAACAGTTGAAACAACAGCAGATACGACTGTGGGGCAACTATGCGGCATCTTCAGGTAAATTACGATAAAATAACTGACCAAGTTTTTCGAAGCGTTCGAAAATACAAAGACACTGTTGGTTGAGTCGTCCGCTCCGACTGCGTAATTTATTTTGAAAGGGTAGAAGGGCGTGACAGGCAACCAACGTATTTATGATGATAAGAATGCACATGGACACATGAATGTCAGACAATATGTTGTCAATCAACTCAGCCTATCGCAGTCTACTGCTGGACATAGGCCTCTCCCAGGCTGCGCCACAATACCCTGTCCTGACAATATGTTGTAATGGACGAGATTGAGAAAAACGACGAAATATCGTTTTCCATTTTAACATTTACTTTCATCGAGGGTTCAACCTGTGGGACTGCCTAAACAAACCCTCGCCACAAATTATATCGCTACTTATGTTGTTTTCGTACTATCCAGGTTCGGAACACTCCTTCGAAATCAGTTCGAGGTCGGGAGACTTATCAAGCAGTTCCGGTTCGACGAGTTCTGTGCCCATTGACCAAAGCACGCTGTCTTACATACAGCAGGCCTTTAAAGACATATATGCGTTCATAAAGAATAACCAGTGCTACGGCTTTACGCCTATCGGGTTAGTTTTATTCTCGATCTCCGATACATTTATTTCAATAATCTGGCTTGCCAGCTTGCCATCCACTTCTTGAGGGACAAGGGTTACCCCCTTGTCCCTCAAGAAGTGGATGGCAAGCTGATGGCAAGTTAATTTGCTAGCCAAAAAGGAAGGCACTGATTTCTCCGACAGACGTCATTTATATGCATACAGAAAATCACGCCCTCTTCCCATAGGTGTAAAAAAGAACGCTACCTGCTACGATCCTGACGTTTTTTTGAAGTGAAAACTTCTTTAGCGGCGTTGTGCACTGTTGTGATGGGTAAAAAATGTTAAACTCGCGTCAGGACACGTGACCTGATCGAAAATTCGTAAGACGGAGGGAGAGTGAAAACTTCTTTAGCGGCGTTGTGCACTTTTGTTGTGATGGGTAAAAAATGTTTAAACTCGCGTCAGGACACGTGACCTAATCGAAAATTCGTAAGACGGAGGGAGAGTAGACCGCATTCCAAAATATAAAAATGCACAACGTTAATATTCAAGTTTTCACTTCTGCCGGCACTCCCGGAGTGCAACCCGTTTTTTTTGCATAAAATGTTGTAGGTACAAAAGATTATACATAAAAATTCAGTGCACACATTCCGCCATGTAATGATGGCATGCAAATATTTAATATAAGTATGAAATTTGCTTCGTTTACGTTCCTACACGCACGCCGGTAGCGAGTACTACGCACCTGACCTTTCTGAATTCAATGTAATGGTATTTTAAATTGATTTATCGATTTAAATTAAAGGAGCCAAGGTTTGGTCTCCAAATTTGTATTGAGATTCAAGAATAAGGACAATTTGGAAATTGAATCCCAAAAATAACGTTTAGATCCAGATGACCAGCCCAATATGGCAGTAAGATTTCACCTTCTTAATATTATTATCCACAGACAATGCATTCACGAAACATTGAAAGAGAATGCACCAGAGCTACAGCCTATTGAGGACATCGCGGAAGTGGGAGAAACATCATACAGTGAAGAGATACGAGTCAACATAGGGTCAAAGAGACCGCAGAGTTCACACCAATTCATAAATAAAATGAAGGTCAACAAGACGACTAAGTCCGCTCATCTTTTGGGTAACTTGCGGCGAGTGGACCCCGTGGAAATGGTAAGAGATTTGAAACTTCTGCTAAACCTTTAACAAATTTTGTAGCAATAGTCTTTGGGGAAGCCTTGAAAGAACACAGTAATACAAACATAACACATAATACAAATTGAGACATGTCAATGTCCCTAAATGCGGATGACAATGCAGAGTAAATAGTGTGTGAACGCGGCAGTTCATTTAATTGTGGGTTTGTTATTTTTAGAAACTGGATATGATTGAAAGGCAAATGGGCGACACGAGGAACGCACACCGCGAAGAATCGAATACGTTAGAGGATAATATAATTTCTACACAAAAGCCTTATAAAAAAGTAAGTGCAGTTTTGTTTTCTGTTATCATCCAATTTAAAAAAGTTTGAGCATCAGAATCCTGATCATTATGAGGCGGTGCTATGTTACCTACGTTTTGCAGTTATTCTGAGTGATATTGGAAAACAGATTAGAAATCTGTTCGAGCCCTATCAAATATGCAGTTATCAGGATGAAAAGCGCATTCAAATTATTTATATGATTACAGAGCATACACGGTCCGAGTAGCCCCTGCAGTAGCGTGGTAAGCGACTCGGACACGCTAATAAGTTCACCACAGATAACGCAGCGCTCCGTACACCCGGTCCCGGTCCTAGTCAACCCGCGGGAGGCACTCTACTCGTCCTCATCCGAGGACAGCTCGTGACAGACGTTTATTACGTATATATTTATGAATATCATTTTTTATGTACGAATTACAATTATTTGGTTTATATTTGGTTCTTTTCCTATCTTCACAAAATAAAAAAACGAGTTAGGTTTTTGAAGTTAGCTTATAGCTGCAGTAAACAGTACAAACAACTTCACGCCATTTTCCCTTAAGAAATTTTGATAACATTTTCAAGTATGATGATTAATAATGTAAACATTCTGGCCTCACTTAAGTTCATGAAATCATGACATATTTATGGCTATGTTTCTGTCACGCGGATTTGCGCCTGCGAGAATGCCGTACCCGCATGCGTGAGCTTAGTGCGTGTGTGTTGCTCCCGCAAATTCTCCGCGTACCGCGTACGTGTGCGTGGCACGCGTGACAGGAAAAGTATTTTCGAAATGGTAGGATTCGGGCGGCGCGCATACTCGTGAGTCGTGACACACAAATCTGCATGATAGGAAAAAGGCTTTTTGCCTTTGCATGTATGGATCATTAGTAGCAAACAGTAACTGTTGAAGATCAGGCATGCAAACTAGACTAAAACTCAGCCATGACTATCAGCACCCTAGTTTCGTAGCACACAATCTGATTCATTTTGAAGATTTTGCTAATCCATCGCTTCAGATCTTCAAACAATGCGTCTACTCAACAACGCAAATAATGCCATGAATATTGTTGATGTTGAACTGTCAAAATGAAACCCATTGCTAGTAATAGTGCAATTACCCCGCAAGCACTAGGCTGAATCTGAAAAGTATTCTTTAAATTCAGCCTAGTGCTTGCGGGGTCTAATCTAATCAGCAAGCATTTTCTTATACTTATCTTAGAAACTAATTTAAAAAGAAAGAAAAAAAAGAAAAGAAAAGAAATTTAAAATTACAATAACAAGTTTATTATACTAAATTACACTACAAATATCTAACCTAATCAATTATTAGCGTCGCTTATTTCTACATTCTTTTGCTGCAGCTTGGCAAGCATGACCCTCTCTTTAGCGTCTTTCCTGGCTTGTTTCTCTAATTTCTTCTGTTCCTTCTCCCGTTTGGCCAGCATCTCTTGGAACCTCTCATCACGAGGATCCAGCTTGAAGCCAAAGTGTCTTCTTACTTCCTCAACTAGTCTCTCTTTCTTTTCCTGTAAAAACAAAAAAGAATTCTTAATTGATTGTGAGCAAAGCAATTAAATATACTTTTTAAATCTCTTTGATTGTGAATTGCATCTATGTTAAGATAACTTTGAATATTTAAAGTTCAACTATTAAAATAAAAATGCTCAGCACTACAGTTTTATATAAATGATGAACATGTATATAACAAAGAAGGGGAAGGAGTTCCCAAAATACCCAAAATTGCCACATATAGCAATGCTCATCTTTGGCCTAAAACTAGTCCAGCCCTGTGGCCACTCCTTTTTATTTAATGAAAATATTTTGTTTGAAAATAAACAATCATCTAAAAGAAATGAACTGTAAAATATACTTTAAACTGTAAAATTAGCAATTGTTTTTCTTTTATAATTTAATCCTAATGGGTTAATTTAAGAGATGTTTCACAGTTTATCACTAGATAAACTCTAAAGTATCTTAAAAACTTTAAAATAGCTAGCTAAATCAGATTTACAAACTTTACAAGAAAATATTTAATTTCAAAATAATTCAACAAACCTTAGCAGCATTTGCTTCAGAGGTCTTTTTGGCAATCTTATCAACAAGGTCTTTCTTCCATTGTGCCAATTTGACAAACTTGGCAGCAATATCATTGTCCCTTTGCTCAATCTTCTGCTGTTGTTCTTTTCTCGTTTTTGCTGCAGTATCCATCATCTGTTGTATGGTGAATGGGTATGCTACAGATTCATACTCCACTCTATCCTGTATGTCTTGCCTTGATGGGAAGCATATGCCTGAAAATAGAAACGGTTTGTTTGCAAAGCTTTGGTATGTTGAAATATGAGAAACATGTTGCTAGTGTAAGATGTAACTACATCTAACTGTAAAATATAAAAAAATCAAATTCAAAATATTTTATTTCACATAAACCAACCCTTGCCAACTCATAGTCACACCAGATTAACACAGCAGTATGACAAACAGGGCACTTATGAAACTTCAGTAGCTAGGTGCACGGTTCCAATTGGTTTTTCTCTTATGGAGAAGAGCCGGTAAGAAACACCACAGCTACTCTTTTAAAAAAATAGGCTTTACAATGTTTTCAAATTACAGTAGGCACGGAAGGACAGTGTAGGCCTGTCAACAAATACTAGGTACTTGATAAAATAAAAAATGGTCTACAGATCTAAAGTCTACAAGGCCTACAAAAGTAGTAGTGGGAAGTGTAAGAATACTCAGTGTCTACTTCTAACTTTACTAGCTAAGTCTACTAAGGCTTAACTAGCTATACAAATGATTGACAGACTAAAAAGTTTATTGGTAAGTAATTACTTGGATTAACACCACTCGCAACGCCGTATTTCCCATACATCTTTCTACTGTATTTAACAGTCAGATGGGCCAAACATTTCGGCTCCTCGTAAGGCCTCCGCCCGTTAACAAGATTCTGATGTGCCGACGACAACCTAGAAATGTTCCTCTTTGCTTCTATCGCAGCCTCCTTCGCCAGAGTATCTTCATCATCTGCCACTACTGGCTCGAACTGCTCGACGGCTTCCGCCTGTGTAGTTGAATAGCGGAACAAAGAACCTATAAGGTTCGGCCGCAAATACTTCGATCTTATGCACAAACTCATTTTATGTAATGTTTTTGTTGTTAAAATTTTATAAAAAAAATATGATTCTGATGTCGGAAATGTGAGGTTATATTTTTGACACTTTACTGTTTGTTTGACACTTGCTTGACGTTTGTTTGATCATTTGTGCAGAGACAATAAAAGTTTACAGCTTGGTTGCCATCTAATAAAATGTGTGAATCACCAATAAGAAATTTGCAGCCAATTGATTTAAGACTTTACTGCAATGGTTTAAATATCAGAACGTATTTTATTTACTACTGTGAATTGTCATCGTGTCAATGAATTTCCATTTCACTCGCTCTTTGCTTTGTCTTGTCTGTGCCTTCTAATTAGATTGAAGCTCTCGTTTCTTGGTTTGTTATTTTATTCAGTGTCCTGTAAAACTTGAAATAATGGATGATTTCGGTGATAGCTTTGTCCAACCCGAAGTAGACCCCGCAGCGGAATTTCTAGCTCGCGAACAGAACCAGTTAGCTGGTCTCGAAGATGAGTTGGAAACCAGTGCTCCGCCCCCCATTATATCTTCCTCAAACGGCCTAGTAGATGATTTTGTGGGTAAGTAACATATTTGCCTTCCATAATACATCATACAGTAATGCAATTTGTCAGTTAAAGTGTAATTATAAAAATCAATAATCTGAACAACCTAAACTTGGCGTTCTGACATCAATTTGTCGCTTATCTGGCACTCTCCATCCGAATACAAATAAAATATATCTACCCTATCTCTGTACGATTCGGCAATTAACAAAAGTGACCACTCAATCAATTACGCCATACATTGATATTACCATTGCTGTGCCAATAATTATCTCAAATAAAAATCAATGTTTCTCTACAGAAGTGCCAAGTGCATCAAACTTCGACTCAAACGGTCTTTTAGATGATGAGCCTATCCAGACTTCTGTGTTTAGACAAGAGAGAGAAGAACCTGAGAAGATCAAGGCTTGGCGTGAGGAACAGAAACAGAGATTGGAGGAGAAAGGTAAATAATATTACATACACCCCTTTTTTAGATACCTTATTACTCATATTTGCATCATTGTACATACACAATATAGGTTCTTCAAGACTTTTCAAAAAACACAACAGCCTGGCACCATGACCTTAAAAGGCAAGGCAGTAATACTATTACATTTAAAATATCAATGTATGTTCTAAGTTTAGTAGTTTTATTAGCAGTAGGGCTAGAAAAATTGGGGGAGGCATGAATAATTAGGGCATACTAGTAATACAAGGATTATGTAACTTTTATAGCCTGACCTGCCAAATGTCAACTTGTTAAAAAAAAAGACAACAAAAAAACACCCTTTTTTCATTTGCAATCAGCTTTTTTATCCATAATCAGATGATCTGGTGAAATTAAATAATTTTATGAGAAGTAATCCACCGAGTACTCTTGCTATCTTCAAAGAGTAGTTTCTAATCTAATTAAGAGTAGTTTCTAATCTAATTAAGAGTAGTTTCTAATCTTTCTGATGATCTAGTTTCAGCCTTGTGATGTCTTGCTTATTAATATATATTTGTAGCCTTTCTTCTTCGTAGCAATCTTTCATCAACAACAATAAGCTACTTCTTAGTCTGACATATCTGGGTTAAAAAGCAATAAATATTTAGTTTGTATCATGAATTCAGATGCTGAGGAAGAAAATAAGAAAGAGGAGATGCTGAAAATAGCCAAAAAAGAGCTGGAGGACTGGTACAAAAATCATGAAGAGCAGATTGCTAAAACTAAGGCAGCTAACAGGTACATATTGTCCAGTTTCATTTGCTTAGTTTGCAATTACTACTTGCTTACTTGTATTAGGTTTTTTTTTATTTTATTTATTATGCAATAATAAACAGCTACAACATAGATTAACAGTTTGTCAGTAATGGGCTACACTACATAGTTTAGTCTAAATATATGTATGCCTTTTTAAAAATATTTTACTGCCATAATCAGATATTGCTTCTTTTTTTATGGGATAAATGATATCATTGTCTGTTAGTTTACACAGAATAGTAATTAATTCAGGTAATTTTTTCTTATATTTCTTATTTGTTATAATGGGAAACAAATAATTGTATATCTGAGAGGCAATTCTCATAATTTTAAGAATGTTCACAATCTGAAGGCCAATTCTCGTAATTTAAAACGTTCAAAATCTAGTTGCAGTCTCATCTCAGCGACAAACAAATGTCAAAATGTAGGGAAAACAGAGGTTTTTTTGACAGATTGAGACTGAGATCAGACTGTGAACGTTCTTAAACTTACGAGAATTGCCCCTCTGATCTGTCTCAATCTGTCAAAAATACCTCTAATTTTCCTACATTTTTGACATTAATTGTCGCTGAGATGAGATTGCGACTAGATTTTGAACGTTTTTAATTACAGGAATTGGTCTTCAGGCCAAACAATTCAATAATTCTAGTTTTAAACTAAAGCCGGATATGAACTGTAAAAAAAAAACAAAAGATTCTTGACTTAACAGTAAGTACTTAGTAGTATCTAACTGTAATTAGGTACTCTTTGATAGGACATCACTTGGACATTTACTGATATCATTGAGAATGATTCATATTATAATTGCTGCGATTGTTTTTCTTTGTCTACAATTTTTAAACAATGGAATGTATTCAATTGCATGAATAAATAAAAAACTAATTAGACTCTTTTCTTTTCAATGCGATCAGGGAGTCTGCTAAGTAAGTATACCTGAAGTATAAACTAAAATGGGAACTAATCTGGTTTTACTGGGTGTTGGTTCTAGGTGATAGTGTCTTAATTACTTTCATTTTATATGTCCAATAACCTATTGGGCATTTCATATTGACAGGGATAGGTGCTGGTGTGACAGGGATAATGTTGTAATAATAATTTTTTCAGTTTAATTTTTATTATTTTTTGTATAAATAAAGGAATTGTCTACACTTCAGCATCGCTGTACACTCATCAACAATCAAGACCAATAAAACATATTTTTGTAAACACTCCATTTAAAATTCCAACACAATTTCATAATCTAATAAAATCTAACATTAGGTCAAATAATCAAATTGCATAATACATTGGCATTACATTGTAACCCCTTACCAGACGGGATATAAGGCACAATATGGATTCTTAAATTAAGTAATATATGTTTGTAATAGGAATGCCGAGAAAGCTTTAGCGCGCGGTTCGGAGGGTACCGTGGAAGACGGTAACGAATGGGAGCGCGTTGCGGAGCTCTGCGACTTCGGCCCGAGGCGCGGCCGGGACGTTGCGCGTCTAAGGTCTATTGTACTGCAGTTGAAACAGTCTGGAGTCAGACCTAAGCACCCACCACGCACTACTAAAGTGTAAGTTTCCATACTCATAATTCCTGTGGGAAGCACCGCTGTAGAGTTACAAAATGTAGGTCCAATTCCTAAGACATACACACAAAATATGTAAATTGTATGTTGTGTAATTTAACAATAATGAACCAATTCGTAAAATTAAAGCTGTTTTTATGGTGGTTCATGAACTGACTAGATGTCATCTGTATGTTTTTCCTAATAGACATAAAGCTAAAAAAAACTACTACCAATTAAACATTATTAAATAAATATATTTGATTAAAATTATAATCTAAATTATAATCTTATGGTTAAAATAATTATATTATTTCTTTTGTTCACAGAGCTTGAATTGTCAGTGAAGATGTAAGATACAAACCTACAAAAAATTGTACCTAATCATCAGTCTCGGTATATTAAAATCACACTTAAGTAATTATAATAATTTAGGAAAAATATATTAATATAAAGTTGTTCCACTGCTGTTTAATAATACTGGAATGTAATAACAACCATAATAGAACTGTTATTTATTCATTTTGTATTGTATGATGTTATAAAACAGAATGGCAAACTATTATTAGGAACTAGTTAAGCCATCGCGTTTTTATTTTTTGTCATAATGTTAATAAATATCATTCCAAAATAAATAATTGTTCAATTCTTTGGTAAATCTTAATGTTTCTAAACCCCAGTTTTGAACACATTTTACTATTACACACACTCCAAACCAATGTTATCAAGAGTAAAAAGAAGTAGTTATGTTATACACACTGCATGTGGCACATCAAAACTTGGCTAATTAGCCAAGTTGTGTATCATCTTGTCTCTTCCTATTTCCAGGTGTCATTGAGCCATTTTTGAAGATCAAATGTTGGGTATGGGTAGGTAAACTTTCTACCTCTTTTTACTTTTATTATCATTGCTCCAAACTATAATTAACCCTGTTTTGACTTCCCATAACAATTTTCTACTTATTCTTAGTGTGAAAATACTTATCAATTCAAAAATTAAAATGAACACTTGATACTATAACTTAAAATCCTTTGCAATATCAATATGTTTCTTTTTATATATTTTTTCAGTCAATTTTAATAACAAATACATTAAACTTATAACCAATAGAAATGGCCATACACCACATGTGAGGTAGTTTCGTAATTGTAATCCTAAAGACCTTTCTTTATTCATAGATATCTTATTGTATACTATTTCTGTCCTCTTTGTTATGTCCATCCAATTGTACATTTTCCTTATTCTCGTATTGCATTCAAAGGGACATAGCATATTGCCTTTATCTATGTCTTCCATGGCATTTTCAATTCCCTCAACTAGACTACTAACATTTGGTTCTGTCAAGTAAATCATACTCTCAGGCAACACTTCAGGGATACCACCAACTTTAGTTGAGACCACCTTCAACCCACAGGAAGCAGCCTCCACTATTGCCATGCAATAAGCTTCTGTAAGAGATGTGTTTAGAAATATATCCCCTTTTACTAACACATTCCTTACTTCAGAATGTTTAAGACTTCCTAAGAGGGTCACACAATGTTGGAAACCCTTCTGTTCTCTTACTTCTTGTAAGAGCCACATTTTAGGACCATCTCCACCTACTATAAATCTTATATTTGGATATCTGGGGCACATGTCGGCTATCACAGCAGCCATTAGGTCAACACCTTTTCTGTACACCAGACGTGATACAATTACTATTGTTATCACATTGGGCTCTCTTTTACTTGGGTCTGGAGTAAAACTGTAGGCATCAACAGCATTAGGAATGACAGAAACTTTGTGTGCTTTAACTTTTGCTCTGAGAACAGTATTTTCTTTTCCAGTGTGTGAGACACATATACAATGGTCACACTCACATAAACACATCTGGAGATATTTGTTTGTCAGAACAGCTGATGTGTCAGCAAAACCAAATAAGCTATGATCTGTAAAAACTGTTTTCAACCCCATTAATTTACCTATAATTGATACTTCATGACATAGGACACTAAATGCAGAATGTCCATGAACAATTTCTACTCTCTCCCGAATCAATATGTATCTTATCAGAGGTATATTGCTTATCATCGTTGGAAGTACACATTGGGCGTAGAACACTTTAACAGGCAAGTAATAAACTTTGAGTCCACACGTTAAATACCGTATTCCTACCCGTTGACCGTAAGAATGTGTGATTATAACAACTTTGTGGCCTCGCTTTATTAAACACTGTGATAAATTGTAGATATGTTCTTCCACTCCGCCCGTATTAGGATAAAAGAAGTCCGATGCCATGCAGATAATGTGCTTTGTATTCCTTTTACAGTTTTCCTGTAACAAAATAGGTTAACCGATGTAAAGACGCATACATTAGCTATCTAGATATGTTATAATAATAAATAAGTACCTTTCTTTGGATCCCCATTACGCTAAGGCTACGGTGGAGTGATCAAGATTCCAGCAATAGGCTTATTGTTTTCAAATATCGCTCCGTATCAATTTTAGGCGAGTCCTCAATCAACATCCATTGAGGTGACAGTTGACGCTGACTGTGACCATAGATTATACACTATATACTGTGACTGCTTAATGCTCAGATTAATTAAGACCAATGAATGAGTCAAAAATGAATATCGCCATAATCAAAAAACTTTTTCAGCACAATTACGTTTCTTTGCGTAATGCTAGGATACACGCAGCGAGCAGCGACTTTGTCGAAGGCTACTCGTTAGTGATTTCAAAATCTCACACCCACACAGATTTTGATAAATGATTTGTGTCGCTAGCGATATCAAAATCTGTGTGTGTATGTAAAATTCAAAATCGCAAGTTAGTCGCTGTGTGTGTTTACGTTAAAGAGGACTATTTATGGGTAGCGTCTTTTTATACTTAGCCTATGCTGTCACACTGCTGGCAAAGGCCTCCTCCAAGTCCTTACAGGCACCGATATAGCCTTAGATCCAATTAGATCCAAAATAGTCTAAGTCCACCTAGCATTACACATGTGATCTTGCATAAAATACTTACTTATTCCATGCATTTTGCATCTGTAGGACTCATAGAAAATTTATCAACTTGTCAATGTCAAATCAAGTACTGTCAACTCAACTATGACTACAAAACAGCCTGCTGCGAAATAAATACCAGCAAAAGCATTTAATTTCGTTTATAATCACTTAATAAGTTATACTCTTTTTAAAGAATGGACGAAGAAAAGAAAACTGAACGTAAGAGAAAAAGATTTGCGGCTAGATTGAAAAGTTCTAAGGGAATAACATGCACTGAAGTGGCTGGACCGGTATGCCACATGATCGAACTTATCAGTACCTATCCTTTATTCATTTTGTAGCTGTAAGCACTGATATAAGACTCGTTTTCAGAATATAGTCCTTTGTAACTCTGGACAAGCTACTGGGTTAGAAAAAGAAGCTGTATTTGGTCTAGTAAAAGAGCATGGATTAAGTATACCTTTACCCAAGTTTATTGCAGAAAAAGGAGAGTCACACTCCTTTCTGGTGTTTGACACGACGGATAATGCACAATTGTTTTATAATGCGTGCAATGGTAAAGCTAAAGCTGATGATAATGGAACACCACTTTATATAAACTTTGTTGAAAAAGGTAAACAAAACAGGTGTTCATTTCTATATTGAATACATTATGCATATCATTTAATCAGGCCATACAAGTTGACATTTGTTCGCAATACAATATATTTGTAATTTTTTTATTTATTTTTCCAGTTCCGAACACAGAAATTATATGCCCACATGAGAATCCTAAAGGCCTATTATTTTTAAAGGATTTTATCAGCACAGAAGAAGAGAAACAATTCATAAAACTGTTTGATTGGAATCCAGAATCAAATAACTTAAAAAACCGTCAAGTGAAACACTTTGGCTATGAGTTTAGATATGGCAGCAATGATGTGGATCTTGATAATCCATTAATAGAGAAAATACCAGAAGAATGTGATGTATTGTGGAAGAGGTTGAAAGAACAAGGTTTAGATGTTGGTGTTCCAGATCAGATGACAGTGAATAAATACTGTCCTGGACAAGGTGCTGCAAAATTGATACTTAATTATTTATTATAATTTGAACTTTGTTCAATTTATTTATGCAAATAAATTGAGCATAGTTCTCTCCGATAGATGACTCTCTCTCTCTCAGTTGCATTTATTTAATTTTTTTGTTGAATTTGATTTTTTATGAAAATACTGCATGTATCATTTACAAGAAAATCTTAATTTTACACTTTGTGGCTTATAAATCAAATTAAGCAATTTACCAAGAACAGCCAAATATGCTTCTCCCATTTTCTTTAAATAATCCATTTGCTCTATTCAGAAAACGAATTATAATCTATATCCCCAGGTATACCATCCCATGTGGACAAGCACAGTCCATTTGGAAACACAATACTGTCCCTCTCACTGGGCTCTGATGTAGTAATGGACTGGAAGCATCACAGTGGAAAATATGTGCCAACCTTAGTTCAGGCAAGATCTCTACTTGTTATGCAGGATGAGGCCAGGTGAATAGTTAGAATTAGCTCCATTGCTGGCTTCTCTTTGCGCAAAATAATACTCATATTTTGTAATGGTCCTGGTTCTATTTGTGTCTTCATCATTGAGGTATATCATTTAACAGTATTTCACAATCAATCTGCTTACCCTTTTCCCAACTATGTTGGGGGTCGGCTTCCAGTCTTATCAGATGCAGCTGAATACCAGTATTTTACAAGGAGCAACTGCCTATCTGACTTCCAAAACTATGTTACTGGGAACAGTATTCCAGACTTACTTGCTATTACGTCATCATCAATCAGCCGAAAGACCTTCACCACTGCACATGGGCCTCCCACAAGCACCTGCACTATTTCATTATCATTCAATCATTTGATCTGCATTCTAATTATTTTATTTGCTATCCAGTACCTTCATAGACATAAAATATTGCATGATCAAAACAACAGTCAGTGTTCAAATTAAGTTTTATTTATTCATTTAATAAAAACCTTTTATCATCATCATCACTCACAAGCCGACTTCCCCCACTGCTGGGCATAAGCCTCTCTTTTTTTGTGCCAATCCCCACGCACCTGTGTAAGCCTCATCCAGGTTTTGCCCGCGATGGCAAGAATATGGTCTGCCCATCTCACCGCCGGACGACCGACATCTCGTCTTCCAGTCTTTGGATGCCACTCTGTCACAGCCTTACTCCACCTGTCATCACTGCGTCTTGCCATATGTCCAGCCCATAGAGTTCCATAATACACTTTCCAATATTGATATTAAAACCGTTAGTTTATTTGAATTCTCTCTCACTTCAGATATGACTGGCAGCACGGCATACAACCGCGAACATGGGATCTAGTCATTGAAAATCGTACAGAAAACTCGCACAACATCAAAGTGATTACCGGCGACACTGTACAAAGAGACACGCGAATTTCTCTTACATTTCGTAGGACTAGAAGTGGTCCCTGCGAATGTAGGTACAAGACCCTTTGTGATAGTGCAGAGAAAGTATCAGCTGATAACTTGGAAGATGAACTAGCATCGAACCTAGAAGAATTGCACGTGCATCAGGTTTGTATACTTTATTAACAAGAAATACACTTCTTTGTAGGCAGTGTAACATGACTTCAAAAACACATTAATAAAAAAAAAGTGCAAATTGTGGTATGGCTCGCGAAATTTTCATGTGTTCATAGTCATGTTTTAGAAAAAGAAATAAAACTTCATATACAAACAAAATGAGGCGTATCATACGCCTCAAACCTGTAGTTTGGCAGCGCGTTTTTGAACGTATTCTGAGAGGGAGTTTTGCGGCATACGTGGGCGGATGTTCCGATAGTCGGTCCATACATTTATGGTCAGGAATATACTTAAATATAGACAGATGGAATGGAGGCGCGGGATGCAGCACATAATTCGCTCGCACCGATTGTGTCAGCTTATTTGTACGAGTATGGTGGTAAACTGTCGCGAATAATCTAGTCTTTAAAATAATTACATGGTTGCTAAACCACGATTTATCATTTGATTTTCAGGTTTATGAGCAAATAGCAGGTCACTTCAGCACGACTCGGCACAAGCCGTGGCCGAAGGTGGTGCAGTTCATGCAAGGAGTCACCCCCGGTAGTGTGGTGATGGACCTAGGATGCGGAAACGGGAAGAATATATTGAAGAGGGACGATATTGTACAGGTCAGTCATAAACTTTTTATTAGTTTCATGATTGGAATTGTAAGGCACTTGTCCTGCGGCCGACGAGGAAGCGACCAGCTATTGACTAGTAGGTTCCATGTCAGTAAAAGAGATACATATATTTATAGATGATTATTGACTGTTCACACCACCAGCGAGAACTTGGTTAAACAAACAACTAGTTTTTACATAGATGCTAGATCTACTCGCTTCTCGCTGACTAGCGAGAAGCGAGTAGATCTAGCATCCGGCAGTGGGACAGATGCCTAAGGTCATTTTTAAGATGTTCCTACCAATATTAGAGAAGTTATATAGCTTTTCTCGCACTTTCCCTTCTAAGAAGCAGTTTAGGTGTAAACAGGTAGGTTACAGGGACAGGTAGATTGGGTATAAAGTTCACTCATCCTCCATAGAAAAGGAAGGATCCTCTGACCGGTATCGTGTCTGGTGGGCAACTGCCCCAGGTTTTTTTTTTTTTGTATTGGCATTTCGCAGTTCAACCTATGAGGTTTTCATTAACCAGGCTTACCTGTGGATGCCTCAATAAATTAAGGCCTCCAACCAGGGCTTGCCGGACGATTGATGTCGGGACGTTATAGTCGCACGGTAAACTCTGCTTGCGCGATGCAGGATTTTGCGTGATTTCAGTGTGATGCGTAGTTCGCATGTGCCGTTGTAGATGTCGCCACATGTTCATGTTCATATAATATTGGCCGACATTTGATACAGTCTGCTCATATTATCATCAGCATTTTTATATAATATTGTGTTACAGATAGCAGGCGAGCGAAGTTCTGGCTTGTTATCAGAATGCAAGGAGCACATACGTGGTATCACCGGAGCAGATTGCGTGCGGTTAGACCTTCTGAACGCTATGCTGAAAGATGACACTGCGGATATTATTATATGTATCGCTGTTATACACCATTTTAGTAGCAAGGTGAGTTACTAGTAGTTTATTTTCTTATGAATTTTATTTTAAGCTATCTTGAGCTGCTGGGCAAAGGCCTCCCTATTTTCATTCGATAACTTTAAAGAGATTTACCACATTTCTTCAACTCAGCATATCAGAGTTAATTGGAGATAAGGCGAGCCTAATTTGCGAGTCTTGTGTTTCTTAGGCTAAGCTCGTATGAGTTAAAGCCAAGTTTAGCTGAAATCAGAGCAGTGGTAGCCAAGTCCTAACAGCCGCGACTTGCAAGTTGTAGGTCGTAGGTTTGAACAACTGCTCTCAAAGCAGTGAAGTAAAACATCGTGTCCTATAACTAAAATTTGGAAGACATGTGTCGAAGACCGCTTGGTGGATCACTGCCCACTCCCTCTCACCTAGATGAGGCCCGTGTCCCAGCAGTGGGAACATAATAGACTGATTATGCTAGCTAAAGCCCGTGTGTGGCTGAGGTTTTTTAAATTATTTTCACAGGCAAGAAGATTACAATCTATATCAACCATACACCGTTTACTGCGCAAAGGTGGGCGCGCGCTCATCACAGTTTGGGCCAAAGACCAAACGAAATCAAATTACCTCTGCAAGAGCAAACAAGACCACTACGAGACGCAGGCCGAAACCCAAGTGACTGTTGGGGGCGTAAATCTGCCAGTACATGAAAATAGAACGCAATTCAAACATCAAGACCTTTTAGTGCCTTGGAAGTTGAGAAAAGTCACAGAAAATAAACTAGCTAATGCACCAGGAAATACCTTACTTCGATACTATCATGTCTTCGAAGAGAATGAACTGGACGAACTATGCAAAGAAACCAATTTCACAATCGAAGACAGTTTCTATGAAGAAGGTAACTGGTGTGTTGTATGTAAGAAAAAATAAATTTACTGAGGTAACACTTTGTACTTTCTTTTTTTAATTTAAAAAAGTCACCGTCTACAAAATTAAAAAATAATAATATAAAATCACTATAAAACAATGGTTTATAACAACTATGTAATGTCCTGCGCATATGTAAAACTAAAGCCAATGTATGAATATACAAAAAATGCTAGACGATAATGTTGCTATCAAAATAATTTCAACCGAAAAATATGATTTTCTCTTTGTTTGAGTGTTGGAATTTGCCTAAAATATGCATGTCAGTGTTGAATCTGATTCTGTTGTTCACCGTTTTAATTGAAAATAATACCAATGCGGTCCCTTGCTATTAGGTAGAGCGAGAAAGAGACGGTAACAGTTTAAGCTGTCAAAAATTTAAACTGAAATTTGATATTTCATAACTTGGCAGGTCCTATTTATTTCAGTCTCTTTCTTGTTTCATCTGCAAGTCAGAGCTAATAATAGTTTCTAGTTTGGTTTAATTTATGAACTACAGAATCTGGCCAATTATCTGGGAGGTACAAAATCTTTATTGACTAACTATGAAACATAAATCTTTTTTATCTTGGGAATGTCAAGTCCATAGGACGAAGCACATTGGGCTATAATGCTACAAAGTTCTTATGGCGCGTGGTCGTAATTGGAACTAACCCGTCTTGTTTTTTCAATACATTTCACAAAACAATTGCACAAATGTTTACTAACAGCGACCCCCTGTAAACATCATACGAGCGCCAAAAGATCCTTGTAGCAGTGTAGTTTTACGAAATTACTGTTACTGGTTAAAAGTGAGCAAACCGACTCTTTCTGGCTGACTACAACTATGAAGAGGGTTTGACCAAAATGAGCGTACCTTTCTTTTATATGAAACCCATGGGAGGCCCACGTAACAATACGCATAGTTCGCGTAAAAGACGAATAGAAAATATTTTATAATCAGATATACCATATTGATTTATTTGCCTTCTGTACCCTCGCAAATAGCTAGTATCTAACTTTGGGAGGCACCTAGCTTGTTTTTGAGCTTCGAACATTCCTTTATCACATATAAATATGCGCAAGACATCGCATCAGGATTTCATTAAAGCTAATTGCAACAACGGTATAACAGATATGGTTGACAGATCCGCCAATACAGCATCAACGTTCTGTATAGTATTCACTTGGAATATATTCTCTTTTCTAAAGCTAAGTATTGCCAGTGCTAATAATGGTAAGATTTCTAAACAATCATAGCCTAGTATGGCATCCCAGAGTAGAAGTAATTGATCTGGTGGTAGGTGTCCACTGAATGCGCGCATCAACCATTTGAATACCACTCTAATTCTGAAATGGAAAACGGAAATTAAATACGAACGAATTAGGTAAATACACTTTATTATAAAAAAATAATTATAGTAATACTTACGGATTAATATTGATATTTCTAAAATGTATCCATAGTAAAGGTTCATTTGCTTCTAAAAGCCTCTCGTATAAAAGGCACAATGATACTATACCCTGAAAATGAGAGGACCACATTACAATATACTATCTATTAAAGTCACTGTTGTTAAAGATGACTAGAAATCGAACATTCAACTATACATATAAAGCTCATGGCGTATTGTGTCCGCGTGTGAGGGCCATAATACTATGTCACGTTTAGGCGTATTTCGTTACATGAGAGAGAAGAAAGATATAACTCTCTGTCTCTCACAGTAAATCTCTCTTATTCTTTATTTTTTTAAGAAGTTTTCCTTCTATCACGCACGTGTACGGTGCTGCCTGCTCATTTTTTTTCTGAATGTCTTCTCGCAGTTCCTTAGTAGGTTGTCGGCTGCTTAACCGGGCTATCCTGTGGATGCCTTATTTATAAGACTAATCTTACGCAAAATACGCGCACTGACGTGGAGTTGCTGACACCAGCCTGTATTATAAGGACTAAGCAGAAGGGGGTGGGTGGTGTTGGAGGCACACAAAATGCGGAACCCCTTTCTTTACTTTTTTAAAATAGGCCGCATCGACTTTAAAAAAAAAACTGCTTTGTAGCTAAAGCGGCACCTCGGCCGCTAAAAGCCCGGTGTGTCATTCTTTACTTCCGTTATAACAGAGTAATTGACTACCCATCGTGGTAAAGGGATAACCCCTATTCTTTTCCTTGATCCACAAAACAAAATGTGGTCCACAATTCAGTGAATATTATGACAAATATAGTGACTACCTAAAGTGGTATAGGGAAAAAACTATTACTATCAAGCTCAATAAACTAGTAGGAAGTACCTATATCAGCTTGTTTATTAATATTACATATTTATTTCTAAATACTAGCAACGTAATTGTCTTATCATAGCCTAAATATACTTAGGTACTGAAATACTGAATAAAGTGAATACCTGTGAATGTGTCGATATGTAGTGTAACCGATGCCAATATCGTACGTAGAACGCGCGAAACGTGCAGTACAACTGAACAGGGTCGTCATACAGATAACAAAATGGAGTAGCTGGAAAAATAAACATTAGCTTTAATTATTATTAGTCACAACCGTCAACCACAAACCACGTTTTGATCGAGTTCGATGTTCCTATAATTTTATTATTTCTGTAGAATAACAGACAATAATATAGGACCGAAATATCCAAAATAATTGAGGGCCCAAGAGATTGTTTTGGAGCATCATTTCAGGATAAATTACCTATAATCTTAACCAAGACTGTTTAGAATTAGAAATAGATTCAGAACACGGAGCAAGCGATACTGTGATATAACGTTGAACTAGGACCTAGTTTTTCATCGAGGAAATCAACCTACAAAGCTTACCTAAACTATGTTTCGTTCCTTCCCTCTTCCATATTCTTATTTTGCTCCATTGGTGTAATTGCTGTATGGCGTTCCAGTGTGAGGATAAATAAAAAGAAGCCTTCTGTAGGTACCTCATCTGGGCAAAGGCTCCATTTCGAAAATTTCCGAACAGTAACACCTTTTCATCAACACTGTTGACGATCGGGAAAAAAAAGTTTAATTCTTCCACAGTGTGGACGAACGGAACTTTTCCCGATCTTTCATATGGTTCGTTCAAGAGTCAAGGTGTAGAAAAGTGAAGTTCAATTCAAAGCCGAATTTCAAATTGAAAATTCACTCCATTTCTTTCACATTTTGCGATTCTATATTCTATTCTTTACTCTTCTTTCCAGGTCTCTGGAATCCATTTATTTGTCTAGCCTTCTCCTTTAAGGCCCCGCCTAAATTGACCTACATCAGTTTTGTGGCTTCTAGTTTGTTCAATGCTTTTGAATTTGACAATGAGGATATCAAAAACTTACCATACATAGAGAAACCATGAAAGGGAATAATCCCGCTCGGCGGAAACACAGTGACGCTATCCGCTGAAGTCTGCTTGCCTTTGATTGTAACTGTGGGTGGGTTTCCGATGCTGCCTTTTAGGTGTTGCATCACTTCAACATCGCGGGAAAAACATAACATCACCTGTAAATGTATATTCACCGTATTACTTTGAAGTATTTCGTCGCAATGACCTGTTTCCACCAACATTTGTCCACAAACTTATGTTACTATGGCTGCAGATTATTTACCATTGTAATAGGGTGTAAATTCCTTTACCTGATACAATAAATCTTCAAATACAAAATACTGGTCATCGTTAGAAGCGGTTAATTGTACGTCTTTGAATATAAGTTTGTCTATCATTAAATCCACTTCCAGAACATTTTTCTTGAGTTGAGCGAAATATGCCTTTTGCTGAAAATTTGAATGAGAAAAACAAAATCAAAATCAGTTATTCCGTTTGGGAGCTACGATGCCACAGACAGACAGACATACACACACACAGAGAGAGAGAGACACGTCAAACTTATAACACCCCGTCGGGGGTTAAAAACAATGTTAAAGCTTAAACATTTAAAAATAAATCGTAAGCATAGGTACTGGGAATTCTGAGGTTTCTGCTTGCCCTATAGTGTAAAAGGCAGGTTTATTGAAGTTGAATATAATTTGGTGTAGGTACTACCTGACACTTAACATCGGAGCCTAAAACTTGCGACCACAACTTTGCGCGAAGGCACTGCGGGCTTCCCTTTTTCAGGTACTCCTGTACAACGGGCGCATAGCCCAGGACTGCCACTCGCTCCCCCAAGCTGATACGCTCAGCTTCGAGGCTTGCAAACCCCGGCACAGAGCTTGGCATGTTTGGATTCACCCCCAGAAGAGGTTCACCGTTTGACCATTCTGGGAAGACTTTGCGCTGGAAAGAAGGGTTTTTTTAAGTAAAGATGGTCATGATTGTAAAAAAATGCGTCTACGAGTTAGAATCTGTCAATATCGACTTTAACTTTCATTGATCTAGCATAGGCCCGAGAATAGGACCCTGTTGAACACTCTAGATAGTGTGTGGCCCGCCATTCTAATTGGGGCTTTATGATATGTCGATAAAGGTTAGCGGTAAAAATTAAAATTACGCTACTACCTAGTCTTGCCATAAATATTGTCACAAAGAAAAAAAATTTTTTTAATGCAAATAATATTTATTACTTTTACAGTGTGTTAGTTTAATACATAAATATGAAACAATTTAAAATATAAAAAGCTTATTCGAAGTGGTCTCCATTAGCTGCAATACAGTCCTTTAAACGTTGAGGCCTGTTATCAATAGAAGCACGCACTCTTTCCATGGGAAAATTCTTCACTGCCAATCGTATGGATTGTTTTAGGGACACCAAATTATCATAGCGTTTAGAGCAAGCCGTACTCTCTAAAACTGACCATAAATCATAATCCAGCGGATTAAGATCGGGACTAGACGACGGCCAGTCTTCAGCTCTGATGAAGTCCGAAACGTTCACTTCCAACCAAGACTGCGTGGACCGAGCTTTATGACCTGGCGCCGAGTCTTGTTGGAAGGACCATACTTGGTTATTGAACATGGTGTTGTTTAGGGGCTTAACTACCTTCTCAAGAATGGTATCTTGATACACTTGTGCCGATGTTTTGATACCTTTTTTACAAAAATATGGCTCAGTCACTCCTTCATAGCTAACACCCCACCAAACCATCATTGAAGTCGGATAATGCCCACGTTGCACTCTGTCGACTAATTGGGAAGCTTCCTTAGAGCTTTGAGCATAAATACGGTCATTTTGTTTATTAAAATGTTGCTCAATTGTAAAGATTTTCTCATCCGTAAACAAAATTTTTCTGTAACCTCCCTTTGCGTACCGCTTCAGTAGTTGTTTCGATTTTACCACCCTGTTCTTTTTTAAATTATCAGTTAAAAAATGACCAGTGCGTCTCTTATAGGCTGCAAGTCCTAAGTCATCTTTTAAAATACGCGACATGGTTCTGGGTGCTATCTTCATCTCCCGAGATAAAATCTTTTGCTTTCGGACAGAATTTCTTCGAATTCTTTCCCTTGCTGCTTTGACCACCGTTTTCGTACGAACACTACGTGGACGGCCAGATCTTTTTCTGTCACAAACAGAGGAGGTCCCATTGTACCTATTAATAGCCCGGTACACAAACATTTGACTAATACCAAGCATATGGAGAGTTTTAAAAATTGCATTTGGCTCCATACCAACTTTGTGTAACAAGCGATAACACAGCGATTCGGTTCTCTTTATCACCCCACTCCATTTTAATATCGCAAAATATTGTACAATGCATTGGCGCCAAAATTAGAAAACACGATGAACAATCGTATAAAAATGACAGATTCCAAATTCAAATGTAATATCTTTCTTATTTTTAATTGTAACAGTATTTATGGCCAGACTGTGTATAATACTTACTAACTGGTCGAGTGTCTTCACTTGAATTGGTAAATGAGCAAACTCCCATTTTGGTTCATCGCTGCAAAAATTGTTAGTATAAATTATGCTGTATTTACTTATTGCTCTTTTTCTATAATTTAAAAGCACTTACTCTCTCGTGTAAGGAACATAGCCGGATAAAGTTATTAATACTTCCAAAAAGTCTTTTGGCGCATAAACTGGTCTGTATTTCGTAAGGTCTGAAAAAATTTTTTTTAATGGAAGCAAGGTATCGCGTTTTGAATAAATCACATAATTCATTAAACTTGCTACAATTTTTTAGCAAAATTACCTAAAGTATAAGTACTAAGTTCATTCCATTTTTCTAATAATTCTTCTTGTTCACTTTGAGGTCTAATTTTCGCTAGTGATGTTTCAAGGTCGGTGCACATTGAATTCAACGATTTGTGTATTCGCTTCTCCCATTGAGCACTAGCTTTGAGTAATGATGTTAATGGGTCTAATTTCTGTAAAATAATAGTTCATAAGCATCTATTGGTATACCAACATCAAACCCGGCCACACTAGGCGAAGTTTTTATTATTAAGGGCCTAAATAAAAAGACTGCTTACATTTTGTTTACTCTGTGTTCTAACCCAATGAAAAACTGTGTTCCTAAGTTTAGTGTCTAAACCCTTTTCTTTCATAGCTTGCTGTAATGTTTGTTTGAAATCTTCCTTCTTTACAATTGGCGACGATACTAATTTCTGGAAAAACAAAGGAAAATAAAGTGAAGTGCCCGTAAAAGTTGCGTGATAAGCAGGGATTATTTTTAAATCGTGTGTCTATAATCGTGATGAATGCTCGTGAATCTTACACGTAGGGTCTTACGAAGGCACTTCCGATTCGTGTCGTCAAGTGGATTACTTTTTCAATTTAGTTAGGTACCTATTGATTATCAACCAATAGGCAAATTATGTTGTATGCTATTGCATGTAACATAATTTATATACCTCCATACGTCAAGAAGCTTTGATTCGGTAGCAGACGCGCCGATACATACATATTTTTGAATAGTTTGGTAAGTACATAAGGGTAGACCTCAACCATAACATGGATAATATTTATTTCTAATATGAAGAAAAAGTATAACTACAGCAGCTCTGATAAATACATACCTGTACATCACTATAAAATGATTTGTAAATGGAGAGATTTTTAATTTCTTCGGCTAGTTTTACTGCTGTGTGATGTATGGCTTCTTCTTTTATACCTTCCATAGTAACTATTCATGAATTAGGTATATCTATTTTAATTTTGTAAAAATAAAATAACAGACGTAACTGTGTTTACTTTTTTTATAAAATTCATAGTTCATGTGAAAATGAAGACACTGTTGCCTTGGAAACTGACAAATAAATCATTGAAATAAGTGAGTAGGTATGCTAAAGAAGTTTATATTCATTAGTATGTTTATTTTATTCGCTTAATAAAATATCCCGGTTTTATACTAGATTTTCCCGCTAGTCCTTCATCCAAAAATAAAGTCTGTATTTTTGGGTTGGTCTGGTTTTTCAAGTGTTACGTTCGGAAATGGTTTCAATGGTGAATAATTACATGCACGTTGCGTCGGAGTATCGCGAATACCGATTCATTGGCATTCACTAGATAAACCGGTAAAAAGTAAATTGAACCCACTTTGATAGCCAATCAGCTTTTATTTATTTTTTTACAAAAATGTTATGACTTTTTGATTTGTTTCAGAACGAACAGCTACATGTCTTTTTTTGGCAGATTTACTTGTCTGTCTCTGTCACTCTTGTCATCAGCTGAGTGAAAGAGTGAATATTGTTTTGATAACAAAGAATATATTTATTTTCGTAAAAATGGGGAAAATATTTCTGGACCATATTGGTGGTACACGTTTATTCTCTTGTGCATCTTGTGATGTGAATCTGACAAATCGTTCCGAGTTAATTAGCACACGGTTTACTGGAGCCACGGGTACTTTTTCCATTCTTTACTTTTACCTTCGCTTGATCAATTACTCATGGATATTTTGTACAATCATTTTGATTATCACATCATGATTTGGTATCTAACGTATTTGTGTAAATGGGTTACTTATTATAAATAAACTATTGACAAAGCACTGATAGAATGTACGGCTATTTTGGGTGGCAGAGAACTGTCCCACATAATCGTGACATCTGTTTGCAAAGGATTGTCCAGACTAGATCCACCTCTCTTCTATTACTACTAGAAATACCTACTATCACTTTTCACGTTACTTACTATACATAGAAGAAATAGGAAATTAACAGTAATTTGTCATTTCTGCAGGTCGAGCATTTCTGTTCCACAAGGTTGTGAACCTATTGTACTCTGAAGTGCAGGACCGCGTGATGCTAACAGGTCGCCATATGGTGCGTGACGTCTCTTGCAAGAACTGCGGCACAAAACTGGGCTGGGTCTATGAATTTGCTACAGAGGAGAATCAGAGGTGTGCAAAGCATCTATTTTATTTCTATATGTTGTAGAACTGTGCCTTTTGTCTGTGTTGTCAGTGTGTTTTCTTCTGTGTTTTTCCACGTTTATGTATATTATATTATTAAATAATTAAATAAAATGGATCAAAGTGATATGACATATTATGTCATCATCATTTAAACCGCTGGACATAGGGCTCCCCCAAGCACCTCCACTTCGACCGGTTCTGTGCTTCTCGCATCCAATGGGTTCCTTCACAAGGTTGTCGGTCCGCCTGTGGGAGGCCTTCCAACGACGTAGCGTTGGAAGGCCTGAAGATTGTGATTAAACTGTGTTACACAGCTGATGATGCTTAAGTTATAAAACGTAACATTTACCTTTTTAGGTACAGACGCCAGCACATTAAGCTACTACAATCTGTCAAATTTCTTTATTACATTTTCAACTTTATCGCTAAAACATTAAGGTTCAAGGTTGATTGAGAAAATTTGACAGTTTCGGGTAGCTCGACCTGCTGGCGTCTGTACAGCTACAAGCAATCGTAGAGAAAGGATCAATAATTACGATAATGTTTATTTGATTTCCAGATACAAGGAGGGCCGTGTAATCCTGGAGAGAGCTCTTGTGACAGAAAGTGATGGCATTGAAGAAATTCAAGTCACTAATGATGACTAGCTGACCTAAAATATTATGACTTGCAGTTACGAGTGCTAAATCTAAAGGATGATTTCCACCAAACGGCTCGCACCGCATCGGATCGTAACGGATTTTACAATCTTTAAACAATATTAAATGTGTACACAGTATTTAAAGTTTATATTACCAAGCCGCGCACAGCAACGACACGCGATCGTAGCCGAAAGTATGCTGCGACGCGCGATCGGCTCCGTTCGCCTGTCGTCGTATTTACAAAAAAACCGGCCAAGTGCGAGTCGGACTCGCGCACGAAGGGTTCCGTACCATTATCTATAAAAATCACGTCTATTGTATGGGAGCCCCCCTTAAATATTTATTTTATTTTAATTTTATTATTAAAGTAAAAATACAACTGAGTATTTTGTGAATATTTCAAGTGCCTACCTGTTGCCATTATTGATATCGAGCAAAAAAGGGCAAAAAAATCGCGGTTGTTGTATGGGAGCCCCCCTCAAATATTTATTTTATTTTTAGTATGTGTTGTTATAGCGGCAACAGAAATACATAATTTGTGAAAATTTCAACTGTCTAGCTATCGCGGTTCTTGAGATACAGCCTGGTTACAGACAGACGGACGTACAGACAGCGAAGTCTTAGTAATAGGGTCCCGTTTTTACCCTTTGGGTACGGAACCCTAAAAATTAGAACATGGTAGGAATGAAACTATTTGAATAGGCGCAGAAACGGATTCGTTCGCAAGCGACGGTACGGGGCCGATCGTATGAGTAGACATCCTGCCGGACGCGACCGGCTGTCGCCGCATCCGATGCGACGCGAGCCATTTGGTGGAAATCATCCTTAACGGTTTATTGTGTAGAAAAACTTTGATTTTATTTAATGTATACTAAGAAAAAAAAGGGATATCTCTAAATCATAATTACTTTACTTACTTTTCTTGTTTTTAACTAATAAGATAAACTTCACAAAAGTATTATACCTGTTTTTTGTACAACCTATTTAGATGTACAATCAGAGCCCACTGACCTGAGCCAATTACGCAATCGGCATAGTACAAACAGTGCTCGTGTTTATGTTTATTTTAAACAGCCATAAAAAGAGTACATACAAGGTAAATTAACCATCAATCAACATGTACATTATTGGTTAGGTTTAGGAAATTCATTGCGGAAAACAAACTGTTCTTGATTGCAAAAATCATACACTGTAGGTATTACCTATGTATGGTGTCGCAGATGGATTGTCGAATCAGCTATTTTTAAAAACCGCTAGTGGTTTTAAAAGATTCTGCAACACATCAAAACGTCGGTAGCGGTTTTGTAAAACGTAGCGGAATGACAATGGAACGTTGTTTAGTTTTTTAACATAACTGAGCTGTTTTGTAAAACAGCCTGATTCTACAATCCATCCGCGACATATGCACATCCTTATCTATGTCAATAGATTTAAAGGGTTTATCCGTCCATACAAAGGATTTTAGTGTAGTTTATCTAAACTCTACAAGGGTCAGGTGTTTACATTTCAACGGCACAGTGCTTTAGACGTCATGTCCCCGCTTCAATGCGCGCATGCATAAAATATAAGTGAATATATGAATAGCAGTGTTTTGAGATCTATAGATACTAAGAAGAGAAAGGATTATGCAACTCTAAACAGTGATTGCGTGTGATCTGTAGGAATGAAACTCGGGGCATCATTATTTCGAAGCTGTAGGCTAAGGGCTAAGGGAGACCTGGCACAGCGGGGTTATCATAGGCAAACAAAGTACATCATTGCACTATTTGAAATAAAGTTCAAAATAATTTTCTTTTATTAATCCGAGAGCCAAAAGTCAGTGCTTTTGGATGCGATAGCCGAGGGGACAAGCAGAGCTTGTTTAGTGTGCCTGCAGAAATGTGGGTAGTTGGGGTACTTTAGATAGGTGTGTGTATGTGTGGTTTTAAAACAATGGTTCAAAGGAAAGGACGAGTGATTTGTGTCAGCAAAGATAAAAACGATCACACAGTCGGTATCACATTTTATTGATAATATACAATAAAACACAACATATATTTTTATCGGACGATAAAACTTTTTTCCTCTACCTTCATGCGATTACTTTAGCTCAGTTTTACAAATTGGAATAATAGTTTAAATAAAATGCCAACAACATATAATAGCTCTGAATAATTCAAGCAGTGATAATTCGCTAATTACACATTTAAGCCCTCTTTAGGGTGTGAATAAAATATTTATAGTTCGCGTACTAAGTACACTAAAACATCGATATAAGACGTAATTAATTTTTAATTATTCACATTTCATTTGTATCGTTTATTTTTACAATTAATAATATTTTGTAATAGTTTTGTGCGGCAGTTCATTATTAAATAAGGCTTACTTTAGAAATTTAAGAGTTATATACGCGACATTGAGGTATAATTTCTATATTCTGACAAGTATATATAGAAGACCTATGCACTAGCTTGTACTTAGGGAAAATATTACCGACCACAAAGCCGTCAATGTCGTCACTTATAAATAATCAATTGACAATAATTTATATTTTAAGTGACGTCTTTCATGTCAAAAAAAAGTATGTTCTCAATCTGTCATATTTTTCACTGACAGTGTTCCAATCACTTGTGAATTAGTTAATGATTGATTATTTATTATGTGACATCTCTGAGGGTGGCAGTATGTTCACCTGCAGAACTGCTGGTCCATGTTATCACTCCTTCTCACACCATTATATTGGTGTTCTTTGCTTTGTAAAGCTAGCCAAGCTACTCGTAAATAATACATGGTTCCGTATACCTTACGTGGCTGTGATATAGATTTCATTTTTTTTAAATTGTTAAAATGTCTATTTATTTAGTAAAAATAGTCATGTAGCGACGACACGAATTTTGTGTCCGTAGAAGCCCATCCAAGCGTTTTTTAAATTTATTTTCAGGACCATTACAGTTGGGTAACTTAAAATTATCTACGTGGAATACCACCAGATTGTATTCATATAGGTACTAACTTGACAATATTACCGCAGAAAATAAATTAGTAGTACCAACGTATAGGCAAGGCACCAAAACCAAAATTATATACAAATACATTATTATTGAAATATGTGCGTTAACATTATAATCGTTGTATAAATAAAGTGTCTTATAGCGTAAGTTTTATACTAGAATACACACACTAATCCCTACATTAATTATTACACCGAATACTATTTATAGAAACAAAATAAAATTATCACTGCCTGAATTTGCCTACATATACATACGTACTACGTAAACTACGCGTACAAACAAAAAAAAACATAATAATAACGCACCATTTCCTTACCATCAAATACTTCACATAAAAAGCACCTCCGATTACAAGTTTTGACAAGAATATAAGGGGCATGCGCTAAAGTACTCCGCGAAATTCAACGTTTACTTACGTTTTTTGTAATTTGCAGGTCAGTGTCCGGTTGTATGTTGATTAAAATACGAATCGCGGCCGTAAAAAATATGGCTTTACAGAATTTATTTTATTAATTATTAATAAAATAAAAAAATATTATTATTATAGTACGCCTTTCAAAGGTCCGGGACCCCAGGGTCCCTATATAATTCTATAAATAAACATTTGTTACGGCCGCGAATCATATTTAGATCGACATACCTACAACCTGATACTGACTTGCAAATTGCAAGAAAATGTAAGAATATTTGAATTTCGCGGGCTACCCTGACGCTTTCGCCATAAGTTTAAAAAAATACAATAATTTTACATTACTTGGTCATGCATAGTAGAGACTGTTTGTTATAAATTATGTTACAATTATTTATTAGTTTTTGTTCGAATATGTGGCAGATTTTCTTAATTTCGGCTGCGTAAATAAATTATTACAGAACTACAAGATAAAAATAAGTATAGTACACCGGAACAAGATTGGCATAAAACAGCAAAAAATTGCATATGGGTTGAAAAAAGCTCTAAGTAGATAATGATATTAAGTATAAATAAATCTTCTACACATAAAAAATATAAAAGCATCCAATTTATACAAACAGTCACTACACTACTACCAACACAATATCCTTGCACAGTTATCATATTGTGGAAAAACAAACACCTATTTGAAAATCGACTGCAGAAACATTTTGTATTATAAAACACTAACTAGTCTGTTTTGTCAGAATTATAAAAAGATTGCACAGATTTTTAGGGGAGCGTTGAAACACACCTAGGTAATTTTTTCACTTCGTAAGTCGATTTGACATCTAACTACTTAATTATTTAAAAAATATCTATCTTATTACAACGTCTGTATAACTGCTAAAAGTACCTATCTCTAATAGCTCTAGTATGCAATGGTTAATGTAGTCGTACTTAGCTTTACCTCGTAATAATTATAACTTCTATTTATATTATATATTTATTGCATGGAAATCGATCAACGTTTTAAAATTAATGTTTTACTACAAATAGCATTAATCTGTTGTATACTAGAGCTGTCTTATAGTGCATGCAACCTGTGTCAGTACGCTTTGTTTCTCCTACAGTATGAAGGTTTAATATTTAGCTGCGAAACATTTTATTTAACTTTATTGTGTTTACGCGACGCTTACCATTTTATATTATTGAAAGGGCCCCCGGTAGGCCTTTGAACATATCTTGTTCTAATACTAAAAACTTACTTACTTGTTGAGGAAATTAAGGCACCAAAAGGTTTAATTTAAATACATACGTTTCTAACGTACTACGAAAAATAAACAGCGGGCTGTACATAAGTGTGCTGCGTTCGTTATGTAAAGCGCATCCGTTTATTTTATAAATGGTAAGCGCTACGTAAACCTGACATTTAATTATTATATCAAAAAGTTCACAAACACGTCGATTGTCGAAATATAAAAAAAATAACATTCTTTTGAAATCAAACTCCAATTCGAGATCACGTTGAAGCCAATCTCCTGACTTACGTGTAGTGCAATATTAAAGCAACAGTGTGATAAATTATTCAGGTCGCCGTTTATACAACTAACATATAGTTTTTAATTAACAACAATATTATTTATTATTATTTTCCTCATAAGCTTCACACAAAGCATGCTGCGATAGGACACGGTGATAAAATCCTTTTAAGTACCTTAACTAACCACGAATTTTAGTGTTATAGTCAACCACATAATTCCTTTACCACATGTTATATGTTGTTTTCGTGGGTGTAATTATAATTAAATACACTCGTTATAACTGGATGAACAAACGTTTAATAATGAACCACAAAATACAACAAAGATGGCGTTTTACCACCGAACACTTTTCGGCAGACTGTTTCACCCTCACTAAATATGCCACTTACACGTCATAAAAAGACAAAAAGGCCAGTTCCCGTTTTAAAAAAACGTTCGAAATCGGGTCGCATACTAATGCTCAGCGACAATCAATGTCAAAAATGTGTCCAAAAATGTCGGTAAATTAGAGGTAAGTACTTATTCTTCACAGATGATTGAGACCGAGATTAGATTGCGAACATTCTTAAAATTACAGATATTGCCCATAAGGTCTATTTGTCTATGTAACAGTTCGATAGTTTCAACCTTTATGGTGAATTGTTGTCAAAACTGGTAAAGCAATTATGAAGTCGACTATACTTATCTAGCAGGTGTAGCTTCCTATAATGAGGTCTTCTGATTATTAAGAGGTGATTGCCGTACCATGTCGCGTCGCATTTAAACTTCGTACATACAGGGTGGCAGGGAGGGACATCGACGCGCAAACTGTAACCATGGATTCAGCACATGAGTTTAGACCCCATAGCATCGAAATTTTTCGTCGGTTATTAAAAAAAAATTGCTGTTTTGACCGCGTAGGTATTGCACGTTTCTATGAAACAATATTTTTTTTTTATAACCGACGAAAAATTTCGACGCTATGGGGTCTAAACTCATTTGCTGAATCCATGGTTACAGTTTGCGCGTCGATGTCCCTGCCACTTACATAATTTCCTTCATGTCATCGTAGACGCTAAGATATTGATCATGACCACGTGGGAGTTTATCCTATACGCATGCTATGCATGCTGTCCTGCTGTGAAGGATCACAGCAGGACAGAATCACAGTCCTTATAAAGAAGTTTTATTAGACGATTTGTGCAATAGAATAGAATCCCTCTGCACTCTCACTTGTTACATGAAATTTTACTAATACCCCCCGTATTTGTAAAATTTCACGCTATCAATTTGTCGCAATCTAATGACGTCGTCAGAACAACTAACGCGGTACCCTAAGGAAGGGGTTTAGAACAGATTAGAATACAATCAAGCCGTCAACTAAAATAAACTCTTCAACTAAATATACAAAATATTATACACAATTCTTATTACATGTTTTATTGTGCGTAAAATTTGATTTTACCATACTCTTTAATGACGGTTTACTTTTTTAAATTCCTAATATCTCATCTGCATTGATATTATAATTCCGTAATTTCATTAGTTTTTAGTAAATAATAAAATTGCATCGTGTCCGCTCGGGGTGATATTACACGAAAATGATCGATGTTGCATCGATGCTATTGATCAAAAGCGAATATCGATCTTCTCCGAATAGCTTAGAACGAGTGTAGGTTTGAAAGTCACTGAATAGCTATCAATCATATAATTTATGCACCAAGGTTTAAGGGGGAAGCGCTGGGTAGCCCGCGAAATTCAAATTTTCTTTGCTATTTGCATTTCAGTGTCATGTTGAGTGTTGATTAAAATATGGTTTGCGAGCGTAACAAATATGACTTTACAGAATTATAATGAGTTGAATAACACACAGACGAGGTAATAATATAATTTACTAAGTCATTTGGAAAAGAGGATTTAACTGCAATCTGAAAATATGTCTCATCAGGCTTCAAAATTCCTGGGGTTACCTTCGAGTGAGGTTACAGGTTTAATGGTCAATTTGGTAAAGGCGGAGGACTTGGATCTTCTGAAAGACGCTTTTTTTCTGAAGGTTTCGACTGAGCATGAACTTACGACTCAGGCAGAACAATTCGTCTCCGCAGCTATAAATGGCTCTCTATTAAGCGATGAGTCCAAGAAGATTATACTCAAGAAATCTGGCATTTTAACTGCTGAAGACAAGCTTGCAGCACAGACTATGGGATTCAAAGGAGTTCCTCAAATTGGAAAACAAGACTTACACTAGGGCTGTGAGACTGCGTACTGAAGCCCTAACACGACTACCTGTCAACCCAAACTAGATAGGGGGATTCATGGACCCCAGGATTCCTCTGCTCCCTTAGCAGATCAGATAGCTCTTAAAATATTTGATCTGCTATGTGAAAGAGGTGCCTATGTCCCCCCACCGACCCAAGGCCATGATTCCTGGATTCAAGTGGCTGGTTCTCCTTCTAGCTCTACTACACCACCTCCACCTCCTATGCCAGCTTTGATATACCCCAGAATCTCATCAAGGAGTGGTGCCCCTTTGGCGTATATAGAAGAGCTGAAGAAGAAGCTTAAAGAAAGGAGTCTGCGATTAAATGACTAACTGATAAAGAAGGAATGCTAGTTGCGAACGAGGGTAGTAATGTTTACAATAAGCACTGCTACCACACAATGACAGAAGTATTAATCATCTATTACATTTATGAAGCTGATATAATCATTAAAATCATCAAACTACTATGACTGATTATATGAACTTAGACGGTTGTATCGATGATTTTAATTATGTAAATACATACCGTGTTATGCTCGCGAATCATATTTTAATCAACATACAACTTGACACTGACCTGTAAGTTGCAAAAATCATAAGAAAGTTTGAATTTCGCGGGCTACCTAGAGTATCCCCCTTTATTATTTGATCAGACCGTCAACGCGTGGCCGATCAACGATTGATCGATCGATGTGTTATTTTTACAAGTGTGGCTTTTTTGCAAACTTAAAAGTCGATGCTCGATGGCGAAAAGCACGAATCGATGTGCAATGTATCGGTGTTGAAAAAAGCGATTGATCGACGCCGACCGCGCAATACCACCCCAATATAATTTGTTCTGTTAATATAATAATAATATTTTTTCACTTTAAACTTCTAAATGCATAATATAATAATTTATTCATTGAAATTAATTGATATGGTATATAATTTAAATAGGTACACGGTATTGTTGATGATTAAAACTCTAAACTTAAATAATAAGTAGACCTGTGAGTGGCTCTCTAAGATAATTCTAATTTTAAGAGAATGCCTTTAAAAATCCAAATTTTATGCAAGTATTTTAGAAAGTTATGGATTTAAGTATCGCGCTTCCAAAAGTGCATTTATTACAAGACATATAGGCCAGAATCACTACTTGGATCGAAAACTCTTTTACTACTATATCCACAAATAGTAGTCGCCTTACATGATGTCAAAAAATCAATAAAATGTTTAACATTGTATAATATATCGAAATTTTAATCGCTGTTAAGACAAACGGATTAGGGAAAATTTATCTGAGACCCTCTACAATTTTCCACGAGATAAAGCTTTTGATAAAAATTTCTTTGCACTTTTAGCGCGATTCATAAAAAAGGAACGGAATGCGACCACGCCCGAGGAGAGTCCTGGCTTGATTCGGGGCCAAGACCGATCCTTTGCTTCTCTGTTTCAATAAACTCCAATACGGCCATATAAATAAACTTGTACTGTGCCTCGTTTTGCACCATACCAGATCGCTGGTCACGCACCATTTGGACTGTACGGTGGATGTCGATTTCACAGTCGAATCCCTCTTTTCTTATTTGATCTAGGATCATATCGATGACTATAAACGTGCCGGTCCTACCGATGCCTGCCGAACAATGAACGCACACCACCGCCTGTGCGGGAGGATCTGACCCGGTCATAATCTGTTGTAGTCTATAATTTACGTCTAACAATATATTCAGAACCCTGCCCGGCTCTGAAGGGACGCCGTGATCCGGCCACGCAGTGAAATGAAAATGATAGATGGTTCTTCTCACGCTGCATTCTTCCTTTTTCGTAACTACAAAGCGTCTCAACGTGTAATCCGGGGTAGATGATTCTGACTCATTATGAATCGTAAACTTTTTGAAAACTTCGGTTTTATTTAATTCTGGCCAATACCGTTCGCACTTAACTTTACCACGCTCAATCTCCTTCGTAGTCATTATAATTATACGAACGTCCTCCTGCCATATCATCGACCAAAATGGATAGACAGTAGTCGATAAACAGCCTTGAGTAGCGATGTATAACTTATTATAGACGTGATCGACAATGCCATTTTCAGTTTCTTCCGTCGATTTTGGTATAGTGGTATTAACATAATTCGGATTGGTCCTGAGGACACAAGGCTCAAAAGATGGGATTAATTTCGTGCCATTACCTTGAACTTTGACGCTAGCTAATTTTTCTTCGCAAACGATGACACTAGTATGAACAGGTGACAACTTCTCTTTATTCTTAGAGGGTGTACTATCTCGACTCAAGGTGCCGGTGGAGCCATTTTCGTAACTTCCATTACCTGAGTCTTGTTCAGAGCCGGGCTCGATCATTTCACATCGGATATAATTAGCGTTTATGTAATCGGCTCCGGCTGGTGCATCCGGAGGAATGTCCTTCAGCACCACACGAGTACGATCGAAAGGTATAATATTTTTATATCTATTTTTCCGTATGTTTTCTGGCTTAGATCCCTCCATTCTGTCGAAAAGTTGCAGATTCTCCATCATTTGCAACGTTTCAAATTCCTCCCAAAATCCTTGCTTGTAAGCCATACTTTCTATCGGACCTTCATTTTCCTTTTGAAGTTGTTTTACTCTTGTATGGAAATGTCGCACTTGGATACGAGTGGCGTTAAACGGCTGGATCAGTCGCAACACTTCACCTGTGGTTTCGACCATGGGGAAGCTTCTATAATGTTCTATTAGACTGACGAGATCATTAAATTGTTGGCCGCCGCCTACGTCGTACTTGTTATCTTGTCGTCGTATTATGACGTGTGTGACTCGGTCTCGCGTTCTCACCGAAAGGACGAAGTCGCCCGGCTGCCGCTGAGATTCCCGAACTAAAAACGAGCCATTTTTACCGTTTTCCAACATCACCCGCTCTGCTTCTTTCGCGGTGAGTTGTCCGTGGTACCAGCGTTCAGTAGTAGGGTCGGCGCAGTTGAGTGGCGTCTTTAACCTGATGATGTTGCCGTTCTTCTCACGCAATTGACACTGGTTGTCCATGTAGTATTGAACCAGTTCAGAAAGTGTAGCAAACTTCTCGCCTCCATAAAGGTCCAGGAACTCGCCATTATTTTGTATTTTAATATGCGTCACTTCATTGCCTCGGCGTACTGACAGAGTGAAATCACCTTTATTGCTCATGCTGGGCCTCGCTAAAAAGTAACCATCGTGCCCACACTCCATGAGAATCCTTTCTGCTTCCACCCCTGATAGCGTTGGGTGGAACCATCTTCGTGTAATCATCTTAATTCTATAAAAAGCACCACTTCGATACTTACAATACTCTAAATTAGTGTGTGTTTGTCCTGATTCCTAGTTTTTCTCCATACATCCTCATTTCTCATCTGAAAGTAAAGATAAATACAGTTGTAAGTATTAATAGTGCACAATACTGAAACATGATAATTTCATTGCTGCTTGTGAATCGCCTGCTCAATAAGTCAATTTTAAATAAATAATACTCAATCAAATTTAAAATCAGTGTCAATACAAAATAGGGAAAGTGATTGTTAATAGATACCTAATATGTTTTATACGTATTACTAAAGAGACAAGAGTTTATTCATGGGAAGAAAAGCGTTATACCTAAGTAGATATAAAATAAGAATTTTCAAGTTTGTATGTATAACCCACACTAAACTGTAACAGACAGCAGTCTTACTGGGGCACTCCGAGATGACACTTAATATTAATTATTCATTAACAAAGAATATCATATCCTTAATAGAGAATTTGACTGATTGAGAACATTCCAATTTTGTTAAAATTTGCTTTGATATTGCTGGTCAATTCAAGTTAATGATTAATTATTCTAAAGTGATGTCTCGGAGTGTAGCACTGAGATTATTAATTCTTCCAAAGATTTTGCTTTAAACTCGTCTATTATGGCAACCTGTTGCTTGGGAAGTTGGTACTGAAGGGCGAGAATGCTCCCTAACAATGCGTTACTTAGTAGCTACACTCCTTTATGAGTATTGTTTTATGGTAAAAGCTTAAATACCAAGAATTGCTTTTATTTATTTTCCATTTAGAAATACAATATCTGGATCGCTTAGTGTGTGCTTGTGATATGTGAACTTTGTAGTGTTTGTGTAAGGCTTTGAGTGTTATCTCCATGATTCATACAGTGGCTTTTTTTTTTTAAACGTTGCCCCATGCTAGGAATTTCTCCTGTGTCGTGGGTGCGTTTACAAACATTTAAACTCACATACGCAAACAGCCAGGCCCGGAACAACTACTTGTAGGCCATACAAATATTTGTTCCGTGCGGGAATCGAACCCGCGACACGCAGCGCAGCAGTCAATCGCTTAACCACTGCGCCAACCGTGTCGTCAGCCTGTGTTATACTAAAACTCAATGTACCATTAAGGGCCACCTACTGAATTATAATTTATAATATTTGGTTACCAATTCTATGATTGTAAAAGGAAAAGCAGTATTACGGATGTTATTATGCTTAAACCCTTTTTTACAGCACATTTAGGTATATGAACGTTGATCCTTATTTACTATAGCTGACGTGACTGGCGAACTTCGTACCGCCTCAGAATCAATAAATACAAAATCTATGAAAACATGAATTATCTTCATATTTTTTTTTGTTTGTGATTTTTTCTAATGTTTTAATAGTTATTCTGCTATTCAGGGCGGAGGAAAATCCAACAAATCGGTCTGGCTGTTACAGTTACAAATGGTGTAACTAACACAACTTTGTTTTATTTATGTAGATTGGTTGATTGGTAGGGCTACAAATTTCTTGTAACACAATAGTACCAAGGGCGGACAGGGCTCTCTTAATTCACAGGACCTAGGTCTAGGTTAAGCCACCAACCTTGTATTATTTTGTACACAGCTGTTATTATTAGACAATTCATTATTATTTTTTTCTTATTGGAGTTTCTTGCACATTCTTCTCCAAGGGTTATTCTTCTTCACTGACAGACCCCTTAACAATTAAAAACTGCCGTTTGAGTAAATTTATTTGTTTCCATGCAGCCTACCTCACAATTCTCGAAATAGAAAGAGGAACCGTTAGTAAATAAAGTTCATTTTTAGGGACCCGTACCCAAAGGGTAAAAACGGGACCCTATTACTAAGGCTTTGCTGCCTGTCCGTCCTTCTGTCTATCACCAGGCTGTATCTCAACCGCGATAGCTAGACAGTTGAAATTTTCACAAATTATGTATTTCTGTTGCCGCTATAACAACAAATACTAAAAACAAAATAAAATAAATATTTAAGGGGGGCCCCTATACAACAGACGTGATTTTTATAGATAATGGTATGGATACCTTCATGCGCAAGTCCAACTCGCACTTGTCCGGTTTCTTTTTACTTTTCTTGTCATTTCATTTAGTCTAGGGGACAACTCATTGGCTGAGTTTATAACTAAATATTAGAATTTAAAGAATAGTATCTTCATACTTTAGCAGATGTTTGTATACAGTTTATTGTACCAATGGATCTTACATGGCGCTGACTGAAGTGGATTATGTCCAGATATATGATAAAACTCAGTCTAACAAAAGACAATTATTAACAATCATGAAGCAAGTTAAAGTAATCAAATATCAGATAAATTGTTTCTTCATATTCAAAGTTTATAACAGGAAGTTTGACTGACCGTGGGAAACATAAAGACTATGTAGTTGTTACATTCAAGGTGCAATATCATATAGCTCATATCACTCAGTACATAATAATACATAACTTTGTAAGAATAAGAGACAAATTGTAAAGTTTACATGTAAACTATGACATCATCCTATCATTGAGATGTGAATTCAGAAATCAGCTATTGCACTTATTAACAGAGACAGTACCTTTTTAAGAAGATACATGAACATGAGTTTCAAATTAACCATTTTAGCGTGACGGCCGGGAAAATTGCGGGAAACACCGCGTACTAGGTATGTTATATTTTAGACATTCACTCTAATGAAGTATGTATTGTTAGACGTACGGAACGAATGCACAAAGCCACAAAGGTACACCCTAGAGAACATGGTTGTAAAAGTCTAGTGCTACTTCTGTACAAAACTGTATTAGTATGGCAAAATACTCACCTCAAAAAGGCACCCTATTTTCTTACAGTGAACGATATCCCTCAAAATAGGAATTATATGTACCGAAGTGCTGTTGCTATGCTGACACTAGATTTTTTTGAAACACTGTTTTCAAGGGCGTCTGAACACACTGACTTATACATGTAAACTGACAACTAAATATAGTGTTAAACTTAAAAATTAACGCTATGTTGTATTGGTAAACGAAACCAATAGTTGAAAAAAAATATGTTTCACATAAAAAGAAGCAGAAAATGAACTCCGTGCCCCAGTTGCCTGCAGAAATGTCAGTTTAACTTTTTTATTAGTGTTGCCCGAAGTAATAAAATAAAATAAGTTTAGAATGTGAGAAAAAATAACAGCTGTTTCGGATATTGATTGGAGGTTTCATGGTTTCATTTCTTAATGGATTGTTAATTTTCATAGCATGGGTCAAGATGGAAAACTGTGTCATATTCTGAAAGAAAGGTTCGAAAGCCAAAAGGGTTCAACGAAGCGAACACAGTTTTTTCATAAATGCTCTGAAATGAAGGATGCGACCAGTGGCGTAGCTAGCAAGTCCTAAAAGGGCCCCGTATCAATATTTGTGGGAAGCCCTCCTTAAGGTGGATGCTCCAAGGTAGCCCGCGAAATTCAAATTTTCTTGCGTTTTTTGCAATTTGCTGATCAGTACTAAGTTGTACGTTGATTAAAATAGGATTCGCGGCCGTAACAAATATGTATTTACAGAATTATAATCATTAAAGTCATCAACACAATTCTCTAAGATCAAGTAATCCTACTGAAAGACTATTTCATGAAATCTTGACATTTTAGGATTATGCTAACTTAACAAGTTGTATTACTGATTCCAATGATTATAATTCTTAATCGACGGCGAAGGTCCAAAGCAGGCCACTCTTTTTTTTTTTTTTACAAAATAAGCATTCAGCTCAGCACCCTGATTGCGTAACATCACATCATCATCACACATCTATCTCAATCTGAACCATTTTGAAGGATATTGTTAATCCATTGCTTCACATGTTCTAAAGATTATCTACTCAACAACGTAAATAACGCAATTAATGTTGTTGAACTGTCAAAATGAAAGCCATTGCTACTGATAGTGTGTTACGCAATTACCCTGCAGGTTATTGTGATATTTTTAAGAGAATGCAATGCGAGTGAAACGAGCTAGAAATATGGAGCATTTTGACTCGGATCCGGTTTCATCGAAGAACTCTCTGAAGACTGAAGACTGACTGACTGAAGACTCTTCTGAACTGGGATAGCTTGAGTTTTCGTTGTGATTTTAGTAAGGGAATGCAAGAGTGACCGAAATGAGCTACAAGATTAAAGCCTCATGACTGGGATACTAGGTTAAGCTTTCATTGTGATTTTACCACGGATATCGATTTTTTCAACAAGATGTATGAGCAAGTGAAGTGAACTCGAATATTGGAGCAGCTTGACTTGGGATAGGTTAGATTTTGTGTGATTTTACTAAATGAAAGCAAGAGCCTGATAGTTGGGCTGCGCATGGGGGGCCCTGTAGCTTAGGGCCTATTATTGATACGGCTGAGACCGCAGTAGCTGCGCCACTTATGCGACATGGCTCGTGGCTCTGCGGCAGAGCATGATACGACATATGGACCTAGGCGATGTGAGTAGCGTGGCAATTGCGGAAATGGCTAGCTACAGAGCGTAGCTATAAGTAGAGAATGGATCTTTTTTACAATCTCGCGTGTATGGACGCGAGGAATTTTATGTCTTATACCTGCAGTTGGGCTACAGCTCTAGCTTTGGTGGATGTAGACGAAAAGTGGAAAGGCACGGAAGGTACCTTGCAAGTTTTTAATGTGTGTTAGGTGTTTTTCACTATCGATTTTTTCAACAAGATGTATGAGCAAGTGAAGCGAACTCGAATATTGGAGCAGCTTGACTTGGGATAAGTTAGATTTTGTGTGATTTTACTAAATGAAAGCAAGAGCCTGATAGCTGGGCTGCGCATGGGGGGCCCTGTAGCTTAGGGCCTATCATTGATACGGCTGAGACCGCGGTAGCTGCGCCACTGATGCGACATGGCTCGTGGCTCTGCGGCAGAGCATGATACGACATATGGACCTAGGCGATGTGAGTAGCGTGACAATTGCGGAAATGGCTAGCTACAGAGCGTAGCTATAAGTAGAGAATGGATCTTTTTTACAATCTCGCGTGTATGGAGGCGAGGAATTTTATGTCTTATACCTGCAGTTGGGCTACAGCTCTAGCTTTGGTGGATGTAGACGAAAAGTGGAAAGGCACGGAAGGTACCTTGCAAGTTTTTAATGTGTGTTAGGTGTTTTCCACTTATTATTGTTGTGTAGAGTGTGAGAGAAGTGCTTTCAAATGTGCAGAAACAACTCAGATATGAATCTTGTATGACTATAAACTATGGTATTCTATTAGTACCCTGATTAATAAGAAATCAAATTGCAAAAACTATTTATTTACTCATAATTTCATTTCTCGCTTGGAACAGAAGAAGATTTTATTTTACCGAAGTAGCTTGACAGCACTTTTTTCACAGCGAGACGTTTGCTCGGATTCGAACATTCTCCTTGCTGATTTGATGACTTGTTATAGTGTTCAAAACTTTGACGCCTGAATATTTTCCCTAAAGATTGCCACTTTTGTTCTGGACTTATTTCCTTATCCTCGAAATGTTCTTGGCTACCAGACGGCCGATCACCCTGAAAAATAATTAAGTTTATGAAGACGCTGAATTTTTGTCATAAGATTTATTTAGGTAGATCACTTACATCGTTAGATTTTGTTGAACGAAGCTGATTGCGAAAGAAATTAGATATAGACTTCTTCCAAGTTTTGGGGTTTTTGTAGGAGTTTAATTCTATGTTTCCCGTTCCTGTACCTTCAGCTGGTATCTTTTTACTTTTCTTTGTGCACATTCCTTCATCTTCTTTAGGTATTGTCTCATTTTGCATTAGATAAGCTTCGGGACACAGCATATTGATTTATTATTATCAAAAATCCTTTGCAGTTTTCACTATAGAGAATAGAAAATTATCTTTAATTTACGAGTGTCATGTCAAATAGTCATTTGTTTAAAAAAATGGCAATAAAATTTGAATAAAGAATATTTTTTGCATAGTATTACAATCTTTTCCATACGTATTGGTTTAAAAGGACCTCGCACACTACCCGGCCACGATCACGGCTAATGGCCGCAGCATCCAAGTTAAATATCCGCATCGGGCACTTGACCGGAATTGGTCGCACGATCTGCCGTCCGACTTTTTGAATTGTCTAATTTACAATGAATTTCCACATCTTGGTCGGAGCTCCTGCGATTACTATTCACGACCACGGGTTGTGGTCTAGCCGTATGTACAGACGCCAGCACATCAAGCTACTACAATCTGTCAAATTTCTTTAATAGATTTTCAACTTTATCGCTAAAGCATTAAGGTTCAAGGTTGATTGGGAAAATTTGACAGTTTCAGGTAGCTTGACCTGCTGGCGTCTGTACAGTGTGCGAGTGCAAGTTCAAATCACCAGATGTCACTTTATGGTGGATTGGTCTGACGTTTTCTGCCACTTCACTTCTATCATTATCACTCCAAAGGTCATCAAATTTACCTTGCTTTTTTCCCAACTACAGCTTGGCTTCCAGCCTAACCGACTGCAGAATTAATTACTGGTATTCAGCTGCATTCGGTTTTTACATGGAGTGACTACCTATCTGACCTCCACAACCCAGTAAATGGATAATACGATAAGAATTAGTAAGATTGGTTGTCAGATCTTCAGGCTTTTTACTATCTGTAGCGACTTTCAAAGATGTTCAAGACAACGAGGACCTATGGCTTAACGTGCTTTCCGAGGCACGGAGAGGTCTCGGTATGAAGGGGTGGTCTCCCATCCACGGACCAACCGCGGCAAGCATAGCTTAACCTTGATCTTATAACCGATTATTGTTACTTATAGTACTCAAGTTATATTATACTCAGAAGCTGTTGGTGTACCTTAAGGTGGATGCTCCAAGGTAGCCCGCGAAATTCAAATTGTCTTACGTTTTTTGCAATTTGCTGGTCAGTACTAAGTTGTACGTTGATTAAAATATGATTCGCGGCCGTAACAAATATGTATTGACATAATTATAATCTCTCAGAATTGTCGACTTTAATTTAAATACAAAACGATTTAGCTTCATAGCTTAGCACTCATCAGTTATTGACCATTGTGTATGTACCTTTATCCATTTGATTATCAAATGTTTTTGTACTGTGTAGAAAAATATTTTATCTGTGGCAGAAAAGGAGGCGGCCCGCACGCGCCAGCACGCATGCGCCATGTCAAGTGGGCATAGGGCGGGAAATCCAGAAGTCGAGTCAGACAATTTTTTTTAGAGTCCAAAGTTTTAGACTGTTTTATTTTTCGATTTATATTTTCATATACATAAACGCAGCTGATAATGTCTGCAACAGCTACTTTTACGTCACAGGTACGAATATCTATAGTTCAATAAGTTTTACTGATTGTCTGCTTGTTTTTTCGTTCACTGTCTGGTTGGCATTAACGTCATCATGTTCTTTTGCTTTGTGTATTCCTTATCTACTGTTAACTAAACTCTGAGAAACTCGTTAGTAGGCGGTAGGCCCACAACAAATTCGTAATCATCAACTGACGACCGACAGCCAATCGCTTTACCTTTTTAGTCAGTTTGCAATTGTTATTTTATAAGGCGCTTCGTTTTAAGTAAAACTAAATAGCTATAAATATGCAGTACACGGATTTAAGACATCTAACTCTTGATCTATTTTTCTTTCAAACTTTAGACTTAGTACTTATGTATTAGGTACTAAATGTGCAAACTATCGCAGGCATTCCCAGGATAGCAAGTAGGTAGGCAGTCATTTTGTCTTGATTCTCAGTCTCCATTCTCTCTTTATTTCCGTAATTCTACTCTTTATAAGTATTTTATGCTACTCCAACCTACTACTACCTACTAATCCTTTTATTCACTTGTGGGTTATCCTAAAAGTTGTAGAAAATAATTCAATAAGGGTACGGGTACGGGTTTTTACATAGGTACCTAAATCCATTAAGTATTTGAATGTCGGTAAAAAAAGCTTATAATTTCAATATTCTTCCAAACAGGCTGTGGCAGAATGGGTAAGGTTATTTCCACGACAGGCGACAGAAACATACACAAGTTCCGTTACATTTATGAAACAGTTGACGGTCGTCGCCCTTAGTACCATAACATATTTGAAGAACGTGTTCCCGGAAGAGAGTTACACTGTCGAGAACTTCGGTGGCATCAAGTTAAGGGTACTCAAGAAGAAATGTAGGCATGAGTTAGCGCATTTTGTTAGCACGGCACTGACTCAGGCTTTTGAGGCGTTTGATAAGAAATATGTGAGTTCGCATAAATTCTAATATTAAAACTCTCGTATTAGATATGTGTAGGTAGGTACCTATTCATATTTATTCATGTAGATATAATTTGTAGGTACGGTATTTATATCGGGTTTGGCCAACTACATAGTTCCGACCTCGAATGGAGAGCGCCATGACCATGAGCTTTGACCGTCGCGAGCCGAATTGATGCTGCAGTTTTGTAAAGTCATGTGTTTTGAAGTCCTCTTTATTTCCAGCTCCACCAACTGGTAATTTGTTTCTACGATGGCGAGTGCAAGGTCGAGAACTTGGTGGAATACCACATCTTCGAATACTTGTACAGTCCCGATGGGGTAACCATGAACGTGCATTCTAAAGCTCGGGACAGCGCCAAGAGTACTACGAGATATGCCTTCGACAATGTTAGAGAGAGGACTCTCCACCTGATTAGGGCATGTGTGGTCATCATGCAGGCATGTCAGAACGATATGCCTGAGTCTTATGATGTCAGCTTGCGTTTGTATTATAATGAAGGTAAGATTCTGCAGTATTTTGATGCGTACCTAGTCTAGTTTTGTTAGATTTGATTTTTTTAATGTATTCAATAATAATAATTTTCCCCACATATGTGTCGTCTGCCACGCCCTAGTTCATACCTAATACAAAAAAATCGTGTGCGGTCTGGGTACCCCCGTCAGGATAGAAGTTCCTTACGTGCTACTCGCACGCACACTCGTACATAATAGAAAAAAAGAGCGACAAAGTGTGAATTTAACACGCGTTTTTAATACAGAACCTGATCTCATAAAGTGGTGGCCATCTTGTATTTTCATGTTGACCGCACTATCGGTTTTAGCACCATCGAAAACCATGAAAACGACATCCATGATGAAAAATTTGAACATTTTCGCAATATTGTATTTTCATGTTGACCTCACTATTCAGGCTTCAGCACCCTTGAAATCTCTCTCGAAAGAGAAAGTAGCAAAGAGGGGGCATAATGCTTTTTCGTCACGTGATGATTTCTACCAGTAAACTCCTATCGCAAGACCAGTTAAAGAAATTAATAAAAAAAAAAACCTTTATGACAGTTTGGGTTTGGTTTTTTGGTCCAGCGATTCCAGTTACGTAACCAACTCTTATATATTTAACTCCTTACAGACGCACCTGAAGGGTATCAAGCGCCAGGGTTTCTCAGTACCACTGAGGACCAGGATCACTTGGAGCCAACTCTTTCAGAAACGGTCAAGTTGGGATGGGTGGAGACTCCGTACCATAGGCTCACAGCTCGCACATATATCAGGGAGAGTATAGGGTCCAGCCATGATGCTATCGTGAGTATGATAAAATAAAATACTTTCGACACGACACAGTCGACATTTTCATGACGACAGCTGTTGTCGGCATGGAAATGGACGTCCAAAGAATTTATTCCAATTTGTTTTAATTTGTGAATTTTTAAACAATATTTTTCCCTAAATATTTAAAAATCTTATTACAGCCATCACAAAATGCACCGAAAATGACGCAAAACGATCAAGACGATTTCGAGAGCAGTAAGTTTTGAAAATCTTTTCTTTCGAGACTAATGTGTTGTACTAAAATAAAGTCAAATGTTATATTAAATCTTTCTCATAATTATGATAGGTTCAGCTATGAGAAGTGCATCGGACGCTAATGAGATGCGAATACAGTGTCCGTGCAATAAGTTCGATGCAGACGACGTAACGCACGCCCTTCTGAATTGCCAGTTAGTATTTTACGTATACCCAATATTAAAAAAATAGAATCTTTTTATTTTTAACTATGTCTCGTTGGTCGAGTAGTCTTAAGGGGTGACATAATAAGCTGGGTTAATATGAGATTGTCCCGTGTTCAATTTACAGATCAGGCCAAGTGCATTTTTGGGTATTCCTTTCAGGAAAATCCAAAAATTAATAGTTAAGCAAAGTTTAGATATTGAACTTACCTACTGGATAAATGATCTGGCGAAGCTATACGCCTATGCTTAAGTCTGCTTACATCTTTGGGGAATACAGATGTGATGTGATACCTGCTTCTATCTAATTGTCTTTCAAAGGTACTGCAGCACTCAACAACACGCTGCATGCTTCGGTCTGTCTCGCGAGAATGCAGCACGCGTACAACGTCATTGTTGCACGGAGTGTTCCGATATGGAACCGAGCAGAGAGCCTACTGACCAACGACTGGCATCCCTCGGCGTTAAGAAAAGAGAAGTAAGTCGCTTTACGAGGGCGACACTGAAAGTTTTTAGAACTGGCCACTTGTAAACGATATAATAAAAAAATAAGTTCAAATTTTTAAAATGGAACTCTTTGCCAATATTATTGTGTATGTATTTTATTCATTTGTCATTTGTTTACGATTTGGCGGCAAATTGAAAATTGTTTGCGTTACGTCAGCATGAATTTAACGCGAGAAAATTTTCGTACAATGATTTTTTATGACTTTCGATGTCATTTAAGTCAACAAGAAAGTTATGATAGATTTCGATTGGCCTTTCACGATGAAGCCCCATCTCGTGCCTTAATGATTATAAACGTAGTCGCACTAATCTCACCAATGATATGCGTGAGGGACGGCCTTCTACGGCGACGACTGAAGATAACATCAGTGTTGTGCGGCGTATGATAGAAACTGATAAAAGAGTGACTTATCAGCAGATTCGGACAAGCTTAGGCATCGGTATGAGTCAAGTGCACAAAATCCTCCATGAACATTTAGCGGTCAGGAAGCTTTGTGCCCTGTGGATACCTACCTCATAATTTGACAGAGGCCCAAAAGCTCCGTCGTGTTGATTGGTGTCGTGAAATGGTTCAAAGATTTAACGGAGGTGACTCAAATGCTGTGTTCGACATACTTACGGGTGACGAAAGCTGGATTTATTGTTATGATCCTGAAACTAAGAGACAGTCTGCTTTCGGGGCGTTTCAAAATGCCGTCGAAAAGACCAAAAGGCCAAACGCAAAGTGCTTTTCTCAGTGATTCCATCGGATGCAGCGATGCAGTGATGTAAATAGACACTATTTTGAAAAGATATAATAAAACTAATAACTTGCTAGTTTCTTCAGTTTTTTATTTTCTAAGAACTTTCAGTGTCACCCTTGTACAATAAGATTTTTCAATATTGCAGAGTTGATTATGTAGCTGCCAGATTTACTTGTATATTTCAAATATTCCTCCTAATAAATATGGAAATTTAAAGTCGAAAGTCTTTACAAGCAGTTTTACCAAGGGATATTGTATTACCCAGTAACTGGGTTGTGAAGGTCAGATAGGCAGTCGCTTCATATAAAAATGCTGGTATTCAGCCGCATCCGGTTAGGCTGGAAGCCGATGCCAACATAGTTGGGAAAAGGCTAGACAAATTAGTTAGTCAGCATCGGACGTAAATTGACGTATTTTTAGTCGCCATGTTGTTAATCACGTCTAAACTGTCTATGGAGTTTCTTAATTTGACAGGACTAAACTAATATTTATCTTCTGTCCTTTTCTTAATGAAATAGAAAGAAAAAGATTCACTGAACTTAAATTTAGTTTAGTTTGTGAACAAGCGAATGGGGGCCACTGTCTTTGATAGACAATTTGCATTACAGACGTAAGAGTAGCTCGCCCCCTATTACATGGGACTTGAGCTCAACTTCAAACATTAAAAACGAAAAATCCCTAAAAAGTACAAAAAAGAAACTAACAAAAATAATGGCGAAATGTGGGTGTACTATAGGTTCTGTCGAATCCTTCGAGGATTACAGGCGTGATGTTATGTTTATGCTAAGTAGGAGTAGTATTCGCTGCAGACTCTTATTATTTTTGTTTTCACAGTGCCTCTGCATATTCCGTCGTACCATAGAATGGTGCTCTCGGGTTCCCGCCATCGGAGCGCAGGATCTCGTCGACAAGTTCGCTCTATCGCCCCCGAATGCCTCTAAACTGATGAAGCTGTTGCATTCACACGGTATTATTGACCAAGGCTCCGATTCTGAGTAAGTTGATGAGTTTTTGTTCTTGCTCACATTAGTTTGCGGTATTTTCTTGGCTTCAGCACGATTTTAGATCATTTTGGCTTAGACTTGCTTCTTAAGATGGATGCTCCAAGGTATCCCGCGAAATTTAATTTTTCTTACTTTTTTTGCAATTTTCTGGTCAGTACTAAGTTGTACGTTGATTAAAATATGATTCGCGGCCGTAACAAATATGTATTTACAGAATTATAATCATTAGCATCAGTAATACAACTTGTTAAGTTAGCATAATCCTAAAATGTCAAGATTTCATGAAATAGTCATTCAGTAGAATCACTTGATCTTAGAGAGTTGTGTTAATGACTTTAATGATTATAATTCTATAACTAAATATTTGTTACGGCCGCGAATCATATTTTAATCAACGTACAACTTAGTACTGACCAGCAAATTGCAAAACACGTAAGACAATTTGAATTTCGCGGGCTACCTTGGAGCATCCACCTTAATTCATGGTTACCATATATTGTTTCGCATAACTTGCATGAGAGCATCTATTCTCATGGACCATTGTTTTACCTAGCGCAAAATTTTACCTTGGTATTCTAATATCTGACACTACCCAATAATCCACAGTCTCGTTTCACCATGTGAAATAATCCAAGAGCAGTTAAACTCAGTGAAGAGCAAATATTTCCAGTACGAAGAACCGAACTTGGTTGACCGTTTGATTGCCCAGACTCTTTCCCAAAGCAGCCAACCTGACCCAGTAGGTGAGGTCCTTAGTCCTATGGAAAAGGTGAACTTACAAAATGCTACCACACTTGGGAAGATTATAGAGCCTGAACCTATGAAGGTAGTCGAAGATGAGACTTTGAAAGAGTACAGGGATGCTATCATGTGTGGTGCGGAAGAGGAACAAGGGCTACCCTTAAGTGGTAGTCATAATCCTGTTAATGTTGAAGATTTGGGCAAAAGGACCGGAAAGAGGAAGTCGACCACGGCTAAAAGGACCGGAGTTCGAACTAAAAGGGCTAGAGCCTCACATGATTAGTGTAATTTTCTTTTGTTTAACCAGAACTCTAGTAGTACGATTTGTTAATTTTAAATGTTAGGTTTATATTTTCATTATTTTATTTATCCGCCAGAAATAAGAATATAGTTAAGTTAATAACTTAGTTTGTTAAAAACATTTTCGTTCATTAAATAAAATATTCGATCGTAATTTGCATTTTCCGTGTGTTATCGTCGAACCATTTAATACATACTTAAATATTTTTTAAGTTGTTTTATTGACAACAAACTTATTAATAAATAAAAGAATCACATACGGTTCACACTTCAGCAGAGCAACAGACACTGAACAACGGCAAAACATTAATTTAATTAAAAATAATTAGGTACTAATAAATTATTATTGCTTTCACTCAGTCACCAGGAAACTTGCTTCACATTAAAAACAAAAGTCATGAATGAAAGCTTTTGGTCTATTCTAGTTTAGCAAGGCTACCCCTTACTGGCCCAAACATGCTCATTGTAAATACCTACTCTGTATTACAACAACAATAGTAGTGTAGATTAACTTATTGAATCATCTTTGTAATCGCATGTACTATAACATTTACTTCCTATGACTAACGCAATGGCCACCCTAAACGCAATAATAAATGAGACTTCAACATTCTTGACTGTTTGTCACCGTCACGTTATCCCGGACACTTCACTGGAGGCGACCTCAATGGTTCGAAGTCTCCAAAATTGGTGAACACTCTACCCCAGTATTTGGGGTCGGCTCGGGTATCTATATCCTGGTTGTTGGGAGGTATCGCAGTTGCATTCACTCTATCTAGCTCAGATAGTAATGCTTGCAGAATTTCTGGTTTTCTGGAAAAGAAATTCGATGATTTTGAAATTTTTGGCATATTTCTATAAAATGTAGGCCTTGCTCAAGCCAATAGAGGCCCAGGAACGCATTAACGGCGTTTGCCTACAATTGTCTTTTTCCAAGAATAACGAAACATGCTTGTGAGCATTTCATAATTTGTGAAGGATTCTATCTAAGTGCTCATACACACGACCGACACGCGTCAACGGCAGAGGCGTCGCTCGTGTGTATATGTCACCGGAAAATAACAAGAACCGCAAATTTATACATTTTCTAGGAAATTTATAAACTTTCGTAGGATTCTAAACAAGAGATAAATTGTATTATTTTACGCCCACATTTTCGCAAATTGATAAACTTACCGAACTCACGCGTAAAATAATAAGTAAGCAATAACCAAACGCCATGTGCGCTCTGATTGGTTGAATAAGTCACGTGTTCCTTCTCCTTCCTCTCCACCGCCATTGTTCGCCACGGAACATAAAGAAACCTGTTGCTCGTGTGTTTTTGTAAAGTTTTTAATGTTGTAATTGTGTTGGAACTGTGAAAATAGTTCTATTTTGCTATGGTTACTAAACAAGACCCATAATGAGCGACCTTTTGGCAAGTCTGATTGTACCTAAGTCTATGGACACAAGCATTGCCACTGTCAACATAGACCAATCAGAGAGCAGTGTGTTTTTAAAAAAAGCGTATAATTAAAAGCTCTTCTGTGATTCGTCGAACCGTTTAGAATCTTACGAATGGATATCCGTTAGTTTATAAATTAACCACGAGACGTCGCAAATTGATAAATTTGCGAAAATGTGGGCGTAAAATAATACAATTTATCTCTCGTTTAGAATCTTACGAAAGTTTATAAATTTCCTAGGAAATTTATAAATTTGCGGATCTTGTTATCTTCCGGTGACATACATACTAAGGTGTTTTGAGTTTGCTTGCGTGTGTAAAGGGACTAACTGAGTAGGTACTTAAGAATTAACTTACTCATCAGCCATATTCCTTCGCTCGCAAGGATCTACATTGATATCAAAGAGGCACGGAGCTACCAGCGGCTTGCAGGTTGTAAGTGGAATACTCTTATCACACTTTATTGTTGACGCATCTCTGAAAATAATAATTGTGGTCAACACCATAAAATAAGTTTCAGGGTCGTATTACTTTCTTCGACCGCTTTGTTGCCGTTGGTGTGTACCTACTTCATTATCATTTCAGTCGAGTACAGACGGTATCTATCTATAGTTTGTTCCAAAAGTATCTGATGAAAGTGTAAATAAACCCTGTTCAGACTGCATTCTTACGCAATCACTTACTCAATGGAATTAGTAACACTTTCAGCTGTATCTAGAAGGTTTCAACTTTATATCTCACTTACTACAATACAATTATTATTTTATAAAATTAAAGTAGGTAATTAAAACATCTTAAGACGAAAATTCAGATTGTAAAACTAACCCTCAATTGTCAAAAATTTCTAGTGATTTAAAATGAGAACTTCAAGCTTAGGTATTCAAATAATGAAATCAAAGCACACAATTCATAAGAGGCACTACAAATTGGCATCCACAGGTACGCTTCTGATCCATTTGTTTACATTTCATCGAACACTTTTGGAACAGGCCATACTTAAAGGGTGAATTGCAAAATTACCTGATGCTTGTAATCTTGTCTTTACTAGGCATTTTAGCAATCTTGCCGATGGCCTCGGCTGATTTGCTTTTGTAAACTATATCGAAGTCGTATGTGCCTTCACGACCGCCCGGCCCGTACCAATAGTCCCATGAACCGTTGTAATTTGTGCCTGAAATAACATTGTTTGTTGTTTAAAAATAAAATAATAAAAAGAGCTGGATAGGTTCCGTCAAAACTAGAAAGAGGACGCGCGGGCTCGCGGAAGATGGAAGAAGTGGAGGAACCCTTTGCCCAGGAGCGGGACAGTGTAGGTAAGTAAAAAAAAAATTAAGTTCCCGTTTCCAAATGCAAAAGGGAATAAATATCTGAACAAGTGAAGCTGGTACAGTCAGCCGAACATCAGTGGTAACACTTGCATTACGAAAATCATCCTTACTGATAATACGACTTATAGGCGCTATCAATGTAATTTTTTTTCCACTGACGTGCGGATTTTGATTTGATATTTTTCTGAATAAAAAAATGGAACTGGAAAGGACAAGTTTCAGCATCTAGGACCAATTTCTATAAAAAAATGTCACTCCTGGTTTTTGTATAGGAAAGATTATTTTATTACCTAAAAGGACTTTCCAATTATCAACAGTAATGGAAGCTGCTCCCCAGATGTCATCTATGTTGTGCACTGTATTAGTTCTCTGAGATGGGAGATCTTTGGATAAAGCCTCCCATAAATCGAAGCCGTCAATGTTTTTATCTGCAAATACACTGAAAACATAATATTAAAATTAGAACAGTTATAAACAAATAATTATTGTAAAGTATTATATTATTGAACACTGATAATATTGCGTACTGAGCGACAAAAAGCTCGAGCGATTTTCATTAACGATAATATAACGGTTTTTAACTAAATAACAGCTAAAATACTATCGGCGAATGCTATCCGCGTTGCTGAATTTAGAGCCAAACAAATTTAAGACAAAAAAAAAAAACTATTTTTGCCATCGACACGCTAAGAAGAAGCTCAAATTAAATTAGGTAAGTACGGAAACTCCTTAGACGTGATTATCAATATCTAAATAAATAAAATAAATTTGTTGTTGTACCATTTTTCAATACCCATTATGTAAACGAAGTTTTGCTAGCTAATTTAATTTGACTCTGTAGAGTTTAAATCATCAGGATAAAACGAATTGTGCCACCTGGTATTGCCTCCCGCAGCACTGTAAAATGTAGGTAGCCAATCCACAAGGTGGAACGTCTGATTGGCGACCCGAGACTGTTGTTTTATTAGAGGACTCCACAATAGGCCTGCACCGCGAATGCCGCCTTCCCACAATGTATTTTTTACCTAAAATAAAAACAAGTTGTGATAATTATCTTATTGTATTGATAGTTGTTAATGTTCCAAAAACGGGTGAAGACACTGACTCCTGTACCACAGGTACCACCTAGCACAGGAGTCAGGGCTTCAAATTAAAATGTAACACCTTTTTTTATGTCAATAAAACTTTTTTTTTAAATTAGTAATTGTCTAATGGTAATGATTCTCACGACCTGGCTACGAGAGTACCTTGCACTTGAAATAATATGGGATAACTCAATATCATATTCATCATCCTCCTGCCATTATGCCAATTTATTTATATATACCAATTTTGGGGTCGGCGCAGCACGTCGTTTTACTTCCAAACATCTCTATTAGCTGTCGTCTCAGAGATCAACTCAATATCATATTAATGATAGTTATTTCGTCGATTTATGTATGTTACTTATAGCTTTGCAAGCGACTGCGCCCGCGTGGAAGCCGGAAATTATCCCAAGGGGATGAAATACCGGGATAAACAAAATGCTAAGTCCAAAGCCAGGTCATGGTTTACCCGTGTGCCAAACATCGAAATCCGTTCAGCCGTTAAGGACAGACAGACAGGTATCTGGGTGGTTAAGGTACTTCTCTCGTATTGGCGATGCATATATTAAAAAATACGAGCATAGCTCATGCCGGTGCTGACTAGCTGGCTCAGGTACACTTAATTATTACCTCGTTGAGGTTATTTCTCAAATATTACTCACCCCCTTAAGAGGATAGTTAGAGGCAGCGTTGTCATTAAAGCCGGCAGCAGGTCCGCCATTGTCAGAGCTGAACAAGATAATCGTATTCTCCAGTAAGCCTTTCTTCCCTAATGATTCCACCACCTTGCCTACTGACTCGTCCAACTTTGTAAGCATACCTTGGGAATAACAGATTTTCATGTTAGGTAAAATTAGTAGGTACCTACTTATTCAGATAAAATCTATAATAGGACCCAAGTTGTCAGCTGTCAGTTGTCCAAAACTTAGGCCGATGTCTATAATCGTTACTTAGCTTATGCTTTGACTTCGAAATGTTGCCTCTATTTTGCACTTGGTAGTTTAACAGTTGTGCGACAGAGAATAATCACGCTAAGCCAAAGTACGTGCTTAGCACGTACTTTGGCTTAGCGTTTTTTGCTTAACGTTTTGGCTTAACGTTTATAGATCTCGGGCTAAGTCATGCGGTCTTTACGCTAGATTATTTATAAAAATAAATCATACGAGCCGATCAACAGTTGCAACAGTTATTAATAATAATAATGTAGGCCCTTGCTCTTCATTATAAATAATAACATGCAATCCGATAATGAGTGCTGTGGAGCAATGGCACTTTATCGCGAAAATTTAAAATTATATCTGCAATAACAACAACATGAACCTAACGGTCTACGGCCCCTAAGGTCGTAGTGGCAAAGCAGATCTATTGATACGAGGTGTGAAGAAATTCTACATCCAATACTTAGTCATTTTTAGATGAATCTATATGGTTCAGTCATGGTGGATAAACAAAACCAAAATTGTCGCAAATGACAACTCTGTTGGCGCAGTGGCTATCATTTGACCACCCGCACTACGTGTCGCGGTTGGACCTAAAGTTTGTATTGTCAAATTTATAATTGCTAACGTGCCCACAGAGCAGTATAGAAAAAACGAACCTGCATATTTTCTCCTTTGCGTATCGTTGATGTATGAGAATCTTTCAATAACGTTGTCTGGCGCTCTAAGGAATTCGGATGGGTTGCCACTGTGCATCGCAGAATGTGCTACCATTAAAAATAATGGTTCACTTTTATTGTGAGCATTTACCACCTGAACAAAAAGGTAACTTCTTTATCTTCATCATTCTAATCAATCTGTAACTGATGCAAAATGGAGCGTCTTTTTAACCGACGAAAAAAAACGGAGGAGGTTCTCAAGTCGACGCGTATATTTTTTTATTTTTATGTAGGTATGATCACGCATTTTACAGGGTAGTCCGATTTTGATAATTTTTATTGGAAAGGGTATACCTCAAAGTTGGTCCCATATAAATTTGGAAAAAAATTCCAACCTTAAGGATGGGAGAATAAGGGTGATTTATTGTTCACTCACAGATTTGAATGCTGAGTTGTCTATTATTACTCTACTCAGTGGTGCCACATATGCCGGCCGCCCTTTGGCAAACAATTAGTAGATTATAGCCACAAAAATATATAAAATAAAAATTTAAAAAAAAAAACCGCCGTGAAAAGCAAAAAATACCTAAATAATTTTGAGTCGGCGCCGTTTAAATTGAAGGCAATTTAGTGATCATCTTTGTTTATTGATTGTTTGGCGCCGACTCAAAATTACTTAGGTAGGTATACTTACATTAGTTTAAGAATTTAGTTACTAAGGTTAAATAAAAAAGGTTTAATATTTTTTGCTTTTCAGTTTTTTCGGCGGTTTAATTTTTTTGTTAAAAAGTATTTCTATCGCTCTTAGCAATAAGACCGCCCATTGTGTCACCCATTGTAAAATGTTATATATTTATGTTTCTGTAATTTGTATGGTGTACAATAAAGAGTATTCTATCTATCTTAACAAGCAAGAAGCTAATTAGCTAACAATTTACAAACATTTTTTTTAAAGAATTTATTACCAATTAAGTCACAGAGCTATCAAGCAAGTTGTATCTACGCAAGTTGATTCCATATTAATTAAATTGCTAACATTCTTACCTTTATTGCCTCTTTAGTGTAAATATCTGTCGCATACTGACCGAATAGATCGTCAGCTACCTCGAAGCCTGGACAAAAGAATATAAATAAATCTTAATCATCTGGCCAAAACGATACGAGTAGTAGGTACTTACTTAACTTTCACATTGTTTATTTTTAAACAAAAATATTGTAGTACCTATGCTGCTAATAGACTGATGTTCAATAATAATTTTAAAAAGTTTGGCAAAGTAGCAAATTATCTGTGCCGTGTAACACCAATTTATAATTTATTGGTTGGTTATTAAATGTACTCTACTTACTAAAAATCCGATTTCATTCATTCATTCACTGACACACAACGCACTGCCTAAACCGCTGGGTCTAGAACATAGATATAGGAAATTCTATGGCCTAGAAGCATGAAATTAATAGTTAGTTTAGCGAAAGTGTCCACTAAGGAAGGATTTTTTAAAATTAATCTCCCAAAGGGCTTCAACAGGGGATGGAAGTTTGTACGGTAGTTCGTTATTTTAATCGATGGGAAGTCCCGTCGGGCACACGGCTTGTTCCATTAGAGTGCATACACATGAGCCACACGCGTCGACGACAGAGGCAACTGCAAGTGCCGTCGTCGCGGGTCGGCGGCAACTAACGACGCGTCAGTGGCTGCCGCCGACAACATTCCGCTCGTGTATTTGCGCATTTGTACTCGAATACACACAGACGACAGAGGCAACTGCAAGCGTCGACGCGTGTCGCTCGTGTGTATGCACACTTAATCTTCATAGAAACAGGGCATTCTGTAAATGCCATAAAATATTTTTTTAAGCTTTAAAACAGGTAGACTTTTAGGTTTACCTCTCCTGAAGTCGAAGCCCCATGTATTCAGCTCCATATTGGTGTGGTCATATAAATCGATCTTTCCACTCCAATAGCCGATGTGAGAGTCAAATCTAGAATGATAAATAGTTTATCAAGAAAAACATTATTGACTGGAAAGAAGTGTTTTATACTGATAGCTTATACTGAATGCTTTTATAAAATCATTCTATGCATGAGCATTTTTCCCCCCGTAGGTAAAATAAAACAGAAAAAATAAAAATATAGGTAATATTTTTATTTTTTCTGTTTTATTTTTACTTTTATATTAGAGGCAAAAAAAAACTTATTTTCTTTATTTCAATCGAAGCAGTTCATCAGTATCTGTAACTATTATTATCCGACCACTTGTCATAACCACAACGCCAGATGATAGTGCAGGTTTTTGAATTCTTATAAGCTAACTTTGCTGCCCATCCTCCTGGTGTGAGCAGACAGACGGATTGATGATGTTCGGCGTTTATCCTTTTGCCATCCTTTTCTCATTGCATCGCTGGGTGGCATAAACATTGCCAGCAACCAAACGTACGTATTCTCCATAGTCCTTCATAAAATAATAAATAATTAAATGTACTAACCCTCTGTTCAAAGGAAGATATTCCCTCTTGTAATGCCCCAGGTGCCACTTCCCAACTAGATGCGTTTTGTAACCTAGATCTTTCAGGTATTGTGGAAGTATCTTTTCAGATAGAGGAAGGCCTCTCGGCTCTTCGCCGCGTATGACGCTGTGTTGCATTCCTGGGAAAAGGATCAGAGTACAAAAAATCTCTAATTAAATTTCTTTTTGAAGTTAAATAAATGGATGTTTACCATAAACTAGACCTTTTTTCTGCGGAAATGTCACGGAACAGCTATATGTAGACCATTCGAATATTATCCTCTCAAACTCAATTCACTCAATTCATACCATTTATTGTGGGGTAAGTTTTGGTTGATTACATTTTTTGTTCGTGGCGAAGACTGTGTCCTGGAGTGGTGAACGCGTATCGGCAAGCGTAGTATGGGACGCCCCCCCGACGACCTTAAAAGGTGGCTGGGACAGACTGCTGCGGAAGACGGAGGCCTGAGCTTTGTGGCGCAGCCTGGGAATTGCCTATGTGCAGCAGTCGACTGTGATAAGCTGAGTAGATTGTAGCAAAATTAATAATATTGAAGCTACTCACCAGTATGTATGGGGTATTTGGCAGTCATAAGCGCAGACCTGGACGGAGTGCATATAGGAGTCACGTAGTAGTTCTGTAGCACAATGCCAGAGTACGCAAGAGCGTCGATGTTCGGCGTCGGTATCTGGTTCGAACCGTGGAAGCCGACATCGTTCCAACCCTTTTTATGACAAAAGTACTAACGTTATGGACATTGTTTATGTTAGAGAACATGACGTAACATCACGGCTGTATTCCCCGAAGGGTCAGGCAGAGGTGAACCTATAGTAGGTGCACCCACATTTCACCAGAAGGCTAATTCCCGTAATAAAAACGTTCAAAATCTAGTCGCAATCTCATCTCGGCGACAATCAATGTCAACAATGTAGGGAAATTAGAGGTATTTTTGACAGATTGACATTGAGATTAGACTGTGAACGTTACGAGTTATGCCAAAATACTCAATAATACTTAGCCCGACCCGGGAATCGAACCCTTGGACCGCATGCTCAGCAGTAGCGCTTGCGACCACTAGACTAACGACGCAGTCTTTGTTAGCTATGAGACAAAAACAAACTCACGGTTTAATCAGTAGATATTAAACTACCATGCCTTCTTGACAAGGCCTACTGAGATGAACAATGACATAAGTAACAAAAAAACATTACCTACCATTCTTTTGGGTTCCGACCGCTACAGAATACATAAATAGTACAAGTTCCGCCATTCAATTAAAATTCTTTGGACATAAGAATAGAATACTCTTTATTACTCGTATATTCATAAACGTTGCTTAAAGTTAAATAGTGATTAGCAACTGTTTAACCATACATTTTTGACGTTTAAATGTCACTTAACTTTAATCATCGTTTAAAAATAAACCCCATCAAAAGAAAACGAAATGCTTGGTGTTACCGTTCCCGGATCTATAGACCATAAGTAGGTACACAATACCAATTTTTACTTCGGCTCTTAGCAAATTTACTTGTAGGTACGATTACATCATCTATGCATTAGTTGTATGCAAATACCTAGTTTCAACAAACCGCAAACATAAACGCCTTGCGGCTAACTTCGATTAAAAAATGTGTCCTAAATGCCTAGTTGTAGGTTTAAAGAGCCACTTTGAGGGGCAATTCTCGTAATTTTAAGAACGTTCACAGTATGATCTAAGTCTCAATCTGTCAAAAATACCTCTAATTTTTCTACATTTTTGACATTGATTGTCGCTGAGACGATCGGGATTGCGACTAGATTTTGAACGTTTTTAATTACGGGAATTGTCCTTATTACCGCCAAATTTAGATCCAGAACTACAATAATATCTGCATTGCAGCTGTTTTAACTTGTAGATATTCTCGTTATGGGGGGAGACTTTTGTGTTTGCCTTTTATAGTATAAAAGTTACAGCTGTTAAATTACTATCTGGGTTTAAAAAACGTACTTTAGTCTGTATGTTTACATACATACAGGGTTTATCGTGTTTGTAAGCACTTAAAGATGAAGAAGGTAAACAGTCATATTTATGTATCGTCATTGCGTGCGTTCATATATTTTTATAGTTTTGAACGGGCTTTTACAGTAACTTGTTCGCTGCGATATGTTAGATAGTAGAGGATTTATCGCCGAATAGAGTATCGACTGGTTTATAAATTACCTGTTTTTAATTTGTTGCCTATCTCCATACATGGCCTTTTAGGTCATTGCTCGGTTAATTAATGTGGGTAGACAGGATTATCTAATGTCGATAACGTGACGTGTTTATAATTATAAACATTGATACCATAAAGATTAGTTAGAGATGATTGAACTTCGTGAAAGTGACAATTGATACTAAAAGATCACTTATGATCAATTAATGAAATTTCTTCACTTCTTGTTCTCACACACTATTGTCCACATTTGTCCTTTCGCAGGTCTGCTAGAGAAATTTCTTAAGAAATAAGCAGTAGCTACCTATCTTTATACTCAATACTAAGAATGTCATATCTGTATCCATTTTACTGTGTACATAAAAAATAAATGAACTTCATGAAAGTTACAGACGTGTAGGTATATCTAGAAATTCACACTTCCCCCAAAAAAGTGTTTCTTAAGGTTACCTATTTTCTAGTAATTCGTGAGTGAAGCTTTATAGTAGATTAGATACTCTCAAGTTGCCTGCGTTTACGTAAAAGCTTTAAGTTTTTGCTGAATTCGGTTTTGTATATCCGCAACTTATTCACCTTTGGGCAAAAAGTTTCAAAAACCTAGGTACTTGCTATTCGGAAGTTTAAGTCATATCCTGCAGGCTATGATTAAGAACACTTAATAAAATCCCGGCGTCCACTTCAGAGCATTAGCATCAACTTCAACTTGATACAAAAATAAATTATACTCACCAAATCATCAGCTAAGAAGATGACAATATTCGGCCTTACTTGGGCCGCAGCCCGGCACATCACTAAACAAGCACTTAATAGCAGCAACATGCCGCGACGCTCTCCCGATTACGAATGCCGACACAATGAGAGCTCGGAACCGAACTAGGCTATCTACAACCGCGGTGCATGGTAATGAAGGTACATCCTTATAGTAGGTTATGATTTAGCGCTTTAGGTCACTGACACAACGTAGGTTTATTTCAAAGTTATGAATGAAAATGCGCTTTTGCATGCAGTATCTTAAGTTATAGAATACCATAAGATAGGTACCGATTCTTCACACAATACTTTTTTTATTAAGTATTTAGAGTGAAATCTTTTTATTGTTACTTTATTCCATTACTTTAGGTAAGTACTAAAATATCATTTGCATGTAGCAAATGATATTTTTAAATATTAGAATATAACACCATTTTAAATTTTATTGTTACGCATGAATTACCAAAAATGATTGACGAATTTAAATAAATCCTTTTTGTATTTTTAATATTTATTATGTAAAACCATAAATGGTGCATGTTGTGTTAGCCCGTAAGCAATTAATGCACTTATAATAGGAAATTAATTTTAAATGTAGGTATTGTATTGTACCTAATGTATTGGCTAACCTAAATAAATAAATATGGGTCAGTTATTTTACACAACAAAAGTATTGGTTGGTATTGTTGTTAACTGGGTCAGCTAATTACAATTATTACTTTAAGGTATTACAGTAATTGCCTCATCTTCTTTGGCGCCTTTAATCCGCTAGACATGTGGAATGAGCCTTCCTTGTCAGTTGCATTTTCCTTCTTCTTCCTTTATTTAGTTGGTTTGCATTTCCTTATCCTTTAGTGTCATTGACTCTGGCACGGCCACCATCAGGGATTTTAATTTTGATAACACATAAAATTAGTCGCTAATTAGTCGAAATTTGTCGATCACTGGTTCAAAATATATAAGGGATTATAGGTGGCCGATCTGGAGAGTCTCCCCAGCAGGGCCACATTCATATCTCAAAAACTAGGGCACCAAGCGAAAATCTGTTTTCTCCTATATTTTGTCGCTAATTAGTCGCAATTTGTCATCAAGTTGCAGATTCAGTCGGTGTGTAATTAAAAACATATTAAAGAATTCAATTTCCCCATACAGTGGTACAAGATGGTTCGATCTAGCTCTTGGACTATGCCTTACCAATTGAACTCATTATATCTCCTAAATTAAGACCCGATTAAATCTGTGACTTGGTGACAAATTACGACTAATTAGCGACAAAATATGGGAGAAAACACATCTTCGCTAGGTGCCCTAGTTTTTGAGATATAAATGTGGCCCTGCTGGGGAGAATCTCCAGATCAGCCACCTATAAACCCTTATATTTTTTTAACCCGTGACCGACAAATTTTGATATTTGGTGACAAATTTCGGCTAATTGGCGACAATTTTTTTGTGTTATCAAAATTAAAATCCCTGATGGTGGCCCTGCCAGAGTCAGTGACACTATCATTTATCCTGCATTGGGATTTTCCCGAACCATAGAAGTTGTAAGTTTTTCTCTTATTTCTGCTCTCGTTGTGGAGGTTAACATTTTCAGGTTTATTTGAAAACGACGATTACAGTTAAGAGACGTTTAAACGTCAAAAATGTATGGTTAAACAGTCGCTTTATCATTACTTAACTTTAAGCATCGTTTATGAATAAAGGGGTAAGTAGATAAGCAGTAAGTAGTGCCTACTAATCATAACTTCTCAAAGACCGGTAACTGGTGCGTTTGGAACAGGTTAAACTGAGCCGTTATAGAGCAGGTGTATGTGGATGGGCTCATGAGCCGCATAGCAACTAAAAGGCTATTCAGTTATCCTCTTATTAGCGTGCATGTTTGTTCACCTGTTAACATGTTTATGATAACCAAAGTCATTGAAGGGTAATTCCAAAATAAATATGCACAACACCGGACACGGACAGTTTGCATAGGACAAAGATAATGTCCAATTGTCCATATCGACAGCAAAAAGTTAATAAGTTATGTTTTTTTTTACATTTTCGAACTATAGGCGAACGTGACTTTATCAGCATACTACTAGTATACAGCGAGTAAGGGTCAACAAAATAAAACAAAGCATTTAGAAATAATTCAGTTTATTATCCATGTAAATTACAGTCCATTACCTTCACGTATCACACAGAGTCGTACTTAGGAAAAATAAAGGCATCGATACTATGTGTTATTATTATTATATTACAGCTGCCCGAAACAACCGTGGTGTTGTGGGGTAGGCAGGACTCACAGCCTACAACTCGTCTTATTATAAAACTGATTAAAATTCCAGCTCACCGAAGCCTCTTCGTAATGTTCAAACCAAGGTTGGAATGTGAAAGAATACACCATCAGTGTTTTATTACATGTGTGTGAATGTTATAATTTCTTTTGTACAGCATAATCAGCCTATAACGTTCCCACTGCTGGGACACAGGCCTGCTCTCTGTGAGAGGGAGTGGGCAGTAATACACCACCCGGGCCCAGTGCGGGTTGGTAGATGTGACATGTCTTTGAATGTGTGGTTCACCGTTTTGAGAGGAGTGGTGATGAAATACATTACACAAAGTAACCTAAGTAGTGACCTCTGAGCTGCCATCGACAACGCCGTGGAAGTGGCAACCAGTTTTGGGAAGGCATGATACAGTCGTGCCAGCGACACGAAGAAGTCACAAAGTAAAGCGCCTGCTTAGGTTCGAACCTACGACCTACATTCGTAAGTCGCAGCCGTTTCCACTGGGCCACCTCTACTCGCCAGTTTTTGTACTTATATAAAATTTCTTTGTCAGGGCATGCAACACCATCCGTGAAGATCAGCGAGATGCATAATGACAATTGCATTGGAGATGGCGCTCGACAATGAGCGCTCGCGCATCTAATTATGCCGCGAGTGGCAAACCAAAAACTAACTGTTTTTAGTTTTTATCGTTATAAATGCAATTTATTAAAAAATTTACATTCTCGTAAATATAACATACCATAACATCACGCCTTGTTTCCGCGAAGGGTTGGGCAGAGGTGTTCTTATAGTACACCCAAATTTCGTCAGTTATGTTTAAGTCCTATGTAATATTCACGTAAATAATAAATTTCGAATCTAAAAATACTGTTGCTTGGTAAACTGTACGAAATGAATAAATACTGATATTCCTATCTAAAACTTAGGACCATATTGAAAATGACACCCTAATTGCGTAACACACGATCAATCGGAATCGGTTTCATTTTGACAGTAACGAACAAGACAAGAACATTCATTGCGTTATTTACGTGTTGAGCAGATAAATTTTTCGAACTTATGAAGCAATGGATTAGCAATTTGCTTCAAAATGATTCAGATTCTGATTGATCGTGTGTTACGCAATTAAGGTGCGGTTCTAGGCAGTCGTGAGAAGATAAAAAAAATAGTAGGCAGACTAAAACCTTTTTGCTCGCTGTGAGTCCATCGCCATGTTGGATCGCGCTCATTCAGTAAAGATATCAAATGGAACATTATACGATTTGCAAAAATCGGTTTATTTCTATATTCCTGGTAAGAAGAAAAGGTTTTCAATGTTTTCATGCTTTAGCATTATCTTATTCTAGTACCAATCACACGAGAAGTGTGAAGTTCCATACGACTATCATAAAACTGTTGTACTTAAGTATTGTAATAGTTAACACAAACGTTTTAGTAACTTGAGTACTTATTCTGAGCACGACCCTTAGAAAATTATTACGTATTTGTAATATAATTGTCATACTTTAATGTTCACTATTAATTAATAGTGAACATTAAAGTATGACAATTATATTACAAATACGGCTATATTATGAAGTTAATACTCGAAAACAAGCGATGTGTTTCTATCTAAATGTACAAGTCATGAGTATGATGCAAAAGGAATTATCGCATGAAGATGTTGAGAATTCGCTACTAACATTAATTTAAGCCGACAAATTATATACAGATAAACCCTTTCATACGGAACCCACAACGAGTTAACGAAAATATATAAAAATTAAACTACTTATTCCACGTATTATATTATATTCCACATTTATGTATTTGTATAACATTTTTATTAATGAAATTCATAACAAAAACTAATGAACACACAGCGACAACAGAAGTGATTTTGAATATAAGTTTAGTTGTGACAGAAGATGAAAAGTTAAATGGAAAGTCACTTCTGTCGCCGACTGTGTTGAAACAAAATGAATCATATACACCGTCAAATTCTGAATTTAAATTTTTGAAAAAAAAAAAAATCTGTTGATTCATACATTATGTCGAGTTATGCGAACATAAATCTATGGATCAACTGATTTTTTTTTCACGATTTCAGGGTTGGTCCCGTAGTAAAAGTTGTTCATAATGATGAGTACAATGCCCCCTTTTAAGGATTAAAACGATCAAAATTTAACGGTGTATATGTATATCGTAAAAATACAACATAAGTCCTCTAAACATTTGTTCACTTGGTCACATGTTAAAAAAAAAGGGACGCTGAAGTTCTTTGGCAGTACAGAAAAGAAATTATTTATATGAATTATATATTATTTATATTATAATTATTATAGTAACGTAAGACAAAATAATAACAGCTTGTTTAAAATTAGTAGGTAAGCATTACTTATAATAAATTGCATAAATTATAAATAATGGTTGGTCATAGAGATGTAAAACTTTACCCATATTTATATCCCTTATTCGCTCGAATAAAATTATTGCTCTACTTTATCTAAGTACTATTGAATAAAATACCTTTGACAACACAACTGTATGTAAAAAATAGTAGAATATTACTATATTATTATGATCGTATAAATATCAAGAAGTTATTATTTAGTCCTTAAATAGAAGGAAACCGCGATATATAAGTATTACGGGCAAGAAAGACAGACGAGAATATAATTTTCTATAGTATATTATTATACTAAATATAGCTTAACTACATTAAAAGAAAGTTTCTAAAGAAGGCAGATAGTCACTTTTATGTTGAGCTGAATATATTAAAAGGACACAACATTTAGTACTTTGAGTATAGATTTCAAAATAGCCGAATATTATGTTGTGTCCTTTTAGTACATATTTTAAAGATGATGAAACACGATTGAAGTTGTTGGTATAGAAATGTTTGTGTCCACGGTAATTTGTTAGTTTAATAAATCTAGCTTTGGCCTTACCAACATACTCTTTGGTTGCTTATTATCAGAGCAAAGATGTTACTCAGACTGCAGTTTTCCGGATTTATAACAATCCGGCCCATTTAATTAGTAATTTTGAGTGTTAAAATCGTAAACAAAACTCATCTCTATTGTCATGCATAAAGATCCAATTTCCTATTACACCATTTCCAACCTCCAAGCTCAACATATCAAGTGAATTCAAGTATCGCGACACTAGCGCCACCACACAACTATGACCTGACGGTGACGCCATAGGTTGCAGCCAGACAGCGTGCGATCGACGCTTGACAATATGTCACCTGATATAAAGGGTTAAATTAAAATAGTTAGCGAAATTCTGAAGTTGTGATGAGTATCGATACCTAAAGACAAGTAGAGCGTTGTTACTTGAAGTATAAGTTGAGAAAATCTGTTTTGTTCTGTCAAAATTATTTCCTTCTTGTTTTATAGAAACCCTAGAAACCCACCACGTCTGCGGAATTTCGCTAGTTAATTTTATTTGACCCTGTATCGTACGGCTCCAAATATCTCAAATTTCCATAGATCGCGGTCTGGCTTCACCCTTAGTGCAACAAAACGCGCACTGAAAACAAACGCACGCCTACATACAAACGCTAGGACAACACACCGCCTCACACACTCGTATATTTGAACTATACAATCGAACTGCTCACAATACATTTTACTCCTTTCGGGGTTTGCGTTTCCGTTGGCCGTCGCCGGCGCCCTCTGTGTCTACTAAAGGTGTAGTCTGGAACAAAAGGACAGAGGTTTATTTTGATGTTTAGGTTGGGCTCCCAATAAACTGAATAATCCTAGAAATATACTCTGAACATAATTATTGACGTCGAATTTTAGTGAAGGGGGAAGCGCAAGGATATTTTGCGAAGTTCGAATTTTCTTACGTTTTTTTGCAGGACGGTGTCAGGTTGTATGTTGAAATGTGTCATGAAAATCAGCGCTGTGCTGTGGGTCCCTTAGAACACAGCATCATGCTGAGTGGAAGCCTTCTTGTCACAGTCATGACGTGCAGCTGTCGACTATTTCTGTTTTGTGCTCGTGATTTATAGATGTATTTTGTTTTTATTTTTCTATATTATTAGATGTTTTTGTATGCACGTGTTTCTGTGACGAATATACCTATTTTTCTTTCTTTCTTTTAAGGACCTGTAATTACCCCTTCGCTTAATAAAGGCAACCGTGGTGTTTACTTACGTCCTCAGTAGAAGTAACAACATCGGAATCATCAGCCTCCGGTCCTTCCAAGTCAGCCTTGCTGGGCCGTTCCTGTTCCTCCCCCATGTCGTCTTCAGCCTCTGATAGATGAGGATCGTCTTCTGCAACGGCATCTGTCTTCTTCATGTCAGCGTCAGAATCCTGCGTGTGAGAATATATTTTTAGCATGTTAGTATGGCTTGTGTTTTCTTTTCTAGTGTTCTTTATTTTTATTTATGAATTTACTTATCTAATGAAGCGGAAATTAGAAAATCATCAGTTAACCTTTCGTAAGATACACCTCATTTTTTTTTAAATAAATACGATTCCACGGGTATGAGCGTGATATCTATGATGTGTGTTCCAATGTGGGGTAGAGGTCAGTTTTTATTTAAATTTTCCGGCAATTTTTAACCAAAATCGTTTGCATAATACGTTTCCCACGTAACATCTTGTTTCCGTAAACATCAATCAACAATAACTATTTGTAAACTTTGAGTGCCACTTCCTATAGGCGGTAATTTAGAGAAAAAGTACTCATTTTAAATGAAAGTAGTAAATGAAGACTTACCGATTTAGATGAACCGATGCAGGCATAAGCGATGAGTCCGACAACCACGAAGGAGACTACTATGAGCACGGCGTATATCCAGGGGTTGTCTCCAGCGAACCTCATCGCGCGGTCAAATACTGAGTCCTGTGGATATTAGCTTTGGTACAAACTAGCGAACTACGTATAGAGCACATACATCATAGCGGTATACTCAGGAGGAAATATAAGTATGTAATATTATAATAATGACGAAGACTTGTGTCAATGAAGGAATACGGGCTGTGCTTGTGGGGTTGAATTACGTAAATGAACTACATAATTGTGAACTGTTTAGCATGTAAGAAAATCTAGGGTAAAACAAACTCCAATTATTCTGAACCTGTTTTGTTTTGTTGAAGTGCCATAAATTTTTAACAGAGAATCATATTTACTGCTGTAATCAAGTGTGATTCCATAAAGGCCATTAATGGCACCAAGACTAACCGTATTTTTCTTTGGTCCAGCAAATCTTGCATTATACTTTTATTCAGCCATTACACGAATACTACACTAGCTTTTAGCTAGCATATTACACTTCTAAAAGGTCTTTTCACGCTAGCTATAAAAGCATGTGACCTCGTTGGCTCGTCGTATGAGGCAGGCAATATATGCCACGATGGGAATGGCGACGTACACCGCGTACAGCGCCCACCAGCCGGGCTTGTAGTTCATCGCGCGTAACATGCGACCCCACAGCGTTTGCTAATGTTAATATAGAAGTAAAAAGTTTCGTGACAACAACAACTCAGCCTTTCAACTGCTTGAGTAGTCTGAAACGTGTGGATAGTTTGTCAAACCCAGACCGACACAGTTTTTCAAAGTGGCGGCTCCATAAAAACGAACTTGATGGAGTCTTATTTAAAAAAAAAAAAAAAAACTTTCAAATCGTATTCAATCAATGCAAACCTTTTTTTTTAAAAAAAAAAAAGAAAAGAAAAAAGAATGCGATCTTAGGAGGCGTAAAAATCTAATGCCTCAATTTTTAAAATATTTTTTCAACACATCTAAAATAATTCTCCACTTACCGAGTCTCTCGATATCTTAGCACGCTTGAGCACGAAGGATGCTTGTGCCCATTCCTCGGCGACGGCCTGGTCGTCTGTGATGATCAGATTGTCGAACAACAGCATAGGAGACATCGACCACAACTCGAAGCCAACTGCGTGCTGCAAAAAATATAACATTGTTAGGTATTTGTTACAGAACACGTCTTCACGACGGTTTTGTTAGTTTGTTTGCTTTGTTTTGTATCTGTGAAATTAATCCAATTTACTTTTCACTTTACAAAATACCGCATAAGTATGAGTCGTGTTCAAATACGAATAACGAAATTAGCGGGACTTTTATTCAAGTGATGAAATGGCAAGTTCCAGAGGTCTCAATTCCTCAACTGTTTTGTAACTACACAATGACTGCATATGCAATGCGTAAAACAACTATAATATTTTAAAGCTTAATTTCTAGTCGCAAGTTACAGCAAATATTTTCCGGTAAAATAAAACATAAAAGCACTTACGATAGGCGTCATCCTGAAGGGCTGTTCGTCTCTGAAGTAGTGCGGGTTGGGGATGCGGCGCGGAGACCACTTGCCCTTGTAGTTCGGGTTCGGTACCAGCGGCGCGCGCCAGATGCCCTGCGGACACACCAATATTACATTAAAATTAACCAATATTATATGTATAAAATTTTGAATTAAAGGTATAAGAAGGAACTTCATTGGCATTTTTAGGTAGAGAACCAACACTAGCACAGGAAAATAAGATTTTGTCTGAGAAAACCTCGCGAAGGTTTCTCACCGGAATTATCTTTATTTTGGTATTATACTGTGTAAAAAGTCCATTGCGAAATGGACCGGCCCAGTCAACCAGTCTTACAGAGGGCTACCCAATAACTGGGTTGTGGAAGTCAGATAGACAGTCGCTCCATGTAAAGTATTCGCCCAACGATGTCGATGTCGTAGCCGATAAGGTGTCAGTGCGTCACCTTGTAGTTGTGGTTGGCGACGCGGGGAGCGCGCCAGGCGCCGCAGCCGGGCGCGGCGCCTGATAAGGTGTCAGTGCGTCACCTTGTAGTTGTGGTTGGCGACGCGGGGAGCGCGCCAGGCGCCGCAGCCGGGCGCGGCGCCTGATAAGGTGTCAGTGCGTCACCTTGTAGTTGTGGTTGGCGACGCGGGGAGCGCGCCAGGCGCCGCAGCCGGGCGCGGCGCCTGATAAGGTGTCAGTGCGTCACCTTGTAGTTGTGGTTGGCGACGCGGGGAGCGCGCCAGGCGCCGCAGCCGGGCGCGGCGCCTGATAAGGTGTCAGTGCGTCACCTTGTAGTTGTGGTTGGCGACGCGGGGAGCGCGCCAGGCGCCGCAGCCGGGCGCGGCGCCTGATAAGGTGTCAGTGCGTCACCTTGTAGTTGTGGTTGGCGACGCGGGGAGCGCGCCAGGCGCCGCAGCCGGGCGCGGCGCCGCACGCCGGGTTGTCGATGAGAGGAGCCTCCCACTCGCCGTCCATCTCTTCGTCCCAGTCCTCGGGCTTCTTGGCTTCAGGGTCTGGATTATAAGAGCTTACGTTTAATGAAATCTTCATAGCATCAAGCCGGTTACCTCCGAAGGGTACGGCAGAGGTGTATCTATAGTACACCCACACTTCACCAGTTATGTTTAAGTCCCATGTAATAGAGGTCGAGCGTATTGCCGTCGTCCGGGCACAAATCCAAACTCCGGGCTGCTTTTGAGAAATTCCTGATAGAAATATCCTATAACACTGCGCGACCCGGGAATTGAACCCAGGACCTCATACTAGTAATAGCACAGACTAACGGGGCAACTTATGTTTCATACAAAAGATATGTCAGATAATATGAAGAACTATGCTGTAGTAATTCTAGACATGGTAGCCAACCAATTTATGTAGCTAAAGTAAGAAAAGTTATCAATGTTGGACTGTGGAATTATAATTTATTCTTATATTTTATCTATATTTTCTTAATTACAACACTGGGTTGTATAGATAGTTTCTTGCGCAGTTTCAGCTGTAAATTACATGTTTCGTAAGTTTCGTTGCTGAAACCCGAAAATATTACTATATTGTATTTTCTTATACTACACACCTGGAATCATTTCAGGTTCATCGTCCAGCCATCCATCGGGCTTCACTGCGTTGGGGTCTACGATTTGCGCGGGCGCTTCCTCGTCCCAATCGTCCGGCTTGGTCGCTGTTGGGTCCACAATCTGTGTATAAAGTACAACATTATTGAACGAACAGTTAAACAACATTCATAAACTCTTTTCCCCGTGAGGGTGGACAGAAACTATAGAACGCTACTTGCTGTAATAGGCTATTTTCCTAAAAAATTCTAATTAGTCCGTCAGTTAGATCATCAAAAAATATTGAACCCGTATTTTTTCTTTTGTCAATTATATAAAAAATTATGAAGATATCGTCCGTTAAAGTTCCGCGTGACGTCACTTGCTTGCGACAATTTTGCAAGCAAGTGACGTCACGACCCGCCACTCCCAAATTTTGACGCGCTTTATCTTTGTCATTTTTTGTTTGATGGACAAAAGAAAAAATACGTGTCCATTATTTTTCGATAACCTAACTGACGGACTAAATATAATAATTATTTTTTTACCCAGGCCACTACCCTATTCTTATGAAAGACGAGGAGACTATCTATTCAACTAAAATGCTGTTGAAACATCTACCCATTCAACTGTAAAGTGGGTTAGTTATCTAATCTATAAATGACAGTCGCTTTTCGTGTCTGTCTGTGATCGCGTTGTTCTTTTAAAATACGGAACAGATTTTGATGTAGTTTTTACCATTATTTAGAGAATTTATTCTGTAAGGTTTGTGTATAATACATTAATTTTAAACTTACATATAAAAAGAGATATCGTTGTTTCGTTAAGCCGTAAAAATCGTGCGAAGCAGGGGCAAGTGGTTAGTTGTAACTAGCGACCAGCCCTTTATTTAAATTTGTAATAAAAAATGTTGAGTGCAAACATTTACCCGTTCAACTATAAATTGGAAATGTTATTGAGAATGCTGTAAGATTAATACACGAAATTTTTAATTTCCCCGTGCGGGTTGGCTGCCATAACAATAAGTCATAAATTTAGCGTAAAAGCAACGAGTTGATTTCATAGTTTCTGAACATCAACCATAGATCTAAACTTTCAATTTGTTTTTTTTTTTATGAGAACAATCACCTTATTCTGGGCAGTTTGCCAGGCACGTTCCAACACAAGAGTACACTGAAAATGTGTACAAATAGACATTTGCACTTAAATGTGATTTATTATGATGTTGCCTTTGTAGTTCGTTTTACGGGGCTAAAGACGTATGTTAGAAGGTGTACTACTTCAGACTGAGTATATCAGATTTGCCGGATTCATTCACAATGACTTTATTATAACCCGGAAATCGTTAGATCAACGTGATTGACCGATGTTGCATTTCCTGTCACGGCAACTTCCTATTTCTGCCCCAAAACGCGCGGCTTCGAGTTAGGTAATTATCTCATTATACGGAGAGGATATAATTAAAACGTTATGAGGCACACGTGATCCTATATTCGAATTTTATGGTTGTTTTAATTTGTTCAAATATGTTCCTTTCATGAGGTACTGTGCTAAAAAAAACATTTAGTCGTTCTTTTTTTACCTTCCTTTAGCCTTGCCACTGTTGTGTCAAAATGTCCGCGTACCTTCACGATATCTTATTGAAGTGTCAGACTAAAACTTAACAACTTAACTAAACAAAAAAAAAAAACTATCTTGAACTTCTTGAACTACCCACCTTTTCCCTCTCATCCCAGTCTTCAGGTTTCTTGTCATCAGGGTCATCAATCTCTTCTGGGGGGTTGACGGCGGGAGTGAAGTCTTCTAGCAGAGAACCAGCGTTAACCTCCTTGTTGTCAACTAAGATGCTGAATGAGTTGTCAGGCCGAATGATCAGGGTGTATAGATGAGGTTCCTTGTCTTTGTAGATCTCGTCCAGGCGTTGGCTGTAAAAATAATACCAGTCTATTTTTGAGCTACTGCAAGGCAAAGGCCTCTCTTCATACAGAGAGGCCATGAGCATTGTGGTGGGATGTGGTGAGACTCCTGTTACACATAAGTAGAATAATCGTCGAGCCCAGGCGCTACTTGTCGTGCCCATGTCGGTTTATGTGAAATAAAATATTTATAGTTTTTTTTTGATCATCTTTCTTCGCCAAGGTCCGAACGAGATGTTAATGGACTTTTAGACATTGTTAAAAGTTGCTCAGTAGCGGTCTAAAAACAGGAATGAAATTATCCGGAAAAGAACCGGAGTTACCGACATAGTGCGCAGTGTAAGTAAACTGAAGTGGCAGTGGGCTGGCCACGTTTGTCGAAGAACCGATGGCCGATAGAGCAAACGAATCCTGGAGTGGAGACCGCGTATCGGCAAGCGTAGTGTGGGACGCCCCCCAGCTAGATGGACGGACGACCTAAAGAAGGTTGCTGGGACGGACTGGATGCGGAAAGCGGAGGACAGGGTGTTGTAGCGCAGCCTGGGAGAGGCCTATGTCCAGCAGTGGACTGCGATAGGCTGAGTTGATTGATTGAGTAGCGGTCTAGAGTTATGCCTATTGAACGGCAATAGGGTAGGTAGATCGTCAATTATCATATTCTGGGAGCAAACATTTGTATTAAAAGAACGGCGTGCTAAATCTCCAATGAAAAAATCACATTGGTAATTCCGCCAGATTACCACAAAATGACTGAATGAATGACGAATGTGTTTACGAATAGAGTAGGTCTTATGAGACTGTATTTTTAGTACAACACGATCAAGTAGAAACCTCAACGACTTTATAAAAATACAATCAAAACACTCACGTGGGTTTTTTGCTATGTTTCTCCTCGATGGTTCCATTCCTGGGGTTCCTATGTCTGAAGATGAAGTGCAGTTTGTTGTCGTTGCCGCACTTGTCGGGTCCGAACATGATCGTGTAAGGAGTCTGGTCGTAGAACTTGCGGAGGTCTGCCTTGGTGTTGGTACCGCGGGAGAGGAGTTTGATGTAGGCACCGCCGCAGTTTTGACCCTCCTGTAAGTAACTTTAAGGCTAAGTATGTATGTCTATAGATGATATTTGATTTGGCTTCTAAGACATAGGTTGCTTGCACAATTGTATTAGCTAGAAAAAGGATAAACAAGGAAAGACGGCTTATAGTGTATGGAAGAAGAAGAGATCAAAATCAAAAGTCATTTATTCAAATTAGGCTGAGAATCAGCACTTTTCGAACGTCAAAATTACAAAAGACAGTCCCCCAATACACCCGCCGTTCACCATTTGCTAGTGCTTTCGCTGGGAAGAAGAAATGGCGCAAAAAACTCCCCAGATAGTGCCCCGACCCCAATTGAATTAAGAAAAACGCAAGAGGATGATGACGGAGTATGTATTATTTATGAGATATCGGCTGGTCAATTTTTCAGTTTTGAGGGAATAACAACAGAGCAGGAAAGTTAAGATTTTATAGCACTGTGTGACCTAAACCCGCATTTAAGTCACGTTTTTCTATGACTTAAGTAGTCCATTTTCATACAGAAAAACGTGACTTATGTGCGGGTGCAGGTCAAACGAGCTTTAAAATACATAGTATACGGTACTCGTGACTTAAGTAAGTGCAATAATGGACTGCTTAAGTCTTACGTATCATAATGTGCTATTTTTTCTCCTGACTTTCGCTGATTCATCAGTGCATTTTGTCGTTTCGTCAAAGTTATTGCGTTTTGATTGATATGTATTCAGAACCAGAAAGAGGGAAATTGATTTATGTAGGTATCGTCAGTCAACAATCAACTACTTTCTTACCAACACTACCAATTCATGGTGAAAACCAATTGCATCACAATAGGCTTCCAGTAAAATGTTGACAGAATTCTAAAAATAGCGTTTCACAAAAATACTTTACGTAGGACGAGCTTTATAGCGTCCACTATAAACAAACAAAAAAATATTGACGCGAAGCAAAGCTATTTTTAACACGTCAACGTCATAACGCATTTCCGAAAACGATTTTGGACAGCGTCCAGGATATGTTTGTAATAACATTGTATGTGCGTGAATCCTCATGTTTTGGTGTCTAAACTATGTACTTCCGAAGATGCTTGGAAAGGGGGGCCCTTTGCAGTGCAGTGGGACAACATAGGCTTATTGTAATAGGATAATTGTCGGTTGGTGCCTCATTTTATTCAAAACGTCTATCGGGCCTTTGCGAGTTGGCTTGGGCCCCCCCTCGTACGACTTCAAAAGGACCGGAGATCCATGGTCCTGAGATTTAATAATAATAATAAATAATTTATTTCAGATTCATCCTAAGATTACATCCATATTTGTTAGTATAAAAATAATAATAAAGTCTAAAGGTTTCCTTGGCTTGACTAGTCTTCTAAAAGTCGTTAAATTGTCCTTGATTGCAAAAATATTATTATAAAACAGAGATGCTAACTAGTACAGTCACGAGCACTATATGTCAACACTTGGAAACTTTCAATAACGATTTTTACATAAAATAACGAAAACAACAATGAAATACGACAAATTGCAAAAACCTATGGGTTCGAAAATACTAAGTTCGTAGCAGCATAAAATTTCATAAAAAACATAGAGGAGTAAATCGCTTTTGAATACAGTCAAGTCTATACATACATAACGCATGCGTAATGGAACACTGACCCATTAGTAGATAGGTCAGATGTGATTTCCGTTTTTTTTTACTCAGATCTCATCAATAGTTAATCATAGACGTTCCTAAATTACAAGCATTCATGATTAATATAAATCAGTTTTATTTTTATGCATCAACAAGTAGGATAAGTCCTCATAGAAAGACCTTCTTTTGCGTTTTTCCAAAAATCGTCTTTTTTTGAGTTAAGTCAGTATTCCATTAAGCATGCGTTATGCTCGTGACTGTATCTACATCCGTATGTAGGATATTATTTCAAAGAGTTGATGACGACTAATATGGAAGAAAGAATACATGTTGCGCCGACCCCCAAAAAGGACAAAGAGATGAGGGCAGGAGAATGATGAAAATGCTAAGCAGTACCTAAGTAAAATTTTCATCAAACCTAGAAAGGTGGGCAGAAAATTACCAAATCAATAACCATAACCAAACGAGGTCACACAGCTTTACGCTAATTAGCTTATAACTAGATTTAATCATTCATATCCCACATATATTCAATACACATCTGAATTTCAGGCAGGTACCGTCTACCAGTTATAAGTAGTTACGTGGAAAATATGAATAGGATCTAATGCTTAGCCTATAAGCCAATTAGTGACTCTTAAGTTTTACTGTATGGAACAATGAGTAATATGTGCCTACATAGACGGCTTTCAATGTTCAAAGATTCTGAATTACCTATGTTTAAACTGATGATGGTAGAATTCTACATGTGGCTACATTGCTCAGGTGTTAAAAACACACAATATTAGTGCCTCGTTTTATTAAAAACTTCTAGCGGGCCTCTGCAAATTGGCTTCGGCTCTGCGTAAGCCTTCCAAAGGTACGGGACCCCAGGGTCACAAAAAATATCGGAGACGTAAAAAAAAATAAGCTAAAGATGTTGCTTGTTGAATTTCTCCTTTAACCCCTTGTCTGTTAGGCAAGCTTATTACGTTCAGTAATAATAAAAAAAGTAATTGCCTCTCATTAGTGACAGTTGAGCTCTTAATTAATAAATAATAACACCTACCAAAATAAGATTAATTTACTGCAACGAGACACAAATGAGTCGCTCTTTTGTTGATGAATGGAATAAAAATACATTGAACTTGGTTGACTCAATGTAGGATGACAAGCTGAATAACAAACTTCATTCTTTTCTTTGTTGATCAAGACAAGTTTAGTTAGAAAGATGGCCATCGTCATAATTAGCTTCAAACATCCCACTGCTGGGCATAAAACAAATTCTGCACTAGTCTTTTTTTCTTATCATCTTCCGATAGCAATGTTACGCACAAAGCATATACCGTTTTATTACAAAACGAGAGTACCTCAAACATCGAGTCAGTTTTTTAATTAGGAATTCATACAAAACAGTCAATTTAGTACCAGTCTAACTTGTTATGTTTGTGTGAAGGACTGTATTTCATTTGCAGCAAGGTTCTTATTGCCAAAACTGGCTGATTACTAGCTTGAGACTCGCTTGGTGTAAAGAAAAACCTCACTCTGTAAGAGGACGGTAGGTAGGGAGATAGGTTTGATAATTATATTTTCTTGATTAAAACCTTACCTGCATAGTAACTTCATACTGGACAATGAATGGTTTGTCCTTGAACTCAAATGGTTTGTCAAGAAGGGTTGATATAGCTGCATGCTTAGCTTCAGTTGTCAAGACAAGACCCAGGTCCTCTTTGAAGATCTTCCTACTAGGTTGTTGAATCTGAAAGATGAAATAGTTAGATAATTACCGAATAACCGAGAATACATTGCATTATTGGTAATCATAATGTTGTAAAATATGATTTTGCACTGATTCTGATTGGATATTTTAAATGTTATTTGGAAAACCTTAATATGTTATACCTACATTTTCTCTCTCTTCTAATATGAGTAAAAATCTTAAACTGACTTAAAATTGCCTTTAGGGTCAACATGATGAAATAGATGTAAATAGTATTGTGACAACAATTTTTGTCATAGATACCACAAATCATAGCATCAATTACTGCATTAATCAAAATAAGATATATCATTATGAAACCTTCTGATTTGATCACTCTGATATATATTTTTCATTCATGAACAGTTCCTATGGCACCTTTTATCGGTTGCAAGATAAGGTATTGTTATGAATAGATTTTGCCATGGAAATCGAGATAAGATTTTCAACGGAGACTCATGTGAGGCAAGACATTTAGATGATGTTCTATTTGAGTTTGTTAAGAAATTATGTTTAAATAAGACATGCAAATATTTGACTATTCCATTATGATGTATTTTAAGGAAATCATCATTTGCCTAGCCTTTTACTATGCTCGGGTTGGCTTCCAGTCTTACCAGGTCCAGCTGAATATCAGTATTTTACATAGAGTGACTATCTATCTGACCTCCACAGCCCGGCTACTGGGTAATACGATACCCCTTGGTAAGACTGGTTGTCAGACTTTCCGGCTTCTGACCACCCATGACTGACATCTATCCATGAATGACAGTCAGGATCAACAGTTTAATGTGCTTTCTGAGGCTCGGCGGGGTTTCGGTATGTAGGGATGGTCACCAATCCACGGACCAACCGCGGCAAGCGTAGCTTAACCTGATCGATCGTTATTGCTTTTCCACAAGCTTAAGTATTTTAAGGAAAATGGTAAAACAAAAATATTTGAATTCCTTTGAAATCAAGTAAAAGGACTTTCTAGTTAATTATGTTTTATCTGTATGTGGAATTCAAAGTGAACTGTGTATGATTTTTTGACTCTTTATTATTTCTCAGTAATGAGCCCAAGAAATAAAATTCTAAATTTAACAACTTACCTCCCATTTACCATCATACTTGGCAATATTTTCATCAACACCCTGTTTCTTAGCTTCAGACTTCACCCATTTCTTCTTGAAAGCAGCCTCGTCATCAAAGTTTTCCACAAGATATACCTTTTCAGGACTTATTGTTGGACTGTGGTATAGGTTTTCTTCTTCCACCGTCTGTAAAAATTAATGAGGTTTATTTGATATTCCTTTTCATCATCTACCTACCGTTCTCTATAACATTTCCACTTTTGGGCCACAAGCCTCCTCTCTGTGAGAGGGAGTGGACCCTAATCTGCCATGTGGGCCCAGTGCGGGTTGGTAGAAGTAACATGTCTTCGATTTCATGGTTCTAGGATATACTATTTTCCTTCACCAGTTTAAGAGCAGTGGTAATGAAATAATTTACACAAAGTGCCTACCTGGGCTCGAACCCAGAACACATAAGTTGCGGCAGTTTCTACTGGGCTCCCACTGCTCCTAGCAATATCATCCACCTAGCCTCTTCACAATTATGTTGGGGCCAGCTTCCAGTCTAACTGGATGCAGCTGAATAACAGTATTATTTTAAAGTTCCTTGTAGAACGTTCATATGTTATTTTATTTCTTCTGTGTCAATGGCAACCTAAATAGTGTCAGCCAGACCCTTCGCTAGAGGTATAGCATTAACGTGGAATCCATAGGTTTCCTTTATGTGATTACTCTTAAGACCATGCAGGATATGGCCTTAAGAGTACTTATCATAGTTTGCAGAAAATAACCAATTTTTTAATGAAATTTTAGAGCAATGATTCCTACACAATACAGCTCAAGATCTAGAATGCTAGAGCTAGAATTGAAATGATTAAATTATGCTTAGTTAAACTATAGTAAGAGTGATATTGTTGCTTTGTACACAAGATAAGACATCCCAAAGAAAACAGTTTCAGATTCTCCATATGGAATCTCTATATGTATGTTCAACCAGATAATATCATGAGGCAATCTTCAAGAATATAACCAAGAATAAGACTGGGTAATATCTTCTGAATATTGTAAAGCAAAATATGAACTTCATAAAAGAGTATGTTATAAGGGAACCTTGAGGATAAATACTTTAGAGGACTTGTGTGTGCGATATAATTTGACTTCATAGTGATAATTTCTTTTGTTATATCAAGGCCTCTAAGACTAAACTCACATTTTGTTTCATTATCTCTAGATAATAATGTGGGTCATAAAGATTCTGTCAAAAGTGTCTATCTACAGTTTTTTTAGGAACAATCATTGTAATTTATTCAGGTCATGTAACCTATAAAGCACTAACCTCCACAGTAACTTCGTCGTCAGCATCATCGCTGTCGGCTTGCACCACACCCGCAGCACTCAATAACACCAGTAACGCACCAATTAAGTATACTTTACGGCTAAATAAAGCCATCTGAAAAAAATTAAATATACACTGATGACGGAACACGTCGGCTAACTCAAAAAGCGTCGGCTATATCACAAAATGAGAAAACTTTGGACAGTATATACTCCGCCACGAGAACTGGAGTTAATTTAATTACAAATATGTATGAATTTATGTAGCGCTCGGTGTATAGTGTTCGGTGCAGCCGGATAACGGAAATCCTCAATAAAAAGGGCGACCAAATACCATGTTCAACATAATTATATGAAAAAACTTCACCCTAGGCATTACCTTGAAATATATTTGATACACTTATTGTTTTGTATGTTACAATTAAACGATGCACAGAAATCAAATAGATTCCTTATTCTACTGGGAGGAATTTGATTTTCCTGAAAATTTTCAGCCAATCAAAAACAAACAGTTGTCAAGGTAGCGATCGAGAATTTTCCGAAGCGTTCAGATTTATTAATTTAATGAAAAAATATAGTCTTCTTGAATATTTTTTTTCATATTTCTACTTTAACGTTTAAATTACTTTTAATGTTGGTTTTAAATTTATATAGAAGGAAAGAAAATATTATTTGATTTTCAATTAGACTGAATTTTTAGTTGCTATTGCATAAAAAACTTAAGAAAAAAACAAAACAGCCTTACTATAAGCCGACCAAAATCAAAAACTTGGTCATCAAATGTCACTTTATCGGATGTCTCTGTCATACTTGTCGCAATCTGGGCATAATCAGGGGTATTTCAAAAAGAGTAAAAAATCACATCATCTTTTAACATTAGTCGTGTGATTGTGATAGCACCGGGCGGTTTAGTTTTTGTATTTCGTTCGTGCTTTCGTGTCTTCTTGAAAATCTTGTTTTTCTTGACGGTGGTCTATCAAAACATCATTTGTATTATTGTTAGTGCATCCATGAGACTATAGCATTCGCACGAACCCTATGCAAATGTGTAAGTATTGTACAGTTGTACACCCAAGTAATTATTAATATGTAAATAAATAATAGTAACTCCCTTGATGATAATTAGTGTTTATTTACCATTAGACACGTATAGTCATCTGGAGCGGTCTCTGTATGTATTTATTGCGATAAATTGAAAATTATTAATAATAATCGCCATACCTACATTATTATAATTATTACCTTGTTGCGGTTTATTATCAGTCTTATCAGATAAAAAGGCTACTATATGATTCCTGGTAGGCTGGTACTGATCCTGATCAGTCAACTAAGCAAACAATGTTCTACTACGCGGAAAGTATTTTTGAAAATTCTGCTCCTACGGGGGTGAAAAGGTATATTTTGTTAATATAATATAAAACTTATATAATAAATAATTAAAATTTAATATAAAAAATAATATAAAACTCCGCCCCTAAGATGACCCACTGACCAATAATTATGTTAAATAATGGAAATATATAAAAAAGTTGGAAAAGGGGGATTATAACGGCTTATATGGAAAATGTCATTCCTTCGGTTTAGAAACTAAAACCATAGCACAAATTCATATTTAGGTGAATAATACAGATTGTACTTATTCAATTTCTATAATACTTATGAAATTTGAAGTGCTAAGGAGAAAGTAAAAAAATCTCGCAGACAAAGTTCCGTGCGAAGAGTTAGTTAAATTATGAACTTCATACTTGACTCAACAGGTCCAAAATGAATAAGAATTTGGTTTTTGACTAAAAATTATCAATATTATGGATAAAAAGTCCATAGAATTAATCATTAAATATTTTATTTCTTATTGTTTCAGCATAATGTCGGTTTCAAGGCGCCAGTTGTCGCGCCTACTGAGGCTGCGCAATCTTCTGATGTTGACGCTAATAGTGATATTACTGTACATAGTGAAATTATTGACCAACCTAGATGCTAGTAACCAACTTGCAAAGAATGCTAGAGAAGTTTTTCAAATCCCACAAAGATTTCGCCATGATCGGGACATTTTTACACCCACTACCTTAAAGGTGAGTTTTCATCTTCCCCCTCTACTTATCATAATGTATATGGAGCCAGCACAGTTTTAATATCGGCGATTGGCATTTGTCCCATTAAAAATTGAATGTAAATGTTGAAATATTATCATGTAAGTAATTATCAAGATTTTAATATTTTCAAACTGTTTTAAGTTCAGTTATCTTGCTTGTCTGTAATGAATGTAATGATAATTGTAAGGTTAAAATGTTTCATTGTAATCCAATGTTTAATAAAGCATGTGATAAAATAATCTGATGACAGAAATATATTGTTTGATTTTTAAAAAGAAAAAGACAATAATGTATTTAGGAAAAAGTGGGTATAGAGTATGGTGTACTGCATACCTCCACCTACTCCTTCCAGGCGCGGATATAGAGAGCTGGCAACGGGTGCAGTTGCCTTCCCCCTGCCTGGTCTTCGAAACTGAGTAAAGCTCTAAATTAGACACAAACATAGTTTAACAGCCTGTAGTATCCACATAGTTACCATCAGTTACATTAGTAGTCATCCTCGGGTCCCTTTTTGAGTTTACCGAAAATAGGTGCCAAAGGATTTTTTGTAAAGGTTTTCACAGATTAAGAGAAACCTAGATCCGCGCCTGGCCCCATCGAAGTATATAGGTTTGGTACCTGTTATGTCGTTGTCTACTTTTTAATAAAATTCTCTCTAAAAAGTCCTTACATAATTCTAATGTTTTTAAGTTGTATTTGACAAATTTTGTAATTGCAGAAAATTGACTGGCATGACTATGCGCTGATACAACAGGAAAGGAAGCGAGTGGGTGGGTATTATCAACTGATTAGCTGAAACCACTTAGATACTATAAATAACCAGCCAACGAATTTTACGATATAATCTTTTTGTAAATAAAATTCAATCAAATGCCTACCTTTAAAACGATAAACAAATGAAAATGCTGTGGCGAAATTTTATTTATTTAACTATGTAAACCAATTGGGCCCGCGTGGTAGATTACGGCCCAGTCTCCCTCGCAGAGAGGAGGTCTGTGTCCCAGCAGTGGGAATATTATAGGCTGATTATGTTTATTAAATGCTAACTAAGTTTTAGGCATACTCATGATATATGAAATAACCTGACAAACATTGGCCCAGACTGTATGACTCTACAAAAGCCAGGAAGGCAATGTTGATACATGTCCAAGATACAATGGTAGATTACTAATGTTTATAGATGATGTCGCGTTGCATTGTTCTCACATATAGAAGCAATAAGAATAATGTACCCGAGATTTTGTAATAATATCTTGATTTAAAAGAATGTCCTTGGAGTTTCTTGCCCGTTCTTCTCCATAGAGACGAACGTCTACGTTTTGGAATGGGCAACTGGCTTCAACTTTCTGACTAGCTGACTGACGATGTAATTTTGACAATTCAAAAGTGCCTGTTAATGGTTTAATTGGAATAAATGATTTTAGTTGGAGTTACATACAAATGGAGTAATAGACATTGAAATGGGCTCACAAAGAAACATGAGTACAAAGAATGTATAGTACAGATTAGAATAAGCTGGTTTACTATGCATTGGCTTTTTTTTAATTAGCCTAATCTGTCACACTGCAGACCAAAGGCCTCCCCCAAATCCTTCCGAGCAACCTTTTTTAGAGCTACTTCGATCCAACCCTTGCGGTAAGCGTCTAGGTAGCAATCTATTTGAATATTTGTTTTTATCAGGAATCGGTGAGCAAGGGAAGCCAGCACATTTGCCAAAAACAGATGCTGAACTTGAAAAAGATCTTTATTCAGTAAACGGCTTCAATGGCGCGCTAAGTGATAAAATTCCACTGAATCGTTCCCTACCGGATATTCGGTACCATACTTGTGAGAAGAAGGTGTACATTGCCTCCCTGCCAACTGTGAGCGTCGTGGTTCCCTTCCACAACGAGCATTGGAGTACGCTGCTGAGAACTGCGTTCAGCGTGTTGCTACGATCGCCTAGTACTCTGATAAAGGAAGTTCTTCTAGTCGACGATGCAAGCACCAAAGGTAAGATTTAAAATAACAGTTTTTTAATTACTACTGCATTAAAAAGATATAACATTCAAAGGTAAGATTTCAAATTTCAAATAACAGTTTTTTAATTACCTACCTACATTAAAAAAATATAAAAATTTTATTCGCCGAAATTCGCGGAAGTCGCGATCGTAACGCGTGCGATGACGACGGCTTCAGTAGTATTTATTGTAGAAGTAGTTATTGCATTTCACCATTGATTGGGTCTACCTCAGATATGGACCTTCAGTGACCCCTTTATTGCCGTAAAGGCCCCGGAAACGATCAATTGCCATCAATTGTAATTGTAGTAATATTGTCAATCGCTTCAATTGAATTTGGTAGACGATCAATTTGCACAACAATTTCAAATCACATAAAAAAATTGACGATTGCAATTGATCGTTTCGGGGACCCATTACACTGTCTCCCTTCAAAGAATCTTCTATTTCAATTATTAAAATTCTCCCGTCAGAGATCGTTAGGCTACCGTAACTTGCTGATTCTAAAAGTTAACATGGCTACACATTTTGGTCTCCTAAAAATCTTACTAAGTACAGAATTGTATCCATCATCCAAAACATACCATATCCTCGTAAGCTTTAGCGATGGATTAGCCCCTACATGTCCGTCCACGTGGAGCTGAAAAGCAAGACGAATAGGCACAAGTTGAAGAAGTTGTCTTCAAGCTTTGTACAAATTATATCCTCTATGAAAGTAGGTCGTAATCGAGAACCACCATGCGGACCCAGTGTGGGTGTGAATGTCACACGTCATTGAAAGTTTGGTTCTAGGACAAGCCGGTTTCTTCACGATTTCTGCGGCCGTGTCAGTAGTCTATCCATATTTATGACTCAGCTTTACAAAACTGTAGTTTTTTACTTCGAAAATTTAAACAATAACAAGACTTGTATCGACTCGACCGTGACTTTCGAATCTAACCTCACGGCCAGTATTCTGAACTGAATTGAACTGCATTCACGTTCAGTTCAATTTCGGAGTTCAGTCGACCCTGATACAGTTTTGCTGGACTAAAATACCCGGTTTTCTGCCTAGCCCTTCCCCAACTATGTTGGGGTCGGATTTCAGTCTAACAGGATGCAGCTCAATACCAGTATTTTACTTGGAGGGACTGCCTATCTGACATCCACAACCCAGTTATTGTGTAACACGATATCGATCCATACATCGAATATTTAGGCGGGGATGGTGACTAAAATAAATCTGGTAGATAGTCGGGCCGTCTAGACAGTAAAATTAAACTTGCATTTGGTAGTTTTTGTAGTAAGTGAAGCATGCAGCCAAGCGTGCCCATAATCACATTTTTAGGGTTCCGTAGTCAACAACCCTTATTGTTTCGCCATGTCGTCTGTCTGTCTGTCTGTCCGCGGTTTAGCTCAAAAACTATTGGTAAGTACTAGAAAGTTGTAATTTGGCATGAGTATACACGTTAATGACGCCGAAAAAGTGGTAAAACAACATTTTGAAAAAAAACAATTATTTGTTACCTCCCCTACATCTAAAGTGGGGATGATAATTTTTTTTTCGTCCTTCCCATAGTGTGGGGTATCGTTGGATAGGCCTTTCAAAAATATTAGGGGTTGGGAAGACCGTTTTTTGATTAAGTAAACCGTTCGTGACTTATCAAGCTTTAAAGTACCAGTTTTCGTTAGAGTCAAGTGTCCCCCCTCTACCAACTAAACGGTTGTAGTTAGAAATTCAAATGTCACGGCAGTAGTACCTATATATAACAAAGTTTAAAGGAAAACTATCACACTCAAGTGGGCTTTACAAGTTTAGGAGTAATAGTCGACCATTGTATTAGACCCAAAAATTTTGAACAACTCCATAGAAATGTCGATAGATGGCGCTAAGCGTCAGTTGGATCGCGCTATTGTTTCATTCCTAAATAAGTTTTATAAAAAAAAAACCAGTTGCTACACCGGCTGGCTACAAGTCTTATCCAAATCTCAAAAAAAAAAAAAAGCTTTCCGTGCAAAATTGTCGGATCTGGTGAGGATTTGTATAGGAGCCCACATATGGGAGTGCCCACATATGGGAGTGGCGAGAGGAGGCAAAACGCCGGGGCGTTACTCCGCTGCCGCGAGAAATCAGGGCACAGCGGACAGAGCTCCGACGGGATCTCATAGCGGCATGGAGAGTGCGATTGTCGCAACCCAGCGCTGGGCACGCCACAATTGCGGCGATAAGTCCCCTCTTTGAGGAGTGGCTAGAGAGGCGCCACGGCGCCCTCACCTTCCGTCTGACGCAGGTCCTCACCGGACACGGTTGTTTCGGGAGGGTCCTGTTCAGGATAAAGCGGGAGGAAACGCCAGGGTGTCACGACTGTGAGGATCGCCCGGAGGACACGGTGGAGCATACGGTGGAGGTCTGCCCGGCTTAGGCGGGGCCCCGCCGTGGCCTCGTGGCGGCGATCGGCGGCAGCGATCTCTCGCGTCCGGCCCTGGTCCAGGCCATGGTACGGAGCGAGAGTGAATGGGAGGCCGTCACCTCCTTCTGCGAAGCAGTAATGCTCGCGAAGGAGGAGGCGGAGCGCGTGAGGGAGAGGCAATCTCTGCACCCTCACGCGCCTAGCTTTTAGTTAGAGCATGGTACGAAACTATCAGTCAGCGAATACGACCCGCACTTGGCTGTTATAAAAACTACGGAACCCTACACTGCGCGTGGCCCGACACGCACCTGACCGGTTTTTTGTTGTTTATTTTTTTGTCGATATGAGTCTGAAGGCCATTGCAAGTAATACTATGTTACCTTTCATTGAAGTTTGAAAGGACGGCTTGGGCTACATACAAGTTTCATCATAGTGAATGGCTCTGTGGTCTGCACATAGGGACACATAAAATTTATGTTTTTTGTAGACATCGAGAATCTACGTAACTGACACCGGTGAAGGAAAACATCGTGAGGAAACCTGGACTTATGTTTATTGGGGTTTATTTATAAACAATGATTACAGTTAAGTGACGTTCAAATCAAACGTAATAAATGTATGGATAAACAGTCGCTAATCACTACTTATGAATAAAGGGGTTAAATGTCTGAAATCGCCAACCCGTTTTGAGCAAGTGTGGTGATCAATGCTAGTGCCTTCTCTGTATGAGAAGAGGCCTTTGCCCTGCAGTGGGACAATAATAGGCTAGTGTGTTACTGGACTCCAGCTTTAGGATACTTAGTTAGAAAAGGCTGGCACGTGACACTTAACTATTCGTGTTCATCATAAACAGCCTATAATGTTCTAACCGCTGGGACACAGGCCTCCTCACAGAAAGATGGAGTGGGCTGTGATCCACCACGCGGGCCCAGTACGGGTTGGTAGATGTCATATGTGTTCGAATGTATGGTTCTAGGACATGCCGGTTTCCTCACGATGTTTTCCTTTACCATTTTGAGAGCAGCGGTGATGAAATAATTTTCACAAAGTAAAGCGCCTGTCTCGGTTCGAACCTACGACCTACAACTTGTATTCGTGTTAATCTCTCCAATTAAAAAAATAGTAAATTGTGTATGTATTTGCCCCTATAACCTTTCATTACGAAGTCAAAGCAACGCCTTAGTCAATAGTTTCAGTCATTTCAATTATTCGAAATTAATGTACAGGCTTCAGGCGATGCCTAGGTAGGTACAGCTGTTAAGTCTATGATATTTCATAAAACACAGCACACAATTGATGTTTGCTTCTCCTAATTGTCACGCCTTACTAGTTTTAAATGGATATTAACATTATTAGTTGCGCGTATTGTTCATATGCTAATTATTGCTTTTACTTCGGTTCTAGGTACGTTTAATGTTTATCTAGAGTGTTTTAATGCCATAGGATGTTGAGGACATTACGGCATTAATTATACTGTAAATACGTGTAGGTTGACTTTCAATACACTTGTTATTTTTTAATCTTTGCAGATACTAAGTTGTCATTGAACGAAACTGATATCATGCAATATTATGGCACTTAGGTAATTAAAGTAACGTTTAGTTAAATACGTAATGCGTGACAGTATGTTCTGCTTCGTTGACTAGTCTCAAGCACGACTTCAGAGTGGGATCCTGGTTTCGATCCCCGGGTCAAGGAGAATGTTAATTGGTTTTTGTATTTCGGTGTTTCCTATCCGACAACTCTGAGAAGAAAGGCCGCAATAAACTCACAGATCATAGTCTCAAGTCAAGACGTAAAAAAGGCCGGTAGTTAATAGTAGTTACGTTGTGGCGTTACTTGTTAGTTTTCAGACCATTTTCTTCTCATTGGAACGGCAAAAAATGAATAACAATTCATGATGTGGTTTGATAACAGTTTCACATTGGTTACTTGTGAATGTTGTTGATATAAAATCGAAAATGCCAATATTTACAATTAATATATCATTCAATATGACGTTTCTCATTGCCGATTTGAATGGATATGCGAAGATGTATGAAGTATGTATGTATGTATGACTTTGTTGTATGCAGACAGCAAGGTATGACCATTCATATATCGCCACTCATGAATGCTGGGATGGAATTCACTCTTATCACCACGAGAGGTGAACAATGAGCCTTTTTCATTTCTTAAACTGCCTCGTTTGTAGTAGTCCCTAGCGCGACTTGTGAATGTCGTCAAGCACCCTAACTGCGTAACACTCTATCAATCTCAACCTGAATCATTTTGAAAGATATTGCTAATCCATTGCTTTATATGTTCGAAAAATGTGTTTGCTCAACAACGTAAATAACGCAATGAATGTTGTTGAACTGTCATCCTTCATCCATTGCTACTGATAGGGTGTCCCGCAACTAACCCACTGGGTGCACAGGTCGGGCCATTGGAGAAATTGGGTTTTTCCATCAGTTTCTTTTTAGCAGCCCGCAGTTTGGATTTTCGCCTAGTACCAGCTGCCGACGCGTCGTCTACTGCAGTTGCTTCTGCCGTTGACACGTGTCGCTCATGTGTATGCACACTTAACGTCGATACGCTCGCCCCACCTAGATAGTAGCTGTCGAAATGTGGGTGTACTAAACATCTCTTATACCTGACGGCGAATAAAGGCGAAATTTAATACTACTTTTTTTTTCTACATTGCTGAAGATCGTGCTCGTCCTGAAAGACTTTATTGGAGTTGCTGATGAACTCATCCCAAGCCACCTGACCCCGGCTCGTCTCATTTTATTAATTTTATGCTACATGTATGTAATTTCCAGATTTCCTGAAAGAGAAGTTAGACGACTATTTAGCGAAGAACATGCCAAAAGTGCGCGTCATTCGACTTGAAAAGCGCAGTGGACTGATCACCGCTCGCTTGGCCGGAGCGAAGCAAGCCACGGCTGATGTGCTTTTGTTCCTGGACTCGCACACCGAAGCCAACGTCAACTGGCTACCGCCCCTACTAGGTCTGTGTATGTATTTGTTTGTTATTGTACATTTGTAATGCGCTGCTGAAAGGTGGGAGTTACTTGCATGGAGTAGGAAGAATGGAATGGTAAAGAGCTTTATGTACAACGCTACAGCAGCAACTCAATAGCAACCTTATTTTAACGAAAATAAAGATCACTGTGACTTTGGCAGTGACGCAAAATCAGAGGTAAATTAACGGCAAAAAGACAGTAAAAGGTGATTTTGGCGCGTGGGCAAAATCGGAACTAACGCCGCCATCTTGTTTTGTCAATACAATTTGACAAATGTCAACAACGCCCCCTGTCAATGACATTCAGGCGCCAATATATCCTTGTAACACTCTACTTTGTATATGAATGCATCATATTGTCTTATAATAGAAGTAGATGTTGAAAGAACGCGAGGCGAACTCCACAATACACCAGCCATTGGACACGACTATTCTGTCAAGAGCGAAGTTTACAGAAGAAAGCGTTTCTGTTTTTTTTAATAAGTTTAAATATTTTGGCCTAAAATTCAGCTGCGCGAACTCCGCTCACGGACGCAGTCATAAGATCATCAAGTGCACAGGTGACAGGGCATGCGGATAACTAAACACTTTTTTGTTCTTGGAAAACCAGTCTTAAAGTTTATCAAGCTAAAGGCACCCAATATTCAATGCCTTGATTGGAAAATATGGATGATGTGATGTTTTGCAGTTAGTCACAAACTGTGCTCAATGCATTAACAGATAAACTTTAAACTATATGTATTAATTAATTGTGCTCTAAACAAACAGTCCTAAAAATATCTACACCAATCATAAAATTTGAGGAAAGAGGAAGTGCCTACTCATTAAATTGTTAATCTAAGAGGAAACTTTGTCCGAACAGAACCGATAGCGCTGAACTACCGCACGGCAACGTGTCCGTTTATAGACGTGATAGCGTACGACACGTTCGAATACCGAGCGCAGGATGAAGGGGCCCGCGGCGCCTTCGACTGGGAGTTCTTCTACAAGAGGCTGCCTATACTGCCCAAGGATGAACAGAATATGCCTGAGCCTTTCGAGTAAGAACTGTTTTTTTTACCTTCTTTAAGACCTGATGCGATTTTCACTTGTTTATTATTGACTTTATTTCAACAACCGCAATGTTGGTATTTGTTTGTCTGTGAAACAGCACTACGGTGCGCTTGGCTTGTACCCTAATTGCGTAACTCACTGTCAATTAAAATCCGAGTTGAAAGAAAATTCCTATTCCATTGCTTCAAAGGTTTGAAAAACTTTTCCGCATTATAACGCAATGAAGGTGGCTGAACTGTCAAAATGAAAGGCATTGGCATCGATTGCCATTATATGTGTGTTACAATTACCACCTCAGATCTGCGCTGGCCCGATAATACTAGAAACGTTTTTCTTATTTCTACGGTTTCACTTAACCTGTCCATACTATGACAAGTAAAATTTGTATTTGTAACAAGAGTTTGTTCATGTAATTTGTGAGTAGTACAATGAATGTGGTTCGATCCCAAAACTTGTCACTGTGGGTACTGTACCCACAGAATTTCAAAAAGAATACATTATTTGCATTTCGTAGAAACATAATGTAGTGTTTACCTACTTGTATCACCACAAACGCCTTTGTTGTGGCCAGCTAAGTCAAAGGTCAAATTTTTATCCGACTACGGCGAAACCTAAACGAAGGGTTATGTTTTTAGCAGGATCCGGCTAGAGTAACATAACACGAAATCTGTACAATTTACACCTTACGTACAGAACTTAGTAATGTCATGTAACTCCGGTTATATGAAAACCGAAAAAAAAAAATCGATATCGATGTTTGGTTTATATACCTTTTTAGTTGGTGTTTTTGTCGCAGTTGGGTATAAGTTTTTATTTTTTATATTAAAGTCCTGTCTCAATTTGCTCTAAGTACATTCATTCATGCATTGCATGTGCATTGTATGTATATTGACTGTAAAACTGAAGAAATATACTTTCTTTTTACTTTTATATACATACATAATGAGATGGTCGTTACATCATTAAGGGCCGGTTGTTTTAAACGGCTGGATAACGTAACATACGTAGGTAAGTCAAATAATAACGATTACGTAATAGTTTTTTTTACGTAACGATTACGTAATTGTTATTATTTGGCGTAAGTCAAGGCCATAATTTTGTAATTTTAATTTGACTTTTTTCTTTCTTTCTTTTTTTTTGAAACCACGCTTGTTTTGGTTTGACGATAGTAGCGCTATTTTTGAAGTATATGCGTGCGTCAAGTGGTCGTGAAACAACCCGCCTTAAGAGCACAATAATCTGCCAATTAACTCTCTATTGCTGATAAGCACCTCTTAATCGATATTTGTGTTTTAACTGTATGTTTTCTGGCTGCGTATAAAGCCGTAAATCCTTTTATTCTAATTGTATTTTGATGTTTACGATAAAAGACTATGAAATACACGATAAGCCTATATACACAGTTAAATTTTGATCGATCGTGAGTAGGTACAATGACCCCTTTTAAGGATTAAACCTTAAAAGGGGTTTTTTTTTTGTGTGGGATATCATCAAATGACCCGACCGCTCTGGGCTGAGCGGGAGGGCGTGTCAGACTTGTACTGACTAAAACCCACCCGTGTTCCTTCAGTTGCCTGTGCCAGGGGCCACGGTATCTCTTTCGAACGTGAAATTATGAAAATTCGTTCCTTAGCCCGGGTCGCACGTGCTCGTTTTTCCCGCGGCGTTTATTTTCGTGCACTGATTTTCATCGCACTGCTTAACGCCGAGAGTTTAAAAACCAACAGTGTGTTTTTTTGACGCCCTGGGATGCGCTCTGTTTTATTCTCAATACTCGACTCAACACCGAGAGTTGAAAATCCAGTGCGCGATAAAATCCAGCCGCGATATTTTTGCGTTCGTGCGAACAGAAAGTGACGGAAGTTCGTCATTTGTACAAAATAAAAAGTAATATTTTTCGTTTTTAGGAGCCCAGTAATGGCTGGCGGCTTGTTTGCGATATCGCGCAAATTCTTCTGGGAGTTGGGTGGCTACGATCCTGGTCTGGACATCTGGGGCGGCGAGCAGTATGAACTTAGTTTTAAGGTTTGTACACAACAACGCATACATGCGGCTTATGATAACGTTGTCCATAGTACGTCAGTACTATTATCTATTCTGTGACCATACTTAGAACATTCTCATACTTGTCTACTTCCTGCCCTTGTCCAATGTTACTTGGAGTCGGCGAACAAGTTTTCTTCTTCAATTCTCCCCTTTCAACGGAACCTTATCATATGATATAAATAATATAATATAATAAATAGAAAAGATTTGAATTTTTGTACGTTTGTTTCTTACGCTTTCACGCTAAAACGGCTGAATGGTTTTGGCACATGGGTAGATCATGACCTGGACAAGGCCATAGGGTACTTTTCATGCTGGATCGCAGAAGAAATCGCGAGCAACAGCTATTACGATATAAATGGAGACGACAAAAATTACGCGTCGCGACGGGTCGATGGCATTTTAATGTATTTCTCATAATTCCGGTTAAACAAGATGAAGCTACAATCTAGAAATAGTAAAAAATAATATTGTTGTGCCGTTATGATCCAGCCGTCAAGGCCTCGCCTTACGTGCACGAGGTTATGGGTTCAAATTCGAGCAAGTAGGTACCAATGTAGCTTTTTCAATATGTAAGTACTTTCTGATTTTATTTTGGACATTACTGACATCGGTGAAAGGAAAACGTGAGGAAACCTGGAATTCGATCAATGCTCGTGCCTTCTTTGCATGATAACAGGCCTTTGCCCTGTAGTGGGAAAATAATAGGCTGGAATTATTATAGTAAAAAATACCATCTTAGTCTAGTGAATTTGTGAAAAAAGGTATGTATTTAAAAATGTATCAAAGATTTTGGTGGTCCTATTCCTCATTAAAAAAAAAACACTTTCGCTGTAAAAGCATGACACTTCCTCTCTCAGATCGGGAGGCCTGTGTCCCAGCAGGATACTCCTGAGAGACTCATTAATAAGACATAACATATAATCTCCTGAAGGTTCGGCAGAGGTGTACCTACCTTTAGTACACCCAAATTTTGCCAGTTATGTTTGAGTCCCATGTAATAGGGAACGAGTCTATTGCCAACAACCGGGCATAAATCCAGATTCCAGGTTGCTACTAAGAAATTCCTGATGGAAAACACCCAATTGCCCCTTTGTCCGACCTGTGGGCCTACTCCGAAATGCAAAGTGCGAATGTTCGGATCGGACCGACACATGGCCGAACCGAATATTATTGAAAAATGCGAAAAAAGTTCGGATCGGCTCAGTTGGGTCGGGACCATAGTCAATATTCGAAAGAGTGTAGGAGTGTAGGATCGGAACCGACCGAACCAAATAGTAACTTCGTAGCAGGAAACGGCCGAACATTCGGCCGATACTACTTCGGAGTAGACCCCCCCGGGAGTCGAACCCAGGACCGTATGCTCAACAGTAGCGCTTGCGACCACTAGACCAAAGAGGGTTAATAAAACATCAATGATATGATTTGGCACAGATATGGCAGTGCGGCGGCCGTATGGTGGACGCGCCATGTTCACGCGTGGGACACATCTATCGCAAGTTTGCGCCCTTTCCCAACCCTGGACACGGCGACTTCGTTGGCAAGGTAAGATAACAAGTACTTTCTTTTTTTCTCTGATAATAATTCTCCGTCTTGTCCCACGTCGGCACGAGTTATACTTGGGCTGAGTTTTCCAACGCCACATAATTTTATCCGAGGAATAATTTTGAATTTTTGACAGTTTTTCCATACAAAACCTGTCAGACGTCAATTTTATTCCACGAATAAAATTTATCTGTCGACTGGAAAATCAGCCCTTAGTTTTAAGCCATCCAACAATACTGCTTACTCCACCGACGCACTTAAGTAACGTCACTCTCTGGTGCTGTATTATTGATGCTTTTTTACTAATCTACGAATTTTTAAACGACACATTTCAAAATTATTTTATAGGCAGCAACAGATTGAAGGGCGACTCAGAAAATCAGTTCCGTTTGGCAATTTTGTCGTATTTTTTTATTTGATTTGACGAACTTAAGAATAATTTGGTTTTACAAAACAAACTGGTCACTTATTGTCTGTCTTTAGAACTATCGTCGCGTAGCTGAAGTTTGGATGGACGAGTACGCGCAATTCTTGTACGCGAGAAGACCTCACTACCTCAAGATCGACCCCGGCGACATCTCCGAACAAAAGGCACTGAGGGAGAAACTGAAGTGCAAGCCTTTTAGATGGTTCATGACGCAGGTAAATATCGTTCATTACTCGTTGGAGGACAAGTAGGTGGGAAGTAGGTCGTTCCAGATAATAAGGAAATGGGAGTCGTAAGTCCGAATTAGGTTCATATTTTCGAGCAGATTTACAGTACCGGAGGAGCTCGTGGTTAAATAATAACAGCCAGCCGCACGGGTCAATCGAAGGCGGTCATAAGTAGATCTTTGACGGTTGTTATGGGTAGTCAGAAGCCCGAAAAAGTCTTAAAACCAGTTATAGAATAGAATACTCTTTACTATGTACAACCTTATAAATTACAGACATAAATATGTATAGAAATTTACCAAGGAGTATCGTGTTACCCAGTAAGTGGGTTGTGGAGGTCCGATAGGCAGTCGCTCCACGTAAAATACTGGTATTCAGCTGCATCCGGTTAGACTGGAAGCCAATCCCGACGTAGTTAGGAAAAGACTATACAGATTGGTTGACCTACTAAACTTAATAATGATGCTCCATTCGCACACAATAAATACATAGTAAATGAATGCAGTATTTCTTTCAGTTAGCCTTTTATGCTTTGACCTAGTTATGTCATATTATATAAGGCTGGATACCACAGTAAAATTCTGAAAACTTTATTTTTATTTGCAGATCGCATTTGACCTAACAGCTAAATACCCGACTGTAGAGCCGAATCCATTTGCCAGCGGACGTGTAAGTATCAACCTGTACCTTAAACATTTTTATTCAAATCCTTTAGCATTAAAAAGTAAGAAAGAAAGACAAAATTGGTTTATTTTTCACAGAAACACGTGCATACATAAAGATAATTAACATAATCAATAACATAACATAATCTCACGACTTCTCCCTAAGGGGGTAGCCAGAAACTACAAACGCCACCTGCTGCGCTCTTTACATACTCCTTTTGCGTCGTTTACGTTCATACATCTGAAGGCCAAATCTCGTGATTAAAAACGTTTCAATCTAGTCGCAATCTCATCTCAGCGACACTAAATATCAAAAACTTGTCAAAAATGTAGGGAAATTAGCGGTATTTTTGACAGTTTGAGACAGATCAGACTGTGAACGTTTTAAAATTACGATGATTGCCCCTCTAGTCATACACGCACGCCGGTTGTGAAACCTGACCTTTCTGAAGAACACCACCAATAAGGTGATGTACAATGATCAAATCCTTTAACTTTATTTATAACTCTATAACAATTATTTTATATAGGTGCGGCCAGTATCCAACCCCAAAATGTGTATCGACGCTCATCACGGCCAACCGATGGACAAGTTGCACATAAAACCGTGCACTGACACGCCGGCCGGGGAACAAGACTTCTTGTTCTCTTGGCACAAGGACATCAAGTCAGTAGTAACGTATTGTACAGATTTACCAGAAACAATATGCGCTTCGACAATCATCGTATATCTTCGGAAATCGCATGATGATGATCTATTGTAGAGCTGTTACAACCATGGAATTACTTACCTAAATTGTGTTACCATGTTTTCTAAATTAGACATTAACAACTCTATGCAATTCCAAAAATATTTTCAATACTTTTGATGGCGAGGTGCGACCGGAGTAGATAACCCCACAGAGAGAAATTACTACAAAGCGAAGCGGTATAAAGCTTTGCCTCTGTGGGGAGTTGCTCAGTGGCTTGACGGTCTTACTACTTCGGAATCACGAAGATTACCGAAGCGCATACCGTGTCTGGTGTAACTGTAGTAGCATAATGTACTATCTAACCGAGGCACCACCGTGCGACCATCCCTGACCCTAGCTAGATATGTTGTTCCAATACTTAAATGTGGAAATGTTCAGTCATTGACGGAACATTGACTGAAAGTCTTAAAACCATCCCGTTTTTTAAATTATGCCCATCTTCATCAGTGTGTGACTTAGTGAGTGCTTAAGAAGCCAAGGGGTACTTAGATTAATTTTTATTTTTCTTAAACAATTAAGTATCTAATTATTTTATAAAATTCCAGGATTAAATCGAGAAATCTGTGCTGGGATCTACCGGAGTCTGCGGATAAGAGTCCGATACGACAATTTTCATGCCATCTCGGTGGCGGCAACCAGCTGTGGGGGTATGACATGGTATGTACATATTTTTACAATTTACCATTCTTATATACTCCTTCATCACCACTGTACTCAGAACGACGGAGAAAAATATCTAGAGGAAACTTCTTCTACTTCAGTCGAAGACATGTGATGTGTGTGTGGCGTGGTTGAGCATGTCCCACTCCCTCACAAGAATGAGGCCTGTGTCCCAACTGTGGGAACTTTATTGGCCTATTATGCTTATACATTCTCCTCTTGCTTCGCTCAGTAATACATGCGCGCTGGTTCAAATCTTGACCGCGTAATTTGAGTTGTATATACACGTAAGGGCTATTTTTTTTATAATCTGATAACTTTATTCGAGGAATAATTTAGAAATTTTGACAGTTATTTCATACAAAAACTGTCAAACGTCAATTCCTCGAATAAAAGTTATCTGGCGATGGAAAAATCAGCCCAAGTCAAATTACAATAACTCGTGAAATGTAATATAGCCCGATTCAAACTTTATGGTTATCACAGCGGCCATAAAGTTTACTCTATGGCGTAAACTTTACGCAGTACCGCGCAGTACCTCTCCCTCCCCGCTGACACGTAAACTAATTCCTGCGCAGCGCCTCGCCTCATGTTTCGAGCCGCCATGTTTTTGATCGAATTCGATCTTTTTGTTTGCAAAATAAACTAAGGTAACCTGTTTAGTTCACAAAACATTAATGCACTCCCTCACTGGGAGCATTCGACTGTAATTCAAATTCAAAATTATTTATTTTTGGGACAACTAGATCCAAAGGTTAGTATACAGAAACTTATAAAAACTATTGTTAGTACTTAAATACAATTGCAAAGGACAACACTCATATCATAATTTTATTCTATACACAATAGCCCCTATCCTGAGACACCTCGCCCAGTCAAGATAACCAACAGGGAGATACTTCCCTAAAAGATCACCAGACGAACGAAATGCCTCAACACAGGTGCACGTACATCTTCAGCTACAGTTTTCAGGATGCTGTTGTGACTCCCCCGCACTCTCCTCATAAGTGACACGACGTAATGTAACAATCCAAGATTCTACTGTAACGGCTAGGGCTTTGCAAGTAGACTACGCAGGCCTTCAACTGCTAGGTAGTGTAGAGAGATAATTGAAACCAGCATTAAATAGGTAGAAGTAACACGACATGTCGCGGCAAAAAGTTATATTACAGGTGAATGCTCCTGGTGAGGGAGCGTCTTTAGATTAACAACAACAACAACAAGCAAGCAACTGGCAAACTTGGCAACTTACCAAGGGTGCTGGTGTCGCCACACTATTGTATAATTTACTTTAAACTGTATGTACTATAGTTTGACCGAAACTGCTGTACCGCGCCTTGGGAATGCGCGAGGCGGGGCAGCGCACTGCCGCCCGGGAGCCGCGCACATACCGATGGCGCGGTACAGCAGTTTCGGTCGAACTATACCATGTATTTAATGTAAAATGTAAAACTTGATACAAATCAATTATTATTATTATTATTCATAGGTCATCCTCATTCTCTTATCCTTATGCCAATTTAATGATGTCGGTGCATATGTCATTTTCTTCCATTTTTCTTGTCGTCATCGTCATAAGTACAAAGAAAGAAAATACGTTTATTTGCGGTAAACATGACGCAAAAAAGAATATAAAACACAAAAAAAAAGAAATGGTTGGGGGAAACGTGCGTCACATCCACGCAAAACGGCTATTGCTCAGCATTATGCTGCGACCCTATGCAGGACAGAGCCCCAGCGCTGGTTTTCAGCGACAGCCGGCGCCGACGTAATGACGTCGTCCGGTGCAGCAAAGGATTATTAAGTACGAGGTTACTATAAGTCGTTAATGTTCTTACCATTCTTTTTTCAGAACACACAACAAATAAAGCACGGTTCGGACGACCACTGCATTGACTGGAGTCCTTTATCCAAGGAGCTTTACATCAACCGCTGTGACCCAACTAGAGGCACGCAAAAATGGACCATAGACCACGTGGATACGGAGATGATGGCCAAGTGGAACTCAGTTAGGACAAGGGTCACGGGACCGATTGAGGAGCCATAGACATACGTATGATGTTTTATTGTATTATGATGGGCGTCGGGTAAAAGGAAGAGATATATTTTATGAGAAAGAAGAATGTGTCTTGAAAAAAAAAATCGGTTTTAAGGGTAAAGGTGCCGGTGTAAAAACATAACACATTTGAGCTTCCACACTCACACTCCCTGGGATGGCAACGCACCTATATTTAGAGGGGATGGTGGGGGGACGCTTTTAGGGGGGATTTACTGCTTTATATGAATAACCAGCTACTACCCGCGACTTCGGTCGCGTGGCAATATCTTTTGATTTTCATTATTTTTCCAAAAATAAAGCTAGCTTAAGTTACTCCTCATAATCCGTACGCAAAATACGCGCATTGTCGTGGAGTTGCGGACTCCAGCCCGTATTACCTATTACCTATTTTACTCCTCATAATATCAGAAGGCCAATTCCCGTAATTAAAAACGTTCAAAATCTAGTCGCAGTCTTATCTCAGCGACAATCAATGTCAAAAACTTGTCAAAAATATAGGGAAATTAGAGATATCCATCCAAAGGTTGTCTTTAAAAGATCGCTCTTAGCGATAAGACAGCCCATTGTGTCACCCTTTGTAAAATTTTATATATTTAGGTTTCTGTAATTTGTATGGTGTACAATAAAGAGTATTCTATCTTCTATCTATCTATTCTATTTTTGACAGATTGAGACTGCGACTAGATGAAACCAGCCTGCCAGTGAAAGTCCCGTCAAAAATTACTACTTTGAATAATATTAGGGTCGACGCCTTATAAATGCGTGATCTAAACGATGGTCTCTTTCTTAGACTCGATGTTTTATATTAAAGTATTTAATAGACGTCCTGTAGGTTGTAATGAGCGCGTCGGACGAAAGGCGTGTTTTTACTGCTGTGTTCATCTTGACCTTATGAGCCACCTTTACCTTTCCATTATGAGTATTTTCAAAGTTGATTCACGTTCTTACGAGTTTTACTCAAGGTTATTAAAAAAAAAAAACGTTTCGACCGCGTAGGTATTGCACTTTTCTATGAATCAGACGATTCATTTTCATAATTGACGAAATTTTTTTACGCTGCTTACGCAGAATCATGTGCTGTATTCATGGTTACTGTTTGCGCGTCGATGTCCCTGCCACCTGCCGTTTGATTCAAAGTTTATTTTAGTACCACGCATAACATCTTGAAAAATTGCAATAATGTCCATCTGGAGATCGTGTTAAGTTATTCCTCTACATCTTGCATCTGCCATTAGTCTGACGCGCTTTTGATATCGCTTAGTAGGCTGACTAAGGTACGTAACGAAGGTACTATTAAACGTAATAGGAATGAAATTAATGTAGGCTAAAGTAATTTTCTATTGCATCGGTGTTTATGTAAACGAAGCCTTTATGGATTGTGCGTGTTTTCAGCGCACATCGACCTCTTTATAATAAACGGTTCCTATAGCGACCCATGCCGTACAGTCCCTAACCAGTTGTTTTACTTCTGACAGCAACCTATTATGAACCTTATGTCAACGTGGATAAAGATCACTGTGATTCAAAATCAGAGGTAAAATAATTATGACAGGACAGTAGTGATCATTTCGATTCATACACATGTGCACGTGCGTACGTTCAAAATGTACGCATGTATACGGGCGTGCAAAAACCAGATACGTGCCGAAAATACGCCCAATGTGTCCATAATGTTAATGCCCTAATGTTATTACGTTTCAAATAATAATATTGATGTTGTCTTCCCACGTATATAACAAACTCTGACAAAATAGGACGCTTTGGGTAAATAAAATACTGCTTGCTATGAAAATAACCAAAAAAATATTATGACAGGAAATTAATTGTAACACCCCTAGATTATTAGGGTGTAAGTAGAAAGTAAGTAGTATGTATTAAAATTTTGAATGATTATGCAATGTTGCCCGCGGTCGCACTCGTACTTGGTAGCTATACTTGTTAACACCTTTATTCTAATTAAAGGTCTGCGATGGGCTGTGTTGATTAATTATCTATGACTTGCAGAGGTTAACGTTCCATGTAATGATTAGTTTGTATTTCGAAATTAAAAGTTTTTTATTGACATTCTGGAGCTTAGTCCCAGATGTGATATTCGGAAGCTTTCGAAATGAATTGTTACAGTTTTTTGCTATGTCTTATATTGCCTTTCAAAATTATTCCAATTGAAAATTATACAACTTAAATCTTCTGAATAAAAATATAAAAGGTATATAAAAGTCAGTGGCAGTCTTATGATTGCCGTTGACTTTTGAATAGTTTTTGATGAAAATGAAATGACTAACTTTTGCGTAAAAGTAATTTATTACTTTTACGGTAATTAGTTACCGTAAAAGTAATAAATTTTCGAAAGTAATTTAAAAGATATTATTCGGGTTATCTACTGGTGCTATTTCTATGTTTATGTGTTGTTAATTCCTAAATGATTTCCAAATACCTAATAATTATTATTTTGGATTCCTTGAGTTATCTTTATTTTCTTATTTAAATAAGTATTTTATACAATATATATAGTTTTATAACGTTCTTTATTGATGTGAGTCAAGGGGTCAGTTTTCCTAACGAAAATTATCGCACAATTAATGTGACAAATTGTCAATTGCTGTGATTGGTTGAGTGATTTATCAACAACTAATCGCAGCAGTTTACGCGCGCTTGACATTTTGCCACATTAATTTTTCGATCCTTTTTGTTCAAATGGCCCTAATACTGACTCTATGCGGGAGGAGACGCCCGGGTGTCACCACTGCGAGGATCGCCCAGAGGACACGGTGGAGCATACGGTGGAGGTCTGCCCCGCTTGGGCAGAGCACCGCCGTGTCCTCGTAGAGGCGATCGGCAGCGGCGGCGACCTCTCGCGTCCGGCCCTGGTGCAAGCCATGGTCCGGGGCGAGAGGGAGTGGGAGGCGGTCACCTCCTTCTGCGAAGCAGTCATGCTAGCGAAGGAGGTGGCGGGATGGGCGAGGGAGAGATCCTCACGCCTCAGCCGCCGAGGGAGACGCTCCGGGCGTCGGGAGCCGCGTGACGACGGCCACCGTAGGCGCGGGCCTGCGGGCGGAGAGCAATGGGTAGCTCTCCGTCCGATCAGGACCAGGCCCGTGCCGGACGGCGTGTATTTGTTCCACGCGCGCCTCAGAGCGATGTCAGCGTAGTTGACGGGGCCCGACAGGGCCGAAGCCTGCCGGGGTAGCGGGATCGTCCGAAAGGGTTACCGCTGCCCTGGTACATAAAGGGCTAAGGAAGGAACACGGGTGGGTTTTAGTCAGTAAGAGTCTGACACTCCCTTCTGCTCCACCCAGAGCGGGAGGGGCCATTTGATGATTTACCATCCTCAAAAAAAAAAAAAAATACTGACTATTACTTATACTTATTTAATATACTGACTTGCTTATTTATGCATGAATCAGACTGATTTTAAATAAAAAAATGTATGTAAATGTATTCAAATGTTATTATTTTGTCATTATTGCATTTAAATCTAATGTTTTAATTGAACTGTGAGTAAGTAAAATGCCATTATGTTATATGCTTAGTATTAACTTTATATTTAATATTATTTTGTGAATAGGTACCTACTGCGTATGTACAAATTTTAGAAAATTGTCGCACACCCTGTTTCTAAAAGCTACAACTCAAATATAATTGTCTCAGATATACAGTCCGTTATTTTACCTCTTCAACCAGCAACTTTATTGTAACGAGAATAAAGATCACAATGATTTTGACGGACTTGTGAGTGACAGCAACCTTATTAGAGTATCAATAAAGATCACTGTGATTTGGACATTGATGCAAAATCAGAGGTGAAATGACTGTGAACGGACTGTAGTTGTTAGCAATCTGTCAAACTCATGTCAAGTGATTCTTTACGCTTCGATTTGACTCAAATTTTGTCCGACCAGAGTGAAGCTACTTGGACAGCTCTATCATTGGCTTCGTTTAAACCCTGGATGGTGCAGGTAACTACCTGCACCATCCAGGATTTAAACGACCATTATGCACAACCGTGCTTATTGGTCAGGAAAGAAAGTGAGAGGCATATCCTGTGAAGTGATTTCATTGGTGTCTAAGTCAGCCAATCACAGCAGTTGACATGAGTTTAGCAGTTTGTCTTTTTACAAACCGGATGCTAATGTGATAGTCAAACAAAATTACGTTATCACAGCAATTTATATGTCTCCTACTGTAATTTAACAAAATCCACCTTTGATACAGTATGAATTATGTCGAGGCATGCGTTTTTAACAGCATAATAAATGTACTGTAATTAATTAATATTTTATGTTCGTTTCTAGGACATTATTAGTCGAAATTAGTCATGGTTGAGTATTTATTTTTATAAATTAAAATATTTAATTATTACGTTATATTCATAATGTTAAATATAGGTGTTAAATTAGAATCGGTGTTATTTTAGTGGTAAACTTATACAATGTGTAGTAATTTTGACATCACACAAACGCTTTGATAACTTCCAAATGTTTAGTGTTATATATTGTATTTTTCTAACTATACGCTTTTTAGAGGCAAGTCTTTGATGCCAGTGATTGGTCAATATTGTGTGACGTGTTATTCACGGTAATTATTTATTTGCGAAAGAGCTTAAAATCTTCATAATACACAAATATAGAGTGCTTTTGTCGTCAAAACTATCCTGCCGTGAAAGATTGGGTGATATTTGCCAAATGAGGCAGTATGTATTAGAAAATGCTTTTATCGTTGTTAAAGCCATCATTTCGCATTTTTGTACAACATAGGCTATTTTTGCAGTTGTGTAGGTATGACTGTTACAAAATATATTTGTTGTGCCAAAGCTACGTACCCACTTGTGACAAACAGGCTAACAACTCTCCTAACAAAGTCACCAACAGGTTAAGCATTATGTGGATGGGGATTTGAGCATTTCAGCGAACCTCAGAACTAGTTCAAAGAAAGCGACGACGTGCCGAGTATTCGCGACACAGATATTTTATCGTGTGCTGTCTAGTATCTGTCCTGGATCGTATGTAGGAACTTATTACTAAATCTTGTAAGTTCCAGATAAGACTCATCTTGATGTGATTATCCAAAAAGATCTTTTAACTTCTCTGATCAGTTTTAACTGAAACAACTATATCCACAGGTTGTGATTATCGGCCTGATAAGATATTCGAACTGATTTACCTATCAAGGTCAAAGTCAAATAATTTATTTCAAATAGGCACATAAAAGGCACTGTTGAACGTCAAAAATTAAATTAAATTAAAATTGATTGTAGTTGATTCTAGTATACATCAGATAGCATAGTTGTTTTTCGCGAATATCTCAAAAACGTCCTAAACAAAAAATAATGAAATTTTCATCATCCCCATATTTGTCTACAGATTCATGGATTCATTTTTATTTGACCTTGACCGTGACCTCTCCCAAATATTGTTTGACATGTTGGAAGTATTGTTGGCGAACATGTTACAAGTGGGGACGTAGCTTAACATATTTTTTTGTATATACCTATTGTTGATTTGTTTGTTTATACGAGTTTATTCCATTGTGAAACATATCACTAGTTGTACATAAGCACTTATAGTTTTATTTGTATATTGAAAATAAATTATTTTTATAACACATTTGCTCGTAAAGGGTCTCTTATTTCACCAATTTCAATATCGTATTGTATCTCATTACGTACTTGTGCGTTATTGTAATGTAAAACGCACGAGTTTCTTTTTAATAAGGTAAAACGCACGGTTTATCAAGATGCTCCGTCTAAAACGAACGGTACTTTTTTAAATCTTAGCAAAGAGTTTTTATGTCAGAAAAGTGGTCAACATTTTATGAATAAAATTAACTTTGGTAGATATAATATAATAAATAAACATTAAATTCTTTAATTTAATTAATTTTGACAATAAATTACAACCATTTTATCTGTAACAAAAACATAAAAATATTAATTTACTTTATTAGTAATACTGGCTGTTTTTTGTGCTTTTGCCTTAAAAAAAAAGCGCTGATGCGCGCGCATCGCTAATTTGTGAACAAGTAAAAATTATTCCGCGCGCTTTTTCTTTTCGCTGTATTGTTTTTACTTGAAAATGTCGTCAAGTAATGATGAATGGATTAATTCGACACCGCTAGAAGTCTCAGAGGCAGCGAAAAAGGCTACTCTAAGCCTCTTGCCCGAAAAATCGACCGATAGATACTTATTTCATGGAACTTTCTCAAAAATATAAGTCAAGCTCATTGTGGTGCTACTATTCAATGGTAAAAAGCACTGTGAAAACAAAACATGGTATTGATATCAAGTCATACTCCAACTTGCTGGCATTTCTAAAAAGACGCTCAAGTGACCATGTGAGTAAAAAGTCGAAAGTATTTTCGGCTGACAATGTCAAGAAGCGCCGGATTGCCGATATTTGGCAACAAAGGTCAGTTGAAACTAAATTGTTGTTATTAACTTCTTTCACTTTCGTATTTCTTTACAATATAGGTGTTCTGTACGCTATTTTTATCTCTTTTCAGGTTGTATTAATATTCGGTATAAATGGTGCATGTAGACGACAAAAGTTGGCAAACATCACAACTCATGATGTCGAGAACCATGGGCGGGTTCTTCTTGTCCAGGTCAAAAATACAAAAAATAAAATTCCAAGATCGTTTACAATACAGGGGCCTTTTCACGACATAGTGAAGAAACACGAAGCGCTTCGTTCAACAAAAGCGATGTCTTACAGATTTTTTCAAAATTACCAAAATAGAAAATGCCAACCCATTGGCATAAATAAATTTGGAGCAATGCCGAAACAAATTGCCACTTTCTTAAATTTGGATGATCCACATGAATACACAGGACACTGTTACAAGGTCCTCAGCTACATTGCTCGCCGATTAAGGTGCGAACTTATTGACACTAAAACGCCACGGAGGGTGGCGGTCGAACAGTGTAGCCGAGGGCTACATAGATGACTCGATGAGAAATAAAGTAGAAATTAGTTCCCGCGTTACAAGGAATATAAATTTGGAGCCAAGTGTTGACTCTCTACCATCTACGAGCACACACGCATACATTCCACCATCGTCGCCGCCGCCGCAGCCGCCTCCGTCGCCGCCACCGACTGCAGAACTCTGTGGTCTCGTTTCTCCTACTTTCACTCAAGAGAGTGATAGAGAGACTGGTGAAATTGTAACTAATAATAATAACTTGACAACATTAAAAATGCCAACTGGCAACGTAATAATCAATTTTACAAATTTTTATAACTGCTTTAACAAGTGATTAAAGATTTATTCGTTTAGGAAAGTCCCGAGTTTTATTTATTTCCTCGCAAATATGTTATAAAACGTCGTATGCCATACGTGCGCTTTGATAATATTACAGCCCCTGCTTTCTTGTAGCCCGAGCCGTAGGCGAGGGCTAGCAATATCGCCTCGGCTGTAATTTTCAACTTACCGCACTTATATCATAATGTACTATTATAATGCAAATTCAGTTTTTTATTACAGAAGGGGGTTATAAATTGAAACGAGTAGATATTTTAATACTTTTTTATTACATATTCCATTAGAATACTTTCTATTATTATCGTACATGCTTGCGTCTGATGAGCACGCACTCTCCCGACTAACAGAGTATGACTGTTGACTATCTATACACATTCAGAGTATTTTAATGGGGTCTATGCACCATATCTACATACAAATTAAATGCTTTACGAGGAAATCAGTTCTACATGTAAATGCTTCGTGTGAAGATCGTACACTGTAAGCTCTCTAAAGTAATCTAGAAGCTGAAGTCTATGGATGTCAATGGCCGCACGTTATCTATGGAGCTGTTTCTCTCATCGATTTTCCCGCCAAAAGGTTGAAACCAACCATTCAATACGCGACATTCGAACAACCGCTTGAATATAAAACAAACATACTTCATTCGAATGTTCGGCCTATATTCAAACGATATAAACCTTTCGGTAAAATCCCTTCCAATTTGATATATTACAATTCATCGTAATCCTAAGATCCTTATCGGGTTACATTATAAATAATTCAAGCGTAAAGATATGTACAATATTTTTACAGATTACATACTCAATTAAGTACCTATTTACAAATTAGAATTCTTTATACATCATAAAAAAGATAACATACCGCTCTAAATATCACCATGAAATCAATAACTACATTCACAATAGATATATTATTATATTATCAATTAATTTCAAATCAAAATACACCTTAAAGTTCTAAATAAAGAGTAAGACGTAACATTACAGTATTGCTTCTTTTAGTCACATTTTCCAAAATATCACCAACGCGCGGGTCTTCAGCACCCGACCCGATAGATTCGAATTTTGAATTTTTTTCACCAAATCTATACTTTTTTTGTAAAAAATATTCTCATCCTATCACCGGCCACTCAGTCACCTATCATTAAAGTATCTCTAACACAGATAGACACCACATTTTAAATGAGACACATTTATGGACATATACTATAAATATCTACTTTATAATTACAATTTGTGCTTCTCGCTGACTTATCGATAAGGAAACATCCTACGAATCACAATAGTATTAATATTTGTCACGCTGCTGGACAACCATACGCGCCCGAACAACGTCTAGTTGTTCGGGCGCGTATGGTTGTCCAGCAGCTACTTCAGGGGAGTGGAAACAATAAATCAGTCTCTAGTACTAAACGTTCTGTTAAGTCAGCAAGAAGTTTGTTCCTAAACGGTTACGATAAGACCTACTGTTCGATTATTGCACGACACATGCAGAATGTACGTATTACGTTGACTGTAATTTTAATTAGTTTTTTTTATTAGGCTATTTTAATTTTTTACGATGTCATGCTACCTTTGGGATTAGTATTGTATTCTACTTAGAACTCTGTCGCTCCGAACGGGTAAAATGGCTTTACTACTTTACTGAAAACACGACGTCTAATGGAAATAATTTTCTTTTTTTGGGGCGGTAAGATTTTTTAATTTTTTCAACAATGAAGGTATGTAAAGAGTGAAAATAAAACATTCCATTTCTTTGACGATTCGGGTGAAAGCCTAGTCAGTCTTTCAAAGTCGGCCATGTCAATGTCAATTTGTTCTGTTTTCACCGTAGTTTTCACATTTTGGCGGCACTTGAAAGTTTATCTTCTGAACCTACGTATATTACAAATGTCGCACATGATATTATCACATTTTGAATAATGAAATTAAAAGAATGAGCCACTTTCAAGTTCACACCAAAATATTGAGATCTGATCTCTACAAATTTTATGTTACAAGCCAGTGAGCATTAACGTGGCAAGTTCCCTAACAAGCAAAAAATATAGACGTCATTTAATTTGAAGAGTCAGATATATTAGAGGATATAAAATACAAAATTATTGCTAAATAGTGTTAGTATTGCGAAGTAAAAAGACCTTAGGTCTATAATATAAAAGGAACAACTACAAGAATAAAATATACGTTTTTTATTTACAAATACCTAAAATATGTAAGGATAGAACAAAATATTTGGCTAAAACTTAATAGGAATACATGGATCTTGTGATAAATTATAACATCCTACGTGATTTACGTATAGTTTATGAAATAAAAATGTTAAAAAAATAGTTCATTGAAAGAATATAAAAAGTTAAAATTGTGATTGCGTATTGAGTATTTTGGTTCCATGATTTTTATAAGTATTATGCTCAGTTAGTCGTATTATTATATTTTTTTATTATTTAAGTTTATTTATTTATGACTCTGTACCCTGTAGTGAGTTGTTAGGAGATTCAGTTCAGTCCAACGATGAAAGGGCATAAAGTATGTAAAAATAACGTATGAGCTTTGTAACGCCTAAGTACGAAATGAAAAAAATAATTTACTTTCTCGACATAGAATTTTTTTCGGTTTCCAGTCAATCTTAACCTAACCGTAAGCTTAAATTACAAAACTTTTATTTCCCACTCAGTCCTAGCAATAACTCCTAGTATTCGTAACCATCAGTACCACACCGATCACAGGAGCCTCTTTTGTCTTTCCTATTCACGTTTATACACTTCAGTCCAATAAAAAAATAGTTAAGAACTAAATACCGGCGTTCCACATTTGAAACTTCACTATTTTCGACAAAATGGCCAGTTTCAAATCTGGAAATCAAAATGGCGTTGTTTTATGGCACGTCAAAATTATGAGCGGTGTCGCGCTCTTCCACTCTTTCTCCGTTTTCTTCTGCTGTCGCGTACAAAGACGATGTTCGCGGGGTCGTCGGCTAGTTGAGGGTATTTAGATACAGAATGGACGTCTTTGGCTACCCAGCCGTCCACGATTCCGTGCGAGATAAGTTCTTCTTTCTCCTCCTCTGTCCATGTCCCCCTGCCCTCCCAACCTGCCGCAACCAGAGCCTTCTCTCGTTCCCAAGCCCTTGCTGCAGCTCGTTTATGAGCATGCTTCAAGAGCTTGATACGCTCTTGGTTGGGATCCACACCGTAGCGGAGCACGATGACTGCTTGCGCAGAGCCCTTTCCAACAGCGTGAACTCGTACCTGAAAAATACAAAGTGTGAGTTTAAGTTTGGGCAATATTTAGACTTTTGCAAATCCTAAATTACTATAAAAAAATGTTAAGCATCAAAACCAGCATCATCATCATTGCTGCATTTGCTGCCCGTTTTGACTGTCCTTTCCAAAACCAGTGGATAAGGACAGCCATAGCATCAGTTAGGTATAGGTAAAAATTGTTACTAACACACTAACTTTTTGTGATTTTATGTTATTAGGGGTTTAAGTAAACTGAATGGAGTCTCTGAATATAAATAAATAATAATAAAAGAAACTCACCTCCAATCCTTGATCGTTGGTTTCGTCTTGGGACACGTTGAACTTGCCAGAGAGCCTTCTGAGTTCTTCCAAGTCATCCCTGATCTTCAGCGTATTGTCCTTCACAAAGTAGAATACATCCTGGTCGTGGATATTGAAATGGACGTCTAAGAAGTAGGAGTTATTGAAGACTGTTGTAATCACATCTTCGACAACGTTGTTCGCTCCGTCGACGACGCTTATCAGTGCTTTTCCATCTACCCGTGATATTAAAACTCCTTCGCCAAACACTCCGCGTTTGTAAGACACTCGTGGCAAGAGATTCCTTGTGATCGGTTCCATTTTCAGAAGCGGAGTTGGGACAAAGTTCATATCAGCTAATTTGTGGCTTATCTGAAAAACAAATAGATGTATTTTAGTTTCATGATAGTAAAAAAGGTTTAGTAAGAAACTGTAAAAGATCTAAACGGTAGGAACATACCTTTTCAATGATACATTGTAGACCAGACAAAACTTCGAAATCAGGAGTCAATCTGGGCGCAGTCAGTTCCACTTTCGGTTGGAAGATCATGTCAGTTATGTATCTCGATCCCATCATCTTGTTCAGGTCGTATCCATACAACTGAAGCCAACTGCTCAAATCCGTCATGTATGCAGTGTTCTGATTCCTATTTATTGGATCATTGTTCTTAAACCGATAAATGAAGATGTCTGTAGGAAGGTGAAGTTTACTCGCCAGATGTTCCCAACTCGGCGTCATCCATTGACCAACTACAGGATCATATAGCCGAGCATCTAAGTAAATCAGATTAGTATAATAGTCATAAATGCCTCCTTGGAAGTCCACAGGCACATAGAATTCGGGGTTTGTGTCTTTCACGATCTTTCCGAAGGGACTGCGTTTGATTTCTTTTACAATCTCACCATTTACATCGAATACTACGAGCGGGGATCCATTTTGATCAGTCGCAACATAGAATCGTTGGTCTTCCGTTTCAATGCACGTTAAGAAATCTCTTTGGTCGTATAGATATCTTACAGTCTTTCCTGATTTCGTAAAGTGAACGTGCGTTACTAGGTTAGGAGTCTGTGGGTTGGCGTAGAAGAATTGAGTGACATTGCTCTTGTCGTCCTTCCAAGCTACCAATCTGCTCCTGTCGTCGTAGTAATACCACATTTGGAACTTGTCCCTTTCAGAGGCATGCACAAATTGGCCACGGGAGTTGTATCTGTATTTTTGTTCACCACGTCTAATAACGAAACCACGGCCATCGTAGCTGCTGTATTCAACATCACTATATTGGACAACCCGATCACCAATATCGTAGCCTAGATAACGTTTCTCTCCGTGTTCGATAACTCCGATCACGTTGCCGTTCTCATCGTAGACATACTTCCAGTCATCCTCAGATCCTACTACTTCCATCAAGTGTCCGTCGTAATTGTAACTAATTCGTTTGTTCGATGAGGTGTCGCCGATCATAATCTTTTTCGATTTTATCCTGTTTCGTGAGTCATATTCTACTTCAAGGCGGAACACGTCGAAGGCTTTTATGTTCATCAGGATGGTCTTGACTCTGCCACGATCGTCGTAATCAGTTATCGTGAAGTATTGTTTGCTTGTGTCCTGCATCACTGATCTATTGAACGTGTTTCTATAAATTCTCAAATCGCTGAGTGCTTCAAGAATACCTAGGTTTTGATTGTACTTCATTCTCAGTTGTGGCATTTCCTTGCTATTGATATTAACATCAATTGTGGAAAGCCGAGCATTGCCGTCGTACTGATATTTGAAATGAGCGTTGTTCAGATTACTCTTGGGACTGAATTTCATCTTCTCATCTTTAAGAATTCCGGCGTGATATTTGTAATCTTGCCTTAGTTCGTATTCGGAGTCTGTTATTTCAACATTCTTGACAAGATGTGTATTTTCGTGGTAAACGTAGCGGATAGCAGAAGCTCCTGCTAATACCATTTCTAACTTTCCGCTGTTATCATACACGTACACAATTTTTCCAGATTGATGCGGGAATATTTTAGAAAGAATATTTCCATCATCGTTGTATAAGATTTCGTAAGGATGTCGGTTCATTGGGGAGAAATATTGGTACTTGAAGTAGCCTAGTGATGTCATGAGTGCAAAAGTATGAATATGACCTCGTGGAGTAGTCAAGTTTTGGAGTGCACCAGAATCATCGTAGTCCAACAGATAATCGCTACCTCTAGGTGTTGTTACTTTCAGTGGTAGAGATGTGAACATATCCCTGAAGGAGTAAGCTAAGGATGATCCATCCCCGTAACGAATCTCGTTTAGTCTGCCAGCTCGATCGAACCCATATGTTTCATTTAGATCACCCCAACTCCATTTGGTTAATCTGTTGAACCTGTCATAATCAAGCACCACTTCGGCAAATATACCATTGCTCGGTCCAAATCTAACTGGTCTCGCGGTTCTGTCATATGTAACATTCAAGAGTTCCACCTTGTCATCCATGAACACAGCAATCGTTGACGAGTCTCTGTCATACTCCAGGGTAAGTAAGTTTTCACCGTTTACCCTCAGTTTACGTCCAACTTGCGCGATGGTTTTGCCACTTCTCGCTTTGTTTAGAAGTTTTCGCAAGAAGTATCGCCATTCAAATCTGTTTGCCAAGTCACCACCTACTTCGGTTCTCTGTTTCGCTGGGATAGGGAAGCTCTCTCCCAAAATTGGATCAACTTCAGCCAAAACTGTGTATGGAACTGTGTCCGTAGATATTACGTGGCCCCAAGGCATGCTAGATGAAATACTACTGTCGGATGAAATAATTGTTTTCTGTTCCGCTTCACCAGTACGAGTGTTCACTGAAGATCCCTTTATCAAGATCGAAACAGGTTTCTTATTGTTTTCAGTGATGCGAACAGTGGCGCCCTTGATACTTAGATCGAAGTTCAGATTAATGATTCTGCCAGTGGGCGTCACAGCAGATGTCAGACGGCCGAACTCATCGTACTTGTAGACGTAACTTCTTCCTGTACTGTCGTACTTAGATTTTAGTAAACCACTTGGACCGTAGTAATCGAACGTAACATTGAAGTTGTCTGGAGTCCTTAGCTCTTGGAGCATCTTCATTCTGGACATCTTTAGTCTACATTTCTGTCCCTTAGTATTTTCAATCGAGTTAACTGAGGTGGAGTAGTCTCTAAGTAAGAACACTTTGTTACCGGCTGCGTCTGTAACGGTGCTGAGTTTGCCATTGCTGGTGTTGACGGTGTAAGTAAACACATAGTTGTTCTCTCCAGTCAAGATATTCTTACTCGTGACGTGCTGCCCAAATCTATTGAAGATGTAAATCTCCTGCGTATCAGGTGAATAGATTTCGTATTCCCTTGCTCCACTTGCGTCTGGTATGCTTGCCATTACTGATCGAATCCTGTAGTTAGCTTGATCTGCGATGTGAACGATACCGTCGGGGCTGACTATGACAGCTGAGATTGTATTGAACTTCGAATTGGAGGCCAAAAAGTGGTCGGCCTCAAAGCAATCACAGGCTCTTTCTAAGCAGTTGCATTTCGATTCGGCGCCAGCGTACAGTGAAATCTTTCCATCAGTGGTGATAAGTCGGACTCGGTTTATTCTTTGAGAGTCACTTTCAGCGACATACAGGTCACCTGCTGAACCGAAGGCAATACTTTGTGGCATTACTAACGTAGCGTACGTTGCTAATTCAACATCGATACCGGACATGGGTGACGGACAATGGAGAGGTCTTCCAGCAATCACTTTCACTCTACCATCTGGAGCCATTTGTAAAATCATGTGATCGTCAATGATATGCAAGCTGTTGTCCAATGGGTTAATAGCGAGCTCTGTGGGCCAACGCAGATGGACTTCTTCAACGCTAAGCGTTCCCTCGCAGGGGATAGGCTTCCAATGAGCTCGGTGCATATGGTTGCCGATGATAGTAGTTATGATACCGTCTCTGTCTACCATCCTGATATTCGTGCCATCAGCGAAATAGACGATGTTATCGATAGAAACTGCGACTCCTTTAGGGTATGCCAGCTTAGCATCCCGTGCTAAGGCTCCATCTCCGCAATGAGCTTCATCGCCTGGCAGACATCTTTCTCCAGAACCAACAACAGTCTCCCAGTTGTGTTCGGGGTCGGTGAAGTCCTCAGTGTTACGGACTCTTATGATTTGATGGGATTCTGGGTCTGAGATGTACAAGTTGCCGTCTAGTGGTGATAGCGCCATGTGGTATCGGTAGGAGACTCGAGTGGCACTGAAAAATAAAGAAATACGTTAGGTTACATAATCCCACCTTACATGACTGAAGGATTTGGCATTGAAATTATGAAACTTACTTCAACTTGACCACTGTCCTCACAGTCCCGTCGGGGCTGATCTTCCGAACAAGATTGAAGTCTCCTACGAAGATAGATCCGTCAGGGGCTGCGGTTAAGGCTACCGGTGCTAAGAGTCGTTGTCTGGACGCGACGCCCGTGCACTCGTCCCCACACTCCAGTTCACGTTGACGACCGTCGCCCATCGTTGTGATGATCACACGAGGTTTGTGTTTCAAGTATACGTTTGTTCCATCTCCCTTTTGGAGAATGCCTGGAAAATTACAAAAAAAAATTAAACGTTCGGTTTAAATATATGCATCGTGGATTTTGTATATCCAAATTCAAAATTAATTTTAAAACGTGTAAATGTTAGTATTATTATCACATTATTCTAAAAGAGACTGCGTATTGTGTGCACATCCAACAAGATCGATCGATATCATTGAAGAGGTCAAATATACTGAACCACTTAACAGATTACATGGCTTTGTACTTAGGACTGCAAAACGTTTAGACATACTAAAGCCCGAAACGAGACGCTTTAAACTCCTATGCCCGTGGTAAAGGACTTTAGAACAACGTCCCCTGTAGGATCTAGGTACGTAATCTTTACACTCTACCTACATAATAAGTTTATTTACCTTCGTGGAAGTTGTATCTATGATGGATGTCCAAATTCCAGCCACCAACGTCGGATATACTCATGTCCTGTCCACTCAGTTTGGTCGTTTGCACATTCCAGATGACATCCTTACAATCCGTGTACTGGTACCCTACTTTCACTAAAGCTGTTGTTACTCCGTATACTCTCTGCTTGTACACATTGAGGCGGTTCCATGGATACGTGAATTTGATGACTGGATCGGCTTCGAAAGTCTTTTTGAAGAGTATGCCTTCTATCGTTATCCTTAGGTGGATGAGCGCTAAAGTGGATGGAATTTTCTCAGGAGTAAGTTGTAGTTGGATGGTGGAGAGATAGCCAGCAGCTCTGGAGCTGTGGTACACCAGATGTAGACCAGTTCCAGGGATTTCGAGACTTTCTTGGATCACCTATAAATAATATATTATTAGTCTGATTATTTATTTAAACAAATGCTATCCATTCATGGTCATTGCAGAGGGTCCTCAAGAAATACATCATTAGGTAAATAATCATTAGCTCACGACGATTCTACTATACAAGAAACATCGTAGGACCTAAAGGATCTAAAAGAATATGCTAAAAGACTGTTTGAAACAAGAGCAAAATTTTCTAAGTCATACCTGTGATTCAGCCAGAATAGCACTCTTGTCAGGGCAAGCTCCTTGGAAGCCATGTTTCCAGGTTGCCAATACAACAGGTTTCATCGTATCGTAATCATGAGCGAGACAAGCCTGCGGTGGTCCCATGTTGATCTTCTCGTCCATCGTCGTCATTAGGACAGTGTCAATTATCACAACCTGAAGCAAATTGTTGAGCGGGTTGAAGTAATTGAAAGTTACAATCCAAATTTATGAAGGGAATACGAATGAAAAATTTAATTTCGCTTAAAAAAATATATGAATTAAAATGGAAAAGTAGGAGAAAAACTGTTACTAAAATAAATCATAAATTTAATTATCTGAGACGTAAAGTAAGTAAATTTAAAAGTTTTTATGGGTTGTATAAATAATGCATTCATTAATGAGTCTGAGCATAGGTATGGTCAGCAAAATATTGGATTTAAAACACTGCAAGGCAAAAGCGTGTTTTAAATAAAGATCTAAGAAAAATAATAGAGTCATAACATTTTTAACGTCCTTACAGTTAATCGCTAGTTTGCATGTTTTTACTTAGGAAAAAATATAATCACTCTGTATGAAGTTCGGTTGAAAGTTGCTTGAATATTTAAAGACTAAATTAAGTATGCCTAGGATCGAGCTAAGGTTTTTGACGACACATGAAGTATAAACAAGTTTAGGAATTTGATTTCGAATTCTACGAAACGTCTTGAGGCGACTTGAAAATTACGAACTTATTGTTTTCAAGTCGTAAAGTTATCGTGACGAAGTTTCGGCAAAAGGCACATGCTGTTACTCACATTTTATGATTATACGAGGTGGAGACAAAAATAAAATAAACTGCGTATATCAAATGACGTTCCCATTCTGCATACGAAAATGCAATCAAATATATCCATCAGTTTAGTCACTATAGCTTGTCAAAGATTGGCAAAACCCATAGTCGGCTCATCACTACTACATATTTAGTTTGTTTGAAAAAATCACTTTTTTAATTTCGAAGCTAGAATTTATTTGTATGTTCCAAAATACTCTTAGTGCTCATTTACGGAGAAGCGGTGCGTTGTGCGGCGCGGCCCGCACTAAATTCAAACATATGGCGCTGTATGAGTGCGTTTACGGAGAAGCGATTTTAGACGCGTTTGCTAGAAATGGAGCGTTTTTTGCGACCGAGCCCGCGGCTGGCACCGCTGCGTCTCACGCGGCGTTTATAGCGGCGGCGCACGCAGCGGCAATTCTCGATGAAGCGATGCCCGCGGCGGAATCTTCTGCCAGTCATATTTAGAAATTGCAGAACACAATTAATTATTAATAATTACTAATTAATTTAATTTGTGCTCCCATCTTCCGCTAACCTAAAACTGGTCGGTTTGATTGAGTATCCCGCGTGCGCCGCAGCGTTGCCCGTCGCGTGCTTTGGTACACGCTTGAGGATTCGCCGCAGGCGCAGCGGCGGGCACCGCCACGCTTGCCGCTCCGCGTCTCTATGAACAACGTCTTATATTGCCATACGTTTGTGTTTACGCGTGCGATGATAAGTGCCGCTTGACGCGCCGCCGCTCCGTAAACAGAAAATCGTACGACGCGCCGCGAGACGCCACGCCGCACGCGCCGCGAGACGCCACGCCGCACGCGCCGCGAGACGCCACGCCGCACGCGCCGCGAGACGCCACGCCGCACGCGCCGCGAGACGCCACGCCGCACGCGCCGCGAGACGCCACGCCGCACGCGCCGCGAGACGCCACGCCGCACGCGCCGCGAGACGCCACGCCGCACGCGCCGCGAGACGCCACGCCGCACGCGCCGCGAGACGCCACGCCGCACGCGCCGCGAGACACCACGCCGCACGCGCCGCGAGACGCCACGCCGCACGCGCCGCGAGACGCCACGCCGCACGCGCCGCGAGACGCCACGCCGCACGCGCCGCGAGACGCCACGCCGCACGCGCCGCGAGACGCCACGCCGCACGCGCCGCGAGACGCCACGCCGCACGCGCCGCGAGACGCCACGCCGCACGCGCCGCGAGACGCCACGCCGCACGCGCCGCGAGACGCCACGCCGCACGCGCCGCGAGACGCCACGCCGCACGCGCCGCGAGACGCCACGCCGCACGCGCCGCGAGACGCCACGCCGCACGCGCCGCGAGACGCCACGCCGCACGCGCCGCGAGACGCCCCGCCGCACGCGACGCGCTCCGCCTCGCGTCTCCGTAAATGAGGCCTTAGGCATTAGTATTGCCAGTGTTTTCATTTATTGTCGTATTGTTGTCTTCACGGTATAACTTGCAATTTAACTTCATTAAAGTATTTTTACACTTCGTTCATAGCATTTTTTTATAAGGTCACACCTTATAAAAAAATAATACAATTACCTCATTCCAAGGCACGTAGACCACCTTCGTAGCTCTTTTAAATGGCGCCCTTCCAAAGTTTAGCGTAACAGCGCCTCCTCCATTCACCAGCAGATCAAACCAACCATCTTCTCTGGTCAGTGTGAAACCTTCGAGGGGGGTGTCAGTAGATACTCTGACGCCAACCAGACCAGTCCCAAGTAACGTGACCACTCGGCCTCTGACAACCGCTGAACGACTGGAAATTCAGGCGATGAATTCATTAGTATTAAGTTATATATTGGTCGTATGGATTAATGTTGGTGATTGGCTTGGTACGAGTATGTGGAAAGTTCACGTTGGTGATTTGTAGTTTTTTTTAAGGGATGTTCTAGTTTCTATGAGTGAAAGTCTAGGTATAAAATTACATGGGGCTAGTGAATTATATTCTTTACGTGTGTGATCTACGTTGTCTATCATACAAATGGTGAATTAACTAAGGGACTAGAAGTAGTTGGATATTTGAAAAGAATTCAGATCAAAATTGATTAAAATACAAAGATCAGAACTTGTCATTTTTTCAAAGGGACTCTATATCTAATAAGTAGGTAATCATTTCTTTCTACAGGTGTAACATTGTGTAGAAGATTCTTATCAAACGTTTTCAGATGGTGGGTTTTGAACAAACGTCACGGACAATATTATTACAAACATTTAAATATAAAGCGAACACAAATTCACAGGACACAATAGTAGGTAGCTAAACACTATAGTAGCACAACATGCATGACACAGATACATAGAATAAGTATAGTATATGTCGCCAATTAAATACATATGTATATAATGTAGGATATATAGAACTCGTAGATAAACTCTAAGTTAAACAAACACTCTATCCTACGTTCGATTCACAAGTCTTACCTCGAGTTGAAGTGGTTCCAAAACATACTGCGCAGCGTTAGAAAACCGAGAGAAATGACAGAATGAGTAAGTATTATTATTGTGTATAATAATATTAATTTAGAAACAAGTTGGGAAGCTCGGAAACGTTAGTAACAGCGACGTTAGTATACGTGTATCACATGCACGTGACGATCTTCTAGAATTTTGTTCGTCGATAGTACAAATACATACATCTGTTCGATATAAGTGTAAGAAAAGAAAGAAAGCATTGTGGTACACTCTTATAATGTAAATAAAACAATGGGATCGACTGGGGCACAACATTGCGTATCTTATATAACAAATATTTATACGGCGCTTGTCGGCTTAGGATTAGCCGACAAACTAAATATTAGCTAGTTATTAGTTAACGCTTAACCCTAACAGATAACACCGAACATCAAGCACTCACCTTTCGTTAAAGTTCTCCTGCTTTGCGTAGTTTTGGAGACTACCTTCGTCAATGATGAATTTCATCCGTTCGAAGAAAGACGCTGTGATGGCGGGAGGTTGTTTCCTAAGAAGGATATCAGTAGGCTTCGGCGAAGACACGCAGAGCTGACTACCTTTGCAGATTGGACTTAGACAGCACTCTGGATCCTCACAATCGACGAGGCCATCTAAATGGAATAGACGAAAGCAGTTTTTATCATTTGGTCCTTTTGTACACAATCCTGGAGTTACATTGGAAAAGCACATACCTTTGTCATTATCTTTGGAATCGTCGCAAATTTGTTCTTTGAGCGTCGTACAATCCGGACCATCCCATCCATCGAAGCATTTGCAGGACCACTGCCCATCATTTGCAACTTTACACTGTCCATGTCCGGCACACCCTCGCGGACAGCCTTCCAGCGTGCAATGCCGACCGTTCCAACCAGACACGCAGAGACAAGTGCCATTTTTACATTGTCCATGGTCACTACAGCGGGCATCACAAAGCTTAGACGTACAGAATTCGCCAGTCCAACCGGAATCGCAGACACAAGACTCGCCAACGCATCTTCCGTGGAGACCGCAATCAAGATCGCAAATCTCTGTAAAATTAATCAAAAAATCAATTAAATTAAGTATTTTTGTAGTAACAGGACAGCCAGTATAAAAAACTAAAAAGATTAATTTACCTTTCGAACAGTCGTCGCCAGACCACCGCGCATGACAAGTGCATGTCTGGGTATCAACGTCAAAGGTGCCATGTCCAGAGCAGTCCGGAAGGCATTGTAACGCATCCTTATCCATTGTAGCACAGTCAATTCCCTTCCAACCTTTCTTGCATATACAGGCGCCTTCGATGCAGAAACCATGGCCGGAGCAAGTTGGATGAGGGCAGTCGATGTCAGCGCAAAACTTGCCCTTATATCCTCTGACACAAGAACATTTTCCGTTGACACAGTGTCCATGGCCGTTGCAATCTGGGACTTCACATTCGTCATGCCGTAAGGAACATTCTTTGCCTTTCCATCCAGGATTACATTGACATTCGCCGTTGATGTATTCGCCTCGTTGACTGCATAAGACTGGACAAACACCTAAAAATTGTGAAATTGGAATATAACGTTCCGGTACCAAACCTTTGTTACATTTTAGGAGGAATATACGTTTGACGGTCTAGTATAAAATAATTGTATGTATTGCTTACTTTTACTGCAATCGTCTCCGCCAAAGCCAGCTTGGCATTGACAATGACCCATAAGACATTCTCCTTTCCCTGAGCATCCATTAGGACAGTTGTGCGTCATTTCGTCAGCAATCATCGCAATGAACGTGATCTCCTGTGGGTCGCCGTCGTCGTTGTATAGAGACAAGAACCAGTGGCCTTGCTCCATATAGTGTGTTACTTCTTTCTTGATCGAAGGCTGTAAGCGAAAGGCCTAGTTTAAAGTGTTTGCTTTATGCTATCTAGATATGAAATAATTCATGGCTGTTATAATAATGATTAATGCTTACATGTGAAGTTCTCGTTGTTCTCGCCTTGAAACCGCTGAGAACTTCCAAGATATGATATTGTGTATGTGTTGGTAGAGCGTTTCTTCTCGCGTATACGCCTATGGAAGCCCCTCGGGGTATCATGTAGTCGAACTTCACGTAACTGGCTTGAGTTTGATAAAACTGCATATTCCAGTAACTATATGGAGGGATTTCTTTTGATAATTTTTCACCTAAAGTAATTTGTTTGAACGTCGTTCCATCTGGAGGAAATGTTTGCGCTGGGAACGTTCGCGCACCTAGAAGATTTTAAAATGTTAGTTTTATATTAAGATTTTACACAATATTTTGACATGCGATAATGTGATGAATTGTCGTATGCACTGTTACTCTCTAATCTACTTATATTCACTAACAACTACTACCCATTTGAATGTTATTAAAGCACATGCAACAGAAAAGTATGATGCAATATTTAATATCCTTGCGGCCAGTGATGAGCATGCATGTTAGTATGTTAGACACATTTGTTCACAGAACCCCTAAGCGGTGATGGATTTGGTGACCGTTAGTAAGTTATCTCTGACTTTTATTGAAGGTCTACCTCACCTTCCAGTATAAGAATGGGTGGAGGCTGAATTTTTGGACAAACACATTTTGGTAATTCAGTTGTAGTAAACATTTCCGTTTCAGTTGTAGAATATGTCGTGGACTCAATACGGTCTGTAGTGGAAATATTTTCTGCCTGGGTAGATATTTCAGCGGTTATCTCTGTTGTAGAGTCTGTAGATGTGACTGTTTCTAACACCGTAGTACCTGACGATTTTGTTAAATCCTCAGTCGTCGATTCTGTCAGTTCAGAGTGATCCGTGCTTGAAATTTGATCAGTTATAGTAGATGAATCAAATTTAGGAGATGCTGTCGTTGGTCTATTTTCAGTTGATTCATCATAAAAATCATCAGTGGCATTGCTTATGCATGCAGGGCATGAACATTCACAGCTTCCCCCAATGTCGTTATCATCATTTGTTGAATTCTTGACTTTCGTGGAACCTTCTAAAGTAACAGGTTTGTTAAAATGTGAAGCTTGGGTTGGTTCAGAATCCATGGGAGTAATTTTAACAGTTGGTATCTCATTCGTATCTCCAAGTGTCGGAACAGTCAATGTTAAAGAATAAAGCTGTTTAAATGATGAGCTCTCGGCATCATCCGCAGAAATCGTCAGGTTAATTAACACATGTTTAGAATTAGTCACATCAGGGAATTTGGTATCAACAATATTCACAGTTGGAACTTCGGTAGGAGTTGCCTCAGTGGTAGTACTTGTTGTAGGTGTATCATTAGTAACATTCAGCGATGGTGTTGTGGTCACAACATGCTCATTGTGCGTGGTAAATTTATTTGCAGTGTAAATTATGGCGTTTGTTGTTACATGTTCATTTGTTAAAGTCCTTTCCGTAGAGCTAGTTGTTAAAGACGCTTCAGTTGCTGGTTTTATTGTTTCAGGGGTTTTAGTAACGATTACTGGCTCAGTTGTCATGATTTTAGGAGTGCTTGTGGTTTTTGAACCACTATTTTCACTATCGTAGTGAAACTTTTCCAAATCTTTATCCATATTAGATGAATCATTGGAATAAATGTGAAGCACTTCTTTGATTTGTTCCAATTGGTTTTGGATTCTGAAGAACTTAAGCTTTTCTAAACCATACGAACTAATCAATGGAAATGAGTCACCTTGCATATCGTCAGGCTCATAATCAATTTTATCTTTTTCAGTTTTGACTGGAGCGTTAACTTGCTCTTTTATTTCGAGTGGATGTTCTACGTGAGTCTCTTTAATAATGTTAGGAGCTGTACTAGTCGTACTGCTAACGTAATTAGTTACTTTAGTAGTTATTTCGGCAGTGGTGGCAGCAACAGTAGTCGATTCCATTGCTGATATGGCGGGCTGTTCAGCCGTTGTCAAAGCAAGAGTCTCCAGGGCTATTGGAGGATTGTTACTCGTAGCGGTCCCGCGATTATTTGTTGTTAGATCACCAGTATTAACCGACACATCATCATTATTGCTAGACACAAAAGCATTGTTAGAACCCTCGTTCTTTTCTTCGTCCCGCTGAGTGGTGATGTCTTCTGCCACACCATGCACTAAGCTAACAGTGTTCACAGAAGGCTTGGTTATATCATGCATATTTACAGCGGTGGAAGAATCCTCGGAAGAAACAGATTGTGGTAAAGAAGAAGCATGCCCATCTACTACATCTACACTTCTACGATGACGGGAGTGATGTTCCTCTTTACCTGTGCCTATGGTTGGCAAGCTTTGATGCGGCCTCGCCATAGTTTTGTTGACGAATTCCAGAGATGTTGCTTTTGATGCTGGAAACACTTCTGTTGGTTCACCGACGACTACTGTACATGATTTGGGGTTTTGATACGTCCAGTTAACAAAATATGACGCTGTGAACAAAAGATAACAATAAGATTTAAGCACATACTTAACGCAACCAACCTTGTACTGGGAATGTTACGTTACGATAATATTGTTGTTCAAAAGTTACAGACAGTTTATAAACAGTTCAAGAAATCGGCCTCTGATTTAAAATGTATTTCCGTAGATGTCATGAAGGGAGCATTTTTACGACCCAATTTGATTACCTATGTACACCGACATAAAAATTGGAAATTCAAATAAAATATTTTAATACTCAATAAAACCCAGTCAGCTATGATAGTAGACTCACCTGTCATATAAGACGCAATGGCTAACAATACAACGAAGAGTATTATAAATACAATAGCGGTGCACTTCCACGAGCACCTCGACGAAAGGCCTTTTCGGAAGTGAAACCGCGAACCGGCCGAAGGAAAGTTCGAGGATCGAAGGTTGTTCCGGACCGGGAGGACTGGAACTGGGGTACCGAAGGTCGGATGCGGTCGGTCTGACCGCTCCATTCTTTCTAACGTGCTTTTCTCTGGCTTGCCTGGACTACTACACGAAGAGTTCGACTTGTAGTCCATAGACGGATTCTTTTGAATATCCCCTGAAATTAGATTTAGGTTAGATATGTGCTAGTAGACTACTAAATTATTTGATGTTTTTGTGTGGTTAAAGTTATTGAGATTGAGAGAGACTAAAATTTACAATCGCGAGCACTTAAAGTTGATTTTACATTGTTCTTGTATTTGAATCAAATAGCACTGGATGGGAAAGATTGGGATATCCGATGATAATCGTGTTAGTATATTGGTCATCGGTTATTATTACTATTTATAGCTAACATTATATCTTCGAGAGAAAATTGACTTCCAGAAATCTGGGGTGAGTTAACTGATTTGAAGTGTAAATGTGTGTAGATGTGGGTGTACTTAACCTAATAAAGAAGTCAAAAAGGTTCTAACATTCACCTGAAGGCACGTAGAAGTTGCCTGAGGGCGTGCGCACGAGGCAGGAAGGTTCAAAGTCGCCCAGGTCCGCAGGATTGCCGGTGATGCGACCGTTCAGGCGAGACATGGTCGGATTGCGAGGCGGCACATCGGGGGGGAGACGAGACCCTTCCAAGAGACACCCTGTAGAATAAAGAGATGAGGTTTAGATACGATATTACACAGCGAATTGAAGGTTACCCTAATATATTTGAGAGAAGTGACCGTGACGGTTTGGCTGACATCAGAAAAGGTCTCCAACTTATACGTAGTTTGACTCAGTTGTTCGCTTCAGGCAGTAGATCGATTTTCACGCCAGGCATATAATTTACTAGTGCTTAATATAAACATGATTATTCTTCTTCATAACTTTGACTCAAGTTTAACAAAGTCAATGCAATCAAACAAGGCTTACACTGAAAGTCGTTGAAAACTTTGGAATACAAAAATAAGGTTCCAACAATAACGAGACTCGGAACAAACGAATGAAAAAATTCGAGCACTTGCAGGTTTATTGCTGTTAAAATAAAACAACCCTTTTAAAAGTTACGATAAATAAAGCCCAGCCTTTATCTTAGACGCTTGTGGCAGTTTTGCCTCGTCAATAAAAAGAAAAATAACAAATAGGACGGTACTTTGATAAGACATAGAAAAAATGACGAGCATTGCGTCGCATGAACCCATGGACGGCCATACAAGTATTATCTCTTCGTATAAAACCTAAAATCCCATTGTATAATCCAGGAGGATTAACGAAGCAGAACTTGGCCTCCATTATTACCGATAATCTGTTATCAAATGCCGTTATTTGTAAAGTTAAAGGCTTTTACAAATTTAATCAGCATGCTCCAGCGGTCGTGGCGGAGGCATTAGCACAGGGAAAAATTTAATTAATTCCATCCACGAAAATTTACAAGTTGAAATTCAATTAGGGGCGAATATTGCTCACCGTAATGGCTCGTAAACAAATAACCGTGGATAGGCTCATGCAAATGGATCAAAGATCGCGTGTTTCGGCTGTTCTTTATAAGGAAAATATATTAGAGCGGGAGCTGCTTGTCTAACCGCGGGCGCGGCGGACTCTCCCATCGCTAATATAAGCTAATGGAAAATCGAAGTATTATCTGTGGCTCGCGCCCTCGACGCCTCTTATCGGCCCGCCATAACATCCAACTTTTGATCCTTTACGAATTTTAAGGATTCCTTCGAGCGTTAATTAATTTATTGTACCACCCGATGTAGCCGCAAGAAAACTCAATTAATTTTAAAAGGGTTTTTGTGTTGTTTTTTTCGCGATCGATCTCACCCACCCTCTCGATCACTACCGAAATGAAAATGGTGAACTTCTCGACAATATCGTCAGCCGCCTTTTGTGGTCTCGCCCTTTGATACCATTCTTTTCTTAGCAATTAGAGATTAATGAGTTTCATTGAACTTTCATAAAGCGCACTATAATCCGCAGTACCTACCTACTGTGAATAATAGCTATTTATAGTGCAGTAGTGATTGGTGAAAGGTGAAATACTTTTAGTTTAAATACTGTGTAGTGTGTATATTTTTTTACGTTCTTGCGTTCGTCTTATGTTATGTTCTTGCATTCCAAGCTTCGTCTCAGATACATAGTTCAAACTCCGTAAGTGAATGGTGTATACTGCCATGCTGACACTACCATCCATCGACTCATATGTAACATAATCAGAGGGTTGTCGACAACATTTCATGGCGTGCTTTACAACTGATACTAAGCACTTTCTAAATGCGGTAATTTGTTATGAGGGCCGATGTTTAAGGACAAATGCGCCAAGTCGAACGGCCGATCCATCCCATCCCGCCGCCGCAGCCAATGAAAAAACTAAATCACCAAATCCCTTACCTAATTTAGGAGGACAAGCATAGTCATTAATACACACGTCAGTCGTCGTGCTACTACAAAATGTGGCCCATTTATATCCCGTCTCGGGGCCTGGGAATTATGGTAATCGGACGAGTCGTGTCCTTTGTCTGTAATGGTTGGTAATTACCGAGGCATCTCCGGGGGCACTTCGTCTACTGAGGGGCCCACGGCTCGGAGAATTCGACACTCGTTACGCGAATCGTCTCAACTTTAAAAAGGGAACGCGATTTTGAATGCCGTCATGGGATTTGTCGTTGCGCACCCGGAACAAACTCACTTTTTTTTCCTCTTTTTACTTTTGCCAAAATTGCCTCCCACATACTGGGTCCTGATTGGTCCTTTTTGAGTTTGTTTACGCAAGGAAATCGGTATTTTTTACAGCCAACCCAGACTTTTCGGCGCTCGCTTTTACTATCCCATATTATTTATTGAGACTACACTATGCATAAAACTGAATAACAATCAGATAGAGGCCACTATCCATATTCCGGTTCGTTTATTTTTATATTTTTCGAGCCATCTGGCATCCGATCTCCTATTTTCCGTTTAGGATCCGTATTTTCTTCCGAAGAAATCCAAAGCTCGCTTACTTATTGGAAGATAAAGGGGGTGTGTTTCGGCTCATTTGCGGCCGAGCTCGGCCCGAACAAACGTGATTTCTTATTGGAAACGGAAAAGAAACAGACCGACTTGTAATAGAGTAACTGCGGTTTACCGCCAGTAAGCTTCGCTAGAGAGGTTAATTCCCTGTCCATTATTCCTGCTAAGATTAACATTCAGCTTTTTTACTATTTGTTCAAGAATATTGATACCAGAAGATGGCTGTTACTTTATGACACAAGAAAGTAATTTGGCGCAGATGTTGGCAAGGCACAAACTGTCTAGTATATATCTCTCCAGGTAGTTTCATAACCTGTGACGTTGATGTATGAGACGTAAAGCACATTCACGTGTTAGACGCACACCGATAGAAACGAGATACATTTGGGCAATCTCTGAAGGCAAGAGACGCGGCGGCAACACGTGCTCACAATCTTAAACTCGTTACACGAACATTCCCGAAGCAATTTAGAATTTAACCCTTAATCTTGATCCTAACTCGAATTGTGAACATGCAGAGAGTCCTTATCTACGTAGATTAATATCGGAAAAACATATGCAGATACGCATATCGATAGTTCAAAACAGTTGTGCCGTAAAAACACTTAAACCATATGTTCTCGATGGCGTCGATTCCCCAATTTCGATTTTAAATTTAGCACCAAAGTTGGACCCGTGCAATATTTATATGAGAGAGCGGCGCTGCGATTTATAGTTGGGAAACAATCGGGAACTTGGTCCGGCGTCGTCGTGACTTCGTTTTAATTAGTACCCATTCATCGTTGAACAATCGAGTGCTCGAACAAATCCATTATCGGGAACTTTTCGATAGTCGAAAGAGGTGTATTCAAAGTTTTGCGATTGCAAAGGGATCGAGCACGAGGGCTTTTGTGGACCTTACATTCTGATGCCCGGGAACTGTCTTCCGAGGGATCCCGTCCATTATACAATCTATAAAATAAAACTAAGTACTCGATATTCAATATTTTTTATTATTCGGGCTTTGAAGAATTGGGTTTTCTTATAATTTCCTTTACGTCTCGATATCGGAAGGTTTAGCAAGCATTATCGAAAAATTCGGAGGCATTAACGAAATTCAGCAGTTCGGGAAAGGAAGGCCGCCGCTATCTCCCGCTACAAGTGGAATGGGCTTGCGTAATGACATTACGCGTACATTTTAATCGATGGATCACGGTTGGCCGGAGCCCAATGCTGTATACATACGCTTATCTCCACGGTACATAGTCGGATTCATTCTATTAAAATTGATTGATTAACTTCTCGTATTGGTTTGAATTTGTAAAACAGTTGTACAAATAGCGCTTTAAGCATATTCGACACGTGTAGTATTTGATTAAATCGTGATGGCGCGTTTGCATGTGCGTGCTGGTACAAGCGGCGACGAATGTAAATGTATAGCGCGCGCAATGTATCATGTCAAGACGCCGCGGCCGGCTGCCACGCTGATAAGATTACCAGACAAAGGAAGTCCACCCATATCACTACCACCACGACCGCTAAATGCGAACCTTCATTTACTACCCCTTCTGCTAACGTAACTAATCTCAATTTTAACACAAAAGCTTTAGAGTCGACATTGTCTCGTACGGTCTTTATTAGTGTCCCGACGTCAACGTCTGCTTCGTTAAAGGACACTCAGCTTTATTTATGTTGACATACTGGCAATGTTGCCTTATTTGTTGTTGACTATTCCTATTGTAGTGAATGGGATTTGGACCGTACGGTTGCTTGAATAGAGTTGAGATTGGTTGTTTCGTTGTAGAATATAGTTGGTTGCGTTAAGGGAATTTGACTTCTTTGTAGTTGGTTTTAGGGTTGTTTTTTTAGTATCCGGGTTGTAGGTAGAGAGGTTAGCCGGGTGGTTTCCGGACGACGATAAGGAGACGATGTTGCTAAGTCGGTCCGTCACGCGACCTGTCCACTAATTTATGTTGCGCTGATTTTGTGATATAACAACCCAGTAGACGGAACCCTTCTCGTACACTCGTAGTTGTAGACGGGGCTGAAGTAAGGCTTTTTATGGGCAGTTATGTTAATGTATTGTCTAGCAAACATCCGCAGAACAAAGTAACTTACTTTCAGAACATAAATTGACATTAATCTCATTAGAATTCGACGTGCGGTGTAGTATTTAACAAAGAAAGCTTACTTTCTGAATAAGTTGGTTGCAAGGTACGTTTAATAATTTGCTTTGATAGTGTAACACCTACTTATGGGTATTTTTTCAGTTCAGAGCAGTAATTGGGTTTGTTAATTTGTACCCCTACTTTGTGAGGTCTGTAGTTGGAGTACCTTCGGATGTTAGATTACAGACTTGATAATAAACAGAAAGTGCAACGTTAGAGCTCGTTAGAAGCCTCGCTCGGGAGCCTTCATTAGTGTTTACAAGTAAATGGAGAAAAAATAAAGCGTCCGAGAGCAGCCGGGCGGCTCCGGTTACACGGCACACCAGCACGCCAGCGCCGGAATATCTTCACGACTCAACATCAACTAACTAATGCTTGAAACAATATGCAGCGCCATCATTAATCTCACTATCTCATTGTACATATTTCTTTGTCTAAATCCATTAAATTAATTACAGCCATTTGGGGAGCCGACTGCGTATTTATTAGGCTCGTTATCATTCATTGAATCTTTCGATAGACGAGTACTCGGTAAATTGGAAGAAATGCCGAGACGCCGTGATAGATGTTCTACTTACACGTAAATGGGGAGCCAAATTAGCTGTCTACCGAAGAATGCAGTTACGTCCGTGACTGATACCCGTCGATGGATTTCGGGTGTGAGATCCCGAGTGCGACTTAGATTCATAGGTGTCATCGCGTCCGTTTAGAAGGGTGTTGAAATTGGGAATTTCCGCACGAGGTGCGAAGAGTCGGCAGAACGGAATGAGTGCGTTGCCTGTGGATAGACGTGCATTGTTGACATAGCTCGTTACAGCCGAGTGTACTGCGGGAGACGGAGCGCGTCTTTGTGTTAGCGAGTCCTCGGCCGGCCCGCGAGCCAAGAATGTTTATTAGTCGCGTACAATAGGATCGACGACGAGCTGCGGGCATTTGATTCCAGTTGAGCCCGTCAGATGTCCGATAACCGGCGGTGGCTCGACTTCATTAACCTTTACCCGTCCGCGGAGGCATTAATTACGCTTAATAGAAACAAACAAAACGAAACTCCGACAGATAAATGGGCCGAGATAGTTATTTAATTGTCTTATCTGAGGAGCGGGCGTCGAGACGTCTCCGGCGGCGTGGGGTGCTGGAATAATGCAGATTCATTTGCCGTTTACGTCTTAACTTTTGTCAAAAGTTTCCATTTCTACCGATCCCCCTTTCCGCTAATGAACGATTCACAAACGAGATTGGGTGTTGTGAATTAATGTTTTGTGTAATTGCTTGTGTACGATTGTGTAATTTGATGCGCGTAATCAATGGCAGAAGATAACAACCGCGGCGCCGTTACGGGGAGACACATGTAGCGCAATTTAACATCATAAACGTGAATTATATTTATGACTACTGTTGAACTGTTTTTGATTGAGTACGTGGTGTGAACCTTTAGTGTGCAAATACTTTTCAAAGGTTACAAAAAAAATTGTGAGATATTTGTCAAAGCTTAATCCGCATTCCCCTTGTCTAGAGGGGAGACACGCATATGTTATGGGAATATATTCAGGCGCGTCACACTGTCACATGTCCAGTATGGAAGTGGTCATATTTTTCGTCGCCACTTTTTTCAGGAAGCACGAGCATCGCCGACGGCGATACCCTGATAGAGATTGATGATCGCACCTACCCCCGCCCCGTCCCGTGCACACCCTCGCGGGTCATTGAGCTTACTCGATTACACCAGGCCAGAGGGGATTCGCATATATCCAAATTACCCTAGTGATGGACGTTTCTTACCCAGATAACTATCCTCCAATAATCCCCTTGGTACCGTATCAACGTATCGATAACTACTCGTATGTTCTCATTTGTGTTTAGTTAGTGATGCACTGTCGAATTTCATGCGCAAAATAATGCGGACTTTTAATATGAACACTAAAATTCGAAAGCTTTCAGTTTTATCACCGTTCCATTGTACGCTAACAACATTATTATACAGGGCTGCACCAGTTTAATGTTAAAATTGCCATCCATAAAAGTCGGTTTTGAGAAAGGAGTTTTTAACCGTAAAAAAAAGGAGTTTCGGTTACGCAGTGTTCCGATTCGTAATTTAATCTGACGTCACCGTTGGCTAATTATTTGGCCTCTTTTGATGAAAAAATAAACAAATGACAGCAGAGGCGCTCGATGCGCATTTGTCGACGCGAGTTGCAGCGCCCGCCATCTTGAATCTTGAGTGGCATTCGACACCGACTGAGTGGCCTATCCACGCACCCAACCGCAGACAAGTGTCATTATAACGGTGCGTACAAAAAATGCGTTTTCTTTGCGTAATTGGTTATGAACCCTTCACTTGTAAAAAATCTGTGTACAGCTAACACCTCATGATGCAACCGACATAATATATTGCCGCGCGGCGAGCTGAGGACTCTCAATTGCGGCAAAATCATATCGCGTATGAAATAAATCAGCTGTTCCGGGGTGCCTCGGGACGGATCGCGTTACACCCTCGATTTGTGAGGTTATTTGCATTTCGATATAAAATGGCGGGCGCGGTGGGATTTGACGTGACGTTGACAGGTGCGCACGCTGTCACACTGTGGTCTCATTTTAAAGCAGATACTTGTGTTCACTGCTTGGTTAATTACTGCTGATGTGACTGTAGTAGTGTTTGTTCTTCAACCAGTCTCGATTCCTATTTATTACTAAAAACAGTTTGTATAATCCAAAGTACTAATTAGTAATTAGTAGTATTTAGTAGTAATTTTTTGTATGTATTTTCGGTTTCACCCTAAAACGGTAGAACGGATTACGATGAAATTGACCACATGGGTAGACCAAGACTTGGAAAAAGATATAGGCTAATTTTCATCCTAGATCGCAGACGAAGTCGCGGGGAACAGCTAGTGTTATATAAGAACCGAAAATAAAAGTTTATTTTGTTTTGGATAACTACTAAAGACTCATTAGCAGCCAGAATTGTTCTAACTAGTTATAAAACATCTAATCGCACTAGAAACTAAGCTGATAATAGTCGCGATAATTGGTAATTACTCTCACTCTAAAGCCCGTCGACTGGAACTGAATAATCCTTTCCAACTTTTTTAATATAAAAGAGACAAAACGAGTCTTTGGAGCAACTTTTTCAAAGCGGATTACTTTAGGCTTCATGCTTTCAAAAGTATAAAATAACCTAATTCCGCATAAGCGCTACTCGCGAGGTTCACGGAAACATACAAACGCCGGGCGACCCATTCTATATGTACAGAGGTCAAGATACTCACAGTCCTTTGTACCCAAATAGATATAGTACTGTGTGCATTAGCGAGGGTCGCTTTTCTTAACATTTTTTCCTCGACAAAGACGCGGCAATACCGTCTAGCCTCTTCCGGTAGGGTTCGCGGGGAACCGCGATTAAATACATGTCATTTTGATTTATACCCGCAATTATTACACTTCATACACTTACACACAATCATTGTGTTTCTGGTCAGAGTTAGAATGAAGGGTTTAAACTAAACAATTAATTTAATTAAACGCACAAGCAAACAGTATTAATAATAAACTCGGCTGTTATGGTTTAGCACAAATATTTGCACAGGATACAATTAATTAATTACTATCGCATTGTGGCATTAATCTAATTGCGTATGTATGTAAATTTCAATGTAAAACATTTGAACAACAGCATACGGCGATGCGTGGCCGTAGAAAAAATATATCGAGCACCGGACGGTCAAACCAGCACTCCAGTTTAAAACCCATTTACAAATGTAAACGTTGCCGGCGTTACTCAAACAGTGCGGAGGCCCACGGGCCTTTCCGGGCCCATCCATCTTGTGGCCTAACGGGTCCGAATGTTACATTGACGAACGATGGCCCCTCGATATGGAAGATGACACAATGCGATGACCCCGAATCCATTCCTTCTAAGACCCGGGTAATAGTTTTTCCCCACTATCCGTTACTCTCCATATTTTATCGGACCTTTTTATGAGGGTTATATTGAGAATGTGTCATGTTGCGATTCGTTCGGCGTCGCTGTTGCGCGCTTATGTATACATATTTGATGCAGACGCGTAAAGGATTGATGACCCTTGTACCATTTTTTTGGGACCGACTCCACAATCTATTTATTTTCGGATTCCGGCTAAGCACATGTGTTAAAGATATCGCTGGGGCGACACGTCCTAGGGTCGTCGAGTAATGCTTTGTCTCTTATTTGCATTGTTGCAACCCTAATGGAGGCCATTTTGTTTCGATCACGTTGAGGCATTAATGACGTCATCCATCACGTCAAGTTGACAAGCCAGCGCAGTTGCAATGGACGCGGATTTAGTGTTGCCGTCCAGGAAAAAACGTACAACCGAAAACGTAGAACTATTAAAAATCTATTCTCTACATTTTAAAACATATTTCGTATTTTATTCGTCGTTTATAAACTCATCGTAACAAACGTTCAGAAACTTCGTCTGATTAATGTGGAGCCCAATTTACAGACGTAGCAGATGTGTAATTTGTTTAGTTCTATCTAAGCTTATTTGGAACAAGATCTTACTTGAGTGGATCAATGTCGGTAATCTCGCCAGATTTCGCACTAAATTTAGGCTGGCAACTCCGCTACATGCGCTAATCCAGGTTAGTAATCACACGGTAAACCTATTACCATTTCAAGTGTGAAGTGTGAAATCGCTCATTTCCAAATGGCGCCGGAACGCCAGCCAAATGCAACCGCACCTCGCTATTTTTAGAGAATAAATTCAATTACGAATTGCCTCATTTAGAACGGAAGGAACGCAAAATAGGGCGGGGCTTGTTAGTCGTAATCTAGTGACTAAATAATGGCGTGAGTTATGGCCGCCGCCGTGTGGATTAAAACGGACTATTCTATATAAAACATGGACAATAACCGGGTGTGGAGAGGGTATACCCAGCGGACAAGATCCCTCGCTGGCGGAATTTCATTTGCAAAATTTTCTCTGACCGAAACGCCATTATGAACGTGTATAATATAAGTGTCCTAAATTGAATTTCTTGACATGAGTGCCGCCTAAGCAGGCCTGTAAAAATGAGATTCCAAAATTACGTGGCGTAATTTTTACGCGTGAAAATGACGTACGTGTAATATAATCTACGCGCGAGATTAATCCCTCAGAAATGTAGACGGAAACGAATCAAGAAGACAGCGGTAAGTATCTACACGGGTATTCCATCAGGGCGCGCCTTCGCACCTCCGCATTTTTATGTTTTCATAAATTTCCGTTGAGATCAATATTTTATATTCGCACCGGCACCGCAGTAAATGGGGATTTTTTGCAAGTTCGCGCCGCACCCCCGGCTTTATTTATTCGGATGTGGCCCTCTCGAGATTCGCCACTTGTGCCGTTCGATACATTTTTCACACGAATAATGTTATCACGTACCGTTTCTACGCGCCTTCTCTATCACTTATGCATATACTGTGTTTTTGTGGTGTGTACGTTGGCTCTAATTTCAAAATCGCAACGCAACGTCGCCTTGGCTGTCGTTTTAAACGTGAGATTTGTCCGGTTATCCGGGAGTCGTGAGAGACAAATCCAATCGCTGAGAATCCTTGTACGGGCGAGCGTTGATTGGTCGCGACATTTTATTACCTTAGCCAGGAGTTGGTTTTACGAGGCGGGCCCGACAGCCAGGAGGGTGGTTTTACGTGATAAGTATTTTTATTTGTTCGAGAGCTTGGATAAACTGGTGGAGGTGGCCGCGGATTACTTTACCGTAACACAATCTCTAAGCTTTTACGGGCACCTGTCACGTCGCTGTCCTATATTTTGGAGTTTTTCTGCGAGTTGAAGCTGTCAGTTTATCAAATTACTATGTTACAGATGGATGGTGCACGTGGTGTGTTCTCATGGTAGTGGTCGCAGTGAGTATCTTTGGGCCGCCCGTCGCTAGGCGCTTTGTCCGCGCGGCGCAAAAAATGACCCAGTGTGCAGCGCTCCCGCTGCTAATCCTATTTACTCCGGCAAATAAATTATAGCGGCCGACCACTAATACGTACGGACGGTGCCCGGCGCGATACTAACTGCTCTCTGTTACTGCTACATTTATAGTGGGATTTGCCACTTGTTGTAGATTTGTTACATATATCGGTTTCTATTACGACGATATACGAGAATATTAAGTTTCTTTTGTGTCATTTGATGGTGTATTTTATCCCACTATAGGAACGCAATGGGATTGTGTAAATAATAGGCTTCCGGATAAGGCATGTCTCGCAAGTTTGATCATTTGGAGGGAAAAAGTGATTGGTAGTGCGTTTACTGAAGGTCCAAGTTTTTATCATCGGAGGTGTAAACAAGTTTTAGGCATAGAAAGTAGGTATGGTGGAAACCAAAATCGGGCGAGATACACAAAAACTAACCTTTTAATAAAAAATACGGAATACGATTTATGTAATGACCCAAGTTTAAAAAAATGTTTTTACAAGAAATTACGAATAGATGTCGTAAAGTGTCGTTATTTTTGTGTACAACGAAAAACCCAATATTTTTTTAATGCTACCTGTTTACTAATGTTCTACGAAAAAGAGATTCGTTTCGTTTCGAGGAAAATCTTGTGACTTCGTACATAAGAGAATTTACCCTATATTTGTTCATTTAAGATAACTAAAAATAAAAATTCTGCCATTGTTTTTCTTGGAAATTTGGTGGCTGTATAAAAAATGGTGACTTTAGGACAACCTTTGTGTCTATTAAAAAAAGAGATTTATTTTTCATGATCGGATATATCTTCTTCACTTCCTTCAAGAATGTATGGTTAAATCAGATTGTTATAACCTCTTATTCTACCTTATACTCCCTCTCACAGAGAGGAGGCCTGTGTCCCAGCAGTGGGAACACTATAGGCTGATTATGCTTATTCTACACCATTTATTGTTATCCACGTAATAATTGTCTTTATGTTATAATTTAATTGGTGTTGTACCGTTTTAATTAACAATAAATTGATAGAACTATCATATCAACATTCTCCTCTCATATCTATCACTTTTCGATAGAGATGTGACGCTACTTCAGCATCTATCGACAATATCAAAGGTAATCGATACATGCAGTACATAAAGGGTTATTTGTGGCAGCATCGCTTCTCTTCGTCTATCGCCACGCGTGTGTGTTCAATGTAATTGTAGGTAAACAACTGACGGTGTTGCCAGATAAGCGCGTCATTATCATAATGCGACGTACAGGTGATAACGGGGACTGTTTCTGAGTTTGTCTTAAACTGCTATCTACTTGAGCAGACTTCGTACGAGACGGCTCGACTTAAGGCTACCTCTAACTAGAAGATACGAAGCGAAAAGCTCCATAGAGTGGGCCAAGTTCTAGCTCGTCCTGAGGTGACGAAAGTCTCATAACGTGATGTGCCTTAGGTTGAGGCAACCTCTCAGCTTGAGCAGCCTTAGGTGAAGGCTACGCTTTGACCTTAGAACCTTTAGCTAGTGAAATATTCTTAGATGTCACGGGTGGGAAGAGAAGAAGCGTAAACAAAGCTTATACTACGCTAGTAGCTTTAATTTTAATACCAAAAAAGACAACATACGTCATCCCCTACAAGTTCTTAAATATACGTTTTAGCATTCCTTCCACATTTGTTTGTCTGTACGTTCACTCATATCTGTCGTGCGTGAGTGTTCAATGAAATTGTTTACAAACAACTGTCGGTGTTGCCAGATACGCGCTTCATTACCATAACACAGCGCGCAGGTGAAAACGTGTAAACTATGTGTGTGTGAAAGAGAAACACGTATAATGTGGGTTTGTTTACGAGTAGCCTAAGGTTATAATCGCCGTCTTGTAGCAAAGTTCAAGGTCTAGTTAAATTAATTTTAGAAATAGCTGCCATATTATGTAAAGGTTTTTTACTACAGTCTGTGTTTGTAGGAAGTAAACATGTAATGTGATGTTTAGTTTTATTGAAATGTTTTGTGTCTACGAGTCTACGAATTTCGTAGCACGTGCTACGCGGGTTTTCAGATTGACTGCTACGACTACGAAATAAACTATTTTGCGATTATCGTTTCATTATGTGCTTGAAACAGTATATGCTTCTCTATCATTTATATTGCTTATTAATTTATCGCATCATTATACTTTCCATAGAGGCAACTATTACAATTTGTCTCTGATCCGTGATCACTAAATATTGGAATATGTAAACTTTAACCATGCTCTGTTATAAAAAGATTTTTATACGTAAGTATAACCTACTTTAAGTTTAGTCTTAGTTCATAGCAAAAACATATTTTCTACGATACTCTGTAAACCAACTTTAACCGTAGCCAGTCGTAGACTTTATTAAATATCTTCGCATAAAACATTCCTTGATAAAGTTTTAAAATATTCCATATGACGCGATGCATAACAGGCGTGTTTGCATAAGCATTCTTCGAACTGAATCCGAATTGCCGTCATATAAATTACAAACTTTACCGTTTAAACGTGAATAATTTAATATTCTAAAACGTACGTAGACACCGCCACTATAATTCTAAATTAGAAATTCCATCTCACACATGCGGCGCACACAAAAAAGATAAATAATTTCGTGCCATTTCAATAAAGCCACAATTTCACGGGCGCGTTGGCGCGAACTCGCGAGTGTTACAATTTAATAGAACTTCAAAAGGCCTGCTGATTCCACCACAATTCTATCAGCTTAGCACGAGATCCCGAGCATTATGCGTATAAAAAGCGGTTATCGCGCACCCTCCCCCCGCAGGCGAGCGGGGGAGGGGGCCGAGCGAGGCGAATAGGGGAACAAAACGGATACGGGACGATACTACGCGAACTCTAGCGGAACATAACTTTTGAGTAACTTTTTAGGTTGTTTTAAGTACATTGCTGTGTTGCTACGGAAAGTACCCGGTAGTTTATTGGAATGCGCGCATTATAACGCTCCGATATATTGAGTCGTTTTTTTCTGTATCGATATTGTTTATGTGGAACACATGTGTCTTCATTTCGTGTGTTTTGTTCAGAATTGCTGATGACGTTTTAAGTGAGGAAAAGTATAATAAAAATGTGGTAAATAAAGAAACTGTTGTTACGGCATACAGGTCCGAGTTCAAACTTTAGAAATGTTTCCTTGCATAGACCGTCCATTCAGTAGAAAAAAAACTGAATAAATAGAAGCGGAGGAAAATGTTGGGGGTTTATATTTATAGTTTCAATTAGCGGGCTTTGCACGCGCCGCCCGTTTGCCTGTGAAGCCCGTTATTAGAATTTAAATAATATATAAGCCAACTTTCTAGAAAAAATACACTTTCGAGCGTTCCAAACTCGAAAATAAATCCAGCTGTAAATTAGCGCGAGTACAAAATTCATTGCGCGAAAATTACGACAGTATAAAAGGCGGTCGTCAACAAAATTTAATTCGACATTCGTTGGAAAACGCCTCATTTGAACGACAATAATCAACGCATAAAACAGTTTAATGCGGTCACTTTAAAAAAGCTCGCGATACGCAGCCAGTGCGCTTTCGTTCGGAACAATTAAAATTGCGCACTGTCAACGCTTTGCGATTTAACAGTGACTATTTAGCGACAATTACGTTACATCACTGTCCATTGTCCTGTAGCGATTAAGCTTCAACTACAATGGTCCAATCCCGACCTCTAACGAAGCGACTTCGGCTGTTTCCGCCCCCACTTCGGTTCGCTCAAAGAAGCGTAATTTGCGGTTACGAAATTGTAGTCGCTACGAATTTTGACGATGTTCGCCGAAGTTTACCAACTGCAGTCGTTTGAAAGTCGACCTTTCAACGGGTTAAGTCGAGTTGACGAAGTTCCGGGTGTGTCAGGGTTAATTCGACCGGTCAGTTTAACCCCTATTGGCTCGGACGGGTTGGGATATTAAATAGCATGGGATAGTTCACTATTGATAACATTACTTTTTATGGGAGTCCTTTTATTGTTAGACCTTTACACAGAGATTAAATTACACGTGCCTGTATCTCATTTCGTGAAGATATTTTTTGGTTCTATTGCGAATATTTTTCTCAAAGAGGATACCATCCGGGCGATAGTAATACGACATGTGAAGAAACAAATAGGATTCGCACAGTGGCAACATAAAGCCTAACCCTCCGTCGAAACCCGAACATACAAAGAAAAACCGATTACAGTAAGCCTTGAAATAACGGTAACTTTATCCTTCTATTAGCAATATTCTGTTCGCACTGAGTGCTGCGCAATTATACGTTGACAAAGCTCGGCAAAGGAGGTAGGGGCCCTTTGTTACAGCGACGCCAATAATGATGGCATAAACTTTACTAATTTTGCTACAGACCGCGAATGTTGCCGCACCAAAGCCCGGTTCACATGACGCGTCCTAATTGTCACGTGGAGGTAAAAATTGAGCTGGAGACTTTTGGTGGAGAGAAAGGAAGTGTTTTATGATTCGTGCTGTTTGATGTTTGAATGAGGTAATGTTGAAAATAAGCAAGGTCTGTTTCCGTAATTTTGCTGCTCGAGCCCGCTATGTTTAGTCAAAATAACGTATTCCTGATTTCTTCAGTCAAAATCAGTTATTCTCATGAAAGAGCTGGGACTGTAACATATCATGTACGTAGTCTTATTTAGTATTTAATACCAATGGAAATAGTACTGTTAGTTAAACTTAAGAATAATCTTTTCAAATGTTTATATTTGGTTGCGGCCCTCGCCTATTAGTCATTTCATTTAGTGGTAGATATAGTATAATTTTATGCATAGTTTCAGACCCGCTTTCTAGAAACAATAAACCGAACACAAAACTCAATAACCACATTCTGCACACCGCCTTACTTCGTATACTGTTACAGTAGCTACTTCAGAGCGCGATATCAATTGCTCGCTAACTATGGCTGATAAAACGCGTTCGCCCTTTGACAGCAGACTCGGAACTTCACTTATCAGTATTCTCGTTAAATTCTAACAATACAACGAACGTTGCTCTGTTTAAGTAGCCTATATCCCTTGCTTAGAAGGCTAGGAAACTTCAGTAATAGGTGTTGGGTGGTTTTTATCGGTGATATGTTTAAGCGGCACGTGTATACTGCGAGGGATTGTGATTATACATGCTAGCTGCTGGCGAGGTTCTATAAGTAAACGTTATGTAACGCGAAGAAGTTGTTGTTTATTTTTTGCGTTAGTTTTGCTTAGTAACAGGGAATGGGATTTAGTTTCAGTATGCTGCGATAATACCACGTACAAAATTACACGTATTAATACGTACGTATAAAATTACATTATTTTTGTAAACGTTTAGTAACAGACAAAAAGGAGCTACTAGGCTAACTCGGTGGCTACGTACAGGATTTTAAAACCCGATACCTTATTGCTTTTCATTAAAGTAATAGCTGCTCTCTCAACACACCTTGAAATTCGCTAACGCAAGAAAAAACGAGCGATGAAAACAAATTCTAATAAAAAGTCTCAAATTAAAAAGCATGGGCGCAACAACTGCAGCTCGCGATAAAAAATCATTAACGCCAAACATTGTTCTGGTGGCGTTGAAAATCGCGATTATCGCTAACTCAAACTCGGAGTTTCGCGCTCGCCCCGAGGACGCGTTAAGCGTGGCCCGCTCTCCCCCAAAATATAGGCACAAAAAGCCGCTCATAAGTAATTCACCTGTTAAAGCGGATGAAAATAATGGCCGACCACCAATTTCAGTTCTGCTTACTCGTGAAAAACGTTCGCTCGAATGAGATAATGGTTTTAAGATAATAGATTTTAGTGCGTTTCGGGACGACCGCTCAGTTTTGCAAGGCAATGAATATGAAAACTCAATTTTGATATATGTACCTGCAAGTTATATTTCAATTTATTCATTCTTGTGGATACTGTACCTGGTAAGTTAGCTCATAAATTACAAGTAATAACTACGTTACAAGAATGTGAAAGATGATACATTCTTGAATTCTGAACTTATCTGCTTTCGCTACTCTGTGGCATGAAGAATCTTTTCAATAATTTCGGAAAATATTCTCCATAACTTTAAAAGTCGGATGTGTATTATGAACGTAAAGTGCGACATTAAAGCAAAGGCCTTTTATAATGTCGACCTGCTCTGTCGGGGTGAAATGTGACCCCACTAGAGTATATGTAGACCACACACTCATACCACCTACCGTGTTTAAGTACGAATTTACTCATACCTACTGACATATAATGCGAATTGAAATAAATTCCAATATAAACCTGAGTTGTAATTGTAAAATGTAAGTCATGACTTATGAACTATATTTCGTTTCATTATCATTCATTTGTTGTCATCAATTTGTTACTGTTAATTAAGTATTTGTTCATTTATAAACCCAATCTCATGTTTGTTATAATTAATTAGGTAGCTGCGAAATAATTAATCAAAATGATTTTCATTAACGCTAATCGATTAACTTACACAGTACTTATTTATGTAGCTTTAGCTGATGATACAAAACAAATGATATTAAAATGTCGTCTTCATATTTAATTGCAAAAAACTCTCCCAGACTTTGTTTTTAAACCCAATGCCATCTAACAATGCTTTTCCTTGAATAATAAGAGGCGGTAGTCTGGCTTTTCTCTTAATACCAGAGAGTCCGCAAGATTTGCTATTAATTATTTAGTATTCTCGTTCGACTTGCGATCTCTGTCTGACGAGAAATGTTTAATGCCCATTGCAAATACGATATTGATACTTACAAAATAATCATATTTAAGTAGAGGAACTTAAGATGCTACCATTGTGATTTAAACAAGAGAATTTGTAGCCCAATAGGAATATGTTCAGTTTGAGAAAAAGACTATATTGCATTTGCATTGTATTTTGTAATCGTCCAACAATGAAATTCATTAAATAATAATTGTCAATTCTTGTAGATACTTTAGAAATACTGTGAAGATTTATACTTTAACAAATTTATTTGTTTTACTAAAGATTTTTATTTCAAATTTCTATTTTATAGGACTATCAAAACTTCATAGGCAACAAATTGCATCGACACAAATCCCATATGCACCGTGTTGTGTACAAAGATCACAATTAAAGTTTTGTTCAAATATTTACTGAACATTTGTCAAAGTGTCCGTTTGCTTACGTAGCGGCGACTAGGTCTCAACTAGAGCTTTAGCGGTCACTTTCCTCGCCAGGGTGCACTCGACAACGAACAGTTAAGCGCTCGCAAATAAACAGACTTACTGACGATTCAATTATACATATTGATTTTTATTGTTGGGTAAATGGATAAAAGTATTATTTATTTATATATACTTTACTGTCTTTTGCCAGTCCTTACGGTAGGAGTCAAGCTCGTCCCGCCATCTTCGTCTTGGCCTGCTGCGATGGGTCGTGCGTTTAGTCGCAAAAGATAGAATTGTGTGGAAAAGGGAGTGGAGGGCCTTTGGCCTGCAGTGGGACGATACAGGCTAGTTAGATAGATTAGATACTTACACCACAAAAATACAATGTATTTTTTTATGTCATAACAAAAAACAGATCGAACACTAACAATATACAATGGGCGACCATATTGCTTTCTGCGATCTCTATTATGTTTTAAAAACGTTTTGTGAGGAAATAAGAGCAAAAATAAGAGCAAGTCATGTACAAAACAATTGCACCTCAGCATTCTGAAACATTGTTGAACAATGCAGAAGTCAAGGTACAACTCAAAAGTTACTCAAAACCAACAAGGAAACATAAGAGCGACTTAAGAACTGTTCGCAAAGAAACATCTACATTTATTCCAAGTTCTAGATTCTCACACCAATTAATTACCACTTGAAACTTCACAAAAGTGAGAAACTAAGCGACCGTTCAAATTGCTTAAATCTTTCACGGCAACAATGGGAGGACAATAATTGCTAAAGAGGTTCGTACACCCAGCAAGGTGCGACGCGACGCGCGAACTGTGCGGGGGCGAGCGCATGGGTCCCACATTCTATCGATTTGCTTAGCCTTTTCCCAGCTATGTTCTAGTCGGCTTCCAGTCTACTGATGGGTGCAGGTGAATACCAGTATTTCATAGGGAACGACTGCCTATCTGACCTCCACAACCCAATAACTGGGTAATACGATACCCCTTGGTAAGACTGGTTGCCAGACATTCTGGCTTCTGACTACCCGTAACGACTGTCAAATATCTATGAATGACAGCCGGGACCAGGTTTAACGTACTTTCCGGGGCCATCCGCCAGGAACCCATCCACGGACCGATTGCGGCAAGCATAGTTTAACCTGATGGATCGACCCGTGTGGTTACTTAGCCAGGAGCCCCCCCCTATCACGCCATTAAATATGACCACACATTTCTGATGCGAATGTATGGTTCGAAATTCGCTTGCGCGACAGTCCCAGGTCCTCCGCTGCAATGCTCCCGGTGTGCGGCGCGCCTAAGCGCTTAAATCGCGATCATTTCAGTTGCATATTCTCAATTATTGTCGGCTCCCGACGACTTGCGGGACTTTGGGAACGAAGCCTGAGCTCCTTAATTGCAGCGACGCTACCGCCTCGTGATATAAATTGAGACACCACAATCAAGATGGAATTAAATTTCAGTATCGGTGTTTTCGTCGTCTTGATTGTCAAAACACAAGCGTTTGGTATACAGTATAAACTTTGTTTAGATGGAGTTTGAAATTAAGTAATTTGTTGCGAGTTACTTTGTCTTAGGAATAGGTTGACATTTCACTGATGGCTTAGTTGGAGGATAAAATGTAGACATTAGGGCTTAAGTTTCTCAGAAGAGCGGAAGCTGCCACAATTTACCGGCGAATGACGTCACTGAAACGTTATTTTAGAAACTGGGTTGGCGTGTATTCCGAGTGAGCATTTTTTGACACCGTAATGTCAAACCCCACATACCACAGTGTCTCAAGACGAAAGCCTTTGACCAGTGCGTGTTGCCAGTGATAACCTATGGCACTGAAACGTGGTCGCTCACAATGGGCCTCATTAGAAGGCTAAAAGTCACCCAAAGGGCTGTGCTTGGAGTTTCCCTACGTGATCGAATCAGAAATGAAGAGATCCGCAGGAAAACCGACATAGCCCGAAGAAGTGCCAAATTTAAGTGGCAGTGAGCAGGGCACATTGCTCGCAGAACAGATGGCCGATGGGGCCGAAAGGTTCTGGAGTGGCGACCGCGTACCGGAAGACGTAGCGTTGGTAGGCCTCCCACAAGGTGGACTGACGACCTTGTGAAGGCCGCAGGAACCCGTTGGATGCGAGAAGCACAGAACCGGTCGAAGTGGAGGTGCTTGGGGGAGGCCTATGTCCAGCAGTGGACGAAAGTCAAACCTGGCTGCCAACATTTTCATTTCATGACAGCAGCGACTGCGGCCGTTATGTGGCGGCCATAGCTCATCCAGGAAACCAAAGCTATAATTTTTTTTTTTAATAACATAAGACAGTTATTATCATTGTCGTTAACACATTGACTCTTTTCCTCAATAAGGTCCAGTTGAAAACCAGCGTTAGGCACTAGTTGTCTGGCATTTTTACTGAACTGGGCCTTTTTGGCGCAGCCGTGACGCACACTTTCCTCAAAATTTCTTACATCGGACTTTACACTTTTTATTTGATCTTTTTGTTTTGTTTTTATCCGAGGGTAATTCTCGTAATTTTAAGAACGTTCACAGTCTGATCTCAGTCTCAATCTGTCAAAAATACGTCTAATTCCCTACATTTTGACAAGTGTTGGACATTTGTTTGTCGCCGAGATGAGACTGCGACTAGATTTTGAACATTTTAAATTACGAGAATTGGTCTTCAGATGTATGTATCTGAAGGCCAATTCCCGTAATTGAAAACGTTCAAAATCTAGTCGCAATCTCATCTCAGCGACAATCAATGTCAAATACTTGTCAAAAATGTAGGGAAATTAGTGGACTTTTTGACAGATTAAGACTGAGATGAGACTATGAACGCTCTTAAAATTACGAGAATTGCCCCTCTGGTGTATTGTGTGTCTTTTAGTCTGTGCTACATAAATGTATATTCTTTCTTCCTTTCTTTCAATGGTGCTAAAAACCCTTATCAAATCATCAACTAGCCTCTCGTCAATTTATCAATCATTCACTGCAATTACAGCTGAAACAATAAAAACGCCATCTAACGCTGCGATTACTGCGTTATAGTGGTTTAAAAGGAACAATTAAGGAACGGAACTTATCGCTACCGGGTCAGGGTTACCTTTTGTGAGCGAGTTGTTAGCACCATTCGCTATTTTTATGGCCATTTGTGCTTTCCGTTACAATTCTACGCGCCAGCTTTACCGTAGGTATTGTGAGAAAAGGTCGGTGTTAATTACACATTATTTTCTAACAATAGCACCTGGAGTATTTAAGGGGGTGAATTGATTTGTAAAAGTATTTGGCATTTTATTACCAAAAACGACCTTAAAATGGGTTTGTTTACTGAGACTGAAACATCAACTCATGTATAGGTGAATTTATAACTAAACGTGGCTTTTCATTTCAGTCTGTGTGACTGCGTTTTTCTTCTAAACTACGCAACGGATTATGATGCGGTTTTCACCATCATTTAGATAAATTATTCTGCATGGGTTATGTGAGAAATCTCAATGTTTTGTCAAGTCGTAAAAGCCGGACGAAGCAGGGATGGGTCGCTAGTATCTTATATTATGAAGACGAAGACGAAAGTAGGAACAAAACTTTACAACACGTGGCAAGCTGAGACGGTATTTGTACAACTTACCTACGTAATAGTTATCTAAAGCGATACGCGTATCAGTAGGCGACGTTTGGTGCTCAAAACTTTACGATATTTGAGTTCAAGTTAAGGATTTTCTTCGCGTCTATGTAAACGAGCTCTGGAATAAGAGTCGACGTTACAAAGTTCACGGAAGGCGCAAAACAACCGTTCCGTATAAACAAAATTATAAACAACTTTCAGAACTTAATAGCTCAAAGAATTTTCAGCTCCGAAATCTAGAAAATTGTTTGAGACGTACTTCTATCTGAAAACGCTCTTGTAAAGTTATGAAATTATTTTTGAATTAACAAATTGATTTAACTCTGATCTCAGAGCTCACTTCTGTATTGTAATTGGTATCATTTTGATTTTTTTGCTGGGTTATGAGTATTCGAATTAATGACTAATTTGCAGGAGGCTACTAAATTGTTGTTGTCATGAAAACTGTCGAAATTACCTTCATTTAATTACTTTCAGTTCATAAAAACCAGCTCCATATGAGTCCGAAACTAAACGGAAAATCCGGAAACGTGTTAGTAAATAAAACAATCAACAAACAAACCATAAACAGCACCTGGACATTTCAAAGGCAGATTTAATGACACCGACCATAAATATCACTTAAAAAAATTACTACCGTGTAAAACCATCACTACGACTATTAACTAAACCTATCATTAAAGCAATACCACTTTCTTTTACGTTGTTATAAAAAATTCAGTTCACCGTAATAAATGTACAAAGTGTATTGGATAGCCAGTGCATTATCCGTAGCATGTCTGATAGCAGCTTTTGAAGGAAATAGCGCGCCTACGGAGAAGGCCAGTATTTCCGTTCGGGTGGGGGAGGGGGCGGAGGGGTCGGGGTAGTCGGCCATTGCCGCTAATCGAGCCAGCGGTAAAACGAAGTATCTGATTTCTTTGAATTTTATTGCAACTTATTCCACGAAAATGGTCCGTATATTCATTTACGGCGTTTTGCGTTCCGCCAATGAGTTCCTGTTAACGTTAGAAATTAATTTTGATTGATATTTTAATTTCAATTTCGCAGATAAACGTTTTGGTTAGTTGTTAAAATTTTAGGAGTTTTGAATCTTGTTGTTGTTTATTGGTTTATAAACACGCAGTATAGACTAGGAAGTAAGCAAAGTTTGCATAAATAATAACCTTTAACCACCTTATTGATCACATAAAACCTCCATGACATGCATATTTTCTTAACCCTAAAATCTGCTCTACTTTAACCCATTAAAAACTAGACCTAAATAAAATTCAATACGAATTTAAATTACTAATCAACCAACACTAACCCACTTGGGTTATTCCGTGTGTATATGTGTGTAATAGCCTATAGCCTCGGCACGATGAAGGCATCCATCAAATGGCGTGAACCGTAGAAAGCTACCGTCGGCCACTTATCAGATTTAGCCCTATTTGCTCGCCTACTTATAAGTAATTTCCGCAAATCGATTTGTTTTCTGAATGGGTCGATAGTGAGGAAGTTTGATTGTGGGCGGGTTGTTGCGATAGGCATTGTAGTAGGACAGGGGGTTAATAGGTTGTATATCTTCAGGGACTTTTAAGGTTGTTTTGATTTATAGTAAACTAGCTTTTGCCAGTGGGTTCGCCTGCGTGGATGTCGGAAAATATCCCACGGGAATGTACTACTGTAACGTAATCCGTTCAGTCGTTTTTGCGTGTTTGAGTAACAAACATCCATACATACAAACTTTTACAGTTATATTATTAGTAGGTAATAGGATTTGGATCGTTTTTCCAAAATTATTAAAGTGATATATCTATTGAATTTGAGACCAAATGTACCTAAATATTAGTAGTTAAAAAAGAAAGCGCATAACGATTTCATGATTTTATGTTCTTCAAAACTATATGTCGACCATTTTCAAAAAAGAAAACTCACCCTCACACGATAGACTCGATTAAGCTGTCGATTTGCGGGAGAATGTCAACACGCCATCATAAAATGTAACGTTTTGTGGAACGTTTGCGATGCGATGCTTAACGGTAATGAAATAATTACACGTTAAACCATATTATTTTAACGTTAACTAGGTAAGTATATAATTTATTACCTGAGGTTGATAATAACTGTGTCATTACTTCACTTAGTGACATGAATATTGGCAGAATAATTTGCAGCATTTTTTGGTTACTTGTGAAATTTGGCAACACCAAAAAATCCACAAAATATGAGGAGTCTCGTTCAAAATCGAGAGCCTAACAAAAAAAGCGCTATCCAACCAAATATTTTCACAAAATAGGTACTCGAGAATTCAAGGGTTGAAGTACAAAATCCGTGCTCATTAAAAACTTTTCAACGCTTAATGAAAATCTTATTGAACGGGCTACGAGTGCATCGGGCCTCCCCTCTCTCCTCCTCAACGGGGAGAACCGCCTGAAATGGCCCGGCTAAGTGTATTACAGTCGGATCGCTGCCTTTCATTCGACACATCAAAGAAGATCCCGTTCGTTCGCAACTAAATCGAATCAGCACAGCTTTGTTTCTAGACTCCAGTAGGTAAATTTGCAAAGGGATGGCCCCGATATTGAGAGATTACTGCCTTTCAAGTAGATCTAGGCCGTTTGATTTGTAAAGCAGTTGCGTAGAACAGGTGTATTAGGATTATTTCTATTGTGGAAATAGTTTTCTGGAATAGTTTAGAGGTTTACTGGGTTTATTTAATACGAAAAGTAAGGGAAAGGAAAGGAAAAATGTTTTAAAAATAGCACCAATTTCCCTCATAAATGTATAAAGTTATTTTCTACCAACTGTGCTCAACATACACTAAGAGTTTATAAAATAACGAATAAAATTCGAGTTTTGAAACATCACGAAAGTGAGTCACAAATTACATTTTATAACAGGCGCACCAGTAAAAGAGCTGCGAACTTAATATAGAAGTTCAATAATAGTTACATTTAATATTGCTCGAATGACTCCCATTTGACCCGTTTCTTACAACTAGAACAAACTCACTCGCTTTGAAAATAAAACCTCTGGAAGGTATGGAGCTAAAAATTCGAACGAGGATCGGTCCGTGGGACCGGTGGCGGGTGGCGGTGGTGGTATAGCAGGCAATAAAGCAGGCAGGGTTAATTTCAGTCGCGTTGGCATCCGCACTGGCGTTAAAAACTAAACCAATATACTTCTTAAAATTACGCCCGCGCCGCCGCCGGTTTACGTAAGCGCACGTGACCCAGGGAGATTTGGCAACCGGCCGGCAACGGGTTAAGATGTACATTGACACGGATTTTTAAACTTGTACCCTAGGTACAGTTTGGCAGTATGTAGTCCCGAGCGACCTGTCCTGTATGTCCATAAATTGTTTGAGCTTCAACATTTTTGTAACAAATATATTTTATCAAAGCTCGCTTTCAAATCTTGTGAGGTTGAATCATGCCTTTGGGAGTAACCTAACGTTCTTTAATACCACAGAATGTTGCCTTATAGAACTTTGCATACAAATACGATGCCCAATTACAACAAATAGCATAGAAACAATTCTATTACATTATAATTTGGCACTTCCGAAGCCACTGCTTTAATTTTCCGCTGCAAACAGGAAAACATTACACCCGCATAAATGCATAGCAATCAAACCTAGTTAGATAACACTAAAAATATCCCATCAATTAAACTGAATCTAATACTTCCGCTCCAAAAGTCCAGTTCAAACGCGTTTCCCATTCGATCCGAAATTGTTTTCGCAATCGGCGCGAGGCTGGCGAGTTTCCCAGTCCGTACGTGTCTGGGCTACAGATGGACGCGGGAGCAAGGCAACCAATAGTCCGACGGGCCGCCTCCTGCGGAACTCTGCGGAACCGGTCTCTTGCCAACTTGTCGTTATAACATCTCGTCCACATTACAATATGTTTAATTCCCATTGTTGGGAATCAATTGGGAATTTTCATAATCGTGCGTTTAATGTTTTGTTACATGAAAAGCTAACATGCACATTCATGATCAAACTCAAAAGTTGTCTACGTGTGCACTGACTGTAGAACTATTCTAGCTCTCATTTTTAAAGTCTGGATACAAACAGCACTTAACCTCGCTGTCAACCTTGTCTATTGTATATATATTTTTTAGATAAACAGCGGACGAATTTAGGATTGTCTCGGGAGTCGAATCTCGCGATTAAATGCAATGGGGAGGTTATTCTCGGTAGTTCAAAATAGCCTCGACAGCTGGCGGTTGCACCGTCCGGGAATAAACATCTATAATTATATACCTGCTTCTTATGCAATACTACTTAGAGGATTAAATATAGTGGGATCTACATACTTGGGTCAATAAATACATCGCTTTGGGTGGTGTATGATTTTTGATAAGTGCGAATGATATTTATTCAAAGCGAGTGCAAATGCTAAGTACTACAAAAGGTTAAGAAACTTCTAGTTTTAGCTTACTTTTGTCTTTTTCAAACTCCTAGAATCTACCTGAAACGGAATTCAAAACATTGGTATTATAAACTAGTAATTAAAAACGTATGGAGAACAGATTTTGTGTTACTTGTCCTCATTTTTCTTTCTGTTGTTAAACACAGCTGGATATCGTATATTCTACCAGTATTCTGTAATTAATGACAAAAACGTGTTTTGTTCCTCATATTGTCTGTGTTCTGGAAGGCAAACGTACTGCGTTCTGCGTCCTCGTTGCGATGGCGCTCGCGTATCGTGAGCCAATCCAAACGAAGAACGCAAAAACGCAGGAGCAGAGTCTAATGAGTCTGAACTTTAACATGATAAAACTTTTTACTTTATCAATAGGGTAAATTGAAATAGCATACACGAGTTGCGACTTAAGTGTTCTTGCTAAATGTCAAATATTTTTGCTTCGACATAAGCTGTTCTCACATATTTCGTGCCAAAACGCGAGTAGAAGAACATAATTATTATTATTAAATGAATCAACTATACTAGAAGTTGTTATCCATCCACAAACTCCTATAAACTAGTTTAAACCCATTTTCTAGGATTGATATCTTGATTGCGACCTGCGTGGGAACTAACAGCTGTTCCTGATGTGCTTTACGATTTCTTTCAGTAGTAAACCTGCATAGGAACTTTACCGTTGTGGATTTACAACGGAAGAATGTTTGGATGGAAGACTGTTTTTAACTGAACTGGTTAATTTTATGAAAACAGGTGCAGCACATGTCCCTTTTAACTTAAATTAGAGATTTCATAAGATCTCGTAAAATTATTTTATGCAGCGAGGTTGCTAGTCGCTTTCCATTATCTATTATTTTAAATCTAAGAATATCATTTTTCACTAAATATGACTGCAAATCATGACATGATTGTCGGTTAAGACAGAACTTTCCCAAAAAAATCTCTAAAGAAAGTTGATTTGTCTACTATTGACTAACGAAAGATAAAAATAACCTGTTTTGATCATAAAGTAAACAACTCTAAACAATAAATTTCCAAACGCCCCGACCCAACTTAGACGGAAGTTGGCGGGCCAGGCCCAACATTCTAAAACAGCACTAGAACGCGAATAGACTCGTGTAAACGGCACATCACTAATCGCGTGCACCGCATGCATAAACATGAGCGTTTTAAGACAAGACTCGTCTTAACAATTCGGTTATCTATGCACTCTATGCAGTTTGCGAGTTGCCCTATTATTTTCGTGCTGACGCCGTCACGTCTAAATTCACAGAGTAAACTTGCAAGCGTTGATGTTAAATAATTTCCTGTTTATTTGACGGCTGCTTTGGTAGCGGGTTTTAGAGGCATGTTGAGAAGATTTTGTACTGAGTTTTGGTGGGACACTTAATAGTGTAGGAACATAAATGGGTCCTCGAGGGCATAATAAATGGATTTAATTTGCCCATTCCCAACGTTAACGCTTAACGTTAGCAAACTATTAAAGCCTTAAATAAACATTGCGATGCATCCAAAAACAAATCGACATAGCAATTTTACGTTGCCTCTACCTCGCACCTCGACTCCCACTGATCTAAAAGAAAACAACAATGTTCTACACGAATTCGATAAAAACAAGCCGTAAATTACTTGTTTTTTTAGTACTACGGTTTATTCCAGTCAATTAACTTTTACAAGCGCATCTTTTTTGTGCGGTGCTACGGCGTAGCTCCGTAGCACCGTAGCCCGTAGAGCCGTAGCATCTTTGTAGGTCGGCTACGGCTACAATGTTTTTCTAAACACAATTCGGTTACCACTTTGTGATCATTTTTAGTGCCTACCAAAGCTGTATACATTTTATTTCAGTCATTTGTATTTTCTCTGCTTGGTATTTATGCTATTCTGTTAACCTTTAGGAGTATGTAATGGATGTTATTTAAACCTTTTGAAGATATTTGAATGTGGGCGATGCTAAAATGTTTAGGTGGTGGAGTAATTAACATAATAGAAGATATTTAAATCTCGCATTCCCTGTTAAAACGACCTTGATACAATCAAGAGAAACATATTTTCCGACACGTAAACGCAGCTTTAAAAAAATAACAAAGCAACAACAAAACAACAAGCACAAAAATTTAAGAATAAATAAAAACCCGTTCGCACTGTACGCGACGTTCGCGCGAAATATCGTCGCAAGGGAAGACAATAAAAAAAATGAACAGCGGAAAGTAACTGCACACAGATGGCGCCACCGCGGAAATATATTAAGTAAATTTAAAAAACGTATTCCCGAACGCGAGGCAGGCAATGGCGCGTGTGAAATTTAGTATTGCGCTCTTTGAGATCTGTTGCCGTAAGGCGTGAGAGGTATCGTAATACTCCATGTTGCTTTACAGCATTGAGCATCCTTAGTTACTTTGTCACTGAGCACAGATTTCTGAGGGACGAGTATCCTTTTCTATGTATATCCGTTTATTTTTAAAGAGATAAGGATACTCAAAATTTTTCGCGTAGAAAATTTGTACCTTCAAAAACATTGTCCTTATTTGTTGTGCCGTTTAATAACATATTTTCCTTAATGATTATTTTATAAAACCAATTTTGTACCTCATATTCTGCACATCAAAAGAACCGTGCGAAAATCAAAACAGAATCAAGTTCCGATCTCAACTACTGGAAATTTTCCGATCGAAATTGATTCCTATAGGTTTGGTTGGAAATGTTATCGAAAATTGAATTCTCTGTTTAAGCACCAATTATGCCAGTCTGGCCGGCGTCGGATAGCGAAACTCAACTCAATCGTAATTATTTCCCTCTCGGAAGAAAACTTGAAGCGCGCGTTAATTGTGGCCAAGGTAGACGCCGCTTTACACCGGACGATACGACGTCGAGACGGGATCGACACGATTCACCGACGTATGACTGAGTATTTAGCATAGTCCATATCCTGAATAGACAATTTGCGGCCAACCAAACAACTTATTTTTACTTTTCATTTATAAAACCTTTTTGAAGTTGTAATATTCCTCTATAGAAAAGTTTAGATTTTATTTAAAAATACATAAGTATTTTTTATTCTGGATTAATTCAAATCTAACAAAACAAGTGGCTGCTATCCGTAATCTAAATATCAGAAGATATCCAGGTTATATCCCAAGGTACGGTCAGAATAGTCAGTATTTTTTCTGGCTTCCGAGCGCCAGTGGGTTTTCATTGATATTCTCAACCTGCATCCTAATTACATAATACACTATCAGTCTCAATCTGAATCTCTTCGTATGAACCCAAACAATAAATTATGTATAGTTTGGAACATGTTGAAGATCACGAGAGATATTGATTCAGGACGTTAACGGACTTTATTTCTGTTTTTGAAATAAATAATGCTAGAAAATATAAGTGGGTCAAGGACCGCTATTGCCACGCTACAGTGATTCGGGTATACTAAGAAACACTAGCACCCTAATGGCGTAACACACATTCAAAAACAATCTGCTTCATTTTGAAGGGTATTGCTAATCCATTGCTTCATATGTTCGAAAAATGTGTCTGCTCAACAACGTAAATAACGCAATGAATGACGTTAAACTGTCAAAATCAAACCCATTGCTACTGAGAGTGTGTTACACAACTACCCCGCTGTATTCCTTTAATAAGTTAAAAATTTAACCCGCTATCACATGTTGAAGTAGAAACGTTTATTTATTTGTTAACCGGACACGGACCGGACACCAGAATTTATCAATTTAATTAATAGAATTACGTTTTGGATGGAACAAACAAAGTATTGTAAACATTTTTCAGTTGTGATTTTATTTAATTCAAATAGTGCAATGTTGCGTTACTTCCAACTAAATTGGAAATGGCTATAAAGTTGTACCTACTTTTAATATTCGTGACTAGATTTTATGTTTGTACTAGTCCTACCGAATTATGTTCAATGGGAAAAGTTATTTTGTTTGACCTTTTGAACACAAACGTAACTTTCGAAGTATTAATTAAGAGGAGTAGGGAAATCATAAAGGACTTGGGGTGTTCCCAAGTCCTTTATGATTTGGAACACTTTGTGAAAACAAAATAACAGTATTATAGATACTGTCCTTGGAGTTTCTTGCACGTTGTTCTCCATAGAGATCTACCTTTTGGAATGGACAACTAGCTTCAATTTTGTGACTATCTGATAGACTATTTAATTTTGACAATTCAAAAGTGCCTGTAAATGGTTTAATTGAAATAAAAGCTTTGAGTTTGAATTTAGAAAAGGAAAGAGCATCAAAACGTTAGTTAAATGAGTATTCGTTTCGACTTAGCTGTGAGTAATTTGTTTTAATCTGAGATATTAGATACATTTACACGCTGTTATTATTTAATTATTTTAAAACTTAGAAGAGAAATAAATAAAATAATTTTCGCCTTGCGTCCCTCGTCGCGTGTAAACCGTCCTTCACCATGGACAAGCAGTAGGTGAGACCGTGTGACGTCATTAGCAATCTGCCACGTCGCTGTGCTCGCGGCAAATTGGAGCAATTATAATGTAGGTACAGTTTGTTTTGTTACAAACCATCGCCCCTCGAAACAGTCGTCGTAATTTGACGACTAGCTTATTTTAAACGGGAGTCTATTAAAACAATCTCAAACATCTTTTCTTTTTAATAAACGAGTGTTCAAGAGTTTTTCGATTGCTCCTGTCTGGGGGTGTTGTTGACTTTATTTGTTATTAGGGAAATTGCAGGCGATTGTTGATAGCAATGTTATGGGCTATGGCATGACTTTTTGGATTTACTCGTAGAACTATTTATGTGAAAGTCGGTTATTCGTTCATGTAATATTTAAGTAAATGTTAGTTAATAAACAGATTTAATGTGACTTTCCGTAGTTTCTGCCTAAGTACATTAGAATAAATCTAGAAAAACCAATCAAGCGTAAAATTATATTGCATATCGACCCCATCATCATGAATATATAAACACACATATGTCCAGCCTCCCAAACCGAAGTTAATAAGACATGCGTTAAGAGTAGCAATAAATAGGCGTAATCTAGGGATACAGAGACTGCCCGGAGCGGGCAGGGTTGCCCAAAGCCAGATAATTAGTAGAAAACTTTGCAGTCATCGGCCGTGCGGCTTCGGAAAAAGGAAGCCATTCCGAAGTACGGATGATTGTCTAACCAGCCTTTGTAATGAGCGGATTAAGGAACATATGCAAGCTAAAGTTAATGGACAGTTAGGTGGACATTTTATGTGAAAATGAACAAAGATTTATGGTTTCATCAGCCCAAAGTCGAGCATGCATTATGAGTGACTCATCAGACAATGTTGTGGATAGGTGAAGTCAGTGAAATTCATTGTTTAATAAATCGACTACCAACTGAAATTGTTCGTATAGTCTAATCACAACTGTCATTTTGACAGTTGTATTTTTTTATTAGTTATTAAAAAGAACCAGGTTCTTAATAATTAATTACAATCTAGCCTATAAGACTAATAAGCAATTTAAATCTAACTTAATTCTTTACTCGATACTTATTTTAAAACTTAGAATAGTGTTGATTGACATTTGCGAGTTGTATAAAATGGCTATATCACGGCAAAATGACGTGGTGTGTCAATTTGATAAACAATTAATATCCCTGGCTGTGTATAGATATTGCTGAAAACACTGCCTTGCTGAAAACAAATAAATATATTTTTTGATTATTGTTGTATACTTGATTATTAATAACAACAAAACACTACTCACATAATAACCATTTTTTCTTTCTTTTTTAAGTTAACAATTCCCTGCAACAACTGCAAGTAGAAAAAAAAACCTTTTTTCTTCCAGAAAAGTACAACAACACTTGTTTACCACATATATTTTAATACATCGAGTTCATCACAGATTTCTTTTAATTTTAGTAGCTATTTTCTTAGGCATTTTATTAGCTCCCAATAGTTAATTAATAACACCATTCGATGGTGAATGACTAGACGTGAATGTAATTAGATAGATATGAATCGTCATATCTATCTAACAACATCAAAACCGCCCAATTTTTCCACGAAATAATTAAATTCAAGCTAACTTCGTAATGAACACGAAATTCCTCGTAAACTATCCCGGGAGACGTCAATTACTTAAGTTCCAAATTAAACTACCAGTATCGGCCATATTATATTGTACGTCGTCGAAATGGCTCAATCTTTGAACCGGGTAACAAAGCAACGTAATACTCAAGTAGCTTCGTTTACAGCCATTCTGATCGTTAATAAAGGAACTATGGAAACTATTGATCGGGGAATTTACGATAGATTGTTTGAAGTCAAAATGTACCTAAGTACTATTAGCGGAACTAAGTGGGGTAGCAACCTCATCCTTACTTTGTTAATGGTGAAATTATCAAAGGATTAGCGAGTGGGAACCACATGTGTAGCAATGCAATGGATTGATACTTGATATTAAGTATATCATAACAATATTTAGTATTTAAGTGAGTCACTCCTGATACCACTGCCTGTGCATAATCATCAGCCTTTAATGCTCCCACTGGTGGGGACCAGTGGGAGGGAGTAGGTTGTAATCCACCACGCGGTCCCAGTGCGGGTTGGTAGATGTCACATGCCTTGCCATCACTGCCAGTAAAGTTTTCTTTTTCATAAATGGATACGAATCAGTGCTTTTGCTGGCTCGACTAGTACCTAATTCACCATTGTGAAGAAAAAATACTGAAAAAGGTATACCCGAATCGGTTGACCGTGGCAATAGCGGTCATTGCCATTTCCCTAATATCTCTCCGTATGAACCCAAACAATAAACTATGTATAATGTTATTGGAACATGTTGAAGATCGCGAGAGATATTGAATCAGGACGTTAACGGAGTTTATTTCAGTTTTTTAAATAAATAATGCTAGAAAATATAAGTGGGTCAAGGACCGCTATTGCCACGCTACAGTGATTCGGGTATACTAAGAAACACTAGCACCCTAATGGCGTAACACACATTTAAAAACAATCTGCTTCATTTTGAAGGATACTGCTAATCCATTGCTTCATATTATGTTCGACAAACTTTCCTGCTCAACAACTTAAATAACGCAATGAATGTTGTTGAACTGTCAAAAAAGAAAGCCATTGCTACTTAAAGTGTGTTACGCAATAACCTCGATGGTCACTGCAAAATGTAAAAAAAAAACAACTCATCCAAGTCAAACATGACTACTGGACTGGTCCATACACTCGTAATAATAGCCAAGAATAGCCCAGAACAGCCTACTAAATAAACTTCTTACAGGTTATTTAATTAATTTAAACAATTCACCGTACGCCACGTAATAAAGGAAGTTACGTTGCGAAACTTGAGTTTTTTTAATTTCCTACGAAAACGTCGATGCTGCTTTTAGAGATCCGCATTTGTAAATATTTACATGTTTACCTATCAAGAAACGTTAGGTTATATTCCACTTGGTTTTAGCTTTATGTTTTTTTTTAACTTTATGAAGTTAGTCATGGAAGAAATACTTAAATGCTGTATTAATAAGCGACTGCCTTTGTAAATGAAACGTAAAAACGTTATGTTAGTTATGGCTTTAATTTATGCTAAAAATATACTGGTGGTTTTAAGTTAAGTTTTTATTATTATTATTTTTTATTATTTTATTTTTTGTGTGTTTTACTAACGTAGTTTATAAGACTTTTTGTAACTAACCCATGGACCTCTGATGTCTAATAAATGAATTATATTATTATTATTATTGGGTGAAACGATTTTTATATTTAATTAATGGAAGCTATATTATGTTGTAATTAGGTAATTTCATTATTAACAACCTATTTCTTAATGACTACTAACTATAGCAGTGAAGAAGCCTTTTTTTTTTTTTTTTTTTTTTTTTTTCTGGGTGGGAAATCATCAAATGACTCCTCCCGCTCTGGGCGGAGCAGAAGGGAGTGTCAGACTTTTACTGACTAAAACCCACCAGTGTTCCTTCAGTTGCCTGTGCCAGGGGCCACGGTATCTCTTTCGAACAACCCGCAGCCCCGGCGGCATCGGCCCTAGCGGACCCCGTCAGTTCGTGCTGACAGCTCTTTGAGGCGCGCATGGAACACAACGCGCCGTCGACCCGGGCCTGGTCCTTACCGGAGTCGGCTGTTGACTCCCGTCCAGGGCGTCTCCTGCGGCGGCTAGGAGCGCGAGGGTGCAGCGATTGCCTCTCCCTCGCGCGCTCCGCCTCCTCCTTCGCAAGCATTACTGCTTCGCAGAAGGAGGTGACGGCCTCCCATTCACTCTCGCTCCGGACCATGGCTTGTATGAGGGCCGGACGCGAGAGGTCGCCGCCGCCGATCGCCGCCAAGAGGACACGGCGGGGTCCCGCCCAAGCCGGGCAGACCTCCACCGTATGCTCCACCGTGTTCTCCGGGCGATCCCCACAGTGGTGACACCCTGGCGTTTCCTCCCGCTTTATCCTGAACAGGAACCTCCCGAAACAACCGTGTCCGGTGAGGACCTGCGTCAGGCGGAAGGTGAGGGCGCCGTGGCGCCTCTCGAGCCACTCCTCAAAGAGGGGACTTATTTTACTTTGTTTAGAAGAAGCCTTAAAAGCCCATTTTCAGCTGAGAAAGTTCGCGAGTAATATGACTCATTCTATTCCAAATTTTGCATGAAATGTAATAAAAATAATAGTCATTTTCGCAAACTAAAATTTCTGCTAACAAAATTGTTGTAACAAATAAAATTTCGAAATAACAGAACGATTCGCAGTTGCCTTCTCTTTCTATGCAATAAAAACTTTAAGCATTTTACGTTTTGCGAGGACTTTCGGGCGAGAATGAGACAGGTATATAGTTTTTAACAAGTTGAAAAGAGATAGCATCGAAATGAGAGGCAATAAAAATAAACAGCAACAGTTAAAGCCGCCTGTATACGTCATACAAAGTAACATTTTCTTTCGATGAAGTTTTTGAAATCGTTTTGAAATGAAGAGACGTTTAATTAAATATGTTTATAAGATGACTTTGTTACAGTAAATATTGTAAAGTTTTGTTTAATAGCTTGAAAATTAATTTGGTCTTTTGCGATAATATATCCCATTTATCGGAACCGATTCCAGGAAAAACTAAAACAAAAACGCTTTTCTCTCAACTGGAAATGGATACCACTTTTTAGCGAAATACAGTAATACTAATTTCTACGAAAAACGCTACTGCTTCCCAAAAACCGTTTTGAAACGAACTTAAATATAAAACAACAATCCAATTCTCCGTTTAAAATATAATTGGAAATCAAACTTCGACCATAAACGAGTACAAACGCGAGTAGAAATGCCTCCCCGTCTAATTACACGGAGATACCAACCAGATACCAATAGAAGATACCTATTTACAACGATACCAACTGAATGTTAATATTATTTTATACAAGTTCAAAACGAAGTTATCGCGTTGCCCCGGGCGTCCGCAGTCGCAAGATAAACTGAAATTCTCATTCCGACACAATAAAGTTTCCCGAGTAATTTTTTACTTCGCCAAATATTTCAAAATACTTTTCTATTTGCTTTAGGATTTTGCTAGAGAGTTTTACAAATTGTTTCGATGTGACTCCCCAAGAATAACGGGTGGACGGATTGATCAGCGGAATGAAATTCAGATGAGTTTTGCGATTGGGAACTCGTGAGAAATTCTTTTTTTGTTTTGCATGAAGAGACTTTTTGGTGTTTTGTGACGGTCGGAGTGGCCGCCGAGCTCTGTATCGTTGCCTTTTATTTAAATAGTAAAAAAAGCTTCGGGCATTATTGAAATGAAGTTTCTTTTTCCTTTATTTCTTTAGATAAGAAAACGTGATAAGGGCAAATGTAAATCTATTGATAACGAAGTAAAAAAAGGTTATTTATTTAACTGAGAGATTAAATTTCGATAAAAACACAGCCACATAAAAATAAAAACACTCCTATTTACTCAGCCATATTATCTTCTTATGCCGAATCCTAAAAAAATATCAATAACCGAAAAAACGGTCGAACATTAAACATGGAGCCGGATATAAGCAGATCGAGATGCCCATCCCTTGGAGGATAACAGATACTCGCAAATTATAAGTGGGCGTACGGAAAACGACTCCTTGGGCGATCATAATAATATCTTGGAGCGAAAAATGGCGCGAATGCGGCGAGCAGGGGGTTACGCCGTGGCGTAAGGCACAGGCGGCCATTTGATTTAGACATCATCAACTTCAAATATCAGTTCGTACGATTTCGAGTAGAACCTACCCCAAGCGATCTTCTTTTATTTTTGTGTCGAAATTCTCATGTCATCCTCAGGGGCATATTAGTCTCTTTCAGAATGAAACACACGGTGGCTGTCTTCAGCTTATAAAAGAGGGGCGATGATAATAAATTCTTTATTTCGGACAACGTAAGATCCACTGTGTTAGCAAATTGCTTATAATTAATGTTAGTGCCATATTATTTAATACTTGTTTATTCGAGATCGCTTCATGTGGACGACGCACAAGCGAAGGGAAAGTACTTCACTCGTTCATCACCCTCACAAAACGTCTCAGAATAGGAGAGTAGATGCTATCCGCCACTGTCCTCAGAATACTGTTGTCACTGTCCCGCATTCTGGTTATTAAGGACGAGATTTTTTTCCGCATGACCGCATAAAAGTCGTCGGTTCGATTGAGCGCAAACATCTCAGATGCGCTACAAAAACGGGGCAGTCCCCACAGCATTCTGAAAACATTATTATATTGGATGCGCAGGACCTCCAGCGATCTTTTGGTAAAGCTGACCCACAGGCTCCCCGTGTATATACCCTGACAATATGCTTTGAAAAGGGTTATTTTAACCTGACTAGTACAACGGTAAAACCTGCGCGCCAACATATTCCCTCTGACCGCCAGTGCCCTGCGCTCCCTCTCTATGTCCACATTGTCTTTAAGGTCGTCGGTAAGTATGAGCCCCAAGTACTTAAAATTATTTACTCGCCTTATACTGAAGCCATTCAGAGTAAAACTTGGTACATAGTCGAGGGCCAGCGACCTTAAAAACCATGTATTCACTCTTTTATAAGCGAGCCAAGGGGATGGAACAAGTTGCTACCAATAATATGAAAATAACGTCATGTTTTAAAATGGTCAAGGAATAGGTAGGTATGCTACTGTAAACTATATTTGTTCTGTGAACGGATTAATGTTTTTACAGTGTGACTGTTTTGAGTGTACCTTACGGTTTTCCTACAAATTAATAAAGTATCTGACCTTTTACGACGCCCACGAAACTAAAATAACCACAGTTTGATCTAGATCAGCTTATAATATGCCACTGCTGGACTCAGACCACCTATCTTCGAGAGGGAGTGGGTTGTAATCTACCGCACGGGCCCAGTGCGAGTTGGTAGATGTCCGAATATTCAGTCGGAGCCGTTACGACTCTTTTTAGATCTAGATAAGTCCACAGAAAAAAAAAAACACAACTGAAACCTGTTGTAGTAGGTAGCTACCTACATTTCCCGGTTTATAAAAAGAATTTTCAAATGGTTTAAGCCATGAATACGCCTACCATAGGTCAAACGATTAACGCAGTTAACTGTTAGCTTATAATTTATACGATGCACGGTATTATCAAAGGGGTATGATGTTACATGGGATACCACATGTGGGCTTTAATATTACAGTAGAGAGGGTAGGGCCGGTACTATACACATCGCTGTCTACTGCCTACAATAGTGATAGATAATAACAGAGGAGGAAGTGTAAATGTCACACTACAGAGAATGTTATATGGACGTTTACCAGCAATTCACTCGCAATATTTTTTACTTGCGTTTTATCCTTGGACGATCGCGATTCTGTTTTGTTTTAGTCGTGTCGTTGTCTTTATATGGGGGTAGTGTAGTAGCGTTGAAGTCGCGAAACGCAGCATGGGTCCATAACCTTTCGACCATAGCGTCATCGAGTCCGTGTATTGTCACATTTATTGTTATTTGAAAATAATATAAGGCAACGCCTACTGTCTTTAATACCTTTTCAGTTTATCTTACTAATCCTACTTGTGAAAGTTTGTATGTTTGTTACTCGATCACGCAAAAACGGCTGAACGAATTTGGATGATATTTAGCACACAGATAATCTATAACCTGGATTAACACATAGAATACTTTTATTCCGTTAGTACGTTCCCGTGGGATAATTTACGACATACATGCGAGCGAAGCCGCTGGCAAAGGCTAGTTTATAATAAACAGTCTGTCCGATCTTGCGTATCTTTTGACTTAGTCCACATTATAACAATACCTATGTAGATCTTAAAAGACTAACGTCAATATCTTAGATCGCCTCTACACCACTACACCTCCCCTATAGTTTGTTACTTTAATGTTCAAACGAAGCTGTCCATGTATGTTACCCACAGGGACTCGAACTGATTACTCGCCGTCTGCGGGCAACGATCTGAGCCAATAGTGATACAGCACAATACTGTTTATAATTTAAAGGGGTTCGAATTGTTCTGAACAATATGGTATTGTTCGTAGGTTCTCTCAAGTTTTGGGGGACCGATGTTCCGAGTATCTACTCAATTTTTTAAAAGATTAATTCTGATTAATATTTTACATGGATTGAACGTTTGTAAGTATTTGACGATGAATCGGCCAGGGGGCTTGTGGCTACATGATATCAGCCGCACGGGTCTATCAAAGGTTAAGATACGCTTGTCGCGGTGGGTTTGTGGATGGTTGACCATCCGTTACATATCGCGATCCCGCCGTGTCTCGAAAAGCACGTTAGGCGATTGGTAACGGTTGTCATTTGTAGATCTTTGACAGTCTTTACAGGGAGTCAGAAGCCCAAAAGTCCGACAACCAGCCTTACCAAAGAGGTATTATATACCCAGTAACTGGGTTGTAGAACTCAGATGGGCAGTCGCTCCATGTAAAATACTGGTATTCAGCTGCAACCAGTTATACTAAAAGCCGACCCCAACACATTTGGGAAAAGGTTAGGCAGATCGATTACTATTCAGACTAATATTTTACATGCGTTAAATATTTGTTAGTAATTGAATCGGTTGAAATTATTTAGACCTAATTTAGTACGTGTAGGTAGTCTACAAGCCCTGGAATATTTGGTATACAATTCCTAGTAAAACTGTGATCATATAGGTAGTGCACGTGTGGGCAAAGCCGTAGGCGAAATTCCGAAGTTTCGTAGAAAACTAGATTCGTTTGGATAGTAATAGCATTATTGATTTACCGTTGTCCATCACCACATTCAGTTTCACCAATCGTGTTGAAAACTAGATGGATATTGTTCTTTGTAGTTTCAATATTCCTGAAACTTGTTTGTTGTTGTGTTTCGGGTATCGCTGCTAATGAAATTTAAGTTGGTTTTAGGTATAGGAGCATTATTGAATTTTGCGATTTAATTACGTTGCAGGTCAAATATTGTTTTGGTGTGTGACGGAACTGTTATTCGACTAATATGTTTTGGCGTGCGTTGTGGATCTTTCCTGGTTCTAATTACTTACGTAAAGTCAGCAGAAGAGGTTAGTGTGCAGGCAACTTTAACATTTTTTTTTACCAACTCCATAGGTATGTGCCACTGCGGCCGGCGAGTGCTACGTCCAAGATGGTTGCAGTTACTTGGTCATTTAGTATTTTTTGGACCCCAAAATATGAATTATTTGAGGTTCACAAAAACAATCGCAATCATTATATTAGAGTGTTCAATAATACTTTTAGAAGCACAGCTTGTGAATTATTAGACGTTCCATTAAATACATGCCTTTTTAAACTGCATATCTAACTGTTTTATCGACTGTAGGTAAATTCACTCAAGGCTCACTAAATTAAAATCAATAACTTCTTCTATATTGTAGTCTGTCATTGATTGATAATAATATTCTAACACTTATATCAAAGATATGGTTCGAAATCAGGAACCGATTTGTAGGGACAGCTCAAAATGTCCAAACGTTGGTGATCTCCGGCCTCGTCAGACGAATGATGGTCGATCGCGATTTGCATGCGAAAGGTATAATAATAATCTTAAAATTTAAGTAGGTGAGATAACTGAACGGAGCTTTATCTTAATTGCAGAACTTTTAAGAACTTTAGGGCTGAGATTTTTTTTGTTGTAAAATGAATAGACTTTTCTGAACTTTTGCAATGATGTTCCTACTGGTACCGAAAGGGTGGCAGGGAAATTGAGGCGCAACCTGTTACCATGGATTCAGTTCATGATTCTGAATTCACCTCCATTTTGTCCATACATTTTGACCGCGTAGGTATTGCACTTTTCTATGAACCAGTTGTTGCTTTTTTTATTACCGACGGAACCATTTTACGCTCAATTTAAATTAATGAACATGATTCTAAACCATCTACTCTAGAATTTCAGCGTAATGTCTTTGTCACCTTGTATGTATGGACAAGTCTTCACAAAATAGTCATTTATTGTACGTAATTTATATAATTTTGTATGCAAATGGCACTAATTTTCTAGAATCATTTGCTGAATTCATGGTTTCAACGTGCTCGTCGATGTCATGCCACCCTGTATATGTGATTTCATTTTATTTTAGTGCGTGTATCATGTAGGTATTAAATTGAATAATTAAGGACTCATATAACACTGTTTGTATACAGATTTAACAATGAATTTTCGAAATGTAAACATTTAATGAATAGCAGTGTCGAACATTGAGTTACAGCCGTTGTAGGCAAGTAAAAAATACAACTTTTCTCTGACGTAGTTGAATAGGGCAAACACAAGTTTATTTAAACAAACTCACAGCCTTGTACTACGCCTTTCAAACCGAACGCTGATTTAGCTAAAATTTAATAACAAAAACGCGCGCGCCTCCCAGGGACAATAACAAAGTAATTTTTCATCCGCATATAAAAAAATGGTTTCAAAACACCGTCACTATGAAACGAAGACCCAGTACCTAGAGCATTGTCACGTACAACAAAAGGAAATTCCGTGACGTCAAGTATCACCAGTTTGAAACGATAAAAAATAATGCAAATTCACTCCTGTGCCGCTTTCGTGATATAACGCCGGATCGTTACTAAGATAACGGAGTTTTTCCGTTAAATCGCGCCTCTTCAGTACTTAACGACAGTGTCCTTCGTTAAACGGAAGTGATTCAGGTACTCGTTTGTGTTTGAGTGCTCTTTTTCATTTGTAAAAGTATTTTTTAGAGCGTCTTTACAATGAGTTTTTTGTATTGTTATTGTTAGGTTCAAGGTGTATCAGATGGATGAGATGGTTAATGATGGCACCGGCTTCTATGGGAGGCTATGTAATTATGCTTTATTATAGATTTACAACAAAAACGATCATCTGCAAAAACTCCCGTGCGTCGTATTTTTTGACAGTGTGTCAGTGTCAGTACAGACCGAAATTTATTATCCTAATACTTTTTACCTGTATAGGTACTCAAAATTAATTAATTAATTCGTTCATTTTCAGTTAATTACATAAACATAATCATCACGCCCGTTTTCCCCGAAGGATTAGCCAGAGGTGATAGAGGTGATTATACAGAGGTGGTAGAGGTGATTCCCAGAGGTATCCAGTCAGCAAAGGAGATAAGTAACCAGGGTCGTCGAATATTAGTTGAAGTTTAGTAAGAAACCGATGGATGTTTTCGAATGAAATTTTTGTTTGATAATTTAACTGTTTGTTTTCTATTAATTTAATTAAATTTTATTTGATAACATCCATCGGTTTCTTACTAAACTGCAACTATATCCGACGACCCTGTTTACTTATCTCCTTTGGTGAACGTATTTGTAGTACACCCACATTTCGCCAGTGATTTTTAAGAGTGTAATAGAGGGCGAGACTATTGCCATCAACTGGGTACAAATACAGACTCCGGGTTGAGATATCCCAAAGAAAAAAACCCAACATCATTTGGCCCGACCCGGGAATCGAACCCAAGACCTCATATGCACAGTAGTAGCGCTTGTGACCACAGGACCTACGAGGCAGTCCTTAAAATTTTCTTCCGAAATGCAAATAAATTACTTATTTAATTAATTAATGCTATGACACGACAATCATTTTGAAAAGCAGTTAATTAATTACCTAACTAATGAAAACATACGGAGTCTAAACTAATATTATAAAGAGAAAACATGACACGCTTTCACGCCAAAACGGCTGAACGGATTTGGATAATATTTGGGACATGGGTACACCATGACCTCGATTAGGACATAGGATACTTTTACTCCCGATATTCCCACGGTATCGAGACTTCTGCGGGTGTGATATAAGCAACAGAACTGACATGGATAGTGATATTGAAATCCAAGTACATAATGCCTAAAGTGCTTCTAATATTAGTAGAGCAACACAAACTGAACAATGGTACGTATTTACTTATAATATTGATACCATTAATCTTAGATAAACATCGCCGGCGTCTCCGGTATATACTCTCCTCGTCGGCGAATATTGAGAACAACTTCATTCAGGTCTGTTGTTTGTGAGATAGTTTGAAATGTAATTTATACAGAACAGTACAGTACATAGGGAGTGCGGTAGATTGGAAGAAGTGATTAGTTTTAAAGATGGACGGCATTATATGTTAGTCTAATTTTATAATGCTACTAGCTTTTTCCCGCGACTTGGCGTGAAAATTTCATGTTCCCCAACTCATCGCATCGCATCGCCTGCTCGCGCAATTACTTCGTTTTCGCTTAGCGTTCTTTAATAATATTTTTTTATTTGTGTAACATAGGTAGTGAATGCAGTTCTTATATTAAAGTTCATAGGTCGCTATATTATGCCAAGAGGCGTACAAATATGGTTGCATGATAAATAAAAATAATATGGAATAATTTCTACAGTCAATGCATAAAAAAAAAGTCATAAATTACAATTAGTCATAATATTCAATTAAAATTTGTTTCTCTAGTCAAATAAATAAATAAGTCTACATTGATTTATCATTCAGAAATTCATCAGTCACATAATAACATTTTTGAATTAATAACAGTTTTAATTTTTTTTTACATTCAAATTTTTATGACATCCGGTCATTTATTGTAAATGCGCGGTGCCATACCTAAAAAGCTCTTTCTCACTAAGGCAGTCTTACAGCGCTGATTGCTTAAAGAGTTTGCGTATTGGAACCTCATGTTTGTTATGACAAAAACACTAATTTCAAAAATATATAATGAGAGGTTTTTTTGACAGATTGAGACTGAGATCAGACTGTGAACGTTCTTAAAATTACGAGAATTGCCCCTCTGATCTCAGTCTCAATCTGTGAAAAATACCTCAAATTTCCCTACATTTTGACAAGTTTTTGATATTTGTTTGTCGCCGAGATGACACTGCGACTAGATTTTGAACATTTTAAATTAGAGAATTGGCCATCAGTTTTCAAACCACACATTGATCTTATGCATCTTTTTTGTGCCTTAAAAGACGATATCTTTATCAGTAGAATTGCCCCAGAAAATAATACCATATCGCTAAATTGAGGCTACTAAGCCGTGATATGCAACTAGTAGCGCATCCATATTTATTTTTCTAGCAATTTGGAAAAGTGCGTATGCTGATTCATTTATTTTCTTACTTAGGTCATCTATTTGGGCTTCCAGTTAAGCTGGTTATCAAGGAATAAACCTAACAATTTTGCTACTTTAACTTCTTCAATGTCACAGTTACTGTCTGATATTTACTTTTGGTACCACGGTTCTTTGGTGAAAGTGCATTATATTGGTTTTCTTTAAGTTTATAACTAAATTATTTTTATCAAGCCAATTAGTTATGTCCGATAATATTTCTGACTTTGTTTTCTTTTTGCTTGGCTCAGAAGGGTCTTAGCGTGATGTTAAATAGCCTATAAATAGCCTTCCTCAATAATTGGGTTAAAATGCAAAAATAATTTAAATCTGATTGGTATTTCCAGAGATTAGGGCGTTCAAAAAATGTCTTCGGTTTTATTATTAGTATAGAGGGAAATAAATGTTTTCAATCTGTGAAAAAGAAAAGTACAAACATAATTTTACTTAAAACTTTTCAGGTGGCTACTTCGACGGTAGCTTTTAATAAAATTAGGCAAACTTTCACGAGACGTATTTTAGGAAATAAAAGATAGGTTCATGAAAAAGCCGCTTAAGCAGACTAGCATTAAAACGAAATGCCTTATCCTTAGTGTTCAAATCACCAAGCGTCACTAATTCAATTAAAAACCTTAATAAAAACTTTTTGGTACTTTTGTTAACGGCCAACGTTTTTCTTAATACCCGGGCTGCCTTTATATCACCTGAGTCGAAAGATGCTGAAGATAACACGGGAATTCAATCTTGATTAGATTGAGTCTTGAGACTTTGACGAGTAAAACTGGAACGTAAAAAACTGTCGTAAAATCGACTGGGAAGCATCCGCAACGGACAACGCCGGGAAATGATTTACTTATACACGGGAAATGAGAAATTTTACAAAGAAAAAATTATTAAGATTCATCTATAGGTACAAAACGTTATTTAGACGGATCACGGGCCTGTTAATCTTTGAGTCAAAGCCGTCATTATTTTCAAAGATGTGAATACTTCAAGCAAATTGGGGAAGTTACAAGAAGGTTCGTTTAAAAGCTGTTTTAATAAGATATTAGACAGGACAGCGCTTTATATTAATCTCCGGAGTTTATGAAATTCCTGGTATTTATGTGGCTGTACAAAATATTGGTTGACAAAATTCTTTCGAAATTGATCCTGGATAATATTTTGGTTCCACTTTTTATGGAACATACTTCCGTAATCATATTTTGCAGACAAAAGACAAAGCCATACCATCCCAAAGTCTTCCTTATTGTATGATATCTGTATATCCACATACATATACGTATATGTGACTACCTTTATTAAAGCAAAGACGTATATGAAAAGGTTTCCGCAAGGATCAGGTGGAATCGTTCTAATTACCTGTGTTCTACAGGATAAAGTCTGTAATATCACTGGGAACGCGTACAAATTTCCTGTTTACCCTTACAAATGAAAAGGGTATTTAATTTCTGTATAAATCGTAGCTGCGGGTGTCTTGCGAGAATAATTGCTTTACAAATAAATGTGTTCTTTTTCATAGTTTTTTTGGTTTAATAAGATATCGTTTCTGTTGGTGTTTATTCATCTAAGAACGTGGTATTATGGTGTCTGCAAAACCTTAATAAGGACTTTTTCTAGGGTCGGTATTTTTGCAGTAGATAGTAGAGTTTATTACAAAGAAAGAAAAGAAATATTTTTTTTTATAGTTGAAAATGTTTTTGTATCTGTATGGGTATGTGCGATCCTAGGCATAGATACTTTAGCAATGCAACTAACAAACATCAACATACATACACTTGTACGTGCGGACTTATCTACGTCACGGCAAACTTCATCAATCCGGCACCAACAAAAAAAACAACAGCAGAAACAAGCACTACCCGGAACGACATGGCATCCCAAACCCTTAGGGAACCTATTTTCGCAGTAAATTTTCATACAAACCCGAGTGTCACAGTCACCTATCTCTGCAACACGATTAAGTAAACAACTTGGTACAACGCTCGCAACCTTGCGCACACAACATGGCGCTGTTCGTTGCACATTTTAACCCGACACAGCCTTTGGACGTGGCTCCTAACACGAATATAGGACTCGCTTTGCAACTAAAATAAGTATAGCAAATGGTCGGAATTTCACTGATTAATTCTGTTTTTGAAGAAAACAAAGAGGAGATATTGTATCATTATTAGAATACTAGTTGCGCCCCGCGGTTTCACCCGCATAAGTTTCGATCATGTGGGAATATCGGGATAAAAAGTATCCTAAATATTAATATTATATATTAAACCATCTGTTTGCCAAATTTCATCCAAATCTGTTCAGTAGTTTTTGCGTGAAAAAGTAACAAACATCCATCCATCCATACAAACTTTCACGTTTATAATATTAGTAGGATGGTAGTTAGGATAGAGAAGCTGGTGGTGTACCTTTATAAATTGATCTAAAAATTAATCTTAATTGATCTAACCAGGATTATGTCTGGACTTGACCTCTGTGTTTATTTCGGCCTTTTATTCTCAGAGTAGTCAGATAAGGAACGCCGACCTCATCTTGTTTTTTAAAATATGATTGACGTGTAAAAGTGTTTGTACAAACCTACTTACAGAAATAAAATCATTAAATAAATAAATCAAATTTAATCAAAGTACTTGCTATGTCGGACTGCTATGGAATAATGGTAATTTATGAAAAGAAATAGGTAAGAAAAGCACAAACTATACTGTGCAGAAAAGGGAGATGTTGAAGGAATTAGTGGGACGACTTCAATTATTTAACAATCTCTGAAACCCGATTAAGTTAACAATTTAGTACAACGTTTGTGTTGCGCACACAACATGGCATACGATTCACATTTTAACCTGACACATTGCCTCTGGACGTAGCTCCTAACTCCTAACACGAATATAGGACTCGCCTGCAATTGGCATAAGGGGTAAATGGCATGTGTATCCGAATTTCACTCAGTAATTCAGTGTTTGGAGAACAAAGGACAGTTATGATTTTATTGTACAGTCACGAGCACTAATATGTCAACACTTGGAAACTTTCAATAGCGATTATTGCGTGGAATAACGAAAACAACAATGAAATACGGCAAATTGCAAAAACCTATGGGTTCGAAAATACTATGTTCGTAGCAACAAAATTTCATTAAAAAACGAAGGAGTAAATCGCTTTTGATTAAAGCCAAGTGCACTTATGCTCCTGACTGTACTTAGATGATTTCCTACGTTTTTTATTTTTGAATTGACGGTTATGTATATTAATTTTGGAATTGAAATGAGCAATAAGAATAGCAGAACAGGAATATGCAAAAAGGAGAAGGTGTTTACACTGCAAGAGGAACATGACTTGAAATAAATACACTAAAGCCTACTATAACTAAACTGTACATTTTACAAAACAATTTATGAATAAACGCTTGCACGTATTCGTCAACGACAACTATGCAAACAAGCTAACCCAGTTTAATCGAGACACACAGAGACACGGTGCCACTAAATGGAAAGCAGCAAACACACCCGGTAGAACTCGACAAGAATCCTTCTAACTGCACGCTCATTACACTATAACCGGCAAATTACGTTCGAAGCGATTGTTTACCCGTTAGATAGCAAGTTAGTGATTTTCAACCTAAAGTTCTGTGTTTAGCATGTGGAGTTTGTACCCGTTTTCAACTTGTGCAGGTGTTGGGTAATTCACGTGCAGAGGATGTATTTTAATGAAAGAGACTCGCTTTCAGCGGCTGATTTATTATGTTAAAGCGCTTTATGCTAGATTGTGAGTAAAACAAATGAATGTTTACATTAGTTCATCGCCAAAAAAAATACAGAGGTGACCTCCATTTTTATGTAGGTAACCATTTAATGAATAAATAAATAAGTATGTTAGTTAGAATGAAAGCAGTAAAAATACTGCTTTCAGTCTAACTAACAGGTTGATTAAAAAATCAACCTTTAATTTACATTCGACACTAAGTGACTTTGTCGGTTATAATTACAATACTTGGCTAGATAAATACCATTGGAAATAAATATAAGATATATCCTGCTTATATTTTACATTATTCATTGCGAAATGATCCTGTTCTTGACCTCGATCTCGCCTGATGGAAAGCGATGGATGAGGTCTACGATGGACGAGCGTGCCCACAAGATGCCTGACCACTCTCGCTTTGAAGGCTAACGGGTTGTACGAGTATGTGGTGTGGTATTATTATGTTCTATTTCGAAATCGAAAGACGATAATTAAAGTCTTGTACTACATTATAATTATGAATCTATAGAAAGGGCGTCCGATGGTTCATCCAAGTTAAAAAGAATTTCTTAAGAATTATTATGAAAGCGATTATATCAAAAGAATGAAGTCTGTTGAAACCGACACTGACCTATCACGGAAATATAATTATATACGAGAATAAATACTTATTATATATTATGTATGTAACATAAATAGTTTGTGGTTATACTTGTTTGTAATCTTTGACAGGTAAGTCAATTTTGTTGAGTAGGTGAAGGTCAATTCTTGCTAGTATATCTAACTACCCTATTGTGACAGCATAACTACTGTAGGTCGTAGGTTCGAACCCAGACAGGCGCTTTACTTTGTGTAAATTATTTTATCACCACAACGGTGAAGGAAGACATCGTTAGGAAACCGGCCTATCCTAGAACCAAAAATTCGAAGACATGTGACATATACCAACCCGCACTGGGCCCGCGTGGTAGATTATAGCCCACTCCTTCTCGTAGAGAGAAGGCCTATGCCCAGCAGTGGGAACAATATAGGCTGATTATGATGATATAAATTTTGGAAGACCAAACTAAGTGATATTGAATGATCTTCAGAAAGATCTCTAAGGCTACCTACGCACTGACACTGCTTAACGCCGAGTCACCTTGCGAGCAGCGAAGTGAAGCGAACGCTTTAGAATCTTCGCAATCGGCCGTCTCCTAGCTAGCTAGTCGCCTAGCGTGTATCGAAGGATGTTAAGTCACTAGGGTCTAGGCACTAAGCAAGCCACCTGTCAGTGCGTACGTAGCCTAAGACAAATTTAGAAAGATGATTGACTCATTCATAAAAAAATCCAAAGGCAAAGCAACGTCCATTATTGTACCGATTTCACATGAAATGATGATATCAACCAGCCAGTTAGCCTGCAGCTATGTACTTACTACGATTTGTCGAACAAGCCGCTGTTTAAGACATGCATGAATTATAAGCGAAAATAAAAATAGCTAGGAAAACTTTCAACTCGCCATCCTTGAAAATATCAATCATTCTGACATAATTACTGGCACTCAAACTTTCAGATGCACATGAAACATACAAAAGTGAACTTTAATACTTTCGCAATAAGACTGCGAGTGTATGCGTTTAAAGTTTGTAAAAAGTAGCCGCTACGGCGAAGTTGTGTGGAAAGTAGAAGTTTTTGCTGAAGAAGCCTGCTTAGTTGTAGGGATAAATAAATTACTACATACTGGTTGCTAGACGTAGTTTTAAATAAATATTCACTGCAGTATTGTGGACTATGACGCGTGATGTTTTGTAGGATAAATTATAATTTCACATATTTTTATTTATTTATTACTTTAATTAAAACGGTTTAAAACCAATTACAGTAATTAAAGATACAATTTGTACATACACAAACACAAGATAAAATAAAAGATAAAAGTACACAAAAGATAAAATATAAAATCATCAAGTAAAACAACACTTTCATAAATCCCTCTCACAGTACTTCTGACATGCCTACAAAATCTTCGTCCATTCGTCCGCAAACAGATCGTTTGTTGGATTAGAGTCCAAGAGATCATTAAGTGCGGCCAGAGTACGTAGTATTGGGGACTTAGCACGCGCAAGTGTGCGACATGGAGGCACAGCAAACAGCCTGTTTAACTAGTAGTGCTTCGAAATTTACGTAAAGCCCATAGTGAAAAAATAAGTCTGTAGCAGTCACGGTACGGACTCTCTAGATTGCAGGAAATTATAAATATAAAACGCGTTTGTTTGTGGCAATATTTTTTTGTTTGAAGAATATATCTCTTGTACTGTACCTACACACGTTTGGTCCTCTACATACAATATGCAAACTCACAATAAAGCTCCCCACTGCCCACCAGTTATTTAAGTATTTTTATCAACAACAACAATATTTCTCCCCAAATAACAGGAAACGTGTAAATTCGTTGATTTATGCGGCGAATAGCGACTCTATGTTCGGTAGTGAACCGTGCGATTATTTATCTCCCTCCCCTACCATTGGATCTCGATGACATATCGACAAACTTATTAATGCGCATGGCGAAATACGGAACTAACGTAAAATGTACTGGATTTGATAGGTCTTTGACATCTTCTCTTGACTAGCAGCGCCACCGTTCAATTTACAAAGAGGTTTGTCTATAAAAGCGATCGAAAATTTTGACGTTGACGGATGAGTTATAATGTTATCGGAACTAACATGTTTTGTTGACGGTAAACCAAAGCTTTGTTTGCGGGCTGTAAACGAAGATTATATCTTTTGCTTGAATACAATTATGTACTACACTGTGTATGTTTGGTTTTATCCATCGTTATGTGAAAGGTTATCTTATGTCAATTTGATTTAGAGAACACGTAGAACCATCGGTTCTGTATTATGTGCCTGAAAGTTTATCAGCCGGTTCAGCCTACATCGAAATTGCCCAGTAATTGGATTGAGAAAGTCAGCTGGTAGAAAGTCAGCTGGCAGCTATACATATCCAGTTTTAGTTGACCTGGCATCGTATAGGCTTTTCGTGCAATGAGAAGTCAACTTATACTGGAAATATATAGCTTGATATACCATCTAAAGCACAGCATTTCAGCCTCTGTGAACTTGTGTAAAAGCCAACCCCAACAAAGTCATGAAAGCCTACAAGGACGATAAAATAAGTAGTTCAACAAATTCATACGCAAATCAGAAATCAATTCAAAACAACTTTTCCACACTTTTCCACGATCTTACAAAGAAAAAGCCCCGCCTATATCGTATTATTTCAATTCTTTCGCAACTTAATCCTCGTCACATTCGTTCGGGAACAGTTCAATGGAACAAATGGTTATGACAGGTGGGCTACCGTGTAAAAGTGACTGATCTGCTCAATACCGCGTCCACGGAATGGAAAAAAATTGATAGCTATTACGTCAGTCGGCGGCCTTTTGTGTGCGAATTTTTCCACCATTTTTTTGCTCTGTTTTCAAATCTTTCATACATTGGTCTGCGAATTGTTGCCGTAATGTGGGACTACAATGGGGGTTGTTTTGTTTTACTTACGTTCGTGGTCTGGGCGGTCGAATGTGGACCTCAGCATTCCTGGAACAAATAGAGGGTGATGTTAGTCTTCAGTATCGTTACTTTATTTGTAGAATAGAAATATAAGTATATTCCTTTCCACATTTAACCCGTCTGCACACAGTGAACAGGCATCTTTTAGGGACGCTCGTTCTATCATAGACCTCATCCATCGCTTTCCATTAGGCGTGATCGAGGTCAAGAGCGGGCCCATTCAGCAATAAAGTTAATAAAAAAAAGGGTTGAAAAACACTTTTTCAAAGCTTAGGAGGATTAGAAGTGTCTAAGATACAGTTATTTTGTTCACAAACACGTTTTCCTGTTCACTAATGAGTAACAAAGATAAAAAACACAACATTTATCATTCAGTGAATTGAAGGGCTGAAACATGAAAGGGATTTCCGATACAACTACCGCACACAAAACCTGTTTAATAAAAAGAGGTGTTTAAGTACCGCCCTCCTATAAAATATTCATTCATCAATATGGCTACTATTATCCATTCATCATTTTACGTTCACACAACTATGGTACAGCCGCTGACAAAAGCGCCGGCCAATTAGTTTGTTTAACGTTGTGTGCCGAAAGCGCGCGTTGTCATGGCAACCGGTTTATGGTGGGCACGTGTTAATTGCCCGGCCTCTGTCTGAGCGACTAATATTTTGTACCATTTAGCACCTCCCAGCCACGTTCGTATACGTACAATCGACAATACACGATATTAATTCAAAACGTTTTAGACTCGCATTTCTAGATAATTTATCTCTTTTTATAGTCTGCGAACTCGTTTTTACGTTTTTTATTCTCTGAATACACTTTTACCTTGCGAGATTTACAACGTTTTTAATAAATTGATGTACCTACGGTAAAACGATGCGTCGCTTCGGATGAAGCGATTTAACTTTGATTGTGTTTTAAATTTAAATTCGTTCATTACACGTCTATTATTACGATTTAAGTTCGCCATGAGCAGTAATTGCTTTAATTATTTCACAGTTGAATAAATAATGTAGTAATTAGATTGTGCGCGACAGTACTGAGAATTGTTCCCATGGCACATTGGATCCGTTGTTAAAAGTTTGTGCAAACATTGTAGAAATGAAACAAAACTGTTTGTGTGGCGTTTTGTAATCATTATCTATCTAGCCTTTTCCCAACTATGTTGGGGTCGGCTTCCAGTCTAACCGGATCCAGCTGAATACCAGTATTTTACATAGAGCGACTGCTTATCTGACCTCCACAACTCAATTACTGGGTAATACGATACCCCTTCGTAAGACTGGTTGTCAGACTTTCCGGCTTCTGACGACCCGTAACGACTGTCAAAGATTCACGAATGACAGCCGGGACCAACGGCTTAACTTGCTTGCCGAGGCACGAAGAGGACTTGGTATATGAAGATGGTCACCCATCCATGGACCAACTTGTTAGTCGCGGCCGTTACTGCTAGGCCGCCACTGCTCAATAACTATGCAAAGCATTGTCATTAAAAAAACTAACAAAAACCTGTGATCACCATTACTTTTGACAAGTAATTCTGTATGGTAATGTGTTAAACGTAATGTACGTTTTATTTAGCGGTACAACTGCTGGATACAATGATAAAATACTAAATAATAATGAATAAATAATCTAGGTAGATAAAATGTACATAAAATAAAACAAAATTTTATTCCAATTAGAGTGAATACAAAATCGAACAGTTTTGTACCTCGTTAGTAGAATCAATGTGTTTTATAAAACCTATCATATGTATGTCAGTGTGATTACAATCAATTCTTACACTTCTATGTTTTAGTTAAAACACGCATGACATAAATAACTAAGTGGCAACGATTTCTTTGTTTCAATCAATATTTCGTTGGTGTGTCAAAGGCATTATTTTAGTATCGATCTTTTATATTAATATAGTAATGCTGAAGTGTTTGTTTTTTTGTTTAAACCTGCCTATCTCTGGAACTACCGGTCGGATTTGAAAAAATATTTTTGGTTTTGATAGCTTAATTCTTGAGGAACCGATCCTTAGGAGCCGAGTGGGTGATAACGCGGGGCACAGCTACTCATGTAATAAAACATAATTATGTTTACACATTTGGAAAGTTTATTTTCTTGTTATTATGTTTGTGTAGGAAGTTTACATAGAATCACTTAATGAGCTGAATTGTTTTATTTTTCAGACATCCAATTTGTTAAACAGTCAAATTAAGAAGTATGATGTACTAGTTGCACCCCGCGGTTTCACTCGCATAAGTCTCGATCCCGTGGAAATATCTGAATAAAAAGTATCCTATGTGTTAATTATAAAAGTATAAACTATTTGTGTGTGAAATTTCATCCAAATCCGTTCAGTAGTTTTTGCGTCCATCCATCCTCACAAACTTTCGCGTTTATAATATTAGTAGGATAGGATCAATAGTAGGATAGTAGGAACTAGGATAGTAGGATTTACAACTAAATGTTTCTGGATATCCAGTAACATTGTTCTTTAAACTAAGTTTTAGTAAATAACACGCGACGGTGACACATACACAGTCCATTCACAGTTATTTTACCTCTGACAACAGCAACCCAACAGCAACCTTATTATAACGCGAATAAAGATCATTGTGATTTTGACAGACTTGTTATTAGCAGCAATCCAACAGCAACCTTATTACAAGGAGTATTAAGACCACTGTGATTCTGTCAGTGGAGCAAAATCAGAGGTAAAATTACTCTGATTGGATTGTAACTGACTGCATTTACAGAAACTAGTGAGGGCTGGCCATATGCCTAACCTTTTCAGGATATAACATCCCATGTAGTTAGAAAAAAATGGTTCAACAAATGAGGGTGTTTTTCTAAATTTAAGATAAAAATCTACCATTGTCCCCTATGTTTAATCCTACCAAATATATCGGTATAAAGAAAGAAGAACATTTTTATGCCAACAACATAAAGCCTCGGAGGCACTTGCGATCGTCCATTTCCACACACAAACGCTCGTGTAAAAATAACGTATGTGCCAAAAACAGATGTGGGGTGCGTAGTGTTTATTATTTCATTGTGTATGCCCGATGAACTCGCATCTTTTCGATATCGGGGGTGAGCGTAACTGAAAATTCTTAACAAAACCGTATTATTAAGAAAGCGTTTTAAGTTTTCGGCGTATCACCACGTCCCTGGAGTATTATGCACACGTGGTTGGGGTTATCGGAATATATGGAGCCATTTTGACGGTTTTATTACAAAATGCGAATTTATTTTTGGGATAAACATTTTCTTTTCTAGTGTCCATTTTTAGTGAAGCTGGTTTTATTTTTAAGTTTCGTTATTTGGGTAGTACGGAATTATTGTGTGACTACTGGGAATTGTTTTTATTTTAATTTTATTGTAAGTTTACATATAAAATAACTGGTGTTTTAAATCGTACCTTCCACACTGCTAGAAAGTACCTAACGCTTAAATTGAGTAGGTATATAAAAATAAAACTATAAGTAACTAGTGGTCGCAAGCATTAGTGCTGAACATGATGTCCTGGGTTCGATTCTGGGGTCGGGCAAAGTGTTATTGGGTTTATCCATCTGAAACGTCTCAGTAGCAGCTCGGGGTCTGAATTTGTGCCTTGTTCATGGCAATAGGGTCGCCGCCTATAACATGGGACTTAAACATAACTGACGGAATATGGGTGTATTATAGGTGCATCTCTACCTCACCTTTCAGGGAATACAGGCGTTATGTTATGTTGATGTTATGTATAGTAGCCAAAGGTTCTGTTCAGGTTTAAAATAGTAGCGGTCCCAAGACGGGACAACATTTAATCAAAAAATTTCATACTTATTACGTAGGGTCACAATTTCAAGGTTTTATGTTTATACCTTTTTTGTTGTATTTGTGGCTATTATTTCAATAGATTTTTTAGGCTTTTATTGTTTTAGGCTTTTTACATTCATACTATTTGTATTATTATTTTGTGTCGGGAGTTTATAAAAAATTTTATTTCATGCTTTTTGTAGGGACTCCTTATTATTTCATTTCCTTTTATTTTCTTGCGTTTTAACTTTCAGATAATTTGGTGTTTAGTGAGGTTTTTTTAAATCCGCTATTTTGTGGTGGTGGCCATCTTGGATTTGAAGTTTATCATAGTGTATAGTATTCTACTAGTCAAGCCCTTTCATTTGATACCCATATTGAGTTGTGAAAAAATATGTTATCATACACACACACACACACACACACACAGAGAGAAAGAGAGAGAGAGAGAGAGAGAGCGAGAGAGAGAGAGAGAGAGAGACACGTCAAACTTATAACACCCCGTCGTTTTTGCGTCGGGGGTTAAAAATATAATTTATCACAAATTATGACCAACTTGCCCCGCTGGTATTTTTTGCATTCTTTTTATAATCACATTTTCATTTCAACACAACATCATCGAGCTCCTCTTTTACAACAAACGCGGAATAATAAAAGTATGATGCACTTTGTTTTTCTTGTATTCTCATTTCGCAAAAAATGAAGGCAGGTTAAAGTGCATACTTAAAGTGGGCTCTAAGAATACGGTAATAAACATCCCCCTTTTTGGGGTGTGAATGTCTGTTTGCTAATAATCTTTATCCCTCTGTTTTTTTCGTTCAAAAAGTTTTGTAATATCGTGTCCAAAACATTAGAGTGATATAGAGATGCAACACATGAAATGTTTGCCCGCCTTTGTATTGTATTGTCCGCGGTCTAAACGACCAATTCACGATTACGACCATAAAGCGCCATAAAGCAGAAATAAATCAAACAGTTTATTGAATAGTAACATCAAAACAATCCAATACAAGTTAACCCTCAAACGCGAGCGTGACCGCGCGCGGACCGATCACGACACCAATAAATAACTATTGCGACAAAAACTGACGACAAAGCGCGCGTCGTGAGTCGCAGTCGTGATCCGTCGCACGTGTCCGGACAGATCGGAAGCCGATCGGCACGATAAGATCACGACTCTCTAAAAATAGGACTTCCAGTATACGCGCGCTTAGTTAATTGGTCATTTTTACTTTTTAATTATAACGACTCGTGACGTTTTAGCGAACGAGGGTTGAATTTCGATTCTTTTAATGAAGCTTGTTTTACGTTTGAGTAATTAATTCACACAGAAAAATTATTCGCATTTCATTTCTTTTACGATTAGGGAATAACGTTTTTCTCATGAAACATTCTGGCGTGCTGAGTAAACAATCGTTTATTAAATTTATTTTGTTATAAAACATGGGTTTAATTAACAAACTGTGCTGAAACATTATTCTTCAATCGGCTACCTATTATAAATGTAATGATGCAGCATCATAAATTTCGCAACCGCATAAATAGCGATATAAATCACGGGCGGTCAATGAAACCGTAAAATTTACGTATCATTATAATTGTCAGTTGCGTATTGATAAAATGTCAAAGTTCATCTGCATGGCTATTCCTGGCCGGCATTGATTGGCAGTAAGAATGCCCGTTGATGTTATTGGCACTATGAAATGCAGGAAATAATGTCAATTTAACATATAGAAATACGATAAGAGTACTCTGTCGCCATTCGATATTTTATAAATAGTCTACTCTGATTCTGAAGTAGCAGTGAATAAAGTATTATTTCTACTATGTATGTTGTTGGTGTAAGTTTAAATTAAATAAAGTGCAAATCTCAGATGGTTTACATTCCATCGCCACTTAATCATTTATCTACTTTAGTCTAATGTATTCTAAGGCCCGGTTTTTTGATCCGTAGTTAAATTCAACCAACAGCCAAAAATAGTAACTAATGGTTGAATTTTAGCAAAATGTGTTTTTGATCAATTTTTAGTTTATAAAATGGTTATTTTTTTTTATGAATAGTTAATTATTTGACCATAAGCAATGATATTATATCATTAGATACACTAAAAATTGATCAAAAAACACACTTTGCAAAAAGTTTACCATTAGTTATTATTTTTGACAATGGGTTCAATTTAACTACGGATCAATGAACCGGCCCTAAGTTGATCACTGAGTGACCATTTGTAACAAAAAGGTCCTAATTAGTTTTTGGTTGCAATGGAATTTGAACTTTGTTAAGTATGACATTCAATTTGTTGTTCCATAACTCTAAAATGATCCTGGCTCTAATATAGTTTTCTTTGCAGTTTTATAACATTATAATATAGGCGATTATTCGTAACACTGATACATGACTCGTAAACAATCTTTCTTAAGCAGGCTTTAAGTTATGACCTCTCTCCAAAAATCACTGTATGATCTTAACGATACGCCGAAATTCGACTTATTGTTAATAAAATACCACAAAACTGTTGCGTAAACAAATTATACTTGCAATACTGTAATATGGGAGTCGTCTCAATTATCCAGTTGGGTTTACAACCGTCTGTATAAGGAATTATCATTCCTATCTCCTTTATTGCGATGCTATAAAGTATATGTGGTGCCCGACCACACCCAAGTTGGGCGACTTTCCGAACAGCGCGGTACACAAATGCGCACTTGGGTAACTTTTTACTTAAGTAAATATTTTATTTACAACTTGCAAAATGAGGACATGAAAATACAAAATCATGGCCAGTAAATAGATCACACACATAAATTAAACACTGTAGTATCTCAATGAATCTTCATAACTTTCGAAGACAACTATTGAGTGACATATACGGAAATGGTTCTCTCTCCCACATTCACACAGCTGAATATCATTATTGTACATATTCCAACGTCGTACTCGTACTAGTTAGATCAACAAGTAGATATATACCTCAATGTCACTCCCTCTATGATTTATGGTCGCCGCGGACTAACTGACAGGACCACATCACTTTTTTGCCGTATGAAGTTCCGTTACGAGAGGTTCAGTAGGTCTTAGCCGAAAAGGATATTACTTGGCTGGATAGTGATCTCCGCAGGGACACTTGAGAGCCTTTATGGTTGTAATAACAGATATCGCGTTGATTCGATTTGATATGGACTGCTTGGGTGCTATCGAGTGCTTGATTGCTGCGAACATTTACTTAGAAGTGGCTCGTGAAACGTTAATGGTTGCTTTTATAACACTGTTATGATAAGAAAGGTGCACATTTGAGTCGATCTTAAAGAAATAAATAACAGAAACAGATGTAGAAAAACTAGCAGCGCTAAAACAATTTAGTCAACAACGACCTCTGGAACTGGTACTTGCTAAACATTAATTTTTTTCTCTCTCACCAAATACGGATGCTGCACCCGACAGTGAGCGCTGTAAATTAATTTCCAAGTTCTACCACAATTGTATCGCGTTACAAGCGCAGAATGCAACTCTCAGCGCCATATATGGGTACGCGGGGCCGGCTGCCATACCGGGCTGGACATAAATGGCTGGTCGTTACCAAACGCGGTGGCTCCGGACAGTCCGCAGCGAACGGGTTAAGTGACACACACTCGATTTTGAAATGCGTATATGTAAGAAAGCTTCGGGTTAAATGATAATTAAAAGTAAGGGTCTGTTTGACCGCACACCTTGTTACGTAGGGTTGTTAACGAGATTTTTATTGCTGTTAATTTATTCCTTGGGTGTCGATTATTGATTTTTGAATGCGTACTTTTGTCTTTATGTCGTGAAGTAGTTGTTTAATGAGTTTAAGATTGTTTTCAGAAAGGCTCAAAAGAACACGTAATTTTATAATCATTAGTTGTAGGCAAAGAAATTGGTTCGAATTATATGTTCGGCTTCATCTACGAAACTGAAATTCAGTTTATAGAGCAGCCCCTTAAAATTTTGAACAAAATTATCATAATAAAAAACAGAAGGTGAAATAATCCATTAGCGATATTCCAGATTTTTCCTTTTTTTCATTAGAATTCATAAGAGACTTAGTTAACAAAGGACGGAGTTAGATTGGAAAAATTTATAACTTGCAAGATTTGCGCAACTCAAGTGGCGCGGTATTTGCATTTTAATTGTACCTAGGGGTAGGGCGCGAGTGTGTGCGGGGACCGATAAGCGGAAGCGTAGCGGATCGTGGATTAGTATGGAGATGACAATTTGCTTTATGTTCACAGAAATACATAAATAAAGAAAAATACAAGTTAAGGCTCCCTGCGGGAGCAGACAGGCGCGACGCGACGGTACGGCGCGATTCTGGTGAAGTTTTCATAAAAATTGTTCTACTAGAGTCACGTCGCGCTGTCGCGTCGTACCTGTCTGCGGGAGCCTTTAGCTGCTGTTAGTTATTCACATCCTCTCGAAATCATGTTTGAAGGAGTAAAGAAGGAAACTGAGAAGGTCAACCGTAGATCTTTAGCGTGAAATATAAATACATTCCTTTCGTTTGAATAACACATATTTGTGAATAACATATCGTGTGTTATACGTAAATAGCCTCTATGCACTTGGGTACTCTTAAAACCGTTTCCATACAACTATAAATAATAACATATTTTCTCTTGAAAATGAAACTCGTAAAGAAAACGAAAACTACCTGATTCTGCGAACAACAGTTCTGCGAAATTGTGAAGAGAAGAGGACTCCGCTATCATTGAGAACTCAGGTTCCTTAAAACAGCAAGTAATCTTCGACTATTCATTATAATACTTTCGGAATTCATGCATATTTCCACCACTACCGGGAATATGCTCTGCTTTTATTAATTAAGTCCGCGTTGGTTCGGATCGATTTTTATTCTGAAATATATTTCAACATTTATAATGATCTTGTGGTCAAGAAAATAGCCTGGTTTTCATGTTGAATAAGTGATAATAACATTGTCCGAGAAGATGTAACCAATATTTTGTAACAATTTTTTAATGATTTAAAAGAGTGTCCGTGGACTTTCCTGCCCCTCCTTCTCCATAGGTACCTACTACGCCTTGGAATGGGCAACTAGCTTCATCTTTCTGACTGACAATTCAAAAGTGCGTGTAATTGGTTTAATTGAAATAAATACTTTGAGTTTGAGTTTCCGAGAAATTAGCTCATTTCACACAGTAATCCTGCTAGCGGTTTCCTAGAAGAGCGGTGGCCGCCAGCGTCCGCTTTTACCAGTGAATGACGTCACTGAAACGTTATTCATTAAAGTAAGTTAGCGTGTTTTCCTAGAGACCCTTTACTGACACCGTAAAGTCAAACCAAAAAAGGGGTAATGGCGTAACACACTATCAGTAGGTAGCAATGGATTTCATTTTGACAGTTCAACAATATTCATTGCGTTATTTACGTTGCTAAGCAGACACATTTTTGAACATATGAAGCAATGGATTAGCAATATCTTTCAAAATGATTCAGATTGATATTGATATTGTGTTACGCAATTAAGGTGCAGGTCATCATTTTCATGGCAGACGTCATGCGGCAGTTATGTGGCGGCCACCGCTTTACTCCGTAGCTTAACCTAACTAAATTTTCATATTCGCGGAAATATCCACACTCGCGTTCGTTTGTGTTTGACAAATGGGATGACATTCGATTTATAAACCGCCAAACTAACAAACGACAAAAAACAAAATGGCTATATTTCACCATGTTAGTCGCAACGTTGCTCTGGTTTTAGAACACGTTAAAGTTGAATGTTAAAGTAAAGCGCTTGCTGTTTACAAAAGTGTACATTACTTTGCTTATGTACCTAGAAGTATATAGAACGAAGTCAGCCACCAACCGCTAAGTGTGAGTTGAGTTTGCGAGTCATTTATCTCTGTCGACGTCGCGATGTGGCCTCGCCTTTACATTAGGCTTGTTGATAGCCGTCGGGGTTAAGTGAAACGTCTATCTAGGAGGGTGTGAATTCGTGAAAAACATGTCGGTTTCGTTCATGATATCCGTGGTTTCGTTACTCTCAAGCGCAGAGCGCAAAAGTAACGAGCAAGTTTTTGTTTGACGTGCGGAATTGATGTCAGCTGTGTTTATTTGTAGAGGACAGAAATATCGACGGATCGATTCGATATTTTTGTTTTAACACTGGATTGCGCTTAGTTCAATGCGATGTGTGGCATCTGTTCAAAAAGTTATTTAGATGGACTAATGGATGGATGGATGGCTGTTTGTGTTTTCGTGCTTTTTCTGTTTGTTTTTATAAACCTTTTTGTTTTATATGAATTATCTCAAACCAGCTAAAAAGTTTTACCACAAAAATCCAGCACAGAACGAATACAAAAATCAAACCAACACGAGCATGTCAAATGGCGCAACACGCCTATGTAAGTTACTTCAAGAACAAGCCATGAGACCTACCCGTTCGTTGGATACATAAACGACTAAAATAGAAATCTAATAAAGAAATCTTTTCCAAAACTTTTCATATAAAAGTGGAGAAGGATTTTTATTACAACGGAAACGGTAGTTAATTTTAATGTTGCCAGTAATTAACAAATCTTAAGACCCTTGAATATGGGTAGGAGAGGGCTCCAGCGGCTTAATCGCGCCGGACCTAGGAGTGGCGTCAGTGACAAGCTGCAGCGATTTAGTAAAGTAGCCTGGACGAGTCCTTACGTAATTGGGGTTTGATGTTAAAAATTATGATTGAAATTATGACTGTTGGATCAATGTCTTGGGTGATTCTTTAATTTAATGACAAATCGTAGAATTACACTCTTGTTAAATTTCCACGGTGGAAATACAAAATGCCAATTCCACACTTAAGTGAATTAAAGTGTTTTGTAAATTATATTTTGACACTAGCATTCTTTTATGGTAGGATTAAACCCAGTAAATCATATCGGAGCATGCTGTTGACTCTCGGTATATTGAGTTTGTTAATTAGCCCGTTTATTTCGTTGAGTTTAATAGTGTTCTATCCCAAGGAAGATTGATTTAAAAAGCATAAAGTACGTACACTTTGATAGCCTTCCCAAACTTCCTTGGCAATATCGCTAACTCTCTCATTCAGACCACGCCCTGACAACTGAAAAGACGTTTTTCTTGGATTTTTCGTAGCAAACGAGTGGAGGTAAGGAAAATTAGATATTTTACCTTTCGCCTTAATGAGGAGTTATCAACGTACTCGAGCAGGGGTCGAGCACTCGCTCAATATCGAGCAATTACCTTTTATGACCCGCTAGTGCCTAGTAATTGTTATTAAAAAGTTTAGGTAGACACATAAACTGCGCAGTTATTTTGTGTATATTTAAATTTTTCCTGTAATTTTATGCAAGTTGCTGTTTTTTGTCTTAAGTGTTAATTTTTTTCTTTTTTTTGCGGTAGAGGAGGGTATTGACTTTTAATCCGGTCATCATACTTTATTTTTAATAGAAATTGGATAAAAAATTGCATTTAAATATCGCAGCTTTATGCTGAGATAGGAAGCCTTTTTGGCCTCACACAGGTATTTATTCTTGTTTATTTTTAAATGCTCCTTTTTACTGTTTGTATTTCCTGTGCGTGTCCCGAATAAAATATTATTTTCTTTCTTACTTTTTCGCTTTATCAACGATAACGTGATGACCTCGTTACTCCTACGGTAAATTCAAGCAATACAACAATACCAAAGTGCTTTTAAATATGTAGGTCACTCTTCAAAGAAAACATCATTATATTAATTAATGCGCATAAACTTGTTTACTACAATTTGGAATACGCGCATATTTTTATGGAATTTTCACCAATCATCCGCGCGTTTTAAATTTCAATACTGATCGGGTGCCGGAATATGGATATTTGTATTCAGCCAATCAACCAATCAACTCGTTATTCACTCGTTTATTATCCTTAATTTTGAAGCTACAGTATGTTGTAATGTGTGCCTGCGAATTATTACTTACTCTCATACAGGAAAAAAAAATAACCAGTAACAATGAAGTAGAATCAGCATCATGATTCTAAACCCCCTACCTAGCGTATAAAATTTTAATCGGTTGTCAAAAAAAATAAACAATTGTTTCATACCTATGCGACCAAAATGTATGGAACCAAATATTTTTTTTTATTATCCACGAAAAGTTTCTACGCTAGAATCGTAATTATGCTGAATCATGGTTACAGTTTGCGTACTGGTTAAAATTTGTTCCTAACCCTACATTATTAAAAAGTACGATCAATGATTGACGGCTTAGAAGACTATCCCCAGGGAATGTTCGCGTGAAGGTATTTAAACCAAATGAAAAAGATTTAGCAAAGGTGAAGTTATTTAATCTTGCGGAATATCCCCTTATTCACAATATTAGAATATGACTGCACACCGATGAGGGGGAGTTTCGACGTAATCAGCGTCTGATCACGTGTTCCTTTTGAAATCGGCTTATCCTCTACCCGCCAAGACCACGAAACGACCAATACTCAACCTTACGAAAAATCACAGAGAGTTCGTTTTCCAATAGGAAACTTTGGAGACCCGTAAAATGTTCACCCTGACCGCCCGGACGAAATTCGTCTTCAGCGTTACCTTTGAACAAGTAATTATGGCGGAATTCCTGAATTAATACTGAGATAAGCTGCTTCCGTAGTCCTCCATTTTAAATAGCATAAAAATGAGGCCTCAAACCATTATCGACGCGTATTTCTTTCGTAATTTACGAGTTTCGCTAATCAACGGGGAGCCAAATTGCGTTTATAATCCCATTTCATCATCTCTTAAACTGTGGGGTGGAAACCTTTTGTAGGTTCATAAAGTTTAGGTGAACTTTCGAAATCAAATTCTATTCTGAATCGACAGGAGTGAACAACTATGTGTTGTTAAAAATTCACAAGTTTCGCCCCACACCGCTGCGGCGTACGTTTGACATGGAAATGTGCAAGCCTACTCGTTGCGATTTCCCGCGGAATTTATTCAAACGCCGAACGCCTCCCCTCCCCCGGCCGCACCCTAGACCGCACGCATCTGTCTTCGCATTGATATGCACATTCGATTGTCGACAGTCGCGTGCAACGGACGTGGGTAACACACATCAGCGTTGAATGTTGTTGAGTTCTTTTTAGGCGAAATTAATATTTGGTTTCGAGTGGAGCCAAAACGTTTCTCCCTTCTATATCGGTCTTACAACAAATTTGGTGTTTCATGGGTGATTGTTCACCCCCATAAGTAGAAGTAACGTGACAGGTACGCTGTTTAAATAAATTACCTTTCATTAAATTAAATCAGTACTTATAAGGAACCGGAGCATTATCAGCATTGATTCGTATTTTCACTTCAAAGCCCCTCACCCTGATTGATTTAGGGCAATTTATAATGATATCATTTTATAACTAAATCGATTTATCTAAAACTGAGATATTAACATGTCAATTCAAGATGTGTATCAGACGATGACTTGCCGTACCACATGGAGGGAAGAAGTTAAATTAGGGGACGTGAAAAGATAAATGGCGAAAGCTGTCAATATCTACTTTTCATTAATGGTTCAAAAGTGTGTTTGCGTGGAATAAACGATGGCGTTTCTTGTAAAGTCACTGTCTAATGTAAAAGTGAAAAGTTTGCCGTTTTCTTTTACGAACATATACCCTCAGAATGTTCACCTTATTAAGTAGCAACTGTTAAGTATTTTCCTTAACAATTCGGAAAGCCTCGACCTTTTGTGGTCAAGGCTCTTTGAGTTGTGCTAAGTCACGGCTAACTGTAGCTTGGTTTTAAGCACCACAAAATGTGCATAAGTACTTACTTCCTGTTCTATTTCTCAAAGTAGGCAATAATTATAATAATTTCCCTTTATTAATGGTTTTTTAAATCGGCCCATATTTATTCAATTACAAGCGAGTAATGTAATCAAGCTGAGTAATGACGCTTTCAGCGTGTCGTTAAAATAATACGTCTTTACTAGTAAGTAAATATATTCATAAGGCGGTATGAATCACGAAAGCGAGCATGTTTGGTAAACGTTTCAGAGACGGTGCACGGCTGCACACTGTGTCCTTACAGTGTTAAGTATGCAGTAATTTAAGTTTAAAATATATGAGTAAGTACTTTGTTAGTGTGCTGATTATGGAAAATATTCAGCTCCATTTTGGTGAGTTTTTGGGATCGTCTACGATGGATTCTTACTTATTAAAATGTTTTGATAGGTCACGATGTGAGATATAAGATATCTGATAAAGTTTGGAACTTTGCAGGGCCAACATAGCCAGAGATCGAATAAGACAGGGAGGTACGGAAGGAAAAGGGGAGGTCTTTTTCCAGCAGTGACACAACATAGGCTAGCGAAAAATGGTCACGATGGGCCAGGCTGGCTATCAGCATGGTCTATATCAGGCTTGAGTGTATGTACGTGATCTTTTATAATATTTTCTTCTTTAACCCTTCATTTGCCGGAACGTAGATCCACGCGAGACACAATAGCTTTTTAATTGTGTCTGTAATTACGTCTGACGGCATTCAACAATTTAAACTCGAATTGTTGACATTCAAACAATCTGCGTAGCCTTTGGCCAACTATGTTGGGGTCGGCTTCCATTGTAACCAGATGCAGCTGAATACCAGTATTTTACATGGAGCAACTGACCCCCACCACCTGATTGTTGACATCGAAACCAATTAATACATCTTAAAAATGTAGGATTGCCTAGTATTTGTTTCGATATAATTTGTTTAGCAGCTAAGCTTATGCACTTGTATAAGATCCTACACCACAGACATTGCATAGACAATGCGCCACCGAGTCTGAACGACAACTTATTGTTAAACTACCTGCAAAATTAAGTCTTTAAGACATCGCGTGAAGAAACTTAAATACATAAGCTCCTTAGAATCTAAATTACTTACGTTCGCATGAAACTGCAAGTTAAATAATGTATTATAAGATATTACACTTACTGTACTTAAAGTTAAATGTGTTATTACGGTGGCAAAGAATTATGTATAAGAGAAAACGTATTATTACAGTGAGACATGTTTAAATTTTATCTCATGCCGTACTTTACCGTGTTTAACTTGAGATGGATTCCGATACGTAATTTTCGACCCTACTCATTAGAATATAGGGTCGCTTGTGCTTAATATTCATTAAAGACCACAAAACACTGTGCAAATAGCTGGAAACATCTTTAGAAAGCGCCGCAGTGGCGTGTAGGGTAAACGTACCAATTATAGCGCGAGAGACGGTCTAAATCCCGCTGCTGGTTTATACCTCTTAATTCCTCGTTTTAAATAACAAAAGGCTGTTACTAGCGTTTTTCAGTGCCAGGCACAGGGTAGCACACCCTCGCACCCTCTCAGCCGATCTAATAGGTTAGGTGGCCGCTTGATACGAATGCCGAGGTAAAAAGGGTTTCTTTTTGTATAGATAAGATTTCTACTTTCAGTTTTGTTGCCATATTTATAGTTTTGTTGGTAAATGTAAAATATATTTCAGTTTTGGTTGCGTTCATTTTGGAAGTTCATAAATAATTTTAAGTTATAAATTTATCTGTAATTTTGAGTGGCTCTGTTATAAATGAACAGAGCCAAGTAATTTCTTTAACATGCAATATCTGGGAGCTTTTATTTAATTGTGTTTTCTATTCTTGTATTGAAATCAATTTGATGTATTTTTTATAACTCAACTGCAAACAAGTTTTTCTTAAAAGCAGACCTTAGTTTGGTTCGAAACAAAACAAAACTTTATCGTATTTCTTTATTTTAGTTTTTTACACTTTATTTGTCAGACATACCTACTGCAGTGTTCTAAAGAGTGACGGCCTATTAAAATATATTTCTACAGATCCATACAAGAGAATACAAGAAAAACGTAAAAAAAGCATGTAAGAAACATAGCATGTGCCGTTCTTCGATTCCTACCTACTCTATTATAGAAAAATGGCGTGAGTTTACATACATAGGTATGTGAGAAAACCTTATTGCTATAGCCATCTTGTTACGTACATAGCCTTTCAGTTGCGGTGACCAATGCGATCGGCAGGTAATTGGAGTAATTACAGCTCTAATTATACACTGTATAATCGATGGCTGTGTATTCACCAGGTTCTACTTGTATATTTGTCTCTACGGGCGTTTTAACTATTGGCTTGAAGCAATCAAACGGGCAATTAGTAGCAGAATTTCAAGACGGATCAAAAACGTAAACGTCATTCATTTGCGGCAAACAGACTTTACAGATGGACCCATAGTAAGGACTTCGGCAACTCTACCTTAGCATAAGCATCATAAGCAGCCTATAGTGTGCCCACTGCTGGGACACAGACATTCTCCTTCTCTTCTTCTGTGAGAGGGACTCTGCCTTACCCTAGGTGAATAAAGGCAAGAAGTTATGTTATCATAAGTATTTTTTATAACTTGGTACATTTTTACCTAAGCCGTAATGAAAAAGCTGCCCGGCAAAGCGCAATGCATAAGCGAGGCTGTCTTCTTTACAATAAAGCGCTTAAAACAGCTGGATGAAGCGGATGAATCTAGAAAATATAACGACAGGACAGTTGGCGCTCGTTTATCTTAACTAGCCTTATAAGGCAAGTTGGCACTAGATTCTATACAGATCTGGGAAAATAATGGCGCATATCAAGTTCCTGCTAACATAAGTAGTATTTCAATTGAAATAGCTGACAATATAGTTGAAATATTCGAGGTGTAGGGCTGGGAACAACGATATAATTTATAGCTACGAGTCCTAGCGACTGTGTTTTAGAGTTATTCTAACATTGCTTTGAATGTTACATTTTAGTTCGACCAGGACTTCATATTTACATATTCGAAAATATACGCATTGATATTGGACGACATTAATATCAGTACTGATTTGTTTCTTCTAATATCATTTCAAATGGAATAATATCAATGACAGATATTACGACTAAATAAACAAGGCGTCAACTAGGCGTTTTGGAGTCAAATCTCCATTAGTAAAATCAGTTCGTGTTTGGATCTGAATTTCGTTAAATTAAAGCAGAAAGGATTGTAATGAGTTTAAAACACTTTCACACTGGCATCAAAATTTAGTTAATACAACAGTCTTAAGGTTAGTAACGTCACAGACTGTCCAGAGTACGCCGGATGACGCCAGACGTTGGAAACCGTGGCTGTTTGATTTTCAACTTTCAGTGCTGAGCTGAGTGTTGAAAATCCAACAGCGTGGTTTTTTCCGAGGAATTCATGTCGCCTAGTATCAGTGAAAACTAGTACAACAGTAGGTTAGTACCTACCAGTTGTAGCTTAGTAGCTACAACTTCTGAAGTCTCTTTTATTGCAACCAAAATGTGTTTGACACTGTCATTAATAGTGATAATTAGTAACGTGAATGACTGTCCAGAGTACGCCGGATGATGCAAGACGTATTATTTAGGCATTCATTTAGGTGTTAGTGAAAACGAGCATTAATACAACAGTAGGTAGGTACTAAGCTACGGCTTGCAGAGCCTCTCCTATTGCAACGCAAATGAACTCACTAGCAAGCGATTTTGATAATTATACACATCTGGATGTCCAGTCCAATTCACTTGAGAAAAGATGAAGCTAGAATAGTAATCTACTATATCAAAGTGAACAGCGGGCCGATATCCACAAGCAATTATGGGTCGGTGCATTGTTCAATTTGACTTATTAGTGCGGCCCATGCATCCGTAATTGGAATTATTGGCTGAAGGCCGACGTCCTTTACACTACAATGGACGTCTTGTAATCTGTTTGCTATAATCTTGTGAGGACGATGATAGACGGTCGTCTGAGGACGTGGGATTCTAAGACAGAATCTTAGCATCTTATAAGGTTAGTAGAATGAGGCTTGTGTTTACAAGACGCCGGTAGCAAGGTCTTAGAGACTTGATAAAAGGGCTGGAGAGTCATTTTAATTGGAGGACTAGTTCAAAGTCACCTGGCTGTTCCAAAAGATGCTGTTGAGGCAATAGATAACTCTCTTTGATAGACTCAAATCTTCAATAATTTACAGTAGCCAGTTTGAATTTCGTCCTCAGCAATACGTCCGGGAAAGCCAGAGAAACAGACCCATTACCCAGACAATTGCACGAAGTTAACTGTTCCAGCAGTGAAACTATAGCGGTACCGCAGTGTCGGACGACAGCTCAGTACCGTACACAACAAAGCCACAGCAGCCACTAGTGCGAGCGACGAGCCGCCCATCCATTGTACGCGTCTAATCACGACTCAATTCGCCCATAGATTGTATGCTGAAAAATATGCGAGCCTGGTACCAGTGCTGCGATTAATTACCACATCACTGGCCACAATTAGTAACTAGATTTAATAGGGATGGACAGTTACGTCTGTCTACGTTGTAATAACACCGCATGAGCCATTACTAATATGATAATTATAGCCTACCTCAGATTATGGAAGGTAATTTCGTATGTTAATATAATTGTAGCCTTCAGCTATCAGGTTGCTACCAAGAAACAAACTATAAAGACGGATTCCATGTACGCCATTCACACACATAGCACGTTGACGCGACTCAATAAAAACATATCTATTTGAAAAATCATTTCTGTAAAGAATCGCGCAAACAATACAGAATAGTGTTGCGGCATATATCGTATTGTAACTTATCGATCTGTCGATGCATTATTGAGCAGACAAGCGGGAACTCGAGTCGATACCACGTTACGGTGCCGAACAACTCCTATTTACCTGGAGCCGTTCTATTTCTGAACGCGAACATTGTTTATGGAATCCATAATGCACGTTGGTGCGGTCGAATGACATTTCACAAAGAACAATCACTATTTCGCCATTTTGAAAATTTATTTGTCATGCAATGTGTGGACATTGCAAGTTGGTTTTCTCTGAAATTTTCTATAAATTCTTTGTAAGTTTCATTTTTTAAGAAAGTTACCTAGTTATTACTATTTTATCTCTGGATTGGAAAACTGATTGGTATAGCTGAATTGTAATTTAGCTTCACAAGGAGATCATTGTTAAATAAAATTGAAGTGTTTGAATAAAATGCTAGTTGAAAGCTTTCAACTTCGTTATATCAAACAAGAATTCTAAATTCATTACGTTATTTTCGGATTTATAACAGACGAACGTGACTAAGAGTCGTGAAATATTTAGAGAAATATTATATAATGAATCTCATTAATTCAAGATTACGTCGTTCAATTAAACAAAAATACGCCTCGTTATAATCAAGGTTGATTTTAAATATAGCCTCCTTTCATAATATGAGCAGCTAAAGTACCAAAGACAATAATAATAAAAGCACCGTGGAAGTTGAGACGGCAATAATTCATAAGTAGGTTGATGGCCCATTGTCTATGAGTACCGTATTAACTCATATCCATTGACATTCACTTAAGGAGTACATTTTATGTTCCATTTTATTCTTATATCGGCCTGGATACAAAGCTTAATAGCACTTCAATGTTGTGTTGTAACCGGGACGTTTATAATAGGAGCGATGGAAGACAGTTATTACATTCTTGAATAATAGAGGGAAACTTCGCGGACTAAACTTAGTGAAGTATCACGAGGAATGTCATTATACAACGAGTTGATTTATTTATCAACGAGGCTGTAGTTATTAATGTTTGATATACATACACATATAGAGTATTTTTTAAGATTACTTTTATTTATAGTTAGGTATATGTCATTTTTAATAAAGTTAAAAAAAATATGAAGCTGAAGAGTTTGTTTGTTCAAACGCGCTAATCTCTGGAATTATCAGCTGCATTTAAAAAATATATATTTTTCATTTTGATAGCCTATTTCTTGAGGAAGCTTATAAGCTATAAAACATCACGCTACGACGATGAGACGACGAGCAAAATTAAAAAAAAAAAGTATTTTTTTCAGTATTTTTTTTTTAAATTAATTTTTACATTTCTCTTTATTTTTTTTTTATTTTTTATTATCGATTACGAAGTAATAGCACGGGAAATTTATGCTACGCAGTGGGTCAGGGATCAAGAAATTTCACGCGGACAGAAGTTAGTCTTAAATAATATATAAAGTCTTAAACAACTTTTAATTACATTTTTGAAGTAATTATAAACAAGTCATTAAGGTCACTACTTTAAGGTATTCTGTGATTATGGTAAGAATTCTGTGAATTGCGTGAGTGATCTTCTGTCGTTGCAAAAGAGATTGGAATGGTTATTTCATGGAATATCATAAACTAACTTCATTTAAGTTGCTCCACCCACGAATTAAAATGATAGAAGTTCATTAAACAAGATTATGATATTTTATGAAAGCTGAAATGAAATAAAATTAAGAGAAAATGAGATTTTCTGTTTCGACAAACATTTGGCTATCTTCTAGATGAATTTGATTGTAGTTTGTTAGAAAAATTGATTTTTTTTCTGTGAAATGGAGCGATATAACTAAATGGGAAAGTAGATATCAGCGTACTGACATGATAAGTCAATATAAGGTTATATTGATATTATTTAGAAACATAGTTCTAGTCGCTCTTTTATTAAATTAACGGTCAAGTAATGTACAGAGGATTTCATATGAACTAATAAAAAAATTGCTCCATTAGTAGGAATTTTCCAAACACTTTCAAGTCCCGATTGCTTCGACATATCGCCGCTCTAAATCTCACATTTCCACAAAATAATTACTTCATCAGCACCAATCGATTTCTGTAATGCACGCTCCACCGCCCGGCGTTTGATTCATACATTATGCTGTAACAGAGCATTCAAATTGCTGTTCAACAACGAAACCGCAACGTCACTTGTCAGAGCCAATTCACAGGACAGATCAAAGGCATCGAGAGGAGTCAGAAAATTCTATCGATGTTTCAAACACAGGGCCATCACTATCGATACGGTTTCGTGTCAGAATTTCGCGAATGCATTACGGCCTTTTGTGGAAGTGGGCCAGTCGGCGGTGCTGTTGCAATTATCGAATGGGTGCGACTGTACTGATGCCACCGACGTTCTTTGAGCCGTGCTCGACTGTACTATTTGACTGACTTATATCCTTTATTTTCTGCGCGAATGTACCGCGCTGGATTTAAAGAGATTTGGTTTCACGTTTCGACACTTACCGAGAATTGGGCATGATTGTATTTTCGTGTTTTTAGAATTTTATTTCGCTAAGGGATTTTTTTAAGGTCTCAGCATCTGTGTTTGTTGCAATTAATCACATTTATGAGGCCAATGAAGAAATATTTTGCATTGAGCACACTGAAGATCTAATTCGGCTTATTTATTCGCAAAAAATATTAAATTAAACCCAAAAACATTTTGCAAAATTTTTTATACGAACACCTAACGTTTCGGCGAAACTTTGTAGCATGTAAATACAACTCGAATTACGTTCTCATTCAAAAGTAGATTTTTTTAGTCGCACGAGGCGTCTAATTTACAATATAAATAATCACGAGCAATCGCGTTGAATCCGAGCTATTTACCTTTGAAATGTTCGCGGGGCGACAAAGGTGGCTTAACGAGCCACCGAGAAACGGCGGCTTCGAATTATAAAAGTTTCAGTAGAAATAAAACGGAAAGTGTTCGCGAGGGGGCGCCACTAGATGCGGGCGTGCCGCAGACAGTCACTGTACAGTTTAAATAAATTGTGATTTACAGGGGGACGAGGTGTGGTGCATTTACCTTACAGATTGACGGTTTTTTTTTTTAAGAATAGTTTTATTTTATTTTTATTATTTTGTTAAGACATCTGCATGTGAGGTCTAATTTTTTATACAATGAGACTTGACGTGGGTACAGGACAACTAAATATTTTTTTCACTCTGTCGATGCCTGTCTTGTAGACAGTAAACTTTGATATAAATTGGCAAGGGGACAGGTGTCGCAGTACTATTTAATCATTAAAATAGTGAGGAAAATTGTCACCGTTTTTAACCGATTTAAAAATGTCTACTTTATTATTTTAATTAAGAGCCAGATTACAATCTAACCTTGTATTAAAGACGTTATCATTTTTTGAATATAATTATAAAAGTTTGTTTTCAAAATAATACTGAGGCTCTAATCTAAAATGTAAAAGCAAGCAAATAATGGATAGCAAAGTAATGTTTAAAGCCTAATCAAAGTTGTGGAGTGAGCATAACTAAGCTACCACAACTTTGAGTCTAAACGTACCGGGAATCATTTATAAAAGTTTTACGTATTCAGTAATATAGACTCTGTGTGGGCTAGATACAAATAGCTGCTTAGTACAGGCCAGACTACTAGATTAAGGCCTGATAGCACCAAAACTAGTTAAATGCGTTTAAGGAGGAAGCGCCAGGATAGCCCGCGAAATTCAAATTTTCTTATATTTTCTGCAATTTGTACGTTTTCTACAAAAAGTCCTGTTTTTTCTGTTTCATTTTTCTTTTTGTTACTTTATTTTTTATATAATTGGTTTTGTTACATAGTTTTTAAAATTTGTTTTGGGTTTTTTATTTTTGATTGTGTTTAGTTTAGTTTTATGATCTTCCTGTGCGAGTCGCAATAAATACTTGTTCTTTCTTTCATTCTTTCTAAAACATAAGTCGCTGTTTCAAAATAAAAATATTTTATTTCACATAAACCAACATGGACACTTATGAAACGTCAGAAGCAAGGTGCACGGTTCCAATTGGTCGTTTCCTATGAAGAAGAGCCGGTAAGAAACTCGTTGGTTACACTTTTAAAAATAATTGTTTTCAAATTACAGTAGGTATTAGAGGACAGCGTAGGCCTGTCAACAAGTACCAGGTACTTAATAATATATAAAAAATGGTCTACAGATCTAGTCTACAATATCTACGCCTACACTACTGGGCCACGCTTCAGGGTATGCTCCAATGAAAACCATAACTGAAACCATGAAAACGTTTTAAACAGATTCATGCACCAATGAAGGAAAACATCATGAGGAAACCGGCATGCCTGGAACCAAAAATTCGAAGACATCTGACATCAACCACCTACCACCTGGGCCCACGCCATAGACTACGGAGACCTGTGTCCCAGCAGTCGGAGCACTATAGGCTTATTATATTTATGCTTATGCATGCACCAATGGCTGGCCAGACTATAATAATTATATTTTCCCATAAATGTATAATAGCTGTCCATTACAATGAACGTAGCGCGCTATATAATCATATAGCATGTTATTGTAGCGTTGATAAACAGCGTGACGGTAGTTTGACGTGTGACGTCATCCCTGTTACGTGGCGTGAGGTATTGTTTGTAGTTGATATTGTATGTAATTAATATGCGTTTGAGTCTGCGGCCACCTCATTGAGGTTGTGGTTGCAAGCTGCTTAGTTAGTGTGAGGTCCTGGCTTGATTTTCGCATCAGTAAATGTTTCAGCAACTTTGTTAAGAGGAGGTCTTCAATGACTCAAATGCCCGTTTTCGGTATGACTAGGTGAAACTTTGATGCCTAAATAAAAGTGCACTGTTCGCTCGGTTCAAGGAGCCTACTCTCTCAACGAATATACGGGCCCGTGCAATAGTACTTGGATACTTCGGAGTGAACCTTACTTCCGATTAATTATAATTTTTGGATGGAAAAACACATCAGGAGTAAGGTCAAATCGTGTTGTCATTAATTCTTATTTTTGGACCCCAAATTAATCTTATGTCCGTAGGTGATACGGATTACGCGAAGTCCGTAACTTCGGCCGAAACTACGGATTTCTTGCGGAGTAGACCTACCTTCAGCAGTGAGTAGAAAATCCAACAGTGGGAAAATATTTAAGCGTTAATTTAGTATTCGTGAAAAAGGGAGTTGTCAAACAATTATTTTAGGTTTTAGCGAAGTTTCATTAGGTTTTTGTTTCGTCAAGGTCATGTTGAAATTTCCTTACCCGACACCTTTATGTCTAGAATTCAGAAAAGTAACGGAATAAACCGCAAAAAACCCCACGAACGCACAGATACAGATATCCTATCTCAGGTATGCTGGAAGAGATTTCTTATGAAATAAGCATCACCTCTGTACCTATTTTTTCTGTTCTGTTTTTCATTGTCTGTTTATATATGTGTGTACATAAATGGTAAATAAATAATAAATAATAATACAAAATCCCCAATACTTTTAACTGCACATTACAGTTTAAATCAGTATCTATTTGTTGAAGATGTATAAAACAGGATAGAAATGTTAAAATATAAAGGGGAAGCGTCTGCGAGTGTCGTTCCCGGCCCGCAAACTTCTACAGTAAACACGGGTAGGGATGTGCCATCTTAAAGATACGCGATTATGTTATCGATGGAGCGAACGGAATAAGTTTGTGGGTGGAAGTTTATGTTTAGGCTGTTTTTTTTCGATAAAGGTGTTGGCGAATGAAGTAGAATTTTGTGATATAAAAGTTGGTTAGTGACGCGAAGATCTTAGAATGGCCTTTTTATATTGTGACACATGGTAGGTTGGGTGTGGTAGTATATAAAATATGATAATATTGTTCTTTGCTGCCTCGTCGGTTTAGTGGCGGCCAGTGCTACTGTTGAGCATGGGTTTCTGAACTCGATTCGCAGGTAGGGCAGTGTTTTTAGATTTTTCCATCCGGAATTTCTCAGTGTCTGGTTTCGTGCCCGGTTGATGACATTATAGGCTCGCCCCATCGCCATGGGACTTAAAACATAACTAGCGAAATGTGGGTGTACTATGGGTACACCTCTGCCGAACCCTTCGGGGATTACAGGCGTGATGTTATGTCATGTTGTTCTTTAAATAAAAAGTACCTACTTCATTCAATTAATTACAGACGTTATAAACGTTTCATAAAGAAATACCTATTTGTAAACACGAGCGCCCTTGAACTTTATAATAACGGAGTTTTTAATCACACTTTCAGACATAGTAACATAATAAGGAAAGTGAAAATGACAAATGACTATGTGTGAAAAGAACTGCGTAGGTGTTGACTTAGAGCTCACGTCTCGAGCCGGTTTTGTGGAGAGAAAAATTGCCATGAGACAAATTTTCATAAATAAAGCTGTGTGTTGTATCTCTATCAACCAAGGAATTTATTGATTTTTTCGTAGAGAATTCTAATAAAATCGTCTTTCCCTAGAGATGGTACCACATCACTATCCCAGTTGAGTTGTGCCATTCAATCGCTATGTCATTTTGCTGAGCCTTGCCGAGCGCGCGCTGTTACTTAGGATTACGTATTGTTTGCTATCAACTTAATTTCTATTTCTATTGATAGAACATTCACGTAATTGAATTCGCTGTCTCGCTCTCTTTTCTAGAACTTTGATTCGAGTTCTTAGAACATCGATTCCGTAGATTAACTTTAAACATAATCGAATTTTGAGTTGATTAATTGCGTGGGGTAAGATTCCAATTTAGATTGAATTGTCGCGTGAGCTAAAATTATTTGGCTGCAAATTATTTGATGTACTTAGAAACTAGATGATAAATCGTAGGGCAAAGATTAGAGAAGCACGATATGGCTTATAATGTTTTCATTTAACGATAGAGTTAACTTCAAAGAATTAATAAATAATTTATGAGGGCACAGAAGTGTTAAAAGCCTCATCACGAGAAAGGACCCACGTTTCATCCTAAGAAGGGCATTGTAGAAACAAGGGAGAGAGGTCCACATTGGCCTTGTTGTTGGCGAACCAAGCACCCTTCCACCACATAAATACAGGCTGTTACAACCAGCTTAGGCTTTAAATAAGGGACGGTTGAGACAGACGCGCGAAGCAACATCCCCAACATTCTCACCTCGTAGTTAGCACGACTGAATGACTAAACAGGGTGTCCATATTTAATCTGCGCGCCGCGGTCGTATCGGTTTAATGTGCGGCGAATGCATGCATAATTCAGAGCGCACCGAGCAACTTGGCATGGTGTGTTCCGCGGCATAATGCGATGTCTGAGTTACGCTTCCACGCCGCAAATGTTGGCGCCAACCCGCTGTAATTTTCGGTTCAAGACGATTGTTGGCTGCTTTGGCCAGCATTGGTCCAATTCGAGGTGTGATGTTTGACAGCTGAACAATTTTTAAACAGACGGGAATGTAGATGCAAAAGTTTACATGGAAGGTAATATTATTACGAACGTTAAGGTTGATATTGGTATTCAAATATTTCTGGGTTATGGTGGGATTACAGTCATTTCGCTCCATCATTTTAACTGCTTGAGTGGGACGATACTTAACTTCAATAATAGCCTGCAACGTACAAAAGTACCCATAAGTAGCAAAATTACGTTTGCAAATATTTTTTACAAACTAAAGCCACTTTGACTATCCAAGACAGGGCACGATCTATCAAAATAAACATTTCTATAGATACGTGGATTCAAGTTTTTTCTTTAGCAATCGACTCATGTCCCTGGGTAGCGATAAATCGTGGTCATATTGTCCGTTCGCGTTTTTTCGCCATCCCCTATTCACCTGCGAGCCACGTATTTAATCTGGCTGTACTTCGCTTTAGCATGCATCCGCTCTCTGAGGATTCAAAGTTTAGGGCCCTATAAGAATACGTTGGTTTTATAGCCGCTCTGCTTGGATGATTTTTGAGCGACAAATTGCTTAGTTGGAGTAAAATTCCTGCGTAATCTTGAACCTTTTGTGTGTGTGATTTTTATGCTCTTTGTATTTAAAGTACCTACCGATTAATGACCGACAGGCAAAGCAGTTTTTGTTATATGTCTTACTAGAAGTGCCCCACGGTTTCACCCGCATAAGTTTCAATCCTCTGGGAATATCGGGATAAAAAGCATTATATGTATTGATCCTGGTTATAAACTATCTGTGTGCCAAATTTCACCCAAATCCGTTCAGTAGTTTTGGCGTGAAAGAGTAACAAACATCCATCCATCTATACAAACTTTCGCGTTTATAATATTAGTAGGAGTAACCCAGATACTGCGACGGGACTTTTAAAAGCTAGACTTGCAGTTCATTTCAATAGAGCTGTGTAAGAGGGAATCGACATCCTGTCCTCTCTTTTGAGTGCCCGAAGCCGTACGTGTTAGGCTGTGGCTGGTTTACACTTGGATGCTTTACAACCCAAATAAAAAAAATAAAAAAAATGGACAGGTCGGTAGGTAAATTTTATTCATATCATTTTTACGAATATAAGTCTCGGAACCTCGAGGGTAATATTGTGAATAACGTTGGAAAATACTGAAAACGTTTCTCTTTTTTCAGCAATTCCTTCGAGCTTTCATTGACCTGTAAACCATGGTTATCCGCATTTTAATTTAGGCCTATTTACGGTCCAATTGTTAAAGCTTCCAGTTGAATTGAAGCTTACAATTATCAATTCAGTGAATCATTACCGAACTAATAGCAACAGCGTGCCAAAACGTAGCACTCAGGTACATTTACATTGTTTAACAAACCGCTAAAATTTATAAATATAACAACCATTGTCAGCATTAAAATAATTGTCGCACAACGTCGCATTATTTGTGTTTAATTCTGTACACATTAACGAAATGAACATCGTTGTTCGCACAGTCCTAACTCAATTTATATAATGAATGCCATACATTACCCGTTTTCTGTTAACAATTCGCTATGAGCACTCCACTTGCAAAGTTTGTCTACGTTGTGTCAACAGCGGCGGAGGTGGCATTCGCTGCTCTGACGCCGCGGCGCGCGGACGTCTCATATTTATTTTATTAATAAATATGTTAATACTGAGGTAAGTAGCGTCGCGTGCATTATTCATCGGAACGGTGGCTCAGTTGACACAGCAACGGATAGTCATGCAAATTCAATCCGCCGAGATGCGGCCAAAAATTATCATAATTGTGACGTTTTTGTTTCTATACCTGCGCTCAGCTCACGAAGTTTAATCTGAAGTTTGCCCGACACTTTTAGTTTTGTATAACGCCGTCATCACATCCCCATTTGCAATTCAGATGGTCGGAAAAGGCGGACGCGGGCCGGATCCGTTTCGCCTCAACTTCTGCCGCGCACTGCGGGGGATTTGTTTGAAAAATACGCAGGTCCCCGGTTGAGGGAACTCTTTTTCGTCTTTGTACACTGCTTTTCAGCGTAACGACAAATTGAATAATGTTGTAAACGTAGGAGCGAGTTTTCGAAACTTTCGCCTTGCTGATATGAAACTCGATGTTGGATTTTCTTAATTCTTTTTTGTCGGACAGTGGGTCGGGTCGGGGCTGATGTTTCAGGAATGGTCTTGTTTAGTAGACAAAGCTGAATAGCGTTGGAACCTTAATGCGTGTAAGATCAACTCTGATTAACTGGGGTGACGTCATACAAAGGACGGACATCATAATCTATCTGTGAGATGTATTTAAGTGAAACCAGAGCAGGGCAACACTGCGAGGAGGCTTAGTTAAAGCGACGTAAATAACTAGCCTTATTCGCTCTGACGCAGGACGGCTGTGTTAACTGAAGTTATTAAACGTAATTTCGTTCTGGACACTGATCTTTAGAAAGCTATAAAAGCGTAAATTGAGTTGTTTGCTATGTTCATTAACTTGAAATCGTTAAAATCTGTTTCATTTTCTTTAAGAAATATAATTGAGACGGCAGTTTCTAAGAAAATCATTGAGCCTTGTCGGACCAACAGCAAGCGGTCTAAATATACTCTTTAATGAATGGTATTTTCAAACAATAAACTAATTTCCGAGCTCCTTTCACCTTCAAGCCTTTTCAGCCCATTCTAGACTATTTGTAATACCTCCCAAATGAGCTTCATACATATAAACAGTCTTTAAATCGAGTAATACTCGGTCGTAACCGGATATAACCAGTTTTATTGCGCCTAGATTGGAAGTCAAACGTTTACAGATATTATGTGAGTTTTTATAGTGTCATCATTCTGTAAATACCTACAGGGTGTTAAACTTGGCCCTTGAATCGTAAACGTAGGGTGTCGGATCGCTTTTAAGCCTACCGATCAGACTTTATGTCGCAACGAAGTGTCGTTTCGGATTTATTACGCGATGTGAGCTTGTTAAGTGGGTTGTAAAGTTTTATGGAAAAGAAAATTTTACATAATAAGCTTTGGAGTGGACAATGGTTTGCGAATGGTATTTGAAGTGTCAATTTTAGAGTTACCTAGATTTTTGAGCTTCATTGAATGTGCATTGACAAGTCACGGAGGAATCTTTTAATGAACAACAAAATGAAATGGTAGCGATATTCTTGAGATATCCATGAGCTCAACTGACACAATTACTTTTTCTATTTTTACCGAACTTAATAAGCTCGCCTAAAAGACGAAGGACGTAGTATTTCTAATTTTGTTAAAAGATCTAGGTCTAGTGCACGCAAGTGCTACCGCTGAGCAAGAGTCCTTGGTTCGATTCCCAGGTCAAGCAAAATGTTATTTGGTTATTCCATTACTAATTTCTCAGTAGCAGCTTGTAGTCTAGATTTGGGCCTGGTTGATTCAATAGGCTCACCCCCTATTACGTGGGGGGTGAGCCTATTGACCGGCCACCTGCCACCTCTGCCCAACTATTCGTGGAAAGTGACTTGATGTTATGTTATAAAGTTTATGCTAGGACAACACAAACTCCTTCTTCTAGTATTATTATTTATTAAACCTTTTTAGCACATAAGTACAAAATATTCAGTTTTATTGCACGAGTAAATGTAAATAAAGTCCCACTTTGCCATATTTTTATAGGACTTCGATGTTTTGCGGTGTGGTCTGAATGTCCTGCCCCATTCCGTGGGTGTTGCGTATGGACAAATCAGTGTTAATAATAGCAATAACATCATTTTGAAATAAATTCCGAATGCTTTCTGAGGATATGATTATATTTAACGATATATGTACTTGCTTAGCCTCCCACGTTGTCGTCAAAAGAAAGTTGTGGTTAGCCCAAAAATCAAATTGAGCCTAACTATTTTAGCTTTGGTGAGCAGTGGTGGCTCAGTGGCAGCGGCCGCGACCTTCCAGTTGTACGTCGTGGTCCCAGGCAGGCACTTTACTTTGTATACTTTAGGCTCAATTTATATTGCCGTGAAACGGAATGGAAGCGATTTTTTTGTACAAAGCATAATGAACTTTATCTCTATAGTGTAACGCACAAATTAGATACACATATACGCACAGGTCGCGCATCTTCTGGAGAATTATCGCGCATTCTCGGGACTTCCCGCAGTAACGAGCTCGTATTTAGTTTGTACGTTAGACAATTGACATAAAGTTCATTTTGCTATGTACAATATCGTTAGGAAAACTCGCTTCAACTCCGTTCCGCGGCAATGTAAATTGAACCTTACAGTCAAGAAAAACATCGTGGGCAAAACCCGCAGGTCCTGGAGCCAAAAATTCGAAGACGTGACCTTTACCTACACACATTAGGCCCGCGTGGTGGATTACGGCCCATTCCCTCTCAGAGGGAGGAGGCCTGTATCCCAGCAGTGCGTTCCCACTGCTGGGATACTGGCCCCCTGTCTGTTATAGGCTGATTATATTAGCTTTAAAATAGTTTACAAGTCCAAGCAATTTTATAAATAGCCCGCTAAATTGCTAAGACGTTGACAAAAGAAAAAATCATAAAATCATTGATAGAAAAAATAAAAAATTCGAATGTGACGTTCTATTTCCAAAATTTCTATTCAATTTTCGTACGTCTCCGACTACCAATCAGCGCGTGGGTCGCTTATTTCCGTTACGGTAGTGTTCGTGATTTTTTTTTCGCGGCTTGACGTGGACAAACTCGGTGCATTCATCACTACGTCGACACGTAGAGCTAAGAAGGGATCGGGATGTTCCTTTTTTCGTAGCTTGTGTGTGGTTAGGGTTTAATAATGGAAGGAAGGAGTTTGTAGTACCTAAGTAGGTACAAAAAAAAAAGAATTGAATACGACGCGGCAGACCCCATAGAAGATGGCGGGACGAGCTGGACAAAACAAACGACCAGTGGTCTACTTTAGCCCTGGATCGAAAGAGCATAAAGTCATGGGGAGAGGCTATCGCCCAGCAGTGGGATGATACAGGCTAACAGTATGTTTATTTTTAACAGTGTGTTTATTTTTAAGAGCGCTTTTTCTAATCGAATGTCTACCAATTTAAAGGATAACTTCAAAGTCTTTGTAAATTTTTTGCAATATAGATTTTATTTTATTTTATGAAAATGTCCCTATGTTTTGACACTTTTTCCTCTTCAAAAGCTTGAATCGTTAGGTAAACATACATTTTTCACAACACAGGTTTTGGCCTTTCCCCAGCAGTGGGAGGACAACATAGTTTAATTAAAAAAAAATGCTATGGTCTACATAAAATAAAAGGTCTCAACACAGAGTACCACATCCAAAATGTAACAAAATAAATAACTAAATAGCTACTTCACTTCTAAACATTCTTACATCTACGTGGAGGACCTATACAGGGGGATGTTTTAGAAAATGAGCGTTAGCTCGAAGTCGACGAGGCGCCAACTGAAAAATTTGTACCACCCGTACACATACAATCACATCCAGTAGATTTGTATGTTTGTATGTGTGTGTGGTGTATACGGGATATTGCCGTTTTCAAAGCAATTCTAATATATCGTGTAAAAGACGAGTGGGGGCAAAATGCGAAATGTAAATCGTAAGGTAAGGAGTACCCGATTGAAAGTAATGGTTTCTAATAAGGAAAGATAAAGAACGTTAAGCAGAGATTTTGTCCTTATTCTTTTGCGTAATAAAATAGTATGATTGTCTGAAACGAACCTCAGAGTACGCAATAATTTAATAACCAATTTTCCTCTACAGAGGTAAAACGCTTTCAAAATATATTGAAAGTTACGTCGACTAACCTAAATCTTTTTAATTATCGAGCTCGATACAAGACGTTGTTAATTCAACAGCTCTAAAGGCAATGAACGAAGGAGAATTTCTATAGATTTAGTCCAACCTCGAAATCCAGTCGCTTATAGAACGTTTTTGTATAATCAAAGTTTTAATTGGAGTATTAATACGCAGTACCTGGTAGTACAGGACTTGGAAACTCGTAGACATACATTTTGTAAGGAATTTACGGGACGATTGTGTGTTAGGAAACGTGGAGTATGTTGCAAAGGACTTGAAAGTGTTTGGTATAATTGCTTCGTGGAGGAGGCGGAGTGGAGGAATTTAGTGCTATTTTAGGGGCATTATTTGGCAAAACATCTCAGTGTGAACAATCAGTAGCAGACCAGCAGGGCAATTGAGTAACACACTATCCATAGCAATGGCTTTCATTTTGACAGTTCAACAACATTCATCGCGTTATTTACGTTGCTGAGCAGACAAATTTTTCGAACATATGAAGCAATGGATTAGCAATATCCTTCAAAATGATTCAGATTGTGATTGATGTGTTACAATTATATTTTATTGTTTATTTTATAGTATCTACAATTCCGATTATTTAGTTTGTTATGAGTGAAATATACTTGCAACATAATATACGATGTTTTGATTGATTCTGAATTCTTTTTTTATTAAGAGTCAGTTTATCGGACGAAAATTTTAGCAAAATTAATGTGACAAATTGTCATGCGCACGTAAACTCTGATTGGTTTAATGATTTATCAACAGCCAGTTTGAAACGGATAGAAGCTGGCCTGTAACAATACAGGGTTATTTTAAATTGGCTAACTAAACTCCGCACACGCAATGAATGGGTATCGATATCAAAACATAATAAATAAATAAATAAAATAATTGGATGGTTTTTTGTGGGGTCATGAAGCGCAGTTATTGCACTTGAAATGTCAGCTTGGAAAATCTGTTTTTTTGGGTATACTTTACAATGTGATGGTATCGATATCGAAACACGATAAAACATACGGAAACTCATACTTCAAGTAACAACACTAACACGGTCGTTGTCCTCCCAAAAAGAAACCATCAAATCTTTTTTTTTTTTATCGTGGTAATATATCGAAAACCTTCGCGTCTGCGGAGTTGAGCTAGCCAATTTAAAATACCCCTGTATATTCAGAGAGTAATAAAATTGTATAATTATTCCTGTTCACACATTACGTTACATAATAATCGTTAAGAAAATCATAACGTTGCCAAACGGAACCTAATTCCGTGTGTTTCCACGCAAACTTCAGCTAAAACCGTTTAAAGAGATTACTTTCGTTTTGTGCAAATATTAAAGGACTGATTGAGTTGAAAACTTCTTAATTACGTCAGTCGTAGCAACATTGTTCTGATTGGTTCATTCCGAGCGGTGCGTGCGATAAGGCGACTGCCATTGGTTACGTAACCAGGTTCACATTCCATTGTAAAGCGGTTACGTTTTTTCAGTGAATATGTGAACTATCTAAAGTTCGTATTGTTGGGGGTTTCTGAAGCGGTTTTTGTAGTTCGTAAAATGCAATCGATTTGTGAATATCATTCATGGACCGTGGTATTTGTTGCTCATTGTTTGTTTTTTACAATTCCATGATATCTTCATTGTTTAATGGTTATTCTTTTGTAGAGGTTATTTTCTCGATACCTGGTATCTATCTATAATCCCCGTAATTAAATACGTTAAAAATCTAGTCGCAATGTCATCTCAGCGACAACCAACGTCAAAGACTTGTCAAAAATGTAGGGATTTTTGACAGATTGAGACTGAGATCAGACTGTGAACGTTCTTAAAATTACGTGAATTGCCCCTTCGTTCGAATATTATTAAAGGCTGTCATATTGGTTGTAATCCTTGCATACAATATAACACTTACTCGCTTGGTGTTTGATGAACTGTTGCTTTAAAATGATGTTTAGCTTACCTGAAACAAGAAACATTTATTGTTAATCATAAAATTAAATCAAAAACAATTATTTAATCTGAAAATTAATAGGTATTAAATATACATAATATGTTAGATAACATAATTTCTAGGAAACACATAATCTGCATTCGTGATTCAGTTTCCAAACATGTAAACAAATATGAGTTATTGGAAAAATAACTTTAATACCTACACAATAAAGTTCAGTTTAAGCTACAACTTCAAAAAGTTTTCAACTTTTTCAATATTTAAGAGTAACTAGTACAGTTACTCTTAAATCAACTTAATTTTCACTACAAGAAAGATGATATTTGTTTAACTTGAAATAACATCAATTGGAGACATGAATTTGAACAGACCTTAGCTACAATATTCTAAGGACACACCAGTTTACTGACTACCAGTCTTCTAGTTGCTACTATCTTTACAAATAATCTGATTCAATACAAATCGCAAATCCGAGAAATGTTTTATCTCAGCTTATACAGGTTGTTGTCATAAACAACATCAGATATATCGTATCATTCTCACCAATCTAAGCGGTCCATTTATAAGGGGATTCGAGTGAAATGAAGTGGCGACAAATACCAGCCCTCCATAACGTAAACATCAATACATAACTAAAATAAACTCGACCCGTCATGACGGATGGGATCGTGTATTTTCTTCACAAAAATACAGAATTATTGTTGGAAAAATATGAGATATGAGCATTTTTGTTAGATTGAGGAATTTCTATTCTATTATATAGGTGCAAATTATAGTTATTTATTGTGTACAAAAAGTAGAAAAACCTGTTTTAGTCATATGAAAAAGGGTTTTACCTACAGCGGTGTTTCGAATAAACAATTTGAGTGTCATATCTGTTGCTAGGGTACTCCAAGTCTCCAAAGAGGTTTCTGATGTTATTTTCGAGTGTCATTTCATTGTTGTAATGTCTGTTCGATACCGAACGCTCACAATAGAATACAAAGGGCTGGTAAACATAAAGGAGTTAAAAGGAAATTTAAATTATGTGCTACATAATACCCTTGTTGGTTATCAAACAAAGGAAACAAAATGTTATTTAAAATGTTGGTAGAGAACAATATCTTTAAAAAAATGAACATACCGTTTGTTTTCTGTGGTTGAAGGTTGTTAGATAGTGGGCTTATAAAATTTCTAGTAGGACTAGTCATCATAATCATTCTATAACGTTCCCACTGCTGGGACACAGGCCTCCTCTCTGTGAGAGGGAGTGGGCCGTAATCCATCACGCGAGCCCGGCACGGGTTGGACTATCATCTACCAGAAATTATGATGATCATAATTTCTTAACATAGCTCACTTAAGTATTTTCTATTTCTGTTAATGTTCAACAAGAGCAAAGACTATACGATTTTTCCCAACCAGAAAAGAAAACAACAATAAAGTCATAAAACTAGAACACACTGTTAACGGTTCACCAGAAACGTCACTTTCATATCGGACGACATACATCGCGCGGGTCTTGAGTAAGCAAATATTTTTTTCTAACAAACTCATCAATGTACGTGTTTTCTTTGCATCGTTCGGAGTGCACCAAGCACCTCTTAAGGCGGGGTGTCGATGTTTTTTTAAGGCGAAACGCACACGGTCATGTTTGCGTTCGATCACGAGTTGGAAGTAAAATGGTGTCTACGACGTTTTGAAATGTGTAATGTTACTCTATTACACGTGCCGGATGGGTGCTGTTCTAAGAAGGTACTTAGCTTTCAAAAAGACACTTGGACGAACATAAGAACAGTAAGTGTCAAATTAGATAATCACCTAAACAAGTAAAAAAAACCTAATGGCTTGTCAAACAATCTGCCTAGCCTTTTCCCAACTATGTATGTTGGGGTTGAGTTCCAGTCTAATTGAATGCAGCTGAATACCACTATTTTACATGGAGCGACTACCTATCTGACCTCCACAACCCAGCTAGTTACAAAATAAAAAATATAAAAGTAATATATATTTTGTATTTCTTCAAGTATAAAAATAAAATTAACATTTTAAATTGTTTAGCACTAACAATGCCAAAGGTGTTCAAAAGCTCCTTTTCAACAACAATTAGTTTTAAGTTATGACTAGGTTGCGTGCTTTAATAATTTACATACATTATATTTACTAATTTCTCTTTGCTCATACGGTCACGAAAATAGCAGCTGGTACCTAAGTTGACGGTATAATTTCGACAGCTGGAAAACTAATTAATATTATTTAACTAATACTCGTGATGGACTTTAGATCTGTAGACCATTTTTTATTTTATCAACTACCTGGTACTTGTTGACCAACGCTGTCCTCCCATACCTACTGTAATTTGAAAACATTGTAAAACCCAATTATTTTTAAAAGAGTAACCGTGGAGTTTCTTGCCGGCTCTCCTCCATAGGAAACGAGCAATTGGAACCGTGCACCTAGCTTCTGACGTTTCATAAATGCCCATGTAGGTTTATGTGAAATATAATATTTTGATTGATTTTGATTTTTGATGGGCCAGTAGTCACGGCCTAATCTCTCATGCACAAGATGGTGGGTTCTATTCGGGGCAAGTCCCAATGTGTCTATTTCGATTCATATGTACTTTCGGAGTTTATCTTGGACATTACTGAAGGAAAAACATTGTGTGTAAACCTGCAAAATATAAGTCAGAAATCGCCAGCCAGTCTTGAGCAAGCGTGGTGATCAATTCTAGTGCCTTCTTTTTTTTATTAAAAAAAAAACGTTGCCCCACACTAGGAATTACTCCTGTATCGTGGGTGCGTTTACGAACATTTAAACTCATATACACGAACAGCCAGACCCGGAACAACTACCTGTAGGCAATACAAATATTTGTTCCGTGCTGGAATCGGACCCGCGACACGCAGCGCAGCAGTCGATCGCTCAGCCACTGCGCCAACCGTGTCGTCGAATGTCTTTGAATGAGAAGAGCTTTTTGCTCTGCAGTGGGTCAGCAATAGGCTGGTATTATTAACTAAAATATTCGTATGTTCTAAGATGAGTCAGTTACTTAAAGCGCAACGTTTCAGTGTACTTAATCTTTCAGTTTTTACCAGAACATAATTATTTTCAAGTCAATATTTTAAATACAAGCAATACCTGCGCCCTCTATGTAGTTCGTAAGATGAGTTAGTTACTTAAAGTGGAATGCTTCAGTGAACCTAATCTTTCAGTTTTTACCAGAACATAATTATTTTCAAGTCACTATTTCAACCACAACCCTGCCTGCTATATGTTGGATCCTATGTTATTCATAGTCCACAGTCCATATACACAAAGTAGCGGCCATCACAAAATGCACATAAATAACCAAAACCTGCATTACGTTAAGTAACCGAACACATTGTCCGGCCATTAAAACAAATGTAAATTAATAAGCACACAACTACTAATTAAGTATTAATGAAGCAATAAATTAATTTGTTAAAAATTCATTGATAAAAACCGTTGATGGGGGTTTTGGTCCGAACGCTGTAAAATGGCCGAGTGGCCGTTAATTTTCGTAATTGTTGTATACTTGTTATAAATTCAGGAGATTAAGCCATGCTGTTCCGCGCGCTGTGTGCTCACCGCTTTAAATTAAGACTGTATTATGATGATGTATCGAAATTGAAATTAAATATTAATTTGGTTTTTGTTGTGTGTGGTACACTGAGTGGTTGTTGAACCAGCATGGTTGGATGAGGTGATGAGAGTGAACCGGGATGGAAGAAATGAGTTAAAAGCTTTTATTGGTGTACTGGGATATAGGTATATCTATACACACTCACACACATTAGCAGCCTATAATATTCCCACTGCTGGACACAGGCCTCCTCTCTTCGAAAGGGAGTTGGCAGTAACCTACCACGCGGGCTCAGTTGGTGGTTTTTTATGATATTTAACTTAGATATAATAAAAAAACAACATGTTTTGTCAAGTCGTATAAACCGGGAGAATCTGGGAGGGGTCACTAGTTTTATATATGGGAAAGCCCACAACCACCGCCATAAGTATCACCTTTGTACCTATTTTTCTGTTCTGTTTTTTTCTTGTCTCTTTGTACGTGTGTACTAAATGGTAAAATAAATAAATAAATACTTTCCTACTTATTAGCTGTTAGGACCCAGTAGGTATAAGTGCACTGCCAACTCTCGTAATTGTGATGGAATCGTAATGTGCCATCTAATCTCTTGACCACCCTAGGTTGACTGGTAGAGAATGCCTAACGCATTGAGTCCGCCTTTGTAACTTTTTGTATGAAATGTTTAAATAAATAAATAGGAGTCTGGTTTGTTTGTTTATATTTAGATCAGTATTGAAAAAATAAAAACGTAAACTAGATCCATCGCCCACGAGTTCCAAAAACATTGCCTGTATAATGTCGATTGACACGATAGAATAAATGTTCAATGTAAAATATACTATACCTACATAAATGCAACTGTAGTGTACAGCATGTTGTTTGTTTTCTCTCCGTCTATGTCCCGACGATTTTTCGTACATTCAACCCGTCCAAAACAAATATACGAAAATAAAACAGCGAGTATAACATCAGAGCTATCTAATAAAAAAAATTAGATGTCATTCCACCGTGCAATCGTCGTAATGCAATCGTCCCGGCCGATAAAATAGAACGTCAATGCCTACGTTTAAATAAAAAAAGAATAACGTAAATTCTTCCAGGCTGTACATAAACAAAGGCGAGCGCCTTTGCCTCACATGAGGAGTGTTTGCAAAAATTTCGATCGCCTTTTATCCCCTGCCTCCTCTTAACCCCCTAACGCCAGTCGCGTACAATCATAAGTGTTTTCTTTGTGGATAGCGGAGCCAACAGCACCCTTTAACGTGTTTATCCTTTTCGGTCGAGCCGCCCCTCTATAAACGAATATTTTGACCCTGTTTTTATTTTTTATACTGTGTTATTGTAACTGAAATGTTTGTATGGAGGTATTCTGTTTACCAACATAGGAGTTAATGGACATACAGTACTTAGTACACAAACGGATCTAACTGTGGAAGAAATCAGTGGCGAGTTTTTTAATGAAAAACGAACTGTTATCCCTTGTTTAGTTAAAGTGGCGTTTTTTATTTCTAGCGCTAGGTGTACATTTTTATTTTAATACAAATAAATTAAAATAAATAATTCACGAGCATGCTCGAAACGATAACATTATTTGATTCGATAATATAGGTCGCATGCGTAGCTAAGTTTAAGAAAAACCCATAAAAATAAAAGAACCACCAAATAAAATCGTCGCAACATCATTTAAAGTTAAACCTATTTTTCTATTACAAGCAAACACATTTAGCACCTATCTAGAGGCAAGACATTTCCTAATTTTGTAATAGAATTTCGGTTTGTTAGTGGACCACGCGCTGGGAATACGTACCACGGACGTGGTCGCTGCTGGCGATGTGTGGTCGCACTTGCAGCGGGGAATGTTCATTAAATGTCTACGTGATTGTGTGTGTGTTACAAGTGCAAGTTGTTTTGTAAAATATTACCTTTCTAAGAAATCTTGCAAGCTTTAACCCTTCGTATGCCGTGAACGTGGATCAACGTGAGACACAATAGCTTTATAATTGAAATTGAATGACTAATTATATGCGGAATGTTTTCTCAATAAGTGCACTTAGTTTCAATAGGCTTCCTTGGGACCTTAATGTCGACTTGTTTTGCACCAGTGCATCGACCTTAAGACAGCTTTGGCACAGACTTTTTTCTTGGATAGTTAACTTATCTACTCTTCACTAATTATATAACTTGTATGAACTTTCTTTTTATCGACTTTTTTCCTTAACTATGAGTGGAGGGTTGTTATTAGCAATTTTTTAATATTACATTCTTAATGTCATTGGTTTGTTAGTCTGTAAGCCTTCTATTAAATATAATAAATAAATTATTTCTGTAATTACGGCATTCAACCGATTAATTTGATAATTGAGGCAACATTTAGGTATTACGTTTACGTTACACCCTTTTAGATTTTTGCATATTAGAATGACTCATTCTGAAGCCCAGTTTATAACTTTCTCTTAAGTTTTTATCTTGACCAAAAAATTGGTCTTATAAACACACTTTCGCAATAAATTGCAGTTACTGATAGCCTATAGATTATTATTATTATTCCAGCAGCCCAGTAGTTGCCCTATGTAGCCCGATGACATCTAGTTTTTGCTATCCAAGGCTAAGGTGGGCCACTTATCATTAGCTTCGTCCAGGTTATCCCGTCACTTCTGGCGGGGTAGCAATGAATTTAAAAGAAACAAAGCTAAAGCACTTTTGAAACAAATCACCAACTGGCCAAAATAATTTATTTATTTCATAAGAATAAAATTAATACTGATGGTATCAGTATTAATTTTATTCTTATGAAATAAATAAATTATTTTGGCCAGTTGGTATTCATTATTATTTAATATTATTATTATATTAATATTATATTCATTATTATAATATGATATTATTATTATATTCATTATTATTATTATTCAGTATTCATTTTATATTGCTTGTCGCTGCAACTGGCACCACGGACACCGTTGTTGCACGTTTTGCCGGAGGCGCCGGTGGATTAAACGGATTACACACCACGGGATACGCGTGTTTTTATCACGTAATAGCTGCCAAAGTCACCGGTTCATATTAAATTGATAATATTTTATTTGATATTAATTATACGTTTATGATATTGAGTTGGTTAGGACTGAGCAGCGATTTGGATGTCATTTATATGTGACGAGAGCGGGATAAAATGAGTTGAGTAAAAGTGAAAGGATTCATTATGAAACATAAAAGTAATGCCATAAGTGCTGTGCATTGAGAACTTCGCGAGATGATATTTAAGAAGGAGTTTCTTAAAAATCATCTCGCCAATCTCTTGGCAAAATCAGCCCTGTTACTAGCCCTCTTACTAATTACCTAATGTTAACTGAATGGACGGAAAGGAATTACTTAATTACAGAATATTTAAAAAACCGACAAGAAGAATATTTTACTCACTTAACGGTCATGATAATTTTAATGACAATCTAATAACAAGCTAAAAACAAACCATGATTTTAGAAAATGTAAGTTGTAGCTATAAAGTATTAATATTTGCACAAATATGATACAAGGGCTGACACTTGTTTTTAAAACCTTTATCAGCTCATACTGGGGCCCAACCCCTGCGCTGCACGTATCGCTCGAGGCGTCGCGGATTAAATGGATTACAAGCGACGAGACACGCGTGTTTTTATCACCTTATCATTACACCTAGGTGCCGAACACAACGTCCGGTACTTTATTATTTTAATAGAAAAAAAAAGTTAGTCGTCAATATTTTTCTGCAACACGTATATTGGAGGGTTAGATCTAGGTATGGATGGGGAATCATTGGACACCTATTTTTATATCTTCTTCTTAGCCTGTTGATGGCAATCTGAATGGACTCGGCCAGAATTCGGTTACGTGTTTGGCGCCATCACTGGCTTCCATCAGTTCCTCTAACGTGCAGCTCACAGGGCACGTAGGACATGATATTAAGTGTCCCATCGTTTGTGGAACAGCACTACATTTACACTCCAAGGTGGAGTCAATCAATTTTTATATTGTGCATTTGTTTTTTAATGACTTTGAGATCTAAAAAGTTAAAAAGGAATTTTCCGGTCGTTTTTTGTTTTCTGAAATTGTTTCGATCAGTCAGTTACTGCCTAAAGTTAGCTACTGAATCGAAATGTATAATTTCAGGTCATATTAAGTACACATTTCGATCGTTTCACTCAGAATCCACTTCCAATTTCATCCTTAACTTAAACTCTAGTTAACCTCGATATCAATTTAATTAGCGCTAAGCCGTTATACTTCGAAAATTATTATCTGCTTTAAATTTTAGTGAGGTTTCCTGAAACTATACCAGTATCAAAGTTTATTATAGTTTGCCTAAGTAGTGCTTGAACCCGCATTAGTTCCCTAACTATCCTTCGCTGAGGATTGAATAACGACAACACTTCAAGGAAATGACGTGTGGGTGTGTAACTAGTATCTACTCTACACCTTACACCCTAGGAATAGTACTAGAGTATTGTTCTGTAAGCTTTGGAATGGTCAACTAGCTTCATCTTTCTTAATGTCCGACGCCTTTCACAATTATAAAGTGCCTGTAAATGGTTTAATTGGAATAAATGCTTTGAGTTTAAGATATGTGAGTAGATGATTTTTTTTCAGATTCTTTCACAAACGCTATATTGTTCAACGTAACCTTTTACGTAAAAACTATACAAGCCAATTCGGGGTTTAAAGTAAATTCAGCATCTACATGGTCTTCACATGATCTGACCATGAGTATGTCTGGACTTTAAAAGAGACTGTGACCTCTTAGTTTGTTTCGGCCTTTCTTCTCAGAGTCGTCAGATGTGAAACGCCGACCTCATCTAGCTTATTTTTCATTTTATTTTATATGACATGTAAAAGTGATTCCGATATCCTATTTACAGAACAAACAATTTAATTTGATTTCATTTCAGTAATATCGATCTAATGAATAAACAAATTCATATTTGATAAATAAAGTGACTTTTCGTTTACAGATTTTCAATGTTAAGATCACAAACTATGCTTTGATACAAATCAGAAGCCACGAAGATGATGGATGTATTTCTTTTGTTTGTTTGTCAAGAATTAATTAGGTGCTGGCAGCTATTTATTTTCTTTGATCGAGGATACAGTATTAAATTTAGGAACGTTATTTTTCATAGTTAATTTATGGCTAACTAGTAGTTTTTTTTTAATATTTATTTTTAGGGACTGGCCGGCTTTCGCAAAAGCCAGGATTGTGTGGAAAAAGGAGATCCGGGAGGCCTTTGCCCTGCAGTGGGGCAATACAGGCTAGTTACCCCACCCCCCCACTTCTCGGCGTCTCCGTTTTCCTTCCATACGTCTATATTTTGTGCGATCTCTAGCCATGTTGGCCCCGCAATCATGATTAGATCGTCACTCCACCATCTAGATAAACAGCTAAAATATTAATTTGGAAAAGTGTTTTAAAAGATGTAGTTATATATTTTTTCAAGTTTTTTATTTCAGTATCAGTCAGTTGGGGGTTGCGTAAAAGTCGAAAGAGTATAAAGGCGTGCGTGCGGACCAGGCTTGATAATCAGTCATACTTCAAACCGAGCAACCTAAGTTGCGTAAAAGGCTGAAACTACATGGTCTTGTTAAAAAATACTAGCTCGCCCACACTTATCTATGGCGATTAATCATTTTTATTTGTTTAAAGCCACCAAAGCTGTAATATGCATAAATTAATACTAAAGTACTCGCTTCGATCTTGTTAGAGCTAGCGGGGCAACCATTTTTATCATTACGCCTTTTATAAGGGCCAGTCACGGCATGCGAGCTTCGTAATTATATTGCCACTTGAACTTTATAGCATTATATGAAGTCATTATACCTTTGAATGTAATGTTTGTTCTATTAAATATAGATTTAATCTTTGAATTGTATTGTGATTAGTGTATTCGTTGATAAGCACTGAAAATGGTTTTAATATAAGGTAATTGTCTTCTTTTATGTGGTTTTAAAAGGCATTATGACACCAACAATGTTAATTCTTAGGAGATTATGATTGCCAAAGTCATTGCTTGATACTAGGTGGAAGAAAAATGTAAAAAAAAAAAACACGTGTGTGCTACGCCGTAGCACAGCGTACCGTCGCTACGGTCTGCTACGGCGTAGCACGAGTTGTAGCACTGCAAGTTTTCTTAGGGCAGATTTTTCAATCGACAGGTACCTAATTTTTATTCGTGGAATAAAATTTTCGTCTGACAGATTTTGCATGGAAGAACTATAAAAAAAATCGGATATTAGATGTATCTGGCTTTGGAAAAATTAGCCCTTAGTATGATAATAATCAACCTCATTAACTCGACTTAGTAGTTTGTAGGGTAACGGTTTTATGTTTAATGCTTAGCAGGCAGCAAGCAAAACAGTTCGATATGATGGAACGCTAAACATATGTATATTAAACAATAGCGAACTATTTCCCCCTCACTTTTTACACAAAGCCAGGTAGAACTATTCCTTCTTTTACACGGAAGTAAGGAAAGAAATCCTCATAATCGTCAGAAAAACGTTCACAAAGATTCCTTTTAAGCCTGTCTCAGTGAGAGGTGATCATTATACATTTATAGACGACTGGCTGTGAAAGATTCCTTCGACATGCAGACATCCTTAGGATAATTTTCAAAAGCTCGGCGCCTTACAGAGTTACCGCACCGTGATAATATAATGGTCTGGTCCTAAATGTTTTGGAAAAGTCTCGTCTCGAAAGACCATTTCTGTTTTGTTGGGATTCTGGCGTAAATGGAAGAAGATCAAAGGCTATTGTTGCAAAATGCCGGGTTGTATTTTAATTATAATAATATTTACTTTGTAGGGAGGTTTTCATAGAATTGAAAACTGGCACAAATTATACGCAACGCTGGCAATGTGTGATTGAAAAATAAAGGTAGGAACATCAATTGGGCCGCAAATTACGGCATTACATTTATTTTTGCCGGAATCAATTTGATTTTCATTACAATTAGCCAACTGGATGACTGGAATTTCAGCAGCCGCTTGGTTAGTTTCAAAACTCAGTTAATGCATTAACATTTTCAGAATACCGCGTAATTGCTGTGTGCTGTATTATACTGTTCGTTTATTAATTCCTAGAACTGGTTTAATTGAAAATATAATAAAACATTTACAGTAAGTAGCCAAAACAGTTTTGTCAACATTCCAGACAAAGGTTGTTGCAATTTAAAATATATCTCATATACACATGAAAGATAACGAACATTTGCAGATTAAAGCTGAACAGGCGAATAATAATAGGCGAAAACATTATAACCCCCCCCCCCCCCTCTCCCTGCTAGCCCTCTCCATTACCAAGCGTTTTACTTGGCGCGGATAAATTACACAGTTATGAATAAATTTCGCATAAAACTCGGAACTGCACCTTTAGATGACGAAAGAGTAAGCAAGATGGACGGTTGCGGGCGTTAGAGAGGGACGGACAAACCGGCAAGTCATAATACGAAAATTTCATTAAGAAGTCAGGCCATCCCGAACAGTTTGGCTGATATCTAGAATATTCGGGCGTACTTATTAAGAAGACGTGGAATATCTTCAATTTCTGCAGATGATTTTAATGTAGTAGCGTTCTGGGGATGTAATTATGTTATGAACGATTTCTCGGTTTGATGAGGTTGGTATATTAATGTGACCAAACTTTTCTGTTCTGTCATCGATTCGCGAAGTTATTATGAGGTTAGATGACGCCCTGCCGGGGTAGCGGGATCGTCCGAAAGGGTTACCGCTGCCCTGGTACATAAAGGGCTAAGGAAGGAACACGGGTGGGTTTTAGTCAGTAAGAGTCTGACACTCCCTTCTGCTCCACCCAGAGCGGGAGGAGTCATTTGATGATTTCCCATCCACAAAAAAAAAAAAAAAAAGGTTAGATGACGTTGGGGAATTTAGAGAGCGTGAGTAATGGTCATAAAATAGATAAGATTTATTTTTGTAGAAAAATTGCTGTGGGTGAAGCTGGTTATAATGTGCTACTTCAAAATCTCAATTTACATTCACAATTAGCCCATAATATTCCCAGTGCTGGGACACAGGCCTCCTCTCTGTTAGAGGGAGTGGGCCGTAATCCACCACATTGGCCCAGTGCGGGTTGGTGGATGTCACATGTCTTCGAAGTTTTGCTTCTAGGAGATGCCGGTTACCTCACGATGTTTACCTTCGCCGTTTTGAGAGCAGTGGGGATGAAATTAAATACACAATGCAAGGTGTCTGCCTGGATTCGAACTCACGACTTGCAACTCGTAAGTCGGGGCTGATACCACTGGGCAACCATTCCTCTCAATTTATAATACATTTCGTTTAAAGAAGATTGTACGGAATGATTAAAGAAAAAAAACTACAACTTTTTTAAACATTAGGAGCATGATATGATGATTAGCCGTTTACCAATCAGGACCAAAATTTTCGAAAAACGTTCGAAACACACCCGCCATTAATTACGGTCGTGACGTAAATTTTTCCAGTTAATCAAAAAACTGTCCGACTTTTCTGAGGGTTACGTATCTCCCGTGACGTCATTAGCGACCTACCGAAGCGCCGAAGCACCTAAGTTGATTTTCGAACGAATTTAATTTAATTTACAATTAAACCGTGGTCCTCTGTTTATTTTTTCGGAGCACTGGCTTCTAATTTTGAATTTCGATGGAAGTTTGTTTTTCTTATTTTTGTTTCCGTTTGTTTGTGTTGCTGTTGCTGGCTGGGTAGAATTTATTATTTTAAAATTCGATGTGTTTGTCTGTGCTGTCAAGGACATTATGATGGGATATGATAAGGTGACTTCCGGTTGCTATCCAGCTGATTATTTGTGGGTTTGTAACATATACTTTTTGTGTGAATGTTTCACATACTTGGAAAAACTTTTTATTAAGTAATTTTAAAGCAGATAGAGAGAGTACTTTTTAAATGTGACGACGTTTTTTGACAAATCGAAGTGTAATTCAAACATACATATTTAGATACACCCACGGACGGCCCAATTTTCATTGCCTATTAATCTTACAACCCATACAGTATCAGAACCCAATTGACATTCAAATGCTCTCAAAAATTAGCCGCAAAAATGCGTGCACACGATCACACACCCTCTCTCATCCTATTACACGAATTATCATATCAAACGGTAACCGAAGCATTCGCCATGAAAAAAAAAAACAATCATTCAAAACCTTTCATCCTCTTATTACAGAGAAAGGGTTAGTATTCGGTGGCAAATTATAACTTTGCTGCTGGTGTATACAAATTTCAACTTTAACGTGTAGTAATAAAGTCGCCTTGTTCTGCGGCATCACGTTTGTTATGATGTAACGAGCTTACCTCGCATCGCAATCAAAGGTTCGCCTATTTTAATAAATCTAGATTGGAATTCACAATGGACTTTTAAGGGAGTCGCCGTCGGTTGTTATCGGGGACGCACTCGGGTAGCTCAAACGGGTGCAAACGGGTTACAATTTATTGGTCCTCGTTTTGCATTCTCGGAGAAATAATGTTGTTACAGACTTGTGTATTCGTATGAATGGGTACAGTTACGGTATAAAGTTTGCTCGTTGGATACGAAACTTATGTAGGTACGTTTACGGAAGCACTGCAAATCCGTGTATGTATTTAACTTTTTGTATCGCACTTTCTCAAGTTTAATCGCTAAATACCAGTTCATACTAAACACTAAATATGTTAATTGTAATACTTCTCATATACTCATACACATTCACCTAAATTTCAACGCCTCTCAAAAAAAGACACAACAAAAAAAAAAAAACACAAATATAAAGTTATCCTTCCATCCGCCTCCGGCCCTGGGCGCTAGCAAAAATTATGGACATTACTTTTGCCAGCAAAATTGGGTTACCGATGGCTATGTAATGAAGTGCTGAACTTTCAGGTCATGTGTAGAGGCTTCCTGGCGTAATTGCCTCTGATATACTGTGCCACCGAATCCAACCGAGCGGCCCCAATGATAATGGGTTCCCCCCATAGTTTTAATCTTCTTTATAGGTGACCCTTTGGGTAAGTTTCGAAGTCGTTTCGCCCCTATTATTTTATGTTTGTATGCGTGTCCGCTTGTGTGTGTAAATTGAAACGGATACCGTGGTTTAGGCTTGTTGGTGTCTGTGATCGTTAGAAGTTAGTGCTTAGATAAACTGATTTGATAGGGTTTAGAAGCCGCAGCTCTGAAAGTTTGTAATGGGTTTGTAACTAAAATAAAGGGCTGGAATAACGTTTTTGTGAGTTTTATTTAGGGGATCGAATAAAATTGTGTAATGTTTGTTGTTTATATTGCTTTTTATTGGTATTTAGACTCAGTGCTTAATACAATCTATTCTTGGAAAAACAAATATTGGCTAGACTTGTTTGTGAAATTATGGTTTGTAAACTAACGGAAATAAAGAAGGAATTTAATAACACAAAATCATTATTTTAATATCTTAGATTGTGATGATATTTATTTCTTTAAGTTATTAGATCTTTCAATACTTTCTTTTCTACGTAAATTTTTGGTCAATATTTTAAAACTAGATGTCACCAGCATTTGCTAGCTGACTGATCTGAGAAGGAATTCCGAAACAAACCCAGATCATGGTCTCTCTTAATAATATGGTAATAGTTACTTACAATTCATCAACTGAATCTATTATCGCTCATCAAGGTAAATTAAGCTCTATTGTAACAAAACCCGCTCAGTAAACAACTACCCTTAACAACCCATTTTACAATAACAATGCAATCTTCCCCTCGAGCACTTAGATAGTAACAAGTAGGTAGTTTCTAAAGTTATAAATCTCATACCAAAAACCCAATGAGCGATGATTTTTCAAAGCGAATCGGGGTGTGCGAGCGACATAAGCGCTACAATTAATTTAACAGGCGTCTCGGCTTGGGTACTGTGTGTGGTGCAAGGGTGGGGCGAAAGCGATTTGGTCGATATGTGGGATAAGATTGATTAGAAACAAACATCGGTGTGCGTGTATGACCAGATGTATGGATGTAATCAAAGCAAAAGGAGTAATGTAAGGATCAGAAGGTGACGTTCTGTGGTTTCTGCCTATCCCCATAGGAAGAACGTGTGAGTTTATGTATGTGTATGTAGAAACAAACATAAATAGGTACCTACATACTCAACTTACTACCTAGAATATATTATTCAACATATTATTATTATTTCATATTATTATTTTGTTTCTTTGACAAATCTTTTACATTTTTTAAAGATTTATGGAATACGGTTACGGTTATGGAATGACTTGCCCGTGTCGGTAAGGCGTGCTCAATCTTTGTCCGCTTTCAAAATTATGATGCAAAAGCACTTCCTCTCTCCTTAAACATCATCATTATTTTATTATTATTTTATTTTATTTATATTTAAAAAAAAATTAATATTAATTTTTTTTTCTTTGCTTTGTTTCATGTTTATTATTATATGTATATATTTATTTAGACGAGTAAAATATACTTTATGTATATATTAATTGTATAATGTAAATGGTACACCACAGACTACCTACTATATTTGTCTCTCCTTAATTTTAATCCATCCAAAGGTTGTCTTTAAAAGATCGCTCTTAGCGATAAGACCACCCATTGTGTCACCCTTTGTAAAATTGTATATATTTATGTTCTGTAATTTGTATGGTGTACAATAAAGAGTATTCTATTCTATTCTATTCTATTATTTAGACATCTCTTCGATTACGTAAGTGACTTAATTATTTGAATATTTTACGTTCTGGTAGTTAAAGTAAAATGTAGCAATTTATACCAATGTTTGATGTTATGAAATTGTATGTCAGAATTAAGTACCTAAGCTTAATTCTGACATACAATGTTCATTGTTCTAGTGTTATTGACCGAAATGAGTGCTCTTTTTCCACCAAAAGACGTACTTACCTAAACACAGGCGCGTTTAGGCAGTAAGTACTGCAACGATAATGTTGTTTTTTTTAAGGCGTCATAAGTTCATGACACTAGGTGGGTAGGTAGGTTCCACGACGCTACTAGATATTTAAGATATTACCAATTTGGATTGAGAAATTGCCTTGTCATTAAATCATAAAGATTACGTTCACCAATTATAATGTACCTTTTTTATATCAAAATTGTAAACGGAACGACGGAATCTGGATCTCACAACATAGGGAATTCTAGTGTGAGATCTAGGAATTCAATCCACTTGAATGTAATCTTAGCGAAATAAATTTATTCTTATTCTATTACGAGCTGCGCCCCGCGGTTTCACCCGCATAAGTTTCGATCCCGTGGGAATATCGGGATAAAAAGTACTCTATGTGTTAATCCTGGTTATAAACTATCTTTATGCCAAATTTTATTCAAATCCGTTCAGTAGTTATTGCGTGAAAGAGTAACAAATATCAATCCATCCATCCATAACAAACTTTCACGCTTAATATATTAAGTAGGATTAATTGACTCCAAGTAAATATACATATAATACATAGTAAAAAAACTAAAGAAACTCGAAAATCCAATCTGTTGAACTCGTCAAAACAAATCATATGAACCCAAACTACCAAAAGTAGACACTGAAGAGTTCCACTGTCCACCTCCTGGGTCAATCATCAGATTACCTCCAAGATAACAAATTAAAGTTTTGTCATCCGAACTACATATACACACAAAGTTTTATTCCAATATGACTATTAAAAGTAAGTTAAAATTGACTTCTAAGATTTTATTACATTGTTTGTTAGTTACAAGTGAAGCTAATAAAAGCGTATTTAAAACACAGATCTTAATCCTAATCACAAAACCGCCTACATTTTCTAACTTAGAGCAAGTTGAGGGCAAACTGGGGCAAAATTGTGAGACATTAATCTTTAGTTCACGCGAAAAGTATTGTACAGATAGCGTGGGGGACTGAGATGTTTGTCCCGACTTCGGTAGCTAGTCAAAGTGGTATAGAATTATTACACGGGATCCGGGAACGAGCAGTATTTAAGTATGGTAATCCAAATAATTCTCTGGTTGAAAAATACCTACATGAAAATAATAAGGGTTTACCCCTTATTATTTTCATGTAGGTATTTGTAATATTCGTTCATTATTTGGGAGAACTTTTGTGGCCCAGTGAGAGCAGTGGTGATCCAGTAGTAATGGCCTCGACTTTTGAGTTGTACATCGTGGGTTCCAACCCAGTCAGGCGCGTTACTTTGTGTTACTTATTTCATCACCACTGCTCTCAAAACGGTGAAGGAAAACATCTTGAGGAAACCGGCATGTCCTAGAACCAAAAAATCGAAGACATGTGATATCTAACTAGCCCGCACTGGGCCGCGTCTAAAGATAATGGACATACGAGGGTAGGTATTAAGGAAGGCAGAGGCCACACGATTTTCTCAGGGTTAAGATACCGAAACAATGAAAGAAATATGGTTCAACGCAAACAAACAAAACTCTCTTCATAAAATTAAGTATCCTCGTAAATTCTCACATACCAGTGTGGCGCTACCTTAATACTGGTAGTATTAGGGTTCCGTAGCTAAAAGATTAATCGCAATGCTCCGTAGCTACACATTAAGTAAATTTCTAAGCAACACACATATAAATCGCGCTTAACGGGCGTCGTTGAGAAAACTGTAGACTTTGTCCTGTTTCAGCTGAATTCAGAATTGTTTACAGTTCAATTGTTTATATTAATTGTTTCGAGAAAGTTTGTGTTACGCCTTTGTTTAAATGTAAGTTGATATTGTGAATACAAAAAGGATCCAACGTTTTAATATACATAATTTTAACCAGCTTTAAATGTCCTCTGAAGTTGCGTTCACGTTAGTTTTACGACTGTTGAAATGAATGAATGATTAACAAACAAACGAGGAAGCTGCCACAGAGGATAACGAAGTGATACGTAAGGATCGGGGACATCACTATCAAATAAGTCACAATATAGTTTCGAAGATGTTAGAGCGAAGTGTCCAAAATAACATCTATAAAGTATAGGAGACAAGTGAGCGTTGTCAGATCGTATCCAGTGTCCGCCATGCCTACACTGTTACAACTTGGCACCGCTATCCAGGTCACTCCCAATATCAGACATAAACTATACAAAACGCTTTCCAACAACGTTAAAATAAACTTTTACATCAGATTTTATTACTCTAACTCCAAACGTTTGCATAAAGAAACTTAGCTCGGAGTAGTTCAAATGAAACTGGAGCATATTTCAACTACACTCGCCAATAGCGGGTAACAGATTGCTCCAAAATACACCAACCAACTTTTGAATTAAAAGCAATGCGACAACTCTGTGTGCTGTTATTCTGCTATTTCTCATTTAGCCAACGACTAAACGCGGATGCGTCTGACATCGTGGCTTCGTAATATCCTGTCACTACATTGACCTATTTCTCGCTCAACACGACGCGACACAGTGCCGCACTGTGCACGCCCTACGCCTCAACTTACCAGCCGAACCGCCGTAAATTAACACAGCAAGCTTCTGTGGCGCTTGTTGGAAACTTACACTGTAACATTACTTAAATCTTTATTACGAAAGCAATAAAGGCCATATTTAACGCTGTCAAAGGTTTCGTCGAAATGAAAGCGTTGAAATTAAAGTTCGGTTGTCTTTTTGGGGTGGCACTTGAGGTCTTGAAGAGTTTACTTAATGGAAAACGCTCTTTTGCCGTTTAAACTGGAATACTGTCTTGCGAAATTAATTATCTATCAATTAGAATATTTTGAATCTTCTTTGAATTACTTAAGTAAAATAATTTACAAAATAGGTTTGCCTACTAAAAATATTTTTATTAATCAATATTTATTGTTGGTTCCTCATTCGAATATCCGAGTTCCACGAGGATTACTTATAACTTTGTACGTTTTTATTTATAAGGAATCTACATCAAAACTCTAATATTACCAAGACAGGAATTTGTCCTGGAAACTGCTACGCGGCCGCTACATCGAAGAAGTCCCTCTACAAAAATACAGATGGCGTTACTGGCCCTTGCTGAAAACAGTCATGAAAAGGGAATAAATAATTCGTTCCAGCAAATGCACGGTAATACGTAAAATAAATGTTTCTTATCACTGTGACCCAAATACACGCGTATTGACCTAAAACCAAAGCTACCGGCCGTGTGTCCATTTACTTAGAACTCGTAGTTAATTTATAGTAGAATAGTTTTATTCTTTTTTGCTTTACCTATCGTACCCTTCTTTGACGACTTCTGGGAATATATGTGGAGGTAAAATATATCGTTACTATCCGTAACATGAACGTTGACAAACTGATTTAGTTTTTCTACGAACCAGTTTTATTAATTCCGCATCGTAGCGCTGTATACTTAGGTACTGTTCGTAAGCAGTTCTTTGAAAGATCAGGTAGTTTTATGCGTTTAACCTTTGACTTTTGTTTTTCAATACAGTTTTCCATTTTCATAGGTTTGGGATTCTAGGGATAAGTGGTAAATAAGTGGCTGTGTCGTCGTTCGAACAGTCAGGCCCAGAGCGGACATCGGTCGTGGGATCGGTCGCATTTGGTGATGGGGCTCGCTAGGCATATACCGGCCTGATACTAGTCGGGGGTGTGGCGAATATGCTCCTGTGCCGCAGACACATGGTAGACATGGTATGTAGTAGAAAGAACAGTGGGGTTTTAGTCGGGTTTGACATAACCCTCCGTTCTCCCCAGACGGAGGGTATCCATAAGGATTTCCCACGTGACAAAACAAAAAGGACTAAGTAGACTAAAGGACCAGATGTAAAATTTCAATATTGAGCTAGAATTTAATGTTTTCTATTGATAAATAAATGGAAAATCTATTAAATAATTAGTAACAGCTGTTCCGTCGGGCATAAATTATGGACGCGACGGGAACATAAATATCCGCGTGTCATACTACAGTCATTAATACTCGATTATGCATCTCTGCTGACCTTACAAAATACGGCGATAGTTAAAAATATGGCATCAGTAGTCTACTGGTTACAGATGCCTAAGGCTACGTGTGTTGAGTCTTAGACTGAGAGTCTTTGAGAGTTTTATTACTGGGTTATGAATAAAAGCTGTACAAGCAAAAATCTTGGTGTGATTAACGTAGTGATTGTGCAATCACTAACCTAACGGAGGTGACAAACATAACTAAGCGATATATTTTGTTTGCTTTCTATCAAAATATCGAATCGCCTTCGAAAATATTTACATGTATTTTAATGAGTTGATAATTTTCCCGCCCTTATCCGAATTTATTTGGGGTCGACGCGACATGTCTTTTTCTTCCATACTCTATTAGTCGTCATTTAGTCCCACTGTGTGGGAGGGGGACCTCCCACACAGTGTCTTTCCCACACAGTTAATCTGTCGTTTTTTTGGTCTTTCGTTACTCTTATACACAAAACCTCCTCAAAACTTTTTCACGGCATTTACCTCATTCCTACGTATCACATGCTCACACCATGACAACTGAATTCCATGTATTTAAATGAATATAAAGCACAAACGTTACCAAAAAAAAAATGGAAATACTAGACGAAATTATATTAAGGGCAATTATAGGAAGAGGCCCGATTTCGGAGGTACAAGCGTGAGCACAATGAGAGGTATTAGGACCATTGGAGGGCACAGTCCATAAAATAAGAAGGTCAAGCCCCGGGCTCTTCGAAGAAAGGCATTGCCAAATTGGTAGTTAAGACTCCGGAGCAGACGGGCGACTGGATTTGACGCAGGTGAGAAAATAATGAAATGACCGCTGTGATCCTTCAAGGACTTACGAATTTCTGTACGTATTGGATTATGATTGAGGTATGTTCTGATATGAAAGTAGTTCCGTTATTAGAATAAGCCTCTTTAGGTAACGTAGGTACAAGGTAGGTACAAGGTAGGTACAGGGTAGGTACAAGGTAGGTACAAGGTAGATACAAAGTAATACGTAACTGGCGAATTGTGGGTGCACTACTACTCTATATTTTTTTTTCTTTGTATTAACACCTTTGTCTAATCCTTTGGAGATGCGTGATGGAGGCAAGCGTTATGTTATGTTATCTTTATGTACCTTTCTTTAGGTAAGACGGTTAAGCTAGTTGGAGCGACGAACTTCGCAGGATGGCTGGTAGCAGCTGAGTGAGAGTTGCCAAAAATCAGTTGAATGGTGTGCAATAGGAGAGGCCTATGTCTAGCAGAGGACCGCAGTAAGCAGATGATGTACCTTTCTACTATATAATCAATCATAATAGTATTTTTCACTAACTTGTCAACACACAGAGTCACGATCACATATACACAGACGCATTGCCTCTCGCACACGTAGATATTAGACAGATATTCTATACGGTATTTTTACCCCTACAAATCGCAAGTCTGCGCTCCCATCCTTCGGGTGCGTCGAATTTTTCGGTCGGTCATTCGCGTGACCGGTTCGCATTAGTGCAATGAATCAAATTGAATAAGGCCGCGGTCACATCCGCGATTGGAGGAAACGCCCGTCGCTTTGCTAATAAATAATCATTGTAACTAGTCGTGCCACTGAACTCGTGTTAATGGAGTTTTCAGGCGCACCACTTTGTTTAGATTAGGAATTGATTAGAATATACCTATTTAGGGCAAGGCGTGAGCTAATGGGTAGGCATTTGCGGTAATTGATACAATTGCTTTATGTGTAGATGTGGGCTTGATACACTGTGGTGTGCCGTACGTGATTAAAACGACTTACAGAACCATTCATTTATTATGATTCACAGAAATGCTTTGCGTACTTTTGCACAAGTCGAGAATATAGTTGAAACTCAACTACTCCTAAGGTGTGGGCAGACGAGCCTCTTAATAGGCATACCAAGAAACGTTTATTAATTTTAGCGAAGTTTCATCGAAATTAATAATGATAGTAATAAATAGTAACAAAACGATACCGCTGACTACGATTTCGTTATTGACGAGTTTCAATCTTCGCCATACCATTAACAATTACTTGGTACTCAAACCGCTAACCCTAAATTGAAGCCCGCACATTTCAAACAATATTCCAGCTAACACTTTCGCCGCTGTGTCATTACGAGAGGTCGTAACGACCCCACAGTGCAAGGATTAGGGCGCACTCGCACACGAAGTTCAAAGTCGTACTGTGAATTAATAGGGTTATTGTGGCAATAAATACGGGAGGTGCCTAGTTTGTGGTGGCCTGTGGTCGGATAAATCAAGTGGGCGAATGCCGCAAGATGTCCCGTGCTACTCCCTTCCGTCTCTCAGTAGGCTGTGGTCGCGGGTGGAGGAGATAGCGGGTGAGGAACTGAGCTTTTGAGACTATTTTCTTACCTATAGTATTTCGCTTATATCCGTTGTAATTTAATTTTTTGTTGTTACTTGTTACTTTTTACCTAAGTTCCTACTTAAGTGGTTAAATTCTCTTAGCTATGAATTCGATGATTTTGGTGCACGGTAAAACTAACGTATGTGTACTACTGAATAAATAAATAAATTTAAAAAAATTGTACTAGTCACTCTGAAATCAACTTAATTAAGATTAAAATAAAGTGGATATTTGTTTAACTTGAAATCATATCAATTGGAAACAAAACAATATGCCATGCAAGGTTTGGAAGCTACCTGTCTTGTCTGGAAGATTTCATCTTCTTCAGTGCACGTTATACCAATCACCATTCCGTCTGTCAATCGTTGCATACTGGCACTAAGAAGCAGAAGCACAGAAGCCACCAAGTGCAGAAGAATAAAGATAACAAAATGGGGATGGTATTTTGTTCACTGAGATTATAAGTAAATATGAGAAATAAAAAAGCTAATGATTTAATGGATTTGGATTTAATCTGTATAAGAATGAAATAAGTGTATTGTATGCAAAATATAATGGGTCTGACGACCGAAAGTGAAAGTAGGTTTTACACCGTAACATGTCAAAAGAAGTAATAATATTTTAAAACTAGATGAGGTCGTAAGAAACTCATTACATTCGTCCTACCTCTAGCCAAAAATGTGTCTTTGTAGAACCGCCACAGTTTACAACTTGGATCATACTTCCAGACCAAAACAGCCAACTTTAAAGGCCATACTAAAGTGAGCGTAGCGGTGTATTGGCCATGTTATATTGTTGAATGTACTGAGCTCATGATACCCATATGTACTACTCAACTTATATGGATACATGAGCGAGATGCTCGTGACACTTTAGGTAGTGTCGAGTTTCTGCAGAATTATGTAAAGTGAAGGATTGGACACTCTTTTTATTATTGTTGGACTGTGAGACAAATGAAATATAGTTATTGTTTAACTTTCTAGTTTCTGTAACAGCGCAAGCTTTTGTTTAAATTGGTATTGTACAAGTAAATGATGAAAATGATGTAGGTTATATTATAATTAAACAAATGGATGGTATTACATAATATTATATGTACTACCTAAATAGCTCAAAGAGAAAATCGTTCCCACTATTTGTACCAAGGACACACTTGCACACAATAATTAATTTGATTTTGAATTTGCTCATTGTGGAAATTAATTGATGAATTTTGAATTGTAATGTGTGCTTTTAATAAGGTTGCTTATGCAATGAATCCAGCAATGATTTCCGATTGACCGAGCCTTTCCTTTTAATTTCTTATCCGACTAGTTCATCAACAATTGAAATGGACCAAAGAGGTCACAATTTATGCGAGGACCAAACCACCTGAGGCCCCTAAAAGCTAGGGGTGACTAATTTATTGCAGCTTAATTTACTGGACATGTTTTATGTAAGCCCTGAGGGTACGAAAGAATGTTCTGGCGTGATTTGCATGTGTTCACGTCTAAGTGGCCTTTAGAACTGGACAAGGCCCAGTGGCCCATGGCGTTGATGTATCGTGGCCGAGAGTAGTGTATCGAATTAGGGGTGTGTGTGTAGCCTTAATAGTTTTAACCCTTGCATTTGAAATAATTGGTCGGACGCGATTGAAAGTAAATAATTTAGTGGGATATGGCACAGTAGTGAAGTGCCCCCCTTAGTAAGATTATACTTGGATTTAACTGCATTAAGATCTTCGAGTAATGTTGTTTAATATCTCGTAAGTATTTTTTTGAGCAATGGTTGCCTAGTCGTATCCGCCCCGACATAAGAGTTGTAAGTCGTAGGTTCATCTAGATAGGCATTTTACTTTATGTTAATTATTTTGTCACCACTGGTCTAAAAACGGTGAAGGAAAACATCGTGTGGAAACCGGCATGTCCTAGAACCAAAAATTCGAAGACATGTGACATCCAGGAACTCGTACTGGGCCCGCGTGGTGGATTGCGGCTCGCTCCCTCTTACAGAGAGGACACAGTTGTCCCAGCAGTAGGAAAATTATTGGCTGATTAGAAATTATGAAGTATTTTTTATTACCTAAACTGAGAGGCTCATTTTTTTATCATATCGCACCTAATCTATATTTTTTTCACATTCTTGATTAATAATTTTGCGGCACAGAAATACAAAACAGTTTATTTTTAGAACTTCAATCAAGTAAGGAAGTCGATAAACAAAAGTACACAATTATTTAAGAAAATATATAATTATTATTATCATGACGGTAACAGACACAGTTGATTTTCCTTCAGTCTGCTCTTGACATAAATAAATTCAGCTCAAATTCCCAACAAATGTTTTAACTTGATAAGTGGTCGTACGTTTTTGTGGGAGTTTTTAAACAATACTCGCTGCTGTAAGCTTTGGAGGGTTAATGTAAGAGGAAAAAACTTAGTCTGTACGAGTCTGTGTTGAAGTTAATTTACTAATTGATCTACAGTATTGTATTGTGTTTTACGGAGAGTTTTGTGATTTCCGCTATTTACGTATATAAAGTATACAATTGAGATTATTTTCAGTAACCCTAAAAACTCACGGCATCAATTTCTGAATGGTAGGTTTCATACTATTTACACACCCAAAATAAGTTTGACCTTTCCAACCTTTGGTGTCAATACCCTCCTCGATGTAAAGCCAAACAATACCAGATCACTTAAGAGTTCCACGTGCCGATTCAATTTAGCAGAAATATCTGAGATTGGCAAGTTTAGGCTAAACGCTTCCGTGGCCCCGTCAGACCCTAAATTATCTCGGACCCAAATTGGACGTCCGTTAATTATAACTTTCGCGCTGACGTGTCCAGTAAAACTGTGCACTTCAATTAAAAGTATTTGGTATTAGATAGCCCGGGCCTTGTTGTGTAATTATAAAGCGCTATGGGGGTTCAAAATGTTGGCAACTCTGGCCTTCATTTTGCGACTGAATTCAGAATAATTGAAGAGTATTTTGTTTCGTTTTTCATCGAAGTGTGTAAGGCGAGTGGGGAATTTGTTGTTACATTTTGTACCAGGAATACATAACAGGTAGGCTGTAATCTTGATTCCACGGATAGCCGATAGAGGGCAGTTGGCGATGTTCACCGGAAACTTGAAGTATTTAAAAATAATATAGAACTATACATGAATATAACTCTAGCCAGTTCTTTCAAAGCAAAATGGAACCTATCTAAACGACAATAAACGCTAGAATAAAACAGAAGCCACATACTAAGTATTCCGCACAAATGAACACTGGAAACGAATTTATTTTTTACTTAATGAGTAAACAGAAGCTACACAAGTGCGCACATCCAAAGGCAGTATTTTCAAATGAATCCGAAAAGCCAACACTGACAAATGAGAGCTCTGATTTTACATTCACAAGCCTGTTCGCATTTATTCAAAGATCGATCCCATCAATCAGCTAATGAAAAGGCTTCCTAAGGGATTTTTATTCCATTCATTCGATGCTATTCAGTATTCCAAGATTAAGCACTTAAAACATTAAGTGCGAGTTTAAAATATGTGAGATTTTAAGTATGATTAGGTTTCGTGTTTGGCATGTAAAATTGTTTAGAAGATACTTTTTTTCAAATCATAGGCTGTAAACTTATACATACTAAGTTCGAACCGCATCTAGGTCTTTATGATCAAGGGCCAATCAGTACACCTACAACGCGGTCACATTAACTTGAGGCTTGGCGTTGATGACGCCATTTTGGCGCTCAGGTACGGTGTGACAAAAAAGCATCAACAATTAAACTACTGATTTAATTTTGGGGCATGGATTTTACTAGCTAATCTTGCAATACATTTACGTAATATTATTGTCTATATCTATACTTTGAATGCGGGGGGAAGCGGGCGGGGCCTCGCATTCCAGAGATGCGTCAAGTTAATGTGACCGCGTTGTATTTATTCTCAACATCAACAAATGTGTATGGTACCCATCATACATAATCAGTCTATAATGTTCCCACTGCTGGGACACAGGCCTCCTCTTTTCGAGAGGGAGTGGGCTGTAATCTACCACGCGGGCCCAGTGCGGGTTGGTAGATGTCACATGTTTTCGAATTTTTGGTTCTAGGACATGCCGGTTTCCTCACGCTGTTTTCCTTCACCATTGTTAGAGCAGCGGTGATTAAATTATTTACAAAATGTAAAGCGCCTGCCTGAGTTCAAACCCGAAACCTACATCTCGTAAGTCAGAGCCGTTACCTCTTGGCCACCACTGCTCTCAGAACTAGGTAAGCCTGATGGTACCGTATGATATTGTTACCTATCTATCAGAGGGGCAATTCTCGTAATTTTAAGAACGTTCACAGTCTGATCTCAGTCTCAATCTGTCAGAAATACCTCAAATTTCCCTACATTTTGACAAGTTTTTGACATTTGTTTGTCGCCGAGATGATACTGCGACTAGATTTTGAACGTTTGAAATTACGAGAATTGGCCTTCTGGTCTTAATTAAGACCAATGACGTCAGTGGTAATGAGTGTAACAACCCGAATATTTGAAAATCGAACCGTGGTTGCAATTCTCGCCACCATTCGGGTTAGTCAGTAATTAGTACTTACTTTGGTAATTGCAACGACATTTGAGTGGTTTGCTGTGGTGTTAGGATTTTCTGAATTGTTTCGTTGACTGATTAGTTTCTAAATGGGATCGAAAAAATTCATTAGCTTAAAGTGAAATATTCACTTAACTGTGAGGCAAAAGGTGATTTATGAATATGTGGTCGGAAACTTAAGTGGAGATCTGTAAAGATCGATGACCATCTTTACATACCAAGAGCAAGTTAAGCCGTTGGCCCCGACTGTCATTCGTGGGTCTTTGACAGTCATTACGAGTCGTCAGAAGCTTGAAAGTTTGACAATCAGTTTTACCAATGGAATTAGTAATTACCCAGTAACGGGTTGTGGAGGGCAGATAGGTAGTAGCTCCTTGTAAAATACTGGTATTCAGCTGCATCCGGTTAGACTGGGAGCCAACCCCAACATAATTGGCTAGGCAGATGATGATGATGACTTAGTGGAGATCTATGTTGCACAGTGGAAGTTTATAGGCCAGTATTAAAGAACGCGAGTTAAGCGAATGTGTGGGCAAATGTCGTAAAGTCTACTTAGCCATTACACGTAGGGTAGCAAGTACATGCTTTTAAATATATTTGAAGGTATAAAAAGGACGTACGCCTATGTAAGTACCTGCCTAAGTAAAACCGGCCAAATACGAGTCGGACTCGCACACGAAGGGTTCCATACCAAGGCATACAAGGCAAAAAACGCCGCATGATTTTATGGACACCCCTTTAATTTGTATTAACTTTATTTTACTTTTATTATTTGTCGTTATAGCGGCATTATTAATACACACTCTGTGAAAATTTCAACTGTCTACCTATTACGGTTCATGAGTTACAGTCCGATGCAAAGACGCCGAAAAGAACACGTTCCCCTTAATTTTAACCTTTATTTTATTTTATATTTTTTTTATTGTTATAGCAGCAAAATAAATACACATTGTGTGAACATTCTCTACCTCTCGTGAGCATGAGGCTGACAGACGGACGGACGGACGGACGGACAGCGGAGGCTTAGTAATACGTTTCTGCTGGGTACGGAACCTTAAAAAGTATAAGTACCGCTTCAATTTGAGCGTAACAAATGAAAAAATGCTTTTAGCACCGCTGTTTATTACTCGTGTGATTGGAAATTCCCGAGTATTTGACGGATTGATTGAAAATCGACACAAGATTGCGCGACGCGCATTAAAATCAGAATTACATTACGTGAAGATTGGTTGACTTGGATTTTGGTTACGAAAAAAGTAAATAAGCTTATTTTTTTCTTAGACTTTTAGCCATTTTGAAGATGATCAACACGCGTAGTATGGTCACCATAGAACCGGATTTTGTTGACTGAAGAATAGACAAAATGACGGAATGTAGAGAAATTTCTTAAGAAATCTGTTAATTTGTCTATTCTTCCGTCGACAAAAACCGTTTCTATGGTGGTCATGCTACGCGTGCTGATCACTTTCAAAACGGCAAGAACTCTCACCATAGAAACGGATTTTGATGGCGGAAGAATAGACAAAATGACAGAATGTAGACAAATTTCTATGGAAATCTGTCATTTTGTCCATTCTATCTGTCATTGCGTCTATTCTTCCGTCGACAAAAGCCTTTCTATGGTGGTCATATTGCGAGTGCAGGTAGGTAATGGTTCTGTCATCTCACTATTCAAAACTATGTTGTAATTCAGAAATTTTGTTGAAACAGATTCTGGGACAGCACTCATTATAAAAAGAACTTGTTTATAAACTGCTACGGGCTACCTCCTCCCTTCGCCCCAACAATCAGAATAAAAGTTGCAAATAAAACGAGACTAGTGCACCCTTCAAATAAAAAATAAAAAAACAAAACAGGTTTTAAGTCCGACTCCGAGTTAGACCAAGTTCGAATGAAGAGGACTTTTTAAAGAATCCCGTTTGTTCCTTTATAAAAGAAAGTCTGAGGCAAAAAGACGAGAATTTGACATACGCGTCTGATAAAACCAATAAAGGACTTGGAGTGAATTGTTTACAGCCGATTCGGTGTTGTCCTTTTTTTAATGGGAAATTCTTTTACCTGGCCGTCGTTTCAGAAAAGTTTTAGCAACAACTGCTGAGCGAACTTCAAAAGAAATGAGACAAATTAAATACTGGGAGAATGTCACATAAACTAGTTTCTGTTTTCACTTTGTTTGTCTACTAAGGTAAAGTTTCCATTAATTTTCTTACCCATACTCCGGCTTGTTTTCTTTATTTAGCACTAGTTGTTGCTCGCGACTACGTCTTCAATCCAGGATGAAAAACCTTAGTCCTTCTCCAGGTAATGGTCTACCCCTGTGTCTATTTTTATCTAAATCTCTTTCTTTAGCCGTTTTAGCGTGAAACCGAAACAAACAAACAAACTCATTTTCGCATTTATAATATTGTAGTTAGGATGCACATTCTAAATAAAATGCTCTACACAAAACTGTATGTTGCTTTTTCATAAACTAACTTAATCTTCTTTAACTAAGGGCCGATTTTTTTATCCGTAGTTAAACTCAACCAATTGTTAAAAATAGTAAGTAATGGTTAATTTTTGCAAAATGTGTTTTTTGATAAATTTTTAGTTTATGTAATGGTGACTAATGGTTATTTTTTTAACTAATAGTCAATTATTTGACCATTAGCAATGATATTATATTATTAGATAAACTAAAAAATTATCAAAAAATACATTTTGCAAAAATTTAACCATTACTTACTATTTTTAACAATTGGTTGAGTTTAACTACGGATCAAAAAACCGGCCCTAAGTAAAACATAGACATAACATAAGGGTGTACATTGTAGGAGCTAGGTAAAGAGCATACAAAGGGTCTCCCTCTTCATATTTACACGGTTTTAGGTTGTCAGCCCTTATCTAAGAGTGTTGGAATAACTTTTGACCGGGTCAAGAGGCAGATAATATTTCATCCTTTTTTGTTTTTGGCTTTACTAACAAAGATATACCGTAGACATGCCTGCCTATATTAACTAGATAATCATTATATAACTTGGAAAAAAACTTTACCGGAATATTTTACGAAATTCCATCAGAAATCTCGGAATTCGTCGTCCGATCCGATAGCTACCCAAAAAACACGGAAGTTGACCATTACTCACTAACATTCCGAAATCTTCACTTCGGATTCCGTAAATTCCGAACTGACAAAAAACTGCACAAGTTGAAATTGGATTCGGAAAAACTAATACTTTTAGAACGGCAACACACACAAAGGGATTCTTTTCGCGGGCCGCGCATTTCTGGTACGCGTTGTGCCGTGTGCGATGACCTTAATATCTCCACATCAAGTGTATGTTCTTTATGTCGGTCGTTGTTTACAAAAGTGGTTTTCACTCTTTAATGCTGGAGTATTTTTTTTTACTTTTGAAAAGGAAAAGTTTTCTGCTGAGTTAAAAATAGACGTTATTGTTAGTTATAGATATGTATCCTCTGATACATATAGATGCATCTTGGGACCAAATAATACAGTTATAGTGTACCTTCTAATCATAAACCCTTCATTAATATACCTTAATATTTCCACACAATATCTAATTCTTCTTAATAAGTAATTTTGGCTAACTTATTTTTATTGCTTCATAACCATTAGACCACTCTAATTACTTGTCCTCACACACCTCAAGAGACTTAGCGTGCCGAAGCCTTAGAAAGTCCACTTCTAGGCATTCATTCGTGCCAACGAGAAAAAACGTAACTACTTCAGAAATATAATTCATCTTGAGGTTACACGTAATGTTACGACTGTTTCGACCTTGCGTGAGAGAAGTCAAACAGGTGATTTCGTACTGTTAGGCCACGTCAAATAACCTCGTTGTCTCCAACACTCAGGTTAACACTCAGGTTTTATTAGGACATTCTACCAAAAAAGACCCTTTCGATCTCCAAAAACTTTTTAATACCTAATCGTTCAGATGAGCAACTTCGGAGCAACAGTTCGGCCACAAAAAGTTGTTTGATTTGTTTTTCCGGTAATGCTCATGGGGGTCGTTACTGATTTCACTTTCATAGACGTTTTTCGAAATTGCGAAAGTTCTTCAACTAAACTTTAGATATTTTTTTGTTCGTTTACGACTGAAATTTTTAATTGTCATGGGGGAAGACCCCATCTTGATCCTATCCTTGAAATAGCTTATTTTACCAGTGACAGGGACATCGACGCGCAACCTGTTACCATGAATTTAGTACACGATTCTGAAAAAAACTTGCTGTTTCATACATTTTGATCGCGTAGGTCACTTTTTTATGAAACAGCAGATTTTTTTTTGTTAATCGATGGTTATTTTTACGCTAATCTAAAATCATTTGTGCTGAATTCATTGTTGCTGTTTGTGCGTCGATGGCCTGCCACCCTGTATACCTATACAGGGTGCTTGTGCAGGGGTGTACTCACAAAGGACGTTGCCAAATTATGTCATCCGGCTGTGAGTAGGTACTTTAATTCCAAAGAGTTCCTTTTACTTCGTAGCAGACAAAGCTAGAGTGATGTAAAACATAAACACCGAAGATACAGCATACTCAGTACACTCACGCAATGTGTCAATTTAAAAAACCCCACACACGCTTATCATCGCACTCACACACTGGCCCATCTTCCATGTACGTCTAAACTAAGAGATTTCTGCTGTCTATATGCCGTTTCATCTTTCCCTTTTGGAGAGAACAAGAAAACTTCTCCAACTCCTTTAATACTGGCAATGTGTTTTGTCGCGGCGAACGCCCATTGTTGCTTTGAAACTTTTTTTCTTTTACCTTTTTTTTTCTTTAATTTTATTTCGGCCTCGCTGTGTTATCTGCCCTTGGGGTTTACACGCGACGACTGGTAATCGTAGCCATGTTGAATAAGTTTATAGGCGCTAAATGCAAAATGTTGGACCGACATAAAATGTTAATAGTTTTGATACTATATTTAGTGAGGCTAACACGTGTTGTGAAAATAATAAATGTTCAACCCTATGCTTTTAGACTAATTTTAGTTACAATGAATGTTATGGACGTGACACAATAGGTACCTAATTTTCTTTCTCGGTCAACAGCATCATTCTTCCTAGCCTTTTTCCAACTATGTTGGGATCGGCTTCCAGTCTAGCCGGATGCAGCTGAATACCAGTATTTCACATGGAGCGGCTGCCTATCTGATTTCAACAACCGAGTTACTGGGTAATACGATACCCCTTGGTGAGGCTGGTTATCAGACTTTGGGGCTTCTGACGACCCGTAATTACTGCCAAAGTTCTACGAATTACAGCCAGTTCTAACCGCTTAACGTGCTTTCGGAGGTGCGGAGGGGTCTTGATATGCAAAGATGGTCACCCACTGAGGGGCCAACCGCGGCAAGCATAGCTTAACCTGATCGATCGACCCGTGCGGCTGTTATTACTTAGCCAAGCCCCTCTAATTTTCTTTCTCAATATTTCAGTGAATGAAAGCTTTTCTTTCCAACTATTGAAATAAAAGCCAATTCGAACCTACATCAATTTATCAAAATGTCCTGCGATGTCTAAAAACTGTTTCGATAACTTAAGGTAAAAGCAATCGCAGATTCTAAACGCATTTAAAATCGTATCGCAGTCGTGTCGCACAATCAAAATGAGATGTCAAGAAACTCTCACTTTTGAAAATGAATTAGGGTCGCTGATTTCGTTATTTTTATTCAGTGCCCCAAGTTTCTATTGCTTTTGTTTTGTGTCCAAGTTAACAGTCTTTTGTAAGTTAAGTTAGCCCACAGTTGAGATAATGTTCAGGGAATGAAGCACCTTTTTTTATTAAGAGATTTCTATCTAGCAGATTAATTTGAATACTTTTTTCTTGTTATCAGAAAAGCCTCCGTTTTGATTAATAGTTACGTGCAAAATAAATGTGAAAGTTTTATTAGTTGTATGAGTAATGTTTTCGTTCGTTTACGTAATGAAGTATCGTGAGTTGATGTTTATTTGTTGTTTTATCTGGCTGGATTATTTATTGTCTTCAGCTGGGTGTCTTGACCGCTGTTTTGACATTTGGTTTGATCTTTATATTTGATATAGGTACTACCTTAGGCGTAACTATAATTTTCCTACTAATATTATAAATCGAGTTTGTATGGATGGATGGATGTCCGTTACTTTTTCACGCAAAAACTACTGAACGGATTTGGATGAAATATGGCACACAGGTTTATAACCAGGATTAACATGATACTTTTTATTCCGATATTCCCACGGGATCGAAACTTATGCGGGTGAAACCACGGGGCGCAGCTAATAGTCTATATATTACTTAAAAAAGCTTAAAAACAACTGTAATCATAATAACACAATGTGCACCCATTTTATCATAGCGCATTATAAACCGACATCATATACCCCATCCATCGCTTTCCATCAGGCGTGATTGAGGTCAAGAGCAGACCAACTTAGCAATAAAAAAATAAAAATAAAGTATTCCTATGTTTTCGTACTGAATTAATCCCACAAACTAAACTACGGTCAAACCTTAATTAGCTAAACGGAACGGAGCAGAAAACTTACGCATAGCTTCCCCCGAAAAAAAAAAAAAGAGAATCCTTCCAGACGGATTTAAAAAGAAAAAATCTTTAAACCTGAAGCAAGTGACTCGTTAGACGAATGGTCTGAACCCGTGTGTCGAACGCAGGATGCTCCCTCCCCCTCCCTAAGGATCCTCCCTGTTGACCTCTCTTGTAGTAAATGAAGAAAGTAGAAGGTATACTCCTAAACTGTGATGGCGAATTAACTAAGAAAATAAGGATTTTATGCCAAAAAACGGTACTTTAATGTTGAGGTGATGAAATTGTGTGTATGTGTTACTAGATACGAGTATATGCCATAAAGCCTGAAAGGACTAGCACTGTAGCCTAAAGGAAAAGCAAACTATGCCGTAACTTAGTTTTCGGAACGAGCCCTGTCCATTTTGAACAGAAACTACGGAAACTCTGCCGGCTTCTAAAAACTTACGCCATAATAGACAGGGATACTGGACGACATTTTATTATAAATTATTGACCTTGGTGTTATGGGTATCTATACATCATAGAAAAATTATCATAGAAAATATGAGGAACTGCTTTCATTCCCGAATTGTTAAAGCTCGTCGGTGTGTTTTTCCGACGTGTTTGGTCCTTCTGAACCTTCCCTGCGTGTCTGGGCTGTCGAACGCAGCCGATGCCTTCGTTAAAATTGCGATAAGGAGTTCGATACGTTACGGTTTCTCCAAGAGTCGGTGTGATCTTTATGATTGTTCGACGATTTTCAGGAGAGATTTTTTATGAAGACGGTATTAAGACCCACCTGTCAATAAGATTTTGCACAAGAATTTGTGAAGGGTCAACGAAAATAATAAAATATTTTGTATTAACAAGTTTTATATTACTTGAACGTAGATACTGTTAAAATTAAGGTCAAACTTGTTTCAAAACTGATGTCCGAATTTCCACGGTCCTTTAATAACACACCTTACGGTCCAGATTAACATAACTGTTCAGGTGTGTTGCCATAACCTAAGGTCCAAGTCTTGATTGCATAAAGCCAACGTCATTGCTCTCTGAATGTGAGCATGGCCTTTGGCGACGAACATGTCAATCGGAAGACCGGGGCCTCAAGCAATAGCTTCGTTCGATAAAGACATGAGTCCAACTTACGTGTGTACAACGGAGTTAAGTAAACACAATATGCTGGATAACGGAGAATTCCATAAAATGTCTTTGTCAATGTAAACAATACGTTGTACTTAAATAAAGTTGTGGACAGTTTGAGGAGACGGAACAACAACGCAATGTACTATCGCTTTGAGCTATCGTCTGTTTTTACTTGATTCTTTTGTGTTATATATTTACATTGTGTTTTTGTATGTGGGAAGAATTTTGATTGAACAAATGTTTTGTCTACATGTAATTCTCATTTATATAGCTTAGTTGGTCTGGTCGGACGTGAGAGATTTAACACTGAATACTATAAAGAACACTTACGTGGTCCACTTTAGCCCTGGATCGAAATAGCTGGAAGTCATGGGATGAGGCCTTTACCCAGCAGTGGATAATTATCAAGAAAATGTATGAAAAAAAAAAACGCGTCTAGTGTACATAATAATTTGTTTGGTTCAGTAGACTTCACAGAACTGTGAAATGGGCATCGTTTCATCACAAAATCGAATTGCCAAGCCCCTTGAAGGACGATCGATCGACGAAATCCCCGTCTTATCTACTTGCTTATTCAATCCTTTTATTATCCAAAAACATCATTATACAAATTCAAATTCGGAATGTAACCCTCTCAATTTGCGGAGGTAGGGTGACTAGAGGGTACGTTGTGAAACTTCTCTTATTTAAGAAAGGTATTTTTAAATAAATAGAATGTTCGGATTTTGGAAGCGTATTTGAGGAACCCGTGCCTATTTTTGAAATAAGAAAAGATTTTGGCACTTCATCTATTTAAAAAAAAAAAAGTTAATAATTTTGAATCACTATTTTCAATCCGATAAAGTGATGGATTACGGCCCGCTCTTTCTCACAGAGAGGAAGCTTGTGTCCCAGGAGTAGCAACATTATAGGCTGATTATGCTATTTCCAATCCTTGGTTTATCTTAACGGTTGCCAAATAAATAACAATAATGTTTCCTAACATTTCATTTCTGAACTCATAGACTTATGTCTGTTACACAGCACATTAATCACAACTTGTCTCCATCACAGCATTTTACGAGTCCCATTCACAGCAAAACAAAATCATACTAATTACCCTTGCTCGCCAACCCTACGCACAGAATAGAGACATCCCGTACATTTATTTCAGTCAATAATCAGGGGACCGAAGCAGTAATAGCTTCAGGGCTGTCACTAGCATACGAGTCAATAGAAATCCTCATATACCGGCCAACTTTCGATTCTTCGACGAAACAAAATGAGCGAAGTTGTAACGTAAAAGAAATTGGATTTTCGTATTGAATTGACAGAGGGGTCGGGAGGTGCGGTGAGGGGAGAAGCTGGGGGTACGTAAACACAGGTGAAAGTACGTGGTATGTGTCAACACGATCTGTCAAAGATCGCGCCATCCGACTTTGTATTGCAGTTTGATTAGACAAAAGTCTCAAGTCTATGGTTTTGATACGGTGTAACTGCATGCGATCGGGGTTCGGTAGATATGTTTTGTTTTCCGTTTTTTGTAGAGACTTACACCCGTTTGTCCGCCCGCCACTGTCAACGGGAAACGACACGGCACGATAAACGAGATTATTCGCACCGAGGATGACGTACCGATGACGGCGTGCGGTGCGCACGCGGTCATAGTAAATGTATGTATCACTGCTTCGGCGCCGTCATCTCGTTCTCATTGACATCCCGATGATGTAGCGGTGGACAACTGGCCTTAGGCCTAAATCTATTAAGGTTAGCACGTGCTTTGGCCAAGCGTTATTTCTGTCACTGTCGCGTGACTGTCAAACTATTAGTGCAAGATGGAGGCATGTCTAAGTCGAAGCACGTGCTAAGTAACATTTATAGGTGTCGTCCTGAGAAAATTTGATACGGGAAAATGCACACAGAGGTCCTGTATGCATTTTCCCGTATCAAAGTTCCTCAAAATATCAAACCTCAAAACCGTCTATCCCGTCGTATCGAAATGTAATAAGATTTTCGAAACATCTTACTTAATCCTAACTTATTCAATTTCATTGAAAAGCCTTCCTAAACGTCAGACTGAACATTAAAATTAAATATTCCTTGAACCAAACTAATTACCAGAATGCCATAAGTGTGTTTTCACACCGGCAGTGTCTATTGCCTTCCTTTGAGACTCCCCTTTGGCGGTAACACGAAATTATTGCAAGCGTAAAATTAATTCGTATCAGACTTTATTCAAAGTAACAACGCGAACGCTCAGAAAAGCAGAAATAAACTATTTCTCTCTCGGTAAGGAGACATTTACATATAAATTCAAAAGACAATTCATTTCAAGTCGGAATCGAACCGGCTCCCCCGCGGAACGAGTTCTGGGAACTTTGCGCGCTACAAGTACTTAATGTCTAATTAATAAATTGAGCAAGTTTTAATTACGAGATGTTTGAAGATATTGTGTGAGGGATTGAGGAAGTGTGTGGAATTGAAAATATTTTCGTTTTATGATTAAGGATTTCTCTTCTGGTGTTAAGTGCAAACGTGGAGTAAGGGAGCGGTGGCTCTATGGTGAGGAGGTTCGAGTTCGGTATTCGCTTTGGGAGAAATGAATATTTTCAAGATCGATAGATATTTTTTTGGTTTAAACTGAGCCTTTTTGGCCTCGCACAGGTCTTTTTTTGTTGTTGGTTTTTTTTTTGTTTGTAATGTATCTTTGTTATTTTTAAATGCTTCTTTTTTCTTATTTGTATTTCCTGTGTGTGTTCCAAAAAATATTTTTTTTATTATTTGATAGTAATGCGAATAACCAAATTGTTAGAATTATAAAATATATGAAACAATGAAGATTCGGTATCTTGAAATCCACTACCACAACATGATGCCTCTTTACAAAAATTCTCACAGCTCACAATCGCCATATGCCTTGCAACCGTGACCATTTCAAAAAGGGATCACAAACCAATGGAGCGAATCTTTCGCGTCTAAATTAGTATCCGGAATAGACTCGTACGCAGCAAGGTTCAATTCCGTATAATTTCGGGAGCGTTTTATCGACCTCTCGTGTTATCCCTAAATCCGCAGGGACAAAGCGTTTCCGTTAGGAGCCCAGACGGTGAACTTCCGAAGGCGCACTATCGCCCCCTATCGGACCTTATCGGGACCTTACGATCTTTTGTACGGCGGGTTATCTAGTTTCATATGACGATCTATTCATTTTGTTAACATCGCTCTTTGTATGGATTCATTTTGCAGTGTGGCAAGATGGATTAGGATTAGTATCGAAATGTGGCATATGAACAAAATGTGATGTGATATAATAAAGTCGAAGGCATTCAACCAACTCTCAAGCATTGGATTCTCAAAAATAATTGCAGCATGATGCATTAAAATGACCTGAAAATATGTAAAGGGATTTTTGACTACATCATATAAAAAAGTTTTTATTTTTATTTCATCAATAACAACATTTTTAACCCTCACCTCATCATCAACCCCATCACCCTCATCCTCATTTTTATCACTCTTTTTTACATTTTTAATCTAACAACCAGTGTTACCAAGCGGTATCGTATTACCCAGTCACTGGGTTGTGGAGGTCATATAGGCAGTAGCTACATGTAAAATACTAGTATTCAGCTGCATCCGGTTAGTATGGAAGCTGACCCAAACATATATGGGAAAAGACCAGGCAAATGATGAGAAACAACATTTTTTACACTAACGGAAAATGTGATACATTAAAATTAATGTACCACAACCCTTACTGTACATTTGTAACCAACACCGGCTCCAAAACCCAGTATCTCAATCACATTTAAAACGGCTTTTTAGTACAGAGAGGGATTAGGTATCAGTCCGGTACACTAACGACTCAAACCCTTGCATCTACCAATTTACAACCCCGATTTGAACCCCGTCGGGGCTATAAATCTTTGTGGTCACGGTAAAAAAACACCCTACAATAGATTGTTTGATCAAAATCATATATATCTGCTTTAAAAAACGCAAGAAGAATATACCTATGATATTTAACAAAACACGTTACTGTTTATATGATAAAATTACCATTTAATAAAGGATACAGAAATGGGAGAAGAAATGATTTGTACCGCAGCCCTAACATTCAAATACAACCATATTCCAGTACGCATATTATCTCCAATCACATTGGAAAGGACTTTTCAGTACAGATTGGGATTACGTATCAGTCCAATACACTAACGACGAACCCTTGCATTTACCAATTCACACCCCCGATTTGAACCCCGTTGGGGCTATAAATCCTAGAGGCCGACGAACCGCTTCCGTTTTACCTGCTTTCGGGCTAAACAGGGGGTTTTAATCGTCGAACGAAAATATTGCCGTATCACAACTTCTCTTGGTAATCATTAGATTTTTTTAACAAGCAAGTTGGTGGTAATTTATTGGTAATTGTCACGCGTATGCGATGTTAATTCTCTATTTGTATTCCTTGGGGGTAAATTGGTACAAGTGTTAACATTGGGTACGTAATTGCTAGATCGAAAGTGTCTACGTAGCTGTTGGCTTTTTTTGATTTTGTTTTTATGTAATTATAAGAAGAGTTTCTGTAATGAGCAATCTTTTTTGCAACAAAAAAATTAATATGAAATGTTAAGTGACGAAAGCTGTTTTTATTTTGTCGGTAATAGGGCAGTGCCTAATTTAAATGTAGATAAGAAAAAAATGCTGTTGTTACTATAGGCCAACCGCTTAACTGAGACGTTGCCTCAGGTAGCAGCGCGGTGCGGGAGGGGTGGTGGGAGAGCGCAGTGATTCGTCAACTTGTGACAACTATCATCCCTCCCGCTCCGGGCAGCAACCTCAGGAAACGTCTCAGTTAAGCGGACGGCCTATAGGTAGTACCCAACATCAGCATTTTTTTTCTAAAATAGTTAGTTATACCCAAGTATAAGATACCTTTTTAAATTAGCTATCCCAAATGGCCCAATGAAGAAAAGGTCATCCAAATCAATAAACTTATTCTATTAAATAAATAAATAGGTTACCACATGGACTTTCACGTGTCAAGTTAACGATGTCAGAAACGAATTTAAACAATACAATATTCACATGGAAACGTCCATTTTACTGTTCACTCTGTAATTATAGTAATTGAAATATAAATAACATAAATACTCTGGTTTTATGTCTTACCAATTAAATTTTGATTGATGAATTCTTATAGTAGCAGGTAATTATAATCGTTTGTGTAAAATAATTTTCCGTGGATGGATATTTCCGTTAAAGTTAATTGGGAAGGTGCTACTTACAATAATATGTATTAAACTTTTATTTTATTCAAAGTTTCAAATACCCATAGAGTAGATTGTAGAGAGCGAGCCAGAGACATTTTGACAGAGAATGATTGCTCATAAACAAAATTCATTGCATTGTTTATTTCTGAGGACTCCAGGGAAAAACATGAATTAGCCAACTCAATCTACACAGTATAACAATTTTAAGTGCACAGTACATACGTAGGTACCTACAGTAATACCCTATTAATTTGATTTCTCAAACTAACTAGGGTGGCAAGACACCCCTCTGTTAATCGTCCATCCCCTAAGTAATATGCAGTTTTTTCATATACGTATAACGGACAGTATTATTGGTATGAAGCGTAGATTTAAATGAACGTAAAGTAATACCTGTTGCTAACGAAGGGACGGAAAGTAATTGGAGGTTTGAGGAATCCTTACCTGTAACAAAAAGGAAGCAAAGTATTAGTATCGTTTGTTTGTTTTGGTATAAAAATAGTTTTTAATAGTAATTACACGTTTTAATTTTGGTACAGATTTGAATACACAACTTAGTTTGCGATGGATGATATTTATTCTGTAATAAGTTGTGAAAGGTTTATTTGGATAACCTGGCCTTTCTATGCTACACACTCATAAAAGCAGTAATTTTGTTTAAAAAAAACTTGACCCGTTCTACCAAAGGAAGACACTAGGGTAAAGGTTCTTTCCTCACAATTTTTCCCTATTAATAAGGCCATTGAACTTTATATAATTTATTTACTTAAATAATTTCGACCCTCAGCGCACCCCTATTTTGATTGACGATGCGGTTGATTGAAAAAACGAAACCCACGCACTTCGAAATTGATCCCTAGCTATGCTTAGGGTGGCCGTGATTTAAAAAAATAAGTTTAGATAAAGACGGAAGTAATATTAAAAAGTAAACAGCAATCGGGAACATAGCGTGATGTCCCTTGAAAGGCGATCTTACTATACACCATAGAGGACCATCTGGAATTAAATGTCTATCTGAAAATTTCATTTGCGCGATGCAGGATTTCCTAGCGTCATCTACCGAGATCGAATGCCACTTTCAACTACATAGTTCACGATTGGGAACATAGATGTCAGTACAGGTTTTATTTATTTACACGATGGTCTCTGCTTCAGCGATCATAACAACGACTATTGGCTGTATGGTATAAAGTTGTTGCTTTAGGATAATTAATTGTTCAGAATTTCGTTCGGTAATGAGCAAATGTATTGCTCCATCTTGCGGTTGTGTCTACTATACAAACACTTGCATACTTTTTAAACTAATAAAGGCCTTATTTGATCAATTTGCGTCTAATATGACTTTTCTCTCTTAAATGTATCTGCAAAAATAATTTGATTTCCAAGTAAGTTACTTTGCTTATACGCCCCGTACAGGTCATTACGAGACTTTACGGGGTAAAATTTTCATATGAAACGTATTGAACTGCATCGCTGAATTAAATTACGATACCACTACTTATCACAAATATTATTAGGCCTTGAAAGGTATACTCATGTAACGAAAGTCACAAAAAGGAACAAGATGTGAATATCAACCCAATTTATGGCATGGTTATCGCGATATTGCTGCATGTGCAATATTCAGGTCGGGAAAAGTGTTTGTTTGTTTGAACGCGCTAATTTCTAGAACCACTGGTCAGATTTGAAAACTTCTCTTTGCATTTGATAGCCCAATTCTTGAGGAAGGCATAACATTACGCTATGCCCCTTAGGAGCCGAGCAAAAAGAAAAAAGTCAGACAGAACACTAGCGAAAGCGAAGTAATAGTACGGACAGGCGATGCGATGTGATAGGGTTGGTCGGAGGAAAACGAAATTTCACGCGGACGAATTCGCGGACAGAACCTAGTTATTAATACGAAAATTCTCCGATGTCTCCTGCTTGGAAAACGGATTGGTATACAGTTGTCAGTTAGTATAAGTAAACAAGAGAAATATTATGCAAACCCTCTCGACATCCATGTTGAGGTGATCTGATTTACTGAAAACAACTCAACCAACGTGTTTGTACACCGAATTCTATACGCAAACTGTTCGCATGTTAGTCAACAATGCTACAGCAGTACCTACCTTAATAAAACAATCAAACTAATTCGATTGTCACTCACAAATTCAACAGTCGTTCATTAACAGTTCTGTCGATCCATCGATCGGGGCGCGCAAATACGGCTAGAGTTTAATGCGCAAACGACAAGGTCTCGTGTAATTATCTAATTACTCGCAGCTCCCGAACATGGTGGAGGCGCCAGGATTACGTTGTTTGCGCAAATTGTTGAAGTTCAAGATTTCTGCTGTTTACTCACATACTGTGACAGTGTTGTTACGCCAATTTTCGTTTGTGTTTTGCCGTTGTGAATTTGAAAGAGGTTTTTTGATGTGTGTAAGATCTTGGTGCGGTTATTGGTAAAAAGGTTGGCTCTTTTATTGACTGCGTAAGGAAATTGAGGCGTAGGTTTGGCTACCACAATAGTCTACAATCAAGTTTTCTTTATAAAGTACCTACTAGCTGCGCCCCGCGGTTTCTCCCGCATAAGTTTCGATCCCGTGCGAATATCGGGATAAAAAGTATTCTATGTGTTAATCCTGGTTGTAAACTATCTGTGTGCCAAATTTCATCCAAATCCGTTTCGCAGTTTTTGCGTGAAAGAGTAACAAACATCCAACCATCCATACAAACTTTCACGTTTATAATATTAGTAGGAGAGGACGTACGTTTATTTACGTATTCAGATTTTTTTTGCATCCTTTACACATAGAAGGTAATAAAAGGAACAGAGAACTTTAAAAATAATCCCTTTGATGAATTATCTTTGTCAATTTGTCTACTTAGTGAGCTTTTTTCTTTTTGTCTTAAATCTGGAGCTGATGCAGCATTTTTGTTTGATTTCCTTCGTTTTTAGTTTGATAGCTGTTTGTGTATGTGAATTTAAATATGTGTAAACGCACCCACGATACAGGAGAAATTCCTAGTGTGGGGCAACGTTTTTTAAAATAATAATAATAATCGTTTTTCATATAGGCACATAACGTACAGTTGTGTATTGTTAATATAGCATCACGCCTTGTTTCGCCGAAGGTGGGCAGTGGTGTGTCTATAGTAAACCCATATTTCACCAGTTATGTTTAAGTCCCACGTAATAGGCTTTTTTTTTTTTTTTTTTTTTTTGTGGATCGGAAATCATTAAATGACCCCTCCCGCTCTGGGTGGAGCAGAAGGGAGTGTCAGACTCTTACTGACTAAAATCCACCCGTGTTCCTTCCTTAGCCCTTTATGTACCAGGGCAGCGGTCACCCTTTCGGACGATCCCGCTACCACGTAATAGGCTCGAGTGTATTGCCATCGACCGGGCACAAATCCAGCCTCCGAGCTGATACTAAGAAATACCAGGTGAAAAAACCAAATAACACTTTGCCCGACCTTGCAATCGAACCCAGGACCTCATGCACTTGTGACTACTAAACCAACGAGGCAGACGAGGAATGTATTGTAAATAACACACAATTCTGAGCTCACATTTATAATATTTTCAGTTGTCTGTCTAGTTCGTTCATTGCGAACACGAGTTATTTGGTGATGAATTGTGATAGATGGCGATGTCGGCTAAATGTTTTGCGCCTGTTATTAATTTACGTAACGAAAAGATAAATATTGTTAATTATTTTTTGTTACGTAACATGGATGAAATGCGAGGATAATGCACTACGTTTAATGTAAGCACGCGGGAACGTATTGTGTGGTTGTGTTGCTTGTAAAATCCCGTCGTATTTAAATCGTTGGATAAATAGCTACGCGTTTGTTTTGATTCAAAGTTTTGGACTGTAGTACGTACTAATTTGAATTGTTGCAAGTAACAATTACTCTTCACGTGACCAGAGGACTGGTTTATTTTTTGGCCAAAGAATGCTGCCATCCTTTTGGGTACTTTTCCTGTTGACAACGACGCGGACGCATTTTGATGCCCTATGATTCTGTCACGTCCCCTTTTTTATATACTTGTACATATTATTATTATTATTATTTTAAGACTGTTAGCTTTTAACTTATGTAAATATTATATTATAGTTTCGTCGTTGATGCACCAAACCGGGCCAACTTGATTAAATATCTTGTGCTCCGGGTTAATTATTATTTTCTACTACCCTAGGCTCCTTCGTCCTGAAAATGACCCCTTTATTCAAGCTAGTTCACAACATTGGTCTTCAGGGAATATTAAGTATGTGATATAAATGTTCCTAAAGGGGTGTAAAATTAATGTTATTTAAAATTTAAAGAATACTTTGATGAAAGAAGTAAAGAAAAGGGTATATGGTTCAAAACTATACAATGTCAGCCTCCTCGAGTACCCTGGTTTTACAATAGTAAGTTAAGTAGATCCTACATTGTTACATTAGATAGATTACGCTCTGGTCGTTATCCTTCAAAAAAGTTTGCTTTTTTAATGAAAAAGGTTGATTCCCCAAATTGTGATTTGTGTGATAAGTTAGATGATGAACAACACATTCTTGTAGAGTGTGATAAATACCGGAATGGGAGGGAGGCATTGATGCAAAAATTTAATATAAATAAATACGATCAAGGCGCATTCCTAAGCATATTAGCAGAACCAACATCTGATGCAGCAATATCAATTGTTGAAAATATAATTTCGCACCAGTGACTCTTGCCCTTTCCTTTCTTTATAGATTATTAAGGATGTAATTTAGTTTAGGTAACGTTGGGGCTCCCATGTCCATGGAGATAAATGCCCCTAAATAAATAAAGACTTAAAAAAAAGGGGTTTTAGAAAGGTACCTACAATACTCGCAGACATTCATCTACTTATCTCCCTCAACGAAAACTCGGGATTATCCTTCAAATTTGTCATGAAAATTAACATATTTTCAGCAAATTCCGCAAACGCAGGTGTTATAGTAACAACTTATACCGAATTGGGGGAAATAGGGGTGTTCGGATACCGTACCTGTATCCCATAGGGGCAAGGCGGAGTAATTGCATAATATTAACATTTATAACTTCTGGCGTATTGTATACGGGACCGTTATTATACGGAAAGCTTTATTGCTTGGCTATAGAGTTATGTGGGGGACGACGGGGAAAATTAGACCGTTTCTGAATATTTCTTTTTCTTGAGGACAGCCGGGTGTGGTAAGCTGTTGTTAAATCTTGAATAAATATTAGCTGTGTGTCGAAAAATACAATGGAATAAGTTTTTGTAAGTGTGTTGAAAAATGTCTTTTATCCGACTAGATCAACACGATGTTTTTCTTGGTCTGTCTGTAAAATGCTATTTTAATTGCGAGTAGGTATGTTACACAAATAGACTGCCGTTTATTCATACCAAGAGGTCGTATACGACCATACAATTGTTATATTCTGTACCTATCCTACTAACATTATAGATGTGAAAGTTTGAAAAAAGAAAAGAAAACAAAAGAAAAAGTATTTATTGCGACTCGTACAGGATCATAAACTAAACTAAACACAGTTCAAAATTGTATTTGTATTTTAGTTACTCAATCATGCAAAAACGGCTGAACGGATTTAGATAAAACTTGGCACACAGATAGTTTATAATCTGGACTAACATATAGAATACTTTTTATCCCAATATTCGTACGGGGTCGAGATTTATGTGGGTAAAACCGCGGTGTGCTGCTAGTGCGTTTTAAGCTTTTATAGCCACCCACACCTTCACAACTGACATAAAGAAGTTTAGTCTAACACGTAGGTAAGCTATAAGACTTAACTCATAACGAAACTTTTTCTACTACAAATTTCCGTGTGAACATGTCATACAAGTTTCTTCCTAATTTGACACCAAACTAAGAAATAAAATCGTCAAAAAACATACTTCTATTACTACACCTGAATCGTAAAAAGAAGTTTATGTTATGATTCCTTCTCTGTTAGTAAACACTCCTTCACAAAAACTGGGCCAAGGCGATTGAAAAGTTTCGTCGATATAACTTAATAGATTGCATGCTTCGGCTCAATATGATATTCTGCCTATTCTATTGTGCCCACTTTCCTTGGCACTAAGTGTAGGCTTCTCTGTTCTATTTTGTTTTATGGGGTTGTTGCTAGTCGTTTTCAAGGTTTTTGTGATTTTCTAGACATTTCTTTTTACTCAACTATGGGAAAATGTAAGGTTATATGAATTATAGGGTATTGAAACACATTTTATTGGTACAGCGTCGACGAAAAATAAACAAATTTTTTTAGGGATTACAACGGATTAATACAATTAGGCGGCGATTGTGACATTTATTTATCTTTTTATCAGACCAGCTTGAGAAATAAATGCTTCTGCTTTAGATAAATGAGGAATAATACCCTACTGTAATACAGTATTAACTAGTACAGGGTGTATTGTGACTGTTACTGGCGACCTTACATATTGTATTGTCAACAGTATACTTAAGGTAGCCACTACCACTGGGCTATCGCTGCTCCTTACGAGTTGTAGGTCGCGAGTTCGAACCCAGGCAGGCATTTTAGGTACTTTGTGTTAATTTTTTCATTACCACGCTGCTCTCAAAACGGTGAAGGAAAACATCGTGAGGAAAAGTATATATGTATACACTCGGCTTTATTCAAAAGTGATTTACTCCTTTATTTTTTAATGAAATTTAATTTTGTTACGAACATAGTACTTTCGAACCCATAGGTTTATGTAATGTATCGTATTTCAACGTTGCATTCGTTATTTCACGAAAAAATCGCATTTGAAAGTTGGCAAGTGTTGACATATTGGTGCTCGTGACTGTACACTTAAGGTAATAAATTGTGCACAAATAAATAAATGAAATAACAATAACACCAACAAACATAAACTTTCACAATCCTGCGCAAACTTCAAGCGAGTCTTCAACGATGGTTTACGTACAATTATACCAGCAACGACTCGTCGCTGATACGCTGACGCGATGCTGCTCAAATTGCAGGCACATCACGACCACTCGTCACGAGGAACCGGCTGTTTTACTGCCATATTGACTGCCACAGCAACTTAGGTGTTGGGTACATTTTTGAAATATTAAATTACATAACATAACATCCTGCCCGTTTTTTACACAGTACGCCAGTTTTATGTTTAAGTCCCATGTATAGGGGGCGAGCCTATTGCCATAAATCGGGCACAAATCTAGACATCGGCCTGTTACCAGGAAATTTCTAATGGAAACACCCAATAATACTGACTTTCAATCTTAGAATTTCAACTGGACTTCAAGAGTCAAAACCGTAGACTCGAAACTTTTTTACCTTTTTTTTTTTTTACTTTTTTCTACCTATTTAGGTTATAAAGTGCAAGAAACTATTTTACGCAAACTAAATAATTACGTATATAAGACTTTTTGTTATTTTGATGTTTAAGGTAAATAGTATTTAAGTAAATTAGGTATAAAATAACTAATTCATAAATTTTTGTCATAATATCAAGACTTCTAATGTTAAATATTGTTAAGAATTTCATTGTCCTACAATTACCATAAAGTATGCTCATGCCGCCTGTGATACAGGTTTATCCTAGTACAGGCATCTAACATTATTATACCTTTGTAAGTTATTTCTAAGACTTTATGTAAATATTTTACCAATTTAATACTGAATAGGTAGGTAGGTAATAGGTACAATAGGCTTCTTCTGGGCAAGCTCGTTTCACCGTAGATCTCATTCCTGCCTCTGGGCTGGATTGAGGTCAAGAGTGAGCCCATTGTCAATAAAAAAAATAAAAAAAAAGAATAATTATTTTTTTGTTTTTATGAGTCATGTTTGCCGCAAATAAATGCATTTTGTTTCTTTCTTTTCTTTCCTACCTCATCTGGAATTTTCCGACCTGTGAATCAAACTGAGGACTTCAAAAACGTAATTGTTAAAAGTAACGTAAGGGTAATAACATCCCTCTTTGAGGAGTGGCTAGAGAGGCGTCACGGCGCTCTCACCTACCGCCTGACGCAGGTCCTCTCCGGACACGGATGTTTCGGGAGGTTCCTGCACATCATCAGGCGGGAGGAGACGCCCGGGTGTCGCCACTGCGAGGATCGCCCAGAGGACACGGTGGAGCATACGGTGGAGGTCTGCCCCGCTTGGGCAGAGCACCGCCGTGTCCTCGTAGAGGCGATCGGCAGCGGCGGCGACCTCTCGCGCCCGGCCCTGGTGCAAGCCATGGTCCGGGGCGAGAGGGAGTGGGAGGCGGTCACCTCCTTCTGCGAAGCAGTCATGCTAGCGAAGGAGGTGGCGGGATGGGCGAGGGAAAGATCCTCACGCCTCAGCCGCCGAGGGAGACGCTCCGGGCGTCGGGAGCCGCGTGACGACTCCCGGCCACCGTAGGCGCGGGCCTGCGGGCGGAGAGCAATGGGTAGCTCTCCGTCCGATCAGGACCAGGCCCGTGCCGGACGGCGTGTATGTGTTCCACGCGCGCCTCAAAGAGATGTCAGCGTAGTTGACGGGGCCCGACAGGGCCGAAGCCTGCCGGGGTAGCGGGATTGTCCGAAAGGGTTACCCATCCTAAAAAAAAAAAAAAACCAGATAAATTTAATAATGTTATTACCCTTTTTTTTTTTTTTTTTTTTTGTGGATGGGAAATCATCAAATGACTCCTCCCGCTCTGGGTGGAGCAGAAGGGAGTGTCAGACTCTTACTGACTAAAACCCACCCGTGTTCCTTCCTTAGCCCTTTATGTACCAGGGCAGCGGTAACCCTTTCGGACGATCCCGCTACCCCGGCAGGCTTCGGCCCTGTCGGGCCCCTTCATCTATGCTGACATCTCTTTGAGGCGCACGTGGAACACATACGCGCCGTCCGGCACGCACGGGCCTGGTCCTGATCGGACGGAGAGCTACCCATTGCTCTCCGCCCGCAGGCCCGCGCCTACGGCGGCCGGGAGTCGTCACGTGGCTCCCGACGCCCGGAGCGTCTCCCTCGGCGGCTGAGGCGTGAGGATCTCTTCCCATCCAGGATCTTGCCCATCCCGCCACCTCCTTCGCTAGCATGACTGCTTCGCAGAAGGAGGTGACCGCCTCCCACTCCCTCTCGCCCAGGACCATGACTTGCACCAGAATTTAGCTGCTTTGATGCTCATTTTACGTTGTTACCGTACAGGAAACAGCTTTAGCATTCTATACAAAGAAACCACATACGTAATACAATAAGGTTGAATTTGAAAACCGCAATTAGAAATTAAGCGCTTATTTCCTTTCTAATACGAGCAATTTTTCTGTACGTCGGCACTCAAAGCTAATGAACTTTCGTATCTGGAAAAGTAATGTGAAGGGTTGGTTGTTTTGTTTACAAATCTAGAAAATTATACATTATTTTTATGAAGGCAAAACATTAATATAAAAACCTCGTTAATTAATTACTAGGTAATATTTCTTGGGACTTTTATTTTTATGAAGAGAAAATCATGGTATAATATCCTCCTTAATTCATTAAATTAGGATCCGACCGGAATAACTCTTATTTCTTGGGACTTCATCCATCCCTTACCAACCAACTGAAACTAGGACCCAAACCATGACGAAATCTTTTAGGCTGAGTTAAATACGAGTAATTTTGGATTCAGTTTTTCTTGTTTTAAACAATAAATACGAATGAATGAAATGCACTAATCCCAGGGTGGTTAGACCACACTCGATTAATCGAATGAACCGCAAGATTCGCACTAGCTCCTGTAGCTTCATGTTTCATGGTGCTATAGCGGCCATTCTTGTTTTAAACTATAAATACATAAATAAATAACATTATCTAATGAACCGACAATGTAGTGTAGCCTGAAGCTGTACTAGAATGTTTTATAAAATTGTAGCACCAAGTAAGGACCAATGTCCATAGAGCCACTCAATCGATAGAAGAGATAAGAATTGTTGCATTGTAAACCTACCTGTCGTGTACTATTGCAAATTATATACCCCCCTCATGACCGCGCACTGTATTTTAGTGCTAAATAATATTATACTTTTACTTACTGTCTGAAGTAAAAGATTTTATTAATATTATTATTTAATCGGACGAGCTAGACAAAAGACAAAACAAATAACCAGTGTTCCACTTTAGCCCTGGATGGAAAGAGCTGGAAGTCATTGGGACAAGCCTTTGGCCAGCAGTTGGATGATGTAGGCTAACCGTATCAGTATTATTTAATACATTGTACATCGAACCAGTGCCTATCAAAATTAAATTTTTATTCCGTTCTACTATTCTATATAAGTACTACAGCAACAATACCATCCCAGCATCAAAACATCTCATCGTCTAAACTCCATACGCTCAGTGGTGTACCCGGTGTTGAACGAGAGCGGAGGTCGGCGATCGCTGTTAAGATTGCCCGGGCACAAGTTCACCCTTCATTGTCCCGGACGATGTTGGCAAATGTTATTGTCTACACTAGGCTTTATTATAACTTTGAGATGTTACTTTGTGTATTAGGAAAAAGGGGATTTGTTTGGGTAAAATGTGTGAAAATAAAAATTTGAGATGAAATTTTTGTTCCTTCAATATTAACGTAAAGTATTGGTGTTATTATTGAAGTAAATCATTCTCTTTGTTGAGAGAGAGAGCAGTGGCGGCCCAGTGCTAACAGCCGTGATTTACGAGTTGTAGGTCGTAGGTTCGAACCCAGCCATGCGTTTTACCTTGTGTAAATCATTTCATCACCACTGCTCTCGAAACGTTGAAGGAAAACATCGTGAGGAAACCGGCATGTTTCAGAACCAAAAAATCGAAGACATGTGACATCTACTAACCTGCACTGGGCCCGCGTGGTAGATTACGGCCCACTCCCTCTCACAGAGAGGAGGCCTGTGTCCCAGCAGTGGGAACATTATAGGCTAATTATGTATTTTCTTTGTTACCTATAAGCACTTATTTTAGTCACTTTTTGGAACGAAGTTCTTAAACGCGGAGTAAACTGGTAGAAATCGTCACGTAACGTAAAAGCGTTAAGCGCGCAACTTCCTGTCTCTCTTTCTCTTTCTCTGTCTCTTTCTATTGTATATAATATTATATAGATATACATTATGGTATAGTTTTCAGGGTTTTCGAAGGTGCTGAAGTCAATAGTGTGGATAAAATGAAAATCCATGAAGCGGTTGAAAAAGTTAAAAAAAAAAACATTGGAGTCGTTTTCATGATTTTCGAGGGCGCTATAGCCAATATTGAGGTTAAATTGGAAATTCTTTGTAACTTAATAATTAGCTTCTAGTCTAACCAGATGCAGCTGAATTCCCGCATTTTACATGGAGCGACTGCCTATCGGACCTCCACAACCCACTTACTGGGAATTACGATACCCCTTAGGTAAAACTGGTTGTCAGACTTTCGGGCTTCTGACAACCCGTAATGACTATCAAAGATCCACGAATGACAGCCGGGACCAATGGCTTAACGTACTTTCCGAGGCACGGAGGGGTCTTGGTGTATGAAGATGGTCACCCATCCACGGACCAACCGCAGCAAGCATAGCTTAACCTGATCGATCGACGTCGACCGTGTGGCTGTTATTACTTAGCCACAAGCCCCTTTTTTCACTAGTATGTGACAAAAAAACCTCTAGCAGGCTTTTCTAGGAACCGCACGGACGTAAAATATCGCGGCGGAATTTTATCGCGCACTGGATTTTTAACTCTCGATGTTGAGCCGAGCGTTAAAAATTTAACAGAGCGCATACCAGCGCGTCAAAAAAACCCAACACATAAAAAATTGTCACAGGAAAAACGCGCCCGTGCAAACCTGGGCTTTCCGTGCCTTTGATAGAATCTTCGATCAACAATAGTACTAGATTCTGGATTAAGAACAAAAACACATCGCTTAAGTGGCCGCGATTGCATATAACTTGATTATAAACCTTAAGTTTCAAACATAAAGTTTATTATCGATTGCAATATGTCTACTACTTTTGAAAAGTATTTAAAAAATAAGAACAACAATATTTAAGTATGGAAAAATAAAACATAATTTCTAAGGTTGAAAACAGTAGCAAAATAAGACCACAACATTATTTGTGGTCTTATCTGTCCGGCCGTTTTTGATGAGCTCATCGGGAATCTAGTACTATTTGATCGAAGGATAGAATCATCATTATCACCCACAAAAACACACCCTCACTACAAATATACCTCCATATATCGTTGAAGCTAAAGGACTACCTACCCTTGTACCGTCTTATCCAGTCTTTTAATTGTCGAGGGTAAAGTCAAACGGTATCCTATTTTCCGAGAGATATCATCGTATTAGCTAGGCGAGTCCCCGCTAAATTGTAAGGATAAGATGGAGGTCACACGACGCTAGATTAACTTGATCGAAGGAAATGTCGTCTGTCGATATCATTGAGGTTTTATTTTAGACGAAATATTTCTGTTTGTTTTTCGTGGAAAGTGTTATATCCACATAATTATTTAAATGGCTTAATAGCTAAATAGGAATTACAATTTCAGTAAAGAACCATTTTTTTTACTGAGACATTCATTTTTCTATCGTATCTTAGTCTGGCCTATCTTTGGCATATACATTTCAGCCGAAAGACGTCCACTGCTGGACATAGACCCCAAGCACCTCCACTTCGACCGGTTCTGTGCTTCTCGCATCCAGCGGGTTCCTACGGTCTTCACAAGGTCGTCGGTCCACCTTGTGGGAGGCCTTCCAACGCTACGTCTTCCAGTAGCATCTTTCAGTAGCATATACACGTAGTTATCAAAATCGTTTCGGATAGATTTTGTATGACTTTAGCTCTTGATTAAACTGGAACTGTTTTTTTGTATTTTAGCCAATCTAGAACACCAAAAGCAAGGCCAAGATTTATTACTTCTACACAAGTACCTAACTCAATTATATTCTGACAAAACTATCAATGTAATCTCACCCTATACAGTAGTTGTAAACCGACTAAACACAGGCATCCCCGCGGGACCGACCTATGTTATCTTACGAGCTCCAGTTAGATTAGTTCCCGTTCTTATTATTGGAAATATCTTCTGCCCTATTATGTGCCGTTGATTTGTTCGGATAATAACATGTCAGAGTCTACGGCTGATTTATAAACGTCTTCGGGATGTTTTTCTTGCACGTAAAAGTTCAGAAGTCATTGTTATTGGTGTTTGTTTCGGTAATTCAGGTAGAGCTTTGGGCAGTAGTCTTATAAATTACTAGCTGCGCCAATCGATTTGACCCGTATAAGTCTTGATTCCGCGGGAATATCGGGATAAAAAGTATCCTATGTTTTAAGCCGGGTTGTGGTCTACCCATGTGCCAAATTTCATCAATTCCGTTCAGCCGTTTCAGAGTGAAAACATAACAAACAAATGAACTCACTTCCATTTATAATATTATTTAGGATTGTTGTATCCATTTTGTCTTCGGTAAATGTCCTGTATTTTTATTAAGTCAATTAACTTTTTCAGTTTTTTTCCGAATGTCCAAGTATCTAACAAGTTGACAAAGTCTTTGATTTTCTTTTCTTACTGATTAGCATGAAAATACCCAATTTATTTCATTCTACGATCACAGTTACTTAACATTCTAAAATTTAAATGAGCTCATCTCAATAACTGAACAACTTTGATCTAAGTAAAACACCCACAAAAAACATCAAACAAATAAAAGGAAATTGGAATTCTTCAGAAGTCCCATTATTTTAAGACAAATAAAAATGTACAGAATTAGCTCCTTCGAATATCGATGATGGTGGAACGAACGTGAAACGGAACGCAAAGCAAACAGTTTTCGATCTTAGGGTATTAACAAAAGATTCCCCTATTCGATTAAACCGACAGAAATATAAAAAGGAGCCACCCCATCTCTATTTCATAATTTGCATCGTAGACGCAAATAAATTTAAAATATTGCTCTGTGAAACCTTAATTTTCCCTTTCTGATGCTCCAATCAATCTTCAGTGTATTCGTGGGGTGGGTTTCCGATGTTTTTCTGAACACACAGATAAACATGTTGGCTCGAATTGGAAAAGTTTGGTGCTTCACGTCAAAAGATTAAAGATCTGCATGGATAATCACCCTCGAATGAACGTCAATATTAGGTTGGTGATATATTTGCTTTACTGGAATGACAGAATAATAAAAAAAACATACCTACCAACCAATTTTCTGTGTTAAAAATATGAGAAGAGTTTTTTGGCATCAGAAATTGTCGTATTGATTCAAAGTATAAACTATTTTGCTCAAAACGGTGAAGGAGAACATCGTGAGGAAACCGGCATGTCTTAGAACCAAAAATTCAAAGACGTGACATCTACCGACCCGCACTGGGCCCGCGTGGTGTATTATAGCCGACTCCCTATCACAGAGAGGAGGCCTGTGTTCCAACAGTGGGAACATTATAGGCTGATTGTGTATAAACTATTTTGGCCGATATCACTGAAGCTTTCAAATCAGATTCCAGTCAGTTCTGACTGAAATTCCGAACAAAACTTTACACAATACATTGTTCAGAACAATAGGTACACCTACTCTTTAGTAGTTTGCATTATGTAGGTATACCTTTTTATATAAATTCTGGCTTACTACCACTACTACCTACATACTTACTATAAATAAATACCTTTTTTTTTTTTTTTTTTTTTGTGGATGGGAAATCATCAAATGACTCCTCCCGCTCTGGGTGGAGCAGAAGGGAGTGTCAGACTCTTACTGACTAAAACCCACCCGTGTTCCTTCCTTAGCCCTTTATGTACCAGGGCAGCGGTAACCCTTTCGGACGATCCCGCTACCCCGGCAGGCTTAGGCCCTGTCGGGCCCCGTCAACTACGCTGACATCTCTCTGAGGCGCACGTGGAACACATACGCGCCGTCCGGCACGGGCCTGGTCCTGATCGGACGGAGAGCTACCCATTGCTCTCCGCCCGCAGGCCCGCGCCTACGGTGGCCGGGAGTCGTCACGCGGCTCCCGACGCCCGGAGCGTCTCCCTCGGCGGCTGAGGCGTGAGGATCTCTCCCTCGCCCATCCCGCCACCTCCTTCGCTAGCATGACTGCTTCGCAGAAGGAGGTGACCGCCTCCCACTCCCTCTCGCCCCGGACCATGGCTTGCACCAGGGCCGGACGCGAGAGGTCGCCGCCGCTGCCGATCGCCTCTACGAGGACACGGCGGTGCTCTGCCCAAGCGGGGCAGACCTCCACCGTATGCTCCACCGTGTCCTCGGGGCGATCCTCGCAGTGATGACACCCGGGCGTCTCCTCCCGCCTGATTATGTGCAGGAACCTCCCGAAACATCCGTGTCCGGAGAGGACCTGCGTCAGGCGGTAGGTGAGAGCGCCGTGACGCCTCTCTAGCCACTCCTCAAAGAGGGGTCTTACCGCCGCTATCGTGGCGTGCCCTGCGCTGGGTTGCGACAGTCGCGCCTTCCATTCCACCATGAGACCGCGCCGGAGGTCCGTCCGCTCCGCAGCGATTTGCCGCGGGTGCAGAGTTTCCCCCGACGTAGTGCCTCCGCGCGCCAGTCATACAGGCGCGCGAGGACTATCGCCTCCAGATCCCATGGTGGCAGTCCGGCAAGGAGGCTTGCTGCCTCGCCCGAGATCGTGCGGTACTCCCGGATTAGCCTTACGGCTACCACCTTTTGGGGCGCGTTCAGGTAGTGTGCAGCTCGAAGCCGCAGTGAACGCGCCCATACCGGGGCCCCATAAAGGGCCATGGACCGCACGACCCCTGCGTAAAGCCTCCGGCAGGAGGCGTTTGGCCCCCTAAGGTTGGGCAGGAGCCGCTTTAAGGCGGCCCCGGCCCGTTCCAGTTTGGGAGCCAAACGTCGGAAATGCTCGACGAAGTTCCACCGGCTGTCGAGGACGAGACCCAGGTATCTCATCGTATTCTCGACGCCGATGTGAACCCCTCCTACCATCAGTTGGGATCCCGAAGGTGGCCCGTACCGGGGCCCATGAAAGGACATGGCCTCGGACTTGTGCAATGCCACCTCGAGACCCAACTTCTTCTTTCCAACAACTGCTTCTTTTATATACATATTCATTTTCTTTTAAGTCTTATACGTTACGGAAATACAAAAAATGAAAGCGAAATTTCACAGGAATAATTTTACACTATTTTATAAAAACATTGACCCAACTCTACCTACATTTGTGAAAATTTTCTGCTGGATCATACATTTTAGTTGAACAAGCTTCAATGCTTTCATTGACCACCTCTTTTGTCACGAATTTGGTATTTCTCTCCCAAAATTGTGTAATACATATTAGCTAGTGTTTTCATCTCCCATATTATAATGTTACCTAACCTACTGCAGCATTGCTATTCTTCAGCATAGGTCCTACATTACCACATTTAAGTGTACCGATGTAAACGATTGCCATAGCTACAGGCGAAGGCTACCTACCGATCAATTCCAGCGATTCTATCTAGTGCCCCTACTTACACTGTCACTATTTATTCATTATATCTTTAAGCTAACACGTTTTGCAGCACATCGCTTCCAGCAGTACTGATTGGTACCTATAAAACGAAGGGCGGTAGATAAGGAGTCGCTACATTGTATACGTTTATGGTGGAGAAATCGGGTTTTAGATTAGAATCGATTTCGAATAGTAAACATTGCCTGTAACTCTCATTGAATGCCTTTTACAAAAATATATTTAATCTTTAAGTTGTAGGACACTGAACGAGACATAATAGTTTTATTGTTATTACGTCTGGGGGCGTTTAGTGTTCGGCAAAGTGTTAATTAATTTTTTCTTCAAGATACTTAGTTATAAAATTTTACACCTTATTGTAACCCGCTGTCTTTATATCTGTGTTCCCTTCCATATTTTACCTATCTGCCTTCAAAATAGGACTAAACAGGCATCTTCAGCGCACGCTCGTTCCAGCATAGACCTCATCCATCGCTTTCCATCAGGTGTGATCGAGGTCAAGAGCGGGGCCCATTCAGCAATCAAAAAATAATAAACAAATTTTAAACATCAATGTTATCCTGATTCAAGACAATCTATTCGAACACGTATCATCAATGACTCAGCTACAAAGTACAAAAACTTTATTATAATACAAACACAATTTCTTTCGTCCCCTACCTACAAAGATGACAATCTTAATTCCACAATAATACAAGATATCGGTCAAAGAACGTCAAAATATTACCACAGAACCACTGCGAGAGAATTTAAATCGGAAATCAAATAAAATTGAGAATTCTGAGCGCGTCCCCTGCTGACAAGGAACCCAGGGTATGTTACTGCTTCCCCAAGACGTGTCAGTATACAGTGATGTTTTTGAATGACAAGTACCTAAGGTTTTTATGGCTGCAGCCCCTTCTTTGGCCTTTTGATGAAGGTCACGCGTTGCCAAACCGAATAGGGGATTACAGGATGCTTGAGTTTGCTTAAGCAGCGTTTTTTTAAGATGTTTTTTTTTTTGTTTTAGTTCTTTGTTTACACGAACTGTTTGTTAGAATAGTGCCTGACTATGTAATTAACTTTCCTCTTTCCTTTGATATTGAATTAGTATCCACTCTAAGATTTTATAAAATTGTCACAAAGATAACTAGTTTTTCCGACGTAAAAAAAATATCGGGTGTAATTTTGAAATATCTCAGCTGTAAGTAAATTATGTACTTAATAGGTAGGTAGATCACCGTACACCTACATAAGAAAACACCGAAAAACAAATAAATGAAATTGGCATTTACATCCCACGTATCCAATTTGCAACATCAAACGGATTCTCCTCCGAGAGGATATCATTATTGTTGACATCACATTTATCGAGTATTCAATTCGAGATTTTTAATCTACATTTTTGCATTGGCATGATATCTTTTAAAATGGCGGTGCTGATACTGCTAAAATAACAAAAAGAAGATCCACGTTTATGAGCACTTTGGAGTCGGATCGTTCTCAGTAATTTCTCCCCTATTCAGATACCTTCCGACAATTTGATTCAAAATCGCTGACTGCGCTGTTTTAATAATTTGAAAAAATATTTAAGAAAGCACTTTTCGTTCGTTTGCTGTTTCATAATCTTTATAATTGGGACTTTAATGATATTTGTCTACGTGAGAAAATTATCTCCACGAACACCATAATTAATACCGATAGGTTTATTTACTTTTATGTCTTCTTAAATTACATATTCAAGCGACCACATGACTTTTAACTCCACCAAAAATCATAATCCTGAAACTAAACCTCTCCCAAATCCGTTCTAAAAGCGCTTAGACTTAAACAACCGTGGGGCTGTTATTCAAATAATTCAATTTCGCGATAGAAAGACTAAAGCAGCTATTATGTTAAGCTGGTCCCGTAATGTTGGTCGTGATCATATCGCGATGCCACCGTCGGCTACTGACGGACGGTTCGCCTACCGATCTGCGCGAACAGGAAATTGAATGGAGTTGTCGACGTAAATTTTATTTGATGAATATGTTTTGTTGTATTTTGTGAATGTTGAGCGAATTTCGGGATAGTGATGGTGCAGTTTTTGGGTTGGATAGGGTTGAATAAAATATTTTGAGTCACCATGCGTTTTTGTAAGTAAACTTTACTTTTCTTACAAGTCTTTATTTGAATCATTGGCTCACTATCTTCACCACATATTCAAAAATTAACAGTTAGAAATTTAAAGTAACAATTTATAGAAAAAACCAATTGATTTAAAAGAGAATAATAGAACAAATCAGCTACGCGATCTTAGCCTAGAAAAAGATCGCGAAGACAACAAGTACATAACATCTAATCCCCCGAGAATAGCCTTAACAATCCAGTGCTCGGGCAATTGGAAGTGTCTACAGAGTACCTTGCCCGTAAGCTGGCCAATCAATATAGTGGCTGCAATTATGTTAATGCACCGCCCTAGGCCGCGAGCCCAGACGCAATTGAAAATGTAAACGACCGCTGCACACCTCTACCAGCCCATGATGGCCTGGCACTCAGCCCTGATGTAGCCGTTCAGTTTTAGATGGTCATAAACAAAGTGGGGGGAGGGGGGGGGGTTAGAAAATGATCATTGCCTTTCAATTTACTCCCAGTTTTCGTACTGAAATTTATCTGAGGGCAGATAATGGTGGTGCAATTGGTAGTATTCCGGTAATTTATGATTTCATTTAGTGAAGTATGTTGTGTATTTTGTTTCATTGCGATTTCTGAGTACAACCAACTATTCGTTATTCTGTGGTATTATTAAAATAATGTAACACGTAGGTTACCTACATCAGTGCCTCGGAAAGCACATTAAGCCGTTGGTCCCGGCTGTCATTCGTAGATCCTTGACAGTCGTTACGGGTCGTCAGAAGCCCGAAAATCTGACACCCAGTCTTACCAAGGGGTATCGTATTACCCAATAAGTGGGTTGTGGAGGTCAGATAGGCAGTCCCTCCATGTAAAATACTGGTATTCAGCTGCATCCGGTTAGACTGGAAGCCGACCCCAATATAGTTGGAAAAAGGCAGGCAGTTGATGATAGGTACCTACGTAAATGTATGTAACTATGTAATTTCTGCATCACGCACAAAAATGTCTCGTACATTGCCTTGCGCGTTGCTAAATAATTTTAATTAAAACTAAATCTTGTAGTCACACGAGGAAGTTTACATTTGCAACAATGTGAACATTTCCCAGTAAAATTATGAAAACAGTACAAAACTTTACGTTATTATCAAGTGCGTGCGCTAATTTCACTACTTCAGTGTAACTGTTTTGCTCAATGTTTCTACGGAACAATAAATGGCGGTTATTTATAACGACAGTGTTGTATTGACTTTATCGACGGACATTGCCTGAGGCCATTGGTTACGAGAACTAATCATAATGCGGGTATTATTAGCTGTATAGGCAAGTATAAGAGCTTTCTTGATTTGCATCTATTTATAGCTTGTTGAGTGAAAACTAGCTACCATGTTTAGGATGTAAATATAGTGAGAAAAATAATAAAACATATATATTTCTTATATCCCAGCATTATGCTGAGATAGGAGTCTTTTTGGCTTCGTACAGGACTTTTTCTTTTCTTTATTGAGAATTTATTAGTTTTAAACGCTCGGTTTTTTTACTGTTTGTATTTCCTGCGCGTTTCCTACACAAAATATTATTCTTTCTTTCTTTAATAAATGTACTAGGATTACCTTGAAAACATAAACATGTCCTCTCCTTAAAATGACAAAGACGAACCACTACAATTTTCCTCACCAATTACGCCTAAATTAAGCCTTAAAACTAACGTACGAAAAGCACACCCTATCATTAATTTCTACAACATAATTCCTTAACTCTAGCCTAGATATTGAAACATTAAAGCGGCTAATAACCTGTCACTTCCTAAACTAATATCTTGGGGTACCTATTAATGAAGAAAAAAATCTAATTACAGCATAAAATTAAAGGCCGGTCAGTGGCCTGGCCGTGGCGTGGCTGTGGCGTTGCTTGTCCGACGGAATAGTAATTAAAAGAGGCGAGATTTTTTTTGCTAGTGTGTCAGGAACGTCTGTGAAAGTCGCCCCCTTCCGTTTGAAACCAGTTTGACTAGAATTGCTCGAAGAAAATGGTTTTGGGAGGGGATTAATTAAATAAATCCTTGCTGGCCTTACAAATTGTTTAAGTTAGTTTGTTTATTTGTATGGTTAAAAATTATTCTGTTTTTGCCGTAGATATTTGTAGTTTATGACATGTAAACAGTTTGTAAATTAAATTTAAAAAACTGTTCTAACGGAGCGAGCCCCTTATAAAAGTTACTAATCTATCTACATACATAAAACTCACGCCATTTGCTTTGGAGGTACACAGAAACTATAGAACGACACCTGCGACTTATTTAAGAAATTTTAAGGAAAAAAAATTGCATATAAAATGTTCTACATGCACAACAATAGAACCAATGGGTATTTTATAATTAAAGCATTATACTAAATTGTCTCAGGAACAAATAAATCACAGGGTGTTTTCCCATGGGGGCCGTGAGGTAATTAAGGGATTAGGTATATGTATCAAAAGGCAGGGATGCAACCAGCACACATTGCGATAACTGCTTTGCCTAACCCACAGGGTGTTTATATTTCCGTAGATAAGTCATAGGTATACACGACGACGTATTGAGCTATACATTTCCAGTATGAGCTGACTTCTCATTGCACGAAAAGCCTATATCTACAATGCGAGGTCAGCTAAAACTGGAAATTTATAGCGTGATATGTCGTCATGTCTGTGACTGGTCAACTAAATAAAGAAGGTTTTTGGATATGTAGGTAAAGGAATAAAATATAATTGTTAAACGACGGAGTACCAAAACTAAATGAACTTTAAAGTCAATTTTTTAAGCATTATTCCAGATGCGATTAAAAGGAAACCTTACCTTATCCTGGAATCAGGGAAAGCCGTTGCTGTAAACAGGAATGCCGAGATCTATAAACGGTACTTAGAAATTACTTTGGCTATCGCAGAACTGCCAAACTGTAAGTACAAGATAGAGACGGGAACATGTCTACGTCAAAGCAAATGCTAAGTAAAGTTTATAGATCTTGGTCTGAGAGAAAGATGAAAACATATTGCTAGTGCATAATTTATACAAAAATATTCCCATGTAAATGACAAACTCTCAAACAAACTAAAAGTAAACCAAAACGAAATTAGAGCAAAACCGCGCAATAGCATAAAATAAATAGTCTTAACGCGTGTCCTGTTAAACCAACGTTCCCCAAAGCCAGGCTTATCACTGTCAGAGGAGCAACTAACTGCAAGTCAATAACTGAAAGTTTAACTAATTAACGAGGGGAATGTGTATCCTTTCGCCATATTTATATTTATTTAGCGTGTTTAGATCTTCATTAAAAACTTTTAGTACCAGTTGGGTTGTTTATCTAATCAGTTTATGTTTTCTAAAAAGCACTAAAAAGCGGGGACACAGGCCTCCTCTCTGTGAAAGGGAGTGGGCCTTAATCCGCGGCCCAGTGCGGGTTGGTAGATGTGACATGCCTTTGAATTTTTGGTTCTAGGACATGCCGGTTTCCTAACGATGTTTTCCTTCACCGTTTAGAGAGCAGTGGTGATGAAATTTACATAAACTAAAGCGCCTGCCTGGGTTTGAACCTACGACCTACAACTTGTAAGTCGTGACTGTTATCACCACCTCACTTTAATGTTAAACTCGTCCATCTTCATAATGTATGAATGAATAACCCTGCCTATAAAGTCGACATAATAATTGACCTACTAAACTCACTTTCAGATTCATATCGATATAACATAATAGAAAATGAGTTCCGTAACAAAACCCGATTTATGACCGAACAATACCGAACGAGTGCGCCGAAATTATCTCGTTTTCACAATGCCGTTATGTCGAATCAACAATTGACAATGTCACATGCAACGTACCTACTACGTAGTACCTTAAACCAACAAAAGGGGGATTTTGTTCAAATAAGCGCATTGATCGAACATTCTCACGTAAGATCAAATCTATGTATTTTAATCAGCACACGAGTCCTCGAGAGGCAATTTTGAAAACGCGCACGTTTACGTAAAGCTAACCTCGGATTTTTGATGACATCGACCCGTTTACCCGCTACGTTTGCTTGGTAGAACGTGTGTAGGATTACTTCTCATTTTCTGGTGGTTCGTATGTTTCAATGTTTATGGGGGGTTATACGAGTAACAATTACTTTGCCATTTTAAGTTTTAGGTCACCTGTTAGTTACTAATAGATTTTCTGAACTTTAGAACTTCTTGAGTCTACTGATTCAAGATAACAACCCCTTTTCATTATCTTACCCCAACTTTAGCCTGCCTAAAGTACAGCAGACTGTTATGCTGAGGGTTCAAACTGACCCAAGATAATATTTCATGATTTTATCTAAACGTAAACACGAATTTAAATAATATTGCTTTAATATAGCAGTAGATGACGGTACTCTTGTAAATTGCTAATAGGTTGGGTATTCAAGTTAGTTCAATGTAGGTAGGTATGTAAAACGAATTTCCAATAAATACATACATTTATAATCCGAATCACTTCTCACCGAGATGAGGTCTGTGTCCCAGCAGTGGGAACATTTTAGGCTGATAAAGCTAAATACAATTTGTTGTGTTCTTTGCAGCGGAAGTTATGTGATGAAAGTAATTTAAGTTCATCGATACAATATAGTCCTCCAGACCGCATTTCAGCCACGGCAGAAAATCTCAGCGAAGATCAGCTGTCTACGTGGGAGATATTACAGTGCACAAGTGTGTGCGCATACGCAGGTGCACTCACTCTTCCCTCACTCTCATAGTCCGATGGGACGGCAATCTGACACGACCGAAGATAGATCAGGCGCAGGACCAACATAATACATACAGTATCAAATGCATAAACTTCCCGAATTCCTATGAGATTCAACAAAATATAACGCTCACATGTCCTATATATTTAAATGTAATCGACATAATTGAAGCCTGTTTATTACCTTCATCGATGTACTCGTTAATGATGAATAATTGTGTCAATTACGTACCTGAAACAAAAGAATTTATATTTATGAATATTTGTACAATAATAATAATGATTCATGGTGACAGCTTTCAATAAAAACCCGTACTATTATCATGTTAATTGTAACAAAACGACAGAATCAGACCATCCTGTCAGTAATCGTAGGTTTCGTGAATCATATCCTTGGTGGTCATATCCTTTGGACTATCAGAAGCATTTATAGTAGGTATACCTACTTAGAAAGTTAGAAATAAAACTTTATTTCTAACCTGTTGCCCAAGCTATTAATACATTTATTTACATGCTTATGAAATAATCTTAAATACTATACATTCTAAAACGAAAATATATATATATATATATATTATGTACAAGTATATAAACGAAAACAAAAGCGAAGAATTCTGCGCATCGCTGTCAGTGGGAAAAGTACGCAAAAAGTAGTTCTAATAATAAGTAGGTTCTAGATTCGAACCCGCCAGTCTTAATACTTTGAATAAATTAGAAAAAAGTGCAATGTATATAGACTGTACATTTGAAATAAACACTGTACCCTTAAAATATCCAACCTTTAATATAAATAAGGGTCAAACACCCTAATAACAAACCACTGCAGGAAACGCCAAAAGCCGCCATATCTAATGGTGTATAGATAGATTGTAGGTCAGATTAGTTGTGGTCGTATTATACGCAACACTGCCACACTGAAAAGAGCAAATAGATACGCCACTTACAGTATTAAAACCGAAGTTTTATACTTTACAATACACAAATAAACAATATTAAAGTAGAGTATCATAATGTGCGTTCATAATTTACGGTAAGATAAGTCATCATCTACTTTTATTATGGTAAGTATTATGGAGGGATGTCTTACTGGAATCGACAGAAGATTTTACTTAAGCGTTCGACATTCTTATGCAAGGCTCCTTGCATCAAAAATTGTAATGTCATCACAGCAATCTAATTGCGTAATACACTATCAATCTCAATCTGAATCATTTTGAAGGATATTGCTAATCCATTGCTTCATATGTTCGGAAAATGTGTCTGCTCAGCAACGGACATAACGCAATGAATGTTGTTGAACTGTCAAAATGAAACTCATTGCTACTGATAGTCTGTTTCGCAACTACCCCGCTGGTCTCTTTAGGTTATAACCCAAAAAGATTATCATCTAATCAGTTGCAGGTACGTTCACTGGCCAAGAGGACCCTAAACTGAACGGTTGTAAAGAAATATTGCCATAAACAAATGACTTACCCAGACTATAAGCTTAGGTAAATACTATTAATGTCAGGTGCGCAGTACTCCCAACCGTCGTGCGTGTATAACCAGATTTATGAATGTAAACTAAGCAAAAGGAGTATGTACTGATCGTAGCAGGTGGCGTTTTGTAGTTTCTGCCTACCCCTATAGGAAGAAGGTATGAGTTTATGTATGTGTTCCAGTCTAAATACGTACCAAAGCTAAACACAGAACCGAAAACCGTCTTCAAAACTGACAAAACGATCATTTCTCTAAACGACCACGACTAAGTTAATCAAAATTGTAAAATGTGTATATCAGAAGTTGCGGTTAATGTAACTAGGGCAGAGTGGGGGCTGTGAATAAATGAGGAGTCCGCAGCAATCCAGTTAGCTGTGCAAACACGGGCTGGGAACAAACAACATTGCCCCGGGACACTGAGTGACGCGCGATTTGTGTGTCTAATAACTTTGGACCAAAAATCGCTTGTGAGGACCGAGGAATTAAACATAGTGGTTGCTTCATCGTGCCTGTGAACTTTTCTATGAAAATATAGGCTTTGTTGAAGACTTTATATGTGCCAATGGTGTCCCTAATGTTTTACTATCAAACTGCACTAGTAACACTAACAATAATATCTTTGTTGGTGCACAGTCGGATGATAAAAGGTAGTTTGTAGACAGCTGAAAGATTGACAACGTACCAGAAACAGTGTGTTCTATCCACTTCCAACGCTCTATGTTTATACAAATTACTATTTGATGAAACGTCCTCTTGCAAAAACATCTGCCCAGAAGAGTTGTCGGAAAATATCCAAGGAACCTCAAACAAAGTAGGATAAACATGTGGGTCTATCGATAGCTCATTACCATTCATAAACAAACGTTAAAATACACCGCGGATATTTCTAAACGTTTGAATAAAACATTCTACAAGACACAATCTCGCAACGAAAATTACACCGACTACTGCCTTTCCGAGGCGATTACAAACAGCTATAAAAACAAAAACATAACCCCTCACTCACAATACACTGGGGGAAAATAAACTCTGCACCGCAAATAATAAGGTTCAGTTTTTAATGGAAGCTTATGTTAATAGCCCGTCCACAGGTGATCCAAGGCATCTGCTCGGTTATTTTGTGAAAATATAAAGTTTTTCCCCAATAAATAATGCAACGTTGCTTTGAAAGCGAAAGGTATGGAAATACAAGTAACTAGTACCTATGTGGGATATAGGTACGGTATTTTTGTTGGAGAATTATTTTAGGGATGAAACTAATTCATCCGACAAGATAATGTTTGTACAACTTATGAAAACATTCGGGGTGTGGTGTCTGTAATCCTGCAGATGTGACTAAAGAAACAAAAAATGTACGAGTGGGTTGATGATATATTATGTGAAATAAAAAAGTGACGGATTAATAATTTTTATGTGGGACTAGCTTCTGCCCGCGACTTCGTTCGCGTAGAAGCCATAAGATAAAAAACAATATAAGTACTAAAATAACAGCCACATTTTTATAAATACTCTCCTGTGTACTACGTTTGTAGTTTTGGTCTCAGAAGCCAAAATATGAAGAGAGTCAAGACTGGTGACGCGGAAGCTAGCGACGTACAGTTGTCCGTGTTACAAGCAACTCGTCCTGAGGTCGGCACCACCCGTAGTCTTCATTTTTTTGTGTGATTAATAATAAGTAAAAAAATATTGTTTGCACTCGTTTCTAGGGGTTTTAAAACACCATATACGAGTATGTGAATATAGTTTCACAGATAGTGAATGGTTATAGCCACTATTAAAAAAAACCTCTCGTTACTTTCCGTGTATTCTTAGTAACAGTCAAAGTTTTATTTGTGTTGATAAAAGTTTCCAGGAACCTTTCTAATCAATTTTTGCAATTTTATTATCTATGTTGGTCTAGGTAATGTAAACAGCTTCATATTTTTTATATTTTTTTTTTCAATAATGCGAACAAAGTATGTTGAATTGTATAATAATATATTAATGTATAATATTACTACCAGTTAATAATTGTAATGTAATAATAAATGTATTTTAGCTCTACTACGGTTCATTCTAAACAGTGGTTGGTTTTCATTATTGGGAAATTCAGTAGACCAACCTTTACAATGTTTCAGTAATAATTATGTATATTCCTAAGAGTACCTTCGCTGACTGAACGTCCCTAAGAAACCGGCAAAATTTCAAAGTCAAATCTTGGCCCTAATACGCTTATAGGGCGTACCTAAAACTGTTTATTTTAACGATTACTCCACCAAGAAAGCTGTTAAAAATTCCGCGTGAAAACATATAACAAAACTGTGAATATCCACTTATTTTTATTTTTTAAACACTAGGCAACAGCAAACTTTTCCAATATCATCGATTGTAGTCGAACAAACTTCACAGCACATAAAAATATTCACGTGTAACCGCCAGCGCCGCGCTCACAAACAAAGTAATATCGAGACGTAAGATACTTACCGTCTACTACGAGGATTATCCTCAACTTGACTTAGATATTTTGATGTTTTAGCAACGAAATTGGTTTTTCCCTTCAGCAAAGAAAACCCATTATCGTTGCTGTAGAAGCCGTCTCGTTACCGCGTATCTAATTTGGGATCATCCAGATTTCTCTTTCTTTGCCTTAGGTGTGAGATTGACAGCATCGTAAGTAGGGATTTGCACAGTATAATGGTTAGTTCAAGGGTGCGTTGACTCGCGCGATAATGGTGTATGATGGGACCTTTTGAGGGCTGACATTGTGAGGCCGAATCGGTTTACGATTGTGTGATCACGTCTTTGAAAAGTGTTGATCGAATAAAATCTAGGTCGGTCGGATAGAGCTATCTTTTGTGGAGTAGGTGCTACAATCTGATGTAGGTCACGTGTTTTCTGTGTGAGGAAACACTAAGTGGATGTGGCTGTTTGTCTTGTCCAGATTGTAAGCGAACAAAGAGAGCGAATACAGATGTGGACAGAAGCTAACAAGTAGTTAGTATTTTACTTCTGCACTTTTGGAGCTAAAATACCAACGCAAATGTTATATTAATAAAATTACTTTTTCAGATTTCTTAAAAACCACTTCGCAGTTAGGTAAACTGTGACCAAATGACAGTGTCAACTTAAAATATGTAAGTTAGATTTATTCATTATTACTAGCTGCGCCCCGCGGTTTCACCCGCATAAGTTTCGATCCCGTGGGAATATCGGGATGAAAAGTATCGAATATGTTAATCCTGGTTATAAACCATTTGTGTGCCAAATTTAATCCAAATCCGTTCAGTAGTTTTTTCGTGAAAGAGTAACAAACATCCATCCATACAAACTTTCACGTTTATAATGTTAGTAGGAATCCTAATTGGATTCACCATCGACAAAAAACACATGCAACACTCGCAGTAGTCGCAGTAGGAGCCCAAATCAATCTTGTCAAAAACACCACAAAATTAAGACATTTCACACACCCACTAAATGTAAAACTTCAGTGGTGTTGAAATAAATTTGTAAATTGATTACTGGCATCATTCACGAGGCAACAAAATGTTTTGCTTTTGTCACATCCACGCGTATAGGGGTGCATTGTGTCTGGCAGGCGTAATGATGCATTTGGCGATGCACGCCAGTCAGGGTGGGGGCGCTTTGTGACGTGTCGTACTGAACAGTGTACGTTTTTAGGGAGACACATTTTGGAAGCCTATAATGGGTTAGGCGTTTAGGTGACATTAAGTTCGAGGTGAATTTTATTTAAATATGGTTGAAAGTTTCAGAAGTTGAATTTATTTTACATTAAAAACTTCGTTACTTACTTACGGTATAGATTTTTTTATATTGGTTGTTATTGAAAGTTAATTGAAGAAAATATGTAAAATAGAAACATACGCATCGACTTGAGAACTTCCTCATTTTTTTCGTCACTTTCAATGCAATGTCAAGATTGTAGAAAATGTAATAAAAGATGATCATGACATAAAAAACATTCTAAATTAGGTTACCTTTTATTCTCTTTTAAGTAGGTATCCCAGAACCACGATAATTAGATGGAGAACAAATATATGTTCTACAAAAAGTATTTTCTAAGAAGAAAAAATATATTTGGCCCATTGCGAAGTAGGTATGTAATTACGCTGTTACAATTGTCGAGGACATTTCTATTTCTTCTGTTACAACTAAACCTTAAAAATCTAACAACGTTATTACATTTGCTAAAGGATATCGCGACAACCTCCTCAGGAATCTCTTATAATTTAATTTATTTGTTTTATTTCGTCTCCCTCATTGTACTTTTGTATACAAAGTTATAAGATTAACTCAATTTTTGGGGCCACGAGTATTCTTTTGTGATGAAAAAAGTAAAAAAATATGGCCGGGGTACTGCTGAGAGTTTTAATGGAATTTTGGTGAAGCAAAGTACGCAAATCGGTTTTTATTGTTCCATGAATTATGTATAGGTTTAAGATTTACAATATATGGACGTCGAAAGAATGAATTGAACATTTTCGTGGCAGAATACATTCGGGAGCAAAAGTTTTGCCGAGAAGTATAATGATGAATAAGTTATTTTGTAAACTGAATAGATTTTGAATCATACCGCGAAAATCCAGCTTAATCTTTTTTTGTTAGGCCACAGTAGATGAAATAGACAAATAATACATATTTATCTACAATTTTGTTGGATTGAATACTACACTATTGATTGGGAGTAGCAAAATAAGTAGGAAAGTATTTAAACATAAGCAGTGTTTATTATATTATGATTAAGAGTTCCTTTGATGAAATAATAACACTTATATAAGCCACAAAAGGGAAAATTCAATAAAGGCACTCCTTTCTAGGAAATTCCAATAATTATTAAAATATTATTCTATAAACACGAAACCCGAACGTTAAGAATAGGGAAAGCTTAATTAACTCATCAATACACATTTTCTTTGAAAACACCATCGTGAGGCGAGGGATCTTTAGGTATTCCACGAACAGGTTGTAAGTGTCGAACCGGCTGTGGGACAAGTTAGCAGTAAACAGAGAGTTTTTAAACAGTATTTATGAAAACCTATAAAATTTATATAGATGAGGTAAGCATAGATTATAAGAGAAAGAACCATGTAAGAACAGATAAGGATAATTAATATGTTTGTTGATGGTCGGGAAACCAGCCAGATAAATTAAGGAGTATTTCTAAAGACTGTTTTGAAAGTAAAAATTCTAGAATGTGTTACAGGTAAGGCAGGAGTTGATGCATACAATACCAAAAACGTGTCTCAAATTATAATTAACTTAGTTAATGAAACTGATAATGCCAAAAAAGAAGAGCCAGATTAATTTATAATCAAACATCCAAAGCCAATGCAGGAGGGTGATACGGTGATCAATACCTATAAGTAAATTGTAACTGAAACTAGATTACACCCGCTACATCCCATATCTTGTAGCCGAACAGGAGCGATTCCCCGGACGGGTGCTTACTAGAGATCCCACCGCCTTATCAAGGCCCCGCAGGCATTGCGGGCCTGAGCGTATTTTTGTTAACAACTTCTTTTCAGAAAATTTTTACTTGACGTACTACATTGTGAAGATGGAATTTGATTTTGTTGTTATCGTCTTCCAGTGACACGTAACTTTTGCTGAGTCTTGTTTTTGTCACATGTTTGGGTTGTTTCCAGTTTTTGTTATTGTGTGTTTCTGTTGTTCTTTTTACTTCTAACGTAAGTAAGACTACTTTGGCACTTTGTTTTCACAACACTTTTTTTTCCCTAATGGTTTGTGTCAGAAACTGTCTTAGTTTTTAGAACCTACGATATCAAATGTTGTAGTTATAATATTTGTACGTAGGTTTTTCCGACCTTAAATACCTACTTATGTAGGTTAATAAATCATTGATTAGAAACAACGACGGATTTTTTTTAAATATCGGTATGAAAAGACCATTCACGAAAAAAAAAAAAACTATTTACCTACAATAATAAGCAATCATTACACATTTTCTCAGATACCTCTTGGTAAAAGGAACAAGGCATCTGCTTTAAAAGAACAATATTTTACCTTGCCGTAGAACAATCAAAAACCAATCTTATGTTAGGGAGATAAGGGCCATAAACGAAGCAAAATACGTTTAGTGAAAATGAGGAAATCTTTCGCAGGGCGTCAAAATTGCTACTTTCGCTTATATCCTCCCTTTGTGTCGGCGTTGCCTCAATGCACTCACTGGTTCAACTTTTATCAATAGATATTGTAGGTACTAAAACATAAATTGTTACTTGCAAACTTTTACAATATAAGTAAATTATTTGAAGGCGTTAAACCTGTACCTACCATTCGATCGTTGTGAAGAGCTCAATATTTTTTCTTCTTGTAGTTGTGCCTTTCTTACTTCTACTGACAGTTGACCATCAACTCTAAATAGCTCAATCGAGGCAATAAAAAGAACAAGACCAGAATCAAACCTTCGTTCGCGTTATAATGCTAATTTGCAAATAAAGTAGTATACTAATAGTATACCACCTTAATACCCTCTAAACAACATCCGAAAGTCTATAAATATCTTCCACGATAACATAAATCAGATGACCCCCGGTCTTGCCAGCACAAGCATGTTCACGTTCAATACATTCAACTTTATTTAACAATTTCCAATTTTCGATTGTTACACGGTATCGGGCCGATCGGCGAATATTGTCGATATTTTATTACTTATTCAGTACTGAATTCCGTGCTTTTGTCTTCCTATAAAATACTATGGCCACGATATCGGCCACAGTTCAAAACGAGCCGTTAATGTTGTAAGAGGTACTCAATGTTTAGCTACTGTAGTTTAAGCTTTATCGAAGTGGTCGTCTAGATCTAGAATATAGTCTATTTCGTGGTCATTATAATGATTTATAGGTATTTTGGCTTTGGAGAATGTTCGTTTTTAAACTGTTCATGAAGAGTGGTCTTGGTGTGGTTTTATTGTACTTTTACTGTTTCTTGTTAGAAAGAGACTGTTTATAGGTAATGGTTTCGGAATTTTGTGCTGGACATATTTATACCTAATGCAGCATGGTTGGTTCATTAGCTCATGTCGTGGTGTATATAGGAAGTCGAATTTGCTGTGTTGCCAAACAGCTCTACGCCCATTATGTTTATTTCCTCTGGGTGTTAACCGAACAATAACTAAACAATTATGATCAATCAATTCAATACATCTGTTTCCTGGCAATATTTGATCATAATAATTATCAACAATAACTAGTAAAGTTTTCCTCTTCACTCTAAACAAAACCACAACAATACAGGTAAAGCTGCTTAATATTAGTAACTAATAGTAGTAGGCACGTAACGAAGATTAGAATTAAATAAAGTACACCACGTTCTAATTAAAGTAGAATATTATACTATTCTAATTATCAAAATGAAATAACTAAAGCTCATTAAATAATCCCGTGTATTTTTTTTTCTGTTAAGTAATTGAATGTCGCTAACAAGATTATAATTATTATTTTGGTACATACCTGCGCGAATGTTTTTTCTTTCTTGGAAAAAAATAAATATAGTGAATAGTGCTATGACATCAGTTTTCTAAATAAATAAGTTTCATGTTTTTTTTTTTTCAAATAGTTTTGTATGTGTTAGAACGTCCGTATTGTATGTGCTTCTTCCACTAGCCCGTCAGTTTTACATTCATCTGAAACCACTGGACGTAAACTTCGCTTAGACAAAGGATGTTGCCGACTGAATCATGTCTGGCTCCGACGGGATGTGAACTATCGACAACCCGAAGACGTGGAAAATGTTCCCTACAGTCTTCTACCCCAACCGATATTTTCATTTAAGTTTGAAAATTGCTACCGCTCGCCCGCGCAACTCGCAAATTGTACTGGAATAGGGATCGATAATAGGATTGTAGGTGCGATTTTCTTTCGCCAAGATGACTGGAGTGTAAATCTTTCTGATAGAAAAATTTCGGAAATTGTCCTGGAGATTTATCGCCGCTCCCGCCGTCGTTGTCGCGTGTGCTACGGTAAATTGTCTTTTGATATTACACTGACATTGGATGGGTTATGGAGTTAGTACGTAAGGATGAGGGAAAAGTTGGCGTTATTCGCTGTAAGTTTCGGATTTCAGTGATATTGACATCATCTAAGGTGCCATTTATTTTATCGATGAACTGTGATAAAAAGAGTATCAGGAAAATTAAATACAGGGGGACACAAAACTATTAACGTAAATCATTTCATGTAGATACACAGTTTGTAAAACATTGTTTTAAATTGCGTATTATTATTTCGAACCAGAATTCGCTGTTTTCTTTTTAAATAAACATGAAAGTGACATTTAAACAAAACGGTTGTCTGTGAAGGCACACTTCTCATAATATTGAAGGTATTTTGTGAAAACAAGTTTCGATTACAATTACTAATGAATTGCTTTGCTAAGAGGAAAACAAAATCTTTAGATAATAATCGTTAAGTCGTTAGTAATTACTAAAACATTTCTATTCAAGAATATTAATTATCATAACAATGGACACTAATGAAGTGGTCTCAAACAATCACGTTAGAAAATTCTTAAACCATCATTTAAACATCTTAATTATTAATATTATTGATGATAAATTATATTAAACTGTTGTGTAAACTGATTAAACTAATGTTATTTATTAGGAACTTTAAAATGCTGTTATTACTAAGCAAATAAGTATTTACTCAAAATAAATCTATAAACAATATTCTTAGAATGTACACGAAAGACGTTTATTCCAATCCCAAATACACGAGTACTTTCTAAACCTTTCAAACTCAAGATTATTACGTTGCCAGCCTTTGAGCCTTCAGAGGCAAAAAATATTTACATAAAAAGAAACTTCCAGTTTCCTAAATTATGATTCAATTAGTATTAAAGGATTGGTCTCTCAAAGGACTCGTACTTTTTCGGGTCTGGCGAGTCGCTACTGAACTCCTTTGTGCTTTCGACCAAACTAAGAAGGTTGTAGCTTTGTGCCATGGTTTGTCGCAGAAAGCTTTTGGTACAAATTACAAGCGGATTTAGTTGTAAGATGACGATATGACAAGCCATAAGCGGAACATAATGAATTGATTTTCTTTTTGCCTTTCATGTATGTGGGTTCCCCAGGGGGTAACTTAGGACCGCTTCTGTATGTATGTCGACGCTGCTCGCTTGAAACTTGTACTCGGGTCACACGAACGTAGTAAAAGATTTCAGTTCATTACGCATTACAGTATTTCTTCCTTCGTCTCCGGTTTTCGGGTGAATTTTTACGCTCAATGTACTGTGAAAATCTACTCTACTGTCGTCCCTTTGGTACGAAAGCCCTTTGTGATATACTCTTAATCGTTTATTTTTCTAAGACACTGATATCGGGAATTAGATAGGCTTTCAAGTGACGATAACATCTTAAGTGAGATTTGAAAAGTCCATTAAACTTTTTCAAATCAACTTCCGAATAAAATATTTTAAATCGTTTTTCAATCTGCAAGCCCTTACATCTGACAGCTCCATAGTCTCTTCTTATTTCTTCGACGATATAATCATGGTTTAAGAAGAAAGCCTTCCCCATCCCCATAAGTGTGTTATCTTTCTGCTTCAGAGGGAAAACACGCTAAGATCTTTCTTTATTTTTGATCACATAAAACTCAAGCCTGCGTTTGTCACAACTAATACTAGGTATTTGTTTGACTAACCCCCCGAGATGCTCGGATTAAGTGAAGAATTATATAATTTTTTTCAGCTCGTCACAACCTTGCGATTATTCCGCTACGTCCGTGAGTTTGAGATATTCGTCTTGAGGATTAAGGGGATGTCTTGAGCGAACGAAATTTCACAGTATCCCCTTGATGGATGAATACGGAAACATTAATTCCGCAATTTCGGGGTGTAAGATAGTGAAAGACGCGAGAAGCGGCGCGCGCTGAAGCTAATAACGTCATACTCTTTCTATCTATTCTTATACATTCACTAATATATTAATGATACTTCGTAACACTCATTCCACATTTGTTTTGTTAAGTCCGACTTGACGCGATCATTAAAACAGGACGGCACCATATGGAAATTTAAAAAGGCATTCATTCATTAAACAAACACACATAAAATTTAACGAAGCGCTGCCATATTCGTTAACGAATTTCCGGCTTTCATTATGATTATCCCACGGTTACTGAAACACTATGCATGTGCATCTCTTTCTAGTGCAGTAGTTGGGATTAAGAGTGAGCGAGATAAATATTAGTTTGTAATGTGAAAAATAACCGGGATCCATCTATCGCTCGGCGATTCGTCACAAGCATGCGTTTAATGGCGGCAATTAAAGGCGACATTCGGTAGGTTTACCGAAATATCGCGACATAAAAACGTCATTGTTACCGCGTATCAAATTGTTTAACACATTCGCTGGGCGAGATCACATTTACGACTTGTCGCCTGTTTATGACGGCCATTCAAGCGATTTGTGATACGCCATCGTTTTTAAGTGTAGGCTCAATCCGTTAATTGGTCCTCAGAGCCGATGTTTAAGTTATGAAAAATGTATTTTAATATAACCAAGAAAGTTTCTTTTCTTGGTAATAATTTCAACTTTTGGCCTCTTAAGCTAAGAGAAAACAAATTTTGGCATTAAAAATTCAAGCCAAAAGGGCGAACAAAGTGATGAGGGAATGAAATATATTTATTGTGCTTAATTATGCTACGGACACCAGGCCACCGAAACTTGCTCATTCAAGTGAAACCACTACACTTAAACTACACCTTATTACTTATGTTAATGTACGTCCGTTGCCTAAGACAGAAAAACGTTAAATGGGATCGTATCACTTAGTTTAATTAACGAGTGGAAATGAACTCGAGTGACACAGGACGACCCAAATTAAAGATGAAACGTAACATCCATTACATACGGACAAATTATCCCGGAATTTGGTGAAAGCAAAACACAGGCGGAATAAATTCAACACCGCAGACAAAGGTCCACGCACAAACCGCGGAACGACAAATGTTGTACTAAACGACAAATAAAAGCAGCGATAGTTTAAATTAAATTGGGACCCCAAAAACTGTATGTAAACAAACATTGGTCCCAAATTTTCAACTGAAAAGTTTTGAGGGACGAAAGTGAAACATTGAAAACACGCGGCGGGTATCGCAAGCGTTCGTTAGTAATTTGTATTTACAAGTTATAAGTTATAACTAACGCTATTGGAGCAACGCGTAAACATTTAACTGGAAATGGTAAACGTTGAACTGTTTGGAAAATTTGTTTACAAAACTTGGTTACAGTTTGTTACGACAGGTGAGACAGGGATTTTTGGGATGTAGGTCGAGTTGTAATCTAAGTCGAAAGAGTCGAAAATTAATTAGCTTAGTAATTAACCTCAATTTGTTTTGAATATCTGTGCCGACGATTATTTCCATACTTAAGCTAAGTATGGAAATAATCGTCGAATAATACCTACACTACAGAAAATGGTCCGCATTTTACCTAGATAAACATCCAATAAGAACTTCAGTAGAAGTGCAGTATATGTTTTAAAATGCCATATAGCAAACTGTGAATTGCAAACAAATTAAAGAGATAATTCCTGGAACTTATGTGGCTCTGAATAAAATACCAAATAACGTCGACCCACAAACGCAGTCGATTCAAATCACACCGAGGGAATTCCAATTAAATTGCATTTCAATGAAATCTAGAACGATTATAGAATCCAATGGTTGGCAAATTAAAACCGGGACTCCCTAGGATTTCCTGTTCAATTTTCATGGAGCACGACACGATAAAAACCCATTAGGAAACCGTCGCGAGAGGCCTCTGTGACACAGTGCTTTGCTAAATGAATTTAGGGACCGCTGGAAGCGATATTAACGGGGAAAAAATTAAAAGTCTTACGTCAAAAATTTCAACATTTTCACCTAAAATATTTTAATTAAATCTGACGGGAATTTTGCATGCATGTGGAATAACACTAAGAGGAGCTTTGTACAAAATGGTTTTAACATCAGTTGGTAAATTTACAAAAAAGTGCAGCGATTTGTACTTGCTTATAAAATGTTCAACGTGTCAGCTGTTCCTAGTCTACCTACTAGCCTGAAAAATAAAAATATCGTTTCCAGTGCCACGGGTCGATATCCAGGACTGGCATAATGCGATTCCGTAGCAATCACATGCTTCATTTTGCATTCCAGCAAACACTTTTACTGCGGCATCCTCGCAGCCTCTAACATGGAGCGATAGCCCTTCGGCTTTACCGTTTAAATTCTAATAAATAACGTTTCTAGATAGATATCTGTCGGAATTCCTGATGTCTTGATTTATCTTTTGAGTAATTTGCATATTTACCATGTGAAGAAGATAGTCAATAATAAAAATCCCAAATCAATCATAACTGTCAGTTAACTTCTTTAACAATGATACTTTCTATCCGTATGATCGTATGATCTACCTTGACATGCGGCAAATAAAAAAAGCCTCAAGAAAAATTAAGCAAAACAATAAAGTAAGAACTGTTACCCTTAACAAGAACAAATGCTAATTACTTTCAAAACATTAAATGTAACTTAAACTGTTACTCAATTTGTGTTAAAGAACTTTATTTTAATTGTTAGCATCATTATCATCAACATTAAATTTAACAATACTTAAGATTATTTAACAATCAATAAAAAATAAAATATGTAGGTAACTGTTTAGACTAACCGTTCGATTACACTGCGGCATTTCTGTACATACTATTGCAAATCGTAAAAAAATTGTTACCTAACTGCACAATATATGGTGAATTGATAATCTGGTGAGTAGAGAATCGGGTAAGTTGAGAAGCAGGTTAATTGATAATCTGGTGGGTTAAGAATCTGGTGAATTGTGAATCTGGTGAACTGCTCATGAGCCGATTATTTCGCTACGTGAACACGAACAAAAAGGCTATCCAGCAGTTACTTCCTTCATAATAGAGAGATGGGAAGAAGTATTAACGATACTGTTGAAGGCGATAATGATAATAATAATATAGACCATAGGGAAGATATAAATATAAGAGAAGTAAGTGTTTCTTGTATAAAAGTAAACCGAAAGTCACGATTAAATGAGTGGTCGGAATTGAAATTATACGTGCACAAACAATAGCACTTCATATCAATCCTAATCTCTCTCGACAATTTTTTTTAGTATCTCTATGGTAGCGTACATTATTATAAGTGGGTTTCTGTGTAAATCTTTCTATTACCAAGAACCGGCAAATACAGTAAAGAGTAGCATAGTAACTGGCACACGATGTAGTTATTGAATATCTCAATGTTGACGAGTTCCAAGGACCTATAACAACGAAGTCCCTCGATAATGGAAACTAAGAGAAAAAGTTATCGAGTAAAATAAAATCAGAAAACGCTATACATTTCAAACGAAGCCAACATCCTTCAGTTTATAGGTTAATAGTGGGATTCAAGAAGTATAGGTAGTGGCAGGCAAAAGTTGGAGAAAAAGAAGTTGTTGGTTAAGTTAGTGCAACCAAAACACCACAACCAGAAATCGGCATTTATTTCGCTTGACAAGCGTCTACTTTCAAGGTTGTTGTTTCAATATTCCGTGCGCATGAGATCTAAGTAAATGCTGTTTCCGCAATTATTATGCGGTTGATGAGACCGTACGAAAATAAGATGAAAACTTTAGTTCCGTGAGAAGCAGGGAAGAGGACGTACTGCGTCGACCCCCAATAAATTGGGATAGTGCCAAGATAATGATTATGATGAGACCAAACGTCGAGTTATTGTGGTGACTTCCATTATTACAAGTACAACTAAGCTTACCGTTATGCAGCAGGGTGGAATCCCTAGCCAACGGCAGCTCCGAGTCCGTTAGGGTTGCGTCGGACGCGTTGTCGGAAGCCGACGTGGGCGTAGCGGGAGCGGTCGGCGAGTCGGAAAGGCCGCTGCGCGCGCGCCGCCGCCCGCTTCCGCTGCTTGATCCGCTGCCGCTGCCCGAGCCGTACGGCTGCAGCCGGCCCAGGCCTGGGAAAAATTACGACTGTTAATTGATAAAGAGTTATAATCCCACATAATGATACAATTATTATTGTGTAGCTCGTGAGTTCACTGTCATGTAATGAGAGTTTCTTATCGACCAATGAACTGATATGGTATACCATTGATTTAAAATATGACACTGATTGAGGTGACAAACAAACACATTTATTTACTTGGATGGCAGGCAGTCACATTGAAAGTACTCAAAATAAATCTTAATGAATTATGTAAAAGATTCATAAAGCGGAACTCAAACAAAAGAATATCAGTAGCACATGAGAGAGAAAAACTTGAAACATCCAGAGAATACATTTGAAGTAGACGATTCATACATATCCTGCATTACGTATAAATAAAGGAGATACTATCGACAACAAATAAAAGGAAAAAAAGCCGCATAAGGAAATCGGAAGGAAAGGACTAAAATAATTAGGAATAATATGGCTTCGGATCATGACAATAAGAATGCTTCGTGAAATGATTTTAATGTTGGGAATGAAAATACTCAGAAGAAAGTACTCAGTAAACTTAGATGGGATGAAAGTATTGATGCTCCACTGTTTACCAGGCCCGTGCCGGACGGCGCGTATGTGTTCCACGTGCGCCTCAAAGAGATGTCAGCGTAGTTGACGGGGCCCGACAGGGCCGAAGCCTGCCGGGGTAGCGGGATCGTCCGAAAGGGTTACCGCTGCCCTGGTACATAAAGGGCTAAGGAAGGAACACGGGTGGGTTTTAGTCAGTAAGAGTCTGACACTCCCTTCTGCTCCACCCAGAGCGGGAGGAGTCATTTGATGAATTCCCATCCACAAAAAAAAAAAAAAAAAGGCGTAAGCAGTAAAATTGTAAGCTATGGATATTTAATTGGGGAAAGTAAAATGCTAAGGCACTAAAGAGTATATCTTAACCGAAGAAATTACTTTTGGAATCTTACGCACTGTCTGCTAAACACAAAAAAGGAAAGGAAAGGGTCATATAAAAATAGAACATATTATTGATACGTCGATCCCTGAACCTGAAATATCTTTATCTCTTCCTGGAAAGAGCAGCACTTTACCCACGATCGGTACACACCCAAGAACGTGAAATATATTTTGGGATAAGAAAACGAATAATTCAGAAAGGAATACTTTCCTTCTTAATGAGTATACCAAAACTGAATTAAAGTAAGAGGAAATTCATGTTGTGATTAAAAAAAGTGCAAAGCCAACTTGGAAAATTAACCTCATTAACGATATTTATTTATATTTTCCTTGTATTTTAATCCGAGTCGTACAGTAATCGTACGAGATCATTAGGGAAAAGTATCGAAAAGAAATAAAAGGGCCATGGAGGAAATGCTCTTGAGATGTAGAGAAGAAACTTTTTAATTTAACGCAAATATCCCGGGAGGCTCACTCAAAGGAATGGAAGCAAATAAAATTAGTTTCGACTCAGCCTCATTACTGGACTTGGGCCAGTGAATGCTGGTTGCATTAAGACTGCTCTGATGGACTGCAGAATTTGATCAAATCAGTTTTTGAGCTGCAACTTAGCAAAAATTCGGACCAAACAGGCTGAAATCTCTAAACGTTACTTAGCACGGGCTGAGTAACGTTTAGCACATAGCTGTAAAACTTAAAGTGCAAGATAGAGGCGGGAACATGACTAGGGAGTCATGTTCCCGTCTCTATCTTGCACTTTAAGTTTGACAGCTATGCGACAGTGACTGAAATAACGCTGAGTACGTGCTAAGCATCGTTTATAGATGTTGGCCTTAGTCAAAGAATAGAAAACTTTATATTATAATTACACGTATTGCATTAGAAGCTTGTGTCGCAACACTGCTCAAATATGAAAATAACTGATGAAATTTATCAACAACTGATTTAAAAAAAAGTTAATTGGGTCACCATGGGTTACACTGTTGAGCAATCTTTCAACCTATTATTACTAATTACGTTCGTTCTTTCATGCCATATGGTATAGCCATGCGTGACTAAAGCGGTTTCAACACTTTGCTGCATACCGTTACCATTTAAATATGAAACATGCTTGTATAAACAGAAGACACATTATACATATTGGAGAGGGGCCCGCGGCTAAATAATAACAGCCGCACAGGTCAATCGATCAGGTTAAGCTACGCTTGCCATGGTTGGTATGTGGATGGGTGATCATCTTTACATAGCGAGACCTCTCCTTGTCTCGGAAAGCACGTTAAGCCGTTGGTCCCGGCTGTCATTCGTGGATCTTTGACACTCGTTACGGGTAGTCAGAAGCCCGGAAATCTGACGATAACCCTTGGCTAAACTGGTTAGTTTAGCCAAGGGTTATCGTATTATCCACTAAGTGAGTTGTGGAGGTAAGATAGGCAGTCGCTCCATGTAAAATACTGGTATTTAGCTGCATCCGTTTAGACTGGAAGCTGACCCCACAGGCTAGGCAGATGATGAAGCTTGTATAAATTGAACACATCTGCAAACTTAACCACTAATGAGAAAGAGTACTGAAAGATTCAAAAAATGTTATCGCCCATTGAAATCATCTAGTCAAATCATTTTGGATTCTTCAAGCCGTTAATTAAGGACTGCGACGGAACCCTTTGGTCCAAATAAAAGACAATGAGCTCGTTAGGTGGAAATTTTTGCCAAGGCCTCCCCCCCCTTTCCTACTGTGGTGGTGGAGGTAGATAAAGAATGCTAATTGAAAACGAGTCGCATAGTAATGACTATGCATTTTTGTTTTTTTGGAAATGTTTGTGAAGTATTAACTACCTTTATTATTTGTTTGGATGGCTTATGGTACTGCTGTCATGTAAAGAAAAACTATGAGAGACTACTTCAAATTAATATTTCCTACTATCCTATGCTAGTATCCTATCCTACGAGTATCCTATCCTATTAGTATCCTATCCTACTAATATCCTATCCTACTATTCCTATTCCTACTAATTCCAACTAATGCATATATCCGTAATCTTACTATCCTACTAATATTATAAACGCGAAAGTTTGTGAGGATGGATGGATGTTTATTACTCTTTCACGCAAAAACTGCAGAACGGATTTTGATAAAACTTTACAGTAATATAGCTTATACATCAGAATAACTACTTAGAGTACTTTTTATCCCGACATTCCCACGGGATCGAGACTTATGCGAGTGAAACCGCAGGGTTCTGCTAGTGATATTATAAACGCGAAAGTGTGTGAGCATAGATGGATGTTTGTTACTCTTTCACGCAAAAACTACAGAACGGATTTGAATAGAATTTGGCACACAGTTTATAACCAAGATTAACACATAGAATACTTTTTATCCCGATATTCCTACGGGATCGACTCTTATGAGTGGGAAACCGTGGGGCGCAAGTAGTACTTCAAAATAAAAGAGAATGTGTAAGGAAAACTGCTAATAACAAAAAAGATGACAAAATCATCATTTTAATAAGTGAGCGTTTCAAAGATGAAGCTAAAGATCCTTGCATTAATGCTTCGAACACCTTTAATTGGCGATGTTTTAATATGGGTAAAAAAAAAAAATAAAAAACGTAAACGTAAAACGTAAAAAAAAACGTAAACGTAACTCCAAACGTACGTTTAAACGTACGATTGGAGCTCTTGGTACCTCCACATCACACCCCATGAATCTACTCCACGTCGGTAGTAAACTGACAACGGCGGTTGAACGTCGCAAGAGCAATGCACATTTCAAATTTTATTGCAAACGTGTTTGTTCCTCTCCATGACTTCCTCTATCCATAAATCTTGTTTTATACTTCGTGTAGCATTTGTTATTCCCGAATCTCGTTTTATTGAATTCAATTCAACATAATTTCGCATTATTTTAATTGTAACTAATTAACAGTATTCACGTAATTTGATCATGTTGAACGAACAATATACCTTTTGTACTTTTAATTAAACATAATTGGAAATTTGGTGTTTGATCAACGTATTCTATGTATTTTTGGGTTTAATCACTGGCTGGCAGATTTAATAACTAAACTTTAACACTCACTGTTTACACTGTTTCACACAAATTGCAAGTTGGGCAATATTTTTAGGTTCACAATGTTTATCTTTTATAAACTTTCACATCAATTATCAACGGACTATATCACTGGCACTCGAAATACTATCCAATATTTTTTCGGAATCACTGCATATCACGTTCGTCCTTCAGATAAAATGATGTGAAACTAATTCGCGTGACAATATCATGGATATTCTAGACTTCAGTGGCATCAGGAGTGGGCGTTGGGGCACTAACATAAATAAAAATACTGTCTGTTTCCTCTTTCGGTGATAACGTGTGTGATAAGAGGTCGGCGCAGGACGTCCGCGGTGATAACCGCTGACCGGTCAACTTTAATGAAACGAATATTGTTTTAAATGTAAAACAGTTTTGTTAATATAGTAATCTATGTATGTTGAGTCACACTGATACCAAAAATAGTGACAGTTGTGTACTCACGAATAAGATCACGAATGCGTCGGTTGATGTAACACCGAGAACGAAATAAAAATAGATTTTCTTAAGTTTGTGTGACAGGTCACGCTTGTTCCCCTTCCGAATAGAGCTGCCGTTGATAGATACATGGTTATTGACATCATTTGAGCGAAGCGGTGCAATATCCAACCATGTCAGTTTTTAAATATAAAAAATATTGCACAATTAGTGGCAAATTGCCAACGCAGCGCATCGGCCAGGAAAATGATGCAAACATTTTTTTTTACAGTATAAAACTTTTAGTTGCAACACTGAACATATTTCAATCGTAACAATGATTCATAAACGACCAATTTCAAACTCCATGCGAACTAATCCCCAGCAGATTCAACTCAATATTGGTATTGCTATATTAAAAAAAAAACTATACAGCGTAATAGTGAGCTCATAAATATACAATTGGTGGGTTGCTTACCTAGCTGAATCACGTCTAGTGCCCCCAAAATATACACAAAAAAATATATAGAATAAAACGCAAAATCCTCTTTCCGCACGTATTGTTGGGAGTTCGTTACTAGCAGAAAGGAAAACTATGATTTGAATACGACAAAGTCGCATAAACGAACTGACAAATCTCCTCCCCGGGGGGACACCAGTTACAATTGTTGCAAAAAAGACGCATGTAGGTACATAGACAATCGTTATTGCACACCCCTTGAGACGCTTGATGTCGCATATTGATTTATCGATAAACAAAATTAGGGTTATTCTGATGTGGATGCGAAGAAAAGTCTGAACATGACAGCTGTTGATTCAAGTATTCATGCATTTTTTGACTCAATAGAAAGCGTTTGCATACCTTATTTTTTTGTTATTGGTATTTATGACTCTTTACGGGCTTCAGATATAAACTTCTAGTACATACTATGGCTTTGCAGGTATCTTAAGTAAAAAAAAATATATTTACATATGCAAAGTTCGTGAATTGATTATATGAGTCTGCCTAAAAATACTGGCAATGTGTACTGCTATGTCGAGGTAAATATTGGTTCTAAATCCATTTATAATTAGGTCTCTCGAATTCTCGAAATGAATTACGAAATATCCGTTAATTTGTCCTAATTAGCTCTTCATTATCAGATATCGAGTATAATTAGACTTTCTTGGGGTTTATTACTGTTAGGTTTAGACTGCATAACAACATTCTGTTTTCGGTAGCATTCTGGTTGTTGGCACTGATTCATTCCCTGTATCAGAATAAATATTGGGAGTACTCTCTAAGCCAATAATTCGTTATTTTAAGGTTTGTAATTCGCTTTGAATCAACAAGTACTTCCCAGAAATCCAAAGAGTGATTGAATGCAGAGAAGTTTCTTTGAATTTGAAGGAAAATACTTAGAACATGAAAAGAGAAATGCTAAATAAATTCACACAAAATAGAATCGTACACGTAAAAAATATTGCTTCCACTCATACCCCGTACATTTCCACGTCACTCAAGATTCATTTCATTTGTCCAGAATCCTGCAGCCTTTTTTCCTTATGTAAATCAATATGACTTCCCAGAGTCCCTTCTTCAGATATAATATTCTAAACACGGTGGCCCGCGTTAAGGCAAACGTAGAAATTTGTCACATGAGCGATGGTTCGCCTACGTGTTTCGCCGTCCAAATCCCAAATATAATCCGTCGCAGTTCAAATAAAACACACCTTTATTACTTTAAAGAGAAAAGCTTAAATCCAGCGCGGCGTCCTTCGGGGATTTCATATTTCATACGAGAGCGGACGTGGATTATCGTGCGAATTTATGTCTTAGCGTTCTAATCAAAAAGTACGCTTTCTGTCGACTCCCGAGCTCTCCACGTTTAGTGTTGTAGTTACGCAAAGTGAGACTGTATGATTTCATGCCAGCAAAAGTAAAGAAGGTTGACAAATAGGTCGGGCGTGCCGATGTTCAGTTTTATTAAAATTAAAATGTTCTATCGTGACATTAATAAAATGCGCTAAGGTTTAGAATCGCTTGCGCATCGCCGTTTAAATTTACAACGGGAACACGAGGGATAAGCTGAACATTTTTATTATCATCGCGCTAGTTTATTGCATCTCGAGTTTGAGCATTAGAAATAATCTTCAATATGGGGTGTATTATTTACGTTTCCGAGTGCTGGCGGTTTGTCGGGAACAGAAAATTGTCAGGGCGGTCTTAATGACAGCTTTCCCGTCAAGCAAATAAATGCAGATCGAAATAGACGTTTCCGATATAGAGGGAAACCGTTTACGGAGGCGAAAATTTCTAAAAACAAAGCGAACGATAAATCTGTCGGGGCAAAGCAAAACAGCGGAGTCGAAGGGCCCGTCCACAGTCGTAACTCACTCCACGTACAATTTTACCGACAATTTATTCGACATGAACTGTACTTGTCAATCGCTGACGTTTGCGTATCGGAAGAATAAATGATAGACATAAAAGAGTGGCTGGAGACAAGCGTGACTTAGATATTGTGGTCACGTAGCAGACGCGCCACGACGGAGGCGCAATCTTCGAGGAAAGAATTACATTTATCCAAAACATGGCAAAATCTTGAGTAATTCAATGCATATGTTCGATGAATAGAAGGATAGATAGAGAAAGCCTTTGAAATGTCTGACACGATGGCGCCTAATATTATTTTTCATACAATGAAAGGAGATATAAAGAATAACAAATTCACGTTGAAAATAAATTCTGTTCTGTTGATTTAGTGATTGGATTTGGTGCGAAACTGTATAACTCCCGACAACAGCTTGTCTAATAAATTATGGCAGACTAGAATATATTTGAATGGATTTTTATTGTGTTGGCTCGTATGATTCATAACAGATACAACATAAAAATGTTTTGATACTTTATTTCGTATTTTAATGTTTTTATTAGCAATATTGAAACATATTGAGCTTGTTATTCTCATTTTATGGCATTTAGGTTGTTCATGTATTGTGCTTTTTATATCAGCAGGCGTTCATTGTTAAGGCTAAGCTTATCAAGGACCGCTGCAATAAATTGTCAAAAAGAAAATTGGCATATTTACCACGCTGCGAGCAGTTGTGGCCCAGAGGTAACAGCCATGACTGAGTCGTTGTGGGTTCGACCCCAAGCAAGCGCTTTACTTTGCGTAAATTATTACATCACGACTGTTCTCAAAACGGTGCAGGAAAACATCGTGAGGCAAACAGCTTGTCCTAGAACCAAAAATTCGAAGACATGTTACATCTACCAACCTGCACAGGGCCCGCGTGGTGGATAACGGCCCATTCCCACTCACAGAGAGAAGGCCTGTGTCCCAACAGTGGGCACATTATAGGCTGATTATGCTCCACTTTTGATTGATCTTGGCTGTAATGGTGATCGCAGTTTGTATTTATAAGCTGGGAGGAGCCACCACACTCATCCTTTACCAGTAATCCTTTAGGCCACTTTAATGACACCATGAGGTATTAGGGAAAGGGTGGTCTGTTCTTTACTGGGCCTTCTGGGAAATATGCGAGTTGCCAGTAGGTGTTTTTCCAAGATTTAAAGCTTGCACTAAGTGAAAACCAGGAATTTTCATTATGTGTTTCCTTAAAAAATGATACAATTAATTTTTTTCCCTCGTAATTTACGTTAACTATGTGAAAAACGTATCGCGGAAGATTTTGCGCATCAAGATACATTATGTTTTTGTAGGCGTCATGCGCGTGAACTCGGTTTGACTCCCCATTTTTTTATAGATGTAATATTGATGTTTATATTTGTCATGTAAGCAGTTGTCCTAATCACATAAAGTTGAACGCTGACAGCTTATAGACCACTAAATCCCAAACGTACAATCACAGCTCAACACACGATGATTGGGAGTCATCCGAAACTTAGATCCGAAAATCCCTACAGCGAGTGTTTGTTTTTGATTTTTGTCTAACGAGACAATGGGGAAATGATGAGCACTGTGCCGTACGTCGCCTTTGGGATTTCACCCCATACCCACCCTCAAGTTGTAAGTCCAATCAAGTTTGAACTTTATTTAGTTGGTGATAGAGTTGGAGTTTATTTTGAACGATTATGGAGTTAGGATGTTTTTTTGCTGGCGTGGTCACATATGGCGTCGAACGGGCCACGCAGAGTGACGGCATGCCACTCGGGGGACCAGGATTGGCCTCCAGTGCTCCACGGGACATTCACTATGTCGTTGGACATTAGAGTTGTGACGAGATTTAAAAATCAGGCGAATTTGCTATTTTTCCGGGCTTCTGGGATTATTGTCGTAATTGACTGTTTTTTTGTTTAATAATGAGATTCTTGTTCTTTTTCAGCTGATATTTTTAAACTTTCGACTTTAAGGATACGGCATCAGAGGGGCAATTCTCGTTATAAAATTTAAGTAACGTTCACTCTCTGATCTCAGTCTCAATCTGTCAAAAATACCTCTAATTTCCCTACATTTTTGACATTTGTTTGTCGCCGAGATGAGACTGCGACTATATTTTTAACGTTTTAAATTACGACAATTTGCCTTCGACTGTAGGATTTCAGAGATTTTATTTATTACACTCAAGATACTTGAATATTATAAGCAATTAATCTCACAGCACTACTCATTATTACAACACAATATGAACGATACGATCGGCTTAGATAATACAACTCATCAAAATATAATAATTAACAAAGTCTTTTGTTAAAACGTTGATCAGTAACAAGTTCCATATACCCGCTTTAATTTTGAGCTTAGAACACACCGCCAAACCATTTACGCAATTAGAACAACGAATCAATGGCCCACTAAATTAATAGCAGCAGTCACTAAATTAGTGGATTAGTCAGTGCTAACCGAAAATCGATGAGATACGTTCGTGTACTGCTAATTAGTCGTTCTTGTTTACCTTTGTAATGATTTGACATCAAAGTGGAGGGAAGACGTGTCGCAGAGGAGTTTGATGTGAAGGCAGTAGTTCAAATGACATAGTTTGCTTGGGACTTAATTAATTGTATGAAGAATGAGTGGAACTAGAAACTATTTATACCTAGTGGTATTTTTGTTTTGTTTTGTGGGTATTTTTTTCAATGTAAGACATCTACGTCCGTGTAGTTTCTTGCCCGTTCTTCTCCATAGGAATCTACTATGCTTTGAATGAGTAACTAGGTTCCTCTTCCTGACTGACCCTTGGCAATTTAAAAGTGCCTGTAATTGGTTTAATTGAAATTAATACTTTGAGTTTGAGTCTGTTTGGGCTAAATATGCATGGGTTCAAATTCTCTTGAAATGGCTTTCACGGTGGGACCCTTAGCAGGATGATCCGAAGGCTCACTTCTTTGCTCAAAAGGTTGATTCAGAAGCTTATAGGTACCCTGTTTTAAGATGTCCTGTACTGTTTTTCTAAGTTAATCTCTCACTGAATTACAGAGAAGGAACATATTTTTGGAAAGTTTGTAAACTAAAGTCGCTAACGTTTAATTGGACCGTATTCGTTCCTTCTCTATAATAAGGATAAAGACATAGCTCCAGTAACAGGCTGATAATACATTTTAAAACCCTTATATTACTGTTTTTTATAAAAAATTCAGTCTGTTTCTATGTATGTGTAGCGAAATAGTTTTTGTGTAGCAGTTACCACCATAGCGTGAGAACATGAACGTGAAGCATTTAATCCATCAATATCTGGTGCGTGAACACCGATCCAAATATACATGCATATGCATACCATTACCGTCCGCCCGCTAACACCCTAAAACCGGCACGATAACCCGTTTCTGTCACTCAAATAATAATATTTGTTGGCCATGATAAATTGCTGAAACAGCTGATAAATTCCGTGGCAGATGTATTGTGATGATTTTGGCGTATTAACCGTTATTGCTGGCTTTGATTTTGTGACGGTTCTCATCGCTGCTGAGACGATTTGGACTTGTTCCTTGCTGGTTGGCCGGAGAAGGCGAAAGATGAAGTTGGAGGAGTATGGGGGAGACCTTTGCCGAGCAGTGGGATAACATCGGTCAATAAAAAACAAATGGTTGTCAAAAGATTGCAAATGTATCTTAAAAAACCGATTGCTCGTTGACTAATTATTGAGGTTTTCTTCGTTTGTCTTTTGTTTTTAATTTTAAGATTTGAAATCTGCTCTAAAGAGTTCTTTATGTTCCTAATCTAAGCTGGGATTTAATTCACCTCCATAAAATTTGCTTCGCCGTATCTTGCTACTGAAAATAATGTAAACAATACACTTTTTCAACTTCCTATAAGTCACTGTAAACTCTCATTCTAACAGCTTAACTGTTCAGTTCCGAGTCTTCCGAGCATATATTACGTTATGGTGTACCAAAAAAGCCTCTTTTTCCTCGTAACCGTAACCAATTCCTCTGAATGACACACAGGGGAGTAATCCTAACTTGGCCTACTGAATCTGTCTGTTACCGTCAAGCTTCGTATCGCGAAACTCAAACTTAGTGATTTATTTACGTTGCTGTATTGATCGAGTGTATGAAGGTACATTTAGGGAGAAACGGGGTCAAGTTGCTACTGGTACTCCTCGTACTTTTGGTACTCTTGGTACTGTTGGAACTCTTGCTAGGATACACTCCGTGTCATTTTGTTTGTTTTACACGAGCAAATAATCTGAGAGATTTGATTGAGTTGTGTTCCGGAAGGGAAGGGTTATTTGATGTCTTTGGATGGAAACTTAGTTTAAAGGCTGTAGGTATTTTGTGTTGGGAGTCGGTGGTTGGTTCGATAAAGTTTAAAAGCAGTAGTTAGTATATTTGTTATAAATAGGACATTTCGTACACGTGTATCATATTATTGTTGTCTACTTTTTACATGGCTGTAAATTGTGTTTTCAACTACTTTCGGGCGAATGCGACAAATGTTATAAAAATATGATTTTTGGCATTTTCAATCTCGAAAAGCAGCCAGCCGGTGGGTTAGTTTTAGTCTTTCGCTGTAATGGTAAAAAATGCTGAAGATATTATTTCCCATAAGAAAATAGTAGGTACTTTTTTTTCTGGCTTAGTTCTTTAATTTATGGGCATAAAATGTTCGACACTTGAATGACGTCCTTTTAAAAGTTTTACTAGTTCTACCTAGTAAATTTTGAAATAGTTGTCAAATTTTCTTTACCTATATAAGGACTTTGGTAAAATCAGCCGTTACTCGCAGTGACAATCTTCAAACATCTGAGATAACAATAAATTATGTAACATTGTAAACGATTTGCCTACGAAGGGGAAAAATACGGTATCACATCATACAGTTAAATCTACGATGGCACACGTCGATAAGCGATCATCTTCATATTTAGACGCGTGACGATTATGAACTTGAACTGAAAGAAATAAGGGCAACAGCTGAGCTTGCGCGCGCAACAGCTGTTCGACAGTTGGGAGAGAAAAATATGCTGCTTGTTATGAGGTAAAGTGACGACACGGGTGGCACAGAGGCTGAGCGATCGACTGCTGCGTTACGTGTCGCGGGTTCAATTCCCGCACGGAACAATATTTGTATTGCCAACAGGTAGTTGTTCCGGGTCTGGCTGTTTGTGTATGTGAGTTTAAATGTTTGTAAACGCACCCACGAAACAGGAGAAATTCCTAGTGGGGCAATATTAAAAAAAAAAGTATTTTAGTTACCTTACAGTAGGTACACCCAAATATCTTTGTTAACCCAGTGCAAGATGACATAAGATATTTACTAATAGGTAATAAGTAGTTATGCTATTTTAATTAAATTTTGAATATGTAATAAGTTTAAATTTTTTGGGTTCCGTACTCAAAAGGTGAGGGAAAAGACTAGGCAGATGTTGACCCAAAGGGTGCCAAGAGACGCCCTATTATTAAACCGCCGCTGTACGTCTGTCCGTTTGTCTTTCAGCGGGCTATATCTCATGAACCGTAATAGGTAGACAATTGAAATTCACAGAGTGTGTATTTCTATTGCCGCTATAACAAGAATAATAAAAGTCAATTTAGTCTAGTTAAAAATTAATGAGGTCTCCATACAAGAAACGCGCCTTTTGCCTTGTGGTACGGAATTCTTGACTCGCAATTGGCCGGTTCTTTGACTGAGGAAGCTATTTTTAAACGTAGTAATCTATTTTTAGACATTTGACCTTAACCTTTTAAAAAATAATAACAAGCCGTTCATTTTTAGACCTTCCAATTTGCATCACCACACACTGTAAACTCCAGTCAGGAAGCCAAACTTTTCATACCTATTCAAAGCCCCCATCCTCAAGTTATTGACTCCAAATTGTGGTCTTATTAATTCTAATTACGAATTGAAAGCACTTTCAGTTTCAGGATAATTACATTAATTACTAGAACATCGCTAATGACGCGATGGCGTATGCGCCTACATAGATGCAATATGCAAGTAGGTATGCGTTGATGGATAGTAACCAGACTAATTGCGTTAGGTATCGGGCGCATATTAGCTATTACGGCTTTTATTGCGGAGATGTAATTTTAAGCGCTAATTAAGCGGTAGTTAAGGGAGCTGTTCGAGACTGTTGATCTGTTTTTACGTGTTAATTTCTTGTAGGTATTAAAAGTGAGTATGCGGACGACGCCTAAGGGTCCTTTTGTTTTTATTTGTATAGTTAGTTAGACCTTCCCAACTCATTACCAGTCTTATCAAGGGGTATCGCATTACCAAGTAACTGGGTTGTGGAGGTCAGAGAGGCAGTCGCTCCATGTAAAGTACGGGTATTCAGCTGCATCCGGTTAGACTGGAAGCCGACCCCAACATAGTAGGGAAAAGGCTAGGCAAAGGAGGAGTTAGTCATTTAACTTAGTACCTAGTGAAAATAATTAGTTGTATTATACATATATTGTCCGATTATCCCACTATTGCCAGAAAAACCAGTTGCAACTAAGTTTACACAAAAGTAACTTTTTATACTTTACAAAAAATATAATACTATACATACACTTTTTGCAATGCCCCCCTACAAAAAGTGGACTTTATTCGTGATCTCGGCGTTATCCTTGATTCTAAGCTCTGATTGGACCTAGGAAATTACACATAGGAAAGATTGTTAATAAAGCGTATCAATTATATGAATTTGTAATGCGATCAACAGTCGATTTTAAAAATTCTTCTTCTTATATTTGCTTGTATAAGTCTCTAGTACGCTCTCAACAGAAGGCTAATTCTCGTAATTTAAAACGTTCAAAATCTAGTCGCAGTCTCATCTCAGCGACAAAGAAATGTCAAAAACTTGTCAAAATATAGGGATATTAGAAGTATTTTTTGACAGATTGAGACTGAGATCAGACTGTGAACGGTCTTAAAATTACGAGAATTGCCCCTCTGGAGTATGCCGTGTCCGTCTGGAGTTCATACTATAAAAAGTACGTTGAAATGATTGAGTGTGTTCAATATAAATTTCTACGTACCATGCATTTCAGATGTTAGGGTATTATTTGCCATACCAACATTTGCTTGCAAGCTTTAAGCTCGCAACACTTGAAAATAGACGTAAGTACTTAGAAGCTATGAATTTGTATAGTATTGTTAGAAATAAATTTGACAGCATTGAACTCTCCAATATGATATGTTATGCAGTTCCTAGGACCGTCCACAAGCGAAAGGTGCGCGCTGGCAGATTATTTTCAGTGGGTACTTGCAATACCAACTCTGGCACGCGCTCGCCTGTTCGCAGAATGGTCGATTCCTACAATAAGACTTTTGAACATATAGACATTTTTGCATGTGCAATAGGTATAATATAGGTTCAAAAGTCTTGTACTTAAGGAGCTTTCATAAATTTTATTCTTTATTTTTCTTTTATTGTGCTATTTTTTGAGTAGTATAAACATATATTTTATATACATTTCATTATATATTCATATTATCGTTTATGTTATATGTATTATATACATCTTAAACACGAGAGTTAATTTAATAACTTAAAAATTGTATTTGTAACCTTTTAAACCTTGCGATTGTTTTCACTGTATTGTATCCTATGGTTAATCTGTGAACAGCGTTGTGGGCTACAATATTATCTATATATTTTGAGTTTTTATTGTTTCTATGTTTTATATTGCAGCTGTTTGTTGTTCCTCTTGAATAAAAATAATAAATTGTATACAGGGTGGCAGGGACATCGACGCGCAAACTGTAACCATGAATTCAGCACATGATTCTAGATCCTCTAGTGTTGCAATTTTTGGTCGGTTATCAAAAAGAAAATCAGCTGTTTCATAGAAAAGTGCAATACCTACGCGGTCAAAATGTAAGGAACAGTTGCTTTTTTTTTAAACCGACGAAAAATTTCAATGCACGGCGTTCAGAATCATGTACTGAATCCATGGTAACCGTTTGCGCGTCGATGACCCTGTCACCCTGTGTAAACATTTTAATGTATAAGAAATAAATTAACTATGTGACTACATTTTAGAGCATACTGCTACCAACTTCTCTTTGATTGGCTGAGTTTTTCACATTTATAAGTACTTCTTGATAGAATACTGCCTTAAAAAATATAGCTGAATAATAGGTATAGTCGTCCTCGTAAGACAGATAGTTTCAAGTTCAACCTTAATGAAGTTTAATCTACTGAGAGTTTTTGTCAAAGGTAAAAATGTAAGTTAAAGAAAATAGTATAGGCTATTTATTTATTTTTGTCAAAAGTGGTAACGCAATTACGACGTCGAGACTACATACAGCAGAATGCATTTAATATGCTAGCTAATTAATACGATCTTTCAAAGCAAAACAATTCCGCCATTCGAGAAGAAGTAAAGACAAAAGACGGAACCTTTTCTTTTTTTTTTTGGGTGGGAAAACATCAAGTGACCTCTCCCGCTCTGGACTGAGCGGAAGGGCGTGTCAGACTTTTACTGACTAAAACCCACCCGTGTTCCTTCAGTTGCCTGTGCCAGGGGCCACGTATCTCTTTCGAACAACCCGCAGCTCTGGCAGGCATCGGCCATAGCGGACCCCGTCAGTTCGTGCTGACATCTTTTTGAGGCGCGCGTGGAACACAACGCGCCATCGACCCGGCCTGGTCCTTACCGGGCGGCGAGCTGCCCATTGCTCGCTGCCCGCGCCTACGGTGGCCGGGAGTTGGCTATTGACTCCCATCCAGGGCGTCTCCTGTGGCGGCTAGTGGCGTGAGGGCGCAGAGATTGCCTCTTCCTCACGCGCTCCGCCTCCTCCTTCGCGAGCATTACTGCTTCGCAGAAGGAGGTGACGGCCTGCCATGCACTCTTGCTCCGTACCATGGCCTGGACCAGGGCCGGACGCGTGAGATCGCCGCCGCCGATCGCCGCCCACGAGGACACGGCGGTGCTCCGCCCAAGCCGGGCAGACGTCCACCGTATGATCCACCGTGTCCTCCGGGCGATCCACACAGTGGTGACACCCTGGCGTTTCCGCCCGCTTTATCCTGAACAGGAACCTCCCGAAACAATTGTGTCCGGTGAGGACCTGCGTCAGGCGGAAGGTGAGGGCGCCCTGGTGCCTCTCTAGCCACTCCTCAAAGAGGGGACTTATCACCGCAATTGTGGCGTGCCCAGCACTGGGTTGCGACAATCGCACTCTCCATGCCGCTATGAGATCCCGCCGGAGCTCTGTCCGCTGAGCCGTGATTTCTCGCGGCAGCGGAGTAACGCCCCAGCGTTTTGCCTCCTCTCGCCACTCCCATATGTGGGCGAGGACTTTGGCCTGCAGATCCTCGATGACGCAAAGACGGAACCTTAACCACAATTAGGAAGACACCAATAAATAATTCAAATTAAAGTCGATACTAACTATCTAACTGCACAGCACTGTGCCGGAGGTAAATAATTGAAGTAATTGTTGGGTCAAATCGGGTCAATTAATCATCGGATGCGGTCCAAAGCCGCATTATCAATTTATAAGCCGACCAAAATACTCTACAAGGGTTGCTGCGCACATGTTCGGGTAGGCACATTCGAATCGGCAGTATTTGTTGAACAACAAAGCCGACCCGACACAAATTCGGCTTTAATTCGTCTCGTGCCGATTGACAGGCTTCTTTCGGCATTTAAGGCTCCCGCAGACAGGCGCGACGCGACAATAGTCCAACAATTTCAATGAAAACTTCATAGAAACTGTTTTACCAGAGTCGCGTCACGCCTATCTGCGGGACCCTATTCCATCACTGAATTGTGTTCAGGTCAGCTCGGCACAATTCAAACTAAGACGAGCGGCTTTTCCTGAACATATATCATCTCGTATCTATATTCGATATTGTCGCGAAGCTGCGCCGATTACTGCCGACAGCCGAGCCGAACATGTGAGTAACACCCCTTACATTTCAAACTCTCGCGTTCGGTTTGTTCAGCACAATTTTGGTCCTAACAATGTAGCTGATTTTAGACTAATACATATTTATGCTGGGACGGCAAGCTGTCGGCCAATGAATTATGGGATGAGTGATGTCACATTTTTGTTGGTAAGTGACCGTTGAATATTAAACGGCATGTTTTGGCTGTGGAAATGGCAATGGAATATATGTAATTGTTTACGTAAAGTTATTGTCACTAATCATCTCTAAAACGGGATCTTTCTACATGTTACATAACAACATAATCAGCCTTTAATGTTCCCACTGCTGGGACACAGGCCTCCTCTCTTCTAGAAGGAGTGGGCTACAATCTAGCACGCGGGCCCAGTGCGGATTGGTAGATGTCGCATGTCTTCGAATTTTTGGTTCTAATGTTTGCCGACGTTTTGAGAGAAGGAAAACATCATGAGGAAACCGACAGCTTCTACAGACTATAACATCATAATTCTCGACCCCTAAAGCTTGTACAGACCACCCCTAAAGGAAGGTATAAACACAATTTCGCATCAAAAATGTTAATAAAATAATCTCCCGGAGATAATCTGGATATATGGAAAGTAAGTGATTTAACGCATCGCCACATCCGCCCGAGACCCCATAAAAAGTGATAAGTAACGCGGGCCACCATAAAATCATGGATTCATCCCGTGGGACATAGCACTTAAGTGTCAATATCATAACGCCGATACACATCGAGGGCGGCTTGCGTTGGTGGTGCGATAAAGACGTACAAAAATACTAGACCACTCAAATTGATCCGAGAATATATTTTGATAATACCTTACACGTCTTTTTAGTAAGGGGTCTTAATAAACTGGTCTTGTCACCGTGTGGGTGATCCATTTTAACGTTCAACCTCTTTTAAGGATTTCATTGATTAAGCTGTTGCTCATGTTACTCTAATATTTTCAAGATGGATCTTTATTTAAATAGAAGCATTGAGCATTATTATTACAATAGAGCTGCTTTTAAATGCAAACCCATTCAGTTTTCCGAGAAATGCTTAAATAATTACGGAGATAGAAACACAGAAGAAAGATCATAATTTCCTTCAGAACATAGCCTCAAAAACAGAGACGAGCTGACAAAAACAGTGACAGCAAAAAAACCATATCGTTTTAAATTCAAATGCGACGAAAAACTCATAAATATTATATCATTCGAGAGTGCAGCACGCTCCTAAAAGCGCACTAAAAAACCTTTGTCCCGTTCAAACAATAAACCGAAATATCCGAGTGACTAGAGACGGAACATTCGAATGCAGTAAACTTTATCTTAATGTCTCTATACAGTTTAAAAATATCCCGTCCATGTGTTGGCTGCGTTCGACGCAACAACGACGGACGTTGTTTGTCGTCCCACTTTGTAATACGCGTATATTGATGGCAGGATTTCATTGTTTTTTGGCCTTTCAACTTGTAATACATGTATGGAGTATGACGGCTGGTCCCAGAGAAAAGGTTGTTTTAAAAGTTGAGCGCCGAAAAATCATAAAGGTTGTGTTCGGGCTCGACGTGTAGCGTTTTGTCAACCTTTTTACGTATAGCCTATTATTGCGAGCGATGTTTTGTGGTCAGTCAATCATGTTTCTTTCTTTGGTAGCTTGTAACGGACTTGTACATTAAAAAATAATGAAATGAAATCGGACAAATGGTTGTTTTTTGTAATGTTACATGGTTCTGAAAGGTGAATGACATATTGGGGACAAATTCGACACAATTCTAGAATGTCTAAATTTAAGTTAATTCACATTAGCTTTTGTTCGCGTGGAGGTCGGAAGTTAACCCACGGGAACGTACTGCCGGGCTCACAAGTGTCTGGTTAGAATGTATTAATCCGGATTATAAACTATCTGTGTGCCAAATTTCATTCAAATCCATTCAGCCGTTTTTGCGTGTTTGACTAACAAATATTCAAATATTCACATTTACAATGTTAAAGTTGTACAGTAGGATGCTAATTTCCCAATACAATACCTACACATTCTAACCAGACAAACAAAACATTCCATAACAAATATTTCTATCTAAACAGCGACCTAACCGAGCATATCGTCGACATAAACTAGCCTAACAAACACCCCCATTAGCATTTCAAGTGCCCCCATTTTCACGTAACAGTTGCATATAGGCTAGGGCTAGGTCATAAAAGTAACGCACTGTCTTATCAAATGCCACGGGAAATGTGATGTTATCGCCTGCCATGGTAACATTATATGCAACCAGGGACCCATCGAGTATTACCTTACAGCTCACGTAGGTACAAAATTCAAAATTTTCGCGTACTTCGTTGATTGCTGTAAGGGTGAGAAATGTATATTGGGGTAATATTTCCGCATATAATTTAAAATATTTTTCGTTCTTTGTGAAATTGTAATTACAATTTGTACAGTTGAACTTTCTGTTTACAATGAGAAAATTTTATGAGGTTTCCTAGTTCTGTTATTTATACTGAAAATTACTCATTCTTTACAATGAAAAGTTTATGAAGAAATGGCGTCGGCGTTGTACCTCCATAGTTTTTACGTTACAAAAAGGTGGGTAGAACAAACAATACCTACCTTGTAGGTACTATTTTTTCTTAACCTTCTAATATGACCTACTCCCCAAAAATAACAATAAACCCTTGATTTTTGTCACATAAAGTCATCACAGAAATTTTTGTCCTGGTTAGCAAATCAATTTCGCTCTCTAAACCAAGAAAGCACTTTATATGTAAGAAAAGCTATGAAAAGTCAACCCCCTCGCTGCCTGTCCCATAAATACAACATCTCACTGCCTATAAACATACAATTTTTCGTCAAATCAACACTCCGTGATGTTCGCACATGCAACCTTTCAGAGCGCTTACCTATCAACATACAGATATAATTGAATCGTTTACTCGCGAAGTGGCCGATTTAACGTATGTTTGCGTCCCAAAGCGATTCCGTATCGATTTATAAAAAGATGATTTGGTAAGCGATTAGATATAATTTGTTGATATTCTGGGCTGTTAGCCGACGATGAAAATGTTTATGCGAATAATGGAATATTTTTTACGTTCTGACTTTTTTTTGTTGGGTTTATTGACAGACTCTGGTTTTGCTTTGAAAGCTTTTTGATCTATCGCTCAACGTGAGTAGTTAGTAATGTGAAAGAAAGTTTTTTGTTTGTTCTACTTTTATTTCTGGAAATGTGACTGTTGCTAAGTGTGTACTCGGGTTTGATTGGCGTCACAACACGAGGTAGGCTACTTTTAACGTTTATTGAACTAAACTTCGTGGCAACAATTTGCTCTAGATACAGGATGGCAGTAAATTCGGTTTCCGTACATGATTTTGAACACCCACGCTTGAAATTATTCGCGGTTATTAAAAAAAACATTAGCTGTTCCATACATTTGATATTGCACTTTTCTATGAAACAGTTGTTTTTTTTTTTTGATGACCGACAAAAAATTTCTTCGCTAGGCGACCATGTGCTGGTATGATTGTTACAGTTTGCGTGTCGATGTACCTGCCACCCTGTATATTAATATAAAACTACGTATTTTCATTTATGGTGATCATCGTAATATCTCCCAAATTCTGCATTGAAAGTCGAAAACTCGCTCCTACACACTCCAAGACTTCGTCAATAAAAATCACCCACAAAATAAAATCGAAAACAATTACGAACAAACAATTTGGTAACACGGTCAAGTTAAATAAAACACGAAAATGTATTTTTAATTCATCCTCAACCCAAAATGCAAACTAAATAAAGCATCGAATCGAAATAACGACGGTGCGAATGCAAATTATTTAATCACCTCGCCGTGTAGCGTTGAAATATGAACAAAAAGTAAAGTAGCCAAACAAAAATATTGGCGACAGAGACGAAGTTTCAACAGTTATGCCGTTTTACTAATTATTTCGTGTTCGTAGAAAAGTGGAGAAAATTGATTCACGAGGTAATTTTGAACCTGTGACGATTTGGGAATTGAAAGAAAATGTACTGTGTGTTTTTACATATTATTGTCGTGGGCAATATATTGATGTTTCTTAGAACCTGTAAGTACGACTTTAAGTAACCTGCTTATTGGCATAATATGATTAAGTACTGTGGGATGAGCTTATTGAAGTTTATGCTCACAAAGGATCTACGAGTGACGAACCCCAAACAATCCTGTTGTCTAGCTAACATTTTTATTGTGGCAGGAGCAATTTTCGATAAGATCGTGCGACCGGGAACTCTTTTCCTGAATAAATGCTTCATCAATTTTTCAGCAAAATAAAATAGCCAGTATGAGCATGTTATTATGTTTCATATTATGTAAAATTGATTTTCATACAAAATGGCCGCTGTAACAAGCTTTGTCTACATAACTCGGTCGCTTAAATAGAAAACAATGAAAAAAACAACGCAGAACGGCGTCCACACAAAGCCTATCGGGCCTTATGTGACTTTGCAATGTCGGCCTCTATAAAATATTTTCAATACCGAGGGAAATTGGTCAAAAATGACTCCCCAACAAGATTATCTCGGCTGCTTCCGACCTTAAGCAGAAATGTGACTTACATCTTTCATTTTAAAGTTGATTTTCCTTTGATAACTTTCAAGTATTTTAAGTATACTGTTTCAGCATTATGTAAGTTACTTCGGGGACTGGAGAAGTAATTTGTTGGGGGCTTATTTAGTGTTCTTTGCTGAGAGATGAAATTTATTTCGTAACATGTATATTGCGACTGGCTCGAATAACTTGAAGTAGCGGGCATAAATATAGGAAAAACAGGGACACATATTATGTATGTGGGAAATATATGGAGCTATTAGAAACTGGGTAAAAGGCTTGTAACTCTTCTTATGTTTTATAACTATCGGTTAATCGCAGGACAAAAAGTGAACTACCAAACCGATAGCAGTAGCGGTTAGTTAGTTAACTTTACCATTCTTCATTCTAAATCTTTTTCAGTTGTTTAGTGTTAATAATAGTAACAATCCTCTCATTTAACCAGTTAATCACTCAGTAAAAAAATATTAGAAATACGTCCCACATATCTCAAAACCCCCACAACATAGGATCATTTGGCTAATACACCAAGCAAGCATTATCAATGCTTCCTTGCTGTATTAGCCAACCTCACCCAGATGAAAAAAATACCCAAAGAAAAGCAAGCCTGCTTACTCCCCGCACAAAGACATAACGACGCACTTTCCCAATCGACAGTACGTATTAGAACAACGCCCGTCCCCCCGTACCCCCTGGGAGACCGTAAGAAGACAGGATCACCAACTTTTTCCATCTGAAACTTGCACTATAAATCGTCACGGGCCGCCGAACGAGAACTATCGAAACTATCCCCGCCCCCCGGTTTATTGACAATTTATGGCAGATTTGCATTAGTAGTGACTAAATGACTCGACGAATTCCGAGTTAGAACGGATTGGATTTACATTTATTTTTGTTTAGTTTTTCGGAATTGTTTTTGAGTGAGAAAGATTATGGGAAGGTTTTATTTTTTGGTGAATGTCGCACTTAACAAGAGCGCCGGGGTAATTGCGTAACATGCCAAGTCAAATCATGGCTACTGATAAATAGCAATGGCTTTTTGACAGTTCATCAACATTCATTGCGTTATTTACGTTGTTGAGTAGACAATTTTTTCGAACATATACAGCAATAGATTAGAAATATCCTTTAATTAATGGTTATAGGTACATGTTCATTTGCAAACACACATTCCACCAAAAAATACCAAAGGAAACTACTGATTAGCATCGGTCGAAGCCATAGCAAGTGTCGGATTTAGAGTACACTACACTGCAAACGGTATTGTATTTCAAATAAAGCACCAAATCCAATCCTTTGTCTTCCATTCTATTTAATGAACGCATAATATCTGAATAAGCAATTGAAATGTTCTATACGTACATTCCGTACGATACGGTTAAATTGTGCCCATATGAAATTCTATTAGGTGCCAATTTGTTCCCGCTCCCAACCGGTTTTCTCGACGAAGACTGTGTTAGGTAAAGAAATACTCTGGATGTATGTAGATTGGGCTGCGGGGAAAGTGGAGAAATATAGAGATCGTAAATGCTGGCGGTTGAGTTCATTCTTACTTTATAACGTGACTATTCTTGAGAACACACACAATGTTACGGTTTGCAATGAAAGTGATCGGACCGGTTTCATTTGTTTTCCGATTTAAATAAAGTCTTTACTCCTTTTTAGAGTGGCTATTCTCATAATTTTAAGAACGTTCACAGTCTGAAGGCCAATTCCCGTAATTAAAAACGTTCAAAATCTAGTCACAATCTCATCTCAGCGACAATCAATGTCAAAAACTTGTCAAAAATGTAGGGAAATTAGAGGTATTTTTGACAGATTGAGACTGAGAGCAGAGTGGCAATTCCCATAACTTTAAGGACATTCACAATCTGATCTCAGTTTCAATCTGTCAAAAATAACTCTAATTTCCCTACATTTTTGACATTGATTGTCGCTGAGATGAGATTGCGACTAGATTTTGAACGTTTTTAATTACAGGAATTGGTCTTCAGGTCTGCAAATGCGATAGATTTTTTTAAGAGCAAATGCAAATGAATCCCAAGTGATCACGACAACAACGAGACTACATACACGACTGTTCATTGTGATGAGGACCATTTCAAGGTAACTATGATACAAATACAATATATATAAACCGACGAAGCACTGTCCAATAACAGGTAGAGTGTTACATCGTGTTTTCGTTATTGATTTCTTAACAAATTTTTAATGACTTCACAAGTCTGTAGTCACCAAGAATTGATGCCGTGACCACACCGACCGCAAACGAAACACGATCTACTCGATTAGATGTCTGTACAATAAATAATCGATATCGCTCATTCGCCTCGACGTTCACAAATAGCATTTTAATGTTTTATTCGACAGCTGTATTGTTAAAATAGATGTTTTGGAAGTAATCGAAAATGTAGGGAGCTGAAATCTATAATGGTGTTATAACTATTAAGTTATATTCTACGTGTAAATGGCCGCAATAAATGTGGCCTCATACTGGGCCCAAACGGTATAAGAAACATAGATGTACCGTCGAAAGAAGTTATATTCTTGAAAATAATTTGCCATTTAATGTCGTTGGGAGCGTTGTGATAAGCCCCAGTTTATCTTATTGGTACCTATACTTTTTCCTTCAACCTTTCTTAAGTTATATGACATCATTCCAACCCGCGTAACTCGCATTAAGACTGCGTGGGTTATCTTCTTCCATTATTCTCCACATCTCTTCAAATGCAAATATAAAACTGCTTTCCCTAATATCGTATAACTTAGAAATTGCCAAAAAATACTACAGTTAATTCTAGTTAATATCAAAAGAAATTGTTTACAAAGAAATCTCGTTGAAAAACCGCCCCATCCCACTGCCAAATCAGCTTGAAAATACTAGAACTGAAGTGCTGTTTTAATTCGTCGTGTTACTTAGCAAGTGTTGTGTAGGTATTCAAGTTTCCCTTTGATTAAAGACGCGAAGATTTCTTGATTAAAATGTCTCAACAGAGTGACTGCGGTTGTTACTATTGAAGAGCGTGTTTTGAGTTACGCTCGCCTCTTTGAAATTTGAAAACTTTAGTTTATCTCCTCTAAGATTGTTGGCATACTGTTATACAAATGTTTTAATAAGTTCTGTATTAAGTATATTTGTATTTGTTTGTTCGTAATTTTAATGATGCGAATTCGAACGTTTTGTTGACAATATTTTCGTTCAAATATTGCGCATGTTTCAAGTTTTTATCTAGAATTAATTTTGATTTAGCTCTCAAAACCTGATTTAGTATGTTAGTTATTACAGTTGCGTAGATCGAAGTGGGTACAAATAGTCTAGCCACGAATTACGTTAAAGACAATTGTGTCATTGATGAAGTAGTCCCGGGCCGTGCGGAGGCAACTGAAAACCTTGGCACGTAGGGGTGCCCGAGTCGGCACTTATGAGAACCATAACACATAAATACAATTTCGGTCGGTATCATATCCATATTTCTTGCCTCACTGATTAGATATGAAGAATAATATTTTGTCGGGGTAAAATAATATCCTGATTTATTCTTACGGGCAAGATAACGGCGCGGAGGATGTGACCGTAATGGTCGGCACCGGGCCGAAATTGTCCGAAATGGCCCGAAACGGGCCGAAAGTGGCCCCTACCCAGAGCGTATTTTTACATATTATTTTCAGGGGAAGCATTAAATTACAGGGGATTTTTTGTGGGGAGTTATGAAAGACCATATTTTGCGGAGGTGTGTGGAATGAAAACGACTCCTGCCTTCGAGAGGCGAGAGAAAAATATAATTATATGTTTTATGTGGTTCTATATTTTATTAGGGTAGGCTTTTGTACGTAAGTTTCAGGGTGTTAAATCAACGAGGAAAGCGTTAATGTGCTATTTGTCAGTGGAAACGCCACGCTCAGACATTTGGCTTAGAGGATGCAATTTTCAACAAAGCGTGTAATATAGGAAGGGTCATTTACAAAATACGGCCAACTTAGTGATTACGGCACATTTTTGGGCAAAATACAGCATATAATACATTATGATAATCCTGATTTATTAAGGATTATTTAGATACATAAATACGGGTTATAACAAATCTACACATTCTTGTAAAATACATAAAGGTTTTTAAAGGATTCAGACGTCACAAACAAAATCTATCTAAGTAATTCGTGCTTCTGTGGTAAGTACATAATAAGGTATAATATAAGGGATTATGAAGCGGTGATCAGAGGTGATGAAATAGTTCAATACCTTCACTATCAGATCATCTTCGTGGGTCCAGTGTTCCCAAAACTGGAAAATAAAAGTAAGTTTCAGAACAAATCATTATATGAAATTATGTTTTAATGGCGTTTGTTCTTGTAACTAACTAATTAATGATGATTCATACACAAATACATACACAAACACACACGCATTCGTTTATTGACCCAAATTGTAAGCTTAAACTAGGATTAAATTTGTCTGAAATGCACCAGTTTCCAGTACTATTTGCATTACTCCATTATAACAGTATTTCAACATTTAACAATTCCAGGAATTCAATTGAAACAAACATAACCAATAAACAATGCGTTGAGTAATTCGGTCGAAATCTATTATGCGAGTGTAATCCTTCAGGGTCATGACGTCAGCAGTGAGGTCATAGCTCCTATTATGTATTCAGTGAACCGTAACTATTGGGACGACTCGAATTTTTATATGTAATAAACAATTGATGAGCGATCCGGCATCGTGAGAAGATTTTTAATCGGGAATCGGTTAGTTGCTTAAATAAAGCTAGTACTACACATGCCAGTAACTTGCGCAAATTATACAAGTAGCTTGCATGTCATAATTACTTACCTGTCTGTAATCGGTTATAATAAGACAGATGGATGACCCCTGTAACACAGGTTTTACCTAGCTTGGGGGTCAGTAATCAAATCGTTGTGCACCTGTAAGTTCTACGCTGTAAATGTTGCACATAAGTAGTTTCTATTCACAACACAATACAAACTTCTAATTGACGATAAAGCCAGACATACACTTGCCACTAAAGTGTGCAAGTAGCTTGTATGCCATTGTGTCAATCATCAATCAGAAGTTGTTATAGCAATGTTATGCAAGCTAGGTACTTGCATACTTTTATGGGCATGTGTAGTCCTGGCTTAAATAGAAGATTCCAGGTGCATCGATATAACATCATACGCTTGACTGTGGTCGGTTCACTGCATCGATTGCATTCAAACAATAGTAGTTTGTATCAAAGCAATAATATAGTGGGTTTAAGGAGAGCTAGTGAGCATAAAATGTAATGGTATCTAGTCCTATCGTATAAACCGTATCCTAGTAGTGACTTTTACTACTGCATGGGATACGAGGAAGTCGAGTTTTGTTTTGTTTTCAACTTCCAAGACAGAAATAGTCTTTATAAAGCTTGTTTTAACTGAAAATGTATTTTTACAGGATTGAATCCACACCGAAAAATTTGCTCCCACACAAAAACATACATTTTCAACTACCAAACCAACAAATAGCGCGAAACAAAAAGGAAAATCGAGCGAACTTTAAAAATCACGTTTTCTAGGAAAATTCTACGTGGTCCCGTTCATATGTGGCATTCAAAATCAGTACCTCGACGCCCTGTTCGAAACAAAACGTGAGAATGGTACCTTTGAAATCGGCTTTCTGCAATCCAATGCATTAGAAAGAGACGGCCTCACAAAAAAGTAGTTGTACAGAAAAGGATAGATGATATGCGGACAGTCTGAGACGCGAGTTGAATTGTAAATGCGAATTGCGAGTCGCGGATGCAGTTTCAACCTAGTTTGCGTTACCGGTTAGTTTTCTGTTGCAAATGGACATCATTTGAAATTCTATCGATTTGGAGCAGACGCTGAAATTAGGGGAATCACTGTGAAGATTTCACCAAGAAGTAAGAAACTAGTCAGTGGGAAGCATTAAAGTATTTATCTCCTTTTACAGTGATCGATGAACGCGACAAACTTATATTGTCACTTGATATTCAGATTTACTCATTTCAAAGGGTTCCGCCTAGTGATAGTGAGTATGAGGTGAGGTGAAAAAGGATGAGAAAAGACAGAAAAAAATTAACAAGTTGGCGTGTATCGTGTATCCAAACTCACGTTATTAGCAATGAAGAAACCGAATAACACCAAAGTCATGCTTACACAGCTAGAATCATCCTTTAAGGCAATAACAACCGCAGTTACAAGGTGAAAGAAGATCTCCGAGAAATGAATACAGACCAACATTACTAATTAAGTTATTGAAGAGTCGAACAAACTTGTTGAAATTCAAAGTGGATTGTTTTTACGCCGGGGCATAATCAAACTAAGGAATTCCCACAATTTTAACGGTATATTTTCAGGTGAAGTGAGCTGGGATGCCTTGCAATCTTATTATTATGGACCAAGTTGCCTGAGTTTGTTTTTCAAGTAGGTACCCTATGGATATTTTTAAGGTAATGGAGATTTTATTATGTTTACCTTTGGCTTGTGGAACACTTTAGTGCGTTAGTTTAGTTCTTCAATCTTTTCATGATTTAGTGAGAGTGCAAGGTAGTTTAAGTTACTTTATTTGGCAACGAATTCACTTTGTAATGGATGAGTTGAGTTAAGTAGACTGCTGGTGGAAATATTGAAGTGGAATAGTTAGTTACGTATGTACCTTCTTGAACAATATTGTAGATGTTTTATCATGACTCATGGAAATGTTTGTGGTCAGTAACCGCAAAAATCCTTATAAAGGGTTCATATTTATATGGATGATGTAAAGAATAAAGTGTTTTAAATAAATTACTCTTACAGAAGTATTTGTGACGGAAATATGTCGTATGACAGCTATTATTACTTAAAAGTTACATACATTGTAGGCATTTGATTGATTGTGGTTTTACACGCATTGAAACAAGTCGAAACCTTCAGCACTTTCCAAGATTAAAGGAATAGACATTCCAACATTGCCACAAACCTTTTGAAAGTAACGAGCTGATACATTAAAATCGAGATATCGGTATTCGGATTCGGATAGGCATTATCGATTCATAGGACATCGAAACATTTCAATTAGGTTGCCGTAGCTTCAGAGGCAACTGTACGTACTTAGGGCTATAAATTCAGAATGAAGGTTACCTGGTTTATAGTGGCAGGCACGGTTTCTAATAAAGTTAAGGTTTATTAAGCACTTTTCTATTTGATGCTTTTGCCTTGTTTTACTAAATTTAGTTTTTAGATATAAATTTTTCATTACTTGCGTAACTTTGATGTTAAATACCTTCTTGTTTTTGGTCGTGTTGTCTGTGCTTTTTGTATTAAAGATAAAGAAATACTCACTTATATAACTATAGCTGCAATCATCCCCATTCTGTTGCGACTCACCTGCAAAAGAGAAATACAAATTAACTATTGACTAAAATGTGTGTGATATGGAAATGTAGTAGCTACGTTTATTTACTTCCATTTTGCTGTCCGTAAAATAATACATCTTAAGGGCTGACGTTGGTCTGCGTTCGCAAAACTAAACTTTGTGGAGTTGTATAAACAAATTCATTCACGTCCATAACGGAATCGTGACGTCACGTACAGGAATAAAATACGTTTAAACATCTAAACACTTTTGTAAGTATTCTTTAAAGGGACAGTTCATTCACAAAATAATTACTTCTTATCTGCCAAGAAAATTTGTACTTTGACACTCTAAAAATAAAGTCTAAAATCGAGTCCAGACTCTGAACACAGACCAACATTACTAAAAACTCAACACGTGTCATCTCTCTCAATCAAAATTGAATTCTATTACTAAATGGGTAGGGTTGAACTGCGACTGGTGGTTTTAAGCATCGTAACGTCACGTCAACATATATCGTACCGTCACGCGACATTAGATATGAATCTGGAACTCCTTAAAATGTCGTAATGACGTCTTCCGTAGGTTTTGTTTGAGGATTTCAAAAGCTATTCTGAAGCCACTGTGACACGTATGGTTATTAATATAAAGTAACTAAGGCATAATCAATCGTTTGAGTTCTTGAATTTTTAAAAAGGCCTATGTTTTTTATTCTATCGTTATACGGCTGTTAGCCATTAGTCGAATTGTTAACTGGCTAATAGACAAACAACCATTGTTATGAGCCGTTCGACTGCGGCCCATAAAACTGGGTCAGACAAATCTAGAACAAAAGTCGGTATCCAACATATGACCACCTGACAAAAAAAAACCTTGTTTTCGGTCCTCAAAGGTATCACTGCCGCAATATCGAATGACAAAAACCTAGAAAAACTTTTCACGAAAAATCGGTAGTCGTCTTTTTATCCCTAATGACGTAACTCTATACTTTATGGGCCGCTAGGAATTTCATTTTGGGCCTTTATATTTTTGACCACGCGGTTCCCATGGGGAGTGAGGGGATGAGGTATTAGGAGGGGGGAGTGTTCTTTATCGTGGCCATTGCGGGCTCTCTCACGTACGCATATTAGGAGAGAGGTCCTTCTAAAAGTCGTAAAGAGGTCGACTAAGGTCGGTACGTCTATGATGTGTCTTTGAGCTTCTTTCTTATTTCTTCCGATCGACTTTTCAGTTTGGAATTATGTATGTAAAAGGTTGTGTGTGACCTTTTTCTATTATTCCATGATAGATAGATAAATCGTTTATTTGGTGCATACACAAGACATAGCACAACATACAAAAGCACGATTAAATAATAACTATACATACATAATCAGCCTATAATGTTCCCACTGCTGGGACACAGGCCTTCTCTAATTACATACATGAATGGTAGGAAATAGCTACAAGGTGCCACTATAGAAATTTAAAAAGAAGACAACAATACATATTGTGATGATACTATTGGCTATGACAAAATTTAAAGAAGTGGAATGTGTGTGTGTGTGTGTATGATAGACAAATGTGTTGTTATTTTAAGATATAAGTTACATCGTTGTACCCAACTTTAAAAGAAAACTTCGCAGTCCAATAAACAAACACATTCACATGAAATCACATACTTCAATATTAATTCAAACTCATCATAAAACATTATTACAAGCAAAACCATAAAAAAAAAAACAAAAAAAAACATATTAATGTCGGGAAGCAGATATACGGGCCCATTGTGGTTCAAGAGGCTCTACAGTCACAACACTAGCGCTGTTCAATATCGTGTGAAGTTTTTTATACTCGCAGCACTATCTTTGTATGCATCATCACGATTGTCTCCCTTATAGAGTGATCTTTAACATTCCAACAAGACGTTGACATGTTCCAGGCTTACAATACCGCATAATGTAAATAAAATAAAATATTGTAAAACGATTTTTTTTAAGAGTAACTATAGTGTTTCTTCGCCATTCTTCTCCATACGAAACTACCCTATGGAAGGGCTACTTCATTTAATTCTTCTTCGTTGTTTGTAAATTTTGACATCCTCAAAAATGCTAGTGAGACTTTTTCGTCACAAGGTCGCAAATGCCACAGAGCATGAGGTGCTGGGTCGATCCCCAGGTCGACCAAAGTATTGTTGGGTTTTCCGTCTGAAATTTCTTAGTAGCAGCGTGGAGTCAGTCTGGAGTCAACCTGGAGTCAGCTTGGAGTCAACCTGGAGTCAGCCTGTAGTTTGTGCACGGTTAATGGCAATAAATAGGCTAGCTCCCTATTACATGGGACTTCAATTCAAATAACTGGCCAAATGTGGGTGTACTAAAGGTGCACCTCTGCCCACCTTGCAGATTACACTGTTGATGCAAGTGAGCATATCGTCAAAGTGCTTCAGAATTCTGAAATCCAGTGTAACCTATACCTAAGTATTATGTACGGATCAATAGACCAGATTCAGAGCAATCCCTAGATCTGAATCCGGCGTAAAGGCAGCCCACACGATTCTTGGAAGTGAGGAGCTTCGCTCGGACAGGCTTAAATCGCATAAATGTCAGTCAGTATCCATTGTATTAAGGTTAGTTTTAGGAATATGTTTGCATGGATTCTGCGTGATTAGGCTGGACACAAATGTGCGTTGATCTTTCTTGCTGACTGATGATTCTGTTACAGATTAAAATGGTTTGGTATCTAGTTATAGTGGAGTAGTGCTTGCTATGAATTGAGACCTACAATAGTAGTTATATTTCTGCTTATGCCTATTGCAAAGGCTTATTTTTTTTATTATGATTCTGTAGATAAATCAGCAAACATACATTGGTTAATTTAGTTTTCATTCTTCGTTTTATTTAATTTGATTTTAACTGATTTTATTTGACATTACGAGTATTTGATTTATTTTATATTTATAATTTATACTAATATAATTATGTTTGGCAATGGGTGTTAATTACCTGGTTTAAATGAATTTATTTATTTATATTTCATTTACTTATTGAATACTTTACATCGTTCCTCCATGAACTTACATGGCACAATATCTACAGAAAGATACTTATAAAACTTAAAATATCTCGTTTTAAAACTGGCGAAATTCCGTATAAATCGACAACGTCTTCACGTATAAAATTTATAGTCTAATGAAATATTGTTTAGCACTCGGCGCCGGTATTACCAAGAGTTTACGACTCATCTCCTCCATTTTTTTCGCAGGTCTTATTTGAAGACGCATTGTAGTGTTTGCGGTTTTCTTCAGTATTAGAATGGAGTGAAAATATAAATTTTAATTTTGGAGTTTTATATTATATTTATAGCAAAAGCAGCAGGTAGGTGAAATTTTAGTGTTTGAGCATTCGATATAGTACTTATTTGTACCACTAGTAACCTACAAATTTTCTATATTAAGTATTCAAACTGTTTACTCACTATGGTAAAGGACAAAAGATTAATGATTTTATTTCCATAAGTAGACTTTACACTTTTACACGTTAATCATATTTTTAAAACTAGATGATGCGTTTCTTGTATGTCTACTCTGAAAAGGAAGGCCGAAACAACTTCAGAGGTCAGTCTCTTTTAAAGTCCAGACATAATTTTGGTCAGATCATGTAAAGAGAAATTCAGACGCAAAAGACATGATGATTGATGGCTGAAACGATTTTGAGGAAAGAACTACACAGATTGAGTGTACCTGTCCAGTGTTGTGAAAATTACATATTTTTTCTTTAGGTAAGGCCAATATTTTACCAGGAAAAATAGCTCGCCGTAGGCAAACTCAATACATGAAACTATTCAGAGACCAATTATTTTTAGGAAAATGTTTTTATTTTTTTATTTACGAAATGTATTGATTTTCTTCTTTCTTATCTTAAGAGTTGTTGAGATTTCTCCTTGGTCCCAATAAGTATTTAATAACTTTCCATCGAGAACCCATAGTATCAATACTTGGTCGAAAGTGCGAAGGGTGGGGTGCGGCGACATTTCCGACTCCAAGCCGCCGAGTTCTCCTAATGACGCGAATATTTCCCGCTTGACGTTTAATTAACTATCAAAAGAGGGTAGTTTGAATAGCCTCCTCTAATGCGACGGTGCCAATCCTCGGCACAGCTTAGGAATCGCTTTTTAGTCCCGTTAACCTAATAGTTGTACTGAGTTTTGATAAGTAGTTTTTGAGTTATTGGCTTTACCATTTAGAACTAAGTACTTCTGAAATAAGCAAAGTATAAGTAGAAATCAATATTCGCTGAAAAACCCGTAAACTAGTTCACGTTAACTTTTACCAAATCTGCTTGAACAACTTTTATCGATATCAAAAAATAAAGCAAAACTTATCGCGAATTAAATTTCCCCTAGGAGACGAAGTTTCAAAATTGGTTTGGGTATATTTAAAGTCACGTCTAAGCACTAAATATAAAGATTTAAAAGGTTTAGAGATTACATAAGTGATAAGAAAAGAAATTCAACATTAAAGCACGATCATTTAAGACTTATCTTGGAGCATGACTATCTTGGTGAGATTACGTGTTACGCCATAATTTTTCTGATATATTTTTTGTAACTTGCGGTTTGCAGTTTCAGATCTCAGTAGCAACGACAAATCGGGGCACAGTTTCTCACAGTTCAATTTACAATGCAATCATCTATAACCGCGCCATCAGTCTTTGTGCTCTAAATAATTCTAAATGACAGTCTTGTGGGTGCTTCGGCGCAATCGTGCGCGACGCCGGCGCCGTTCGACATCCGATCGAGAACTTTACAATCGTTTTTTACGAAAAAATGGAGTAAAAACTGTTGAATTTATATACAAGAAGTATTGTGAATCTAAAGAGCCTGGTTTAGATTGGATTTGTATGAAAAAATTAAATGGTGTTCACAAAAGCATGCTTGTTGGAGCACGTTTTGTTTTTGTTCGTAAGAACATTATTTTAAACGTGGGCTGATTTGGAGATTATCTTACTTTCACTGTTTACTTTTATCACGTTTTGGTATGGTTTTACTTTCCAGAGCAGCGTCTAAGTTGTGCAAGAGTAATAATAACATTTAATGTGGTCCTCTTGCCTAATCTACTTTTAAAAAACCTTAAGTTCACTGACAGGCAACCCCCTGTATAAGCCGCTAGGTCTAGAAATATGAAATTTTGCACAAGGGTTCCTTATGTAACGAAAGTTAGCACTAAGAAAGGAGTTCAGAAAGTTCATCCCTTAAAAGGGTCAAGGTTGTATGGAAATTCGTCTCTTTTGCTTATGGGAAATCCCAAAGGACACACAAACGGCTTGTATTTTAAAAAATTGCATTTTGGTATACTTTATATATAACTAGCTGGAATTCACATAAGACATTTTTAAGTAACGTAACCGGAACTAGTGTCTACACAGTACAGTAACTATTGACTACAGAAGTTATACTCATTTTAATCAGCATATAATGCTGGGACACAGGCCTCGTCTCGAGTAGGCTGTAATCCACCACGTGGGCCCAGTTCGGGTGGGTAGATGTTATATGTCTTCGAATTTTTGGTTTAAGGACATGTCGGTTTCGTCACGATGACTTCCTTCACCGTTTCGAGAGCAGTGGTGATGAAATAATATTACAGATACTAAATCCACGTGTACAACTCCTTCAAACATTTGCTTCCTCTAAAACTTCCTTACCATAGTACGAAACTGTGACTGCTACTTCTCCATTACAACAAGCTCGTAAATTACATTAAAATTTACCTAAAATCAAACACTTAGCACAAATGCTAGTAATACTTAGGCAAATAGTCCTAAACCAACAACTTGTAAGTTAAAATCTCCCGCTGCGAGCCCAACCAAAATAAATCAGATGAAATCCATTCCAAGCTACTAACTTAAAAAGCATTTATTTAAAACTAAGTGTATATAATGTATATAACCTTCAGTTCATTGCTCAAAATTTTGTTGATGTAGTAAAGTAATATTCGGGAAAAAGTATGGATTTATATCTCGGGTAGAGCTACATTTTGATCGTTAGAGACACTTGTGGCATTATTTGGTTGTGGTATTAAAATGTTACAACACTGCTGTTATCTACCTCATAATAAAATGATACTTCGGCTCTTAGAGTCACGGGAAGGACCAATATTTTAGATAAAAAATTAGTTGGATGGGTTAGTTTTCTCGAACCTCTACTACACCCGGCAAGAATTAATGAGTGAAAAACACGATCATCAGGATACGCAAGTAATCAAATATCGTCTTGAGAACGAATAACAACCGTGTCTCGCACACAAAGTTAAAATAAAGAAGGGCATTCATACAACTACATCCGCGCGACTGAAGCCACGTTACGAATTCGACGGCAATTTTTTCACACCGTCGCAATACGGTCTACAATTCTTTGAAATATTGCCTCGACGCGTGCAAATTTCGCTCGCGTACTTTTGTACAAACTTACTGAGCATTAAAAAGGACCTTAGCACGTCTATTTAGGGTGTATTCTCGCTCGTGTTAGCTGCAAATGAAAATTGGCGTCGAATATAAGTTACATACGGTTGCCTACACAAAAATAACGAACTGCGCCGTCGAGACGGCTGTAGTAATCACGACGTGAATGGCCGACCATGGACTATATTATGTAAAGGATCTTTTGAGCTTTTCAAAGGGATTCTGAAGCGTTTTCAGGGCGGTTAATTACACGATACGGAGGCCGTAAGCCTGAAGTTTGTCTTCAGTACTGAAATTCGTAGCTATAAAGCGATTTTATGCTTCTTTAGGAGTTTCTTGACGGTTTCTGGTTTGTTTCTTCTTTGTTACGTTCGGAATATTTTCCCGTATTACAGTTTAGCTGGAACATTGGGTAAGATTGAATGTTTAAGACGCATTTGTGTTTTTGTAACCACTCTTTGTAATTGGCTTGTAAAACCAAGTAAATTCTTTTAGTAGACAGTATCATTAAAGTTTGGTTTGTATTAGGAAACGTTCGCTAAAATTGAACGGGAAATTGAATCACGAGTTATGAATAATCTAGACAGTATGCGATACGCAACTGCAACAGTTAAATAATGGAAATGATTTCTTTATCCACACACTGTATACACACATACAACATATGACATAGCCATAGTTACTCGAATAAAATATTCATATCAGAAAGATTTAAAAAAAAACCACACTATCGACAATAACCTCCACCTCACTATCCAGAATTGAGTAAAATCCTGCATATATCTTTTTGGAAAAGTCGCCAGTAGAACATAGCGGCACACTAATTCGCAATACAATTTGTCATAGTCTCACTGCATTGCAGTTTCCTACTGCGACAAAGAGCCATTCTGATACATCAGAACGACAAGCCATTGTCAGAACAAAGTGTGGGCCACTACATCAGAGTTTAAGAGAATATCCATTGTTGCCCTAAAGTATTATAATGTCACTTAATTTCTTAAAGTATGTTTTCATTTTTTCATTATTTGTATGTTGGCACCTTGTTTTTATCATGGAATTTGTTATCATTTATAAATGATTTATCTATCTATCTAAACTTTATAAACAAAAAATAGCTGTAGTAACTAAAGTACTTTATTTCAATTTCCAAGATAATATTTACATTATTTAAAAGCCAAACGTCTGGAAATAATAATAATAATGCGTAAAGGATATAAAAAAGGAGGGAAAAGAATCATAGGGCATCAAAAATTCGTCCGTAACTACTGTATATTTTTATGTAAGTAAAGTCTAATCATAACCAACCCCTGCCTGTACGAGGCCTGTGTCTCAGCAGTGGGAAAATTATATGTTTCCACTGCTGAGACACAGGCATCTCTATCGGTGAGAGGCAGTGTGCTGTAATCCACCACGCGTGCCTAGTGCGGGTGGGTAGATGTCACATGTCTTCGAATTTTTGGTTCTAGGACATGCCGGTTTCCTTACAATATTTTTCCTTCACCGCTTTGTAGAGCAGTGATGATGAAATAATTAACATGAACTAAAGCGCCTGTCTGGGTTCGAACCTATGACATGTCGGGGTTGTTATCTCTGGGCTACCGCCCACCACTGCTCTAAAGTAAAGTCTAAACCGTGACAATATTCCTTTAAGTTGTAATATGTTATAACAACATAAAAGATACTATAAGGCAGCAAGTTTCCTGAACAGTAATAACAACATACTTGACTTTTACAACCGCGCTTTGTTTCTGTTAAAGCTACTATGAAGCTGTCGTAGGCGTCTAAAAATATCAAATGTCTGATGATTATACAAAGTTTGGAAGTGGTTGTTTCAAACTGTATAAGACCTATTATGAAAATGTTGATCACTTTTGGAATTTGTTAGGTTGAACTCTTTACTTGTCAATGATGTAGCTCTTGTTGTTATCATTTATGTATGTAAACATTACGTCGTTGAAATATGACAAGGTTTTAGAACCTTGTCTTATTTGTAGTCCCAGCAGTTAAGCGTCTCCTACAGTTCGTTAACATGTTATTTTACCTCTGACAGCAGCCTTGCTTGGACGAGAATAAAGATCACTGTGATTTTGACAAATTTGGTAGAAGAAGCAACCCAACAGAAAACTTATTTTATCGACCATAAAATAACCACTGTAATTTTGACAGTAAAGCAAAATCAGAGTTAAAGCGCTTCACGATGAAAATGTATCGTTTTTGTTTTTTTTTTCTGTCACAACTCTTCGTACTTAAACTTAACCTGGTCCCTAACTAAAGCTGTACAAGCATCTTTTGGCGCCAAAATCGGAACTAACGCCGCCATCTTGTTTTGTCATAACAATTTCTGTGAAAAATTCACAAATGTTTACCAACAACGCCCCCCGTTCAATATCATGCAGGCGCCAAAAGATCCCAAGTAATACTGTAACGCAAATCTAAATCAGCCAATAATTAAAATGTTCTGGAAAACGTGTTTAGAAATAATGGCTTATTTCTAGTGTGTTCATGTGTGTATGTATGGTAAAATTTTCATAGACCGACTGCACCAGTAGTGAATCAATCGCTAGTTTAGGGGCTTGAGCAGAACGTGTTAAGCTGACAACGCATCGGGCAGTGTTACGATTGCGAATGTTCGATTTATGTGTTGTTGGCCTGTATGTGCGCGCTTGTGGGTCATTTAGCACTGGACGCAAAGCGGATACAGGCGAATTTTACATTAAGTACTCAAATTTAATCGTCGTTTGAAAGTTAACATGTAGTAGGTCGGAATCGCAGGAAAGAACAGGCATTGGCATCTTACCTGAGCTCTAGAAAACTGGGTTTGTCAATATGGACATAACAACAACGGAAAACGTCAAAAAAATGAGACCACCAATGCTAATGGTGGTGATTTTCACCATATCACCGTTTACTAAATAGTTAATGAGAGGTAAAATTAGGACGTTTTAAGCCAATACTACAATGATAAGGCGATTTATAAATTCACAACCTTTTATTTAAATTTATTTAGAGATGTAAGCATTGGACCTGAATTAAATTTTAATAACCAGTCCTTCATCCCGAAATGCTGTCTATGGATTGCAGGCACGTGGCGCACTTGTTTATGTGTGCCCCGTGGGAGAAAGGCCATTGTCTGTATGTGTACACACAACACAGCATGTCAGGGCCACGCTAAATAAATAACAAAACAGACTTCGGCACCAGGAGAGCTAAATTCTGTACCGACAACACGATATTTAATAATATAACGTTTAAGGTAGTAAATCTAGGAAACTTGAAAGCGGTTCGTTCAACAAACTGTCGGGAAGCAAACCTGTGTACATTATGACTTACATAAACTACTAGACTTCAACTTTTATGCCACCAATAAATCCTACGGTGCCCACTGGTTATTTCTAGAAATATCTAGAAAAATACCTTTAGTGTTTCCCCTGGCTGCGCTTTATGCACTACGTAACGGCGTATTTCTTTCAAATTAGCGCAATAAAAGTTTTATTGGTCGTAAATAAAATCGAGAGGTGACTGTTGCCAGTACGAGGGAGGCACATGATCATGCATAGTATATTTGTTTTCGGTTTATTTGGTTTTAATACTACGACTACAAAGGCCATTGACCTCGGCAGTTATTAGCGGAACTTTTAATCGGACTGTGTATTGTGTGTATTATGTTCGTTCATATAAATATATACAACACGATTAGAGGTACAGACGCCAGCATATCAAAGCTACCCGAAACTATACAATTTTCCCAATCAATCTTGAACCTATTGTTTTAGCGATAAAGTTGAAAATCTATTAAAGAGATTTGACAGATTGTAGTAGCTTGTTGTGCTGGCGTCTGTACATTCTACAAACAAAACAAGAATATAAACGTAAATTAAATATTAATTCAAACTGTAAGCTACATAGGTACTACAAAAATATTATTGGGATTAAATACGTTCAAGTAAAAATATAAACAAATATGTTTAAGAGTTTAATTTAAAATATAGGTAAACAACAACAAAATAACATAAATAATTGTTAATTTCCTCATATTCGTATTATGTTTGCGATAAAATAACACATGTACAGTATGTACCTATCAAAAAGTAAACTCAAAAATCCATTCCCTATAATTCGTCATATCCCCTGTCAAACACCGAAAATCGTCCGAACTTAACGAATTAATCTTCAAACGTCGACATTGAAAAGCGTCTGCGGAACACATTTCCGTGTACAAAGAGATTAGAACTGTTTTTTTGTTAGATATCCATGTTTGTACGGCATTTAATGACGGCAGGGTAGGCCAGGGGAATACACACCGATGTTTCGGTAATTACAATCCGGTTTATTCTATAGTAATTCTGAAGGCACTGTCGATCGTAAACGCATAAAGTTGGAAAATAAAGGGGTAGGATTCGGGATTATTTCACTGTAGAGAGTCATAAAAATGTGTTAAAAATTTGTCGAATTCAAATTAATTTTTGAAATGTTTTCCTGAAAATACCTTTTGCCTTTTACTAATTAGAGAATACAGTATTATTAAAAGTTTCTCTGTAAATTAATTATGTACCGGACGCGAAAATCATGCAAAAAAGTCACAGCTGGGGAATGCTGTTGCATTTACAATTTATTAATGCCTTTAATTTTTTTACCAAGCCATGCATTTTGGCTGTAAAGGTACTTTTGTCCAACCAAAGCTGTCAGAATATCTAACAACTTGTAGATACATGCACACACATACTGTAACTTGCTAAGCAATAACCCGCGGGCGAATTCAAGTTCCGTAGAGTTCAGTGCGTGAGCGCTACAGCGCTACGCCGCTACGCCGCTACGCCGTAGGCTATTGCTATGGACTTACGCTACGTGTAGGTTATTATAATGGGAAATCCATTTTAGAATTTTGCATTTACAGATTGCGCTTTACGAGGGTGACATATTGACGTTTAATTTGTAAGATTATGTTTATTTTTCGGTGAGGAACAGTTTTATCGAAACTGCAGAACTTTGTCACAAGTTTTGTAACAGTTTTTTTACGTATCCGTTTGGTTAAAATACAGATTCATTGAACATTTCGTGTGTGACAAGGGCGCATTTTACAGACTGAAAGGTTCTGAAAAAAATACCATTAAAAAAAACACCGTTCACCCCAAAATAATACCGACGCAATACAAATGAGTTGATCCGCGCAGAATCTCATTGTTATTAATACGTACAATAACTGGCGGTCCAAAACGTTTGTCCCACAAATAAATTGTCCGCTTAATCATTGTGCGTATGAGCGATGTCCTCCATCAGTTATGAGGTTCGCTGTTTTTTGGTCGCGCGACCCCGTTGCCTCGCTAATCGACGATATTAGGAGCTTGACGTTTTGCTCCAGGCTGCTGATGCGAGCCCGAGATTTACGGGTCAGGCGATGAGGTATGTGTTTTGCCGACGTAGTAGAGAGATAGTCTTGCAGTCGTCGTCCTTAGGGCCAGTTTCTCGAAGGAAAATTATCGCAAAATTAACGTGACTTATTGTTAAGCCCGGAAGCTGCTGCGATTGGCTGTTGATAAATCATTCAACCAATCACAGAACTTTACGTGCCTTTGAAATTTTGTCACATTAATTTTGCGGTAATTTTCCTTCGAGAAACTGGCACTAAATGTTATGGGGTTTTTGTGAGGCAGTCATTGGAGCCAGTTAAGACTGGCGTCAGGAAGGACAGCTTCTAAGAAATGATCAATTTCATGTTTTTAGCCTTGCTAAAACGTCAAGCTCGTAATATCGTTATTACGGGCCTGACGTTTAGCTCCAGGCTGCTGATGCGAACCCCAGATTTACGGGTCAGGTCAGTTATCTTTTTTGTTGAAATAGCCTTGTAGCTGCAATAGGCAGTCTCACAAAAACCTGTCTTGGTTTCTGTAAGACTCTTGCAAAAATTGCTCTAAGGAAAGCGCATCTGTGCTGAATGACACTTTTGGACGCTGGTAACTCGGTACAAGAATCGTTTTGCGCGTGGATACGAGCGGAAGTAGATAACGTTGACATCTTAGTTTTTTCTCAATGTAAAATTTCTGTGACCATTTCACAAATATTTACCAACAACGCCCCCCTGTCAATGTCATTCAAGCGCCAACAGATCCTGGTACAGTCCTTCCACAGTTATTTTCCCTCTGATTTTGCTTTACTCTCAAAATCACAGTGATCTTTATTCTCATTCTTATAAGGTTGGTTTTTGGTTGCTGCTACTGACAGGTCTGTCAAAATCACTACAATAAGGTTGCGGTTAGTTTGCTGCTGTCAGAGGTAAAATAACTGAGAACAGACTGTAGCACTCTTCATGTTTTATATCGTACTACATTGTATTGTTTTTACAAACAGTCTCGGCTGTGTTTTTACAAACAGTCTCGGCTGTGTTTTTACAAACAGTCTCGGCTGTGTTTTTACAAACAGTCTCGGCTGTGTTTTTACAAACAGTCTCGGCTGTGTTTTTACAAACAGTCTCGGCTGTGTTTTTACAAACAGTCTCGGCTGTGTTTTTACAAACAGTCTCGGCTGTGTTTTTACAAACAGTCTCGGCTGTGTTTTTACAAACAGTCTCGGCTGTGTTTTTACAAACAGTCTCGGCTGTGTTTTTACAAACAGTCTCGGCTGTGTTTTTACAAACAGTCTCGGCTGTGTTTTTACAAACAGTCTCGGCTGTGTTTTTACAAACAGTCTCGGCTGTGTTTTTACAAACAGTCTCGGCTGTGTTTTTACAAACAGTCTCGGCTGTGTTTTTACAAACAGTCTCGGCTGTGTTTTTACAAACAGTCTCGGCTGTGTTTTTACAAACAGTCTCGGCTGTGTTTTTACAAACAGTCTCGGCTGTGTTTTTACAAACAGTCTCGGCTGTGTTTTTACAAACAGTCTCGGCTGTGTTTTTACAAACAGTCTCGGCTGTGTTTTTACAAACAGTCTCGGCTGTGTTTTTACAAACAGTCTCGGCTGTGTTTTTACAAACAGTCTCGGCTGTGTTTTTACAAACAGTCTCGGCTGTGTTTTTACAAACAGTCTCGGCTGTGTTTTTACAAACAGTCTCGGCTGTGTTTTTACAAACAGTCTCGGCTGTGTTTTTACAAACAGTCTCGGCTGTGTTTTTACAAACAGTCTCGGCTGTGTTTTTACAAACAGTCTCGGCTGTGTTTTTACAAACAGTCTCGGCTGTGTTTTTACAAACAGTCTCGGCTGTGTTTTTACAAACAGTCTCGGCTGTGTTTTTACAAACAGTCTCGGCTGTGTTTTTACAAACAGTCTCGGCTGTGTTTTTACAAACAGTCTCGGCTGTGTTTTCTTGGCTTACCTTACTTTCGTCCACTTCTTTGTTTACAATAATATTGTAGATTTCGTCATGACAACACAGTATTCCAAGGCAATAGGCCTATATTAGAAGCTATTGTAATTGCTTTGTAGGAGAAAACCAAATAAATGGTAACGTGATATTGTGAAAGCTAACAATCTGACTGTCGAGAATGGGAATTAGCAAACAATATGGAGAATACTGGATGTTAAATTCATGAGGATTTTTTTACGAGTTGTGTAAAAATTATGTAGTTTGTTACACAAAATTATGTAATTTGTTACACAAAATTATATCATTTTTTATACAACTTTTTGAGAATATCTCATGATACGTGTTAGGTTAAAATAAAAAAAATGCAATGCAAATAAATATGTTAAATATATAGCCTGTAGGTTTGGCCTTCAATCAGAATCAGAAGGTTTCAAATATATTCCTACTCGTAACGACCACCCAAAACATAATATTAAAAATAATGAACCAACTAAAAATAAATTATACCTACCTGCTTTTACGCACACAGCAAAAAATAGTCAACAATTAATTCCCAAATGGAGTTAATTAAACAATAACTTCATTGTCCAGCAGACGTCCGCACACTAAAAGCCCGAAAGGGTGTTACAATCCGATCGATCTCCTTATCTGCAGGTTCCAGTTAACGTTTTAATTGCTTTATAAATAACTCGACTAACCCTTGCGCCCTAAAATACGAGAAATTATGACCTTAGGGTGGCACATGGTATATTAAACATGGCTAAATCTTTAGAACAATGGTTCGTGGGCTTAGGCTTTTAAACAATGAGTGTGATTAAAATTTTGGGTTTCCATTCTCATGTGTGGGACGCAAGTGATTTTTTTTGTCTGTTTTAAATAAAGGTTTGAATAGGATTAATGTGTCTGACAACTTTAATATTATTATCTAGGTGGCTTGTAGTCAGTTTTCTCTGAAACCATCTGTCAAAAGATAATGTGAACAATTTTAGTCTCAAGCTTAAATTAAATTCTCTCTACATTAAATGAAACCCTGAAGTTCACATTGTTTGAAACATAGATGGATTACATTAATATTGGAGCGGGTTACGTGGGTTTTAAGTAAGTGTAACTTTTTTATGAATTACCCTTTTAGTATCGAGTTGTCTAGATAAAAACCCTTTTATTTTTATGTCATATGTTGAATAGAAATGTTTTATTAAACGACTAGCTGCGCCCCGCGGTTTCACCCGCATAAGTTTAGATCCCGTAGGAATATCGGGATAAAAAAGTATTCTATGTGTTTATCCTGGTTATAAACTATATGTGTGCCAAATTTCATCCAAATTCGTTCAGTAGTTTTGGCGTGAAAAAGTAACAAACAAAAGTAACAAACGCAAAAGTTTGTATGGTTGGACCATACAAACTTTCGCGTTTATAATATTAGTAGGATCAACTGGGTAAACAAGTACCCACTGGACCAAAAAAAAACATCCGAATTGAGTACCTCCCCCTTTTTTTGAAGTCGGTTAAAAACGCCTATTCACTTTGTTTTACAAAAATGAATGCTGTACTGACTGTCGTGGCTAAAGTTTGTAAAGCACTTTCGAGTACCGTTAAAATTCAGGGAACTTTTCGCCAAAAAAGAAGATTTTGGGCCCACCCGGGCCTGTATGGAAAATCTTCGATGTTTTTTCTTTGGGGTCATCCACCGCTTACACCACACCTTATCACTTGAAATATCAGTATAAAAAACTGTTATTTTTCTTATTTGAGGCGTGATGTTAACAGAACTGTAAAGAAACAGTTTTTCTCAACTCATACTTCAAGTAACAACGCTAACAGCGGGCGTTGACCTCCCAAAGAAAAACATCAAATCTTTATATTTTTTATTTTATCATGTTTAGACATCGACACCCATCGCGTCTGCGAAGTTTAGCTACCCAATTTAAAATAACCCTATATAAATATATAAAAGTCATGTACGAGGCCAAAAGGGCCCTAAGTATACTTAGTAGACACAACATTTCCATTTTACCTGTTCTTTTTGATATTCCGATCTCGAGGAGGGTTAGATCTAAAGTTTTACCTATTTATTACAACCTAAAACTTATAACCTAGTCCATAAATCCTCCTAAACGAAGACCATACATTCTAAGACCCAAATCAAACGCGTAACTTGGACCCATTACAGTTACTACCTAATTCTGCGACGGATGCCGCTAACTGCGGGGAATTTCTATCGTTATGTCATCACTGTAACTGTTAGTTGCTCTTAGGAACCATGAGAAGGAGGGATATTGTTTAAGAATCGTTTATGACCGGGCTCCGCCTTTATCGCCGATCGTATCTTGTTTCGGATTGGCTGAATAATGGCCTGGATTTAGTATGGCAATTGTGGTATTGGATGAGTGTTTTCAAGTGTCTTTTCTCCAATGTACGCACAGGTGGTCCAAGTTTTAAAATGTTCTGTTAGTTGGTTGAAAATTATTGCATGGTTAAGGACTGCGAAGTAATCGGGAGAATGTGGTCTTGATACCTGTCAGTTTCATACAAACGAATACGTGTTTTGATATTTATTTAACTACTAGAATTGTCAATGACAGGTGTCAGAAACGCATTCTCTTGACGGCCGGACAGTACTTAATAACCTCCTCATATTCATTGTAGTTAATTAGGTAGATTAAAATCGAATGACATAGAATTGATTCATCGGTTGATCGAAAATCGCCATTACTACGAATCCCAGATACACTAAAATAACGCTGTTTAACCAAAAACTTTTGGAATAGTCAATCAATTATAGAGGAACCTTGAATATCCGTTAGCATAAATAACAGATTGTGCCTACACAATTAAAATCATAACGAAAACACATAACGCTTGCTTCATGACGCGTAACTTCAAACAAAAACTAAATTATGAGGGTGGGTTGGCATTTGTTAGTATCGAATTGGACCCTCGCGATATATTGTATCTACTCGCAGCTAGCTTATTAGACAGCGGTTTCCAAATAGTCGGAATTGTTCTCCATTACCATCTATGAGACAAAATTTAGGACGGCTTTAGGTTAATTGATATGACTGTAATGAAATATTCTCGCACTAAACTTTAGAGACCCATAACAGAGAAGTAACAAACACAGTTTGTATTCAGTGTGCCTAATCGACCAAAATTGTCTTTGCGAGTTATATAGGGCAGAACAAATGTCCAAAACTACCTCTAGTAGCAACCGCACATAAGCAGAAACAATTTGAAATTGACAGCAACTTTATGTTGTAACAGTGAGGGCTATTTCCGTCAGGCAAGGACGTTCAAATTTAAGTCGCAATCTCATCTCAGCGACAAGCAATGTCAAAAACATGTCAAATATGTAGGGTAATTAGACGTATTTTTGACAGATTGCAATCAGACTGTGAACGTTATTAAAATCATGGGAACTGATCTCTAATGTGCTGTCGACTGTAACTATTTAACTGCAAAATAAAAAATAGTGTTTTCTTCTATTCTACGACAAACATCATTAACGAAGCATCTCCGAGGTGTTTGAACGAATGACATCGTATAGAACTCGTCATTAAATGCATGTTTCTTGTGACTGCAGTTCAGCCGTCACATTTAAACCTAACGAGGTTGTTACCTATCACGATTGTTATGCCGATAATTATACGGCACCTGTCCTACGGCCGGCGAATAACGACAAGCGAGTAGAGCTAGCGACTAAAAACGAGTTGGCGAGCAGCGAGAGCACGTCGGCGACGAGCGATTACTCGCTGGTATGTGTATATAACAAGCGTGAGTCTCTAGGCAAGTGCGGCGGCAAGCGAGGGTCGCTGAGCGGGTACTTTCCTTGATAGCTCTTGTCACTGCGACAAACGAGTACTCGCCGGCGGTATAAACAGTTAGCTATCAACAGCTATTAATCGGTTTTTCCTACACGAGACCTACAATATTTTACGTACCTTATTTGAGCGAGAAAATCGTTGTTAGCAAGTTGCTTCCTCGTCGGTAGTGGGACTGTTGCCTACGTACATGCACATACGTTCCAATTGCATAACTACCACTTGTAAAATCATAGATACGAGTTTAGATATGACACGCGATACGTCACCGTGTAATATTCTATTTTAAAGTTGTTATTATTTTTCTGTTACAACTGAAGTTTTAATGACAAATAATAGTTAGATTGTTTTATTTGAATGTCTAGACTTTAGCTAGTGCTTGAGATTGGTTTCAAAACTTTATGAAACTTCCATTATTACTTGGATATTTTGATGTAGTACCAACCTTTTTAAGGTGACATGAAGAGACCGCTGGCATTCACCAAAAAACAAAAATTTTAACATGTCGTCGAAAATTATTATAACGTCGATTTCCCTGAGGGGCTGAATATGTTTTTTTGCCACAGACAATAAGTTTCGAAACCATTGTTCTATACAATAAATTCAGTTCGGAGAGACATGCGATTGCTTTGCATCTTTCGCCACCCCATTGAATAGGTTTCGACGTTTGATTAATGGTATTGAAGTAGGGGACGAAATAATTTCACATATCTTGACGACACCCTTATGTATTCTAGTCTGACATTCTTTCCCTCGAGTATTTTTGTGACATTTTTTACTTAATGTGTTTTGGATACACATTAATTAATATTTTTGAAATATGCTGCCGACTGCTGATGGACTTTTATTAATATTGATGACGAAATCTCGTAATGTTTGAGAGGGTATTCAATTGAGTTATCGTATTTTGATTTGTTTGATTAATGGCAAAACGGGATACACTTGACATATTTCAAACACTCGTTTTTTTATGTTTAAGCACATTAGTCGCCCGCAGCAAAACTCGAATAAACACCATGCCTCGAACGTGATTTAATTTTGTGCAACATCGAATTTAACCTACTTACCAATTTCTGCTGACGCAAAATCATATCATGTGTAGGTTATAAATAGTGATCGGATAATCGGATGCATATTTACCTAAAGTGTAGGTGTTGGTTATTATGAAATGCACTTTTGTATCGAAAAAATCCCGGGAATTCGGAATCGACAAATTTAGTTTTTTTACTATAGAATCAAATCGGGTGTAGGAATATTCACTTAGTTTAAGGTGTTGGATAATATTATGGAATGCACTTTTGTATCGAAAAAATCCCGGGATTTATATTTAAAAAAATATGTTTTAAGAAGCCGCTTCCATAATTTCCTAACCAAAAATGAACTTTAGGTAAATATGCATCCGATTATCCGATCACTGGTTATAAAGTGCAAGTAACTATTTTACGTAAACTAAATAATTACGTTTAAAATACTTTTTGTTATTTTTATCTTTAAGGTAAATAGTATTTAAGTAAACTAGGTATAAAATAATGAATAATAATTTTTTGTCATTATTTCTAGACTTCTAATGTTAAATATTGTTAAGAATTTCATTGTCCTACAATTACCATAAAGTATGCTCATGCCGCCTGTGATACAGGTTTATCCTAGTACAGGCATCTAACATTATTATACCTTTGTAAGTTATTTCTAAGACTATATGAAAATATTTTACCAATTTAATACTGAAAAAAAAAATATTATTATTATATTTCTATTACTGACTAAATAGAGTGGGCCCAGAAAATTATATACATATAAACGTTGGGGTAAAACGCTAAAGTGATTTCTTCCCACATTAAATGGATAAAGATATGTGTATTCAAGTTCAAAAGTAAACGAAAACCCTGAAACAACAAAAATTACTTCTATCTTTTCAACATAATGATTGCGAGAACTAATGATCATCCGTTTTCATTTACTCATCACCAATTAAGATCAAAGCCTACACACGCAAACTTAACTTACAAAGTTATTTTATATACCAAATTAACACCCCAACATAAAATCAGCGCCGCGCTCTAACGAATTGGACAAACGATTGATCAAAGGAGCATTCATGGTCTACTAACGACCAAGCCAAAGCAAAGGCCACTAGAAAACGTCAAGGGAATGGCACGACCATCGATAGAATTTCACTTGTACGCTCGAATTCGGACGAATAAAATTTTAGCCGAAATTGAATCGGCCGGTAGCCGGCAGTAGACCGTAAAATTGGTCGGCACGCTGACCGTGCCGTGCCGTATACGGTATCTTCTTCGGCGCTTGGTCGAATTATGTGTGTATGTTGGGTGTCGCGTTCAGCCTCCTGAATTATACATGGGCCGAGGCGACCTGTGATTTAGTACGCCGACTTCCGACCGGGACGCGCCGTTTAAGAGGTATATTCGTTTCCCGTGTTATAGATATTGTGACGCGGATATTTTTTTGTTTAGCGTTGCTTTTGTTTTTCCTTTTTAGGTTATTTTCGAAATGGGAGCATAATTTATGTTAATGTGACACCTGCAAAAATATGAGACTTTAGTACCTACGATACTAGAAATTGCAAATCATTATTGTACAGTTATGTTAAAAGTTTTTATTTTGTTGCCTTTGTTTTTATTATAAAAATACAAGTAACTTCTGATATTGTACTTCAATACTTGAATGAAGTTTTTGACAAACAAGATTTGCTGAATCATTTTTTTTCAATATTTCCAGTGCAAAAGTGCACTTTTTGATATCAATCCCGGACGCGGAAAAATAATCTGCGAAACGAGTGATATTGTAGGCGTTATAGGATTATCGAGTGCTCCATAAAACCAATTGGAAAATCAAACAGTAGATATCAGAAAAAAAGCTTCCTAAACGAAAGCTTTTAACAAAATTATTTGTGTAAAGGGAAGGTTTTTTTAAACTTGTCGATGTAGAACCAGTATTTATTTTCGTTGGAGAGAGGAAAGTAAGCTGTGTGGGCAGAGAACGGGTCAGTGCAAAAATTACATCAATTTGTTGGATGAACCATACATATACAATAACATATATCTACACTCATGACCCACCTTTATCTCGGCAACCGTGTAAAAATATTTTAAAATTAAAATACATTCCAAATTTAACTTTGCGTAAAGCCAAAAATTGGATTAAAAAGCGAGTGGGGAAACTTCCGGAACCTTTCACACGTGAGCTAGAGTGAGACGAGCTTTTAAGCTAAAATTATTAAGCTCAACTTGCACCGCCGTATAATGCTTAAAGTAAGCTAGCTGATGTATAACACCTCCACAGATTATCGACGTTTTGTTGTTTAGTTTATGAAGAGTGTAAAAGATATCCCGCTTTTAAGGCTCCAACACATGGACCTAACATTCGTTAGGATATCTTGACTAAATAATAAAATTGATGGAGAATTTTTTGCTATCCGCTACATTGGTGTTGTGATCACAAGCGCGGCTGTTAAGCGGTCTTAGATTCGAAGTCTGGGTCGGGAAAAGTTTTATTTGGGTTTACTTTGAGAACACTTTCAATGGTAGCTTGGAGTCTGGTGATGTGCCTGGTTGACGCCAAGCTAGCTGCAATAGTTACCTACATGGCATTTGTAACTAAACCTAATTTGCATAATGTTGGTGAACAATACACCCCGAGCAAAAAAACAAACGTACTGTTTTGTTATTTATGCGATAGATGTTCTTTTGCATGCAATTTTAATCATCAAACTTTTCTACTATCTTTCCTAGTACTAGAAGTATGGCAACCTTTGGGAATAAAAGAATGAATATGAAAGAATATGGAGGATTCGCAATGTGATTCGAACAAGTTTAGTCGGTCATAATTTTTAAACATAGTGGATGCCAAAGTAGCAAGTTTTCTAAAAATTCTGCTCCATGTGCAGACAGAGATTGCACATAAATTGTATATGAGTCTCGTAGTTATCATTTGTAAGGAGAATTTTTGAATTAGGTTTGTTGAAGATAGTATTTTTGAAACTTGAAGTGATTTTTGAGTTTATAAAACTATTAAGTTACGAAGAATTTCATGTTCTTCGTAACTTAATAGTTTTATTAACGGAATATTTATTAGTTACCCAATATTTATTGTCATTACTATATTGCCTGGTAACATACATTTGACATTTGTGATATGTTTATACAGACAGAAAAAAGTACTCAATGATTTATGAATGCCAACGAAACCTATCAATCCCGAATAAACAACTTACAAAGAATATTAATGATAAAGTCCACCCACACAGCGATTTAATGTAAAACAGAGCTATAAAATAAAATAATACAATTTATTTCATCTCTCCACGTCTTCAATAACCCTTCAATTGTTCTGACAACAAGAAACACGCTACTAAACGACTTGTTTTATCCAGAAACAGGACAAAAGCAAGAAAATCGAACCTTTCCACAATAACATCAACTCAAACAACTAGTGGCCCCTCTAATTCCCGTTAAAAGCGAAAGTGGGGCTGCAATAACAAATAGTTATTGTCGGAACCCGGCTAATAGATAAAGACTGAAGAAAAATAAATTGCGATGCGACTTCCTGCTTCGGAAGAATTCTTATAAAGGTTTCCGCTGGTTTTTCTCATGTTTTTGAAAAGATATTGTCACAGAATGTTTCTCCAATTGGAAGACATGATATAGAACAGTCAAAATTGTAGACATTAAATCGAAAAACTCAGATCTTATGGATAGACAATAATCACTGATCCCGTTCAGATTATCTCTAGAAAAATAAAAGATAAGTACGCAAAGAGGATCTATTTGTTGTAATACTACATATTCACGGATTAAAAATAACATTAAATACCTACCCCAGTTTTATTAAAAAAAAAATCGATATCGCAAAACATAAAAAAGAAACTTTAAAGTAACATAATACCAGTGAAACCACATCAAACTCAAAAAAAAAATCAAAATGTAATCATCAAATTGATACTATAGAATAAAAACTACGTACATACAGAAGGTAGGATATTTTATTTAACCCGCGCACTGCTTTCTGATAAATGAACGGGTCTGTGCGGCCACTGGGTAGGAAATTGATATTTCACTCGAATCGTCGTGTCGAGGGAGTTTTCCGTCTAGAAATTCATCCAACAGATAGACAGGCGTTTCAAATTTTGTATATAGATTTTCGTTACTAATAATTATGGCGGATGAAGTTCCTTTTTTAGAAAAAAAAAAATGCCAGAAGTAATACTGGCCGGTTTTTTTTCGGATCCAAACTGCTATTCGCGTGTTTGGTGTCCTATCTTGTGTTCGAAATATGAATGGATTTGATTACGGAAGGGCGGAAAATAAAAAAAGAAGGGAAGTTCGTTTGATTTGCTTACAATTTAGTTATTCAATAAATACTGAGATCAGTATGTTATTCTATTCAGAACATGTAAATAAATGTCCTTGACATCTTTCTGTTTTATTCTTAGCGAATAATTTCCGAACATAGTTTGAATTGTCAGAAATCAAGAGTCAGAAATATACAAAAACCGCCCAAGTGCGAGTCGGACTCGCGAACAAAGGGTTTCGTACCAATAGATAAATGTTATGTTTTTATTTTTAATATTTTACATGTTTACTTATTATTTCGTTATTTTTGTACGAAGTTTTCCAAGTAAACGCATTTTACAAGGTAGGCCTCTATAACTCCTGAGCTAACAAAATTATCTAAACCGTTATAAGTTTTATTTCAAAGTTTCAGACTTTTTGAGCGAGCCCAGGCCGGACGGACGGACGGACATGTCGAAACTATAAGGGTTCCAAGACGTGAACTATGGAACCCTAAAAAAGGTAAAGATCAACATGGTTAAAAACTTTGAAGTATTAACTAGTTTCCAGGAAAATTCATTCTAAGATATATTATTTCACCGTAAATTAATTTCCTAACAATTTCTCCTGAACTAGTGATTAAAAAAGGTGAATTAATAGGGTTTCCCGTCCACGTGCAAAAAGTTTCTTACATTTTTTTTATAACCAAATTCTTTCCTTATTTTATCTTTTATATGTGGTGTAAATATTCTCAAGTAGTTATGTAATGTTTATCCAATCACTTCTTTCACTAAAGTACCTACCTATTTTAAAAAGACAATTAAACAACTAGAAGTAGTATTTACATACGGCGACACCTCTAGCTATACATTTCCAGTTTTAGCTGACCTCGCATTGTATAGGTGCTTCGTACAATCAGATCAGCTCATACTGGTTATGAATATAACCGTGCGTACCTACAAGCATCTTTGGCGCAAACTGTGAAAAGACGTGTTTATATGACGCTACTATTGAGTAAACAAACTATTAAAAAGTTTAGAGGAAGGAGCATTATAGTGAAGAGATTTACGTCCACTTCAGACGACTGCAGACGAATGTGGTGACTAAGAAAATAAATACTTTGCAAAATGTAATCCTCTTTTAAGCCAACCGTATTTTTTAAATGCAGAGTAAACATTTTAATACACGAATTCTTTTACACAAGATACAGATTTAAAAAGTTATTATTGTTTACGCACCCAAAACTCTTTTTTTTTGCTCCCAATAGGCACAGAGGGACCATTAAATAAGTTTTAATCAACAAATTCTTCATCATAAAACCGAGTTGCTTATTCAATAATGCGGCGATTATTGAAAAATTCTTTCGATGAAGCCCGAAGGCCTTTCAAAACGCCCCCGTTTCGGGAAAAATTAAATATTAAGTAATGAACGGAACAAATAAATGAACCGCTCTCTCGGGAATTTCTTTCATGAACTCCTTTTAGGATGTCTAAGAGTTTTAATGAGACCCATTGAACCGCTTTTCAAACTCAAATAAAAAGATCATAAAAAAATATAACGAAGTTCGGGTAGGTATCTACTAAATTTGAGAACACCCTTTGAACGAACTAATTGTGACTGAAGACCTATTTAATATTCTAAAAATGTACGGTTCCATTTCTGTTTGATTTTCACAAGAATTAGAAAAAATCGCTTCCGTTTTACAAACGAACTGTATGTTCATGGAGCCCCACGAAATCAGAAAGAAAATTAAAGATCAAAAGAATTGATCAAATTCCGGCGAAATTGCCCATAAAACTTAAATAATTCACAAAACGAAATTTAACTGAAAATTGTGAGGAAACAAAATTATTCTTTACAAAATCTCTACACAATACTAATGAAACTCAGTCAATTAACTTTTACAATAACAACTAATAACCCTCCATTGCTTACATTGGACACTATGGGATCGTAATGAAGTTAAAAACTAGTTGAAACTCGCGTAAATATCCGAATATCTGACGTAAATATCCGATTTTATTCATTTGTATCCCTAGGCAATTAGATACAAACCGCGATCTGCATATTTACTTTAAAGTTAACGACACGTGACATCAAGTTTTATTGCAATTAACTTTACGGTCGTGTTATAAACCGTATGATTGCTTTACGATGCTGTAAAATCCGTGGTTTTACAATTGTTCGCGTCCCTACGGTGTGACGCGAAACTAGGGAGCGAAACTGTTTTAAATTTTATTTGTCTTTGTGTTATAAAGAAAATCATTTTATAAAAGAGTTTATGAATAAATAATGCAGACTATTTCAACATGGAAAACTTATTTGTGCGATTTAATTTTTTTTTTATTAAATAAAAAGTATAAACAATGAAAAGTATGTAAACAAGGTAGGATACTTCGCAAATTGAATTCATATGAATTTTATTATTTGGTTATTTTCTCTGATTATATTCCTAAAAAATTCAAAGTAATGCTTCTGCACCTTAAAAGAGAAAAAAAAATACAAACCATCGTAATACAAAAAAATAGACGTTTATTTGAATAAATAGGTAGGTAGATCTTGTTTTGTCTGTATGTTTACATAGCGCGGTTTATCTATCAAAGCAGTCCACGCGAGCTTAATTTATTACTTGTTTACTAATATAAACAACATAAAATAGTAAGTTTTCCAATAAACAGCCCGCTAAAGAATTGTCGGGAATTTTTGACCCATCCCATATATTTAAGTGTTGACAGTTTATATTGCGCTTTTTATCCGCTTTTTCTTTTTATGTATGTGTGTGTTATCTATAGCTTTTTTATCCTATGGCGAATATTATTGTGTGAATCTTGTTTTTTGTGGGATAAAATATTAAGTTATGCTGACGCTAATTTCTATAGCAGGTAAAATAATCGCAAAAAAAAAACAACATTGAATAGCGACCGGTCGAAGTACCTACTTTAATATGTATGTGAAAAGTTGGAATATTCAATGACCAATAAACGGCAAAAATCAAAACGCACAGAGACGCTGCACTCGCGAACTAAAGACAAAAAAAATGAAAACGATTTTGCGAAATGGCCGATTTAACTTTTTCAATTAAGCGAATACGGGCCGCGCGGGTGATCTGACCCAGATCCGGAGTCAGGCGGCTCTGTCCGATTCGGACCGGTACAGTCCGGTACGCGCCGGTGCGTTGCCGAAATGAAAACCTTTTGATTGTGTTTTGTGGCACAACTCGCGTGAAAGAAAAACAAAATTCTACTTCGAAAACGTTTTGATCAAATTCGATAGTTCACTTTTATTTTCTACTTCCCTTTAACGTGTGACTGACGCTTTTTTGCGTCATTTTTTATATGGCTGCCCGTCAAATATTTTTACAATATATTTTATTGACCCAGTTTTAATAAAACTTGTGATTTTCCTGTTTTATTTTTTTACGTTGGTAAAAGTTTTTATTATTTGTGCACATATAGTTTTTATATATTTTAACAAGAATCGTCTTACCAAAACGAGGTCCATATCGATGTCCCCAAAAAATATTTTTATGAAAGAAAAAAAAAAAACACAGATACCAGCCAGCTTATTTATCGACAAATAAAGTTATAGCGTCAACAAAACACTTTTTTTACACAGTGGGCACAAAAATTTCCTATCTCAATAAAAAAAAGGTCACGACAAAATGTCAATTCGTTTGGAAACCTTCTTAGATCGAATTGTCTGCAAGCTACCTACACGACTATATATTTGCATGAGTTGACATGGCAATCTTCTTATATTTGAGCTTATAAACGCACGATTCTTCGTCATTCAGGCCTAAATTGTGTTTGGTATCTCAGGAGCTCCGGCGCAAATAAGCTTGCGAATATCCGAATATCCGAATCTGTAGCCTCGAATTGAACGCACGGCATTTTGTAGATTGCCTACTGCCTACCGTGTTAACGTTTGGAAGCTGATCCGGGAAATCTAGGCTGAATGTGGAATTATATCTTTAAAGTAAAGCAACGTTATGTAAGGATGTTGTTGTTGATATTGTAATTATATTGTATCTACGCTAATAAAAAAGCTGAAGAGTTAGTTTGTTTGTATGAACGCGCTAATCTCTGGAACTACCGGTCCGATTTGAAAAATTCTTTTTGCATTTGAAAATTAGCCCAATCGTTGAGGAAGGCTATAGGCTATTTAACATCACGCTCAGATACTTAGGGGCCAGCAAACATAAAAAAGTCAGAGAGAACACACAAAAACGCGGGCAGGCGATGCGATGCGACGGGGCTGGTCGGGGTAGCAAGAAATTTCACGCAGACGAAGTCGCGGCCAGAAACTAGTTCATTTATATAATAACCACAAAACTGGCAACACTATCATTAACATCAATGATAATATCCGGTTATTCTACATTTTTGATAATTAATTTTAATATTCTACTCGATAAACTAAAATATTAAAGATTCACTGGTGAGACCTTGCTCTATAAATCATATTAATAAGGAATGTTAAAATAATCAATAATAATATCCATCAAATGTCATAAACATCTGTTCTACTCAACACGATAAACATCGCTTGGAGCTTGACAGTTATTTAATCAATAGAGTCAAGAAATAAAATAAACTAACCCACGGTTAAACGTTATGTATTCGACGGATAATAACTCATCAGTCCATCATTAAAAACATCGCTTTCAAATTAAATTGTAGCGTCATATTACACGGTCCAAATTAACAGGTGGATTCAAAATAATCAAATATATAACACAATATTGCGAACGGATTCAAACTCAATCCGGTAACCTTGTCCCAATTAAAGTTCCAATCAACTCGATGCCAGTAAAGTTGACACGCCAACTGACCAAATAGTCGGCCTGTGGCTGCACCAAGTATGACGACCCTCAAGTAAAGCCGAAGTCGGTCGAACTTTGCCGAGGGAGTCCGAAGTGGGCCCGAGCATCCGCGATCAATACCCCACACTGGCACCCGCGTTTCGCGTCAATTCCGGGAGCAAAAGTCACGCTTTCGGGATAGCCGTCGATTTCGGCCGGTCAGGGCCCGATCGAGTGCGTCCTGCCGGTAGCTCTGTGACTAACGAGGCACAAGACTCTTATGCAGAATTTAAATCTTTTAAACTCCGATCTTCGGGGCAATTTTATAGAAATTGCAGCATTGCAGTGGGGTTTTTTCTTTCCATTTATTTTGTTTCTTTCATTTGTTTAATGGTGTATTTTCAACAAGGAAAATTAATCAGAGACAAGATCTTTTCTATCAACAGAACCTTTAGTTGAAAATCACGCATCAATAAATTACGACCAGCAAATATTTGCAGCGACTATACAGTTATTTATATTAAAAGGTACGGAATACAGAAAAATATCTTGATATATTTACAATACAAAAAGTGTAAACACGCCAAGAGAACGGAGGCGGATGTACACAGGAATGCCGAGATAAAATTGTTGGTCCTTTTTGATAAATAGGTCACGAAAGCAATGTCAAGTAACGCCGTGTTGGGGCACTCCGAGACACTTCGCATAGACTTGAAACGTTTTGATAACTTCGAAAAAATAAACAACTTTATTTGAAGAAACTGCCTCAACAACTTCATAGAAATATCTCTTAGAAGTGACATATTAATGTAACAACGTACTGAAATGGTTTTAAAAACGTTATTGGATGTGATAAATCCATTGTTGAGCAGCTGAAATATTTGAGTTATATCAATATTGCAGAGTACGGCACTGTTCTTAATGCACTTGCTCGATAGCATAATGTAAAGTCAGTATATAAAACTTTGTATTTACTATATTAGTAGACAGTTTATGTTAATGCTACTATTTTTGCTCTTTTCCTAGAAGCACAGCTGAAAACTTCATTTCTAAATCTTGTGTTGATTTAGATTCTGAAACAAGGACTGGTAGCTACTTCAACATGGGTACCAAAACAACCCTTAACCCTTACTCAACACGAATAGGGCGGGATAACAATCAGCTGACTCACGAAACATGCATTTTTCTTGCCAGCCAGTTCCTCAAAAAGTGTTATATCGTCGGAGATAAATCAATATAATCGATAACCCGACGTACCGATTACAACTTAAATGTCACTCGACTCTTTGCAACTTTTTTCGCCATAAGTAGGTCACGGTCGGAACATTTCGAAGGGAGTTGGAAAAAATACAGTCCTCCCCTTCGAAGCGGAACATTGCGAAATTAAAACGTCGCTGTAGGCAAAACTAGGGCTTTCACGGAATAAGGATGTCATTATCCCGGCATACGAAATCCCAGAGGGAAAAAAAATGTTTTCGGTGTGTTGTCGCAGTTGAAAAATTGGACGTTTTCCTGCTCAACACCGGCCTAATTGTTGAGACGGAATTAAACGAATTGTTTTCATAGCGTAAGATTAAAATAATACTGATAATTAGGAAAAATTACGCTACATTTTATTTTTATAGGAGTAACGTTTATTATTACTGAAAATGTATCTTAACGTAACTAATTTAGTCTCCATAGTTTCATCTATTGGAATATGTTTTGCGTGTTTTGTATAGTACCATGAAAATACAACAATGTTCCTTATACCATCCTATTATTCCACTACCAAAACAGAAGCCTGCAGAAACTCCAGTACATAGATTTCTTCTCTTTGTGTATCAAACATCGATTCCAGGGTGTATTACCAAGTGGAAACGATGCATGTACTTCTGGACGTGTCCACTTGAGGCTGAATACCTAGACTCCGCACGTGCACGTCCAAGGATTAAGGGATTTTAACCTCTCGGACGGACGTACTGGAGGCGACATGTGTCATGTTCGTACTTGAAGTGGTTTATACAAATGTTTTAGTGTAATTGGGGAATAGGGATGAGTATTTTTGGACAAGTCAATATAGGAGAATAAGGACTTGATGCTTAAGATTTGGGAGCAGTGGTGGCCAAGTGGTACCGGCCGCCACTTTCGAGTCGTAGGTTCGAACCCAGACAGGCACTTTACTTTGTGTAAATTATTTCATCACCACTGCTCTCCAAACGGTGCGGCATGTCCTAGGACCGAAAAATTCGAAGACATGTGACCTCTACCGACCCGCACTGGGCCCGCCAGGTGGATTTCTGGAGCACTCTCTCTCACTGAGAGGAGGCCTGTGTCCCAGCAGGTGAGAAAATTATAGGCTGATTATTATGCTTGAGATGTATTTATGGAAGGAAGCCACGATTGTTATATAGTATACTGTATGTAAAGATACTGTTTTAAGTTATGAAAATCTTAGTCCACACTTCGATCAGTAGAAAGCTTCTTAAGGATACGTCTACCTACTAGTATCAACGTCTAATAACGTTCTTCAACGAATTCAGTTCCAGCAAATAACATATTGATCACTCATCTGTATTTGACAGATAACAGCTGATCTGATATCATAAGCCCAAACAACTTGTTGGCATTGGACATTCCCCACGTAGATACAGGTAGGAGTGAGTTGAAATAGGTTGATGCGATGCCTGCAAGCGAAGGGCTCAATTCACAGCTGTTTGTGAGTAATTGCCATTTATAGAGTACGGTTATACCCCTTCTATATTGAAATTGAGAGGATAATACGACATAGTTATATGTAATATTGAATCATGGCAATGATAAGTAGCTACTTTTTAGTGCATGATGGTTTTTATGCTATTTTCAACTTAACACACCTATTCTGTTGCTGGGGAGGTTGCGTCATTCCTTCTTTCCTGCTAAAACACTATGAAGTGGTGGTCGTTATGGGAGACTTTATCGTATGATTTTGAAGTTCAAAAGGTGCTCATTCTCAGCCTAATTTGAATAAACTAATTTTGATTTCGATTTTCTATTCTCGTCTCGACTCAAAGCTACTGGTTGCTGAAAGTTACTACCGACCTTAGGTACTAGGTTGGTACTAATCAGTACCAACCTAGTACCTAAGGTCGGTAGTACTAGTCGGTAGTAGTCTTGTACTTGTGTACAAGATAGAATATGAGTTCAAATGTATTTAAATAAGGTATCTATCTATATTTCCCTGTAACTAATTATGTTGCAAGATGACTATGCACTGTAACCGAATGGATCCACATATCTCGGATCCCTCTTAAAGTTTAGGGCTTACTCGTTTCATTTACCGACGAGTTTACCTAGAATATAATGCTATGGCCAACTCCCGTAATTAAAAGCGTTCAAAATCTAGTCGCACTGTCATCTCAGCTACAACCAATGTCAAAAACTTGTCAAAAATGTGATTAGATTGAAATTAGAGGTATTTTTGATAGATTGAGACCGAGATCAGACTGTGAACGTTCCTAAATTACGAGAGTTGCCCCGCTTATCACGTTGTAAATACCCATTGTTGGACATTGATCTCTCACAACCATCACATCATTTTTGTGTACATGATTTGATAGGCATTTGTTTTTTTTTACCAAATCTTTGGGCATGTTTTTTCAAGTCCCAAGATTTCCTAGGGCTTACGAAAAGTAAGTTCCTGCTAGATCCTTTAAGACTTACGCTGCGCTCACAGTCGTAGCTTTAACTTAAAGAATCAGTGTAGAGTTTTAAGTGTTACAGATGTGTGGTTTTAAGCGAAAAGATAAAGTCGGGTGTTCCATATTATAACATTATGTCTCACTCAGTCCAAATGATAAAACTTTTGAACAGTTTACTTAACTGTACGAGGTTAAGAAGGATTTAGATGACGATGCAATGTAAGTTTAGCTTTGAATAATATATTTTAGTATATTTCACGTGGATAATATTAATATGTTTAATACCTTTCCACCTGTTGGATTATTTTGATCTATCTGGTAGCTAAATCTGATTTAAAGTAAAATAAAACTATTATTTATTTATTTAAAAATTAAAAATTAAATTTTAGGATTAATTCCTGCAGTTGCAGAAACACAGGAAATAATATGTTGGTAATTTAATACAATCACAACGTTAAACACACCACCATTTATGGTGGTGTGTTGTGTACGTATAAGCTAGAATAGTACTTTAGTACTATTCTAGCTTATACGTACCTAACTCATCTCAAAAAGCACAAAAATATTCAGCATATAATAAAACCACGACAAAAACTCGACACTCCTCCTAACTCTAAAGCTGCAGCGCTAAAAATCCGCACTAGGTTAGTGTAACAAAACTAAATATAATTCGCACGAACCATATATTATCCCAAGGAAAGTACCTTTATCACACAGTCACGCTGCATTGTAACAAGCACAATGACAAACATACTCGTAGAAACACCAAACAGTGCTGAAAATCGTAGCACCAAATCCACACTCGGTTAAGGCGTAATAAAATAGATATCATTCTAGAGTTTAGTTAGAAACTACCTTTATCACACTGCATGATAACAAGCACAATGACAAACATACTCGTGGAAACACCAAACAGTGCTCTTTCAACTCACACTACATGCCAAAAAACTCGACACCCCTACTAACCCTAAAGCTGCAGTGCTAAAAATCGTTGCACCAAATCCACACTCGGTTAAGGCGTAACAAAATTCTCACGGCGCATGCATCGTAAATTTACAGTACACCGGAGGGTAAGTTGTGTACTTTACTGCGGTAAGCTTTTACGATATGGCTTAAGTAATAAGCTCAGCTCAGCTTAGCTTCCACGTGAGCGCTATAAAACTTCGCGTTTAAGTGTTATTGGGAGTCGTGGTGACATGTTAATACTGATGTCCTTGAGACGCGGTTTTCTATATAAGAGGACTAATTTCGGCTTCGTTCGATTTCGTGTTTGTCTGTCGTTCTGTGAATAATTTTGAGGGTTGTAAAGTTTTGGGTTTATTGTATTGGATATTTTTGAAGGCTGGTTGTTTCGATTCTGTACCATGGACTCAAATTTTATACATTAAATCTAAATTGAAAAAGAATAGTTATCTATTTTGAATAACTATGAAGATGTGGAAGTATCGTCCAAGAAGAATGATCTGATTCTAAAAATTTGCAAATACTTATTAGTTAGTAGTACTACAGAATGTCCATTGTGGACCAATTCATAAAATCAAATGAGTTAAAAGGTGAGAGAGATAAAAGTATTATTAAAAAAACGTAGGTAAAAAACGTAGATAACGATACACTAGAGAGGAAAGTATTATTAAAATAACAACAAATTTTGACGCTAATTATTATTAAAAGGCATTTTCTCATAACTTGTACCATACGCTCGATTCACAGAGCATCGACCGCGATAAATACCTAAACTATTGGATCACAAATTCTACGTTAAATAAAATAGCTGTTACTTATCGTGATTACCCATTTCTACGTAATTTCTATAAAAAACTGTACTTAATTAAAAAGCTTAGGGTTGGCAAAAAATAAAATAAAAATATAGCCTTTCCATGTCGTCCCGGTCTAATACAGAACGATATATAAATCAGAGCAGTCAAGATACGAGAAAAATAGGCAACCGTATAAAAAGTTACAAGGAAAAACTACACAATAGTTACACCAAATGAAATACCATCCACAAAGTTTATTCGCTTTGGTCGCGTGTCACTTTAGTCCGTGCACTTAAACGGGCTATCCGTGGCCTCAAGTGTACTCGCTTACTTGTAACTTGATATTGAACACTACATACACTGGCGGCCAAGTTAAGTGGTAAAATCCTAAGGTTTTCGCATCGAGTTTTAGAACTGTAGTGTTTTGTTTGTTTAATCATGTTTCCTCTTGTTTCTGGTAAACAAGACAGATTTGGTGGTAGCGCCAGGGTAGACCGCGAAATTCAAATGGTCAATATCAGAAGGCCATTCCTCAAAACTTTCAAAATCTAGTCGCAGTCTCATCTCGGCGACAAACAAAATATGTCAAAAACTTGTCAAAATGTAGGGAAATAGAGGTATTTTTGACAGATTAAGACAGATCAGACTGTGAACGTTCTTAAAATTACGAGAATTGTCCCTCTTGTGGTTTGTTGATCAAAATACGGTTCGCAACCATACTTATACATAATCAGCCTATAATGTTCCCGCTGCTGGGAAACAGGCCTCCTCTCGGTGAGAGGGACTGGGCTGTAATCCACCACGTGAGGCCAGTGCAAATTGGTAGATGTCACATGTCTTCGAATTTTTGGTTCTAGGACATGCCGGTTTCCTCACGATGTTTTCCTTCACCGTTTTGTGAGCAGTGGTAATGACATAATTTACACAAAGTAAAGCACTTGTCTGGGTTCGAACCTACGACCTACAAACTCGGTAAGTCGCGGCCACTGGCCAGCACTGCTCCCGCAACTATATACATAATTATAATCTTTCAAATCATCAATACCACACTCTGACCTCTGATTTCTGATTAGAAAAAAACGTAAGTCTTTGGTTCTCGCGGGTTACCAAAGCGCTTAATAACAAGGTTGTGTCCAAAGTGCTACCATGTTTATGGCCTGAAATGGGCCAGTGTGTAAAGAATAATGTCAATCGCTCCATTCTCCTATAAAAGAGATCTATCGTAGTCCCCAGTTCGTAATGGAACGATGGACGTCATTCATAATCGTTAGCCAGGCTTGCGCGAGGCACCGTTATATGCAACTAGGAGAAATGGGTTACGTTGACACTCTTCGGCCATGACCATCTGTTACTTACAACATTTAGGAATTCAGGCTGTTGTTTCTAAAGCCTCCTGCTTCGTGACTATATATTGTATTACCTACATGTGCATGGTTTTCGTTTTTGTTTCTTTACGAAGAAGATTTTGTGGCTGAGTAATAGCAGCCGCATGGGCGTTTGCCGCGGTTGGTCCATGGATGGATGATCATCTTTACATACCAAGATCCCTTCATGCCTCGGAAAGCATGATAAGCCGTTGGTCCCGGCTGTTATTCGTGGATCTTTGACAGTCCATATGTCGCCCGAAAGTCTGACAACCAGTCTTACCAAGGGGTATCGTATTACCCAGTAACTGGGTTGCAGTTGCTCCATGTTAAATACTGGTATTTAGCTGCATCCGATAAGACCGGAAACAGACCCCAACTTGGCTGGGAAAGAGCTAGGCACATGACAATGATGGTGTGTTTTATCGAAGGTTTTTCCTCTCTTGAATATTAAAAAACAAAAAACAGACAGGAATTCCGGTTACAGAATCTGTATTTACCGATAACCTCAAAGAGCATGAATACCTAATTACATAAATGCCAACGAACCTCCGTCAAAAAATGTCAAAAATGTTATTAATATCGAACATCACACGATTCATTATGTTCAGCGGTTGCCAAGCAAATACCTATTTAAATATCGGAATATTCATATCTCGTTTAATAACAAGGCATGGTAGGCAGCCCTATAAATATTTTCATAGGTCGTATTACGCATTATTTCCGTGGAATCCGATATTAATAAAATTATGTGCGTGGTTTTAGTATAACAATAATTAATCTTCAATAATCGAGAACGCGGTACTGTTTGTTGGGTTCGCCTTTCTGTGAAAAGGGGCTTTTTAATTAACGCCTTGGTATAGAAATGAAAATGTATCAGTATATTGTTTCAGTGTATGATGGGATGACGTGTGTCTGCTTGCTTTTGAGGACTCCTTCAATTTTTGTTCGGAACCCAAAGGGTGCCAACCGAACCAATAACTAAGCCTCCGCTGTCAGTCTGTCTGTTAGCGGGCTGTATCTCATGAACCGTAGTAGGTAGACAGTTGAAATATTCACAGAGTGTGTAGTTTTATTGCCGCTATCACAACAAATAATAAAAATAAAATAAAGTTAATAAAAATTAAAGGCGGTCTCCAAACAAGAAACGAGTTTTTTTCGGCGTTTTTTGCTTTGTGGTACGGAACCCTTCCTGTGCGAATCTGACTCGCACTTGGCCTTGTTTACTAACCTTTTAAACCTATTTTAATGTATATTTCAAGTCAGTTATTTGTTATAGCCTCTACACAATAGCTGTTTAGTGATACAAAAGATTTCACCCACTTAACTTTATAGGATTTCCAAATCGACCAAACATTGGGACGACAATTCGAAGAGGTGTGAAAGAGAAACCTTAACCAATTTCGCGCAACCTTCAACTGAAAACAAGCTACCAAAGATAAGGATCATTATGTAAAACCAGCTATTTAGCTGCTACCTCAGTTAGCGCTGATTAAACCGCTAGCTTAGATAAGATAGCAAAAATCCAATTGCATCCCTACAAAGACAGGGTAAAGATAATTTCTAAGAAATTACTCTAAAGTAAAAAACTTACCTACCTGGTAAGCTAAGATAGGTTTAAGAAAAAGTATACTTTCCTTGAAGTGCGAAGGCAACAAGTGAGATTTTTTGTTAAAAAAAAAAGAAGTTTAAGGTGGATGCTCCAAGGTAGCCCGCGAAATTCAAATTTTTTAAGTTTTTTGCATTTTGCGGGTCAGTACAAGTTGTACGTTGATTAAAATATGATTCGCGGCCGTAACAAATATGTATTTACAGAATTATAATAATTAGAATCAGTAATACGACTTGTTAAGTTAGCATAATCCTAAAATGTCAAGATTTCATGAAATAGTCATTCAGTAGGATTACTTGATCTTAGAGAGTTGTGTTGATGACTGTAAATACATATTTGTTACGGCCGCGAATCATATTTTAATCACGTACAACTTAGTACTGACCAGCAAATTGCAAAAAACGTAAGAAAATTTTAATTTCGCGGGCTACCTTGGAGCATCCACCTTAAAGAAGAAAAATATTTTTAATTTGTTTTTTTACAGAGAATTATCACCTTAAGTTAAGCGAAGTCAAGTAAGTTAGAGGTTGGTTTACAAGCTTTTGTCTAGAAAACACAAAACAAGGAAAGTAAATTAAATACTCGTAAGCTACTTTCGCCTTACTTATACCCTGTCCATTAGGTAAACCGTTTTTTGACAGATGAAACTAGTGATTGCAGCAACACACAATACATTGATTGATACACGTACGGTAGTATAATGTCTGTAAGAAGCCATAAATATTATAAGATAATTCAATAAGATAAGGCAGTTTATATATTTATTTTATTACGCATTTAAAAGTTAACTTTTACGTAATCTGTGGAATAGTTCGTTCTAAGACAGCTGTCAAAAAACGGTTAACCTAATGGACAGGGTCTAAGGAGTGGTGAAAGATTTGTAGTAGAACTGTTCGCAAAAAACCAAAAAAGTTCAATAAAAATAAGGTCAAAATTATCATAATTCGATAACGTTTTACATTAGGGAGCACCGAAAATAGCACAAAAACAATGTATCTAGCACATGGAAGCAATTACACTTTATCTACAATTCACTTTGATCATTACGCGGTACAAATGGGGCCAAGTTAATGGCTCACTTCATGCTGCAGTAATAAGTATTTTATTTTTGTTTCACTTCCCGCTCCTGGCAATTGCTAGCCTTAAAAATATTAATGTAAATGGTAGCTTCAACGTAGGTACATTATTAAAGTAGGTATTAGTATGCTATGTAAGTATAGTAAACTGGACCAGCTGCATAAATACCTACCACAATATACCTTATCTATTAATTAATAAAGAAAGAAAAATATTTTATTCCGGACACACAGGAAATGCAAATAGTAAAAAAGGAGCATTTAAAACTAAAAAACTTACATTAAAATTAATTAATAAAATTAATAAGCATCACCTCTGTACCTATTTTTTCTGTTCTGTTTTTCATTGTCTGTTTATATATGTGTGTACATAAATGGTAAATAAATAAATAAATAAAACCAACAGAAAAAAAAGATCTGTGCGAGGCCAAAAAAGAAAAAGAAAGAAAGAAAAAGTATTTATTGCGACTCGTATTGATCAGATCATAAACTAAACTAATCACAGTTAAAAATATAAAATCTAATTAATTTTTAAAAAAAGTAACAGAGAAATGAAACAGAAAGTCCTATACGAGGCCAAAAGGCTCCTATCTCAGCATAATGCTGCGATATTTATAAAATAAATACCGCAGCGCGTATAGTTAATACACTCAACTACAACTAACACAAGTACTGGTGAGCATGAAGTCCAGGGTTCGATTCTCAGGTCGGACAGTGTTATTGAGTTTTTCTATCTGGAATTTATCACTGGCAACCCGAAGTCTAACTTTATCTCGGTTTACGGCTAAACGCTCGCTATTACATATGACTTAAACATAACTGACAAAATATAGGTGTACTAGAGGTACACCTCTGCCCAACCCTTCGGGGACGAGGCGTATCTTTACAACACACTTGTTTAAATTGCAAAGTTATCTTACGTAAAAATATTATATTTCAAATTAATGAACAACATTAATCATTTGAATTACATTCTTCAAAATACTATTAAGGCTGTCTACGTACATACTTAATTAATTAAAATGCCTCAATTTAATTTTTAGTACTTAAATAACATCGCAAGTTGTCATAAGTATCTTAACACAGATGTGACAAATGTGAAAATTTACGCTAAAACAAAAAGACAAGCGAAACAGTTTCAAGAATAATAAGACTGAATTACAATTTGACACCTTAGTCTTAAAATAATTTTGTTTAAGTTGAGTAGACTTTCAAATAAACAATTTTACATACAAATTATGTCTAAATAAGAATGGCTAATACATTTTCGAAACATATCACAACTAAATGAAAACTGTCGAGAAGATTGCTTAATAAAACGAATGCAAAACTTACTGTATTAGCTCTCATTTTGTAAATATGAATATTTTGTTACCAACGCGGAAGGTTTTCTATGATTATCAATAAAACTATTGTAGTTAACTACAGTCCAAGTTAAAACGAATTTAATATTTAACTAGTTTCGGCCCGCGACTTCATTCGCGTAAAATGTCTTGTTCCTCCGACCTATGTATAGAGTCGCATCGCATCATCTGCCCGCGCTAACACTTCGTTGTCCCTTAGGGTTTTTTCAGACTTTTTTCTTTTTGTTCGGCTGCTAATGGTCATAGCGTAGTGTTAAATAGACTACAGCCTTCCTCAAGAATTGGGCAATCACATGCAAACATTTTTTTTGAAATCAGTCTGTTCGTTCCGGAGATTAGCGCGTTCAAACAAACAAACTCTTCAGCTTTATGCTTAGTATAGGTAGATAGATGAAACGATGAATTTATTATAACAGAGACTGCTCAACAGCCTTAAACCTCAACCTTAATAACATAAACAACCAGTGTTAAATAAAAAAAAAAGAATCAATAACATATCAATTCCCTAATTGGTTTTAAATGTGCGTGAGATTTAGTTTAATCGTCATGTCTGTAAAAGTGATCAAGTTAATCGCGCCTGCACTGTAATCGTTAATGTTAACGACTGTTTATCGTATAAAACTAACATTTAATAAAGCTAATGGGTTTCAGTGTAATCCCTATTAATTAATATATATTTTAAATGGTGTTTGTCTTCTTCGTGTCGCTGTGGCACGACTGAATTTCAAATGTTATTTTCTCAAAACTTTGCCACTTCCAATGAATGGTGTTGAATCTTTTTTTTCCCAGCCTATATTAGCAGAGTTGAAACACGTTTAGTAGGGCGACCACATGCGGCTTATGCGTTACTTGACATAGGACCTAGTAGGTATATAAGCATAATCAGCGTATAATGTTCCCACTGCTGGAATACACGCCTCTTGTCTGAGAGACTGGATATCTATAATCCAGTAAGCGGGCTGTAAGTGCGGGTTGGTACATGAAGATGACACATGATTTCGAACTTTTGGTTCTAGGATATGCCGGTTTCCTCATGATGTTTTCCTGTGCCGTAGCAGGCGGCATGAAATTATTAGGTCAAAGTAAAGCGCCTCTGCCTGGGTTTGAACACATGAGTCGTAAGTCGAAGCCGTTACCTCTGGACCATGACTGCTCTCATATATAGAATATAGGTAGGTTCATAGATATCCGAGTTATAAGTATATAACTATGTATATAGGTTTATTATCTTGACAATATATATTTATATAACGAAGTATCTAACCTAAGTGCAAGACTGAAAATGATTTAGAAAAAAAAAAAATACTTACAAAACATTCATTTATTTTTAGTTTTAAAACAGTAGCAATGCAAAAGCTATTGATAAAAATCCACGAAAACCACTTCCGTAAAGAAGTCATCAAGATGGTCAAAGAAACAATTGTATTTCAATTATAGCCGTCGAAATCCGACGCTCAAGCGGCCCCTCTAGCAATGGGTTCCTTAAATAAACAAAAGCCAAAAATCTTAACAGGCCTTTACAAATTCCGACCGATGCCCAAATTCTTGATGGACGGTGACAGTCCTTGCCACCCCTTGGAGAAACCACTTCATCCCGTCTGAAATAATGACTGAAACCCCTTACAGGTTGCGAACGGACCGAATCCTATCGTAAATAAATAGTGGGAATCGTGCAGACTCACTGCGGAATCCGGTTTTATTTTCTTTATTTTAAATGGATTGTAGATATTTTTTGTATGTTTCAATAGATTTTAAATTTTTAAATTTATTGTCACCTAGACATGTTCTACTGAAGTACTTAGGTACTACCGTTTAGATTCATTACCAGGATTTCCTGAAATTTTTCCTAAAATGCCTCAGGTCATGTAAAAGATTTTGTCTATTTTTGTGATATAATCCTACAGTCACGTCTTCGAAAAGCGTAGAGCTACTACGATATTCATAGCAGAAACTAACTTCGTAGACGCTGATAGTTCGATTTGCACGCATTCGTAAGTAAAAGCTTTGAGTGGAGACCGTGAATTGGCACAAAAAAGCGTAGCGTGGTATTCTGCGAATGATCGACAACCTTACGCGGAAATATGTCTACTAGGCTTTTCAGGAAGAGGTCTACGGGACTACGGCCATGAAAGGCTGAGTTATGCCCCACCATGCTTCACGCATTTCAGATCCCATTATTCGGAATCCCAAAGCACAAACAACTTACAATTCAGTTATAAACAACACACTACACACATACAAATAGGACGTAAAGCGGAGTTGAACAAGTTTAAGCTGACGAGCCTCGTACGCACGCAAAGTTGTTACTTTATTATTTAAAGTCGTGTTTAAGACACACTGCCGCGATAAGTGACGCGCATGTGGGATTATTATTGTTATTACTTGTGTCAAGATATCGGGATGTTGAAGTTAAGAAAGGATTAAGTCTATTTAGGGAAACGTTGGGCTCCTAAATAGAATGTTATATCTTGTTGAATACTCTTCGGCGATTAGTCGCTGTCATTCTTAAATGTATTGTAACTAAAATATAATACAGTGCAACCTTAATATAACGTACCTCAATATAACGACTTCCTCGATTTAACAAATTCTTCGTAATCCCCTTGAGTTGCCCTTAAGAGTCAATGTAAAATATACCTTTACATTGCGAAGATTTTTTGCGAACAACCTCTTTATAACGAATTTACAACTATCAAAAAAAAGTGTTAACCTCTAATTAACGAATTTTGTCATAACGTTCCCAATAGTAGGTATGTGATTCAGTCGCGATAGTTTTCGACACGTTTTTACCTCTTTATAACAAATTTTAGACCAACCTAACCTCAATATAACAAACCTCAGTTTAACGAATTACTTGATATAACGAATATTTACTTGTTCTCTTCCGATTTGTTATATCGAGGTTGCACTGTATTACTACGGAAACGCTTTTGAAAATTTGAAAATGTCAGGCTTCCTTCGCTCCTTGACAATTCAAAAGTGCCTGTAAATGGTTTAGTTGAAATAAATACTTTGAGTTTGAGCATCTGAATCCCGTAAAACAAAAGGAAAACGTCAAACTCATTCAAGAGAGAACATAAACGATACCGTAATCATTTCACCTACATGCCAAAGGTTAATAAACTACCCAATGCCGGGCAAATCACTCGCGAACGCCGTGTGTCGCCACAATAACATAATTAGACCCAGTAATGAGCTAATGTCTCGAATATTCCGCGCAAAATTTGTTTTGAAAGTCATTACGGCTTACTGGGTGTCAGTTTGTCTCGACTTAAACGCTCCTTCTATGACAAATTGTGTCGGAATCATGTCACCGATTGCTGACGATCGATACGTTCTGAGGTTGTTTCGTTTCTGCTATTAGTAAAATTGTGCTTGCTTAGGGATTCATTTAAGTTTCGTATTATCTTACTAGACGTCGCTTAACTTGATGTTAGTGAAAACGAGCATAACAGTTTTATTAATATAGTACTTAGGTAGAAACCGAAAATACTATTGATTGATTTAACGAGGTTCACTTTTGAGTAACTCTTGTTTACTTAAGGTGGATGCTCCAAGGTAGCCCGCGAAATTCAAATTTTCTTACGTTTTTTGCAATTTGCTGGTCAGTAGGTACTAAGTTGTACGTTGATTAAAATATGATTCGCGGCCGTAACAAATATGTAGGTATTTACAGAATTATGATCATTAGAATCAGTAATACAACTTGTTAAGTTAGCATATCCTAAAATGTCAAGATTTCCTGAAATAGTCATTCAGTAGGATTACTTGATCTTAGAGAGTTGTGTTGATGACTTTAATTATTATAATTCTGTAAATACATATTTGTTACGGCCGCGAATCATATTTTAATCAACGTACAACTTAGTACTGACCAGCAAATTGCAAAAAATGTAAGAAAATTTGAATTTCGCGGGCTACCTTGGAGCCTCCACCTTAAGATAAGTCATGAAGCTCTTGTCATTTATTTGATTCTATACTATGGTATGATAAGGTAAAACGTATGTACACACGTTTTTCCTTTAAAGTAGTAGAAAGACAAAAAAATATGGACTTTGTCTTTTACCTGGTTGACACTAGACCACAATCAATTTAACGCCCTATTTACATCCAACACTTATAACGTATACGTTGAGCTATTTATAGCATACTCCAAAAACAATTAATTATAAAGTGCCTACATGTAACCACATGCATACATACATATACAGCATGTGCCTTTAGTAGGGCACACGTTTTGTGAGTAGCCCGCATCGCATTGTTCGTCGGACGGCAATTGTCAGTCCATAATTTTGTATGAATTATCGCGCACGGGAGATGGACCGGAATGGATCGCAGACGGCCGGAATTTTTGGTAATATCCGACAATTTCGAACCGGCTTTCACACGACTCCGTTGCTCATTTATAAATTTTCTGATAAAGAAAGGTTACTGAATTCACTGAACTATAAGTATACTTATCTTCATAAAAATGTACATATATGCAAGAAAAAAACAAGAAACCTAATACAGAAATAATAAAAATGACCGTAGAAACAACGGACTTAATTTAGCTTAAAATAGTGACACATTTTTTGTACAAGCGCCCAGAGCGAGATTTTAATTCGGACAACCGGCTGTCCGACGTTATCGCCGTCCAACTGTTTGAACAAAAAAAAATCTAGTAAATTCTGGGCGAATTCGGGATACAGAAACACGAGTAGCATTAGTGAGGGGACGTTTCGGACATGCGGCGATACGACCGGACAGTTTTGATAAACGCCCCGCAGCATCGGCTTGTACGGGGATTTTTTTAAATATACAACCGTGCTATGGTGAAAATCTTATTTTTTTACACTCTCTTTTTACGGTGGGATTCTAGGGAAGACAAAAATTGGAGGTGCCCGTTCTGCCCAAAGAGTGCTGAAGTTTCGTAACAGTATAATGGTCTCAGAATAGTTAATAGTATAGTAGATAATATAGTATCTGAAGCATTTGGAATACCAGGCAACGAGCACTGGCAAGATTTCCCGAAAGGAAAAACAGAGTAAACTTGCAGAATTCCAATACAAGTTGATATCATTATTCAGGGTTCATGTTGCAATTTCTTGTAACGACAAAAACCAGCAATCCCACAAATTACTAAGAAATGAACCCCATGTAATGGATCTGTATCCAACTACGGAGCAATATTTTTTGTCTTATTTCGTCATGAATCGTGCTGAATGAAATAAATGTTGCTATAAAGAAACCAATTTTATTGTATGTAGTTCCGCGTTTCTATATTAACTGTGCGATTGACAGAAGTATAAACTGAGTCCATTTTAAACAAGGTCTGCGTTGAATACAGCTCGCTTTGGCCCATTACTCTTAATCAATGCCGCAACAATAGTTCGGATTTAGAGGTCTTATCCTGACAGAATGAGAAGAACATTTGTTTCTTTAACACGTTTGAGACTGTACGACTTCGCAAATCGACCGTGTAGTATCAAAGGTCGGGGCACGCAAGAATTGTTAATGTTCGCGCTCTCTTTTTCTTTAACGTTAAATACAATCATGACTCCATCAGTAACTGTTAAAGTCATATTTGTAACTTTATTGGACATATCCTTAGGCATCAGCCCAGGATCATGACAAATCTAATCGTTGATAAAAAAGCGTACTAAAAACCAGTATAAAAAATAACAAGTTCACTATTATTTCCTTGATTTATGGAACGAAACTATTGAATAAACAATTTACATAGATATTATGAAAATCCTTGAACTCTGTTGAACGTGAATTTTAAACTTGAAGTCTTATTTTGTATTGTCACCGTTTCGACGCGGTTCATCACTTATTGATCCCTACTTTAAGCTCTTGCATTTATGAATGCGACTTTAAGTACCCACATTTGTAACTGTCGCCACGATTGGTCATCATACATTTTTTGTCCAGTTCGTGTCACTCCTTTATACGGATTATAGGCTTTCGAACTTTACATAATTCATGTACTGATATGGATGGGTTTGTCATACGATTAATGTTCTCCTCGAGTTTTTTCTTATGTAATTTTTATGCAAGGCCCTTCACCGACCTTAATTGAGTGCATCATATTAGGAGTTTGTTTCGTAACTGTGCAATGATGCATTGTATATTTTGGTGATTGAATATTTTTATTACAATAACTTACATCTCTTGTGGGCGAAATCGATTAAGGTTTTAATAAAGCCATCAATCGCGGCAAAAATCATTAATTTAAATTAATCTTTTATGACGTTTCAAATCATCTTCAACACCAAATGTGTATGAAGATTAAACGCATTATTAAAACCCTGACAACGATTACGTTGTAGATCCCACATTTAGCTCGTAACAATACCTTTCCGCCAAAAGGGCGGCCATTTTGTCGTATCCCAAATCCCTCTCCGCCGCCGGTTCAAGCATGTGTGATCGTCTCAACGCAAGGGCTAGAAGCAGTGATTGACAGCACACGCGTTGCCCCGGCTAATCTCTAGTGTCACAGCCTGCAGATTGCTGACACCAGAGCCCTGTGACACCGACCATATTCACGAGACCTTCCCACCCCGTCCCACTTCACCCAGAAACGATGACTTCGGGTTAATCGAGGTGTGTTACAGAGGTCATGCTAAACTTGTCATGCAAGAACCTCGTATCTTGTGCAAGTTTAAATAGATCTTGTTGGTCCTAATTTAGTGTTCAGTTAGCTGACCGATTGGTGAGAGCAATCGATACGAGAGTACCTCCACTCTAATTCCGATAATTATCACCAAATTACCTATAAATAATTCCGTCAATTGGAATAATTATTCGGACTAATTGAGTTGTAATAGTTTCCTGGGATTACCATGCGGTAATCAAAGGGCGGGTAACTTTGAGTATGTACTCGTAACACGTATCAAAATAATATGGGTACACTAGCTGCGCTCCGCGGTTTCACCCGCATACGTTTCGACCCCGTGGGAATATCGGGATAAAAAGTATTCTATGAGTTAATCCTGGTTATAAACTATCTGTGTGCCAAATCCGTTCGGTAGTTTTGGCGTGAAAGAGTAACAAACATCCATCCATCCATCCATCCATACACAGCCTGGGTTGTTAAAATAATACGTAACACGGATCAAAATAATCCTACTATTTTAACAACCCAGGCTGTGTAACCCGTTTACCTGATGCCAAAAAAATACGGTACGTAAACATACGGTATGGTATTCCATCCGATGCTCGTCTTGATCCGATCCGATCTTAAATAACGTATTCGAATAATCTAATTACTTATCGACTACCACATTATAATAGTTATTCGAAGACAGGCTTCAAACGTAGGCCATTAGGCGTCAATCAAATATCCTGGAATACGGCTCCTGAAATGTAAATTTGGTGTAGGTAGTCGGTCAACATGTCGACGTGATTAAATGGCGATATCTGTTTAGTTCGTAAACTAAGAACAATTGATTATAATAATATTATGATATGATAAGTTTATTTATTCGAACCATGGCTTAGGTTATAATTTATATCCCGACTGACACCAGCAGATGGCGCTACGATGACCTCGGAATATTTTAAGGGTCGCCAGTCGCACGGTCATGAAGTTCACTGCCAAGCTACTCCCCAATAGATGGCGCTACTTGTAGCAATTTTGTTTCGGTAATCGTTCATAATATTTTGTTTTTTTTGTGTTGTAGTATGAATTGAATAGAAATTATATTTAACACACTATTAGATTATGATAGGATAGAAAGAAAAATAACAATTTTCTCAAAAAAAACTTCCGTAGGCGGGAGCAGACGCGTGTCCGATACAAAACTCTTTCATTCATACTTTTTTGTCCATCCAACCCAATTTAATTCTTATACCCGAGAATAATCGTCAAAGAAGCCGTTCGAACGAACTAAAGACGTTAGTGCAGTTGAAAAAAGTCGTTTACAGCTACGTTTATAGTGTTATGATGCGTTTATTATTATTATAGCCCTTTTTGTGGGAATTCTATCTACGTTAAGTGAAAATTGGGAAGTTTTTTCGTCTTATCGCCGTTTCGAATGAATGTTATGTTATTTGGGCTTACACTGTTGCGTCAGTTTTGTAGTGAAATGAGAGTAGGTACTGTTGAAGTTATATCACCTCCATGTACTAACCTAACACTGGCTAGATGAAAAACTATCCTCTACTAAGAGTTGACATATAGTTTTGTCATTGTACTCCACTTTGACACTTTGTTCGTAGATAACCTCTTAAACCTTCCTAATAAATGCTTTACAGTATTTCCTGTTTTCGCTCTGCAAACCTCCCCAACAGGTACTGTAGAGGACTAGAAGAGCCCTCTGAGGTAACGGGAGGAATCAAACACTATATGAGTTTAAGTTTACATTGTAGAACCTCTCTACATATTTCTGTCTAAAATTACCCCTGACAGTTCTAAACCAAAATCCTAATCTAAAATATCTGACACTAGCTTGAACGTTCGAATGTAACCCGCGCTAAAATATAGCCGGCCTGCATTATATGAGGTCGTCTTCGGCAGACAAGCCTCTACTACTGTAGAGGCTTGTCTGCCGAAGACCTGTTACTGCAGCACTTACATTGAAATAACATAGAGAGAAGATGGAAAAGATAACGCTAAAGATTTTAATACAGTTGGGTTTCATACACGAAAACTAGCACGTATGAGTTGTTGTATTTGCGGTCCACGGTCTGACGCGGAAGAGATTCTAATTAGGTGGCTAGGTCAAGACTCAGAGTTTGATGCAGAGACCTGTGTTCCTCGACACGGTGGGTGTGGTTACCTTAATTTAGCTGATAGGTAGTTAATGAATTGATATACATATAATCTTACATTATTCGCATTCAAAGTCAAAGTCAAATCATTTATTTCAAATAGACATATAAAAGGCACTTTTCATCGTCAAAAATAAAATTAAAATAAAATTGATTCTAGTCGCCCCTTCCAAAAGGTAGTTTTCGTATGGAGAAGAATGGACAAGAAACTGCACCGTTACTCTTTTACAATATTTTGCATACATTAATTATATGTGAAGATGATGCATCTACAAATAAAATTACTATACCACAATAGGTTTAAAATGAATTAATGAAACCATGACATATAAATTAACTATGTGATAGATACATGGTGCTCACGTATTTACAAACATTCTAAAAGTAGAACTAATTAACATTCTGGTTATAGGACATGACAATCTGATCTAACAAAAACCTGCCAACACAACACATTTTTGAATCTCCATTATAGGTTTTTCACATCCACAATTGTATTATCAATATAGAAAGCGAGCACATATGGTAATGAGTTATCCATTCATGGAGCCTATTGTCACGGAAAATTGAAAAATAGTAGAGTACGCTTATATACGATTCATATATTCATAGAAACATATGTACCTCGCACCGACGTGTGAACAGTAATATCTTAGTTTCATTTCTTCAAGAATCTACATACCTACCTCGCCTCGCATCGGCTACTTTCTGGTACTTCCAAACTGATTCTTGAATGAGGATAATGTGAGGTGTAAGTTTTGAGAGCTGGGGTGTAATAAATATTCAATTTCAGCGCTAATTACTGGGAACTAACTAAGTAATTATAATAACTTAGTGCACGTTAGTGAGATGGGTTTATTGGCTCCCATGTTTTTGTAAGACCGAGCTAAAGCACTTTTAAACGTAGGTACATAATCATGATTATATTTAAATACAGCATATGTAAATGCCACTATAACGGTAGACTTTCTCATTGATTATTGGTTAATATGTATACGCCACAGAACTTGTAGCCACCCAAGTGTCATTGTCATCACTGTTACGCCCAAAACACTTGAGACCACCTACATGATCATTGTTGTAGGCTTTACTATCCTCCTATGAGACAGGTTGATGTTTCACCTTTAAATATTATACTTACTACTTTTTTATACAATTAATACTATCAACATGCATAGGCAATGCTTCATCAAGCTTGGTTTCTCCAATAGAGTAGGCTGAGTTGTGTGTACATTTTGCCAGTTTTATTGTTAAGTTCCATGTGCCAAGCCTAGTGGTATTAATATTGATAAAGAAGACTATATTATTAATCATAACTCAGATGTTTGTAGATTCTTAATATATGAAAAGAAAACCTCACTGTGGAAACAATGAAACGTGGGCGTTACTTAGAAGAAGAGGAATAAGTTATTCCAGATACAAAAAGAAAACGATTTGCTTAGTAAATATAATGTTATTGTAATACTTACATAACTTTCTATACCAGCATTAGTTACGAGATCTAAAATGAAATAGGTCAGGGATTCCGCAGCTGGCATCGAGATTGCACAGTTCTGACATACTGTCCAAGATGTTAACGCACTAAATTAGAACAAGAATAATATTTCAACAAGTATTTGTATTATCATATTTCTAAAATGATTTGAGTACATTAATTTTCTCGTGCTTTATTTAAAAATAAAGCACGAGAAAATTAACAGCTGTCTATGATTTCACAGAAGTGTAAGTAGAATCATCAGATGTTGATTATTTAGAATTGGGTGTGTCTTACTTTAAGTGTCTCATCCATCAATTTATTTTGGGCCTGATCATTTATTATTGTGTAAGTGCGGGTAGATATAGTTTCCATAACTTCATGTCTATCAATGCAGTGCGACTGAAAAAGTATAAATCTTTAAACTAAATATTGCTACTGTGTCTTTTTGAGCAAATCCGATACACACCTTCTCACAACACCTTCTCTGAAAGGGAACACTAACAATATAATAAATGCTCCCAAATTATTGGCCCTACAAATGTGTTCAATAGACATTTAATTAGTCAACGATTTATCTGTAAAGCTTCTAAGTAATACTAATTAATCCAAGATGGCGGATAATCCTACTTGGTTATAATTAAAGCCCTGGAGTCGATCGGGAATTCTACGAACTAGTGGAAATTATCGCACACAGACAGTGGTAATAAACTGAAGTTTGAACAACATAATATATTCAGCCATAATTAATTGATAGTGGGTTAATTGAAAGACGAATCAAATTACAGACACTGAAGATGCAAGGACTCGGATGAACAAGAATTCTGAAAGTATAAAACAGGTTATCTTAAGCCTTTATTGTAAAAGCTAGTAATTTTTAACAGGAAAATATATTCCAAAATAGTTCCAAAAAGTTTAAGAGTGTAAAATCTATGTAAAGCTTATTGCGAGCCAAATCATAATAGTTTAAGCGAGCAGATCTTGAACTCACGACCTTTACCGTTTCGTATTCATGCAGATTCTTCAATGAAGTAAAAATCGTCTTTCATCTATATTATTTTAACTTAAATACGGGAAAGGAGATAAATGTGATATCGGTTGAAGGTGGGCTATTGACCTTTACCGTAGCTATTAAAAGTATATCGATGTACTGTTCAAACTACTGATGTCTAGACAGTTTCGTTAAAAAAATACGAAAGTTCGTACGGGTATCAAAAAACTTAAATCCACCAAAATCGATCTCCCTAAAAACCAATTTGTTTAAAATTTACGATCGCGGCTAAAGCATCAAACAATGAGAGAAAGAATTGTTTTTACGGCATTTAAACTTTGATCGTTTACTAACATAACTCTTTTATTGGCCACCATAAAAATTCTGTATCTTTTTTATTTCCATCGCATCGAATATCATTATCATCGAATGAAATCATTTGTTCTCCTAAATAGCTTTTTAATAGCACTTCGGCTAAATAAACGACTATTGACTCTTGGCAAATGCGCCATCAGCCTGAAGTTTCGGCAGTGATACAACAGTTATTGAAACAGGAAATGCCAATAATTCAAACTTATTTCATAAGAAATGTGACTGATGTTTCGACTTTAGGCAAAATCGAGGTTTCTTCATAGTTGAATATGTGCCAAGTCCAAGCATAACCATGGAAAAACCTTTCTCCTAACTGTGTTGCAGGTAAACAAGTAAAATAATAAGCAGTTACAAATAGACAAAATCGTTTCTTCAAGGTATAATAGTTTCCTAGACCAAACAGTGGGACGTTAATAAGCCCTTTCTATACCATAGGCAATCATTACGATGCATTAAATACACAGTATTGGCCTCACGAACCGTCCGTAATTATCATTGGGAAGAACTTTTGTGGTAATAGCAGGCAATTAGGGTGCAATGTTTTTGTTTCTGATGACATTGTGCTTTCTGAGAAGTTTGTTGTTTGTACAACACACGTGGGATTGCCGGCTGTGTTGTCGTTCGCCTGTCGTTTGGATGCATACGACGACCCCGCGTTAAATTAACCGGAAACTTAAGGGAAATTGTTAAGATTCGGCTCAGGTACGTCGTACGAAGTTTTACATACGATGGGAATACAATTGTTTATCGAAAAATGTTTTGTTGTGTGCTATCATGGCGGTTATTTAGTTTGGTTTAATGATTCAACAAGGTATAATTGAGTTTTCTCGAATTTAGACGTTATAACTGAAATTTTAAAATAATTATAAAGTTCTAAGCTTTAGTTAAGCAAAATTGTATTTGTTGAATAAATATTAAATGGCCTAATTATTTGCTTTGATGAGAAAATTGTATTTAGTTGTAAACTTGGCGACGACGACTTGTTTATGTATACTTGATACTAAGCCCTTTTTATACTCAAACATTTACATTTAAATATTTGACGAAGATAGATCGAATGTATCAACGTTGTGTAATGGCAGCTAATAAACCAATATTATGACATTTATAACTGAGGATGATATGGATGTTGTAAACTTGTAAGAGGTTGCGCAGGCAATTAAGATCGAAGTTGCAACATCAACATAATTAAGTATTAAGATGCCACAATTTTAGAGAAAACACTTCGTCTAATAATAACATAGAAATTCAAAAGGCTGAAACAAGTGAATCACATAGTAATAAATATAAACCGTATCCTCAATAACAATAACGAACTAAAAAAACAAACTCAATCACCGGTAGCGAACAATGTAATCGATAAAGATGCATCCAATTTAAAACAGGAAAAAAAACAACAAAAGCCGTATGATGATGCAGTTTTACACGCGACACATTCGAACAAAAACCTGTCCCGTGGAGATCACAAAACGAAAACAAAACAAGAATAAGAATAGAAGAGATGTAAATTACGTAAAAACTGAATACAAACGGGCGGGTCCAACTATCTTTTGATAGTATAATGGGAACGTTCGTTCGTGCCGCGGATGAAGTTGAACGGATCGCGCGGGTGGTCCAGTGCGGTCGGACTATTTAAATATTACTTTTTTATTATTTGCCAGCACTATTTGGTGATTTATGTTGGTTTAACACGAAGGTGTTTGGGTAACATAAGTGTGATTTGTTTGCTCTTTATTGGCTATCGATTTCAAAATGCCCATAAAGAAAAATATATCTTCATTTTTTTTGGAGTTTCAGATGAGTTATTGCCGTTAATACGCTGTACCAGTTCACTTTGAACTTTTATTATAGTGATGAAGGAGTTATTGATAGCCATAATAATTACGAAGATAATAGCGTAGAATTGAATTCAAGATAAAAATATCCCGCAGAACCCTGAGGTAGAAGATAGTAAAGGTTCAAGTAAAATGCCTTCAAGTTCTCTTCTTTAAACAACACTAAAATCACACAATAATTGAACAAGTTAATAAAATACATATATGAATCTCTTCGTCCTACATGAACATAAACAATTCAAGCAAAACTGATTTACTTATATGAACTTTCTTGAAACTGTTTACAAACTTAATTATGTTTTTGTATACTTTACTGATAAAATTGATATAAACATAGGAGTATAACTTCGAAGAACATATTTATCACTCAGCGATTGGAAGATTTGATTGCTTGGGGCTTTTCGTTTGCTATACTGGCATTTTATGTTAGATGTTTTTGAAACAGTCTTTTATTTTTTAAACTTTAATTGTGTTACCATCATAGTCACAAAAATAAACAAACAAGTCAAGTAATGCACTGTCAGTTCACTTACTCTTAATAATGTCAATATGATCTAGCTTCTGTTCAATCTGAATGTAATTGACCATGATAAAAGTGTTCTCATAAGTCTCCATGAACATCATTACGTTGTGCATCAAGCAATTCTTTCATTAAATCAATTACTGTCCAAGCATTCCTCAAATCATTTCCAATGATTTCACAACAAGCCATCCTGTTTGTTCCATCGTTTGCCCTTTCGTCTTAATTGGACAAATCATTACCAATTTAACTGGTACTTCGTGTTCGTGCTCATATCTTAACAAAATAAAGCTGTTGACTCAACGGTCGTTAGTAGTTATCTTGTTGGATTTAATATATTCTCGAAGTTCGTCCTTTTCGGTTCAATGTTTAAGTGCACTGTGTTCTGTTACAACCAGTGCATCTACGATAAGAATTATTAGGCTTCCATTTTATCTATCACTCATAAAGTTTTACTTTTTAATATCTCTGACATTTCAAGAATTCAATAAGATTTTCTTAGAAACGTTCACATCATTGCGGTTCTATGCGGACTTGGGCAAATTCTTGAGATTTTCTTGAACATTAGCCACTTTTGAATATTTAATGGATTGTTTTCATTCAAATCTTTTTTAGGATCTTCCACTTGTTTTCGTTTAAAATTTTTAAGTAAGTATTCATTTTGCAAACTGGTAATATTGTACTTACTTATTTACTGTAAGTACTTGTTTATTTATATTCTTGATTACGAAATTGTATCACATCTTCCCTTCAGCGATATTAAATGACGAAAACAATAAAAAACATCAAAAACTCGTGTTATCCTTGCTTTGAAGTTGCAGTTCAACTAAATAATAAACGAAACACATCTCAAATTTAATTAACAACTCACTGGAAAGCCCAGCTATTATATTCTCAAAGTTTAAATTTAATGTTTACATTATGCAAACCTAATTGCTACCCACGCGAGAAATTGAAAGAGAATCTTATATGAAATGAATTCAGGACATTTTAATAATTACGTGACCCAAGTCACCGCATAGCCGCTGAAAATGCTGAAATGCCGCAACGCACGTCCCATTACACGCGAATAAAGCCAACGCTAACCGCAGCCCGAACGAGGCAATTTACGAATTTCCGCCCAATTCAGCATTAACAAGAACCAAACATAACCAAAACACAAACTTACGTTGATCGAAGAAGCAGCGGTCCAAACCATTCATAACGTTGTAAACAACCTCATAGTGCACTCAAAACACCAATTTTATGCGTTTACGTTCACAGCTTGCACTAGTGACGTCACACTCAAAACAAATCACAACGTATTCGTTCCCACTACGGTTAACACAACGTCAGGGCGGGTTCGTTTAGGGTAAGTTTATAGGACGTGTTGCCCATGCGGCGGTCGGCGCGCGACTGGTGTGCGCGGCGCAAGGAGCGAGGGGCGCGGGGTGCGCGGGACGGAGCGGGAGGGGTTGCGTGCGTTCGGAATTCACTTCCCACGTGCTAGCCACCCGTCCTTTTCTTGCGGGACGGGTTAGCTTTTTAAAAGCGGCGAAGCAGGGCCCGTCGACGCATCGATACGGCCGGAGGCGACGTTTAGCTGTAACCTTGTTTATATGCACTGCAGCTAATAATAACGCGAATAGCACTCGAAGTAAGCGTTTGTTGTTATTTTTTTTATATGAGCTAAGTAACATTGTGCGTTAGTTGAGTGGCCAGTTGAGTTTGTTTATTCGAGTTTCCGATACTCTCGTTCCGTTTTCGTGTTTCCTGTTTGGTGTTGAATGAGTGTTGTTAATGTTTTGTATTCGATTATATTGTTGTTCTTTTTCGGTGTGGAATTAACTTTTACTTTTTTATCTCTTTATGGCTCATGAAGCATTGCTGTACATATTTTAATGGGTTACTTGGTATCCCTGTCATGTGAATGTTTTTTAAACGGAATTTGGAGATTATTTCTATCATAAAATATGTAGAGCGGTTAACAAGAATGGTATCATGCCCAAAGAATTCCTAGATAAGCTGCAACTGCAAGTTGGGACCGAAAAAATTAGTTAATGTTGATTGAAAATTTTGGGGTTCTGTATCAGACATATTTTGTACTTAATTCAAGTTTACTATGGTTATTAATTTTGCCCACACAAAAATACATTAACTATAAAGATCTTTGAACTTATTATCTTCAAGCAGCAGATGGGTTTGTACATGCGTAATCAGTAAACTAATTAGGAATATGCGAAAATATAAATATTTTACAACATAGGTATTTAGTTATCTGACATAGACTTGTAGCACCAAAAAAACACAATAATTACTTCTGACGGCCAACACCGTTAAAAATATAGTGAATCAATGAGCTACTGACGGATTGCCTGCAACAAAACGACCCGTTTCCAGTAAACATCACGCGTGGGTAGCAGTTGATAAATTTCACCTTTTTAAATTCCAAGATCAGCATTAAGATTTGAGGAACCCTAAAAATAGTTAATGCATTTCTTAGAGCTGTTCTGGTGGGCTGCTACACTCCTTATCGACTTGTCATTCAACAAGGGATTTTAGTTTTTTACTACTATTTAGTCCAGTGATGAAAGGGGAGACAGACGGGTTGAAGACAAAATGGGTGATGGATATCAGTTGTGCATTACGCATGCAGAACGTATGTTAATGAAAACGTGACGTATTCTTGTCGTGATAAAAAAATAAGTGCATTCCGTACAGAGATGTTGATGTGTTTGTTCGTTTGTTTAACTGAAGGCTTCAACGGGTTGTAAATAGTAAACGTGTGAGCGTCAATCATAGCTCGTTCTGTTTTCTTGAGCTTTTTAAATGGTGTTGCTTATTAAGTTAACAAAACTGGGTTCTCCATTTTGTGTTTGGGCGTTTTTAGATCGGATGGGGACATAAACTGCCCGTGAAATATAATATAAGGTTAAAATAAAATAGGTTTTTTTTTTAATCCTTCTTTACAAGTTGCGCCTTTAACCTCAATTAATTTAGTTTAGAAAAATAATCAATCTCATTGATGTTAGAGATCATACGTAATCTGAAACTTACCAAACTCATTTGTAATAAAAATGGAATGGAAAATGAATTTTCCCAGAATTAAAACAAAATGGTTGTATATTCAAATAATCATTTTAACAATGCAGATATAACCTTGTTAACCGAGGTACATATAAATTTAATTCTGCTTACTTATTAAATTAGGAAAGAAAAAAAAATAACAGCATAATACATAAAATTTGCACGTAAACGCAAAAGTACCAACTTTTTACTTTAACAAAGCACCCAGTAAAACGGTGCACAACTGACACAAAAGTTTTGATTTAAAAGCAAACAAAAATATTCATATAATAGCTAAGTATTTAAAATGTAAAAACTTATACCTATTTTAAAATAAATGTAATGATTAAAATGAATGTTTTTTAATGAAATTTTTAACGACCGAAAGAAAAACGTCATTTGAATTAGCGATGAAATGGATAGCGTTTTTAAACTTTTGTTATAAGTAATTTAGATGTTCAAAAACTTTAGCTCAGGGTAATGCAAGTAAAATTTACATGTGATGTGACTAGACTTAACTCTGATTTTAATTTGCTAGACTAAAATGACAGCTGCGGTCGACTTTTTTTGTCAAAATAACATTAGTGTTATGATCGCAGCTGTCATTTTGGACTAGCAAATAAAAAATCAAAGCGTAGTATATTTTGATGTCACACATGATATGACCTATCATCAGATAGGGCTAATACAGAGCAACCCAGAATTTACAATCATAGAAAAAAAATGGTTTCTGGAGTAGATATATCAAGTCTTTTTACCCGACTGCGCGACTGCAAAGACGGGTTTATGTTTTTTGCTGTGACTTCAGGCTGGCTTCCTACGAACTGGGTAATTGCGTAACCGCTAACAGTAGCAACGGCTTTCATTTTGACAGTTCAACAATATAAATTCCGTTTTTTACGTTGTTGACCAGCCAATTTTTTTAAACATAAGGATCAATGGATTAACAATTATTCTTCAAAATGATTCAGATTGTGATTGATGTCAAACGTTGCCCCACACTAGGAATTTCTCCTGTATCGTGGGTGCGTTTACAAACATTTAAACTCACATACACAAACAGCCAGACCCGGAACAACTACTTGTAGCAGTCAATCGCCTAACCACTGCGCCAACCGTGCCGTCAACAACAATTGACTTCGAATCATTTTCAATATCAAGCAATCCTAGTGGTGAATTTTTCCTCGTTAACCACCAAAATCTAAACAAAAGTAAATTTCGTCATTACTACTTCTTTGTTTACTGATTTAAACTGTCATTGTAATTGTAGAATCGGGAAGAATATAAAGGATACAAGGATGTTTACCCCCAACTTGTTTTTTTTTTTTTTGTGTATTTATGTCCTTTTTTCATGCGTCATGTTTGCCGCAAATAAATGCATTTTCTTTCTTTTTTTTCAAGGAGGAAATCGGCATGTCCTAGAACCATAAATTCGAAGACATGTGACATCTACCAACCCGCACGGGGCCCGCGTGGTAGATTACAGCCCACTCCCTCTCGAGGATAGGAGTCCTCCGTCCCTGCAATGGGAGCATTATAGGCAGGTTATGTGAAGAACATAAGGCAGGCGATACACCGTTAGAACCAGTCAGTCTCTGTTTCAGTCTTCACCGCATCCTATTATTATCCCTTTAATCATTAGGCGCGAATGTCCGTTTAGTGTTTATTTATTCTATTAAACGAAGTGGTAATTGTATTTTCCACTCAACAAGTAATCCTAATGGGTGCCTCGATTGTACCCACGCGTGGTTTTAATTGAATCAAGTTTATGGAACTGTTGAACATATTATATTGTCATTCCGGTTTCTCTGGGGAATCGTAGCATTCCAAGCTGTGCTAATAGAGTTAAATAAGTTTGTTTAAAGATCACTGAACAGAATTGAATATATTTATTTGCAAAGAATGAAGGTATTATAAATCAGATGTTACAATTATTGTGTATGTGCCTTTAGAGCATGCAAAAATATTATGAGCAGTATAACTATACAAATATAAAAATAGGCTAATTTACAAGATCTAAATTTAAATATTTTTTAAATTATAGTTATTTATCGGCAAAAAAATTAGATAAAGAATAATAACATTTATCTAATAATAATGTATTAAGATTTTTTTTAAATATTCTAAATGGTTGGGTATTGTATTATTCACAGCTGCAGATGCAGTACTTGTACAAATAACACTTTTTTTTAACGTGCTTTCTTATATGCGACTGCGTACAGCAAGTTTTGGTACTGCGATCATGATGTAGGAATCTAAGCAATTTGGCGCTAAATTATTAAGAGAACAAGACATTCTGTCTATTTTAATACCTAAGTGACTAGCTAAAAACAATATGAGAGATTATTCCCAAGCTAGAATCTGTTATTCTGCTTATAAAATTATTCAGGTTTGAAATAGATTTTAAATTAAAATATTACTTCTCTTATTTTGAAGTTCATTGTGATGGAAATGTGTTTTAGTTACTAGGTGGGTACGTATATTTACAGAGATAATAGGAATTGGGATCGGAATTTTGTAAAATAATTCTACTTATGTAATGACTAGCTTCTGGTCACGAGTTCGTCGGCGTGAGTTTTCTTGTTGTGCAAATAATTAAATTTTATGTTCTGTGCCTTGTAATGTTAATTACTTAACACCTAGTATTGTATACAATCAAGTATCAAGTATTTTCTAACTGAACAGACAGCTGTGCTGCTGGGGAGTTTGTTGCGCCACTTCTTCTTCCCAGCGATAGCACTAGGAAGTAATGAAGGGCAGGGCGTTTTTGGGGGACTGTCTTTTGTAATTTTGACGTTCGAAAAGTACTGATTCTCAGCCTAATTTGAGTAAATGACTTTTGATTTTGACTTGTTCCCCTCGTCGCATCGCATCGCCCGCCCGCGCCTTTACTTGGTTTCGCTTAGCCTTCTTTCTGATTATTTCTCTTTTTACTCGGCTCCTAAGGGTTATAGCGTGATGTTAAATAGCCTATAATCTTCCTCGAGAATTGGCCTATCAAATGCTAAAATATTTTTTCAAGTCCGACGAGCAGTTCCAGAGATTAGCGCGTTCAAACAAACTCTTCAGCTTTATTATTAGTGTAGATTTTTCTACTTTTTCGCCGAGAATAGATTTTCGCAACAAAAAAAAAACAGTATTTATAGTTATGTAGAAGCCCTTATGTATTATGAATCACAGAAATTATTATTTATCATCGCTGTCGTTAGTTGAACGTTAGAAGTTAACACAAGTCACCGCTTTCCTCTTATTTGATCTCAGTATCGCCGAGTAATAATGACATCGAAACATTTATTGCCCACACGTAATGCACAAGTCCATCTATTAATAAAATAACTTGTTAGCACTTAGCCGGTACTAACAAGGCAGTAAGTAACAGATTATACGGCGAGATATTTTTAGTTAAAATTATTATGCTTTTATGTTATGGTGCATTATTTTTGGAAGCTGTCCGTCGTGACTAGGTATTGGGAGCTCTATTTATGACAGATTTAAGACACTTTTATCACCTTTTGTTTAATAAAACTTGCATAATTGTTACCTAAATGGAAGAAGTCACTGGCTCCTGAAATACAGGTAAGTACTCTAACCTAGCTCTGGAGCCAGGGTCTTACATTTTTCTGTAACCTGTTTTTATGGCAAAAACGAAATTTATTATTTATATATTTATTATTATTGAATGATTAATTATTTAACAGGCTGTAGGTTGGAGGAAAGTTGGTTGAATTTAATAACAGCCTGTATTTTTTTTTGTATTTTTAAAAACGTTGCCCCACACTAGGAATTACTCCTGTATCGTGGGTGCGTTTACAAACATTTAAACTCACATACACAAACAGCTAGACCCGGAACAACTACCTGTAGGCAATACAAATATTTGTTCCGTGCGGGAATTGAACCAGCGACACGCCGCGCAGCAGTCGATCGCTCAGCCACTGCGCCAACAGTGTCGTATTGTTAAAAGAACTAACATACGTGAAGCGTATCACGTCATGTTTCTTTCGCCAATACTACGATACGATAAGTAAAATATGTATTTATACTATGTTTGGTTCAACGATCGAATGAATAAAAACATAATGACTACTAAGATGGGAAGGTTCAATAAAACATATTTATATTTCCCTCACACATGACTGCGTCGAAAAAATAAGACGTAAGTTTTTCAGTTCAAAATCCATCAAACACGATCGAATGATTTTCGCAAACAGCGTTCACCCTAACTATCGCACGTTACAATGCGAACGATACATCATATACGTCATGATACAATGTATAGATATTTATCACAATTTGTAGCCTAATGCGCCGTATCGTCGCTGACAAAGGGACTGCCCTGCACACTAGACCGTGGCGGACGATCAATACAAATGACGTATCGATCGAACCGTTATTTTAGGCGCCAAACATGACATAATTAGAACGAAAAAGAATGGTTTAGTTCGAGATTTGAAAAATGTTTTGACACATATTTTTTTCCAAATTGATTGCAGAATAAACCACGTTTCCAAGGAGTATAGGTTTTATGTCATAAATTAAGTAACAGTTTTCATGAACTGCATTAAATAAAGTTACCCGCTTCGTAAATTAATTAAATTTTGGATATTTTCACAAAACTAATCAAATTATTAAATCTTGGAAAAAATCTTCCAGTGCACATGGACGTAAGTATGAAAAGTGTTGCGTTATTAACACTCACATAAAACGTTCATTTTGCGAAATAATTGTAATAAAATGAATAATAACTTCATTTACATCTGTATAAAACGCAGCTAGTACAGAATGTTGTTCACATTTCAAATAAAAGTGTGAAAGTCTGCAACGAAACTATTTTATTATTTATTTTTTAAAGTTGCCATTGACATACACTTGTCAGTTTATTGTGGTTGAGTCATAACACATTGCAGCTCGCTGAAGCGCTGCCTTTTCTTTGAAGAGCTTTCGCACATTACTCACTTTTTATTGTAAGAAACTATCGCTAATAGTTATTGTACTATTTATTTTAAAATACTAAAAAAAAACCTTCGTATTATTTTTCTTTTGACGGGAGACGACAATACAACAATAAATTGAAGTGGGTACATCTAATGACGTTCCCAGTCTGCATACGAAAATTCAATAAAATATATCCAATAGTTTAGTAGTCACTATAACTGGTCAAAGGTTGGCAAAATCTATAGTCGGCTACTATTTAGTTTGTTTAAAAAAACACTTTTTAATTCCGTAGCTAGGATTTATTTGATAGTTCCAAAATACTCTTAAGCATTAGTATTGCCAGTGTTTTCACATTGTATAGATTATATTAGAATATGCGTCAAAAGTATTTTTCCCTTCAGAAGAAAAACAATACGTAGGATTCTTTTAGTATTTGCTCTGCAGTTTGGCAGAAGAAAATTTTATTTGGAAAATTTAGGGTGTCACCACGAATAAACGCTTTTTCATTTTCATTTTTTTTTTCATAAGCGTATTTTGATCTAAATAATTTCGTTCAATATATTTCATCTGGAATAAATATGAGAGTAGCCAGCCGTAGCAATACTTTGATACCGTGCTCCGATAAAATATCAACAGCCGAGACAAGAGGGCACCAGTGTGAATTGACATTCAAAATTCGTTAATTACCCTTTACAGAGACGCGTGCATCCTTTATTTCATCAACTCACAGATATAGAACAATAGCAAAACGTTACAGAGACGCGCGTCACACATCGTCAGGCCTAACCCCACACATTAGTGCAATAAACTTGACAATAACTTAATTCTGAGCAATGGAGGGCGATTCCCCCGTGGTTCCTTACAACTCCGTTAGGGATGACAATAGTTCGTAGCCGAGTTGAATTTAATTAGAATTATCGATCGGCCGCTTTTCCGTCCTAAACTAACAATTAGGTGACAGTATATCTGTTCATTCTCTGAAATATTTGTGGGTTAATCTAAAGTTAAAACTCAATGTATTTACATTGTTAAATAGGATAGTGTAGTGCTACCCGATTGTGGTAAGGTTGTGTAACTAAGTCTCGGTAAACTAAAAAGTAAACGGACCGAAGTGAAGCTCTTTAGTAATAATTACGAATGAACCTTTTCCGTACCTTCGAATGTATAACTTGTGAAATTTATCGTTCTCCCGACCCACCCTGTCGCATCGCATCGCCTGTCCGCGCTATTACATCGTTTTCGCTCGGCTCCTGAGAGTCCAAGCGTTATGTTTAATATCCTATAACCTTCCTAGACAATTGAACTAGCAAATGCAAAAAGAATTTTTCAAATCCGACTAGTAGTTCCAGATATTAGCGTGTTCAAACAGACAAACTCTTCAGCTTTATAATCAGTATAGATATAAATTTTTACATGGTTAATTAAGTTATTTGTGTATAAAAAAAAACCTTGGAACTTAATTTACTCGGAAGCCGGAAAAAGTTATTTCCGACCATATTCCAGAAAAATTCAGATTTCGTAAGTATGTTACCTACCTATATTTACTTAAATAAACCTCAAAACGTGAGCGTTAGGTTACTAAAAGTTTTGTGAGGTATTTTTCTTCCGGTATAACGTTATTATAATCTTGTTTATTTATCGGCGTAATACGGACCCGTGTTTTTAAACAAAGGTCAGTGGCCGCAAAAATATTTACGTAAACAACAATTTATTTACCAGTTTTCTTCAATCATCTCATGGTCATCACGAAGATTTGTGGAAACACGACTTTACAGCATAATATCAAACAGGTGTAGTCAAATTAAAAGGTGTGGCCACCAACCATTAAACTGAATTACTTTCTCCATGGGACCAACATCTTAATCGCGAAAATATTATCAACTGCCCCAATACAAAACTTCAATACTAGACCCTAATATAAGGGATGATTAATTGGAGAAAGTAAGTTTGATGGTGTGTACCACACCCTTACAGGGCTTTAAAGATCCGTGTATACCAACTGCCGCGCCATTTTATTTTTTTTTTTCAAAATGGCGGCCACTCATTAAACCTATATAAATCGATAGCTCACATCAATGCAAACAGAAAACACAACAAGACCAACCCCTGTAAATTGTCACGTTTCCGAGATATTAACGTTCAAAGTTGATCACGTGCCATCCATATTTTTTTTAACTTTCTTATATCTTGTTGCATAGATGTTTGAAATAATCACTGAAATTTTAAAGTAATCAAATGCTCCTCATAATCTTCAATCCTCTCTGACTACACTTTTATGATACACGTTGAATTATCTATTAATACACAAATATCTATAGAACCGAAAAATTAACCTGACTTTTCCATACAAATATTATACGGCCTATGAAACTAGGTTTCCGGGCTAAACATTTTTCGATTTGGCAAGACCCAATTCGTTTTCAATCTGATAGCCAAGCCCAAATCTCTTCCAGATTAATGAATCATTGAACTAAGATCAGAATTATACTGTTGCGGTCTGCGAGTGGAAACAAGGACACTATATTCATTCATGAATTCATTTGGCAGTGGTCCAAATCACAATGAATGAATTTAGACATGTTGTCAACGCCGCTGTGAAAGACTTGAAGACGGACGGAGATTTTAGTTTGAATTGAAATAATTGTAACTGCAGTTAATTTCATTAGAGTTTGATTAAAATATATGGCTGATTACATGCCACGTTTAAGCATGTTATGGTAATCCATTTAGTCAAATGTTGTCTTGAATATAATCTAGCTTAGGGACTGTCCTTCTCTAACCCGAACCCTAATTTGCGAAACACACTATCAATCACAATCTGAATCATTTTAAAGGATATTGCTAATCCATTGCTTCACATGTTCGAATTTGTCTGCTCAATAACGCAATGAATGTTGTAGAACTGTCAAAATGACAACAATTGGCACTGTTAGTGTGTTATGCAATTACCCCACCGGTTTACCAGAAAATTATAATTGCTGTTGCGGAAATACAAAAATCTTAGAAGCTTAAAGAAGTCTTTATATATTTGACGATATTTCATGTTTTCAGTTAGGTACAACAACGATAAAAAAAAATATAAAACCCTCAGCCAGCATTGTAACACATTAAAATTTAAAATATGAACACAGAGACAAGCTAAGCTTTACGCTGCGAATTGGCAAAGAGAATTAATTAAATTATTATTTTTTTGTTTCCTTTTTTCGCATGGCAACTAGGAAGCGTTCATTTTTGCTCACAACACCGGGCGAGGCGGACGTCACATGCAAATGTTGCCGCGAAAAATATATAAGAAAATGCAACATCAAATTTCATTTCCTTCACTGGATTTTATTATACATTCTCGATGTGTTCGTGACGCAACGTTGATTGTATAGACGGTCGTAAAATTCGAACTTTAAATTTTGTTGTGAAAATGCTTTCCTAAGTTCTAGAGCGAGGGGTGACATTTTTTTTTATTTATACAATTCGCGCTGTTACGATTAAACCTTATTGAATTTAGTACTTTAAATCGTTTTGAGGTTGGTACAGTTGAGATTGTGGTACAGAATTTAAACTTACGAGGTTGGATTCAGTATTTTGGCTATTTAAAAACAAAAAAATATAATATGGTTGGACTGCATTGGTGGTCTTGTTGCAAACGCTACTGCTGAGTATGAGGTCCTGTGTTCGATTCCCAGGTCGGACAAAGTGCTTTTGTTTTTTTTTTATCTAGAATTTCTCTGTAACAGCCTAAAGACTGGATTTGTGCCGGGTTGATGGCAACAGGCTCGTCCCTAATACAAAGGACTATGAATTATGTTCTATGCAAGTAAATATGTTATGAGTGTAATTATGTTTTTTATGGTTATGCATATTAGGTTGACGTAAGAATAGTACTCACGCGAACTGGAATGGTGTGCTCATAAGTTACCTGTGGACAAAAATCAAAACTTCATTAGAAAGGTACATTTTAGATTTTTTTGCGTAGTTAACAAATTAGGCAATAGTGAGAACTAGTGCAGTACCAAAATGTCTCGTTACGAATCTATTACTAAACAGGTAAATACCAAAAAGTTCTTAGGTACACGCGGCGACATATTAAGACTTCGCATTGTATAGGCCTGTCGTACAATGAGAAGTCAGCTCATACTGGAAATGGATATATAGCTTGATATATCGTCGTGCGTAACTAAATAAAATAAATATATCAGAATGAACCTAATATTTCAAATTTATTAAATTTGAAATATTAGGTTAATTCTACTATATTTATATACTTATATATTAATTAAATTGTTCCCAATAAAATCAAATTACCCAGAATATTAATAAAATAAATGATTTAAAACTACATATATGTATTTACATCATTTAAACAGATGGCTGCCCGTTGGCACTATTTGTTTTAAACAAATATTTGAAGTTGTATACATAGCTTAAATCACGCGTTCACAGTTAGGGTTATACAGACTATCGACGGAACTGTTATGATGTGGCAGTGGCCCAACCGGGAATTGTAGGTAACACTGCCAATAGTTTTACTCTGTGGCAATCGTGTGTGAAGTATGAAGGACTACCTTCTGCTCGCGACTTTGTCCGCGCGAATTTCGGCCCCTGACCCATCGCGTCGCATCCCATCGCTCCCCCGTGCTACTACTTGGTTTTCCCTTAGTGTTGTTTTTGGCTTTTTTTCATTTTGCTCAGTTCCTAAGGGTCGTAGCGTGATGTTAGACAGCCTACAACCTTCCTCAAAAATTGGGCTATCAAATGCAATTTTTTTTTTTTTAAATCTTACGTTTGGTTCTGGAGATTACCTCCTATATATGTATATAGGAAGTAATCTCCAGAATTCTAAAATTTGTTTGTTTGTTTGTATGTGCAAACAAACAAATTTTACCTCTTTATAATATTAGTATAGATATACATTTTAGTCACCATCATTATCAAATCATAAATAGAAATTAACGTGAAAATTTGTATTTTGATCTAGGGGCACTAAGATGTAGCTGACTACCTTTTTGTTAACCCTTTAACACTTTTTTTTCGGCCAAGAAAAGTGAGAGGAAGGAAAATCTACTTCTTTGCAGTCACGAGAGCTGATGGCAATACGAATTTTCAGTAGCCGCAGTATCGTAACATATCCTCAGCACCGTGTTGATACTGTTGATATTGAAAGAAAAAAAGAAAAATATTTTATGTAGAACACAGGAAATACAAACATTGCTTTGAATTAAGGCCTGCATCCCAAATAACAAAAACAAACTGTTTAATTACATTATTCTAGATTTCATTAACATTATTCCCAACTTAATTCTTCAACAAAAGCGTCGACTCAAGATATGCATCTTTATCCCCATTATTCCGACAAATCCCTAAAAGAACATAAGTTGTAATAAACTTTCCAATGTTGAACTAACAAACTAAAAGTCATTAAAATTATCGTTTAACTTGTTTTCGTACTTAGGAATTGCAAAGCGGACCAACTATAAGGAGGGTTGACCCACTTTTGCTATCGCGCGTATCTGCGAACAAAATCTATAGACGCAAAAAGCAAAGATATAACTATATAACTACGGTATATAATTAAGTCGAAGACTTGGAGTTGCCAAGCTGTTTGTTTAATACAATTAAAAGGAAAGGAAACTCCTTTAATACGTTTAAAGGACGAAAACGTGTATTGAACTAACTGAAGGTACTCAGTCGACCTCCTGTCCTAAAATTTAACTGTGTATTTTCTTGGGTTGACAAACTGGTTGTCCTGATGGAAAATGGATGCCACTTTTTGTCCTTGTGAGGTGTTTACCCGATGATGTGATGGTTAACAGGGAAGAATGAAAGAAGAAAACATGTTGCATGGACCTCAAGTAACATGATACAATACAAGGCCAGGTTGATGATGATAAAATGTTTACCCCGATGAGTTGCTTACCAAGAAAAAATGTTCCATGGACTAGTATCGATGGCCGATTCGGAGCACCGTATTCTGTCAATGCTTGGTCTTGAAGTATTTCCCTCTTTCTTAAAAATCTCTTAAGCCACTTCTTGACATGCCAAAGTCAATATTGTTCATTGATATTGCCCAGAAGACTATGTAGATAATCTGTAGAAAAGTTTAAAGATGTAACTTTGTCTAATAGAAAAGTCACGCGATTTTCTCTGACGGAGGCTTTTCTTTGAACTCAACAAAAAGCTGCAATTATATTAAACCATAGAATTCTTAGTTCCAGAACTCACTACAGTTCTCTCGCCTGGGGAACTGTTTTAAACGAAGAAAGAAGTAAAAATAAAGAGAATAATCTAAACATTGTTACAGCAGTAAAATCAGCTCGCACTGTTCTCAAAACTTATCCCGGCTTTAGGAATACGTAGTTTTTGTGCAGTACCGTGTTTAAGTTTTAGATGCAATGCGCGTCTGAGGAATGGTGGACACATATTGTTGAGGCGTTAGCGAGTTAAAATTCTGTATAGGTTTAATTGTCCCCTTCCTTCCTGGCGCGCTATGATTCTCCTTCGAGCGAATGTTTTCCTACTAAAATGGTAATTGTTAGGCCAAGACCTTATTAGATAAACATTTCCAACTAAATATTATAATCTTTGTCATATTTGGACTCAAAGTCTCGGGTTACGTAATTTTCAATTTTGGCATCATCCTTATTAAATAAATGATTTTCTTTAGACCAACATTTCATTACCAAATTGCTAAAACCGCTCAAACTTCTAAATATTTTCTAGCTTTTCACCTAAAAACGTTATTTTTATTTCATCTACAGCTCCCGCTAACGCAAAATAACGTATGAGCTTAGTATTTTCTTTTCAGAACTGGAACAAACTGGGAACAGAAAATCTAAGGAGATTCTACGCTGAAGTTGGTATTGACAAAACAAAAGTTATTGTTTTAAGTTTCCCAATGTAAGTAATATGGACAGAGATGTGTGTAGCATTTATTTTGGTTAGAGCTAAGAGTTTTAAAAGTGCATAATTTTGTATGAGGTCAATGATGTTATATTATAAGTAAAAAAATAGGTAAGTATATAGGTACCCAATACGATCTTCAAAACCGGGACAATTTCACACTATATTGACATGTATGACACGCGACGGACGGCATATCGTATTTATCCGGAGCGAAAAAGAGACAAGACAATATATAACTTGGTTGACTAGCCAAGTTTGACATGCTGCGTTGTACACCGCGTATAACCTATCTCATCTTTTTACTTATAATATGAACTTATATATGAATATGAAGCAGTATAATTTTATCAAAGACAAGTTCTGGTGAAGACTGCGTCTGTGGATACACTAATTTATTAATGGCGGTACAGTTGAGTGTATGTGAATCAAAGAGTCAAAATCGTTCCATCGAAAGCTTTGAGCTAATGGAAAGTGGTACATTAGTGTCAGAGCCTTCTGCTAGCAAACTTACATATTTGCCCAGATCACGACCTAACTTTGATCCTGAACGATTTAGGATTCAAATCTTCCCAGAGTTCCTCCTAAAGATCTTTAGTTTTGCAATGTATCTTGGCATGTGTTAGTACTGTTAATACGCTAGTGTCCATATTATTCATACTTGCAGGCAATGATTAGAATAAGTGGTGTTTTCTATTGTGACCTTATTGGTGATGTTCTTCAGAAAGGTCAAGTGCGTAGAACTCGCAACCAGCGTGTGTGCAGCGTGTATGACCAGATGTAGGTATGAACGTAAATGAAGCAAAAGCAGTATGTAAGGATCGTAGCAGAAGGCGTTCTGTAGTTTCTGCCTATTCCCATGCGAACAAGGCGTGAGATTATGCAGGTACTAGGTGCACCCCGCGGTTTCACCCGCATAAGTTTCGATCCCGTGGGAATATCGGGATAAAAAGTAGCCTATGTGATAATCCTGATTATAAACTATCTGTGTGCCAAATTTCATCCAAATCTGTTCCGTAGTTTTGGCGTGAAAGAGTAACAAACATCCATCCATCCATACAAACTTTCGCGTTTATAATTTATTAGTAGGATGTTTGCTGAAGATCGTGCCTGTTTCAAAAACATGATTGGCCTTCAAAAGAACTTAGCTGCATTTTTTTAATCTCAACATTGACTTTAGAACAGCTGCAGATACTTTTTAAAAATGCAGAGACCTAAAGAATAACCTAAAAACAAAGATTAAAGAGCCAATCTGCTAGACCAGCACACTACTACGTAATGAGCGCCTAGTTAAGTGCTCATAAAATAATCAACGCGAAACCGCTTGTTGCTGTAAAAAGCTGCTTTAGTTTATGCTGCTTTTTCTACTTTTCTAATTTTTATAAGGTTTCAGTGTCATGAAAGTATTATGGAGTAAAGTATTATGGATCGACTATAGTTTGATGCCTATAGCTTCGTCAATATACAAACAGTCGATCACAGTAGGTTCTAAATGTGCGTCCAGCGTACCCTGGGCAATCAGCCCCATATAATTTTACCATGCATAATCAGCTCATAATTTTCTCATAGCTGGGACACAGGCCACCTCCCTCTTTGAGAAAGAGTGATATGATAATGATGATTCACTACCCAAAAACTGTTCAAATATTACCCGATAGTTGGGGTGTATCAAAATAGGGCATGCAATTGGCGATATCTAAATAAATGTACGTGCGGTGTACTGAGCAGTCAGCTCCATATTATCTAACCATAGTCCATATAGTTACGACATAAGAAGATAGGTTTGAACAACACTACTGTATCCTAATTGCCATAACACACTACCAATCTCAATCTGAATCATTTTGAAGGATATCCATTACTCGTACTAATCCATTGCTTGATATGTTCGAAACATTTGACTGCACAGCAACGTAAATAAAGGAAAGAATATTGTTGAACTGTCAAAATGAACGCCATGCACTTCTGATTGTGTGTTACGCAATAACTCCGCAGGTCATTTAGGAGCTATACGTTCACAAATCCCTTGACTAAACTACCAAAACAGATTAGTTGTATTCAATCAATCAAAACCAGCCTATCGCAGTCCACCGCTGGACCAACCGCTCTCAAAGTTGGGCATAACATGATTGATGTGCTGCACCGATTGATTTATATTTTGAACGGACTTACAGGTGGTTGTACCTCCCGGGTCTTCATGTTTTTGCGTAGGATTTGTAAATATACAATAATACAGGGAGTTCAAACTGTGGGGTGAACACATGGAGCGTTATTATAACTTTTCGTGAAGCATTCGTATTAAGGATTATATTATACAATAAGGCTAATTTTCGTTTAATTTTATGTTTTTTGATAATGGTACTACGTGCATATACAAACTTTTATGCTTTTAAACATCATAGCTCATAATGTTTTTTGAAGCGGCATTTACGATAATTAAGTAAATAATTTTTTCAAAGAATCAATAATGGAATTACCAATTTAAGCCCATAACCCACCCTGAAGGTAGCAAATATGTGACCTTAAAGATAAGTTTCAGAAACTGAGTATGTAAAAGGGGTACTTATCTTCCTTTTGATTTTATTCTAAGCTGACAGACACGACTTCTACACCTTGCTAGATCTTATCCTTAATTCAAAATAGTAAAAAACACTACCACCAATTACCAATTATTAAAACGTGAAGTATGATTTCCAGTCGTATAACAGGAATATAACGATGTAATCGCATTTGATAGCCGGGGGCGATCGCGCTTTGAACCCGCGGCCCGTTTGATGTTACCGCGAGAGCGGTCAGAGGAAGCACACTCAATGTTGGTGGCGGTTACACCGTACTGTAACTGTAACGTTCGGTGAAACAAGTAACATAAGGTCGCCCTAGCATGATACCCTAATGTATAGAATCAAAATATGATATAGAAGGACCAAATATGAGGAACAGCTGAGTCCTCTTCTAGGGGTCGCAATATTATGTTATAATAGCTATTGACTTGCTTCATGCTTTTTGCTGCTAACTTAAATGATTAGAATAGAGAATGATATTTGTTTATTCAGGGCAGTGGTGGCTAAGTGATAACGGGCCTGACTGATGAGTTTTAGGTCGTGGGTTCGAACCCAAACAGGCGCTTTACTTTGTGTAAATAATTTCAGCACCACAGCTCACAAAACGGTGAAAGGAAAACATCGTGAGGAAATTGGCATGTCCTAGAACCAAAAGTTCGAAGACATGTGTCATCTACCAACCCGCACTGGGCCCGCGTGGTGGATTACAGTTCACTCCCTCTCAAAAAGACGAGGCCCGTGTCCTAGAGTGAGAACAGGCTGATTTATTAAAGCCGTCATATTACTGCGGTTTTTGAGAAGGATCAATATTTAGGAGGAACAGCCGAGTCCTATTCTAGAAGTCGCAATATTATTATTATTAGCTGTTAACTTGCTTCATGCTACTTTTTGCTGCTAACATAAATCATTAGAATACGTAATGGTATTTGTTTATTCTAAACTGCAGTAATAACTAACAGGTATACTCGGCTGCTTTTTGTCTTGAACGTTACGTAAATAATTCAAAATCAATTTGCAAAGAACAAAGAACCAAACTAAAATGAAGTTGTGAAAATAAAAGCAGCGTCGGTGTAACAGGCGTCCACTTGAAGCTTTCTATTTTTACACTGTCAGTTTGAATGGGCCCCAAGGTGCATAGGTCTCGTGGTACTCCAACCACGTTTTTTTCTAATTAAAGCCCTGGGATTTCCGGGACGGTACTCAGATTTTTTGCGAGTCAAGAGATTGGTCCGACTATCCGTTTACCTACGGATTTAAAGCTCTCTATCTATACGAATGGTTTTTTTACTTCAGGGACAGTTGGGTACATGATACTCTGAGACAATTGGATCAAGAAAAAAAAATTGAACGTATAAAAAAATACTTTTATGTTTACGTAAAAATGGTTTTAACTGCGAAGGATATTAAACTCAAGATTTTAGCATATTGATGAATATTGTAAGCTTTTCTAAATAGTTGAAAATTACACCAAAAAATTACAGATATAAATGTAGAAATTGTATACAGGGTAACATAATGGGCGGACTTAGCGCTGAAAGCGAAAAGGTTGTATGTAATTTTTTATAGCTGAAACGTTTTGATATGAGATTGAGGTCAGCCGACCCCAACATAGTTGAGGTCGGCTTCCAGTTTAACCGGATGCAACTGAATACCAGTATTATTCATGGAGCGACTGCCTATCTGACCTCCACAACCCACTTATTGGGTAGTACGATACCCCTTTGTAAGACTGATTGTCAGACTTTCGGGCTTCTGACGACCCTTAACGAATGTCAAAGATCTACGAATGACAGCCGGGACCAACGGCTTAACGTGCTTTCCGAGGCACGGACGGGTCTCGGTACATAAAGATGGTCACCCATCCACGGACCAACCGCGGCAAACGTAGCTTAACCTGATCGACGAACCGTGCGGCTGTTATTTCTTAGCCACAGAGGTTTTATAAAAAAAATATTTTCAAGCTTTAGACATACACTGGCGGACAACTTGGTTATCCATACGAGTATAACAATTGAACTCATATGTAACCAAACTACAAAGTTCTAGGTGCACATAATAACTAACAGTTTATTGTGTTGCACGAACAGCTACAGCAACACTATGTGAATCACGTATTGTAACATGTTACACAACAGATCTACTGGACAGACGACCTAACAGTTATTAACGACTGCGAGGACAGGTGTGCTGCACTTGTGTGCATACATTTAAGAAGTACCTAGTTATATTAAGATAGGTGATGGTACAGATGTTAAGTGACCCACAAGGAATCCAGGGTTGTATTCTACCTAGCCTTTTCCCAACTATGTTATGTTCGGCTTCCAGTCTTACTGGGTAATACGAACCCCTAGTAAATAAGACGCGTGGTCAGACTTTAGGGCTTAGGGATTCTGACTATCGACTATCAAAGTAACGACTGTCAATGATCTACGAATGACAACCAAGACCAACGGCTTCACGCGCTAGCCGAGACAAGGAGGGGCCCGATATGTACCTGATGGATGGCGACCCATCCACGAACCGACTGCGGCAACCTTCAATCGACTGTGCGACTGTTTTTATTTAGCCACGAGAATAGAGTAAATGGCTCCAATGTTTTTTTAATTCCACAAGTTCCTTGTAACAAGTTCATTTTGGATGAAACTGTCCTATAGGGAAAGAAAACATTGTGGGGACAAAAGGAATTTAAAAAAAACCTGATATCACCAACACGTATTATATGTCAATACTCGTGCTTTGTACGAGAAAAAAGCACTTGTCTTGTAGTACGAAAATTACGTACTGGTAAACAAAATTATCTATGGTATTAATTTATAGAAATTACAATCAACATCATCATCATTTCGCCCGGAAGACGTCACTGCTGGATCTAGTCCTCCCCCAAGCACCTCCACTTCGACCGGTAAATTATAATATCAGAATACAATACACCCGCTGAAGGAATTTCTAGTAACTATTACTATATGCAGGATATTCAATCTCCCGAATTCCCCAACATACGAAGGATGAAGCGTATTTGTAGTCGAAACTTGGTACCTTCTTTAGGCACCTGCCCCACCGCCGACGAGAAAGTGACTAGCTATACCTATCAACGCTTTTCTAGCTCAAAAAACTTTTCTAAAGATTGTTGGTTCTGTGTAAGTAAAAGAGATACATCATAATATTAGTACTAGCTGCGCCCCGCGGTTTCACCCGCATATGTTTCGATCCCGTGGGAATATCGGGATAAAAAGTATTATATATGTTAATCCTAGTTATAAACCATCTGTGTGCCAAATTTTGTCCAAATCCGTTCAGTAGTTTTTGCGTGAAAGAGTAATAAACCTCCATCCATCCAAACAAACTTTCACGTTTATAATATATTATTAGTAGGACTAACTTCTTTAAGTGACTTCGTCCTCGTGAAATGTCAAATTCCTCCGACCCATCCCGTCACATTATGATTTTGAACATTCTGACATTATTAACACTCTTGACATTATTTTAAAGCTTATTGACATTTTACTTTTTAACATATTTGCTATTGGACATTAACGAATTATCTGTATTTTAACAACTCTATTTAACTATCAATTATATCGCTTGTTATGAATTTGTCAATATTGTCTAGGTACTTCTTTTTATTACGAATAATTTATTTCGATTGTATTTGTACGCCTTTCTAGGCAAAACATGTTGAGACTTCTTTTTTCTCTTTTTCCATCTCATTGTAAAACTTACACGTGTTTTTTGACAAATAAATGTTATCTTATCTTATAGCATCATCTGTCCACGCTATCATTTCGTTTACGCTTAGCGTTCGTTCTGAATTCTTTTCTTCTTTCGGCCTTCTTCGAAAAATGGGCTGTGAAATGCAAAAATAAATTTTCAAATCCGACTGGTAGTGCCAGAAATTAGCGCGTTCAAACAGACAAACTAACTCTTCAGCTTTATTATTAGTATTAGTATAAATAGATGACTGTTAACACCGCCGACGCACTCGTCGGCGGTGTTAACAGTCATCTATTTATGGGGACAAAAGGAATTTAAAAAAACCTGATATCACCAACACATATTATATGTTAATACTCGTGCTTTGTACGAGAAAGAGGCACTTGTCTTGTAGTATGAAAATTACGAACTGGCAAACAAAATTATCTATGGTATTAATTTATAGAAATTACAATCAACATCATCATCATTTCGCCCGAAAGAAACGAAAACGATTACTATCGTTTGTCGCAGCGACAAGACTTATCAAAGAGAGTACTCGCTCAGCGACGCTCGCTTGGCAACGCTCTCTTGGCGAGCAGAACAGTTGCTAATAGGCTCACGCTTTGTACATACGCAAACCAGCGAGCAATCGCTCGTGACCGGCGCGCACTCGCTGCTCGTTATTAGTTGCCAGCGCTACCTGCTTCTCGTTTATCGCCATCGGTGAGTCAGGTTCCTTAGGTTTTCGTCGCGACAAATCATTTTCTGATTACTTCCTGGGTAAACTGGCCTTAGTTGGGAGTGAATAAGGTCAAGGGCACACGAGTGATAGAAGTGGACAGAATATTTATGGTATTCATAAGAGCTTGATTAGTATCTCTTCGTAGGTATTATCGCATCTTTTTATGACTTTTGAACCTTATATAAGCCTATAATATTCCCAGTGCTAGGACACAGGCCTCCTCTCAGTGAGGGGAGTGGGCCGTAATCCACCACGACGGCCCAGTGCGGGTTGGTAGATGTCACATATATTTGAATTTTTGGTTCTAGGACATGCCGATTTCCTCAGAGAGCTATTTACGAAGTTATTTACACAAAGTAAAGTGCCTGACTGGGTTCGAACCTACGACCTACAACTCGTTAGTCGCGACCGTTAACACTGGGCCACAACTGCTCCTCCACTGTCACTGCGAAGTGTTAAACTATTATTATTGAAATATCACAAGTGTTGTGATAATAAGGCGTTAAATTAATGTCCTGTGTATTGCTTTAAGTAAGCAATAATGCACGAGATTTAAAATCAGAATTCTTATTCCTTGTACTTTTAACGATTAAATTACATCCAGCCTCTCCGATCATATCACAATAAAGTTGTTACAGAGAAACTAGAAAACTAATCGAATAATTACAAGGGATCGATCATAAGAACAAAAGATGGACAAGGATAACTGCTCCAAACAAAGAGAAAATATTATTAATAACTTACACGCATATATACCGAATTATCTTTACCGTTAACGCATCAATCACTATAGCCATAATGATCCTTATTACTGGCATGTTAGAGTTGTTTAATAAGTTACAGGAGTGAAGCATTATATTTGGAGTTAATAATGAAAAGAATCTCGGGACTATTAGGGCGTGTTCAGGCGCAACTGACTATTATAATTATTATCTGTCAATGTATAAGCATAGATTGTTTATTACACATTCCGTGGAATTGTTCGTGATCGTGTTAAGTTTGTGTCGTTTTTCTCTAATAATTAATTAATACTATGAGTCATTATCGAGAGGTCGGGGCTTTGACACTGGTCGATAAATCTTTTTTATCAGAGCGTTGGACGCGCAAGACTTTTTAGGAGAGGATTAAGCAGTATGTGCAAAACGGTTCAAAATAATCTGAATTGATTGGATTTTAGTTAACATTGTTAATACTTAGCTAATACCTACTTATAAAGTTGTTAAACGGACTATTCATCGTAAAAATATTATGTAGCAAAGTTGAACTAAAAAATTATGTGTTTGCGATGACCATCACATGAAACGTCTGTTTTTTTCAATGTTCTTTAATATGTATGTTGTTCGGAACAGATAGGCCAGAGGCAGCACGCAGTGGGTGCCAGAAGACGGACGTCATTGCCGAGAGACGCCAAGGAAACGTTGGCGTGATGACTTAGATGCGTTTACGGGAGATTAGCCGGAGTAGGCAACCCACAAGGAACAGAGGGCAGGTTATTTACCTCTACTCAGCAGAGGCACAATACTGGTTCATAAAAATGTTATAAATTAAATAGTAGGTCCTTCACCGCATGTGTTCTTCACTACAGTCTGATCAACTGCGCATAAGGTCAAAGAAAACATGCGACTGTTTAGAAGAAAACTACGACCCACAACTCCGGTTTACAAAGTGAGATAGCTTCCTAGATAGCTTATCTGGTAACACACATCACGACTGAAAGAAATGCTTGAATGAGACGCTTACAACGGCTAAGTTGCCTTTTAAAAAGAGTGTACATTTATAAGTGCAAGAACTATTTCATGTGAAGGAGGAATGATAAAAACCATCAAAGACAATAGAGTTTTCTGAATAGCTTCTGCCATAAAAATCGTTGAAATATGGAATCGAAGCAATAACTAAAACGATAGAAAAGATAGTCAGAGTTTTACGACAAAAATTATTGAAGACGAAAAACAGTGACTGGATGAACATAGAATATATTTATTATGATTGTGTATACTTGAGAGACTTCATGACGTATGGATCTAGAAATAGAAAAACGTGCGCGGTCGAGGGACCCCCGTCAAGAACGTAGATTCTTACGCGGTACTCGCACTTACAGATACTCGTATATGACGCTAAAAAGGCTCTGTATTAAAACGCGTTTTTAATTTACACTTTCTCTCTCTCTCTCTGTCTCACTATTATATTGTCTCTCTTTCTATTATATATAACCACAAGTGGTATAGCGGGGCATAACGCTTTTTCGTTGCGTGACGATTTCTAATAGTTTACTCCTATCGCTAGCCGCGTTAAAGAACTTCCTTCCAATAAACATTCAGTTATGTCACATAGCTGATGCAAATTGATGAGGACTGAATGCAAAAATTGGATTCTCTTTTTCATGTTTATGTGTAAACAACCTACCCATGACCATCCTTCTTCCTACTGCTGAAACGAAACATCCTACACAGAGTAGAAACAAATACCATATAATTGAAGGTACTGTTTGGTTTGTTAGCAAAAACTTTTAGTGGAACATTTCAACCTACTAGCATTAATTACTGACATATTCCCACTATGCTAATAACTGGCCGCGTCTGAACGCGCTCTTACGTTGTATGTGTAGCGCAGCCCACACGTCCGATGCCGATAGAGAATAAATGGATGCACCTATTTTTGTTCAAGACGATCCCTCATTTTGATTAATAGTTGTTACCGGTACCGTATTGTTGGACTATCTTGTTCTGATTTAGTCGTAATGTCGTTTAAAGTGCGGCCTAATGTTTGTACGTAACATTGGGAACGTTTTTTAGAACGAGTTTTTAAAGAAGTTGTCATGATTTTGAATTTATTGAGTTTGTTTGGGTGCCTTGTTTGTGTTTTAGATAAAGGATGTGTTTGTGAGCATTTCATGTTTGTTAACGGTCACATTCGAGATGCTAGGAACCTAAACAGACAGAAGGACAGCCTAGCTTCAGTTTCAATTCATGGTAGATCGTACGAGTCGATAATGCCTCCGAGGAGAGCGCTGGGAGGATAGATATCGGCCTGTAGTTAATGATACGACTTCTGTCACCGCTCTTGTGGATAGGGCACACAACGGATTTTTTTAGGCTGTCAGGGAAAACACCATGCTGAAGACATGAGTTAAATATGAATGTGAGTGGAGGGACCAGAAAGTTTTTATACGATTGTAAGAAGGAGCTGCTTATTGAGTCATAGCCCGTAGCACACCCGTAGCCCGTAGCTCGTAGCACCGTAACAAATACATTTATTAAGAAGAAGATGACAATTAAATGATAAGGCTAAGGCCTTTACTGTTCCTACTGTTGGGCGAAAGGTCTCCTCTCTGTGACAGTGGGCCATAATCCACCACGCAGGCCCAGTGCGGGTTAGTGAATGTCACATGTCTTCGAATTTTTCGAAATTTTCTCGGACATGCCGGTTTCCTAACGATGTTTTCCTTCACCGTTTTGAGAGGGCAGTGGTGATGAAATTAAATGCTGAAGATTCCACTAGTAAATATTCCTAAAGGGACTAACACCTGAGATGGTTTTACCCATGACCACAACGCGATCGATATTTACCTAATGACAATATTTGCCTCCAATGTAAAGTCACCAAAATCAACTTTCGCACCATTGCTCAACCTCCACATTTGTAGAATAGTAATGAATGCGTCACAGTAGACATCAAGACATTCTCAGTACCGTACTTTTGGAACTAGTCATCGGAATTTTCTCGTAGACACATCGCGAGCATTTAGCACATTCCGGCAACTGTTCCACTTAAGCAATGTGAAAGAAACAAAATAGAATTTTGAATCAGCAATTCACGGTGCTCTAATGAGTTTCCAATGCAATTAGGAGGAAACATTTTAACAAGGTTCCGTTAAATATATGAGAAAAAGAAGTAATGGAACATTTGTACCGGATTTTTGGTAAAAAGCTTTCTAACGGTTGGTTTATGAATTACTTTCACGTCAATTGTAATTTATTCGTACCAGCGGGGTCATTGCGTTACACTAACAGTAGCAATGGCTTTCATATTTACAAGTCAACAACTTTAATTGTGTTATTTACATGGTTGAGCAGACAGATTTTTCGAACATATGGATGGATGGATTAGCAATATCCTTCAAAGTGGTTCAGATTGTTATTGATCGTGTGTTACGCAATTAGGGTGCCGGCTTAGGTAGATTATTCTCTGATCTGTGAGTAAATTAAGGTACAAGAATCATAAGGTGATTAAACCTTTGAAAGAGCTTATGTATGCAAAAAATTGTTGAAATGATGGATTTATGAGGCAACGACTAGCATATTAAAAACACAAAATGGCGCCAAAGAATATAGGCATGCAAATAGAGGATGTCGTTTATCAATCCGCAACAATGACGAATACATGGCGGAAATCCTACAAAAATATGGTTCGTTGGCTGCTACATTTTTTTGGTCATCATCATATTTATTATCCTGCATGCGCACCATGTAGGTATGTACACCATGTTTAAACAAATAAAATTTACTTATTTATTTATCATCCGTTAACTTAGGATTACAAGCTGCTGATACCCCATTCATTATAGCGTTATTGTTTGGAACATTTAAGCATATCTTAAACGAATATTCGTGCTTCGTTTATCGGTCTAAGCTTTCCTTATCAGATTTTTTAACAATAGACCCTTATTTCGGTTACACCATTTGTCACTAATGGCATTGCGTAAAATTGTAGGAAAAAATGTTCTGGGTGGAATGTCCAAAGCTTTTTTATAGTGATTACATATTTAGTGGCGCTCTATATGGTATGGTAACATGATTTAATTTTGTTTGTAAACCAACTAGTGTGACACAGTTGTGCTGGAAATGTATTTATGGTCGTTAGTTTTTGTTTTTGCGTAAAATTTTGTAAAATGGACAAGGTTTAGGCCCGCTATTTTGTTTGTAGGAGATTTATTTGGAGTTATGTTATGTTTTCTGTTTATTTCGATTGCAATGAAGCTTTTATTTAAATCAACATGAAGTTGTACTGTCGCCATAAACTATGTCTGACCATTTTGAAAATAAAATCCTGTGCACGTGATGACCGCGGCTGCGTCCGTAAGTAAAACAAAAGAGGATCCTTTTTAGGTCGACTAATAAGATGCGCTGCAAGCAGGAATAGTCCTTACGGTGGTCAGATATATATTTTGGCAATAGTACATACCCACAACGTGATTAAATAAGCTAGGTATTACAAAGGATTTTTGGTAAAGTCAGAGAATTTTATTGTTTAGTAATTGAATTATCAGTATATTCAAATCACAACTGTCATTGTTTTACAGTTGTATAAAGTGGCTATAGCACGGCAAATTGGCGCAGTGTGCCAACTTGATAAACACTTCATTTCCCTGATTGTTACAATAGTTCGTTTTCAAAACCTTTTCAATATGATGTTGATCGGTTGATGGACACTGAACGAGACAAAATAGAAGTTTTATTGTTATTACGTCTGGGCGCAAAGTGTTAATAACACCATCGTAACAAATTTTATAAATGCGAACGTAAGTTGGTTTGTTGCGCTTTCACGCTAAAACGGCTGAACAGATTTAGATGAAATTTGGCATACAGATAGATCATGACCTGGTTAAGGATATAGGCTATTTTTCATCCTGGATCGCAGATCTGGTAGCGAGTGGTAGTGGACATTTGGTAGCCCAATTCTTGAGAAAGGCTATTTAACATCTCGCTAGGATCCTAAGGATCCGAGCAAAAAGAAAAAAAGAAAGAACGGCTAAGCGAAAACAAAGTAATAGCGCGGGCAGGCGATGCGATGCGACGCGGTTGGTCGAGGGACATGAAATTTCACGCAGACGAAGTCGTGGGGAAACGCTAGTCAAAAATAAGGCGTAATTGAACTGTGTCTACTGTCTACTACTAATTTTCAAGGAGATACAGAATATCACATTCCCAAGCCACGTTCCTTACTTTTGTTTCTTACACATTTTCCTGTATGTGTGTGTGTTCTCCTTCATGTGTGTGCGTTATTTACTCATTTATAAGTGCGGTACCAAACGCAGTGACCCAGAAGTTGGCCGTTTAACATTGAATGGGCATTTCACGTCTCGTTAGAACAAAAGAATTACAAACGTTAGCCGCGCACTTACATACAATGCTAAATGATGCGAGTGGAATTAGAACGTATGCTTGCGGTTCATTTGAAACCGGGATGGACAGTGGTCTTCGGGATCTGATATTAAAAGTCGTTGACTTGATGTTTGTTATTAAATAAACTTCAAGTCAACGACTAAGTTAGTTAAGCCAAGTTAGTTCTAATGTATGTATCTGGTCTATTGTGTGTATTTTATAATTTATTTTCTTTCTTTATTCAATATTAATGTTCCAATTACGTGCTTACTAGCTTTTAAACTTGAAGATGTTGTGTAAATAAAAAGGATAAAATGTAATATAATTTGGATAAAGATCTATTGATGTAAATTCCATTGGTTACTTGGCGTATTGTTAGTCGAGCTGTATTCTTAATTAGGCGTCTTGTAGTTGAACACGAGTGGGCGGCTGTGGCCCCACAAGGATGCGTTTTTGTTAAGGCTCAGTGGAATGATCCTTATCATCACTTTTTACGTACAGCGTCGTAAATCTAGCTTATTTTTTTTAAGGAAGATTTGGCATTTAGTCACCCTGTATTAATTAATTAGCCCTGTTGCTTAGTATGTAGTAGCAAAATAAGCCCATAATGCTTCCACTGCTGGGACATAGGCCTCCTCCTGGGTGAGAGGGAGAGGGCCGTAATCCACTACTCGGGGCCAGTGCGGGTAGGAAGATGTCAGTTGTCTTCGAATTTTTGGTTTTTGGACATGCATATTTCCTTACGATGTTTTCCTTCACCGTTTTGAGAGCAGTGGTGATGAATAAATTACACAAAGTGAAGAGCCTATCTGGGTTCGAATCTATGACCTACAACTCTTAATTCGCGGCTGTTACCACTTGGCTACGACTGCTCTAATATGCAGCAAATTATTGGATTTGTATGTACAGCCAAAGCATGAATACGTTAAGCATCCTATGTGATTTCATCATCATCATCATTTCAGCCGAGAGACATCCACTGCTGGCCATAGGCCACCCCCTAGCACCTTTTCGACCAGCGATCCCTTTATGATGTACGGGCACCGTAAATAAGCTTTTGTTTTTAAAGGTGTGTGTGTTTATGCCTGTTATGCTAGAAAGAAATGTATTTGGAAGTTGTAAATCATTTTTGTTTTGTGATTGTATCACGCTGATCACTAACAAAAAGAAACTTAACAAATATGTAAGAAGGTACGTTGCTTTATTTCTATAAAAATCTATTAAGAATAATGCTGAAGAAAAGAAAACACCAAATTTAATTACTTTTAGCAAAAGTTATTGAACTCCAGTAGTTACACGTTATTCGCAGAAATTAATATAAGATTATCGAGCGTATCCCCCTTAACAGTTTATTTAGTAATTAAACAGTATTCGAAAGAAAATCGTGTTTTTATATCCGAGCTGTAGTTTATAGCCAGTTATTAGTTTTAATTAAATATCTTTGTACAAATTATACTTTTTAACTTTATTTTTTGCCTGAGGTAACAAGTTTACTTGCTATAATTAAATTACTTAGGTTGAAAGTATCTTGGGGTAAAGTAAGGGCTAATTTATTTTAATGTTTTGTATTGATTCTTACTACTAATTTATCTAGCTATGTAGATCGTACCTACTTGGAATACATTGATATTTCATGAAATAGTCATTCAATAGGATTATAATATATGAACTTAGAGGATTGTATTGATGATTTTAATTCGGTAAATACATACTTTTTACAGTCGCGAATCCTATTTTGCCGACAATCCTATTTTAACCCGACACTGACCTGCAAATCGCAAAAACGTAAGAAAATTTTAATTTCGTCGGTTGCCCGGTCGCGCCCCGAGTCAATTAGGTAAGTAGATTTTATGTTTTCAACAGCCCTTTACCTAATTATTTACTACCTTTAATTATTGAATTTAAAAACTTAAACTTAGTAACAACAATTAAACATATTTAACCTTAACCTGGGTCAAATGAATTTATCTTCTTTCCAATTTAAAAAGTGTATGCAGCTCTGAAAATAAAAACATCGTGTTTTCATACACAAATGTGTAAGGCCACGACTCTTTGTTTTGAAGTTTTTGTGTAATGTTTCAAAAAAACACGCGCACAAGACACCGCTTAAGACACTATCCCCGAAATTACCAAGAGCATCTTATCTGGGTTCAAACAAATCTCAAGCCGATTCGTTCTTAATACTCCCAAAGTAACTGTACCAAAGAAAACCGTCAGGTTAGCGGGCTCGTCAGTGGTTATCTATAAGATAGCATCTCTACGTGTCGATGCAAGCGATACCGAGCTAAACAATTAGACGCCATTACTCGAATCGATTCGGTACAATTTCGTTATAACGAACGCGGTTGTTGTTACACCGTACTGTAACACAGCGACTAGTTTTTGTGCCAGGTCCTTACTTAAGAAATTCGTATTTTATATGGAAAGAGCAAACATAAAAAAAAAATGAAATTAACTATATATTTAATCAATCAAAGTATGTAAGTACCATTTTTATCTATGCACTTTCACCATTTTATAGCTAGTTCATTGGTTTCTTTGTTGAAAAACTTGTGGTAGCGAGAATCAGTAAAATCTTTGAAGGCGGATTTGACTGCTTCATCGGAATCGTTTTTCGAAAGCGATTGTATTGAATGACAACAATTATCTCTCAATATATGTACCTAAAGGAACTTGATAAGGAAATTGACGATCTACTTGAAACTGTCCGTAAATCCCAAACATAACTGTCATTATATGCCAGTCGTAAGCACTCGTAAGAAATGTCTGTAACAAGTCAAGTTTAAATAGTGTAAAAATCTGCTTTAGAATCAAGATCCCTGAGTGTACATGGAAGTACAGAAGTACATGGAGTGTCCTTTTGAGCAGATTTGCACACTACGCTTCACAAGCTGTGGTTTCGTTCAACAAAACAGCTAAAAAAGTCTGTTTAGAAGAACATACCCGTAACTATGATTGCTCGTACCTCAGTATACTTGTGTTTGTTACCTTACACAACGGTGTGATTGCGTCCTCCTTCGCTGTGGTAGAGGTTAAACAGTTATGGTGCGATCGTATCTATCAGAGCCGGTATTTTTAGTGCCTTACCGTACTTACCTTAAGTGACTAACTTACATACTTGAATAAATTCTCTCGATGTTGTTATTATTGTTTAGTTCATCTGATGTTAGGGAACAGAATCAAGTGTATATGTGTGTGTATATTTTTTGTAAGAAAGTTCTGAGCAAAATATCTACAAACGACTCCAAAAGTCATAGAGTGAAATCCTGATGATTTCTTCAGGTGATAATTTGAGCATCATTTTATAAAAATGTATGAAATTATCATCATCAACCTACAGCAGTTCCTGGACATAGGCCTCTCCAATTGCACACCATTTAGATCGATTCTCGGCAACTCTCATCCAGCTGCTACCAGTCACCCTGCGAAGATCGTCTCCACCTAGCCTGAGGGCGGCCTACCTTACGTTTGCCGATTACAAATGAAATGATTCGCTTGTGAAATCTTGAAAACTGGCGCTATTTTGTGAATCTAACTAGTATTAGTTAGATATCAGTCACAGTTTTATACAATCTAAATCTCTGAACTAAATAAATCAATCAACCTATCACAGTCTGCTGCTAAACATAGGCCTCTCCCAGGCTGTACCACAACACTCTGTCCTCCATCTTCCTGATGGAACCACCTGTCCCAGCCACCTTCTTAAGGTCGTCGGTCCATCTAGCTAGGGAGTATCCCATACACGATCTCCACTCTAGGACTCGTTTGCTCCACCGACCATCGGCCCTTCGACAAACATGGCCAGCCCTCTGCAACTTCAGTTTCCTTATTCTGTTAGATTTTTGGCGGTAACTCCGGTTTTTTTCTGATGACTTAATTCCTGATTTTATCCTTCAAATAGACTCCGAGAATAGCCCAAACCAAACTGAACAAAGTAATTACCAAAATTCTATTTATCCTAACAAATTACAAACCTGCATTATTTTTATAAATAAACAGTTCAGAATTGAACCGCACGTACAATATGTGGCGATTCGAATCCCGCACAGCCGAACGCAAATACTGTCGGTAAATACCGAACAACATTAACGCAGCGGATAAAATTATTTTTGTTGAAATAAACCTCCCGTATTTCGCAAAAACGACATAATAGTACTCTGCTGGAAACCTGCCATCCAATAATCCACTTTAAAGTTTCAAAATTAGAGTTCAATGTTCGATGAAGTTGAAAATTGATACTATAAATATCATTCATGGAATCAATGTAGTAGAAAATATGACTCGGTTTCGGTAGCGGTCTCTATTAAATGTTTAAAAAATCTGATAAATGCTATAGATCGGAGATCCATTTTCTTTGAAGTTCCTACGTGGGTAACTTCGGATAATCGAGTGGGATATCTTATAATACTTGGTTCACAAGACTCTCTGTAACTATGAGGTTTTCACGAATCGTTTCACATTTTAGTTCATGGAGTTTTTTGGATAGTTAGATAGCTACCTACTTTCAATCATGAAAATATTATTTACTAGCTGCGCCCCGCGCTTTTACCTGCATAAGTTTCGATCCCGTGGAAATATTTGTATAAAAAGTATGCTATATGTTAATCCTGGTTATAAACCATGTGTGTGCCAAATTTCATCCAAATCCGTTCAGTAGTTTTTTCGTGAAAGAGTAACGAACATCCATCCATCCATACAAACTTTCACGTTTATAATTTTAGTAGGATTGGGTTCTGCCTACTTCGTCCACGAGAAATCCATCCCCGTTGCATCGCATCGCCTGCTCGCGCTATTACTTCGTTTTAACGTTTCGGCTCCTAAGGGTCCTAACGTAATGTTTAATAATGTATATTTTGTATGTTTAACGTAATGTGTTTGTTTCTCAAGAATTGGGCTATCAAATGCAAAAATATTTTTTCTCGTTCTAGAGATTAGCGCGTTACAAACAAACTAATAATCTGCCTAGCCTTTTCCCAACTTTGTTGGGGTGTATTTTACATGGAGTGAACCACAACCCAGTTACTGGGTAATACGATACCCCTTGGTAAGACTGGTTGTCAGACTTTCGGGCTTCTGACGACCCGTAACGACTCTCAAAGATCCACGAATGACAGCTAGGACCAACCGTTTAACGTGCTTTTCAAGGCACGGAGGGCTATCGGTGTGTAAATATGGTCACCCATCCAGAGGTCAACCGCGGCACGGGTAGCTTAACTTGATCGATTGACCTGTGCGGCTGTTATTACTCAGCTACAAGTCCCAAACCAACTCTTTTTTTTTTTTTGAGGATGGGAAATCATCAAATGACCCCTCCCGCTCTTCGTTAGTAAACAAACTCTTCAGCTTTATTGTTAGTAGTACATGAAGTGTAGATTACAGATTGTTAGGCTTAACTATTTACCTTTACACGATACACGCTATTACATCGAACTGCAGCTACTAAAACATTACCCAAAATTAAATTTATTTAGTACACAAAACATTGCACAGTTTCCTAATAAATGGCATTCAGTGTGCTTTTAACCGACCATCATCAAGTTCGTGACATAACTCAAATTTTAAATAAACGCCAAATAGGGTGACAATCAAATCAAATTAGGCGAGACTGTCCGTGAGCGCGGGACGTGTAAATTGTGATGTAATTGCACCTATTACGGGGCCCGTTGTCCGGCATTTCACGGGAGTGGGGTTGCCCTGTAATTAGCGTGTCTGTCCATCTGTAATGTGCCAGTTGTTTGAAAAAAAAAGTACATAATTTTTTAATGGAAGGCGTGTTTGAACTTTGACATGGCTGAGTGGTCTGTGTTTAGTGGACAGGGTATACTTTGTTTTTGAATAAAGTGTTAATGTTTTGTTAATCGGCTTTGGGTTGGCCCTCTCGAATTGGACGAGACTCGTTGTATTAATAGATGTGTTGTAGGAGTTGAAATTGAGATGTAAAGAATTATAAAAGGATGCCTCATTGACACATCAGAACTTTTTTCCGATTCCTTTTAACATAATTATTATTTTAGACATTCTTTGTTTAAGTGTACCTTCATTTTTATGAAGAGATTTTTAGACAAGCAATTTCATGCTTTAACTTTTGTTTTGCAATCTGTTTTTTTCTTCTTAATATACAGCTAAAAGTAAGCATAAAATAAGTGACATTATCGCATACATTACCACTATAACCAGCCTGTAATGTTTGCTGGAACTCAAATCTCCGCTTTGGTAGAAAGACTGTTCCCTAATCCACCACGCGAGCCCAGAGAGGTACGGGATGCTGAATGTCTTTAAATTTTTGGTTCTAGAACATGTTTTCTCACGATATTTTTGCTCACCCTAATTAAACCCCAAAAACAATCCTGGCACAAACTCGAAAGTCGTGACCATTAATCTACTAGGCCCACTGTTCACATTTTAATAAAGCGATCAAAAATAATCACAAAAATGAACCGTTTCACACCAACACGCGTTATCTCCATAAATCACAATTATTAGCGCTATCATTACTCTACAATAACGATCATTATCTAAATCGCTGTGCAATTATCACGTTAGCGTGTCACAACTAATATGTTAAAACGCTGCATCTCATTAATATAACCGCTATGTAAATAATGAACGGATTTCATTGCGTTATTTTGATGAAGCTACTGTGTTTTGGTGGATAGATTGATAATTCGTATGCTTGAAGTTTAGAAAGATGATGACCTTTCCATTCCTGCGGCCTTCATAAGGTCATCGCTCCACCTTGTGAGACGCCAACGTTCTGTTACAACGCTACGTCTTCCGGCACGTGATCGCCAACCCAGAACCTTTGTCCCCCATCGGCCTTCTGGTCTGTGAGCAATATGGCCTGCCCACGGCCGCTTTTAAGTTTAGCAATTCTTCGGGCTATATCGGTTACTTTGGTTCTCCTGCGGATCTCTTCATTTCTGATTCGATAACGGGCAACTCCAAGCATAGCCTTCTCCATTGCACTTTTAAGTTTAGCAATTCTTCGGGCTATATCGGTTACTTTGGTTCTCCTGCGGATCTCTTCATTTCTGATTCGATAACGGGCAACTCCAAGCATAGCCTTCTCCATTGCACTTTTAAGTTTAGCAATTCTTCGGGCTATATCGGTTACTTTGGTTCTCCTGCGGATCTCTTCATTTCTGATTCGATAACGGGCAACTCCAAGCATAGCCTTCTCCATTGCACTTTTAAGTTTAGCAATTCTTCGGGCTATATCGGTTACTTTGGTTCTCCTGCGGATCTCTTCATTTCTGATTCGATAACGGGCAACTCCAAGCATAGCCTTCTCCATTGCACTTTTAAGTTTAGCAATTCTTCGGGCTATATCGGTTACTTTGGTTCTCCTGCGGATCTCTTCATTTCTGATTCGATAACGGGCAACTCCAAGCATAGCCTTCTCCATTGCACTTTTACTTTTAACTTTTTTACGTTGACTTTTTGTGACTTTTAGCCTTATACATGCATACTTACATAATCAGCCTATAATGTTCCCACTGCTGGGACACAGGCCTCCTCACTGTGAGAGGGCTCATAGAGAGGAGGCATGTGTCCCAGCAGTGGGAACATTATAGGCTATTTATGCTTATGCCTTGGGGCCTTAATCCACCACGCAGGCCAGTGCGGGTTGGTAGATGTCACATGTCTTCGAATTTTTTGGTTCTAGGACCTGCCGGTTTCCTTACGATGTTTTCCTTCACCGTTTAGTGAGCAGTGGTGATGAAATAATTTACACAAAGAAAAGCACCTGTCTGGGTTGAATCTACGACCTACAACTTATAAGTCGCGGTTGCTACCACTGGGCCACCACTGCTCTTCACTAGCCTTCTAATAAGGCCCATTCAACATCTTAAGGTACGGAAACTATAACGTGTGAGTCCGTCTCGCACTTGCCCGAATTTTTTTCATTACCTTTCATTTCATCCGTCTTTCTACCGGGGAACATCAATTACTTCCACCTCTATATTAGGTATCATATTTGGAAGGAACCGAAACATATCCAAAAACTCTATGGGCCCAGTTCGCGGCCATTTTGGCCCCAAACACATCATTTAATTTACTCCTAATTAACGTAGGCCGACCGATATTACGGGCCACGCTAATGTGTGCATTGAACGAACCTTTAAATTTGCTGCCTGATATAATATAGATACGGCATCGCAAACAGATTCTAATTAACTATGTTTTATAGCATAATAATTATTAGGATGTGGTTTTCTTCCCAAACAATATGAGGGTTTTGAAAGATAAGCTATATTAATGGTGGAAACAGTTTGGAAACATCCACTCTTACACAACTACTTACTACAATATTTACCTCTACAAAAAACGCTGAAGCCAGTTCTCATAATAATCGTGCGAGATTTTTTTTTCTGCTATAAAAATGCTTAATAATTATTAATGCCTTTACCAGGAATTAATAAATTACGTGACATGTTTAGGAGGAACTATAGTGACCTTATTGGTGATGTTCTTCAGAAAGATCAGGTGCGTACAGTCACGAGCAAAAGTATGTATACACTCGGCTTTATTCCAAAGCGATTTATTTCTTTATTTTTTAATGAAATTTTATGTTGTTACGAACATACCATTATCGAACCCATAGGTTTGTGTAATGTATCGTATTTCAACATTGCATTCGTTATTTCACGAAAAAATCGCATTTGAAAGTTGCCAAGTGTTGACATATTGGTGTTCGTGACCGGTCCGGACCGGTCCGGACCGGACCGGACTCGCAACCGGCGCGGCGTGTTTGTATGGCCAGCCCCAGCAGTCTCGACATTCATAGCGATCGCTTTACGACCGAATTCGGTCGCAAAGTCTCGGATTGACAGGTGTAATGTATGGAGTGACAGGACTTTGCGACGGAATTCGGTCGTAAAGCGATCGCTATGAATGTCGAGACTGCTGGGGCAGATGTATGAACGTAAATGAAGCAAAAGGAGTATGTACATAACGATCGTAGCTGGTGGCGTTTTGCAGTTTCTGCTTACCTCCATGGGCGGAAGGCATTAGTTTATGTGTGTATGTGACACGTTTACATTTCATTAAGAAGCTCCAGGATCACGCATTAGTGTCAATGATTGGCGACAAGTGTTATCATATACTACAATCACTGTTCTATCTGCCAAGAAACAGGTTGCCAAGATGTCACCTTTTGGCACGACAGTGACCCTTTCGATTTATCAGCTTTTACATTCCTAGTGTTACATCCGCAAATCTAGAATTGACACTGATACTTTTGCAACAAGTCTATAGAATGATATGATTCTTATTTAAATGTGGCCAAGTGAACGTCTATTTTATGTCCAGAAAAATTTCCATTGTCATTATCACTGTTCATTCCAACGGGCGTGGAAGCGATCACAGAAAGCTATATCGCTGCTCATTGTATATATTAACAACATTAACATTTTATTCTGAACATTACAATGTTCGATCTATTTTTTTAATGTATTTTTTTGGTGTACATACGCCAGCTCATCAAGCTACTATAATCTGGCCTTTAATAGATTTTCAGCTTTATCGCTAAAGCTTTAAGGTTTAAGGTTGATTAGGAAAATTTGACAGTTTCGGGTAGCTTGATATGCTAGCTGGCGTCTACAATAAAGATATATAAATAAATAAGAGGAAATATTTGCCATCATGTTTGCCGTGTGGTCTCCAACCACAACGCTAAGATCATTTCCGTGCATGAAATACCCTCCACTGACGCAAGGCAATCTCAGCACATGCCTTATCCAAGCATCGATCACGATCCCTGTATTACCAGCATTATTGAGCGGCGGAACACTATCGGACTAACCGAGTTAATTACAACGCAGATTGATATGTCCTCATAGGCTCCTGTTTGCAGTGGTTGCCTGATAATACGGTACACACGCCAGTAGGTATAGTGGACAGGCTGGATCCTTTGAAGGCTGTCTGTGGACTAAGGCTGGTTTACATTGTCAGTTTATCGTTACAGAAAAATAGCATCCTAAGGAACTTTCTTTACTAAAGGTTGAATGTGAATGGATGGATTACCTGTCAATTTTTTTTTGGTTTTTGTTAGCCTGCATTGTGTCCCACTGCTGAGCAAAGGCCTACCCCTTTTCCTTCCAAACTCCTGTTTTGTGCGATCTCTGGCCATGTTGGCCCTGCAAACGTTACCAGATCGTCACACCACCTTCTTCGTGGTCTACCTCGACGCCGATGTCCTCCCTCAGGCGTCCAGTGAGTGACGATCTTTGCCCATCTCTCGGAATACATTCGCGAGACGTGTCCAGCCCACTCCCACTTCAGCAGGGGTGTTTTTTCTCCAACATCCGCTACTTGAGTTATGGAGCGCAGGGTGGTGTTTCTAACTCGATCTGTACGCTTAACACATATTATGTTGCGCTCCATTGCCCGTTGGCAAATCTTGAGTTTGGACTTCTGTTGTTCAGTAAGTGACCAACTTTGTGCACGGTAGGTTAGGACGAGCAGAATGTACATGTCGATGAGTTTTCTTTTTAGTGATATAAACGACATAAATTTTTTTAATCCATTTTTATCACTAATTATCACATTAGCGTAATTATGTCGATGCACTGCAATGATTTCCTAAATAGGTCCTAGCCGTCCTAGGAGATTTTTCCAAATCAACAAACCAAGTTTCGATGTTAAAAGTTAAAAGTTTGCAAAACCAATATATTTTAGCATTACTTTACTATATTCTATACAATGAAGTATCGTTCACAATTATTTAATGAAGAATCGTTTCATTAAATTAGAAATACTTATTTAATAAGTTTCTCGTGACCCCAGAGGTAAAAAAAATCACAGAAGAAAGGTTTTTCTATAAAATATTTAAGTAGAATTCAAACAAATTAATTAATCTGCCTTCAACAAGTAAAATTTAAGGTCTAAATTATATATTTTTACTTACATAATAATATAGATTGGCTCCAGCGGTCGACGACAAAGGGTGACCTTGATTAGAGACGTATAAAATATCGATATATTGTATTTTTTATATGCATATTACGAGTAAATTACGGTTAATGAAAGAGCAAGTATTGTGATAAAAAAGTATATTATATTATTACAATACAATATTGAGAATATGGATTCAGTAAAAATGAACAAATGTTATTTTTGCACTACCAAAATATTTTGCTTTACTTTATGGGCTTGGCTGTACGAAAAACCTATACAATGCGAGGTCAGCAAAAACTGGAAATCTATAGATAAATGATTTAATTGTACTTCTATCATAGTTATTGGTACTCACGGCGACATAAATCAAGCTATATGATATGTCGCCGTGAGTACCAATAACTATGGTAGAAGGACAATTAAATCACTGTACATAGGTGAAAAGACGTCTCTTAGCTAGCGATACCTAAAAGAGTTGAATTAGTAGATTCTCAAAAATATTTAGAAAATACAATAAATTGTCGTGGGAGACCCGGTTGGAACGAAGTTCCTTTCGCCGTATATTACGTGATATGTATAACGTACACAATGAAATAAATTAAAACGTTTGAGAAATATAGCACAAGCATAAGCAAAAAGTGTACATGTACCTACTAAATACCCATGTTTGCCAACCAATAAATGATTTGATTTGATTTGTCGTGACGGTAAAAATGTAACACTTTTTTTTGGTTTAGCTCTCATTCGTCAATTATTGTGCAGAAAGAACGACGTTCCAAAACACAAAAAAAAATGTGATAACAACATGTTATAAATTGTATAACTTATCGATATTTTTACGTGTGGTTACATCTCTATTCAGTCAAAGGTAACACACAAATGAAGGGAGGCCAAAACTCAGGTTAATCTTTTAATACGAACCCAAATAATTCATTTCACATCAAAGCCCGCGCGATACGGACTGCATTAAAAAAAAACAAAACACCTAATTATCCCTGCCAGTAATTAAGAAAAGAAATATTCTTGCTGAACAAAAGCGCGCAATTTTACATTGAACAATAAAAATAATTCTGTCCAAGATTTTTACACAATATGCTTAGAATTAGAGGAAAGTCGGAAACAATGTTATCTTGAGCAAAAAAGTTCAATTTGGGGAGAAAGGGCTGTGAAAGCGAGAAATGAAGCTCGTAATGAAGTTTATTATTTCCATTATTAAAGTTGAAAAGTACTGTATAGTAAACGTGGAAATACGTGTTTCACGGTGCACTTATTTCGAAGGCAGCACTAGAATTGGTGTTTACAAAAATGTTTACGTCGAACATAACATTGTTAAATGTTTGATGGTACGCACGACGACATATCAAGCTACACATTTCAAGTACATTATGAGCTGATTTCTCACTGTACGAAGACCCTATGCACTTTATGTTCTGTAATTTATATGGTGTACACAATAAAGAGTGTTAAATTCTATGCAATGCGAGGTGAGCTACAACTGTAACTGCTTGATGTGTCGGCTTGTGTACTTCAGAGGTCGTGCTATGGGACACGGTGGAGCATACGGTGGAGGTCTGCCCGGCTTGGGCGGGGCCCCGCCGTGTCCTCGTGGCGGCGATCGGCGGCGGCGATCTCTCGCGTCCGGCCCTGGTTCAAGCCATGGTCTGGGGCGAGAGGGAGTGGGAGGCAGTCACCTCCTTCTGCGAAGCAGTAATGCTCGCGAAGGAGGAGGCGGAGCGCATGAGGGAGAGGCAATCTCTGCACCCTCGCGCGCCTAGCCGCCGCAGGAGACGCCCTGGACGGGAGTCAACAGCCGACTCCCGCCCACCGTAGGCGCGGGCTTGCCCGGTAAGGACCAGGCCCGGGTCGACGGCGCGTTGTGTTCCACGCGCGCCTCAAAGAGCTGTCAGCACGAACAGACGGGGTCCGCTAGGGCCGATGCCGCCGGGGCTGCGGGTTGTTCGAAAGAGATACCGTGGCCCCTGGCACAGGCAACTGAAGGAACATGGGTGGGTTTTAGTCAGTAAAAGTCTGACACTCCCTCATGCTCCGCCCAGAGCGGGAGGGGCCATTTAAAAAAAAAAAGGTCATGCTATGGGTTTTGTATGAGTATCATAATATCATGTATGAAAATTTACTGGAACCCGAGATGTTTACTGAGATGCGTTTTGAAATAGTGGAAGTTAAGATACAATTTAATAAGAATAAGAACTGTTATTTGCTCAATTATAAGAAATACAGAAAATAAAATAAAACACAGAATTAAAAACACATGTATGCAAGATCTTTAATAAGAGTGGCTCACGACATGTCTGCCATTTCTCATGGCGTGCAAATATTTTAGGTACAATTATTATTATAGAATCACTGATTTTTAAATTTTACACTTATACATTAAATATCAGTCACACTTAAACCAATTTCTTAAATTCAATCATTTACATTAATTATCCAGTTACAAAATTCTTAACAAAAATTATTATTTATTAATAGTTTTTTTTTAAATAGTTGTTGTATCAAATCTCTTCACCACCCTTGGTTGATTGGTAGATAATGCCTAAGGTATTAAGTCCGCCTTACTACCTTTGTGTGCGAAAAGCTTAAATAAATAAATAATAAATTTGAAAATCGTAAATAAAGAGATTGGCTTAATGATTGTGGCAGTAACTTACATTTTTTAATTAAAGACACTCTACTACAGAGGAGGTAACGAACTGATTGGATTACTACTATAGGATCCAGACGGGTTAATATCTTAGTTTATAGAGGTATGAGGAACAGGGTGTAAAGTTCACTCATACTCTATAGAAAAGGGAGGATCCTCCGACCAGACGGGTGTTGTGTCTGGCGGGCAACTGCCCAACGATTGATGTTGGGAAATTGTACCTATGCTAATTGCGCGGTAAACTCTGCTTGCGAGATGCAGGATTTGCGTGACGTCAGTATGACGCATTGTTCGCATGTGGCGTTGTAGATACCGCTACATCACTCCCCTCCGGAGACCAGACCGGAGGTCGATAGTGAACTGAGTCTTGTATCTTGCGATGCTTGCCAGGCCAGCTGAGGTTCCAGTGAGCCGGAACCGGTTGCCGCATAGTTCACGGTGAGTCGGAACTGTCTGCGGAGTTGTCCCCAGTGAGTCGGGGTGGCGCTGCGTTATATTCCAGTGCGTCGCATGTACAGCGCTGGGTTGAGGCTGGCTGCTGCGTCGACCAGGAGAGGGTGCTCTGCTTGTTGACCGGCCGAAAGTGCAGTGTGCTGTGCCGAGGTTGCTGATGAGGCTGAGGGTGATGACCAGGTATGCGCGGACGCTGCATGCTGGTGGTCAGGATACCCGTTGAAGCCGTTGATGCTGGCTGGCTGGGTGACTCGCCGCTAAAGCTTGCGGGAGTGATGATGATGACGTCATGCTGAAGTGTTTGCACGAAGGCTGCGCTGACGTTCATGTCCGGGGTCACCAGTATAGAGGTATGAGGAACAGGGTGTAAAGTTCACTCATACTCTATAGAAAAGGGAGAATCCTCCGACCAGACGGGTGTTGTGTCTGGCGGGCAACTGCCCAACGATTGATGTGGGAAAATTGTACCTATGCTAATTGCGCGGTAAACTCTGCTTGCGAGATGCAGGATTTGCGTGACGTCAGTATGACGCGTTGTTCGCATGTGGCGTTGTAGATATCGCTACATCACTCCCTCCCGCCGCTACAAGTTAATACAAGTTTCACGATGGATGATGCAAGATACGTTCTTATGGTTGAAAAAACCTATTATAAGTAGGATCTGTACTTTAAGTAAATACTATCTAACTTAGATTATAATACACAATATACTCTGTATACACAATATACAATACATTTCGGTAACTCAAAGTAAAGTTTCCACGATGTAATATCTAAACTTGCGGGTCTTGGTACTTGTAACCTGCTTAGAACCGTAAAACTAAATACTACAAACTATACAACCTCAATTACTATTGATTTTGGTGGAGGCACAAAATAGATAGGTACAGAAGGTCAGCTCCATAAAATAAGTCCACATATGCATAGACATGCTTCACGCACAGCGAGTGCCAGCGCACTCGCGATGGGCATTCGTTTAAAGTATAGAACTATAGAGTATAGAGCAAACGAGCGAATGCACGTTCTGTCTTCACTAAACAAAATTATTTTTGTTTAAACAGGCGCAGAGCATTCTTTCGTTGGTCTATTCCGTTGTCTATTCATACTAAAATGTCAAGAATATCTAAAAACCGGCAAAGTGCGAGTCCGACTGGCGTACGAAGGGTTCCGTACCATTATCTATAAAAATCACGTCTGTTGTATGGGGGCCCCCCTTTTATACATATTTATTTTAATTTGTTTTTAGTATTTGTTGTTATAGCGGCAACAGTAATACATATTTGTGAAAATTTCAACTGTCTAGTTATCGCGGTTCTTGAGATACAGCCTGGTGACAGACAGACGCACGGACAGACGGACGGACAGACAGCGAAGTCTTAGTAATAGGGTCCCGTTTTTACCCTTTGGGTACGGAACCCTAAAGATTATGTTCTTGTTCTATGTTCGTTTGGCCTAAACCCACCAGGAAGCCTAGACAAAGCGACATTCTATCAACGTAGAAAAATGTAGATATTGGACTGACCTATGCTACCGAAAAGCTTACGTCAATCCAGTTGACAGTCGTTGTAGAAATACGAAAAGTTTCGAAAGCGCCACTAGTCTAGGCCCTCTTGAGGTCGCCGCGTCCGTGTACGTGAGCCTGATTTCGCTTGTTGTAGTGAGCTGGCCTTCTGTACCTATCTATTTTGTGGTACAAGGTTCAGCGTGTGATCTCCACGTTTAATAACATGGTAAATGTTTGATGGTACTCCATAGGTCGAGCTCTGGGTTGCGTATGATTATCATGTATGAGAATTTAATGGGTGCCTCGAAATTGTCGAAGATAACGATGGCACTTGAAAATACCCTTAATACATAGAATTTGTTTGTGATTATTGTGCTCACTTATAACTTTTAATTGAAGACTGTTACCAGTACTAATACAGGGGTTCGTGGCGAAATTATAACAGGTTAACAGCCGCACAGGTCGATCGAGGTTTAAGCTATGCTTGCCGCTGTGGGGTCATGGATGGGTGACATCCATTACATATCAAGCCATCGTGTCTCGGAGCACGTTAAGCCGTTGGTCTCAGCTGTCATTTGTAGATCTTTGACAGTCGTTACGGATAGTCAGAAGCCCAAAAGTCTGACAACCAGTCTTACAAAGTGGGACTACAAGGGTGGTTATTACCCAGTAGCTGGGTTGTGGAGGTCAGATAGGCAGTCACCATGTTAAGTAATGATATTCAGCAGTATTTGCTTAGGCTGGAAGCCAACCCCAACATAGTTGAGAATTGCCTAAGTAGAATTAAAAAAAATACTAATACAGAGGAGGTAACGTGTTGATTGGATAACTACTATAATTATGTCTATACAGTGGGATCCAAATTTTTATAAGAAAAATAAAAAGAAATAAGAAAATATAAGAAAATAGGGTATTTTGCGTAAATATGACACAGAGAAAGAACACAAAATTATTAGGTTGGGGTAAATATGTCACATCCACGCATAACGTCCATCGCTCAGCATAATGCTACGGTCCTATCCGAGACAGAGTCCCGACGCTGGTTTTCGGCGTTTTCAATAAGCATGCAAACATTCCACGATGCATGACGCAAGATACTGCAGGTATGGGATAACATTGAGAAGTTATCAATCTGAGAAGACGACGTTATATGGGATACATTTACAAAACAAGTAATGGAAATACACAAATTGCCTAACAGTTACATCTTGCCTAACCTGCAAACATTAAACAGGAATTACTAGTTTATAGATAAACTGGCAATCTTTTACAATTTATGCGTGATTGTAATCTAGTCATCTTCCAGGAGCAAAGTACTTCATGTTTATATTATACTGGCAGGTTTCTAGTTTGTAATTATTACGTCAACAGACTTACTTATTATAGGTACTTACTTTTATGATAAAAGAGTAATTGATGTTCAAAACTGTACTCACATGGAACTAGTGATTTCTGTAATTAGTTCGAACACGCAAACTGACAGTAGCAATTGCTTTTTATGTGACAAGCAGAAAGTTATGAAAAGACTTTATAAAATGTCAGATATTATAAGATGATTATTTAAAAATAAATAGATAAATAATAATCAGTCTGTATTGTCCCACAAGGTAGACCGACGACCTTGTAAAGGTTGCAGGGACCCGTTGGATGCGAGAAGCACAGAACCGGTCGAAGTGGAGGTGCTTGGGATCAAAAGACGTCCACTGCTGGACATAGGTCCAGCAGTGGACGTCTTTTGGCTGAAATGATGATGATGATTGTCCCACATCAGGGCAAACGCCTCCCTTTACTTTTTCCACTCAAATCGATCCTAAACGAATATGGCCAATCCTTGAATACAGGTATTTTATGTTGGTAAACAAGATACAAAGTCAAAACACACAAACCCAGCTCGATATTAAAGTAAGATATCATAGAACACCTTCCAAGATTTTCTCGACAGTGCACGCAATCACAACAAGAAAACCGCATTACACTTTTATAAAAATGACGCTATCACCGCGCCCGTCCCTCCGACAAGGTGTTGGGGTACAAATAATTTATCGTCTTCAAGCCACAGACAACATAAGCCGAGAGAAAAATAAGCAAACTACCCACTTAAAAGGACGTAACATTTCTTACGGAGCCGGCAGTAACGAAAGCAAACCTTGTGTCAACGGTCCAAACTCAAAAATCAACCCGCTCCCTGTGACCATCGGTCTTTTTTACCCTGCAGAATCATAGTTTTCTACAAAGGGGTATAAATTTCGAGTTGAAGCGGGGGAGTCGAGTCGACCTTATTTAATTTCATAATAAATTGCAATAATTGCATTAGCGAAGCGGGGAGGAATAAATCAAGTGATACGGAAGATTTTCCTTGAAGAACACTTCTGTCGAATTATGAAATTTGTTGTGGTTAATGTTTTAAAAAGCTCTTGAAATAAATAATGGAAAATGTATTTTTTATTTATGAGAGAAGGGTTTCTTAAATTTGAATTTATGAAACCAGCTTGGTAAATGGTAATTTCATTTAAATAGATACTTTGCAGTTTGAATGTGTAAAGTTTTTCATATCTTGAAAGAACCGATCACGTGCCGTGCACCTAGATAGAGATTATTTTAAAGCCTTTGAAAAAAATATTCATTTCATGTCGAATAAAGGTTAGTGAAAAGTTCACCTCCACAAAAGCCTTTGAATGCACAAAAATAACAATGAGGCAACTAGACTAGCATACAAATTCACTTAAGACATTTTCTCGAAACAGTACTAATAAAATTAACATAAAATTTCCGCAGCAGACTTCTAACCCTGTAATTACATCCATATATCTCTCCACGACGAATAACAGACTAGCATTGTTCAACCCCCCGAGAGTGTATTATCGGCCCAAAGTACCCCTGGACTTATGAAGATTCGATTAAGCCAGCGTTAGATTAAACCAACCCTGATTACGAGTGAACATGGAAAAACAATTACGGAGAATACTAAAACAATGACATACTATAAAGTTCGTCTTTGTTTTCTGTATTCTAACGTTCGCTGCGGTGGGCGGGTCTGTAAGATCAGGGGTAACTCCGGTGCCGCGGTGGAAATATGCACGGCATTTTGAGGGTTGAACGTTTAAGCCGTTACAGCAGAATTTATAGTTTTTAGATAAAGTGTAATGGAGAATAACTTAGTTTAAATGCTGAAAAGTTTTTCTGCGATTGTATGGAGTTATGGGAATGCTTATTTTTTATTACGGTTCTCTAGGTCTATGTACGGCGGTTTTAAGATATTGGCATTGTAGAATATCAAAAAGAATGCAGTGAAAAATTTTAAGAGTAGTTAAGATGTTAGCATATAGCATTAGAGTCAATGCGTCATAGCTAACCTGATAGATGACGATCATTATTTTCTTACTTGCTTCAATTTTACTGGTTTGTGTCGATTGTCCAAGTCGTACTGTCAACTTTCTTTTTCTTTTTATGAATAGACAAGTTTAAAAACTAATGCATACAGTCAAAAACCATAGTTCATCGTCACCTCAAGGCATAATAAAACAGAAAAATTTAAAACAGTACATTATCTCCCGAACATGTTTAACAAACGGATAAACAATAAAACATACTATATCATAGCTATATAACAAAATATACCCAATCAATATACATACTTACTATAAAAAGTAAAACACAATAATAAAAATGTCTATAATTAACAAATGATGCTATGAATCATATGAAAATGACGTTGAATATGGAGCAGATAATAAAAAAAACTCCGGGATTTTAATGAGTACAGAGTTAACGACAATAGTTGTTAAATAAAAAACGATAATGTATTGACTCCCACTGTATATGCACGCTTTTGAGATAAAGGCTAGCACAGACGTTGTGAGTTGACAAACGAGTGAATGAGTAAATGTTTACCGAATTTTAATATGAGTTTAATATTTTTCTGTTATAAAATATAGTCATGAAACGAGGTTGTAAAAAAGCTCTGATAAAATTAATTAAAATTTATGTTTTTATTAAAAATGCCTAACTATTTATTAATATTTTGATCAAGCTATTTGTTTACATTGTTTTGTACCAACTTTGATTGTAATAGTGTGCTATTAAAAATGACATTATTTTGCTATCTAAAACATCAATGGGATGTTGCCATCCTATTTATACGATAATGAGGGAAATAGTACTTACAATATTTTAATCTCACGAAGCGACACGCGTTTTACATGTGGTAACTAAGAGTGCGTGTTTGTGTGTGTGTTATCTGCTGACGTTGCTCGTCCTCACGCACACATTCATAGCGTGTTTGTACACTTGCTAAACACAAATAAAGCGCGCATCGCTTCGTGACATAAAAATACTATATACGAAAATTACTTTAATGAAGCTGATCGACTAAAAAAACCATTATAAATAATTATGAAGTTTTTTTAAACTAGAGCTGTCTCAGGGCAAATTTTTCAATCGACATTATAACATTTTTATTCGTGGAATAAAATTGACGTTTGACTAATTCAAAATTATTCCTCCGAAAGTTATCTGGCGCTGGAAAAATCAGCCCAAAAGCAAATTAATTCATTGTATTCCGTACAGTTCCAAGCATTTAATAACAGAGAAGTGAAACATTGACCAGCGTGCGTTAAATTATGAGTTATGAATAACAGCTTTCGACAAGTAAACATTCCAGTCGACTCGCCCGAACGGCTAGCCTCATGTAGGTACAACCTTTTTATTGAATTTTATAATTTTAATTTAAAGAATTTATATGCTGATAGGGGGAAGCAATCCGATCGGATCGATCTTGTAGTTTTTATTACATAACATCACGCCGGTAAGCCTGGAAGGCTGAAGCAGAGGTGTATCTTTAGTACGCCCACATTTCGACAGTTATGTCTAAGTCCCGTGTCCCTTTTAGTTTTTATAAAGGTCTAAAACAATGAAACAGTTTCGCATTGTTATGGAGACAGACAGTTGATAAATTAATGGGCCTAATAAATGATCAATTATTCTGTCATTTTTAATTAAAATAATAAAGTTTTTTTTTAACTTTTCAGTTACGCTTATTTAACTTATGGTGAACTAGTTTTTTCCCGTGGTTTCGCCCGCGTGGAGGTTAGAAATTATCTACGTGTAAATCTAGGTTATAAACTATATGTGTGCCAAATTTCATCTAAATTCGTTCAATAGTATTTGAGTGATTGTGTAACAAACACCCACACATCCTAACAATCAAACATACAAAAATTTTCATATTTATAAATTAGATTATATTTATTATGATTATTAAAATGATATTGCACGTAAAAAAATCCATAGTTCTGTCTGTGGCCATAAAACGAAACGCCCGACATGTGGCTGGAGCAGGTACCTAAAACAACAACCCTAAAGATGCGAATCAATAACGGAGTTGGGCACTACTAACTATCAAGCTGCCTTTTTAAACAATAGATCAACAGACGACCACGTTTACGCTTAAATCGGCACGTACCAAAGCTAACAGGTCAAGACTCAGAAAATATGAGTGAGTTAACATGAGAGATTTGATAAACCACTCCAGGAATAAACCGAGACAAAAGAAAATGCATGAAATCTTAGACGAAAAAACAGTAACCAAACGCATCAAGAATCACAGGATGTGTTACCTCGCACATGTCTACAGGCGCCGCGCACCACATCGGCTGCATGCAGCAATGGAGTACAAGGCCAAAACCAAGAAGGTCGGTCGACCTATCTACACGTGGAACGACTACCTAAAACAGGATATGAAGTACTTCGACAACGGAATCGATTTCTGGATTTATACGGCTGAAGACAAAAACAAGATCAAGATTGCTGCTAGTGAAATATACAAAAAACCGGAAACGAATAGTAGCGAGAACTCCGACGACGACATCGAAAACAGAAACATCTAACACAGCAGAGCAAGGACATACAAAAGAACCGAGAAAGCAGTAGAACCTCGCCAAAAGATTCACGGGTGAAGCTCGAGCTGAAGTACCTGGCAGCGTAGTCTTTAAAAGATGCCCATCCATAGACAAATATCACCCATCTCTCCACTAATCCAAGGCTTACTCTAGGATGCATATCCGGTAGGCTCTTAAATCCTACCCTTTCCTACGGGCACGTCTTCCTTACAAAAACCGCGCCCCCCGGTTTACTTCTAGATATGCAATGGTCACTGTAGCACCATGAACATGAGGCTACAGGAGCTAGTGCGAATCTTGGGGTTCATTCGATTAATCGATTCTGGTCAAACCACGCTGGGATCGGTGCAATTCATTCATTCATTCATTCATTCAGTTCTGTCTGTGGCCATAAAAACATTTATCGCGGTTTGCGAAGCAAAATCCGGCTCGCAATTCGCAAGTTGCAAGTGACGTTCTCTCCCCGTCAGTGCAAGTGAATTATCACGTATTCCTTGTACATTATACTTAACAAAATGCTAGTTAAACGAGCAAACAGTACACAGCCTATAAAGCGAGTTCAATAACTGGCCGCCCGTTACACCGTCGTGAATAGCCGGGCGTCGTGCATCAACTGAATACTGCCACGCATACTAATCCACCTTCATACTGTGTCACAATGACGGTACGGTTTGCTGGAAGAGCCTACACTTCGAAACATGACACTTCATGTTATAAAAAAAAAGAAGGGATAGCGTACCTCATAGATGATGAGGTTAGGTTTATTAATTTCGTGGTACAACGAATAGCTGTGTTTTTCATCGAAGTCGATTTTTTCAGTTACCAACCCGCACTGGGCCCGCGTGGTAGATTACAGCCCACTCCCTCTGGAAGAGAGGAGGCCTGTGTCCCGGCAGTGGGAACTTTATAGGCTGAGTTTGCTATTATTTCAGTTAATGAGCTGTAAAAGAGAACCATATTAAGACCCTGTAACTGGGTCTCTGTATGGGATCGTGTACGATGCAACGACTAACATCGTTCAAACACTGTTTAGACGATCCAATTTCTATCTTTGCTTCAGCACCGCGCCGTGTAAGGCTTCAGATATATAAATAAAAAAAATAAAAATCTTTTATTTCATAACCAAAATGGAACAACATGTGATGATTGGAGCCTCCTTTTAAGCTAAGAAAAAACCTGTATTAGGAGACTCCGCTCTTTCATAGCTGGATAATTTTGCACCGAATAAATATTTTTGAACAGAATACTTATTTAACAATATATAAATTGGAACAAGACGTATTGAGTGAGACATTGACTCTTTCGGGAGGCTCGTTCCAGAAAATCATTAACTTAATCATACAGCTATTAAGTTAGGAGTTAAATTAAGTGCTAAATTAACACAAACCGATTCCACTAAGACACAATTTTGTAGAAAATATTGTTTTGGCTCCCTCATCATCTGCCTAGCCTTTTCCCAGCTAAGTTGGGGTCGGCTTCCAGTCTAACCGGATGCAGCTGAACACCAGTATTTTACATGGAGCGACTGCGTATCTGACCTCCACAACACAGTTACTGGGTAACACGATACCACTTGGTAAGGCTAGCTGTCAGACTTTTGGGCTTCTGACGACCCGTAACGACTGTCAAAGATCCAGCAAATGACAACCAATGTTATTTTATGTTATGTTAAGATGGTCACCCATCCACGATCAACCAAGGCAAGTGTAGCTTGACCTGATAGTTCAACCCGTGCGGCTGTTATTACTTAGCCACAAGCCCCTCTATAGAACATAATTCTGATATGTTAGTTCGAACCACATCCAGTCTAAAATAATCAACGCCACGTATAAAAAGATCGTATGTTCCAGCCATTGTTCTTGTAACTTGATAATCGATTTATCGGAAAATATCTAAGGTCTGTGGGCGTCCACACTCGATACCTATCGATTGTATCTCAGCGGGTTCCTTTGATTCCTACGAAATCGAAATTGTTAATGTTTGTGTGTAAATACGATCGTTCACTGTTGAGAAAGAAAGTTCTGGCATTGTTTGGCTTCATAGATGGTTAGTTACGTGTTCTTACGTCGATAAAGGTTTTTACTTAATGGAGTAAAATGCAAAGCCAGATAAGACGGTAAATATAAATAAGGCATAGATTTGCAATTTTTCCAAGCCTTGGTTTTATTTTTTATTTTTTATTTTTTAACATAGCTGCTCTGCCTTACCCTTCGAGCCTTAGGTTTAGGCATGATGTATCGAAAGAGATACCGTGGCCCCTGGCACAGGCAACTGAAGGAACACGGGTGGGTTTTAGTCAGTAAGAGTCTGACACTCCCTTCTGCTCCGCCCAGAGCGGGAGGAGTCATTTGATGATTTCCCACCCAGAAAAAAAAAAAAAAGCGTGATGTATTATTTTTCTAGTTATATCAGATAGTTTCTTTGAACTTAAGCCACTGGCGACCATAATAGTTGTGAGATTCCAGCACATATGAAATACGAGTAGGTACTTCTTTTTTTTAGCCTACACTGTCACGCTGCTGGGAAAAGGCCTCACCGAAGTCCTTCCAAGAACTCCTTTCCCGCGTCCAGGTCATCTCGCCACCGCTTTCTGGGCCGACCTCGGCGGCGCAGTCCATCTTTTATGTAAAATATCATTAGAAAACCATATTTATTTATATAATTAAGTGATCATACCTTAAATAATGAATTTACAATTGCCTAGATACCTAGTTTATATACATATACACGCTCGTGTGAATTAGATGTTAATTTCTAAGGCCCGCTCGCACCACAAATATTTAAATACGTTTAGCGATTTAAAACATCGTTCTGTTTCTGTCAATTTCTTGATGAAGAGAGAGACTGGACGATTTTAAAATACGTTTAATGCTATAATATACCTTTAGTAATTTGTGGTGCAAGTGGGCCTAAATGAATGAATTGCATGTTGCGCGTGGTTTGACCAGACTCGATTAATCGAATGAACCCCCAGATTCGCACTAGCTCCAGTAGCCTCATGTTCATGGTGCTACAGCGACCATTGCATATCAAGAAGTAGACCGGGGGGCGCGGTTTTTGTAGGGATGACGTGCCCGTAGGAAAGGGTAGGATTTAAGAGCCTACCGGATATGCATCCTAGAGTAAGCATGTGGTGCAAGTGCAAACCTAATAAAATCTAGGTTCAAACCTTTCATTTCAAATACTCAAGGGATTTCAATTACAGGTCTCAAAACAAATTTTCTAATTTTCTTCAGTTTCATTACTAAATCTTTAATTCTGATCAACTAATTCTTTATTATAGTCGTCAATAACTTAACATTTCGCCCAGAAACTCAGTTAATTAAGTGTAGTTTTAAGTTAAGTTATTAATAGAGGGAATCGGCCAAGCGTTAAGTTACAGGGGTTGCGACGTACACAAATATACCTACACATTTGAATTCTAAGTTTTGAGAGACTTCGTCGTTAAGATTTCGAAAGACTTCGTCATTTTGTTGAATGAAGTAACGTAATATGTATTAAAATTCAAAAGGATAATTGTATTTTTAAGAAAGTAATCGAGGTGATGTATAAATGTAAACGAGGCTAAAGGAGTATGTAAGGATCGTAGCAGGTGGTGTTCTGTGGTTTCTGCCTACCCCCATGAGAAGAGGTGTGAGTTTATGTATGTATGTGTGTAACAAAGAGCTACAGAATTAGACCCAGGGTCTATATATCATAACCAGCCTATAATGTTCCCATTGCTGGGACACAGGCCTCCTCTCTGTGATAGGGATTGGCCGTAATCTACCACGGGGGCCCAGTGCGGGTTGTTAGATGTCACATGTCTTTGAATTTTTGGTTCTAGGACATGCCGGTTTCCTCACGATGTTTTCCTTCACCGTTTTGAGAGCAGTGATATAGAGGTATGAGGAACAGGGTGTAAAGTTCACACATACTCCATAGAAAAGGGAGGATCCTCCGAGCAGACGGGTGTTGTGTCTGCGGGCAGCTGCCGAACGGTTGATGTCCGGAAGTTGTATGTCAGCTAGCTGCGCGGTAAACTCTGCTTGCGAGATGCAGGATTTGCGTGACGTTAGTATGACGTGTTGTTTGCATGTGGCGTAGTAGATACCGCTACAGTGGTGATGTAAATAATTTACACAAAGTCAAGGGCCTGTCTGGGTTCGAACCTACGACCAACAACTTGTAAGTCATGGCCGTTGCCACTGGGCCACAACTACTCTTGGGGTCTACCTAACAGCACCCTAATTGCATAACACACGATCAATCAGAATCTGAATCATTTTGAAGCAAGTTGCTAATCCATTGCTTCATAAGTTCGAAAAATTTGTCTGCTCAACACGTAAATAAATAATAAAAAAATAAATATTCCACAACTATCACACAACGCCATCTAGTCCCAAGGTAAGCAGAGCTTGTGTTATGGGTACTAGACAACTGATAAACATACTTATATATTTCTAAATACATAAATATTATAGATAAATTACACCCAGACACAGAACAAATGATCGTGCTCATTACACAAACATTTGTCCTGGGTGGGAATCGAACCCACGACCTCCGGCATAGCAGTCAGGGTCACTAACTACTAGACCAACAGGCCTGTCTATAACGCAATGAATGTTGTTGAACAGTCAAAATGAAACCGATTCCGATTGATCGTGTGTTACGCAATTAGGGTGCAGGTTCAGGGTGTCAGGGTCTATATAAAATTGCCCATCAATCGTTAAAGATATATTTTAAGCTGCATTCAAAACAGGAATTGGGAATATTGAATTGCGATATAGCTACGTCATTCTGTTCAAAATAGCAAAAAAACTTACTTAGCCTATATATAATAAACGGTATAGTAGTTCACGGGTTAGTATTTGGATCACTACAATTTTAAATTATAATGTCGTGTATCACAGCTGAGGTAGAAAAATGTCAACTAACTTTTGGAGGCCACCGGTACATTATTTCTATTCGGTTAGTCATGAAAACAACAACAGTAATTTCCACTTCTTTTTATCTAACTTGATAAAAGGAAGTGGAAAATAACTGCTGTTCTTTAAATCCCACTCTATTCTTACTTAAATAATCATTTGATGCGATTCTGTTACCCATTTGATGTTACAGTATAAATTAAACTAAATATAGTGAGGAGTAAATGACAAATATATTCATGACACGATTTTGAGCTTGTATGACTAGTAAGCGGTGTTAAAACATTTAAATGAACTATCTATATTCTAGATGTAATGCGAATTATTCATTAATGTGAGGTATATAACACGCACATATTATACGTAATGAATTAAATCCATCCGAGCCGCATGTCGTTGCAGATTAATGGCGACTATCAGAAGGTACCCAGTGACTTTTTAGTAGGGATTGCAATTTTCACGTTTTTTATTTAAGAATAAGTGATGTACGCTCCTTGAACGTTCTTAAAATTACGAGAATTGCCCCTCTGATATTGCTTTTAGCTCCTAACTTATACCACGCAGGTTACCCCGAACTACAGTCATCCAAACAAAATTAGCACACACTTGAGGGCCCGCCTAAGAAACTGCCTTTAACTCAATGTTTACGCAAGCAAGAGTTTCTTATACTTTGCATCTACAACCCTTTATTAAACATTTATATTCACGCCTCTGTTAAAGGGTAGAGGGTAGATGCCCCCTACTGTCTGTTGGAGTACGTTAATGAATTTAGATGATTCAAGTGCTGAGATGACTTCAATTGTAGCTTTGTTGGAATTATTTACTGTATCTTCAAGTAGGGAAAGAAAACACAAGGGAAGTACAGAAGATAGTCAAAGAAAGGAATCTAAAAACAACGTCTCTATAAACAAGTTTGATGAGCAAAAAGAACAAGACAATAGTATTCATACAATTCCGATATTCATCTTTTGGGTAGTTTCATTTAGTAAATTTAGACTTTTACTAGATCATAACGTTTTTCTAACAAACCTACATTATCTCTGCTAACTGGAAGTATAAGTTGTAGTTATAGGCATGTCTTCTTATAACGATGGTTAGCAAGCATAATCAGGCTATAATGTTCCCACTGCTGGGACACAGGCCGCCTCCCCGTGAGGGAGCGGGCCGTAATCTACCACGCAGACCCAGAACTGGCTGGTAGATGTCACATGTCTTGGAAATTTTGTTTCTAGGGCATGCCGGTTTCATCACGATGTTTTCCTTCACCGTTTTGAGAGCAGTGGTGAATTAGCAGACATGAAAAATCTAATTAGCAAAGATATGAAAACCTATAGAAATACATAATCTTCTTAGATTTGTTTATAAAATATCTTGTTTACTTCTGAAGTATAAGTATTAGTTACACAACGACCTCGTTCAAGGTGAATGGAAGGTGAATGTGTCAAGCAACAATTGCCTATTATTTATTTTGAAAGATATAGAGTTTTATAGATTAACTTATTTGGAGAACAATGAAATCATTACACTTTTGCGGTTATGCAAATACATATGCCCACGATGACAGCCGAAAAACACGCCATTTTTAACTGTATTTATTTACGAGTATTGCATTAGAAACATTTTTGCGATGTAGTTTTTTTTCTGTTTTCAACCATACCAGCCTATAACTTGCAACTGTTTCAGAAGTACAGACGCCAGCACATCAAACTACTACAATCTGTCAAATTTCTTTAATAGTTTTTCAACTTTATCGATAAAGCATTAAGGTTCAAGGTTCATTGGGAAAATTTGACCGTTTCGGGTAGCTTGACCTGCTGTCTCTGTACATAAGTTGCGTCATCCAGTCTCGTCTACCAAGCGTGGTGAATATGGAGATTTCTACTTTGCTAGTTCACCGTAGCGGTCATTGGAAGGCCTACGTTTAGTTAAGCATATTTTTGGGTTGATATTTTGATATACATGTCTAGAAAAGGGGTGATTATACATACCAGATTATTATTGACTCAATGCAGGTCAAAGACCTCTTCCCATACAGAGAAGGCTCGAATATTGATCACCACGCTTGCTGAAGACGAGTTGGCGATTTTAAACTTAAATTGACTATAAGTCCAGGTTTCCTTACGATGTTAGCCTTTACCCCAACCTCATGCGTGAGTCGCTGGGCCTTAACCACTGGGACTTCAGGACAGGCATCCAAATAATGAGGTTTAAGCTCCGGATGAGGAGGATTATCATCATCTGCCATTTCCCAACTATTATTGGGGCCAGCTTCTAGTCTAACCGGTTGCAGCTGAAGAGAATGATCAGAATATACAATTCAATTTTTTTTTCTGTAGATTTTGGTGTTATTTTTTTTTGGGTGGGACACCATCAAATAACTTCTCCCGCTCTGGGCAGAGCGCGGGGGATGTCAGACTTTTACTGGCTAAAACCCATCCGTGTTCCTTCAGTTGCCAGGGGCCACGGCAACTCTTTCGAACATCCCGCGACACTGGCAGAGATTTTTGTGTTCTTAAGGTCCTATTAATGATCTAATTGCATTAAAACTTGTATAGTTTTTATTGGTGTCCTTCAGAAATCCTGACCATCATTTACTTTAGAAAACATCGCAATATACGAGTACCTAGTGATCAGTGATTCCTGTCATCCTCAAACACATGTAGTACTCATTCCATGTGGGTTTAAACCGTTTAATATTACAGTCGAGTCTTTTCCGAGAACGTTTGCAACGTAAACGAGATGTCTCGACCATTGAATGTAAATTCGCGATGACACATTGAGACATTCTATATCTCGATCGTGATTTCATAAACAACTTAATTTTACGGTTGACTGACTGAATTCGGCCGACATGTTTTTTCGACGGTGGGAAAATAAAATCGTTTTACATGATAAAAAAACAACCAGAAGTCTTAACAGTATTATAAAGTATAATACTGTTAAGACGTCTGGTTGTTTTCTTTTTAACAAACGCGTATTTTGGCTGATTGTAGAATTGAATTTACTGACATATGCTCTAATTGAACAGCACCCCAATTGCGTAACACGCTATCAATCACAATTTATATCACTTTGAAGGATATTGCTAATCCATTGCTTCATATGTTCGAAAAATTCGTCTGCTCAACAACGTAAATAACCCAATGAATGTTGTTGAACTGTCAAAATGAAAGCCATTCCTACTTATGTGTTACGCAATAACCCCGCTGGTCACACTCAAATCTGTGTTAAAATCAAAAATCAAAATCAAAAGTCATTTATCAAATTAGGCTGAGAATCAGCACTTTTCGAACGTCAAAATTACAAAAGACAGTCCCCCAAAAACGGCCGCCCTTCACCACTTCCTAGTACTATCGCTGGGAAGAAGAAGTGGCGCAACAAACTCCCCAGCAGCACAGCTGTCTGTTCAGTTAGAAAATACTTGATACTTGATTGTATACAATACTAGGTGTTAAGTAATTAACATTACAAGGCACAGAACATAAAATTAAATTATTTGCCATATGTCAGCTAGCCACGCCAATATACCAACAAATATAATAAAAACTAAAATAACAACGTACTCAAGCTAAAAAATAATTAATTAAAATTAAGATGTAAATAAAAACTTACTACCTACGTAAATAAAAGCCTCCAGGCATAAAGGGCGTGACATCTTACATATTTATGCATTGCTGGGTTCTGGTCACATAGCTGTCACTTGAAGTCACAAATGATAAACTAAGACCATCGAAGTAAAATAAATAAATAAGTTAATACTAATAACAATAACCTGTCAGTAAGCTAATTCTGGAGAAAAAACATGAACATTGTCTTGAGTTAATTAGGGCGACCAACTATTCTTATCGTGTAAGTAGTCGTTGATGGAATAGTAAGCCTTTGAACAAAGGTTGGATTTTACTTGAGCTTTAAACGCATTAAAAGGCAAGTGTGGTTCTTTCCTCTAATGTCCATTTCATACACTAATGTACATACATGGTCCTTACATAAGCTAGCCAAGATTTTATTACACTAGGCTATTTACACTAGGTACTTAATTAAATGACTAACTAACTAAATATACAATCAAATATTATTTACATTGTGTTGATTTGATTTGTAAGAAAATAATATCTTAGCTCTTTGTAGAAGAATACCAGTGGCAAAAATGTTATATGATATTAATGGCCTTCAGTGACAAGATTGTGTCAATAACATAATAAACACAGCACAATGGACATAACAAGTGATGCAGCACACTCTTGGACAAACAAACCGTCCGTGAGCGCGATAATATCCATTACAAGCCTTCACTGTTGACGAATGACCATATTAGAACCAAACAATATACACACACGAATCAATACAACACTAGAACAAAAAAACAAAACCTCTATCTCAATTGAGCAGGGTTGGATATCGCTTGGCAAGTTAATTATTGAAGAAGATACGAAATTTGTCTTGGTGAATGATCAAAATGAACTATGAAGTTGTAAAATGGTACCGAGCAGAGATGTATAACAATGTATGTGAGATAACACATAACATGCGTTTACGTGGGATGCACACGATCGGATAATAGTTTTTTGTTTGCATGTCGCAGGCGATAATCGGAATCGGATGAATTGTGAGTTGTCATGATGCTTTGTGGCTTTTTGTTAGCATCGATATAGTTTTGAATAGATCTGAGGTTATCATCTTTATCAGAACCTGTTTAGTTATTTTAAGTTGATATAGATTTCATACATATTGAAGTGGTTTGTTGGTACGAAGTTTCGTTAACGCGGCTTGCGATAGGAGTTGACTGGTAGAAATCGTCACGTAAGGAAAAACCGACCAAGTGCGTGTCAGGCCTCGCATAGAATAGGGTTCCGAATTCACCCATTTCTACTTTACTTATATAGGTTATACTTGCCTGTATTGTAACGAAACCATATCGCGATTCAGAAATTTGGAATAAATGCACAACGCCATCTATCGAGTGTCATTGTAAACTTTTTTAAGCCCCTAATTTTATTTATCCTCCTTGGAGGATTCAAATTGAAATAAAATCGTGTCCAATAGATAATTGTTATGATTTTATTTTTAATATTTTACATGTTTACTCATTATTTCGTTATTGTTGTACGAAATTTTCCAAGTAAGCGCATTTTACAAGTTAGGCCTCTATAACTCCTGAACTAATAAAGTTATCTACGCCGTCATAGTTTTCCTTCAAAGTTCATCACATGGACTACCATCATGCATTTTTCTGATTTTTCGAGCCAGGCGTTTAGCTTTTAGAGAGGGACGCCCTATCTTAGCAAAAATAATGCGCTTGAAATTTGAATATCTCGCAAACGAACACCTAAATCAAAAAATCGTCTTAGCAACCTCTCAATGTTTTTAAAAGACCTATCGATTAGACGCGAGAAAAAAAAACATACCCACTTTACGTGTCGGGGAGGTACCTACCCAAAAAAAAAATTTTTCTTTATTTTATTTTAGCGCTTTATCGACGTGGTAAATACACATATTTTATCCATGTGAAGTTTCATCTTTCTAGCACTAACTGTTTGGAAGGTAAACCGAGGACGGACGGACGGACGGACATGACAAAACTATAAGGGTTCCGAGACGTGAACTACGGAACTCTAAAAAGCGTTAAGCTCCTTGCGGCTTTCTCTCTCTGTCTCTTTCTATTATACATTTAAGAGTCTGTGTGTGCGTGCGAGTATCGAGATTCAAGCGGACGAGCATTGTGCACGGCCGGTTGTATACCCACAACACTGAACACGTGGAGATTTCGTTAAAACGTATTTGTTTTTGCTTTAATCATACGTGAGAAGATACTTTGTTCCTGACGGGGTCCCCCGATCGCTCACGTCTTTTTTACTTAACATAAGCATAATCAGCGTATAATGTTCCTACTACTGGGACACAGGCCTCCTCTATTCGAGAGGGAGTGGGCTTCTTTGAGAAGGCGTGGGCTTTTTTTACTTATTAAGCTCTAAATGCAACGGCGTCATTCTTGCAGGATTTAGTACTAACTTTTATATCGGTAAAGAACCGCAAATAGACAGAAACGAATAAAAAAAAAGATCAAAATCGTGGAAACAAAAATCCAAAGACACCAATGGAAACTGAGAAGTAATAAAACCTACATCCGAATTTTACGACTGATCTAATGTCCTGAGAGGACAAGTCACTTGATAAAAATCCCGATAGCTAGAACTAACTACGGCATTGTCTATCCAACATTTCATCGGACGTGGGTGTCCGGTATCGGATTTTATTTTACGTTTGTTTGTTTTGGTTCAAAGGTTTTTTTTTTCGCCATTTTAAATGCAAATATATTTGTGTCACATCAACACATTCTATGCAGTAAAAAGGCTCTATTCGATCATGTTTTTTGCTAAACAAAAAAACTTCAGTTACATTTAATATATTTTATCCATCTTGTATACAAGATACAAGTCAGGGAAAATAAAATAAAACACTACATACCTACATGAATGATAGGTAAGTACAAAAAAAACATTTTCAAGGACGGTTTTTCGAGCCAAAATCATAATACGCCAAGATTTATATTCAAGTCTACAAGGGAATATGGTATGTTCATAAAAAGTCTGCTAGTTTGAACCGACCACAACATTGTGTATCGGACATACCGTGGGCCATGGGTGTCCGATATCAAAGTATTCTTTTTGTTTGTACCGTACCATCAATATCTTGTTTTGTTCCAATCCAAGTTTTAGGTGAAACACAATGAATGAAATACAACGCTGACTTTGAGATGATACATAATATCATGCCTGTTATCACCGAAGGGTTATGCAGAGATGTACCTAATAGTACACACCCTCATTGGGATTAAACGGATCAAAAAAATCACATAAAGAATTTCATATGAATCAGCAAAAGTAAGTTTTTAGACGAAAACTCAAAACTGGAATCGTATCAAGCTACTATTCAATTAATGAATCAGAGATATAAACTTTATCAATCAGAAGCATCTCAAATAGTTGCCCCACATAAATATCGTTAAAACGCTATTGAGTTTGACCTCGAATACCTCAGTAATCCCTTAAAACGTTAACTAAGACACACTGTCAAACAAAATCTAAAAATAAACAAAATCCCGTTACTAAGTACACTCAAATTATAATCGGATAAAAGCAACATCCTTACATTTACAAATATTATAAAAAGATAAAAGCAGAACTAAGCTGTACGCGGTAGAAAAACGTAAACAACCGTCTTGTCCCGCTAGTCTCTCGAACCTTACAACTCAAGATAGACTAAACGAGTATTGATCACCAAATTAACTAGAAACATCACGCGTTTTGTATTGGCCCGCGGGGGCGGCGCATGGGAACGGGGTAACAAGTCGAATACAACAAAAAACGGATTATGTTTGTACATGTTTTCAAGCGACATTACGATGAGATTGTTTTTATTGAGACATCTCAATAAAAACAATCTCATCGTAATATCGAACTGTGTGTGTGTCTCATCGAACTGTTTTGTAACTAAAAACACAATACCAAAGAAGAGATGGCTTTCACACAGTCCATCTGTGTGAAAAATGAAATGGCTAGAAAGGTGGTGATTACAAAAATACATGTTGTGCACACATTGTGATAAGGGCAAAAGAATGCTGATGACACACAATACGCATAGTAAATATTACCTAGTTAAAGTAAGACAGCTTATTAATACAATCATATTATTCAAGTCACATGATCAGACAAGGATGACGTAGTTGCTGCAATTCAATGCACATATCTGACGGCTCAGATATTGTGACATATCTAGATCATTAGTCGAAGCAAAACATACATACTAGAATCCATAAGAATGAAATTACACATTAACCGACCACCCAGCCATAACAGCAGCTAAAGACTCGTGCAGACGACCAGACAGAACTGTTATTTGTACGCAAAACGTCAGTTTAATTGCCTCGATCGTGACCATCCAACGGGCAATGTGCGACCCAAAATCGATCGTGTGCTCGTACCCCAACATCATCACAGTATCCATCGATTAGATGCCACTTTTTGACAGGACATGTATAATCAAGTCGATTTAACTTTAGCTGCGTCATCATCAAACAAATTGCGAGAAATCGCTTTGATCTGCCGCACTTTGATTTTGTTCTGTTCGTGGCAGAAATTATATTGCGAATCTGGTTTATTGGAGGATTGAAATGTGAGGTATCTGTCGGATTATTTTTATGGAAAAATATGTATTTAGAAATACGGTAAAAATAAACCAATAAATCTTTGTTTGGGCTCTTACCGTCGGCGTCGTTGAAACGACGGGATTATGTCAGGAAAATCGGTAGCATAATTTTCCTGTAACTCAATAACGTGTTACTTTAATCAGCAACCGTTTTGTCTTGCAGACTCTGATCACCATTACCTGCTTCATCATCATCATCAGCCGATAGACGTTCACTGATGAATATAGGCATCTCCCAAGCATCACGTTAACTGCTTGCACCAGCTATACACATATAGCTGGTACAAGTAGGTTCATATGCCTATTCTCGGTTATACTCAGAGTTCGTGAAAACACCCCTGTCTGACTATACAGCTAGGAATACTATATTGTCGTAATTATTTCCATTTTAATCTAAGTGCAAGTTTAGTACGTCGGTGGCTTCCTAAGCGATCGCTCACAGCCTAAGTTCACAGTTTAGTTTCTCTGTCCCGGTACCCCCAGGTCAACTTGTACAAGACGTAGTTTCCAAGGTTGGGAACTTACGGAATAAGGGCAAACTTGTTACTTCATAACGTTGACTGATATATGGCAAGTAATAATTTTACTTTAGTTTTCATAATCAGAAATGATGTTGATAGATTTATTTTTTGTTAGCCTACTTTGTGTCCCACAGCTGGGCAAAGGCCTCTCCTTTTTCCTTCCAAATTTCCCTGTCTTGTGCGATCTTTGGCCATGTTGGCCCTGCGAACGTTACCAGATCGTCACACCACCTTCGCCGTGGTCTACCTCGACGGCGATGTCCTCCCTAACCCGGTCCTCAGCCGGTACTGGCCGCCCATGTTGCGCCCCCTCTTGCGGCAGCGATGTCCTCTCTCAGGCGTCCAGTGAGTGACGATCTTTGCATATCTCTCGGGGTGCAGTCGCGAGACGTGCCCAGCCCACTCCCACTTCGGCCTGGCTGTGTTTTTTCCAACATCCATTCGAAGGAGTAAAAGAAAATGAAAAACAAATTCAGCAATAAAGCTCCCTAATACAAAATAATCACGACAGAAATCCATCAAAAAATTGAAATGTAAACATCAAAGAATAAAGTTTGCTCCAATCGTGTTTAGAATTCAAAAGCTTTTATTTATAGACGATCAATCTAAACTTTACTAATAGTTCCAATCAAGACTGAAATGTATGAATTTGTGAATATTTAAACTCCAAAGATTTTGAATATTAAGCCTTTAGCGAGAATACGGTTCAATCAATCATATCTTTTATAAGAAAATCTCAAGCAACGAATTTGCCAATATTTGGATGGAATTTATAAATATTGAAACACAAAACTAGAAACATCAGTTGATTAATATATGTATATGCAACAAGCTGTCCCCGCGACTTCATTCGCATAGATGTCGGAAAACAATAATGTGTCTCGTTACTAATTCTTGTTCTAAAATAAAAGTAGCCTAAGTTACTTCCAATAATATCAGCTATCTGTCGTTAAAATCGGTCCAGCTGTTTCGGAGACAAATAAAATTAAAAAAATATATATGTAAGTACCGTATATACTTTAAATAAATAAATAAATATAAATATAAATAAATATTGCACAACTATCACACAACGCCATCTAGTCCCAAGCTAAGCAGAGCTTGTGTTATGGGTACTAGACAACTGATAAACATACTTATATATTTCTAAATACATAAATATTATAGATAAATTACACCCAGACACAGAACAAATGATCGTGCTCATTACACAAACATTTGTCCTGGGTGGGAATCGAACCCACGACCTCCGGCATAGCAGTCAGGGTCACTAACCACTAGACCAACAGGCCTGTCTTTAATACGCATTTAGTAAAAAGCTTTTATTTGGACATAACAAACATATACCACAACCATTTACCTACCTATCACAGAACAGCCGATCGATTCTGTAAAAATCTCACCGTGAAAAGTTAGGTGAAGTGAGCTGTCAATAGTGTCAATCCCTTAGCATTAGTTGGAATGACAGCTCACTCCACGCTCACTTCACCTAAGTTTTCACGGTGAGATGGTTACAGAATTGCACTGCAGCTCAAGAACAAGCTGGTGAAGTGAAGTTTTATAATAAAAATATTAGCTAAGGTAGGTAGGTTTAGGTTAAGGTATTTTTCTATGGGCCTGTGTTGCCTGAAATAAATAAATAAATATACTCATAGAGAGGAGACCTGTGTCCCAGCAGTGGTAACATTATAAACTGATTATGCTTAATATGCTAAACAGACACTTCAATTTTATTTATTTCTACAGATGATAAAGGTCTATGTCCATAATATATCGCACATACCGACAGGGCTGACCAACCATTTGAAACACAAACCCAACCAATCATAGACCACTAAGATTTCCAAGAAGAGAGAGGCAAAGCTATTGTTGGTATATTATCAGAAGCGCCTACATCTGCGGTTCAAAATGTTATCATTTCCTATATACACGTTAATGTCGATATAGTTGCGTTGAATCACGAAGTTGGAACAATACGTTTTCTACATGCTATTGTCTTTGTGTTGAAAGTAGATATGAGTGATATTTACTAAGCTATCTTCGATGAAGACTCCTCTTTTTTAAATTTCGTGAAAGGACACAAATATGAACAAATGCTTTGAGCCGTATTTTGTTTTGTCTTATCGCATATTGGTGAAGTAATAAGGAAGAAAGAAGATAAGATCATGGGCATTAAAAGTATAACATTCACTAATAACAAATTCATGATAAAGGACAAAAAAAAAATGCAATTTAACCAATACAATCAAACGCTAAGATATTAGCATATAGCTGTTTAATCTAATTATACTCCACCTCACCTGGGAACTAGATTCAAGACCTAAAGGTCCGTATTCGATCTTATTACCACTAAAACAATGGTCCGACTCTGCACTAATTAGGGGGACCTATTCATTGTCTTGCCTATTAAATAGATTAAAGGTATTAATATAAGGTTTTGTAGTATTGTTTATGTTATCCCAAGCATGTACCACAGTCATTTTGTTTACGATGAATACGGGCTTTAAAGCTTTGCTTTGCATTAAAGGTTATATTTCCTGCTGCTGAAATTGTACCCTCAGCATATATCCTTGTTTTGTGTATTGGATATACTTAGTCGTCTTCTAATTTTTCTATCCGTGAGATATTCTTAGAGCCTTGAGTAGCACTTTCTATATTAACCCTCTAAACTTCTGAACAAAATTGACTACTAATGAGTTTCAAACAGGGATCGTGGTCCATATATACTCGATCATTGTCAAAAATGACAATCGTAGTGCGATAGTGGATGACTTTCAAATAAATTCAACGTTCATTAGATTTGCTTGCAGGGGACTACTCAGTAGAACTAATGTTTTAGATTCAACCATTAACGCGATCCAGTTCGTGATTTGAAACGGACACACTGTTTTCAAGAATAGACAACCAAATATTATACTATGCGCCGGAAAGGTCGCGCCAGATTCCCGTCCCATCGGACTATTCGAGTGAGGATAATAGAGAGTGCACCTGTGTCTGCGCACGCGCCGAATACTAGTCTCCGTGAGATTTGGTCACCATTGCCGAAATACGGTCTGGAGGACCATACTTAGTCTTCTCATTAAATTTCATAAGTTTTGTTGGTTTACTGATTCATCTCCATCGTAGTTGGTCTTTTTATTCGTGCTACTAATACTGTCATAACTGGATCGAAAGTTCACTTACAGCTATGCTTAACCACACAGGTGTCTGAGTAATTCGTAGTAATGACTCAGATCAATGTCTTTCAAACTGTCGTGTTTACTTTATGTTGGACGTTAGAACCGTCTGTATGTTCCACAATTATGACGATGACTCAGCAATCTAAGGTAATGCGTGTGTGGATGTATGGGGTTGCGATGTTAAATTTATTAAAGTACGTAATTAAATGAATAATATTCCTGCTCATCTGATATAAGCTTCTCATCTTTACGTAAGCGGTATTACTTGGGTTCATTCATTCCCACATATTAGAAAAGTAAAAGGGATACAACGACAATTCAGATTCATATCAATGCGCAATCCACTAGTATCCCTGTTATTTAGTTAAAAACCTTTTAATAGCAAAAAAGTCCACGTCGGGGACCGCACGGTTGTTGTTAAATTAATCGGTCCGACATTCATCATCATCATCATTTCAGCTGAAAGATATCCACTGCAGAACATAGGCCTCCCACAAGCACGGCCGTGTGATCGTTTCTGTGATTCCCGCATCCAGCGGATTTCTGCGGCCTTCACAAGGTCATCGGTCCACCTTGTAGGAAGCCTTCCAGTGATGTCTTCCAGTACGCGGTCACCACTCCAGAATCTTTCTGCCTCAACGGACATCTGTTCTGCGATCAATGTGCCCGACAATAGTAAAAACGAATACACAATATTCCGTTACTGAACCAACGCACGGTAGAATAAACATCGGATGCCTAACTATCATCAGGTTCGTATATTTTTCCTAGAATAACTACAGTATGTAGGAACAGAAAAATAACTAAAAATGGTCGAGTAAACAAACGGGCAAGATTGTTTTATTTTTAAAGTTGCCTTTATTAAATTTGAGAGTTGCAGCAGCCCTTAAGATAGAGGGGTGAGGTTTTATTAGGGGCGACTAACGAGTGCCGATAAGGAGGTATAATGCCCCTCTGTGTCATTGTTGGTATAAACTACAAGATTCAGCGTAGTTATGTATAAAACTACAATACGACACCTCTCCAGATAAACTTACCAAATCCAGGAATATACATAAAAATTGAAATTATGTTGAATATCTTCAAATATAGTTTAATAATTTGGCAAAAGATATGGAAGCGACTTTGGACTTTTGGTTTTCGTACATTTTTTTACCCGAGTACGCATCCGTGTTTTTACCCGAATGCGACGAAGGTCAGGTAGTTATGTTTTTCATTCTACCAAACGTCATCTTAGCCACTAAATTGCCTACGATGACGTTCCCAAAAAGCGTTTACTGTTGAAGACTATATCGACTGCAATATTCAGCTTCAGATTCTTAAACTAGCATATAGTTCGATCCCGCTTCATCTTCCCAAATTGTACCACCACACAGAGGGGGCAAAACCATCCACTGTTTAATCTCCAGTTCAATCTTGACTTAAATGAACACCTAGATGTTCCCCTGTATCGATTGTAGGATAGTGTTAAGCCACTGGTTTTGCTAATGAATTGATTTGCCGCTCTCGTCAATTTATAATGGAATTCATTGGATTCTGCGCAGGGATTCCGACGAAATTCAAAGGGTTAGTACGAAATAGATGTCGAAAGAGTTATATAAATAATTTCAGGTATTTTACGCTACAGTTTCATTATTTGTGTTTGGTTCCGGGAAATATTTCGTTATCATGATAATTATGCTATTTGTTTAACAAAATATTATTTTCAAATACTATTTAAATAAATGCTTCATTTTACGAAAAACTTTATTACGGTACTATCGTAATTAACCGGTTTTACACACGGTTTGGGCACTATCACAATCTATCCGGGCTCAATATCCTATCCTACTCAACCGTTGTTGCAATATATGATTATATGGTGAAGACTAATTCACATAACCAGGTCTTTAAAAGTAAGAAGTTGGAACTGGAGTCTTGCTTCTTCGAAACAAAATTGATTAATCCCCTGCAATACAAGAAAATCAATGTTGCTGCACAAGATTTAATTAAATCCTATTGAAGCGTCCCATCCCCAAACATCAAAATAGTAAATCCAAGTACAAATGGGTCGCAAGCCATTAAGTTTTATATCTATACAGTTTCTACTTACTCCTTTATACAGACGATAAGGAGTTCTATCATATTGATTGGGTATTGGCAGGAACTAAGCCCCGTTGCATGGCAAATCCACATTCACAACCCCTATACTTTATGATGGTATAACACTAAAAACCCTTATATTGTACCCCCTTTCCTATCTGTAATGGCTTCTTATCATCTTTATATACGTAAAGCCTGTCTTTTGGTACAAAAACACGGCAAATGCATTGTCCTTCCCTTCGCTAAAAAAATAAATCCTTCGTCGTATCTCTTTTGAAGATAACGTTAGATTTATTCGTATAAGGACGTCAAACTACCTTTACAGGGCTAGACGATTTTTTTCTTTATTGAATTGGGGGCTAAAAAAGGTAAGCTCTGATAGTGAAAGATTAGGTGTGTTACTATTCTTAAAAAAATGCTGATTCGTTATTTCAACAATTCGTCGTGATGTCGATAACTAAACGACGTAAAGATTGCCGTCATATCTCAAATATGAATTGCATGAGGACATTTGTGATTATAGCCTTTTATTCTATCTCACTTTTCGTTTTCTAGAAGGAAACTTAGGAATCCTGGATGACCCTATCACCTCAAATATGTGAAATGTATTCTAAGTTGATTTTTGAGTGACCATTTGTAACAATAAGGTCCTAATAAGTTTTGGTTGCAATGGAATTTGAAATTTGGTCAGCATGACATTCAGTTTAATGTTCCATAAGTTGAAAATCATCTCAAATTGGCTACATTAGATATAGTCTTATTTTAGTGGCCAATCCAAAGCGTTTATACTGAGACGTACCATTGCACGTCAAATTGGGTAACTCAGATTGGTCTGCAGCCGTTGTATTGCCCAAATCTGGTTTGACTAGTGCGTTATCGGTATAAGTGAGTCGGCACGTGCACTGCCATGTTGGGTTACAACCCCATCGTCGACGAGCCTACAGTAACCCATAATAGTTAGTTGTTTTGAAATTTATGTGCTAGAAGATAAGCTGGTGTTAACTTCTCTTAATATATTGGTATGATTAATACTTGTAAAAAATATTCATAGGGAGACAGTACAGTTCACAAATTTCAAGATTACGGGACTTTTTGCTCGAGCACGGCGAGAAATACTTGAGCTTTTACGATAATGTTGTCGAAGATCAGAGGGGTAATTCTCGTAATTTTAAGAATGTTCACAGTCTGATCTCAGTCTCAATCTGTCAAAAATACCTCTAATTTCCCTACATTTTGACAAGTTTTTGGCATTTGTTTGTCGCTGAGATGAGATTGCGACTAGCTTTTGAACGTTTTAAATTACGAGAATAGGCCTTCAGATGACCGACGCGGAGTCCAGTATTGCCTGTCGCAAATAACGCAAAAACTTCATATTATAATTTTATATTTTTGTATGTCCGGAAAAGATGTTGAGATTTCCCGGAATATGCTCTTACCGAAAACTCTTAGGAAGTTCTTTCACCTGTTCGTACCTACTATTATTTCCTTTATATCAAGTCTATGTACAGTCAAGAGCAAAACTATGTATACATAGGTTTATGTAATGTATCGTATTTCAACGTTGCATTCATTATTTCACGAAAAAATCACAATTGAAAGTCGCCATATGTTGACATATTGGTGGTCGTGACTGTACAGTCAGAAAAACAAATTGTTTATCAAATTGACATACTTCGCCAATTTGCCGTGTTATACTAATTTTATACAACTGTCAATATTTGAGATTTGAATATTCGCACAATTTGAGTTGGTAGTCAATTTGCCAAACTATTTATTTACTGGACTTTATATTATAGCCACATTTGAAAAACATTAAGGCAAAGACAATTGATACTAAATTAACTTGATAAAAACACAATATCATAAATATTTATTTGTTAAAAACCTTTTTTGAGCTTTCGGGTCATTGATATTCGTAGTTTTAAAGAATTTAAAGTGTAGTTGCAAAGTGTAACTGCTTCATAGGACAATCTCTAGAGTCTAGACAAAATCAAACGGGTTGCTAATGTAATTGTATAATTTTTTTTTTTTTTTACTTTGATTTACATTCAGTAATTACTTGGGGTCACACCCGGACTTATTAGTCCTTATTTATTTATGAAAATCGTCTACTTTTGGAATGTTTGTGAATATTTGAGCACCATGTATCTATCACATAGTTGATCTATATGTCATGGTTTCATTTATCCATTTTAATTCTTTTACCTATTGTGGTACAGTAATTTTATTTTTGGGTGCATCGTCTTCACATATAATTATATAAATAATGTATGCAAAATATTGTAAAACAGTTTAAAAGAGTAACGGTGGAGTTTCTTACCCATTCTTCTCCATACGAAAACTACCTTTTGGAAGGGGCGACTAGAATCAATTTTATTTTAATTTAATTTTTGACGTTCAAAAGTGCCTTTTATGTGCCTATTTGAAATAAATGATTTGTCTTTGACTTTGACTTAGTCAACACAACTAATTCAAAGAAAACGCTATTCGATGTAAATAAATGCGTCAAGTTTACATTTAAGTTATTTCAACAACATTATCTGAATTTAAAAGTGTTTTTGAAATCAATTGGTACTAATTCTTGATGAATGCTTATTTTTTATCATTTTGTAAAATGTGTTTTTAGTTAGCATTCGTTCTTTTTAATGTAAATATTTGCTTGATTTTACCAAAGTAAAAAGATTTTCATGCAATTTTCTGTTTACACTAAGTACACCAATTTGCGTAAATAGATTCTATGAACGTAGTCGCTATCTAGCTAGGTAGCTATAATAAAATTATTTGTTCTTGTTTGTACGTACGTAGGTTAGAAACAAGTACAACAAACTGTTTCCAATCTTCTTACAAGTACTTGTATACAGGGTGCGGTGGAATTTTTAGAATTGGATTTTGGAAGTAGCTGTAGGTAGACTGGTGGGTGCTAATCAAGGACGAAAATACAAGTTCCTTGACCAAGTAACCTCTGCAAACGAGGGAGGTTATAGAAGCATAGCATCCTTGGCACCCACCTAAAGTACTACATAAGAGACACTAGTTTATGCCAGGTAGGTATACCTGGCATAAACTAGTGTCTCTTATGTAGTACTTGAGGTGGGTTATTTTACATTATTCGGGTCGCACCTTGCCTTGAGCAGTGGTGGCCTAGTGGTAAGGGCCGCGACTTACAAGTTGTAGGTCGTAGGTTCGAACCCAGACAGTTGCTTTACTTTGTGTAAATTATTTAATCACCACTGCTCTCGAAACGGTGAAGAAAAACATCGTTGCATCGTTGTCATCAACGTCGTACTATTTTTTTTGTGTTAATGTTCTTTTTTGTGCGTCATGTTTGCCGCAAATAAATGCATTTTCTTTCTTTTATTTATCGTGAGGAAACAGGCATGTCTTGGAACTAAAAATCTAAAAATTCAAAGACGTTGCAGCTAATAAGGGCCGACGCCCACTGGCGGCACGGCACGGCAAGGGATTTTTATGCGACTAATAGAAAATATAACTTAATAGTATAACAATAAAATTGAAATTTCATCGGCAGCAATGATGCCGCGGTATCCTTAGGCATGCCTCGACGTCCTTTGGCATCATCATAGAAATTTCAATTTTATTGTCATACATTTAAGTTATATTACTATTCGTCGCATTAAAATCCCTTGCCGTGCCGTGCCGCCAGTGGGCGCCGGCCCTAACTCGCACTGGGCTTAATCTTTCTCACCGATAAGAGCTCTGTGTCTCAGCAGTGGAGACATTATAGACTGTTATATTTAGACTAAGTAGTCTGATTAGACTTTTAAATTCTTATTCTTTCATTTTCTAATCATTATTCTTATTTCCGACATTTTTCTCTAGAATAATATTATGTATATTACCTATTGGGTCAATTTATTTAACTCCTGGATTTTTCCGCCTTTACTAGACTCCCCCTATATCCTTAGAGCAACAACAGCCTGTTCCAGCGGACTTCACGGCACTAAAACTGCGGGAGGTCATAAAATAAAAACTGTTTACTTGCCCCGCAGATAACCAGGAACAAAGTTCCTTGATAACTTTTTATTTCCTCCGGGGATAGGCAGGTAACACAGCCCAGTGTAATCCGAACAACTTCAGAAGTTGTATTTGTAAAGAGATTCTTTTAATTTCTTTGACGTTTGAATTTGGTGGGTTATCTTCGCCTAGTTGAAGTGATTTGTTGAGTCAATGGGGAGAAAAAGTGTCATCAGTGCGATAGGTTTGTTTGTATTCTTAAGCTAATCCCAAAATAAATATGAATAGGCATGACATTACTTCAAATTTGTGGTGATAGCGATAATCAAGATTGTAGGCATGGCCCTTTTTTACAGATTCTGTCGTCATATCAAGTGGCTATCTTAAACTTAAAGCTTAAACATACGATAATCGATAAGGCTTATCAACCTCATCCATTAGTTAATAATTAAGAATGCACTAACTAAATCTTCATATTATCAAGACAAAAAATAATCCCACAGCCAAAAGACATTCCTCACGCTTATTAAGCCGTAAGGACGTGAACAATGCGAGATAATTCTTACCTGCGGAGATGAATCATATTTACTGTCGCGTCGGAACGCCGGCGCCCGACCAACTTCCTACAATGGCCAATAAACACGCCATAAAATATGAAAAGGCCGCACTAAAAATGCCATTATTGTTTGCTAAATGTCCATCTTTTGTTAAATGAACCTGTCAAATGTTCGCAACATGCACATCCGTGTCAAAGGCTGTCCGTCTGACAGTGTCATAACTCTTTTATGACGCAATAAAAATCGAACTTGAATTCCACCGTATACACATTCACACTCCATAAACTCCGTGACACGTTAATTGCGTGGTATGACTTACGACTTTCATGGAAAATAGTTCACAATTCGCTTTTGGCTGGTGTAATTTATTCCTCTTTTAGGGAATCGTTCCCGCGATTAATCGCAATATCAAACCTGGCCAGCCGTTATTAGTACCTACAATAGTTGCCAAGGTGTTCCACCCCTCTATAAATCTTGTCTAATTTGTGTGTAATTACGGAGCGGTACAGTTCCCGCTGTAACAAGGAGTGCGTAGCAGCAGGGAGTAACCGGCACGTGCTTACGCGTGCTCCACTCCAGCTCACCCCCTAAAAGAACATATCACTCAATTTGGTGACATTGAAAATGACGCCGTAGTTGCTTGAGGTTATGAATCAAATTCCAGTGCCATTCATAGTCCAATATAATTTAAAGATGTTTCCAATAAAGCTTCAACTAATTTCGATGCTACGTTGAAGGTGGAAGGTAGAAATTACCCTAGCAAAATAATATTTATAACGACCGAGGCTCAAGTTTTGATCACTATTAAGTAACGCTGCAAACGCGTCGAAAGGTTGATGTTAAAATTTAGTAAATGTGTTCTTTGACCCCTCGGTGAGATGATAATTTTAATATGTAAAGTGAGGGGGTGCACTATTTCAACAATAATTTAAGTTCCGTTATTATTTTCTAAGCCCTCGTGTTCGCAGCAGGAGCTCGGACGTTGTAAAGTCACATTTTTATTCATATTTATTCAAGAAGGGTAGCTTGTTACGTTTGGAATCGCCGCTGTTGACTGCACGTGTCGAAAATTCCGCTTCCTTGAAAATATAGTTCATTTCGAATACAAGACTCGGCACTTCAGAATATTTACTGCCAGATGGCACAAGTCTTTTAATCCGAATGATCCCTTCATAATTAGCGCAGTCAACTCCATACAGCCAAATAAATCCTTCCTACAATTGCCATTTCAATACTACAAATAAATCTACGTCATGTACTGCATTCGTCGCCAAACTGCGTGTGCAGCATTGGAGTGTTTCGATCGCAATCAAAAACGTACCTTGCCCACATTGTTTTAGCATTCAAAATGGAATGCACACAATTTTTACAGTTGCAACCCCAAAAAATATCGTTTCGAGTGTCGATCCGAAACTGTACACCATTTACGAGGTTGATTGAAATTTTGCAATCAACAGGGGGAGTGGTATGATGAAATTATTCGTGTATATTTTTTTCCCTCAAACCCGCCGACGTTGTTCCATTATAATGGCCCTTCGGAATAGAAAATTTACGGGGGATTTAAGATTGTAATCACGGGCCACTCGGTTGTTCAAAGTGATTATGGTGCAGATAAGGGCCTGGAGCGAAGCTGGTCGTCCCACGCGCGATGCATGCCGCTATATGTATGTCGACCTATCTGTGATGTTAGCTTGTACCTGACCTGGCTTTGTCTTAGTTATAGCTGTTGGCAAATTCGTAGTTGGCTCGTATATAGTTTTACATTTTCCAGGAAACAATATTTTGGGAACTGAAATCTGATATTTTGTGAAAACGAATGCTACCATATGTCACACCACCGGAAGGGATAATTATTGGCAGATGTCGTTTTAACACTACTTTCGTTCTTGTGTGACTAAAATTTTCATTTTTATTTCCTTTCAATATTGTCACTTTCCAACTTGAAACGATATGCAGCAAAATTTCCGGAAGATCAGACGCTACTTACTTGAAGAACTCGCATAGAACATGAACAATATAATATAATTTGAATTGCATAACCATAGGTCGTAAGACCTCACTTCATATGCGACCTACTAACTGAAATATTCATATAAGCATTCAATATGAAAATAAACGTGGTTCCACCAAGTGCTGAGTAATTCAAGATTGATGTTTGAATCGATGATCAGGATATTGTTTTTTTCAGTGGTTTTCTTGCGATTTTGATAGCTGTTGATATGAAGCTTGAAAAAAATATCTTATATATTATGAACAAATTAATGTTTCCAATATCCACTGTAGTAACTAAACCGTTCACGATTCAAACACTCACCCTAGCCTTCTCCCGACTTCTTTGGGGTTGGTTTCTAGTCTAAGCAGATGCAGCTGAATACTAGTATTTTACACGGAGCAACTGCCTATCTGACCTCCACAATCCAGTTACTGGGTAACACCATAACCATTCACGGTTATGGTCCTAAAATCAGAATTTATTTTTTAATTTAAATATTATTTTATTTCGTTGAATAAAAAGTAATTCAGTAGCATTTTAAATTTTAATAAAACCAACAACATTATATAGAACAGAACTAGTGTTGCCAGTGTTGCACTTCATATAAAATTCTTACTGGCGATGACCTGAGATAAGAGGGCAGATCCCAGGGCAGACAAGTTAAAATTATATGAGACGTCAAGTGTCAAATTGGACATAAAATACTGATGCAACGTGCTTACTTTCAATGCAAAGCAATCTCTACAATGAATGACGCCCGATGCTTATCAACAGTAATGATACTACCAGTTTCCGTCACAAACAGCTCGTGTGGGATGAGCAACTTTGTATTCTAAATTCTTGCGTTCAAATATTTTTCTTTGAGGAAAATAAAATAAACGTTTCCATACACAAATCTATCTATGTAAATTAACATAACAAGCAGTCCATATTTAATTTTAAGGACGAACAAGTTTTACGAGCCATATTGAATCGCACTATTATTCAGATTTCTATGGGGGCACGCACTACAACGACAGATATTGTAATTTGTTTGTCACAACGAGATTCCTTTCATTATGCGTTCGTGCTCCATAAAATATGCATCTGAAATGAGAAAAATGTGTCGCAGTGTCGCGAGTTTAGGTTTTGGTAACAAAACAGCTTATAACTGAACTAACATCCATCCCAATTTGGGCTATATTCGGTTCGTGTAAAGTGCAAAGTCCAGTGTGTCGTATGTCTTAGTTAGGATGTCTTCCACAAAATGCGTCAAAGAATCATAATCTCGGCTTCCAGTGAGTTATACACACGTCGTCTATTCACATTAGTTTTAGAAATATACAGTAAACACACTTTCGTGAAAAAGTAAGCAATGGCATTTGTTATTACTTTCAGTCAGTTCTATTGTTGCCAGAGAGAAAAAGTTACTGCGTAGTGAAAATGATGTCTAGGAGAAGTTTTTACGATTTTTCATGTCATTAGCAAAGGTACGAGGTGGAGATAGTGCTCGTACCAACTCGAAAATAATGGCCTTTCAGATTTTATATCTTGGCAAATGAATTTGAAATTACAAATGTAACTCATGGCTATCTATGTATCTTCTATCTACTCAAATATTTTTTGTGTTTGCCACAATTTCTCGAAGGCCCTTGAAACTCCTAACAAACCATTATCCGGATTTGATATTAAATTAGAACCGGTGTTAAAGACGACACTTGTTCAAGTATTTCACACGTAATCCCACACAACGTTCATCATAACTTTTAATGTGAAACTTGGAATCGAAATAGCGCCATTACGAAGGCTTAATGCCGCTCCACATTCAAGATTAAATACTCGGTAACTTGGTAACCTTTATGTACTGGTATAATCGCAATAAATTTGGATAAACCCCGCTTGTATCGAGAGTACAGAAATGGGAGTAAATCAAGTCAGATTAGTTATCTCTTTTTGTTTCCAATATTGGTAAGGAGGTAAGAAAGACATGATAATAGTATGAGCCGGTTATCAGCCCCCGTAAGTTGTGAGAGTAAAATATGGGAAGCGGTTTACTTCTGTGCTCGGTAAGTCCTTCGCTCCACAGAAAACTGGTTGGGAGCGGCGCAGGACCATGTTAGGACTCTATGGTCAAGTTGGGGCGATGTCACAGTGATCTCGGCGCAGCCGGAAGCCTGCTAAGACTAATGTGTGTTCAAGGACAATGGGGAAGCTGGTAATTCTCATTTTTAAAATTGGCGGATCGCTTCAATCAATTTGGCCAAAATCGCAATAAATTCACAATTTAACCTGCATATTGCAAATTATTAGTTTAGTATAGTGTCTATAGTTATGAGATTTAAGCTGTACCTAAATATTTTGCACCTATCCATGTTTTTGGATGGCAAACAAGTTGACGGTACGGCTGATAGTCACCGCCAATAACTGCAGTGTCAGTTGCACAACAAATGCCTTGCCATCCCGGAAACCAACTTGGAGTGTTTCATGTGCCTATACTAATAACAACGACGCACATGCCAAGCTGCTCACAAAAACAATGAAGAAAAACATCGTGAGGAAACCGACATGTCCTACTAGAACCAAAAAATTCGAAGACATGTGACATCTACGAACCCGCACTGGGCCCGCGTGGTGGACAGTCCACTCCCTCTCAGCGAGAGGAGGCCTGAGTCCCAGGAGTGGGAACATTATAGGCTGGTTATGCTACATACCATGGTAAAAAAATCTGCAAGTAACTGTAACTTATAAACCCTTTCAAATAAAAATTACACTACTAACATTCCCTAAAAATGTAACCCCCTAACATACATAGATATAAGCCAAAACTAGTCTCCTAAATAAAATATAAATCAGTCGATAAGCGTAAGTGGTTTTATTTTTAATGGGTCATAAAAGTTTAGCCCGTACCACCGATAAATAATATGTTTATCCTTAGAAAGCGGCTATAATGATGGCCGATGCATTATTATAATGGCCGTGTTGATTTGTAAGTACGAGTTAAACTCGGTTTAAGCCCAGGAGCGGTTAAGACATTTGGGCGACATACGGATGCGTGTACGGTTGAACATTAAAATTCATTTTTAGCTTTAGAGGTGATTATTTTAATATTTTTTATAATTGTTTTGCAATAGTAAAGTAATGTTGTGGATGCAGTTAGCATTTGCCAGATCGACTTACCATCACGCATACAAGACGTCAATGTCACAATTGCAAAAAAATCTGTCTAAATTAATTTTATGAATATAAAACGGATACGATTAAATACAAATTCAACCCTGTATTGAATTGAAACTGATACGGTCCTTCTATGGAAAACGTTAGCGGGCAGCAATCAAATGTGGCTGGTTTTATGTATGGCATCTCGCAGTTCAACCTATGAGGTTATCGTCTGCTTAACCGGGCTAGCTCAAATGTGGCAGGGGGGGACAATTAAGTAGTTTTATATAGAAAATATTCTATTGTCCAGGTAAGGTCGACTGGTAGAAAATGCCTCAGGCATTAAGTCCGCCTTTGTACAGTATTTTTTTTACTTGTGCATAAAGTTTCAATAAATAGTACAGTTCAGACGACCTGAGTAGCTTCTCTTTCCTCTGTACATATTGTAGCTGTTTATTGTCCCTGAATAAATAAAATAAATAAAGTAGCTTAAAATACCATCAACAGCTAGGTTACAATAATATGATTTGCCAGTGATTCCCAAACTAGACAATTAGTCTGTATCTTGAAGTGCGGGGTATAAAGGAAGGGTTCTATTGTGTTTACTTGACTATCATCCACCACCCAATTCAATCCCACTTACAAACAGATAGTAGTAGATCAAAACTATAACCCGACTTAGTTCGATATACAGTTAGGCTGCTCAGCAAAAACTCCTACCGTATATACTCATATTCATAAGCTTGTACTTATACATCATTCAAGGCTTCTGTTCGACTGTTCCCCTACATCCACCATAACTGAGCCACTGAGCCACTGTGTGGGTTAATTTTAATTCAGTACTCACAGTAGTTGCTACGTGTCGTAAAATATAAGCGTTCTGGAGAGTCTGACATCTTTTGTGAACTTTATTGTCTTAATACGATTACTGGCTTGTGTTGTTGCCGCTTTGTACTTGTAGTAGTTAAATGTAGGAAATTGGGAATTTCAAAGTCAACTGACTGTATTAGGACTTAAAAGTTTAGGTCAAGAAAAGATGGAGTCAGACGTGGATCTAAAAAACTTGAAAAACTTGACTACTGTCATGAATTTTATTACACTATAGAGAAGAAAAAAAATCACTAACAATGAATGGCGATGATACTGATAAATGATTTTATTTCTGTAAGTAGGTTTGTACAGACACATTTACACGTCAATCATAATTTTTTAAACTAAATGGTGCCTTATCGTTATGAAATCTTTTATCGTTTTATCGAAAGTTACAATTCCGCTAAAAGACTGGCACTGCAGCCTCTTAAGTAAGTAAGATACAAGGTAAAGGTATTTGAGTATTTTAGTTTCGTCAGAACCTGTATGCATAAGTCTAAATATCACGGTGCGATTTAAACGACTATAAGTTGAACCGACAATAAAAGCTGGAGCCTCTAAAATTTGGAGTGTCCAGCTTTTTAGCAACAGCAGCAGCTTTAGAGTCTAAATAGTGTTCAAGCAGTGTAAGTTTTTTGTTGCTCAAATTTTATTGTAAGTCATAGATAGGCAAGTAACTTACATCATGTAAATATGACATCTCTTCATAATAGCTTTCAAAGTCTTCTTAAATTAAATATCTTGTTTTCAGTTTTTTTTCTTTGGAAAATGTGCACACTGTATGCCCAAAATAGTTAACATCAATCAAAATTCACTTATTCAATATCCAGATAATCTGTCCGTTGACAAAACGCGTAATAAATAATAAATCACGCGTCCGTTTGTACGTTGTTTGTTTTTAATTAGTGGCTGCAGTAATGCCGAAACAGCTGTTATGTTCAGTGTTGCCAGATTAGTGATATATCGTCGTTATGGTGGCAGTTAATTAAAAAACTTCCAGTGCGAGAATGAATGGTGAAGTGCTCCTGAATTGTTGCTTTTATTTATTTTTTGTTTGATGCCTGATATTGGGTTGGATTAAAAATTATTCGTGTATGTGTGCTGTTAGTTCCAGATTGAAATGTTTGAAAATCATAAAACTGCAGCGTATTTTAAAAATTGTTAACGAGACCCAAAAATTTATCCGTTCTTTTACGTGGTATGAATGCATAATGCATAATCAGCCTATAGGTAATGTTCCAAAACCCCTGTCTGGGCTCGAACCTACAACCTGCGACTCGTAAATCGTAGTACCGTAGTATGAATGAGTTTGGACAATTTTAAGGGCAGCAAAGGCAGAAAGTATATTCCTATTGTCATTCCAGTTTACCTACATACTTCATAACAAAGAAAGATAGTTTCTTTCTTTATTATCGCTTATGTGTTATCCGTAAATTCAATATACACAGAAGAAATACGATAATCGATTCAACACGTCATAACATACAAGGTGTATTAATAACCCACTTGCTGGAAACCATACAGGTGCTAAATTGATACCTGATGTAGTTAAGTGGAAGTTGCTGTGAAATTGGCGTCGTAAGTACACTGCCCCTTAAACGACCGCTACTGAACTGTTTAAAGTTAGAAATGCACTGTTAGCTGTAGAAGTGAAGTTTTAAATGGATGGAAAAATACATATGGTTGGTAATTGCTATTAATTTTGTTTATTTGTTAGTGATAATTCATTGAGCGTTGGTATTGTTGTTATTGATGTCACCTTTCGTTGGACGATTAATTATTCACGCAACATGAAATGAAGATTAAAGAGATGCCTGAGACGGAATGGATGCGGAAGGTGAAGTAGCGCAGTGTTGTGGCGCAATCTTGGAGAGTCCTATGTCCAGCAGTGGACTTTGATGGGCATTGATTGATTGATGAAATAGAGCTCTTAATGTAAAAATATTTCGTTCATAAAGAGCCAATCAATCAACGTATCAACTAGTTTTGTCACTTATTTATCTTATTTTTATTATTTTATCTACACATGCAATATATTAAAGTCGCTTTTCGTGTCTATCTGTATGACCGCGTAGTTCTTTTAAAACGCAATGGATCTTGATGCGGTTTTTACCATCATTTAGAGAATTTATTCTGGGAGGTTTATATGTATAATACATGGACATTAAACCTACACATAATAACGAAATACCGACGTTTTGTGGCTTTTTGCGCTTCCTTTAAAAAAACCTTTAATTTTATGCAAAGCAATCCAAAGTTACGTAAATGTTTCATTTTGAATACTCCATCAGGTCTCGCTTCAATGTATATGTATGTAGCTTTATTTTTGTGGTTCACGTGGTTATTGTAATTTTGAATATTAAAGGACTCAATTTAAGTTACAAATTAGTATCCATCAGTTTCAAAAACCAATAAACCTTTCATGAAAGCACACATTTTAACTTGATTCCTTCCACCAAAACATTCGCTCATAGAAATATGCAAGCCTTACAATATTAACTGGATATAAATTCTCAATTATCTGAAGTCTATACCGAAATCACGGTCTGCCATTACTGCCAGTGTATTTCTCACGGGGAAACTAGCTCCTTTAGTCCTTACATTGAAATAGGAAGATAGAGCGATAGGGCAAGCTATCAAACAACTATATTTAGTTGTATCTTTGTTATATTTAGTTACGGGCAATTATTTACAGCTTGAAAAATTTGAAGTGGAGTACAGCTATTCATATTGCTTCTTTTAACTTTTTGAGCTTCTATAATCCTAGTCATAAACAAATGACAATCAGTAATGATGCTACATTATATTTGTCCATCACTAAAAAAACTAAGATTGAAAACATCTGACTCTGAATTATATGGGTGGGAACAAACTAATCTCGCACACACATTATCTAGTGAAACATGTAACAAAACCTATCCACAAAAACAGTTTCGTAGGGACACGTTTGTAAGCAGTAAATTCTAGCCTGAGGGCCGCAGAAAAAGTATGCCTAACCCTCCAGAGGCGCGTGATCTGACAATTTACCGCCGACCTCCATTGCGATTGAGACGCCATTTTGGATACGTTTAATTTTCGATTCCGAAGAGCACTGGCTGGTTGGAAGTTAAAGAAAAAAGAGTGGAGATATGGATTAAAAAAGCGAAGTACTTTGTTACGAAGGCTTGATAAAATTCACCAAGCAATAAATTTATTGCTCTGTGAGTTATTTAGCCTCAACACAGTTGTGTTGAGTCTAAATAATCTGAAGGCCTAGATAAGTAGCAATCACTTAAAAGCGTTTCGTATTTCTACAAAGACTTTCAACAGAATTGGCATAAGCTTTTCGGTAGCTTATGACTATGCAATATATGTTTTCCATCAAGGTTATCGCTGTCAAAATGTGATTTTTTCTAGGCCCTCCGGTATCAGCAGCATTTATTAGCTAGTAAATGTCCGTAGTTGTATTAACCAGCTCATGGCCAGTGGCTAACAACATGATACCATTATCTATCTGGGGGCACGGTAGTGCCTCCGCCAAGACGTACAATTTGACGAAGAAGTAAGGTTTGTAGACTTAAGCCTTATCGAGTTACTTGGCTCTACAGTCGATCTGATGACTTTTTAACTATAAGTAAGTCTTAGCAACGTTGGTACTTTACATGAAGTGTTTTTGGTGGGATTTCATAATTCACATAGGTAAAGGACACAATCAATCAACTCAGCCTATTCCAGCCCACTGCTGGACATAGGCCTCTCCCAGGCTGCGCCACAACACTCTGTCCTCCGCCTTCCGCATTCAGTCTGTCCCAGCCACCTTCTTAAAAAGGACACAATTTCATTTGAATAAATTCCTGTTCCATCAAGTTCTATATTTCAATGGCACTAACTTTAAATACACTTAACACTGAAGATCTTTAACCCACATAAGAGGACGTAGGTGTAAATGTAACACCTAAGTTATCGACTGTTATTCCTCTCATTAGCAGCCTTTGAGAGGCGCTGCAAAACCAATAAGGAGTCGCTAAGCTCTTCGCAAACCTATTAGGTACCTACTAAAGTGGCACACGTATTTTAAGGGATTGTGTTAACATTGTTATGTGTTTTGTATTCCAATCTCATTAAATATTTATATTATAAAATGGGAAAGTTAGATTTTAAATTTATATGTATGTGTCTGGAATTTTCGTCAGGCAAAGGATACGATGGGACTCTCTTAGGCTAGGTGGAGCGACGATCTTCAGGATCGGCAGGATGGCTAGTTGCAGCTGGATGAGAGTTAACGAAAATTGAGTTGAATGGCGTGCAATAGGAGAGGCCTATGTCCAGCAGTGGACTGCTATGGCGGATGATGAAACGTTAGGATAGTTAGAAAAAGATACTGTCACAAGGAGCAATATAGTACGCACACATACTCATAGCTACCCCAGTTATAACGCTAGATTTATATTCGTGATTACAGAATAAGACTAGATTCAAAAAACCTTTCGGCACTCTATAATTAATCTAACTTTCGAAAAAAAAAAAAACTTATCAGCGCTAAACTCAATGCTGTGTGTGCTTTTCATAAAACGTATAATTAATAACTCAATGTTATAAATTAACGTATTTGTTTTGATTTCTTAATATTCTTTTATGGTGTTTTCATAATTCTTATTTAATTTTGATAACGTATTCAAAGCAAGAGTGAACAGGCATCTTCTGGGTACGCTCGTTCCATCATATACCTCATCCATCGCTTTCCATCAGGCGTGATCGAGGTCAAGAGCAGGCACATTCAGCAATAAAAAAAAAGTATTTGAATTGTCAAAAATAAATAAATATACCTATTTGATTTGGTTTGAATTTGAATGTTCTAGTCTTTGGACCATTTAAGTATATCGCTTCAAAAATACTCAATAAACTGCATCAGAACTGAGGGGCAGTTCTGGTAAATTTAAGAACGTTCACAGTCTGATCTGTCTCAATCTGTCAAAAATACGTCAAATTTCCCTTCATTTTGACAAGTTTTCGACATTTGTTTGTCGCCGAGATGAGACTGCGATTAGATTTTGAACGTTTTAAATTACGAGAATTAGCCTTCAGATCATAATCACAGTATAATATCGTTAATTAAACTATATACCAGTGTTGTTAGCTTCTCATATGAATAACATCCCGAATCGTCCTTGTAGTCCCTTGTGACATCGTCCAACGATTCAATTACAGAGAACGGTCCGACAAAACACTGTTATTGTATAATCGGACGTTCACAGAAATAAGTGTTTGGTAGAAACGATACACTGGTCGAATCCAAATATAATAGGAATTCTGAATGTAGTTGTTTTGATCAACAATTTTGTAGGAAATTAAATGGGTTCGTTCATCGTAAAGATCATGGCTCATGGCTAAATGATAACAGCTGCATGGGTCAATCTAACGTTAAGCTACGCTTAACGCGGTCTATTCGTGGATGGGTGACCATCCATTACATTTCGAGACCCCTTCGTGACAGTCGTTATGGGTAGACAGAAGCCCAAAAGTCTGGCAACCAGTGTTACCAACGGGGAATCGTGTTTCCCAGTAACTGGGTTGTAAAATATACAAATCAGTTACTTATTGCTTTATGTGATACCTACTCACACTACTAGCCTGGGGCTGCAGTATCGACATTCATAGCGATCGCTTTACGACTAAATTCGGTAGTAAAGTTTTGTCACTCCATACATTACACCTGTCAATCCGGGACTTTGCCACCGAATTCGGTCGTAAAGCGATCGCTATGAATGTCGAGACTGCAGCCCCTGTTTTAGTTTAATGCAACGAGATCTTACTTCAAGGACTTTCCCTGAAGTTGTTTTTTGTTTAATTTTTCCTATAGTAAATGTCTTTCATATTACTGTAGTACAATAGACTAAACTTCACACTGACTCACAACTCACACCTTCCTATTGGGGTAGGCAAAAACTATAGAATGCCACCTGCTACGATCCTTACATATTCCTTGCTTACAATGTTAAGATTTGAAATATTTTTCATAGCCGTAGCTTAGGAAAGTCATACCTTTTAAGATTATGTTTTCTACATCAGGAGTGCATCCTATGATATGTGACTTCAAACACGTATGCACGATAATAATAGTAATGTTCTACGTTCTATTACTAGACGAAGTAAACCGCACTATTTTATAGAAGTATTCATTAGAGGTATTGATACAGTTCGTGGAAATTAATGAGTCATCGGATTATTACGGAGTGCTGTCGCAACACGAGTTTACACCAACGACTGTTTCGAATCGAAGGACGAATGTATGCGTAGTTCTAAGAATTTTATGTTTGTTTTCGAAATAAGGTCAAGTACATGTAGACGTTGGAAGCTACTTGTATTAGCACTCGTATGAGTTTCCTTTGTCAATAATAACTCGTTTTTTTTTTTTTACTGAAAAATCTTTAAATAATGAGGTGAGACAAGGGGGTCTGACGTCGCCTAAGTTATTTAATTTGTACATGAATAAGCTGAGTGAGGAACTTAGCAGCACTGGCGTTGGATGCAAGATAGATGGTGTGTCTTTTAACAACATCAGTTGTGCTGGCGATATGGTGCTGCTGAGTCCGTCGATCAGTGCCCTCAGAAAGCTATTGAATGTATGTGAATGCTATGCTGGAGCCCATAGACTAAGCTACAATGCAAAGAAAAGTATATAAGTATAGTATATTCTCGTAATTTTTGTTTAGTTTTTTAAGTGAATTGTTTTCATTTATTATTTTTATTATTTATTTTTATTTTTTTATTATTTTTTTTTTTTTTAATTTTTTTTTATGTATTATTTTTTGTCTCCTTTACTATTTCACACGCAATCTACATCTCTGTATCTATTGTCCTGCCTCAGGTATGCTGGAAGAGATTTCTTGTGAAATAAGCATCACCTCTGTACCTATTTTTTCTGTTCTGTTTTTTCTTGTCTGTTTATATATGTGAAAAGAAATAAATAAAAACGAGCTGTTACTTTTTATGGCACAAAACAAGACATATGAAATGGTACCACCTGTCTCGCTATTTGGTGCAACTCTCAACAGAGTAAAGCAGTTGAAATACCTTGGTCACTGGGTTACATAGGATGGCACTGACAACTGTGATATGAAGAGATACACGGAGGGCATTGGCCGTACGCTACAACATGCTGGCCCGCAGATTTGCTAGCTGCGACAGTAATGTGATATGAAGAGATACACGGAGGGCATTGGCCGTACGCTACAACATGCTGGCCCGCAGATTTGCTAGCTGCGACAGTAATGTGATATGAAGAGATACACGGAGGGCATTGGCCGTACGCTACAACATGCTGGCCCGCAGATTTGCTAGCTGCGACAGTAATGTGATATGAAGAGATACACGGAGGGCATTGGCCGTACGCTACAACATGCTGGCCCGCAGATTTGCTAGCTGCGACAGTAATGTGATATGAAGAGATACACGGAGGGCATTGGCCGTACGCTACAACATGCTGGCCCGCAGATTTGCTAGCTGCGACAGTAATGTGATATGAAGAGATACACGGAGGGCATTGGCCGTACGCTACAACATGCTGGCCCGCAGATTTGCTAGCTGCGACAGTAATGTGATATGAAGAGATACACGGAGGGCATTGGCCGTACGCTACAACATGCTGGCCCGCAGATTTGCTAGCTGCGACAGTAATGTGATATGAAGAGATACACGGAGGGCATTGGCCGTACGCTACAACATGCTGGCCCGCAGATTTGCTAGCTGCGACAGTAATGTCAAAATAACTCTGTTTACGGCATATTGCGAGGCTTTCTATACCTACAGTCTGTGGACCAGATACACGCAAAAGACGTTTAATGCCCTGCGTGTGCAATACAACAATGCCACGATTCTGTAGTGCGTCAGGGATGTTTGCAGCAGCGCATACTGATGACTTTATTGCGATCATGCGTAAAAAATCCGCATTAATTACTGCGTCGGATGTGAGACAGCGACAGCAGTCAGGAGACTGTTGTGACAGTCAGGAGTCAGGTGACCTTCAGTCTTACTGGCAACAATGCTCAGGAGAGCATTTTTGCGAGTAAGACTGAAGGTCACCTGATGAGGAACCTGTGCACAGTGCATGTACTGTTGCCGGATGTCTCCAGAAGGTGGCTTAATAGATATAACTAGTACTTCTTAAGTTGTGTTGGTTGTTATTATTGTTCCGTGTTTGTTTATGTGTATGTCTTAGATAAATATACTAACATAGTTTTAATTAATACTATCAAAATTATGGGTAATGTAGTGTAGACTTACAGATAAATAAATAAATAAATGCTCGGTTCCTATAAACAAAAACGAATCATTTAAACGCTACCATTGGTAAGCAACCAATGGTAGCGTTTTTTATTGCCAAACTGGGCATATACATAGATTCCAGATACTATATAGCTACTTCCATATTGGAGAGTCTACTATGCAAAGCTATAAGGTGTTTGCTTCACTATAAATTGGTAAAGAAGCAAAGATACAAGAGTCTTAATTTTAACCGTACCTGTTCGTAAATATAGGAATCGGACATAAACAATTGCGACTTATACTGAATTTTTATTAAAAAAGCTTACCTATTCTCAGTGTCCTACAAATTACTGGGCTTGTGATAAACTGGACAGACTCAATCAATACGGGAACACACGAAACATCCAGAACTTTACCTGAAAGCAAAAAAAAAAACATTTTATTACAAAATATCTAGAAGAACAATCAACCGCAAAATACCCTGACCAAACACAAAAACAGAAACCGCCGCAAAACGGAAAATCTTCGACAAAACTTAGCGTAGCCTAAACTGAGCAACAGACCAGAAAATGAGTCGAAATCAAATATGAACCTCCACGAAATGAGTAAGACAAACACGGGCCCACATTGTGTATCGCACAATAGGGACGTAGGCGAACAATTCTTGACCCTTTTTACTAAGTACAGTCGACAATGGCCGCTCAGACCGATTACATATTCTGATGCAAATATATTGCGGGCCGCAAGCGGGAATTAATTGAAAAGACCCTACGTGACTTTGATTTATGATGTACGGTGCGATACGGGACAACGTGGATTCTTACGTTGTGTCTTGTGTCATCTGATGGGTGCTGTAAAGATGGATGGTGTGACAATTAATTGAATATTCGTGAGAATTAATTAGGGATTAGTGTTATTTCATTTATCATTAATTGCACCTGTAATAAAAATATTTTAATTTTAGTAAATTTTTAGGTTCTATATTTGTATGGGTTTACTAGTGTTGGCTAAATGTACCTATACTTTTTGTACAAGAAATTGATTAAATAAAATTATAATAATAAGACGACACTCAAAACACTCTAAAATATCGCACGAAAACTGCTAAGAACCCCTTCAAATATGTCCAATAAAAAATTAAGCGAATATACACAATACGCACGATGCATATATTTTTAGAAACAACAAATGACTTGCATCGTCTAAACAGCAACTTTTATAGTTTGCATCAAATTATGCTATACCACAGACAATAAAATCGCACCGTGTAAATCAGGCTTAACAAAATCCATCTTTCATCTTTGTTTCCTCTCCAGCAGTTAACACTGTCAAAAAGCTACCCTAACCTCACCAAAAAACATTTAAACAACGAATATACAAATATCAAACCTGGGGGCACGGTTCCCAAATTTCCATCGAGGCCAATAATTTCAGCTACAGCACCTTTTCCTTTCCATATCTGATCACTAGCACATGAATAATAAAGTGCCTCTAGTAATTCTCCATCGCAACAGAAAGGTTTTTTTACGCACACATTATTTACGTTTGAAGCGACATCGTAAAAGGTTCAGTTAAGCTCCATTACATTTTATCCTAATGAAATATTTACATGCGTATTATTTTCATGGGAATATCTTATTAGGAGGAAGGTTGAATGAGTGGGACAAAAGTAAAACGTTAGTCAATGAAGAATTGTATTGTTGAGGGATAAGGCTTAAAGTGGGTGAAAGGTTCAAGATTCAGATCGTAAAAGTCAAATAAATGAGCTTAGTTGTGGCGAAACTGTATGTAATTAGGTATATACTATATTTATAGTTGTAATAGGTTTAAGCGTATCTTTATATTTCAAATATTTATTCCCCAATTTTCATTATTGCACCTACCACTGTTTGTCTCTGCATCACCCAAAGATTGACTGGTAGAGAAAGCCTACGGCGTTAAGTCCGCTTTTGTGCATTTGTGTGCTGGAAGTGTTAAATAAATAAATAAACTGGACGTGGCAGGCGGATAACTCTATAAGCAGCAATCTTTTAAATATACAGATGCATCGACGCGCAATCTGTAACCATGAATTCAGCACATGATTAAGAGACAAAAATCTGCTCTGCCATAGATTTTGACAGCGTGGATGCACCTTTCTATAAAACAGCTGTTTTAAAAAAAAATAACTTTCGAAAATATTCAACGCAGGGTTTAGAATCATGTGTATTGAGTTGTTCATTGTAATGTGTCGATGTTCCTAACACCTATGCCTATCACTTCCGACCACCTGATTCAAGCCTTACATTTTTTTTAAAAAAGGTCTGTAACTTTTTAGATGGTCGTCGGCTTCAAAACTGCACACCTAAAAATTTTTTTGACTTATAATATTTAAGATGTTTTAGACCTTTACACCTACTTGTAAATACTCTTATGCAGGGTAGCTCGATTTAGGAGTCCAGGATTGAAGATTAGATACGAGGGTATTGGAACTCATTCCAAAAGTTATGTGAAAAAAGGAGATACACACACTATTTCAAAAGCTACAATAAGTAGTCTCCAGCAAAAAGAGTTGAAATGGCCTACACTTACTCGTAGATGGGCCCATATTCATTTCACCTCACAAAACCAGAACACGTATTAATCGCTCCTAACACCTGCCATTAATACTTACAAGAGTATAATAAAATGCTTTGAAACAATCCGAGCGAGTATTGCATTATCATCAACCGTCGCGTCTCGGAGCAGCAATTACATACCATCGCATTATCCATTTGGAAACAAAATGCCAGAACATTAGGTTTCACAAAATTTCCTTATACCGTATTAACAGCGAGTACTAACAAGAACACACGAATGAATGCACAAGTGCTTAATATCTGGAATTCCTTGCTCCAAACCACCAGACTAAGTTGAACCTCTAACTTTGGAGTTCTTCCATCTCTCTCCCTTAATTTTGGAAATTCGAGGAGGGGGAGGGAGATCACGATGTGTTGGTAGAACTGTACCTACATCGAGGCTCCTAGTTACGATCCACGATAAACTTTGAGTCTCGTGAAGAGTGAGAGCGTTTAAATTGTCGACGCTCAACGCTGCTAACCGTACATTCTTCTATGGTTTGTAATGACAGCAGAAAAGTCATAAGAATTTCCTTCATTTCGTTAAGTTTCTTGTTCAACGTTTTATGCGAGTTTCTTTTAAATGTGGTTTTAATTGTCAAATCTCCATTTTTAGCTTTTAACTTAGTGAAATGATTGCGAGAGGGCTTCGCTTTGTAGTTGAAAACTCATGCAAAAGGGATATTATGCAAATTATAAAAAAATACACCAGTATGCATTATATTGTAACAATAATAATTAAATTACAATGTTGCTTTGAAGTTATAATTATTATAACTTCAAAGCTACATTGTAACACTACTGCTACGCTAACAAACACACAATATTGTTCCTATTCGCCCTAACTCCAATATAGGAACTATGAAAACAACTGACAGCAACTGTTTCACTCACGCCAACACACGACATCCCTAAAAACAATTTTACAAAATAAAAAAATAAAAATCCCTGCGCCACAACTCGTAGCGACAGCAAAAAAAACCACGACAATCACCATTTTTGCCGACTGTACAATAAAAGAAGTATTTTAATCAACAAAATAAATGTTGCAATTATATAAGTGATTAAGGTGCACTATACCCATCATATATTACGTCGCAAGTGGTCGGGTGACTTCTAGGGAGGAGGTCCCTCCCCCTATTTGGTACACTCGTAGGGTAGATGGGGGACGAAATTAAACATTTTGGGGGCTCTAACGGGTTACGTGTGCGACTATCTTAACACTGTATGTGGAGGATAGAGACACTGGAAGGTACAACGACTGACAGGGGTAATCTTGCATTATATTTATTCTTTCTTCATGTATAAGAGTACAAATATTACTGTTGAGATAAGAAGTGCATGACACTTTTAGCAAAATGAAAATATAAGGGAACTGTTTATTTTGTTTATCTAAAAAAAAAAAAAGAAAAAAAAAACATTTATTTAGCACAGACTAAAAGACACACCATACACCGGGAGGGGGGGGGGGGGAAATCTCGTAATTTCAAGAACGTTCACAATCTGATCTCAGTCTCAAGCTGTCAAAAATACCTCTAATTTCCCTACATTTTGACAAGTTTTTGACATTTGTTTGTCGCTGAGATAAGTTAAACAAACTGCGACTAGATTTAATTACGAGATTTGGCCTTCTGATACATACATCAGAAGGCCAATTCTCGTAATTTAAAACGTTCAAAATCTTGTCGCAGTTTCATCTCGGCGACAAACAAATAATAATAATAATAACTTATTGTCTCCAAAAAATCTTAGCACTAAGTTTACACACAATTTGGCAATAATATGTACTAACAGTATAAACTAGCATCTGTAACCGAACTAGGCAATGCCTGTATTTCGGTTATCAGAAACATGTCAAAATGTCAAAAACTTGTCAAAATGTAGGGAAATTAGAGTTATTTTGGACAGATTGAGACTAAGATCAGACTGTGAACGTTCTTAAAATTACGAGAATTACCCATCTGATAGCAATAAATAAAAATCAAATAGAAAGTGTAAAGTCCGAAATTTCTTATTCCCCCGACCCATCTCGTCCCCTCGTATCGCCTACCTTCGCTACTCGCATTACTTCGTTTTTTTTTTATTTTTGCTCGGCTTCTAAGGATCCTAGCGTGATATTAAATAGCCTATAGCCTTTCTGAGGAATTGGGCTATAATTGGGATATAATAAAACAATTTTTATAAATCTGACTAGTAGTTCCACAGATTAGCGCGTTCAAACAAACAAACTTTGCAGCTTTATTGTTAGTAATAAGAGACGTTTCGCCCACTATACCCCGATGAATTATTATCAGCAATAATCTATGGCAATAGTAGAGTAATTTGTTACATAATCTCCTCTATTAATTTTAATAAGCTGTAGTTGACGATAATACTCATATAATGACTCATTCTTGTGCCAAGTTTCCAAGAAATTCGACGACTCGTTCTATCGCAGTTTAATAACCATAACAATAGCTTATTATTCTATTAAAGACGTAAATAGATGCGTAACACATTATTCATAGATAGTATAAAACAATAAGTAGGTAATTATTGCCCACTTTATTTTACGATCCACAAGCTTACACTTTGACTGCTTGGCCTGCCTGCCCAAGCTTTGACAGCTTCGTTTGTTTAGTGGACGCGAATGCTACTGCTGAGCCGCTTTGCCCCCACCTGGGAATCGAATCAAGACCCACACAAGGCTAAAGAAGTATTAGTAAACACACCTTCCAATCCTACGAATCCTACTAATATTATAAACGTGAAAGTTTGTATGGATGGATGTTTGTTACTCTTTCACGCAAAAACCACTAAACGGATTTGGATGAAATTTGGCACACAGATGGTTTATAACCAGGATTAACATATAAGATACTTTTTATCTCCATATTCTCACGGGATCGATACTTATGCGGGTGAAACCGCGGGGCGCAGCTAGTATATAAATAAAAAGATAATAAACGTATTATTGAAATCTTTAGAACGGCCTTTCCTTTGGTGTCCCCCCTTTAACCCTAACAGGTAGATCCTGATTCGATTCCCAGGTGGGGTAATGTGTTATTCCGAGGTGGGGTAATGTGTTATTCCCAGGTGGGGTAATGTGTTATTCCAAGGTGGGGTAATGTGTTATTCCCAGGTGGGGTAATGTGTTATTCTCAGGTGGGGTAATTTGTTATTCCCAGGTGGGGTAATGTGTTATTCCCAGGTGGGGTAATGTGTTATTCCCAGGAGGGGTAATGTGTTATTCCCAGGTGGGGTAATGTGTTATTCCCAGGTGGGGTAATGTGTTATTCCCAGGTGGAGTAATGTGTTATTCTCAGGTGGGGTAATGTGTTATTCCCAGGTGGGGTAATGTGTTATTCCCAGGTGGGGTAATGTGTTATTCCCAGGTGGGGTAATGTGTTATTCTTAGGTGGGGTAATGTGTTATTCCCAGGTGGGGTAATGTGTTATTCCCAGGTGGGGTAATGTATTATTCCCAGGTGGGGTAATGTGTTATTCCCAGGTGGGGTAGTGTGTTATTCCCAGGTGGAGTAATGTGTTATTCCCAGGTGGGGTAATGTGTTATTCCTAGGTGGGGTAAAGTGTTATTGGGTCTTTCCATCTAGAATTTCTCAGTTGCTGCTCGGAGTTTGAATTTGTACCCGGATGATGGCAATATGCTCGCCCCCTTATTACATGGGACTTCAGCATAACTGGTGGGTGTACTAATGACTGAATGAATGACTGATATATTTATTTGCAAGAATATAGGTAGCTAACATAAGTTCTAAAGATGTATGGGTTTCACTATATTCGGCGTTTCTGCCGTGCAAATATTTCGATTTAACATCTTGGTTATACTTATCGCATTCAGTACACATTTAGTAATTATCAATAACATAAAAATACTAATAATAATTTCATAATTTAAATTTGGATTACAATGCAATTTATAAAATAAAATAAAATACTATTCTAGTCATTTAAAACAATAATTTATATTAAAAATCTATCAATGATAATGATGTCATGTCAAAAAAAAAATGAATGAATGAAATGAACAGATATACCTCTGCCTAACACTTCGGGAATTAGAGGTGTGATGTTAAGTTCATGTTAAGCTTGCACTTCCAATTAGGATTGGTATTTCCAGTAGGAACTAGTGCTCTTAGTGACAGGATAATGTACCAGATCCTACAAAATTTTGCCAGAATTGTCAATGGCAGCAACCTAACAGCAACCTTATCAGAATGAGAATAAAGGGCACTGTGATTTGGACAGTGACGCAAAATCAGGGGTAAAATAATTGAAAGGACTGTAAAGTGGTCACTGGCTGGGCTATTCGATTTCAAGGCTCCTGCAAACAGGTGCGACTCGACTCTAGTACACCAATTTCTATGAAAACTTCATGTTAATTGTTCTACTAGAATCACGTCGCACCGTTGCGTCGCGAATGTCTGCGGGAGTCTTCAAAGGGCCATGCCACATCTAGAAGCAAAATATCCTTAAAAAATAATGTGTACGCTATATTTGCATGTTCATTTCGCTCCAGAGATGTTATTAGAAATTCAGATTTTAGGGTATATGTATGTAAGCATCGCTTAGTTTTTACGGTCCTCATGTAACCGTCACGGGTTACGTTTATGAAGCCATTATATGATCTCCTGATTAAATATAATGCCCTGACAGTCCTCCATATAAAACGCGGGTAATGCCACATACAATTTGTTTTGTAATTGTAGTGTGAAGGACTAGTTGTAAAATTCTGTCGCTGGGTGAGTTTATAGGAGAGTAGTTTATTGCTGTAAACTTACTCACATAAACAGTAAAATTTGATAAAAACTCTCTAACCATGATAGCAGAGCTTTTGCTGGAAAATGGGATATAGCTACTGTTGATTCTTTAACATTCAAGAGAGTAGGTAGCAGCGTACCTACCCTTTTCCACACCATATTTCAAAAACCACCACTGGTTATACGAAGAAATTAATTTCCTAGGACTCTTTATCGTTGTGCGCTCTATGTATAAGAACAGTGTGGTGGCCCAGTGATAACAGCTCCGACATACAAGTTTTAGGTCATAGGTTCGACCCAAGGCGTTTTACTTTGTGTAAATAATTTCATCACCACTGCTCACAAAACGTTAAAGGAAAACACTGTGACGAAACCGGCATGTTCTAGAACCAAAAGTTCGAGTAAGACATGTAACATTTACCAACCCACACTGGACCCGCGTGGTAGATTACAGCCCACTCCCTCTCGATGAAACGAGGAGGGCCGGTGTCCAAGCAATGGGAACATTATAGGCAGATTATGCTCTATATATAGAACCACAAATTTTACTGGTAGATTTTTACGGGCTGATATGATAAAACATTTCGTTTAGTATAGTGTAATTCATATGGATACAAACAACACCAATTCATCATACCATTTAAATTATACGCAACAGAAACTCATTACTAATATTCTAATAAATGAGATCGCCCAAAATTCATGTGCCCAATGTCTGGTTACTCGGGTGGACAAAAGCCGAGTTTAGCCGCTATAAAACTACCAAATACAATATCACACGAAGAGATAAGGATCGGTTTAAGCTTCCACCACCCAAACTTGTTCGGGTAAACTGGGGTCTCAATACAATTTTCCGGGCGGATGCATTTTGAATTTATAACTAGCAAATTGGTTGAACCAATTTATACGTTGAATATCTTGGAATTAATTGGTCGGTGACCGTGACAGTTTCGCTAGGCCTTAACAGCGTACTAACTACGTAGTTTATAGTTTAATAAAAGTAGTACCCATTGCCAGTATTCAGGGTTGACGCTCAAATTCTGTGTTTCTAGTATTATTTGATGGTTTATGTGTCCTAATCACCAGTATAAGCTCACTTGTATCAGTTGACTATGATATTCAGCAAAAAGTTTAACACGCATCAACTTCTTCATCACTGACACTTCCACAATCACACACCCACACACTCCACACGAACACTTCTCCCTATAAGTAAAGTGGAAATTATTGTCTAGTTTTAGTTTACGGGAACCTATAAGTATTTATTTGGGGAGGGGACCTAGTGGCCTGAAACAAGCTTCGGTTTAGCTTAGGCACTACTCCCCCAAAATATTTTTCTTTAATATTTATTATTAGTTATTACTGTTTTATGCTGGGTTTTGTCTCATATAGCACATAATGAAGCACTGTTAGTATTAGTCACAAGCTGCGCCCCACGGTTTCACCCGCATAATTCTCAATCCCGTGGGAATATCGGAATAAAAAGTAAGCTATATACTAATCCAGGCTATGGTCTATCCGTGTGCCAAATTTAATCTAAATCCATTCAGCCGTTTGAGCGTGAAAGCGTAACACAAACATGCAATACTTCAAATCTTTTCTCTTTATACTCTTTATTATATTAAGTTTTAATCATAAAGATGATTATAGCTTTATTTTGATGAGCTCATCCCTAACTGAAACGAATTGTCACGGTTGGCTTGGTGTCCCATCTACATATAGTGAGAATTCCGAAACCGTACGTACTTACACTTACTATAAATAGGCAGGCCCAGTCTGTTTATTAGAATTGACGGAATTGGTCTTACGATTGCTGACAATAGACTAGTACTTTCAAGACACGTGTAAATACCAGCCCTTAAGACAAAATGATGAAAGAGGATCGTTTTCGTATAGAACATGTTCAAAATCACTGTCCATTCTAAGGTTGCCTGGAAGAGATCGCAGTAGGGCGATAAGGCCGCCCATTGTATATTTTGTAGTGTGTCATGTATTTTTTGTGCTATGTATTTTTGTGGTGTACAATAAAGTATATAATAAATGAGTTAATACACCAGTCATCTCCGATGGGTTAGGCAGAGGTGTGCGGGGGGGATGTGTATTGTATACATAATAATTATGTCCAGGAAAATCACTGTCCATTCTAAGGTTGCCTGGAAGAGATCGCAGTAGGGCGATAAAGCCGCCCATTGTATATTTTGTAGTGTGTCATGTATTTTTTATTGCTATGTATTTTTGTGGTGTACAATAAAGTATATAATAAATGAGTTAATACACCAGTCATCTCCGATGGGTTAGGCAGAGGTGTGCGGGGGGGATGTGTATTGTATACATAATAATTATGTCCAGGAAAATCACTGTCCATTCTAAGGTTGCCTGGAAGAGATCGCAGTAGGGTGATAAGGCCGCCCATTGTATATTTTGTAGTGTGTCATGTATTTTTTGTGCTATGTATTTTTGTGGTGTACAATAAAGTATATAATAAATGAGTTAATACACCAGTCATCTCCGATGGGTTAGGCAAAGGTGTGCGGGGGGGATGTGTATTGTATACATAATAATTATGTCCAGGAAAATCACTGTCCATTCTAAGGTTGCCTGTTTATGTATTTCTTTTATGCTATGTAGTTTTGTGGTGTATTTTGGTGGTCGCACGCTTTTATTTATTTATATATACTTATATATAAATAAATAAAAGCGTGCGAGTGTTGCCTTGGAGGGGGCGAGCGTATTGCCATCAACCAGGCACAAACTACCTTTACTAAGAAATTCCTGTCTTAGGAATCAACCCAGGACCCCATGCTCGGCAGTAGCGCTTGACCTCTAGACCAATGAGGCATGCTTATCAATATCTAAAAGTCACACCTATGATGGTAGCGTTCCATTGAATGCAAATCTCAAAGTTCTTACACAGAGCTTACCACATGGGTGCGTAAGATTCAAGCATGATAACATCTCGAAAGTCTTTCAAAACGTAAAGCTGTTATGTTTAAGAGACTATGAACAAAAAAATCTGAAATCCGGAAATACCAAGTGTGCAGCTGCGTCCGCGAAACTAAAAAAAAACAGCTATAAACATCCGGTGACGCAAATTTTAAATTGTTTGTCTTGTCAGACAAGTTGCAAGGTCGAGGTCTATAAGTCTTACAAAACCCAGTGGAGATCGAGGAATGAGGAAAATTGAAGTCCTTGTCCTATTAGAGACTTCATGTTCTTTCAAGCGGTACACTGGAGAAACTTGTTTTTATCTCGGACGAACAGTAATGTCCTGCAGGTATTGTTTGACATTTAACTCAAGTTACGTAAAAGTTCTCTTGAAATGTATACTATAATTTGTTGTGATGACAGAAAAGAACATAAAAACTTCGCCCAAAGCTGGTTTCAAAAATACTTTTTTTTTAATAGCCTACGCTGTCCCACTGCTGGTCAAAGACCTCCCTCCACTCCTTCCATCTTTTACGAGCCCGCGCGTCCTCCTTTCAGGTTTGACGGAACCTATCCAGCTCGTCCCGCCATCTCCTACGTGGCCTGCCGCGACCCCGCCTCACTGTCTCAGGGCACCAGTTCTGTGTTATTTGGGCCCAGAGTTTGTCCGGCATGCGGCAGATAATGTCCTGCCCAGTCCCATTTAAGTTGTGCAGACTTTTGAGCCACGTCAGCCATCTTTGTTTTGGAGCGCAGTATTGTGTTACGAACACGATCCGTTAATTTACCACCTTTTCAAAAAGTCTGATATCCAATTTTATCAGTCAGAGTTCTTTCAAAAACTATACCAAACCTATTTATGAAGGTACCCTAAGACCTGATTTTTCCAACGCCAAATAATTTTATCGGAGGAATAATTTTGAATTTTTGACAGTTCTTCCATACAAAAACTGTCAAACGTAAATTTTATTCCTCGAATAAAAGTTATCTGGCGATGGCAAAAACAGGCTTAAAAGAACAAAAAAAAAACAAATCCTAGTAATAAAAAAGCGGGTAAAAAGGTCCTGCATCTGACTAAAGATAAGAAGAAAAGAAATTATACTGGCTTGAAGCTTAAGGACAAACTTTATACGCAAGTGGAACTCGACACACTATCTGCCAGGGTTAAGTTTGAAACTTCTTTTTTTAGATATTTTATAGTAGTTTGATGTGGGAAGTTCAAATGTAAGGAGGATAGGTATTGTCTGGCTACATAATGATTTGATAAGGGATAACTATCTTGCTTTCCGTTTCGTTTACCAGAGAAAAAAATGACTTTTCCCAGTTATTTCATCAAAAAGCCTCAAGATCAAGCCTCAGCGATCTGCCTAGCTTTTTCCCATCTAAGTTCGGGTCGGCATCCAGTCTAACCGGATGCAGTTGAATACCAGTATTTTACATGGAGCGACTGCCTATCGGACCTCCACAACCCAGTTACTGGGTATTACGATACCCCTTGGTAAGAATGGTTGTCAGACTTACGAGCTGTTATTACTTAGCCACGACCCCTGGACAAAAAGTATGACAACTGAAATCAATGAACGAAAAAAAAATGTTTGTTCCCATAATGTAGGTATTAACATTTTCTCTTTAACATTACGTCTCTGCTCTTCCTGCCTGTTAAAATTGACTTAAACAAAGATTAAAGAAAAGTCAACCAAATGAAACGTATTTTCGTTCGATGCAGTTATTAACCGGCAAAGGGAGCAGTTAATGCGACCACCGTGTTTACAGACGTCACCTACTGTGCAATTATTATAATACAAACAATAGGGCGTCCTAAGCCGGCGTTGGGTCGCATTTCCCTTATAAAATCACTTAGTTAAACCGATGCTGTCACTTCTGTCCAACCCAGAGACGATTAGGACAACAAAAACAATTTTCTGGACACACTATAATTGTGTAGCAATCGAATTTACACCTTAACATGTCCTGTCTAAAGTTTGATTTCATTTGATGGGGAACTGTCATACAAAATTAATGAAAATGAGCTTTGGGTGATAGTGCTAAGGTTTATAATTGATATTAAAAGTGAAGGTGATGTAATATTGAAAATTTGGCGCCATTAAGAAGCGGAAAGTGACCACTGCTAATTTGCGAGGGTCTTTGCAGCCGTAAACTATTGTTTTATACGTAGTTTTATTGTGGGCCTGGTGTCAGTTATTTCAATTGGAGGGCCGGTTGCCCCATCAAGGGTACTATTATTTTGTTTGCCTTGATTAAAATTCAACTGAAAATGTTTAGTCACTCTATTACATTGGAACTTTGCCTGGTGAATGGCCGGCTTTCTGTCTCGTTGGTCGCTAATATCGTTATTGGCGATTGGTGTTCTAAAAGTATATTTGACTATTTCGAGGAATTCAAGCGATGAATAAAATTCAGTGCTTTAGACTGTCTGTGTCTACTTTCGCCTTTGCTATCTTCTGTTAGCATTTTTATGAAGTTACGGATACAAAGGTAGTTCGGGAATCAATAACCTCGAAGAAAAGGTCCTTTCTTAGAAAATCACTCATGTTTTTATAGTCTCTAAGGATAAATGAAGGATGAGAAATATAAAACGACAAAAAGCTGGTGCCAACGATCATTATAATCAATCATAGTAAGAATTTTAAGTGATCACTCAACAAGACTCGCTTGCCGCAGTCGGTCTGTGGATGGGTGGTCATATTTACATACCGTGACCCCTCCCTGCCTCGGAAAGCACGTTAAGCTGGTGGTCCCGGTTAAGCTGTTGGTACAGGCTGTCATGCGTGGGTTTGACAGTCGTTACGGGTCGTCAGAAGCCCAAAAGTCTGACAACCAGTTGGGTTGGTTGTTAAACCAGTCTTACCCCTTTGTAACGATACCCCTCGGTATAGTGTTACCCAGAATCTGGGTTGTTTACGTCAGATAGGCAGTCACTCGACGAAAAACACTGTATTCAACTGCATTCGATTAGACTGGAAGCCGACCCAAAAATAGTTGGGAAAAAGCTAGCCAGATGATGTGTGACGTCGAGTCATGACGAGATAAACCATTATCAGAATCCTCAGCAATACATGACTGTTTAGAATAATCACACCGTATTTAACTCATAAGAGATAAATATAGTAATACAATCGCGACTTGTCTCCGGGTTACAGCATGTAACGAGTTAAGGCTTATCATTGTACGGTTCAATGTTGCGATAATAAGACAATACGTCTGCGTGTGATCACGCCTCACTGGACTTCAAGCCATACTGTTACAACTGGGGGTCTGTGTTATGTGTGTCATTTGTTTTTGGTGTGAATATATTAGGGACAGCTGTTTTGACACACATAATACATAACAGCACGCCTTGTTTCCCCGAAGAGTTGGGCAGATGTGTACCTACAGTACACCCACATTTCACCTCTTATGTTTAAGTTCCAATTAATAGGGGGCGAGCTAATTACCATCACCCGGGCACGAATCTAGACTCCGGGCCAGTGCTGAGAAATTCCAGATAGAAAAACCTAACAACACTTTGTCCGACCTAGGAATTGAACCCAGGACCTCTTGCTCAGCAGTAGCGCTTGCGACCACTTATCAAAGAGCCAGTAGCCGTTTTGAGTATACTGGTCAAGATTTTATTAGCAACGAATTACCTTATTCATAAGAATTCATTATCAGCGAATTACAAAATTCACTATCACATTTTTCATCTCAGGTTAACCAATACCATCTAAGCTAGACCAAAGATTTGAAGATATATCTGGTTCTCTCGCACTGGGCCTTCAACCTGTGATGTTTTCTCTAGTAATTGGCTTAATATTCCACCGATCTTTCGATGACTATAACTTCATTAGTCAAGAAGAATTGCACGCGAAGAACTTGATGTTGAAGGCTCTTCCACACTTCACCCAGATTTAGGCCTCTCCTTAATGGCCGCTCATTATTTACAGTCACTCCCTTAGTCTGCACCTGACAAAACCATAGGGAGCTTATGGAGTTTATCCACCCAAGGTAAATTCTCAGATCTTTTTTATCCCAAAATATTGTCGTTCAAACACGCAATAACAGAACTATCGTCTACAACACAGCACACGTGTTACCGAAGACCACCCCCGGTGTCTCCGAGACTGACATTTTTTACTAATTTCTCCCTCTGACATGTGTTTGCAGATAAGCTGATGCATTTTGAACGGACGTCACGAGTGCGTGACGACTTTAGAGAACTTTACTCAGAAGTACCTACAAACATATGTACCGAGGTAAACTTGCGTTATTTATTTATTTATATAACTATTGTACGAATATACAATATGAACTTTGCCTCAGTTCTAGTAAATAGCTACACAGGCAAATACGTACTTATTATATATACTAAAATAATAAAAAGAAAAGTAGGTAATAAATAATAACAAAAAAAAAAAAACTAGTATATGGTACCCCTGCCATTCGAATGGTACTTCGCTTGACAATATATTAAGCGAACAATCAAATATAAATGAACGATGGGTACCAAAAGGATAATATCACTGATCCTACGCTAAAAAACTCAGAACAGCAAAAAGTCGTAAGCTGTAAAACTCGCATGTCTGCCGGAATCGAGTTTTAAGCAGGCCTGATTTATGAGTTCCAAGTTATGGTGTCGTGAGACAAGTGGCACTACTCTAAAGATTGCGTACGTCACGTTCGTATGTCCCTAAACGTTTTTGAGAATTTCTCGAGTGTTTAAAATATCGCGAAATGTGAAACCGACGGGGACAAGGACGCTTATCTTGAGTTCTGGTTTGAATAGGACGAAAAAGTAGACTTCCAGGGTATAAATAGCAGGAAGTTTATGAGCTTTTGGTAAAAAATCTGTGCCTAGTGATGAATGCGGTGCGCAAAAGGGAATGCTGAGTGATTGAGTGATTGGCGATGGTAAAATGTGCACCGTATGCAGGCTATCGATTTTTGTAGTGCAAGTGTGAATACAAGGAAACGGGTTTTTCAGTATGAGAGATTTATTAACCCATCACTATCAATGTGGTGCAATTTACAATGAGAGGCTTCAAATTGACACTTGCACATAAACGATATACAAATGTTTATCAAGAAATCAATTTGTTTCAGCCTTCTTAAAAAACTGTCACAATTCAAGCACAACAAACTTAAAAGATTCGTATTTATTTGTATAAACTTGTTTATAAACAGAGTTACGTCAACTGAGCTTTATCGGGTTTAAATATATCTTCGCCAGAATTTACAGGATCAACGAAAATTAGTCCAAAAGCGTATATAACTCCTGAATCAGCACGGCAATAAAATGTCTTCAAAGACAACATTAATGTCGCATTAACTTTCTTAATCCTATTAACTGTAACATTCATATAATGTTGCTGAACTCGCAAATATTCCGAGATAAACACGAAACAAAGTCAAACATCTGAACTGCAATAAAGGAAGTACACAATGATCATCATTCACTTAAATTACATATTACGCCATTCTCTGTAGGACTGATAAAGTTTCTCGTTGATATAAATAGAAATAGACCTATGTAGTAAGATTGGCGTATAATGGGCCTAATATACGAATAAGTACGCCCATACGATATGTGGAAATGAAACAGTGGTGTTATACGGGCGACAATAATGATGCCATGAAAAATTACTTTTATGTTAATGGCAGCGTTTCTCGGTTCGTTATTCGAGTTAATGATTGCAATGTTGTGTTTAGCCTGCAATATACTGCTTATGGGTGTGTCAAGGTAACTTTCTACGTCATTACATGCATGGGCACCATTCATGTTAAAATTTAATGCTAGTACCACTAAACTAGCTGGAGTAGAGATAGGTCCATTGCGTTCAATATCGACTTCGAAATTGAAATCGATACTGGAATTAAATCATAAAATACTCGTACATGTGTTCTAAACTAGAGGGCCACAATACCAAAGGACTAAAAAGCTTTTACCAAACGTAAACAGCAAAATAGACATCCTAAATCAAAACGTTTCTCCATCGGAACATAACTGCCTCATACATACGTTCGTACTAGTGATAAATCTTTTCGTGCCATCCAATTGTCCACAACTAGGTCATCTGATTGTCCCCTACCTATTTACTGTCATGTCTTTTGTGTTTGAGTTTTTTCCTGTTTCAATTTTCTTTTGTGGTCCCCGTTGTATTAAGTTGTTTCGTACGATTTTGTGGACGGCGAATAATGTATATGTTGGTTTTGTTATCTTTCGGTTCGAAGTATCTATCTATATTTCTATACATACTGTTTTTAGATGAGTTGCGACAAAGCGCTTCTGTACTTTCATCTATTCAACTCACATTTTTCCAATTCTGAATTCTGTATTTTCTTTTTCATTTGCTTTGATCCTACATCGGTCTAATTATTTTTTTTTAACTTGCCATGGTATAGCTTTGTGAAAATAATACGTAGTACAACTTCTTCTAAATAAATTTTTACTCTGACAATAGAAATACGTGCAAAACGACTATCGTTAGTACAAGAGCTAGACTAGACGTAAGACTAGAGCTCTGTGGAGTAGAAATACATATATCTTAATATTTTAGTAAACGTTTCATATTATTATAGTCGCAAAAGCTACTGCTGAGCATGACATCCTGGGTTCGGTTTTTCCATCTAGAATTTCTCAGTAGCATCACGGATTTGTGCCTGGTTGCCAGCAATAGGCTCATTCCGTGAAACTTAAACATTACTGGAGAACTGTGGGTGTACTATAGGCCACCTCTGCTTCACCCTTCGGGAAAACAAGATGTGATCTTATTTGTTTATCATATCAGAATTATTCAATCCAACTATCCCACACAGCTTTTTATTCGTACTGAACACTAAATATCGATGATATTACGTCTGGGATTTGATAAATATGCTTGCAAATACATCATCATGGTTGATCGTGGTCCTGTCAATCATTCACAATCGAATGGTATACTAATACGCGGAACAATTGATATTTGAGGTGAATATTAGCTGATCTGTCCATACGAACATTTCATGACGCCCATTGCAGAATGTGGATCTAATTCAAACAATTCAATTCACAACGTGATGTTTCTATAATGTGAGAAATATTTGGTGACATTATTCATATGGTTGGTAGACGAATTAATTATTCAAAAAAATGGGTCTCGAACAGTGACTTTTACGAAAATTTCAAATCTTTACGTAAGTAATTATTTAAATAGCGACAGTAATAGGTCTAGAGCAAGTTTTGCCACAATCAAAAGCGTGGTGCTTGACATTGTCCTATTTTCTTCAGTAGAAAATTGACGTCGATAATTGCGCAATCGTGATGTGTATCTATTCTGTGTATTTCTATTCCTTTATCAAGTGATAAAGAAATAGAAATGTTAAAACTAACATAAATATACCGTACACAGGAAACAAGTAAGTAACTCCGCTCACCTTCGTAACAAACCCTTTTATTAACAGCTTACTGTAGGAGCGTCCGTCATTCATAGCCGTGACAACACAAGACAATCCTCCAAACAGAAATTCAAATGTAAACACAATTTGACAACGCTTGAGCCAAGTTTCGAGGACAGTAGTTTGTATAACTGTGATCCCTGTAACAAAGGCCAAATGAGGTAGGCATTTAGTAGTGTGCCGGTACAAAATACAAACGACACGCCCGTTCAATCTGGGCAGGTTGGAGTTATGACGGCCGCGAGTCCATTTGATGTCCGAATATGGCCGAAAGTGTAAGAAGCAGCGGTGTTAAATGTTTTTAAGCCAAAAAATATTATTTTGTCAGGAGTATTAAAATACGTTAAGATTTATTTTGGTATATAATGTCAAAATTGAAAACGATTATTATAAAAGTCAGTATCTAATTAAATGATTTCGTTTGTGCAAATTAGGGTAGGGTACTACAGGGATAAACTGTGACCGACACGATTCCGAATGGATTTTAATAAAACAGTCTATTTTGATGGACTAATTACAGACGTTATTAGATTAAAACAACACAAACAACAACAACAAACAACAATTAATATGACCAAAAACAGAAAAACAGCGAGATACCTATTATTTCTTTTCTGGAATTGAAGTATACAAATTGTAAACACTGGCTTTTGGGGAATAGAATACACGCACTACGATAATTACCTACATCATTGAGGTTCGCTTGCTTCTCATAACATAGAACTTTTATAACAATGAGCAATACGAGGGTCCAGTTTGGACCCATTTCATTCGGCATTAGGCTTGATGGCAAGGATTTCTTGCCTTGAAATTTTCTCGTCAACCATAATTAATAGGGTGGCCCGCCCATTAGTATGCCCCATTGAATGCGTGACCCTGATAGGACATCTGGATTCGCCATCTGTCTATTGAAGATTGGATGAAAGGTTAATCAGGGGTACCTTGCCTTTGTTTTGGCATTTGTCACACGAATTGATGCGGACATGGAGTGCTTAATCATGAATAATGCATTCTGTTTTCCAGGACTATGTAGTCTGCTTTATTTAAAAGTTTTGGTCGAACATACAGTTTTATTTCACATATGACATGGAAAGTTTCCGATGTCCGAGTTTACGGTGAGTAAGGTGGTATCTTTTTTAACTGTTTAGTGTTTATATGATTCATAGTCAAACAGCGTCTCAAGCCTTCTCTTGGGGGTGATATACATTGGTTATGAGTTTGTAGTGAGTATTCGTATATATTCAATAAAATAGGAAATCGTCCTACTATTTAAATCCTGTCAACATATTTTCCCAAGTTGGCCTTTACAGGGTGGCACGCATCGACGCGTAAGCCAACCATGAATTCAGCACATTATTCTACTTGTAATAATAATATAGCGCAAAAATTTTTCGTCGTTTATCTAAAAAAAAAAACGGGTTGCACTCCGGGAGTGCCGGCAGAAGTGAAAACTTGAATATTATAACGTTGTGCATTTTTGATATTTTGGAATGCGGTCTACTCTCTCTCCGTCTTACGAATTTTCGATCAGGTCACGTGTCCTCACGCGAGTTTAACATTTTTTACCCATCACAAAAAACTCTCCCTCCGTCTTACGAATTTTCGATCAGGTCACGTGTCCTGACGCGAGTTCCGTCTTACGAATTTTCGATCAGGTCACGTGTCCTGATGCGAGTTTAACATTTTTTACCCATCACAAAAAAAGTGCACAATGCCGCTAAAGAAGTTTTCACTTCAAAAATCTGTTGTTCTATAGAAAAGTGTAATACTTACGCGGTCAAAATGTATGGAACATCTGATTTTTTTTTTACATAATAACCGACAAAATTTTCCAACGGTATCAGAGGTTGCCAGTCGATGTCCCTGCCACCTTGTATAGCATGTCAGAAAATAAATCTAAAAAACCAAGCCAATTTCACGAGAAAAAGCTAGTGATAAACAAGTCTTCTTGACCGTCACTTTTTCAGTACAAACTAGATCTGAACTATTTATTAGCATTCCCTTTCATTCGCTCGTTGCAAAGCTTTGAGATATTACAACATGCCCCTCGTTCGATTTCAAAGAGCCTTTAGTTAGTATCGGGAAATAAGAGGAACTTTCGCGTAACCCAGTTTTATAGTAAGTATAGTATTAAAATGTAGTTGCATAGTATTAAAATGCAGTTGTATAGTATTAAAATACAAGTTGAACTGGGAGAATTTAATGACGTTAACTAATAAATCTAAGTTGAATTGAAATAGAATAAAGACCCAACAAGATAATGCAGAAGAATAATTATGATTTACTAGCTGCGCCCCGCGGTTTGACCCGCATAAATTTTGATTCCTTGGGAATATCGGAATAAAAAGTATTCTATGTGTTAATCCTGATTATAAACTATCTGTGTATCAAATTTCATCTTAATTGGTCTAGCCGTTTAAGCGTGAAGAAGTAACAAACACAAACACACTCGCTCACAAACTTTAGCGTTTATAATATTAGTGTGATACAATATGGAGACAACAATACGACAAAAAAACACTGGCAATCCTAATGCATAACAGTATTTTGGAACTATCAAATAAATCCTCGCATCGAAATAAAAAAAGTGTTTTTATAGGCCGACTATGGGTTTTGCCAATCTTTGGCTAGCTACATTGACTATACATTGGATATATTCGATCGAATTTCTGTATGCAAACTAGGAACGTCATTATATATGTGCAGTTGATATTATGGCCATCTCCACCTTGAATACCCACCATTATTTGCATAATCATGTCTATTTAAAACAAAATATGATAGAACAGAAGATGATTTAAAAATCGAGAGCTGACCTGCCAGTATTTTTTCTTATCACCCTAAAATTTTTGGGGATCCGCACGGCTACCCAAAATGGCAATACAGATCGTACGTGAGATGTTTGGGACGTAATCATCTAAGTTATGACTGAATTTTAAAGCAGCCTCCCCTACCCCATTGACCGCGATAGGATAGGTCAGAAAGCTTCCATAAAAAATATTTTTATCGTATTTTTGGTCCCGAAAATTTGTAAAATGCCGTGTTTGTTTCAGAACAAAATACATTTTTAATACCATTCGAATATAAACGTACCCGCATCGTAGAGTAGCCTTTTTTACCGTGTTACGTTTCTACTGCTTTAGCCCTGGACTGAAGGAGCTGGAAGTTATGGGGAGAGGCCTTTGTCCAGCAGTAGGATGGTGCAGGCTAACAGTAACGTTACTACTAAATTACTTACACCAAAACTGCGAAATGTTCAACATAAACCGCTATAATATATAACTCAATCCTGCGAACCTCTTGTACCGCGTGACACGTCTCATCAAACGTGTCGCTACGCAGGACTATAATTAAATTTTGCTCACATTCGGTGATTCAATTAGGGTTTAATATTGACATTCGGTAGTGAGATCCGAAACTCGGGATCAACACCAAAACATTAGCATAGTTGATTAAAAGGCCTCCCTAGAACTGTTAACTCGTAAATGTCATACATACAACATCATAAATCATCTTAACATTATGCTTCACTTGCTAAATTTCGTATAATTTTGGAGAGAATGTAACGTAGTTTACAAACCTTCTAAAGTTTCACCTTATGTCTTGGTATTATGGTTCAAAATCGCAATGTTTCGGGTCGAGATTTGGAACGTTTCGGCAATTTAGATGATTTTGCAAGTGTAGGAAAGCCAGCAAGTACTGAATCAGCATCTAGGTGGTTCTCATATAATGAAGTAGAACGGGAGCTATGATTTATAGTCCAATTATGAGCTCATCGATTATTTCTTATGAGGCTAAGTAGGTAATTGTTGGCTCGTGTTATTGGAAATTCGGATTATAGATGATACGAAGACCAGATGGTTGTTAAATCTCCTTGCAAAATCACGAGTATCTGATAAGACGTATTGATAAAGGACTGGGCTGATCGAGATTTACGATTTCTGCGATTCGTTCAATATCTGTCTCTTCACTTTTTCAACCCGTCGGAAAACGTCTTACTGTATGATTTCATTTTAGTAACTATACTTACGTACCCGTTTAAAAAAATTTTATACCTAAGTGCCTTTTACGTCACCAGCTACAGTTGATGCACCATTCTATTCTTAGCCAGAGACCACAAGCACAAACAAACAGTCCAGAACTGGTCCTAACTTAATCCAGTAAGCTTACCCGGCAAAATGAAATAAACATGGTTATAATTAATATTTCATACGGGGTCGCTCGGACGGTACATGTATGATGTATCGCACTGAACATCAGACTGAGACCGACTTGCATTGTGATATTGTGACCTGATTTTGTCAAGTGCTTTTAGAGGTGACGTTTTTTGATTGGGTCGTTTTGGAACCGAAATTGTTGGGGATTCTATCATCTTTTCTAGTATCTTTCACAGTGATAAGGGTCGTGATGTCTTCACTCGATCTTCCTTGCAAACGGATGTTTTATTATAGAGCAATCCTAAAACAAGTATAATTTTTATCAACTGCAGCATCTTCAGCGATTAGAGCTTTACTATCATCATTACGAAAGTCTGTTTCTGACGTCACAGTATATTTTATAAATCTCTCTCTGCTTTCATGACCTTATTTATGTCAATCTAGTCTGTTACAAAACCTACCTAGGTAACTGTCAAAATACCTTCGTAATTTTTCGATTCACTTTCTTTACATATTGCCAGTGCCGATATAAATATTTTCTGCGACGTCACGATTCGATCATATCGTATAGTGTAAAAGATATAATAATTTATGAACTGTGCCGTTCCAGCGGCCGTCAGTGTCACAGATAACGAATGCGCCCTTTGTGATAATATCTCGGTATTGTGAGTACTTGTCCTGTTCGCCTGTATATGTAGGCATAATTTTTGACGTGGCAATATTTTTAGACTGGTCTAGGAATTTCAGAGTAAAAAGATAGAGCATCGGCAGTTTATCACGCCACGGGGGCCGTGATGTCTCATTTTCTTTGTAGGCTATTTTATGATAGTGAAAAGATTTTTTCTCAACTTTATAGAAGACCATTACAAAAAATACCAAGTACGTAACAATCTCAATAAGGACTGATTTTTACAGTCGAATAACTTTCATCTAAAGAATATTTATGACAGTTTGACATATTTTCTATACAAAACCTGTCAAACAGCATTATTTATCCTCAAATAAAAGTTATCTGATCATTGAAAAATCGGCCATAAGTGGTACAGTTTTATTTGGTTATAAAAGTTTCATAAACAGGTAACAATATTTTAAGCATTCAATTCCTACCGGTGGCAACTAACCTGCAAGTTGGTCACTACATTGTACAATGTATCCATGACATTTTAGCATGAAATTTACCCTCACCCAGTTACTAATCTTACCGGGCTGCCATAACCCCAAACAGTTCTCGAAATGCCAGCACAAACCAAAGCCACGTGTGTTTGTTCGGGAGCACAACGGGTATGTTCGGAATACTAGACTACCGCTTGTATGAAATATAAATTCGATTATACCGTCCGAACGCGGCCAAAGATTTGCCTAATTAAACAACGTTGCTTTAAATGATTCGATTTATGTTCTCGTATCATTTTATTTGGTATCGAATAGAGCATTTGAAACTGTGTTTAGTTTTGCATATATTTACTGTTCTATACCTAATATCTTTAATGTTCTTGCTCAGCTGCTTCATTTTTAACAACTTACCGTTTTATAAGTTTCTCATTATTCACATTATTCTTCCGTTCAACCTTCAAGTCTTCAATATTTAACTGACGGGGTCCGCTAGGGCCGATGCCGCCAGGGCCGCGGGTTGTTCGAAAGAGATACCATGGCCCCTGGCATAGGCAACTGAAGGAACGCGGGTGGGTTTTAGTCAGTAAAAGTCTGACACGCCCTTCTGCTCAGCCCAGAGCGGGAGAGGTCATTTGATGATTTCCCAAGCAAAAAAAAAAAAAAGTCTTCAATATTTTATATTTCGGCAAGATAAGAATCAGCTATTTCAACCTGTACCAGGTACCAGATGTTTCAGATATATAATGTGAGAATTAGGTCTTATTTTTCATCAGTGAACATAAATTTTACTGCTACGATATAATTTGCAGTCGATCTGCAGTGAATTTTAAGAGATTATAACGGGAATCTCACGAAAAGGGTGCTATCAACGAACTATCCCCCTACGCCACTATCGATTCAGGAAGCTAAGTGCCCAACTAAAATCAGCTTTTATCTTACCCCGGCTTATTAGTTCCCCCCTTCCAATAGAAGCTGAAGCAATAAAAAGACAGTCTGAATCCATCCGTAAATAAACAATACGAACTGATAATTATTCCCATACGTTGCCATTGTTTTACCCTCCCCCTCGATTCCTCCCCTCTACTTAGACTACTCGATACGATGGCCCTACAGTGTAGGGTTATTACTTAATTGAGCGACCATTTTTTATTTTTGTTTTTAATTACGAAGTTATTGTTAGTCAATATGTTCTTCTAAAAACTCCCTCTGTTTTAGAGCGTTGGGTCCTTGATTCATGTTTTACGAGTCGTCATATTTCTAGGTATTGAATAAAGTGAATAGTGCATAAAAATAAAGCTTTAGGAGTTAGGGGACAGATTTTTTAAATCTCGCAAGTCGCTATTTGAGCGTAGATTTGAAGAAATGTGATCGTTTTAAAAATACTTCGGGATTCTCATTATATTAAATTGCATTCTAAAACGGTAGAGATATGAACGAACCCTTTTTATTGCGAATTAAAAGGGTACTGAATGATTCAAAAACCATTCACATTCCACGTAACCAATAACATTATTTACAAGATTAAAACCTGCACTTTAAAGCCTACCAACAATGTTATACCAATAAAAATTAACGAAAAGTCTTCCCTTGGATCGTAACAATCATAGCTTCAGAGCGAAATTCACCGAAATAGCCTAACTAATGTCAAAATAAACGTTTTACAGCCGAACGTCACATAAACTTATTAACTTTATTCGACATTCCGATTTAAGCGGCATATAATGGTGTGAGGGAAAAATTATCGGATCCATATTGCGAATCTGTTTAACGATTATATGGTTTTTCTTAGAAACGTATGGCGTCATAGAGGGAACAGATGTGATAGTTTGTTTATTGGTAGTAAAAATTAAGAGCTTTTGGTTGCTATGCGGATTTGTGTGAGATGGGAATCAAATAATATTTTTTTTAAATAAAATTTTAAGCGAATTTAATTGGGAGGCGGGGTCACAGCTGACCATGTAAGGGATGGTGGGTCGAGCTGGAAAGGTTCCTTGGTAAGACTGTTTGTTAGATTTTTGGGCTTCTGGCGACCCGTAACAACTGTTGACAAATGACAGCCGGGACCAACGGCTTCCGAGACACGGAGGGGTCTTGGTATGTAAAGATGGACCCATTCACGGACCAACCGCGGCAAGCGGATCAATCGAACCGTGCGGCTGTTATTTCTTAGCCAAAAGCCCCTCTACATCATTTACTACCTACAGCAAAAAATCTACGAAATAAAATTATGCTTATTCACCTTGGGTGGCCTAAAAAGTCACCAGGCATTACGATCTACATTAGTTGCAAAACCAGCGAACTAAGGCAGACTTAATATATTTTTATTTCATTCCTATTTCATAATGAAATTCCTCTTTACCTAGATGTTTCTTATTATCTATCTGAGCATCATATTCTATGTCGGCATCGTCAGTTTCTGAAAATGTTGCCCATTAAGCTGACAAGTTATTAAGCTGGATAGGTTCAAGACTTTATCTTTTAGTAACACTGACGGCTGTTACCTTGTGAGTCAGCTTAGAAATATTTTTGTGCTGATTTTACTTTTTTTGCTATCATTTGGTATGGGAACGCGGCGGTCGTTAGTTCGAAAATACGAATTTATGTGGCAACAATATTTTTCGGATGTTAGTACCTACAAGGGTGTTCTTAATTTTATGTATATCTATAATAATAGTAAAGCTAGCTAGTTTGTTTATTTGAACGCGCTAATCTCTAGAACTACCGGTCGGTTTAAAAAAATTTTTTTTTGCATTCGATAGGACAACTCTTCAGGAAGGCTATTTAACATCACGCTGTGACCCCTAGGAGCCGAGAAAAGTCAGAAAGAACGCTAAGCAAAGACGAAGTGATAGCGCGGGCAGGCGATGCGATGCGATGGGATGGGACGGGGGAAATAAAAATATCACGCGGAAGAAGTCGCGTTATATTTTTATATAAAGGACCTAGTTCTTATATAAAGTTTAACTGTGTTTACTAGTCTAGTCAGCTTATGTCAGGATTCTTTTCGAAAGGATCTAGGGTTATTATTGTAACAAATAGTCGCGCAGGTGTTGCTTGGTTTATGTTAGTATCTACGGGAAGTTTTTTTGCTTAGATCTTTTTATTTTGATGCCAACCACTCTTTTCTTTGTCTACCAGGAGATATCGATCATCTACTGCGCGGCAAGTTGCATGATGGGCGTTCACAGGTGGGAGTAACTGCCCATCCTCAGCATCTGATGTAGCAACATCTCTTTATACTGCGAAGAAAGTAATTGTGATGATAATCTATCTTTATCTGGGACCTCATTGTTTTTTTCCGTCATATATTTTTTATACAGATTTCCCTTCTTTTTTTCTCATACTGAAACACTTTATACGTTTACCGCTTTCGATTTTCCAGCACAATATAGTGAAGATTTACGTTACAGTGGGTAGCTTTAGGATTTTTTCCTAGTGGTGGGGGTTTCATTGTTCGTATAAATGAGTGTTATTCTTTTATTGTCGAGACAAAGACGGCACTTGGCCTCAAAGCGAGGCGCCAATATTTATACAACCTTCGCCCGCGCCCTCCTCGAAATAACGCCGTGGGGACTGTTTGATGAGAGGTAGCGGAGCGATTGTAACCTGTGGAAGGAAGAAGTTGATATCGACGTCATCATCTGACTGCGTAATCTATACTTAATATTATAAAGAGGTAAAATGTGTTTGTTTGTTTGTAAGTAGGGGGTAATATCCGGAGTTAATGATCCATTTCTAAAAAGGTTTTCACTGGTAGAAAGCTACATTATGTGTGAGTACTATAGGCTATAAATTATGTTTACATCATGCATTTTAGCTGAGCTATCACCACTTTTGTCTAGCAAGTCGGAAAGGAAAACCTCTTAAAACAGAATTATTTGCATGCGTTGCCTCAACAGTTGTATATACATAACTAAAAACAATATGTATGGTAATCTGGTCCTTCCTTATTAAAATAAATAATTTTATGATCACAAAGACATTATAGAGATAAGATTTGCCTGTGTAGTTGTATTCGTAATGTTTTAGCGGCATTTTGCGAAACTATATGACCAATTGACATATTACATACTGTAACATATCAATTGGTTATACTATATGACCAATTGACATATAACATACTGTAATATGTCAATTGGTCATATAGTTTCGGAGATAATAGAAAATGACTAAAACGCAAAATGCCGCTAAAACACTCACGAATACAACTACACATGCTACATGCAGACGTTTTATCCATTTACCCATAGATGGCGTTGTACCAATACGTAATTTTTCTGACTCGCGGTGTTCATACTTTACGCGGATTAATGACATTGTCGGTATTGCACATTGGGTGATGTAAATTGATTGGATGTCGTTCTATTGATTTCTATTGGTTTGGTTGTTTTAAATACTACGTTCCATCTCCTCTTCATAATATTTTTTTTTCCTTTGTGGGTAGACATAGGAGTAACATACATTTTTGTGTGCTCCTGGGAAAATAAACTTTAAAATAGTTCATATATTTACGTAATGAAATAAATCAGTTCAATTTAAAGTAGACCCCCCCACACCCGCTATCTATTGTTATCAAGTCTGTAACACTTGTTCCTGGTTCACTTACACTACCCACTGAATATGGACACTAAACTTGCTGCCACTGTTGTTTGGCTCCCAAATGCAGGAATTTGAAGCGAAATTGCAGCAAGCTACCACTGGTTACCACATCAGCTGATACCACATCAGCTGCACCAGATATTGTATCCAGTGCACGTGAGTTCTCAGAGTTTAAGCTGTTTGTCTGTCAAGCACTCACCAAGTTAAAAACTCAAATTGAGCTGCTAGCAGCTGGGTTCGATAGGCCTGAGACCATCATGCGAAGAAAGCTCTTGCTGTTCCATGGTGTTCCGGAGAAGGATAATGAAAAGTTACTTGATGTGGTCCACAACATCATATCCAACCAAATTAAATTGACAGAGGTATGTATTATCCCTGTTTGTCATAGACTTGGATACTCACAGCAGAAGGCCCGACCCATACTGATACGATTCTTCAAAATGGAGCACCGACAACTGGTATGGGATAGCAAGAAAGCTCTCAAGGGTACCGGGATCACCATCTCCGAGTTCTTAACACAAGTTCGGCATCGTGTGTTTGCAGCTGCTCGTAAGCATTTCGGATGCCAAATTGATGGTCCATGGAAGGCAAGATTGTTGTTATTTGCCCAAACAAATCCCGCCGGAAGATCGAAACGGCCGGCGAACTTCACGATCTGATTACCAAATTCCCGTCTTGTTCAGCCAACAACGAGGATTCTGCGCAATCTGAAGAACCTGGATCTCCTTGTGCCGCAACCTTGGCTACTCCCGCTAAGAGAACGAGGAAGACGCGTCTGCGCAAGTAGCACATTCATTTTTATTGTTTTGTCACTCCATTTTTCTCCCTAATTCACTACTTCTCAACTTGGCTGCTTTGCATAATCACAATCAACTTGGGCCGGTTGTTTAATTTTTTAATTTCTATTCGTATCACCGCTTATCATTTCACTTTTTATTTTAATTTTTTTGCCGGTATGTTCATTGCGTTTATTTATGACGGGCTTGGAACTTGTTTTGACAATGTGACGGATGTATTGTAGTCTGATGTCAGTGTCATGTTCCTACTCAGCCGTCATTACGTCGCGTTCCATTCTACGTACAGTTCGATATTTTTGTGTTGTTTCTTTTTTTGTTTTGTTTTTATTGCTACTACACTACTGTTAGTTGTTGTGCATCTTTGTTATGTAATATTGTGAAATTCCTACCAATATACCAGCGAGTGGGGCAGGTTTTTCTCAAAGGAAAATCTTTTTGTTTTTTTGTTTTTAGTAGTTAAATTATTGTAAATATTACTTTTGTATTTTAAATATTTATTATATTTTTATTTTACATTGATATTATAATTTATGCTCATGGATGATGTAGATCTTAACGACAGCTTCTTGTCGTGCTCTTCTTCTTCTAGTTTTGTTAGTGCGGTCAGTGGCTCTTCCTTACCACTTACTTTACATGATAAAATCTCTTCTCTTTTCTCCAATGATTTTATGTCTACTCTTCAACATGTTACACAACCCGTCTTATCCTTCCTACCTGCGTGAGCGTTTTTGTTACGCTCGCTCTAGCGCCGCACCGTGTAGATCACACCTAAGATCCATCCTTAAATCTCATCCTCATAAAACGAGCTACTATTCTTATTCCTTCTCTGTCCATGCTGTAAGATTGTGGAACTCACTTCCGCCTAGCATTCGTGATTTAAAAACTATTTCTCTATTTAAACGTCGATTAAAAGAGCATCACCTTTCCTCTATAACGTCAGTATTTTTATATATATATATTGTTTATATATTTTTGTATTTAGTATTTATTTAAGTATACTTATATATACTCGTATATATTTTTGCATTATATGTGTAGGTATAATTAATATTTTAGTTTCAGACTTCACACATTCATATTTTTCTCTTCTTGTTCTCACACACTATTATCTACATTTCTTTTTTAATTCTCCTTTCGCAGGTCAGCTGGAAGAAATTTCTTAAAAAATAAGCAGTACCTTTGTATTCATATTATAAACGTTATATCCCTATGTATTTTACTGTGTGTAAATAAATAAATAAATAACGCTGAAGAGTTAGTTTGTTTGAACGCGATCTCTGGAACTACCAGTCGGATTTGAAAAAATATTTTTACATTTGATAGCCCGATTCTTTAGGAAGGCTATAGGCTATTTAATATCACACAGGAACTCTTAGGGGCCGAGCATATAGAAAAAAAAAGTCAGAAAACAAAGTAGGAAATAGCGCGGGCGGGCGATGCTATGCGAGGGGGTGGGTCGGGGGAACAAGAAACTTCACGCGGAGGAAGTCGCAGGTAGAAGCTAGTCAGCCTATAATGTTCCCACTGCTGGGACACAGGCCTTCTGTCGGTGAAAGGGAGTGGGCCATAATCCACCATGCGGGCCTAGTGCGGGTTGGCAGATGTCACATGACCTCGATTTTTTGGTTTTAGGACATGCCCGTTTGCTCACGATGTTTTCCTTCACTGTTTTTGAGAGTAGTGGTAATGAAATGTTTTACACGAAGTTGAGCGCCTGTCTGGGTTCGAATCCGCGACCTCCAACTCGTAAGTTGCGGGCGTTACCACTGGGCCACCACTGGTCTCCTCCTCTGACTGAGTGCCTCTAAATATTCTCATTTATTTGAGTTCTCTTAGAATGTATTGACAGATTTTAAAAAGTCCACCACACCAAATTCCTACGTCACAAAAGTTTTAAAAACACACTAAATTTAAGCTTGTTACGTCCTGTCGCATACCATGCTTAACATGGTTATTTATAAATGCTTGATTATAGCATTAATTAGTAAACAACAAGGCAAATTGTCTGCAATGACTTCATGCTTCCAATCTCACTTCCGCTCTTATGTACACTCACACGAAAATAGAACTTTACTCACTTACACTCAAACGAAAACAGGTCTTCAATTGCTTGAAGAAGGGTTACAGAAAATCTTGTTAGTCATGCAGTGCATTACCGCTACCTCTCCCCCAATATGTGATCCCCTTAACTTCAACATCTGAGGAGCGGCTCTTGATTACATAAGAAAACGTTCGATGCTCTATTGTTGGATCAGGGATGTAAGTTGTTTCAAGTGTTAGCTGGTTATATTCTGCTTACAGCGTGTTTATATACGGAATACGAGGAGTACAGCCAGTTTGATTTTATCGATGCCGGCAAAGTTCTAAGAAACGGGAACTTAATTTCAGATGGAGCAAGTGGGGCGATTGAGTTATTTCTGTGGAAGGGAAGTCAGTTAAACATCTTGTCAATACAAAGTCTTTTTTTTGCATATTAGCAGGTTTATTTTGATTTGATAGAAGTGCGAATCGCTAAACGTAAGTTGGGACGCCCTCAGGCTAGGTGGAGCGACGATCTTCGCAGGAGATGGCTGCTAGAAGTGAGAGTTGCCGAAAATCGAGTTGAATGGCGTGCAATAGGAGAGGCCTATGTCCAGCAGTGGACTGCTGTAGGCTGATGATGATGATGATAGAAGTAAATCTTTAAAAAAAATAAGGGCTGATTTTTCGATAGTCTAAAGTAGAGGAATAAATATTGCGGTTTGACAGTTTTTGTATAGAAAATATGCCAAACTGTCTTAATTATACTTCAGATAAAAGTCATCTAACTACTGAAAAATCAGCCCTAACAGAGATTTGTTGTGAAAGACAGAAAGGGTTATATCTTTCTGCTCTCTCGTGTAACGAAATGTGCCTAAACGTGACGCGATCTTGAAATTTCACTCTCAATTTTCGTCCAATTATCGAATCGCCACCAAAGAAGTATCACTTACAAAAAAAAATCTGACTACTATACAAAAAATCGAGCCAAAAAAAAAAAGAACAAGATAAGCTCCCACATTAAAGTTAGTAACACTAATTAAGATAAGGCATTTATTTTCCTTCCAATCCCGGATCAAAAGGCCTCACCTTTTATACGAGACCCTAACTAGACATTTCGTGTTAACAATAAAATTGTCACCTTTACAAATGTTTTAATGGCACGCCATTTACGTTTTGACATTTTAATCAAAGAAGGGTGGAATTAATAGATAGAACACAGAGGGGATACAATTACCCACTACTTCCCAAGGGCTCACTACTGTTTCCAAATTATTGTGGTTAGGGAAACTTTTACGACGGATCTATCGGGCGTTGGCCTATGCCCTATATTTCAAACTAATTTTGGAATTATATTGTGGAATCAGGAATTTACAATTATCTCTGCCTAGCCTTTTCCTAACTATGTTGGGGTTGGCTTCCAGTCTAACCAGATCTGACCTCCACAATCCAGTTACTGCAAAATACGATACCCCTTGGTAAGATTGGTTGTCAGACTTTTGGGCTTCAAACTATCCGTAACGACTTTCAAAGATCTTAGCCTTTAGCCACGAGCCCCTCTGATGTAGGCATCTAACGTTCTAGGTAAATGTGACTTTCAAAATACAGCCATAGAATTTATATTATGGTATAGCAAAGGGTACTGCCTAACATCAGATGTCCCAACTACCAGGCGATCTATTCCGTAGAAATCTCACCGTGAAAACTTAAGTTAAGTGAGCTGTCAATAATGCCAATCCCTAGTAACATCAGCCGATCGATTCTGTAAAAATCTCACCGTGAAAACTCAGGTGAAGTGAGCGTGGAGTGAGCTGTCATTCCAACCAATGCTAGGGATTGACACTATTGACAGCTCTCTCTAAGCTCACTTCACCTAACTTTTCACGGTGAGATTTTTACAGGATAGATGGGCAGTTCTATAACTTATTTATTAGATTTTTGAAATAACTAAGATATTTTGTTTTGTTTGGAAATAGGATTATTTATACTTACTATATTAATGGAGTTTCCCTGCGTGACCGAATCAGAAATGAAGAGATCCGCAGGAGATCCAAGGTAACCGTCATAGCCCGAAGAATTGCCAAACTTAAATGGCAGAAGGCAGGGCACATCGCTTGTAGACCACATGACCGATGGGGCTGAAAGGTTCTGGGGTGGTGACCGCGTACCGGAAGACGTCACGACCTTGTGAAGGCCGCCGGGAGCCATTGCGAGAAGCACAGAACCGGTCGAAGTGGAGGTGCTTGGGGAGGCCTATGTCCAGCAGTAGACGTCTTTCAGCTGAAATGATGATGATATTAATGTGACCTTGTTTAAATCAGTCAGTTTACAAACTCATACAACAACTGACAATAGTTCTCCAGGAAATTATTATTTCTAAAGAACGTTTCAAAAGCAATATCTCACAAGAATGTTTGTCGACAAATCTCAAGATCCAAGTTATTACAGGTTGCCTTGAATAGTAATAAAATTAAGAATATAAAAGTTCCATCGATTTTTCTTTCAGGCTTTTTTTAATACTACCTTAAACCACTGATTATGTTTAAGAATCGCAGGAAACGGTAAAAGACGATATTAAAATTTCATTTAGTAATAAGTCTGTAGGTACTTCGCATAAATGAGGCCAGGAGATTAAATTAGGTTCGCTAGTAGAAGTTCACTGGGCAATATTGTGCATTATTTTACAGAATCTTCATCACCGTATACCGGCTCAGCTAGTCATTGGCCTCTCCTACCGCACGATATTTAATTCCGCCCTCGGCTCTCATCTAGCTACTACCAGCTGCTCTGCATAGGTTATCGGACCACCAAACCTGACGCCTTCCACCTAGGTTCGACTCTCAATGATTGAGTAGTATGAGCACAAAATTTCCTGTACAGTCTTTCGAAGAAAAGTGTCGATTAGAAAAATCGTTTCCAAGCCTGTATCTATTTGCGAGCGACAGCGTTGTTTCTGAAAAAAATCGTGATGAATTTTTCATATTCTCAGTTAATCACATCACTCATATAATTTTCAAAGTGAATTGCGTGCAATTGTGTGTTAAATGAAAAATAAAACGGGGTAAAATCAGTGATGGTAGGGGTTCAGAAGGGCTTCCGAGTGCACTGACCTTTAAGGGTGACTCGGAATTGGGGAACTGATCAGCTGGACATAACAGATAGCTTTGTGTACGGGAAATTGGTTGCTTCCTACTACAATAATTTCAGTTTTATGTGTATTTCAGTTGCTGATTTAGTTCCAATGATTTGTATTTATTCGGGGGATAGCCAACTGCCTGATTTACGATTTGTATATATTTAAAGTTCTGCGAAAAATCATTTCATTACTGATGGTTTCTTATTCATTACAAGCTTTTATTTAACTTGCACTGTTCGTACTATGCATGTTTGTAAGTTGCCCGTCTAAATTTCCCCAGTTTTCCAACCATTTTTCGACCATCTTATTATAATATATTCGTAAACTACTTGGTTTTTGGTTACCTACGCAGATTTTTTTATTGTTTTAAAGGTGTTCGGTAGACAACTCCGGAAAAGTGTTTATCCTAGCTGAACATGTTTGTGCCATAACAATAATATTTAACAACAATGTATATTTACCATGTTATGTGCAAATAAATGATTCATTATTATCTCCTTTATTTTAATGTAATCATATAAATTGTATTTTTAAATATTAGAATATAAAAAGTAAAAAAACATTTAAAAATATAAAATATAGTAGCCCACCGGTATCGGGAACAGGGTCCAAGCTACCGGCGGTCAGGGCTCCAGAGAGAGGAACCTCCTGACAATGCGAGCCGTGTCCAGAAGTACCGCTTTCTGAATCAAGCCCTTGATCCAGCTGCCCAACGAGAGCCTCCTCAGATGTTGGTCGAGGATCTTGGCTATTAAGCCATTGGCTGTCACGACTATCGGTACAATGATCGCTGAGTCCACATCCCACATGTCGACAACCTCGCGAGCCAAGCCAAGATACTTGATTTGTTTATCTTTCTCGGCTTTCACGAGGTTCTCATCATGCGGGACGGTTATGTCAACAATCATTGCGCGCCGCTCTGATCGATCCACCACCACTATATCAGGCTTATTGGCAACAATAGTCCGGTGTAGCGGGATCGTCCGAAAGGGTTACCGCTGCCCTGGTACATAAAGGGCTAAGGAAGGAACACGGGTGGGTTTTAGTCAGTAAGAGTCTGACACTCCCTTCTGCTCCACCCAGAGCGGGAGGAGTCATTTGATGATTTCCCATCCACAAAAAAAAAACAATAGTCCGGTCAGTGATGATGGATCGATCTCAGTACAATGTGATATTTCCATTTTCGAGAACTGGGTCGGGCACATACCTGTAGTACGGCACCTCAGATTCCACAAGGCTGTATTTGAGAGCAAGTTGCTGATGGATTATCCTGGCTACCAGGTTGTGTCTATGCAAGTACTCTCCGTTAGCTAGACGAGAACACCCGGAGATAATATGCCTGATTGATTCTCCCGGCCGGTGGCATGCCCGACAGATGTCAACCGTGCCGTCTTTCACAATAAATCTCCGGTAATTGTTCGTCATCATAACTTCGTCCATAATTGCACAGACAAAACCTTCGGTTTCTCCAAAGAGGTCACTGAAACGCAGCCAGGCTACGGACGCTAGTAGATCTACATCGGGTCCATGTAAGGCCCGGTAAAAGCGTCTGTGAAGCTCCTTACTCTGCCATACTTCCATGCGATCATTAGTTCATTATTATTATTATTATAATATGAAGTTTTCTCTACTACAGGAAATAGGCCAATCCATCAATAGTATGACATCTACATAGTTGCCAAACGCAAAAGTTTTGGCTTTGCTGGTACGTATTGGAAGGCTTAGTATGCCGTCCAATACCAGCAAAGCCAAAACTTACATTCAATATATAAATGGAAGACCGCAATCCGTGCTTGCAGAGTAAATCCTACCTATAGACTATATGTAGGTTAGTAGATCGTTCCAGTTATCTGCACGTCCCGCCAACCATCTGGCCCATCTGAATTTTTCACTTTTACCTTTTCCAACCAAAAAAACGGGATTCCTAAAAGTGGGTCGCACAAAATGAATGCACAACGAGATTTATAGCCCGAGACGGCTTTTTTAAATTTTATAAAATCTTATTTGGATGTGTCGTAACTGTGATTACGTTATCTTCATTGAGTTAGAATTTTCCTGCTTCCTTTTTAATTTATTTACTCAGCGTGTCAAGTTTTTTTTACTTAACTTAGAATATCCTGTTACTTGGTACGTACTGTGCAAAGTTTTAGTTGAAGAAGAGCCTGCAGGGTGATTGTGTAATACACTAACAGTAGCAATGGTTTCCATTTTGGCAGTTAACCCACGTTTATTGCGTTATTTACTTTGTTGAGCAGACGAATTTTTCAAACATATGAAGCAATGGATTAGCAATATCCTTCAAAATGATTCATATTGTGATTGACAGTGTGTTATGCAATTAGAGTACTGATTAATATTAGCCTGTTCTGATATTAGAGAAGATAGGACATTGTGGCTTGGAGCCTAAGATGTGGGCCTGTAAGCCTTTTTCTATCAAACTAGATCACCATTATTAGAAACTGCTTAGCCCAGTGGTATTGGCCCCGGTTTACGAGTAGGTCGTGAGTTCGAACCTAGGCAGGTACTTTACTTAGCGTATTTAATTTTATCACCACTGCTCGGAATCGGCATGTCCTAGAATCAAAAATTCGAAGACATGTGACGTCCACCAACCCACACTGGGCCCGCGTGGTGGATGAAGGCCCACTCCCTCTCACAGAACGGAGGCCCGTCTCTCAGCAGTGGGAACATTATACTCGTAGGCTGATTATGCTAAGGTATTAATAGTAAAATTCCATGAAAAAGGAAATTCATTTTGTAAAATCTTGGCAACTGTACTCAAAACAGCTGTCTCTAATTCATTCACCCTAAAACAAGTGATAGACATAACATAAAACCTGCAGTTCTAACAGTATGGGATTGGAACAGTATAGGTTGATTCAACTCAGCCTATCACAGTCCACTGCTGGACATAGGCCTCTCCCAGGCTGCGCCACAACACCCTGTCCTCCGCCTTCCGCATCCGGTCCGTCCCAGCCACCTTCTTCGCTTGCCGATACGCGGTCTCCATTCCACGACTCGTCTGCTCCACCGGCCATCGGCCATACTTTATTTAGCCATGTCCTTTTACAAGGAATGCTTGATTGAGTTGTCTTGATTTAAAGTAGGTGGCAATAAAACCAAAACAAAGATTAGTAGGTAAGGATTTGGTTATTTCCAGATCATTAACTTCAAAATTACAATGTTCCCAAGCATACAAGAAAATTGTATCATTTACGTAAATGATGATCAACCCTCAAGACCCCATAATTAGGTAGCCAGCATAAAGCTCAGTAGCTCAAAACCGCAATTTTCCCTTCTGCCAAACGATCCGAAAATTAATGATTTATTCAACATTCTCATTGTTATTCAACGATATTCCCATTCACGTATTAAGATGAAGTGTTGAGTAAAAAGCGATTTTATATTAAAATTTTATGGTTTAGCATTACAAGTGAATGCAATTTTTTTTCGTCGAGAAATCCTCATGAATACCCTCCGTCTGGGAAGAACGGAGGGTTATGTCGGATTCTTACTGACTCAAACCCTGCCGTTCCTTCCAGTACCATGAGTCGGGGTCCCGGGAGACACTTGTACATTCGCCGCACCCCCGACTGGTATCAGCCCGCTGTGCCTAACGGTTTCCATCACCACATGCGGCCAATCCCACGACCGCACGTCCTTCCATTACGGCGCGCATACTGCGTGCCACCTCTTGCGCCTGACTGCTCGAGCGACGACAGGCCCCAAATTCTTCGCCCGCAGGCCCCTTCTTATGGTGGCCGGAGATCGATAAGCGCCCTTCGGCGCCCGGCTGCTCTTTTGGTGAGGGTGGAATGAGAGGTATCCTCTCTCTTCCTCTCCGCCGCCTCCTTTACATGCATCACCTTCTCGCAAAAAGAGGCCACAGCATTCTACGCGTCTTTGCTTTCGACCACTTGACACGACACTTTGGACTGAACCACGGCTGGAAGCGAGAGATCACCCGCACCAAGTGTCGCGACGAGGGCACAGCGCTGTCGGGCCTAAGCTGAGCACTCCTCCAGCGTATGTTGCGCCGTGTCCTCGTGGCAGTCCGCACAGTGATGACAAGCGGGCGTCCGCTCCCGACCTATGCGACGCAGGTATTTGCCAAAACATCCGTATCCGGTAAGCACCTTCGTCAGCCGGAAACTGAGGGCACCATGCTGCCATAACAGGCCTAGCCCCCTCCTAGGTTGCGAAAGTCGCTCCTTCCATTCAGGTGCCATACGTACCTACCTCGTATCTATGAAGGTTATCATTATTATTTGGTTAGACACACTAGCAGCTAATTAGCTGATGCGTGTGTTTCGTATAGCTTGGAGATATTCAATCTGTCCACTCGATTCTTGAAGCAGTTTAGTGTGGGGAGCCGGCACTACATTTTCCGGGAGTCTACTCCATGCGGTTACAACTCGGTTAGACAAGAATTGCTTCAAGGGCTTTTTTTTTTGACGAATTTTCCCATAGCTTTAGGGAATGCCCACACAAATGTGTATTCGCATTCATTGTGTAAAGGTCTTAAAGGCTGGGCACTTCGTAGTGTTCTGTAAGTATCTTGTAAGTTTCAATGAGCCTACCCCTCTCTCTGCGCTGTTCTAGTGGTATCATAGTAGGTGTTTTTGATTATAATAATATAAACGGACGTTAAAGTAAATGTTTTCTAATTCAAATTCGAATTCATTTATTTTCCAGGATGGGCCGTGGTTAAATAATAACAGCCGCAAAAGCCGATCGATCAGGTTAAGCTACGCTTTCCGTGGTTAGTCTGTGGATGACTATCTTTACATACCAAGACCCCTTCGTGCCTACGAAAGCACGTTAAGCCGTTGGCCCCAGCTATCATTCGTAGATCTTTGACGGTCGTTACGGGTAGTCAGAAGCCCGAAAGTCTGAAAACCAGTCTTACCAAGGAGTATCCTATTACCCAGTAACTGGGTTGTGGAAGTCAGATAGGCAGTCGCTTCATATAAAATACCGGTAATAAGCTGCATCCGGTCAGACTGCTAGCCGACTTCAACATAGTTGGGAAAAGGCTAGGCAGATGATTATATTCCAGAATGTAGATTTACAATGTATAATCTTAAGACTTTACAGTTAACCATTACATTTATGGTGTTTCAATGTTTAATTTTATGTTGCACATGTTAATTAAATTTAAAGAAAAAAATACAGCAACAACATAATAATCAGAGGGGCAATTCTCGTAATTTTAAGAACGTTCACAGTCAGAAGGCCAATTCTCGTAATTTAAAACGTTCAAAATCTAGTCGCAGTCTCATCTCGGCGACAAACAAAATGTCAAAAACTTGTCAAAATGTAGGGAAATTAGGAGTATTTTTTGACAGATTGAGACTGAGATCGGACTGTAAACGTTTTTAAAATTACGAGAATTGCCCCTCTGATCTGTCTCAATCTGTCAAAAAATACTTCTAATTTCCCTACATTTTGACAAGTTTTTGACATTTATTTGTCGCCGAGATGGGACTGCGACTAGATTTTGAACGTTTTAAATTACGAGAATTGGCTTTATCCGACGCCGACCTCATCTAGTTTTAAAATATGTTTGACGTGTAAAAGTGTTTGTACAGACCTACTTACAAAATAAAATCATTTATCATTTAAGAGTTCATGCATTAGGGTTTCAAAGAACAAATTAATTGGTTGTTGTCAAAGTATAGGTATAACTTTGTCAGTTCAAGAGATGAAGTTTAATATAATATAAGTTAATAATGTTTTGTTTGTAAACATGAGTAGCTGTGACAAAGTTTCGTGGCACTTTTGGTGCAGTGGTTGAGAGATTGAGCGACTGCAACTGCTCGACGTGAGTTTGATTCTTGCATGGAACAAAATTAAATATTTAGCTTAAAAACCTATAATGTTACCACTACTGGGACGCAGGCCTCTTCTCGTTTTCAGCTGCGGTGCTGGGTAGCGCTAAAACTACATGTTTTTAAAACCAATCAGATTTTCTGAGGTCTTTCATGTTATTTTCTTGCTATAAAGCTTGTTGGACATTCAGACATTAATTAGCATTTTATGGAACAGGTCGTGTGTAGGTACACTATTTCTGTTATTCTGTTGAGCTTTGTAAAAGCCAAGTTCTATTTTATGTTTTTAAATATGAACCGCCCCGAGATTCAGAGAATTTCTATACAAGAAAACGTACTCGTAATTACGTTTCATGTAACTTTAAATGGAACTTAGGTAAATGATAAATAATTTATTTTCCGTAAGCAGGTTTGCACAAACACTTTTGCACGTCGATCATACCGATTGACGGTTTTTTTTTTGGTGATTCCGTATTCTTTTTTATTAGAAAAAACCTTGGTTACTTTTCTCGGAAGAAGAATAAGCATAGCATAATCAGTCTATCTACGAGTACATCTATCCTACTAATAATATTATAATCGTGAAAGTTTGTATGGATGGATGGATGGATATTTGTTACTCTTTCACGCAAAAATTACTGAGCGGATTTGAATGAAATTTGGCAAACGGATAGTTTATAATCAGGATTACCACAAAGGATCCTTTTTATCCCGATATTCATACGGGATCGAAACATAATATGCGAGTGAAACCACCGGGCGATGCTAGTCAGTCAGTCAGTTTCCACTGCTGGGACACAGGCCTCCTCTCAGTGACAGGGAATTGGCCGTAATCCACCATGCGGGCCCAGTGCGGGTTGGTAGATTTCACATGTCATCTCAGAGATGGGACATGGTCTCAAAAAAAAAACTCAAACTATTTATTTCAAATAAACCAATTACAGGCACTTTTGAATTGTCAAGGTCGGTCAGTCAAAAAAGATGAAGCTAGTTGCCCATTCCAAAGCGTAGTAGGTACCTATGGAGAAGAACGGGCAAGAAACTCCATGGACACTCTTTTAAATCATAATAATATTGTTACAAAGTATTGGTTACATCATTCATGTTCAAAATTATGCATGTGAGAACGATGCAGAACGTTAAAAGCGTCCGTAATGAAAAGATAAAAAAAAAACAATTCAAATATTAATTTAAATCAAAATAAGCCATGGCAGCAAAGAGTTGACCAGTCCCTACTGACGGCGCCCGTTCACGAACATGACGCATAGATTAGCACCATTCAGCTCAACCATTTTGAAGGGAGCTAAATGATCCAACACATGTGCCACCATCAGCGAGACATTAGAGTGAGCATGACATACTCTCATCCGCCAAGGCATATTCAAGTCAATGAAAGACGTACCCAGTAAATAGTAGCTTTGTAGTATGTAACATAGTACTCACATACGTTCTATGCAATTATACAATACTAGGAGATTGAATTTATATAATGCAAACATAGTATTTTAGAATCTTCAGCAGCTCCAACAGTATGTAGGTTGGGTAGGCGTGTGTGAAGTATTTTCAAATGCCAATCAATTTATGTATGCGTCCTGTGGAGCAGGACCAGCGTTTAGCCAAGCATTTTTGTCAGCGATGTAATCCCCCAACTTATAATATGCTTGGCTGCATAGTGTGCGTTTTATGCAAGATTTGAATTTCGTTTCATTGAGTTGTATGTGGGGAGGTATTTTATTATAACATTTTAAACAGTACCCCATGAAGGAAGAGTCTACTTTAGCCAGTCTGAAACCTGGTTGAACTAATTGGTCCCTATTTCTGGTTCTATAGGCGTGTCTGTCACCTCTTTTACTGAAAAGATTTAAATTTTTCCTTACGTACATGATGTTTTCATAGATATATTGACAAGGTACCGTCATGATATTAATATTTTTAAACAGTTCCCTTAGAGAATCGCGCCTGCGTAGGCCATATATTGCTCTGATGGCTCTTTTCTGCAGAATAAAAATGGACTCAATATCTGCAGCCCGTCCCCATAGTAAAATACCGTAAGACATGATACTATGAAAATAACTGAAATAGACCAGTCTCGCGGTATCTACATTAGTAAATTGACGGATTGTTCTTACAGCATATGCTGCTGAACTTAGCCGTCTTGCAAGAGATGTTATATGAGGACCCCATTGCATCCTTGAGTCGAGCGTTATCCCCAGGAAAACAGTTTTATCGACGAATTCTAGTTTCTCTTTATTCAATACTATGTCACAATCACTACTTTTAACATTCGGTAAAGCAAATCTTATGCATTTAGTTTTTTTCCCATTTAATACTAAATTATTAGCAGTGAACCAATTTTGCACTTGCAGTAGGGCGTTATTTACGTCGTCAAGATTTGATGCACGTCTATTTATCTTAAAAATTATGGAAATATCGTCAGCAAATAACACCATTTGTGGTTGGTTTTTTAATAAATGCGGCAGGTCATTTATGTATACTAAAAAGAGGAAAGGACCTAATATCGAGCCTTGTGGAACACCCATTTTTACTTGTAAACCAAGTGAATTGACACCATTTATTTGAACTTTTTGCTGTCTATCATGTAAATAAGATTTTACTAAACTGAGCGCAGGTTTACCTAGTCCATAATGCTCAAGTTTCAAGAGTAAGGTTTTGTGATTAACGCAATCAAATGCCTTGGAGAGGTCACAAAAGATTCCTATGGCATCTTGGTCATCATGGTGGTTGCCTCACGATGTTTTCCTTCACCGTTTTGAGAGCGGTGGTGATAAAATTAAATATATATGCTTATTACAAACTTATACATTACACACACACACATACATTTGGCTTATTTATATATTTATGTTCTGTATTTTATATGGTTCACATAATAAAGAGTATTCTATTCTATAGTAAAGAGATAAGTAGGTATGCAGGGTCGTTGGATATAGTTGAAGTTTAGTAAGAAACGGATTGATGTTTTCAGATAAAATTTTATTTAATTAACAGAAAACAATCAGTTCATTTATCAAACTAAATTTAATTCGAAAACATCCATCGGTTTCTTACTAAACTTCAACTATATCTGATAACCCTGCATACTTATCTCTTTTGTTGAGTGTACGTGGCTGGGTTTGAACTCACGACTCGTAATGGCCGGCGCCCACTGGTGGCACGGCACGGCAAGGAATGTTTATACGACGAATAAAAATATAACTTAAATGTATGACAATAAAATTGAAATTTCAATGGTGATGCCAAAGGACGTTGCGGCATGCCTAAGGATACCACGGCATCATTGCTGCCGAAGAAATTTCAATTTTATTGCCATGCGTTCATGTTATATTTTCTGTTAGTCGCATAAAAATCCCTTGCCGTGCCGTGCCGCCAGTGGGCGCCGGCCCTAAGTCGGGGCCACCAGTGCTCTCAGAAGAAAAAACATTTAATTAATTTAATAAAAAAATATTTCATTCCATTAAGCCACTTACTCAAGTATAAAAGCTAAAATATGACACACAATGCAGACAAGATTTAATCAAATGTATGAAAACAAAACCAGCTCGTATAGAAACTCCGATTAGCTCGACAAACGTGGGATGTTCACCCATTTCTTTTATATTAGTAATTGCTTTAGTCAGAATGACAGAACAACGATCTCTTGCATATGTCGTATGAAATTCTATGGAAATTGCTCATAGTTAATTCAAAAGCTAGAATATACAACGCTATTTAATAACTTAATAATGGTACCCAAAATGCCTTGTTCATCATCATCATCATCATTTCAGGCGAAAGACGTCCACTGCTGGACATAGGCCTCCACCAAGCACCGTCAGTTCAGCCGGTTCTGTGCTTTCAGCATCCATCGAATTCCTGCGGCTTTACAGAGATCATCAGTCCACTTTGTGGGAGGCCTTCCAATGCTACGTCTCCCGGTACGCGGTCGCCACTCCAGAACCTTTCCGCCCCAACGACCATCTGTTCTGCGAGCAATGTGCCCTACCCACTGCTACGTAAGTTTGGCCATTCTTCGGGCTATGTCGGTTACCTTCGTTCTCCAGCGGAGAAGGTCTTAAATGGCTTAATACCTTGTTAGTGGTTAAATAATGAAAAGATTCTTTTCATTTTGAAATAATCCCATTAATTAGATGGCTATTTGATGGTAGGTCAGAGGTAATATGAAGTTGGTTAGTTAATTTTAAAAACGTTATTTATACTAACTAACCCATTTTAATGGGCGGACGAATTGTTACCATCGCGGTTAGAACCTGGATGAGACTGGCACAGGAGCGTGGGTATTGGCACATGGAAAGAGAGGCCAGTCTCAGCAGTGATAATAATGAACCCATTCTAAAGACCAATACTTTTCAGTCTGTATGGATTCTTAGGCGAGACACCTCGCCAAGTTCATTAAACAAAATTAAAATGCAGAAACTTAGCATGTCGTGTCTTATTTACTTAAATAAATCCTTATGAATATGATCGCTCGGCAATCACTGGAAGTTTACCTCAACATACAGTTGGAGGGAATACGCTTTGCATGCATATAAGACTGATTGAAATTTTACGCTCGCAGGAATTTTTACGCATATTTTAGGGCCGTTTCGCAATTTCACACCCATTCTAATATAGTCGTCGGTGAACGAGTATTTTACGTATAAATTTTCACTTTCCTTATTTTCTGCGTATTAAGAAATGTGTACGAAGAAACGTATACAGGGGAATGGGAATTAGAAACACTGTTTGTCGGAGTTCGGATTAGATTTTGTCAAAATTTGTTTGCCTTCAATCTCGAGATGGAATATTTGATCTACAGATTCGTAGATATGTTGACAAATAAATGATAGGATTATTCTTATGAGTACGTATTAGACTACATCAACAATATTCGATCTTTAATTTGTTTTTTTACGAGTTTATATTTATGTAGAAACGTGAAGAAGTACACCTACATAAACTTTTGTTTTATTTACAGTAGGTTGGCAAATCTGCAAGCTACACAAGGCTCTAGTTCATTATGACCACTTAATGATTCCTTACTTCGAAACCACGTCAACTCCTTAGCTAATCACGACATCTGCTAATAACGTATTCTCTATGACACAATGTACGAAGCCGCGCGAAATGAACGCGAAGTTGGCGTGGTTTGAACTGTCAAAATGCCACGCTTGACAACCGTACGTGGTTTCCACGTGGTAAGATTACGCGGGGAATAATAATGACCTTATTATTATTCATTCAAATAGAATTGGGGCCCTCTGGTGTGTTGGAAAATACTCGGTATCTAGTTAATCTTGCTAAGTGATCTACACGAGCGGCACGTTGTCGACAGCAGTCGCCGACGCGTTGACTGGTGGCAGTTTTGGTTGGTTGGTAGCTGCAGTTGCCACTGTCGTTAGCAATGTGCCACTCGTATACATATATTAGCATTAAGGTGCTCCTTGTTGGATAAGCTAGACCTTATTGTCTAAAACATAGAAAAAAAACTATATCACACGACAGTACCTGGGACTAGATAAACTGTATCAGTTGCGGCCGACATACACGGACTGCTTGAAGCAGTTGGGATGGACTGCTTCAAGCTGCGACTGCATAGTGAACGTACACGCATACACGAAACTGCTCGAGCAGTTGGAAGTGCTTTGGGCGGTCGTGCGGTCAAGCAGTCGCCAGGCATACACTGACTGCTCGAGCTGTCGACTGCTCTCGCGCAGTTACCTGATTTGAATGACGAGCATTTGGTATCAACTGCTCCAGCACTTATCAATGGCAGCTTCAAGCTGTTGTCTAAGACTGCAAGAGCGGTCCATCTATGTTGATCCATCGCTAACTGCTCGAGCAGTCCGTGTATGTCGGCCCTTAGATTACGGAAAAAACTTCACTTTCTTTACTACCAAACTGACAGATCATAAATGATAAAGAAACTCTGAGATCTTCTAAGTAAAACAGACCTTGGTAAAAGAGGCCACGATAAAGAAGATTACTTACATAAATACTACACCCCTCGCAGCTTTGTTCGCTCCATAAGGTTAAAAAAGCACGAAGATCTTAAGCAGGCAAAGTGCAGTTCTTGCCAACAACAGACCTCGCTCAGCAATTTAACAATTGCAAAGGTAAAAATACAGAATGCGAGTCAAACATTAACATTTACATTGTTTCGCCCCCAGCAACTTATATTAAACCGTTGAGGGACATTAGAACTTATAACACTTGAACGTAAACTTGCTACACAATTACAAACTTAAGTTTGCCGCTGTACAACAACAACAATGACTTTAGTGCTGAGAATTTAGTGTTGGTTGTTGTGATGGGAAGTAGTTTATGAACGGCAAAAACAATTTTGTGCTTTGTTGGAAGAAAGCATCCATTCATGTAGGAGGGATGCGCCCTTATTTCTTTCACCCCACATCGGTTGTCAACGTAATTTTTTTAATCATGTTTTATATTCGTATTAATTTACTTAACGACCGTCTTAGTCGGAGGTTTTTGAATGCGTCGCTACGTTTTCGATGAATAACGAATGAGCTTGCAGTATTATAATTAAGTTGGTGATTCTTGAAGATTGTTTGCTGAAGCATCGGTACGGAGGATTCTGATCTTGATTTTCATATTAAACTGACATAATAAGTCTGATTTGATTGGGTTCATTTACATGTTGGCGTGGGAATGTACTCGTAAAAATACTGTTAGTAAAATGGAGCTGATTTTGAAAAGCTCCTAATTAAATTAAAATTATCTCAGCTGAGAGAACTTTAAAATAATAAAATCGTTGAATTTCATTCAAGTTATAGTGGTGACCTTGAGGGAAATAAAGAAATTGAATTAAATAATTCTACGTAAGTAGCAGACGTTGTTTTTTGTGATAGTTTTGAAATCTTCGTATTCGTTTTCGTATCTACTGTCTCGTTTATCGAGATCATAGAAACGGGTTTTGACGACGCTAGAATAGACAAAATGACAGATTGTGGACAAATAACTAAAGAAATCGCGTGCAGGGGCCTCCGTCAACGAAGATACGGCTCCATCCAAAAGTTATATACTTCGGAATGACCCCTACTCTTGATTAATTAACTTTTTCGGACGGTCCAAAACACATCGGGAGTAACGACAACTATCAAATCGTGTTGTCATTAATTCTGAGTTCAGGCCCCGAACTAATATATGTACATATATTATATCCGTAGATGATACGGTGATATATAACCGCCCGTAATTTCGGCCGAAGCTACATAATATTTTGCGCTTAGAGAGTAGACCGAAACGAAACGAACACCAATACAAACTGTGATGCTACCAACAATGTAACTAGAATAATACTTTTACAATCGTTATTTCTAATGATCCACTTTATATTTCCCCATTAATCCATTAAGAAAACAAATAGAAGGGGATTTCAGATATGATTTCAAAGAATTTCAGCATCCAAATCACAAAAGGCGATATAAAATTTACAAATTGTAGCCATAAAACGAATGCGGGAAACTTAGACCGGGGAATTATGTACGAGCTAAAGGTAATGGTAGGTCTTTGAAACAATGTAACTTTACATTTATTGTTATTCGAGTCATCCTGAACAAATAGGGAGGCATCAGGGGTCATAATGTGATTTTTATTCAATACAGACCTGCAACTGTGTTAATTCTAAGGAGCTTTACAATGCATGGTCTAAGTGATGGAAGAAATTGAGGTGGGACGGGAGTTGATACAAATGTATAAAGTGATATATTTTTGTAGTATCGTAGAGGCGTCAGGTTTGCTATGCTGCTTTGCTACGTAAATTGGTAGCATAGAAGCAATTCACACACATTTGCTTTGTGTTTTTTCCCGCGACACCAATTAAACGATATTATTTTTAAGCAACAATGTTTACCTACATGTACTAGGAAGAATTACATAGTAAAAATTAAATAACTAAGTACATCAGCCCCAACAGCGTCCTAAAAACTATAGCAGAAAAATGCGACATTGGATATGCCTACATATATGCCACAGTGGCGCAATAAAAATATGTAGTTTGTGTTGTTTCTCTGGTAAGTACTAACACTAGTTTCTAAGTCGTGTGTATACTAACCAAATAGACGTTGTAGGTCTGATATAAAAGATTTTAATTCTGATACTTTAATACAACTTCAAATTATTTTCTTTCTCTAATTTAAAAAAACTAACAATCTTAAAATAATAATATGTAGAAGTATATAAAAAGGAAGGGAAATTATCAAAAGGCATCAAAAAATTCGTCCGCATCACTGTCAATAGGAAACGTGCCCAAAAGGCTGGCAGCATTGCGACATTCTATGGCAATGCTGAATCTTTGGCCAAAAAATAGGCTAGCCCTCTGGTCGCGTGAAGAGTCAACCAAACTTTTTTCTCTTAAACGCTTTCTCAACTCCTCTCAACAAGTCGCTACCTCTTATAGCTTCCACCAAAAACTGGTCGAGAACACGGGAGGTAAAATTCTTGAGGTGTTGTTTGCCCTAAAGGCGATTTACTCCAAGTGTCTGTTAAGACGATAATTACAAAAGTTTTTTAATTAGTTTAATTTTGCCGTAAGCCGACGAGATTTTTGAAGCTTTTAAAGCATTATGCACGATACGTTTACGAAGCGAAAAAAACTGCGAACTTTTCTTTGTGTGTGTGAGATTCTTTATTGGGTTTATTGTTCTTTATTTCCTTTTCAGATTCTGATAAGCTGGATTAGATATTAGATTGTAAGGTTTTTTTTTCTTCTTCTGTCTATGGTTCGATATGGCAGCTGAGCGCAAGGTCCTTCATTCAATTCCTAGCTAAGGCCAAATGTGTGAAATGAGTTTGATTCTTAATAGTCGGTCAGCCCTGTCAAACGTTGCACCAGTGTATATTCAATACTACCTGGGAGTACAGCATGTAGTTAATTTAAACATTTAGGATCGTACTGAAAAAACTTACACACTCTTATTGAACGTGTGTCTAATGTCAGTGTTACGTCAAAGTCCATGTAATTATGTCGAGTTTAAAAAGTGTTTAGCTTATATAACTGATAAACACTGTTTTGTGGCAATAAGGGGGCCTAAAAAGGCCACTTTGGCAGAATCATAATAGGATAACAATATGAATCATATTAAAAATCGTAAAATGGTCACAAACTGACAATTCATAATATGATCTGTGTGCAACTCATATCACAATGGAATAACATTTAAACTGTAGAAATAAAAAACCAATTTGATTAATAAAAACTGTAATGAAAAATTTCCCGGTAAAATTACGGTTTTTATTTTTTCTTGCGGCAATGTTTACACCAAATATGAAACGAATTTTTACGAAAATTAGAGGAATTGCTAATGATCTGCTGGGAATTCAGGAAATGAATAGCTTTTAGAGGTATTGCTTAAAGTGGCCTTTTTAGGCCCCAAGGTTAGGTATTATACGTAAAATCACATATTTTTTCTCGGGAAAGTTGTTGATCTATAAAACCTAATTTAAAATATCATACAAAACTTGATTCACAAGGTGCAGCCTTGTAAATGTTTCGTTCCATCTAGTCACTAATCCCGGTACCTCTCAGCTTAGGATATTTACTGCTATACTACATCGAAAGTCAAATCCAACCGCTATTCATCTCTTCGGCCACAATTACGCAATTAGGCCACATTCAAGCTGAAGTCCTGGTAATAACATAATGGTGATAAGTTGGACTTCGGGGCTGCTAATCACGTTTCCATTTTTATAGGTCTGGCAAAAAGTTTAAGCACGCATTTGGGGCTTAGGGACTGAACATTAGAATGCTTTATAATTTCGAAGATTATAATTGCTTTTAAAGATATTTTGTTATTGTCAATAACAAACAAAAACACACATATCAAAAACCACCGGGAACCGGGTCAGGCGCTTTACTTTGTGTAAATTATTTCATCACCACTGCTCTCAAAACAGTGAAGGAAACCATCGTGAGGAAACCGACATATCATAGAATAAAAAATTCGAAGACATGTGACATCTACTAAGCCGCACTGGGCACGCGCGGTGGATTACGGCTTACTCCTCCTCCTGTATCCCAGTAGTGGGAACATTATGTGGCTGGTTATGTGTATAGTCAATAAAAAGTCCTTGATCGACGAACGTACACTAAAATAAAATTGCGCGTGCAACACCTTACACGTGATAGGGGAAATTCCTTAAAAATAAATAATAAGAGAGATTTAGTGTGAGAGGCAGAGAGAGTTATATGTTTCTTCTCTCTCATGTAACGAAATGTGCCTAAGCGCGACGTGTCCATGAAATTTCACTCTCGATTCTCGTCCAATTATCGCGTCCAAATATCGAATCGCTTCGTTTCACTTCAACAACGGTAATTAATAAAGAGCCCAACTTGAACTTACGAGTATGTGGGTTTTGAATTTTTAGGTTTGTTGAAGTTTCACCGGATATTTTGGCGCAACTTAGGAGAGGCCTATAAACGATAAGCTTAGCTGATTGAAGTCTTACTTTCTATTCATGCATTAGTACATTTGGAGTGGAGAACGCGTATCGGCAAGCGTAGTGTGGGACGGCCCCCAGCAAGATGGAAGGACGACCTTAAGAAGGTGGCTGGGACAGACTGGATGCGGAAGGCGGAGGACACGGCGTTGTGGCGCAGCCTGGGAGAGGCCTATGTCCAGCAGTGGGCTGGGATAGGCTGAGTTGATTGATTAGTACATTTTAAGTTTACTATAAAATACATACGCATTTTGAGACCAAGACTAATTGATGACAAAATAGCCCACCCTTTCAACATCGGCCCTCAAATGGTTAGGTAATATTATAAAGTCGTCGCTAAACTATCAGTTCATAATAACTCCTATAACAGATTCTGCCTATCCTCTCTGGGATTAAGGGCGTGATGCAGCTGAAAGCCAACAGGGCAGAACAACTTGCGACCAGCCCCGGAAGAGGAGCACGCGTAGCCAAGCACGGGATGACGTCACTGCCAAGTTTTAAATTTAATTAAAGACAACTTTGGGGCGAGGCATTGCGACTGTAAACAGATTATGTGTGGGCAGACGGACGTTTGTTTGGGATGCTTAATTATTTGTAACAGTGATGATAAATCAATTATAGTTAATTACATGTTAAGGGTCTTACAATTCGTTACCACAACAGCCGACTCCCGGCCACCGTAGGCGCGGGCCTGCGGGCGGAGAGCAATGGGTAACTCTCCGTCCGATCAGGACCAGGCCCGTGCCGGACGGTGCGTATGTGTTCCACGCGCGCCTCAAAGAGAAGTCAGCGTAGTTGACGGGGCCCGACAGGGCCGAAGCCTGCTGGGGTAGCGGGATCGTCCGAAAGGGTTACCGCTGCCCTGGTACATAAAGGGCTAAGGAAGGAACACGGGTGGGTTTTAGTCAGTAAGAGTCTGACACTCCCTTCTGCTCCACCCAGAGCGGGAGGGGTCATTGGATGATTTCCAATCCTCAAAAAAAAAAAGGGTCTTACAATTCGTTACCACTAACAGGGAGTCAACAGCCGACGAGCACGAACTGACGGGGTCCGCTAGGGCCGATGCCTGCCAGAGCGGCGGTTTTTCGAAAGAGATACCGGGGCTCCTGGTACGGGCAATTGAAGGAACGCGGGTGGGTTTTAGGCAGTAAAAGTCTGACACGCCCTTCCGCTCAGCCCAGAGCGAGACAGGTCATTTGATGATTTCCCAACCAAAAAAAAAAAAACAATTCCTTACCACTAACATCCGAATCCCAAATAGGTGTTTTTTTTTGTTTTTGTTGCTAAATGGGCCTGCTCTTGACCTCGATCACGCCTGATGGAAAGCAATGGATGAGGTCTATGTTGGAATGAGCGTGCCATAAATATAGATCTTGTCGATGTTTTATCAAACCGTTATTTCCGGGAAAAAATCCTTCTTGACCTTACTATCGAATATAAACATGGATATAATAAGTCCAGTGATAGGAATAGGTAGTGCCTATTTGCCTAAACTTCGAAGAACAGAGACAAGAAACGGAGACTTCCTTAGGACTACATTTTTTACGTTTATTTTTTCCGTACGTACATTTTGTTTCATGCTTTCCAATTACGTCATATTTAAAAAATAATATAAAATACATATATTGGTTACAACAATATTCTATGTGTTTTATTTTTCCTTTAGAGCCCATAGAGGATAAGTTATTATTATGGAGTTATAAATTATAAATATTACGTCTAGTCGCAAACTTTAGGTAAATATAGACGAATTACTTATTCCAAATAACATAAATATTTTTTTAATGTATTTAAAAGTGTTGTCCCGAATTTCGGGACAGATGTCCCGGAAAAATTTAGTCTTATGGAAGTCTCCGTTTCTTGTCTCTGTTCTTCGAAGTTTAGGCAATTAGGCACTACCTATTCCTATCACTAATAATAACACAACACGGTGCACCGCCTGATTTATTATAAAAAAATATAAAATTTGATGTTGTGTAAATGTACGTTTTGCAAAATTTTAGGTAAGTACTTAACAAAAATATTTTAAGTGTAGTTAACGTACCTATTTCTAATTTGGAAAATCAGAACAATGTCTACGAATTTCAGATATATTTTTATATGTAAAACATTTCTACGTGACAACACCATACCAAAGAAATGTTTTAAATTCATTTCTGCTTTTTTTACCGTCCACCGCCGCGTTTGAACCGCTCGTCTGCACAACAACAACAGTCGCCATGTGTCGCCACGTTACAGATGCACAAAGTATTGCAACGCGACATCCACGCACTTTTGCATAAAGACAACATGGCCGACTCCCTTGTATGGGGCTCTGTTATTATAACTGTTTTTTTCTTTTGGATGACTGAGGATGTTATTAAGTGTTTTGATGATACTGTTATTTCTTTTAGAGTGTAGTATGATGTACAATGGATCTGCGTGAATCAAAACCATTGTAGATCATACTACACATGATCAGTAAATTTGACTTTGATAACGAACGTTATTTTCAGCATTAAACTGCACAGTTGCGTCACAATATACTGTGGATGCGTGCATCCATAAGCACAATATTTTGCGTACGTTATGTGCTCTACCGTAATCAGTGAATTTTCACACCAAAAATTAAAATTCGTTTTCGAGCATCTGTTATTTGGACAAAGTTACTAAGTTTTATGTACAAAATGCGTAGGTAGACGATGGCTTCGTGAAGGGTCTTCTTACATCCTAAATTTAAAAAGATTTATTTTCTGCTTAATTTTCAGCTAGCCAAACGATTACCAGAACAAAACTGTCAACGAGAACTTCTGATTATGACAGGCGTCTTCATAGCATGTACAGAATAATATTAAATTGAGATTAAATCCAGTCTAATTTAATTCTTATTCAACAAAGAGAAATCCAACTGATATTGTAGCTACATAACAAGACATCAACTAACTAACAGGTGAGAAAGGTTTCATCCACGAAGGTTTAATGTGGAGGTAAACTTGAGCATACATAGGTACCACAAGAACCCACTTTAACGCGGTAGTTCGCGTTAATTTAAAAAGGGCCCCGCCTATTACAGTTTGCGCGAAAGCATAAAACTCACGACCCAATTTGGCAAAAAGAAAATTTCTCGCAAAATTACCTATTTGGAGCCAGGGCACGTGTTTTTGAAGTTTTAAAAATAAAAAGGAATGTTGGTTTTGCCGAAGCCAGAATGTAAAATGTAAAGAATTATTGGAACATAACAAAATATGACCGGACGGGTTTACCTCTATAAATCGTTTTACATCTGCTATAATGTAATGAGATTTAACCCTCCCATTCGCGTTTACGACATACCCGGGCCGTCTAAATAGATCAAAATATTTTTTTTCTATAGAAAGTTCTTTTTGGAAATATACGGGTCTATATTCAAAACGAGATCGCTAAATTGACTGTTATTCGATGATGGATCTGGATGAATGATAAGAAACCCGAGTCCATTCACGTTTTTATTTGCTAGACCAACGGGGTAATTTCGTAACACATTAACAGTAGGAATAGCTTTCAATTTGACAGTTCAACAACATTCATTGCGTTATTTACGTTGTTGATTGTTTTTTTTTTCGCACATATGAAGCAATGGATTAGCAATATCTCATCGATTTTTGCATTAAATCTATCAAAATATCAATTCGTACTAACGTACTGAAGCATAATTGGAACTGAACAAAAATGAATTTATTAAAAAAAAAGGAATCTATTATAAATGTAAATGAAATGCTGATCGTTGGTAAGCGTATCACTTGAGAACGGCTGGACCGTTTGTACTTTTCATTTTAAAATATTCGTAGTAGCCCGAATGAGGATTATAGGAAAACAAATATTAGTTGAAAGTAACGAAAGTAAAAAGTAAGTGAAAGTTGAAAATTAGAAAAATCTGAAAATCCTTTTTTCTATGGAATTTCTGTTTGGACAGGAGAAAGTCTGTCCAGTCAACTAGTCTACAATAAATGTAAGAAATAATTTAACGTAGGTTTTCAAGTTTGATTGTTGTTGAACCTTAATAAAGAATAGTTTAGATTGACATTAGATTCGTAGCTTAGTCATGCCACTAGTTACAGAAGGCCTGCGCAAAATCCACGCCCGTATATTTCCACTGCTTATCTTTTTAGTACAATCCCACAAAAGTTGATTGACGTATTCGAGAAGGGAATTCCTTTCTGAGAATTTGTTTAGTCCTCCCAATGGCCGAAGGAAATATTAAGAAATGCCTCCCGTTCTATTGATGCCCGATTTTTATTCGCCGTCATCACAAGATTAATTCCAAGAGGAGTATAGCTATGTATTTAGATATGGCTATAATGGCCCTTTTGAATTTCGGCTAATATTCATTATTGGATATTGGCGGAGTGGATTAACTGACGTTAATAAACATTTAATGTTCGGCAATTACATTAGAATTTTGTTATTGATGTCTCCAAGAAATGAGATCAGTCGTGTTTTTTTTTTATTATTTAGAAGTTGGTATAGAATGTTGTATACAGCAAACCTCTTAAGAGAAGTTTGTTTTGAATGGAAGTACGACATTACAAATGTATAGGTATTGAGATAGACAGTGATTTTCTCCAAGATTCTTTGCTTACTCTCTTTTGCTGGACATATATTTTCTAGACAATTTGATTTTGTAGTACTAGCTGCGCCCCACGGTTTCACCCGCATAAGTTTCGAACCCGTGGGAATATCGGGATAAAAAGTATTCTATATGTTAATCCTGATTATAAACCATATGTGTGCCAAATTTCATCCAAATCCGTTTAGTAGTTTTTGCGTGAAAGAGTAACAAACATCCATTCATCCATCCAACCATCCATCCATCCATCCATCCATACAAACTTTCACGTTTATAATATCAGTAAGATAAGATAGTAGGATAATCTCAGTCTCTATCGTTCCCATTGATGAGACACAGGCTTCCTCTCTATGAGAGGGAGTAGCCCGTTATCTACCACGCAGGCCCAGTGCGGGTTGGTAGATGTCACATGTCTTCGAATTTTTGGTTCTAGGACATGCCAGTTTCCTCACGATGTTTTCTTTCAGCGTTTTGCGAGCAGTGGTGATGAAATAAATTACGCAATGTAAATCACCTACCGGTTCGAATCCATGAACAAAACAAAAAAAAAAAAAAAATGTAACAACTACTACAAATATGTAGTAAGTTGTGGCCACTACCTCTGGGGTACCACTGTTCATTTGATTATGTACTTATTGTTAGTTAATGTGGTTGATCATTGGCCTTAAAACGGCAGAGTCAGTATAAAAAGGCATTTTATTTCTCCACCAATTTTTCAAGTTATGTATATGGTTGGCATACATAACACGAGCTTGGAAAACTGGAGGTTTGAACGTTATCCCACGTTAACCCGGCCAGGCTTTCCCTGTACATAGCCTCGTACATACAATTTATAAAGAATATAACACAAATATGTAGTGCATAAATCGACAGGTTTTTGGCTCACTCCCAGCTAACATCATGGTAACCTATTTCCTTCAGCTCGTTGTACAATTTCCGCGGGATGGTAAACAGTTGATAACTTCATGTTTTTGCTTTAGTTAATCATTCTGGTTTTACTTTATGAAATGAGAAGGAGAAGCGGTAAAGGCTGAGCTTGGTTGGCACCATTTGGAAATTGGATGTACATAGTAAATAAGCGAAATTTCGTGATGTATGACGATTTTCGCACGATCTGGTTCTTAGAATCTACCTTTCGTCTTCTTCCTGGTAGGCAAAAACAGTTAACGTCACAAGGGATATGAATAGTATCACCTACATACTATATAATACATACATAATCAGCCTATAATGTTCCCACTGCTGGGCCACACGCCTCCTCTCTGTGAGAGAGAGTGGGCCGTAATCTACCACGCGGGCCCAGTGCGGGTTGGTAGATGTCACATGTCTTCGAATTTTTGGTTCTAGGACATGCCAGTTTCCTCACGATGTTTTCCTTCACCGCTTTGAGAGCAGTGGTGATGAAATAATGTACGCAAAGTAAAGTGCTTGCTCCTCTCACAGAGAGGAGGCCTGTGTCCCAGCAGTGGGAACATTATAGGCTGATTATAATCATAATTATGTAAATATGTAAAGTGCTTGCTTGGGTTCGAACCTACGTCCTATAATACGTAAGTCGCGGCCCTTTCCACTGGGCCACCACTGGTCCAGCACCTACATACTCCGATAAACCAATTACTTAAGGAAGAAGATACATGATACGATGAACGGAAAACACAAAATAATGGCTCAATCGACGTCCACAATACATGCAGCAAGTTCATAAAATCTGATAAATCTTTATGAGCAATCCGACATTCCCGAGTGATAAAATCGATACCTGAAGTTCTTGACCTTAAGAACAAAAGCAACGTTAAGCTTTAATCGTAACTCAATAATTTATATCGAGCACAACACATCACTCGAGCCTTTACATAATGCACGAAGGTAGCTAAAACTGCGCTTCGGAGCTCTCGGATGGATCGGTAGTTTGTGGTGCTAGTGTGGTACTAATCATTGGAGGCTGCGTGAAGTTCCGTATGAATATTGTTGTGAGAACTGCGGTTTCTAGAAATTATTTTAGTTGAATTGAAATCATCGGGCAGTTACATATATAAAAGAGCTTCAAAAAAGAAAAGTGAGTGAGTTTGCAACATAATTTACACTTTCAAACACTATAATGATGCCTTCCAGTGTAAAGTGTGTTTTTTTCATAAGTAATACTTCATGACTGTCCCTCCTTCTGGGGCGAACGGAAGGTTATACAGCCTGCCCAAATTATAATCTTTCTGCCCTGGAGTATTAAGAACCGAGTCCAATTGAATATTTTCAGTCTCTTTTTCTAACCTAGACGTGGCAATAATGGTTTCAGTTCACACCACATCTTTGTCTTCACACATACGTTAGTAAGCGCCATTTTATCAGCCCAGTGCGCGGGCGCCTCCTATTATTTCTATCTGAATCTCTTTTATTGCATCGTAAATAAGTATAGTGACAGTTTTTATTGCGCCAAACTCAGTTCCGGAGTTAGTTGGGGTGAGATTAACATCTCCGAACGAGTGCAGAATAAGTATGAGGATTGTCGGTTTTAGAATTACTCTCGTCTTTGTTCTGTGTTCCTGGTAATTGCTATTACATTTTCTTGAAATGTTTTAATGATTAGCTGGTAATTGTTTAGAGGATTTGGGTTGAGCTTGGATTCCTGTCGAGGATTTGTATTTCGCCTTTCAATTACGGTTGTGAGTAATTTTAATAAGTACTAAGATTTGGTTTTTGATTCAAGTACCTACACTTTTGTAAACATGGCTTACGTTTACTATGAAGTAACCTAACATCACGCCGGTTTTTCCCCAAAGGATTAGGCAGAGGTATACTTTTAGTACACCCACAGACGTAATGAATTATACAAAGAGCTATGAACTGTTTTACGTATTAATAACGCAATGTTTTCAGGTTCAGTAGTAAAATACGAGTACCCACGTTACCAAGAAGATTAAACAATTACAGCCTGTATAAGTCGTGTACTGAAAAGAACAGCTCCCACTCAACGTTCCACTCGTATTCAATTTACAGATTAACAAAAATCCCTTGAAAAAAGCACCCCAAATCCCCTACGAATTTCTTACTGTACCTATACAATATAACTTATAGATACAGAAAATCCCCAAAAGAGAGACATTCACGCTCGAATTATCACTATTTGTTACGAGTGCAAACTTCGCTCCCCATGCAGGTACAGAAAAAATGCGAATCCATGAAAACTTTAACGTAAATAGTAAGGTATGTTTAAAGTTTGTGCCGAGGGTGAACTGATTGTGTTGCAGACTTTGTTTCTCTTATACGTGTATTTGAGTATCAGAAACGTTTTTGGAATTTTTATTTTTGAGGTCCAACTTTTCTTTTTCTTTTACGTCATGTTCTATAGCGTCTGGATCATCATTTACAGCATTTTTTTTTAAATATAACTTCAATTGTTTTACTTCACTGTTTGAAATTTTTACGTTTTGTTCAGATTGGCAGCTCACAGCCAACTGTCAGAATTTCAGAAGCAGCTACGATAATGTTCCTGTCGGGGGAGCGGTGAATGCTTATGCGAATCCTGCACCCGGCTATAGGCAGAGGTGGAATACCGTGGTAGTCTTAGCCTGTAAGAGTCCGGCATGCCCCTCTGTCAAACCCACGACGGAGGAAGTCCATGAGGACTTCCAATGCGCACCAAAAAAAAAAAGGCACGATAATGTTATTAGTGTCTATTCAAGTCAAATAATTTATTCCAAATAGGCCACTAAAAGGCACTTTTCAATGTAAAGAATTACAAGATAATGGAATTGATACGAAGAACCTTTTAGAAGGGACGCCTAGAGCATCCCTTTCAAAAGGTTCTTCGTATGGACAAATGGGCAAGAAACACCAACGATATCGTCAAACACAAATTCGTCTAAAACTCAAATGCCTTAGTTACTCTGCTCATTTGTGCATTTTTATCATTGTATGTGTAGCTTCTCAAGACCGGAACATATTCGATTACTGCATTCTCGCCGGTGTCAAAATATTTTATAAAAAGTAGATCATTTGTGCCGTGAGAACAGCGATCGTATTGTCGGTAGATTGAATTACCGTCTTGTGCAAGTTATTTAATTTGTTGTTAAGGCGAAGTTAAAACAAAATTGGTTAAGTTTATTAAAACTTTATGCACAAGTATATGTACTGTACAAAAGCGGACTTAATGCATATTCTTTGAAAAAAAAAAAAAACATTTGCCAACATTAATAACTGGGATTTCAAAAGTAAACAACGGCAAAAATCATGTTGACCTTTGCAAGCAATTCACAGAAATTAGGAAACGGAAATGAACAATTTTGTGAATGTTAATGTCCAGGAAATTCTTAGTATCCAAAACAACACTATTTTTTCCTACTTACTTCACGAGCATAAGACCAAAAAAGAGATGAAGATTTAGATTATACTATAAAATACTTTAATTCACTATTAAATTAACCTATTGTTATTTATTTACGATTGTTTTTTTTTTTTTGTTACTTAAAATTATTTATTTAGGGCTGATTTTTCAATCGACAGATAATTTTTATATGTAGAATAAAATTGACGTCTGACAGATTTTGTATGGAAGAACTGTCAAAAATTTTAAATTATTCCTCGGATAAAATTATCTGGCGTTGGAAAAATCAGCCCTTAGTTATATACACCAAAGCTCTTGCCTTTAAGAGTTGATCACAGTACCATAACAAATCAAACTGACGCATGCATGGAATACATTGTGGTTATTAAAGTATGCCCTCTTATTGTTTTAATAAGATTCGTGCTTAAGATAAAAACCTACATGAATTCTTGTACATTAACTTGATTTCACGGTCAAACCTTTTTGATCGTAATTGATACCCAAGTAATGGTTCACGTGGTGTTAAACGAATATCAATCATGAATGATCTTAATTTTCGCACTTATTAATGTTCATGGTCAACTTCATTTATGTAGAGGGGCTTGTGGCTAAGTAATAACAGTCGCGCGGGTCGATCGATCAGGTTAAGCTACGCTTGCCGCGGTTGGTCTGTGGATGGGTGGCCATCTTTACATATTAATACCAACGTCTCAATGTGCTTGCTGTGCCTCGGAAAGCACGTTGAGCCGTTGGTCCCGGCTGTCAATCGTGGATCTTTGGCAGTCGTTACGGGTCGTCAGAAGCCCGAAAGTCTGACAACCAGTCTTATCATGGGGTATTGTATTAACCAGTAACTGGGTTGTGGAGGTCAGATAGGTAGTCACTTCATGTAGAGTACTAGTATTCAGCTGCATCCGGTTAGACTGGAAGCTGACCCCAACATAGTTGGAAAAAGGACAGGCAGATGATGATGGTCTACTTAATTTATGCGATAACTAATTAATAATTATGGTTTTACAAAGGTAGTTTCCTTTATTATATTACTAGCTCTTACCCGCGGCTTCACCCATGTAGATGTCGAAAAATATCCCCATTGTTTTCATATAATATTATACATATATTGGTTTATGCGGCGCACGCGATTATAGCTCCCAGGTGTCATGATTTTAACCGACATCTTCATCATTCATCGTTATATTTTAGCTTATTTACACAAAGCCTTAGTGAATTGTTCACCTAAATCTTCCTTATGAATCACTCCGTCTAATGCTGAAAACCGTATGCAAATCCGTTAAGTAGTTTTTGAGTTTATCGGGTTCAGACAGACAGACGCAAACTTTGTTTTATAATATATAGTGATAGTGGTTCTGTCTCTTAAAATCACATTTCATGAATGATTCTTTGATTCCTCTTCGCCTATAGCTTTGATGTCGCACTTCAATATTCAAAAATACTTCATCATTAATCACAGTTCCACCCGAGACAGACATTACAAATCCAAATGAAAAATAATGTCCCTATCTCACCGATTCGAACGCACTTAGTATGGAAATGAAGTCATCAAGCTAAAGCCTACCATTCAATACGCGACTCGATCGCTAGGGTGACAGTGGTGACGCTCGTCATTCCTACAAATCATGTTTACTGGTTGTCCGAACAACGCGGGGGCAGACTGTCAATAATCGTATATTGCACCCTTCTGTCTGTGGCGCGTTTGGTTTGCTGGATACAGATTGTCATTGAATGATTTGAGGATTTTTTTAATACAGGGATGCAGGGACATCGATCCACAACCTGTTTCAGGACATGATTCTGAACGATAACGACATGAAATTTTTCGTCGGTGAAAAAAAAAATTGCTGTTCCATACATTTTGACCGCGTAGGTATTGATCGCAGTTTTCTATGAAACAGTTTTTTTTTAAGCCGATGAAAAATGTCTACGCTAGTAATCATGTGCTGTATTCATGGTTACAGTTTGCGCGTTAATACAAAAAAATACATCGCGGTAAAAAAAAAATGCAAAAAAATTGGAATGAAATCAATATTACTAAGATTTTTTTTTCTTCCGGATTTAAGTTAGGTCCGGAGCTGAAAAAAGCACTATTGGAAAACCTCAAGATTGAATTCAAAATCTGTCTTGTCAGAAGCTCTCAACTTGAAGATATCAATAAGAATAAGTAATGAACTCATTCTTCTTACGACCTACTTTTTAATTATGTATAATTAATTCGGTAATTATTAAGACTCAAACAGAATGTGTTAATTCAACGAAACTGTAGTAGTGGCGGGTAGGTTACTGGCTGTTGGATGACCTTTACAGCTAACCAGAAAAGAAGAAAAACCAATGACATTCGAACAAACAAAAAGCAGTCGAACGAAAAAATCTTGACACCGGAGTCCCGGACATGACAAGTCATCATCCACTTGACTCGCTCATGCACCTAACTGAACGGGTCACGAATCGACTCACCTGTTAGTGAATCTCGATGACTCGGCGGAAAGCGCTCGCGTGCTATACAAGTCATTCTATTTGTTTGTAGCTGGTTTATACCGGTTACAGGATTAGGTACTATGTATTTTTGTTGTTGTTCTCCTATGAATACAACAGGTAGTAATCGTTTCTGTGTTTGGTATTTGTGTTTTGAATTATTGTGAAATTATAATGGTATAAGCTGTTCCTGCTCGCAGGTTGCGTTATTGTAAATGGGGCTCGTAAGAACTACCTGTAGATAGGTATATGTTACTAGCTTCAGCCCGCGACTTCGTAAGCGTGGAAGTCGACACCACAATATACTAAAATAACAGCTACTTTTCCCGCCCGGGTTATTTTTTCGTTTTCGCTTAGAAAGAAAGAAAATACTTTTATTTGCGGCCAACATGACGAATAAAAAGAACACAAACACAAACAAATAACAAGTCGGGGGAAAACATGCGTCACATCCACGCAAAACGGCCATTGCTCAGCATAATGCTAAGACCCTATACGAGACAGCCCCAGCGCTGGTTCTTAGCGTTCTATCTGGCTATTTCTTTGTTGAGATGTTAAATAGCCTTCAAATCCGACTGGTAGTTCCAAAGATTTGCCCGTTCAAACAAACAAACACACTCTTTAACTTTATTATTAGTATACAGGGTGGCAGGGTCATTGACGCGCAACATGGTACCATGGATTCAGTACATAATTCTGGAACCTGATATAAAAAAAAAACTGTTGCATATATTTTGACCGCGTAGGTATTGCACTTTTCTAAGCTACAATCATGTGCTGAATTCATGGTTACATTTTGCACGTCGATGTCCTTGCCCCTCTGTATATATTTTCGAAACTTTGTGTTATGTGACTTACTGTGTAAAACCACTCCAGAAGATTCAGTTGAACAAAGCGGGGGTCACATACCTGAAACAAAAACAACAATATATTGGTTTTAGAATTAATGGTCCAATGTCGTATCGCATTTGTGTTGTTGCATAGCCTGAAGGAAATTTCCCGTAGGCAATTAAAAACGTTTAGAATCTAGTCGCAATCTCACTGTGCGACAGCCAATGTCAATAACGTGTCAAAAATGTATGAAATGAAAATCAGACGTATTTTTGACAGATTTCGACTGGGATTAGAATACAAACTGTACTGTTAGCCTGTATCATCCCACTGCTGGGCAAAGGCCTCTCCCCATGTCTTTCAGCTCTTTCGATCCAGGGCTAAAGTGGACCACTCGTCACACCACCAGCTCGTCCCGCCATCTTCTACGGGGTCTGCCGCGACGCCTTCTAGCTGTGTCAGGGTTCCACGTGGTGTTTAATTTAGCATTGAATATGAAACGTTCCTATAAAGATGGGAATTCACTCTTTCATCTGTCTGTGGTTGCTAGCTAGTAACTAATAGCTATACTGAGTTATCTACTCGTAAAGCCTCTAGGGTTCAAAGAGCAGTCTCAATTCCCGTGATAATTCTTAGTTACAACACCCAACGACCTCCCAGAGCAAAGGAAGTATGACCTAGACTGCACAAAATATCTTCAATGGACACACAATAAACAACTGACAGTCTCAATATTTTTCCTGCAAGCTCAAATGACTGCAATAAAATATAAACAAACAAACTGAACTGAATCAGTAAAACTAAACTAGCAAGTGACGAACTACGTCTCAACAAAGACAAACAGTAGCTTTATTCGCAACAATAAATAAAGTAAGCAAACACATGAGAAATAGTGGGTATACCCTTAGGAGCCCTCATTATTTTAATAGTGTAAACCACATTATCCAAACTAAAGTTAACTTTATTTGCTAAACATACAACCTAAATTCGTTTAGCACGTCGCTTGAGGTATTCAAAAGTTGTAGATCACTGCCTGCCAGCTGAAATTAAACCTTTTGCTGAAAACGTTAGGGTTTATTTCAGGGTTTTGTTTTCTCTAGCTTAGTGGTTGACCGGTAGGGACCGCACACAGTGTCTTGACGCCTACACTAGAATCGAATACGCCTTCGGATCAAGGGGAGACGAATAATTAACGTGTATCAAAGTTTCCAAACTTGGGAGGCTAATAAAATATTTGCATGCGAAACTTTTATAAGACGTGGTGGATCTTTGAGTATGTCTGACGGAGTTGGTGACTTGGAAGACTTACGTACCAACATTCTTAGAAAATGCGTTCTGATTTATATTAGGCAGCATTTAATTTATTTTATTCAAGAATGCATACACACGTCAGATTGCAGCATAAAACTGATTTACATCCATCACCTCACACATCAGGTCCAGTTGAAAACCAGCATCAGGCACTAGTTGTCTGGCATTTTTCTAAACTGGGCATTTTTGGCGCACGCGTGAGGCACACTTTCCTGCTAATTTCTTACATCGGACTTTTCACTTTTTATTTGTTTTTGTCTGATGTATTGTGTGTCTTTTAGTCTGTGCTAAGTAAATGTATTTTCTTTCTTTCTTTCATTCTCTAAGAATGTTGGTAGGTACGCAAGTCTTGTCTTCCCAGAATAAAGTCACCAGCAAAGAATTCCTATGCTTTGTGTTTGAAACTATGTAAAGTGCCCTGTGGCCTGATGAGATATTTATTAATTAGGGTGTGTTGTTCATAAGAAGCGACTGTGAAGTTCTGAAAATAAAAATTCTTGTTCGCTTATTTCTCCGTATTACGAATACCTAGGCAATGGACAGAAATGTGTGATTGAAGAAGTGATGAATTTTATTATAATTCTATCATCCGATTCTGCAGAGAGCCGTATTTAGAGCCAAGCTATAATATGCATTTTCGTTTTTGAGCTTTCTACACTTTTCGGTTGACTTCGGACCATCATCATCTTTTTATGCAATTTCTACCGATTTTTGCAAACACTCCAAGACAATATTCGTACGTACTCTAATATTTCTTAATGCCATAAAATAATAAAAGCCACCAGACCGATTTCGGTCACCATGGCCAATCTCAAAGGAGATTAGTCAGGTACGCAGGAGATATTATAGTGCACCAATGTGTACGCAAACACAGGTGCAATCTCTGTTCCTTTACTCTCATAGTCTCATAGGACCACATAAAGTACCGAATACGTCACAATCTCATTAACAGTTCAACGATATAATAACCTCATATCGATAACACTTCAAATACGTCCTTACTAAAACACAGACATAAAATCACTAATAACGATATCAAAATGAGACATACTCGTAAATAGGTTATTGATACATTAAGACCACCCATCTCTTCCGTATATTTTATTTCTTCGACCAAGTAGTGCTGGCCACCGGTAACGTAATTACGATTTTATTGTAAACAGCCGGTTTGTTTGTATGTGTAGTGTCGGATTAAACCGTCAAAACACAGTTGTAACGTAATTAGATTTAATGATGTTAAATTTGGAGCTGTATCGTGCTAGCAGGATTTAGATTTCAGCCATTTATAGGTGGTTGATTACGGTTTTCGATGACAGTAATGTGATACTCTATCGACACGTGTTTTGATGTGTTCGAAGGATTTAATAGAACCTTCTTGTTGGTTTTATTTGACATTCGATTTAAGGCATTGATTACCTCATACTTTGGTATAGGTATTTATTAGAGGAGGATATTGATAGTCATTTCCTTGTAAGTAGGTATAGTGTTTCTTCGAGTTGGATCTTTTATTGTTATGCAGGTGATGTAATTCGATTCCTTATTGTACTGTGCTGCTAGAGAATTTGTTGCACTACTTCTTCCCACCTGAAGCACAAGAAAGTGGTGAAGGGTGGGAGATTTGGGGGACTGTCTATTTACAGTCACCAAAGGAGATAAGTAACCAGGGTCGTCGGATATAGTTGAAGTTAAATAAGAAACCGATGGATATTTTCGAGTAAAATTAAATTAAATTAATAGAAAACAAAACAGGTCATTTATCAAATTAAATTTCGTTCGAAAACATCCATTGGATTCTTACCAAACTTCTACTATATCCGATGACCCTGGTTACTTATCTCCTTTCGTGACTGTACTTAACTTTGACGTTCAAAAAGTGCTGATCCTCAGCCTAGTTTGAGTAGGTAAATGACTTGGAAATGGACCCACGTGGGCCAGCGCGGGTTGATACATGTCACATGTCTTCGAATTTTTATTTCTAGGACATGCCGGTGTCCTCATGATGATTTCCTTCACTGTTTTGAAAGCAGTAGCGAGGAAATAATTTACACAAAGTGAAGCGCCTGACCGGGTTCGAACCTACGACTTACAACAGAGGGGCAATTCTGGTAATTTTAAGAACGTTCACAGTCTGATGTCAGTCTCAATCTGTCAAGAAAACCTCTAATTTCCCTACATTTTGACAAGTTTTTGACATTTGTATGTCGCTGAGATGAGACTGCGACTAGATTTTGAACATTGTGAGAGCAGAAGGCCAATTCTCGTAATTAAATTACGAGAATTGGCCTTCTGCTCTCACTTTTGATTTTATTCTTTACCTATTGGATGGTGCAACACTCCAAACACCAAAACTAAGAAATATGTAAATAAAATACCTTTCTTTTATAAGCAGACGATACAATTTCTCGCCCTATTAAGAATAACACAATAAAGTACATACAAAGACGGTGGTACACAAAGAAATTCTAATAAATTCATATGTACCTCCTGTGTGCAGTTTCACAAACGTAAGTCACTGGTTATTGCGGTGTGCCACCCGCCTTATTCGCCGTGTGTCGTTAGCAAAACAATAAACATTAAAATATATCAAATAATGTTATTGCACAGGTTTGCTGTGTGGTCTTCGCAAATAATGGTAACGTATCTTTAACTAGATATTTTTAACAAAACTGAAAGTATACTTTAACCCATAAACTTTGCTGAAAGTTAAGTAGAGATTAGCGACTGTTCAACCATACATTTTTGACGTCTGAACGACATTTAACTTTAATCATTGTTTATAAATAAACCCCTGAATGCATGACATGCTTATGCAAAATATAGTCATTCAATATTACTTATTTGACATACTATGTACTCATTATCGTCAGAATCCATTCACTATAAACATGATAATTATAGCGACTGTCTGAAAGAGAAAGCAGTGGGCTCATACAGGCTGTAATGATAGTGGTCATTACAGCCCGTACGACCCACTGTAAACCCACTGCTTGGTATATAGGTTTACTTTTCGTTTGTCGGTCCTCTCGGATCTGCACTGATCACATCCAGCAGTTCCAGCATCCTAATTGCGTAACACACGATCAATCACATTGAATGATATTGCTAATGCATTGCTTCAGATGTTCGAAAAAATTGTCTGCTCAACAACGTAAATAACGTAATGAATGTTGTTGACCTGTCAAAATGAAAGTCATTCCTACTGTTAGGTACTGTGTTACGCAATTACCCCGCTGGTCTTTCGTATTTTCAATAAATCTGGCGACTGATCTGCCTACTGTAGTTACCAAGCTGACCGTTGCCATTCTATGTCGGAGGATCATTATTCAGGAACTGGACATAGCTATTCCATCACAATCATTAAATGTAACCACTGCTCTCAAAACGATAAAAGAAAACATCGTAAGGAAACCGGCATGTTCTAGAACCAATCGTTCGAAGACATCTACCAACCCGCACTGGGCCCGCGTGGTACATTACAGCCCACTCCCTCTGAAAAAAGAGAACAATGTACGCTTGTCATGCATGGACATAGCTCTATTCCATCAGAATCATTAAAATGAGAATAAATAGGTGTCTATCAATTGATTTTTCTGCAGTCAGTACTGAAGTAGCTCACGTCGTCAAGGAGGAGCCGCCGATTAAGGTTATCGGTTCCGTATATGGCCACTTGAACATTGTCAGCACTTTGTAGATTATGTGTAGGTACACTTACAAAGGACTATGGAGGGAAAATTTACGCATTTTTTAAGGTATCTAGAGATTTTTAGAGGTGTCATCTCAAAGGTGTTGGGAACTTTAGCACGCGGTGATGTAGCCTAGATAGAGTAAAGATCGGGAAAATCGGGAAAATCGGGAAGTACGTAGGTAGATATATATATTAAGGTTCATGTACTTTTTATGATACCTAACCAGAATTATATCAACGTGTTTTAGGCAATTTCAATCCAACCATCTTTCTTTTTAACAGAGTTTTAGATATTTTAATGTAATCTGCATTCGCGATTTATTTGTCAAAAATGTAAAAAAATATGACTTTATGGAAAAATAACTTTAATTCATACACAATAAAGTTCAGTTTACGCTACAACTTCAAATATTTTTGTAACTTTTTCAATAATGCTAGTCACTCTGAAATCAACTTAATACCCAACTAAATAAAGTTTATATTTGTTTAACTTTCAATAACATCATTTTGAAATATAAATTTTAATAGCCATTAAGTTCTCTTACCGTCAGAATAAGTAAGCTTATCACTGGTAGTTCGTAAAGATCTTGACAGAAGACAGTCATCCACTGTCCTCTAATATTTGGCTTACTTTTTTTAATTCCTTTTGCCTTTGCTTTTCATGATTATCAGCATATCATAAGGAAACAGGTAAGTTTGACAAATCGATATAACAAAATTCTATGACTCTTTCCCTTATCGTTATTATAATTAAACAAAATCGCTTTCTATTATTGGTATTGACGCATCGACTCCATCCTTCTATTGTTAACATTAGTGAACGCACAACATCCACACGAGGTATGAGTTAGGGTTACCATAATTTTGCCGGTTAATATCAGGACGCAGGAGTTTTGTTTGCTTTGGAGTGACTTTGAATAATGTTTGCAGTTGAATATCCAAGGAGGCGGAAATGAACAAGATGTTATACAGAAACAATTCAAACGCCAGCATATCAAGCTACTACAATCTGTCGAATTTCTTTAATAGATTTTCAACTTTATCGCTAAAGCATTAAGGTTCAAGGTTGACCTTGAACCTTAATGCTTTGGCTTTTTTGACCTTGACCTGCTGGTGTCTGTACAAGGATCAATTGGTCAGCTATGCCCCTGGTTTGAAAACGGTAAGGATCTCATAGGTACTCTAAAAAACTGACCTCTTATATTATTACATGTTTATGCTTAGACACTTAAAAAAACGTTGCACTTAAAGGAAACATAAATTTTATAGTTTCATAAATTTTATATTTCGCAATTTGAGTTCCTTTACTATACAAAATGAAAAAATATTTTACTGAAGAAAGTCTTCCTACCTTTTTTCTTTGCCATGAAATTGGACATGTTCGTGAATACAACTAATTCAATATCGTTTATTATAATTTTTGTTTCATGAATATAGGTAGTCATAATAAGCCTATAATATTTCCACTGCTGGGACACAGGCCTCCTCTCTGTGCGAGGGAGTGGGCCGAAATTCACCACGCGGGCCGGGTGCGGGTTGGTAGATGTCACATGTCTTTCAATTTTTGGTTCCAGGACATGCCGGTTTCCTCACAATGTTTACCTTTACCGTTTTGAGAGCAGTGGTGATGAAATAATTTGCACAAAGTAAAGCGCCTGTCTGGGTTCGAACCTACGACCTACAACTCTTAAGTCGCGGCCGTTACCACTGGGCAACCACTCTATCGGTAGTAACTAAAGAAAAACAAAACACTGTCAATAAGTTCCATCATAAATCCATCGCCTGGCAACCCTACTAAGCGTGACTTGCCACCTTCCGCACGATAATTCTCGCTTCCTGCGGTCACTGCAAGTCATCGTAGGGGTGAAATGATTAGAAATTAGTGCCTATTAGTATCCTTTTCTGTTATTAATGCAGTTAGATTTATTTCATTGAGGGTAACTTTAATTGCTCTGTTGCTGGCGTCGACCTTTCTTTGAAAAGTTGCTTGAGTTATTTTTGTGTTAAGTAAAAAGTACTTATCTTTCTAAGAAAGCTTTTAAAATAAACATTTATAACACTTGCTGCGTCCCGCTATCTCACCCGCATAAGTCTTGATACCGTACACGGTATCAAGACTAAACAAAGGTTGGCACATGGGTATAACCTGGATTATGACATAGGATACATCCTATGTCATAATCCAGGTTATACCCATGTGCCAACCTTTATCCAAATCTGTTCAGCCTTTTTAGCGTGACAGCGTAATAAACAGACATACAGAAAATCAAATCTTTTTCTTTATAATATTAGTTTAGATATCAGCACGCCTGTTTTCCTCTAAGGGTTAGGCAGAGATGCACCTATAGTAACACCCACATTTCGCCAGTTAAGTCCCATGTAATAGAGACCGAGCCTATTTTAAGTCCCATGTAATAGAGGGCGAGCCTATTTAAGTCCCATGTAATAGAGACCGAGCCTATTTCAGTCCCATGTAATAGAGACCGAGCCTACTTAAGTCCCATCTAATAGAGGGTGAGCCTATTTAAGTCCCATGTAATAGAGACCGAGCCTATTTAAGTCCCATGTAATAGAGACCGAGCCTACTTAAGTCCCATCTAATAGAGGGTGAGCCTATTTAAGTCCCATGTAATAGAGACCGAGCCTCTTTCAGTCCCATGTAATAGAGGGTGAGCCTATTTAAGTCCCATGTAATAGAGACCGAGCCTATTTAAGTCCCATGTAATAGAGGGCGAGCCTATTTAAGTCCCATGTAATAGAGACCGAGCCTACTTAAGTCCCATCTAATAGAGGGTGAGCCTATTTAAGTCCCATGTAATAGAGACCGAGCCTATTTAAGTCCCATGTAATAGAGACCGAGCCTACTTAAGTCCCATCTAATAGAGGGTGAGCCTATTTAAGTCCCATGTAATAGAGACCGAGCCTATTTAAGTCCCGTGTAATAGAGGGCGAGCCTATTTAAGTCCCATGTAAGAGAGGGCGAGCCTATTGTCGTCAACCGGGCACAACAATAACACTGCCCGGACCGGAGCATCGAACCCACGGCCACATGGCAGCAGTAGCGCTTGCGACCACTAAACGAACGAGGCATAAATAATATACCAACGACTGGACCACAGATAACATTTGTTTTGGTTTTTATGATGAAGGCTTTCATCTTTAAATAGTGTGATTAGCGAGTTGTGTGCAGGTAATAAACGTTATAAGACAAGCTCAAGCAATTTAACAAATTGCGTTGCCTTTCAAATGTCCTGAAAATATCAACACACTAGGTTCTTATACACCACACTGTCTGCGCCGGTCAAAAGGTCACTTTCAGCTGAATTCTAAATGAACTGAGAGAAAACTTTTCATCTGAAATAGGCTTTTACAGGCACTTACTTATGAAAGATCATGAATTTAGAAGCGAGAAAGAGATATTAAGAGACTGCTCAGACCCGACTTTCAGACAACTTAGTTTGGTACTTCAATCTATAGGTAGTTTGTGAGTCAAATGACTATTTAGCAGCCTGGACATTTGGTCAGATTCACGACATAAAATCAGATTTGTGTTCTGGTCATCTACAACGTCTACTTACGACCTTTTTAAATTTATTTGATACTAGCTTTTGTCTGCGGCTTCACCTGCGTTGATGTCGGAAAATATACCACGGAAACGTACGCATGGCTACACATGAAGCTATAAATAACCAGTATAAGCTGACTTCTGACAAACACAAAAGATCCTAAAAACTATATTTTCGGCATCAGAGTCATAATTTTTTTTTTACTAGCCTACGCTGTCCCACTCCTGGGCAAAGGCCTCCCTCCACTGCTTCCATCTTTCGCGAGCCCGCGCGTCCTCCTTCCAGTTTTGACGGAACCTATCCAGCTCGTCCCGCCATCTCCTACGTGGTCTGCGCGACCTAGCCTCGCTGTCTCAGGGCACCAATTATGTGCTATTTCGGCCCACAGTAGGTACGGCATGCGGCAAACATGTCCTGCCCAGTCCCATTTAGGTTGGGCATTATTACTTAAAAAAAAACTTCAATGTACAGTTTTGAAATCACCATACACAATACATGGAAACCAATGAGCCACAAGCAAGACGAGCTGTATTTTTTACATAAACACGATTTTTTAACCACCCCCAAGACCGAAGTCCTTAAAATTTCTTTAAATCAACCAATCCAATTTTCCCTTCAAAGCTAACATTACTAAAGACTATCAGTAACCACTACTAATTGCCAACTAATCACTCGGCGTATCTCGACTTGCGACACGGTGCACTGATCAATTAAACAGAATGTGAAGCTCGCTCGACTCACAACTCGATTACGTCGCATCCCAGCCGCGTTTTAGAAAGTAATTCGAGAAGACTTTCGCCACTACGTAGCAGTGTTAGGGGTTGATTTCGGAATTTAAATTTTGTAGCGCATTTTAGTGTTATAAATGTAATAGTAGTTTTGTGTGTTTGTGTTTATGAAGCGCAATACCTTTAGAAGTGACCCGTTAGTACTCTTGTGAAAGTTGAAAGAGTCTTTTTTGGGGAAATTCATGCAGTGGGTAAACCAAGTATCAACAATAAATATCATCATAGATATTGATTGTAAGAGTAACGGTGGCCCAGTAGTAACAACCCAGACTTACGAGTTGTACGTTGTGGGTTCAAACTCAGTCAGGCGCGTTCCTTAATGTAATTTATTTCATCACTAGCTCTCAAAAACGGTGAAGGGTTTTCCTTCAAAACGATGAAGGAAAACATCGTGAGGAAACTGGCATACCCTAGAACCAAACATTCGAAGACATGTGACCTCAACCAACCCGCAATGGGCTCGCGTGGTGGATTATGGCCCACTCTCTCTCTCAAAAGAGAGGAAGCCTGTGTCCCAGCGGTGGGAACATTATAGGCTGATCTTGTATATTTTTTGTTCCATGGAATTTTCCTTCCACGCCATAATGAATTGCTATCAATCAAAGCAATAAAGTTATCAATACTAAATCGAAAACAAGAAAACTGATAAAACAAAAACGATTTTTACTTTGTCATACTCCGGTTTATAACAGGAACGGGAATTCTGTCACCGCAGCATATAGTTTCCCACTATAATTTACATTTCCCTCCAAGAAATACAAACAAACAAGATAACAGAATAAAAACAAAAATAGCACACAAAGAGGAATAGAAAGGGACGAATTTATCGAGCCATTACGACCACGACTGGCGGCATTCATGTGTCATAGTAGGAAATAACAATACAGATGCATGCTCGAAATAGCAACGAAATTCTGCCGCCTGACTTACTATTTGATTCGCCACTTAACTGGTCACTGTCTAAATGAAGGTTTTCAGGTGCAGTTTTATTTATATATACTTTATTGTACACCACAAAAATAGATAACATAAAAACACATCAAACACTACAAAATATACAATGGGCGGCCTTATGGCTTTCTACGATCTCTTCAGGCAACCAAGGAATGGACAGTTATTTTGCCTGGACATAAAATGGGGCTGTCGTTGGTGCAAATATTATGTATACAATACACTAAAATCAGTTGTCAGGCAAATGGGAACAGAAATTTCTTTGAATAAGTATTGATCTAGACGCGCACGGGTTGGTTCGAGGCGGCTCTAGAAAAGGATATCTGGAAGGATTTGGGAGAGGCCTTTGCTCAGCAGTGTAGACTACATAACTTAAAATAAATAAAAAATACTGAGACGTAAGTACTTACATATTTAGGGAGCAAGATTTAATCTTCAACTAAAGTATACCTCTCGTTTCTATACCAAATCATTTGTTTTGGTTGCAAGTATCATAAATATACCATTATTTTACTTGTACTTGTGTACCCAGTTTTAAGAGTTATTTTTTTTGTCATTATTCCACTCAACCAAAGCACCTGCCATCTAATCTCTTCACCACCCTTTTTTTTTTTTTTTGAGGATGGGAAATCATCATATGACCCCTCCCGCTCTGGGTGGAGCAGAAGGGAGTGTCAGACTCTTACTGACTAAAACCCACCCGTTTTCCTTCCCTAGCCCTTTATGTACCAGGGCAGCGGTAACCCTTTCGGACGATCCCGCTACCCCGGCAGGCTTCGGCCCTGTCGGGCCCCGTCAACTACGCTGACATCTCTTTGAGGCGCGCGTGGAACACATACGCGCCGTCCGGCACGGGCCTGGTCCTGATCGGACGGAGAGCTACCCATTGCTCTCCGCCCGCAGGCCCTCTTCACCACCCTTGGTTGACTGGTAGAGAATGCCTAAGGCATTAAGTCCGCCTTTGTACCTTTTTGTGCGAAAAGTTTAAATAAATTAATAAATATTATCATCTATCTTTTTTTTTTTGCTTTAGTCCTTCAATCCAATGTAATATAAACATATTATCATGGCATACCCGGAAAAATTAAGTAAGGTACACGACACTTAATGTTCTCGTACCTTACCATCACTGCTTATGGAAAATCATGACCTTTATACCACAGCCAAATGTAGCTCCGACCCTTCCCGCTGTTGACATCGATTTACTGCTCACTCCGTTAAGGCAAGCAGTCTTAAAGATAAGTAGATAAATAACCTCCAAGTACCCGTTAATGTCTCCCAGATAAAAGGCGGCTCCAAGAACCACATTCTCTTAGAAGCTGTTTCGAGAGACAAGCCTGCTCCTGCAGAATAACCAATTTAATTCACATTTCTCCATATTTGGCCGCATTATAGCCGACCAGTCGACAATACTGCATTGTACCAGTAACTTAATCCGATAGGAGGAACCCAACCAATTCAGGACCTTTAACTACTAAAAATAAAGACCAAAGTTAACTGAAGGGTGTACTCGGCGGCGCCTACGCAAGAGTGTCGTATGAGTATTTTTAGCGTCGCCCAAGAAGTTTTATTTCATTGCTACACAACACATAGTTGTTGGGATTTGTGTTTCAAATAAGTCATGTTTAAAAATAACAATGCGATAAATTCCTGAATGAGAAAAGCTATGAATAAAGGTAAATGTAGGAATCAATAAATAATGGTATCAGCGACTGACTGCGCCAGGAACGACACCACATTTTGTCTTATCAAGCGACGTAAAGTAGCATAAACCAATAATAATTGTTTGGGTGCACCTAACTAGCACGAACGGCAGCCATAATCGAATACTATATCGATTAATTTATCGATTCTGACACCTAAATCTTTTAGGCCATATCTCGATTTCAGGTCTAAGCTATACCGATTAGTCTTATCTGTGGGGTACTTGTACAATTCGCACTAATGTTTGGTCATAAATATAGTGATCGTGGAATGTAATTTGCAATAATTTGTCACAATCTCGTACTTTGAATTTGAATGTGGGTACCACAGATTCACCGCCGCCCGGGGCCGTAAGTTTGAAATCATTTTATTGAAATACTTGTGTAAATTAAAAGTGACGTTACCTCTAGATAGTGAAAAAGTGGTTAGTTTCTGAATTCTCAAGAACTACCTACGAGATCAGTTTTATCCTTAAAAAATCTCAGCACTAGTGCCAATCCATTTTGTCTTGCCAAAATCCGTACATCACTTTATTATTCCATGGGAAATAATCTCCACCTGGGCCGGTCACATCCGGCGACGGGATTTTCCATTTCCACCCGGTGTGTGCCACTTCCGGGGGGGTAGTGGGGAACATGTCCTTACAAGTTCTCCTATTCTTGTAATTCTATGCTCACGTTAGCAATCAGTCGGCATTGTCCGGCCACGTTCGATAATTTTCGTCGCATGCATTTTGGGATGAGCAGCGAGTCGTTTTTGTGTTGTGGGTAGGGATGGTCTGTGTGGCAATGTGATTATGGATTGGGATGTAACGTAGGAGTAATGCATGTTCACTTGCTGAACTCGTTGTAAGAATAGATTTTTCACGAATAAGTGTTTGTATGGAAAGAACAAATACTAATATTCAAGCCATCTATTTCGGTTACTAAATTGAACGATCGTAACCAATAACATTGTATAAACGTGCTATTTAGATCAGTTAACTATTTAAATCGCATAAATGCACCTTAATCTGCAAAACTAGAGGGTACTTTTAAGCTTGCTTGCAAGTTGTGCTTATTTTTTAATAGGGAAAAATAAAATAATAATTATATTAGACGCTCGCTATGTTCTAGCTAAATACAAAGGAGTTTCTCGGAATCTGAATCTCAAAACGACTGCAGCATTATGAACTCCAGTTGTTAACACAAGAATTCCCACTGTTGAGCTATTCTCGAAACATAATAAAAGAAAGAATCCACTGGCAAGTGTTTCAAAAAATATTTTCTTTAGAAAAAAAAGGAAACGAACGTAAAACAGACTGGAGAAAACTAGCAAATAAGCCGCCTGGCTTCCGGAGACGTAAATATAAAAATAAATGAAAAATATATTATATAAACATTTTCGGGGGCGTTAAATTTGCATTTTAATGGAGATCCACGCGTAGGTAACAAGTTTAACTAATAGCCGTGAAATGAGGGGAGGCGGAATGGGCGGCCGGGGCACAGTGGTGCCTTTGTTCAGCGCCGAGCCAAAAATGTCATAAATTCAAAAAGGTTTACTGTCTTTGTCTTATGAGTTCACTGTTTATGAGTGTAAGGAAAACCTGTGTGGACATTCTTTATCCTTTATGAGCATACTTTGCTTTTAATGAGTTTCAAAACCAAGTAATCTAATTTACTTTCGGGAATTCATTGACTGTAGGTAAATATTGTATCTTATTGGTTTCATATTTAAGTATTGGTAACGTTTAGTTTATATATAATAGAGATAACACAAACAAATTATTAGAGAAGGTTGTCTGCAAAAGTCGATCTAATGTAGTGCAGGCTGGCAGTAAAATACTTAACTCTAATTGCATTCGAACATTTAAGTGAATTTTTTATTTAATTTTTTTAAAACGTTGCCCCACACTAGGAATTTCTCCTGTATCGTGGGTGCGTTTACAAACATTTAAACTCACATACACAAACAGCCAGACCCGGAACAACTACTTGTAGGCCATACAAATATTTGTTCCGTGCGGGAATCGAACCCGCGACACGCAGCGCAGCAGTCAATCGCTTAACCACTGCGCCAACCGTGCCGTCAATTTAGAATAAGTTTTCAAATTATTTCCAATAGATCTTTGGTTTCGAAAAAAACAGTGATATAATAGGCGTATGGATGTAAACACGTCCGCATGGAATAAACGTAGGTAATAATTATAACGTTGTATCATTTAATAGTCCCTACAGTACCTACCCCGTTCTGTACAGCCGGTCGATTCTGTAAAAATCTCACCGTGAAAACTCAAGTGAAGTGAGCTTGATGTGAGTTGTCAGTAGGGTCAATCCCTAGCATTATTTGGAATGACACCTCACTCCACGCTCACTTCACCTAAGTTTTCACGGTGAGATGGTTACAGAATCGCACTGCAGTTATTGTTTAAACTTGAACAAGAAAAATAGCTTACTCTTTTATACAATTTAACTATCTTTAAACCAGTTTAAAAACTAAAATATATACTCCACAAAACGCAGTCCCGAAAACCGAAATAGCCTAATCCTCCAACCACAAAAGCGCAACGGGTCAAGTTTCTTTTCAACGTAATTTTCCTTCATATCCTACGAAATACAAAACATTGTTGGGGTACAGTTGGTATGGGGGACAGTGGTACACTAGTAATCCTGGCTGAACAATCGGCCACCGCTCGCTCCGCGGAATATGGTACTAAATAAGAAGCGAGAGCGCTCTCTTCGTGCGTCAAAGACCAAGTTGGTGGAAAGGTCAACGGTGTGCGGGTTTGTTTTATGCCTACATCAGTTTGTGCGTTGTGAAGACAGACTAATGTTCTTATCAAAGACTAACTTTTACCTGTGGCTTTGCGTGAAGGACGGAAATTATCCCAAGGGAACGAACTGCCGGGATAAAGCCTGACCTTTATCTTACCTCATGTCATGGTCTACCTGTGTGTTTCATCAAAAGGAAGTATAGATAGATTGATGTTTATTTATTTTTGTTTGTTCTACTATTGTTGTATCAAATAAATAAATAATCAAAGATTTCCACCATTAAGTCAGCTTAGCATCCATAGTTTATCCGGCTTCTGTAAACTTTGCGTCCATTAATTCACAGTTGCGGCTTACTTATTCATGTGATAATTTTGCTGTTGTTTTAATTTAAACATGATACCACTAAATATGCTTGTAAACAGGAAACTCTTTAACATTTGCTATCATATCGGTAATGGACATCGGATCAGATTTACATACTGAATTATAACTTCCGTTTGCAAGATTATCAGGACTCATCATATAGGTAGGTATAACCATGCAATCATAAAACACCATGTAAAGCTATTTTAATATAACATAATCAGCCTATATTGTTCCCACTGCTGAGACACAGGCCTCCTCTCTTCGAGAGGGAGTGGGCTATAATCTACCATGCGGACCCTGTGCGGGTTGTTAGCTGTCACATGTCTTCGAATATTTGTTTCTAGGACATAACAATTCAAGAATGACAGCAGAATGCAATACCAATTATGCCTTGTTAAATAGTACCAAACATTACACAAGCATAAACATTTAATTTCAAAGTGACGAAGCGTTACAAGTCAGCGAGTCATTCTGTCCTTAATTCAAACCCATCCATCAAAGCTGTGTCAGGTCTGTTCCAATAATCTACGGCTCGTCGCCACATAAAGCTGTCCTAGCGTTATCTTGGCATATTGCATACCGTGCGGACGCATATGATAAGTGCATAACCCGAACGTTTGTTGGAAAAACACACTTTCATCGTGGAAAGCGCCCCGAGACGAACTTGTTTTTTCCACTAGACGGTTGTGTTTACATTGCTTGGGTGAATCCGTCTTGTGAGGAAGGGATGTGGGATGTAATGTAGGTAATATGTTTGTTGTTATGGATTTTATATGGATGGTTTAAATAATAGGTTTTCAACGTGCTCGATAATGCCCCCTCGTGGGCGTTTGTGACTTTCAGGAGGCAGTAGAAGAACCAGAGATAATTTATATTCTGTTTTACGACTTTATAATATTACACATTTAAACTTAATCGTGGCAATATGTGTTTCAGATTCGCGACAGATGGTATAAGTAAAATAAAATTGGGGGCTCTAGAAAAAAAAATATTCTCAAAGTGGGTGGTAGGCAAAAGAAAGTTGGACCACCGGACCGACCGTGCTGCCCTCACCCGGTCGCAGCAAGCATACTCGGCGAAAAGTTACGCTAATTACCCTCAGCTTAGAATGAACTTTTTTTTTTGTTGTTTAAACTTATCGATGATAAATGTTTAAAATGAAGTTATACTAAAGGTATCAATGTTTTACCCTGTGCCCCAAATAGTCAGTGAGTGCATTACCTTTAGTAGGTAAACAGTAGTATGCGTTTAACGTCAGTGCTAAGACTTTTGTGCTTTTTGAATGTTAGTGAGTTTTTATAAACTTGTTATATAATATTTATAGAATAGTAAACTTAGTGTAAAATGTTTGTAAAGGCAAGTTAGCCTAAGAACTTGTTATGGATATAAATTTAAAAAAATAAGTTTATTTCATGTTATTTTGGCTTACATTGCATGTCGAGGAGTCTCCATTTAGGCATAGCAATACCTGTATTTGAAGGCTCCGCTCTTCCCTTACATTATAAATTACAAATAGGTCAGTAACAAAAAGAGGAAATACAAAAAAAAAAAAGAAAGAAAGAGAATACGATCAATTGTATAAGTGCGTGAGTGTGTTTGTGTGTGTGTGTGAGAGGGTGTGTTGGGGTGTGTGTGTGGGGGTGTGTTTGTGTGTGTGAGAGAGAAAGACAGATTTTGAGTGTATATGGTTGTACACAATTAAAATAAGATCTTATTGTATGCATTTTGTGCTATTGTGTTAATAATTAAGACTTTTAAAATCAATCAAAATCAAAAGAAAGTTGAGAATCTATGGTGTTGGGAAATGAGGAGGTTATAAAAACATAGCGCCTCTGAAGACCTGAGATTATTTAAGTAACTTAATCTGTTGATGGACAGAAAATGAGACAAAATAGAAGTTTTATTGTTATTACGTTTGGGGGCGTTTGGCGTCTCACGAAGTGTTCAGGAATTTGTTTGCCCTGCATTGGTACATTATGTAGTAAAGACATTCTAGTCTTTACTACATAATGCACCAATGCAGGGCAAACAGAGAGATTTTATTTCATTTCGTGGTTGCAGGTTGCGGCCTTGTTGACTACTCATGCATTGTAGAATTAGATGTTTTAAAACAGGAAATCATAACGTCCATTCTACAACCAAACAGAGAGCAAAACAGAAAAGCTCGATAGTTTTAAAGTGACTCTGTTTGCATTTGCTGCCTTTTCTAATCCAACAACCATTCGTCTCGACTGCCTCGTTGGTCTGGTGGGCACAAGCGCTACTGATGAGCATGAGGTCCTGGGTTCGATTCCCAGGTCGGGTAAATTGTTATTTGGTTTTTCGACCAGGAATTTCCCGGCGGCAGCCCGGTGTCTCATGGCAATATTTGCGCCCCCTTTTATATGGGACTTCAACATAACTGGCGAAATATGGGTGTACTATAATGCACACATCTCTTAAACTTTCGGGGAAACCAGGTGTGATGATTTTATACAAACATACGCCTCTTCAATAGACTAGCACCATCCATACTGATAGTCCCTCCAAAACAAAACTCAGATAAAATCTACACTCCATAACCAAATCAATTCAAGTTTACACTTTACATAATCATCATACCAGCGATAAATTCTCTTAATCTTAAACGCGACGCATAAACAATACAAGTCGTGAGTCACGTGACCTCGCCAGTACGCCACAAAGGCTAATTGTATGTGTGCGTTTAAGAAATTCGCAAATAAATAAGTGTCTCACCCACTCGAAGTCCGTGTGGTCAGAATGAAACACTCTGTGTGCTTTATTGAAATTATTGTGGCCCAGTAATGAAGCGATGAGATAGATAGGCTTTTGTCATTACGTGGAGAAAACTATGAAAGCAGGTTGATACCAAATAGAAACTAGAAAGAAAAAAGAAATAAAGAAAAAAGTTTATTTGGACACAGTTCGTGAAACACAAAATACAAAATTAATAAAATAAAAAGTAATGTTTCAGACAACAATAATGTGTGCCTCACGGTTGCGCCACAAAGGTTCATTTCAGCATTAATGCCAGACAGATGCTGTCTGACGCTGGTTTTCTAATGAACCTTTAGGGAAAAGTGACGGGGAGTACACACAGTTTCAACATACCTAATTATACATACTTATAAATATACAGACTGATTTTTTAAAGACCAGCCAAATTTAAGGATGTGGTACAGACCATCAAACTGAACAACTTTCTCCATGGGACAAATAGCGTAATCGCGAAAATTTTATCAACTGTCCCATAGAAAACTTCAATACCTACTCGACCTAAATGTATGGGACGGCTGAATTTTTATTCGCGATTACGATGTTGGTCCCATGGAGAAAGTTGTTCAGTTTGATGGTCTGTACCACATCCTTAAATTTGGCTGGTCTTTAAAAAATCAGCCTGTATAAATAAACTAGTAATCACGTACATATCATTACAAATAAAAATAAGAAAAAAAAAAAAAAAAAACTAACTCATCATTCACCAAGAGTGATGGTCCAGTGATATTGACCCCGACTTATGAGTTGTAAGTCGTGAGTTCGAACCCAGACAGGCACTTTACATTGTATATGTAAACATCATCAATTCATCACCACTGCTCTCAAAACGGTCAAGGAATACATCGAGAGGAAACCGGCAAGTTCTAGAATCATAAAATTAGAACACATGTGACATCCAACCCGGGTGGTGGATTATGGCCTGTTAATTAAGGCCTGTGTCCCAGCAGTGGAGACATTATAAGCTTTATTATGCTTATTTTTACGCATCATCATCTGTTTAATCATTTCAACTATGTTGTGATCGGCTTTCAGACTAACCCGATGCAGCTGAATATCAGTATTTTACCTGTAGCGACTGCCTATCGGACCGCTACAACCCAGTGACTGGGGCAGCTTTTGGTAAGTCTAGTTGTCAGATTTTTTGCCTTCTGACTACCCGTAATGAGTTTCAAAGATCTAAGAATGATGGCCGGGAGGCTGTGCTTTCCGAGGCGCGGAGGGGTCTCGATATGTAATGGATGGCCACCCATCCACGAACCGACCGCGGCAAGCGTAGCTTAACCTTCGATCGATACGTGCGGCTGTTATCATTTAGCTACGAGCCCCTCCACTTATTTTACCCCCTACTTATTTTATTTTTTTATGATGAGTGATGATGTATTTCATGTTCACATTTTCTTAATGTGAATCGTAAATCTATGTTTCATTAAAAAAACCATTTTATTATAGTTGCATACAACTTCCTGGTTAAAAAAGTTTTACGTTCAGTGGAGTCATGCCAATGCGTGCCTGCATACATTAAAGGTAACTAATAGGTATTTTAATATTGCACTAAGTTGAAATCGGTAGGTAGGTACTTTACTTAAGTTTACGGTTGAAAATACTTAATTATGAAAACATTTTTATTTTTACATCTCTTTCAAGTTTAGTTGCACGCAACTAAGTAGGTTTTGTTATCATTACATTGTGCTTAGAATTAGTTTAGTCATACGGTCTTTGAATTGATAACGTCTTTGCACGCCTCTATTACAGTCGGAAAATTAATCGCCAGCCGTTTTTATTAAAATTAGAGATAAAAATTGTATGTTAAGTAATCTGACTGGGTCTAAAAACACGAAAAATAGCTTAGCTTCAAAATAGTTTCGCTTCAGCTACACCACCGCAGTTAAGCACTGACAATGTATTGCGCACGCAATTACAACATGGCGGACAAAAATTGCAGCGCGCACGCGCGACAAAAGGCTGTCAACCGGCGCTTGCGCTCCGGTGACATATTTACGATTTTCTTGTTTTATTTAATTAGATATGCCATGTCTGTTTAAATGGAGTTTTCTTTGATAAAGGAGGGGAATATTGCTTATAGTTTTCAATTTAGCTCGTTCCATTATCAGAATTCTGTTGAATTTCTGTTTACCTTTCACTGAAGACACAGACAGAAGTAATTTACAGTTGCCTGGTAATGTTTTCAAAGTCTTATCTGAAGAGGAAAGTTATTTATTTTCTTTTACCAAAAATCGAGAAACATCAATATTTCCAGCATTCGAAATCAAAGCAGGTCTCCACGAAGTAGATTCTCTGGCTAGAACAATACACCTAGTATATTATTGCATATTATTACCTGTAATACTCATAAACCGTGTATTGGTCGTTATCTGCGCGCGAGTCACGAAACAAGACAGATTGTTGGTAGGAGATGATCTAGCGCACTTGGACGGGAACAATGTTGCCAGCTTGATATCTCTAGGATTTATATGCTGCGATTCACCGTAAGATGCAAGTAGAAGTTTATAGTTTTATGTGCTTATTTCTTAGTATTCAATGTATGCTTGGTGATGCTCTTTAGAATATATTAGACGTTTTGTTAATTTACTAATGAAAGGCCGTGTTCTGTCAACATTGAGAAAATACCGGTTTTCAAAACGCTACATTCTAGCAGAAAGAAATATTGCCATCGGGTTCTGAAGTAATGTTTGGTAAAGATTATAAATACATCTGAAAAGTACGATTCTGTTCGTTATTGATTAGTCACAACAATAAAAAAGTTAAAACAGTTTATTTATAATGTAATACAAAGCATTCTATATCCCCCTCAAAGTTTACGGCGCCACTTGACGTAAAACAGATGCTTCCAACAAATATGTATGGTATAAAGTGGCAAAGCAGGCGTTTAGTCAGGGCGGATACACTGACACACATCAAACCGACATTAATTTTGGATATTTTTTTTGGCTATAGAGGGAATGAAATGAAAAGAGAATACACACAAGTTGCAAAGAGCGCCGGAACTGGGAGTAAAAATTAGTTTTACTAATCAGAACTTGTAAAGAGTTCTTGGAAAGACTTGAGAGAGGCCTTTGCCCAACAGTGGGACAGTAAAGGCTATATAAAAAAAGACTAAACAATTATGTTCTACTTTTTCCTACCGGGTAGATAACATTCTGAAAAAGTTAGTTTTTTCATTCCCGTCGTTTTATTCTTGCCCTTCTTGCTGAATAGGTAAACTTTTTGGCCAGCCACGGTATTATAGCCAGTGATCGGATAATCGGATGCATATTTACCTAAAGTGTAGGTGTTGGTTATTATGGAATGCACTTTTGTATCGAAAAAATCCCGGAAATTCGGAATCGAAATTTTTTTATTTTTTATTATAGAATCAAATCGGGTGTAGGAATATTTACTTAGTTTAAGGTGTTGGATAATATTATGGAATGCACTTTTGTATCGAAAAAATCCCGGGATTTATATTAAAAAAAATATGTTTTAAGAAGCCGCTTCCATAATTTCCTAACCAAAAATGAACTTTAGGTAAATATGCATCCGATTATCCGATCACTGTTTATAGCATACTAGCAGTGCCTCGCGGTTTCACCCGCCTAAGTCTCGATCCCGTAGGAATATCGAATAAAAATTATCCTATGTGCTATTTTGCTATTTAGCTACCTATATTACTATAAAGTTTCATCAAAATCCGTTAAGCAGTTTTTGCGTGAAAGAGTAACAAACATCTACCCTTCCATCCATCCTCACTAACTTTCGCGTTTATAATATTATTATAGTAGGAAGAGAAAAAAGTTTGTACTAAATTAAATAGGCTGCATCACAGAAAACTAAATCCAAATAAAAACAACCCAATTCCTCAAACTAAAAACATTCTCAACGCCAAAAATTGAGGAGAAAAATCACAAATTTTACTAACCTTTTTACCGCCGTACCACATCACTGCATGCTCATATACTTATAATATCTCAACATAAATCATACTCAGCCTAATATTTTGGTAGTCGCGGTACAAAGCAACCACAAGTTGGTCAATCCGAAGTAGAACTAGGTTCGTTTATTTACTTAGGAACCGTTTGGAAACCACATGTTGTGTTGTTTAAGAGCCAGCCAACTTTGTTTTATACGGACGGATTTGTGATGTCGTGTTGGCTTTAAAAATTATGGGGTTCGCAAATAGTTTGAAGAGGTGTTTGATAAATCCACATTTCGCCAGTCATGTTAAAAGTACCAATCTAAAGTCCCCTGGCAAAATTGAGCCTGGCTATTGTCGCGAGTGATTATGTCAAATATCTATCATCAAGCATCAAGATGTAAGCAAGTTAAAAAATATGGATGTCATGTGATCAACTTTGAACGTTAATATTTCTGAAATGTGACACTTTACGGAGTTTGGACTTATTATGTTTTATGTTTGCATTGGTGTTAGCTATCGGTTTATATAAAACTCATGCGTGGCCGCCATTTTGAAAAAATAACAAAATGGCGTAGGTACAGTAGGCGTGCCACGGACTTTCAAAGCCCTTTGCTTAAACCACTGACAAATTGTCTGACTCAAGGACTGGACCCAAGACTACGCTCAGCAATTGCGCTTGCAACCACAACTAGACCAATGAGAAAAAATTTGCATCCTAAAGAAAAAAAAAATGTACACCACACGAAGTAAAAATGTACACCTACACCCTGCATCCGGTATCATCAAAATATTTCAGTTGGTTGTCGTGGTTAAATAAAATTGATTTATTCTTATGAAAACTGTTTTCGTTAACCATATTTTGTTTTAAAATACTTGATACATTACAAAGTTTCGCTGTAAATTAAATACAGGCCGCAACAAACAAAGCCAATTATTTACAAAATTATTTCTGGTATTTGAATCCAATTTAAATAACCGCATAGTATTAACGCAGTTATACATTAATTAGGTCGGTAAAAATTTTAACAGGTCAGTAATTCAGAATGAATGTATCGTAAATATTTTATCGGTAAGCTCTTATAGTATTTATAACTCGTTTCTCCACTGACTCACGTCATGTCAAGGTCGCGACTTCGATTGATGATAGGCAGATTGAATTCCCATGATTATATATACGCTTACGTAATTATTATAAAATTAGACCTTATTTCTTAGAAGGTAGATTTTATTTTGGGATGAAAAGGACATCTGCAAAATTTGCTGGGAATCAGGAAACCATGTTTTAAGCGTAGTAATATAGTTCATTATAGTCTATGTTTATAATAGGCTTCATTTTTGACAGATCGAGAGTATACATTTGACATTTCGCACGCTCATAAAGTTTTATAACTATCGGTGACTTAATTCTCAGTGTATGAAAGTTTATGGGTTCATTGACATATCTACCACCCAAGGATCATAATATTTACATTACGGACTAGAATTCGATAATTGAAACGTTTTATGGGCTACCGATGTCTTTAGTAGATATAGTTGGAACATAGAAGTTGGAAATTCGGTATCATAGTCACAGCTTGGACGTTCATAAAGTTTTTGGTGTAATTGGACTTGGTTTCATTACGATTATCTAGCTGTTACCTACTACAAATCGATGAGACTATGATAACCGATTTGATGGTATCTGCTTCAAAGATCTTTTGTAGTTATAAACTTAGTCAGGCTGCACTCAAACTCAAAGCACATTACAGTGCTCTAATTGCGTAACACATTTTCAAACACAATCTGAATTATTTATAAGGAGATTGCTAATCCATAGCTTCATATGTTCATTAAAGTTGTTAAGCAGACATATTTTTCGAACATATGAAGCAATGGATTAGCAATATCCTTTAAAATGATTCAGATTGTGATTGATAGTGTTTTACGCAATTAGGTTGCTGGTGTGTTACACAATTATCCCGCAGGATTTGAGCCACTAAGAGCGCCCCACGTTTAGTGCGATCCCACGTTTAGTCGTGCTAAAAAACCTCAGAAACTTCTGCACTCGAATCTAAATAGTCCAACTTTTGCCCAAAAACAAAAAAATATTAAAAAACTGGGATCCTATTCCGTTCCGCTCGTTACAATTCCACACCCGTAAGAAACATGTAACCGATACTCGTCAAATCGTGGCCGCTAGAGCGAGACACAGATATCTTGTTCTATTACCGTCTTCCCAAACTGTAACATGAGACCTGATGCTTTGTTTCTTTCTAGTTTGGGTCATAGATAGTTTGTTTGTGTACGATATACATCACTGGTTTCTGGTTAGAGTTTTAATGCTTAAATGTGGCATGGTGATGCTTAAATCCATCAACTCAGCCTACAGCAGTCCACTGCTGGACTTAAGCGTCCCCCAAGCTGCGCCACAACACCCTCCGCCTTTCGCATTCAGTCTGTCCCAGCCACCTCTTTAAGGTCGTTGATTCATCTAGCTGGGGGTGTTCCCGACTACGTTTGCGAATATGTGGTCTCCACTCCAGGACTCGCCTACTCCACCGGTTATCGGTGAAGTTTAAATGTGTGATGCTTAAATGTGGCATGGTACTGTTAAAATGTGGCATGCTGATACTTAAATTTAGCGTGGTGCTGCTTAAATGTGGCATGGTAAAACTACCTAACTTAGTATAAATTGGGAGTCCGGGAATAGAGGAAAATTCTTTGGTCCGAAAGCTTGAATGACTATAAAAGCCTTCTCAAAATACTCGATAAAACAATTTGATAAAGAAATGAGGTTATCATCCAAATAACTTTATTAATAACCAGCAATGTATTGTCAACACCCAAAAATCCATCGCATACTGAACACAAAGGGATCGGTTTCGATATAATTGTATTTTCGAACAAAAAAATTGGGCTGACATGCATCAGCGATTTAGTATACCGATGTTATGCTGTCCGTCCGTTGTTGTATAAAATTGATTTTGACATTGTTTGTGTTTGCACTTGTATGTTTACCCGACTGTACCTACATCAGTGCCGCGTGGGCTTGTAGATTTTTAATGTAGAATTTCGATAAAAGTCACCGGTTTTGTTTTCTTGTGATAGATAATATTTGGGATGCCGCAAAAAGTATGGTTTGGTAGAGAACTGCTTATTGCGGCATCCCAAATATTATACATGTTTTGTAAATGCAATGAATAGGTGCCAAATCAAAATAACAAGATACCGAACTGTGGAAAAGGATGCTCAAATAACCCTAACTGATCGGATGACGTATTTAGGATGTTTTACGCGGTAGTAAAAAGTTATTTACGCAACAATCAAATTAAATAACCATCGAAACAAACATAAAAACCTCCAAAAACCCAGCGTTTAAACCATTTATTGGTCAGCAAAAACATGAACCGAGTTCCCAAGGGTCATAAATAAGCGATCGCGCTCGACGTTACCGCGTCTCATTTCGCCACATTTCAAAATTAGCGCGCGATACCGCGCCAATAAAACATGGCCGACCATCGCTCCAACATAAAACAGTCCTGGATTTATGTATGGTGTAAAATTTTATATTATTCCGCTCCATCTATGAATTGGTGGATACTTTGTTCTGATTGCCTGGTACATGAAATGTTTTTATGTTTACTCAGATATGGAAATGCGGACGTAGTTCGTTTTCGAATCTCCGAAAGGTTGACTATTCCTATTTTCACGGAATTACCTACAGTTGCAGTGAAAACACAACAAATATAGTATCATACTGACAGTTAACAGCTACAATAACGCATTTACAGCTTGCACTCTTCATCCAATTCCGAATTTAATCGCGCAAATTCCGACGACAAAAGCAACTCAAAATGCTACTCTTTCTCTTTCGCTCGCACAAATACGTAAATTAAACGTAACTACATGCAGAAGTTGACCATTTAGTAGCAGGTGGGTGCAAGTTTGTGACTGCACTATTGTAAATCCGCATCCGCAATGCAGCCTCTGTGAATACTTCTGGAACAGGACCGTCTGCTCACCGCAGCCGAATAATTTCCAAACTTGCTTTCACTGGCGCCGAATGTTGAACGTTTGTTGTAGATTTGTGGTTGTGCTGCATAAATATTAGACAAGTAGATCGTTACGGCTGTTCGTTGGTAGGTGAGGATTTTGAAGTGTTGTTGTTGCCATGAATTGCGTCGTTATAGCCCTGGATACCTATGTCGAAGACCCAAAAAAGAATAAGAGCAAAACAATAAAACTAAGAATGAACTACATATATGTATGTATATTGCTTATTTCAGAATTTTAAGACCATTTATCAAAGACTTTTAGAGAACTGGCTTGCTTTATCAAGATTTATAGACTTCTATATGCTAACAAAAAATCTGTCACCAAAAGCTGTGTTCACACTCCACAAATAAACAAAAGTTTTAACTCCAATATTTTACATCGATAAAAACATGTTACAGACAGTCTAAAACAGAATGTCGTTACGAATTTTCAGGCGTGAACAAAAATCTAGTGAATGGCAATGAAATAAAATTTCAAGCGGCGTCGTAGGAGGTAAGTTATAGCGTCAAATAGAAGCATGTGTACCCAACACGAGCTCGGATGTCGTTAACTGTAACGTAGTTTAAAGCACAATATTACTGTTTTGTAAGTTGGCTAAACTTCGCACTTGTTCTTAAAGAAAACTTGGCGTTATAAATATCTTGTGGCCACATAGTTAAGTTTTGCATGGAAAACCTGATCTTTTCTCTTCAGGAGATGGAACTTGCTTTCAAGGTATGGTTTTTTTTTTAGGGGCGCTGAACCCTCAAAATCTCTGGAAATAAGGATCACTTTTGTAATCTATTTTTTTATTATTATTTATTAATTTCTAAAACATAACCTATTTTACAATTTCGTTTTAGCTATACAACGAAAACCTCTCAGGGTTAATCTGTATCCTAGCGAGCCGTGTTTATTTTTGCAAAAATATTTATTACTCAATGATACTTTCTTAATGATTTTTTATGAGAATAATGTAGGTATGTGACTATTTCTAACTACGCCCTACCAAAAAAACATAACGTCAGTCATTAAATCCATTTCGTTCATTTAGACATAAAACAACACAAACAATGTTGCTATTCGTCACTAAATTAGTAAAATACTTGAAATGTAAACGAAAACTATTTCTGGGGGATTCCGTAGAAACTATTGACGACATTAAAAAAGCAATTTCTCCTCATTTATTTGACATGAAATGTAAAAATAAAATAGGCATTATATTTCTCGGTTCTTAAACCGAAAGTGATGCCAAAAAAGGAAGCCATCGATTTTAAACACGTGACTTCTCTTTCTATTTCGAATGCTAGAAAGGGATAGAAGAAGAGAAAACTAATGCGACGTCATAGCTAATTAGCGTCAGTTAGTTTTAAGGCGAAGAACTTCGTTTCTAATAATAAAATAAACGCTAGCTAAAAGTCCTACTGGTTTCTTTTTGGATTCGAAGACATTCACTGTACTTTATTGATGGTTTCTGAAAATTAGAAAGCTACCTAAATCGCAAGACCTTGCATCAAGGATCGGCTAAGTTAAAGTCTCATAATGCTACGGCTATCGTCATGAGATTTGGCAGTGGCGATAAATAAAAATTAAGTTTTCTTTTTGGTATAACACAATCTGTTGCAAAGCTCTTAGTAATTCAAAATTCATATTTTTTCTATTTTCTTCTATATTTAATCCCACTGCTGGGCAAAGGCCTCCCCTTTTTTTCCAACCCTCCCTGTCTTGAGCGATCTCTGGTTACGTTCCAAAGTTCATTTAAATGCGTAAATTATTTTTGTAACAAAAAAGAATAACAAAAAGGACTTGCCCTTAAACAAAGGCCACTTCACACGGCAAGGAGACAAGGGGGACACGCATCGTTAGTCATGATCTTAACTTTTTTCTTCGCTTAAAATGCCTTTTAATTGAGCCCACATGTTTTCAATATCTGATAGATCGGAGATTTTCAGATTGGTTAATACACGCCCGCAGTTTTATGTTGCTGCTTAGTGAAAGGGACGAAAGGGAAAAAAACCTAAATAAACTGGGTAAATAAATGAAAAACAACAGAATGACCGATACGAATCAAGTCTTTGGTTTTTGATAACAGTAGCTAGGTATATTAAGTTGGTACAGTCATGAACACTAATATGTCAACACTTGCAAACTTTCAATAGCGATTTCTGCGTGAAATAACGAAAACAACAATGAAATACGACAATTGCAAAAACCTATGGGTTCGAAAATACTATGTTCGTAGCAACATAAAATTTCATTAAAAAATAAAGGAGTAAATCACTTTTGAATAAAGCCAAGTGTATACGTACTTATGCTCCTGACTGTACTATTTGTTGGAGTTAATTAATCTAGAAGTTATAGATGCAGACTTTAACATTACAAGAATCTCTCAATCTTACTAATGAACATAACAACACAACATAACGCCTGTAATACCCCGAAGGGCAGAGGTGTACCTTATAAATGAAATTAGTTTATTTATTAATCATAAAAAAATAACAAATAAACGTAAAAGATGAAAAGTCACAACACTAACAAACCAGTTTCCCAAACAATTAACACGCTTTATATCAAACCCTTAAATATGCCGAAACATCCATGTTCCACGGTTTTTATCATTTTTATCACAATTACCTTAATTTGACAGTATAGTCGTGTAATAAAATACGTCCGAAGCGACACGCGCCCAATAATTACCAACAAACCAGTAAAAAAATGGTTCAAAGAAAGATTTTATCACTAACCAACTACGATAAGTCAAGTTTCACGAAATTAAAATTATGTAAAAGTCAACCTTATTGCCTTAAAATAAGGATAGGATAACTGAAATTCGGTGGCAAATAATTTTGGTGGATAGCCCACACAGCAATTTACGAGAATCACCGACTCACAGATAATTAAATAACAAAAAGAATCAAAAAGTAAAAAAGTGTTGATTTATTTAGGGTTCAAATCGGATTCCAGTAAAGTTTTACTTTGTAATCACTAGGACTTTTACAGAGGTTAAAAACAGACGAAAAAAAAAACTCTCTAAACGTTGTGAAAAGTAAGCTTAGGTAAAGTTAACAAGGTAAAATAAAAGTTAGACCTTGGCCTAGATTAAAAGAATCTAAACGAGCGGCGATACAAAAGTTTTTATTTTTACCCTGGATGATCAGCCTCGCTACTTTAAGAAAAGACTTACATAATCAGCGTATAACGTTCCAACTGCTGGGACACAGGCCTCCTCTCAGTGAGAGGGAGTGAGCCGTAATCCACCACGCGGACCCAGTGCAGGTTGGTAGATGTGACATGTTTTCGAATGTTTTGGTTCTAGGACATGCCGGTTTCCTCACGATGTTTTCCTTCACCGTTTTGAGAGGTGTTGATGGAATAATTTACACAAAGTAAAGCGCTTGTCTGGGTTTGAACCTACGACCTGCAACTCGTAAGTAGCGGTCGTTACCAATGGGCCACCACTGCTCTCAGAAAAGACTTAGGTTTTCCTAAAAGATTACAATAATCTTGTTGTTAGACACACACACATAAAATGGCAATTAATCGCAATGCCTTTTATTTTGACAGTCCAGCCACGTTCATTGCGTTATTTATGTTGCTGTGCAGACGAATTTATCATACATAAGAAGCAATGGATGTCAAAATAAAATTACCTCGCTGGTCATGACAAGAAGCCAGCGAGTACCTAATAATAGATTTTAGGATCTCGACATTAATTTTCCGTAGGTCCACATATGATGACCTACTAGAGCGGTTTGGGGTCGAAACACTCGGGTCATGGGGCCCGAGTGCGCGTCTCCTTTCTAAGGAAATTTCTCGCTGACTGGTCCACACTTCACGTGACCAGAGAACTGGGTTGTTCTTTGGCCAAAGAATTAACATTGCCATTCAACGTGGCAGTGCTGCCAGTCTTCTGGGCACGTTTCCGGATGACGGCGACGCAGACGAGTACTTCGACGCCATTAAAATCCATTGTTAATTCGTTTTTTTTTCGGCTATGTAATATACGCAGGTAAGTATACCATAGCCAATGCATTGAGTTAAAAGCCGGAAAGCCATTGTTCCGATTCGATACGATTCCGGACAAACATTGGATGTGTCGTTATTTGATATTCAATTATCGGAATGACCCGACATACGAGCTAATGGGATTTTAAATTAGTATTAATGTTTTAATATTAATACCTGTCTTTATGCCCATTTCCCCTCGTGGGGTTGGTAGTCGTGGAAATAGCTTTATGGCTAAGGGACTAACCACACATATTCAGCACTGTGCAACTTATGTCTATAGGAAACAACGATTTTGTATAGCATCCGTAAAGCTAAACGGATGCGTCGGCATGCCATACAAAATCGTTGTGTTCTATGAGTGGTTAGTCCCTAAAGGCTCGACAAGCAATTAAAAGGTAGTCATCATAAATTGGTTTTGCTATTAGTAAAGCTGGTTGATGTAGTAACTGAAGAAAAAAAACTACCTAATCATACTTTGATTACTTTTTTTTCTTCAGCTGATGAAGTCCTCATAGTAACTATTATTTTTAAGCCCCGAGAAAGTTCTATAAGCATCTAGCTGTGCCCGCGACTTCGTTCGCGTGCGTGTTGGAAAACAAATTGGATTTCATTTGTTTTAAATTCTTTGCGCGGATCCCTAAATCTTTTTCTAAAATAAAAGTAGCCTAAGTTACTTCTTATAACATCAACTATCTGCCAGGGGAACTCTCGTCAAAATCGATACAGCTGTTTTTGAGATTACCCGAAACAAACAGACAGGCAGACAGATAGACAAATATTTTTTAAATTGGTTTTTGTTGTAAATACCGGGTATACTGTCATGCATTTAGTAAAAATCTGCTATTTTGACATTAGAAACAGACAATTCTTCATTTGTTTGTATTCATTTGTGTATAGAAGATTTATGTATGTACCCACACTAAGTTACAAGGTTTCATTACTCTCGCAAGATAGCTTTCATTTAAGAAAAATATATTCCTGTAGTTAAACAAAAACAAAGCCCAGACAGTTATATTATTCTCGCATCACTAAACCGAACAAATTCGAACAATTTTCTAAAAACATCAGACACTATTTGGGGAACATCAAAACAAGAATCCATTTGCTACATTTAATCCAGTTGTAATCTCGCGCGGTATAAAACGACCTAAAATAACAATTGGAGAAGTATTTCTATTGCCAAAAAAAGAACTAGTGGAATTTTAAGCTTGGAATGAGGGAGATGTTGTAACTGGGCCCTAAACGGTACGCCATTAGGTCTATACGACCGGCATTAGTCTTCAAACGTTCGGGAAATAGGGCGCGACGTGACCCGAAGTGTAGGCTCCTTCGTTCCAAGTCTGCGCGAACGAAAGAATTTGAGACGCCATCTATCCGTGACGCTAGATAAGTCTTTTGTAGTGGTTTTATTTTTGGAAGGATTATGGAATAAAGCTGAATTTTGTGAAGAATATGTACTTATGTAGGTATTTATGTCTTTGAATGCTGTTTCAAGTATTTGTGAAGCAGCTCTGTTTCATACTTGAAGCTCTAATAAGTTAGTTGTAAAAGTTTTTTGTGCTCGTATTGGGTGATAACTAACAAATTATAAGTAAATAGTGTGAAGCTCTCTACGAGCTCCACGGTACATGGGACGTATAAAATTAAACACGGTTTACCTTGTTAATTTGGATAATTATTCCTATATATGTTCTATGTTACGGGTTTGGTTTTCGCACTTAGTCCTTCAGGTGGACCATTGTGCGTGGGCCATGGCGGCCGTCGGTGGTTATTCCAACCAGCCCACCTCCCTCCAGAAGCTTATTAGGTCTCCTGGTCTGTCGAGAACATCTGCGTTTGATCTGGGTGTCCCGAGGGTTTCTGATCTAATCTGACGCCTGTGCACTCAAAGAGTACATGCGCGACGGTTTCATCAGCCTCGATGCAAGCTCTGCACAAGGGGTTGTCCGTTATGCCTATCGTGTGGAAGTGTTTGTTTAGTGAGAAGTGTCCCGTGATGGTCCCCGTCACTAGGTGCAGGCCTTTCCTGTCTAGGCGTAGTAATCTTTTGGTTAGCTTGCCATCTAATGATGGCATGGCTTCCTTGGACTGCCTGCAGCCCGGTGACGCGGACCACCAGTTCTCTGCCTGTGTGTGGGTGTGCTTCTGTAGCCACCTGCGTAGTTGATTGAAGGGGATAGGCACGACTGGTTCCGGTCCGTAGACTGGCGTGCTGGATGCCCTTCTGGCCAGCATAGCACAGCGTCGTTACCAAGTGATCCACTGTGTCCTTTTATCCATTGTAGTGTCACTGTGTTGCGGTTCGATACAGTTACCTGTTCGAGCGCCTTGTGACATTTTAGTATTAGATTTGATGTGATGCATCCTTTCTTTGGGGATTGGAGGACTGAGGCGCTGTAAGAGAGTATACGAACATGGGTGTCCGTAACTCTTCTGGCTGCTATGGCGTGGGCCGCTTGTATTATACCCACACACTTCGCTTGGTAGACCGTGTTGAGCATTTCTAGCAGGCTGGATATGTTTATGTTGAGGTCGTGTGAGAAAACTTCGACTCCAGTTCCGCAGTCGGTCTTTGATCCATCAGTGTAAACTCTCAGCTCTCCCGGGCCTGAGTAGTCGTACTGCTCCTCTTTAAGCACTAAGTTGTAATGCTTTTGGAAGCAGTATTGCTTGGGGGCTTTGTCGCAGGGTGATGCCATCATTGGCTGCCGTTCGATCGCCTCGTCCTTTAGGCGTATGTGCTTGATCCTTGAGTCTTTGCTTAGGGTTCCTGATAAATGGAGTCTGAAGGCAGACAGGGCCGCCTTCTCTCGCACGATGAGGTGTAGGGGAGGCAGTCCAAGCACAGCCTGTAGGGCAGCGGTGGGTGCCGTTCTCATGCAGGTAGTGATTGCCACACAAGCAAGTCGTTGCAGCTTTTCGAGATCTCTTTGGGCTGTGCTCAGGTCTGTTCTGGGCCACCAGACTAGTGAGCCGTATGTGATAATTGGTCGGATAACTGTGGTGTAAAGCCAGTAGGTGACTTTGGGGCTAATCCCCCAGTTTTTCCCAAGCATTCTCTGGCGTTGCCACAGGGATATGCTGGTCGTTGTGGTGATGTAGTTGATGTGTTCCAGCTCAGCTGTTTGTCCAAAAAGATACCCAGGTATTTGGTATCAGTTGAAAGGCTTAGGGTAGTGCCAAAGAATCGTGGAAATTGTAGTGTAGCAAGTTTCCTCTTTTTTGTGAAGAGGATCAATTCAGTTTTTGTTGGGTTCACTGATAATTGGTGTGTACTACACCAATTCTCTACTATTTTCAGTGCCTGGTGCATTAGGTTGCACAGAGTGTTTTCGTGGGTGCCATTTATTATTATAGTTAGATCAACGGCGTAGCCTACGGTAAAGTAGCCTTTATCGTTTAGTGCCTTTATCAGGCTGTCTACGACCAGATTCCATAGGAACGGCGAAAGGACGCCCCCTTGCGGGCAGCCCTTTGCCACAATGACCCTTGTGGTATCGTTTACGGTCACTTGTACAGCTCTCTGTTCGAGCATATTGGTAATCCAGCCGCTCAGAGACGGATCTATACCATGTCTGTCTAAGGCCGTGCTGATGTGCGGTCCATGGCCCTTTATGGGGCCCCGGTATGGGCGCGTTCACTGCGGCTTCGAGCCGCACACTACCTGAACGCGCCCCAAAAGGTGGTAGCCATAAGGCTTATCCGGGGATACCGCACGATCTCGGGCGAGGCAGCAAGCCTCCTTGCCGGACTGCCACCATGGGATCTGGAGGCGATAGTCCTCGCGCGTCTGTATGACTGGCGCGCGGAGGCACTACGTCGGGGGGAAACTCTGCACCCGCGGCAAATCGCTGCGGAGCGGACGGACCTCCGGCGCGGTCTCATGGTGGAATGGAAGGCGCGACTATCGCAACCCAGCGCAGGGCACGCCACGATAGCGGCGGTAAGACCCTTCTTTGAGGAGTAGCTAGAGAGGCGTCACGGCGCTCTCACCTACCGCCTGACGCAGGTCCTCTCCGGACACGGATGTTTCGGGAGGTTCCTGCACATAATCAGGCGGGAGGAGGCGCCCGGGTGTCATCACTGCGAGGATCGCCCAGAGGACACGGTGGAGCACACGGTGGAGGTCTGCCCCGCTTGGGCAGAGCACCGCCGTGTCCTCGTAGAGGCGATCGGCAGCGGCGGCGACCTCTCGCGCCCGGCCCTGGTGCAAGCCATGGTCCGGGGCGAGAGGGAGGCGGTCACCTCCTTCTGCGAAGCAGTCATGCTAGCGAAGGAGGTGGCGGGATGGGCGAGGGAAAGATCCTCACGCCTCAGCCGCCGAGGGAGACGCTCCGGGCGTCGGGAGCCGCGTGACGACTCCCGGCCACCGTAGGCGCGGGCCTGCGGGCGGAGAGCAATGGGTAGCTCTCCGTCCGACCAGGACCAGGCCCGTGCCGGACGGCGTGTATGTGTTCCACGCGCGCCTCAAAGAGATGTCAGCGTAGTTGACGGGGCCCGACAGGGCCGGAGCCTGCCGGGGTAGCGGGATTGTCCGAAAGGGTTACCGCTGCCCTGGTACGTAAAGGGCTAAGGAAGGAACACGGGTGGGTTTTAGTCAGTAAGAGTCTGACACTCCCTTCTGTTCCACCCAGAGCGGGAGGAGTCATTTGATGATAAGGCCGTGCTGATACTTTTGAATGTGGTTTTGTCAAAGGCGCCCTCGATGTCAATGAAGGCGGCCAGTGCTGAGCATTTATGGTCCACTGCGCATTCAATCTTGGGTACGACGCCGTGCAGCGCGGATTCTGTTGATTTGCCTATGGAGTATGCATGCTGTTGTTTGTGGAGTGGTTTTGCCCTAAGGGGACCGTCTCGGATGTGTCCGTCACATAGTCTCTCCAGGGTCTTTAGTAGAAAGGATGTGAGGCTTATGGGTCTGTACGCCTTGGGTTGCGTGTAGTCGGCTTTACCAGGTTTAGGTATGAAGATGACTTTCACATCGCGCCAGGCTAGGGGTATATGTCTGAGTGCTATGCAGGCCTGGTAGATCTTCATCAGGCATGTTGTAATATATTCGAGCCCCCCATCGTAGTAGGGCTGGGAAGATGCCATCCAGTCCTGCGGACTTGTATGGCTAGAAGGTGTTGATGGCCCATTTTAACCGATCCTCCGTTACTAGCTTGTGGGCACAGGTCCAGTCCCGTTCCGTTGGGGTCCAATCTGGTACGTCGTCCCGTCTTCCCTTATTCCTATATAATAACATTACGTGTTGTACATCTTAAGCCGTAAATAGTTAGGTACCACTCTATTACGAGCAAAAAAAATTTGGGCGTCTCTCAAACCTTGGTAACATCACAAATCTTCTGAATATGGACGCTATTATTCTTATTTATGAAGACTTAAACATTTCTACTGATACTATAATAAACAGGGTGGCAGGGACATCGATGCACAACCGGTTACCATGGATTTAGTACAAGATTCTGAACCCTGGAAAAAAAAATTGTTCTGCCATACCTACATTTTGACTGCGTAGGTATTGCACTTTTCTATGAAACAGATCTTTGTTTTTTTTATAACTGGCGAAAAATTTCTACACTGGGGTCTAGAATCATGAGCTGAATACATGGTTTCAGTTTGCGCGTCTATGTCCCTGCCACTACAGGATGACATCCCTATTGACGCACGATTTTACTGGAATGAATAACATAATATCTTGCGAACAACACTCGTTTCTCTAATCTGAAAAGCCGCCTGATAATCTAAAGAAAAACATTTAATTAAAAGAAAGAATAACATCGACAACCTACTTTAATCAAGAAAGATTCTAGATAACTCAGTAGTACGAGCGTGAAATACACTCAAATTAATTGATGGCAGACATAAAAGATAAAATAAAAAAAACTGTAAATTCTGAACTTACAGATATAGATGTACAGCCACGTTATAAAAGTCAGAAATTAATTTGTCCCGTGCTAACAAAAACGTTTTAACGAATAAAGCTTAATTTGATTAATCTGTGGTAAGCACAATATAAATCTTGGGACAACTGTACAGGTACATGTGCGTAGAAAAGTGTAAATAATTTTGGAGTAGAAAGTTCCGCATAATCGATCGAATGTGTCCCGAGTTGGTTTTAGAGTAGACTCGCAAAAAAACAATAGGTATCTGGCAAAGTGTGATTTATGTTTCATTTTTAAAAGCCTGAGGCACATCAAGTGATGGTTTCTTAGCAAAGTTTCTTCTTCACAAAGTTTCAACTTCATTACTAAGCTGTCCTGTTTGTCTAGCTCTTTAGAGGCCACAGAATTCGGTTTGTTTTTGTACGTACATACTTATATTTTGTCAAAACTGTCACACCTACACACATATTCTGTTACTTTCTATAAAAAGGATCAGAATATATTAATCTGAGTTTTAAGTTGATTACGACTGACTTTTTAATCATCTAATAACTATATTCGGGAAATAATTTTAAAATTTTGACAGTTATATTATACAAAAAAAAAAGCCAAACGCCAATTTTATTCCTCGTTTAAACGATATACAGGATGACAGGGTCCTCGACGCGGTAACTGTAACCATGAATTCAGCACATGATTCTATACCTCCAAGCGTAAAAATTTTTCGTCGGTTATCAAAAAGGAAATCCTACCAGCCTGTATTATATGTCGATGGAAAAGTCAGCCTTTAGCTAAAAAGATATATAAAATATTTCGTTATTGACTGTACATTATCAAGTTTACAACGTATTTAACTATGTAGTGGCTTAATACGAATCTCTGACCGAAATTAATAAGGTAGAGTCCTTTATTGTTCGCCATAAAACTAACTGATGTCCAACAATCTTAGAATTGGTATGCCAGTTTTATGGGTTCTCACCCGCCTTAGATTGTCAGATTAAATTTATTGGTTGAGGTTTATCTAAGTATTATATATCAAGTAACACGTGTTATAAATAATTATAAAAATAGTTTTAATTTATCTTAGAAAGAAAGGGGTACTGCCATCGAGGCATTCCTAGGAAAAGTTCATCATTTCAGCCTGAAGACATCCACTGCTGGACATAGGCCTCCCCCAAGCACCTCCACTTCGACCGGTTCTGTGCTTTCCGCATCCAGCGGGTTCCTGCGGCCTTCACAAGGTAATCAGTCCATCTTGTGGGAGGCCTTCTAACGCTACGTCTTCCGGTACGCGGTCGCCACTCCAGAACCTTTCGAACCCATTGGCCATCTTTTCTGCAAGCAATGTGCCCTGCCCACTGCCACTTACTTAGGTTTGACAATTCTTCGGGCTATGTAAAAGTTTGATAAATAACATTAATAAATATTATAAAAAAATATACCATATTATATATACAGGCTGATTTTTTAAAGACCAGCCAAATTTAAGGATGTGGTACAGACCATCAAACTGAACAACATTCTCTATGGGACCAACATCGTAATCGCGAATAAAAATTCAGCCGTCCCATACATTTAGGTCGAGTTGATAAAATTTTCGCGATTACGCTATTTGTCCCATGGAGAAAGTTGTTCAGTTTGATGGTCTGTACCACATCCTTAAATTTGGCTGGTCTTTAAAAAATCAGCCTGTATAATAATAATAATATATTATAAAAAAAATATAAATATAATAAATAATATAATATATAAATATTATTCTTAAGTATAATAATAATATGTAACATTTCTATTTTCAAAATAATGTTGTTTCAAATTGGTAATATTCGTATTTTCCTAGTAGCCTAACAGTACTCTTTTTTTGTTTAGAGAAATACCTACTGTGAGTCGGAGGGTCAAAAGATGGCCCCAGCTAGCCTGTGAATAATGAAACAAGTGGTTTCATACCAACGAGATATTTTGCCGAATTATTCGACACATCTTTACGAACCGTTCGCCGTGCAAACGAAAACAAACGAAAACCATTTTTTTGAGCTGGTTTTCATTTCGCCCATATTTGATTGAAAAACATAAACAAAAACGTTTACATTTTGCGATACACCGATGGGAAGCACGAAATGAGAGATCTGATGAGCAGTTGAAGTTGCATTGCATGGAAATATGGGAACATTTAAGAGGAACAGATATATGTTTCAATATTGTTGGATTAATGCGCCAGCGTTTACTTGATAGCATTGATAAATAATGGGGGTTATACAAACAAACTATTAGGTTATAAATTACAAATTGATTTTAGTAATATTAAAATAATATTGTGTCATATCCGTAATAAGGATTATTTTGAGGTTTAGTTTCAATCTTCTTTTCATAATGAAAATGAATACTTAAGCTATAACCGCAATAAGTCCTAAAAAATACGATTTGTTAACTTTGACGTTTGAGATAGGCAACTAAAGTTAAAACGAACGCACTGGCAGTAAACAAAAAGTAGTACTACTGAGTTATTTAATTGTATTGGGACAAGGAGTTCACATTTTTTTTTATTTACGTGGCTTGATTTGCTAGTTGTGATTTCTTAGAGTACCCACACACATTAGTAGTTAAAGCACAATATTATTATATTACTAAGATACAATATTTTAAGTCTAAGGCTCGTAGTTCACTGATTACCGGCTTTACTTCAATAGATTGTTCTTTATGAGAAAATAAACTGTTTTGAATAGAAGTTTTTTTTTTTTAGTTTATAAAATTATAACGAATAAACATTTTGAAATCACTTATAAAACATTTTTATTTTAACCCCGTATTACAATAGCAATATAATAATGAAAATAAAATAATTATTACATTATGATTCTTGTTTATTAATCTATAAAAAAACGAATAACAAAATAACCGATAAAGATTATTGTTGGAAAAGAAAAATAAAAGTCCCAACTCGAGATTGGAACCCAGACCTATGCGTTCAATAATCCAATACGTAAGACTACCAGCTATCGGTACTTGATGCAATGAGTTCAATTTTAACAATGGTATGAACCAACCAAGATCTTACGTAATTACGTAGCCTGTGTGCAAAAGCGGCGGTATGTTTTTTATTTCGTTCGACGCCAGCCAGTGTGCGAATTATGAGGTGAGCGTTCTGTGTTGATACATCACTTTATGCACACAGACGTAGGTACGGCCTTTACTGCGCGCTCACAGCAATACAGTACTTAAGGTGATAATACTCGTACATTAATGACCGCGTACATAAATTTCTCACTAACTCGTAACATTCAAATATTCATTCATTGTTTATTATTCTCCTAGAAGATTCGTGAAATAATTAAATAATTAAAAGTTTTTTTAGTTACCTACCATGTTTTTTGTTTGACAAGGAGAACATAAGATTGTGACTGTTCGTTTTACAAAAAATGTGGACAATACCTAAACCTATTTTTAAAGCCTTATTATTTGCGTAAGCTGAAATAAACAGTATTATTATTTATTTTTGTACCTCCACACTTCCCAAAACATTGATTTTAAATAAATTGAAAACTTAATAACTAAACCCTCATTCGCCGACATCAAATTGATTATAGCTAACAGCGAACCCTCATTAGACGTGGCCCGTAGCTTTTTATGACAGATTCATTAAACCTCCACCTATTTGCCAGTTCTTTTTTATATAAAAGCTAAAAAATCTCTCCTCGGGCCTTCCGCCGTAGAATGAGAAATATATTTCGTTTCTGCATAATTAGTTTAAGCTTGGTCCGCGGGTCACTCAACTGAATTATGTTCGTTTGTTTGTTTGTATTACAAGGACCAAGTTTGATTGTTTGTTCAGGACGCTGTTTTATTTTTCTGCAGTGTCTTTATTTTGAACATTGTTTGAAGACTTTCTGGGTTTGAGTTTTTGTTCAATTTTGAGATGGTCTTCTGAAATGAACTGTACTTAATTAAAAGCATTAACCATGGTCACGTTGGTGACTGAAATATTTTACAGGTTCCATATGGCTGGAACACCCAATTAATTCGAAACATCTAAGGTTTAATTAAGACGATGAACTCAAAGATCTAACACATCTTTGTAGATGTATTTCGATGAAGATTAGTCCCTGTGACTACGTCAGTCTGAAGTTATCTTTGTCTGCCATCTTTCATTCTCTTGCATTGTTATTTGCAGAGGAGGATGATGCTTGTTCCTTTTTCAAATCCACGCTGACATTACCTGACTTAATGACGTTTAAAACTTTTTCAGCCAGTATTATTTTAGTGGCCACCTCTTTCACCGACTCGATCAATAATACCTAAATAATTGGTATCACATCCGAATCGAGATGCGTAGTACGTAACTCGACTAGCCGAGTTTGGAGGCAAGTCATTGTTAGGGCGAACAAAGAGTGCGGCTGGAACGTCGGGCATCTGCCTTCAGTATCGCTGGCTTATTGTGAAATAGACAACTGTTCGGCGGCCAGTAAGGTAGCGAGTTCGGCTATTATTCAAGTCTGTGCTGCATAAGCTACAGGATCTGATAACGGTGTCCTGCCGAGAAGCGGTGCAAGCTGGTTCCGAGAATGACAGCTTTAGCTTACTGTCAAAACATCCTACTTTATTAGGTTTTCTTCTTCGTGTTGCTGGCACGACTGTATGTCAGATATTGTTGGCCCAAAACTGCGCCAGTTCTACGGCGTCGTCGGTGGCAGCACAGAGGTCACTTTGACTGCATGTTTTGGGACATAGGAGGCAGAGGGCACTTTATTCCACTAACAGGCACTTTTTTAACTACGCATCTAACATCTTAAGCTGATACCTTAAGATGTTACACATAGGTGTGTAGAACACACCCACATTTTGCCAATTGCAATGAACCGGACAAATCGAAGACTCTGAGTTGCTACTGAAAATTTCCTTCATAGGTGCATCAAAGTTAATTGTTTTAGAGCAACATTTTGCAAAATGATAACATTAAGTAACTTGCTATAACTTTTAGTAGGTTTACTAAAGAACTCTTTGCTATCCATTGTTGCCTCCTGACACTTGCAAACGTTGCTCCACAAAAAGTAACATCGGTGTATTTAATTTGCAGACCTTGGAGATCGCATTCCCCCTTGTAACCACTAGTCTAACAAGAAAGTCTTAGCATTAAGCTTAGAACTAATTTATCGGTTGTGTTAGCATAAACAATAATCGACTATTAATTGTGGGTGGCAACATTGTCATTTTTAAACATTTTATGCTTTTGAGTTATGGCAACCCATAGATGACTTTTAAGGAAAAAGAGCGGGGAAAGCGGTCTTAAACAGAACCCACCAAAATGCATAAATATGTATTTCAAACCCTTTATATCTGGAGGCTTTTATTTAGGTAGTAAATTTTTATTTACATTTTAATGTTAATTAATTATTTTTTAGCTTGAGTACGTATAGTTTTTATTATATTTTGACGTTATTAATATTGGCGTAGCTAGCTGACATATGACAAATAATTTAATTTTATGTTCTGTGTCTTTTCATGTTAATTACTTCACATAGGTACGTAGTATTGTATACAATCTAGTGTTTTCAAACTGAACAGACAGCTGTGCTGCTAGGTAGTTTGTTGCGCCACTTCTTCTTCCCAGCGATAGCACTAGGAAGTGGTAAAGGGCGGGCGTTTTTGGGGGACTGTCTTTTGTAATTTTGACGTTCGGAAAGTGCTGTGTCTCAGCCTAATTTGGATAAATGACTTTTGATTTTGACTTCATTTTACGTTTTCAGCTAGAGACGACGAAAGTGTTCTTGGGTTATAATTACTATTTTACTGTGTTGACTACCAATAAAGTGATTTGTACAAGTATTCGAGTGTATAATTCTATCGGTTGTAAAACAAAAAACAAGATCAACAGATTTCCTGGCCACACCGAGGATTACAGTGAATATCAGAGGGCCATCTTCTTATTCATATTTGAATGGCAAATACTGAGAAAGCCAGTAATCTTTGATAGAAATGAATATCTTTATCCTTCAATTACTTGACTGTCTAGCTCAATGAATTTACTCCTACGTTATTCAAATGTCGAGTACAGAGGGGTAATTGCGTAACACGCTAACAGTAGGAATGGGTTTCATTTTGACAGTTCAACAACATTCATTGCGTTATCCACGTTGTTGAGCAGATAATTTTTTTTGAACATATGAAGCAATGGATTAGTAATATCCTTTAAAATGAATCAGATTGTTATTGATAGTGTGTTACGAATTAGGGTGCCTAACTTAATAAATTGTTGCACTGCACTGATTTGTTTTCTTTGTATGGGTACAGTCGCGAGCATCAATATGTCAACACTTGGCTACTTTCAATTGCGATTTTTTCGTGAAAAAACGAATGCAACGTTGAAATACGACACATTACATAAATCTATGGGTTCGCAAATGCTATGTTCATAAGAACATACAATTTCATTAAAAAATACATGAGTAAATCGTTTTTGAATAAAGCCGAGTGTATACATACTTTTGCTCGTGACTGTACTTACTTGATAGGATAGAAATTATTTTATATTTTTTAAATAATTAAGTATAAATTTTATGTAGGTTGTTTCTATGTTAATTAATCTAATTGCTATTGTACCGTTTTGGTTAGCGTTCAATAAATAAATGAACGGCATGTTGCTGATAATTACCCATATTTTTCCGTCACTTGTTAGGCCAGCTCCAGCAATTTGCCTTCTTCATTCAGTATACTACGAGAACAAGGCCTTTCTTCAGTTGCTCAGTGAATTTAGGGTAAGATGTACCTCACAGACTCATATTAGAACCCTTTGTTGTGATTGATTTGATTTCAATGCACGTCAATTAACCAAAATTATGCATTTCCTTGTAATTATGAAAGTTAAGCTTTTAAACGTTCTATAAATATTAAAATTAAAAGTTTTCAATACAATATGGAAGATTGACTGAGCTAAGTACCACAATATTGGTAATTGTAAAAAAAGGCACAGTATAGGTATTATAATTATGAAAAAAGTCTGATTATACTCTGTCCATTAGGTAAACCGTTTTTTGACAGATGGAACTAGTGATTGCAGCAACACACAATACATTGATCGATACACGTACGGTATTATAATGTCTGTAAGAAGCCGTAAATAAGATAATTAAATAAGATAAGGCAGTTTATATGTATATGTATTTTATTAATCATTTTAAAGATAACTTTTACGTAATCTGAAATATTTACGTTCTAAGACAGCTGTCAAGAAACGTTTAACCTAATAGACAGGGTATAAACGGTGTGATTTGATTGCCTATGGCATATCACAAGTAGAAGTAGCGATAATTAAAGTTGCACCATCAAAATTTTTTAAACGATGCAAGTCATTTATTGATCCAATTTTGTATGCGGCAGGCACGAAACTGGCAGTCCGTAAATGGGTCTTAAGTTGCACTACCTGGCAACATTAATCAATATGCTAATTTATAATATGGCAATACTATTATACTAGCTAATACGCCTACTAGACTATAAACTATTCGATAGCACGTCACTCTTGATTTCTGGACACGCAGTCGGCTTTGTGGCCGAAGACAGCACCTGTCAGGACATGATTGATGATGTGCAAACGATTGATCCAATGATGAATATAATTACATTGCTTTATTGTAATAAGTAGCCTGTAGAGTCAATAGGACAATGACCGGGTGACTTTGACTGTTGTAATGGAAATAGGAAGTCAAGGAATTTATTCTGTCACGAAGTTTTTTTTAATTAGTAAGAAAGAAAAATTCTTTATTCTACAGAAACAAAATGCACATCTATATACACACATCAACACTGTCTAGGGATATTTTGGATTTACTCAATTTACTCAAAATTTATTAAAAATAATATACAGCATGCATATATTTTTATAAGGCCCATTTACCAGACTATACCCCAGAATAAAGGAAAACAATTTTTTTTGCGTAATCAAATTTTTATTCAAATATAGAAAAAACGTGAAATAATGGTAAAACTAACAATGAATGTGTTTCTCAAGAAAAAGTGAAAAATAAGGAAAAATGAATCTGTTTTTAACAGTTATGTGAAAAATCAGTAGTCAGTAAAACACCCCATGACGTTAATAATGGTCCTGCAACGGTTTTTCATGCTTTGGATTAAGTTATCCAAGTCTTGCTGCGGTATATTGTCCCAGGTTAAGATGCAAAAAAAGTTGCTCTTCCGTCGCAATGTTTGCAGGGAAATTCCTCAAAGCCCTTCTTTGGAGTATGTTCCACGCGTGTTCTATGGGGTTTTAGGTCAGGCGATTGAGCGGGCCAGCCTAAGACCAATACGTCGTGCTCCTGCAACCAGCTCGTCACCACTCTCGCTGTGTGCGGACGGGCGTTATCGTGCATGAGCGTAAATTCTTGGCATTGGAATTCTTGGAGAAACTAGTTAAAAATAAAAATAAACCACAAAATATACACATATAACGTAGTCAAAAGCCTCATACTCAAGCGTATAAAAAGTTATAATAACATATAATTAGTGCCTTGGTCTGGTCCTAGTTGCCCGGAGTCTGGATTTGTGACCGGTTGATGACAATAGGCTCGGCCTCTTTTATATGGGGTTTAAGCATAGATGGCAAAATGTGGGTGTACCTACCATAGGTACACCTCTGCCTTACCCTTTGGGGAATACAAGCGTAATGCTATGCTCTGTTATAGTCATAACTATAATAAATTACTTCCCACTTGACCCATTTTTTCCAATAAATTAACATGACCACTTATAAGACATTATTACTATTACTTAGAAGTACTTAATTACTTCTAACTCACTTTACGGACATTTACTTTCATTACTCGAGCCTTTTATTATATTGTAAGTACCTACCAAGCATGGTACGGTCACCAAAGGAGATAAGTAACCGGGGTCGTCGGATATAGTTGAAGTTTAGTAAGAAACCGATGGATGTTTTCGCATGAAATTTAATTTGACGAGCTGGATAGGTTCCATCTAACCAGGAAAGAGGACGCGCGGGCGCGCGCAAGATAGAAGCAGTGGAGGCCTTTGCCCAGGAGTGAGGCAGCGTAGGCTAGTAAAAAAAAAAAAATATATTTTCTATTCGTTTTATTCGAAAACATAAGTTTAGTAAGAAACCGATGGCGGTTTCTTACTAAACTTATATATAAAAAATAATATGAAAAACAAATAAAAAAAAATAATAAAAAAAAATGATATTAAATATACTTAAACTATAAACGGAATCGCGGAAAACCCAGGCGTAGATAGCGAAACAAACTTTTTTTTTTTTTTTTTTTTTTTTTGTGGATGGGAAATCATCAAATGACTCCTCCCGCTCTGGGTGGAGCAGAAGGGAGTGTCAGACTCTTACTGACTAAAACCCACCCGTGTTCCTTCCTTAGCCCTTTACGTACCAGGGCAGCGGTAACCCTTTCGGACGATCCCGCTACCCCGGCAGGCTTCGGCCCTGTCGGGCCCCGTCAACTACGCTGACATCTCTTTGAGGCGCGCGTGGAACACATACACGCCGTCCGGCACGGGCCTGGTCCTGATCGGACGGAGAGCTACCCATTGCTCTCCGCCCGCAGGCCCGCGCCTACGGTGGCCGGGAGTCGTCACGCGGCTCCCGACGCCCGGAGCGTCTCCCTCGGCGGCTGAGGCGTGAGGATCTTTCCCTCGCCCATCCCGCCACCTCCTTCGCTAGCATGACTGCTTCGCAGAAGGAGGTGACCGCCTCCCACTCCCTCTCGCCCCGGACCATGGCTTGCACCAGGGCCGGGCGCGAGAGGTCGCCGCCGCTGCCGATCGCCTCTACGAGGACACGGCGGTGCTCTGCCCAAGCGGGGCAGACCTCCACCGTATGCTCCACCGTGTCCTCTGGGCGATCCTCGCAGTGGTGACACCCGGGCGTCTCCTCCCGCCTGATGATGTGCAGGAACCTCCCGAAACATCCGTGTCCGGAGAGGACCTGCGTCAGGCGGTAGGTGAGAGCGCCGTGACGCCTCTCTAGCCACTCCTCAAAGAGGGGTCTTATCGCCGCTATCGTGGCGTGCCCTGCGCTGGGTTGCGATAGTCGCGCCTTCCATTCCACCATGAGACCGCGCCGGAGGTCCGTCCGCTCCGCAGCGATTTGCCGCGGGTGCAGAGTTTCCCCCCGACGTAGTGCCTCCGCGCGCCAGTCATACAGGCGCGCGAGGACTATCGCCTCCAGATCCCATGGTGGGCGAAACAAACTTGACTTGACGCCTATATGAGGGATTGGTCCATATTGGCTCTGGATCCAGTTGAGTGGAAAAAGGAAAGAGAGGCCTTCGCAGCAGTGGTACAACACAGGCTGATTAATTAATATTATTATATCCGATGACTCTGGTTACTTAGATAAGTAACCAGAGTCATCAGCCTTTGGTGACCGTACAAGAATTAGAACAGAATTGTAACATAATCTATTATACTTTGTAAACCCAAGTTTCTGATGAGAAAGGCCCTTGGCTTGCCACTGAAAGGTATATAATGTACTTCGTCTGTATATATAGGTACAAGGGGTTAGTGAATACTCGAGTTGTGTAGCTGTAGGTAGGAAGGCTTGCCAGATTAACCGAAAGGTCGAAGGTTAATCAAAAGTTTTAGACCTCAACGTAGCCTGGGTTTAATTCTGAGTTCTATTTTTGTGGAATAATTGGGGATCGTAGTTTTGCCCCTAGGTCAGTCATTAAAAAATTTGTTAAATAATTCATAGTTTCAACAGTTTGTGATAAACTTGTATATTTGAATACCTAGTGAACGGGTATACAGCCAGTAGCGACGAAGCCTTAAAAAATTAACCATTGACATTATTACCATACATCACCTGCCTAGCCTTGTCTCAACTACGTTGGGGTCGGCAGTCTGACCGGATGCAGCTGAATACCAGTATTTTACAAAGAGAGACTGCCTAACGTACCTCCACCATCCAGCTACTGAGTAATACGATACCCGTTGATAAGACTTGTTGACTTGTTGTCAGACTTTCGGGCTTGTGATGGTAAGAACTGTCGAAGATCTACGAATGATAGCCGGGACCAACGGCTTATCGGGCTTTCCAAGGCACGACCAACCGCAGCAAGAATAGCTTAACCTGATCGATCGACCTTGACATTTTTACCATATAAAAACCGAATATTATGAAAAGAAGTCCAAACTGATACGAAAGCGAAAAAACCCTTATACACCCACAATAAACAACGATAGGATTATTACACCACACAGCGGTAATAACCAAAATTTGGTGACCCAGAAACCGCAGCGAAACCAAAATACTCGTTGAGGGGGAAAAAATTAAGGGTCCCCCAATTAACAATAATGAATTGGAGCTTTAAAGTATTAGGCTTTCGACCTATTTGTCGTCTCGTCGCCGCCTCGTCCCAGGTTCGAATCCGCTGACATTTTGAAAGATGGCCCCACTAATATTTACAGGGCTTAATTTGTTTGAGAGCCTCTCCCCTTTGCGAATTTATTGCTGGATCTTGCAACTTTACGGATTTCTGTTTTGTCATATTTTTTTATTATTATACCTTATTGTTCAACTGCCGAGTCTTACCTGGAACAAAGACAATATTTTTTCATTAGAAGACATACATTTTACAGGGTTTAAAGACTAAGTAATAACGCTTTAATCAAAACGTTTTTGTCAAAGTGGAAAATTTGCAAAATGTCCTAATTCATGCGTGGGCGCTGTTAAGTATTTTATTACACAAAGGAATTTTTCCTTGTGCTTTATAGGTATACAGGTATATAGGCTGGATATATAGTTTTTCTTATAATATAGGTATCCTAAGTAAATAAGATAGTTATGTCGAGTTGATGCTGCAACGAACTTACCTACATAATGTTAAGACTTTACTACACTCGAAAGGTACTTTCCTTGGATCAGATTTCAAAATCGCTCTACGTTTATATCGAAGTGTTAAGTTATGTATGTAGGCGTTACAAACAACTTCGCTCACAAATAAATTCACTGACCTATCACAATCGCCTGTCATGAATATTATTCCTTCACCCTACCCACCCGAGTCACCGACGTAATAAATATGTAACGCGCGCGTAAACGTTACTGATACGAAGTAAACAGCAAGCTGGTGTGACGGTAACCCGGTCGAATGACAGGTCAAGGTATGAACGGGTTCGATGGACTCGCAGTGATAGCGCCAATGCACTTCGTGTACAGATAGCAGATAAATAATCCATGTGTTATCTTTTACGTATCTAACCAAAATATTTGGCAGTGTTTTTATATTTTGTAAATATTCCAAAAGTGTATGCGGCACTTTGAGCTTTATTTAAACTCCGTATTTTTGCCTTTTATTTATTAATCAGCCTTGAGATACCCATTAATACAATAATCGAAGATGTTGCACTTTATTTTCCAATTTTTATTTGAATCTAATCAACACCTACAGTATTATTATTGAACATTTAAATTCCACATATTACACTAAAGCCAACAGCTCAAACCTTTGTTTCCACTTAGGTTTTGGTTTTATTAAAACTGTCGAACTCAAATATTTTTGCGGACGCTACAGTAAATCGGCACACACAGTGCGATGCTCCGTTGTTAGTACCACAATATAGGGCCCATTCACACGATTGATATTTGCACGAATCACTATATTTTGGTCGTTTTGGTCGTCACCCAATTTAGGTACTGTGTAGTGTTCAGTAATTAAAAATGCAGAATAACGTGCTGGTTTATGTGTATAATATAGTTTTTTTGTGAATAAAATATTTTGATCGTGATAAAAAGTACTGGAAAACTGAGGATTTTATTTTTTTAATCAGTGCATACTGGATATTATACTTTTAGATATATTTACTAATCAGTAGTTACAGTTAGTGGTGGCTGAAACCAAATTTGTTGGCAAAAAAACTTGATTTCATATCAACCTGTCCAGCAATCGATGCTAAATGTCTAACGGTTACTGAAGTTGTGCTTATCAATTTATTGATTTCGGATCTCTACCAAAAGATGTACACAATACATGACATATAAATAAAGGATAACATCAGAGGGGCAATTCTCGTATTTTTAAGAACGTTCACAGTCTGATGTCGGTCTCAATCTGTCAAAAATACCTCTAATTTCCCTACATTTTTGACAAGTTTTTGACATGTTAGTTTTGAGAATGTCACCGAGATGAGACTGCAATTAGATTTGAATTGGCCTTCAGGTACTAAGTAGGTGCACTGCACATTTAGGAGCCACAATATTATGACGTCGAAACAACAGTAATCGGGGTTCCCCATCAAGAAAATGCGCCCGCAGCTTTCCTTTATCGCAGCTCCAAGTACAAAGCGCAAAGTAAACACAAACAAAAACTAAATTACACAAAAGTTATTACGACAGCTATATATTCAAGCCATAAAAATTTCAAGGCAGACGCAAAACATTACACTAAGAGCTATATTTCAAAACTTAACAAGGACTTCATTGCGAAAGAAAACTAAAGGAAATCGGGTGTCTTTTCCCCACCTTAGCAGTTATTCTAATCCCAAGAGGAATCCCCATTTCACCCATTTGCAGGATACCCGCACTTGCAGGAATACGTGACGTCTGCACCTTGCATTTTATTATTACTGGCCACCCCTGACGCCGGGGGAGTGGTAAGTGCCTAGTAATTGTGTGGGATAACTTAGATTGGCTTTTTAATTCGAAGAACTTATAGGGTGTGGTAACTTAGTGTAGGTACTTGGTGCAAGAAATTCATAAGTTGTACTCGGGTGTGGGAAATGTTAATGTGATTTTGAATTTTATTTTTAAGGAGTGTGAGAATATTTTATATGTTTTTAAGAGTGTTTTTTTTACAGGGTGGCATGGACGTCGACGACAAATTAAAACCATGAATTCAGAACATGATTCTAGTATACATTTTTCGTGGATTATCAAAAAAAAAAAAGTTGTTTTGGAGAAAAATGCAATACCTATTTCTTTTTTTTAAACCGGCTAAAAGTTTCAACCCAGGTTGAAAATCATGTACTGGATCCATGGTAACAGGTAGCGCGTCGATATCCCTGCCACCTCGTATTGTTTTTTTTTTGTTTGAATTAGTAGAAACAGTGGTTATATAACTTAAAAAAAACGATTATAATTTATTTTACTTACTAACCCATTAAATTAAGGAGAACTGTTTTTTAATAATTTTTGGGACTTTCTGGATAGCAGATTCGATATTCTTTTCAGTCAACCATAGATTCGTATTCGAAACTGAAAAGATAATGATAATAATAATAATATAACCATCTAACGTTACTAAGCCTACTAAAATATTAAAATAAATAGCAGTTTTCTTCATGCTTCGAGTAGCTTTACTAAATTCTTCATAGAATCCTAGAATTTATTGCTTGAATACTAGAACCGTTTCGCTAGAATTTATCCTGGGTATTAGTGCACTGTGGCTGGTAGAAAATATTAAACTTCCCTTTAGAAAAGGAATTATATCTCTCTCATCTTTGCTGAAAGCGACAAGGTGGGGTTATAAATCTTTATACAAATCTTAGGAAAACTTTCATATTCTTAAGTATTTTTAAATGTTTATTTGGTCTGAGATACTTAATATTCGCATGTTCTATCCTATGTAGATGAGCATGGTCTTTTAAAATAATAGCAGAGGGGCAATTCTCGTAATTTTAAGAATGTTCACAGTATGATCTCTGTCTCGATCTGGCAAAAATAACTCTAATTTCCCTAAATTTCGACAAGTTTTTGACATATGTTTGTGGCCGCGATGAAACTGCGACTAGATTTTGAACGTTTTAAATTACGAGAGTTGGTCTTCTGTTATCTTGTTACATATTTACATATTACGGAATAATCCTAGCAATACGTCCACCAATACCGCTGAGCGTGCCCGCCTGCTGGCTGTGGAGTGGGAGTCGGGGCTCTGGCTTCAAGCACTCCCGTCACCCAATATAGGCACTAATCTAGGTGACACCACCTTCCGGCTCGCTACCTGTCTGCGTTTGGGCGCTCCTTGTGGGGCTCCGCATCGCTGTCAGTGCGGTGAAACTGTCGACTGCCTCGGACACCATGGCCTATCCTGCAGTAGGAGCGCAGGTCGGATAGCACGGCACGCCTGCATTAATGGCATCATCCGTCGTACTCTTGTCACCGCCGGGGTGCCAACTGTTTTAGAACCCAACGGCCTGGCACGCAACGATGGGAAGGGACCAGACGGAATGACCATAATGTCCTGGAAGTTAGGCAGACCTTTGGTGTGGAATGCAACATGTGTCGACACCCTTGCGCCATCCCATCTTCCAAGCACGGTGAGCTGTGCTGGAACGGCTGCTGCTGGTGCAGAAAACCTCAAACGGTGAAAACTATTCCAGCCTGATTGGGAGTTATATGTTCGAGCCGTTTGGGGTTGAAACACTAGGGCCATGGGGTCCGAGTGACCACTTGGTTTTTCGAGACATCGCCAAGCAGTAAGTCGACTCTTCACGTGACCAGAGGGCTGGCCTGTTTCGTGGCCAAAGAATTAGCATCGCCATACAATGTGGCAATGCTTCCAGCCTTTTGGGCACTGTTCCTGTTGACAGCGATGCAAACGAAGTTTTTGATGCCCTATGAGTCTTTTGCTTATTTTTTCACATATACATATCATTATTTTAAATGTTAGCTTATATAATGTAAATATCGTCAGCAATTAAACAAAATAAGTTTTAAAAAAAATTATCCTCCTAATATATTTTATAAAATGCAATTTCTACCATTCGTATCTAATCCCAAATCCGTTTTCGATTTGATCTCCAAGCATTACAAAATACCTTTAAATATAATCATACATTTATTTCGATCACATAATAAATAAATCTTCAGACTGGTACATACCCATTTCATCTTATAAATACATCAGTCAACGGCTGAACCATCTCCTTCGATCGTAGGCCTTATTGTGAGAAACAACTTTATTTTGCACTGACGTGTACAAGATTCGCTCGCTGTCCCGAATTTATGGGCTCTTGGCAACAGCCGCCTCTTTATACCACTTTTCATGGATTGAAAAACAAAATATCTCTTGCAGTGTGTTAATTTAAAATGATAGAGATTTTGGTGGGTTATTTTATGCCTTGTGCTATACTAAATGTGCAAGTTTTGTATTTAGCTGACGAAAGAAGACTTTCTACTTGCAAAGAAAATATTAATAAAAATAAAAAATAAATAAAAAATAAAATTCATTTAATTCAGACTATTTAAATGTCCATATTTTGTTAGAATTACATTATCTTAAAACTATGTTACTACATAAAAATCGACCCAAATGTTTGAAAATAAATTGAAATTATATTTAAATAAATAATTTAAAATAATTAGATGACATTGAATTAAATAATTTAAAATGAATAAAAAAAATAAAAGAAAATAAATAATTTAAAATGGACTTACTATGGAATAATTGCAAAACGTCACTTTTGAAGTGGTAACAGCCCCGACCTTCGAGTCGTAGGTCGTAGGTTCGTGCGCTGGCAGGCGCTTTACTGTGTGTAAAATAATTGTATCACCACTGCTCTCAAAACGGTGAAGGAAAACATCGTGAGAAAACCGGCATGTCCTAGAAACAAAATTCGAAGACATGTGACATCTACCAACCCGTACTGAGCCCGCTTGATAGATTATAGCTCACTCCCGCTCGAAGAGAGGCCAGCTGCCACAGCGTACAGCGCGCTGGACAGCGCTGGCAGGCTGTGTGCCACCAGTGAAAAAATTAATGCCTGATAATAAAAGTGCAAAAATGAAAGAAAGTGAAATGCCGCAGGAACCCGCTGGATGCGGAAAGCACAGAACCAGTCGAAGAGTAGCTACTCTTCGACAAATGCTGGATATAGGCTTCCAAGCAGCTGCTTGGAAGCTTATATCCAGCATTTGATGAATGAAAGTGCAAGTTTTGTGTTTAGGTGACTGAAAGGAGGAAGGGAAGGGAGAAAGAAAACATTAGTGATTACCAAACTTCACTTTTAAGGTGAAAACTTGTTTGCGCCTAAACAAGTTTTCACCTCAAAAGTGAAGTTTGCGCTCTTTCTGAACAGTGAACAAAACTGAACCGTCACGCTTGGGTTGGTGACGCTAAATCGGGTATACTCGGCTCCAGTCGTAAGTTTTCACTTCTATTGTGTGGTCATAAGCACTGCACTGTAAGCCTGCAACATCCCACTGCTGGGCCAAGGTGTCTCCCCATGACATCCGGCGCCATCTTCTATGCATTCTTCTCCATCATAAACTTCTATCTCCATAAGCACATACCCTCTTTTTGAATTCACTTGGTTTCTACCTGAACATAATTCAGAGGGGCAATTCACGTAATTTTAAGAACGTTCACTGTCTGATCTCAGTCTCAATCTGTCAAAAATACTTCTAATTTCCCTACATTTTGACAAGTTTTTGACATTTGTTTGTCGCCGAGATGAGACTGCGACTAGATTTTGAACGTTTTAAATTACGAGAATTGGCCTACTGATCAAAGTAATAAACAGAAGGACATTCTTCCTTGCTTCTTCTGGGAATGCGGATTTCTAATTCTAAAGATCTAAGTATATATTAAACATATTACATTAAGAATTTGCTCTCAGAATTTACAAGGGATTACATATTGCAAATTTGTAGACGCCTCGTGCGGATAAACTTACACGTGTCTTTTATAAACTACTTGTAAATAAAACCTAAAGCGTTATTTTTTGTTGCCATGCGTATGTATTTCCCACGACTGCCCCGTTGGTCTCGTGGTTGCAAGCGTGACTGCTGAGCGTGGATTTGACCGTCCTGGATTCCCAGGTCGGTCATAGTTTTATTGGGTTTTTCAATAGGAATTTTGTAGTAACAGTCCGGAGTTTGGAAGTTGGCGGTGTGATGCCCCCGTGCCTCGGAAAGCAGGTAAAGCCGTTGGTCCTGCGCCTGATCTCTTCCCGGTCGTGTCGGATTGCCATTCCTTCGGACTATGACAGTAAAGGGACAGAGATTATACCTGTGTGTGTCCAGACACTTGTGCACTATAATATCTCCTGCGAACCTGGCTAATCTCCGTTGAGATTGGCTAAGAAGGCTATTATTACATTACAATTCTATGAAAGGACCGCCCATTATAAGTTTTGTAGTATCTTGTAATCTATTTTTGGAATATATTTTTCTGGTATACAATAAAGTATATGTTACTAGGTGACCGGTCACGTTGTCGTTTCTTAGGACTCGATCACAGCGCCACCTATCGGATCCAATTCAGAATTTAAACCATCCAGGGATCCATTCAAATACACACAAAAATTTCAATAAAATCGGTTCGTACCATGTATTTAGTACATGGCTCTGAACTTCATTCTAGGCTATTACAAAAAAATTTGCTGTTCCACACATTTTGACCTCGTCGTTACTGCAATTTTTTTTAAACAGCATATTAAAAAAAAACTGACCAAGAATTTTAACACAAAAAAAAGGGGGGGTTTAGATCCATGTACTGAATCTATGGTTGCGCGTCGATGTCGCTGCCAACCTGTATATATATACATTATGAGAACTCATCTACATACAATAATACCTAAATATTATATTATCATTTTACCCGATGTCTGCCACTTTTTCTGAATGTTTACTGACCCGCTACCGTGGGTCTTAACTAATAGATAAACGCAATTCGAATAGTATCGAAAAAAGATTTTAAAGACTCAACATATTATGACATTAATTCTATTCAGAATGATAATTTACTAACACAGAGATATAATAAAAAAATTCTTTGATAATTTCCAACCATAATCCGATCAAACCCCTAATCCTCGTTACAATGACTTTTCAAGTGTCATTGAATCTTTACAAATGTTGGAGGTGTTCTTAAGCTTCAAAGTATGCAAAGGACATAATTTTAAATTATTAAGTCTTTTTATGGTTCTGTACTCAAAGGGCGTCAACGGAATTAGAATGGGTCCGCTGTCTGTCCGTCTGTCACAGGGTCATATCTTTCGAACCGTAATAGTTTTCACAGGGCTATACTACTATGGCCGCTATAACAATAAATAAAGAAAATAAATTAAAGTAAAAATTAGAGAGGTTCGTATTATTATTATTATTATTCAAGAAACGTGTGTTTTTTTAATAAAGTATTTATGTATGTAGTTTATGTGTGTTAAATATTATAGGGTAGTACAGAACTCTTCGTGTGCGAGTCTGACTCGCACTTGGCCGCTTTTTTTGCAGCTACAACTAATATTTTATTAAGAACTTTATCTAAATTTTCCTTTTAGAGGACCACATCAGAGGTGTCTACTGTTTTTGAAAGTGCAAATTACCTCTGTGAGCTTTTATCTTAGCATACTGAAAATATTTTAACTTCGATTAGATTAGGAATTGCCTAAGAAAAGATCGACCAAATGTAACTATTTGAAAATTTTCGCTTGATAGTTTTGTTAGAGTAATGAAGAGCTGTCTAAAAATTACCTCCTGAAAAACTAAGCTAACGTGTGATGAAGCGCAGTATTTTCGTTTGCCTCATGCCTAGTGAGCTGTGGGACAAAATAGCACTATGTGGAGCTCTGACACAGCCAGAAGGCGTCGCGGTAGACCCAGTAGAAGATGGTGGGACGAGCTGGACAAAACAAAAGACAAATGCTCCACATGAGCCCAGGGTGGCAAGAGCAGGAAGTCATGGGGAGAGGCCTTTGTCCAGCAGTGGGATGATATATGCTAACAGTAACTAAAGGACACAGTAATACTATATCCTTGAATGAAATTCGCAACCTACTTACTGATATTTTTATTCCGGTTGACAAACACGGACCGTTGTTATGGTTCATTATAGTAAAGGATAAAGGACTCGGTGGGGAACTAGGGAAAAATGGTTGACAAAACGTTTTGACATGTTGAGATAGGGCTGCTACCTGTAGACGGGAAATGAAATATTGCTCGAATGATTTTGAGTTTTCCAAATGTAAGGAACGTTACTTTTGACATTGTAGTCGCCCCCTTTATACCTTGCCTTATGATTTGTTCAGGAGCGTCTATACCGTAATCGTTTATAACTGTATATGTTTTGATTAAATACCATTGCAAATAAATGTACTGTGAGTAGGTATATAATACTTAAGATCATTTTTAGGAGCTCGACACACGCTCACATGTATAACCTATATTGTATCTATTACATCAATACCTTACTTATTCACGTAACGTAAGCGTGTGAATACTTAATGTTTCGCTTACTTTTTTTTTGTTGACTTCCACGTCCTTAAAATATATGGCAATACGTGCACGTTAAAAAATTATGGTGAACGGAAATTTAAAAGCGACTTCATATATATTTCCATACTTATTTACTTCACTGTGTTATCGTGATGTCCTGACGTGGACGTGGACGTCCACGATAATATCGTCACTTTAAAATGTTAAAAGCGCACATTGTTATCAACTTACCAAGTTTTAAACTTCACCAACCCTAAATTTAAATCCACTGGTCCCGTGAAGCTAAAGACGCTGATCTTATAAAATTATTTACAGATTGTATACATTTTACGCACTGGCAACTTTCAATCAATGTCGCAGGGGCTTCTAGAAAGAATCAAGTTTGCAACAAATGACTATAAACTTTAATGCTCGAGTGAATTTAGTGAATTTCTTGACAAAGTTTTTGTCGTTAGTTTAATGAATTCAATGCTATGTATAACAGGGAATGAGGGTGAATATTTTTTATTGAGAGACCCAGAAAAAATGATTCTCTTGATAAAGTTTTGTAACGACATTAATCCGTTTCGGTTTGTTGAGTAAGAAGGAAAATACTGTATTAAATTGGGCTTGACATTTTATTTGGTCTCTCTTTGTTTTATTTATTGGTTGTAATAACAAAACATTTTCATATTTAAGCGTATAAGGTAACATTTTATTCTCCACACACATAACCAGGTCAAGCCGTAGTAGGCAAATCGCGGCGGAGCGGACGGCCCTCCGGCGCGGTCTCATGGTGGAATGGAAGGCGCGACTATCGCAACCCAGCGCAGGGCACGCCACGATAGCGGCGGTAAGACCCCTCTTTGAGGAGTGGCTAGAGAGGCGTCACGGCGCTCTCACCTACCGCCTGACGCAGGTCCTCTCCGGACACGGATGTTTCGGGAGGTTCCTGCACATAATCAGGCGGGAGGAGACGCCCGGGTGTCACCACTGCGAGGATCGCCCAGAGGACACGGTGGAGCATACGGTGGAGGTCTGCCCCGCTTGGGCAGAGCACCGCCGTGTCCTCGTAGAGGCGATCGGCAGCGGCGGCGACCTCTCGCGTCCGGCCCTGGTGCAAGCCATGGTCCGGGACGAGAGGGAGTGGGAGGCGGTCACCTCCTTCTGCGAAGCAGTCATGCTAGCGAAGGAGGTGGCGGGATGGGCAAGGGAGAGATCCTCACGCCTCAGCCGCCGAGGGAGACGCTCCGGGCGTCGGGAGCCGCGTAACGACTCCCGGCCACCGTAGGCGCGGGCCTGCGGGTGGAGAGCAATGGGTAGCTCTCCGTCCGATCAGGACCAGGCCCGTGTCGGACGGCGCGTATGTGTTCCACGTGCGCCGCAAGGAGATGTCAGCATAGTTGACGGGGCCCGACAGGGCCGAAGCCTGCCGGGGTAGCGGGATCGTCCGAAAGGGTTACCGCTGCCCTGGTACATTAAGGGGTAAGGAAGGAACACGGGTGGGTTTTAGTCAGTAAGAGTCTGACACTCCCTTCTGCTCCACCCAGAGCGGGAGGGGTCATTTGATGATTTCCCATCCTCAAAAAAAAAAAAAAAAAGGCGTAGTAGGAATATATAGTATAGTAGGAACCAGTACCCTAATTGCGTAACACACTATTAATCACAACCTGCATCATTTTGAAGGATATTGCTAATCCATTGCTTCATGTGTTCGAAAAATGTGTCTGCTCAACAATGTAAATAACGCAATGAATGTTGTTGAACTGTCAAAATGAAACCCATTGGTACCATTGATAGTAAGTTACGTAATTACCTCGCAGAGCTCTAAGTAAAGCAATCACATTTTAACACAGAATACCGTTCATATTTGAAACTCGTATAAAAACCGTGTAATTACTGTCACTGAACATGTAGCCATCGGCTTTTGGCGAAAATTGTATGGAAAAAATGTCGGGCGGGAAACGTCGAGTCACGATCACAGTCACCTTATTGAACGCTCGTAAATTACGGTAAAAATTGGTAAAAAAATATCACTGCAGTATTAATATGAGCCAGTATTTGCTCCGGGCGCTCGCTGTACTTGTTGCAAAATATTGTCGGATTTTATTATGAGGAAAAAACTTGGAGTAAAATTGATGAATTATGATGAATTCGGTTTGGAATGCGCTTTCCGATACAATTTGGCGAATGTTTTCGGAGTTGAATGAAAGATTTTAGTGTTGCAGGTGTATTACTTCTTCTTCCCAGCAAAAGTACTAGGAAGTGGTGACGGGCGGGCGTTTTGGGGGACTGTCTTTTGTAATTTTGACGTTCGAAAAGTGCTGATTCTCAGCCTAATTTAATAAATGACTTTTCATTTTGATTAAATGATTATACAAGGTGGAGACGACAATACGACAATAAATTAAACTGCGTATATCTGGTGCTGTTCCCGTGCGTACGAAAGTTCAATCAAATACTTAGTTAGTTAGTTACTACAGCTAGTCAAAGATGGCTGGACTATGGCTGGACCCATAGTCGGCCAATCACTACTAATTAGGTTGTTAGAAAAAAATCTCTTTTTCGATGCAAGGATTTATTTCATAGTTCCAAAATACTCTTATGCCAGTGTATTAGTAGTATTGCCAATGTTTCCATTTATTACTGTATTGTTGTCTCCACATTGTACATACTCGTAATTAAGAGATATAAAAGCCTTTCAGTCACTTGGAAATTTGAAGTAGAGCGAATTTACTAATCTTTTCATCATACCGGTAGGTACAATTTACAAGTCTTCGATAATTTGAGTTTTAATTACCTACATATCAAGGTGCCCCTCAATAATATGATATTAAAATTGTTGAAGACTAACATTAGAAAACTGTATGAACACGCCATTTCATGGAGAAACTAGTTCCTCGTGTAACTAATAATACAGGGTGGCAGGGACATCGGTGCGCAACCTGTTACCATGGATTCAATACATGATTCAAAACGTTACATTTTTTCCTCGGTTTTATTTACTAAAATAATGTGCTGTTCCATACATTTTGACCGATTTTTTTGATAACCGACGAAAAATTTCTACGCACTGGTGTCTAGAATTATGTGCTGATTTCATGGTCACAGTTTGCGCGTCGATGTCCCTGCCACCCTGTATAGCCGACCTTTTCTGTCACTCGATTATGACATGCGCAAAATTACTACGTTGTCGATCTACTATCAGTCCAGATGAAAGCAAAGTTAAGTTGTAATGTGTCTATATTATACTTTGAACCCTAGAGCACAACATCACTCATAGATCGCTTATAGGCCAATCGGGCACGATCGTACGCCTTATAAGCCGATAAAACGTTTCCACCAAGCCTCATTGTTACCGGTAATGCCGGTAAAGTACGGTAAATTACCGTAAGGTTACTGCTGTACAGTTATTGTATAGATGAACCTTGATTTTACGAGGTGCCCGTGGGGTCAGATGTAAATGGGACACTAGTGGATGAGGTATGAAGGTTGGGATATGGTATTGAAGACTAATGTTCTATCTGTAAGAAGAACTGGCCAAAACCTTGACGTTCGAGGGTAATTTTCACACTATGTAGTAAATATTTTTGTGAGGCTCTTTTCTGTACTCCGCCATTTGAAAAATCACTATAAAAGCACCTATCCTATTCCCGGGAGCATATCTGTGATTATCGATGCATCATCATTCATCATCATTTCAGTCGAAAGACGTCCACTATTGGACATAGGCCTCCCCCAATCACCTCCTCTTCGACCGGTTCTGTGCTTCTCGCATCCAACGGATTTCTCGATTATCGATGCAATGCTTCTCAATTTAGTTTCTTGTCGATTCTTCTCCATAGGAACCTTCCTTTTGGAAGGAGCAACTAGAATTAATTCTTAATTTTTCTTTTAATTTGCGACGCTCGAAAGTGCCTTTTAATGTTATATATTGAAATATACGATTTCACTTTGCCTTTGGCTTAATGATACCTATACATTAAATGCTGCCAACTACATCAAACAATTTATTACCAAACCCTAATGATTTATCAATAAGGAAAAAACTAGGAAATTAGAATTACCTGTCCGTTTTTTACTGGCTCCAGTGAAATGTCAAGTGAAAGTTCACAGTGACGAGTGGTACCGGTGAGAATGTCTAGGCTCTCATCAAGCAACTAGACAAAACTGTAGTTTTTGCTGGCAATAGAAAGCTATGTTTTCCAACTTTATTACTGCTTTTTCATTGACCGGTCGTAACTCATTGTTTAACTCATTATAAGTGGCGAGTTTGGCGATTTCTAATGTATGTAGAATCTATGCGACGATGGTTGCTCTATTCACAATCAGCTCGTTTACTGAAACTTGAAATACCTTTTCGTAGAACTTTACTATAAAAATAATGCTCCCGACAGATTTTGGTCACGGTGGCCAGACTCAACGGAGACTAGCCAGGTATATACGCAGGAGATTATAGTACACAAGTGTGTGCTCAAACACAGGTGCGCTATCTGTTCGTTTACTGTCATAGTCCGATTGGATGGCAATCCCACACGACCGGGTAGAGATCAGGCGCAGGACCAGCGGCTTTCCGTGCATTCCGAGGCACGGGGGCGTCACACCACCATCTTCCAAACAACAACAACTTTACTATTCAATACAATCAGCCTACTCGTATAATACAGTGAACAGAGGCAGTCTTACCGTTGCACCCTTGCACACAAAGGACTTGTGTCCTTTTCTCAACCCTCGCCGGTCGCTGACTGTGGTGATCCTCGCGCTCAAAGGCACTTCTATCGTCTTGCTCCGTTTTCAATTAACAGGTACAACGATCACCGATCCATTTGTTAAGCCTGGTGATTAACGGCCGAACCCAAAAACCTGTTTTTAGTTAAAGACAGATCGCTACTGATGGTAGCCAGTATCATCATAACTGGCAGTATAATATAATCATACAGATCGCTACTGATATAGATTATTGGGACGTTAAAACCAGAGATGGATAGGTTTTTCTACCTCCTAGATAATTGGAAGTAGTGCCAGCTATGACGTTGTAGGCCGTTTGGAGATATGACTCCTCTCTCTATTTTAAATAGCTCTATATTTTATATACTATAAGTCACGCTCTTTTTACGAATAATTTCATAGCAAAAGCGCGATCTCTTTTACAAATTATTTCATACAAAAACAGTCGTTAAAATGGTAAATTGGCCACACAACCGACACTTTCATATCATTAGTTACGTTAAAGGTTTTAACCGCATTATTAAAATGTTTTCTGGTTGCTTTACGTTGTTAAATTAATGTGTAATGGTTTTTTTTTGTAAAATAGTAAAACATCTCTCTCGTGGGTGTATTACGTAGGGGTAAGCAGATAATTATGGACATTCGTAGTTTGGTGATAAAAAAGAATGACAGTGGAATTCGTTCTAGAATTTATTATGAATTTTCAACTCAAATCTTATCTGTAGCATTATTGTTGTAAAACCAGCACACTAATTGCATAACACACTTCCTTCAATCACAATCTGAATCATTATGAAGTATATTGCTAATCCATTGCTTTATATGTTCGAAAACTTTGTCCGCTCAGCAATGTAAATAACGCAATGAATTTTGTTGAACTGTCAAAATTAAAACCATTGCTGCTGTAGTGTATTACGCAATTACCCCGTAGGGTGGAGTAGAAGCTTGTAGTGATTCTTATGTGGTGTTGCGTTCTTATGTGGTGTATTCCTGTTGTCCTTTCCTTCCCAAAGTAATGATTAAGGCAAATGACATGGCTATTCAAAGGTCCCCAATTAATGTTGCAGATTTTTTTTTCTTTAAAGAATTACAATGGCCTGAGTCATTAGTGTTGTGAGGTTCATTGTGAGGTCACTACACGTGAAAATACTTAATAAATAATTTTCTTTATATTAATGCACGGATTCTATACAATGGTGCTATATTCCAAGTGTTCAGATGCTTTATGAGATAACGCCCATGTCATAACGAAGCGATGTGAGCGATGCCTTATAGTCAGAGGAACCGTTAGCAAAAGCAGCTTTCTTAATATTAATGTATTAATTGTTGAGGTTTATTTTGCTATGAAGTAAGAAAAAAACCTACGATGAAAAATGAGACCTGTACCCTAATTGCTTAACACACGATAAATCACATTCTGAATCATTTTGAAGGATATATCCATCGCTTCATATGTTCGAATAACTTGTCTGCTCAACAACTTAAATAACGCAATGAATGTTGTTGAACTGATAAAATGAAAGCCATTGCTACTGTTAGTGAAATTAAATGAAACTATGACCGACTTTTCAGCAGAACTTTCAATTTTATTTGACAGCTAACTAAAAATATGATGACAAAATTACATTATAATTTTTTTAGATGAAATTCATGAGTTTATTAATTTTAAGTTTTTAATAACACTACATTTTTATTTATTTATTTTAAGCACGTTTTTCTTTTACGCAGTAAATTGACATTCAACCGACGCAAACATGAAGTATGAATTATGATTGGAATAATTAAAAATTAGCATGCATGGAATAAAAAGCTAAATTAAATTTTGTTCGTCGTCCTTTACCGTGCTTAGTTTACATTTTATTGCTGGTTATGTAGCAGGTAAGTTTTATTTTTATTTATATTTTAGGTATCTTTGTAAGTCTACTGCCACGTAAAACATTTATTTATTGTAAATTAAAACGGTACAACACCAATAACATTAATTAACATAGAGACAATAATTACGTTGACAATAATTTAAAACTAACATGAAACAGTGCACTCCCTTGCATACATTCTTTCACAGAACACCAGACATATACGCATAATTTTAATCCATTCATCCGCAAACATATCACATTCAGGGTTGGCAGCCAGAAGGGCATTCAGCACCTTTAGAGTACGACAGACTGGGGATTCGGCTCTGGCTACAGTTTTCGCTGGGAGTTGCGCAAACAGATTGTGCCGGCGGCTCTGACGGTGTCCGGTGTATTTGTCGGGCACAAATAGTCTTAGAAAAGACCATGGAGCTCTGGGCAGTCGATACGTCCCCGTAAGGTCTTACAGGCTACCGTAAGCTGATGAAGGTCTCTTCTCACCTCCAACGAGTTACAGCCCAACGTCCCTAAAAGATAGTTGGTCGGGTACATGTAGGGGCAGAAATAACCTTTGGAAGAGGCATCTGAGGAAAGTTTTCTGAACCTTTTCCAGCATCAGTGTTTAGGTCGCGTTATAGGGGTGCCAGATACAGGCACTGGACTCGAGTTTGCTTCGAACAAGAGCGGTGTACAACAGCCTAATAACATTTGGATTGCGAAAATCACGAACATTTTGCAAAACAAATCCCAAACGTCTGAAAGATTCCTTTGCAAGAGTAAAACATAAGTTTAACTTGTACATGACTGCGCACTAAACCTTTTTTCAACTGTTTTTTATCTATCTAGGGAAAGCCGAAAATACGATGTTATGTCGGAATCGCATAGCTTAAACCGCTGGGTCTAGAAAGAGTTCCTTACATAATGAATATGAGCATTAGGGAAGTATTTTTGAAATTCATCCGAAAATGCTTAAATAAGAGATGAAAGTTTGTACTGAAGTGCGTCATTTTTGCGGATGAGAAATCCTATCAAGCGCACTGCTTGTTGTTTTCTAAGAAACAAGGAATAACCATTTAGCATATTCAAAATATTAATCAAATCTGTTAACCCTTTTTGCTGACCGTACCTGAGGTCGTCACTTGTCCGTGCCGCGATACGTTTTTATTCTTTTTCGCCCATTAGTTTCTTAATTAATATCCCGAGCTTGGCATGTTGAGGGTCTGGGTTCGAATCAATCATAATTATTTGTTATAAAATATTTATCATTATTTTACTAGTAGTTTAATCACGGTTATTTTTGTATGAAAGCCGTAGTGCCTTCTATTGTAGTGCTTGTCATGTTACGGATGCTACGAGTCAATAGAAAGATGGGTGGATAAGGGTGAGATGAAGGTATTAGCGTTAGTTAGGACTTTAATTGGTGCTGTTGCAATTAGTCTTGTAATTAGACCAGAGATTAGAAATTGAAACTACGTATTGAAATCCTTTGCAATGACGAACCAGTCGTAATGGCCACGACTTACGAGGTCTATAGTAGCAGGTTCGAACCTAGACAGTCGCTTTACTATTTGTGAGTTATTTCATCACCTGAACTCTCAAAACGGTAAATGAAAACATCGTTAGGAAACATGCATGACCTAGAACCGACAATTCGAAGAAATCTGACGTCCACCAATGCTCACTGGGCCCGCATGGTGGATTACGGCTACGGCCCACTCCCTCTCACAGTAAAGAGGCCTGTGCAGCAGTAGGAATGTTCTAGGCTTATATAGTATAATGGTGAGACCGTTAAATCAGGACTTTTCCAAGGTAGTAAGAAACTCTACGAAGACTGGATGCGGAAGGCCGAGGACAGGGTGTTGTGGCCCAGTCTAGGAGAGGCCCAGTATATATATGTCCAGTAGATGACTACGATAGGCTGAATTGAAGAAACTCTATGAATTCTATAAACATCATCGTCATTACAGAATAGCACAACCTGTATGCTGTTACTCTATAAATATGTCCAGTAGTTCCTGATGATCCCTGGGTCACTTTTAATATCAAGATCTGTTGAGGGGAACTTGGTATTGATAGCTCACTCTATGAGCGTCTTCATTATTCTGGGCATTTCCAGTTTTAGCTGACTTCGCTTTGTATGTAATATAGTATATGTAACCTTGTGGGTTACATATTATAATATCTAAAGTTATTCTATTTTCGAGATAACTACGGTTGATTCACATATGTTCATAACACATATTGGTCGACTGAACTACTGTTTTACTTACTTAATTTTAATTAAACTAAAATTAATTGCACTAACGAACGATTATTCGTTTTTTTTTTAAGATATTGGATATTTAAACTATGTATGAAATACCTAATGGACGACTCGTCTACAGTTTATTAATACTGCGCGCTCGTTTTATTTCTAAAGTGGTGGGTAGGTAGTTGTGGTCTCAGTTGGTTTACAAGCAATAATATTAAGACGTAGTCGACGGAGCCCCGCTTCGCGGGCCCCTATTTCTGTCTGCAGGGTTTAAAGGAACCTAACCAAACCGAACCTCGGGTTGCCTCTGACGTCGACCGTTTTTTTCTGGTGCAAAAGCTCAAAAACAGACAAAATCAGGTCAGAAAAAACCAACGATAGGTGAATCGTCCGTTAGTTCAATGAACCTTAGGTTTGTTAATTGTAGCTCAATAAACCGTATATATATTTCGTTCATTAGTTATTACAAAAATCTGTGAAACGATCTTTATGTATATTAAACAGGGGTATTTTAACCATAGTTATCTCGAAAATAGTTAGAATAATTTTAGATATTATAATACTAACCAGCCTTGTGTACAGTCACCAAAAGAGATAAGTAACTAGGGTCATCGGATATATTTAGTTGAAGTTTAGTAAGAAACCTAAGGATGTTTTCGAATAAAATTTAATTTGATTAATTCACTGTTTGTTTTCTATTAATTAAATTAAATTTAATTCGAAAACATTAATCAGTTTCTTCACAAACTTCAAGTATATCTGACGATCCTGGTTACTTGTCTCCTTTGGTGGCCGTACCTTTAAGGAAAACGTAGGATTAATTAAAAACTAAACATTAAATTTAAATGAATTTCACCACTATGATTCACGTTACTTAGATCAGCCACATCAGCCATTACCAATAAGCTGTCAAGTGAAACCATTCATCATAATGACGACGGGTCGACAGTTCGCGGCCTAACTAATAAAACTATGTATAATAATTAATACTGATTCATGTAAAAGCTTGCGTCATGTTCTGCGAATCACTTAATGACTGACTGGATGCGATCCAATCTACTTTAATATCGGATTCATTTGCGTGTATGTAAGATGTTGATTTGTGTTGAGCTGTGGTATTCGTTAGTGGAGAAAAGAAAAACGAAAAAAAATGGTTAAAAAATATGGTTGCAAATTAATGACTTTATTGAGCGTAAAAAGACTTTTGTATTTTTCAAAAATAGTTTTAGTCTGATCTTGAAGTCATTGAAAATTTTTCAGGGTGTGATAGTACTATCGCCAAAATCTATATCTGACCACCATAAAGACTATTCCTGCTTGCAGTGCATATTATTAGTTGACCTAAAAAGGGTCCTCTTTTGTTTTACTTACGGACGCAGCTGTGGTCTTCATGTGCACGGGGTTTTGTTTTCAAAATGGTTAGATATAGAATACCTAGTCGTTATACAGGACCTACTCTAAAACAATAGTCGAGAGGTGTTGTGGACTCGTGAAATACCCGATTGGAACGAAGTTCCTTTCACTTTTGCACACTTGGCGAATATGAGTTAGACAGGAAATTGTAAATCTTGACCGACACTCTTATTATGTAACAATGTCCAAATGTTCCAAAGCCCTTCTTTCGAACATTATGTCTGTAGGTGAAAGCTAAAGGACCTTAAGTCTCATTTTATAAATTATTCAGTAGAGCTCATTAAAGACGTCTATACCCGCAAATTAGATATTAAAATCGACAGTGTATAAAAAGTAAATAGTGTATCGTTGTAGAAAAAAAGTATGATTATGAAGTTTTATTAAGCTATTGAAAATACAAAACTATTATTTAAAATACAAAAATTACAAAAATGGACTTAAGGTCCTTTAGCTTTCACCTACAGATATATCTGTTAGTTGTTCACTACCACGAATACTAAGTCATAGTAAATGAAGTGATAATTACCATCATTTGCCTAGCCTTTTCCCAACTTTGCTAAGTTTAGCTTCCAGTCTAACCGGATGCAGCTGAGTACCAGTATTTTAATTGGAGTGACTGCCTATCTGACCTCCACAACCCAGTTACTAGGTAATACGATACTCATTGGCAAGACTGGTTATCAAACTTTCGAGCTTCTGACAACCCGTAACGTCTGTCAAAGATCTACGAAAAACAGCCGGGACCAACGGCATAACGTGCTGTCCGAGGCACGAAGCGATAATCACCATATTTGTTAAAATAACCTTACATCTATTTGCCTTTATGTATGACTCTGTACAAGTCCAGTCGATAGGCGTATAGCCTCGTATAGATCGTAATCTCTGAATCACGATGCACATTACTCAAGCTAGAGGCAGACTGATGCTGCTAATTGTGTCTTCGCCATTACAAAACTCGTTCTAGATGCTTACAAGGCGTATAATACATAATGAGGGTTTACATGGGTCAATTTTCACCATACGACTAGTAGATTATTGCTCTATTAGTATATTCGATCAATCAATCAACTCAGCCTATCGCAGTCCACTGTTGGACATAGGCCTCTCTCAGGCTGCACAATACCCTGTCCTCCGTCTTCCGTATCCAGTCTATCTCAGCCACCTTTTTAAGGTCTGCGGTCCATCTAGCTGAGAGACCCACACTACGTTTTCCGATACGCGGTCTTCACTCCAGGAGTCGTCTGTTCCACCGGCCATCGGTACTTTGACGAACATGGCCTGTGTTGTCCCACTGCAGGGCAAAGGCCCTCTTTCCACTTTCCCCGGTGTACTACGATTGAGGGCCAATCCTTTAAGAAGGAAACATGGCCATGAGCTCATTAATTTTCTCAATTTTGAGTAGAATAGACGTTCTTACTCCTTCATGGGTAAAGCGATTGTCTACTGGACGCGGCTCGCCTCCGTAGGCAGACTAGTAGTTTAATAAAACAGGGTCGATTTCGGTCCCCTGCGGTTGTTGCGATGTTTGTTGAAATCTGCTTGAAAATTGAGTCGTGTAAAACCTGTATAACCGAGACGACGTAAGTTAGCGTGAACACTTAAGGGGGAAGCGCCAGGGTAGCTCGCGATAATCAAATTTTCTTACGTTTTTTTCAGGTTGTTTTGTGTCAATTTGCAGGTCAGTGGCAAATAATTTAATTTAATGTTCTGTGTCTTATAATATTAATTACTTTGTATACCTAGCATTTTATACAATCAAGTTTTTTCTAACTGAACAGACAGCTGTGCTGCTGAGGAGTTTGTTGCACCACTTCTTCTTCCCAGCGAAAGCACTAGGAAGCTGTGATGGCGGGTGTTTTGGGGGATAATCTTTTGTAATTTTTAAGTTCGAAAAATGCTGATTTTTAGCCTAATTTGAATAAATGACTTTTGATTTTTTGATTTGATTATGTTGAAAAATATATGTATGTTATATATGTCAATATATATGTTCGAAAGCATAACAAGTATTATTTACATTATTATAATCATTAAAATCTCTAAGTTCATATAATCCTATTGATTGATATTTCTGGAAATACCTAGTCATTCAATAGGATTGTATGAACTAACTACTTTGCATCCACCTTAAGTGCATGCAGTCAATTGATTGAAGAGGTTATTAGCTCAGTCGATGACTTGTAACTTGTCATTACTAATTGCGATATTTTAACATGACATGTTAATGCATCTGCATGGGGTTAATTGGTCAAGTGAGTTAAGTAGAAAAGCTCATGAAGGGGTCCGAAAGTGGGTAGCACATGGGACAAAACTATCCATACCACCACCATACCAGCGCTATCCATACCAGCGCTGCGACATTTATTTTTTAAATGTCGCAGCATCATGCTGAGATAGGAGCCTTTTGGCCTCGTACAGGACTTTCTGTTTTATTTTTCTTATTGTTTTTTTTAATGTAATTTGGTTTTGTTGCCTACTTTTTTATATACCTAATTTGGGTTGTTTTTATTTTTGATTGTGTTTTGTTTAGTTTTATGATCTTCCTGTGCGAGTCGCAATAAATACTTTTTCTTTCTTTCATTACTTTGTAACTTAGGTTTATAGTTATTTTTGGACTAAGTCTGTTGCCAAGGGCAAGGTGTAATGATTCCTTCTGTCTAGAATTGATACAAACAAACTACACATTTCATACGAATGTCTTTATTACCTTTTTTATTAGATAACCTACAACTAGCTAGCCCACGTTTAAACCAATTCTGCGAAAGTATGTTATCTCTTAGAGCTATGTTCTACATTCCGATTTCCTTTGTCATCAGATGTAGCATACCTTGAGATTCTATATTTTACTGCAGAGAAAAAAAATACCCATATCATTGATATATTTATTATTTTCGAACCACGTCCTATCTTCATAAAAGAACACATACATACATAAACTCACGACTGCTTCCAATAGGGCTGCAAAACTGCTACGATCCTTACATACCTTTTGCCTCGTTTACATAACCAAACAATCTAAGCATACTTTTCAATGTTTTGTCACTACACCTTCTTTTAAACCGCACCGTTGCCTTACCACATAATTCCTTAGCCTATCTTCGTCTTTCAAAATTAAAATCCTACAATTACATAAAACTTAACTTCCATTCAGTACATAAACACGTTCTTCGTCTTTCCCATCATAATGAATCCTTAATTGCAGTTAGGGTGTTTAGCAATAAATTTTAATGATAACCTAAAGTTATTCATTACCTAATCACGCCAGAGTGTGGCCAGTATGATTGATGAACGTTTCCCTAAGCTCCTCCGCGGTGAATGAAGGTAGCTGAGCGGAAATATTCGGTCAATCATTCGTGTTAGGTGTGTAATGATGGGTATAAATGTATTGTGAGAGTGGGAGTGATATTCTTTTTGGAATAATAGAAGGTGTCTTAATGTAATTAATAATAAACTGTAGGGGAGTTATTTATTCTGGTTTTATTTGCAATTAAATAGAAATAAAACCCACTGACTATTATTATCGGTATTTATTGTTCTTTCTGCAATCGACATTATGTTGTGTTTTGATTGTTTGTTGTAAGTTGCCGGTGTCGCAACACAGAATAATCACGCAATGTGTGTTGTCTTTGGTCTTAGTATGACCATTAAATTATCGCCTGCCCTGACACCAAGCAATGGACAAAACTGTCAAACTTATAACTTTTATTTGTTGAATACGAGGCTTTTGGCTATTTTGTATATGTATTTGTATCTCTTTATTTAATTTATTTATTTAACCATTTATGTACACACATATATAAACAGACAAGAAAAAACAGAACAGAAAAAATTGGTACAGAGGTGATGCTTATTTCATAAGAAATCTCTTTCAGCATACCTGGGATAGGACAATAGATACAGATATGTAGACTGCGTGTGAAATAGTAAAGGAGTCAAAAAAATAATACATGAAATCAAAAACAATTCACTTAAAAAACTAAACAAAAATTACGTGAATATACTAACATACATACAAATAAACATACATACATACTTCTAAAATAAATATCACTAGAATGATAATAACTCTCTAATGTATTTTCTATTGTAATGTGCGTTTTGTTTATGCAGAATAAACATTTTTTCTTTCTTTCTTTGCTTTCGAAATCCTGAGAATTGCCCGATTACTTAACTCTGACTAGGACGAAATCCAAAAACATCGAATCCTTGTTTTCTGACCCAAAAAAACACTGGTACAAATCAAACCACATAATTTGTCGGCGCAACAGACTTCTGTAAGATTGAGATAGCATGTCGATATGTGTGGCCGCCACTGTAATGTGTACTGGATACCGCTTTCACTGTATACATAAGTGTGTCCTCATTTGTAACTGAAACGTAATTACGATTCGATCAATATTTTGTCGTTAAATAAATTTATTTTGATTTTAGTTTGTCAGCTGTTCATTAAAGCTTAAAATAAATCTATATTTATTTTAATATTACACATTATTATAACTATGGACTGGTACTGTGTGGTACCTACTGGTATTGGGCATGGTGTATAATTTTATGTAGGAGCGTCATAATCTAGATCGTCATAAACCACATTAGATGTAGTACCTATTTTGATACAGACATTTATATCCTAATAATATAAAAAGAGACTATGACCTCTGAGTTTATTTCGACATTTCTCCTCAGGGATTAGTCAACCAGGAAATGCCAGCGCCAACTAGTTTTTAAAATATTGACGCATAAAACTGTCTTAAAAGGTAACGTAAACGTTTAATCTCATTTCATACAATAATATCAACACTGATAACGTTTTTAAAACCGTAATCAAAAATAAAAATAAACAACCGATTGAGGGCTAACTTTTCGAATACGCAACAAAATAACTATTTATAGAAAGTAAAAAATTAAACTAACAGTCCTTAACTCGTTAACGTATTTCGTAATAACATCCTATCATTACCGCTTCCGCCATATTGGAGGGACAGATGCGTTTGCGCCGTTACGGTGTTCACCTGTTACCCCAGGCTAAAAGAAAGGGTTTTTTTTCAAGCTTTTTATACTCGTCTTCAGTCGATTTTATGTTGCGAATTTGCATCTGATATTGCGAGCGGAAAATTATGGGACATCAAAGACTTTAAAAAAGATATTTGCCATTGGCGATAATTTGGCACCAGTACCACTGTTTCAAAGCCTATTAAACATTATTCCGGGAATACATTACTTGATAATGTATTCCCGGAAGAATGTTTAATAGGCTTTGAAACAATGGTACTGGTGTCAAAATTATTCGTACTCATTTTTCATTTAAATTAGTAACACTTAATTTATTCGTACACACACACAGTAACATTTAATTTATTCGTACTAATTGTACATTTAATTTAGCAACCATTTTAAAGTATATGAAATAAACATTAGTCACTGTTCACTAATTTCTTACCGTAGCGATTTAATTAAATCAAAAACACATTCGCGAAGAAATAGTTTCATATCAACGTCTATGAATTAATTTAAAATAAGCGTTAAAATGTGCTATCTCGTGTGTAGTTTATAATTGCATAGAAAATAATGCGCCAGGCTTTCATTATGTCCGCGAGCCCGCTTCGCAATCCCTGCCTCGTTATGCCGAATAAAAAAACCGGTAATTCCTTTTTCATTTTATTTATCGGTTCGTTAAAATGTTCGTTTTAGAATTGCGTATAATTTACTTTTGCTCAGAGAAACAATTTAACGATTTGCTGCAACGTTTTTTGTGATCGGATTTGTGTTAGGTTTTTTTGAGATTAATTTGACTTCTTCATAGACTTTCGCTGCTTGAAGCTCTTAGTTCTAGGTACATTTTACAAGTTTTCGAAGATAAAATGGCAGTAGCCATGTTGTTAGTAGTGTTAAGGGTTTTCCAGAACGATTAAGCTAGGCATACAGGTAGATTAACCTACAACCGACGGGTCCATCGATCAGGTTAAGTCTCTAGCTAGCTATTACTACTAGTTGTACCATGAATGGGTGTCATCTTTACATACCAACGTAAATCCGTTGGAAGCGGCTGTCATTCATGGATGAGTTGTGGAGATCAGATAAGCAGTTGCTCCATGTAAAATACTGGTATTCAGGTGCATCAAGAAGACTGGAAGCCGACCCCAACATAGTTGAGAAAAGGCTAGACAGATGAAGATTAACCTTTACAATGCTAGCCACAACTTATTTTTAACCTGTTTCTGTCGCAAAACGACGTTAGTTTCAACGTCTTTTTAGCCTGGCCTGGTAAATGTGTATATTTTAAAGACAAATAGATATAACACATGAACTTGGGGCGCTACCTAAATGTTTCACCATAGTTAACTTCACATTCTTCTTAGCGTGTCGATAGCAATCTAAATGGACTCGTCCCGGCTACTTGCTTGGCGCCATCACCAACGTCCATCAGTTCCTGTAAAGTGCAGCTGACAGGACACGCAGGACACAATATTAAGTGTCGCACGCTAAGAGGAAGATTCCACATTTAAATAAAACATTTATTGTGCAAACTGTAAACTAACATTCGTCATACTAAACCGGCACTTGATTCGCGTGCCGCGCTCGCGTGACGGCCTACCAACGTTGCTTTTATGCGTTTTCATACTGTAAGCTCTGGTACTCCTTCTTAACCTATATAGAGAATAAGTGGTAAGCGCTTAGCTAACGCAGGGTTTATAGTAATGTCGTACTTACATGTATATTGTGTTTGAGAAGCCATTTGTTTGTTGTTAATGTTCTTGTAGAAACAATGTTGCAGGCTTGGTTAAATGTTTAGATAGCACGTTTTTTGTCCTACGTTTTTGTTTACCTTGTAATTAACTTAAGTAGATCGTAAGCTAAGTTTATTGGAACGTTTGAGTTTCAAGATAACACATAAAGGAAAAAAAAACAATGCGCAAACTGTTATCATGAATTCAGCACATGCACCTAGAATATAATAAAATAAAATATTAGTTGTTTCCTACATTTTGACCGCGTAGGTATGGCAGTTTTCTATGAAACAGTTGTTTTGTTTTACTACGCTAGGGATCTAGAATACGCTGAATTCATGGTTTCAGTTTGCGCACTAATTATATTTATTTTTTTCCTGTACAGGTAAAGACATTTGACAGATGTGCTGGCACATCTGTCAAATGTCTTTAATAGATTTCCAACTTTATCACTAAAGCATTAAGGTTCAAGGTTGAATGGAAAAATTTGACAATTTCGGGTAGCTTGACCTGCTGGCGTCTGAACTTCAATGAGAGCTTGGTGATTGGTACAAGAAATAGAGGCTTATGCCATCAGTGGGTGAAGTCGGACTGTGAATGATGACGATAGGTAATTCAATGGCATATAAATAAATTACAATGATTGTACAAGACTATCCTAAAGTACTCAAATTATTTACAATGTGAGTCGCAGCCCTACCAATGCACTTCACATTGGCATGACTCCACTAGCTCCAACAGAGCCGTACAGACAAGTATACTTTAAAACTAGAGCACGTCACTCTAACTACGTCACAACATATGATCGAACATACTCCATCCAATTGAAACCGTTCCATTCAAATTCTTTTCAAATTCAAATTTCGAATTCGCAACGGACAACAGGCAACGACAACACTGTCCGTTTGTATAGTGACGGGAATCGGCTTGGATCGATTATTCGAATGAGCTGTCTATCTGATTGTAGTCGGGAACGGGACCGTCTCATTCTGAACATATGTTCAGCGAGTGAATGATGTTTTGTTGCGAATGTTTTGGGAATACCTTTCGGTTTTGTAATGTTTTTTTTTCGCACTTTTTTGTCCCTTTTGTTATTTTTTCGGAGTATTTTCAAGCCCTGGTACGATTTATGTTCTTACGTGCCCTTACTTTTATACTTTACTACAGCTTATTTTAAGTCACATCTTTGTATTATGTGCAAAAGATAAAGTTTCTAGCAAACTTCACATCACCACGAGCCATGCAAAATTATCTTTAAAAAAGTACATCCGATTTTTTATGCTTTTCAATTATGCCATAAATTAGCATGAAAATATGCACACCTGTGATCTTCAATGTATTATGAAGAGGAGAGCAAGCTGATGCCTGCAATTCTCATAAGTGAACGGAACGCCGCGTCGAACAAAAGGACGCGAAGATAAATATCAGGTGGAACGACGAATGATATAATCAAAACGGCCATCAATAATATCGGCAGAGCAATTTCATACAGATTATCATGAAAGTCATATTAACAGCGATCAGATTTGTTCAAACACACGATTTTAAATGTTCAAATGTATCAGTGACTGTATTATCTCATCAAACGGCCGAGCGGTTAGAGATCCCATTAGGATAATGGTCGGCTGTAGTTGACTAATGGCCGTGTGTTCAGAGCTCTTTCATTCACTCGTTCGCATTCCATTCAACTCGTTCATACGGTCGCTCGGCTATTTACAGCTTTATGAGTCCGCGCCGAAGATCAAATAAGTCTTGATTTATTTAAATATGTTTTGGAATTTTGTGCTATATTGAAATCGTTTTGATGGAAAGTGGCTCTTCTATTCTATTTCTGTACCAAGCAACACAATTTATAGGAATGAAATGTAAAAAGTGCTCGAAGAAAGGTTCGAGTCGCCTCTTGAAGTGGGAAATGATGCACTTTCTGAGTTCGCTTCTACGTTACCTACCACCACTGTTACACCTACATCATTGTGTTGCTTCTGACCTAGTCAAATGAATGCGGGGAAAAAACATTTTAAAACTAGGTACCTACCTACTTATAAGACATAAGTTACCACAATCCAGTTCAATAATATACCACAGTAAACACAACAAAACCTAGTCAACCCAACATATAACAGAAAAGCCTTAAAACAACGCATTCAAATCGAGTATCGATTCGAATGGAATAATCGGTAAGTTTGAAGAGTCACTCGGCTTTTGAAAATCGAATCGTTATGCTCCGTCCACTACAAACTAGGGCCTAAATAAAAGTAGTTCACAGATTGAAATGTATGTCTTAGCGTAATTTAAATAAAGTTGAAAATAGAATAGGATGAAAGGCTTTTATTTTATTTTTTCGGAGATGTATTTGTGCAGTCTCGGAGTTGCCTACACTCTGAATGTTGAAAATAACAGAGAAATCTACGTATTTCGAGATTTAGTCTATTTGACAGCTTTTTCTGAATTCAGGTGATTAGTTTGAGAGGTTTTAGAGTTACATTTATAGTGGATAATAATTGGAACTAGTTTGAAATTTATTGAGTAGTAGACATTGAGTAGTAATTCACAAAAAAAAAAAAAAAGTTATTTTCGAACGCTTGTGGAAATGTATTTCCATAAGCAAGAACACCGGCATTTCCTAGAACCAAAACCTCGAACACAATATCCACGACATCCACCAACCCGCACTAGGCTCGGTGGATTATGGCCCACTCCCTCTCACAGAAAGGAGGCCTGTGTCCCAGCAGTGGGAACAGTATACGCTGATTGTGCTAAGCAAGAATAGCTTAATACACGTTAAAGAGAGGCGGGTTGACCTGGACTCCTTCTTAAAGGATTGGCCCTCAATCGCAGTAGACCGGGAAAAGAGGGAGAGAGGGCTTTGCCCTGCAGTGGGACAGACTCATAATAAACTAGCTGCGCCCCGCGGTTTCACCCGCATACGTTCCGATCCCGTGGGAATATCGGGATAAAAAGTATCCTATATGTTAATCCTGGTTATAAACCATCTATGTGCCAAATTTCATCCAAATCCGTTCATTAGTTTTTGCGTGAAAGAGTAACAAACATCCATCCATCTATCCATCCATACAAACTTTCACGTTTATAATATTAGTAGGATAATAATTAGAATAGCGTTAACTATGTCAATTACTGCCAGAAGTAAATTATTAGACATGACATTAAATGCGAGAGAAAATACCATAGCCGCCGTGTTTGGTAGAAATAGAATAGAATACTCTCTCTATTTCTCTCTGTGTGTGTTTGGTAGATATATTGGTGACCGCAATGCTTTTCCACCCAAGTGACACAACCCTTTTCGAAACATATCTAATCTGCATTCGCGACATATTCGCGAAAAATGTAAACAAATATGAGTTTATGGAAAAATAACTTTAATTCCTACACAATAAAGTTCAGTTTACGCTACAACTTCAAACATTTTTATAACTTTTACAATAGTACTAGTCACTCTGAAATCAACTTAACTATCATTAAAATAAAGTTGATATTTGTTTAACATCAAATAACGTCAATTTGACACATAAATAAAATTTTAACATAGGTGATATTATTTATTATCTCTTTTAAATGCTCTAATAAACAATAACAATCTTAAAATAAGAAAAACAAACGTAGCAGACGTGACATGCACAATTAAAAATACTAAAGAATTGGGCAGGTCATGTTATCAGGGGTAAAAAACAGAAGATGGACAGAGACAGAGAAGGGAAGACACGGAGAAGTAACAGAATGGTATCCCAGAGAAGGAAAGAGGAAGACCATTTCCAAGATTGAAATGATGATGGATGGATGGATGGACTTGAAAACTACTGCGGGAGGGATATGGAGGAGAAAAACTCACGTCCTCGAGTTAAGAAAAAGCCTGGGAGAGGCCTATGCTAAAGACCAAAGCAATTATAATTTAAATAATTTGTAAAACTAGTTTTAAGGTTGCCAATACAAGCCTGTATTTACTTTTTTTTTTTTTATTTAAAATTTGTTTGTAAAAATCTTATCATTGAGTGGTGAGTAACAGGAAAGTTTGGAAAACAGAATAAAAACTAAAGTAACTTATAACAAAACAGTCTTGAGGAAAAAGATACGGTTATAACAACTAGTAATATTACCCGTTGTTCTTCTTCTCCATGTCGCTGCACGACTGCATTTTAAATCATGTTTTCCCCAAAACTTTGCCACTTCCATGGGTTCCATACATGTTTTGGGACACAGGATAGGACATAACTAGGAAGATGGTTTGTGACATAGCTCCACAATCACACCCTACTGCCGTTTCGTCAAGGTAGGCTTTAGCTGTTGTTATAACTTAGGTATGTCTTCTAACTGTACAGGCAGCTGTCTGCTGGGGAGTTTGTTGCGCCACTTCTTCTTTCCAGCTAGAGCACTAGGAAGTGGTGAAGGCGTTTTGGGGGACTGTTTTATAAAATTTTGTCGTTCAAAAAGCGCTGGTTCTCAGCCTTTTTTTTTTTTTGGGTGGGAAATAATCAAATGATCTCTCCCGCTCTGGGCTGAGCGGAAGGGCGTGTCAGACTTTTAGTGACTAAAACCCACCCGTGTTCCTTCAATTGCCTGTACCAGGAGCCCCGGTATCTCTTTCGAACAACCCGCAGCTCTGGCAGGCATCGGCCCTAGCGGACCCCGTCAGTTCGTGCTGACATCTCTTTGAGGCGCGCGTGGAACACAACGCGCCTTCGACCCGGGCCTGGTCCTTACCGGGCGGCGAGCTGCCCATTGCTCGCCGCCCGCAAGCCCGCGCCTACGGTGGCCGGGAGTCGGCTGTTTTATATAATTTTGTCGTTCAAAAAGTGCTGGTTCTCAGCCTGGTTTGAATAAATGACTTTAGTTTTGTTTTTTGTTTTAATACGCCGGCTATCAACCTTAACTATCTAACCTTTAACATACCTTGTTATACCGCAGTAATAAAATGAACAACTAAGTCTTTCTACTCAAAGACACCGACTATGATTAATATTATTTGATAAGACCCAAAATAATCCTTTTATAACAAGAAAAGTCACATTAAAAGTGTAGCCATAACAGCGCGTTAACTTAAAACAGTGTGACTAGGGTTAATAAAGTTCGCCAACTCCCATACCATATTAACCCATTCGAAATTACTTACACGCCGTACATTGCTGTATTTTAACACACGGGCATAAACGGGGGGTGGAAGGAAAGCGGTAATGAAACGCATACGTTATAGGTAGGGTCGTAAAAGGAGAGTTTTATGAGATTATGTCTTATACGAAGGAAGCGAGGGCAAGCGATAAGGTATCAGAAGAGACAAATGCTATGGACTTAATAAAGATATTTCCCTCGTAATAAAACGTATGTGCTGAGTTACGTTGAAATTATGGCTGTAATCATTTCTGTATGAGGAAAGAAAGGTGACGCAATAATAATAAACAAATTTATGACCGCTGTTGTATGAAAGGATAAACAGTCGGTGCGGGGAAGTTGTTTGGATTATGGAATACTATCACGTTTATAATAAAACGTCTAAGACACATAGGTAGCCATAGCTCAACTCTTGGCTCAAGCGGAAATGAAAAGGTTCAATTCAATTTCCAAGATGGCAGTCGCACAAAAATCTGTAAATAATATCACGCTTAAATTTCCCGAAGCGTTAGGCAGACGTGTGTCTATAGAACATCCACATTTCACTAGTTATGTTTAAGTTCCATGTAAAAGGGGGCGACCCTATCGAAAGAAAAAAAGAAAGAAGAAAGAACAAGTATTTATTGCGACTCGTACAGGATCAGAAACTAAACTAAACACAGTTAAAAATAAAAATAAAATAAATTATATAAAAAAGTAACAAAAGGTAAAAAATTATACAGAAAGTCCTATACGAGGCCAAAAGGCTCCTATCTCAGCATGATGCTTCGACATTTCATCGCAATCAACGGAGCACAAATCTAGACAAAAAAAAAAATCTGGAATTTATTTCCAGATGGAAAACTCAATAACACTTTGGAATCGAATCCAGGACCTCATGATCAGCAGTAGCGTTTACGACCACTAGACCAACAAAGCAAAAACATAATTAAATATTTTTTCAATTCAAAAATTTTCATTGCTACTCTATAGGTATGCAATTCAGTTTCAGCAATTCATATTTTGCAAAATGATTCCATTCCATTATTTTTTTCTTCAAGGTTGCCTGGAAGAGATCGCAGAAAGCGATAAGGCCGCCCCTTGTATGTTTTGTAGTATTAAAAGAATTTTTTTTTGTTATGTATTTTGCCACCACCTGCGTTGAAATTTAAGGTCGGTTAGTTAAAAAAATATTTGCTCTACCATACATTTTGACCGCGTAGGTATTGCAGTTTCCTATGAAACAGTTGTTTTTTTTTTTATACGAGTAACCGACGATAAGTTTCTATGCTAGGGAATCTAGAATCATGTGCTGAATTCACGGTTACAGTTTGCACACTGGCTAATTTTTTTTCCTGTATAAATTAAAAAAACACATCACCGCAAAGTCGCATAACATCGTGAATAACAGAATCAGCCAGGTAATCTGTGGAGCGCTAGACAATAACAACAATAGCCGCGATGGATCAAGCGAGGCGAAGGGTCGCGCATGCGTTGTTGTAAATTATAATCCTGTGCTATGAACTCACTATCTGACGAAGTACGAATGAGCTGAGAAATGTCGGAGGTACGAAGCAAGTGTTTAGAGTGTTGATAGTTTAAATTAAATAACAAATAATTAAAATGACACATTGTCCTCAGTGCTCCTGACTTCAGCTATTAATTTAATCTGATCCTCGAAACAAATCGTTGTTTGTTGTACCTAATTTGTTGAACCAACTCTGCCTGCTAACTGAAATTTGACAATAGTTTTACTTGTCAGCGGCATCATGATCAGGGCTCCTGAAACTAGTGGTGTAACAGAAAAGTACCGCTTCAAAAGATAGATTCTGGAAGGTCTTTCACTCGAAATGATTTTCAAAGGGTTTCAGGAGAATTAACAAAAAGAAGAAAAATTATTCCTTGCAGATTCTGCGAGCTACAAAAGAACACAACGAAAACAACTAGGAACTAAAACTGTCCTAGCTACAATTAATATGTGTATAGGTCATATCAAGAATGAAAATTGCCATTGACGGGAAACGATACTGTTCCTAGTTCTTCTAAAACATTCCAATACGAACATTTACATACTACAAGTAAAGCCTAACTTCACCAATACCTAGGCGACTAATACCGTCTCTACTTTCCCATTTAATAATTCGGAACTTGCAGAGAAACACAGCTGAACTATGTTGCTCCAAGTCGAACGCATAAATCTGTAGCTAGGCGCGGTGCCGCGGGCAAGTCGCGGCCCGGCCATCGAACCGAAACACCTTTGAATTAAATCCAACGTATTACTCTTTAACTATTATTTCCTGATGTCGGTGAGAGGAGAATTTTAGACTGGTTACATTGTCATCGGGTTCTGTAAGCAAAGTTTATCGAAGTTAATGTATGTATTATTTTTCCAAAGCTTGGTAAGTAATCTTCTAGAAACATTCCCAGGAGATTCGGTCATTTAATTATCCTGCTAAGGTATATGATAAAGGTTTACTTATAGAGATAAGGAAAGAGCATTGTTCGATCATCTCCGATAAAAAATGTTAGTGAAGATTTTCATACTGCGCACTTGACAATCAATCTTAAACGTAAAGAAAATTTACAAAAAAGGCTTAGAAGGACTAAATTCAAAACTAAAACACATATCATATTCCGCCTTCGTAAAAGAAATACCTTCAGGGTAAACCTTGCCAATAATTAATTACGTAACCTTGTTAACCCATCACGTAGCCATAAACGTGATGTAACTTTATACAGCCATTTAAACAAGCAGAATTTAGTTTTATATTCTTAACAAAATAGGGGAAACAAACCCCATCGAGTTAATATGAATCAGGTGGACGCGAGACCCCTATTTCCAAAACCCACGAGCCCTATTCGGACCCCTTAAAAATTTATCAAATGCACCGCAAAAGAAATATCTAGTATTCTTATATGTATAGGTGCGAGTGAAAGTTGTAAAGCAGGAGTGTTGGGGGATCGCTGGAGATTTACAGCGTTTCAAGTGAAGGCCTTAATAGACGTAAATTACGTTGCGGTCCGATTTATAGACTATATTTCTTTTGTTTTCTTTTTTTTTTATCGATTTTACGCCACGTGCGATGGTTTCGCTGTTTGGATATTTAACACGATTGGCAGGTGCTCGAGAAATACATGATGGAATTGGTTTATTTATTCAATGTTCACAAGTCTGTATTACCGCTGATTGGTTCCTGAAAGTTGGCACGTGGTCGCTTTTTTCCCTTAATTGGGGTACTTGAAACTCTGCCGGTAACAAGAGGGTATAGATAGACTCTATTGACTGTGTTTTTGTTGAATTATATTATAGAAGTCGAGTGTGCTTGAGCAGTCGTATTAAGAGTGCTGCTGATTTGTTTGAGGGCAAACAATTGCGCAGTTGTTCAACACATTTTATTTATGAAGGACTTAAAACGGTAAACATTGATTCGACCATAAAATATATTATTTATTTATTTAATACTTTAAGCACAGAAATGTACAGAGGCGGACTTAATGCCATAGGCATCTTCTACCAGTCAACCTTTATGTAATGCAGAGACAAACAGTGGTAGCTACTATTTAAATTATAATTATTTTATACACAATATATTGGCACAATATAGTACACATGTTTTTCCTAAATTACAACATAAATGATTGGTTGATTGCTATTGTGAAAATTGAGGAATAAATATTTTTAAATATAAAGGTACGCAAAAACCCATAAAATTACTAGAGGCGATCTCACCCAATTTTTAATACTAGAGAAACTTTTGTAATTTGTAGCCTTTTATAGCCACTCTCAGTCTAATACCTAAATCACAAGGTAAAGTCGTAGAATATCAAATGTAATAAGCCTGCATGACCTGTAACAACTACCTATACTTATCCGTTTGGCTCAGTTGACTTTTGAAACTTTCCTAGGCAATAAGTACTGGCTACACCATATATTTTGACTCGAATACACTTTCATTTCAAATGTCATGGTTTTAGTAAGATATTATATGACATGAATGCCTCGTTGGACTAGTGAACGCCACCGTTATTGCTGAGCATAATATCCTGGGCTCGATTCCTAGGTCAAATTTTATCTATTTTTACGGTGTCATGGAGAATGATCTGGAAAGGCTTATGATTCTGGGCTGGGTGGAAGGAAAACGTGCTCGAGGCAGAGCACCGCGAAGATGGTCTGACGCGATCAAGAAGGTTGTTAGAGGCAGCATTTACCGAGTGGTTCACACTGCAGAAGACCGCATAACTTGAAGACTCGTCGTATGTGGTCGCGATCCTCAGCTTTGAGGGAACGACGAAGCAACATAGTGCATTAAAGTCTAAAATTTAATAAAGAAATTTTTTTACTGACACAACATTGCCAGACACATTATAAATAAGCCCAATTTTATCTATGTACTAACTTTTTTCTTAAGCTAAAGTAAGTTGCCAGTGATGAAAATTTAAAATGTCATCATGACCTTTTAGGGACGCAGATGTTGCCAAACTTTTTTCTTTTTAAGAATACAAAATAAACTTGCTCATAACTTAATATTCAAATACTTATACTGACATCATAATATGTAAGTTTGTGCCTTTTAAAAGATGGTAAGGAGCAGAGGTTTTCTAGTAGTAGCGTCCCGACTTACAAGTTGTAGGTCGTGTGTTCGAACCCAGACAGGCGCTTTACTTTGTGAAATTTATTTTATCACCGCTGCTCTCAAAGAGGTGAAGAAAAGCATGTTGAGGAAAACGGCATGTCCAAGAACCAAAAATTAGAAGACATATGACATCTACCAGCCCGCACTGGGCCCGCGTGGTGGATTACGGCCCACTCCCTCCACTGATAGGATGGCTGTGTCCCAACGTTATAGGATGGCTGTGTCCTAGCAGTGGGAACGTTATAGGCTGATTCATAAAAGATGTTAATGACATTTACATTTGAGCAGTCGACTCTTGTGCTTACTGTGTAAAATACAGTTAGAACTTTTTCATATAAGAGAAGGAAGGACTTGGTTTTATTTAAACCAGTTTTATTTAAAAATTTAATTCCCAAACTTAATTGAAAAGTAAAGTGATGGCCTGAAACACAGGTTTGAATTAAACCTAGTTCGGGTGGGTCGCTACCTAACACTCGAATTCCGAACCATCATTACTTGCACCTGTAATAAAAAAATATTTTATTCGTAGTTTATTTTTAAGCACTATAATTGTATGGGAAATTTGCCACTCTTGGCTAAACGTTTTATTAAATAAATTATTATTATTACATCAAAATCTCTCGGGGCAGGAAAACTTGGCACTACCATGTATCAACTTTCTCAAGACTTTCACACAACGCATTCATTTGTTTTTTATTTTATTTTGCAACCAGTGTCATGCTTGTTTGTCAAACATTTTTGATGAATGTATTTGTATAAAATAAATCCTGAATTAGAACACAGCGAGGGTACCTATCCAATGTTATACATAAAACGCGTGAGCTGTGAAAGTCAATTGAGGGAAAGTTATTATTGTTCATGTTGCCGATAGCTATAACTCGTACTATTTATGTTTTATTGCGATCTATAAACTCAGCATGCCATTGCTCTCGGCTTTAGGAGTACCGAAATATTTCGTGTTTTTATTACAGGTATTCGGCTAAGTGGTTTTGTTTATCCCGATTAAATTGCAAAGCGGTTTGGATAATGTTATGGGAATGTTAAACAGAAAGGCCTATTAATGTTACAGATGCTATGCAATAAGATAGCACTCGGCACTCGTTTGCAACTGGGCACAATTCTCAAGTTTATATTGATTTAAAGAATATGTTTGATTGTGCACATACCGTTTTATGAAAACGATGATGATACAGACTCATAGCCAACATAATGACACTGTTTTGTTGCAACATAAAACTGTTTTGACTTTAGTGTGCGCACTGTCTAATTAACTTTACATAATCTGTGTCAAACCATAATTTTAATATCGATAAGTTTTCAATTTATTTTCCCTTTTAACGTTACACAATATTTTAATGAAAACGTAAACGATTTCGGTATAAGCGGCAGACACTCTAAACCTGCTAATATCAAAGACATATTTTTTAATTTCAAGACCACTTTCGTCGAACCCAAGCTTGTCGTTACGAAAAATCTACGGTAATCTCCTGCTAGTATTAAATTTTATAAATTGTGTTACGAAAATGGTCTAAATAAAGCTCACTGCGTAAGGAAAAGCGATCGTATACATTGCTATCAAGACTGGCCACGTACGGAACCTCGTTTACTAGAGATTTACGCAACAGATAGATCTTACTCGAACCCTTTTCAGTCGTTTTATACCCCTAATTCTACCTACGCAACGTCAAAACGTAACATGTCTTTTAGAAGCCCGAACCGAATAAGTTTTTACCGAATTGATTCGGGATTTTTATTCTGCAAAATTAACACAAACCTACAAAAATTTCCCTAACACCTTATAGGCTATGTTATAAGGTTTCAATTCGTGTAACTTTGTTCGAATACAAAAGTATTGTGTAAAGTTGTGTGATGCGTTCAAAAGTTAGGCGTTCGTTTTGTCCATTTTTCTTCTCCCCTACGACGGCCATAGAATGCTATTTTTAAAACATTCAGCGAGCTATCTCAGTTTTGTTATTTGGTTTGTTACAATTTGGTTTCAGAATGAATACTTGTTGATTTTACAGGTTTCAGTAAGGTGCACTTAGGTAAAACGGGCTGGTGTCCGCAACTCCACGACAATACGCGTATTTTGCGTACGGGTGGGAAAATCGATCATTCGATCCGCACCAGCTCCTCAAGGCAGGCCAGCAACGCCCCTGACCGTCTCACGTAGGGTACCTGGGTTACCGAAGTGTATAAGTGTAAGGTGTGCAAGTGTAAGGTGCACTTTCGATATGCCTTAAATATTGATAGGCTTTGAGCTTAAAGTGATTGAATTGTACAGACGCAAGCACATCTACTACAATCTGTCAAATTTCTTTAATGGATTTTCAACTTTATCGCTAAAGCTTCAAGGTTCAAGGTTGATTGGGAAAATTTGACAGTTTCGGGTAGCCTGACCTGCTGACGTCTGTACATAAAAAGTGTTAGGTATTACATTAACAACAGAGTTTTTTATCTGAGAAAAGAATTGCCTGAAATGCTCTGGATTGATGGATCTGGCTTTTGGTTAAACTTAAGTGAATGTTAATATAAATGTTTGCATGCCGAATGGTGAAATATGGCTGAGCTCTAATGTATCATAACACCTATTATGTATTAACCATTTTTGCAAAATAAATGTCTATTCTATTCTATTAAATCTGCCAGTAAATCACTAACAAAAACGAAATTTAAGTGTAAGGTTGTCAACGCCTTGAGGACTAATATATTGTTTCAATTATGTTTACTGTACCGTACTTATTCTAAAATCACTACTTTTGGAGAATTTATCTTTTGTGACAGTTGTGAATGCATACTGCTGCTAAGTTCCATGAGAGAGTACAAAATTAAATAGTCAAGTAGACTTTGAAGCCCGGTGCAACGCAAACCAATTGTTGCGTTTTTAAGCTGGCGTTCACAAAGCTTTAAAAAGGGTTTAAAACAAAAACATCAAAAACTATATCCAAATAATAAAAATGCCCAATAAAAAAACAGTATTCACAAAAAAACCAAACGATCACAATCGCCAATTGAATGAAATTGAACGAGTACATGACCCGTTCGTTTTCGTAATGAAATTAATCGGCGTCACCAATTGAGCGAACGCGAATGACCGCCTGACGGAACACCAAAATGATTGTCCGACAAACTTTAATGTTACTAACCATTTTATATTTTGTAATTATAATCACGTTAATAATGTTTGCGAACACCAATTTAATGATAAACTTTGATTGCATGCTTTTCTCGGTTCGTTGCGCGACAGGAATTTATTTATATTTCGATGCTAGCAACCCTCTGGGAGCTGTGCAGTTGGGTATTTTGCTGATAAACTTTCGTATCAGTTGGTGGTTATGCTAACTCAAAATTTTATAAATTAAAATGGAATAATTATGTATAATCAACGTTCACAGCAATAAAACGAAAGTGGATTTTAAGCCTCGTCAAACTAGGATTTCTTGTCTTGAAGCAAGGCTTATATAAACATAAGACATTTTAGAACCTACCATGGGACAAACCTGTACTGCCAGAAACTATCCATTCATCTATTACGATGGATAATTTATCGTAATAGTAGTTGAATCCATCATGGATTCAACAATGACAGTACCCGGGGTAGATACAAATGTGTTAGCAGATACCTTTTATCACCCTCTAATGTTATCAGCCCCCCATCTTTGACCACACTGACATACGTTCCATCCTTCTTCGGAAGCGGCATCGATCTTGGTTCAGTAATTATTAGTGCCAGTCCCCTGTAATTGGCGCGATCGGTCATCGTGTGCCGTACGCTGCTCCATCATTGGCAGAAGCCATTTAGTCTAGGCGTTGTGATTGGCTGAGACAGGGCATGATGGTTTTAGACACAAAGGTGTATCAAGTCGGCCTTTCTCCAAAAATAGTTTTTTTTAAAAAAAAAACGTTGCCCCACACTTGGAATTTCTCCTGTATCGTGGGTGCGTTAACAAACATTTGAACTCACATACACAAACAGCCAGACCCGGAACAACTACTTGTAGGCCATACAAATATTTGTCCCGTGCGGGAATCGAACCCGCGACACGCAGCGCAGCAGTCAATCGCTTAACCACTGCGCAAACCGTGCTGTCAGTTGTAAGTGTTGGGACAGATTATTCTTACGTCAGATATCTTATAAATGCGAGGATTATAATTTACGTGTGAGAGTTTTGTTGTGTTGGAAAAACGGTCAAAAATTAAAAATAATAAATCTGGCGATGGAGAAATCAGCCCGTAATCACCATGGTATTACGTGTCGAGGTTTTTGAAGAGCTAAAGCTGGAAACTAATGCATTTAGGATAGAATCTAGGAAAGACAATTAACGTAACATGTAATCATGAAAATGACAAATTCCTCAAACTTGCAAATGTTTCAGTTTCACTGATAATTTTCCGATTAAGTTATTGGGTAACGAACCGAGTCTAATTTCTCGATATACAGCAGAGACTTCGTGCTAATTTGCAATAATTGAACCATGACGATTAGATTTGCAAGTGAGACGTCTTGACCCTAAGCAAGCTGAGTTATACCTGGAAAATGTTGGTGAATTTCCTAAAAAGGACTTTGTGAGTACAGTTAACGATTGAATATCAAAGCTTAATAATCATTCATTTCAATAAGGACAATTAGGTATCCAACCAAATATGATACTATAAAAATAACTCTGTCGATCTATCTGTTACCTTTTCACACCTTTAGGCTGAAAGGATTTCAATAAAATTTGGCACACAGGTACATCATGACCTGGGTTAGGACATCGAACTACATCCCCCATAAACTTTACGGATACTTTTATCCCGGTAGTATGTTTCCATGGGATAATCTCCGAGCTCTACGTGGGCGAAGCCACGGCCAAAAGCTAATAGGTAGGTTGAATTTTTAGAATAGTCAAGTTTAAAGAAATACTTACATAGAAAGTTAATGTGCGTCATACTAAGCAATTCACGTAATTTTAAGAACGTTCACAGTCTGAAAGCCAATTCTCGTAATTTAAAACTTTCAAAATCTAGTCGCAGTCACAACAAATGTCAAAAACTTGTCAAAATGTAGGGAAATGATAGTTATTTTTGACAGATTGAGGCTGAGATCAGACTGTGAACATTATTAAAATTACTAAAATTGCCCCTCTGATCTCAGTCTCAATCTGTCAAAAATACGTCTAATTGCCCTACATTTTTGATAAGTTTGTGACATTCATGTCGCTGAGATGAGATTGCGACTAGATTTTGAACGTTCTAAATTACGAGAGAGAGAGAGGCCTTCAGCGTCCTATTTCTTAGCTTTTCATTTACAAATCAATCATTGCTGTACCTTTATATTTCCACTAGATGAGGAGTTGGCAAAAACCATACTATATTTTTATACTGATCACCATATATTATTCCACTGCAAAATGCATAGTATTCATCATTGCAACACTACTACTAATAAATGTCAAGGTATACATACATATATGTATTTGCTATGTGGTCTGAGGTTTCATGGGGTGGCCGCGTTGATCGGACAAATTGATTGCAATTTGGAAACCAACCCTCATAATTACGAAACGTTATTTGCTATTTATATGGCTATGCTGGCTTTCTTGTGCAACTGCATTGGAAAACTGTCTCTTTGATATTTAATTAGAATAAAATAAAGGATGCAGTGGTTTTTTAGAAGTGTTGGGGGGGTTTTGTGAAGGGTTATAAATAAAACTGATAATTTCTTAAAACTCGTGATATGTTCTTATGAAAACTTTTTGAAGGAACCTTTTTCATTTTATGAAATGTAGTTTTTTTTTTTTTGGTGTACCAAAACCTTGAAGAAACTGTCAATCAATGATTAAGGTCAGGCTGATATACTATAAGCTCCTTTTTTGAGCGTTATAAGATACTTTACATTTATTTGTGGTGTTGCAAAGCAAAGCTGTTGTAAAGCAAAAATATATGTTGGTAGCTAATCCAAAACTAGGATAGTCTGATTACCAATAGTTAGTACAAAACCATGTAATTGATCCGTCCTATTATCATTGCCAGTATTGCCACACAAAACGCTTATTGAATACACCGCAATTTGATGTCCAGAAAACATTGATCCGTAGGACCCTTGCTTCCCCAAACATTTCTAACTAGCCTGGAAGTAATATAATGACGTGGATGGGGTCTATATGAATTGGCTGGTCTATCGGTCCCAATAGGATTGAATATTGATGCACCAGATGGCGCCACATTCGACACATAATTAATTTCTCAGTCGTCCACCCTGGGTTTGGACATTGTTGATCTATTTACATATTTGCTACTGTTTGTCAAGTGATAAGTAATAAAACGTTTTCTAGATAATGGTTAGTTTTACATTTTTTTTTTTTTTAAACATACAATATTGTCTATCGAAAGACTGTGTGGCGCATTGTCAGAAGAGCATCGAGCATTTTTTTCCCAGTGTGAGCGATTTAAGGCTCCCGCAGACAGGTGCGACGCGACAGTGCGACGGAACCCTAGTACAATAACAATAACAATTATATACAAGAACAATTTCCATGAAGTTTTCATAGAAATAGTTCGACTAGAATCGCATCGTGCTGTACCGTCGCGACTGTCTTCGGGAGCCTTTACCCGACTGCGGTGAAAAAGGGTGATGTTTTTATTATTTTAGACATCTTATTACAATATATGTCGAATCATATTCACCGTGCATACATCATACAACGAAAAAGTTCCGTTCACGCAAATTCATAGAAACTAATAAATTACGCAATACTTTCCACAAAACCACAAGTAAGTGTTAACCAGTATCTATTAGTGAGTGGGGACTAATGCGAGCAAGAACAATGAGTAAGCTGCGAATGAGTCGACCGTCCGTTACCGACATGCGGTCAATTGTTTGACGATCTATGGACGGTGGGCGGTATGTTACATGAGTCAGGATTTGATTGACATGTATATGAGTCGGTTGCTTGCGGTTTTTGCTGGGTTTGGGAACGTGTGAAAAAGGAGTTTATTGTGACTATCAAGGACTTTCTATGGTGTGGTTAAGGTATTAAACTAATTGTGAGATTGAGTCAATAAAAACTTTTCAGTAAAAAACTCCAATAGAGGTTGATTTTTTTGGATCAACTAAAGAAGTTTTTCATTCAGCACTATTATTAGTACGTTAATGGCAAATGAGTCAATAAAAAAAATATTACTTACAGTAAAAAACGCCAAGAGAGGTTTTTTTTGTAACGACTGAAGAAGTTTTTAATTCAGTACTATTGTTAGTTTCATAAGTACCTGCTCATGCAAATAATAAGCAAGATAAACAGCTTGGCCATATTGAACATCAACAAGTTACTTGAATGCTATCTGTCGTGTCTATGACGACGTACTCTAGGTAATATAGTTTATTTTAACTTCCACAACGTATTTCGTTACCTCTCTGAGGATACATAGACAGCTAGCTCTAGACAACTATGAGGCACCAAAACCACTTAATACGAATTTGCTCATAACGCCATTTTAACTTAGGCCTGATTTTTCCAATGCCAGATAATTTTATTCCAGGAATAATTTTGAATTTTTGACAGTTCTGCCATACAAAATCTGTCAGACGTCAATTTTATTTCACGAATAAAAATTATCTGTCGATTGAGAAACCAGCCCTTAGTTACAGAAAAAAATAAGCGTTATTTTTTTTCTGTCAGTAGGTTTATACAAACACTTGTACATGACAATATTATTTTAAAAACCTAATGAAGTCGATATTTCCTATACGACTACTCTGAGAAGAAACCCCGTAACAAACTCAGAGATCACAGTCTCTTTTAAAGTCCAGACATAATGTTGGTCAGACCATGTAGATTACTGTCTAAAATAGTATTCGATCAAGAACACACATTACACATATTGAACTACATAGCCTTCTTATAATCTGACCAAGATTATGTCTGGACTTTAAAAGAGACTACCTCTAAGTTTGTTTCGGCCTTTCTTCTCAGACTAGTCGGATAGGAAACGCCGACATCATCTAGTTTTAAAAATATGATTGACGTGTGAAAGTGTTTGTACAAACCTACTTACAAAATAAAATCATTTATCATTCCCCAGTCGAAATTAGTAATTATCCCTTTCGAACGAAAATTCATCGACTTATTTTGAGCAACGTCAACTGAACTTAACATAACTTTTTACAGGAAGCCATCTTTCTACAACTACTGATCCAGTTATTTTCCTCTCTCCAAGATCTATATTAAAAGTTATTCAAAACCGATATTACGAGTATAAGTGGTGACAAAGACGTAAAGTATGACGCATTACATATGAATATATTTGTGTTAGTACATAATATGCAGGCTCATGCATTATGCATCGGGGATCATCGCGGTAAACGTTTAGATTAAAGTAGGCTTTAGCCAACCCTAGCGCTGGAGGGGAGCCGGACGAGAACCGGAGGACTTTTTGATTTAATTTGCTTGAAATTTGGGTTGGTCCGGTCAATGGAAGCTATAGCTACGTCGCTGCCCGGGTTTGAACAAGCTAGCAAAAACTTTTAAGTTTAGTTTTAAGATAAAAAGAGATATGTAATATGTAGCAAAGTTGCACGACTCTTATTATGTTGTATATGTATTTCCAGTTAACATTTTATTTTTACCACTTGGTACAACGTGAAATATTTTGTCTTATAAGTTGTAGGTTTATTTATTTGTTATTATTCTTTTATCTTTACACTGGAATGGCGTACGGCAATTACACCAATGGAGCAAAAAATCACTTCATGTGCTGCTTTCCTTTCATCATGTGCGCGGTAGACATTGAACGAGTGGCGATGGATCACGATTATATCTGTTATTAGGACTAAAGTGAATATTTATTGAGTCAGCATCCAAAATGTTTAAGAACAGAATACAATTAGGCTCATTTTATATAACTGCCTTAATTATGTATAAGATTTTTGGACTGCTGCTTTTAAAGCAATGTAACGTTGACTAACTCCCTCCTACGACCGATAAACGGACGGTGGCGGCGTTAACTACCGGACAAAACAACCGCAACCGGAAAGTACTAGTGGAAACGCTCCCTTACCCATAGCATGCGTCGCTATGGAGAAACGCATCCGGTCATATTTCGACCGGTATTAAGAGTTATTGCCGCATTTTTATTCATAGAGCAATTTTAGAAATCCTTTCTTGGACACTCCTAGGATTTTTAGGGGTTTCGAATGCAACCAACCCTTATTTGGGGGAGCAACTGACCTTTTATACCGGTCATAAAATGGGAAACGTAATGGCATTTCATATGCATATCCGTATGACGCAAAATTTAAAGTGCTGTGCGGTTATGATGCTTAATGTGGTGACACATTCAAATGTGTTTTTAGGCTTACGGATTTCCTCCTCTGCAATATTCATGTAAACGTTTCCATGAACCAAATTAAAACGTAAATGTACAAGAAGAAGTATTTTCCTAGAAATATGATTTTAGAAATGAAGCTTCACTCACCACTCAAAGATTTGCGGAGTGCTGGGAAAACCGCTGAAAGGTCCTTTTCAATTTATTATTATGAAAATATGGAATCTAACTCTTGACTGAATAGTGAAATATTCTTCGCAAAGCAAAATCCAAACTACTTCTGGAACTAGGTAGGTACTTGAACTTCAATACCGATTTTCATTTGTAACATTTTACCGTATCGGAGAAGCATTCGTCTGTACCTCCACAACTTACACAAGGAGATAAACAATTAATACTCTTTTGATCCTTTCTTAAACCACACTTGAACGTTCAAGCAATATAAATTGAAACTCCAATAAATGCTGAAAGTGCTCTCAGAATTAATCAAAATAACCCTTCGAACGCTTCGGAAACTTAACAGAGCCATCGAGATCTTAAATCGTTTAGAAGGGGCCCCATATTGAGTTATCCGGTGGTTAGACATAAGTAATAATGTATGGCGAGGGTGTAGTAACATCGGCGCTTTAGACCCCGATACCGGTTTGATAGAGACTGCCTCAATGAGAAAGGGTTAGTACCGATAGAATATTAGGTTGCTATTAATTTTGGAATGTCAATTATGTTAACAATGGATTTGACGTGGAACTTGAAGAAGAGCTAACTTGAGTGGAATTATCGAGACCGCGAATTGACATAGCTTGTGGTAGACATGCTGACTACACATATGTAGGCACTTAGACATGAGCCGCAAACAATACACAGTGTTGAAGACTGCATGGCGCCTACGATGCCAATAGATAAAATACAGATCAGTCTATAGTCTATTCAAATTTATGTTTCAAATTGATGTTATTTCAAGTTAAACAAATATCAACTTTATTGAAAAGCTCTAACGGCGAAAATATTCCAACCTGATTGGGAGTTAGATGTTCAATCCGTTTGGGGTTGACACTCGGTTTTTCGAGATATCGCCAAGCGGTTAGTCGACTCTTCACGTGACCAGAGGGCTGGCCTGTTTCATGGTCAAAGAATTAGTATCGCCATAGAACGTGGCAATGCTGCCAGCATTTTGGGCACTGTTCCTGTTGACAGCGATGCGGACGATTCTTTTGCTTATTTTTTCACATGTACATATGTATTATTATTTTAAATGTTAGCTTATATACTTTATTTAAATGGTAATTAAGTTGATTTCAGAGTGACTAGCACTATTGAAAAAGTTGTAAAAATGTTTGAAGTTGTAGCGTCAACTGAACTTTATTGTGTAAGAATTAAAGTTATTTTTCCATAAACTCATATTTGTTTACATTTTTGGCAAATACATCGCGAATGCAGATTAGAGTGATTCATGATGAACATTGATATCAAAGTACTACTTAAATCTTAGTAGCTAAAATAAGGTGTTCATCAAGTATCGCCCACACCCCGTCAAGCTTCAGATTAATTCAAATTACTCACTAAATTTGATGCCAAAATAATATCTCTGTTGACGGTACTAACCGACGAGCAAGTATCGTGTATGCTTAGACCGTAAGTTATCGAGATGCGTTAAAGGCCCAGCCTTAGTAATTAATAATGATTGAAATACGATGCATATACGGAACACAGTTTAAGCATTAGTGTGCAGAACACATTGAGTACGGTAATGTATTCGTCGGACGATGGTTCGGGCCATAATTTAAATTGTAGGTCCAATATCTTTGGCTACTGCAGCTTCTTTATAGGTTCTTAATGAGTAAATGAAGAAATCTGTATTGTAACTTATTAGTCAACTGAACAGACAGCTGTGCTGCTGGGGAATTTGTTGCGCCACTTCTTCTTAGCTAAAACACTAGGAAGTGGCGAAGGGCAAGCGTTTTGGGGACTGTCTTATGTAATTTTGACGTTCAAAATATGCTGATTCTCAGTCTAGCATAATCAGGCTATAGTGTTCCCACTGCTGGGACTCAGGCCATCTCTGGGCGAGAGGGAGTGTGCCGTAATCCATCACGCGGGCCCAGTGCGGGTTGGTAGATGCACACGTCTTCGAATTTTTGGTTCTAGGAGTTGCCGGTTTCCTCACGATGTTTTCGTTCACCGTTTTGAGAGCAGTGGTGATGAAATAATTCTTAGCCTAGTTTGAATAAATAACTTTTTTTCCATTGAATATGAATACTTCTTTGACATTACCATTTATAAGTAATGGTTTCATTACACACTAAAGTGGGTAATAGAGTTTTTTAATTTTAAAACGTCTTTTTTCGTTCACGAAGATATGAAAATTATAAAGTAAACCTTCCTTACGTATATTTTGCTTACGCATCTACCAAATTACTGTGTGACTAAAGTATGGAGCTAAGTGACGTGACAGGAAGACACGAAAGTTTTGACATTCTTCAAGATTTATGGTCAGATTTGAGCCATAAATTAAACTTTTTACCCAGCTAAAGTCAAAAGGAAGGCTGTATGAAACTCACAGACGATGTACGGATGTGGGAGTTTGTTCCGTCATACAGTCCAAACTAATGATCTAGGTATATTGTGCTTTCTTGTATTCATTTAGTATCTAGCTCACTTTTGTTAACTTTTAGTCTAAAGTCCAATCAGAAAATTGCATACTTTTCAAATAATTAATTAACGCGTTTACGAGTTCGAAGTAGTCGAAATGGTTGGTTATTAGAAGAAATATTTTACTCATTGAGTAAGCTGTTATTAATTCTAGTAGCTGTTAACACATCATCATCATTTTCAACACAGCATTCGTGTTGAAAATGTTTATAGTTATTTAACAGTTTAAGTTATATTTAAATTACTTATTAGCTATTATGTTTAATTTTAATGTGAATAAAGTACCACTGACTGTGACACCTAATTACAATCTCGAGTCTACACAAAAAACCGATTATGGTGTATACAAAATTCAGTTTAGATTAAATTTATTTAAATAAAATAAATAATATTGTTGTGTATATCCTCGGGCGTCACAAACGACATGTCGATGATAATCTAAACTTCCGACCTTGAACATAAAAGGGAGACTTTCTGGTTTCCATGGCAACAATTTGTCCTATTTACGAATAACAGATACAGGTACGATCATGAGGCAGCTTCAAGGTAAATTTTTTCGTACATGTTTCATGTAATCATTGTTAAAGTCTTTACAAAATTTTTTTGAGGTTAGTTTTGGGTTGTAATTATTCTGGAGAGAAGAGATATTCGCGAGTCATAGTCATGTCGATTACTGGGGTAAAAAATTATACTATATCCTTTTTAGAGTTCCGTACCCAAAGGGTGCCAATACAGGGTGCTCTTTGGGTATCGAATATACGGTACGTTTATTACTAAGGTTGTGCTATCCGTGTCGGTCCGTCACAGGTATTTTGAACTGTAATAGGTAGACACTTGAATTTTTCACAGAGTGTGTACTAATACTATAATGGCCGCCATAACAACAAATTATAAAAATAAAGTTAAAAGGCGCTTTTTTTCTCGATCTTATTTCTGAGATACACAACAAGTACAATATTTAGCACTACATATTTTCATAAATGTAGTGTTAAATATTGTACGTTGGTACGGAAGCCTTCGTGTGCTTAATTTTGTAGGTTCTGCTTTTACCTAACTGCGATATAACTTTGACTGTAACATTGACTTTTATAATATCTTGACTATAACCATTTTGTAATTTAACATGTCATGTGATCTGTAATTCAGGACCCTCCTACCTAAACCACCTTATTCTATTTATGACGATGCATTTTACTTACCAGTGCTTGTAATATGATGATTTTGAGATAAATAAATATTCATGATGAATATTACGGTAAGAGTTTTTATAAAAGGTTTAATTTTTCATTGAAATTAAGAGTACTTGCACTTAGATTTCGGTATAGTTAGCTCCGTGAACATTTTAAAACTTTTAATAAGTGATCCTAAAATCAATGTTCCCCTGCATTTCTTACGCCGATCACTCCGATAACATTTCTGTATCGATACTCCACCAAATATATAACAGCATCAGGGGGCGAGAAGTCAGACATTGTAACCGTACGAGCATCGCCGGTGGCCGCGGCGTCGGATTGCGAACGGTTTCGACATTCGTCGCGTACGCCGCCGACGTCGTGCGTACGCACCCCGCATTGTTTATCAAACAGAGGGATACATCGTCCTTACAAGCTGTTTTGTTGTAAGTCAGGTGATTCATTTGGGTATTGGTTGTTTGTATATGGATAAGGAATATTGATTAGTAAGGTAGAAATTGATTTGCTCATGAGTGTTTAAAAGTAAATTAAATTCGTCCTCATTAGTGAACATGAACGTGAACATTTTGAGAATAACCATCGAAGAGGTGTTGATCTTTTCCAGTGCGTGGTCGTAGACTCACAGTACCTTCATCCAAATAACGATTAGAATTCCAAAATATGGTCCAACGACTTTATGAAGGCCTAGGGAATCTTCTGGATGCAGGCAACACCTGGTTGTTGTAGTGATTTTTGGGGAGAGGCCCTAAGCCAAGACTTGGCATTGACTTTGGTTAATATAATGATGATGATGTAGGTTACGATAATATAAATAATATGACAAATCAGAAAGTTACAGGATGCTGCTGCAGATCTGTGTGAATGTCGAAAACAGGTGGATGCTGTCATGAACAAAGTAGTGACGCACCAATACATTAATTGTTCAAATAGACAATCGTGTGGTGAGAAGTTGTGTACGGAGAGTGAATACAGTGAATCTCCGTTTTCCTTATACTGCCAATCAACATTCATGCGGTGGATATTTCTGGTAGTAGGTACTTAGTCATCAGGTGAGAGCTCTGTACTCAATGCGAAGTACTGAGTCAACTTTATATCGGTATCTCATGCCTTGTACTGAACACCTTTGAAATTTATTATAATGCTGTGGTTACTCAGCAGTCTACTCTTCCTTTGTTTAAATATCCTACTTTTTGGAGTGTTATTAAAAGAGCTGATAAGTATGTAGATGGTCTGTGTATGGGTGACCATATTTACATACCAAGACCCCTCTGTGCCTCGGAAAGCAAGTTAAGCCGTTGGTCACGGCTGTCATTCATGGATCTTTGACAGTCGTTACGGGTCGTCAGAAGCCCGAAAGTCTGACAACCAGTCTTACCGAGGGGTTTCGTATTACCCAGCTGCGTTGTGGAGGTCCGATAGGCAGTCGCTCCATGTAAAATACTAGTACTCAGCTGCATCCGGTTAGACTGAAAGCCGACCCCAACATAGTTGGGAAAACGCTAGGCATATGATGATATGTAGACGTTGTGTGTTTTATTATAGTATCTATTTAACTGGGAAGGAGCGGGTGAAGTTGATATAACCAACACTTTTTCCACCATAATTATAGATGCCATTTAAGACTTGCTGTATTAGCCTGTCGGGGTAGCGGGATCGTCCGAAAGGGTTACCGCTGCCCTGGTACATAAAGGGCTAAGGAAGGAACAAGGGTGGGTTTTAGTCAGTAAGAGTCTGACACTCCCTTCTGCTCCGCCCAGAGCATGAGGGGGGTCATTTGATGATTTTCCATCCTAAAAAAAAAAAAAAAAAACTTGCTGTATTTGGAATTATAGACTGCTCTCAAAGCGGAGAAAGAAAACATTATGAGGAAACCAGGTCAATGTCCAATTTTAGTTTCTACTAAAAGTTAGATGACATGTGACAGCCACCATCCCGCACTGGGCCCACGTGGTGGATTACAGCCCACTCCCTCTCATAAAGAGGAGGCCTGTATCCCAATAGTGGGAACACTATAGGCTGATTATGCTAAGGTTTAAAGTGCATTTAAGCACAAGTTTATTGGAGTTAGGAGAAACACTAATCTCAGAATTTAACTCAAAGAGATCCTGATTCGACGCTTATTTTTCAATATCTAACCCGATTTCACGATCACCTTTCCCTGAATACTCGTAAATAAGTAACGAGAGGTGAACGCGACGCAATCCTTCAGGTGCTCCGATCCATCCACGGCATGGGGCCGGCACGGGTCCGGCGCAGGGCCGGCACGGGAGCTGTGTCATGATAAATACGTTATGATCTTGTTACGGACAGTGCTTGCAATATTAATGTGTTAATACGGTGGGAGGACTTGTCACTGGATGATTTTGTTAATATGTGTATGTTTGTCATGTCCTGGTTGGTAACGAGTACCTGATTATTTACTTTTTCAGGTGGCAAAAATAAGATATTCAAGTGATTACAGTACGTCTTGTTTAAGCATGTTTTGGTAAGACTTCTTTGCAGATAATAATTTGAAGTACATAATAGTGGTAGCCCAGTGCTAACTGCCGCGTCTTACGAATTGCAGATCGTGGGGTCAAACCTAGACAGGCGTTTTACTTTGTATAAATTATTTCATCACCACTGCTCTTAACGGTGCAGGAAAACATCGTTGATCACTGGGCCCGCGTGCTGGGTTAAGGCCCACTCCCTCGCAGAGAGGAGGCTTGTGTCCCAGCAGTGGGAACATTATAGGCTGATTATTATGATGATGATGATCGTGTATGATACAGAATAGAAGGTAATTAGGCCCAAAAAGTAAAAAGAACATCCTCTTAGTAATAAAGGATTAAAAGACGGAACAACATCCTTTATTACCAAAAACTGACTTACAAATTAATTATTGAGACTCCTACTAACAAATCCGTGCGTTCTAGTTTTCAGCCTCCGGCGACCCACGCTCGGGATTATTCAGACTGAAGGAGTACTATTATTTGTGGTAACAGCAAATAAAATAATAAATCAAACTAGCATGTTTGTTGAACTTGAATTTATTTGAGCTTCGAAATTGTTACTTTGAGATATACTCGTAAGATAAATAAAAATAACAAAATAATTATTATTTGTTTTATTTTAATAAGTGAATTGTTTTGTATTTTATTTTCTCTTTTGCACACGCTGTCTACATCTCTTTATCTACTTTCCCATCGCAAGTATTTCTTTGGAAATAAGCAGCACCTACCTATTTTTCTTTTCTTTTCTTCTGGTCTGTTTATATGTGTGTCCACATAAATGGTTAAATAAATAAATCAAATTAATTCAAAAGTCAAAAAGAAAATGTATACCTACTTAAAACTTTCTTTAAATAGGTACCTATTTTTTTTTTTTTTTATAAACGTTAATAAAATATAAACATATCCATTAATAATATTACAAGAGATTCACAAAAATACTTCAACGCCAAAAAAAACAAAAAGCTATTTTAAAACTCTCTCTACCGAATATCGGTGCGTTCACCTTAACTGCCTTCGGCGACACGCGTGTGGCGGATTGGGTCAGACTGAAATATCAGTAGTTATTTGTGTAACTTCATGTATTTATAGGCGGCCCAAGTATGCTCTACAGATCACGGGAAAATGAAAAATGTGAGAGCCGAATTAATGTTTTATTTAAAAGCGTGAAAATGAGGGAAAACGTACAATGATTGGAAGCCGAATATGATATGTTGTATATTTAAAAGGCTGTGACCTGTGACATTTCAGTAAGATTCATGTCAAAAGCATCATCCGGGTCAAAGACTCTACAGTCCGTTCACAGTAATTTTACCTCTGACAGCAGCAACCTTATTGTGACGATAATAAAGATCACAATGATTTTGACAGACCTATCACTGGCAGCAACCCAACAGCAACCTTATTAGAATGAGAATACAGATCACCGTGATTTGGACAGTGATGCAAAATTACTCGCATCAGGTGTAAGTAATATTTTCTATTTCTTGGTTAAATGCGGTATCCCCAGTATTTGTTCTAAATTGTTTTAAATCCATAATATTAAACTTCAATATTGAAACACAATATAAACAAAATAGTTAGATACTGTGAGAGCTCTTGCAAGCTCTCCATGAGAAAAATAAACGATGGTTTGTCATTTATCATCCATAATAATTATTCCTAGAATGGATTTTCATTTTTACATTTATATATTTTTTCATCTTATGTCTTCCCACTTGCCAGCTAGACAGACTAATACTAGAATGGAATACTTATTATTATGTACACCATATAAATTACAGACGTAAATATAGAAATTTTACAAAGGGTGACACAATGGGCGGTCTTATCGCTAAGAGCGATCTTGTAATGACAACCTTTGGATGGATTAAAAAGGGGAAGCTCAAAGCAAATTCATGTTTGTCTTGTATTTGATGCCAATCACTTTTATGGGACTCGCGGAGGTTGCATGTAAGCACCAAATAGGTTATAATTTCTACAGTACCTACCCGTCTGTTAATTTAATTTTGGATAAATTAACCAAAGTGAAAAACCAGAATATTTTTCTCCAAGAATACAAAACCGACACCTGCATGTGATTAAAAAAAAAACAAACGATCTCGGCTTCAACTGCCGATTGCGACCCGACATTACCATTAATTAAGAGGGCGCAGTTAAAAATCGTGACTGCGTGGGCGACTGTCGTAAAATATATCTTCCTTCTAAAACAAAACGATGTTTTGACGTATGCTCCCGCGCAACAGAGCCGACGCCGCCGAAATAGCCCGACTAATTACGATTGCAGTTCGAGTTGTTCTTATTATTTTTGAATTATGAATGGTGGATGGTGCAGTGATTGGTGTCAGGATATGCTGTAGTTACGCACATTATGACTTTGTGTCTTTAACTTTGAGATAAACTGATCCAATAAGGGATTACTTATATGTTCAGGGGTCGTATTATGAAGTATCTACTAATGCCATCATAATTTCGTTGCGAATAAGGGATGGTGCTATAAACCTTGTATAGCTTCATCTCTTTCTCTCTCGCGCTGGAAATGTGATGGCATTGATGCGATCAAAGATGATATAATATGATGAGATAAGATAATAAGGCCTCTGATATGAAAGATTTTCACTTCAGGAAAATCACAATTGCGAAATGTGAAAGATGGCAGAGCGTAATTATTTATTTAGATATTATCGCGACGCATAACATAGTACCTCTGATTTATGAGACAGAACTATTTCTACTTTTTCCTATACATATAACATTGACTTTTAATTAATTTCCAAATAAAATAACGTTATCAAAATAGCCCAACACTTAAAGCTAGATAAAAATAAAAGAGCCAGTCTACATCTCACACACTAGTCCGTTAATCCTTACAAACTGAAATCCGTACGGCCAGCATAACAGTTTCAAGAGTGGAGTGGGCGCAAGCGAGCGCGGCGCGGCGCGGCTCCGGGCAATTAATAAGTTTAGACCGGCGTCGAGACGGCCGGCACCGGACGTCCGGCACGCGGCTGTCACATTGTTGTGTACTACCGTACGGACGGCAGAATAGATTATAATGGAAATATTGTACGACTAGCAGCTTACAGGCTTAGCGTAGAATGTGTGTTTAGATAAAAGAGGCACTAATTAGGAGGAATTGCCGTGACGGTTATTAATTTGTTCTGAAGTACACATAGATTTATGCATTGTAGATGATGCCAATAAGAACTTTTTAGTTTTTGTTTTCATAAACAAAAAATGTTCTTGTTGGCGTTTCTGTCATTCCGAATCGAATATTGATGTTCATACTTAGTTTTTGTTCTTGTTTAAATATTGTATCTACAAACAAGTAGTGTTAACTCTAGAGACAATTATTAATTTGATACTGGGTGTTAGTTGATAGCGTTTCTTGCATTCACGCCTAAAGGCATTTGAAAGTTAGGATTTAAATTGAGACTGTCGAGTTGCGCAGCAAACTATTTGTCTACATTTATTTATTATTAGATCCCTTTTAAGATAGATATAATTATTTTACAATTTCAGGCCTTACGGATTTTGTACCCGATAACAACTAAAATTTTTGCATTTTACTTTGACAAGCGACACTATCGAACGAAGTCTTAATAACGTTACTTACTTTAAAAAATCACAACCGGCCGTGCAAACGTTAGTTTTATTATCTATACTGCTGACGTTACACGAGTCAAAGAAGCCAGCACTTTACATCCACCATGGGCGAGCTAACTCAATAGACAAGAAGACTTCTCATAAGTAGTATCAATAATATTTTTTAAACCAATACGTATGGAATCTCATTTTTTACACAAGTCTACATAAGTTAAAAATATGAAATACTAGGTTCCGCCCGTGACTTCGTCCGTGTATAATTTTTTGTACCCTCGATCAAGCTCGTTGCATCGCATCGTTCCGTTTTCGCTTAGCATTCTTTCTGACTTTTTTCTTTTTGCTGAGCTCCTAAAGGTCTTAGCGTGGTTTCACATGGTCTAATAGCCTTCCTCAAGAATGTGTCTACCAAAGGCTCCAAGACTTTTTTTAATCCGACCAGTAGTTCCAGAAATTAGAGCGTTAAAACAAAACAAAAAAATAAACAAACTCTTCAGCTTTATTACTTTATTAGTATAGATACAACTTGGCATAAAACAAAATTTACATTTCTATAAAATCATTGAAAAAAAAAAAATTACGCCTGCGTTTGTTAAAACTGTGGTGCAGAACTCAACTCATAGAAATTTATTGACACTGGATCTTTGAACCTTTCTTCAACTTGTCTTTTCTAGCTTCTCATCTAGCATTCTTTGCATAAATCTGTTAAAAATAGAAGTGTTAATAACTGTTAATTATTCCAAAATAAACCAAAAAAAAAGTTTTGTTTATTTTCGTTGCTATCGTTACAGCTTAGTGACAAAAGAGCCAATGGCATCAACCCGCGGGCTGCGGCATGACTCCGGTCTGCGACAAGCCTTCACGAAGTTCAGGCCAAAAGTAGTACTAGTTAGTTCATCATATAAATACTAGGACAGTGGGTCTATGAAAATATTTAGAACCTTGTTACATTATAACGAATTGTTATAGTATAATAATTTATATTTTAGTAATATTTATTTTAGAAGTATGTAAGTATATTCTCATAATGTAGGTATGTTTATATTTAAATTGTTTTTGATTTTATGTATTTGTTTTTCCCTTCTACTCTTGCACACGTTGTCTACATCTCTTTTTATGTACTCTCCTATCAGCGGTATGCTGCAAGAGATTTCATTAGAAATAAATATCCTTTAGCTTAGCTTTAAAAAAAAAAATCGCACGCACACACACGCACACACACGCACACACACGCACGTTTTTTTCGGTTCCTTTCTTATTGCCTGTTTATATTTGTGTACATAAATATTTAAATAAATAAATAACAATGAAAATGACGGTAATAATAACGACTTCAAAAAAGGAGGAGGTTCTCAATTCGATTGTATTTTTTTTTATGTTTGTTACCTCAGAACTCCGTTATTTATAAGTCGATTTGCAAAATTCTTGTTTTATTTGTAAGGATATACTTTCAGATTGGTCCCATAGAAAATTCATCAAAAACAGTTCAGTAGTTTGTTGAAAAATAACTTTAATTTCGGAAGTCGGTGGCAAACAACGAAAATGCGAACCCAACGACAACGACTTCCAAAATTTAAGTTATTTTCACTTTGTAGTGTCTTTTTTGGAAGTCGGTTGTTTTTGTTATTGACGTAAAGTCATGTTTTTGTAATGCTCTATACGAGTATGATACTAAATGTCATATCAGACAGTTTCTTTGGTTGTTAATTTGGTCAATCAATCAAACAAACAAACAGTTAGTATAAAATTTGAAAGCTCATTTACTCATTCATATAATATTTTTTTTCATAAAAGAGCAAACCCACTATTTCAGGATTTGTAAAATAAAATGAAAATTTAAAATAGCTGTGACCCTAAACGGTTACTGATGTGTTCATGTATAATCCAATGGTCAGTTAGTCCCCACATCACTCAATTACCTAGTGCCAGTGTCAAACACGCGAACCGACATTTAACCTTTTTAGTTACTAGTAATATTTTAATGTCATAATTGTCATTTAATAGTTAACACGATTTTACTGAGGTTTTCTATGATATCACTAATTGAAACCTTGTTAATCAATTTCAATTAAGCTATAATATGATTAAAATAACTAACTAGCTATTTATTTTTAAACGATGATTTCATTTAAACAGTCCACTTATAACTATGATAGATTATAATGAACTGTGACTTCCTGATAGACCTGCACAAATAACATAAAAAAAAACTAGGACCGGGATGGGATAAGAAATTTATTAGGAACTAAATGATAAATGATTTTTCTTTTGTAAGTAGGTTTGTACAAACACTTTTACACGTCAATCATATTTTAAAACTAGATGAGGTCGGCGTTTCCTATCTGACTAGTCTGAGAAGAAAGGCCGAAACAAACTCAGACAGACGTCACAGTCTCTTTTAAAGTCCAGACATAATCTTGGTCAGATCATGTGAAGACCATGTAGGTCTATGTCTGAGATGGTCTTTTGAGGAAAGAACCACACAGATTGAGAGGACTTGTCCAGTCAGTGCACGCATTTGTCAGAAATCGTGCAGCTTAACTCAAAACTTAAGGAGCTCAACGATTCGACGAACAATACCAAAGAAAGGACATTTGGGTAGGCCACATTAATTACTCAAACTGCCAGACCATGACAAAAACTAACAGAACAGAGAGCAAATAATATAAATAAAATTACCCACATAGTCTTCACATTCACAATAATTAAAATAATAGAATATTTTACAAAATAAGCAAATGTCATAGTATATATATATAAACTAGCGCCACACACTTTCAATCGCAATCTGAAACATTTTGAAGGATATTGCTAGTCCATTGCTCGAAAAATTTGTCTACTCGACAACAGAAATAACGCAATGAATGTTGTTGAACTGTCAATACAAAAGCCATTTTGTCAGACAGCTGCCGTAAGTGTGTTACGCAACTACCCCGCAGGATAAGAATCTGTTTTCTGTACCAAACAATGGTACTGAAACTCTCAATACAAGTGAGTGAAAGTGCTACAAACATACACAAATAAAAGAAAAAGGGGATCAGAACGGAATGACAAGTTTATAGTGGGTCAGAATTAAAACGTAATAACAACCAGCAAGGGATCAGATTAGGGGATCCGACCGGAATAAATCACAAATAAGTGCTAACCACAGTTCGCACTTATCTCCGACAGTTCTATCATTCCAGGAACAGAATAAAACCAGAAAACTAAAGCCAGTACCCAGGACATTAACCAAAGAGGTCACGTCTGAATAACTAATAATACGGTCACAAAACTATCCCTGTATATCTCACAAACAAACTTCCTAGATAAATCGCAACCAGATATCGTATAAAACAAATTTTTCCAACTAAATACATAATTCATACAAAGACTGTATCGATAATCGGCTAGCTACCGGGCAGCATTTTCTTTGTGAATGCCTGGAGCCACGCAGATACGGCGCCCGGCAGAAATAATAGGACAACTTTTATCAGTGGCACAGAGACAAGCGAACCGAATGGTAGCTTATCTCTGAAATACTCTTTCAAATTACAGTGGTGGCGTAACTTTTTATCGGCTCGCCCCCGGCTTTGGACCTCATAATCAATAAGTGGCTACTACTATCTAATGGTGGAATTGCAAAGGAAACGGTGTACGTCTGTAAATGTTAGTTTGAAGGTTTATGGGCTTAGTTGGTAATGGTTAAAGAATTGGTAACGTTGTTTTGATTTATGTGTGAGCTGGTTAATCATACGATCAAAATCCAGCTGTGCCATTTTTTTGCAAAATAACTAATATAGTGTCTTAGTGAGGAATTTACAACAACCATCTTCAGTTACCTAGTTTTATGGTGAAATATGCTTTACCTCCTATCCTGCCCTACTGTCAAAGTGACTTCTGTGCCGCCACCGACGACGACGCCGTGGAAGTAGTTGGTAGTTGTTCAGGGTCTGGCTGTTTATGTATGTGGGTTTAAATATTTGTAAACGCACCCACGATACAGGAGTAATTCCTATTGTGGGGCAACGTTTTTATTAAAATAAAAATAAAAACAAAAGATGAAAGTTATGGGCCAACAAGATCTAAAATACAGTCGGGGCAGCAACACGAAGGGGAAGAAGAAGATGGTGAGACAGGACATATCTATTTTCCACATTGACCTGCTTATTTTTTTAATCGTAAGATGTAAAGGATTTGTCCCCTTTTTAGCGGGACGTGCAAGTGCAAATTTAATCGAGATTGAAACCAAAAATTAGGCCTAACTCGATCGCAATCAGATCTTCCTAATCCCTGCCCATAGGCAAGCCGATCCGAGCCACACATAACACGGTATCTCCCATGTGTCATACACACAAAACATTTTCCGGCTAAAAGTGGGTTATCACAGTTCACAATGGGTCCGCTAGCCGCGACTCCATCTGATAGGCCTCTTGCCAGTTGCCTCAGACTTGGCTCACTAACAAATATGACTGGGAATACTCGGTAGGGTGACTATGACTAAGACCCGCTTCTACCACAAATGTACTATACATATACAAATAAGTAATATAAGTGTCTGTTTGTAATGTCAAAATAACAGCTTTTTATTAAATGTGTATTAAACGTGTACTTATTATAACAATTTTTTTTTTAAATTGGTTATTCTGTCTGTCTGTTTGTTCCGGCTAATCTCCGAAACGACTTTAACGATGTTCGGGATATTCATTGGCTGATAGCTGTATTATTTAAGGAGAGCTTTTATTTTTAGGAACAATTTAGGACCAACGCAAAAAAAAAAAAACCCATGAAATTCCGCCATCCACGTAGGCGAAGCCGCGGGGTAGTTACTAAATAAGTTTGGCGCTAAAGCAATTTAAATCATCGTTCTCTTTCTGTCACTCGTTTGAAGGTGACAGAGACAGAGTGTTTTTAATGTATAACGCAAAACGCATTTAATTATTTGTGGTGCAAGCGAGCCTACTTGCTAGCGAAAACAGTTGTTGAAGAAAGTTTTGTGCTGTTAGACGGTTTGGTTCATGTTGAAGCTGACCCCAATATTGTTGTAGTTGACAAGCATTTTTCACTGCCATAGATTTTCTCGGTTAAGTTTACCAAAAGAGATCATTTTCTGGATCATGAGATTACCTCGTACCGCGAGGGCTGGTTCGATGTGGCGCGGGAAAATAGTTCCTGGAAGGATTTGGGGGAAGCCTTTGCCCAGCAGTGGGACAGTATAGCCTAATAAAATAAATAAAAATAAAGTCTTCAAAACTGTTTATGTACCTAAACTTTCTTTAAAAACCACACAAATACCTAAATCGCTATCGAAACAGTGGCCAACAACTAAACATAATCTCTTGATTTATATCTTGTTCGAAATCTAGAGTACCTTTATAGGTACTACCGAAATATATCCAACTTTAGTGGTAGGACATAAGTCCTACTTTGTGAATTATTGAATAGTATTAAGTAGACAACGTGGGCGTCCTTTATGTTTACCTCATTGAATAGAAGTAATATGTTCAGTTTGATAAATAAACAATTGGGTAAATTTGTGGATGGTGAAAATTATAAGCAGCAAAGGTAGGTAACAGCCACGAATTACGAGTGGGTTCGAACCCAGACAGGTGTTTTAATTTCTATAAATAATGTCATCACTACTGTTGTCAAAACGGTGAAGGAAAACTTCCGACAAGGACAATTTCCTTACGATGTTTTCCTTCACCGTTTCCCTCACCTAGAACAAAAATTCGAAGACATCATTTTGACATCTACCGACCCCACCGAGTCGTGGTGCGTAATGGTTTACGGCCTATTCCATCTCACCAAAAAGGGGCCCGTGTCCTGGGATATAAGCCTCTTCTCAGTACACATAATCAGCCTATTATATGTGTGACAATTAAGCGAAGGGTTGTGGGGAACAACCTGTGAACATGGATTTTGTCGCATATTTACTTCGAAATCAAAAATATTTCAAACACGTTCATTTTCAAACCTGAGTTTCAGTGACTTTTTTGTCACTGAAACTCAGGTTTGAAAATGAACATAATTCTTTATTAAATTTTCTTGCTGAAAATAAGTTAATAAAGTTTTGGAATTAGTTTGAGAAGTTAGGTTATGTAGCTACACCAGATGCAGCAAACAGAACAAAAATAAAGTAAGTATGTAAATGCAACTTCAAGTCTAACTTAATCTTAACTCCGCACATGTCATGTTTGCATGTGATTGCTTACTTAATTTAAACTTAGCAGTTTCTTAACAAACATTATTTTAATTTTACGAGCAATCAAAAATGAAAATAGAATTTTTAGCGTTCTGTACCCACAGGGTGCCATCGGGACACTACTACTAAGCCTCCGCTGTCCGTTCGTCTGTCTGTCTGTCAGGGGGCTGTATCTCATGAACCGTAATATGTAGACAGTTAAAATTTCCACAGACTGTTTATTTCTATTGTCGCTTTAATAAAAAATAATTAAAATAAAATAAAGTTAAAAGTTAAAGGGCGTTACCATCGGCGTTTTTTGCCTTGTGGTACGAAACCCTTCCTGTGCGAATCCGAGTCGCACTTGGCCGGTTTTTTCTTACAAAGTTCTTTCCTTTAAATTCGCTTTACAAAGGCAGTTCACAAAACAGATAGATGTAGAAGATCGGCTCAAAATAATATGTGAAAACGCACCACACATAGCTACCATGCACGACTTCACGTACAGCAAGTGCAAGCACACTCATGACCGTCATTTGTTTTAGATCGCAGTACGTACGCACCTGCATATGTGACCGTACGCTTGCTCTCGCTCGTTGTTCGGGGCCAACCTTCTGTCACAGGAAGTGTACTTCTGTACTGTTCCGTGGCAGTAAGTAGGTAGCTACGACCTCGCCCGTCCGTCGGATGTTATTAGCTATCAAAGCAGTGATGCCCTGAGCCATAATTAATAGCACATTAATTTCCAATTTCCTACTAGGCAAAAGCACTCCTCGGTACGTTTGTGAACTATAATTGCTTTGGAATCACTTCCAACATTGGCTGAAAAATATTGATGAAATTATTCAAACGAGACAAGTTATGCATGCCTTTAATGTTTTAAGGAGAAATGATTACAATAGTATTATTAAAAAAAACACTGAAATTACCTAACCAAGCTTTTAAACCAAGTGACCACTTAATTATGTACCTACATATCTATCTAACAGTTAATGAACCCTAAGCATTAAATTATTTATTAGTAAGCACGACGACATATCAAGGTACAATCTCCAGCATAAGCTGACTTCTCATTGTACGAAAAGCCATATACAATGCGAGGTCAGCTCAAACTGGAAATCTGTAAGCTTGTGTACCTACTTACTTTTCACTAAACTAAAACATTTTTTAAGTAATTCATTGTACTTACGAGAAGCCAATTTTTTTGCCAACAATTGTGACCACATCTGCAATTCGAAGACGCATGTTCATTCAATGTATTGACTAGTAATCTAAATAGCTTTCATTAGGCGTTCGAACTCTAACCGATTCTAATTATCGTTCAACCTATAATAATTTATAAAAAGGCTATTGATCAGAAGTCGTCTATGGACAGCTTTATTAACTTTATCTCGTGTCTAGCCCATTTTTTTCGTCACATTTTTTATAAACTTAAATCATAGGTCGATTTTAGAAAATTCTTTTATCGTCAATTATACTACGCACACACAGATCTGTATCAAACTCCAACTCAAAGCATTTATTTCAATTAAACCATTTACAGGCACTTTTGAATTGTCAAAATTAAATAGTCGGTTAGTTAGTCAGAAAGTTGAAGCTAGTTGCCCATTCCAAATCGTAGATCTCTATTATCTATATCTTCTATACAAGTCAAAACTGTACATCAATATTTTTGAAAACAGTAATTGCTACAAGGTGTGGGGACGATTCTGATGCTGAAAATATATTTTTAGATCTTTTGTCCATTTGTCTTGATGTATTTTCTCAATTGACGCAAAAACTGCAGAATAGATTGTGTTCAAATTTTGCACAAATATTCCTAAAAGGTCTGGTCATCGAATAGGCTACATATTATTACGCTATTCGCTATGAGGGATCAGCAATATTGCATATATCAATATTGCTCAACAGTTTACCGCGAGATTTAATTTTGGAAAAAAATTACAATCTTACGACTTCCACGCGAAGTCGCCGACAGAGGCTAGTTTATAATAACTACCTACTAACCCATTAAAATGTTATTCAAGTTTCATTCAGAAAACTTACACCTTTGCCAGCACATTAAAAATTCAGCCATTTGATTCAAGACAAGGCATGAGAAATATTCTTGAAATTAAAGATGCCTTCCATAATATCTTGAACGCTTCTTCATGGTATCCCTACTGAAGTAGCAAGAGGGCGTTATACCAGCACACTCTTTTAATAGGTCCGGTTTTCGCTCAACTATTAAATACGCAGTAAGAAGGGTTGCCAAATTGGTTTCTACTAGTAGTTATACAGCTGCCATTAGCAATCTAAAAGATTTGTACCACTCTTAGATTTTATTTTCATTGATGCTGCGGGATTCTATTGAAGAGCTTTTCCTTTTATGAGTGTAATAACTACTGAAGTCATATTTAAATATAAAATTTATATAAATTTTTAGCTACTTTCTTAACACTGAAGCTACTGTTTCTTTATTGCTTTTCCAATTCCCAAGTGTTATTTTTTCAGTCACTTTCTTAGTTATTTCGCAGTTTATGGTTTTCAATTGTAACAAAATCCAATGAAAGTAATTTAAGGAGCTATTTATCTCCATTTATTATTACCTTTAAGGTCACACTGCTGGGCTAAATGAAATGTTTCAGTTATATTCGTCTAAAGTTTCAGAGACGAGTATGGACATCGTGTCGCCGTTTGTACAAGCAGTATTGGCATAGTTGACGTCTCCAAACTTAATATCATGAAAGTACGCACATATTGGAAACCATGCTGCTTATTTGCAAAGGTGAATATTGGAATATTAGTACGTTATAATATTTGTGAAAATAGTTTGTACGCTTTTAGAAACTTGACTAATGTAACTCACTAACAATTTGGAGAGAGAAAAATATGTTGTTTTTTATCATTATATAATCAGCTTATAATGTTCCCACTGCTAGGAAACAGGGCTCCTCTCTGTGAGAGGGCGTGGGCCGTAATCCACCACGCGGGTCCAGCGCGTGTTGGTAGATGTCAAATGGCTCCGAATCATTGGTTCTAGGTCATGCCGGTTTCCTCACGATGTTTTCTTTCACCGTTTTGAGAGCAGTAGTGATGATATATTTTAACAAAGTAAAGCGTCTGACTGGGTTTGAACCTACGACCTACAACTCGCCAGTCGCCGTTACCACTGGGCCACCACTCCTCTATTACATACCTACTTATATATTATTTTAAAGCACGTGTAGAACATGCAATAAATATAAAAAAGCATAGTGCAGATATCAATGATATATGACACATGCTTTTTGATGTCTATATTATTATTTTTGTCGTGCTATCAAATTCTATGTTCATATAGAAAAGTGAAACAAAAATAGGTTTATTTGTCACAGAAACACATGCATACAAAAAGATAATTAACTCTAATAGTAAAGAAAACCAAAACAGATCTATAATCACGAACACAAAACAGAAATAGTCGACACGTCATGACTGACAAGAAGGCATCCACTCAGCATGATGCTGTGGTATTGGGGGACCCACAGTACAGCGTTGATTTTTAGTGGTTACTCGAAAAGGACGTACGGAAACCAAGTCAGGTTTAATAATTGATACTATCGGTAAGAATATAAAATAAACAGTACTTAGAATATAAAGCAACTACATAAACAACGAATTATATAAATAAACATCATTAAATTAAATTTAAAAAAAATTATGATCATTGTTATTATACATATCAATTATCTTTTACATCTATCTCACCTTATAACATAGAGCACCTAATCTATAACAAAAATAAAAGCATAAAATATAACTAATCACTTTACACGAAGGACAAAGTGATTGTCATAATAACAGCTATAATACTGAAATTAAATTCTGGGTACGAAATGATCAGTCACTTTTGTTTACTTCTGTCTGGCACATATATCCAAACTATACTCTATTGTTATAACATTAGAAAAAAGAGGCTCGTAGAAGCAGGAGTGCAAAACATTTTATTTTCAAGTTATGTATATTCAAGCAATTTTTTGTGTCTTAAGAATGATTTACAAATACTTAAGTTAGATTAACAACTTTCTGAAAACCAATTCATTGAAAACTTTCTTCATATACGACTTTCCGTAGGAATTTATACAAAAGTCAGTTCCAATAAAATCAAGTCTTTAATCGTAAAGGCTTACTGTGTTGCTTTTAATATTTATATAACTGTAGAAAATGTTAAATTAATAGTTCGCGTGCCGTTGTCATCTGGACTCGGCTTGATATTCTATTCTATGATGTACGAGGCTTAGTCCTTAATTTCATTATTAACTAATTCTAATCGCTTTTCATACTTAAACGATCTCAAATCTGTTGAAAATTTAATGGGTGTTAGTTTAGACATGGATATTCCTATTACTCGGATATTTTATTTATCATAATTCCAATACATACAATGTACATAAGTTGTGCTTTCTGTACACATGAATTCGGTGTAAAAAATATGATAATATCTATCATTATTGAATGCTACTACGGAGCTGTAGTATTTATGATGTGTTTACCGCAATTGATGGTTTTTGAACTGCTATGGTATAGAATAAGAGCATATCAAAAATGCCTGGAAAAACATTTGTCAGAATTAATTCGAGTGGGGAATATTCAGGAATTAAAAAAGAATTTACGTAAATGCATGTTGAACTACGTAAGACTATTATATTCTGTTAAAAAGACAGGTGCAAATATGCAGACAATGGTTTGTATTATCCATGATTGTTTTTATTCTAATATATGGTACTCCTTATAACATCAGCTGGAAGTTCCGTCAAAATCAGTCCAGCCATTTCCGAGATTAGCCAGAATTGAGCCTCTTTTTAACTTTCTGGCCTTTTGTCACTGTTGGTGGTAGTAACTAAGCTAGCGTACCCCGACCAAACGGGTTAGGTTAGGTTGGAATTGTGACCAACTGCGCAAGCCGAGCGGGCGAAGCAAGCGGTGCCGCGCCGGATAAGTTAAATATCTCCCGTGATTAAATCAATTTATTTTCCTCGCTCAAAAATGCGTGAAGTAAGTACACCATTATTGTATTTTCATGTAAATAAACAAACTTACGACATTGTGAAGAGGTATACAAACATACAAATATTTATTTGGCGCGCAAAAATACCTTTTTTTTCACACGTTCAAAATCACGTTGAATCCTTCAAAGTTACAAATTTGTTTTGAACGGGAAATTGAGCTTTGTAGTGCTTTTAGATAATGTATCAAGATAACTTGTTATACATAATCTTAGTTAAAATATGTATATACCCATGAAACTCATGTTTCTATTATTTTCAAAAAACCGGTAAAGTGAAAATAGTATTAGATTTAAGTTTTTGAACGATACCTATTAAAAAGTCAACGGCTTAACAGGCCACAGACCTTTATCATTACCTTTCCACTTCGATGAACTTCGTTCAATAGTTTTTCACTTTTATTACTCTCATAGTACGATTATTAGCAGAACTAAATTAGGCTTGCTTCTGAACTGAATGAAAATTGAACGTTTTCTTAAAAGGTCATAGTAAGCCTCCTGGGGCTGCAGTATCGATATTCATAGCGATCGCTTTACGACCGAATTCGGTCGCAAAGTCTTGTCACTCCATACATTACACCTGTCAATCCGGGACTTTGCGACCGAATTCGGTCGTAAAGCGATCGCTATGAATGTCAAGACTGCAGCCCCTGGGCTTATTTGGCGCAGCCGTGAGGCAGACATGACACAATGCTATATACAGGGTGACAGGGAAACTCGACGTATTCCTTGAAAGGGTTTTACTAGAGGTCATTAGCAACAAATTAAGTCCAGTGAACTAGGGGTCACAAAGTAAATACTACATCATCATCACTACGTAAATAATTGGCAGTAATTAATCGCCGACTGGTCGACACTTCACGTGACCACAGGGCTGGCTCGTTCTTTGGCCAAAGAATTAGCATTGCCATTCAAAGTGGTAATGCTGCCAGTCTTCTGGGCACGTTTCCGGATAACAGCGATGCGGACGAGTACTTCAACCTAAGTAACCAAAAAAGAAAATGATTTTTTGTATTTATTTGTGGTCTGATTTTTCAATCGGCAGATAATTTTTATTCGTGGAATAAAATTGACGTCTGACAGATTTTGTATGAAAGAACTGTCAAAAATTCAAAATTATTCCTCGGATAAAAATTAATCTGGCGTTGTAAAAATCAGCCCTTAGTTAATTAGTCATTTAATTTGGTACTGTAAATATTTAGTTGCGATATATATTTTTTCATCTAATTTAAATGTTTATGAACAAAAGTAATTTTGTGATCAAATTATAACTTTCTTAGAGGTAACAAAATTATAATTATTCTTAATTTTAATTCTTTATTCATTACAACTATTAGATGTAGCACTTAATTTTTATCGAAAAGTCTAACTTATTTATCACCTACAGCAAAATTCGAATCGGAAATCTACGTTTTTTAAGCTACGAGTAGTTCAAAACGCAAGCCTTCAGAACGGTTGATAGCGAGTGTGTACAAACTTATTTATACGTCGCTCACAACTACGGCGGAGTGTCTGGCGTTATGGGGTGCCGAGTGCTTGCTACTGTGCTGCCTTTACACCACTCGCCTGTTAACTTGCTAGTTCACTTGTTCAACCTTACCTACCTGACACTCTGTAGTGTTTACTTTCTAGTTAGTATGTATTAAAAAAAGAATAGCAATACATGGCGACACGTACTTAAATGTAAGTACGCTAGTAAATAGCGCTCTTGTAAATTTCTGTAACAACTGTTTATTGTAAATGACTTATGACTAGTCGTACTCTAGGGACTCAAGACAGTAAATGCCACTACCACCTTGCTGACCGTTTTTACCTCGCAAGAGAGATATTTTCATATTTCTAAAACGAAAAAATAAATACTTAGATACTATAGAGGTTAGGTTTCTAGTTCTGCTACATTTTACGTAACTCTTGCATACATTACTGACTGCACTCCTTTCATAGGTCCTGTTTAATTTCACTAATTTGTGCTAAAACTAAAAGTATTTTCCAACGAGTATGACTAGGACTTATTACTAGATCACATTATTAAAAAAAAACCCTACATTATTTAAGCTCAGAACAAGATTTTTTTGGAAAAAGTATATAAAACCAGAGGTCAGTTACTTGCTCCAGCCGACTTGCTAGTCACAACGGTACGACGGGACGCGTGTCTCGTCACTCAGTGGTACTCAATAATGTATATGCAGACTGAACCGCGCGGCCTACGATCCGCTTCCATCACACAAAAATGCCACTTTGACACACTGTCCGTGATCCATGTAAACAACGGCCGGATGAAATGGATTGATTAGGTACCTGATGGGTTTTATTGAAGAGTCATGTGGTCAGAAGCCTAAGTCTGACAACCAGTCTTACCAAGGAGTATCGTGTTACCCAGTAACTGGGTTGTGGAGGTCAGACAGTCACTCCATGTAAAATACTGGTGTTCAGCTGCATCCGGTAAGACTGGAAGCGGACCCCGACATAGTTGGGAAATGGGAAATTGATTATTGTTTTTTTTTTTGAGAAATGAATAGCTTGGTTTGATTTATGATAGGACAGAGTCAGTGTCATCATCATAGTCAGCCTATAATATTCCCACTGCTGGGATATAGGCCTCCTCTCGGTGAGAGGCAGTGGGCCGTAATCCACCACGCGGGCCCAGTGCGGGTTGGTAGATATCACATGTCTTCGAATTTTTGGTTCTAAGACATGCCGGTTTCCTCACGATGTTTTCCTTCACCGTTTTGAGAGCAGTAGTGATGAAATAATTTACACAAAGTAAAGCGCCTGACGGGGTTCGAACCTACGACCTACAACTTGTAAGTCGCGGATGTTACGTCTGGGCCACCACTGTTCTCCAGCAGTCAGTGTCATACATGTTTAAAATGCTGTTCTTTTGGGAAAATGATTTACTGTAAGGATCGTTGCAGGTGGCGTTCTGTAGTTCCTGCCTACCGCCATGGGAAGAAGTCGTGAGTTTATATTTGTATGTGCCTACATTACTTGATGGGTTTTAGGTACTTTCAAGCTAGGTTGTTGAAACTTTTTGTGAAATCAAAATCAAAAGTCATTTATTCAAATTAGGCTAGAGTCAGCCCTTTTCGAACGTCAGAATTACAAAAGACCGTCCCCCGAAAACGCCCGCCCTTCACCCTTTCCTAGTGCTATCGCTGGGAAGAAGTGGCGCAACAAACTCCTCAGCAGAACAAACTCCCCAGCAGCACTGTAAATAACCTTACGTTATTACAAACACATAATCACCAACCTTCAAAATTACTTGACATAACCATAACAAGCAAACCTCAACTTATCCATACTTTTAATAAAAATACTACAAAAAAATCTGTTCAACTTATTCTTTACTTTATCATTTCCCACATATCCTAATGAATCACAACACTTTAATCATAACACGCTCTAAAATATAACCTTGAACCTGAATAAGGTACTTTTCGCACCCACTCGGTGGCACTACAGCTGTCTGAAGTAGTCTGGCGCGAGACACCAAGGGGTCCTGGGACTACTTGTACCAGGAGGTCGGAAAGATAGGACACGCGACCGTGTAAAGGTTTTATAAGTATAGAATATATAATGTTGTAAAACCCTCTGCGGTATGGTGTATAAACAACACCGTAGAAAAAACATGTTCGTCAACAAGGCTTCATAGTGATCTATACCACACTGACCTTCGTGCCTACACACGGTGTATAAACTACACCGTAGAAAAAATGTGTCTTTCAATAACCTGCAATAGTGATCCATACACCCCTGACGATCGTGTCTACACACGGAGAATAAACCGTAGTTTTTCACGGCAAGAAAAACGTGTCTGTACAAAGGGCCTGTGGGAAAAGTTAAATAAGTAAGAGATAAACGTGCTGAAAGGTAGAGACAAAGATGAGAAATTTATCACGCTATGTCATTAAGTGGTGAGAAATTATCCCAGTATTTTTATGAAAATTTCTCTGGGGGAAATTTCCCCAACGCAGTTCGACTCGATGCGTCTGCGGTTGCATGTTACCGCCTGCAGGCACGGGAAAGTATAGCTTCCTGAGTTTGATACCTTCTTTCGTTGGTAGGTAAGTACTACTGTTACTATGAAACACAAGAAAAATCTAATGTTCAACACCCTAATTGAATAACACACTATCAGTCACAATTGAATAACATAATATATGATTATGTTAGAAAAATTTGACTGCTCTCAACAACGTAAATAACTTATTTGCTTTGCTTTACTTGAATGTTGTTGAACCGCCAAAATGAAAGCCATCGCTAGCAGTAGTGTGATATGCAATTACCCCGCAGGTGGTTATATTGTTACCGTCAAATAAAAATGCTATGTATTTTATCATAAGCTTATTCGTAACACATAATAATACATCTAATTTAATCATTTAATTTAATAAATTTAATAAATATAATTTCTCTCGAGTGTTCTCTAATGTAAAGCCTAGTTTAGCAATTAATATTAGTAATTAATTAGTGTTATAAACTCCACACGTGTAACAGCTTGTCTTCGTTATTAGGATTATAATTATAGTCAAACAACTAATAATTTATCTTCCAATTGTTATTAATAGACTTAAGCGACAATGAGCGACATATGGACAAATTTCAAATCGGCTAAAAGTTATCTAAGAGGTGTCATTTCGGTAGGTATGAAAGTGATATTTTTAAATCGACGAAAACATCCTTAATAGCTTCGTTCAACTTAAAATTAAGCTTAGGCAATTTCACGAAAACTTTTTCAAGTAATAAATTCGCGAGCCCCTAACCTATTAAAACAGCGTTATCTAGTCCAATATAGCTTAAAATTATATCCCTAGGTACCCTAAATAAAAGGACTTATTTCCGTCCGTTTACCCTTCGTTTAGGGGCTGTTTAGGACGTGACTGCCTACCATTTGCACCCTCCACCCTCACCTGGTAGACACCCCTTATTCAGTTTGCAGATTCTATTCATAATTTTAGGTTCGTGATACACGTAGTTGGGCGAAACATTTTGGATTTTCGGCGATAAAAGTGAGGGGCGCAGTGGTTTTGCGCGCATGGATTTTCAGAAATTGAGAACGAAGTGTGACATCGTAATTTAAAGTTAAGTAATTACAAAATGTATTGTAACGCCGGCGAAATAAATTGTATGTTCAAATCACAACTGTCATTCTTTGACACGTGTATGAAACGGCTATAATACGGCAAATTTACGAAGTGTGTCAATTTGACTTCATATACCTTAGCTGATATACAATGTAAGGATAAGTTATAATTGAGTAGTTGTTAGTTAGTAGTTCTTTTAAGTAATATGATTACTAGTAAATTACCTAAAAAATAATCAAGCTTTCCGGTGGAACATGATACCAAGAATTGATTTAGTCAAACTCAAAGTAAAAATCAATTATTTCAAACAAACCATTAAAAAAGGCAAGTTTGAATATCAACATTTACAAAAAAAAGGAAGAATAGAATGGAGAAACTATAATTAATTCTAGTTTCCCCATTCTTATCGTTCGTATGGATAAGAATGGACAGCAAACAGTTACTCTCTAAAATGTGTTCTTTTAACTTAAATTAATTTTCAAATTTTCTCGTCGTCAATTTCGTATATTGATTAGACAACTAATTTCCACTTACAAACTAACTATCTCAGTATAGCGCATCTTTATCTACCCGCAGGCCTCTACCCCTTTAATTGTGACAACATATTGCCGTGAATTGTGTGAAATCGACCAAACCGCTCGTCTAGGCGGGTCCTAACCGGCGAAGCGTGATGCTATAGGTAAAGGTGGATCAGGTACTTGTGAACGCGCATATTACTTCAATTAGAAAGGTAGACGGGGTGGTTTTTAAGAGTTTTGATTTTTGTAATTAAAATAATGAAAGATTATTTAAAATGGACGCAAATGCGATGCAATGTAATTAGAAAATAATGTTATATACCAGAAGGCCAATTCTCGTAATTTAAAACGTTCAAAATCTAGTCGCAGTCTCATCTCGGCGACAAACAAATGTCAGACACTTGTCAAAATGTAGGGAAATTGGACGTATTTTTGACAGATTGAGACTGAGATCAGACTGTGAACGTTCTTAAAATTACGAGAATTGCCCCTCTGTGTTTTTGATTTGTAGAAAGAGATATTATATTGAACGGTCAATGAATGAGTTTATTTTGCATTCATTACAAATAATTTTAACAATGTTTGATTTTTCATAAAAAGTCGTCTCCTGCTTGCCCCCAATATTGGGATCAGCTTCTAATCTAACCAGTTCCAGCTGAATACCAGTATTTCACAAGACACGACTGATAAAGGTAGAAATGATCAATGATCATGATCATTATCAATACTTGAAGTAACATTCAGCAAGAACATTTTGACTTTCAGACATTTAAAAAAATCAAATCTTCAAATAATCCATCAAAGTCTTACCTTGGGTATACAGCATACTATGCGCACCAGGCAGTTTCCATCCCCCTTTTCACGTTTTAATCATTCATACACCACTCACCTGTAAACAAAGCAAAATCTAAATTAAATCCACATTTGTTTAGAACTTAATACAACACAACAGCACGGCTGTAATCTCCGTAGGGTTAAGCAGAGGTACCCACATTTTGCCAGTTATGTTTAAGTCCCATGTAATAGGGGTCGAGCCTATTGACACAAACCATTACTCCAGGCTGCTACTGAGAAGTTCCTTGATTTAAAAACCCAATAACACTTTGCCCGACCAAGGAATCAAACCTAGGACCTCATGCGCAGTAGTAGCACTTGCGTCCACTAAACCAACGAGGTAGAGAACTTTATACGTGACAATTAAATTGACATAACAGGTATGTTTTATTGCTCTCAATTTTTTGTTAATTTCTCTCTTTTTTATATAGGAACTAGCTGCGCCCCGCGGTTTCACCCGCAGAAGTTTCGGACCTGTAGAAATATCGGGATAAAAAGTATCCTATATGTTAATTCTAGTTATATACCATCTGTGAGCTAAATTTCATCTAAATCCGTAGTTTTTGCGTGGAAGAGTAACAAACATCCATCCATCCGTCCATCCATCCATCCAAACTTTCACGTTTATAATACTCGTATTAGTAGAAATAGATAGAAATAGAAGTAGGATTTCGTTTTAAGACATCATCATCTGCTTGGCCTTTTCACAACTATGTGGAGGTCGGCTTCCAATCTAACCAGAGGCAGCTGAATAATAGTATTTTACATGGAGCGATTGCCTGAAAACTCAATCTTCTTAGCGTGTCGATGGCAAAAATAATAGTTTTTTTCTTAAATTTGTTTGGCCGCATATTCAGCAACCCAGTAACTGGATAAAACGAAGTCTGACAACCAGTCTTACCCTTTGGTAAGACTGGTTGTCAGACTTCGTTTTAAAACCTATGTTCACAAAATAAATAACTTTGACTTTCAGTCAGTTAATAGAAAAGAGCTCTGAAAAAGACTCTGAAATGAGAGCGTCTTAATTTTCTTAATCATTCTAGTTATACCAAGAATTAACTTCAGTACGTACGTAGATACAACAAAACAGTAAATTGGACGGGATTGTTACACAGTTTGCGCGAAACGAACCCCACTAAATTATTTAACAGACTAGTCAAAATTCAACACAGATTGTATAAAGCAAATATTACAATGAATGTTGCTGTTAAATGCACGGAGGCTGCTGTAGGGATGTGAACAGTTCTGTAATTACTATCGATATTATTTTGTCACTGATGAGGACATAGCATTTTTTTATCGAATGTTTTGGCTAATTCTTAGATTTGTGGATTACACGAACTTTAAAGTGTTATTTTCACGTGTGTTTACTAATAGTTTAAAAATTGGAAAAGGTGAATCGGTACTGCCGTATAAATAAAATAAAACTTTAGTTAGGTACTAGAATATTACTACCAGTACGACATATGCCCAGAACCTATAATGTTCGTTAACTTCCAATACTTACAGGGCAAAAATATACCCAATGAAATCAAGCAATGATCGAGTAGCTGGAAATGTCAACGGCGTCAATACAGCTGTCTTTCGGTGGCAAACAACAATCGACAAGACAAATTCCCGTGTCTGCCCACACTGGCGTGCACACAAACAAACAGGTGTTCCCGAGCCAAGTGGAACGCATAAATATCGCAAAACACAAAGTTATCGATGCCACTAAGCCGCCTTTATTGACTACGTTACCCTTCACTAGCGAAACGGCTGAACAACTACTATTGTCACGCCATTTTAGACTTCAACACTGGAGTATACAGCTTAGTTTGTCTTGTGGGTATGATCAAGGATGTTCCGTTAGTGTTAGACAAACTTCGGTTTTGCAATAATGATAGCATGACAGCAACGGTGTGTATAAAGTGCGTTTCATATAGTAAATCGATATGGGGGCTTCGACGTCGAATACAAACTAGTGTTAAGTACAGGGATCACTGATTTGTGGCGTGGAAAATCCTGATCCTAAATTCTAACCGACGCGGACGGTCAAATCCGAAAACCATATAAGCTGTTAATGGCTAAATTGATCGAAAACCAACAGCTTTGTGACCTAGTTTTAGATACTGGAAAACTGGAATTTTTCATCTCTTTATTCACATTGAAAACTTTTCATAATTTTGGAGACAATTTATTATAACAAGACTTTTATTATACACGTAATCTCTTTTTCATTCATAATTATCTACGTCATCAAAAATTAAGCATCATTCTTATTTTTCTTAATTTGGTCAAAATTCACATCTCAGCTAAAAATTAAATTTTCAAGTGCAAATTATTAAAACAAAAAACAAGTTTCACTAAAATGAAATTAGCCAAAAATAAGTTTGAAGATTTCGTTCGTAATTTTCAAATTAAATTCATGAAAACTCGAATGCCTTTTGTGCTGCAGTCTCTAGCATCAGACATGGTGGAAATAATCCGATTATAAATATAGACTACTGTCTCTGACTGAGTCCCACTGTAGTAAGTAATTGCTTCTTTTATTACAAAATAGCAGCTTGATCTTTTGTCTTCAAGTGGCTGGTTGTTATTGACTTAGTTCAGTTCCTTTTGTTTTGTTGGTTTGGTTTAATTCTTGAGTTTAATTGTTATTTTATAGATTGGTTTGTTCTTTATAAACGACGTAATAAATGTTTATAAAGTATACAATTTTACGAGTAGGTAGATAGTTCTAGGTAAGCGTTCATCATTGTTGACCGCATTATCACTTGACATCAAGAGAGTGAGTCAGGGGCTTGTGGCTAAGTAATAAAAGCCGCACGGGTCGATCGATCAAGTTAAGCTACGCTTGCCGCGGTTGGTCCGTGGATGGGTGACCATCTTTGCATATCCAGACCCCTCAATGCCTCGAAAACACGTTAAGCCGTTGACCTCGGCTGTCATTAGTAGATCTTTGACAGTCATTACGGGTGGTCAGAAGCCGGAAACTAATAACCAGTCTTACCAAGGGGTATGAGGTATTATGTATAGGGTAATACCCTATACATAATACCTCATACCCCTTACTCAGTCACTGGGTTGTGGAGGTCAGATAGGCAGTCGCTCCATGTAAAATACTGGTATTCAGCTGCATCCAGTTAGACTGAAAGCCTAGGCAGAAAGAAAAAGCTAGGCAGATGATGATCAGATGAGAATTTAGTCTAGCACGATACTATCAATAAAATTTATTGAAATATTTTAACTTTATATGGTGTTGAAAGGTTTAAAGGTGTAATTGAAATTAGTGAAGCCCTGAAACGGTCATTGTAGTCACCATTCTTCTTCTTAGGGTATCGACGGCAAATGGTTTAAATATTTTGGGCCCAAAATTCAGCTGCGCGATCTCCGTTCACTGACGCAGTCATAAGATCATCAAGTGCAGAGGTGACAGGGCATGCGGCACAGGATGGCAGGTGGGCCATTGTCTGTGGGGAGGTGCCACATATGCATATAAGATCTGATGATCTGATCATTGTAAACACAAATATGAACAGGTTTTATTATGACAATTTTCTTGATTTCAGTTATTAATGTAATTTTTAATGTCATTAATGTAACTGTAAGTTGAAAACATTGTAAAAGCCAATTATATTTAAAAAAGTTTCTCGTCGGCTCTTCTCCATAGAAAACTTCTGACGTTTCATAAGTGCCGGTGTAGGTTTATGTGAAATAAAATATTTTGATTACAACGACAATTTGTATTCCGTGTATGGTTTATTTTATTTCAGTTACCTAAAGCAAAACTGTTGTCATTTATAATAACGAATCGCAAACGAACTCCAGCTACCCCAATCAAAAACTTATTTGTGTGTTCCTATTTAGGGCATCATACCAAAATCTAAACTTTCCAAAGAAAATGAACTTCATAAATGTCTACAAGATATTACCAAAACACATTCATTAAGATAACAATCTCGGCGCCTCCGACGCCAATCTAAGTTTGCTCTACTCTTCATAATGAAGGCAACCTCTGGCAATTTGAAGGAACACTGTGGGACTATAGCTACGTTCACGGTTTTGTGGAAGACTGTATTAAAAGCGGTGAATATGTATTGACTTGAGAATGATAATGGATGGAAGGATGAAATAAGGGATGGTTTTACAAAAATAAATGTAATAAAGTTTTTAAAAATCAAAGCTATAAAATAATTTCTTTGAAAGATGGAATCTTGGTGTATAAACTCTTTGAAACCTGGTCTGCATTCAGGCTACCTCGAGCAGCGGGGTATTTCGGGGTATTTAGTTCAACAACATTCATTGCATTATTTATGTTGCTAAGCAGACATTTTTTTTAAATATATAAAGCAATGGATTAGCAATATCTTTCGAAATGATTCAGATTGTGATTTATAGTATGTTACGCAATTAGGGTGTACTGAACACGAAGGGACCTTCTATCTTTTCTACCGGATGCTAAACTATTCCCCGATGTATTAAGTTCTGAACTCTCGTGTGAAGGTTGATTTGGTAGCCAAAATTAAGGAGGCTCACACACTATTCTGGATCGCAGGGGCTCACAGTGTAATCGAATCAAGAATGTTAATTTAAAGCTAAAATGAAAGTTCTTATCCAAAAAAATACTTCATAAAAATATAATCTAAAACTATTTAATTTCAACAAACTAAACCCACAATAAACCAAAAACCGGGTATCCGGTTCCGATACCCGTTGTACCAGAACATATGCTATTCAAGTGATCAATCATTCTAATCACCCCGCGCGGAATACCTTAATCCAACATTTAATTTGTCTCTTGTCTATTCATGTCACGTAGTAATTAAATTATATTAGTACGTATTAGATTTTGGGGCGGTTTCGCTTGTATTTCGGTTTTGAATTTCCTGGGAGCGTTTAATTTTTCTCTATTTAATGTGATAAGGTTCGTGTAATTAGAATAGTTCTTGGTTAAAAGTAGCACCCTAATTGCGTAGCACATCAATCGCAATCTGAATTATTTTGAAAGATATTGCTAATCCACTGCTTCATATGGTCGCAAAATTTGTCTGCTCGACAACGTGAATAACGCAATGTATGTTGTTGAACTGTCAAAATGAAAGCCATTGCTACTGTTAGGGTGTTACGCAATTACCCCACTGTATTAATATAATTGGTGTGTTTGTGCGCCCAATCATCATCTTCATTTCAGACGAAAGACGTCCACTGCTGGATATGTGCGTCTCCCAAGCAGCGCCACTTCGACCGGTCTCCCGCATACCCAATACTAACATTAAAAGTTAACATTAAAACTATGATTCATTCAAAATATTAGCTGTTAACAATGAACATACCAACATTTTAATAATTTTCCGAGTTTGAGAACTTGCTTTGTTAGTCTACAGACAGCCTTTGATTTTAGACGTAACGACTCCCGTCTGACCTTGCAGACCCTCAGGGAAATATTGAAGTTCGTAGACAATGAGCTGTAATAACTTGCTACATGCTCTTAAAGGTCCGTAACGACGTAGGTCCTACCACCCTCAAAATTAAATGGTAGGTACTTTGTCACCTTGAATGAACAAGACAAGACCATTATTGTCACATAAACAGGAATGAGGTGTAAGGTACGGTGTACACCCGGTGTGGAAAATTTAAATCTGACTAAAATGGGAAAACAATTTCTAAGAAGTGAGGTACAGTTACATAATTGAAGAGTTACAAAGTCGATGTTATTTGAATGAATATGAATTTATTTGCCAATGGCGCCGATTCCCTTGTTCAGAAACTAAACTAAATTTATGTTCAATGCATCTTTTTCTTTCTATTTCATTAAGAAAAGGGCAGAATATAAATATTAGTTTAGTCCTGTCAAATTAGTCAGCGCCTGACGTAAATTGACGTATTTTTAGTAGCCATGTTTTTAATCACGTCTAATTTGTCTATGGAGTATCTTAATTTGACAGGACTAAACTAATATTTATCTTCTGTCCTTTTCTTAATGAAATAGAAAGAAAAAGACGCACAGAACTTAAATTTAGTTTAGTTTATGATCAAGGGAATCGGCGCCATTGACTGGCAAAATTGGTTTATCTAAACCATCGCATATTTTTTAATTTTAAAACTTTATGCACAAGTAAAAAAATACTGTACAAAGGCGGACTTATTGCCTGAGGCATTTTCTACCAGTCGACCTTAGGGTGATGCAGAGGCAAAACATGGCAGGCGGGAATAAGGGATAGATAGCTCGGAAATAACTATAAAATACAAGAATCAATACTAATATTTAGATACATAATGATCTTTTTCAGGAGAAATATTGATCGGTAGAGGGAAAAACGAGTCTAGCAAATCAGCGCTGGGATATTTCGGCCAACTTCTGACGGATATGTTCACGTGATCACATAACAATGTTTTACTATTATTTCTAAAGTATATAAATAAAAGAATAGAAAAGATAAGTCTGCTTTTCAGATAGTGAAAGTGTTATTTATTATGTTCGATATATTTCTCATAATTCCAAAAGTGGTCGAGAATAGACTGCATTCAATATTTAAGCAAAAACATAGTTTTGCACCATGCACTTGAATTCAGGTTTAATTCAACTTTGAGCTCCTTACACTGAAAACAAAAAAAAGTCTCGATCGCATAATTTTCACCCACGTCAGTGAGACATGTAAATACGCATCCAAATACGACAATAGTAGTGTCGACAATTAGTAGTGCCGTCTAGCCGAAGCCTTTCAACTCTAAGCTGCAGCCAGACGCCGTTGTCGCCACTTTTATTTCGACTATATCTATAGGTACGCGACTGAAGGGTACTGGAAGTGCCTCGGCGTGTGAAGTTTAGGACAATGAGGGGTCCTGATGATTTTATCACATGTTGTATCAAAGATTTTAATGGATGAAATGTGGTAAATAATGTTCTTGGTGTCAAGCTCGGTTCATTGATTTAGTTTTAGCTGTAAAATCTTAATCCTAGGAAAAGGATGTGTAATCACGAAGAGTCAAAACGAAGATAATATTTGGATAACTATTTGACGTAATGTCTATGTCTAAGACGATCAACCCAGAAGATTATTAATATCATTGATCTAATCAAAAATTCACATCGCTGCTACCGAATATAGAATAGTATTTTCCTATCTGGGTAGGCTCGTAATAAAGCTTAAGATAAACTAACAAAATGACTCGAGATTTTCGGTAAAATAGTTGATAACGTTTCTAGTAAATATGGAATCTTCAGAAACAGGCGTAGGTTGGTGAATTCTTGGCATTACCCATGTCATAAGTTGTGGGGTTTCCTCTAAACGCATTGTTCTTTATCTCCACGACTCATTTGTGTTTTATATATTCTTTTCGTTGTGTTTTGATTGTTTTTATATTATTTTGTTTCATTTCTCATACAGGTTAAAGTAATGCCAGTTGGTTTAGTATATAGTTATAAATAGATTTTCAAAGAAAATTAAATAACCTTGAGTGCCTACTGAGTAGGACTAAATTTTGTTTCCCGTTTAATAATTATACCTACTTAGGTAGTTTTTCCTTGCATAGGTAAGAATTTTCTTTAATGAGCTATATACGAAACAATACACAAAAGTAATAAATATCTTGTGTATAAAATAGTTACGCTATTCATATTTTTTTAGGCACAGAATCCTAAGATTAATGTTTGGCCCGATAAGATGGACCCTATTTATAACAAATAGACGGGATAGGCTGGACAAGAAAGGCAAGAATTGAAGGGTTTTACCGCAACATGAATATGCATACTCATATCGACATACTTGAGCAGTTCAAGCTTGAGGTTTGCCAGCGAGCAATGGACCGCAATATTATTGGAGTGAGATTAACGGACCGTATGAGGAACATAGTGCCGCGTTCCAAAACACATATCGTCGACGTCACCCAAAAAGCAGCCAAGGGGTCAAGGAGTCCGGCGACATCGTGGCAGACCCAGGGAATGATGGCGAGACGCGCTTTATGACTACAGACAGGATTCTCCACACTAACTCAAGACAGAGAGGAGTTGGAAGAAGAAAGGGAAGCCTTTGCCCTGCAGTGGGACAATATGGCTAAACATAAAATAAATGAATGGAAGTGATGATAAACATGGGACTAAGGACGGAATATTAGAAGATGATGCTCAAATATATAGGGAATACAATATCCGATGCCTGATATATTTCTATGGTTTGCTCCCAATTACATCATGACAGGATACAAGATTTAACACTTGCGGCAAAAACGCACATACCCCAACTTTTTACAAAATCTTTTCTTCGATATAGCAATACATAATAAGTTGAAAAGATACAGAGATATTCGCTCGTAACTGAAGTTTACAAAACAAGCGCATCAGAGGCGCTCCCGAAACAAATGTCGTCGGCAATTCTTTCTCACGGCGTCCCGAAGTGTAACATCTCTCCCATCTTATGCATGGCGTATGGGGTAAGGCAGGGTTTGAAGCGGAGATTATGTGTGTCGTGTTAGGAGGAGCGGGCGTAATCTGACCTGATCCAAGTTCCTGGTCCTAGGTTCAATCAACTCAGCCTATCGCAGTCCACTGCTGGACATAGGCCTCCCCCAGGTTGCGCCACAACACCCTGTCTTGCTCCATCCGCATCCAGTCTGTCCCAGCCACCTTCTTAAGGTCGTTCATCCAAAGGTCTTGGTTTTTTGGTCCTCAAAAGACCATTTCAGACACAAATCATACATGGTCCTCATATGGTCCTCCAAGATTATGTCTGGACTTTAAAAGAGATCTGACGCCTGAGTTTGTTTCGCCATTTCTTCTCAGGGGTAGTCAGAAAAAAGTAAGCCAGATGAAGTCAACATGTCCATGTTGACTGAAGTCAAAAAAGTAAGCCAGTCAATCTGGCTTACTTTTTTTATAATATGACGTGTATTATATGGGTACATGTGTATATTCTTAATGCCGAAATGAATACATGATTGTAATTCCAACGAAAATGTTCCTTCAGTTAACGGTTACTTCTCTGCTAACAAACCAACTATAGCCTATCATGAGCCTATATTTTGGAAGACAGCCTTGAACACTTTTCAATTATTCGAGCAGAAAACCCTTTAAATAGTTCCACCATTCACAACCGCACCAAAAATATCCATTACACCATCCAAACAACAAGACATCAAATTGTCAATTCGCTTCGTCTTCCCTCACACACCATACAAAACCTACCTCAAGTAAAAGTTGCTATTTTTCCCATCTTAAAGGCTTCTAATATCGCAGCTCCCCGCCTCAGGCCGGTTGTCATTTGTCTGCTGCTCTGTAGGCAAACTTCGCTTCAATGTTTGAAAGCACTACATTATATCCGTCCTTCTTTATCGTCTTCGTCTACTGAAATAGTGATGGGCTGTGAGAAATGATTTTCATGTCGATAGAAAAGTAAATCTTCTTAGGAAGGCCATTCAATGTTAAGGTAGTATTGTATTTTATAGGAGGCATTTTTTTTGGGACAAAGCAAAGACTTTTAGTATTACGTATCAAAAGGTGGTTTTTCCACTTAAATTTTATTTAAACATGTAAGTAATAAGCCCGTGAAGGTACGTGCTATTATATTTCATACATATTAATTACATCATTAAGGTAAAAAAGATAGGCTTGACAATTAACACCATATTGATTCACAAAATTCTCAAAAACTCAAAAAGAACTGTTAATTGGATGAAAAAGATAAAAGTATACAACGCTATAAAAGTTACAAAGCCGAAAATGTTTAATTAATATTTACCGGCCTTTGCCTACACTTCAAAGGTGTCTACATTAAAATAATTAATTTTCAGTTATTAATGAGATCATTTCGGAAAAGCGGAAGCTGATTAGAAACTTTGAGTTATGTAAGTATCTCATTTTAATTATCTATCTTAATTATTTTAACATGTTATTTTGTTAACAAATGTATTTATTATAAGTTTTTGTTATTTTTGTAGCTGACACAACCATCTTTTTTTTCTACAAAATAATGCACATAATTACTATGCATTTATTTATTTTACCGAAGAAATAGACACAATTGAAGTCGACATATAAACAAGATAGACGACATTTATTTTTATCGATAGTCATCTTTATCGATACCTTCACGAAACCACAAGAACTCAAGACTCGGCACTTCGTAACATAGCTTAGATTTCTTTTTAATACCACACATTTAAACTCTTTGTAGGAAGCACATGTCGTTGGTTAAACTTTATATCTACTTCATCTATTGTACTATATTGGAAGTTTATGTTGGAGTGCTTTTACTTGGTGCTGTAACTTATTTGAACTAGTTTCGTATGCTTTTAGGTTCTCGACGTATGTTTGACATGGATATCTATCACTAGTATGGATTTGGGTGTAGTGTTCTTGAATCATCTTCGTCAGCCTGTTTAGGACTCTACTGTTTAATAATAGTATACTAAAACTATACTTACGCTACAGAACATTTAAGTAGTTTTGTGCCAAATACAAGCTATAACGCAATATTGAATCATCTTTGGAAGGCGCAGAAACAAATCAAAACTGTGAGATCGGGCAGTAAGTGCCCATTTTTTGCAGACTGTACATTTTTTCAAAATCTGTCAATGCAAACCGACATTTTTCAAAGAGTTAAGCTTAGTCTCCTAAGACAGTTTTCCAGGTTAAGAAAGTTACCTGGTTTTTCAGGTAAATATCTGCCTTCACTACCCCGTCTTAAAAATCCACCCGGTATATAAATAAAAACTTAAAACGCGTTTATGCCACGTGCATACTGTAAACTACATAAAAATAAAGAGGATAAGCCATATTAGCCACAAAAAAGCCATCGTCAAAATATCCACATCCATTTCCACAATCCGCTTCGCTTTCCCGCTTCAGCAAGAAAATCAAATAAAATTGTGCGAATTTTAAAATCCTTCTCAAAAAACTGTCGCCAAGGGCGTTCACGAGGGTTGTAGCTGCAAAAACAATAAACTGTCATAAATCAGAAGGAAAGTTTAATATACCCCTACTTCGTGCAAGTTCTACCACTTTTGTACTAGCCATGTTACATTCGCCAGTGCGGGTTTTGTTATTGCGGGGAATTTTAAACTTTCCCGTGATATATAACTGTGTAATGTAAATAAATGAGTGATTTTAAAGATTATTTATGAAGGAGTTTGGTTAGGATACCGTGTCTGGTCGGGTTACTGAATTTTGTAGGCTTAGATAAGTTTGCTGGGTATGATAAACGTGTGGATGTGAAAGATAAAAAGCTAGATTTATTTTTGAACGGTAAAAAAGTAAGCTGTGTTGGTAAACATATAGAATCATAATTTAGTTTTCGGTGAAAATTTTCAGTTTAGCATTTATCGAATGAATGAACTCCTAAGTATTGTTAAACTTATTAAGTAATTGCAATATGTGGTAAATGTAGTGGGTAGTATATTTGTTATGTTTATTATTTAGTTATTTTGATTTTTCTGGATATATAGGTAAGTACTACTGTTTGTGTTCCCTTAAAAATAAAATAAAAATAAAAGTAGTGATGTAATCGGTCTAGGGTTCTGAAAAAATCAGCCAGCCAAAGAAACCTCAAGCATTTTTATAAAATATCAACAAAAGCGTATCTAATTTTTATTTAAATTAACTCTAAGAAAAACTAAAACACGAGAAGAGAAAAATAAAAACTCTTCACTTATGTCTAACTCCAAAAAAAACCTAAATATTTCTTGTGCAGTTTTAACAAGTAAAGAAAATATGTTGGCTTAGTGAAAAAATAATAATTTAGCCCGAGTAGAATTTTGTAGAAAGCAAGGGGAAGGTTTTCTTACTCAACAACCCTCCTGTGGGAATGCTGCGCTAACAAGAACGTCTTAGCGCTTGCCACGACAAATTTAACTAGGAAATTTTCTTTTCTGACGATTAAGGAAATGTGGAAACAAATATAAACATGTTATAAAGTTCATAAGTGCTTTAGCTCACAAACTTTCATGGTGAACTCCTGAGGAAATGTTCGTAATAAGGTTTTGTGGGATTAGATTGGGATGGAGTCATTATGTGTTGTTTTGTAATTTGCCTGAAGTTATGCTCTTGGTAAGCATGTGGCGAAAATGGACTGTAGGTACCATAGTCTTTTATGATAAAATAAGGAACTGCAATCACTAATTATATAGACGTAGAGTATTGCGAGTGAGGTATTTATTCGTAACCGATTCCACCAATCTAAGGGCGAATTTCACCAATTAAACTAAATGCGATCAGCACATCTAAACTACGCTCAAGCGCTGTCAGTGTCAATATTCCACAACAACGATGACATTGACAGCTTTCGAATGTGCTGATCGTGTTAAGTTTCCTTGATGAAATTCGCCCAATGGAACCATATCAGTAACTAAATCAACGAGAAGGAGCATGGATTAACTGAAAAGTCATTACTCAAGTGCTTGATTAGATACATACGGAGAAAACAACTTAAGCAATAGCGAGCAGTCCGTCGTGATGCTCAACTTACTAACTCATTCACCTGTTGGAAACAAAAGCTAATTGAGACAAACTTAACATTTGTACCAAAAGCTTTCAAGCTTAGTCCAGCATGTTTATTAGCTGTTAAAAAAAAAAAACAATAAGCCAAAGTGCCTTGGCACCGCCATACCGTTCACACTCCACGGACCATACAATATTCAGGAGGCCGCATTATGCATTGGGATATAACAAACAAAATCAATATGGCTTTTGTACTGCGAAAGATTTTCTAAGCACCTTTGTCATAAATATTTAAAGACGCGTTGACATTTCCTATATTTCAGGAGGTTTTTCTCCTTTTTTTGGCTTACGGGATATGTGTGTGTCATATATTGGATAGTGGTGGTCCTTAGTTTAGGAGTTTAAACATGTGTTTAGTTAGTTTGAGGGGTTGTGGCTAAGTAATAACAGTCACATGAGTCGATCGTTAAGGATAAGCTACGGTTGCCGTGGATAATTACTGAACATCTTTAAACACCAAGATCTCCGTGCCTCTGAAAGAACGTTAAGCCGTTGGTCCCGGCTGTCATTCGCTGATATTTAACAGTCGTAACGGGTCGTCAGAACCACGACAAACTGACAACCAGTCTTACCAAGGGGTATTACCCGGTAACTGGGTTGTGGAAGTCAGACAAGCAGTCGCTCCATGTAAAATACTGGTATTGCATCCGGTTAGACTGGAAGCTGACCTCAACATAGTTGGGGAAAGGCTTAGCTAAGGCTGATGATGATGTGTTTTGTTAGTTTACTGTTTTATAACGACTATCTGAAATGTCCGGGAGGCTTTAATTGTAATTCTACTCGTGCAATGGGTCAATTGTTGTCTTTTAATTTTAAATTCAGTTGCATCGCAATACGCATAAGCAATGAATTTTATGGTAAGATAACCAAGGTTATGTTTTCTAAACCTAACTAATAAATAATTTTATTTCTGTAAGTTGGTTTGTACACACATATTTTTACACGTTAATCATATTTTTAAAACTTGATAAGGTTGGCGTTTCCTATCGAGAAGAAAGGCCGACACAAACTAAGAGGTCACAGTTTTTTTTAAAGTCCAGACATAATCTTGCTCAGATCATGTGAAGACTATGTACATTGGTGTCTGAAATGGTCTTTTCAGAAAAGAACTACACAGATTGAGTGGATAAGTTCAGTCATTGCACGCATTTGTCAGTAAACGTGCAGCTCAACTCAAAACTTAAGGAGCTCAACCATTCGACGAAGAATACTAAAGAAAGGACACGTAACGTAATAGAGCCTCTCCGAAAACCCTAATAGATACTGAGAAATCATTAAAAGCTGCTACCCAAATAAATTGTCACTTTTCTGACGACAATTCTACAAATCTGTCATAAACTCATTTAGGGTAATGGTTTGAAGAATTCGAGGATTTCGACACATACCATTTCACTTATAACCCTTCATTTAACTTCGCTGTAACTGAAAAACCCTCTAGATACTGTATTCAACGTGTGTGCTAGGCATCCCAGTACGATTCGATTCGCTCCCCTGACGGGCAACCATAAATTCTCGTCGTAGGCTTCAGGCCGCCTCAAGACTTTGATTTCCCAAGTGGCCTGAGACACAAGTTTTTTTTTTAAATTGGATTATTTTATTTTATCTGACCTTGGCCTTTTTGGTATCGAGGTCAAGTTCTACGTTTCCTTGTTTTTGAGTTTTGAGTGGTTTTGCAGGTAGTGGCCTAATTAGGTGTTATATACACTTTAACTCGATATAATCGTAGTCAGTTGCTTGTGTAATACATTCTTCCTTCTTTCTATGAGTCAAGTGGGTCTATAAAAGTGTTGGAAATTAGAATAGCTGGTAGAGAATGCCTGTGGCGTCCACATTTTCTACTAGACTAAACTCCGGGTTTTTACCATGCATCCTGTTCGCTACATAGAAAATCGAATGAAAAAGCATCGTGCTTTGCTGCGGCATTCAGATCGCTCTCACTGCACCTTTTGTCAAAGACACTTTTAAATAAACTATCGCTGGCTATTGGTTTTCTTTTCTTTTCTTGCCTCTCCAGTGCAAGCGAAGCAATTTTTTTGTAGTCCTCGTAACATGAAAAATCAATAGAAGGCTTAGATTTCAAATCATGACAGAAGACTAATACAGTCATCACTGAACTTCATAAGAACGAGAATACATCTTTACTCAACATTCAAATTGTAAAATATTGTACATACTCTTCATTCTTTTTCTTCTTATTGTACATTATCTTCATTCATTCCTCCAGGTCAGAACAAGCATTCTGTTACCGTTAGGCGCTGATCTGATTAATCCTCACGACACGTTTTATCCACAATCCACAGACACAGCTCCAACTTTAACATAAGACTACGACGATTTAGTGACATCCAAGGGTTGGGCATTTTGCCCACATTGATTGATATCATCTTTTTCTATAAACAATATATGTACTTATAACACAGTTTAACTATAGAATTTATTGTATTTTATTAATAATATATTTTATTATGACAGCTTTGACAACGACGTTTAATACGTCACCATGGAAACTTTTCTTTCAAATCCTTACCTGCCTGAATCTTTTTAGCTGATTATACATTCATACTTCTCCAAAATTAATCATGACATCTCAAATTCATATTTTCTACATGATGTTATTCTACGAGTTGACATAATAAATCTACGCAATGCAAGGATCAGTTCCCGTTTCGCTTCTAAAGTGAACACATTAAAGCCTGATACTCCAGGGCCACCTATTCCGGGAACACCTAGCGTACCTCTCCGCTCCGGTACCTGACGGACTCTCCCTACGCCTCCGTCCTCCGTCCTCCGTGAAGGCCTCCACTACCAGTCGGACCGCCGGCGCGCCTCGCCGGAGGACTCTGAAGACCCTCCTATATTTATTGGGCTGAGCCTCATCCGAGGGCCGCCTCACCTGACGGGCTGACAGCGTCCCCGCCGTGCCTGCTCTCTCCTGCTGCCGTGCTGCGTCCTACTCTGCTGCGTGGGCCCTCCTACGGGTATCCTCCGTGCCGCACAGTACCTGGCCTCACCTGCCCCTGCACCTGCACCTGGACCTGCACTTGCACCTGCACCTGTCACCGTCACCTGCCTTGCGTCGGTCTACATCTTCAGCTCCAACTGGATCTCCACCTCAGCCTCCTCAACCCACCTATCGTGCAACGTCATCCATACACGCCACCTCCACATGCTACACACCACTCTTCAGTCTATCTCCATCTTTTGAATTTCTTGTAATTATATATTTAATTGTTTTCTACCTTCCATTCTTTCATTTAATTTTACCTTTGACTTTAAAAGTTAAGCTTTTCTTGTCGCTACACGACAAAATACATATTGGCATATAAATCATATTAAGTCAGGGAAATTAATTGTTAAACATATTGACGACCAATTTAAATTGTCCGTAGGTGCCATTATTTGACAGTTGTCTGAAATAATTATAACACGACAAATTGTACTACGTTATCAATTAACTAAACAATGGTTTTATCTGACCTACGAGTATGTATGTTACACAGTGGGCACACCTGAGTCATATTAGATCTTTAAGTCAACTTTGGCTATGAGACTGTTTTTCAGGAATGTGAGCGACACTAACGCCTTTTTACGATATCTGATTTAAGATATTGTAGAAAGATATCTGATTCAGCCTTGCGTACAGCCTCACCACGATTTAGTACCCAAGTCGTTGACTAAATCAAAAGTTCCCTCACTTATTCTCCAAATGTTATCCTTATTTATAGACCGGCTACATTTGACTAAGTGCAACCAGCTCAGCAGTTAATCAGCGCGTCTAAATGTTAACTCAAGACTTGTTGAACTTAATTAGAAAGTTGAAAACGTTTGTAAGTCGAAAAGGACTAACTTTTGGGAAGCGTGCGCCAGTTTCGCTGGAGCTACGCGATCGTGTTATGTAAAAATTGAATGTTCAAGGTATTTCAGCGTATTAATGAAATACTAGTCTCTGTAAGATATTGCGAAATGCTTGCTTGGAGATGGTAATGGATAGTGGTTGTGTAAATTGTCCTATAATCGCTGATCCAAGGACGTAATGATAATGAAAAATATAGTCGGTACATAAAGCCCCATTATCACGATATATGTATATTTCTTGCCTTGTGGCATACAATCAAATTAGGTTTAAAGAACTTTATTTTCTCATAAGAACATACTTTATTTAAAATAAGATTCACAAAAATATGTTATTAAATTCAAATACAGCTTTAGCTTAGGGCGACAAGTTTCATACTATTACAACTAAATAATTTTATTTCACAATCTGTTTAGTAGCATCTCATTAGATATAGCGACTGTAAATATGCGATTTTAGTTTTTTTTTGTAAATATTTAAACTGTCGCACATTTTTATGTTGTTAAGCAGGCTGTTGTAAAGTTGTACTGCCTCAAACAGTATGTTTTTTTTTGCCGTAAGTCAGCGTACAGTCACGAGCACCAATATGTCAACACGTGAAATAACGAATGCAACTTTGAAATACGACACATTATATGTATAAACCTATGGGTTCGAAAATGCTATGTTCGTAACAACATAAAATTTCATTCAAAAATAAAGGAGTAAATCGCTTTTCAATAAAGCCGAGTGTATACATACTTTTGCTCGTGACTGTACGTGGTCGAGTTGTTATTAATTTGTATCCTTTTTTTTTTTTAATATAATTTTTTGTGTTTTTTGAGTTAATGTAATGTTTGAGTGTTGCCGTGATTATATAATTTTTTTAACTAGGTTGCAAGTGTTGATGGTATATAATTGCGTAATGTTAAATAGTTTAGTTTTAGTGTATAGCTCCTTTGTAGGTGTTAGGTTAGGTTAGAATTCTGTTTTGTGTGGTTTGTAGCTGTCTTAGATTAGTTTTGATAGCCAATCCCCATATTTCTATCAAGTATTCGAGATGCGTCTTTATAAGTGAATTGTATATCAAACCACGTACTTTCTTTGGTATGCAATTAGTTACTTTCCGGAGTGCCCCTGAGACTGAAATCAGTTTGGATCTGATATGGTCAATGTGTGCTTTCCAAATAAGTCGGTCATCCAAATGCAAACCAAAACAATTTTTCCTGTCGTGATCTATGAATTATATTGTTATTTATAGTTAAAGGCATAACATTTTGAATTTCCTTATTCTTACCAGCAAAAATCATGTAGGACGTTTTTGATGCGTTAATAGTTAATAAGTTGTAAAAGACCCACTCATTGAGCAAGTTTAAATCACTCTGGGCATCAGCTATTATATCCTGAATTGAGTTACCAAAATAAAATAAGCATGTATCGTCTACATACACGGTTAGGTGACCAATCAATGCTAAGTTTTTAATATTATTAACACAAATTAGGAATAGCAAGGTTCCCAAAACTGCACCCTAATTGCGTAACACACAATCAATCTCAATCTGAATCATTTTGAAGGATATTGCTAATCCATTGCTTCATAAGTTCGAAAAAGGTTACCTTCATAAAGTCTGCTCAACACGTACCTAAATAACGCAATGAATGTTGTTGAACTGACAAAATGAAACCGATTCTGATTGATTGTGTGTTACGCAATTAGGGTGCAGATCCTTGGGGAATACCACAATTAATATTTTGCAGACCACTTTGGAATACATCTCCGATTTTATCTGTTTGATACCTATTTCGTAGATAGGACGTGAATATTCTCAAGGCTTGGCCGGTATCACCTATGTTATTTAGCTTTTGTAGAAGTTTAACGTGACTAACAGTGTCAAAAGCCTTCTTTATATCAATAAAAATACCTAGTGCTATATGTTTCTGATCAATAGCTGTTTTCATTTTTGTTATCAGGTCTATAGTAGCCGAAAGGGTGCTGGATTTCGATCGAAAACCATATTGTTGTTGTTATTGTTCGATTATAAAGTTTTTATCTGTGAGATATTTGTCTAAACGAGTATACATAATCTTCTCAATATCTTGGAAACAACTGGAAGAACAGATATTGGTCTATAGTTTCCGGGGTCGCTTTTCACTCCGGACTAACCTTAGCAATTTTAAGCGATTCAGGAAAGACACCATCCTTAAAACATTTGTTTATTTATTTATTACATTTGGGAAAACAAACAGTAGTATATTAAGTATAAACAGTGCTGTCTTAAAATTAAACTTAACAAATATACTACCCACAACATTTTCCACAAATTACATTATATAATAAAAAACAAGCTGTTAGCAGACTTTAACTGTAGCAAGGCTAACTCAATGAAATAGAAGTTAAAAGAAAAATTATAAACAATATTTTATAAATATACAGGCTGATTTTTTAAAGACCAGCCAAATTTAAGGATGTGGTACAGACCATCAAACTGAACAACTTTCTCCATGGGACCAACATCGTAATCGCGAATAAAAATTCAGCCGTCCCATACATTTAGGTCGAGTAGGTATTGAAGTTTTCTATGGGACAGTTGATAAAATTTTCGCGATTACGCTATTTGTCCCATGGAGAAAGTTGTTCAGTTTGATGGTCTGTACCACATCCTTAAATTTGGCTGGTCTTTAAAAAATCAGCCTGTATATATATATCATGCGTGATTTATCATGCAGCTCCCTAGCCTATCAATAATGATACGTATATTGCGTGAAAACTATGGAGCCTACTGCCGATTCTTTAGAATTTTAATTATATCGTTTCTAAATTTATATCTGCTTAGGAATAATATGTCTATCGCACCAAAACGCGTATTGTATGTGTCGACTAAGCGGTATAGCGGTGAGCGCATACCAGCATTGGATCTACAAAAGCTGGTAGCAAACAGCCGCCTGGTGCGTACCTCCCGTCCATGTACTGTTCGAGGAACCAGGTAACACAAACCAGTCACCAAATCAGGGCAATCAAACTTGTTTCAGCATACACTGAATAACGTCATTGTCTCAAGGAGGACGCGTCTTGACTGTAATGTAAGCAGGTCGTATTCTTTAAGAAGCGATTGGTATGATGTTTTCTTACGAAAACATCTCAATTGCATAGCACGCTGGTACTTGCGTTGGACTAATTCTATAATTTCGATATACAGTACGTAAGACTCTGAGGTATAATATTTTCGATGCATTTAATTGCCTTGAAGTAACAAATGACTCCAAATGAGTAATGAATGATCCAATTAAAGTATTATCTAGGTAGTGTAACTTATTGATATTTCGATTTTTTATGATGAAAATAGAGTCAAGTTTCTCTACAAATAAGAGTGGTCTAAGCAATTTTTGTGGTTAGTTTCCAACTTAAATAAATGTAGTGTTAAACTGGGAAATCCTCCACACTGTTGACGATAAGCTTTCCTTGTGTATTCAGTGTCTAGAAATCTGTTTTAATCCCACACCTAAGATAAAACTAAGCATGTAATAGCTGGTGTAAACATGTTTGTCCACCAACTTAAGGTAAAAACTCCTCGACGTACACCATACTTGAAAAGTCTGAACAAACTTGAGTTTTAGTGGAACGTTACATAGTTTATGTTTACGTTGGATTTTTATATTTAAACAAGCTTATTTAATTGGTTTACATGTGAAACGCATGCCTGAGTAGTTTTGGCAATTTAATATTAATGTTTAATTAGGTTAGATTAAATTGGGACAAATTAAAATAGCAATCATGAAAGTACATTCATATAAATTACTAGTTTAACTCATAAAGCAACATCGACAATATTATTATCTATAGAAGGCTTTTAATTTTTAAAGTAACTAATTAGTAAAAAGTCTTCTTGAAAATTCGGTATTACTTTTTGTGATAAGTTATTGTTTCAGTAGTTTAATTGACAACTAAATGTAATATAAAAATATATTTTGAAGTCATCGATAGTAAGCAGGTACTAGTACCTACGTAGTCTTGACTGCAGGGTAATTACGTAAAACACTTGAAGCCAGAAAGTCTGACAACCAGTCTTATCGTACCAAGGCGTCTCGTGTTACCCAGTTACTGGGTTGTGGAGGTCAAATAAGCAGTCGCTCCTTGCAAAATACTAGTATTCAGTTACTTTCGGTTAGACTGGAAGCTGACCCCAACAGGGTAGGGGAAAAGCTAGGTGAACGAACTTAGGTGCAATCGCAATACTTCTCATTTTGACAGTTCAACAACATTCATTGCGTTATTTACATTTTTGAACGGACGAATTTTTCAGACATATGTAATGGATTAGCAATTTCGCATTGCAAATGAAAGTGTGTTAAAAAATCGATCTGAAGAAAGAGCTGATCTAAGATCGATAATCACCAGGGTCATAACCTACAACGTTGAATTTCATACAATCGCATACCAATAAAACCAATTATGCAACAAAAACTATCGCACCAGCACCTAACCCCAACTGAACAGAAAAAAATAAATTTGTCACCAGCATTTGACGTGACACGTCGTCAATGTCAATTCGTCGCACGTCAGTTGTCAGTGAGCGACTAAAACAACAACATGGCTGATAGAAGCACACCGACATCCGCTTCCGGCAACCACACAAGACGAATCGGGCCAAAGATTAAAAGGAGAGAGAGAGTGACCTTGACTTTTAAACTGATTTCAAAATGGATTTTTCTTTATCCGATTCAAAGTATACAGTTTTTGACAAGATTTTTATCCGCATTGCAATAGTTATATAGAATGTCAATTAGAGTGTTGTAGCATGACTTATGAGTAAATGATTGGGCTTAACATTTATTCAAAAAGCCTGCGCGGTAATTGAGTAACACACTAACAGTAGGAATGGATTTAATTTTGACAGTTCAACAACATTCATTGCGTTATTTAGCACCTTGTTGAGCAGACACATTTTTCGAACATATGAAGCAATGGATTAGCAATATCCTAAAACATGATTCAGATAGAGATTGATATTGTGTTACGCAATTAGGGATGCCCTGGCCAATACAGCACAAGAATCCATTTGAATTGTTCATTGGTTATTTTTATTGATAGTCACGGAAGCATATTCTGTCATATTCTATATACAGTGGTATGCTGCTATTTAAACAGAACCGAGCAGTGGATGGCCATGTGGTAACTGCTGCGACTTACGAACTGTAGGTCGTAGGTTCGGACCCAGACAGGCGCTTTGCTTTGTGTAAATAATTTCATCACTACAGCTCTCAAAACGGTGAAGAAAAATATCGTGAGGAAACCGGCATGTCCTAGAAATTCGACGACATGATTGTGACATCCGCCAACTGGGCCCGCGTGGTGGATTATGGCCCGCGTGGTAGATACAACCTGTGTCCCAGCAGTGGGAACATTATAGACAGATTATGATTTTAATTATTCATTGGTTATTTTTTTACTGATAGCCACGCAAGCTTATTTTGTCATATTGTGGTACAGTGGTATGCTGCTGTTTAAATAGAACCGATCATCAACTTGATCTTTACCTACCAAGTCCAACCAACCATCCATCTATAGCACATTCCCCAAACCATTTAATTCTAATACATATAATCCGGCAGGTGATCTAGCATTGTAATTAATACATATTAATCGAATGTCAGCCTGACGCGTCAATGCTAATGAATTCATTAATAACGCTTGCCTTTATCGAAAATGTCTGTGTTTATGTAAATGTATGTTACTATTCGATGTTGTGAAGACGGTAGGCTGTGGCTTCTCAGTAAGGGTACAATATAATCAGCCTTTAACGTACCCACTGCTGGGACACAGGCCTCCTCTCTTCGAGAGGGAGTGGGCTGTAATCCACCACGCAGGCCCAGTGCAGCTTGGTAGATGTCACATGTCTTCGAATTTTTGGTTCTAGGACATGCCGGTTTCCTCACGATGTTTTTCTTCACCGTTTTGAGAGGACGAAGACGCAGTAAGGGAACGATTTGAGTTAATCTGTTGAGTTACTTGAATAAGGTATATTTGAAGGTGTGAAAACTCCCAAGAGAGATAAAACTCCCCAGAGGATGTTACGTATTTTGGACGTATTGGTGCCATGACAGAATAAGCTTGGTGAGAAAATACATAAAATTAAACTTAATTGAAAGGCAGATTTCAGGACTGTAGTACCTACCTGCAATAGGTTTTAAATACAGTTACGTGCTCTATAAAACACCCAAATAAATGACAAAATTAAAACACCATCACAATTACAAGCCGCAACCCAAAAAATATTCAGTCAAAACAAGTAAACAGAAAACAACAAAAAGAGCTCAGATTATTGAATCGAGTCGCCCCTCTGCATCGACTGGCGGTCACGTATGTCGCACGGTGTACGTTAATGTGTCGGACGTGCACGGCCTGCCTAATGCCCGCTTATAAAACGTGTAGTCGCGTTGCAGTCGCGCGATTTTATTCTCCTTTTGATTGTGTCGACGTGCGTACCCCGACACGTGTGCGGTGGGATTTTAGTTACGTTTTCATTTATTTCGTAGTGTGTTGAATAGTCGTGTTATTTGTATGGAGGAAAATGGGGGATTGTTCTGTGAGGAAAATGTTAGTAAAACTATGATGTTTAGCCACTTTCATAATTGGTTAATAATTCTAAGGTTGAATTTCTTATGCACGTCATAAAACGACTAGGTTTACTTGTCCATGACGATAGATAAATAAATAGTTTCAAAATCAAAATATATTATTTCACATAAACCTACAATCTACATGGGCAATTTTGAAAATTCAGAAGCTAGGTGCACGGTTCCAATTTGTCGTTTCCTATGGAGAAGAGCCACTTCATAGTGGTTCTTTTAAAAATAATTGGCTAAAAATAATTTTCAACCTTAGTGAAGTTTTAATTTATAGGAATTATTGTCAAAGCTCGTAATGCAATTCCGAGGTCTCTAAACTTTTCAGTTATAATAATCTAATGTTAAATGTATTAATTTTGTATCTAAATGGCCCTCATGAATGCTCGTAAGTAACAATAAAACCAGTGTCATGGCATGTCTCTTTTAAATGTTTTAATCTTTGACCCATACAAGTTTTCGTTGTACAGCAGACATCAAACGGTACCTATGCGTCTCCGCCGGTAACCATGTCTATGCTATATTGCTATACAGTTTGTTAAAAGATACAGTACTGCATATAACATTGCGACCTTCATGTAAATAAAACTAATTGGCATAATTCATGGAGGTATTCAAATTTGCGATGAGTTTTAAGAACTGCATTACAGGACTATTTTATAAGCTCGAAGGCCAATTCTCGTAATTAAAACCTTTCAAAGTCAAGTCGCAATCTCATCTCAGCGACAATCAATGACAAAAACTTGTCAGAAATGTAGGGAAATTAGAGGTATTTTTGACAGATTGAGACTGAAATTAGAATGTGAACGTTCTTAAAAATACGGGAATTGCCCCTCTGTTATTTTATAATTTAATAACCTCCCAGTTTCTGTAAAACGAAAACTAAATGTCTTTTATAAACCGAACGAGTTAACCAAACGTCTTCACCACTAATTTCATAATACCTCTAAAGCAAACTGAACGCAAATTGAGGCATAACTTCTAAGAATAAAAATCTCGTATTTCCACCGACATGACAGCAGATGATTTATTATACGAACGATAAAGCCACCATCGTCCGCCATCTTGAATATTCGAGAATTTAAATATTGCTCCTCGGAGCCAGATTGACAGTAATATTTTTCCTCTTTAATGCGCAGCGTCACTATTTCATGGACAATACTGTGTGACCTTGATTTAGATGGGTTCGAATATTTCCCATTGATCTTTAAGCTTTTATGAATTTTTCCTGACAGTGTTACCGAATAAACTTGGAAAGATTTTACTGGTTCATTGGACCATGACTTCCTTTGACATATGCAAATAAGTTAAGGGCTACATCAAATCTTTATGTAATATTTTGCCGTAAAAATATTATGACATTATACAAAGCCTTATTGTGCCAGGTCAGGGACAAAAAATCCAAGAAAACCTGAATCCTGGACCATACATAACTTGCTTTAGCATAATCAGCCTAAAGTGTCCCCACGGCTGGGACACAGGCCTCCCCTCTTCGAGAGGGAATGGGCTATACCTAATTTTAGGTTAGGTTTAGGTTCCTCACGATGTTTTCCTTCACTGCATCGTGAGGAAACCAGCATGTCTTAGAACCAAAAAAACCTGAATCCCATTACTAAGTCCAGGCAACGCATACAAACAAAACTATAATTAGAACCATATTGATGACAAGCACCTGAACTAAAGTCCACAGAAAACACCCTTCAGCTAACCAATAATCAGCCATATTACATTTTGAAGTACCTTCGATGAAAGAAGTTCATACTACATGAATGCGCCAAAACTTTTACAGGTGAAAATTCATAGCATTCTTTAAAACTGTTCACCATACCTCGCACTATACCATAAACACACATAATATTGAAACCTATCACACAAAAGTCCCTTTTCATATATAAATAATGTTTGAAAGGAATTGATAGCAATGATTGATTGACGCGGAGTCCCCTTGCATCATAGAGAGTTGTTGAGGGAGCTAAACATACGGGTACATGACAAGATGGGACTGAGTTTAATGTTAAAGATGAAGGAAAACTTAAAGAATTATCTTACAGTAAAATGTGCATGGTTTCAAAATTGAAGCCAACACTAATGATACAAATATTTTTCTTGCTTAGGCAGGCTCAAACTGGGCTGGCTTAATGCAAGCAATAACAGTTAAATGCCTACGTAGAAAATAGCACCTGTAGCCAGAAACAAACTGAATAAAAAATAATCCGAATGTAGAACAAGCGTTCAAAGTAATTATAGCTGGTTGTAATCGACCAAGAACAGTCATCCATAACCTGACAGAAAATTTAGAACAGGATATTGTAAAGGCGTAAATTCACCAAGTTAAATACATTTCTACACGTTAAATCGGACACATAGAATTGAATTTCGATTGAAAAGGCAATGAGAGTTTAGTCGATTTGGATGGTAAGCTTTCCTGCCAAGTGTCAAACGCTCACTATTATGATGCGATAGAGAAATATAGGCAAGTTAGACACGCTCCATCGGCTCTTTTTAACTTCAGATGCCTACAAATTTCGTTCAGTTCATTATTTGCTTTGAGTTGACTTAGCGATCTTTTTACCGTCTACATAACGGCATTTTGGGGTTTCCTTTTAAATAGCCTGCTTTATGCGGTGATACGGGTTCCGCTTTTATTCATTCTGTTTTGGTTTTCGTGTCATTTGAAAAAGGGTTCCTATTGGTATCTACAAGGTATTTTGGGTCCACATGTTCCCTTAAGAATGAATATATAATTTTAATATGTAGGTAAATATATAAACAGATCTTTGGAAGGGTAAAAACTTGTTATCTTTTTTCTATTCCTTGCCCAACTTGGTCAAACAAGTTTAGTAAATAAAAGACCAGCAACACAAAAGCTTTCCTTCTCTCCTGTCTAGTAACCAATTACCAAATGTCATGGTCACGCTATCTATTTTTAGCTGTCTAAAGTAAAATTGAGTAAAAAAGCAATTGAAGTTAATTCAAAAGTTGTGAAAACAAAACAAATGATGTGAAAACAAAAAAAAAATAATGGTGAACAGAGCAAGTTTGGAATATATTTTCTTTCTTTATGACTGCTTACTTCTTTAACGTAAAGACATTACAATTAACAGACTAAAATAAAATCAGGAAAATGGCCCTGATTCCCATGTTCACAAACTAAACTAAATTAAAGTTCTGTGCATTTTTTCCTTCTATTTAATTAAGAAAAGGACAGAAGATAAAATATTAGATTAGGCCTGTCAGATTAAGATACTCTATAGACAGATTAGACGTCATTAAAAACATGGCTACTAAAAATACGTCAATTACGTCAGGCGCTGACTAGTTTGACAGGACTAAACTAATATTTATCTTCTGTTCTTTTCTAAATTAAATAAAAAGAAAAATATGCATTGAACTTAAATTTAGTTTAGTTTGTGAACAAGAGAATCGGCGCCAATATCAAACAACCGTTCAAGAACGTTCACATGAAAAATTCGAACTTCGTGATTTATTCCTTTTTTATTTACAAGCATACAATTATAAATAAAATAAGTATGCATTAAAACGGTATTCCTTTACCTAATGCTAATGGTTTACCTTAATAAATACAATCTAACACTAAAATATTATTTTCCCATTTTAATTTTCATCGACACTTGCGTTATATTCTTGTACATTTTTTAGAAAAAACACTTTGTTTTAAGTACAAAACCATTCATATAATTAATGACCTTGACTTTGAAGTCGGCTTTGGGACCACACCCAAAGCCGACTTCAAAGTCAAGGTCACGCCACAAGGGAGAACAAAATATTTAACACTAAATAATCATTCATTATAAATTCCTTGTTTCCCTTTCTTCAAATTGAATTCAGATTTGTCACAACAAAATCTGGGGGCTTCAAGGATTCGTAGTTCTTAACCGGCATTCTGTTGACTAGCACTGATCTTTATTAGGTTTACGGAAAACGAGGGGCTGGCTGAATAAATTCGGAGCGACAGGGGTGGACTGTCAACAGGGGTACACTGTACCATTCATTGTCTCCTTTGATGACGTTAGTTCATGTCCGATGCACAAAGTCACTGCTCGCTGACACATTGTCACTTTTAGCGAATCCAGTAAACAAGTCATGTTGTTCACCTATTCTAAGTCTTTGTATTTTTCTTCATGTTTGTTTCTCAGGTTTCTGTGAGTTGAGACGTTTTTATTTGATTTTCGGTTTCAACTTTTTCATTCGTTCGCTAGGTTTGAGAACTTGGTATTTTATTTTTGTTTCGGATCATTTTATGTATAAACAAGATTAGTTGGCTTTAGGTGTTTGTGTTGAGCCCAGTGACTTTTTAGAACTTTTCATGCGCAAGTTTAGTATTTACATTTTCTGATACAAGCTCTTTATTAAAGTTAATTCCTTAAATAATTATTAAAATAACAAATACATATTCTAACGTTACTGCCGAGCATGTGGTAGGTGTCTGCTTGGCAGGGCAACTTTAAGCATGGGTGTACAACAGAAAATCTCTAGGTACCTAGAAACCTGAGTACTTAATTAACCCTTTTGGAATCATACTTGTTCTTCTAAGTTCAAAGTAATTGTTCTACTGAGACAGCTTCAGACAGACATCCTTCCTGTTACACCCTCCAGCCCCTATTGTCACTAGAATGCCTACAAAAGAGAGTTACATCAAAACTTATAAAGCGAATCTTAATATCTAAAAACGGAACAAAATAAATTTTCATATATTAAATCCAGTCGTGTGTGTAGAGAACAATAGGCAACTCGGCAACTCGAAGCCAGAGATAAATCATCTGCCGTCGCCATGGGAACGACAATTGGGGGACAAAATTAGAAATAAATTCCTTTCGATATGCCAAGGGATGTTCTTAACCGTGTTATTGGTGGATTTGAACTCGAATGTAGAGCGTCAGGTGTGAAAAATGATTTTGGTTTACGCTTGATCAGTTTGTGTGTTCATTTCGCTGGTGGGGTGAACTGACGGCCCCTATCTCGTATCTCGTATTGTTGGGGGTTACGCTGATAAGCGAATTATGGGAAACGTTGTGTTTGTTTGCTGTTTGTCTTCTCTCAATTGGGTCAAATGGAAGAAATGTATCCATGGGGAAATCGTAGGTGCTAAAATAACTAGCAGTGTTTGTAAACAGTTTTTATCTAAAAAGCATATTTGTAACATGTTCTTAAATATTCGTTATTTGCTAAATGAGAAACTTAAAACCCAAAAACACCACAAACCGAAATCAATCAACTTATCCTGGGAGTATTTACAAAAACAGAAAACACCGTCTAAATGAAACTGGAAAAAGAAACACGTAAGGAATCCACAATTTTTGGCGCAAAAGTGGAAAAAAGCTCGGAGCTTGATGGATTGCCTCCTCCTTATTAGTGTGCGCTTAAACACCTAGCAAACGTTTCGGTTTCGAGATGTTCCAAAGAGGATTTTTAAATCTTTTCGCATGGATTTTCGGTGCTGTTTACTTTATTTTTCCCACCAAGTTGTTATTATGTAAAGCTCAACGTAGTTACTTGACGTAGAACTTTTATGCGAACAAATAGAATTTTGTTTTGATTATTTTTAGGTAGGTAATTAAAATTCAATTGTAACTGATGGCTAAAGGGATAGCCCTGTGTGCTGGTTCAGACCCATAGACATTTCATTATCTATGTTCAATCCCCACATGTGACATTCATAAGTATCTAATTAAGACGAAAATTACTTTTTGACAGTTTTGTTTTTGTTTGTCATTAAATGGAACTTTAATGTTGCAAATTAAAAATCCATTTATAACACAGTATCGACAGTTACCATAAACAAGTAACGTTAATTTTAAAAGTATGTAAACTTCACGTAAAGTAAGCAACATTCTGCAAGGATAAAACAAACAAGAATTTCTTATCCCGTCAGTGCTGGTTATAAATGATGGCTGGCAACCCTTCGCGGGTGTTAAAGCTTTTCAAACCCTTGTTTTGGCAGCTTTTCTGGTTTTTCCCTTAACGAAAACGTACTTTGGGTACCTAATATGCGGTTGCTTGGAACTTGCGTAATTTATAAGTGTGGCAACATTGCGTAATCGCATTTTTTTTTTTAATTCTTTGGCGACTGAGCCGATGTCGACTATTCTGCCATCGTCATGTGGTGACGGCAGTACAGTGAGGTGAGCCGTCGAACTTTGCACTCCGTGGTAGTTTTCTAGATAAAATGCTAGTAATTATTATGAGGCAATTTCTCTTTGACAGATGTTATCAGAAATCAGCGTTTTTACTGGTATGAAACGAAGTTAGTTGGTACTGTAAAGGTTGTCTGTAAAAGTCGACCTTATGTTGTGCAGGCTGGCAGAAAATTAATCTGGTTGCATTCGAACTTTAAGTGAATTTAGAATAAGCTTTTAAATTATTTTAGTAGGGTTTTAGTTTCGAAAAACAGTGATACAATAGACGCGTTGATGTAAGCACGTTCGTTTGAAATAAACGTAATACTTATAACATTGTATCATTTTATAGCCCCTTCACTATACTCATCACAGTACCTACTTACTGCGAATGAAATTCCTAATGTTACTAGGTCACCTAGGGGCATGTGACAGACATTTTATTACGATTATGGAATGGTTTCTGGATATCTACTGCATAGCACTGGATGTCGTAGATAAAAAAAGTTGGGTGAAACTTGGAGTCTATACCTACTTATCAAGAGGTACCTAACTTTCATTTCAACTTTAAGAAGCATAATAGTTCGCATACCTAGTACGAGTACGCTGTTTTACCCATGTAAATATACATACAGTAAAACTGCATATGTTGATACCCATCTACCCGTGTAAGGGCTGATTTTTCCAACGCCAGCTAATTTTATTCGAGAAATAGTTTTGAATTTTTGACATTTCTTCCATACAAAAACTGTCAGACGTCAATTTTATTCCACAGTTAAAAGTTATCTGTCGATTGAAAAATCAGCCCTGAGAAAAACAATCATCAAGATAAACGTCCAAAAATAAACAAAATCGCATCACAAACTCCAACAAAAAAATTACTAGAACAGGTAGGTGATACATAATGGTGAAAAAGTCGTACGGTCGTGCGATTGCCCGTGGCGATGTCGCGCCGTCGTTGTGACATGCGATACGATACGGCGACGCCTTGTCGTGCGACGTCGCGCCCAAGGGCGAAACAGCGCTGCAGCACTTTTTTGCATGAACCAAATTTGGATTAGCGCGTATCGACAAAGCGATCCTTTTTTTATTTTGCTGCGTTTTGTTTTGACAGCTTTTTGTGGTACAGCAGTTCTTGTATAGATTGTATATGTTTTGAAAACTATTTCAAATTGCAAAACTTCTGTAGGGAATTACTTTGTATGTTGCTAATGTATTGCAGCTTTGCATAGGCTGTATAGTTAAATGGTCGATATACTTAGTTCGCATATACAACATGTCCCGGAATTAACGCACAGCACCAAACAGCCCAATTAGAATATTATGTTTTAATCATAATGCAAGCACTGAATTTTTACTATTATGTATAAAATATTGCTTATTTATTAAATTAGTTATACTGATTGTAGGAGAAAAATGTGGTCATATTAAAAATCTACGCACTCACATAGTCGCATACGTATAAGGGTTTAGCGTGGTAGGTACTTCGTGCATTTTGGTTTGTGTTTATTCTTCAGCGGGAGTGTGACTGTGATTTACGGAGTCTGAATTATTTTTGGGAAAAAAAATTACCCATATTAAAATTGACAAAAATTTATTCAGTAAACGATTCTGAACAAACTACTGTTACGAGCTTCGGGTTCGTGACAATAAAAACTGCCGATAAAAATTACCAAAATTTACACTTTTATTAAACAACACTAATAACAACTCAAACACACTAATTATAAAACACAATCGCTCTTAAGTCGCACTTGAATATCGCTTTCGATGTATTCGCTTCTATCGCAGAACCAAGTCTGATTAGTCGCGGCTAGTCCCAGCCTTATATAGTGCCGCAGATAATTCCAGAACCTTCTATTGTAGAAACATCTAGAATGTTCAAGTACATACCGGCCCCGACTGACCAGATGTCGATAGTTCTAGTAAGTTCAGCCAATCGATAATAGATGGCGCTTGTGACTCTATTAGTTCTTCTACTAGAAACTAGATGGCGCTAGTGGTAACTAATGTCACCATCATCAGGCATTAATTGTGGCGCGCAACACTGCCCCCTCCTAAGACTTGCTCGTCCCGAGCATTATCGGCTCCATAATAACGCGCCAATCGATCCACATGGACGATCTTAGGAGTACCTCTTGCACCTTTCTGTATCCGGTAGGTTACGTCATTGATCTTTGTCACAATCCGGTACGGTCCATCCCATTTAGCTTGAAGCTTAGGAGATTTCCCCTTGCTGCGGACTGGATTGTGCAACCATACTAGTGAACCTTCGTCGAACCCTTTACTGTTCATTTTGCGGTCATAACGGGTTTTCATCTTTTTAGACATTTGCTGGCCCGATTGTCTGACGTGCTCATAAATGTCATTCATTTTGTTCCGCAAATTATTCGCATAATCGGTTATACTGCGTGGGGCATCAGGTGGTATTCCGGTGATCAGGTCTGCAGGCAGCCGTAATTCTCTTCCAAAGTTTGCGAAAGCTGGTGTCACCGATGTACTTTCGTGAACAGCGCTTCGATATGACAACAAAAACGGTTGTATGTGCTTGTCCCAATCTCGTTGCCGATTTTCCACAACTTTTGCTAGGTACCTCTCCAATGTCTGATTGAATCGTTCCACCATTCCATCCGATTGTGGGTGGTAAGAAGTTGTTCTTGTTTTATGAGTACCCATAACTCGACAAGTTTCCTGAAATATTTGGGACTCAAAATTCCTTCCTTGATCACTGTGAATCTCTAAAGGTACTCCAAACCGACAGAAGACTTCATAAACTAATTTATCTGCAACTGTCGAAGCTTCTTGATTTGGGATGGCGAAGACTTCCGGCCACTTAGTAAAGTAATCCATCACAACCATGAAATACTTGTTACCACTTTCACTTTCCGGAAACGGCCCCGCAACGTCAAGGGCTATCCTCTCCCATGGTGCGCCAACATTGTACAATTTCAATGCACCTCTACTACGAGTCTGAGGTCCCTTTACAGCTGCACAACTTGTACATTTGCGACACCAGTCCTCGACATCGTCCCGACAGTGGACCCAGTAAAACCGTTCTCGTATCTTCAGTAGAGTCCGTTTTACTCCCAGATGACCTCCTGAACTACCATTATGGTACAGCTGTAGAACATCCGGTACTTGAGCTTTAGGGACAACCATTTGCAAATGACAGCTGTCTCCCCGAGCATTTTCCCATTTACGGCACAGGACTCCATCCTGAATCACCAAGCTGTCCCATTGGGCCCAATAGCTTTTTGTGATCGAACTCATTGCTGAGACGTCGCTCCACCTGGGCTTAGGAGCTCTGGCCTTCATCCACTCGAGAATAGGCTTGATGTCCGAATCTTCCTGCTGTGCACGTTGTAGCCTTTCCTTCCACTCGTTGCTGAGGTCTGTCTTGAGCATCCTCACAGGAACGACTTCTATACTTTCTTGCCTAGTACCAACTAGTGTACCTTTTTCCATAACCTGTTCCTGATCACAAAGGTTCGGCACACGTACCCCTGACATGTCGGTGGCTCTGACCAAAGTTCGTCCCACTTTCCATGGACGGTCATTGTCTACCCTTCCTGTAGTTCGCTTGGGGCAACTGGATCGAAGGTGGCCCCTTTCCCCACAGCCGTAGCACCTAGGGCTGTATCTTTTATTGCAGTCGCGAACTCTAGCCGCTGCAACCTCCCTGACGCGATGGGAACGATGATCCTGTCGCGCGGCTTCCACCTCCAGTGCATGGGCCAAGGCGTCCTTCAGCGTCCCGTGGTGCCCGAGCCTCACAGCAGCTCTAACTTCAAGATCGCGGATGCCGTCGATGAATGCCTGCACCAGGTTCCCATCAATAAGCGCAGGTACGGACTGGTAACCTTTACGCACCAGCTTCTCCACTTCAAGGGCCCACTGCTGCAGGTTTTCATTACTGCGTTGCACGCGATCCTTGAGCTGCGCACGAAACACGTGTTCCAGGTGAGCGTCGCCATACCGAGCCTCCAATGCCTCAAGGAGCTGCTCGTAAGTCATTTCCTTACCGAGAGCTTCCAGAACAGTTAAGGCCTGGTCGCGCAGGCCTAGGGTGAGGGCAGTCATGGCCTGACTTTTACTCCAAGCGTTCGCCTTCATGACAGCCTCAAACTGGATTTTGTAGGCCGACCAGGAAGAAGTTCCGTTGAACGGTGGCACTTTGAATCCACGTAGCGAAGGTGTTGTAGCTACGGGAGCTGCGATTCCATCCCCAAGTTTAAGGTAATCCAGCGTTTTCTTTACATCAGCCATCACGGTTTTCTTTACGTCAGCCACCACGTTGTCAACCCGATTATACACTTGGTCGATCCGGATTTCAGCTTCCGACAGGCGGTTGTCATGTTGATCAACCTTATCCTTCACCTCCTTCATGTCTTTCCCGAAGGTAGCGTGAAGGTCCTTCATAAGGAGCATCTGCTCTTCCTGGCGGCGCGTTTGCTCCTCCTTATCACGTTGGAGCTGTTCTTCCAACCGACGAACCTGTTCCTCCTGTCGGCGAGCCTGTTCCTCCTGTCGGCGGGCCTGTTCCTCCTGTCGGCGGGCCTGTTCCTCCTGTCGGCGGGACTGCTCCTGCAGCATCATCATCAGGGCAGCAAAGTCTGGTGCTGCTGATGCTGGAGCTGCTGCGGACGTTTCGGCCTCCGTGGTTGGTAGCTGGCCCTCCGACCTCTGCGGCATAGCTCCACCAAAACGTCTCTGGTCCGTCTCCTGTTGACGTTGACCCCGGGTACGGATACCCTCCGTGTCGTCTTTAGGTAAAATCGGCATGATTTTAATCCTTGCTTCTGACACCAATTGTTACGAGCTTCGGGTTCGTGACAATAAAAACTGCCGATAAAAATTACCAAAATTTACACTTTTATTAAACAACACTAATAACAACTCAAACACACTAATTATAAAACACAATCGCTCTTAAGTCGCACTTGAATATCGCTTTCGATGTATTCGCTTCTATCGCAGAACCAAGTCTGATTAGTCGCGGCTAGTCCCAGCCTTATATAGTGCCGCAGATAATTCCAGAACCTTCTATTGTAGAAACATCTAGAATGTTCGAGTACATACCGGCCCCGACTGACCAGATGTCGATAGTTCTAGTAAGTTCAGCCAATCGATAATAGATGGCGCTTGTGACTCTATTAGTTCTTCTACTAGAAACTAGATGGCGCTAGTGGTAACTAATGTCACCATCATCAGGCATTAATTGTGGCGCGCAACACTACTTTCATAATGTGCATTAATTCAGGTAAACATTGTATAAACTTACGCCTTCTTCAAATGGGTAAGCAGAAACTACAGAGCGCAACCTGCTACGGTCCTTATATAGGTACTCCTTTTGCTTCATTCGCTTCGTACGTTCATACAATGACATCTAGTAAGTTTGAGGTTATGGGATTTATATAACAAAAGTTCTAATCGTTACTTACCCTAGCACAACTACGTAAACACAATACATACAGAGAATCCTACATCTATTAACAAGGAAAATTGTCCCCAAATACAAGACAAACACAATAACGTGCCAAAAAAAACCACAAAAACATGACGTCATCGATCAACCTACAAACAAACACGATCGCATTATTCATAATTTGTCGCGCGTTCTCACCGGTGGAACCCTAAAACTATAAATTGCACCGGGCGCGCGATCAATCACCGGGTTCCGTACAGTTAGTAAATTAAGTCCGGTTTTGAATTAGCGACCGCCTGGGCGCTAACTTAGTTATGGTATGACGTAATTATGCCGAGCTAATGTGATTTAACATGGATGTTGAACACGTCTACGTATAATTTTTTTTTATTTCAGGTGCAGTTTCAAAATCCTGAAGTTTTACTTTTCAAACATAGTTTGAGCTTTAATGTAATGCCTTGGTGAAATAGTGGAGTTTTTAATTTCGAACGTCGCGTCGTTTGCTTTGAGATCCTACTTCGTAATTTGTGGTTTTCGACAACGATCGGTCACCCTACCTTTCTCTAGGGCCGAAAATACGACTTTTGGGATTACGACGAGAGAATTTGCGACAGGGTCAGCAGCATCTTCCTCTGAACTAATTATAAGAAGCTGATATTATGTAGCAGTCTCTAATGCCAAGCGGTATCATAAAGGCATTACAGTGGATAATCTCTTGTAGATACTATTGGAGATGAAATTAACGCTGAAAGAATAATCATTAAAATTCGTCTTAATAAGGTTGATATTTAACCTCTGAAGAATAGATTTTCTTTATTCGATGAAATCTATGAATAATGTACAGTTACACGTCCGTGGTAACACTTTGACCTTTAGCTGCCCTAGCGTAGTACGGAGTTATAATACTCGTATGTAGAATGCGAAGCCAGCTTAAACTAATTTTATTACCATTGATCCGGAAAGAACTTGATGAAAATGTACAGTAGGCCCCTCCTGTACATTTTCATCAACCTCTTCCCGGAAAATGAGATCTTCAGTGCTCCTTCAGTGTTCCTACTTGACACCACGCGGGCCCACTGCGGGTTGGTAGATGTCACATGTCTTCGAATTTTTGGTTCTAGGCACGGATATCTATGGTTCTAGGACATGCCGGTTTCCTCACGATGTTTAGGCATGATAAGCCGATTAATATAATTTATTTTGACACAGTTAACCAGTTGCCAATGCAGTAGACCTTAATGAATCAATTGAAAGTGTGAGTGTGTAATGAGAGCTATTGAACCATTCGTCCGCGTCAATAGCAAGAGTATTAGTATAATGTTACCAATAATTCGTGGTAATACCTATTGTTAAAATATGTTCGATCAAAGATGCTAATAATGCGAGGAGATTAGTGGAATATAATAAATTATTATGTGTAACAATTTCGGATTCCACTGTTGATGTTGAAATAATTCCTGTTAATAAAGTTCCACTAGAAATATTGCCATAATCACCATGCTTTGGTTTAGGATTGGTCATGGTTTTTATATTTATTCCACAAAGCACTGCTGCTTAGACTATTAGAATACTCTTCCTATAACTCTTTTAAAGGACCGCTGTGGAGCGGGATATGCTCGGAGTTTCTTTGGAGGATGAAATCAGAAAAGAACCGGAGTTACCGAAATAGCTTGCAGAGTAAGCAAACTGAAGTAACAATGGGCTGGCCATGTTAGTCAAAGGTTCGATAGCCGGTGGAGCAGACGAGTCCTGGGGTGGGGACCGCGTACCGGCAAGCGTAGCGTGGGATGCCCCACAGCTAGATGGACCGGCGACCTTATGGAAGTGGCTGGGACAGACTAGATGCGGTATGCAGAGGACAGGGTGTTGTGGCGTGGTCTAGGAGAGGCCTATGTCCAGCTGTGGACTACCATAGGCTGAGTTGATTGATTAAACCCTTTTAAGGATCTCACCGGAAGTAAGACTGTGAACTTTTGCTTTTCTTTTTTAATTTACATCTAACCTACCGTTTTTCCAGGTTACAAACCATTTCCAAACACTGTTTCCCAAGAAAACGAAGTAAGCAACATTACAAATGACACGCTAGCACAAAGTAGACATTAAAAACCTACCTCAACATCCATCAAGCAAGAAAATCACAAAGCTCGTACGTACCTGGAAGTAAAAAGTGTCGGCATTAGCAACATAACAAATGCACTGACCTACGTGAGGGAGATACGAATAAACAGGAACGGTACCTACACAAAAAGAAAAACCATAAATTACGTTAAAACGCTGGCAAAAACCAAGCAGTGTTGCTTAAAGGTGGGTGTTCAATGTGCGTCTATTTGTGCGCGTGTTGTATTGGCCTTTGCTTAACTTTTGTTTTTGGTGTTTTCTGCTTCTTCATCTTAATCCTTGTTTTCAACATTCGATTTAATATATTTACTTTAACTACAGGAGCATTCAAATCATCCTCATCGAAAAACGCATGTCAATATAAATATCATAAAGTTGCTACGATTTTATTTGTTTCTTATTTTGAACAATCGCGTACGTTCTAAATTTTATTTGTACTGGATATTTTGTTCTGTCGCGTTCGAGAACAAATAAAACGCTACAGAAAATCGCGTAGTGAACAGTGTTCCTGCACTCATTAATTGTCGTTCATTTAGGTACGTGTACTTCGTTTGGAACTGCGCCCTTGTTTGTTTTTCTTTATGATTTACGAAATTATTTACTTAATCATTTTTATAGTTATATTATTTTGCCCAATATTTTATAGAACTGTAGGAATAACTAAACTAAACTGCTGAGCGTAAAATATATGGGCATAAGCGGTGCGAGTCATAGAAATCAACGCTTTAAATTACGGTAGTTTTCATAAACTTTATAAGCCACAATGCCGTTGATGAAACTAATATTTCAAAAGCAAATGATCATAACAAAGAAATTAAGGTAAAGGATACACACAGATAGTTGACTGTTGTCAATCCATATTGACAATTACCAATAAACAGAACAATATATCAAAAACAATTTCAAAAATAAAAATAGATATAAGAATCCATCAGAACCCGGGATCTAACGGTGCAGTAGTAGTGTAAGTGTGCAATCAAAAGGCAATGTTTGCGCATGAGGCGTCCTCACGACCAATTAGCGTCGACATCGCGCCACATAAATTGTATCAAACAGCTCGGTTCCTAGCTGTGCCAGTCCTGGATGTACAAGTGAACTGGATGATGGTATGGAGGCAAGAGCTGCCCCGCAAGGTTTCTTTTGGGAAGATACATTAACTGTCACTAAACTTGGGGTTGTCATTCATCATCTACGAATACCTTAAAAAGATGAGGGAGGAAATAAATCTATACCTGAATAAGAAATAGGTATTAGGTCAACCAATGCCAACTTTGACTAAAAATTATTGTATTGAATTCTATTTATTTATTTTATTTAGTCAACCAAGATCTATTCAAGACAGGCAATGTTGACAGCGATGCAGACGAATTTTTTGATGCCCTATGATTATTTTGCTTATTTTTTCACATTTACATATCATTATTTTAAATGTTAGCTTATATAATGTAAACATAGTCAATAATTAAATTAAAAAAATTGATAATAAGACAGACAATACACGACAGATGGATACATTTGGATGTGGTTTGGCAATAGTGGATACGTTTTTCATATTATATCCAAACGTCTCTGTCTATACTGTCTATACAATATTCATATATCTATCTAGTTGCCATACTTGTCTTCTGATCGGAAATTCTAAAGATCATGAGACTGAACGTCAAGCATCTGTCATAACGGAAATCTTAAAACCATAACGTTTAAAATCATCTTCAAAAGATACCATGCCAGAAAGCACTTCCACCAAGTTTCTACATCTACAGTTAGTACTTTTGTCCCTACTCCCGTCGCTGGCAAGAGTTCATTATCACAAATAAACCGAAGAGCCTTTCCGTTTTTATTGTTCGGTGGCAATGTTCCACCGCAATGTACTACGCTATTACACTTGAAACTATGTTAAGTGTTGTTGCACAAGATATTTCGAAGATATGATTGTTGTAGTTACAGTTGAAAGGGTTAAAAGTAGTTTAATTTTTAGTTTTTTATACTTTAAATTTTTTGGAATAAGATTCAGTGGTAAAATTCATGCCCAATTTACCACTTAACACGGCCAACACGAACATGGAATGATGTCAAAATCAATATACTTTATTTCACATATACCTACATGGGCACTTATGAAACATCAGTGGCTAGATGCACGGTTCCAGTTAGTCGTTTCCTATGGTTCTCCATGCTCTTTCTTGGTTCTTTCCGGCTCTTCTGAGCCGGAAAGAAACGCCACGGTTACTATTTTAAAAATAATTGGCTTTTACAATGTTTTCAAATTAAAGTAGGTATGGGAGGATAGCGCAGGCCTGTCAACAAGTAGGTACCAGGTACTTGATAAAATAAAAAATGGTCATTACACATCGTGTGACATGATTGACTTCTTCCATATTCCGCACCAGGATTGGGTAACCACTTTTTGCGTCTCATGTGGGGGAAATGACTACAAAATCCGAAAACATCGATTTCAAAATATCCTTTCATCATACCTACGCCTAAACCATGGGGTGAACTATTCTATCCTTAACAAAAAAAAAATGGGGACACGATCAATAGATCCCCATTGATTGCATCCCCCAAATAGATTCGTGTATTAATATTACTAATACACAAGGGCGTATTGCTAATTTCTTTGAGTCGTCCCCTCTTATATTCTATCTATAGGACATGTCTTATTACATCAATCTACGAAAATGGTTATTTGATATAGGAATTGGAGCCAACGTACACTGGAATCGTTCGCTTTTATTAACATATCTGTCCTATTGAGGAGGTTTCGTCTTTGCATTGTTGCCAAACTTGTCTTTGGAAGACAGGAAAACATCATTTACCGCGTTATTTATGTCATCATTTAGAGTATAATCAAGACTCATTTCATTCTGATGGTCTAGCAAAATAAAAAATACACCGCCCAAATTTGCGTCGGACCACGCACAATCAAGGGTTCCATTGGGATAAATTTATCCCAAAAACCAACTTTACATTTTAGTTAAATTACGCCACAAATTGGCGCCGATTCCCTTGTTCAGAAACTAAACTAAATTTAAGTTCAGTCCATCTTTTTCTTTCTATTTCATTAATAAAAGGACAGGAGATAAATATTAGTTTAGTCCTGTCCAATTTTGATACTCTATAGACAGTTTAGACGTGATTAAAAACATGGCTACTAAAAATACGTCAATTTACGTCTGACGCTGACTAATTTGAGAGGACTTAAATAATATTTATCTTCTGTTCTTTTCTTAATAAAATAGAAAGAAAAAGATGCACTGAACTTAAATTTAGTTTAGTTTGTGAACAAGAGAATCGGCGCCATTGTCTTCAAAACTAAACTTCAAAACTGTCAAAAGGGTCTTGACCGACTGACAGACAGACAGACAACGATGTGATTCTATAAGCCTTCCGTTTTTTTCCTTTTGCGGTACGTAACCCTAAAACTTCCCAGACTTCTATACACCGTCTGCACAAGCGTCAATTTCAAAGCCATTGACCCTAATAACATAATTAGAAATCAATCGCAACCTTAACTCCAAAACATTTGGGTCCTCACATCAATCACTGAATTCAAAATTTACTCCAAATCGCGCAATCCAAGTGCCGAACTATAGATCCAGAGGTCCGAACAAAACATTAGTAATCTAATTAAACAGGCGAAAGATTAATGGAGTGACAATAATCTTACGTCACGTTTAGGGTAAGGGATTATCCCGAATTTAATCAGCGGTAGATACCGCAACCCTTATGACGTCGACGCGTTATATTCAGATTGATGCAACGAGGGACAAACAGAAATTAAGGCGCTGCTCAAACGTAGGACACCGTTAAACGAACATTTAGGCGTATTGGTACATTTTAAAAGTCAGATTTTATTTATATATTGTTTAATGTTCAAAGTAAAAAATATGTTGTTCAAAGAGAAAACAATATTCAAAATACTGTCTGTATGTGTTTTCAATTTGTCTCTGCATCACCCAAAGGTTGACTGGTAGAGAACACCTATGGTATTAAGTCCTCCTCAGTACATTTGTGTGCTGGAAGTGTTAAATAAATAAAAATATTTCATAAAAATAAAATAATATCATGATAAAACAACCGTAAAAAAGAGCACAACACATTTGTTTTTGTCATATAATTCTCTAAATTTTAAGCGTAAGTTATCGTATTTTATGTAATTATAATAAAGGGAATTCAATCAACTAAATAAATACCTGAAAATTATTCCACTGAGCCGTGCATTTATTTTTTAATTTAATTAAAACTGAAAATTGCTTTTATTTTGGTGGTAATTCGATTCAACTACATAACATCAATCGCATCGCTGTTTTGAACCTTATATGTAGCCGCGATGCGCTATTATTAATTATCTAAGAATTTGTTTCTTACCGCTCCTGAGTTCGTGATTCCACTGCTGGTTACTTTAACAACGCGAGGTCATTATTTGCCAACCACACACCCGTACATCGTGAAGCTAAGCACACGTGGCAGCAATAGAACTGCGCTTTTAAAGAGGTTCCAAATTCAATTACGTACTTTTTTTCTTTTTTTGTATCTATTGGTTGCTATAGTAATACGTCAGCAGCTTACGTTACACAATCCCAAAATTAATACTATAATTGTATCCCGTCAATACCCCCTGGGTATCGTAATGGGTGATTTACAGATTAATTATTATTATTTTGGTACAAACAGTAGGTCCACCTGTATACTTAAATTGTGTTTAATATAATACTGCAATCATCCATCTGCTCGAATAACGGAGCTGTTACAATTGAGTTCAGAATAAATGACAGATGTTAATAAGTATTGCAAGAGTAATTTAAATGGACTAGTAAGTTTATTCGTACCTACTTGGATACAATAGGTACATACCTACGCAATTTTCAGATAAATTGACAAAACTCTTCAACTAATACCAATACAAATTGTAGAAGCGTAAAACAAAAACAAACTTCCTGAATAATAAGTAAAATATGAACGTCAAACTTAATCTCATCTAAACTTTTCATTAATTTTTCGTTATAACATGAAGGCATAATAGAACGTTATAATTATTTACTTGACTATACCTACGGACGAAGAAAATAAGTCTTTTGTGCGAATAATGACTAATTATTATTTCATACAATACATTTCTCACATCAGTATCGACAATCATTTTATAAACACAAACCAAAAGTTTGAATCACGACTTTCGACCATCAAACATAAAGTCCAAATTCGATTAAATGATTTTTTGCTTAGCAAAATATTCGTTACATGCACATAACAGTCATTAAAATTGTAACATAATAATAAAGAGGGTCGTTTTTATAATAGACTTTGTATTGGGGTCCCATTGTGTCCCAGCGTGGTACGGGCAATTCAGAACGGCATCCTTGTAGCAACGTGTTATCGGACATAAATAGCAACATTTCGATGACAAATAATAGTGATTTAGAGGACCATACAATAGGACCGACGTTAAATGTAAAATTTGCTGAAAATGTCGGGTTAAATGTACGGATCATTAAAATTTGCTTATACAATTGTCGACAAGTAAAAATGTTGGTAATGGGTAGTTTTATTGCTTCAGTTCATTTAATGTTAGGACTCCTAGCTAGTTAGCTTTACTTGTGATTTTTCATTTGATACTGAAACTGAAGACGGTTGGACTACACAAATTAAAAATGACAAACATTATTTTAAAAAATCTTAACGCGAGTACGGTGTGCCTAGAATTGATGCTTATAAGTATGATTAGCATTAATAAAAACAAATGAAACTACATGGAAACTAATCAAATTATACCAAAAACATATCATACGGGCAAGTACCACCGCATCCTTATCACATATAGGAACTCATCTCACACTCGATGTCGACACCCATATCACACCGTCATATCGGCCCAAGTCCTGCTGTGATCAGCAAGATACGTATGTAAATACTAATTGCATCAGTTGAAGTATCAACACCAGCTCAGCTTAGATAATCCTCTTAGTAGTTAATGATCTGGATCCACGATAAACACAGTTGTATGAATTCTATTCAGAATCTGATGAGTTCTGTCAAGTAATTAAGTCAATGCCTTGGGTGTATAATTTTCAGCTATGATAAGCAACAACTCTATCTAACAAATAACCCATTAACCCCCATTATTTATAAAGTTGCTTAAAGTTAAGATACATCTCATCGTCAAAAAAAATTATGGTTAAGCAGACGCTATTCATTACGTAACTTTAATCAACGTTCATAAATATGGGGATTAACGTTTGTAAGATTTATAAGTATGTTTCAAAAAGCTTAAAATATACTAGATGGCAATTGTACCAGTCTTTATATCAATACTATTGTAAAAAAAGATATAAATCTTAGGTAAACATTTTGCAAATATTTACGATACATTTACGAGGCAAATAATGTTGGTAAACATTATGGCAAAATCCATCCATCGTGGAAAATATTATTAAAATAAATATAAGATTTCATCTACTTTCTACTGGGAGTAAGGAATATATTTAACCAATGATAGTTTCAAAGTAAAAAACGGTGAATGTATGAGTCCATACTTTGATATTTTTGTCTGTTATTGAAAATATTGCAATGGTAAATATTCTTAAAAAGTAAGAGAGCCTTTTTTATGTAAACTTCTACGGCTTATGGTTAAACTTGAGTAGGTATTTACCGTAAGTTACCATCACTAAATCAAAATGAACGGTAAAAAATTGTAAATAACTATTTACATCAATTCAATTCAATTCAATTTTTTTTTTTTAACTTTGCCCCAGTCTAGGAATTTCTCCTGTATCGTGGGTGCGTTTACAAACATTTAAACTCACATACACAAACAGCCAGACCCGGAACAACTACTTGTAGGTCATACAAATATTTGTTCCGTGCGGGAATCGAACCCGCGACACGCAGCGCAGCAGTCAATCACTTAACCACTGCGCCAACCGTACCGTCGTAAAATTATAAAACTAACACATTCATAATACAATAACTCATAGAATCTCTTTTTTTTTTTTTTTTTTTTTTTCAGGATGGGAAATCATCAAATGACTCCTCCCGCTCTGGGTGGAGCAGAAGGGAGTGTCAGACTCTTACTGACTAAAACCCACCCGTGTTCCTTCCTTAGCCCTTTACGTACCAGGGCAGCGGTAACCCTTTCGGACGATCCCGCTACCCCGGCAGGCTTCGGCCCTGTCGGGCCCCGTCAACTACGCTGACATCTCTTTGAGGCGCGCGTGGAACACATACACGCCGTCCGGCACGGGCCTGGTCCTGATCGGACGGAGAGCTACCCATTGCTCTCCGCCCGCAGGCCCGCGCCTACGGTGGCCGGGAGTCGTCACGCGGCTCCCGACGCCCGGAGCGTCTCCCTCGGCGGCTGAGGCGTGAGGATCTTTCCCTCGCCCATCCCGCCACCTCCTTCGCTAGCATGACTGCTTCGCAGAAGGAGGTGACCGCCTCCCACTCCCTCTCGCCCCGGACCATGGCTTGCACCAGGGCCGGGCGCGAGAGGTCGATGCCGCTGCCGATCGCCTCTACGAGGACACGGCGGTGCTCTGCCCAAGCGGGGCAGACCTCCACCGTATGCTCCACCGTGTCCTCTGGGCGATCCTCGCAGTGGTGACACCCGGGCGTCTCCTCCCGCCTGATGATGTGCAGGAACCTCCCGAAACATCCGTGTCCGGAGAGGACCTGCGTCAGGCGGTAGGTGAGAGCGCCGTGACGCCTCTCTAGCCACTCCTCAAAGAGGGGTCTTATCGCCGCTATCGTGGCGTGCCCTGCGCTGGGTTGCGATAGTCGCGCCTTCCATTCCACCATGAGACCGCGCCGGAGGTCCGTCCGCTCCGCAGCGATTTGCCGCGGGTGCAGAGTTTCCCCCCGACGTAGTGCCTCCGCGCGCCAGTCATACAGGCGCGCGAGGACTATCGCCTCCAGATCCCATGGTGGCAGTCCGGCAAGGAGGCTTGCTGCCTCGCGCGAGATCGTGCGGTACCCCCGGATCAGCCTTACGGCTACCACCTTTTGGGGCGCGTTCAGGTAGTGTGCGGCTCGAAGCCGCAGTGAACGCGCCCATACCGGGGCCCCATATAGGGCCATGGACCGCACGACCCCCGCGTAAAGCCTCCGGCAGGAGGCGTTTGGCCCCCTCAGGTTGGGCAGGAGCCGCCTTAAGGCGGCCCCGGTCCGTTCCAGTTTTGGGGCCAAACGTCGGAAGTGCTCGACGAAGTTCCACCGGCTGTCGAGGACGAGACCCAGGTATCTCATCGTCTTCTCGACGCCGATGTGAACCCCTCCTACCATCAGTTGGGATCCCGAAGGTGGCCCGTACCGGGGCCCATGAAAAGACATGGCCTCGGACTTGTGCAATGCCACCTCGAGACCCAACTGCCGGATCCTTTCCACGACTATCGCAACCCCGCGTGTCATCGCGTCGGCCGCCGCCTGATGCGACCTCCCCTGCGCCAGGACCAGCGTGTCGTCAGCGTAGCAAACTACGCTGACGCCATCAGGGAGGTCGGCCCGCAGCACCCAGTCGTAACCGATGTCCCACAGGAGCGGCCCCAGAACCGATCCCTGTGGGACACCGCACGACATCTCTCGCCGGTTCCAGTTCCCGTCGCGACCGGGGTAGATGACGGCTCTGTCCGTCAAATACGCCCCGACTATTCGACGGAGGTAAGTCGGCACCCGGTGATACCGGAGTGCCTCCCCTATGCAGCTCCAGGGCAGGGTGTTGAACGCGTTGGCGATGTCGAGTGACACCGCCACGACCACCCCACCCCGGGACACCGCGTCCCCCGTCGTGAGGGCTCTCACGCGCATGATGGCGTCCACCGTCGAGCGCCCCTTGCGGAAGCCAAACTGGCACTCCGCAAGGTCCGGCCCCGTCCTCACCAGGTGCCCGACGAGGCGGCCCGCAATCACTCTCTCAAAGAGCTTGCCGACCTCGTCGAGCAGCACTATGGGCCGGTATGCGGACGGAGAGTCCGCAGGGCGCCCTGGCTTCTGAATGAGGACCAGCTTCCCCGTCTTCCAACGGAGTGGAAACTGGCCTCTCTCCATGCATGCGCTTAAGAGCGCCTCCAGTCGAGGCCCGAGAGCCCTCGAGGCCAGGACCCAGGCTTTACCCGGCAAGCCGTCGGGTCCCGGGGCGGTATTTTTGGCCTTCAGCCTGCCTACCGCCGCTCTCAGATCTACCCCGGTCACTTCAGGGGTGTCGTCGTCGTTGTCCGCGTGGCCCGCTTCGGGCACCGCAAGTGGCGGAGCCATAGGCGGGGGAGTATGCTCCCCCCTTGAAGGGAACAGAGCGCTCACCACCTCCTCCACCAGCTGTGGGCGGAGACTCTGCGTCAGCGGGGGGGCCCATGTGCGGAGTTTATTCCGCACCATTCTGTAGGGGCGCCCCCATGGATCTCTGTTCAGAGTCTCCAGCATCTCCTCGCGGGCCATATCCTTGGCCCGCTGAACAGCCTGTTGGAGGGCGGTCTTCGCCGCTCTGTACCCCTCGTATAGCTCCACCTCCGTGGCTTCCGCATCCGGAGGGCGGATGCGGAGCCTGCGGTGCCTGGTGTACCGGTGTCGCGCGTCGACGCACGCCTTGCGTAGCGCCCCAACCTCCTGCGACCACCAGTACACCTGACGTCGGGCGCATCCTGGCCGGACTCGGGGCATTGCCACGTCACAAATCTCGGACATGGCCTCCCGGAACCACTCCACCTCATCGTCAATATCAGCAGGCCTGTCCGGTGAAAACACCCAGGCCTGCACGATCGAGGCTTCCAGGAGAAGCTCCCGGTCCAGCTGCTTCAGCGCCCACCGCGGACCACTCGGGGCCTGTTGGACCAGCGCGCTAGAGGTCTGGGTGGAGACCTCAAACCGGATATACCGATGATCGGAGTAGGTCTCCACCTCCTCCATGACGCGCCAGTCAATGACACGCTGTGACAGAGCGGGGCTGGCGAACGAGATGTCCACCACCGACTCGCCCCGCATCCGCACACACGTAGGAACAGAACCCCGATTTAGGACGACCAGGCCTGTTTCCAGAGCCCAGTCCTCCACCATCCTGCCCCGCACATCCGTGCAACGGGAACCCCAGGCCAAATTCTTGGCGTTGAAGTCCCCAAGCACTAGCACGGAGAAGGCATGGTTTCTAGCGACGACGACACTCAACTCTGTTAAAGAGTTCTGGAACTCGGCGAGAGTTCGGCTCGGAGAGAAGTATACTCCCACTACTACAATCTCTCCGAACCGTGCTGCTACGCACCCCTGTCCCCTCGTGACACCTTCGAGGGACGGGGTACCGGCGGCGGCCGACGAAATTATGGCCACTGAGCCGTTCAGGTCCTCCACCCAGTCATCCCTGGGCGGGACAAAGTACGGCTCAGCGACCACGGCGATGTTAATCGACCACTGCGCCATGCTCTGGAGCAACAGGTCCTGAGCGCAGGCGCAGTGGTTGATGTTCGCCTGGAGAAGGCGTAGTGGAGGAGTTATTACTCCTCCATTTCAGCCCCCTCCCGGGCCCTATCGGCAGTGGTGGCGGCGGCGGCGGCGGCGGCGGCGGTGGCGGCGGTGGTGGCGGCGGCGGCGGCGGCGGTGGCGGTGGCGGCGGCGGTGGTGGCGGCGGCGGCGGCGGCGGTGGCGGTGGCGGCGACAGTGGCGGCGACGGTGGTGGTGGCGACGACGGCGGAGGGCCTGCCCTTCCTCCTGGCTTCGGCGGGTGGAGCGCAGGACTTGCTCCCCGCCCGGTGATCGGCCGGCTTGCCAGCAGCCGCACATGCGACGCAGTGCGGCGCGGCGTTGCACGAGCCGGCCGTATGTCCGGGCTTGCCGCAGCGGAAGCACAGAGTGCTGCGGTCCTCTAAGGTGCACTGGACGCCCACGTGGTGCCCCACGAGGCATCGATAGCACCTTAGAGGTCTGGGCTCCAGCAGCTTGACCTGCGCTGACACCCAGCCCACCAGGAGCCTTCCGCCCTCCACAATTTTCCTCGCCGCCGTCACGGGACAGCTTACCGTTATGGTTCGCATACCCGTGAAGTCAGGACGTAGGGTGCCCGCCTTCACCTGGTCGGCCAGACACCCGCCAGTCCTGACGACGGCGGCTACCACCTCTGCCCCCGTCACCGAGTCATCCAGGCCCACAATGCGCATATCCGCGCACTTGACGGGCCTGGAGACTCGAGCCTCGTCCGCATTGAGGGACGCCCTTAGCTTTTCAGCCAGGGCGTCAGCGGTGGGGCCACTCGTCGCACCGGGGATCTCCAGCATGCGGGCACCAGTGGCGGTCACCCTATGCCGGAGGCCTCCGGTGATCCCCAACTCCTGGAGATCCACGGTCGCTCTCGCCTTGGTGAGCACGTCGCAGTAGGTCACCCCCCTCTTAACCGCGTCCGGCTGTAGCGTAATAACTACAGCCGCGGTCTTAGGGGAGCGAAGCCTAGCCGCAACGGCTCGCTCCTTGCGCCGCTTCCTCTGCGCCTTTTTCCTGGCCGCCTTGGCCGCCTTCTTCTTCTCCCCGACCACCTGCCACTCAGCGTTGGTCGTGGGAGATTTGTTTTGGGAAGGCGTAGGCTCTGGGGCCTTCCCCTCCCCAGCCGTTCTGCCCTTTCTCTGGGCCGGCGCCGCGGGTTTGGCGGCAGGCGCCGATTTTGCCGGCGCCGAGGCTCCACCAGCCGACGTCGGTTTTGCCGGCGCCGGGGCTCCTCTAGCCGACGCCGGTTTAACCGGCGCCTGTGCCCGGCCAGACGGCCCGGGCTTAGGGGCAGCAGCAGCCGCGTACGAGGCCGCCTTCTTCGGCCCTGGGTCCGTTCTACCCGCCAAGGGGGGGCGCAGGACTATACCCTCCAGGACGGCGAACCGCGCCTGGAAGGTCGCCAGCTCCTGCCGAACCAGGTTCAGGACCTGGTGCTCCACCGGCACGGGCTGGCTTGATGGTGTCACCTGCGCTGTGCCGGCTGCTCGCAGCCCGGCCAGGTCTGCTCGGAGCTCCTCGTTCTCCTTTCGGAGGAGCTCCATGGCAGCCGTCAAGCGGGCCACCTCCGCCCGCATATCGGACGTTACGTCCGGCGGGGGCCCGATGTGAATGGCTTCCGCCGCCGCCATGATGGAGGCCTTGGCCGAGACTATGGCCCTGTTTTTAGAAGTCTGTAACTTCTTCAGGGCCACGTCCCGGATCGCGGCCTCCACGACCGCCGCAAACCTCTCTTTGCGGTCCGCATCAGGGCCGCCTGCCTCCGCCGCCTCGTCACTCGAGGGCTCCGATGCGACCGCGCGACCAGACCCCCCCACCTTTGCGGGCTCCTCCGCTTTCTCCGCCGCCTCCCGAGCGGTGAGCCCCCTCCCTAAGCCTCGCTCTCGGGCTCCTCCGCGCCTGCTGGTGGGGATTTTTCTGGCCGAGGCCAGCTCCCCGTCAGAGGACGACCCCTGGCCGTCCACTGACCTTGGCCGCTTGCTCTGTGCCTTTCTCTTGGCAGCGGCCGTCTTCTGGTCACGGCGAGGGCTCACTGAGCCTCCCGTGCTCGCTCCTCCAGATGCAGCGTCGGACTCCGACACCGCATCTTCGTCTGTTGTGGTTTTGGGGTTTGTTTTAAAAAATGAATCCATATTTGTTCCCACGAGTAAAAAACTTCTTGTACTTGCTCAAATTACGTGGTTCGCACTAGTGACTAAACCAAGCTACCCATTAGTCAAGCTTACTACCTCCCTCACGGTGCGCCGCCGCTTGGAGGTTTGGGGAATTTTTTATAGAGGTTAATCTTCCTCGCAGTCCGGGCGGTTAAGCCAAGACCCTCGACCCCCGTCAAAAGTCAGAGACATGACCTTGACAATCTTCGGGGCTACGATATTAACGGTGGCAGGAGGGGGGGTTATCCCCTCCTGCCTGCCCGGCGGCAGGGTAAGTGCACACCAGGCCCGCTCTTACTCCACACAGTAGCCGCTCTGCTCCTCATAGCGGCTTGTGTGGAGCGTTCCTCTTGGCAGAACATTAGCATGCGGGCAGCGAGATCTCATTGGGAAAAAATCCCACTGAGAAATAGCTGCCCGCACCCCAGGATGCACCGGCCCGAAAACTGGTCTTCCCCCCGGACGTATCCAGAAGGGAACTCCAGTCCCCAGGCACACGTGGAGGTTTTCTGCCCTAGCACCCCCTCATAGAATCTCTAACATTTAGTATGAGATTAGGGAGGGGAGGGGCTTGCAGCTAAGTAATAACAGCCCCACGGGTCGTTCGATCAGCTTAAGCTACGCTTTTTGCGGTTGGTCCGTAAATGGGTGACCATCTTCAGATCCCAAAACCCCCTTCTGCCTCGGAAAGCACGTTAAGTCGTTGGTCCTGGCTGTCATTCGTGGATCTTTGACAGTTTTTACGGGTAGTCAGAAGCCTGAAAGTCTGACAACCAGTCTTACCAAGGGGTATCGTATTACCCAGTAACTGGTTGTAGACTGGAAGCCGACCCCAACATAGTTGGGAAAAGGCTAGGCAAATAAGATGATCATTTAGTATGAGATTACGGATACAATAAAAACTTAACAAAAAAACGAAGTGTACAGCAGTATGATGTTACTGTTGAGTCTTATGAAACATAACTTGGTAAACGCATACCGAGAGTGAACTCTCAGTAAGCTTAGTTAAAAGATACTCGTTGGTTTCAAGTTTGTCAGAAAGATATCATGAGATATTTTTATGGCAAACATCATTTTTCTTACAAGCTTATATCGTACATTGTTATTAGATACTTACAGTAAGCCCCAAGCTAGTGGTAAGACTTTGACCTTGACCTGACCCAGCGCAGAACGGAGTTTCAATAGAATAAGAGGCCAGCATTTTCTGGTTTTGTTATCTGTGACGACATCTGGTGCAACTTGAGCAGTCAGCCTCGCTACCACCTTGCTAAATGACCTATACAGGGTGGCATGGACATCGACGCGCAAACTGAACCTATGAATTCAGCGCATCATTCTTGACCCCCTAGAGTAGAAAGCTCTTTTTTTTATAACATAATGAAAAGCGAGTTCATAATCATGTACTTAATCCATAGTTACAGTTTGCGCGTCGATGTCCCTGCCACCCTGTATTTTTACCACAATTTTCATACCTGTACCTATAGGTAGGCGATTCAAGAGAATAAGAAGCAGTCTATGTCTTTGAAAAGGCTCAAAAATAACGTTCGTTGCGGTTAAGAATAGCCCTGGCAACAAAGCCAAAAAAAAATAGAGACTGTTCCTCTAAAATACTGGTGATGTTTTTCTCCCAAACCGGTGCCCAAACAAAATGCAGATCAGCAAACACATGCAGTACCATAAAGCTATGACATCACACCAGCTGTAGCAGCCAGCAAGGATGATGGATCGCTCGTCGTCGCCTACAAATAGGGTCGCCATTCAGAGGCGCTCGTTATTGTGTTAAAATCAATTTGCGCCTATCCCCGACGAGCTGTTGGTGTTGCTGGTTAAACGATTTATCGATATCGATGTTTTACGAACTGAAATTAAGATGACATTGTATACAAAAATTATGGTCGCTTTTGTTGCTAGACACGTCTTTATAGTCGAATATCTAATTTAACTAAACAAAATAAATTCGACTATAAAAACGTGTTTTAGCTAAGCATAATTATGTAATTCATAACGTAACATGATACGGTTAATTTAAGGTACTTAATAAGCAAAACTCGTAATAAATTTAACGGAAGAGAATATAATATTTACTTGTCTTTGTTTTCAAAGTGATGTAGTTAAAGTAAAATAAAATTTCAGAAAATCCTTACTACGCGCTCACTGTTATTAGGTATTCCTAGTATCTACATAATATTACAGTTTTGTATTTCCCATTAAATTGAAAGAACATAAAATCTTTCGTTATGTGTGTGGTAATAAAATAATAGTAAGTAAATTTAAAAGGATATAAATGTCATATATATTTATCGTGTTAAAAGATGAAGCGCTAAATTTTTTAACAAGGTTTTAACTGTCATCGTAAAAAATCGAAAAATTTTCGATAGGTGTTGCCCCATCACTATGTCTACATGCGTCCGGCACACAAAAATAGTTTTTAGGGCATTCCACCCCACAGATTGTCCACGGCCAAGACAATGCGGCTGGTAACAAAAGTCGCCCTAAAATGTTGTTAATTCGAGACGAGACAGACTTTTTTGATATTTTTTTTCTATATTTTTTACTAAAGGGGTGTTCGGTTACTATTTAATAAGCATTCGTTTTGATTTTGATACCAGCGAGGGTTGTAACGGGGTAATTTCGCGCCAATCTGGCAGTTGTGTTTTTGTGTGCAGTTTGTTAATTTACTGTACGGCTATTTTTACTGTATTGTGTTCCAAGTTATTTATTTTTTGTAAATATTGAAATATGTATTATTTCCAGGTTTGTGCTCATATTTTTACAAAGGCAATTTTATTTTCGATACCACTATTGTGGTGTCAATTTATAGAATCAATTTCGTTCGAGTTTGGTGCTTTTTTATGTACCCTTATACATACACACATACTCACGCCTCTTCCCATGGGGGTAGGCAGAAACTACAGAACGTCACCGGTTTATCCATATGTCGGAGAAGGTATGTCTGTCTCTCGTTAACATCAGGCATATTTTAATTACTGTGGGCGTACTATGGGTAGTGTTGGTTATAGCACATAGAAAAACAGTTTGCAGTTAAAATCAGATTACAATTTACGAACAAGTTAGTCACACTAGCGAATCACACACTGTAAGTACCCAACTCAACGGTACGGAACGCGACAGTTTCTAAGCACATGTTGTTCGTACGATGTCCAATGTTTCGATCATCCTGAGAGCTCTGCTCACACCGCTCTTGTAGCTGTAGCTCTCATTCCCCCACGAACTCAGGCTAGACTCTGTCTAGCGCCACGAGATGGCGCTAGCGTTCCGAATAGTCAAACGAATGACTCCGACACATACATTACTCCTTTTGCCTCGTTTACGTTCATACATCTGGTTATACACGCACGTCAGTTGCGAGTGCTACGCACCAGACCTTTCAGAAGGACATCAATATCCTACTGGCGTTTATGTATCTACCCTTATGTACCCACACAGGTATCTACAACAGGCTGAATCAGGAGTCTAGCCTTTGCCTGGGCACTACGAAACATGGCTACTTAAATGTGACTTTAACGGGCCCTATCTCACTAGGACACCAGTGGCACCGCAACCATGGTTGCAATGCTAAAAAAAAGATGGTTGGTTGCGCATCCGATTGGACGCCTGGTGAGATACCCATCATAAAGCTGTGTGTTGCATAATATGGTGTCTATTGTACTACTGTCTATATTTACTATGGTTTCCTCCCAGTGAGATAAAAGCCTATACCCTGTACATTAGGTTAACTGTTTTTTGACAGCTGTCTTAGAACGTACAATATTCCAGATTATGTAAAAGTTAACTTTAAAATGCGTAATAAAATAAATATATAAACTGCCTTATCTTATTGAATTATCTTATTTATGGCTTCTTACAGACATTATAATACCGTACGTGTATCAATCAATGTATTGTGTGTTGCTGCAATCACTAGTTCCATCTGTCAAAAAACGGTTTACATAATGAACAGGGTATAAATCATTATCAACATCTTCCGTTTGACTTCATTAACTAACGAACACTGCCATATTTAATCACTCAATAGAAACCTTTTAAACATTCCCTAGATATCCCGTAAACCGTAAAATAATAACAGAGAAGAATGACAGCTACATTTGTCAACTCCATTACAGCATTTTTTTCAAATCGGTTTATTTTAGCATTCGAGAAATGGGTTTCTGTTTATTCACGCCGGCTTCGAGGGGTTATATAAATAATTTCTTTGTTATAAGTGCCTTGAATTAACTTAACGATAAAATTGAATAGTTTAACATATTATTTTGTATGGCTTCCCTCTCAGCTTGGATGAAATGAATGTGGACTAATGTTAAGTGAACGGTATTTTGCTGCAAAAGTAGAATCGAGATCTAAATAATATGATGCCATATCAGTTACTGATGTTTAGCGAGATCCACTGCTCACCTGCTGTTGAGTAATGTTATGTACATTACTCAACAGCAGGTGAGCAGTGGTGGCCCTGTGGTAGGTACCGGCCGCGACTAACGAGTTGTAGTTCGTAGGTTCGAACCCAGACCGGCGCTTTGTGTAAATTATCTCATCACCATTGCTCTCGAAACGGCGAAGGAAAACATCGTGAGCAAACCAAAAATTCGAAGACATGTGACATCTACCAACCCGCACTGTGCCCGCGTGGAGGATTACGGCCCACTCCCTCTCACCGAGAGGAGGCCTGTGTCCCAGCAGTGGGAGCATTATGGGCTGATTATGATAACATTACCCAATGGAGAGAAGGTTAGATAGTTATCACTTTCTGTCTGTGATATTACTTTGACCTTGAGCTGGTATTACATACGGAGAATAGAATAAAAGACCAGCAAGAGCAACAAAAAAATATTGGTACCTATACTTACCTACTGTTTCCTTAACTCCTGAAAAACTAATTATGCAAAAACGATAAATGATTTTATTTTGTTAGTAGGTTTGTACAAACACTTTTGCACGTCAATCATATTTTAAAAACTAGATGAGCTCGGCGTTTCCTATATGACTATTCTGAGAAGAAAGGCCGAAACAAACTCAGAGGTCACAGTCTCTTTTAAAGTCCAGACATAACCTTGGTCAGATCATAGGAAGTCCAAGTAGATCGGTGTCTGAGATGGTATTTTTAGGAAAGAACCACACAGATTGAGAGAACCTGTCCAGACAAAGCATGCATTTGTCAGAAATCGTACAGCTCAACTCAAAACTTAAGGAACCTAACGGTTCGACGAACAGTACCAAAGAAAGGACATTTGGGTAGGCCACATAAATTACTCAAACTGCCAGGTTTTAGGCTATTAGCCTGCTATAGGTTTATTAGACTCACGATAGATACCTAAATCCAAAAAACACAAACATAAAACTAATGGGAATCAGTTTAATGTAATCATACATTGCCAGTGGGCCCTAGTTACTAAACTAAACAACTACTAGAGCCTACAGTAACATGACTAGATACTTTATCTTTCCAGCATTAGTTTGGATACAAATTCCTTCAAGAAACATTATCAAAATAATGAGTTCCCTAACAGGCTTGTTGAAAGTCTAATTTTGTTAGTTATAAGTTCGATGTAAAAGAAAATTAGTTTTGTCTACAAATTACTTGACGTTTGTTTTAGTCAGCACCAGCTTATTTTGTCTGTAAAATATGCGCAAACTATAGTAATAGAACATTACGGAAAGGGGGATCCACGAAATTTGTAGACAGGCTAACAGTGGTACCGTCTGGCTGTTGCCATTGTAACACGATTTATTTCGGTCTAAAGGAAGGGCCCCAATATTTCAGACAGACTATTACAATTTAAATAATAAAGGTACACTTAAACTTCAACATTTAAATACACTAATTACTTACAACATAAACTCAATCGCCTGTTAAGTTTTAAGACTGCAACTGATGTAAATATCCACAAGAGAAAAATAAATAGTTGCAAACCTATTCATTTTCAATTAGTCGAAGGAAACTCGTCATCTACTGTACTATGTAAAGGTGGGATTTTCCGTTAAAATTATCTGAAAAGCAATTTTCGTAATTAAAAATATTCAAAATCTAGTCGCAATTTCATCTCAGCGACAATCAATATCAAAAATTACGGAAATTACAGGTATTTTTGACAGATTCGAACGAACGGATTAGAACGTTCTTAAAGTTACGAGAATGACTCTCTGTTCAAATTAACATGGACAAAGATAATTGACAGCTTTGACCCGACTTACCAATACCGTATTGTACACAACAACGGGAACGCGGCCATCCCTTGAGCCGTCGTCAAATATTTGCGTAGTAGAATCATCCGCGGGCTAAGTCGACGCTCTATGTAATATCGTGATGGATGACGTCAGCTGTTTGTCTTGACTTACCGTTCATAGACGATAGCAATGAGGGGTTATCAGTTTTTTTATAGATAGGCCCAGAGTTACCTACTCGTTTCGTAAGTCCTGACTCGATTTACCTACCAATAAACCAAGCCATTTTAACGGAAAGGCCAGCCATGAAAGTCTTGCCATGTTTACTTACCAAATAAAACAACTTGCAGTGGACTGCTTTTAATGGTATTCTTGAATTACATACACACAATACGATATCAGTTCTGAATCTAACACAGCAATGATTGCGTAATACACATTCAATCACAATCTGAATTATTCTGAAGGATATTGCTAATCCATTGCTTCATATGTTCGAAAAATTTATCTGCTCGACAACGTAAATGATGCAATGTAAGTTATTGAACTGTCAAAATGAAAGCCATTGCTACTGTTGGTGTGTTACGCAATTACCCCACTAGTTAATCGCCAGCTAAAGACTAAAATCTGTGCCTTCTTTGAACCATGTCCCCGGTTTTATGACACGCCATGCTCATTCGGAATTCACAGAACCAAGCCTTCGCAATCCTCATACTACCCACAATCCCTTAATACCTCACCTCTTCCTAAATTAACTAAAACATGCCTCATACAATATTATCACCGCATGCATTGCATACGACAGCCTTTTGCCACTGCCTTCATTCGCAAGCAGTTACATTTTCCGCTCGGCTGCTGCAGTCATGGCTCCAAAGAGCTATGTTCAGAAACCAGACATATTGTTCTATATTATGCACAGAATGAAATGGTTTGTCGTTTGTTTTGGTCCTTAATTTCGAACGCGTAGGGTTTAAGTGTGTGCCTTTGATGAAAAGTGGGGGTTTTTAGGGAGGTCCTTATAACGGTAGAATTTTTTCGTTTTAAAGAAGTTCAAAGTAATGGATTCATATGTTTTGAACTTGGGTGCTTCAATAAATAAATGATTAATAATTTTTCCGTATTGGGAAAAGCTACTAATTTGAATGAACGTGAAAACAATCATTGATTTATGATGAAATCCTTAATCAGAAATTATGCCTGCATGTTTTTTTTAAATTCCAAAACGGGCCATCGCTTGACTTCTATCTTGCTTGGCGGAAAGCGAGGGATGAGGTCTATGATGGAACGAAAAATCCCAGAAGATGTATTTTCACTCTAGGTTTGAAGGCTGACGGGTTGATAGTGTTGCTTAGCTTACTACTTGAGAATAAAACCGTTGAAAGTGTAATCCAACTTTCAAGACACATTTAAATTTTGTAATTTTATTTCTCATTTAAGTGACTCTTTTGTCTTTGTGAGAATTAAGTATTCAAACTTAATGTTACCACACAAAATAGAAAGCGATTCCCATTCAACTGCTCTTGTAGTAATTAATTAACAAACAACACACCTCAAAACTCCTCGATTGATTCCATAAGCTCCTGTAACTTAACTCTGTACTGAATTCTGATACGATTTCAATGCAAACATCGTCATACAAACTGCACTACGTAATATGCACTTAACTATTTGAAACTAAACTATTTCAGGTCAGTATGCCACTCTATACATCGTTGACTGGCTCCATTCAATGGAGGTTTGCATGCACAGGCTTTGTTGTCGTAGCGTGCAATTGGAAAAAAGAAAAAAAAACTTTTGAATTTGAATGTGGGACTGCAAAATATGACATTATGGTAATAAATATGCTGTGCACGCTTATGATTTTTGAAGTAAGTGGAGTTAGTTTTGTGCAGAAGCAATAGGTAACTGAGCTTGATATTAGTATGGCACTATAGTAGAAATCCACGATGCAGCATTCGTATGTGTGTGTAAAATCACTGTTACTTTTCAAAGGGAAACAAAACTATGCTCAATTGACTGAATTTTATGTGTATCTTCTGTAATTTTATGAGTAACATTTTTCGTGAAAAAATATTGTAATACAATGTGATTTTAGTCTAAACATAATTCAAAGACTTCCTACACGTTTTATTTACGAGAAGTTATAAGCTCGCTACAAGTCACGCCATCTATCGGCTATTTTGAAAATCAAAGTCACTTTGCATCATATTATATATTTTTTTTGTTTCAGGAATTAGAAAACGTATATTATACTGTTTAAACTTATAACACTGCATAAATGTATCTGTTATTATTATTATTGTTTTTATAAATCTACGGCCGATTATTTGCCATGATACAATAATAACAGCGGAAAAGCTAAAATTAACTACGTCATAATAAAAAAATACAAAACCCACGTTGCTATCTATTGTTTATACAAAAACAGTGGTACAATAAAGCTCAGTGCAACTTGTAATTGTGCGCAATGCGTTCGTAGTATGAGTGACAGTAGCACGCTCCCACGGGGTCGTGATCATGCATTACACTGATTTGGATGGCTTGTTCCATGTCACACACAAGCAGGTATTAAGTATATCAATGTTTACTGAGATGAAAATGGCATTGATGTATCTATAGTATTGGTTTTAGGAGATTTCTCTCTGTACTGTAGTCGAAGCTGTGCTAATTTTGGGACGAACTCAGATAGTTTGTTCTGAGATAGCACATTTTTGTAAAGTCTTCTTTGTAATTTAATATTTTTTTATTAATACATTAGCTCGCCCCGCGGTTTTACCCGCATAAGTTTCGATCCCGTGGGAATATCGGGATAAAAAGTATCCTATATGTTAATCCTGGTTATAAACCATTTGTGAACCAAATTTTATCCAAATCCGTTCAGTAGTTTTTGAGTGAAAGAGTAACAAACATCCATCCATCCATCCATCCATACAAACTTTCGCATTTATTATATTAGTAGGATTAAGTAAGTAGCTGATCTAATTGTGACGATTTTGTTTAGGCAACAAAATCATGAGACAAAACCTGATTCTCCTTTAATAATGATTGGTCCTTGGCAGCTCTGCACAGAGAGAGGTGGACAGAGAGTAGGGAGGCCTTTGCCCAGCAGTGGGATATTAATGGCTAATAATTATAAAAAAGAGGTGACCGATGGCCGTTGGAGTAGACGAATCCTCTAGGTGAGACGGCGAATAGTCACTCACAGCTATATGGGCTGAACAGCCACATCTCAGTTATTGTATAACTACATTGGGGGAACCCACAAGACAATCATGTTCATGGCTCAGAGAGCAGTTTTAAAAGTACTGGCAAAAAAAACAATTAGTTAGATTTCCGACCTCTGAACTGTACTCACTTTGTGAGGTCTTCACAGTGAGACAGTTGTTCGTCCTACAAACAGTTTTTAAGAAACACCTGCTTCTGTCTTACGACCCTAAGCCCGTACCAAAGAAGCGGCGTACCGTTAGAGTTTGTAAGACTGAGCCCTGCAGGTAAGGGTTGGTTAGTCACCACTTCAACCATATCAGCTCTAAACTTTACAATGACATAAATACAAGAATTAACATTTACCCTATGACTAAAAACCTACTGAAGAGAAAAGTGACTGATTGGCTTAAATCCTTGTCCTACGTAGAAACTGAGCAACTTATGGTGTCATAGACACGATAAACACACACACCCCCCCACACACCCCTACACACTTCACCCCACCTCCACTCTACATGTATACTACATAGTAACCTCCACATAGAGTATATTCTCTTTTTCATTCCTTTTTTGATATCTTTCTTTCCTTTTTTTTTTTTGTAATTCTTCAATTAATTATTAACTACCTTTCCTTGGGAAGTCTGGAACAATTTCTTTGCATATATTTTGAGTTGGGCGTTGATAGCTGTGCCACAGTATTTTACTTTTGTGGCTATCTTCGTTTCCTTTGTAAATTGTAAACTTAAGTTGTTCCAAATAAACACTATTTATTTATTTATTATTTTATTTATTTGAAAGGTGGCCGAGGCAGACTGGGTGCAAATGGCGACTAACCGGGTGTTGTGCAGCAAGCAACCTGCTGAGTATACTCCTAGGCCTATATGCAGCAGGTAGACTGTGATAGCCTGAATGGTTTGACTGCTTGATGAGAGCAAAATCATATCTATAATCAAAGTACTACTGTGGTGGTGGAAGTAGATAAGGAATGCTAATTGAAAACGAGTCGCATAATACTTAATGACCAGGCATTTTTGTTTTTTTGGGAATGTTTGTGAAGTATTAACAACCTTTATTATTTGTTGGGATGGCTTATAGTACTGCTGTCATGTAAAGAAGATCAATGAGAGACTACTTCAAATTAATATTTCCTACTATCCTATCCTAGTATCCTATCCTAGTATCCTACTAGTATCCTACCCTACTATTCCTATTCCTACTATTTCCAACTAATGCTTATATCCGTAATCATACTATCCTACTAATATTCCACGTGTTGGACGACACGGTTGGCGCAGTGGCTGAGCGATCGACTGCTGCACTGCGTGTTGCGGGTTCGATTCCCGCACGGAAGAAATATTTGTATTGCCTACAGGTAGTTGTTCCGGGTCTGGCTGTTTGTGTATGTGAGTTTAAATGTTTGTAAACGCACCCACGATACAGGAGTAATTCCTAGTGTGGGGCCACGTTTTTATTAAAAAAAAAAAAGACCACACAACCTACAATCATGCACTTAAAACCTAAGGGCTTAACTTCAAACAATGTTCAGATCAAAAAAGACAAAACTCGGTACAGTATCCCAATAAACGAACCGACACACAGATCACGCGGCATCTTTTGAACAATATACTGACTGACAACGTAATTCACTGGAGAGGCGATCAAATGGACACTGTCGTTTGTTTATTCAATTATATTTTTATTGTAAATTGAGTAGAGAGATTTATTGGTAATGGGAATTGGAGATAGAGTTGTGTGTATGCGTGAGCTAAGATCAGTTTTTTGAGATATACATAAACTCACTTACACCTTCTACCCATGGGAGTAGGCAGAAACTACAGAACGATACCTGCTACGATCCTTGCATACCCCTTTTGCTTCGTTCACGTTCATACATCTGCTTATACACGCAAGCCGGTTGCATTATACGGACGGACGATATCTTGGCTTCAAATTAAAGGTATTATACCAAAAATACAAAACTAAACTAAAATTTAGCTAGAATCCAATTTTATACAATAAAAAAAAACGCTAACATTCGAGCTCTGTAATTTATATCCACATCTAACACGCTACTCTTTGAAATTATCGGAGCTTAGTATTAGTAACATAGCATAAGCATAATCTGTTCCCACTGCTGCAGGGACACAGGCCTCCTCTCTGTGAGTGGGAGTAGACCATCATCCATCACGGGGGCCCAGGGTTTATGGATGTCATATGTCTTCAAATTTATTGTTCCTAGGTTGGTGGCCAGTTTCCTCACGAACGTTCTCGTAACTTAGCAGACAGCCAATCTTTGTCTAACCTTACCATGTGTTACATTGTATTGGTAAACTACGCGATCCCCATTGAGTCTTTACTCTCGATTACAGTTTGGTTGCTGACTTTAAGGCTTCTTGAAGTAATAAAAGTGTATTTTACGTCTCAATCTCTAAAAACTTGAATATCCCATCACCATAAAAAAAAACTTCGCTTAAATATATCGTTAAATAAAAACGTCCCTAGTAAGTACCTTCTCATAAATAATATAAAATCAATACACCAAACACAGTGGGATTGATACTCGCCAAATGTAAGTACACATGATATAAAATATGTCAGCAATGAAAAGTATCTCGTTCGGGAAACGTATTCCAGGGTATATTTCAGATATTATCAATAAATAATTATTGGACGCAACATATGTTCAGCGCGCTTGGGACGACGTCACGTCCAAGCTGATCCAGGAACAGATGTTAGTGGGTTCCTCGGGGGCTGATTTAGCCAGACTCAGGGCTGTATCGCAACCGGAATCGGGGGCATGGTTGCACGCGCTTCCTTCGCCTCACCTGGGCACGTTGCTAGATGACGACTCTTTGCGTGTGGCGGTGGCCCTCCGCCTGGGCTGCAAGGTGTGTGAACCCCACAGATGCACCTGCGGTTCCATGGTGGAGGCCGGTGGCCATCACGCTTTGAGTTGTCGTCGTTGCTTGGGGAGGTTCCCGCGTCACCATGCGCTCAATGATATTGTTCGGGGGGCTTTTGTGTCGGCTGATGTCCCCTGCCTGTTGGAGCCTCCGGGTCTGTGCAGGACTGACGGCAAGAGGCCGGACGGGCTGACCCTGGTGCCTTGGAGGAACGGCAAGTGCCTAATTTGGGACGCAACTTGCGTCAGCACTGTTGCTGCCAGCCACCTTGGTCGCACCGTCCACTCACCGTCAGCAGCAGCGGAAGACGCCGCTGAGAGGAAGAGGGTGAAATATGCACCGTTGGTGGACCGCTATCATTTTGTGCCCATTGCCATGGAGACTATGGGTGCTTGGGGCACTGAGGCCAGGAGGCTCATTAGTGAGATAGGGCACAAGCTCCGTGACAAAACGGGTGACTCCCGCTCCGGCTCGTTCTTGGTGCAAAGGTTAGCCATTGCCATCCAACGTGGCAATGCAGCAAGCGTTTTGGGTACCTTTGCGCCGGGAACAGTTAGGGGCGGGTTATTTGACTAGGCTGACGTGTTGTTCTTGTCCTTATATTATTGTATTTTTGTTGACATTTCCTTATTGGTTTCTACCGAAACTAGACAGGTGGACATTACAATATGTAGTGATTCATAATGCAGTGGTGACCCAGTGATAACGGCCGCGACTTAAAGAGTTGTAGGTCGTAGGTTCGAACCCAGACAGGCGCTTTACTTTGAGTAAATTATTTCAACACCACTGCTCTCAAAACGGTGAAGGAAAACTTCGTGAGCAAACCGGCATGTCCTAGAAACAAAAATTCGAAGACACGTGACATCTACCAACTCGCACTGGGCCCGCGTGGCAGATTATAGCCCACTCCCTCTCTAGAGAGGAGGCCTGTGTCCCAGCAGTGGGAACATTATAGGCTGTGATTATGCTTCTACTTAATCATTTATTTGCAATGGCTATTGGTACGGTGTTGGTCTTAAAGTCAGTCATTAAGTTCCTAAACCGTAGTCACACATTTGACATACAAAACATTATTTAATGCTAGAGAATAATATTTATTTCCAATAGCATGCTTTAAGGTTGTGTGTTTCTACTTATTCTCTTAACCAACAACCTCTGCTTCATCTAGACCGTGTCTAATCTGTAAGCTACACAGGAATTACATCGTAAAAAGATTACCAAGTCAGCTGATAGGTAATTTTTGCGGTCCATACAACAATGGAGTAATGGAGTATGGGAGGGGTCTGTGACTAAATAATAACTGCCGCACAAGTCGATCGATCAGGTTAAGCTACGCTTGCCGCGGTTGGTCCGTGGATGGGTGACCATCTTTACATGCCAAGACCCCTCCGTGCCTCGGACAGTACGTTAAAACGTTGATCCCGACTGTCATTCGTGGATCTTCGACATTCGTTATGGGTCGCCCGAAAGTCTGACAACCAGTCTTACCAAGAGGTATCGCATTACCCAGTAACTGGGTTGTGCAGGTCAGATAAGCAGTCGCTCCATGTAAAATACTGGTTTTCAGCTGCATCCGGTTAGACTGGAAGTCGATCACAACATAGTTGAGAAAAGGCATGGCAGATGCTGATGACAACAATGGAGTATGGCATCTGTTTACTCACATTTAGCAGTCAATATTTTCGGATATCATCGATCAACTATTATTGATCGAAGACGGAAATTCAATAAAACATGTATACGTCACAAGCCATCATACAGTGCCGCTATTATAAGACTCCAACCAACAGAAAATTTCAATGGCATTTCAAAGACAACTTTATTTGCTTTAGACTTTTCATTATGACAAATTGACTAGAGCTTCGATTCTCCCCTTCCTTCGATATCGCCACAGCCTAGCTCAACAAATCCGCAATATGTCTGCCACGTCAGTTCAATCATGTAATGGAACGAACGGAACGCCCACTGTGGATTCAATCAATGAAACATTCATAGCGAGAGCTAAAAACTTATATAAAACATTTATGTATCAATGCTATTGATATTTACTCGGACTTTTATACTTAACAATTCATGTTTTTTTAATGCTTAACTTGAATAGGAGTAGGTAAGTCATATGGGATGAATGATGGAACAGTGGTGGCCCAGTAGTAACGGACTCAACTTACAGGTTGTAGGTAGTGGGTTTGAAACCAGCCAGGCCCTGTACTGTGTAAATAATTTCATCACCACTGCTCTCAAAACGGTGAAAGAAAACATCGTAAGAAAACCGGAATGTCCTAGATCCAAAAATTCGAATACATATGACATCTACCAACCTGCATTGAAGATTACAGCCCACTCCCTCTAGAAGAGAGGACTCCTGTGTCCCAGCAGTGGGAACATTATAGGTTGATTATGCAAATAATGTGGGATTAGTATAGTTGGCTCAAACTGAACGTCACATAGGACCACTACAGTCCGGCCGTCGAGAGCATGCATTCTTAAACCTGTCAGTTTCATACAAACGAATACGTATTTTGCGAATTTGATCTTTATTAGCTACTAGAATTGTCGCGCTGACAGATATCAGGAACGCATTTCTCTCAAAGGCCGGGGTGAAATTCAGTTTTAATGTTGACACAGTATCCTTTAACTGTTTCATCTCGAGTTGTCTCAATGGTGTACAGGGAATATACAATAAGGTTAGTATAGGAAAAGGTACTATCTAACTACTCTTTTGTAAACCTACTTCTTTTACGAAGAGGCTTTTAGAATAGCCGTATAATACCGATAGCTAGCGGCTACGATGTCTACGCACTTTCTAGGCTTCCACGTTGTTCGCGAAGTTTCAGCAAACAGGGTTTTCTTATAAACATAGGCATCTGTTTTTTGAAGAATCAAGTGCTCAAACTTGACAATATTTGATATTAATTTCAAATGATACCTCTACCCGTTCCTGAGAAAAAGAGTCTTGGCAGACGGAAGATCAACAAGGTTATCCTACAAGGGTTCCGTTTTTTTCTTTTTGAGATACAGAACCCTAACAATGCCTTATTGCTAGATGATCTTAATAATTCCGAAAGATTTTATATGCGAGCGGTAGAGAATCGAATATTTTTATTGATACACCCTTTTTTCTGGGTGAGAAATCATCCTATGACTTCTCCTGCTCTGAGCGGAGCGGGAGGGCATGTCAGACTTTTACTGACTAAAACCCACCCGTGTTCCTTCAGTTGCCTATGCCAGGGGCTACGGTATCTCTTTCGAACAACCTGCGGCCCTGGCAGGCATCGGCCCTAGCAGTCTCCATCAGTTCGTGCTGACATCTCTTTGAGGCGCGCGTGGAACTCAACGCGCCGTCGACCCGGCCTGGTCCTTGCCGGGCGGCGAGCTGCCCATTACTCGCCACCCGCAAGCTCACGCCTATGGTGGCCGGGTCGGCTGGTGACTTCCGACGTCCAGGGCGTCTCCTGCGGCGACTAGGTGCGTGAGGGCGCAGAGATTGCCTCTCCCTAACACACTCCGCCTCCTCCTTCGCGAGCATTACTGCTTCGCAGAAGGAGGTAACGGCCTCCCAAGCACTCTCGCTCCGCCGTGCTCCACCGTGTCCTCCGGGCGATCCACACAGTGGTGACGGGCCCTGGCGTTTCCTTCCGCCTTATCCTGAACAGGAACCTCCCGAAACAAACGTGTCCGGTGAGGACCTGCGTCAGGCGGAAGGTGAGGGCGCCGTGGCGCCTCTCCAGCCACTCCTCAAAGAGGTGACTTATCGCCGCAATTGTGGCATGCCCAGCACTGGGTTGCGACAATTGCAATCTCTCTGTCCGCTGTACCGTGATTTCTTGCGGCAGCGGAGTTACGTCCGGTTTTGCCTAATCTGGCCACTCCCATATGTGGGCGAGGACTTTTGCCTTCATATTGATACACCCTAATAACTATATTTTATCCAATGAACCTCTTCTACTTACACCCACGGAAAAAGAATATCCGTTCTTAATACCCACGGAAAGGTAAAGTTGGCTATTTTTACTGGTGGAGGGGTATATTCTCAGAAATTCATATCTATTATTCTTTAAGATCGTATCCCATTAGAGGCAGGTAGAGAACCTTACGCCTACGAGGAAAACTCAGAAATTGACAATATTACGGTTTTTCCTTCATATTTTCAAGGTCAAAATAATATGAGCGAAAGTATTGTGATACCTACAAATCGAATATCAGGCCCTAAGTATTAATCACACATAACATTGATCTCTTGATCATTGAACCATTACAAGGAAAGTCTTCAAAAGAAAGTTACGAAAGAATTAACTACTTATGTCAAGAGTATTAGGAGTCTGTGCATCCCAATCTATTTTTCAAGCGCTAAACTTTCGCTTATTAGCCGTGGATGTCGGAAAGAGAATCGATTTTGTCATGAGAATGTGCAGCATCGTCACATCTTCCTGCTACGACCAATAATAACAAACTGTTATTGCCAAACATTACGACAAACATCGTGATCATGGCAATACAGGGTTATTTTTCAAAGACCAGCCAAAGTTAAGGATGTGGTACAGACCATCAGACTGAACAACTTTCTCCATGGGACAAATAGCGTAATCGCGAAAATTTTATCAACTGTCCCATAGAAAACTTCAATACCTACTCGACCTAAATGTATGGGACGGCTGAATTTTTATTCGCGATTACGATGTTGGTCCCACGGAGAAAGTTGTTCAGTTTGATGGTCTGTACCACATCCTTAAATTTGGCTGGTTTTTGAAAAATAACCCTGTATATAAACTAAACCTACATAGACTTCAGAGGTTGTCTTTAAAAGATCGCTTTTAGCGATAATATCGCCCATTGTGTCATCCTAGAAAAAACTTCGATATTCAATATCAGTAATTGATATGGTGTACCTACTTAATAAAGTGTATTCTATCAATCTATAGATTTCTACAAGTCATGGAAGCTTAAGGAAATATTATAAAAACGTCGTCAAACCCTTTGTTTAAAAACAGCCTACCTATCACCGAAATTATTCATTAATAAAATATAATACGGACCGAAATAACCGAGGCGCGACCTAAAAACGCGGCCGCCTCTTGTCACCGTACGTTACATAATCTTACTTAAAAGCGTAACCTCTTTGTAATCTAGAAATAAATGACATTCATAAAAGTTTTCCTTCTTATTTTCCGGCCAAATTAAAAAAAAAACGAGAAGTTTTAATGAATGGAACGAGAACACTAAATTAGGTTCGCCGTATAGTTTTTGGATATAAATTAGATGTTCATGATGTTCTACGAGTAAGACTTGAACAAAACATAGTCAGAAGGGGTCTACCCACGCGAGGACCTTTCTTCATAATAACGGTCGGGGAACCCCCGTCAGAAACGAAGTTCCTTACGCGATGCTCGCACGCACACGTATTAAAAACGCGTATTAAATTCACACTTTCTCCGTTTATCTGTCTCTTTCTTTTAATATTGAGATTAAGTCGCTACGCTTTTTCGTTACGTGACCTAGCAAGACGCATTACATTACTTCCTTCCAAAAATTGTGCGAAGTGGCCTCACAAAGAGCGGTTTAATAATAAGCTTTAGCAAACGAATCGGAATAAAATAAGTACAGAGAAGAAGGGTTATACAGGCAGGAGTGTTGTCATCCCTGTTCTTCATCTTCTTCGTGTCGCTGGCACGACTGAATTTTATATCTAGTTGGCCCAAAACTTTGCCACTTCCACGGCGTCGTCAATGGCAGCGCAGAGGTCACTTGACTGCATGTTTTGGGACACAGAGGGCAGGATAGGAGGTGAAACATGGTTAATAACGGCCAAATACTAAGCCGTTTCACAACCCGCACTAGGCCCGCGTGGTGGATTATGGTTCAGTTCACTCCCTCTCATAGAGAGGGGGCTTGTGTCCCAGCAGTGGGAACATTGTATGCTGATTGTGTTATGTTATGGACTAAGCCGTGTCCCAAACGTAATGATGTCAATTAATGTTTCGCCATTTACTTCGGTCAATGGGAACTTAAGGTCTCTGCACACTGCGGGCGGGGCGAGGCGGGACGGGACGGCGACGCGACGCCGAGCAGTTGTAATGTACTAGATAAGACGGACGACGCCACAGAGACCCGCCCCGCTCGACGCGACGGTAACCGTCGCGCCCCGCCGCCGCCGCGCCGTGCGGGGAATACAAGTCAGAAGCGGTGGGGCGGGGCGGGGCCTGACGCGAGCGCGTTTATTATTTATTTCATGCACAATGGGTCCGTTTACGTTGTTTTTTCTTAGCTAGCGCAACTATGAGCCATAGCGTTTCCATGTCTGAATCGCTCAACATCTTTTTTGATGAAAGAAAGGCGCGGCGGGACGGGACGGGATCACGCCCGCAGTGTGAACACTACCGCCGCGCCAGCGCCGCGTCGCCGTCCCGTCCCGCCCCGCCCCGCCCGCTGTGTGCAGAGACCTTTAGATTTACGGCAAAGCATGATTCTTTACCAACCTTTGCATGGAAAAGAGATTAAAGATAAATAAACATATGAAATCTACATAACATTAGTATTAATATAGGTTATATAGGCAGCTAAGCGCTTCTGAGCTTGTCATCCATCATGATCGTTTGCATGTGCGTTGTGACAAATGCCTTCCTAATCTGTTTCTGTGAGCGACTGATATTACAGGTAAATATGTACGCTTATTTTATTCATATTAAAGTAAAACTGTACCGCCATGTTACCTACTTATTTATTGGGTTATGAAAATTAAAATACATTTTTATTTTATTTATTCGGGAAAATAAACAGTTACAGTACATACATTAAAATATTACACTAGATATAAATGTACAATGTTTATAAATGTATAACCTATGACATTTTCCACAACATATTAAATATTTTCAAAAATAATCTTACAAACTACTATATTCTGTTATAATCTTCCAATTATGGTTTCTATTAATTAGTCATTTCTATAAATTATTTAGTAATTTTGTTTCTATTCTTTCGTACATCGTGCGTACTAACTATCGAAAAATAAGGTTTTTTGGCCGGTAGGTCGGCTTCCAGTCTAACCGGATGCAACTGAATATCAGTGTTTAACATGGAGAGTTTGTCTAACTAACCTCCACACACGGTACCCCTTGATAAGACTGGTTTATCAGCCTTTTGGGCGTCTGACGACCCATAACGACTGTCCAAGATTAATTACGAATTACAGCCAGGACCAACGGCTTAACGTGCTAAGTCTCAATCCCGTGGGAATATCGGAAAAAAGTATCCAAACATACAAAAAATCAAATCTTTTTCTCTTTATAATATTATAGTTTAGACAGCTTGTTTGCCTGTACTTCGTGTCACCTCATCTCATAGTATGCACCAGACTGCACTCGTACATCTAACATAAAATATACTATTTATCTTAGGACGAGAATGAACAGTCTCGCATTGTCAAGCTTCATCTGATCCTGTAATACGAAGTCTATTTTCTTGCGAACCCAGATCAATATGAGGCATAACTTGTGGCTTATTCAAGGCATGGATGTCAAGTTTGCGAAAAGTTTGAGGTCAAAGGTCAAGCGTATCGTTTCTCGTCTATTTCTTCGTATTTATTAAGACGGTTGAGCATTTTTGTGGTCTTACGTGGCTAGTGGAAACAAGAGCGGAAAAGATGGTTCTTATTTTCTAAGACATAAGATATGTTTTGTTTTGATTCGTTCTTGTAGCTCTGGAGCTGTGTAGAATTCTATATCGGTAAGCATGTACTGGTAATCTACGAGTCCAAAATATTTCGATGCGTTTCCTTTTGTTTTTTTTGAAACAAGTGAAGTCTCATCGTAAATGTTCTAACACACATGCTTGTAAGCATTCTTAAAATTAGCATGCCCTGCAGCTGATCACATTTGTTAGAAATAAGCATGCTAGTTTGAGCACACTCCTAAACAAGCGTGTGTAGATGTGCTCGGAGCACTCGCCCTTCCGGGTGGAACCTCAGGTCGAATGCTCGAAAATCAAGCGACTGTTGATTTTTGAGCATCCCCGAAATAAACATGCTCATTACTAGCAATGTTTCGACACACGTGCTATTGACTACTTAGTAGCACATGTGTTTTACTACCGATTGCTAAATAATAAAATGATTTTGTGCTAAACCTTAAAGAATCATGAGTCACGGAAATTCTCAACCAAAAACGGCACTAACTTAATAACCCCGATATTGCATTTCGTACACATATAAATCATACCGGCCATTTCTTAAGGTGACGTGTGACAGCCCATCTTCATTCTCAGTTCTATACGCTCAGTTTATTGGCAGCAAGTCAAGTACACTCCCACACAACGGTGTTTAAAAAGAAATATGTTATGAAAGTTCAAGGCTCGCGAACCTTGAAATGTTGGCAATGGACATTCTTTTTCTGACTATTTTTATGTTATGTTTTTCGTTCGTATACCAAATTAAGTATTGTATGTGACAGTTACTTTTACTAATTCAGTATAGGTCTAAACTCATCATTTGTCTAGCATGTTACCAACTATCTTGGGGTCGGCTTCCAGTCTAACCGGGTGCAGCTGAATACTAGTATTTTACATGGAGCGACTGCCTATCTGACCTCCACAACCCAGTTACTGGGCAATACGATACCCCTTGGTAAAACTGCTTATCAGACTTTCGGGCTTGACTACCCGTAACGACTGTCAAAGATACACGAATGATAGCCGCGACCAACGAGGCACGGGGGGATCTCGGTATGTAAAGATGGTCACCTATCCACAATCTAACCACGGCAAGCGTAGCTTAACCTGTTCGATCGACCTGTGCCGCTGTTATTATTTAACCACAGGTCCCCCAGTTCAGGTCTAAACTCTAATTTTTAATTTGGTAGACCAAAATGACTGGGATCGTAATGATCGCAGGTATCGTTAATGTCGTGTTGACAAAAAAAAAAAACAGAGTAGGTGAAGGTTGTTTAACCCTCTTTTCGAAATACAATTTTATGATCGATTGCTTGTAGACACTTTAAAATAGAAATAAAAAAATACCTACTAAATAGTGTGAGTGATTGTACTTTCATGCAACACAGGCAAGTATTTGATATTCGGTTATGCCTGTCTTTTTCTATCAATGTGGCAACGAGAGAGATGGCGAATCTTTAAAATGTATTCAGTTTGATCTGAGTAAGTAGGTATCTAAATTATTTCTAGACAGGATACGGAGTCGGTCGTGCGTTTGAAGTACGTTTTATTTCTGTATTTATGTCGTTATATTAAGAATTATAAAAATAATACGCGTGTTGCTACTTTAAAATAGATAAATGGAGCGGGAAATAAAAATTGAGAGAAAACATCTTTGCAGCTAGGTATCCAATTTTCAGGCAAACTTTCCTGGTTTGAGCTTAGATTATCGAACCTTCCAATTAAAAAAATATAATACAATATAACCTACATGATAGGCTGGACATGACAACCACCCATTGGGTCCCACTAAATACACGACGCCATCGCGGCAGGCCGAGACGAAGATGGCGGAACGAGCTTGACTCCGACAGGACTGGCCGGCACTCACAAAAGACAGAATTTTGTGGAAAAGGGAGATGGCCTTTGCCCTGCAGTGGGACAATACAGACTAGTTAGACATGATATTATTCATTTTAACCCTATAACGTAAGACTTGTAGTAAGCAGCAATTTTCTTCATTACTCCCTCATACCCACAGGCAAAATATTCTCATCTAAGACAAACTAAATCTGTCTCATTCACAAAATGGCTATCATCCGGAGCAATTGTTTGCCCACAAAAGATAGATTGTTTAGATACGAGTCTAGTGCAACCATTTTCTTTTTGACGCACATGACAGTTCCTAATTCAACTTTCTTCTATCTCTATGGCATGTGGATGTTTGCCAATGGAAGTTACGTAGACAACCTTCGTTTTGTTTATGGTTCTTTGGACTACCATGTTTGGTAAACAACATAGATTTAGTATATACTAAATCTATGGTAAACAGCTATTTCGGTTGTGTGCTTACTTACTATAGGGGTAGGTAGAGAACCTACTACTCTATTGCATTTAGTTGTGATCATTTAAAACTAAATTCGGTCTGGCGAGTCATATTAGGGCACATGCTAGGAAATTATAATAATTTTAAAGGATCGCCGTTATCGAAATCGATATTATATTATATAGAATGCCTAGTTACCTAAATTAAACAATAGTAATTTTTTTACCCGACTACGGCAGCGATGAATTTATTGGTTATCAATCTGAAAGAGGCAGAGGTTTCATACCTACCTAATCAGCCTATAGTTCCCACTGCTGGGACACAGGCTTCATCTCTTTGTTAGGGAGTGGGCTATAATCCACTACGCGGGCCCAGTGCGGGTTGGTAGATGTCACATATCTTCGAAGTTTTGCTTCAAGGACATGCCGGTTTCCAAAAGATGTTTGCCTTTACTGTTTTGAGAGCAGTGGTCGTGGGTTCGAACCCACATCGGTTCGAACCCACGACCAAAAATTCGTAAGTCGGGATCGTTGCCACTGGGCACCTTACCTGTTTCACCTTAATTATTTACCTTAATCTATGTTTGAATTTTTAACTTTTAACCCTCGTACATTCATTGTCTTCTCCAATTTATCTTCCAAGCGACGTAACATAATGAATGACTCTTCAATTTAAAAGTTTGCGTAACTTAGGGCCATCTGTCATGTTTAGTTAGAACTGTGTTCATTACAATTTGTAAAAACTCGTATTTTAGGTAAATTCTCATATTTTTTGTTAACTATTAATGGGGAGTCCAATATACAGTGGTCTCCAAAAGTTAGTTGACATTTTTCCATTTTAGCTGTGACACATCACATAATGATTTAAAATTCTAGTGATCCAAATGTTTGAACTGCTGTAACGTTTTTATTGACCAATTCAACTACCTTTGACTTTTCTTAAAAAATAATCAAGTAATCCCTTAGGAGTACCTGATTATTTTTTAATTTTATAATGTGGCAGAAGTGGAAAAATATCAAGTAACTTTTGGAGGCCACTGTAGGTGCCATCAAATGTTGGGAAGAGAATACTACGTAGGATTTAAATAGAAGCACGCTACAAAAACATGAAAAGTACAATTACCATGATGGCAATTGCACTTTTCAAGCTTTTTTGTAACTAAGTCATCATCTGCCTAGCCTTTTCCCAACTATGTTGGGATCGGCTTACAGTCTAACCTGGTGCAGTTGAATACCAGTCTTTTATATGGAGCCACTGGCTATCTGACCTCCAAAACAAACAAAGGTATTGAGTAATACGATACCTCTTGGTAAGATTGGTTGTCAGATTTTCGAGCTTTAACGACTGTCAAAGATCTACGTATGATAGCCGGTACCAACGCTTTAACGTGCTTTCCGAGGCACGGAGGGGTCTCGGTAAAGATCCATCCACTGAGCAACCGCAGCCTGCGTAGCTTAACCCGATCAATTGATCCATGCGGCTGTTATTACTTAGCCACGAGCCCTTTTTGGTAACTAAGTATGCTTTCGAAAAGTATGATTACAGTTGCTTCTTTTCTGATAAATATTTTATAATAAGGCAATTTTGATCCATTCTTTGAAGTCGAAACACATCGGCAGCTTAAAAGCTACAACAAGGAAGACAGTGCTCCATTTCATTACCACCAATGCCTTTTTCAATGTCACAAAGAACCTTGTTTCACGCCCCAATACTCCTTACCCAAAGAAACCAGACATTTTAGGGCAACCACACATGTATTTATAATAAATAATTAACTCACAAGCAGCACCGTTATAGGGTTTAATTAATCCCGGACAACGGGAATGTGTCCCGTACAAATTTATTGCTATAATTTACGACAGTCCGGGAAAAAAGGGAATACAAATACAGTGTAATGTGCACTGTATAAGATGGTTGCTTAAAGAAATTTGTGGGACTTGGTTGTTAACCTTAGAGCGGTTTCACAAGGCGACTTTTTCAGTGATACAAACTGCATCGAAACACTACCAGTAAAGCAAGCAAAGTAAAGGTAGTCGATTAGCGACTGTATCGCATTTCAATCGCTTCAAAAAAAATAAATAAAAAGTGTTTATTCACAGCAATAAAGTTTAAACATCTATCGAAGTTTAATGGTAGACGGAATTGGTAATGCCCACGAATTTTTCTACCGGAAAATAAAAGCCAAAAATAGATTTCAGGTGTACTTAATTGATTTTCTTTTAATTTGTTATATTAACAAGAGGTGGACAAAGAAAATGGACCTTACAAAGCTTTCTTACAAAGCTGTAAGAATTACCTGTCAATTTTATTTATTCTGTATTTTTTAATCCCTTTTGAACATGAAATTAACAGCTGGCGTACCTACTTAAGAAAACATCGTGAGGAAACCGGTATATCATTGAATCAAAAATTCGAAGACATGTGACATCTACCAACTCGCACTGGGCCCGCGTGATTGATTATGGCCCACTCCCTCTCACAAAGAGGAGGTCTGTGTCCCAGCAGTGGGAACATTATAGGCTGATACTTAACAGGAACTTGAAACAAAGTTAGTGTTGTATAGTTGTATAACCTGAAACATACTGCATAGTAATACTTACAAAACACTACGTATCCTAGAAGCCATGGGAATGTTAACACTAAGCGTCGAAAGCCGATATGAAAGCCAGCATTTTGACGATAGTACTTCGTTGTGTAGAAACAATAGTAATTAAGTTTCCTTATTACTCCATTGGCTGGGGGGAACACCAGAACCGATCGAAGATACCTACTGCGCCTGGGGGAGACCTATGCCTAGCAGTGGACGTCTTTCGACTGAACTGATGAAGATTACATCGAAAGCCAACCTTGCTAACAATTATATATTGCTCCTGAAAAAAATTACACTTACCTTAATAATTTCAGAAACTTGTAACAGCTGATATACCTTACGGTCAGCAACAAAAGTCGATTAACGCTGCTTTTACATCTAAATTCATATACTACATTATATATATATATATATATATATATACATACATTTCATATACTTAATGACTATGAGTTAAAAAATAATATTCTTTAAATTCTCTTCTCTTAATATATAAGATTACAAAACGAAAGCACGTGAATGTCAGTGAATGGAATTGTCGTCTGAATTAAGCCATAAAGAAGATATACAAAAGACTTATTGAAAGCACACATTCATTTACAATCCATATCACATCTCAAATTAATGTAACACCAACTAAACTCCACTACCCAAAGACAAAGAGAACGTTATTGCACTTACAAATTCGCATACCGAACTCGAATCGGCCATAAACATTTAAACCAAAACCATGTGTAAATGAACCGAGGTTAAAATCGTAACAGGGTGTAAATCAAACGCACTGCACATGTCTGTTCCCATGATTCATGGCACTACAAATCTTACAGCCTTATTACAACGGAGTAGAGTCCAAATTAATGAATGGTCTGTGCTTACTGTGGGCGTGTAAGGACTTATTAAGATCACTTTGCATGCATCATGCCAATTGAGTGCGGGATACATGTGTTTCTGATTTCTTTTTTTATTTAAGATTATACTTTGAGTTAGGATGTAGATTAGTTTTTTTTTTTTTAGTTATGATGTTAGGTTTTAGTTGTGACGTTAGCACGTCAGGAATGGATCGAATGAACATAAAGGTGGAATCGGTGGAGACTGGTCATCTCTTAACTGATGCTTAGGCTGATCTCTTGCTGAGGCTTATTTTTAATCAGAAGGCCAATTCTCGTAGTTTAAATCGTTCAAAATCTAGTCGCAGTCTCATCTTAGCGACAAACAAATGTCAAAAACTTGCCAAAATGTAGGGAAATTAGAGGTTTTTTTGACAGATTGAGACTGAGATCAGTGAACGTTCTTAAAAATTACGAGAATTGCGGCTCTGGTATTTTGAATTGTTTCTTTATTTGTTTTTACATTGTTGTCGCATACTCATATAGAAGCAACAAGAATAATGTACCCAGTATTTTGTAATATCTTGAATTAAAAGGGTGTCCTTGGAATTTCTAGCCCGTTCTTCTCGCTCCATAGAAATCTACGTTTTGGAATGGGCAACTAACTTCTACTTTCTGACTAACTGACCGACTACGAGTATTTTTATTTGGACAATTCAAATGTGCCTGTGAATGGTTTAATTGAAATAAATGCTTTGAATTTGGATTATTGAGATTAAACCTTCTTCTTTGCGAGTCGATGGCAATCTAAATGTGAACTAAATGTAGTTGGACCAGAATTCGGCTTCCAATTTGGCGTCATCATTAGCGTCCATCAATTCCTGTAACGTAGAAGACAGGACACGCCGGACACGATATTAGGAGTCGCAATGCTTGTGGAACAACTCCACATTTACACTTCAGGTTTTCCTTGCTTCGGCCAACCTGGGTAGGAGTCTGTTTAAAGTCCTTTTGCAGGTGGATGTTAAATTATTAACAAATTATACGAAGGACTTAAGTCTGATATGATATTGGAACATGATATTGGAAACTTTTGCCATCCTACGATTTGACCAAGCAAAGGGTACACGTATATACTTATTTATTCATTTGTGAAGGTTAGTCAATTCTATGTTGGTACTCAATTGCATCAATTTAGACTGAAGACCGGCCCCAACGTAGTTGGAAAAAGGCTGTTTAGATTGATTGATTTAGTAAATTTTATGTTTTAAAATTATAATAATATTTTCTAGCTCCTAAGCACCATTTTCATGCATCCAGCATCACGTTAGACTTAATTAGGAGACTATATTATGGAAAGATAGTTTAGCCGTAGCTTGATGTTTAGTTACATTATGGAAATTTAACGAAACAGCCTAAAAATATATATTTCAATGAAATGTATATCTGCATGGATCTCCTTAGATTGTTCACTTAACACAAATGGAAAGAAACAAAATATTTACACTTGATAATAAGGCTTTCTCGCCACCATTAAATGACGTCTCCCCCCAGTTGACTTCCAAGTACCGCGGGAATATCACCAGCTGACACTTTTTGCTCTTTTCTTCTGAACATGACAACCGAATTTACGATAGACATGAAACTATATATTATACTTGCGTCGTCATCATTGAAAGACTTAATATTGTACGAGAAGAGAATTGTTTATTAAAAAAATAAATGGTCACAAAATTATATCAAGTAGAATAAGATGGTTGTTTGTGTCTACTTAATACTCGTTGTACCTTCCTAGATTTTGATAATTGAGCAAAAATATTGAAGAACTTTCTAAGGGCCGATTTTTTGATCCGTAGTTAAACTCAACCAATTGTTAAAAATAGTAACTAATGGGTAAATTTTTGCAAAATGTGTTTTTTGATCAATTTTTAGTTTATCTAATGATATAATATGGCCGATTAACTAACTATTAGTTAAAAAAAATAACCATTACATAAACTAACAATTGATCAGAAAACAAATTTTGCAAACATTTTACCATTAGTTACTATTTTTAACAATTGGATGAGTTTAATTACGGATAAAAAAAACTGGCCCTAAGTTTACTACCCCACAGAAAAAGTATGCAAAACTTACCTATCACGATAAACTAGTAACACTATATTCACAACCTTAAACTGTTATCCAAAACTACTGAAAGCTGTTCTAATTCACCGAAACATCCAATGTTATATAACTACTATCGTCTAACATCCAACATCCAAAATTATCCTTCACGAAAATTAAAGTTATTCACAACACTTCGCGGTATAAGTTAGAACGGGAGGTTGTACGGAGGCTTCGCACAGCCGCCCGACGCCACGACAGCCGGCAAACTGCCGCCCGCCCAAGCCGCGCTGAATGTTTTCGCAACAACTGAAAATTTTATTCAGCGAGCGAACATTATCTTCAAGTTTTCGAAGAGTTCGTAAGTACTGTGAATGCAAACTCGAAGCTGTATTTTTTCTTATAAAAATACTCATTTTCTAAAGTCTTCCAATATTGTTCAGTATTGGTTCGATCGCTCATGAATGACAGCGATGTGATATGAATTCCAGGAAAAAATCAGACGATTCCGTTAACAATCGTATGAATGCATTTTGAATCGTTGGTTACGATAGCAGATTAGTTATTTAGCGGTAAGTTTACGTCGAACGTCGATCTTTTCAATAGCTTTCGCAAACGTACTGTGTAAGCGTACTTGTCTGAGTTCGGGTTTTTCAGGGCTATGCGCAAAGCTGATTCAGGTCTGCCTAACCAACTAAAACTCTATTAAAATAGTAATAGCACACAGATTCGTTTGTAAAACCGTTTTAATTTGGTCGGACAAAATGGCTCCGTCTATCAGACAAAATTAATTTAATTCTGGTTTGCGCACTGTCTTAGCGATAAATTAGACTATGATCGTGTTCTTATCGTAAATAAGAATAGCTACCACACCTCAGCAGTCACTGATAAAGAAGATTCTTTATCTACGCCCACCGATCAAAGTGACGCAACCTACCTTCGCAATAAAGAAAAGAAAAATAAATGGTAATTAATTTATTGGCGCGATCGCGTCAAAACATTGCCTTATCTGTGAAAAAAGCCTCTGTTTCAACGCTTTAAGTTCGCGTGCCAGTGGCTCCCCCTATCCATCACTCAGATAACATGAACAAATACTTGGTGAAATTAGCATAAAGCCTAGAAATTGTTACCAACTTCAGTCTAGAATAATAATTGGATATTTTCAAAGTAAGTTTGTTCGTTGTACTGAAGTCGGAATTTCAGTCCCCTGCCATTTAGCGACGATAACTGTGTTATCTTTTAGACACTGATTAATCTAAAATATTTGGAATTCTTAATTGTATTAGCGCGAATTGTTATGCCTATTTTCATGGTAGGCTGGGCAGAACTAATAGGAATCTTGAAAGCAAAATTGACGAAGAGGATTTTAAATAGTATTTATAGTGCCGCTGTAAATCATTTATTATAGACAGGAATTTTGTATTATGAACTAATTATGCCAGGATAATTATGCTTATTTAATATAGTTACACTAAAATGTTTGTGCGGGTGAATCATTACAATCAAATTAGATCTATGTGAGACAGACTGAATTGATTCATTGAAAATTGTTAGCGAGTAATATTCAGCACCCTAAATGCGTAACACACGATCAATCGGAATTTGAATCATTTTGAAGCAAATTGCTAATCCATTGCTTCATAAGTTCGCGAAAAATTTGTCTGCTCAACACGTAAATAACGCAATGAATGTTGTTGAACTGTCAAAATGAAACCGATTCCGATTGATCGTGTGTTACGCAATTAGGGTGCTGGTAGTATAATGAAACTTAATACTACATAATGAATTGAGAAAAAACTATAAACATAACCTGCCCATCGCCCACTTTTTACTCATTTCTAGGCATTTAAGTAGGAATAGGTCAATCTAATCTGTCTAGCCTTTTCCCAAATATATTGGGGTCGAATTCCAGTCTAACCGGGTGCAGCTGAATACCAGTATTTTACATGGGGCGACTGCCTATCTAACTTCCACACCCCAGTTACTGGGTATTACAATACCCCTTGGTAAGACTGGTTCTAAGACTTTCGGACTTTTGACTACCCGTAACGACTGTTTCCGAGGCACGGAGGTGTTTCGGTATGTAAAGATGGTCACCCATCCACCGACTGACCGCGGCAAGCGTTGCTTAACCTGATCGGTCGGGCCGTGCATCTATTGTTACTTAGCTCACGAGCTCCCCTTAATTAGGAATAAGTATAAAACATTAATTCCTCCCATTAATATAATACCCAATACAGAAGGAATTAATAATATCTTCTTAACTCTACAGTTTATTAACTTTTTTTCCATCTACTACCGAACCGAGCTCTCTGGTACATTGTTGCCTAGCAACGGAAGTATATAGCAGCATAATATGATCCCACTTATTAAAATACTCTACTGAAACTGAAAACAATGCGATGCTGTAAAGTACTTTTGATGGAACACGTCATTTCAAATCTTAGTGGCCAGTAATTTGAAGCATGTACTATCAGCATATACTATGTACAACCTATTTACGTAGCTAATGTTATTTTTTTTCTTCCTCTACCGGAGACATTGCAGTTAGGCTTAGGCCGCTCTACGGTTTTTTCCCGCAAGCGGTAAACCGTGAAACCGGAAAACCACCCGAGACGCACACACTACGGTTAAAAACCGCAAAACTGGCCACGATTTTCACAGTTTGAAGATGGATTTCAAAAAAGCTGTATGTGTTGTTGCTTTAATACTAAGAAGCAGAAAAAGAAAACGTCATCAAAAATTTCGCAAATATTGGGTTCATCCACTGAGTAGCCGAAGATTTAAGAAAGGTTTCTTTCATAAAAAGTATTAAGAAATCATCCTGAGAAATTTTTCAAGTAGTCAGTAGCCAGCTTCGATAAAATTTTACATATTGTACGTCCACACATTACCTACATGAATACAACATTTCGCTTATGTATTGCACCAGAAGAGCGGCTGTCTGTTACTTTGAGGTATGTAAGTAAGAAAAATAGATATATCGAAATTATAGCAATTTTTATTATTTAACAAAATATAAACGTAAGTATTTATTGCTCCTGAAATTGTGACAGATAGTTGGCAGCTGAGGGTTCTTGTTCATTGGGCACGCCACAATTGCGGCGATAAGTCCCCTCTTTGAGGAGTGGCTAGAGAGGCGCCACAGGCGCCCTCACCTTCCGCCTGACGCAGGTACTCACCGGATACGGTTTTTTCGGGAGGTTCCTGTCCAGGATAAGGCGGGAGGAAACGCCAGGGTGTCACCACTGTGTGGATCGCCCGTAGGACACGGTGGAGCATACGGTGGAGGTCTGCCCGGCTTGGGCGGAGCACAGCCGTGTTCTCGTGGCGGCGATCGGCGGCGGCGATCTTTCGCGTCCGGCCCTAGTCCAGGCCATGGTATGGAGCGAGAGTGCATGGGAGGCCGTTACCTCCTTCTGCGAAGCAGTAATGCTCGCAAAGGAGGAGGCGGAGCGCGTGAGGGAGAGGCAATCTCTGCGCCCTCACGGCCACCCGCACGCTGAATACGAAGACGTCGGTCCGCAGCCGTTTGTTTTCGTAGGTAATGAAGCTTTCCCACTTACAGAACACTTAATGAGACCATATCCAAACAGAAATGTATCCATAAAACAAAGAGTTTATAATTATAGATTATCCTATGCCCGTCGGACTGTTGAATGTGCACTTGGAATAATGGCAAACAAATGGCGTATTATACATAGACCATAGGATTTGAAATTGGACTTCTGAAAATGTAATAAAACATTAAACTAACCTCAAAACAACTGTCGTTACTCAACAGTGAAAACGATTTCAAATTATAAACGGCTTAAAATGTTTGAGTATATGTAATGAATAAATCTTTTTTCTAACTTACCTTTCTTTTTCTTGTCAGCCTCCGACAATGACATCCAATTATTTACTGTGTGTAGGTAAACTTCCTCCCAAAGATTGTTTTTCGCATTTCTGTCACTATATTGACGCATAGTAGTGTCATATAACGCTGGTCTTTTCTGTACCTCCGCTATGATTTTTGAGGATCAACTTTCATAATCTAGTTCATTTGCAACAGATTCCGATTCAGTCGACGACATAGTCACGACACGACAACCGAAACACAACGACTCTTCAAGACGGTGTGCCGAATAATGACTGAACCGCTCGTGGTTCGGTAACCACGCGCACACATTTGACGCGGACGACAAACGTGTGCGCGCAATATAAGTTCTATGGACTATAAATTTTGACGCGGTTTTTTCCGGCTAGCCATTCTGTAACAAAACGCGGTTTTGAAATCAGTCGCGGAAAAAAGCTGTCAGTGCGGCTTCCATTAGTTTCCTTTACTAAAAAAATCAGGTGGTTAAAATCCGCAGCGGTTTAGCCGTAGTGCGGCCTGGCACTTATATTTGAGAAAAGAGTTGTTGCCAGGCCGCTTCTTGTTAAATGAAACTAACTACACATGAGATGACACTTTTTTTTTTTTTTTTCAGGTTGGGAAATCATCAAATGACCCCTCCCGCTCTGGGTGGAGCAGAAGGGAGTGTCAGACTCTGACTGACTAAAACCCACCCGTGTTCCTTCCTTAGTCCTTTATGTACTAGGGCAGTCACGACTAAGGCCAGTTTCACAATATTAATATCAAACTATTCACCAGATGATAACTAAAACTTATCAGGTGATCGTGGATAAGCATAGCTTCTGGTCGAGTAGTCTGAACAATACAAAATCGATATTTTCATACCAAAATTAACATTAAAAAACTCCACCTGTAATAAAGGCTCTTGAATGGCCGTCAACGTGCAGTTTAACGACGCAATTAATGTGGCTACAGTATAAACTTGTAAACTCTTCAGGAACGAACAAACGTATGCAAATTATGCGATATCGTGAAATGTTGCGTGCGCAATCAAAACTTACCTGTGTGATGAACTTCATGTAAAGTTAGTGTACGGTGATGTGGAGTAATTGTGTTGAGTAGGGAAAAGAGATGTTACATTGTTTGACAGGGTCTGAAAGGTTTTGGAACATATTTTTAGAGGCTTTTCAGTACCGTATGCCATTCGAAGACGAAAGTAAAATATACACACAAAAAAATAATTCTTAAACAATTTTGAACTCAGAATCATTCTGCTAGCTTTTCATTATAAATATTTATCATCCTCTACCTTTTTTTTTTTTTTTCAGGGGTAAACCTTCAAAAGGCACCCTACCTCCGGGGAGTGGGGTCAGGAGTGTGGGATTTTTACCTCACTAAAACCACCCCGGTGATCACCATCCGCACATAGGGGTGGTCCCGGTTCCTCTTAAAAGACCAATTCCGGAACCACTCCTGCGCAACGCCTGTAAGGCACATCCATGGGGAGACTGTAAAGGGGCCTCCCCTTAGCCTCGCTATGCACGGCAGCACGTGACCACTATGCTACCATCTTCCCTGGGGTCACTTGGTAGACGGATAGAGTCCCCTCTCTATGCGCCCGCAAGGTCCATTTCTCAACAATATTGGGTTGGACTTCCAATCTTAGCGGATGCAGCTGGTATACGGTCCTGGTCTGTTATTTTTGTCAGGCCTAATTTATTTATGCAAAAAGAAAAATGGTGCATCATCCTCTACCTAGCCTTTCCCGCCGTTGGGGTCGGCTTCTATGTTACCAGATGCAGCTGAAGGCTAGTATTTTGCATGGAGCGACTGCCTAACTGACCTCCACAACCCAGTTACTGCGTTACACGATACCTCTTGGTATTACTCGTAAAATACATAGCTCCAAAATGAAAATAACTACATTTAAAGCTCTACACGTCCACGTCCTACGTCGAAATATTTATTTCTAGCCATGCAAACTGGAGTCTACACCAAACTAAGCCATTCTGGTAACGTTAGCTGTCCTCACTTTTTTTCTTCAGCTGTCGAATACCTGCTATGTTTTCTCTACGTCGGATACTATGTGACGTGAACATTTATCAGTTGTCTAGTACCCATAACACAAGCTCTGCTTAGCTTGGGACTAGATGGCGTTGTGTGATAGTTTTGGAATATTTATTTATTTATTTATTATTTATATATATTTTTTTTGTATATTGTAGAAAAACCGAGTCACACAATTTCTGACGCGCGGTTTTCTACTTGGACCGCTAAACTAACTGTAGAAAAAAAACTGCTGTGCTCTATACTAGGGGTATTTTCTACAGTTTACTACAGTTAGATTGCGATGTGGTTCTAGATAGTACTTAGTAGTTCTGGGTGACACAGTTTACTTGTCCATTAGGAATGGTTTTACTTTAAACCTACTGATTTTACATGTTTTACTATCTTTGTTGCAGCTTATTTTATGAAATTTAACCTGAATCTTACAATAAATCTATTTTTTTATATTTAAGATTTTTTTACAGCGCATATTGGTGAAATTTAACATGAAATAAGTATAACGCTAAATAGTCGTCCTAATAAAATGTAAGGCCCTATGCATACATACGTGTTTTTTTCCGTGAAAAACTACGGTTTATTCCCCTGTGTAGGGACGGTCGTCGGTGTTGTATTTATCACTATGGAAGCTTATACACGGACACAATTTTTCTATGGCACGGTTTATACGCCGACCGTACCACAATGAAACCATGCCGTGTACAAAAGGCCTTACACAACAACTAGGCGAATTTGTGTACTACATTTCATGTTACGTTTTACCAATCTGTACCCTGTGACAACTCTACGATTGATTTATTTTGTTAGATTACAAGTTTTTTTGTATTGTTTTAACTGGTTTCTAAGGTTTCTTAACTTAAATAATCTTTAATCAGCTGCCCTTGTAACACAAGCCGTAAACCTATAGCCAACACGGCTATAACCTTAGTTATCGTACTACATAATGGAACATATAACACACGTCTATGTAGATCGTCTCCGAGAGCGTCATCTCACATTTTATAGCCAATTAAACTGGTAGTTAACAAAGAGTCGTTTGTCTTAATAAAGTCGGTAAAACGAGACCGCCGATAACCTTCAGTTAAACAATGTTTAACAATTCCCCGGTTATGTGTGAGTTGTTGGGTGGGTTATTATCTCTGGATAGTTCAAGGCCAGCTAGAATAACGTGTTGGGTAAAGAAATTAATTTGAATGCTAAGATCCTCCTTTAACTCTGTCTTTTATTTTTGTCAGGCCTAAACTGTTAACGTCCAGATGAACTTAGGTGAAGTGAGCTTGAAGTGAGCTGTCAATAGTGTCAATCCCTAGCATTAGGTGGAATGATAACTCACTTCACTTATGTTCTCATGGTGAAGTATTATTATTTATTATTATTATTTACGGAAACAATTTTAGTTTAAAATTGAAATTGTTATTCAATGAAGTAATCAGAAGATTTTCTTATCTACATAAAATGGTGTCCACAACAAATCGGTTTTCAACTGACTGACACTAAAACAATTTGTATCAAAAAACTCCCTAAACACACACAACACAGTCTTCATAAGATTGACAGTAACGCAACGACTGTCAAAGCAGTCCACAAATAACAGCCGGGACCAACGGCTTAACGTGCTTTCCGAGGCACGGAGGGGTCTTGGTATGTGAAGATGGTCACCCATCCACGGAACAACCGCGGGAAGCGTAGCTTAATCTGATCGATCGACCTGTGCGGTTGTTACTTAGCCACAAGCCCCTCACCAAAGATAGTAAGTGAACAGTCATTATTCATAGAGCCTTGCACTAAATTATTGCATCGTAATTCAAGCATCGATGCCCTATAAGCAGTGAGATATTTAAGGTCAAGCTAAAACAAACGATTTCAAATCGTAGAAAAAAACCTGCATTCCCATTATAATCAGCATTGGGAGCTGCTCGTGTATGGTAACACTATAGGCACAAACGAGAAACGACATCTATGGACTATGCTGTATGGAGGAGTACGACGGTTGGTAGATACGGTACTTATGATAATGTATGACAGAAGTGCTAGTAAATACTTGCAGGAATGAAAGGGCTGAGGTCAGAGAAAAAGTAAAATCAGTATAGTTTACGCTGGTTTATTCCCTTACAGACTCATTAAATACATAAAAACACATCTTAGTAAAAAAATCGCGACTTCACGTCTTTTTTGTCCTTCAAAAAAGCTAACTGTCATCCTCCTTTTTAAATGCTTTCCATGTCATCCTAAGCATACGTCTTTGGCTCACTTGCCCCTTAGCATTCAGCTCTTTCACACAATCATACATTGACATGCATTCATTGACGTTTCATTCCTACATACTGTTACAGTTCCTTCACAGTTATTTTACCTTTGACAGCAGCAACCCAACAACAACCTTATTGTAACGACAATAAAGATCACTGTGATTTTTACAGTAATGCAAATTACAAGGTAAATTTACTATCAAAGGAAGAACTGCAAGTTTAAGTTTTACGATTTCGTACCACACTTTAATTATCTATGCATTCGTTTTGGTTTAAGACTAAGATCATTGGAACTGTAAATATATCTGAGGGTTAATTCCCTTATTTTTGATAATTGATTTTTGATAATGTTCGCATTCTAATGACAGTATCAATCTGTCAAAAAAATCACTAATTTACCTGCATTTTTGCCATGTTTTTGACATGGATTGTCGCTGAGATGAGATTCATTGACATCTAAGGCTTTACAGTCTTCGCCTGCCTTAGCCTTAGGGGGCTCTTGGTCTGGTCATATTTCTCCAACGTACCCTTGTTTTGACCTGAGATGAGATTGCGAATTGAATTTGAACGTAGTTTAAGTACGAGAATTTGCCTTCTGATGTCAGACTTCCTATACAAAAAACGTATGAATCTGTAAGGCAATCCAGAACGAAATAGCAATCCAGGAGAAATTCTTTGACACCACCAACCCAACTGTTGCACATACCACATCCTACTGTTCCAGCTCCTACCACACCATAACTGCTCGACTTTTTGCCACATCTCCACCAGCTGTCGCCATGTTTATGGTGGCCGCTCCACGCACCACGCTTTGTTGCTTTTTGCTAACGTACGGCACAATTGCAAGGACACTGGAACTAAGGACTTGGCTCACCAAATATGTAGCGCCTGTGTTAAGAAAGGTATAAATATCTGGGCCTGTTCTTGATCAAAACATGTGAGTGGGGTTTTTTTGTTTAGCCATGTGGAGCAGAGGTTTTTGTTAAATTGGTTGGTCTATAAGGCTGTGTGGCGTCTTGTTGATGGCCATATATTTGATAGATACCTACAGTTTATTGGACATGGTTTATTGGTGTATTTTACACAAACAGACTGATGGAATTGAACATACAGAAAACAAAAACATATTAATTGCATCGTAGAAGTTATCTACGTTACTCTCAAGGTCAAATATGTCTATGAACTGGTGGAGCGGAAGTCGGTTGGATCACTGTACCGAGAAATGGATCGTCAACCATAGCCAATTAGATACTACCAACATTTCATAGCTGCCACCAACATTCGGCAAAACCTACCCAAAACAAAAGCACATGAAAATAAAGTACAAAAAAAAAAAAACACTTTCAACGAAAATAAAAAGAATATCTACCGCGCCGATTATTGTACCGAGTTAAATTTACGGACGCAACGACGGGTTTTTTAATCGCATTCGGATTCGCTAAACGATCACCATTTTTGTAATTGAATTTTGTTTTTTAGTATACCTCTGTTTGGTTTACGTTGTGCTAAATATTATTGTATTGTATTATTCATTGAAATATTACCTGGAAAACTCCGTGACCCGTTTGTAAATTCTGAAAACGCTCTCTATTATATCGGACAATGGAATGCTTTTATTCTGTATTGTACATGTTGTCTTCAATATAGGTATTGAAGACAACACGTACAATACAGAATATACCTATACATATTACCTATAAAACCTGGCCATGATAACACAACCAAAGTTAGGACTTTGGTTGTGTTATCATGGCCAGGTTTTCGTGATTGTTATTGATATTTATATATAATAAGGACGTTTATTTAAATATATTCTAATACATTACATATATTTACACAATTTAAGCTATCAGTCGTAAAATAATAATATGTACAAGTAGGGGAAAGGAAAAAAGGAGGGCAAATAATTAGGTATATTTTTAAATAGCTTTTTGCGTATGGTTATATTTAAAATGATAAAATTATTCCTCAATTTTCTTGATTGCACCTACCACTGTATGTCTTTTCATCACCCAAAGGTTTACTGGTAGAAAATGCCTATGGCATTAAGTCCGCCTCTGTACATTTGTGTGCTTAAAGTATTAAATAAATAAATTGTTGCTGTTGGCATAATCGAACCGATTATTTGGCAAAGCAATAATTTTGTACTTGGAATAGAATACAAGGTGCTTTTCGTTTCAAATATTGCATTGCACAGTTCTCTCAACTTTTATTCTTACGAAATAGTGAAAAACGTCTCCGGTCGACCCAGACACCATCGCAAACGTCTCACGACTCTCCAGACAGCTGTTATATTATATAATCGCGATTACAATAAACAAGTCCGCTTGTATTACTGTTGTTACGTTTCACATAGTGTGGATGCACCTTTTGATTTGACATTGACGTTGGAGGGCATTGTAGATGGGACTTTGGACGTTTTTTCGTTTTTGGTTTTTGTTTGAAAAATGGAATATTTTATGGAAATGGTAATGTAACACCTGTAGTTTTATTTTCAGAATTTTTTCACTAAGTTTTCTAGTGACCACGCATAGTGGCTTCAATATTGGCATAGAAATGACTTCCCATCTGTCGTGATTATGGTTTTGATACCAACTGCTTCAGCTTGCTTGATAAGGGAGCTTGTTTTGGACGTTTTAATAGCATTTTTTATTTTTTTATTAATTTAGGTTTTTTTTTCTGTAGACCTCTGTTATGAAATGCTTAGGTTAAAAAAGTTCGTGTTAAAATTGTTGCCGTCCAATTACGATATTAGAGTTCCGTACCTCAAAAGGATAAAACGAAACCCTTATCACTTCGTAGTCCGTTCGTCCGTCTGTCTGTCTGTCTGTTACGAATGCCAGCCCTACAGGGCACTGCACCCTTAACGTTACCGTAGCATGCTTCCTAAAACTGACTTTCCCTACTATTAACAATATAAATAGCGCATTCCCAACTAGAATGGGCGCGCTACATACCTCGCAGTCCTTAAGACAGTGTCGTTAAACAATTACCGTTAGTTTCGGTTACTGCCGGGGTGGGGCGCCACTGTTTGTGGATGACCCTTTATTTACGATATTACTTGGTATGTGAATGAACAGTATTATTTCACTGGCTAAGTTTATTCGGCTGTTAAATGTGAGGCACTCGTGATATTCCTTAGGGAGGAAGTTTCATGGCGTATTATTCACGCTTATTTCTGACGCCTCGTTAGTCGGTGGTGCATGTGGCCCCTCAGGAACTTAGGGCCCTATCTTGCGTAAGGTTTATAGCAGTGTTTTTATGATTATGTCCTGGTGGAAATAATGCTCAAAATATGGCGATAGCTAGAGTTTTAGAATTACAACCAATTAAAGATACGCCCATCTTGAGTATGGATAAAAGTGCATGAATGGACTGAAACTATTGGTATCGATTTATAATGTTTTGTAAAGGATGTCATATAGGACATAAAGTTACTTTATTATGTTCTTCAGAAAGGTCTGGTGCATAGTACTCGCAACTGGCGTCCGTGTATGACCAGATGTATGAACGTAAACGAGGCAAAAGGAGTAATGTAAGGATCGTAGCACGTGGCGTCCTGTAGTTTCTGCCTACTGGAAGAAGGTTTGATTTATGTATGTACTAGCTGCGCCCCTCGGTTTCACCCGCATAAGTTGCGATCCCGTGGTAGTATCGGAATAAAAAGTATCCTATGTATTAATCCTGGTTATAAACCACCTGTGTGCCAAATTTTATCCAAATCCGTTTAGTAGTTTTTGCGTGAACGAGTAACAAGCATCCATCCATCCATCCATACAAACTTTCACGTTTATAATGTTAGTGGGATAGGATAGGATGTATTTTTTTTAAATAATAACCAAGAGTAGCATCATAATTCTTGTCACAAAAACATTACCCAACACGCCGCACCATCTTTAAAACAGATTGAAGCCTCATAAACAAAATAAGAGTAACATACATAGACGTTATCGCCAGCATGGTGTCACGCGTTTGTCCATTGTCTGCCAGTCTATTGTGCGGGCCAGGCGAGACGTGGTGTCTGCACTTGTATGCAGGTAGGAATGCAGTCGTAGCGTAAGCGCCCTTTATGAGTAGGGAACGTTATTTGGAAAAATGTAATCTTGGAATTAAGGCAGCATAATAGGCTATTTTCCTAAAAAAATCTAATTAGTCCGTCAGTTAGATTATCAAAAAATATTGAACCCGTATTTTTTCTTTTGTCAATTTTATAAAAAATGATGAAGATATCGCCCGTTAAAGTTCCGCGTGACGTCATTTGCTTGCGACACTTTTGCAAGCAATTGACGTCACGACCCCCGACTCCCAAATTTTGACGGGCTTTATCTTTGTCATTTTTTGTGTGATTGACAAAAGAAAAAATACGTGTCCATTATTTTTCGATAATCTAACTGATGGACTAAACATAATAATTATTTTTTTACCCAGACAACTACCCTATTGCTGGGTAGTTTTTGAGGGATGGAAAATTAGATAAAATACAAGCTCTGTACACTATGGAATTGCCCATCGACAAAAATGACTAACTTCTATACAAATTTTCATCCTAAGGAGATGATTTAAAAAAAAATCCTTTCTTAGTACTCACCTACGTTGTATAATATTCAGGGTGACAGGAACATCGACGCGTAAACTGTAACCATAAATTTAGCACATGATTCTGAATTCGGTAGCGTAGACATTTTTCGTCTAAAAAATAATCTGCTGTTTCATAGAAAAGTGCAATACTTAAATAAAAATGTATGGAAAAGCGATTTTGGTTTCAGTTGTTGTTAAAAAAACATTGTTAACAAAATGGTTCAGAATACTGCCACCTGTATACATATAAGGAAATCGTGTGCAAAATTTCAACTTTCTAGGCCCAGCGGTCTATGCCGTGCCTTGTCTCTCAATGCGTAAATGACTTCACGATTTTTATTCAGTTGATACCTCCGAATACTAAGTGAAGAGATGTAACTTGAATTTTTGGCAATTCAATAGTAAATTTTCTTTTTTCCAATTCAATAGTTGTCAAGTGTGTTGCAATGGAAATTTAAGAATGCTATCATCACGTACAAGAGCCAAACAAGATGATAATAACGAGCTGACGAAGGATTTACAAAAGTACAAAAAGTAAAAGATTTTTATAATGATGCAGGAAAATAGTAAAGACAGCTACGTGTACTCAGAGTCATGGTGAATCCCATTGCTCGGTCCTAGAAAAAATGCAAAAAGTGGAAATGACATATATGTATAATATCGAATAAAAGTCAGCAGAAAAGTGCCGAGTCTTTAAAATTCTACGAAATAAAGTAACTACGTGGAATCAATCATCTGCCTAGCCTTTTTCCCAACTATGTTGGGGTCGGCTTCCAGTCTAACCGGATGCAGCTGAATACCAGTATTTTACATGGAGCGATTGCCTATCTGACCTCCACAACCCAGTTACTGGGTAATACGATGCCCCTTGGTAAGACTGGTTGTCAGACTTTCGGGATTCTAACTATTCGTAACGACTGTCAAAGATCCATGAATGACAGCCGGGACCAACGGCTTAACGTGCTTTCCGAGGCACGGACGGGTCTCGGTATGTAAAGACGGTCACCCATCCACAGACCAACCGTGGCAAGCGTAGCTTAACCTGATCGATCGACCTGTGCGGCTATTATTATATTTAGCCACGGACCCCTCTCGCGGACTAAGTGGAATCAATACAGCTTGAATATGAACAGTCAGGTAAAATCGACGTTATGTATCTGAAAAATGATGTAGTAATATAATATATGAAACAAGAGTATTTCTTGCACAAAAGGATGTCACTCTTTGTTACAATTCATTTATATATGAAAATGAAGAGAACTCTATTCCATTTCGCTTAAATAATAAGTTCACAGGGATTCATTTTATTAATGTGGGAAATACTCTTGAATATTAATTTTATGATTAAGCTCAATTTTAAGTAACCTACACCCAGTAAGTACATAATCGGTGAGAGATAAACAGTTGATGTTAATGATAAAAAGGGCGTGACTTTATGAAGAATCTCTATGTATAAAATAAAGAAAGAAAGAAAAGTATTTATTGTGACTCGCACAGGAAAATCACAAACTAAACTAAATTACTTAATTATTAGAAAAACGCATGGTACCTACATAAACTAAACACAGTCATAAATATATATTTATGACTGTGTTTAGTTTATATACCATGCGTTTTTCTGCCAACATCAACTTAAATTATTCCGACTATGCTCTGATTGAAAAGTCATTTTAAATTATCTTTAAGAAAGAAATGGTTTACGTAGACAGATGCATCTACCTATGGTAACTGCTTTACCAAACTAACCAATCATGGCACATCTCACAAACACCAATCACATTGATGAATGATACGAGATAATCACTGATGGCTACACGGATGATAGATAAGCAAGATAATGATCCGGTCGGCTATTTTCTATGTACCATTTGTATGTGTCCGAATTAGACGCATCTCACCGTGGAGGAGATTAATACAGATGTTTGTGGCTATGAAGTGTGCGATACAAGATTTCCATTCACTTTGTTGATCGGAATTTTCGTAAACAATTTATTTTTTAGATTTTAACAATGGCGGTTTTTAGGGTTCCGTACACAAATGGTGCCAACGGGACCCTATTGCTAAGCCTTCGCTGTCCGTCCGTCTGTCCATCTATCCGTCGGTCTGTCTGTCAGCGGGCTGAATCTCATGAAATTTGACATTTCCTTTCGGTATTCAATAAGATACATTCTGGAGAGTGTGCGCGGGAATTACATGACTTAATTCCGCCATCACCGTTCCATCATCGGACAACCCGTCGTACGGCGAGTGTCAACCCTTACGTTGTTGACACCGCTTCGGTCCCGACGAAGCGTTTCGCCTCGTCGTTTATACCGCGTACAGCGAAGGACTGGAACAATTTGCCTGCAGCGGTCTTCCCGTCTGATTATAATTTAAGTGTCTTCAAGGCTAGAGTGAATAGGCTCATAATAAATTAGTGCGCTTTACCATCAATGATTGCATCACTGCTTTCCATCAAGCGGGTCAAGCACTAGTTTATATCTAGTTTATACAAGAAACGTGGCGTTATTTTAAAAACAAGATGGCCGCGTTAAGACTGATTTAGGCCACGCGCCAAAAGATACAGCAGAGGTACAGCTATATCCAGGACGGTTCCTAGAAAGGCCAAAAGTGTGCTGTTTTGGAACATCATTAATGAGTTTGCAAGGTATCAGAAACTTTTTGCTGATTTTGCAAATAGTCACAAACAACTTCACTCCTTGAATAACAAAAAAATTGGTATTTTTAAGAAATGTTTTGTACAGTTTCGTACTCACTTTATCAAAATCCAAAAAATCTTAACATCACCGATGACTACGAAACCTGCCACTATCACAACCTAATGATATCGCCTGACGCAGGTCCTCTCCGGACACGGATGTTTCGGGAGGTTCGGGCACATAATCAGGCGGGAGGAGACGCCCGGGTGTCATCACTGCGAGGATCGCCCCGAGGACACGGTGGAGCATACGGTGGAGGTCTGCCCCGCTTGGGCAGAGCACCGCCGTGTCCTCGTAGAGGCGATCGGCAGCGGCGGCGACCTCTCGCGTCCAGCCCTGGTGCAAGCCATGGTCCGGGGCGAGAGGGAGTGGGAGGCGGTCACCTCCTTCTGCGAAGCAGTCATGCTAGCGAAGGAGGTGGCGGGATGGGCGAGGGAGAGATCCTCACGCCTCAGCCGCCGAGGGAGACGCTCCAGGCGTCGGGAGCCGCGTGACGACTCCCGGCCACCGTAGGCGCAGGCCTGCGGGCGGAGAGCAATGGGTAGCTCTCCGTCCGATCAGGACCAGGCCCGTGCCGGACGGCGTGTTTGTGTTCCACGCGCGCCTCAAAGAGTTGTCAGCGTAGTTGACGGGGCCCGACAGGGCCGAAGCCTGCCGGGGTAGCGGGATCGTCCGAAAGGGTTACCGCTGCCCTGGTACAGAAAGGGCTAAGGAAGGAACACGGGTGGGTTTTAGTCAGTAAGAGTCTGACACTCCCTTCTGCTCCACCCAGAGCGGGAGGAGTCATTTGATGATTTCCCATCCACAAAAAAAAAAAAAAAAATGATATCTTAACTACCAATGTTTTATTATCTAAAGCGTGGAGCTCATCTCCAAAGGTCGCGGGTCGCACAGCCTCACGTTATCAAGTGTGTCGATAAGCAGACGACCAGAACAACACATTTTATTAAAGTGAGTTGTCACTTCCGAGATAAGATTATAGTCACATTATGGTTAACCCGTTTTATGCCGCGTGGGGGGGGGGGAGGGGGTTTACCAGAGTAGAGCAGTTCCGTATACTAAAATGATCAGAAGGCCAATTCCCATAAATAAAAACGTTTAAAATCTAGTCGCACTCTCAGCGACAATAAATGACAAAACTTATTAAAAATATAGGGATTTTAGAGGTATTTTTGACAGATTGGGACTGAGATCAGACTGTGAACGTTCTTAAAATTACGAGAATAGCTCCTCAGTTGGAATGATGGAGAGAAAATTAAAACCAGACTTTAGTTAACTATCATCATTACTTTGCAAAACATAATTTTTAGAGTCACAGTTAATGTTCATACTAAATTGTATACAAAATGGTTATGTGACTCAAAAAACTCACTCCAGTTTGAGTTTGACAAGTAACAGTGGCAGCATTAAAATACATGTACACAGCAACCTACTCTATATTAGACAGACGTTTTTATCATAACTGTCAGAAACACTTTTGAAGCATATCTAAGGAAATAGATACATATGACTTTTCACTTTTTTACATCTGTCACCAACCTAAGTTGTACGCGAGTAGAATAAACAGGTACCTATTAATATACATGACATAATATCACGCCCTAAAAGTATTCTCCAGAAAGGTAGGCAGAGGAATAATTATGACTTCTTGTCAACCCTTACGAAGAACCACATTTTGCAAGAAATGTTTTAGTCGAATGTAAAAGGGGGCAACCCTATTAATATTATTTGGCCATAAATTCCGACTTATGATACAGAAAGAATCCTGAATGGGAGATCCTTCTATAATACGTTTACCCGAACCTAGGGATCAAACCTAGGACTACATCTACATAACACTTGCGACCACTTTAGACCAATGAGGCTGTCGAGATCATTATTTACCTATACATATCAAAAATTTTATAAAGTCGCTTTTCGTGATTATGTGTGTGACCGCGTTGTTCTTCGAAAGTACGCCACGGATTTTGGAGGAGTTTCAACCATCATTTAGAGAATTTTATTCTGGAAGGTTTATGTGTATAATACATTAATATAACTTAGATAAGTAGACTCTTCACGTGACCAGAGGGCTGGCTTTTTGGCCAAAGAATCAATATTGCCATACAACGTGGCAATGCTGCCAGTCTTTTGATCACTTTACTTGTTGACAACGATGAAGGCGAATTTTTTGATGCACTGTGATTCTTTCCTTTAGTATATCATCATCATTTGCCTAGCCTTTTCCCAACTAAGTTGGGGTCGGCTTCCAGTCTAACCGGATGCAGCTGAATACCAGTATTTTACATGGAGCGACTCCCTATCTGACCTCCATAACCTAGTTACCGGTAATACGATACCCCTTGGTAAGACTGTACATATATTATTATTATTATTATTTTTAGGCTGTTGGCTTTTAAATTATGTAAATATTTTAAGATGTACCAACAAAATAATCAAATAAAAAACTATTGGTATAAAAAAGTAATAAAAAAAAACTTGGAAATAGCACAGAAATCTCGATGTTATGACATGTCACCACATGAGTATATTGTGTGAAGCAGGGTCGGATCGCTGGTTCTAATAGAAGTAATAAGGAATGCCTGCATCTACCCATGTTGAAGTGTCTATTAATGATACTATTATCAGTGGAACACGATTAAATAATATCTTAACAGCTTCATCTTTATCTCGACTAGGAACATAATTATTTTGAATAGATATTGATAGTAAATGGTCGTGTCCTGTCCATCCTTTTACTGATGCCTGTGTGAATGATGACTTCTAATATTTTATTGGAAAGATATTAAGTTAGTAGCTCATGTTTAGAGGATTTTTTTTTTTTTTTTAGAATCTCCAACAAAAGATATACACTAAACATTACATATAATTAATGGACGACAAAGTATTTAGTAGATGTACTACTTCAATTACAGGACACCCTAGCATGCACAATAAAATGAACAACTAAGCTAACAAATTAAATACCTAATACATAATAAAATAAAATAAAACATTTGACAGTGGAACATAAAAACACAACAAATTCTGTAAAATATTAGAAAAAAGAATAATAAAATACCTAAAATAAAAAAATAAAAACATTCGTATTACAATAAATTTTAAAGACATGAATGAAAGGCGACTAAAAAAAGGTATTTTGTATGTTATTTACTAAAACATGGCAGATGTGAGTTGAAACTCCGGGAGGGGACCTAAGAGAACATAATAGTGACTTTATTGGTGATGTTCTTCAGAAAGGTCAGTTACGTCAGGTCCTTGCAACCGGCGTGCATGTATGACCAGAAGGCCAATTCTCGTCATTCAAAACGATCAAAATCTAGTCGCAGTCTCATCTCGGCGACAAACAAATGTCAAAAACTTGTCAAAATGTAGGAAATTTGACGTATTTTTGACAGATTGAGACTGAGATCACACTGTGAACGTTCTTAAAATTACAAGAATTGCCCCTCTGATGTATGAACGTAAACGAGGCAAAAGGAGTAATGTAAGGATCGTAGCAGCTGGCGTTCTGTAGTTTCTGCCTACCCCCATGGGAAGAAGGCTTGAGTTTATGTATGTATGTATATATTAAGTTAGTTTAGAATCTAAACTGTATGTCTACCTATCAAAACTTTCGTGTTTCTCGAAGGGGCTACGATGAGCAAACAAAGCGTATGGAAAGTATCGCAGTTGCCTTTAATTAGTTGTCTTTATAGGAATCATTACTAAGCTATCGTTCAAAACTTAAGTTTAATGGCTGCGCGTTGCGTAAACAACCCAAGCTTATAATTATACCGAAGCTTGCTTAGTCACAGATGACAGAATGAAAATAAACCTCTAATGATTCAACATGGCGTATAATTTAATCCACACGACACTTAACGCCTCGACTCATTACATGCAACATTCAACTTTCTTTGACTCCTTATTACAAAACAAACATCTTTCTAAACAACCACACAACTTACGACCTTAAAAATAAACCTTAGAATTCAAAATTGTGGAGATAAAAAGGCGTAACATACGTGGTTATGGTTTTGATATAAACAGTAGCGTCATCTGTCGAGATCAATAAACGTTTCAATTTGAATGTTCTTTTTATAAATTTAGATGACGATGGAGTTATGTGACGTGCGCGCGCGACGCTCACTTAAAAACTTGTTCCGAGTCATGTTTGGTGAAGAAAAGTTATAATTGATTTTATTGGATTTTTTGGACTTTGTTAGCATATTTGATTTAAAGGGTCTATGACTTTATGCAAATACAGTTATATATATGTTGGAGTCATTCGTTTGACTATTCGGAACGCTAGCGTCATCTCGTGGCGCTAGACAGAGTCTAGCCTGAGTTCGTGGTGGGACGAGAGCAACAGCTACAAAAACGGTGTGAGCAGAGCTCTCGAGAAGATCGAAACATTGGACATCGTACGAACAACATGTGCTCAGAAACTGTCAATTGCGTTCCGTATCGTTGAGTTGTGCGAGTGTGTGATTCGCTAGTGTGACTAACTTGTTCGTAAATTATAATCTGATTTGAACTGTAAACCGTTTTTCTATCGTGCTGTAACCAACACTACCCATAGTACGCCCACAGTAATTAAAATATGCCTGATGCTAACGAGAGACAGACATACCTTCTCCGACATATATATATATATATATATATATATATATATATATATATATATATATATATATATATATATATTTTACAGTTTTTGAAAAACTTACAGCTAAAAACTTTTGCACGATTGAGAGTAATAAAAATAAGGCCAATTACAAGTTTTCACAGATAGAAGAGAGAATATAAACCAAAAATATTTGAGAAGGTAAACAGCGTTTTGGGTAAATACATTAACATAAGTACAAATGCGTTTCCAACAGCGTAAATTGTTATCAATTAGGTTACGTGATCAAAAAAGAAGAAAAGAAATAAATAATTTGGAGTCCCTAAAACAATCCATACGATTGGCAGTGAAGAATTTCCCCATGGAAAGAGTGCGTGCTTCTATTGTAACTGGCCTCAACGTTTAAAGGACTGTATTGCAGCCAATGGAGACCACTTCGAATAAGCTTTTTATATTTTAAATTGTTTTATATTTATGTATTAAACTAACACACTGTAAAAGTAATAAATATTATTTGCAATAAAAAAAAAATGTTTTTCTTCGTGACAATATTTATGGCAAGACTAAGTATATATTATTGTATTTTCTTCATGTTTCTTATTATAAGGCAGAGTTTATTGTTCAAAGTATATTATGTATTCATTTCACTTTATATTATGTGTACTGCACAGTTTGTGTATGGAATCCGTGGATAACACTGTCACTTATGTATTAGGCGATGTTTTATTGGTTCACTTAGGTTTTGTTCACTTATGAGCACTAAAAGTAATTTTAACAATTTTTTTATTAACAGAGCGTTTGTTTTTACTTTAGGCTAGACGCAGCGCCATCTACCGACCGAAAGATAGTGTTATGTTACGTCAGATACTCTAAGGAATTCAAAGATAAACTAAAAAGCTAATTCATAACATAATATCACGCCTGTAATCCCTGAAGGATTAGGCAGAGGTGTACCTATAGTACACCCACATGTCGCAAGTTATGTTTAAGTCCTCACTCATAGGGGCGAGCCTTTTGCCATCAACTGGGCACAAATCCACACTCCGCGCTGCTCATAAGAAATTCCTTATCCCGACCTGGGAATCGAAACCAGGACCTCATGCTCATCATTTCAGCCGAAAGACGTCCACTGCTGGACATAGGCACCCAAGCATCGCCACTTCGACCGTTTTTGTGCTATCCAAGCACATCCTAACAGGGCTCTATAACAAAATTATCACTTTAGTTTCAGGACTCAGTAACGTGAAGCACGCCAAGTAAGAATCGTGATAAAGCCTTTAATGTTGCTAACCTCATTTTCTTGGCCGTCAAGTGCCATTAAAAGTTTAAGCTTCAGCCTAGGATAGTCTGGAGACCTTAGTCGCCTTTATGACTGGATTTAGTGTGCTAATAAATAAGTGTGGCCATATTACAGATAGTGTTTGTGTAACAAACTTTCTATATTGTTTCGTAGTTGAGGATTGGAGATTATAAGGATGAACGGTTTATGTTATGTAAGTTGTTAACAGTGTCTGTAACTTCGTATTTTGTTTTGAGCTGGTTATAAGAATATGGTGAAGATATTTATTAGTAGAATATAAAGTAATATGCTGTTAGTCTGATAACCACTAGACAAAACTGTGTTAGTTTTCAAGTGATATGTAGAGACGACAGCACATCAAGCTACTACAACATGTCAAATTTCTTTAATCGATTTTCAACTTTATTGCCAAAGCATTAGGTTCAAGGTTGATTGGGAAAATTTGACAGTTTCGGGTAGCTTAAGTGCCGGCTGTACAACGTCCAACGCTGTCCGTACCACTCTCTGTGACTATAAAAAGTAATCATCAAAGACCAAAGTGCACCAAAACACATACAAAGGTCACAGCACAGCAAGAATACATTAATTTGTCAATATGATAACATCCCATTTTGTTTTTGCAACAAATACACTACCCAAAAGTATCTATAGGCACAGCTTAATGCTAAGATCAAAAGGATCCCTTCAAGATAGTCCAAAAAAATATTTTTAACCTTTTAGTGTGTTATATTTTTGGAATCGTCTCCTATTATTGTCAAGACGTTACTTGTTGATGTCCGAAATCCGACTTTATCAGCCTTATTTATAAAAATCTCGCTAATCACTCATTAGCTACTGTTTAGCTAACCATTTATTTAGCTCTTAATAAATGCTTAACTTTTCTTTATTCATAAACACTAGTTAGCAGGTGATTAGTAGCGAAACGAAATAGAGGTAAAATTATGCGTTTGGCACAGATTATGATCAAAATAGTTGACTAAAAAAAGGAATTTTTAGAATAAACTTGTCAAAACTACGATTTTTGATCTGTCGTGACTTTGGCAGATAAAAGTCAGAAATTTCATCGGATAATTTGAATATGAATAAAATAATGTATTATGTTTAAATCATTGTGTTTGCGATGGTAGCAATGAAAATAATAAGCTCCAATAATTGGAGTAAACAGGAAAAAGTATTTACGAGTATCTCTGAATTTATATCTACTTACTAATATAAACTGACCAAATTAATGTTAAAGCAGTAGCCGATAACAGCTATGTATTTTCATGCCCTTTATGCTTGTTAACATGAATTTAGTCTTTTAAATATGTAAGTGGGTACTTGTGTCTATATTTACTACTGTTATATCTCCTACTGTTTTCACTGATATATCTACTACTGTTTTTGTAACGGGGTTTCGGTGTCTTTTCCTAATAATTATTATACTTGTTTCAGATACAAGTTGGACTGCTGCTATGAAAGCCACCATTAATACCTAGCACCAATACTATTCTACCTCGCAAAGACGGAGATGGAGGAGACCATGCTACGTGAAAAAGATGAGGAATGAGAGTGGCATGAGTAAAGAATGGCACCCATGTCTTTGGAGGAAGAGTATTGGAAAACAATAATAATATAGAACAAAAATGTAGTTTTATTCCGTATCAAAATAAATTATTTCTACAAAGTGTCTCTTATTATTTCTGTGTGACTGCCACGACGTGGCTTTTCTCTAGTTCTGTACCATAGAACTGGCGTCATAAGATAACACATGGACACATGGGATAACACATTGAATAATCACTATCTGTGATAAGCTTGTTCACGAACTCAGTCTCTTCAAACCTGCTGAGCCACCTCATTGAGCTTTCCCTATAAATCCTTTCATCATATATATTGACGACATATCATATTGACGACACGGTTGGCACAGTGGTTAAGCGATTGACTGCTGCGCTGCGTGTCACGGGTTCGATTCCCGCACGGAACAAATATTTGTATGACCTACAAGTAGTTGTTCCGGGTGTGGCTGCTTATGTATGTGAGTTTAAATGTTTGTAAACGCACCCATGATATAGAAGAAATTCCTAGTGTGGGGCAACGTTTAAAAAAAAAAATGTACTCGGAATGAAGAATATGCAATAGGTAATCATTCTCGTAGCGGTCTTGTACGAGTTTTGTAGGTCTTCCTTCTTCTACTTCCCTCCGGGGTTTCAAAATTATTTAACTCTGCTACATCATTTTGGAAATCCAGTAAAAGATTGTCGAAATCCATATTTATGCACTACTTGATACTATGAACAAACTAACCTCGAAGTGCAATGATCCGATCAGTTGATTCAAATAAAATCCGCCATGTTGCCTCTTAGCATCCTCTTATCAGTGGTCAGGTGGTGTTTAATTTTTACAGCTACTAATCAATTGCTTAGCATCCTCTTAGCGCTAAATAGCTATTATGAATAAGAATTTTGCTAATCAGTTGCTTAGCAATTGATTAAAGTTTTATGAATAAGACTGAAATGTTTTTATGAAAACATAACGTCACACGACCTAGACGAGTCGATGGGCAACTTAGGTATATATCAATCCATCCGTTACGACACTTGGAGGTGATAATGAATCCAACGATCCACAGATACGCGTGAAAAACATAACACAATCTTTGCTGTGACGCAGTCAGGTAAAAAGTAGCTCAAAAATCAGCAAGTTCCAAGCAGGCCAAACAACGCATGACTGCAGCATTATTTCTTCCAAAATCCTCAGTCGGCCAAACAAATAACCAAATGGGCTCCAAGTGCGATAGTTCAATGCGGAACGTTTTATCACGCGGTGGGTAGTACAAAACAAATTGAGATCCCCTGATATGTGTGCGATACATAAATCTTCGCTGTTCGCGGGAATCCTTCGAATTATCTTGTTTTTGTTTTATTTACGGTATTGCGTAAATATTGTGTTCTTTTTCTAGGCCATTTATGGGTAAATTGGGGCTTACGGCTTATTGTTTTTTTTTTTTGTGGGCATTTACATAACCAGCCTTAAATGTTTCCACTGCTGGGACACATGACAGGCCTACTTTCTTCGAGATGGTGTGTGCTGTAATCCACCACGCGGGCCAAGTGCGGGTTAGTAGATGTCACATGTCTTCGAATTTTTGGTTTTAGGACATGCCGGTTTCCTCACGATGTTTTTCTTCACCGTTTTGAGAGCAGTGGTGATGAAATTATTTACACAAAGTAAAGCGCCTGTCTAGGTACGAACCCACGACCTACAACTCGTAAATCGGGGCCGTTACTGCACTGCTCTTAATCTCTTGTGGTAATATGAATAATAATAATTGATGACTTTATAAAAGTTCTAACAGGCTAGAACATTTTGTGCAAGAAAAACAATCAATAAATGTTATTTTTATCCGATTCTCTAGAAGGAGGATGTAAGGATTTTTGTGAACATTAACGCAGCACCTTCAAATGTTTACAAAAACCTACGATAAACCAGACTGTTAAGGGCTGTTTAAATGTTAATAAAACAATATTAGTGTATGTAACGTCGCGTCGGTGATTTAACGTCATATAAAACGTAGTGCATACTAGCGCCACGTAAAAACGGTGAAATGTAGAAACAAAAGTTTGTTTAACGCCACTCGCCGATAGATGTCACTACGTATCGGTTGCTACGAAAGCTTATGAACGGGAAAATAGATGAATGAAAATGTTTTGTTTACAGGACTGTATCCATTCTTAAACGTTTTTATTTAGTGTTTTCCTTATCTCGAGAGATTTTATTGTAAATTTGATCCGTAACACGCATGAGTACCTTCCGAATTAATAAGTATTATTGATAATAAAAAGGAAAAGGCCAGTGGAAAATGTAGGCAAATAGATTATTTCCCTTTTTTTTCTTTTAATCAGTTATTAGATTAGAATCTGCAACCGAAAAAAGCCTAAAACGCAGGTGTTATCAAGAAACGCTACCCAAACCATAACTAGCAAGTTACGGTGACACTCAAAACTAAAGTTAAAAGGAGTCGTTAGTAGATACTTTAACTGCACTTTAACAGCTTAAGACTTTAAGATAAGAGTAATGAACTAAAGATTTGGTAACTTTTTAAAGCCTCAAGTTTTTCCAGAGTTATCTGATGGTTTTTTTACAAGTTTTAACTGAATTTTAAGCGAACTAATGAATTATTCAATTGTAATCACAGCCAATTGATGTGCTCCGTTTGTAAAACGCCTTTTTCTAAATTAAAGGAATGAATCTTTTTCCTTAAAAAGAAAAGCTCGAGGAGCTATATAACAACGAGTGGATGGATCGAAGGTTAAGCTACACTTGCCGAGGCCAGTCCGTAGATGGGTGACCATCCTTTACGTACCGAGATTCCTCCGTGCCTCAGCAAGCACGAAAAGTTAGTCCCGACCGCCGTTCATTCATAGGTCTCTGGCCGTCGTTACGGGTACTCAGAACCCCGAAAATCTGAAAATCAGTTTTACTAAGGGGTGACTGTGTACGTTACCCAATAACTGGTTTGTGGAGGTCAGATAGGCAGGCACTCCATGTAAAGTAGCTGCATACTGTTAGACTGGAAGCTGACCCTTGCATAGTTGGAAAAAGGCTAGGGCGATAATGAATATTTTTCCTTACAGAGTGGTTAAGATTGATTTGTTTTTTTTTAATTTTCATCGGAAAATGTTGGAGACGGTAGGTTTTAGCTAGACTTTTAATGGAAAATAATATCGAGGTCTTTAAGAGTGAGAATATATTTCGACGCATGGTTAAAAAAGGAGCCACAACATCCACATAAATGGTAACAGGCTTTAGACCTAAGCCCTACGAATTTTTTAAATCCAACGATTAATCGCTCCCCAATAAGCCCTTCATGGGTAACTACCACTTTGAGCCGTTTGGGGTCAAAACGTTCGGGTCATGGGGCCCGAGTGCGCGTCTTCCTTTTTAAGCAAATTTCTCGCCAACTGGTCGACACTTCACAGGGCTAGCTGGTTCTTCGGCCAAGGAATTAGCATTGCCATTCAACGTGGCAATGCTGCCCGTCTTCTGGGCACGTTTCCGGATAACAGCGATGCTGATGAGGACTTCGACGGCTAAGTGTCTTTTTGTTTTTGTTTCTATTTGTATAGTTAGTGAATTAATTTAGTATCTGGTGTAAATAGTTATTTATGTTAAATATTGTAAAATCTACATATTATACAATACATACAGCCATATATAAAAAAAAAAACAAAATCAAAAGCCACTTATTCAAATTAGGCGGCGAATCAGCACTTTTAGAACGTCAAAATTATAAAAGACTGTCACCCAAAACGCCCGCCCTTCACCACTTCCAAGTGCTTTCGCTGGAAAGAAGTGACGCAACAAACTCCCCAGCAGCACAGCTGTCTGTTCAGTTAGAAAATACTTGATTGTACGCAATACCTAGGTCTGTAAAGTAATTAACAGTACAGGATACAGAACATTAAATTATTTGCCATGTCGTCAGCTGAAATCGCAGTCCTACCTGAAATATTTTAACATTTTTATGATTTTAGTTTCTAGACTAGGGTCAGGTAAGAAGACTATAGGCCCAATTAATCAAAATCTTAAATAGCAATTAGATGTTATTTCAACGTCGAAATAATTGTTAGGGTAGCGAAATAGGGCACTCATCGCTTACGTTGCACTTAGGGCTGGCCACAAGTCATAAGCGGAGCGGATTTTCGGAGGACATCGATAAACGATTTTACTGAGAAAAACCGACAAATTCTGTGTAAGGTGACCACACACGCTTATGTGCATTAAAGTGCAGTTGTGCAAAGAATTCACCTTTTTTCCAATTTTAATTGTTTTATTGTAAATAGTCTCCGAATAAATAGCTATGTGACGGACTCACGGACAGTTGGACATGACGAAATTAAAAGAGTTCCGTTTTTGTCATTTGGCTACGGATCCCGAAAAAATGCAAAAATGGTACAATCACGCTTATTACGTAACGCTTTACGCTTTGTGCCGCAAAACGTTAATGATAAATGATAAATGATTTTATTTTGTAAGTAGGTTTGTACAAACACTTTTACACGTCAATCATATTTTAAAACTAGATGATGTCGGCGTTTCCTATCTGACGAGTCTGAGAAGAAAGGCCGAAACAAACTCAGAGGTCACAGTCTCTTTTAAAGTCCAGAGATAATCTTGGTCAGATCATATGAAGACCATGTAGATTGATGTCTGAGATGGTTTTTTGAAGAAAGAACCAAACAGTTTGAGAGGACCTGTCCAGTCAGTGCACGCATTTGTCAGAAATCGTGCAGCTCAACACAACACTTAAAGAGCTCGACGATTCGACGAACAATACCAAAGAAAGGACATTTGGGTAGGCCACATTAATTACTCAAACTGCCAGACCATGACAAAAACTAACAGAACAGAGAGAAAAATAAAAAAATAAAATGACCCACATAGTCTTCACATTCACAATAATTAAAATAATAGAATACTTTACAAAGTAAGCAAATGTCATAGTATATATCAAATTCATTAATGTCAAAGTGTATAAGTATACAAAAAAAAAACAACAAAACAAAAAAATAAAAACATTAAATATGTAAAAATTGGTAGCAGCTTAATCCCAAGCCTTTTTGTCCTCGATATAAGCCTTAACGGTATAAAAGGCTTTCTGGCACAACTTACGTTTAATGAATGATTTAAGTAATGTAATGTAATGATTTAAGTTAGGTTCTTGACTGCTAACATTTTCTGTATACATATGTACATATATTGTGATTTGCAGAGTAACACATGATCAAGACATTAGCAACTCATTATGACTATTTTTACTACGCAAAAACGAATTAACTAGTTTGTGATTGGTTGCGTCGTGTACGAACTGCCACTGAAATACTAGTTACGTGACATTCTGGCTGATTCTGACTCATTGGTGATTCGAGTTTGTTACTTTTGCGAAGCGTCGTGAACAGAGGGGCAATTCTCGTAATTTTAAGAACGTTCACAGTCTGATCTCAGTCTCAATCAGTCAACAAATACTTCTAATTTCCCTACATTTTGACAAGCTTTTGACATTTGTTTGTCGCCGAGATGAGATTGCGACTCGATTTTGAACATTTTAAATTACGAGTATTGGCCTTCTGGTGTACTTGTGTAATTGTATAGTAATAGACCATACATTTTGGACGGTTATCAACATACTTATGCTGCGCGGCCGCTTTTTGTAGCCTTTCGAACTCGGTTGGTTCATGGAAATAGGCCAGAGATAAACAAGGGACGGTAACTAGAAATGGTGGACAGATCTTATCCTCCGAAGTCAGGTTTGTTATTTGATTAATAATATGATACAGACAGCTGTCACGTACTTCTGGAGAGTTTGTTCCGTCACTTCTTCCCAGCTAAAGCATTTTGAAAGTGGTTAGGGGCATTTGGATTTTGCTTTTAAATACAACGGACAGTATAAGTGGATACTTCACGACCTTCAAAATCACCACTCCGACTTTCACCGCTTGTCGCTCCTAACTTAATCCTGGGCCCCAAAAACCTGATTCTGGCCGTGTGCCACGAAGGCAGGTTATTAACACTACGTGAACACTTGGCACATGCCGGGTGACAAATGAAGCCGACATTATGAACGAACCGCTCATATTTTCAACTAATATTGTGCACTCGCGATGGCGGTCGGACGAAAAATTTGATACTATTTTGTGGTATTTAGAGTCGGTTTTAATTAAAAAGCTGGATTTAACTTAAGATTGGTTAAAAATAAAAAGCGGCCATAAACTGATGCTATTCTGTAAAGTTATAACTTCTACAGCACACTGTTCTGAAAGCGCAACACTTCCCGCACTGCTTGAATTTCGAAGTGGTAATACACTTCAAGTCAGAGGAAACCGGCCAGTTTAACTCTTTCCTCCCGTGTCTTAAAGTGTGACAAAGGGACATGTAGGTAATAAAATAAACATGACTTCAATGTTTCAATGCTTGCCAAAAACTGACTGTTGTGTTACATAGTCAAATGGGAATTATGAACTACTCACGCAACCACACTACTTGGAGTACCGCAAGTACTGAGCTGTGCAGAATGAGGAGACATATTGCTGCTGCTTATCCTTTCATAGGCTTATCTTAATCCCATAATCACATCATATTTAACGTTCCCACTGCTCGGGCACAGGCCTACTTTCTGGGAAAGGGAGTGGCTTATGATCATCCACGCGAGCCGGTTGTAGGTTGGTGGACGTCACGTGTCTTCGAATTTTTAGTTCTTCTTAACATGGCCGTTTCCACACACTACACCGTTTTTGAAAGCAGTGGTGATACAACGAATTACACAAAGTGCCTGCTTTTGTTTGAGCCCACGAGTTACGATACTTGTCGTGTACTTGAGTCGCAGTCACTACTCCCTATTCCCATAGAAATGAAAATTTAGAAGGAAAAACTTTCCTTCCTTCCTTCCTTGAATATTCTGCAAAAAATATGCAGAAAAACAAAACACATGTGTAAACACTACCAAACTGCGATACCAATATACCTACATCAAAACAGTCATAATTTGGCGTCCGAACACATTACCCATCTTAACTGCCGCGCCGCCGGTCCCGGGATTACAGCCGGGATCAACGAGTGCAATTCCCGGGACTCGCTCGCGCCAGCCATAGGATCCCGTTTATTGACCATTAGTAAGGTCCGCTATGGTGTTTTCTGCTTACACTTTGCTATATGGTAGCGACAAAATAATGAGACTATTTTCAAATTATGGTGACTTAGTGATAATCGCTGGTGGTGGATTAGCTTCACCGGCTATTAGGAGAGAATGGCTGGCTATAGATATTGATGTTGTTTTGACACCATGCTAACTGACACTTGTATTGTTGATGTACGAAATTATTGCCTACGGAATGACCCATCTTGGTTTAAGAAAAAATAATTATTGATTTATCATTATGGGTCAAAAATTTGCAATTTGCAACGCTCACATTTCGGTAGTGAGTAAATAAAATAATGACTTAACTTTCAACAAATTAATCATGTCCATAATTCAGACAACTACGGAAAATTACAAGAAATATTAAACACGCCTAGGATTATAACTTTACATTAATCAGACCTCAAATGAACGCTCTCATAGCAGTTATGAAACTTCAGAAACTATGTTTCATAGTTGGGCACTATTAAAATGGATATAAACCCACTGTTTTCTACCCAGACTCCGCTCAGAAGCCGGCAAGTAATCAAACAGGCGTAAAATTTGTTAGATATCCGACCAAAACTAACTTTATGGGGTTAGGCGATGATTTAGAGGAACTAGATATGATATGTGAGAAATATTCTGACAACATTCTGAAACAAGCAAATCATGGTTGATCAGCGGGGTAATTGCGTTACACACTATCAGTAGCAATGGCTTTCATTTTGACAGTTCAACAACATTCATTGCGTTATTTGCATTGTTGAGCAGACAAATTTTTCAGACATATGAAGCAATGGCTTAGCAATATCCTTCAAAATTATTTAGATTGTTATTGAAAGTGTGGTACGCAATTACGAAAACAACAAGTGGTAAATACGAGCGAGCCATAGGTGTCGTTAATTCGATAGTTTTTATTTTTAATTTTTCGTTTACACAAAATAGAACGACCATTATGCATTAAAACGACCATTTTGTCACCTTATAAAGTAATACACCATTAAGTACGTTGCTCTTAGTTTACGTGCACAAAACCAGCGGTGCCCGAGCGCGGATGATTCGATTTGTTGACCATTTTCAATTTTGTTAAGTATCTGGCACTTGTTGACAGGCCAACACTGTCCTCCCATACCTATTAACGCTGGCTGTAAATAGAATTTTTTTTTTTAAAACCGTGGAGTTTCTTGCCAGGTTTTCTCCTTAGGAAACTATCCACTAAGACCGTGCACTTAGCTTCTAACGTTTCATAAGTGCCCATGTAGGTTTACGTGAAATAAAAAAATATATTTTCTCGATGGCAATCGTAGGAACAAAATGGTTTCGTTGCACCGTCCCGCTCGGCCACCGCTCCTCACTACTAGTTTCGTGCCTGCAGTCTTACAGATTTGGTTTCAACTAACTACTCTTTGCAAAATCGCAGAAAATTATTGTTGTGACATGAAACTGAACTTTTAAACAGAAGTAGCACCCACATCAGACTACGCCTACAACCCCATCTAGTCCCATCCAATTATAATCCCATACATACAAGTAAAGCAAGATTATTGCAGAACTTGGGTTCTTCCCACTCTATTTGCGGCAATGTTTATGGGCCATTACGTCGGAAAACCAGTCGTTATAGTAATGAAAACAGAGTGGCCGGTCGTCTCATTATCATTGGATAATCTGAGACCAAGGGGATGGAACTCATACTTAGTAGTTTAAGATATTAAACTGAACTGTGTTGTGGATTAGATGCGTGATTAGTTCGTTTTGTTTAGGTGGGTCGGTGTTTCTGGGTTTATGTGTACGTGTAGGTTCCAGTAGTAACTAATTATGTGGAACTTACCAAGTTTTAAAGTATTGGAGCTTTCTTGTTTTGTTGTCACTGTGGATTTTGGCTTACAGGAATACCAGTGGCTGCAAAAGATGTGACGGTTAAGTCCCAAAAAACCACAACGAACTTTTCCTTTGGAATTAGGTACTAGAAGCGCACCCAGAGCTTATCGCTCGCGCTTATTGAAATGTATATCGGCTAGGCGTTACATAACAAAACAAGAAGCAATACTGAATCCAAATACACTTCATAAGGACATCATACCACCTAAGTACACATTATGGTAAAGCAATAAAGATATTGAGTATTGAGTATGCTCACTTTTACGCGCCTAGCAAATAACTGTTGTTTTATAAAAAATAATCGCCGCATATTCAATAGAGTAGTTGCCTGGGTAAAAAAATAATAATTATATTTAGTCAGTCAGTTAGATTAGCGAAAAATAATGGACACGTATTTTTTCTTTTGTCAAAATGCAAAATGACAAAGATAAAGCGCGTCAAAATTTGGGAGTGGGGGGTCGTGCCGTCACTTGCTTGCAAAAATGTCGCAAGCAAGTGACGTCACGCGGAACTTTAACGTGCGATATCTTCATCATTTTTTTATATAATTGACGAAAGAAAAAATACGGGTTCAATATTTTTTGATAATCTAACTGACGGACTATTTAGATTTTTTTTTAGGAAAATAGCCTATTTTGAAGTCAATTCTAAATTCCGCTGAGTGATCGAATGCAACCAGCTCCCTAATTGCGTAATACACTATCAAGCATAATCTGAATAATTTTGAAGGATACCTATTACATAATGCATAATGCTATTGCTACATAATGTTCGAAAAATGTGTCTGCTCAACAACGTAACTAACGCCATGAATGTTGTTGAACTGTCAAATGAAAGTCGTTCATGCTGTTAGTATGTTACGCAATTACCCCGCTGTTGTTTTATGAAACAATCGCCGCCTATTCAATTTTGAAACAAATTCTAAATTCGCTTGAGTGATCGAATTCAACCAGTAATTTTTTTACCAGCCTGCATGATTGTTTGCAAAAAGAAACCTTGCGTACCCTTTTGCAGACAACCTTTACCTACCAGCAAATATTACACGCCAACGTCAACATTGCAAAGAAACAATAGAAAGTCGCCTGTAAGTAAAACCATCAAGTAATTTAGCCAAATGTCTATTAAACAGGTAGTGGTCCCATTATACTAGCAGCCTTTTACTCCGGTCCCGGTTACCTTAGCAAACTTCCTGTCTGCAAAAACAAATCCATCTCTTCCAAAGCTTTCTGCTTTTCAAACACTTGAAAAACTCAACGAGCAACGCAAACTTTCCCGTTTTAAGAAATTATACGTAGTCCAATTACATTAAACTAAAATAAATGGTGAAATAAAACAGTGGAATCCTTATTAAGACCCTCGCTTAGGCAACATCTTATCTGCGGTAATCCTAGGAGCGACTAAAACGTTAGGTCTAAAACGCAGTGATATATAGCAAGTGGTCTGGGCTTAAACTCAGATTAACTTAGATTCAGTCGGTAGAGTTAATTTGTTTTTAGCTGTATCATAGTCGAGATTTAATTCAGTTATGTACAGTCAGTTACTGCAATTAGCTGACCCACCTGATTCTTTTATATATTATTTATTTGAGCAAAGTAGATAAAATATATAAAAAATTCTATCGATTCGTATTCTAATAAATTCTCCTTTAATTTTTCAACTCTCGGCGCTAAGCAGTGCGTTGAAAATCAAGTGAAAAAACGCGCCCGTCCCAACCTGGCTACCCTAAACTAGCATTTTGTCTGTATCCATTGTACTGCCCTATCAAGTTAACCTTTTAATACAATTTTTATACAGTAGAGAGATTTCGACAGACCATCCTTGATTTGACGATGGATGACGTCAAAGTGAAGAAAAAGCTTTTTTTTTTTTTAAATCTTTATATTACGGACGCTTTTAACGTTCTGCATCATCTCACATGCATAATATCAACATGAATGATTTAACCAAATTTTTATTTGAAAGAGTGTCCGTGTAGTTTCTTGCCCGTTCTCTTACCTACTACGCTTTGGAATGGGCAACTAGCTTCAACTTACTGACTGACCGACCCCTAGACAATTCAAAAGTGCCTGTAATTGAAATGACTTTGGTCGGCGGGTAGAGAATGCCTAAGGCATTAAGTCCGCCTTTGTACCTTTTTGTGTGAAAAGTTGAAATAAATAAATAATAAATTATTTAAATTTGAGTTTGAGATTTTAAGAAATGCAGCAAATAAATAAATAGTTAATGTTGTGCACTTAAATTCCGACATTGATCCGCAGTTGAATTTCGATTGGTACTAATACAATTTTCAAGAGTTTTGGTTCAGGAATGCTTTAACTGCAGGCTTTCATGCCCGTAATAAAATAGGATGAGAGCAGACTGGTAGAAAATGTAACGGGGGAAATGGGGAAATTCGCAGTAGGTACCGCTGGCCTGCAGCGATGCGGTGGCGTTTCCTCTCCGACTGCAGTGTGGCGTATGACTGGGACAGGTTAATTAAGATAAACAGTTAACCACATGCCCATTAATCGTAATTATCGACTGAACCGTAGCATGGCACTGATTGATGATGACCTATCAGTACCTATCTAATTACAAATGTGACTACACACACGCACCACACACTGTGTGTATTGATATTCACGGTATTGTTCTTCTAGAAATCTTAGTCAAAGTGAACATGAATTTCAAGAAGCATTAAATACATTTTGTAATAGTTTGGATGATATGGGTCTGGAATTATCGGCAACTAAGTCTAAAGTATGTATTTTCACTAGAGGGTTCAGAAAATTAGAAATAGATTTAAACATCAATGGACATAGTTTACAGTTAGTAGATAATTACAAGTATTTGGGAGTGTGGTTAGACAGGTCATTGCGTTGGAGTAAACACATCAATATGATAGCCGAAAAAGTACAAATGAGTCTAAGTTTACTCAAAGTCCTGGCTGGCACTGCATGCGGCCTGCACCCTAAACATTTGAGACATATTTACATAGCCTTGATCAGAAGTCGCATAAACTACAGCAGCTTTTTATATGATGTGAGTACAAAGTGTCACCTAGACAAACTAAATAAAATTCAAAACAAGGCTTTGAGAATAATAGTAGGTATTATCAAGAGTACACCCATCCACGTTATGGAAAGTGAGCTCTCTGTAGTTCCGCTGTATTTACGAAGAAAATATTTAGGTTATAAGTTCTGTTTATAATCGAAGTCGATAGAAAATAATATTACCAATCATTTGTTAGGGGAGCTTCATGATCTTCGACAGAATAGTTATTGGAGAAATAAAAAGATTCCTCTACATATTTCTTTATATAATGAAGTGAAAGTAGAGCATATAGCATCATCACATCGCTTGCTGATGTTTACTCTGAGGACATGAATTACGGAGCATACGGTGGAGGTCTGCCCGGCTTGGGCGGGGCCCCGCCGTGTCCTCGTGGCGGCGATCGGCGGCGGCGACCTCTCGCGTCCGGCCCTCATACAGGCCATGGTACGGAGCGAGAGTGAATGGGAGGCCGTCACCTCCTTCTGCGAAGCAGTAATGCTCGCGAAGGAGGAGGCGGAGCGCGTGAGGGAGAGGCAATCGCTGCACCCTCGCGCGCCTAGCCGCCGCAGGAGACGCCCTGGACGGGAGTTAACAGCCGACTCCCAGCCACCGTAGGCGCGGGCTTGCGAGCGGCGAGCTATGGGCAGCTCGCCGCCCGGTAAGGACCAGGCCCGGGTCGACGGCGCGTTATGTTCCACGCGCGCCTCAAAGAGCTGTCAGCACGAACTGATGGGGTCCGCTAGGGCCGATGCCGCCGGGGCTGCGGGTTGTTCGAAAGAGATACCGTGGCCTCTGGCACAGGCAACTGAAGGAACACGGGTGGGTTTTAGTCAGTAAAAGTCTGACACTCCCTTCTGCTCCGCCCAGAGCGGGAGGAGTCATTTGATGATTTACCACCCAGAAAAAAAAAAAAAAAAAAAAAGGACATGGATTACCAACATTAATATTCAAGAAGTAATTATATGGGAGTTAGATGTAGTGAAATTATCTAAACAAAGCTATAATAGTTATTTATTCAAATTTGAAGTTATTAGAGAGTTGCATTTGAAGTACAATGAATGGCTTAGTATATTTACAGATGGGTCGAAGAGTATAGAAGGTCGTGGAGCAGCCTTTTATGTGCCTAGTGAACCAATAAATTGTCAAAGTAATTGCTTTAAAATAGATGAGAAAGCGTCCATAATGACGTTGGAGCTTATTGCAATCTCTGAAGCACTTACGTTATGTACCAGTAGTCAACAAAAAATATTGTTATTTGCACAGACAGCTAAAGTTCCTTACAACATTTAGCTCGATGCGCCTCTGGCCTCAAAGGTGTATCGCTAGCTTATGTTATTCTATCTAAGATAGATGAATTAATGCATACAGGTATATTACATTCAGATTGCAATGGGTTCCATCGCATATTGGATTACAAGGCAATGAAAAGGCTGACATGTTGGCAAAATATGCAGCTAAAAATGGAAAAAAAACTAATATAATTTTGGATTATTCAGAGGTTTTACCTAAATTTAAATTGTTATGAAGACTGGAATGAATATTTTGACAAACGTTCTTTAGACAAAGGGATTTGGTATAAAACCATGCAGGTTGTTAGCCTTTTCGTGTATCCTGGTTTGTAAATAGTAATTTAAGTCGAAAATTAGCTGTTACGGCTCATAGACTCAGATCTGGACACATTCCAGTTTGTGTTCATGAGGAGAAAAACGAACTCGTCTAACTGTGTGAAGTGCGGAGTTGTTGAAGACTTGCACCACTTATTGATGGACTGTGTTCGGTACGAGTCTGGTAGAAATTATTTGTTTGGGGTCTTGACGTACGTACACAAAACATAAAGTTTTTATTATTAGTATAGATATTTACATTATATAAGCTAACATTTAAAATAATGATAACATGTAAATGTGAAAAAATAAGCAAAATAATCATAGGGCATCAAAAAATTCGTTCGCATCGCTGTTAACAGGAACAGTGCCTGAAAGGCTGGCAGCATTGCCACGTTGTATGGCGATGCTAATTCTTTGGCCAAGAAACAGGCCAGCCCTCTGGTCATGCCAAGAGTTGACTAACCGCTTGGCCATATCTCGAAAAACCAAGTGGGCACTCGGACCCCATGGCCCTAGTGTTTCAACCCCAAACGGCTCGAACATGTATCTCCCAATCAGGTTGGAATATTTAAACATAATGTGTTAAACTGGACATTTCCCCTTTATTCATAAACGTTGCTTAAAGTTAAGTAGTGATTAGCGTTTGAAAGTCAAAAATGTATGGCTAACAGTTTAACCATAATATATTTTTGACTTTCAAACGTCGCTTAAATTTAATCATCGTTTATAAATAAACCCGTGTATTAGAAAATCGGTATTAGTAAATGCCCTATCAAAATCATGAAAAACCGTTGCAATGTTTCGGTTGTAAAAATCATTTTTCAACAACGTCAACATTTCGTAGTGAACCCTACAAAACTAGATATTTAAAATAACTTGAATAGAACCCACAACCGACCCAATTTCTATGACTCCAGATCTCAACAATTCACTCCGCAGTACTTATGCCAGAAAATCAGCTGACACAGAAAGTAATTGCATTAATAAAATGAAACTTCCTCAGTGGAGAATCGCTTTCGCAGTAAAATCGACGGTAATTTAATTATTATCTTACTATCTCAACCGCTGGATAGTATTACTAATTTAATTGCTCTAGTCGGCCGCCATAGTTTAAGTAACTTACTTAAACAAGACTTCTTTTATACAGGTGGACCTGATAATAAGGAGGTTTGTTAAGGTATTCCCTCTTTTGGACTAAGATTGTGGTTCTCTTTTGCTTTATTGTGATTAGTTTTGAAAAGGATATTTCCAACATTTTTTATAATGCGCGTTTTGCGTTTTTCTTGTCTTCATGAGCGAGAATTTATCAAGTCTTAGTTACACCATTAGAGATTAGTCCCTACCGATGCTATTCTTGGTAAATAGCATCAGAAATAAAATTGCTTATTCTGTAAAATAAAGTCAGAATCACTTTTACACATCATATTATAAATAAAAAAATAAGCTAGATAGATTCGACATTTCCTATCTGACTACCCCTGAGAAGAAATGGCGAAAAAACCTTAGGGGAAGACACTGTCCAGAGTGAAGTGGGTAACTCACCAATTGCTCACTACTAGAAAGACTTTTATACAAATTATGAATCGATTGGAATATTAGAAGTAAAAAATCGCAACGTATTAGTTTGTTTTATTAGACTTTTTTTAACACGTTCCAACTTTTTCCTAATTATCACATAGGTAATGTATTTTCCCTTCGAAGTAGATATCAGTTCTGCTCACAGACACCGTGTGTTCATTAGCAAGAGGGTAGTTTCAGGTTCTACATGTAGTTACGACCGTCTGACCTGCACAGCCCTTGGGAAACGACTTTCCATGGGAGATATGCTATTTTTAGTGTGTGGAGGATGTTAGGGTTCATTCACCTTAACGTCTCTTAGGAATGAAGGCTTGAACTAATTTGATTTAATTTTTAACCGACAAAAAAAGAAGAATGTTTTCAAGTCGACGCGTATATATATATTTTTATATATGATATATTTTCACAGAGAAGTCCGATTTTATATGAAAGATAACATTAATTGTCAGATGCAGGAATTAATTTGACGTTTCGAATTAACAAAAGCTTTAGGATTGTGCTCTGACGACGTTACAATTTAATTCCCTACAGTGTTGGAAAAACATAGTCAAGAAATTATGAGTTGATTTCAGTACCTACTTATTTAGTCGTTGGGCATAACATGAAACTGTTCTATTACTTCATTTCAACATTAAATGGAAATGTATTCCCTTTCATCTCTTAGTCCAGCGAGCTTCGGAATCCATCGACGTTCACATCACAAAGCATACGTGACTAATTTTGACAGTATAATGGCCGATATATTTCAATGCAGCCTTATTATTGAGACTCGGATGTCATTCACTGTCGCAATGCGATGGTATGACGCTTTTAAGCTTTGGAAACCATCAATGTGCTTCAAAATAAAACCCCAGTCGAATTCTGTTGATAGAATAAACATAACAATCCTAAAATCATAATTTCTATTTTACATATTCTATTATTATCTTCTTTCTCTTTTTATTGTTTTTACCTGTATAGTATATGTTTCAGTTTAGTTTTATTTTTTATATTTAACCATACTCTGTAATCAATGTAGGTAATTTACAACCCACGCCGTTCGTGTTTATTTAACTTTTTTATATTATTTGAAAAATGTTGTTGGTTATACATTTATACTCCCATTTTAGTTTTAAGTTCTATACCATAACATTGTAATGTGTAACCGTTAAATTTCCCAAATAAAATAAAATTATGTAGACCCATTTCTATGTACACGTAATCACTGTCCATTCCGAGGTTGCCTGGAAGAGATCGCAGCAAGCTATAAGGCCGCCCATTGTATGCTTTGTAGTGTTAAAAGTATTTTTGTTATGTATTTTCTGATGTACAATAAAGTATAGATCATAGATATAGGATGGAAGGAGATATGTCCTGTAGTTGAAAATGTATCAGAACTCCATGTCGTTAAGACGGTCCCACTACCGCGCCACTACTACACATGTAGTTCAGTAAAAGCAATAGATACAAAGTCGCGCACACACTTGCAATTCATAAATCAGAACGTACTACACAGTCAATTATAAACCTTAACTCATCAAACATAGCGTGCTTTTACTATGCACCGTACAACTTTTTTTTTATGTTAGCTTACGCTGTCCCACTCCTGGGAAAAGGCTTCCCTCCACTCCTTCCATCTTCCACTCTTCCAATATCGTGTCTTGTAGAAACCCCTGTAACGGCAAGGAATCGAAATAACAACCGTAAGGACAACGTGTATTTTGACAATTCAAACCAAGCCAACTTCACGTTCATTTCGCGTGGTTTCGTGCATTGTGTCATAGAGAATACATTACTATCAGATGTGATTAACTAAGGAATTGATGCGGTTTCAAAGTAAGGAAATGTGGTCATAGTGAATTAGGGCCCAGCTTCAGCTCATAGAAACTGACGGGCTGCGACAATTCTGACCATGCTTGTGACAATCGAAGCGCTTATGGGTACGGTCATTATTAGTATCCGCTGTCGGCGCGCGATTCCGTGCTCGTGTTCGTATGTATTCAGAAAATAAAATCTAGAACCTACATAATAATTGTCTAGATAAGATACAATATTTATCAATCTGTTACTTGGTCCTTCAGAAATTGTTCGAGCGTCTAACTCATCCACAGTTTCGAGAACCACTTTCATTCGACCTCCTCCAAAAGTAACAATTGTCAATCCCAGCCAATATTTATCTTCTCATCCGTTATACAGTTTCAGAAATATCTGGAGTTCTGGACATTAGCTATTCCGAACATCCAGATAAGTCCTACGGTCCAAAAATTTCACATTCAGTTTATTCAAAGTTTATAGCGGGGGAAATTTAATAATCTCAACAACACTGAAGCCAACTTTACGTGTTTGTCTTTCTTCGCGCCGTTCCCTAGGGGCCCGTTTAATTCGCCACCCGGACCATCTGTCGCACTGCACTCCCTAACTTAGACCTGCCGACTTTATAATTTTACACGCCACGCTAGAAGCTGTTTCGTTTTTCGGGTCCTGGACCTATTTGAATTTACATTGTTTAGTCTTTGGTAGGAGTTTTAGATTGTTTGGTGCCGTTTTGGAGTTCTGGCTGGCAATAAGCGGGTGGGCATATACCTACTTTACTTAAGAGACGACTACGAAGAATACGAACTTCTAAATGAACCTTTCTATGAAGGCTTCCTCCGACAGGCGCGACGTGACGGTTCGACTCGATTCTGGTAGAAAAATTTCCATGATTTTTTCATTTAAATTGTTCTCCTAAATCTAGTCCCGACTGTCTGCAAGGCTTCGAGTCCTAGTTAGATAACCTCAGTTGTTCTCAGATTACAAGCAATTCTATACACAATTTTAGGCACCCATATCACGCAGGGTTCCATCATGTCCTCCGTCGTTGAAGGCACCTAAACCAACGTCCTGTGATTTTGCCAACAGTTAACAATGCCAGTAGTTAGCTTTGTTACGTATAACATTGAAATATTTATAACCGGTTATCCACTTTAAACTTCGGATCCTACAGCACGGCCTATCTATCAGTAAACCTCCGTACCGGGTAATAAATCGATACCGTATTTACCAGCTGAAATATTTATCCGAGTAGAACAATCTGAGGTTTTCACTCAATAAACCCATACTTAGTAACTTCAAAGAGGAATTGTAAAGTTAAAGAACTATCTACCAGTGTATTTAAAACTTTTTGAAGCATCAATAGTGGTTGTACGGAAGGTCAGGTTACATTGGCTGTGTATTGCGTTTTGAGAGAACACGAGGTTGGTTGTAGTTCGGGTAGCAACACTAATTACGTTAAAAAACAACACTTTTAGTTGTGCAAGCAGACTTGTGGTGGCTCTTGACCCACATTCTAGCCATCCAGTGTAGTTCCGTTGCCTAATTAGGTTTGTTTTTTTTTATTTTGTTTAACTAACTGGTCTTAATTTAATAGTGACTCCGTCTTTATTCGTCTGAATATATTCGGTTGGAATAATTTCGTTAGAGAAGTTACTTTTGGTTATTTCCTTGCTAACAGACATCTGTATTGTACCTAGATTTTATCTCGAATTGGATAGCTCTGACAAGAGCTAACCCCCATGGGAAGAAGGCTTAAGTTTATGTTTAGGGGTTGGTAGAAACTACATCACGCCACCTGCTGCGAACCTTACATATTCCTTGTGTCTCCTTTACGTTCACACATCAGAGGGTCAATTCTCGTAATTTTAAGAACTTTCACAGTCCGATCTAATCAGCCGAACGATTCTGTAAAAATCTCACCGTGAAAAGTTAGGTGAAGTGAGCTCAGAGTGAGCTGTCAATAGTGTAAATCCTTAGCATTAGTTGGAATGACAGCTCACTCCACGCTCACTTCACCTATGTTTTCACGGTGAGATGGTTACAGAATTGCACTGCTGAACCTGTCAAAAATATGTCTAATTTCCCTACATTTTTGACAAGTTTTTGACATTAATTGTTTGTCACCAAGATGAGACTGCGACTAGATTTTGTACGTTTTAAATTACGAGAATTGGCCTTCTGGTCATACACGCACGCCAGTGGCGCGTACTACGCACCTGACCTTTATTCCCTCGTGTCATAAATGTCATAATTCAAAATTAGCCGTTCTGAAAGGTGTTAGGAGGTTGAATTTCCGGGTTGTAAGAATTGCTACCCGCGGAGGCTCCTGAATACTACTACTACTGGCTACTGGGGGTAATTGTGTGACACACTAACAGTAGCAATGGCTTTCATTTTGACAGTTCAAAAACACTCATTGTGTTAGTTACGTTGCTGAGACGAATTTTTTTTTTTGAACATACGATGCAATGTATTAGCAATATCCTTCAAAATTACTTAGATTCTGATTAAAAATGTTGTACGCAATTAGACTGGTCATAATATATCAGCCTATCTCTAAATGGCGGTTTTTTATATGGCAATCACCGCCCCAATAAAAGGTCAACTAGGTACGGAAGTCCAATTATATTTTTTATATGCCGTAATTAATGTGGTGTTTATTTGCTGACATGCAGTAAAGGGTTCCGTGATTACGTCCAATTAAATTACTATGTTCAAAAATTTTAAAAGTGCTGCGTTCATTTTATTTTTGTGGAGAAATCGAGTTAAGAAGTAAGTATTAGTTACAAGTTACAAATTGGTAGATTTCGCGAACTGTTTTTGGAAATATAAAAAATAAACCTTTGTCATTAAATATAAAAATAAATAAAAGGATTATATCCTACAAGTCATTTGTTGATCAATGCAACAAATCATTTGTTGGATATTTTAGCCCACATGTGTGACTTCGAAAGAGTAATCCACTGAGTATGGAATACTCGCACGGCTATAGCCGAAAAAAGGAAACCAATCCACAAGGACATTTTAAACCCGAAGACAAAATGCAAAGTCTACGTCCCGACATTTTCTTTTTAATCAATCGTAAATGTCAAAGACACGGCGCTTTCCGGCCTGGGGCGCAATTAAAAATTGCTTTGTAAGCGGTGTGCGCGTGTGTCCCCGCCTTTACGAGATTAACGCGCGCAACCGACTGTAGGAGCCGCGCCTTAATTAAATTTTAAATTTTCGAACGTTCACGTTGGCGAAAGGATTGTCGCGAGTGGGTACGCGGGTTTTGTTAGTTCTTTTTTAATCTATTTAGGTTCTATTTTGATTAATTAATTATTTGCTGTGTCAACTTTAATCAGCACGACAATTCTGTGTACCCCTAACTCGGTAACGAACGGACTTTACTGCTAACGTACCTAAAAGTGTTTTTTGCTAGCCGCCGTCGCCGCAGCTAGACGTTAAAAAAGGACGTACTGTCAATATTATACATGCTGGCAACATTTTGATATCGATACTTTTTTAGGTCCAATTACTATAACAATTCCATTTTTATGGTGACACCTTTACGAAAGCTATAATAATAATAACTGCTTCAGGATGCTGTTGGGACTGCCGCGCTATTGTAGTGCGTCCAGTATGTTCGCTTTTGCGCATACCGATGATTTTTACGCCATAATGCGCAAAAAAACAAACTCCATCTTGGCAAGGGCGCGGTCTAGTTCTAACAGCATCCTAAGTATGTTGATGGAAAAATACGACGCATCTTGGTTGTCGCATGTGGAGGTGCTGGTCAGAAGACCCCACAGCTAACCTTGCAAATTTATTTTTCTTTTCTTTTTATTTTTTGTCTCTGTGTTTTTGTTTACTAACAATTGTTTTTAAGAACAATATTACTAACAATTGGGCTTAGTTGCCATAAATAAACAAATATTGAATTGAATTGAATTGAATAGATAATAGAACTTCTACTTGCCACTGTCACTATACTATGTATGTAGTAAACGTATGGTTAGTTCATTCAAATCCTGATTGTTTCAGATGACGTCACGAGTTTGCAATGTCTCCAACGCTGAGAACATCCGCGACGCGTCTGAGTGCTGAGTGAGGATTCAAACAAATGTATCCGTTATCCAGACAAAGTATGCATTTTGTTGGAACTTTCAACAGTTTGCAAGACTTTTTTATCTCAGGAAGGAGTACGTTAGGTACATAAAAAGACTCTTAAAATAACATGAAAAATGATTAGGGACCTCCCAGAATAAAAGTAAAGTATAGTTGGAACTTCTTCGTTGTTTTCCAAAATTGTTAAGCCACCTGTTTGGCAATGATACAGGCAGAATATTCAAACCGGTGATATTGTGATAGGCTATCAACGATACCTACCAATTCCTGGCTCTGCATAAATGTCGTTAACATGATTATTAATAGAAGGAAGTCGCATAAATCCTAAGCACAAAAGGAGACAAAAATGCCTGACCGCACGAATTGTAAAATAAAACTTAATTAGAGTTACTCAAGGAAGCACCATGATTTACCACTATAAGCACAAAGCACAAAGTATGAGATGCATGTCTGTCGTGTTTGAGTACGACACGGAGGCACGTTTGAAGTCGTCATCGCTACGGAGATGCCTCAAGAGTTGCACAGTCGATTCATTTGAAAAGAAGAACGCATCCAATCGTCTTTGTATCCGATGATGTTCTAATGAGCTTCCTCTGAGAAGATTTGTTAGATCCCGGTTTGAAAGAAAGTATAAAAGACAAAATACTTAAGTGCAGAGTAATAAGTTCTTGTTTCATTTTAGTGCCCACTATTTTCCACATCGTAAACATTCTTACAGTGTGAAAAATTGCGCTAAGCTTAAAAATAAGTAAGTAGCAACAAACCCTGTCCAACTCCTCTCTTAAAAGTTTGCGATAAAACTTTCGCAGACTTCCCGTATTTTTTTTTTGTGAAATAAAAAGGGAAATTACATACTGCCTTCTTGTACACCCTCAACTACCGACTTCGTTAAAAAACAAAAGTAAATCATGACAACATGTTTCGCGCGAAAAAGGAACGCGTTCCAGAATTCCGTATTTGAATAGTCGAAAAATTAAAAAAAACGAACTTTCAACCTCGCGCCAACGTTGGCAGCACTGAATAGATACTCGTGTGCTTACGGCTCTAAAGGCTAGGCTGAAAGGCCTGAGACCCGAGCACGCATAAAAAAATGCTGAATTTTTTGTGCTCGACTACCGTGTAACGAACACTAGACTTTTTATATTTTTACTCTAAACCGTCTGTATAGTTTAGAATTCGTGAAAATGGGAAAGGTTTTGTTTAGTTACGTACGCTAGATAGAATGCTATAAACAGGAATAGTGACTATTAAAGTCAGGAAAGGTTAGTATTTCGCCGATCTTTAAAATACCATCAACAAAAAAAAACAGTGTTCATCTTTTAGAGTCATAAAAAATAAGTTAACTTTTTTGGCCTTTAGCACGTTACATGATATTTTCATAAACAAGGAGTAACAGTCATCAACACCATCTACATGAACATTATCCAGCAACGTGTCTAGACAACTAGACTATACAAGATTTTTGCTGTTATGCAATTAGTTTACGAACCTACTGTAAATGTAATTTGATGTTAGATAATACAATAATTTTGTTTGTTTTGAAAATTAAATTTATTTAATATTTTAGAAATCTATATATGTATAAGGAAAGTAATTATTTTATTAATTTAGAAACTATTTGTTATGCGATTGTAACTTTATAATCATGATATGAATTGTATTAATTTTGTTATTTTATAGGCTATAATAATAATAATACTTGGCTCGCGAGGTTGTCGACATGTATTTGGCTCGCGAGGTTGTCGACATGTACTTGGCTCGCGAGGTTGTCGACATGTGGCATGTGGACTCAGCAATCATTGTGCCGATAGTCGTGACAGCCAATGGCTTAATAGCCAAAAGCCTCGACCAACACCTGAGGAGGCTCTCGTTGGGCAGCTGGATCAAGGGCTTGATTCAGAAAGCGGTACTTCTGGACACGGCTCGCATTGAAGTTCCTCTCTCTGGAGCCCTGACCGCCGGTAGCTTGGACCCTGTTCCCGATACCGGTGGGCTACTATATTTTATATTTTTAAATGTTTTTTTTATCCTTTTGTCTATAAAAAAATTTAAAAATGTAATTTGTAAGTATTTAAATGAAATAAAGGAGATAATACAATAAATTCAAATAAAGTTTGTCTTCTTCATGAACCAAAACAGGCTCATTTCAGCTTTGTATCCAGTGCGAAAAAGTGATGGGGCTATCGGTCATATATAGCTCCGTCTCTCTCTTACACTGGAATCAAAATGACATTAAACCGTCATAATACCGTACCTAAGATGGCTGACGAATGGAATCTGCAATGGCTCTGGAAGATATTTCAGATACCACTCACCATCAATTGGGCCGCCTGCTTGTTTTACGCTAAATAACTTAGACAATCCAAATAAAAATAAAACCTACCAGTAGTGATAACATTCTAGCCGCAACAGCTCGGTCTTTTCGACCCCTCACGCCTAGCCGTCAACAGCACATGTCTTCATAACCCGTTCACAGCTTAGCAACACGCTCACGTAGATAGTAATTCGACGTCGAAAGAATGGACGAACAAATTGCTCGCACGATTGTCTGCGAGTACATACGAAATGAGCCAATGATATGAATTGTTGCTGGTGGACTTATGGACCACCGTGCTCGTGATTGTCGCTTTTAGGGTTCTGTAGTGCATTAAAACTTGCAGACTTCGTCTGGATTTTTAACCTAATATCAGAAGGCCAATTCTCGTAATTTAAAATGTTCAAAATCTGGTCTAAGTCTCATCTCGGCGATAAATAAATGTCAAAAATGTAGGGAAATTAGAGGTATTTTTGACAGAATGACACTGAGATTAGACTGTGAACGTTCTTGAAATTACGAGAATTGCCCCCTCAGCCTTTTTTGGCAGTTTTTCACTAGACTCTTCTAAAAAAGAAAATAATACCCACACTATGAAAAAGTACCTCCTCCCTATAATTTAAAAGGAACATAATCAATTACAAACATGTTTTAAACAGAAATACGTCCCTCATAGAGAAAAACAAAGAAAATGTCATAAAATAAATATGGCCTATTTTAATTAAACGATATAGATGTATCCACCAACCCGCAATGGTGGATTATGGCCCACTCCCTCTCACAGAAAGAGGAGGCCTGTGTGCCAACAGTGGGAATATTACCTATAGGCCGATTATGATATTGCTGTAATGAATACTGGGCTTGTGTCCTAGCAACATAAAACTACTACTCACATAGTTGCATCTTAAACTTATGAAACTGATTCTCTGAACGTGTACTTATAAGTAGTTCAAATTAACTAAAGCGTATCAAATAAATTCTCGATAAACGGGATGAAGTCTGGAGCCCGTAACTTAGACTTATAAAAGATTTAAACAGCAACTATGAAAGGTTACAGGATTGTTTTATTAGTCTAGTCTGACGTGGTACTGAAAACTGAAACTATGTAAGTGTTGAAGCTTTTGTGATCCCCTAAGATACGTGGTTTCGTAATTAGAAGAATTTTGTTATCCATTTGACGACAACTTCTATTGTAACTATGAAAGAAAGAAAGAAAGAAAGAAAGAAAATTTAAATGAAGTGAGTTCTTTCTTTAACATCAATGGGCATCAACACATAATATCACAATTTTTTATTAGCCTACTTTTTGTCCCACTGCTGGGTTTTCCTCCCAAACTATTCTGATCTCTGGCCATGTTGATCCTGCAAACGTGATTAGATAGCCCACCATCGCCGTCAATCTACCTCAACAGCGATGTCGTCCCTCAGGCGTCCAGTGAGTGACAATCTTTGCCCATCTCTCTGGGTGCATTCTTGCAACGTGGCCAGCTAACTCTCACTTCAGCATGGCTGTTTTTTCTCCAACATTTTCTGTATTGTACAATTAATTTAGATTGCCCCGTGGCAAAGCCGTGGCCGTTGCCCATGTGTAAAGCGGCCCAGTAGTATTTATAGAGTTAAAACATCGGTTAAATTGCCATCATCGATGTACTGAGTCATATGTACATATGACTCAGTACATACGAAATTACAACTTACAATATTAGTACCTTTCGTAATATACGGAACCACGTCATTAAACATGAAACACTCTTGGGCAGTCTATGTTGTATTGTTTCGCATGCACTATTATTATTTAACCCTTTGATTTGTTGTTGTTTTCGTACCAAGCGCTTGATAAATGCACTGTAATAATAATGCATGAATAAATCTCTCAATGCAATGCTTGAATCACTTGAGCGAATTAAATTTCTGTGTTGGTTGTCGTTGTTAACACCTGGTTACACATACAATTGAAATTGAGAAGACCGGTCCCGGAAATCGTACTCATTAAAAGTGTTGTGGATACATTGAAGTCTGTGTATTATGAAAATCGTAATCAATTAGCTTAGCCTTTTCCCAACTACGTTGGAGTCGGATTCCAGTCTAACCGGATGCAACTGAATACCAGTAATTTACATGGAGTGAATGCCTATGCCTCCACAACCCAATTACTGGGTAATACGATACCTCTTGATCGTAGCTTACCTGGTCGATCTACCCATGCGGCTGTTATTACTTACCCACAAGCCCGTCGAAAATCATAATCAATTATAACGTAAATATTCTAAAAACCTATCAAAATACAGTTTCTGACGTTAATTAATTCCCCGAATCGGACCAAACATTGCATCATTACGAACCCCTCAAAGAATGATTCCATTCAATCACGCGTAACGGAACAAAATATTTATTAAACTTCAAATTCTAACCAACAAATCGACAACGCGCCGCACCGTCGAACCCGTAAATTTCGCGTTCGGTCCCAAAGACCGGAACTCTTAAAACTCCGTGGAAAACTTTCGACTCACTGAATATATTTTCTTCCACGCCTTATTAATAAAGACCGGGTGATTAGTAACTTTTGATTCCGACTTTCCGGAGCTGTGATGAGGAGCAATTATTCGACATATTGATTTATTGTTCTACCCTCGTAAACTTTGAGACGAATCGTCCTTAGATTGGAAACACACGGTGGAATGTTATTAGCGGTTCGGTCGACGTCTTTTTGATTGGTAATTAGAACTATTTTAGGCTTTTAAGGAAAGGACAAGTAGTAAGTAGTAGACTATTTAAGTGATTGTAGTAACACATGCTGCTGTCCGCAACTCCACGTCCAAGCGCGATTTTGCGTAACGGTAAGGATGTCGATTCGATCCACCCCACCTACTAAATTAAGGCCAGCAACGCCTTGGTGTTACTGACAGTCTCACAGCGAGTACCTCATCATCGTCATCACCCATAGGCCGACTTCACCCACTGCTCTGCATAGACCTCTCTTTTCTTGTGCCAATCACCACGCTCCTGTACCAGTCTCATCCAGGTTTTGCCCACGATGGCAACAATGTTGTCTGCCCAGAGATCCTCACAATATTTTTACTTAACATTGACCGCATTGATGAAATACACAATTACATGAGTGTTCAGTTTCAAGAACACAAGAAGAATCAGAAGAATCAGCTGTCGCACATTCATCGTTCTGGCTATATTTACAGACATAATGCGTTTTTTCTGTGTAAAATGTTTAATGATAAACGAATCTACCGTTTTATGAATACAGATCAATTTGCTTTAATTTTTTTTTTATAGCAATCTTCGTTTTACAAAAAAACACTTCATTCCCGCACCCACTCTGTCCCCGTAAGTTTCATTACTTAGAAAGTTTCCCATCGACCCTTAGAGACGGTGATTTCGCTCGTATAAAATATTGGTAGACGCTTTAATAACTTTCCTTGCTGATATGGAGTTCGCTATCAGTTTCCGTGATATGGCACGTTCTGCCCGCGGCTTCAGATACTTTTTTGAGTGTTTCGATATTTTGTCACACTTACTTATTATCGTTACATTTGTTTTGGCGGGGAGAACAGAAGTTTAAGCGGTATCTCGATATCTCTTGGGACCAAGTGTGGCACAAGCACAATACATTACAAAATAACATTGAACAAACATTTAATAGATAAAGGCTGTCTTTCGTAGGTAATAGAAAATATTTACGACTTTATCTAAATATACCTCGTTAAGGACGACCCATCCTAACTAAACCCTCAAACATATCGTTATTAAAATCAACCTTTATACTCTTAACAAAAAAGCAAACAATAGGTGCCCAAAACCCCGTGCCCTGAGACGCATGGTCTTGTGAAGAACAATGCAACATTCATATTATCTATTCAAGACATCACAGGTCAAGTCGACCCACAAAAAGGAGCAAGGAGGTACAAAATATTAATATTTTTCAACTGAGCAACAATGCAAGCCGTGAAATGCCAGCGACTCGAGTACAAAATAGAATGTTTTGCTCCTTTACAACGTTTACAGTGGAAATTTGCGTTAAATTGTATGTTTAATGTAAAAAATATTGACATTTATTATTATAATCACTATTTTTTACGAACATTTTATTTTTTGACTGTATGCATTTCAGCAGATCCTTAAAGTCACATGCAATGCCGTTGCTCTTATAATTACATAGTATAATTAGCCTGTAATGTTCCCACTGCTGGGACACAGGCCTCCTCTCTTCGAGAGAGAGTGTATCCGAATTTTTTATTCTTGAACATGCTGGTTTCCTCACGATGTTTTACTTCACCGTTTGAGAGCAACGGTGCAATGATTTCATTTACATGTTCCTCTCAAATGCCTTAAGACTGTTAACACTCTATCTATATAAATATCAAGTCAAATAATCCAGTTGAAAAATAAAGTTTATTCTTTTCCGGCAAGTAAATTAGGGCTGATATTTCCAACGCCAGATAATTTTATCCGAGGAATATTGTTCTTCTTTATCTAATATTTTTTAATTTAAATGTCATGCATACCTGTTATTTGCACGGTTACTGAAATGACAATTTTAGATGATATTTAATTTGAATTGTAAGTGACTGTGCAGTTGGTGTGCTATTATTATAAATAGATATCTGTCGATTGAAAAATCAGCCCTGAGTTACATGCAAAGTAAAGCCTAACTACAATATATTTAACATATTTTATCAACAAAGACGCGGAAATGAAAAATAAAGTCGAATGTGTTGCCTCTATCGACACAAGGTGCAAATGTCAGCTGAAGGAAGTGTTGCTAAATGCTTATCGGGGACTGAACTAACCTGTCACTTCTGGGGCGTTTGCAATTTTGTTAGAGGGACGATTATGTGTGTTATTTTTTCCTAAATCTTGTAATAATATTTCAGCTAAATTTATAGATCAAGAGTGGTGTGATGCGGTGACTCAAATAGGTTTAATTTTTACAATAATTTCTTGTTTCTTGATAATGGTTTCAGTATAATAATCGAGCTCGCTGTGCTTTCGTTTTCAATAAAACTTCTGTTTTTTTCAGCTGAGGCCACCTTTTTTCTTCTTTTTTCCTTTTTGAGCCTACACTAGCCCTTATATTTTCCCATTATAAGTACACAATACAGAATATTTATTACAATTTAACCTCACAATACGGCTATATTTGGTATAAAAATATTAATCTCCGCGTCCCCGCTCCCCGGTGGCGACAACTAAAATATGATTTGAGTCCAAAGCGAATACAAAATGAGAGACTAAATTGGAGTTTTCTCTTCTCGGCTAAGAATGGAATAAAACCGTGCAATAGCAGTTTTGCTTTAATATTTCTTCTTGGGTGTGTAAAACGCTTTTTTAGCTTTCAAAGTGTTTTTATTTGATGCTAGATATATTGCTATTTTGAAATGGAAACTGTGCTAGTTATTTTCAAAACAGAATTTGCACAATACCACGTTTATGATTCACTGTGTTACAATACTTGCTGTTTCGTAATTCAGAAAAATATTTATGTAACTACACACATACAAACATACAAGAAGAAAGGAGCAGAAAAATACGTACAAAGGTGATGCTTATTTGTAATGAAATCTCTGCCAGCGAAATGTATGTATTTTCATTTAGTGAATTATCATCTAAAAGCAAGTATGTGTAAAGTACGACACGATAAATTGGCTATACAAATTAATTTTTTCCTATGATTTAGGTAGTATTTCTAGAACATAGGTAGGACTTAATGGACTTTAAATTCACACTTGGATATTATTATATCCAAGTGTGAAGTAAAGTGGGACTATCCGGAAAGTCATAATTTTATAAAGCGAAAAACCCCCAATATAAACACAAAAAATAGACCTACCAAAATAACAACAGGAGAAATAAAAAACAAAAAAATAGCAACCCACATGTACGTATATAGTCGTGACAAATTGTCGCAACCAGTTCACTAATTACCTGTGTCGTTTCGACCCGCCCCGCCAGTTGAAGGGTTAAGCCTACCTATTTTTTATACGGCTTTTTTACCCATTCTATTTGATTTTTATTCGGATCGCGATTAAATTTTTAAATCGCACATTTTTTATGCATTTATCGGAATCGTAAATTTTGTATTGTTTCAAATATACCCGCATGATTATGATAGTGGTTAATTTTCTATTTTGACCAGAGGGGTTTATGATCTAATCCGTTTTCTATCCACCTCATTTAAATAAATAATTATTTTTACACGCATTTAAAAAAAAACAAATAAGCATGCTATCTTCGTCCTTGTCATGTTTCAATTAAATCTCCACAAAGCAGTCAATTCCTTATTACATAAACATCACACCTAATTTATAACAATAATTATCGCATCTAATTTTGATTTACGAACAAAAACTTCAAGCATCACTGAACTGAAGTAAAACATCATAGCTGTCATCCGAAACTAATAATTTATCTTTTTTAACGCGGCGCAGGAGCATTAATTTTAACCCTATAGACATCCGACTGCGTTGATAGTAAATTTAAATTTCAAAAATAATCAACACGGAAATAACGTGATTTGTTATGTCGGCCTCATTATAAATGTGTGACAGGTCATAATAACTTCGGGGAAAGATAAAAAGTTATGAAATGAGAACATATTCATGATTCTTTGCATTCTCTTAGTAACAAATTGCCACAGTCAAAAACTTTGTCATACATCTCAGCTTGACAATGAAGGAATTTGGTTGGAAATTTTATAAATATAAACAGAAAAATAAATCTAGTAGGAATTAGACCTGAAACTTGTTTTCAGGAGCTTGAAATTACGAAACCAAACGATACTATCATCAAATACTATTTTTATTGGATATTTTTGGAGGCCATTATATATCCCTACTACTACTGTAATTACAGCTGTAATACTGAAGACAATAAAGTTTATTCTATTCTATTTTAGTATCACTCATCATCTTGGAAGATGACTAAAGATTTTATCAATAAAACTATACAGGATGCTGCATCACAACAGCCTAAAATAATTTACATGGAGATAGAAACTAAAAAGCTCATAAAAGCTATCCATGTACACAATGATGGTAACAAAAAAGAAAAAAATATCAACAGTGAAGAGCGTTTTAAAATAGATGAAAAAACTAATGGGTGGTGCTGACGGTCGCGACGGGGCGATCCGTTGAATTATGTCCCATAAGTGATGGTTAATAACTTGTTTGTACCCGTACCATCCTTGAGATGAGCTATATTGTGTGGTGTGTAGTGTTCTGCGGGATATGGGATGCATGTTTCGTGTATGCAGGTATTAATAGTGTGTGGCTGTAAGTTGTTTAAGAAATTAACGTTTTGAGTTAGTGCTTTGGGGATGGGCAATTGTTTGTTACAATATGTAAAAGTTGAAGATGAAGATATTTTTAGAGAGTTAACTATTCAATATCGCAATACTTGGTAGAAAATGGGAACTTGATCAACGAAGGTCATTCTAAATTATAATTAGCTTATCTACCAGCCGAGTCTCATATTCTGACTGTCTTTTACTACTGTAATATGTAGACTAATTAAATGCTACATATTATAATGCAAGTATTGCCCGCTTGGAAGCCGTTTTACATACACTTTTTCTTTAGGTAATCGTGTCCGCATGAGCATGAGAATAGCTCAATCCATGTTCAAAGATTAGCCAATCAATAAAGTTGTTAGCGGGGCTAACTGTTCGCAGCCTCAACATTACCAGCTTATAATGTTCCCACTGCTGGGACACACCCACTCCCTCTCACCGAACGAAGGAGTGGCCGTAATCCACCATGCGGGCCCAGTGCAGGTTGGTAGATGTCACACGTCTTCGAATTTTTGGTTTTAGGAAATGCCGATTTCCTCACGATGTTTTCCTTCGCCGTTTTTGGGAACAATGTCGATGAAATAATTTACACAAAGTAAATCGCCTGTCTGGGTCCCGAGTAAAAACTCGTAAGTTGCATCAATTACCACAGGGCCACTGCTGCTTGCTCTCTTCTGTCAGCAGGATGAGGATTTAATAAATGGATAGTTACCACTTAAATGGTACGGCTTTCAATTCCAAACTTGTATTAAAAAAACCACGCACTTATTCAAACGAAATATAAAATTTCAACATCAAACAGACAAACTAGCTTCAAAGAAACTTGTGGCCACAACGCCCCAGTTACAAATGTTATACAAAATGTCCCGGGGCGAGCAACTATTGTGTGTCCAACCTTACAGTATTGAATAACTATATTGTTCGTGTTACGAGTGTTGTATTGTTTGAATAGCCAAACATTGTATTAATGTGTACCTACAAGAAATGAAAACTTGCCAAATTAAAATTATTTTTCCTTAGGCAAAATTAAAATTGGTAGCAGGAAATACGGGAGTACTCACTTGTTTTGGGTTTAATCAGCAGTAATAGGTTATCTGTTTATTACCAAACACCATGACATGCAAATTAAATTATCTAGGGGGTTTTAGTCTCTAAGTCGGTCGACAAACATACGAGTCTGTACGAAGGTATCAAATTCATCATGAAAAGTATCCAATTAAATTTTTCAGAGGGACAATTTCATATCGGGAGTAAGGACAATTATCAAATTGATTTGTCACACATTTTTAGTTCGGGCCTCCGACTAATCATTAGATCGTTAGTGACTCGGAGTGGGAAATGCCCGTAGCTTCGGCCGAAACTACGGATTACGTGCTTAGTAAGTAGCCCCCGGATCAAAAGAATTTTGGTGGTAAAATTCCAAGGTTATCAATAAGCTTGGACCCTGTTCCCGATACCGGTGGGCTACTATTTTTTATATTTTTAAATGTTTTTATACTTTTTATATTCTAATATTAAAAAATATAATTTATAATGTTTACATTGTAATAAAGGAGATTATAATGATGTCTACTGTTTATTATTGACCAATTTCTGCGGTGTGATAAATGCCTCCTTAGCTAGGTTTAGGGTTTTGAGAAAAAAGAAGTTCCAAATTAAATTCACTTCTAAAACCGTATTTGAGGAATGTCCTAAGCTTTCAATTAAATTAACTCTACTTTGTTGTAAAATTAAACCGCTATCAACTAACATAAAGTAGGTGTCATATAAAGTTCTGCTCACACTGAGAGAGAAAATAGCGTGAAATTATACTCTACAAAAACAGAATGTGGCCATAATTCACGGTGACACGTCAAACTGTAGCGTGTAAACAAATTAACACATAATTTTAGCTGCACCGTTCACGCTTGGCGAAACATTAAAATATGAAGTCCGGTGAAAAAATTTACAGTGTATGTAGAGTGCGCACAGTTAGGGTTGGGTCGCTGTCACGATGGCATAAGCGATAGCCTTATTGATAGGACAATGTATTGCTGTGGACTGCAATCTACCTACCTATTAGTTTTTTTCTGTCCTAAGTTTTTTTTTTGCGTCAAGTATTACCTAGTTGACTAACATTTATGCTGAACTGGGCCTGTTTGGCGCAGCCCTGAGGCACACAATACTATTTTAAGTATGTTTTTCTGTTTTCTTTTTGTGTGAATATTGTGTGCCTTACTTAACCTGGGTCAAATAAACTTATTTTCTTTGTTTCTATGGTATCTATTTGGAACAGTAATGAGTCGGCCTTAACTCCTAATCAAATCAACAGTCATTTATTCAGAAGCTGACAATCAACACGTTTAGACAGTCCCCCCAAACGCCCACCCTTCACCACTTCCTAGTGCTATCGCTGGGAAGAAGAAGCGGCGCAACAACCTCCCCAGCAGCACAGTAGCTTGCTCAGTAGCAGCCAGCTCGTATTATTATGACTCTCGTAATCTTTCACTCAGTCCTAAAAGAAAGTTACTCTTTTAATTTAAACATTCTGCTACCCCATTTAATTTGACTTCAACTTAAAATTCGCATGAATTCTTTAACATCACAACGTTACTTAAGTACGGCTTAAAAAAAGTTCTTAGCCTAATCGGTTAAACTTTTTTGATAACTTACCTACACCGCCTTGGGTCCGAAAATTAACATAATTTGTACCCTGAGTCCCCGGAACCCGTCATTATTATTGATCTACTATAATTTTGTATCAAATAACGATTATTTTTATGATCATAACGATTATGTATTAAAATTATATTAAATTAGGTTCTTTATATTGGAAATGTGAGATAATTTTACAGATGGTGTGCAATTTTTAAAACATGACTTTCCGATTTTAGAGTTTAAATTTAATGTTAATGTAATGAAGGGGTGTAGTTGTAGCACATCATTTTAAAGTTATGAGCGGAAGTTATTTTAAATGATTGTGTGACTCAGTTGATCTACTATGATTAACTATGTATTGCATAATTCTACTTATAAAACGCGAAACGCGAAAGTTTGTGAGGATGGATGGATGGATGGATGTTTGTTACTCTTTCACGCAAAAACTACTGAACGGATTTGGATGAAATTTGGCACACACATAGTTTATATTACCTTATATATATTGTTTATATTACCTGGATTAACACATAGCATACACCCGATATTCCCACGAGATTGAAACTTATGCGGGTGAAACCGCGGAGTGCTACTAGTTTCACATATTTCTGACTTACGTCTGTCTACTTATTATTTAATTGATCTCACACTGATGATTATATTTTGCTTTGTTTGATCTCACGTTGATGGCCATGTATATTTTAGTTTATTTTTCTTTTATGCAACAATCACTATGTACGAGTACTTCACTCTGAAAATGTCGCAATTCCGACCCCCAAGATACAGGCAAATTCCTAGTTTGGGGGTCATCGTTCAATCTATTCTTAATTTGATAACCTTTCTTTTGAGAGCAGCGCAGTCTTTATCACTCCACGAAAATAATTCATAACAAAGAACGAATATCAATCAGATACTATAATATTTCAGACATACATCGCCGGCTCACTTCGCGCCCGCCCGCTTTTAACGTCAAATGTACGGGCAATACGCATCATGTCGCTCGTAAATCTCTCTGCGACTCGACGAAGATCGATTGTGACAGGGCAGCGTTGCAACAGGCGCATTTTGGATGCTACTGGCGATTCTCGACAGTGGACCTGCATGAATTAATTAATGTGGAAGCTAAGATTTTAGTTTATTTACGTGGTAGTTAATTAACTGTTTATAATGAAGATTGTTTTATTTCATTACAGTCGAGTCACGCTTTTCTGGGGTAAAATAAGTGGCCTCTCAAGGATATTAATGTCGACAAATTGCTTTGCAGTTTGGCAGATGTTATTTAAAGTAAAACTGTGTAATACTATGGACTAAATAAATAAATAAATAGTGGGTCTACTTTTTAAATTAGTGCCAATGATTAGTGGTGGATCAAATTAAATTAGCTAGCAAAACTTCGCAGACGAAATGGGTGTCAAATTAATTTGATGACTTTTTTGTGGGGCGACTCGACCACAGTTAGTGTTGTAGACTTGAAACATCAGTTTAAAAATCAGTTTTTTTTTGTGTATACTTCACAAAATTATCGATTATCTAAACTTCTTCGCTCGAATTAAAGTTTTTGGATTTTTAATATTAATTTAAAAACGATTAAACAAAATAAAACAGATTTTCTCAACTTATACTTCAAGTAACAACATTCCCAGTAGTCATTGACCCCCAAAAAAACATCAAATATTTTATATTTTTATATAGATTAAACTAGCTAGCGAAACTCTGCAGACGTGATGGTCTCCAGAGTTTCGCTAGCTAATTTAATTTAACCCTGTATAAAACCGATGAGTAGGTACAAAAGCTTTAAAGTTATTTCCTCCCTGCAAAAATTAACCCCTTTATGTCAGCGGCCATATTGACTTCACATTTCCTGTCAAAGCCAGAAGACTACGGAAACTAACTAACGATATTTCAAAACTGCACGCTCAACGTTTTGCCTTTACCTCTTTCGGCGTGCTCAATTTTAAACGTAAGATGCATATCATACAACGCCAATGCCATACAAAATATTCTATTTACAATACATACGTTTCGTTCACAGGAATATTTTTAAAATTTCACGCGCGGCGACAATTTGAGAGGGAATCTTGAATCTCGAATTTTGCAGGTCGACCGGTAAATCAGAAATTTATATTCGAATATCAGAAAATGTAGTTTTTTTTTGCCCACCGTAAGAGGAATCGTGACAATCGGTTTTTGGTGCGCGGAATTTTAAAACTTAAATCCTTTTGTGTTCTGTACAATAAGAGATCGGTACATGACCAGGGTGGGAATGTTACTAAATTTTGTATAACCCTGGCTTCTCGCAAATGCCTTTTAGCGGACGCCCCCAAGCTAGATGGACCGATGACCTCTAAAAGGTGGCTGGGACAGAGTGGATGCGGAAGGCAGAGGGCAGGGTGTTGTACACAGCATGGGAGAGTTATCCAGAAGTGGATTGCGATAGGCTGAGTTGATTGGTTGATTGATTGACCATTTAGGCATTTCTTCTGTTCCCTAGCGTTTATCATACTTATATATGATTAAGAAGTCATGGTTTGAATACATTTTCCAATGAGGGCCATCCACCCTTAGATATGAACGACAGTAGCTGAAGAAATCTATTCGTATACGACTTTCCAAAGGCCCTCAAATGGATTTAATGGACCGTTTGTTGCTAAGGTACCTAAGAACGAAATATGTAAAATTTATGAAACCGACCATTGCATTCAATAAATATAAAAACAACGTCGAACAAAAAGATAAATTACCAGCATTTATTTCCATTCTTAGAAACCAAAAACAGTTTTAGAATATTAATGCTATTTCTTATATTTCATTTACCGTGCACCCATAAAATAAAACCCTTTTTCAGACTGCTTAGCTATGGAATGATAAGAAAGAATTCAATAATAAATTGAGAGTTCAGACCTTTTGACCTTGACCTTAGAGACTGTAAATATTTGACCTTGGAGATCAAAACGGTCTCAATTTTTAGACTGTGTATTTATCATTATATTTAGTAATACATTACACAATGAATGGAAATCAATTTTAGTACTTTTAATAAACGTATAAATAGAAATGAAATTTTGCGGTGAAGAAAAAAATATTTATGTGGCCGATCTTTTGGTGACCGTTATGTTGTTGATTTGATCTATTATTAAACTATCTCCTCTGCTCCAAAAAGGAATGCAAGTTAGAAAGAAAAATAATGACTAACACTTAATATGTGATAGACAGAATAAGTTACAGACCATTTGTTCTAATAATATAATCCTTTTGAATCTAGTCCAGATTCAATAACGAAATAACCAGAACAGGATAACTACAGTTTTGATATGTTTGGGGTTGAAACGATATTTTTCTCGCCGACGTGTCGATACCTCACGTGACAAGAAGGCTGGCTCGTTCTTGATCAAAGAATCAGCATTGCCATTCAAAGTGGCAATGCTGCCAGTCTTCTGGGCACGTTTCCGGGTGACAGCGATGCGGGCGAGTACTTCGACGCCTAAGTGACCAAAAAAACAAAAGGATTTATTATAATTTATGATTTATTATAATTTATGATTTATTATAACTTATGTTTTGGCGGTACCGATATGATGGTTGGTGCGCTTATGTTCTTGATAATTTGTCGTGTATAAGATCTCTTATTGTATTATTGTATAGCTAGCCGTGAAAACCTATAATTGGCTTCATGTTTCTTATTCCAGTATATTTATTGTATTTATGTAGAGCTGTTGGTTTTCCATGAGATAAATAAATAATTTATCTTGTGAGATAAAAAATTATTTAGTGAGAAATGAGTTATTTAATAAGCAGAGTAGAAGATCTATAATAAGTCTTGGCTGTCAAGGCACTGTTCATGTTCAAAACTGTTTCATGCACTGCTGAGGCTTCTACCAAAGTACCTAATTATTATAGCAGTATCTATGTATGTAGTAATTTTATATTTAGTTTGAATGCCTACACTACATAGAAGGTGACAATACCTAGAAGTCAGGTTGCACTTTGGCACTAAAGTGTTAGTAGTCGCGTGGGTCGAGCCTACGGCAAATTGAAACTGCCCTCCGGTTTGATTCGCACACCGGTCACGGCCGGATACCGGGACGTACGGTCTGCACAAAAATGTGATCCTAGATAGAGAGACTTTAACTCGTAGGTACTTGGAGAAAATTCTCTGAAAGAAATTTTCTATGGTCCATTTTTAGTTTATAAAGTTTTTCATTCACAAAGTTTGAAAATACAAAAGGACAAAAAATGCACAGTGACTGATTTTACATTGCTATGATTGCTTTGCTATTTTAATGTAAAAAGTTACTCGTTGAGAAATTTTAGAATAATGCACGATATTATCTATTTCAATACGAGAATAAGTATCTTTTAAAGTGTAGGTTTTTATGAATAAGATAGCCAGGAATGTTAAAGAATATCAATTACCTACTTTAAAACTTAAGACTTGAACAAGTCTTCAAAAAAAAATCCTGCTTTCCCAAATTAATCTGCTGTCGGTACATCGATGTCGGACGGTGTCCAGCGCGGACGAATTGGCATGCATTGCGCCCTGCCTTTTTACATGCCTATTCCGAAACCGGCCGGTCGGCAAGTGTGGAGATGAGGCGGTTATTAGAAGGGCAATATTTGCTCTATCACGCATAGGGTCTTAGCATTATGCTGGGCGATGACCGTTTTGCGTGGATGTTACGCATATTTCCCTTAATTTGTTTTTTTTTTTTTGTGTTTGTGTTCTTTCTTTGCGTCATGTTTACAGCAAATAAACGTAGGTATTTTTATTGTTTATTTCACTTGAATTTGCAATCATACTAATGTCAACGTTCCTGGAATATATAAGTTTTAAAGGATTTTCCACAATCCCAATTTCATTCGATAGGGAATCAGGGTAGCAATAATATTTTGGGATTGACAGCAATTTTTTTGACGACCAAAGTTCAAGCTGCAAACTAATCTTTTTTCACAGAAATTATTTTTCTTATTGAGCATATTTTTTTATTAAAATTTTCTGAAAAAACTGGCACCCTGATTGCGTATCACACTAACTCAATCTGAATCATTTTTAAGGATATTGCTAATCCATTGCTTCATATGTTCGAAAATTTTGTCTGCTCAAGAACATAAATTACGCAATGAATGTTGTTGACCTGTCAAAATTAAAGCCATTGCTACTGATAGTGTGGTACGCAATTACCCCGCAGTAATTATACTCTGTAGATTTTTTTCAAAATAATTCAAATCAATTATTTTGAGGTTATTTTTTTCAATGTAGTTTAGATTTTTTCCCGCTACATCCTACATTTTGCGAGGCACCCTATGAAAACAGCCAATAACGTAATAGGCACGTTCGCCAAAAACGATATCTGTATCTCGTCAATTTGTTTATTATATTATTTGATATTGCCCCCCAGACTATTATTAGCGTTATTTATCTAAATACTAACATTAGAAGTATCGGTTCAATTTGGTGGTTTGTGAAATGTTAGGTTTTATATAACAAGATATAGAGGAGATAGAACAAATACAAGTTTGGCGACCTAAAGAAAATTAATATGGGCTATAATTAGGCTATATTACTTTTTTATTTATAAACTTGGTTAAGTTTGGCGACCTAATAAAAGTAATATAGCCTAATTATAGTAATTATAGCCCATATTAATTTTCTTTAGGTAAACATTAATTGTCAGGAGGAGATTATGTAACCACATAATCTCCTCCTGACAATGAATGTTTGGCAGGAGTGTTTTAGAATAGCATTGTTTTAAGTAAACATCTCACTTTTTTATTTTACATACATACATAATCGCCTTCTGCCCATGGAGGTCGACAGAAACTACAAAACGCCACCCGCTACGATCCTTACCTTCTCCTTTTGACTCGTGTTATTTGTTGTTTATTCTCTATTTATAAAAATATGTGAAAAGATTGGCCGCACCATTTCAGGCAACTATTTTTAACTGAAGTGATAAAGAAGTGTATCTTTTATTGGGTCAAAATGGGCATAATAATATTCATCAATCGAAAGAGATTTATTTTAGTGACTGCGTATAGTTACATAAGATGTATACTGTGTATAGTATCCACCCCTTCTTTTGTTTGCTTTTTGAACCAAAAAGCGGTAAAATTATATATGAAAATAGCTGAACTTCGTACCGCCTCAGAATCGTAATCAAAATCAGTCAATCCGTTCCCGAGATATCATCAAAATAGCTGTTCCATACAAAATGTATGAGAAAATGAATTATCTCATATATTTCATTCATCATATATTTTTTCGTGATATTTTCCATGTTTTAATAGTTATTCTGCTATTCGGGGCGGAGACAGATCCAACAAATCAAAGATCATAAAAATTGGTCCAGCCGTCCTTGAAATGGTGTAACTAACCCGACTTCATTTTATTTATATAGATTTAAAGCAAATATTGCCTATTAACATTTTCTACATTTTTCAGTAACCCATTCATTAAAACCATTCCCCACTCTAACTAACCCGCACATTTAGCATCAAATTAATCGTACATTGATTAAATGTTTATGGGTATTAGCTGGTGTACACACCATCGTTATTTATGCATAGCACGACAGCAGACGGACATTACGTGACGTGTCCCCGTGGACTTAATCTCATGCTTATGTATAGCTAGCCTATGTGGAGCCATTTATCTAGTTAGGGAAATGGGGATAGATAGCTGGGTATGGATAGGTTTATAGTTTCTACCTAAGCCCATTTGCGTGAAAATTGTTTTATTTTATTGAAAATATTGTTAGTTTTAGAGCATTTATAAACAGATTTAGAATAGAAACTATTTATCTTTTTTTGACTTGTAAAATACGCAAGCTTTTATTTTCCATTCATTCTTATATTTTGCAACATAAGCAATGAAATAAATTAAAATTCTATCATCTTATGATAATCTGCAGAACAGGCAAAACTGTGAGCATAATCAAATCTTAGTAAAAATATTCCAGATGATGTCTCCTTCCAGCCGAAAAAAAAATATTATTTCTACGCCACCATTTTTCCTTCCAACATTCCTTGACCCATCTTACACCAAACGGAGCAACTGTATCTTCGTCTTCCTACCTATGCTACTACATGTCCACATGTATTGCCCAATAACCTACGATGGCACAGGACAAAGCCCCATTTAGAGCAATCAGGGGATTAATTGCTCAGATTAGACGACGTCACTTGACCGCCCGGAACGTTTGGACTACTGCGGACGAGAGGACGATGCAGTTGACGTTGTTATTAAATTGCTTGGTAGCTGATAGCCTGGGCTATTTAATTTATTGAACACCTGCACGTTCTTTGGTTTTTAAAAGTTGTTATTTGTTTGACAGTTCATGGGCTTCCTAATTTGATATAAAAGCGGTGAAAGAGAAAATAAATCATATCGTCTGGAAGGCAAATTGGTGAGTGCAGATGATGGTTGGAGTAGTAGAATGCTGGATAATAACTTCACATCCTTTATCTATAATTGGTACGAGGTGTGGGAACGAGTCTGATGTCGAAAATATAGTTTGTAGAATTTTTTTGGCATTTTGTCTGTTTATCTGGATGTATGTCTCGGATTGGCGCAAAAACGGCTGAACAGATTTGGATGAAATTTGGCACACAGATAGTTTATAACCTAGATTAATACAATATGTACTTTTAATAGCAGTAGTACGTTTCCGAGGGACACTCTCCCGGGCGAAGCCGCGGACAAAAGTTAGTAAGGTGGAGACGACAATACGACTATAAATTAAACTGCGTATATCTCAAGCCGTTCCCAGTCTGCATACGAAAATTTAATCAAATATAGGTATCCAATGGTTTAGTCACTGTAGCTAGTCAAAGATTGAAAAAACCCATAGTTGGGCCATCACTACTATTTAATTTGTTTGAACAAAACACTTTTTTTAATTTTGATACTAGGATTCAATTGATAGTTCCAAAATTCTCTTATGCATTAGTTGTGTCAATGTTTTCATTTATTGTCGTATTGTTGTCTCCACATTGTATAACCGTGCGGAATGAGAAGGCAGTATTTAGAGCAGATATTAGAGTGGTTATTGGAGATGGCGAAGTAGACCGAGACGTAACGAACCGGATCAACTCAGGATGGATGAAATGGCGACAGGTCACAGGAACAACTTGCGACCCACGGATGCCCCTCAAGTTAAAGGGTAAAATTTATAAGTCCGTGATAAGGCCTGTCGTACTTTATGGATCTGAATGCTGGGCTGTGAAGAAGACGGATGAAAAAAGATTGCATGCAGCGGAGATGAGAGTGTTGAGATGGATGTGGAGTGACGAGAATGGATAAAGTAAGAAATGAGTATATAAGGTGAAGTTTGAAAGTGGCGCCAGTGACAGAAAAGTTGAAAGGAAATCGTTTGGCTTGGTATGGGCATGTGATGAGAAGGGACAAACGCATGTGACTAAAAGAGTGATGAATATACATGTTGATGAATGGAAAGGGAGAGAAAGGCCGAAGAAAAGATGGATAGATTGTGTGAGGAATGATATGAAAGAGAAGGGAGTGAATGATAGCGTGATGGTTGACAGGGGAGAATGGAAGAAGAAAACGTGTTGCGCCGACCCCAAGTAACATGAGATAAGGGCACGAAGATGATGATTAGAGTGGTTATTAGGTAGGTAAAATATACCTAAACATTAACCCGATGGCAGCAAACTTGCGAGAAAAAAATTGGTCTCTATTTTTATTTGCTTTGAAAAACCTAATAGATGACTAAGCGATTGTTAGCCTGCGCAATACATACAATACAATAAGTATAATGGGTACACTATTAACAGTACAATGGGCAAGTTTATCGTAACAAGCAATTTCATAAAGATATCTTTGCAATGGATTATTTGACGAAAATGTGATACATCTTATTTCTTTCAATGCTCCCTAGAGAGTGTTTTCACTGAGTCAAATTGTGACGCCATATTGTTATCCTGTACAAAGTGTCACATAACATAACATTAAGAAGAAGTATACCTAGGTAAAGACGCCAGCACATCACGCTACTACAATCTGTCAAATTTCTTTAATAGATTTTCAACTTTATCGCTAAGGTTTAGGTTCAATATTGATTGGGAAAATTTGACAGTTTCGGTTAGCTTGATGTACTGGCGTATGTACATTGTACTCCCACATTTTGCTAGGTTCACCCTTATGACTCAAACATAAAGTAATGTTTTAGTCTTAAGAGCGAACCCTTTGTACACACACGTATTTCTTGCCCTAAAAAACTACGGCTTATTCGCCGTGTGCAGGCGTTGGCAGTGTTGTATGGAAAACAAATGAATATCAATACATACAATAATAAAATCTGCCATCTTTTCCAATCGAAGGCATTTTGTTGTTTTCTCCATAAGGCTCAACAGGACAAAAATGTCAGACTTATTTACGTGAAGGAATGGGTCTAGACAAGACTGGTGAATGCACTGACTATTGGTGTCTATCCGATTGGTCTTTGTTTAGATTCGGTCTAGGACTGAAAATTGTGAAACGTTGACGCATGTATTTTTTTGGATTTTGCAAAGTAAGTGTAAATATACTTAGAAGGGGTAAAGTTCGTGTGTGAAAGTATTCAATTTAGACGTATCGATTGAAATCTCTTAGTACAAATGCCAGCACATCCAGCTACTACAGTCTGTCAAATTTCTTTAATAGATTTTTAACTTTATCGTTAAAGTATTAGGTTCAAAGTTGATTGGGAAAATTTGACAGTTTCGGGTGACGAGCATGACGTGCTGGCGTCTGTACGTATAGTTTTGAAATATTCTGGTGAATTTTAAGTGTAACTAGCCGACCTTCGAACTTCGTACCGCCTTAGAGTGAATAAGAACGAATGTATGACAAAATGAATCATCGTCAATATGTTTCTTTCGTTAATTTTTCCCATATTTTAATAGTTATTCTGCTATGGGCGGAGACAAATCCAATAAATCAAAGATCATAGAAATTGGCCCAGTCGTTCTTGAGTTATAAATGATGTAACTAATCCAACTTTGTTTTATTAATATGTATAAATAGATTTTGCAAGATACGTTCTACCCTATGCTCGTTGAATTTTAGGTACTTATTTTGTGTGTCAAACTAACTCGGTTAGCAAAGTTTTTTTTTTTTGCTGAATGTCTCTTGACCTTGATCAAGCCTGATGAAAAGCGATGGATGAAGTCTATGTAGTAAATCAAAAGTCGATTAATTTTACTAATGCAATCGATATTTGACCGACTAATAAAACATTACAAGAAGGAAGGAAGAGATTTCTTATGAAATAAGCATCACCTCTGTACCTATTTTTTCTGTTCTGTTTTTCATTGTCTGTTTATATATGTGTGTACATAAATGGTAAAATAAATAAATAAATAATACAATGGAAAATGAACCTTAGGTAGGTATAAGTAGGTACGGTTGTTTCGGGAGGTTCCTGTTCAGGATAAAGCGGGAGGAAACGCCAGTGTGTCACCACTGTGGGGATCGCCCGGAGGACACGGTGGAGCATACGGTGGAGGTCTGCCCGGCTTGGGCGGGGCCCCGCCGTGTCCTCGTGGCGGCGATCGGCGGCGGCGACCTCTCGCGTCCGGCCCTCATACAGGCCATGGTACGGAGCGAGAGTGAATGGGAGGCCGTCACCTCCTTCTGCGAAGCAGTAATGCTCGCGAAGGAGGAGGCGGAGCGCGTGAGGGAGAGGCAATCGCTGCACCCTCGCGCGCCTAGCCGCCGCAGGAGACGCCCTGGACGGGAGTCAACAGCCGACTCCCGGCCACCGTAGGCGCGGGCCTGCGGGCGGCGAGCTATGGGCAGCTCGCCGCCCGGTAAGGACCAGGCCCGGGTCGACGGCGCGTTGTGTTCCACGCGCGCCTCAAAGAGCTGTCAGCACGAACTGACGGGGTCCGCCAGGACCGATGCCGCCGGGGCTGCGGGTTGTTCGAAAGAGATACCGTGGCCCCTGGCACAGGCAACTGAAGGAACACGGGTGGGTTTTAGTCAGTAAAAGTCTGACACTCCCTTCTGCTCCGCCCAGAGCGGGAGGAGTCATTTGATGATTTCCCACCCAGAAAAAAAAAAAAAAAAAAAAAAAAAAAGGTATAGGTAGGTACATTTACTATGATCTAGGTACGTTAAATAAAAATAAAAAAACAATTGTAGCAATTCTAAACCTGTCAAATACATGTGTCGGCTTACCAATTAAAACAATTCTTCAGCAATCTATTCTAAACAAGTTTTTAATTTAACCAAACCGCAGACCAATTAATTAAGTCAACAAAGAATTAAAAATACCGATAGAATTGTCGAATTTTCTCAAGTAATAAACCTTTCTTTGTGCACAAAAAAGCTAACTAAAGCGAAAAACGCTCTTCAAAAAATGTTGAACATTTAATTGAAAGAGAGTTTGAACCGGCTGCTCAAATTAACGTTGATTGTGATAGATTGCTGACTAATTACTGCCTCATTTTTCAGTCATTTATCACTGTAGTTCCTGTAACTTGAAACGCTTTTAAGTGATTTTTGTAAAATTCAAGTGTAGATAATTTACTTTGCGAAAATCATTTCATCGCCACTGCTGTCTTAGCGGTGGAGGGAAAAATCGTGAGGGAACCGGTATGTCCTAGAACCAATTGGAAGATATGTGACATCTACCAACCCGCACTGGGTCCCCGTGGTGGATCCGCCTATTCCCTCTCACCTAGAGGAGACCAGTGTCCCAACGTTATAGGCTGATTGTGCCTTATAAGCGGTTAACGAAAACATCGCAAAATGTCGAAAAACCAAAAAATCGAAGACATAATGTGTAATGTGATACCCTGGGTCCGCATGGTGGATTACGGTCCACTCCCTCTCGCAGAGAGGACGCTTGAATCCCCGCAGTAGAAACATTATAGGCTAATTATGTAAGCCGACCTACTTCGTGAATTTTTCAACTATGACTGTGCTACACCATCTTCATTTTATATTTAATTGAATTTTGTAGACAGACGGACACTAGCAATGACGTGTGCATAGAGAAAAATTAACTGAACTTTACGAAAAATAAAACTATCATTCTATCCCACATTATGTACTCATGTCAATCTTTTTACACGGAGCTGTACCTACCTAGGTACATTATTTTTATTTTTAACTTAAAGGCACTTCCTCACCGGGAGCACAGTCCTGTGATGTAAGAATGCAAGATTCCACTGTGACGACTAGGGCTTGGCAAGTAGACTGCGCAGGCCGGCCACTGCCAGGTAATGTACAAAGATAATTGAAACCACCAGGATAGGTTAATAGCTACATAAAATTAAATAGGTAGAAGTTATACGTCGGAGGAGCTCGTGGCTAACAGTTCGTAATAACAGCCGCACGGGTTGATCGATCAGGTTTAGCTACGCTTGCCGCGGTCGGTTCGTGAATGGGTGACCATCTTTACATACCCGTCCGTGCCTTGGAAAGCACGTTAAACCTCGTTAAGTATCGTGTTACCAAATAACTGGGTTGTGGAGGTCAGTGTAGTCGCTTCATGTAAAATCAGTATTTTACAGTTTTTTTAAGGTTCCAGTCTTACCTGATGCAGCTGAATACCAGTGTATTCAGCTGCATCAGGTAAGACTGGAAGCTGATCCCAGCACAGTTGGGAAAACGCTAGTCAGATGATAAGGTAGAAGTAAAACGACTAGATCGCAGGTAAAGGTTACTTTACAGGCGAATGCTCCCGGTCATGGAGCGCCTTAACAAGACTTACAAAACTTACAAAAGTCACTTAAAGATAAACGAGTAACAGTCAGGTTTCATATGATAATTGTGTGAGACAAACTGAATCGTCACAGACGTTATTAAGCGCTGAAGAAAATTTAGAAATGTAAGCTTAATTAAAATTTTCTTCTTAACAATCATGTCTAAGCGAAATACCGAGTAACTGAGGGGGGAATATGCCTGATATTTTTGACAAGTCATGAGATTTAAGCGAGTTATAGATATGGTACTTAAGTTTTATAGATGTAATGTTACTGTTGATTGATGGTACTGTGGAATTTAGTACTCAATGATAACATTGGTGAATATTCATTCTGTTGTTTATTACTACGTTATATGCTTAGTTTGGGGACCACCGTTCAAAATAACTGAGGGCCAATTCTCTTTAATTAATTATATTTTTAACAGATTGAGACTGAGATTAAAATGCGAACGTTATTAAAAATACAGGAATAGATCCTCAGATTGTCAAAATACATACTTACAGATACAAAAAAAATATGTAAAAGTACCTGTCTGGGTTTGGAACCACAACCTACTACTGCATGTCGCTCAATACACCAATTGTAACAGTTGTAAGATCATCTTTGAATAACATGAGCAATATAAAATATTCTTATTCTTATATATGCCCAGCACAGAAGTACCCATATTTGATATTAAGTGATAAAAACTGTGTAGTAGATGAGTCATTTAAAAAAGCTTAGTAAAGGGCAAACGACAACTGGTCATAGGAGTACCACGTCATTATGTGAGTTATACATTACTATACAGTTCAACTTTTGCAGACACCTTCTCATGTTACAAGCTTGTTTAGTTGACTGGAGCAACAATAATAATAATAATTAATAATAATTTATTTATTTGCAGACGTTGAAGTCCATAGAATTAGATAAGAAAAAAAAATTGTCATCAAAACATATTCACAAATTAAAAATAAGCATCATAACAAAAATAACATAATCGAAATACATCACAAATTACATAATAATGTCATAATAGAAACGAATCACAAATAACATAAAAATAACAGAATACACACACATAAAAATCACAATTAGGCATAATAATAATAATAATAACATAATAGGAATAAAATAAAATGTACATATAGCTATCTAGAGCCGATCTGTGTGTGCAGTTTCACCCATCGACCAAGCATCGGGCAGTCCCACCGGTCACTCAATGCTCTCAACATGCCGTGGGTGCTGATATCTGTTCTGTGCCGGAGAGAAGCGCATCGTTTTCGAATAATGGCATAAAAATCATCCACTCTCGCATCGGCAAACATACCCGAAGCGCTACAATACCGCGGCAGCCCCACAAGCATCCTGAAAGCATTGTATAATGCAATTCTCAATACTCAAATCTTTATTGCATTCCATATGTGTTACATAAATAGTATATTATATAAGGTAAAATTACATAGATAGTATATTATATAAGGTAAAGGATTAATATGGACCCTGTCGGGCACAGCAACATTTAGGAGAGAGGAGCTAAGTGCCAATTCAAACAATTAATATGGACCCTGTCGGGCACAGCAACATTTAGGAGAGAGGAGCTAAGTGCCAATTCAAACAATTAATATGGACCCTGTCGGGCACAGCAACATTTAGGAGAGAGGAGCTAAGTGCCAATTCAAACAATTAATATGGACCCTGTCGGGCACAGCAATATTTAGGAGAGAGGAGCTAAGTGCCAATTCAAACAATTAATATGGACCCCTGTCGGGCACAGCAACATTTAGGAGAGAGGAGCTAAGTGCCAATTCAAACAATTAAATATTATTAGATGTGCTTAATTGGGTGTATAATTATGTATATATATATATATATTTAGTTTTGTGTATATAGGTATAGTATATTAGTTATTTTATGTGCCTATTGCATAAGAATATGCAGGTATTTATTATATAAAAAAGTGTTTGAATTATTATTAAATTATGTTATTATTTATGTATTCATATTTTCATATTTTTATTAGATTTTCTATATTCCATGTTATATTATATATATTCCATAATGTTTGGTGTATACGAGATATATAGATAATTTTATTTTGCAATCGATTTGTCATCTAAAAACTCCTAATGCATACCAGTTAGGTGATCCAATATTTAAACAACTTGATGAATGCATCTAATGGAGCGATTGACCGATTGGTTTTTCTGTCTCTTACCTCTGGAGCAGTTTACGTGATACCAGTAACTGGGTTGTAGTAGCCAAATATGCAGTCCCTCTATGTAAAATACTGGTATGAAGCTGTATCCGGTTAGACTGGAAGCTGACTCGAATGTACTTGGGCTAAGCAGATTGATTGATTTTTAGAGCAGTTTCCAATTCTAACCAATAACAAATCTCCCAACGGCTGGTTGACACTTCCCGTGACCCAAGGGCTGGCTTTTACCCTGACCCAGGCTAAGTATTGCCATACAACGTGGCAATGCTGCCAGTCTCTTGGATACATTTTTTTTAAAAAACGTCCCACACTAGGTATTACTCCTGTATCGTGGGTGCGTTTACAAACATTTAAACTCACATACACAAACAGCCAGACCCGGAACAACTACCTGTAGGCAATACAAATATTTGTTCCGTGCGGGAATCGAACCCGCGACACGTAGCGCAGCAGTCGATCGCTCAGCAACCGTCTCGTCGTGTCGTCAATTAAATTAATTAACTGGTCGCATCGTGTCGTGTCGTCCTACATTACCAGTCGATAGCGATGCGGAGGAATATTTCGACGCCATATTTAAGTTTGTTAACACATAGTTTTAGTTAGGTTAGGATATTATATTTATACTTTAAAAGTTTGTTAGTTTATATAGTATTAGAAGCTTATCCAGTTTGTGTAGATATTATCAAAAAAACGAATCTTGGATCTTCTGACTTGGACAACATCCCCCAAATTTCGAAGTTTCAGCGGAACAAACAGTAAATTTTGATGATAAGTCGTTTTAAGAATCGAAATAACTGCAACACTCGGGCTGGGGAGAAGTGCAAAAGTTGCTAAGACACTTCGCATCAAATTAATTGATTCATTGAAAATTAAAATCTTAGTCGCCCTCTTTTTAAATTGCAGCCTCTGTTTTTTAATTTCGATTTGTATTGTAAATGGATTCATTAATCGTTGTAAAGTGTTAAATCATTGAAAGCTCTTGAAAAATTCCAAGGATTTTAATGATTAAATTACTGAATGGGTTGTAAGTACATAGCTAAACAATTTTATTCTTTGTAATATTTCGTAAGTTCACCATTGATCACTGACTCTGACCACATTTAAAGCAATGATGCCGTGTTTATGCCAATAAAATAATTTATGATGATGATGGGTCACAACATCCGCATGCACGATGACCGCTGGGCAAAAGACACAATGGGTGCTTGAAGATCGACGGCGCCCCCGAGGCCGGCCTAGAAAGAGATGGCGAGGTGAACTGGACGCGTACCGCGAGGGCTGGTTCAAGGTGGCGAGGGAAAAGAGTTCCTGGAAGGACTTGGGGGATTTTCCCAGCAGTGGAGCTAAAAAAAAATTTATGACTAATATTTAACAATGGCTTAAAAGCTTCAGAAAACTAATCATTTAAAAAGATTACAGGTTTATTCAGAGAAGCAATAATTTTCTGTTTACAACCAAATCAATCATCAAAATAAGTTAAGGCCGTAGCCTTAACTTTATCTTTATACCTACCCTAGTTACAACTCCTATTAACCCTGATGTGTTGAGCCAATTAGACAGACCGACACTTAAAATGATCGTGAATACTGAGCACGACACAGGTGCACTGGCACTTATTTATTTAGGTCATATACGGGTATATACGTAGTCAAGATCAGAGTTTCTCAACATATAGTTCGTGGATCCCTGGGGGTCCGAAAGTTAATTAATAATAATAATAAAGAAATTTATTGACATAAAAACAGTTGTTACATACTTTGATTGAAGCCCTGACTCCTGAGCTAGGTAGCAACTTGTGTTACAGGAGCCAGTGTCTTTCAAGATCAAGATCAATTGCAGTCAAAATTTAAAATAATGTTAAATGACATATGAATTACTGTTTAAATTTTTACTTTCAACGATCTATATACTAATAATAAATATATATACTAATACTAATAATAAAGCTGAACATTGTTTTATTGTTTGTTTGAACGCGCTAATCTCTAGAACTAGCAGCCGTATTTGTAAAATTATTTTTGAATTTGATAGTCCAATTCTTGGGTTTATTAGATTCTTATATTAGATTATTTTTAGATTCTAGCTAAGTATTTAACATCACGCTGGGGCCCTTAGGAGTCGAGCAAGAAGAAATAAATTCAGAAAGAATGCTAAACAAAAACTAAGTAATAGCGCGGGCTGGTGATGCGTTATGACGGTGTGGATCGAGGGAACAAGAAATTTTACGCGGACGAAGTCGCGGGCAGAAGTTAGTTGATTAAAATCCGTCAATAATAAAGTTGGGAAACATATGTTATGTTTGAGTTATATTAGTGACGACTAAACTACACTCGTAAAGAAGATATTACTTACTGGTGCAATATGCATATGTTGTATTAAAGGTAAGTCGTCAACTTGTGCTACGGTTATTTCTGATTAAAGTTCTTGTATATTAAATAATCGAAACTACCTTACTGAATTTGTAAATACTTAATTTATAATGTGCCTGAATTTAATTTTAATATTTAACTACTGTAACTGTCTAATTTGTACGCCCCTGGCAAAACATAGCGAGTCAACTAAATTGTCACTGAAGACCAAAGGCACCTGTGTTTAACAAATAAATATTAATTTATTCATTCATAGCAATAATTTCAATTATAATTAAGTTAGCAGCGCCCGCGGTTTCACCCGCATAGGTGTCGATCCCGTGGGAAAATCGGGATAAACAGGAATCCTATGTAATCCTTGTTATAAACTATCTGTGTGCTAAATCTCATCCAAATCCGTGTTGTAGTTTTTGCGTGAAAGAGTAACAAACATCCATCCATCCATCCATCCATCCATCCATCCATCCATACAAACTTTCGCGTTTATAATATTAGTAGGATAGTATATTAGTAGCGACTAGCTGTACCTACGACTTCGTTCGCGTGGATGTCGGAAAACAATAATGTGTCTCTTTATTAATTATTTTTCTAAAATAAAAGTAGCCATAATTACTCCTTGTAACATCAGCTATCTGCCGGTGAAAGCCTCTTCTGTCCAACCGTTTTGGACATTAGCCGGAACAAAGAGACAGACAGACAGAGAAATTAAAATTATTTTGTTGTTGTAAGTACCGTATACCACTTTGATATACATTTATTAAAAAGCTGTTTTTTGACATTACAAACAGACACTTCAATTTTATTTATTTGAATAGATATAGCTTAATAAGCCAATTGCAGCTTACAAAATCGAAATAGAGCATTTCAGAAACACATGTACAAAACACAAAATATAAAGCGAAAACTCGACCTTAAATGTCAAGAAGAACAAACAGACGGAGAGACACAAATATCTAGATATTTTACAAAATTAACGCTACAAGACGAGACTAAACATTAATTCAGAAATAATTAAAGAAACGATTAGAGCACTTCAGCCCCTTGTAGAGGAGAGGCCAAAATTGTTAGCGCGAAACAGGGCTGTCTCTAGCAATAAATTTTGCTCAGGAATTTCATTAGTTTCGTTCAATAAATTAAGAGGTTATGCTCGCGTGTGTCGGCCCTGCAATTACCTCGTCTACGCGGAGGTGTAATGAAGAACCTCTCGGTAAGAGGATGGAGGAACTACGAAAGTAATTTGGATATGACGTTGTTTTACTTGTTGGGGAAAATACAATGCAGATTGGCTACCACTCTTGGTGCTTTTCGTGAATATTAAACGAGTAGGTACGCAGAAGGCTAACGTTAATATAAATATTTGCTTTAAGTATAAAGCAAATATTTACATTAACGTTAGTTGAGTACAACTGAACTTTACAGTTATTTATAATGCTAAAAATAGAATATATTAGAAGTATTTTGTTTAAACATTACCTATATAAAAGAGAAAATAGTCTCTTAAGTAAGTGTCTCTTTATTATGAACACTAACAGACATAAATATGTATATAAATTTTACAAAGGGTTACGATAAGAGAAAAAAAAATAGAAAATATATGGTTTATTTGGGCCTATAAGTGTGGGCTTAAAGCTAAGTAATGATAGCCGCACGGGTCGATCGATCGGGTTAAGCTACGCTTGCCGCGGTTGGTCCGTGGATGGGTGACCATCTTCACATACCAAGACCCTCCATGCCTCGGAAAGCACGATAAGCCGTTGGTCTCGATTGTCATTCGTCTATCTTTTACAGTCGTTACGGGTAGTCAGAAGCCCGAAAGTCTGACAACCAGTCTTACCAAGGGGTTTCGTATTACCCAGTAGGTAACTGGGTTGTGGAGGTCAGATAGGCAGTCGCTCCATGTAAAATTACTGGTATTCTGCTGCATCCGGTTAGACTGGAAGCCGACCCGAATATAGTTCTTTATTTTATCTTTCTTTATTAGAAAAAAACGTTGCCCAGGAATTACTCCTTTAGTTAGGAAAAGGCTAGGCAATTGATGAGCCTATAACTGCTTGCTAGCAGTCATAGTCCTTCGTATGGCTCCAGGAAGAGCTCAACAGCACCCTGATGGCATAACAAACTGTCAATCATAATCTAAATCATTTTGAAGGATCTTTATTGCTCATCCATTGCTTCATATGTTCAATTAATTAGTTTGAAGAACGTAAATAACGCAATGAATGTTGTTGAACTGTCAAAATGAAAGCCATTGCTACTTATAGTGTGTTACGCGATTACTCCGTTGGAAGTTGTTTGGTCATCTGTCAAATCATCTCACAGATGGTAGGCATTTTGTTGTAGTCTCCACTTATTACACCCTTGTAATAAGACCTTAGATAATTGTAACCACACGACGTAATTTCATATCATATCCATATCACACACATATTTATTCTCGCCTCCACGCAACAAAGTTTCGCATAATAGTTGGCTTGTCACCCTATTACACGACCGACTACGATGAACCACTCTGGTTCTCGTAACATTTTTATAACTAACTACCTTCTTCATTTTGTCGGGTTACCGCCATTCTTTACGTAAGCTGTGAAATATGGGATTGAAATTTCGAATCTTCACTTAGGAAGTCTTTAAACTATAAACTGCTGTGACTGAAAGTCTACCCGAGTTTTTTTTTATTTTTCTTTCCTGAGATGATGAAGAAAATAAAACCTGAGTATGCTAAGAACTAATTCCAGTTCAATTATAATTAAATGTCAAATTAATCTTAATCTTAAGATAACCAAACATACTTATCTTATAGACTTCCCTCACTACCTATCTACATAATTACATACCAATACACGGAACAAACCCACACACACACGAACAATACATACTAATTGCAGCAAGTCCACATTTCGATACGAGATAAATGTACTATAATTCAGCAGTACGATTAATTTGAACATCAATATTGTATGACAATCAATTCAATGATAATTACCTTTACTAATGACGTTAATTTCGTGATAATAACTGGGAAGAGAATCTACTGTTTATATCTGATTAATTTCGAATTGTTACCTAGTAAATAATATGATATTAATACGTAATATTTCCCCTTTTGGCACAATAATAAAACAATAAAACTGCCCCAATGTTGGGTAAAGACCTCTTCTCTTGCAGAGAAGGAATTATAATTAGAGATCATTTACCATCAGTCCCACTCACTAGTACATAAGAAGAGTCAGTTATATTAGTATGTAGGTAATTAAGTGATTAAAGACAAACTATTGTTATGCCGAAAATTTGCCTGAATTATGGACCCGAAACGTGGACACTCACGGTACAGCTGGTCTATAAATTCAAGGTCGCTCAGCGAACTATCGAACGAGCTATCCTTGGAATCTCTGAGGGATAAAAACTGAAACTAGGTGATCCAGCAGAGAACCAAGGTTGTCGACATAGCCCATAGAATAAGCAAGCTAAAGTAGCAATGGGCCGGCCATATTAGCAGTAAAACCGGTGACCGTTGGGGTAGATGTTTTATTGAGTGGAGAACCCGAATCAGCAAGGTGGAGCAACGGCCTTCGCATGGTAGCTGATAACAACTGGATGAGTGTTGCAGAAAATCAAGCTGAATGGCGTGCAGTTGAAGAGGCTTAGGTCCAGCTGTAGACTGCAGTATGCCGATGAAGATGATGATGACTCATCATAAGGTATAACGCCTTTTCCCAAGGGGGTATGCAGAAACTACAGAACACTACTACGATCCTTACATAGTCCTTTTGCTTCGTATACGTTCGTGATTTTGATGTTACCTAGAATTAAAACAAAATAGTTTTTATTTTTTAGAAGGACATCGGAATTTAAGACCTCTACAAACATTTCTCGCCAGTCTAAAAAAATGCGCTATCAGAGGCATAAATAAATATAAAAAAATGCTGCGGTTATATTTCTTATTATCTTGAGTTATATGATAATTCTTGTCTCTTGGTCGTGATTTAGTACGGGGTCGCCGTTAGGGGGCGCTGTTGAGCTAAAAAAATACAGACGTCATTATGATAAATTACCCCCGGTTATCTTGGTTGTTGTAATTTTACACCCTGTATTATCAACTGGCTGGCTATCTGTGAGATACTGTAGCTTTGTAGAGTGGGATAGGTAGGAAGGACTAACAAAAGAAACTTGTTAATATTTTCGTGTAATAGGAAAAAATTACAGTCAGTCAGTATTTTTTTTAAATTTTTCCAGGAGTTCTTTGAAGGAGACAATTAAACCGGATGCCATCTTGTTTTCAATTGTATTTATTAACATATTAACATTTAAAGTTATTTACGACTATTGTTTTGTTTCTGGATTATTTTAAGACGATCAAGAGCAAACTGTTGTTACCATAGATATCTGTTTTTTTACATTTCTATGGTTGTTACCGATAGTGATATTTATGAATGAAATACATTTTCAATCTAATGTGTGAACACGACAGTAAGTAGTAGGCACTTACCTACTTATAGTAGGAACCTACTTAGCCCAATAACAATGTTATTGATAAAACAATCTAAAATTCCCTCCAATATTACACACAACAACTAAACCGTATAGTGTCGATATAAATTTAATAAAACATCGTAATAAACAAGGGTTTTATGTTCCGTACGCAACGTGTCCATGTTGAAAGTTCGATGGGGAGCGACATCGAAATATTGTGTCGGAATTTATAGCTGTGCGGTCAGCCCAGGAGACGGTGGGGCGGGGTTAGTGTTGGAGCGACAGGAAAGTGTTAGGTGGCAATACAGGGCCAAATGTAATCAGCTAGCGAAACTCCACATTTATGTTGTGTTCGTAAGTATAAATCTGTTTTGTTTTTACGTTTTGATATTCGAGTGATCGGTCTTATCTTTTTGTATAAGTACACATGTTTCTGTGACTAATAAATATTATTTTTTTCTTTCTTTCTTTTCACAGATCAATATCTAAGTATGATAAAACAAAAATGTAATATTAATATGATAGTTTACATATCGATACCCAGTTCGTCTACGAAGTTTTGCTAGCCAATTTAATTTGACGTTATACAACACAGATAAAGGTAAGCAAATTGTAAATCGTGGCTTAAAAGAAAATGCAAATTAAAATTCGGACAAAATATATTTTAACGTTACGTTAGGTTCGACAGAAAATGCTAGTAATCGTAATAATAACAAAGAATTTAGACATAAAACGACGCTAAACCCTAAATCGTTGAGGATTGGGGAGGAGCTGAAATATTGGCAAAGCCAGTTTCTGCGAATCTTGCATCTACAGCGGGGAATTGAACTACCTATTACCCGCTTACCGCTTATACTGGCACCCATCCTGCACAGTTTGACATAACATGAGACTATTGGAACGAGTGGTAAACAACTGGAATAGTAGAATAAATAAATTATACATGTTTGTACGTTATATGTATTATCATAAGGTTATTGATATTAGGTAAGTTCGTGTCTTTGTCCAACTTTCACGCTTAACCTGTCGCGGTGACATTAAAGTCGCGTATTTTATTACTGTTGACTAACTAAGTTAGTATAGTGATCGCAAACATAATATCTAAGAATGGGGCACTTGGTTTTGATCTCCAGGTAAGACAACTTCTGCAGACTTTATTAGCGAAATGTGGGTGCATTGCACCTCTCTTTATTCCGAGCCGCTCAGTGTTCCGAACTGAACTGTTCTAGGAATACAGCGGATCTGAGGTAAAGTGAGCTTGTCGAATAGTGTCAATCTCAGGTGGCATGACAGCTCACTTCGAGCTCACTTCACCTAAGTTTGCACTGCAAGATTTTTAAAGACCAGATGGTGTGAAGCTATGTTACAGATAAACCAGAAAAGGTATGCGCTTATTAAAAAACGCAAGTACTTCCATGGTTGTAGCAGCTCTATATTAGATATCATCATCGCGTGTTTGCATTTCTGGGATATCATTTTGCTACCGAAGAAACAAAACACTCTGAAATTCTGTCACCCGCTCTCCGCTCCAACAGGCACCCCCACAGATTGGCAAAGCACTGGATTGGTGGAACAAGTTGTCTACGAAACTCGTCTATAACTGCGGCTGATAATTAAACAGCTGTGCCGGAACACCGACGTTTTGAAGCGACCATGTCAATACAGATATTAAGTACGTTAGTGTTTGTGCGCTTTACATTGCTTAATTAAATCGGTATGTACAAGCTGTGTCCCTGGGGGAGAGGTGATGTATATGTGATGCTATTGTTTACATGTTTATCGCTTATGGATTCTCATCTTACATAAGTGTCTTGGAAGTTAGTCTTTGATACTGATATAACTATAGACACGTCTTGGTCTTACGACGTTTATGAGTAACGCGGCAATGCGACGTTTTGGCGTACAGTATCGATACAATAAAGTTAAGTTACATAGATATAAAGTACAAAGGTACATTTCGTATAATATAAATAGTTTATACGCTTCATATTTTATCCTTACACCGCTCCGTTCACACCGCACCTGCAGCCTAATTCTTAGCAAACCGAAACCTTGGAAGGCCACATTGTCTGAAACATTCGTACCCAATTCTGGCCACAATTGTGCGCACGTGCGTCTTAGCAGAATTTACTATGTCTAATACAATAAGTTGGCACCCCACGCTGGGGCGGGGGCCTAAATTATGTATTTTATTGTCACTGGATCCAATTTCATAACCCGAAGAACGGTCGGGATGAGTCCGCAGTGTTATAAGCTATCCTATTGAATTTTGCAATACATACAAATGCGTTGGTAGTGTTTTGTGGGTAATGTTTGAACGTGTTAGATTATCGCGAGCCGATATTTATTTTTGTGAAATATTTTTGACGGTTCTTGTAGCATTGTGGGTTCGTGACTGTTGTATTTTATTTTTAGTGAGTTGAAGATTTTTAATTAGCACTGCAGTGGTGACCCAGTGGTAACGGGCCTGATTTACGAGTTGTAGGTTGTGGGTTCGAACTTAGTCAAGCGCTTTACTTTGAGTAAATAATTTCTTCACCACTGCTCTCAAAACGGTGAAGGAAAACATCGCAAGGAAACCGGCATGTCCTAAAACGAAAAAGTCACAGACATGTGACATCTGCCAACCCGCACTAGGCCCTGCGTGGTAGAGTACAGCCCACTCCCTCCCGAGGAAAGGAGGCCTGTGTCCCAGCAGTAGGAACATTAGGATAGGTTGATATGCTTATGCTAAGCAGGACTGGTATATAAATAGGAAAAAGTAATACAAGAATAATGCCTCAAGTTTACGGTATAACAATTTTGATATTATTGCAAATCTGTACGCAACTACAAGCATCGACATTTCAAAGAAGCTCTGATATTAAAGTGAAAATCCAGTTCCAAGATAGAGGAACCTCTTAGTTATAAAAATAGAATATAATATATTTTCTGGAAAAGAGACGACGGATAAAAAAGTTATAGCTGCCTACATTATTGAATGAACAGCATTATCCTCGTCACCACGCCTCTCTTTTGCCCTCACTCCGCTATCCTTAATTTCATTGTCAATTTAAACCTTTTTCGTAGATACGGAACTTTTTTAAGTGCAATATTTTAAAATAGCAGAAGCTTATCAAGTGTAAAATTAATTTCACGGCAGCTATTCTTCGAGATAGTTCATCAAACTTTCAAGATTCAGATGAGCATAAAATAGGCAGAGAGCGCCTTCGGAAAAGTTTCTGTGTAACGGAAATTAGTTCTAACATTTTACTAGTTTTTTGAAATACTTCAACGGAAGCAAGGAAGCCGGCGGAAAATGGAGAAAGAGAACGGAAAGATTATATGGTCTCTGCAAAAGAAAAAATGTATTTATTTATAAAAGGTTTCCCATATATATTGTTACTCTTACGATATTAAGAAATTCTCCGTAGAGCTCAATACTCGTATGGGATTACATCTAATTCCGGTTGCGTCATTATCCTGGGATTCCTCCGAAACCATAAGATATCCATAACAGATACTTACAATAAACCCAAATTATTTTTATTTATTCAGATATTATAAAACTGAATTTTTATGTCATAATAATACGACAACAACAAAAGAAATAAGAATTACCAAGAAAGATTATTATTACGACATAGTGGTAATATCACAAAGCTAATTGGTAAAGAAAAATCTAGGGACGGATATTTTTTATTTTTACAACGTATCCTTTTTCCAGTGTTTTGTTTACATAAATTGGTCATAATTGCTTCTTTAATTGAATTCCATATACAGAATTATATCTGTTGAACCACGTTGAACTAACAAACTTGCGACACCACATTTCTGATTTCAACCTCACTAGCGCCCTCTTGCCAAACATGTCATAAAACCAACGAGACTTTCCCATCGCTATCAGAAAATATAAAAGTTGCCAAAGTAGCGCTTTCAGCACTATTAATCCAGTGAACTGTTATTTGATAGCAATGAGCCGAAATTGGCCAGCGCTTTAAAAACCTGTTCGGATGAAACGTGAGTTTGTGAGTAGGTCTGAAATTCACCGTTGTTCCGGTAAATAAAAGATCTACTTGTATCTTTCAGCTTCATATCCTTTCACGGAAATATTTTTGCCCATATACTGAGGAAATTTTCTTTTTTCCTTGTCTGTTTTAGGGATTCACTGGATGTGTGCCTGATTGAAAAATCAAAATGAAAAGTAATTTATTAAAACTAGGCTAAAAATCAGCACTTATTGAACGTCAAAATTACACAAGACAGTCCCTCAAAACGCCCGCCCTTCACCACTTCTTAGAGCTTTTGCAGACAGAAGAAACACAGAACAGATTTCGTTTTTTGGAAATAATGAAGTTGGTACCTACATAATAGTTTTATCCGGCCTAGGATATGAGAAGATCCGAAAATTCAACTGTATTCCCTCGTGCTTCTAATAAATTATGAGCGTTAATCGGTTACAACTGAAATAAGCACTTACCGGTTAGCAACTCTGGTAATGATACCGCAAACTCTAGCAGTCACAATTATAATATATTGCAGTCACAATTATAATATATTGCAGTCACAATTATAATATATTGCAGTCACAATTTAAACTTACAAACTTCTAATTTGGAGAATTATATTTAGGTAGTCTTTTGCGAGTGGGTTACGTTTATTTACCAGTTGATACCAAAGTAACATGGTGACTAGATTAGGTACTTCAGAGGAAGCAAAAAGTTTTAAAAAAAATTTAAAAAAATTCGACCCAAAAGCGCGTCCTCGCGTCTCCTCAACTACAACGATTATTGCAGATGCACTTTAGATACAGGAGTGAAAGCGCTCGCTAGCGCTGCACCGTCGACAGCCCTAATTAATATTTTCTCTACGGACTGCAGTATAAACCAATTACGAAGCTAGACCAGAACTGTGGTGTTTTTCGGCGCACGCCAAATTGCTTTACACGCGAGCTTTGAAGTGTTAAGCGTTTATTAAATTTGGAATCAAAAGCGCAACATTGCTGAATGTAGCTATACATGTGCCATCACTCTGCTTCATGTTTAATGAGCGTTGAGCATTCACCTCTAAAGTTGTGGAAAGTGAAAATTAAACGGCTTGGATTGCCACGGAAATATTGCTCTATTTATTTTTGTGTTGGTATTAAAATTGAACATCGCATTTGAAGGTATTTTAATTAAAGTAATAATTTATTGTGTACCTAAATGATTCCAGAAATTGTTCCATTCATTTGAATTTTCCTATAAAAATAAATAGGTCGCCATCAGGTTATTCACGCACAAACCACTTAGTAACACATCTCCTTTGTGTACTGGCAACCCCAAACACTTCAAAAGCGTAATAACCACCTGATTATTTTTTTATTAATTCCCAAAATAACATCAAGGTACCTACACCCCAACCCCACCCCCACCAAAACTCTTATCTAGACACCAAGATTTCCCAATTTGAACGCAACGACTTCTCACACAAAATAGAACAAGATTTATTCTCTAATCAGAGTTTAATCAAGGCGCGGGAGTATCAACGAATTAATTCGAAATTAACGTCGTTAAGGGCCGTAGAACGAGTCGTCGAACAATAAACCAGTGAGAAATTGGGCCCTTAGAAAATTATTTAAGTGGGCGGAACGCCGATAAATTCTCACTCCAGTGTACTGCGAGAATTTCTTTAGCGAGATCATTGAATGTAAAATTATATTTGTGAGAGAATCGCTGGCTGATTAAAGAGTGCCTAGTACAAAGTTCAGGATTTCCCTCCCTTGTGTGTAGGGAGACGCTACGAGGGACACCGACGACGGCGATGTGAATCGTCTTTGTCATTATAATATGTAGTTAGATATAGCAGATTTACCTACCAATTAAACATTGAACAAATGCAAATTTCGACAAAACATTAAATGTTTATAATCTTTGTCTCTTCATAAAAACAGTACAGATATGGACGCAAAATAATCACAAAAAATAATGAACACTGACCTTATTTTATGAAATCAGGATCAACTGCAACGACCTGTAAAGAAGAAATGTCTGTGGTTAGAAAATTTCAATGATATTGTTACTTTCGGTTAATTTAAAACACTGCAGTGATTTGTGCGAAATGTGCAGCAGTATTTTTAAACTTGATCAGAATGAGATTCGAAGCAACGGTATGCGGACTTCCAAAGTCCAATCCAAACTTTAGAAGTTCTGCTTCTGACTTCATTAGAAGAAACGAGCGCAAAGATAACTAACTTTACCATTAAACCGACTTCAACAAAATAGGTACCTACTTCAAGGAAATTAAAAAAAAAAAATTAGGAGTCTACGTCAAACGTCAGGTATACACGAAAGAATCCGAAGTCGGTCTCATTCCGCGCCGCTCCATTCATCGTTCAACTCGGCCCATTCACTTATGCGAGTCTCACTCATTCCAACTGTACGCCGATTCATTCCGTCTCAGACCTACGTTATTTAAAAAGAAATTTCTAGAAAATGTCGAGACGTATGCTTTGAGTGTGAGCTCATTATGGTTTTCTTTGAATACAGGTGTTCATTAACGGGAATAGTGCTGCACCAAAGGAATTTTTCATTTGCGAGTCATATTGAGTTCCTATTCGGTATTGAAACTTGAATGTGGATTCAATTATACGTGCTCAAGAAATTTATTTTATTAAAAAAGTCCGATCATTTTTAACAAGCGAACTGGATTAGGTTTTCAGTTTCTTTCAGCTGAAATATTAAATAAACTGCAGATCTAGAAGTAAGGATTTTGTATTTTATTTAATGAAGTACCTATTTTAAAGAATTCATGAATTCTGAGGTTAAAACGGCGACGACTGAGTTTCGCATCAGTAGGTATACGAACCTACCAAAACTGGGGGTCCACTACCTAAGCCCGTAATCGTAGTTACGGCCGAAGTAACGAGCATTTCCTTCTCAGTATCAATTACAGAAATAAGATTAGTTCGGAGCCCAAACAAAGAATTAAAAATCATCATTTGCCGGTTGTTGCTAATCTCGTTGTTCATGCACGTTCAAAAAAATTAATTTGTCACTTGTTTTGTCAGATTAACAACTTTCGGACGGCTCTTCATTGACGGGCTTAGAGAGTAGACCCCCTGTCCTTTACAGCATCATCGCAGTCGTCCACATCATTGTTCGAGTCAGTCTTATTGGGCAGCTCATCTCTGCGCCATTACATCAACGCCATAACCAACAACAATTTTCTTAGAAATAAGGTAGGTTATGACTACCCAAATACACTACGGAGAAAAAATCATTACCACATCAAAGGCTCTCCTGATTTTGATGATCAAGCACACAGTGCATGAAACACGTTTGCATTTTATGGAAACGTATGAGAAGAAAACAAATCTAACCACTAGCTACATGGGAAATCAGACATTGTCGGAGCATGAAAAAAGCCAATGGTTCGATTCGCGATTTCCCACCACCGATATAAACCAACAGCCGTAATTCCCAGAGCTGCTATTAGAAAACGTGCATACGTAAATCTAAAAGCGGATATCAGTTAAGAAAACTAAATAAGAAAGGACTTTGAAAGCGCTTCCGTGGCGTCTAGCTCACGAACCACCTCTAACCATTGTTACCTTTGCTAGACACAACTTTTTTTCCGTCGCCGCCTACCTTCGATCCACTTACACTGTGGTCTAAAGCGAGAGAGATAAACGAGTTTATTCTGACACTACAAAGTTTACAATTTGTACATTATACTTGTATGTTGTATTGTACCAGTCTTACTAAGGGGTATCGTATTACCCAGTAACTGGGTTGTGGAGGTCAGATAGGCAGTCGCTCCATGTAAAATACTGGTATTCAGCTGCATCCGGTTAGACTGGAAGCCAACCCCAAGATAGTTCGGAAAAGGCTAGGCAGATAATGATATTGTACTTGTATGTGTTATATGGTATTTGTCGTCTGAAAAAATCTAAACAGATCAGAGAACAGATGGATCAAGTGCAACATTCTAAACAGAACTAGCCTGGCTTCAAAAATATAACTACATATTCTTTAATTTTATTGCTATAATTACATAGAATAGGCAAAAATATTATGTTCGGGTTGTTTAAAATTTCGTACCTCAATAATTGTTATTTGTTACGGTATGTTCGCATAAATTGAATGGAATACGAATACAGAGTTGGGTAGAACATAGTGGCCAATTCTGCTTTATTGTAACAAGGCGCATTTTATAGAACTGCACCATGAATGTAAGTCTCATAAGGAAAAAACAAGATGCAAATAGATCAACAATATCAGATCATTTTTAGGCAAATTCGTCGAATCTGTCTCTCGTATGGTTTGCCCTAGATTTTAGAAAGAAGAAAGAATCGCTTTAGTAAAGACGTGATCGTTTTACCAATAATCTGCATAATTATTATTATTAGTCGCTCCATGTAAAATACTGGTACTCAGCTGCATCCGGTTAGACTGGAAGCTGACCCCAAAATAGTTGGGAAATGGCTAAGCAGATGATGATTCGAAATTCTTTCAAAATTATTTGTATAAACATTATGAAAAAGGTCATAATTACATATGAATAAGGGTGTAATTAACACTTTATTATGTTCTTCTAGCTATTCGTTACACCATTGTATTACTTCCTGCCCATTATAAGTTAGGAAAAAGCTGTATAATCATGTAAAGAAAGGCGCAATTAAACCAGCCATAATCATAAAATTGTGAACATTGAACCATGCAACAGATACTTAGGACTCTGATAAGTCTGGGACCTTTTTTATATGGTGTATCTGTATCAACATGTATTTATATTTTAAAATATGTTATTCCGGTCGGATCCCCTGATCTGAGGGGTAATTCTCGTAATTTTAAGAACGTTCACAGTCTGAAGGCCAATTCTCGTAATTTAAAAGGTTCAGAATCTAGTCGCAGTCTCATCTCGGCGACAAACAAATGTCAAAGTCTTGTCAAAATGTAGGAAAACTAGCAGTATTTTTTGACAGATTGAGACTGAGATCAGACTGTGAACGTTCTTAAAATTACGAGAATTGCCCCTCCGATCTCAGTCTCAATCTGTCAAAAATAAGTCTAATTTCCCTACATTTTGACAAGTTTTTGACGTTTGTTAGTCGCCAAGATGAGACTGCGACTAGATTTTGAACGTTTTAAATTACGGGAATACAGGCCCTGATCTGGTTATTATTATGTTTTAATTCTGGTCTGATCCACTATAAACTTTGTCATTCCGGTTTGATCCCCTTACACTTTTTGACAGGTAAGTACAGTCAAGAGAAAAACAGTTGTTGTAAAAATTATTTGTTTTTATTTAAGTCCTTAAAATCATCATTGTATTCCGATAAAACAAAATTAGCTGAAAGCTCCCACCCGCTTTCTCTTATAAATGATGCCACACAAGTCGGCTGCGAACGTGATCTCTGAATACTGAGATCTCTTTGAATACTCACCCGGGTGCAATTGACGATGGAATCGCTAAAGCAATACGAGTACGTTTTATGTAAAGAATTTAAACTTAGTTACATCGAGACCCTTTATAAAAAGGATTTTTTGTTTGATTTTGTTGGTTTTATTTTTGTGAGAGAATGTCGAAGTTAGTAGAAGGCCATTCTGCGTAGTCTTTGAGAAGAACAATGGTGGCCCACTGGGAACGGCCATGACTTACGCGTGGTAGTTCGTCGGTACAGTCACAAGCAAAAGTATGTATACACTCGGCTTTATTCAAAAGCGATTTACTCCTTTATTTCAAAATGAAATTTTATGTTGTTACGAACATAGCATTTTCGAACCCATAGGTTTATGTAGTGTGTCGTATTTCAACGTTGCATTCGTTATTTCACGAAAAAATCGCAATTGAAAACTGCCAAGTGTTGACATATTGGTGCTCGTGACTGTACGAACCCAGGCAAGCACAAAAACTAAAACAAGACTAAAGTAAAACAAGCAAGCAAAGACTTAGTGAAAATTATTTCATCACGACTGCTCTCAAAACGGTGAAGTAAAACATCGTGACGAAACCGGCATGTCCTAGAACCAAAAATTTTAAGACATGTGACATCTACCAACCCGCACTGGGCCCGCCTGGTAGATTACGGCCCACTCCCTCTTACAGAGAGGAGGCATGTGTCCCAGCAGTGGGAACATTATAGGCTGATTATGCTTATGTATTGTGAGTACCAAACAAGTTACCAAAAGAGTATATTAAACTACCAATTGAACAGATTTAGGGTAGAGAAAAGTTTTCCCAGGAAAGTACTGAAAATGAGCTGCATGCACACATGGAATAAAATTAATAGGTATAAGCTGAGGTTGATATCTCGCAGATTTATGATCACAAATTGATAATAATTTTGAGAGAGTGCATGTAGGTACGGATCCTTCTCTATTTTCTTTTTTAACTAGGTACAATAAAGAACCCCTTTACAGTCTCCCCAGAGATGTGCCTTAACAGGCGTTGCACAGAGGGGGCTCCGGATTGGTCTTTTGAGAGGTAACGGTGCCCCTTCCATGTCCATCCAGATGGTGACCACCGGGGTGGTTTTAGTGAGTAAAAATCCCACACTGCCTGGTTTTACCCCCAAAGACCAGGCGCCTTTTGAAGTTTTCCCCCCGAAACCAAAAAAAAAAAAAAAATACGTACCATAAAGAAACTATTTCACCAGACGATGCACTTTGTTGCTTGCTCGTACAACAGACTAGTTTTTACAACTTCAGAATAATATTTCGATTCTCGAACCAGTGTATAAATCATGGTTTCCTATAATTAACAACTACGCAACACACTCAAAACCACGCAACAAAAAGTTCCCACCAATTTCTCGGACCATAAATTTCCGCTATTTGTGAGTTAAACGGAAAACATTTACGAATAAAATTGCACATTTCGAGTTTATTTTTTCACCGAAAAAAAGTAGCGCGTGCATTTTCAGTTTTTTGATTTATGACAGCCTAACGTACTGAATTAATTGACTCAATACACAAACGAAACCATATTTATTTTTTTGTGGCCACTTTGCTATTTATTTTTGCTTAAAAGTCCGGTACGACGAGTGTTGAAAAAAGTAAAGAAAATGTTTGTTTCGGTGAAAAAATACTGAAAGTTTTAGCTGAAGCTCCGGATGTTTTTGTTTTTATAACGTCATGCGTTTGTTGTGCTTTTTTGTACTCAAATATTGGTATGATGCTGGTTATTCAGAGTGACATTGCCTGGAAAAAAGTCATCCATGACGTATTTTAACGACATTATACGAAATCGAAGTTTGGTTAGTAAATCCTGATTCTGGATCCTATACACACATCAACAGAATCTAGGGATACCTTAATCCAATGTATAGTTTAAAATCTTTTTAGTTTCCATAAAAAGTTTATATACAGATTGAAACCTCTTTTATTCGATTTTTTAAATTAAAAAAATGTAAATAAAAAAAGCAAAAGAAAAACAAAATACGGCGGCAAAATTGTGAGTGATTCGTTACGTTAAGGAAAATTAAAATTGTTTTATTAATATTAATTAACGAAAAGGGATAAGATTGTTTTTCTTTTTTAATTTAACGTGCCGTGTGAGCTTTAAGAGTCATGTCACGTCGTCATTTGAGTCGAGATGAAATGTTACGAGCCGTGGGCATGTTAGAAAATGGTGCTATTCAACGTGTCGTTGCTGAGACCTTTCACACCAGCCAAAACGTGATAACGAGGTTGTGGTCACGTTATCGCAGTACTGTGAATGTGCCTGAACAGCACACGGGTAGATGTCGTTTTACTACGCAGAAACCGGATCGATTTCTTCAAATGACCGCCAGAAGACTACCCAATATCACAGCGATGCAACTAGTACAAAGACTCCAGGAGGACCACTGGCTACTGGTAAGCGACCAAACCGTCCGAAGGAGGTTGCATGAAGTTAGTCTTCATGCTCGAAGACTGCTACGTGCCGTGATTGCGACGTGGCAATCGCGGTCGGTGGCTTGGACAATGGTCTTTGGTGCTGTTCACCGATGAGTCCCGGTTTGGGTTTCATCCGGATTCACGAAGAAACGCGTTTGGAGAACTCCAGGGAGAGTTAGCCGTCTACTGCACCCTCAGGAGGTCCACTCATACCAAGGCGGGACAATCATGGTATGGGCAGGGATTCGTCTTGGCCGACGAACCCAGCTCGTTTGGATCCAAGGCAGCATGACTGCATAAAAATACCACGAGGAGAATCCAAATGGACCAGGAATTTCTACTCATGCACGACAATGCTCCTTCCCATACGGCGCGGCTGGTGTCGGCCGCTCTCCGAGACCACGATATTCAAGTTTTGGATTGGCCTGCACAGTCACCCGACTTAAATCCCATCGAGCATGCCTGGGACATGTTACAACGAAAAGCTTTGAGAGATTTCCCGTCAAATTTGAAGACGGAACAACATTATTTTACGAACACTTCAAGCAAAGAACATAGGACCTCATACCGCAGCAAGACATTGACAATTTAATTTTAAGTATGAACAATAGATGTCGATTTGTAATTAATTTAAGTGGTGGCAACACTGATTATTAATAATTAGATTTTATAAGATTTTATCAATTTCAATTAAAATTAATAGATTTATAAGAAGAAATGAAGTTTTTTTAACATACTAATTTTCTACGGCGATTAATAAAATTGATATTTATATTTAAAACAAAAAAATCACGAAATGTCTTATATTTTTATTAAAGACCTTAAAATAACTTATCATTCTTCCATTTACTATATCAGAAAATTCTTCATAGATCTTTAGATATTTGATGAAATGTAAAAGAACCCTGGATTCTGTTGATGTGTGTACTTTGCTATCGTGTTTTAGGTACGTTCCTAAAGATATAATGTATTTATGGCGAATCAACAAGAACAAATCAAAATGAAATTCATTATTTCGCTGACCTCTTCCAAAATTTTAATCACCTCCATAACTCTGCACCGGACATCATTAGGGGCGTAATGGCTCGAAACGACGACGTCACTCTAACTGACGGCGCAGCGTATTAATCAACAGTGTAGCACCTGAAAGATCACGTGTCGGTAGCGGCCGGACCGACAGTTAGTCACTGGTAAGTATTTCATGAGGTTAGGTTGAGAGCGAGAAGCGAATAGTAATGTATGGAATAGTAAATAGCGACAGATAATGCTATTATGTGCAAAGTGCTGTAGCTGAAAGATCACGCGTCGGTAACGGCCAGATCGAGAGTTAGTCGCTTCTAAGTAGTTGGTGAGGTCGCAGTGAAAGCGAGTAGCGAAAAGTGATAAGAACCCACATTGCTATTCACTTCCCGCTCTCGCTGTTTCTATCTTTTAGAATGAAGCAACGAGCAAGTATAATATTGTAAACAAATGTTAAGATCACGTATTGGTAGCTGCCGTACCGACGATTGTTGCTCGACACTCGTGAGGTCGTAGTGAGAGTGAGAAGTGAACAGCAATGCGTTCGCACTGTGACCGTTTTTTTGCAGAACGTCACGAGAATAAAGGAATAAGCAAGTGTACCAAATCGCTTATAAGATCATGTGTCGGTAGTGGCTGGACCACCGGTTTGTCGCTGCAAAGTAACTCGTGAGGTTGCAGTGAGAGCAAGAAGCGAATAGCGATATAGAGCCACTTCACGATTCGCGCTCTTACTGTGACCGAGTTTTAGCATGACGTCACGACCAACTAAGTTATTATTCGCAAATGTAATTGTTTAAACCGTCATGTGTCGTTACCGGCCGTACTGACAGTTAATTTAACTCTAGCACACGGTCGCAGTAAGAGCGAGAAGCGGATAGTGATAAATAAGATGGCGAAACATCCCTAAACAATCTCGCAAAGGCTAGACCGCCAGTTAATAGTTTGTGAATTGACTGAAATTGTGAAGTAGGTAAGCTAATAGTAATATATGTGGGACGATTCAGTAGCTTGTTTTATGTTGTATTTCTTCTACACTCAATATAACCGCTATCCGCTGTCACAGAGGCTCCACGTACCGCCCGCTCGCTCCAACAACGCATGTTAATCAGACAGATCACGGCTAATTGCCGACTCGAGTGTGAAATGCGGGCTTAGTGATGAAATTATCTGCAGTTTAGCGTTGATATATGCCTGATTTAAATGCTACTACTTATCGGGAACCGTTGGTGTGAACAGTGACTTGTAATCGAGTCGAGATACGATTTGATTAGCTGTTTAGTTGCAGGCATTGGTTTACGTTAAGCAAGGTAAGTAACGCAATCAGTAGTGATGCGTTTATTGGAATCTTAAACGGTAATAATGATTGATTATCTTCTCATCACAATGGTTGGTAGAGAGTGCCTTTGACATACATATCTTTAACATGAAGTTTACATAATCTACATCGTTTACATCTTGCACGAAACACTTTTACATACTAGGCTGACGTTTTTAGTATTATTTATTTATTATTGTTGAACCATCATTGAACCAATTTACCCGAGTGCGTATCACAGAAGACAGAATGCAGCTGATGCATGCATTGTATATTTCCAACATATTTTCCGATACAAGAAAATTAATTCCATTTTATTTTACAAAATCCACGATTTCAATATGCTCCCGAAACACGGGTGAAAATTTGCAATATGTCAAACGGCAGTTTTCATTTACAAGTAATGCGCAGTGCACACTGACGCTTCATTCAACATACAGTAGCACATATTACGGCTGGTGTGCACCTGCGACTCATTGCGTCGATGTCGTCACGACCTGACTCGGCAAGTTGGGACGTTCCAGTCTATGTAGACCTTTAGGTAGTGGTTGCAGAACAAATGTTTGCCATGAAAAGTTGTGAATATGAATTTTGGGGTGCTTACAAGAAAAAATCTACACAAACATTTTATGACTATAATGAATAAATATCGCTGCAAAATAACGTTACGCTAGAAAGTAACGTAAAGTTCACTAAATTTAAATTAATAATATTTAGCTGTACTTGCATCCACCAACTTTTAGGAGTTTCATAATTTTACAGCCAGTCTGTGAAAAATTTGATTTGTTATGAAATTTTTTTCAAAATAAAACTCATTTTATAGCTACAATACCCAGGTATCGTTGATAAACTTCTGTTCGTGACAAGTAAACCTTTCAAATTAAAAAAGAAATGATCTGCAAAAGGACCAGCAGATCCACAATACAAAAAACACCTAGATCTTAGTCTCAGGCAGTACTTTTTTTAAGAAGAATATTCTTCAAATAAAAAAAATCCTTCTTTACAATATCCTCGTGCGATTTCTCTGCTATCGGTGTCAGCACGTCGCAGGCGCGGCATTGTCTCGGCCACGACGAGTACCGACTCTAATTGATTCCGGGACCAATGAGGGTGATTGGACCACCTGCTGTAGATGTGCTCCAATTATTACTAAGACTTTCTCTAGCTACCAATATTTTTGTATATTGATTTATGTTGAATTCTGTAGCGCTGAGTGGCTATTAATTTGTTGAGAGTAATTTGGTTCATTAGTTCTTTGTGGTATATATTTATAGATAGGAAACCTGTTATTCATACAAACTTTTGGGACACAGAGGGCAGGATAGGAGGTGGAGCAAGGTTTGCGACATAGCTCCACAATCACACCCTTCTGCCATGCAGTGAAAGTGACCTCTGCGCTGCCACTGACGATGCCGTGGAAGTGGCAAAGTTTTTGGCCAACAAGATGTAAAATTCAGTCGTGCCAGCGACACGAAGCAGAAGAAGAAGATACAATACGAACTTTACACTAGTAAGCCTACTACAAATCCGACCTTTAAATTGAGAGAGCAGTAGATACTCTGTGAGTCAGTGACACATTTTATTTCAGTTATAAGAACTTTGTCAGCAAGTACATAAAAAACAAAGTAATTATTCATGTAACTAATGAAAAAGGGCTGAAAAAAAACCGCCGCCACATAATCTGCTTTTACACAATATCATGATGGTACACAAATTTAACACTGCCCAATGATTTACCTACATTCAGAGAAAAATTGCAAGATCAGTTCAAAAACAAAGTAGAAGTATTCGATTGAAAGCGAGACGGAAGACCGTTACATATGAAGAATCCTGAACCTCGGCCGGCTCTTGAGATTATCGACAAGTGACTCTACTTTTCAACTGAAAATTCAGTACATATTACTGAAAAGTTTGAACTTTATGGTCCTTTTCTGACCGACTAATATTCGGTAGCAGAAGTCTTGTTACTGGATAATTATTTTTTAAAGGCTCATTCATTTACTATCTGAGGAGTTGGGCCATTTCTGTACTAACAGTACTTGACCGGGACAGTATACCTTTGTAACGATTAGGTGGCAATAAGCCATTGCTTATTAATACAGTCCACTATTTTATTAAACCCCTTTACCCGAGCCAACATTGGTGCTTCGAGCCGGATACACCATAACATTTGTTAATTATATTTACAAGTATTTACCACGATTACCCCTCGTAGAAAAGTAAGTTCCTTCATAGAACTTCAAGTCCACAAAAAGAAAGGAAAGACAAAGCCATTCTAATAACCGCCGTCACAAGCCAATCTTACTAAATTAAAATAGAAGAAGAACTCTCCACAGTAAAATAAAGACGAGCATTCTTCAAGGCGTCTCATTCCCTGAGGAGCCGATCTTCCATTGCGCGAAGTAATCGTGACTATTTGAACAGTACACACTTGCCGTCTCGCTCCCTCTCCATCTACGTCATAAGACATTAAACCTATTGCGCGGATAATATCGGCAGTATTTTACGAGTGTTTGTATAAAGATCCTACCGTTGGCTGGAGATGACTCGAATGGAGTTGTCGCTAGAAGTTATGTTTAGTAAAGAGGGGATTTTATTATGGATTACTAAACCTGTGAGTGCTTCTCGCAGAGGCGATATAGGTAGAGATCTACTCCCTAAGCACAAAGTCCGTAGTTTCGGCCAAAGATAAGGCCGTTTCTTACTCCGTATCACCTACGGATATGAGATTAATTTGGGGCCCGAACTAAGAATAAATGACAACACGATTTGACAGTTGTTGATAATGAATGGGGTGTAGGGTTCATTCCAAAGGGCGTTTTTGGGGTACTGTCTTTTGTCATTTTCACGTTCGAAAAGTGCTGATTCTCAGCCTAATTTGAATAAATGACTTTAGGCACACACAGACTCAGGCCTGCTACTGAGAAATTCCTGATGGAAAAACCCCAATAACACTTTGCCCGATCCGGGAATCGAAACCAGGACCTCATGCTTGGCAGAGCTAGCGACAACTAGACCAACGAGGCAGTTAAATAAATATTTAAGTGTTATACGGAATAAATGGAGTAAAAATAAAATCGATCAAGAATAAAGCAAGAATAGAACCGTGGTAGGGATCGAGAGCCCGTGGTACGACATTCAATTCGAAATCCATCTTTCCACTTTATGACTCGCATAGAATTGAATTGTTGATTTTTGGCGAATTTTAAGTAAGCAATAAAACGTTTTATCGTTTCACCGCCTTATGTGTTTTTGCAGGTTTTTCCTCGTTCGTAGGATTTATTATAGGATGTGTAGTATAAAATGATCTCACTAAAATTATTATTGGTAAAGAAGCAGAAGGGTTGAAATATGTATAAATGAAATGGGCAATGGGGCATCGGTACTAAAAAAATATACTGAATATATATATATATATTTTTATACAGACTTCTTTGCCCGTTTTTCTTCATGGAAAACTACTTTGGAAAGGGTAATGAACCGCTGGTGGTGGGTGGTTTGGTGGTCTTCTCAATTTTCTGAATCGAGCCATTTTCTTTATGCCAATGTCCTATTATTAGGACACAGGTTTATTTTAGGGATTTGTTTATACAAAAGGCAATACCAATTATTATTATTATTTATTTATGTATAATTGCATGCTGCACTGGTTAACGTCATCACGTCAACGCCGGCTGCCGCGAAAACCAGCGCTTGGGCTCTGTCTCGTATAGGGTCTTAGCATTATGCTGAGCGATGGCCGTTTTGCGTGAATATGACGCATGTTTACCCCCAACTTGTTTTTTTTGTGTGTTTATGTCCTTTTTTCATGCGTCATGTTTGCCGCAAATAAATGCATTTTCTTTCTTTCTTTCTTTCTTTTCTTTAATTCGGAGGAAGACCGGTTTTGACCCTGTGGTAACAGCCACATACGTGTTGTGGGTCGTAGGTTTGACCTAGACAAGCACTTTACTTTGTGTAAATTATTTCATCACCATTGCTCTCACAGTGAAGGAAAACATCGTGAGGAAACCGGAAGACATGCGACATCCACCAACTCGCATTGACGAATTACTGCTCAACGAGATGAATACTGGACCAATTACGACTCAACGAGACGAGGCCTGTGTTCCAACAGTGGGAACATTATAGGCCGATTATGCATTATGCTGATACAAATACAGTATGACCATTATACTCGGGCTTGTAATCAGCTGTGTTCCACAACAAAGGCGCGATGTACACAATCCCCAACATTTTTATGTACAATCTACACCATGCTTTAAAAGTACGTGCAACGTCCTGCGACGACCAAAGCAAAAGGCGGTTAGTTCATAATTTACCGGAGGGCTGGCCCGTTCGATACGAGGCTTACTTTGACATGTGACAGATTTATGAGGTCTCAAACAAAATTCGCTCGGCCGCGCACCCGCACCCAGTTAAAACCAGCACCGTTTGATATGTATTGTATTTAGGGCTCTCTACAGCTTCTAGGTGTTTGAGTTTTAAATTCAGCCCACTAAATTTTTTCATGAATTTGTGTAGGCTATTGTGCAAGTTATGACGTCAGGTTATTGGGTGAATGAGTAAACCACAGTGTTTTGAATCACAACGTAGCCTCATCTAGTAACAAGTCCAGCTATTTCCTAAAGTAAGTAGGTATATTCATTTTGTAACGTCCCATTGAGGAAAGCTGTAGAGTAGCTTTTAAATTGTCACGTGAATTTGTGTAGGCTATTGTGCAAATTATGACGTCTGGTTATTGGGTGAATGAGTAAGCCACAGTGTTTTGAATCACATCGTAGCCTTGTCTAGTAACAAGTCCTACTTACTAAAGTAGGTAGCAATTACGGTAAAGTTCTACTGTGGAAAGCTGCCAGTAGCCAAAACTACTGCAGATCCGTCTACATGTATTTATATAGTAGATCTGTCTATATTAATTTATATAGTAGATCTGTCTATATTAATTTATATAGTAGATCTGTCTATATTAATTTATATAGTAGATCTGTCTATATTAATTTATATAGTAGATCTGTCTATATTAATTTATATAGTAGATCTGTCTATATTAATTTATATAGTAGATCTGTCTATATTAATTTATATAGTAGATCTGTCTATATTAATTTATATAGTAGATCTGTCTATATTAATTTATATAGTAGATCTGTCTATATTAATTTATATAGTAGATCTGTCTATATTAATTTATATAGTAGATCTGTCTATATTAATTTATATAGTAGATCTGTCTATATTAATTTATATAGTAGATCTGTCTATATTAATTTATATAGTAGATCTGTCTATATTAATTTATATAGTAGATCTGTCTATATTAATTTATATAGTAGATCTGTCTATATTAATTTATATAGTAGATCTGTCTATATTAATTTATATAGTAGATCTGTCTATATTAATTTATATAGTAGATCTGTCTATATTAATTTATATAGTAGATCTGTCTATATTCATTTATATAGTAGATCTGTCTATATTAATTTATATAGTAGATCTGTCTATATTAATTTATATAGTAGATCTGTCTATATTAATTTATATAGTAGATCTGTCTATATTAATTTATATAGTAGATCTGTCTATATTAATTTATATAGTAGATCTGTCTATATTAATTTATATAGTAGATCTGTCTATATTAATTTATATAGTAGATCTGTCTATATTAATTTATATAGTAGATCTGTCTATATTAATTTATATAGTAGATCTGTCTATATTAATTTATATAGTAGATCTGTCTATATTAATTTATATAGTAGATCTGTCGATATTAATTTATATAGTAGATCTGTCTATATTAATTTATATAGTAGATCTGTCTATATTAATTTATATAGTAGATCTGTCTATATAAATTTATATAGTAGATCTGTCTATATTAATTTATATAGTAGATCTGTCTATATTCATTTATATAGTAGATCTGTCTATATTAATTTATATAGTAGATCTGTCTATATTCATTTATATAGTAGATCTGTCTATATTAATTTATATAGTAGATCTGTCTATATTAATTTATATAGTAGATCTGTCTATATTAATTCCAAAAGAAGTGACAAAAGATAGATCTAATTGAACAAAATCATGTCTGTCTGCGATATTCGTATATCTATGATGGATAGGACTTTTATAAGTTTTTTTTTTTGGAAGTACGTAATAATAGATCTTGACCCACCATAAAGACCCAAAACATGTCCTTAGCACTTCCACCTCAACCCACGTTTTAACAAGACCCCCAAACCACTAAAACAAGGAACCCATCAGGCAGTCAGCCATTACCCGACTCTGGACATAACACATCGCGACCCCCAGTTCAGCACACAAGCGGTCACGTGGTACCTACGTGCCCACAATTAATGAGACGCAGGTAAGAAATTACGAGGTATATTGGGCATAGATTAGCGGGATATATGCAGATGTGTTTGACAGTGATGGAGATTTGTACCTATTGCTGGTAGAGCTCTTGGTACTTTTGACGACAACATTGTAGTTTCCGGAAACCGACATTAATATTGACTGTCAAAATCATAGATGCACGAAAATCTGCTTTAGAACGGATACTCAATTAAATGCAGAGTATAAGTATTAGTGATCGAAACAGAATATCTATAGAAATAAAAACGATATGTAGGAACGGAATCCAATGCAATCACTTGAGAACGGCTCGACCGATTTGGCAATTTTTGTTTTAACCCGGCGCCAATGACGCTGGCTCATATTGACCCGAGGCGACTTAAATCTGTCATTATTCTTTTTTACGCCGATGCGTTTGTGTAGCTGGAGATACGACCTCCTTCTAACCGAACCGCAGGTATGCTAAGTGCAACGCCACATACACAGCGAGATATAAGTGCATCAACTCAAAAGGGTAAATATGACCCAGCGTCATCGCTGGCGGAGTATTTTTGTGACATACTTTTATTAGGTCATTTAGTATTTGTTGTCAATTCACCTTGTTCTTTTTTAAGTTTTTGTTAAATATGGCACTGATGAGAGAATATTTGCGGTGTTAGAAGAGTCGGGGTCTGACGAAGACGGGTCAAATGCTGCTTCGATAGTTGCGCGAAAGAATCGCAAGTTTTACGAGTGACCCCAACTAGGAACCTTCGGGGGAACTCACAGAAGATGTCAAATATGACCGTCTCAAAGGTATAAGAAGACATCTAATACTTGTAATGCATGTCAGATTTACATGTGCCCAGATCATTTGATTTTCATCAGTCTCTGAATGAGGAAGTAAAAGACTGATTTGTTACTATTACTATGATAAGAATTTGGTTTGTTCTATATTTTATTATGTACTATTATTAATTTATATTATTATTTAGAATAATTTAACAAAAATTTTAAAAAAATATTAATGTTAGTTTTCAGAGTTGATTTTGCATACGCTATTATGAAAACTAGTAAAAGTTTGAATTATAAAATATTTGGATTTTTTTTTTACTACATATGCAAAAAACTCTTGTATAATAAATAATTATTAAAATTTAGACAACTTCTTAAATTTCATGACAATTACTCGATAAAATCTAGGTCATGATGACCCCGGCGTCATTGTCGGCGTAATTATATTCACGTCATTTGTAGCTAAAATGTTCTAGTCCGAACAAATTTTTGCCTTAAAATAAGGCAAAAATTTAAAAGTTTGTCGGGGAAATTGCTTTTTTCTATGGAAATTGAAATTTAAAACAATAATCGTTATCAAAGTTAATCAGAGTTTACTGAGACGAAATAGGTTGGGTACCTAGAAAATACCTCTAGATTTAAATATCAATTCCACAAATATAATCAACTTTGTCAAGACATAGTTACTAGGAATCATTAGTTTCAATTCCAAATCAAGAGTATTATTAACAAAATTTTCCAGACTGCTTGAAGCTGAATGTTGTCAACTTTGAATTTCCCAGGAATAAGTTTGAATGGGTTAACAGATTTGATTTATAATCTTATATTTATACTGTTCACTGATAGATAGGCTTTTAAACAGTTGAATTGACTTATAGGCATAGAGCAACACGGGCCACCGGCGGACCGGCCACCGGTGGCCTGTGGTGCTCTATGCATATAGGTTATTTAAATGTGTATGTTCATTCAATGCATGAAGTAGCCTCCGTAAGGTACTTTTGGCACAACCCGTGCAGTCAGTAACGCTACTATGTAACATGGTGATCGACTAATATTTTTATAACACCACAAGCTGCGCCCCGCGGTTGTACCCGCATATGTCTCGATTCCGTGGAAATATCGGGATAATAAGTATTCTATGTCTATCCAGGTCATGGGCTATATGCTAAATTTCATCCAAACTCGTTCTGCCGTTATAGCGTGAAAGCGTAACAAACAAACATACAAAAAATGAAATCTTTTTCTTTATAATATTAGTTAAGATGAACTATTATACACACAGGAGAGAAAAGGAAGAAGGAAGGAAGGATGTCACTTGGGAGTGGCGAACAATGATTTTGTGTTCTTTTTGTAACGCCCGATGGAAAAAAAAATCAAAGTTTCAGTAACCCGAATTTCGTTTGCTGTCGCAGCAATTAGCCATGTTTTTGTGTTTAAGGACCAAAATATTAATGATCTCGAAAATTAAGGTACTTACAAAAATCTAAAATGTTGTATGTTGTTTTTTGTTTAGTTCATATGATTTTATGTTTTTTTTTTCGTCTCCTTTACTCTGTCTCTTTCACACGCTGTCTACATCTCTCTATCTATTGTCGTATCTTAGGTATGCTGGAAGAGATTTCTTATAAAATAAGCATCACCTCTGTACCTATTTTTCTGTTCTGTTTTTTTTCTTGACTTTTATATATGTGTGTTAATAAATGGTTAAATAAATAAATAAAATGACCCGTCTGCTTTTATTTTGATACTCTATGATCCAAAATTAGCCCGGTTGGTGCGCATGTTTGAGCTTCTACTTGTTAGTGGGGTACGTGCGTTACGTTTGGCGTTCGTTTGCCTCCATTTTGCTGCATTCCCGCCGGTTTGATCTACTGACTTTAGTTTCATGTTTTTTCATGCGTGAGTACAAGAAAAATATAGGATAAAACGTTTGTTGGCTGGAATTAGGTCGGTGGAATTGAGGATAGAAAGTTCTACTCTGGATCACATTTATACATTTTTGTTCATTTCAGAGTTAAGAAAAGAAATGCCTTTATGTTTACGTAGTAATGCAAAACAAAAAGAAAATGAGCCGTCGCGGCATGCCTGAAGGCCAATTCTCGTAAATTAAATCGTTCAAATTCTAATCGCAGTCTCATCTCAGCGACACACAAATGCCAAAAACTTGTCAAAATGTGCGGAAATTTGAGGTTTTTTTGACAGATTGAGACTGAGATCAGACTGTGAACGTTCTTAAAATTACGAGAATTGCCCCTCTGGCTGATGTGAAACATCGAGACTATTTTGAATAGAAAATATGCATGAATGGATGGTTTGTTAAAGGAAATAAATTAATATGGCATACTCGAAAACCAAATATTCTTTGCAGAGTAAGTTTATTGTTTTATCCTTTCCTGAATTTTCTCGCAGATAACCTATGAGTCTTATCTTTCCATACTTAAAACCGAACAAAGGTGTACCCACCTACAAAGTTACATCTGACCCTTTAAATTATACCTTTATACATAACCTCTTCCAATTACTTTTGATCCAAGATAATTCTATAGAACAACGCAATTTAATTAAAGCATTAGTCTATTACACAGAAAACGAATTCCCGAAATATCCTGAACAGGTCTTAATTACTTAACGCAAAGTTATTTAACAGTAATCTTTTAAAGGTACCGGCTTCAGTTAAATCGATAATTAGTGATCTCCTTAGAACTCTTAAGGAGTAAATTCAGTCAAGTTAGCAAACGAAAAGTTTTACGTTCCTAATGATTTTTCCTTTAGGTGCATTGAAATGTAAAAGTTTCGGACTTTGTGTCCGAAAATAATAAAAAGATCAATTATTACGAAGTTTTCCTTTAAATACAACTGAGTCCATGAGTAATTTCAAATCTTCCAATCATTGTTTGTTTAAAAATTAAACATCACAAAGATACGGCATTTTATGTAAATGTAGTTTGTAAATGTAATAAAGCCTCATTGGTTTAGCGGTCGCAAACGCTATTACTGAGCTTGAGGTCGCGAGTTCGATTCCCAGGTCCGGCAAAGTCTAATGGCGAATTTCTCAATAGCAGGCCGGTCTGGAACCTGTGCGGTTCATGGCAATAAGCACGCACCCTATTACATATAGGACTGCTTTGGGTGGTCCACCTGTGCCTATCTCTTTAGGGACTGCAGGCGTGCTGTCATGCTATGTTTAATCTATCTATTGCTGTAGTATTCTGACAACCAAGTGACTGAAAATGACCGCCAAGATCTTCACTGAATATGTCAACCTCTCACAAGAAAAAAAAAAAAGTAAAATTAACTATTTATTTCAACTAAACCAATTACAGGCACTTTTGAATTGTCAAGGGTCGGTCAGTAAAAAGGTGAAGCTAGTTGCCCATTCCAAAGCGTAGTAGGTATCTATGGAGAAGAACGGGCAAAAAACTCCATGTACACTCTATTAAATCACAATATTAAAAAAAATATGTGTAGGTACCTAATTAGCCCCATACAACGTTAAGTACATACATCTAGACTCGTAGGGTCCTCGATAAGGTCTCACAAGTCATGTACAGAGAGTCTAATTAACTGTAGGTCTATCGACATGTCTAAGCCTCTAGAGTGGTGCTTGAGATTTTCGGAGGCCGAGCGTGCTTACTTTGACCCGCGTTCGTTATGAAGCCTATGTAGGTTGAGTTGTGAGGAGTCCATTGGTCTTTATTTTTGAAAGCTTGGAAAAGAATACTTACCCATTTTAGGTATCGTTTTAGACTTCACCTGATTGATGTAATGTTTTGCTTGGGTTTTCAACTACAGAATTTGAGAGCTGTTTCCTATAACACCTGACCTGAAGTAATTCCTTCGCTACTGAAAACTGCCTAAATTATGTCCTACTTACTATAACTATGTTAATTTTCCAACAATATTCGAAAGCTCCCTAATGAATAAGTCTGCCTAAACAAAACAAAAAAGTCTGCTAACAATTTTGTACCTACAAAAGCAAAAGAAAAAGTAATAAAACAAAAAATACCTTCCGAATTTTAGCAAACACGGACAAATTAATGTCTTTCGCAATTGTCTAAGTATCTTTAATGAGTTGGACGCTAGACGCTTAGAAGGGAAACCCCTGCTGAGCTGGGAGGGACCCGTGAAACTGACAGTTTTTCGATAATTTTCCCGAATCGGCATTTTATTAACAAGCAAAGCAGGCGCCTGATTTAGACGGGGCTTGTACAGATAGTGGATAATTGGATGGAGACGTTGTTTTATGTATTCAAGGACCACTGTGCTTCAGTGTAGAGGGGATAAGGATGTATTTGATGGAAGCTTTTCGTCATATCAGAGATTCGGCTTGGGCTCGTCACGTTGTAGGTATAGAAAAATCGGAAAGAAGGAGTTTTTTTTTACGCTGGTACAACGATGTCCTATCATTTACAAGGAGTTTTTTATTTAAAAATTAATTTCATTTAAAGCTGGTCAGCACAACGATGTCCTATCATTTTATTACCATACAAAACTGAAGTTTTCGTTAAAAAATCTGTAAGAATAAATTATCTTCACACGTATCAACACATGCAAAATGTACACAAAACTTGATACACGTATAAACTTTAATAACACTGCCGGTTTCCATAAATCAACAGTTTCCTGCCCAAAAAAAGGAGCATTTTGTTTCGAGGGACATCCGCTACATACACTTTCAAACTCAATCTACCCCCATTTACATAGGCGTAGCGTGATGGACTGCAGAACTAACAAAATTATTCAAAGTAGTAGAATTTTTATGGAGAGAGCTCGGAAGGTCCACTTTGGTACATTTGGTACATTTTGGGCACCAAGGTTTAAAAGATTACGGCCCCGTAAGGACTGCCAGAATATCGAGTGTTTTTTCTGCGCTTTCTCGCTCGTTCGGGGCTTTTATCTTTGTTTTTTAAAGTGTTTTTACAGTTTGTAATGCATCGGAAAGTTACCTACAGAAGGTCTGTGTTGTATTAATGCGTTATCTGAATATCTGGCAAGACTTTACTGAACATCAAATAGGTCACAGTCATGTTGCACCGCACATTGTACCCACAAACAAGTTAAAACACCACAAGAAACTCCATTACACAACACTCGAACACATCAGAACTTGTCTAAGGAGATCTAGTTTTCAAAAACATATAAAAGTCCAAGTAGAACGTATGAAGCTCACCAGTTCACAAATCAAACTATCAGATCTGCTACAAAATAAACAGGTTCTGAAGCAGTTTAAAGTTGAAACTACCAAAGTCTACAATCGAACCCTGGAGTCCCCGAAAGCGTTCCACTCAACTTCGAAGATATATCGGTTTTGTTCCCAACTCCGTTCGATTCGTACCTTCATTTTCGCCCGTGGTATAATGAAACTTTGAAAGAAAACTCCGTGAAAATTGTCTCCAAACTCACTTTGCTAAGAAGTCAAAAATGGAGCGGCTATGAAGTAGCTCTTGTGTGTAAAAAAGTTGTTCAATTTAGAAGATGGGTTTTATAAGGAACGTGTGGACAGATTTAGAGGTGGCTGAGATTTTACTTTTTTCTAAATTGCATTGGGTGTATTCCGTTTAAGAATTTGATTGTTGTTACGATATTGAACTTGTATCCATAATATTATCGATTCAACTTTCAATAAAACGTTGCCGAATTAACGCAGGTAAAAAACTTCAAAAAATAAAAAAAATAACAGAAAAAACAAAAAAATATCGATGCTCCTCAGTTACAAAACAAAGCTGCCTAACTTCCAACTCCTCCAATAGAAAAGCGTTTACTTGATTTTTTATGTCATTAGTATTGCAACAAGGCAGTTGAAGAGTGTCGGTGCCCTTGAGGGTGAGTCGTAATGAACCCCCGTAACGAACATGAGCTGACGTCACCAGCTTTCACTGCTCAACTACTATGCTCAAAGTTTCCTTAGAAACGGAATTATGAAGTGAAAGAACTGCATATTAAATTAAAGCTATGAGATTTGCGAGGATCGTGCGGATTTTGAACTTCTCTAGCCATATTACTGCAGTTGAAAAGTAACAGTTTAGGAATTATATTTGAAAGTAAGTTCTCAGAAACCAGCCAAATCAACTTTTCAAAAACAATCCATATTATAAATACGAAAGTATGTCTGCCTGTCTGCCTGCCTGTGTGTTACCTTTTCATGCCTAAGTCACTGAACCAATCAATCGTTATGAAATTTGACAGTTAACCTGGTACCTGGGGGCCTAAAACGGCCACTTTGGCAGAATCAGAATAGGATAACCATATTAATCATATTAAAAATCGTAAAACGGTCACAAGCTGACAATTCATAATATGATCTGTGTGCAATTCATATCACGCAATTTACCTGTTTGACAGTTTTGTATGGAAATTCGTAAATGGTCCACCAATGTTTACACCAAATATGATTGATATGAAATGAATTGTAGGTGATTAAACTATTATATGTAACCATTTAACGAAAATTAGAGGAATTCCTAATGATCTGCTGGGAATTCAGGAAATTAATAGCGTTTAGAGGTATTGCTTAAAGTGGCCTTTTTGGACCCCCTGGAGGACATTGGCGCCGTTTCCCTTGTTCACAAACTAAACTAAATTTAAGTTCAGTGCATCTTTTTCTTTCTGTTTCATTAAGAAAAGGACACAAAATAAATATTAGTTTAGTCCTGTCAAATTAAGTAACTCCATGGACAGTTTAGACGTGATTAAAAACATGGCTACTAAAAATACGTTAATTTACGTCAGGCGCTGACTAATTTGACAGGACCAAACTAATATTTATCTTCTGTCCTTTTCTTAATGAAATAGAAAGAAAAAGATGCACTGAAATTAAATTTAGTTTAGTTTTTGAACAAGAGAATCGGCGCCAGTCGCTACTTTTCATCCTTGATACTTATTTATTTATTTAAAAGGTACACACAGGTACAAAGGCGGACTTAATGCCTTAGGCATTCTCTACCAGTCAACCAAGAGTGGTGAAGAGATTAGATGGAAGAGATTGGATGGATATCTGTGTTAAAAAATGATGAAAAACAAAATAAACGCAAACAAAGTCATGGCCAACAGCTAATCTTTAATACATATCACAACTATAAACCTTTGCTGTCTTTGAATAACAATGTCTTCCCGTGACAATGGGACTGATACTCGTAGTTTAATGGCCAATATTACTGTTGGAGGATGCAATTCATTGATTGGGTCTTCAGCAGCCTCGATAAGAACAGTCGATGATCACTTTAATTATACAACACCACAAACAGTATCCACAAAGTAACTACTACGAACTTCTACACGACGTCACACACTCCTTCTATACTGAAGAAAAACGAGGTCCTTGTATAAAAATGTAAGCCCTGGTTTGTTGCGTCCAACAATAAAATGGTTCCTTTGTGCAAGTTTGAGAGGCACTCGTCCGGTCCGGCAAAGAATCGTTTTGTAACTCAATTTGTGGCGAGTGTGGTGCAATGGGGGGAAATGTGCATAGCGAGCTATCACGTGTGCGGGCGGAACCCTGCTCCGAAGGGGTTTATCGATAAAAAAGAAAATACATAAGGTAATCAGATATAGCTGAATATATAAAATACGGTAATAATAAAAAAATATATAAATGTTGCAAGTATGGAGCAGACCTTTGCCCGGCAGTGGAACAATATAAGTTGAGGAAAAAAAAATAAGATAATATAAGAATTTATTGTTATATTATCTTATTTTTTTTTTCTTTAATTTATACGAGTAATATTGAAAGGAATGGCAAGAAAAAAAATATTGATTTACAAGTGAATTAAATACTTTTTTGTTGATATGAGAAGGTCCTAAAGGCCCGTTATGTTATGACTTGTCAAAAAATTATAATTCTATAAAAACATATTTGTTACGGCCGCGAATCATATTTTAATCAACGTACTACTTAGTACTGACCAGCAAATTGCAAAAAACGTAAGAAAATTTGAATTCCGCGGGCTACCTTGGAGCATCCACCTTAATGCAGAATTGGCTATGGTAGCTTGCTTTATAGATCATGTAGTGTCTAGGCAAAATAATGAGTGACGTTTTTCGCTTGCCATGGCTGTTTTATGTGCAGTCTTCAGCTGGAAATGTGGTGTAACATTTCCTACCGCTTCATCAACTCCGTACGGTATTTAATATTGATTTTCAGCATATTTATTTTTATTCCTTTATATACTAATAATAAAGCTGAAGAGTTTGTTTGAACGCGCTAATCTCTGAACCTAGTAGAAAAAAGTCAGAAAGAACGCTAAGCGAAAACGAATAGCACGGGTAGGCGATGCGATGCGATGGAGTGGATCGGGAGAAGTCACGGGCTGAAGCTAGTTTATTTATAAAGAGTTTTGACAGTATTATTGTACTCAAAACTAAGCTAAATTCCACAAGCACCACATATATCAAGATTCATACAGTCAAGGCTTTTCAAATTTTCTTAGCAAGATCTCAGAGCAAGGCAACATTTTACAGCAGTCTTATTAAACGTAAAGCTTCCATTAAGACCCGCCAATTATTTTAAGTGAACCGTAACGTTAGTATTTTGGGCCCAACGCTGACCTACGCTTCCTTCAAGCCTGAAATTATCTACGACGTTTGCCAGAGAGGAAATATTTTTTAGGTTCTCTAGGTAATAGTAATCGACCTTGTTATCTTTTTCATCAGGCTTAGTTGGTTTAAACCTATTCATGAAACTTATAAATTGGTAATATTTATTTAAAACTACTCTACGGTGACTTCCTGTTCGGTAATAGGAGCTTTCGTAGGAACTCAGTATTATCGATATGTATAGAATAAAAATTACTTTTGAAATCGTCTTGGCCATCCAACACAAACTGATAGTTGAAAAATCCAGGTGAGCATGGCATCGACGCAACACCTGTTACTAAATTTTGAGCGCGTAGGTAAAAAAAATCTGCTGTTTCATAGATATTACGTGCAATCTTTTTTCTATGAAACAGCATTTTTTTTTTTACTTACAGACGGAAAATTACTACGATAGGAAGTCTAGAATCATGTGCTGAATTTATGGATACAGTTTGCGCATCAATGTCCCAGCCACCCCGCATATGAATTAATTATAGACGAAACGTATCAAGAATGGACAAGACACAATTGCCATTTAGCACGAATCAACCCTCAACTTTACCGTCCCAATAAAAGAACTTTTAATATAACTAACTCTAATTAGAAGAAAACAAAACAAAGCCAGATTTATTATTAAAGACCGGAATCAATCTCGGGGAGGATCGGCCAGCTTCCCGGGACCATACTATGACCTACTTACCGCTTGTAATGAGCGCCGTTTGTCTACTTAATGTCCGTTCAGGATATCATGTAATAATGATACAGCATCTGGCCAATGGGCTCATTATATCAGGTTGTGTGTCTTCATTTCAACTGATCGAGAGATATGAGTGGTCCGGCGAATGAGGTGAAAGAATTATTGGTTGTTTTTCGAGCTGGCTCTGTTATAATTTGAAATTATGAGCCTTTTACTATAGGACTTACGAGTTATAGGTCGTAGGTTCGATCACAGACAGGTGCTTTATTATGTGTAAATTGATTGATCACCACTGCTCTCAAAACGGTAAAGGAAAACATCGTGAGGAAACCGGCATGTCCTAGAATAAAAAATTCGAAGACATGTGACATCTACCTGCACTGGGCCCGCGTGGTGGATTACGGCCACTCCCTCTCACTGAGTAGAGGCCTGTGTCCCAGCAGTGGGAACATTATAGGCTGATTATGATTATACTATGGGCCTTTATCTGGTAACACGACAGATGCTCTATTAACAATGATTGATCATTCGGTAAAAAAAATACATTGACTTTTTAAACCATAGAGTTTCATTGATGGATTCAAACTCCTTTGACAGCACGGTTCATCGCCATCATTCTGCATAGTAACCATTTTCCACCAGTTAACCCCTTTATTTATTGTGTATCTTATTACACTGCTTAAAGTTCAGTAATGATTAGCGTCTGTTTAACCATACATTTTTGACGTTTAACCGGAATGCCGTAATGACAGAAACAATTAAAACGACATTGTGTCTAGCATGGACCCACGTTCGATACTCGGGGTTAAATGTCTCTTAACTATAAGCAATGTTTATAAACAAGCCCCTCAAAATTGCATTTTTATTTGTTGACCTTTGCAATCAAACTTTTCTCAGATCTCAGCTTACTTGCAAATGTGCTAAGACCCCTAAATCCAGCATTACCTAATCTTAAATTCAGCTGAACCTACCCTAAGTTATTGAGGCAGAAATTGCCGGCACAGTTCGGCACTCGACTACATTCATCAATATGTCTGCCGGTCTAAATATCTAGATCTAAACAGTATTCATTTGGACGTGCTGTGTCGGGATGCTATTAATCAGGTTGGAGTTGGGCTTCTGGTGTGTGTGTACTGTACACCTAGGGACGTGTAAGCGGTTGTTGTGGATGCGGCATATTAGTTTTTTAGGTAAGTACTCAAGTTACAAATTTAATGAAGGTTACTATGAGACAATGAGTGAGTTATTTCATAATTAATGAGGATCAAAATTAAAAGGTTTTCACTTGTTTTTATTTCAACAAGACAAGGGTTTTGAGGTATATATGTACAATCGAACAACCTATTTAGTTTACATAATATATAATTTAAGAAATTGTAGTTAGCTTAGATACTTGGTTAGTTTTTTTTTTTTTTTACTTTTCGTTAATTGTAGTTTTGTAACTTTTTTTTTGTAAGAAATATAAGGCTTTTTATTTTATTTATGAGCTAATTCTTGGTAGCTGGTTCACGAAAATGTAAGTAGGTACATCGTAATGGAAATCAATACATACGTTTTCCTTCTGAAATAAGCGTAAGATTCAAGATGGGCTTAAAATAGCGACAAGAATTCGTTAAAGGAAGCCAGACAGCTACAAAAAAATTGTGTACCTAATGAGTTTCGATCAATGCTAAATAAACATCATAGTCTAATTACAACTAGATACACTTCAAGACCTTGATAATTAGATACAAACTCAATAATCAACGGTCCTTATCAACCCACTCCTCAATCAAACACAAACACTTTAGGCACACACTTCAGCCCTACGCATACCATATCCAACCTAATTCATACACTCCGCCTAGTCCATAGCTTTCCCATGTTTGCAATACGAGCCGTGATAAGAGCATGGCAAACAAAGCGCCAGTGACCTGACTGCCAGATAGTCGCCTGAGTGATTACCTAGCCAAGTTATTGACAAGTTGCCGATATAATCGCTGGCGTGATTTATTGGCGGACATAAACTGATATTAGAGGCAGTTATTAGACTGTGATTAGCTTGATTTGTTGACGGTAATGGGTTGTGTTATTTGGTAGTTAGTCAAGATGTAGGTGATCAGAAGGCCAATTCTGGTAATTTAAAACGTTCAAAATCTAGCCGCAGTCTCATCTCGGCGACAAACAAATGTCAAAAACTTGTCAAAATGTCATGTCACATTTTAAAAAATAAATTATATCTGTCAAAAAATAGTTCTGATTTCCCTAAATTACAACTATTTTTTGACAGATTGAAACTGAGATCAGACTGTGAACAGTCTTAAAATTACAAGAATTGCCCCTCAGACTGTGAACGTTCTTAAAATTACGAGAATTGCCCCTCTGGTACTCACCTGAATAGCCCATGGTTTTATTTCATTTACTAGCTTCTGTCCGCGACTTCGTCTGCGTGAAATGTCTTGTTCCCCCGACCCACCTCGTCGCATCACATCGCCTGACCGCGCTATTAGATCGTTTTCGCGTTCTTTCTTACTTTTTTCTTTTTACTCGGATCCTAAGGCTATAGGCTATTTAACATCACGCCGTCCTGGCGTGATGTTAAATAACCTATAGCCTTCCTCAAGAATTGGGCTATCAAATTGAAAAATATTTTTTCAATTTTTCGCGTTCAAACAAACATACACAAAAATTCTTCAGCTTTATTATTAGTATAGAAATAGATAAACCCGCATTTTTTTCACAGAAACGCGTGACTTAAGTGTGGGTCAGGTCACACGAGCTATAACATAGTATACGGTTCGTGTGAGTTAAGTAGTCTTACGTAGGACTACTTAAATCACACGTATCGTAATGTACTATTACAGGAGTCGGAGACTAACAAATAAGTACGGAGTGAAGGATTCGTGATTTCAAACTAGGTGACCAATATTGAAGCTGCCAAATCCCAACGCTAAACGCTAACGCTAAAAAAAGCTATATGAGACAGATTTAAACCAGATTTGATGTGTGTGCAAAATGATGTTACATGGGATGTTCCTGTTAAGAGTGTGTTTCTTTGCAGCACAATAAAAGGCTTCCGCAGACATAGACGGTGCGACGCGATTTTGGTAGAACAATTGTCATAAAGTTTTCATAGAAATTGTTCTACTAGAGTAGCGTCGCGCTGTCGCGTCGTGCCTGTCTGCGGGAGCCTAAATACGTTATAAAAACGTTTTGGTTCATGTACCTACAATTACATTCGTATATATAATACACACTTACAGTAAAATAGTACTCTGACTACCCTCATTTTCTAAGTCAATTTGTCGAAAAAAACGTACTAAAAGCGCCCTCTAATCACGAGCTCTATTTTTTCAGCTCTCAGCATTTAATCCACACATTCCTCAAGAACAATAGAGCTCGATGTCAGAGGTAACCAATATCCACAATAGGACCTCATTAGACCTGGAGTGCAGAGTAAACATGAGGGGTTTGACCAAATGTTTGTCCAAATTGAGTGGTCACATCCTGGCAAACATTCATCAGGCAGATTAATTGTAATCGTTAATGGATCTCTTTGCAAGTGTTTGGTATACTCGATTATACACAGATTTCAAATGTTTGGGACACCGATGTGGGAATTGTGTGGATAGGCATAAGTTAGATTTTCGGTGACCATTAGGGAAATAATTATGTACAGTCAGAAAAGCACGTCAGTATTCAAGTTAACACCATTTATTTTTAACCCATATTGAACATGTCATACCTACTTATTACCAGGGTGGTAGGGACATCGACGGGAAATCTGTTACCATGGATTCAGTACATGATTCTGGACCACCATAAATGGACATTTTTCGGCAGTTATTAAAAAAAATCTGTAGTTTCATAGATAAGTGCAACACCTACGCAGTCAAAATGTATGGAACAGCATTTTTCTTTTTAAATAACCGATATAATATTCTACAACTAAAAATATGTTTGCGCGTCGATGTCTCTGCTGCCCTGTATACTTGATCATTTATCTGGGTGTTTCTAATGTTTAAAACTATACATTCTTCACTTCACGAAATTCACGTATTTTTGTATTTTGTAATCTTTGTTTACTGCACAAACGAGCCATGTGCGTAAAATTACCCAAAAACTAAAACTCATCAATATTTTCCCCTGAAACTTTATTCCATCATTCTATCGACGTATGTACAAAAAAAAACAAACAAAACTAGTGATGCACCATCAACTAATCGATAAATCTAAATGACTCACTCAACGCTCGATTCGTCCCGCACGGGCGCGTACGAATAGACGATACGCTCAAATCTGGATGCAATCCAAACTAATAGACAGTGGACAATACTATCGATCATTTTAACAATGGCCTTTCCCCGCACAATGGAAAAGAAATGATTTTTTGAAAAACGAACGTGTCTCATTCTACTATTGGGGTGTTACAATTTTAACGAATTTTCTGTTGGAATATGTTTGTCTATGAATATATGAAAGATTTTTTTTACGCCTCTGTCATTTTATCAGTAATTTTATTTTACTGTTAAATATGACTTTCAGAAGAGATAACACTTATATTAATTTAAATTTAAATATAATAATAATAATCAACCTTAATTTTGCATAATATACTATTATTAAAAGTACATTGTTATGTAATTTTCAATATATACTGTACTGTAATCAAAAGAGCTTTTCTATTTTATTTTATTAATTTATTTCATCAATTGTCCCTAGAAAATTAAATAGATACTTAAATATATTTTACATCTTAGCATTTACTTAGATTTTTCAGAGTTTTTATTTTACCTGTTCTTATCGGATAATATGAGTTTTTCCGGTAGTTATGTCAACTATGTAAAGAACGATACAACAATTCACTTATCGAACTCAATCAGCCGATCAATTCTGTAAAAATCTCACCGTGAAAAGTTAGGTGAAGTGAGCTTAGAGTGAGCTGTCAATAGTGTCAATCCTTAGCATTAGTTGGAATGATATCTCACTCCACGCTCACTTCACATAAGTTTTCATGGTGATATGGTTACAGAATCGCACTGCAGGTAAAAGGACAGCCGATCGATTCTGTAAAAATCTCACCGTGAAAAGTTAGGTGAAGTGAGCTTAGAGTGAGCTGTCAATAGTGTCAATCCTTAGCATTAGTTGGAATGATATCTCACTCCACGCTCACTTCACATAAGTTTTCACGGTGTGATTTTTACAGAATGGACCGGCAAAGATTCTTCCAATAAACGCACAGATAAATAAAATCGAAATCAACCCCATTGACGCAAATAAACTCCGCATTTTCCCAGCATCCTGTATAGAGAGTCTTAAACAAAGTTGATGGTGTCTTGTCCCCCACAAAACACTATAAGTGGATGCGGCGACACCGTTATTGATAGTATTTCTGATCTTCTAACATCGTTCATAACATTTTTTGCCGCTATCCGACAGAAGCCGTTGCAATGTACAGTCGTGGTCAAAAGTGTAACGACTTACAGGATTAAAGATATATTGTATACAATAGAGTCGCATTAAAGGACGAACTGATGCCTCCTAAACTAGGCCAAAAGCCTATGTTTTAGGAGCCAAGGTTCCTCCAAGTATGACATACATCTGGTATTAAGTGTCGCGCAAGTACTTATAGAAACACAACAAAAGAGTGGCGCTTTTCTCCACGCTTATGTAAAATTACGTACATAAATTTTCTTATTGCCTATCAATAAGGAAAGTCCAGACGATCTATTCCGTAAAAATCACCGTAAAATCTAAGGTGAAGTAAGCTGTCAATAGTGTCAATCCCTAGCATCACGTGGCATGACAGCTCTTCATCTAACTTTTCATGGCGAGGTCTTTTACAGAATCGAGTGGTTGGTCTTAGATTTAAAATTATCATCGCATTATAGGCCAACATTAAAAGAAAATACACCTTATATCGGGAATTCTGAGAAAAAACCCGAAAAGTACTCTAACGTCATCATCCCTGAAAAGTACTCTAACGTCATCATCCCTGAAAAGTACTCTAACGTCATCATCATTTTTTTAGCCCAGGTAAACCAGCTGCAGAATATGATAATTCCATTAACTGGTACATAATAAGCCATAAGGAAGGGGTCGGTAAAGCTATAGGAATCCATTTCCTAATTCAAATCTTTATTGCATAAACATGTGTTTACAAGGTCTTAATCTCAACTTCCTCCCAACTAATATTATAAATGCGAAAGTGAGTTTGTTTTTTTGTTTGTTTGTTACTCAATCACGCAAAAACGGGTCGACGGATTTGGATGTAGACCATTACATGGGTAAGAACATAGGCTATTTTTCACCCTGGATCGCAGAGGAATTCGCGAGCTACAGCTAGTAATGGTTACAAAGTTGACATGGGCCACCTGCCGGGCACGGCAATTTAATGAGGAAGTAAAATTTGTATAAACATGGTGTACATGGTGCGCATGCAGGATGATAGTGGGATACAGAAAAGTTCTAACATGTTCAGCCACATATCGTGGCGTACAAATTTGTAGGAAGAGATGGTGCACAAACCGTGATAATATTCATCAAAATTACATTTCATGATTATTCATTAATGATTAGGTATAATTACAATTCAATAAGCTTATTTTTAGAAACAATTTCAATGTCAAAGTAATTATTAAATAAATTGGTCAGTAAAAATATAAATTACTGTCATTAAAAATTTCAATTCCAAAATACCATTATTCCAAAAAATACAATAGATTACAACAACATGTCAAAAATACATCATTGTCATTTCAAAAGTCAAGAAAATTGTCCTCTTTCATAAACTCTGCTATACTGTAATATGCTCTTTAATTTAGTAAACTCTTCAATCTACTTTTAAGAGCAGATATATTTAATGTTTTCCATGATTTGGGCAATTTATTAAAAATGGTCGGAGCCATGCAAAAGATACGCTTAAGAGTTGTTTTAGGCCTGTGAACACAGAGTTTGAAATTATCACGTATATTCCTAGGGAAATCATCAAGATAATGTAAGATATGAGTAGTAGCACCACATCATATTATCAACGTCATATCACGTAAGTATAACTTACTTGCAAACACTTCCATTTAGAACTGGCCTCTCTAACACCACTGTACGCGAGCGTACTCTTCAACATTTTCGTCACGGTTCAATCAGAAGGGTTGATAAATAGAAACAATTTTTGAGTGCACATAACTGCGACCTAAAGATTTATCTTACAGTTTGACACGTCATTTTTCCAACATGTCACCACGTGTTAGGCGTGAAATTCCATATTTCGACAGTGTATCTTATATCGATATTATTCAAGACGATTCGATTTCGTAGATGTTTTTGAATTGAAAAGGATGGGGAAAGTACGTATGTGTTGTGAAATAGAAAAAGAAGATCGTTCAAAAGTGCCTTTTATGTGCCTATTTGAAATAAATGATTTGACTTTGACTTTATTTTTGTTTCAGATTATTTGGCCATAGTTGCGTAGTACCCGCAACCGGCGTCCGTGTATGACCAGATGTATGAACGTAAACGAGGCAAAAAGAGTATGTAAGGATCGTAGCAGGTTGCGATCTGTAGTTTCTACCTACCCCCATGGGAACAAGGCGTGAATTTATGTATGTATGTATATGTCCATCTTTTATTTTGTCTACTAAACTTACGGGACTCTCAATGAACAGTCAGAACAGAAATTGCATTAAACTGCTGTCTCAAGGAGTCGCAGTTTATGTTTTTTCGTCTTTTAAGAACTCTACAATGACAATACGACAGTAAATGAAATATGAAAACACTGGCTATACTAATACATAGAAGTATTAAGGAACTATTAAATAAATCCTAACATTGAAATAAAAAAAATTAAAATTAAAATATATACTTACAATATTAATGGTGATTGGCCCGACTATTGATTTTGCCGATCTTTGCCATGATTAAACTATTAGATATTTTTAATTGATTTTTTTTATGCAGACTGGGAACGTCAATAGATTAAGCAGTTTAATTCATTGTCGTGTTGTCGTCTCCGCCTTGTTTAGTGGGTTTATGGAAGGTAGGCTGGAGAACGCTCCTTCCAATCCTTTTGACAATGACACCTTTTACGACACCCGTGAAGGGCTTGCTTATTTCTTGACAGGACATGAACGGAAGAACTAAAATCAGCACTTAATTAACATCCTACTAAAAGAAAGATCAAGATGATATCCGTGTTTTTTTGGAACAAAGTTCCTTATCGCATGTTATACTCTGCACACTTGGCGACTGAGAGCTCCACCGACAAACCTGTGACGTTTTAACCGTCGTGACCGTCACCATTCGCAAAGTGTGCAAAAGGAACTTCGTTCCAAACAACACCCTAATTGCATAACACACTATTTATCACAACCTAATTATGAAGGATTTTGCTAATCCATTGCTTCATATGTTCTAAAAATTTGTCTTCTCAACAACGTACCTACTTAACGCAATTAATGTCGTTGAACTGTCAAAATGAAAGCCATCCCACTGTTAGTGTGTTACGCAATTACCCCGCGGGTGAGTGCCCCACCTCTCGTTTCAATAATGGAATGTTTTAATGGATGTCAAGTTAAACAACAACTTACTGATGCTATTATAATTTTCATGTTATTACGTCATGACAAAGATACTAACTACTACGATACTAGAGGGGCTTGTAGCTAAGTAATAACAGCCGCACGAGTCGATTGATCAGGTTAAGCTACGCTTGCCGCGGTTGGTCCGTGGATGGGTGACCATTTTCACATACCAAGACCCCTCTGTGCCTCAGAAAGCACGTTAAACCGTTATTCCCGGCTGTCATTCATGGCTCTTTGACAGTCGTTACGGGTCGTCAGAAGCCCGAAAGTGTGACAACCAGTCTTACCAAGGGGTATCGTATTACCCAGTAACTAGGTTGTGGAAGTCAGATAGGCAGTTGCTCCATGTAAAATATTGCATCCGGTTAGACTGGAAGCCAACCCTACCATAGGTGGGAAAAGGCTAGGCAGATGATGACGTCATGACAAAGATCAGCTCTGTAATAAATCAGTTAATTTCCCGCACAGTGTTTCAGTTCACACAACTCAACTTTAGTACTATTTCTTCACACAACTGTATAGCTTATTCAAATCCTCGCTCTGCGACGAACGTAGGATGTTTGCACACTTGCGTTTAACAGGGTTATGTATTCAAGTAGATGTGTATGAAATCGGCACAAAACATGCCATTTTTGCATGGCAATATGCAAAAATGGCATGGCATGCCTGGCATGGCCGAGCATGTTTGTTATCGAATTGTGTCGTTTACAAATATTTTTTTTACACAACATAACTACTTGCTTACAGAGAGCACATAAATTATAACTTACTATTAGGTCCTGCATGTCAGACGACAAGTGGGCCAAACTTACGACCCAATGGGTCCCCTTTAATGGCAAGTGAGATCGCGGCAGGCCCAGACAGAGATGGCGAGATGAGCTGGACTCTTTCAACAAGAACACAAGGTCAACAAGTAACAAGGTCCTTAACAGCTTTAAACAGAGACAAGTGAAAAGAGAGTATGGAGGCCCTCGCCCTGCAGTGGGACATCACAGGCTCTTAATTTTTTATTTCTTTTTAATTAGATTACATTACATATGATTAGGTTACCATACATATGAAATAGCCGTTTTGCCGAACTGGCCACATTGATAACCATAACATGATCACTTATAATATGACGAGAAATAAATGTTCACGATCTAAGTCATACTTCGAAATATTTGAAAATATTACTGTCTCAGGATGAATAACTCAGCCTTTCTAATACATGCAAGAAAAATTACTGCTTTTTTTTGTAAGCTAAACCGAATCATAATCTATAGGATGAATGACAATACATGGACAACGAACTAACGTGGTTTTTTTAGTAGAAATCTTCAATGTCGTTTGAAATAGTATCACCAGTATGTAAATAACCTTATTTAAATCTCGTGTGACACGCGGGCCGTGAGAAGGGCTAAATAGTGCAGATTACATTGAAACACCATTAGCAGACCCAGAGCGAACAGACTAATCTTGCCATACATATTTTTACATATCAATCTTTGATAGCATAAGTAGTTCTAATTCCTGTAGAAATAGGGACGATAGTATTCACGTTGGCCTAGATTTTTGTTTATCATTGTTGAAAAAACTTAGGTTGCTATACGAGAAGAAAATACTGTATTAGAAAGAAAGAAAGAAAGAAAATGCATTTATTTGCGGCAAACATGACGCATGAAAAAAGGACATAAACACACAAAAAAAGAACAATTTGGGGGTAAACATGCGTCACTGTTACTGTTAGCCTCTTCATTTTTTTTTTTTTTGTATCATCCCACTGCTCGGCAAAGGGCTCTTCCCATGACTTCCAGCTCTTTCAATACAGGGCTAAAGTGGACCACTGGCCGTTAGTTTTCTCTTAAATTTGAATACTGCATTTAAGTTATTAGGTTATTTGAAAGTTATTTTTAATTGTTAGTTTTATCACCAGAGTCTAAAGTTCCGTTTTTTTATGCCTTCGAGCCTTCCTATGATGTTTTTCATAATGTTACCTCGCAAATGATTGTTTTAAAAATGACTCTTCAGAGTAACGTACACAAAAATCAGTGGGTACATACATACCTACATACATACATTTTCCCAACTATGTTGGGGTCGGCTTCCAGTCTAACCTGATGCAGCTGAATACCAGTATTTTACATGGAGCGACTGCCTATCTGACCTCCACAACCCAGTTAGGTACTGAGTAACAAGATACCCCTTGGTAAGACTGATTGTCAGACTTTCGGACTTCTAACTACCCGTAACGACTGTCAAAGATCCAAAAATGACAGCCGGGACCAACGGCTTAGCGTGCTTTCCGAGGCACGGACGGGTCTCGGTATGTAAAGATGGTCACCCATCCACAGACCAACCGCGACAAGGGTAGCTTAACCTGATCGATTGACTTGTGCGGCTGTTATTATCTATCTCATCTCAGGGGTAGTCAGGTAGGAAATGTCGATTCCATCTAGTTTATTTTTTAATCTGACGTGTAAAAGTGATTCCGATATTCTATTTACCTAATAAACAATTTCATTTCATACAGGCGAAGAGGAATACAATATTTAAACCTTCACAAATAACGATATGTATTTTAGTCTACTGTTTGAACGACATATTACGTCTACCCGAAGGACGACACAATATACCCACCTACCGTTCATTTCTATTCAATTGACTTGATTGTGACACACATTTTTTTCTGCTGGCAATAATTCCGCTCACAGAAAAACAAAAGTCTAATAAGGGAAATATGTATACGAAGCGCATCAGCTCAAAACGTGGTTTTCTACTTTCATAATTGTATGCAATTAAGTTCATATCGGTTTACTCAAAACTGCACTGCTCCTAGAACCAAAATTCTAAAACAGATGATCCGCGCTGGGCCCCTGTACAGGTCACTCTGGTTATGGCACCGCTTAAAATTCAGATGGTCTGAATTGAAGATTCAAAAAGCGCGAGACAACCAACCGAACGTTACGACTAGGGAAATGATTTAAAACGTAAACATTTCTTCACAAACAAAGCGCAATCAACTTGAGAATAAAAAACCTTAAGCCAATCTTAAACAACTTCAAACATAACTTAAACCACCCTTTTGTCAAGCAGTAGAATCTCCCCTTATTGGCAAAACAAACAAGCACAACGTATACAAATCAATTGTCTTGCTCGCGACTTAACAACTGCGAAAAAATACCGTCTTTAAAACGCTGGGTTCAGTAGGTATCTTCAAAAGAACAGGGGCCCGTAGCTAAATAATAACAGCCGCACAGATCGATCGATCAGGTTAAGCTACTTTTGCACCGGTTGGTCTATGGATGGGTGACCTATCTTTACATACCGAGACCCCTCCGTGCCTCGGAAAGCACGTTAAGCCGTTGGTCCCCGCTGTCATTCGTGGATCGTTACGGGTAGTCAGGAACCCGAAAGTCTGACAACCAGTCTTACCAAGGGATATCGTATTACCCAGTGACTGGGTTGTGGAGGTCAGATAGGCAGTCGCTCCATGTAAAATACTGGTATTCAGCTGCATCTGGTTAGACTGGAAGCCGACCCCAACATAGTTGGGAAAAGGTTAGGCAGATGTGTTCAAAAGAACAGCTAGCGAAGAAACCGATTGCATCCTGTCCAGCCTGTTTTGCTAAAAACTATCTTGCATGAGATTTGGTGGGGGTAGTTAAATTTTGGATTCCAATCGTGGAATATACTTCAATTATATTTAAGTGTAACATTATACTTTAAACTTACAAAGATCTTTTGACTTGCCTTCGAGAAAACCTTTGCACATTTAGCACACTAGCCTACAACTTGTAAGTGTAACTGGAAGGATTTGATTTCACTGAAAAAATAAATAAAAGCATCACGTAGTATTATGTTGCAACTTCAGAGGCAGAAAAAGAGAAAATATTAAATCAACCGAAGAATACAAACGCTTAGCGCTTATCAACGGTCCATTCTTGTTTTATTTTTTAGGCCAACAAAACCAAGGAAAATCGACTGTAAAAAAGCTTTCTTACGTATCGACAGGCCCCTAAAACCGCGAAGGAAAACGTCAACGGTAACACAAATCCACCCTAATTTGATGTTACCGCACGCAGGCCCCAATAGTTATTATTATCATTCAAAACGCCACGGTTGGCGCAGTGGCTGAGCGATCGACTGCTGCGCTGCGTGTCGTGGGTTCGATTCCCGCACGGAACAAATATTTGTATTGCCTACAGGTAGTTGTTCCTGGTCTGGCTGTTTGTGTATTTGAGTTTAAATGTTTGTAAACGCACCCACGATACAGGAGTAATTCCTAGTGTGGGGCAACGTTATTAAAAAATATATATATATACTATATATTTTCCATTCTACCCGCTGACAGAGGGGAAATTGTCAAGGAAAATGTCGACCTTGTATTATACCAGCCATATATATTATAATATCTGGTAGAAGATTTATAAAAGGGTTTATCATTATTAAAACAGTTTATGAGCAACTTAGTCTTACTACCTACTGCAGGCATTTAACCCTCCTGTAAAAAGTCTGAAGATTCAATTTGCATAACTGTCAACAAGAGGTCTGAATTAATTTCTGTGTCAAAAGCTAGGTTTTCAAAATATCTCTCTCCTCTCTCAGCTATGATTCAACGTAAGTATCTAAGATATAGTAAAGCCTTCCCAAAGAGCCTTTCAAGCCATTTAATAGTAGCAAAAATGCATTAAGCCCAGCATTCCATAAAACATTTCACTAAATATTCGTGAAAGGCTATCAGGAAAATTTTAATATCCTCAACCAACGCCGCGCTAAAAGCGAGTATCAAACTAAATACGACAATCTAATGAATTTCAAGTGTCGATTCTACGAGCTAATATTAACGTAGCTCTCGTGGAGGGGTATAAATGTAAATTCAATAGTTGAGGGGTTAATTGCCATCCGACGGTAGTACAGCTAAATATTTACACAACGCCAGCCATACTTAAGTTTAAAATTCTAATTTTATTGAAATCTGATGTGGTGTACATTGAAATAGGTTATATCTTTTTAATGCTTTTTTAATTTTGTTTAGAGTGCCGAGGGAATTGGCTGGGTTTTGATTATAGAAGAGCGTTTGATAATAGTTGCACTGTGAGGTCACAATTGATTTAGACGCATATGCTGCTAGATAAATAATAATAATATGGATAATGATAAAAATCTCAAAAATTTAAGTTAATTTTGAAGTATGTATTTCATAATGAAAAATATAAAAAAAAACTCACCTTTTTGTGTTTGAAGACACAAAGAAACCTGAAACAAAGAAAAACAGGATTATTGTTTCAATAAACTAAGTCAGTAACTTTACAGAAAAGTATATATACGTATGAGCAAAAGCATGTCTTTTTTAATCTTCAAATAATTTTAAGGTTTAGTTTTCAGCTTTGTATATTTTTGTTTTTTCAATAACCAAGTTCATAACTTTGGCAACCCTTCAGCGAATGTCCATTTTGCCTAAAATGTGATCGGCGCGAGCGCAATCCTATGCATTCGGCTAAACTATACAAAGACTTTATGTCTAAGAACCTTTCCTCCAAGCACGACAGTATCCGATTCTAATCAACATAAAAGCTCTCACACAAGAAAAAAAAAAAGCAATTTAAAAACCTACATCCACAAGGATGGCACAAAACTATCCAATATCTTATTTACTTGAAATGTTTGGTATGCAACCTGGCCGGAGTTGGATCTGCTAGGAATCCCGGATTGTCAAAGCTTTGTCGCATAGCTTGGGTGCATTCCGTATCGCCATTTGTTTTTCAACTTCTTACTTACTTCGGAAAATTCAAATTCAAAGAACTTGTTTGATAGTTGGGTCGCGTGTAGCCCGACTTAGCAATCTTGTCGAAGGCCTGTTTTGATTTGTGTGTGTGTGTGTGTGTTTTGAAGTTGGCTGCTGTTGAGCGTCTGGGACAAGCCGTTTTAGGTTTATTGAGTTACTCGATATTGGAATGTTAGAAGGTGTCAATCTATTTTGGGTGTAGATAAAGATTCTGTGACTGAAGCAGATAGTTTTAAGTTTGTATTTTTTTGGCATCCATTAGGATTTATAGCCTGTCTTCGTGGATAGTTATTCGCTCATTCCTATATAAAGTTTCAGATATTTGATAAACACAACTCCACCATTATTCGTTGCTAAACTTTCAACACCTCACACGAAGCCAGTACCTTTTCACAATTATAATTTAATCCATTCTAACATCGATAGTTGTATCCAAAACCACATCCCGAACCACTTAAGTATACAGCACAATAGAAGTCTTAAGTTCGCGCTCAAACACTAAGTTAGACAAAAGAGGGATCCTATCAAAAGTAGTTTGGCAAAGTTACCTTCGGCCCAGCACCGTCGAATTGTACAAACTTTCCTACTTTCGCGTTTCCTTTTATCTGTTGGAAAGTGTGTTTTTTCTAAATTATTATTTTTTTCTTTCCCTCGGATAGTTTTTCGTGCTTTATGGCGCGTGCGGGTACGACGTGGAAGTTTTGGCGATCTCCTTTCTTTCGTGTCTATGTATGACACATGATTGTATTTGCTGGAGAATACCTAAGTATTATTCACGTAATCTCTGATCAAAATAAGATGTCGTGTGCTGGTAGCTGTAGTAGCAGTCTTAGGCAGTTGGATATACCTACAACATTAAAATTGTATACGCTGACACCTCCACATATGTAAAAAATTTTTTTTACTTGCAATGAAATAGTTCAAGGAGGAGGAGGAGCTTGTTGCCAAGTAATACAGCCGCACGGATCGATCGATCAGGTTAAGCTATGCTTGCCGCGGTTAGTCCGTGGATGGGTGACCATCTTAACATACCAATACCCCTCCAAGCCTCGGAAAGCACGTTAAGCCGTTGGTCCCGACTGTCATTCGTAGATCTTTGACAGTCGTTACGGGTCGTCAGAAGCCCGAAAGTCTGACAACCAATCTTACCAAGGGTTGTAGTATTATCCAGTAACAGGATTGTGGTGGTCAGATCGGTAGTAGCTCCATGTAAAATATTGATATTCAGCTGCATCCGGTTAGACTGGAAGCCGACCCCAACACAGGTAAATAATGAATGAGGCTAGGCAAATGATGAATGAAATAGTTCAAGGACGTTCCAGTATTAAATTTCTCCATTCATCCATTGGAATATAATTTAGATAGAAAATTGGCCTAAACCAGACCTTCCAGTGAAATCAATAGACCCTGTTAATTGCCTAATTGCCTGTACCTAAGTACCTGCAAATTGGCTAATGCTTAAAGTTGTAAAGCCTTTCGTAAGGGCTCATTAATATTCCAATTATCCTCACAATACCGAAACGAAATAGTTCATCATTCACAATTTCAAATAGGTAGATACTTATGTTGAATTTCCATTTAATATAATTAACACCCTTTATAGATACGCTCTCATTAACAGGAAGCACAATGATAATACATATTATTATATTATAGATGTTGATTTTGGTTTCCCCCCACTAGGCCAAGGATAATATTCTGAGTCGTACATCAATATTAATTTTGCTCTTGAGTGCAAGCCTACCGGAGCTCGCGTATTATTTCGAGACATAGTAATTAGAGGAAAGCCAGGCTAACGCTTTATATTTTGATGTATTAAACTGGATGGAGATTATTTTAGCTTGTGTTTTAATTATTTGGACAACAGTGTGCAGCGTTATGCTAAAAAAAACCTGTTGGCATTTCTAAACTAATTAGTTCATTTGTCATAGATTCACGTGCACACAAAAAGATAATTAACTCGAATAATAAAGAAAAAATACATCCACAATCATTAATCACGAGCCCAAAACAGAAATAGTTGACAGCTGTACGTCATGACAATGACAAGAAGGCTTCCACTCAGCATGATGCTGTGCTGGGGACCAACAGTACAGCGCTGATTTTCAGGCGTAAGCAAAGGCGTTCAATAACCCTAAAATGAATCAGGTTCTTGTAATTTTTAGAATAATCTTTATTTATAACATCACTACGAGTATCATCGCATATCATAGCTATAAATATCGAAATACCTACTCTGATAACCCTTTGGTGAACTATGCGCATTCGTCTCAACCTTGTCAACATGTCATAATCTGCCTAGCGATTTCCCAACTATGTTGGGGTCAGCTTCCAGTCTAACCAAATTCAGCTGAATACCAGTATTTTACATGGAGCGACTGCCTATCTGACCTCCACAACCCAGTTACTGGGTAATACGATACCCCTTGGTAAGACTGCTTGCCGGACTTTCGTGCTTCTAACTACCCGTAACGACTGTCAAAGATCTACGAATGACAGCCGGCACCAACGGCTTAACGTGCTTTCCAAGGCACGGAGGGGTCTCGGTATGTAAAGATGGTCACCCACCCACAGACCAATTGGGGCAAGCGCAAAATACATAATAATGTTTTTATTATAGTCTAAATATTACCGATAATCCGGTGTATAACCACATAATCAGGGAAGCAAGATATCAGCAGAATAACGTTGTTAGTCCATCGAGCCGTAATCATTGGAGTTAACATGGGTAACGCGTGAAAACTCCACTACAAACACCCGGCGAAAATGTTTACCGACTATAAAAAACTTCAACATTTTCAACGCTCAATTTCCCTTTAAGTTAGTAGAAAATTTAAAATTTTTGTACAACATTCTAGGATATGGTTTTTTGTTGATGTTGCAGCCATGTGGCCTCTAGCAAAAAATGCAGTATATTTTTTCGTGTGCGTGTTTGAAAAGTAACTTTACAAAGGCTCTAATTTTTAAGGTGAGAATCATTTGCAGTATTCACCCATTGAAATGAATGTAGATTTATGTAAATCTGACTGCGTAAATGGAATCTAAATCTAATACAACAAAAAATCTAAGTAGCCATATCTCAAATCTTCAGTATATTCTCCAAATTACACAATATAACACTACAAACACGAGGTTTCTCTAAACCCACACTCCCATAAATAAGGTGGCACCTCAATTTATCTGCGATCACCATCGCTTCCCCATAATACGGTGGAAGTAACAACACAATTAATTAGGACACGGCCCATTGTCAGATTTATACTAGTGCCTTATCTGCACTGTCCTATTGGACGCGGCAAATTCAGATAATTACTACGAGGTCGTATCTACTGTCTGAGATATTAGGAAGTGTAGAATAGGTTCCTTTTTGTTACATTTTAAAGCACCACATAAGAAACCATTGACTAACTCCTTTGATGAACCGTGACTAAGCTATTACAAAATGAACTAGGATATAATCATAAGACCTAGCTATTATTCTTCATCTTCTTCTTCGAAGCTATTATTATATAATTCATGATCCATCAGTACCGTCACAAAAATAAGTACCTTACACTTACGCCAAAATCAAAAGCGATTATCTTCCAAAATATTGATAGATGATTATTATTACGAAGTTACGAACATAGTATTATCGAAAGCATACTAATATGAAATAGGTATTTTCACAATGTTGCAATTTTTGCTCGTGACAACCATTCCGTAACGCTACATCATGAAATTTCTTGACTGCAGGCAACACAATTAGAATCTATGTAATAGCAAGCACAGTTTGTCCAAAATTGGGCAGTTTTATCACTAAACTGACAATGAGAAAACACTAGTTGTGAACACACAAAAAAGTAGGAATTTATAAAAAAGCCTACTCTACACAGCACAAGCAGTGTTGTCCTCTACCGGTTGGGATTAAACGCAGTAACAGACAAAAGTCGTCGCATACGCACGCACATGCGGCACGCACAAAAGATGGCCGCCGTGACGTATGTAGCTGCCATAGTTGAACTATAACCCGGTTCTAATGACCAAACTTGATTAAAAAGATCAAGCTTATTGGAAAATACATGTCTGTGATTGCAGTTCTTTTAATGACGTCATTTACATTTAAATAGCTTTAAAACGATTGAGCAATCCAATTATTACTCTTATTTGACTATCTTGCATTTATACATTTGTCTGCACAAACCACTTTGTATTTAGCTATACTAATGTAAAGCGAACACAAGTGACATAAAAACAAATACCCCAAAGTATCCAGCAGCCTACCTCCAGCATCCAGACATAAAAGATCCTAACACGGATAAGACTTGCCGAGAATCGAACGGGGACCGAATTGCCCCATTCCACGTGAGATCGCCTGATACCGATGCGACGTTGGATACCTTTACTCGGGCCGCTTTATAGGACCATGGTGTCCTGTCCATGATTATTGAATGGGGGGGGGGGAAACTATCAATAGACGAAAGAGGATTTAGGTACCGTCCGCTACAAAAGTCACTCAGAATATCTTTTCCAACACTTCGTGTTAAACCTTCCACCTAACTTTGATTTTTAATTTGCTAGATCAAAATGACAGCTGCGATGATTACTTTAATGTCATATTAATAAAAAAACAGTCATTTTAGTCTAGCAAATACGAAATCAGAATTTAGGTGATTTCGTGACACATTTTCGTCACTAACATGGTCAGGAACACATTTAATGTTAAAGCGTTAAAAGGTATTTTGTATACTTTCTAGTATTCAGCGTTATCTATTGCTGATCATGAGACTCGACTTTTAACTTCACACGCAAAACTAGCGTGGGCCTTGGAATTATTTTTGTTGGCTGGGCAAAACAGTGGCATCCTAAAATTCATTTTTGTAAAAGTAAAGTCACAAGTGATTAACATATCCTCACAGGATTACAGTCCAGACGTCGAGATAACGCGTTCTTGACACCCGTCAGTTTCATATAAACGTATACGTGTTTTGCGAATTTTATCTTTATTAGTTACCAGAACTGTCGCACTGACAGTTGTCAGGAACGTATTCTCTCGACGGAGGACTGTAGTTGTAACTACTTGTCAGTTGACTTGCAAAATAAACAATATACTCTATTCTCCAAAAAATAATACGCCCCTTAACAATATTGCACAAAGCTACACATATGACACTGATCCTTTTATATCGTCTAAAGAATATTTCACAGTTGTCTTTCGCAGACATATAGACCGACATAAGTTTATAATCCAGACGCATTGGACTTATTGAAGTTTCTCCACGCACCATTGGCAGGGGCGGGAGAATTTCATTCACATGGCTTTTGTATTTCCCTGTTTTATTCTTTCGTTTTTATTTCATGCGTGCATTTGCAAAATTTGATGGCACATTCAAAGGTGCCGTATACGCTTGAATGGGCTGTTACTTTGTAATTGTTTTATTTGTCTTTTTATTTCACTTGCATTTCGCATTTTCATCTGAATGTTGTAATATTCAAGATGCCAGAGGCCATGCTTTAAGGCGCTGCTTAAGCGTAGGACACCATATTGAATGTATGTACTGTTCCATACCATACGAATGTTCAAAGAAGACTTAACAAAAATATTTCTTAAAAATAAAATAGTATCATGATAAAACAATCGTAAAACAGAGCACAAAAAAAAATATTTCTCGTCGCATAATTCTCAAAATTTTGAGCGTAAACTATCTTAGTTTATGTAATGATACTAAAGGGAATTCAATCAACTAAAGAAATACCTAAAAAATATTCCACTGAGCCATGCATTTATTTATTTATTTATAATTAAAACTGCATTTTGTTTTTTGTGATCTTTCGATTGAACTATCACCAAACGCATCGATGTTTTGAACCTTATTTGTTACCGCGACGGGCTATCTTCAATTACCTAAAAATTGCTTCTTACCGCACCTTAAGTTTGAATGCTGAATTCATACATAAAAGTGACTTTACTGAGGCAGATAGCAACGTGTGCATTTTGGCATTTATAAAATAAATGGGAAAGGATGATGGCCTGCAATTTCTCACATAAAAGAAGACCAACACAATTGAGTCATACAAGCTGCACATTCAAACTACGGAAACTACAAAAAGAGACAAAATCCACTTTTGATATAGAGAAAAATTTATGACCGGGGTGGACCTCCCCATTGAGCAATCTAATGGCAAATCTATAAAGGCGCCATCGTACACCATAAGACTGTTAAATGAAGCGTGAAATTAGGGGGTTTTGCGGTGGCCAGTGAAGTCAATAAAACCATACATCCATGGGACTTCTTTGATGCGATGGCTTATTGAATAAAATGGAGTTCGCTTCGTCAGCGCGCATTAGAAAGGCAGATAAAGTCGGGACATATAAAACAGATATCAAATAGTGAATTGAAAAGGAATTTACGTTTGATCTGACCTCTGTATGTAGGAAGTTTTGTTAAGAATTTATGCTATAACGAATAGTTTATGTTCAGAGATCCGGAACTTATTTTTGAGTATCAGACGATTTTATTATTCGTGCTATATATACCTCAGTTCTTTCATATCCGTTTTATTTCATCTATGCCAGAATCGAGATCTCATATCTGCAACAAATCCGCAATGATACCAACCACACCACACAAAAGAGTTCGGCAGTACCAACATTACCTAATTGGCTCCCTATACAGGTTTTTATCACGCAACCCTCGAACATCGCAAGTAAAGCAGGCTTGCAAGCCAATGAAAGCCTACACCTAGTGAAATTCGCTGGTACAGGTAGATGTTGAAGCGATCCTCTCCTGGGTTCACTAGACTATAATAATTAACGCTCCGCTGTTGCCTTCGTGGAAATTCGCCATAGTACCGCCTTTAAGCGAGCTCAGTGTTAGGTGGAGTTGAGGTATGCGCTGCACAATCACGGAGTAAGGTGAGTTTCATGCGTATTTAACGAAAGGGATATACTTACTGCAGTTTTAAATCACAGTGTTGAGTCCTCTGTCGTGAAAGTTTCCTAAATACGCATCCTAAGGGTGGGTGTTGTAAAATTCGCCGTTGAGACTACATCAGGAGGATAGCAGCATCCTCTTGTCTGCTTCCATGATGACAAGCTGTAATCACCAATTCGTCTACTAAGAGTAGTGATTACGGCATTAATGGTTGACTGTGGCAGTATTTCTGATACCCATGTCTAGCAGTGCCTAGATTTTAACGAGTTAATTACGGGATGGTAGTAACGACTGCGACTTACGAGTCGTGTCCTGGGTTCGAACCCAAGCAGGCACTATGTGTAATTCATCACCACTGCTCTCAAAACGGTGAAAGATAACACTCCAGAGCAAAGGCCTCTTCTCATACAGAGAAGGCATGACTGACTGACGGACTGTCCTTATTAATAATAGTATAAAAAAGAAGAATCGAAAGTAAAATTAGATTTGCGAATATTAAGTCGCCAAACTTATTAAGTCGCCAAACTTATTCTCGATTACTAGCGTCACCCCCGATTTTTTAAAGACATATCTAATATCCAGCAAACTATCAAAGATAGCTAACATAGATAGATAGCTAACAATACAGGACTTCAAAAATGTATAAGTTCCTGACCCTGGCAATAATATAGGGCGCTGAAGGCTTTCAGACAGAACCGACAGCTCCTTCGTACGTGTTCAATTAATACTGACACCGAAACTTTCTTCGAAAAACGTTCTAAGTGTCAACAAACACGTGGTCACATGGACAGATATAGGGAGAAACTTTGTTTCCTACGAAACATAGCCTGCAGGTAGCTATTTGTGTCTGCCTACCAACATAATTAGTCTATAATGTTTCCACTGCTGGGACAAAGGCCTCCTCTCTGTGAGAGGGTGGGGGCCGTAGTCCACCACACGGGCCCAGTGCGGGTTAGTAGATGTCACATGTCTTCGAATTTTTGGTTCTAGGACGTGTCGGTTCCCTCACAGTGTTTAACTGCACTCTTTTGAGAGCAGAAGGCCAATTCTCGTAATTTAAAACGTTCAAAATCTAGTCGCAGTCTCATCTCGGTGACAAACAAATGTCAAAAACTTGTCAAAATCTAGGGAAATATTATATAATATTTATAATATAATATTTATATCTTTTTTTTTTTATAATATTATTATATTATTATTATTTTATTTATATTTATTATAGTATTTTGTGAACGTTCTTAAAATTACGAGAATCGCCCCTCAGGTGTTGATGAAATTAATAAATACACAAAGTCCTGCTTGGGTTCGAACTCACGACCTACAACTCGTAAGTTTGGGCCGATAGCACAGGGCGACCACTACTCTCGCTGCCTACCAACAGTTAAGTATAATTCCTTATACCTACACCTGCAAAGCCTGCCTACTTACAGTGTCTTAAAGTGATACGGACCTGTTTTATACTAATAGGTATTTAATCTTTATGATAATGCCTTCCTAAATCCAATGTACCAATTATTATCGTTAAGTTTTATATTATTACCAGCTTTTGCGCGCGGGGTGGTCGGAAATAATCCCACGGGAACGCAGTACCAGGATAAAAAGTATCTTATGTGTTAATTCAGGTTGTAAACAATATATATGCCAAATTTGATCCAAATCCATTTTGCCGTTTTTGCTTGATTAAGTAACAAACATACAAACTTTCACGTTTATAATTAACTAGCTGCGCCCCGCCGTTTCACCTGCATAAGTTTCGATCCCGTGGGAATATTAGGATGAAAACTATCCTATGTGTTAATCCTGGTTATAAACTATCTATGTGCTAAATTTCATACAAATCCGTTCAGCAGTTATGGCGTGAAAGAGCAACAAACATCCATACAAACTTTCGCGTTTATAATATTAGTAGGATATTATATAAGATTTTTTACCAACAGTGTAGGTACGGCCCTACTGTACCGAGACGCAAAGGTACAGACAATAAAGACTAGGGGTACATCTCTAAATCCATTATAACACCTAATCGCTAAATTCAAGTCACACCGTTCAAAAGAATTTCAATTAAACCAAAGTGAGGGTACCTCGAATTGATTACGAATAAAAAAAATGATCGTCGTATCACGCACTGCATGAGAATCGGGAGAAACCATTAAATCACTTGACGCCACAGAACCTATTTAAAATGGCGATTTTTTATTCCACCCCATTCTTGAGCTCTTGAAAATGCACGTTAATTCTATGCCAGGGTGACCAAGAACGTGGAAAAAAAGCCCTAATAAAATTAAATAGCTCTCTTTTTGTGATCGCTTGCCTGATTAAGTTGATCCAATGATCCAATTTTAATGAGAAGATCCATTTTAAACATATTTCAGATATTGTACCGATAAATCTACCACCTACAAGCAACTGCAGCTTCAAAAAGATACCAAACTTTGAACCTACCCTTGATGTGCACGCAGTTAGCAATGGTGGTCTGAGCGTTTGCCAGCGATTGTTCACTGAACAGGCACAGCAGTTGTTTCGCATCTTGTTTTTGTGTTCGATAGGTACATGTTCGATAACTAATTAATTAATGTTCTTGTTTATTCCACACTTTTACTGGCATCATCTATACAAGAATTGTTATTGCTGGCCAACACAATGATTTGTTTCGTTATTTGTCACTTGTTTCTTGTAAAATTTGTAACTCAATAACACTCACCGTTAGTTTATTTCTATTTCTCCATTTCATCCATACCGTTAATTACTACCATATACCACTGTTATTGTATATTCACTGTAATACTGTTCCATTAGACAGCCGTAAGTGTATAATGTATTTATTTATTTTTGCCGGAGGGTCGGCGCATGCGACCTTTTGCCACAGAGTGCCTCTGACTCTCAAAGCATAGACAAGTAATGAGGTTACGTCTGTCACGGACTAAAAATTAATACTTTATTTTATTGGCTAATATTTTTTATATATCTATTTTACTAGCTGCGCCCTGCAGTTTCACCCGCATAAGTTTCGATTCCGTAGGAATATCGGGATAAAAAGTATCCTATATGTTAATCCTGGTTATAAATTCCTGGTTAGAAATTCCTAGGATGGGGCAACATTTAAAAAAAAAAAAAGCCATCTGTATGCCAAATTTCATCGAAGACCGTGCAGTCGTTTTTACGTGAAAGAGTAACAAACATCCATCCATCCATACAAACTTTCACGTTTACAATATTATTATAGTAGGAAGGAAGTAGAATTATTTATTTATTTCTATAAGTGCCTGTGACATCACAGCGGGCCCTATCAGAATAGCAGCGCTGCGACATTTACTTTTTAAATGTCGCAGCATCATGCTGAGATAGGAGCCTTTTGGCCTCGTACAGGACTTTCTATTTCATTTTTCTTTATGTTACTTATTTCTTTTGATAGGAAAATGCGTAACTTCGGCTATGAACTGTTTTTTTTTTCAATTTGCAAATATAAGGCATAATTTCAGCTCGAGAAATATATATTTTTTGCTAAAATAAGTAGCGACCTTTTTATCAGCTTTTTGTCCTGAAACCAATAAAAAAATCATGAACACCGCATTTTTTCGCCGATCAAAAACTTCCAGTGATCCCTACAATTTATTTCTAAAAAAATGCTGATTTGATCCTTACTTATTGGGGCTCAGACTCCGCAGGTATTTTTTAATTTATTGACATGTAGATATTTTGAAATATTATTGACTCTAGATGGCTTGGTAATATAACCTCAGCGTCTTACTAAGGGCTGCCTTTTCCAAGGTTAGATAAGTTTTATCCGTGGAATAAAATTGATATCTGACAGTTTTGGTATGAAAAAACTGTCAAAAATTCAAAATTTATTCTCAGTATAAGACTTATTCTATGTATAAAAGTTTGGTGGATTGCGACCTAAAACGAATATGCCACAACAACAATATTATTGATATCTACTGAACAAAAAGTTACGTAAGTATGTATTTTGGAACCCATAATCAAAAGAAGTACCTGCTGGATTAGCAGCTATCAAAGTAACTAAAGTTAGGTTAGGTTACAATTTATTCTAGACCACTTTAGAAACGTAAGTCTATTAAACATAATTTCACGCCGGTTTCCCCCGAAAGGCTAGGCAGAAGTACCAGTGCAGCCATTTCGCCAGTTGTTTTAAGTCCCATGTCCCTATGTCCATCAACTGGGAATGAATCCAGGTTCTGGGCTGTTACTGAGTAACTTATAATAGAAAACCCAATCTATCTAGTCTGTTAAGTTAATTTTTTATGATCTTACTTAGTCGTTAATAGTCTTATTCAAATTCTTGGAAATGAACAACATACAATATGTTAAGGAGTACACGGAGACAGTACATTTTCCTCAAATTGTGGTGTCTGAGTGTGCTAATACTGACGACCGCAAAATATTTATTATTCAGGCTGACTCAATTTATAGCGCCCTGCGTACGCAAATGAGTTTATTACAACGTAGTGTGTAATTTGTTGTGTAAATATCTTCTGAAAATAGGTATTACGGTCGTGTTGATAAATCTTATTATATGATTTTTTTTAAATATTTTATCATCGCTTGCCAAAAGGTTTTGAAAGAAAAAACATACCTAATAAATATTTTGTCTAATGTATGAAAATGTAAGACAAAATACCAGTCTTATTATCCCACTGTAGGGCAAAGGTTTTATCCTCATACAAGGAAGGTAACCACCCAGTCTTACCAATTGGTATCATGTTACCCAATAACTGGGTTGTGGAGGTCAGGCAGTCGCTCTATTTAAAATACTGCCGATCTAATCTCACCGTGAAAACTTAGGTGAAGTGAGCTGGCTATAGTATCAATCCCTAGCATCGTGGAATCACAGCTCACTTTAAACTGACTTCACCTAAGTTTTCACGGTAAGATTTTTACAGAATAGCACTACTGGTATTCAGCTGCATCCGGCAAACTGGAAGCCGACCCCAACATAGTGAGGACAGATTGATGTTGACAGAGAATGCACGAGTTTTGATTACTACGACTAGACTGTTCCTCATTACGTGTTGACGATTTCAGTTAAAAAATAAAGTCCACGTTTCCTCACGATACACAAACACACACACAATTTATTATATTAAGTATACTGTTGATATTACAATGTATAAGGCTGCCTGTTGCTAACAGTCACAATAACCCCCATACTACTTGATACTGTATTACAGTAAGGTATTATTCTTCAGTCCAACAGGGTAACAACATTCACCATAACCTTTATGTATTTCGATGAAATTCTAATGTCGTCAAGTTATTACCAGTTATTTAAAATTAAAAGTCAACACTCAAATAAATACAGGCTAAAGTGCATTTTCCTTGCAGAGTTTTTCTTTGTTTATTATCTGCATAAAGTTTTTATCCGGAAGGCATTTTCTTTGTTACCGTTAGTATATGTTTTGCTTAGAAACTGAGGCAACGTTTGCTAATGAACGTAATTTCTATATTTATATTCAGTTTCATGTTCATTTTAATTCATAAATGCCATAAAAATAGAGTAAATTCTTCACAAAATTACATTCAATTCTACAAACTAAAACATGGTGAAATGGTAAAGACATCTCATAATTTGCCTAGTCCTTTCCCAACTACGTTGGAGTCGGCTTCCAGTTTAACCGGATGCAGCTGCCTATCTGACCTCCACAACCCAGTTACTGAGTAATACGATACCCCTTGGTAAGACTGGTTGTCAGACTTTCGGTCTTCTGACGACCCGTAACGATTATCAAAGGTCCACGAATGACAGCCGGGACTAACGGGATAACGACATCTATGAAAACAAAACTAACATCTTTACAATACGCAACTCCGTATAGCCAACTAACAAAGTACATAAGCAATACCAACAAACGATAACCAAATTCTAGTCCCATCGAAAAGCTTTGTATGCCTCGAAAACTGGCACATGCAAACAAAACTACGATAGCAAAACCTAGATACCCTAGATCGGGTCTACGCAAAGACTATGGAGTTATAGTCAGGATTTTCAAAAACCAATTACATTTTAGCGAGAAGTTTGCTTACTGCCAGTATTCTGCCCCGGGCGGGCCATGGTCCACAGACTCAACCGGTCCAATAAAACTAATGGTCCTAAAGATTTTCTAACAAAGAGTATTATCGAGATATGCCCGGACTAAGGAGTCGGAGAATGAGGTACTAGTTTCTACCAAGATAGCTGATGATACTCTATTTGATTAATTTAATTTCGTTTTTGTTGGGATATGTTATGTAGTCTTCGTATTCTTTTTTATCGTATTTCGGGACTAATTTGATTATACGATTCCTGGTATCGGGGTATATTGTCAAGCCTTATGTTGATATTTTTTTTTACCATAAATGTAAGTTTTATTCTTTAACTTTACTGTTTTTGAAACGAGAAATGTGTGAAAAATTAAGCAGCGCCTCAAATGTCGAATAACTTGAACTAAAAATGCAAGTATAGCGTTGACAAACCCAACTTGGTTGATTGGAACCTTCGGTTTATCGACAAGGAAAGTTCACATGGCCATTGTCATTTACTTTCTTGAAAGTGGCTAAAAAAAACATGTAAAAATAACTCGATCGCCTAGTAGAACCCGATTGCATGTAAGCGGTCAAAAGTTATCATGATTATATTTATCGTTTTTTCGAGTGCATTTTTCTTATGAACAATCGGTGGTTCATACGACATTTGTCGGGTTAAGTTAACTCTACTAATGATGAAGATTATGATTCTAGCTCAAAGGCAAACAATGCTTATAAAGTCAGTAAACCAAAAAACTTTCTAAAAGAAATAAAACTACCTCTTTCACAGTTCTTTCACCAAGAATTTCCACAAAAGACATCCTAAAAATCTCTCAAATGCTTTTACATGCAACTCAGCGTTTCCACCATCCATAGCTGGGAGTTCGTCGTTCATAATGAATGAGTGAATGAATGAAGGAACCTCAAGGAGTGTTCGTTCTTTCTGCGGTAGTCTACGTCTTGCGGAGACAAGACATGATAAAACACTTAATGCAACACCTCACAAAGGTTTAGGAATCGATTTTGCAGGGTTTATATTGTCTGTTAAATTACGAGTATGTACCTACCAGACATTTTAATTTATATTGCCCTGTCTCACGTGAGAAGGTGTAATTTAAAATCTAAATGTGGTAATGAGATTTCTTCGTTTAGCAAACCTAAGTTGAAGAAAATCCATTTTTGAAATATTTTCTGAAAAATTCAATAGTTTTATGATTATTGGTCTAAGCTGTTGCCAACTATGTAGGCTAACAGAGGGGCAATTCTCGTAATTTTAAGAACGTTCAGTCTGACCTGAGTCTCAATCTGTCAAAAATACGTCAAATTACCCTACATTTTTGAAAAGTTTTTGACATTTGTTTGTAGTCGAGATGAGACTGCGGCTAGATTTGAACGTTTTCAATTACGAGAATTGGCCTTCTGGATGTTTAAAAATAATCCTAACGTATTATTTCAGACCGGTTTTAATTCAAAATAAATATTAATGGTTTATATCAAAAGAATTTTCAACGTCTTGTCAGTGATCTACACATTTCCTTAGGTCTTAAAAGCAACAAAATTATTTGATAAAACGTCTGTCATATATCCATTTTGACCGTTCCAACTAAAACTATTGGGAGGAACGGTGAGCTAGATAGCTCCTCATTTTTATTGGAAACGAGGAATGTCCAGAAATTGAAGGTAGCTTTATTATCAAAGGTATCCACAACTCTGTGTCAGAATTTAAAATCTTTTATGAATAAAATGCACCCTTTTCAGGCGTTATCATAAAATTTATTGCAATTTTTTACAGAACTAAAAAATATTAATTTCTTTTTAATATATCGTAAAAGAATTTCATTGAATGAAAAAATATAACCAAAAATTTAGAAATTCATTTTAATTTTGTTTGGGAATAACTGGTATAATTTTCATGATAACGCCTGAAAAAGGGGCATTTTATACCTAAATTATACCTATTTTCATGGATACCCGTTACCAGACTTTTAGTATTTAATAGAATAAAGCAAAAGTAAACTCCAAATGCAAGAGACTGTAAAAGAATTTAAGTGCACATTATACTTAAATACAAAATAAACTCGGCTGTAATGCAGTGCCACAAAATAGTTAATGCGGCCACAATTAGTCGGCATTTACTTTATCACCACTAAAACTTTTAAACAAATGCATAATTATGGTGCATAATTACAGTGAAATTGTTGTTGCGATGTGGATTTAACCAAAGTTACTTGGTCATATTAATAGAGGACGCTGGTCAATCAACACGTCTATTATAAAATTAAATTAAATGTTTACTTCTTCAAGTAGATCTTTTAAAACACTTTTATACATCAATATTTTGTTGGTCAATATTTTCAAACTGGCTCCGGTATTTCCTAGCTGACTGATCTCTGAGAAGAAACGCCGAAACAAACTCAGAGGTCATGGTCTCTTCTGAAGTTCATTAATCGTGTCTAAAAACTGCTGCTGGCTCGCAGAAGATGGGGATAGATTTGCTAGAAGGAATTAGGGGAGGTATTTGCCCAGCAGTGGGATGGCATAGGGTAAACCACAAAGAACTCTATGCCTAAATTGCAGAAACTTCTGCCAAGATAAGTCACAAAAAATGCAATTTAAACTCCGCAAAACGAGTAAAATTTCAACTAGTGTTTTGCCACACATTGTAGGTACTTGATGAATTTCAACTAAATAAATATAACAAAAAGAATACTTTTACTTAAGTAATAAAAAAAGGAAAGTTTTCCTTCAATTGCATAATTTACTTTCAAATTCAAAAATAGGTGCTAATTCTCAAAAACATGAAACAAAACTCAATTCACTGGGGACAAATCATCATCCTGAAAGCGAAAACAAAACAAACAGACACAGCCAACATCAATTACCCGAATCTGACAATACTTACAAACACCTAGAGCACACAAATTAAATCCTTCAATTTAATAACCGTCAGCACAGTTTTTTCCTCTGGCACTTTCATTCCACTTTTGTTCCTCTATCTTATAAAAGATGCATTGAGCGGAACAGGAAAATTAATTCCAGACAATGCGACGTACGAAACAAGTCTCTGTGGGCATTACGTTGGTATTTACGGAGATGCTCTGATATTTGACTCGATCTTGTGGTGAAAACTTGTAGGGTATTCTTTTTAATACACTAGAAAGTTGGTGTTGGGTTTTGGAAGTTTTACGACGAGAGAACTGCAAGTGGAAGTAAAATTTATTAATTTTTGTAATCAAAAGTCAATTATTTGATTTAAATACGGTAATACAAAAGTTGGTAAATAAATATTCTTGTGTGATCACACATTTCGCCATATTTTGGGATGCTAATATTAATATCAAAGTAATGTACTAATTTAAATAAACAGTTATCTAGATACCTACAATTGGAGATAATGACATCGTACTCGACTTCTGATCTAGAATATATTTTAATACTGAGCAATAACCACATAAATAGCCACCAATATGTTTACTAAACCTGTACGACTAACATACAACGCTGCAGAGATAAATAAGCTTATTTTACACCCAAGGAAAACATTTCCTCACTCAAAGCTAACAATAACACCAGTACAACAATCAATCTACCTGCTAATCTAAAAGACTGTGACATAGGTCACATTGAAAACGAATGATTCTTAGAAATATTTAAAGAGGCAAGTCGTCCCACTGGGATTGGATGTCGAAAATTGCCTATTACCAGCCCCTGAGCACGGCAGTATTGCCTCTTTATCCAATTTATCGTTCTACTTTTCTATTTCTTCAGACAATTGCGATTTATATTTGCGAGAAAGTCTTTGAATGTGAACGAGAGGAGTATATCGTTCAGTTCAACGCCGAATAAAGTTTAGATATTTCCAATGCTAGGTGTACCTGGTAAACTTTATTTCATGATGTGTTCTGTAAGTATGCGTTTTGGGAAGTTGCTACATTTATTGTACAAATAGGTAGTTTTTTGTTAATGAAAGTTTACGCCTATATTATTATGACAATCCTATTACTCTGAGAATATTTTTTGCGACGGTTTTAACTGCAATCGACTATAATACGAACCCTAATTCCATTTCCATCTATAATTTTTCTCACCCCAAAGATCATGTTAGTATCGCATTAACATTTTCCCCATCTCCCAAGCTCTCAAACCCCACCTGATATTTCCACCACTATTATTCTTCATAATTCACATTAGGCGTAAACTGCGTTTGCAATAAGACGGTGCGCGCATTTAATTTCGTCCGACCATATATTTTAAAACGTGCCTTGCAACTACATTTTACGTGGAAGGGAGGCATATATTGTGGCGGTTAAACGGCTAGATTGTTTTATTGCATTCATTATAAGGGAATCTGCTAGAAGGTATTAATTTGGTAGGGAACTTTAAGGGCGAAAATTATTTTGTAAGAAACGCTTGATCACAATATATAATGCCTTCAAATTGGGTTTAAATACTCGTGTAAATAACGGCTCACCTTTCGAGGGGAGAGGTGATTATGGAGCTTGTAAACGATGGGATTGTAACCTGTCACTGCTTATATCTAAATGATGGGGTTATTAAATAGATGTGCTGTCCTCACGATGCTATGGTTTTAAGGGTGCAAGATTGCAGCCTCATAGGTTAATAGGGAAAGGTACCTGGTACAGCAAGAAATCCTACTGTGTATCGCAAGTGGGTTTGTGACAGTAACTAGAAAAACAAAGCTTACAAAGACTTACTGCAAAACCACAAATAACATTCAATCAAATAATAAAACGATTACTTCAGAAGTCCATATGCCACAATAAATAAACACAGGCAGTTTAAGTGATCAAAAACATAACAGCATCAAAGCATCCCAACTAACCGCCCATAAAAATCTAAGCTTCTTCCAAAATTCCCAATTAATACATTCTCAGCAAACTTTAAGTGGAAATCCTTTATAATGAATTCGCAACAGTCGATAATTGACACGTCTACGAAGGTTTAATCTGGCCCCAAGACCCGCCGCTAAGATCTCGACAACTTCTGATATTTCACACACGAATTTCTCCGAGTTAGTTGGGTGAGGTCTCCGTGGAGTGGCGTAAATTGATTAGTTTGGACGGTTATGAATGAAGGTCAATGTTTTACTGTGGTAATAAAGGGCTTGTAATATAATCAAACCTCAAATAATTCCTTTTTTGCTTTTGCCTAAAACTATTATTTATTAAACACTCTCATATAATGAATGCGTTTAATTTTGTAAACCTCTACAAATTCCTATTTTGGGGTCCTAAAAATATTAAATATCCATGTAACTGTAACCAACTTGGGAGCAGCGCTCGCCGACCGCTGCCGCGGGACTGCTCGCTTTGCTCGCTCGACTCGCGCGCCATTGATCCCAGTTCTAACTTAACCTAACGCATTTGGTCGGGGTGCCCTAGCTTAGTTACTACGATCAACTTTAAGAAATAACTAGAAGTTTAAAAAAACATTTAAAGATTTAAAAAGTGTGCATAATATTAAATATTATATGTATATAAATAATTATTTTAATATAATTCAATAATTATAAATTTAATTTAAATATTTAATCCTGTCGTACTAAAATATTTTAATTTTTAAAAGATAGAAACCAACCTGGCTTACACCATGACCAAAACCTTTTAGAGGATCATTAATTTAAAAAAGTGTGTATCATTAGAAGATCATTAAGTTTTTAGTGGATTATTTAAATACTTCGCAATGAAAACTTGACTTACTTAATTGTAATAAAAGTGACAGAAGATGCAGCATAGTAATTTATCACACAGCTTGTGCTTCACAATATTTTAGAATTTATATACCATACTAGTCATGATTTAATTTAAATAGTTTTTAATGAGTTAAAAGTAGTTAATCTAGGTGTTACTTCATCTGAAAAACCCTGAATTGATATATCCAGTGCTAGTAACATATTTTTAACAACACATAACAGGAGCACGTAGTCTATGAAAGACAGAAAATACATTTATTTAGCACAGACTAAAAGACACAATACATACATCAGATAAACACAAATAAAAAATGTAAAGTCTGATGTAAGAAATTAGCAGGAAAGTGTGCCTCACGGCTGCCCCAAAAAGGCCCAGTTCAGCAAAAATGCCAGACAACTAGGAATAGGTAACAGCATTTCAACGGTTGCTTTTATCCCTATAGTCGTGGTCTGATACCATTAGCGTTCGTATCAGAAAAACGGATTCTACCCGAGAGATGTTTTTCTTTTCCTATAATGGTATTAAACCCTTTACCATCGCGTTGCTACCGCTGTCACACAGCTGTGGCTTAGCGAAGAACATTAGTTAGATACGACAGTAGATACGTTCCCTTTTACCTAAAATATTTCAGTTCGCAGAACCTCTGTCTGCAAATTATGTGCACTGCCAATTTTGCCGGTTGATTTCGCCGTAAAACGTCGGATAGAATCTCAGTGGCCATTTCGCTTTGGGACGACTGTAAGCTCCAATACTATGAAATGTAATTAACTCAGGTAAATCGGATTGGGTGAAAGTTTTCGCACGATAACTGGAGCGGAATTGTACCCCGCCTGCCTCCCCGCGGCTTAAAACTGCGTAAGGAGGTTTCAACGTCATTAAAATTTAAATACTTTTCGGATGTTTGCTCACACGGTGTGTGTTTGTAAGCAGTTTCGTTTTTAGTTAGTTTAACTGATGTTGTTCGGTCACTGAGCATTTAGGTCTTCAGATATAATTTATGAGCTTTGACGCCCATAAATGATTGACCGTTAAAGGATTTTAACTGCTCATCATCAACCGCAAGTCGTAAAATTCTATAAGAAACGGAAAACTCTATTAAGGAACTGAAAACTAAATTCTTTGTAGGTTTTCACCGTAGCGCAGGTTACAAAGAATTATGATTCCATCCATTGTCATTATAATTACAATCTTCCTCACCCCAAAACGTCATTTTAAACATGACAATTCTGCCTACCATTTTGAACCAGTGACAAAGCGATACAATTTACGCGGTTCTATTGTGCTGTTAAATTATAAGGCGGGTCGCCATCCCCCATAGTTGTCACCGCAATAATATAAAAAGCAAGAGATAAAAATAAGGAAAATTGTTATCATAACGTTCCGCGGTGTAAGGTGACTGTGGATGATGTTATGCTGAATGTAGCAAGGCATTTTTATTTTCAGTGTTTATTTATTTATTGAAGTGAAACTTCGATAATTGGACGAGAATTGAGAGTGAAATTTCAAGGACACGTTTAGGCACATTTAGTTTCATGAGTCAGAAGAATGATATAACTCTCTCTCCGTCTCTCACACAAAATCCCTCTTATTCTTTATTTTTAAGTAGTTTTACTTTTATGACGTGTAGGGTGCTGCATACGCAATATTCTTATTATTTATGTACACACAGTAAAATAGGACAATAAAGATACGACACATAACATTGAGTACAAAGACACTGCTTATTTTAATTTGTAACCAGGATGTATTTACTTGTTCGTATTTTATTGGGCTACTATAGTACTATCAAAGATGGTAATAAATGGCTGCATTGTGTTTTTTGCTCTCAGCCACTTCATGAAAGCATGTTTAATCAAAAAAATTAAAGCGTCGTAAGTGATCAAATAATAAACTACGAACGTGAAAATAATCAAATGCCAAAGTCCTAAGTCAACATTTCCATGTTCAGCAAATGTAACAAAGCAGATTATTTATAATTCTCTACTGTTTTTGAAACCAACCTTTTATTCAAATCATTACTTTCTCCCAAAACTTTTTGAACACTACGCTTAGTACCTTAATATTTTTTTATGAGTTTATGTCTTTGAATATGGTGAACGCCCAGTGATTTCGGCCTCGCCTCTTATACACGAGGTAGTGGTTTCAAATCCGGGCAGGTATGACTTTTTTCTTCACTTGTACAGATAAGATAAACTCAGGAAGAGTTTATCTTGGACGTTACTGACATCAGTAAAGGAAAACTTCGTGAAGAAACGTGGACTTGATAGTTAATATAAGTCTGAAATCGCCAATTCGCAAATCGGCCTTTGCGCTGCAGTAGGACAATAACACGCTGGTATTTTTTAATTTATTTATGATTTAATTCCTTTAATGATTAGCATAATTAGCGTATAATGTTCCCACTGCTGGGAAACAGGTCTCCTCTGTGAGAGGGAGTGGGCCGTTATCCACCATGCGGGCCCGGTGCGGGTTGGTAGATGTCACATGTCATCGAAGTTTTAGTTCTAGGATATGCCGGTTTCCTCACGATGTTTTCGTTTTTCCTTGACCGTTTTGAGAACAGTGGTGATGAAATAATTTAAACAAAGTAAAGCGCCTGTCGGGGTTCGAACCTACGACCTACAACTCGCAAGTCACAGTCGTTTCCTCTGGGCCACCGCTGCTCTATATTTGAATGATTAAAAAGTATTATTAAGTCCAGACCGCACCGTTGCATCTAACATACCGCCATCCACGAAGTTAAGTTGTAGTCTTCGGCTGATAAAATGCAAATTCACAAAGATTCCGCGGAAGTTTTCTTATTACTTGTGCTAATAAACGATCTCTTCGCGGCGGTTTATATATCCCAGTGCGATTGTTCCGACCAACTTTTAATGTTTAGCTATATCTCGGTTCTGATCTTAGAAAGTGTGACCGGTGTAAAAAAACCGTAACTTGTTTTATTAGGAGAGAGAGACACAATCTTTTTTGACTAATTTAAGATACGACTGAGTTACGGTGAAGGGAAATATTGTTAGGAGTTCTTGTGTTGTTAGTCAGACATAAACGTATTTTTGCTGGTGATAATTGCTTGATTCTTCTCTATATGAGAAGCGACCTTCTGACTATACTGAAAAACCCTATTCGCAGGGTAAGCCAACAACTAAAAATACTGTTAGGAAATCTAGAATTGTTAGTCAGATAAAGACGTATTTTTACTGGTGATAACAGCTTGATTGTTCTTCGTATGAGAAGAGTTTTTGACCGGACTGGAAAACCCAATTTTCAGAATAAGTTTACAATTGTGTAGGTAAATAGACTTAACGTTGACGCACTGATAGGTACCATACGGGGCTTTTATTTTCCAACACATAATTACCTGAACCTTGGAGGGTACAAATTATGGTAGCCAGGAACTCAGACAGTTTTAACTAAATAGGCTCCGTAGGCATAACGTAAAGTACATGTACCAGGTAAGCTTTTCCGAGGGACCGAGAGTAATGTTTAGTAAGAGCCTGACTTGTAATAAAGGTTAATAACCCCGAAGCTTTTGTAAGGGTAATTTTATCCTTGCCACTACTCTAGGCTGGATGATTGTGGAAAAGTTAGGTACCTACTGTTTTCTTTCTGCACCTATTTCAACTACTATTGCGTCTGAAAAAAAGAACAAAAAACTAAATTTTTCTTATAAGTTTTAATAATACAATGTGACAATCTGACTATCTCTTCGGGGATTACAGGAGTGATTCACATTTCTGTACCCAACAAGATCGATTTGTAGATGCTTCTTAGAGATCAAACTAGGAATAACCGCCTGAACTAACCTTTACAGGGTAAAATTAAAATTGCTAGCGAAACTCCGCACACGTGATGGGTATTGATATCTAAACATGATAAAACAAAAAAATATAATTTAATGTTTTATTTGAAATGTCAGTTTAAAAAATCAGTTTTTTTTTTTTTGTTATCTTTACAGACGTGATTGGTATCGATATTTAAACACTATAAAACATATGTTCTCAATTCATACTTCAAGTAACAAGACAAGCGGTCTTAGACCCCTAAAGAAAATCAAATCAATTTTATTTTAATTTTTTCGCCTTTAGATATCGATACCAATCACGTCTGTGAAGTTAACAAAAAAAAGGACTGATTTTTTTCGCTGGCTAATTTAATTTGACCATGTATAAGAAAAACCTTTAGTGTTACAATTGTCAGCAACATTTCATTAACATTTTAATGATTTGTATTTTACTGTACCACAACACATAAAAGATGTAATGCCTACTAAGACTTATAACTTATAGGTACATTTCAACTGATTCCTTGCTTGTTACACGGCTTTGGCAGGACCCCTATGTGTCGTAAAAGACAGTAAAGAGATTACACGAAAGGATGAGCGGTTACTTCTGGCTGTTCCCGTTACATCATACCGTGATGTTTCCTTGCTAAGCCCATGATTATGGCTGGAACCCTCCTTGCTTTATGGTGAAGACTTAGGCGTAATGCGCTCTTGTATCTAATGGTCTCCTTTAGCTATAGGTACTTAATTTACTATGAGGATCTAAATAGAGTGTTATATATAATATGAGAATAGAAATAGCTCTATTCCATATACAATAGGGTAGTTGCCTGGGTAAAAAAATTATTATATTTAATCCATCAGTTAGATTATCGAAAAATATTGAATCCGTATTTTTTCTTTTGTCAATCTAACAAAAAATGACAAAGATAAAGCGCGTCAAAATTTGGGAGCTTGCTTGCAAAAGTGTCGCAAGCAAGTGACATCACGCGGAACTTTAACGGGCGATATTTTCATCATTTTTTATATCATTGACAAATGAAAAAATACGGGTTCAATATTTTTTGATAATCTAAGTGACGGACTAATTAGAGTTTTTTTTAGGAAAATAGCCTATTGTTAATTTGAAAAAAAGAAAATTTGCGCCTAATATGACCCATAATATCGAGCGTGGTTTCAGTTCCAAAAAATACTATTTTCGAATTGAGTATTATCTGTCAATCGTCAGTTATTTTGTGTAATCTATCAAGGACTCGTTTTTCAATAGTCCGATAACAGAGGGGCAATTCTCGTAATTTTAAGAACGTTCAAAGTCTGATCTCAGTCTCAATCTGTCAAAAATACCTCCAATTTCCCTACATTTTGACAAGTTTTTGACATTTGTTTGTCGCCGAGATGAGACTGTGACTAGATTTTGAACGTTTTAAATTACGAGAATTGGCCTTCTGTTATCTGAAGAATAAATATGACAGTTTGACATATTTTTATCCTCACAAACTTTCGCGTTTATAATATTGCTAGCTGCGCCCCGCGGTTACACCCGCATAAGTTTCGATCCCGTAGGAATATCGAAGTAAAAAGTATCCTATATGTTAATCCTGGTTATTTTATTTTTATTTTTATTTTATTTGGAACAACAAACAATTACATAATCTAGAATACAAATAAAAAACTTAAGAGCTACTTAACAATTATGCAATCAACAGCGTTGTCCACAGCATATATAAGTAATAATAAATACGCGTTAGGAAAGAAAACGATACAATAATAAAAGCTTTGTGATGATCGTAGAAGCGTTTACATTTTTACAAACATAGAAACGTCTAACTAAGGATACAGCAGTTCAACTATAAGCTTATTATACTGAAGAGGATAAGAATACAGTGTCTGATTTCATGATTGCCTTGAGGACGGAGTTTCGAAATTTTCCGCGGGATTCACAGAACAAATCAATGTCTTGAAAATATTTATTATAATTGTCGCCAAGCCGTCGTAATGGTGCTCGTACTCCCGAATTTGTTCGACATGCTCGTACTGCAAACAGTGGTTGCTTACGTACTGCGCGTATATGTGCAGCTCTTGGGACGAAATAACATATCTTGTTACAAATATCCGGACAGTCATAGACATTTTTACAGAGATCGTAAAGAAAAGTGACCTCAAGGCATGTACGCCGGCTAGTGAGGCTTATAAGATTGTATTTCCTTAATAAATCAACGTACGATGCAGAAGAACGAAAACACTTGTAATTCATGCATCTCAAGAATTTCTTTTGTACCTTCTCTATGCTATCAGAATATTTATAAACCACCTGTGTCCCAAATTTCACCTAAATCTGTTCAGTAGTTTTTGCGTGAAAGAGTAACAAACATCCATCCATCCATCCATCCACCCATACAAGCTTTCACGGTTATAATATTAGTAGGATAGTATAGTATATAGTAGGAATATTAATCGTAGAAAGTAGTATAGGATACAAAAGCTCTCAAACGGCAATATTTATTCTTCAGTTAAGAGATATGTAACTATTGAAAAATCAGCCTTAAATAAAAATATTAAATTCATTAATTCACTGACAGTCAACGCACAACACCGGGTCTAGAAGCATGAAATCTTGGACAAAAGTTTCTGTATATAGTGACAGTGAGCCCTAAGGAAGCCCTTGCTTATAAGAAATCCCATCGGGCACATGGCTCGTGGTAACATAACACGGTCCAACCAAATTAATTCACATTGATCTAAAGGTACAGAAATAACGGGTATGGCCGCCGATCGAATGAATACAAATAATCTGAATTCGTGACATATTCGCCAAAAATGAAAAAAAATATGAGTTTATGGAAAAATCACTAATTCCTAAACACTAAAGTTCAGTTTACGCTACAAATGCAAAAAAATGTATGAAATAAAATCAAATCAAATGAAAAATGTTTTATTTGTTTTACAAGTAAACTTAACAACTAGTGATTGGAGCCTCCTTTTAAGCAAAAATGTATAACTTTTTCAATAGTGAAACTCACTGAAATCAACTTAATTACCATTACAATAAAGTTGATATTTGTTTAACTTGAAATAACGTCAATTTGAAACATAAATCAAATTTGAATTTAGGTACATTACACACATTAGTACATTTCAACTTTTTAATACGGTAGTACAAAAGGTTATGGTAACATGATTCTATTCAGCATAAGGAGTACTCTGTAGCTTTTGCCTACCCCTATGGGAAGAAGGCGTAAGTTTATGGATGTCAATTCAATTGCTTCTTCGATATTGAAAGGCAAAAGCGAACGGAATGATTCTAACGTTAGCTTTGCAATATTATCATCATATGCCTAGCCTTTTCCCAACTATGTTGGGGTCGGCTTACAGTCTAACCGGATGCAGCTGAATACCAGTATTTTACATGGAGCGACTGCCTATTGGACCTCCACAACCCAGTTACTGGGTAATACGAAACCCGTTGGTAAGACTGGTTGTCAGATTTTCGGGCTTCTGATGACCCGTAATGACTGTCAAAGATCCACGAATGACAGCCAGGACCAACGGCTTTACATGCTTCCCGAGCCACGGAGTGGTTTTGGTATGTAAAGATGGTCACCCATCCACGGACCAACCGCGGCAAGCGTAGCTTAACCTGATCGATCGACCCGTGCGACTTTTATTACTTAGCCACAAGCCCCTTAGCTTTGCAATGTATGCCAATGAATTTCCTTTTCTTTATCATTATTTTAATCTCAAAAGCAATATAGGTTACTGGATCAAAAGAAACTTAGTGTAAGCATTTTCAAGCTTTACAGTCTAACGCAGCTCTTACAATTAATCAGTTCGATCGTTAACTATCGCTGACGTTGAAGAGTTCAGAGATCCACTTCTATTGCAACATTTAAAGTTAAGTGAAGTAGAAAATCCAATATTGTTTTTGATTATTCATTAATATCTTAACCGACTTTACATAATCAGCTTATACCCTGTCCATTAGGTAAACCGTTTTTTGACAGATGGAACTAGTGATTGCAGCAACACACAATACATTGATTGATACACGTACGGTATTATAATGTCTGTAAGAAGCCATAAATAAGATAATTCAATAAGTTAAGGCAGTTTATATATTTATTTTATTACGCATTTTAAAGTTAACTTTTACGTAATCTGGAATAGTTACGTTCTAAGACAGCTGTCAAAAAACGGTTAACATAATGGACAGGGTATAAGATGTTTAATTTATTATTTATTTAAACTTTTCGCACAAAAAGGTACAAAGGCGGACTTAATGCCTTAGGCATTCCTACCAGTTAACCAAGGAACCAATTCAATTCTGATAGTTCGAGATGATTGTTAAAAAGTGAAGTCGTACCGGACAAACGGTTCTGGGTAACCAACAAGGTCTTTATAATTAACATAGAACTGTATTTATCCACCTTTTTCAATAGTCAATAGAATGTGTAAATATAAAAAATACGTTTCGTTCTGTTGCTTTTGCCCTTTGGCGATCTACTCCCTAGCCATGAAGTCAGCAGTTTCGGCCAAAGTTACGGGATTAGTCTACTCCGTATCCCTTATGGACATAAAATTAGTTCTAAGAATGGATAACATCACAGTTGGACAATTTGTCCTTACTCCCGATATGTATTTGCTCGTCTGAAAAATTGAATTTGAAACTTCGGTCGGGCCCGTTTCTTAGCTGATGGACTTAAACAGTAAACCCTGTAACAGACCATTAAGTAACAGCAGTACGTACTACGACAATAAAACTCAAATGAAGCGCCCAGTATGCACAAACGGCACTCACTTAATGGTAGATAATACTTCATAATGAACAAGACTACTGAAAATGCTGACGTTACACTTTCATTGAGTATCTGGGTCGGGCAAACGAGCCCACATTCAACCCTCGACGTAATGAGGATAGGCAGACAGCGAATGGCAACGGCTGAAACAGGAAAATTAACTCTTTTAAAAGGAGTATTTAATAGTATTTCGCTGAATGAAAATTGGGTCAGTCAGCTTTTTAAGATAACAATGTCAGTAGTGAATGGTTTTACAATTTTTAACCGACTTCAAAAAAGGCTCTCAATTTGGATGTTTATGTTTTTTTATGTATGTTCTCCGTCATATACAGGGTTATTTTTCAAAGACCAGCCAAATTTAAGGATGTGGTACAGACCATCAAACTGAACAACTTTCTCCATGGGACAAATAGCGTAATTGCGAACATTTTATCAACTGTCCCATAGACAACTTCAATACCTACTCGACCTAAATGTATGGGACGGCTGAATTTTTATTCGCGATTACGATGTTGGTCCCACGGAGAAAGTTGTTCAGTTTGATGGTCTGTACCACATCCTTAAATTTGGCTGGTCTTTGAAAAATAACCCTGTATAGACGGATTTGAAAACTTTATTTATTCCATTTAACTTTGCTTGAGTAGTTTTTGAGTTAGCTTCAATAATACGATTTTTTTCGATTTTGTTTATATTGTGCACACGGATAATTGGATTCAGGATAATTCTAATTCCGGTACTTAGTATGTTCCCGTGAGATATTATCCGACATCCAAGCCGCGATAAAAAGGTAGTCAATAATAATTCATGTTATCCAGGCCATATTGGTATTCCAATTATGAATTACATTTATATTGGTTGTATAATTAAATGAAAATGAATGCATAAAATGAAAGGGCAATGTAGAACAATGCTAACATGAACGGAATGCGTAAATGTTGATGTTACAGCTAAATTCATTAAATCAATCACTCGTTTATGAATTCATTCGGTCTATGTATGTTTAACGAGATAACTAGAGTGATTACCAATTTTGGATAATGAAGGTAATAAATACGAATTTAGCGAATTACGACCTATAACCCTGTCCATTAGGTTAATCGTTTTTTGACAGCAGTCTTAGAACGAACTATACCAGATTGCGTAAAAGTTAACTTTAAAATGCGTAATAAAATAAATATATAAACTGTCTTATCTTATTGAATTATCTTATAATATTTATGGCTTCTTACAGACATTATAATACCGTACGTGTATCAATCAATGTATTGTGTGTTGCTGCAATCACTAGTTCCATCTGTTAAAAGACGGTTTACCTAATGGACAGGGTATAAGTAACGTTTAATTCTAATAACTATAATTGGGTTTATCATGATTGGGATTTTGCTATCTTTAGTGCGAGCAGTGTAGTGAGAGCAGTGGTAGCCCAGTGGTAACGACTGCGACTTACGAGTTTTAGGCCGTAGGTTCGCACCCAGGCAGGCCCTTTTTTTTATTAGCCTGTACTGTCCCACTGCTGTGCAAAGGCCTCCCCCAAATCCTTCCAGGAACTCTTTTCCCGCGCCACATCGAACCAGCCCTCGCGGTACGCGTCCAGATCGTCTCGCCATCTCTTTCTGGACCGGCCTCGGCGGCGCCGTCCATCTTCAGGCACCCATTGTGTGGAGGCATTTGCCCAGCGGTCATCGTGCATACGGCTGATGTGACCCACCCAATCCCATTTGAGCCTGGCAGCCTTCTTTCCTACGTCCATTATGCCCGTTATGGAACGCAGCGTGGTGTTCCTAATTCTGTCCTGTCTTTTAACACCCAGAATGCTGCGTTCCATCGCTCTTTGGCAAACTGCAAGGCGGAACTTTTGTGACTCTGTGAGCGACGTCTGAGCACCGTAGGTTAGGACGGGCAGGATACACATGTCGATGAGTTTGCGCTTCAGGGAGATCAGCAGATCAACCTTCATTAGCGTCTTCATAGACCTATAGCTTTTCCAGGCGTTCTCAATTCGGCGATCGATTTCCCTCTCCTGCCTGTTTTCGAGAGAAACCAACTGGCCCAAGTAGATATACTCATCGACATAAATTATTTCCTGCCCATCTACCTCGACCCTACGCTTAGTGCTGTTGGTCATTACTTGAGTTTTAGACCGATTCATCGCAAGTCCCACCCTGAAGCTAGCCGTGCTCAGGTCTTGGAGCATGGTCTGGAGTTCTAGGCGGTAATTGCCGATATCACTTTTGTAACCTTTTTTGTGCAGTGCCATTCAAACATAGTCCATGTTTGAATGGCACATTGACTTAGGTACATATCCAGATGTTAATATTGTGTTAAATAGGTTGGTAAGGTGAGGCAGCAATGTGTTAGAGTCAATTTTCAATGCTTCGGTAGTGATTCAATCGTCTCCAGGACTTCTGTTGTAGCGCATAGTTGTAAGTGATCTGTGCTCTTCATATCTGCTTATGGGATGGAATCTGGGAGACTGTATTCTGTGCTGATCGTGAGTGGTGAATAATCTAAATATAAAGATGTATAGAATTTGGGCGCAATTTCCATGTTTTTATCTCTACTATGGTGTTTTATTCCGTCATTGTCTTTTAAGCTATTGCAGGCCCTTTACTTTGTGTAAATTATTTTATCACCACTGCTCTCAACACGGTGAAGGAAAACATCTTGAGGAAACCGGCATGTCCTAGAAACAAAAATTCGTAGAGATGTAACATCTATTAACCCGTGCTGTGGGCCCATGTGATGGATGACTCCCTCTCACCTACAGAAGGCCTGTACCCCAGCAGTGGAAACATTACAGGCAATAACGACGCAGAAGACTAGAGTCGTAATCAAAATTGCTTCGATGGATCTAATTGAAGAATGACTTTAGCTATAGGTATGTCCATCACCTGTTTGTTTTTAAAAAAAAACGTTGCCCCACAATAGTAATTTCTCCTGTATCGTGGGTGCGTTTACAAACATTTAAACTCACATGCACAAACAGCCAGACCCGGAACAACTACTTGTAGGTCATACAAATATTTGTTCAATGTTTGTTTGTTCGTTGTGTATAAATAGATTATGGTAAATATTGTGCGTCTTATGCTATCACAACAATTTCAGAGTTAAAACCACGCACTGGGCCTGCTACCTAGCGTGAGAGTGATCTGAGGAACAATGCCCATATTATTAAAAATTTTGACAGTACAATCTGTCAATTTTTATGGGGTTTTTGACATTGATTGTCGCTGAGATGAGATTACGACTACATTTTGAACTTTTTAATTACGGAAATCACCTTCTGAAGGTTAATTCTCGTAATTTAAAACGTTCAAAATCTAGTCGCAGTATCATCTCGGCGACAAACAAATGTCAAAAACTTGTCAAAATGTAAGGAAATTAGAAGTATTTTTGACAGATTGAGACTGAGATCAGACTGTGAACGTTCTTAAAATTACGAGAATTGCCCCTCTGATCATGATCATTATTATCCTGATGAGCAGAAAGATAGCAACACGCACTAAACGAAAAATGCTTGAAAAAACAAACATGTCTAAAATAAAGGCAAATACTTCAACATCGTTAAACACTGCAACTTGTTTTCTAGTTTTCAAGTAACAAACACACGGCAAATACAGAACACAAACGATCCCTGGATACCTCAACATTCAACAAACCACACAACAGTATCACATAAACGGCGACATTTTAAAAGTAAATACGTAAAAATATGAACCGCAAAGATTTGTGTCGGCTCGAATGCCCGACTATAAAGTGCATGCCCTTCTCAAAAATATATCGCCAATAAACAACTACGGCAGAAATTAGCACACAGGCCAAAATATACCTTAATTCTTGAGTTCTAAAGTTGGAATTTGTATGGGAGGTTGTTAACGAAATAATTCTACTTGGCGAATATGTTTGGCGATAGATAAATTTTAGTTCTCCATCGTCAGTGCAAACAGCTTGACGTGCATACATTTGGTCTCACCTCAGATGCTGGTATTTCTGTGAAGGTGGCTGCACGTTTATTTGCTTGGAACTCTGTTTATTGCTGCAAAGAGTTGTGTTGAGTGATGAGATGGTTTCACTGGCTTTTTTCTTTAAAGAATTTCTGGAGTGATTATGAAGGGTTGACTGGTAAAATTATGTCACAGGTTTTGAACAATGCCATGAAAACTTGTAGCAGAGCATGCAGTTTTACGGCCATAAGAAGATCATTGGTAAAAAAGCATTGGTTTTAAAGTCAACAGACCAAATATAAAATTTAAAAAAAGTACAATTATTTTCTTTACCAATCAGCATTAGAGGACCTTAACTTCGAATTACGTCTACAAAATCACTCTAAAAAATCATTCAATCTCCTTAACAACAACTGAATGCTTAAAAAACGGTCTCATTTAACAAAAACAAAATAGCAGTGCGAAGTTCACTGGTAAAGTTGGTAACCGGCAGGCCGTGGGTTCGAGTCTGTGCAATTTTACGGCGGAGTGGCCGCGAGCAACGTTCCCGCGCGCAATTTTAAACTTTAAAAAAAGTTGTTCCGTAGATAGATGAATATTACCTGTTAGTTCCTGTGATTAGCGAACGCTGCGATGTATTTGAGGTTAAGATATGGGAGATGGGTGGATATAAGTCTACTGTAATGTAATGTATTTAAAAAAGGTTTAGAGCCCCTATTTTTTTCAATTATTGCTTTGTTCAAGCAATAAAGACCGATGCCTTAACACTTATTATTATTAATTTACTTTGATTGATATTCTATGAGTTTTTTACATCAAAACCTGATAAATGCCTTCTTGTCACAGTCATGAGGTGCAGCTGACAATTATTTCTGTTTTGTGCTCGTGATTTTCGATCTATTGTGTTTTTATTATTCGAGTTTATTAAATTTTTATATGATCGTGTTTATGTGACAAATAACCCTATTTTTCTTTCTTAGAAATAGACCTTCAAGAGATTAAAGTAACTAAAGATTTGAAATCTGAAAAGTGAGCCAAGTAAAGCCATATTCATATTACTCAGTTCCAAACTGTTTTGAACTTTTCATTTTACAAGTCGACGAAAATATTGCTGATTCTAAAGTTATGATGGATATTGACTTTCAAAACTTTTCTATTACTTACATTCTGGTATTGAAATACATTATGTACTCATTATGTACATCGAACAAATATTAGGAAGTACTTGGCTTGAATCCATGTAAAACATTTCAGTAAAATGTAATTCATTTAAAATGAGCTCAATACCACGCAACGATGAGTTTAATTTCAGTAAGAGACACATGTTGCGTTATACCTAGAGTTTTCATCGACAAATAGGCTACGTTGATGGTTATACAAAAATAGAAACCATTTACTATACGTGGAACAAATCAATATCCCGTACAATCGACACGTCCATCTTTCTACTACATTTGTCAACACTATCACTGAAACAAAGCACATTCAATAAACCCTATACTTTATCAGCGCGCATACGTTCTAAAAGATTTATTCTATCGCTGAGCCGCCATCTTGGATGGCGGCAGTTTGTTGGCCCACTGAGCACCGGTAACAGGCACGGAATCGAACCCACGGTGCTGATGCGAATGCACGATGAGTTTTTGTAGTGATTCTGACGCAGGAGCTGTTCTTTGACATACTAAGCCCAACCTTTTTATCCTATCGGATGATGCACATTTGAAAGAAAAAGGCTTTCAATGCTTTTCCTGGAATAAAGTCTCGAGGGTGATCTAATTGTTTGATTTGCTGTTTTGAGAGGTAGACATTTTAGGACCATGAAAATATATGAAAATATGACAGAGATCTGTCTGCATAAAGAGTTACACTCCTGTAGTACCATAATTCCTTTACCAAGAGCAAAGCAGAAAAAGACTTGATACCGTCTAATAACTTTTATTGCTATGGGCTTTGGCTATTGGGCTTTAGTCCCATCGAAAAAGACATGCTAAAACTCCGTTCGATTATACCTAGCTACTGCAGAGAGGTAACCTCAATACGCTAAATAGGTAATAAAATGGGAGGTAAGTAAGACGTGGTAAGGGGTGACGAAACAAGGAATTATGCTTTTTGACCTGTAAAACTCCCCATTAACATTCATAGGCATCAAATACCAGCAAGCCAAGGGTATGTCTCGACAGACTCGCAATATTAATGTGCCGGTAGTTAACCCCCAAACTCTGCAAAATGTTAGTCGTTTGTCAAACAACGCGGCAATTATGTCGTTATTTATGCACTGGGGGGTTATACAGCGCTGAGATGTATTTGCTGTGTCTGCTTTACAACAAAAATGTGAATTATTTAGCCTCTTTATATCCATAAAAAGACTTTAAGTCAAGGTTATGGTAGCGCAAGTACAGTCGCCTAAAAGTCTTGGGTGTTTTCTTCTGAAAAAGGATATTAGATGGCTACATGAAAAATGGGGGGTCGGAAATTGGCCCTGCTAGAATGTATTTCGAATTCCTTATAGCACACACCTTGACATTCATATCTATTTTTAAAGACCGCAAGTTATCGCCATCGTCAACTGTATGTAAAATGTCAACAAATGAAAGGAAGTCCTGTGAATACGTGAATCGAACCAACTGGAGCACATTCGCAGTCGAAAATACATAATGTACCAATCACATAATACACCAAACAGTTCTATTACTTCCTAACATCATTAGTTAATTACTAGCCGTAACGAAACCACGCATTCGTGTGCGCAACAAACAGCTATACATACGAACCAAAAATAGGAGCGCATTTTCCCCATAAGCATGAATAAAATTAAAGCATCAATTTGAATATAATCACTTCACTACACACACATTAGCATAGCGAATGATTAATTCCCGTTGATAACATGCTTTGCGACACCGGCCCAGGAATTTTGATACAAATTTTCATTACGTTACTCGAGGGAGTTTTTGCACCTCGTGATAAATTAGACGGCAAGGGAATACATATTTTGTAAGGAGACATGCTTGAGTTATGTATTAAGAGGTTTTTTGCGTAGCACGCACTACTGTGACACATGTGTTGTCACGGGTGCGTGTTGAACTGGATTGGTTTTGGTGCACGTTAATGTCAATGTAGGTTGCGTTTACTTGCGTGCAGTTGTGGTTGAGTTGAACATGAATTGATTCATCAAACACTTTAAAACGTAACTTTATAATGAGTTGTCGTGGAGCTACTTGAGAGGGTCATATATTCAGCAGTGGACTACTGAACAGACAGTGATTGTTGTTGCGGAGTCACTTTTTCATGTTAATGCATTTTAGTCTGAAGTCAGGTAAGAATTTTTGGTGACGAAATAACTACTACATATAGGCGTTTCTTTAGAAGCACAAAACCGGTTGAAGTAGCAGTGCTTGGGAAAGGCCTAAGTCCAACGGTGGACGTCTTTCAGCTGAAATGATGATAGGCGTTTCTTTACTAATAAATAGATTTATGGAGCTGACCATAGCCGTAGTAGAAAAGCTACTACCAATAATCTATTTCCATTAAAATACCCATTCCTTGGAAAATCGGGCTTCAAATAATCAGCAGAACTTCAAAAACCAAACCTTTCAATATCATACAACCTCATAACTCGTTACTTACCACAAACCTCGTAACAACGTGCAAATATTCTTATTTAAAAGCGTTTCTCTTAACAAAACAAAACTAGTGGCGTCGCAGACTATAGCCAACACCTGGCGGCTATAATTCGGCTCCAACCTCTATAAATTTGAACGTAAGAAAACAGTTAAATCGAACGGCCCCAGTGATATATGTCGAGGAGAGAAAAAATCGTAATTCTGAATAGTTGGAGGATTTGTGTACTGGATGGGTATTGTGGTAGCGTGCGATATGTTATCTATTGCTTCGAGAATAATGCGATCGCTTGTAGATTATGTAAATTGAAAATAGGAGTTCAGTTTGTGAGTGCTTATTGGTAAAGTTAAGTGTTTTATGATTTGTGTTTCACGGTTTTATGGGTTTGCCATTGTCATTGACAATCTTGAACTGCTTGGATTGGTTTGAATTTAGGAAAGGAAATTGTTGAATTTTGTGAACAGATAATAAATATCGAATAACTTTAGCTGTGCATCCTAGTTTACTGTAATTAAAGGTATGTACCAAACACTTTTACAAGTCAATCATATTTTAATAACTAGACGAGGTCAGCATTTCCTACCTGACTACTCTGAGAAGAAAGGCCGAAACCAACTCAGACTCTCTTTTAAAGTCAGATATACCTAATCTTGGTCAGATCATGTGAAGACCATGCAGATAGATGTCTGAAATGTTCTTTTGAGGAAGAACCATTCAGATTGAGCGGACCTGTCCAGTCAGTGTACGCATTTGTCAGTAATCGTGCAGCTCAAGTCAAAACTCATGGCGCTCAAGCTCAATATTATATCTATAGTTTGTGTTGTTTTGATGGTCCTTCATTCCTGCCAGAACCAAGTCAAAACATTACACTTTTGATACCCATCCTTTATGTAGACGACCATTTTCGTAACCCTTTAAAACAAACCCCACCAATGCTATGAGGCCCGATGACACCAAATAAAAAACTATAGTTAACTAACGCGCGTCGCGTTCCTGGACACAATTTATGGCGGGCGGGCGAACCCTTCGGTTTGAATTAGTTTTTGCGACACGCTGCTAACTGTCGTCCGCGGTGCGCGGTGTCTTCCGCCGACCGCGGGTTGGCGCACATGGACAAATGTATTGGGCCATGAAAATCGCGACAATACTTAAGTGAGTTTAGGTAAAATGAGCAGTTAGTAGCATCACATGTGAAATTCACTCCAGTTGCTTTTAAAATTTTTGGAACATACCAGCCAGCTTATACATGATGCAGCCTGTAGCTGAATAACAAGGTCCTGAAGGCCAGACGACCAACTAGCCAGTTTTAATAGAGGAACCTCTTTACATGCCAAGAGGATTGCTACAGGATATCAGCTGTCATAAACAAAATCGCCAACACAGTCGAAAACTTAATTTCAACACCAATAAAACTGCCACCAGCACTAAGAACTGGGACCTAAAACATAAATTCCAATGCGAAGCCCACTTGTTGTCCCTAATTACACAAATAAATTCCGTCTAACTATTCACCTCTAATTTCATTGCCGCACATTAGCGACATACAGCGTTAGTTTATAAAGGTGGCGAGCCATAGTTGCCGACCTCTGCATTGCTAATACCGACCTGTGTCGTGACATATTCATTGCTACCCACTTGGCGTATTTAATTTATTGTTTTAATTAACATTCGCAGATGGCCTTCGGTTTTGCTATACGTTTTGTTGTTTATGATGTATTTGGGGGGATATCGGAAGATATAGAGGAGGAATGCTATATGTCTGGAGTATTCACTTGCTCTTTGAATGCTCTAACTATTTGTCGATCGTACATAGGAAACAAAAGACTAAAATCGGTCCGGACAAGAACTTGATTATGAAAGAAAACCTCTCGTAATCTGATGCATTACATCGGCAAGTATGTAGTTACAAAATTAGGATGAAATATCAGTAGCATCTGAGAACAGCGGTGGTCCAGTGGCATCGGCTCAGACTTACAAGTTAGGTCATGAGTTCGAAACATGGGCAGACACATTACTTTTTGTATTTAATTTAATTACCTCTGCTCTCAAAACGGTGACGGAAAACATGGGGAAACCGGGATGTCCGAGAACCAAAAATTCTAAAACATGTTACATCCATCTATCCGCACTGGGCCCGCGTGGTGGATTATGACCCACTTCCTCGCACAGAGAGGAGGCCTGTGTCCATGCAGTGGGAACTGTATTTGTGATTATGATACGTAGGTACCTATTATTGACAATGTCAATTTATTTGAAGTACGCCCCTAACAAAAGTAAAGGAGCCAAAGAAAGCCTTTGTTATCTAACCCATAGAAGTCATTAACAAGGTCATTAAGTCATTAACCGGAAGGCACACTGTTACACATAGGCCTCCCCTTAAATTTCCATAACAAAACGCTTACTTTGTTGGAAAATTTAGTTCCCCGACTATCGTAGTTGCGTAAATCAATTTTAAATAAAACAAGATAACTGACCCCACAACTAAGTACTTGAAACTAAACGTTTCCCTCGTTAGATATCGCGCCAGACGATGATAAGTCACCTTCTTTCACACCGAAACGAGCGAAATGCATACAGAAATAAAAATTTACGCCATTTTTTACGTCAGGGTACTTAAAAGTGTCGGTCTAATTGCGTCATCAGCCGCGCCGTATTGTCAGTCGGTACTCCTGACGTCATCCTGCAGCGAAATGGACCGAATGACGGTCGCAAAATGGCGGATAAAATCGGAACGCGATTATTTATAAGCGCGAAGTTTTTAGTTCTGTTCGTTTTTAATGGTGCTTTAAATATGAAATAGGAATATGGATGGTATTTTCCTGTGCATTAGTAAACTAGGTTATTAGTTTATTTCTGCGTGGTTTAGTAAAAATATGTTTTCTTTTTTTAACAATCATTGTTTGAACTAATAGTAGGTTTAGGTAACTCAAATTCTTTCGGAAACTAAGAGTCGCCGTAAGCGTCATTAATTGTTAAATGGAATTCATTCATTAAACATGGTTTTATTTTCTTAGTCTATACTGTGTCCCACTGCTGGGCAAAAGCCTCCCTTTTTTCCTTCCAAGCATGTCATGTGCGATGCTTGGCCATATTGACCTTGTAAACCTTATCAGATCGTTGATAAACCACTGAAAAACTTCAGTCTCCCATAACGTTTCATATTCCCACCCCTGCTGTTTAAACCCCCCTTCGCTACATCCAAACATACCCAAGGCCATCATAATCGAAAAATTGCCTTAAAAAAATAAAACAATTTGAAAGTGTAGCAAATTGATTCATAAGTGAACAGAGAGATTGGCAGTCTGCGCACGATCGCCGTAAGTTGCTGTAATGTATTTCAAGTGAGGTGGCTCGTTGCCGGATTAATAGAGTATTGCGGACCAAGTTACGATGCCGACTATAGAAGACTGTTTGACCACCACAGCGGCAGTATTAGGGTCAATACTTTCTATTCGAAGTGGTCGTTGAAGTAAGAAATAGTGCGCATCAGGGTTATGTGAGTTGTAAGTTGAAACTTTACTGGAAACTTTACTTTAAAATGTTGGTCAGTGTGTGATCGTGCCTTTACATTGCTTTTAACATAATTTTTTTTTAAACGTCCATTACTGATCTTGTTTCTTCGAATTAACGGTGAAAGTCAAAGCTGCGGTGCAGTAAATGCGGTACAACAGATGGAAGGTATGCATATAAATTGTTAGTCCAATGACACGTTTCGGGTGGTGAAATTAACACAATCACTACGCTTGGGTGGCGTATTGGGACCGCTGGCGTGTTGGTGTCCTATAAATAATTTCAATTGCAATAGTGTCCTATTTTATTTGTATACAATAACTTTTCAGAGTTAATCTCCCGCTTAAAGCAGTACGACTTACCACTTTACGAGATAACTAAATAAATGAATAATATAACTGCCAGATAAAGTGTCCGTACCTTATAGGTACGAATGTGGAGAACGATTTAATTACCATTTATTTATTTAAACTTCTCGTACACTTGAAGGTACTAAGGCGGACTTAATGCCTTAGGCATTCTCTACCAGTCAACCAGGGGTGGTGTAGAGATAAGATGGCAGGTGCTGTATTTAACAGGAGTTAGTAATAAATAAAAATAAGCATGATGAGAACCTCGTGAAATCCGAGACAGATAAACAAATCAAGTATCTTGAATTGGCTCGCGTGGTTGTCGAGATGTGGGATGTGGACTCAGCGATCATTGTGCCGATACTCGTAACAGCCAATGGGTTAATAGCCAAGAGCTGCGACCAACTCCTGAGTAGGCTCTCGTTGGGCAGCTGGATCAAGGGCTTGATTCAGAAAGCGGTACTTCTGGACAAGACCCAGATTGTTAGGAGGTTCCTCTCTCTGGGGCCCTACCCGCCGGTAGCTTGGACCCTGTTCCTGATACCGGCAGGCTACTATTTTTTATATTTTTAAATGGTTTTATGTTCTAACATTTAAAAATATAATGTATATGTAAATAATGAAATAAAGGAAATAAAAATAAAATAAAGAGATAAAATAATGAATTACACCCATACCAAAAGACAATTGACCATTTCTGTATCATTTAAACCCCCATTCATAATGTTTCACCACTATTATCTATTCACATCAGACGATGCCAGCCCAACAATACGCCACAGTAAGCCGCACTTCCCAAATTCGACGCACCGACACCGCAAAGCAGTATGAAACGGCATCGCGAATGATGTAATTACTTTAAAAGCTTAGCAAATATTTTTATACGGAATAAGCGTGTACTAGACCGTAATAATATGAGCATGGGTACCTTGTTTGTGGATTTTTTGTAGGTACCTACTTGGAGTCAGTTTTTTAAAGCATTCGTTCTTTAGCTTTATCGTATACGTGTTGTGGGTGTGAGCTCGTGTGGAATTAAGATGCGGGAATTCAAACTTACTTTGAAAAACTCGGGATAAAAATAAATTGCTTGAATGGTTTATTTGCAGGAAATTCTAGTGGTTTTGCTTTTTATCCTGTAGGAATGTCAGCAATAACCTACTTTTTGTAATTGAGCGCGTTTATTCCAAATAAACAACACAAAAAACCTACTTCAGGCTTCTCTTCCAATCGTGGAATATAACATTAGTCACAAAACATTGTTAATTTTTAAGGAAACCAATATTGTGAAGAGAGAATAAAATAAATAAATGAAATAACATTTTTATTTTTATTATACAGAGTTAAATTTAAAAAAAAAACATAAATTAAAAACTGACGGAGCCTTTACAGAACAAATCAAGTGTCTTTTAGCATAGCAGTTATTGCTAAGCCCTATTTTCAATAGTAAATAACATGCTAACAGACATAATATTATATACATATCTGCTCAAAAAACCACATAAAACAAAATCGCAATCCCATTGGGAATACAGTCCACCTTTCAATCCGTCATATAATTAAGTTAAAGGACTCATTAAGAAATGGATGCAGCCAGATTTACATTCCAATCAATGTCAATATTCGTTAAGAGAAAGTAAACAGAGTCCATCCCCCGGTGAAGTTTGTATGGAGTCGGCAATTTATGTAATTGTATGATTATGAGGGTATTGCTTTGGTTATTAAGGTTTTGTGCTATTAAACCTTGTTTAAATGAGCTTTAACTGTATGAAATAATATGATTAAGGTGCTTATAAGTCACTAGAATGATAAATGATTTATTTCTGTAAGTAGGTTTGTACAAACACTTTTACACGTCAATCATATTTTTTTTAAACTAGATAAGGTCGGCGGTTCCCATCTAACTACTCTGAGAAGAAAAGCTGAAACAAACTCAGAGGTCACAGTCTCTTCAATGTGTGTGTGTATAAAAGTATAATGGTCCTGATTTGATGAAAGAAATGGGCTTAGTAAGTGTTATAATTGCGTAACAATTTCCGAAAGTAATTGATTTTGTGTAAGTTTCTTTCATGCAACTTTCTACTTGATTGTGCCACTTAAAACACATCATGGTTATTTAACGATCATTCACGACTTCATGATTTATTTCCCCGAAGTTTAGATTAATAATTATTTAATTATTAAGTCAAAACTGCTTCTTTTCTAAATTCTACGAAAGTAAAAATAAATATACAAAGAAAACAAGTATTTTTATTAAACTATAAATAAATATTTTCTTGGCTACATCCTTGAGTGTCGATGAATATTTATAAAATATGCACGAAATAATTATAGCTACGGCGTAGCCACGTGTAGCCGGCGTAGCTATGAAAGCGCTACACGCGCGTCGGAGTTAGCAGGAAGGATAAGTTTACGAAAAAGTAGTTTTTCAAGGTCTTTTTTACGTATTGATTATGAATTATTTGTTGAATAATACTTTGGAAGTCATTCATAAATTAATTCTAATAAAACTATATTATTTATTATTATGTTTTGATAAAAAAAAATGATACGCATTGAATACAACGTAATAACGTTTAATTCATTTATGAATAAATATTCACACTAGGTATTGTGTTTCCACAATACGAGAAATAATATTCCAATAATTTGAAAACAGTTAACAAACTACCAAATAATCTGATCTAAACTTACCGCAATGAAGATACCACAGATGGCGATAACTCGATACAGTCAGTTCATACAAAGTTCATATAACTTTACAAACTACAGTAAAATCGTATACAAAGAGCCTACTCTAACACTTACTACCACAACCTAACATGCAACTACGACAACTTCACAACCAGTGAGTAGCTTCTTAACTATTAGAACTAGCTTAAACACTTCTTAATTACTTTACAAAATACTTTTGATTACTTTTAAAAACACCTATAGAATAAAAACTATTAGAAAAATCGAGAAGTTCTATTACGCAAAATTTGAGTTTACATTCGAACGTACGTCGACGAGTGTCCTCAGCCGGATATTACTGGCGAGTTTTATATTGTTTAAAAACTTTTTTGCAACTTTTTTTTTTAAATTGGGATGTGAAGCGCGTGCTACGGCGGGCGCCGACGGTGTAGCACTGAGCTCGGCGGCTATCAGACAGAGTAACGACTGATACCGTAGGTCTAGGATAGGTGTAGGCACAGCAGCCCTAACTACTGATGCCTAGTGCATGCAACGTGAGTTGGGCACGAGTTCGGTACGAGTTGGGACGTAGTAGCGACGGTACACAGACTGATTCAACGTTTTAGTTGTAGTGCTGTTTGCATTTAGTTCCACTGTTTTGATGGTATAGTGTTTCTGATTGTGTTGTCAAATATTTTGAATGAAAATTGTTTTTCACTTACTAATTTATTTGTGGGTTTATCGACAGAAATTGTTATATTGCTGGTGTATTTTCGAGGATACGAGAATTGGTTAAAGTACATTTTTCAAAAGTTTTGAGATGCCGTAATTAAGAAAAACTGTATAATTGACGTATACTTTTAGAAAAATAAAGAAAGTAGATAGAATTATTCAAAATCCTTTAAAAACTTACTGCTTCTTTATAAAGGTTTTAAGCTAGTTTTAAGTAAATAGTTTGTTACTAAAATAAGACTATCTACTCGTTTTTTAATACAATGTACCAGTACCTGAAACATAGTGAATAAAAAAGAAAACAAACTGTAAATTCGTCCTCTAAAAAACTTATTTCGCGGCCAAACGTAACAAAACTCAATAACCGATTCCAATACAACTTCAAACGCTGCAAACCTAAACCAATTGAATCGCAGAGGTGATCGACGACCACGTTCCACGTAATCGGCTCTCATTCGAACGCGCCGAATATAGGCCTCCGCATTCCGAACTAGTTGGAATCAAACTTCGACCATTATTGCCTTCTGCGTCGACGCCCAAAGAAATTTACGAAATCACGTGCAAGAGGCCAGGGCACAAAGCGAACGTTGTGATTTCAACCCGAAATAAAGGCCGGAAGAACGGCCCTGGGAGCATTTTCGTATTTTCAGCACAATGCCTGGTCAAAGGCGTGATTGCGCTCAGATAGGAACCATCGAATATAACGCAGCGCCATCTATGAGCGGAAATAGGAACCGCTTAGTCGCGCCTTGATTGAAGCATCGTATTCCGGCTGCAGCCGAATTGCAGTTTTAGTGTTTGATTATTTTTGTACTACAATCGTTGGACGTTTTATTTTTTGGTTGATATTTTGTTCGTACATCTTTTGATAAGTTTCAAGCGTTTCCTCACTCATTGTCACGTTCTTACAATACAGACGTGGCCAATCATGAGATGACGACTCTTCGGAAAAAAAATTGTAAGCACAGAGGTGAACTTACAGGTACATATTTAGATTTTTTATCCCGAAATTGAAATGTTTTTATGAATACGGGAAGTCCTATAAGATCTGTATTGTTTGGTTGGGTTTTTTCGGTACAAGGTTTTATAAAGCAGGTCATCATAATCAACCTATAATGTTTCCATTACTGGGACACAGGCCTTCTCTTTGTGAGAGGGAGTTGGCCGTTATTCACCACGCGGCGCGGGCCCAGTGCGGGTTAATGGATATCACATGTCTTCGAATTGTTGATTCTAGGGCATGTCGGTTTCCACACGATGTTTTCCTACACCGTTTTGAGAGCAGTGTTGATGTAATTATTTACACATGGTAAAGCGCCTGCCTGGGTTCGAACCCACGAGCTACAACTCGTAAGTCGCAGCTACTTTATATAAAATCAACTTCAGTTCTAATTGCCAAAACATCCACGAAACATCCTCAGGCCGACCATAAAGCCGACTCGCAACTACATGACGATTGTGCTACAAACATTTACATTACAAATTGTATGAGTCCGAGGGGGAGTCCCTAGAGATTTTTATAACACAAACAGTTCTATGTACCTACATGACATATTTACTAAAAACATTTAGACGAGAAAGCAGTGGGGCAGTTTCCTTACGAGTTGTACTGACCATATCGGTAGTATTATTTATCTACATTTATACAAATACAGGTTAAAGTTTTTCAATAATGGCGCCGATGCCCTTGTTCACAAACTAAATTTAAGTTCAGTGCATCTTTTTCTTTATGTTTCATTAAGAAAAGGGCAGAAGATAAATATTAGTTTAGTCCTGTCAAATTAAGATACTCCATAGACATATTAGATGTGATTAAAAACATGGCTACTACAAATACGTCAATTTACGTCAGGCTGACTAATTTGACAGGACTAAACTAATATTTATCTTCTGTCCTTTTCTTAATGAAATAGAAAGAAAAATATGCACTGAACTTAAATTTAGTTTAGTTTGTGAACAAGGGACTCGGCGCCATTGTCAAACGTTTCTTCTAATTTCTAATGTCTGATAAAACTCTAACCACCGATAGATGGCGCTGCGATAACTAAGCAAACTAAATGCAACGGAACTGTACGAGAATTGGGTTAGAAAGGGTTTGCAATGGTTTTAACTTTATTGGTGACTAAAAACTATATTTTTAATAGTCTGCCACATAACATTAGGTACGACAAGTTAGTAAAGTGCATAAATAATAATGATTAAAAACGGCTAAACTTTATTTAATAAGTATTCCATTCAATACGTTGTTAAATCCTCCTCACACAATATCCTATGTATAAGATTGGTGAACCTTGAGAAATTTATAACTATGCTGATAGTCAGTCTTATGCCCATCGAGTTTTCTTGTAAACCAATCAATCCACTGAGGCACTTCTTTTATGAATGTGATTAAATGAATACAGGGTCACGACTTATTCACCTACATCTGTGAAGGGGGTGATGACACTAATTCTTTTGGAAAAGTTGTTCAGTTGGACGAGTAGAATAACCCTCTTGACGAATGCAGGTGACTAAATCGCCACCCTGTATTTATATGCGTTTAACATACGGTCAGTTTTTTTTAATTTTAAATAGAATGTATTTAATTGAACCTCAAATAATTCCCAGCAGCAGTGAGCAGTGGTGGCCCAGTGGTAACAGCCGCGACTTACAAGTTGTAGGTCGTAGGTTCGAACCCTGAGAGGCACTTTACTTTGTGTAAATTATTTCATCACCACTGCTCTCTAAACGGTGAAGGAAAACATCGTGAGGAAACCGGCATGTCCTAGAACCAAAAATTTCGAAGACATGTGACATCTACCAACCTCCACTGGGCCCGCGTGGTGGATTTAATACCCACTCCCTCTCACAGAGAGGAGTCCTGTGTCCCAGCAGTGGGAACATTATAGGCTGATTATGTAAATAATTCCCATCTTGGGGTCTAAAAATACTAAATAGCCAAGTAACTGCAACAAAAAGGCCTAAAAGTTAAAAAACGCTCAATTATTTTTTTAAAGTAAGCATCACTAAAGCCCAAAAAGTTTTTACATGTTCATTCATAAAAACGGTTATGATAAGAAACTCAGTAAGTTATTAGAGGACCATTTAAAAAATTCCCATTAAAAAAAAAATTGTTGTACCAACGCAATCTCCACTCTATAGGCAGTAAGATACAGTTGTTAGGCTATGTAGTGTAATGTAGCGGCGGCGCGGGGTTTGCCGCTTGTTACTCAAGATGTCTAGGGAGATGCTGTAAAGTGACTCGCCCTGTATTTTCTGCGTATACTAGATTCATGTTGGTCTTATGATCGCGTGGAGTCGCATAATTTTACTGGTTATATGGAAGGAAATGAGGTGCGTAGTTTGGGTTGTAAGAATGATTGGTGTTACTGTTAGTTGGTGGTTGTAGTACTGTGTATACGAGTATGTGTCCACTGTATGCTTTTACGTGTATGTTATTTCAAGAGGTTTAAAATATTGTTATTATTTCGGAATAACGAGTAACCTCAGCTTTAGTTGCTGCGACAAAATTTTACCTGGTACGATGAAGTGGTTTTTTTTTTTAAGAAAATTCTGTAGGCATGAGTTTTCTCTATTTTGGTTTTTGATGTTGATTGGATAATGAAACTTCGCCAGTGATGAATTTCAGTGTATTGAAATTTCGTAGTCTTTAACATCATGTTGAACGATCAATTTTATTTCATCTTTTATGAATAAAGAAAATAACATAGAGTTTATCGCAGGAGTACTCTTCTACGATAAACGATAGTCGATTTTTTTGTTGTAAAAAAGTCATTTATACTTTACTAAGTATAAATAGACTTTTTTACTAAAAAAAATCTACTATGCAATTTTCCTCTCCAGGAAAAACTTGGTCAGTAAAGTATAAGGAGACGGTTTTTACATAAATATTTTCTAGAATTTAATTTCCCTCTCAATAGAAACAAAGCCCATCCTAAGCCCCAACACCCACAAATACCGGAACATCAAGAAACATCCACTTGTCTACAAACTAACAAGTCCAAAAACAATTTACATGGCGCCCGCGCCGCCCCGCCCCCCTACCTCCAAACGGCCGCGCGGCCGGCTCGATTTCCATAACTAATTAAATTGTGGGACAAAGTTGGCTCGCAGGTGTGCCGCGGTCTGCTACTTCAAGTCCTCACGACCTGTTTATTTGAGTATATAATGCTGGGATGTGTTTTCTATTGTGGGTATGTGTTTTGGGGGAATTGGAGCTCCTGGTTTTCGGGTGGTAATAGAAAAGTAGGGTTTAAGACTCGCTATAAAATCGTTGGGACTCAATTGGCCGACCGGTAATCTCATCATGTACAGACATATTCATATTCATTTATTTATTGTTTGTCACAGGTGAAAAGACAGTTCTTACAATTAGCATTATTGTATCACTGTAACATACCCATGGGTTGCACAATATTTATATGTATGTCAATTTAAAATGGTTATGTTAAAAACAATTAACAATAATACAATTACACTCTTATTTAGGAACCCACCCTCAAATTGAAATCAGATAAATATTGTTTTACAAAATCTTAATAGTTTTATAAAGAACTGTACCTATCTACACTAGTTCTTCGTAAACAGTCAAGCATAGACTGTATTCTTCAGAACAGTCTATTTGGGAACACAGCATGATGCCTATACAAGGTGTATCAGAAAGGTGTAGTCAAATTACAGGGTCGGCTACAGACCATAAAACTGACCAACTTTCTCCATGGGACCAACATCGTAATCGTGAAAAAACGATCAGTCGGCTGATCGGCTCATACATTTGGGTTGAGTAGATATTGAAGTTTTCTGATACACCTGTATAAGTTGGACATTTTATATCATATGTGGATTTTTTTTTATTGTATTTATTTTCAATCGTTTAATATATTATTTTAAATTTACATAAGAGAACAACGAGTAAACCTTGTATGGATAACTATATCACCTGCAAATAAGGTAAACAATAATCCCAAATACTTCGAACGACTCAAACAATGATCACCAAACTAAATGCTTTAATAGTTCAGTAACCGTGTGGAGCCATTACTTTTTATTTGGCCTATCGCATCGAATCCGTGCCGGCATTGCAACCGATACCGGCGCTCATTACCGGAACGATTCAATTTCAACCGGATAACCGGAGGCGTTACAGTAATGATAATGAGTTTAATGGACCGTTTTAAACGTAAAATCAATTTAATTACAAGGTAGGCTTAAGAACCTGTTTATATGGAATCATAATACCTTTTACGGTTTTAATTTTCAGCTGTATCGTCATGTTATGCTTTTATATGAAAAGCCAGCCCCATAAAATAACAAATGTATTTGATTCGGTAAATGACTCGTTAATTGCATACCAAAGCCGTAGCACGTATGTACAAAATCGAATGAAGTTCCACCTAGGTGGGTCAGGAAAAATAACCCATCAGGCCAATGACTCCTAGGCTTACAAATACTGGACCTACAGTGCGCTTACGACTACACAAGTGATCCCCAAGTAGAATAGGAAAAAAAAGAGATAGTATTCGTTTGGTATAAAACAATCAGCTTATAATGTTTCCGCTGCAGGGATACAGGCTCTCGGTGAGATGGAGTGGGCCGTAATCCACGACGCGGGCCCAGTGCGGGTTGGTAGATATCATATGTCTTCGAATTTTTTTAAATTATTTACACAAAGTAAAGCACCTGCGTTTGAACCCACGACCAATCAGACCCAATACCCAAGGCCAATACAATAATACGGGGTATTGACCCCGACTTACGAGTCGACCGGAGAGGTATGAGTGTACACAATACTCCGTTTATCACGGGCAATGAGTATCCAAAAGATGTTATGAAGAGAAATTACACATAGAATTTTCATACAAAAATGTTTAACTCATTTCAAATTTCCCTAGCAACTTTAGTGTCGCAAAAATCACAGTTTCCCGAACCACAGTGATTTTAGTCGCATAAGTGTTTTTTTATTAATATTTATACGCCCTACAGATTCCTACACGCCATGATCGCGGAATACGGACATTTGTTAAGAGGGTTCCCGTATTAATGGTTAGTTTGCGTCCATTAAAATTCAGATAAAACAGAGGGGAGGATAATGTGTAAGCGATATTTTGTAATGTATCATTTTACTGGCGGAGTGGAAAACAGATTTTGAGTCATCTTTTGGGATTATTCATAATAATTTATTTTACAGATGATGTAAAGCTGAAAGTTTTAAACTTATTGTAGTACTATGTGCGCCCCGCGGTTTCACCCGCATATGTTTCAATCCCATGGGAATAACGGGATAAAAAGTATCCTATATAAAAGAACCTTTTGGCCTCGTAGGACTTTCTGTTTCATTTTTCCTTTTGTTACTTTTTGATATAATTTGTTTTATTTTTAACTGTGTTTAGTTTAGTTTATGAACTGTACGAGTCGCAATAAATAATTTTTCTTTATTTCTTTCTATATGTTAATCCTGGTTATAAACCATATGTATGCCTAATTTCATCCAAATCTGTTCTGTAGTTTTTGCGTGAAAGAGTAACAAACATCCATCCATACAAACTTTTACGTTTATAATATTAGTAGGATTAATATCCACGAATCTGTCTCTAAAATATTATAAAAACAACATGGAGTAGCATTGCATAGAAAACTAAGATTTGACAATGCGTCTGACTTAAAGGATCCCATTTGTTAACAATCAATGAGGCCTCATCCATACGGGAAATACCTAAGCCCATAATCCTTCTCTCACCAAGAGAAGGCCTGTGTCCCAGCAGTGGGAATATTATAGGCTGATTAAGCTAAGCTGATAAAACTAACTTACTTTTTAATAAGACCTCTTTATAAAAACTCTTTTCTATTTATAAACGTAAAAATCTATGGTGTGGAAAGAGAAGCCATTGGGCTAATGAAACACCACGAGCGGCGTTAATGAGGCATGGAGCGCGCATTCCATATGTTACGCCAGGTTATAGTGTAAGCAGAACTTAACGGGGTTGTAATACGTAGACTGTGGTTCAGCTTGTTAGACGTATATTATTTACCAGGTACTGAAAAAGTTGATCCTGTCGTTGCGTTGTGGCGATGCTTGAGGACGTTTAAGACCATCAATTTTATATAGTAATAGGTGCGCCCCGCGGTTTCAGCCGCATAAGTTTCGATCCCGTGGGAATACAGGGATAAAAAGTATTCTATGTGTTAATCCTGGTTATAAACTATCTGTGTGCCAAATTTCATCCAAATCCGTTCAGTAGTTTTGGCGCGAAAGAGTAACAAACATCCATCCACCCGTCCATCCATACAAACTTTCGCATTTATAATATTAGTAGGAAGTAGTATTTTTGCTGATATGATTACGAGGATTAAAAAGGTTTATTTTTTTGGCTGACTCAATAATATGAGATGTAATTCACAGACAAGGGAACCCTGCTTAATAAAGCTTTGTACGGCATCGCTGATACCAACAAGCAGTAACTTGTTAATAGAAGTATAATTGTCAACTGAGTACCGTAACTAGCACCCACATACTAGGTCTATTGTAATACAACAATATCTATGGACACACAAACGTAGCTGTGAGCGCCGTAGCATAGAGAGTACGTAGCGACGTAGCGGCGTAGCAGCGTAGTGGCGTAGCACAATCGTAGCCCTTCAATTTGTTATGTAAATGCATCTTTTGTCCGACCATCCGTCCGGAGCGGGCACCACTCTATAAATTTGTTCGAATACCGCTGGGCGTGGAGATTTTGAGCAATTTTGTACAATTGCTGTTCTCTGGACAACTCCTATAGCCGTTGTCAAGGTTACGGCGTCGGGGCGGAAGGCATTGCTCCTTGTGGTCAACTATTGTTGGAGAAAGATAAAACTTAATCTAAGTAATTGTCTCTTGTGGTCTTAGTGAACAGACATACACTTGTCGTAGTGAATAAACATAGATAATGGGTTACGGATGCCCTTAACCTAACTAAAGTAAACCCTAGTTGTCTTAAGAATTATTAACGAAGAAAAAAGTACAGTCGCGAGCAAAAGTATATATACACTTGACTTTATTCAAAAGCGATTTACTCCTTTATTTTTTAATGAAATTTTATGTTGTTACGAACATAGCATTTGCGAACCCATAGGTTATGTGTCGTATTTCAACGTTGCATTCGTTATTTCACGAAAAAATCGCAATTGAAAATTGCCAAGTGTTGACATATTGGTGCTCGTGACTGTACAGGCATTTGCAATGTTTCCATGATAACGACAATAAAATATATCCGCAGCAGCCTTCCGTTAAAGTACATAGGTACAGAAACAGTAACAGTCGCTTAATTACCTTACACTTACGCAAAATTCAGAAGATCGATTTCCTCATGAAATCAAGATTGCAGCTTAGATAAAAGATAGACTCCTAATTTTATGGCTTCAAAAAAACTATGTTTGTAATACATGCAGAAAATCGCTTTTGAACCTTGCGTAAGTGTTGTTCTCATCCCTAATTACCCTAATTTGAAGACCATACACCACCATACCATAAATTTAACCTAATTCACATACAAAACTAGCTGTAAATATGACCAATAATTCCCACCACAGTATTACGTGCGTATACTGTTGATAACACTGAAATGGTATAACAGAGCCCATGAGAGCAATTGCCTTATCTACCGGCGTTGGGAATCAACCGAGCTAACTAATAACGCATAGTTCCATTTGATATATTTGTGGTAGATAATTTTGATACTGATTTATTTTAATTTTGATTATTAAATGATAGGCAGTATTTAATAGGACAGTTATGTGTAAACAGTAATTTAAAAAATATATAAATAGTTATGGTATTACGTTTGAAAATCCGTAAGTCTTCACTTGTCAGTGGTTTCGTTACGGATACACGAAAATATTGTCAGATAACCAACCAACCACCAACACATTTCCTAGACACCAACCACGATATTTCTGGACGTGACGAAATAAACAAAAATAAAATTAAAACGAAATAAACATTATTTGAAGGCGATCAAAGTATTTTTTCAACTATCGCTTTTATAGGCATGTGTTAATTAATACGGTACAAAAAAACCCTACTCAATGTTGCCGTAAAAGGTATTGTGTTCAAATCAACTAACGCTGGCACAAAATTACACTGCACTCATAAGCAAAAAAATTACACAAAAACCGAAAAAAATTAAAACAATAAAATATCAATCAAAACTCGACCCTATCAATCAATCAATCAGTATTCACTTGTAACAAACGCATTGAATACGTTAATAGGTTACCAATCATCAAATCATCGGCTCCGTCATCGAATCATCGGCCATTGTGTGCACGGAGGGGGCGCCACGGAGCCTCTCAATATGCAAATTGCTCTGCCACCGAAAGCCTAACTGGCTATTGTAGGAACGACCTGGATCGGTATAAACGGCTTTAGGTAGCATCTGAGAGTATGTGCCGTTATGTCGGTATTTGAGCTGTTTTATGCTAGGTTCGTATGTCGAAATATTAATTGTTTAGCCTTTAGCCTGCTTTCGTAGCAGTATAAATACTAAGGCCCGTTTGCACTACAAATCATTAAAGCTTTGGTTTTCTAAGAAAGCGGTAAACGGTCACACAATAAAGCTATGGTTTTCGTCATGTTTATAACGGACGTCATGAAAATCTGTCATTTTCACTAGTACCTATTTGACATTAAGGTGTCAAATAAAGCGTAGTTGACGGGGCCCGACAGGGCCGAAGCCTGCCGGGGTAGCGGGATCGTCCGAAAGGGTTACCGCTGCCCTGGTACGTAAAGGGCTAAGGAAGGAACACGGGTGGGTTTTAGTCAGTAAGAGTCTGACACTCCCTTCTGCTCCACCCAGAGCGGGAGGAGTCATTTGATGATTTCCCATCCACAAAAAAAAAAAAAAAAAAAGGTGTCAAATAAAAGAAAGAAAGAAAATGCATTTATTTGCGGCAAACATGACGCATAAAAAAGAACATAAACACACAAAATAAAAAATAACAAGTTGGGGGTAGACATGCGTCACATTCACGCAAAACGGCCATCGCTCAGCATAATGCTAAGACCCTATACGAGACAAAGCCCCAGCGCTGGTTTTCAGCGGCAGCCGGCGTTGACGTGATGACGTTAACCAGTGCAGCATGCAATTATACATAAATAAATAAAAACAACAATCAAAACAAGAAATAAAATAAACTATTGCAACATATGATTCGACACAAACAAAAATAAAAACAACAATCAAAACATGAAATAAAATAACATAAACAATACATTTAAAAAAAGATGGTGAAACATGAAATATAATTATGAAAACGAACATTTTTTTGCCAATGACGTGTATTTTTTTGTCACAATTGTAACCTAACCTAGCACATTACATTATCAACAAATTTAATTTTAGGTTTTTGATATAAATATTTACGTTCCTTACCTAAACCTAGACTACTTTTAATTTTTTATTAAAAAAAACACGTTTCCGGCAATAAAAATGTTTTGGAGGGTTCAGAAGACCATCCAGAACCCCCCATAGTCTCACATTCTTTCTAGCGACGCAGTACACTTCTAAACCCAACCCAATTACATAATTTATTATCTTACTTTCTTAGATTTTCAGTAAAAAATTGTAGACAATAGTGGAAGTACAGTCTTTTGAAAGTTATTGCACCTCAGGTTTTGCACACAGTGACAGTGTAACTGTCAAAGGACTTGTCCAGACAAAGTCTTTCTCTTTTGAACTATAGACCATTACTTTTCAAAGCTAGTTCCCACCGACAACGAATACTTTTAACTGGATATTTCCTTAAATAACTACGTGTAGTCAGCTGGACGCGTGTGCCGGTGTGCCGGATATTGACATTGCCGCTATTTCCGGCCCACGCGATGTATCAACAGAATAAATATTGCACGGAATTAGGGCGCCACGCCAAAATATGGGCGTTGGTAGTGCGTTTTATATGTGTTGTGAATACAATGAATTACATTTTTATTAAAACTCGAAATGCTGTTTGGCAGTAATTAGCAAGTAAAGGACTAGAAGAAACGGTGTCAGTAGTATCTGGTAGAATTACTCGACAAATGACTTATTTTAGGTACCTACGCCTATTTTTATGTTTACGTTTACTGGCGAGTAAAATATTGGTACTTAGCTGCATCTGGTTAGACTGGAAGACACCCCCAACATAGTTGGGAAAAGGCTAGCTAGATGATGTTTTACTGGCGAGTATTTTTCAAGATGACTAGTTAAGGCGTCTTTAAATTAACAAAAAAAATAATTATCGACAAATTGGTTTGCAAACAACTGGTGCTCTCACCCATTATGAGCATGACCAGCAAAATATGCTTGCTAACAATTAACATTTTAATAGTGGTTCGAAATAATCTCTCGTTTATACGTGCAAATATGTACAATTCAGATTGACGCTATGAACGTACAACTTATCCTCTCCAAATTAAAAACACAAACAATATTACAATGAAAAAGTGTCAGTTACAAAATCCATTACTACAGCTAACCTTCATATTTTACGGTCTTAAGCTTCCCTCTAATTACAAATCCAGCTTTCCATCTCACAATAAGTAACTCAAACTTATAAAAAGCATTCAGATGTCAAAACAAATAAAGCCGCAGATATTAAAAATAATACCCAAAGCGACACTCAAAATTAAAACGCAGAAAACTCAAGAAGAAAATCTGAGCAAGTTTTAAAAGCATTTCCCGGTTTATTTGCGCGTAATGATTAACATTCATCATGTAAATTGTGATAACTTGTTAAATCGAAATGTAAGACCGAATCGAGAATTCCCAAAGAGAAAAAAAACTTATTTCTTGAATATTTTCCGTTTTATACTTCATAAACTTCGCGATTAAGATTTCACTCTGGTTTAAGAAAATTTACTTTTCCATTTATCTTTTCAATTTCTTTTTTACATATTAAACAGGATACTTTTGCTTAATAAGTATTAATATTTATAAGACTGCCGTGAATTTGTAAATTTTGTTTAAGTGTTTAATTACAAAGACGGGAAGATTAAAATGATAAATTCGGTATATCGTGGACAGTGAATAATAATTCAGGATATGAATGTACTTTTTTTATATTGAGAAGATACATATAATAGACGGTAATTGATATATGATTATTTGAAAATAAACCCCTGATCAATTCAAAATTCCTCGATTAACCAATGCTGTGCTATGGTTGAATAAATATACCGCTGTAATAATCACTTACAAAAACAAACCAAGTTTGCGTTACAAAATTGCTTTTAAACCTTTAATTTCCAATTTCTGTTTGTAATATCGGTCACTAATTAATCGATTCATCACTAAGGGCTAACTTTTCAATCGCCAGATAACTTTTATTCGAGGAATAAAATTGACGTTTGACATTTTTTGTATGAATAACTGTCAAAATTTCAAAATTATTCCTCGAATAAAGTTATCAGTTGGTTGAAAAACCAGCCCTTAAACAAACAAAATGACCTCTATAACTCCAAAGAATGCACTCATGCCTACATTATAGTGTTTTATTAACCAAACCGCCGAATTAACTTAACTAATGGGCGATCATAACAATAATTCATATAATGCACCTCGACATTATAATATCACAGAAATATAATTCGATTCACATTCCAAATGATTTTATTAAAAAGACTGGTGACCTCTTAAGATGAAAAATCTTTCAATTGCATTGAATAATCTGTTCAATCTCGAATGAAAAAAGATTTGATCTCATACCACGGGATATTACGCATTAATTTGTCGAGCTCATGAAAAATGAGCAGATGTATTATGGGGTTATTAATATTACGTTCTTTTTTCTTGCTCATACCTTTTTATTACTTTATATTGTTTTTTCGTATTCCAGTTCAAGTCGCAGGAATCCGCTGGATGCGAGAAGTACAGAACCGGTCGAAATGGCGGTAAGGCCTATGTCCAGCAGTTGACTTCGTTGGCTGAAATGATGATGATGATTCCAGCGCAGTTGTAAGCTGAATCTAAAAGAGAGAAATTCTTGCTTGTGCAGAATAACTATTTTTTTCTTTCTTCGTCTTCCTTTAAGGGCTAATTTTTCCATCGCCAGATAAGTTTTATTTGAGGAATAAAATTGACGTTTGACAGTTTATGTATGAAATAACTGTCAAAATTTCAAAATTATTCCTCGAATAAAGTTATCAGGTGATTGAAAAATCAGCCCAACTAATATTTCAGCCTAAATAGTAACTAAGATTATAACTAACCTAACCGATAGGGAATTGGAAAATGTACTGTTTGTACATTTTCTGTCACAACTTTGATATTGTGAAGACGACTAGTCTAAGTATTCGCAGCGCAAGTAAAGTCGTCACAAATACAAAAAGCTGAGCCTGTAGGTTTTACAACGGCACATAAATATTGTCAGAAACACAATGACGCATTTCCCTCGACTCACAACATGCACCGACTGTAAGCCAAATGAACGTATAACTACATATATTACTATATGTCTTTCTTTCACCCCAGCTCAGCGCGGATTAATTAATTCATTGAATACGCTCAAAAAAAATCCAATACTAATGTTTCCCGTTTTACTGATGCACAGACACAGACATCTTTTCATCCTCCCCGATTGCGGAAAATAAAATGTATCTCCTCCCCCGTCAGTTTTAGTAATAGATCCATTTGTATATGAAACGACCATTACCATTAGCTGGCGTTTCACTTCGCCATTGATGGCCAGCCCCTCGGCCATTCAGTGTCGGATGCACGCGTAATATGTTGAGTTCATTACATTGTGCTGTCCGTGTAGGTGTGTACGCGTAATGGGGAATCGACAGCAAAATAGTTTGTAGACGCGGGAAATAATGTATTGATGTTTTTTATGAAAGGAATAGTCTTCCAATGTAGGAATGAAAGGAAATAATTGACAGGCTGCGTTTATCAATAACAGAAATTGTTATGTTCTTATGTGTAAGAAGTCTCCGTTCTTAATTCGCTTGGCGACCTGTATCTTAGAAGTACCTTACCATTTCCTTAATTAACAGTCCTATGAACAGACTTTTCTTTCAACCGGATGCTACTGCCATCCTGATATTACAGCTTAATGTCAACTTTCTCAGTCTGAATTCATTTCTCGATACAAGAGGCAGTCTAAACATCAAGAAACTTGAAAATATCATTAAAAAAAGAGCCAATGCCTTTTTTGAATCGAAACCCTTTAAAAGTGGCCGCTCGAAAAATCAAACCCAACCACACATAACTAACACATGTTTATTTTATGCACAAAATTCCAAACACGAGTGCAAATCTGAAATCCTCTTACTGGAATACTTCTCTCTCATTGATATACTGTAGCAATAGCCTCTGTGGACTTTGCATTATCACCGGCCATGTTCAAGACGATTTGAATTTCAATACACGCCGAACTGTCCCGGCGAGGCGCGTGGATCATGTAGCCAACATAATAATACTGGGAGTTAAGCATCATAATATTGGCATTACGGTTTTGCATGGCAATCTGTGAGTTGATTGTGTTTCTTGTAGTTCGATGATAGTTGTGATAGTTAACTTTGAGGAATAGGATGGTGTGAAGAGTATAAAGGATTTATCAAAACTTTTCTAAAGTCTTTTAGAAAATAATGTTTGAACCTTTTCTATGATAATATTATGATACATTTCCTGTAGAAAAAGGGGGTACCTTTTCCTGCAAATGGCCAACAACTAATTGCCAAATTCACCTTCGCAACTTACGGATAAGAGTTCCTATGTAACAACTCTCACGTCAGCTTACCACGAATAAAAATAAACATCATATAAAAATATCTTCTTTTAAAACCTGAGCTCGTGACATCGCGGGCCGACGCGTATCGTCTCAGTATATAATACACAGTTGTCCGGTCGCCGATCTTAAACAATAAATCTATTGGCGTCCGAAAGGGGCTTAGCCGGTCCCCTTGGCTTCTCTTTGTAAATTCCCTGTTCGTATCTTTTCGCTCGAATGGCGACTTTATCTTCGGGACTGTATTGGCTTCGATGGAAAATGTATGGTGTGGAATTAAGACCGTCTCTTGTTTGGTACGTATTTACTTTTTTGGAAAACTCTGGTTGTTGTTATGGTTGGTTATAATCTTTTTACGAGTGGTGGAGTTTGGTGGAATGTTGTATAGAATGATCTAGCTGTTTATTTCTTGGTTTGACTCTGTAGACATTCTGTTCATTTGAAAATATAGAAACATTACAAAATTGTGCATTGCAAATATGTATCCGGCCACCAACTGCCGAACATCACACACAACACCAACCAACTAGTGATGTTAACAATCATGATAGATAGGTACAGATGTCATGTTAGCCTACATAAAGCATTCCATATCTCTTATAAAAATCTTCTCAAACAGTACAAGAGCACTTTAAAACCAAAGTGCACATAAACGCCAAAAAAATACACTATGAGATACAGAAAAACGCGAATAAAAACAAAAAAGCGAAAAAAAAAACCCTTACGATCGACCAATTGCGAATTTTAAAAGGGAATTGCTCCAATTTCGTTCTGCTATGGAAGAGTGCGCAAACTTATTAGCAAGCGACCGTTGGGTTATCGACGATCTTCCTTTACTTTTTTCAGGTGATCGGACGCTACGAGATTGATTGGACGATCCCGATTGGACGCTGCCCTCGTGACTCATTTTAGACGTCACCAACTGAATTCTACGATGTTTTTTAACGATTGCCGATTGCGTTTTTAATGAATGAAGGATTTTGTTATCGTTTATGTGGAGGTGGGAATCTTTTAGAAGGTTTTGCTTATAATTGTTTTTTTTTTTTTGCGAATCAGATTGAAGTGGCGAGACGACCTAGAGGCATACCAGCATCGAGGTGGCGCTTGACAAGGATGACTGTAGAATTTGGGGGAGGCCATTGCTCAACAGTGGGACAGTGTAGCATAATAAAAAATAGATTGCGACGCACAACGACAATAGGTCAGCAGCTGTCTGCAACAACCGTACAGCTGTCCTGGAGTGCACAAATGGTGTTTCTGCCGAAATTCCTCACTGCAAAAGGAACTGTACTGGATTTGCTACACTTGGATGACGTACACAATTTCACGGTGTACTTTTTATGCTATCATCTGCCTAGTTTTTTCCCAACTATGTTGGGGTCGGCTTCCAGTCTAACTGGATGCAGCTGAATACCAGCATTTTACATGACGCGACTGCCTATCTGACCTCCACAACCTAGTTACTGGTTACGATACCCCTTCGTAACACTGGTTGTCAGACTTTCGGGCTTCTGATGTTATGAAAATCATAAATGATTTCTCCTAAAGGGTGTTTCATGTAAACTTGTGACTTTCATCATCATCATCTTCCTGCCCTTATCCCATGTTACTTGGGGTCGGCGCAACACGTTTTCTTCTTCCATTCTCCCCTGTCAACCGTCACGCTATCATTCACTCCCTTCTCTTTCATATCATTCCTCACACAATCCATCCATCTTTTCTTCGGCCTTCCTCTGCCTCTCCATCCATCAACATGTATATTCATCACTCTTTTAGTCACATGCCCATACCAAGCCAAACGATTTCCTTTCAACTTTTCTGTCACTTGCGCCACTTTCAAACTTCCCCTTATATACTCATTTCTTACTTTATCCATTCTCGTCACACCACACATCCTTCTCAACATTCTCATCTCCGCTGCATGCAATCTTTTTTCATCCGTCTTCTTCACAGCCCAGCATTCAGATCCATAAAGTACGACAGGCCTTATCACGGACTTATAAATTTTCCCCTTTAACTTGAGGGGCATCCGTGGGTCGCAAGTTGTTCCTGTGACCTGTCGCCATTTCATCCATCCTGAGTTGATCCGGTGCGTTACGTCTCGGTCTACTTCGCCATCTCCTTGGACAAGTGACCCGAGGTACCGAAAGTCGGAGCAGATCGAAAAGGGCGTTCCGGCGAGAGACATGGGCCTAGGACTGGAGAGACCGCCAAAATCACAAAACAGATACTCAGTTCATGTAACTTGTGACTTTCATGTATTTTCCTAAAAAAAATCTAATTAGTCCGTCAGTTAGATTATCAAAAAATATTGAACCCGTATTTTTTCTTTTGTCAATTGTATAAAAAAATGATGAAGATATCGCCCGTTAAAGTTCCGCGTGACGTCCCTTGCGTGCAAATGTGTCTCAGTCTCCCAAATTTTGACGCGCTTTATCTTTGTCATTTTTTGTTTGATTGACAAAAGAAAAAATACGTATCCATTATTTTTCGATAATCTAACTGACGGACTAAATGTAATTATTATTTTTTTACCCAGGCAAATACGATATTGTACCTTTGATTTATTATCCAGTTACATACAAGACATTTGTGTAAATGATAATAGGATTTATGCGACGTTCGTTACGTAAAAATGTTAAGCCACAAACGTGCACACGTCTCCGCCAACAACATTAGAATAATTGATTAACTAAACGCAAAGAGAAATAATCGCGATTCAGCGTTTTATCAACTAAGGGTTGTTGGACATTTGCGACTGAGCTGTTGGTTCGCGCGATCTCAAGTTACAACTAGTCGGTAAAAAATTTCATAGCTTTTTGAAATAGTATTGCAGGCATTATCTGCAATATCGATATTTAAAAATATTTTGAAGAAACAGTACCTGCCTATGGCAAATGTATAAGGATTTTTGAAGACATGTAAAAACACTTTTTAAAGTTCTTCCAATTTCATGATCAATTCTAACAAACCGTCTATTAATTCATCATAATAATGATGTCAAGTGACAAAACACTCAAGATAAATCTAAACTATGCAACCAGCCTAAATCTCTTCCGTGCCAGGAAAAATGATTTATAAAAGCTCGCTCCGCTATACACGTCCCTTTCTCTCTACCCCACATTGCATACATCTATCCCTGTCTATACTAGTCCAATTTCACAGGCGGCTGGTTGCTTCCGTGGGACCTCGGTAGTAATGCCTCTATTGATTAAGAAACGTGAATATTCATTCAATTATATGGTAGCGCGACTCCCAGATGAAACCTCGTGGGTTATGGTTTTAAAGGGTTTTTACCTACTTTACTCTGAAGGAAAATATTTGAGCTGTTGTATTGACATTGTCGTTCCTCACTTAGTGGTTTATTTTTGCAAATATTAGATGGGAAGCTGGAGCTCATATGGATAAAACTCTCTCCTTGATTGCTGTTATATATGTGTGTGTCAACATTGTGTGTGTGTGCAAGGGCTACGTCCCTGCCCTGCTCTAAACTTATAATAAACCAGTGTGATTTTAGCTGTCAGTAGTTTCACTTGTGTCCCTACGTACCTACATAACAGTGGCGACGAGTTTACCCACAATCGTAAAAATAATCAATCATTTTGTGGAATTTTGGCAATTTTCGATCATAATGTCAATGATTGGAAGACATACAAAGGACGTATTACGCAATGGTACATCGCAAATAACATCGATGCGAAAAATGATGCGGCGGGAACCAGGAGGCGAGCCATACTACTCAGCGCACTCAATTATAGTACCTACAAGTTAGCAGCAGACTTAGCCCTGCCCAAAGACGTACAAGAGGTGCCATATGAGGATCTAGTGACGTTATTAGATAACCATTTCACTCCAAAACGTTGCGGGTTCAGCGAGTGGTACAACTTTTACGCAGGTATTCAGCAACCGGGTGAGACATATACGCAATGAGCGCAATGAGGCAATTGCAAAAAAATGCAGGCAACTGAGAGACACCGATGTACTTAAACGGGCTTGATGCGGCATTTTAACACACATTGCTCCGTGCCTGTCTGAGGAAATATAGTTAATCTTGATCAAATGAATAAATTGTAAAAGAGCTGGCAAAGAATTCCTCTCAGGGACGAATTGATACAAATGTGTATCACTTGTGGTACACCTGTGTACCAGCTCGTCCTAATGAAGTCCGTAATGCAACAGCAATATTGTCAAGCAGCAATCCAGGCTGTTGCAGGCCTATTCGTGCCTTTTGCTCACAGTAAGTTGAAATGCAGACAGTCTGTATACAGAACCATCTTCGAAACATTCCCGCCTAACAAATCCATCCAATACTTGAACGACAAATACGTCTTCATTATTCATTTCCCCAATACGTGGTACGTAAGCAAACAAAAATATTCATCGAGGATATGGAAAAAGATTTCTTTCGTCGCAATATGTTGGGAGGCGGCGGCAGAAGCGAAGGTTTCCGCACAATCTATCGTCGGTATAATGGAGCTGTTAAAGACAATATGCTAGGAAACATATTGGATGCAGCCCGACGAATGTGTAAGCGAGCGAGCGGAGACGACTTGAGAAGACTGAGGCACACTGGGTGGAAGGAACTGAAAGAAAGAAGAATAAATTCACGAATACCTATACAGTATATATAAAGTCTTTGACAACTTGCTTTGGTTTCATGGACGGTTTATACCTTAATTTATTGTTGCGTTACAAACCATGACACATCTCACAATAAAATCCTGTGATGAAACTTGACACCTGCACACAGAATGATCTTATGGAGGCAAATGTAAGACGTCTGAATAGCAACATTATTGACTGATGCAATTAAATATAAGAGACGTCGAAAAAGTTTGAAAAGAAGTAGGTTTTCGTAAAAGTGGGCCAAAACTGCCCTGGGTTTACTGCTATAAGAACATACCTGTTTATTTTCTTTTCAGGGATTACACGCGATAGAGCAGAGTGCCACAATGATGACATAATTACATATCATAGCGAGGCTTACAGACCAGAGAAGGACCGTAAAAGCAACAATGGACAGGCCCACGAGGAAAATGAAACTGAGGAAGACCACTGACACGTTGGGAAGGCTCAACCTGGAGCCAAATAGCACAAGACCGAGACTTGCGCTGCGTGTTGCGGGTTTGGTTCCCGCACGGAATTAATATTTGTATGACCTACAAGTAGTTGTTCCGGTCTGGCTGTTTATGTATGTGAGTTTAAATGTTTGTAAACGCACCCACGATACAGGAGAAATTCCTAGTGTGGGGCAACGTTTATTTAATAAAAAACAAAATAAATGGGCACCGTTGGAGGAGGACTTCACCCGAACTGGAGTTCTTGCAAGAGAAAAAATAGGAAAAAACTAAAAATAAATCGAAGTTATCTTTATTAGAACATAGAACCATTAGAACATACCTACTAAAAATATGAAAATCATGTATATGGCAAGAAATAAAAGGTTTTTTTTATTGTATTTATTACTTTTATCATGTATATACCTATTGATATTAGAGATAGTTACAACGCGACTGAAAACAATTTATAAAATAGGTACCACGATTTTCTTGAACAAATATTTTAAAATACCGTTGCAACCAGTGTGCCTCAAGACTTAGCTGGCGATAAATCCATAGCTACATCTGGGCAGGCGCTCGGTTCAATTTTATTACTATTCTCTCTGCCGACGACTTATTCGATTCACCCGTCAAAGCGGCCCGTCCTACGGGAACCTCGGTTACATTATCTCTTCGCTTTAGATTCTCACCAGCTTATCTACGCCTCACTCTTTGAGAACCAGATTCTGCATAGACTAACCCAGATTGATCATCCAAATTGTTTTGTGAAAAATCTTTTCGCGGCTATGATTTTGTGTTGTTTACTACACGTAGGCTGGGACGCCCCCCAGGTAAATGGTCGCACGACTTTAACAAGGTGGCTGGGACAGAGTGGATGCAGAAGGCGGAGGACAGGGTTGTGGCGCAGCTTGAGTTGATGCTGAGTTGACTCACAGATGATATATGAAGAATTTATTTAACCGTTGATGGAACAGAAAAATAAATACATAGGAACACGCAAAGGCAGTTTCATAGAAATCTCTTCGGGCGTACCAGGGGGTCTATACTTTGTGCCCGTTAACGATGATACGGGCCCGTCCGAATGTAATTGATCCACCAAAACAAGCGGATGGGATAGTACAGACGCCAGCACATCAACCTACCCGAAGCTGTCAAATTTTCCCAATCAACTTTGAACCTTAATTCTTTAGCAATAAAGTTCTATTAAAGAAATTTGACAGATTGTAGTAGCTTGATGTGCTGGCGTCTGTACATACAGGAGTCAAGACAACTGTCAAATCATGTTATCATTCATTCTTAGTTCGGGCCCCGAACTAATCTTATACGAAAGTGATACGGAGTAGGAAGCTTAACTTTGGCCGAAACTAAAGATTTCGTGCTTTGGGAGTAGACCCCCAGCTGCGATCGTATTTATTATTAGTAATCGCTAATTTCAACGCATATACCTACCATATTGCTTGTCGATTGAGTCAAACCACATAAAAAGAAAATTAATTATTTTATGACCCCATAAAATCCGTTTCCTAATTAATTAGATTCTAGCTGCAGTTATAACCTACAAACAGAGCGCAGTTTTTTTTTATATTTTCTTAAATGCAGTCTAATGTATCATGTATCAGTACAATTATTTTAGAATTTTAATATTTAGCTTCATATTATCAAGGGTGTGTAGTGAAATTCAATATAATAGTTTAAGTGAAAAATTAGTTTTGGTAATTTTATTTTTATTATTTTATTTTGAATCTGATATAACATTATATCCTAACACCAAAGTGTGACAGCTCAGTAAATTCATAAACATGTCAACATCTAGTAAAGGCTGATTTTTCAATCGACAGAAATTTTTTATTCGTGGAAGCCTTGACGTCTGACAGATTTTGTAGGGAAGAACTGTCAAACATTCAAAATTATTCCTCGAATCGTTGGAAAAATCAGCCATAAGTTACTAAAAAGTTTGTTGTTTTAGAGCCTAGTAAAAGTGACACCGAAACAAAACGTAGCAGCTTCGGAGTATCTGGTGCGCCTTGCACTTTGCAAGCTAGCGTCGGTAGCCACGGGGGATGCCAAACGAGAGCTGCTGTTACTGCTAGGATACAGAGATGAAATCGCTGTAAGTAATCTATCAGAATTGCGAGTGGCATGTTAAAACTTGGCAAATTAGCAAACCTGGGGTCTACTCCGAAGTAGTATCGGCCGAATGTTCGGCCGTTTCCTGCTACGAACTTACTATTTGGTTCGGTCGGTTCCGATCCTACACTCCTACACTCTTTCGAATATTGACTATGATCCCGACCCAACTGAGCCGATCCGAACTTTTTTCGCGTTTTTCAATAATATTCGGTTCGGCCATGTGTTGGTCCGATCCGAACACATCCGGCCCCCTGAACTCATTGTCGCGTCCACCGAAGCCACGTATCCTTTCCCTTTTCGCTCCCGATCATTAAGACATCCTTCTTCCACGTGGCAGCTTTATTTCCCATAAGACATAAAATTCACTTACTGAAAAATATCAAATTTAAAAATAAAGCATTTTGCCTGATGCACAGTAACAGTTTGAAAAAAAAAAGAGTAGCATAGGTGTTAATAAATTTAACTCAGCCAAAGCGTAAACACACACGGAGCACGTGCAACTCGGAGTAGCATGTACGGTCACCAAAGGAGATAAGTAACCAGGGTCGTCGGATATAGTTGAAGTTTAGTAAGAAACCGATGTATGCTTTCGAATAAAATTTTTTTGAATAATAGAAAACAAACAGGTTATTTATCAAATTAAATTTTACTAGAAAATATCCATCGGTTTCTTAGTAAACTTCAAGTATAAACGGTGACCCTGGTTACTTACCTCCTTTGGTGACTACGCGTTTGCGTTATTAAAGAGATGGGAATGCTAAAGTAATCCTATCAAAGAAAAATACTGTTTTGGTCCAACTAGGAACATGGACATGTTATAACCGATATCTAAACTAAGTGTCATCCTGTATCTGTGTACTTTTTATTGTCAAATAAATATTAAAGAATTTTTATATTTATCACGAACCGTTGTTTTTGTTTTTTATAAATGGCATCGCGTAGTTTACCTAGAGAGGTCGTGACTACTTAACCGGGCTATCCTGTGGTTGCGTTAAGTAAACTTAAAGCCTCCAGCCAGGGCTTAAAACTAATTAAAAACTAAGTGACTGCACTCTATGGGCACCCCCTGTGGGGTACGAACCTCGGCTTAGGGCGTCGCTGGGAGAGGGCAGCAATATGGGACAGGCTGGATCGAATTTATATTATTAATGCTTTGATGAGCACGGCGTTTCCTAGGACTATCTCTGAGAAGAGAGGCCGAAACAAACTCAGAGGTCACAGTCGGGGATTTAAAGTTACAGGCTCAGCTACGGCGCGGGCTGGCACTTCATCGAGCAAGGGTCGGGGGGGGTCTCACGAACCGACGCGCACTTTACAAGTAGTAAGCAAGTGTACAAACACGCTGTGAATGTGTGCGTGAAGACGAGTAGCGTCTGGACGTAACACACACATGCACACACACACTTCAGACTTCGCCATAGTCTCGGCCGGTACCGAGAGCTCCAGCGCTTACACACACATTCTTAGCATGTCTATACACTTGGTAAACACAAGTAAAGCGCGCGTCGCTTTGTGAGATAAAAATACTGTACTATTACTATCTACATAGGTACTTTGTTTTCAGCTAAGCAAGTGCTACGCAAATATCTCAGCGTATATAAAGTTGATGAAAATGAGGGACTTGACGGTTACCAACAGAATATACGTGCCTTACACAAAAGATATAGACCCTAACTTTTATCAAAATTCCTCTTTCAATGATGGAGTGCAAGTAGAAAAAGTTGGTTTCAATTATCCTAAAGCAGCTATTGCACACATCAATAATTTGGTGAGTAAATATAATATTATTCTTCGTGAAAACATTCAAAATTTTTAACAGAGCACCAAGACAGCTGTTCCGTACATGTTTTGATCGTGTTTGTTAGTTGTTTAAATCCATGGGCTATGGCCATGATCTAGTGCTGAGAATGGGGTTAGATTCCCAGGTCAGGCAAAATGTTGTTGGGTTAAAGAAAATCCAATTTCTCAGTAGCAGCCTGAAATCAAGATCTGTGTCCGCTTATTGGCAATAAACTCGCCCCCTATTACCTGGCACTTAACATAACTGGCGCATTGTGGGTGTACTATAGGTCATGTTATGTATAAAAGTGACACACGACGGACAAAATCGACAATAACCCTATCTATGTATCTTACAGCTTAGCGCTATGACATTTAAAAGAACAACAGACATAGTGGACAGTAATGATATTAACAAAACTACAAAAATGATCATCGTGTCTGGTGCACACTTTAAAGTAAGCGTCCATTTTTAATATTTTATAATTATATTAATTACACACTTTAAAGTTAGTGTTATTTTTAATATTTTATAATTATATTAATATAGTATGGAGTTACGGCTTCATAATGATTATTCCCTCTCATCAATGCACAGCTGTGTTCAACTAAGCATCCAAAATCATCATCTTCTTCATCTTTAATAATCACATCACCAGTTCCGTTTCGTAGGGATTATGTATACAACAGCGCAGGATAGCCTTTACCTGAAGTGGGCATCGTGCTGGTGGTAGTGGTTCAGTAGCTTGAATATATATCTATATAATATCGTAATTTTAAGAACGTTCACAGTCTGATCTCGATATCAATCTGTCAAAAATACCTCTAATATCCCTACATTTTTGACAAAATTTTGACATTGATTGCCGCTGACATGAGACTGCGACTAGATTCTGAATGTTTTTTATTACTGGAATTGGCCTTCAGGATTGTTGCGGAATATAATAGTTCGTCGTGGACGTGGTACGACAGCGGCTCCCCTGCCATCATCTGCCATCAGAAGACAGCCGCCGACACGACCCACCTTGCATTTAGTAGTCGATGTTATTGATACTGACTATTTTATATATTGCCAAGATGTGACTTTTTCGTTAAGAAATTTACTGTATTTTTAATTCCTTGTTGAAATTACTTCACTTTTATTTTATGCCGGCTTTCTTAAACTATTTCGTAGGGTACATGGGAGACTCCATTTGATTATAAACTGACGAAGCTGACAAAGTTCACTCAAATTGATGGGAAAACCTCAAGAGTACCAATGATGACCAAAATGGATGAATTCTGGTACACCAGTAGTGCAGATTGTGAGGTAAATGTTAATAAACATAATACAGTTCGCGATAATCTTGCACCTGAAGAAACTTGCACCGTGTAAATGGGGCTTCAAATAATAACCATAGGTAGGGCAAAGAGACTTCAACAATTCTTAGAAATAGCGTACTTCATTCACTCATTAGTTTAAATACATGCAAACGGATAATCTATTACTTACTCACTTCAGCCCGCTTCTTCGCCTGGACGTCGAATATTATCCCACGGGAACGTGCTACTGAGACAAAAAGCGTATGTTCTTCCTCAGAATGCCTTCTATATTCTTGCCAAATTTTATCGAAATCCGTTCAGTGGTTTAAGCGTGGATAGGTAACATACAAGAGTTACTTTAGAATTTACTATATTATTAGTATGGATAATGAACTACGTCTAAGGCGTTATTTTTCTTTTTGTATGTACAGACGGTCATGTTTAATTGATTTAGTCTACCCTTTTCAAGCGTGCCTTTTCCCTACATTTCCAAATTATATTTATGTTCAGTTTATCGTTAATAATTTCATTTTACAGGTCCTAACAATCAGGTTCATGAATTCTAGGTCATCTATGACATTTGTCGTACCAAACAGCCCGAAAGAATTGGGAAATGTGCTTAACAACATTTATAACCAAAAAGGATTCGTTAGCAGCCTTACAAAGAAATCAGAAATAAAATTAATGAAAATAACAATCCCAAGATTTAAAATTAAAACCTTCGTTGATTGGACCGGATTCCTTCAAGGGGTAAGTTAATTGGATATTTTGTTTTCATTGTTGGGCAAAAAAGGCACATAAGTATCCGTTTTGTCCATCAATATTCACCTGAGGGGCAATTCTCGTAATTTTAAGAACGTTCACAGTCTGATCTCAGTCTCAATCTGTCAAAAATACCTCCAATTTCCCTACATTTTGACAGGTTTTTGACATTTGTTTGTCGCCGAGATGACACTGCGACTAGATTTTGAACGTTTTAAATTACGAGAATTGGCCTTCTGGTGAAGGCCGCAGAAATCTGCTGGACGCGAAAAGCACAGAACCGGTCGAGTGGAGATGCTTGGAGGAGGCCTATGTCCAGCCGTTTTTGGGCTGAAATTATGACTTGACATAAAAACAAGCTTTTATATATGACGTAGTATATACTGTATAATAATGGGTATTTATAATTTTTCTTACTTACAGTTGGGGCTGTACTCAGTTTTCGATACCAATTGCACGGATCTGGCAGGAATTTTTAAGCCAGAAAGTCAAGCCCAAACCATTTCTTTAAGTAAAGTTAAACAAAAAGTGTTCGTCCAATTCGATGAAATGGGTGCAGCCAGAAGTTTACCAGGTAAGAATATTTTAAGTATAACGTAACTTAATTATAATCTAACAGAAAAGTGTATGAGACACGAAAAAAGAGCATGTGAAACGAAGTCGCAGATAATATTTTTAAGGGGTTCCGTACCCTAAGCTCCATCTGGTTATCTGTCCGTCATAGGGCTAAAATGTTACCATGGGCGTGCAATTACACGATAAACCGTTGCTAATATTTTATCGAAACACTCATTATGGTAATAATATCTTTTGCCTAACCTATTCCCAACTATGTTGGGGTCGGCTTTCAGTTTAACTGGATGCAGCTATATAGCAGTAAAACAGTATATCAGCAAAACAGTATGTCACATGTAGTGACTACCTATCCGACATCCAAAACCCAGTTACTGGGTAATACGTTACCCCTTGGTAAGACTGGTTGTCAGACTTTCGGACTCCTGACTACCCGTAACGACTGTCAAAGATCGTCGAATTGCAGACGGGATCAATGGCTTAACGTGCTTTCCGAGGCACGGAGTGGTCTCGGTATATTAAGATGGTCACACATCTAGGGACCAACCACGGCAAGTGTAGCTTAACCAAATCAATCGACCGGCACCCCTATGGCGTAACGCACTTTCCATCCATAGCTTCATATGTTCGAAAAATGTACCAGCTTAACAACATAAATAACGTAATGAATAAATAAAAAATAAAAATAAATAAATATTCCACAACTATCACACAACGCCATCTAGTCCCAAGCTAAGCAGAGCTTGTGTTATGGGTACTAGACAACTGATAAACATACTTATATATTTCTAAATACATAAATATTATAGATAAATTACACCCAGACACAGAACAAATGATCGTGCTCATTACACAAACATTTGTCCTGGGTGGGAATCGAACCCACGACCTCCGGCATAGCAGTCAGGGTCACTAACCACTAGACCAACAGGCCTGGCAATGTCGTTGAACTGTCAAAATGAAAGCCATTGCTACTGTCGTTAGTGTGTTGCGCAATAGGCTATTTTCCTAAAAAATTCTAATTAGTCCGTCAGTTAGATTATTTTTTCTTTTGTCAATTATATAAAAAATAATGAAGATATCACCCGTTAAAGTTCCGCGTGACGTCACTTGCCTGCGACATTTTTGCAAGCAAGTGACGTCACGACCCACTCCCAAATTTTGACGCGCTTTATCTTTGTCATTTTTTGTTTAATTGACAAAACAAAAAATACGTGTCCATTATTTTTCGATAATCTAACTGACGGACTAAATATAATTATTATTTTTTTACCCAGGCAACTACCCTATTACCCTGTTGTGGGGCTGTTATTATTTAGCCACGAGCCTCGTCTCTATAATAATAATATAAACGAACTTGATGTCCACAGATCCATTCTTTGCTAATCAAACGACAACTCAGATGCCCTATTACAATGTACCGCAATTAATTGTGGATAGACCATTTTACTTCGAAGTTGCTTGGGATCTAGAACACGGCCGCTACGAATTGTTTGCTGGCGTTTATTATGGCCCTGAACCTGAACTTCTTAGTTTCTAGTTTATGATAAGAAGCAAAGAAAAACGGTCTACAAGTGGTTTGAAATTATATATATCTCTCTCTGTTTTTATTTTATCCTACTTTCCATTAAGTTATAACTACGGAAATGCTGTGGTTTTCTATGAAGGAGCACAGTTAAACAACCTTATGTGTGTATGTATCCGTTTCCTTTGTTGGAGATCCCAATAATCAACAAAACAAAATATCAAACCAAAATAACAAAATATAAGTTAGTTTAAACTTAAACTAACAGATATTTTTTTATAATTTTTTTTTTAAATTAAAATCATTATCATTATAGGCTCATTATTAATTTTATTTCTTTATAGGAACTAATAATAGATTTATTATTAGAATCTATAAACATCATATAGTAAAATTGCAAGAAAGAATTTTTGTCTGTTCCTCTGGATGTAAGTTCCGGATCAGCGCAAAAATGGCTAAACGGATTTGGATGAAATTTGGCACATAGATAGTTTATAACCTAGATTAACACATAGGATACTTTTAATCCCGGTAGTACGTTCCTGTGGGATATTTTCCGACATCCACACGGGCGAAGCCGCGGGCTTAAGCTAGTGTTTGATGTAATTTACATAAAGGTACATTGTATAATATATAAAAGGTATATTATATATAAAAGGTATATTGCTGCAATTTGACACTAGCTATTTTTTTATTACAACCCCTTCATTATTAGTCTACTAGTTTGTAATTAGGGGTCCATTTGCAGGACAACGCGTGTACGACACGTGCCATGCTAGTCAGCAATGATTGTGTATTACGTTTCGTAATTTGAGAGTAAAGTTTAAATAATTGAACAATGGCCATTTTGCGCTTCAATGCAAATTACATCATGTCACATGAGATCAAGCGTTCGGGTTGCAAAGAAGGCATGTGTTTTGGAAATGAATTCTGTTGCGGAAATGATTCTTTAAGCAAAATTTTGACAAAAGTTATAGGCCGGAGTATCTATCTGAAGAAGTTTCGATGTTCAATCAACTCAGCCTATCGCAGTCCACTGCTGGACATAGGCCTCTCCCAGGTTGCGCTACAACACCTTCTCTTCCGCCTTCCGCATCCAGTCTGTCCCAGCCACCTTCTTTAGGTCATCCGTCAGAATCTCACCGTGATAACTTAGGTGAAGTGAGCTTAAAGTTAGTTGTCATTCCATGGGATCGATACTATTGACAGCTGTATTCAAGTTCAATTCACCTAAGTTTTGACGGTGATTTGTTTACAGAATAGCATGGGTGATCATTCGCACTCGCTCTCTTGTCTCGCTGTTCAATTTGGCTTTCTTTAAATAACGTAAAGGACATATTTATCTAAAAGGTCCTGTTGCTAGTTTGGTTACCAGTATTACCTATTATTAAATGCAATCATAACTCAATATATCACACACAACCATTAAGTTCAGGTCAAACAATAAATTGCTTTAGATCGGAGCTCCCATTTGAATATTGTTAAGTGTTTTGCCATGCATACAAAATGCTGGCGAATAAGCAAGGGTTGTTATTTATAACATTGTTACGAAGTATTTTGATACGTTTGAGGGTACATTAGTTATTCATTTGTTGTTAATCTTTCATCAGGTTTTAATTAGAGTTGGAGCTAAAACCTTGTGATCGGATGTTAAAGTTGTCACTTTCCCTACTGATACCTATTAATAGAAAACAATAGGTATCGATAGGGAATTATAGGGACACTAATATTTTTTTTAAATCTTCAGTGACTATTAGTTCGGTGTGATTTTCACTGAAGATTATTACAACTACGAGTAGTCCAAGCTATGCGCGAATGAACTGGATGAGCGATGTGATAGCGGTGGTCAGCTTCTGATAGATGGTGCGCAGTTCCCTGTTGTCGTCCACCTTCTCTTGTTTCAGTTTCTAGAAAGAAGGAGAAGATTAGAATTGTAGTAGATTGCGATAGATACCTAACCTTTTTATTTCGTCACTATGTTCATTAAGGTACTCTAACACCTATTAAGTCTGAACCTACCTATTGAGTCCCAGATTCTGAAGTGACCGAAAGAGTCATTAAAAAAAACACAGTGCGACGCATGTCCACGGCGGCTAACGACGGGGTTTCAACATCTGCAGTTGCCTCTGCCGTTGACGCGTACCGCTCGTGTGTAAGAACACAAAATGTAGTAGTGTCGGTTAGTGTAGCGTGAGCGTCAGTGAAGTTCCTGGTATCTGGCGTGGGAATGAGAGCACGGATGGTGTTGTTCGCGTCACACCGGAGAACCACAGCCTGCTTTAATACCCGGCCAGCTCTTGGTACGGAAACAAAATCACTAGTATGATTATGATATGACGTGCTAGCAGTAGTCAACGTTGTCTTACTAGTGCGAGAGAGATATAAAGGTTAACCGTTGGGGAATTTTTAATTTTTGAAAGATATAATTCAGATAACTTTGATTGTAGTCTATTAATTTTTTTTTATAGACTAACATAGATCCCTATGTATTTTATTGTTGTACATAAATATTTAAATAAATAGATTTTAAAGCATTACTAACCTATGCGGACAGTTGTCTTAATAAACAAGCAAGCCAAAAGAAAACATTTTAGCATTTTCATTGGCGTTCACTGAACGTAGTTCATAATTATCTTCTCAACTTTAGTATCCCCTAAATGTCTCCCATTGCTATCCATAACCATTTCCAAGGCAAAAAATCCAAATGAACCAGCTGATCATAAAGCCATTGTCTATAAATCAGTAATAGGTTTCGACCAAAGCTCCTCGAACCTAATCCGACAGGGAAAGCTCGAAGTACTGGGACTCAACTGGATTCCAACCAGTGGGAAATCGGCTTTGACTGGATCGAAAAACGGAATAAACTTCAGGTGTCAACTGTTAAATATTAGCTGGAAAATTTGTAAGGTTTACCTCCTTCGTGGTGGTTGAAAAAGTGGGGTTTGGATGGATGAAGTGAACATTAATTGCGTTTGGTTGGCAAAAGGGTAGTTCATTAATTCTTATTTTTAAACAGTACAATTTTGTTTGTTCTTTTCACAGATCATGTTTTAGTATAATTAGATTATATATTCAACTAGCTGACCCGGCGAACGTCGTACCGGCAGTTTTTTCGCTTTTTTTTGTTTAATTTTCTTCTATACAGACCTTGTCCTGACAATAATAAACGTAAAAAAAAGAATTATCCAATTTGGTGCCGTCGATCGGAAGTTATGCGCGTACATACACACATTTCGGTGATTCATGTTTATTTATTTATATTCAGCACTTGCTATGTTTTATTGTAAAACAGACTTTGACTTTGTATTTTACCTACTTTACTTAAGTATGTTTTTGTGAAACTTTTTAGTTTGTAAATTGCTCTGTACAACGTCTTTGGATTCAATTCTGTAATGTTGTTAATCTTAAATAAATAACCCTTATTAAACCTCCTCTCCTGAGGAGAGTGAGAGACAGTCGCAATAGCATCCTGAGAACTGTAGCTAAGAGTTTCGGCTCTCCAATTGTAAAACAGTTTGTGCAGAGGGTGATTGGTACTAACACTAGATAATAAGTTGTTTTAATATTATGTTACTAACACTTTATGGATTCTTTGGTCCGAAATAAAAATCTTTATTATTATTAAAGATTTCGTTAAAAAAAATATCTGAACAACTTCGCGCGTATACTTTATATTTGATGTACCTACCAATAACAATTCACAATGCTTTGTTGCCAAGCAAAATCATCACCGATAGTCACACTGACATGCTGTCTACCAAAACTCTTCAGAAATTCCCAAGATCCTGTCTAATTACAAGCCCAGTATCACTCATAACAATCCTCACCAGACATCGTATACACCATAAACCCAACATTAATTCGGCGGTACCAACAGCAGCAACGTGAACGTAACAGTACCGCCAACCGCACCTACATCAAGCCGTTAGGTACGGTGCGCAGAAAAATTGTGCGCCGCGCGTACAATGACAGCGGGTCATTTGTTAATTCGCTGAAATATGGTGGCAGGCGACGGCTATTCATTATAAGGCCGGCTCGTTTGCGCCACACGTGTGGGCTGGTACAGACAGCAGGTTAAGGTGCATAGGGCTTCGGTATTTAAGGAAATATTGCAATGTTTATCTTGAAATAGATTTTGACGATGATTGGGGCGCCCAATGTTAACGAAAGTTATCAATTATAAAAATGTGAAATAGATTTATACTTTCTTTTTTTTAATGTTTTTCTTGGAATATTGTGTGGTAATTGATTTCCTAGGTACTTTATTTATCTACGTAAATGAAACGCCATACGAGTTTAATTTATTTTTAGAAGTTATGGAGACTCTTCACACATTATAATAATCCTCGTGATATACTTTCAATTGAATAATAATAGAGAGGTCTTTGTAAAGCCAACACAGTTTAATTTCAGTAACAAATTCCACGAAAACAGAACTGTTAACTCCGTCAGAAATATTTATATTTGCACTATTTTATCTGTTAACCGTACACAGCCGGTGCATTCGCTCGTGCAATGGAGACGGATTGCGTTCTCTATGTGCATCTCTTTCTATCATCCCATAAATGCATCAACCTGTCCCTGTCTGCCACACGTTAACCATGTTGTATTTCAGTAGGCCTACGCTAAAGAAGACTTTAAAAAATGAAAAATCGCAGGTAACTTTATACCTATTACAGATTTAAATAAAATTCAGCGAATTGTATAAAATAACCTTTTGAAAAGTTTTAGTATTTGATGGATTGCTTTTTGTGAGGATAAAAACTTTCGCAAACAAATATTTGATTCAAAATGACTCACACATAATTCTGTTTATTTTCGTAATTATTTTGTTTGATTTAAATCAAAAGACAATCGACAGATAATCTATAAATTCTGACAGATTATCTAGAGATTTCTTATGGATGAAGTGTCAAAAATTCAAACCAATTCCTCGGATAAAGTTATCTGGCGTTGGAAAAATCAGCCCAAGTCATTTTATGAAAGTACACTTGATAGAAGAAAACCCTTCAAAATTCTTTAGGTTAAATTGTGGAAATAATCTCTTATAATTACCGTGTTACTCTGTTAAAGCTTAAATAATTAATTAAGCACAGATAATAGACATGTTTTGTCGTATAGCGACAAGAAAAGATTAACTTTAAAGTCAACGGTAATTAAATTAAAGAAAGGGAATTAGAAGTCAATTAAAGATTTATTTACAAGGTAAGGATGGAGATGGAATGGCAGTGGTGTGTATAATGTGGAGGTGGGGTGTATGGATGACGATGCGCGATAGGTGGGTTGAGGAGGCTGAGGTAGCGTTGCAGATGGAGCTGAACAGGTAGACCGACATGAGGCAGGTGCCGGTGACAGGTGCAGGTGGAGGTGAGGGTAGGTGCTGGTGTGCGTGTGTGGCACGGAGGATACCCGTAGGGGGTCCACGCAGCAGGAGCAGGACGCAGCACGGCCGCAGGAGAGAGCAGGTACGGCGGGGACGCTGTCAGCCCGCCAGGTGAGGCGACCCTCGGATGAGGCACGGCCCAATAATACAGGAGGGTCTTCGGAGTCCTCCGGCGAGGTGCGCCGGCGTTCCGACTGGTACTGGAGGCCTTCACGGAGGACGTAGGATGGAGGCGTAGGGAGAGTCCGTCAGGTACCGGAGCCTTTAGAAGAGGCACGCTGGGTGTTCCCGGGATAGGTGGCCCTGGAGTACCAGGCTTGTCTAATATGTTCGCTTTAGAGGCGAAACGGGTACTGATCCTCGCATTGCGTGGATTTACGAGTATCATGTCACCTCGTAGAATAGTATCATGTAGAAAATATGAATTTGAGATATGTTAGTGGCCATGATTAATTTTGGAGAAGTATGAATGTATAATCCGCTAAAAAGTTACAGGCCGTTAAGAATTTAAAAGAAAAGTTGTCGTGGCGACGTATTAAACGTCGTTGTCAAAGCTGTCATAATAAAATATATATTAATAAAATACAATCAAATCTATGGTTATTTTGTATTAAAAGTATAGTGTTTCTAGGAAAAAATTATATCAATCAATGTGGGCGAAATTCCCAATACCTGGATGTCACTAAATCGTCGTATTCTTATGATAAAGTTGGGGCTGTGTCTGTGTACTGATTGTGGATAAAACGTGGCCTGGTGTCGTGAGGAATAATCAGATCAGCGCCTAACGGTAACGGAATGCTTGTTCTGACCTGGAGGAATGAATGAATATACTCGTAACTGTGAGTATGTACATTATGTTACAGTTTAAGTAAGTAACAAGTCATCAGAAAGTTCCTTCATTTTCACTTACCTTGTACATTTCTTCAAGGATACCCACTTCCGTCGGGTAATTAATCATCTCATCTCAAATCTGGTCCATTTATCTTGTCAATGTTTCTGCCCATTTCTCATCATAGCGCTATCCCCCACAAAATCATTTTATATACATCAAGCGTTTTTGTAGTACGCTTCGGAAATAAGTATTAGATCAGTGGGTAAAATAACTCCGCAAACCATACTTAAACGGATAATTAGTTTATTTTCCTTGAATACTTGTCAGCAGCATATGATACTGTCAGTGTCAAGAGATTATTGGCAAAACTGTCTGGTATGATCAACGACCAGGGTTTTATCCGGATACTGGATGAGATACTGCGTAATCGACGTTACCAAGTCCTTTTAAACTCAGAAAGAAGCAGATGGAGGTGACAGAAGCATGTCCTACCCCAGGGAAGTGCTTTAGAGCCCATTCTCTTCAATATCTATACCAATGACCAACGTACTGTTGTACACTGCAAGAGGTTACTATTCGCTGATGGCCTGACCCGGCTACCCAAACAAATATATTAGGGGACGCCGAAAATATCTTAGAGGCAAGCTTAGAAGTTCTCGGAAAGTATTACACTGATAACGGTCTCAGACCGAACCACGGCATGTGCTTTCCATCTCCGCAACCAGTCGGCAAGATGCACTCTGAACATCAATTGGCAAGGTGTCACCATTGAACACTGCAGTAAGGGTTACCGCAGTGCCTATTTGGGAGTGACCTTTGACAGAGGGCTGGGCTGAGCTCAGGCACCTATAGGCATGGATATTTATAACTTTTTAAAACGAAATTTTATCAGCTGAATAAATTAATAACGAATAAATATTTTCTTTTTCATATATAATTTTGTTCTGATTATAATGTAGGTACCACTACGTGCAATTTTTTTTTAAATATTTTTATACGTGGCATTGGTAGAATTGTCATCAAAGGCACAATTGCCAAAAAAAAAAATAGAATGCTTGCAGCGACTTTCATAGCCAACAATTTCATTTTTTCAGTAGTTTGGAAGAAAATGTTTTTCTAATATTTTTAGGCCCTTCAGTTGTTCCAGGCTGTGTGTATCTATGATTTGATTTAATAAACACACCTAGGAATATAAAGGAGAAATTCCTAGTGTAGAAAAAGGCAGTAATAATTGTTACCTCTCCAGAAAGAACACATTTTATTTGAATGTGCTGACTTTGAACAGCATTGTACAACTATACATGGTTTATTAAGAAGAGATGAGAGGGTTTCGAGGTGCACTAAGAATGGATTATAATGCAACGAGCTATTGAATATGTATAGGCAAATTAACAGGTAAATTCTTGCAGGCAACCCCTAGTCTATACAGACATACAAATAATTAAAACTGAGGTGTCTGTTTGTCCCTTCTGCTCCACCCAGAGCGGGAGGGGTCATTGGATGATTTCCCATCCTCAAAAAAAAAAAAAAAGGTGTCTGTTTGTAATGTCAAAATAACAGATTTTTACTAAATGCATATGAAAGTATATGTATATAGTGCTTATATCAAAAAACAGGAGGGGCTAGTGGCTAAGTGATAACAGCCGCACGGGTCGATCGATCAGGTTAAGCTACGCTTGCCGCGGTAGATCCGTGGATAGGTGACCATCTTTATATAACGAGACCCCTCCATGCCTCGGAAAGCAAGTTAAGCCGTTGGTCCCGGCAGTCACTCTTGGATCTTTGACAGTTGTTACGGGTCGTTAGAAGCCCGAAAGTCTGACTACCATTCTTACCAAAAGCTATCGTGTTACCCAGTAACTGGGTTGTGGAGGTCAGATAGGCAGTCGCTCCATGTAAAATACTGGTGTTCAGCTGCTTCCGGTTAGACTGGAAACCGACCCCAACATAGCTGGGAAAAGGCTAGGCAGATTGATACGATACTTATAACAAAAAACAATTTTTTGAATTTTTGTCTGTCTGTCTGGACCGATTTTGACAGGACTCTCACTGGCAGATAGCTGATGTTATAAGGAGTAATATACTTTTTGTCTCGGTAGCACGTTCCCGTGGCATAATTCCCACCATCCACGCGGGCGAAGCCGCGGGCATAAGCTAGTTTAGTAATAAAAATAACACATAATATTGTATCAGCTCTGAAGCGTGAATATGGGATGACCCATGGGTACTCGTCAGCCGCACGCGAATTCATTTGTAAATGACGTCTGGTGTCAATACGCTACGAGTAATAATTTAATGACATTTACCTGCCACGGATTAATTCAATAAGTTGAATTATTTAATGTGTTCGCAGAATCCGTATCCATTAATGTTGTTAATCTATAGTGGATTTGTGTGTTTGTTTGTTTTACGCTTTCATGACTACACAAATAACAGGATTTGGATGAAATGTTGCATAGTGGTAGCTCAGTACCTGGAAAATAGTAGAAGCACTTTTCATTACTAAACGAATGATTTAAAACTTTTTCGATGCGCCAGGGATAAATTGTTTTACTTACTTCAAAGTTATTGCGGTAATAAGGAATATGCGATGTCATTTGTTTTTAATCTAAGTACAGATAAAACTACACAGAAAAAGAAATAGACGTGGCAGGGGTTATTAGTACAGACACCAGCACATCAAGCTGTAACAATCTGTCAAATTTAATTAATAGATTTAAACTTTATTTCTGAAGCTTTAAGGTTCAAGGTTGATTGGGAAAGTTTGACAGTTTCAGGTAGCTTGACCTGCTGGCTGTTGGCTTCTGTACAAAGAAAGGTCAATTTTAACGTCAAAAACATACTAAGAAAGACGGGAAACAAGTAAAAAAAAAATTATTGTTGATTGTTGTTGTGTTATTGTAGTTGTTCTAATGTGAATGTGATCAATTACTGTCAAAAACTCTTTAGTCAACCGCTATGCTACTAAAATCAATTAAAAGCACGCAGCTTGTATCTAGTTGTTAGGCTTAATGCTAGGACCTCAAAAGTCGAACTATACCTAACTAATTGGCGAGAGTTTCAACATTAAATCGAATCTTGTTCGTAGCCCGGAGATTAGGAAGTTTTATCCCACTGTACAGGTTAACAACTCGGCAGAATTGTTCTCATATTTGTTGAGGACTGAAATGGTTTAAATCGTTTGGAATATTTTAACTAATCCATCATAATGTAAGTCTGATACCTACAAATACTTCTCACAAGGTGGGCGGTTAACCTTGTAAAGGGATGCGAGAAGCACAGAACCGGTCGAAGTGGCGGTACTTGGGGGAGGCCTATGTCCAGCAGTGGACGTCTTTCGGCTGAAATGATGATGATGAAGCATAGGTACTTCACGCCACTTTAGTAACATATTTTTTTAAACTATTCCCGCTCAAATCATGGAACACCATTTCTTTAAAATAAAAATTATTTATAAAATATTCAAAAATATTATCGGATTTAAATAATCATAAGTCATAATATTAGCCTAAAATGTTCCCACTGCTGGGACACAGGGCTCTTCTTTGTGAGAGTGGGCCTTAATTCACCTTGCGGACCCAGTAACCCGCACTGGCTCCGCGAGGTGGATTAAGGCGAGGTAGACTGACTTTAAACAAAAAGTAAAAATTGCTAATTATTCTCTTCGAACTATTTAAAACCACTGTCGAAAGGCATGTATGTAACGCGGCCATCTTCCCGCTGGTCATGCGAGCGCATCGACTTTATTAGATTACCACGAGCAAGTCGATAAACTATCAGCCTCCGTACACACTAGAGTGTAACGTTACACCTTAAATATGCGTGTGACAACACTACGAGATGTTCGAGGTCTGGAAGTGTAGCATCAGCCTATAATGTTCCCACTGCTGGAACACAAGCCTCCTCTCTGTGAGAGGGAGGGGGCCGTAATCCACCACGCGGGCCCCGTGCGGGTTGGTAGATGTCATATGTCCTCTAATTTTGGGCTCTAGCACATGCCGGTTTCAGCATGATGTTTTCCTTCACCGTTTTGAGAGCAGAAGTGATGAAATAATTACTGTAATATAATAAACTAGAAGTGCAGGCAAAATTAATATATTTATATATACTTTATTGTACACCACAAAAATACATAACAACAAAAAAATAAAAACAAAAAAATTATAAAAAATACAAATAATATTACAAAGAATTAAGTATTGTTTGTTTCTTTATAAAGTTTATAAGAAAGACTTTGTAATTTCAATTGTATTGGTGTAAATACCTGAAATAAACGATTCATATTATTAAAGCACAAGGAAAAGTAATTCTAGTGACAACGAAAACCCTCAATGGTTCAAATTGAATAAACCTTATGCTTTCCTACTGTATAACACGAAAAACGCACGCCACGCACGACTAACTCTTTCAAAATATAAGGACCACTGGTAGGATTCTAGTAAAAGCAGTGCTATGAAAGTAAAAACTCATGTCATTCCTTATTTTTCAATGTCCAACCAAAACTTGCAACAAATCCGCAGCCCCACAAAACGCATCGCACCGGTCCAGTTCGCGGCAACCCCACACATTCGCTTAACAACTGCTAACTAGTAAATCGGCATTAATTAAATGGAGTGCATCTAGACGGGACTGTCTGCATAGTTGAATGTTTGTGCTCAGATCCAACCACTCATGAAGTATCTTTTGTGGAATGGAGGAATACCTTCCCACAGGTGCACGAGTATTTGTGAACTATGGTTTTGTGGGAGAGAGAGAGTAACTTTTATATCGCTAATGTGTGTTCTTTGTTGCGCGTCGATGTCCCTGCCACCCTGTATAAAGCTATAATCGGACTAAACTGTTGGTCGACTGAACGATCTTCTTCTTCTTTTATACAGGAATTAGTTCGTATGAGTTGTATGAAGGTAGGAAGAAGCCATTTGGATTTAAGCTGGGGTAGAAACATGGCAAGAAACCCATGTCAAGATTTCTATTAGCATCTTTGACTATAATGACACCCAAAAGCTCTCCATCACTTCCACGGTAACGGTTCAGAAGATTTATTACTCTATTTTTTAAGATTTCAATTGACGAGTTTATTGTTTATCTTCAAGGGCGCCAGTTCCACATCGTTAAATCGGAAGGCACAATCATAAAAATATCCCTTACCAAAAATACATAAATCAGCTTACACAACAAAGCTTAGCATTCCACTCACCCCGTGACAGTTTAACAGCTTGAATATAATTCAAACAATAAACCGTTGACAATAACACATCGGTTCATTCGATTTCACTTCATTTATATGGGTTCGTTCGCTCGCAGTAGTGCAGCTGAATAACTGAGTAACAAGTTAATACTGTTAACTTTTGCGCAGTGTCGACCAAGCCTTTTGTTTTACGTTTTCAGCTCTCCTTGTTTGATTGTGTGTCTTGATTTTTGCATGGGATGAACAGAGCTTTTGTTTGTCGTGACTCTAATATACGTTTCTCGTCATTTAGTCTCTTTTTCAGCCAGCACGGGGAATATGAGGACAGTCCTCTCAAATAGTACTGAATTAGCCAGTCAAAATGGTTGGTAGCTGCACGGAATAGTAGATACCTACGTTTTTTCACTCGACGAAGCTCTTTTTATTTCATTGTCTCCCATTCATGTTATCCCAATTATACCAAATTAACTATAACCATAATTATCTTAGTCGTATTTTACCAATAGTAAATTTTACAACGTCCTTCCATCAAAATCCTCTTGTAACCAACGTAAAATTCCACCTACAATCATCAGCGCAAATACTAATAAAAAATTGCTGATACTTGTTAAAATTGCTACTTTCAGTTTAGTTGTTTCAGTGTGTGACTGCCGTAAAGCACCTCATATGATTCCATAATAAACTATAACAAATAACAAGCACATGGATCGCAACAATGATAGTGATTATTTAACTGGCAATATTGGCCGTGGTGTTAACGAGATGTGTTGCAAATCAAACAAAATGTAGCTGATTGCGTCCCGTCGATTCATATACTGTTTGCGGTCGTTAACTATGGCGGGGTAGCGTCGCTACATTCATTATACCACTTTATGTGCTCAATTATAGCTGCCGTTGTCAATCATCAGGCCATTCAAGTTTTGCGTGAAGTTGTGTTAATGTGTTAGTTTCTGTTCAGAGTACCGGAGTACGGGATCAATATCTGCATTTAAAAAATCAACTGAATATCGGAATATTCAGTTGATTTTTTAAATGCAGATATTGATCGTTGTTACTAACCCTGGTGTTAAAGATCATCATCAGGAGGTCACAAGTTTTATAATTCGTCAGCCCTAGATTACATAAGAGCACATGCTTGTAACCCATAGCCGTCAAAAAAAAAAATATTTCGTCGTCCAGAATCCGCGTTCAAACTTTTTAAAACTAAAACAAAACTTGTCTATGGCAACATTTACAAGAGAGAGGAAAAGGTCTCATGTGAGCATTAACGAAACTGACCATCTTCTTATGGTCTCAAATACTTGTTTATCGTATATAACTTATCTATTCTTCAACTGATCAAGTGAATCTAAAAATTTATTATTAGTAAACAAGATTAAATAAAAAAACTTCGCGCTGGCCCTTCGATTCTCACGCGGCTTTATCCCCCTCGTTGAAGATTAAAAAACACTAGTAATATTATAACATTGGACTCATTTGTGTTTGTAACGCTTTTTAAACTACAGTGTAAATAAATACAGTAATGAGAATTGACTTTGAACTTTATAAAGATCCTCTGTACATGAATCGTGTGTATCATTGACAGACTTAATGTATGTTTTGGGTAATATATATATAACATAATGACTAGCGTTTAGTGGATCTTTGACAGTCGTTACGGGCCATCAGAAGCCCGAAAGACTGACAACCAGTTTTTCCAAGGGGTAATACGATAACCAGTACCTAATTGGGTTGTGGAGCTCAGATAGGCAATCACTCCATGTAAAATACTGGTAGTCAGCTGCATCCGGTTAGACTGGAAGCCGACTCCAACATAGTTGACAAACGGCTTGGGAGATGATGTAGAGATGTAGTCATCTTATCATCATCTCATCGGGATCGAAACCACGGGTTAAAGCTAGTGCATTTACCCGTGGTTTTGATCCCGTGGTCAATATGCATTTAAAGGGTTAAAAAGTAGCCTATTTCACTCTCCGGCCTATATTACCCTAACTACATCTACGACTATTTTTGTAGGCAGCATTTTTGTCAAAACCGGTTAAAGATAGATATGTGTTCGCATTTATATTATTCGAATCCATGAAGGAACTGTTTCCAAATTAATTGAAATCCACTCCCAAACTTAATAATCCAAGATTGCAAGTCAGCTAAACAAAGGATCTCCTAAACTCATAACGTAAAAGCATCTTCAACAGTTTCAATCTGATCAAACGTAGGAGCCATCTAACTTGAACTTAAGCTGTGACCCACAACTTGCAACTTAGATTGCGTGCGCGTAATGGAATCGCTCTTACTTGCGTACTTGTATCAATCAAATGTAATGTTCAATTCAATTTAAGCTGCATGGTAGTTGCCTTGTTTGCTGGGTAAGGGAGTTCGGATAAGTGCTTGGCAATGTTTTCATACTGTCATTGAAATAAGTTTTTTTTTTTTGAGACATAAATTTAGTATAACATTAATTATAGATTTTATATTTACCTCACCCCCGGATTTTTAACAATTTTGGACTCGGTTTTCTCAAATACTGTTCTGTCTAGTTACAAAATTCTGTTCATCTGGCTTATCGCGACTACACACGCCTAGAAACCCAAATATACACTTTTATATTTTTTGCAACATTACATCTAAGTATAGCATATATCTCTAAACCCTCAAAAGTATAAATCCGTTTGAACCTTCCCCGCTGCACACTGGCTAACTGTCCTGGACGCGTCTTGTGCAATTACACGCGAATGAAGATAATAAAGGGTGGGCGCCCCGCCTGTTTCTTTCACGTGCACACTGGACGATTATTACGGCCAAATGACCGGCTTAAGACTGCATGTGGTCCAAGGTGGATAAAAAATCTGTTCTGTTTCACACTTTCATCTACAAGTCTTAAAAATAATGCTCTCAATATCCTGCTATAGGTGTCGACAGGTTAACTCATTGAGTTCAAAACAAACATACGGGTCGAATACAGAACCTCCTTTTTTGAAGTCGAATAAAAAGGGAAAAGTCGTTACAGCAAAAGCCGCCAAAGTTATAGAAACTTGCTTAATGTTATTATGTTGCAAAATATTGCTATACAAAAAGTAACTTCAGTGTGACCTTTAAGATAATAGTTTGTCTTAACGGTAAGCATGCCTCGATTTCCTAGAACGATTTTCCAAACAATTCAAAGATTTTTTGAAATACTCAATACCCTTAGATTGCTAAAAAATATGTGATAAAAACATTCCCTCAACCGATAGCGATGGCTATTGTGCACAAACGTTTCTTTTTCTGAGTGACACTCATCATCGTGCCACTTGCACCACCACATAAGCGGAGATACACGGCGAGCTCCCTATTGCCATCATTATGGAAACTCATCTCTCGATATAGGGAATTGATAACTGAGTCGTTCCACTCGATTGAACGGAGATAGTTAAAGAAACGATTTAAAAAGCTTGTCTTTTAGTAGGTACGTTACATTTTCTTTATTAAAAGATTCTATAATCAACTTTATTTGGAAGGGTTCTCCTTTTGAGCACCCTTATTGAGAAAGCCTTCGATTAATAAATAAAACATGGATTCATAATTTATAAGTTTGCCAAAGCCGATCAGCTAAGCATAAAGCTTTTTTAAGCTCCGACATCATTATACCGTTTTACAAACCTATATATAGCACACCTTTCTTTCTACAGAAATAAAGAATCTTATTTATGGAACCTTTATGTTGTAGACTCCTATTAGATCTAATAAAGGAAGTTATATTTTTAGAATCCTGAAAATGATATTAGCATAAAAATAGAACACTTTTAAAATACAAAACGGGAAAAAGTATATTTTTAATTGGTTTACCGGGCAAGGATTGATAAAGCAATTCATAAATATTTCTCCTAAAAAATAAATATAAATAAAAATAAATATTAATCCTGGACAGCAAAAATGTAATAAATTAAGTAATTTTAGTGTTTATTTCTGTACAAGTGATTTGTAATCTTTAGAAATAAATGAATTCAAACCGTTCTCAGACTTCCAAAACTAATAATATACAAAACGTATCTTTACCAAAGACCAGACCAATTTTACAAACAAAACCTCATAAAATTGCCGAAAATCAACGTTAATTTCACACCCCAAAACGAGTCAAGCGACAAAGATCAGAAAGCACCGTGACGAGATCACCGAACAAAAGTTAATAACTAAATAAAATAACGAAGGTCTAGAGAAACGTGGCCAATCACCAACCCTTGTAATGTGTGAAGTGACGCGTATAACTACCAGTGACGGGGTGACGCCGGGGTGACGGGGTGACCATAGAACCGGACCCTAAGGATAGCACCCCTCTCACGGGTCAATGAAAAACCCATGTGAAAAAATTAAAGGGTCACCAAATAAGTTTTTTATTTATTTTTTAATGTCTTTAGTTACGGTATAGGAGTTTTTTAGATTGGCTTAAAATGTTTAGTCATTGTTTGAATTACGATGGCAAGAGCGATGGCAGAAATTGATGATTAAAGTGCAGTGGCCCAAAACGTCAATGTTGTAACATGTATGTTTGTTTTTCTTTTTGTTGCTATGTGAGGGTAACTTCGAAGTTGAATAATTGAATTGGAAGGACTCTAGGAAGTTTTGCTTGCCAATTGAAACATTACTTCGCTAGTAATTCCGTATATCTTAAGCAATGTAAACACCCGATACTCAACAATATTCTTAAGAGTAAACCGACAGGTACGAAACTCACGAATTCTGAGAGCCGAATCCAGACACCCCGAGATAGGATTTGAATGGTAAAGTAGCTTAAAATTAACATAATCCCGTATTTTGTATCTTTATGTTCTCACTGCATTATTTGCAGCTGAGATCTTTTGAGACATCGATCTGTGTATATTAACAATTTCGAAGAGGGTGGCAGGTTTTCCCATCGGGTTTTTTGGGAATAGCTGCTCACTCAACAGACTGTTTCAGCGTAAGTAAACAGTTTGGAAATTAAATACATTTTCTCAAATGTATAAAGAGTTAGTTCACACACTCAGGTGACAGAAGGTTTTCGAGGTTGCTAGAAAACGTTCGATTGACCATATAGTAAGGTGCAGTAAAAAAAAGGAAAAAAAAAGTTAAAAAAACGCGAAAAAAAATTACGTGACAATAGAGATCAAACGGCCTTTCTGTGAATTATAATCTACTTGTATTTAACATCCCTAACCATAAACTCAAAGCATATTCCAACAAACACCCAAAAAATCAGCAAGTCTGAGAAACACACATGAGCTGTAAATGAAAGTAGTTAAGTGCAAACTATCTACCCACCCCGAGTCCCGCGGGCTGTATGCAAATATTCGTAGCGGCTGACGATTGTGACGAACCAGTGTAACTTTCATCATTACACACTGTTTTGCTTTGTCTACGTACTAGATTGCGCTGTGAAAATCTAAATTATGCATATTCTGTGATTTTCGGCGCAAGGATTGTACGAATAATTTGCGTTTTGGGAATTGGGCGGGTGATAAGATTATTGTTGGGTGTTGGGGTCGTTAGACGTGGTGACGTCAACCATAATAACTACATCTACATCAATAATAATGTAAAGGAAACAGGGAAAGCTTGACTAACAAGAGACCTAACCAGTATTAGATTAATTATATACAGCCCTACAGAGTTTTTTTTTTAACTTTGGGGCGAAAAGCTAAACAATTAGGAATAGGGGAAACCTGTGAAAGAAATTATAAAGTTGATTTAATAGAAAACTAAAACTTACCTACCTAAAGTAAAGAACTGTAAAAAGTTACTTACCTTTTTTTTATAATGTTTATTCTGGCTAAATGTTTTTATTTTATAAATAAATTTATTAATAAGGCTAAATAATGTGTTTTAAATTAATGTAACGATAATTAATACAGAATGTCTTGTAAAATTAATGAATAATAGAAACTACCATTTAAAGGACATAATTGGAATTGGACATAAATATTATACTGTCAAATGTCTGAATATGTACCTATTAGGAAACTTTATTAATGACTTTAAGACCAACAATGTAACAATACCTATTCCAAATAAATGATTATTATGGTTATGAAAATTCCAATCTTCTCTTTTCATCAAAATATACTGGATTGCAAACACATACTTACGATATGGTGCTTTGTGTTACAAATATTAATTAATAGCTGCGCCCCGCGGTTTCACCCGCATAAGTTTCGATCCCGTAGGAAAATCGGGATGAAAGTATCCTATATGTTAATCCCGGTTATAAGCCATCTGTGTGCCACATTTCATCCAAATCCGTTCAGTACTTTTAGCGTGAAGGAGTAACAAACATCCATCCATCCATCCATACAAACTTTCACGTTTATAATATTAGTATGATTTATTAAATGGGCAAACTTCTAATACTAAATAAACTAACAAACTATTAAAATGAAAATAAAATATCCTAACCTAACTAAAACTAATAACAAATTAAAATATGGCGTCGAAATATTCCTTCACATCGCTGTCGACTGGTAATGTACCCAAGAGACTGGCGGCATTGCCATGTTATATGGCAATACTTATCCTCTGGCCAAGGTAAAAGCCAACCCTTGGGTCACGGGAAATGTCAACCAGCCGTCTGGAGATTTAAAAAGAAAGAAAGGAAATACGTTTATTTGCGGTAAACATGACGCCAAAAACAACATAAAACACAAAAAAAAAATAAGAAAGGGCTGGGGGAAACATGCGTCACATCCACGCAAAACGGCTATGGCTCAGCATTATGCTGCGACTCTATACAAGACAGAGCCCCAGCGTTGGTTTTCAGCGACAGTCGGCAATCAATCATTACATTGAACAAGCCATGAGTTATTTGAAAAACACATTTTTTTTTACAATTTGTTCCTCCATCTGACACCGCTCAGTGATTCCTCATCCCACGTGTAAATGATTAAACAATTAAACCAGACGAGACAATAGACGCATATTTGACAATCAGTGTTTATGAATTCAAGGCGCGGCTGGTTGACGCCGAACGCTTGCAAATTAATAACGATTTAATTTGTCAATACCGATCGCGAATAAATGTTTTAGTTTTGTGGCGTTTTAAGCGAGGGATGTTTTTTATTTAAACTGCAACGATTACGGTTCCGGGTTGAATGCGGAAATAAAATGGTGACTTTTGTATTGTCGTTTCTTTCATAATTCAGTTTGAAGTAAAAGAATCTTTAAGCTTTTCAACACTTGTAGAGAAAAATAAAATTCATAGTTCTAGGGTTCACAATAGAATAACTTTTGGCCACACGTCAACACCATTATTTCGTATCATACCTCATTATTTTGTAATTCCTAAATATGTACGCCTAAGAAAACCAAATTAAATAAAAAACTGCAAGTCTGACTCGGACATGAAGGGTTCCGTACTACAAGGCAAAAAACGCCGAAAATACACGTTTCGTGAATGGAGACGCCTTTCATTTTTAGTTTTATTTTATTTTTATTATTTGTTGTTATAGCTGCAATAGAAATACACACTCTGTAAAATTTTAACTGTCTATCTATTACGGTTCATGAGATATTGCCCGCTGATAGACGAACGGACAGGCAGACAGCAGATTAGTAATAGGGTCCAGTTGGCACCCTTTGGAAACGGAACCCTAAAAACAATATTTAACCAATAATACCTAACGGTCATCAACTCATCACATTAAAAATCTATTCAGCCCTTAACCGCTCGCCTTAACATTCCTTAAATTTCGTCATTATCGTTTAGGTAAGTTCTAAAGTGACGTCACGCTAATTCGCCGCCATTTGCAGCGTATCGCGCGGTGTCGCACGGCGTCGCAACGAGTAATTTATTGCCGAACGAAAGTAGCTTGTAATCTTTAACGCGGATTTAATACTTCGTCTTCTTATTGAGGTCACGTTTATTTTTGGAGTCTGCGCTTACCTTTGTAATGGAGTGATCATTTTGTTTTTGTTTTCATTGCATTAAGTCAGGCAGAAAACTACAGTACGCCACCTGCTACGATCCATACACACTACTTCGGCCTCGTAAGTATTTTGGGAGACCAGTTCTAAGTTTTTTGACGTGGGACTCCTCCCCCCCAAGGTAGATGGACCGACGACCTTGCGGAGGGCAAGGTGCTATGGCGCAGCCTGTGAGAAGCCTATGTCCAGCAGTGGGCTGCGATAGGCTGAGTTGATTGAAGTATTTTGGAAAAACGTTTTGTAGGTGACATGACGGCTACAGATTGTATCCATCCCTAAAAATGGTGACTACCGAAATCAACAACAATATTGTTTATATGTTTGTGTGTATGTATTTATATATAACTATTTATTCGTGTATTTTATAGCCACTTCCGAGCTATCCATCCCGTGTGTTGCACCGGCCATGTTTTGTCTCTGCATCACCCTAAGGTTGACTGGTAGAAAATGCCTCAGGCATTAAGGAGTTTATTTATAAATGTTGCTTGAAGTTAAGTAATGATTAGCGACTCTTTGACCATACATTTTTTTTTTTTTTCTTTGAGAATCAAACTATTACACATAGTTTCTTAATTAATAAAACCTTAGTATTAGTAGTTTATGTGTAACCCACAACGTTATCCACATGTTATTTTTGACGTTTAAACCTCACTTAACTTTAAACAACGTTTATAAATAAACCCCTTTAGCCGCCTTTGTACAGTATGTTTTTACTTGTATATAAAGTTGAAATAAATATGGGTGAAAAACCCGTTGCATCGTCAATGAGGAAACAAAACTAAACACTCTAAACGTTAAAGTTAAGCAGAAATTATTTCACAGACTTTATCCCATAACTCTCCAGCAAATACTTTCGCATATAAATCAAAATGTAAATAAGAAATATTGAAGGAAGCTGACGGTGCCATCGGTTCGTTGGTCCACCATTTGTTTGGAAACCCCATCCCGCTCGGACCGGCTCCGCACAATTCAATTTGTTACGTTTGATTGAATATAACATTTTAGTTTAAACTGGCGAATTCTCTCAATATGCGTTATTATTTATTTTGTGAATAAAAATATGACGTTAGAATATTGCGATTATCATCACTTATTATGCCAGGCTATTTATTTCATTAGTAAGCCGGCTATCCCTATGTCCTAAAGATAGCCAACATTCGTTTTTAGTCGGATGGAGTCTGACTTCAAAATTCTATATTTTTGCACCAGCAAAGTCTTCAAAGCCAAAGCATTTATTTCATAAAGGGACATAAAAAGCACTTTTGAACAAAATTCAAAATTTACAAAGAAATATAATTGATTCTAGTCGTTCCTTCCAAAAGGTTCTAGTTCTAGTTTTCGTATGGAGTAGAGTGGTCAAGAAACTCCACCGTTACTCTTTCAAAATGTTGAAATGTTTGTGAAGATGATACACCTACAATAAGATTACTATGACACAAAATGTATGCATTTTTCTTTTATTGCCTGTATTCCCCTGAGGCTTGTTTTCGTTTTCTCATATTTTGATTAACTTACTTTTCGTTTGCCGAGCCCCATATTTGTATGTTTTACCAACACTACCCCAGTTATTTTATAAGTCCAAAAGAAATGTCATCTTTAAACTCTTCAACAGAGCACTATAAAATCTTCTAACATTTTCAATATTTTCACGTCTAAAAGTGAAAATACGCGAGTATCGCCATTATTGGCCAGTTTGCGACAAACAAAGGGTGCGCGTACAAAAAGTTTGACAGCTCGTTAGGACGGGAGGCACACTAATTGGCTACCTAGGGGACATTTTGACTATCAGTGCCTGTGTACTTGCCTTTGTTTGTGTGTTTAAGGTAATTCGAGCTTGAAATTTCTTGGTTTTTATTTGAATAGACAGCATAGTACACTGTTGGTCTTTCGTCGCACTTTTTTGAAGAATTTCCAGGTTGAAATGTTGCTTTTTCTCGCGGTAGGTAGCATCTACGCAAATCTGAAACGACTTTATCGTGTAGGTAGCTAATAGTTTGGAAATCTAAACTCTTCTGTTATCCAATATCGGTCTAGCCTCTTATGAAACCAATACATGACTCCACAAAAGACCCACTTCAACAACTCTCAATAAAACTCAAAAACCTCACTATAACATTAAAACGTACAGCGTTTACATTAAGAAAGCCCTTACCGGCAGCTATTTAATCTTGGTAATTGCCCCGAAAGCTTATCAAAGTTGTTCCGAAGTTTGCTTATTACGATTCAGCGTACGAGGCTTGGTAGGCCACTCATGAAATTAAATTACATCGAACCGCGCCGCCGCCGGTGCTTCGTACAAAACTCGCCTTTTTTAAAAGTGGCCGCACAGTTGAATTTTTTTTTCTGAGAAGCGGCCATTTTATGCCTGTGAGTTGATTGCATCTAGGAAGGAAGGCGTGTTTCATAATCTCGTTAGATCTCTTTTTAAAGGTTGTAAGACACAATTTTACCAAAACACTAAAATGCTCAAACCTTGAGTTGTCATTTCCATTACGTGTATCGAGACACACAATAGCCACTATCAAGAAAAATTCAGACATGTAAAGAAAATTAATAACATTTTAGAGAAGTTTCATCTGAACTATTTTCACACTCTATGACGTATAGGTAATACATAAATTGCGATATTGCCAAGAAAGGCAAAGTTTAGCATGCACCACGCTGCGTTCAGAAGAGTGAGTGAGCGCTGTTTTTTAGCAAATAAACACGCAATTTTGAAGGGCAGACATTAAAAAGTAACTCTTTACTATACATATGAAATAAAATATCAGGTTCCCTTAGTTTAGTATAAATTAAAGGTACACAACTGACGAAAATTGGTTGACGTCCGATCTTAATTACGCCAATTTTCCACTAATTGGAACAATAAATAAGCTTTATACGAACGAGAGACATTACGATGGCCATAAATATATTGTAAGGGCAAAAACTATGGGGTGCTAGGGCAGAAAACCTCCACGTGTGCCTGGGGACTGGAGTTCCCTTCTGGATACGTCCGGGGGGAAGACCAGTTTTCGGGCCGGTGCATCCTGGGGTGCGGGCAGCTATTTCTCAGTGGGATTTTTTCCCAATGAGATCTCGCTGCCCGCATGCTAATGTTCTGCCAAGAGGAACGCTCCACACAAGCCGCTATGAGGAGCAGAGCGGCTACTGTGTGGAGTAAGAGCGGGCCTGGTGTGCACTTACCCTGCCGCCGGGCAGGCAGGAGGGGATAACCCCCCCTCCTGCCACCGTTAATATCGTAGCCCCGAAGATTGTCAAGGTCATGTCTCTGACTTTTGACGGGGGTCGAGGGTCTTGGCTTAACCGCCCGGACCGCGAGGAAGATTAATCTCTATAAAAAATTCCCCAAACCTCCAAGCGGCGGCGCACCGTGAGGGAGGTAGTAAGCTTGACTAATGGGTAGCTTGGTTTAGTCACTAGTGCGAACCACGTAATTTGAGCAAGTACAAGAAGTTTTTTACTCGTGGGAACAAATATGGATTCATTTTTTAAAACAAACCCCAAAACCACAACAGACGAAGATGCGGTGTCGGAGTCCGACGCTGCATCTGGAGGAGCGAGCACGGGAGGCTCAGTGAGCCCTCGCCGTGACCAGAAGACGGCCGCTGCCAAGAGAAAGGCACAGAGCAAGCGGCCAAGGTCAGTGGACGGCCAGGGGTCGTCCTCTGACGGGGAGCTGGCCTCGGCCAGAAAAATCCCCACCAGCAGGCGCGGAGGAGCCCGAGAGCGAGGCTTAGGGAGGGGGCTCACCGCTCGGGAGGCGGCGGAGAAAGCGGAGGAGCCCGCAAAGGTGGGGGGGTCTGGTCGCGCGGTCGCATCGGAGCCTTCGAGTGACGAGGCGGCGGAGGCAGGCGGCCCTGATGCGGACCGCAAAGAGAGGTTTGCGGCGGTCGTGGAGGCCGCGATCCGGGACGTGGCCCTGAAGAAGTTACAGACTTCTAAAAACAGGGCCATAGTCTCGGCCAAGGCCTCCATCATGGCGGCGGCGGAAGCCATTCACATCGGGCCCCCGCCGGACGTAACGTCCGATATGCGGGCGGAGGTGGCCCGCTTGACGGCTGCCATGGAGCTCCTCCGAAAGGAGAACGAGGAGCTCCGAGCAGACCTGGCCGGGCTGCGAGCAGCCGGCACAGCGCAGATGACACCATCAAGCCAGCCCGTGCCGGTGGAGCACCAGGTCCTGAACCTGGTTCGGCAGGAGCTGGCGACCTTCCAGGCGCGGTTCGCCGTCCTGGAGGGTATAGTCCTGCGCCCCCCCTTGGCGGGTAGAACGGACCCAGGGCCGAAGAAGGCGGCCTCGTACGCGGCTGCTGCTGCCCCTAAGCCCGGGCCGTCTGGCCGGGCACAGGCGCCGGTTAAACCGGCGTCGGCTAGAGGAGCCCCGGCGCCGGCAAAACCGACGTCGGCTGGTGGAGCCTCGGCGCCCGCAAAATCGGCGCCTGCCGCCAAACCCGCGGCGCCGGCCCAGAGAAAGGGCAGAACGGCTGGGGAGGGGAAGGCCCCAGAGCCTACGCCTTCCCAAAACAAATCTCCCACGACCAACGCTGAGTGGCAGGTGGTCGGGGAGAAGAAGAAGGCGGCCAAGGCGGCCAGGAAAAAGGCGCAGAGGAAGCGGCGCAAGGAGCGAGCCGTTGCGGCTAGGCTTCGCTCCCCTAAGACCGCGGCTGTAGTTATCACGCTACAGCCGGACGCGGTTAAGAGGGGGGTGACCTACTGCGACGTGCTCACCAAGGCGAGAGCGACCGTGGATCTCCAGGAGTTGGGGATCACCGGAGGCCTCCGGCATAGGGTGACCGCCACTGGTGCCCGCATGCTGGAGATCCCCGGTGCGACGAGTGGCCCCACCGCTGACGCCCTGGCTGAAAAGCTAAGGGCGTCCCTCAATGCGGACGAGGCTCGAGTCTCCAGGCCCGTCAAGTGCGCGGATATGCGCATTGTGGGCCTGGATGACTCGGTGACGGGGGCAGAGGTGGTAGCCGCCGTCGTCAGGACTGGCGGGTGTCTGGCCGACCAGGTGAAGGCGGGCACCCTACGTCCTGACTTCACGGGTATGCGAACCATAACGGTAAGCTGTCCCGTGACGGCGGCGAGGAAAATTGTGGAGGGCGGAAGGCTCCTGGTGGGCTGGGTGTCAGCGCAGGTCAAGCTGCTGGAGCCCAGACCTCTAAGGTGCTATCGATGCCTCGTGGGGCACCACGTGGGCGTCCAGTGCACCTTAGAGGACCGCAGCACTCTGTGCTTCCGCTGCGGCAAGCCCGGACATACGGCCGGCTCGTGCAACGCCGCGCCGCACTGCGTCGCATGTGCGGCTGCTGGCAAGCCGGCCGATCACCGGGCGGGGAGCAAGTCCTGCGCTCCACCCGCCGAAGCCAGGAGGAAGGGCAGGCCCTCCGCCGTCGTCGCCACCACCACCGTCGCCGCCACTGTCGCCGCGACCGCCACCGCCGCCGCCGCCGCCGCCACCACCGCCGCCGCCGCCGCCGCCGCCGCCGCCGCCGCCACCACTGCCGATAGGGTCCGGGAGGGGGCTGAAATGGAGGAGTAATAACTCCTCCACTACGCCTTCTCCAGGCGAACATCAACCACTGCGCCTGCGCTCAGGACCTGTTGCTCCAGAGCATGGCGCAGTGGTCGATTAACATCGCCGTGGTCGCTGAGCCGTACTTTGTCCCGCCCAGGGATGACTGGGTGGAGGACCTGAACGGCTCAGTGGCCATAATTTCGTCGGCCGCCGCCGGTACCCCGTCCCTCGAAGGTGTCACGAGGGGACAGGGGTGCGTAGCAGCACGGTTCGGAGAGATTGTAGTAGTGGGAGTATACTTCTCTCCGAGCCGAACTCTCGCCGAGTTCCAGAACTCTTTAACAGAGTTGAGTGTCGTCGTCGCTAGAAACCATGCCTTCTCCGTGCTAGTGCTTGGGGACTTCAACGCCAAGAATTTGGCCTGGGGTTCCCGTTGCACGGATGTGCGGGGCAGGATGGTGGAGGACTGGGCTCTGGAAACAGGCCTGGTCGTCCTAAATCGGGGTTCTGTTCCTACGTGTGTGCGGATGCGGGGCGAGTCGGTGGTGGACATCTCGTTCGCCAGCCCCGCTCTGTCACAGCGTGTCATTGACTGGCGCGTCATGGAGGAGGTGGAGACCTACTCCGATCATCGGTATATCCGGTTTGAGGTCTCCACCCAGACCTCTAGCGCGCTGGTCCAACAGGCCCCGAGTGGTCCGCGGTGGGCGCTGAAGCAGCTGGACCGGGAGCTTCTCCTGGAAGCCTCGATCGTGCAGGCCTGGGTGTTTTCACCGGACAGGCCTGCTGATATTGACGATGAGGTGGAGTGGTTCCGGGAGGCCATGTCCGAGATTTGTGACGTGGCAATGCCCCGAGTCCGGCCAGGATGCGCCCGACGTCAGGTGTACTGGTGGTCGCAGGAGGTTGGGGCGCTACGCAAGGCGTGCGTCGACGCGCGACACCGGTACACCAGGCACCGCAGGCTCCGCATCCGCCCTCCGGATGCGGAAGCCACGGAGGTGGAGCTATACGAGGGGTACAGAGCGGCGAAGACCGCCCTCCAACAGGCTGTTCAGCGGGCCAAGGATATGGCCCGCGAGGAGATGCTGGAGACTCTGAACAGAGATCCATGGGGGCGCCCCTACAGAATGGTGCGGAATAAACTCCGCACATGGGCCCCCCCGCTGACGCAGAGTCTCCGCCCACAGCTGGTGGAGGAGGTGGTGAGCGCTCTGTTCCCTTCAAGGGGGGAGCATACTCCCCCGCCTATGGCTCCGCCACTTGCGGTGCCCGAAGCGGGCCACGCGGACAACGACGACGACACCCCTGAAGTGACCGGGGTAGATCTGAGAGCGGCGGTAGGCAGGTTGAAGGCCAAAAATACCGCCCCGGGACCCGACGGCTTGCCGGGTAAAGCCTGGGTCCTGGCCTCGAGGGCTCTCGGGCCTCGACTGGAGGCGCTCTTAAGCGCATGCATGGAGAGAGGCCAGTTTCCACTCCGTTGGAAGACGGGGAAGCTGGTCCTCATTCAGAAGCCAGGGCGCCCTGCGGACTCTCCGTCCGCATACCGGCCCATAGTGCTGCTCGACGAGGTCGGCAAGCTCTTTGAGAGAGTGATTGCGGGCCGCCTCGTCGGGCACCTGGTGAGGACGGGGCCGGACCTTGCGGAGTGCCAGTTTGGCTTCCGCAAGGGGCGCTCGACGGTGGACGCCATCATGCGCGTGAGAGCCCTCACGACGGGGGACGCGGTGTCACGGGGTGGGGTGGTCGTGGCGGTGTCACTCGACATCGCCAACGCGTTCAACACCCTGCCCTGGAGCTGCATAGGGGAGGCACTCCGGTATCACCGGGTGCCGACTTACCTCCGTCGAATAGTCGGGGCGTATTTGACGGACAGAGCCGTCATCTACCCCGGTCGCGACGGGAACTGGAACCGGCGAGAGATGTCGTGCGGTGTCCCACAGGGATCGGTTCTGGGGCCGCTCCTGTGGGACATCGGTTACGACTGGGTGCTGCGGGCCGACCTCCCTGATGGCGTCAGCGTAGTTTGCTACGCTGACGACACGCTGGTCCTGGCGCAGGGGAGGTCGCATCAGGCGGCGGCTGACGCGATGACACGCGGGGTTGCGATAGTCGTGGAAAGGATCCGGCAGTTGGGTCTCGAGGTGGCATTGCACAAGTCCGAGGCCATGTCTTTTCATGGGCCCCGGTACGGGCCACCTTCGGGATCCCAACTGATGGTAGGAGGGGTTCACATCGGCGTCGAGAAGACGATGAGATACCTGGGTCTCGTCCTCGACAGCCGGTGGAACTTCGTCGAGCACTTCCGACGTTTGGCCCCAAAACTGGAACGGACCGGGGCCGCCTTAAGGCGGCTCCTGCCCAATCTGAGGGGGCCAAACGCCTCCTGCCGGAGGCTTTACGCGGGGGTCGTGCGGTCCATGGCCCTATATGGGGCCCCGGTATGGGCGCGTTCACTGCGGCTTCGAGCCGCACACTACCTGAACGCGCCCCAAAAGGTGGTAGCCGTAAGGCTGATCCGGGGGTACCGCACGATCTCGCGCGAGGCAGCAAGCCTCCTTGCCGGACTGCCACCATGGGATCTGGAGGCGATAGTCCTCGCGCGCCTGTATGACTGGCGCGCGGAGGCACTACGTCGGGGGGAAACTCTGCACCCGCGGCAAATCGCTGCGGAGCGGACGGACCTCCGGCGCGGTCTCATGGTGGAATGGAAGGCGCGACTATCGCAACCCAGCGCAGGGCACGCCACGATAGCGGCGATAAGACCCCTCTTTGAGGAGTGGCTAGAGAGGCGTCACGGCGCTCTCACCTACCGCCTGACGCAGGTCCTCTCCGGACACGGATGTTTCGGGAGGTTCCTGCACATCATCAGGCGGGAGGAGACGCCCGGGTGTCACCACTGCGAGGATCGCCCAGAGGACACGGTGGAGCATACGGTGGAGGTCTGCCCCGCTTGGGCAGAGCACCGCCGTGTCCTCGTAGAGGCGATCGGCAGCGGCGGCGACCTCTCGCGCCCGGCCCTGGTGCAAGCCATGGTCCGGGGCGAGAGGGAGTGGGAGGCGGTCACCTCCTTCTGCGAAGCAGTCATGCTAGCGAAGGAGGTGGCGGGATGGGCGAGGGAAAGATCCTCACGCCTCAGCCGCCGAGGGAGACGCTCCGGGCGTTGGGAGCCGCGTGACGACTCCCGGCCACCGTAGGCGCGGGCCTGCGGGCGGAGAGCAATGGGTAGCTCTCCGTCCGATCAGGACCAGGCCCGTGCCGGACGGCGTGTATGTGTTCCACGCGCGCCTCAAAGAGATGTCAGCGTAGTTGACGGGGCCCGACAGGGCCGAAGCCTGCCGGGGTAGCGGGATCGTCCGAAAGGGTTACCGCTGCCCTGGTACGTAAAGGGCTAAGGAAGGAACACGGGTGGGTTTTAGTCAGTAAGAGTCTGACACTCCCTTCTGCTCCACCCAGAGCGGGAGGAGTCATTTGATGATTTCCCATCCTGAAAAAAAAAAAAAAAAAAAAAAGGGCAAAAACTATTATTTTAGCTATTCAATTTTACTGATTGGATTAATTTTGAGATGAAAACGGGGTCAAGGTTGGCTCTTATAGGTTATATATTAGGTTTAGGGTTGAGTTTACCAAAGTCAGATTTTTGATCCATATTTTAATCTCCTACCTAGAATACCCTATATACCTAGAATAGTCTTATAGTGAGACTTTTTTTGAATTTTTGACTGTTTTCCCATACTAGAACAGTTTTATTCCACAGATAAAAGATATCTGACTGGTAAAATCTATCCGTGGTCGTCTACATATTTTTTTTTTTGTCACGAGTAGTTAAAGTTAACGCGCAAACAACAGTTTTATGTCATTCTTGCAGCAAACTTGCATATTACCCGTTTTCTGTTAACAAAGTACCTTCAAACGGGGTGCCAGGGCAGAAAACCTCCACGTGTGCCTGGGGACTGGAGTTCCCTTCTGGATACGTCCGGGGGGAAGACCAGTTTTCGGGCCGGTGCATCCTGGGGTGCGGACAGCTATTTCTCATTGGGATTTTTTCCCAATGAGATCTCGCTGCCCGCATGCTAATGTTCTGCCAAGAGGAACGCTCCACACAAGCCGCTATGAGGAGCAGAGCGGCAACTGTGTGGAGTAAGAGCGGGCCTGGTGTGCACTTACCCTGCCGCCGGGCAGGCAGGAGGGGATAACCCCCCCCTCCTGCCACCGTTAATATCGTAGCCCCGAAGATTGTCAAGGTCATGTCTCTGACTTTTGACGGGGGTCGAGGGTCTTGGCTTAACCGCCCGGACCGCGAGGAAGATTAACCTCTATAAAAAATTCCCCAAACCTCCAAGCGGCGGCGCACCGTGAAGGAGGTAGTAAGCTTGGCTAATGGGTAGCTTGATTTAGTCACTAGTGCGAACCACAGAATTTTGAGCAGTTTAATACTCGTGGGAACAAATATGGAATTTTTTTTAAAAAACCCCACAACACCACCAAGCCAGCCCGTGCCGGTGGAGAACCAGGTCCTGAACCTGGTTCGGCAGGAGCTGGCGACCTTCCAGGCGCGGTTCGCCGTCCTGGAGGGTATTGTTCTGCGCCCCCCCTTGGCGGGTAGGACGGCCCCAGGGCCTAAGGCGGCCTCGTACGCGGCCGCGGCCGCCCCTAAACCCGGGCCGTCTGGCCGGGCCCAGGCGCCGGCCAAACCAGCGTCGGCTAGAGGAGCCCCGGCGCCGGCGAAACCGACGTCGGCTGGTGGAGCCTCGGCGCCGGCGAAATCGGCGCCTGCCGCCAAACCCGCGGTGCCAGCCCAGAAAAAGGGCAGAACGGCTGGGGAGGGGAAGGTCCCAGAGCCTACGCCTCCCCCAAACAAATCTCCCACGACCAACGCCGAGTGGCAGGTGGTCGGGGAGAAGAAGAAGGCGGCCAAAGCGGCCAGGAAAAAGGCGCAGAGGAGGCGCCGCAAGGAGCGAGCCGTTGCGGCTAGGCTTCGCTCCCCCAAGACCGCGGCTGTAGTCATTACACTACAGCCGGACGCGGTCAAGAGCGGTCAAGAGGGGGGTGACCTACGGCGACGTGCTCGCCAAAGCAAGAGCGACGGTGGATCTCCAGGAGCTGGGGATCACCGGAGGCCTCCGGCATAGGGTGACCGCCACTGGTCCCCGGTGCGACGAGTGGCCCCACCGCTGACGCCCTGGCTGAAAAGCTAAGGGCGTCCCTCAATGCGGACGAGGCTCGAGTCTCCAGGCCCGTCAAGTGCGCGGATATGCGCATTGTGGGCCTGGATGACTCGGTGACGGGGGCCGAGGTGGTAGCCGCCATCGTCAGGACGGGCGGGTGTCTGACCGACCAGGTGAAGGCGGGCACCCTACGTCCTGACTTCACGGGTATGCGAACCATAACGGTTAGCTGTCCCGTGACGGCGGCGAGGAAGATAGTGGAGGGCGGAAGGCTCCTGGTGGGCTGGGTGTCAGCGCAGGTCAAGCTGCTGGAGCCCAGACCTCTAAGGTGCTATCGATGCCTCGTGGGGCACCACGTGAGCGTCCAATGCACCTTAGAGGACCGCAGCACTCTGTGCTTCCGCTGCGGCAAGCCCGGACATACGGCCGGCTCGTGCAACGCCGCGCCGCACTGCGTCGCATGTGCGGCTGCTGGCAAGCCGGCCGATCACCGGGCGGGGAGCAAGTCCTGCGCTCCACCCGCCGAAGCCAGGAGGAAAAGCAGGCCCTCCGCCGTCGTCGCCACCACCACCGTCGCCGCCACTGTCGCCGCCACCGCCACCGCCGCCGCCGCCGCCGCCACCACCGCCGCCGCCGCCGCCGCCGCCGCCGCCGCCGCCACCACTGCCGAGGGGGCCCGGGAGGGGGCTGAAATGGAGGAGTAATAACTCCTCCACTACGCCTTCTCCAGGCGAACATCAACCACTCCGCCTGCGCTCAGGACCTGTTGCTCCAGAGCATGGCGCAGTGGTCGATTAACATCGCCGTGGTCGCTGAGCCGTACTTTGTCCCGCCCAGGGATGACTGGGTGGAGGACCTGAACGGCTCAGTGGCCATAATTTCGTCGGCTGCCGCCGGTACCCCGTCCCTCGAAGGTGTCACGAGGGGACAGGGGTGCGTAGCAGCACGGTTCGGAGAGATTGTAGTAGTGGGAGTATACTTCTCTCCGAGCCGAACTCTCGCCGAGTTCCAGAACTCTTTAACAGAGTTGAGTGTCGTCGTCGCCAGAAACCACGCCTTCTCCGTGCTAGTGCTCGGGGACTTCAACGCCAAGAATTTGGCCTGGGGTTCCCGTTGCACGGATGTGCGGGGCAGGATGGTGGAGGACTGGGCTCTGGAAACAGGCCTGTCACAACGTGTCATTGACTGGCGCGTCATGGAGGAGGTGGAGACATACTCCGATCATCGGTATATCCGGTTTGATGTCTCCACCCAGACCTCTAGCGCGCTGGTCCAACAGGCCCCGAGTGGTCCACGGTGGGCGCTGAAGCAGCTGGACCGGGAGCTTCTCCTGGAAGCCTCGATCGTGCAGGCCTGGGTGTTTTCACCGGACAGGCCTGCTGACATTGACGATGAGGCGGAGTGGTTCCGGGAGGCCATGTCCGAGATCTGTGACGTGGCAATGCCCCGAGTCCGGCCAGGACGCGCCCGACGTCAGGTGTACTGGTGGTCGCAGGAGGTTGGGGCGCTACGCAAGGCGTGCGTCGACGCGCGACATCGGTACACCAGGCACCGCAGGCTCCGCATCCGCCCTCCGGATGCGGAAGCCACGGAGGTGGAGTTGTACGAGGGGTACAGAGCGGCGAAGACCACCCTCCAAGAGGCTGTCAAGCGGGCCAAAGATACGGCCCGCGAGGAGATGTTGGAGACTCTGAACCGAGATCCATGGGGGCGCCCTTACAGAATGGTGCGGAATAAACTCCGCACCTGGGCCCCCCCGCTGACGCAGAGTCTCCGACCCCAGCTGGTGGAGGAAGTGGTGAGCGCTCTGTTCCCTTCACGGGGGGAGCATACTCCCCCGCCTATGGCTCCGCCACTTGCGGTGCCCGAAGCGGACCACACGGACGACGACGACGACACCCCTGAAGTGACCGGGGTAGATCTGAGAGCGGCGGTAGGCAGGCTGAAGGCCAAAAATACCGCCCCGGGACCCGACGGCTTGCCGGGTAAAGCCTGGGTCCTGGCCTCGAGGGCTCTCGGGCCTCGACTGGAGGCGCTCTTAAGCGCATGCATGGAGAGAGGCCAGTTACCACTCCGTTGGAAGACGGGGAAGCTGGTCCTCATTCAGAAGCCAGGGCGCCCTGCGGACTCTCCGTCCGCATACCGGCCCATAGTGCTGCTCGACGAGGTCGGCAAGCTCTTTGAGAGAGTGATTGCGGGCCGCCTCGTCGGGCACCTGGTGAGGACGGGGCCGGATCTTGCGGAGTGCCAGTTTGGCTTCCGCAAGGGGCGCTCGACGGTGGACGCCATCATGCGCGTGAGAGCCCTCACGACGGGGGACGCGGTGTCCCGGGGTGGGGTGGTCGTGGCGGTGTCACTCGACATCGCCAACGCGTTCAACACCCTGCCCTGGAGCTGCATAGGGGAGGCACTCCGGTATCACCGGGTGCCGACTTACCTCCGTCGAATAGTCGGGGCGTATTTGACGGACAGAGCCGTCATCTACCCCGGTCGCGACGGGAATTGGAACCGGCGAGAGATGTCGTGCGGTGTCCCACAGGGATCGGTTCTGGGGCCGCTCCTGTGGGACATCCGTTACGACTGGGTGCTGCGGGCCGACCTCCCTGATGGCGTCAGCGTAGTTTGCTACGCTGACGACACGCTGGTCCTGGCGCAGGGGAGGTCGCATCAGGCGGCGGCCGACGCGATGACACGCGGGGTTGCGATAGTCGTGGAAAGGATCCGGCAGTTGGGTCTCGAGGTGGCATTGCACAAGTCCGAGGCCATGTCTTTTCATGGGCCCCGGTACGGGCCACCTTCGGGATCCCAACTAATGGTAGGAGGGGTTCACATCGGCGTCGAGAAGACGATGAGATACCTGGGTCTCGTCCTCGACAGCCGGTGGAACTTCGTCGAGCATTTCCGACGTTTGGCCCCCAAACTGGAACGGACCGGGGCCGCCTTAAAGCGGCTCCTGCCCAACCTGAGGGGGCCAAACGCCTCCTGCCGGAGGCTTTACGCGGGGGTCGTGCGGTCCATGGCCCTATACGGGGCCCCGGTATGGGCGCGTTCACTGCGGCTTCGAGCCGCACACTACCTGAACGCGCCCCAAAAGGTGGTAGCCGTAAGGCTAATCCGGGGGTACCGCACAATCTCGGGCGAGGCAGCAAGCCTCCTTGCCGGACTGCCACCATGGGATCTGGAGGCGATAGTCCTCGCGCGCCTGTATGACTGGCGCGCGGAGGCACTACGTCGGGGGGAAACTCTGCACCCGCGGCAAATCGCTGCGGAGCGGACGGACCTCCGGCGCGGTCTCATGGTGGAATGGAAGGCGCGACTATCGCAACCCAGCGCAGGGCACGCCACGATAGCGGCGATAAGACCCCTCTTTGAGGAGTGGCTAGAGAGGCGTCACGGCGCTCTCACCTACCGCCTGACGCAGGTCCTCTCCGGACACGGATGTTTCGGGAGGTTCCTGCACATCATCAGGCGGGAGGAGACGCCCGGGTGTCACCACTGCGAGGATCGCCCAGAGGACACGGTGGAGCATACGGTGGAGGTCTGCCCCGCTTGGGCAGAGCACCGCCGTGTCCTCGTAGAGGCGATCGGCAGCGGCGGCGACCTCTCGCGCCCGGCCCTGGTGCAAGCCATGGTCCGGGGCGAGAGGGAGTGGGAGGCGGTCACCTCCTTCTGCGAAGCAGTCATGCTAGCGAAGGAGGTGGCGGGATGGGCGAGGGAAAGATCGTCACGCCTCAGCCGCCGAGGGAGACGCTCCGGGCGTCGGGAGCCGCGTGACGACTCCCGGCCACCGTAGGCGCGGGCCTGCGGGCGGAGAGCAATGGGTAGCTCTCCGTCCGATCAGGACCAGGCCCGTGCCGGACGGCGTGTATGTGTTCCACGCGCGCCTCAAAGAGATGTCAGCGTAGTTGACGGGGCCCGACAGGGCCGAAGCCTGCCGGGGTAGCGGGATTGTCCGAAAGGGTTACCGCTGCCCTGGTACGTAAAGGGCTAAGGAAGGAACACGGGTGGGTTTTAGTCAGTAAGAGTCTGACACTCCCTTCTGCTCCACCCAGAGCGGGAGGAGTCATTTGATGATTTCCCATCCACAAAAAAAAAAAAAAAAAAGTACCTTCAAACCAAATAATTTGACAAACCTCTCATGTAAACTTTTCTCACTGACTGAACGCATCCGTTTCCAGCCCAAAGCGTGCGTTCAATAACAGTCGCCGACCATGCGGCATTCGGAATTTAAAAAAGCAAAATGGCCGATCACAACCGTCACTAATTTGACAAGCGACATCACATTTTGTTCTGCGGCTGTGGCCAGCCAGTCGTGTTGAAACTGAAAAATTAATTGGGCATATAAAAAACTATGCCCACACTCCATTGATGGGGAAATTAGAACGCTTTGTTTTGATGTTTTGTTTTCTTCCACTCTGATGCGCTTGCGATATATTCTTGTTTATCGTTGTAGTATGATAGAGAGTAATAATAATATAAGTTGAGTAATATTAAAGAAGACATTTACAATTAAAGCATCTCATTTTGATACAAAGCTCTGAAAAGCTTTTTAACTTACAATAAAAATCCAATCGTTTCACAGCCTAGGACAGAAATGGCAGTGTAACAACCATCGATTAGGCTGTTAAGGCTAAAACGGTTATCACATAGTCCAAGTAACGCGAGTGCCACCAATATGAAAAGTCAATAGGGTTACACCAATTATTACCAGTTCGATTCAAAGTGCCTAATGGAATTTTAAATGCTTGCTTCCGTAACGGACAATGGGACGGTGGGAACAACCCTAATTGTTACTTTTTTAAGTTTTTCATTGTCACTTAAAGTGTCAAATTGGCTATTGTCGAGGCGCATTCATGTGGATGTAGGGTTCGACTTTCTTTCTTTCTTTTTCATGCACAAAGCGAGGCAGTGCGTGTAACGAGCATTCCTGCTTTGTTGCAATTCTGTTTTGATTAAGTGAGTGACAAAAATTGAATGAAAGGGGCGTGCTAGCGTTTTAGGATTTTACTCAACTACAGCCAATACGAGTAGATAGTTTTGTGATAGAACATGAAGTTCAATATTTTATCATGAAGTTCAAGGTTTTCATTGTGCTTTCTACAGGAAAAAAAATAACCAGGGCGCAAACTGCAGACAGTTATCAAAAAATAAGCAGCTGTTTCTTAGAAAAGTGCAATTCGTGCGGTCAAAATGTATGGAATAACTTTTTTTTTTATAACCGACGGAAAATTACTTCTACTTTAACCAGTAGTCTCTACCAAAGGGGTATCCAGAGGTCAAGAATTATATACTGAACTCTTAGTTACAGTTACTGCACTGGTTTTTTTCCTGTATATAGCGCAATCAGAATAAATAGTTCTTGCGTAATTTTATTAAAATTGCTCATTATATCACTCTAACAATCTAATCCACGAGAGACGTTGCCAACAAAGGAAAGGTAGTCAATAATCCTCTCATCGATAAATTTTCTCATTAATCTTTAACAATAGTTCACATTTAATACATAACATGTTTCTATACGTGATTGACATGTTCATTAAAACTAATGCCGGATTATCCTAGTATCTAAAATAGAATCTAAGCGCAACAGGGGAAAACAACAAGGGATGGAAACAGATTATATTTATCGCTGATTGATATTATTAGAAGGGTTCTTTTTATTTTTACAAGCTTTTTTTATGAAAAGATAATCCAATCCAATCATTGAAAATGAACATAAGGAATCGTCCTCACTGAAATCACTCAAATATAATCAGCCAATAACGTTCCCATCTGGGACTCAGGCCTCCTCTCCATCTGCATGGTTTAAGTTACTTTCTGAGTCAGCTGTAGCTGTACGCTCAGTGCGAGTTGCTGGTTTGTCACAATTTGGGTATATTTTTTCCGCCATTTTAAATCTCACAATAACACAAACATGTATAAATAACCTAAAGAACAATTCACACACAGTTTTCAAGTCAACAGCAGAACGTGATACTGCAACACACGAGTTAGTGCAACGTCAAACGAAGGCAGCGCAAACAGACGTCTGAGCTTTGAGGTCTGATAATACAATTTGTGGGCGCGCCGCGACGGCGTTCGTTACAATTAGCACGTGTGAAAAACTTTGAATTTCATTATGAGTTTATGCTAATGTGGGGAAACATAAATATTGAGTTGATTGCGAATGAGGAAACGGATTAACAAAATACAGTTTAGGAGGTATGTTGTGTTTTCGTCCAAGGAGTACCTATCATACATTCTGGGGAGTTTGTTGGTTGCTCCACTTGTTCTTCCCAACTAGGAAGTGGTTAAGGGCAGGCGTTTTGGGGGTCTATCTTATGTAATTTTGACGTTAAAAAAGTGCTGATACTCAGCCTTATTTGAATAAATGACTTTGATCTCGATTTTCAGAATGTCACTATAAAACTGGACTGATAAAGATGTTCTATGAAATCATTTAGGTAAAAGGTAGTAATTTTCATCTGACTACAGATTCATGGCTGCACAAAACAACGTTGAAAATATGATTTCACCAGACAGAAATTATTGCTTACATCAGAACCAAGTATTTTCCGTTCTAGTAGCGAAGTACCTGGCGATATCAAAATAAAGCAAAAGTAAAAAACACATTGGTTTCAACTCGTTCAAAATTAAAACATAACCCTACAAAAGCCTGCAGAAAAATTAAGCCATTACGCCGATAATATGATTAAACCAAATAGGGAATTATTATTCACATCAGAGGGAACGATTTGTCGTGTTTTTCGCCGAGCGCAATGGACACGTAGGTGGATGCCAATTATCAGCCTCCTCTTGCCACGTAACCGTTTGCATTACAATTAGTCTACATTATGTGTAAATGCACATTTCATACCGTACGCCACCTGAATGCGTAATGGTCGTTATGAACGCGCGCACTTGCTCAATAGTGTGAATACTGCTTTAGAATTGATAGTTCTAAAGGTATTAATGATGGGCTATTTTGATTTTCTGTGTATTTGGCAATGTCAGGTACTAACGTCATGAATATTTAAAATGCACAGAATTTTTAAGTTCGTTTTTGTGAAATTAGCTAGATAGATAGATGATGAACTTGAAAATATCCGATATTTCTTTTTTAATACAAAAATTATATAATTCGAAAGATTATTTTATGCTAACTTTGCATCACCCTTTTATCGCTGATCGAAAATTGTAAGCGGATTCACGAGTAGTATACCTAAGCCATTATCAACGACTCTTGAAGACATAGAAAATAAATTGCAAAAACTTGTCGACTAAAAAATAGTATTTAATAAAATAAAAACTTATCTTAATCACAAGTACTGGTCGTCTCATTTCAAAAGTTACCAAGATAAAAATGTAATAAGAAGACGCACTTACCGGGCGCGGGTCACGGATTTCATTAACAGTATCAATAGGACCTCTTGGGGACCGACCCTCGCTGCCGCCAGTGTATGCTGGCCTTTTGAGGATTTATCATGCGAAAATACTAAATAAGTATCTTGGTAATACTGTACAAAGATCGTATTTATGTAAGTATGTAGGGTTGACCAATTTTGATGAGGTTGGTTGCTGCCGTGTTAGATGCTGATTTAATTTGCAGTTTACACATACTTGTAACATAACATCACGCCTGTAATCCCCGAAGAGTTCATCATTTCAGCCGAAAGACGTCCATTGCTGGACATATACCCCCCCCCCCCCCCCCATAACACCTCCACTTCGACCGGTTTTGTGTTTCTAGCATCCAACTGGTTCCTGCGGCCTTCACATGGAGTTACTGAAGAGTTACGTAGAGAGATTAGTCACAAGTAGAAGCAAACTGATACCTCTCTTTTCTTAGTAAACTTGTGTTAATCCTTTTTGCTAAATATTACAGCTGGCCTAAACCTTTAAGCGTCAGCTATTGTGTCATTTACTCGTTTCAATAAAAGTTTGTGTTTCTAAAATAAATAGCTGTGTACCTACGATGTGACACTTTTGCCAAACATTACAGGCACACGTCCAGTCATGATGAATTGTTGGTTTAATAACCCTACAAAAAGACCAACGAAAATAATCAAATAATAAATAAACAAAAACTCAAATTATGTTCGATTCCTAAATAAAACGGGTCCAATTACACTGGCTGATCCGTCCAACCGTCACCATTGTCAACTGTCCAAGGGTTTATCAATACGTAAATAAATTGACCCTTCCTCTGCTCCCGCGTTGTTGACGTACATTTTTGCTCTTTTTCGCCCTTCATTTTACCCCGTTTAAATAAAATTGGATTTAGTATACTCACTTTATGAGAACTTAATCGGACGACGTATTTGCTTGCGAGAATAGTTAAGCCATTTGGACATCATTTTACGGTTCGATAAACAATGTGGTTGAATTGGAGAATGGATGTCCGGGGACCCATTTCTTTATACAAATCTGGGTACTGTGATTTGCCTCCTAATGTTGAATGAAATGTCGTTACAATGAAATGATTTTTAAAGATACAAAATGGACGAGTATTCAATGTTAGATATAATATTCAAAAGCTTTTTTTCAAGACGGTAAGCCGATCTTAACCTTAAGAAAATATCATCATCATAGGGTAATTTAGGGCAGACTGTGACACATGTGGGACATTTGGCTCAGATTTTCTTTGTAAAACATAACAATATCTAAATTATGCCCTATTATCTACTTGTTTAAGTTACTAGTTCGAAAACTCTCAAATTGCCAGTATCTTTTCACCCTTTACAAATATAAACAAAAACCTTGCCGTCTCATGCATCAGTCACTTGTTACCTAGAAAAGTAGCAGAAATTCGACACATAGCGAAATCAGCTTATCCCTTATTGCATATAATTGGCACGCGGCCCCAGCACCCGGGGGTGCGATGTGACCAATCAGCACACAGCGACACGTGTCATTTCGCACCCCTTTTCCACATTTTCCTTTGATTTATGAGTGGCAGACGGGCGTTTTGTTGCTTTGTTTTTTTTTTAAATTACTCATTAAGTTAATTTGAATTTTTGAGCCAATTTTCCCAATGCATTAAAAGAATCTATGGATGGTGCAGATTATTATAATGTAGTAATAATTATGAATGAAGGCATATTATTTAAATGAATACGTTCATCAAATATACGGATGTAATAAAACAGTACCTTATAATCTGTCATCACTATAAGAAAAATATTCAAACTATACGAACTAACCAGAACCAAATGAGTAAGAATCCCTCTTGGTGTGATAACAAACGATCAAAAACGAGATTCTTTTCAAACGGGTTTTTGTGGTGCAATATTTTTGTGGTGCAATATTTTTGTGGTGCAATATTTTTGAAGTAAATACTAAAGAAGACGTTTCAACCTTCTTTTTAAATTAGATTTAAATTAGACTTCCACAAAAACTACAGTTAACAGGTATGAACAGGGTCAAATTAAATTAGCTAGCGAAACTCCGAAGACGTGATGGGTATCCATCTCTAAACACGTTCAAACAACCCATCACGTCTGTGGAGTTTCGCTAGCTAATTTAATTTGACCTTGTATATACTGCAGTCAACGCCAAAAAACTTATCTATAACTGGATTTCATAATTAGGTAAGCGTTTAATAAAAAAATAAACGCGGCGTTTGAACCGCTAGTGTGTTTGCCCCAATAAATCCCGTGGGACGCGACACCGACACATTGCATGTGACGGATTAACATTATCATTTGAGACTGCATTTATTTAACTGTAGCTGTACTACACCTACATTTGTTGTTGTTTATATGTGTACGGAAAGGATAAAAAGAAACTTAGTTTTTACATAGAGGGAACCAAACCAAGGACTGTTAAGAGTCTATGATTAACAATCATCATTTATAAGTAATGATTGCTGGTGTGTGACCTCAAAGTTTTAAAAAGTTTCTTTCTATGTATATTCGAATAAATTAGTAGTTCAGTGTTCTGTCATAATCGTTAACATTGATTGTATTTAAACCTAGTCAAAAACAAAGAAATGGTGACCAAAATCTTATTAATCTATACTAATAATTAACTTTTAGGAAACTTAAAGTCTGTGGTTAATCTATAAACATGGTTATTTCATACACCGATAAATATATCTTTATAAGTAAGTTATGATTATAACCACCACCTGTCAAACGATTTCGTGTTCTCAGTAAGCTACCTAATTTTTGAGCGAAATAATTTTTTTGGTTTCCAGAAACCGAAAAAAATAATTTCGCTCAAAAATCATACAAATCGTGGCAGTTTCTCAGAAACGCATATATCATCGTACATGTGTGTGGTCACTTACACAATAGCTTGATATTAGCTAGCAACATTAATTGCGTTTTCAGAGCACAAAGCTACGGCCCCCAGCTTTGAGTGCAGAGGCAGCAATAAGGGACCTGCGCTACCTACTATCGAATTACTGGTTCAACTGTCCCACTATCGATTACTATTAATATATTCTATACCCCTCTTTAGGTATAGAATTTGTGATTAGCGTTTAATCACTTCACAATTACAGAACAGTTGACCCAAAGTAAATTAAAAAAATATATTAATATAGGTACCAACCTATGAATTATGAAATTTGACTAATATATTGCGGGCAAAATTTTCGAGCTCGCTTCGCCCGCTCTTGCAGCTTTGAATCGTAATTCTTAAAACTTTTCTATATAATTCGATTATGTAATTAAAAGATCTAACTTATTTGAGGCAGAGTGTTAAAATAAATTTACTGCGCTCGCTTCGCTCGCTCGTGCATTCTAGATTATCATAATTGGTGTTAAGCTTTTCTTCATAAGTCAAGTCTCGCGATCTTAGCAATAAAAAATCGGAACGTACATCAGATTAAAAATGACACGGCAGGGCAAAAGTCTCTTCTCATACACAGAAGGCATGAGCACTGATCGCCATACTTGCTTTAGCCCGGTTGGCCGTTTCAGATTCACTACAAAAAAATAGGTCCATGTCTTCGTTCTACCCAATAACAAAGCCCTCTTCTCATATCCTCAAAATTATTATTTCAGTATTTCCTTTTTAAAACAATATAATGAACAAACTACGAACAATGGCCGTCGCAAAATTAACGAAAACCATAAAATGCACAACTCAATTCAGAGTTGACAACTAGAATATTGCATTAAATGTGGAGCGGGCGGAACTGGACGCTGCCCATTCGAGAAACCTTAATAATTACTCATAGAGTTGTTACGGATTTCGGCGAAATTATTACGGCTTATGGCGAACTGACTACGGAGGTGCCTATACCTAAAGGGGATGTTTTCAATATAATTTTACCCGTAAGAACATTAAATACTTCGAATAGTGTTGCGATACTGACCTTATTTGGTTTGTGTATCGACTTGGTCCAGAAGGTGTCACTCCCCACTTGCACAACATATCACTTGATATTACTTATATAGTTAATACGGGAGGCAAAACAAAGTGTCCTCAGAAATCCTAAAATTCTTAAGAATTTTCTGTCCTGAACAATTTTCTGAAACATTTTAACAACGGTGGAATAAGCAAAAGTAAGTTATCAAGTTATCAGAGGTGTTAGACAGGATAATGAGATCATTCTGCTCGAACAAGTAGCTAAGTAACAATTCTCTTTTTATGAATAAGCCGCTAACCTCAGATCTTCAAACAATACAGACAAAATTGCTCCCTTATTTCGAGTTATTTCGAATGGACAGCCGCCCCTAAATATAAATCATATCGGGAGCGAAGCATTGCATGCTGTTTAGATCACGAGCTCTGACTCACGTAGGTACTACGATGCGAGCGATTTCACGCGCCGTTGCGCACGAGTTGACGAACACAAATCATTCATGAAATATTGAACTTTGCTGAACTTTACATATTTTTGAGCAAATGTTTGAGATGTGTTTTGAAACTGAATGTCTTTAATATGTTTAGTTTGTACTTTAAATACTTTTGTTTTGTAGTCATTGCTAGAAAACTGCAAAGATTCGCTTTTGTTATGAGCACTGGTATACTGGTGATGTCTAAGTCAAAAGTCAAAGTCAAAGTCAAATCATTTATTTCAAATAGGCACATAAAAGGCACTTTTGAACGACAAAAATAAAATTAAAATAAAATTGATTCTAGTCGCCCCTTCCAAAAGGTAGTTTTCGTTCTAGTTTCATGAAGATGGCATGACGGGGGTTTAGGCTAGGTTACAACACCGCTGGCAAATAACTTATAGTTAAGCCAACATCTGCTGCATTTCCACCTGACTTTAGATTGACCATCATAGACCCAAACACCATTACAGTCGGACAACATATTGACAGCTCGCCCTCCCTACCCATCCACCAAACTCTAGCCCAAAACTTAATTTAATTGTCTAAATCAGGGTACCCAAGTCAGAGAATCAGCGAAGAGTGAAAACGAAGACACCCGGGTGGACCGGTTCCCATCGCATCACGTTGGAATCCGTCGGATCCACCCGCCCGGGTAATTGGGGCCCGCCAGAGCGAATAAAAATTAACGAGCATTATCATATTCAAACCGAAAGGCTTAATTTAATAGAATGTATAGAAGTTTCGGAACTGTTTATTTTGGTGATTAAAACGCGTGTGTATGAAAATTTTGGTGCTGAATATTCGGTGTGAGGTGCGCTGTACCTAACTTTTATTAGGTTACACGTGTGTCCAGCTGTGAGATGAGGACTTTTCCGGAATGCCTGCTTATGCTGGCTTACGTTTTTATCTTAATAAATGTTCATCTCCCATTTTCACCAGTGCAAATGGACTGGTAATACCATAATCACCCTGACACCTATAACTCTAATACAACCACGAGTCCTGAAGTGAGGTGATATATGTAGTTAAAGAGGCATGCAAACATACGTTCAAAAATATAAAACTTTTTGTTCCTGAGGCTTTCATTACCGAAATATATTATAGCAATACATCGTCTTTTTTTGTTAAAATTTTATGACATAAGACCTCATAATTAGGTATATATAAGGTTGAAACTATAGTCATCGACGCAGTTGCCGTATGGCGCAGAATACGAGACATGATTATTTCTAAAGTGACACTAATTGGTGTTCTAACTTCAATTAGTCCGCGTAAAATCTTTGCGGTACAATTATCGTATGTATACTGAATAGTGACGTCACACGCTCGCTCGGGCGGTTGCGTGCGCGCTGACGCTGCAAATTTGATCGCGCGGTTTCGGCTTAACGGATACGTTTAGTTATTGTTCTATAGGGTGCTCTGCAAATTAGTGATGTTTTTTATTCATTAATATTTTTTCAATTTGTATTTTTTTGTAAAATCTAATTTGGTTGAAAGACAGTAGGTAGGTAAATGTGGCGAAATGTGGGTGTGGTGGGTGTGGGTGTGGGTGTGGTATAGTACTCCTCTGCCTAACTCTACGGGCACAGGCGTGATGTTTATGTTATGTTAATGTTACAGTAGATACTGTTTATAATTTTAAGTTTCACCATGCATCGATACTACCTATAGATGGTGATAATAGTCACTTTTCCGCTTATTCATACAAGTTAGTTCACCTTTTGCAAAAAAATGGAGGGAAAGAAAAGAAGCTTCCTAACTGGTAACATTAGAACAGTCGTATCTTTATATAGCCTAACTTTTCTTAAATGACCCTGTAGAACCCCGAGTATAATTTCAAGTTACCTCGAAATAACAGTTTTTGTCGCCCTCGTTTTAACTGAGATAGGTACTGCCGTAGCACTAAGGACGTACATTTCAAAAATAAAAAACTTGTTTATGACAGAAGATTTTATTTAATACCATAAAAAGGACCAGAATTGCAATTGGTTCTATATAACGAGAACGCAAGTGTGCAATAAGCATGTTATTCAAAATTACAAGTGTTGTTCCCTCTACAACTGTATAGTACTAGGATCTTATGGCACGTGGCAAATATGGGAACTAATGCCACTATCTTGCTTTTCAATAAAATTTCACCAACAACGCCTCCCTGTTATTTTCATTCAAGTGCCACAAAATCCTTGTACTTTTTGTGATCTTTTCTCATGACGTTTGTGTTTATGTCGAAAAACAAAGTGGATTTCAGGGTCTTATTTTTTTGCGCAGAACCCTATTTTTTTTTTCTAAAATGAAAGTAGCCTAAGTTACTACTTATAACATCAGCTATCTGCCAGTGCAGGTCCTATCAAAATCGGTCCAGCCGTTTCGGAGATTAGCCGGAACAGACAGACTGATTTTATTTTAAAAATGTTTTTTTTTTCGTATATAGTTTTAAATGCATTTAGTAGAAAACTGTTTTTTTGACGTAACAAGCAGATGCTTCAATGTTATTTATTTTTAGTAGGCCTTACAAAACACTATCACATAAGCTACATACACAAAAGCAAAAAGAAAATAATCGCGCCACTTGTAGACCAAGGTATTCCGACACCCGCTGTATAAGCCGCGGCGGTTCGCTGCGATTCGCGACCAAAGAACCGTGAAATTGGTTTATTCGCTCGATCCGATGAATAATTAATATTGTAACGTACGTCTAGCCTACGCGGCCCTAGATTGAACGGGATCGCATCTGCATATATAAACCCTGTGGGAAACTCAGCATGCTATTGTCGATATTAAAAGGCGGAATCAACGATTTTTCTGACACGCAAATCCTACAAGTGCAACCTCTTACATCCTTGCCTTTCGGCTCCAGACTGTCGGTTTCATAATGATTTTTTGGAATATTTGGAATTTTTGTTGACACTTCTTGCATCCAGCCATCATCGCCACATATCTATGACTACCACAGCCATAGATCAATCGGCCAGTACAGCCCTTCCACAGTAGCAGCCCAACAGCAACCTTATAGGTATTAGCGAGAATAAAGATCATCGTGATTTTGACAGATTTGTCAGTAGCAGGAATCCAACAGCAGCTTTATTACAAGGAGTATAAAGACCACTGTTATTTTGACAGTGATGCAAAATCAGAGGTAAAATAACTGTGAATGGACTGTAGTTTCTCCTTTCGTTTTTTTTTTTTAATGAGTTATTTACCCAAAAAAAATAAAACTACAACTACTGCCAATTCAGGCTTAGACTAAATCAGGTAACCACATTTTACTACTTATTTAAATTATATAGGATGTCAATGAAAACCTACAGACTAAATGTTGAGACAACCCATTATTAGCCTCAGTCAATCACTACCTTTCAAGATAGTCCACACCGATCGCTTTCCTCCCATCTACGTTTACAATGGTGCAGCTCCATATAATATAGCTGTATGCAAGCCAGGTGATACTGCCCAGCCCCTTGGCATAGATTAATGATATAATAAATCCTTAAAGAACTTTTTAAATAACATTGAAGGAAAATGCTGCACGTCTTCATAATGATGTTGTCTCTTGTTTTGATACGTAATATTTTTTACGTTTTTCCATAAGTTAGTAGATATTTTTCCACTTCAGCTGTGAGGCCAAATTACGATTTTTTTTAAACTGGTAATTCTAATGGTTTACCTGGATATTGATAAAGTCATAGGTAGTTGAATTAAGGCAGATTTTTCCAGCGCCAGATAGTTTTATCGGAGGAATAATTTTGAATTTTTGACAGTTCTTCTATACAAAATCTGTCAGACGTCAATTTTATTCCACGAATAAAAAATATCTGTCGATTGAAAAATCAGCCTTTAGTCAACAAAAATGTTATAGTGTACAGTTCATACATTTGAAACTAAAATTTTAAATCATAATGTGGCATCACAGCTGAAGTGGAAAAATATTAACTAACTTTTGGAGGGCACTGTAGGTAAGTGGTTTTTTGAACCACTTTACAGTTTTTTTTCCGTTAGCCTATACTATCCCACTGCTGGGCAAAGGCCTCCCCCATATTCTTCCACCTTTCCTTGTGCTGTGCCTTCTCCGTCCAATCGGTCAGGAACGAGTCCAAATCATCACACTAGCGTTTCTTAGACCTGCCTCGATAACGACGTCCGTCTTCAGGCACCCACTGTGTGACGACTTTGGCCCATTTGTTTGGATGCATCCTACAAGCGAGACTCGCCCAGTCCCATTTCAGCCTCGCAAACTTGGCATCGACAAAAATAAATTTATAAGTATTTATCATTTAATCTCTACCAAATGAAGACATTCCATTCAAATGAATGGAACTATATTTTTGTAACCTAAGAGCAACGTGCACAAAGTTAGCTTGCAAAAGTAAATGGAAACTCGCACTCAGACAAAACTGCACATTCGATTATAAGCTATGGCCAATCATTACCTTTCAAGATCGAACACACTATCCACTTCCAATTTCAGTATACAATAGTGTAGCTCCACATAATATATCTACATGTAAGCCAGGTGATACTGGCCAGCCCCTCGGCACAGATTAATGATACAATATGTCACCGACTGCCGCGTATTATGGAGTTAATCTACCTTCGGCAAGGATTGATGTATCATTCGCTGCGAAATTAGTGTCCTGGTAATTGTTAATAATATCGGTAAAAAAATAATCGACTGAATCGATTTCATGGTCCGTTAATCGAGATGGGCAGTCGATTTATTAGTGAGGTATTGTATTATTTATAGCAATAAATAAAGGATGTATATTAGTTGAGGCAGCTGGTCTACAACCAATTTATTAATTACTAGCTACGTCCTGGTTTCACCCGAATAAGTCTCGATCCTGTGGGAATATAACAGGTTAAAATATTCTATGTCCTAATCTAGGTCATTGTCTACCAATGTGCCAAATTTCATCAAAATCTGTTCAACCGTTTTAACGTGAATACGTAACAAACAAACATCAAAAACAAATAGGAAAAAAGAAAATACATTTATTTGGCACAAACTAAAAGACACACAATACACCAGATACATACATCAGATAAAACCAACAATAAAATTAAAAAAACATTAAATAATAAGTGTGAATTCCGATGTAAGAAATTAGCAGGAAAGTGTGCCTCACGGCTGCGTCAAAAAGGCCCAGTTCAGCAAAAATGCCAGACAACTAGTGCCTGACGCTGGTTTTCAACTGGACCTGATGTGTGAGGTGACGGATGTAAATCAGTTTTATACTGCAACGTGACGCGTGTATGCATACTTAAATATATAAATAAAACAAATTTGTGTTAGATAAAAAACAGTAACGAATATGTGAATATGTCTAAATAGTGTGATATTGAGTATTCGCGGCTATCGCAACTACAAACACCGAGCCGAGGATAATAGCCAGCTAACCAAACCGAGCGTGAGCATGAGCAAGAGTAATTTCCAGCAATGGGACTGTATAGGCTTAAAACAAGTTATTTACATTTTCGTGCAGCATTCACCGACAGAAACACTGACACATACTCAAGTGGGTAGGTACTACATCATATAATTGAGACATTTAGTGTGAACATATCTAGCTTCCTTTGCGCTTGTATGAGATACTGCCGTAAGCGTAGTTTAAAAACGCCTATTGTGTTAATTACTCTAATCGGTGGTGGCAAGTTATTCCATACTTTGGAAGCCGCATAACGAAAGCTGCCTCTAAAAGCAGCCGTACCCTGAGACTGAGTCGAGAGTTGTTGTGAGCATTGCCTTCTCCCGCATTCCCGTCTACTCGTAACCCAACTTAACTTGTTATAAAGGTAGTCCGGTTTTTTATATTTAACCACACCGAACAGAAGGCAGGCCAAGCGCAGCTTGCGTCTGGACCTCATCTTCGGCGTATAGTGCTTGTTTAGAAAAGGTGTTACATGGCTTCTGCGAGGAATATCGTAACAAAACCGAGCACAAGCGTTTTGTACCCTTTGAATGAGGCGGTCAGTACGAACTCATAGGCGCGGGCCGTAACCGTATCAGCGTAATTCTACCTGGACAGAACCAGGGTTTCCACTAGCTGTTCCCGTAGTTTTTCGGATAAATAGTGAAAATCTTCAAATCTTTTCTCTTTAAGTATAATATTAGTTTAGACATAAAGGATAAATCATTGGATAAGACGAACTTGGAGCATTCGGCAATAATTGATGCTGTAGAGAAAAACCATAAAGCCAAGGATACCATTTACTGTTCCATTTTAAGCGATGACTAATCTCCAAAGCTACGTTTGGTAATTACCTAATTTAGTTATAGAAACTGCTTATAACGTTACCATTTATTTTCCTCAAGCATCATTTTAAAACGATGGGTATTCTCCAGCCAACAAAAACAATAATACAGCAATTGAAATACAATTCTATCGCTCCAAATGTTCAAATTTTCATTTGCTAATACAGGGCAACAGGAGAATAAGATCCCGCAACGAATTAACAAGTCATCAAGTGATCCTCGCAGTTCGCAGTGTACCGCCAAGTTCTCCCATTTGATGCCTCTGATTGGCTCTCTATATATTTTAATTAACTCGTAGAAAACTCTTGTTTTAACTTTATAACTGTTATAGGCGGCAGTGTTGTGGTTGGATTGATTAAATTGTATTGATTTTTGGATCCCGGCGGATTTCAGTAGAATTTTACTAGCTGTTATAAATATAAAAGTCGTTATATGCCAGACATGTTTGTTTATTTCTTACAATAACTTATTAGAAAGAGAGTAGAGAAGCCTTTGTCCTGCAGTGCGACAATACAATCTTTCAAACTGTTGGTAAACGTTTACGGTACCGGTAAAAAGTTGGTAAATGGTTGGTAGGTACGCCCAAATATACCTTCTTGATTTAATTAAAATAAATGTCAATTTATGAAAAAGAAAGAAAAGATAGAAAGAAAATGCATTTATTTGTGGCAAACATGACGCATGAAAAAAGGACATAAACTCACAAAAAAAACAAGTTGGGGGTAAACATGCGTCACATTCACGCAAAACGGCTATCGCTCAGCATAATGCTAAGACCCTATACGAGACAGAGCCCAAGCGCTGGTTTTCAGCGGCAGCCGACGTTGACGTGATGACGTTAACCAGTGCAGCATGCAATTATACATAAATAATTAAAAACAACAATCAAAACAAGAAAATAAAATAAACCATTCAACATAGGATTCGACACTAAACAAAAAACAAAAATCAAAACCATAATTAAAATAAAATAAACAAACATTGAATGAAAAAAAAGATGCTGAAACTTGAAATGTAATGATATGGTAACAAAAACTCACTTTCCTATAATTAAGGGGGAAGCGTCAGGGTAACCCGTGAAATTCTTTTCTTACGTTTCAGTGTCAGGTTGTATGTTGAACAAAATATGATTTCTCACCGTAATAAGTATGTAGGTACCTATTTACAGAATTATAATCATTAAAATCGTCAATACAAGCTTCTAAGTACATATAAGTACATAGGTAGGTGATTCAATAGGGACATTGACCTGCAAATTTAAATTTCGCGGGCTACCCTGGCTTACTGAAAAATACTAAGGATCAATCTTCACAAAGTTTCAAATCATAAAAAATCCGATCTCAAACTCCAAACAGTTGACTCGAAAGCTAAAAGCCGCGATAACTCCCAGAAGCCAATCTTTTTCAGGACACGTCTATTCAAATGGCATTTTTCCCGATTCAAAGATCTACAAAGAGCCTATGAAAGTCAACTACCCTCTCTACTAATACTGTGGCTCGGGCGTGGTGAGGTGACAATATTATTCGAGCTAAAATTGGGGATTCGCCGCATTTATTAAAGAGAAAACCAGCAACAAAGGGATGATATTGAATTGTAAGGAACGGTGGTGAAGATTTACGAAGTGGTGGATAAGGTATTTTTGAAAATACGTTTCCAAAAAATGGTTGTGCAAAAAGACTGTTTCCGCCCGGGATCGAACCGGGGACCTTGTGCGTGTGAAGCACACGTGATAACCGCTACACTACGGAAACGTTGAGTGCATTGGCAAAATTACTGATATGGCTCCTCAAAACAATTTCCTAAATTCAATGCTCAATTTTTTTGGAAACTTATCGTGCAGATAAATTGTACCTGGTTTTTGTGTTTGTGTTAACCTGTTTCTTTTTATTTAATGTATCTAGAAGAAGATTCATATCCGGACATGGTGGAACAGTCCTATGAATGGCCAGTGATAAGGAAATTATTCCGCTGTCAACATATTTTGTTTCTTTTATGTTTGTAAAATTGTACAAAACCCTGAAAACGACAAACTTTCAGGTAGATGTATTAACCTCTTGTCTCTCATATCTCCTGAAAAACCACTGAGATACCTTCCTCGCTCCATGTGTCAGATCACGCCAGCTCCCTGGGTCGGGGCGGGTGACACGCACAAAGAACCTCCAACTTCTTTCATTGTAGATTAAATTCTTTGATTCCCCGCTCACCTAGTGAGCGTCCAGAGCGAGCGAAGCGAACGCTATGTAGGTATCGGTGGATAAATATGGACGAACAATTAAAAGTATACTTAAAATTGTTCTACCGCATTGCATTTTCAGTAAAGACAAATGCTATTTTAAAGAGAAATTGGTACCTAATAGTTTTATCAAGCAATTGTATCAGAATAAAATCAATAGCTATAGAGAACATTATAGAAAGCAATGTCGATTACAATACTGTTGAGCATGTACCAAGCTTATACTTTATTGGGGTATCTTAATCCTGCCCTTGCAAATATCTAGTTTAGGTGGTCAACCCTGGAAGATAAGGGCAAAAATAATACACGAACTAATGACCCCAACCACAAGTATCATTAAACCTTTTCCGCCATCTTGAAAATCTCTTGTTTCCCGCGTCGCTCTCGCTGGGTGCTCGCCCTCATTAATATCTGATCTCCCGTCAGCAGCTTAATCTCTGTGGCCCTGGATTTAATACATATTTCATTTCGGTATTTCACGAAGCATTACCTTCATTCGCACCAGTTGTTTGACAAATACCTGTATATTACCCGACGTCTTTTGTAAAAATGGGTATTGTTTAAGTTTTTTTGTATTGTCTCAGATGAGATGTCAGGGTTCTTGTTGGGGAAGAAAATTAAATGTAAAATTAGATATTAGGAATGAATCAAATTCGTGCCTTGATTTATTTTGGTTTTTAAACACCACTTCTGTACACGCAATTCGAGTTTGCAAATGCTGTATTAGATAAATCTTTTTTTTTTTTTATTATTCAAAACTTACTCATCCTACCATACAACTATTTCCATACGGGTAACCTGTCATTATTTCAGCTAATAATAACCGTGTATAGTTCCTCTCACACAACAATTCAAATCGATACCTCCAGTGAATCTTCGATTATCGCATACAATATCATCCCAAAACAGCACCGGTTCCCAACACCGTCCATTTAACAAAACTTGTGTAGCTTTATCATCGGTAGTGTTAATTCGGGGGGCAGGGCAACAGGAGGGGGGGGGAGCAGGCAGGGGTGTCAGCTCGTAAACACAATTGTTGCGACTTTAAATCAAACAGTTCGCGGAGTCATTACGTACACGTGCTACTGGTACGTCGCTGCTGGTGCGCAGCTCCATTGGGTACACGATACGAGATTTTACTGGAGATTTGGTCCGCTTATTGTAATATGGAGAATGGAGGTCAAAATTAGAACCAACTATGAGGTAAGATGCTGAAAGCCTACAATTGTTGTCGGTTCTAACATCTAGTTCACCAGCTGGAAAGTTGGTTTTATTTCCCAGTTTTTCTGAAGATATTTCTAATAAATTCGTCAGTCCTGAAACTGACTGTTATGGATAATATTCTGAAATGGACCATGTCATAAGTAATAGGAAAAGCATAAGTTTGGCAGAAGTCACCTACGTTGATCTCCTTCTATGGTATACTCGATAGACGATAGCAATGCTTGCAAATGGTACGGCGTACAATTCTGTAATTAAAAACTCCTACTAATAACTTTTGAAGCACAACAAGAACTTCTCGACACAACAACGAAAACGCGCCCCAAGAATAATGAAAGTACAAGTGAATGGACACGCAAGTGTAGTAATTATCCGCGCCAACTTTGTTGTTCCTCTTAATTTATCGCCAGTGTATCATACTCCCTCCGATGGCGGCAACTTCTGCAGAGATGCTAAACAGATACACGAACAACTTTCGCTTTGTTTAGTCTCAAATTATATGTAACAAACGTATTGTTCAAGTTTTCGAATGAAGTGTGTAGCGTTTCAAGTGTTGATGAAACACGGAGCGTGGTGTGTACTGATCGGTTGGAGGATATACTTGATCATGTTATGAAAAAATTACATTGACCATCGGAGGCCGGAGATAAAGATAAGGAAACGGAGTTACCGACATAGCTTGCAGAGTAAGCAAACTGGAGTGGAAACGGGCAGGCTTTGTTTATCAAAGGACCGGTGGCCGATGGAGCAGACGAGTCGTGGAGTGGAGACCGCGTATCGGTGAGCGTAGCGTGGACCCGCCTAGCTAGATGGATATATGTCCAGCAGTGGACTACGATAGGCTGAGTTGAACGGAGGCTAGGTTTGGGCAGTATTCTTGCCGACAATTTTATTCATTTCTAATGAAGACAACATGGGGAAAAGTTTGAGCTGAAAATTATGATGATGATGTTGAATAGCCCATCTTGATATTAAGCATACTTTATGCTTGATATCACGATGGACTATTTAACGTAGCAAATGCAAGTAAGCCTTCAAGCTAGTTGGAGTTTCGGGTCCTTAGGCCAAACTTCTACTTGCTATAGTGACTGAAATGTTCTATTATTCAGTAGGAACCCTTCCCATCACGCTCCAACGACTCCAGTGCCATATGCACCTGTGTATTCAGCTCACCAAGAAAATCATAACACAGGAACGACACAAACCTGCAAAAATATCTCTAACATTTTCCTTGGCTCCTAAATCGGTTTACCGAGCATTGCCGAGCGCTCCCGAGCGCCCGCTCGCAAATCGTGCTCAATGTAGCATCACAAACGCGTCGCCGTCACGCCTCCTAACTATTTGATGTCACCCGCAATGGATAGTGTCCCAGCCCTACGGCTAATTACAAGTATGTTGCGTACTGTTGGGGAGTATGGAAACTAAATATTTTGTTGTTATAAACAGTTTTATACAGGGGGGGCTGTGAAGTGAGGTCCAAAGCCAAATTTTTTGAAGCTTCTTTCCAAGGGTTTCTCAAAACACCCCCATGTATGTTCAGCGATTATTTATAGTTTAGGAGCTTTTTTAGGAGTTTTTAATATTGGTGACCATGCAAAACTTGGTACCATGGAACTCGTCTGATGATGCAACCGGCAGACCATAGGAACTCCTCAACTTAACAAGAAAACCCCCTCGTGTTTGGATGTCCATTGACAAGTTACAAACGTATTTATTGTTCATCCATCATTCCAATGAAATTCTTTAAAATAATAATATTTTTACTATTTGCGCTAAAGTCGACACGGAGCAAAGACAAACAAGCCCTCACTATGATCGGAAACATGACACAATCGCAAATTGTTCATACCGACAATTGCACCTTTAAATCGGAGATATAAAGGTCATTTTTCATTGATCCAACTTCAAAAAATGTATTGCTTTTAGCGTGACATACACAGATAACTTTTCAGAGCGTGACGACTTTGTGTAGTTGTGATAAGGGTGCTTTTCCATTGTTTATATGGATGTTGTGTTGGCAGAGAAAGCAGCGGGGTTCCGCATAAGCTGCACTGGACACCAATGGATTTATCGTTGGAGGTTGAGACAAGAAAAGCAGCTTTGTCTTTGAGACAAACAGACGCTGGTGTCACAGAGGGGGCGATAAGAAATAAATAAAGATATTGATTCTCACAAACAGTAAAGGGATTTCATAAATTGGAAAATATTTTCCTCTTTCAAAGAGATTTTCCATTTGAAACTCGGAGGGACATGTCAAAGCTCATCATCAGCGGCTGCTGATGATGAGCCTTTAGCCTTTTCCCAACTATGTTAGGGTTGGCTTCCAGTCTAACCGGATGCAGCTGAATACCAGTATTTTACATGGAGCGACTGCCTATCTGACCTCCACAACTCAGCTACTGCGGGTAATATAATACTCCTTGGTAAGACTTGTCAGACTTTCGGACTTTTGACTAGTGTCAACAATTTAGCCGGGACCAACGGCTTACGTGTTTTCCAAGGCACGGAGGGATCTCGGTGTGTAATGATGGTCACCCATCCACGGACCAACCGCGGCAAGCGCAGCTTAACCTGATCCATCGACCCGTGCAGCTGTTATTACTTAGCCACGAGCCTCAAATCTAAGTACACATCTACCACCCAATAATGAAAGGCTATAGGTACAGTCCTTTCACAGTTATTTTACCTCTGACAGCTGCAACCCAACAGCAACCTTATTACAACAACAATAAAGATCACTGTGATTTTGACAGACTTGACAGTTGCAGCAACCCAACAGCAACCTTATTGTCAAGAGATTAAAGATCACTGTCCAATTGACAGTGAAGTGTGTACGGTATGCAGGTTACCTGTCGTTTTAAATAATACAATTATCTCAGAAAAAGTATGTATATTCACGACCGCCCACGAGCCGTTTCATTCCGTACAATTAACCTTTACGGCTTTACTAAACAAACGAGGAACAACTCTCGGGTCATGGAAATAACAAAATCGAAAGGTCAATACGTCCCTTGACAACTAAAGCGTGTTATTTAATAACAAAAATCAATATAACATAGTTTGGACAGACACAAACACGATTACCAGGGGCCGACAATCAAAGGGAGCTGGACATTGTCGAGTTGGCAATAATAGCATTATTATGAATTACCAATGCAAATAAATGGACTGAAGGTTCGGTGGCAAAGATTGAAATAGTTCCGCAGTGGTGACAAAAGTTCCATGAGCATTGGGCACTGGGTTTTCCATTTTCTCTCCAATAGTTGAGGGCTTTAGGAATTCAATCAAGACAATCAATCAATCAAGACGCTTTGCTTTGTGTAATTTACTTCATCACTACCTGCTCTTAAAACAGTGAAGGAAAACATTGTGAGGAACCTAGAACCTGTTATGTTCTAGAACCAATAATTCGAAAACATGTGACATCTACCAATCCGCACTGGGACCGCGTGGTGAATTACAGCCCACTCCCTCTCACAGAGAGGAGGCCTGTGCCCCAGCAGTGGGAACGTGATAGACTGATTATTCTATGTCGTGCATCTGATGCATCTGTACTAAAAGTGCGTACTTGTGCCAACGATTTTTTCAACTAACTAAAGAGATCTAGATGATTATACCTAAACATAACGGAATCATATGATTGAAAATGTAATGTTTTGAACAAAGTTCTAAAAAGCTGTCTTTCTCTTAATAGTTCCTGCGAAAACTCTACAACTTATACCCTGTCCATTAGGTTAACCGTTTTTTGACAGCTGTCTTAAAACGTACATATTCCAGATTACGTAAAAGTTAACTTTAAAATGCGTAATAAAATAAGTAATATAAACTTCCTTAACTTACCTATTGAATTATCTTATTTATGTCTTCTTACAGACATTAGAATACCTTACGTGTCAATCAATCAATGTTTTGTGTGTTGCTGCAATCACTAGTTCCATCTGTCAAAAAACGGTTTACCTAATGGACAGGATATATAATAAAAATTTAGTCTAAAACACTTAAAAATTGTCGCATCTACGACATAATCTAGCCAGTTATACGTCACAGGAGCGAAACGGCCAGTTGGGCGGCTGTGTCCGGCCGTGATTGCCTGTGTGCTCATCCAATAAGACTGGGCCCTTCACGGCTTATCACTCCCGCACTCCACCAGACACCCTCCTGTCAATATTTGACTTGCTTGCTGTATTCAAGATTAAGTTAGTAATGAATGGCTTAAGTTGTAACGATTTTGATAGTTACTCTCCAAGCTACAATCCAAACTTGGTCCTTTTTATGGAGATGTATTTCGGACTCATAAATAGTAATTAAGGGCTTGAATTAGCACCTAAACGCAGTTAGTGCATAAAGTTTTGGGGTTGTTGTCGAAAGTTTGTTACTTAATACTTCGTACTGGCTATAATTTTCATATGGCTACAAAAGTTTCGAAACGCTTTGAAATTCGTTAGACATGTGTTGGGCACAAAACATGGTCCCTGAAACACATGGGTGCTACTTCTGATCTTATATATCTAAGAACAGATCTAGCACCTATATGTTTCAGGGACCATGTATTGTTTGACTTAGATATAAACTTCTCGATAACAACCAGCGTGGGTTGTCCTACATTATGTTCCTTTACTTTAGAATATTTTTGAATAAATCGTTAAGTCCCAGAGATATGGATAGGAAAATATTTAACTGATTGAGACGCAGTTAAAAATTTTCTGGTATGTGATGTACATACCAGAAAATCTTTAAACGCGTCCCAAAATTAGCAACCCCAAGTAACATTTAGTTAGGATATTTTAGTCAAAATCACAAACTGACACCAGTCCTGTTTACCTTGGCGCCAGAGTACAGCCGGCAGAAAGTTGACAACACAAGTTTTTCCTAATGAAGTCACTTGGCAAGACTGTTTCGGCATTGCTGCAATTTTTGGTTTCGTGGCGTACGACGGTGCACGTGACTTGAATGGGTGATGGGTAAATATGCTGCTTGTACAAGTTTCTTTGTGTTGGTTGGGCTTTATTCCGTTTCGAAGATGTTGCTTGTCATCATCAATATAGACACAACAGCAAAAATCGGAACTTAGTCCGCCATCTTGTTTTTCAATACAAGTTTTGTAACCAAAATCAATCAAAATCAAAATATTTTATTTCACATTGTAACGACTAGGGCTTTGCAGGTAGGCTGCGCAGGCCGTTAACAAATTAGGTTTAAGAAAAGCAACTCTTAGCCAAGATTCATAGGAGTATAATCTAAGTGTAAGATCACACTGTCTGTGGTTCCGAGCACAAGCACACTTGTAATGATGGAAAGGTACCGTCCTTGGGTCTCCGGGATGCAGGAATACAGGCCCGGGAACAGGCTTGCCAGTACGGCTTCAGGAAGCCGGTCAGGCCGCGGTAGCGCGCGGATAGGTCTGCGTGCAGCGCACAGTATAGCACACACGCAGTGTGCAGTTCAGCAATGCGTGCAGCGTGCAGTCGGTGAGCGCACAGTATAGCTACGCATGCAATGCGCGGTTCAGATAGGCGTGCAGCGCGCAGTAGGTGAGCTGCCCTGTCCTGGACCTAGAATTCGGTACGTTGAACCGGTAGGTAGAACTGGTACGTAGAACCCTGTAAGGCGCGATAGGGTGCGTATGTTACAATGGTGTGAAAGCAGCAAGCCGCGTGCGATGTGCCCAGCCTCATTCCCCCCTCCACGAACAAGTAACGGTGTAGGGAGCAGGACATGAGGAAGCTTAACACATCGCAGCGGTTTACAGGCAGAGAGTTTGTAAAGACATGCGATTGTAACCTCACGTTGCATCTGTCATGTGATCAATGACAGATGCAACGTGAGGTTATGTATGTGACACGCGAGCATAGAACACAAGATAAACAATGATCTTAGCAGCTGGCTTGCTATATACCTTATAGTACACAGAAAGGGCTTGCACATGCCAGATGCAGCAGCAATACATACATATTTCCGTCGCCTATGCATTGGATAACCTACCGCCGCGTGGTCTGACGTTGACAACAGCGCAATAAATATTAGATAGGTAGTTAATAGCAACGGTTATCCAGTGAAAAACGTCTGGTATAATTACCAAATCAATGAGAAACTCACCCTAGATTTGGCGTACCAGTATCTTGAGGATCAGGGAATCACTCCTGCTAGCTAAGCAAGCGGATGTTAAAATGACAGAGTGTTCTTAGTAAATTAGTGTTGTGCCATGATGCTAGTGATGTGACTTACAACTTACTAATTATCAGTCGACCATTTGCCGTTAAAACCCTCACAACGCTACAACATAAACCTACAAGGGCACTTATGAAACATTAGAAGCTAGGTGCACGGTTCCAATTAGTGGTTTCCTATGGAGAACCGCCGACAAGAAAGTCCACGGTTACTCTTTTAAAAATAATTGGCTTTTACAATGTTTTGAAATTACAGTGCTGACAGGTATAGGATGACAGTACCAGGTACTATACAAAATAGACAATGTTCTACAAATCTACGGTCTAGAAGGCCTACAACGTTCTCACATTCACAAAATATAAAAGAATCCATTTAGAAGATAAATAAAGTAATAAAAATAAAAACCTATTTAAACCAAAAAGTAGAGATGTAAGGTCTCTATTTATTTGTTTTCTGGAGGCGTTTGTCTAGAAAATATTATTCTGTAAGTACCTGTATCAAGAAAACAAAAAAAATATCATAATGATTTTCTGTCATAGGTACTCAACTTCTTTGACTATCGCAAATTGACACGTGTAACAAATAATATCGTACAAAAAATACTGTAACATGTCAGGAACTCGCCTACTTTGAAGATTGAGTATAAAATTGCTGTGTGCGTATCAAAAGATCAAATAAAACCCGCAAAAAGGACCAAATTTAAACACGCGACGTAATTAAAAAACTAAACTACTATCTTCTCAAGAAACCAATATCGCCTATCATCTTCCGTGTTCGATTGTTCTAGAACAATCCAGACGGATCGAGTAATGTTGACATGTAAACACAAAAGTTTTGAAACGATCTCATCTATCGTCGCGCCCGGGGCCTCATTGAGCTCCTTCGCAACTTTCTCCAAGTGTAATCAAAGGATAAAACCTTCTGTAGCCAGAGTCAAGTGGCTGCATAAAGGGGAAAATTCACTTACTCCTATAGCGGACGCGGCTCCAAACATTGGGATGGAGATACAGTCGCGGTGTGGACGGGGAATTTGATGCTGGTTTGGTTGAAAAGGAAAATGTGACTGGACCACCAAACCACAACAAATTCAAAATATTTTATTACTCATTAACTTACATGGGCACTTTTGAAACGTCAGAAGCTAGCTAAACCGGCAAGAAACTAGACATCAATGCAGGTTACTCTGTAGCTTGTAGGGACAATTACCTAAGCAACGCAATTAAATATATCCAGGCAATACTTCGAAGTTGCCTAAGGATAGAGGATCTTCATGGTATCTACACCAAAAATATATACACAACAAGAATTCATAATAGTGACAGGGACATGACGCGCAACCTGTTACCATGGATTCAGTACATGATTCTGAACGCCACGCAATTTTTTTACAATAACCCCCGAAAAATTTCAATGCCAAGGGGTTTTGAATCATGTGCTGAATTCACGGTTACAGTATGCCCATCGATGTCCCTGCCACCCTGTATAGAACACGAAAACGCACGATAGCAGACCCTATTAAATTAAATTAAATTAAATTTATTTATTTCAGACAACAACAGTGATCCAAGTTTTGTTAGTATTATTACACACAACTTATATTCTAGTGTTAGTAACATTGATATAAAAAATAATATTATTAAAAACAAAGGACGATCAGGCAGAAAAACATGTTCCCTACCTAATCAACCTCCGCACAAAATGCCTGATATTTGGAGTATAGCTCTCCGCCACAGCTCTCTATTAACACTGCGAAAAAAAATAAGTTTTTGCAAAGTGAAACTACAGATTGTCGCCAATTCTTTCAATAATAAGATTATGTGGCTTATATTAGGATAAATATTTACCCCCACATCATAAGAGAACCCTTTTGCAAGATTTGAATCAAACACACAACAGTAAACGCGAATACAGCCTTTATATAAAGCCATAGTTGGTTCAGCGAGCGAATTTGCATCGGAATGGCTGATTACAGAGTCATACCATAGGCAGTAGCCTGGACCTAGCTTTAGCCAGGTACCGCCGAATGGGTTTCAGACAACTAGATTTTAAACTTGCCCTGAATGTCCTGCTTTATATACGATATAATGTGTTTGGTTTGCGGTTGTAAATATATGGTAGTTTCTTGGCTATTTTGGGGCAAGGAAAACCGACTCTAAGGACTGCAAATATTTATGCAGGAGTTTGAATAATTGTCTCAAATTAGGTGTTAGGAGCACTTACCTACCTATCTTTTTGTTGAAGCAAGACTGCACTGCTGATCCCCTGAAAGAATCTTTTAATAATAACACTTCTTCTTCATTGCAAGTCGATCGTACTTTTTAGATTCGTTGAGCCCAGTGCAATGGGTGGCTACTTTAATATGTATAATATGAAGAAAGAAAATACATTTTTTTTGCACTGCCTACAAGACACACAGTACAGACCAGACCAGAGACTTACAACAGATAAAAACAAACAAAAACGTGTAAAGTCCAATGTAAGAAATTAACAAGCATGCTTGACAGTTATGATCTTTTTTTTTTATTACTGACAATCCTGCTTACAGTGATAAACCCTGTACCTTTTTTTTCAGAACTGCAACTCAAAATTTCCTAAAAATAATAACCCAAGACATGCCAAAAGCTTATGCTCAACAGTATCAATTACAACTGTAACCATAGCAGTAGCTAGCTTTAAATACTATTCCCAACAAAAACAGAAACCACAATACAAACGATAAGATCAAAGAAATAAGTTGTTTAATTATTTCTAAGTAATAACTAAACTTGTACCGGAAGGTAAGGCTGGTCTTCGTAAGGTGAATGGGTTCATTTGAATCGGGAAAAGTTTTTCACGGTAACTTGAACTTTAATTAAAAACAGAATTAAGTGTATAGGATCAAGCGGATATTTACAATCGAGGACAAAAGTATTGGCACAATGAAACTTGGTACTACTTTTTCTTTGTTTCAGGGTTTTCTCGGTCTTTAGCCAGAATTAACTAAAGCAACTTCTGTTGTCTAAAAGATAACATACGATGAGTAATACGATGTCGATGAGCATATTGTGCAGGGGTGGACGGTAGTAGTTTCTTCCTTTTTTTAAGGTTCCGGACCCAAAGGGTACAAACGGGACCCTATTACTAAGACTTCGCTGTCTGTCCGTCCGTCTGTCTGTCACCAGGCTGTATCTCAAGAACCGCGATAGCTAGACAGTTGAAATTTTCACAAATTATGTATTCTGTTGCCGCTATAACAACAAATACTAAACAAAAAAAAATATTTAAGGGGGCCCCCATACAACAGACGTGAGTTTTATAGATAATGGTACGGAACCCTTCGTGCGCAAATCCGACCTGCACTTGGCCGGTTTTTTTACTATATAATATATAAGCAAAATTCTTGTTACTAACAAGCTCGCCTTGTCTATGGACTTTTTTGTCTGAAATAAATGTTTTTTTAAAAGGTCCTTCCACTATTCATTCCTGATGTAAACAAAGTTAAAAGTTATGTAAGACCGGTTCTTGTATTCCTTATCAAGTCACATTAGGGCAATGTGCCCGGACGTGTTTTCAAAGTTTTGAGTGTCTCAATGCGCAAAGAAATAGCAACCATCGTAGACTCTACCACAAGAACGTTAATCATTAAAAAGGCGGTTGTCATCTTGAAAATGCATTTTTTTCAAATCGGTCTTTACTTAATCTTTTTCATACTCCAGAATTTTTTATTGTTCCAAGTTAACCTATGTCAATCAAGTTACAATGCGTAAAAGGTGCGATTCCCTGGTGCGCAGGGTGTGGGGCGGCTCCAACAGTGTCTTAAGCATGGTTGCGAGTCGCCTAGACTGTGTTTACGTCATTATTTCTCATGGGATGTCGCAACGGTGACCAACCGTTATTTTTTGTATTGTTTTCCGTGTTTTTGTTTAGTGTCTGTGCTTACTAACATAGTCGTAAGTTGTACTAACAATCTTGTTGAGTCTTTGTAACTTGAATAAAGGAAATTCTATTCTATTCTATGTCCAAATAGCAATGTCCGCCAGTGTACAGTCGCGTGTGAGTGTACCGGTCTCCTTGGAGGCGCATTTTATCAGCCGCAACCAGCCGCTGTACTCCCCACGGAATGGAGTCAAAGCAAGAACGAACTAATCATTTATGTTGCTTCATTTAGTTGGCCATTATTTTGTAACTTAAGTGTAATGTATTTAAGATTTGTTGGGCCGAGAAACTTAATTTTAGATAGTATTATATAGCTTTTGACTACTAAGGGTGATTTTCACCAAACTTTTACATCTAGAATAAGTCTTATCCTGAAAATAAATCTTGTTTATTTGACAGTTTTTTAAGACTGTAAGGGCTGATTTTTCAATCATATAATAACTTTATTCGAGGAATAATTTTGAAATGTTGACAGTTATTTCATTCAAAAACTGTCAAACGTAAATTTTATTACTCGAATAAAAGTTATCTGACTTTGGTAAAATCAGCCCTTAGAAAAAAATATGCTTAGAATTCTAAAATAGTATAATTAAGTAATCGTTAAATCAACATTAAAAAACTTAGCAAATAGTCATAATATCAGCAAAGAAAAGAACTCATTGACATGCCCCATATTCTTATTATCATTTTTGCTCCCAAGTCCATTTCTAAAGGTTCCATATAATATATGTACTTATAAACTATTCACTGCCTATAAAAATAGCGATAAAGGTACTTTTACAGCCACTTTTTCTGTAAATTACATTTTCTATTATGTCCTTAGGCTAACCTTATATGCCCCTTAGCTTGCTCGACCGGGTCATCAGTCTTTGTTAGTGTGTACCTAAGATAGATGACACCATTGGCTAGGCATATCAAGGGATACACACCTTTATTGACATAGAAACATGGGAACTAAGTTTGGTGTCTATTTGAGATATTTCAGCGGGGAATTGCGTAAGACACTACCATTAGCAATGGCTTGGATTTTGACAGTTCAACAACATTCATTGCGTTATTTACGTTGTTGAGCAGATTTTTTTTTCGAACATATGATGCAATATTCTTCAAAATGATTCAGATTGTGGTTGATAGTGTGTTACGCCATTAGCCTGTATCATTGCCGTTGTTTTCTAGGTCTATTTCTAGATTACATTGTCCTGGCTTTAATAATAGAGGTCTCAGAAGTCTTGCCTCATCGAGGAGTCTTTATTTGTGAAACTATGATATTATGATGATTTACTTGATTAAACTTAGTACATTGTCTACGTCAAAGCAATTACTGGCCGCTCACTGACACCACAGTGTTCTATTTTCGTCGATCACCTCTACAAGTACCTCAGACACTATTTCATTTTGCTCCCAACAACAAACTTAGCAGCGTTACCTGATAACACTGAACTTTAATGGCCACCGTGTTTATCACTGGCCCGGGCTAACGGCAGCTAAACCGCCCTTCAAATATTTTATGGCGTCCTCACACGTCCACGAAAAAAACTACCATCAGCTCCTGACAAAATTACATCTCACTTCAGATAGTGCTCGTAAAATTTACGCCAATTTAGATTCCCTTTACTCGGAGAAAGTCGTTTTTACAAAACGTTGTCGTATAATAAGTCGGTAAAACGTGTGTTTTACGAGGCTAGACAGACCCTCTGTTGTCTGCGTGTCTGTCACAAGATTGTCTGCCGAGAGCTGCAGATGAGATGGCAGATGGAATGTGGGGACATTTTCTATTATGTGGAGCTTACGTGTAACTGGGCTATTTGGAGAAATTGAGTTTGTTTCAACTGCACGATTGTGATTGCATGGTTTTTTGAGTAGAACATGCGAGAAGCTTAAAATCGCATTACAACTGGTATTTTATCTCAGTTTTCATTTAATTCGACAAATGAAGCGGAAAAGGTTTTGCGAAGATGTATCGTATTCAATAAAACTCTCAAGCTAAGCAAATAAAAACCTTTTACCCAATACAGATGGAACCTATACTTCAGGCCCAGAAACGTCACAGAATACTCCCCATCACTCAATATTCCATCAGCTGAAACGGCGACAAGCAACTGATACCGCCATCCCATTCCGAACGAAACTAGCGCCATCCCAGCGAGGCGACGCACGCCACACGCGTCGTCAATCAGAAACGTCGTAATCCGGCAATAGAACGAAAACAATTGCCACACACACACCTACCCGCCAAATTACATTTCCAATTCATGAAGGCTGTTATCCAACTTTTTCCCTTTCTTCATCCCTTACCCAAACCCACCCCACAGTTTTCACCTCGCGATCTTTTTCTATGAATAATTTTTTGGAGGAGCTTGTTGACTTAATTTTATATCGGTATCCTTCTTTTTTAATGTGGGTCTAAGCCGATAAAAGTGTTGGTACCGCGAATTGGTCGCGGATTAAACGGAGTTTTTACATCTTGCTCAACACTTATCTTTTTAGGGTTATGGTGCTGCTGCAAATGGTTTGGGCGGGTGCCCTTCATCATATCAGACCGTAAACGATGATTGCTTAACCTGAGCCTCTAAACTAATAGAACTGTAATGAATAGTAGGTATATTTGTTAAGTTATTTCCATTTATTTTTTAATATACTACCGTTTGTTTTCCCTTAAAAATAATAAAAATAAGTAACAGTAATGGAATTCGCTGTGATCATGCTTGGCTAATGGATATTTCGCAGTACCTAGTATTCGATTTCTGCTGTCCAAAGACAATCCCTTTCATGATACTCAAAAGTATAAAAAGAGGCCTATTTTACTAACAGACTGTGTAGCCAGTGCATTGATATTTCTTAAATTAAATTTACCCTCTTGGATTATTTTCTAATTCGAATAATGATTGACTGATGAGCGCATAAAACAGAGATAAATTAGGTACGGTCGCCGTCATCAATTACAGAAGATCGTAGAATAACTAATACAAAACCTAATCACAATCAATACTTAATTAATTAATTAATCCAAAATATGCCAAAAGCAAGTTAAGCGCATCAATTATGATCCCGTCACGTTAAGCAGGAGTTAAGCTGAAGCCAATAGGTTCGGTTAATAGCCAAACTTTTGGACGCAAGAGCTTTGACAAACGACGCCGCGCCATAGATAACTAACTTTTAGTTGTATATTGTTTTATTCTCGTTTGATAGTAATTTTAGCTAATTATGGTAGGGTCTCAGTTTTAAGGGCTTTTAGGGTTATTAAAGGCTTTAAAGTTAAATGGATGTAGGTGTTTGTCATCTGGTAGCTTACACTATTTTATGGACTGAACGGTCGGATAATTTATACCTATTTTGACTGAAATATTTCAAATTATAGCCGAAATAGTTGTGTTATTTTGTAATAAAAACCAATTATTACCCTTTCCCTATATTATAACCCTTTTCGAAATTCTGCTGAAATGGGTAGCAAGTTGTGAGGCAGGCATAGACTTTTACGATACATATTCTTATATATATCTAATAATATAGTTACTTACTCAGCATTGAGCAGATAATACTCTACTATATTTTTTCTTTTAGTATATTGCTACGCATAATAAGATATGAATACCGATATGTTTATAACTTTACTTTTAAATGGTGTACAGTCACGAGCACCAATATGTCAACACTTGGCAACTTTTAATTGCGATTTTTCGTGAAATAACGAATGCAACGTCGAAATACGACACATTATATAAACCTATGGGTTCGAAAATGCTATGTTCGTAACAACATAAAATTTCATTAAAAGATAAAGGAGCCGCTTTTGAATAAAGCCGAGTGTATACATACTTTTGCACGTGACTGTACGTCTAGTACATTTTCAGCAAAATTTATTCTAAATTTTCGGCAGTTTCTCACCGAATTTTCCTTACAATTTGCACTAATAGTATCAGAAAAGCGTGTAGGCAAAATATTTCCACAGCACAAGCATGTCGATACAGGCCGGCCAACCGGGTAAGCCTTCTGAATTTTCCAACCAATTACGTAGGAGCCTCGTTTGCTACGTAACCGGTACACTTGAGATTTGCTCTCAGTGCGCACAGCGCGGCTTATGCCGTAACTTGCGGAGTTATTTTTAGATTTAGAAATGTTTTAGTTTATTCCTGTATGAAAAAAAATCATAATTCTACGTTCTACTTGCCTATTTTTCCTTGTCTAAATAAAACAAAGTAAGTTAGTTACACCATTTATAACTCAAGAACGGCGGGATCGATTTTTATGATCTTTGATTTGTCTCCGCCCTGAATAGCAGATTCACTATTAAAACATTTATTTTCATCATATTCACGAAAATAAAATAAATAAGAAAATTAATTTTCTCATACATTTTGTTTCGAACGGCTTTTTTGATTCTGAGGGTTCAAGTTGGCCGGGCCAGCTAGTTAGAAATATATGATTGTTTCGAATTTAGTGTGAGCTTTAATGTCATTGAAGTGACTAACCATCGGTCCCGAAATGACATTTGGACATTGTAACATATGCCTATGTTAGTCTAAAGGCCAAAACTCAAATATGTATTTAGATGAAATTATAAATTAATGTGAACGCTCATGAGGTCGTCGGTCCATCTACCTGGGTGGCGTCCCTCACTACGCTTGCCGATATGCAGACTCGTCTGCTCCACCGGCCATCGGTCCTTCGAGAAACATGGCCAGACAACTGCCACTTTAGTTGGCGTACTCTGCAAGCTATGTCGGTAACTCCGACTCTACTCCGGATATCATTTCGGACTTTATCCTTCCAAGAAACTCCACAGTGCGCTGAGCGACCTTGAATTTGTAAACCAGCCCGACTGTCAGTATCCACGTTTTGGCACCGTATACCATAGTGGGCTGGACGCACTGGTTGAAGACCTTAGTCTTCAAACATTGCAGGATAAGTGACGCGAAGACTTGAAGTTTTCTAAACAGTGCCCAACCCAACGGCATCCTTCTGTTGGCTTCTTTCTCAAAGTTGTGTCTACTGAGCTGGGTGACTTGCCCTAGATAGGCATACTTCTTCACAACTGAACTGAGCTGAACTGAAGGTGTCTGGGACATAATGGATTTGAAAGGCGAAGGAGGGCAGGGTGTTGTGACGCAGCCTGGGAGAGGCCTATGTCCAACAGTGGACTGCAAAAGGCTGAGTTGATTGATTGTGAACGTCCATATTTAGATGATAACAGCTACAACTCAAGTACATTCGACTACTATCAGACCTACAAGAATTTTAACAATATTTTCAGACTCTCTCACAGAATCAATTTTCCAACAAGCACAGAATAAAATGATAATGTTAGTAAAATAAACAAGTGAGAAGCCGCCATGTTTGAACAGGGAGTTCAAACAGCAAGAGCCACTCTTGACATGTTGCGAGCTGGACGAGCTACGCAAGGTACGCTATTTTATACAGATTTGAGCTATAAATATCTCATATTTTTATCTACGTTTTATACAACAAAATCTAGTATTTTTATGTAACTGCAAATATGTATCTGCAAAAAAAAGAAGAAGTTATGTCTGTGTATATTTTGAGGTCATAATATTAATTACTGAACAAAGTAAGCCCAAAGAAACAGCATTGTCATCCAACGTGGTAATGCTGCCAGCCTTTTGGTCACTTGTCCCATTGACAGCGATGCGGACGAATTTTTTGATGCCCAAAGAGCTCCTCCCTTTTTCTTTAATATTTTATAATACATATACTTGTATATAATATATATATTATAGTTTTAGCTTGTAAATAATATTTTATTCAGTATCCAATAATAAATTAATTAACATTATATTACACACACAAGGAAATGTCAACAAAAATACAATAATTTATGGACAAGAACAACACGTCAGCCTAGTCAAATAACCCGCCCCTAAAAAAAAAAAAAAAAATTGTAATTAAAGTTTTTTGTTAGTAGTGTTGTCTTTGTGAATAAATAAAGAACCAATAAAAACAAAAAAAAATAACTAGAATCGAAGGATTATTAAGGTCCTGATTCAACTATCATAACCCGCAGTTGACTTATGAATATCGAAACCAATTCTATTCTATGCTTTAATAACTAGGTAAGTTATTCGACAATAGTATGAGGTGACCCGGAATGCCGTCACTAGAGATGTTTCAAGTGTCTACAAAACAAAATTCAAAAAGGTCAGTGATACACGTGTTGTAACTTTAGTTCTATGCAAAGAAGGCCGTCCAACAAATCCATTACATGATTTGAATCGGATTGTATTTCTATTGTTAGTTTAATAAAAAATCAACAATTGAAGAAAATTTTATGAATCGGTAATAAGTCCCAATTTGAGACGATTCATCGCATTTAAGTTTCTACGTTTGGCAATGCTTCTTCAAAGTCATGACACGTTCCTGCCGGGGTAGCGGGATCGTCCGAAAGGGTTACAGCTGCCCTGGTACATAAAGGACTAAGGAAGGAACACGGGTGGGTTTTAGTCAGTAAGAGTCTGACACTCCCTTCTGCTTCACCCAGAGCGGGAGGGGTCATTTGATGATTTCCCATCCTCAAAAAAAAAAAAAAAAAATCATGACACGTTTCCGGATGACAGCGATGCGGACGGATACTTCGACGCCTAAGTGTCATTTTTGTTTTTGTATTTATTTGTATAGTAAGTTAGTTAGGTTTTTAATTTGGTGCCTAGTGTAAATAGTTAGTTGAAATTCTCGTAAAATTTCTTATTTTTCTCGTCCTCGTGAAATTTCTTATTTCCCCGACCCTACCCATCGCATCGTATCACCTGCTCGCGCTATCACTTCGTTTTCGTTAAGCCTCCTTTCTTAGGGCTTCTTTTTTAGGGTGCCGTGCCCAAAGGATAAAAACGGGACCCTGTTACTAAGACTTCGTTGTCTGTGCGTCTGTCTGTCTGTCACCAGGCTGTATCTCAAGAACCGCGATAGCTAGACAGTTGAAATTTTCACAAATTATGTATTTCTGTTGCCGCTATAACAAGAAATACTAAAAACCAAATAAAATAAATATTTAAGGGGGGCCCCACACAACAGACGTGATTTTTTTAGATAATGGTACGGAACCCTTCGTGTGCGAGTCCGACTCGCACTTGACCGGTTTTTTCTTTTTGCTCGGCTCCTAAGGGCCATAGAGTGACGTTTATATTATAGCCTGTAATCCTTAAGAATTGGGCTATCAACCAATAATTTTTTTTTTTTTTTATAAATCCGATCGGTAGTTCTGGCGATTAGCGCGTTCAAACAAACAAACAAACTCTTCTGCTTTATTATTAGTATACACATAAATTAAAGAACTTTAATTTATACGAAATAAAGCAATATTTTTATTTTATTTTTTTTCATTTTTTTTGAGGATGGGAAATCATCAAATGACCCCTCCCGCTCTGGGTGGAGCAGAAGGGAGTGTCAGACTCTTACTGACTAAAACCCACCCGTGTTCCTTCCTTAGCCCTTTATGTACCAAGGCAGCGGTAACCCTTTCGGACGATCCCGCTACCCATTATTACTTACCCTAAGCCCTAAACTAAACTTGTACAAACAAGTTAAAAGGACTACAGGTAAATACTTGACACTCACTTAAGGGAATATAATTCATCATACCATAAAAGATGGAGTCTAAGACTCTTCAGAATTACACGTAAGTACTCGTAGGTATACTGGTGCTAAAATGTGAGGGTCTACCACAGAACATCGATATTCACTGTAAATAGAAGCTTCGGCCTGACCTCTGTGAGGCAAAGTTCACCGTCTACGAATACATCGTGTACGCCAGGATACCTTTCTTAGAAATTGGAGGAACGTGTAGGTTACGTGGTATAGGAATGCTTGTGTACAGCCTTTATAATTGAAAGTTTAATTATGTTATACCCTGTCCGTTATACCGTTTTTTGACAGCTGTCTTAGAACGTACATATTCCAGATTATGTAAAAGTTAACTTTAAAATGCGTAATAAAATAAATATATAAACTGCCTTAAATTATTATTTATAGCTTCTTACAGACGTTATAATACCGTACGTGTATCAATCAATGTATTGTGTGTTGCTGCAATCACTAGTTCCATCTGTCAAAAAACGGTTTACCTAATGGACAGGGTATAGTTTACATAACTTTGGTTGAGTTTTATAGAATGGAGATAATATCTTATTAAAAACAAAGAATTCAACTAAAAACAAAGACTATTTATAAATCCCACGTAAATCATTAGTATTGCTTTGAGTCATTAGTTTCTATTTTTTGTTTCAGTCATCAAAACTGTGAGATCTGTGTACAACTCAGACTGTGTCAAACGCTAATGAATCAATGACCCATTTTTGTTTTCTCATCAAACCTTCACACGAGTTGGTACCCCCTTTTTTTTGGGTGGGAAATCACCAAATGGCCCCCCCGCTCTGGGCGGAGCAGAAGGGAGTGTCAGACTTTTACTGACTAAAACCCACCCGTGTTCCTTCAGTTGCCTGTGCCAGGGGCCACGGTATCTCTTTCGAACAACCCGCAGCCCCGGCGGCATCGGCCCTAGCGGACCCCGTCAGTTCAGCGGACCCCGTCAGTTCAGTTGGTACCCCCTGATCTCATAACAAAAAAGTCAAAAGACAATTAGCACCATAAATTCAAATCAAATTTATTTTCCATAATCCAATAATGAAAAATAAATTTGATTACAAGAATAGATAGGACGATAGTGACCTCGGTGAACTAGGTATTTGCCTGTATCTTGGGGGTTGGTTTTGCGAAATTTCCCGAGTGACTATGGGATGACGAGACCATAAACTTTAATTAAATTGAACTATAATCAATTAAAATAAAACACACATTGCCATCAGCGTGAGATCAAACAAAACAAAATAAAATCATCATTATGAGATCAATTAAGAACATTAACGAAAAAAAAGTGTTATTATTAAAACAATTTACTATGGCAACTCGATACATGAAACAATTGGACATTAATTAGCCGAATTAAAATAAGCTTTTACGGTATTACTGAGGCAGCTGTTAAATGAACTGTGGACTTTTAATCCGGCAATCGTATTTACCGGTCGACGTTTAATCGCCGAACTGGATTACAAATTAAAATCGCCCAGTTGGTCGCAATTGTCGTTCAGTGTTTGTGCACTGGACACTGGGCATTTTGTACTACTTGTTTATTATTTCAAATTGTTTGCTATGATTTTTTAACATGGATGGGAGACTATCAAATTGTTAAGCCCGCAGTTATTGACATATATAATTATGTCATTGGAACCTCAATCGGAATATACATGAGGAAAGCATCGCGTCACTAAGATAGTTTAATTCTTACAGCGATCCTTATTATTACTTACTCTACTTCATTCGAGTTCAGTCAAACATTGTGCATAAATCGGATCATAAGATGGTTTAAAAACTTACCTATTGTGACATATTTTTATTTTAATAACTTTAATTAAAGATGTAGGTATAACAGATTACTGAGAGTTTTCCAAAACTTATCAATATTCGTTATGCCGTTACCCTAGTTATGTACCTATCCCACTATCCTACTGGACATTATCCTAGTCTGTATGGATGGATGGATGGATGTTTGTTACTCTTTCACGCAAAAACTATTAAACGGATTTGGATGAAATTTAGCACACAAATAGTTTATAACCAGGACTAACACATAGGATACTATTTATCCCGATATTCCTACGGGATCGAAACTTATGCGGGTGAAACCGCGGGGAGCTGCTAGTGCCAAAATAAATCAAGAAATTAAATAAGGCACAAATTGTTATGTTAAAAATAAGGGAACAATAAACATCTGCCTGTATCTTAAAATCCTAAAAACACTTAAGTACCTACTTCTGCTAATAAACATTTAACACTTAACAAAAGACGATCCATCTCAATTCTAAATTAGGTATTCAACGCAAAAACGTGATCTGTTCTCGTTAATTCCGAAATCCTCTTAGCAATTAGCAGGTTAGAAGTAAGCCCGGGATATCACAGGTGCGTCGAACAAGACGGCTGGGTATCGCTGCTCGGAATAAAACCATTACATGGGTGGCTGGGTGCCATACATTATCTGTACTTTGTTGCGTTTTCACGGGTGCATAGATACTCGTCCTGGGGTATAATGAGAAAAAAAAATTGAGCTTTGATGCAGTCGAGAAGTTTCATATTTGAATTCGGTAATTTAAATAAGAATGATTCATATTAAATCTACGAAATCGGAAAGTATGAAGGGTTTAAATCTTGGTAAGATGTTTAGCCTTTATTCTGCTGAAATATGCATTCACAACTATTGTGTTCCACAACTGGAAGTACTTATGATTCCATGCTCTCCATATTATAAGGAGGATACCACTACTTATTTTCAGCAGGTTACAGTCATCTGAGTCAATGACAGCATGGGTATGACTAGACTCGATGAACTTTCGGCAGTGAGACATTTTCATGTAAATGAACCACCAAAATCATCAAAAGACATCTAAAACACCTAATCACCATCCTAAACACCATCTAAAACCATTATTTACTCCATGCAACACGAAAGATCTTCCTCAGACCCATAACCCCCCAAAGAAAACTGACCAAAACTTCCTAACACATAATAAATTCGCAAACTTAAAACATATTCAAATGAAACCCGCTGAAACACACATAAAACGTGTCGAAATCTTTAGGGTCACATCCGTGAGGATACCGCTGGGATCGAAAATATCGTCGTTGACATTAGCATATGAATTCTGAGAGAGTAATAAAGGAATAATATGCAAATAAAGCTGAGTGTAGAATGCCGGCGGGCAATAAAACGCGTGTTGTGTTCCGCTTATGATTATCGTGTGTTCTCATAAATCTAGACCTCGGCTTTATTGGCGCGTGGGGGGCAATGATGGAGCTCAATGTGGAACTTCATTATTATTGTTTTACATTTGCGGGTTGAATTGGTGGGTTGAAAGAATTAGCCTCTGTAATTAACTGAATGTTTAATTTGTTAATTATTGCGATAGAATTAAATGTAATCTTCAGATAGGCATAAGCAGGCGGAGCACTGGTGGTCAGTCGAAGCAATGGTATATTCACTCTCCTTGTGATTTACTCTTCATTTAGAGCATGATTTCTTTAGATCAGATTTATAGATATTTAAAAAAGAAAAATGTTTTATTTGGGACACGCTCAGGAAACAAACAGTAAAAAAGGAGCATTTAAAACTAACAAAATTACATTAAAAACAAACAAATTAAATTAACAAGAAAAGAAACTTTGCGAGGCCAAACAGGCTTAAAAAAGAAAAAGGAAAAATACGCAAAAAAAAATTCTTTTTTTATGCTGAAATAGGTTTTTTAAGTAAATAAGTAAGAATTTTATTTGCATAGATTGTAGGTACATAAAATAAGATCTATAACAATAATTGAGTGAGCCTTGTACAATCTACCTTATATTAGGCATGCAAACATCAGTGAGGTTGTTAAATTAAGAATAATCGAATAAGTAATGGCTTTAGAAACAACCTTATATAACTTTACAATCTACTTAATATAGTTGGTATAAAAAAAATCAGACAAATTAAAATAAATCAAAATAGGTATGTCAAAGAAAAAAAAAATCATTAGATATGTCAAAGTAAAATTAAATTATTATTCAATTAATCATTCATAATATGTCAGCGTCATTTAAAAAGTCAGTAACAGAATAATAACATTTCTCAATCAATAATGACGTCAGTCTCTTTTTAAAGTTTTGAGTTGTGTTTTATTGTAGATTATTGGGCCCATATTAATAACACTTTTTTTGAGTAAAGCAGTATTATAACTCTCAACATTTTAGAACATGTTTCACACTACATACTTCCCGTTATATTCCAAAAGTGTTATAAGAATATGTATTTTACTAGTTACAATGTAAAAGGTGATACAACAATAATGGCATTGCTGGAACTGGTTGGTACTGTCCTCTTTACTTTTACAAAATCATCAGCACTTCATAATTCCAAGCACTACTAAAATTCCCATTGTAATGGATTAATAAACTACTTATTGTAATGGATTTATGTACTTCTTTTTCGATAGTAAGTACCAATAATTCAAGTTTCAGTGTGGAGAAATGACCTAGGTACTAACATTTAAAGTACATGCAAGCCGATACCAATGATTATTGGTGAACTTTAAGTTTTAGTAGATATACGTTTTATTTATGTATTAGCTGACCCGACAGACGTAGTCCTGTCCTTTCAATAGTTCATACAAAAATCCCAAGGAAAAAAGGACCTTTAGTTTTTCTCGAATTTGAAATTTTTCCGGGATTTTTTTCAATTTTTTCTGTCCATAAAAACCTAATTTGGACTATTACGAATATTTTCAAACAAAAATAGTAACCTTTAAGAGAGATGGAAGCAAGATAACCTATTTCTGTCTCCAATCCCACACTCGGTAAGTACCCCCTAAGCCCTACGATCTCATGCAGTCGGAGGCAATAAGGTCTTTATTGTTAAATTTAAGAAGATGCTTGGTGTGCTTTTCTACGCAGTCGGGTTTTTTATTCATTTAGAAGATTAGATCTGTAAGAAAAGAAGTGAAAAAGTATGTGTTACATATTTATTATATTGAACTGTTACCCATTTTTTTTTTTAATATTTCCGTTTTTTATACAGGAATTTGTTTTAATCAGTGCGCAAACTTTAACCATGAATTCAGTACATGATTCTGAATCCCCGCGGATTTAAATTTTTGCTCTATGACAGATTTTTTTTTTTGCTCTATGACACGGTTTTTTTTTTAATATCCGATCCGTTTTGACCACGTAGACCTTTTCTATGAAACTTGTTTTTTTGATAACTGACGAAAAATGTCTACGCTACGCTACGGTCTAGAATCATGTGCTGAAGTCATAGTTACAGTTTCCGCACAGGTTAAAACTTTTCCCTGTATAAACAAAATTTAATCATAAATTGCTCATTCCATTCAAAATTCAAATACCAATAAAAAACTCACACTATCCATTCTGTAAAAATCACAGTCCTTTCTAACACAGCGACCCACCCTTTAACTCCCGCATATTTGGAAATACTCGTACTGGTGCGGTGCGAGTATATAGCGGGTGTTGGTGCGTGAAATTGGGCAGCGCCGGGCGACGCCGGTCATAAAACATAGCTGACACGTAATGATGAATCACATAATAACTACATTCTGTATTGACGGGCACAAACATTGCCGAGTAAAGATTATGTAGGAGTATCTTTATTATGACGTTTGGCGTAAAGGTGATAGTGAGATTGGGATGTAATAGGCAATCGCATAACTAAGAAAGTGGTGTTTGATAATGAATAGAGATAAAAATAATAGAGAATTTCTGAGGTGATACCTGAATCTTGATTGATGTTATTATAAATACCTATACAGGAGTATGCATGGATCGTAGCGGGTGACGTTCTGTAGTTTCTACCTTCCCCCATGGCAAGAAGGCGTATGCGATGTATGTATGTAAATATGTACTTCTAATTTTTAAGATCTTAAAGACATTTTCAAACGACCCTTAATTTTAGTAGTTTTTAAATAAAAACAGCAGACTGTACAGCCGTATGTGTAGCCCGTGTTTTTAAATCATATAAATCAACAACAAACATAATATGTACATTTTAAATAAACGAAATCAACTTTGATTACTTACTGAAATATTTCAGTAGGTAAGACATCGTTAATAAAATCACCTAGCTCATAAAAAGGGTTATTAAACGAAGATTTTTGCGCCAATCGTCTCAGTTGGGAACTTGGTTCGTTTGCATATTTATTACTTTTTAATTTTTATCGCCGATGACAGCCATCAAGTTGGGTGCTAACTTTAATTCCTTGTAATTAAAATAAGTTCTTATTGGAAGACAGTTCAAGGACTAGGTATACCACTAACTTGCTCTAATGTCGTTAGTGTTGTTAGTTAAATATTCATTGTACAGTAGGTAGGGACATTATAAATACAGGAATAAAAAATTGCCAGTGCGCAAACTATAACCATGAATTCAGCATATCTAGACTCCTAGCGTAGAAACTTTTCGTCAGTTAATTTTTAACAAATTAGTAGTTCCACACATTTTGATCACGTACGAGTAGGTCGTAGGTACTTTTTTAAGAAACAGCAGATTTTTAAAGTGAAAACTTCTTTAGTTGTGCACTTTTTTTGTGATGGGTAAAAAATGTTAAACTCGAGTCAGGACACGTGACCTGATCGTAAATTTGTAAGACGGAGCTTGCGTCAGGACACGTGACCTGATCGAAAATTCGTAAGATGGAGGGAGAGTTTTTTGTGATGAGTAAAAAATGTTAAACCCAGGGATTGTTTATCAAATTGAATACCTCATCATCATCTGCCTAGCCTTTTCCCAACTATGTCGGGGTCGGCTTCCAGTCTAACCACATGCAGCTGAATACCAGTATTTCACATGGAGCGACTGCCTATCTGACCTCCACAACCCAGTTACTGGGTAATAAGATACCCCTTAGTAAGACAGGTTGTCAGACTTTCTGGCTACTGACGACCCGTAACGGCTGTCAAAGATCCACGAATGACAGCCGGGACCAACGGGTTAACGTGCTTTCTGAGGCACGGAGGGGTCTTGGTATATAAAGATGGTCACCCATCCACGGCCCAACCGCGGCGAGCGTAGCTTAACCTGATCAAATAGACTACCTTCTATGACAGTTGTATGATATGACGATAACACGACATATTGACGAAGTAGGTATGTCAATTTGTAAAACAATTAACTTGCCTGACTGTACATAGGTACTTACATACGTACGGCGCACCTTGAGCCGCTATCGCCTTGCCAACTTTCTAATACTATTAAAACTGCATGATCAATTCTTGTATAATAAGCATTGCATAATCGACCTATAATGTTCTCGCTTCTGGGACACATGCCTCCTCTCTGTGAGAGGGAGTGGATCCACCACGCGGGCCCAGTGCGGCTTGGTGGATGACACGTTTTCGAATTTTTTGGTTTACGACATGCCGGTTTCCTCACGATTTTTCCTTCCCCGCTTTCAGAGCAGTGTTGATGAAATTAAATTCGCAAAGTGTCTGTGTGGATTCGAGCTCACGACCCGCCTTTCGAGTTGTAACTCGTAAGTCGGCGCCGACACCACTGGACCACCGCTACCCCTTGTATAATATTGAAACGTAATCGAAGAAAATGTAACCCTGAAACAAAACATACTGCTATTATTTACTTAGGACCTAACTAGCAATCATTCACCTCCTTACCTCCTCGAACTAATTCCCTAACAACGAAATCTTCATCAAAGTCTTAAAGAGTTCCGTCCTGAACTCCTGACTTACCCTTTTAAATTGCAAGCGTGAGCATATTAGTCTTGATTTCGCGCCGTGCGGATAAGGTGCTTCATTTGTCTTTGGGCTCTTAACTGGTATTTACAGTTTACGAGTCGCTGATACGAGCTGGGAATTTGTGGACTATGTGTGTATTTTGTATTGGGATTTTGATTTTGAACGAATTAGGTAAAATTTTTGATGGAATATACAAGGTGACTTGTAACTTGACGTAATCCGTCCAGGGCGTGATAGTGTGACCAATTTTCAACAGTTAAGCACCCCTTAAAGCCTAGGCAACAACTCGTCCAGAACCCATCACTAAATATCACTTTTTTTTTCACTAAACTATCAAATTGAATGACCTTCATTGTTATTCCATTGGGTACCTACCTAATACTTTAACACACCTTTCCATTTAACCAAATTTTTTAAAACATCAAACAGTTAAAGGGAGAAGTATTTTAATCATTTTCAAAAATCATCTACTTACATGAACTTATCAATATTAATTATGTTAGTATGGCATGAAGCTTACCAATTACGTTGAATAGAGAAATGTTCTCTCTAAGTAATTAGTGAGTACTACCGAAAATAGGGCATGGTTACATAAATATTACCATTATCAATTTTATTTCATAAAAAATCTACAATCAAAATAGATCTCAAGCCATTCCTCGTGGAGTATATGGAGGCAGTATATAGAATCACTTGAGACGATACGTCGGTTCGATTACCGAGTAGGTTTGCATACGGTCAGCTGAGGACTAGAAGCCGGGTGACTCCAGCACTCTTGGACTAATGCATTTGCGATTGCATAGCCATTGTCGGGTAATATGCCAATTTTCAACTATCTACTTAAACTTCGCACTTGCTCGGTGGACTATGTAATAGAGGAGTGGTGGTGGATATGTGTTTTATAAGTAGTAGTCACAAATTCTTGGTTATCTAAGAAATTTGTTGGAATGATGTGTTATTCAATTCAAGTACATTCTCATTCATTCTCAAAACGCAGAAGAAAACCATCGTAAGGAAACCGGCATGTCCAAGAACCAAAAATTCGAAGACATGTGACAGTAGCTACCAATCCACACTGGGTCCGCGTTGTGGAATACGGCCCACTCCCTCTCACAAAAAAGAGGCCTGTGTCCCAGCAGTGGGAACATTATAGGCTGATTATGTTCTATCTAGCTTTACCACAAGCGTCACTTAGAGACCGTTGGTGCTCTATTAGATAGTGGAATTACCTCTCGTCTACACTTAAATTCAAGTGTGTGTTACTAACACACTTATTCATACGAAACCAACTAACAAGACAAGTCTGCTCACCATATCGCTTTAAAAACCCGTCCAGTCAAACACAAGCAATTCCAAGCAACAGTCTGTTAATACGGTATAAATTGTCAATTTGTTCCCCCAGACGCCGCGCCCCCGCGCCCCTGCCCGCTCCCTGCGGCATTATTTCCTGATATACAGCTAATTCGCGAAGACATTTCTTTAAAAAGTTGCAGAACCCATAAACGAGATAATCAGAAGTTTTGGCTTGTAAGCCCAGCTTGTTATCGCATTGTGGCCTCTCTAATCAAGTTCTAACGAGGTGGTTTTGAGTGGGAGGCTTGCACACTGTTTGTGTGACTCAATAGTTGGATCAAAGCGAGCTGGTGAATATTAAGTTTTGGTGTTATTATGGTTAATTTAAATTGAATATAAGAGCTGGCTGCAATAAATAAGACTAAACTGTAAGACTTGTGATCCAAGGATGTGTGTAATTAAAACAGATGAATATTGTAGTAGTTTTATATGTCTACGTATTTTGGCCAATGTTTTCAATCACGTCTTTAAATCTCTTTTTCTTCTTGATTATTTTCTCATTTCATCTCTCATCTCTCTCTTTGACAAAAAACTTTACCTGCATACAACAATGTATGTTTTTATTCAGTGTAGCTTTTCATTTCTCGCCCATTGCGTTCTCAAAACTTCCTTGTCATTATTTCCTAGGGGAGCTGTCGAGCTCCTTATTATGCAAATAAGACGTGTTTTCATTTAACACGTCATTTCTTAATAACGGCTCCACTCGAATTTCTCATATGCACCCTTCTTTTCTGTATAAGGTCCTGTAATTACACCACTTTGAATCCTGACGTAATTGGCTTTATTACGAGATTCTGATATTATGCCACGTGGGCCAGGGCAAGAAATACTTAGGTCACAACCTTATGCTCTCTTTGACAAGAAATGGAATGAGGATATTGGATTGGAGACATTCTATGAATTCCATTTAGACGCCATTTCGCAATGATGACAAAAATAACAAAGCTCAGAGTCGACTTCTAATAAGTTTAAAGTTACACAATCCCTCTCTATAGTATTACAAGTCCTCCTCTTCTAGAGCATTTCATTCCAAGAAAATACACCCGATATCTACTTACGAAAATTAACCGGTACAATATAGCCGTCTGTCTCGTGTGTTCGCTCCCTTACAATATCACAGGCGTAATCAAGTCTTGAAGGCGAATAATATGAATCATCTACCGTAAGGGCGGTTTGATATCTTGGCACGGAATGTACCACGAGTTAAATTGTCCCCACGTCACTCAGACTGTACCAAGGATAAAGTTAGAACCATAGTTCTGAAGTTATTTTTGTACTTTATTTGTCAGTCTTTATTACTTTGTGCTTGATAGGGCGGATTAAGAAATACGGTTTATTTGGGATTGAAACAAAAATACGTTTTATTTATTTGATACTTGTTTACTTGGTTTCGTTTGTCGTTTTTCATGTCGCTTCCTATATCATTATGACAGTTTGATCACAAACAATAAAAACAAGCAGATTGTCTGCTGTCTGATGATTTCATAAATTACAAAGTAGAATTAACTGTGTATTTTTTTATCATTTTATGTACATTTATTTACATTCTTAATAGTAAATCTTAAATACAATATACAATCTAAAACACTAAGGGCTGATTTTTCCAACGCCAGATAATTTTATTGGAGGAATAATTTTGAATTTTAGACAGTTCTTCTATACAAAAACAAAACACAAAAACCGTCAGACGTCAATATTCCACGAACAAAAATTACCTGTCGATTGAAAAATCAGCCCTATATATAATACCCCTATTATAGGGCTGGTTTTTAAAGAATGAGATTGCCGTTTTATTGTAATAGATACTTCGAATTGACATAGAACCTTCATGGTTTGAGATTTTGAGTGAAACTTTTTTCACATGGTACCTATGAAGTTCTTCTTTTAAAAAATGTGCAACATTCGATTATCGACTTTCAGTTGTTTTTTTTATTCAGCTTATTCAAAAAAGATGGATACTTCGAAAATTCGAGTTATTTTTTAATACGAGTTCCGACGCGAAACTAACGCGGCAGAAACTCGCAATATCAATGTTGCGTTTGGAGAGGGGACTGCTAATGAACGCACCGTGCGATTTTGGTTTAAACGCTTTCGTGATGGAAACTTTGATATGAAGAACGAACCACGTGGAAGACCGCCCACACAGGTGAATAACAATGAATTGAAAGAGATGGTGGAAGCCGATCCGAGCCAAACTACCCAGGAATTAGCGGCATGGTTTAACGTTACCTTACCAACAATATTGACTCATTTGCGTCAAATCAATAAAATAAAAAAATATGAGAAATGGGTGCCTCATGATTTGACTGATCTGCAGAAAGAAACGCGTATTGAAACTTTTGTTACCTTGTTGAATCGATACAGAAATGAAGGAATATTGGATCGAATTGTGACATGTGATGAAAAGTGGATTCTTTACGATAACCGTAAGCGAAAAATGCAATGACTGACCCCAGGTCAAACGCCGCAACAGTAAAGCAAAGCTAAAGCAAAGCTTACCAATAAAAAGGTAATGGTAACTGTTTGGTGGTCTCAGCATGGTGTTATTCACTATAGCTTTCTCCGATCTGGTCAAGCAATAACAGCACATGTCTACTGTGCCGAATTCCGAACAATGATAGCAAAACTAGCAGTGAAACAGCCCCGACTCATGAATAGATCTTCACCATTATTGCTACATGATAACGCGAGACCTCATACAGCACGAGAAACCGTTTTAATTCTACAGGAACTGCAATTAGAAACCATTCGTCACCCTCCGTATTCGCCAGACCTTGCTCCAACGGACTACCATTTTTTTCGTGATTTGGACAATTTTCTACGTGATAAAAAGTTTTCATATTATGAGGCAGTACAAAATGCTTTCACACAGTTTGTCGAATCTAGATCACAAGAGTTCCATCGCAAAGGCATAAATGACCTTCCTATTAGATGGCGGCAATGTATAGATAATAATGGTAATTATTTTGATTAAATAAATATGTTAAATAAAATAAAAAAACGAATTTCAATTTTTCAGTACAAATCGGCAATTTCATACTTTAACCCCTAATATTATGTACAAGTATACAAAGGAAAAAAAAGGAAAAGCTCATTGGGCATCAAAAAAATCGTTAAAGAATGTATTGATTTGTCTGAAACATTACAAAATACCGATAAGTTCTCCATACCACCATACCAACAAACACAACCCCTTACATTAACAAACAATAAAGACCTTAAAACCCTCTCAAGCGCGGGCACTCTAATAGCAAAGACACCGGATAGATTCACCGATAAAAATGCGAAATCCTCTTGCAATGAAATTGCGTATTGGGGCTCAGACAGGGTGTAATCTGCCTACGGTACCCAAACGCTCCCAAGGGTTCCGTGGAGCTGCACTCACCACCATAGATTAGATACGTCTTTCTGTAAAGTATGCCTATTTTGAAAATACCTAAAGCATAAAGCTAAAAAATGTTCAAAGCGGTGCCGCGGAAAATGTATTTAGCAGTTAGTAAGGCGAAAATGGGGCTGGCTGCGCAAACTTCGCCAAATGCAACTCATGGTACCTGTAGAAAGCATCATATCCTTGGCAGCTCTGGACAGAGATAGGTGGAAACAAAGTAGGGAAGCTTTTGCCCAGCAGTGGGACATTAACTGCTAAAAATAAATTAAAATAAATAATAGATAGCATCATACCACAATCCTTTCGTCACCTTCGTCAGCTTTCAGAAAAATTCAAAAATAGTTTGGTTTTCATAATATATCCTAGACCTTTATTTCCACCATGTTTGTAGAAACTAATTTAATTAAGTATGGTGGTTTCAGAGAAATGCAAAATTCACAGAGGGCCTTATTTAATCACTTCAATTTCTAATACACAAAACTAATATGATGTAAACAATCAAGAAAGTAACTTGCCCACAGTACAATTTCGTGGATAAGTAAAAATCCGGTCTGCCAGTACAGGCGTGCCATACTCTCTGGTCGGCACATGGAATCGCGCCAGAACTAAATGAAATTGAAATTAGCTTTCTCTCCCCAGAGCCACTCGCAGAATTTTCCAAAATAAAAGCGTATTATATTTTAAAATACGATTCTAGTCGCTCTCGTAAATGGAAAAGTCACGAGAACTTAGTGCTTAGTTTTTCGATACGGTAAAAATTTGCTACGTTTTAAGTTGGATATTTTGTATGCTGTAACTACGTCAAAATACCAACTTGGTTGTTTTTTTTTTTTTTCTTTTAGCTATTCTGTAGTAAAGGGACTTATTTCCGAACATAAAGAAATAAATAAACCTTACAACCACTTTTTCAAGAACCATATAACACTGAAATTAGGAATAAGATTCTTTTATGAATTTCCGAAAACAATATCTAAATATTTAGGTAGAGAATTTAAACAAACAGAAAACAATATCCTATTGCCATGCCAACTCAAACATCGATCATAGTCTAAAATATATAAAATAAAATAAATAAAAAAACAGGTTGCACTCCGGGAGTGCCGGCAGAAGTGAAAATTTTAACATTAACGTTGTGCATTTTTGATATTTTGGAATGCAGTCTACTCTCCCTCCGTCTTACGAATTTTCGATCAGGTCACGTGTCCTGACGCGAGCTCCGTCTTACGCATTTTCGATCAGGTCACGTGTCCTGACGCGAGTTTAAAATGTTTTACCCATCAAAAAAAAAGTGCACAACGCCGCTAAAGAAGTTTTCACTTCAATAATCCCAGTATTTACAAGCTTTTATTTAGTTTCGCCTGTCCCGATGTTTGTCTGTAATCAAATATTGCATGTTAAATTTGATCCACTTCCCGGTTACCGATTAAGCTGAAATTTTGCATGCATGTGTAAATCGGATGTCAATGCAAAATTATTATGACTTATTATATTATGATGAATGGAGCTGATCTGATGATGGAATCGTAAAGTGGCCATATGAACTCGGTAGTTAAACGACACAACCCTATCGAGTTTGGACTCGTTTGATCCGTCTTGACGAGTACTTTGGTGCTAGATGGTAACCAGGGTCTGATGATGGAGCTGGAAGATGGCCATAGGAACTCGGTAATTAAACGACACAACCCTATCGAGTCTGGGCTCGTATGATTCGTCTTGACGAGTACTTTGGTGCTAGATGGTAAGCTTAAGTGCAGTAAACGCATATTTACGGAAAAACACTGCTACCTCAAAAATACTTAAAAGTTAAAAATTAAATTAAAAGAAAAAAAACCTTATTAAAAACAAGCTTTTATTACTTGTTAATAAAAAGAACTAAAAAGTTAAAAATAATTTAAACCTGATAAGAAATAATCTTATCTTATCTTTTCTTATCTTATCTTACCGTACATTTTGATGGAACATTATAGAACATTTAGCATATTCACCTTCATTATTTTTCTTTTGCAATCACAACGTAACACGCTTTTATTTATTTCTTATCAGCTTTAAATTATTTTTACTTTTTAGTTCTTTTTATTAACAAGTAATAAACGCTTGTTATTAAAAAGTTTTTTTTTTTTCTTTTAATTTTTTATTTATTTAACTTATTGCTGCAACAAACAATGGTTTTGCTAGTTCGCCGAATTACTATATAATGACTGCGTATTTAATTTACTTGGCATAATCAAATTGATTTGCTTGTTTCTAGCTATCCCAAACAATTCTGCTTAAATCATTTATTACAGGAATATCGTGTGAAGCGCCAATAAAATACGTATTGTAGAGGCTTACGGGGACATGTTTGAATACGCCGCTCAAAATTCAGAGGCGCATACTTGATGAGCCCGTGTGGGAACAATGACAAGCCGCGCGTACTGCAGGTACTACGCCACTACGCCGGTACGCCGCCACACCCGGCGTATAGTGTGAAATATGTATATTAAATTGTTACCCTCCAAATAATTTAACTGGTGTGTCGGTAAATAGAATGCGTTTCAGAATTATTGTGGTAAAATAAAAATAATGTATTACTGCTGTCCTAGAAATCTAAAGATTTTTCACTTCTAAACTGATCGGCAGGACTAAATTTTATTGATCTAGAGACATTTTTAGGCGAAAAAGGCTTACATAGTAACTATTTTTTTTTTTTATTAAGTTCTTTATGTGGATGACAACACTGCTTATTTATATCCCAATACAATCACTAAAATAAAATTACGTCAACCAAGAATAATAAAATTTAGTTTAATTTTACATAAAGAAGAAATTAAATGCAATGTTTTGATGTGTTTCAAAATCAAGACTTTCTTAATTCATCCAGAACCAACTATCCGCTAAATTCATAAACATTAATATTTTGTTTGTTAGTGTTAATATATATATTGGTCTCGACTTTAAAGAAATTGAATGTCATGTCCATTATCACACACACATCCTCAAACAGGTCCTAGACAAGCTCTAGAACCAATGTTAAAAATTATAGTACTCAAGGTTAAGCTTATAAATACCCACTATTGTTATAAGAAAAGGCACTAGACAGAAGTTTGTTCACAAAGTCATACTTTAACTGTGGATTTCTGCAGAAATCATCACATTTTTAGAAATAACGAATTGTTTCGTTTGATTTATTATTCCATTAACTATCAAAATAAATGTAGTCGTATGATGACGAAGGGCTTGTGGCTAAGTAATAACAGCCACACGGGTCGATCCATAAGCTACGCTTGCCGCGATTGGTCGGTGGATGGATGACCATCTTTACATATCAAAACACTTTCGTGTCTTGGAAAGCACGTTAAGCATTTGGTACCGGCTGTCATTCGTGGATCTTTGGCAGTCGTTACGGGTTGTCAGAAGCCCGAAAGACTGACAACCAGTCTTATCAAGGGTACTGTATTACCCAACTGGGTTGTGGAGGTCAGATAGGCAGTCGCTTCATGTATGTAAAATAGTGGTATTCAGCTGCATCCGGTTAGGTTGGCCGACCCCGACATAGTTGGGAAAAGGCTAGGCAGATGTTGATGTAGTCGAATGATCACGACACATTCTTTACAACTGATAACTCCATAAAGAATACGTTGGTGGCAACATTTCAAATAGCCAGAAAATGGTTTTATAATTATTGAATAAATACCAAACTACTCAGCTAAATGCTTTCCATTTTAATGATTGAATGACAAACGATTAGAACAATTTATTTATGTTTAAATGACAAAGCGACAGTGCTACAGTAGTAACTGTCCTACGATTAAATAATGGCGTCTAATCTCAAGGAATTAAATAAAAATATTTTAGATGAGCATTTTATAAAATTGTTTAAACCGCTAATTTATGTACAAACAATTATAGGTTCTGTGAGAGTGAATATAAGATATAACACGATCTCTCCGCCGGCGTGGATCCAAAGTGCATACTCTTTATTTTTCATTTCATTTACCTGCATAACAATATGCTTTACTAACTTTAATTGGGACACACGTAGCGTAGATTCCACGACAAATAACCTTGAAATAGCTTTGACTATATTCCAAACTAATGTGGGAATATTTTTAAACACTGCTGTCATTGTGACCAACAATTTTACTAACAGAGACAATAACATTAAGGTGTTTCTAATGTTGCAAAGGATAGACAGACACTTAAAAGTTACAGGAAAAGGAAGACACAATAGAAAAATATACGCCTTTAATACATTAACTTTAATTATACTCATGATAAACCACGGCTACCACTTGGTACTAGATACTTTCACCTCTGAACTGAGCATGGCGTGCCTTTTACCACATATAGCAATGTTGTTTTGTGTAGAAGATTTTGAAGCTGTTTTATTTCTAATGATACTGCTGATTTTACATGAAAGACTAGCATATATCAAGAAGATGATAGATTTTGGTGCAGAAGTAAGATGGCAGCAGATGCTCTTAAATATCCAGATGTATCAAAATATATGGCAGGCGGTCGATGGTGTTGTTGAAGCTATCCGGTTGACTGAAAGGGTGTTTCGTATTTATGTAAGTAAAAGTATGTATCCTGTTGGAATGAAAAGCATTTCTAGAGTAAGGAAATGGATGAGCAACATTTCTTAATATTGCTGCAGATACCAAGATTTCCGATGAAATACATGTTAACAACGTTATAAAAAGTTGGAAAAATAAATCAGCCTTATTGAGCTTATTGTTTTTCAGATGCTACTAATAGTCACGCATTTATTCATTTATCATCTGCTGGCCGCGAGGAAACTTATAACTACGGTGGAAATAGAGGTAAGAGCTACTTACTATCTACAGACTGGCTTTTGGGGGTTTTGACCACAATATTTCCTACTTTTTAACCGACGAAAAAAAACGGAGGAGGTTCTCAAGTTGACGCGTATATATATATATATATATACATATATATATATATATTTTTTTTTATGTATGGCCACGCATAACTTTTTACTGAGTAGTCCGATTTTGATAATTCTTTCTTTAATGGAAAGGGTATACCCCAAAGTTGGTTCCATATAAATTTGGAAACAAAATTCCAACCCTAAGGGTGGGAAAATAGGGGTGATGTATTGTTCACTCACAGATTTGCATGCTGAGTTGTGTATTATTACTCTACTCAGTGCCATATATGCCTGCCCTTTGGCAAACAATTAGTAGATTATAGCCACAAAAAATTATAAAATAAAAACTTTTTAACCAAAAATTAAACCGCCGAAAAAACTGAAAAACAAAAAATAATAACCTTTTTTATTTAACCTTAATAACTAAGTTCTTAAACTAATGTAAGTATACCTAAATAATTTTGAGTCGGCGCCGTTTATATTTAAGGCAATTTAGTGATCTTTATTCTTTCAACTCGCACTGGGCCTGAATGATGGATTACAACCTCAACTCCTTCTCATAGAAAAGAGGTCTGTATCGCAGCAGTGTGAACATTTATAAGCTGATTATGTACATTTCCCTAACTCTTGTAGGTGGAATTAACTTTATCTACCCTGGAGTGCGATTCTGTAACCATCTCACCGTGAAAACTAAGGAGAAGTGAGCGTGGAGTGAGCTGTCTTTCCAACTAATGCTAGGGATTGACACTATTGACAGCTCACTCTAAGCTCACTTCACCTAAATTTTCACGGTGAGATTTTTACAGAATCGATCGGCTGGGAGTATAGTATAGAGAATATTTAATGTGAAGTGAACTCCTTCACAATCAAATAATTGGATTGTTGTCTTTTTTTATTTTCATTGCTTTATTAAAACGGGTTTAACGAAAGTTGAGTGACCCATAGTTAAATTAGCTGGTAGGTCAGTGTATTTTCCTAAACTAACTTGAAGACCCCTGGAATGATAGAGTTTTTCAGCTAGGTCTAATATATATGTCAGTAGGCCCGTTCCGTGAAGTATACGCAATTTTTTTTACTTACAGAATTTCAGATGGAGTCAGCTCGTAGTAACACCAGACCCGGAAAGTATCAGATTCCTTATAAGACTAAGCTTGATATGCATTTCAATAAATTTATTGGAGTGCAAACTGTTTCAAACTAGAGAGAGCTGTATTCATGCTTTGGTGAAAATTGAAAACGGTTTGTATTTTAATTTACACACTCATCACACCACTCACACATCACTCACACACCATCACACACCACATCACATCACATCACTTTAAATCACAATCGTAGATGAGATGCGTTAACGATGGCTTTTAGTAACTCATCACATCCAACCATAGTATTGTTAAATACTATTATAGAAGAGTGTCATTATAACCACTACTTTGGCAAATAGCTTGATAAAATGAAAATGCACAGAATTACAGTGAGACTTCTCATTGTTTGCCTTATTATATCTGTCAGTTGCTTTTCTAAGACGCCCATCATACGATAAGCTAACTTTTTCCCTAAAAGCAGTCTTTCGTAAAGAGATTACACCACAACCTAATGTAGGTTCCCTGCTCCAAACAAGCACGAACACAGTCACAGCAATAAACTCGCGCAATTACTCATACATTGCAACAAAAGCGAATTCACCGCTACAATTTCATTGTCGCGCGACTCTTGACGCGTGCAACATTGACGGCAGACGGTCCGCAACGATGCCTCACGTCGACTTGTCGTGTTGCTGCATAATTCTGTTAATTCTAATTCAGTGGCAGCTAATACATAGATGCTGGGTTGAGTTTTACAAAGGATGGTGAAGGTATCGGTTCGGTATCGTTTTCAAACTTTGTGCTTAACCCAGTTGTCGTAGTTTGTTCTAATCCAGTCAAAGTAGACGAGATAGCTTATTTTTGCTAGAAGATACTTAATGCGACCATCCACTGGGTATTATAGCAATACCTGAAATAAATACTTTTTCTTTCTTTCTGTTTCTATCTTTATTGATAACCTTCATCAGTCTCAGTCTATATAGCAGTAACTAATGGACGAAGGCGTCCCTCATTCTATACTTTGTAATAATGTAACTCGACATTCGACCACGCCAGCTGCTGCCTTCAATACACTTAAAACGTCTGTGGTGACATCTATACTGCCTCATACAAACTACACTGACGTATCCTACATCGCGATCAGAATGATTCAAATATACAGAGTGAATCAGAAAGATGTAGACTTTAAGAAAGTACAGACCATAAAACTGAACAACTTTCTCCATGGGACCAACATCGTAATCGAGAAAAAATATCAAGAGGAAGAGAGGTAAGAGGTATTGAAGTTTTGTACGTGACAGCTGTTCAGTTTAATGGTATGTATCACACGCATTTCTGATACACAGAAAACCCGACAACAACCGTCGGGTAGTAGCCCACCAGACGCAACACCCGTCTAACGTTATAAGCAACTTTACTACTAGTTATTCATATTTCTCAATGTTTTATACGACTTTTTGGGACAGCTAACACCTTTGATGAAAAGGGGAACTTACTTATATGTTTCCAGTCGCGTCTCGGTGCTACATAAAGAACATAATCCGCGTCATCACGACTGTGGAGCCGATGTCAGTGTACCGCATGTTCGCCATCAACAGTCTGGCGGTGGAACTGATGGCCCTCACCTTGAAATACGCCATCGTGCTGCTGCAGTTCGCGTATTCTTAATCATTTGAAATAAACATGTTACAACCATTTCTGGCTGTTTTTCTTTACGCGGCTTGCAGTAGGAGTTGACTGGTAGAAATCGCCAAGTAAGGAGAAAACATTATGCCCCCTCCGTGCCACTTTCTCTCAGTGTCTGTTTCTATAATATACGAGAGTGTGTGTGTGTGTGCGAGTATCGCGTAAGGAACTCTGCTCCTAATGGGGATCCCCCGACCGCACATGTTTTTTTTTTTTTTCATATAACCTAATAGTCTATCTAACTGAATGTATTTTCGATGAAACACTGTTAATTTACCGAAACAATTTAAGTAGTTAGTTCTAGAGAAACTTCACAGTATTATCCAGCTAGCACCCTAATTGCGTAACACATAATCAATCTCAATCATTTTGAAGGATATTGCCAATCCATTGCCTCATATGTTCGAAAAATTTGTCTGCTCTACAAAGCAAATAACGCAATGAATGTTGTTGAACTGTCAAAATAAAACCCATTGCTTCTGATAGTGTGTTACGCAATTACCCCACAGAGTCCAGCATGTTGACCCAAACCACGTAGTCCCCTACACTACTCGTACTAAGAATATTGACAGTGTTTTGTTCTTTGCCCTAAACAGCGGGTAGGTACCGTGAGACGCACGGACGGACAAAAAGCCGGCCCCGGAGCAAACACACGCCGTTTACTGACCATACGTGCATCAATTGTATGGACGTGCTAAGGAAACGGACTGTGGATGTGGCATTGAGGACATATGCATAAATAAATAGAAAATATTCGTGATTGTATTCTGAACGGACGAACAATAGAAGATAACAACAGCGGTCTTAACTTGCATGCGATATACGGATGGCAGGGACTCTTCAAACGATTCTAGACGTAGCGTAGAATTTATTTGTAGGTTATCAAAAAAAGAATCAGATCTTTCATAGAAAACGGCAATACCTACACGGCCAAAATGTATGAAACAGCATTTTTTTTTTGTAAACCCTTGAAAAATTATATACTAAATCCATGGAACCAGACTGCGCGTCAATGTCCCTGCCACCATGTACAGGGTGATAGTTATGGGAATTTTAAGCAGAGACTATAATGGCTAGCCAAATAAAATGAAAGGAACTTTAAGGTGGATGCTCCAAGGCAGCCCGCGAAATTCAAATTTTCTTACGTTTTATGCAATTTGCTGGTCAGTACTAAGTTGTACGTTGATTAAAATATGATTCGCGGCCGTAACAAATATGTATTTACAGAATTATGTAAAACGTAAGAAAATTTGAATTTCGCGGGCTACCTTGGAGCATCCACCTTAACTAACTTTTGTGTGGGAGCTAAATTACAACTCACATGGCTTAATAATGCAATTGAAGAAATCAGATCAGTGTAGAATGGAAATAGAAACTTAGAGAAGCTATTTTATTTTTTAAATCCGTTAATGTCCCACTGCTGGGCAAAGGCCTCCCTACTCTCTTTCTTATCCGGAAAGCAGCCACGCTCACATCTGCCGCATGTCAGACGATCAGTGGGCCAAACTTACGACCCAGTGGGTCCCGCTTAGTGGCAAACGACATCGCGGCAGGCCCAGACGAAGAAGAAGCTATTTATTTGTACTTTTTGCTAGAACCAAAATGTTTCCTTGATCTTCGTATATAATAATAATAATAATAATAATTTATTTATTTGCAGACGTTGAAGTGCATAGAATTAGATAAGAAAAAAAAATTGACATCAAAACATATTCATAAATTAAAAATAAGCATCATAACAAAAATAACATAATCGAAATACATCACAAATTACATAATAATGTCATAATAGAAACGAATCACAAATAACATAAAAATAACAGAATACACACACATAAAAATCACAATTAGGCATAATAATAATAATAATAACATAATAGGAATAAAATAAAATGTACATATAGCTATCTAGAGCCGATCTGTGTGTGCAGTTTCACCCATCGACCAAGCATCGGGCAGTCCCACCGGTCACTCAATGCTCTCAACATGCCGTGGGTGCTGATATCTGTTCTGTGCCGGAGAGAAGCGCATCGTTTTCGAATAATGGCATAAAAATCATCCACTCTCGCATCGGCAAACATACCCGAAGCGCTACAATACCGCGGCAGCCCCACAAGCATCCTGAAAGCATTGTTATACTGTACACGCAGGGCGCTGTATGCCTTCTGCGTATACTTGACCCAAAGGCTGCAGGTGTAAAAAGTCTGACAGTAGGCTCGAAAAAGCGTCATTTTAACGTCGTAAGAACACCGTGCAAACCTACGGGCCAGCATATTACTTCGAACAGACAGCGCCCTACGCTCTCTCTCAATATCTAAATCATCGCACAGGTCCTCGGTATATGCCACATCCAAATCTCCGGTACACCTCATCTCCCTTCGACACAAGTCACGAGTTAAATTAGTTACATTTTCAGTATTCAGTACGCGCGGTGTTGGTTTTTTCGCTCCCAATGCGAACCACTCGTGTGTACTGCCCCTGTATCGGGTGTGTCGGTAATATGTGGAGGTACCTACATTATAGTTTTAGCCCAAGTTTGGTTAGTGATGACTTTTAGAAGTCACCATGTAGGAATGAAGAAAAGCAGCTAATCGAGAGTCATGCTTTAAGGACCTGCACTGCCTCAGATTGCGAAATTGTCTTAGCATTAATGGCTGTAGTTTCAACAGTACTGCAGTATTCACGTTGTAATTAATATACAGTAAAGATAAGGATTACTGCTAGGTGTTGTCTGTTGCGAAGTTTCTTACGCATTATACGCAAAATATTTATGTTACAGGTATTTTGTACCGACATTTTTTTGTTTTTATGTGGTTATCAGTGAACTTGTAAATTGTCTTCAATTTTATATTTTTAAGAACTCAAAAAAAAAAATAGTCTGTCTGTTCCAGTTCGCAATCTCCGAAACGGCTAGACCGATTTTGACGGAACTTTCACTGGCACATATGCTACTTTTTTATCCCGGAAGCACGTAAGGCACGGTAAGTCGCGAGCTGCAGCTAGTCATAGAATAAAAAAGTAAGTGTTTCTACATTAAGTAATACGTCAAAATTTGCAGCAAACGACAGTCATTTATAGTTTTCCCTTGTAGGTTCAATTATGCTGCTGACGAAACGTTTTATGTAGGTACAGTCGCGTAAGGAGATAAGTAATCAGGGTCGTCAGATATAGTTGAAGTTTTGTAAGAAACCGATGGATGTTTACGAATAAAATTTAATTTAATTAATAGAAAACAAACCACTCATTTATCAAATTAAATTTCTCCGATGACATTGCGTACATTCCATGACAGCACCTGTGTTTGAGAAGAGTGGGATATCAGGATCTCACTTGCTCCTTGTTATAAGTATGTGATTACACACCTTAGCCTTGTGTTTAGTGATATATGCACGTCAATTTTCGTTTTCTTAATCACAAATAACGTCCATAGTACGTATGACACGTGTTTTTGGTCTTGGTTACGTGAATGCAGCCTCGCACTTTGTAGAATACACGATTACATTAATCTGTATAAACTCGTATGTATATAAATAAACAATAGGTACTATCGTTTTTGGGGTGGCAAGCCCTCAGCATATTTTGAAGGAGTGAGAAAATATTACACGCAACATATCATCACGACTTGTCGTTACACTCCAAATATACAATTTGTAATTTTCCTCGAAAATGAAGGACCTAATTGTGCGATTTCAAAACCTAAATTTATGCTATTTTCTACATTTAACTTTACAGGCATTAACCCAGTGGCGTAGCGTAGTGGGGGCTTGGCCGCCCCGAGCGGCACTTTTTAGGGGGCGGCAAAATTTCACAGTAAATAATAAAATATATTTTGTAAATATTATTTATTGAACCATTTCATATTTTTAACGCAACTATAAATTCGGACCGATTGAAAAGAGCACGCAATTTTTCATTACTCATTCTGTGACTAATTCGGGGAATCCCCTTAATAATACCTATGTTATATCAAAAAAAAATTGTATTAATAAACGTGATTGTAAAACAAATAAACTTTTTTATTTAAAATCTAACCTGTATAATGCAAAATAATGATGACTTCTTGCCGAAAAGTTTTCTAGAATTAATGTATATAATGTATAGTATACATTAAATTGAAATATCTAATTAAGAGGGCGGCAAAATTGTCTTCCGCCCCGGGCAGCCGATACCCACGCTACGCCACTGCATTGACCCACTCCATTAATCTTTTTCTCGAGTAGAAGTTCTTTGCGAAGAAACCTCCAACACTATCTAATATAGTATCTATGTATACAGACGATGGTCAACGTTAGTACCTACCTACATGAGGAAGATAATCCGGAGTGTCCTATGAAACGCACTGAAGTTTGTCGTGTACTACGCCTTTGCCACCTCACAATGAAGTATCCACAGCGACTTAATTTTAAGTATTTGTCATTCACAATCGAAACAACACAACTTAAAAATACATATTATAATAAAAAATAATAAAAAAATACTTATATCGAAACCATATTTTAAACTTGGTAATATTGTATCCACTCCTTATAAATGTAACCAATTACACTTTATAAAATCAACAAAATACATCTATTATTGTGCAAACGACCGAACGAATCAATTTAACTTACAATTGAAATATATTGGAAATGTATTATTGCAAACAAAGTCTCTATATAATAAAGCAATTGTTATAAAACAAAGGATTCGTCAAATTGTCATCATTTTGTAGTCACCGAGTCACAGTACGATGGGATCTCATACGATACTCCTCCTTTGTATTAGCCTGTCGGCTATACAGATAGTGTACGGGCAGGTTTGGGAGTTCGGATCGGATAATATACCTTCGGCTGTACTCATTTCCCAATATAACGGAAAATTTTCGTTTTTTCAAAAAGAACAACATATACAATTAATTGTAAGTAGCATTGAATATTTTCAAATAACATGACACGTTTTTAGTTGTTCCAGTATCGTTGGTGAACTTGAAAATACTCGTAAATTAAAGTTAAAACCGGAGAGGTCTGATTCTAGTTGAGGGAACAGATAAGAGCATAGCCATTTTGTAACCACGGCATAAGACTCAAGAGAGAGGAAGCCAGATCGATCTCAAGTTTTTTTGTTTTTCAGGTACCTGCATGCCATATAGTAACATATGTAAATGTAAAAGTGGAGAATACCTTTTCAAGTCCAACTGTTTATTACAACTACGAGACGAACATAGTAACGATACATTACAACTTATGGCAAATTAGTCCATCAACCTATACTATATCTGCTAAGGCTGTATGGCAACAGGGCTGTTACGTTCAGCCACCGGTGCCACCAGTGCAGGGCCAGTTGGCCCCACAGGGCCAGTTTGCCCCACAGGGCCAGTTTGCTCCTCAGGGCCAGGTTACCCCACAGGGCCAATTTGCCCCACAGTTCCAGTTTGCCCCACAGGGCCAGTTTGTCCCACAGGGCCAGTTTAGTCCACAGGGCCAGTTTGCCCCACAGGGCCAGTTTGCTCCACAGGGCCAGTTTCCCCCACAGGGCCAGTTTGCTACACAGGGCCAGTTTCCCCCGCAGGGCCAGTTTACCCCACAGGCCCAGATTGTCCCACAGGGTCAGTTTGCCCCACGGAGCCAATTTGCTCAAGAGGGAAATCAGTACCGACAAAGCTTAGACGACCCACAGATCCCACAGGACGAACATGATCTACAGGACTGACAGACTCCACAACGAAGACGTGATAGTGAAAGTAAAAGTAACAAATCATAAGAAAATATAACGGTTTGGTTGTACAAATTCCTTCTTTTATTGCGGAACCTCATCTGTGCCTGTGTGCCACCGGCATATTTTTAAACATCATTGAATCGCACATATACAAAACTTGCACATTCTAATAATGAAGTGTCATAACATCACGTCTGTATTCTCTGAAGAGTATAGCAGAGGTGCACCTATAGTACACCCACATGTCACCACTTTTTTAAGTTCCATGTAATAGGGAGCGAGGCTATTGCCATCGACCAGGTACAAATCTCCGATCTGCTATTGTGGAATTCCAGATGGAAAACCCCTGAGACCTAATAGGTAGGTACTAAGGGCTCAGTAGGCAAACGCCAAATCTCCAACAATGTCGTCGTGTGTGGTCGCGCCGATGATAAAGAACGCCGCCGACGACGACTGCTTTGTGCTCGTGATTATATATATATTTTGTGTTTATTTTTCCTTATTATTAGAATTAGTTATCTTTTTGTATGCACGTGTTTCTGTGACAAATAAACCTGGTTTTCTTTCTAAAGACTTATGTCGGACAGGTGGATAGAGCATTGAAGGAAGTCATAATTACCACAACAAAATTTTTAAAAGGTACATACTCTGTATTCGGCCTATTTGTAATAAATCACAAGTCCTTTTGTAACTTGCCAAGACATTTGACACTGTTTATTCTAGGTATTACCATAATAATTATATTCTTAGAAAACATAATTATACGGAATTTGCTTTTAGGTTAATTCAAAGCTATTAAAAAGTATATTTAAGCTGAACTCTAACCGGCGGAAGCGATTACTAGCTTCTTTTACAAAGAATACCACTGGATCGCACTTTCGGACCAATATTGATTCTACTTGTTAGTGAGCATCAAATATATTCGCACAGTTCAGTTACACACTTCGCTATGAAAGACAAAGTCTTTGAAATAAACAATTCGTAACACAATTTTAATAACCATAAACATGAATAGACTGCCACTCACTTGTTAAAAAGAAGTCGTCTGTTATAAGAACCCAAAATATTTCAGAAAAGTAACTACTTCAAAGTAAAGCCACAAAAGTGTTTTTCTTTATTTTTAATCCAAAAAGAAAATCTAATAATTTGAGCTTACCTAAAAAGAATTTAGTAAATAAAATGATTATAACCAAAAAAGATAAACGCGCGAACCAGTCGCGCATTCATCTTTTTATTGTTTTATTATTAATATTTATACACGCGCACTGAGTTCGAGTGAGTGATTTTATTTAAATAATAACAATTAACACAAAAATGTATCAGCATTTTCTTCAAGGCATACCAAATTCAACAATGAGAAATACAAAATACTACTTACATTAAACAAAAAACTTTGAGCTAATCAATTTTACTGAATCCGAACTTGGTAACTAACAACGTGTGCTGCTATGTATGATTAAATTAAATGAATGTATAACATTGGGATTACAAAGTCGTATACTTACAGGAAAGTTATAAGAAGTGTGGGCTCGTTGAATCGGGTTCACTTATTTATATGTATAGTCGGTAGATTGTAGTGCAATGGGACCTCACACGATATCTGTACTTTGTTTAGTCCTGTCGGCTGCACAGGTTGTATTTGGCGAGGTTTGGGAATTCGGAAGAGCTAACACTCCAGGAAGTTTAAGCGTCATCCATAAGGAAGGTCACATGGGACTATTTGAACACAATAAGAAAGTTAAACTAGCTGTAAGTAATATGGTTCATAATACTAACCTCAAGTATTTTGCAGACCGCCGATTCAAGAAATAGTATTCTTTGGTTCGATTCGGCGTACTTACCAATCACAAAATGTTGTGTATAGGGAATCAAATCATAATCTAGGTAAAAAATATATCTCATTTTGTTTTAGAAATTAACCTAATATAAAGAATTTTCATAAATCTTTATACGGGATCAAATTAAATTAGCTAGTGAAACTCTGCAGACGTGATGAGTATCGAAATCTAAACGATTTTGATTAAAAAAATGTGTGTATTTGAGTAGGACCTGGATGGTTTAAATTCACATTTGGACGGTGGGGCTGTGATCAACTTCTTGGAAACAGGACGACGTCTATCCGGTTAGCTAGTATTAGAAGAAAAAAAAAATTTGTTTAGTAAAAGGGGTGACAGAAACACCTATAGAACTAGAAATAAGGACCAATTAGTTCAACCAGGTTTCAGTCTGGCTAAAGTAGACTCTTCCTTCATGGGGTACTGTTTAAAATGTTACAATAAAATACCTCCTAACATACTTCAACTCAATAAAACGAAATTCAAATCTTACATAAAACGCACACTATGCAGCCAAGCATATTATAAGTTGGGGGACTACATCGCTGACAAAATGCTTGACTCAACGCTGGTCCTGCTCCACAAGGATGCATAAACTATCTAATTAATTTGCATTGAAGCTGCTTAAGATTAAAAAAACTATCTTTGTATTGTATAAATTCAATCTTTTAGTATTGTATAATTGCCTAGCACACGTGTGAGCACTATGTACCTAAACTATAAAGCTACCATTTTACTGGGTACGTCTTTCATTGACTTGAACGTGACCTGGCGGCTGGGAGTGTCATGCTCACTCAAATGTCTCGCTGGTGGTGGCACGCCACCACCAGCGAGACATTTGATCTTATTTGTGTTGGATCATTAGGTTTCCTTCAAAAAGGTTGAGCTGAATGGTGCTGATCCATACGTCATGTTCGTGAACGGGCGCCGTCAGTAGAACCTGGTCATGTCTTAGCCGCCACGGCTTATTTTAATTCATTTTCATTAATCTTTTTTTTTATTTTTTGTTTTTCATTTTTTAGTACGGACGCTTTTAACGTGCACGTCTTTCTACATCGTTCTCACATGTATAATTTCAACATGAATGATGTAACCAATTTTTGTTAACTATTTTATGATTTAAAAGAGTGTCTGTGGAGTTTCTTGCCCGTTCTTCTCCATAGGTACCTACTACGCTTTAGAATGGGCAACTAGCTTCATCTTTCTGACTGACCGACCCCTTGACAATTCAAGAGTGCCTGTAATTGGTTTATTTGAAATAAATGATTTGAGTTTGAGTTTAGTATGGATTATCCAATTATGACTTATTTATAAAACATCAGTGACTTCTTGTTTATCATTCACATGGAGAATAGATAAAAATTCCTGTTACTTCCGTCAACTTAACATCACTAATAAATAAACGCATTATTATAATTACAGGTACCAATGTGTTATGTATTGACATACGTGAAAGTAGAAGTCAAGAATCTAATTTCAACCCCAGAGGTGCAATTTAACTCAAAGACAAATGTAGTGACCATCCACTACGCCGCACTGTCAAGCAGTCTTTCATCGTTCGATATAGTTGGGAAGGCTGTATACATACCGGGATGTACCGCCACTCCAGGACGGACGCATTATGGTTAACTGAAAACTAACTAAGCGTACAAAAACGAATCAGAGTCGCCTGCCAGTGACCCATGTAAAACGAAATATTTTTAAGCAAAATATAAAATAAAAAGTGATAAATATGTGAGACTATTTCGATTTCTTTGCTTAACAAGAAAACCATCATAAAGATCTACCACTACCAGACCAGAATACCAAAAAGATGACTCCTTTGACTTAACGTCAATTCATTATTGAAACATCTAGTAGATTTATCTTTGTTCATCATTGACCTACAGCAGTCCATTGCTGATCATTCAATCCCATGCCATTTAACTCTATTGTCAGCTACTCTCATCCAGCTGCCATTAGTCACTCAGCGAAGATCATCTCTCCTCGGTAGGGCTGATCCACAAAGTCACAGTCTATCAGTAAACAATGAGAAAAGCTATGTTTGTAGTAATCATTTATCTTTCCCACATTGTTTGGGCCTGTGCCGCCATTAAGCCATCAAATTTTGCTTTAGGCGGCACAAATTCCACAATAAAAAATACAAAAATTTTACATTGTACAAACGGAGAGAACGAATCAATTTCGCTTGCAATCGGAGAGTGTAACATACGTATATTATTACGTACAATCAAAATTAATTTACGTATAACACCAATGCGAGTTAAGTCAAATTTAAAATTACCGGGTTTTAAAAAGTGTTAGCTTGTGGAGTCGTTATTATTAATGTAGGTAAGTAATCGGTTGGTCGTGGAGCGATGGGATCCTACACATCACTTACTCTCAGCATCGTTTTGTCGATGTCTGTTGCACAAATCGTACAGAGCGAACGATGGGAATTCGGTGTTTCTAATACTCCGGGCAGCGTAGTAATCGCTCATAATGAAGGCCAAGTCGGATTATTCGAACGTACTAAGAAAATTAACTTAGTCGTAAGTACAAGTCACAGATGGATTTCTGAACCTGCATAACTATTTATAACCAAATGATACGCTTCCGTGCAAAATCGAACATCAATCAATGTTATCGAAGAAGTCCTCTAAACGATTTTCATAAATTCTAAACTCAAAAATTTTGTCAGTTTAAACCAAATAAACGACCGCTATCCTTCCAATAGCTGTCGAGGGCAAGGCAAATCAGGTAATCGCAAATGTGTAATTTTAGAAACGATTGCTTGTCGAATGGTTCTGAATAGCTATGCTGTACTTAATGTTGAGATATGCAAGGAGTACATAAGTGGAAGTCTGCAAGTGGCACCGGTAGTAACTTTTGTGTTAATCGGTTGTCATGGTATGGGCATGTGATACGAAGGAATGAGGAAAATGTCGTGAGGAGAGTTTTGAGTATGAATGTCGATGGATATAAGTGTAGGGGAAGACCAAAGAAACGATGGATGGACTGTGTGAAAGATGGGTGTGTAACGTTTGAAATAATAACAAAAGTTCTAATTATCATATGACCTAATTTCATTTAATATACTTGTTTTTTAATATAACCTTGAAATGATATAATTAATTATTGATATAATTTCATTTTACCTAATTTTATATTGTTTAATGAACATTTTCTATAATGCACATTTGAATTAATATTCAATTAGTATAATATTCAGTTACTATAATAATCAAAATCGATAAGTAACGTTTAATATAATTTACCTTATATATACCTGCGTCAGATACCATCCACTGTTATTGAATCATATGCGTTAGGTTAGAACGGTGACCATTAACGCGCGAAGGCGAGCGAGCAAAGCGAGCGTGTCGCGGTAGCAGCCACCGAGCGCCAGATCCCGTCTATTGTTGGTGTTGCGGGTTGTGGTTTGGGTTAGATGAGGTTATAACAGTATGATGTTTCCTAATATTAACTTATTCATTACAGAATTTTGGCTGAAAATGAGTGTATATGAAAATTAGGTCAACTGAACGTTATATAAAAAGACCATATACGAATTGAAACTTATGTGAAATGATCGTTATACTAAATGTTACTAGAGCAAAAGAAGGTAATATGAAATATAACATTCCATCATATGAAATTAGGTTTTTTTTTTTTATAGCATATGAAAATTATTTGTGAACGTTATTTCAAGTGATATTATACTATCTGTTATTATACCATATATTACACACCCGTGAAAGATGATATGGTTAGAAAGGGGGTGACTACCGAGATGACGACTAATAGAAAAATATGGAAGAAAAAGACATTATCTGGGCACAAATCCAGATTCTGACGGGTTGCTACTGAGAAATTTCAGATGGATGATGAAATTTCAGAACTCAATAACACTTTGACCGACCTGGAAACTGAACCCAAAACCTCAAGTTAATCACTAAACCAATCAACGATTTCTTACAGGTTCCACAATGTTACGTAATAACATATGTAAGTGTGCAAATCGATAACTTGATATCAAGCCCGAATGTGGATTTTAATACGCATACGAGTATGGTTACTATTGCCTACAAGCTGTGGCAACACAGCCCTTCGACCTATGACATAGTGGCCAAAGCCGTATGGAAACAGGGTTGCATCATATCACCAGCGCAACAGCAACGTGGAAGGCCTTTTTCATAAGAATTTTCCTGCTTAAGAAATGTTACCCCGGGTTCGCACGAGCACGCTCTTCCTGCGGCGATTTTGTTACGCGCACTTGATTGTCAACCCACTGCTTAGCGCCGAGAGTTGAAAATCTAACAGTCTGTTTTTTTGACGCGCTGGGATGCGCTCTGTTGGATTCTCAATGCTCGGCTCAACACCGTGAATTGAAAATCCAGTGCGCAATAAAATCCCGCCGCGATCATTTTCGTCTGTGCGAACGATTTACGACATACACAAATACAAAATGTTTTTTACTATTTAAAAAAATATTATTACTCACGGGACACTGGTTTTCTTTCCATAGTATCTAAGTCCCTTGACTAGAGGATTAAGAGTGGAACATAATCCACCATTACTAATTTGTTGCATGTTAGTAATTAAAACATTCCAAGTCTATAATTTCACGTAAGTTCTTAGCTAACAAATCATAATTTCACAGTTTAAGCTGTGACATCGGTTTTGTGATTGCACTAATCAATTGCATCATTAAAAAACCGGCCAAGTGCGGGTCGGACCCTGCACAGAGAAGGGTTTCATAGTTGGGCTGAATATATCCCAAGAAAAACTTATCTTAACTTATCCCAACTTAACTTTGTAGTAAAAATAAATGTTGTCCCATACATCGATATAAGTCACGGGCATTCCGAAATAAATAAATAATAATAAATAAATTCTCAAGCTGGAAAAATGTAAATTTGTAATCGCAAATAAGTTTTTTTTTTATGTGATAAAACTACAAATTAACGATTATCTAACTTCCCTTGTGCTGTAAGATCTTGCTTCTTGATTCTTCCTTACGTCATGATTTTAGGTCAACGGGAAGTACCAAATAGGTTTTGATTTATTTGCGAATATTATAAATATGTCGTATAAATAGGTGTATTTTTTTATTGCCTAGAATTTGAACCTTGATTTTTAGAGCTCTAAGGGGCCTACGTATTTGATATTAGTTCAACTTGATACCTTCAGGCGTTCCTGATAAAAAGACACAGATATATCCTAATAAAGGGACTTGTCTTGACAGACAGACAGATAGACAAACGGACGGACCATGAAGTGATTTATAAGGGATTTGTTTTATCCTGTTGAGGTACGGAACCCTAAAAAATAAGTAATTAAAACTCGGTATTGACGGTTGTATATTTTTATATTTATTTATTTATCTACTTCGTAAAAGTGATGCTTAAAAATCTTAGATAATTCTCCTGAATCTTAGACAAGGCTCAACGCATACGAAGAGTCAGAATAGTGCATGCCAACGTTAACCGTTTGTGACCCTTTGCTTTCGCTAAAGGTTATACGAGCTATACGATGGTATTTGAATTCAGAACGAAGCAATCAAGCATATGAACATCGTTAATAGTAGGACAGCGCATTAAAGGTTAAACAGACACGGCATCATAATCTTCAACAAGCCTTCGCTCAGGTGCGACTTAAATATCTACTACTGTTTCAAACAACGAAAGTAAATTGATTCCACTCAGTACTTGCAAAATTAGATCGTATCTGTTGCTCTATAGCCTTATATCATTTTTAGGGCCACTATTATGTCTCTAACCTTGGTTTACCTCAGGGACATGACATTGGTCCTATAATCTAACTACTAATAAGACCGATTATTTTTTACAATATCTGTATGCTTACTTTTATCAATGATTGTTCGCAAATCACATTCTGACTACCGTGTGTACGTTTAAAAATGCATGTAAGGTGTATGTAACTGGAATGGAAGGCGCGACTATCGCAACCCAGCGCAGGGCACGCCACGATAGCGGCGGTAAGTCCCCTCTTTGAGGAGTGGCTAGAGAGGCGTCACGGCGCTCTCACCTACCGCCTGACGCAGGTCCTCTCCGGACACGGATGTTTCGGGAGGTTCCTGCACATAATCAGGCGGGAGGAGACGCCCGGGTGTCACCACTGCGAGGATCGCCCAGAGGACACGGTGGAGCATACGGTGGAGGTCTGCCCCGCTTGGGCAGAGCACCGCCGTGTCCTCGTAGAGGCGATCGGCAGCGGCGGCGACCTCTCGCGCTCGGCCCTGGTGCAAGCCATGGTCCGGGGCGAGAGGGAGTGGGAGGCGGTCACCTCCTTCTGCGAAGCAGTCATGCTAGCGAAGGAGGTGGCGGGATGGGCGAGGGAGAGATCCTCACGCCTCAGCCGCCGAGGGAGACGCTCCGGGCGTCGGGAGCCGCGTGACGACTCCCGGCCACCGTAGGCGCGGGCCTGCGGGCGGAGAGCAATGGGTAGCTCTCCGTCCGATCAGGACCAGGCCCGTGCCGGACGGCGCGTAAGTGTTCCACGTGCGCCTCAAAGAGATGTCAGCATAGATGACGGGGCCCGACAGGGCCGAAGCCTGCCGGGGTAGCGGGATCGTCCGAAAGGGTTACCGCTGCCCTGGTACATAAAGGGCTAAGGAAGGAACACGGGTGGGTTTTAGTCAGTAAGAGTCTGACACTCCCTTCTGCTCCACCCAGAGCGGGAGAAGTCATTTGATGATTTCCCATCCACAAAAAAAAAAAAAAAAGGTGTATGTAACGGATAATAGGCAAAAATGTATTCTGGTGACGAACCTTCTAACATTTATCGATTTATAATAATAATTAAAAAAATAGTTTAATTCAAGTAACAAGACTCATGTTCAAACAGATACATAAAAGGATACAGACAGGATAACCAGCACAGACAAAAACGAACACTCACAAGGTAGCAATATGTCTGCTGCAGCATTGCCGGATATAAGGGCAATCCAGTCTGTTGGCGATCACTGGCAAGACGGAGTTGGCGTTTATCATCCTACTGAAATGCCATACAGCAATGACACGAACGAAGCAAAAAAATACTTCATGTGCTGCTTTCCATTCATCCATTTCCACCATACATTTTGATATAAAGACAAACTGTATGTTTGTATTATTAGAATAATATTGTACGAATTCACGAACATTTGCAATAGGCACAACTAATACACCATGAAAATATATGAAATTATATGGAGCAAAACAATTTGAACGAATCAATTTTACTTGCTCTGCAAGGCATTACAGTGAATATAACAATTATTTAAATACATGAATATCTTAAATTGAAGTAGTGTCTACAGCAGTAAGCTTAAAACGTTTTATTTATTGTACATTGTACAATCTAAGCGTTGGGAGCTTGTCGATTATTCGTCACAGAAGCAGGTTTTAATTATTAATGCAATGAGTTTACAAACCACTCTTATTCTTTGTATCGCTACAACTACACAGTTTGCGATTGGCGAAGTGTGGGAGTTTGGTGACAATGCTCCGAGCAGTATAGTGGTATCTCACAATCAAGGTGATATATCGCTATTAGAGAAATCAAGGACTATACTCTTAACTGTAAGTACAACATCAGAAGTTACATGGTGTAGTCAATCGTTTTCCCTGATCACAATAATAAATATTTTGAGAACAGTTTAGGAATTTTTCCCATCTTTTTTGCTGTTGAATTTTAATTTAATTTTATAGGAGAATTCAGTTTTATCGATAAATAATTTAAAAACCAAAGCTATCACGAATAATTATCACCGAAACAGCTGCACCTACATAAAGTTTATTTTGAAGCTATCTGAAATAAGTCTTCTCAATTACACAAATACCTAGTGTCCTTTCTCACAATCTTTTTGCAGGTTCCAGAATGTCACGAAATAGATTACGTTAGGGTTGAAGTGAACAACATGTTATCAAATCCTGCTGTATATTACAACAAATTGACACAAATCGTGACGATCTCCTATAAACCGCTGCAGATCAGCATGTCTACGTACGATGTAATTGCGAAAGCCAGGCAGAAAGAAGCATGCAAGGACGCAACTGTACCCGCTGCAAAACCGGACACACTGCAGTTAGTGTATGGCAAATAAAGCAAGGTTTTGGATAAAAAAGAGAGATTAATAAAAATGTCCTCTAACAGCAGATGATTTGTTTTTTTTTTATTGATATATTTTATTTCCCTGACTTTAAGACTATTTCATCAAATTCACAAACAAGCTTTTCTATGAAATAATTCCAAAAAATTTGCAATTTTGAAAAATACATTCATATCAATACTTTTGTATACATGTATGTATATGACGAATAAAGACTATTCTGAGTACTATTCTGCCACGGCGATAATAAAAAGAAATCAATTATGACATCTACCTTCAAAGTTGAGTGAGAAGCATGAACCATGAACTGGCATGAATGCTCAACAAAGAAAAATTATAAAAGTGAATTATAAATAGCATTAGTTCATTACACACTCAATAGAATTCAGTTTATGTGCAAGAAGTTTGCTTGCTATCCATGTATATTTTTATAGCTCGCGAATTCCAAATTCAGCACAAAGGTATCACGCATTTCAGTTAACATTTTTATATATGTATACCAAATATACATAATTCTGATTTATATCTCAGTATAGTTCATGTTGAATTAAAAATATTTTCTAGCTCAGAAAAAGCATTACAAAAACCAATTTCTATAGCAATGAACCATGCATCCTCTACGAGAAAGAACATGCGACGAATTGTTGGAAAACCCGCTCTTGAAGACTCCACCGCCCGAACCTGAGAAGCCCAGGCCACCGCGCGTGCGCAAGCCACGCGTTTTCAAACTTGTAACCTCATCATTATTTTTAAATATTCAAATAAAATTAACACCTTCTCAATTTGATAATAAATCTTAATCGTCTTACTTCACAGCCGCCAAGATTTTCGTTATTATCGATAGACTTTTATCAATGCTGGTGCAATCATCAAAAAGAGGTAAATCGGCGATTTATTTAACTGTAGACATTTAGTTAGGTATTTCTTGCATCAACAATGGCTTTATCAACTCAGCCTATCGCAGTCCACTGCTTTTTTTTTTTTTTTTAATCATCAAATGACTCCTCCCGCTCTGGGCGGAGCAGAAGGGAGTGTCAGACTTTTACTGACTAAAACCCACCCGTGTTCCTTCAGTTGCCTGTGCCAGGGGCCACGGTATCTCTTTCGAACAACCCGCAGCCCCGGCGGCATCGGCCCTAGCGGACCCCGTCAGTTCGTGCTGACAGCTCTTTGAGGCGCGCGTGGAACACAACGCGCCGTCGACCCGGGCCTGGTCGGGACTTGCTTTTAGAAGACTAAGGTCTTCAACCAGCGCGTCCTGCCCGTTATATCATACGGTGCCGAAACATGGACACTGACAGTGGGACTGGTCCACAAATTTAAGGTCGCTCAGCGCGCTATGGGGTGGACTATGCTCGGAGTTTTTTTGAAGGATAAAATCAATCAATCAATCAAATTAAGTTAACTGGAAAAGAACCGGAGTTACTGACGTAGCGTGCAATGAGCTTTGCAAAGCAATGGCTTTATAATACCTATCAATACAATTTCCACGCACACAAATTTCTTTAATTACATTTGACAAGTTTTATTCTGATCTAGTTGCAAATGGCGAAGCATAAAGTGGACGACAGCCCACCGGAGCTTTTTCCGGAACTGTACTTGAAGCCTCGAAGGCTGGACTATTACGCGCGGCAGCTGGAAGAGAACATGAACGTTAACAAGGACCTGCTCAAGAGGATCAATCATATACAGAGGACTGGGGTATGTTTTTTAGCTATTGTTCAAAATATGGAAAACAATGTTCAACGAGACATGCTTTATACTGCAATCTCTAAGAGACAATAGCAAGTAATGATGTAAAGATACAAAGCCACAGTTTCTATTAGATGAAGTTACATCCCATAGCAAGAAGCGGCCTTGATATAAAACCTAATATGTATAGGTAATCCATATCCATTCACTATATACGAAGCTTCTCTGAGACGAAGTAACGGGAATGCAGTACCAATAAGATGCACGAAGTAAAGACGTGACGTATATTCCCAGGGGTACGTGGACTGCTGGTCGCCTGAACCTAACAATAAGTACAATAAGCTGCTCTGCAAACAACGTCAACGAGGACTGTCCGAAATAGAGAAGTCCAATTTATATTTCTACTCCAGACTACTCATTGCTGTAAGATGTTTTTTTGGTCATAGTTAATAGATATTCATCTATTGTTGACTGCCTTGTTGGTTAGTGGTCGCAAGCGCTAGTGCTGAGCCTGAAGTCCTGGGTTCGATTCTCGGGTCGAGTAAAGTCACAGATATACACATAGATATCTGTGGGTAAAGAGTTATTGTGTTTTTCCATCTGGAATTTTCAGTAACAACCTGGAGCCAGTATTTATGCCCGGTGATGGCAATACGTCCGCCCCCCTGTTACATGGGACTTAAACATAACTGTTAATGTCATGAATAATGTTAAATTAAAAAAAAAATACATTTATTATAATACCTGCTCTGCCTAACCTTTCGGGGAATACAGGCATGGTGTTATGATGTATGTTATGTGATTTTTCATCTATTGTACCCTTAAAATCCTTAATCCATGATATCCCGCATTGTGTGTATAACTCCAACTTCCTAATATATGATAGGATAATTCTACCAATGCCAATATTTAAGGCATAATAGCTACAATCAAAGTTCCCAGTCTTAATTTAGCTGCCACAAAAACTTCGTTAATATGAGTGGTTTAGTGTGTGTTAGCTGGAGTGACGTCACCCCAGCTTCCTCATTCAATACAGACAAACCAGTGAGGTTAGGGTTTTGGACTATAGTTAGAAAAATAAGGCATAATAGCTGCACAAGGCAGGAAAAGAAAAAAAACTGAACGATAATACTTAAAAAGTGTTGAAACTACGATCAAAAACGTGTGTGTAAGCTGGAGTGACGGCACCCCAGCTGCTCATTCATATCTTCCGAACGAAAAAAGATATGATTATGTATTATAGCTCAAAAATTTAGGCATAATAGCTGCCATAGGCAGCAAAATTTTCAAATCACTAGGCCTTGTAGTTTCCACGTAATAAACAAAAAACAGTTTTCGCGCCAAAAACACCGGTTCAATATTTACTATCATGTAATCAATGATTTCTTGCTGCCATAGCTGGTACCTAATCTTCTTTGCTGGGGCTCTGTCTCGCATAGGGTCTTAGCATTTATGCTGAGGGATGGCCGTTTTGCCTGGATGTGACGCATATTTTCTCCCAACTTGTTATTTTTTTGTGTTGTTTTTCTTTCTCTCACGTAATTGTGTACAGTCACGAGCACAAATATGTTGACACTTGGAAACTTTCAATAGCGATTTTTGCGTGAAATAACGAAAACAACAATGAAAAACGACACATTGCAAAAACATTAAATTTCATTTAAAAACAAAAGAGTAAATTGCTTTTGAATAAAGCCAAGTGTATACATAGTTATGCTCGTGACTGTACGTGTAATAATATCATAACAAATCTTTTAACAGAGATCGGAGCAGCTACTCACCCATGAATTAGATGCAGAATGGAAGGAAACAAAACATAAACTTATTTTAGGCGCCTCGTGAGTACAACCCGTTCGCACGGCGTAACACCCACTACAACGCGCCACGCGACGGGACCCAGACAACGCGCCCCCGCGCGTGTATTTTGACATACAAATTCAACAAAAACGCGCTTTCGCGCGTGGAATTGGCCTCCGTTTCCCGCGCCCCGTTGCGTGGCGTGTTGTAGTGTGTGATGCGCCTAAGTTTGCCGCTGACGATGTGACGTCACTTAAGAGGTACCGTCAACAAAGTTTTTATTATTGAGCTTGCTTACGGTACTGAGAGCGACTCAGCGGTGCGGTAGGCGGTTGGGAGAGGAGACGCGCATTCGACTTAGCCCGAACGGGTAACAATTCTTGCTCTTTTTTTTCAAACCGATAATACGTTCTGCTAAATGTTGATGCTGATTTTCAGATTACCATTCATTTTATTCAAGACTGGTAAAATTGATCGTGATATAAAAGACCCCTCGTTTGATAAACCTATGCACGTCGTCAGACCGAAGTAAGTAGTACCTATGTATTTATAGTCGGCCGACGAGAGAATGCGTTCTTGACACTTGATAGTTTTATACAAACGAAAACACGTTTTGTGTATTTGATCTTTATTACCTACTAGAATTGCTGCAGGTGTCAGTAACGCATTCAACAAAATAAACTTGTCTAAAATACACCCTTTTTGATGTCATGTGACGTCACACGTTTCTAATTTACCCGCTACAGTCTTTTCACAGTAGTTTTACCTCTGACAGCAGCAACCCAACAGCAACCTTTTTATAACGAGAATAAAGATCATTGTGATTTTGAAAGATTTGTCAGTAGCAGCTATCCAACAGCAACCTTATTACAAGGAATATAAAGACCACTGTGATTTTGACAGTGATGCTAAATCAAAGGTAAAATAACTGTAAATGGACTGTACAAGGATCTTTTGGCGCTCAAATGACGTTGACAGGGGGGCGCTGTTGCTAAAGATTAGTGCAGTTATTGTTTTGTGAACTGTATTGAAAAAACAAGATGGCGGCGTTAGTTCCAATTTTGGCCACGCACCGAAATAACCTTTTAGCGCTATAGATCATAGTGAGCTTCATAATCAGTAGTTTCTTCAACAATATTTACAGCCCGATTTAAACTTTATGGCTGCTCTGAAGTGCGCTGCTCGCTGCGCAGAACCTCACCCCTCATCCCCGCTGACAGGTGAATTTGTTACTGCGCAGCGACTCGCCTCATGTTCTGAGCCGCCGCCCTAATGTTTGAATCGGGCTGTACTTTTGTAATAAAAACTTAACTATCATTACAGGGTGTCTATGGACATCTGGGTCCGAGGTGGTTCGAAGATCGGTAAAGTAATGATTGAGCTCTTCAGTGATATTGTGCCCGAAACTTGCAAGTTATTCTTGACCCTTGTCAAGGGCACTGAAACTGGCCATGCTTATTCTGGCACCAGGTTCTTTAGGTTAGTAACATAACTTCTACTTCTATCTTCTTCCTAATATATATGTAAAACCGAAATACCACTCACCCACTCGTTGACTGACTGACTGACTCACCTGAATCACGAAACCTTAGGAACTATTAAATTAAATCAACAAACTTGAAACACAACGAAGTTCTGTAGACGGTTTAGGTGCTTTTTTTCGTAGTAATCTTTGTTTTTAGAATAGTACCTGATCTGTTCTGCTGCGGTGGTGACGTCATGAAAGACAATGGTTTCGGATTGTACGTGGAGCCTTCACCTATAGAAGGAGAGCTTGCTGATCCTATGACTGCTGAAAGTTGCGACTTGAATCATACTGTACCAGGTAAAGAGCTAACGATTGAGCAGTTTTATGAAATGTCAGTGCCATTATAGTTCCGTAACGTCTGTCACTTTTGGCAGGGGACGCAGTAGCAATAAAAAAAAAACAAAAGCTGCTCGCCCGAAAAGAGAAGACGGTACCATCGATTTTAAAAATCGATATTGATATTTATTCAGAATTTTTATTTTTTGTCTTATACTTTCGTAACCAAAAAGGAAGGTGGTTTTCAAGCCATGTAGGTACAAGCTCCATCGCTCTCTAAACGTCATACGAATATAACTACCCCAGAATGTGCGCTGGTTTGTTTCAGGGGAGATCGTGGAGCTCCACATTTGCTGAACCCATCCTTGTGGTCTTAGCCGCCCCTTCGATTACAAAACACATATCATATTTTTCGTGGCCGTTTTGACTTTTGTAACACCAAGTAAGACGGGCTTCGTATTCGATCCTAAAACGGCTGCTCTTTTTATGTAGGCTAGTATTAAGGACGATAGACCGATTTCTTATAACAAATAAATAGCATCGCAGCGTGTTCCTGTGCGCAAATAGTTGTTTATGGTGTTAGAGCTTGTACCTATGGTTCAAGACCAATTATGACAAGGGGACGAGATGTCTCTGACTTTTACAAGTTGTTATCCCTGTCACTCAAGCGAAAAATTATGGACATGTGCATCCTACCCTTTCTGACCTATCGATCCCAGACTTGGCCTTTGACAAACATTCAAAAGTCCAAACTCAAGGTTTGCAACGTGCAATGAAGCGCATTATTCTAGGCATCAAATTGACAGACCATTTTTGCAACACCACACTACGCTCCAAAACACAGATTACTGACGTTGCTCAAAAAGCCGCTTAAGCTGAAATGGGGCTGGGCTGGTCACGTCTGCCGTATGCCCAATAGTGTATGGATGTTTCCTTGACCTGTCAAAAGCTTTTGACTTAGTAGATATGATGTTTTGTGGCAAAAACTGTCGGATGATACTGAACTACCTACTGAATTCATAGATTTATTTAAATATTGGTATAAACATCAGAATAATTATGTTAGGTGGGTGGATGCTCAATCTGAGTCATATGGATTAGATTGTGGGGTAAGGCAGGGGGGATTGACTTCACCGAGTCTTTTTAATGTGTATATGGATCGGCTGATTGGTGAGCTGAGCGGCACCAAGATCGGATGCTCTGTTGATGGAACTATGATCAACAACATAAGTTACGCTGATGATATGGTGCTGCTCAGTCCATCAATCTGTGGTCTGAGGAAATTGTTGGCCATCTGTGAGAGGTACGCGGAGGCTCATGGCTTGAGGTATAATGCCTCCAAGAGCAAGGTAATTGTTTTTAGAGTGCGCAACAATACACCTGTTAATATTCCATCTATTAACTTACGAGGAACTCCGTTGGAGTTCGTTACGCAGTTTAAATACCTAGGTCATGTTGTCACGGACTTTCTCATGGATGACCAAGATTTAGATAGGGAGCGCAGAGCGTTGGCAGCCAGATGCAATATGCTGGCTCGCAGGTTTGCACGTTGTACTAAGGAGGTGAAACTGACTCTTTTTCGAGCGTTTTGTCAATCGTTTTACACGTGCAGCCTGTGGGTAAGGTATACGCAGAAGGCTTACAACGCTCTGCGCGTTCAGTATAACAATGCGTTGAGGATATTGTTGGGGCTACCTCGGTTTTGTAGCGCGTCTGGCATGTTCGCTGAAGCGAGATTAGATGATTTTTATGCCGTTATGCGCAAGCGATGTGCGAGTATGCTGAAGCGATTCAGGGGTAGCCCCAACAACATACTGGCTACACTGGCGGACAAAATTGATGGGCCTTTCATTAGGCACTGGGCAGCTAGGCATGTGCGTACTGGCGTACATGTCGCCAATTAATTTAAGCTTTGTATGTACTAACAATAGGTTAAGATTTTACTAACACTATATGGATCAATGGTCTGAATTAAATAAATTATTATTATTATTATTAATAAGCTGTGGGCCAAAATAAGCACCAGGTGGAGCCCTGACACAGCTAGAAGGCGTCGCGGCAGACCACGTAGAAGATGGCGGGACGAGCTGGACAAAGCAAACGACCAGTGGTCTAGTTTAGCCCTGGATCGAAAGAGCTGGAAGTCATGGGGGAGGCCTTAGCCCAGCTTTGGGATGATGCAAGCTAACAGTAACAGTAATCGGAGGTTTTACGGCACAATTTAAGACCCGTTTAAATGCACTACTTACAGGTGTATTGTCTATGGTGGTTACTTCTAACAATGAGGTTAGCGGCCAGTTCAACATTATATTCAAGCCGTTGCCACAGTTTGATAATAAGCACGTGGTGTTCGGAAGGGTAAGTCGATTTTTTATACTTTTGAAGAGCTTGTTGGTCGTCTTTTTCGTGTTAGTAGTAAAAATTGTATAAGTAGATATTATATTTTTTACTCTTCCCATAAAACAGCTTACCTATCCTTTTAGCAAGTAAAATCCCAATGCTGGTTGGTGGAACCAAGCAATTTTTAGACTTAGGTCCATACTAATATTATAGTGTGAAAGTGCATGCCATGTCTGTTGCGTTTCTAATGAAAGGTTTATATAGAAAACTCGAGCTAGTTCGAGATATAAACTTTGAACTTGTATTTGGAACCAAACAATCCGAACTCTGAGATCAGTGGTGTCCCAGTGGTAACGACCGTGACTCGCTTTACTTTGTGTAAATTATTTCATCACCACTGCTCTCAAAGCAGTGAAGGAAACCGGCATGTCCTAGGTCCTAAAATTCGAAGACATGTGACATCTACCAACCTGCACTAGGCCCGCATGGTGGATTAGTTTCCCTCGCAGAGAGGAGGCCTGTGTCCCAGCAGTGGGAACATTATAGGCTGATTACGTACACCCGAACTGACTGAACTGTGTGACCATAGATAGTAGCAGGGCCGCCCCCAACATTGGAACGAATCAGCGCGCTAGGGTTGCCCCTCGGCACCACCACAACGGACTGTATCATCCGCTCCTGTGGCTGGTTCACCCGCACCGGCCTGTATCGTGAGGGCCTGCCTAACACCATCAAGTTTCCGCCACGACGAAAACAGAAGAAATAAGGCAAAATCTTTCAGTATTTTCATTTTGCCAGATGTTTTTAAATATTTTTTTATTAAAATTTAAAGAGCAATTTGTTTCTGTCTTCTGGTTTGGGTATATGGTTATAAGTTCGTTTTTAGAGAGAAGTTCTACAAGCAACGCTTTAGGTTAGTTTATCATTAATATAACACACACTTATAACATCGCAATCATTTAGTTTTTTTTAATATTTACTCTATTTCGCCGTATCTTCTGAGTGTTGGAAACCCAATTTGTAATAAGGAACAGCTCTTTTATATCCTATAGAGAGTAGTTTCATATACTTACATTCACTAGGTTTTCCTGAAAGGATAAGTGAATTAGGTAGACTAGTTATTGCAGCTTTGGGGCTGTTAGGCAAGTGGCGGGTGGATAATTATATTTCAGATCATCGTTCATAAAATTAGAATCAAAAGTAAACTCGTTTGATTCCCAAACATTCCCCGGCATTTGTTTCACCAGCAAAAGCAGATCATGCATTCTAGCTCACAAGATAATCAAAATACAAGTAGTTCACATCAAATCTGAAGGCCAATTCCCGTAATTAAAAACGTTCAAAATCTAGTCGCAATCTCATCTCAGCGACAATCAATATCAAAAACGTGTCAAAAATGTAAGGAAATCAGAGGTATTTTTGACAGATTGAGACTGAGATCAGACTGTGAACGTTCTTAAAATTACGAGAATTGCTCCTCAGATCACAACGGGATCAAGCATCGAAACCCAAACAAAACATAACAAACTGCAAGTACATTTTTATTACAAAAATATATTTTCTATAAATAAGTAGAAAAGTCTCAAGCACACGACACGAATCAAACAAATCACTAGTACACATCCATAATCGTACAACTAATACTCGATTGTCTTCTACGAGTCAAGTCCTGAACTTCTGGTCTTGTCATTGTGTGGTCATCATTCTATCTTCACGAACAATCCGCACGATAATATCAGAGCCAGCAACTGAAACAGGGGAATTGGTAAATTAAACTAAGTTGGTAAACATAACAATGCGAATATGAGATGTTTTACAGCATTTTTATCTCACGAAACGACGCACGCTTTACTTGTGGTAAACAAGAGTACAAAGACGCTGTGAATGTGTGCGTGAAGATGGGTAGTGTCAGCACATAACAGACAATCGCACAAACACACGAACACACCCTTCCGACTTCGCTAGTCTCGGACGGTTCCGAGAGCTCCTGCTCTTACACACACAATCACAGCGTGTTTGTACACTTGGTAACCACAAGTAAAGCGCGCGTCGCGTCGTGAGATAAAAATACTATAGACCTTATTTTGGTTGAAAGTCACGTACGATACGCGTGGGAATGCTTACCTATACGTTACCTTTGTATTTTTTGCCCCGATGAGAGGATCTCTAAAATTACCAGTAAACAAATATTTTCAGTATTAAATCTTAGTTTTACCGCTTGTTAACATAAATCTGCAAGCTGAGCGGAACTGTTACGAGAAAAAAATATTTACTCCATAAATTGACTTTAGGTATTTCATTTATTAGTTCCTTTATTCGTTTAATTATTGCTGTGGTGTTATATTTAAAATTAACATTTAAAAAATGTATATTAACACTGTTAATATTTTTTTTTTTATTTTATCTATTCTACTAGCGTACTATCTGCGGTACTCACCATTACCAGAGCTATGATAACGGCCGCTGTGCCGACATACGCGGCGTCTTCTCGTAGGAAGTCTATCACCTTAGTGAGGCATCCCTCCATATACATCGTGGTAGGATTTGGAGACCCCTTACAATCCATCCTCTGAAACATTCAGTACGTAAACGTTAGTATTGCGTTATTTATCAAGGACTAGGTTTTGCCAGCGACTTCGTCCGCGTGAAGCAACTTTCTTTTTTTTCCTTAAGAACCTTTTACAAAGTATTAAAAAACTTTTTAAAAAAATGGATTAAATCGGTAAAGTCGTTGTCAAGTTATGGCGTGACCAAGGGAAATAGGGATTCATTTTTATATATATAGATTAGGGATACTTAAATCGCTCCTGCAACTTTTTAACCCCTCATACTTGAAGAAGTATGAGGGGTTACATTAAAAAATAACAATAAACATGAAACACGCATTGTTAAATGAACCACTCAAAGCGCGGGCGACGAAGATTCAGATACCTTTGAAACCCCTATAAGAAACAGGTTTACAAAAGAGATTACATTCCGATTATCAAAAGACTGGCCTGTTTTGGTAAAAATAAAATGACAATAGCCATTTACCATTTTTTATAAATAAATTAAAAAAATATTTAATGGCATCTAAAATTTTTTTGAGGGGTTATGGCCAGTCGTTGCGACTTATGGGCATCGGCGATAGTACTTACTAATTCCATGGCATCGGCAAAATAAGAACAAAAGTGGTTGTATTGGGAAAGTTAAGGCTCACATTCACGGGAAAAAAATGCACAGCAACGTTTTTAATGTTGCGAGAGTAAAAAATATCCTTAAACCCTTACCTTCCCCGGATACACTTCCCGACAGCAGCTTTCAGGCACATTGTCATTCCAATCCTTGTACCCTTTGACGCCGCAGCACTTCAGGTACGTCTGTGTGTCATCCCAGGACTTGGTATACTCATGCCTGACTCCGTAGTAAGGGATGGCAGCATACAGCTCCCGGTCTAAGGTCGTGATGACCTTCTCTCGGAAGACGAACTGAAGGATCCCGCCCACCAGCATCACAACGAAGATTATGAATACCAGGATGTAGTACTGGAATGTAATAGAATGATGATTAGCCAAATAACATTATTTTTGGTATTAATTGTGTTGATACAATTAATAGATTCAACGCTTTATCCGCCATTGAATACCTAGTATTAAATAAGTTTTCCTGGTTCAACTTTTGGTAAATATTAGGGGTTAAAGTATGAAATTGCCGATTTGTACTAAAAAATTGAAATTCGTTTTTTTTTTTTATTTAACATCGTGATCTAGATTCGACAAACTGTGTGATAGCATTTTGTACTGCCTCCTGAGAAGCAAACTTTTTATCACGTAGAAAATTGTCCAAATCACGAAAAAATGTAAGTAGTCCGTTGGAGCAAGGTCTGGTGAATATGGAGGGTGACGAATGGTTTCTAATTGCAGTTCCTGTAGAGTTAAAACGGTTTTTTCGTGCTGTATGAGGTCTCGCGTTATCATGGAGCAATAATGGTGAAGATCGATTCATGAGTCGGGGCTGTTTCACTGCTAGTTTTGCTATCATTGTTCGGAGTTCGGCACAGTAGACATCTGCCGTTATTGCTTGACCAGATCGGAGAAAGCTATAGTGAATAACACCATGCTGAGACCACCAAACAGTTACCATTACCTTTTTATGGGTAAGCTTTGCTTTTCCATCACGAAAGCGTTTAAACCAAAATCGCACGGTGCGTTCATTAGCAATCTCCTCTCCAAACGCAACATTGATATTGCGAGCTGTTTCTGCCGCGTTACTTCCGCGTCGGAACTCGTATTCAAGAATAACTCGAATTTTCGAAGTATCCATCTTTCTCGTGTAAGCTAAATAAAAAAAACAACTGAAAGTCGATAATCGAATGTTGCACATTTTTTAAAAGAAGAACTTCATAGGTACCATGTGAAAAAAGTTTCACTCAAAAATCTCAAACCATGAAGGTTCTATGTCAATTCGAAGTACCTATTACAATAAAACGGCAATTTCATACTTTAACCCCTATTATTTAATTATTTAGATTATGATTTCATGTGTAATCCCATTTCGATAGGCTCACCATTTTTAAGGATGGGATTCAGATTTTGTTTCCTGCTGTTTGCAAACTGTTTATCTAACTCAGAACCAGCATAACTACCCACAACCACTCGATACGCTTCCGTACCGTATCGAATATCAATCAATGTTATCGTAGTAGTCCTCTAAACGCTGCTCACAAGCCCATAACCCTAAACTTTTGTCAGTTCAACTCAATTAGACCGCTATTCTTCCGACTGCTCAGTCTCCAGTCGTCGTCTGTGTTCGTCAGTATTCTGTCGGGGGCAAGGCAAATCGGGGTTATCAAAATGTGTCATTTTCGATACGATAGCCTGTCGGCTGGTTGTGTAAATAGCTATGTATACAGCTATGAAAATATGGTCCAACGCGTCCATATTACGCGTCAATATTGTTATGATAATTCTAACAGCGTGTGCCCTTTTTCCATTCAGTCATAATACTCGCGCCAGCTGTTTAGACTAAGTAGGTATAGTTAACCACACGTTAAATAAATTTGACCCCACAGGCCATAGGGCGCGGGCTCACTGTCCTAGCGACTAGAGATGCCAGTACTTGCCTACTAATGATATTCGTGCCCTCACAGTTAGCGCTTAACGCAAATTCAGCTATCACAAGCACGGGCCGGTAGGTTTTCTGAGTTACCAGTGAACAACCACTGTCATGCTTGTTTTTTGTGGAAAGTGTTTACAAAACGATCTCTAGCAGCAGCCACCGTGGCATCTCCATACCCTGAGAGCATCTTTATTTCTTAGAAATAAAGCCAGTTTTCATAATTCAAGACATCACCACCTGCCTAGCCTCTTCCCAACTATAGTGGGGTTGGCTTCCAGTCACACTGGATACAGCTGAATACCAGTATTTTACATGGAGCGACTGCTTATGTGACCTCCACAACTCAGTTGCTGGGTTCTATGTTACAGGTTTGGTTTCCGCACTTAGTTCTTCAAGTGGACCATTGAATGGGTCAGTTGCTGGGTAATAAGACTGTTGTTAAACTTTCGGGCTTCTGATGAGTCATAACGACTGTCAAAGATCCACGAATGACAGCCGGGACGAACGCCTTAACGTGTTTTCCGAGGTGCGGAGGGGTCTTGCTATGTAAAGATGGTCACCCATCCACATTTTCATTTTTTTCATTCCACAGACCAACCGCGGCAAGGGTAGCTTAACCTGATCGATTAACCCGTGCGGCTGTTATTACTTAGCCCCAAGGTTTTGTTACACAAATGGTAGAAAATAAATTGACATGTGGTGGACTGTCTTATTTATAAACGCACCGTAAGCAGCATACATTTGACCTCCTTAGCGGCGCCGCAGCACCCGAGCAGCGAGAGCAACATCAAGGCAGCTCCCATGGCTACCACCACGCCCACCGATGCTATGAACATGTTGTTGCTCATCAGTGTGCTGGAGAAGGAACGGGAGGTCCATACCCACAGGCCTATGGCCAGTGCGATCGCACCGCCAATCTGGAATGCAAAAATTGCACGTGTTATTTTTATCCTCAGTTATGATTTTTCATGGTTGATTGTATTAATTAGGATTTTAAATAGGGATAGTAGAATTGAATTAATCTTTCCTGGAACCCTTGAAACCACTGTTTACATCAAAAGTAAAGGCAAAAATCCGAATGAGCCATTTCGAAAGAGAGCGAAATATTTGCTATTTCGTTCATTTTACAATATTTTTATAAAAAGAGGTTGCTATCGATTACCTAATAAATAAGGCTGGTCAACTTAGGTGAAAATAAAATGACAAAAGACAACAACATGAAAAAAAAACAAAAAAAAAACTTAATGGCATCTAAACATTATTTTATAGACGGATGGCCAGTGATGGTCACTTATCGCGAATATTCGAACTAAAGAGGTAAATAAGTAGGAAAGTGGAAAATCTTAGTAAACCTCTGAATGGTGTAGGTTAAAAAAATATTATGTGGACAAGCTTCGTAGACAAAGAACTAAAAACAAGAGGACCGAAAATATATTTTTTACAAAAAGCAACTTTTTAAGTTGACATTCTTGCATGGATAAATATATATAAAATGAATTGTAAGGTCCAATCATTATGTTTATGTGATGATCTACCGGTTGTACTTGATTGATGTAAGTGGCACCAGACATTAAAGACTACTAAAGGTCACTCAATGCACTCACATTTGACATTGACAACAAGCAACGGATGTATGGATACCTGCATCTAATGATTACATGGTCATACTAATATTTTCTTAGTAGGTAGGTACAGATAGATGCAATTGATGCCAAACCTTCAGCCTTTTTTCACTTGAACTAGTATTGTTATCTAACAAAGCATAACTTCGTAATTCGTGCACACCTGCATAGTATACCCCATCAATAATATAGACAACACTTTTTTTATCCTGAATTCGACCACTTTTTTCTACTGATTAACGCAGGTGGACGTCCGTTTAATGTTTAGATACGATCTAAATTGCTTCATGTTGTTGTCTTAATGCGTTCGTCTTGAAATATTGCTTCATTAAATAGCCAGGATGTTCCATGAGGTTTGAAGTTGAAAGGAGTAATCTAAGACAGTATCTAAGGTTGCCTGTTTAGACTTAAATGCCTTTTTTATCTCTTATTTACGAAACTCTTTGAGATCTATTCGCATATCTTCCGCATCAATTTACATATTTGTACCTCTCATAGACGCGATTGCTGGACGGAAGTTGTAAAGATTTTAATGCCTTACATGAAAGGTATATTATAAAATAGTGAGTAGGTACTTACGAAGGTGACCACATTGATGCATATTAATGAGAACTTCATACATCTGCCGCAACTGTCCATTGCTCCTCCCATTCCCATAGCGATTCTGTACACACATAAACAAGAAAATATCAGTGATCTATTTATATCTAATGTCGTTTATGTATAAACTAACTTATGCCCGCAACTAGTAATATTAATATTTCTTGTTCCTCGGTCCCCCCCCCCGCGTCATATCGCCCGCGCTGTTTCTTTTGTTTTTCGCTTAGCAGTCTTTCTGCGTTTAGACAAGAATTTTTCAATTCAGACAAAGATTAGACCGTTCAAACAAACAAACTCTTCATATACATAGTATAGGAACATGAGCCACCTCGCAATATCAACTGTCACCGACATAAAAGACGTGCCTTTCAAAAGATACCCAAACTTTTTTAACCCAGACTTGGGTCTTACGAGGGGTGCGTTGATGCACATCTTATTAACTTTCTCAACCAAGCGTGCAGGTAGAGTGTTGACTGAACTATAACGACAGATGGAACCAATCTGCGATGTTTATATTTTTTGTCGTCTGTTACGACCTGCTTATTTATTCTCAAATTAGAATTCTAGCTTGTTATGAGATATATCGTCTTCTGGAGCATAAAAACAAAAGTGACACCACAAATGCATGCAGCTTAGAAGTTGCTGTGGGTATACACGTGAAGGTTTGACATGAATTTCGGCAGTTACGCCTGCAGGGCACGGGCATTGCAACTGTCGCTTTGCAATTTTAATTTTGCGAAAATTTTGGTCTTTGTAGATGGTTAGATTAACGTCCAGTCACAGGTGCATATAGAGTATCATGAGTAGTTACATACATATTAACGACAGCCTTGAGCACTAAACAGTGAAAGTTGATTACAATATATCCAGTTGTTTGTAAACCATTCACGTGCATAGGACAGTAGGTGCCTACTTTTGGCACGCTTTGGCATCTCTTAATGAGAGTAAAAGTTTACAGTGTGTGTGGTCCTCACAATGACCAGACTACCACATCACCTGAGTGCTGTAGAAAGCTTCTATAGGATTATATCCTGAGATCGTGGCCATACTGTTACCTATACCTACTTAATCGTGTCAAAATCACGACCAGAATAATAATGTCAATTAAAAGATTCACCGGTCAGAGGTTTGCACGACTGAACCATTTGACCTTTATAATTTGAGTCATAAATCTTCCGATACAGACGATGCTGCAGTTTTTTACAAGAACAGTGGCTAATCTTGGCGTTTTAATGATGACGATGACAGAGATATCTATCTATTTGAAATAGGAGTTAAAGATCCATTCCGGATCTATTGATATTACAGTAGGTAGGTACAGTACACTATACACCATGGGCTTGACCTTCATAGTCCCACATACCAATTATGAGATCTAACCAAAAGGCATGAATGTATAGAAGGTAACTATACCCACCTACGTACAGCGTACACCTTTACTACAAATTAGGACTAATTAACAATTCATATCACAATCGACACACATCAAAATGACAAACATATTAACATGAGGTCATTCACAGATAATGCACAGAATCTAATTACATCCTTGTAATAAATCTAAGCTTGATATAAAAACTTGAATCTAATTAATTAAGTCTGAGTACCTGCCACGAGAGAATTATAATGAATCGTGTTTTATATCATTATATCATTGCTCTTTGCTCATGTCAGTAAGATGTGGTCGACATTGTACACAGCTAAGTGATCCAGTATGCCACGGTACAACAGATAAATAAAGCTCTTACCTCCAATAAGTTGACTTCGTTTTTCTTCGTAACTTAAAATGTATTTTAAAATTATTTTGAATACCGATCATGTTACTGAAATGTGTGTTTAATGTTAGGCTTGGAATGAAATTTGATTTTATTTGCAATGGATTGTTTTCCTTGTACCCACAAACACCTATCTTATTTAATAGTTAGGTAGGTATAAACTACTATGTATTGTATATACGTACCTACCTACCTACCTGCACACTGCGGTAGGTAGGTATTTGCTGTAGGTAGTTGTTGTACCTACCGCACGCATGTTGTTCTATTGTGAAAACCAAAACTAACGGAAATAAAAAGAATTGGTACCTAGCACCTACCTACCTATATGACACCAAAATTCATGATCAGATACCTATAGACTACATGATCAACGTAGCTACTCAGTTATAGGGTTTTAGTAGTTCGAAACGCTATCATTTTGGACTCTATTGTGTCATTGAACCAAGGTACCGAAACAAAAAAGTAGAGGCATCTGAGAACTGAGGACTATCTTGGATATTTTCCAGCTGATCTATCAGAAATCACGCTAATTTGGCTTCTACATTATTAATTTATTTGCATGAAAAAAATAATAGGACGCTTACCTACTAGCAATCAAATAAGGATCTACTTAAATAATTATCTGGGTACATAACTAACTCTGCTTAGCTACTGTACACTCTTATTGACTACGGTGTATGTTATGTATGTCATTGCATGTCATAATGTAATGCTATGTATGTCATGCGTGCATGAAGTATTACGACCACTTGCAGAGAGGAGCTACGCGACTTGCGCGGCCGCAAACACTCAAGGTGATACCCCGGCTAACACAAGGTCCATCTAATCCATTCTCCTAACGATGTTTATAAGTGAAAGTAGCATTGTAATACGCTTCATTAAAACGAGCACGTAAAACAATAACATAGGAAACGACCTAAGCGTGCTAACAGTAGGTAGTTTAAAGTTTAAAAACTCCCGTTTGATGTCAACATCATCATAAGTTTTTGTCGGTCGCGTCGTGGCGTCTACTTACATTTTGTCACGAAATCCGATATCGTCTTTTATAGAACCGTTAGCCGAAACAGTTTCACTTTACCATCACTCTTACTTCTCACTACAGTTATTACGTTAATTTGAACAGTTCATTGACGAGTTGTTTGTTATGGAAGACGACAAGTGCGTCGTGCCCGGTAGTACAGACTCAACTGGTTTGTCGAGTCAAGCACGCGGGCGACGCCCCACCAACCAAGCTGTAGGCTGTAGGAAGAATGGGACAGCCTTCGAAGGGTCCTACGAACGTGTTTATGTGTTCGCAACTAGGTCAGGTAAATAGCGTGTAACGCAGCGATAACTTACAATGAAATTTCGGAAAGAAAAGATTACGACTACATAATTCACATTACTCTATATTTACCAAATAAAACCACCAAGCTTGAATAAAGTTGACGTCACTGAGCGGAAGACGTTTCAAATAAACGAACTTTTTGAGTTCACTTTTATAACGAACGATGCTGTTGAGTTCATTATGCATGAGGGATATAATATGTATAACATTATGAATATTAATAGTTTGCATAGAGATCTAGATGTAGAAAGGTGCTTAGTTTTTGTGATTTCCTCTACAAATTCATTGATCTCGAGCAAACCACATGCTGCTCATATGATGGGTCATATGAGCAGCTGATACTATGTGGTTTCTAGTTGCTATAACCATGACTGTTGAACGTCAGGTCCTAGGTAATAGCTTCGATTCCCAGATATTTGTTTGCCAGCTTATGACTACGTAAAGCCAATTAGAGATTTGATTAGATTTTGAAATTATCGCATTTCGTTAAATATTATCATTACCCGACATTACCTGTCGCATTTTATTAAGGGCTGTTTTTTCCATTTGCCAGATAACTTACGAGGAATAAAATTAACGTTTGACAGATTTTGTATGAAATAACTGTCAAAATTTCAAAATTATTCCTCGAATATAGTAATGAGATGATTGAAAATTCAGCCCTAAATTACATTAAAAAAATTGAATTTGATATACTATTGAATTATTATAAATTAATTTACTTACTTGGCAAAAGCCTCCCATAAATGTATACATGTATTTGTACCTACGCCAAATGGCAAAATATAGAGAAACTATAATATAACAATGGTAACATCTGCACACTGTTGTAATAAGACTATTAATTGATTGATAATTGCAGCAAAAAGCATTGAGCTAGGTTGATTAAATAAAACAACAGTTTGTCACAGTTTCTTTTATTAGCGTTTTGTTAATAAACGTTCACCTCAACTCAACATAATTATAAACTGGTGGTACAAATGTAATCAACGCGGTTTTACATCAATATGAGCATTACTGCGTCTACTACCAACTAAGACGTCATTGAGCTTTGGTTTACTTGAAATCAATCTGATATTGCCATCAGTTTAGTAAATAAGTTTTAGATTGAAAAAACTCATGAAAATCTATGACCTGCGCGCGATCAAGGAAAGATCCAATGAACAAAACTGGTTCCAAATTGTTTAAATTCTACTTAATTGTTAAAGTTATAAACATCTAAAAAGATAGGAACATAAGGCCGTTCGTAAAGATTACATATTTAGGCAAACCACATAGCTATCACTGCTTCAATGTGGATAAATCTTTATATTGTTATAACTTCTTCAGCGAGTATTTAGATGATCTTTATCTACACTTATTTAAACTAAATAATATGACCAAAAATACCCGTCTTATACAAATCTTTGAATAACTCTAATCAAAACCTAAGGTATAAAAGTCTCAAGTAGTCCGGATCGCGCGCAGCTCATAATAAAGTGAAACTATGCAATATATAGACAACGCAGTGCTTTGAACTTGTGAAATATAACATGATATCGAATAGAAGTGGATAGTATAGTAACGTGAATACCTCTCTCAGCATGTAGGTCCTATTTGATTCCACAATATATCCTCACCTGCTACTGGCTCTGGTATTATAGCCATCACTAATGAGTCTTTTATTTAAAAAAAAATACAAGTAGCAAGTGCGAATTATTAGTGATTGCGTATAAATGAACGATATTAAAAATTATAGATACATCTCATTTGTTATAAACTTAATTAAAACATGAAGTAGTAAACGGTAGGTGATTTCGTAGGTACAATTATTTATATCTATTTAGACACGGATATAAAATAAAACAAATACATTTCAAATAATATTTTAACTGAAATTATAGTCATATATTACATAATTTGCGCTAAAAATACAACGAAATACACTTATACAAGCAACTCGCTACTGCTGTTGGTTACATACGGATTGACAATAAATTAACGCATGAGAGTTACATCTTTTTTAACATTATATTACCTATATTTAAACATTAAGAACGCTTTAATTAGACCTAAATACACAACACGACCTGCGTAGCTTCTTTTATAAATTAATTGACAAAGATAAAACCATAGAAGCTGTATATTTTAGTCAAAGCAAAGATGAGAACTGAATTCTGAACCAAAAACTATAGGAAGGAACGTTAATCGGGCTACCAGACTTTAACTGACATACGAATCCAAAAAGCAGTTCAATGTTTAGAAGCTCTACTAAGGTTACCGCAGGGTACTGTTTTGAGCCCAGAACGGCATATAAAAACTCCACGACCAAAAAATCTTCAAGTTAAAATATACATCTTGCATGAAGAAAAACTTTAACACAATAAATAATATTTAATTTCAAACATGGCCTAATAGCGATAAATAATATTTTATTTTTTGTCGTTTTTTTCCGATCCCTACAGACTAAGAACAAAGAATACGTAGAAGAGACAGATAGGCAGAAGAAGGTCCATTATGAACTTTGCACATCTCTTGTAGTCCAAAGCTGTATTATGCTATTCGACTAACAACAAAAGCTGATGTAATGGATTGATACAAAATGATTCACGTCTATGTAGGCACAAGTGTTCTGACGTCACCACGCATTATGTAACCAATCTATTTTTATGAGTATAATTTCGGTTTACAGACATAAAAAACACTGCTTTTTGCATATTCGTTTTTGAAGAATCGTGCCCAAACATTAGCCTAGTGATTTTAGTGTATTATGTACTTTTACGTCTTATAGAGCGTGTTATAGAAAAAAATTGCACTTTCTTCAAATCGAATCAAACAAAAATATATATTTTAATAGAAGACAACCAAATAAATGCAAGAATTTTTACAATTTTCTATCAATATCCAAACGCTTGTTCAAATCCTTTGTACACAAACATTAGAAGTACCAAGAAGCTACGCAGCGGCGCGTGAGCCCTTTCATTTCCCTTTATACATGAAGTGAAGAAAGTTGAAAACTCACAAACTTCCGCGTGTCATACGGAATTGAATATGAACATTTAGCAACACGTACTTATTATTATTATTATTACATACATCATTACGAAGTATTTTAAAATGTTGACTGCAAGCTAGAACCTTCTGTGGACCTATTACCAAACGCTTCGATCGCAAGTATATTTCAACTTCATTCACTCATCCCGAACTAGAAACGTAGCTGAACATTCAACCGAATCATCTCGGGCACTCGAGAGCGTGCTCGGCTCGAGCCACTCTTATCAATACCGATTCGCATGCATCTGTAAGATTTAATACACTACTACGCGTATCGCGTGTCAAACTAAATTATTAGCATTGCATGTGAGCTAGAATAAACGAACCAAATCGTACTATATGCAACCGAATGTGTTGCAGTAAACAGTGAAAATCTATTGTATTTTCAGTCTTCTCAGGTAATCGTGAAGAAAGTTTTAGCAAAAGGTGTGACGAGATAACAAAGCGTTTGCAAAAGTGCAATCTCTCAATATACAATAGCAAATTGATACTGATAAGTGTAATTTGCGCCTCAACATTAGAAAGAAGTTATTCGCAATCGCTTCGTCTTGTAGGTCTGGGATCGATCCCACGGATAGAGTACGCAGCGCGGATACTCGTGGCATCGGTAACATGGACTTAACAGGGTACCTTGAGCAGTATTGACGCGACCGCAGCGCAAAAGCATTAGGTAGACTGATTTCCCGTAGCATATACTAAAATGTACGCAGACCATAATTTATGCCTTATGGCATAATGCATTCTTTATGAACTACGTTTTACGTGGAAGATAATACTGTATGGTTCAGATGAGTTTTGAAACACTCGTTTACACGTCCTATATCGCAATCACAAGCTTCCTTATAACGTATAGATGCGTACGCGACATCAGTCTGTGTATACCAAAAATCGCGGCACTGCATAGAAAATGTTCTATACAACACCACACGATCACGAAAAACACTGCAAACTTTCAAAAATGCTCACTTCATATCCGTACCGAGAATCAAATTGAGGAGTTGACTAACCAAAAACTAATAAATCCACGTTTAAAAACTTTTTTTCCTTTTGTGATAAAATTAAAATTATTATTTTTTTATTATTATATTTCAAATAGTTCATACTAAAAATTCACAATTAAAACAACACAATTTTTTTATTATTATTATTATAAATTTTTTATTATTATAAAAATCTAAAAAGTAATTTTTACTTTTTTTGAAATTAGTTATCATGGAAATATTTTATTCGTTTTTAATCAAACACTCCTCAATGTAGGTACAAATAAAGCCACGTATTCTAGGGGAAACAAAAAAAATAGAGAAACAGTTGCTAAATAACGTTGCGCCACTTGTTTCCCCATGAATACAAGACTATCACGTTGTTAGCACCATGTTCCACACAGAAACATGTTGCTGAAACAATGTTGTGCAACTTTAGAACGGGGGTTTAATGTAGCTGCCTGTATCGGGTGTGTCGGGTTGTATTGGGCTGCACGTTCAGCTGTGTGTCAGCCCAGGTAGCACGGCCGATATTTTATTACGCATTGGATTTTCAACACTCGGTTGTAGACCCGAGCATTGAGAATTCAGAGCGCGTTATAAATCGTGCGTGGGTACTCGGGCTCGGTACGTGTCGCGGTGCGGTCAGCTGGCGGGGCGCGCGGGCCGGGCGGGCGGCACCGCGGCGCAGCACTAGGGCCGCCGCGCCGCGAACACGCCGCGCTGCGCCAGGTACGCCGCGCTGTCGGGGTGGGAGCCTGCGTGGACAGATGCGGCACGTGAAAATCACTTAATCAGCCTTCATGCTATCCCAATTGATATAAAAAAAATTTAGTCCTAATTTAAATACTAATAAAATACATAAAAACTTAAAATAGCCTTTTATTCTAATATTATATTATTTAGGTATATTCCATAAATCGATAGCAGAATTTTAGCGTAATTATTTCACTTAAATAGTTTACAATACATTATCATCAATATTTTTGGTGATTATTTGATTTAAGTCGGCATGTCAACATAGTTAAATAAAAAGATTTTTAAATATCTCAAATTATTACTACCAGCTAAAACTCACGAACCTTGGTTAGGGAACGGCAGGCAATTGGTCTTGAGTATCTCCTCGTGATTCCCATAGGCACAGAACTTGACAACTACAGTGTTAGCCGATATGCCTGTGATCTCGGCCTCGTAAAACTGGAATTATAAAATTTAGTCGTGAGGAAAACTTACTTAGTAGACTTATCGTGATATATTGAAACAGTCTGACAATCGTGTCTTGTTGTAAATGTAATGATGGCGTTCAAAATATGTCAAAAACCTGTTAAATCTAGTGCATTTCATGTTACTTTTCTATTGCCACATTCACCTTACAGAATATAACACGTGAATTCATACATACCCCCTCTGTAAAAGTACAAGTGTTCTAGTATGTTCATAAAAACTACTTTCAAATCGATTCTAACGCCCATCGTAAATTGTTTTCAAGGCGCACGGAACTCCGTGAAAATGCCTACCTGTTAAATTCTGTAAAAAGCGTTCAAATACACCGAACTCCCATTAAGACGGAATGATTTTCCATATTTAGGTTTTTTTTTTTTTAATATTTAAATAGTTCTGTTTTTGTAGAAATCCAAAATCCTAACCTCAACAACATTTTGATTTTTCTCGCGATAGCTTGTTTTTATGTTCATAAAGTTCAAAATGGTTTCTTTCTGCATTACGAAAATAAACGTCAATTCAGCAAAATTGTTATGAAATTATTATTATCTCCTTTATTTCATTTAAATACTTACAAATTACATTTTTAAATATTTTTATAAACAAAAGGATAAAAAAAAAATTTAAAAATATAAAATATAGTAGCCCATCGGTTTCGGGAACAGGGTCCAAGCTACCGGCGGTCAGGGCTCCAGAGAGAGGAACTTCCTGACAATGCGAGCCGTGTCCAGAAGTACCGCTTTCTGAATGAAGCCCTTGATCTAGCTGCTCAACGAGATCCTCCTCAGGTGTGGGTCGAGGCTCTTGGCTATTAAGCCATTGACTGTCACGACTGGTTGTTATTATTATCTCCTTTATTCTTATTATTATTATCAATTTTTTATTTAGTAAGTTTCATGGCAGACCTCAGCTCCGCCGCGAAAATAATGATGGGCTTAAAATGGAAAAAATAATCCGCCATCCATTAAAGTTAATTTAAATAATGGACACCCGTATTTCGTCAATGAATGTCGGTGCTTTAAAAGCGGAGCTAAGAAATAGAGGTGAGCGGGCTGAGCCCGGAGGTGAACTGGCTTCCGAGCAAATCGACAAAACCACGCAGTTCAGAACAGGCAGTTTCGCTTTAGTTTCGCTTGTCGTACAGCGGACAAGACATGGCGGAACTACTGCGATTTCGCTGCTATGGTTTAGCGGCGGAGGTGTGCTATCCGCCTAAAATGCTTCACTTCCGTAGTGTCGGAGTCATATTTGAAACCAAAACAGGCATGTCGAAAATTTCTTAAAATAAAACCAATGATTTTAAAAATGACTACATCTATTTTGTTACTTTTATTAAATTGTAGTTATAGTTTCTTTTTATTAAAATTTAACTCTTGAATCTATCAGCTGTTTTATTTCATGGATTCAAATAAAATTCCGAATGAATAACGATATCGATAAAAAAAAACGATGACAGACTTTTTATTGCGAGTATTTTTATGCCATCTGCAGTGTTATATTCTCAAGATGGCGGCGTTAGTTACGATTTTGGCCGCGTGCCAAAAGATCCTTGTACAGCTATATGTCAACTTACATTATTGTCCTCCCAGTAAAGTGCAAGGCAGCGGTCGCCAACCTTCCAGTTGATGTCAGCGACGCCCAGCATGGCGCGCGCCTGCTCGTTGACGGCCGCGTTCTGGAAGCCCAGCAGCGAGTTGGTGAGGAACGGGGCCCCGCGCACGTTGGCGTACTCCTGGGGCCGCGCGCCGTACCCGTACTGCCTGCCAGCGTACCCGCTAGCCGCTGCAGCCGCTGCAGCCGCTGCATTGCCCATGAAACTAGCGACACTGCCGTACAAGTTATTCTGCCGCGGCTCCACGTAACCGTTCGGCTGCTGCCGCCGCTGGTACGACTGTTCCTGGTACTTCTGCAGGTCGCTGCTCCTCCTAAAGGGCGGTATGTCTGGCATGCCCTGCGCGGCCAGGTAGGCTTGCTTGGCGTACACCTGGTCTAGCGGCGGGTAGTTCCGCGGCTGTTGTAGCTCCTCCACAGCCCGCTGAGTCGCCAATAAGTTCAAGTTCCCCGTAGCGTCCACCAAACTCTCCATCGCACTCGCAGCGTTGCGGTAATTCTGCTGCTGTTGCTGCTGCTGCTGCATTTGCAATTTGTTCTCATTGTTATAATTCCGGTCTGTCCTCATATTCTTATCATTAAAGTGGCTCTGTGGCGGCGGCGGCAGAGTGTGATATGAATTGTTGTAATGCATGTTCGGGTTAATGGTGCTAGCTTGGAACTGATTCTGGTTCTGCTGTTGATGTTGGAACTGCTGTTGTTGCTTGTTTTTCTCTTCTAACTTCCTCTGAAACCTTGGTGGCTTTTCACTCTGTGTTTGATATTTTCTATCATCTCTGTGTGAATGATTATTATCATGAGAATAATGTCCTCTAGTGTCAGATCTTTGTCTATTGGCACCATCAAATCTAGTTCCTTGATTCCGAGGGTTATTTCTGCCACTATTCTTCTCTCTATAATTAAAATTATTCCGATCATTCCTGTCCTCTTGCGAGGAGCTGTTCTGGCGGTTGCTCTTATCCTTATCAGGTACATTAGGCAACTTATCTTCTAAGAAGTCAAATAAGGACACTTTTCCTGATGGTTTCACTTGTATGTCCTCATCATTCATTTCCTTGTTCCGTCCCTTTCGTTTGGGTGGTTCTGGCTCTTTCTGCTGCTTCTCTTTACTTCTACTCTCTGAGTTGTCCCTCTTCTGCAGAATCTTAAGAGCCCTATCAACATTATTCTTAGTATATTTGAGAGCATTTTCAGCTTGCTCTTCTGAGAAACCAGCATCAACTATCTTCTGTACATTTGCATCCAATAGAGGTTTTGTGCCACCACCAAACACCTAAAATGCAAAATATAAACAGATATTAGAAACTTAATTATTTGGACATACGAATATTGAGTAGCTGAACTTTTTATTTAGAAAGTCACTGTAAGGCCCCTCGCCCACGGCAACGTTTTGTAGCGATGCTGTCGCGCGTTCGCATCGATTCAGTCGCGATGCGGTCGCTAGCTGTTTACCCTCGCCCACACCACGATTCTCAGTCGTGATGCAAACGCGATACTGTCGCAATGCGAGTTGCTCTGATGCTCGGTTCTCCACTCACGCACCACCCCTCCCTCCGTTCTTTCCCCATGTCGTCCGACACGATCGCGCGTTTGTATCGATACAGTCGCGATGCTGTAGCGCGTTGGCATCGCTTCTGTAGCGCGTTGCAAATGCGACTAACTCGCGTTAGTAGCGATGCTGTCGCGCGTTTACGAAACGCGCGACAGCATCGCTACAAAAAGTCGCCGTGGGTGAGGGGCCTTAACCTTAAGCAAAGCTAGGTCTAATAAACGATATGATGCAACCTCTTGACATTACTAGAATAACTATAGCATATGGGTTATAGTTAGACTCAAACCTCTCCTAATAAATCAATACCATTATTGCTTAACTCAGTCTTTGTTCAATTTCAATTCACAAAAACATAAACATTGCAAAACCTCTTGCAAAAACTAGATCATCATTGTATTATTAATATGAAAGTGAATGCTAGCATGTTACACAATTAGGCTGCTTCATACTATGTAATTGGCAAAACCAGACACTGTACGTAAAGTTATCAGATATTATGAAATTTTTAGCTAATTACTACTAATCATAAAAAGAATATTACTTTTTTAACACCAGAGGACAGTTTCTGTGCTTCAGCGATTGCGCCTTTTCTCTGAGCTTCGAACTCTGCATTATCTTGCTTAGCAGCTTCTGTTAAACTCTTGAACTGCTTGTCCAGTGTGAGAGGGTCTAGTCTCTGACCAAACGGTATCCATGGGGGAGGACCTCCATCCACACCAGGGCCCCCTAAAAAAGGAAAGTTAATGTTTTCAGACACTGCTTAAACGTTTGGCGAGTGGTTGTTTTGTTTGCTGTGACTTTTGACCCCAAGTCTATTCTAAACAAATAATTTTAGAATTTGAATTTACATTCCTACATTTACATTCTCACAACCAATCATACATGACCTATCAGACATGGTCTTCACATGATCTGATCAAGATTATGTCCGGACTTTAAAAGAGACTGTGACCTCTGAGTTTGTTTCGGCCTTTCTTCTCAGAGTTGTCAAATAAAACGCCAAACTCATCTAGTTTAAAAAAAATATGATGGATGTGTAAAAGTGTTTCTACAAACCTACTTAGAGAAAATAAATTATTTATCATTCTTTTTTTATACATGCAGCAAAACACCAAAAGGCCCCTTTATTGAAAGGCCTATTTGTACATGCATTGCCCAACACAAACCCTTCGGGGAAATACAGGCATCATGTTCATATTATGCATTGATGTAGTGTTTTTACTACATAAATGTATGAAAGAACCCTACATCCACATAAATCAAGTAATATTCTAACAAAATTATGGAATCTATTCTGTTCAGATTGCCATATTAAAATATAAAATACAATATTCTGTATGTTTATGTTTAATAATATATTTTATAAAATAATATTTTCATCAATTGAAATATATTTAATTTAAAAATTACAGTGTTCAAAATTACAATTAAAACAACAGTTACCATAATAAATTAATGCAGACAAATATTTTTACATCTAAACAATACATTGAAGGTATTTTTTAGACAGTATTTTTTACCAAAACTTACTAGGTACATATTGATAACATTAAAAATTATATGATATAATAATTTTTAAATAAATATTTGTGTATTATGTAGTGGGAAGCGGGAAGTCAAATTAAATCTTTCTCATTTTTGGGAATTACTCTGAAATTAGCACAGTAATTTTTTTTTTTTTTCTACTCACCTCTAGTATGCTTAGCAAGACTCCTATTTAGTTCCCATTTCTCAATCATATGAGTGACTTTCCCACCCAGCACTGTTATGACGTCAGGAACCAACCACACCACACCATGACAGACCTCGAGACCTTCATTATTTAACATCACCTTTGTACCCGGTGGAGTGTTAATACTTAAAGTGGAGATAGGACTTGTTTCTAGGCCTGTACATGTTGATTTACCATCGTGTAACGTCAACTTAAGCATTCGAGGAGCTGAGGTAGACTCCTCATTTGCCTTTGGTGCTGACACATTTCTAATTTTCTGTATTTGGAGTATCACAGGCTTCTCCAACTTAGTTGGTTCTTTAGTAAAGTCTTCAGGAAGCGCTGCATCTCCTATATCTCTTAAATCATACTGGAAAACAATAAGAATTGAACATTAACACAACCAGAACCAATTGAGCAGCAGACCTTGACAAATAATAAAATGTAGCTGCGCTAACCACTCACATCTAATGCCTTCTTCGTAAGGATATCTATATCCTCTATTTGACCATTTTCACTAACAATATCAAGACCCTCTTCACTTAGGTGCCTGAAAAAATCAGATATTAGTTTGACTGTGAACATTCGAGTATTCTCCATTAAAACCACGACTTCTACAAAAATATAATTACCAGCCTAGTTCACTTAAATTTTCCCTGAGTGACATGTTTTCATTAGTGGTTAAAGTAACATGACTTCAAGAAAAATAATTAAAAATAAAACTCGGAGACATACGGCACCACCATCAATGAAATGACAGCCACGGTAATGTGGACAACAGATTATAAGCAATGCAATCATTACACATTTTTATGTTATCTATGAAATCGTGCAAAACGAGAACAATAGTTTTCATAAAATAAACTCATTTCTTTCCTCGAATATCGCGCGAAGAAACTTAAAAATTAAATGGTTTTTCTATGGACACTTTCCACAATTCACGGTCTTTCAGTCGTTGTTTCTTGGAGAATATACTGTTCGCACTGTTCCGTTCGAAACTGACTAACTAGCAGTGTGGTACCCATCATCATCTTCCTGCCCTTATTCCATGTTACTTGGGGTTGGCGCAACACGTTTTCTTCTTCCATTCTCCCCTGTCAACCGTCACGCTATCATTCACTCCCTTCTCTTTCATATCATTCCTCACACAATCCATCCATCTTTTCTTCGGCCTTCCTCTCCCTCTCCATCCATCAACATTTATATTCATCACTCTTTTAGTCACATGCGTTTCGTCCCTTCTCATCACATGCCCATACCAAGCCAAACGATTTCCTTTCAACTTTCCTGTCACTGGCGCCACTTTCAAACTTCCCCTTATATACTCATTTCTTACTTTATCCATTCTCGTCACTCCACACATCCATCTCAACATTCTCATCTCCGCTGCATGCAATCTTTTTTCATCCGTCTTCTTCACAGCCCAGCATTCAGATCCATAAAGTACGACAGGCCTTATCACGGACTTATAAATTTTCCCCTTTAACTTGAGGGGCATCCGTGGGTCGCAAGTTGTTCCTGTGACCTGTCGCCATTTCATCCATCCTGAGTTGATCCAGTGCGTTTCGTCTCGGTCTACTTCGCCATCTCCTTGGACAAGTGACCCGAGGTACCGAAAGTCGGAGCAGATCGATAAGGGCGTTCCGGCGAAAGACATGGGCCTAGGACTGGAGAGACCGCCAAAATCACAAAACAGATACTTAGTTTTGGTCCGACTTACTCTCAGGCCCACGGTCTCGAGTCTTTTCCACCACCTCTCTAATCTGCTCTGGACCTCTGAGCCGCTCTCGGCCACCAGCACAATGTCATCGGCGAACAGCATACACCAGGGAGCCTCCTCTTGGATGTCCGATGTAAGAGCATCCATTATCAGCACGAAGAGGTACGGACTGAGTGCTGAGCCCTGGTGCAAGCCGACAGCCACATCGAAGCTGTCAGTAGTGCCTACTGTAGACCGGACTTGGGTACTACATTGACTGTACATCGCTCCAATCAACTGCACATACTTCCCTGGCACGCCTTTCTCCTTCAGAGCCCACCATAAAGCTTCACGAGGCACTCTGTCGTATGCCTTTTCGAGGTCAACAAATACCATGTGCAAGTTCTTATGCGCACTTCTGTATTTCTCGCATAGCTGGCGGATAGCAAAGATGGCATCTGTTGTTCCTCGACCAGGCATAAAACCGAATTGGTTTTGCGAAATTTCACTCTCTTCTCTCAGTCGCCTTTCAATAACTTTCTCCCAAGCCTTCATACTATGTGACATTAGCTTTATTCCTCTATAATTGTTGCACTCCAGCACATCACCTTTGTTTTTAAAGATGGGCACCAGCGAACTGTTACACCATTCGTCAGGGATGGTTTCTTCCAGCAACAACTTATTGAAGAATAAAGCTAACCACGTCCATCGATCTATCCGTAATAGCTTCCATACTTCAACTGGTATTCCATCCGGACCTATTCCTTTGCCATTCTTCATCCCATTTACTGCTATTCTCACTTCATCCATACTAATCCTTCTCACTAACCCCTCATTTACTGGTTTATTCCCAAGCACACCACTCCAGTCATTCTCCTCATTCATCAGTCTTTCGAAATAACTCTTCCACCTATCCTTAATTTTCTCATCATCCGAAAGAACTATTCCAGATTCATCCTTTATACCCTTTATCTGACAAACATCCCTCGTCTTTCTCTCTCTAGCTCTAGCAAGCCGATAAAGATTTTTTTGACCTGTTGGATTATCCAGTGTGTCATAAAGCTTGTCCTGGGCTTTTGCTCTTGCTGTGGCCACAGCTTTCTTGGCTTTTTTCTTCATAGCATCATACTCACTCTTTTTTTCTGTTTTCAAACTAACATTCTTATCTTCAACACTCTGCCATTCCTTGAACTTTCTCTTCTCATCCTGCAACATATTCTGTATTTCTGTCGACCACCACCATGTGTCCTTATTTATCGTACCCTTTCCCTTCGTCTCTCCCAAAATATATTTCGCTGCACTCCTAATATACCCTGCCATTTCATTCCAACATTCCTTACACTTCGATCATTCATCTCCCCCATATCTATCATTTTATCCACCACTCGCTCTTTAAAGTTCTTCGCATAGTCATTCTTCTCCAGCATATGCCATTTAATTTTGGGGGGCGGTCGCTCTTTGTTTTTATTGGGCTTGATTTCTACAACCATTTCCATAATTAGGAGTCTGTGCTGTGAGACTAGATCTTCTCCCGGTAGCACTTTGCAGTCTTTGATATGCTTTAAGTATTTGTTTCGTACTAGAAAGTAATCAATTTGCGTCTTGTGATTGCCACTTTTGTACGTAATTAGGTGTCCATCGTTCTTCTGGAACCAAGTGTTGGCTACTACCAGGTCGAATGCGGTAGCGGATTGAAGCAATATCTCTCCTTCGTTATTTACGTTACCGAATCCCCACCCTCCATGCACTCTTTCATAAACCCCTCGCATTCTTCCCACATGTCCAATAAAATCACCTACAACTATCAATTCTTCATGCACCGGAATGTTCATCAAAACTATGTCAAATCCCTCCCAAAAATTCTCTTTCACTCTTTCATCACATCCCACCTGCGGTGCATACACACTTATTACATTCAGCATTACATGTTCTAACATAACTTTTACAACGATTAAACTATCATTTATTCTTTTTACTTCCATCACGCCTTCTTTCAAATTACTGTCTAGCACTATTCCTACGCCATTTCTTTTCCCGTCACTCCCACAGTAGAAAAACTTGTATCCTTCACCGATTTCTCTCGCTTTCGTTCCTTTCCATTTTGTTTCTTGCAAACACGCCACATTTATTCGTCTTTTTTTTAATACATCCGCTAACTCTCTGGCTGTCCCGGTCATCGTCCCAACATTCCAACTTGCATACCTCAATCACACTTCCCGGGCTCGCTTCTTACGTTGCCCCCGCCCGGGGTGGTGCAATACCCATAAAAATGTAAAAAACAGGAGAAGTGGCATGAAGGCGTGTCGGTATCGTCGCGGCATGCCCGAAATGACCATGCACTAGGCGAATGGCTGTCTCCGCGAACTAGTGCGCTTTCGACCGTGATCGTGAAAAAATATAAGAATGCCGTGTTGTTCAGTGGTTTCTTGTAAAAACCGAAGCCAAAACCAAAACTTTGTGGCGATGTTAATTTTGTTTTAAAATATCGCAACCACTGTACTATTTTCGCAGTAAATACATTGCTCTTTAACCACTGCCTAATTAAGTCACTAAGTGAGTAGACCAGCAATGTAAAAATCTCAAAACGATACTATATTTTTACGGTGCATCGCATGGTACGGCCGCTCCTGGTTGCGACCTGTTAGTGATGTGGCTGTGCAGATCCACTAACGTAGGCTATCGACAACAATCTCGATTACCCAACGAATATATAGTTAATTTTACAATTTGTGTCAACCGTTTTAACCCAGTTGGAAGACAAAAAGATGACGTTTAAATCCGGTTGGAAGACCCTTGAGAAGATGAAATTATGTTAAAAAAAAATATTTAAGACTAATTTTTTTTTTGCTATTTTTTATTTAATTATTTTTATTATAATATTTTCTGGACCCCAAATTTTTTTAGTACAATTTATGGGAGAATCTATAACTTTCTGATTTAGTCAATCACTAGCGTATATGTAAAATAAATGGCTTTTGCACAGAGCAACGATAGCGACAGATGTTTTTATGTGAGTAAGTTGTACGGTGCATGGTAAATGCACGCTATGTTTAATGAGATAAGGTTTCTAATTGATTGTGTAGTACGTTCCGATTTATGAATTGTAAGTGTGTGCGCGACTTTGTATCTATTGCTTTTACTGAACTACATGTGTAGTAGTGGCGCGGTAGTGGGATCGCCTTAACGACATGGAGTTCTGATCACAGAGTACATTTTTATAATAGGTTCTGATACATTTTTAACTACAGGGCATTGGGCATATTTCCTTCTATCCTATATCTATGGTGGTACCTAATCAAACCGGTAACCCTGCTCGGCGTGCACCAACCGTGCAAGAATCGTTCGCCGTTCTATGTTAAGGGTTTGGTTTCCGCACTTAGTCCTTCAAGTGGACCATTGTACATACGTGGCCCATGGCGGCCGTCGGTGGTTATTCCAACCAGCCCACCTCCTGCCAGAAGTTTATTGAGTCTCCTGGCCGTTCGCAGTGTTTTCTTGCTAGGCGGTCTTGAGTCACTGGGTCATGAATAAGCTTATAATGATTCCGGAGATTAGAGGAACTGCCGGCGCCCGCCGCGCCGGCTATCAAGTAATGGGAATAAAATTTATTTTGGTTCAGTTTCTTATTTATATACCCTGGGCACCCCGCCTAGGGTATTAGTGTTCTGTGCTGGGCACTCTACACAGAGCTGACTCTGTATCAGCTATCTAAAATCTAATCCAATCTTATCTGTCTGGTCCTGTCACAGACGACAGCTTGCTTGTCATAGATAATAAACAAACATTTCATTTCTTACAGCAACATTGAAGGAATATTGAATCATATTCTGTAGCAATATGTGTTAATTTTGAACAACTACCTGTAATGAAAGGGTACATTCAACTTGCTTGAATCATTTTTGACAACGTCACACACTGAGCTGCTTGCTTACTGACACTAATTAATGATAAGCGTAAATCCACAATCATTCGTATCTTGGACTTTCTCTACTTGTAATCAATTTAGAAATCACACGTATACTAAAGGACATAATAAGAGTAATAATGTCATCGGTGAGTGAACCTTATTATCTAGTATAGTCTACTTTTGCTGATAAATATGGTGTTCATACTAAAATCTTAGACTTGTAATTACAGACACACGTTTTCAACGTAGAAATGACTTGCGAGGGGTGCTCGGGTGCTGTGGAAAGAGTACTCAACAGGCTAAAGGGTCAGGGTGTGGACAATGTTTCAATAAGTTTGCCAGACCAGAAGGTTTCAGTAACATCCACACTCAATGCTGACCAGCTACTGGAAGTTATTAAAAAAACTGGCAAGAAGACAACTTATGTTGGCACACAATAGTTGTGTTAGTGTAAGATAACTTTAAAATAGTAATATAAAGGTTCTTAAGACAACACCAGCATGATTGATGGTATCAATCTTTGTATTATGGTATAATTAGTCACTCCAAATTAGAAGGCTGAGAATGCCTTGAGCCAAAAGTTGACATTATACTAAGTTTGAAAAATATTCTATTGTTAATATGGTTGTATCATGTTTATTATTTAAAATTGATGTTATTTTGCTAAGTGTATAGAATGTAACTATTACAGTATTTTAATAAATCATTTTTGCTATATCAGTTTATTAAAAGACTAAAGTAAATTATCATTTATTAGTTAAAATTAAAATGACCACATCTACTTCCTTCTTTTGTCTTGCTCAAAACATCTTCCAGAGTGTTGAGTCTCAAGTCAACAAGATCTACAGCTTCATGGAGAGCATTCAGATGATCAACCATAGCATTAACAGTGGGCAATACATCAGGACAATTACACTCCATATCTCTGTGCATATCACAGGTCTTAGTAGAATTCAATTTTTTTATTTTTTTCGCTCGAGTATCCAATTTGTCATTAATTAACTTAAATCCGCTGTTTATAGGAAAGCTCCTCTTTCTACCCACCCACTCGATAGTGCCACTAGTGTAACAAACATCATTTTCCTTTAGTTTGATCATTCCAAACAATTCATCATGTCTATTTCCACCTCCACATGGCCCTATGGACTTGTCTAAAACAGAGGGTAGTGTGTATGTAGTAGGGCTGGGTGGGATTCGTGGAATATGACTTACATGTCCAACACTGTGTAGCGAACAATCCATAGATGAGTATTCAGACAAAACTGGTGTGGTTTTTGGTACACATACACAACTCTTTGGTATATTCGTTTGAACTGGATTTACAATTGTATATGTGCCTCGTAAACAAGGTTCAGTTTGACTGCACAATCTTGGTTCAACCATTGTACTGTTAGCATTTGGTTCTTCAGAACAATTCAGTCTCGGGGATTGGTTACATTGGCTGACATCATCCAGGTGGACAAATGTAGTAACAGGAATCTTATGAGTGTGATAGCATTGATACCAAGCTTTTGAGCCCTATTTTATGGATGATGAAAACTGTATTAATACTTGGACTCATATTGCAAACTTAGTACGAAGAGGAACGTTTTAATGCATAGTAATTATTGCAGTTTTCTCTGAATTCTATTTTCTGAAAGGCTACCATATACTTGTTTGAAATGGATCTCAATGAATTGTCCTGAATGGGGAGAGTAATGAGTTTTAGAATTTTATCATTAATTTAGAATATAATGTATTTCTTCATACCATATAAAATAAAATAATATATACAATTAATTACAATCAGCTAGTGACTATTTGCTACTGTGTGTACTACAAGTAGAATCTTTTATGAGCAACCTGATTCCTGTCTTTCGTGTCTTTTGATGTGGAAGTTAGTTTGGAAGTTGAAGAGTTGCACTTAGGTATAGTTGATCCATTCTCTGCAATGTTTTCCTTTAAATCGCCTGATAGTTCTGTGAAGTTCGTTTTCCATATGAAAACCTGCAAACATTAATAAAATATTATACATTAACATGTGTGCAAATATGATTCAGACAAACTTCTGTTATGTAAATTAAATTCTCTTCTATATCAATGTATACTAACTACACAGCAGTTCTATGTAATGCCACACACAAACACATTCAAATTATACAAAAGCATTGTTTCAGATATTATTTATCATCTTGTTTACTGTTGTAATATATTTACCAGTTTATCATCTCCTGCAGAGGCAAAGGTATCACCCCCAACTGAGAAGTTGACAGCATTGATAGGACCACAATGGCCACTTAGGGTAAATATTGGATGACCCTCTAAAAGATCCAGTATCTGAAAATTAATAAATTTAAGTGGTTATTTGATTTATCTTCAACAAGCTGTGCAAACAACTGAGCAAATTCATTCATGTGGATATCAGAAAACAATAATGTGTCTCTTTACTAATTATTTTTGTAAAATAAAGGTATCCTATATGACTCCTTATAATATCAGCTATCTGCCAGCGAAAGTCCCATCAAAATCGGTCCAGCCATTTTGGAGATTAGCCGGAACAAACAGACACACAAAAATTGTTTGTTATAAAGACCATATATACTTTCATGTTTTAGTAAAAAGCTGTTATTTTGATGACACAAACAGACACTTTAATTTTATTCATTCGTAGAACCAGTTCCTTCAATACTGTAGGTGTAAAGTGTAAACTTGTATATACCTTCATTTTCCCATCTTTGCTTGAAGTTAGGATGTAACTTCCACTAGGATGAAATGCTACTGAAGTTATGGCATCATTATGAATACTGAAATTGTACAAAAAGATTTTATTAGTCAGAAAGCAATCCTAAGCATGCAAAATAAAGTTATTAATTAATAATTAATTACCTATAATATTGAACTAGATTATGTGTCCTCACATCATATAACTTCACATTCCCATGTGAAGTACCAACAGCAATATAACACCCTGATGGGTGCCATGCTAGACATAACCCATGGCCTTTCTGGTCCTTATAAGTGTGGATACACTCTCCATTGTCCAGGTTCCAGAGCTTGGTAGACTTGTCATCTGAACAAGAGGCTATAACTGAACCATCACTGGACATGCGGGCACATCTCACCCAGTTGGTGTGGCCAACAAATGAAGCTAAGAACTTGTGTTTATCAGTTGACCAGAGCTTCACTATTTTGTCATCTGATGCAGTAATTATCTGGAAGGTAAGTATAATTTTTATGAATTGTATGGAATAACCATGGAGAAAATTTATAGGAAAGTTTAAGAAAAACTAAATCTGAAACCGGCACCGCAGTAGGTACTGGATAACTAGGTGTAAACTTTTCTATGTTACCTTCGTCCCATCAGGGCTGAACTGCACTGACCGCACAGTCTGTGAATGAGCCTTGAACATGCCAGTGCTACCTGTCACAGTGGGCACCCAAAGCCTAACGGTTTTATCGCGCGACGCGGAGGCCATATACTTGCCCGAAGGCGAAAACGTTACATCCATAACGGCTTCGTCGTGTCCTTGAAACCTGTAGCTTCTCATAGTACCGCGTAGATCCCATAGCTAGGACATAAACACAGAAAACATAAGTCAATACACAAAATATGCCATTGTCATTAATTATTCCAAGATCTTATTTATTTATAGTTTAATACAATAAATATACCAAAACACTGTTATCCAGTGAGCTGCTAGCAATTTGTTGTTCATTGGGACTGAAATATAACGCAGTAATTCCATTGCGGTGGCCCTTTAGTTGTTTTTCTAAAGATGGTTCAAGGTAAGTAAATTTGTTTTCCATCCCGGAAACAAACAATTTTCCTTATTGATGAAATGAAATAGCGCAAAACAATAGTTTCCAACATAAACAGAATTCAAATATGTGATTCAAATCAAACTGCTGTCAAGTTTCTGTGACGTAAAGAAAAGTCAAAAACCTTGAAAATTGTCTTCAATGTCTTTAAATTCGCCCAAAATTCAAAGAAAGACATTCTCAACAATAGTAAAAACACGAAATACTTGGTAGATGGCAATACGAATGAAAGAAATATTTTTTAATGTCGTACAAAATTATGTATGGAATGCAATAAAGAGTATTTGGAATGCATTATGGAGTATTTGGAATGCAATAATGAGTATCGTAATGTATTTAATTTCTTGATTTATTTAGAAGTTAAGAATGAATCAGCTGTGTGTGCTGTACAACAATAATATTACTACTTGCAACTTAAATCCTATGTCATCTCGTCTTCTCTACTTGTCTACTTACTTACTTTAGTCTGTGGCCGTCATTCGATTCCTTTTCGGTAGACACGAGGTGTTTCCAATGTTTTGAATTTGATTTCCAAAATTTAAATAAATTCCTTCAAATCAATTGGGTAAAATAATTGCTACTAAAGTTCCAAATCATAAAATGTAATTAGAATTGATTTTACCATACTGACTAATTTGTTTTTGCTAATTTATTGGCATGCCCTGCCGGTTGCATTCGTTTAATGTCATATGGAACAAATTAAAATATTTAAAATTTTAAATAATTGTACGAGCAACAATTTTAATTTTCATTAATTTACAGAATCGAAAAGTTAATATGAAGTGATTATTATTCTATGGGGATTATTTTCTTGACTGCTGTTGGTGAGTTTGATTTAAGTTTTTCCATGTTGCATCAGTTTTCAAATTATTTTTCAATAATACATCACTTTGTAACATGACAATTGAGAATTTCTTACAATAAATTCACTATTTACCAAAATACTACACGGATTCAAGCCTAAACATGTAAATAAAAATCAAATAATTTTCATTGTCATTCCTGAATCAACAATGGTAAATGTGTCAGAGTCGGAGGTTACCAACAAAAACATAAACAAGCTGACAGCAATTTTGCATATTTAAGATATCTTACTAACAAAGTACCTATGGTATTATATATTTCAATTATTCAATTTCAAGCAGTTATTCTCTTCATGTTTATCTTTGCATTTATCAGGCAAAATAACTAAAATATTATTTTCTTTTGTTTTAGGTGTAGTATTGAGCTGCGATGAACGTAGTGGGTGTAGGTAGCGAGGCTACAGGGGAGGTGGCTCTCCTTGTTGATGAGCTCAGTCGGGCTGTTGAGCTCACTTTGATCCCCACTGTTTCTCATGAAGAACGCAGCCAGGCCTACAATGCATGTGAAAGGTAAAATTATTATTCTCAAATTAATATGAAACCAATGTAAAATTGTATGCTGAACAAATTAGATTAGATTCTGTAACCTTGACTGACCTATTATCATCTAAAGTATTTTAAACTGGGAAAAACAAAAGGAAATATTGTAAATCTATATCCAAATAACTTTTATCTTTAACTGCTAATCGTTTTTTTATCCTATTTGTGAAATCAACATGTTCATGTTTTGTAGCTTCAAAGAGAATTCACCATGGTGTGCCCAGGCTGGTCTCTTGCTGGCCAGTGGCAATCAATACTCTCCCGGAGTGAAACACTTTGGTCTCCAGCTCATGGAACATACTGTGAAGTATAGATGGACACAAATTACTCAAGCTGAGAAGATATTTATAAAGGTAAGTCATATTAATAGCCTTCCCTACACTATATGAATAAGTTTTGCATTTTAGCATTTTCCTCAAATTCATAATATTATTGCTCAATGTTTGTCAATAATGACACTATGAAACAGGCTTTTATATAGACAACTTGAAAGATCTAAAACTATACTCTGTACTTGTAGAGATAATAATCACAGCCTGTGAAGAAATTGTTCAAGGCCATTCCATTTGATGGTAATGTGATATAAAATGATCTATGTTGATACTCATCAGATACTCATTGCTCAAAATTATTAGAAAATTAATTAATTTTTTATGTACTGTTCAATGATGGAATGTGCTGTACACATGTTTTATTTTTGTTAAGATTACATCTGTTTTAATAATTATGTTTAATTATCCTAGTAGATTTATATGTGTGGTATAATTTTAATTATTTCCAAGATAACAACTGTTTCAATAGTTATGTTTAATTATCCTAGCCGATTAATAACAGCTATTGTTATTATTTAATTTATTGGGTTTAATTGTCAAAGAAAGTGTTCAGTAATTTTTAAGCCTTTACAACTCAACAGAGGCGAAAGTACTTGTAACTTATTGGAGATATACAGGAAATGATGACTAGAAAGCTTCCAAAGATATACGGTGGTGACCCTTAAATCCACAATCAAAATTAATACCAAACAAAAGATGTGTGTGTGTTAAAGTATCAGGTATCTAATAGAATATGAATGAAGGTCATTAAATTCGAGAGTTTAGAGGAAAAGTGATATTTAGTCACAAATTCTGGGATTTTTTTTCCAAAATACATAAGAATTGAGTTTTCTCTAATCTCATGAATTCTGGCCTATGATATATGGGGTGCTTAATTGTTGCAAATGTGTCACTATCACGTCCTGGAAGGAATACGTCAAATTACAAGTCACGCTGTTTAAATTTGGTCATCACATAGCTGCATTTTTAATTATTTTATTTTTTGTTTGTTTTGTTACTATTTGCTTTCCTCTGGACGCTTTTAACATGTACATCTTCTTTACATCGTTCTCACATATAATTATTAATTAATGATGTAACCAATATTTTTGTAAAAATATAATTTAAAAAACAATCAATGGAGTTTCTTGCCCATTCTTCTCCATAGGTACCTACTATGCTTTGGAATGGGCAACTAGCTTCATATTTTCTGACTGACCAACTTCTTGACAATTCAAAAGTGCCTGTAAATGGTTTGATTGAAATAAATAGTTTGAGTTATTCAGTATCTTAAACCTTTCCTACAGGAGAATGCAATGAAACACCTTTATCTAGGTGGTTGGGAGACCAGCCACCTGAATGACGCGTTGGCGCGCGTCATTGTGGAGATGATAAAAAGAGAGTGGCCTCAACAGTGGCCCACTCTGCTGGCCGAGCTGAGTGACGCATGTTCCAGAGGACACAGGCATACACAGATAGTGCTGCATGTGTTCTTGAGACTGGCTGAAGATGTAGCTATATTACAAGTAAGTACAATTTTATAGAGTCCTAGCTTCTGGCTTTGCCCGCGTGGATGTCGGAAATTATTCCACCAGATGTGTTACTGGGAAAAAAGCGTATGTCCTTCCCCAGGATGCCATCGATCTCCTTGCCAAATTTTGTCGATTTCGGTTCAGTGTTTTAGGCGTGAAAAAGTAACATATAGACAGAGTTACTTTCGAATTTCTAATAATAGTATAGATTTAGCAGACTTCATTAGTGTTCTAGAACTAGGTGAAGTTTATTGAGTGAGCATGAAATAAAATTTTGATCACCAATATGTTGACAATATCTTTATCTGCTCTATTCAGTAGTGCACATTTACAAACGTTATTAGTTATGTCAGACAAGAATCAAAGAGTCACAATTATTTTCCACCCTCATGTCTACACTACAGAATTACTATGGCGTGTAAAGAAAGCCTGCTCAGGCGATAGTGTGTATGCTAAAGTACAAACTCCAGCAGGTCAAGCTACCCGAACGAAACTCAAATTTTTCCAATCAACCTTTAACCTTAATGCTTTAGCGACAAAGTTGAAAATCGATTAAAGAAATTTGACAGATTGTAGTAGCGTGATGTGCTGGCGTCTGTACAACTAATAATAAGGATTATGTATGCAGTCAACATCAGAAGAGCAGTGGTGACCCAGTGGTCACGGCTGCGACTAACGAGTTGTAGGTTCGAACCCAGTCAGGCACTTTAATTTGTGTAAATAATATCATTTTTCAAAACGGTGAAGGAGAACATCGTGAGGAAACCGGCATGTCTTAAAACCAAAAATTCAAAGACAAAAGACAAAGACAACTATCTACCAACCCGCACTGGGCCCGCGTGGTGGATTACGGCCCACTGAGAGGAGGCCTGTGTCCCAGCAGTGGGAACGTTATAGGCTGATTATGTATATATGCAATCAACATTATGCAAGAAGTAGGCAAATAGGTCAATGGTATTTAATCTGTACAAAGAGACTTTGTGATTTCCACCTTTGTATTAATTAAGAAATTGTGTTACACATTAACTCGTGAGCTGGACTTCTTTAATAAAGATTGGTCCTTGGCAGCTCTGGACAGAGAGAGGTGGAAGGAGAGTAAGGAGGCCTTTGCCCACCAGTGGGACATTAATGGATAATAAAAAACAGGATTGGGGTAAAAAAAAATCTAAGTTAGATAACAGCCACGTTGTCTGGCGACAATGAAAACATAACGACACTGGTCACGGCAAAACCTACACGAGCGTGTGAATATTTGATTTACTTTCGATACCTAAAGTTACGTAATGTTTGTGTACAAACTGCATTGATGATGTCACACTGTGCCATGTTTCGACTAAAATAGCATTTGTACGCTGGAGTTAGAAAATACTAAAGCATTATTTATGAGAGACAGCATCCTGTAACTGTTTTATACAGAATTATGCAAATGTCCAGACTTGAAAGCGCGTGGAACCTTACCTCGACTTATGTTGTTATTATTGCTTTGAAGCTCTTTTATTATTAACCGACTTCTAAAAAGGAGTTTCTGTATTCGACCCGTATGTATGTTGGTATGTCTGTGATTTTTTGCAAAATATGTTTTTTGATCAACTGTTAGTTTATCTAATGGTTACTAATTGTTTAAATGTTTTTTTAAAACTAATAGTTAATTATTTGACCATTAGCAATGATATTATATCATTAGATAAACTAACAATTGATCAAAAAACACATTTTGCAAAAATTTAACCATTAGTTACTATTTTTAACAATTGGTTCAGTTTAACTACGGATAAAAAAATCGACCCTGGAAAACTGAAAAAGAAACTGAATGTAATAGAACGTCATACATGAAAATCCTAACTCTTCTCAACACCAATAATTACAAAAGCTCGTTTTTCCAGACTTTAGAAAACAACCAACGACGGAAGGACATCAACCAAGGCCTAACTAGCAACATGTCGGAGATATTCGCGTTCTTCATGCGTCTCATAGAGATGCATGTTCAGGAGTTTAGAGAGAAGACTGCCGCAGGGGACTACGCTGCCGCTGCAAGCCACGGGCAGGTGGTTCAGGTAATTAACACTGTCATTACGTATATTTATTAATTGGGTATGCCTCATACAAAATATCCTTGAAACATTACCCCTGGTAACTAATTAACGCCTATTTGCCTAGCCTTGCGGAATAAACTTATCTATTGCCTTTGAACAGCTCACGGAAACACCAGTTAATAGGTATAACACTAACAAAACACTACACACCCTGCCTCGAAATGACTTTTTAACAATAATTTAAACCTTTGTAAAATGTGAAAAAAAAAAACTTTTTTTAATGCGCAATTTTTATCCGAATTGAACATGTGCTGATCCAAGTAAAAAAATGGATGTATCAATTCAGCTTTAATTGCGCTAGTCTTTCGTAATTCAAGATATACATAACTATGCTCAATAGTTTACTTTTATCTACTTTCGTCAAATGACAAAATAATAATATTGTATGCAGGTAATTGATACATCAACATTACATTCCAGGTTGTGTTACTGACTCTGACGGGTTACGTGGAATGGGTGTCCATAAACCACGTAGTGATGAACAACGGGCGTTTGCTACATATTCTTTGCATTTTACTGCAAGACGATGTCTTCCAGCTACCCGCCGCAGAATGTTTATTACAAATAGTTAATAGGAAGGGATCTGTAAGTAACATGTACAGTATGCGGTCGTAAATATGCAGGCACATCGAGGTTGGCACACAGGTCTTCTTTTTCGTCGTATCCATGATTCCATTTATATGTTTTAAATAAGCTTCGACTAGAATTGGACCACTTCGATGAGTGTCAGAGGAGTCGCTTTAGGGCCGGCGCCCACTGGCAGCACAGCATGGCAAAGGATTTTTATGCGACGAATAGAAATATAACTTAAATGTATGACAATAAAATTTAAATTTCAATGATGATACCAAAGGACGTCGCGGCATGCCTAAGGATACCGCGGCATCATTGCTGCCGATGAAATTTCAATTTTATTGCCATACTTTTAAGTTATATTTTGTATTAGTCACATAAAAATCCCCTGCCGTGCCGTGCTGCCAGTGGGCGCCGGCCCTTACGAAGTCGAACTTTTGCGAAAACTCGATGTGCCACATTCGTGGCAGCATAAAGGTGAACGTTCATTGGTCCGCACCGACCGTAACGCACGCACGGCACGCAACGGATTTTGGTTTGCTTTGTATGAAACATATGTATATATATCACTGCGTCCACTTTCATTTCTTCATACAAAGCAAACCAGTTGCGTGCCAAGCGTGCGTTGCAGCCGGTGCGGTGGTCCAGTAGACGTTCACCTTATCAAGATAGTTGTGAAATATATTTGAAAGATCAAAACTATAATTTCTTTGCTTTTATTTCAGACAAAAGAAAAGAAACCTCTTGTAATATTGTTTAGTAAAGATGCGTTATCGTGCATGCACCGCGCTGCAGTCGCCAGCATCAATACAGTTGATGAAGCTCATTATTTGTTCCTAAAGAAGTTCTCACAGGTAAGAGGGCATTTATTTTATTATGATTTACATTTCCTATAGGTAGGCAAAATTTTCATAAAAAAGTTTATATCCCTTTATTTATATAACCACTTGACATTCATAAAGGCTTATTTGAGTACATGGTGTCATTTTCTTTACACATACAACCTTTTTTAGTTTTATTTTTCTAATATCCATAAATTCAAGAATAGTCGTCTCTGATTGCTATGCCACGTACTATAGGTCTACCAGAATCTCAAGGCATAAAAAATAAATAAAAAATTGTGATTTTCATATGTTAATGTCAATTGTCACCTGTCAAATCCAATTGCGAGATTTGTCAATCGCTGCTGAGGTTTTGTGATATGTTCTTGATAATTTGTTGTTTTTGTGAAAATGTCGAAAAGCCACTTCGATCTCAAGCGAGAAATATTGTTTTCAATGTGTATCGTAAAATAAGGGAAGAAGAAGGAGTAAATCAAACTCAATGAGGTGTTAAGTCATTAGTATGCGTTAAATTATATATATGTACATAATAAATTAGTACATAAAGTAATATACAATTGATTTATTTTTCATGACATATTTTCCTATGTTAAGAACCCGATGTATAACAACATTCTTCATTGACAAACCTAATATACTACATGTTCATTAATACTAAAGACATAAATAAAAATTAAACAGTATCAAGATCGTTTAATCCAATGTCCCCAGTATTGCACACAATAAATGTTTATTTCCCCATTTGCCATGAGATTTCGGTAGACCTATCATACTAATATTATAAACGTGAAAGTTTGTATGGATGAATGGATGTTTGTTACTCTTTCACGCAAAAACTACTGAACGGATTTGGATAAAATTTGGCACACAGGTGGTTTATAACCAGGATTAACATAGGATACTTTTTATCCAGATATTCCCATGGGAAACTTATGCGGGTGAAAACACGAGGCGCAGCTAGTATAGTATACTAGCTCATACCATTATTCCCATGAGAATATGCAACAACTGCAGAACACCACATGGGACATGCTACAATCCTAACATACTTTTTTTACTTTTCTTTCATCTACATTTATGCAATATGCCTCGTATTACTTGAGACTGTAATTCAGACTGTTTCTTCTCCCCCAGGTTCTAGCAGGTCTAGCCCAACAACTCACATCTCTCTGGAGTTACGCGACGGACGTAGAGTCATGGCTGCCGATGCTCCTAGAGACAATGTTGCTACTGACGTCACATCCATCTCTGACGCTCGCGCATACCGCTAACTCGGTGTGGTTAGCGTTCTTGAAGCATGAGCAGATTTCGAAGCTAGTGTATGTGTTGGCTATCGTGCCGAGGTGGCTGCAGGCGTCTGCTCCTAAAGTACTCAAGGTACATTATTGAATACATTTTATCTTGCTGCTGCGGATTTTGCTTTTTAACACGAGATTTTGAATTTGAAAGAACGTTTGAAGCAAGCAAAACGAGAATTGCTTAAGTTTATTTATGAGGTCACCGTTTAGACATCAGAGGGGCAATTCTCGTAATTTTAAGAATGTTCACAGTCTCGTCTCAATCTGTCAAAAACTAGTTCTAATTTCCCTACATTTTGACAAGTTTTTGACATTTGTTTGTCGCCGAGATGAGACTGCGACTAGATTTTGAACGTTTTTGATTACGAGAATTGGCCTTCTAATGTCGGCCCAAATGTTGTTTCGGCAATGACTCGTCGCAACTATTAGAATCATGTCCTATTTATGCTCAGATGCCCAATGCTCTAATCTTGCTACGAGAATCATCATTCTATCTGAATTTCTTAATAATAGTGCAAGTGATAAAGCATTTAAATAATAAACGCAACTGCAATAAGTGACATGATCTTTAAAAGAAGTAGCATTACCAGTGTAATGACGAACTATTTCCTTAAAACCAATTGTTTCCCCAGGTGTCATATCCTTCGTCCCGTGTGAGCAGTGCCAACGACGCCGTGACGTACGCCTGTATGGACTACGACAGTGAACAGGAATTCGCCATATTCTTCTCGCGGTGCCGCACCGAGATATTAGACAGTTTTAAGTAAGTACAACTATAATATAATATTTTATTTTGCCACTATGAGAAGTCGGTGCTCAAAACGGTGATGGAAAACATCGTGAGGAAACCGGCATGTCTTAGAACCAAAAATTCGAAGACATGTGACATCTACTAACCTAATTATGATGAGAAGGCGGAGAACTTTTACCAATTATCTTTTCATTGTCAAAATTTGAAATATTTTAGTCATAGAACTCTGTTAGTGGGTTCCGGTCTTCCTTATCAACGATCGAGACTCGCCTAGTGTGATTATTATGGAAAATTTCAACGAAAGACCATTCAGCAATGTATAGCTTGTATGCCTAACGCAACATTGTAATATTTAGTTATACATTTCATCACAAACCTAGAAAATGTCCACACAAAAACATATGTGAATCACGCTAAATTCTAAAAAGATTTGTCCCACAACACAGCCGCGGCTTGTGAGTTTTTATGACACTCAGATAAGGTTCAAAATCGAATGATTTTTAATAACAAAAACTTACAGGTTTTGCATGAAAGCTGCACCGCTAGTCACATGGGGCTACGTGGAACAATGGACGCGCGCCGCTCTTGACAAAGTGGACACCTGTCCACAACAGATTGACACACATCATCCTTTGTATATCGAATGGGAGGCTCTATCTCAGGTAAGTCTTTATTACTGACCATATAATCATGGTAAGCACATTAAAGAAAAAATAAAATTATAAAAAAAAACTGTTAGGCGAGCAACATATCTATCCTCTAAACAGGAAAGACTCAATGCTTGATATAAAAAAGTCATTCTCCGTATCTGTGTGTACTTATGGACTACTACTTATTAATTTTGGCGTATTCCATAATGCATGTGTTCGATTGGCGACCTCAGATATACAGTATGTGAGATGTTTGCGCGTTATTCTTCTTGCATAGCTCTGTTTCTTTATTAATACTTCGTGGTGATCACCTGCTTGCTTAGCATCGCTCGTGACTTCGAAATATACGTGAGCACATTCAATTCCTTCTCTGTATAGGAAGGGATCTTTACCCTGCCGTGGGACAATAAAAGGCTGGTATTATTCTGCCAATTTTATACACTTTGCCAGTCTCTTTGAATCTAATAATATGTTTTCCCCTTACAGGTACTAGACATGGTACTATCACGCCTACTCCAAGCAGAACCTCGTCCATCAGTGGTAGAAGGCCTGCAGCTACTGCAGCGCTGCGTGGTGTGTACTCCGATCGCGCCGCTCATACTGTCGCTGTTACTGTCCTTCATATCTGCACTCTTTGTGTTCCTGAGCTGTGCCTACAGTCAACTGGCTGGTGAGTTATATAAAAGCAAATATTATATAGATAAAGATTTCTTTGTCTCGCGCTACCATACTACAGCTCAGATTAGAACATGAGCTAGATTTTATTAAGCCATAATTCAATCCACTTGAAACCCTGATAAGTCTCTCACTATCAGAAGTTCAGCCACTGTTGAGGTGAGAGTCCCTATGGTGTCTGGAGTGAAAGACGGTTCAGATACGAATGGCTTTATTGCCTAACGTCCCCTCTTATATACAAAAATATTTACAACATTTACAACGAGTACCTACATGCATAACATTATAAAATCAAAACATATGTGGGTGAGTCGCAAAGGTTTGAATTTCTCGCTGACATATAAAACCTTGCGCCGCGCCTGCGCCGCTATTATTCCACTAGCCGCCTTCGCGCGCACATGATGTATGGATGACACAGATACAGCCACTGTCTTCACTTTGCTACAACTGCAATCATATTACTATTCATATAAGCTTGTTAAGAACAAAATTCAGTTCAACCATCTTCACCACTACCTTCTCCATAAAAACAGGTCCAGGCGTGGGAAATGCCGGTGCAGATCTACTCCCGCGTGTATTAGACAAGATCTTCGCCGCGTTGGTGTACGAGGGCACTCCGCCTGACGATCGACGATCGCGATCTGTCAAGAATGTGCGACGACATGCTGCTGGACTACTCGTTAAGTTAGGCTCGAAGGTTAGTTCACAAAAATTTTAAATGCAGCATGGAAAGGAGGACAGTAACGATTCTTCTTAATGATATATCTGTCTGGTTTGTGACATAATATTATGAATTAACAAGCATTCGTTCGACCACATTTGTTTGTTTTTAGAAAAACGCCACATAATTAAGTCCAGTTCACGGTAATGCCCTGTAGAATTTATTCCCTGCGTGGTTTAGCACTATCTATTCTGGGTTGGTTGATCTGGACAACCAACCCTTGAAGTTAGTGTTAAACTATGCAGGCACTAAACTCTACACATCCTATGTGCAACATTTAATGACACTAACATAATTTACAAATTGTCAGCAAAAAACACACAGCCCCTAAAACATCAATAATATAGTTAGGAGCAAGCCCTGCTATCTCAGTTTAATGCATGCATATTGCCAAGTATTTATTTGGCCTGTTACAGAAACTTGTGTTTTAATTTCCAGTACCCACTACTACTTCTGCCGGTATTCGGCCGCCTGCACGAGCTGTGTCGCGCGGCCCTCGCCCGGCCCGACCTCAGCGCCGTCGAGAGTGTCACTCTACAAGAGGCACTGCTACTCGTCTCCAACCACTTCTGTTGCTACGAGCGACAGAGCGCGCTGGTGGCTCAGGTATGTTAATTTACTCGCACCCTAGGGAAACTCTTAAATGTACTTGGCTAAAAAGTATCCATTATTTAACACAGGTACAACAACAACATAGTCTACCTGTTTACGAAGTTTCATCAACATTCGTTCAGCTGTTAAAGCGTGATTGAGTAACAAACATCCAAAGCGTTAGTAGGATTTTTTAAGGAGGTGGAGACACGAGGTGTAATGTTCTTCCAATAAAATTAGAGGACCCTACAGCCAAACGGGTAATATTGTGTGGCAGGTGACTACCCGACGGCCATAGTCAGGCATTTAAATGACTTTATCCACACCTTATACTCAGCAGTTATCTTACACCCGGTTTCTGGAACGAAAATCAACGACGCGTCAAAATTAAACGCAAGTCAAGTCAAGTGATACTGATAATTCATTTAACCAATCACAGCAGTTCACACGTTCTTGATTTGTTACCCAATTTTTGGGTTGATATTTTTGTTCCAGAAACTGGGCGTTTGCTTTTTTAGTTTAAGAGTCGTCGCATACCTCATAGTTTTGGTTTCTTTTATCTTTAATATTAAAAATGGTTTATATATGTCATCAGGTCCTCGGCGACTGCAGCGAGCGTTGGGCTAGTCTAAGCCCACACTTATCCAGTGCAGAAGGATTAGCGCGGTTAATAGGGCTAGATGCACCGCCAACAGACGAAGAGGACGAATGTGGACGAGCTCGACGCACGCTTTTACACGCACTTACGTTGTTACTGGGTAAGAAATTGTCGCTATTTTTCGATGATTATAGTAGCACTGTATATTTCAGGGCACGCCACGATAGCGGCGGTAAGACCCCTCTTTGAGGAGTGGCTAGGGAGGCGTCACGGCGCTCTCACCTACCGCCTGACGCAGGTCCTCTCCGGACACGGATGTTTCGGGAGGTTCCTGCACATCATCAGGCGGGAGGAGACGCCCGGGTGTCACCACTGCGAGGATCGCCCAGAGGACACGGTGGAGCATACGGTGGAGGTCTGCCCCGCTTGGGCAGAGCACCGCCGTGTCCTCGTAGAGGCGATCGGCAGCGGCGGCGACCTCTCGCGCCCGGCCCTGGTGCAAGCCATGGTCCGGGGCGAGAGGGAGTGGGAGGCGGTCACCTCCTTCTGCGAAGCAGTCATGCTAGCGAAGGAGGTGGCGGGATGGGCGAGGGAAAGATCCTCACGCCTCAGCCGCCGAGGGAGACGCTCCGGGCGTCGGGAGCCGCGTGACGACTCCCGGCCACCGTAGGCGCGGGCCTGCGGGCGGAGAGCAATGGGTAGCTCTCCGTCCGATCAGGACCAGGCCCGTGCCGGACGGCGTGTATGTGTTCCACGCGCGCCTCAAAGAGATGTCAGCGTAGTTGACGGGGCCCGACAGGGCCGAAGCCTGCCGGGGTAGCGGGATTGTCCGAAAGGGTTACCGCTGCCCTGGTATGTAAAGGGCTAAGGAAGGAACACGGGTGGGTTTTAGTCAGTAAGAGTCTGACACTCCCTTCTGCTCCACCCAGAGCGGGAGGAGTCATTTGATGATTTCCCATCCTGAAAAAAAAAAAAAAAAAAAAAAAAAAAAAAGCACTGTATATTTTTTTGTATGTATGGTATAATGTAGAATGTGTTTGCTCCTCATGTTTTTGTAATTTCATTTGGTTATTAACACATAATAATAGCCTCCCGACCGATTTCGGTCACGGCGGCCAATCTCAATGGAGACTAGCCAGGTACGCAGGAGATATTATAGTGCGCAAGTGTGTGCGTAAACACAGGAGCACTCTCTGTTCATTTACTCTCATAGTCCGATGGGACGGCAATCCGACACGACCGGTGAGAGACCAGGCGCAGGACCAACGGCTTTACGTGCTTTCCGAGGCACGGGGGTATTAAAGCGCCAACTTCCAAACTCCGGACTGTTATTAAGTAATTCCTAATGGAAAACCGAATAATACTTTGTCCGACCCTGGAATCGAACCCAAGACCCCACGTTCAGCAGTCGCGCTTGTAACCACAAGACCAACGGGTTAGTCAAAATTATGTGTTACCGCTATTCAGCAAAATATTCGGAAAGGTAATGCTCAATCAAATACATACTTAATCATTTTAACAACAACAAAATCTTACACGATCAGCAATATGGTTTCACCAAAGCACGTTGTACGACTGACGCAGGTGTCACCTTATTTAAACACATATTTATAGCGTGGGAGGAAGCCCAACATTCCATAAGAATCTTGTGACCTCTCCAAGGCATTTGACATTTTTAATCACGAAACCTTAACTCTTGAAACTTGAGCATAACGGACTAAGTAAACTTGCGCTCAGTTTAGTAAAATCTTATTTAGATGATAGACAACAAAACGTTCAAATAAATGGTGTCAATTCACTTGGTTTACAAGTAAAAATGGGTGTTCCACAAGGCCCGATATTAGGTCCTTTCCTTTTTTTAGTATATAAAAAATTACCTATCTACTCCATTTATTAAAAAACCAACCACAAATGGTGTTATTTGCTGACGATACTTCCTTAATTTTTAAGATAAATAGACGTGCATCAAATCTTGGCGACGTAAATAACGCCCTACCGCAAGTGCAAAATTGGTTCACTGCTAATAATTTAGTATTAAATGGGAAAAGAACTAAATGCATAAGATTTGCTTTACCGAATGTTAAAAGTAGTCATTTTGACATAGTATTGAATAAAGAGAAACTAGAATTCGTCGATAAAACTGTTTTCCTGGGGATCACGCTCAACTCAAGGCTGCAAGGGGGTCCTCATTTAACATCTCTTGCAGGACGGCTAAGTTCAGCAACATATGCTGTAAGAACAATTCTTCAATTTACTAATGGAGATACCGCGAGGCTAGTCTATTTCAGTTTCTTTGATAGTATCGAGTCTATTTTTATTCTGCAGAAAAGATCAATCAGAGCAATATATGGCCTCCGCAGGTGCGATTCTCTAAGGGAACTGTTTAAAGATATTACTATCATGACGGTACCTTGTCAATATATCTATGAAAACATCATGCACATAAGTAAACATTTAAACCTTTTCAGTAAAAGAGGTGACAGACACACCCATAACACTAGAAATAGGGACCAATTAGTTCAACCAGGTTTCAGACTGTCTAAAGTAGACTCTTCCTTCATGGGGTACTGTTTAAAATGTCACAATAAAATACCTCCCCACTTACTCCCAACTCAATGAGACGAAATTAAAATCTTACATAAAACGCACACTATGCAGTCAAGCATATTATAAGTTGGGGGATTACATCGCGGACAAAAATGCTTGGCTAAACGCTGGGCCTGCTCCACAGGACGCATAAATAAATTGATTAGCATTTGAAAATATTTTACATACGCCTATCTTACCTACATACTGTTGGAGCTACTGAAGATTTTAAAATACAATTGCATTATATAAATTCAATCTCCTAGTATTGTATAATTGCATAGCACATATGTGAGTACTATGTATATACTATAAAGCTACTATTTTACGCAAACTAAATAATTACGTATATAAGACTTTTTGTTATTTTGTTGTTTAAGGTAAATAGTATTTAAGTAAATTAGGTGTAAAATAACTAATTAATAAATTTTTGTCATTATATCAAGACTTTTAATGTTAAATATTGTTAAGAATTTTATTGTACATTTAATAGCTTTTTTTATTACGGACGCTTTTAACGTTCTGCATCATTCTCACATGCATAATTTTTAACAGGAATGATGTAACCAATACTTTGGAACCATATTATTGTGATTTAAAAGAATGTCCATGGAGTTTCTTGCCCATTCATCTCCATAGGTACCTACTACGCTTTGGAATGGGCAACTAGCTTCATCTTTTTGTGTGACCGACCCCTTGACAATTCAAAAGTACCTGTAATTGGTTTATTTGAAATTAATACTTTGAGTTTGAGTAATTTCTCAGTAGCACACTCTGGATTTGTGTCCGGTTTACGGCTATAGACTAGCCCTTTTTACATAAGACATAATCATAATCGTCAATTGTGGATTTACTTTACTATACGTCTTATCCCCGTGTCATGATTCCTAACGATCGTACCATAACTTCCAGGCGTAGTAAAGCGCACCTGCGTACCGACCGACCCCGACAAGGCGGCGCGCGGCGGGTTCGGCGCCGGCGTGAGCGCGGCCGGCCACCCCGTGTGGCGCAGCCCGGGCGCCGCGCACGTGCTGCCGCTGTTCCCGGCCGCGCTGGCGCTCAGCCGCGCGCTGCACCAGCTGCACGCGCCGCCCGCGCGCGGCCTGCGCCACCCGGCGCACGCGCGCGCGCTGGCGCCGCCGGCGGCGGAGAGGCGGAACTTGTTGGGGCAAAGGGACCATGAAGCGCCGATTTCTACTCGTCCTCAGGTCTGTTTAAAGTCGTAACTGTCGATTTATCAGCTTCGCGACCCGCAAACATCAGAGCTGGCGGCGTCCACCGCATGCCGCGGCATTGGCGCCGCCTGCCGTGGAAAGAAGAAACTTAGTAGGGCAACAGGACCATGAACCACAGTCGAAGTCAAAATATTTATTAGTGTGTTTTTTGGTGATACAATAGGTCTTATAATTAGGATATGGTTACTCAAAAAACTACCCATTAGAGGGCATACACTATTTAGCAATTTAAAAATATAAAATCAATATTACATACAAATTAACATAAATTTCAATAGGTAGGTACTTCGAATACAATCTATTTTTATAATAACCATTTTGAATACAATTAATAAGTCCGATTTTTGAATTGTCAAGCATAAATACATAATTATCATTTAGTTTACTTATTACATTTTGTCAAAAAGGAATTCGTCAATGTTATAATAGCATTTTTCAGTCAATAAGTTATTTAATCTCCGTTTAAATTGTGTCAAGTTAAGATCTTTAATATTATTTGGTATTTTGTTGAATATCTTCGGGGCCATACAGAGGATGCTTTTGTGCATAAAAGCGGTCTTTGATAGTCTTAGACATAATTCATGACGATATTCTTGTCTTGTCGATCTATATCGTTACTCTGAAGCTTTCTTAAACAGTTCGCTATTTTTCTTGACAAACAATGCTGTCGCGTAAATGTAAATACACGGTAATGTTAGTATTTTATGTTGTTTGAAATCCGGTTTGCAACTTTCCGTTGATTTGAAACTGCATATTGATCTAATGCACCTCTTCTGTGCTTTAAAAATGTTCTCTTTTTCGCAGGAATTTGCCCAAAAAATTACTCCGTAACGTAATATGGAATCTACATAGCCATAATACGCAGCTACAACAGCTGCCTGATTAACTATTTTCTTAGGTTTATATGAAGCAAAGGCGAACCTACTTAATCTTGTTATAATAATTGATGCATGTTGTTTCCAAGTCAGTTTTGAGTCAATTGTCAAGCCTAAAAATGTTATATGTCCTACTTCATCAATTCTGGTATCGTCAAAAGATATATTTATGTCAGGAGCGGTCAATCTTTGTCGAAATTGCATAATTTTAGTTTTATTTAAATTTAATTTTAAATTATTATGTTCAAGCCAGTCAATTGATTGTTGCAATGCGTCTTTGATGTCACATTCATAGTTTCTATTTTTATTAATTCTTACTATTACCTTGCTGTCATCAGCAAAAAGAACCATAGGAAAAGTGACGTGTTTTGGGACGTCATTTATATATGCTAAAAGCATCGGCGGACCCAATACGCTGCCCTGTGGGACGCCAAAAGTGATTTTACGTTTTTCTGAAATATATTTAAGTTCTTTTTTATCCTTTTTAGAAATCCGTCTAATTTCTGTACACTGCGTTCTATTGTCTAAATAAGACTGTATAAGAGAAAGTGCAATGCCCCTTATTCCATAAGCATTAAGTTTATGTAGAAGTATTTTATGATCAACTACGTCGAATGCTTTCGTCATGTCCATAAATATGGCGCTAATAGGAGTTCTTTCATCAATATCTGTCATAATAGTATTGAGAAAATCATAGATAGCCATATTTATAGATTTGTTTTTTCTAAAACCCTTCTGCTCCTTTACCAAGATGTTGTGTTTCGTGAAAAAGGAACACATACTGTGATAGATAGCCTTCTCAAATATTTTTGATATTACTGGTATTAGGGCAATGGGTCTATAGTTATTAATGTCAGTTTTGTCATTCTTTTTAAATAAGGGCTTAATTATTGTTGGTTTTAGTTTATCAGGATAAATTCCAGAGCTGATACTAACATTAATGATGTCGCAAATGGGGCCAGATATCACATCGGAGACAAATTTTAATACTCTTGTAGAGATAGCATCATACCCTACGCTAACTTTATTTTGTAAATCCTGTATTATTCGGTATACTTCATTTGGTGAAGTTGGGGCCAAAAACATTGATTCACAACATGTGTTCGGTATCTCATAGCTCGCAGATCTTGAAGCCTTCGAAAGTAATTCTGCTTGATTTGATTCACAAAGTGATCGTTAAATGTGTTAGCTATGTCACTGGGGTTTGTTATTGTAACCCCGTTATTCTTTATTTCTGTTATATGTTCAAAGGGAGGGCAATGTTTATTTTCATTTATGATCTTCCATGTATCTTTTGATTTATTTGTTAATGTCATTATCTTATGGTTATTTTTTGCCTTTTGCGTCAGTTTTATTATTTTCTTTAGTTTTTGTGAGTAATTTCTAAGTTTAGTTAAGTTATTGGTATTAGGTTTTGCTCGTAGTTGCCAAAGAAGTTGTCTTTTATTTTTGCTACAGCGTCTTATACCGGGTGTTAACCAATTCGGATTCCTTTTTAACTTAAATTTTTTGTTGATCAAGGGGAAACATAAGTCATAAAACAGCTGGAATACTTCCATAAAATTATTGTATGCTACATTAGGATCATCAGCTTGATAAATATCACAAAACGATAAAGAAGTTAAACATGCTCTAAATTTCATAAGGTTACCGTGACTGTAATCACGCGCTGTAATACTCCAACTGTTAATTGTACACGTTTTTTTAACGGGGATCTTTAAGATTTGTGCTGTGTGGTCTGACATGTCAAGGTCAATTACTTGATGGACACACTTTTGCGTAAAATTATCTATACATGTGTTACTTTGTAACCTAGTGGGCTGGTCAATTTGCAATTTTAGATTATAGCTTAATAGATAGTTGGTAAACTCAACGGAAGTATTTTTTTTTTTCAATATGTTAATGTTAAAGTCACCACACATAATGACATTCCTGCGCGCCTTGTAACCGATTTCTACTCGTCTGCGGGTATCATTGGTAGATTCTAAAGACGGCAACGTATTTCAAAAGTTCTAGGGACTAGCTATGAAGCTTTAAAAAAAAAACGGTAGCTACAATACGTTATATATATTTTTATCATATTTTTCTGTATGCCAGATTTCTATACAAAAAAATGCTGGAACCTATGTCTCTCTTGTTTAATTGCAACGTTCGGTGAGTGCAGTTTTCAAGGTCTCGATCGATGTAATTTGCTAAATATATCAATCAACCAATTACAACAACTAACATAATAAAGTTTGATCAGTGAATTGGATGTAAAATCATCAAATTCACTGATCAAATTTTCTAAAATTACCAACCAAAACCAAGCAATCGATAAAACCTTTACACATAAATCTCCCACAGGACCGCATGCAGAGTTTCCTCCACACTCTCCACGAGAACGTGTGCCACCTCGTGGGCGCCGCGGCCACTACGCTGGGCCGCGAACTGTACGCCGTGCCCGGCCTGGCCGGCTTCCTCGCCGACTCACTGTTGTACGGGCTAGAATATCTACCCGACCATTGGCTACGACCGATAGTCAGAAATGCGTTGAAACCACTCCTGCATCACTGCCCGCCGGCACATTATGCAGATGTTGCGTTACCTCTGTTGGAGCATTTCGCGCCTTTCAGTAAGTTTTTAACATTTTACAAATATCTTACGTAGTAGTACGCTAAGCAACCCAGTTCCAGAAGGTAGGGCAAGGGTGCTGATGTAATAAAAGGCAAATTAGGGAATTTTTCAACTTTGTCCCTCAGATGGAAACTCATTTCTGATGCCATAAAGTTGTACATGGAGCCACTGACTTCTAATAATCACATTTCGCGAAAGCAACATTAGTCAATTTCAAAGTTCCCATGTCCAAACAGATTCATATTCATACATTTACTGCCAGGTAATTGCCTAGCAGACAATATCGCTTGATTCTCTCTACAGTAACCAACTCTTCATTCTTACAGTGTTGACCCATCTCTCATTACGTTGGGATTACATTTCGTCTCTCTACGAATCCGGGAAGCTTGAGGAGGAAGGTGGCAGTGAATCGCAGGAAGTAATCGAAGATATCCTCGTTAGGAATCTGACGAGGGAACATCTTGAAGTTTTAAAGGTAAGTTGCAGATGCATGTTGACCGAATGTCGTCCAGTTACATTTTTCAATTTACTGTAATACACATTGCATTGCTGCGCGCATTAAGATGATCGCTCATTATTATGAAGCTAAAAAGCTTGGTTTTTCATAGCATACTTCGTTGTTCGGAATACAAAAAGGAACAGTAGTTTAGTTTAAGGGTTTATACACTTCTAATTATGATGCAAACCTTGCCTGCATTTATGTAGTATAAGCTCATTTACCGCATTGGGTTATATCCTGTAATGGTACATGTAAGTAGATAAATAAATTAATAAGAAATAATAAAAAAAATGTTTATGTAATTGTAACTTATCAAAGATTGCTCTCAAAACGGTGAAGGAAAACATCGTTAGGAAACCGGCATGTCCTAGAACCAAAAATTCGAAGACATGTGACATCTACCAACCCGCACTGGACCCGCGTGGTAGGTGGTAGATTACAGCCCACTCCCTCTCGAAGAGAGGAGGCCTGTGTCCCAGCAGTGGGAACATTAAAGGCTGATTATGTATGTATGTTATGCAACATAACAAAGATGTATGACAGATTTTATGTTTTTCCTTTAAAATTGCGATAACATAATATGGTCTTGTAATTTCCAGATATCACTTGTAGACGGCGGACTGAGTGTCGAGAACAACGCAGATGATATGGAGGACGACACTACAGCAGGCAGTGCACAACAACGGTCACCCGACACTGTGTCTGAATTAGGAGCGTTAGTACTGGCGCAACCTTGTGCCGGACCCGCCGCGTTGTATACGGTGAGACGTTAACATACATAATATGACGCCTGTGTTCGCCAAAAGGGGACGCAGTCGTGTAAAGTGCAATATATCTACATTTCGCCATATTTAAGTCCCATGTAATAGGCACGAGCCTTATGTCATTGACCAGGAACAAATTGAGACTATGAACTGCTACTGAGGACTTTCAAATTTTTTTTTTTTTTTTTTTAATAATAATAATCTTTATTTTCAAAAAGCCAAGTACAATTGGTCCATCTCAATCAAACATAAAACAATGAATTTCACCGCTATGCATTATTTGAGACAGAGTGAACATCTGTGTCTGTGTTACAGACACAGGCGCCTTCCTCTTACAGTTCATTGACAATTTTCTGCACTTGGTAGGCGTAAACCTTAGTTAAACATTAGTACTTAACACTTATTGTAAGCAAGAAATGGGGGTGTGTGTGGTGTGGGTGTGCGTGGTGTGTGTGTTCGTTTTAAGTACCATCCGAGGACGTGCGTATGAATACACAAGGCACGACCGAGGACATTTTCAAGGGTCCTCGGTTTGACTTGACCAAAGATTCGTATTCTGCAAGCGATTTTGAGTCTTTCTATATACTTAATATGAAAAAGTTGTTTGAACCTCGGTTTGATCAAGATTATTCATATACTTACACAAACATTGTGTATCCACCAGATGGTGCCACTCTCGCCTCATACACAGGCTCTTTACACTCATTTCATGTTTGTTGTATTATCTGAAGACCTATGTGTTAACTTTAACACAAAAGACCTTGGTTAGGTAGCTTTTCCAAACAATGTGTATTTTAGACCTCGGTTTGCTAGATTTTCCGAACAGTGTGTATTCTAGTCCTCGTTTCAACAGTTTTCCTCGTGTATAGAAGACTAGTTATGTGCTATCATTTAAATAAAATTATGAAGGAGAAAAGCGAAGGTAGACTGAATCCTTAAACAAATTGTTAGTAGCTACTAGGTGCACGAGGAATAATCAGGCTTCTTCTGCAGTATGTGCTAAAGGCCTGCATAGATTACACAACATTATGATTTGCACCATAAAATATTGTATTGGCAGGAGCTGAATACGTGTACTCTTCATAAATAACCTGAAGTAAATGCCTTCCGAGGTGATATGTGATATGTGTGTGTTTCGGGAGGTTCCTGCACATACTCAGGCGGGAGGAGACGCCCGGGTGTCACCACTGCGAGGATCGCCCAGAGGACACGGTGGAGCATACGGTGGAGGTCTGCCCCGCTTGGGCAGAGCACCGCCGTGTCCTCGTAGAGGCGATCGGCAGCGGCGGCGACCTCTCGCGCCCGGCCCTGGTGCAAGCCATGGTCCGGGGCGAGAGGGAGTGGGAGGCGGTCACCTCCTTCTGCGAAGCAGTCATGCTAGCGAAGGAGGTGGCGGGATGGGCGAGGGAGAGATCCTCACGCCTCAGCCGCCGAGGGAGACGCTCCAGGCGTCGGGAGCCGCGTGACGACTCCCGGCCACCGTAGGCGCGGGCCTGCGGGCGGAGAGCAATGGGTAGCTCTCCGTCCGATCAGGACCAGGCCCGTGCCGGACGGCGTGTTTGTGTTCCACGCGCGCCTCAAAGAGATGTCAGCGTAGTTGACGGGGCCCGACAGGGCCGAAGCCTGCCGGGGTAGCGGGATCGTCCGAAAGGGTTACCGCTGCCCTGGTACATAAAGGGCTAAGGAAGGAACACGGGTTGGTTTTAGTCAGTAAGAGTCTGACACTCCCTTCTGCTCCACCCAGAGCGGGAGAGGTCATTTGATGATTTCCCATCCTGAAAAAAAAAAAGAAAAAGGAGCTGAATATGTGTGCTCTTCATAAATAACCTAAAGTAAATGCCTTCCGAGGTGATATGTCGGCAGCAAGAGTTGAAGCAAACAAAAAGTACAAAGCAATAAAGAACATGAACATACTAAAGAAAACAACATAAACTTTACCAAAATAGAAGTAGGTTTATTTTAAAATGACACAAATTGTAATTATTTAACAAACTTTTACCAACGATCTACTTATGGAAATAATCATCAAGTTGCAGCAATACCTGTGAGAAGCATGATTAGAAAACTTACATAAGTTATTAGAAAACGACAAGAAACCATAATTATAAGAGATCAACATAATTTGGGCTAAAAACTTAACATAACTTACATAATATTTATAACTTATCAAGTGAGATCAAAACAATTTGGGAAGCATGAAAACTTAATAACTAGCTTTAAAACGATTAAAGATAAATCATTGATTTCCACGCCCTGTCAAATTCAAAAGTCGTCGATAAAACTGTTTTCCTGGGGATAACGCACGACTCATGGCTGCCATGGGGTCCTCATATAACATCTCTTGCGGGACGGCTAAGTTCAGCAGCATATGCTGTAAGAACAATCCGTCAATTTACTAATGGAGATACCGCGAGGCTAGTCTATTTCAGTTATTTTCATAGTATCATGTCTTACGGTATTTTACTATGGGGACGGGCTGCAGATATCGAGTCCATTTTTATTCTGCAGAAAAGAGCCATCAGAGCAATATATGGCCTCCGCAGGCGCGATTCTCTAAGGGAACTGTTTAAAGATATTAACATAATGACGGTACCTTGTCAATATATCTATGAAAACATCATGTAGAAAATTTTTAATCTTTTCAGTAAAAGAGGTGACAGACACACATATACAACTAGAAATAGGGACCAATTAGTTCAATCAGGTTTCAGGCTGGCTAAAGTAGACTAATCCTTCATGGGGTACTGTTTAAAATGTTACAATAAAACACCTCCCCACATACTCCAAATTAATGAAACGAAATTCAAATCTTACATAAAACGCACACTGCATAGTGTGCGTTTTATGTAAGATTTGAATTTCGTATTTTTTCGTATTTAGCGTATTATAAGTTGGGGGATTACATCGCTGACAAAAATGCTTGGCTAAACGCTGGTCTTGGTCCACAGGACGCATAAATAAATTGATTAGTAGTACAGTACTATGTACATACTACAAAGCTACCATTTACTGGGTACGTCTTCATTGACTTGAATGTGCCTTGGCGGCTGAGAGTATGTCATGCTCACTCTAATGTCTCGCTGATAGTGGCGCATGTGTTGGAACATTTAGCTCCCTTCAAAATGGTTGAGCTGAATGGTGCTAATCTATGCGTCATGTTCGTGAACGGGCGCCGCCAGTAGGGACTGGTCAATTCTTTGCTGCCATGACTTATTTTGATTTAATTTAATATTTGAATTGTATTTTTTTATCTTTTCATTACGGACGCTTTTAACGTTCTGCATCGTTCTCACATGCATATGTAATTTTGAACATGAATAATGTAACCATATTATTGTGATTTTAAAGTCTCCATGGAGTTTCTTGCCCATTCTTGTCCATAGGTACCTACTACGCTTTGGAATGGGCAACTAGCTTCATCTTTTTGACTGACCAGCCCTTGACAATTCAAAAGTGCCTGTAATTGGTTTAGTTGAAATAAATTTAGTTTAAAAAGTTATTGCTTTTTTTGCTAATTAACACATTGCGGGATCAGGGAAACTGATAATAAAAAGGATTAATTGTTGTATCATCAGTTTTGATCAACGTATTTATTAGTTGTAAGTAGCGAAAATCGCAAGAAAAGAAAAAAAGGCAGGTGAGCTGACATGTACCTTAAAGAAATAATTATATTTGGTAAAATCAACACTATTAGTTACATCACGTTTTATAAAACAAAATAGCAAAAATTCTTTGGAATAATCAATACCACCATCTTTGAGATCTAGAATTTAAATTTCAGTTTTCTCTTCTTTATCCCAGCTTATCTGAAAGAAACGAAATAATAACTTGATATTGTATTGAATATCATGAAACCGAAGTTTCTGAATTCTGATTTATCTACTTATTTTAAACCTGAATTCTAGTTTTACTTTATTTTCGTAAGCTAAATTTGAAGACGATGCTATTAACTGTTGAGGAGTTCTCTCCTGAAGAAATGACCCTGACTGCAGCATCACCACAAACTGGTAATTATTTTGGTGTTACTAGATAAACATAACGGATATGCCAAATTTGAAGATGATGCTATCAATTATTGAGGAGTTCCCTTATGAAGAAACCACCCTGGCTGCAGCATCAGCACAAACTGGTAATTTTTTTAGTTTTACTACATAAACCTAATGCGTATGCAATTTTGAAGACGATGCTATCAAGTGCTGAGGAGTACCGTCATAAAGAGACGACCCTGGCTGCAGCATCTGATACTATAATAATATACTCATTTTAAAGTTGTTTATATACAATTAAAAACTTACCTTTCCTCTACAGTGATTACACCCTTCTTATTCGCTTTCCGCATCAACGACATCAACGGCAAACGTAAAGACATCGACTCGTCCTCGCTTGGTACTTCATTTTAGAAAAAGTGTGTAAGAAATAAATCGGGACATTCTACTTACATTGATATAATTATTATCTTACACGTAAAATGTTTTAGGTAGGTAGATTTTCCAGGTCCTCGGTTTATACAAGTTCTACGCGAAAAACTGTCCTCGGTTTAATGATATAAAGTCTAACACAACGTCCGCACTTTGTACAAGCTATAAGAAATATTGTGTAAAAATGCGTCCTCGGAAGGGCGTCGCAGGGCTTACGTAAGAGGTCCTCGGTTGGCTTACACAAAGTCCTCGTATGTGCATCGCTGGTCACATTTAGCTGTGTATTTCAGGTCCTCAGTATGATAGCTGAAATTCATACAGAAAAATGTTGAGATAGCATTATCCCAATAAGCTCATCACTATAGATTTACTCACCTGTCTCTTTCTATCTTATTCCAAAGGCCAACGAGGTATTTAAACCGGTTTTTTGGAGGGTCCTCGGTTCCGTCTAGGAATAACAAGGTCCTCGTAAGGGCGTCTGTACAGCCTATCTGACGGACAGGGCCGTCATCTACCCCGGTCACCGGGGAGAGTGGAACCGACGAGAGATGTCGTGCGGTGTCCCACAGGGATCGGTCCTAGGGCCGCATCTGTGGGATATCGGGTACGACTGGGTGCTGCGCGCCGACCTCCCTGATGGCGTCAGCGTAGTTTGCTACGCTGACGACACGCTGGTCCTGGCGCAGGGGAGGTCGCACCAGGCGACGGCCGAAGCAGCGACACGCGGGGTTGCGACAATCGTCGAGAGGATCCGGTAATTGGGACTCGAGGTGGCATTGCACAAATCTGAGGCCATGTGTTTTCATGGTCCTCGGGACGCGCCACCGTCGGGTTCACAAATAACGGCGGGAGGGGTTCACATCGGCGTCGAGCTGACGATGAAGTAGCTGGGACTCGTCCTCGACAGCCGGTGGAACTTCGTGGAGCACTTCCGACGTTTGGCTCCCAGACTGCAGCGGGCTGGGGCTGCCCTGAGGCGGCTCCTTCCCAATCTAGGAGGACCAAACGCCTCCTGCCGGAGGCTCTATGCGGGGGTCGTGCGGTCCATGGCCCTTTACGGGGCACCGGTATGGGCGCGATCCCTGAGGCGGCGACCAGCCCGCCGGTTGATCGCGTCCCAAAGGGTCCGGCTCATCCGAGGATACCGCACGGTCTCCGCTGAGGCGGCGAGCGTCCTTGCCGGCGACTTATTGCCGCCATGGGATCTGGAGGCCAAAGTCCTCGCCCACATATGGGAGTGGCGAGAGGAGGCAAAACGCCGGGGCGTTACTCCGCTGCCGCGAGAAATCACGGCACAGCGGACAGAGCTCCGGCGGGATCTCATAGCGACATGGAGAGTGCAATTGTCGCAACCCAGTGCTGGGCACGCCACAATTGCGGCGATAAGTCCCCTCTTTGAGGAGTGGCTAGAGAGGCGCCACGGCGCCCTCACCTTCCGCCTGACGCAGGTCCTCACCGGACACGGTTGTTTCGGGAGGTTCCTGTTCAGGATAAAGCGGGAGGAAACGCCAGGGTGTCACCACTGTGGAGATCGCCCGGAGGACACGGTGGAGCATACGGTGGAGGTCTGCCCGGCTTGGGCGGGGCCCCGCCGTGTCCTCGTGGCGGCGATCGGCGGCGGCGACCTCTCGCGTCCGGCCCTCATCCAGGCCATGGTACGGAGCGAGAGTGAATGGGAGGCCGTCACCTCCTTCTGCGAAGCAGTAATGCTCGCGAAGGAGGAGGCGGAGCGCGTGAGGGAGAGGCAATCGCTGCACCCTCGCGCGCCTTGCCGCCGCAGGAGACGCCCTGGACGGGAGTCAACAGCTGACTCCCGGCCACCGTATGCGCGGGCTTGCGGGCGGCGAGCTATGGGCAGCTCGCCGCCCGGTAAGGACCAGGCCCGGGTCGACGGCGCATTGTGTTCCACGCGCGCCTCAAAGAGCTGTCAGCACGAACTGACGGGGTCCGCTAGGGCCGATGCCGCCGGGGCTGCGGGTTGTTCGAAAGAGATATACCGTGGCCCCTGGCACAGGCAACTGAAGGAACACGGGTGGGTTTTAGTCAGTAAAAGTCTGACAATCCCTTCTGCTCCGCCCAGAGCGGGAGGAGTCATTTGATGATTTCCACCCAAAAAAAAAAAAAAAAAAAAGGGTGTCTGTACAAACAGGGGTGTGTGTGTATGTTTAGTTGTGTGTTTCGTAATATGTCACAGTATAAAATAAATAATAAAGGAGCAATTTAAATCTGTTTTTAGATGCGTTAGTAAGATTTTTTTTGCAAAGAGTTCAGTCTCATCATACGTTAACTTTTGGAGAAAACTACTGACTACAGGTTTACATTCAAATTTAGGTAAAGAATATACGTTGCAGGATTCGTTTATAGTGTTATAAAAGTGACTGTTAAGACACTGGTAGCTTCGCCTCGCCAGAGCAGTTTTGGTGGACACAGGTGGGCATACAGGATCTTTACGCCTTTTATTTTGCTCTAGTAATCTTGGGTCATAGGTCAATGATGAGTGTACACGTAGAGTGATGTTAAGTGCACAGAGCTGTCGTACAGTGAGTACCGATATGTCTTTATAGAGCTGGGTAGTCGGGTACCGATAAGGTTTGTGAAGCATGACTTTTAAGACAGCTCTTTGTGCCCTCTCAAGGCGAAGCAGATACGTTTTAAGTGTACCGCCCCAGACAGATATGCAATAGGTAAGAAGTGACTGAGCCAAGGCAAAATAAATCGTTTTTAACAGTCGGTCGGCAACTACTCTTCTTAGTTTCTTCATAGGGAACATTAGATTACGCACTCGCGAAACTGTCACACTGGTATGCTCTTGCTAACTCAATGTGTTATCAATATGCACCCTCAAGTATTTAACACAACTATGTATAGTAGGGCAGCTGCAGGGGGTCAGCGAAGGGTGACAACTATGGGCTCTAACGTCTGGCATACCAGGCTGTGTAGCAGAGTTGGCTGAGAAAGGGACATAGTGAGTTATAGAGACATTTAGCGTAAGTAAGTTCAATGAAAGCCAATCCATCACTATGCCAAGAGCATTTTCAGCTGCGTGATGAGTAGATTCCCAGGTCTCTCCACTTATGATAAGCGCAGTGTCGTCTGCATATACGAGTATCTTGCAGTTTGGGATAGTAAGCTGACACAATCTGTTCACAAATAGAAGAAAAAGGGTGGGACCCAGCACGCTGCCCTGTAGTACGCCAAAGGTTAGTTTGACATCGTCACTCATGTAGTTGTCAACCTTAACTCCTTGTTTGCGGTATGTGAGATAGTCACGGAAGAAGCTTAGGGTGATATCTCTTATTCCCAAGCTTTCTAAGTCACGTAGAAGGATGGGAGTAGAGACCGTGTCGAAAGCTTTGGCTAAATCTAGAAATATACCTATAGTTTTAGTCCTTGAATCAAGATTCTTAACAATTTGGCTTGTTAGGTCAAGAACAGCATCCTCTGTTGATACGCCTCTCCTAAAACCGTATTGGTTTGGCGCAATTATGTTGTTACATTCAATATAGCTAAGCAATCTTTTGTTCAGAACCTTCTCCATAATTTGACACAGTGTGGTGAGTACAGATATAGGCCGATAGTTCTCGACACGGTCACCATCCCCACCCTTAAATACAGGTGTCATTAATGCCTTCTTAAAAGTCGGGATTTTTTATATAATTGAAAGTCCACCAAGCATTCGAGCACAGGAACGCATTCCGTCAACCGGTAGACAAATTGACCAAACAATTAGGTCAAAAACACAAATATGAAAGTGAATTTCTGCTCGATTCAAATACTAATAAAAAGTTGCAAATATTTCAGGTAATACGAGCACTAACATGGAACGACTCGCCGTCGTCCCTCCGCGCCACCGCGCTGGCCGCGCCCGCACTGCGCGGCGCGCTGGCGGCGGGACGCGTGCGCGCGGGCGACGCGGGCGGCGCGCTGGCGGCCGTACTGCAGGCGCTGCGGCTGCACGGCCAGCACGACGCCAACCTGGCGGCGCTGCTGGCACTGGCTGTGCAGGTAACACGAGCACTAACATGGGCGACGCGGGCGGCGCGCTGGCGGCCGTACTGCAGGCGCTGCGGCTGCACGGCCAGCACGACGCCAACCTGGCGGCGCTGCTGGCACTGGCTGTGCAGGTAACACGAGCACTAACATGGGCGACGCGGGCGGCGCGCTGGCGGCCGTACTGCAGGCGCTGCGGCTGCACGGCCAGCACGACGCCAACCTGGCGGCGCTGCTGGCACTGGCTGTGCAGGTAACACGAGCACTAACATGGGCGACGCGGGCGGCGCGCTGGCGGCCGTACTGCAGGCGCTGCGGCTGCACGGCCAGCACGACGCCAACCTGGCGGCGCTGCTGGCACTGGCTGTGCAGGTAACACGAGCACTAACATGGGCGACGCGGGCGGCGCGCTGGCGGCCGTACTGCAGGCGCTGCGGCTGCACGGCCAGCACGACGCCAACCTGGCGGCGCTGCTGGCACTGGCTGTGCAGGTAACACGAGCACTAACATGGGCGACGCGGGCGGCGCGCTGGCGGCCGTACTGCAGGCGCTGCGGCTGCACGGCCAGCACGACGCCAACCTGGCGGCGCTGCTGGCACTGGCTGTGCAGGTAACACGAGCACTAACATGGGCGACGCGGGCGGCGCGCTGGCGGCCGTACTGCAGGCGCTGCGGCTGCACGGCCAGCACGACGCCAACCTGGCGGCGCTGCTGGCACTGGCTGTGCAGGTAACACGAGCACTAACATGGGCGACGCGGGCGGCGCGCTGGCGGCCGTACTGCAGGCGCTGCGGCTGCACGGCCAGCACGACGCCAACCTGGCGGCGCTGCTGGCACTGGCTGTGCAGGTAACACGAGCACTAACATGGGCGACGCGGGCGGCGCGCTGGCGGCCGTACTGCAGGCGCTGCGGCTGCACGGCCAGCACGACGCCAACCTGGCGGCGCTGCTGGCACTGGCTGTGCAGGTAACACGAGCACTAACATGGGCGACGCGGGCGGCGCGCTGGCGGCCGTACTGCAGGCGCTGCGGCTGCACGGCCAGCACGACGCCAACCTGGCGGCGCTGCTGGCACTGGCTGTGCAGGTAACACGAGCACTAACATGGGCGACGCGGGCGGCGCGCTGGCGGCCGTACTGCAGGCGCTGCGGCTGCACGGCCAGCACGACGCCAACCTGGCGGCGCTGCTGGCACTGGCTGTGCAGGTCAACATTACATCTTACCTCCGTCTAAAAACTATAAGTCCATCATAAATTGTCAGAGCCTTTAAAAAGGTGCCCCATGGAGTTTATTGGTTCTTCTCTCTCTGCTTTAGAATAGGCGACTAGCTTCATCTTTCTGACAGACCGTCTCTTTGACGATTCAAAGTCCAGTGTCTGTAAATGGTTTGATTTAAATAAATGCTATGAGTCCGAAGTCGCACACGTTTATTTACACTCCAATTTTATTTTTCTTCCCAGACGTACGAGGTCCTGCGCCCTCTATTCCCGAGCATAATGGCGGTGCTACGTGCCATCCCCGACGTGGACGCGCACGACCTGCACCGACTGGACGAGAAGCTCACCGCGCACAACATCAAGCCTTCCAAGATAGACAAGAGCAAACGGGATTTGTTCAAGAAAATTACTTCTAGGGTATGTAACAATGATTTATTCGTTAAAAAAATCAACAAAAAAAAAGAGATTTCTAGACAAATGTATAAGAAATGCCCTGTACTTTGATGTTGGGCATTATTTATAGTTAATTTAGCACACACACACACACACACATAAGCCTCTTGTGTAAAATTTTACGTAGGTATACCTAGTCTTGCCATAAATATTGTCACGAAGAAAAAAGTTTTTTTTTATTGCAAATAATATTTATTACTTTTACTGTGTGTTAGTTTAATACATAAATATAAAACAATTTAAAATATAAAAAGCTTATTCGAAGGGGTCTGTCTCCATTGGCTGCAATACAGTCCTTTAAACGTTGAGGCCAGTTATCAATAGAAGCACGCAGTCTTTCCATGGGAAAATTCTTCACTGCCAATCGTATGGATTGTTTTAGGGACTCCAAATTATCATGGGGTTTAGAGCAAGCCGTACTCTCTAAAACTGACCAAAAATCATAATCCAGCGGATTAAGATCGGGACTAGACGACGGCCAGTTTTCAGCTCTGATGAAGTCCGAAACGTTCACTTCCAACCAAGACTGCGTGGACCGAGCTTTATGACCCGGCGCCGAGTGTTTTTGGAAGGACCATACTTGGTTATTGAACATGGTGTTGTTAAGGGGCTTAACTACCTTCTCAAGAATGGTATCTTGATACACTTGTGCCGATGTTTTGATACCTTTTTCACAAAAATATGGCTGTCACTCCTTCATAGCTAACACCCCACCAAACCATCACTGAAGTCGGATAATGCCCACGTTACACTCTGTCGACTAATTGGGAAGCTTCCTTAGAGCTTTGAGCATAAATACGGTCATTTTGTTTTTTAAAATGTTGCTCAATTGTAAAGATTTTCTCATCCGTAAACAAAATTTTTATTTGACCGTCCTTTGCGTACCGCTTCAGTAGTTGTTTCGATTTTACTACCCTATTCTTTTTTAAATTATTAGTTAAAAAATGACCAGTGCGTCTCTTATAGGCTGCAAGTCCTAAGTCATCTTTTAAAATACGCGACATGGTTCTGGGTGCTATCTTCATCTCCCGAGATAAAATCTTTTGCTTTCGGACAGGATTTCTTCGAATTCTTTCCCTTACTGCTTTGACCACCTTTTTCGTACGAACACTACGTGGACGGCCAGATCTTTTTCTGTCACAAACAGAGGAAGTCTCATTGTACCTATTAATAGCCCGGTACACAAACATTTGACTAATACCAAGCGTATGGAGAGTTTTAAAAATTGCATTTGGCTCCATACCAACTGCAATAATAATGCAATCACAGCGATTCGGTTCTCTTTATCACCTCACTCCATTTTAATACCGTAAAATATTGTACAATGTCCTGGCGCCAAAATTAGAAAACTCAATGAACTATCGTATAAAAATGACAGATTCCAAATTCAAATATAATATCTTTCTTATTTTTAATTGTAACAGTATTTATGGCCAGACTGTGTATAAAAAACTTCTCGATTTTAAATATTTAAGGTAAGATTTATTACAAAAAAAGTTTGGTTAGTTCTGTAGCCGACTAACGGGATTTTAAATAAGCCTTTGTTATACTGCTGGGCAAACTTAAATGCAGGTTTGATTTTCTCAGAAATCCAGCTCATTCCTTTAACTTCGTTTTGTTTTCTTTGTTTCTCATAATTTATGTGACTCAAGCTGGCTGGACAAATCTTCAAAATAGCTCGCATTTAACTAGGTCAATAGGGCACTTTATATGACGGCTAAACACCCTTATTTCAGAATTTGTAACGCTACAGAATCTTAGATAATCGATCGAAAACGTGTCAAGCTAGCTTGAAAAACGACATTTCGCTGGTCTCTCAATCTCGGTAACGGAAGTGATTTTGACGACTTTACTCAGAAGTCCCATAAAAAGGAAAACTAGCCATGTATAATATCTTCTCATCCTAAATGGCCAGAATAAACTGAACAACCTTTTTGCTATTCCAGTTAATCGGCCGCAACGTGGGCCAGCTATTCAAGAAAGAAGTGTACATCCTAGACCTGCCAACAATGCACGTGGTGAAGGACAAGCCGCGCAGTGCCATCGACGCCCCCGAGGGCGCCGGCCTAGAACGACTGTTCGCTCCTAGCGCACCTACTTAGCAGCCTTGTTGTTGTTAGCTATTCTACTATGTCATTAAATATACATATTATTATGAATTTAATCTATTTATACCGAAATATAAGATTGATTTTGTTTTTATTCAGAAAAAATTGTGTTTTATTTTGCACTAGCTTATGTCGGTTACTCCGGTTCTTTTCCGGATAACTTCATTTCTGATTTTATCCATCAACAAAACTCCGAGCATAGCCCGCTTCATAGCGCGCTGATCGACCTTGAATTTGTGAACCAGCCCGACTGTCAGTGTCCACGTTACGGCACCATATGTCTTCACGGGCAGGACGCACTGGTTGAAGACCTCAAATCTTCAAACATTGCGGGATAGATGACGAAATTTTTCAAATGCTGTCCAACTTAACTATACTGTCGTCATATTTTAGCTCATTTACACAAAACCTCGATCAATTATACACCTAAACCTTCCTCATGAATCACTCTGTCCATTGGTGAAAACCGTATGAAAATCCATTTTTGGGTTTAACGCGTTCAGACAGCAACGCGGTGGGACTTTGTTTTACAATAATTAATGATTTTTGCCCTCCAATCCCTGTCCAGACACGTAGCCAAAACAGACTCTCAAGTGGCTTTGTTTTTTATTATTGTTCTTCCTCGCAAATTGGCGAAGCGTGGTTGTTACTGACAAAAAAATATCGATCTGGATTAATTGAAATAATTTTGAGAATAGACAATTTGCATCTCAAGATGAAGGCTGGTTAATGAAGAGGGCTGATTTTTCAATCGACAGATATTTTTTATTCGTGGAATAAAATTGATGTCTGACAGTTTTTGTATAGAAGAACTATCAACAATTCAAAATTGTTCCTTTGATGAAATTATATGGTGTTGGAGAAAAATCAGACATAAATGTTGTATTTGTTGGACAGTGACAACCGCGCTGCGCCTCGACAAAAGTGTGCCGTCGCCTTTCCAATGGAATACCACACAGTGCATTTGAATAAAACAACAAGATAAAATGACAATAAATAATTTATTCCTAAATTAAAAGAACACAATTATTATTTTTCATATGTGTAAACCATTTGTGTGCCCACAGGCAGGTTCGTTCCATTGGAGACTAGTTCTACTGTTGCTGCAGTTAAGTCTACTTTTAATACCGATGCGTTGTCTAAAACTACACATTTGCTCTCGTGGTCTCCGGGAACGGGAATCGTTCGGGGACCTAACACGGGATCTTTGTACCTCCACAGTTTTAGGCTGCCCAAGTCTGAAAATATGAGAATATTCATAAGCCGTTACTTGCATACTGATTTATGAAGCAAGTCAAAATTTCTAGTATCGAATTTTGGCGTCCAAACTCGCCCTATATTGATTAATCACCTAAATATGGCTCAAGTTGTGGTAATAGAAATGGCAAAATTATTTTTTTTTTGCTCTACAAGAGTTTGCAAAAATTTTACATTGCCATCAGTATCAAAAGTCTCACCTTTAATCGCCTTGACTTCCTTAGCAATCTTGACCTTCACTCTTTCCACGGTATCACCATCGCACAGGGTGGCCGATACCGTGAACAGTCCATTCAGAGCCGACGGGTTGATAAACGTGGCGTCTACGCCCGACTCCACGCTGAACGAGATGTGAGGCTGACCCGGGGCGCAGTCTTCTTTTGTTTTCTCAGGAGCTTCAGCGTCATCCGTGAATTTTACTTCTATTGTGTCCAGCTGGAAGAGGATGGTAATGTTGTTATTCAGTTTACTCATGTAATCACGAGCGTTATGTTTTAGGACAAATATGCAGTCAAAGTGACCTCTGCGCTGCCACTGACGACGCCGTGGAAGTAGCGAAGTTTTTGACCAAGATTTGAAATACTGTCGTGCTTAGCGACACGAAGAAGATTAAAACGTGCGTTTTGTGACATTGTGAACAATTAATATAAAGCAGTTTTGTGTTGTATGTCGGGCTGATGTCCGGAACTCCACGATTGAGTAATTGAATTGCAATGATTGAGACGTGCTCGAAAAATGCAATAACTACATATAGCCACATTTTGTGATACCATTTGTGTAAGAATATAGTTCTTTGGATTTTAAAAAGTAAAAATATAATTAGTGAATTAGTTTTTCACTATAGAAGCATAGCATTCTAGAGTGTCAAAGGTATAATAGAGAAGAACACAATAGTACAATTGACTCTTTCTCGCTCTATGAGGAAGTGGGAAGGAAAAAAAATCTACTCACATCCAAAGTATTAAGTAAATACAGTTTATTCTCCAGCAGAATATCGGCCTCGTCGAAGGGCAGGCCTACAGACAGCGCTTCAATACCGATACGCTCCATATTCTCTCGGACTGCTTGCACGAATGGCATCACTCTCTTCATGTACTTCTTTAATTCCGGAATAGCACCTAATTTGGTGGATATCATTTTGTTGTCGGGAAGACCTGCTTGCTGCAAATGATAAGATGGTAAAGTGTTTACATTTCTTATAATCATACATAGCAAGAGTATAACAGAAATATGCCAAGTAATTGGCACTCAAAGCTCGATGCAAAAAAGCAGTTTGTAGGTCATCGTGATTATTCATTATTAGCCTTTTGTTTTGCCAGACAACCATAAAGTGTAGTCTTCAGTCTCGTATTTGTCGTTTGTTTATATTTTGTATGTCCGTTTGCCAGCAAAGGCGGCAAAGGCCAGTCGAAAAAGGATTATTCATACAAGGATAAATTTATACGAGTATAAATACTAGGCAATGGCAAAACGAGTGTTTGTCGTGTACAAAATTTTCGTCAGGTTACATCAATCCAGTAGAAAATTAGAGTTTTGCTAACCCCATTAATTTCCTTCAAAGTAGTCAGAATAATATGCTGCCACTTGGGATACTCCTTAGCGACCCAAATAACGGCCTTATTCGGTTTCTTTTCTGGTTTTGGTGCCTCTCCCTTCTTAGGCTTCTTCACTGCACAGTGGTTCTTCAAGTAGATACGGAACGAATGCGCCGCGTCCATCAAGTAGTTGCTGGCTTTGATTGAAACCTCGTCGATTTCGCCCGCCACTGGCCAGCGTTCGTGGAGGATGCTTGTTTTCTAGTGCAAAGAAATCAATCAGAATCAGAAATATCAGAAAGTATTTCTAAAAGTAAAAGGCTGTTCCTTTGGATGGGATGAAAGGGAATCGGAAAACAATGTTACGTTTATCGATTCGCGCCCTTCATTCTAATGAACTGTAAAAAGTAATTCTGGACTTGGTTGCGTACCAAGTCCAGAATTACATTTTACAGTTATAATAGATATACCGGTAACATTGTTATTGTATACTCATTGATACTATGCATAGATTGCAATTTTCAGAGTTGAAACTATTTAGAACTTCTGTTGATACATTGGCTCTGTTGGCTCTGTTCATTGATTCTGCAATGTTGTTGCAATGAAAACTCCGATTTTTTACTATTTTTTTTTAAGTTAGTATAATTAATAAATACCCACATTTCCCAGCAGCTCCCACACGTGCTCAGCGACATGCGGGCAGATCGGCGACATCAACTTCGCTTGCGTCTCAATATACCGCGTCACCAACTCAGCATGCATGCCCCCTTCAGAGCACAACTCCCTGTACTTGTCCCTAGCCGCTTGAAGCTCGAAGAAACCAGACTTCAACGCCTCTTTGAACAACATCTTCTTGTAGTTGTCATCCGTCTGATTGATCTTAGTGTTCATCTCGCTTACGAATACTTTGTCATGGAAATTGTGTTCACCTGTGCAAATAAGTTCAAATTACACTGTGTACTCCACTTCAATACTACTAAATTGTTTACATTCACGGTGATTGAATAAACGCAGTACATTTATATAGCCTAGGCAGATAAGGTGACAGAGCCATTTCAAACTCTCTAAATCCTATTATAAAGTAGCATAAACATTTTACCTGTGCGCAGAGTCGATTTCGCCACAATAATTTCCTTCACCCACTCAATGAAAGTATACAGCCTTAAGATCGCCGCATCAGCGGTGTTCTCAACAAAGTTGGCATCTTCTACTGAATCTCCCGCGTCCGCTAAAGTAAGACGCATTCCATCTGCGCTGAACTTATCAATAGATTCCGTCAGTGTCAAGAAGTTTCCGTCAGATTTGGACATCTTGGCAGAGTTCAACATTAAATGACCGTTCGCCCTGACGCCTTTCGGCCATTTATCTTCTTCTTTAGGCCACAATGCGCAGTGATTGTAAATGTAGAACGTTAAATGGTTCTGGATGAGATCTTTTCCTGACGCTCTGAGATCTACGGGATACCTTTACAGAGAAAAAATAAGAAGTTTATTAGAAAGAAGATAGATAAGAGAATCACATATAAAAGGAGGACACTGAGATGGCAAATTATCAAAATGTGAATTGAACAAAAAGATGTAATGCGTGAACCCCAAATATTTATACTTTGCTGCCCCTATCCTAATTTATTTCGGGTAGGCGCATCATGTCTTTTAGCTTACCCTGAATAAATTAGATTAACGGTGAAGAACGCGAAAATTGCATGCATTAACCCATTCGATACGGACATACGATACGGATAATGACTACTGACGTATTATTAATTCCTTATCGGGTCCGGTATACGCCGATAGCCGTCAAAACAAATATCGAAGCTAACTGCTACGCGCCGCAACTCACTAAAATAGTAGTTTTGAAGAAGTTGAATGGGTTAATAAAAATTATAAACTTTGAAAGACTACTTACCAAAATTGGAAAGACTTCCTCATACGATCTAGAGAGGCTTTGGGAACTTTTGTATTTTTCGGGAAGGGTGCGTCTTTGAAGAATATGTAATCCCAAACCGCCATGGTCATGTCTTCAGGTTTAATTTTGAGAGCATTTTCCTTATTCCCTCTAAATGAGTCGCCTTGCAGGAAGTGTGCGATTGTGTAGTACGCGTTGTAAATAGTTGAGTCTGATAGAGATTCGATCAACCATTGCTGATCCCAGGGCAGTTTTGTTCCTGGAGAAGAAAATCATTGTCAGATATTAAATCTCAAATTTGATATTAGATTACATTAAGGTTTGTAAGCAACCAACCTACCTAAACCATAAGTCCTGGAGCATGCATACTCATGCAGCCACTTCAGGGTGGCTTGGAAGTTCTTCCTTACCTCATCATGGTAAGTATTCATAGCAGCGAGAGCCTTCTCCACCTGACTCTTCCACTCCTCATTACCATAGTCCAAATACCACTGATTACAAAGAGCCACTACACATTCATCCCCTGACCTTGAGATAATGGTCTTTTCCGGCTCATAATAAATCACAGCACCATTCTCCTCAATCAGTTTCGTTTGCAAATTCTTTTTTACATCTTGGATTTTCTTTCCTTTGTATTCTCCGACTAGTAACACGCCGTCGTAAAATCCTTTCAGGTAAACCATCTCTTTGGCTTGTGTTAGCTTATCCTTGTCATTTTGGCTTTGAATTTTAAGCTTATCATATAAGTGTACAGCAGACATGCTTCCAAATTCGGGAATTTCGAGTATAGACACGGGTTTGAATGGGAGGACCATGTCATCTTGGATACCATACTTTTCTCTGAAAGCTGGTTTCTTCTGTAAGTCCACAAGTGCCGCGTAGTCATCAGGAGAGTCAGAGGGCACACTGGTTACAATACCTGTGCCCTTATCCTCCTTGATGGTCAACATAGGAAGAGCGTATATCTTAGGGTAACAAGTGAATGGGGATTTTAAAACAGTCCCTAATAGGTCTTGTCCTACAACTTCTAGTAATACTTTAAATTCTCCATCCTTTTGTGTAAAACCTTGGTAAGCCATATTTCTGGCAGCTCTTCTTGTACAAATAAATATTCCATCATTGACTGTTTCGAAGGCAATGTACTTGATATCAGGATGCACCCAGCAGTTTGTTTGGCCATACATTGTTTCTGGTCTTAATGTTGCTGCAACCAATCTCACCTTCTTGCTTTTAAAAGGCCTAAAATGGAAGATTATTTGAAATTCATAAATTTTGGAAAATGCTTGTTTAGCTTTGGACCGCAATAGGCCACCGGTAAGTACATAACATTATAAAGAATGACGTTACATACTTGAGAACTTCTGGGAATGGTTCAATCACTTCCATTTTGAGGAGTGTATACTCTTGAGGGCCAGCCCCCTCTCCCGTGCTTCTGTCATGGTCCATACACGGTTGCTTGTCCAGGGGGGAGAAAATAGTAAAGCGTTTACCATACATGATCTTGTTACGCTCTTTGAGATGGTAGAATTGCCACCTAATGAATGAGTCATAGAATGGATTCGCATCAGTAGTAATGAATTTGCGTCGCCAATCTACCTGCAAAACAACAGTAGTGTCTCAAAATTTTTATTTTATCTGGGATTATTACTATTAGTAATATAGAGAGAGTACTTACAATGTATGTATTTTACAAGAATAAGAATAATTTATTTGCAAAAAATATAGTTGTTGATGTTACCACTTGTAAAAGTTGGGGGTTTCATGTATAGTCCATAATTTGAATGTTTAGGGCATGCAAATAAATATTAAGTTACAATAAATATAAGTACACACATAATAAAACTTAGAGTAAAAACTTGTGAGATTATGGTACAATACAACTAACATTGTTCATAATCATTACACACGATTGAGTATTTGAGTTCACTGTCAGTGAAAAATACTTACATGAATACCCATTCTTTTCAAATCAGCTACAGCCCGCGGTGGAAAATATTCAAGCCAGTGGCTCTCGTCAGCAAACAGTTTGATCTCCTCTTCAGGGACTCCAATACTTTGCATGATCTGCCACTGGTACTTAGCCCCTCCTGTCTTTGCCACTGCTTTACTTTTTTTCCCTTTACTTTTGTCTTTGGGGACAATATCACCCTCCTCCTTTACTGCAACCTCTTCTTCTTCAGGGAATACAGGAGGGCAACCATAGAGAGCCATTTCTCTTTTTAACTTATCAGCACAAGCTTTAATTGGCATACCAGTGCAGTGAAATCCAAAAGGAAACAGCACTTTTCTACCTTTCAGTCTGTAGTATCTTGAGGCGAACTAAAAAATAGTATAACGAGCTTATGCATAGTATCAAAATATTTGATTGATAAAAATATTGTAGCTATAAGAAATTCAATTTGCGGCTTTACAAAGTTGAATTTTTTTCAATATTATTGCATCATGCATGTTAGGTACCTAAGTAATTATACCTTATACCTTGTTTATCTTGATAGCTCATATTGTAAACATTGATTAATATATAGCAGTTTGCACTCACCTCACATTTTGATAGAGAGAATGTATGACCAAGATGCAAGCGCCCGTTCATATACGGATAGGGAAACGTGCACATGAATTTTTCATGAAGCTTCCCATCTTCCGGTGCTTCCATTTCGAATATTTTCTCACTGTCCCATTTCGCCTGGACTTTCTTCTCAATATCTTGCAGATATTCCACCTTAAAGGTGCCTTTACGATCTAATGTAGCCTGAAATTTCAATAAATATTTTAAGCAACATAAATGCTATGTTACTTAAAGTAATCTTTCTTACTCCCGGCTTGAGGAAAATTGCCAATGGTTAAGTAAGCAGTTTACCTGGCCGTACGCTCTCAATATACTAGAAAGGGTCTTAAAATATTATTAAGTTTAAGAAATCTTACCATTACCGCGGGGTTTTATTCAGCAATTATAATGATGCAGAAATACTTCCTCGAAAAGGAAAGGAACGAAGGATTTGCACGTTGCCACGACACTGACAGCTTCCGTCACATCACACATGTCAAACAGCTGCGTCGGACAATGTCAAACTGTCAAAGGCAGATTAATAACCACCAGGCAATGTTTATTTTTGCGCATGGAAGTAGTATGTACTTTATCTCGTCCCGTCGTCCGTCCGTCCAGATGTAACACAGTAATTTTACTCGGAGACTATTAGCACAATATCGATTAAAATTAAAAAGAAGTTGTATTCGTGCACCGCTAACCAAAACAAAGTGAAATTACAAAAAAGTAATTAGGGGTGACTCTCCCCATATAATTGTAACTGACGGATAAAAAAAAAACTCAATGCATATAAGCGTGTGGGGTTTTGTTGGATCTCATAATTCAAAAGATAATGATATTTCTAAATGATTGCTATTTTGTGCTGTCTTTGAGATATGGGTTACTTTCAGTTACAGCCGCAGGAAAACTTTCCCTTCCATATTTTTTTCGAGACATACAATTTAATACAAACTTATTTTTGCGGCCCGTAAAATCAATACTGTACATGCGTATAAACAATGTAAATACTCATCCCGCATTCCTGACTTCGGACTGCTGCCATCGCACGAACGAACTTCCAGTTTTTAACCACAATAGAGTGCCAGACAAAAAAGTACTGTTTACCTATGGGATATAACGTTTTGAGCATTTTTTACTAATACAACGAAATTGTACAATTAACCCCCTGGCTGCTGAGATTTGAGGTTGAAAATTACAAGTCATATTTTTATTTCAAATGTTATAAACATATCATTTGGAAAAATACCGATTTTTAATTGAATAAAACATCCTGAACAGGTTTTAACTATTATAAATTATAACATAGGTCTATAATTATCGCCCTGATTGTTAATTGGGTTTAAAAGTGCCTAAAATCATATTTTTGCCAACAATAGATTAAACATTCGTTTAAAAACGCAAACAGTTATTGATTAGCTGTTTTTCAATGCTAAACCAATACTAAGCTTTTTCTTATCGCTTCTATCTAGCTTATCTAGCTTTTTTTTTTATCTAATGTAAAAATGGAGATGAGCATTAGGTATATATAATACGAAATGAATGATGTCCTTTGGAAATCGCCAGCGAGACGCTGTCGACTAAAGTCGGTGCGTATGTACCTAGCAGTATTTACCTACTGTATTGGTGAAATTATTGACCATTGTTGTCTACATTCCGTTCTTTAGATGGGGCATAAGGCTTTAGGGGCATAAGGCATTCGTCGTAAGTCTGAAAAAATAAGGTGTTTAGTAGAACCTTCGTATTTTCAAATACTTTTTAGTTTGTATTTGAGGGGTTGGTGGCTAAGTAATAACAGCTGGGTCGATTGATCAGCTGAGCTCAGCTACCCTTGCCGTAGTTGGTCCATCGTCGTCCTCGTCCAAAGACCCCTTCGTGTCTCGGAAAGCGTGTTAAGCCGTGGATACCGGCTGTCATTCGTGGAACTTTGGCAGTCGTTACGGGTCGTCAATAGCCCGAAAGCCTGACAACCAGTCTTACCAAGGGGTATCGAATTACACAATAACTGGGTTGTAGAGGTCAGATAGGCAGTTGCTTTTTGTAAAATACTGGTACTCAGCTTCATCCAGTGAGACTGAAAGCTTACCCTCACATACATAGTTAGGAAAAGACCAGGTAAATGATAATGATTTTTGATGTGAGCACATTTATTAAATAATTTATAGCTTCTGCTCGCGACTGGAAGTGGACACCCCGTCGTATCGTATCGGCTGCCCGCGCTATTACTTTGTTTTCGCTTAGCATTTTATCTGACTTTATTTGTTTTTGCTCTGCTTTTAGTAGCCCTAGCGTGATTAAACCTTAGTCTTTCCCAAGAATTGGGCTATCAAATACAAAAATAATTTTTCAAATCTGACTAATAGTTCCAGATTATTAGCGCGTTCAACAAACTAATAACTCTTCAGCTTTATTATTAGGATTAGGATAGATAGACATACAATTGTATTGTAGATGGTAGCGGATCTACCAAGGTGATCCGTATGGTTGGGATTAAGATAGGTCAGTATGGGAAAGTTGGTTGCCATTTTCAGTTTCAGTAACCATATTTCATAGACAATAGTTTTATAGTGTGCTCAAAGCTTTAGTAATCCGCCATCTTAAAAAGTACGTTTAAAAAAAACATACGGCAAAAATTTGGCGGCAGTGGCGGTGCGCGATATCTGTCATTTTGCCGGAAACTTCGCCCGCTACCCCTGCTCTTAACAACGCGTTTTCAGACGGGTGAAGCAGAGATTCGCTTGGAACAATTGTGAAATCTGTGATATTTCCTGATACATTTGCCTCGTGACAATGGCGCCTAGGTCTGCTAAAGCTAAGGTATGCTATATTTGCTGAAAACCACTTGTAATCTCGAGTATTTGCATTGAATTTACAAACTGGTTTTGCATTGTTATCGGTGGGCACTTATACAGTACTAGTGTCAGACGTATTCAACTTCAATTTATAGGAAACCATTGCTATGATATTTTTTGTAGTTTTCTCAAATTGTAACGTGAATATATTTGTCTTTTTCCCGTTAGCATTACGTCGCGGCTTTACAAACACATGTCTATACAAAATGTAAGTCATTGGCGGCAATTGGCGCCACTTTTGTTGTTGAAGTGTATGGCCGTACTGCGTTCCTTGACCGTTACTTATTATTTAAACTACAAAGCATTTGTATTACAGGAAATTGATCGTAGGCCATAGTTGTAATTTAAACATTAGGAAGCATCATTACCTTTAGTTTTATTTTTATGTTAACATTATATGTATAAACAACTATGCTTTGAATCCAAACTCAAACCTATCCACTGGTTTGAATTTGTATTGTTTTGTGAAAGATTAATCAAGCATAGCTAATTTTTGCAGAAAGCTGCTGATGTTAAAGTGACAGAAAATGATGCTCCCAAAAAAGGGAGAGGGAAAGGAAAAATAGCATCAGAGCCAGACCTTATAGCAGACATAGAACTAAATGAAAAAGCTGCCCCTGTTGCTGATAAGAAACCGAAGCGTGGAAAGAAAGCTGCCAGTGATTCAGGTGAACCACAAGTACTTGAAGAAGTAGGACCTCCTGCCAAGAAGGGTCGCAAGAAGAATGTAGATGATTCAAATTCTCTCGATAAACAACCATCAAATGGTGATCAATCAGGAGAAGAGGAGTTATCTGCCCAAGCTGAGGAGAATGAACAGAGTGATGAAAATTCAGAAGCAAATGGTCACACAGAGGAAGCCCCAGCTTTAGGTAGAGGTCGGAAGAGGGCGGGAAAGAAAGAACCTGTAGCTAAGAAACCAGAACCAAAATCTGGCAGAGGCAGAAAAGCTAAACAAGAAAGTGACACACCTAAAGATGAAGTAGAAGAAAAACCTAAGCCAGCGGCTAAGGGCAGGGGCAAGAAAGCGGCTAAAGTTGAGGCTGACCCTGATCCTGAAGCAGACAAGTCTGATACTACCGAGGAGGAAGTCAAAGAAAAGCCTGCACCAAAAGGCAGGAAAAGAGCTCCTGCTAAGGTTCAAGAAATTGATCTAGATGATGATGAGGATGATGAGAAAGAAGAAGACAAACCTGAGCCTAAGAAGAAAGAAGCGAGAGGCAGGAAGAACCAGGGTAAGAAAGCCCAACCTAAAGAGGAAGATGATGATGATGATGACGAAGCACTATCCTCTAAGAAAAGAAAAGTGACCAAAAAAGGTAAAGTTCAAGACTTACTATAAAAGTTATTTCTACTAAGGGCTGATTTTTCGACTTTCAGATAACTTTTATACCTTTATACCCATTGAGGGAAGGATACTGAACGAGACACAATAGAACATTATTATTGTTATTACATTGAGGGGTGTGAAACTGTCAAATTTGTTCCTGGAGTAAAAGTAACTTGACCGTTGAAAAATCAGACCGAAGCGAATTCAGTTAAACTAATGAATTATTTTCTCTTTCCAGCGGAGGCAAAAAATGATGAAGAAGATGAAGATATTGCCGAAGAGAATGAGCCCACATCAAAACGTCGGCGCAAGGGAGCGGCGGAAAAGGGTAACTAGTACTATTGATTTTAATTTAAACATTTGACAAATATTGTTTTGAGTTACTATTAAGTGTGTTTATCATTAAAATATTATTCATAATAAAACTTTTCCAAATGTATATGTTCAATGCTTTGTTATTTTTTCTACCTTTCTGTACTCTCAGGTATAAAAAAATATTAATATACATAGGTACTTACAATTTTTAATTTAAGTAATGCTGCACTTGGTCTGCTTCATAAATTATTCGGATATAAGTAAGGGACAGGCTAACAATCAATCGCACTATGTATATGTCAAAACAATAAGACTTAGTTTATTAATATCAAACATATTACTAAATAATATTGGGTTTCCAATGTGGTGACTAATTAAGACAGGTGTTAAACGAAACATAAGAATTTATTTTTTCGCATGTTAATTCTTGTATGGTTATTTAGAGGTTCTTATTTATAAGTAATTGCAGTGCGTAGATGTTTTGTGTTTTGTTGTGAAAATCGACAATGCTGAGGAATGGTATTCACAGACAACTTTCCAAAAATGAACTTGTTCAGTTAGATAAAGTACTATGTGCATGTTACATTGGGCTTTCATTGACGTAGACTAAGAGGATGGCGGTAATGCACACAATCTTTACTCAAAATGAGACAACATACGACAAAGTAATGTACAGCTTGTTATATTGTCGTATGTTCAGTTTCATAATGTAATGTATTTCAGCGCCTGCCGGAGAGCCGAAAAAGAAAGCACCCTCTAAAAATAAATCAGTAACAGATTTTGAATCTATTGATTTCTCCAATTCCTCCATGAATAGTCAGGGCAAAGAATGGAATTTTAAAATTTCAAGCTGGAATGTAGATGGTATTAGAGCATGGGCAACTAAGGGTTGTCTTGATTATTTTAAACACGAGAAACCTGACATATTATGTGTACAAGAGACAAAATGTTCACAAGATAAACTGCCGACTGAAGTAGCGAATATACCTGGCTATCATGCATACTGGGTGGCCGGTGATAAAGATGGCTATGCAGGCGTAGGCATTTATACCACAAAACTTGCGATGAACGTCGTTTATGGGTTAAATAACGAGGAGTTGGACAGCGAGGGTCGTATTATTACAGCGGAGTACGAGCAATTTTATTTAGTATGCACATATGTGCCAAACTCGGGACGAAAACTAGTCACACTTCCTAAAAGACTGCAATGGAACGAAGAGTTTCGTCGACATATTAAGGAATTAGATAAGAAGAAACCTGTGATAATTTGTGGTGACATGAATGTTTCACACAAAGAAATAGGTACATATTTTATTCTTATTTATAACATTAATTTGTAAGGTTATGTGATGGGTCTAACTAACGCGTTATTTTAGTTTGTTTCTCGCTTGAAAGTAAGGTAAGCTGTAGTTGTTGATATACATACTTATGTATGCTGTTCCCATCAAGAAAACCATAAGTGAGACTAGCATTTTTTCTATTATGAAAATCTGCCTAACGTAACCGGATAACTTGCAGATTTAACCAACCCTAAAACAAATAAAAAGAACGCCGGCTTTACTGACGAGGAGCGTGCTGGGATGACTGATTTGCTCGGGGACGGCTTCGTAGACACGTTCCGCCACTTGTACCCGGACAAGACCGGCGCTTACACCTTCTGGACTTACATGATGAACAGCCGGGCGAAAAACGTAGGATGGTAAGACTTTTTGTTTCACTTAGTTCTATAGAACTGTAGATAATTACTTAACAAGGAACAATTGTAGTTTTGCAAGAAAGGGAAGTTTAACAAACATCAAAGTTTCGACCTGTTGGAATCTGAAACGCAGCAAGCTCCATTACATGACTGCATACTTATTTTTAGCAACCATAAATACCCAACAATAGGAATTGAGGATAAAAATAACATTGGCAAGTTTTAACATTAATTTCATCTTTTTGTAATTGTTTCAGGCGTTTGGATTACTTTATAATCTCAGAAAGGCTGGTACCAGCTTTGTGTGATAATGTTGTAAGAGACAGTGTGTACGGTAGCGACCATTGCCCTTTATCTTTATTTCTACATTTGAGCACAGCTGACAAACCTAAGGAATAACTTAATACATATGATTTAAATTGCTTTAATTTGGTTTTTAAAACGCATTTTGAAATAATCAACAATTTTTTCGAATATTTTTTTTTGTATTGTTTGTGAAGGACATTTTTAAATTAAAGACGTTACTCTATGTGCCTGTTTATAATTTATTAAAAAAATATCGCATACCTACTATATAATATATGGCAGTATAAATCATGGTAGTATATCTTTTTAACCCTTTAAAAAATATTAATTGCAGCTATTCTTGATTGACCATAAAACATAAAAGATTATGAGAAACATGGTGATGGTCACAGAGTTTAGACTAAATGGCTACCTAAGTAATATTTTGAGTGTAGGTAGATAACATGGCAGCCAGAGAGATAGCTGTAACGATAATCCCAATCCTAACTAATATTATAAATGCGAAAGTTACATTTTTTCATGCCTAATCCACTGAACCGATCATCATGGAATTTTGCATATACGTTGTCAGGGGTATGGAAAAGGATATGGGATATTTTTTTTTTTTGATGTGGGATTCCTTTCATCCAGAAAAAAAATACTGTTCCCGAGGAAGAACAATAACTTTCCGACGGTTGCTTTAGGACGCTAGGTGGCGATTCGTGTCCCTCGAATCATGATTGAAATATGACCCGACTTTCTAAAAAAGTAGGTACTAGGCTTGCATGAATTATAGTATATTGATAGTATTTCAATTATTAGTATTATGCTTTTAATAGGATTTGGATGAAATTTGGCATACAGTATTATAACCTGGATTAACACATAGGATACTTTTTATCCCGGTAATATGTTTCCGTGGGATAATTGCCGACCGGCACGCGGGCAAATGCTAGTTAAATTAATCGAGCAATTTCCGTTGACTCCATCTAAATTATGGCCACCTGCCTATCCTGAGTTCCTGACTGATGGCATGAAAACGGCATCTGCGTGGAGAAAGGCTGATAAGGTACACACGCCCACTGGTCCTGCTTACGGGTATTGGGCGGGCGATATTGTGCTTCCATATAAATACATGAAATTTTACTCCCATATCTATAAATAATTTGTAAAGAGGCTATACACACAAATGGATTGCCATTATTATTGGTCCCTGAAATCGCTGGGTGGACAATATTAATTATTATAAACGTGGGAAAACACACCCGGTTTTTGGCACGCAAATAATCGACGTGTCTAAATCAAACGCAAGTTATCCGATTGTATGTGTGATAATTCAGTCGACTAATCACAACAGTTTACTCTTGAAAATTTGTTAGCCGATTGTGTTGATTTTCGTTCAAATAACAGGGCGTTAGTCATGCATGGTAGGCAGTGGTGTAGCTCATCCTAATGGGGCCCTGTATAAAAATTTTTGGGGGCCCTTTTTTTTTTTTTTAATATAGCTTACTGACTTAGAAGGTGAGGGGTCGAGGCTAAGTAATAACAGCCGCACGAGTCGATTGAAGGTTAAGCTACGCTTGCCGCGGTAGATCCGTGGATGGGTGACCATCTTAACATACCGAGACCCCCTCAGTGCCTCGGAAAGCACGTTAAGCCGTCGGTCCCGGCTGTCATTTTTCTTTGACAGTCGTTACGGGTCGTAAGAAGCCCGAAATTCTGATACCCAGTATTACCAAGGGACATCGTATTACCCACCCAGTAACTGGGTTGTGGCGGTCAGATAGCCAGTCGCTCCGGAGGTAAAATACTGGCATTCAGCTGCATCCGGTTAGATTGGAAGCCGAGACCCAATATCGCCCGCCCCGGGAATCGAACCTATGACCTCATGCTCAGCAGTAGCGCTTGCGACCACAAGACCAATGAGGCAGACAGTTTTCTTCCATACTTCTCTATTAGTCGTCATCACGGTACTCACCCCCTTTTAAAACATATTTTTGAACCAATTTACAGAAATAAATATCATTTATCAACAAGAATTTTAGGTTCTGGATATTATTTAAAAATTTTTTGCTTATACACGTCACGTCGGGGGCCCCGTATCGTTGATACGGCTGATATAGCGGTAGCTACGCCCCTGATGGTAGGAATGTTGGTGTAGTAATACTTTACCTAAATAATATTAACAGGAAGACATGGATAAAATGCGAGTATCCAAAAATATTTGTCGCAGAGTTTATATTCACTTTATTTCCACTTCCGGCTATGTCCACTGATCCAAGATATAATTTTTTCGTACAAGTCAAGATTCACCTCAGACGGTGACGCTACAAAAATAGAATCTTCAGATAGATGTTGTCGCACGCCATTCGGTGAAAATTTAAAGGTATCACTGGCAAGCAGTTTCGAAAATATATCATATCTCCGCTGTCTCCGCAATCCTAATGGTGGATTTTGATATTCACGGTGCTTATTACCGTGAGGTGATTTGTGATGATATGCTGATTTTGGTTGACGCCGAATGTGCACACGGAACTCGTCCGATTCCTCGCAGAAGATTTTCCCAATACCTATTATTGCAAGTAGCAAGACTATCTTAAACATGACAGTTATCGGTCCGTGGTCTTATCGGCTTGGATTTCCTTATATTTAGAAACTGAACTTTAGTACAATCACGACTTTTTCTCTAGCGTTGCAGACCTATTAAGATTGAATAGCCTTTAGGTGCGCAATAATTTCGTTAAAAATCTAAGCATTCGCATAATCAATTTCCACACTTATTTTTTCGATTATCGCGCATATCAATTAATGTTCAATCTCTTCACTTAATATTAAATACAAGATAACATACATAGGTAATCAATAGCACTTTAAACTAGGACTTAAGTCCTCGATTAAACTGAATTGATAAAGCTATTTGATAGTGTGTTTCATGCATAGTGCACTGCTTGGTCGCGGCGGTGTACGCAGGCAGACTACCTGAATGTGACTCAGGCTTGCTGGACAAATCTTCAAAATAGCTCGCATTTAACTAAGTCAATAGACCACTTTATGTGACGGCTAAACACCCTCTTATTTCAGAATTTGTGACGCTACAGAATCTTAGATAATCGACTGAAAACGTGTCCAGTCAGCTTGAAAAACGTATTTTCGCTGGTGTCTCAATCTCGGTAACGGAAGTGATTTTGACGACTTTTTGCATATCAACGGACGTCACATAAATTTGTGACAGGCATCGAGCTAAAAGTTTTGTGATACGTACAGCGGTTTAGTAGAAAAATGCACAAATCTGTGTCGAACCAGCTTGAATTTACGTATAAAAGTTCTGGCGGGCACTTCCGAATCTCAATAACGGGAGCGTTTTCGAATATGGTTCCTTTACTGACATTTAGTGACGCAATGTGTGACAGTAATAACGTTTGATTTATGGCGTCACATGTAAGGTTTTACGAGAAATCAATAAAACCTTAATGTCCAGCCAGCCTGAGTACAAGCTGGCTGGACACATGTATCTCCGCTGCCTGACGACCACCGACTTCATTTGCGCTTCTAACACTTAGGGCGGCGTTAAAAACAACGTTGTGGTACAAGGCGGGGGTTACTGAAGCGCAAATGGAGTTCATCGTCGTCATTTTCGTCATTTGTAACGCTGTATAAGTACAAATAAATAAATGTGATTTTATTTACTGCAAACATTATTTTTTCATTTAAATACCTTCGAGCATTAGTTATCCTGACACAATATCTACCTATGTACTATCATGAAAAACACCAATACCTACCAAAAACTAAAAAGAGACAAATTGCGACTAATTAGCGACAAAATATGGGAGAAAACAGATCTTCGGTAGGTGCCCTAGTTTTTGAGATATAAATGTGGCCCTGCTGGGGAGACTCTCCAGGCCACCTATAAACCCTTATATCTTTTGAACCAGTGACCGACAAATTCTGATATTTGGCGACAAATTTCGACTAATTAGTGACAAATTTTTTGTGTTATCATAATTAAAATCCCTGATGGTGGCCCTGCCAGAGTCAGTGACACCTATACTCGGCAGTGAGTGGAACAGTGCTGCCAATGATGATGATGACATGATATGGGACATTACATTTTTTAGAATTTATGACAAAATAATAAAAATGTTTATTTCATCAACTCGTGTAAATAACATTGTTAAGTTTGGAGTCACCTTTTAAGCAAAGATTTGCTTGTATTAGGTAAAGGAATTCAATAGTTTATTAAAAAGGTAATAACATGATTTTCAACAACACAGTGTGTACATTTATTTTTTAAGCAATTTTTAAAACAATAAGTAGTGTTAAAAAGACATCGAATCAAATTCAATATCGCAATAAATAATGAAATACATTAGATTAGATATACTGTTCTTCATTAGGTACTAATAATAATAAAGGCACTATTTGTTTAGTATGAGTTCCAACAAACCTACTGACTATATTGGACAACAATTATGACGAATACGTTTAATGTTGTCACAGTCAATAATAATTGGTAAAAATTACATTACGTGTCAGTTGGTCTCAGGTGATCTTAATACGACGCCAACTGGCAAAAAGCAAAGCAAGCAACTGTATTTTAAGAGGATCACATACTGCGACGCGCCCTGGTGACGCAGCGCAAGACGGAATCCCACCCCAAGTTTGGAACGCGACACAGTTCAATTAAATGATGATGGATATTATCAAATGCGTCAGAATTCAGAAGTTAATATTAGTCAACATAATGGAATCATCAATATTACATTTGTTATAATTATATTATTATTTCTACTGCTGACATTCACATCACCCAAAAGTACCAGCAACCTCTTAGTTGTAGGGTTCTATTGACAGTCAGTTTGTAATATTGTAGTGAAGATAGCTAAGAACAGAATATTACCTACTTCCTTAACTTACATTAAATACCCATACATAAACTCACACCTTCCCATGAGGGTAGACAGAAACTACAGAACGCCACCAGCTACAATCCTTACAAAGGCGTTACATGTAAACTATTTGAGATGCAGCAGCGAAACATTTGGTCCTTTGCGACGATACTTCAGATGTGCCTGAAAAAGCAATAGATTATTGATTTTAATGTTTTCAACACTAAATAAAATAACATCGTAACTTTAATATAGGCCTAAAATACCTGTATTATCTCGCCAAATGATGACCTGTTCAACACGGAGTATGCTGCAGTCAAGCTATTCATCGCACTGGGTTCCAGTTCCTTGAGTCCAGAACAGAATAGAGCTATGCCAACCTCTAAGCCAGTTCCAAAGTCAAATTCGTCTACAGCTATACTAGCATAAGTTATTACAGGCTGTAGGTCTGACAGTAGTTTATCTTTTTCATTTTGATCTCTTGCTTTCTCTAGGCTAGCAAACAATTTCTTCAAGTTGGCTGTTGGAAGAAAGAAACATTTTCATTATTTATTTAGTAAGTAAATAGACGCCTTTATTTAAACAGTTGTATGATCACCTCATAAATATTTATGAATGAATGCCTTCAATTCACCACTGGTGAATTAACGCCTCTAAATCAACACTGGTGAATAACGCCTCTATTTCACCACGGGTGATTTGTTGAATTAACGCCTTCAATTCACCACTAATGAATTAACGCCAGTAATTAAACACTAGTGAATTAACGCCTTTAATTCAACACTGGTGAATTAACGCCTTCAATTCAACACTGGTGAATTAACGCCTTCAATTCAACACTGGTGAATTAACGCCTTCAATTCAATACTGGTGAATTAACGCTTCTAATTCACCACTGGTGATTTGGTGAATTAACGCCTTCAATTCACCACTAGTGAATTAACGCCTCTAATTCGCCACTGATGAATTAACGCTTTCAATTCACCACTGGTGAATTAACGCCTCTAATTCACCACTGGTGACTTGGTGAATTCACGCCTTCAATTCACCACTGGTGAATTAACGCCTCTAAATCAACACTGGTGAATTAACGCCTTCAATTCAACACTGGTGAATTAACGCCTTCAATTCAACACTGGTGAATTAACGCCTTCAATTCAACACTGGTGAATTAACGCCTTTAATTCAACACTGGTGTATTAATTTATTGGTAATGCGGAGTCAGGCAGGGGGTGTGCGTTCGCGCAGCGGAATGTTGTTGAATTTAAAGATATTAATTATGCAGATATTTAGTGTATGACGTCGTATAATTGTGTATGGTAAAAAAAAAATTGTGTACGCAGCCATTGTGGAGAAATTCACCAAAAACTGATTCCGCTGGGCGAACGTTGTCCTGGCGGAACTTATTTTAATCCATAGACTTTAGAAGAAAAGAGGTGTGTCCAAAAATTAGTGTGTATTTGTGTGTAATTGTGTATGTATGAATAAAATGAGTGCATGCATAAACTTCGGAGAAATTCAAGTTTCCGCTACGCGAACGTTTGGCCATTAGCTAGTTTTCATATAAAGCGCTTACATAGAGAGCTGTAGATTTTTACATACGTTGTTTTGAATTTGTTTATATTTGTTTAAAAAACAGATTTAGAAAAAATCGTAGGGCTTAAAAGATAAAAATATAAACGTAAAATACACTTAATAGGTCTTAGTTCTTAAAGTATGCACTTTGGGGTCTAGATTTTCACGTTTATACAAACCTTGTAAGTATCTGAAACATGTTGCCAAGTATCAATGATGTTCCGTTAGTAATTAAAGAGTTAAAGGACAATTTTACCATGAATAGATCACTGTTTACAAAACAGTCAAATATCACGACGTTCTAAAGGAATTGCATGGTAAAATGTATGCCAAAAATTAGTTTATTCATTCAACTATTCACATGCAAAATTTCATGTCATTAAATTTAGTAATTAAAGAAATCAATTAAAATACTGACGAAGCATCGAAAACCTACATAACCCGACCAAGTTCGGATAGCTACAAAAAAGCGTCCATGCAATATATTTAGGTAACATCCCAAAATTTACCGTATAATACCGGTATTGAATTGGTATAGGTGATAACACAATTGTTGTTTCGATATAATTTAAAGGTCATTTATTTTTGTACACCAAATTTTTGTTCAATTGTTCTGATTTTTCAGCTCCAGAATTGACTGGAATAATTCCGGAGTTCCGATAGGTATTCACATTTTTTAAAAGTTAATATTTTGATTTAATTATATTCTTGTGAACGCACGTAATTTAACGTCTGTGGAATATTCCACAAACTGCTAGTCGAACAGGACGCGCGCGGCTTCCCGCTTGAAACGGTACTTCCATCCTTGAAGAAAAGAGAGGGCAATAATATGTTTTCATTGGCCGCGGCCCGCGCGTATTCGTTTTTGCTGTTGAACTTGAACCTGATTTTGTTTTTTATCCCCAGTCACAAAGTCGTTCACAAGAATATAATTAAATCAAAATATTAACTTTTAAAAAATGTGAATACCTATCGGAACTCCGGAATTATTCCAGTCAATTCTGGAGCTGAAAAATCAGAACAATTGAACAAAAATTTGGTGTACAAAAATAAATGACCTTTAAATTATATCGAAACAACAATTGTGTTATCACCTATACCAATTCAATACCGGTATTATACGGTAAATTTTGGGATGTTACCTAAATATATTGCATGGACGCTTTTTTGTAGCTATCCGAACTTGGTCGGGTTATGTAGGTTTTCGATGCTTCGTCAGTATTTTAATTGATTTCTTTAATTACTAAATTTAATGACATGAAATTTTGCATGTGAATAGTTGAATGAATAAACTAATTTTTGGCATACATTTTACCATGCAATTCCTTTAGAACGTCGTGATATTTGACTGTTTTGTAAACAGTGATCTATTCATGGTAAAATTGTCCTTTAACTCTTTAATTACTAACGGAACATCATTGATACTTGGCAACATGTTTCAGATACTTACAAGGTTTGTATAAACGTGAAAATCTAGACCCCAAAGTGCATACTTTAAGAACTAAGACCTATTAAGTGTATTTTACGTTTATATTTTTATCTTTTAAGCCCTACGATTTTTTCTAAATCTGTTTTTTAATCAAATATAAACAAATTCAAAACAACGTATGTAAAAATCTACAGCTCTCTATGTAAGCGCTTTATATGAAAACTAGCTAATGGCCAAACGTTCGCGTAGCGGAAACTTGAATTTCTCCGAAGTTTATGCATGCACTCATTTTATTCATACATACACAATTACACACAAATACACACTAATTTTTGGACACACCTCTTTTCTTCTAAAGTCTATGGATTAAAATAAGTTCCGCCAGGACAACGTTCGCCCAGCGGAATCAGTTTTTGGTGAATTTCTCCACAATGGCTGCGTACACAATTTTTTTTTACCATACACAATTATACGACGTCATACACTAAATATCTGCATAATTAATATCTTTAAATTCAACAACATTCCGCTGCGCGAACGCACACGGCAGGGGGGGTTAAGCTCGCCTCTTCTTTTTAACCTCTACATCAACCGGCTCATCGAGCGACTGAGCTGCACACATGTCGGGTGCCACATTGATGGAACGAGTGTCAACAATATAAGCTATGCAGACGACATGGTGCTTCTCAGTCCCTCGATGGGTGGGTTGAAGAAGTTGTTATCGACCTGCGAGGCCTATGCGGAGGAGCATGGCTTAATATACAACTCGAAGAAGAGTGAAATTCTTGTATTTAAAGCACCTAAGCAGCAGCCGCGCAGTGTTCCTCCCATAAGTCTCAACGGTGTACCACTTAGAACTGTGGATAGTTTTAGGTACCTTGGCCACGTTGTTACGAGCGACCTAAGGGATGACTTAGATATAGAGAGGGAGCGCAGGGCGTTGTCTGTGAGGAGCAATATGATTGCCCGCAGGTTCGCTCGTTGTACTACAGACGTCAAAATAACCCTTTTTAAGGCGTTCTGTCAATCGTTTTACACGAGTGGCCTGTGGGTATCATACACGCGCCGAGCCTACAACGTCCTGCGTGTTCAATTTAATAATGCTTTTAGGATGCTGTTGGGACTGCCATGGCGTTGTAGCGCTTCAGGAATGTTCGCGGAGGCTCGCACAGATGGCTTCCATGCCATCATGCGAAAGAAAGCGGCCTCCTTGCTACAGCGCTTGCATGGTAGTAACAACAGAATCCTGAAAATGATAGCTGCCAGACCGGACTGTCCCTTTCAAGGACACTGGGTGGGGACAGTCATAGGTCTAAATAAATAATTATAATAATTTTTGTGAAAACTAACAATACTAACCTACTTATTTAAGCACCATTGTTACTAACACCAAAATACTAACATATTTATGGACCTTATAATAGTCTGAAATAAAGTTTTATTATTATTATTATTATTATTAACGCCTTCAATTCACCACTGGTGAATTAACACCTCTAAATCAACACCAATGATAGTGTCCTAACGAAGGTTCGGTTTCGGCTAGACAGTGGTTAAATCTATGGCCCGACCGAAACTGGCATTTGTGAACTGCTGGTATTCATCGAATATGAACGACTAACAAATAGACAGACGGCGTGGACTTAGTAATGATGTCCCCTTTGCGGCCAAAACCGGTTGTAACTACTAACTTTTACTTAAAAGATAAGGTTTGGTTTCGGCCCAAACTAGAAGAGCCCAATATACAGTTGCGGCTGAAAATCGTGTTTCAGTCAGACACTAGTGAATAAACGTCTTCACTTCACAACTGCTGAATAAACGCCTCTAAATTGGTAAAATAAGTAGGAAAACAAAAATAACTAAATGACATCATCTTACCATCAGTTTCCACTAAATGCCTGTATCCTAATTGGGTTTTCTTATTGTAAGGCACCACAATGCCTGCACCATGGAATGATCTTGTTACCATATGAGGTAATCTTTCCTTCATACTGAATTCATCCAAAGAAATGTTGTTCTTCTCAGCATAGGCTTTAATATTATCCATTAATTTTTGACAAGACATTGCAGTAAAAGGTGAGTGTTTCTTTTCATTTTGCAAATACACACTGAAAGAGAAATTTAAATATTAAGTACCTGGATGATGCACAGAACCAGGCAGGCCCAGCTGTGGGTGATTCTGGGCTGAAATGATGATTATTATGATGAAGTACATAAGATTTAATCTGAGAGAGAGACTTAAGCGGAGAGAATGAGATTTAGGTCAATTTAAAAAGAAAGAAAATACTTTTATTTGCGGCAAACAAGACACAAAAAAGAACATAAACACACAAATTTAGAAACTTTTATTAAATCTGAAAGACTCATATTTTTTATTATTATTTCCCTTTTAGTAAATACTTACTAAACAGCTCCAAATATGTTCTGAGCCATAGGAGTGATGTGGTAACCTTTCTCACTGTCATTACTGGCTACAAATACTGGTTTCTCATCAGGATCATCTCGAAAGTATCCAATGTGGTATTCGCTATTTCTTTTCTTCTTGAGAACAGCCTGTAAAAGATAGAATAATAAGAGATATCATGAATGTGAAACCAAAACAAATGTTATGGCATAAGTTTTAATGTCATTGTATTCAGCCCAGTTACCTGCGCAAGGAGAACATGCATATTAATAATGAAAATGTTTATAAAGTACCTGAAATTCTGGAGGATCATAAAAGAATCTCCAGTGAGTTAAGTACAACTCCTTACTGTCCAACTGAGGCAGTTTTCCTAACAGTAACTCATAAGGACCAATTGGCATCAAATTCACTCTTGTTAATGTATCTTCCACCGATTTACCACAATCACTGATGCATTCAAAAAACTTGAAAAAGTCTGTAGGCATTTCTACTAAAAACAGTTCCTTTAGGAGACTGTTGTCTGTACTTTTATCATGAAATGTAATATTTTCTGGAAGTTTTACAGCTTTAAGTTTTTCACGTTCAGGTTTGGGTACTTCAGGATGTTCAGATTTATCATCACTGTCATCGTTTGCCGTTTTTTCTTTTCTATCATTGCTGTCATCGTTTGCCGTTTTTTCTTTACTATCATTGCTGTCATCGTTTGCCGTTTTTTCTTTACTATCATTGCTGTCATCGTTTGCCGGCTTTTCTTTACTATCATTGCCGTCTTTTACCGCCAAATCTTCACTACTACCGCTAGGTAGTTTATCCTTGCGAGGGTTATGTGAATGGCGTGGAGAGTCTCTAGTATACGGAGAGAATCGTCTCTTGTTACGATGAACATCTTTTCTAGTGTTTTGGGGTGGATGTTTGAATTTTTGGTGATGTTCCGGATTCTTTTGATAACATTTAGCTCCGTATTTACAAACAGTTCTTGGATCGTTCACGTACTCTTTCCATTCATCTGCCATTATAGAGTCAATACTTCAGCCGATTCACAAGATTTCACAAAGTTCTGAGTGTATTTACTAACTTTAATTTTTAGTTTACTGGCCAACTAAACTTTATTTTTTAGTTTACTGGCCAATGAAGAATTGCGGATGGACATGAACTGCCAGTCTGACATGTTTGTTGGAATACGTCAAATTCACAGTCAAATGTCTAGGTATGTCAAATGAAACGAGCCATTTGACAGATGCACAGAATTTGTGGGCTTTGACTTCCTGTAGTTTTAGTCTGAAAATTCAAAAAAATATATTATAACGTTGAGCTGCCTTTTACGAACTTGGTTTAGATTAAAGCAGGCTTTGCTATTTTGTTAAAATGATGTTCGAAATTGTTTTAGATGTAATGTGAGGCTGAGGCATATTGTTCCCTTGTTCCATTGCCACCAAGCCAGGAACAGACTAGCTACGTGAAGTCTACTCACACGCAGGTAAGTTTCCACTTTTTTAGGTCAATAATAGCTATATTTACAAGCTTTTTTCAATATTACGCAAGTTAGCAAAACAAAAGACAAAATAAAAAGTCAATGTGTGAAACTATTTACCAGAAAGGTGTGGCCAGTGTGGCCTACTCATTACAATTCAATAACTTTGAAATGCCGAGTGGCGAGTGGCGACACTAACATCGTGAACCGTAAAATGAACAGCCCTGAAAAAATCGTGATTTTTTAACATTTTTTCATAATTTTTTTGTGTCATTCGTATGATTGGAGGAGAAGATAGAGTGGATTACCATTTTTTATAAAATAACTAAATATTGCTAAGGATTCGTTAATATCCGATAAAAACCAACCAGAACATGACAATTGGTGTTTTATTTACTTTAATTGAAATAATGTCCGGAACGTGATTTACATAGTGTAGTATTAATTTTCAAATTCATTGGTGCGATAAATTTCATAAATGTTAACGTTTGTAAATCGGTGCACAATGTAGTTAATAATATTTTATGTGTTTTCAATGAATGGGTGTATAGAATTTTTCAATAATTTACCAAGGACATGTACATAATAAATCATCGTTACTCACGACGTTCTTCAATTTCTGCGGGCGACGAATCATGCTATTCAGCTGGTAAATATATAAATCTTCATAATCTTTAGTTCATTTGACCTGTGGAATGTTTGAAAATGCTCTCTAAATTTATTTATTGGTAATTTTTTCACTCTTTTTTTTTTGTGCAGTCTAGCTACAGATAAATAATAGATATAGCTTTTATAAATATTTATTTCATTAGTACTAATAGTTATTGTCATAACATGATGAGAGTGTAAGAGAACCATCAGCTGATAACATTTCTGTACAACAGGATCTCTATTTTGATCTTGGCAATTTTCTGGGTTTTATTGGATGTATTTTGAATTGTCTGCCGTTCAGTTGGATCAAGAACCATCAAGATTGATGTCATCACTTACCATTCCCTTTGTCATGAAAGGATTTGCCTGTTAACTCATTCAAGACAGAATTATTTCTTCTTTCTTTTAATATAGATCTTCTTTTTGTGTAAATGGTACTTTAGTGGATTATAATTATATTGTTTAAACCCAGTAGGCAGTTATGTTGATTGCGGCATGAGTGGCATTATTTAGGTTGTGGGCAGGCGTTTAGGACACTCCAGCAAGTGAGACATAGTCTGATCAAAAGCTTTTAATATTTATTCAGGTGTCTGATATCCCTTGGTGGCCAGTCATCTATTAAAATTGCTCCCTAAAGTGTAGAGTAATTTATGAAATGGTTATTTTCTAAATTGTTGTACTGGTGCTATGACATTATTTCCTTTCAACATAATTCTCAAGTCAGATTTGATCTTACGAGAATCTTTTAAATACAATCAATAATTATGCATGATAATATTTTGCATAATGATTTCACTGTTAGTAGAAGATCGATGATAATCTCATAATGGTGCATTTTTCATTAGATGTAACATATTCTAATCAAATCTTGCTTTATTATACAGGGCAATCCTTGCATGTGCGGATGTGCAGTACCTATGTGGTTGAGAATAGATAGTAATAAAAAAATATTTATTATGCATCAAATAAATCATTTTAATCTTGTGTTGTCAAGGTGAAATAAAAATGAGACACCTAACTTCATCTTTCTGATTGACCGACCCTTGACAATTCAAAAGTGCCTGTGATTGGGTTATTTGAAATAAATGCTTTGAGGCAAGATCACTCTCTCTGCGGTGATGTAAAGGATTTGTAATGCCCCAAAAACTAGATACATGCGAGATCTATGATTATGACTTATTTTTGTGTATATATTTAGTTGGTAAACCTTTATTTAGTATAAATAAATAAACTAAAATAAAATAAATAAATTTTTTGGATGTCATAATGTTGATGACATTATTACAATTATTGCTTGAATAATCATATGCCCTATTTTTTTGTTGTGTACATAGGTCCGCTCTATGGCATACAGAAAATTCGTAATGAATATCTCCCCAAAAAGACTTCACAATTGATATTAATTTTTTTATTAGTCTTCCATACTGTGTTTTACAAAAACATGAGCTTAGTATTTAAAAAAGCATAGCCCATACCAACACAAGTGGTACTTAATTTTTTTGAACTATGTATCAAAAGTAGATATTTCTTAGTTTTGTATTTAATACCCCGACTTTTATTATAGATTTGATCTGTAAAAGGTATAGCCATAAAACTGTCACAAAAACCTTATTAGAATGCCTTGGAAAATAAAATTAACAGTTATTTTAGTCTAAAAACAGAGATGACAGTGCAAACATATTTAAACTTCTTTCTTTTGAGGACAGAATATCTAGTTACCGCTTCTTTTATTTTTTCTGTAATAGATATTGATTTTTTATATATTGAGGTAGTTTCAAAAAAATAATTTAATTTAAGAACATAAATTAGAACAAAGTAACTAAGATTTTACTCAATTAAGTAACTATACATGTAAACCAACAAAATACCCTTAATAAACTCTACAACATATTTTACATTTGTATAATAAACTTTGCAATTGCATGATATTCTACAGGGTGGCAGAGACATCGACGCGCAACCTGTTACCATGGATTCAGCACATGATTCTAAACACCCTTTTTTTTTTTTTTTTTTTCTGGGTGGGAAATCATCATTTGACTCCTCCCGCTCTGGGCGGAGCAGAAGGGAGTGTCAGACTTTTACTGACTAAAACCCACCCGTGTTCCTTCAGTTGCCTGTGCCAGGGACCACGGTATCTCTTTCGAACAACCCGCAGCCCCGGCGGCATCGGCCCTAGCGGACCCCGTCAGTTCGTGTTGACAGCTCTTTGAGGCGCGCGTGGAACACAACGCGCCGTCGACCCGGGCCTGGTCCTTACCGGGTGGCGAGCTGCCCATAGCTCGCCGCCCGCAAGCCCGCGCCTACGGTGGCCGGGAGTCGGCTGTTGACTCCCGTCCAGGGCGTCTCCTGCGGCGGCTAGGCGCGCGAGGGTGCAGCGATTGCCTCTCCCTCACGCGCTCCGCCTCCTCCTTCGCGAGCATTACTGCTTCGCAGAAGGAGGTGACGGCCTCCCATTCACTCTCGCTCCGTACCATGGCCTGTATGAGGGCCGGACGCGAGAGGTCGCCGCCGCCGATCGCCGCCACGAGGACACGGCGGGGCCCCGCCCAAGCCGGGCAGACCTCCACCGTATGCTCCACCGTGTCCTCCGGGCGATTCCCACAGTGGTGACACCCTGGCGTTTCTTCCCGCTTTATCCTGAACAGGAACCTCCCGAAACAACCGTGTCCGGTGAGGACCTGCGTCAGGTGGAAGGTGAGGGCGCCGTGGCGCCTCTCTAGCCACTCCTCAAAGAGGGGACTTATCGCCGTAATTGTGGCGTGCCCAGCGCTGGGTTGCGACAATCGCACTCTCCATGCCGCCATGAGATCCCGCCGGAGCTCTGTCCGCTGTGCCGTGATTTCTCGCGGCAGCGGAGCAACGCCCCGGCGTTTTGCCTCCTCTCGCCACTCCCATATGTGGGCGAGGACTTTGGCCTCCAGATCCCATGGCGGCAATCAATTCTAAACACCCTCACGTCGATAGATTTCATTTCTGTTCTATACATTTTGACTGCGTAGGTATTGCACTTTCCTATGAAACAGCAGATATTTTTTTTTGATAACTGACAAAACATTTCTACGCTAAGGGGTCTAAAATCATGTGCTGAATTCATGGTTACAGATTGCATGTCGATGTCCCTGCTACCCGGTATTTAGATGTAATTAAGTTAGGACGCTCAGTAATTACACAGCCACTTGAATACACTCAGTGTAGGTGGCTATCTAAAGTATAATACATTAGCGTTGCACATGGCTATAGCTTCTATCAGGCTGGCTGGATCGACGCACTTAGCCGCGGAAGGTACTCAAGGCCGTAGTCGAAAATTATATTAGTAATTTTTGAAGTTCGTAACAAAAAAGCCTCCCCGATATTTTGTTCAAAATTAAAACAATACAAACAAAATTGTTTGAAATAATGTTTCATACAGTAAAATTTAGTTTCTATAAAACCATCCATAAAAATCTGCTTCACTGACCCAGGGTGCTCCAGGGAACCTGCAAGTAATAAATCTAGAGTTCCTACCGCTTGACACGTAGTGACATCTCGCTCGACCTCTACCCGGATAATATATTGTTTTCAAACGATCTAATAATTTTAAAATAACCGTACTTATAATAAATCTGCTAACGCAGTCGAACAAATTAATGTGATGAAGTTCTCATAGAATAATAATGATCGGTAACGCCCTTAGCGTTTTCTAGCTGTGCCTACGCATGTATTGTCTTAACAATGCACGTCTCTTAAAGCCGCGTGAATCCCCTTCAGCCATAACATTTTGATCGTAAGTTAAAGGCGCGTGTGCACCATTTTAACCCCGCGTGACAAACGATCGCTACACCGATACTAATCGCTAACATATCCAATAACCGTGACAAAAAAGGTGCCTCCCACAAACGCAATAAGCCAGTGCAGCTTATAACTTTAGACTTCTGATTTTCTTGTGTTGACATAAGCTAGAACGTCCAGGGTGCGCTAAATGAACGCTTCGTAGATACCGTCACTCGATGAGGGTTTTTAAGACTAGAACAAGGCCCCAAAATCCCTGAGAGAATAAGCAAAAGTGTGGAAACGTGAAGTATAATTTCAGACAAAAAATAATTGTTATGGCAGATTCCTGAAGGATTGCCTTCAGGAATCTGCCATAACAATTTTTTGTCATGCATGACAAAGCCAGGCCTTAGACCTTATGACTCACGTTTGTAATTTCTTGTGCCATGCGCATGGTATGCACTATGTTAATATTTTCTTGTACGCTTGCCAAGTCTCACTGAATGTTACTAATGTACAGCCACCAACAAAACGATAATGATTACCCAAATTCAAGTAAATAACTAGCTAGTAACTTGTGATTTTATTCGTTTAACTGAGTGAAGAATTTTTTGACGAGGTCTTTGTCGTTACTTTTCGCCTGTTCACCAATCGCCAGTAGGTTTAACTATGCAAGAATGTACCTTTGTATGTTTTCCGATGTGGTGATAGTAAATGTCTCGTAGGTACGAGTTCTCAGATTTATTTTATTGGCTATGCACAACATTGGAGCCTCCAATCGATTATTATCAGATTAAGTGGGTCCTTCCGTCCATTTGGAGATGGCCTCAAGTGATTTGCTTCATTGGTGTAAAAAAATGTTAAAGACATCGTAGTAATTATTTTTGCTATACCTAAGCCTAAAAAATAGTTCAAAATAAATTAGCCAAAAGCTTTTGATCTCAAAAATCAATTTTGAATTTTCATGTTTTTCGACGAAGTTATAGTTCTTACTTACTTCTTTGTGTTCAAACAAACAATTTCTTATACATACAGTTTTTTATAAAGTCGTATAGGTAGTCTTATTTGTTATAAAAGCACAGCCGTGCACGCCATTTTTATTAAATTCCATATTACGTAAAACATAATTCACGTTTCTGTTCATATTCTCTGGTGCTTTCGTCCGTAAAATGTATATTTAGGTCCAGCAGTTTTGCGCTATAAAATAAAATTGTGGACTTCCTTTGTTACGTGATGCATAATAAGCTTGGATCTTAACGAAACAAACATCGCCCATATTGTAGGTAATGATTTGAGCTGTTACTCCTTCATAAGTGACCGAGTGCTCCACCTGCGTCGCTATATTTAGTTTCATTGTGTGTTGGGTGTAATACATCGATCTGCCGTGCAATTTAGAACTGTGCTCTGTACCTATATCTACGTTATTAACGTTAGTATATAGGTACACACGTTGGCTTGTATATTACTTACTGGTGTGATTGCATGAAACTTGATTGGATAATAATCTTTTATCGTATTAAGAAATTGCTTCTTAATACGATAAAAGCTTCTTTGCTAGTAGTTAATCGTAGTCTCTGTATTTGGCGGTCTTGAGAAGTCCTCCAAATATATTAAAATGGAGGGTTTTACGACATGCGGAATTTACTCTTTTATCTTTATTCTCCCACCTATTTTCTGAGTTAGGTATCTGGATTGAGTAGGCAGGTACATAATTAGGACGGGCACCCTTGTTGGTATAAGCCTCTTTCGTGAATATCCGTTCATTGTTTTAGACAGCCGATATGAGAGCTAAATACTTGTCCTACATAACAACATGTAATGTGCTCTTGGATTTTTTTCTTTCAAGCTCATAAATACCATCGTATTTATGGCAAAAATATTTGAGTTAGTGATTTTCTGAGTTCTCAGATTAGTGTGGTAAACTATTAACTTTTACTTTTGCCATGCAAATACTTGTGCTATTTATATAAAATCAAGTTAATATAGAAGGACTATAAATTTCCGAGAAGATTTATTTGTTTGGTTTGTACCTTTACCTACCTATCACACCTGTGTGCCTCTTCGAATATAAACTTGATTGATGGATCAAACTGAATTCAATATTGAGTTTGTGTTAGCTGTGTCTAGCCAGGCACGTGATCAACTCCTATTCCTTTTCCTTCAATGTCCTTCATAGTATATTTTCGTAGGAGGTTGATGTTGTTGGCTCCAATCGGACAATGGTGAATGTTTGTTCCACGAAATGTTTGAAAATGACAACATGACACGCGTTTTGTTATCTATTTGTGTTCGGAAGATCAGTAGAGATGAACTGTAGGAACACATCCTGTTCCATCTATGTGCATCTAATCTAGTAACTAGTGCAGTGTGTAACAATTTTTTTTTGCTTTCAACAAATAACTCTATACGATTGTGGGTAATGCCAACATTGCTTTATAGATGCAGATTTGAATTTGTGGCGACTATTTTTTTTTTCAGATACTCTGTCTTATAAAGGTATAATAAATGTGGAATGTTAGGTAGGTATAGATTTTTATGACTTAAACGTGTCAAGTATTTCGTTCTAACCCCCCAGTAGGACAAAATATAAAAGGTCCAAAACTCTTGCACTTTCAGGTTTAAACTTTGTAGAAGTGCCCATATTTATATTATTGGCGATGTGATGAAAACTAAATATTTAAATGGAAATTTGAAATGTAGAAATCATTCCACAATATGCACGCCGTGTCCCAGATATGTCGGGAGTGTAGTCCGATGCAACTGGCGAACGGAAATCGCCTAGCGACAACATTGTTGTGCGGTCTCTCTTGTTCGACTTATGAAGTACATAGGTACCCAGTACCAACATAAACCTCATCCACATGATCGATTTGGTGTAAATCTCTCGTGGATTTTCCTAATTACCTAACCTACGTAGTAATAATTTTTCAAATGAATCCTTCTCTATCTATAGATAGAGCAATAACGTTTAAGTGAAATATTCAACATGTTACTACCTATCCATAGGTGTATCTATCCGATAAGCACTTATCCGGAGACTTAGTCCACAAAGATAAATTGATCCGGAAAAAATAATATTTTTGAGTACCTAGGTACTTTTATTTGATAAACCACTTTCCTTCATCTAGGGAATTCTAAGGGATTAAAAAGATAATGTAAAAAGGTTTCTAAATAATTTTGTGTATACATTGTCTCAAAATCAGACGAGTTTAGTAATAGATGGTTTTATTGTTCGCAGGCGATGAACGTTTGACCGCGCGATGGACCACCGAGATGGATGGACTGGCATCGAGCCGGTGGCGACCGGGAACTCTACTGATAATATCTCCCGGGCCGCCGAACGCGACCGGGTGCGCATCGAGTTCTATGCCACTTATGACGTCATGACGGGCGTACGAATAGCCGCTACTCTTGGTGGCTTCTTCGCATTAATGGTTTTTCTGATCGTCTATAAAAGCCGTAGCAAATCCGTGAAGGCATTAAACGACCCAAAACTAGTGGAAATGGCTGAAGCTGTTGTTGCCGAAGAGCAAGCTGTGGAAGAGGAAAGGCAACTTACGGCAGCGCTAGAGGAAGCGCTATCAGAACGTGCGCGTTCTCGTCCATCAATAAGTGAGGAGCCCCCTTGGCCTCGAACAGCGCGTTTTGCGTCATATGGAGGTGGATATGGGAGCTTATTAACGCCGCCTCGTCGGTTGTCGACCTTACGCGGTGATTCACTTCCTGGTTCAGCGTTACGTTTCGCAGAGCGTCGAGCATCAGCTGGTCCCCGCGACCGACGTTTGAGCTCTGCGACTTGTTCCAGCTCAGGAAGCTCCTATTTGGAGAGACGCGGTTCATCAGTAGTGTGTGCTTTGCCAGAACGCCGTTTATCGCCTTGCCCTAGTGAGCGACTTGCCCCTCTCGCGTCAGTAGGCAGCGTAGGCCCGTCCTATGCGGTAGAGTGTGAATTAGCGTCAGTGGGTGCGGATTCAGTATTTGCAGAGGACGATGCAGACTCCACTGATGACGAAGTAGAGCAGTTTTCGACGGATAGTGGAGGTGGTGAGGCGACGTTGGTAGGCGAGTGCACGGAGCTTTCTAGTCGTCCAACAACACTGCCACTGCAGCTGGACCGTGCTTCACATTCACGAGAAACGTTGTTCTAGTCTATGCCGAACGGTAGTATATAACTGTTGGCAAATTTAATGTTAGTTAACACATTAAAATATCGACATTTTTCATTGCCAAAACTATTTATTTGTATTTTAACATATCATAAAATTCGACATATCATTTGGTTTTAAAACTACCAAATTGAAATTTTATTCATACCTACTCTATTTAACGAACGGACTGTAAATTCCCATGAAACTGCTGTTGCTTTTTGACAAGCATGATTAATGTAATTTATCGCTTGTACTTGCGCTTATTATTTTTGACTATCAATTGGATTGTAAAGAGTCGATATTTTAATATGTGATAATCATTTATGTATATAGATTGTTTTTGTTAATAAATTGATGTTTCATAATGTTGATGTTCCCAGCCCACGAAAAAAATGTAAACAATGTACTAATTACTTAATATATGTTGCGTATGTGTATACATAGGTAGCAAATTAGTTAAATTTTGCTCATGTGTATTTATTTTGCTAACGGCTGATCAGTACAATAAACATAATTACCCACGCATACTTATCAAATTCCGCTGGTATTCACCATAGTGTTCGATTCGATGTAAAAGTAATATGTAAAGATTTGCCGAATTAGTCATTTGTAGTTACATTAAATTAATGTAATTATTTAATATAATAGTTTTCGACGAATTTTTAACTTCTGTAAATCGCCATTCTATTTACAAAGTTTTCAACTCTACCGGGCTAACTGCCAACCCCACTGAAAGTGCGGTTGATGATCTAACCAAAGCATTGCCGACTCACATGGTGTTTGTACAATGTAGATATGTATTAACTTGTTAGGGTAGATAATCGTCAGTGAAGTCAATTGAGAATGTGTATTTGTATTATACTTAATTAGTTTTGTAAACTACAGTTTTACTTAGAAATCAAGGGCACAGAAGACCAATACGTCCTTTGAACAATAATTTGAAGTGGGAAGCGGCCTAAGATGTTGCTCGTACCAATGTCATTTTCCAAGTAAACTGCCACTGTAAGTTCTTGTTAGTAACGATGTTACGCGGACACCGGGGTTTTATTGATTCTGGGTGTTTCGATCCCGCCACAGCCACACGCGGGCCCAGTAGATTGATTACGCATAAGTCGTTTTTATTACGATTTAGAGTTACGTGTTAGTTTATGTAATGTTCGTTGCTCGAATTAAAAAGAGCTCCCTGTAGTCTGTAAAATGTTGAAATGTATGTAAAAAATTGTAAATATAAAACACAACTCATTTATTGTTTCATTTTCATGATTCAAAAAGTCGTTTGTTCACTTCGCTTAAACCTAATTATTTATTTATTTGTACTTCAAGTAATAGTAATACTTAAGGTGAACTAAATATGGTTTCATTTCAGTAACGCTAGACTAAAATAAAACAGCATACGCGCCTATAGTTCTGGGTGAATACCATGGGCCCTGCGCCTAAACGGCCCAGCAAGTCAAAGGCCTAGGAATTTAATAAAAAAATCTAGGTAAAAAAAGGTTGGTAGGAACAACTGGGCTCCTTTTATAGCAGGCTTGTTGGGAAACACTTGAGGTTATTCGAATATAACAAAACTACACAAATAAAGCTGTAGGTATCATAAATAAAATAGGTTTGCATATCGTAGCTACAATAAACGATGTAAGTAAACAAAATATCAAAGGGGAAAACCTACGTAACCACAGTACTTATGCCCACTTTTATCTGTAGTGTCTAGTATTAAGTCATTGAAAGTACATGGTCGTAAAACTTTACGACCGACGAGGTACGAATCAAGGAAATATTTAAATGTCTGATGAAAAAATATACGAATCTAAAAAAATGTACAATGGAAAAATAAACGAGTTGTTAAGATTTCATAACATAGAGATTGAAGTACAGTACCTATCATAGCTCATTTTCATATTGATCAGCAGAATTTTATTCGGAATAGGTGGCGCCAATTCAATCAATTTCCTTGTACCTACAACTTTTGGTTTGATTATTGAGCGAGAGCTCACATAATAAATTAAATACGAATACCTACCTAATCACATTTAGATATATCAATGCCTAATTAGCAATGAGCTAAACATCATATTTACCCCTTAACCTTAATCCCTTATTTACCCATTAACCTTAGAAATAAATTGCTATTCAAATAGTGGACGAAATACACCACAGAACATAATATATACGCTAACGGGAAATACACCTTCAAATTCGACGCGCACGGTGCATGCTTTAACAAATGAAACTTCCCGCGGAAACTACGGGCTGGTATTGGCAATTTTGACATAACTAAACAGAACATTGATTCAAGATTATTGTGTGATCGGATATTCTTCTTGGCTATCGGACAATCAATAAAAAATATTTTAACCGTCTGGTTTATGGAGTGCAGCTGCAGTAGTAAGTGGTTACTGTAATTTTATCAGCCAAGAAGACCCTACTACCAGCACTATATGTACTCAGCATGTGGATGCAAAAGGTTGTGGACCAAGCCAAGGAGCTTGTTTAGTGCCGCCGGGGCTGCGGGTTGTTCGAAAGAGATACCGTGGCCCCTGGCACAGGGAACTGAAGCAACACTGGTGGGTTTTAGTCAGTAAAAGTCTGACACTCCCTTCTGCTACGCCCAGAGCGGGAGGGGTCATTTGATGATTTCCCACCCAAAAAAAAGGAGCTTGTTTAGTGCGTTTAGAGCATTGTTTTTGTCGTATGTTGCCAGTAATAGGCATCAGTTTCTATACTTCATTCTTATTTATGACGTTAGTAAAGCTAAGAAGAGCGTTTCCGTCATATTTTTAACGGACGTCGTGATAATCTTAAATTTTCACTAGTAGAAAGTAGAAGCATGGCACAAAGAGAGGAGACATATACTCAGCAGTGGGTGGAACAAAGTAATAAAATAATGATGATAATAATCATTTCAGCTTCATTGGTACCTATGAAAACTCCCGGTAGGTATTACGTAGGTGTTTCACAACATGGACCACTACCTACTACAAGTATTTTTATCTCACGAAACGTCACGCGCTTTATTTGTGGTTATCAAGTGTACAAACACGCTGTGAATGTGTGTGTGAAGTAGCGTCAGCGCATAAAATACACACACTTCCAACTTCGCCATTGTGTGGGATGGTACCGAGATCGCCTGCGCGCGTTTACACGCATATTTACAGACTATTTGTATACTTGGTAACCACAAGTAAAGATCTAGTCGCTTCGTGAGATAAAATACTATACTAAACACAAGCTTTCACGTTATCATTCGTGGCAAGTTTTCGAACGCAAATGCTTGGTTGTCAAACGTCATCGCCCGTTTGACAGACACTGTCAAAGTGTCAAGTGGCAAATCAAATCTAGAGAAGTGAGATTGTTCAATTTTGTAATTGTTGATTTCATAACTTTTAATTTTTGTGGATAGAAATTAAGCGGAAATCATGGACGACGATTTACCGACCGATTTCCAGGTCATCGTTGTGGGGACAGGTATGCTATAATATCCTTGTAATACTGCACCGGTCATGATGGCGATAGCAGCCTACTTATCGATCCTTTTTTTTCATAGGTAGCTGTCTAGTCATCAATTTTACTTTTGAAAATGCTTGAGTGTGGCCTATTTTGTGAAAAAAATGGCCTTTATACTGCATCTACTTATTTTTTAGTAATAATAGTAGCAGTAAAACGTGAACTACCGCCCCAATACTGCAGCTTAGTCATTAATTAAATATTTGCACAGACAGTGGAGCTCTGTCATTGTCTGCCTACATGAAATTTATGAATACGTTCAACTGTTTCAGAATGTAAGCCATGAAATGCTTAGAACACCATTTCTAATGGGTTGAAAATGGTTATAATAATTTTTTTTTTTTACTAGTTAGGTAGGTAGATAGGTACCACTTCTTGGTTTAATCATTATTTGCTAATGATATCTTTACACTAGATTGGTATTATTATTGGTATTATTATTATTGGTTCTAGCTTCTGTTTGGAAAATAGCTTGGAATGTCTGAAGTAAAATAAATGAATATCTAGTCACCATGTGCACAATCCACTAGGCAACTTATTTAATATTATGAAGATAATAAGTAGCTTTGGTTTTCATTTTAACTGTCATAACTAGGCGAGGCCTTTATTATTAGCAGTTGAATGTTATTCAGTTATGACTTTAAGAGTAAAGCAGTTAATTGGAAACTAATTAACTCTGAATATTAATTTAGTTGAAATCAACTGCAATATGAAACTACTGTTACTCAAAAATAAATGTATTAGTTGAAATATAATCTAATTAGAAATAATACATTTCCCATGGCTGACATAAGAGAATGTTTCCATTATAGAGTAGGGGCACTGATTACTTCTGTAATCAGTGCCCCTGCATTAAGGCAAGACGATGCGCAGCATGCCCTTCTGTTCTTAAGATATTTGGTAGTCATTTATTTAGCTGACTTCTTAGTGCGCAGTGACAGTTTAGGTTTGTAGAGATATAGAGATAGGTTGCTGGTTCATGTAGAAAACTGGTATACAGACATATCCGGTTAGACTGGAAGCTGCTCCTTCTTCGTTGGGAAATAATCTAGGCAGATGATGACTCTTTTGTATAGATACCCTTCATACCCTACCTTTTGGTATCAGCCTAAATAATCACATCAAAATCAGTCATTGCAGAGTTTAAATCAATAACATTATTTAGGTTGCTACAATTTGCTTAAGAGACACTTAAAGTGCATCTAACAATGGCAAAACATTTTTTGTTTTGTTTTTGAGACTGCTTGTGTTGTAATAAAGAAGCAATTAAGCATTACCTAATACAGCAAAAATACTGTACAAAAGAAAAAATACTGACTGTCTGTAAAAGTTTTATTGAGAAGCAAACAGTAACTTAGACATCATTTATATTTTTTACTTTATCATAATTTCTGCATGTATGATAATTATTAATTAAATTTTAGACCAGGTGAGTTCTTGAACAGGGATCTCTGTTGCAGTGATACTATTTAGTAATAATAGTGTATCCATCTTTAGATTTTCAAACATGTTATTTATTCATTATCCTGGACAATTTAAAATGAAAAAGAATCTCCACGTCATCATCATCTGCCTAGCCTTTTCCCAACTACGTCGGGGTCGGCTTCCAGTCTAACCGGATGCAACTGAATACCAGTATTTTACGTGGAAATAAAATTCCTACCCTCCATAATTATTTATTTTTAGCCTATATTGTCCCACTGCAGAGCAAAGGCCTTCCTTTCTCCTGTCCACTCCTGTCTACTCCTGTCTGTCTAGCTCAAGAAAGAGAGGAGTCCCTGCATAAGAACAGCATTATTACACAAGTATTTTACATTTTTTCAACTTCACTTGTTCTTCATGAAGATGTACTATTTATCTTTGCTTAGGAATGGTGGAGTCCATAGTGGCGGCCGCCTGCAGCAGAATAGGAAAAAATGTCTTACATCTAGACTCAAGCGACCATTATGGAGGCCTATGGGCGTCCTACAACTTTGATGGTCTGCAAAAATTTATCAAAGAAGTCAACTCTGACCCTAAAAGACAACTACAAGTTTACAATTTAGCTGAAAAATGGTATATTGAAAAGTGAGTAAGATTATATATTTTTCAATATTCGTATATTCTCTTGAGATTGTAGCAGCTTTAAAAATGCTGGGTCTGTAGATGTTTAATGATCTGCAAGCATTTCCCTTAAGGTCACATAAAATTACAATTTCAGTTTTTCGGGACTCTTAATATCAGTGTTACTAACAAACAAAATGTGAACTCCATTTTATTGAATTCAATAGGGAATCTGCACAAGATGAGAAAAAAGAAGAAGGAGAGGAAAAGCCTGAAGATGCCAAACCAGAGCCAGGAAAGAAGGTATGGAGCCAGGCCAACTTCGCGTCAGAGTATAGGAAGTTCAACATTGATATGACACCAAAGGTAAGGAACTTTTTCCTATCCATAATTTTTTATATTTCGTGCATTTGAGACCCAGTTCTACATTATGAGTGAAAACAAAGCAATATGGAAGGCCAAAACAACCAACTATCGACCTGATCCATTGTTACTTTTCGCCCAGACTGCGTCTTCTGTTGTGTTGTTAAAGTAAGTTACAACAAATCAGTTCTTCACCTATATAACTGTCTTTCCATAACATAGCTGCTGTTCTCCCGCGGTCCTCTCGTCGAGCTGCTGATATCCTCGAACATCGCACGTTACGCAGAGTTTCGCTGTGTCACGCGGGTTTTGACTTGGCTCAGCGACCGACTGACGCCCGTTCCCTGCTCCCGAGCCGATGTCTTCGCCACCGAAGCCGTCGGCATCGTCGAGAAACGTCAGCTCATGAAGATGCTGACGTCTATTGTTGGATACAATGAGGAGGAGATGAATAATGAATTTAAAGGTATGTTTTATAAACGGGTTTCTTTTGTAGTCTCGAAATTCCTATAAATTCACGAAACTATCTGATAATGTCGGAAAAAGAATACACTCAATGTCTCCAAACGCTTAATTTACCTACATCTTGCCCACTAGATTGGAACGACAAGACCTTCAAAGAGTACCTAGCACACAAGGGTCTGACTCCCAACCTCATCCACTACGTGCTGTACGCGATCGCCGGCGGCACCAACACCATGCCTTGCCTCGAGGGCGTGAAGGAATGCAAGAAGTTCCTCATGAGCCTCGGACGCTACGGCAACACGCCTTTCCTATGGCCCATGTACGGCAGCGGAGAATTACCACAATGCTTCTGCAGGTGCGTATGACAAATTAGATCGAGTGGGTGAATGACTGATCATTCGTTTATCAAGACGTTCGATGCTACTAGGTTTATACAGGATAGTTTCAACAAACACCTGTGTGTATAATATGTTGTAGAATAGTCTTCAACACAGAATTCGACACGGTGAATGTTTTATTTTGACTTTATGAGATTAATCCACATTAGCAAGCCAATTCATGTCAATCGGAATGATTATTTCAAAATGTAAGACCATTTTACTTAGCAGCTGAGAGATTTATGTTACATTATCAATTGTTATTGCAAAAAAAGTGCACCATGAAGGTGCCGGCTCGATGGTCGCCGGTACAATGACCCAAATGTGCACAACTCGACTACGCAAACAAAAATGAAGCAACTTTCTAATGTTGCATGCAGCACGATTTAAGATATCGTAATTTTAAAAACGGACTTTTCTTTTATCACTTTATTATTTAATGTATGCTATAGGAATTCCAAATCTATCAGTTTTGTTACGTAGTTGATCAATCAAGGTGAGGTGTTTTAATTGTTAACATATTTGCGCGTAGCGGCATAAAAACGTCGCTGAATCATCGAGTGTCACAATCTTAAGTATCAAATGAGAGAATGTTGAGGGTTTGGCATTCACGTTTTCCCATTAGCTAAACACAGGTCTCAATATTTTTGCGTAAACATTCCGCGGAATGAGGAAGAGTGTACATTCTATATTTGGAAAATAATAATAAAGCATCATAATTACTTATTCTAAAGCTGTGTGGTTGACTATCGTTTATTTCTTGTTATTTCAGGAGTTTAGGTCGTAGGTAGAGAAACAAAGACAACGCAACATGTGGGTCGAGTCAAAAATAAACAGACTTTTATAGACACGCTGAAACTTTTATGTTCATAGAACTATTGAACTGGTTTATTTGCGTTTTTCACAAGGTTATTCACTGAGGAAGTTTATAATTAAGATTTGGCAATTGCTACTATGCTTGGTTTAATCATTATAATTTAATGAAATATTCTAGATTGATGTTCTGTGAATGTAGGTATCTTGTTGGCTATAAAGATCGAATTAGCGGAAACTTACATTACTTCGTCGAAATAGTGAATGTCTATATTTTATGAGCGATCAGAAACGGGTGCTTCAAAATATTCCACTAGTTCAAAAGTTTAGCATTCTTCAATAAATTGTATGTTATATTTTTAGATTGTGCGCTGTTTTCGGCGGCGTGTATTGTCTGAACCGGCCGATCGACAAGGTCCAGACAAAGACTGTGGACGAAGGGAAGACGGTGGTGACGATTGACAGCAAGTCTAAGACTTTGAACTGTGACCACTTGGTGATCGGCATCAACGAATGTCCTAAGGACTTGATCTCGCCGGAGCCGGCCGAGAGTAGCGACATATCTAAGGCTGTGTTCATAACTAATGGCTCAATAATGAAGAATGATAAGGAGCCATTGACGCTGCTTCGTTTCCCCCCCCTCAATGATGGCGACCACTCTGTGACCGTGCTGGAAGTTGGCCCGGCCACGGGCTCCTGCCCCAAAGGACTGTGTAAGTATAGAATGCACATTGTGTGCGGTTTGTTACCTCAAACGGTCATTATTTTGGACATTCTCTCTTGACCTTAATTTGTGAAAAATTCCAACCAAGACGGCTAGACGCGATGAAACAAATTAGGATGCAAGAAGCCGTCTGAAGTGTTTTCTATTTTAACTTTTAACATCCGCGTTGTGGATCCGGTAGTTAACATCAGTAGATAGATACTTAATTTGGATGCTTAATTAGGCATTTGACGAGATTTGCTGCAATTATACATTTGTGTCATTTATCTAGTGGCAGCCTCCCCTTATAGCGTCCAAAAAACTATATTATTTACGCATACGATACGATATTGAAACGCACTTTTTTTGAACGCGCTACCGTTCCTTCAAAGCGATCCAAAAAACATCTGCTAATTGGCCACGCATGAATCATCGGTGGTACTTTTCTTTACGACCAGATAAATCATGTCCGCGCCACTGACGATATTTAAACTGGCTTGCAAGTTTGATACTTCCAACTAGCCCGCAAAGTACTTACACAAAAATTCGCCCAGGGTCACAAGCTCATTTAACTTTTTACTGCAGTTTTTTGTACAGTTGCGCCACTCGGTAACACGCAGTACTTCAGTCATTTTGTTGAGTAATATGTGAGTCATTGTGAACCACTTCGATCCAGATATTGAAATGGGTTTCAAATTAGCGTCAGGTATCCCTAAACTGTATGTCACCATGGCGAATTTAACTGCCATCAATATTAACTGATATGTAAGTGTAGCAGTTAGGTATATTGGGCGCGGTGAATGATTATAATTGAATGCAATTATGGAATCATTTTTAATACAAAACGTTGATAAAAATACAAAAATAGAGCGATTTCATGCTATGCGAATCAACTAATGTTAATTTAATTTTAAATAGTGCGTACTGATAACATTGTTGCTTAGTGCAAAAATATATTTCTAAATGCACTGTAACAAATGAATAAGTAATGCTTATTAATTGTATAGTTTTTAAAACCTAAATAAACTTCAAGTTTATAGGATATTCAAACCTATTTTCTAATTAGGAAAATTATCAGGCCACACCCAAAATCGCAATTGGTACGTTTGAAATAGATTCGTCGCATTTCACTAATGGAAGTATAATAAATTAGCCTATAACGTTCCCACTGCTGGGACACAGGCCTCCTCTCTGTGAGAGGGAATGGGCCGTAATCCACCACGCGGGCCCAGTGCGGGTTGGTAGATGTCACATGTCTTCGAATTTTTGGTCCTAGGACATGCTGGTTTCCTCACGATGTTTTCCTTCACCGTTTTTTAGAGCAATGGTGATGAAATAAATTACCACAAAGTAAAGCGCCTGCCTGGGTTCGAACCCACGACCCGCAACTCGTAAGTCGAGGCCCTTACCACGGGGCCACCAGTGCTCTCAACTGCCACTGCTTCAATGGAACTATGCTATCCTTATATTCTATGTTATAAAAAGCAAGCCTTTTGCTATATTATCTACCCAGCTATACTCAGCTCTCAGGACAGTCATGACAGTCATGTCATGACTACTTGATCTTAATCTCCGTGACTATTAAAAATCAAGTCAGTCTGCTTTTTAGACTCTTGAGTAAGAAAATAAAAATATTAGCATGTAATTGTCCCATTAGGAATAGGAAAACCCACTCGTGTTCCTTCAGTTGCCTGTGCCAGGGGCCACGGTATCTCTTTCGAACACACCGCGGCCCTGGCAGAGGATTTGTTGGCTTGGCCACTGCTGAAAGTTACAGGACCATTTGTTAATGTCCCAAATTAATTAAGATGTTTTCTCCTTTTCCTTTGCAAGACGCAGACATTTGCGGTGTTTTATTTATCATAGAAAGTACATACCACCACACACACCATGTTTTGAACCTTGGTATGATTCTGAAAAACTAAATAATCTGCGCCCGCGTGGTAGATTACAGCCCACTACCTCTTTCTTACCGACAGGAGGCCGGTGTCCCAGCAGTGGGAACGTATAGGCTAAATGCTACGTTATATGCTAATAAAAGTTACATCATAATATGTATATTGCAGTTGTGGTGTACTTCATAACCAACAAGGTGAAGGATGCCGAGTCCGACCTCATGGGCATCGCAGAGAAGATCTTCGACATGTCTGGCGGCGATCAAACAGTAGAAGCGGAGAAACCTAAGGTATTGACTGCTCAATATCTAATTTTAATAGAATACAGTATTTTTGTCTCACGAAGCGACGCGCGCTTTACTTATGGTAACCAATTGTACAAATACGCTGTGAATGTGTGTGTGAAGGTACCGTCAGTACGTACACACACACGCACACACTTCCGACTTCGCCATTATCTCGGACGGTAGGCACCGAGAGCTCCAGCGCTTACACACACATTCAAAGCGTGTTTGTATACTTGGTAACCACAAGTTAAAAGCGCGTCGCTTCGTGAGATAAAAATACAATACACAGCGCTTAAGGCCCGCTTACACGCTTGCATATTTAAAACATTACTCTGTCTCAGTCATCTTCAAACGATGGACAGAAACAGAACGATGTTTTAAATTCGTATAGCACTAAACTTATTTACTGGTTTGAGGTGCAAGCAGACCTAAATGTTATTGGAGGCTAAAGATAAAACTTCGCGATCTTTGTCCGATAGAAATCTGCCTATGATTTCCATGAATGCAGCCTTCCCAACGCTTCCTTCCTCCCTCCTTCGAATACAGCACTGCACAGGGTTGATTCTGGACGAACTCGAACATATATATACACATCTTGCAAACCGTCTTGCAAGCTCTCTCTCGTTTGCGTGGGGTCCTGGGTTCGATTCCCAGGTCGGACTGTGTTATTGGGTTATTCCATTTGGAATTTCTCAGTAACAGCATGGATTTTAGAAGTTGGCGGTGTGATACCCCGTGCCCCGTAAAAGTACGTTAAACCGTTGGTCCTGCGCCTGATCTCTCCCCGGTCGACAGCCAGTCTCCTGTGAGAAAATTTGGTCTGAAGGACTATTATTAGTTTACTAATGTATATTGTCTTGTTCCAGTGCTTATGGTCATTGTTCTACAACGTGAAAGACACGAGTGCTCCAGTTACAAGTGTCGTTGACAGCGTGCACGTGTGCTCGGGCCCCGATGCCGGACTAGACTTCGACCGCGCCGTGGAACAGGTACACACACCTCACACTGTACTCACTAGAACATACAACGCTACCAGCTATTGTGGCGCGTGGCCAAAATCGGAACTTACGGCGCCATCTTGTTTTGTCAATACAATTTCTGTGGTCCCAATTTTACAAATGTTTACCAACAGCGCCTCCATGACAATGTCATTCAGTCGCAAAAATATCCTTGTGGCGTTCCACGTAGTGCATACGGTTGCTAGCCAACCAAGTTAGGTAACTTGAAGGTATTTTTCAAATAATTTATGTAATACTGGCAAATTACTAACATACGCAACAAGTTTTCTGAAAAAATGACGCGAGAATGACGTTTGATCATCAATTTACAAGAAACTACTATTGATTTTAAACATAAAAAAAAATCCTCAATATTATTATAAAAGGTGACAGGGACATCGACACGCGACCTGTTGTTGTTGCTAAAAAAAATCCGTTGCCCTAAAGGCTGATTTACAATGATCAATTAAACTGAATATATTCGGCATTTCAACCGAATGATTCCGCCGAATACCTAATAGTTCTGCCGAATACACCGAATACCGAATATTCTGCGCATCTCTAATACTAATGTTTAAGATATTTTTTTTTATGTTCAAAATCAATAGTATATTCTTGTAAATTGATGATCAAACGTCATTCTCGTGTCATTTTTCAGAAAACTTGTTGCGTATGTTGGTGATTTGCCAGTATTAGGTAGGTACTTAAATTATTTGAAAAATACCTTCAAGTTATTTTCAAGAACTCGACTTTTCAAATAACAAACATTTTCTCATAAGCAGTGAATAAAATTGATTAAAATCAGTCGACCTCGTGCACGCATAATTTAAAATACGTAACAATAACTGGGCAAAAAATTGCGTATAAACCGTAGGGCACATAGTGACGAGATGCGACTTGAGATTTCCTTTATTCGGTAGCTTGAGTTTTGCACTCGAGAATTCTAGAAGAGTTCGCAGGGCTCCCAAACTCCCAACTCTGATTGGCCTTAGTTGTCTAACCAGTAATCAGTCCCTTGGGCTGCCAGACCTATATTATACCTGGGTGAGGGTGGAATCTGGCATCTACATCGCCACATGCGAACTACGCATCACACTGACGTCACGGAAAATCCTGCATCGCGCAAGCAGAGTTTACCGCACAACTAGCATAAATACAACGTCCAGAGCTTACATTACAAAGATCTATTTACACGTGTTTGTGTTGTTCTCAAACTGTAGTTGTTCAAACATTTCAGTTAGCACTACACCATATTAACAATACTATCATCCATCTTCGTTAATCCCACTTTATTCATTCCTCTTAATCGTTTATTCAGGTCAAAGTATAATCGACCATAAATATTCTGTGACAGTTCGCAAAACAATACTTGGTCAACACTCGTAGCTACATAGACATCTATTAAGCTATTATACAATTCTGTTGCCCCGAACAATTAGCTGCCATGCTATTGACATTAACATTCACTGTGGATGAACACGAAACAATTCAATTATAGTGATGGAGCCGTGACCCCTAAGTTTTTTTAGGGACACGTAATCACGTAGTGAAAACATAATCATGTCTTCACAACGTGACTACGTGTCCCTAAAAAAACTGAACACACACACACTGAACAGAATCCTGTGATAACCATACGGATGTCAACGTTATTAGGTAAAAAACACGATAACAATGAAACTATTGCGAAATATACTAGAGATTGTCGTTGGCGTATTTGCCTCGTGTTCAAGATGAACCTATCATAGTTAAGGAGGATATGATAAGGCACTCGTAGCCCGCCAAATTAGAATGTTCGTGATTTTTTGCAAACCGCAGGGCCAGTGTCGGTGTCAAATCTAAGTTGATCAAAATATGATTCGCGACCATAATAATATATAACTATAGAATTATAATCATTAATACAACTCTCTAAGTTAGAATTGGCCTCGAACGTCATGATTTCATTCAATAGGGCAATTTAACTTTGAAGGTATTTATACTTACAAATAAATTTTTAACCTATTTTGACTACCCCGTTGAAACCTTCAAAACCATTAGCTCTGATACATTTTCTGTCAAGTTTGTACCTTTATCATGAGCACATCTAATTGAGTACCTACATAAAACTCCAAGGCCGCCCGGTGAATGGGGTGAAACATTTAATGTTGTGTGCTATATTTACTATTTAATGTAATTTGAAAGAAGAAACAAAAGCCATAGTAAATCAATGGGACATGCTTTTAAAAAAACAATATTTCCATGAAAATATTATTCATATTCTCTCAAGGCTTGGTCTCTTTAGCGGGATCGTCCGAAAGGGTTACCGCTGCCCTGGTACATAAAGGGCTAAGGAAGGAACACGGGTGGGTTTTAGTCAGTAAGAGTGACACTCCCTTCTGCTCCACCCAGAGCGGAAGGGGTCATTTGATGATTTCCCATCCTCAAAAAAAAAAAAAAAAGGCTTGGTCTCTTATGAAGTTATGATCAGAAGGCCAATTCTCGTTATTTAAAACGTTCAAAATCTAGTCGCAGTCTCATCTCATCTGAGCGACAAACAAATGTCAAAAACTTGTCGAAATGTAGGGAAATTAGAAGCATTTTTTGATAGATTGAGACTGAGATCAGACTGTGATCGGTCTTAAAATTACGAGAATTGCCCCTCTGATGACTAAAATAAAAGTCTTTACAGCGGGGTAACTGCGTAACACACTATCAGTAACGATGGCTTTCATTTTGACGGTTCAACAACATTCATTGCGTTATTTAAGTTGTTGTACAGACAAATTATTCGAACATATGAAGCAATGGTTCAGCAATATCCTTCAAAATGATTCAGATTGAGATTGATAGTGACCCTTAATTAGGGCCACGTAAACAATTGAAGTTCCTGTAAAATGCCAATTGATTTTCCTTACGTAGATAGAGTAAGGAAAATAAATGAAATTATTATCTTCCTAGCTAAAACTAGGAAGTGTTGGTTCAAAATGTGCTGATTCTCACCTTAATTTAATAAATGATTTTTGATTTTGATTAAATAAGTTAACCACTTAGAAACCTTCTTGTTACGCCTGCCCTCTGTTACCTAAATAACACGAAAAGGACTTTGATAAGAATGTTATTAGTGCACCAAAACATGATAATTATTTATTTCCGTCAGTCATCAATCAGATGACCGTTGTTATTGTTTTTCATTACTCAATACATATTGTTCGATTGTAGCGTCGGTTTATCTATAGGGTTCACTAGTCGATAACTTTAACTAATCGCTTATTACTAAGTACGCACTACTCCTGTACTATCTACGCAGAGCGCGAAAGCCCAAGTTTTCACAAAACTAATGACGTGTGTGTCGTATCGTATACGACCTTGAAAATATTTACTTATTTGCCAAAAAAATTTATAGGTTATCACAAAAATTGCCTGTTCTAAATTTTATTTGTAGGTAAGGAAGGCAAAAATGGTTCGTGTTATAAAATATACTCAATTTAGGCATTCCGCATTTTACAGGGTCAAATTAAATTAGCTGGCGAAACTCTGCAGACTTGAAGGATGTAGATCTATACATAAATAAAAAGAAAAAAGATTTCATGTTTTTTTTGGGGTTCAACAACCCCTGGATGTTCTGTTACTTGAAGTATGAGTTGAGAAAATCTGTTTTCTTTAGTTTTATCGTGTTCAGATATAGATTATATAGATATTAGATTAGATTGATATTAGATATTAGAGATATTAGATAGATTTTTCGATTCCTATCACGTCTGTAAAGTTTTTACGGTGAAAAGCTGCCTGCCATGCCTGCTGCCATGTTTTGTCTCTGCATCACCCTAAGGTTGACTGGTAGAAAATGCCTCAGGCATTAAGTCCGCCTTTGTACAGTATGTTTTTACTTGTGCATAAAGTTTTAATAAATAAAAGCTGATTTAAACTGATATTTCAAGTAAGTACACTAACTGCGGTCGGTGACCCCACAAAATTTTTTAATCTATAGAATTTGACCCCACTTTTCCTAAACGATTGTGCACTATCATATCTTTACATAGTATAAACAGAAAATTGGCCAGTCAGTTTGTAATAGCGATAAAATTGGAATGTTTTAGTAATGTTATGAAAAACATTTTTAAATTACTACAGAACTCACCTACTGTACTCAAAGCAGCTGGTTTTAAGGTATAGGAACCTTTTTGCCATTATCTTTAGGTATCATGTGTTATCTTTTGCGTGTTTCAAATAAATAAATCAAAATATTTTATTTCGCATAAACCTTTAAGGGCACCGATTGACTAATATAAACATGATTATAATTGTTTATAGATAAGTGAACTTATCACATGGTGGGTTCAATGAAATTGTGGTGCAATTTATGACTATTGGTCGAAGTGTAGAAGATTTTTGTATAGTTAAAAGGAAATTGTTTGTTTGCACTATTTATTTCTCTCCGCACTCCACATCCACACGTAGTCTGTAGTCTAATACAAACTTTATTGTTGACGTAGATGTTTTAGGGTGAAACGAGATCCACCTACGCCGCCTAATGATAACAGATACTAGTGACACCCGATAAAAAAATACAATGAACTGCATTCAAATAAATAATTTATTATTTTAGTGGGAGAAATTCCTGAGGTGCACTTTAAGTGTTACCAATGGATATGATTATTAAAAGTTACGTTTATTTCACAGGCTGAGCAGATCTTCAAGAAGATCTGTCCAGGCGAGGAGTTCCTGCCGCGCGCGCCCGACCCAGAGGAGATCGTGTTCGAGGATGACGTCACGCACGGGCCCGAGTTCCAGCGCGAGCATGACGATGACGGCGACGCAGACGCACCCAAGCAGTAGGCGCACATGCATCGTGCCGCGTTACAGTTATATCAGCACGTTTGAGCGAGTTATCGTGCCTCCATGGCCCCAGAAAATGTGGATGGAACCAATTTGTACGGACACCAACATTATTCGCCTCTGCAGACACCAACAAAATCGCTATCGCAAACAGCACCATACATAATAAACAATGTATCAAAGGTGCCTCCACTCTTTCCTAGGTCCACGAGTTTTTTGCTCTAGTTTAAGCCAATATAATAATTCGATGATTTAAATATTATAAACACGCTTAAACGTGCTGAATTCAGCTAAGATGTAATCTCAGTAAGATTTATACGCTTTGGTCGCTTGACTTCGTGCATTCCGACTGGTGCGTTAGGTTTGAGAATGTATGAGACAGACGTCGTTAAGGCATGTACTCAGGTTCCACGAGTGTGCTTATCGAAATTTGAGACCTGCTAAGTCTGCTTCTGCCTTGAATTCATTAATACTGATAAGTGAGCTTATCGCTTTGATAGTTTGAACTTAGTAAGAAATGAGTAGTTTTGATAGTTTTTGTAACCGCGTAATAACTGAGACTTAGCCGGTCCCTTCCTACGTCTATCTGTGGTTTGTCAGGGTAGACTATCAGCTGGGTTGTCTTGATATAGTCAGCAAGATCAACTTTAAGCATTATGAGGCTAACAATTGTCAACGATACTTATAGTTCATTCAGCCAACGTGACGCCAAGATCTTGTTGAAGACCAGTGTAATACTGACTTGATATCATTATTAGGTATTTAAGATATATTTGTATTATCACAAGGTTGCTACGCTCTCTAGAGATCTACGATGTTTTATTTCGCAGTACTGACGACTAATGAGTTTGGTTTTAAGACGAAGGAGCATTATTATTCAAAAGACGATAATTACGTGCAGTTGCGGTAGTATTGCTAGCTAGGATGCAGTTTTTAAAATGTTAAGCATAACATTTTTGGACGCACCAGTCTAAATCATAGATTGTAGCACATATAATTTTTATTAAGTTATTTAGCACTTTTATGATATTTATTGTCAAATTAAAATAATCATGCCTGCTTGTGCATTTATAATTCCAATAAATTGTGATTATTAGAAAATGTGTTGTTTTCTTTATCGATCACTCTCCACTTACAAACCTGTCATCAGTCACATTTTAGAATGTTGAGAATCCTTATAAAGCCATGCGTACATTACAGCCGCAATGGGCCCTAGCGCAACGAATTTGCATACAGAAAAGGGTGGTGCGGCCCGCCTGTACTGTGCGGTGGCTCATATAAAATGTACTAAAGCAAGGCTGCCCAACCAGTTTTGAAGGTGGGCCATAATTTTGATTCCGTGTCAGCCGACGGGCCATCTTGTAAACAAATGTTGCCTATAGTTTTGTTTAATTAAACAAAACTAAGTTACTCATAGTAATAATAATCTAAAAAAAACTATTTCACTGATACCTTTGAAGAGGTATTTATGCTAACAACGTACCTATGTATAGAGGTATTCTAGCAACTTATCAATATTTGGCGACAAATCTGAGGACGATAATAAAATAGTCAGAAAATATGTTTTATTGGTGGGTTTGTGATGGTGAAAATATTTTTTAAACCTGGTTTGAGGTCCTGAAATCTGTTCTCAAAAGACTATCAGCAGCTTTTACCGGGCCGATTCAAACGGCCCGCCAATGCTGGCCCACGGGCTTGGGGTTGAGCAGTCTTGTACTAATGTGGTTGAAGATTATCGCAATGCGTTGCGGAGCCGACGCCCTAATCTGCGCTAGCCTTAATAATACCAGCATTGATCACCATTCTTGCTCTTAAATCGGATTGGCAATTTATTTATGATTAATGATTTGATTTCCCCACGATATTTTCTTTGAGTGATGTCCAAGATAAACTTCTTCGTGATGGCCCAGTGGTTAAGGCGCCCGCTTCCTATGCTTTTTTCGTATTATCCATGCTAACATTTGGTGTTCGGCCTGACTTAGGGCCAGTTTCTCGAATGTAAATTAACGCAAAATTAATGTGTCACATTAATTTTCATTTGAGAAGTTTGCCGTTATTCTCATATTTTGCGACTAAAGGCCACACACGTACATACCACACCACATCGCAGCAACAAAAAGTGGGCATGCAGTGGTTACGTGTGAATAGTGTCGCTGCAGCTTCTTGCAGTGCGTTGTGTAACTACAAAATTACGATGTGGTTACATCGTAGCTAGTGTTTGCAGACAGACACAAAACACAATACTCAAAAGCAGACATCGACTCCGGCTGTGACAGCGTCGTCGCATCGACGCAATGTTGTGTTTGCGATGTGGCCGGCCGCTAGTGCGCGGTCTCGCTGGTTGTTGCGACGTGGCCTTGATGTGGTTGGTATTGCTCGATTGATTTTGACGGCCAAATGTGGTCCGTATGAATAAATTATTTGTATGAGTTTATTCATGCCCGTGTTGCCTTTGTGACGACGTGTGATTGGGCCCTAAGTTCGCACTATCAGAGGCCTGGCCATTACATAAATAAGCTTTTGATAAACCCTCATAGACTTGACTTAGAAGCAGGAAGCCCTGCTAGGTTTGTGTCTTGGCAGCTAACAAGATAAAAGAGTAATCTTATTAACACATAGCTGTTGTGTAATATTTATGAATAGTCTTTTGTTGGCTTGTGTATAAATGTAATAAAAACGAAGATATTTTATGTCACACTTTATTTTCTTTTAAACTTGATTTCTATCACAAAGCAACAAATTGCTTAAGTATATCTTAAAACACCAAGAAATAAACATGATAAAATATTAAAATGGAATACTCTGTTGCAATGGATAACATACACTTATATAGTAATATTTATTTTTAACACCTAATTACATTCAAACTCATAGTCTTATCATATAAAAATTGATTATTTTCTTCAAAAATTAACTAGATCTTTCCTTACATTCAGATATACATATATTGGTTTAGTTTTTATGTCCCAGAGACATTATGACACTTTTTCAGTTCAGAATAATCGTTTCTCATAAGAGAACAAGCTGTGCACATTGCCTTCCAATTGAGCAGAGTAGGTCCTCTTCATGAATCTCAGATCTCCAGAGTAGCTCATTTCACGTAAGATGCCAACTGACCGGGCCCCAATGTCTTGGCAGCTGTGTTGCATGCCTGCCTGTAGGTATGGCAGGAACCGCAAGACTGAGCCCTTGTCCACAATGCTTCCACTCACTCCCTGTGCCACTCGGTGCTTGTCAGACTCCTTGTGGAAGTATCTGCTCATTGCTGCTCCTTTTCCATCCTTGTTCTCCATAGCTTCTAAACTACCCATTCCTCTGTACTTCTTCAACCTGACTCCATCAGAAAAGAAGTATTCTCCAGGTGCTTCTGATGTTCCAGCTAGTAGAGAACCCATCATGACAGTTGTGGCTCCCAATGCTAATGACTTGACAATGTGACCCACCGATTGTATTCCACCATCTGCAATAACTGGCACATTGAACTGACGAGCATAAGATGACACTTGATACACTGCAGTGGCTTGAGGACAGCCGCAGGCCATTACTTCTTGGGTTATGCAGATAGAGCCACTGCCCATGCCGACTCTCAAAGCATCAGCCCCAGCATCAATAAGATTCTTAGCTTGTATTCTCGTCACAACATTACCTCCAATAACTTGGATGTCAGGGTAGGTCTTCTTTATAAATTTTATCATTTCAATCTGATATACCGAATTTCCTTGAGATGAATCAAGAATAATCACATCCACTCCATTATTGACTAGCAACTTGAGGCGTTCTTTGTCTGTCACGCGAGTTCCAATCGCAGCACCCACCAAGAGCTGCTTGTTGGAATCTTTCGAGGCATTAGGGTAGCTTCGAGCCTTCTTTAAGTCAGTTCTTGCAATAAGAGCAACCAACTCACCATCTCCATTAATAATAGGCAATTTACCTTTCTTGCTCTTCTCAAGAATGTAATTAGCATCTTGTAAAGTAACACCAGATTGAGCAGTTATCATATCATGAATGGGTGTCATCACTTCCTTAAGACTCAGTTGAGGATCTCCCTCCCTGAAGTCAATATCTCTAGAAGTGACTATACCAATCAGGCACCCTCCCAGCTTGCCATTTTCTGTGATGGGATATCCAGTGAAACCATTTTTTTTCTTTGCTTCAATAACATCAGCTACAATATTGTCGGGGCCCATGCAGACAGGATCCCTGATGAACCCATGTTTATATTTTTTCACTTTGTGAACTTCATTTGCTTGGTACTCCGGTGTGCAGTTGTGGTGGATGATGCCGATGCCACCACAGAGTGCCATCGCTATCGCCATGTCGGCTTCGGTTACGGTGTCCATAGGAGCGGATACAAGCGGCGATTTCAGGTTAATTTTTTTAGTAAGAGGCGACGTTAGGTCGACTTCCTCAGCGGTGAAGTCTATGTACCCAGGTAGCAACAGGAAATCATTGTAGGTCAGCCCTTCACGGTTTTCGAAGATCTGTGCTGCAGAGAGTCCATCGCGAAGATCTACTTCGGCCTTGGCAGACATTTTAGTGGCACGTGGACGTTAGGATGCTATCTGTAGCGTCTGTACTATACAGTAACCAACCAAGGCTTTACACACTGTATGTATGTCGATCCCATAAGAAGAAACCTGAAGCTTGTTATAGGATCCTAAGTATGTGATGAACAAAATCGCACACGTGGTGTTTGTTTTAACTGGAAACTTGTTGTGAATAGTAACCTTATTAAACCTGGATTTATAATATCTTCTCTTTGTAAACTTGGCGTGGTAAAGGGTAAATTCTCAAAAATAGATTTCCGAAAAAATAGTAAATCTTTTACAAAAAGAGTAATGCCGGCTACTCCACGTTCTATTGAAATGACACTGACAATAGTTTCTAGTGTTACCATATTTGTAGAAACATTTATGTAGGGTTGTCAGCTTCTTTCCTCTTACTTAGTTTTTAGTCTCTTTTTTATTTTTCTGTTATCTTCATCAATGATAATGTTTATCAGTTTCTCTGAGATATTTATAAAAATCCGGGTGGGACAGACACTTGCCAGATAATAGATTGTTGCCAAGACCAAGTAAGGACAAAAAAGAGCGCTGCAAGATATTTTGGCCGAGCTGTGCTAGGTTCTTAAAAATATATAATTTTATGCAGTTTTTACGCATGTTTAGGGAATTTTCGTGAATTGGCAATTTAGCGAAGTAGATAACACACTAAAAGAGCCTACTCACTTGCTCCTCAACCTTGTTAAAGCGCCTTATCTGTATCTCTATCCATCAACTTGTTAATCGAATGGGGATAAAAACTGCCACTTGCTCACTTCAGATGTCACTACTATCACTAGTCCAAGTGATCCAAGTCCAAGTGAATTTGACAGCTAGGTGTTGTTCTTTTTCGCATAATTATGCCCCGTTGCGCAGCTGTTGCTTGCAAAAACGACGAGAGCCATGTATGACGGCACGGTTGGCGCAGTGGTTAAGTGATTGACTGCTGCGCTGCGTGTCGCGGGTTCGATTCCCGCACGGAACAAATATTTGTATGGCCTAAAAGTAGTTGCCGGGTCTGGCTGTTTGTGTATGTGAGTTTAAATGTTTGTAAAACGCACCCACGATACAGGAGAAATTCCTAGTGTGGGGCAACGTTTTTAATCAAAAAAACAAAAATTAAAAGACTTTTAGGGTAGAAATTCGTATAGGTGCTGATTCTAAGAGAACTAAGTCTAATATTATGTAAGTTAAGTATACTAAATGTTTGCGTGTGTTTATATTAGCACATTAAATTCGAGATCAAAAATGTAAACAAAGGTGTTGCCAATTTAAAATAATAACCTCCATTGTGTAGTTTGTAGAAAATTACTATAATAATAAAGTGCTAAAATTGTAGGCATATCTTAAACAGGTAACATATAATATTGCACATAGTTGTTGTCGGCTCTAAAGTGACGTAAACTACGATCCAAGGAAAAATATAAGTTTGAAATAAAATCGTGCCAATTATTAATTTATACAATACTGGCAAAAGGCAGAAGCTCTAAACATTTGGACATTAATTTATTATTTTCTATTTATAAATACCTACTGGTCGCCATTTTGTTTTGGTCATTCGCAATCATTCGGTTTCTTAAGTTTGTCGTGATTGAATGTGTGAGTTTTTATTTGTAATTAAGTTTTTTTTAGTTTATTTTGTTGTCGCGTCAAATCGTATTTACGCGTAATAAAATAGACGTGCCTACTATGCATGCTTAGCCAGGGCTGTAGACCGAAAAGGATATTCTATCAGCACCTAAAAAGAGACATCAGTCTGTATCGAAAGATCAATATTGGCCTATAGGTGATTGCACCGAGTTTTTGGGCATTTCTGCAGTGACAGTACATTATATCAAATAAATAAACACGTGCAACTTATTCATAATAATATAAATCTTTTATTTTTAGTAGTTTACGACGAGACCTTAGGCTATAATATGTTTAATTTCGACACGCCGCTTCAGCGTGCTTTCAACAGCACGAAATTTAATCAAATCAAATAATTAAAATGACTAGGGAAAGTTGACTACCCCTGAAACTAGGCGCGGTCCGAGGGGGGGGGGGGGGGTCGTGGGGGTCATGACCCCCCCAAAATCATTCAAGCTATCGAGAGTCTAATGATTTACTTGTCTTACTAACTTAAAACTGTACTTGAGCCACAGAGACCCCGATGGGCATATACAAAAACATTAAGAACATAGTAGACATGGGGACCACCGACAGAAGTGAAAACTTTAACTATGAAATGACAGTGGGTTTTTTAACGCGCCTAAAAAAGTTTTTACTTTATTAAGCCTGTTATAAAATATAGAATGTAGGATGTAAGAGCGAGCGAAGCAATTGGGCACTCCACTTGTACGCAAGGTTCGAAAGGGTTAGGTTAAGGCCTGATTCCAAAACCTAAACTGCTGTAAAACAATTTTAAGCTTTTCGTCATAATAAAGATCTCTTTCTGTATAATGGTCATAAAAAAACCGAACCCATTTCAAAGAGGGGTGCAAAAATTTTCGGGCTCGCTTCGCTCGCTCACATTCTGTTGATTCTTGAGCTTTTCTTCATAACTCATAAGTTGACAAAGCAAGTAATTCCTACTCCTTTTGGAATTATCAAAAGAAAATAGAACCTATCCGAGAGTGTGCAGAATTTTCGAGCTCGCTTCGCTCGCTCTTGCATTCTACATTCTCGTAGTTGCTTGGGCTTGCCTGGATAAGTCGACAATGTTGGGAACCCCGGTCACCATGGGTGTCGAGGAATATTTTTAGGGCGGTACCTCTACTCTGTGGTCTAGTGGTCGCAAGCGTTACTGCTGCCGTTAATGTTCATGTAGATCTCCAGCTCCACATGACTTAATGATGCTATTCAGGGACGCAGCTTTTACATGGGTGTTACTTATTAATGCTGACAAATTGCTCGCAGCATTTTTTGATAAATAGTAGGTATTAGAATAATAGATTATGTAGGGTGACCGGAGCGAGCGCAGCGAGTTGGAAAATGTTAACAACCCTCCTCTGTAAGGTTAGGTTTTGTTTTATATTTTCAATCAAACATAGGTGTTGCATTGTCGACTTATGCAGGAAAGCCCAAGTAGGTAACTATGACAATGTAGTGCAGAATGCAAGAGCGAGCGATGCGAGCTCGAAAAACTTCACACTGTCGGATAGGTTAGATTTCTTATTTTTGTCCCTTTGTCGACTTATGAAGAAAAGCTCAAGAATCAAAAGAATGTACCTAGAATGCAAGAGCGAGCAAAGCGAGCCTTAAAATTTTAGCACCCTACCTTGAATAGTTTCTGTTTTCTTTTAAACATTATACAGAAAGAGAACTTACTTTGTCCAGTTATATGACGAAAAGCTTCAACTCGTTTTACAGCATTTTAGGTTTTGGAATCCGTCCTTAACCTTTCGAACCTTACATACGTACCTACGACCGAGGTTCCCAAATCTCCGAGCTTGCTTCGCTCGCTCTCGCAACCAAGATTCTATATTTTTTATAGTTCTTAATGAACTAAATTTGCTTTTGCTATTATGCACCAAAATGCTAATGTTAACAGTATACCTGTAGCTATGAGTATGACGTATTACGCTTGTTGTTGCACGGAGTGCCGCTAAAACCAAACGAATGTAAATAATTTTAATGAACAAATCATGAAATTAATTTTTTTGATACTACAATTCATTTTAAAATTAAAAAAAAACACCGTTATTTCATAGTTTTAAGTTTTCACGTCTGTCGGTAGTCCCTACGACTACCTCAATGTTCTTGTAAATGCTCACCCGTTTTGTCTTCGTTGCTCAAATACTGTTTTAAGTTTTTGTAAGGCAAGTAAGTAAATCATCAGGCTCTCGACAGCTTGAATGATTTTGGAGGGGGTCATGGCCCCCCCGGGACCGCGACTGGCTTATGGTGCCCCGCAAGATGTGATGCCCTAAACAATTGCTTAATAAAATTTGTTTAGGTGCTAATCCGGAACTGGCTGTATTAAAAACACTTACCACTGGTCACAATCCGCTGTTATTCCTCTTCACAAGAAAGGTTTCACCAAGAAGTGTGAAAACTACAGAACCTTATCGCTCATGTGCCACGCCAGTAAAATCCTTTTGCTCATATTTAACATTATTAGATTAAAAGTGTAGGTATGTAGACCAAAAGAGAGAACAAGCTGGTTTTGTTGCCGGCAAGGGAACTCGAGAGCAAATCTTGAATGTCCGCATTCTCATTGAGAAATGTCGTGAATTTTACGCTGGTCTTGTACCTACTTCATAGATTATGCTAAGGCGTTTGACTGCGCAGAAGCAGAGAGCGCTAAAGTTACATTAATCAACCATGCTGAGACAAAAGTAATGACGGTAGACCGTGACCACATCATGTTCCGAGCTGCTCAAATCTACTCGTCGGCTATGAGAAAGTCAGCAGTTCGTGTGTCTTGGGTCCTTGATCAAGAATAAGGGCAGCTATCTTGAAAAAAGACGCCGTTGTACTGGTATGGCCAAAGTGCAATGACCAGTTTAGCGAAAATATGGAAGAACCGCGGCATCCGTCGGAATACCAAAATACGACTGATCCGTGCATTAAAATCCGCGAAAGTAGTAAGATCGATGCTTTCGAGATGTGGTGTTGGCGGCGGCTTCTTCGTATACCATGGACCGCCATGAGAACGAATGATTCCATATATACTGGAGGAATTCAACACCGACCGGCTAATTACAATATGCCAGGAGCGTGCCCTCAGCTTTTTCGGACTTAACATGCGTTCACCTAAGCATGGTCTGGAAAGGCTTATGATACTGGGCCGGGTGGTAACAAAACCGCTCAAGGCAGAGCACCAGCAAGATGGTCAGACGCGATCAACGCGGCTGTTAGCAAATCAGCATCTACCGAGCGCAAGACCGCATAACTTGGAGACGCGTAGTATTTGGTCTTGATCTTGATAGCATTGAGGGAACGACGAAGAGGAATTCAATTATGATAGCCCGTTCTTATGTATGGCATGACTTGGATAGTGCAATTCGGTTGGTTTCACACGATGACTTGTGTAAAGGCGTATTTTAAGTAAAGGTGACAGAAATATTTAAACAAATTCTAATGCTAACAAGTACGAAATGAAATGCTTGAGGCTTAAGAACATTTGCGGGTCTGTGTTTACGTAAGTTTTATTTAGTACATTAAAAGCTTGTTTTAAAAATATCTTTATTTGAATCTCTGGTTGCCTCTCCTCGGCGACGCCCTTGAAGTTTTACCTATATCTATTACCTACCTATAACTAGCTACGTCCTGTCGTTCACTCATGCATATATAATTAGAATGACTCAATCAACAATAGATTAAAGCATGTCATGTTTTCATGACCTGGGTGAAGGTTGCGGGCATCCGCTGGATGCGAGACAAACTGTACCGGTCGATGTGGCGACGCTAGGGGAGGTCTATATGCCAAGCAGTCGACGTTCGGCTAGAATGATGATTAAGATCATGATTTCCAATTAATAAACAACTGAATTAATTAATGATTCATGGTTATAGCTAAAGGTATTTTTAAAAGCCTAATTTATTACTAGCTTCCGTATTTTTAGCCTTTATAGGATCACTTCGTTGTCAGCTAAAACTGGAAATGTATAGCTTGATATGTTGCCGTGTGTACCTAACTACTTACTCAGAGTAAGTACTCATCAATTTGTACTTCCTAATAGCCGCATCGTCACGCTGGTTTCTGAGGCGTCATAATCAACTTGACGTCTCGGGTTTTTCATTAAATTAGAAAGTTAATGTACGGTACACAAAATGACTACTTCGGGTATTTCCGATTATTTCTTTTGTGAATGTATAGTCTGTTCTAATAGAATCACCGATGAAAGTTTTTAACTTAATTATAAAGAAAACAATGTCTTCATGCGCCTAACCTGTATAATTTACAAACGAACTTTATTTCAATATGACACACAACATTAAAATAAATCACTTTTTTTCTAGAATAAATAATTTACCATTTTATCTATTTATAGCTACACAATCTACCTATATGTAGGTTTACCAACTTTTTGCAGTAGGTAGGTTCTTTCACATAATTTTAATTAGCCTCCACTTTTTCACGCATTCGTCTTAAATTAACCACCGTTTGTTCACTGATGAAGTGTTTTTCAGAATCACTTGATACATTTTTAACAATTTCTAATTGTTCATTACGTGAGCTGCACTCAGGTCACCGGTCTGCCTTGACGCACTGTCCGTTTACCTTAGCGAACCCTACAGGACACGGGTCGCCGTTAAAGGATGATCGTTCATCTAAACTGATTGCTGGGACGCTCCCATTATTCGGAATGTTTGTATTCACGAAAGCTGGTTTCACTGTTGTCGCATTCACACTTTTCGCATTTACGGTATTCTGCCTTATAGTTGGTTTTATGACGTATCCTGGGGTTCTGTTAGTATAAAAACGAATGTCTTCGTACACATCGTTGCTATAGTATTCGGTGTTATTCACTGGATTATTATCGTACAAAGGTCGATTCATCTTGTCTGGAATCTTGGAAGATACAAATAGTTTCCGTTCCGGTTGGTTCTCTCTCACGGTCAACGGTAGATTCACTTTTTGCGGCAGGTCACGATCAGCAGGTCGGGGCGGATTTGTGTACAGTCGCGGAGGAGGTCGCGACGTTCGAAGCCCCATATATTCCTGATATGGAACCGGTCTGCGATCAAACGCAGGCGCGCGCAGAGGTCGTAGGTTATTGTTAACTTGTGACACGACTGCTTCTTGACTATGGATTTTTTCCACTATTAATAACGCTAAAATGAGTAATTCACTCATGACAGGGTAATTTCACTATGAAGGGATTTTTTAATACAGCGGAATTAACCTTTTTAACTATACAGTAAATAATGTGTTAGTTGAGAAACAGCTGGACACGTAATAAGGTATCTGTTTGTTGTTCATTGGGCTTCACGCTTTTTGCACTTAAGGCCAAGGCACAAAGTTAATTACGGTGTCGTGAACATAAAATGGTAAATCATCACAATAGCGGTTAGCTGGCTCATCTACCTACGGGAATGTTGTGATGCATAATAAAGTAGGTATAATTCATATGTAGTAATAGGTAACATTTAAATGTGTCTTATAAATATGCAGGTATTATTTCCTCAATGGCATAGATATAAAAATAAGGAAAAAATGGCATAAAATTACCGGTTTCCACAAACTTGACTAACTACAGGTGTCTTACCTACTTATTAATAAAGTTTTTTCTCCATGTTTAGACAAAAAAAAAAATTAAGTAAGTACCAATGTTTAGAGAACGGTTTATCTACAGTTTAGGTACACTGTGTACAAACTATCCAAGACATATTATTAAGGAGTCATTCTACTCATTCTGCTAAGTAAGGTCACATGCAGGCAGGTAGATGATGAGCTATGCGATGCTTTGGAAAAATAAGAAAACCGAAAATGAAATTAACATAAAGAGACTACGTACCGCATGTTTGAATAAATATTTAACCAACATTCCGTAGGTATTCTCCTTAAAAGTTAATCATAGATATTTATTTATAGACGAGATTATAGTGATTGCCTTCATAACAGGTATACTTTGAAGGTACCTACTACCTGGTATAGTGTAGTAAAAAATCTATTAGTAATGTGGAAGTAGTTGTATAAATTAACGATAGGTAAGTAACAAGAACCACTTAAGACATCTAAATGCCTCAACATCCTCAAAGAATACGAATGAAGTATAAAAAAATAGGAAATTTTCCTGTTTTGATCAGACTCAGACAGACAAGTTATTTCGGTAATAATTGGGCAAAAAAAACAGACATTTATGTATTTGTAGATTAAATCGACGGGTATTGACGGAGTGAATAAAACAATATAAATGAATGTATCAATCTAAATTAAATTTTTATTATCATCATTACATTACTCACACCTGGTGTTTTTACATTTATTGATTTATCCTTATGTCTAGTGGCAAGTCCTCGTCTTCGTCGGTTGGTTTACTGTTATCTGTCTCTCTTTTGGGGGCATTGGCCTCAATTTTGTCACCACCGTAAATATAATCGTTGGGTCCAAGTGGTACGAATAGAGGATACTCATCTTCAGGTTTTATATATTTTTTCGTGGTTGCGTCTTCCGGCTTGTATCCGTAATTGGGTTTAGTGACGCTGTCTATTGTTGGATTCACTACTATGGGCTTGGTGACATGTTCACTTGTTTGATCTTGATATCCACCTTGGTTCGGTTTCTCAGAAGGCTGATTATTATAGTCTTTGTTAATTGGAATAGGTTTGTTGAATGGGTTGTTGGCGTTGGCGTTTTCGTTATTTGTGGTAGGTTTTCCAAATATGTCTTCGAAATTGTCGTTCTGGTTGTTGGGATTGGGGTACTGGTTGTTGGGATTTCCATTCTGGTTGTTGTGGTTTCCATATTGGTTGTTGGGGTTTCCATATTGGTTGTTGGGATTTCCATTTTGGTTGTTGTAATCTCCGTTTTCGTTGTTGGGTCTTCCATTTTGGTTGTTGTAATTACCGTTCTGGTTGGGTCTTCCATTTTGGTTGTTGTAATTACCGTTCTGGTTGGGTCTTCCATTTTGGTTGTTGTAATTACCGTTCTGGTTGGGTCTTCCATTTTGATTATTGTAATTCCCGTTCTGGTTGTTTTCATATTGGTAATTGGGATTCCCTTGATTGTTTGGGTTTCCAGGTCTGATCGGATTACCATACTGGTTGTTCGGCTTATTGTATAGATTATTGTTGGGGTTTCCATTTCCATACTGGTTAGGGTTCCCGTACTGGTTGTTAGGGTTACCATATTGATTATGGGGATTCAAGTTACCGTAGCCGTTTTGGTTATAATTGTTCGGGTTTTTGTTACCGTGGTGTCCGTGGTTATGGTGATGATGGTTTTGGTTTGGTGGTCTGTAGCCTCCTCCGCCCCCTTCTCTTGGTGGTTCATCATCTTTCTCAACGACTTCTACGACAATAGTCTCACCCGGTGGTTTTCCTGGCTTGTATCCTGGTCGATGACCGTTCAGAACTTTATTCACGCCTCCGAAAACCGCATCAGCGACATTGTGGGCCGCACCATGCACTTCTGAATGTATGTCTATTGCTCCACCCAAGAGTCCATCTAATAAACCAGCGTTACACTGACAACTCACAACTATGATAACAAGCACTAAGAATAAGGACTTCATTTTAAATTAAGTTAATAAATAACTATGGAGAAGAGATGCGCTCGTCCTTGTCTCACGAAGTGCGATGTTCGTTTACGTGTGCACAACTAAGGCGTCATCTTCACAATAAGATTGCTGTTCTCTTATAAACCTGTTTTGACTGACAAGTTTATTTGAAAAATTATAAAGTTATTCAAAAACTAGACACCACCCTCTAATTGTTTGTTTCCACTACACAACGGTAGGTATGTGATTTACTTAGTTGTGACGGTAGGGTGGGTATTTATTTTAGTTTGGCCAATATTTATAATTTAAACTGAAGGTAAAACTTTTACTTTTATTTATATAGTTTACTTATAAGGTCCTTGAAGTTTTTTTTTTTTGATTATTTGTGTCGGCTTTCAGTCAAACGTTGCTAATAATAATATTGTATCCGTGAGGTGAGAATGCTTTTTTTAAATTCAATTAGCATTGATATGGTTACTCTAATGAATCTTTTCGGGCATCAAATTCGTAGTCGTAGTCGATATCATTTATAATAATACCCTGTTTGGCTTTGGGTCGTTTAGTATTTCCATGAAGTATTGACGCGATACCTTGGTCATAAATAGGTTTGTTCTTCGCAGGCTTATCCGACAAACCCGTTCCACCGTAGACAGACAGTTCACCTTGATTTTGTATGTGAGGTCGCTGCTTGGTCACTCCGAGAGGTTGAAACGGACGCGAGTTCACTTCATTTGGGCTCGGCGTCGGAAAATGATTTCGTTCTTTTATATATAAGCCAATGTTTGACGGAAATAATCTTGATTTGATGAACTTGTGTATGTCCTTCATAATATTCTTAAACAGGGAGCTTGTATCTTGGTTGAAGATGCCAAAATTGTTTGATGCATGCACGAGGGGCCGGCCCGGCCCGGAACCTGCTTGTTCTGTCGGCCATTTCGCATGTGGGACGATTTGGATCCTGTGGTCAGGTGGTTTGGTAGACGTCTTGTGTATGATATCTAGTACATCGTCTATGGAACCGAGGTCTGGATTGATCAATTTATCGGATAAAGCACACGAAATAACTGCACATAACAGTGTGACACGAACTAACATTTTCCAAATGGTAATGCGCTCAGCTGAAGGGAATTCGGAATGATTACCTACTGACTGCATTTCGTTGCATATCAGTATAGTGTAATTACTTAATCATTTAAACGAATGGAGTAGGTTTCAGACATCAAATTATGATGGCCATTTAAAGTCAATTTGCCTCTTCGTTTCCTCTCCGAATTGTTGTTTCGGTTGGTAAATAAAGCGAACTCGGGGATTTTCAATAGCAAAAAGATGAAGATCAAGTTTTATTGAGAACATTTGAATATTCTATTAACATTATTTCAAATTCTGTTTAATATGTGCGTTACGTAGAACATATGAATTAATTATCAAGAGTTATGTTAAATAAACACCGACTGGTTTATTACTTATTATTTACAAATAAATAAAATCAAGTGGTCGCAGTTATAATAAGTGGCTAATTTGCATTTTGTTTTAGATCACATTTTGTCGTTCGAAGATATACAGCCAATTTATGACTGATACTCAAAAAACAGATTGCTATATTTTTTTAGAGTTACAAAATATTGATTAGTTCTTTAGTTCTAAACAATTTAATTTACCTGCTGCTAGTCATATTAAAAAGAATTATTAAAAAGAACTGCTTTTTGTAATAAAGGTTGAAAAAAAAAAGAAAATAAAACGAGTGCAGTGCAGTTTTAGTTGAACTGTATTATTTAACAAGAATTTTAAAACGTGAAGACAAAGTTAACAGGGGATGTTTACCGCAATTAATAAAATCTCTTGTCTTGCACTGTGGCTTCACTTTATGTAGGATTTACCTCGACTCGGTTTTACCCGGGTTAAACGGTTAAACCCGGTTTCTGTTACGAAAATGAACGATGTGGCAAAATTAAACTGGCTGAAGACACTGGGCGTTGGTAGGACACATATTTAGTTGAATATACCTAATTAAAAGTGTAACCACAGCATTCATTTCCAAAACATTGCACATTAAAAGAAATGAAACAATTTCCATCTTTTAAAGAAATGTTATTAGGAAATAAAGACTCTTCTTGAGATTTTATCAACTACAGTAAACGCACATAATGATGTTTAATTTAATAGAATATTAGAAAGTATGATAACGTGTAAATGTTAGTAAAAATTAAGTGAAAACATTTGAAATAGATAGTAACAGCAATTAAGTACCCGTACAAAACAATGACTTATCATAACATTTGGCTTTAAACATTTCTGTACAACATAAACGCCAGCATGGCGGATATTATAAATGGCTGGTGGTACACTACACAATTATGATTAATTAGCGCATTGGGCGTCTATCTTTTTAACAAGAAACCACATTGAACGAATGGACAATTCGTATTTCGTCAGTACAGTCACGAACAAAAGTATGTATACACTCGGCTTTATTCAAAAGCGATTTACTTCTTTATTTTTAATGAAATTTTATTTTGTTACGAACATAGCATTTTCGAACCCATAGGTTTATGTAATGTGTCGTATTTCAACGTTGCATTCGTTATTTCATGAAAAAATTGCAATTGAAAGTTGCCAAGTGTTGACATATTGGTGCTCGTGACTGTACATCTCTCTGTACAAGGATCTTTGGGCGCATGGCCAAAATAAGGAATAACAGTGCTATAATGCCTTTTCAACACATTTCTCAAATATTATCAACGTTGACAGTTGTTAGTGTCATTCGAGCGCCAATAATTAATCCTAGAAGCACTGTGTGTGTGTCTTGTTTCTCCCTTCGACTGTCACTTGTTTTGACCTCGACTACTCCGACAGCAACAGTCCGTGCACGGTTATTTTACCTCCGATTTTGTATCACTGTCTAAGGGCAGATTTTTCCAACGCCAGATAATTTTGAATTTTTGACACTTCTTCTATACAAAATCTGTCAGATGTCAATTTTATTCCACGAATAAAAATTATCAGTCGATTGAAAAATCAGCCCTAAGGGCCGATTTTTTGTTCCGTTAACTCAACCAATAGTTAAAAATAGTAAGTACCTAATGGTTAAATATTGGTAAAATGTGTTATCTACAAATGACGCGACACTGATGCGGGACGCGTGCGCTTGCTCTCGGAGCGGGAGCAAGCAACATGTCCCGCGTCACGTAAAATGTAGCGGAACTTGTTGCGGGTCACTTTGCAAGGTTGCAGCGACACGTAGATTGAGTGTTACGCGTCATGTTGCGGGACAAAATGTACCCTAGTATATCCGATGCACTCTTATCATGAGTCAGTGCTTTGCTTTGTATTACTACACCACGAACAGTTGCCAGCCAGCACTATAATAAAATTGATAAGTGGCCCACCAGCCAAAATTTTGATTATCAATTAAAACTTTGGACATAATCTTTTACAACTCATTATTAAAATATGAACGAATAATTTAATTATAGTTTAACTGTTGTTTAAATTACATTCATTACATTATTTTTATATACAATCTTAAAAGTAATAAGGCACATATTTTTTAAGTGTAATTGATTAAACACGGTTTTGTGATCTACATACATTGTAACATTAGACTATGATCTTCGATTTGAAGTCGGTATATAATTGATGAATTAAAAAAAAAACAGCAACAGGACTAGTTAAGCACCCAAGTCATGGATTTCCATCGTGTTTTGCTTTGTAATTCCTCGTAATTTAATGGCTAGGTTTAAACTGTTTGTATAATAATTGCAGAATGGAACGCCAACGATTCGATCAGTATGCCACTCGCAGGGGTCGATCTATACATAAAAACACATAAACTATATGTTTTCATCTTGTTTACCGAAGGAATTCATAAATTAGCTGCCTCGATGCACATCGTACTGCCGACATCGTGTGTTTAGAATGGCAAATTATGCCGTCATCATCCCAGTAACAATAACATTGTGTTCGCTCTCAGAAATAATAGCATTGTAAGCAATTATAAATGAGTAAAGGTTATAAATTATGAAGGTGTATCAATAATGAGATTACGTGAAAGATTTCTTTGATATTTAGTTGCGCTTGCATTGTGCTGAGACTCAGTAATCATTTTAAGAAAATCGTTTGAAATTTTTTAATGTTTGAATATTTGGTAGAGTTACTACATTTAAATACACAATAACTACAAATATACTTGCAATTCCAAATGGCTCATTAATTAAACAATAAGATACTCCCTCCCATTTTGATGCGCTAGCTACCCGCGATTCTATAACAAAATAGTTTAGCACCATCTTACAATATTAGTCACTATCGAGCTCCGGCTCGGATACACTCTGATATAAATTCGGTCACAGTTTCTACTTCACTATAATTAGACACGAACATTAACTCTGTATAATAATCGATTAACGTCCGATGAACACATGATCTAAGTCTACATCGAGATTACACTCGTCACAATTCGCTCACAAAGGTTCGGTACAACGAGTTTATATGCTGACGTTATCGCTGATGGTGGAGATGGGGGCCCGCTTGGCCTGTGAAGGATGCACGGGACAGGGGCCCGGGCCCCGCGCGGCCGGGCGCGCGCGCGGGGCCCGGGCCGCTCCGCCGCGCGCCGACTTGTCGAACACTTTGCGGTTCTTAGCGTTGGCCGGCGCGGCCCGCCGTCAGTCTATCACGTGCTTTATCTTCACGTACAGCACGCACGAGAACAGGAACCCGAATATAGGGATGACCGCCATCCCGACCCCGACTGCTGCTAAGATGATGAGGTGGTCCCGTATGTGGTTCGTGAACTGTCGTATGCAGCCCTGGAATTTGAAAAGAAACCGTTTAGTTGTGTTTGATATGATAAACAAATGATTGATATTGAGATACGAGTCTCAGTTATCTAAATGCGTAATATCATTGTCCTTAAATTGATACATTTTACGTTTATTTATAATAACCAAGGTTTTTTAAACAAAGAAATGACAGCGACAAAGCTTTAGGAATACTGTTACAAAACATTTTAGAAGCTATATCAGATGAATTTTATTTATTTATTTTACCATTTATGTACACACATATATAAACAGACAAGAAAAAACAGAACAGAAAAAATAGGTACAGAGGTGATGCTTATTTCATAAGAAATCTCTTCCAGCATAGCTGAGACTATCTGACTGGCGAAGAGAAAAAAACAAAAATAATCGTTTTAATTATATATATACCTTAGCGTAACGTTGAGTATAAATGGAGATAGCTATAAGTGTAGGGGAGACCATAAAAACATTGGATGGACTTTGTGAAATACAGGGTGGCAGGGACATCGACGCGCAACCTGTAACCATGAATTAAGCACATAATTTTAGAGCCCCTAGTGTAGAAATTTTCTGTCGGCTAACAAAAAAAAAACTGCTGTTTCATAAGAAAATGCAATACCTACGCGGTTAAAATGTATGGAACAGCTAACTTTTTTTTTAATAACCGACGAAATCTATCGACGTGAGGGTGTTTAGAATCATGTGTTGAATCCATGGTAAAAGGTTGCGTGTCGAGGTCCCTGCCACCCTGTGTATGGCTGCCTGGAAATAACTGAATATAATATAATAACTGGCTGGAAAGGGTGTGACTACTGAGATGACGACTAATAGAGAAGTATGGAAGAAGAAGATATTTATTTATTTTACTATTAATGTACACACATATACAGGGTTATTTTTCAAAGACCAGTCAAATTTAAGGATGTGGTACAGACCATCAAACTGAACAACTTTCTCCATGGGACAAATAGCTTAATCGCGAAAATTTTATCAACTGTCCCATAGAAAACTTCAATACCTACTCGACCTAAATGTATGGGACGGCTGAATTTTTATTCGCGATTACGATGTTGGTCCCACGGAGAAAGTTGTTCAGTTTGATGGTCTGTACCACATCCTTAAATTTGGCTGGTCTTTGAAAAATAACCCTGTATAAACAGACAATGAAAAACAGAACAGAAAAAATAGGTACAGACATAACGTGGATAAGCAAGGGAGTGATAACCTTAGCGTAGCATATTATGCCGTATGAAAGATTCCATCGGTGAAAGACACCGAAAAATATTAAAGAAAATATCACCTCCTATAGTTTCACAGGCTTCAACAATGACAAAATGATACTCACATTATAATAAATGTTGGAGGGATGGTCTCTCGCGCCACATCTGTTGGTGACGGTCTTGCAACACGAGTCGGGCACGAGAAGCCGCGGGTCGTGCTCGTGCCACGGACTGTAGCGCCAGTCCGAGTACTTCACCGCGCCGCAGCATTTGAACTGTGGGAGATTTATGGCAATTATACAGATCAATAAAGAACAATAGGGTATTTGAAGGTTATGTATAATGTACATGAATTAATACTTATTTAAAAAGACTTGAAGCATTTGTGATAAAATAAATTCAATCGGTGGAAAAATGGAGAAGCGATCATTATGCTGAATGGCGCGAAGATACCATTGCATGCGTTTTCTGTGTTGTGACGTCAGATCGCAGCAGTGCCATCTCTGTCTAGCATAGACTTACTAACGACTAAAACGAATACAATTTCGCAATTTTTGGGATATATTGAACAATATTTTTTTACCGTGTCTTTTCGATAAATCTATTTATAAAGTCCAGTTAAATACCCTTTTGATAGATAAATGACGGGCTTTCATGAAGCACGTGCTAGTAACGCGTACTTATCCGTAGTTGCGAGTAGAACTCTGCCTCAAATTGATTATTAGAACTAAAGTATAATGCCATGACAATCAGCTTATAGATAATAACTCGGAGGAATGTTTTCTGTTTACTGCATCACTAAAAGCTTATTTTTATTCTTTATTTATTGTGTTATAAATTTAATACTATAAATGTGAATGTTTGTTACTCAATCACGCAAAAAACGGCTGAACAGATTTGGCACACAGATAGTTTATAACCTGGATTAACATATAGGATACTTGTAATCCCGGTAGTACGTTCACGTGGGATGTTTTCCGACATGCACACGTGCGAAGCCGCGGTCAAAAGCTAGTTTTAGATAAATCCATTCAACATTGTAGTGTTGCTGCCAGATTTTTGAGGATCTATCTTACAATCTTGGGCGGCTAGCCAAGAATTGATCATACACTCTCAGCGCGTGAAAATATGTTTACATGACCAAATACAGATAAAATCGACATAGACCGAGTCCACTCAACAAATAAAATATCATGTGATTACTATAAGAGCTAATTAGCTTCCTAATTTATCTTTTAAGTTTATTATTTTGATAATATCTGAAGAATGTTCTAGATTTAGATGGGCTTAAGCCAAAAATAACAATTATATCCTAACTTATCTAAAACTATTCACAAACTAAAATATAGCGACCAAAAATTCATCCGCATCACTGTCGACTGGTAACGTACCCAAGAGACTGAGGTATTACCTCGTTGTATGGCAATGCTTAGCCTCTGGCCAAGGTAAAAGCCAACCATTGGGTCACAGGAAATGTAAGTGTTCCAGATTTGTTAATGCTTTTGCATCGCTAAGTGTATTAGCTTAATTAGGTAAATAAGGTTGAACTTTGCACAGGGTCAAGTATCGTTTATCGTCAGGTTCTTGTAACAATGTTGGTGTACGTCTTAAGCCTAACCCAGTTCGGAAAATTAATTTTAGTAAGAGTGAAAAACAAAAGCCTATAACTTTTAGAAACTTGGGTACCCAGGGCAATCATTAAATCTATTAGAAAATGTATAAGCAGCAAGCATAATCAACCTATAATGTTCCCACGGCTGGGACACAGACCTCCTCTCGGTGAGAGGGAGTGTGCCGTAATCCACCACGCAGGCCCAGTGCGGATTGATAGATATCACATGTCTTCGAACTTTTCGGTTCTTCGACATGCCAGTTTCTTCACGATGTTTTCCTTCACCGTTTTGAGAGCAGTGGTGATGATTTAATTCACACTTGGAAGGAGTGTAGGGAGGCCTGTGCCCAGCAGTGGTACACTGACGGCTAGTAAAAAAAAAGCTCCCGTCTGGTTCGACCCTACGACCCTCGTAAGTCGCGGCCATTACCACTAGGCCACCACTGCTTGTATTTCGGTTTGATGTTGAATGATTGACTGTCGCTGAGATGTGATTGCGACTAGATTATGAACGTTTTTAATTACGGGAATTGGCCTTCAGATGCCTGAAAACCTACATACTGTACTACTATTTAAGTTATGTGCCTCGACAATCTTCGTGATTAAATAATCTCGGCTACCAGCACTAACCTCGGTCTGCATGCGGTCCACAGCGTTAGTGACAGTGGTGTCGAGTGCGTAGTTAGACAGGAACGTATTGTTGAGCTCAGCTCTAAGCTCATCTTCTACGGCCACTTCGTAGTAGTACGCCAGCCCGCCAGCTCCAACCTCCAGGATGAACGTTATCAGCAGGAAGTATGTGTACTGGAAATTGAGATATATAGCGAATTAAAAAAAAAAATTGTTAAATTAGGATCAAAATCACTGCTTGGTGTATACTACAAAATTTTATTACCAATTTTCCAAGTATTTGATGACATTTATGGTAAGCTTGTGTGGCGGGCAGTTAAACCAAGGTCACAGGAGACGAAAATCCTACCATATTAACCACTATTTCATGATAATTTCTCTTAACAGTGGTCCGGTGGTGTTTAATTTTGACAGATACTAATCAATTGCTTAGCATCCTCTTAGCGCTAAATAGCTATTATGAATAAGAATTTTGCTAATCAGTTGCTTAGCAGTAAACCAGTTGATTCATACATTATTTCGAGTTATGCGAACATAAATCTATGGATCAACTGATTTTTTTTTTCACGATTTCAGGGGTGGTCCCGTAGTAAAAGTTGCTCATAATGATAAGTACAATGACCCCTTTTAAGGATTAAAACGATCAAAATTTAACGGTGATTCTGATCATGTTATAAGTGTCTCGCCTTTAAAGAGGCCTTCAGATACTTGTCTATGATAACTCAAAATCAAAGCATTTATTTCAATTAAACCATTTACAGCCACTTTTGAATTGTCGAAGGAGGCGGTTAGTCAGTAAGTTGAAGTTATTTGCCAATACCAAACCTTACTAGGTTCCTACAGAGAAAAACGAGCAAGAACCTATAGACACTCTTTAAATCAAAATATTGGTATTAATACTTACACATAACAAGCTGGTTCTGTTCTCAGTCTTGAGCCCGCAGCAGCCTAAAGCGCACAAGGGAAGTCCCATAGCCCCGGCTATTATCAGCAGGTACGCGATAGCCGGGTAGGTTGGCGTCGGTAGCAGCGACACGTATCGATGTCGATACGTCACAGTCCACGCCCCCACCCCTAGTACGCCGGCGCCTGCGAACTGAGTCATGCAACGTTGTTTATCTGGTGATATGACTGATAAGTTTTATCAAATCATTTAGTTAGATGTCAGTTTTGTTTACTTTGTTCGTGGAATTAGGGCTGTGTCACACCTTGTTGAGGATTTGAAGTTGATACATTAATTGAATGGGTATTTATTCTTTTGAGTAAGCAGTTTACGGTTTATTCGTCTTGTGTAGGCATGGTCGTCAGTGTTGTATGGATCACTATAAAAAGCTTGTTGACAGATGCATTTTTTCTACGGCGTTGTTTATACGCCGTACCGTGTACAAAGGGCCTAAGTATATTCTCTAGGGAAGGCTATTTTTAGTGCACCCCTTTTTATCTAGTACCTACGCACAATCAAGCAGCATTTCCAGTATAAGCTGACTTCTCACTGTACGAAAAGCCTACACAATGCGAGGTCAGCTAAAACTGGAAATGTGTAGCTTGATATGTAACGACTACATGGCTACAGTAGGCAGCCTAATGCGTGTTTCCACGCATGGGGTGTAGGTAAAAGGCAGTCTACGTCAAATAAACATTTATAATGAGGCCATACATAAAGGCCAAGTGGGTTAAGGAAATGCATTCATTTATCTATGAATGCCTAAATTGGACAATTGAAAACTTATAACACCACAATGGTTTGATAATTTATAAATAATATTTATTCAAAATGTAGGTACAATGGACATTGAAGCATGATGAATAATAAAATGACGTCAGATAATGATGTATGGAAAATGAAGACATGGTGTGCTGATACCAAATAAATTGGGAGTGGGGCTGAAGGCTGATGACTGTGGTATGGAGATTTACGAGTCAGGTGCTGTGGCTTGGCAAATGGCAACTAGTGACGACAAATAGAAGATGTTTAATTTAATTTAAACGTCTTTAGACCTAGACGCGTACCGCCAGGGTTGGGTCGAGAAAGGGATGCCTGAAAGGATTTGGGGGAAGCATTTGCTCAGCAGTGGAACATTCGAGACTAAAAAAAAACGTAATTTCCCCCTCATTTGATAACATTCATTAAAATACATAAAAACATACTGGCATTGCCCAAATATTTGCTAGAATTTCATCCTGTTGCAAAAAACTCAGGTTTATCGCATAATGAGCTGTTACAGGAAGTGTTTTGTACGCGCTCTATTTACTGAAAAAATTCAGTCTTATTATACGCATACAAACATGTTTTGTAAGCTAAGTAATAGGTTCGTCATTTGACCGTGAGGAGATTATGACGTAGTTGACATAACGACGTAATCTTTTAAGAGACGTTTTAGGGCCACAATATACCTAATACCTAGTTAATCCGTTTAAGTAACTACCTGGTTCCTTAATTGCCTATTGCATAAGCATAATCAGCCTGTAGTTTTCCCACTGCTGGGACACAGGCTTCCTCTCGGTTAGAGGGAGTGGGCCGTAATCCAGCACGCGGAACCAGTGCGAATTCGAATTTTTGGGTCTAGGACATGCCTACACCCTAATTGCGTAACACACGACCAATCGGAATCTGAATCATTTTGAAGCAAATTGCTAATCCATTGCTTCATAAGTTCGAAAAATTTGTCTGCTCTACACGTTAATAAAGCAATGAATGTTGTTGAACTGTCAAAATGAAACCGATTCCGATTGATCGTGTGTTACGCAATTAGGGTGCTGTTTCATTCCCCGTTTTGAGAGCAGTGGTGATGAAATAATTTTCACAAAGTAAAGCGCCTGTCTGGGTTAGAACCTACGACCACCCGACTCGACTCGTAAATCGCGGCCGTTACTGGGCCACTACTGCCTGTTCATCAATTCCCTATATCTATAGCAATATCAAACGTCCAATGTATATCCATTATCATAATTTTAGCCGAAAGACGTCCACTGCTGGACATAGGTCTCCCCCAAACGTAGCTACATCGACCAATGAATACAGAAAAAGATAGGTACTTGATTTTTTTGGTGGCTGGAACCAGAAAAATCAAGTACCTATCTTTTTCATTTAACTACCTAGTCTACTTAACAAAACAGCGTTCAAGAATAACATTAATACAATCATGATATCGGTACCGACCGATAAGTAAGTACTAATTACCCGTATCGTAGGTACTTTTACTCTTTACAGTGAAACGACACGGCAATATCAGCCGTGTGTTGGATAATAGAGCGTAGGGGCACGATTATGTGCACCATGACTAGTATGGCCACATGGCGAAACGGAAGACATGCGTAACGAAAATGAAAGGAAAGTGGGCTTATGTATTTCATCATTACTTTCTTGGAGATTTTTGTTGGCCTTTGCATTTGTAACACTAAAGCTTGGGTTTCCTAGGAAAGCGATTCCGCCATTATCACCAGTATTTGATATTAAGGTGTCAAAAAAACCGGCCAAGTGCGAGCCGGAGTCGCGCACGAAGGGTTCCGTACCATTATCTATAAAAATCACGTCTGTTGCACGGGAGCCCCCCTTAAATATTTATTTTATTTTATTTAATTAAGTATTTATTTTTAAAGTGAATATACGACTAAATATTCTGTGAATATTTCAAGCGTCTACCTGTTGCCGTTATTAATATCAAGCAAAAAACGGCGAAAAATCACGTTTGTTGTATGGGAGCCCTACTTAAATATTTATTTTATTTTGTTTTTTAGTATTTGTCGTTATAGCGGCAACAGAAATACATCATCTCTGAAAATTTCAACTGTCTAGGTATCACGGTTCATGAGATACAGCCTGGTGACCAAAGACTACAATATGTATAGGGGCACTGGTGACAGACTGACAGACGGACAGTAGAGTCTTAGTAATAGGGTCTCGTTTTTACCCTTTGGGTACGGAACCCTAAAAACGCTGTGTATTTGGACGCCCGTTATTGAGTGAACGTTCATCGTTGTCTTAGGAAATACTGCCGTCTGCCCGTTTTATGCTTGGAATATAACCAGCGCTAGTTGTGTTTGCAGCGTGAATACGCAGGTGGATTCGCGTAATATAAGCGCCATGTGCATTGTGCATACCCTAACAACGAATGATACACATATACCTTTTAAAAATATACAACTATGAACAATACTCTATTGGTACTAAAAGATAGCAGTGGGATGATGTAGACTGACACTAATGTAGTAAGTAAAATAACGTTAATTTCGAATGGAAAGCTAACAACTCTGCCCAACCCTTTAGAAAACCGGTTTGATGTTATCTTATGCTATGTATGGGGGCTGAAAGATTCGAATGATCCAAAGAGGAACTGCTTCTTCTTTGGATCATTCGAATGTTTCAGCGCTGTGTGTTTAGTAACAAAGTTAAAACTCACTAGAAACACCACATTGAAGATATGTAGGACGCATTTCAAGAAGTTGACGCTACAGCAGTCCGCATCTCTTGACTTGCGCGGCTTCACTTTCTTCTTTTTGGCCAGCAGTGCACTTGCGTCTTTCTTCTTTTCTTCAGCCATCGTCAGTTATCCTCGGTCACGCGATATTTTTCTTCACCTGATTTCTCTAATTTTCATGTTCGTTTTCAATTCTGGAAATAAAAAAACAGCCTATGTTATATCAAGAGAATAAAATTATCTAGTATCTTCAGAAGACAACTTTGAAATACTTACAGATTTGATTCGAGATTTTTATCGATATCTACTCATCAAGGAAATAAATTGAAAGACATGAAAACGAATTACATTGTTTATTTAATTAAATGCCTAAAATAGCTTATAAAAGTGGAATATAGTACAACACTTATAATTCTAAATAATTATACAACAAAATGTCTCAAAATAATTGATCCACAGTTAGTACATTTAATAAAATTAAAAAAACTATGTATACATAATAAAAACATTGTATTATGAAGACCTTGTAAGAGTGCGAAAAATATATACAGAAAATTTGAGTTTGTAAAAGTTAAGTAATAATGATCATCATTACTACAGTTCATTCAGTCCTTAATTTATTTCATCACAATGTAAATTCATTCTATGCAACCTTATTTCAATACTGCCTTATAATCCTTGGGATTACATGAATACATATCATAAATAAATAGTTATGTTTTTTTATAATTTAGATTAGACAAGTAGAAAGTAAAGTAGTGGCTACAACGCCTGGTGACAACTACTGAAAACATTATTGCAGCTTATAATACTGTTTATATTCGTCACATTGGCCACGTGGTACCAATATTAGTATTTCACCAGTTCTATTTCTGCTTGATAGAGACAAGGTGTCACCAGGCACAGTGTGGCCTCTCCCTAATAAAATAATGTATTTTAGGTGATTACTCAAGTTTTTGTTTGATTATTATTTATTAGTACTTTTAAACATTAAACATTATCAGGACTGATAAATAAATGCGCCTAAATCCTTACTCATTATTTATGTCGATGTAGCTTGCTTATGTTCTGGACAACTGCTATTATTATCAATGAGAAGTAGTTATCACAACCCTGCCCATTGTCAAATTGTAAAGCGTATCCTGGCACTATGTAACACTAAATTTATTAAACTATGAAGGGTTCTGTGATGGGTCTTGTTAAAAGCTATTAGTTAATTATCCAATTGTTGGCTCAATATTTCCTTATTCGTCATAATATTTGAGAGTAGTTTCTAACTTCTCCACTACTCTTTTGTAAAACGTTACTTGCTGCTTCAAGAATTTTTGCATTGTTGCATTCAAGTCTTTTGTTCTTTCGGCTTTGAAGTGATTAATTTCGGCAAGAAGTGCATAAGATATAACGTCGGTTCTCCGCAGTACTTCATTTAGTTGTGCTATTTCCATCTTATTTTCAGCTGTCAGTCTCTCACATTCCCGTTTCTTCTGCACTGCACTCTTGTGGGTACCTAGTACATCAGGGAAGCCTCCAACAACTCCCTTATATAAATGGAATTTATCACCTAGAGGCTCCCAATCATAAGTTGGTTGGTCACCATACATTCTCCCTATATCAATGTATGCGCTGCCAGTCATTTTAACTGCTGTTGTTAGCTTCGATGTGGATGCTAGTGATCCTTCATCCAAACTTAGTGAAGCAGCGAGGCTGCAGAATGATTCACCAACTTTCTGACAATCCGCTCTGTATGCAGTCTGGAGTTTCTTGGTGTGTGCGACACACATGCTAGAGACAGACTTGACAGAAGTGTCCATGCTATTGATGAACATATGGCATTGCTCAGTTATGTGGTCTACTTGAGACTGTAATAAAGCTTTTTCAGGTACTACTATTGATATGCAATAATTAAGACCTAATAAGGCATCTCTTTCAGCTTGCCGTTTACCAGCTTTCCACCTTTTCTCATCAGTACAAGTGAGGAAATGTTGCCACACTTCAGATTTGGATAGTACTGGGTGTCTGCACATCCAGTCTACAAATTCTTGAAGCTGTACTCTTCTGCGCTCTATTAGTTGTTCATCATACCTGCCAGAGATTTGTTTATCTGGCAATGGTGGGATTGGAATGAGTGTAAACTTTTCTTGTAATCTTTCATGCAGCCAATCGAAATGCTTGTATCTTCTAGAAACCTGAATGTTGTTGAATGATGGTGTTAACTGATAAGCAATGAAACTTTTGATACCTTTGAACTTGGATTCTTTCTTTGGAGAGGCCACAGTGACATTGTATGGCTGTGTTATTGGCCACCACTCATATCTGTCTTCTTCTTGAACTATGTAAACTTTTTCAGAATCTGCTACTTCTACATTTAATGTGGCAAGTAAGTAACTCTCACCACTCACTTTAGATGACGGTGCAAACTTACTCTTTCTAACAGTTCCCACTGACGATCCATAGTTGGAAGCTGTTTCTTCATTTTGATGGTTAAAGTCACTTATAGGCATCCCTGGTAATGGGGTTAGCTGCTGATTATATTGAGGTTTACTTTGTTGTGGGACTGGTCCTATTTCAGAGTATGTGTCATCATCCCAATCGTCATCCCAGCCTTCTTCATGTGAAGCACCTCTTTGAAAGTTACTGTCACCGGCACTAAACTGTTGGTCACCCCAGTCATCATTTGCTTGGTCATACCGGGGAGCTGCAGGTGCTACTTTAGTCTGAGCTGATTCTTCAGGTGCTAGTTTACGAACATAAGCAGCTGGGAATAAACCAGTCTCTCCATTAGCCTTCTTTCCTTCCCACCAGCCTTCACCAATTTCTGTATTAATTAATGTTAATACTTCTCCGCAGGCTATTGACATCTCTGTGGTATTGGGCTCTCCAGAGAAGTCGTACAGAGCTTGTACTTGGGTCGTCATTTTGGGACCCCTCACCTAAAACAATTCAAAGATTATTAAATTAAGCCAACTCAGTTTATAAGGACGGATTGAAACATAAAGTACTGACAACACACTATCTTATCATTGTTATCTACAAAAGTAGGGAGTATGCACGTATTATGTGATGATATCTATGTTCACGCGAATACTGTTCTCATTATTATTAATACTGGCTTGTACGATTTAGGGCGTCGCACACTGCAAGGCGCTGACACATATTCCTAATAGCCCATAATTAAACATAGTTGAAACCTAATTGTCCAATGTGCGAGGGGTATACATGTGGCGCATTAAGGCAGATTTTAAAGAAAACTGGACTAATAGTATCCTAAATCACTTTCTATTGTGTTAAAATACAATAATATTACAATGGAAATACAAAATGTAAGAATACTTTTCGTTAGACAGACTTGTTATAAAACATTGTAATGTACTGGTTTCAGCACTGGAAAGTATTGTGTGCTATTTCTTAGGGAATATATTGTAGGAAATTGCAGCAATAGTGTATTATAATGTAAAATCTTTTGGTTTTGTGATGGAAATCAAAGCAATGACGTCAATTTGTAGAGCATGTTTCGAGCATTATTCACAGAGAATATTGACTTATTCATAGAGAAACTTATACAAATATCACAATTACATTTACAAACAATCTGTTATTACATTAAACAAAGACTTCTACTTACTTGTATCACTTTAAAATAATTATTTCAAGGCGGATACACCGATTGAACAGTCATCTGTTTGACAGATCACAAAGAATTTGTTTTTCGTTACACCTTGTTCTCGTTTACGTGGCAATCTTACTACAATATTGTTGCTATTCATTGGTTCTTGGCAAACTGGCTGGTTAGGGCCAATGGCGTGTTAGTAATATGTTTAACTGCAGCACAAACCGCTACATTTTATGGTCAACCAATAGCAAAACAGGTTTCCAGAGAGAAAGAGCTTGTGTCGTTGTTTCATATAGTTACTCATAGTTTCGGAAAGATGGCGTTGTTTAAAGTATACGACATAGATAACTTTTTTTTACGGTCTGCTTTTTAGGCCTTTCGGTTTCGGCCTCTAGGCTCTAGGAGTTCTAGGACTGTACGGGACTGCTAACAAACTAATAAGTTCAATATTCTAATCCAAAACCACGTTATATTTTCCTAATGAGGATTGATGAAAGTGACGAAACCTGCGTGTTCTTTAGCCTAAAATTCAAAGACAAGACCCAAGGAGTACCTAATAAAGACATTCACGAACCTGTACTGCTGTTCCACATATTTGTTGCTGGAAAAATAAATGAATAAAGAAATGATTTTAGGTAGGTATTGGTTTCCATAGTTTGCTTCGGTTTCAATGGCTTCTCTAACTACCTACATTACACGGCAACTTGAATTTGTTTTTACCTATGGTTCTAGATGGTGGCTAGAAAAATGTAAAATTGGCCGGTATTTTATTGTAGGGCAAAAAAGGCAGATAAATGATTTATTCGGCCAACTTCTGCTTAGGGAAAAAAGCAAATCGGGAGAACGGTCAGGCTTTGAAAAAGTTAAGCGTTACAAGTTTGACCATGAAGTCGGCGAAGCTGCTTTTCCAATTCAATGAGCAAAGGGTTAAAATAAAAACAATACCTACAGTAAAACGGGGTGAATAGGAATGCAGGGGTAAATCGGGCCGAAACTTTAAAATGGATTTGTACTTTAAAATAATATAGTTTGCTGCAAACAAGGACACTTAATCTTTAATTAAGAAACAGTAAACACATGACAGTCTTTTCTGGCAACAAACTATATTATTTCAACGTTGAAATCCATTTTAAATTTTCGGCCCGATTCACCCATGCATCCCGATTCACCCCGTTTTACGGTACCTATAGATACCTACGTACAATATCAAATCCTTTGTTTACAGGTACAAAGTAGGTAGGTACCTAGTTTTTGTAAACAAAGGATTTAATATCATACGTAGGTAGGTGACTAATAGGTCTTACCTACTGTTTTTATTCCTAAACATTTTTTGAAGGCGCTCTTCAATTAATTTGCAACTATGATGACATTGTAGTTGCAATTATCTTTCGACAACTATTACCTATTACCTAAAGTTGTTAGGTATAACAACTTAAGACCTCCCATTACAGAAGGTAAGTACTCAAATAAAACATTTTATAAATAACTCGTACGAATCGTAACAGTCGTAGCTGACCTATTGGTATTCGGGGTAAGGTTGAATGTGAATAAAAAACCTTTCCCACTTCGGAATCAAAAGTATTCGGAATCAACGTGTACCTCAAAGAGAAAATATCCAAGTTACTTGTGTGTAAGCTTTTAGTGGAACTGTGAGGATGAATGGATTTATTCAATCGATACTGAATGTGACGGTATTTTTAGCACTAAAAGAATCTTAGGTAACTAATACCAACTGGTTTTCTGCCTAACAAGATTTTTAGCTAGTGCACTTAGGTACAGTCACGAGCAAAAGTATGTATATACTCGGCTTTATTCAAAAGCGATTTAATCCTTTATTTTTTAAAGAAATTTTATGTTGTTACGAATATAGCATTTACGAACCCATAGGTTTATGTAATGTGTCGTATTTCAACGTTGCATGCGTTATTTCTCGAAAAAATCGCAATTGATAGTGGCCAAGTGTGGACATATTGGTGCTCGTGACTGTACTTGAATTTGGGACTTCCCAAGTTTCACTTAGATCTTGTATTAGGATTAATTAATTAAGTAAGCTAAGCATGAGGGTCAATTCTCAGGCCGGGCTCGTGCTATTGGGGTTCTCCACTAGGAATTACTCAGTACCAGCGCGGAGTCTGGATAGGCTCGCTCCCTATTACATAACTGTGGAAATGTGGGTGTCCATACTATGGGTACACCTTTGCCTAACCATCAAAGATGAGAACTTCTACATATAGCTTGGGTATATGTATAAAAGATCTCATCACATACTTACCCCTGCGAGTCTCAAGAAAAGCTTGCTGGTACCTGGTACTTTATTGTGTAACCACAGAACAGATAAAAGAGGTTCGAACTAACTTTGTACGCTGTCACAATAAGAGCGCGATTGTTGGCCGGTAAATCAAATGTCGGCTGACTTTGCTTAAAAGTGCGGCGCGCCTACCTCGCTCAGTGGCCACAAGGCCCTTCTAACCTCTTTTATCTATTCTGTAATTTTAACCATATGAGGCCTTTATCTCGAAATAAGACTAAGCTACTAAGTATGTACCTACCTACCTTTGGGTCACTACATACCTACAGTCCCAAATGGTTGAATACATAAGCAGGACCACTGTGTTCCGCATCAGTTCCCGTAAAGTGACGCATTGTCTTAGCAGCCTGGTAAGTTCTGGTGAGGACACCCAGACTTTAGATGATTGATAAACTTCAGCTTATGTCTGTTGTAGTAACGAGTGCGCAGCGGTGTGATTCTGTAAAAATCTCTCCGTGAAAACATTGGTGAGGTGAGCTGTCAATAGTGTCAATCGCCAGCATCAGGTGAAATGACAGTTTACTTTAAGCTCACTTCACCTAAGTTTTCACGGTGAGATTTTTACAGAATAGACCGACTGGTAATGACGTAAAACTATTGGTTAAATTACTGAGTCAGGTTTGTGTGTGGTTTAAGTTTTATTTTCCAAGTAGGTGAAGTAGTTACTTGTGGACAAATTCCATATTATGTAATTTAAATGAATAAACAATTTTATAATACCTAACCTACTTCAATATCGCTTCATTTACCTACTGAGGGGCTTTTGGCTGTTGGCCGCACGGGTCGGTCGAAGAGAAAGAAGCTAAGCTACGCCGGTTGGTTTGTGGATGGGTGACCCATTACATATTGAAACCCGTCCGTGCCTCGAAAAACACGTTAAGCCGTCGGCCCCGGCTGTCATTCGTAGATCTTTGACAGTCGTTACGGGTGATCAGAAGCCTAAAAGTCTGACAATCAGTCTTACGAGAAGGGGTGTCGTGTTGCCCAGTAAGGGGCTGCGGGTTGTTCGAAAGAGATACCGTGGCCCCTGGCACAGGCAACTGAAGGAACACGGGTGGGTTTTAGTCAGTAAAAGTGACACTCCCTTCTGCTCCGCCCAGAGCGGGAGGGGTCATTTGATGATTTACCACCCAAAAAAAATAAAATAAAGGGGTTGTAGAGGTCAGATAGGCAATCGCTCCATGTAAAATTTTGCAAAAAAAGAAGGTGGCACTCATTCAATGCATTCAAAATTCAATTAGCTGCATATTTAATCACAAATAACACCCTTTCTAAAAGCTGAATGCATTGGATGGGTCTATCATAATTGCTACCGTGACGTCAGTGACGAACTTTATATAATTTAATTTTTTAAGCATTGTTCTCATTGACTTTGTGTCTTTTTTGAGAATAAATATCTTTAAACCTAAAATCCTGGTATTCAGCGGCATTCGATTAGACTGGATGCCGACCCCGCAGTTGGAAAAAAGGCTAGGCAGATTGATGGCTTTCGTCCACCTACTTAGGTAAATAGGTAGGAAAGGTTAGTGCATAATAATTAGTTAGGAACGTATACGAAGCAAAACGAGTATGTAAGGATCGTAGTAGGTGATGCTCTGTAGTTTCTGCCTATCCCCATGAGAAAAGGGCGTGTATTTATGCATGTATGTTACCTCTGTATTTTCCTAAGCAGAATAAGGGGGTAATTAGATCAATAGGTTCCACGTAGTACTTAATCGTAATCGTAAGCTAGGTACTCATAGGCGTCTTCCAAATCCTTGGCCCTTGATTGTTACCATATAGTTATGGGTTGACATTAGTGAAATATTCAGCCCATTTTTGTAATACCTAAGTTACCTACGACGCCATATTGGCACAAATGTAACTGATGGCACACATTATATCCCAGTGCGGTTTCAATTTAACGTCCGGTGAACTGTGAATTCGAAAACCACTTCGAATCTGCGGATTTTAAGCGGAAATAAATCGTACAGTAAAGTATCTAGTATTATTTTCGCATAATAAATCTAACAAGGTAAAAATTTAAAAATCTTTAGAACATTCAACGGTATTTCGATTAAAACAAATGATTCGGAAAATGTTTAGAAACGATTGCGACGACGGCGGCGTCTCATTTTTTTTCAGAATAATTGGATATTTATTATTTTATTACTCCGACAAGTAATGCCTCGATTCAGAACCTTAAAAGAACCTGACGCGTTACTCTTCTATTTCAATTTATTTGATTTTGTTCTGTTCGGGAAACTTACAGCTAATAAAAACAGTGTTGTTAAACAATATGCAATTGAAGGCCATTTACAAGTTTCCACTGATAAACACTTAAAACAAAAAAGGGTCGGTACAAAATACCTCTATGGGCTGATTTTTCAATCATCTGATAACTTTATTCGAAGAATAATTTTGAAATTTTGACAGTTACCTAATTCATACAAAAACTGTCAAACGTCAATTTTATTCCTCGAATAAAAGTCTCAGTCTAAAAAAAATTTGCCCGGCTAATTTTTCAATCATCTGATAACTCTATTCTAGGAATACTTATACCTAGTCAGTTTATTTAAACTTCTGCTCGCACGGATTTATGTTTATTTATTTTAAATCGGAATTGATATCATATTGCAGAAATGATAAATTACTGCCAAGAATATTGATAGAGATATTCGTAATCGATTCTTTTCGAACTAAATTGTCTACTCAGATTTTTTTAGTCTGCTTTCGTTCAATCGTTCAAAAACTTCAAATCTTTGGCTTTGTAGTTTATTGCGCCGACAACAACAATATGCAATCAGAGACAAGAGATTAAACGGTTAACCATTGCTTTCACACATATGACGTCTATTATAGCGGTCCGTCAGACTCAAACGGCAATATTACAGGACAAAACGACACATCCCGACCGTATCCTATTTCCCATAATCTGTGCATTCACAGTAGGAATAACTGAAACAACTACTTTGGTAACACAAGCTGGTGCAACTTTGTAATTTGTTATATTAGTAAAGTACTCTCTGTGTAAGTGCTCAGTTCCGCAGTCGCATAGCTTTGAGGTTATGCCACACGTTGTAATAAAGTTACAGTTGCAACTCAAAAGTTACACAGCGCTTTGGGTTTATGTTTACACAGCTTTTATTGTCTTCATGCTCATGTGTGGTTAATAAATAAGATTTAATTCAAACTACATAAAATAAAGTATAGGTAGATACTTAACCCTCTTTACTATCAATTCATCTACTTAAGTACTACTCTACTTGGGCTTTACGTACCTACCTAAGGACCTATGCACACCAATGCCGCCGGGGCTGCTGGTTGTTCGAAAGAGATACCGTGGCCCCTGGCACAGGGAACTGAAGGAACACGGGTGGGTTTTAGTCAGTAAAAGTCTGACACTCCCTTCTGCTCCGCCCAGAGCGGGAGGAGTCATTTGATGATTTCCCACCCAGAAAAAAAAAAAAAAAAAGGACCTATGCACACGGCGTCATACCCGCGTTCCATGCGACGCGACGTAGGTCGACTCTCTCAGGGGTCCACTGCACCTCGATGACGATGGCGCGTTTTCTACCTTGAAAAAGAAGCACTGACGTTGCGTTTCCAGCGCGTATGTGCGCGTCTACGCCACATGTAAAAATGCTCAGACCCTAAGCGTCACTCTGTAAGTTGCTTTTCGTTTCCGTATTTTCAACCGGCGAAGATCATAAATTTTTGTGCGAATATCTTCTAAGTTACATATTTTTCTCCTATCTTTCATTAGGTACCTAAATAAAATTCAATTCAAAAAATTTAAGCTTGCCCAATATATGGTTAAACTAACAGAAGAGGAAATCAAGGTAAAACCTGTGCCATTCATTCGTCGTTTTGTCCAACTTATAGATGCAAGAGCTGTACAAAACTTGTAAGTTATGCAGTAAAGTCAATTAAAGTGAAAAGAACTTGGTTTATATTTCCAGCTGGAAGGCTTTTTCGTATTGCAGTGCCTTTAAAAAGGACCCGGGTTCCGAATATATTTTTTCCCTTTTTGTCGAATAAATAAATAATGTAAGTTTGCCGTTTTCAGTTTCACACAGATTACATTATGTCCGGTATTTTATAGTTTTTAATAGGTCACTTACATTTTATTTTTATCTGAGTTTGGATGTTATGCTTTAAATATAAATAAGGTTGGTTTTAGGTAAGTATATAATACTTTATCCTACTATACCATCGGAAACCCCTAACTTAACCGCATAAGTAGTCCAATTTATTTTTTGCGTGCATGCAAAAAAAAAGTACAGTAGAGGAAAGTTTATCAGGCCAAGACGAGCGCCGCGTGATTCAGTTTTGCTCGGTTGCCAAATGCGGTCATTCCCGACCAAATGGTCCATTAAACCAGCCCACTCGAGAGCCAACGAATGCTGCTTACATCAAAAATTTCACGCGCCCACAAATATTTATTGGTACTATTTAAGCAATTGTTGAAACAACATTGTAAACTGCAGATTTTCAGCAAATGAAGCATGTTGTTATTCATTGCTTTTCATAAAGACGTCTTGTAAAAGAACAATCTTTTCATGAAAAAACACAAATGTGAAAACGTAGAAAACATTTTGTGGAATCTACAATACGAAGGGAACTAATTAAAGTTCGAATCTTTGAGTGAATATTAAATGAGAACAAGAAGGTATTCTGTTAACACCTCGTAAATCTTTGCGGTGCGAATTCTATTTCGCTTTGCGGGCACTTGGCGTAAAGTCGTGTGGAGTGAGGGATCCGAGGCTTTGCCTTTCCTTCCTGTATGTATACTTTGAGATTCAACTCGGTCCGGTCACCAGACTCACAAGATTTGTCGATGGCCGTTGAAAAAGAGTTCTTAGCATATTCTGAACAGTTATTTTAAGCTGTGGTACAGATAAATGTGTGTCATTTGCTCTAGTTTTAATGAAAGAATAGCTTGAGATGTAGAGCTTAAAGCTCCTCTCGACCCTTAAGTATCGTTTTGAGGTCTTGTTCAGCGTTTTGATTTGATAAGAGACACTACCAAAACACGATTTTTGGAGGATATAGGTACATACATAGTTCAAACAATTTATTTTAATTTAAATTGTCACGGAGTGAGGCATCAAAAAAGAGTGACAATTCAACTTTTAATTCATTAAGGATTTTAATTTATGTTTTATACTTCAAATTTAATTTTTTTTTTATTCAATAATTTTAAACGTTTTTATTATCTATCGAAATGAAATGAAATAAATTACCCATTCTCCTCTACTTCCTAAGGGGGTAAAATACAGACATATTTCATAATGCTATAGTCATTTTTTTTTGGGTACGGCCCCATACAGAATTATCCATTATCCTTTATTTGCAAGAATTGTAGTACATTACAGATGGTCGATGTTTTTTTAACAGTTTCTAAAACAATGTGCTAAAACTAGCATGCAAAATTATTGATTTCATGAATTCAATAAAAGAAAAGTTAATAAAATTGGTACATAAATCATAGTTATTAAATTTAAATGTCAAGTATTTGTCAAATTATAATAGGAACATGTCAATGTGAATCTTTATAGTCTAAATTCTGATTCACAGAATATAATGATTTTTCTATAAGCAATTTGAATAACGCTGCCGCGCTGTTTTAAATCGATTGATTCGCAGTTCCCTATACGATTTTGGTAGTTTTATTAAGTATCCATAAAACCATTGGAAAAAAGCTTCTATGATAGAAATGGCTTTTCATTTGAGGAATAATTAATCTGTCAGGATACCTTGTCTTAACACGTACACAGTCCCCATACAAAATTTTTAATCGACCCGTAAAGCCAACTGAGATAATGTCAAATTCGTATTTTGAAATATTTTAGTACAACAGATAAAAAGTATTATTCCCGAAAAACCATTTTTCCTTAGAATTTTCCGCAGTTTTTCTCGTGACCACATGTGGGGGCACGGACTTACCGAGTAACAAATAGAGTGACCCCATGTGGGCTCACGGACTTGTGAGTAAATTCTATTATTTTGATTTTGCGGGTAGAACTAAATTAATTATTATTTCCGTATCTGTGACTTGAAACAGTTGTGGTTTTGATTTATTTGAGTGCTACGTTTATCCTTGTGCACAAAATGACTTTTTTGCCGGATAAGGATATTCAGACAATTCTGGAAGACAATGAAGCTGGAAGTATCATATCAGAACTAGAAAATGCTTATGTGTATTGTGAAAGTGACGGAGAAGAAGAAACAATTGAAAACATAGAACATTTTAGCTTCAGGAGTAAGTACTTATGCCATTTCTATGTTATTTTGATTTGGATGTAGGCCATTGATTGGAGTGTTTTTTGACTATTCTAATTTTATGGGAAATTCCAGACAGAAGAACCTATTACTGGACAAACAGCTTCTGTTGAAGTACATGTTTCTGTGCAATAGGATCAAGAAGAAGACATTGACAGACAGGTTTCTGTGCAATAGGATCAAGAAGAAGACATTGAAAGACAGGTTTCTGTGCAATAGGATCAAGAAGAAGACATTGAAAGACAGGTTTCTGTGCAAGAGGATCAGGAAGAAGACATTGAAAGACAGGTTTCTGTGCAACAGGATCAGGAAGAAGACGTTGTGATGAGAGAATCTTCAGCTCACAACCGTCCAATTTCCCGTCGTCGCGCTACTCGGCAGCCAAGAGGGGAAATTGGCATGGTTCTGGACTACAGTGCAGGTAAAAAAGGGATAGACGTCGCGGATCAACTCGTTAGCTATAATACCTAGTTAATCAGAAAAACTGTGATTTGGTTTAAAAAGATCGCTGGGGATTTGTTGTCAATTTCCATCGTAAATTCAGTAATTGTATACAATGAATTACATCCATTGAAGAAAGAAAAATGCTCAATTCTATCAGCGTATGAGCAAATCGTAAAGTCGCTGCTTGGTATAACAGAAACTGTCCTTTCAACGCCATCTAGATCAGGGCCATCACGTCTTTCAGGATCATTGTAGCGTCCCTTGGGGTCTAGTCCAGCAGTTTCTGGTCAACCTGGACCTTCACGATCTACACAACACTTTTTGATTGATCTGCCGAAAATACCTGGGAAGAGAGGTGATAGGAAAAGATGTGCGGTCGGCAAAAGGCTACTTGACGAAGGGAATTCAATGGCAACTGCTCGAAAAAGAGAGAAGAGGGGAAGGAGAGGGTTTTCGTTATATGTGCTTCGAAACTTATCATCGGTGATGTGTGTTTTTGATACAGGTTTTTGATACAGATAATTTTTTTTTTGCATAAAATGGCATATTTTTTTACTTTGTAGACAATAACTCAACAGTATGTTTTTTTTAATGGTATGAATTTTATTCTCCTCTCATAAGTCCAATAAATTACATAAACTTACTCATAAATCTAGGTCTGTAAACGTTGTTCGAAATCGTATGAATCCCGTGACCCACATGTGGGGGCACGGACGTGTCATCAAACTTTGTGGTGATCCCACATTGGGGGCATGGGACTGTTAACACGTTAAACGTAACAGTGTCTCCAAGACGTTGAAATAAGTCGGAGTGCATTTTAACAAATTTACAGCATTCAATTATGTACCGGGAACAGTTAAGTAAAGTTTTTAGATATTTAAAAAGAAGTTTACATGAAGTCAATGGTGGCACATCACAAAGAGCACGGATACATTGTTTTTGGGCTATAAATACCCTTATTATAACAACAGAATTCCCCCATAGCACAGTTCCGTACCTATTGTTAGAAGCTGCGTAGCCATGATACGGTAAGCGGGCTGTTTTGGGGTTGGCTATATTACAGTCTACACATGAAATCTCTACAAGGCAAAAGCGAAACGATTAATCTTATGGTTTCCATGTGCAGCCACTGTCCACTGGTATACCAAGAAAAATGGCTTCGTATGCTTCGTTAATTCTTTGATCGAAATAAGTGATCATAAGGTCAGAAACAGATTCTCTATTGTAGAATTGAACGAAGGAGGTTTTATCAATGTTCACTTTTAGATGCTTATTACTTAGCCGTTTTATAATAGCATTAACGGTTTCATTTATTTCAGTATTTATTCTCCGCATTTATTAAGCATTTTATTCTCCGTAATAATCACCGTCATTTCATCCGTAAACAGTGAGAAGAAATGATTAGTAACTTTATTGAAAATCAAGTTAATACTTGGTTTTATTGTATTGTATTCATCCTTTTCCCAACTATATTGGGGTCGGCTTCTAGTCTAACCTTATGCAGCTGAATACCAGTATTTTACATGGAGCGACTGCCTATCTGACCTCCACAACCTATTTACTGGCTAATCCGATACCCCTTGGTAAGACTGGTTGTCAGACTGGTTGCGGGCTTCTGACGACCGGTAACGACTGTCAAAGATCCACGAATGACAGCCTCGGGACCAACGGTTTAACGGGCTTTCCGAAGCACGGAGGAGTCTCGGTATGTAAAGATGGTCACCTATCCACAGACCAACCGCGGCAAGCGTAGCTTAACCTGATCGATCAAGCGGCTGTTATTACTTAGCTACAAGCCCCTTTAATAATAGCATGGAATTTGTTTATTATTATTATTATATAATGGTATTCTTAATTTCATTATGTATTAAGAGCATGTGAACTCGATAATTTGTATTTTGTGCTTACCTGTAATTGAGTGTGCATTAAGTACAGTACAGGATAATGCATAGGTGCTGTTCAAGTTTTAATTCTGTAGTAAATAAGCGGAATGTATCTCTCGTTGACGATCCTAAAATAAATAAATAATATAGTCCTGCGGATGAATATAAATTATGCGGATGAAACCGCGGGGCGCTGCTAGTATAATCTAAAATAAAGAAATATATAATATAATAAATAATAATAAGTAATATATAATAAAGTAATATATAATATAATAAATATAAATAATATAATCTAAAACAAATTCTACTATAATTTTGTAAATGTGAAAGTTTGTATGTTTGTTACTCAATTACCCAAAAACGGCTTTACGGATTGGTATGTTTGACCCACAGTTTTAATCTCGGCAATAGGTACGTTCACGTAGGATAATTTTCGACCTCCATGCGGGTGAAGCAGTGGCAAAAGCTAGTAATAACAAAAGTTTGAGCTGTTATCATTCATATTTGGATAGATAACTTTACCGTGACGAATGATAGGTTGTCTTACGCAAGAAAGGATCTCTAAAAGGTGTTCCGCAGAACATGAAGTTTCAGGAGGCCGAACGCTCTTAACTACTTTGTTTGACTTGTGTCAGAATTTGTAATCACTGTCTGGTTCTGTAACTTTGGGGCTCTTAATGTTTTGCTAAGCTTTGTTTAATCAAAACTTGTGTAGTACGTAGTTACCTACTTGGATTTAATATAACTTAATTGCAGGGACTGTGACCTTTATACAAGTTGTTGAGTGGTTTTGACATCAATAGAGTGCGTACGAGTCCTACTGCCTAACTAACTATATTGCTGATTGCAATAAGTAAGAGAAAGTAACTTTTTTGTTTTTTTTGTTTTCGTGGGGAACCTTCAAAACGCGTTTCGGCTTTGGGGAAAAAGACCAGGGAGTGTGGGATTCTCTTACCTCACTAAAACCACCCCGGTGATCACCATCAGCACATGGAGGGGGTTCGGTTACCTCTTAATAGTACCTATACTGCTACAGCCTGCAGATATTTTCGAGCTCCAATGACGTTGACAGGGGGGCGCTGTTTATTGACCATTTATATATAAACAGACAATGAAAAACAGAACAGAAAAAATTGGTACAGAGGTGATGCATATTTCATAAGAAATCTCCAGTCCATTTTTTGTCATTTTTGTATTTTCAATGTTAGTTTTGTATTTTCAATAGCTTAATAAAACTTCATAATCATACTTTTTATTCTACAACGATACATGATTTACTTTTTATACACGGTCTATTTTAATATCTAATTTCGGGTATAGACATCTTTAAGGAAAATAATAAAGCTTACGAAAAACAAATTAACTTCCAGCGATCTGTGGTTGACTGTAATACTAACTAAGCTGTGTTAAAATGAATTACCGAAAAGTTAATACAAAATTAACCGACAAAAAATGTTGTATTTAACAAACAAACATGAAGCTTATTCAAATTATAATTCTGCGAAAAATATTCTATACTTTCAAATAATAAACTAAATTTCCAAAAAAATACTAAACTTCCGAAAAAAATACTAAGTTTCCGAAAAGTTATAGTTTAGTGAAATTTGCAACGTAACAAGCATATATCTTCTTTAAATCGAAAGAGCTAGGTTAGGTTAGGTTAGAACTGTGACCACATAACGCACGAGCCGAGCGAGCGAAGCGAGCGGTGCCGCGGTAGCGGCCGGCGAGTTCCAGAAACATATTTTTGAATGTAAAACCAAACCACACAACCACAGCGCTACGGTTATAAAATGTGTAAGATTGATTCTAAATTTATAATATAAAATAGGTAAGTTACGATAAAAATGATGACCTGTAGATTTCGATAAAACGCAATTTAAGCTGGTGGAAAAATATAACGTCGGCAAATATTGTATTAATTTTTCGGAATTGTCAGCATTTTATTCGGTCGTTTCTTTATTTGTATTCGCTTATAAGTTGTCGAAAAGTTAGTATTTAAAGCAATCAATTTCATATTGTGAGTATGCTCATATTTAAATTTGTTTTCGGAGCTTTTATTACTACCCCATCTTTGATGAACTCACCTGAATAATTTATAAAATGTGACTTAGGGTCCCTTAGCTTTCACCTACAGATTTGTGCAATTGTTTTGAGAAATGACACTTGAAATGTGATCGAAAAACCGGATGGCGGCGTTAGTTCCGATTTTGATCACGCGCATAAATAATCATGTAAGCAACTAATCTAATTAGCCTGTATTGTTTCACTGGAAGGCGAAGGTCTTCCTCTCAATTTTCTACACAATTCAGTCTTATATATTTATATGTTAAACTCGTCTCTCTCGGAATTCCGAACACTGGAAATTATTTATTAATAACCATAAATGTCCCATTAACCATTAATGTCCCATGTAACCATTAATGTCCCATTGCTGGGTAAAAGCCACCCTACTCTATTTCCACCTCTCTCTGTCCAGAGCGGCCAAGGACCAATCTTTATTAAAGGAGCCCAGCTTATCCCTCCGCTGGGCCTGCCCAGGAAAGAAAAAATGCAATAGTTAATTACTATCAAATGTGAATAGTTGTTGATCTGATACCTACCTAATAATATTGTAATTTGACCCAAAATCCACTCGAAGGCAACAAATCACAGACAGCTTTTATATCAACACTCTTTCTATTGCATATTTTTTCCAAGTTTCAACAGCTAAAAAAAGTCATCAGGGAAAATAAAATAGCGATGTTTAAGACTGGCAACATTTAGCGCCATATGCTGCAATATCCCGCGAGTCGAGTGGACAACGCCTGTCGAGCTCACTGCGATATTTTACACTCAGAACTTATTCCCTTATTATATTCAATTTTCTTTGAGACTTTTCTCAGTTTTCCGTATGTTATGTTCAGGCTTTCTGTCTATTGAGAAGTGGCTGTGCTCTTAACTTTTATATATTTAGGTTCAAAGTTTTATGTTAAAATATTGTTAAAACATTAGGTATTTATTAGGTAGTGAATCAGGGCAAGATTGAATGAGTTTTTCTGTCTTCATTAATTTCATAGGATTGACAGAATTTCGTATTTCAGGACTATCGTGTGAACCTAAATGTAATCCATTCCGATCGCTTAATCCATCAATTTACCGAACATTGACACGCCAACAGCTGATCAAACGCAGTATCTACATCTTCCTGTAAACAAACGTCGATTAATTAACGCAACGCAATCAACGGCAGCCATCTTCCGACATATAAACAAAGGAAGCGGACCACATGTTTCTGAGGAAACTTACTCTCAGCTTCAGTTTAAGGTACAATATCGCGAATGATTAGGGTTGCCACTGCCGAAGAGAACAGGGTTGCAAACCGCAACAGATTTCGTCATTGAAACAATTAGACAATTTCTGCTGTGGAGTTACCATCCTTTAGTTCAGTAGGCTTAGATACCTAACTAGAATTTAAGGGATTGAAATCTGGTCCCTAATTTGCAAGTAGGTAGGGTTTCAGTTCTTGAAACTGAAAAAAGATTATTGCCTATGTAGACCTGCGTCTAATTCGTAACGTTAGCCGTAGGCCCACAGACAGATACCCGGGAAGAGATATCGGAATAAGAACATTTTTTTATTTTCAATAAGTATAAGCATGTACCTACCTATTGGCAATTGGCATGAGATTAAATAAGTTGAATTATTGCATGGACAATTTCCACAATACCTGATTAAATTAAGACAACATAAGTCGTTAGCTCGTACGTACTCATTTGTCCGTTCATACTCTCGGTACCAAAAGACATTCGTTATGAAAATCTATTAGCGTGTGAAGTGTAGCAAACAGCAATTGCTTTAACAGCACTTTTGCGAGCGTTGCAGCGCTGCAGCGCTGGCCGGCTCGTTCGAATCAATTTAATTGCATGCTGTAGTACCTTGTGAAGCGATTGGTTTGCAGCCTCCAGCCAGCATTCATCGCAGAGTTTTAACAAGATGAACAAAGTTAAAGGCGATGCTTTTCCTCCGATAGCTTTTCAGACTTCGTGCTATTTCACCGATTTATCGGATTGTAAGTAAAGTTTCATGTAGAGGCGAGCCATGTGTTTGCATCGTTATTCATTTGTTTCTTTCACTTCATATTTACTTTCACTAGAGAAGGACATTATATTAATTCAAAGGATATTAAATTTTATTAGTTACGTAAAATGTGTCACTCCATGTAAAATACTGGTATTCAGCTGCCGGTTAGACTGGAAGCCGACCCTAACACAGTTGGGAAAGGCTAGGCAGACGATGATGACTTAAAATATGTATAACTTAAAGCCGCTATGAAACTCCTCTCCGAAGTAATTAAGATGATGCACAATTGCACATGGGTGGGTAAATAGCAAGATACGAGTAATAGGAACCTGCCCTGAATCACATCGGAAGTCAAATTTACGAAAATGACGTAATTGGAGTTACAGACATACTTCACCCATTCAACTATTTCGTAAACACGTCGAAATTCACAGAAAACTTTCCCGTGTTAACCCTGCGTTTGAAAGGCTAACCCGGAACCCGGGGTAACGACGGCACATCTGTCGTCGAAAGCGACAGATTGCGCCCGACTGTCGGGCACGGCAGACGACTGCACTGTCTGTATCGGGATCACGCTGTAAAGCGCTGGCAGCTATTGCACTCCCTAGCTTTATTGCGATCAACTTATGTAAATTCTTACGTACTTTGCCTGAGAATCATTGCGTTCTTTTTCCGGAATGAATAAATAGGAGCACCAATAAAGCCTATAATTGTCTTACTCAATACTATACTGCTAAAGGCCGACATTGACATGTATTGGACGGGTAAAAGCGCGGGTGCTGCGTAGTATTTTTTTCCTATTGACACTTATTGTTCTCAACAACAGAAAAAGAGCTTATCAAAAAAAAAAAAAAAAAATTGAAGCGGGAATTTAAAGCTTCGATAGTTTTGGAATGGCGTTTTAAAGCGTGATTGATAAATTTAGAGCGTTAGATATCTAAGGTACCCAAATAAGGTCAGTGCTTATAATTCTACCTATATCTAGTGAAAATAAAAAAAAGTAAAGTTCCCTTATTCTTTGCCCACTCACAATCACAAATTGCTAACCACGATGTAAAACAGAGTCGACACTGTTTTTCCTTTATCCCTTGATTAGCAAGGAAGATGAATCACCCTCAGGAAATCTGATGAAATATTCATTTAATTATTCAGAAGAAACACTTCCGTGTACCTACTCAAAGAAGAATGCTCCAGTCGGTCGGAATAAGTAGTGAATTCGTATTTTCATAAATATAACCTCCTCTCAAGCAAAAAAATGTGTACTAAGCGTCATATAGACTGACGGGAAGAAATATGGCGGGAACAGTGCAGGTACGCTTTTTTTTTTTTCTTGTAATATTTCAGTAGACGTTACATCGAGAAGAAAAAATGGTTCTGCATGTAGATTCAACTAAGGTGCTTGGAATATTTAGGCACGAACCAGTTAATATGTAAAAATACTCAAGAATTTCCTAGAAATTGAATCCGACATTTTGCTGTTATGTGTTTTAAACGACATCGTCGATTTCCAGCTTCTAAATGGTAGAGTTGTTTGTACAACATTATTGTCAGGTACAAAAGTCATGGAATAATGTATTTTAAATTACTTTAGGGAGCTATAATGGTAGAATATTGTTGACAGAAATTAATAATCAATCTTATTCAAAATAACAAACTCAGACGGATTACTTACAGTAAACACAGCTGATTTGCATACTGTTTCTGACAGGCTGTCGAAAGGGCTCATCATTTCAGTTTTGCCTTCCACCCAAGTGTACTTTGAAATATTTCGTCTATAAATAGGAGGTAACACTTGCTTGTTTATATTTTGTCTTGGAAATGTTTACAAAATACTGTCAACAACAATGATTGGCGCTAAACTGTTTGTTTTTAGAGATCCATCCAGCTCTCAATTTTTGTGGAAAAAATTAAATAAACACGTCGTTTTTGACAGAATACTCAGGAGATTTTTGAGTCGAAAGTAAAATCCGAAGGCGTTTATTTAAAAGTAAATACTCTGCCATCACGCATGCAGCGTGTGCAGTAATTTTCGACCACAGCTCTAAAAGCATGCGCCAGATGTGGCCAGCTTATCCCACTTCACTAATAATACCACATACACCAATCCGATTCGATCCACTATTCACATCATAAATGTGTGATTGCGTACTAAATCAAAACGTTCGAACGACCGATAGCTTCTATTTTGAACGCAGCGCTAGCTTTGTTTGTTGAAGCAGGCATGAACCACTCGCCATTTGTTTGCTAAACCATTCGAAACAAACATTGGAGAAAAAGTAAGAGCTCTCGCTCTAGTCAGAGCGCTTGTAAATGGTAAAGCTTCGAGTAATTAATAAAATCTACATATTTCTTAAATGTATAAACCAAAAACATAAGCTCACGGAACTTACATTACTGGCGAAATGTGGTGTCTATGTGGTTTGGTATACGGGCTAAACCTTTATCTAAGCCTTAGGCGAAAAACCGGCATGATGAGGCGTTATGTTTAATCAGTTATGATCAGAGGGGCAATTCTCGTAATTTTAAGAACGTTTACAGTCAGAAGGCCAATTCTCGTAATTTAAAACGTTCAAAGTCTAGTCGCAGTCTCATCTTGGCGACAAACAAATGTCAAAAACTTGTCAAAATGTAGGGAAATTTGAGGTATTTTTGACAGATTGAGACTGGGATCAGACTGTGAACGTTCTTAAAATTACGAGAATTGCCCCTCTGATGAAAAGTAATTTTCTATCTTTAGTATCTAATAATTTCAGCGTTTATATAACCTTGTGATTCAAAGTCTTGTTTAAGCAAGAAAAGTGAATTACAAAAGCCCTGTGTAAGGTAACGTTTTAATTTACATTTAAAGCGCTTCGCTCCCCGTCTTGGTGGTCGAGGGTACTTCTTAATATCAGGTAGATAGGCTAGGTAAACCGAGGCTCCTTTATATAAAGTAATTAGTTTTTATTATATGCCACAGTATTACAATGAAAAATAATCAAATGCGAGGTGAAGGTTGCCGTTTTGTAGTGAGTCGGCGACACAATCGGACGTTGAGTGCCCTCGTGCCCTGTAACGCTGAAAAACTGAAAAGTGCTCGCAAAAGCGAGAGAAATGAAAATGTGAAATAGATTTATATTAAAATAGTAATAGTTTCACAGTTTCATTCGCTTTGAAGGATCATGTTCTAATTTGGATGCAGAATATGAGTTCCAATAACAACTGTAGGACACAGGTTCGTGTTGCTAAACTATCGTTGTAAACTGCACGCCGGACTGTTTCCCAAAGGTGATTTATTCAACCTGTATGGATGGATAGCAGCGAATAGTTGATCCATTCTATATTTTTATTTGTTTCCTAAATAAGAAACGGGAAGGCCTGCACTAAAATCATGAAACACCTGGAAATATCTATTCGATTCTAGAAATACTAGAGTCCTCTTCAACCTATCCTTTAGCCAATTAGTTAGAGCCGGGTTCGGGCTTCCAATACCTAAACGGCTTCATGGCCAAAGCTTACTGGCAGAATCTGAGTCGCTTTGACTGCGAATCTGTGAGTGGCCTTACGCAAAATACGCGCATTGTCGTGGAGTTGCGGACACCAGCCCGCTGTACCTATTACCTATTATTACCTATCTGTGACTTCTGTGAGTGGCAAAGGCAATTGAAGTTTAGTCTTCATTTTACTCGATATCGGTTGAGACAGCGCTTGAAAACCGAATCGGATATTTTATACAAAAAATATAGTGATGTGTTGTCACAAATAACAACATCAAGCCGTTTTGCCCGAAAAGTTCGGCATAGGTGTTTAAGTTAAGACAGTTGTGTTTTAGTTTCCTAGAATAGGGAGCAATTCCATAACCATAACCAGGTACAAATCTAGACTCCAGTATACTATTCAATGTTATTCATAGTATCTTCAAACACCAAACTACAAGAATAAATTGAAAGCAAACTATTCGAGCATCAATTAACACAAAAGTTTGCGATGTTCTTATAATTTGTTCAGCGCTGAAGTTGCACGGTTTTGTCCGCTGAAAGTGTATCGGGACGGCTGAAAGTTTCAGTACAAGTGTAACATTTGCTACGAAGTGCACTTTAAAGTTTGTTACGAGCCACAGACGTCTAGCGAGGTCGATTGGAGTTCTGTAATGACGGGTCTAGACGAATGACGCAGATCGCAGTTGGAGCCGAGTGCTTGCATACTTGCAGTTTAAAAAAGTAAAAAGATTGAATTTTAAACGAGATACATAGTTATGAAGTTTGTTAAGTATCTTTGGTTAATGAACATATACGGTGTCGGAGGCACAATATATGAAAGCCCTAGATGTTCTAAAGATAGAGAGAAAGGGTCTTAGATTGCTGTGTGTAACTTTGCTTAAAAACCAATTTTAACAAACTAAAGTAAGAAGTTAAACTCACTCATCTACTAATAAACCCTATTCCACCTTGTACTCTCTCTTCTCTTTTAAATATTTCTCAAAATAAGCTTTAGTATTCCCCGTAAACGCTATAACTTTCCCTATGAAATTTTTTAAACGCAAGATTCTGAAAATAGCGAGCCAAAGTTCAGCTCTTTTCCACTAAACGTTAATACTCCCAGAGGATGAGGTTACATACGTAATTTTCTTTGAAATGAAATTATTTTATGCAAATGGCGTACGACTTATGGGAAGTATGTGACTGGCGAGCACATAAAGATTTTATGTTTACTTCATGCCTCGTTTGAACGTGTGTATGCTTCAGTTAATATTCAAGTAAATAATGTAATTAAGAGGTTATACTTACCGTTAAGGTGTAATTCGATCGACTGTTGAGAATTAATTAAATAATTGCATATGTAGTTATTTTCATATCAGAGAAAAACAGCGGTTTAATCGTGGCAGTTTACAGTATTTAACGCGTGATGTAATTAAATTCATGTATATTGGTACAATTAAGTACACAACACGCTTGGAGTGCAGATACATAGCTATGCAACTGATTGTGTTTATGGTTAAACCAGGAAATAAAATATAAAGCTACTCTTTAGTACCTAGGTACCGTACCTATGTATAGTCCTTATGCAGTTTCTTTAGAACTTCAGCTTATATTCTCTACTCTATACGCCCGGATCAGCGTGGCTTAAAAATAAATAATCTAGCATGCGTATTACCTAGTCAAGAACAGTTTCTTTGTCCTACTAGACAAGCTACGAGTACTAGGGAGGTAATGTGTTAGAAGTTATTAGGTATCTATGTTATGGTAACAATGAAAATCCTGGCAGCTAGTAATTACGTCCGTGACTTACCGAGTCATGATTAATGTACTAACTTCTGAACTGGTGAGAGATTTAGTTTGGCTACACATTCTAATACTACGCATAAATATATTCGTAATGAAATATTAATTTAGGGAGAAACTGAGAACAATGTTTATTTAGGGCAATTTATCTAAAGACGAAAAGAATTACTTTTGTTCTACTTATATATACTAACAAAAGAAATGGCCTTTTAGTAATAAGTTAGTATTTCTTAAAATAAAAGACGCTTTTCGCGACAAGACCGCCCATTGTGTCACACTATGTATTTCTACATATATATTATATATATGTATATCTGTAATTCACACGGTAGCGCACGTAAAGCAGTCGTGAAAATCAAAGCATATGAAAAATGTCCGTAGTAAAAGCTACATTGTTATAAGCACCTATATCATTTGCTAAACAAATAGTTGACACTGCCTGAAATATTAGTTCAGGGAGTAAAAAAACTGAACAAAAACTTCTAATCGGGATTTCATTAAAGTTTGTCAGGAGCCGACGAAATTGATGAGGATAGATAATGATTTCACGATTCTGTCGGAAACACATCCGTTGATACTAATTAATTTGATTATTGTATTAAATATCGTTTCCAGAAATGGTTTTTAATTAAAAGCACCTGCTTTTAAACATTAATCCTCTTATTGAGAGCGGTATTGCTTGATTATTGGGGTTGATTGATTATTGATACAGATACGTAGATATCTATTTATATTTGGTGTTTTTGGAGTGTGGAGTAACCCGACAAATGGATACGAGATAAATTTCCTTTGGTACTTAAACAACTGTTTAGTTCATTGGTTCCCATCGTTTAATTAAGTAACTGATGACCTGAGAATCATTCCTAGGAATTTTATCCTTATTTGCAATAACTATCCCATTTTGATTAAGATAGACTCCTTTTTTTTTTTTCTGGAAGATAGACTCCTTGGTTCAGGTGTATTGCTAGAGATGGAACCCATTCCCTGTCCCATGAGCTAGATATGGTTCAGGTTGATTATTGTGTCTATTGTGTCTACTTTGTGGATAGTGAAAGTGTTAAAAATATAAATGCGTTAAATATACAGGGTGGCAGGTACATCGATGCACACCCTGTTATCTATCATGGATTAGTACTTACATGCTTCTGAACCCACTGCGCTGAGTCGTCGGTTATTAACAGATGAAAATAGCTACTCGGTACATTTTGACCGCGCAGGTATTGAACTTTTCTATGTAACAGCAGATTTTTTTTTGCCGATGAAAAATTGCATCGCTAGGGTCAATCATGAGCTGAGTTCACGGTTACAGCTTGCGCGTCGATGTCCCTGCCACCCTGTATACCAATACTATTACTAGAAAATATCGTAGAAAGAGCAACAAAGAATATCTTGACTTGAACGAATGAGAAACATTCGACGCTACGACACTGAAAGGCTTATCCGGATAAAGCGTATTCATCTCATTAAAAGCACGACCTTTTGAGAGAGTTTCCATGTTTCAAAGCTGTATACTAAAGGTGCTTATACACGAGCGATTTCAACTGCTCAATTCTGAGCAATATTTGTCAAGTATGAAGTCACGATATCAAGCAATTTACTGCAATACTAACGGACATGTAGCAATTTTATTGCTGCTGGTAAAATTGCCACATCATATTAAGTAAGTTAATAAGCTTGTCAATACTTTTATTAGGTAGGTACTAATACAGAATTTATTGTGTGACTATAGATTATATTGCTAAATTAAACTAGATTGCTCCAGTACCTCCAGCAAATATTTCCCGGGCAATAATTGCTGGAAAAATCGCCCATGTAGACGCAGCTTTAGAAACGTTTTAGTCTACATTTTTGGAGGCGCTCCTGAATATATCAAAAAGGGTTTCAGCTTGCTGTTCTGGTACCGGCGTAAAGCCAAGACCCTTCCGGTGTTTGACTGTTAGGAGATTTGTGATACTGACCTGTTCTAGTCGCTCGCTATCTGAAACACAATAAAGAATAGTGTTAATTGAAATATTCTGATATTGAAATGGTTTTTAGGTGTATATTATTAGTCGAGGAGTCTGAAGATATTTCATATTTTGATACCGTTTAAGATTACCAGGAGTTCCTGTCGAAGTATTATCTATGCATCGATTACAAATAACGCTGGGTTGAACCTACATATTTCAAAATGTAACTTTGTCAGTGGGGACAATTTTATCGAAATATTGTAAAATGTCATACAATGAATTTGCCTTATGTAAATGTGAGAGAGAGTATATTCCTTTATATATTAGGTATGTGCTGCCGAGCCTTAACACGTATATTGTTTCCATAAACTACATACTTCGTAGGCTCGTCGCTCTGTTATCACGCAAAAATGCATTGTATGTCGTATCTAGAAAAAAAAGGTATACTTCGCACAGTTCGCACTACCCAGGCGTTGACACATCCAGCTTCAAATTTAAAAAGAGAATAATATAATAATATTATTTATTTTCAAAAAAGTGAGGTACATACAGTCTGTTAAAATTGTTAGCTATTTATATAAATCTTTAGGTATTTTTATGATGTTTACAGTATTTTCGAAATAACAGAATATTGTATTTGGTCATAATTAAACAGTTATTTGATTTGTTCAAAATACTAAAATGGCGCCACCGGATATTAACTGTCAACTGACTATTTCGGTCTGATAAAGTGGAGGGATTTAAAAACCTACGTGGTAGCGCCATTTTAGCAAGACAGTAGAGGTTGAACTGCGAAAGTGTAAGGATCTTGTAATACCCATGTAAGTACTGAGAATTGTAATAATGTAACTATAAATGTATTGCCGTAATATTTGTGCTTTTATTTTTAGCCAGTGTTTGAACCCAGTAAATAAATCATGCTTATTTTTCAAGTGAATACTTTTATTTCCCTTTTGCTCTGGTAAGCCTGACATTTCAGAAGTGGGATTGTTTGTACCTAACTCCTATTACTGTTATTTGTTTCTATACTGTTCTTTTTTTCTTGTTTCTTTCTAATATTTTTTCTATTGCTCGATATAATTATTTAAATACCCTACAAAATAGTTTGAAGTTATCTAAGTCCGTGGTCATTATTTGATCCAGTTTTTGTTTTAAATTGTTTGTAGTCCGCTACAAAGCCATGCTTAGCGTTTAATTTACTTTAAATGCAACTTTTTGTCCGTTGATGTCTTGTTTCAGTTTAATAATGGAAAACGTACACCAATTGTCGCCTTGTGAGCAATCTCACGCCGTAGAACGTGACAAGAGTGCGCGAAGATCGCGGAGCCGGGTGTTACCTTCGGGCAGCCGTGCTGTGAGGACACCTCAACGAAGATCAGAGAAGCGCTCATGCAGTCGGGAAAGGGGTCATGGCTTCAGCCATTCGCCCCGCTCCCGGAGTCGTGCAGATGCCAGAAAAGCTCATCGAAGGCAGCGGTACAGAAGTCGGAGCTGTCGCCGCTCACATCGGCGCACCAGCCGGTCGCTGTCACCGGTGAGCGAGTGCAGCCAACGTTCCGTGGTACTGGGCAGGCGCGACTCGTGGTGCTGCGATAGGCGCCGCGGTGGTTGCCGCCGGCCCAGGAGCCGATCCTGCAGCCGGCCCAGGAATGGAACACGCAGCTCGAGACCGAGAGCAGCCACGCACCGGGTTGAAGACGACAATCCGCAACCAAATGATGTCGGTGAGTGTATTACTAACAATGTTAGCATGTCGCAACTTCTACAAGTTTTAACGTCTTTGAAAGGAGAAGATCCTATGCATAAACTAGGGAATCTCAATAATGCTGTGCCAGAATTTGACCCGGCAAAGAAAGAACAAACTATGTCGATGTGGCTACATAAAGTAAACGAGTGCGCTTCTATTTACGGGTGGTCCGGAAAGCAAACCGTTCATTTTGCTCTTCCGAAATTGCGTGGGGTAGCTCAGCGTTGGTACGAGGGTTTACCATCCGTACTTTTTACATGGGGAGAGTGGCAGGATAAACTACGGTCAGCTTTCCCCTCCGATGAAAATTACGGACAGATGCTTAGCGATATGCTTTTCAAACGAGCTCGTTTCGGAGACTCTTTAGAAAATTATTACTATGATAAAATAGCGTTGATCAATAGGTGCGGTATAGTAGGTAGGAGAGCAGTAGACTGTATCTTGCATGGGATTGACGACCGTTCGGTACGATTAGGGGCAGAAGCAGTACAATTCGATGACCCCGATAAACTACTTACATATTTACGAAATTCTAAAAACGTAAAACCTGGTGACCGTAAAACTATTACTGCCACCAGTAAAAATGTCGGTAAACAAGACCTTGAACCGCGTGTCCCAAATAAGCCTCAACGCTGTTTCAACTGTAAGCAAGAGGGCCATCATATTCAACAATGCCCACAACCTGTCAAAAAATGTACTAGATGCAACAAATTTGGGCATGAAACAAATAATTGTTTTACTAAACTTCCAGTGGCTGAAAAGAATGTCATGCGTGTCTCTAGTTTGAGGAAAACCAATGATAAATATTTTAAGGTCGCATTAATTAATAATGTTCCATTTGAATCGTATGTAGATCTAGGTAGTGAGTGTTCTATGATGAAGTTAACTGAATTTAAAAAGCTAGGTGTAGGTTATGAAGTAGACAATTCAGTGCTAGTAGGATTTGGAAATTCAACTGTTCTCTCTTTAGGCAAACAATCTGTTTGTATTTCTATTGATGACGTAGTCGCCAACGTAGAGTTGGTGATAGTACCAGATAGTGTCATGCAAGTACCAGTGATGATTGGTCACACTTTTACAGAGCAGCCACACATTGAGATTCATAAGACTACAGATCACTTAGAAATTAAGGATACAATTACTGAAAATAACAAGATTGATTTGTACTGTAAAAGTGACACCACCGTTTCTGGAATAACAACAGTTGACGTTTACACAGAGCCTAGTTATGATGGAGCAATATTTGTTGATGGAGGATTTAGGATTGAAGCTGATTCTATGTTTCAGTTTTAACAGGGTTATTTCGTATTCAAGGCGGAACAGGGGAAATAGTGCTAAATTCATGGGGTGTTGTTCCTATTACGTTGCATAAGAACAAGCTTATTGCTAGAGGCAGGGTCGCACGTGAAGAAAGTCAATTTAAAGTTCATTCAGTTTCGTGCTTAGATCCTATTAGTGATTTAAATGTTGACACTGGTTCAAATTTATCTACTGCCGAACGGGAACAGTTACTAACTTTATTAAACCGGTTTAGAGGTTGTTTCGCATTCAATTTAAATGAGTTAGGCTGTACCTCAGTAGGAGAAATGGCAATAAATCTTGATAACAATGAACCTGTAGTTTACCGACCATATAGGCTAGCTATTAAAGAAAAAGAGGAGGTTAGAAATATGATCTCAGAACTATTGGACAATGGTATAGTCCGTCCATCAACATCGGCATATGCTAGTCCAATCGTGCTTGTCAGGAAGAAGAGTGGCGAGGTTAGACTTTGCGTAGATTATAGGGCGTTAAATAAGAAGACTATTAAAGAAAAATATCCTATGCCGTTGATCGATGATCAGTTAGATGTACTTGCAGGCCATAAGCTTTATACTACACTTGATTTAAAATCAGGCTATTATCAAATACAGATTAGAGAAGAGGATAAACATAAAACTGCGTTTGTAACACCAGACGGCCATTTTGAATTCAACAGAATGCCGTTTGGTCTTGCAAATGCTCCAGCAACATTTCAACGTCTTATGAACCAAATATTAGGTAAAGCGCGTCATAGGGAGGCGTTGGCGTATTTAGATGACGTTATTATACCATCTAAAACATTTAATGAAGGCATTTTACGGTTAGAATCTCACATTGAATTTATCCAAATGTACTTTCTTTAGTCCTAAAGTAGAATACTTGGGGTTTGAGATATCTGCTGATGGTATTCGACCTGGATCAAAGAAGGTAGAAGCAATAGAAAAGTTTCCAACCCCTATTAGTCAACATAACGTTCGACAGTTCCTTGGCTTAGCCAGTTTCTTTAGAAGATTTGTGCCAAATTTCTCAGTTATAGCAAAATCACTGACATATTTGTTGAAGAAGGATATTAAATGGGCTTGGGGCCCAGATCAAGAAAATTCATTTAGAAAGTTACAGGCTGAACTAATGCGTAAGCCTACATTGGCTTTATACGATCCAAATTTAACCACAGAACTGCATACTGACGCTTGTAAATTAGGCGTTGCTGGTATCCTCCTTCAAAAATATGATAGTGTTCTTAGACCTGTTGCATATTTTAGTCGGCAGACGACTCCAGAGGAGCAGAATTATTCTTCTTATGACCTTGAAACCTTAGCAGTTGTATCATCTTTACACAAATTTAGAGTTTATTTAATTGGGATCCCATTTAAGATCGTCTCTGATTGCAATTCTTTAAGAGCCACTTTCCAGAAAAGGGACATGATCCCTCGGGTAGCTCGATGGTGGGAGCAAATGCAGGAGTTTAACTTTAATATTGAATATCGACCAGGAAAATCAATGTCTCACGTGGATGCCCTAAGCCGTAATCCCATAAACGACGTACAGATAAAATTCAATGTAATGATTGTAAATGATGATAATTAGTTAGCCACAGTACAACGTTCGGATAGCGAGATCCAAAGAATTGTAGGAATATTAAAAGACCCTAATTTAGATAATGTTATAGACATTAAAACCAATTACAAATTGAAAAATGATAAGTTGTTTAGAATAACGGCATCTGGGGATAAATGGGTTGTACCGAAAGGAGTTCGCTGGCAAATAGTTAAGCAGAACCACGATGACATTGGTCATTTTGCTATTGACAAGACATTAGATAAAATTAAGTCACATTATTGGTTCAAAAAAATGCGAAATTTTGTAAAAACATACGTTAATTCAATGTAGTTACTCGAAATCTATGGGTGGGAAAAAACCTGGGTATTTACATCCGATTGATAAAGTCGCTACTCCTTTTGATACAATCCACGTGGACCATGTAGGACCGATTATACGAAGTAGTAAAGGAAACATGTACATACTGGTAATTGTTGATGCTTACAGTCGATATATCTATTTAAAATCCGTTAAGAATACAAAGTCTTCTACCTCAATAAAAGTATTCCGCGAGTACTTTGGTATTTTTGGAGTCCCAAGGCGGCTTATATCTGACCGCGGTACTTCATTTACCAGTGATATTTTTAGGAAATTTATGACCGATAAGGGTGTGAAACATATATTGAATGCTGTAGCCACTCCTAGAGCCAACGGGCAGGTAGAGCGCTACAACAAAACAATAATAGACGCTCTCACTGCAAAGTGTGTAGGCACGGCTGACAATAAATGGGACGAGCACTTGTTAGATGTGCAATGGGGTGTGAACAATACTTTAAATAAAGGCATTAATCGCACTCCTTCTGAGGCTCTCTTCGGAACAAAGTTGTCAGGACCAAGTGACAATAAAATAGTCTCGGAATTAGGTGACGATGTAACAGATATTACTGACGAACAGAATATTACTGACATTAGGGAAAATATTAATTCTCATATAAGATTGTCTCAACAAAAAGCCAAAGAACTATATGATAAGAAACGTTGTAAGCCTCATGAGTATTCCATAGGTGACTTAGTTAGTGTAGAAAGGCAAGTACCCACTACAGGACAGAGTAAAAAACTTGTACCTAAATATCAGGGTCCCTACAGGATAACAAAGGTCTACGATTGTGATAGGTTCCAAATAGAAGACACCCCTTTGACCAGAAAGGGCAATAAATTATACTCCGCTGTAGTGGCGGTGGACAAAATAAAACCCTGGTTGAATTTTAGTAGACCCCACAATGAGTCTCTAAGTGAGGAAAGTGATGGTACTGACCCAGAATAATTTATTAATGTCTATCTGGTAGTAGATGTGCGGCTATGTGGTGGTGATCGATCTTTACTTAATCAATGATAGTTGATAATATTTGTTACAATATTAATGACGTAAATACGATGATACTGTTGGTAAATGAAACTAAGAATTGATAATATTTGTTTTATTAACTTGTATTGATTTTACAGGTCATTTTTCTTTTGTTGATGTGGATAATATCGACATCAAATGTAAGAATAATTTAGTGGGGCCTGTTGCCACTGGTATTCAGGACGTAGTGGGGCCTGTTGCCAGGGGTATTCAGGACATAGTGGAATCTGTTGCCACTGGTATTCAGGACATAGTGGGGCCTGTTGCCACTGGTATTCAGAACATAGTGGGGCCTGTTGCCACTGGTATTCAGAACATAGTGGGGCCTGTTGCCACTGGTATTCAGGACATAGTGGGGCCTGTTGCCACTGGTATTCAGAACATAGTGGAATCTGTTGCCACTGGTATTCAGGACATAGTGGGGCCTGTTGCCACTGGTATTCAGGACATAATAGGGCTATTGTTATTAGTATTAAGGATGTAAGGAAGCCTGTTGCCTATGGTTTTCAGGATATTGATTTGATAAACATGCATTATAAAATAATAAGAACATAATGTACGATTTAGGATTAAAACAAAGAGAATTACTTCTAATTTTCAATATTATTGTAAAGTATGTACCTAGTACGTAAGAGAAGAATACTAAATAATTATGTAATGTTTAAGTAAATGTGAATAATTGAGTTGTCATAGGTTCTTTTGCAGGTACAAGGGAACTTGTGATGGCTTAAATATTTAAATTAAATTAGTAATTCATTATAATAATGTTAACAAATTGGTATTATTATTTTTATATATAAAACTATTGAGTATATACGAAAGCATTGTATAGTGTTTACAAGAAACAATATATTATTAACCTACTGTCACTTTTAATAATATTTTTTTTTACCGTACGAGGACGTACGAGATTTTGGATGGCCGAATGTTAGCTATTTATATAAATCTTTAGGTATTTTTATGATGTTTACAGTATTTTCGAAATAACAGAATATTGTATTTGGTCATAATTAAACAGTTATTTGATTTGTTCAAAATACTAAAATGGCGCCACCGGATATTAACTGTCAACTGACTATTTCGGTCTGATAAAGTGGAGGGATTTAAAAACCTACGTGGTAGCGCCATTTTAGCAAGACAGTAGAGGTTGAACTGCGAAAGTGTAAGGATCTTGTAATACCCATGTAAGTACTGAGAATTGTAATAATGTAACTATAAATGTATTGCCGTAATATTTGTGCTTTTATTTTTAGCCAGTGTTTGAACCCAGTAAATAAATCATGCTTATTTTTCAAGTGAATACTTTTATTTCCCTTTTGCTCTGGTAAGCCTGACACAATAAAGATAAAAATTATACAATTTAAGGAAAAAAAAAAAAACAAAAGAGATTTACAACAGAATTGAATCTGGCGTCCTAGCTAGGTTACGTGGTAACCTGTATTAAGGTTCGCCAGCCCAGGTTCCCACTTATGGAATACAAAAATCCAATAGAGACTGCTTAGGATTTTATGGTAAGAATGTCACAAAGCCTGTGCGACAAAGTTACGAGTGACTGAGACGACAGAACCTTTTCCAAAATTCGATGTGCAATATTTACGGGCAGGCTCTGAGTATTTACTTGTCAACTTTTAAGCCAAAAGTATAAACATACAGCTTTACCAGAGGGACATTAATTCGTACGCTTTAACATATATTATTAGGTACTTTAATGTTGAACTTCCCTTAGAAAAAGTCAAATAAAATTATATTTCAATTTGCCTTAGTAATTAATTACACATCTGTCACGTTTATTTCTGTCACTTTCCTTTCATAATTAATATCATATTAATCCTCGATGAGCTTAATATAGACAGGCGCTTATAACTCTGTGTTTATCTTGCCAAGTACTTTTTTGTAATTAATTAATATTTCGCGATGAGCGTTTTCTAATGCCAAGGAGGGTGAGCCTCTTTTTTTTTAAATCCTTGATTCAATATTATAATTAAGTTAAAACAGTACTCCGCATTCAGAAACTTAACCCCAAAATATTGCCGATTTTATTTTATAACAGGAATAATCTAATTTATTCACGTTTAGTTCAGGGAATATTACCTACCATTAAGTATATTAGGAAGGTACGTGGACCTCTGTCCTTCTCTTACAGGGATGTAGGGACAGTTTACATATTATTGAAACAATAAGCCTCATTGTTCTCTACGGTTTAATGACCGTTATGCAGAGAGAACATAACAACAGGGCGGGTCTGAACTAAGCCTTGAGATTTCACTTCATCCCCAAAATCCCGCCTTCTCTGTGTCTGGCATTTGTTGGGTTGGAACTTAACAATGAATTTATCATACATAACATGACATCATGCCTTTATTCCCCAAAGGGTTCGGCAGAAGTATATGCTATGCTATGTGCAACTACATTTCCCCGCTATGTTTAATTTCGATTACGGGCCCGTCTATTACTTTCATTAATCAAGAAACTACAAATCCACACTCCGGGCTGCTACGGAGGAATTAATGGATAAACTCAATGAGGAAGTGGGCTGTAATCCACCACTCGGGACCGGTGCATTTCCCTTTAAAAATATAACCTACTAAGCAGATGTTATTTTCCGTCTACCAACCAACACGTCTTCATATTCCTAACAAACAAGTCCTTTATTAGTGCACAGCGTGGCTGCAACGTTCTTTTCTCCTTGACAAAAAATAAAGTAAACACACATCAAAGGAAGTGGGATCTTGGGAGGCGGCACGTGCCTAAGTTGATTCAGAATTTAGTCCTTAGTTGTGTGCAGTTGGACGCATGTGCACGTCAGCTTGGCGGTGCAAAGTATAAAGAGAATAGTTTGGCGAGTACTTGAAGCGAAATGGCAGTTTTCGGTGATGTGATGGCCGAAAATTCTCCTCGCTAGAACTATTATTTGGGGGAAACTAATGCGGAAATGGAAAACGTGCTTCACTTGTTACACTTTCGTGAATTGTATGCGGAAATGGGTATATATTGCTTTACCCAGCTTAGGATAGTGTGCGAAAGTACTTCATTATGTTTTTCTATTAGGGTATTAGTGATACTGTCTGGATACTCAAGTGTACGTCGACAAAAATAGTTGCAGGCTAAAACTACTAGGTAAGTAGGTATCAGAATCAGTGCTTATGGATTTTATTTCAAGAAATAAAACATTTTTACATACGCGTTTTGCACCAAAAGTCCCGGCTACTGCACCTTGATATATTTTTCTCCTCAGCAGAGTCAGCACCCCCACCAAACAATATCTAATTGTTTATGTATCCATACAGAAAGTCATGTAGCCCTAACTTTGTAAAGTACATCGGGCTACGAGCAAACAATCAAAGCAGAACCAACACGCTGGCGATAATATTACTTCAACAGCGTTTTCACAACAAAAGGTAAAAAATGCTCTTTTATTTTGTAAAATTAAGGAGGTAAATACACTCCCGGACTCCTAAATCGAGCCACCGTGCATTTTTTGTATAAAAGTTTTTTAAATGGTCGTGAATTTTAATTCGGAACAATGACGGCCAGTTTGTCGGCTTTAAAACTGCATAAAAACTTTTTCTTTGACCCATCAATATGTTGATGTTTATACCTCACAGGGAATTACACGGTGCGGTGGTTCAATTTTAAGGAATACGAAATTTAACGATTATGATATTTGAAGGTTAACTCGAAACTCAGTATTTATACCTAGGATCGAAAGTAAAGAATAATGTGTATCAGGGTTTTTCGAAAATTACCCCTGACGGGCTGAAAAGGGGTAGCCAATTTTTTAGGGGAAGATTTTACTGCATGGCTTGATTAACTCGAAAATTAGTACAAATAATCTTTGAGTCAAGTTATGAATACATCCCAAACGATTTTTTTAATTTCCACCCCTATGGGGGTGAAAAGTGGGGGAAACAGTTTATATGAATAATCTTCTTCATTAGGTTAATTAACTTGAAACTTTTCAAGAATACTCGCCTGAGTAAGTAATAAAGTTTATCATTATACGTTTTTAAAAACTACCCTTCAAAGAGGATATAGGGGTGTTGAAGTTTGTGTAGAAGAATTTGAATGCGCGGTCCGATTAACTCGAAACACAGTGTTTATACTTAAGACCAAAAATAAAGAATAACATGTATCAGGGTTTTTCGAAAATCTACCCCTAACGGGTTGAAAAGGGGTAGTTAATGTTACAGGGGAGGATTACAATGTGTGACTAGATTAACTCGTAAATTAGTATTAATACTTTTGACAGAAAATAATTAATATTAAGTATGTAAAGTTGTTTAAAATTGACCCCTGCCGGGGCAAAAATGGGTAATTCAATTTTAAAGGGGAGGATTTGAACTTGAAACTGTATGTTAACTGTATTTTCACACCTAAACCGCTGAACTTCTGATTTGGCAAAGAGATAGATGGCATCCTGGGGAAGGACATACTTTTTATCGTGGTAGCACGTTCCCGTGGGATGATTCCCAAAATCTACGCGGACGAAGCGCGGGCGAAAGCTAGTATTACGATAAGATCAGATAGAAGCCGCAAAAACGTGAAACGTGCACGCTCCAATACTTCGCGTAGTAAATATATCTAAAGAAGGTTTTGAAATACGACTTCCAAACACAAGAAAAGCGTCACCCTCTTTCTTCAGTCGGGTATAAAAATACATGAGAATCCCAAAAGGCCGTTTATTAACAACAAGTGACAAGTCCAGTGATAAATGGAGCGACAACAGCCTTCGGCTACAAACACAGATTTCCAATTGAAAAGTCGGTGAGGATTTTATCTAATTCCTTTAATGTATGTTTCGAAAGTTGTAACCGTGTAAGTAGGGTGTTAACAAGTGAATTGGCACAAACTATGTTTCGACTTCGATACCAACCACTCAACCCTATGAATGGCCTTTTCGGCTCTACAAGGATATTCACGGAATGCAAATGTTAGTCGAGGTAACAAAATGTTTAAAACCTTTGATTATCTGAACAACGAAACCCCAAAACTTAATTGAAAGCCACATTTCTGATCGTGACGTGGTCCCAATCACAGCACGCATCTTCTAAAACGGGGAGTAACTAACCGAACTCATCGGTTTGAAATCCGATAACCACAAGCCGCGGTCAAGTCCTGAATACGACAGAGTCCTCATTCATTGGTTCGGAAGCTCCCGGACTATGTTGAACACAGCCGTATTGCTCATGTACGTTCATCTGTTAAACTTGTACGTTGAATCTAACCAAGTGATCAATCCTTTACGTCTCTAATCTGCATGCGGTGTTTTACTGTCTAATTGAAATCAAAGTTTTGTTTGTATTATTGTGATGTTTTAGGCCCATGTTCACCAACATTTAATCAATCGATTACATATCTATACAAACAATTTTCTCATATTTCAACATAATATGTAACCGAGTTAGTCAATTGATAAAATGTTCGTGAACACGGGATTAGTCATCTGCCTTGTAATCGGTGTGGTCTGGTTACCTCCTTAAGCAGTGACTCCGGAAAACAAACTTTATTAAAAAAAAGATCCAACAATCTTACGTATGGTTGTCAAAGATAATACCTGCTCCGTTGATCGCTATTAATTGAAAGCAAATGACGGCCACGCCAAAGCGTATATGAACATATGGTCAGAATGTCACAGCTTACATGAGCCCGGGCTTTGTGACGCGCGTGTGCTAGACAGGGGTTTATTAGAGCTTTTGTGTCCCAACATGTCGGTAGGTTGTGATAGTTCGTAATTGATAGTAGCAAATGAGAAGCAACGTATCTTGTTCTTGGTTACATCCGATGTCCTTTCACGTAAAATGAATGTGGTTGAAGAGAGAACGATCAGTATCTAAAAGAGAAACGGAACCTAGCAACAAATTACATAGGTAATGGTGGAAGAATCATTTTCGTTCGTAAAGAATTAAAGTCTACAAGAAAAGGTTTTTGGAGCTTTATGTAAGCTGTGGTAGTGCGTAATTACAAAGAATAAGCATTCGAAGTTTTCTTTCATTTTGAACTACATTTAATTTTCATAATTTTCTTTTTCCATTTTCATTCCAAATTCGTTTCCCTGTACCTACTTTACTTGCCTATATTGCTCTAAATTAATTTATTACGCATTTTCCAGCCAGTCCTTTATCTGAAGCATCGGGTACGCAAAAGCGTTCCCACTAATGCGATGTGTATCGCTCCTCGCGTAACGCGATTATTGGTACCTATGTATCTTTGTACTGGCGCAGTTAAGTGCCTAAAGCCGGGAACAGACACGTAACACTCGACGCGATTACCCACGCGTGCTTACTGGTGATGTTCTGTCTTGTGACTTCGCAGTGTCAGTCGATGGGGGTGTTACAAGTGAGCAGCTTCAACACAATCATGTCAGGATAATCGCAAGTGTGCATTAGTCTGAGTTATGTCAGCAATTATTCGGCGGTCAAGATCCTTCGGTGTCCTAATCGTAAGCCCCCAACACGGCTACTTGGTGAGATGTTATCCCACGAGAGGTCATTACCGGAGCGGACCGGACGGCTCAGTACCGGCCTTCAGAAATTTGTTAGCCGTCGAGAATTTCTAAATCAAGTTTAATAAGGTTAAACGTAAGTATGGTTTCTGCTTATTTATTAAGGATTCAGAAAATCCTGTTCTGAATTTCTTTTCTGTAAATAATTAATGATAAGCTCGTAGTCTACTAAGTTATGATCGGAATTTTGTTAATTTAAAATGTTGTCAATAATTAATTTCTAAAAGCGTAGGTATTAATTTACCCTTCAAAATTCCAGACCCTGATGAAATTCAGGGCTTCGGCTTTTCCTAATATGTATGTTGAAAGATTATGAAATGCTAATTAATTATGAAAATTATAGTGTGGACAGTTGTTTTAACCGATAATCTATGCTGCGTGGGGGTTCACTAATCTTAGTTAAAAATTCTATTAAATCTAAGACTCGTACAGATATAGTTGATCTTTCAGTTGAACATAACATTGAACTGTCCTGTGTTGAGCTAGATAAGAATGTTATAGTGTGCGTTTACAGACCCCCTAATTATCAAAACTGCTCCATATTTGAGTCAGTAATGGAAGATATTCTAGCAAAACTTGGAACTGGTAAAATATCGCTAATTATCTGTGGTGACTTCAATATTAATATATTAGAGAATAGTGCAAATAGCAGTCCATTATTAAGTCTCTTTAAATCATTCAATTTGTCAAATGTGTTTTCAGAACCAACCCGCATAACTATAAATTCTGCTACATGTCGCATGCTTAATGGAATACTGACTTAACTCAAAAAAGACGATTTTTGGGAAATCGCAATAGGAGATCTTGCTATGAGGACTTAACCTACTTGTTGATGCATAAAAATAAAACTGATTTATATTAATCATGAATGCTTGTATTTTGAACGTCTATGATTAACTATTGATGAAATCTGAGTAAAAAAAAAACGGAAATCACATCTGACCTATCTACTAATGGGTCTGTGTTCCATTAAGCATGCGATGTGTTGATAATGTTTTTTGTTGCTGCGAATACTTAGATAAAGCCATAGTAAACTATCTCCCTTCTAATCACAGCGGTCAAACTGTTGTGTTCAAGTCCAATACACCAGTACAAAAAATTCTGATACAAACTAGACAAATAACACCAAGCAATCTAAATAGATTTAATAATAACTTAATTAGTAAGTTAAGTGTACCAGGCCATATTAATAACAATGTAAATGAATTATATGAGAGGTTCTTTTCGGTAGTACGCACCGAGTTCAATAATACTTTAAAAAAGAAAACTAAAACTATTTGCTCAAATTTTTTGTTCAGTGACTGGGCAACTAAGGGTATTTGGAAAACTAGGGAAAAATTGTTTGAGCTGTATGGCCTTTTTTTTTTTTTTTTTTTTTTTTTTTTTTTTTTAAATATCTGCAAGGTAGCTAAAGCCTTGTATATTAGCAACAAGATCAAATCAGCCGATAATAAAATAAAGATGGTTTGGAAAATTATCAATGACGAAACTAACCGGAATAAAAGACATAATAATGATTTCACAATAGAGACTTCGCGTGATCTCATAAGCACTAACAAAGAAGTTGCTCAAGAATTTGTAAATTTCTTTACCAGTATCCCCAGACAACCACTGAAATCTTAAATTCAATATTCAATACTCAATACTTTATTGCATTCCATAATGTGTATATATGATAGTTGGTTTTTTATAACATCGAATCAATTATGGACCCTGTCGGGCACAGCAAAGTTAATTTTTAATAGGAATTCCTCGCCCTTGCGTTCGATTGATTTATTAAGAGCAAACGTCTCATCCTGCCAGATTGAATTTAAATTCAAGGATATAAACCCCACAATAGTAATAAAAGCTTTCAAGCAAATCAAGATCAAACTAACCGAAGATCTATGGGGAATGTCTATCAAAGTTTGTACCTCCATTATTGAGACTATAGCGTCGTACTTACCCGTATTTTTGACAGATTGAGACTGAGAACAGACTGTGAACTTTCTTAAAATTACGAGAATTGCCCCTCAGACTTATGAACGTTAACGAAGCAAAAGGAATATATAAGGACCGTAGCAGGGGGCGTTCTGCCTACCCTTATGAGAAGAAGGCGTAGGTTTATGTACGATGTAAGTTTTATGTTAATTAAGCGAACAACTAAGATAACATTCCCACGTAATGTCTAGTCGCTCAAGTAATAATCTTCGGCTTTATTATTATGGCTAGAAATAATCAGAGATAATTATGTTGCTAATCGATAATGGCGGCACGCGAGTAATTTCTTCTTATTACGAGCTCGGGAATAACTGTCTAATAACATAACAATCATAATGTCTTTAGGTTGCTTTTCTTTGTGATTTTACCTTATGAGTGTGACCTTAATTTGTCAAAATAATTGTGTTATTTTCTTCCCTTCTAGGAATTAGTTGCGTTCACGCATTTGTTATGGTTATTGCTGTGAGCAGAGAAATGTGTAAGAATGGCTCCTGATATGATAAAAATAATTGACAGTCAGCAAGATAATTAAAGCCAGCCCTCCCTAATTGAAATTGAAAGTTTTCATGTTTTTGGGCAAACCTGCCAACCACAAAGCGACTCCTGAATGGCTCACAAGGAGCTCCCGAATCCCGAGGAAAGAAATCAAATATTGTGGATCTCGCCATGAATTCATCAGAAAGTAACATAGGTAGTGTACGCAAAATACGCGCCTTGTCGTGGAGTTGCGGACACCAGCCCGTATTACCTATTACCTAACATAGGTAGTCGTAGGAAGTATTGAGGTATCACAAAAAATAATAAAATAATCAGCCTTTCAATACATTTGGGTCGAGTAGGTATTTAAGTTTTGTATGGAACATTTTATAATTTTTTGCGCGATTACGAAGTTTGTCCCACGGAGATAGTCGTTCAGTTTGATGGGCTGTACCGGACCCTTACATTTGACTATACACTTTTTATACATGCTGTATATCTGACTCAATCTTGTTCCCAATTACTTAATTAAAGCCTTATAAAGTATTTCATCAAGCAACGCAGTATTTGAAACGCTGCTGTACCTACATTATGCAGGTTCCTCCCAATTCTGCAACTACCTACATATTTTGTAACTAACAAAAATCTAAGTATAGCATTTGTTTGCTCACTAATAGTGGCCTTAAAGCGAAGAGCTAGATATCTTAGCTCTGAGCAGCGCTGAGCGGCGCTTCCTAAGCCGGAGAAATGTGGGCTTTACAGCAAGCGGAGTTATAGCCACCGACGGCCAGGATTAAAGAAGTGTCTTGTGTGCCTTAATTGTGGGACCTTATTTTTAAGTGGGAAAAGAAAAAAGAAAATGAAATTATTTATCGTGAAGAATACTTTTGTTTAGAGAATAAAAAGATACAGTCCTTTCACAGTTAATTTACCTCTGACCGCAGCAACCCAATAGCAACCGTATTGTCACAAAAACAAGGATCACTGTGATTTTGACAGACTTGGAGTGCTGCCACGTACTCACGTTGGTAAAGGTGAGTACGTTTGTGTGTTTTATTTTTAAAGGTTAAAGTTATTGTTACTTAATGTAGTCTTTCTCCCATATCGACGTTGGATTTACACAGACCAAAATTACACATATACATATACTTCCAATTCTTTATTGAATTTTTAGATAAGAAAATTCAGCCCCAATTCTAAAAATAATTAGTTTACCTAACTAATTTCTCAACTTAGGCTCCGAATTTTACATATCATTTACAAAAACAACATAAAACAGTTAAAACAACGTGGAACTCATTTAAATTTTCAATTAATGTTATTAAAGCAATCCACGAAGTTTTATAAGTTCCAGCAGAATTTCGGTAGGTATGAAACAATTTCATTCGGGACAGGGAAATAAATAAGTACGTAGCTGCTGTACTCCAATCCTGAAGAAAATTCTGAAGCAAACGTTTATTACCAGGATTATGGAAATGAAATCTCCATTTTATAGATTGCCGATTAGATTATGCTCTCCATTTTTATGGGATGTCCGGGCGTCGACGACGTAATTATTTTAAAGATATTTCTATTTTACGAAGGGATTTTGGATGATATCCCGTATTTAACGGTAGGGTGGAATCAATGAGTAGGATATTTAAAGGATTTATATGGGACTTAACATTGTCTGCGAAATGTGGACGAGACGTGGAAAATCGGTTTTGTTTATTAGCTGCCAGTACCAGAAAATAATAGTCAATTTGATTAACCTTTCGTTTCTATGACTTGTCATGTAGCGACAAGAAAGGCTTATAAAACCAAGGGTAAAATTAAAATAAAGAAAGGGAGGTAGAAAACAATTAAAGGTATATTTACAAGGTAAGGAAGGAGATGGAATGAAAAGTCGTGTGTAGTATGTGGAGGTGAAGAGTATGGGTGACGATGCACGATAGGTGGGTTGGGAGGCTGAGGTGGAGATGCAGATGGAGCTGAGGAGATAGACCGACGCGAGTCAGATGCTGGCAAAGGGTGCAGGTACAGGTGCACGTCCAGGTGCAGGTACAGGTGCAGGTGCAGGTGCAGGTACAGGTACAGGTGCAGGTGCAGGTGTGGGCAGGTGCTGGTGCGTGTGCGGCACGGAGGACACCCGTAGAAGGGCCCATGTAGTAGGACAGGACGCAGCACGGCAGCAGGAGAGAGAGGTACGGCGGGGACGCTGTCAGCCCGCCAGGTGAGGCGGCCCTCGGATGAGGCGCGGCCCAATAGGTACAAGAAGCCTTCACGGAGGACGAAGGACGGAGGCGTAGGCAGGGTCCGTCAGGTACCGGAGCGGAGAGGTACGCTGGGTATTCTCGGGATAGGTAGCCCTGGAGTATCAGGCTTTTAGTTGTATTCGCTTTAGAGGTGAAACCCAAACTGATCCTTGCATTGCATGGATCTATGTATAATGTCAACTCGTAGAATAACATTATGTAGAAAATATGAATTTGAGATATGAAATTGGCCAGGATTAATTTTGCAAAAGTTTCAATGTAAAAATCTGCTAAAAAGATACAGGCCGGTAAGGATTTGAAAGAAAGGTTGCCATGGCGACGTATTAAACGTCGTTGTCAAAGCTGTCATAATAAAATATATTATTAGTAAAATAAAATAAAATCTATAGTTATTTTGTATTAGACTTATAGTGTTAATAGGAAAAATGATATCCATCAATGTGGGCGAAATTACCAACCCTTGGATGTCACTAAATCGTCATAGTCTCACGTTAAAGTTGGAGCTGTGTCTGTGTGCTGATTGTGGATAAAACGTGTCATGAGGAATAATCAGATCAGCTCCTAACGGCCACAGAGTGCTTGTTCTGACCAGGAGGAATGAATGAAGATAACTGTGAGTATGAACATTATGTTACAGACTGTACATCACTGCATGAAATTCTCGAGTCGATATCGATACCCTGGTTTCACTCTCATATACTGAACAGATTTCCTAGAATTTCCTTTGTGCTATTTTCTCTTCCCGTTCAGAATATGTATAATATTGTCTCCAGAAATATTGTTAGTTGTGGCGGTAAAAAAAAAAAATAAAAAAAAATAATGAAAAATCTATAATTAATACATAATGTAATAGGTCGAAGGTATGTGCCTCTGTGCCCTAAAGAAGCACGAATTAATATTCATAGCTCGCTACCACACACCATATCTGCGGACTGAAACTGTCCCATTTTATTCCTAATTACTCCCCTATATATCACGTTTATAAAGACCCTGGAGTTTTATAGCTCTTAACGGCTTTACTTGTAATTAAATGTTATACGTATTTTATCGGAGATTGGGTATCGTTACAAATACAATTAGACTCGTCGACAACAGATATTTGCGGAGCGCGTCCCGACACTGTCCACTAACTTTGTTCTGTTTGTGTTTTTTCATCCAGTTTGTTGTTAGTCCCACGTCCGAATAGTTGGAGCACGACGAACCAATACTTTTGGGCTGGACATTGAAAAACTAAACTCGTACATCATGCCTTTGGAACTTTCAGAACAATGTCTACGTATAATTCCAGTCGATAGCGAGCGTCAAACGCATACCGTGGAAGTGATATATTTTCCAATACAAAGTGCCTCGCAGCGGCGGCGCGGCGTGGAGAATGGCAATGCGTCATAGAGAACAGAGCTACGGAGACAGAACGAATTAAAGTAGTCGATTTGTTTGGAGTCGATATGAAACGAGAAGTGTCAGTGTGGTTGACAGACGGCTCCCTTTGACTTATGAGAGAGCGATCGCCGTCGCGTCTTCGAGTGTCACGCGAGCTGTATTAATCAAATCGCTGTCACTTTCGATCGAAAAAACGAATATTTGCTTACAATCACATACGTCGATCAAAGTTTTTTCTTCTGTTTATGTCACATGCCTCCTCGTGAAGTTTCTATACCTAAAGGTGGCTATGGCTACATACGTTGTTTTCATGCAGGCTTATCAAACTTTCAGTCATGTGTGCAGATTATGTTTATATGCATATAGTACCTTAGTGCTGATTTTTACCGCTGAGGCGGCGAGCCTCCTTGCCGGATTGCCGCCATGGGATTTGGAGGCCAAAGTCCTCGCCCACATATGGGAGTGGCGAGAGGAGGCAAAACGCCGGGGAGTTACTCCGCTGCCGCCAGAAATCATGGCACAGCGGACAGAGCTCCGGCGGGATCTCATAGCGGCATGGAGAGTGCGATCGTCGCAACCCAGCGCTGGGCACGCCACAATTGCGGCGATAAGTCCCCTCTTTGAGGAGTGGCTAGAGAGGCGCCACGGCGCCCTTACCTTTCGCCTGACACAGGTCCTCACCGGACACGGTTGTTTCGGGAGGTTCCTGTTCAGGATAAAGCGGGAGGAAACGCCAGGGTGTCACCACTGTGGGATCGCCCGGAGGACACGGTGGAGCATACGGTGGAGGTCTGCCCGGCTTGGACGGGTCCCCGCCGTGTCCTCGTGGCGGCGATCGGCGGCGGCGACCTCTCGCGTCCGGCCCTCATCTAGGCCATGGTACGGAGCGAGAGTGAATGGGAGGCCGTCACCTCCTTCTGCGAAGCAGTAATGCTCGCGAAGGAGGAGGCGCAGCGCGTGTGGGAGAGGCAATCGCTGCACCCTCGCGCGCCTAGCCGCCGCAGGAGACGCCCTGGACGGGAGTCAACAGTTGACTCCCGGCCACCGTAGGCGCGGGCTTGCGGGCGGCGAGCTGTGGGCAGCTCACCGCCCGGTAAGGACCAGGCCCGGGTCGACGGCGCGTTGTTTTCCACGCGCGCCTCAAAGAGCTGTCAGCACGAACTGACGGGGTCCGCTAGGGCCGATGCCACCGAGGCTGCGGGTTGTTCGAAAGAGATACCGTGGCCCCTGGCACAGGCAACTGAAGGAACACGGGTGGGTTTTAGTCAGTAAAAGTCTGACACTCCCTTCTGCTCCGCCCAGAGCGGGAGGGGTCATTTGATGATTTCCCACCCAAAAAAAAAAAGGGCTGATTTTTCCAACGCCAGATAATTTTATCGGAGGAATAATTTTGATTTTTTGACAGTTCAAAAACTGTCAGACGTCAATTTTATTCCACGAATCAAAATTATCTGTCAATTGAAAAATCAGCCCTAAGTTTAGTAAATACTTGTCCATTCAAAGTTCCATCGCACAATTATTCTAATAAGGCCTGTTATCAATTTCACGCAATCTAGCTTTTGACCCAATGATTTCCCAAAGGTGCTTCATGTGACGATGATAACGTAATAATTAACTCCGTGTATTGGACACTGGATCTCGATTCGGGACTGATTTGAATTGTATAGTGTGGACCGTTATCGCAGATATAGGAAACAATGCATAGTTATATAGCGAAGGGACCTATCCGGCTGCATAATTTTGGTATTACTGAAAGTTAGTAGGTATTAATAACATTACATTTTTCAGTCATATAAAGGATCCATTTCGCTAATTAGCATCACCGAAAACACAGATCTATTAAACTATCTTTTCAGTCGACGATTTGCTAAAACATAATTTTCTCATAAATGGCCATTCTTACAAGTAATATAAAAGAGCGAATTCATCTATTTGGGTATTTAATTTGCGGAGAATTCTCATTTGGCACGTGCCCAAGTAGAACTAAGGGAATTTCAACCGCAATTCCGATGAACTTTCACAGAAACTAAAAAGTTTTCATTCTTTCTTTCCCCACGTTCATCCTCTTATACGATTTGTTAGGGAGCGGGTCAAGGTTCTTATTCCTCTTCAATGAGATTATCACCATCACACGGATTTTGAGTAAAAGCAAAGGAAATCATTCATACATTATTCCTACCTTCAGGAAACTTTATCTCTCCGGGCAAAATTTTACCGTGAAGCCACGAATGAACGAACAAAATATGTGTTCCATTGTTACTTTGGACACTTTAATCAAATTAAAAAAGTTTTTCTTCTCAAATGTTTGTACAAAAAGTGAATTACTGAGGCGAATTTCATCCGAGAAAAAGTAACCCTAAAGCTAGGTGTTGTTGAGTCATGTTTAATACAATGACGGCGAGTTCTTGCCAGTGGGACGGCGGCTTAATCGAAAAATTCCTTCAGGCATTCCGCAAATACTTGCATGATTGAGGAGGCAGCCGGCGGACGAACACACGCCGCCCTTACCTGCCGATATTTTGAACTACACAGAATGTTCGCAGCGGAATTCTATGAAAATAAACAGGCGGCTCACCTTAATACCAGTCATATTTGTGTACCGTGAGCATCTGGCCGTATTTAGTCAATAACATTACCGTTATAAAAACATAAACAAGTTTCTTTTTCATAACATTAACATGCTTGTTTCATGTAGTCTGCGCTCTGTCGACTAACATCTGGATCATGCGCTTATTTAACCCTAAATAGTTGCAGGCTGTGGTAAGTCAGGCCAGTTAATTGAGTTGATAACGTAAATACAAACCACATGGCCGCGGGACCCTTTTTACTGCGTACTTAAAAAGGATTGATTGAAGTGCAATTAGAAGTGTAGCCTTTTATTTTCCCTTCGAATGATAGATAGATAGATCATTTATTTGTTTAAAACAAGTATGCACATACATGACATGCAAGATGTTATGATGACTACAATGTTACGTCAATGTATAGTTAGTTATTCAAAAGCAGAGCTGGGGAATATTTACTTAATTCTTGTACTCGCCTAGTCATTAGTGCGGGCGTTCTGGCGTAAACGGCAAATGCACTATTACGGCCTTACAGCGGCGTAGTTAGAGCAACAATAAAACAATCATTTGTACAGAAAATGCAGTTTTCCCAGATGTTATGGTAATTTTGATGAGGAAAGCTGAAAACATTTCATATAAATTTTCTCTGTGAAGCTCAAAAGAGTTTTGTATAAAAGCTTTGTTCGTGATTCGTGACCGTAACAAATATTTAGTGTTGTTTAGAAAGGGATGACATAAGCGACTCCTTGAAGATGTCGCAAGAATGTGTTAGAGCCATTACGTGAGCGACGTCACATAATAGTTTTCGTTGTTTACAGACAATATAGTGGCGAACAAAAAATACGTCTTTCAAGAGACAAGATGTCGCCTGCGTGCCTCCGCGGTATTCTGTTCATGTTTCTTGTCTCTCAAAATAAGCTCCTTTGATCTTAGTTTTATAATATCATGTTTTATTATAATCTTACAGTATATTTACTGTTTTTTTTTTGTTTATTAATCAAAAAACAAAAGAGTTACAAATCATTGTTGAACAATTAAACATACCACACAAACCATCCCGGGTTTAACAGCGGTATGGCCAGACACGGCAACTCGGTACAAATTAGGTACATAGGTACATAGATATTTTTTTTTTTTCTAGATCGCACTTCCACTTTTCGACGTGAAGGGATTTTGTTCGTCGTCTTTCTACATGTTTGTACAATAAAATATTGAAATAAGTTTGTTTGCGGTTGAGAAGCGTGCTTTTGCACGAGTTGAATACTAAATGTATTTTTTCTTTAGATAAAGGTTCACTAACGTTCTTGTTAGGCCATCTAAAGTATTTTGTCAGCCGTACGTGTTTTATAAACTGCTAGTTGTTGTCTTGGGCATAGAATAAATATTTTATATGAAAACTTAAAACTACGGTTGCAAAATTCACGTATTTTCTAAGTCCCGGTTGGTAGCTAATAAAAACAACAAATATTTCGCTCCTCTAACAGGATCTTATAAGACAAAAGCCGAGATTGCGGCCCAAGTAGAACTGTCAAGAGTTTAATTAGGAGCTATGGTCGGAAAATTCCAGGAAAAACTATTTAGTTGAAACAATAGAAGCTAGCCGCATTTTATTTTTATGGCAACGAATTTGCGGAACGTTTTTGCTCTGTGCAATTTACTTTGATGTTATCTATATGGACAATGTTCAGTGATTTTAAAAGGAGCTCATTCCCCTGGTTATAAGCCTGTCTGAACGATGCATAAATACGTTGTAGATGCTTTCAAGATTACGCTGACTGGCAGAATAATTAAAATAAGAGTTGAAAACACCAGTAAGTACGGTCAGCGGCAGATGATTAATACTGTTACTTTTAGGTACAAATCATCTATAATAACACAAAATTATTCGATAACAATATCATAGAGCTTAGATTTAATATTCTTTTAATTTTACTTTTGTTCCGATTGATTAAGCTCAAACGAGATAATTAAGCTCAACAATCTTTATATATATATATATCATTCTTCTGTACGTGTGTATGTCACTAAACTCCTCCTAAACGGCTGAACCTACATTGATGACATTTTTTGTGTGTGTCTCTGAATGGTTAGGATTCTCAATTGGACCCGGTAGGTGGCGTTGTTCGGGCAGGACAACGTCTGTCAGGTATTGCTAGTTAAGATATAAAATACTGGAGTGTGAATCGACTTTAGTCGCTGACTTCACAAATTGAAGTCGTAAAATGTATGACCGTCTTTAATAAAATCAAGGAGAAAGGACACAACCTTGAAGTTAATGAACTTCAACTGTAGTAGATGAAGAAGCATAAATCTTGTTAAAAGTAATGGCGAAGTACTCAGGCGAACAATCAATAATTTCAAATCAGTTGCTCACAGAATTATACAGATTATTATTCAAGGTGGCTTCAATGACGGTCGGTCATGAAAAGATGCATAATGTATGAAAATATTTTGTTTTAATAATAGGGGTTAAAGTATGAAATTGCCGTTTTATTGTAATAGGTACTTCGAATTGACATAGAACCTTCATGGTTTGAGATTTTTGAGTGCAACTTTTTTCACATGGTACCTATGAAGTTCTTCTTTTAAAAAATGTGCAACATTCGATTATCGACTTTCAGTTGTTTTTTTATTCAGCTTAGACAAGAAAGATGGATACTTCGAAAATTCGAGTTATTTTTGAATACGAGTTCCGACGCGGACTAACGCGGCAGAAACAGCTCGCAATATCAATGTTGCGTTTGGAGAGGGGACTGCTAATGAACGCACCGAATAATGATAGCAAAACTAGCAGTGAAACAGCCCCGACTAATGAATCGATCTTCACCATTATTGCTCCATGATAACGCGAGACCTCATACAGCACGAGAAACCGTTTTAATTCTACAGGAACTGCAATTAGAAACCATTCGTCACCCTCCGTATTCGCCAGACCTTGCTCCAACGGGCTACCATTTTTTCGTGATTTGGACAATTTTCTACGTAATAAAAAGTTTTGTTCTCAGGAGGCAGTACAAAATGCTTTCACACAGTTTGTCGAATCTAGATCACGAGAGTTCTATCGCAAAGGCATAAATGACCTTCCTATTAGATGGCAGCAATGTATAGATAATAATGGTAATTATTTTGATTAAATAAATATGATAAATTAAAAAAAAAAAACGAATTTCAAATTTTTTGTACAAATCGGCAATTTCATACTTTAACCCCTAATATTAATTACATCACATTGTGGTAATATTGTTTTTGCGAATACACATTGTTATTAAAATTAAAACAAAAACAGATAAAACTTTAATATTATAGGTACATGAAATAACAGGAGCCGATAAAGGCCTTCGCAGACAGACGCGACGCGTTGGTACGACGCGATTCTGGTAGAATTTCCATGAAGTTTTCATAAAAATTGTTCTTCTAGAGTCTCGCTGTCACGGCGTCCTTGTATGTGGTCCGGAGCCTTAAAAGTTTACTTTATACAGAAAATGTTTCAGATTTTCGTTTTAATGTTTGAGATTGAATAATAATTTATTGTAAATCTAACAATTTGTTTTCTTTTTCAGGCAATGAATCTATCAATGAGGGGACTTGATGAAACTAAAGAGTGTGGGAGCCTTTTATTATTCTGTTTCAAGACAAACAAGTGACGAGAGATTCTCTTCTTAGTTTATTTGGGGGTTTACAAGAGGATCCCTCGGATTTGCTGAATTACACACATCAACACCGTCTAGGGATATTTTGTATAAAGTTATTAAACTCAAAAAATACTGGCCAGTTTTAAATTCATTTGAAGAAAGCTTATTTTGTAAACCTTTTTGAACGATTCTAAATTTGAATTTGAAAAAATAAATTAAAAACAAAAGACTTACGCGGCATAATGGTAGCGAAGTCCGAAGGTTTCATTTACCTACAGTAGTTTTTGCCTGTTTTTTTGTGTCAAATTTAAGTTTTATAACAAGTTATCGGTTAATTTCGAATTAATGTTATTGTGTGCATCATGCAGCGGCGCCATTTAACGAGAGAGGAATTGTTAAGGGCAGTAGGCATGCTCCAAACTGGGGCTACTCAACGGGGTATTGCCGAGGAGATTGGAACAAGACAAAACGTGATATCAAGGTTATGGTCACGTTATCGAGCTACTGGTGATGTGGCTGAAAGACACCCAGGCGGGAAGCGCATTACCACTCAACGACAATACCGATTTTTGCAAGTTGCCGCGAGAAGACAACCAAATGTTACGGCCATGCAGTTGGTTCAGAGGCTCCAGTCAGAGCACCAGTTGCTTGTGAGTGACCAAACTGTGAGGAGAAGGCTACATGAAGCTAACCTTCATGCTCGCAGACCGCTTCGTACTCCAGCACTACACCGAGGAAATCGTGGACGACGACTAGAGTGGGCTCGTGAAAATTTGCTCTGGGAAGATAACCAGTGGTCTGTAGTGCTGTTTACCGATGAGTCCCGGTTCGGTTTCCATCCCGATACACGTAGAGTACGTTTTTGGCGAGTTCCTGGTCGTGAGAGCCGTCTGCAACATCCTCAGGAAGTCTATTCATACCACGGCGGGACAATTATGGTTTGGGCGGGAATTCGTGTTGGTGGAAGAACCGACCTCGTTTGGATCAGAAACACCATGACGGCTGAAAAATACCGTAACGAGATGCTAGTACCAATAATCTACCCCCATCGACTACAAATGGGCCAAGAATTCACGCTCATGCACGATAACGCCCGTCCGCACACAGCAAGAGTGGTGACGAGCTGGTTGCAGGAGCACGACGTATCGGTCTTAGGCTGGCCCGCTCAATCGCCTGACCTAAACCAGATAGAACATGCGTGGGACATGCTCCAAAGAAGGGCTTTGAGGAATTTCCCTGCAAACATTGCGACAGAAGAGCAACTTTTTTTGCATCTTAGCCGGACTTGGGACAATATACCGCAACAAGACTTTGATAACTTAATCCAAAGCATGAAAAACCGTTGCAGGACCGTTATTAACGTCATGGGGTGTTTTACTGACTACTGATTTTTCACATAACTGTTAAAAACAGATTAATTTTTCCTTATTTTTCACTTTTTCTTGAGAAACACATTCATTGTTAGTTTTACCATTATTTCACGTTTTCTCTTTATTTGAATAAAAATTTGTTTACGCAAAAAAAATTAGTTTTCTTTAATTCTGAAGTGTAGTCTGATAAATGGGCTTTATAAAAATATATGCATGTTGTATGTTATTTATAATAAATTTTGAGTAAATTGAGTAAATCCAAAATATCCCTAGACAGTGTTGATGTGTGTATTTAGAAATTCGTACATGAAGGAAGTAATCAGGAAATCAGCTAATACGTATGGTAATGTAGATGAAATGGAAAGAAACTGTATAAAAAGTGTATTCAATGAGGCAAGTTATTTGTGGTGGGCGCGCCTGAGGGCAATTCGCTCTGCATCACATGGAGTGCCTCCGCTTTACGACGTTGACAAATTGCCTTCTTAAACGCCAAGGGAAATTATTTAAAATACTCACTTTGCGGCATACAATATCAGACTCATTGGCTGTCTAAGAAACGCCTCGGGGCGATATGTTGTCCCAACAACCGGGGATTGGTCTTGTTGACCCAGTAATGAGTTATGGTTAATGTTCGTCCTGAATGTAGAAGAGTTTCGGTTAAGATTGAGATCAGTGAAGCAACGGATGATGAAGCCATTAACTGCTTTGTCTGATGACACTATACAAGCAAGATGTTCAGCGTCGGAAGTGAAATCTAGCTCCTTATACATTATAGGAAAGCAACGATTGTAACTGCCAATTAACAAAAGTACTCACAAGGGACTCTTAAAATCAATTCATTTTAAATTAAATAGTCAAATTTTACCCATATTTATCTTTACATACCGAGACCCCTTCGTGCCTCGGAAAGCACGTTAAGCAGTTGGTCCCGGCTGTCATTCGTGGATCTTTGACAGTCGTTACGGGTCAACCAGTCTTACCAAGGGGTATCGTATTACATTAGTAAAATACTGGTATTCAGCAATATCCGGTTAGACTGGAAGCCGACCCCAACATAGTTGGGAAAAGGCTATGCATATGATGATTTACCTATACCTACCTACTTTTTCAGGTCGTGGCTCTTTATTTCATTATCCTTTGCGCAGCGTAGCGGGCTGCTATAGGTTTAGATTGTATATATCTACGAATTTTCATTTGAAAATTCAATTTTGCACACTTTTATATTAAGTTTTGTTGATCTTTTATATTAAGTTTTGTTGATCTTTTCTGTTCGTATAGGCGTCTCGTATTTTTTTCGCTAGAGCTGTCAGTTTTATTTTCGTAAATCCCTAAAAGCGTAATACTGAAACTGATAACTAATAAATCTAGGACATGATAATCCATATAATATTTTATGTAATAATCTCTTTATCTCATGAAGATTTCCAGACATATACCCACTACTTATTCCAAAGATAACCTGTACGTAACCGAGGTGAGCTGCAGAGTCGGTTAACGAAGCCATTTTGCTGTAATGCGAGTCATTTGCTCGCAGCAGGAACTCTGGAGAGAGATAAATCTGTGTGAACACCTCGATAAAGGGGTAGGTATGTTATCGGCGGATTTTGTCTTATCTCATCTCGCAGGCGCGCTTAATCGCCGCAGTCTAGGCGAAGTGCCGCCTAACGCCGAATGTCGAAATAAAAAGCAAGTAATTTCAAACGACAAGTGAAGATTTTGCAAATCGAAATGGAATCGAAATACTCCTCGACTGTGACGTCAGAGACCCGGTTAAATGATGTGCGACGAGGATCACATGCTTGCGTTAACGCACATCCCGCGGTTACTGGACACAATGCCGTAATACGGGCCATACAATTATTATAATGACGTCGAATTTTCTACTCTACCCAACATAGGCTTTTCTTATCAAACCAGCCAAAAAATAAAGCAGATTTCAATATCGCTAAAACTTATTTCTATTAAGGTTCCTGTTGACGTTCACGCAAAATTTTTAGATTCCCGAGTGACGCGATTTGCGTGAAATATTAACGGCTGATGCTAAAAGGTCAAGTCGTAAATGAAAACTGGCATTTTGAGGTTAAAAAAATCAAGTAAATTGGTATCTAGGGTTCGTTTTAGGTCATTATAATGACTGTTACAGTCCTTCCTCATTTATTTTACCTCTGATTCTGCATCACTGCCCAAATCACAGTGATCTTTATTACAGTTGCAATAAGGTTGTTTTTTTTCCTTTTTAGAAACTGAGCCGATGTCGACTATTCTGCCAGCGTCATGTAGTGACAGCACCACAGCAAGATGAGCCGTCGAAATTTGCACTTTATCGTACTTAATTGTTATTTGTTAATGTTAGTAGCTGAAAAGACAATACAAGTTTTGTTAGTTGACATGTTGTTGGGTTGTTGTCAACAAATCTGTCAAAATCACAGTGATTTTTATTGTCGTTATAATAAGGTTGCTATTGCGTTGCTGCTGTCAGAGGTAAAATAACTATGAATGGATTGTATCTTGGTGGGATCATTAAATTGCGAATTACCCTGACATCAAGCAATGGACAAAAATTGTAATTTTTTATTACGTGGCTTTTGCTTCTTTGTCAGAGTGTATTTTATGTCTTTTTATTGTAATGTACATTTTGTTCGTGCAGAATAAACATTTTTTCTTCCTTTTCTTATAATATCTGAAAATATCTAGACGTTTCGTTATTAAAGTCTGCGTTCGGTTCGTAGCTTCTCTAAAGTTTCGAAGAAAGACGTCACGACAATTTAGATCTGTTCGGTTCTGGCTGGGATAGTAACTCGGATTTCGACTGCGGTGTAATATCGTCTGTCTGTTATACTCGCGGAGGATATTACGGAGAGAAATTGTAATGTACTTCTATATTCTATATTTCTCTAGATTCCAATAAATGTAGAGCTTACGTAAGTAAAGTATCTAGGTACTATTGTTGTCTCTTGGGTTTTAATTTAAGAAAATATTGCATACCTACTGTGGAGGCAATAAAATCCATACAAGGCCACGGCTAAATTGGAAATTACCCAATACCCATGTACTATCTTACTTTGTTTATTTCTCTCTTTTTTCATACTACATTTTTATGATTCGCGTCTTATTTGTGTAGAATAAACAATATTTTTAACTTTGCTCGATGCTCATGCCTTTTCTGAATTATGCCTGTGCAGTGTCTTCATAATATTGTTTTTTTGTAGTCTCCCATATCCGCCAGGTCGCATGAACAAATTACAAAATGAACTTCTTCTTGAAATGAATTTCTCCAATTTTTTTATTTGAATCTTCAATACGTTGCGTCTTTGCTGTCTGTTTTGAAACTGTAGCACGCAACACAATAGACATAAACTGATTAAACTTTTCCAAACGCGAATACTTCAAGTCCTATGAACTTGCAGTCACCGACTTTCATCACTGACAGTTACTCCTCTCCTTGTTCCTCAAGGGATTACGGCCAGACTAGATAAGAAAGTCGAAGTTGACAGGGACAGGTGAAACGGCTTCCTTCGAGCCCTTCTCAGAAGTCTGGTTGTGACACCGTTTTATCTCTTTGATGGTGGCATTAGACTATAGTTTATATTTCAAGAAATTCTTGGAATTGTTTATTAGAAAAATTGCAGGGAAAGAGTAAGCAGGTTTTGGGAAATGTATGGTTACCAAAAGAGATAAGTAACCAGTGTCGTCGGATATAGTTGAAGTTTAGTATGAAACCGATGGATGTATTCGAATAAAAAAATTAATTAATAGAAAACAAACAGTTAATTCAACAAATTTAATTTAATTTTAAACTTTAACTATATCCAACAACTTCAAGCTTCAGCAGATTTATATATTCCAAATAGACCATTCTTCTGTATGTGTGTTTGTCACCTAACTCCACCTAAACGATTGGACCGATTTAGATGAAATTTTGTGTGTATATTTCAATGGGTTCCTGGATGGTTTGAAAACACAATTGGACCCGCTAGGTGGCGCTGCTTTTCCGGGCAGGACGATGTCTGCCGGGTCCGCTAGTAATGGATATATTTACAATATACATTTGAGTTGTATATAAGTATAATCTCGTACAAAATTCAAAGAAAGAAAGCATAGAAGATAAGTTCAACACTACATTTCAGCAGCGCAATTCAACTCAATGACCTAAATTAGTGATGCGTCTCACATTCCTAATCTCCCCTTTTGCAACTTATTCGAGGACCGTTAGCAAAGTCAATGAAAACAAAACTTTTGAAAACAATTATCAGCGCCGAGTATAGTTGAGAAACTAATGGGCCTTTATGTGAAGAGTTCAGACACGGAGGAACGAGGGCTGACGGGAGCAAATTAATCACACCGCTTTGTGTGTGAGCACCTTCTAATTTACATGAGGGGTCAGTATGGTAAAGTCTGCTTACTCACTTCCATCTAATCCACGGCAATGTTAAACTTTTTGTGTAGAAAAAAGTTTAAGAGCATTAATTAATTCCCGGGCGTCATTAATTACAAAAAGTTTTGCTATTTTGACATGTTTGAAGTGGATACGGAATATTATTAAAAGCTCTATTGTTACTGCGGTAAAGACGGTTCACCAAAAAGTAGACTTTCTTCGAATTTCAGGTTGCGTACCTAGCATAAAATATTCTGCCATGGAAAATGTTCTTACTTCGGAGTTCACAAACTTACCTAAGTTGAACTTCGATGTAAGAATACTTTCCCCAGGAGATAGCCACTTCTCCAATACAGTAAGTATCTACATCATTAATTATACACACTATTACGTAGTCACCTATATTTAAATTAAGATTTCAGTCTCAACATTAATGAGTTGCTTGAATAAAGTTATTTACATTATTATTAAAAGCCTGTGATGTCCCACTGCAGGGCAAAGGCCTCCCTACTCTCTTTTCACTTCTCTCTGTTTAAAGCTGCTAAGGACCAGTTCTTCTTGAAGGAGTCCAGCTCATCCCGCTATCTCCGTCTGGTCCTGCCGCGATGAGGGACCCATTGGTCGTCTGACATGCGGGAGATGTGTCCAGCCCAATTCCATTTTAGCGTAGCAGCTTTCACAAATAAGTATATCTGTGATGGAACGGATGGTCGTATTAACAAATATCATACAAAATCAAGGTAAAATCTAAAACGACAATAACTTTACTGTAATCACATAACGTAGCACTACGTCGTCTTTGAAACGTTAATACATACACAGAAAACGATTTAGCAAGTGACTGAACAAGGTAAAGCCTAGCTTGCCTGCTTCGCATGCAAAGTATGAAGACGGACCTTTTTGTTAAACTTTCATAATGTAACTGTGAGAGCTCTCATCTTCTGTTTTCATTTCGGAGCACGTTCATATGTTTAAAAGAACCTCGCGGGGCATTTTCTTTTACATTAAACGCGACATTTTTCTGAGTAGCAATTTTATTTATCTGTCAAACAAGGGTTTAAGCAGGCAGGCAGGTCTTTTCGAATGTTCGCTTGGCTTGCCTTGAATTTTTGGGTCTTTACATAATGACCCAATGTTAAATGCACTTTATTTTCGTCACGATTTTTCGTAGCTTAATAAATTCATTAATAAATCATCACCAATGAGTTGGACTCCTTTAATAAATATTGGTCCTTGGCAGTTCTGGACAGAGAGAGGCGGAAAGAGAGTAGGGAGGTCTTTGCCCAGCAGTGGGACAATAATGGCTGGTAAGAAAAAAACACCTGTCATTGAATTTAATTGAGTTTTTATTCAAAAAATAAGTAAAATACAAACAGCCGGCTTTCAGGGACACGAAAACTTTCTCAGCGCACCTGAGAAATTTTCAGGAAGTTTTTGCAACAAAGTTACCATTAAAGTACTTGTTGTTTTTGTTGCTTTACATATTGCATTAAAACTGTATTTAACACCGAGCAGCGAACACATAAATTCAAGTCTACGGCCAAAATTAATTACAGTACATTTGTGTATCGGTTCCCCAGTGCGACGTAGAGTGGCATCATTACCGGCGCGGACGATGAAAGGGGAATTTGTTTCAGCACAGATTTGTTACTGTACCTGGCAATCAATTTGCATAATAGAGACTCCGATGTCACTGATAATGAGGATGATATAATTTGTTTAGTACGACGAGCGGGTAGTGGTATAGGATAGGATTAAAGCGTGCTGTATGAGCGATTTGAGCGTTATAATGTAAAATATTAATTGTAAAATTTTAATGAGTGTGGATATTTTCGTTGAAAACGGGCGGCTGATAATGCGGATTCAGAGTAACAGCTTGTTGCGCGGTTTAACAAGCGATATCTGATTTTTTCTATCATTTACAGAAAAAAAATCAGATCTCGCTAATCGAAATTAAATTAAATTAAATGAAAATGTGTTTATTCACAGAATTAATGTTTTAACACAATATATTTACCTCTACCAAACTGCGAAGCAGTTTGTTGGTAGACATAGCTCCTTTTTTAAACATGTATACATCATTTATAATTTACACTTTTTCACATTTAGGTTTTACGCAAAATTACTATACATTCCTTCAATTGAATCCTGCAGATTTGTTAAGTCATGTCGAAGAAACGCTTTGTCGGAGTACAGTAGTGTCGGACTTAAAGTATGTATTTCGAACTAAAGTATGTATTGTCAAAATGAAGGCGTGTCAAAGTTCCACATTGTCGAAATAAAATCTTGTCGTATTACGGTTTGTCAAAATTCAGTTGGTAAGTCAAAACAAACCTACAAGTTTTTGAAATATTTTTACAGTGAGGCTTTGACAAAACACATTAAAGAGGTACTTGTGTATTTTATTGTAATTTTTTTTTGTAATGTTACAACAGATTCGATCATAATAGTTATTACAAGTGGGCTAGAAATATTATTGTTCCTTTGAGATTTTGTGCGAATAATATTGTTTTTTAAGCTTTCAATAAAATAGGCTAGTTTCCTGAAGTATTCTTATTAGTCCGTCAGTTAGATTATCAACAAATATTGGATCCGTATTTTTTCTTTTGTCAATTGTATGTATAAAAAATGATGAAGATATCGCCCGTTAAATTTCCGCGTGACGTCACGCCTTGCTACACTTTTTAGCATGGCGTGACGTCACGACCCCCACTCCCAAATTTTGACGCGCTTTATCCTTGTCATTTTTTGTTTGATTGACAAAAGTAAAAATACATGTCCATTATTTTTCGATAATCTAACTGACGGACTAAATATAATAATTATTTTTTTACCTAGGTAACTACCCTATTCTGTTCTAAAGTTACTGACAACACTACTCTCTCATGCAGCGGCAGCATTTTACAAGCAAACATAAGTTTTACTATTCACTTCTTTTACAACGGTTTTTTGTGCAGGTAAACTTATTTTTTGTAAGCAACTGAGTAACTTTATTATACAAACACTTTTACACATCAATAATATTTTAAAAACTAGATGAGGTCAGTGTTTTCTATCCGACTACTCCGAGAAGAAACACCGTAACAAACTCAGGTCTGTTTGGAGCAGTTATTTTTATGTATTTATCACATTTTCAACTTAATGTTCATCCTGATTTCTAACTATTCGTAGAGGATATAAGTACCTAGGAACTTACATTTCTATAAAGTAGAAATATCACATTTCCCGATGACAGCGATGACGACGAGTTCTTCGACGCCTAAATGTCCTTTAGTTTTTGTATTTATTTGTATAGTTAGTTAGTCATTTAATTTAGTAAGCACCCAATGTAAATAGTTAGTTTGTATAGTTAGTTAAGGAATTTATCTTTGTTCTCTGCATAGATAAAAGTAAATAAAGTAGGTAAGTAAATCAAAAGCCTGAACGAAAAGAATTGATCGCGTGTCCTATTTTCACCGTAGATTGTATAAAGGACATTGTACGTCTATTGACGTATGGGGGAACAGACGAGTCCGCGGTGTGTCGCGTGAGCTCGTCCTAATGGTCCATTACCTCAGCACCAAGTTCAAAGGGATCGCCGACGATGCGTTTAATCCTGCATCTCGTATTAAATGGATTGCGTGCGTCACTTCTGTTAGCGATGATAACTTACGTTTCTGTCTCGTGTCTAGTTCTGAAACAGGGCACGGGTCTTACCTGAAAAGGAGAAAAGGTTAGGTTAGTGAAAAAAAATAGCTTTGGGATAATTTAATATTGCGAAATAATAATAGCCCTCCAGACCGAATTTCGGCCATGGCGACCAATCTGAGCGGAGACTTGCCATCGACGTGGGAGATATTATAGTGCACAAGTGTGTTCGCAGACACAGGTGCACTCACTGTCATATAGTCTGATGAGACGGCAATCCGACACGACTGGAGAGAGATCAGGCGCTGGACTAACGCAACGGCTTAACGTGCCTTTCGAGGCACGGTGGTATAACATCACCACCTTCCAAACTCCGTGCTGTTACTGAGAAATTCCTAATCGAAAAACCTAATGACTCTTTGCCCGACCTGGGAATCGAACCCAGGACCTCACGCACGTTAGTTGCAATTGCTGGATATACATAGATACGGTAATTATTTATGTTTATCAGCGACCGTGGAACTTACTTGTACTTATGTAATAAATTAAATGAATTATATCGCCAATTATTAAGTGACCATGAATATATATAGGAATAATTAGGTATAGTGTATTAAAACCGTGCTCTGACGAGCAGTGGACATGTTTCGTCTGATACATCATGTCGATGATGAAAATTACGCTATCCATCTTGTAAAGCTGCGCACCGAATTTTACTACCTACAGTCAATTTTGTATGTTGATTTTATTGAAAATCGGATTCATTTCACGATTGGAGCTGGTCACGTGTATGTAAAACGTAGCTGAACCAATTGTCACCAAAAGCCAATCAGCCAGTGATTGCGATTCCTGAATAATGAACCAATATGGTTACGGCATCATGTACGCCGACGTGGTTTGAAATATTTCAGTCATCAGTTTTTTTCAAGTCTTTACTTCAACATTTTATTAATAACATTTTTTTTTAAATTAAAAGCTTAAGCAACACGAATTTAAGCTTAATAATTAAGCTATTAATGTACATTTTAAAAGGTAAAATAATGAAAGCTGCAATGGTTAATGTTACTTCGGACTATCTCAATAAAGTTGATTTTATTTTAAAACCAAATCTTACTCTATATACCTACCTGTTACCTTTACATCTACCTTATTGTACCTATCGTTCTTGTACTGATTGTTTACAACAATCTTATTATTAAAGCTTTCAGCCATAAAAAAAGGGATTTATCGTAATATAAAAGTCACTTAAATGGTTTTGGTATCAGATTTCCCAACCTTGAGCTTTAGCTAGTTGATCGTCGGAATGGAAAGAAAGAAAGAAAGAAAGAAAAAGTATTTATTGCGACTCGCACAGGATGATCATAAAACTAAACATAAACAAAAAAAAAAAAAAAAAAACAAATTATATAAAAAAATAAAAAATAAAATATGTACCAAAACCAAATTATATAAAAATTAAAGTAACAAAAATAAAAATGAAACAGAAAGTCCTGTACGAGGCCAAAAGGCTCCTATCTCAGCATGATGCTACGACATTTAAAAAATAAATGTCGCAGCGCTGGTATTCTGATAGGGCCCGCTGTGATGTCACGGGCAATCACAGTAATAAATAAATAATGGAAACAATACACAACATCAAGGCAGCTCCAGAAAACGCAAACGAGCGAAATTTTGAACCAAAATAACTCTTAAGCCCACAAATATCGAACTACCCTCCCAGTAGTAGTTAATCTGGTGCTCAGGGAGCTTTATTTTGTTTAACAAGGTTTTAATAAATTTACACTAAGGATATATTTTATTCACTCTAGAGAATTTTAAATTTTTATTCCACTGGAAGGTTTGGCTATCCCGTTAAATTATACAACGGCAATTTTAGTTCGTTCATTTATATAAAGTAAATGGTCGAGAAACGTGAAAACGAGCGTCCTAATCGAAATTTTGAAGTTAAAATACCCTGGAGACAGTTTCGAGGATTCCCACGCCTGTCACGATGGTTGTAGCTGTCTAACGTTGTGATTACGCTGACGTCAAGGGAATCACGCCCATCGCTCGCTTTGTGCGGCACAGGTTGATCAATGTAGTCAGTAATGCAGCAATGGAGGTAATTCGTCACTGTTGGATGGCCTGCGTGTAGGGGCAGGGTAGCGTTCGTAGCGTTGTGTAATTATTCAAGGAGCAATCCATTACATTGCTGTCCGTTTTGGAAATTAGTTTGCGTGCCGATTAAGCACGTGATTACGCAATTGTAGGATTTCCTTATCTTGAAAACTAAAAAAAAAAACAGGACAGCGCGATACATACCTATCCTGTTTAAAAATAATAATGACTGCAAATGACTTACACAAACAAGCGTAAATTATGCTCGTTTGAATGATGAAGCCAAAAATAGAAGCCCCTTAGAACATAACTAAACGTATTCTAGTACAAATTACACACATTAATAATAATTTAAACAAGCTGTACAGTGCGAGGTAGAATTAACCGCTCCACACTTTCCTCTTCAAATAGTCTAAGAGTCAAGCAGTAAATTATAAACGATATTTACTTCCCAAATATAGCTCTGAGATTCGTTTAAAAACAGGGCAATGGACGCATTAATGGTCTCGTAGTACGACGTAAACTTCGGAATCGTAGGAACACTGAGTGGGGTGTAATTTTAGTTCGTTTTGTCATAGATTAAGTATTTCTTATAGAAACAACTTATTTTTAAAATTTCTCTTTTCATTACTTAACGGATTGCTTTTCACCTGCTACGAATCGCGCTCGGTCATACCGAATTCAAATTCAAAATATTTCTTTTTACATAAACCTACATGGGTAGGTACTAGATGTCAATTCTGTCGACAGAATCCTAACTCAGTTGGACGTATCTTGCGCCCGACAACTTCAGTATGAATTTGACTGCGTTTGGACCACGAGTCTGTGGCCTACCACATTTAACCTGTCTGCCTTCAAAGCAAGAGTGCACAAGCTTCTTTTGGGCATGCTCGTTCCTTTATGGACCTCATCTGTCACTTTCCATCAGGCATGATCGAAATCAAGAGCGGGCCCAAACAGGAATAAAAAAAGGAGTCCCACTTCTACAGAATGGATGATTTTTACCAAAGCATATACATAAGGACATTGTAAAAATCAGGAACCTCACGTAGAAGAAAAAAACTGAAGTCAGTTCATAGCGGAATGCATCCATGGGGGTAATTCATTTGAATTACCCCCATGGATGCATTCCGCTATAACCGCGAACGCTTAAAGTGATAGTGACCGTTGAGATTTGAAAAACAAAGTGCAAGCATGCGAACTATACAACATGTGTTGAAATCGTGTGAAATTCATTTGAATTACCCCCATGGATGCATTCAGCTATGAACAAAAAAATTTTGATGCTTATCTCTAAGCCAAAAATTTTGATGCTTTTCTCTAGCCATAAGAGAAAAGCATCAAACTTTTTTTAGGCTTGTTCTCATGCCGTCCTGTTAAAATTCTTATTCTATGGTTCCCTAGTAGAAGCAGGCAAGATGACCATTCCCAGTCGGGTTGGATCGCGCCCAACTGCTAGCAATTAGCAACGGATCGACAGTCACGATAATGGTTGTCATTCACCACAGAAGACCCTTTTTATCGAGTTTGGTGGATCTTATCTTGTGTAACAATGAATTAGGGTCTAATATGCGTGTATTTGTTTGATATGGGTAATGAGAGTGTCATTATCGGCTACGGCGCTGTTGAAGTCTGTTAAAAAAGGTTGAGATTTGTACCTAAACACATGTTATTGAGGTTTATGACAAGGAAATAGGTTTTTACAAAATTAATTTTAAAGACAGGTTCTGTCTGTTTCTCCTCCCTTTAAAAGTATTTAGTTTTCTTGTTTGTCTGAAAACCCCTTTTTCGAATGTTAACGTAAACTTAACATCGTTTTCGCAGCAAAACATTAGTGAAACCGACAACCAAACTTCATCTATCATAATAAACACAATACTTAACCCTCGTAGGAAAGAAGATGCAGCCTTGTGTATTTATGGGACACCCGGAAGCCATGCAAACATAGTTCGCCATTATAATGACATTGGGACCGAATAGCTTCGTTGATACCCAATGGATATTGTGGATCGTGGCTTGCCTGACGAGAATATTTTGTAACCGAATTATATTTCCCTCTCGTATTTCCCTTATAGAGGACTGAGGAAATCTTTGGGAGCTGATTTGATTAATTAGATTGTTGGTTATTGCGTTACTTAGTTTTGAATAAGGAGTGTTTGTAGTTTAAAATACAAAGTAGCAGGGGACATCGACACGCAAACTAAAACTGAATATGAATTCAGCATATGATTAAAACATTTGCTGTTCCGTACATTTAACCGCGTAGGTAGTTTTACCGCACTTTTCTATGAAACAGCTGTTTTGTTTTTTAAACCGACGAAAACTTTCTGTGCTAGGGGCTGCGTTTAGAATCATGTGCTCAATTAATGGTTTCAGTTTGCGCGTCGATGTCCCTGCCACAGTGTATAGGAAGACTTTGTAGGTATATATGTAAATACTCTTTTTATGATTCTTACAGTCGGTACTAAAAGCGGACCGAAAACAATTTTCAGCTTTTTTGAATATATTTTGCGAATATTCTCTTTGCAAGAATAATAATATAACATGGCTCTTGAAAAATATGTCCCAATTACACTGCTGTCTGCACAACGCATGACAGGCAAACATACATTTATTATACTAGCAACTTGTTCCATCAAGGCCTAAATTCCTAAACCAACTTCCATTGTCTTTGTATTTCAGGGATGTCTCTCACTTGTGTCATAAGTAATCAGTGTCACTACTACTATTAGTCTTGTCGTTCTGTTTCGCGACAACCCTTGCCTGCTTGGCACTAGATTCGGCAAGAGGACTAATTTGTTACGTCTCTCCTACCCTGCCCTAATTGCTTTCCCGTCTTCAATAGAATAAATTGGAATACATTAAAAACAGTACTGTTATAGTAGTGTTACTTATGCTTTGTTGACATGAGGCTGTAATGTATCATTTACGTCAGAGAGAGCCGGAAGAATCGTATTACTTCCGTTAGTAATTTTCTGACTGCCTCTTATGTCAAAGTCAGAATATTTAATATTTTCATACATCTGCGGGCTAATTGCGTAACACACTTAAAATTTTCTTTCATTTTGACAGTTCAGTCACGTTCATTACGTTATTTACGTTGTTGAGAAGACGAATTTATTAAACCTATGAACAATGTATTAGAAACATCCTTCAAAACTCTCGGATTGTGATTGAAACTGTGTAACGCAATTAGGGCGCGGGACACATTTAGTCCTGCCATTCTTTTTTAGGTCCAACCGAAAGACAAAACAAATACTGTGTTAAAATCTTTTGCCATAGAAATCTTAATTACATTGCACTCGAGACCTACTCGACGGACTGCAGTATACATACATAATTTTTCCAAGTGCACAAATTATCCTTAATTTCTCCATGCATTTTCTGTCATTACATTTCTCCTATTAACAAATCAGCAAGACAAACAAATTCTACTAATTAAAACAGTAATTTCTCTCACAGTGTAAGATCGGCTGACTTAATACTGTTTTAGTTAACGTTGTGGCCTGGCACATGCATCTGCGTCGCACTTTACCGTCTTACGAACAACTTAACGCTATCTATTGCACTTCTCAGACCATTACACACGTCTTGGATTTATTGTTAAGTGTTAGTTCAGGGTGTGTTTCTCTTTTGTTTTACTGTGTCCCGGTGGAACAGAATTTGATGAAGAGATAGAAAAGGAGGCGAAAACATATCGAAACAAATTCAAATACACTGACTGAAGACTGCGGCGGTGGTCGGGACGCTAGGAGCATGTGCTTTCGCCGCGCGTGGGCAAGCCAATATGAGCTGATGTGTAGACGCCAGTGTACATGTACGGATGGTCGAGCTGTAGAACAGTGTACTTACGTACCTGCGTGTCTTTTTAAGCAAATAAACACTGGGCAGCTAGAGTATTCGTATGTATGCAGTTAGGCGTGGTGTGACGCGTATGTCTGTGTTCGTTTACCTTTAGAATTAAGTACATAATAGTGTTTAGAAAAAGAGCTGTGTCCACGAGAACACTGCCGACAAACTGTCCTGCAGTTTGGCAGAAGATCTGTGTATTCCCATCTGCGTACTCTTTACTTGAAAAAAAAAAAAAAAGAACAAGTTCGTTTATTTGTCCGAATATGGTACATTACATGGTCTTAAATTAATAAATGGTTTCATCACATTCTGCCACAGGGGGCGCGCAAATATCAAGTACTTACACAAAATAAAAGGAAAATCAAAATAAAAGGATGCAACAATGTTGGCCCAGTGGTAACGGCCGGAACTTACGAGTAGGTTAGTGGTAGGTCGTAGGTTCGAACCCAGACAGGCTCTTTACTTTATGTAAATTATTTCATCATCACTGCTCTCAAAACGGTGATGGAAAACATCGTGAGGAAACCGGCATGTCTTAGAACCAAAAAATCAGAGGCATGTGACATCTACCAACCCGCACTGGGTTCGTGTGGTGGATTATGGTCCACTCCCTCTCATAGAGAGGAGGCCTGTGTCCCAGCAGTGGGAACATTATAGGCTGATTATGCAAAAAGGATGCAGCAGGCAGCAGATTTTACTTTGATGCAAGATGAAGGTTCCATGTATGACCCATTCGAAGTACTGGACTGGATGGATAACAGGAATATAATGATGTAGATTCAGGATATTCTATTCTGTTTGCGGAAGGGAGTGTTTTTTCGTTTTTAATTAACGTCATGTTAATTCGATTCTAGTCACGTAAAGGGTTGGCCTTTGTTACTGCGTTGTTTTCGAGCCTCCTCGAATGTTTGTACCTACATAGGTTGAATTTACAGACGCCAGCAGATTAAGCTACCCTAAACTGTCAAAATTACCCAATCAACCTTGAACCTAATGCTCTAGCGATAAAGTTGAAAATCTTTTAAAGAAATTTGACAGATTGTTCAGCTGTACCAATTTTGCTTTATGCCTTCAGGCCAGTTGCCAGGTCCAAGTTTGTCACTAGATATCGATATCGATGTGTCAATAGATCTGCCAGTCTATTGTGTAATATTTTGCGACATCGTTCTCTCGTCGCGAGATAAAGAAGTGTCAAAGTGCCTTTTTCGAGTCTACTCGAGCTTAACTGTCATGTTAGGCATTAGGATGACGTTAGAATCGTAGACAAAGTGCGACGAATAGAGAATGAGAGCATTCTCGCGCTTGTCATGTTAGCCCTGTTGTGTATGTCACAGATTGACCCTATTGACTAGAATTGACATTTCACTTCAAGCTCACTTCTCCTAAGTTTTCACAGGGACATAGGGAGACACAGACTAAATCGGTTGGACTCTAAATTCTAGAGTGTACCAGAAAACATAAACTCCGATTTTGATCTAAAGAAAGTGGAGTACGCTGATGAGTTCCGATAACAGCGGTTTCTTTCAAAACAACTTCAGTCTAATGGTAATGCCACATCTGACAACATATTTCTATTTTTCTACCTTGATGTATTGTAAAAGTACTTCCTATACTTTCATATTAGGATAATGACTATGTCTTTGCCATAATTTGGAATTCATACTGGATATCAATAATAATCATGAATTTGTACTTCGAGCCCCAAGATACATACTAATTGTCTAGTTTGGGGCTTACTAGCAAATACTATATTGTAACCAGTAGGCCAATTCTCGTAATTTAAAACGTTCCAAATCTAGTCGCAGTCTCATCTCACAAACAATTGTCAACAACTTGTCAAAATGTAGGAAAATTAGAGGTTTTTTGACAGATTGAGACTGAGATCAGACTGTGAACGTTCTTAAAATAAAATTTTAAGCTACTCATGTCGTCTTAACTTGCTGTTAACCAGTGAAACTGCTTAGTGCTTAGTGTATTACATGGACAATAAATAATTTCTATTTATTGTTATTAAAAACCTGAGAAGTATAATTGTAACAAATCTTCCTATTCATTAATTAAATCTTTGATTATTTCTTTATATATAAGTAAGTAACTTCAGGGTGACACTTAATATAACTGAGTACGTACCTTAAGTGTTTAATTAAAATGCTAACGATTTAAATATTAAGTGAACCTTAATTACATCATGATTCTGCCAAAATTCTAGGTAGCACAGTTAGCAGAAAGTGGGAGTGTACAATTTTTTTTATAGTGATGACTAATTGGGGAGGTTCGCATGTCGCTCTGGCTTCATTACATAAAGGGTGAGGCTTGGGCCTTGGGAGCTAATAGCTTACAGCTAGCGATCTGTGACGTCTCTGCTCCTATGGTCCTACCTTTTTTTACTTAGAGAATTTAATTATGAGCTACAGCTGAATGTAGGCACGGCGCGGGTACGTGACGTCGAGCGGTCGAGTGTTACCGCAGAATTGTTCCGTCAAATAATGTATGCTCATTCTTTATGTAAAAGCGCGTTTCAGAATCCGGTTTTGGGTAACAACTTTAGTATGTTTGACTGTCGGACTGGAGTACCCTGCAAATGATGAAATTTGCATTTCGAAAAGTACATTATTTTAATTTTCCCTTTTTTCAGTGGCAGCCAACAACTATTAATTAATTTGATAAATGTCGTATTGTAGTCGTGTCGCTTGGTCTAAATGGACGTGGACGAATTCATCTAATAGTGTCATGTTACCATGCCATTACTCACTGCAAACATTTTCACTGAAACGCTGAAAATATGAAGCAAGTAATTTATTTTCATGATATAAACGCTACAAGAGATAGCGAAAATGGTATGTAAAGTTATTTTAATAACAAAATACAGCAAGTTGGCTATTCTGTCGTATATCTATCGTTTTTAACGAAAATAAATTCATTCTGTCTTCTGGCTGGTTACAAAAATAGCCTTCAGCAAATTCGTGTTTAATATACTTGCAAAGAAAGCACTTTTATGATGAGGACTAGAATATAATGATGTATCAACATTGAATATTAATCATACACAAATACTCCTCCTAGTATATCAACATTAGTTATAATATCTATCTATTCGTCAAAAATATCAATCTATCCATAAATAATAAAGTTTCTCTATCTATTATGAACGTCAAGAAAGCTGATACCATATAAAATACTATCTCATCTTGATGTTTGCCAGTATATTTTTGCGAAGCCTACGTATAAAAACTAATCTAACTTGTGGCTGGAAACGCGTGTTGTTTCTACAAACTAAAAAAGTTTCTAACACGAGTGTAGTTAGAGCTCAAGTCTCGTATCTTCGGGTGCCTTCGGGCGCCGTCGGCCACTTTCGTTGTTCCATAAACATGAGTGCACACGGACAGTAAGACCCACTAGTGTTGTGCAGCACATAATCAGATTATCTGCTCCGAATATGTACGGAACGGAACTTCAATGGTATCTGTTTACATGTCCCGAGGATTTGTGGTGCTTCCAGTACCCAGACGTGTTAGTTCCGACTTATGGAGGACGCCTGCTATCAGAATGCAAACGAGAATCGATGAATAATTCAATAATACTGCGAGCTTTTTGCGAGTCATCGATATTCATTTGATGTGGAACGTACTCCTCAAATTCAGTTTTGCGAGCAATCAGAGAAGATTACTCGTGGGTTTTGTGATTTAATAGGATGTAGATGGTGTAGAAATATTTCTACACCATATACATCCTATTAAATGTGACATGTGCTAGCGTCAAACTATTGTATATGCAATAGTTTGACGCTAGCACGTCTATTCTATTAGATAGAAAGTCGAAATTGTTGCGAATGAAGCCACTATGAAAAGCCCCTGTTGCTATTTCAAAAGACACTTTTCCAAGGCAAGAAAGTGACAAACACAAACGTAAAAATATTGAAGCACTGCCAGCGACTCAAAAATATCCATTGAAATTTAAAATGTGTCGCTATAAAGTTCCCCTATTCTAGTTGAGGGATGACAGATTTGCGTTCGTCGTCAATTTGCTCTCGCCTCGCATGTGGGACGAAGCTCTGTGTACAGACGACAGCACAATTTAATCCGTAACTGAGTATGTATTGTACTAATGTTGTTACGAAACTTTTTGCGCTCGTCCCTCATTTGGCGTGTGTTATGTAGGTGTGGTTTTGTGCAAAATACGCTTGTTAGTTCTGGTGCCTACGTCATCCGTCTGTCCTTTTAGCAACTTGTCTAAAGGGAATAAAATATAACTTTCATTCAATTAGTACAAGTATATCTAGCTTCGTTAGTGAGGTTGACAGGGACTAGTGGGAGGGAAAACCACATTAGGTGGGTACTAGAAATCTTTGAAAGAAAAACACTCAAACAGAGTTTGCGGTATTTGCTTACTGCTTTCCCGGTTTTCCTCTCAAAGTTTCCTCTAGTAAGTTATTTCCTGTTCTTTAAATATTTATTTTCATTTACAAGATAACACTAAAATAACAAAATTATATCCTAAATTAACTAAAACTATTCACAAATTAAAATATAGCGTCGAAAATTTCATCCACATCGCTGTCGACTGGTAATGTACCCAAGACACTGGCGGCTGTGCCACGTTGTATGGCAATGCTTGTCCTTTAAATTTAATTTAAAGTAAATAAAGTTACAGTGACTAATATGTCGACGCTCGGAGTAAAACGCTGATCGTGGAAACGTGGTCGAAGCCCACATACCGAATGTAGGGAACCATTGAGGGAAGACTTTATACTACTTTTGCGGTCGAAATTGAAATGTTAAAAGTATTCGTTTCTCATTGAAATGTGTAATTTAATTATATTTGTCTATATACGCACATCACAGGACATGGGTGTTGTCCAAAAATCGTTACAAAACGGACCTTCCTAGGGCATAATAAGATGTTAATTTCGCTTGGCATACGACTGAATTAGTTATCGAAATCTCGTTACTATAGGTTTAGGGTCAAACCTCTTTTAATAATCCCTTAGTCATCCTACAGCCCCGGCCTTTTTTTGCAGAAGCCATAAAAGAGAGAGAGAATTTTAGAATCACATATAATTTAAAATACTAGGATATTGATAGCTTAGTGTATTGCCGACGGTACCAGGGCCCGGGTGTGTATGGTGAATAGATAATAATTTACCTAGAGAAAGCTTTTACTGTGAACATTCCAGATGGTCTGGTTATTGAAAAGTATTGCTCTGTTATCTAAACATATGCGTTTTCTGCACTCAATATGTTGTTTGTGGCCGTGTGGCTGTCCAAGTCTGCATTGTACTACCCCTTGTTGTTGTGTCCTTTTGGCATTATAATCTTGGTTTTCTGTTTTTTATAGTTTTAAGGTGTATTTTTTAATTTATTCTTTTCTTTTCTGTCAACTTAAGATCAATATATTACCTAACACAAACACAACATGACGCCTGTAATCGCCGAAGGGTTAGGCAGAGGTGTTCCTATGGTACCCCCCAAAATAATACGTAAAAATTAAATTAATAAAAAAAAATAAAAAAATTAAATTACATAAGTACCTAGGTATGTAATTTGACATAGCCTGGGTAAACAGTACATATATCCCTTGGAAGATAACAATTAGGAATGGTTTTTATAGGAACTTGAGAGTTTTTCATGACGCTTAGGGAAAAAGGCAACCTTGAGAAGACAAAATAAAATTTTACGCCACATGGCCGGAGTAAGGGTATTAGAAATGTCACCGTTAAACATTTCCACCAAAACTTCCCAAAGAGAGAAAAGTTAAGGGAAATATTTATTGATATTAGTATTTCGAGTTCGACTCCATTTTGTTTCTCCGTCCCAGGTGGTAAAGGTGTCACGAGGGATTAACGAGCTGTAGAAGCCCATAAAGGGCCTGGATTCAATCACAGGGATGCTGTTCACTGGGTTATCGGGACATGGAGTAATCCACAATGAGATTAATTAAATACTGTGCGAGTGACGACCCTTGTTTTAACACGTAACGTACCGAAATGGGGCTTAAGTGTCTCGTAGTACGGGTGGAGTTATGTGTGGTCCGGATACCATGTTAGGTTTAGGAGTTGGTGCAATGCGGGGCATGATTTAACCTCTAACAGTTAAATTATTGTTGTTGTTTTCCTCGTCATCATAATAATGGACACCTTGAACTTCTTTCCCATTACACAAGACACGCCGCATAAAATACGCCGAATGTAAGTTCGGTTCGAGCATATATTTTTTTAATTAAGGACCTGCATGAGCTTATCAGAACTTGAAATCGGGATATTAATAAGGGGATACAGAAGAAAGCTGCATACGTTTCTTCTTCAAAACTTATTGAAATAATCTGAAAGGCTTTTTTATTTTAGTATTTTTATTCCACTTCATATCATATTCCATTCTGTTTTGGAAGGTCATACGAGATTTTCCCTTCATGGCAACCTATCCGTTTAAGTGGGCAATCCTGGTTTAATCCGCAAGAAGGTCCCCATCAAATTGTCTCATATTTTATTCGTCATTGTAATGATGAGCTCGAATTGTTCCGTTGATTCGTCGCCTATTTGTCAGCGAAGCTTTTGTCAGAAGAAGGAAGGGGGAACGAATTCTACTTTTGCGTTTTTCGCGCGATTCATTCAAAAGGGTTGCTCTCGTTCCGTTAAATAATACATATATTAGGTAGGTATAGTTTTTTGTAAAATATTCTCGAAACTATGGAGTAGGTAAACACTTCAACGCTTAGAATTGTTTTTTTAACAATATTTTTAATTAATTCATCATAAATAAATAATACTAAAAATCTCTTTTCTATTGCAGGTATGCTTGAAGAGATTTCTTTAGCAATAAGCATCACCAGTGTACGTATTTTTCTGTTCTTTTCTTCTTGTCTGTTTATTTATGTGTGTTTATTAATGGTTAAATAAATAAATAATTAGTAAAAGCTAGCATAAATTGTATAACTAGCACCTACCACTTACTTCATATACAATACGTAACTTGTGAGCTGAAAGGCAGAAATTGTAGGTACCTACGTTCTGCCTTTCAGCTCACAAGTTATCTACTACATACCTACCCATGACGAAAGATATCACTTCAACAAAATACGTGGTCAGCTGTTCAGAGACAAATTGTAACCCTTTTTACAGTACGTTGGCACCATTAAAAATCTAAAAGGGACTCTGTAGGTAATGGACTTCTGTTTGATGTTTGTTTTACGTCGTTACTCGCGAATATAAATTATTCAAGAGGAAATTAGACTGTAATTAATGAGGTCTGTTGGTACATGGATCATGTTTACTTTGCATGGGACGATCGTTTTTATTTTACACTAGCTGTGCTTCATATATAGGTATAGGTATGCATATGGAGGTTTGGAATCATTTATTGCATACTCTGCCTGGATACAAGGCAACGTAAGCAAGAATGAATTTAAAACACCAAAATAAAGGTATTTAAACCTATGCAAACTAATATCGAGAAAATCACGTTTTCGTCGGAAGTATGTTACATTCAAGTAAATGCGGATTAAAATATATTCAAATTCTGGACGAGATTTCAGCTCCTTAAAAGCGTAAGGAGTGCTTCCGATAAAAATGTAAATCCCATTTTACGATTCTATTGAATTTAAGTTAAAAAAGTTCTTGAAACAGGAGTTTCGTCATGAATTTTTTACAGCCTACTTTAGTAAACCAGTAAAGTATATTGAAAAGTAAAAATTGAATAATATTATTGAACGTGGACGACGAAAAATGCGAATGGAAAAGGTAGGATCTATGTCGAAATCTTAGCCTATGGCGTTCTGTAAATTCTGTCTACGCCCATGGGGAAAACGTGAGAATAACATCGGGCTATTCAAAGCAGGTGTGACCACACTAGTGGTTGCTTTGTAAGTGTGTTCTTTACTCAATAGTTCGTAGTGCACTCGGAGTAATTCCGCGTTGTGTGGTCTCGCCACAAATAGATTACCACGACTGGGTTCATTCTAGCGATTCAAGGGGCGTTCCTGGAACGTTTTGTAGTCTTTCCGGTAGACTGGTAGTTCCCGATTTAACATTAAACGTAATCCATTTGTATTCTTGTGCTGAAAATATATAGTAGAATTTAAAAGGGATTATTTTTAGGACGTCAATGATTTCGGAACGTGTAGTGTAGCCGTGTAGGAAATGTTTAAATTAATTAATTATATCTACGGAATATGCAAACGGCTGGTTAACACTACTGGACACTACTGGCTAAGCATTGCCATACAATGTGGCAATGTTGCCAGTCTCCTGGGTACATTACCAGTTGACAGCCATACGGCCATAATAGTTTTAATTAGGTTATCAATCATATTAGGTAACGACAATTAAAAAAATGTGATTAATTAGTTAATTAATTAAATTCAATTGCTATCCGTAAAGTTAACATTGCTTTTCTTGCGTGTTTAGTTTTTTGTAGCATTTCCAGTATGTGCCAACCCTTACCCAGTTCTAAGTAAGGGAAGTACACATTTGGTGGTAGATAAGCAGACAGTTCGGCCGCAGCTAGATAAAACTGATGTATCGCAGTAGGCGGCCAATTTGTGGCGTGTGAGGAGACCGCCCATGAGATAATACAGAGTGAACTGCAAATACAAGTAATACAGGCTGTATTGGACTTATGCGGCTGACACAGATTTAGGCGGGCCGCACCGTATTGTAAAAATCTTCCTACGTACCTGTTGTATGAAATATCGTACTGGGTTGATATACAGGGCAGGTCTAGACTTCACTTTAGGTATAATTGAAACGCACATGGTGCCTCCAAAATCACATGACACTGATGACAGTTAACATTGAACTGCAATGAGTTTATGAAAAGCCCTCAGGACACTGAAACGGCTTTGATAACGACAAAACATTGGTTTGGGCAAATGGTTAAAAAGCCACCCTGTAGGTACTATAACTGAACTAATGCACGCTTACTATAAAGCACAGTGCACATAATTCACCATAGCAGCAGTTTGCCGGCGAGGCCGCTAACCGCCGACCGAAACCACTATACGTTAACCGCTTAAAATATAAACGGACGTTGAGATCCAAATTGATTTTGAGGATTTTTAGTTGAATATTAGAGTGGCTCTAAATAGACATGATAGATAATAGTAAGGATTAAGGTTGTTTACAGTTCAGCAGGATGTAGGTATTTGTATAGCTTTACAAGATTTTTTTGAAGCGTGGCAAAATACAAATATCTGTGACAATGTTTACCAATAGTGCCAAAGAAAATAAAAATCTTTGTCATTTTGACAGATTTGTCAATGGCAGCAACCCAATTACCATGACAGTAAAGATCAGTGTGAGTTCTCTTTTGGCACACGAATGACCCCTGACAGACCCCTGTCAACGTCATTCGTGCGCCAAAAGATCCTTATGCAGTCTGTTCACCTCTGTTGCAAAACTGTCAAAATCACAGTGATCTTTATTGTCGTGGTAATAAGGTTGTTATTGGATTGCTGCCATTGCCAAGTCTGTCAAAATCACAATGATCTTTATTTTGGTTAATATAAGGTTGTTATTCGGTGGCTGTTGTCAGAGGTAAAATCAATGTGAACGCACTACAGCAGTGTACCCCAAAAAGTATTACTTCTGTTATTGACAGTCAAATCCCCATAAAACATAGCCATAAAATAACTTTAACTACTTTAAAAATAAAACATGCATGTATGTACTGTAGAGACTATTATAGCCTATTTCAACCTCCGCGAGTTTCTTAAAAGTGATTGGTATGAAATACGAGACCAACATGAAGTTATTTTTTAAGATTAGAAGAGATTAGGCGTCGGATTTGGCTGACAAGGCGAACGAAAAACATGTAGAATACGTAGAATGATTTCTAGGAATAACTATTGAACATACGTGATAAACCGTGGTTTAATTTATTCCTCCCGGTACCCTGAAGCTCGTAGAGAGAGAGCTTCACAGTACCTAGCTCTATAATTGAGTAGCTAGCTTACAGGTGCTCTCATAGTTAATATTTCCTAGAAATATGGAACCTCAAGAAAATCAAAATAAAGTCGGACAGCGTCGCGAGCATTCACTAATGTTAGTTTGTCCACACGGCTACACATGAAGTTAAACTGTTTGGACTGTGGACTATTAGAAGTTGTTTTTGTTATTTCGTCTCACTCACGCACGTCGCAGGACTGCGCGGTAGGCACCAACATCAACTCGTTTAAGTAGATAGATGCGTATCATGTATATTATTTTGTAAACAAGTTGAGCTCGTATTATAATACTAGCTTCTGGCCGCCACTTCGTCCGCGTGAAATTCTTGTTCCCCCGCCCTACACCGTCGCATCGCATCGCTCGCTTCTCGTTCTCGCTTAGTTCTCTTTCTGACTGTATTCATTTTGACCTAGCGTGATGTTGAACCGACCCGAACGTTATCATACCTATTTAATCTAAGATGTTGATTGAAATCAAGTGATGTCAGGGGCAATTTTGTTCACAATTAAATACTTGTGATGAATAACGTATTTATTTGGATAAAGATTAATATCATATTGATAAAACACCTTCGCAGATAAAGCATTAATTTCGAACAAATTTGATTACCATAAAAAAGGCTATAGTGAGTCAATCTTAAAAGATAGACATATGCTGTCGCGGACTTTTTTTTAGAACTTTTAAAGAGGAATAATTCCTTCATACATGATTTTTGCGTAACTTAAACCGTTTACGCAGCGCACGCAACGGAAGCTCTCAAAAAGGAATCATTTTTCCCGTTTTTGCAATATTGTCCATTGATGCTCCGTTTCTATTGGTCGCAGCGTGATGTTATATAGTCTAAAGCATTCCTCGATAAATGGACTGTCCAACACAAAAATAATTTTTCAATTCGAACCAGCACCCTAATTGCGTAACACACAATCAATCAGAATCGGTTTCATTTTGACAGTTCAACAACATTCATTGCGTTATATACGTGTTGTGCAGACTTTATGAAGGTAACCTTTTTCGAACTTATGAAGCAATGGATTAGCAATATCCTTCAAAATGATTCAGATTGAGATTGATTGTGTGTTTCGCAATTAGGGTGCAGTACTTCCTAAGGTTAGCGCGTCCAACCAAACAAACAAACTCTTCAGCTTCATAATATTAGTTTAGATGAGTTTGCACTAATAAATCCATTACCATTAGGTATTTATTATTATCATTTAAGTATATTATTATATTATATTTCGAGCTTGCATACGTGTAGGTAATTCGGAAATCTACATCCTGTCGGATTTTCATACAAACTTTCAACCAACACCGCCATCCAACCACCCATTCCATTTCATTCCATTTTTATAACAAAAACACTGAAACACGTAATACTTTATTGTCAACCGAAATTACAAATACGAATTTTGATAGATCTAACTTCAAAACGACGGATTTTCATACAAACTTTCAACCCAGGATATTTATCGAATGGGTTCTTATATTACATAATATCTACTTATGGCAAATAAAACTTAATTACTAAAATCATTAGTTAAAGGCCTATTCTATTCAGATTAAGCCATATTCGATAGATACGATTGTGGGTAACAACGAAATACGAGTGGTATTTTCCGCCGGGTAGGTAGGTATATTTTGTATTCTGGTTTCGCGCTAGCCACGGGAGGTTATACAAATATAAATAGATTTGAATAGGCCTTTATACATGTTGCCTAAGCTAGCATCACATGCATTGCACAGGTATATCATCAATGTGTCGAAGAAAGCCTTAAATGAATTAACAATTTAAATATACTTCAATTCACAAAGCTCTGTGCGCGGCGTCCGCGTCGGCTGACCGCGTAACAATAGTTAATACTTAATGTAATGATTCATTATAAATTTTGACTAATTATTTAACGCTTGAACGGCGCGAAATAACAATCATAGTCTAAACATAACTACAAGTTAACTCAGGAGCCAACAATAGCAAAAAATTTAAATAAAAAATGAACATTTAAACAACACAGTTGAAAAAAAAAATCATCCAGCGACAACCCTCTATAATGAATATGGAAAATAAAACTTGATATGGTTTATTGGTCTATGCTACTAATAGATATGAGAAGTATCCTCACACTAGAGTAATTATTATGTAAATCCTACTAATATTATAAACGCGAAAGTTTGTATGGATGGATGGATGGATGGATGTTTGTTACTCTTTCACGCAAAAACTATTGAACGGATTTGGATGAAATTTGGCACACCGATGGTTTATAACCAGGATTAACATATACGATACTTTTCATTCTGAAATTACCACGGGATCGAAACATATGCGGGTGAAACCGCGGGGCGCAGCTAGTAATTAGATAAATTATGTTTATGACTTGAAAAGAAGCTGAATCCACTTAAAAAAATTGTAAAACATTAACATTTAAAACAATAAAATGTTATTCTTAGATAACAGACTACCATCAAATTTAACAGCTTCGAGTTACTTCGGGAGCCATTATCAATTAAAATAGTTTAAAATTTAAACTCCTAAATGAGTAATAGAATTATAGAAATCAATATAGATAAAAAACAAACAATTAATCTAATTAGTTTGCCTAACTTAACTTACGTTAAGTTAGGCAAACTAATTAGATTAAGTCGCCCAGGATTCACGACTATTATGTTACCATAATAGTCGTGAATCCTGGGCGACGTTTAGGAACTGACCGGCATAGAACGTGCATAGAACACTGAATTGAATACGAGTGAAACTAACGAATGTTTTGCCAAAAAAAAGTGCATCTGTGTGCGTAGGCGCAACGCGGCAAATGCTGTCATTGGCCGATGCCACGATACGCAGTCCCTTTTCTACAATTCTCTGTATTGCTGGTAGCGTAGTTATACGTATATAGGGTGTCCGACTTGATGTGTTGCCGTGTGTCCCTATCTCATTTATCTATGTTGACAACACAATATATCATTTGGACACCGTACCTTATATTTTAAAAAGATTAACCGTTTCTGGCTTCGAAACACTGAAATAAAGTAAAGAAAAACATCGCGGGAAAACCGGCGGGGTAATTGTGTAACACACTATAAGTAGCAATGGGTTTCATTTTGACAGTTCAACAACATTCATGGCGTTATTTACGTTGTTGAGCAGACACATTTTTCGAACATATGTAGCAATGGATTAGTAATATCCTTCAAAATGATTCAGATTGAGGTTGATAGAGTGTTATGCAATTAGGGTGCTGGGCTTAATGGTTTGAAATTGTTAACAGTCAGTGAGCAAGAGTTATGATCTGCTCTGTAAGAGAAAATGTCTAAAATTCGTGATAAGCCCCCCGCCGTAGCTACTGGAGGGAGAATGCTAACTCAGATCTCACTTAGGTACAGACTAAAGTCATCTCACCCCAAATAAATATTAGACCAAGCAACACAGAAAATTTTAAAATCCTATCCTACTAGGTTTTAAAATCCTATCCTACTAAACGTGAAAGTTTGTACGGATGGATAGATAGATGGATGGATGGATGGTTGGATGGATGGATGGATGGATGGATGTTTGTTAATCTTTCACGCAAAAACTACTGAACGGATTTGGATGAAATTTGGCACACAGATGGTTCCAGGATTGACATATGATACTTTTGATCCCCACGATCCCACGATCCACGATCCGATATTCCCACGCGATCGAAATTTATGTGGGTGAAATCGCGGGGCGCAGCTAGTAATTCATAAATGAATATGCAAATAATTTTGTTTTACAAATCATGGCAGATTCGTGGATATTTGAAATAGTAATATGTTGATTTATTTACTGCATGTAATAATTAACGTTGAAATTCGAGAATGTTTCATTATATTATGACGAGACCACAATCATCATGTTGCTGTTAATTTACCCGAAACAATGAATCTGGGGAACATTTATAACATGTAATTTCCACATTGAATTATTTGATCAATTGAATGAGGGTATTATACAATTTATTACTACAAATTGCGAACGATGTTAATTAAATAATCATTAATTCTTCTCTTAGCGTGTCGATAGCAATCTAAATGGACTCGGCCCAGAATTCGGCTACTTGTTTGGCGCCATCACCAGCGTCCATCAGTTTCTGTAACATGCAGTTGACAGGACACGCTGGACACGATATTAAGTGTCCTATCGTTCGTGGAACCGCACCACATTTACACTCCAAGGCGAAGTCGTCTATGAATCTCCACCTGAACAGGTTTTCCTTGCTTCGGTCAACCTGGGTCCGGGTCAAAAGTTGTATGCCTACAAAACTACAACCGTATCTACGGGGTTTACCAGATGCATTCCTTCTTAGATTTCCCCTGGGTAGTGCTTACTTTTCTTGGCTCAATATGAACTACAGTTCATTCACAGTTATTTTACCTCTGATTTTGCATCACTGTCAAAATCACAGTGATCTTTGTTCACCTTGTAATAAGGTTGCTGTTAGGTTGCTGCCACTGACAAGACTGTCAAAATCAAAATGATCTTTATTCTCATTAATATAAGGTCTGGCTGCTGCTGTTAGAAGAAAAAAAGAACTATGAAAGGACCTATGTTCGGACTTTTAATTATCTGCAGTAAAATGACACTTCTTACTGTAATTTCGTCAAAAATGTTTCCACCACTAGTAGTGATGTGATTAAGACGCAATGTCGAAATTGACCAATTTTGATTTAACCGTGAACAATCAAATATTCTTTGTATTGATCGGATGAAAATATATGTTGTAGTTTCAAATCAGCGTAAATACATAGTTTAATAAAAATAATTTTATTAATTGTACATATTTATGTTCTGTAATTTGTATGGTGTACAATAAAGAGTATTCTATTCTATTTTGTTTCATTTTTTACTCTAAAAATCCTACTATATCGATCTAAGAGATAATTTTTTATTTATGGTTAAAGTTTTCACTATGACTAACGTTTGCTATACAGGGTTATTTGCAAAACACCAAAAATCTCAAACAACAATATTTAAAAGAAATGTTTGTGATTAGTATTAATGCCAATTAAAAATCAAATCTGATTACTTATCTGATGACAAAACAATAATTAAGCATTGCTTATTTTTTTTATTGTAAACATATATTAATCTCAATTTCATTATAAATATGATCCTTTAATAATAGTATCCTGTTTTATAAAATCAATTTAACATTGATCGATTTCGTACTGAATGTTAATTCAATGAATCGATCATCACTATTTTGTCACATGACTATTTAAATTTCGTTAAAAAGTGGCAACACATAAGCTGTCATTTCAATAAAGCAGCTTAGTCGCGAATAACCTGGACAGAAACCTACTCACGCTAAATGGCAGTAAAACTAAATATATTGTTTTCTCCAAAACCGCCGCTTCAAACCCACCGGAACACCTCAAACTCAAATTACATCACTGCTCTTCTAACATTTCTACTTCCACTTGCGACTGTCCTCCTGTTGAACGTGCCTCTTACATCAAATACCTCGGTATTCTTATCGACGACCACCTAACATTTAAACAACATATATCCAACCTTTCTGGCAGAATAAGAAAACTTATTCACACCATGCGTAGACTACGAGACGGTCTGCCCACAGACACACTACAACAAGTTTACCTAGCGCTATGCCAATCGATAACTCAGTATGGCATCAGCGTGTGGGGTAGTGCTGGAAAGACCTACTTGATCGAAGCTGAAAGAGCACAGAGGGCTCTTCTTAAAGTAACTTTTAAGAAGCCCTACCGCTTCTCTACTGATCTACTCTACCGTGAAACGAGAGTCCTCAGAGTCCGCCAGCTTTTCATTCTTTCAGCCTGCACAAAAACGCACAAAAATACTAAAAGGAGACCCGACTACACATTTATCATAAGCAAAAGAAACTACAGAATCCCAACACTTGAGAGCACCTCATTACTAGCAAGACGCTCCCCGGCCTACTCTCTCATTAATACTTACAATAAAGTCTGCAAACTCTGCGAAATTAAAAATACTACTTCATTCAATTGCAAAAAAATAATAAAGGAAAGTTTGCATAACACTGGTTATGATGACTCGGAACAACTAATATAAAGACCCTGACCTGACACCAAATCAAACGAAACACAATGGAACAAACACACATCCGCACCAGACACACACACACCACACGCACATCACACACACACACACACCATACAAACATACACACGCACCATACCATACCTGAAATCACCTCTCTAGTCTCCACTCTGGAATTCATACTCTGAGCCCCAAGATACCGACTAACTGTCTAGTTTGGGGCTCACTAGCAAATACCATATTGTAACCTAGCTGTAGGTAATATCTTAAGCCACTCATGTCGTTTTAACTTGCTGTTAACCTGTGAACCTGCTTACTGTATTACGTAGACCATAAAAATTTTCTATTTCTAGCTAATTGAAAGTCGGACTGTAGTTCTTATTTAAACTTAGGCCTATATTCAAATGATACTGACATTGAATTGCAAATTTTAATAACCTATCAAATATTTGAATTGATTTCCATCACCGAGTTCCGACATTAAAACAGATTGCTCGTCGGGTCCACGATTCGGAACAACATCACAGCGCAAAATTATTCGCAGCGGCGTAAATTAGCAAAATTATGAACAACAGAGAAAATATACGAAGATACGCAATATATACAATGTTCTTAATTAACTGTAATAAGCGGGGATAGCAACAGCTGCCTCTCGCTTCACTCACGGTAACATTAAGGTAGGCATAAATGGCGCTACGTGAATACAGCCTGTCTCAAACATGCATGTATATAGCTTTATTAATAATAAAGGTACAGTTTTGTTTGTTTGAACGCGCTAGTCTCTGGAACTCCCAGTCGTATTTGAAAAATTATTTTGCACTAGCTGCGCCCCGCGGTTTCACCCGCATAAGTTTCGATCCCGTGGGAATATCGAGATAAAAATTATTCTATATGTTAATCCTGGTTATAAACCACCTGTGTGCCAAATTTCATCCAAATCCGTTCAGTAGTTTTTGCGTGAAAGAGTAGCAAACATCCATCCATCCAAACAAACTTTCACGTTTATAATATTAGTAGGATTTGATAGCCCGATTCATGAGGATGGCTAGGTATATGATATTTAACATTGCGCTAGGACCCTTAGGAGCTGAGCAAAAAGAAATAAAATAAGAAAGAACGCTAAGCGAAAACGAAATAATAGTGCGGGCAATGCTATGCGATGCGGTGGGTCGGGGAAATAAAAAAAAAACACGCGGACGAAGTCGCAGGCAAAAGCTAGTCTTCATTATACGCAAGTCACATATGCTCTGACTTCGTTACAAGACAATGTTTATGTTGTAAAGAAAATATTCTCAAGTCTACGGACACACGGGAAACGTATTAACGAAAATTAGGCTACGTACACACCAAAGGCATAGTCAGCTGCGGACTGTGAAAATGTATGAAAAACAAAACACGGTCAATCGGCAGCTGAAGGTGTTTTTTTATAAATCTTGAACTAGACGCTCACAGTCCGTGGCTGACTATACGTTTTGGTGTGAACGCAGGATTAAAGTCAATTATTACATGCGGGGTAATTGCGTAAAACACCAACAGTAGCAATGGCATTTATTGTGACAGTTCAACAACATTCATTGCTTTATTTACACTGTGGAGCAGACCGCATTTTCGGAAATATGAAGCAATGGATTATCATGATTCAGAATGTGGTTGAAAATGTGTTACGCAATTAAGTAGGGTGCTGGAGGTAAAAGAATTATGCCATGAAAAGTTAATACATACATTTGTAGGTAATTATAGTTAGGTACAACCAGATTTGGCTTTCAGAATATGAATGGCACGTTTGAAACAAAAGTTTCGAGGGCGACTGGGCGTTTTTTTATTGCTAAACTATAGAGGGACAGTTTTGCTAAATGTTACTAGAGGCTGCCAAAAATGGCCGCTTATACAGTCTTTAATTCCGGGAAACTATTTTGAGCAAGCAATTGTTAAAATTAAAACAAGTTTTGAGTGTTTTTATTTAACTATACCTTTTAAAAATTTTGCATTTCCGTTGAAAGTACACTTTTAACTGAAATGCAAAATTCAGACAAGAACTTTTTACGTTTGCAGATTTTTTGGCATAAAACACAGATATCCACTACAATCCATTGTTAATTCTGCTTTATTCTATCATCGACCAAAGAAACAGTTAAAATGTATTTGTTCTAGCATAACCTTCCTACTACGGTCTATTTTCTTTTGTTAAAAATATCAATTGAAAGTGTTGTGTTATTAAACCGGCATTGAACTGTAAGAGGATTTTGTATGGTCTGGTTGTAGTAAAAAAAAAAAAAAAAAAAAAAAAAAAAAAAAAAAAAAAAAAAAAAAAAAAAAAAATTAAACTAGTACACTTTGTTTTTTTTTTTTTTGTTTTGTTTGTCTGTTATATTAAGCGTTGTACTACATTACATAGGTACTTAACATCATATCTATCCCCCTGTCCCGGAAAGGATGGACAGAGCTCACTCACATTTCGCAAAAGTTACTAGTTAGTTTTAGTCAGTTAGTTCTTTCACCTACTGTGGTATAGTAATTTTATTCTTGGAGCATCGCCTTCACATATCATTATATTATAATTAGTATATACAAAATATTTTAAAAGAGTTTTTTCGCACTTTCTTCTCTATACGATTTATAACTCAACTCTTATTTATAATCAACAAAAAAAGAGTCAATTTTAATATAATACTTTTAATTATTTCACTATAATTATTTATGTTCAAAAGTTCCTTTTATATGCTTATTTGCCATAAAGGCTTTGATTTTAGCGAGTAGGTAACAGACGGCGAGCCTATTGCCATTAAACTTATATGAATTGGTATAAAAGCAAAAATAATGGCAAACAACCAATTATATGTCATCCAACCACGGCTTTTCACACAGGGTAGCAAGAATCACGCGCGCCGCATTAAACCACAGTGTAAATTATAACACTCCCTTTTTGCGTCGAGGGTTTAAAAGAAAGAAAAGGGAAGGACATAAAGGAAGGACGAGCCTGATTTATTTGGGTCACGCACGGTACTTAACGAAGTTAAATTAACAGGTAATAATTAAACTTTTAAAAAGATACAATCTACTGTAAAGGAAAAATCCTGGTCTTTTGTAATTGTTCGCCGGATATTAGTAAAGTAACGTGTTTTAGTTAAGTATGGTGAAAAACCAGATATATTGTATATTCAGACTGTAACTGGAAGCCGACCCCAATTCAGTTGGGAAAAGGCTAGGCAGATGATGGTGATGTGAAAAGGCTAGGCAGATGATGGTGATGTGAAAAGGCTAGGCAGATGATGGTGATGTGAAAAGGCTAGGCAGATGATGGTGATGTGAAAAGGCTAGGCAGATGATGGTGATGTGAAAAGGCTAGGCAGATGATGGTGATGTGAAAAGGCTAGGCAGATGATGGTGATGTGAAAACCCAGAAAGCCAGTTCCCGATAATAAAAACGTTCAAAATCTAGTTGCGATTTCATCTCAGCGACAATCAATGTCAAAAATGTTTGAAAATTCGTAGAGCAACACGGGCCACCCGTGGCCGTGGCCGGTGGCCCGTGTTGCTCTAAATTCGTGGGATTTTTGACAGATTGAGACAGATGTGAATTCGAACGTTCTTAAAAATAACTCTCTAAGCAAAAACTTAGGTGCAATTAAAAAATATAAAGCCTTCAGCAAGGTTATAGTCAAAAGAAAGTAGGTTATTCTAGTCTTGTGACGCCGGGACAGCGTAGCAATCTGTTACGTCTTTTGTGTACACTTTTTTGCTCTTCTGCAAATTAATTGGATAGTTAAGCAATTTTAAAACGGACTATTTATTTGAAAAAGTCTTCTAAAAAGCAGTAATGTTACAAAAAGCGTAAAAACCTACTGTGTTTTTATAGAATCTCGAATTCTATACCTTATTTTATATACTTTGTAGAAACCCATAGCCAAATTATCTATCTATCTTATTACAGTTAGGGTAAAATATGAAAGCCCGTAGATGTATGAAATTGATGACAGTAAGAGGTTTAGTTTGATTAGTTCCGTGGTCCAGAAGTAGAACAAACAGATAAAACACAAGTTGGGTTAACAAAGTAACATGGAGAGCAAAGACGACGCACGCCATTTTTGGGAGTCCATGCGCTGAGTTGCCGACTCTAACTTGTCCCAAACAGGATAAAACACAATTAACTCCGTACTTGTTTGTACGGAAATAACAATAAAACTTCTTTAAATTGTTGTTTAGATGGCGAAAATTCCATTGTGTACCTACTGTAAATAAACGCTCGCAGGCAAGAAATTTTTGTTGTCTCGTGTGTTGGTACGCAATAAGCTTCGAGGTTTTGTCTGAGGTTTATCACTTTTAATCTTTTGAAATTTACAGTTTATGGAGAAATCAAATCGAGGAAAATGTTCGCTGAAGAGACTAATCCCAAACACGAAATCAAAGAAAACAGGTTCACTCCTTGAGGCTATAGGGAAGGGTCGGCCATAAATACGCTGCAACTGTTACACAAACTTTATTTTGCCGGCGGCCAAGTGAGCAACTATTACTGTTTGAGTTATTTTGTTAAGTAAGTTACGACGTCGCAGTTCTCGGCAACGGCAAAATAATGATTGTGAAAGTTTAATATGACAGGCGACGAGCTTAGGAGAATCACTTCGTTCGCTATATTTATATAATATGACGTAGAGAGCAGTAAAATTGAGACATAAAATATTTGGGTCTCTCGGTTACTAGACGACGTTATAAAGATCGGGTGGTGCGTATAAAGGGAACAGCTAGGCAATGAAAGGGGGAGGCTGTATCCACTATCGGGTGTAAACGAGCTGGAGGTGTCGGAACATCCCGATCTTGGCTGATAATTAAGCTTAATCGTCGATTTACTTATACGAAATTTCGAGGCAACCGTATCTGATTCCCTCGGTCGTGTTAGTGTATGAATAATTCAGACATTCATTATCGTATTCGGGAAAAATTCTTCTTTCATTTCGTCAGGAAATGAATTCTTCAGGAGTGTCGATTTGGGATTTATTTATTAGGTATATGAATTTTTTGCGGCTCCTAATAGCACCTCACCTCAGAATCAATATAAAATGTATGAGAAAATGAAAATGAAAACCTTTTTTTTCGTGACTTTTTTTCAGTTTCTAATAGTTATCCTGCTATTCGGGGTTATCTGCTATCGGTCCAGCCGTTCTTGAGTTATAAATGGTGTAACTACCCCGAATTTGTTTTATGTATAGAGATAACAACAAACTTTTTCATGAATGATGACACACCCGTACGTAAATATATAGTTTGCAATTCCATTCATTGCTTTTCATTGTCGAGAATGATAGCAATTTAGTAATATATGACATTCATTCAATTATTATGCATTGTCAGTAATTTTAGGTATATGAAAAACATTATAATTATTAGGATCAAATGACCATTACTATTCAATTACTTAATCATTTTACGAATGGTTTCATAAAAGAACTGAGCATTCATTTGTACACGTAATTAATTTCATGGAAAACGTATTAACTCCCGACTGAGCATGGTTTAATACTGAAATATCTTTGTAAAACAATTTCCTATTTAGATTTGAAAGAGCGGGTTTGTGGGTAGTCGATAGCCAATTACTAGTTCGTATACTCAATGTATCGGGGGGTGCGATCGCAACAAATCCCGGGGCAATACTGTTAAATTGGAATCGGTTCCCTAGTTGACAGTCAAGACATTCAACAAACTGCAACTGTGAACAACAGTGGATACTTTTGCTCTTTTATCATCTCATTTCTCGCTTCCTGTCGATATTTTTAATTGGTTCTTGATAGTTTATTACGTTGGGAACTCAATCGATTGCTGGTAGAGATTTATTTCGACAAACCATCTAAGGAACACAATGAGGAAAGTTTAGATAGCTGTTAGGATGGAACTCAATTTGTTAGAAAAAGGAAACTGTGACTACTTTTAGCAGAGGGAAGAACAATAGGGTATTAGAACTTTGAATATAAACTCGTACGTGTTAAAACCATTATTTGAAGAAAAAGCGCAAGGGTAGCCCGCGAAATTCCAATTCAAAAATTGTCATAAGTGTTTTGCAATTTGCAGGTCAGTGACATGCTGATTAAAATATGTTTTGCGAGCGTAACAAGTATGACTTTACAGAATTATAATAATTAAAATCATCAATACAACCCTCTCAAGTTCATATAATCCTATCGAATGACTATTTCATGAAATATCAATCAATGGGATTATAATTATGAATTAATTAAGCCCTTTCCTTTAAAGCTATTTATGTAGCGATATTATTATTTTCATATCTAAAATGGATGCGAAATCCGATTGTAATAATGATGAAAAATTGTATTCCATAAGGTAATATAATATTATTCAAATAACATTTTTAATATGGCCGAAGGCTTGCATCATTTGTCATTTTAGGTATTTAATCATTCCGAGCACAAAGTGTTGACATTGAGCGCATTCTGCAATGGCTGACATTCCTAATATCATGCGCTCGGAAAATGTGGGGGTAAATGTGTGAGTACATATTCTGGAATAATGTGAAATTATGTGATAGCTGTGGTAGCTCAATGGTTACGGTCCCGGCTTACGATTTGTAGGTCGTGTCTAGGCAGGCGCTTTACTTTGAGTAATTTAATTCATCGCCACTGCTCTCAAAACAGTAAAGGAAAATATCGCGAGGAAACCATTTCCTAGAACCAAAAATTCCACGCCATGTGACATCCACCAACCCACCCGGGGCCCGCGTGGTGGATTATATCCCACTCTCTCACAGACAGGCCTGTGTCACTCCCAACAGTGGAAACATTATAGGCTAATAAGCTTATGCTATGTGATAGCTACCTAGATAGGCTACAAGTTCGTTTAAAACATTATGTGTCAACATTTAAATTTAATGACAGTTTTCTTAGTGATAGAAAAATATTTGACCAGGGTAGAATATTTTTCTCTCTTTTTATTATGTCTCTTTTCGAGAAAATTGAATTCTAATTTGAATATCTTCACTGACCAAATGAGAAGAGTACCTACCTAATATACCTACAGTGACCTCCAAGAGTTGGTTGACATTTTTCCACTTCAGCTGTGACACACCACAGATTTGAAATTCTAGTGAACCAAAAACTGCTGTAACTTTTTTACTGACTAAGGGCTGATTTTTCCAACGCCAGATAATTTCTTCGGAGGAATAATTTTGAATTTTTGACAGTTCTTCCATACAAAATCAGTCAGAAGTCAATTTTATTCCACGAACAAAAATTATCTGTCGATTGAAAAATCAGCCCTAATTCAACTACCTATGACTTACCATAAAAAATAATCAATTAATCTCCTAGGAATATCTCTTTGTTTTTTTTTATTTTAAATCATAATGTGGCATCACAGCTGGAGTGGAAAAATTACAAACAACTTTTGGAGGCCACTGTACCTACTTAAAGTACAGCTTATAAAACCACCTACGTGCACCTAATTCCGGAATTAACTCCAACACCCAAAACACTTCACAAGAAACTTGGAAACAAAGTGTGAAGCCAACCGTGGCGTGTCGTTTAGGCGCGACTTAAAAACGCGTGTCGCGAACAACTTGGCACCAAGCACGCTTAGCATTCTCCCCGCGAAGCCTCCTACGATACATAAACTTAATTGAGTTCACCAAGTTACAGTACCCGGTTCTTAATATAGCACAGCGGGTTTTACAAAAAACGGCCAAATGCGAGAAGGACTTGCACACGAAGGATTCCGTATTACCACCGTACAATATTTAACACTACATATTTAAAAAAATACAGGTTTCTTGTATCTCCATCCAAAAAAAACGTATATTCGTGTGTGGGGTGTGTGTCTGTGTGTAAAGTGTATTTCGTTTGTGTGTTGTAAAATTTCTACATTTATATCTGTAATTTTTATAATGAATAATCTAGATAGATTACTCATTATTATGTATACTATATTGTGTATTATTTATATTAAAAATATAAATGGGATAGATAGATCTACGAGTATCTCCTTTATATTTTTAATTAATCAATTAATTTTATTTCATTTTTGCCTATTGCGCCTCAAAAGATATAGCCCTGTGACTAACGGATTACTAAGGCTCTTTCCTCTGTCCATCAGTCCCGGACGGACTAACGGACAGAAGATCCTTAGTAATAGTGTCCCGTTGGTACCCTTTGGGTGCAGAACCCTAAAAATCCGCCTTGTTAGAGGATTGTCTCTGTCACTCATGCCTGTGTGTCAGTCTCCTGCTATAGCTGGATGTGTCGTATTTATGTATGGGGTGGGGACTGTTTTCGCTGTGTGTCGTGTCGTGTCTCCTCCCCACTTGTGTGTACTCAGAACCTCTTCGGAATTCCATCGAGTGACAAGTATCCAAGCGGCAATTTTGAGTATTTATTTGGTAGACATTATGCGGTAAATTATACGTTTAATTTAAAAGTTAAAATAGCACGTGCAGACGTAAAACTAAAAAAAATATTACATAAAATGATATTTTTGAAATAATGGTGTTTCAAAAAAACGTCGTTAGTGAAAAAATATACACGTGCAAGAATAATTATGATAAATAAGTATATTCTATAAGACGCAGGTTTACGTAATATGGAAAACGAAGACCGTAACGTAGGCAACGCTATTTGGTTAATGTACATTTATAACGACCTCTGTAAATGGCGAGATATAAAAATATTTGTGTTGTTTACTGCTGGTACTGTTCGTAAATCATAAAGTTTGGAAAATTTATTGCACGTCAAATGTTACATGTTTTGTTCGTAACATCAATGACGTCCTCGGAGTGGCTAGGGGACATACATGTATCTACCTATATTGGGTTTGGTACTTATTTATTAGTTTTGGTACTTAGTTAACCAGATAACTTTTATTCGAGGAATAAATTTGACGTTTGACAGTTTTTGTATGAACTAACTGTCAAAATGATTCCACGAATAAAGTTATCAGATGATTGAAAAATCAGCCCTAAGTCATATAATTTCCTAAATACAATGAAAAACAAAATATAATTTTGACCAAACCATCACCCTATTTGCGTCAAACACTTTTAATCAAAACCTAAATCATTTTGAAGGATATTGCTAATCCATTGCTTCATAATAATATCTTCGAAAAATTTGTCTGCTCAACAACGTAAATAACGCAATGAATGTTGTTGAACTGTCAAAATGAAAGCCATTGCTACTGGAACGACACATCCTTACGAATACCTAATTCATATCCTTACGAAGTTCACAACTAAATTAAAAATGCATGAACAAAGTTCACAACTAAATTAAAAATGCATGAACAAAGTTCACAACTAAATTAAAAATGCATGAACAAAGTTCACAACTAAATTAAAAATGCATGACAATGAAACAGTTTCTATTAACTCGCAGTTTGCTTAGCTAATAAGAAGCGAGCATCCGTGAGCATAACATAAGCAGTTTAAAATACTTTGCTAAAAGGAAAAGTTTCCTTTCTTGGAATGTATGAAGACTAGAGAGGCAACATGCTAGCATTCGCTGGCCGGATAAATTCCACATGCCTTGGATTCTTTTACGGTTTTATGTTTAAGAGAGCGGCTTTTCTCGCGTTGAAAAGTGATTGGATTTATGGTTTTGCTAGTACGCTTTACCATCCCGAATTTGTTGAGTATTCAAAATGGTTTTGCAGGTTTTGTAGTGTTCGATTTGAGCTTTGAGCTAGGCTGTGATGGAAAGTTAAATTGATTAAATTTCAGTCGAATTCACATGTAGCTTAACTTGGGAGTGCCTGTTTCTCTAGATAGTTTGAAGCTCCTAACTACAGGTGCTATTCATTTGGGAATAATTAGGACACATTTTTTCTGCGGCTAGGAGACACATGTTGACTGTCTAATAGTATGTAATTTTAAGGTTGGAAGGTACCACACCTTAAAATTAATCAACGTGGCTTCCAATGAGGAAGCGAAAAAGAACTACGTAAGTATGTTGACATGGAAATTCTAATTAATCTCCTTCTACGATTGACGGCAGACAGCTTTCCCTCTCGAGTTTGCAACAACCAAAGCAAACTAGGTAGGTACGGAAATAAGCCGGAAAAATCCAAGATGCAGGCGAACTTTTCATAAAATCTCGAATGTTGTCGACCGTTCCTTCCTTATGACAATCCAAGGAAATTCAAATCCATTGTATAATAAGCCTCGACCAAGTTTCTGAAGTAATGTCTGCAAGTACTTGAGGATCTGTGTTTTAACAGCCGGTTGGGGCGCTAACTCGGCTTCTAACTAATAAAACAGCTCTGTTCGGATCTTTAAAACCCTAAAATGGCACCTTTGAGGATTTTTATTGCTTACAATATATTTATATGGGCAGTTTACATTGGCAATAAAGAGTTATTTTTCCGTTCGTCGTGTTTTTGGGACACAGAATGTTAAGACGTTTAATTCATTTAGTTTAGATTAACGGTAAATTGCCAAAGTCCAAAATGGCGCATTTCGCGTACCCTTTTTATTATCCAGAGAATAAGAAGCAAGTGAATTGCAAAAGAGAAACTTAATTAGGGTATCGTCGCGAAGCCCTCGGGGTTGTTCGGTTAGCCTACATTCTGTTGAAAAGACGAGACGGGGCACGTCACTAGCTGTTGTTTTTAAGTTAATTTCATGGACTTAAAAAAAGGATAATATTTTGCGACATGGCGTATTTAGTAAGGGAACGAGTTCAATTATGAATACGACCTAGGAATAAAAGTTTTCGTGGTTATATCGTAGTTTGGAATGTAAGAAAACATGAGTGGTATTAGCTTTAAAGGGTAATGACAACCAATGGGCCCTTAGTTTTGGTGCTGCGTCAAGACTATTTACTTCTCAAAAATTAAATCGTATTTTTACATGTTTAAGTTTTTTTATCAACATTTCTTTTACCCGCATTGGAAAACATAATTAATATTTATTTTATTGAATTTATATTAGTTCCGCCATTAAAACTTAACCTGAATGTTGCCAGACGACAGACTATGTCAATTAAATTATAGTAATTGATTGAAACTATCGATATTTTACTAATCTGCCGACTAAAATGACTGGAGATAGGCTACAATAGCTCTTCTCCCGTCGTAATCTAGCTAACACTCTCATGTAACTGATTAGGCGCGAAGTAGACGATGGGCGAGCTCAAATAAAGAAAATAAAAGAAGTAAATAAACTAAAAAAAAATATCATAATTATGTTTCATGGTATTTCCTACCGTCAGAAATATTCCCGTACATTCGTATCTGATTAGTTTCTTTAAAAAACAAAAGTTAGTACCACAGACATTATGTGGTTAGTACCTACTCAGGTTAGTACCTCCCACACATACCTAAATAGCGTTTATAATAATTTTAATTATGTAAATAATATTATTTATAACAAATCGATTTAGTAAATCCATTACCAAATTATTTAACATGGTCACACATAGATTAGACAGATCTAACTGTCCAATCAATGCATCAATCGCATTGTTTCGTGCCGTTCGTTTTGCGTCGAGTTGAATTTATTCCTCCGTATTTACTTCTGTTCGTTACAATTTGAAGCTGTCGAGTTGAGCGTTTACGTTCCTCCAGTGGATTTGTTTTGAGATATTGGACTACTGTTTTAGTGACAAGTGAGCACATTGACTCTATTTAGTTTAAGTGAGCTTTGGACTCTTGTTTTAGTGATTAGTGAGAAAATTGACTCTGTTTTAGTTTTTAAGTGAGCCTTGGACTCTTGTTTTACTCCTCAAAAATGTCTACACCTGGTAGATATCGGAAAACCGCCCTCTCTCTCGCCGATGTGTCAATTGCTCTCTACGTTTGGCACCTAATCTTCGTAGACGCCAAATCGAAGAATTAGATGAACCAATGCATAACCTTCTGAGATCCTGGGTAACACCTACACCGGTAAGTTCATAATGTGTCATTTACAAGACTTATACGAACATTTAGGATGCCTGTGTTTGGTCAATCAAGGGGTCATCAACTGTAAATCTCTCTTAAGTATTTCCACTATAACAGAAATTAACGTTTTAAGCAGTGTAAGGTGATGTATGAGAAAATCTAGACCATTGCAATGCGCACATGGATAAACGTACTCGTACGTATTATCTATTTAGGAAATCACTGACTTATTTTTGTTATCTTTTCAGATATCCTCTGATGACATACTGTGTGTTGAATGTATGGTGTTATTACAAAACCGGACATCATCAACCACATCTCTATCCCTTGTATCCCCTACTCTTGGACACCTCAACATATGTTTTGTTTGTGGCATGTCAATTGCAAGTCGCAGAACTCATAGGGTTAGTCAAGACTGTCCTCAAAGGAACGTTCTACTAAGATGGACACCAGCTCATCACGTAAGGGTTTTAATCGTTGGGCACGCCACAATTGCGGCGATAATTCCCCTCTTTGAGGAGTGGCTAGAGAGGCGCCACGGCGCCCTCACCTTCCGCCTGACTCTCAATCTCTGCGCTCTCACGCCCCTAGCCGCCGCAGGAGACGACCTGGACGGGAGTCAACAGCCGACTCCCGGCCACCGTAGGCGCGGGCTTGCGAGCGGCGAGCAATGGGTAGCTCGCCACCCGGTAAGGACCAGGCCCGGGTCGACGGCGCGTTGTGTTCCACGCGCGCCTCAAAGAGATGTCAGCAAGTACTGACGGGGTCCGCTAGGGCCGATGCCTGCCAGGGCTGAGGGTTGTTCGAAAGAGAAACCGTGGCCCCTGGCACACAGGCAACTGAAGGAACACGGGTGGGTTTTAGTCAGTAAAAGTCTGACACGCCCTTCCGCTCAGCCCAGAGCGGGAGAAGTCATTTGATGATTTACCACCCAAAAAAACAAAAAAGGGTTTTAATAGTGGCATTATAACTATGATTGAACAAAAATAAATAGTAAATATATAATATTTTCTTATTTTTAGGTCTTGAATTTGGAACGAGTATGTCGTGCTTGTTGGGAGGCTGCATCGAGAGGAATACAGAGCCAAGCCGTCGGTTGCGTTAACAGACCCACAGTGGAGTCTGCGCCAGTGATTGATAACATGGACGATAACATAGCAGATGCTGTGATTCCTATACCACCTCCACTACCACTGCCGGTTCCACCGCCTCAGGAACAACAATTACCTCGAACATAGTCAAAAATTAATTCACTTAAGTACAAACGGGTTTCGGCAAGTTCCCAACATTGCCTGTTCCTTGGTTGTGCGAACACTGAACGTTTGTTAGTACCAGGCACTATAAAAGAAGTTTTGTTGTTACATCATAAAGTATATATTCCCTTCACTGCAAGAATCTGCAGATATCATTTACATAGCAATCGTTGGGATGAACTAGAAGCCCCATATTCAGATTTTACTGGATTTCAAGTAGATGATATTTTCACAAAACTTGAAAAAGCTACTGAAAGACAGACTTCAATGACATAAACTCCATGGTTTCTTGTTTATGCCATTATTGGTTGGGACTTACTGCAGAGCAATTTAATGAGCTTCTAAGTTGTAACCCTATGTTATATAATCACTTTCCAAAGCCTTCTGTTGCTCTCAGCATATTCTTAGTAAAACTCAGAACAGGTGACAGTAATCAAAGACTGTCAACTCTTTTTAAAATGCCAAGATCCACTTTGGAAAGAAAACTGAATATTGTGAGAAATTGTTTAAATGAACAGTTTGTTTCTCGACATTTAGGAATAAATCACACATCTATCCAAAATGTAGCATCACGGAATAGAATCATACCGGAGGATTTTTTTTGGGGATGCCAACATGGCTTCAAATGTTAAACCTTTTTTTTTTTTTTTGAGGATTGGAAATCATTAAATGACTCCTCCCGCTCTGGGTGGAGCAGAAGGGAGTGTCAGGCTCTTACTGACTAAAACCCACCCGTGTTCCTTCCTTAGCCTTTTATGTACCAGGGCAGCGGTAACCCTTTCGGACGATCCCGCTACCCCGGCAGGCTTCGGCCCTGTCGGGCCCCGTCATCTACGCTTACATCTCTTAGGCGCACGTGGAACACATACGCGCCGTCCGGCACGGGCCTGGTCCTGATCGGACGGAGAGCTACCCATTGCTCTCCGCCCGCAGGCCCGCGCCTACGGTGGCCGGGAGTCGTCACGCGGCTCCCGACGCCCGGAGCGTCTCCCTCGGCGGCTGAGGCGTGAGGATCTCTCCCTCGCCCATCCCGCCACCTCCTTCGCTAGCATGACTGCTTCGCAGAAGGAGGTGACCGCCTCCCACTCCCTCTCGCCCCGGACCATGGCTTGCACCAGGGCCGGACGCGAGAGGTCGCCGCCGCTGCCGATCACCTCTACGAGGACACGGCGGTGCTCTGCCCAAGCGGGGCAGACCTCCACCGTATGCTCCACCGTGTCCTCTGGGCGATCCTCGCAGTGGTGACACCCGGGAGTCTCCTCCCGCCTGATTATGTGCAGGAACCTCCCGAAACATCCGTGTCCGGAGAGGACCTGCGTCAGGCGGTAGGTGAGAGCGCCGTGACGCCTCTCTAGCCACTCCTCAAAGAGGGGTCTTACCGCCGCCATCGTGGCGTGCCCTGCGCTGGGTTGTGATAGTCGCGCCTTCCATTCCACCATGAGATCGCGCCGGAGGTCCGTCCACTCCGCCGCGATTTGCCGCGGGTGCGGAGTTTCCCCCCGACGTAGTGCCTCCGCGCGCCAGTCATACAGGCGCGCGAGGACTATCGCCTCCAGATCCCATGGTGGCAGTCCGGCAAGGAGGCTTGCTGCCTCGCCCGAGATCGTGCGGTACCCCCTTATAAGCCTTACGGCAACCACCTTTTGGGGCGCGTTCAGATATTGTGCGGCTCGAAGCCGCAGTGAACGCGCCCACACCGGGGCCCCATAAAGGGCCATGGACCGCACGACCCCCGCGTAAAGCCTCCGGCAGGAGGCGTTTGGCCCCCTCAGGTTGGGCAGGAGCCGCTTTAAGGCGGCCCTGGTCCGTTCCAGTTTGGGGGCCAAACGTCGGAAATGCTCGACGAAGTTCCACCGGCTGTCGAGGACGAGACCCAGGTATCTCATCGTCTTCTCGACGCCGATGTGAACCCCTCCTACCATCAGTTGGGATCCCGAAGGTGGCCCGTACCGGGGCCCATGAAAGGACATGGCCTCGGACTTGTGCAATGCCACCTCGAGACCCAACTGCCGGATCCTTTCCACGACTATCGCAACCCCGCGTGTCATCGCGTCGGTCACCGCTTGATGCGACCTCCCCTGCGCCAGGACCAGCGTTTCGTCAGCGTAGCAAACTACGCTGACGCCATCAGGGAGGTCGGCCCGCAGCACCCAGTCGTAACCGATGTCCCACAGGAGCGGCCCCAGAACCGATCCCTGTGGGACACCGCACGACATCTCTCGCCGGTTCCAATTCCCGTCGCGACCGGGGTAGATGACGGCTCTGTCCGTCAAATACGCCCCGACTATTCGACGGAGGTAAGTCGGCACCCGGTGATACCGGAGTGCCGACTTATGCAGCTCCAGGGCAGGGTGTTGAACGCGTTGGCGATGTCGAGTGACACCGCCACGACTACCCCACCCCGGGACACCGCGTCCCCCGTCGTGAGGGCTCTCACGCGCATGATGGCGTCCACCGTCGAGCGCCCCTTGCGGAAGCCAAACTGGCACTCCGCAAGATCCGGCCCCGTCCTCACCAGGTGCCCGACGAGGCGGCCCGCAATCACTCTCTCAAAGAGCTTGCCGACCTCGTCGAGCAGCACTATGGGCCGGTATGCGGACGGAGAGTCCGCAGGGCGCCCTGGCTTCTGAATGAGGACCAGCTTCCCCGTCTTCCAACGGAGTGGAAACTGGCCTCTCTCCATGCATGCGCTTAAGAGCGCCTCCAGTCGAGGCCCGAGAGCCCTCGAGGCCAGGACCCAGGCTTTACCCGGCAAGCCGTCGGGTCCCGGGGCGGTATTTTTGGCCTTCAGCCTGCCTACCGCCGCTCTCAGATCTACCCCGGTCACTTCAGGGGTGTCGTCGTCGTCGTCCGTGTGGTCCGCTTCGGGCACCGCAAGCGGCGGAGCCATAGGCGGGGGAGTATGCTCCCCCCGTGAAGGGAACAGAGCGCTCACCACTTCCTCCACCAGCTGGGGTCGGAGACTCTGCGTCAGCGGGGGGGCCCAGGTGCGGAGTTTATTCCGCACCATTCTGTAAGGGCGCCCCCATGGATGTCGGTTCAGAGTCTCCAACATCTCCTCGCGGGCCATATCCTTGGCCCGCTGGACAGCCTCTTGGAGAGCGGTCTTCGCCGCTCTGTACCCCTCGTACAGCTCCACCTCGGTGGCTTCCGTATCCGGAGGGCGGATGCGGAGCCTGCGGTGCCTGGTGTACCGGTGTCGCGCGTCGACGCACGCCTTGCGTAGAGCCCCAACCTCCTGCGACCACCAGTACACCTGACGTCGGGCGCATCCTGGCCGGACTCGGGGCATTGCCACGTCACAAATCTCGGACATGGCCTCCCGGAACCACTCCGCCTCACCGTCAATGTCAGCAGGCCTGTCGGGTGAAAACACCCAGGCCTGCACGATAGAGGCTTCCAGGAGAAGCTCCCGGTCCAGCTGCTTCAGCGCCCACCGCGGACCGCTCGGGGCCTGTTGGACTAGCGCGCTAGAGGTCTGGGTGGAGACATCAAACCGGATATACCGATGATCGGAGTATGTCTCCACCTCCTCCATGACGCGACAGTCAATGACACGCTGTGCCAGAGCGGGGCTGGCGAACGAGATGTCCACTACCGACTCGCCCCGCATCCGCACACACGTAGGAACAGAACCCCGATTTAGGACGACCAGGCCTGTTTCCAGAGCCCAGTCCTCCACCATCCTGCCCCGCACATCCGTGCAACGGGGAACCGGGAACCCCAAGCCAAATTCTTGGCGTTGAAGTCCCCGAGCACTAGCACGGAGAAGGCATGGTTTCTGGCGACGACGACACTCAACTCTGTCAAAGAGTTCTGGAACTCGGCGAGAGTTCGGCTCGGAGAGAAGTATACTCCCACTACAACAATCTCTCCGAACCGTACTGCTACGCACCCCTGTCCCTTCGTGACACCTTCGAGGGACGGGGTACCGGCGGCAGCCGACGAAATTATGGCCACTGAGCCGTTTAGGACCTGCCACACATAGTGCCCCACAAGGCATCGATAGCACCTTAGAGGTCTGGGCTCCAGCAGCTTGACCTGCGCTGACACCCAGCCCACCAGGACCCTTCCGCCCTCCACGATTTTTCTCGCCGCCGTCACGGGACAGCTTACCGTAACGGTTCGCATACCCGTGAAGTCAGGACGTATGGTGCCCGCCTTCACCCGGTCGGCCGGACACCCGCCCGTCCTGACGACGGCGGCTACCACCTCTGCTCCAGTCACAGAGTCATCCAGGCCCACAATGCGCATATCCGCGCACTTGACAGGCCTGGAGACTCGAGCCTCGTCCGCGTTGAGGGACGCCCTTAGCTTCTCAGCCAGGGCGTCAGCGGTGGGGCCACCCGTCGCACCGGGGATCTCCAGCATGCGGGCACCAGTGGCGGTCACCCTATGCCGGAGGCCTCCGGTGATCCCCAACTCCTGGAGATCCACCGCCGCTTTTGCCTTGGTGAGCACGTCGCAATAGGTCACCCCCCTTTTAACCGCGTCCGGCTGTAGCGTAATAACTACAGCCGCGGTCTTAGGGGAGCGAAGCCTAGCCGCAACGGCTCGCTCCTTGCGCCGCTTGCTCTGCGCCTTTTTCCTGGCCGCCTTGGCCGCCTTCTTCTTCTCCCTGACCACCTGCCACTCGGCGTTGGTCGTGGGAGATTTGTTTTGGGGAGGCGTAGGCTCTGGGGCCTTCCAGCCGTTCTGCCCTTTCTCTGGGCCGGCGCCGCGGGTTTGGCGGCAGGCGCCGATTTTGCCGGCGCCGAGGCTCCGCCAGCCGACGTCGGTTTTGCCGGCGCCGGGGCTCCTCTAGCCGACGCCGGTTTGGCCGGCGCCTGTGCCCGGCCAGACGGCCCGGGCTTAGGGGCGGCAGCAGCCGCGTACGAGGCCGCCTTCTTCGGCCCTGGGGCCGTCCTACCCGCCAAGGGGGGGCGCAGGACTATACCCTCCAGGACGGCGAACCGCGCCTGGAAGGTCGCCAGCTCCTGCCGAACCAGGTTCAGGACCTGGTTCTCCACCGGCACGGGCTGGCTTGATGGTGTCACCTGCGCTGTGCCGGCTGCTCGCAGCCCGGCCAGGTCCGCTCGGAGCTCCTCGTTCTCCTTTCGGAGGAGCTCCATGGCAGCCGTCAAGCGGGCCACCTCCGCCCGCATATCGGACGTTACGTCCGGCGGGGGCCCGAAGTGGATGTGAAATGTTAAACCTGCCATTGTAATATATGATGGCACATATGTTTATGTGCAAAGCAGCAGTAATTATTTATATAAAAAACAAACGTATAGTCTGCATAAATATGCCAACCTTGTCAAATCGTTTTTATTTGTTTGCTGCGATGGATATATTTTAGAGTGGTACTGGGGCCATATGAAGCCACAAAAAATGACTCATCGATTATGAGTGCCTTGTTTACTACTGAAAATGGTCCCATGTGCTCATTTTTTAGACCCGGTGATGTATTCATTTTGGACAGAGTATTTAGAGATGTGATTCCTGAGTTAGAATGTTATAATTATAAAACTCACTTGCCTGAGTCATTATCGGAAAACGAACATCAAATTAACCACCCAGCAGGCTAATAAATCTGGATGTGTAACAATGTGCCGGTGGGTGGAAGAGTTTGTAAGCGGGAGAATCAAAAGAGATTTTAAACAATTTCACTAGGAATATTTTAATAGAGCGTCAAGTCACCTTATGACTGATTTCAAAACAGCTTTTTCCCTTTTGAATAAGTTCCATCCTCCTACAATTCATGATAGACCCGATGCTGTGGAGTTCCTAAATATTGCTCTGTCAAGATTAAATACAGTAAATTATTTATCGGAATTTATTCAAAGGGAACATAGAACGTACGATTTTCCAAAGCATAAACAGTGCTCCGCATCTAAATAACTTTCCAAGATTAACATTAATTGAATTAAGAACATTTGCTTTAGGATCTTACCAATTAAAACGGGCAAGATCCTATTATGGGGAGTATGTGCGGGCGAATGGTACCTACTCGTACAGTGTAGAAATAAGCAATGAACTAATAGAAGAAGATTTGCCCTTAAAATTAGGTCAAAACAATTATCTAGTTAGGGCCAGAATTAAATCGAGACATGTGAGTAGCAGGATTTATTACACATTTATTATTGATAAGTAGAGAGCAACATAGGGCAAATTCTTTAGAGAGTATTTGCTTATTATTGTAGTTGCTTAGTTGGAAATCGTACAGTAGGGTGCTGCGCTCATACTATGACCGTATTGTGGTATTTAAGCTGGGGTCGTTTTAATGATATAAGCGCCCCAGTGCAATTTCTAGACCAAATATTTCTTGAAGAATAAATGTTTTCCTACTATTTATTGTTGTTTATTTTTTAAAGTAAGCAGCCGTAGAGCAGCTTAGCTTAACTTGAGATAGATCCGTGCGGTTGTTGTAACTTAGCCATGAGCTCCTCTAATTCAGGTATCAATATTAATACTTAAACAATATTATTATTTTAATTTCAAATATGTTTAAAACAAAACAAAACTGGTTTTATAACCTCAATTTCAGCATCCGAAAAAATAAGATTACTCTTGAACTAGGGTGAAAAATTGAAAATCGATTTCAGGATATGAAAAGGTGATTCTAGGTCTACGAAACCAAGTTGAAACCCCCGTGACACGCGAAGTTTTTTAGGGGCCCAAAACTCCTAACAAAATGGGCATTCTACTTTAGGGCACTATCTCACTAGAACACCAGTAGCGGCGCAACCATGGTCGCACTTCCAAAAATGTAGGATGTCATTCTAATATTGTATAATCTAATATCATAATTGGAATTTAATATCATAATAGGATGCGAGGTGAGATACCCACCATAAAGCTGTGTATATTTTGCTGGTAGCGCGACCATGGTTGCGCCGCCATGGTGTCCTAGTGAGATATAAGCCTTAGAATGCTTCCAGTTTTGATTTAAAGGGTTACATTCATTTGTATTCGTTTAAAAGTTTAACTTCTACGAGTAGTGTCCTCCCGTCTCATTGTTTTAGGCTCTAAGATGCATTAGGATTTCCCCCTCAGATGACCATAGTGCATAATGCACTTCATTAATGTAATGTTCCTTTGTACCCATGACTTAGTAGACATTAAGACAGAAGCTTGACAGGCACATTGAATGCAAATGCAAATTACCTCGAGTAGTTACAATTGTCTATGTTATGTTAAAGGATACAATGTTATGTACGTAACCGACGTTTTATGTTCCAACTTTATCACTTAAAAACCAACTCAACAACAAAAATCTACAAGAATTTCAAAACACACAAATGTCGAACTTTGTATATTTACGACATTTGGCTGTTTCGAAATTCTTGGTTGTAACTGCACAACATTTGTACAAATATTCTGTTTTAATGCTAACATGTAATGCTTGCACGTGACAATTGGTGATGTTCTTCAGAAGGGTCAGGTGCGTAGTACTCACAAAGTCACAACCGGCATGCGTGTATGACCAGTAATGCTGTTCTGTAAAAATCACACCGTGAAAACTTAGGTGAAGTGAGCTTGAAGTGAGCTGTCAATAGTGTCAATCACTAGCATCAGGTGGAATGATAGCTCAACTATAGCTCACTTCACCTAGGTTTTCACGGCGAGATGTTGTACAGAATAGATTGGTAGGTGTATGAATGTAAACGAAGCAAAACAAGTACGAAAGGATCGTCGCAGGTGACTTTTTGTAGTTCCTGCCTTATCCCATGGGAAGAAGGCGTGAGATTATGTATATAAGCTCAAGCTGTTGTTTTACATCCTCGTCAAATTTCAGGAGGCTGTTATGAAAGACATAAATAATCAAATAAAATTACGATCTCTGGTAAATAATGAATACATAGTTGTTGTTTTAGTTATTTAAGTTTGACAGTATTTCAGAATACACCACTTTCAAAGAACAGAATCGCGTTATGGTATCGTATAAGCGGCAGCGTTTTTATGTGTGTGTAAAAGGGCAGTTACGGTGCGGTCTCACACAGGCCGCGTTTTAAAATGCGTGTCCCACACAGGCCGATTTCCGAAAATTAGAAAAAAAAAAACTACTTATTTTATTATTGATTCATGTCGAGAATCAGTAGCATAGTTACCTCCTTGAATTCGACGAGGATGCAAAACGATACCTTGTATGTAATGCTACATAAGTATTTTTTGACTACTTGGAATTCTTCTTAGGCGCCTTCAAGGGTTAGGTGTGATTCCATTGACTTTTATTTTGATACTTAATAGAAAACAATGGAGCATCATAATAGTTTATTGGTCTAACAAACTTATTGGCAGTTTACTACGACCATAAGTTGTTCAAATCGGAGAAAAATAGTTAGGGCGCGATAAACGTTACGTTTTTTTGTAGGTTTGAAAAAACGTTTACCATCAGTTACTAGAAGTTGCATTTGTTTTCTCAAACAAAGCAAGTCGCTTGTAAGTGGAGCAGTAGTAGTGCTTGGTAGCTCTGTTCAAGAAGTCCCAGCAAATTGTTTTTCTGAGAACTAAATCGAAAAGTGCCTACGGTAAAAGGATTCAAGTGGTATGCATAAGGAATGAAAAGCGGTACCTAGGTACTTGTTTTGCACGTTTTCTCTGATTACCTTCAAATGAAAGAGTTCGTCTTCATGCTTTTTTTACAACGTTCCCAGTTTTCCTAAGCGGCGCATAATAAAATGGGTACACTTTTTAACCTAAGTGTACTTTGGATTATTACCGTTGTTGATATTTGTCCTTTGAGGACTGTTAAAGGGTTAAATGAGTCTATTTGTCTTATTTTATTTATCTTCTCTACATTTTCTATACAAATAAATAAAATTGAAGTGTCTGTTTGTAATGTCAAAATAACAGCTTTTTTCTACATGCATATTAGAGTAGGTATATAAGCAATTATAAAAAATTTTGGCTGTCTGTTTGATACGGCTAATCTCCGAAACGGCTGAACCGTTTTTGACGAGACTTTCACTGGCAGATATGAATAACATAGGCTTTTATTTTAGAAAAAGATTGAGGGTACCGCGCCAAAAAAATAAAACCCATGAAATCCAATTGTTTTCCGATATGAACGCGAACGAAGTTGCGGGCTATCTTGAAGTAAGTATGCTTGCTGGTTGAATGAAAGCTCTGTTGTGCTGTTATACAACGTAATTATGCTCCGATATTATATCTACGTCCATATTAAACTTGAATTCAGTCTAGTTTACAGTGCAAAGTTACCAGCCAGTTAAACTGCAACAACAGTGCTTAAACTTAACTTAATTTACAAACAGAGTTCAACTAAATTATGTATAATGCTCAAAAGATTAAACTCTAGCAGGGAATTTAACCAAACTTATCTATTTTTCAGTTAAACTTGTGATGTTTCAGAATAGCTTCAATAATTTATGCCTTGACAATAATTTACAGATACGCTGGCTTATCGTGACAGCACGAATATGTTCCGAAGCGCGATAAGGTATGCCAGACTATGAAATTGTTGCAGCCAATACTAAATTATCGAAGTTCAGTTCAAGATATTTGCAAAGTTTTGGAATATACCTACAGGCGTTTTTTTTTTTTTGAGGATGGGAAATCATCAAATGACCCCTCCCGCTCTGGGTGGAGCAGAAGGGAGTGTCAGACTCTTACTGACTAAAACCCACCCGTGTTCCTTCCCTAGCCCTTTATGTACCAGGGCAGCGGTAGCCCTTTCGGACGATCCCGCTACCCCGGCAGGCTTCGGCCCTATCGGGCCCCGTCAACTATGCTGACATCTCTTTGAGGCATACCTACAGGCTGGCAGGGACATCGCCGCACAACCTGTTACCATGGATTCAATACAAGCTTCTAAGCCCCCATAAAAATCAGCTGTTCCATACATTTTGAACGCGTAGGCGTGTCTTTATGTCCGCTTTTATAATTTCTAACGGGACGATCGTGGACATCCACGTCCATAAAATTAAATGCAAGGAAATACGTGCACGTTATATCGTTATCGTGGTCTGAAATTTTAAAGCGTCTTCATATCCTATCCTACTAATATTATAGGCGCGAAAGTTTGTGAGGATGGATAGATGGATGGATGTATGTTTGTTACTCTTTCACAAAAACTACCGAACGAATTTTGATGAAACTTTACAGTAATATAGCTTATACATCAGAATAACACATGCTATACTTTTTATCCCGTTATTCCCACGACACTTATGCAGGTGAAACCACGGGGCGCTGTATAGTATTTCCATACACTTTACTTCCCTGTGTTATCGTGATGTCGTGGATGTCAACGATAATATCGTCACGTTCAAAATTTCAAACCTAACAACAGTACCTGTGAATGATAGTGATCTACGGGTTCATTCATCGAGAAATCTCAAGCATATCTGAAACTTACCTGATTAAAGACCCGTATCGAATGGGAACGAATTAGCAATTACGAACAGCCTTCCGATTCAAAAAGAAGAATTAACCGAATGAAACGAGCGAATTCAAGGAAATAAATTGATACGAATATTTCGTTAATACTTACTGCAGTCGACACATTTTAGCTACATACCTATATACGTACGTTGGTAGGTAGACACCGCAATTGGTTTCGGAGAAATGTAAAATAATATTGGATTTTTTCTGAGAAAGACAATTTATTTTTTCACGAAAATTATTTAGATATATAGGTACGAGTCCTTTGCGTGATTCGTGAAAAGTAAATATCTACATTGGTTTTGTTTCCTCATGTTTGAGATAATGAAATCCCGGAGATAATAGCATCCCGGAAATTAAATTATTTAAAAAGAAACTTCATGACCTGTTAGTCGATAAATGCTATTTATTACCTTTTAAAATACTTTATGTCGGATAAGTCCCTTTAAATTATATTTTGACCGAGACCATGGTGCAGTCAGTGCTGCTTATTATTAATTTTAAGATCTTTAACTGGCCTATATTTTGTGTTTATTTTTTATTGTATTATTAGATTGTAAGTACTCACCTAACTAGTTAATTTGATTTTTCCTTAAATTGCAATAGTAATGTTTTTTTTTTTTTTTTTTCTTTCGTTGTTTTTCTTTGTTAATTTATTACAACAGTAATGTTAATTTCATAAATAATAATGTTAATAATTTGTATTGTATGCCCAAAAGGCAGGACATAGCTGATCAACATCACTGTAATTCTTAACACCTGTATCTATTTCTATACCTTTGATCCACAATAAACATGATTGATTGATTGAAAGTAATTACTGACAGTACACAAGGAGAAAAAAAAATTTGGTCCAAAATAAATATATTTTTTTCAAACGTTTTTATCTTTGACAATTTGGATTATTGCGCCTGTGGGACAAAGTAAAATGTTCACAATTTTGTCCTCCACTGTGTGCCACTAATTGATTTTATTGGGGCAAATTACCCTGAGTAACAGATAGATTGATGCAGTGGAATAATTCGACAAAAATCCTCGTGTATTTTTTTGTTATTTCGGTACAGATTTTAGTAGCATTACAAGGTAAACTTTCTTCAGTTTTCAGTGCGCAAGAAATAAAGTCAACAGAGGGGTAGTTGCTTTCCTAAAGTCACAGTATCGACCAGTGCAATACGCTGGCAATCTGTCACTATTTGTTAACACTACTATTGCTAAATCCACTAGCACGAGCTTTGAAAAATAAGCTTAAATTCGCTGCAATTCCAGGTTTTGTTTACCCAGAGGAACATCGTTTCATTAAACGAGACAATTGTTTTTTTTTAATACCGGCCAAGTGCGTGTCGTAGAATTAAGGGATTCCGTAGTTAGGATGAATTTATCCCAAAAACAAACATTGTAGTTGAAAAACATGTTGACCCCATACATCGATATACGTCACGGTAAATCCTACTTCCTTCCTACTAATATTATAAACCGTGAAAGTTTATGAGGATGGATGGATGGATGTTTGTTACTCTTTCACGCAAAAACTACTGAATGGATTTTTATGAAAAAACAGTAAGATAGCTTATACATACGAATAACATATAGGATACTTTTAATCACGATATTCCTACGGGATCGACACTTATGCGGGTGAAACCGCGGGGCGCTGTTAGTACTCTAATATTTCAAATGTAAGTTTGTTTTTCGCAGAAAAAAAGTGCGATAAATCTATAAATTAACGATTTTCGGACTTTACTTGTGCTGTGAGACCTTGCATCTTAATTTCAATATTTAAGGTTAACGGGAAGTACCATATAGGTACCTAGGTTTTGATTTATTGTCGAGTATCAAAATAAGTCGCATACATGGTCGTATGTTTTTATTGTGTTGACTTTAAAGCTTAATTTTTTAGAGCTCCAATTGACCGTAGACTTACGTATTTGATTTTAATTTCAACTTGATACCTCCACGCGTTCCTGGGGAACAGGGTCTTGACAGACAGACAGACCGAATTTAAACAAAGTAAAGCGCTTGTCTGGGTGTGAACCACGACTTCCATCTCGTAAGTCGCGGCTGTTACCACTGGATCACCACTGCTGACGACACACATGACGCATAGAAACTGAGTCGACTTTGAAGGCGGTCCGTGACAGAAGTTGTGCGCTCAACGCACTTTCAGCGCTACGAATTTTATTAGTACTGCCATCTCTAGAAGCTGCTGGCATGGCGATTACTTCCTTTGTGCTAACACAAACCTAGCTTACCAGAGCAAAACAGCCAGACATTCCTTGATTAAAAACGGTGCAGTAGATCGTATCGTCAAGCAAAAGAAGCTAGAACCTTCACCACTGAATTATATAGAGTGGATGCACCGCTGTTGTAGATGAACAACAACAACACTTGAACTACGAAAATCACCCTTACTACTACGACATAAAGGTGCTGTCAATCTCAAATTGTAACCATGGTCGTACTGGCCGCTACGAATTAAACCGACGACGCTTTCAAACATTAATTACTGGAACATTGTGGCGCTGATTTCAGCGGATGATGAATAAACTGCGCTTTAAAAGCGGACACCTTCATTTTGTGTGTTGCTAATTAAATTATGTTAATTATGTTTTCAATGTGCAGACTTCTATGTGCAGTATGATAAGGACTTCATTACTATAGATTATGATGTAGGTACGTACCTATTATAAATGAGAGGGGCTTGTGGCTAAGTAATAACAGCCGCACGGGTCGATCGATCAAGTTAAGCTACGCTTGCCGCGGTGGGTCCGTGGATGGGTAACCATCGTCACATAACAAGACCCCTCCATGCCTTGGAAAGCACGTTAAGCCGTTGGTCCCGCTTGTCATCCGTGGATTTTTAACAGTCGTTACGGGTCGTCAGAAGCCCGAAAGTATGACAACCAGTCTTACCAAGGGGTATCTTACCCAGTAACTGAGTTGCGGAGGTCAGATAGGCAGTCGCTCCATGTAAAATACTGGTATTCAGCTGCAACCGGTTAGACTAGAAGCTGACCCTAACATAGTTGGGAAATGGCTAGGCAGATGATGAGCTACCTATTATAAATTATTGTATAGACAATTCAGTAAAAACCACCTTCTCAAATGCCTATTTTCTATTTGTTTTTTTATTAGTTGTTATTTTATTTATTTTTTTATTGACAATGGGCTCACTCTTGACCACAATCCAGCCCAGAGGCAGGGATGAGATCTACGGTGGAGCGAGCTTGCCCAGAAGAAGCCCATTCACGCCCTGAAGAGATTCGGGTTGTTATCTGATGTTTGTATCTGGTGTATTGTGTGTCTTTTAGTCTCTGCTAAATAAATGTTTTTTCTTTCTTTCTTTCTTTTCTTTCAGTGTGAGTGAAATTCAAGTGCACTTGCACTGTTTTTACCTATTTATCTACCATTATATATGTATAAAACACATAGATCAAGTGTTTTCCCCTGAACATACACCCCTTTACTATAAACGTTGCTTTAAGTAAATTAGTGATTAGCGACTGTTTAACCATAAATTTTTGACGTTTTAACGTCACTTAACTTTAATCATCGTTTCAATATAAGCCCCATAGTGAATAAGAAAGACAAACTACGTACCCGTACGTACGCAAGTACTACAGATTTCCTAGTTAATTTAAATGACATAATTATTAGTTAATAGGCTAGATTGTAATGTGAATGGAGGAAAAAAATATATTTTAAGGTTAACTGGTAGAAAATGTCTCAGGCATTAAGTCCGTCTTTGTACAGTATTTTTTTCCCTTGTGCATAAAGTTTTAATAAATAAATAAATAAAAATATTTTTATTGAAAAGAAAGAACTATACCTTTGCAATTTTAATACGCCTATGGTCTAACTCATCTTGAAAATCGAGTAGGTAGGTGTTCAGCAAAATGCAATTAGGAAAATAATGACCCGTACCTACCTGTTCATGTTCCTGTTTCATTTCCGAGAGGCATGCAATGGTGAACTGTTCGGTTCCATCAATTTTGCTTTGACGTTCCCGTGAGTGAGTTTGAAAGTGCTCAATTTTCCATTACCAATACTAATATAGTCCTTTATCAACGACGGGGACTTTCATTTACATGTTGTTGCTATGAAAGGTATTATGTGGTACTTTTCTAGGAAACCTTTGTGTACTATGTAACTTATATTAGATACTTGCGTTTATTTTCCATCAGTTTTTATTGAAATAGTATTTGATTCCCAGCACAACGAACATTATGTCAACATTTATTAACAAGTATCAGAAACCCAATCACAGCTAGGGTTGCCTACTTTTATATGAAATATAAGTAACATGGCTTCGAAAATACTATATTTGATATAACAAAGTGCCTGTAAAAATATAGTAGATAGCGAAAATATAAAAAATATACCTGGAGTAGGTAGATATATTAAAAATACTTTGCACGTTTATTAAAAAGTTTTTTTTTTTCATGGGTTATAAGTTATAACAGTCATAACTATATTACACTCTAAATTAATGTTACAAAATACCATTAATTCAATTTTTATCAGATTAATACTGACTCTACTGCGATCGTCTCGCCATTTTGGATAGAAATGAAAATATAGTAGTTTCGCCTACATATATATATATTTTTTTTTTAAATATAGTATTTAGGCCTCTATAGCAGGATACTATATTATATGGTAAGATTGACAACCCTAGCCAAAGCACACGTGTAACAAAATAAAGATCAAAAAAGCCGAAATTCGATTATACAAAGAGGTTTTGCCTAACAAAAAGTTTGCTTTAGATGTCATAGGTCGCCCCACGCCCTTTGTGCCGAAATTCATATTGTGTAGTACGAATAAAAAGGTCTAGTACTCGTATGTATATGGGGAAGTAAGTCCCAAATCGGCAATTGGATTTGTGGATTGGAGTTGCGAATAGCGATACGAGATGTTTTCCGCTTAGTTATATAGGTATTTGTTACTCTAGCTAGTTTGTAGTAAAAGATAAGCATAGTTCGTTTTTTGACAATCCTATTATAGGTGATTGCTGATGTTGGCAGATCAACGACAACCTATAGAAGATCGCGGGGAAGACCTGAGACTCGCACAGACCAGGAAAGCATGGCACAAAAGGGAGAAGGCCTATACTCAGCAGTAGCTGGAACAAGGCTACCGATGATGAGGTACCGTACTATGAGATAGTTCAGTAGAAAATGTACGACCAGTGGGATCCGGATAGACAGCCTGAAAACAACCCGTCAATACAATTATAGCTCGTGTATCACAAAAAAGAACAATCAGTTATTGCAAAAATTTTCAACAAAGCAAAATTCTGCAGTATCAACATGGAAAATTGTTAGTGGCAGCAAAAGAATATAATAAACATCAGTGGAAATACCTATACAACGTGTATCATAAATGTGTGGTGGTCATATGTAAGGGTATCAGCCGTCCCATACATTTGGGTCGAGTAGGTTAAGTTTTGTATGGGACAGTTGATAATTTTTTTGCGATTACGATGTTGATATCCTGAAGAAAGTTGTTCAGTGTGATGGTCTCTACCAGACCCTTAAATATGAAACTTCTAATATATGCTGTATATTGGGTTGGTATCGCAGCGGCAATCTGCTGTGACCTAACCACATACAACTTAATTCGTATTATTTCATGGTATCACACATTAATTGAGTGGTCGGCTTTGTAACGTTTCTCATTTTCCCCGCATGAGTAAATGAATAAATGGTGGCTTCTTCATTTCTGTTCACGTGATTAATGTTACGTGAACTGAATAAACTGTGTTTCGCTGAACAAGCAGCTCGTGGCGAAATGTTATGATCTGCTTAAGTGTAGGTAATAGAGTTCTTTCAAACTGAAGCTGAAAAATATGAACTGTTTACCACTTCATTTTACCATTTTATTTCTTATAATTGCTTTACAACCCTTAGGTTATTTGTGTATGTGAACGTCAGAACATTTCAACCTTATTGAAATTTTAATTTTATGGGATTTTTTGTTAAAAATGAATGAAAATAACATCATCATCAACTGCCTTATGTTCATAACTAGTTTCCCAACAGAGACTCTCTAAATTGACATAACACTGTATGATTTATAGTCAAAGAGAAAATTGCCATAATGACCCTGGTTGACATAATGTATTGGTCATGGGAGGGTGTTCATAATCAGACAAGAGGTCATAAAGTACACTTTAACTTTTACTTTTTTTACAATGTTTAATACACCAAACATTGTATAAATACACATGCGTACATACGTAAAGTCACACCTTCTTCTCATGGGGGTAGACAGAAACTACAGAACGCCAGCTGCAACGATACTTATTTTTTATTGCTGAATGGGCATGCTCTTGACTTCGATCACGATCGACACCTTTTGCCTCGTTTGCGTTCATACATCTGGTCATACACGCGCGCCAGTACCTAGAGACCTTTCTGAAGAACATCACCAATATGGTCACTATAATTATATATACACCGTGTTCTACACGTTATCCATAAATTGTGGCAAACGCTTACTATAGCTTTTACAAATCACATCTAACAAAAGAAGTAGAACAAAGGGTAGAGTACTTAAAAAGCCTTCGTTACAAAGATATTTGTGTCTCCAGTGCAACAAAAATAATGTGAAACTTTGATTAGGGGGCCTGGTGACCGTCATACAGGTTTTGTAAAATACTTAGTTTAGGCACCAGTCTTCCACAAATTAATTATGAATTTGTGTCTGTAGACTATTAATTAATATCTCTGTAATTTGCGGTAAGAAATAAACAATTTATTTATTTATTTGTAATTTCATTTAATGAAATTTAATTGAGCTATGCAGTAAGAAAGGGTCTTAATTTGGCCTATGTTGTCGCTTAGTGCAATTAAAATGATAAATCTATCAAATGTTTCGGATAAAGAGATAAAGAGGCATGCATATCGGGTGATTTACGTCAAGTTATTTAGTTTTTATGAATTCATTATAATTAATGAATTCATTCACTATGGGCAAATGCCCATAGTGAAAAATGCTTATTTCCATGGTCTGAACATCTGGTCGAAGTTTATGTCTATCGTCCGGAACACGGTGTATAAATACTCCTTACAAAAACCAAATAATGGTTTTCCGCTTTAACTAAAACCGTAAGTTTTGTTTATTCATCTTCTCTCGGGCAAGAAACGACATGAATAAAACTCCACGATATCCCAATTTGATTTTATTACGAGATCAAATTGGTCGTCAACAAAAAACTTTTTACAAAGTAACCCTCTTTTATTGACGTTGTTTATTTTGAAAGGATGCCTCTCTATTCTAACGGTAATAAGATTTACTAGGCGTGGGGGCTTTATTTAATTTCAAGTTCGACCTTCGGGGAGAAGGCATGTACGACGACGTTGATCCGTTTTTAAGTCCGTAAAAGTACGTAAACTAAACTTATTATTTTGTTCAGACTTTTCCTTCGGCATGATCCCGTTCTCATTTGTGTTTCTCATGGTTTGTGCATTCTGTAGTCAGGGTCAGTCTTTCAGCGCAAAGTTCATCATGTCTTATGGCCGATCCCTATAATTTACGGACCGTTATTGGTCAAAATTACACTCTTGTATTTTTATCAATAATCAAGCTAAGACCTCATAGATTTGCATAGTAGACCCTCCCATATGGAGGTAGTTATCACAGGTAAAATAACTTATGAATATATGTATATAGTTTGGCAATAAAAAATGCTACCATTGCATTGGTAAGCAAAACCATTCGTTTTTGTTTACAGGAACCGAACATGAATTGCTTTACATAGTCTGCTCCATTATCTATCATTATCTTTACTCTCATTACAAAAGGATTGTAGATCCTAAAAATATTTCTTTTTTATAACTTAATTATTTAAGTGACAGTTTTAGTACAATGTCATCATAAGACGCACACTGCACTGTGTTCAACAAACGTGTACAATCTTATTTCTCTGCAACATCTGGACCAATACAACTAGTTACGAAGACAGTTTCAAGTAGATGCCCAAAGTTGTGATCATGACTGATCGATCTGTCAACTGTTGAAGGCTTCAAGTAATTCAGCAACTTTGCTATCAAAGAAAATTTATTCAAACATTGCTAAGTAGGTCCTCATTACGTCTTATTTGGGAGTACTGACTTCATAACGTTACAAATAAGGGCCGCCAAGGCGACATACTAAAAAGGATCATAATCAAATTATAATATGCTTAAAGAGTTGATAGACAAAGGCAGCTTTTGGTACTTGAATAAAAATAAATTAACCTTCCAGACATATAAAAATAACTCGTGGGTTTCACATAGATCCAGTATTGGTCACTTTTAATGAAGTTCTAACAATTGTACAGTTTTTTAAAGAAAAAAATGCTAATTAATTAATTATAATCCCTACATTATAGAAAATGTAGACATCATATGTCCGATATTGCAATGCAGCCAAGTAAAATATGTCCTCGATAATAGGAAATTATACTAACGACATGACCTGACTTCGCAAGATGGAGATTCTCGAGAGGCAGTGAACCGACTTATTGCACAAACTGGCCTATACTGAAGTAGTTCAGTATAAAAATTGTGTATCGATGCCACTATAAAATTGGAAATCGTTATATGGAATTTACCTAAACGGACTGCACAAATTGTACGGATCGTTAAACATAAGGGGTCTTAGAACCACTCCTTGGGGAAACCTTTCAATTCGAAGGATTAGTTGGTACTTCTGTTGATGTTGGTCCTTTTGTTTTTGCTGTTGTTGATTTGTCTATTATGTAATTACAGTAAATTAAACCCATCAAAACTTTTCATTACTCTGCGGAATACGAAATGTACATTAATTACCGCACTGACTATTTGATTAATACTGTTAATTTACATTGAATCTGACCGTATGAAGTTGTATTTAACAGAAACACAGCATGTTTGGTTGGTACAATGTAGTAGGCTTTAATATATATTTCGTTTCATGTAAGTATTATAATTATGTACATTTAGTGTTGTTAATATGAAATTCACACAACCACCGTGTTTAGTCCGTGTGTTGTTTCTAATTACAGTTTCGGTATCACAATTGTATTCAATTTGGGTGTTGGAAGCTAATTTGGTTTAATTATTACATTATTGTCACCACTAATGTGTGTAGGACTGTTAATGTGTTTACTAGCTAGGTAGTGTGACTTTATTTGGAATACGGTTAATGGTCCTTATACGATTTAGGTATAATTGATATTAATCATTTTTATATATATATGAATTGTTCGCTTACTGGGTACAAAACAAACATGAGTTTCCTACATTTAAGTGATTGAAAATGATTCTATTACAATTATAGTTCTAATAAAGTGAATTCGAGCAATAACACTTTCAGTGTCATTTTCATCTGAATGTACCAAAATTTTACTGAAGTAAAACAAAATGTTCTGAAATTCTCATATTTTATAATGAGTAAGTGTCTAGCCATAATGAAGAGACCGTAATTTCAAAGTACTTTATTCCCTTTTATACTACCTTTTAGAGTTTAATAGACGCTCCAAAATAATAGCTAATGATGTAAGTTGGGACATAATGGGTTGTTAAACTAATTTAGCGGCTTTTTCATTCTCTTATAACTCTTGATGGTTTGACATTTTATATTACTTGTTGATGTTTACTATTTCATCAAGGTCTTTATATTATGGGTTTGTATTCTTCAGGTAAGGTAATACAGAATGGTATGGTTGATATTGGCTTGGTTTAATCATTAGGCTGTAATGATGATCATAACAAGTTGCTGTGCTTTGGGCTACTGCACCAAAGCCACTGAAGGAAACAAAGAAGGAAGGAAGTAAATTCACTGCGCACCACATTTGAATTGGCGATGAGAAAACAGTCAGAACGAAGAAAAGTCAGTCAATAATATATAGCAGGGAAGGAACTGAACACTGAGATGAAGAGAAATGAAAATGTACGGACGAAAAAGCCATGCTTCGACTGCCCCAAATAAATTATAACATGGATGGACGATGTTGGCAACAATAAAATAAAACATTTTATCGGCTGGTTGAAATAAACGACAACCTAATAAAATAATAATCACAATTTGGAAGATCATTAATAAAATTATGAATGAAGGCGACGAAGCGACCAGCCATTCATTACCTACGTACCACCTACTCACCTAAGATTAATTGTGTAGGAGGAACGTACCGTAAGTACTAGAGATACGAAATAGGTAATCATAACAATAATTAGGTACTTACGTACTCAGGGTTACGCGAGAAACGTTTCACCCGTTATTTTGTTGTTTTGTGAAGAATATGAAATGATGACAGAGAAGGAGTATTGTTAGGAAATGACAATAATTAAAAAAAAAATGTAGAACAAATTATTTGAGCGACATGTTAAACTAGATGGTCGAATATGAGTTAAGTTATGTAGGTATAGTTTTGAGTAGTAGCCAACGAAATGCTAATGATATCTTTGAAGTAGGTTAGTGAATTACCCAACCACGTATCTAATAAAGATTTAAGACATATAAGCGTAGCTCTCCTAAAGTTAAGAGGTGCTCGTGGCTAAATGAGGGGCTAATGGCTAAGTAATAACAGCCGCACGTGTAGATTTAGGAGGTGCTCGTGGCTAAATGAGCGGCTAATGGCTAAGTAATAACAGCCGCAACTTGTAGATTTAGGAGGTGCTCGTGGCTAAATGAGGGGCTAATGGCTAAGTAATAACAGCCGCACGTGTAGATTTAGGAGGTGCTCGTGGCTAAATGAGGGGCTAATGGCTAAGTAATAACAGCCGCACGTGTAGATCGACGGTTAAGCTACTCTTACCGCGGTCGGTTCGTGGATGGATAACCATCCATTACAGATCGAGTCCGTGTCTCGGAAAGCACATTAAGCCGTTGGTCCCAGCTGTTATTCGCAGGTCTTTTACAGTCGTTACGGGTCAAGAAGGCCAAAAGTCTGACAACCAGTCTTACCAAGGGGTATCGTGCTAACAGTTACTGGGTTATGAAGGGCAGATAGGCAGTCGTTCAACGTAAAATACTGTTATTCAGCTAAACTCAATTAGACTGAAGCTGACAAACATAGTCCGGAAAAGGCCAGGCAAATTGATAGTAGCTTCCCTAAAGTTGGAGTTTTTGAAAGTCTAAGAAATCTTAGAGCTAAATTAAAACAAGATCGGCGAACAGTATTATACTTTGGAGATAGCTTTTTCATCATCAACAAGCAGAGCAGGCGATGTTTGCAGCGATCTTCCAGATTATGGAAATATCAGCGGTTGCCTCCTAAAGTCGAAAAGTCATGGAAGTGCTAATTAGCAACGTGTGAGCCGCTGAAAGGTGCAAATTAGTGACAAGTTTTCTCAGAAGACACACCGTTTGAAGCAGGGCTTGGTTAGCCCTAGGAAAATATACATGTCTAGGGAATATTGATAGCGATTTATCTATGTGGCATTCGATTCTTCATAAATATGAGGTAGATTTGTTGGCGTAAGCCATCTTGGCTTATGTTTCTTTTGATCCTTTAAGTTTGAAGACACGTCAAGCTTGAAAATATTGTTAAGTCTACTATATAAAAATCTACGTGAACTAAATAGATAGGCTGTATTTCTTTCATTCGTTATCTGGACCCTTTCCATAATCGCTTTGTTATTTTTTCTGCCCTCTCCCTTTGACAGGTTAGGTCATGTGGTGTCCCTATTGATCTCTTATAACAACAGCCTGTCTCACCGATACATTGTCTATTTTATCAAAGTTAAACTTTTGGGGCTAAACCGCATGGAAAATAAACCATGAAAATCACTCCCAGATTTCCGGGCGTTTGTTTTTTGTTGAAATGAAAACATTTGACCGGGTTGGAAGCTAAATTTTGTGCGTATTGTTTTTATAACAACGTACACCCTAAATTATAACGTTTTGTTTGAGATAAGGCCCTCCAATAGACCGAAACTCGAAACAAAAAGGTTTATCTGAATTAATATTTATAGGTTTGTTCTTGTTGGAAACAATTTGCCGCTCAGTTACGCCGCCTCCGTATATTTTGTCAGCTGAATGCACTTTTGCTCAGTTGCCAAATGATTAAAGCTACCATTAAACGAAGTTAAAATAAAATGCTCGTGAATGGTGTTTATATGTTTTTTTGGTTGCATTCAGTTAAATAGGTAGGTACCCTTGAAGAAACGTTTCTGTCTCGTAAAAAACTTTAATGTTTTCAATTTTATTGTCTTCGTTCATAAAAGTTAATTTTAATTCTCTGGAATGATTCACTTTTTAAATGTTTTTATAACCGCAAAATGAAATCGACTGAAGCAAAGAGCTATGTTTTTATGCATCAGAAATATAAACTTCTTATTGAAAATTTCCCTGAATTTCGCTATACCTACCTAATCCAAGCAATTGTGCTGTCTCAAATTGCCTTTAAGCTTACTCGCGTAAGGAAGAAAAAAGTGCAGAATTAGTATAAGTTCAGCTGCAAAGCCCTGTTTCTAAACTTAAAACTAAGCTTGAAATTAAAGTAAAACATAAGGCATCGTTCTTATCGTTACTAGCAGCCTGTAGAAGTTTCTCTAGTTTTTCTAGAAGGAACTAGAAGTAGCGAGCTGTCAGATTGAATTTCATTGTTATGAGCGTAATGTTCAGAAGCTTATTACTGCTCGTGCTTCTAGCCATACTGGTCAGACTTTAGAGGGTGGTACAGATGTTATAAAATGTTATGGTCTCGTAGTATTGTAAGAACAAATGGGACGTCGCGCGTCGTGAAAACCAGGAAAAACAAGCAGTAGTATTAATATTGCCATGATCTAAAACAATTATAGTAGTAACTCAATTTTTTTTTAAATAGTTATTAAAAAAGTAAATTTTGTTACAAGTCAATGTCTTTTTTTTTCAATTTTTTTTTCAGTTTCTTTTCAATTTTTTTTTTCTATTTTCATTTGGACAATCATCATTCTCCTGCCCTTATCCCAATCAATTTGGGGTCGGCGCATCAAGGATAAAGGACAATGACCAAAAGTCGTACCAAAAAGTCTCATGCATCAAGATCAAAATATTATAGTAATTACTTTTTACGCCATTACGCATCGCGGATTTGATTTTTGAACAGGGAATATAAATTAAAGTAAAAAAGTGTTGATATTGTTTTATTCCCTTTACATGACGTTCCGTTTCAAACGATATGATTAATATATCCTTGAATTTTGAAAGTGTCATGATCATGTCTTTAAAAACATTATACTTTGCCGATTCTACATTAATTAAAAATAACTAGAATAAAATATAATAGAATTTTTATTTAAACGATTATAATTTTTTTTAAGAGCAATAATGGCCGGTTTTGTATGACATATCAAACAAAATAAAGTAGCTAGTATTTAGGTTATTTAGATTTTTTTTAAAATTCTCGGAAACTCGGGTTTTGTTTACAAGAAGAACTTTTGTAGGAGTTAATATGATAAGTGTAGTCTATAAAAAACCAAGTTTGACTTTGATGCAGCATGGTACGGGGTTCCATACATCCATGAGCATTGTCCTTTAAACCCTTTGGAAGTTTTTTGTGTGCCCCCACTGTCTTCGTCAGCCCATCCCATTCCAAAAGATATGTAAATCTGTTTAAAATATAAGGATTAAATTCATTCGACAGGCACTTCTTTCATTTTCAATTTCCAAACGTCAATTAATAGAATAGCTTCCTCAGTCTTAACAATAATAAAAAAACAATTGTTGATTGAATGTTCAACAAAGATAATTAATTTTCTTAATGTTCAGATGTTTTCATTACGAAGTTTAGAGGGATTCTATCCTTCTTTCAAAACTTCTTTCGAGATGTAAAACTTTAATCAAATGATGAATTACAGTTTTGATAATGTTTTAGTTCATATTTATTTTAGTCTATGAAAGATAAGGGCTATGTACGAGTAATATGGAGATGGCTATAATTTTCTGAACGCCATTCGTCGACAGTGAAGCGTGCAGATGAATATTCATATCAAACTGATGCTCACACATCACATACAGTGTGTCCGGTAATTAATGGATAACCTTCAAAGTGATTACAGAAGAAATAATGGCCGCTAAAAACATATATATATATATTTCAAAAGTAGGATTACCAGAGATGTTTTTATAAGTTGGATATCTTATTTATTTTAGTCTGCGGAAGATTAGGGCTAATGTACTATGTAATGTAATATGTTAATAGCTGATTTTGAACGTTATTCGTCGACTATCAACGAGTAGATGAATATTCATTTCAGACCGTGGCTCAAACATCACATAGTACATATGTATAGCATATATATATCCTATACATTTCCTGTTTTCTTTGTCATGTCTCTCTGGTCTGCTAACTTTTATTCCCACTAATGCAATAACCTCCAATATGGACGTTTTATCCAATTAAATTGTTAAAAGTGGTCAGTGGGAGATTAATTAGCGGGTTAACAATATTATCTAACTAATTGAATTCTGTAACGGGTGAACGACTGCGGTTAATTAAGGACTGACCATCAGTCCAATCAGCAGAACTCACTGATCTTTATAGAAAATAGAACAGTCCGGTGAGCTAATTATGTTTAATATTATTGATTTTTTGTGGCACCTGGAGCTTTGCGTGCCAGACCGGTACGTGTGGAGGCGGCGACGCCCGCCCCTGCTTGTTGTGCCTGCAGGCAGAACCAACCCACTGGCGAGAACTCCTCTCACTAGAGCCATGTGTGTGGTGAACGAGGTTCACGAGAGAGTTGATGTATTGTGGTGAAACTTGAGTGAATTCGCAAAAGTCGCATTATATATTATATGTTATTTAGATGTAGGTTAAGATTTAGGATATCGTATGTAATTTAATAGGATGTGGATTAAGGATTTAGCATGTAAGGCCTCGCTATCGCATTGGATCGCTGATCTGTGATGGTAGTTGTAGGTAAGATTTGAATAAATAAATAAATTTTTGCCACCTTAAATAGGTCATCTCAAATCATTTTTATCTACAAGAAAAAAAATCATTTGTAGGGTTCCGTACGTCCGAATGAAAAAACGGAACCCTTATAGGATTACTTGTGTTCTGTCTCTGTCCGTCTGTCACTGGCATTTTGCTCCGAATGTAATGGATCGGTTAAGTTGAAATTTGGTACACATATGAATTTCTGTGACCCTAACACGGACGTGTAACGTAAATTAATGAAAAGAAAAAAAAAATTGCAGGTTTGTACCGTGTGACATATCAAATGTCTTACTGTGACGGTCTCAATTTGTTTAAAAATAATCTTACTAATATTATAAACGCGAAAGTTTGTGAGGATGGATGGATGGATGGATGTTTGTTACTCTTTCACGCAAAAACTACTGAAGGAATTGTGATGAAAGTTTACAGTAATATAGCTTATACATGAGAATAACACATAGTAGACTTTTTATCCCGATATTCCCAAGGCATCGATACTTATGCGGGTGAAACCGCGGGGCGCTGCTAGTTTTAAAATAAATTCATGCATTGAGCGTGGTCCGACATCCAGTTGTTTTCAGATATACGGAATAATTCAAGAATTTAGGAGAAGATATGGAGAATAACGCATTAATATAAGAAGAAGAATAGAGAATAATTAATAATATATTACTTCTTCTCTATTCTAGAACTTTGAACATAATAAGAAGAATAAGAAGTAATATATTGAACAATGAACTATTTATTAGGTACCTAGATAGGTATATACCTATCTAGGTACCTAATAAATAGTTCATTGTTGGAAAGTGAAATAAAATTGCAACTTGGCTGCAATGTAATGCTATGAATTGGAAAAAGATTGCACATGAAACACACGAGCAGTTAAAAGATAACCTTTATAACATCCACGGTTATTCAAGAGAGAAATATTACATCTTCATCCCAGCATTACGAAAATCGATATCAATATAACATAGTTCTCTCCAATTTCTAACGCAGGCAAGGCCAATAGATACTGCCATTATAGGAACATAATACGAAGTCATTTAGTTGGAAAAATAATGATCTTATCATGTGAGCATAATATTTACTATGCTCTACGGGGTGATTGCGTAACACATTAACAGTAGGAATGGCTTTCATTTTGACATTTCTTTTTTTTTTCTTTTTTTGGCTTTCATTTTTTTTTTCATTTATTTTTTTTCATTATGCAGATATGTTTTTCCAACATATGAAGCAATGGATTAGCAATATCTTTCAAAATGATTCAGATTGTGATTGACAGTGTGTTAGGAAATTAGGATGCTGGTTTATTTATAGGCAACCTACGCAAATATTTGGTGTGTTCTGATACAATTTATAGTGCTAATTCAAGTAGTTAAGTATATATACCCATGACCACAATTCAGTTTAACAGTGTAAGTGGATGTAAATTCTGCTCTATGTATTTTGGAAGAAGGTTCAGTTTTCCTCGTTTCAATCTGATCGTCTCCTAAACATAAAAACTTTGTAAGAAGATCATTCTTACTTATAAAAGAAGTTAACCCTTTTATGTTTTTCCTCTTTCTTACGATTTACGCCAAACAATGGTGATGGAATATTTACTGCAACAGGATAAACAATAATCCCTCAGAGATTTATTTCGCTCCATTAAGTTTGTGAAACTGATTCTACCTCTATTTGAGATTCCTGACATTTGAGTGATTTGTAAAATGTAGTAGAATTGGAAATAATCCTCTAAGGAATATTACTCTCGACTCTCCACTATACTTCAAAAAATTCCATATAAAATACACAAAATAACTCTTATTTATAAGCTTTTGATATCGGGAAACCCAGTCAAACATATTAGGGAAAAATAGGGGTGGAAGCGAACGATAAATCGGTTAGTGTACTGAAATTTTTTACTGGCCAGTATTAATATTTACATGTTAAAGTGAGGCGTGGACACGCATTTATGAAGTAAAAATCCGAGTTTTTTCCTCGCATGCTAAATGTCCTCTCGCGTCCGGCCCTCATACAGGCCATGGTACGGAGCGAGAGTGAATGGGAGGCCGTCACCTCCTTCTGCGAAGCAGTAATGCTCGCGAAGGAGGAGGCGGAGCGCGTGACGGAGAGGCAATCGCTGCACCCTCGCGCGCCTAGCCGCCGCAGGAGACGCCCTGGACGGGAGTCAACAGCCGACTCCCGGCCACCGTAGGCGCGGGCTTGCGGGCGGCGAGCTATGGGCAGCTCGCCGCCCGGTAAGGACCAGGCCCGGGTCGACGGCGCGTTGTGTTCCACGCGCGCCTCAAAGAGCTGTCAGCACGAACTGACGGGGTCCGCTAGGGCCGATGCCATGGCCTCTGGCACAGGCAACTGAAGGAACACGGGTGGGTTTTAGTCAGTAAAAGTCTGACACTCCCTTCTGCTCCGCCCAGAGCGGGAGGAGTCATTTGATGATTTCCCACCCAGAAAAAAAAAAAAAAAATGCTAAGTGTTATATATGTTATTATAGTTATACGTATTTTTGGTGGCTCGTAGCAGCTAGATGAGGGTTACCGAGGCTTGAGCTGAATGGCGTGCAATTGGAGAGGCATATGTCCAGCAGTAGGTTGATGATGATGATACAATTTTTTCCGAAAAAATAATATTGTAAATGATGAGATACTTATTATCTCACCAATCAATATAGCACACAAAAAACTTAGCTTGTTTTTATTTGTTCAAATGATCTCTAGTTTTCAGTTTTTATTAGCATTCGAATACTCCAGAATATTTATTAATTTATTTTATTTCATGACATTATTTGATGAATTTATTATATGATCGTGGACGTCCACGTCACGGCGCCACGATAACACTGGGAAGTATAATGTATGGAAATAAATGAAGACGCTTTTGAATTTTCGTCCACGATAACACTATAACTTGCGTATTTCCATACATTTTATGAACGTGGGCGTCAACGATAAACCGTCACGTTAGAAATTATAAAAGTGCACAATCGGTTGTACAGTTTCTTAATACGAAACTGTTGATCAATCAGCTCTTTCTATCGCAGTCCACTGCTGGACATAGAAACTGAAACTGAAACTGTTGATGAAGACTAACATTTAGTCTGTTATTTAAGTTCTCAAGTGGCTCAAAAACACAATACACCAATAAACGACAAAAATAGCTGTGTATGGTCGCGACACTACACGATTGTGGTACACAGATATTTGTGGCGGGAAAAAAGGAAAATAAACGAATACGCACTGTGGCTTATAAATCTCGACGAGTGAGATAACGCGAAACGAATAGTAGCTCTAATGTCACACGGAATTGTTTTACAGCCAGAAAATGGGCTTGTTTATGTTTTGGAATTACTATAAATTTATGTCCTAGGGTCTCCGAATTTAGATGAGACTTGTCAGGACATAACAAATTGGAGATCAGTGTTTTGATAAAATAGGCATAGTAACGAAATAACAGCCGCACGGTTCGATCGATGCCGCGTTAGTTCGTGGATGGGGGACCGTGCCTCGGAAAGCACCTTAAGCCCTTGGTTCCGGCTATCATTTGTGATTCTTTGACGGTCGTTACGGGTCGTCAGTAGTCCGAAAGTCGGACAAGCAGTCTTACCAAGTGGTATCGTATTACCCAGTAACTGGGTTGTGTAGGTCAGATAGGCAGTCGCTCCATGTAAAATACTGGTGTTCAGCTGCATCCGGTTAGACTGGAAACCAACATCAACATAGCCTTTTCAGCCTAAGTTTTGTCTAGGCAAATGAGGTATAGTACACTACGCTGTTTGATAGCAGATTTTATTCAGTTTTTAGGGCCTGAAAAACTGAACCTTGTTGGCATACCCGTTTGAATTTTATATTCCAAGCAGGCGCATTTTATTCTGAAATTAAAACAATTCGTTTTAAAGTTCTTCAACACAAGTGTTGTGAAAGTTCGTGTCATAAAAACTCTATAAAATATTTATAGCGATCGGTGCCTTTGTATGAAAACAATTTAACAAAATCTTTAAATTTATACCCGTAACTACTGTTTCTACTTCACTTTATAAAGTTTTTACTTTTCGTAAAAATATAAAGCTGCTCCATATTTATGAAAATACGTAGAAAATATATAGAATAAACCTGTTTTTTTACTAAGGCAAATTATTATTTATCATATTTATTTAGTATTTCTTTCATCATAAAGAAAAAGCCATTAAGATTATTTGATTTCTAATATAAATCACGAAGCAACAATGAAAAAAATAACAACCAAAAAAATCCCATTCAAATATATCAAACTAAATGGCGTCTACGTGAAAATTGAGAAGATAAATTAAATTGTTCAAATTTTTCTAACAAGCGGATATGGATGAAAAGCGTGAAAGTAAACAATAGCTTTGTGAGCCTTATGAATAGTCGCCGAGTGTTGAAAGAATAATTGGCTCTTTTGTTTTTGCCCGGGCATACCTATTCATCAATACGTGGACGTGTTTCAATCACTGTCAGCTTTTGTTTTAATTTATCCCGCTGGAATATTAATCTGGATCAACTGGAGTTACTGAGTGTACGCTTTTTAATTTTAAATGTTTGTCACGGACTCCACTTTAGGTTTTTAATTGTTATTCAAATTACATTTATTTAGTTGGTATACTTGCGTATGCAAAACGTGGAAAGCATGATTTCTTACCAAAATTATAAAACCTAGGTATCTAGAGGTGTTTGCCTAAGAGAGGGACAGCGTAGGCTAATAAAAATAAATAAAAGAACCTAGGTGAAGCAGTGAAGCGACATTTTACGATTTTCCTAAAGAATATACGGCATACTCTAAAAAATGGTTGAGAGAAAATAAAATATACATTCCAGCACGCTCGAAATAGGTTTTATATGTATAATAGACAAGTATTTGGACGTAGTAGCATACGCATAAAATTTTACTATCTGCAGACGGCATAAATACACATTACGTTGAGCAAAGTGTCCCTGTTCCAACCTTTAGCCTTTAGTTGTCCGTTAGCAGTACGAGTATCTACGTATAGGTTGTGGATCCCTCAGGACGTGAGATGTCGTCTTCGTATGGGGAGCGTCAGCGGGTATACAGTTCGGTTTAAGGCCGTCTCGACCTAACAAGATCCCCACCGCCCGTTACACCAATTTATTACGCCCTTAGAAGGGATTTATACTTTTTGCGGTAGTTTCTGTCCGTAGCACGCGTTCTAGGTCCCTAACTTATTAGCTACGAGAGTGGCTCATTTTGTATCTGGCAGATGTGGGCGGCATCTGGTGCTGATGTCTTGTGTCCGGCGACGGTTAGCGAGTCCCATTTAGGATGGCAACTAAAAAAAATGATGTCTGTGATGTGTCGTAGTCGGTTATGATTATGATAAGTTTACTTGGGTTCTTTTGTTTTGTGAGACTGAATAAGGGTTGACATTGTGATGACTGATGATTGATCACAGGAGTTTGTTTACATCTGAACTTATATTATAAAGATAAAGAATTTGATATTTTAAAGTTTGTTACGCTTTCACGCTAAAACGGCTTATCAGATTTTGATAAAATTTGGCACATAGGTAGACCAATATTCCCACGGGATCGAGACTTATGCGGGGAAAACCGCAAGGCGCAGCTAATATAAAATAAGTCTTCTGAATTTTCATACTAGACTTATTTTTTACGGGGAAGTTGTAAATATTTGTTATAAATTCTAGGTATAATAGACACACCCACTACGGTAACAAAGGCAACGTAAAAACACCTACATAAATAAGCGTCTATTAACTACGCATTCCTTCTCATAGATAAGCACAAACGCCCTATTCATTAAAATCAGGGTAACTGTGCAATGAGTACAGTGAGCGGACAGATATGAAGTACAAGGGGAAAGTTTTTCAGTGGTTTCAGGAAGTTGGCGACGCGCCACGACGGGACTTGTCGCGCGCCGCACCAGGGTTGGTCATATCCGAAAAGGGGCGAAAAAAACACATGAATTGTTGCAGAGACAAAAATGGAATGGAGAAGCATAGGCACGTATTTTTTTGAGAAAATAGGCACTTCTGTTTAACGGTTCGTGCATTTTGTTGTTAAGAAATGTTACTGGGCTGTTTGAAAAATTAAGATACTGTACTATAAAATAAGAATCACGTACAGGATAATACACTTTTTGAAGGGTTGAATTTTTATTGTTTTTCCTTTTCACGTAACATTTTTTTTGTATCGAAGAACGTAATATTGGCACGTATTTTTTTCATTACTGCGAAATGAAATATCTACCAAGTAATTGAATATGCAAGGCTTGTTTCGCAGGCATCTGCTACACGGAACAGATTGAGTAATTAGCATAATCCCGACATTTTTGATACATAGCCCCGGTTTAAAGAGGAAACTAGAGCGCAGCGAAGTGCTCGGTGGCAGCCCTGCGTGACGCGGCGATATCTCGCCTGATGACGTCACTCCCTACTTCCATGGAATACGAATAAGGATTTATTAACTCCACGATAAAGTAAATTAATTATAACAGTAAATGCTTTATTAGGGAACTACGAAACTGCTTTCGAAGCGAATTGGGATCAGAACTCGGGACTGCCTGTTAAATAATCAAGCAAGTTTAGCTCAATGCGGTGATGTAACATGAGATTATTTCATTACGAAACGGAAGAGTTATCAGCTCAGAATTCTGTACGAGTGTTTCACAGGACTTTTTAACAACAGGGATTATTTTCAATTTATACAGCGTGAATTTTATTTTCACAGTTTATGTGTCCGTCGTTTACAGACCCCATTAACCATGAACTGTTTTCATAAAATAAAATACTTTTATTTATTAAGCTGGGGTTTCTATTGTCGTACACAAACGGAAAGGCGCCACATGACGCCGTTCGCCTTTGCCTAGTCCCTTTGAACAAACATTTCGGTGCATTTTACTTACAAGCTTCATTTTATGGAAAATAAATAATATAGATTCTTTCAGATTTTTTTTGCTGTTATGGTGAATTGGTTTTTAGGAAGAGACTGCTATAATGTTTATGGTGCTTGGGATCTCGTAAAGTGTTAGCGAATTTTCTTGATGATCCTATTTCTTTTGTCATACTAGCGATTTCCCGATTTTCTTCTAAAGATTTTTTTTTATATAAAAGGGGCAGCTGCAGTAGGACTGACGGTCTACACTATAAATGATTTATCTACTACTAACATAATTTTTATCTGGGCTCGTGGCTAAATAATAACAGCCGCACGGGTTGATCTTAATGGTTAAGCAACGCTTGCCGAGGTCAGTTCGTGGATGGGTCACAACATTCCGAGAACCTTTCGTGCCTGAGAAAGCACGTCAAGCAGTTGGTCCCGGCTGTCATTCGCAGATATTTGACAGTCGTTACGGGTAGTCAGAAGCCCGAAAGTCTGACAACTGGGTAGTCGAGGTCAGATAGGCAGTCGCTCCATGTAAAATGCTGGTATCCAGCTGCATCCTGTTCGACTGGAAGCCAACCCCAACATAGTTTGAAAAACTAGGCAGATTGATTGGAGGTCAGATAGGCAGTTGCTCAATGTAAAATACTGGTATTCAGCTGCATCTGGTTAGTCTGAAAGCTGCCCCAACATAGTTACGAAATGGGTAGGCGGATTAGAGAATATCAATATAATATGAAAAGATCATTTAAACAAAATATTAAGTCCTTGAAATAACAATGATCCTTCTTTCAATATTTCCTTACAATAGAAGACCGTGAAGGGTGCTTAAAGGAACATGAATAACCTTTTCCCATCGCTAAGAGGAATTGGAGAGGCCAATAGTTCATTCAATTACGTTCGAATAACGAGTAAAATATCGTAAAACGATGGGCCAGATACCGAAATGACTAATAGTATCGATAAAATAGAAGTTATGGACGAAGTAAAGTGGTTATAGTTTTGAAGTTATATTGATACAAAAGGCGGGGGATTGCTCAAGGTTGTCGATAGTCTAGCCTCAATAGATGTTTTTAGAAAATGTATGAACAGTCTGTGTAATATTTTCACTTTTCTGTTAAAATGTACTGTGAAACATTATCACTTTTCTGTTAGAATGTAACGTGAAAATACTTAAAATAATAAATAGTAATATGGAAAATACATGTATATAACATATTAAAAAAAAAAGAGGGAAAAGAATCATAGCGCTTCAAAAAATTCATCTGCATCGCTGTCAACAGGAAAAGGGCTCAAAAGGCTGGCAGCATTGCCCCGTTCTATGGCGATGCTGACTCTTTGGTCAAAAATAGGCCAGCCCCTTTGGTCACGTGAAGAGTCGACCAACCGCTTGGCGATATCTCGAAAAACCAAGTGGGCATTATTTTACTACTGTGAAATATTTTTACGGTTTAAAATTCAAATACTCATCGTCAAAAGCATCCTTATTTAAAACCAATGTGTAATTCTATTCAGCAATCTTAGTAAATTATTGTACGATCTTAAAATAGTGATACTTATATCTAATTGCTCCTAAAATTAGACGGCTGCAATAAAATGTTGTATCGGCCAGCGTAGTGTGGGACGCCCCCCAGCTAGATGGATGGACGACCTAAAGAAGGTTTCTGGGACGGACTGGATGCGGAGGGCGGAGGCAGGGTGTTGTGGCGCAGCCTGGGAGAGGCCTATGTCCAGCAATGGACTGCGAAGGCAGAGTTGATTGATTGAATAAAATGTTAAATCAGACCGTAGTTTTCATGAAAATGTCCCTCGTTTTTTACTGCATCCTGTGGCTTGTACGGAACGCGTATAGCGATCACGTCCTTGAAAAACTCGAACAATAGAAGTTAGAACAAAAGTATTGCGGTTGTGGTCTGGAACACATTTGTCATCCGATCTAAACGCGTTTGGCATTCTGTGCCAGCTGAGCTCTTAGGGCCTTCGCACACATGCTATTTATAACATCAGAAATCAGTGGGTCTAGAGGTCGCAAGCGCCACTGCTGAGCATAAGGTCCTGGATTCGATTCCCAGGTCAGGCAGTGTTATTTTGGTTTTCCGGTAGGGATTTCCCGGTTAAAGGCAGTAGGCTCGCCTCCTATTATTTGTGCAACGTGGGAGTACTATAGGTACACCTCTGTCCAACCCTTCGGGGATCACAGGCGTGATGTTATGTTATGTGAAATGGCGATTTCACAAATCGGAATCGGCGACTGGTCACGATAGAATAGTCGAGCATTTCAGCGATCGCTGGAATGCTGCATCGCTTCTTGGTGACTCGCGTTTGAGCGTGGTGGTATTAAAGTTGCGTGATACATATCTGTCCTTATATTATCAAGATTCACCGAAGCTACAACTTTGTGGGGCTTAGAGCTCCGTCACTGTTTCAAGCTTCCAAATAAATCGCTGATACTAATACAGCATGTCTGCTAAGGCCTTTTACGTAACACAACGCTCCCTCGTATTTCCTTCACCGAAACGACTTTCAAAAAGGTAACTTTCAGAAAAAGACGCCAAAGAATCCTCTCTGTGAATACGCCGACGTTTTACCGGAAATTAGGGTCTCCTTAGTGTAGATTGCTCAAAGTGATAACAAGCGAAAGGTTACTGCGAGTTGAATCGAATGAGGTTGGAAATAATTTACGTAGAAGGCGTTGTTTTTGTTGTACTTTTTTTTTCTAGGGTAAAAGAATTGCTTTTATCCTTTGTCGGGTGGGCGGACCTTGTACCGCTTTCAGAAAGGTTTCAGGTTGGATCGTCGCTATTAATATGTTATCCTTACCTTTAATCACATTTAGGCTAAGACAGGCATTTGTTTACGTTTTGATAGAATACAAGAACGTTGGGGAAGTGTGTTTATTAACTGAACATTTTGATGTTGAAGAAGGCCAATGGGTCTGTTTGCATTATTTATGCATGAATTTTGTCTTTTACAATCCTAACGTTCTACGCCTACCGTTTAATTAATTATTATTTAACCATTTCTGATACACACATATAAACAGACAAGACGAAAGGAACAGATAAATACGAACAAAATTTCCTGGATGTAGAAAATTTATATTTTAGAGGTTGTGAAGTAGGCAGCAATGATTTTGGTAACATTCAGTTTTTAGGATTAACATGAAGTAATTAGTATTACTCGTTTATTTATTTTATCGCAAGTTCCTTATTCCCAACTAAAACAGAAACAACAAACAGAATATCATGATTTCCGCAATCAAACTCACACAATGTTTCTCTCGTTAGACGGTAAAGAAACCCATTGTGCTTTAGCCTGCACATTCGTAATAATTAAACACGTGTAATGTGGCGAGAATGCGATAAATAGCGGCACGTGTCAGGCTGAGCATGAGTTACTGGTGCCTCGTTAACTTACCACCAGCTCCACCAGTAGCGTCGAGCGACTGGTCGTTGAGCTCCCTAAAATAGGGTTGAGCTCACGATGACAGATGTATGCATCGTGACAGGTCAACTTATAGATGTAATGGCTGTTTCTTTAAAAGGACTTTCGAATCGAGACGCTAATTTTATTGGAGTAATTTTATGATAATCGCGTGGTGTTGAGTACAAGTGACCAATTTATCTAAGTGGATCTTTTAAAGATAAAGGCAGATTGAAAAAACAATTAATAATTCTATTCGTAATCTAAATGGAAACAATAGCCAACGAACGCACAATGAAACACTTCGGCTTAGCGAAGTAAACATCAATAAATATATTTTTATAAATGAGCTCAGTTTTTTACAAAGCTTTGAACGTTGAGCAGTTTTTACGACAAAATTAACGTAAAGACAGGAAAGATTAATGAATAATCCAGAGCGGAAGAGGCGTCGCTCGGTAGGTACTTCCGTAACCTCTCGCAACTCGGAAAATAAAACATCCTGTAGCTATCATCGATCGTTTCGTTGTAAAGCGCCACAATGCAGCGCTCGCGCGGAAAAAAGCGCTCTTTGAATAAATTGAAGAGCTCTTTTCTTTTCATTTAATTTCACCCCTCTTCTTAATTTTTTTGGGCTAATTAGCGGGCCGCTTGTAGCGTGATTTCTGTCTAAAAACCTTTGCATTTTCACAATGGTACCGTCTTAATTGAACCGCAAAAGCGCCGTTAACACTCTCTCCACTTTATATTAATTTTCTCGGAAATTTTTCAACTTTTCGAATTTTCTCATTTCGTTCCGGGGATTATAAGTCATCAATTTTTTGTGAAAGTACCTACAGACAAGAGAACTTTTTAACAATACCCGGCTGCAGCGTTAAACTTTTATTACACGCTTCACAGGGTTACAGACCCACTAGTTGGAGGTCTCGTTGAAGTAAACCGATTTATTATATATATCGGTTTTGCGTCGATCTATATTTTTTATTAAAAATACAATTCGAATAGTGGAAACGCTATCGAAAATTCTACAAAGGTTATCTTCTAGATTTGTATAAAAAAAACCTCATCTTGTATAACATAGGTCTACATTATTTACATAATCTGTGCCAGACATGAATTCTACATTACCCAAGCCCAGTTAGAGTACCTACCTAACAGTTCGTGCACCACCTGGCATAGTTCTATTAAGTCACCAATTGCTCGTTTGTATGAAGCCTGTGTTCGGCCTCTGCGTGATCTAGTGCCTAGTGGGCTCAAATGCCAATATCCGGCCTTCGTGGATCATCGCGACGAATATACGAGCTTCGGGTTCAAACCTCTTTTTGTTCAACACTAGTAGAATAGGTAGACGAGACTCGAATTGACCTCGTAACGTCAAACAAATCATTGAACAATGAATAAAAAAACTTGTAGGTTTTTTTTTGGTTTCATGTCAAAATATATTTGATTGAGCATAAAAAAGGTTATTGTGATACAGTTGTAGATATTATATTAAAAACCAGGTTGGAAATTAATCAATGTAAGTAGGTATTTAAGAGAGCAGTGGTGGCCCACTGGTAACGACGCCATCTTACGAGTTGTAGGTCGTGGGTTCGGAGCCAGGCAGGCGCATTACTTTGTGTAATTTATATCATCACCACTGCTCTTGAAACGATGAAGGAAAACATCGTGAGGAAAACAAAAATTCGAAGACATGTGACGTCTACCAACCCGCACTGGGCCCGCGTGGTGGATTACAGTCCACTCCCTCTTGAAGAGTGGAGGCCTGTGTCCCAGCAGTGGGAACATTAAAGGCTGATTATGTAGGTATATAAGTATGGTGGAGTGACGAGAATGGATAAAGTAAGAAATGAGTATATAAGGGGAAGTTTGAAAGTGCGCCACTTTCAAACTTCCCCTTATATACTCATTTCAGTTTTTTCAGTTTCAGTAACAGAAAAGTTGAAAGGAAATCGTTTGGCTTGGTATGGGCATGTGATGAGAAGGGACGAAACGCCTGTGACTAAAAGAGTGATGAATATACATGTTGATGGATGGAGAGGGAGAGGAAGGCCGAGGAAAAGATGGATGGATTGTGTAAGGAATTATATGAAAGAGAAGGGAGTGAATGATAGCGAGAAACCGTCACGGGGACAGGGGACAGGGGAGAATGGAAGAAGAAAACGTGTTGCGCCGACCCCAAGTAACATGGGATAAGGGCAGGAAGATGATGATGATAAGTATAGTCCATGGAATTAGTATGTATCTAGTGGCCATAAACCTGTACGTCGATTTTCTTTGTATAATCTTTACGTCTATAACACGCAGTTCAAGGAGATTATTTCATCGAAGTTATTTTCTGCAAACTAATTGTAAGATCCACAAGGAATTTACTACACTTTAGGGTAAAGCCTCACACTGTTATCAAGAGACCAACATAATTATTAGGACAGTGATGCGGACGAATTTTTTGATGCCCAATGAGCTCCTGCCTTTTTCGATATTTTTTCATATTATATACTTGTATATAATTGTACATAGTAAATATTAGTGTTAGCTTGTAAAAATAGTAATTAATCTGTGTATGTTAAATAAAATGTTTTACTATTCGTGGAATAAAATTATTAGGTATTTCTTATAAAGTTACAAATAGGTTGGTATAGGAAAATCATACCTTTTTCTTTTCCGGGTGGATTTCCAATAACTGAGGTTTGATATCAGAACCGCGTGAAGTCACTCCTGAAAAAAAAACACACAACTTTTATAATAACTTCAGTATTTCATATCTCGCAGTCTATTTCAAAGTTAAGACAAACAAACAAACAACAAAAGATGCTACATATTATTATGGGTTTATACATAGTAGCAAGGACGTCGATTTGCAACCTGTTACCATGGATTCATTCAGTACGTGATTCTGAACCTGAGTGTTGAAATTTTTTGTCGGTATTTCTTTTCATACATTTTGACCGCGTGGGTATTGCATTTTTCTACGAAACAGCAGTTTTTTTTTGATAACCGGGTAACATTTTTTACCCTATGGGGCTCTAGAATCATGAACTGAATTCATGGTTTGAGTTTGCGCGTCGATGATTTTTTAAAATTTCTTTTGTTTTCGCCATCCTGTATTTAGATTTCAATATTATCGTAGGTAAATATGTTCTGTTCTACAAGGTTATAGTACTCGTAAGTTTTATTTAATTAAGATCCGAGTCTGGAAGCCAACCTCGAGCTATGCGAACCATAATGTCTCATAAAATATATTTGTGTGTTATACTAAAAAAAAAAAACACTTCTTAAAAAAACACTACAAAAATATATGTCACATCGTAGACTGAGCGTAACGCGCTTCCAAAAGTTCCACATTCTAAATTTAGTTCAACAAGCAAAAATAACTCGTAGAGTTACGTAATGAAACTCTTCCCATCTAAGTAAAGTGTTTGATGGCCGCCGTCCCGATACATAGTGTTTGAAAAACTAATTTGCTGCGAGTTGGCCATAACTTATAAACTTCGGCCATTGCTGGACAGGCATTAATAGACTGTCCGCGCAGCGATAATATTATGTTCACTGCGATTTGAATAACTTTTCTATCACAAATCACAAGTAATATTTATGTTTTTGGGTAATATTTCGTGTTTTATTGTGCGTTAAAATGTTATTTCATTATTTGTATCGATAGCCTTTTTTATTGAACAGCCAACTAGAACTTAATAACGAGGATTCCACTCGGGGCACTTATTTCAACGGCACTTGACCGAATAGGCACCTAAGATGTTCCACAAAATTTTGATAAGTTCGCTTCGGTGGTAGTTTATAAAAATAATTTTCAGTCCGCGAACGGCACTTGCATACAGTTTGTAGTGATAGGATGGTTTTTTTTTCAGGACATTACTAACATAAAAATATGGTGACTGTCAGTCAAGCACGTGTCGGACCACGCGACACCACGCAGGTAGGTAAAAGGCTCTGAAGGCCAATTCCGCTAATTCTCATCTCACCGACAATCAATGTCAAAAACTTGTCAAAAATATAAGGAAAATACAGGTATTTTTTAGAGACCGCGACTGATATCAGACTGTAAACGTTCTTAAAATTACGAGAATTGCCCCTCTATTGTCGTACGTAATGAACGCGCGTCAATAGTATACAATATAGCCGTATCGCGTGCCAATAACATATTTATTATGCAAGATATCATGTTTCAATGATACTCTTTCCCCTGCATAGTGCAGCAAGCCATTTAGAAGTGCTATAAGCTCAGAACCAAATTTATTTGCACCCTCAATACCTCTATACCTAGATTTAGTAGATGCCCAACTACAAAATCTTAGCTGCCTACCAATTTCTAGTATTTAACGCTAGCCAGGCGGCTTCGTGACCGCAGACTAGCCCTTTCGCATCAGTGGTTTTGCTAGCTGTCATATGCTTTATTCAGTTCTATCTATCGATTCAGGTTTGCTAGCGCTTTATTGTCCCTTCCTGAAGGAGTTTCTATAGCATGATTTACAAGCAAACATCATGCAGAAGTCACAGCACGAAAACCTAAAACGGCGAAAATATTTCAAGTTATATGTTCAAGCCGTTTTGGGTTGAAACACTAGCGCCATGGGGTCCGGTTTCCCACTTGGTTTTCCGAGATATCCTCAAGCGATAGATGAACTCTTCACGTGACCAGAGGGATGGCCTATTTTTTATGCCAAAGTATCAGTATCGCCATACAACGTGGCAATGCTGGCGTCTTTTTGGGCACTTTTCCTGTTGAGTGATGCGGACGAATTTTTTGATGCCCTATATTCCTTCTTCTTTTTTATATACATTTACATATTATTATTTTAAGTCTGTTAGTTTATATATTAGGTATGTATATATTATCATTATTGTAAATATTTCTTTTTTAAATCGAAAATACAACCATCCTATAGCATATTGATAATTATGAAACAAGTACCTATTTTCAGTTTTAAAATCGTTAGAATTCACGTTACGTTTGCTCCGCGCGTTCGTTTACGGCCACTCTGTTCAAAGATCCAGTAATACCTACTAACCACCGGTAAAGTTAAGCAGAGCACACACCGCCTTCTCCAACATACGTAAACACGCTCCTTGCTCCATTCAACTAACTTCGAAAACAACGTAAACAAGTACCTTTCATGAAAGACATCGTAAAGAGGTTTCATGTATCGCCTTCTGCTTTCGTTCATTCAACAACATGATCAAAACAAGATCTGGTTTTTGCGGAAGCGATATAAAAGTGATGACGGCCAGTTCCCTGTTAATATGGAGTTACAGCTCCCACCAAGTAGGTTAGCGCTCGTAAATAACTTATATACGGTCATGCAGTAAAAATGTTACGTGTAGGTATATTATGGGGTATTGAAATTCACAGATATTGTAAATGGTGATATGAAAGATACTCAATGTTACGTAAAGGATGTCAACGGTCAAGGAAAATACAGTTTTGATAATGAAAGAGAATTGATAAAGAGATCGCTTAGATTGTTGAAGGTCTATCTTTTTCCACAGCAAGGCATAACAAGTAGAGCACAGCCATAAGAAGTCTGCTTATAAAATTGGCTCACATCACGAATAATTTTATAGAAACAGCTTATATTATAGCTTATATTATGTTATATTACATACAAATAAATAAAATTGAAGTGTCTGTTTGTAATGTCAAAATTACAGCTTTTTACTAAATGCATAATGAAAGGTTATAAACAAAAAAACAACTTTTACCTTTTTTGTCTGTCTGTCTGTTTGTTCCGGCTAATCTTCGAAACGACTGGACAGATTATGTCACTGGCAGATAGCTGATGTTATAAGGAATAACTTAGACTACTTTTATTTTGGAATAAGAATAAGGGTTCCGCGCAAAAAAATTAAAACCCGTGAAATCGAATAGGTTTTCCGACAAGCACGCGAACGAAGTCGCGGGCACAGCAGCTAGTAACGAATAATTTTAAAATTACTTAGTAAGATTAGGTAACTAATTAATTTTAGGGAAGAACTGGAGTTGAATTAAATCAACGAAAAGAGAAAACAAATCCTCAATATTCCAAACACGTGGTTGTTCCACGCTTGTTCAATACATTTTATCTCACACAATACAATATTTCAATTCTTATCGAGCTTCCAGGTAACAAGGGGTTTCCTATCGGTTCGCAGATTGTAACAACGATGTTTGTGTTCGATTGTGCGAACAAACACAACACAAACACAGGAGGATACACAAGAAAACGCAGATTGCTAGGGCAAGGAATACAAGTTTCCATCTGTTTATTTGTTTTATACTTATTTTTCGTAGTACGATCACAATACGAAAACGTTGATCACTTTTGAACTTTGTCACATTAAGGCGCTGCCCAAACGTAGGACACCGTAAAACGCTCAGTTTTTCGTCGTACAGTTAAGCGTATAGGTACATATTACTTACAAGCCAGATAAAATGAATGAAAAAAAAAATGTTTAACTAAAAAACTAATCAAAAATATTTCATAAAAAATAAAATTTTGTCATGATAAAATAATCGAACAGAGCCCCAAAATTTCCAAAATTTCGGCTCATTGTTCTCAAAATGTTGAGCGTAAACTATCATATTTTATTTAATGAAACTGTCATTTCATTTTATTTTATTTTATCTAAAGAAAAAAACAAACAAATATTCCACTGAGCCGTGCATTTATTTTTTAATTTAAATAACTGCAAAATTACTAATTATTTTGGTGATCATTCGATTCAACTAACATCAAACGCATCGCTGTTTTGAACCTTATTTATTGCCGCGATGCGCTATAATTGTCAATTACCTAAAAATTTGCTTCTTCCCGCGCCTTAAACTTCTTCGGTGACGCGTCACATATTTGATGATACTATTCGCTTCGTATATTAATTATATGACAGGAGAGCCTCGACAAGTGGGAATCGCTTTCGAAGCGTTTCGTATTTTCACAACGACTTTCAACAGGATTGACATAAACTTATCGGTAGCAATACACTACATTTTTAACTTTTCTCTTCTTCTTCATCGTTATTTGCTTCACCATCGCTAAAAACCAGCACCGGGGCTCTATCTCGCATAGGATCGTACCGTAGGGATGGCCGTTTTGCGTGGATGTGACGCATATTTTCCCTCAACTTGCTCTTTTTTGTGTTTGTTTTCTGCGTCTTGTTTACCGCAAATAAACGTATTTTCTTTCTTTCTTTCTGATAGAATTTCACTTTGTCTAAGCCCTAAGGTTCTAAGTATGGTAAAAGTTTGTCGTGAGTCGACCGTATCCGCCTACTATCTTATCTTTCTAAATATAAGGATGTTCAATCACAATATGAATAGAACTGCAGAGTGCTTTCAATTTGAGCGAAAGATGTTCTAGTAGTGAAGCTTCTCGTGAAAGACTTCGTTTCCACTTTCGTACCTATTTCTACTGCAGTATTGTTGTGTTCGGTTAAAGGGGTTCGCTCCTCCCTTTCAGCAAGAGCAACCCTCGACGAGAGTGTTTTGAGTGTTCATCCGGCAAACGATTATTTCGTAGAAGCAACCGTTGGTGTGTATTCCGGTACACTGTAAAGAGAGTGGAAGGTTAGTAATTCGGAATACCATTCAGAGTTCCGAAATCTATTCGTTTACACTTGAGCCAACGAAAAGCTGTTCTCTAAAGCTATCTATGATAGTATCTTAATATTGTATAGACAAACCAATACCTATAATGAGGACTTTATTGGTTAAAAGTTCAAGTTAGAAAGCCTGAAACGTGTAGTTCAAATCCTCCTTCGTCCGGTAATCATGCAAAACTACACATACAGCTTCCACCAATTACTCTTTCACATCCTCACAGCAGTAGACTCCAGTAGATAAGCAGCAGTTGCACTTTATTTACTTCTTTTACTGCCGTTCGGCCGCTGGTCACACATTCATTAACGGACTGGACGAACACGGACATTAAAAGTGGTAAAAACAAGAAGAGACATAAAGACGTAGATAACTCAGTAGGTTGCGCACGCCAGTACATTTCACACGTAACTAAATTCGATAACGGCATGTATAAAAGATTGGATCGTGTGATGTGAATGAATATGTGGCTCTCTCGGGACGCTCGTCGTATCCATGTTTTATAACGCTATCGCTGCTCAGATTATTTCAAAATGGTTCCTCCGCGCCCCCTGCTCGTTATATAGTTTCTTTATCCTAAGTTTACGGTACACCGGAGAAATATGTTTTATGATTTTTTCATGGTTTTGCGGCTAATAATATTGAATAATGGCTCTGTGTGGGAAAATTATAAAAAACAGCGCGATTTTCAAGAAAGTTGCGAAATGACTTCTAAAATTCAAAATATTAAATCTGAAGATGTTATTGAATAATGTTCTTTAAGAGCTCTTTATTTATACTAATAATAAAACGGATGAGTTTGTTTGTTTGAACGCGCTAATCTCTGGAATCATCAGTCGGATTTGAAAAAAAAATCTTTTTGAATTTGATAGCCCAATTCTTGAGAAAGGCTACTTAACATCACGCTAGTGCCTTAAGTAGCCGAGCAAAAGCAAAAAAAGACAGAAAAAAAGCTGAGTTAATAAGTAATAGCGCGGGCTGAAGATGCGATACTACGGACTAGGTCGGGGGAACAAGACATTTCAAGCGGACGAAATCGTGGGCAGAAGCTAGTTTGTATAATAAGAAAAACCCATAACTATTAAACGTGTGCCTATAGAGCCCTTCCAAGACTAACTTAGCTACCTTCATTCTGGTGTATCTTAATGCACTCTTTTTATCCCATCCAATAACACCTAGTCAACACGATTTAAATAAATAAAAAATCTACTAAATATGTTCACAAGGTAACTAATAATGTTGAAGTAATAAGTTATCGCAGCTAGGTGACCGTTTATCAAATCAGCGCTAACACAATAAAGTCACCGTTTAGTGACAAATTTATATTTTGGCGCGTCGCCAATCGTGTTAATTTACTTTATAGCTAGTCAAATGCGATAAGGAACTAAGTGCTTTTGATTTCATATTGATAAAAAATGTAGGCACGTGTAATTATTCACTGATATATTACTTATTTTCACTTATTATTATAATTAAAGATTAATTGGATATTTTTTTTAATTTTTTTTCACTTTTGATGTTTAATTGGGGTTTGCTTTCAGTGTAGCCGGATGTAACTGAATACCAGTATTTTACATGGAGTGACTGCCTATCTGACTTCCACAACCCAGTTACTGAGTAATACCATATCCCTGGATAAGCGCGGTTTTGGGCTTCTGACGACCCGTAACCACTGTCAAAGATCAACGAATGACACCCGGGATGTTGATCCCGGCTGTACTGTTCTTTACATACCAAGATCCCTCCGGAAAGCACGTTAAGCCGTTGGGCTTAACGTGCTTTCCGGAGGGATCTTGGTATGTAAAGATGGATGAATGGATGTTGTTTTTATTTGCATAAATAAGGTACAGAAAGTTCTTAAGATAATATTTTACATCGATCACTTATTATGCCATTAATGTCAGGGTCAAAATTTTACATGCTTAAATATTATTTTAAGAAAAATATTAATTAACTTTTAATAATACATGCGATTAGTAAATTATATTAAATCAATTAATTTTCAAGGTGAGTGATGTGAGGCCCTTGTCCACCGCGACTACATCTCGATGCATCCCCCCCTCGTCGGTTTTTAGGAAATATTTCCTGAGACTGCATATCTCTCGATTATGGAGGGTCTTAGCATTTAAAAAGCTTAGACCTCCACACTTTCGCGGGATATACAGCCCAATTACCGATGGCCGTGGGTGATGCATTCGATTTGCAGTCAGCAGCGTACGGACCCCCCTATCCAGAGCGTCGAGTTTGGTTGCAATTAATTCATTAACTACATTTTAAATATTACAATACACAACTTATAATCTAAGAACTCAAGCACAGTACAGCAGTGCGATTTTGTAACCATCTCACCGTGAAAACTTAGGTGAAGTGAGCGTGGATTGAGCTGCCATTCCAACTAATGCTAGGGATCGACATTATTGACAGCTCACTTTAAGCTCACTTAACTTTTCACGGTGAGGTTTTACAGAATCGATCGGCAGTATAACATAACATTACGACTGTATTCCTCGAAGGGCCAGGCAGAGGTTTAGCTATAGTAGTACATCCACATTTCGCCAGTTATGTTTATGTCCCATGTAATAAGGGACGAGTCTATCTAAAGCCAAGTACTCGTAGGTACCTAAGGTATAATAAAAGTAAGAACAACCAAAATGGCAAAACATTTTTGTCCCTTTTCTATCTTTCTCGAGACAAAGAAATATCACGTCATTTAACAGTAACACTATCCCGGAACATTGGAACAAGTTGTACAATGAAAGAAGCAAACGTGTCAAATTACGAAGTAAACCAAATGAAAGCGCGTGTATTCTGAGAGAAATAGACCAGTTTTATAAAGATTTAGGCGCAAAAAGAACAAGGGATAAAACGTGCGAATAAAGCAGCGGCCAAGTGTCAGTTGGACTCTTACACGAAGGGTTCCGTACTATCGTACAATATTTAACACTACAATTTTTTAAATTTTTTTTGTATAAAAATACGGTACTTTTAAGTTTTAATTTAATTTAATTTTTATTATTTGTGGTTATAGCGGCCATAGTAGTACACACTCAGTGAAAATTTCAACTGTCTACCTATTACGGTTCAAAAGTTAGAACCCTGTGACAGATGGACGGACGGACAGCGGAGCCTTAGTAATAGGGTTTCGTTAGAAACCTTTGGGTACGGAATCCTAAAAACAAAAACAACATAAAACGTGTGAATAAACAAGAAACGTGATAAATCCTTGGCTAGGCTGCGGTAGTCCCACACAAAACATCTTGTTTTGTATTCACGAATCACTTAATGATTTAACTTAGGGAATGAACTGCTTCTGCCAAGAGTTACGAGACCTTGATAAAGCTTTTATCCAGTAGATTTATTTCTCTCATTGCAAAGCAAAGGCCTTCTTTTTTAGGGTTCCGTACCTAAAGGGTGCACTACTGGACCCGACAATTAAAGGGGACCCTTTTATTTTTTACTTACAAGAGACGTGTTAAAAATCATCATCTGCCTAGCCTTTTCAGAACTATGTTGGGGTCGGCTTCCGGTCTAACCGAATGCAGCTGAATACCAGTATTTTACATGGAGCGACTGCCTATCTGACCTCCACAACCCAGTTCCTGGGTAATACGATACCCCTTGGTAAGACTGGTTGTCAGAGTTTTAGGCTACTGACGATCCATAACGATTGTCAAAGATCCACGAATGACAACCGGGATCAACGGCTTAACGTGCTTTCCGAGGCACGGAGAGCTCTTGGTTTGTGAAGATGGTCACCCATCCACGGAACAACCACGGCAAGCGTAGCTTAACCTGATTGATCGACCCGTGCGGCTGTTATTACTTAGCCCCTAGCCCGTGTTAAAAATATGTACTGTTAAATAATGTAGTTTTCACCTTGGCTGCTTTTTTGCTGCTAATTTTAACCAATGGATAATTGGTTTTCATAGGAATCAAGTTCGCCGTACCTACGCTAATATAGCCTAGAGCGATGTCACTCATGTTCCGAATTAATTTACCTCGATCGTGGGGTATTATAATTGGATCAATTGTACTCCATAGTTGCAGTGCACTGACAAGAGCTATTGATCATATTATAATCGAAGTCTACCGACAGGAATATTCAACATATCTAAATTGTTCGACAGAAAACTGTTGACAAGATTCTGGGGGGGTAACTGCATAATACACTATCAGTAGGAATGGCTCTTATTTTGACAGTTTAACCACATCCATTGCATTATTTACGTTGTTGAGCAGAACAATTCTTCGAACATTTGAAACAATGTATTAGTAATATCCTTCAAAATAATTCAAACTGTGATTGATCGTGTGTTACGTACTTTGGCTCAGGTCCTTGAGCCTGCACACCTTTTCAATAATGCAGTGAATTCGAAGAGCTTTTACCGTTATTATTGCTAAGACACCTTTAATAACTGTTATCAATATTACAATCAGAGTGAACGGAATCAATTTTCTTTTAATCCGTGAAGTCTTTTGAGTGAAGAGAGGGTAATAGGTTCAGAAATAAAGTTATCCAAGAATCGGAGTTACCGAAATGGCTTGCACAGAAAGCAAGCTGAAGTAGCAGTAGGCTAGCAGTCGAGCAGACGAGTCCTAGAGTGGAGAACGTGTATCGGCAAGCGTAGTGTGGGACGCCTCCCAGCTAGATGAATCGACGACCTTAAAAAGGAGGCTGGGACAGCAGATCAACTGGAAACGGCAGGCTGTGGTCAAAGTATTGTGGCGCAGGGATTGCGGACAGGCCGCCTGGGAGAGGGCGTTGTCTTGCAGTGGACTGCAAAGGCTGAGTTGATTGATTGATTAGGTTCCGATATTGAATCGTGTTTTCTTTTAACGTCACATCAATCATCTTTACTATTATATTAACCCATAATCGTTTGCTACGAAGCTGATCTATCTGACTGGCCTTATTTCTAATCTTATTATATATAACTAGCTTCTGTCCGCGACTTCGTCCGCATGGAATTGTTGGTTCCTCCGACCCGACCAGTCGCAACAACGCGTCGCCTGCCCGCGCTATTATTTGTTTTCGCTTAGCGTTCTTACTTTTTTCGGACTTTCTTTCTTTCTGCTCAGCTCCGAAGAGTCGTAGCGTCATATTAAATAGCCAGAGATCGCGTTCAAACATACAAACTCTTCAGCTTTATTATTATTATTGCCTCAACTTGAGATAGTTAGAAACAATCGTAAACAAGAATTAAGAAGAGGAGAAGGAACGAAGTATTTAAAACAACCAAAACCAATAGAAATATAACGACATCCAATCAATTTACATCACCCAATGGCAATACCGACAATGTCATTAATCCGCGTAAAGTATGAACACCGCGAGTCAGAAAAATTACGTATTTGTATAACGCCATCTATGGGTAAATGGATAAAACGTCTGCACAAAGTATTCGTGAATGTTTTAGCGGCATTTTGCGTTTTAGTAATTTTCTATTATCTTCGAAACTATATGACCAATTGACATACTGTAAAGGGCAAATCTTATCTCTATAATGTCCTTGTGATCATAAAATAATTATTTTGATAAGGATTCATAATTAAAAAACATATTTTTATCCAAACGTAAGCATGTGAAAAAATACTCATTTAAAACATAAAAGTGATATTAAAAGATAAAAATATGGTGTCGCGGACTTTTTTGTAGAACTATTTAAGGCGGACCAGATTGCCGTACATTGTTTTTAGTTATATACAACTTTTGAGGCAGTGCATGCAAATAATTCTGTTTTAAGAGGTATTTCTTTCCGACTTGCTAGACAAAAGTTGTGATAGCTCAGCTAAAATGCATGATGTAAACATAATTTATAGTCTATAGCACTCACACATAATGTAGCTTTCTACTAGTGAAAACCTTTTTAGAATTGGATCATTAACTCCGGAGATTACCCCCTACATACAAACAAACAAACAAATTTTACCTCTTTATAATATTAGTATAGAAGTATAAATATCAAAATTGTTAGTCGGAATAGTCTTAAGTAATTGTTTCAGGATACGGCTGAAGATTTAAGAAGATACTGGTATTATTATTTATTTATATTTCAGACGACAAGATCCATTTTGTTAGTAAAAAAATGATTAAAACTATGTTAGTTCACGCACAAACGCAAACAATTTTTGTTTGTAAGAGGTGATTTCTGGAACTTACTGATGCGCATACAAAAAATGTTTTCAATGATAGAAAGCTAAAGAAAAAAAAAAGAAAGAAAGAAAAACAAAAAAAGAAAATGCATTTATTAAGCTAAACTATTTTTGAGTGTCATAGGATGTTTTATGGTATGGTACTTCTATGTGGACGAAGTCGCAGGCAGAAATGAGTTGACAACAAAACATAGAGAACGCTCAAAGCGTATTTGACGTCCTGCAAACAAACACATTTTTTTATCCTCTTCTAACTTTGCCCGAGCACTAGAACTCATATGGTTGCGTTTGTGACTCGAATAAATTACGTGAAAAGGAATTGTTTGTTTATGGATATCGTTTGTGGCGAGCCTGCGTTAAAACCAGAGTGGGTTATCATTATCAGAGTACCAAACATTGTGTATAACGCGACAATCCGATAAACTATTGAACTGGATTTAAAATAGTGTGCTTTTCAGCCTTTTTATCGCATCTATAATAGGTGCCGGTACCTACACGTATTTCCCGGAGGGTCACAAGTAAATTCTTGGAAATTTGAAATAGTGATATCAGTAGGTGGGTATTGAGCAACTTTTTATAAAAAAGCGATACTTCATATATTATGATATTTTAAAGAATTCGCTATAAGTAAAATACCCATAGAATAGTAACTAATAATATCCAGTCATCTGTATAGCCTTTTCCTAACTATGTTGGGGTCGGCTACCAGTCTAACCGGATGCAGCTGAATACCAGTATTTTACATGGAGCGACTGCTTATCTGACCTTCACAACCCAGTTACTGAGTAATACGAGTACGATACGCCTTGGTAAGACTACTGGTTGTCGGGACTTTCGGGCTACTGACGACCTGTAACGACTGTCAAAGATCCGAACGAATGACGGCCGGGACCAAAGGCTTAACGTGCGTTCCGAGGCACGGAGGGGTCTTGGTATGTGAAGATCGTCACCCATCCACGGACCAACCGTGGCAAGCGTAGCTTAACCTATTCGATCAACCCGTGCGGCTGTTATTATACTTAGCCACAATCCTAACTAATAATATCCCGTGACCCTTTTTGGAAACCATAAAAGTGTAAGGGTTTGGCCAGAATGGTTATGATTTAAAGAAAATATATCTATTCAATATTAATATGCAAACGGTAAATATTAATATTGAATAGGCAATATGTTCCTTTAATACCAACAAACGAAAAAAAAAGCTCAAGTACAGGGTTGAAACGTTTGCGAAATTGTAATAGGGTCGCGTACCTAAGCATTTTGTTCCTCACAGATTATATAGCGATTACCATACGGAGAGGACACGTACGTTTTAATTAGTTATACACCTACCTACATGTTTTATTCATAACTTGTTTTATACTAGCTGCGCCCCGCGTTTTCACCCGCATAAGTTTCGATCCCGCGGGAATATCGGGATAAAAAGTGTCGTATATGTTAATCATGGGGGTCTACTCCGTAGTAGTATCGGCCGAATGTTCGGCCGTTTCCTGCTACGAAGTTAGTATTTGGTTCGGTCGGTTCCGATCCTACACTCCTACACTCTTTCGAATATTGACTATGGTCCCGACCCAACTGAGCCGATCCGAACTTTTTTCGCATTTATCAATAATATTCGGTTCGGCCATGTGTCGGTCCGATCCGAACGTTCGCACTTTGCACTTCGGAGTAGGCCCAGCACTCATCATCTAAACCATCTGTGTACCAAATTTCATCAAAATCCGTTCTGTAGTTTTTGCGTTAAAGAGTAACAAACATCCATTCATCCATCCATACATACAAACTTTCACGTTTGTAATACAAGAATTAGTAGGACTATCTTCTGTTCGGCGACTTCGTCCGCGTCAAGTTTCTTGTTCCTCCGACCTACCCAGTCTCAACGCATCGCCTGCCCGCGCTATTCATTCGTTTTCGTGTTCTTTCTTTCTTACCTTTTTCGTCTTGTTCGGCTCCTAAGTCCGTGATGTGTGATGTTAAGTACCCTATAGCCTTCCTTAAGAATTGAGCTATCAAATGCAAAAAGAATTTTTCAAATCCAACTGGTAGTTCCAGAGATTAGCGCGTTCAAACAAACAAACAAATGCTTTATTATTACTATTAGTATAGAAATAGATTTGGAAACGAAGCAGATGAATCAAAGGTGACTTATAATAGGTATTTACAAGATGTCAGCGGAAACGCCGGGAGCGGACGACCTAGAAGGATATTTATAGTGACCTTATTGGTGATGTTCTTCAGGATGGTCAGGTTCGTAGTACTCGCAACCGGAGTGCGTGTATGACCGTAGTCGAAGTAAAAGGAGTATGCAAGGATTACGATTCTCAGGCGCCATCTCCACGGCGGGAGAATCGCGGCGATAGTCTCACCGTGGCATCTAATTCTCGCCGCGATGATATCGCCGTGTCTACACACGGCGATATTTCTAATAGAGTGGAAAAAAGAAATACGTGGCACGACAATATCGCCGCGGTTCTTTCGATCGTGGAGACGGCCCCTTACATACTCCGTTTGCTTTATTTACGCGTTATCAGGAACTACAGTACACCACTTGGTGCGCCAGATGGCGTTCTGTAGTATCTACCTAACCCCATGGGAGAAGGCGTGATTTTATATATGTGTATATCAGTCATTTTATATTTATACCAGTGCCTATTAAAAATGTTACCTAATAGGCATAATTTCAGTTCAAAGTAGTATTAAAGTTTCAGCAGTTCTACATAAATATTATGAAGGTAGATAACGAACGCCCGCAAAATTTTTAGAGAAAAATTATGGTCCTTAGAAACAAGATATTTTCTGAAAGTGGAACGGAATTATCTTAATGGAAATTTTCTTTTGTCTCTAGCCTTGTAGGGTAGGCATTGCTGAAACAATTAAAGGGAATATTCGTTGAGTAACTAAAAGCAGAGGGGCAATTCTCGTAATTTTAAGAACGTTCACAGTCAGAGGGGTAATTCTCGTAAATTTAAGAACGTTCACGGTCTGATCTCAGTCTCAATCTGTCAAAAAGCACTTCTAATTTCCCTACATTTTGACAAGTTTTTGACATTTGTTTGTCGCCGAGATGACACTGCGACCAGATTTTGAACATTTTAAATTACGAGAATTGGCCTTCTGGTCGTCCTAATAACAATTAGTGACGACAATAAAATAAGAGCTGATTAAGTTCTGAGTTGAGCTAAAGTTCTTTCTTCTCAGAGTAGTCAGATAGGAAACGCCGACCTCATCTAGTTTATATAATATGATTGACGTGTAAAAATGTTTGTACAAACCTACCTAATCGCTAACTTTGCTTTGCTTTGCCGATATTTCTATCCAGCAGGAAAAATTAACACGAATAAATATGATTTAATGTATATAGGCAGGTATGTTATGTGATACATATATACATTAAAAAAACACACGTGTCTACGACTGGTTTCATTCCCAGTAGGTAATCCTAAAAAAGCTCCGAGCGACACCGACTCGGGCGCGTCGAGTAATGAATTTCCCAATAAATACTGCAACTTTCCTCTTAAATCAATTAAGAACGACACACGCATCACTACTTTTACAAGAAACACAAAATATTTTTACAAAACTAACGTTGAAGTAACATTTATGAGAAAAGTTTGACCTAAGTCTAATTAAAAGTCATGTAAATGTATATGCGCTAGTCGGACCTTTTTCAATATAACCCCAGCGTTCGCCTCCGGACGCCGACCACAAAAAAAAAAACATATCCTTTTCATGCCGTCCAAAAGGTATCCCTACACTGAAAATCAAATATTTACGTTCAACTTTATTATTAATACCTACTCATTAAATCAGAACTCCGTATGAAGTTTTAGGACCACTGGTGGCCTAGTGGTAGCGGCTGCGACTGAGTTGTAGGTCGTAGGTTTGAACCCAGACAGGCGCTTTCCTTTGTGTAAATTATTCATCACCACTGTTCTTAAATCGGCGGAGGAAAACATCATGAGAAACCGGAAAAGAGCCAAAATTTTGAAGACATGTGACATCTATACCAACCCGCGCTGGGCCGTGGTGCGGCCTACTCCCCCTCACCGAGAGGAGACCTGTGTCCCAGCAGTGGGTACATTATAGCTTGATTATGCTATTATGTATCAAATTAGAACTCCGCATAAAGTAAAATGTCCGCTGCAGGAGCTCAGGACGTCTATTTCAATGAACATAAACATCCCGAAACATTAGAGGTGGTAATTTATTTTTTTATTATAATAATATCCTTTTGAAGGTTTCAGGGGCTTAAGTGAAATTAATAAGGTAGTCAGGAAAGGTACGGATGCCCCAGAAAGTTAATTAAGTACCTTTTTCTACAATGTTTTTATAAAACTTTAGATTTTTATCACAGAGTGTGAAGTTCTTCTGAAATGTTTATTTGATTTTGGTACTTATACAAAAGACTAGGGTAGGGTAAAGACTAGGTAGGGTACTTTTTTATTTTTTTTATACCTAATTAGGACTTTTATGAAAAAAATAACGTTTTTAAAATTAATATTTTCATTCATTTCGCGTGTTTTTTTATGGAGGAAAATAATGAAAAGAAGTTACGAAAAAGTCGGGGTTATATAATTATTTGTACGAGTACAATAAACTGGTGAAAGCGACAGATATTATAATTTTACTAGTTACTGTTTTAAGGTTTTCCCCTTATTTACAATTTTTACCTTTTTGCTACAAGATGAAACCAGAAAAGATAACCTCATAGTACTTATAGGTACTATATTATGTCGTTTCTCAGTATTATACCTCTGATTTGGCACTAATGTCAAAAATCAAATCGATCTTTATTTTCGTGGTCATAAGGTTGCGGTTGGATTGCTGCTACTGACAAGTCTGTCAAAATCGCAGTGATCTTTGTTGTTGTTTTAATAAGGTTGCTGTTGGGTTGCAGCTGTCAGAGGTAAAATAGCTGTGTAAGGACTCTATACGCTTCATTTTTGTCGTATTGATCTACTTAATAAAAATCTTAATTTCGTTCATTCATTCACTGACCGATAACGCACAGTGTAAATCTCCGGATCTAGAAGCATGAAACGTTGTACAAGAGTTTCGAAAAAAAGTGAGAACAAAGAAAGGATTTTTGAAAATTCATCCCCTAAAGAGGCTAAATAGGGGATGAAAGTTTGTAAGGAAGTTCGTCAATTTTGTCGATGGGAAATCCTTCACACGCCTTGGTCATCGTGACCGAAATCGGTCGGGAGGCTATTAATAGGTAATAGGTAAAACGGGCTGGTGTCCGCAACTCCACAACAATGCGCGTATTTTGCGTACGGGTGGGAAAATCGATCATTCAATCCACCCCAGCTCCTCAAGGAAGGCCAGCAACGTCTTGATGTTACTGACCGTCTCAAGTAGGGTACCTGGGTGACCCAGGCTGGGTCACCGAAGTACTTTGCCCTGTACGTGGCGACCACCGGGCAGTTTAGCAGCACAAGCGCCGCTGTCTCGTCATCCTCCATGCAGGCTCTGCACAGCGGACTGTCTGTTACTCCTATGACATGGAGGTGTTTGTTAAATGACCCATGACCAGTTAAAGCTGCAGTAACTGTACGCAGCTTTAGTTTATTTAGACGGAGAACCTGTTTCGTGAGGCAGCCATCAATTGTGGGAAGTGCTTCCTTGGCCTGCCTACGTTCGCCTAGCTCCGTCCAAAGTTTGTCGTATTAGTCTCTGGTGCGTTTTCTTACCAGAGTACGTATGTATCTGGTAAGAAAACGCAGCGCTTGCAGAACAGCTATGCTGTCTGAGAGTATGCGGATCGAGTGTTCCTTAACTTCCCTGGCCTGGCCGGGAGGCTAGTATACATTACATAGATTTCGATATCTGTCATGGTGACCAATCTCAACGGAGATTGGTCACTATCTCTGTTCTTTTACTCTCATAGTCCGATGGGAAGGCAATCCGACACGACCGGGGAAAGATCAGGCGCAGGACCAACGGCTTTAGGTGCTTTCCGAGGCACGGGGGTATTAAGCCGCCAACTTCCAAACTCCGGACTGTTACTGAGAAATCCCTAATGGAAAATCCAATAACACTTTGTCCGACCTGGGTATCGAACCCAGGACTCCACGCTCAGCAGTCGCGCTTGCAACCACGAGACCAACGGGGCAGTTATATATGTATGGGATGTACCTATAACTATACTAATAATAAAGCTGAAGAGTTTGTTTGTGTTTGTTTGAACGCCCTAATCTCTGGAACTACCAATCGGATTAAAAAAAACTTTTTGCATCTGATAGCCTGATTCTTGAGAAAGAAAGCTAGGCCCAAGCGTAATGTTAGGAGTCGAGCAAAGAGAAAAAAAGTCAGAAAGCACGCTAAGCAAAAACGATGTATTAGCGCGGACAGGCGATGCGATGCCATGCGATGGGATGCGATGGGTCGGGAGAATCAGAAATTTCACGCGAATAATGAGCAATATATCCGTCTTCTGACAGATATAGCTACCCCAGCACTTGCGGCTTCGTTAATATAGAATACAGAAGAGGATAGTTACAATGTAATCGACAACGATATTGTACGCGTAGCCGTGTACCACTAATTAATACCTGCAACTATTGTCTAGGAGGAAGCGGAGTAATTCATACCCTAATTAATTTCGAATGTTTGTGCGTGTTATGAACTAAATAGGGGTGAAAACGGACCGCGTTCGTATGGTGCATGATAGCCGGATTACGGTCGATCGACGTGAAATGTTTTCTTTCAATGTTGATTACATAATCAGTCTTAGGCCTCATTTAGGAGACGCGGCGCGTCGCGCGTCGCGTGCGGCGTGGCGTCTCGCGGCGCGTCGAGCGATTTTCTGTTTACGGAGCGGCGGCGCGTCAAGCGGCACTTATCATCGCACGCGTAAACACAAACGTATGGCAATATAAGACGTTGTTCATAGAGACGCGGGGCGGAAAGCGTGGCGGTGCCCGCCGCTGCGCCCGCGGCGAATCCTCAAGCGTGTAGCAAAGCACGCGGCGGGCAACGCTGCGGCGCACGCGGGATACTCAATCAACCCGAACAGTTTTAGGTTAGCGGAAGATGGGAGCGCAAATTAAATTAATTAGTAATTATTTGCGTTCTGCAATTTCCAAATATGACTGGCAGAAGATTCCGCCGCGGGCATCGCTTCATCGAGAATTGCCGCTGCATGTGCCGCCGCGATAAACACCGCGTGAGACGCGGCGGTACCAGCCGCGGGCTCGGCCGCAAAAAACGCTCCATTTCAAGCAAACGCGTCTAAAATCGCTTCTCCGTAAACGCACTCATACAACGCCATATGTTTGAATAGTGCGGGCCGCGCCGCACAACGCGACGCGCGACGCCCCGCGTCTCCGTAAATGAGCACTAAGAAGCCATGTCTTCGAATTTTTGGTTCTAGGACCAGTCGGTTTCTTTCACCGTTTTGAGGGCAGTGGTGATGAAACAATTTACACAAAGCCTGTCAGGGTGCAACACCACCTAGAACTCGTTAGTCGAGGCTGTTTCCTCTGGGCCACCACGTTGATCGGTGGTGTTGAACTCACCATTAACGACCGTCCATATTTTTTTTTACTTTAAAAGAAAATGACTATCGCTCAATTACATTAGTTAAAGAAAATTAGACAAGTTCATACGTTCATCTCACAGAACTCCAGACATGCAGACATTCATTCGTCCCAGTCTCATTACAGTCAGGTTTAGCGACCGTATTGATCAATGGTCGGTTGTACATCAATCGACCATCGTAGGATAAGAAATACCGCATATGTATTAAGGCAATCAATAGCAACTAGTCGACGTCGATCATCCGTAGTCCGGTTGTACCTTAACACAGCTACGTTCTATTATTACATCCAAAGTAAAGCGTTTCAGTGGAAATAAGGTTGAAATTCATAATTCACGCTTGACTTGAATTCTTGGTAAAAATAGGCATCTTTTATCATCTTAAAAAGGGATTATCCATCGGTATCTGAAAGCCTAATCAAGAAACCCTGATCTGTAAATACGATTTGATTGTGATTGGGTACCCTAAATAGCAAACAGCTTACAGATTTAGCCGCAGAATTAATCAATTAGAATCTGGAAACCTAAATTAGCTGGTAGATTGATAACAGTACCACAATGACAGACAATAGCAAAACCACTTTAAAAATAATTAGAATGTTGGCTAAGAGGGGATTAGTTTGTGGATAAGTAATAACAGCCGCATCAATTGATCAGGTTAAGCTACGCTTGCCGCGGTTGGTCCGTGGATGGGTGACCATCTTTACATATAAAGACCCCTCCGCTCCTCACATTAAGCTGTTGGTGCCGGCTGTCATTCGTGGATCGTAACTGGGTTGTGGAGGTCAGATAGGCAGTCGTTTCATGTAAAATACTGTTATTCAGCTGCATTTGGTTAGACTGGAAGTCGACCCCAACATAGTTGGGAAAAGGCTAGGCAGATGAGAAGATGAATTATTATAATTGTATGTTCAACGATCGACGGTCGTGTTACTCATCGTATTTTGCCTTATCGAGGGGGGTCCCTCATAACATAAGGTAAAATACTTTATTGTTTTACAATAGAAATGAGTACATGGGTATGTACTCATTTCTATTGTAAAACAGACAGCACACCTATAAAGATAACAAAAGTATCCAATATGCTCATTAATTGCAGCAAATTTTGAAGTCTGCAGAAGAGAAATAAAACGGAAGTGTGATATTTTTCCCTCCAGTCCTTGAAAAGCGTACCTAAATTAATCAGAGTGGAGAGTGGATTCCGCATCGAGGAGGAGAGCTCTATTCACGCCGAACTGAATAGTTTCCACGTTCACAATACTGAACAATGGAACCCTTTGTACGTGTAGAATTATCGACGAAGATTTGCAAAATGTATTCAGATAAGACGTTCGGTTCGCTCTGTTCTAATCTTAGTGCTAACCGTGTGGGAACAGATGAGCTAAGAGTCTTGGGATATACACAGGGATGAATAAGAATATACATTGATTTTATTAGAGTATAAGACTTCCAGCGATAATTAAATCTGATAAGAAACGATAATAAGATCTGATAAGGCAGAAACCAAATCAGTAGGCACCCATTGTGTATTATGTGTACGGAACATACATTATGTGTAATCGCAAAGGTTAACATGGGATGAAACTGTATGTGGAAAGATTATAACGTTATCGCTTTAATTATCCATGGCCTTATTTCAACAACAAGAGTTCACGTAATTTTATTATGAGGATAACCTGATGATGCTCCTCGATAACCTTTTTGTTGCCAACACACAATCATGATAATAGAACAATGTGTAAAACAAAAACTTGTTGAACTCTCGAGAAACGCTTCAAAATTATCCCAGCATTATTTAAAGAGAAGTTAATTAAATAAATTACTTATTTCAAGTTCCTTAAACCAACCAAGCCGTTGTTTCAACACTTTTTGAAGCACGCCAAAATTAAAGCTCTTGAAATATTTTCATCAAAATTGGAGTGTTCCTAGCCGCAAAGAGTTAAACCATAACATCGTAAAACCCTTTGAAAACAGACCGTTATTATTTGAGCTCCCTTGCGACCCCGCACCTTCTTTATTTCGAACTCGAGGGGTTATGAGGAATGGTTGACGGGGTTCTTCAATGGTTGGTTGTTAATAGTTCAGTGGCTGTTATCGCTGTGAATGCTGTGATTGAGCAAGCCAAGGCCACGAGAGTTCGTGCTCCGAATGTAATACAAAATGCGTCTTACAGTAAACAGTGGCATTAAAACAAATCGAGATTATATTAGTCATTGTTTACTGGTGATTGTGACTTATGTGCGTTGTGATGCATTTGTATGTGTTCGTTGTTTATAGTTGTAAGTAGCTGCATGTGCTCTGTGACTGCACTTGTCTTATTGGTACATATTTTGGGACGAACAGTTTCCTTAGCCTCAAAGTCGAAGTCCTACTTAAACCAAATTATTTCACTTATTTCAACTAGTATTAAAAGGCAATATTGGACGTCAAAAACAAAACCCTTTATAGTTACCAAATTAACTAAGTACCTAAGTTCTAAGAAATTGTATTAACTACTTTCTGTTACGTAGTTTGGCTGTGAAAACGTAGAAAGCAGATAGACTAGGATTCGGAAAAAATACCAAATTTAACCTGCCCATATATTCTGTAAAAATGTCATCGTGAAAACTTAGGTGAAGTGAGCTGTCAATGTCACATGTCAGGGGCCACGGTATCTCTTCCGAACAACCCGCAGTCCTGGCAGAATCCCTAGCATCAGGTGGAATGACAGGTAAATCACGTACGTTTGCACGGTGAGATTTTTTCACGGTGAGTGCGGCTGTTGTCAAACAGCATGTGAGTTTATTTGCTGTTGTCATTTTGGTCAACCAATCACGACTGCTAACGTGATATATGACAGCAGATTTACCGATGAGAGACTCAATCAGCTTTTAAGAGACCATTGTTTTAACTTGGTTAAAAGGCACGTAGTTAACACATCCAGGCTGTGCGTAGTGTACGTACCTATGCAAACTACGCACAGCCTGCGGGGTAATTGCGTCTCAAACTATTAGTAGCAATGGCTTTACAGTTCAACAACATTAATTGCGTTATTAGCGTTGTTGAGCAGCCACATTTTTCGAACATATGAAGCAATGGATTAGCAATATCCTTTAAAATGATTCAGATTGATATTGTGTTACGCCATTATGGTCCTGTTAACTACTCACAAATAACTCATTTTTATCTACTAAGTACCTAAAATAATGCATTGCATTGATAGCATACATGTCATGCATGTAATATCGTATGGAGCTCGCTCCAAAGCGTTTAACTGCGCGACCCGGAAGACAAATAGCCGACGAAGCTCAAAAGTCCCGCATGGCCAGTATTCTAAAGTGATTGCACTGGCTATCTCTACTGTTTGATATATGAACACTGAGTCAAATTTCTGTGCAGTTGGAAGGAGCTCTCTGATATAGACGACTGTAAAGACAGGCAAATTTATTATTTAGCAAATTGACTACCAACTTATATTGTCCGTATGTTCAAGTCACAACTCCAGTCCAGTCCAGCTGTATGAACGGCAAATTGACGTAGTGTTTAAATTTGCTTTTAGCAATTAATTTCCTTGAGTGTACTTACTTAGAGGTAAACGTAAGATTGAGTGCACTCAGTAAATAGCATCTTATTAACACACTAATATATTTAAAGCGAAGCCGGGATTTTCAGACTAGTGAATTGTTAAATTAACTAGTGATTTGTTAACTTTGCCTGCATCATTCCATTGCTGGGCAAAGCCTCTCCTGATGACTTCCAGCTCTTTCGGTCCAGGGCTAAAGTGGACCACTGGTCGTTTGTTTTCTTCAGCTCGTTCCGAAATCTTCCATGGGGTCTGCCGTGACGCCTTCTGGCTGTGTCAGGGCTCCACTTAGTGGTTATTTTGGCCTACAGCTCATTGAGCATGCGGCAGACGTGGCAATTCAGTCCTATTTTAGCTTAGCAGTTATTTGAGCAATCGGCGTCAGTAATCTGTGTTTTGGAGCGCAGTGTGGTGTTGCGAATATGGTCTGTCAATTTGACGCCGAAAATACTGCGCTCCATTAAAACTTTTATATGATCGAATTGATAACAACATTTTCCCAAAACATTGTTATCATTATCACAGATTAATTCAAAACTATCCTCTATAGATATAACTTCCTTAAATTATCGCTTTATCTATCTCGGAAGCGACCCACGTTTACGTAAACGTCGGTTTTACAGGAAACACGTTTACGTTTACAATTCGGTTTTCGGCGTGAGCAAATGTATCGTGTATTCATTAAGTTCTTCTACTAATGCTTTGCTTGTGGTTTGAGCTTAGAGTTCAGTGGACTGAGTATTTTACTATTTTGTGCTTGGTTTAAATCATTCAAATATCTTTTGGTATCCCACAAGATTAGGCAAGGGCTTAGAGGCTAACAACCGGTTTCTGTATCGAGAATTGTCATGCTATACTTTAGCATTAGGTACTTAAGGTCAAAGCCCGCGACATTCAAAATATTGGCAAAAAACAATATGTAAGAAATTTTTAATTCACGGGCTATATTGATGGCATCGCCTTAAGTAATGCTACATAAGAGTTTCACAAGTTTTCGTCTTCAAATTCTCAATTCAGAAACCGGGTGTAAGTCTGTACCAACCGGCCGATCTATTCTGTAAAATCTCACCGTGAAAACTTAAGTGAAGTGATCTTGAAGTGACCTGTCAATAGTGTCAATAAAATCAGGTAAAATGACAGCTCACTTTACTTAAATTTTCACGTTAAGAGTTTTACAGAATAGCACTACTGATTGCTTGATAATCAACTTACAGCATAATCAGCCTATGATATCCCACTGCTGGGATACACGCCTCCTCTCTGTGGGTGGGAGTGGGACGTAATCCAACACGTGGGAACAGTGCGGGTTGGTAGATGTCACATGCCTTCGAATTTTCGATCATAAGACATGCCGGTTTCCTCATGACGTTTTCCTTCATTGTTTTGAGAGCCAACTTGATCGCGGTGAATTCAGGTCTAACTTTAGAACAATCAGTCAATACCTTCTATAGTTTACTTAATAAACTCCGTAATATTAAGATTTTACAACTGTATTTAAATTTCCTTAAACGTAAACGAACGTCTGAAGCAGATCAATAAAGTTTTGTTAGGATATAACTCTACGACTGTTCAGATTGTTTGGTTAGAAACGTCGGAAGTAAAGGGAGAATGGGAAAAGGAAGTTTGGAAGAAAGGAAATTGAATTTTTCAAATATAACATGTGCTGTTTTTAGAATAATATGTTAACTGTCATCGTGGTTCGTAAAGCTCCATCGCTTTGTTTATGTTACAATTATAATTAGACTGACTGTTGCCTGCGACTTTATATGTCTTTATAACTTTGTATTTTATTTCTGTAGGTAGGTTTTTGTAAACACTTTTACACGTCAGCCATATTTTTAAAACTAGACGCAGGCTGCCTGTCCATCTTTCATAACGATTCGTTTATGGTTTAGGCGGGAAAGGTAACAAACAGACCGACAGTACTGTCGCATTTCACAGGCCTGTTGGTCTAGTGGTTAGTGACCCTGACTGCTATGCCGGAGGTCGTGGGTTCGATTCCCACCCAGGACAAATGTTTGTGTAATGAGCACGATCATTTGTTCTGTGTCTGGGTGTAATTTATCTATAATATTTATATATTTAGAAATATATAAGTATGTTTATCAGTTGTCTAGTACCCATAACACAAGCTCTGCTTAGCTTGGGACTAGATGGCGTTGTGTGATAGTTGTGGAATATTTATTTATTTTTTATTTATAATATTAGTATGGATTGAGTAAAAATAAGTAATTAAGTATTTAGTATTAACTACCTTTTTCAGTTTAACTATACTCGAGCGAGCAGTAACTTTTGAACTACCCACTTATGGCCAAGTAACCAAAAAAAGGCCGCTTCAAACGGTCACATCAAAAAGTCGTAAAAAAGACCATCTTGAGAGCGCATCCGTCCCTCTTGAAGTACTCCCGTAACAATCAGGGTCACTCGGAGTCGTTCTCAAGTGCACATTACGACTGTCAAGTGTTGCCCTAAGGATCTCTAGCGAGAATAGTCCTGCTGAAGTGTGTACTTACCTACTAGTAGCTATTTATGAGTGGACGAAAATGTGTTGGGTGATAGATTACAGTATAGACGTTTATGGAAAGGGCATGTTGGATTTACGTCAACCGGTTACTTTCTTTAAAAAAACCGGTGGCTGATTTATGGCCGATTCCCATAATTTACGACCCGTATTGGTTAAAATTAAAACTCGTGTATTTTTATCAATAATGAAGCAAATAACTCATACATTTGCATAGTAGACCCTCCAATATGAAAATAGCTATGACAGGTAGAATTTATTTAAATGCTCAGTTTGGCAATAAAAAATGCTACCATTGCTAATCAAAACGATTCGTTTTTGTTTATATGAACGGAGTCTTAGATACTTGCTATTGAACATAAATAAAAATAACATATCATCACTGTTTTGCTCGATGGGGTAGGCAGAGGTCGGTTGCCATTAATCGGACAAAAATTTTGAGTTTCTGCTGCTACTGAGAAAATCTTATTAACACTTCACACAAACGAAAGATCGGAACAATGACCCAGGACCTTGCTATACATACCTTCACTAATTAGGAGTTCAGTCACCTTTTGTACGCTGAAAAAGGTGACCAAGCAATAATTGCCATGGGATAGGAAATGTCTTTTACAACGTGGAGACGACAATACGACAATAAATTAAAACTCTGGCAATATTTATACAAGGAGTATTTTGAAACTATCAAATAAATCCTAACATCGAAAACGTGACACTTTAGGGTTCCGTACCCAAAGGGTAAAAGCGGGACCCTATCACTAAGTCTCCACTGTCCGTCTGTCACCAGGGTGTATCTCATGAACCGTGATAGCTAGACAGTTGAAATTTTCACAGATGATGTATTTCTGTTGCCGATATAACAACAAATACTAAAAACAGAATAAAATAAATATTTAAGTGGGGCTCCCATACAGCAAACGTGATTTTTTTTGCCGTTTTTTACCCGATATTAATAACGGCAACAGGTAGACGCTTGAAATATTCACAGAAGATTTAGTTGTATATTCACTTTAGAAATAAATAATTAAAATAATTAATAATTTTAAGGGGGGCTCCCATACAGCAGACGTGATTTTTATAGATAATGGTACGGAACCCTTCGTGCACGAGTCCGACTCGCACTTGGCTGGTTTTTTTTTATGAACAAACTAAACAGTATGGGCCGACTAGGGGTTTTGCCAATCTTTGACAAGCTATACTGACTAAATTATTGGATATATTTGATTGAATTTTTGTATGCAGACTGGGAACATCATTAAGTTCAATTTTTTGTCGTCTCCACCTCGTAGAATAGGTGACCGATTGCCCCACTGTATTAAACTTCATCAGTGACCTCTTACAGGCTTAATATGAAGAACAGTAGAGATTAAATCTGTCTGCCATTTACTAAAATGTTTAATTAACGCCGCCATAACGAAGGAAAGATAATGGTAATGGTGATGGCGTGCCTTCTCAATATTAACAGGTGGTTCTTTAGGTAAGGGCTCTACCGTTGTGAAGATAATGGTTACTTGGTTACGGGAATGGAAAGATAATGATAAAATATACTGTTTTGCATAACATAAACGTGAATTTAATCTTCGTTGAAGTTATTTCCTTATTTTTACCCATACAGAAGGAGATTCCTCCTCTCTCCTGTTTGATCTATGTTGTGCCCGACAGGGTCCATCAATCAATCAATCAACTTGCCCTCTTTCACCGGTTTCATAAGGTTCATAACTCATTTGTTGGGCTTGGTATAACAAAATACCCTCTTCTTTGCTAGACTTGCCTTTTAATGCGTTTAAAGCCCAAGTAAAATCCAACCTTTGTTCAAAGGCATACTATTCCATCAAAAACTACTTACACGATAAGAATAGTGGGTCGCCCTAATTAACTCAAGACAATGTTCATGTTCTTTCTCCAGAATTAGCTTACTGACAGGTTATTGTTATTAGTATTCACTTATTTATTTATTTTACTTCGATGGTCCTAGTTTATCATTTGTGACTTGTGTGACTTCAAGTGACAGCTATGTGAACAGAACCCAGCAATGCATAAATATGTAAGCTGTCACGCCCTTTACGCCTGGAGGCTTTTATTTAGGGAGTAAGTTTTTATTTACATTTTAATTTTAAATAATTATTTTTTAGCTTGAGTACGAATAGTTTTTATTATATTTGTTGGTATATTGGCGTGGCTAGCTGACATATGGCAAATAATTTAATTTTATGTTCTGTGTCTTGTAATGTTAATTACTTAACACCTAATATTGTATACAATCAAGTATCAAGTATTTTCTAATTGAACAGACAGCTGTGCTGCTGGGGAGTTTGTTGCGCCACTTCTTCTCCCCAGCGATAGCACTAGGAAGTGGTGAAGGGCGGGCGTTTTTCGGGGACTATCTTTTGTAATTTTGACAAGTGCTGATTCTCAGCCTAATTTGAACAAATGACTTCTGATTTTGAATTCAGCCTATCGCAGTCCACTGCTGGACATAGGCCTCACCCAGGCTGCGCCACAACAACGTGCCCTGCGCCTTCCGCATCCAGTCTGTCCCAGCCACCTTCTTAAAGTCGTCCGTCCATCTAGCTGGGGGGCGTCCCACACTACGCTCCATGCAGGGCCATAATTGTGACTAATATAATTATTTCCCTACCAACTACGAGTATATACGAGTACATTATGGTACGCAATAAAGAATTGAGAATTGAGATTGTTGTGTCATTTGTTGATATTTAGTCGCAAACAAATTGGCAACAGTCTTCTACTTTTTTCCGCGTACTGAAAAGTTTCAGCCAAGATACCAACACTAGTATTTATGTATTTAATTTTCTTTTTTTGCTCATACTCACGCTGTCTACATCTCTTTATCTACTTTCCTATCGTAGGTATGCTGGAAGAGATTTCTTTAGAAATAAGCATCACCTTTGTACGTGTTTTTTTTCTGTTCTTTTTTTATTGTTTTATATAATATGTGGAGATAAATGGTTAACTAAATAAACTTTTTTGTCATTGTATGTCAGATAGCTGGCATGATGGTTTTTTCTATAAGAAAAAATCCCCTTAATATACTTGGAAATAACCGAGACTCACAATGTGATATTAGGTACTTACTAACAGAACAAATTTGGGTTACCATCGTACCAAACTATAATTATTATGTAGTAGGTACCTAAGTATACCTGCATAATATAGGCCACAGGTATTCCAAGCACTGACGTAACTTATCTTACTCCCAGGACGTTCTAAGACGTCTCAGGACGTCGAGGGCTGTTTACATAGTGTCGTTCTCGCCTCCTTGCAAGCTGCCGTCTATAAATACACATGCTGTTCTTGAGGTACGTTCAGCCAGCAAACGCAAATAAACTATCGTAATTACTACTGCCTTTGTCTACAGCAAGCTATTTATAAATGTTGGATTAAACGGAACTAGAGGTAATTTAGAGACTGTAAGAAAGGTGTTTTTTTTTTGTCTTAATGCTTTATGGTTCGTTCGATTTAGCGACTGTATCGTTCACAAATGATTTCGGTGTTGAAACATTGACGCTATTAACAAAGAAAATGCTGGTTCGATTTATTTTGAGATGAGAGTAAATACTATTTTTATTTAATAATTTGAATGACATCGTGTCACAATTTGAATATTTTGAAAAGCGATGTTTTCAATATTTTTGTTTAGGTATATAAATATATAGGCAACTAATTAGTCACCGTGTCTGGGAGTCGAACCGTCGCTCAGTTACCTGTCTCTCGCAAACTTTGCGCTCAACACTCTCTTGGACGCTAAGCCTGACTGTGATGTGTTCGCGAGTGAATTGAAGAAGATCTTGTCAGTATGCTTGGAGTGTTGCGAGATGAGCATATGACTATCGAGTAGTTGTACATCTTTGGTTATGTACCTACCTAACTTATGTGTTTAATAGGCCTTGGCCGTTTTAGGTTAAAATAAAATAAATAAATAGGCAGATAGGTACAGTGTTATTTTTCAGACGTTTTAACAATAAATGTTTTATGTACTCTGTATGAAGCTAACAGTCTGGCGACTGTACAAGATGAGTAACTCAAAATGGGCCGCTTAGTGACATGAACTCCACATGTCAGTAAGCGGCCCATTCTATGGCTTCCGATTTGTCCGGGAGAAAAGGTATATTTAAGGGCGTCAAAAGCTTATTTTGCGGAAAAATTTAGCCGGATATCTATAAGTTCAGCAATAAAATTCACCTTATGAATCGAGACAAGAATGAAGGAGTGGTAATAAAATAAAAAGGAGGCATGCTAGATATCCACATACATACATACATAAACTCACGCTTCTTCCCACAGGGGTAGGCAGAGACTACAGACCGCCACCTGCTACGAACCTTACAAACTCTTCTTCTTTGGGCTCGTTTAAGTTCATATATCGTCATTTTATACTCGGTTTTACCAAATTGGTAATCTGAATATTATGTGTAATTCCTTTATTGAATAAATTGAAGTTGCTGCAACGCGCTTAGAAATGGTCATGCCCAGTATCTAATAGATTTATAAATGACCATTTCTAAGTAAGGAAGTTCACACGCCGGTTGCGAATACTACGCATCTGACCTTTCTGAAGAACATCACCAATGAGGTCACTATATGTCACGCGTTCCCTCCCGTTGTTTCCACTCACATCTGCAATGGGTATCTACAATGACCAATACTACCTACTGTATGAAATCGCGACATAGAACGCGTAAATACAAAACATTTGCGACATTTATACGACGTCATCTCTTTAAATGCTACTTCGGATAATCTGTCGTAACTCAAAGGATATAAACTCAGTCTTCTTGCTTTTTCCATAAGGCGTACTCTTTACTCCTGTTTGATGTTATCTGCTTACAAACCGCTATATTATAAAAACTTTTTCTTCTTTCATTTTTGGGTATTTTATTTTCAGAACCTGAATACCGACTTCAAATTCACTATTATGGCTTTACAATCCTCTAATATCAAGAAATGGCTGGCAAGAAATGGCAAGAATGGCTCAAAATAATTCTGATGAATTGTCTGTATTTACGAATCTGTGTCCATTCGGGACGCTGTAGCACATTCATCTGAACATATTTCCCTAGTCACCACTTACAACCAGAGATTGTATCCACAATAAAATGACTTGCGGGTTGTAAGTTGTACCTAAGGTAGGTTCACAACATCCTACCTACATCCACCTACATAAAACCGAAGGTAGCGTTTTTATTTTCGTAGGAGAAAAAAGTAAAGTCGTTTACGGAGCTCAAGTGGCCTAACTTATCTAGGAAACTTGGTTTAAGCCACCGCAGTCCTACATGTGTTGGTAACTAAACTAAATAAGGATTTTCATATGCAAAACCAACTCGTTGGTTTTCAGACCACTGTGCACTGTCGAGCACGATAACCCGGGAACCGCTCAGCGTTGTAAACAATTCAATATTTACAACTCTCCGCTGCTGTGCGTTTTTTTAAATTGTAGTTGGATGGAGTGCGCTCGTGAACTGGATTCGATCTCAATTAATTGGTATCGAATGGTGTTGAATTAGATAGAATCATCGAATGAAATAAAATCAACTACATAGTAAGAAATGATAGTTTTCGACTTTCGACTACGAATGAATGAGAGATGGTGTTTTATATAAGTTTTAAATCATTCAACGCTTGTAATTGGATAAAGTATTTACGAGCACTGTTCGATAAAACATATAATAATATATTAGATTTGTCTTTTGCAGGATTTGAACACTTTCTCAGTTCGGCAATTTATTTTGCCAGTATCATTTTCAGTTATTTATTTAATACTTCAAGCACAATTAATGTACAAAGGCGGAGTTAGTATCATATGCAGCCACTTTTCTACCGGTCACACAGTCAGTATCACTTTTCAGAACATCTGTTACATTACCCTTTTCCATTATTTTGGTAAAGTCACGGTAGAAGACCCATTTGCAATCAGTTGAGTGTTTTTGTAAAAAAGGCCCGCATACACACAGACCCGCGAACTGATAGTAGGTACAGACGCTAAGGTCAGTGTTACAAGGTTAGGTCAACAGTGAGTACGTAGCGTTAGATAATGTGGCAACACTTTTTTATAACGAGTTTAAAATAAATCATTGACGTGTTTAGCTACTATTACGAGGGTCTCAAGTAAAAAATGAGCACATAAAATTCCTTATTAGTTATACAAACAAATAAAACATTTATTATTTCTAATGACGTCTATAATAGCCTATAGCCGTATTCAAGAATCCGCGGGTTAAGGTGATCAATCTTCTCACGACACGAGGCCAGACGTCCGCAATATAATAAATTATTATACGAAATAATTTGTGTAGATATGATTATATGAGAGCCAAAATGATCAAGTGGAGTTTGACCGTGTCCTTACTTGTATACCAGTATCACCATCATTCTCTTATTCTAATTTATTCGGCGTTGGCGCAACACGTTCTTTTCTTCCATACTTCTCTACAAGTATTATTTGTCATCTCGGTAGTCACTCCTTTCTAGCCATATCATCTTTCACACAGTCTATCCACCGTTTCTTTAGTACTACTTTCCTTTTTGGCGCAGCCGTGAGGCACACTTTCCTGCACACTTTTCTGCTAGCTGCTAATAAGCAGCCAGCAGGAAAGGGTTATAAAATTTAAAATTATTCCTCGGATTATCTGGCGTTGGAAAAATCAGCCCTAAAACAAATAAAGATCAAATAAAAAGTGTAAAGACCGATGTAAGAAACATCTTACATCGGGCTTTACACTTTTTTTGTCATTTTAAATTTTTGACAGTTCTTCCACAAAAACACGTCATTTTATTCCACGAATAAAATTTATCTGTCGATTGAAAAGTCAGCCCTCAATTTGATGTACAGACTTAAAGATACACAATACACTAGACACCTATCTGGTGTATTGTGTGTCTTTAAGTCTGTGCTAAATAAATGTATTTTCTTTCTTACTCTTATATTTCTTATAGCCAGTGTATTTGTATAGCAGTATGTGGGCCCATTCTAGCTGCCGTTTGAAAAACGCTTCAGCCGGCCTGTATTGTCAGGATGTTTATACTATACCCACATAATCTTAGTACGGTAACGGTTGCCATACTAATAAAAAATAATGGCAGGGCCGCTCCAAATTGAATTGAAAGCGTTTGGTAACCAGTTTTACCTCCAGAATGAATACAAAAATAATAATAGACGAGAGATTAATTTTATGAAATATGCAAAATAAATCCACTTTGCATATTTTCCCCGACCTTTCCTTTGTGGTTCGTGAAGCAGGAGGGAAAGTTTTTCACATAACATTTTCACTGGAAAATAACTTACGAAAATACATCTTTCCAATGGTTCGAATCTAGGCGTTTCTCAATAAAACTTAGGTGATATATGAGTTGAAGGCCTATGTGGAACATATGAACAGCGCGCCGGGAAGTTTGCCTCGTAAATCGTGTGATAAGTCGGGGCTGTTGGACCACTGAGCTGCGATTGGAGGAATTACCAACAGACTTGTGACCCGCTAGACTGATTTATTCTGCGATTATTCATTGACCTCTGGTTTTCCATTTACGTTATGTGTTCTAAAGACTATGAGTACCAATGAAGTTTCGATTGTGGATCTGTTTTAGAATTTTGCGTGATAGTATGATTGGTATGCTCAATCGCATGTGTCTGCTCAGAGGTTTGTCATGAAATGACAAACCTCTGAACTGAACCTCCGTCTAATTCTCTCTAATGCTTCTTAATTCACGCAGAGTAGGTTGTTATGATAGCAAAAATAAACATCAGACGGGGGTACCAGTAGGGTAACTGTGTAACTATGCCTTTTATTTTGACAATGCAGACGTTCATTCCGTTATGTACGTTGTGGAGCAGACGACATTTTCAAACCTTTGAACATACATTGCTATGTCAAATGAACATAATTGCAATCGATTGACATCTTATGTGTGTTACACAATTACCCCGCCGGTACCTACAGATCATCATCATCTGCGTAGTCTTTTCGCAACTATGTTGGGGTCGGCTTCCAGACTAACCGGATGCAGCTGAATATCAGTATTTTACATGGAGCGGCTGCCTATCTGACCTACATTACCCAGTTAGTGGGTAATACGATCCCCTTTCCCTACCTCTGTAGGGACACACACAGAAACATAGATATCTATCTAGTATAACAAATATAAGAATTTCAAATATATCTCTGTAATATCGAGCACGAAAGCTTCATAGGAATGTATTTCGCTGCGCGACGCCAATTTTTCCGATATACTCTACATTCGGAAAATTTGAAAGGACCACTTTCAAGAGCCGCACGCTCCATTTAAAATATTGCATTGTATTAAAGCATCTCATAGAGGACCCAGCTATTGGAAAAAGGTTTCACATGATACCCAAAAATTGATATGAGCAGTAAATATTTTATATGACAGGTACAACGTTCCAATGTGGGGATATTGATGTTGTTCACGTAGTCAAAATGTTTATTTTAGCGCCAACATTGGTCGAATTTTGATTGATTGCTTTAAGCTGGGTTTCGGGTTACATGTTTGCTGACAACTCGGGAAGGCATTGTGGAATTCTAAAATGGACGTTACGTTTGCGGTCCACAAGCCAGGAGTTTTCGAGGACTGCTCTTACTGTAACCTGAAACCAGGACAAACGACGGATATTTCTGGCCAACTGTAATGTAATCAAGTCAACATTACCTACAGTTCTGTTTCTTCGAATTCCAATTCGGGGATGTTCGTTTCTATCCCGAACGTAATAATGATGGCGTCTCTTTACGATCGACCAAAGATAATCCGTGACCTGTAGAGGATTTCATATTCGGAAAATGAAGTTTCATTTCTTTAGAACTTCGACCTGACCTACAAATTCTCGCAGATATCAAACATATTTCAATTAAGGTATTTCCGTTTTCATTCGCTCTCAAACTTATTTCGTGGAATAAAAGGATCTCTTAATTTGAGTTACTGAACTATTAGAAAGACTTTCGGTTTGCTTTGTTCGCCGTTTTACTATTGGGTCTGGTCGAAATAAACTAGTTACTATTCCGTTGATCGCTCGTATTAGCATTGCGATCACGTAATGTCGATAGTAATCGGAGTCGGTTCGATGTGACGGTTTCTCTAGATTTTATTACCATTTAAGTTACCTAATTAGGTCGTAACACACTCCTTGGACCTTGAGGGACATCGTAAAAACAATGATTCATCCAGGTTTTATCTAAAGTGTAACATCAGAAGGCCAACTCCCTTAATTAAAAACGTTCAAAATCTAGTTGCAATCACATCTTAGCGGCAATCAATGTAATTTCTTTTTTTAATGTCGGGAAATCAGAGATATTTTTGACAGATTGAGACTGAGATCAGACTGTGAACGTTCTTTTTACGAGAATTGCCTATCTGGACTGATGTATTCTTTTACCTACCTTAAACTTTTAACTAGTTTAAATGCGACTAATTACCTGATACATACTGTAACTTGCTCGAAAGTATGCTAATAAGTCAGCTTGCATGTCATTGTGACAACCTAAAAGCATTACTTTTAATAAACCAATTACAGGCACTATTGAATTGTTGAGGGTTCGGTCAGTCAGAAAGATGAAGCTAGTTGCCACTTCCAAAGCGTAGTAGCAGGTTCCTATGGAGAAGAACGGGCAAGAAACTCCATGTAGATTCATTAATCCGAAGTTGTATGCGGCATAAAGGAAAAGTGCTGAAATCACCGCACTTGGCAGATGGATTAGTAATTAGAAGCCACTCTTCATCTTGACGTACAAGCTTCTTGATTTTAGCAAAATCCATCAGAAGCACAAATTGAAACCATTTTCGTCCTAATACTGTGGTGATTGGCCAAACACATCTTTTTTATTTTTTTGCTGCTCGTAGGAACTCCTCATGGACTTCCTTCATCGTGGGGGTGACAGAGGGACATGCCGGACTCTTAGGGCCGGCGCCCACTGGTGGAACTGCACGGCAAGGGATTTTTATGTGACTAATAGAAAATAATAATAAAAAAATAAAAATGTTTATTTCTTCACTTAAGGATATAACTATGTTAGGTTTGGAGTCACCTTTTAAGCAAAGTTTTGCTTGTATTAGGTGGTAAATATAACTTAAAAGTATGACAATAAAATTGAAATTTCATCGGCAGCAATGATGCCGCGGTATCCTTAGGCATGCCGCGACGTCCTTTGGTATCATCATTGAAATTTCAATTTTATTGTCATACATATAAATTATATTTCTATTCGTCGCATAAAAATCCCTTGTCGTGCCGTGCCGCCAGTGGGCGCCGGCCCTTACCGGCTAAACCCACCGCGGTGTTCCATCTCTGCCTATCAGGCCGGGAGTGCGGGATTCGCATAAGCATTTACCGCTCCCCGGACAGGGGCCAATCACACCTGGCGTGGACAATTTACCATGTAATCGTTTACTCATATACTAGCAACTCTCAATAATAAAGACGTCGGTAAGTACTTACCGTGCATTAGCAGTCCATTCAGCGTTGTAAACTCCATACATTATTGCTACATCTGGCTTCAAGTAATTGTTTAGTATCGTCACATAAAAGCGGCTCCGCTCTAGTTGGTTTAAAGGGACATAATATATCAGTACACGTATTATGTTGGAGCCAATAAACCGATCTGTCACGGTAGTTGTCATAAGAACAGATTAAGAGATTATGATATGACAAGAGACAACATTTAACGTCTGAAATATCCTACTAATATTATCGTATTATTTATATCTACATATATCTGTACTAATAATAAAGATGAGCAGTTTGTTTGTTTGAACGCGCTAATCCCTGGATGGAATTGATAGCCCAACTTTTAGGCTATTTAACATCACGCTAACACACTTAGGAGCCGAGCAATAGGAAAAATAATTAGAAAGAACGCTAAAGGAAAATGTAGTATTAGCGCTGGCATGCGATGCGATGCGATGCAATGCGACGGGGTGGGTCGTGGGAGCAAGAAATTTCATACAGACAAAGTCGCGGCAGAAGTGAGTAATGTATAGTAATAAGTTAGTAATCCTACTAATATTATAAACGTGAAAGTTTGTATGGATGGATGGGTGGATGTTTGTTACTCTTTCACGCAAAAACTACAGAACGGATTTGGATGAAATTTAGCATACAGATCGTTTATAACCAGGATTAACACATAGGATACTGCTTATCCCGATATTCCCTCGGGATCGAAATTTATACGGGTGAAACCGCGGGGCGCAGCTAGTTTTGTTATAAATGTGAAAGTTGTTATGTTTGGATGTTTCCATGTTTGTTACACAATCACGCAAAACAGCCGAACGGATTTGGATGAAGTTAGGGACAGATAGTTTATTTTATAACCAGGAGTAACCTGGACATTTTTTATCTCGGTAGTACGTTCCCGTGGGATATTTCCCGACATCAACGCGGGCGAAGCTGTAAAAGCTAGTTCTAGTAATATAAATGTATAATAAAGTAAACAATTATCGCCAAGTAAGGCCTGGGAATATTTTGTTAACAAAATACTTTTTCCAGGAAAGCTAAAATACGAAAACAAATTATTTGTTACCGTGAACGAAAAGTAAGTAAGTACTTAAATGAATAATAAAATATTCCTGGAATCTATTGTTTTTGTCTAAAACGTCTGAAATATATATTAGTTGCCTTAAAAATGGCGGAGTTCAGTTTCGATCAATGATACGCCTACCTAATGCTCCTGTAACCAGGAAAAGTACACAGTGGTATTCCAGAATTAGCTTTTTCCTAACTTCGCACGTGTATTGCATGAAGATGCCTTAATTAACTTTGCTTCATTTAGATTTACTTGTTTTCATTTAGGTAAAAATCTCTTCCACAAAATCTTTTCCACGATCTATCATTCGGCTAGTTCTATCCCTTAGAGGCTCAATGGTACATTCGTTTTTCCTGATTTCTCTTCGCAACCTACCATCTAACAGATCATACTTCGATCAATAATAGTATTGATCGAAGAGATTAGCTCATCATCTGACTAGCCTTTTCCCAACTATATTGGGGTCAGCTTCCAGTCTAACCGGATGCAGCTGAATACCAGTATTTTACATGAAGCGTTTACCTATTGATCTCCCCAACCCAGTTGCTGGGTAATACGATACCCCTTGGTATGACTGGTTGTCAGACTTTCGGGTTTCTGACGTCCCGTAACGACTGTCAAAGATCCACGAGCTACAGCCGGGGCCAACGGCTCAACGTGCTTTCCGACGCACAGAAGGATCTCGGTATGTACAGATGGTCACCCATCCATGGACCGACCGCGGCAAGCGTAGCTTAACCTGATCGATCGACCCGAGCGGCTGTTATTATATACTTAGCCACAAGCCCTACCAACTAACAGATCTAAATGTAAAATGAATCTACACCCTAATTGCGTAACACACGATCAATCGGAATCGGTTTCATTTTGACAGCTCAACAACATTCATTGCGTTATTTACGTGTTGAGCAGACAAATTTTTCGAACTTATGAAGCAATGGATTAGCAATTTGCTTCAAAATAATTCAGATTCCGATTGATCGTGTGTTACGCAATTAGGGTGCTGTTATAACAATTTTATTTCAATTCACATTTTAGTATCCTTACGTTTTGAGAAGAGAGAATAATGTGGTAGGTAATAAAGAATACGACCTCTAAATATCTCTTTGTTATCCCCTTTTTAGTACCCTCGAGCCGCGCCCACAGGTTTCACATCCCTGCCTCTGAAAACATACCTTCTACGAATCATGTACCATTTCTTTTGTTTCTACATCGCACATCTGTTTCTGCCAAAGCATAACATGACGCGTGTTTTCCTCGAAGGCTTAGGCAGAGGTGACCTATTTATAAAATGTGTAATAATATTTACGTAATATTTAATTAATGAGAAAATAATCAGTATGGGTTTCGACATTTGTGCTCCATAATACGAAAATAATTCGTTTATTTTGTTTGGTGTATCGCTAAACAATGTTTGTTCGTAACAACAATGTAAAAGTATTTTATTAAGGTTCAAAGGGTAAGTATTCATTAGCGTCAACATTTTTCGTTGTATGTTGCGGGTATTTTTTTTACTGTTGGTATCAAAAGGGTAACTTTTGCTTATGAAACGTAACACAGGGTCGTTGTAAATGCAAGCGATAAAACGAATTGCGGCGATGAGGAAAATATTATAAAAATATAACTGTATACATTGTAATATTATCTTAATAAAAACCTTAAATTCATTCACTGATGACCCCGCACAACCTAAACCGCTGAATCTAGATATGTGCAATTATGCACAAAAGTGACTTATCTAACGAAAGCTCCTAGCGATTATGTCTACCTTTGAACAGCGATGTGGGTTATATTATCCCTATAATAGATTTTTGTTAAATTAGTTGTAAGTTCTTATAATGCAACTGTTTGCTGTTCCTTTAAATAAAAAAATTAAATAAAAATAAAGTCATCACTAAAGAAGGATTTTTGAAAATTCACCCCCTTAAGGGGTTCAATAGGGGGTGAAAGTTTGTAGTGTTTGTATTGAAGTAATTTTTGCCGATGGGAAATTCTATCTGGGGTTAGGTTTGTAAGGTAAATAAAATATGAAAGCTACTTACATAAGTAGTCGTTTTATGACAGGAAAAGCTAAAGCACTAAACGTAGTTTATATAGTATGTATCTTTTTTTTTAATATTGAAATATTTTCCCACCCCTTTTAAATATCGTCGTCAAATTGAAAACTAATGTTAATTAACTAAAACGATCAAAGTAGCTGACAAACTTTCAAGAATGGGGTTCTGTTTCCACCGGGGTATACCGACAAAATTACTTTCAAACTTTGCTGCATTTGCCCTTAAGGCATCAGTCCCACCTACGGCGAGGAAGTGACTAGCTACCAACGATTTTCTCGCTCAATAATCGTACAAAAGATTGTAGGTCCTGTAAAAGCTATACATATATTAATAGTTGATCGCTGACTGTTTACACCGCCGCCGTTGAGTAGGTACTCGTTTGTCGCAGCGACAAGAGCTATCAAAGAGATTACTCGCTCGCTTGGCGGGTTGATCACTCGCTGAGAGACTCACACATACCAGCGAGTAATCGCTCGTCGCCGTCGATCACTCGCTACTTATTGCTCGTCAACTCGATTTTAGTTGCTAGCTCTACTCGTTTCTCGTCAATCGCTGGCTGTGGGACAGGTGCCTAAGCTAGAATGTTGGGTGTCATTCGGTGTAACGATGCCTTGCTCTACCGTGTGTCTTTGCTCTAGCCGTTTAAAACTTGGCAAGTGTGAGCAGCTTAACTTCTACGACTATGGCGGCTGTATCATACATAACAACTAATTGAACATAGTGTTTTGATGGTAAATTGTTATTATTCGCTTGGGTTAAGAGGGGTAACCTAGCTAGACCAAGGTGTATAAACTCACACCGTCTTTCCATGGGGGTAAGCAGAAACTACAAAGCGCCACCTGCTACGATTGTTACATACTCTCTTTAATTCGTTATGTTTATACACGCACGTTGGTTGCGGGTACTGACCATTCTGAAGTACATCACCAAAAAGGTGACTAGGCTATAGACTCCTTTTAGGGCGTCCCCTCCCGACGGTTCCACTCACATCTGCCCTGTAAGTACCTTTTGTTAGTCACCTATCATTATTTCTTTCAACATGGCTAAACCATCTAATCGTAACTCTAAGTAAGTGAGATAATTTTTTTTTTCAAATAAAAGGGTTGACCATAAGGCCAATTCTCGTAATTTAAAACGTTCAAAATCTAGTCGCAGTCTCATCTCGGCGACAAACAAATGTCAAAAACTTGTCAAAATGTAGGGAAATCAGAGGAATTTTTGACAGATTGAGACTGAGATCAGACTGTGAACGTTCTTAAAATTACGAGGATTGCCCCTCTGAAATCAGCTCATTTACTTCGATGAGCATTAAATTCAACGCTATCATCAGTTCAACCTATCATAGGCCGGAGTTTGTTGTGCAGAGCTTACGGCTTCTAGTAGTAAAATGGCACTAAAATAAATAAATCTCCAATATTTTGCTTTAAAAATAATCCTGTACATTTTTCATAGAATAAAAATTAGGAAGCGTATTCAGAGAATAACTTAGAAAGTCTCTTTTGCAGTTATTCTCAGTATCAAACAAAAATTGTGAGCGTTGAGTCGTCGAGTTAGCAAAACTAGTAAGTTTAGCAACGTAGGGGCTGCACTAACAAGCTTACGTAGAAAAAGTAAACAACGCATTTTTCTATTTGCACAAGGACTGTTTCCCTTTTTTTATGACACACGGTTTTTGAGAAACGCGTAAGAAAAAGAGAGATTTTTGCCTTTTGTGGCAAAACGTTTTTAGAATATATTACCTACACTGCTGGTAGGATCTTTTGGCGTCCGAATATCGTTGAAAGGGGAGGCTCTGTTGATAAACTATTGTTTGGTGAAATGTATTAAAAAAACCACTGCTCTCAAAACGGTGAAGAAAAACATCGTGAGGAAACCGGCATGTCCAAGAACCAAAAATTCGAAGACATGTGACATCTACCGCAACCCGCACTAAGCCCGCGTGGTGGATTATCTGGGCCGTAATCACGGAGAGGAGGTCTGTGTCCCATCAGTGGGAAAATTATAGTCTGATGTATTAAAAAAACAAGATGGCGACGTTGATTCCAATTTTGGCCACGAACATAAAAATCTATTTAAATAGTTGTAAATGAATTGCTTTCTCTTTCCACAATGACATTCACGTCATTTTTAACTAAATTAACACAAACAACAGTTCAACACACTACAGTCTACTACACCCGTATTAATTTAATTGCTTATCATTTCCCATTAATTACAGCAGCATGTGTTCTATTAGCAGAGTCTCGCAATTACCTTGAACGTTAGATAAACAAATATTAGTACAGTTTCATTATCACGTATGAGTCAGAGAGCCCGGAACTACGGTGCACTTGAGTAGAAAGCAGGGATGGCCAAAATATGTTTTTAATTGAATAACATTTGATTTAAAAAAAGTTTAAGTTTTAGGTTGATAGTGTCAGAAGCAAAAGTCCATTAACTCGTTTATTTTCACAAAATATCATATATTGATGCGAAATTTAAATTGTGTCAAATCTGATTTTTTTGGAAAATATTTTGCTTAATCGTTGGGATTTAAAAAACTGCAGTGTCAATTTAGTTTTGTTGCTGACCGTACTTAGTTTTTATGAAGGATTATATTGAACAATTTTTTGTAGAAACAGTACATTATTGTGACAAACCGACCTAGTAATCAAATTCGAAAAAAGAAAATTATTATTGCTCCCATTTCTGAGAGAAACAGTGTTGATTTTTGTAATGTTTTCTTTTGATTTTGGTCATTTAGTTTAAAAAACTTAATTTCAGCATTAAATCATGATTTTAAATGAAATCGATTTCAATCAGCCAACCCTGACAGAAAGTTAGGGTCCAATTAAGTACCTACCTACGCATTCAAGTTGGTAGGGTATAGACGTTGGATTTGAGTTTGACTTTGATGTGTGAAATGTGGAAGTATTGTGTGGAGATAACTATTGTACGCGTCGGCAGCCATGTTGTAAGTTGAGGTGCGGACAGGCAAGCGGAAGGTTGAGAGTTCGATCCTCACTCGCTGCACTATTGAAGTGAACTGACAGCACGCTTATTGTGTAACATACTTACCAATAATCACAAGTTGAATCATTTTGACGGATATTGCTAATCCATTCAAAATCAAAATTAAAAGTCATTTATTTAAATTAGGCTGAGAATCAGCATTTTTCGAACGTCAAAATTACAAAAGACAGTCCCCCAAAACGCCCGCCCTTCACCTCTTCCTAGTGCTTTCACTGGGAAGAAGAAGTGGCTCAACAAACTCCCCAGCAGCACAGCTGTCTGTTCAGTTAGAAAATACTTGATTGTATATAATACTAATCAACATTGCTTTATATGTTCCAAAAATTTGTTTGCTTAACAACGTAACTAACGCAATGAATGTTGTTGAACTGTCAAAATGAAAGCCATTGCTACTGATAGTGTGTAATAGCCAATAGGGCCTATTATTGATTGTCGTAGACACGTCTGTATCGTAGCACATTCGGCCGTTTCGATGTTAAGGTTTTGCGGGAGGTAAGCTGACAACCATTTGAATCGATTTGGTCCATACGATAATAGAACACGCGCCTTCATGCACATAACAATACCATCACTGTACTAGTGGCTTGCCAATAGCTGTTATTGCCAGCCAGCTTCAATTTTCTATAGCTGTCAGTATACGAGTAGCAGCTGCCTGTATCGGACGAAGGAGATCCCTACCTACGTTTCACAAAATACAGTAATAAAATGCCATACGTCACCGTTTCAATGACCACTACAATTCACAGTATGGTACAAGTGGAGGAGATTAAGACAATAGGGGCAGCTATAGAGCTGACCCTATTGTCTGAAGTGTGGTCCTTTTGTACCGTCATAATTTCTTGTAATTAGCAGAATGGAGCCATGAGCTATTCTTCTATGGTTTATGCTGATAAGATATAAGAAGCAGAAGGGAAGACTGGAAGAGTTGGTGCTACTCATCATCTTGACAAATCCCTATACGGCTCCATTAGAAAAATGTGGGAATTTTATAGACACAGTCGCAGCCGCAACTCTTCAGTTTAAAAAAATCGAATTTTGCGAATCATCTCCAATATTCATACACACCTATCCCAACTCCATAGACTGTGCATGTAGATGCGACAGATAGCCGCAGCTGAGACTTTTTGTCGCTTGTATTTGTCGGCCGCGATCCAGCTGAGGTAGTTTGTCGAGTATCGACATAAACTTCTCGAGTATAGCCGGCTATGGTCCACCTTTTGTCCGGTAACAGATTTACAGCTCAATGGGTTCGCACGATTTTCGTGTGGCTCAGTTTTCCGAAGTAGGTACCAATGTAACGAGCGCACAAATGCGTCATGTTCATAAATTCGCGCTGGTGTCTGTATATGGCGTTACATGTTTATGTCTGCCTGATTTAAGCTAGCAAAATTGCTATTTCAAAATAGTAACGAGACCAATAATTAGCTGTTATTTATTGAATTATTGTAATATTTTAAAGAGCACGGTTTATTGAATGCTAAAACCCTCCACCACTGCGAGATTTGCAGTCTCGTGGAATATTTCCATCAAACTGACGTGGGGATGGATATGCACCGAGATGTGGTGCCAGTGGACAAGGGCCTCTCCCCACTCTCCTTGATGAAAGAGATAAACACACCTGGCAACTTGATATGGGCACAAAAAGCAGTTCCTTTTCATTTAAATCTTATAATTTTATATCGAGATAGAATTTACCCAAAGTAATTTGAGGTCGTAAAGTATAAAGTCCAGGGAGTTTCCTGCGCAAAGATTAAACTAGCAGCCCAACTTCCCCGGCTAAGTCTTGGTCTGTAACATCCGATACTTCTCCGCCTCATCGAACTAAGCTGCGAGCGTGTAACCCAGCACATTTTGACTAGCTTTTTACATAAACGATTTTCTGAATCAGAGTCAAAGTTAACTCATTTCTTTCAAATAGGGACATAAAAGGCACTTTTGAGCGACAATAATTTACAAGCAAATGGAGTTGATTTCTATTATGAACTAATCAACATAAAAAAAAAAAATACCACCTAAACCCGATTTATTTATTTATTATTATTATTTCTATATATTATTTTATATTATATATTATTTTTCGATTTTTTAAAATATTTTTTTTATTATTATTATTTTTGATTTCTTCTAGAATAGTTTCTTTTGCTAACATAATGATAAGTTAATGACTAACAATATTGTATCTACTTCTATATTTCTTTCTTTCTTTTTTTAATACTTGAAACATTCCGATACTTACTCCAAGGAACGTTTATAGTTTGCAGCCAGTGTTTCTCATTTTAAGTGAATAATTGCATTCTGTTTTTGAGAAAGAAATATCTTAATCTATATACTAGTTGCCCCTTTCAAAAGGTAGTTTCGTATGGAGAAGAGAGGGCAAGAAACTCAACCGTTACCCGTTTAAAATATTTTATATGCCAATTAATGCCTTACATAGATAGAATATACCAATGAAACACTGAAAATAAATATTTGCGCTCAACTATTTTTTTTTGCTGCACCAACCTTTTTGAAACTGCGTGAAAGTCGTTTATGAAGGTACAAATTGGACGGTGACGAGTGGACTGTAACATTTACTTTTTTTTTACACTGGACACTGATTTAATGGAGAATCGAACTATTCGAGCCGATATGAAACAACGAATTCGAACGAATTCTACACAAACTGATTGATAGAGTACATTGTTTCTAGTTTTTGATGGAATTCATATGACAAAGGAAACCTACGATTCTAGCAGGTTTCCTTTGTTTTTCTAGATTTTTCTTGCGTGGGTAACGTAAAGGATATGGTGTGGATATGTACAGTTATCTTTTGTGATAATTTCTATAAGTACCTTTTCTAGACGCAGTAACTCGGACTACGACTGACATTTTAACAGTAAATAAAAAGGCGACATACAGTGCCAAAATAGCAGACAGTTAATAAGAGTGAAGGGAAGTAAGGTTGCCATGCAATAAGGTTTTTAAGGGGACAAGCTGTCACTTGTCACAGTGATTAAACGAAGACTGAAAAAAGGAATATGGATGACTATCCAAAATGGGCACGAGTTGATCATTTTCTGCTGAACACTTCGAACTCCTTTGATAAATGAGCCCTTGTTCATCTAACTCCCTTATGTAAGCCTCATATATAAATAAAATATTTTCTCCGGCATTTTTTGCCTTAAACCTTCCCATTTGATAAATTGGATGCTTAGTATTTTAGACAGAGTTATTAATTTTATTGGGAGCGGCTTAGCAACCTAAGGCGGGCCGATCAAATATAATCGATACATTATATTGCACAACATCACTAATTTCGCAATGTTTTTGACCTTTTTTTTTGTATTTTTTTGGGTGGGAAATCATGAAATGACCTCTCCCGCTCTGGGCTGAGCGGAAGGGCATGTCAGACTTTTACTGACTAAAAACCACCTGTGTTCCTTCACTTCAGTTGCCTGTGCCAGGGGCCACGGTATCTCTTTCGAACAACCCGCAGCCCTGGCAGGCATCGGCCCTAGCGGACCCCGTCAGTTCGTGCTGACATCTCTTTGAGGCGCGCGTGGAACACAACGTGCCGTCGACCCGGGCCTGGTCCTTACCGGGCGGCGAGCTGCCCATTGCTCGCCGCCCGCAAGCCCGCGCCTACGGTGGCCGGGAGTCGGCTGTTGACTCCTTAAGCGTGATTAGGAATTTCAATAAGTATAAAAGATTGGTTTCTGTTTTACCTACTTTCGACGTCCAATTTATTTTTATTTTCGAGCGAATCCTTTTTGCTTGGAATTAGGTCACGGTAGAGATATAATCAGGAGCAAACTGATAAGAGAAATAGAAATAAATAAACGTGAAGGTGAAGAAAGTAATTAAGGAAAAAAACTCAAAGTCCTCCACACAAAGGATTGCTGCTAGTGAAGGGGATTAAGACTAATCTTGGTCTTCGTTGGCGTACTGTAAAGGTGGTAAAAAGTATTGGGTTTCAAGAAGTAAGAGAATTACCATGTTTTTTTTTGTGTTTTCGGAATAGGTATACCATATAAGCTAAAAACTCTACAAGTGTTACAAGGGGTAGGTATTCCTAATAAAAGTGATCTAATGCCTTGATATTATTTATTCATCAATTTACTACACAGATGTTGGACTCAGATATACTTTTGAACTACTAACTATAGTTTAAAGAATCGGTTTATTTCGAGTAGCCATACATTTGTGTACAGTCACACGTTGACTAACATACATACATACCTACATACATATACTCCCGCTTTATTCCCAAGGCAGAAGCTACAGAACGCCACGTACTGCATATACTTACTTCTTTTGCCTCGTTTATGTTCATTCTGAGGGGTAATTCTCGTAATTTAAAGAACATTCACAGTCTGATCTCAGTCTCAATCTATCATATATGCCTCTAATTTCCATACATTTTGACAAGTTTTTGACATTTGTTTGTCCCCGAGATGAGACTGCGACTAGATTTTGAACGTTTTAAATTATGAGAATTGGTCTTCTGGCTATATACATGCACGCCGTTTGCGAGCAGACCTTTCTGAAGAACATCACTAATCATTTGAAAAAAATAATCCATCTAGTTCTACAGGTATGTACGTGACAGCACAGCAAATGTCACAGTCTAGTTTTGTTACGAAGTTACTGGACTCAACGAAAAGGTCGAATAAGAGTGACGCTGGAGAGTGACAGTCACCAGGACTGTCACTCTAGCAGTGTCGCATCGTCGCATCGATGGTTGCGTCGCGGCTGTCTACCGATGACAGATGATGTGAGGGGAGCCACAGCTGTCGTTCCACGTCGACGACAAATTGCTATATTCCGGTACAATCTTCTCCTTCACTTCTTCTCTATCCTGCGACATTATATGTATGACTATTTGGAAACCACTAAATCTAGGGTGGTAGGTAATATGTGAAGGATGCCACATGCCTTCCAGTTCTAGTGGTAGTGGGTGGTTTTTAGTTCTCTCAATGGGCCTGCGTGTTGGATTATGGCCCACTCCCTCTCACAGAAAGAGGAGGCTTGTGTTCCAGCAGTGGGAACATAGGCTGATTATGTAATATGTACTAATTATTATTTACAAATTTCACGAAACACCCAATTTCTTAAGGTTACCTACTTCGATTGTAGGTAAAAGTTTCCTTGGAGATAACCAAATTTTGTTCCGATTAAATTGGGAGCGCTATGTGAGACAGTTCCAGATTTCCCCCGAGAATTTTTGCGCTTCATTGCTTAGTGCCAACAGATTGTTGTGTTTTATTTTTAGTTTGCAGGGACTTTGGGTAGCGTTAGAGCACATTTGTAGGAAATAGTGGTGCCTTTTTAAACTAGAAATGGTTATTTGGACTAGTAGTAGTGGGGTAATATATGGAAAGATTATTAGAAACCACTTACGTTTGAAAGAAGAGCCAAATCCGGACCAGCTCTTAAATATAATTATGTGTTTTTAGGTAATTTTGCTACTTATTATTATTTACCCACCAGACCTACATAACTAATAACTCACACACTTATTTTTTTAGTTATTCTGTCAATATGTAAAAAAAAGACTAGATACTTATTAAAGTCTTTTTTTTTTGTTAAGTCTGTACGGTGCTGCGCAAAGGCCTTCTCTAAGTCCTTCCAGGTACTCTTTTCCTAGTAAGGTCTTAAGCACGAGATAGGTATACCTACAGCGAAGCTATTTACCTACATATGTAATATTCCAAGCGCAGGTATTAAAAGTGCACGTAAAATTATACTTATTACTTTTTATAGGTCATGAAATAAACCCTCACCATAATTTTATATTAAAGTTGGGCGGTTTAAACACCATAACTTTATTACAGATTTTTTTATATGCTTCACTGATTGAAATGTATGTACTATACGTTAGTTTTACGTAGGCGTGTGTCAGTCTGTATGCATCGTTAATATGTTGGTAGTAAGTCGGACACGGCTTAGCGCTGTTTAATATTTTATATCCGATCTCTCCCTGTCATGAATATTTAGTTTCAACTTAAAAATGCTGTTATTCTTGTGTAGACATGCGTATGTTGATTTCATTACATAATGTTGTTAGTCCATTTTTTAACTTTTATTTAAAGTAAAAATAAAAATATCATGTTTGATGCCTTTTGGTAAAAGATATTTTGAATTTCTTTATACTCCTGATTACAATTATTTTTTATTGGGAACGTAAAAAAAGACAGTATATCTCGTGCCGATTGGAAAATGAAATATTGCGTGCAGAGTAGTTGACAATAATTCAACATTTGAAGATACAAATATGAAACAATGTGAAGTATTTTTTTCTGACACTATTTTAAATTCGAGCTGTATGCACAACCACGAGTATGGAAATAAATTTGACTGTATCCCCTCATAAAAGAGGATTGTTATGTCTACTCAAAACGTTACAAGTTTATAAGGTAGTAAAGAGTGTTCGAAAAAGAGGGAATTCCCTCAAGCTGCCGCTGATAGATGACAGGCAATTCCCTTGTTCCCTCAGCAGTGGATATCCGAACCGTCCCCTCCACAGATTGTATTGACTGCAATATTCTTTAGACGGGTTGACGTCAAATAGATTACGAGAAAAACTGTGCGAAAAAACTTAAAAACTTTGTCCCTTATCGAAAAATGATCAAAGGCGGACCCGAAATTGTGTTACGTTTAAGCCGCTAAAACTTTTTAAAGACTTTGTTACTTTGGCCCCTTGATAATCTATCAAAATATTTCTTCAAAGTATTTTATAATACGACTGTCTGAAGATTTAAAAAAGGGAGACAGGAGCGCAATTGTGACAGTTAAATAAACACGGAAAATAATGGAGGACACAATTTGTGTTCATATTACGGTGTATAAAAGATCTGTGCAATTTTATCACAGTCACATTTAATACTCAGCATATTTCACGTCGCTGCAGCGAACAGCATTATGAGCGCTACCTGTGTAAGACACAGGCGTTGTTATTTGTTTTCAGATCCGTTCACAAAGTCCGTAGAGCGGGAAGCTCAAAGGACGGATTTCCACATTTAGTACACCTTTGCGGTATCCCGTCAGTGTCGTGGTCGAAAGTTATTGTGAAAAAAAGCGATGTACAACAAAAAGAAGGGGGAACACGGCGTGTGTCCCGCGGTAGATTCTGTGAACAAGGCAGAGGCTGCGCGGCGTGTCACGAATGTTTGACAAACAAACAAAAACTGCTCGCTATACGAAACTATGGAGTATCAAACAAAGTGGAGAGTCGCGAATGAATTGCACGCTAAAATAATTCTGATATTGGATTCTGTGCTGCCCGGTGTTAAATATTCGCTATAAATCAAGCCTGGAATACGTAATTGAATAACTGTGGTTGGTAATACATTAATAAATCTAGGTCTCTGATTTTCGTAAAGCCACTTTTTCGTATCGGTATGTTAATAATTAATGCAATAAATCAGTCGTGTACCTATTTACAATATTTATTAAGCTGGGATTAAAAGTATAAGGGGAAACATCATTGTCATCATCATTGTTCATCATTCTCTTGCCTTTATCCCAATTTATCGTATCTTTGGTTTTCCCCAACTCTTATAGCTATGTGGACATATATACTCAAAACTTTTCGCACATGCTCGTATCACATGCCCGTATACCATGACAACCGATTTCCACACAACTTTTCAGTTACCGGTGCCACTTCCAGACTTCCTCCTAAGTTACTTAAAGGGAAACATACTAAATTAAATTGTTATGAAACAAATAGCAGAATACATAATTTGATTTGTGTGTGTTTGTTGTGTTGTGTTGTGTTTTTATGTTCTGTAATTTTTATGGTGTACAATAAAAAGTATTCTATTCTATTCTAGTACAAAATATTAAGCTTACACAAATCACAGTACGTACTAATCTACTCGTACTTAACTTTACCAATTAAAATTTACAATAATCCTACCAGTTTACAATCTACTCGATACCGGCTTACAATACTCGCTACACAAAATTACAAACGAAAACCAACCAACTATCAACAGTAGAACCTACTCCATTCGAACCGAATAATCAATTTATAGAATAGTATCGTAATAACCAGGCACTATTCTGGGAACAAATTCAATAAAGTTTAAGGAAAATGCAGCTTTTCGTTGAAACGCTGTAAGGTACTACAGAACAAATTGTGAAGGCGACGGCGCGGGCAGCACGCCGATTATTACATAACACTCTGTTTATTTAGGTATCTTAAGTTTGTGCTTTATATTTCTTTTTGGCTAAAAGGCAGTCGAATATTTTATTTGTTTATTTTGTGGCACTGAACAAACAAATAAACAATACGTTATTACGGGTTCTTGTGCTTGTTCAATATAATATGGTAAATACAGGAGTAAATACAGTAGCCACAAGTCAGTGGTCAAAGGTAAAGTATAACTTTGCCCTTGACCTGGCCTAGTGTAGTACGGAGTTTCAATAGAATGAGAGGTCAGCTCATACGCACAAACGGGGTGAATAGGGATGCAGGAGTGAATAGGGATAAAACGATGAAATAATATAATTTGTTGCCAACAAGGCCACGTAATCGTTCATTATAATACAGTAAACACAGTCCTTTTTGGTAATAAACTATATTATTTCAATGTTAAAATCCATTTAAAGATCAAATTAAAGATTTCGTCCCCATTCACCTCGGTTGACGGTACCTACTGGTTTTGCTACCAGTTAGGTGTGGCCTACGGTACAATAGTTTACAACTATGTGTTTTTCTAAAAATCATAATATTACAATGATCACAAACCTACATCGGCACTTATGAAACGTCAGAAGCTAGGTGCACGATTCCAATTTGTCGCTTCCAATGGAGAAGGACGACACGAAACATAACGTTTACTCTTTTGAAAATAAATTCAAATTACAGTGTTAATAGGTATGGGAGGACTTTGTAGGCCTGTCAACAAGTATCAAGTAATTAATAAAATAGGTAAAAGGCCACAAATGAAAACATCTATAAGTCTACAAGGCAAATGACTTTATCGCAAACCGGCTAGTAGCGGTAACCCTTCATTTTCCCCCAGAGTACCTATTGTACCCCCGCTGCTGAGAGCCTCTTCAAAGTTCCCTCGCTCTCAAATTATCTTCATGATTAATTAATTAATTGCAACAACAAAACGTGTTATTTCGACATTGTTTTAAATTAAGATTTGAAGAACAATCATTGTTGTTTGTGACTAAAGAACTCGTATTACAGTTCAATTTGTTCCTTATTTTATTCAAGTTACGGCTGATTTTTCCATCGCCAGATAACTTTTATTCGAGAAATAAAATTGACGTTTGACAGTTTTTGTTTGAAATAACTGCCAAAATTATTCCTCGAATAAAGTTATCAGAAGATTGAACAATCAGCTCTAAGTTAATTCTTTGAATTAGTTAGTCATGCATCAAGTTCTTATATATTATACTAGCTCTTGCCCAAAGCTTCGCTCGCTTCGAAGACGGAAATTATCCCATGGGAACTACTTATAAAAGGTATCCTAAGTACTAACGTTGGTCTATCCGTGTGCCAAATTTCGTCGAAATCCGTTCAGCCGTTAAGGCGTAAAAATGTTACAGACAGACAGAGACACAGACAAAGTTACTTTCGCATTATAATATTAGACCTTTATATAAGTTTGGATTTATATAAGTACTAGCAACTAGCAGTGCCCCGCGGTTTCACCCACATAAGAGTCGATCCTGTGGGAATTTCGGGATAAAATTATGTAAGTAGTATAATGTGTTATTTTGATGAATAAGCTATATTACTGTACAGTTACATTAAAATCCATTCGGTAGTTTTTGCGTGAAAGAGTAACAAACATCCGTCCATCCATCCTCACAAACTTTCGCGTTTATAATATTTATTATAAGTAGGATTGGATGGAGTATGAATTTTTTGGACATTTAATTAGTTTCTCATGCATCAAGAGCCTTCTCATTAATAATATTTTGGGGTCTTCTTTAAATTTAACAAGATGCAACCAAATCTGAATATCAATATTTTAAGTGGCACTCCATACTGTTGAGTGCCAATAACTTTAAGAGGAGTAAAGATGATGAAAGACTATGTTTCACTCTAATAAGTATGAGCCTAAATGGTAAATATTGAATTAATAAAATTGTAACTTATAAAACAACCTGAGAACGTCAAGGATTCTTCCAAGAGCTTAGTTAATTAGTTTTCCTGAAAATTATCAAAGATCGGCAGACTTGGGAAGTGCCTACTTGAAACTGACTGATGAACGAATGAATTTATAAACTAAGCTTGTTTAGCCTCACTTCAACATTAGCTAGACATTCTACCTTAGCAGAACTACATCCTAGTATTTACTTTATTGTAGGATTAAATCGGATGAAGGTCAACACAGCAAAAGTTATCAAAACAGATAAATAATCTGTGTTTTCTCACACAAACTTTAAAAATTAATTGACAGAAAATAATAATAACATGAAATTGTTTGATTCCACTATTTCTTTTTTTTTTTCTTTTTTTTTAATAAACGTTGCCCCAAACTAGGAATTTCTCCTGCATCGTGGGTGCGTTTATAAACATTTAAACTCACATACACAAACAGCCGCAACAACACAAACAGCAGCAGTATATTCATAGGGAAACAATTAAAGGGTTTATTGATAAACAAATTGATTACCAACTTAAAATGTCCGTATATTCGAATCAAAACTGTCATTCTAATCGACAGTAATATGAAATGGCTATTACACGGCAAATTGTCGTAGTGTGTCAATTTGATAAACAGTTCATTTCCCTGACTGTAGGTACAAGAGGTAGGCAGTATTTGTTTTTTAATGTGTATTGTATTTCAAACCACTGTGATCAGTACGATCAACTGTGGCATCTTTACTTTCTATGAGCAACTTTACCCATGAGTAGGTGCTGTGCAGTCACGAGCACCAATATGTCAACACTTCGCAACTTTCAATTACGATTTTTTCGTGAAATAACGAATGCGACATTGAAATACGACACATTACATAAACGTACGGGTTCGACAATGCTATGTTAGTAACAACATAAAATTTCATTGAAAAATAAAGGAGTAAATCGCTTTTGAATAAAGCCGCGTGTATACATACTTTTGCTCGTGACTGTACTTCGTCCGCGTGAAATTTCTGGTTCTCCCTACGCATCGCATCGCCTACCCATGCTATTACTTCGATTTGCTTAGCGTTCTTTCTTACCTTTGTAGCGGTATCTACAACGTCACATGTGAATAACGTGTCATACTGACGTCACGCAAATCCTGCATCTCGCAAGCAGAGTTTACCGCACAATAAACATAGATACAATTTCCATATTAATTTACAATTTAATCAATCGTTGGGCAATTGCCCGCCAGACACGACACCCATCTGGTTGGAGGATCCTCCGTTTTCTATGGAGGTTGAGTTCAAACTCAAACTCAAACTCAAACTATTTATTTCAAATAAACCAATTACAGGCACTTTTGAATTGTCAAGGTCGGTCAGTCAAAAAGATGAAGCTAGTTGCCCATTCCAAAGCGTAGTAGGTACCTATGGAGAAGAACGGGCAAGAAACTCCATGGACACTCTTTTAAATCATAATAATATTGTTACAAAATATTGGTTACATAACTGTGAACTTTACACCCTGATCCTCATACCTCTATACCTTATTTAATTTTGCTCAGCTCCTAAGAGTCCTACCCTGATGTTAAACAGCCTTCCTCAAGAATTGGGCTGGTTAATGCTAGAATAATTTTTCAGTGATTACCGCGTTCAAACAAACAAAACAACAAACTCTACAGCTTTATTATTATTATTATATAGTTTTTCTTTGACGGCAACAGAATTTTAGAAACCGACAGATATTTAAGTACAGTCCTCATGGATAAACTTGCTCGTGGAAAGTAAAGACACCACTGTTGACCGTGCCGAACGTGTTTTAATTAAAGCTTAAGCACAGATGTAACCCTGCCCTACATACACCCCTAGGAATCTGTTCAAACGTGTCTCATTTCACTAATTAAAACCCACTTTTTTGTCTTACTCCAGTTGATTAATCAAGTGTACTGTAGAGGAATCTGTCTGTAAATGATCAAACGTGATTCCTACGATGCCTCTCAACTCAGTCCTTACTGCGACTGAAATTAATTAGTTTGTGCGTCACCATCTCATTAAATCATTCGGTTTGTGCACCACAACCAATTAGCGAGAGTGGTTCAGTGGGAGGAACATGACAGGTACAGATGATGAATAATCATGATTTTGTAGATTTTGTGTCACCGTCTTCTTAATATTAATAGTGACGTACCTAATGGTATTTTTCTGTGTTTTTTCTTATTATTTAAATCATTCCAAACGTAATTTGTTTATAACTCGTTAGCATTATTTGTTTTTTTCTAATAGTGGTAGCGCTTGCATTTCTGCATATGCAGGTACTTAATTTATTAGCTAACTAGCTACGCCCCGCGGTTTCACCCGCATAAGTTTCGATCCCGTGGGAATATCTTGATAAAAAGTTTAGTGTTAATCCTGGGTATAGTCTATTTGTGTGCCAAATTTCAACCAAATCCGTCCATCCATACAAACTTGCGCGTTTAAAATATTAGTAGGAAGTAGGATAGTAGGATTTACTGCTACTCTAGGGCCAATTTCACCAAGCTTTTATACCGAGAATTTTTTAGATTTTTGGACAGTTTTTCCATACAAGAACTGTCAGACGACAATTCTATTCCACGAATAAAAAATATCTGACTTTGGCAAAATCAGCCCTTATGTCCTTCAAAACTTGTATAACAATACTCTATTGCTACTGCGGAGGAGTGTAAACAGCTTGTCGTGAATTACCTCACTATTATTTTTGTATTGTTAGCTGTAAGCCACCTAAACAATAAAATAATATAAAATTAGAATATAGATTTTTGTTTGGGTAGGTTTTTTACTGCATTTGTTTTCAATCTAGCAGTCCTTTGTACAGAATTATAGTGAACTCGGAAAATAAAAAACAAAAAACAGTTTTCAATATACAACAACAATATCACAAACACAATAATACAAACCTAGCTCAAAATTATTAGAGCAGAAACCAATGTCGACCATTTTCAATTTTTCACAAAAAACTTGATTTTATCGCTGAAAATTCTTTCTTATTTTTTCTGTGGCAGCGACGAATTTTGCATGATTGGATAGATGTATAAAAAAATGTCTCGAAGATTTGTTGAGCATCCCTCATCTTTTGGTCAGACCCACAATCTACCTTCCTCCATTCATTTGAATGTTTATTGAAGAATTTACATCTAGCTGATACTGGCACGTGTTTGGATAGAAACATTGGAACGTTGGTCTAGTGGTCGGAAGCGCGACTACTGAACGTGGAATCCTGGGTTCGATTTTGAAGTTGAGCAAAGTATCTTTAAACTTTTCCATCTGGAATTCACCAGTAGATTGCCCATACCTTAGATTTGGCAATGGCCATAAACTGACCACCTCATAACATGGAACTTAAACATATGTAACTCGCCCCCTATTACTTTAGACTTAAACATAACTGATGAAATATGGATGTATACTATAGGTACACCTCTGCCTATTCCTTCAAGAAATACAGGCGTGATGTTTTGTTGTGTTATGTGTTTTAAACATAACTGTCAAAACGTGAGAAAACCTATTATACAACTCTACGTAACCCATTGGGGAATACTAGTGGGATGTTATGTAAATTTAAACGTTCACCGATCCATGTACCGTGAATGTACCTGCTAATTCAATTATGACGTAGAATACACGTGTAATTGATAATAATGACTGTTTGCACGATCAGTGTGCACTCAGCTTTATCCGCTGAGTTATAGTTGACAGGGTATTAACGTTACATGATCACTTCGGGAGAGGGCAGTGTTGGCTAAGTGGAATCGACCCCGACTTACAAGTTGTCGGTCGTGAGTTCGAATCCAGTCAGGCACTTTGCTTTGTGTATTTAATTTCATCACCACTGCTCTCAATACGGTGAAGGAAAACATCGTAAGGAAACCAGCATTTCTTAGAACCAAAAATTCGAAGATATGTGACATCCACCAACCCGCACTGGGCCTAGGTGGTGGATTATGGCCCACTCCCTATACCTAATAGAGAGGAGGTTTGTGTCCCAGCAGTGAGAGCAAATTAGGCTGATTATGCTAATGACTTCGGGATACTATGGGCCAACAAACATGTTTGTACAGACGCTATAGCACATCAAGCTACCCGAAACTGTCAAATTTTCTTAATCAACCTTCAACCTAATGCTTTAGCGATAAAGTTGAAAATCTATTAAACAAATTTGACAGATTGTAGTAGCTTGATGTGCTGGCGTCTTTACTAAGGTGACGCTCTGAGGTAAATGTACGGATATGAACTTCTCGAAATCAATCCCGAGATTGAGTTTCGGGGAAGGTAGGGTCGTAATAACGAACTCGTGATATATCTGGTACCTTTCATGTAAAGTTTGATCAGGGGATAGATTGAGTGTCTCCACTTCTGACCTATTTAATTTTTATATGGAAGTGTGAGCGAAATATGTGCCTATTTATTCATGAATCCTTTAATTTTAAAGGGAAAATGATAAGGTTTATTTTGTAAGTGGTGTAGTACCAGGTATAGTCACGAACATTATTTTGTTTTAATATTGTATCACGGAGTCCTCATAAGAAAGAAATAATAACGTTTATTTGGACACAGCTCGTGAAACACAAAATACAAATAACAAAATAAAAAAGTGAAAATAATGTTCATGTCCAACAATAGTGTCTACAATAGTGTGTGTGTGTGTGTATCCTCACAGCTGGGTTCATTTCAGCATTAATACCAGACATATAAGCCAAAAATAAGCCATCGCAAGTGGTGATTATGATCAAATACGTTCGGTGCACTCTGTAAAACAGTAGTTGTATCAACGTAGCGGACTGGCCAACCTTTGTATCACAGTATGACCTTTTTCCCTTAAGCTCGTGCTGAACATTTACGAAGCAACACAGCTTTATATTCCCACCCTTTCTGCTTTCCTTTGTAGCTTACTCTTTTTCTACCTCGGAAATGTAAAAACTGTTTAGTAAAGGCTTGGGTATAATTTATAACAACAACTAGGACCGCCATATTGTTGGGATTTATGCGGATTGTCCAGATGTTTCAGGTGACGCACAGTTTCCCGACCGCGAACAAAGTGTCCCTATAAATACATTTAACAAGTGGAGGCTACAACCTTTTTTGCGTCATTGGTCACGCCCCGGCCGATTTAGATCCTTGTTTTGGGCTTTTATTTGTTCAGATAAATGTTTAGGAATCCAGATGGCAACGATTTTAATTTAAAATGTTTTGATGCAAAACACGTAATCACACAAGTAATTCAATTACGTGTTTTGGATAGGTACTTAGTTACGTACGTCTAAAGTGACTTTCGACAAATACCCAAATCCATTCACTGACGCCTAAAGGCATTTGAGTGGCCACCAAGCCCTATGACTACCATTGTACATCATCATCATTAGCAGCCTTGGTCCACCCAGTGCTGAGTGGCCTCCTCCCTTTTGTGCCACAGTGCATTTCAGTCTAAAACACAACTACCTACAAATATTTAAAAAAGGTAAGGTTAACATTCATCTTTTCTACTATTAAAGCTTAAAGCCGACCTGTAATACCCCAAAAACATTTTTACGAGACAAAATAGGAACGCCAGTCAGCTCGAAAAGTTCAGCCTTTCAGTACATACCCAATTTTGCTGATGGGTGTCCGTTTGACCGAGACGTAAGTCCTCAATAAAGGATGGTCGGGTGAAAGGTCCCACTATCGGGTCCTGTATCGCTGACGAGGCGAATGTTATGAGTTTGGTCGAATCGTAAGCTACCACTCCAAGAAACAAATTGTGATCAAATGACTGGGAAACACGCTTACTAAAAGTATTAGATATTGAACTGGACAAGAATTTTTCAAGGTTACATTATTGATGCTTTATTGATTCGGTTATCTAATCTAAATAAGGTGTTCTGTGGGTACTGGTGATCAATACTTTGTCCTGCGATAGGACGATAATAAGCTGGTATTATAATTATTGTTTTGTGTGTCAGTGGCTTTTCTTGAAGTTTTCTGGCATAGCCTTTAATGCTCCCACTGCTGGGACACAGACAGAGAAGAAGTTCATATCCATTTACCCCAGAGCATGCATTAATACGGTCAACTTAGTACAAACATGTTTGTTGGTCCATAGTATTCAGAAGTGATTAGCATAATCAGCATATTATGTTCCCACTGCTGGGTTACAGGCCTCCTCTCGGTGAGATTGAGCCGTAATCCACCACGCGGGCCCAGTGCGGGTTCGTAGTTGTCACATGTCTTCGAATTTTTGGTTCTATGATATGCCGGTTTCCTCATGATGTTTTCCTTCACCGTTTTGAGAGCAGTGGTGATGAAATAATTTACACAAAGTACCTGTCTGGGTTCAAATCTACGATCTACAACTTCTAAGTCACGGCAGTAACAACTGGGCCACCACTGACCTCTTTTCTAGCAATTTACTTAAATTAAATATGAAAATAAAAAACTGAAGTCATTCATAAATCATAACCCCAAAGCTAAGTCCTCTAAATGGTAATAAAGAGTGAGGGAATTGTCTAATCACGCTAAGTACAATTAACGACGAAGGCTTAATTTTTCCAAACTTCTAAAAATGAATATTTCGCACAAATGGAAGAAATCTCAGTCCTTTTATAATTGGGCATCATAAAAGAGTCAAAGTTTGATTTATACGGATAAAAATATTACCAACGGAGTTTAAAAGGTTAGATTTAGGAGATAAAACGATCTGAATTTGAAATGATTTTGCGAAAGTTAGGAAAAAGTCGCTTTGTTCAAAGTGAAAGTGAATCTGATTTTCATTTTGAATAAAGCTATGCTAAGCGTTCGTAAATTGCTGATAAGAAATGGATCTGTTAGGATTCGACTATGGCATTCGTAGAACAGTTGATTAAAGATAATATAGTAGGTACTATTTGCTAAAGTATCTTTGCAAATTGCGTAGAAAGCTTGAGATTTAGAGGTACGTTTTATAGATATACATACTCCCGCCTAGCATTCGTGATTTAAAAACTATTTCTCTATTTAAACGTCGATTAAAAGAGCATTACCTTTCCTCTATACTGTGAGTATTTGTATATATATGTGAGAGAGAAATTATTTAATGATTTTTAAGAATTGTTTAATAATATTTTTATCAACTTCCGGTATATGAAGGTATTGTAACTGACTACTAGTTCCCCCACTATACGAGTGAATCTTGCTTTAAAAGGGGCGCACTGTCTCTCGACAGATCAGAAGTTGTCCGATAGCGGACACGGCACAACGGTGCTCTGAACTGTCAGGTACGTTTTTTTAAAAATAATGTTATAATGTTGAATTTCTATTTTTATGTTGTATTTTTTACCGTGTTGTTATTTTTAAATTCTAATATGCCATTTATTTTTGTTTTGAAGTATTGCTGTGTCACTTACTGAACAATATAATAACAAACCTATTTATGTCTATTATTCTACCCTACCTCCCACATATATATTTGTTATATATTTTTGTATTATGTGTTTAATTAAATTTTTTTTTTGTGCTATATGTGTAGATTTTTGTTTTAGACTTCACACATTCATATTTTTCTCTTCTTGTTCTCACACACTATTGTCTACATTTCTTTTTTTTACTTCTCCTTTCGCAGGTCTGCTGGAAGAAATTTTTTAAGAAATTAGCAGTACCTTTGTACTCATGTTATAATTATGTCATATCAATTTGTATTTTACTGTGTGTACATAAATAATAAAATAAAATAAATAATAAATAAATAATGATGAGAAAATTATCATTATAAAGACATTCATTCGACACTGAGATAGCCAATACCGAATTAAATTGTACTAATATACCGTTTGACCATTATCAATTTACATCAAATTTTATGTATTTCATGTAATGCTTTAAAAAATATATATTTTATTTATTCCACCGCCATCCATTCAAACGTGTTCCTTTACAATTTAGTTTCAGTGAGCCGTGAAGGACGTGATTCAAAACATTTTCAAGAAAAGTATATAAAACGCGTCATACATTCTCCATTAATATTATGATTCTAAATCAGTGTACCTACGGTATGATTGATTTTTAACAGACGTCGCACTTTATTTATGAGTCAGTAATCGTTCAAGAGCAGGCCCTGGACTGTGGGCACTTTTCAAGGCAGCCGGCTATTTTTATATGCGGACACACGTGCCCTGCCAGATGCAACAGAACACATAAATATAATATAGCTCTGTATGAAGTATATACTAACGCTATTATAATTTAATCATGTTTTCGATACTGCGGATTATATTAGACGTATTAAATACAAGGTCAAATTAAATCAGCTAGCGAAACTCCGCAGATGTGATGGGTATTTATACATCATAAACATCATAGAACAAAAAAGAAATTAATTTGATGACTTCTTTTGTGGAGTAATCGACCTCGGGATCCTGCCGTTTTGCCGAAAAGATTTTGCCAAAATTTCACTACTCAAACAAATTTTAGCAACCTTTTTTTATACCAATGCAATGTTTGAAATAATTTTAGTACGCACATTTTCATTTGTTAAAATTTTTACTTGGCAGAATATTATCAAGGGTAATGTCATTTAGGCATTTGGTCTTTAATCAAATTATTTATTTCAGCAAACAATCTTTAGACAATAAACGTTTGGTCAAATTATTTGTTATGGCAAAAAATATAAGGGCCAAAATAACATTTTTTGGGAAGTGATAATTTGGCAATTTCTTTTCGATGAAACAAGGGAGACCCTATTAACGGATATAATTAAAAGTTCAATTTATTTTATAACACAACGACCCTACTTCTGTATTTATAACCATACATAGTTTCTATCTATCTATATACTAATGATAAAGCAGATTTTTTTTTTGTTTGTTTGATCGCGCTAATCTCTGAAACTACCAGGGATATTTGAAAAATACTTTTTGCATTTAATAGCCCATTTTTTGAGATAGGCTATTAATATCACGCCAATAGGAACCGAACAAAAAGAAAAACAGCCAGAAAGAACGCTAAGCGAAACGAAGTAATAGCGACGGGAAGTTTTATAAAAATATGGCTGTTATTGTAGTATAGGCATTGTGTATCTTACGACTTCCACGCGAACGAAGTCGGGCAGAAGCTATATATAATAAACAAATCTCGATGTTTTTTGTCAAGTCGTAAAAACCATGCGAACAAGGGCGGGTCGCGAGTGAAACTATAAAATGAACTAAAATAATACAGCTTCATTGCCCTGTCCCATGCCGGCTATAAGCAGAAATGCTAGTACTTATCAAGCATTGTCCGAACAGTTGAGAGTCAGTAACAGGTGGCTCTATTTATTGCGGTTCTCAGCATTCTAAACGTCTAATTTATTGTGAACTTACGGCTTTCTTGACATCTTTACTCGGCTTTACTTTACCTTTTAAGTGAGTGATAAATGTAATAGGATTGTATTATCTTTGTAAAGTTGGGTTTATTAAGTATTTAATGTTAATGTTTCAAGATTGTTCTTCGTAATTGTTGACGAAGGCTACTTTTACCCTTTTTTGAGGTTGTCGTTAAATGCAAAGCAGCGTCTTCTTTTATCGTCAATTCTTTTTTTCCACCGTGGCCATTTTGGAATAGTATCTTCTGTGTTTTTAGTATGTACATAGTGTGGACTTTTTGATACATGATTTTATTTCTGTAAGTAGGTATGCACAAACACTTGTCTTTTATCATATTTTAAAAACCAGAAGAGTTCGGCGCTTCCGGTCTGACTACTCTGAGAAGAAAGGCCGAAACAGACACAGAGGTACAAGTGAAAGTAAAAGAAGATAAAGTCCAGACATAATCTTGGTCAGACCATGAGAAGACCACGGAGATCGATGTCTGAAATAGTATTTTGAGGAAAGAACCACACAGATTGAGTGGACAATCCGTCTCACTTAAAAATTATATATAAAATATAACATAAGTAAGTAGTATAACATAGGTAAGGATGGATTTGTGCCCGTCTGATAGCAATAGGCTCGCCCCTTACTTAAACATAACTGACGAATGTGGAAAGCCTTAAACCATATGAAGGAAATCAACACATTAAAATATAATTGTTAAGCCAGAAGTGTAGGTAGGTACACCTCTGCCTTAACAATTTTATTTTAAAATAAATGCAAACTCATTTCCATCTCGACATATTCGACGTTAAATTTTCACTCGTGTATTTCCTAAGGTCACGGTACATTCGGATGAGCGCATCCGACGCTCCGAGTGACGTCATCAAGTTGCCATCTACCAGATGTCGGAAAATCAACATACTTCATATTACATACTTTGTAGGCAGTTGTGGCTGACAGCTTGTGTACATAACCGTATATTACTTTGTCGCCTGTGGATATATGAGGCAGTTTTTGAGTTGAATTTGTTACTCTGGAGTAGAACTAAAAACATCCTAGATCAACACAATTAGAATCACTTTTTTGTGTCCCTTTTTACTATCCACCGACTAATATTAACCTTCTGCCTTTGAGAAGTCGGCCAATCCACACTGGGCCCACGTGGTGGATTATGTCCCTCTCCTTTTCCCATAGAGGAGGCATGTGTCCCAGCAGTGGGACCATTATAGGCTGATTATGCTTTAAGAAAATATATATCAGTTCAAATAATTAGGTAAGTACTAACTTTAGTTTTTTGTGGAATAATTATAGTAGCTACCTATAGTAATTGTACGGTTAGGGAAATAATTTGTCTTTACTTTGACTTTGACGCCATTTTACTGTCAAAGCATGACACTTCTGATTTGAATATATGGACAATTTAAGTTGATAGTCAATTTGATAACCTACCCACCTACACAATTATTAGCATAAAGTCTTCGAGTAAGACAGAACTAATAACAAGCCCCGACAAAGACTAGAATGTCAGCTATTTCAGTTAAATTCATGCTTCAATATTCAGCTTCTATTAAATTATCCGTCTAGGTAAATACGACGACTGCTTTATACGCAGCCTGAATAGTTTTAGATATGATTTTACTCTACCATGTCGAAAATGTAGATATTTATACCTCAGTTGGTATAGATTTGTTGAATTAGGTATTCCTGAGTACTTAGTACCAAAGAGTCATTCGAACGTTAAGCTACGCTTGCCGCGGTAGGTTCGTGGACGGGTGACCTGACCATCCATTACATATCGAGACGGTTTCGTGCCTCGGAAAGCACGTTGATTAAGCCGTCGCCGTCGGAAGTGGTTGTAAGCCCAAAAAAGTCTGACAACCAGTTTTACCATCGATCGGGGTAAAAATCTAGTCGCAGTCTCTTCTCAGCGACAAACAAATGTCAAAAACTTGCCAAAATTTAGGGAAATTTCGGTCCTTGACAGCCCAGCTAAAAATAATCTCTTTTTTTTTCTATACAATCTAGTCGTTTCTGGCGTAGGAGGTCACAGTTTTAACCTAACCTAACCTAACCATTTTTTTTTAAAATTAAATTCGTCTGTCTAGTTTGGTTCTTGATAGCCAGCTAACAATAACCTCTTTTTTTCCTTATTTGTATTAAAAAAATTATTATATTAAAATAAAATTGCATTTTTTTATTATATAATTCCCAACAAAATCTTATTTTTGCCTTTATATTTTTTTGCCATAACAAATCATTTGACCAAACGTTTATTGTCTAAAGATTGTTTGCTGTAATAAATCATTTGATTACAAACATTTGCTACCAAATGCCTAAATTACATTATCCTTGATAATATTCTGCCAAGTAAAAATTTTACCAAATGAAAATGTGCGTACTAAAATTATTCCAAACATTGCATGAATTATTTAATATTTGAATACTTTTTACATTATATAAGCTAACATTTAAAATAATAATACATATGTAACATTGCATTGGTATAAAAAAAAGTTGCTAAAATTTGATTGGGTAGTGAAATTTTGGCAAAATCTTTTCGTCAAAACGGCAGGATCCCCCGTTAATAATGTGATTCATTTTTTGTGATAAGGTTCAGCTGAAATGTGACTAATTTTTGGTATTTCGGTAATTCATACATTTCCTGAAGTGCAAATTTTTGCGCATGGTGAATAATACCTGATACCTGTGAAATAGGTATCATTATGTTAATTTTATCATCATACTTCGCTGATGGAATCAGCTGGATAATTGCGTAACACACTAACATTAGGAATGGCTTTCATTTTGACAGTTCAACAACTTTCATTGCGTTATTTACGTTGTTGAGGAGACAAATTTTCGAGCATATGAAGCAATGGATTAGCAATATCCTTCAAAATGATTCAATGATAGTGTGTTGTTACACAATAAGGGTGCAGATTGAGAACAGACGTCGTATCACTTATTTTTTATTTTTTTTAACAGAATGGCCCATTCAAAGTCAAAGTCAAATCATTTATTTCCAATAGGCACATAAAAGGCACTTTTGAACGTCAACAATTACAATAAATTGAAAAACACAAACTTTGTTTCGAAATACTCCAAGATACAAAAAGATTTCTACTGTCTCATTTAAAATAAACAGTCTATTCAAGAGAGTTTCACAACTTGACAGTAAAGACAAATGACTTCAAAATGTATCTGTTAACATTCTAATTTGGAAACACAACAGACAACTTATTTCATTAATTTTAAACTTGTTTAAAGTTTTCCTCCCAAACTCACTCGTATTTTAAATCTCCTCGCGATGAAAGTTCCTCGCTTTATCTTTTCGACAGTCGCCCATAGCATAGTTTGATAAATTTTTATTAAAATAAAACAATATTTACGTTGTTATTGTGTATTAGTACCGCAAACTTTGTCCAGTGAAAGAAAGAAAAAGTATTTATTGCGACTCGTAGAGGAAGATCACAAACTAAACTAAACACAGTCGAAAATAAAAAAGTAACAAAATGTAACAGAAAGTCCTATACGAGGCCATAAGGCTCCTATCTCAACATGATACTGCGACATTTAAACATTTTAAGAGTACCTATTATGGAGTTTCTTGCCCATTCTTCTACATACGAAACAAATTCAGTATGTACCTTTTGAAAGGGGTAACTAGAATCAATTCGATTTTCTTGTAAAATTTACGTGGCCAAATAGTATAAGATTTGAATTTGACTTTGAACATAATGCAATTCAAAACAACACCTTGGATAGGTACTTGCCAGGTTTCACCACCTTTATTTGGATAAAAATAAGGTTATATGGAATCTATTGAACCCACTTCATCGTAACATTCCTGTTACCAACAGAACCACTTATAAAACAGAATATAATTTATATCATAATTTTTTCCTTTACCTACAATGCCTGTATATTTAAATTCCGTGTTGAATTTAGGTATGTCACTAATATTTTAAATCAGACTCATACTGAAGAATTATTGTGTGTTTGTAACAAGAAGTCGCGATGTTTGTCAAAGAGGACGCGATTCATTTGTCATTTGTACAGTACGCAGAGTAACGACTTGGTATTATGGAGTTATAGTTGCTAAATGTGTCAAGCAGGAGATAATGCGATGAAGAAAAAATAATAGTTCGCAACTTCGTAAATTATTTGTTATTACGAACATTTCATTCCGATACTTAATTCATGATTCTAGAAGTTCGTACCTCCTTTTAATCTAATTAAGTATTGCTTGCTTAGTAAAATATTTTTTGGTTATGTTTTATATATTTCATTTGGACAAAATATCATTCCAAAGTGCACATCAAGTCGTCGAGTTAGCTTCACAAGTAAAATGTCAGGGAAATTATTTTTTAAGTAAATTGATTACCAACTTAAATATATTTGTATATAATATATATGTTTATATATTTTAATATTATGCATTTATTTAAGTGTACTTAAGTAATTTTTGCATTAAATGTATGTGTATATTTAATATTTTTAGTTTTAGACTTCACACATTCATATTTTTCTCTTCTTGTTCTCACACACTAATGTGCACATTTCTGTTCTACTTCTCCTGTCGCAGGTCTGCTGGAAGAACTTTCTTAAGAAATAAGCAGTACCTTTGTACTCATTTATTTATTCATTCATCAACAAATTTACATTTGTGTCGAACAGTGGTTTTAACAATAACAATAAATGTAACACAAAATTACGAACCTAATCATAGTAAAGCCATGAGAAATGAGTGAAAAAAAAGAAAAGTCCAGATTATATAATCTGGACTTTTTTTTTGACATAATTATAATCTGAGTATATATATACTCAGATTATAATTATGTCATATCCCTATATATTTTACTGTGCGTACATAAATAATAAAATAAATTAAATTGTCCGTATATTCAAATAACAGCTGTCATTTTTTACCATTTGTATGTAATGGCCATACTACGACAATTTGACCAATTTGCTTAGAAAAAAAATCCCTGACTATAGATAGATAAAAAAAAAAACGTGCTGCACCGACACTGCTATTGACATTCACACATCACTTTTATCGCCATTCGTCAAGAAAAGCGGAACGGCCAACCTCGATCCGTATCCGGCCACATTCCGGCACGATAGCCAAAAGTCTATGCATTGAACAGAGTGCATTTCGTAAATCTTTGTACGGCTATCGTTGCATTATTCATTCCCTTATCAATCTCTTTAGCTTAGCTACCGATCACGTGTTGTGCTCAGCGTGACATTTGTATTTGCATTCAAAGACTTTATATTCTGAATACATTTTGAACATTTCATTTACTTCAAGATTTGGTTGCTAGCGGTTTAAGACGAAAGTGTAGCCCGCAAAATTAATTTTCTTAACGTTTCTTGCACTTTGCAGGTCAGTATCTGGAGGCCAATACCCGTAATTAAAAACGTTCAAAATCTAGTCGCAATCTCATCTCAGCGACAGTCAATGTCATGTTATGTTGATTAAAATATGATTCGCGGATTACAAATATTTATTTATATAATTATAATCGTCAATACTCTCAACCCTAGTGCACCCCCCTTAATGTTGACAGTATAGGATAGATTTAAATGCTGTTGATTTTAATGTATGTCCAGTGTTTTTTGCATGCCTATTAAAATTACACTAAAATAGACGGTTACCCATGGCAACTGGCTATACCTATTAAGAATGAAACGTTGTTAAGTAAGCGATTCTTATCACAAAACGGTATTAATTAAGTCAAATTAAGTTCGAAGCAACCGACTATCTATCGGAGATCTTTTATAACCTAATTAAAATAGCTATTTCAAGTGCTGAATGGAAATAAATTCCATTACACGAAGTTATGCTATAATAAATATAATTCTGCTATATTACCGTATAAAATTGATAGTAGCTTTAATATCGTGTCTATGTAAAGATAAAATTATGATCAAAGGGCGAAGCCTTTTGATGTTCCTGAGAGTTTTCCTTGACTTCCCCTTCCCCTGTGGCATAATTTTGCGTATTACTCATTAATTGCAATACGGTTTTATGCGTGATCAAGTCGTCAATTACGTGTTTGGGTATAAATAAATTATATTTTGCCACCGTTATGGGGATTTCGCAAACATCCCGGAAGACTGTGATTATTTACAGGAAGATATTCATACTATTTATATTCGTATTCCTTGAAATGTTTCATAACTTAATACCAAAACTACGTTGCCCGCGACGTCGACTGCGATCTTAGATGAAAATTAGCTTATGTCCAGGTCACTGTCTATCTGTGTGCCAAATTTCATCCAAATCCGATCAGCCGTTTTAACGTGAAAGCGTAACAAACAAACAAATTCACTTTTGCATTTATAATATTAGTTAGGATTAGGATACTAGCGCTGCGACAATTTTTTTAAATTTCACAGTGTCATACTGTGGAAGAAACCTTTTGGCCTTGTACAGAAATGTCTGTTTTTTCTATGTTTCTATGATTGTGTTTAGTCTAGTTTGTGAGAGTCCCCATTAATACTTTATCTTTCTTTTGTTCAAAATGTTTTCTCACAAAAATAAACCAACATGTAAACGGATCTAATGAGTTATCCAGTTGACGTTTAATCTTTTCGAGCTAAGACTGTGTATTTTACACAGGATGTCTTCTAGACAGTAAAATTATTTACGTGTTTTCAAACTGCATAATAACTTCCAACGTTTAGCTACAAAATGTGTCTTTACGACACGACACGAACACATTTGTCATAACAAAACAGACAACATGTTACAAAAACAACAGCGGCATCTTAGCGGCTCTTCCAGCAGGTACGAGTATTTATTTATAGTTCTGCGGTATCGGCCTTAGGCCTGGGAAGCTACTTCCATCTGTTCTGTGAAGCAACAAAGCACAGCCCCAAGAGGAACTGTTATTCTGTTGTCAGTACCGAGACGCACTAACTCGACTGAGCAAGTTTACCTAAACTTTGTATTTACAAAGGCTAAACTTTTTAATGGCTGTGTAAGTTGTTAGGCAAAGTCGTTCAGGTCATGACTCTGGTGTCTGTCAAAGTTCCAGATAAGGTCGTCTTTTGTTATTACGTCACACGCGTCAAGATTATGGTGCGACATTTTAGGCCTCCAGTCTTTGTAAAATATATCTTATTTAATATTATGATGAGGTAGTACGTAGGGGTAATATTCGGTATTTCTGATCCGATTCCAAAATTCTTTCACTCATAGGAAGCTACAGTATTGCCGAGTGTATCCTACTACCTAATATTATAAACGCGAAAGTTATATTAATCTTTCACGCAAAAACTACTGAACGGATTTTAATGAAACTGTACCGTAACATAGCTTATACATCAAAATAACAAAAAGGATACTATTTATCCCGACATACTCACTGAATCGACACTTATGCAGGTACCGCGGGGCGCTGCTAGTATTATATATATTTACGGTTGAAATTCTTATTGAGAAATAAATGTCTTAATTTAATTCTCAAAAAGAATACAATTCACTTATCACGAGAAATACAAGTTATGTAATCATAATACTTGATACACGAACTTATGAAGAACGCTAGGTACTCGTAAATAAACTAGTAAATAGTAGATGCACAAATATTATCCTTTAAATTATTTTAGGTTAAAAACACGCGGATGATATCACACGGAAAAGCTAGGTATTGAGACTTCTGTGTATTTAGGTAAAAGGAAATTCATAATGTCTCTGTTCTCATTCCTAGAAAATATCTTGTAGTTGTCTTTTGTTTCCTATTATCTCGGCAGTATTGTCCGAACAAAAAATGGAAAAAGTATTATTAAAAGAAACCCTAGTTTTTTTTATAGAAATAGAGCCGCAACAACGTAATTTATGTTGAGAGCAACATTAAAATAGATTTTCTATTTATAGTTTTCCCTTTCAAAGAAATGGTGTTTTAGTATTTGTCACGTTCTCGCCATTTTGCGACGGGTTTTTGGATATTATCAATATGAAGTCTCACCAAGTATGAAATATGGAGAGAATGAAGTACTGGCGAATAGAGAAGTTGTGACGTAGCTTTTCAAAGTACAGTTGAGCACTAACTTATCGATGAATATGGTACAATTGGATTTTTGCCGTAGTTTGCAGAATTGAGATGCAAAGAGAAAAAGAGCTAAGTCTAGATAATATTTCGCGTTTGCGTTACATTTAATAAAGAAATTTAAATAAATTCGTACGCAAAGCGCTACGAGTCCCCTTGACAAGATCTGACCCAATTGTAAAAGATTTTATTTGCAAAGCTGCCGGATTTAGAGACGATATTGCGACTTGGCCTAATTCGACCAACACTTTATTTACATTTGGAAAATTATGTTTTACAAATAGGAAATAATGGAAGCTAGGCTATTTCCTGTTTGGTAACTTTCCGTTTCGTAACCAAAATAAAAGTGTAATTTCGTAGCTTTTTAAATATTAACACATTCAATCTCGTTTCGTTAACAAATAATTTAATGTATCTTTTTGTACGATACAGTCAGTTCCACAAAGCAATATCTGTGTACCCACTGTGTACTATGTGGCAGGTAAGTAAATAAACTGTTGCGTAATTAATTAGTGTTCTGTATTGTATGTGATAAGTACGAATAAGGTTACTCTATAATTACATTATCGATAAGAATGTTCAGTAAATGTTCAAGGAACGGGGTCGAGCCTACAACTTGCATTAAAAAAATAACTTTATCTCCTAGCAATAGGGTTTAAATTCCCAGCAAAATAAACTTAGTTAAGTAATAGTTAAAACCGAACAGTAATAATATATTCTTGGAGCTAACTTCTGTATATATATATATGTGTAGTTCTTAGAATTTAAAGTTAAGCTAATCTTTATTAACTGTGAGGACGGAAACCGTGTTTTTTGCTCTACACATAAACTGATACATTATGAAATTCTGCCATTTTGTACGCAGTACGAGCCGAAGAAGTAGGTTTCGATTTGATGCGATTTGAGTACTCGTTGGTGGACATTGCAAAGGTGGTCAAACGGAAATAATTTGTGGACACAGACCTCTTCTCTGTGGGAGGGAGTGGGCTGTAATCCACCATGCGGGCCCGGCGCGAATTGGTAGATGTAACATTACTAGCATAAGAATCTTTAAATTAAGTTTGATGAATGTAAGAGGATTATTTTAGCATGTCTGGAATTCTGCGAAATGAGTGTGTGAATTTTTGTCTAATTTTATCTTTAGCTAATGTAATTGGCAGATCGGCGTTTTATGTTAAAATAAAAAGAAATAAGTAGTATCGGGATACATGATTGTTTATACTTTTCGATAATGAACTACCTAAATATTGGTATTAATTAAGTACTACTGCATCTGCAATTTTCCATTAACTCATTAGCAAACGTATAGGTACCTAACTAACCGTATGTATAAACGTGTATGTATGTACATAGGGATCCCAAAGCTATAATAGTTAGCCTAGGTCAAAATTTGCACAAACCTTGTACGTCTTTTGATGTCTGCTAATTTTAATTGCTCACACTCAAAGTTGAAGGTAAAACATGAATGACTGTTTAATAGCTTATACGTTTATGCAAAGACAAGTTATATAACAGCAGAGCTATACTACAAAAAAACTATAAGAATTGAATCAGTAATCACATGCCAAAGAGTTTTTTTTTAATTTTTTTTTTAAATGTTGTATACGGCATTGAATGTTATGATAATTTTTCTTTATTATGGTTTTGGAATACTTATTCATTGTATGTAGAAGTTCTAATTTCAATAATTTATAAATATGTTTTGTGAACCCGTTTTCTGTGCATGTGGTGTTGTTAGCCTGTAATTAATTGTTGCACTTGTAAATGTTACTCTAGTCATTAAATCAGGAATGTATATAGTGTAAACAATTGTTGGTTAACCTAAATAAATAAAATAAAATAAATAAAAAATAAAAAAAGACACTGTGAGGCAGATATGGGTGGGACATCGAGGCGCAAACTGTAGGTAGCCGTGAATTCATCACATGATTCACGACCGCTACACCCGAAGAAATTTGTCGTCGGATATAAAAAATCTGCTGTTTTATAAAAAACCACCGTGATCAAAATGTATGGAACAGCAATATTTTTTTTATAATAACTGACGATATTTTTCAAATCATGATCATGTAAGTACTGAATTCACGGTAAATGAAAGCCAATTGCCGTAATTACAAACGTTTAAAATCTAGTCGCAATCTCATCTCAGCGACAATTAATGTCAAAAACTTGTCAAAATTGTACGGAAATTAGAGGAATTTTTGACAGATTGTGACTGAGATTAGACTAAACGTTCTTAAAATTACGAGAATTGCCCAGCAGGTGGCGCTTCGCTATTCCCTACCACCCTGTATAACTTCACAGTAAATCACAGAAGTGAAATGCAAATATTACAGAAAACCACTCAAACTTTGCCTGCTGAAATGTATATAAAAAATAAAAAGGAAAGTCTTGCCTCAACCTCTATACAAAATATCGTAAAAAGTGAGCCTTTCACTGAAGAAGTACTGTCATAAATATATTTTTTGACCCAGAACCTGTGATAGATGTCTCTGTTTATTCTGTAAGAGGATACAGGCTAACAACGTAAATCTTGATGTAGAAAAGAAATTCAAAAAGTTTCTTTTATTTTTTTCGTTTGCAAATTAAGTATGATAGGATGAATGAAAGGTGACTAACAAGAGGTTTAGAAGCAAATAATATCAAACAGGAGTTAAGTGCCTTATGGAAAAAACAAGAAAACCGAGTTTATATCCCTTAAGTTACGACAGATTATCTGAAGTAGCATTTAAAGAGATGGCGTCGTATAAATGTCGCAAATGTTTTGTATGTACGCGTTCTACGTCACGATTTCATACTCAATCGAGATTATTTAAACAGTAGGACAGTAGGTAGTTATTGGCCATTGTAGATACCCATTGCAGATGTGAGTGGAAACAACGGGAGGGGACGCCCTAGGTGACTTATAGTGACCTCATTGGTGATGTTCTTTAGGAAAGTCAGGTGTGTAGCAGTCGTAACCGGCGTGCGTCTATGACCAGGTGCATTGCTATTAGATACTGGGCACGACCATTTCTAAGCACGTTGCAGCAATTTGAATTTATTCAATAAAGGAATTACACACAATATTCAGATTTTCAATTTGGTAAAACCGATTATAAAACGACGATGTTTGAACGTAAACGACGCAAAAGGAGTGTGTAAGGATCGTAGCAGCTGGCGTTTTGTAGTTTCTGCCTACCCCCATGGGAAGAAGGTGTGAGTCTATGTATGTAAGTACCTAATTAAGTGTCGTAAAGTTCATAGATTTTATTAATAAGGAAAACAAGTCTATTCATCGTTTAACGAGATCGGAGTTTAAGGACCGGAATTAAACTGTGGACACTGTAGTTTTAGGAATGAAGCCAAATTTACCGACATGTTTAGTTTAACATGTTTTTTGTTTTAATGGTAAATTTGTAAATTTCAGTGGGCACTCTCAGTGTTCGAAAATAATCACATTAATCACATTTAATGTTGATTACTAATACATATCTTAACAATATGTGTATTGCGATCAACATCACGGCAACCCTCATAAGTTGAGAATATATAACTAGTTTCTGCCCGCGAATTCATCTGCAATCCAGGATGAAAAGTAGCCTATGTCCTCACGCAGGCCATGGTCTACCCATATGCCAAATTTCATCCAAATCCGTTCAGTCGTTTTAGCGTGAAAGCGTACTTTCGCATTTATAATATTAGTTAGGATTTACAAAATCTCCTAAGTTTTTAGCAGCGGTCACGCATACATAATGCTGACTCTACTTACAATGCAAATGACGCGCCCGACACAGGTACCGTGACCAGTTATCACTGAAACCACTGATTACACTGCTACACTCGTTCGCAACGAATACTCCCTAAAATCTACCATTTCCTTTTAATCGATATAAATTCCACTGTTATATCTACCTGAGATAAACACGAGTTTACACTAATACTACCGATGGTTCCTATGTGCAGTGCAACTATCACGCATACATAATGCTGACTGTACACTGTACACGATGCGCTCGACGCAGCTACCGTCACTGGTTAACACTGAAATCACTGATTACACTACTTCATTTATTTTGTTCGCAACGAATACTCGTTAATATTTACGATAGTATTAACATAAATTTCACTGATATAGTATCTTCCTCAGATAAACACGAATTTTCACTAATACTACCGATGGTTCCGATGCGAAGTGCAATGGTCACAATGCGCCCGATTCAGGTACCGTCACCGGTCATCACTGAAATCACTGAATACTAGTGAATACGTGTCGCTTGATCGCACTGAATACTCGCTTGACATGACAGTACTTTACGGATTATGTCATTATGTAACTCGTTGTGTTAGGTTGTCAATAAAAATAATAGTAAATGCCTACTATTCATTCAATTATACGCAAACTAAACCTAACTGGAAGTGCATTCTTAAAATCCACATATACAAATGTATACAGTTCATTGGGTGTTCCTATGCCTCTGCTCAACCCTTCGGGGAATACATAGAAGCGTGATGTTATGTTATGAGCCTAAATAATATTTCTTTAGGAAAGCAATGTCCGCTACTTGGTCAAGTAAAAGGTTTTATTTCCCTTTAATCATCGGTCAAACAGGAAAAGGATTTAAACTCATTAAAATTCTGATTGATCCGAGATAGGATGTCAACTCCGTGAACTTCCACACCCTTTACTTTGAGTTAATACCCGTAATTATGAAAGGTTTGGAAGGTCAGCAGATCCTCATTTTAAAGGGCGATTATATCAGGAGACGGGGTCTTTATCTGAATAATTTGTTTGTTATCCTTCTGTGTGGAATCAACACTAATTTCGTAACACACTGTCAACCATAATCTGTATCATTTTGAAGGATGTTGCTTATACATTGCTTCATATGTTCGAAAAATTTGTCTGCTCAACAACGTAAATAACGCAATAGATGCTGTTGAACTGTCAAAATGAAAACCATTCCTTCTGTTAGAGTGTTACGCAATTACCCCGCAGAAACATCGTCTTGTATACTTATTACATTTTATGTAGACTGAGACCATGAATTCAATCTCAGGGCGAAAAAGTAACTTTTGTAAATTGTCGAAACGTTAAATTAAAGCAAAAAGTTTTTTTTTTCGTTTAAGTCCACCATTTTCCATCATCCACACCTAACAATTATAATATAATAAATAATAAAAATCTTTATTGATACAAAAACCTTTGACATTGCTTAAGACTAGGACACATAGCTTGGTTAACTAAAGGTCATACGGATAAGGTAAACCCTGACTCCTAAACTAGGTGATCCTGTGACTCAGGAGTCAGGATTCTGCTGTCACTGTGATACCAAAAACCTTTCATGTTGTGTTATAACATTACAAAATAGTCATTGACATTGCCGGTTACAAAGTATGTATATTAAATTAAAGTTAACAATTAAGAGATATAAGGGATTTAGAAACGACTTCTGAAGTGTATATGTGTGTGTATGTTAGAGTGGGGGTGTATATGTTAGAATGAGGGTATGTATGTGAGGGTGTGTATGTTGAAGTGTGTGTAGTGTGTGTTTGCTAAAATATTTAACTATGTAATCAATCACATACATACACAAGAATACATATTATGCGTACACGAGAATGTAAAGTTGGTTAATAAATAAATAAGTAATTAGGTAGGTATATCGAACACAATAAAAATGATGTCACGATTGTTACTAATATCAACTATCAACTTATGGTACATTTGGAGCCCGGCCTTATATGCAGATAAAAAATAAACACAACACAACACAAACGGCATTGAGTGACATACATATTAATTTGTTTATATACTGACTGACACAATAATTGTCCCCTGCATATTCTTGCAGCTATTGTACAACGGGTTTAACTAATTAGTATTCGAACGATTACTTGGGTATGCTGAGAAGGCATAAGATTCCCATTTGTGGGTACATATGAGTCACTCTGCAACTTGGTGACTTAATACTCGGACGTACAAGGCCGCCTTAGATTGTGCACGATTATAAACTAAAATCAACTGTTTTTGTTAGTGACTAGTTTTTGTTGGTATTAGGAACATTCACGCATCTGTACTGAGTTGAGCATGAAATTAATTTATAGTCGAATTTAATGATGCGTTACACATCTTGTGTGTAACGCACAAGGTGTGTAAAACTTGTAACTAAAACAAGATTTAGTTACATGTCGGTACCTACTTACTTATATCTTGTTTTGTATGTATAATGTCTTTACGAAAAAATACATACGTTTTATTACTTTAAAATGTTACACAGATAAGTGACTTTTATAGGTTCTCTCGGATTTTATGGCTTTTCTAACACGAGATGAAAGAGTTAATGATTTTTTACGGCTTTATAAATATTTATTTCAATGTTATCTAGAGTGTGTGCTGTTTTTTCCGCTGTTTTTTTGGATCAATGTTGTTCAGTAGTAGGTGGAGCAGACTAATTATCTTTTGATGTAAGTTGAGTAGGTAGGCGTATTAATTAAAATAATTGAAATATCGAAAATTCTCATCCATTTTCCACTTACCTAACAATCAAGGAAAATCTCTAGCAATATTTTATTGCTTGTTATCAACAAGTTCTCAGTTATTTCAAAATACGAAAATAAAACTTCACTGAACCACTTTTCACACAAACTCCCAGATATCAGTGCAAACTGTTCAACTAAAACACATTAAACAACATTCGCCATACACAACATTAATTCGAAATCGGCGCGAAAAACATCGCATCGGAGCGTCGTGGCACGCACAGCACGTATCTACAGCTGTAGCGTCGCCGCCGTACTGACTTACGTACACTACGTAGTTCCACTTCTGCGTCTACTACGAAAGGTCTCAAGAGACGCCGTAATCACTTTTCTGAGATAATCGCACCAGACAGCGTACATTACTGGCTGAAACCCGCTTGTTAACAAAACAACAACTGAGGAGCGGCAATGATATTAGTCACAAGGAAATTCTTAGTGTGATCCATGTTGTGGTAGGCATCATCCTGTCAACAGTGCGAAAACGCGGGCTTCGTACGGAAGTTCCTCGGTCTGGTCATTTGGTTCACTAATTCGAGCTAATTCTGAAAGGCTAAGCTCGCTGCTTCGAAACTATAAAGGGGCCGTAACAGCTTCCAGGCTTCAGGGTCCCTTCAGCAATTGGTGGGAGGAGTTACGTAAAACAAGTCGGGTTAAATTAACAACTTTGGCTGAGGGAGATTAAGTGGGTGCTTTGGGCCAATCCTACTGTGTGTACTGTTTTGCGTCTGACTGTTGATTCGACCACATAAGTTACAAAGCCGGAAGATAGCATTTTTGTTACCTCAGCTCCGTAGTTGTGCCAAAAGATTTTCAATATTTGTTTTGTATGAAAAGACTTTTGTTTGGAACTTATAAAATGGGAAGCGACACTATACTAGATATGTATACTATCGCAATATGTTTCTCTGTAATGATAGACGTACGTTGGAAAATAAATAAAATAGTATACATGAAATGATTTTATTAAATAACAATTTGTCTTTTCCTGCTAATATAAGTTGGGTTTGCAGAAAAGTCGAAACATGTGGGTTTAATTATTGATTTTATACTATACACGTTGACCAAGTTTGAGCTAAAAGCAAAGCTAACTAGTTGGTTGCAGAATTTGTCTTACGACGATACAGAAACTATTTTAACGATCACCTCATGAATACCTTTCTCATTACTGATACATGTAATTACTGAGTCACTTTAACCTGATTGCATTTACGTTGTAATCAATGTTTATGAGAAACTTTGGCTCCTGAGATACACTTTATTATGTACACCACCAAAAATTATAGATATAAATGTAGACGAGTATCTTTTTAGTTAGTTTAGGAGCCAGCTGTTATTGTTACATACTGCTTTTGACCACCTTTTGTAAAATCATGTTTAGTGTATGACCAGGTTGAAGTATGTTTTCTCTTTGTACAATAAAGTTATTATGATATTGTTCAGACCTCACTCGTAAGTTTTATTGCCAAAACCTATATCAGACCATATTGAAAACAAAATCCCGTGCACATGATGACCACAGCTGCGTCCGTAAGTAAAACAAAAGTGGATCCTTTTTAGGTCGACTAATAATATGCGCTGCAAGCAGGAATAGTCCTTACGTTGGTCAGATATTGATTTTGGCGATAGTACATATCTACATGGTACCTTAAGTATGTATCTATGTATATGAAATAATGTATAAACAGAGTAAATATTACCGACACACTTGTATTACAATTGCTCCCACCGGACCAAACTACCAAGATCAGAACGAGCTGAATTCTAAGCCGCACAAACGCATAGCTCAACTCCAAATCCCAAACTCAATAGTTTAGAGGAGTGAACTATATAGTTAAACCCGTTCTTAGCAGAACCATCAGCTTTCTCGAGGGGTTAACAAGAATATTAATAACAACCACTTAAGGCCAGGGATCTTTTAATATATTTACTGGAGTACCTTAGTTGTTCTCAAGTGACGCCTTAAAGTTTAAAAATAACAAAAGTGTACGAGCACTGAAGGGTTGGGTGGTTCCCATGTGGACACTTCAGATGGCTACAGCAAGTTTTGAAAAGATAAATTAACTTTGTTTCTTTCGGACTGAGTTTAAAAAGGCTGTTGTTTATAGCTGGAAATATGATGAAAATAATTTATGAAAAACCTCGATTTAAAAATGCGAGGCAGCTAAGCGTAAACATAAATACATACATATATTCACGCCTTCGTCCCATGGGGGTAAACGTAATCTGCCTATAATGGACATGTTTTCTCACGATGTTCTTCTTCACCGTTTTGAGAGCAGTGGTGATGAAAAACAAAGTAAAGCGTCTGTATGGGTTCGACTCTACGACCAACTCCAACGACAACTCGTAAGTCGCCGTAACTACTGGGCCACCACTGCTCTCTATGCAAGGCAGTTGAAAGCAAATTGCTAATCCATTGCTCCATAAGTTCGAAAAATTTGTCTGCTCAACACGTAAATAACGCAATGAATGTTGTTGAACTGTCAAAATGAAACCGATTCCGATTGATCGTTTTTTTTTTTAATATCTTTATTGATTTAATTGGGGTTTTTATCCCAATCCGATTGATCGTGTGTTACGCAATTAGGGTGCTGGTCTTTCAAAAAAGGACAATTCAGTTCGAGAGAAAATATACTTTTAAGTCAATAAGTATGTGTTGTATTAGAATAACGGTTGTAATAAGACCAATATTTATCTAATTTGCACATGAGTCAGTCAGGAGAATAGGTAGTTTTAACCAATGGTATCTACCACACAGGAAATCCTAGTCTTCCATAGGTCAATTATATATTAATTAATTCATTATTAGCATGAGCATAATCAGCCTATAATCTTACCTCTGCTGGGACACAGGCCTCCTCTCTGTGAGAGGAAGTGGACTGTAATCTACCACGCGGCCCCAGTGCGGGTTGGATTCATTATTAACAATATAATTATTACAAATAAATATGGCTTATATCAGTTATATCGCTAACCGCTTAACTTTTGACCTTTACAATAAAATAATATATCATCGTTGCTGTCCCGAAAACAAAAGAACAATTAAAAGATACGTGTTTAATTCAAAAGTTTTTGAATTATTGACACTACCCCCCTGATGGTTTTCAAATACACAGGAAATCCTAGTTTTCTATAGGTAGATTACGCATTGATTCATTATTTATAATAGTTATTATATTATACCACATTCAGTAGTTATTAAAATAATTATATTTATTATATACTAGCGGCCCGTCCCGGCTTCGCACGGGTGGTCAAGTTTTAGTAAGGATCCCTAATCTTTTCTAGCAATAAATATAGCCTATGTCACTCAGGGTGAATGTAGCTTTCCAATAGTGAAAGAATTTTTGAAATCGGCATAGTAGTTTTTGAGTTTATTCATTACAAACATACACACAAAAATACAAATCTTTCCTCTTTATAATATTAGTATAGACAAGGGAAATATGGCTAATCTCGAAACCATTTAGCCTGACCTTTGTAATAAATAAAAGAATAAATCATCCCGTTGCTGTCCCGAAACAAAAGAACAATTAAAAGATAAAAAAAAATCCAGATCTGTTTTCAAAAGTTTTTGAATTATTGACGCTATTTCCTTCCACTCTACGGAATTTCCGGTTTTTCGTGAACCTACTATACTTTTTAGCCTGAATTAGGTACTCACTTAAGCCCTTTGAAAATGTACGGATTTGGTTCGTATCTTATTAAGTATTCTAATGTTATTATGCCAGCTTTGCATTTTAAGTACAGTGGGTATGCAAAACAGATGTACAGAAACAAATAGGTAAGTAATAAGTTATAAGATGTTTTTAATTACGGGAATTGGCTTCTAATGTTGTCCACTATTTAGTTGACATTGTATTGTGTATATGTTTTGTTGGGGATCATAATAAACAGGTGTGCCTTATCTCTTTTGTTAACCCTATCCTAAATCTTATTTATAAACCTGACCTTAATTTTTGTTCCTGTTTTCGTCGACAAAGGTTTCAATCAAATCGAAAGGTTCTTTATACTATAGGCATTGAAATATCTGACGTTTTTCTTCTCATTCTTAATAAGGGTAAGGATATTGAAATGAAAACCGATTTTCATCTTCTTTCATAATTTTCGGTAAATTACGATTGTGATGAAGATGTTCGGGAAGCGGGTAATGTTTTGCTTGGTTTCAGGGATTATATTCCTAACTACCCTTATTAAGTTGGGGATACTTAAATGATTTTATTTTGTAAGTAGGTTTGTATTTTGTATACACACTTTTACACGTCAATCATATTTTAAAACTAGATGAGGTCGGCGTTTCCTATTCTGACTAGTCTGACTAATAGTAGTTTTCTTAAATAACTAGATACTTGGTTTTAGAAAGAAAGAAAAAGAGATTGTTATTCTGCACAAACAAAACGCATATTCTTATTTTCCGTCTGTTTTTCGTTTTACTTTTATTTTATTTTATTTTTATTTTATTTTTATTTTATTTTTATTTTATTTTTATTTTATTTTTCTCTCATTTTCTTTCAGCATTAGTAGCATTCGTGACTCTACTCTTTCGTAAGACTTATTGACGCTTTGAGGGATACTAAACGCCCATTGGCGTAATAACAATAAAACTTCTATTGGGTCCGTTCTCTGTCCTTCAACAGATTAATTAAGGCAGTAAACTGTACATAGTATCTCTGAACGCTCATTAGCAAATAGACACAGTTGCCAAAAAAAATTAAACATAGTCAGTTTAAGTAAATTGTAGTTCTCTTTTGTATTTAACATTGCAGGGTTACATTTTAAATTGCAGGTAACTTTTATAACTAAACTAAAAGAACTTACGAAACAAAAAGAAAATAAGGTTCAGTAGGTACATGCTGTTTGTATACACGTTTTTCTTGCCATGAAAAACTACGGTTTATTCGCCATGTATAGGCACGTCGTCGGTGTTGTATGGATCACTATGGAAGCTTGTTGAAGGACACGTTTTTTTCGACGGCGTAGTTTGTAAGCTGTACCGTAACGAAACTATGCCGTGCAAAATGGGCTTTAGGCTGTTTGACAGCCACCTTAAGCGAGTGAATGGAATGTATATTAAATTGAACTCGTCATCATCTCGTAACACCGATACAGTTTTATGCGGAACCTGACTAGCTAGGTGATAGACTTGTCGGAGAGGAATGACGTCATGTTTTGAAAACTAGTTCCTAGATGTAAACCATTTATTGAGTCAGGATAAATGATTCATTATTTTAATCAGAAATTAATTAGTCATACGCAGATGTATCTATTTATTAGGTAATAGTGACCGGTTTCTCAGAGAGATAGGTACATCTGATAAAGTCGACGACCTATATCCTGATAAGTAGTACCTACCTAGTTTTTACTCTTATTTTAGTTTGTTACCTACATTGATTGTATTACACAAATGTAGTTTTACGTTCAGTGAAAATCTGTTTTTGTCTGTTAAAATTCAATCAACTCAGCCTACCGCAGTCCACTGCTGGACATAGGCTCTCCCATGCTGCGCCACAACACCCTGTACTCTGCCTTCCGCATCCAGTCTGTACTAGCCACCTTTTTGAGGTCGCCGGTCCATCTAGCTGGTAGGCTTCCCACACTACGCTCGCCGATACGCGGTCTTAACATCAGGATTCTCCTTCCAGTGAAAATTGCTGAAATAATAATATTTGTATTAAAATTTATGTGAACTTCTACGACGATCTTCAATCTATAAATTAACTCAATTGAAATCTAATTCAAAACATATATTACACATATATTACGACCATAATTTAATAGTTCTTCATCAACATCGCATTAACCACGTCATGAACTTCTTAAAAAATATCTGATGAAAACTTAGCTTAAAAATAAATAAGAAAACAACCTTATACCTACTTTAACAATCTACTTCTTAGCGTGTCAATGGCAATCTAAATGGACTTGACCCGGAATTCTTCTAGGTGTTTGGCGCCATCACTAGCGTCTAACAGTTCTGTACTTCGACAGTTGTAAGTAGATAATAGTACCTATCTACTACTCATCACAGCATCTACACATATCATCTGCCTAGCCTTTTCCCAGCTATGTTGGGGTCGGCTTCCAGTCTAACCTGATGCAGCTGACTACCAGTATTTTTTTTAGAGCGACTTCCTATCTGACACCCAATCTTCACAACCCAGTTATTGGGTAATACGATACTCCTGTCAGACTTACGGGCTTCTGATAACCTGTAACGACTCTTAAAGAGATCCACAAATGACAGCCGGGACCAAAGGGTTAACGTGCTTTCCGAGGCGCGGACCAACCGCGGCAAGTGTAGCTTACCCTGATCGATAGACCCATGCGGCTGTTATTACTTAGCCATAAGCACCTCACACAGCATCTACTCTTATATCCACGAAATAAAGTGAGTAATTCTCATTACCTGACTCTAGGAATAATGAGTAACAGATAACTGGTTCATGCCTAATAAATCTAAACAGTCATAGAATTAAGACACGCTCTGTTGGATCTCAGTGCGTCACTTAGCGAGCTGGCAAATACTCATTCTTAAAATAAAATAGAGGCATAATTAATTAGTTAAGAAGGTATTATAAATGCTGATGAGGAGATTTAGTTATATATAATTTCTATTAACTTTAGAAATATAATATTTTGCTTCTTATTTTCTTAAGCCCAACTTACCTATTCTTAAGGTTAGGAAGCAAGCCTAGCAAGCGATATTTATGAGGCGGCGCGGCGCCTACGCGCTGTACTTAAATTTAGTTACTAGAATACACACTAATGAAATCAAGTGCTTCTTTAATAATTGTCTGTGGTGTATAAAAACAAAGTAATAACAAAACCACTAGCGTAATAACACTATTTATATTGTGTACATAATAAAAAGAGTATTCTATTCTATTCTAGTGACATTTAGCTACTTTTCTTAAAGTTTGATGTCTGCTTGTGGGCAACGTTCCGGCTTACATCATCACCGATATACGATTTTGTTAAACTATTGTCTGGTTGTAAGTTTTATAATGGAACTGCTTACATTTTAATAAAAATAAAGTCATTCGTTAAAGGATTTGTAAAAATATCCGTTTCTTCATTTTCGTAAGTAGTGCTTTAAGTGATAAGTTCACTATAGTATCTACTTTATATAATAAGACTATAAGTTCTCTGTTTTTATTAATGTGAATTAGTCGTTGGAGTTCCATAATACATCCGTAAATGAGTACGTAGGTACCTAATTAAAACTATGCAACCTTGTCATATAAAATACCTAGGAACCTAGGCTGTCTTATTAAGGTACGTACTATTTAACCCAAAATTAAGCTATTTAAGACAAAACTTCTAAGTATTCCACCTTCGTGGTACATCTTGTGTTGTTACGAGTATCTAACATTATGCTGAGCTGAGGCCCTTTTGGCATTATAATCTTTGTTTTCTGTTTTAAGGTGTATGTATTTTGCTGTAATGCCTATAACCGCATTTCTTTCATTCTTTCTTTTAGTCTTTGTTGGCAAAACACTAAAGAAAGACACTAAACGTAACCTTTACCTGCGTGAGTACATGGTAATAGAGCTGTAACTTCTTACACTGAGAATGGCATAGTGGGGTCGCTCCCTACTTTTCCTTAGCTGTTTATTTGTCCCGACATGTAAATAAAAGATCATGTTCGCAGTTATTATACTGTTTGCTTTTGATCCTAATTCCTAATGCTATGAATATTAAGTAGACCAGAGGGAACCGGTAAGCAATGAAATTCTATTTTATGTAAAACCGTTACGGGGGGTAAAGCAAGCAAAAAATACACAACATACAGTCTCATCTCGGCGACAAACAAATGTCAAAAACTCCTGTCCTGGTCCCAATTTATTTGGTGTCGAGTTAGCATGTGTTCTTCTTCCATACTTCTCTTTTAGTCGCTATGTGATGCTGTTCCACAAACGGTGGGTTATTTTATATCATGTCCTGCGTGTCCTGTCAGCTGCACGTTACAGGAATTGATGGATGCGTGTAGCTTAGCCGTAGCCAGTAGACTTCTGGGCCGAGTCCATTTAGATTGCCATCGACACGCTTAGAAGAAGAAGTCGCCATCTTAGTAGTCACCCCCTTTCTAGCCATGTCATTTTTCACACAGACCATCCATGGTTTCTTAGGTCATCCCCTACTCTCATAGCCTTCCACATTCATACTTAAAACTTTCCTCACGGCATTTTTCTCAATCCTCCGCATCACATGCCATGCATGCATCACATGCATGTCCATACCATGGCAATCGATTTCTACACAACATTCATAATTATGCGTGTATGGTAGAAATTAATTTCCTTAACCGACCCTAAACGTACGTGACGTATAACGGATATTCCTTGTTGAAATTTAATTAATCTCCTCAAAATTTCGTGTAACCCTCCAACAAACCTGTAACATGTAAATAAAAAAGGGAGAAACATTAAGAACGTAATACGGTATTATGGGGCACCGCAAAACCGAGAGAAGACGCGGACGAAAACCAGTGTATTATTGTAAATGAAACATGAATAATGAATTCGATAAAAGTATACCGAATGATAATTGTATATCACAATACAATACGGGATTATGTTTGGGCGTTCTAGCATGTTTGGGTTCGACAAACTATAATGGGCAAATGCGGTTACGACATACCTAGTGCGTGGGTAGTTTTCTTCCGAACTACTTCGTGCTACCAAAATAAAGAAATGACAATCGCCAGTGTTAACCTGACCTTCTCCGCTCTTCGAATCTCAGGCGAAAAACATGTTACAACAAAGTGTGTACAGGTCTTTTTGATTGGTCATAGAAATGCCTACTATTGTTGTGGTCGACATGTTTAATACAGCAATGAGAATAATGTCACTCAAATATGTATGAATTTATCAGGAATATTTCGTTTTATCGTTGATTTTCGGTAAGAGTTCTAGAAATCTAATAATGGAGAAATACATTTACCTATACAGGGTTGACCTTGTATAAATGTTAATTAAAGTGGTAATGTTAAATTAGCATGTTAAACTTCGCGGACGTTTTGGGTTGGGTATCTATATCCAAAATAAAAAAAACTTTGATGTTTTTTTCTTTGGTGTCAACGACCGCTGGTAGTGTTATTACTTGGAATATAAGTTGAGAAAATATGTTCTATCGTGTTAAGATATCAATACTAATCACATCTATGAAGCTACCACAAAAGAAACAGATTTTTTAAACTGATATTTCAAGTGAATACTACGGTCGATGATCCCACAATATAGTCATCAAACAAATTTCTGTTTTGTTTTATCATGTTTCGATATTAATACCCATCACATCTGCGGAGTTTCGCTAGTTAATTTAACTTGATCCTGTATAAAACCTTCTTTCACATCCGCACGTGTTATATTGCGCCGGTATACTAGCGAGGCAGCAAGGTATTATCGGGCTTACCGCACGTCCATGGTAAGACTTTGGCATCATCTTTTGGGGACATAGGTGGAAGGTATTCTACCTGTCTCCTCTTACGCGTATTAGAGGTGAAGTTGTGATCGAAGAGCGGAAGTGAAACTCCAACTTGCAGTTAATAATATTATAACACGTGCATAATATAGTTTTTAATTAGGTATACTATTTAGCACAGTCATATAACTCTATAATCTAGCTGTGCCCGCGACTTCGCCCGCCTGAAGTTTCTTGTTTCGCTGATCCACCTCGTCCCATCGCATGAGCTGCCCGTACTATTACTTCATTTTCGCTTATCGTTCATTTAGTTTTTTTTTATTTTTGCTCGGCATCTAAGGGTCCAAGTGTGGGGTGCCAGGGCAGAAAACCTCCACGTGTGCCTGGGGACTGGAGTTCCCTTCTGGATACGTCCGGGGGGAAGACCAGTTTTCGGGCCGGTGCATCCTGGGGTGCGGGCAGCTATTTCTCAGTGGGATTTTTTCCCAATGAGATCTCGCTGCCCGCATGCTAATGTTCTGCCAAGAGGAACGCTCCACACAAGCCGCTATGAGGAGCAGAGCGGCTACTGTGTGGAGTAAGAGCGGGCCTGGTGTGCACTTACCCTGCCGCCGGGCAGGCAGGAGGGGATAACCCCCCCCTCCTGCCACCGTTAATATCGTAGCCCCGAAGATTGTCAAGGTCATGTCTCTGACTTTTGACGGGGGTCGAGGGTCTTGGCTTAACCGCCCGGACCGCGAGGAAGATTAACCTCTATAAAAAATTCCCCAAACCTCCAAGCGGCGGCGCACCGTGAGGGAGGTAGTAAGCTTGGCTAATGGGTAGCTTGATTTAGTCACTAGTGCGAACCACAGAATTTTGAGCAGGTACCTAAAGTTTTATACTCGTGGGAACAAAATGGAATTTTTTTTAAAACAAACCAAAAACCCAAACGACGAAGTGAGGAGCGATGCGGTGTCGGAGTCCGACGCTGCATCTGGAGGAGCGAGCACGGGAGGCTCAGTGAGCCCTCGCCGTGACCAGAAGACGGCCGCTGCCAAGAGAAAGGCACAGAGCAAGCGGCCAAGGTCAGTGGACGGCCAGGGGTCGTCCTCTGACTGGGAGCTGGCTTCGGCCAGAAAAATCCCGACCAGCAGGCGGGGAGGAGCCCGAGAGCGAGGCGTAGGGAGGGGGCTCACTGCTCGGGAGGCGGCGGAGAAAGCGGAGGAGCCCGCAAAGGAGGGGGGTTCTGGTCGCGCGGTCGCACCAGATACCTCAAGCGACGAGGCGGCTGAGGTAGGCGGCCCTGATGCGGACTGCAAAGTGAGGTTTGCGGCGGTCGTGGAGGCCGCGATCCGGGACGTGGCCCTGAAGAAGTTACAGACTTCGAAAAACAGGGCCATAGTCTCGGCCAAGGCCTCCATCTTGGCGGCAGCGGAGGCCATCCACTTCGGGCCTCCGCCGGACGGCATGTCCGAAATGCGGGCGGAGGTGGCCCGCTTGACGGCTGCCATGGAGCTCCTCCGAAAGGAGAACGAGGAGCTCCGAGCGGACCTGGCCGGGATGCGAGCGGCCGGCACAGCGCAGAACATCCCACCACCAAGCCAGCCCGTGCCGGTGGAGAACCAGGTCCTGAACCTGGTTCAGCAGGAGCTGGCGACCTTCCAGGCGCGGTTCGCCGTCCTAGAGGGTATTGTTCTGCGCCCTCCCTTGGCGGGTAGGACGGCCCCAGGGCCTAAGGCGGCCTCGTACGCGGCCGCGGCCGCCCCTAAACCCGGGCCGTCTGGCCGGGCCCAGGCGCCGGCCAAACCGGCGTCGGCTAGAGGAGCCCCGGCGCCGGCGAAACCGACGTCGGCTGGCGGAGCCTCGGCGCCGGCAAAATCGGCGCCTGCCGCCAAACCCGCGGCTCCGGCCCACAAAAAGGGCAGAACGGCTGGGGAGGGGAAGGCCCCAGAGCCTACGCCTCCCCCAATCAAATCTCCCACGACCAACGCCGAGTGGCAGGTGGTCGGGGAGAAAAAGAAGGCGGCCAAGGCGGCCAGGAAAAAGACGCTGAGGAGGCGCCGCAAGGAGCGAGCCGTTGCGGCTAGGCTTCGCCCCCCTAAGACCGCGGCTGTAGTCATTACGCTACAGCCGGACGCGGTCAAGAGGGGGGTGACCTACGGCGACGTGCTCGCCAAAGCGAGAGCGACGGTGGATCTCCAGGAGCTGGGGATCACCGGAGGCCTCCGGCATAGGGTGACCGCCACTGGTGCCCGCATGCTGGAGGTCCCCGGTGCGACGAGTGGCCCCACCGCTGACGCCCTGGCTGAAAAGCTAAGGGCGTCCCTCAATGCGGACGAGGCTCGAGTCTCCAGGCCCGTCAAGTGCGCGGATATGCGCATTGTGGGCCTGGATGACTCGGTGACGGGGGCCGAGGTGGTAGCCGCCGTCGTCAGGACGGGCGGGTGTCTGACCGACCAGGTGAAGGCGGGCACCCTACGTCCTGACTTCACGGGTATGCTAACCATAACGGTTAGCTGTCCCGTGACGGCGGCGAGGAAGATAGTGGAGGGCGGAAGGCTCCTGGTGGGCTGGGTGTCAGCGCAGGTCAAGCTGCTGGAGCCCAGACCTCTAAGGTGCTATCGATGCCTCGTGGGGCACCACGTGAGCGTCCAGTGCACCTTAGAGGACCGCAGCACTCTGTGCTTCCGCTGCGGCAAGCCCGTACATACGGCCGGCTCGTGCAACGCCGCGCCGCACTGCGTCGCATGTGCGGCTGCTGGCAAGCCGGCCGATCACCGGGCGGGGAGCAAGTCCTGCGCTCCACCCGCCGAAGCCAGGAGGAAAGGCAGGCCCTCCGCCGTCGTCGCCACCACCACCGTCGCCGCCACTGTCGCCGCCACCGCCACCGCCGCCGCCGCCGCCGCCACCACCGCCTCCGCCGCCGCCGCCGCCGCCGCCGCCGCCACCACTGCCGAGGGGGCCCGGGAGGGGGCTGAAATGGAGGAGTAATAACTCCTCCACTACGCCTTCTCCAGGCGAACATCAACCACTGCGCCTGCGCTCAGGACCTGTTGCTCCAGAGCATGGCGCAGTGGTCGATTAACATCGCCGTGGTCGCTGAGCCGTACTTTGTCCCGCCCAGGGATGACTGGGTGGAGGACCTGAACGGCTCAGTGGCCATAATTTCGTCGGCTGCCGCCGGTACCCCGTCCCTCGAAGGTGTCACGAGGGGACAGGGGTGCGTAGCAGCACGGTTCGGAGAGATTGTAGTAGTGGGAATATACTTCTCTCCGAGCCGAACTCTCGCCGAGTTCCAGAACTCTTTAACAGAGTTGAGTGTCGTCGTCGCCAGAAACCACGCCTTCTCCGTGCTAGTGCTCGGGGACTTCAACGCCAAGAATTTGGCCTGGGGTTCCCGTTGCACGGATGTGCGGGGCAGGATGGTGGAGGACTGGGCTCTGGAAACAGGCCTGGTCGTCCTAAATCGGGGTTCTGTTCCTACGTGTGTGCGGATGCGGGGCGAGTCGGTAGTGGACATCTCGTTCGCCAGCCCCGCTCTGTCACAACGTGTCATTGACTGGCGCGTCATGGAGGAGGTGGAGACATACTCCGATCATCGATATATCCGGTTTGATGTCTCCACCCAGACCTCTAGCGCGCTGGTCCAACAGGCCCCGAGTGGTCCACGGTGGGCGCTGAAGCAGCTGGACCGGGAGCTTCTCCTGGAAGCCTCGATCGTGCAGGCCTGGGTGTTTTCACCGGACAGGCCTGCTGACATTGACGATGAGGCGGAGTGGTTCCGGGAGGCCATGTCCGAGATCTGTGACGTGGCAATGCCCCGAGTCCGGCCAGGACGCGCCCGACGTCAGGTGTACTGGTGGTCGCAGGAGGTTGGGGCGCTACGCAAGGCGTGCGTCGACGCGCGACATCGGTACACCAGGCACCGCAGGCTCCGCATCCGCCCTCCGGATGCGGAAGCCATGGAGGTGGAGCTGTACGAGGGGTACAGAGCGGCGAAGACCACCCTCCAAGAGGCTGTCAAGCGGGCCAAGGATACGGCCCGCGAGGAGATGTTGGAGACTCTGAACCGAGATCCATGGGGGCGCCCTTACAGAATGGTGCGGAATAAACTCCGCACCTGGGCCCCCCGCTGACGCAGAGTCTCCGACCCCAGCTGGTGGAGGAAGTGGTGAGCGCTCTGTTCCCTTCACGAGGAGCATACTCCCCCGCCTATGGCTCCGCCACTTGCGGTGCCCGAAGCGGACCACACGGACGACGACGACGACACCCCTGAAGTGACCGGGGTAGATCTGAGAGCGGCGGTAGGCAGGCTGAAGGCCAAAAATACCGCCCCGGGACCCGACGGCTTGCCGGGTAAAGCCTGGGTCCTGGCCTCGAGGGCTCTCGGGCCTCGACTGGAGGCGCTCTTAAGCGCACGCATGGAGAGAGGCCAGTTTCCACTCCGTTGGAAGACGGGGAAGCTGGTCCTCATTCAGAAGCCAGGGCGCCCTGCGGACTCTCCGTCCGCATACCGGCCCATAGTGCTGCTCGACGAGGTCGGCAAGCTCTTTGAGAGAGTGATTGCGGGCCGCCTCGTCGGGCACCTGGTGAGGACGGGGCCGGATCTTGCGGAGTGCCAGTTTGGCTTCCGCAAGGGGCGCTCGACGGTGGACGCCATCATGCGCGTGAGAGCCCTCACGACGGGGGACGCGGTGTCTCGGGGTGGGGTGGTCGTGGCGGTGTCACTCGACATCGCCAACGCGTTCAACACCCTGCCCTGGAGCTGCATAGGGGAGGCACTCCGCTATCACCGGGTGCCGACTTACCTCCGTCGAATAGTCGGGGCGTATTTGACGGACAGAGCCGTCATCTACCCCGGTCGCGACGGGAATTGGAACCGGCGAGAGATGTCGTGCGGTGTCCCACAGGGATCGGTTCTGGGGCCGCTCCTGTGGGACATCGGTTACGACTGGGTGCTGCGGGCCGACCTCCCTAATGGCGTCAGCGTAGTTTGCTACGCTGACGACAAGCTGGTCCTGGCGCAGGGGAGGTCGCATCAGGCGGCGGCCGACGCGATGACACGCGGGGTTGCGATAGTCGTGGAAAGGATCCGGCAGTTGGGTCTCGAGGTGGCATTGCACAAGTCCGAGGCCATGTCTTTTCATGGGCCCCGGTACGGGCCACCTTCGGGATCCCAACTGATGGTAGGAGGGGTTCACATCGGCGTCGAGAAGACGATGAGATACCTGGGTCTCGTCCTCGACAGCCGGTGGAACTTCGCCGAGCATTTCCGACGTTTGGCCCCCAAACTGGAACGGGCCGGGGCCGCCTTAAAGCGGCTCCTGCCCAACCTGAGGGGGCCAAACGCCTCCTGCCGGAGGCTTTACGCGGGGGTCGTGCGGTCCATGGCCCTATATGGGGCCCCGGTATGGGCGCGTTCACTGCGGCTTCGAGCCGCACACTACCTGAACGCGCCCCAAAAGGTGGTAGCCGTAAGGCTAATCCGGGGGTACCGCACGATCTCGCGCGAGGCAGCAAGCCTCCTTGCCGGACTGCCACCATGGGATCTGGAGGCGATAGTCCTCGCGCGCCTGTATGACTGGCGCGCGGAGGCACTACGTCGGGGGGAAACTCTGCACCCGCGGCAAATCGCTGCGGAGCGGACGGACCTCCGGCGCGGTCTCATGGTGGAATGGAAGGCGCGACTATCGCAACCCAGCGCAGGGCACGCCACGATAGCGGCGGTAAGACCCCTCTTTGAGGAGTGGCTAGAGAGGCGTCACGGCGCTCTCACCTACCGCCTGACGCAGGTCCTCTCCGGACACGGATGTTTCGGGAGGTTCCTGCACATCATCAGGCGGGAGGAGACGCCCGGGTGTCACCACTGCGAGGATCGCCCAGAGGACACGGTGGAGCATACGGTGGAGGTCTGCCCCGCTTGGGCAGAGCACCGCCGTGTCCTCGTAGAGGCGATCGGCAGCGGCGGCGACCTCTCGCGCCCGGCCCTGGTGCAAGCCATGGTCCGGGGCGAGAGGGAGTGGGAGGCGGTCACCTCCTTCTGCGAAGCAGTCATGCTAGCGAAGGAGGTGGCGGGATGGGCGAGGGAGAGATCCTCACGCCTCAGCCGCCGAGGGAGACGCTCCGGGCGTCGGGAGCCGCGTGACGACTCCCGGCCACCGTAGGCGCGGGCCTGCGGGCGGAGAGCAATGGGTAGCTCTCCGTCCGATCAGGACCAGGCCCGTGCCGGACGGCGCGTAAGTGTTCCACGTGCGCCTCAAAGAGATGTCAGCATAGATGACGGGGCCCGACAGGGCCGAAGCCTGCCGGGGTAGCGGGATCGTCCGAAAGGGTTACCGCTGCCCTGGTACATAAAGGGCTAAGGAAGGAACACGGGTGGGTATTAGTCAGTAAGAGTCTGACACTCCCTTCTGCTCCACCCAGAGCGGAAGGAGTCATTTGATGATTTCCCATCCACAAAAAAAAAAAAAAAAAAAAGGGTCCAAGTGTGGGGTAGCGGGATCGTCCAAAAGGGTTACCGCTGCCCTGGTACATAAAGGGCTAAGGAAGGAACACGGGTGGGTTTTAGTCAGTAAGAGTCTGACACTCCCTTCTGCTCCACCCAAACCGGGGGGGTCATTTGATGATTTCCCATACTCAAAAAAAAAAAAAGGGTCCAAGTGTGAAATAATAGCTATGTGATAATATGATAGCCTATAGCCTTCCTCAACAATTGGGCTGTAAAAACAAAAATAATTTTTCAAATCCGACTGGTAGTTCCAGAGATTAGCGCGTTCAAACAAACAAACTCTTCAGCTTTATTATTAGCAAGTATAGATTAAACTAGTAGAGACTAAATAAACTAGTGACATAAAATCTATTCCGTGTCCCGCGACGGTTGACAAGCAAAAGAGGGACGCTAATTAAGGAACGCTATGGGTAGCGCCTTAGTGTTGCCACTTAAGAAGGGTGCGTTCCTGACTAGCTTATAAAATACTGATATAAACATAATGCAGGCCACGACCGACGCCACGTATTCTAAGGTACTTTTAGAAATGAACGTAACGCCACAGCTGTTAATTAGTAAGTAGCCTTACGTACGTACTTTAATTAGTAAGTAGCCTTACGTACGTACTTTAATTAGTAAGTAGCCTTACGTACGTACTTTAATTAGTAAGTAGCCTTACGTACGTACTTTAATTAGTAAGTAGCCTTACGTACGTACTTTAATTAGTAAGTAGCCTTACGTACGTACTTTAATTAGTAAGTAGCCTTACGTACGTACTTTAATTAGTAAGTAGGCCTTGATCAGCCTTGATCTTGGTAGCCTGTAAGACTTTACGGGGACGTATCGACTGCCCAGAGCTCCATGGCCTTTTCTGCCGATTATCTGTGCCCGACCAATACATGGGACATCGTCAGAGCCGCCGCGGCACAATCTGTTTGTGCAACTGTCATCCAAAACTGTAGCCAAAGCCGAATCCGCAGTCCGTCGTCCTTTAGAAGTGCTAAATGCCCTTCTGACTGCCAACCCTGAATGTGTTTGCAGATAAATGGAGTAAAATTATGCGTATATTTCTGGTGTTCTGTGAGAGAGAGTATGCAAGGGAGTCCACTGTTCCGTGTTAGTTTTAAATTAAATTATATACAACATAATTATTGTTAATTATAGTTTATGTATAATTATTGTCAACGTAATAATGGTTTCTATATTAATTAATGTAATTGGCGTTGTACCATTTTAATTAACTATAAATAAATAATTTAGTAGCTGTAAGGCGTTCAGGATGTAAGGACGGTTTCCGTAGCCCAAGAGCTGGTGCTAATAAATAGTTTGACATGGGTAGTAGGTGCATTACACTCTATTTCACATACAATACACATGTGGACTATTTACTCAGCTCTAAAATAGGACAAGTGTACCTACAGGAACCCGTAAATGTCCAGTGGTAGACCCGGCCCATATGTTACTACAAGTAATGGGTCTGCTAAGGGCTTTGCAAGCTGGAGACAGAACATATACACATAACATAAGGTAGGTGGCTGTGGTAGAGTTAATGTCACTGCATTCGAGATTCAGTGCAGTGAAAATATGTTCTCTAACCTACATGCTTTTCTTAGATTATTTTCTTAACAGCTTTTGCGGACTTCAAGAATTATATTCCTGAATATTTGAGCTACCTACCCTTTGTTTCACATAGACTTTACATGCTTTTATGAAAATCTCACGGCACTAGCTAGCTAGAATGTAATTTTAAACCAAGACGAGCAAATTGAATTTATGTTAAGTCTACCTACTTTAAAAGAATGATAAAACCATTTAAGGGGAATGCGCTAGGTAGCCCGCGAAATTCCAATTTTCTTACGTTTTACTTCCTTTCATTTTTTAATCATATTGAATGACTCTTTCATGGAATATTAATCAATAAGATTATATGAACTTAGAGGGTTGTTTAATTATAATTCTGTAAATACATACTTGTTACGCTTGCGAATCATATTTTGTTCAACATACAACCCGACACTGACCTTGCTAATTGCAAAAAAGAACGTAAGAAAATTTGAATTTCTCGTACTACCCTAGCGTTTCCCCCTTAATACAATCTTCTATGTTACAGGGTAATTAATATTAAAACGTATACGTTTATAGATATACTGTAAAGGCTCCCACAGACAGGCGCGACTCGACTTTGGTAGAACTATTACAAATAAAGTTTTCATAAAAATTGTTCTACTAGAGTCGCGTCGCGCCTCTGCGGGGGAACCTAAAAGGAAAAAGTATACAGAACATTATTGAGTTTGCTTTACATACACCGGCGGCAGCCAAGTGTTGTATTTTAATCAAGCAACATGCATTAAGGCTGTATGAAATACCTAAACATAGGAGCTTTCCTGTACAATTCCTACTTCAATGTACTTACCCTCAAGCTAGACGCTATTAATTTATTAATTTTGTGTTAGTTTGAGGCAACATAGCAGTAACGCAGACGAGTTACAAATCATAGCCTGACTACAATACAGAAATCCACCCATACTTATATTATAAATGAGGAAGTAACTGATGATTTCGCTAAAAGGCACATAGGAAGACCATGACCTGGGTTAGGCACGGGATGCACGAGAAGGTCCGTGGGACAATATCCGACATCCACAAGAGCGAAGCCGCGGGTAAACGCTAGTTCTAAAATAAAAGAATGAAGAAGGCATCCCGAATTACCACTGCACATAAACAATAATTTGGTAGTTGGGCTACAGGCTACGTCATAAGTCACGCAAAATCGAGTCTTCAATCGATGCTAAAAGAACAAAATCCTACAAAAAGTCGGGAATATCAGTCTAATCTATGATAATGTATGGCCTCCTTTTTCATCGCATCGTCAGAAAAATTTGCCATTTGCGGGATAACATTTCTTTCTCAGACGGATTTTCGAAGGTCGTGAATCGTCTACGACAGCAAATGATTGAGATTCATCAGTCAAACCTACTGATTCCAAAAAAAGTTTATAAACATAATGTACAAAAACAGCGGATGCAGAGAGGAAGTAATTATGAAAGTAATTGCCCTTTTTGGAAAGTGGATTATTATTTTTAAACGGCAAAAGAAAATGGACAAAGCTCTTTAAAAAGTATGTTGGTTTTAAATTGTTTTCAGAGTACCAAGTACTTTGTACTCTGAAAGCGTATAAAATTACATGATTCAAATGGAATAGTTCATTTAGATTACTTTGCAGACATTCTGTTCGCGCATGGCTTAAAAATATTAAACGAAAATATAAAGTAACTTCCTCTTTTAATCTACAATCCGCATACCAAATGAGATGACAACATTCTACCCTTCCAAGAAGAGGTATTACACATTTTTGCTCAATTTTCAACCAAATGTATGCAAAGTTGGGAGCAAATGTTAGTATAAGAATAAGTCTTTACCAAGATAGATTTTATTATGGCTGTTACCGTTAACCGTTAGTTGGTTTAGTATTATTACTAAATACCTATAAAGTTCGTAGCGTTATTTCAGCGCATAATTACAGTCTGTGTTGTACTTGACCGCTGTGGAAGTCAAGTGGATTTGTTTTCACTAACGTTACGACCTAAAATATTACTTTTGCTACTTTCCCTGCGAAGTCAACAAACTTTTTAAGCCTAAAATGTGGAACATTATATTTTTAACCCCCGACGCAAAAACGACGGGGTGTTATAAGTTTGACGTGTCTCTCTCTCTCTTTGTGTGTGTGTATGTCTGTCTGTGGCATCGTAGCTCCCGAACGGATGAACCGATTTTGATTTTGTTTTTTTTTTTGAAAGTTGAATTTGTCGGGAGTTTTCTTAGCTATTTTAAACTTTAACAGAAAGTTATTCTAGTAATTAGAGCGGTCCCCCGACGGGACAGCATTTAACCAAAAAAATTCATACGTAATTTCAAGGTTATTTTTTTCTTATTATAGGTTTTCTTTTTATTTACTACGGGACCAACCCTGCAATCGTGAAAAAACATAAATCTATGGATCAACTATTTTTTTTTTCACTATTTCAGGGTTGATCCCGTAGTAAAAGTTGTTCACAATGATGAGTATGACCCTTTTTAAGGATTAAAACGATCAAAATTTTACGGTGTATAATATAAAACTCCGACTATAAACACGACTCATCTAAAGTGTCAATTTAATTAAAGTATCCCATTCACATCCAATTTTTCGGTCTGTCACCTCTGAACACGTCCCTGCGAATTATCGTGAATAAGTCCTCAGAACTTTCAGGTATGCACAAACTAAAGGGAAGGTTAACAGCTCTTCTCTAATTAGATTTCATGTTATTTTAGCAAGTCGTAGTGAAATAGTCGAACTGTATTTTAAGCTGAATGTTTTTGAATAAAAAACAAAAAGTCTTTTAATTCATGATATTATAACATTACCTTAACGTTTTTTTAATATAGATAACTTGCTTCGTTCGTGTGCAAGTTAGAAAACAAATTGGATTTCATGGGGTTTAATTGTTTAGCGCGGAACCCTAATACTTTATCTAAAATAAAGACCTAAGTTACTCCTTATAACATCAGCTATCTGCCAGTGAAAGCTCCGTCAAAATCGATCCAGCTGTTTCGGAGATAAGCCGGAACAAACAGACAGACAACAAAAGTTTAAAACAAATTGTTTTGTTATATTAATAATATAAACTTTCACACGCATTTAGTAAAAAACTGTTATTTTGACATTACAAACAGATAAAAAACTTTTATTCATTTGCAGAAGATGTATAGATTTAGTTTACCCTGAATTTTCTTAGCTACTATAATTTAATAACTTGGAACATTTTTAAAATATGCGTCTACAGAATCATACTGAAAATCAGAGTTCGCTCCTACCGGATATTACAACTCGCTCCACCAACTTCCAATCTGAACGTTTGTGTTTGTGATATTAAAAACATTCTACTTTGTTACGAGAATAATTTTGAGTGAGAATAAACCAGGATTATTTTCTTTTTCTAAAACACACGGGTATATTAAAAAATATTAGTCTCCTCCAAAGTAGGCCATACAAAACCTGCTCGAGTTAGTAGGGAAAAATAAATAGGTAGTAGACTCAATAAGCATGATCAGCCAGTAAAGTTCCTACTGCTGAGACACAGACCTCCTCTCTGTGAAAGGGAGTGGGCCATAATCCACCACGCGGACCCAGTGTGGGTTGGTGGACATCACATGTCTTCGATTTTTTTAAATTCTAGGACATGCCGGTTTGCTCATGATGTTTTCCTTCACCAATTTGAGAGAATTGATGAAATTAAATACCCAAATTAAACTACCTGCCTGGGTTAGAACCCACGACCTACAACTCGTAAGTCGGGGCCCCTACCACTGAACCATCACTGCTCTCTCTATCTCTACAACAGGGGAAAACAAAAAAATACTGACATCAGTTTTGACATTAGTTTATCCACATACATTATACATATAAGATCGTTCAGATGGTATTTTTAGCAGTCTCTAATTAAATAAGCTAACATTTAAAATAATGATATGTACATGTGAAAAAATTAGCAAAATAATCATAGGGTATCAAAAAATTCGTCCGCATCGCTATCGACAGGAACAGTGCCTAAAAGGCTGGCAGCATTGCCACAGATGGTATTGAGTTACTTAGAAACGGAGTCCTCCTAACGTGCTTTATAAAGATTGTCTTTGTTTAAGGGGAAGGCGCCAGGGTAGCCCGCGAAATTCAAATTTTCTTACGTTTTTGCAATTTCCAGGTCAGTGGCAGGTTGTATGTGGAACAAAATATCATTCGCGATCGTAACAGATATGGAGGATATAAAGGGCTAAGGAAGGAACACGGGTGGGTTTTAGTCAGTAAGAGTCTGACACTCCCTTCTGCTCCACCCAGAGCGGGAGGGGTCATTTGATGATTTCCCATCCTCAAAATAAGACCTTTGACCTAGAATTGTGTCACTCTTTGTAACATTTCTATATTTATGTCTGTAATTTATATGGTGAACATAATAAAGAGTATTCTATAATCCTATTGATTGATTTTTCCCCTTTTTTTCTCTTTGACTCTAATCCAACAAACGATCTGTTTACGGACGAATGGACGAACATTTTGTCGGCATGTCAGAACTACTGTGAGTGTGAGAGGATTTATGAAAGTGTAGCTAACTTTTTGACCTGAACTGGATGTTTTTATATTTTCCCTTTTATGTGTATGTGTACAAACTGTCTTTAATTTTTGTACTTGTTTTATATCGTTTTAATTAAAGAAATATATAAATAATAATTTCATTGTTTTTTAATAAAAACATAAGAATATTTGAATTCGCGGGCTTCCCTGTCGCTTTCCCCTTAAGTGAAAAAACAATAGACTACCGTTAAACCACAGTGTTTACATTATCTAAGCGGGTTTATTTTATGAAGCATGGTTATCATGCATAAATCACGTAAACATAAGACGTCCCTTTATTCTGATTCCTTACAACCAAAATGCCAGTAGATAACATTTCGACGCAATAATGTATTAAACACACTAAGCGTCGACGCGTCAGTCGTGGAGCTTGTCCATGTGTGGGAAGGTGCATTGTTAATGTGAACACAAGTGGTCGGACTAACACGGATTTAGAGAGTATAGAGGGGGCACCTGCACGTATGGTAACATGGAAAATTTGTCCGTCTGTCTGTGGACCTTGATTAGGGAAGTACATAAGTCAACAAGGCTATTCAAATAGATGTTATTTCAAGTTAAACAAATATCAACTTTATTTTAATAGTAATTTTAAAGTTGATTTCAGAGTGAAAATGTAGCGTAAACTGAACTTACTGTGTAAGAATTATAGTTATTTTTCCATAAACTTTTAATTGTTTACATTTTTGACAAATAAGTCGCGAATGCAGGTTAGTGTATGGGTTATAAGTAAGCTTTTATAAGCGGCAGGTTTTCATGAATGTGTCGTTAAATTGCGCGTGGTTCGCGTTTCAATCATGAAACAATTTTATTAAACGAATCTATACTAATATTTTTGGTATTATTTAATGTGAAAGTAGCTCCATCTATTTGTCTGTTACCTTTTCACGCCTTATCGGCTGAACGGATTTTGATGAAATTTGTGACACAGGTACAGTATGACCTGGATTAGGACATAAGATTTTATACCGGTAGAAGGCTCACGTGGGATAATTTCCGATCTCCATGTGGGTGGTGCGGGTGGACTCGACAGGAGGCAAGATCTTTGTAGGTATATTATCAGATAATAATTATTGGCATTTGGGAATCTAATGAAACGTCTAATAACGAAGTTAATTACTATTAATTTCCAAGAACTCTTTTGCTTCATTACTAACTAGTAATTGAAAGCAATAAAATTAATTATTCTATCTAGAAAATGGATACCTTTATTAAATGGAAGCGTGAAGACTTGATTTATAAAATATTCAATATTATACCTACAACAGAAATAGGCAGGTACCTACTAGCTAAAAAAAATAAAAAAGTATCATAAAGAAAAATAATGATAATTGTTTTGATTTTATGTATTTGGTTTTCCCTTTTATTCTTAAACACGTTGCCTATATCTTTTTATAGGTACTCTCCTATCGCAGGTGTGCTGGAAGAGATTTTCTTAGAAATAATCTTCATTCCTTACATTCGCATTCACATCATCACCTATGTACGTATTTTTCTGTTCGTTTCCTCTTATATGTTTATATGTGTGTACATAAATAGATACAGTTATTACGTAGCGCCTATTCCTACTTGTAACAATGAAGGAGTAACTATAACTCTAACTAAACCGTTAATAAATAATCGCAATAGCTTCATAGTTACACTTACCCACTTCACCATAATTTTGATAACATTAAACGGGTGAGCCGTTTCCCGCTACGTTTTGTGTCTTCCATATCCGTGTCGTAATATAGTGCACATAGTGCCAACGGTACTGACCCGCCCCGCCCCCCACTCTAAGCGGAAACCTGATTTATTAGGAGGCGATGTGTTTTAAGCCAAAGGTCAACATACACTGGTAAAAACGCGATAACAATGGTAATCGTGCCGCAATTGTCCTATACATCTACTACTAATAAGGAAAAACGATTGCTGTTTTATGGACCGGCTCTATATTTGAGGACTTATGGGTCATTGATAGCCTAGTAGTACGTTGCCTTAACTATTCCGTTTATTTAGGTGGGCACACCTTATATGGTGCCAGACTGGTAGATACTTCTGAACTGAGTTTAGTTATTCAATTCTATTTAGCACACTGATGTAGAAGTTGTAACGTGATTTATTAGCGAGACAATCTCGATCTGTAACTACCAGACGAAGATTTACTATAAGGGGATTTTCTGTTCCTGGAGAAATGTGCAAGATATCGCGTTTCCGACTTATTTTGCATCAGTTGAGATATTAATCAAGTCTCTTATTACAGGGACTCTATAATCTATACTAATAATAAAGCTGAGTTTGTTTGTTTGGACGCGCTAATCTCTAATTATTTTTGCATTTGATAGCCCAATTATTGAGAAAGGCCATAGGTTTTATATATATACTCGTAACATCACGCTAGAACTTCTAGGTGGGTCGGGGAACAAGAAATATCACGCAGACGAAGTCACGAGCAGAGGCTACTTCTTATGCCACGAAGATAGTTTATGAAATGCTTTAAAAGTTGTTGTAGGATTACCCACTACTTTTCATCTCGAACTACTGAACAAGCTCCCGTTATTTATGGCAAAACTGTATAAGTGCAGACTTCAGCGGCTTAAACTCTTTGGCGTGAAGCCGTTTAAAAGGAGGAAGGAAGTTGGCTAGTCCGGAATAAAACTGTGGATTTATTTGGACAATCAAGTTAAACGAGGCTGATATGTCTAAGGAGACATTGGGTACCTCTGTGCAAGCTGAGAGAAGTCGGTAATTTCGTCTTTAAACGTGCAAGCGACGAACTCGGGGGCTATTCTTAACGTGGTCGAAATAAAAAAGAATTATTGGTATTGTTATTTGTTCTTTTATGTTTTTACTCGTGAGGATGTTATTAGAGCAAGAAGCTTTTTGCTTGTCAATGAATTTGCTGCGTTTACGAGTTCTTATGCAATTTTTTTGGAGGTGGCGTTTGGTGAACGTGTGGTAATTGAATGTTGAAGCCATTTCGGTACTTTTTGTCGTTCAAATTAACGCCAGGTGCAAAGCAGAATGGTTTGCAGTGCAGTGGTAGTGCAGTGGTAGCCCAGTGGTAACTGGAGGACTGTCCCGTCTTACGAATTGTAGGTCATTGGTTCGAACCCAAGTAGATTTTTTACTTTGTGTAAATAATTTCATCACCACTGCTTTTAAAACGGTGAAGGAAAACATCGTGAGGAAACCGGCGTGTCCGAGAGCCAAAAAGTTGAAGACATATGACATCTACCAACCCGCACTGGGTCCAAGTGGTAGATTCATCCCTCTCACAAAGAGCAGACCTGTGTCCCAGCAGTGGGAACATCATAGGCTGATTATGCAAAGCAGAATTGGTTATGTCACATGAACTGACTTTTAGCATGACACGTTTTTCCTCGAAAAAGGGACTAAAAAATTCACGATAAGCATGGACGTTCTATGTTGTTTAGGCGTTAACTTGGCTTCATGCCAGGGTCCGTTTTTGTATCAACATTGAGGCGATTACGAGTAGACTTTTTATCTCTTTACAGAAGAAGTCTGCATAAAACCTTCGCTTATCACCTTCTATGATTTATTTAAAAGTTGGTAGATTAGACCAGTAAGTGCGCAGGGCTTAAAGTAGTTAAAATCGGTGTTCCTCCAACAGGTCGAATAATCAAATAATTGATAGTTTCGGGTATATAAGCTCACTCATATTCAAAAGCAAGTTCCTGAAAAATAAATTGATTTATCAAATGGCTACACAAGGTGTATCAGAACGCCCCCAAACTGGAACGGACCGGGGCCGCCTTAAAGCGGCTCCTGCCCAACCTGAGGGGGCCAAACGCCTCCTGCCGGAGGCTTTACGCGGGGGTCGTGCGGTCCATGGCCCTATATGGGGCCCCGGTATGGGCGCGTTCACTGCGGCTTCGAGCCGCACACTACCTGAACGCGCCCCAAAAGGTGGTAGCCGTAAGGCTGATCCGGGGGTACCGCACGATCTCGCGCGAGGCAGCAAGCCTCCTTGTCGGACTGCCACCATGGGATCTGGAGGCGATAGTCCTCGCGCGCCCGTATGACTGGCGCGCGGAGGCACTACGTCGGGGGGAAACTCTGCACCCGCGGCAAATCGCTGCGGAGTGGACGGACCTCCGGCGCGGTCTCATGGTGGAATGGAAGGCGCGACTATCGCAACCCAGCGCAGGGCACGCCACGATAGCGGCGATAAGACCCCTCTTTGAGGAGTGGCTAGAGAGGCGTCACGGCGCTCTCACCTACCGCCTGACACAGGTCCTCTCCGGACACGGATGTTTCGGGAGGTTCCTGCACATCATCAGGCGGGAGGAGACGCCCGGGTGTCACCACTGCGAGGATCGCCCAGAGGACACGGTGGAGCATACGGTGGAGGTCTGCCCCGCTTGGGTAGAGCACCGCCGTGTCCTCGTAGAGGCGATCGGCAGCGGCGGCGACCTCTCGCGTCCGGCCCTGGTGCAAGCCATGGTCCGGGGCGAGAGGGAGTGGGAGGCGGTCACCTCCTTCTGCGAAGCAGTCATGCTAGCGAAGGAGGTGGCGGGATGGGCGAGGGAGAGATCCTCACGCCTCAGCCGCCGAGGGAGACGCTCCGGGCGTCGGGAGCCGCGTGACGACTCCCGGCCACCGTAGGCGTGGGCCTGCGGGCGGAGAGCAATGGGTAGCTCTCCGTCCGATCAGGACCAGGCCCGTGCCGGACGGCGCGTAAGTGTTCCACGTGCGCCTCAAAGAGATGTCAGCATAGATGACGGGGCCCGACAGGGCCGAAGCCTGCCGGGGTAGCGGGATCGTCCGAAAGGGTTACCGCTGCCCTGGTACATAAAGGGCTAAGGAAGGAACACGGGTGGGTTTTAGTCAGTAAGAGTCTGACACTCCCTTCTGCTCCACCCAGAGCGGGAGGAGTCATTTGATGATTTCCCATCCACAAAAAAAAAAAAAAGGGGTAGCGGGATCGTCCGAAAGGGTTACCGCTGCCCTGGTACATAAAGGGCTAAGGAAGGAACACGGGTGGGTTTTAGTCAGTAAGAGTCTGACACTCCCTTCTGCTCCACCCAGAGCGGGAGGGGTCATTTGATGATTTCCCATCCTGAAAAAAAAAAAAAAAAGAAAAAAAAAAAGGTGTATCAGAATAAACGTAAGTCCTGTAAGTAGTTGGTTTATAATTGACTACTAAATCAGAATTCAGTAACATTTAATCTAGGTTTTTTTAGAAAAAAATGTGTATTATACCATACTGACCGATTGAGCCAAAGAAAATTTAATCTTATTTCAAGGCAATAAGACTATATTAAATGCATAAAGTAAAGCTGGGTAACAGTTAGCTTTCAAACGATTATGTTTTGGTCATAACATTATGCTTTTTACAAATTGGGCTGTATGAGTTCTTGCGTTAATTATTTTACATATTGTATATCATATTTCTATTTACTAGCCAGCTTCGAAGTCGAAACAAATGAATAAATAGACGTCCCTAAATAAATACAGTTTGTATTTTCAATTCTAAGTAAAACAGAAAAATCTGTACTGATGTACATACAACAAATAACGGTGGATAATGAGAACAGATTTCTCGTTTATTCGCCGGTTTCAATATCAAATAAAGAGAAAATATCAGAGGGACATATTGGGCCCAATGACATCGAATACGATTTTATATGTCTTGCGGTTTGAGAATTTGTCCCCGTCGCTGACACAGCATTCATTTCTTCAATTTACTGACTTTCGTTCAATAAACCCACCTCGAAAGAAACTTATGGAATTTTTCTCCATGTTCGTTTTTGCGCAACCATTTAGGATTCCGTAAATAAATTAGTGGAACTAATCAATATTCTGGTCGGCCTTCCGTCTATTGTAAACATGTAGATAGGGGTATTAAGGGGACTTGGTTTTGCATCATAATAGGATTCCTTTTAGACGCTTGTACCGTTTTTTGTCTTTTAGCATATACAATTTGAAGATGAAAATACTACAATCAATGAAAACACTGGCAATACTAATGCATAAGAGTATTTAGGAACTATCAAATAAATTGTAACATTAAAGTAAAATAGGATTTTTTTTCAAACAAACTAAATAGTAGTGATGGCCCAACTATGGGTTTTGCCAATCTTTGACTAGCTATAGTGACTAAACTATTGAATATATTTGATTGATTTTTCGAATGCAGACTGGGAACGTCATTAGATATAAGCAGTTTAATTTATTGTCGTATTGTTGTCTCCACCTTGTATAACAAGTGAGGCGAAAGCATAGATATCCGTGGGCGAAAGCTTATGTTTTACCATCACCTACGTCTTGAAACCAAACAAAAAAACAAAACCAATTATAATCAATACAAAATCAAACCAATTATAAGACTTTGATCAAAGACATTAAATTATTTACCAATATCTTAAATCTCTTTGACTTTAATAGATTGAATATTGATTAAATACTTCATCTCTTCTCTTCAGGCTGAGCAAAGGTGCGAAGAGAGCTACGAAACACTTTTGAAGCATTTTCAAGCCGCATTAAATAACTAACAGGAATGCCTTTTTCCTAGAAAACGATTTCATTTCAAGACTTAAATCTCAAGAATGGCAGCGAGGAGCCCGGGCTACGAAGATCGCGTTTATTCCGGCTGAACGATCCGCCTAGGAATGCCTGCAATGTCTGAAGTCTCACCAAGTCCCAGACTTTTGCTATATACTCGTAGGACTTAGGAGGTAAGTGATTTAGCCAACAATTCAGTCACTCTAACTTCGTTTCATTAGTTGAGCATCCTTTGTTTGTTTTGGGTTATAACTATGTGAGGATTGCTCTCACTTTCATAATATCCTTCATCCTGAAACCCCGCTAACAAGATCCACTTTTCAGCCCATTTAAAGCATTTTAGTATGAAGAGAAAAGTCTGCTTATTACTCGTATTTAACTACCTACTTAAAACATGAATAAATAATGATAAAGAAAAACAAAAATAGTGAAAATTAATCAAGTTTGATGTAAAGTACCTAAGTCATTATTCACATAACGCCAGTTTTGTTTTTAGATAGACAGAATATTCTTCATTATGTACAAAACATTTTTTTTTATACGTTGATAAGGTTTCTAGGTATTCTATCCTCAGTTGGCCAGTATGACTGAGGATAGACTTAGTTGGTTAGTAGACACTTAGGTAATTAGTAATTTAATGAGTCTCTTGTTAGGCCTTAAATAAATACGCCTGGTAAACATTGTTTAGCCCTAATTCTAAACTAAACAGTTTGAAGTAAACATAACCACAACGGACGTTATATTGGTTTTGTGTTCACTTAGTATGCGAAACGCGATTGAAATGTTCTGAACTGGTTACGCACAGTTTAACCAGAAATGGTATGCGCTTCGGTAATCTTCGTGTTTCCAAATTAGCACGAACCTCGCAACGTTTGTCAAAAGTTAGAAGCTTAGGGACAAAGCTTTTACATAAATAGTCTATCTAAAATTGCGCGTTAGTATGAAGTTTTCTCTCTGTGGGTCTACCTACTCTGATCAGAGATCGTCATCTGTCGTTCAATTTTGAAAAGGATTTGAAATTCCATAGAGTTGTTAATCTATAATTTTATATCATGGTCATCATTTCATATCATAATAATCATGGTAAAACAAAATGAGCAAGTAGGTACTTCCATGGTTGTAACAACTGTATACCTAGACTTGCCATAAATATTGTCACGAAGAAAAAATTTTTTAATTACTTTTACAGTGTGTTAGTTTAATACATAAATATAAAACAATTTAAAATTTAAAAACCTTATACGAAGTGGTCTCCATTGGCTGCAATACAGTCCTTTAAACGTTGAGGCCAGTTATCAATAGAAGCACCCACTCTTTCCATGGGAAAATTCTTTACTGCCAATCGTAATGATTGTTTTAGGGACTCCAAATTATCATGGCGTTTAGAGCAAGCCGTACTCTCTAAAACTGACCATAAATCATAATCCAGCGGATTAAGATCGGGACTAGACGACGGCAGCTCTGATGAAGTCCGAAACGTTCACTTCCAACCAAGACTGCGTGGACCGAGCTTTATGACCCGGCGCCGAGTCTTGTTGGAAGGACCATACTTGGTTATTGAACATGGTGTTGTTAAGGGGCTTAACTACCTTCTCAAGAATGGTATCTTGTTACACTTGTGCCGATGTTTTGATACCTTTTTCACAAAAATATGGCTCAGTCACTCCTTCATAGCTAACACCCCACCAAACCATCACTGGAGTCGGATAATGCTCACGTTGCACTCTGTCGACTAATTGGGAAGCTTCCTTAGAGCTTTGAGCATAAATACGGTCATTTTGTTTGTTAAAATGTTGCTCAATTGTAAAGATTTTCTCATCCGTAAACAAAATTTTTCTGTGACCTCCCATTGCGTACCGCTTCAGTAGTTGTTTCGATGTTACCACCCTATTCTTTTTTTAAATTATCAGTTAAAAAATGACCAGTGCGTCTCTTATAGGCTGCAAGTCCTAAGTCATCTTTCAAAATACGCGACATGGTTCTGGGTGCTATCTTCATCTCCCGAGATAAAATCTTTTGCTTTCGGACAGGATTTCTCCGAATTATTTCCCTTACTGCTTTGACCACCTTTTTCGTAAGAACACTACGTGGACAGCCAGATCTTTTTCTGTCACAAACAGAGGAGGTCTCATTGTACCTATTAATAGCCCGGTACACAACATTTGACTAATACCAAGCGTATGGAGAGTTTTAAAAATTGCATTTGGCTCCATACCAACTTTGTGTAATGCAACCACAGCGATTCGGTTCTCTTTATCACCCCACTCCATTTTAATATCGCAAAATATTGTACAATGTATTGGCGCCAAAATTAGAAAACACAATGAACAATCGTATAAAAATGACAGATTCCAAATTCAAATGTAATATCTTTCTTATTTTTAATTGTAACAGTATTTATGGCCAGACTGTGTATTATATCTCATCATCACGCGATTGTATTTCCGAAGATAGACGATGATTCTCGAAGCGCATACTTTTCCAAGAAGATCTGTACTACTACTTAGGTAGGTAGATATAATAGTTTCCTTTGAGCAGTTCTACTGGTAGTGAGTATTAAATCGAAAGTGGGAGCTACTCAAGGACTGGAATCGGGGATGGATCGCTAGCGAGGCGGGTCTTTTTCCTTTACAATAAATAATACATTTCCACTACGTTACGATTTCTTGAAACATGCTGAATGTACATAGGTATCTTATACATCGTTAGTCTAGTGGTTACAAGCACGACTGCTAAGCAGAGTGTCATTGGATCGATCTCCAGGTCAGACACAGTGTTAAATTAATGTGAATATCTCAGAAGCAGCCCGGATTACAGATTTGTGTTCAATCGTTTATCTAATGGCTTTAGGCTCGGGTAAATTACGTGGGACTTAAACATAACAGGCAGAATGTAGGTGTACTATAGACACCTCTGCCTCTTCGGGATGATAATACAGGCGCTGTTATATTATAATTATGTTATATTTAGATCAATCAATCGATACCACATTATTCACTGAACCGTTCTTAGACGGTTTTCAGTCTGACGAAGCAATCTTCAAGGATCAAAGGTGTCCTATCCTCGGCACTGGATAGGGGCTGTATAATTAAACGAGCTAAATGACAGAATAGATTACAACCTAGATAGTTAACTGAATGCTTTGCCTCCGGTCCTCCTAACTAAATATTCCGTTATTCAAATAACTGAATAAATTTTGCCAAAAGTTTGAATGACTCCTACGTTCAGTTTTTGGACGGAGTTATATATCATTTCTGAAGTGAACTATTTTGAATGAAGGTAAATATTAATTCTAACATTCATCGTTAAAAGGCTAAATGTAATTCTAATTAAGTAGTCAATTACTCTATTTGAGTTTTGGTGTCAGAAGAAGACGAATGATATCGGAAGAGGTTTTTATGGATGATCCATATTTCTATAGGTATACACAAAGTCCAAAATATTCAATAACAATATTATTACCTGAAAAATTGAGTACTCAATTTCACAGTAAACAAATCATTTAGATATTCTAATTAAATTAACCACTTAAAATACAGATGTCAAATACGAGCTTTAAAATAAATCGAGGGAGAGAATAGCTCTTTTGTGGCACATTCTGAATTTCATTACAAAACTGAGTGACGAAATCCCAGAATTTCCAAATTTCTGTTATTCACAACTTCAAAACGAATTTCCCTTGAACACGTTGCTTTCAAAACTCATGTAATTGATAATTTTGACTTAATTCAACTATAAATGTTTAACTTAATCAGTACCTACGCAATTAATTTAATTTCGTGAAATTGTACAATATTAATGGAAAATATAATTACACGAAGGTTAAATTAAGTAAACGCTTGCAGATATATGAGAACCGATCATCTTAAAAAAACAAAACAACGTAACTATCTCCACTTAATCCCTCAAGCCTGCAAAATTAAAAGCTTACCTTGCTATTAACAAAATATGAAGCGATATTACAGGCAAGTACTTAATGAAAGCTACTGAAAGCTCTGCTCATGCAGCTCGTTGCTGGAATAAAAAAACCACAATGGGCCATAAATAACGAGGGTTGTTGCCAGGCAACACCGCAACAAGCCATTCCCTCAGTTATCTCTTACAATATCCGAGGAACAACTTGTTTGTAAAGTTTTTTTTTATCGTAATTTACAAGTTTCGATAACACATACTTGTTTTATATAACAGATATCTAAGATAAAAAAAATCAATAATATCATTGTAGTGGATACCTACTGGCTATATACTCGTAAAACTGGCGGTGAAAAATTATTTGGACATACACCTGTTCCGGCCGTTAATCAACACTTTTAAATAAGTTAAACTAGTGTCTTAGTCAAGGGTAGGTGTTTCTTATTAAAATGTCTAACTACCTCTTCCGAAAATAATCTGCTAGGACATACATGACGACCACAGACTACGTGTGATGAATACAAAAATAAAAATTATTGTCATAGTGGACACATTTGCTTTGTTGTATTATTAAATGCAAGAAGTGTGCAGAATGTTTTATCACCTTATTCTTTGCACGACGTACAAGCCGCAGTAATTAAATATTTAATAGGGTTAAAATTAGCATGGCTGAAACGCCCACCAACTACGAAAACGATGAAACGCTTGAAAATAACTGTTTTGCTATTTCTACTGTTGAACTCTCACATTTTACATATCAAAGGGTTTTTCATTTTAAATTGTTAATTACAAATTCTTTTTATGCAATTTTGCAATAAAATTAACACAAAGTCTTGTCTATTTATTTTAGTTTGTTTTCAACTTAGTCATTCGCTATGGTAATAAATGGTCAATTGACGTAAAAGTTATTGTGTATTATGGTATATCTATGACATATGAGAATTTTGGGGTTTCTCTATTTATGCAATGCTATTAAAATAATAATTACCTAATCACTTATTAGGAACATAAACACATTTTGAAAAGCAAGTCGTTACATTTCTCTTCAACCATTCGGAATATCAACAATAACTTCAACGCAAACCAATACAGCATGACAGTTAGCCTGCAGTATACACAGAAGGGACACATCACAAAACACGGAAATCCAGGAACCTAATATCTAGGTGAGCCAAAACCATTTTATCCAGAGTTAATCTACCTCTAGCGAGTTGTATAAACAACACACTCGTGTTACAGGGATGCAATTATTCACGATCCCCACCGGACCAGTCGCCGACAAATTGTGTAGAGTGTACTACACCAACTATTATCATAATCTCATGTTAAGCTGCTCTGTGCTAAAATAATTAGCATCCATCTATTGTTTATATTCAGCTTATGAGAACAGAGACGTTGTTAAAATTTTGTTTGAACTAGTCACTGCATATCTAACTATGGTACCTAATTATATTATGAAAATGTTAACCATCTTAAAGTTCATTTTTAATTGCACCTTTTTATTTTTCCGACTAAGTAGGTATTGCTATCAATTCGAATGAAAATGTTAGCTCGATATGGTGACATGCGCGCGTTATGTGGGGAAGGAATGTGTTTGAAAATTGCTTAACATTCACACATCACCCCCGGGGTGAGCGAAAATGTTAGGTATGCAATTTGCAGCCCTTTCCACATTTTTTTTCAAATAGAGTGAAAACTGTCTGTTCACCCCATTTCTTTGCCGGTGTTTTCTTATTTTAATACTGCAAGTGGCATCCTTATTGTATCGAAGAGCAATTTCAGACAATTAGAAAAAGTTTTATAGTTTTCTGTCTGGCTGAAATACTGATAATACTCGGATATCTATGGATAATACTGATAATGACGAAAATATATAGTGCAAGCAGTATATTGGAAAAACATTTTTAGAACATCGCGTACTGTAAACAGATATACTCATAAGATTTGATTGCTTCTCACATTATGAGATTAAAATAACTAAATACCTACTCGAAGACAGCTGTTGCACATGCTGCACAGTAGTGTACAAATGATATTTTAGTTCGATACGTGGAAATATTTGATAGACGCCTGCAACTGCAAATAGAATGCGGAACAGTCGCTGGCGCCTACCGCATATTCGCAACACACGTCAACACTTTGACACCGAACTACTAATAAAACAAACTTTATCGTAAAGACATAAAATTCAATATGCAGTGATAACATTTCATGTATTTGGTACAATTTTCATACGTGAATTCTTTCAGTGGATATCAAGATCTTATTTTTCAATCTACGTTATGATTTAGAAGTTTTGATCAAGGAACGTTTATTCATACTAAGTCAATCGCTTTACTCGCGCAATGAAAGTAGCTGGGAACAACCGTAACATGCAATGAAAAGATAGCTTCAGGTATCAAAAAATAAACCGACGCTTACAATGTAAGTAAACCCCCGACAACGTGAAACCCTATAAAAAGAAAAAAATAACCTTGTAATAGTAGCGGTCCCCCGACAGGACAATATTTAATCAAAAAAATTCATACGTACTTACGTAGGGTCATAATTTCAAGGTTATTTTTTTCTTTTTATAGGGTTTCACGTTATCGGGAGTTCTTTAAATTTTTTATTTCATGTTTTTGTAGGGACTCCTTGTTATTTAATTTCTTTTATTTTCTTGCGTTTTAAGATTCAGGTAATTTGGTATTTAATCAGGTTTTTTGTAATTCGCCATTTTGTGGTAGTGGCCATCTTGGATTTGAAATTTGTCATAGTGTGTATAGTATTCTACTAGTCAAGCCCTTTCATTTGATACCCATACTGAGGGAGTTGTGAAAAAATATGTAATCCGCCACTTTGTGGCGGCGGCCATCTTGGACCTATTTTCATCAAACATAGCTAAGAACACTCCCAACCAATCTTTCTAACAAAAAAAAACAAAATTAAAATCAGTTCATTCGTTCGGGAGCTACGATGCCAGACATACACACACACACACACACACACACAGACACGTCAAACTTATAACACCCCATCGTTTTTGCGTCGGGGGTTAAAAACTAAAAAATTGACTATATTATTTAGGTATTAATTAAGACCATTCAAAACATTTAGTGATGTTCTGTGGAGTACTTTGTCGAGCACTATGAGCGCGGGAGTGTTGTTAAATTCTGAAAACTTTTTCATTAGCGAGTTTCAGCCTAGACCAGCTCTAAAAGCCGACGTTTTAACAACTGCTAACTGTTTTATGCTAAAGATTAAAGTGCCTATTAGGGTGAAATATTATTTTATTATTTAGTTACTAATTTTTTTTTCTAATTGTTACGTAACCGAGAATAAAAGTATAGGTACTTATAATATTTATTTCAATAAAAGATCTAAATTGAGTGAAAAGTTTAAAAGTTGTTATGTGTATTAGGTAAGATTGCCTGTAAAGATTTTCCAGCCATTCGTTTTATTGTTTATATAGTAGTCGCGTCTCGTATCGTCACAATAGTGGGTTTCTAAGTAATATTCTACAGTAAATGAAGTACCGACTACCAACAGAACTAGGGAAAACCCGCAAAGGATTACCGTAAGTGTTTTGCTGTGTCAGACAAAACAATCAAATAAGTTCTGTCAAAAATGAGAAGCATTGCTTTTTGCACTTCGACAGTACGTTTTAAAAAAGTCTCACTCTTTCAAATTAGACACAAGTTTTACTATAAGATATGATTTTAAATAAATATTTGTTTCAAGTAAGTGGCTTCCTCGAAATATTTACAAAGCAACGGTGTTATTAATTTTCACAAGAAAATCATCACATTTATTTACGTGGAACAAGATTCCTGCTTCCGATACCAATAAATTAATGCAATATTCTAATTATTTATGAAGATCCTGTTTCTCGTTGGAGAAGCGCCTTCAAACATATTAAATATCTTTGAATTGATTAATACAAGACTGAAACCAGTTAAAGTAAATTCGTTTTCTTACAACCAATTAAATGGAATTTCATTCTCTCTGAAAATATTGTGTCAGTTGTGCGTTTTGGGACTGAGAACTGTATTTAAGTGCACAGTAGAGCCACCCTGTTTTTCCCCATGTACCTCTATCTAAAGTCTATTACAGCTAAATTTTCCTTAAGGAAGTAAGTAAAAAAATAAATATAAATGCGTTACGTAAATGTGCTGTTTGCTCTCATTTTCCTGTATTTTTTCTCGATTTCTTCCCCAATTTTGGATTATTAGAGAATACTGCAATGAGTCCGAGCGTACATTCTGATTTTTTTTTCCTGAACTCCCCATTTCATTAACGTATTTAGATTGTTAACGAAAAATCCCGATAAGAAAGGCAGAAAGGGGCAAGAGAACATTTTATTTTAATAAAATCAATTGTGTTACTGTCTGGGATTTCTTTTGCGAAGTAGCTTTCATGAGTTTTATCCACGATGGCGTTAGTCCCATCGTGGATAAAACTCATGAAAGCTACTATCTTTGATAAAAGCCCTTAAACAAAATTAGATTTAAGAAAAAGAGTATGATCTAAGGCAGTTTAATTCAGTCAATTTCAGCAACATAAAAGTTATATCAACAAACTAGGGTTGTACAAAGTGTACTGAATGACATACTAGGCATATAATTATTATTTACATCGCAACGGATATCATTTTACTAAACATTCTCAGAAACGTCTGTAGCGGTATCAACCTACAGTCCTTGTCTTTGCGATGAATAGATGTATGTTTATTTCCCCTTAGTTAATTAACCTTATTCCCGGAAAAAAATAATTGCTAAAGATAGTTGTCAACCAATACTGCTTTCACTCGACTTTTCTACTGCTTCTCGGGATTTTCCAGCAAAGGGAAAATTAATTTACTGCCCAACGTGAGTAGTTGTTACTATAATAAGTATTTTCTTTCATATCGATGAAAGTTTCTAGAAATTACCTATTTTGTTGCAGAATTCTTGACATTTTTTTAATAGAATTTAAAGGGTTTTGATAACCCATTCATTCATGGCTCATGATAGTTACAAATGCTGGGACGCCTCAGCTGGATGGACTGACGACTTTAAAAAGGCGACTGCGACAGTCTGGATGCCGAAAGCGGAGGACAGGGTTTGGTGACGCAGCCCAGACGAGTCCTATGTCCAACAGGAAACTGCGATAAGCTGAGCTGAAAGATTGATTGATATATATATTGGTAGGTAGAAAAACTACATTGCGTATTTATTTATGAAAAATAAATGAATAAGATTGTCCGATAATCAAGGTAAGAAATCTTCTATTAGACGCCACCGTGTTTAATCGAAGATACCAATGTACACCACCTGAAAGCAACACAATATACTGATGATGAAGACATTAAAAAATATATTCTATAAACATTTCATCCTTTTTCTCTCCCTGGAGTAATATCTAAGCAGTCCCTACTTTAACCCCGGAGCGAATGATTTACGCGAGACTATCTAGAGTCAAGCACACTACATTTAACACGTCGCGTCTCGCTGTGAAATGAAGAAGTTCAAACAATAGGTACGGGTCGGTAAAATAAGTGAAAATATTGAAAAAACAATGTTGGCTACAAGGATGTTTTGGCGCTTGAATGACATTGACAGGGGTTGTTGGTAAACATTTGTGAATTGTCACAGAAATTCTGTTGAAAAAACAAGATGGCCGCGTTAGTTCCCATTTTGGCCACCCGCCAAAAGATCCATGTACAGTGGTATTGTATTAGATCATCAATGTACTATTGTAGGCCCAGACACAAGCGGCTTCTGAAGACTGACAAGCAGCAGCAGATTTCATGGCAAGAATGGCGCAATGGCCGAGCGATTGGGTGCTATGCGACTAGTCGCAGGTTCGATTCCTAGAACATTTTTTTTATTTAGCAAACAGATTGTACTTGAGCAAACGAGATTTGTGTAAACTGCAGTCATAGTAGAAGTTTGCTCTGAACAACGCAATTTCTTTGTCCGCTATTTAGGTCAGCAAATTAAAAATCTTTCAACAAAATCCAGTAGCAATAAATATGAGTTTCTATTCTTATAAGCTTTTATAGAAATAACTGTGGAAACATTTTGGTGTTTTCTCCATGACCTATTTGGAACAACACCAAACTACGCAACAAGTGACACTGTAATGGATTTTCTAAACTTTCAACATTTCTCATACAGATAAATAGATATATTTTACTCATAGTATTGCCAAATATTTATAGAAAGTGTCGTAAATTGTACTGAAATCAAACATTGTCTCAAATTTATTATCAAATCAGTATCCTAAAGGAATCTTCAAAGATGAGTTGGGTTAAGTCCTAAGTCACGTACCATCTGCAACCTTCCCCAATGTCGGGGCCGGCCTCCAAATAAATATCAGTATTTTACACGGAGCGTCTCGGTAGGCTCCGTAATAAACTGGACTACCTGTTGTCTACGTCCAATAATAATCTGTTCAATATTGTTTCTAAATCCTACTAATATTATAAATGTGAAAGTTTATATGGATGGACGGATAGATGGATGACTGTTTGTTCTTCTTTCACGCAAAAACTACTGAACGGATTTGGATCTATCTATGTATTTATAAAACAATGTCTTAATTAGCTCCATACCATAACCATAATCAGCCTATAATGTTCCTACTGCTGGGACACAGGCCTACTCTCGGTGATAGGGAGTGGGCCGTAATCCACCACGCGAGCCCAGTGCGGGTTGGTGGATGTCACGTGTCTTTGAAATTTTAGTTCTAGGGCATGCCGGTTTCATTAACATTTGATATTTAGCTCCAGGAACTAAACATGAAATAGCTGAATGCTCAGTCAAAGCGACTTCATAGTGCAGCCAGCGAGCCAACCCTTGCTGAGCGCACTTGCTCCACTACCTATTGCTAAGCAGAACAAGATATGAATATTTAGATCTGACAGTTACATTACACTGACTGCCTTTTAATAAACACTCAACTGCAACAGTCAACTATGCAGTCTTTGGTTTGAAAGTCAAAAAAATTTAATCCGAACTAACACTAACTGTTAATTCAAGTTCTTATTCCCATGGGAATCAAAACTGCGTTATCTCACTGAAAATTATTTGCCAGAACAAATGCCGGACCTACTAGTTTATTGAAAAGTTTTTCATGATAGAGGATATCTTTGACATTTAGTTAATGGAAAAGGGTTTTATTGGTACAAAAGCGTTCCATTTAAAATCGAACCCGTGGTTTTGTTTATTCAGGTACATACAATTACATGTAACGAGTTATACCTACGAATATTGGGAGAGAAAATCATTCAATGAAAATATAAACTACTCCTATTACAAATACTTCCTGTTATTTCTTTATAGTTATGTTTACAATAAGTTAAGTTATCAGTTACATATGATGAACATAAAACAACTTTATATCATAGAAATAGTTTTAAACATCCTGACATGAATACCCAAACAAGACTTTCAAGCTACACATAGAATCCTTTCTTTAACCGACTAGACAATTTAATGTGTGTATAACTCCAGCTTTCTCATATTTAATACTTCCACTGAGACCAAAATGCATTCGTAAGATAAGAGACCACAGTCCTCACCGCCGCTTATTTCCATACATTCACATCTTGTTTGCACCCCTACAGGGCTATGGGGCTAGGGTACTACGGGGCTAAGGGGCTACGAGGCTACGGACCCCAAGAAACACGGTTATGTTTACGTGATAACCCTTCACGTTCGCCTGCAAGAGTGATAAGGAAAATGGTTGAACAAGCAATGGGGTGTATCGTGTAATGGTATTGTCATGCATTTTACCTTATAGTAGAACTAAGGTGTGAAAGAGATTTATTGGGAGCTTGTTGTGGTTTTCTTTTGTATGTTAGCGAAATTGTTAACAAAGTTCGTCCTTTGAGGCGCACAGAGTCAAAAACTGTATCACAAACATCTCATCAACAAGATACCTATCTCAGTTTTAGTACACAGTTAATACTGTTTAAAACCTATTTTAGGTATTTATTGGCAGCTACTGGTGAATTTAATAAGTACAAATAATCCTGGTTAATGACTACTAACATAAAGTGCATGCCTTTGAAAAATAATAAACACGCATTTCAACAGATATTTTCAACCTGCCAGTCGTTTGAATGAAAATTATTTTGTAAAATAGTTTTATTTTCATTTTTTCAACCGCAAGCCGGTAAGGTAAAATAGTTTTAATTTCACCTTTTAAAACGCTTGCGGTTATGCCAACGTTTTGACGTCATTTACAGTGTCCTGCCTTATTTCCTTTGGTTTAAAACCTGTCACCAAAGACTGTGATAATGAACTCGTTTAAAAAAAAAAAATTCAAACACTAAAAATTCTCACCTGGTAAAATAAAGACAGAAAGTAAATTGGCACGTTAAGGATACACTTCTAACTTCTGACGTAAGTATTATAATGAATAATGATGCAAAAAGAATTTGGAAGACATTTTCTGAATTAGGTCTTTCAACTTTCTGAACATCCATCTTGATCCTATCAACTTGGAGAACTTTATGACACTTATTTTACATAACCTACGTGAGCCTAAAAAGGATAGTAATAATGTTGATGTAGACATAAGTATGTTGGCACCCACAGATTATTGGCCAACCGCTATATAAGACTTACCATAACAAACATTTGTAGAAAGAGGCGAATTTTGTGCTGAAAATGTCAACAATAAAACTTTTTCCGACCTGGGAGTTTACACCAAGACCACACCCAACGACAGACGAAACAGACAAAACAAAATAGGTTTGATTACAGTTTAGTCTTAGTTCATCCAAAACACATTTATTTTAATTGTTTTTAGATAACGTACCTTCATGGAAAACTTAATTCATTTTATAATTTTTCTCCTAAGCTTCAAAACTAAATTAATGTATTTTTCCCCAGTGTAAATTCCACAGTGCTCTCATAATGAAACCTAGACGAGTCACAACTTAAGCTCTCCACTCACCGAGTATGGCTGCAGGCATCTCTACTGTATAATTAATCCTGTTATGAAACTGCATTTTTGGAACTGTTCTTCAAGGAAATCTAATCATTTGTGCAATCCTGCTTCGTTATTCATTTCTGGCGGATTTTCCAAGAATTCTTGTATTATACACAAATAATAATTTCCCCTTTTAAATTGGTTTTTCCATTATATGTTGTGCAAAAAGAGTTCTACCTACTATGTAATGTACTGTGTAGCCCGAAGTGAAAATCACAAGCGATCCACTCCCCATCGTCTTCAACCATTAATGAAAGCGTCTTTCATCGAGCTTCCCTGGTGAAGGAGCTATTCAAAAGGATTCCTTATTTCTTTTGAAAAAAGAAAATTCATTAACCCATCGGTAGGTATAGGTCAAAGAGATGAAAATTTCTATAGGATTGAGTGCAGTAATTTTTCTTTGAATTGTTCCTTTTATCTTTTTAAAACCTTAATTTGGACAGTCAATGTCGTGTTTGCACAACGTTCTTTTCAGTAACAATTTTATTTATACAGATCTTTCATGAGGACTGAACATAAGTCAACAAACAAAATTGTTTCCGTGAAGCCTTTGACACGCTCAGTGAAAACCACAATTCAGAAACATTGTCACGGAAACTTCTCCGAGGTTAATGCAAAAAATTGTGGAACGTTCCAATGCAAAAAACCAAACGAGAAATGATAGAACTTTCGAAGACATCGCCTTCTGAATCTTGAATGACAAAAGTTTAAAAAACTCAAAAGATTGAAGAGAAAGTTGTATGAGTTTTCTTTGGATAATATTATTCATTCTATTTACCGTGAAGTTCTGAATAATAAATGAATTTTGGAGATAGATTGTGTAGGATCTATATTACAGAATATTGTTAATGGGCAACAGTTGCCACTATATACTAAGGGCGTTAGATAAGACTACAATTCACTCAGAAATGACAAGACGCTGACGTGGTGATCTTTCAGAAATGTCTCCACGTCACGTCGGCATGCCACCTATTTACAGAGGACATCTCAAATATCATAAAAGGGTCTTGGAATGGACAAACGTCTGCGCCTCACCCATCTCAACTATCTTTGTGTAAATTGTACCTAAGAGTTAGCAATACCCTTGTGATCGTTTTGCAACAACTATGAACAATAATAACAGGGGTGCATGGAAAGGTATTATGTTACTAAAGTAATAAATAAAAGCATGGAGGAAATGTTCTCAACTTTCTCGTTATTACAGCAGCTCGTGTACTATGTGTTCTTTCAATTTCCTCCTTTATATTATGTAAGCTAATAAAGTATTATGCTGGTAAGAGCTTCGGGCGAGCTTGTGGCTTACATTTATTTACATAGTCTTAACGAGAGTAGTTTAATCATAACGATCTTCATAGATAGTACGAGTACTATCTACATATACAAAGAATAAAATTATGACGAAGCATTTTTGAACTTCTTACCAGAACTACGGGTTTCACAGCGCTAAAAAACATGCCTTGAAGAAGGACAGGATTTTTTTTATTATTCGGGTAGATACCTAAAAATAATAATTCTCCAAGAATGCTAGTAGAACCTCAACTAGAAGTAAGTGAATCGTAAAAACCTTTAGTTAAGAAAAATATAAACTTCGTAGAAAAGAAACTGATTTTTCTCAATTATTATTCTTCAAGCTTTCCGACAATATTGTGTCCCCGGCTTGCATATTACACGAGCACAAACCTCAGGATGTGGCGAGGACCATAATAGAAAACGGATGTCAGTAGCAGTGCTTCTACATATTCGATGTAGATGAGGCGTGTCGACGAATACAGCACTCCAAGTATAATGTGATGCTGAGAGTGCAAATATTTGATCGTATCTACGCTTGAATGATTGATGCTGTTTGTGCATACAAAAATCTAAACTAGCTAACTTACGTAGTTTAGTTTTTTACATGCATCATCGAAGGTTATTTATGTAGCGTACAAACATACATATATACACTCACGCCTTTTTCCAATGGGTGTAGGCTGAAACTACAGGACGCCACCTGTTACGATCTTTCTATTTCGATAGACTAAAGACAATAGGCGAATCCAACTCAGGAAATACTAGTTATTACAGCCGTTACCTTTATAAGGCTTTATTGCGCTTCAAATGCTGAAGTTTGTAAACAAGAAACCTACATCTACTTACGTAAAAGATTTATTATTCAATCTGAACAGCGTCAACTTTTTATAAAATCAGCCGAGTCTTTTGAAGATAAGCAAAGAGAGGCCTTTGCTCAAAAATATAACTAGAAATGTCTACAGCTTTTATGAAACTCGAAATGTAAGAAACACTTAAAGAGATTAGATTGCTTAAGCAATTCAGCTCAGATTTTTGGCATGATTTTAGTTATTATCACTCAAGAAATAAGAAAATCCATTTTACTAGCTATGAAAATCTTTCTGGAAAATGCGAGTCTATTATAAAAGCAGCCATGTTCTCTGAATACGGCAACTGATAAGAACTATCAACCTGTCTCATTGTCCCCTGTATATGAGCTCCTACCGCCAGGGGACAGTGCATCAAGATATTTCCATACTTTTGTTTGTGTATGAACAAAATTGTTGTATTTTCCAGGAGAATATGTGCAGTGCTGACGAAAATACTAGAGCAGGTAAGATTTAGAAACTGTCGCAAAAACAAAAAGGCTATGGGATAGGTAGTTGTATTTTCAATTCAAAATTTGTTCTAATCTCCGAATTCATCAGCCGAAGAAATTGCAAGTAATTTTACTTTAATTTATTAATGAATTTTTCTTCGATATAGAAACAGAAAACAGCTCCATGAAAAACCGTCAGTCGCTCTTTATTTTCATAATTTTGTGTTTCCAAACGAATCATACAAATTATTTATTTCCCTGCCATCCAATCGATAGTGTAATAATCTGTTGTTATTATAATAACGACCCGTAAATACCCTCTGCCCCGTAAATATAAGCAATTAGTCGTCCGTTACGGCACCCGAGGGAAGTGACAGGGTTAGTCTAATAAACTATTAGTCCACGACACAACACGACTCACGACTGACATTAATTCGCACATGGTTTATTTACTACTTTAACAACCTAATATTAGTGCAATGGAGATATTTGGGGGAAGTTAACTTAGACATCATCATCATTATTAGCTCACATTTGAATACTGATCGTCACATTGAACGGTGAATGGATATTAATTAATTTTAACATAAATGACGTAACCAATATTTTGTAAAAAAATATTCTGATTGAAAAGCTGTTTGTGGAGTTTGCCTGTTCCATTCCATAGAAACCGCGAAGACGCTTTGCTTGGAAATCAGTCATTTTAGTAGGTACTTTGTTGTTATCAGCAAAAGAAAATACTGTTTCCGCTATTCTATCTATACGATTGTCGCCTTCTACGATTCATAACAGAAAATGGTCAAGGAAAAATACTAATAAACTATTGAATATTGACAGTCTATCTTTAGTGAGTGAAATGACGAAAGGTTTAGGCAAAAATGTGGACTGTATTATAAAAGACCAATAAAATTACGAATCGCTGACACAACTGACATTTATTTTTACAATAAGTAAAAAGAGTAAAAAACCATAAATATATTTAAAAAGGTCGCAACAAAAGGACACATTACTTTCCAATATTCAATGGTAGGTAAGGTTCAAATCGGTTTCAGTTACTGACCAGGCCGGCCTATTCAGTAAAAATCTCTCCGTGTTAACTTAGGTGGAGTGAACTTAAAGTGCTGTTAATAGTGTCAATCCCTAGCATCAGCGGAAATCTTTGTTTACTTCAAGCTCACTCACGGCTGTTTACAAACTTTTATTATTTTAAAACTTCAACCACTAAATGCTACTGTTACGAAATTAATTAACCTCTAATTCCAAAGATAGACTATTTCAGATAAGGTTTATAACTAACATCAAGTCTAGATGTTGTGACGGAAAAGGTGTACGTGGGTGATAAATAATGCCACGTAAAAAGGTATATTTTTATAAATACAAGATTAAAGAGAAAGGGTGTGGGGAGGTCATGACGATTTCCTTAGTTTCTCTTGGGAGTAGCACAGTACTCTCCTGGCTCAACCTGGTGTGACAAAGACCCCAACGAGCGTACAACGCTGACTCTGCTGACGTCATGGGAGGTGCAAGTCGGTAGATGTACTCGCCAGACCCGAAGCGAGCACGACGTGGCGGGAACAGAGGTTCGCTGACAAACCAGATGTCCTGTGGTAACCCCAAGATCACGTGCACTGCGATGAATAAACGTTGGCAATTTAGTTTGATAAAAAATAAACAAAAGTAAATGTTAAACTAACTAATAAAACGCTTAAAATAGCTTAATTTACTGTTTAAATAGTTATTTAATGTAATTTGTTATACATTATAAGAAATGGAACTTTATAACGTTACAGTGTACTTACAATATTAAACCTAGCTACTAGTTCACAGTCCTTTCACGTTCGAGTCATCTCATGCAAGTTGTAAAAGTCAGTTCTACTTAATGTGAGTTTTAATCAAAACTTAGCTCTACTCATGGTTTCAGTAAGACATGCTAGTCTTGCATGAAGTTTGCTCGGGGCTCTGAAATCGCGAGCGATGGAAAGGGCTTATTTTTCAACAATAGGAATATTGGGTTTGATATTTCGCCCGTAATCTTTAGTTAAAATATGAAGTGTAATTTAAAATAGAGCCTTACAATTTAGACGCGTTAAAGGAATTAAACAGTACAAGACAGATTGTTACTAGTCTGTGTCCAGCATTGGACGTCTGTCGGCTAATATGACGATCATGTTCAAGCGGAATAGTTTGACTGTCTCTTGTTTCAAAATCAAAAATAATTTATAAAAATTAGGCTGAGTATCAGCACTTTTTGAACGTCAAATTTTCGTTGTTTGCCACCGACTTCCGAAATTAAAGTTATTTTTCATTTTACAGTGTCGTTTTTGGAAGTCCGTTGTTTTTTTTTTCGTTTTTAAGTTGTAATTTTTACCAGTAATTTTGGTTTAAAAACCAAACTACTGAACCGTTTTTGATGGAATTTCTATGGGACCAATAAAAGCATATCCATTCAAATAAAAAAAGATTTTTGCAAATCGGCTAATAAATAACAGTGCTGAGGTAAAAAACATTAAAAAAACCATATTGAGATCCTTCTCCTTTTTTTGAAGTTGGTTAATAAAAAAGACATATTTCTTATTTTAGAAAAGAACAATTTGTAATCATATTTCAAGTGAATTGAAAATGTCCACTGAAATGAATATCCAATGAACGTGAATTTTCTTCAATAAAACATAAATAGACTACGTGCTTGAAATTATTCACTAACTTAAGTTCTTCAATGAAAACAGAAAGTGGGTGGATAAGATATATTTACCCTAAAAGTTCCATCAGAAATAACTTGTCATTTATTGAGAAACTTGTTCTTGCTATTGTTTGAATATGTTGAGAATGTCGACCTAATGTATGTTTACTTAGGTATTCAGATGAACAGAAGAATGGTCCTTGGATCCAAATAAATAGTTTATTACTGAGATAGGCTGATATACCTACATATGAGTTGTATTTCACTTTACACTATACTACAGATGCGCGTATTTATGACGGTAACCATCATTGGTCATAATGCGAATTAGTCAATATGCGTTGTCATGATGTGATATACTATTAAATGTAGCACACAACTCTATGGTAGCGCCTCGAAAGAGTCCCGCTCTATCCCCTGTAGCGACTAGACGTGCCCCTTGAGTTGTTGTGTACTTACCGATGATTCTGTGATTTTACTGTAAACCCCAAGCCCCTAACAAGTGATCATAGTGAACACCACATTGGCGACAAGGATGGGATTCGAAACCACGCGTTAATGATGATCGAGTAAAATTGAATAATTAGTAAAAGACATGTCTTTAGTAACTTGGACTTTTTCGACACCATATATTACTTTGTTTTTAGATTTAGTTCAGTTCAGATATTTTATTGTTTATTTAATTTAATGTGTATTTTAGAAGAATAAAGACTAAAGTTCAAAGTATAATTAAACAAAAATAAAATAGTTTTCCTTTAGTAACTCTATGTCTAACACGTTCCCCCAAAATAACACACATTCTATCTAAACTGGCTTTCTTCTTGAAATCCACACCCCCAGTTCATTTTCTGAGCCAGACAACTTTACCGCTACAGGGTGTAACTAATCCCCCGCGGCGGCGATACAAAGCTTGCAAGCTAATAAGAACTGCAACAATAACACGCTGTTATGAAGCTGCACAATAGCGCATAAGTCTTAGCTACAATAGAGGAGCAGGTTATTGCCTTTCTTCATTTATTATGCGCAACTTTTTTATCATAAAAGCCTCAGAGTAGGTATATTCTTTCGCCGACCCCAATTTGGTAAAAGGCTAGGTTTAATTAACTAGTAGTTAGTAGAGCTTGTTGTGAAGAAGCTCGTCCGGATTACCACCATATCTAGTTCTGGAGCTAAGCCGTGTTGCTGCGTCCTCGTAGAGGCGATCGGCAGCGGCGGCGACCTCTCGCGTCCGGCCCTGGTTCAAGCCATGGTCCGGGGCGAGAGGGAGTGGGAGGCGGTCACCTCCTTCTGCGAAGCAGTTATGCTAGCGATGGAGGTGGCGGGATGGGCGAGGGAGAGATCCTCACGCCTCAGCCGCCGCGGGAGACGCTCCGGGTGTCGGGAGCCGCGTGACGACTCCCGGCCACCGTAGACGCGGGCCTGCGGGCGGAGAGCAATGGGTAGCTCTTCGTCCGATCAGGACCAGGCCCGTGCCGGACGGCGCGTATGTGTTCCACGCGCGCCTCAAAGAGATGTCAGCATAGTTGACGGGGCCCGACAGGGCTGAAGCCTGCCGGGGTAGCGGGATCGTCCGAAAGGGTTACCGCTGCCCTGGTACATAAAGGGCTAAGGAAAGAACACGGGTGGGTTTTAGTCAGTAAGAGTCTAACACTCCGTTCTGCTCCACCCAGAGCGGGAGGGGTCATTTGACGATTTCCCATCCACAAAAAAAAAAAAAAAAGCCGTGTTGCTGTGATCCGGTTTGTAAAGTACCTATATATACCAATGTAATTAGAGGCCCATGTTACGTACGTATCAGCTTGGACTCTGACAACGCATCTGCGATGGCTCTGGTATTACAGATGTTCAAAGGCGGTGACCACTTACCATTACACCTGGCGCACACTATGCGATATGCGAATATGACAGCTCGCGGACTAGATGCATCGAAAGGCTGCGGCCGACAATTTTCATATATTTTGTTCAAAGCTTACACACACAGCAAACACTTAGCGTCAAGTTGCAAAGTCGCAACGATAGGCTAGGGGGAGTCGTACGCACTCGCTGCACGTCGCAGCTACTAGACGCACGGTGCACGCTCACACCCGACGACTGTCACATGCGACAGGTCAGCGTGAGTTTTGCTGTGAGCGCAGAGGAAGGTGCACGTGTGTTTGTATTGCGAATCTCAACAACGATCATTGTCGATGTGTTCAAATGATCTGTTTCGATACGACGTCTATCGTAGCGACTAGTCGCAGAAGCAAACGACAGCTCTGCGTGTATCTGTCGCAGTAAAATGGTTGAAGCAGTGATATAGTTATATCCCTAGGGATTTAGGTATATACCACAACATAGTTATATGGAAGCAGTTCATAACTGTCTTACTAGGGATATAACTATATCACGGCTTTAACTATATTACTGCGACATATCCGCAGCGGCAAGACGCAGATGCTAACGACAACTCTGCGTTCTATTGCAGCGACAAGACGCACAGTTTTTGCTGGCACTTAGGTGGGCCGCCTACTTGTTTGTCAATTAATAACATCAAATACTTCTTTTAGATGACACCTAAGTCTTTCAAAAACCATCCATGTTTACAAACCTATTAATACTACGTTTTAGGCGGCTATCGTTATAAATATGGCCACTAAAAATGAAACATCGCTTGGGACCACGATATGTTTATAAGGGAAAAGGTTTCGGGAAGTTATGTCTAAATATATATTTTTATGATCGCTCGGCACATGTTGTGGTTGGCCCTTGTAACCCTTCAGGAAACGAACGCGTATGTTAAGTGGACCATTCGTCTATTTAAGTGCTCGGTAAACTGCAATAGATCTAAGTTTTGAAAAGACTGGCAACATTGCCATGTTGACTGTTGACAGCAATGCGGACTAATATTTTGTTGCCCTCTATAATTCTACTTTCGTTTTTTCTAAGTAAAAATAATGTTACGAGCTTCGGGTTCGTGACAATAAAAACTGCCGATATAAATTACCAAAAATTACACTTTAATAATTATAAAACACAATTGCTCTTAAGTCGCATTTGAAGATCGCTTTCGATGTATTCGCATGTATCGCTGATCCAAGACTGATCCAGTCGTGGCCCACCCCGGCCTTATACAGCATGTACCAAAAACCCTGTCCGATCCCTGAGAGTATTATTCGGCATCGTGCTGCGTACACATATACCTAACCATTTGATGGATTTGAGATTATTATTTTTCCCCAGTGAATATAATTAAATAAAATAAAAACTGATCAAAGGCAACACTGATCGTTCGACAAAGTTCACGTTACTACCTACAGTTTTGTGTCAAAGAAGCCGCCTGAGCGAGACGGTTTGTGTGATCCCGTGTCATGAACCTGCTTTGTCGCGTGCCGCCAAACAAACTTTTATCGAAAGAAAGCTACGCTACGTCATAGCGCGTCACGCGTAGGTATCAGCTGATACTGTTTTGTAGGCATAGTGATTTCAGATACACTCTTTGTATTTTGTGTTTCAGACCTAATTCTGTTTATCAAGAAACAATTAATTGAATTAAATGTAGCCCTGATAAGGGCTTTTTTTAAATGTGATGTGCTTTTGGCAATGTACTAACCGACTGCAAGTATCAGTTTATTAAAACGTTCACATGTTGTTGTTGCATACTTCGGCGATCGTACTCCACATGTCCACCTCCAACACTAATACACATTCGACACCTTTTCACTAAATTTGCACGTACTCTTTGCAGCGCATTTGTGGCCGATTTAAGTGAGTCGAAAATCTTATTCCTTTGATCTATAAACTTTAAAATTAGCCCGAATTAAATAAATAAATGATAAAGATCGTAAACATACTTCTTCGAAATTTTTAAAGTAAAGTACGAAATACACGCGGACGAAGTCGCTGGTAAAGTGCTATACTATATATAATTTGTATTATAAATTCGAAACTGACTCTGTCTGTATGTTACATTTTTACGCCTGAACCACTTAACGGATTTCGATAAAATTTGGCAAAGAGATAGATGGCATCCTGGGGAAGGACATACTTTTTATCCTGGTAGTACGTTCCCGTGGGATAATTTCCGACATCCACGCGGGCGAAGCCGCGGGCAGAAGCTAGTATAATATAAAACAAATAAAAATGACAGCAAAGTACCTCGAACATGAAAAGATTTCCTCAAATCGCGTTAAATAAGAGAAAGTGATACTTTTGAGTTATTTGTTATTGAAGACATTCTCGTATTTCAAGTTAAAAGGAACGATAAAGTAACAAATACTTATGATTTACATCAACTTCGGAATATATGGCACTATCGTATCATGTTGTAGGAATTGGCACAAGATCAGCAAGTTCAAGGTAATAAAATAATACAATACTATACTTTATGGAAACTAGAATCTCGATATTTAGAATTTATAATAGTGTCGGAATCAAATCCTTTGGTCACTGGGTCGTCTTAGGGGCGGAGTGTTCTGTTACATTGCCTAGTGGTATCTATGGTTTACGTTCCTGATCAGAAATAGATGTAGACTGGAACAAAGTATGGCAGTACAGTACGTGCCCTTCAGAATCAACTAATTAAAAGCGCACAGGAGAACTCAAATTAAATAGATAACGAAACAATGATGATCATAAAATACAATATTCAAATGCCACATGAATAATTACGAAGTTTTCAACTTTATTATCCACCCAGACATCTTTATCGTTCCCGAAGACAATACCAGGTCAGAATGAAATACACAAGCATTCACTGGATGGAGAATAGTACCTACTTAGATATAACACACACAAAGAGAACAATAGTCCAGAGTTCTAGACGATGCTGAGAGACAAGAGATGGTCTGTTCAAAATTACAACAATATACAGGCTGATTTTTTAAAGACCAGCCAAATTTAAGGATGTGGTACAGACCATCAAACTGAACAACTTTCTCCATGGGACCAACATCGTAATCGCGAAAATTTTATCAACTGTCCCATAGAAAACTTCAATACCTAGTCGACCTAAATGTATGGGTCGGCTGAATTTTTATTCGCGATTACGATGTTGGTCCCATGGAGAAAGTTGTTCAGTTTGATGGTCTGTACCACATCCTTAAATTTGGCTGGTCTTTAAAAAATCTGCCTGTATACAGTACAAAACACATCGTAGTATAAAAGTGTAATTAGTAATACCAACCCTTGTCAGCAGTACCTACTACAAATAAAAAAAACAACTATTGAACAGGTGTTGTTTCAACAGTTCATTAATTATACTTTTACAAACAAGCTTTACGTCCCAGGGGTAACAACCCTTAGACCTCCCCTCCCCCTTTTGCGTGCAACTGTACGCTAGACTGAAAACTTGAAGGTACAATCGAGAACAGTATCATTACGCTTTAAGTTTCGTAAATGAAGTATTGTGTATGGTCTGTACGAAAAGTGTCTGATGAAAATGTAAACAAATGGATCAGATTTTTTTTCGAACATATGAAGCAACTAGCCGCGCTCCGCGGTTTCACCCGCATAAGTTTCGATCCCGTGTGAATATCGGGATAAAAATTATCCTATATGTTAATCTTGGTTATAAACTATCTTTGTGCAAAATTTCATCCCAATCCGTTCCGTAGTTTTTGCGTGAAAGAGTAACAAACATCCATTCATCGATCCATCCATCCATCCATCCATCTATCCATACAAACTTTCATGTTTATAATATTAGTAGGATATGATGAATTAGCAATATCCTTCAAAATTATCCAGATTGTGATTGATGGTGTGTTACACAATTAGTGTGTGGGATTTGTTGACAGTTTCACCAGATATTTTTGGGACAGACTGTGGGTACTTTATTACATACAGTAGTATAATTTGATTGAAATGCTTACATTGATATGTTAATTAGTAGAGGTACATAGTAATCAATTTGAGATCAGCGATACATAATAATGTAAAATTATTATTTGGGTTATTCTGAGTCCAATTAGCAACACGACATTATCCCAATTTGCTGAAATATTTTGAGAATAACTTTAACGCTTTGCTCCTTTGCACATACCTCTCTAATTAAAAACAACAGAATCGGAAATAATTTTAATATAATTTCATCAGGATTTATACATAATTAGCCTATAATGTTCCCACTGCTGGGACACAGGCCTCCTCTCTGTAAGAGAGATTGGGCCATACTGCACCACGCGGGCCCAGTACGGTTTGGTCGGGACATGCTGGTTTCCACACGATGTTTTCCTTCACCGTTTTGAGAGCAGTGGTAATTAAATAATCTACACAAAGTAAGGTGCCTACTTGGGTTCGAACCCACGACCTACAAATCGTAAGTCATGGCCTCCACTGCTCTCAGACTTTATACGGGCCACATAATTTCTACATAAACAACTAACTTTTTTCATAAAGTTCGGGAACCCAAAAGACCTTCGTTTCAAGACCTATCTATTCAATTCAGACCAAAACTTTTCTGTATAATATATGTGCATTACATCAGTCGGGCCAAAATTCGAGGTTTTATTAAAAATCTAGAATACCAGACTCTCAGTTCAGGGGAACATGATTAGCATAAAAATCGGGGCATGTCCTTACATTCCTACGTCACACGAAGACTATTGGATATGCTAGACGTTAGGATACATAGGTGCCTACTTTTTAGAGTGCGTACCCCTGGTTATAGAGGGCATAAAGCTGTTCTTTTGGGTAAATATTTTCTCACAAAAATGTGATGTGATGTTTACTTAATTTGAGGGAATTGAGAATAATTAGGTTTGGTCGTTTAGCTTGTATCATGTATGTAACCAGCCTATAATGTTCCCACTGCTGGGACACAGGCCTCCTCTCGGTGAGAGGGAGTGGGCCGTAATCCACCACGCGGGCCAGTGCGGGTTGGTAGATATCATATGTCTTCGAATTTTTGGTTCTAGGACGCGCCGGTTTCCTCACGATGATTTCCTTCGCCGTTTTGAGAGCAGTGGTGATGAAATAATTTAGACAAAGTAAAGCGCCTGTCTGGGTTCGAACCTACGCTCTGCAACTCGTAAGTCGCGGTCGTTACCACTGGGCCACCGCTACTCCTGGTTAACTTGTATTTAATGTCTATCTTTGTCTATACTGTGTAAATGAATATTCCAATACAAGTTATAATAAAAACACGTGCTTCCCAAACGTTAGATTTGGTTAGAGGCTAAATGGAATTGATTTTCCCCCGAAATAGGTCCATTTAATTAATATTCAGACTACAGGTAACATCTGTACTGGATGGGAGTTAATTCGCTATCGTAAGTAATTACCTAGGGGATCAATAAACTAGGAATTTAGCTAGACTAGACCACTTTCAATGATTAAGAAATACCTTTAATAATTTGGCACTTATTGGCTTGATGGCGACAGTAAATAAAATGAGCTCGTGGCTAAATAATAACAGCCGCACGGGTCAATTGAAGGTTAATTCGTAGATGGGTGACCATCTGTTACATATCGAGACCCCTCCGTGCCTCGGAAAGCACGTTAAGCCGTTGGTTCGGGCTGTCATTCGTAAATCTTTGACAGTCATTACGGGTAGTCAGAAGCCCAAAAGAGTGACAACCAGTCTTACCAACAGGTATCGTGTTACCCAGAAACTGGGTTGGGGAGGTCAAATAGGCAGTCGCTCCATATAAAATACTGGTATTCAGCTGCATCCCGTTAGACTGGAAGCCGACCCCAACATAGTTAAGAAAAGACTAGGGAGATGAGAATGAACTACAGTAAATACATTCGAAGCATTAGATTGTTCTTTACCAAGTTAAATGAGGTCGTTGGCACTTTACATTTATCCCCTTAATTACGGAAGATACTCGTATTTCTGAATTACCTACAACCTGTTACACACTCGTTACGACATCATTTAGCCATAAGTTCGATCTTTAAATACTACACTCACTGCTAAGGCCTTCTGTCAACGATATTAGAAATTCTTCCCTGAAAAAATATAATAAACTTACTATTAGGGGTTAAAGTACGGCGGCGACCTCTCGCGTCCGACCCTGGTTCAAGCCATGGTCCGGGGCGAGAGGGAGTGGGAGGCGGTCACCTCCTTCTGCGAAGCAGTCATGCTAGCGAAGGAGGTGGCGGGATGGGTGAGGGAGAGATCCTCACGCCTCAGCCGCCGCGGGAGACGCTCCGGGCGTCGAGAGCCGCGTGACGACTCCCGGCCACCGTAGGCGCGGGACTGCGGGCGGAGAGCAATGGGTAGCTCACTGTCCGATCAGGACCGGGCCCATGCCGGACGGCGCGTATATGTTCCACGCGCGCCTCAAAGAGGTGTCAGCATAGTTGACGGGGCCCGACAGGGCCGAAGCCTGCCGGGGTAGCGGGATCGTCCGAAAGGGTTACCGCTGCCCTGGTACATAAAGGGCTAAGGAAGGAACACGGGTGGGTTTTAGTCAGTAAGAGTCTGACACTCCCTTCCGCTCCACCCAGAGCGGGAGGGGTCATTTGATGATTTCCCATCCTCAAAAAAAAAAATGGGGTTAAAGTATGAAATTGCCGATTTGTACTGAAAAATTTAAATTCGTTTTTTTTTTAATTTAACATATTTATTTAATCAAAATAATTACCATTATTATCTATACATTGCTGCCATCTAATAGGAAGGTCATTTATGCCTTTGCGATAGAACTCTCGTGATCTAGATTCGACAAACTGTGTGAAAGCATTTTGTACTGCCTCCTGAGAAGAAAACTTTTTATCACGTAGAAAATTGTCCAAATCACGAAAAAAATGGTAGTCCGTTGGAGCAAGGTCTGGCGAATACGGAGGGTGACGAATGGTTTCTAATTGCAGTTCCTGTAGAGTTCAAACGGTCTCGCGTTATCATGGAGCAATAATGGTGAAAATCGATTCATGAGTCGGGGCTGTTTCACTGCTAGTTTTGCTATCATTGTTCGGAGTTCGCCACAGTAGACATCTGCCGTTATTGCTTGACCAGATCGGAGAAAGCTATAGTGAATAACACCATGCTGAGACCACCAAACAGTTACCATTACCTTTTTATTGGTAAGCTTTGCTTTTCCATCACGAAAGCGTTTAAACCAAAAACGCACGGTGCGTTCATTAGCAGTCCCCTCTCCAAACGCAACATTGATATTGCGAGCTGTTTCTGCCGCGTTAGTTCCGCGTCGGAACTCGTATTCAAAATTAACTCGAATTTTCGAAGTATCCATCTTTCTTGTCTAAGCTGAATAAAAAAAACAACTGGAAGTCGATAATCGGACGTTGCACATTTTTTAAAAGAAGAACTTCATAGGTACCATGTGAAAAAAGTTTCACTCAAAAATATCAAACCATGAAGGTTCTATGTCCATTCGAAGTACCTATTACAATGAAACGGCAATTTCATACTTTAACCCCTATTATTATAATAATAGTCTCCCGACCTAAACTAACCTAACCTACCACGGTGGCCAATCTCAACGGAGATTAGCCACCTGGCTAATCGAACCTAGGACCCCACGCTTAGCAGTCGCGCTTGCAACCACGAGACCAACGGGGCAGTACTATAGGCATAGACGGCGAGGGCCTGCTCTTATACACAGAAGCACCTGCTTATTCCACACGATCTAGCAATGTTCCAAGAAATACGAGGCTCGTGCGAATAAACGTAAAAATATATGAATATGTAATAGAATCAACATGCAAGAATAACAATTTTATTGTATCAAATAAAACCTAACACGAATATCTCAGTAAAAATAACAATTCAATGCTTATTTGCTTCTGATTCTACTGCGATCACATCTCGTCACGCACGCGTCCCGTCGCCTACATATGTATGTTTTTGCATGATTTGTTACATTGTTATACGCACCAAAATTTCAGGATTTTTCCCCCTTGTGTGTGCTACGACTCCGAACTCAGAAAAGCCCAGAGAACACGTGCCATAAAAGTAATGAATTTATTCAAATCAGACACCAGAGGTGCAATTCTCGTAATTTTGAGAACGTTCACAGTCTGATAGCAGTCTCAATCTGTCAAAAATACCTCTAATTTCACTAGTTTTTGACCAGTTTTTGACATTGATTGTCGCTGAGATGAGATTGCGACTAGATTTTGAACGTTTTTAATTACGGGAATTGGCCTTCAGGTATCTTATCTACGAAACGAATAAAAAGGCCCAAACTTTTTGTTTACCAAACTGGAAATTACAGGCATTACAATGCTACAGTAAGCCCATTTAAATTAAACTTAATGTGACCATTCATTACCTACATAAGGTTAAAGATAAAACAAATGAGAGATAATTATTGAGGCCGTTCCACTCAGGTGATTTCACTCGGAGAACCCTTTTAATGTTCCTTTTCGTAAATACTTAGGTAGGTATGTGAACACAGGAACTTGGGACGAGACCCGTTAACGTTGATCCGTTTAATGGAAGTCTTGTTTTGAATACGTAATCAGGTTTTAATAATATCTGGAGATGACACGTGGGGGGGAGGTCGTAACAAGCCAAATTGAGCTATCAATGGTGAGCACGCGCCCATCCGGACCCTTTCGCATAAGATTTGAGCTTTTCATTGCTCATAATAGCGATCCCAGTTAATGTAACAAAATTTATATAATAAGTAGTATTTATACGATTTGTATACTCTCAGCTACCATCTAGAGCTTCAGCTATACCTACACGACACAAACAAAAAAATAGACATCTTTAATCAAACAAGTAAACCCCACATATCAATTACAAAGAATGCCGAGCAATCTGGGAACAGAGTCCCTTCAATGGGCCATTCAGTGAAATAGCCCGACATTACGTTGTAGTAGGGAGCGCTGGGCAGTTTACCTCAAAGAGTTGTCCAAATTGCCCAGGCTTGTATCCCAGTAATAAGGGTTGAGATATTACGGTACACTAGGCCCTTGTAACACATGTCTATTTTGTGACTCCAGCTTATTTCGTACCGACTAATATAGTTGGGTTTTCATAGTGAAACTAGAAATGTAATGGTTACGTTAATTGTGTATGGGGGATGATGTGTATTTTTAGATTAGTTTGCTGGGCATTGAATGAAAATGATTAAATAGTGGGACGTGTCCTAACCAAAAGCAATCGTCGCGCGACCAGAGACTTTAACCCCTGACTTTGTTGCATCATTTCTTCTCAAAAAAGATAGGAAATGTCGACTCCATCTAACTTATTTTTTTTTTATGACGTACAAAAGTTATTCCGATATCCTATTTACAGAATATACAATTTATTTCATCAATCTAGCCGCAAGTTCAATCCAGTCGCGTTTATACGTGAACATTCATTCAAACAATCGCGTCGATCTTGTACTCGCGCCACGATCGCTTTTGATTAGGACGCAGGGTTAGACAGTTTTGTATCTGTGTATCTTATAACGAGTCACAGAAAAGTGGAGGCTCAAGAATCGATGTTATTCCAACATATAGTTTATAGTATTTGAAGCATACGATGATTTGTGTTTGTTACAGCGCATAACGACTTTAAACTTTTAAAATGGCTAACTTCTGTTACTTTCAATGTAGTAGTTTAGTGGTCTACTTTTGTAGCTGACAATGTAGTTACTTATAAAGTACTTTGGCACTTATGGTTGGTACCCAAATAAAATAAGTTTCATGTTATTAATTTATCTGTTTATTTTATTATATCATACAAAATTATCTACACAAAAGTGACGAAACAGTATAAAAATAACAAAGATAGTGTTGTAGATATAAATATGGCAATTATTTATAAATACCAATATATTAGTGATGTTTTTTTAAATTAAAATAATTAATTGTGTTTTATTGAAGCGGGCCCAGGCATACAGCCGGGATGACGCTGTAGATGTTTGAACGTTGTAGACACTTTTACCCATTTGAATCTAACATGTTTTCATAATAATGTGACTCCGTTGTAAACTCCTTCAATGCACTTCTTAGGCGGATGCTGAAAAAGAGAATGAAAATCAATATCCAAATTATCTTAAATAATAAAAAAACTTTTCTCAAATTATCTTTTCTTATAATTATCTTTTTCTATGCACGTGTTTCTGTGACAAATAAACCTATTTTTCTTTCTTTTCTTTCAAATGGTAAAGCTCAAGGATAAATTATGGATTTGGTAATAATACACTGGCCAGCAAAACTAAAAACTACACTTTTATAATTTCAATTTTTTCTAAACTATTGAAGTTAAGAGATTTAAAATAAAAAACGTTTTATTGCGAATTTTATCAGCTTTCTTTGAAACTAGTAAACTATACATTAGTAATATTTTTAACTTAAAAAAAAAGATAAAACAATATAAATATCCATTTTTAGCTTTGTGTCCAAAAACTCAATTAACATTTATACTTTATATTTTACATGTTATTTAATTTTTAATAACCGGTATTGCCTCCTCGGGCTCTGACTACAGCTTCGAGCCAGTTTGGCATACTGAATACGAGGTTTCGGAGCCGATGTTGGGGAATATTCTCCCATTCTTCAATCAGGGCCTGTTTTAGTGCCCTAAGGGTGGTAGGTGGTGGTCTGCGGCTTCTGACTAGCCTCCCTAGCTCATCCCAAGCGTGCTCAATTGGGTTGAGATCATGACTTCTTGATGGCCAAGCCATCACGCTGATACCAACCTCCTGAATATACTCTTGCACGACCTGAGCCGTGTGTGGCCGGGCATTATCATGCATCAGCATGGATTCATCACCCATATTTGCTAAATACGGCCCTGCATACTCGTTGAGAATCTCTTGGGCATATTTTTCCCCAGTCAGAGTGCCATTTTCTTTGGCCACTAACACTTTGCGACCTTCTGAAGATATGCCAGCCCATACATGTACACTGCCTCCACCGTACTGAACTCTTTCTGAGAAGCAGTCTTGAAGGTATCGCTCACCAGGCCACCTGTAGACACTTCGCCTTCCATCAGAAGTGTAAAGTGGGAATTGAGACTCACCTGTGAACAAAACTCTTGACCACTCTTCTTCATCACTGTATGTGTTCACGGGTGTATCGCAGTTTCGCTACTCGATGCTCTCTCTCGAGTTTGGGGCCACTCGCTGGTCTTCGGGGTTTCAGATTTGCTTCAGCAAGTCTTCTTCTCACTGCACTGTCACTAATGTAGTCCCTTCCGGTCTGAAGAAGCTGTTGCTGGACTTGAAATGCATTAAGGTGGCGATTTCTCAACACAGTGGAAACAATATAACTAATATATTAATATAATTTAAAAAAAATTAAAAAAAAAAAAGAAAAAAGAATATAACGGTCTTCTCCCGGCACTAGTACACCTGGGTCTGCCATTACAAGGTCTCTGCAGATGGTTTCCAGTCTCTTCGTAACTTCGCTTCACCTTCTGAACCGTTCGTAACGTTCACACCCTCAATTCTCGCAGTACGACGCGCACTAATGCCTAGTTCCAGAAAAGTCATGATCCTAGCACATTCTTCAGGTGAAAGAGGCATCATAAATAAGATTTATGTGCTGTTGTCTAACTTAGCTTTTGTAACAAGACTTACAAGATCATCGATCAAGAAAAAAAATTACAACAAAAACAGAAACAAAAAAATAATGGTAAAATTGTAATCCGAAAAGGACTATTTTTGTTTTTAAAGCTCTTTTCAGCCATTTCTTAAAAGAAGGTGCTCGACTATGAAGTTTTTATATATAAAATTAAACTCTTTTTCGGGTCCTTTTTATTTAGAAAGTATGTCTTGTATACTTAAAAGTTATTCCAATTTGAAAAGTGTGATACTTAAGTTTTGCAGGCCAGTGTAGTTATAAAGAACATGAAGTCACCACATGATTCTAGAAATTCGTAGGTTATCAAAAAAAAATGTTCAGTTTCATAGAAAATTTAAATACCTGCGTGGTCTTAATGTATGTTTTGTTTTTTATTAATAACCGACGAAAAATTTCTACGCTACGGGGTCTAGTCTCATGTGCTGAATTCATGGTTACAGTTTGCGCGTCAATGTCCCTGCTACCCTGTAGAGCCACTTTATCCAATTTACTTACATAACTAGTACTTAAGATTGTGACTAACCTTTATAGATACCTAACCTATCTAAAGGTACAGTCAAGTTAAACTCCTTAAGGATAACTTTTACTTGCACATTGATTTTTTTTCCGACCACGTTGTTACCAACATTTTGAATGATAATGACAATTTAAAATGGCATGAGTACTCTGAGGAAAGGAATTCGTTTGAGTATTGCTTAACCTTATCCCTCCTTGACTGTACGTTTAAATTAACTGTTTAAAAACTGTAATAGGCTTAATTGAAACAGATGATTTGAAAATCATTTGAAATTATCTAGTAATTTTAATACACCACTTTGTAAACTCTAACTACAGTTTAGCAGGTCATCCAAATTGAACTTATTATTGTAAATAATCTAGGTACAGTCAAGAAAATACATGAATTTGCCGTAAAATAGCCATTTAAATATACGAGTTCTAAGTTGATAGTCACTTGATTTAGTAAGAAATTTTCATTAATAATGAAATTACAATAGTTACCTTCAACTGGTGGGGGCGCTGCAGGAGCCTCTGCCGGCGGCGCAGGCGCAGGGGCGGGTGCTGGAAATTATGAGAACAGTTGAAATTAGTTACTTCCATCTTATATCTATGGGTACTCCACATACGTAAACCGGTGTCAATATACAGGATTTAAAAAGACATCACATGGCCTCCAAATACGCATAATTAACATCAAACTAAGTACTTAACATTGCACAAAAATAATTGCTGGGAAACGGCTTGTGAAAATTTGCTATTTGCCGTAGTGCGCAATGTAAACGCGCAAAACATTGTGCTTATGGGTGCATGCAACAGTACAGGGGTCGTGAGGGTATTTAAAGTTGTCTTATAATATTAAAATCTTGTTTTCGTAAAAAAACGTCAGTAAAAGTCGGAATTTTGTTCCTTCAGTTTCTCCGTAACCAGAACGTTCCCAGGTATAGTCCAGTACAAAGAAATATTAGAGTACAATGACGGGGAGTACAAGTGACTCTCGGCTTCATTAAGTGTCTTTTTACATTCGTTATTTTATCATAACAGTATGCCGCATACTTCGCGAAGGGTTAGGTTAGGTTAGGTCAACACCCACATCTCGCCGTTTATGGGAGCGGATTCAGGGTACGGACTGCTGAGGTATTCCCACTATTTCCCAATGAAGTATGACTAAAGCTGTGGTTTCAAGCGACAGAATATTTTGCGGCATTTCGATGGTATGATGATATAAATATTACCTGGTTCAGCGGCAGGTGCAGGGGCAGGTGTAGCATCGGCAGGAGGCGCGGGCGCTGGAGCACCTGAAAACATTTTTAATTATAAAGTAAATTAATATTTTTGTTCATCAATAACCGTGAAACAAAACAACGATATCCTTGGTGGTATCGTATGTTGGATTTTAAAAGTCCTTAATAATCTTGATGAAATTTCACTCACAAAAGACTTTTTAATATTAAGGGGGAATCGCCAGGATAGCCCGCGAAATGCATTTTTATTTTATTTTATTTGTAATTTGCAGGTCAGTAACTAAGTATTTCATGAAATATCAATCAATAGGGTTATAAATGATTTATTTCTGTAAGTAGGTTTGTACAAACACTTTTACACGTCAATCATATTTATTTTAAACTAGCTGAAGTCGGCGTTTTTCACTACTCTAAGAAGAAAGGCCGAAACAAACTCAGAGGCCTCTTTTAAAGTCATCATTCATCAAAGATCATCATTGGTCAGATCATGTAGATTGGATATGAATTCAAAGGGTTGTATTAATGATTATAATTCTGTAAATACATACTGGTTATAGTCGCGAATCATATTTTGTTCAAAATAAAACCTGACACTGACCTGCAAATTGCAAAAAAACGTATGAAAATATGAATTTCGCGAGCTACCCTGACGCTTCCCCCTTAATGAAAGTGCATTGGCCTATTTTAGTACCGTCTTACTTATATTGTAAGTAGTTAATGTTATTCTATATACAGTGTAATATACCTTCTGCTGGTGGAGCGGGAGCTGGAGCAGGAGCACCCTCTGCTGGAGGCACTGGCGCGGGAGCACCTGCATCATCAACATGTCAGTATTAAATGGTGAGTGAGAGTAAAATGGTGCTAAATGTCCTATATAATAGCTCCATCTCTTTCCAAAACTGAAGCAATATTAAACAAAATACTGCAAAGTATAATTGGAGGTGTCGATAATCCCCCAGATCGACCTAATGTTCATCAATCGATTATCAATTTTGTTTCGAATCTAGTTGGGCATTCACAACAATACCCTTACCCATTTTCTTAGCATGGTGACTTTAGACAGTCCTGTTCCCCAATTACGACAGTTGTATCATAAACAATGGTTAGCTAATCCTTGATTCTGTGTCTATTTATCTGCAACTGTGGAAGCGTGAACATTAATTCCAACACTGCTGTAATTTGGAGAACCGCCAACGGCAACAGACACTCATGCTGACAACGCCTGGAATCCTGCCCATCCCGCAATGAAAAGTTACTTTAACATAAATAATTGCTTTACTTTGAGTGTTGTAAACGACGAATTCATTTGAAATCCAAGAACTAATTGATATAACGGAAATTTTACTGTTTATCTTAACCGCAGACTATTTCATTTTATGATTTTCTATATTAAATACTAGCTGACCCGGCAAACGTTGTTTTGCCATATAAATTATTTCTAGCTGCCCGGCGCTACTTCGATCAAGTGGTGTCCTACCCTCTACCCTACCCCTACCCTACACCTACCCTACTCCTACACTACTCCAACCCTACTCCTACCCTGCTCCTACCCTACTCCTACACTACTCCTACCCTACTCCTACCCTACTCCTACACTACTCCTACCCTACTCCTAACCTACTAATCCTAGATAATCCGAGTAATGTGGATATATGTATGTTGTCGATTCAAAACCCTTAATTAAATACGTGCTTCAATTCGAGTGGACCCGAGTCTACCGTACCGAAGGGACGAACGTCAAATGTTTGACAGGAAGGTAGGTAGAACAGTTTATATGGGAAAATGAAATTGTGGTTTTTACTATCTTCCTCGCAATTTTTACATATTTTCTCACCGTTTAAACCTACCCTGGACTACGACAAACATTTCAAAACCAAAATCAACTAAATCGGCCCAGCCTTTCTCGAGTTTTAGCGAGACAAACGAACAGCAATTGATGTTTATATATATATATAGATGATGTTGAAATTGAATGCTGTGGTTACAACTTCAGCTATTTCTCGTCACATACAGCACTTTTAGGCCCACATTTACCGCCTAAAACTTTATAATGAGTCACCAAGTCTGTGCCGTAAGCGGCATCATATACTGCCATGTGGCGAATATAATGTATGCGCCCATTTTCGCAATTCACAATAGAAGATTGCAGAAACGGATCATTAAAAAAAAAACCAAATGGGCCTGCTATTGACTACGATCTCGCCTGATGGAAAGCGATGGATAAAGTCCACGATGAAACGAGCATGCCGTGCACTGCATGCACTGGCATGAATGCCAGTTTACTCTCATATCGTTGCTATAGTACAAATGAAAAACTTATTAACCTTCAGCAGGAGCCGCGGGCGCAGCGCCATCAGCCGGAGGTGCGGGCGCAGGCGCTCCTTCCGCGGGTGGTGCCGCGGGTGCCCCTTCTGCAGGTGGTGCAGGCGCTCCTTCAGCTGGAGGCGCAGCTAGCGCCCCTTCCGCAGGTGGGGCCCCTTCTGCTGGCACTGCAGCCGCCTCACCCTCCTGCGAAAACACCAGAACCATAATATCATGTGCGGCATACAGCACCGGATTCATGGAAAACAAACGTTGCTCAACATTGTTTCACTGACATGTTTTTGTGTTGCGGAAACATAAAACACAACACGAAATTATGTTGCTGCAACAATGTTATGCAACTTTAGTTTGTATGAATACGGGGCTTAGATCTACATGCAATTAGGAAGCGGCCATGTATTAATAATAAAGCGCTCAGCAAGAAACAATGTCTTAATTACATAAGTGCTTGCCAATAGTTATGACTAATGATGCTTAGAGTAGAGGACTGCCGCCGAAACCACAATTTATTGTTATTGTTTTGTGCACTACACAAATTGTGGAACTGTATAATCAACACAGCTTGTCGAAGTTGTATCGCATCGAATATTTTGCACAAAACAATACTACCTATTACTACTACTTGATTAACAACAGGGTAGATGCCTGGGTAAAAAAAAAAGTTATTATATTTAGTCCGTCAGTTAAATTATCGAAAAATAATGGACACGTATTTTTTCTTTTGTCACTCAAAAAAAAATGACAAAGATAAAGCGCGTCAAAATTTGGGGATTGGGGGCCGTGACGACACTTGCTTGCAAAATTGTCGTAAGCAAGTGACGTCACGCGGAACTATGGCGGGGATATCTTCATCATTTTTTATATACTTGACAAAAGAAAAAATACGGGTTCAATATTTTTTGATAATCTAACTGACGGACTAATTAGATTTTTTTTTGAAAAATAGCCTATTATGTGAGTGTTGCATGTGGTCCCAGCAAAAAGTTAATCCCTGAACGTTACAGCTAATATTTATGATAAAAGCGAATGAAAATAATCTGTACAAAACTAAATGCTAAAATGATTCTGAAAATGATCGTGCTGTAATGCTACCATTAGTCTGCTAAATATGGCACCCTAGGGAGTAAGTTGAAGCGTATGATGTTCAAAGCTGAATTTGAAAATACATGTTATCTTTGGTTGAGCCTTAATCATGATTGCAGAGAGTCAAATACGGAAAAAAAACTAAAGCAAATGATGAAAAAAAAGGAAATTCATTTTGATTTAGCGACAATGAATGACAAAAATAATTAAAAGATGAAAATAGTAGCCAAAAGCATTTTTTGTTCCAGTCCCAAGCAATGAATTCATATTATGGTTGTAAAATAAATCACAATGTAAAACTAAAAACACGCTGTATTCTGTTAATTTTTCATTCGACCCTGTCATTAAGTTCACTGTTTATTCATGTCAATTAAGTTAATGTCGTCCATAATCAGTACTGAAATTATTAATTTTGTGAGAGACAGTTTTTATTATCATTTTATGAAAGCAAATTATGTGTTCGTCCAGCTCATTTTGCTTATAATGAAATCCACTCGGTGTTATATTGAGATTTCGGTCATTTTTGCGGACATTAATTTGATTTAAGGCTGATTTTTCAATCGCCAGATAACTTTTATCTGAAGAATAAAAATGGCGGTTTGACATATTTTCTATACAAAAACTGTCACACTCTCATATTTATTCCTCAGATAAAACGTATCTGACGATTGAAAAATCAGCCCTTACCATTCCGTGGCCCTTACATTACTGACGGCCGAACCCCATTGCCTATCTATCACCAGTTTTGGCATACTGGAGGTAGAAAAACCTATCTATCTCTGGTTTTAACGTCCCAACAATCTAAATCAGCCGGTCTATTCTATAAAAATCGTGAAGTGAGCTTGAACTAACTATCTTCAAATTCAAGTTCAATCTTCAAGTTCAAATATAAAATAGGGATTATTTGACAGCTCACTCTAAGCTCACTTCACCTAACTGTTGACTATGAGATTTATTTCACAGAATAGATCGGCAGTAGCGATCTGTCTGGCAGTTAATGATTGTACTGACTACCATCAGTAGCGATTGGTCTTTGACTGAAAATAGGTTATCGGGTTCGGCCGTTAGTAGGTACTTATTTAAGTAGCTTAATCTAGAATAATGTTATAACGGAACAAAATAGATAGAAAGAAAATTATTGTAAAAACAGTTTAATTTGTTTGTTAACCTTTAAGTTCATGTTCCCTTTCATCTCTACCTACTTATCAAAAGAAAATAACTGAACAAACCTTTTAAAGAAGCCAGTAATAACGCAAGATTCGTCGTCTTTCAACTTTTAACCACAAACGTTATAATAATAACAGAAGAAATAACGCAATTTACAAAGCTTTCTGAGAAAACGAAGGCTTTATGAGACGCACAAAAGTTTTCGAGATGTAAGTTTAGAAGAGACTCTTGCGTCGAGACTGGAGACTTTCCGAAAGGATCCCAAGTAGGTAAGTAACATCAGCGTGTGAACTGGTCTTAGTTCGGGACTCTTTGATTGTGATGTGCGATTGATACACTACACACAAATGTAAAAGATAACAAAGGTTTTTACGAATAGAATTTAGAGTTGTTCTTTTTATTTTCAAATGCTACAGCGTAATATTTTGGGCTTAGAGGAGGCTGCATGTATTAAATTGCTAAGCTTCAATATACTTTTCCTATAGGAGAAACCAGGAATGACTTTCTGGGAAAAATCACCAGAATGGTTGCGTAATCTTCATCATTGAAAGGTTGAAAATGGGTTGGTGGTGGATTTGTGTAGCATTTATAAATTTTGTCATCATTTTTTTGGCAACGCTTTTATAATCAATTCATATAAATCTTTTATCTTCTTTGGAGACTATAACACTAAATCCTTTTATTTACATTCTTTATCACTGATGGCATTACATGTCGAGAATATTATCTATTATAATTTTTATCGGTATTTATGTCTACCATAACAATAAAATGTTACTGTGCCGATTTCAGAATGCTGCAGGGATCATTTTGATTCTACATTACACAGTCTTGGTTGTAATACATATAACATAACGTTACGACTGTATTCTCCGAAGGGTTAGTCAGAGGTACACTTATTAATAGTACACAAATATTTCGACAGTTATTTTTAAGTCCCATTTAATAGGGGGGAGCCTATTACAATGAACCGAGCACAAATCTAGACTCTGGGCCGCTGCTGAGAAATTCCAGATGAATTGAAGACTTTTCCGGGAAGCGAATCTAGTAACTAATGCTCAGCGCTTGCGACCACTAGAACCAACAAGGCAGTCTTGGTTCTGTATCTCATTTATTGAGATCGATTAGTTTCAGTAGAGCTTATTATAGGCACAAGTAACTTTAATAATGAATGTGGCGGCATCTACACCGTCACATGTGAACTACGAATCATACTGACGTCACGAAAAATCCTGCATCGCGCAAGGAGCATTTACCGAGCGATTAAGAATAATTTATTGGTCCACTGTTACAAAAAATGTTTAAAAATACATATAATGTATGCTTACTGTAACTAGAATATACATATACAACGTCTCGACATCAATTGTCGGGCAGTTGCCCACCAGACACAACACCCGCCTGGTCGGAGGATCCTCCCTTTTCTATGGAGGATGAGTGAACTTTACATCCTGTTCCTCTATAATTATATATGACCATTATTGAGGGAACTACTTACTACTCATAATATATCAACTAGCAAAAAGTTGGCCTCTTAAAATCTCAGAATGGAAAAGTCGATAATTTGGCCTCTCCATAGCAATTTCTCTGCCTTAAAGCGTAAGCTTGAACATAACTTCAAATAATACGAAAATTGCTTGTCTAAGTAAGCACATATTCCCAAATCGGAACAGACAACCTAATCTAACTTGTGATCTTAACTCTTCACCTCTCTAACCCCCTTACCTATATTATGTAAGGGTGTAATCAAAGTTACACAAGGTAACTGAACTGCGGGCATTCTGTCTGAACCCCGGGAGTTAAAGGTTCCTTTGCACATGGGACCCCTATTTTAAGATACCCAATCTTAGTTTGATCTTTTGTTTTCCCTTTATTTTGTTTATCCTGGGACTGGAACTTGAAAATATTTGACCTATGTTTGGATTTGTTTCGAAGTAACCCCACATTTTATTAACTTTATCTTTAAATCTGAAAAGATACACTACTTTTCTATGACGAGCTTTTACCCGCGACTTCGTCCGCGTGAAATTTCGGCCTATTGCGTCGCGTCCCATAGCTCGCCCGTGCTACTACTTTATTTTCGCTTAGTGTTCTTTCTGACTTTTTGTTTTTTTGCTCGGCCCCTAAAGGTCGTAGCGTGATGTTAGATAGCCTATAACCTTCCTCGAGAATTGGGCTATCAAATGCCATAAGATTTTTTTTTAATCTGAGTGGTTGGTCCGGAGATTACCCCCTCCATACATTCAAACAAACCAATTTTACCTCTTTATAATATTAGTATAGATGTAGAAGTACAAGATGAACGTCCTTTTTTTTGGGTGGGAAATCATCAAATGATCTCTCCCGCTCTGGGCTAAGCGGAAGGGCGTGTCAGACTTTTACTGACTAAAACCCACCCGTGTTCCTACAGTTTCCTGTGCCAGGGGCCACGGTATCTCTTTCAGACAACCTGCGGCCCTGGCAGAAGGTGAACGACCTTACGACATTAAATTAAACTTCGTATTTCCTAGTATGTATACAACCAATAGTTCAATTCAGTAGTTTATTAGTCACTATAGCTAGTCAAAAATTGGCGAAACCCATAGTCGACCCATCACTACTACATATTTAGTAACTAAACTATTGGATAACGTCCCTCTGATACGAACAATGCGCACACTAAATTTGGCAGAATAGATATTCTATCATGTTCGCTGAGCAAGTTCGCAAAGGTAACATTACACGTGATATGTTTGTAATTTGTAAATCCAATGTTGTAAATTATTCCATGAACTGGTAATGAACTACACACTAACGAATTGGGACACTGTAATGGTAGCGTATGTATGTAATAAATAAATAAATCATTTGTTTGAAAAAATAACTTTTCTAATTTCGACGTCGATTTATTTGATAGTTTCAAAATACTCCTGCATTGCTAGTATGCTAGTAGTTTACATGCATTAGGTAGTATTGACAGTGTTTTCATATATTATCGTCTCGACATTTTATAGCATCTACACTATTTTAAGCAAAAACAATTTGTGACAGTCCAGCAAGCCTATTGCTGCTTGAAGTCGTAACGCATTTTCATATTTTCAGCTTAAGTTTAGCATTTTGAGTCGCATTTTTGCTCTCTACCAATGTGTCAATATCATATCCAATATCTACATATGTTGATCTAATTATCAAAATCGTGGAGATCATGTGAAATCTAAATTTTTGGTTCTACATTGTGCTTTATGTTCGAAGCTATGTATGTATAAGATATTATCATGTATGCAGAGTTAGGACTGTGTATATATTACCACTATGTATATTCTTCTACTTACCGATATTGATCCCAAATCCTCCTTCATATACTTACTTTTTACGTATTTCAGTTCAATGTCCACCAACACAGGATACAAAAACATTCACAATATACTCGATAATCTAATCTACATAGACATAACAATCCAAACAACATAGACTGGTCTACCTTTTTTCAAACAATAACATTGAAAGGACTCCAGGGATACAAAGGATCAGAAAGGGATATGAATGGATCAAGTGTAGCCATAAAAAACATAAAAAAACAATACACTTCATATCTTATGTTGATAACACCTTCAGCGGGATTCATATTATGTTTTTCATTGTGTTGATGCGAATTAAATATATTTGGGTCTACAAATGAAGTGAAAACTTATTATTTAAAGAGGCTCGAATTCTTAAAAATGTTTATAGTTTTGAATCTGAATAAAATCTGTCGTATTTTAAAGCTTACAAAGGTTACATATTCGTCGAAATGGATTAGGAATATTCCTATAAAATACGAACAGTTTTTATTATATCACTGCAAATCTCGACTTATTTCCAGCTGCTATCGGGGTCCTTCAAAGGAACTCCAGTATCATTGAAATACTCATTTAATAAGAGTGCAGCTTTCTAAGAGACCAGTTATATTGGATTCTTAAGATGTCCGCTTGGAAGTCGCGGTGTCCGGAGCACGACTACTCTATACATATAAAGTCGATGGAACATGTTCAATATACTACAAACAAAATCTGAAATTAATGAATTTCATACTGCTATTGGTCAGGTTTACAACGACACATAGAGATATACAGGGATACAGGACAAACGGGGCACAAATGACATCCACTAAGTGTAATACAGTACAGAAAATTAATTTATTAAACGTATTATCTTACAAAAAACATTATTTAATAAATAAATAATTATAAAAAAATTATTTGACATATTCAAAATGGATGTAATCAATCGACTAGTGCACAGATTTTAATGGAGGAATTTGTTGCTAGATACCTACAGTATGACATCCGCACGGCGCGGACTGACCATAGAGGATAGGTATATCACAATGTGTTGATAGTTAATAACAATCGTCAATTGACATATAGTAAAGGTCTTATAGTAGGTGGGGGTGATTAACAGTTCATGCCTCAACCTCTTCCTCTTTTACCTTCTGATCTCCTGGCTTGCCCTTGGACCAGTCTGGTTTTTTCTGTGGAAACAAAAAGAGTTCCATTAGTAAATATTCATGTTTTATTGGTTCTCTTCGAAGCGGACAGCGCATCGCGGCTATATTCCCAGATACGCCCGCGATCAGCAAACTGCTTAATTTTGATGAAGCAGGTTTCATAAAAATATATACAGATGCTTTTGTCAAATACCAAGTGAACGTGTGGTGCAATTTTTATTTATAATGTAATTGATTATGTGTTATAAAAATTGAAATGTTTCAAATAAAATTCACACCATTCTTTCTCGGCAAAAGCCATCACTGGTGCTCTTTTATCCAGCAGACCCACCGCACCATACGCCGAAATTACAGGCATAACATTATTGTCACGACTCAGTGAGTGGCGTATGGTTTGATGTAATAATAGGTACGCGAATTGTAGGTAATAATCGTGTAAAGCACACACTTCAAAGCTTTGAAGTAGGTATAACACATCTAAGAAAACTTTGCTATGAAAACCGAAGCGTTTTGTGTAGCAACCTAGAAGTAACCGTTTTATAATACAAGTGTGGGTTGTGTGTGCACTGTGGAGCGCATGTTGGTATCACACAAAAGCTTTATACAATAAATCTGCTAAGGGGCCAAAATGCAGCATAATCGCAGCTATCCTTGTTATTTTCCCTTATGAAAAACTAAATCCATCAAAAGGAGAAATAACGAGAAATAAATTTCAATACACCCTTGAACACAGGTGGACGGATAAAATATACAAAACGAATTGATGCCAATAGTTAATGTGTCTGAATTGGCAAAGATCTTCAGCTTCAGTGAAAAATAAACTAGGTAATTGTAGCCACTCTAATAACGGTACATCTCATAGCTGTGCTGAAAATATAACATGCCGCGTGTATGAGCAACGTCTAAATTAAAACGTGTCGATACGCGTTGTCGATTTACTTTCTATTTACCTTGGCTGCAGCGCCACCCTGTGGAACATCGCATCATGATATTGTAACAATATTATTTTCGTTTCTATTCTACTTTGACAACCTCAACAATGACTCTATTTACTAAAAGAGTACCTCTTTCCTATATGTTCGACGGAATTAGCCTCAAACTACTGAGATGATTAGTAATTTAAAAAATGCTACAATTTCCGAAGATTCGAAGGTTTACATAGAGTTGGTGTATAGTTAGATAGACACAATGTGTGAGAGTAATTGAATGTGCGAACGATGCGGGTGTCTAACTGAATGTGCGTGCGATGCGGGTGTCTAACCATGTCGTGAGTGTAGGTGTAGATAGATAATGTGGATAAGTATTTTGAAGATCTAGTGCGCAAATTACACAACATTTTAACAAAGACCTATTTGCAGATTTATTCCAGAAAGTTAGTCACTAAAAGAAATAGAAGAAAAGGTTTTGGTATGTAATTCAAGTTCCTATTTTAGAGGAGTGGCAAAGCTTTGCAGGGGAATACCTGGATACTGAAATAAACTCATTTTTAAAGTTAAAAAGTTGCAGCGTAAGCCTTTGGTCGGGGAGGAGTTAAATTAAAATGTTAATAACAAGATGGCAAGTCACAACTACATAAAGTTGAAGCTGTATTTAACGCGTCATCCAAACTCTTTCTCACCTTGTTTTATCAGGTTTGGATTTTTTACGGAATTCAAAAGATATATCGTAGAAAAGAAAGATTTATTTATATTAAATTAATGGGTAGTTAAAAAATAAGTTATCATTTGTTCAACAGTAGAGAATGATTGTAAGAAATTGACTGTTAGTTTTAATGTATGGTCTACTTCTTTCCAATAGCCCAATCAGCTTTCTCCGCTTTCTTGGCCTGTAGAAGATGATCAGGTAAATGAAGCCTGTTGTTAAACATTACCACTAATAAATACAAAATTAATAATTTAAAGAGTACTGTAGGCGTCGGGAGTCGAACCCATGAACTGAATGTAGTAGAAGCAATTATAAATTATGAAGTTAATGAAATAAAGAAAACTTTAGATGAAAATGTTCATAGAAGAATAGAAGAGTTCTAGTTCAAAGATACAAAGTGCTTAGAAAAAAAGATGAAGCCAATAATAAACTATGAGTTGAAGAATGTTAGACAGAAAGTTTAATATTATTACATTATCGTTAACAATTTCATAGAAGAACTATGAAAACGTCGGTATTGTATCTGGTGTTGTAAGGAATCGTGTAGTATTGTTATAAGTATGTCAAACATAAACTTCATGGTTCGTTCTGCGAAGACGAACAATTAATTCGGCAACTTTAGTAGCAATACGTGTATCTCCGAGGACAGCCTTATTAAACTCAACAGCCTACTTGTTAACATCAGCATTATCTTTATAATCATCAACTATATTATCTAAGATATTCAAAAATATTGCTTCTATATCAATATTAGAGTTTCTTTCAATCTACCTTCAATATTATCATTTAAAAATACGTAAAAATTAATCGTATCAAAAATCTTACCTCTTTGTCTTCTTCTTCAAGGGTGAACTCCTTCTTTTTGACGACCTTCAACTGGTTACGGAAGTTGAATTCAGCAGCCTTCTTCTGGAGCTTGGCGAATTTGTTCTCATATTTGGAGACCTTCTTGAGTGTGGGTTTGACGCTGGAGTTAAAGATATATAATTAATATTTTCTCATAATATAAGGATTCGACGAAGACGTGACCATTTGACTCAAATACTTAAGTCGTCACATCATCAGATGGGCTAGAGTAGTCATACGAAGGGTGCCTAAAACTGGATATTTTTGGAATTACATCTCTAATCTATTTTTGTTCACGTTTTCAGCCAATGGTTTTTTATGGAGCGAGGAAGTTAGAATTCGGCTTACATTGTACAGAGTCCTTTGTATTTTACGGTATGTGTTCATATTTAATGCCGCTCCGCGATACAATGCGACCGCCGTAACAAAGAGAGTCCAGTCACGGTAGCAACATAGCTCTTAACCGGGCTTTGAATAATATCACCGAGCAATTTTATTCACAGACATATATATCCTTAGTTGCCCATTTGCTGGCTTTAAAACTCTTTCATGAGATATGGATTCACTTAGGCCTCTTAAGAGTCAAAGTGGCCTATCGTAAACCTGTACGATTACGAGTGAGCTTTCCTGAATATTCAATCACATTTTATTCTTGAATCCAGATTGAACCTTCCTAATTTCAAGAGTTGCGCATGGTAAGGTATGCGCAACTCTTGAAATTAGGAAGATTCATACGCCATTTTTTATTGATACAAAATAAAATTACGGGTCTCGAACATAATCCAGATTTTCCTTTCGTCGTAATCAGTAAATGAGAACCTTGCTGTAATTGAATCGGAAAGGAAAACCAAAACTACTTGAGATTATCATAATTTAGCTATTCCTTCTAAATTACAAGGTTACTCACAATTTGCCTCTGAGGTCGTTGACTTGAGAGTTCAGGTCCGAGATCTGTTAAAATAGAAGTAGTCTTAGAAATCAACATCCAAAATAATACGTCGAGTTAATAAAATATAAGCAGATGTATAGAGAATATAAGGAAATGTTATACTGCCTACAAAACTTTAAGAGAAGCTTTTGTTGTCATTCCAGGTAAACTAGGGAAGGATTTTAATCAAATACATTAGTTGTAATTGAAATGAAATTAAAAATATGAAAGTAGATAATTAACAATCTTTAAATGAAGTTAAATATGCAATCATAGAAATAAAATTAAATATTATAGATAGGTAAGATAAATGTAAATAAAATACGGATAGAGTAATTTAAGTAAAGGCAAAAATTATACAAACTACTAATGAAATAACTTAATGAAATCATTTCACAAGTTTGTTTCATTTACATCAAAAGTACTGAAATATCAAATGTGTGCACACACATTAATTAATTAAGAACTAAGAAACACACGACAAACAGAAGGTCCAAACTTGTGCAATGTTGATTCAATTTACAGCTGAAACCTCATGCAATGCACATTGAGAATTATGTCACATTGAAAGCTCCCAAACTAAAAAACTCAGAATAATCACAAAATCAAACCCATAACCAAGATTAAACGAAAAAGAATTCGAAATATTAATTCTAGAAAAGCACAGAACAAGATATAGAGCTGCTGAGCATAGATTAGGCAGTGTTATTTGCGAGCTGAAGTCTTGTTTTAATTTCTGTGGCCGTAGGAACATTATTATACTACTATCCCGAATCAAGTTTGTGACCTCCTATATATCTTAAACCTGTGCTCTTTGCCTAAATATTACACAATTCAACGTGGGCTATATAAGTACAGGTACATCTGACAATATTCGTGCAAGAGATCTACTTATCGTGCCTCGTGATTGGTAGCTGGCCGCCTGCAGCTCCTGTGCCTCAACAATCTAGATTTATTCACAAATGTACATAGAGATGTGCAGGATATTATACATGTGCAACATATATAACACGAGCGCTGACAATATTGTACTGCTTCGGCTGCGATCGAATCGTGCGTCGCGCGTCGGCTGAGATTCAACTGTGCTTCTAACGCTAGTCTAGTCAGTGATCGAAGTTGTAACATATTGAGCGCTTGTCGGTATGCGAGTTAATTTAATATGTATGTTGCGATGGAATCAATTCTGTATACATCGACGATCAATGTATGAGTACCACGTTGAAGAAAATGTGTATCATGGAATGACGGTGCAAAATCGATCCAGACTTGCAAATGTGGGTATGTATGTAGATACAGATGTGGGTACTGTGTGTCTTTGGACTCGCAAGTGAGCATAGTATACACCACTCCGTGTCCCGGATAGTGATGCGAACGTTCCGAGCGGCCGCTACGTCGGCTCGGACAGGGAGGGGGCGGGCAACATCGACCAGAGCATGGCACTTTCAATTTAAACACTCGGTGTATACAGGTATTGCAAAAGGTTTGTGGGGTATATCAGCAACCGAACACGCAAACAAGTCGCGCGGAATATTACGGCACATACGTGAAAAGTTGGAGATTTGGAACAAGAAGTTTCACTTACACTATGCACTTGCGTGTGCCAATAGAGGAACCAGTCCAGCGTTCCAATTACACCTCAACGGTATCTCTAATTATTATCATAAAAAAGAGAAAATTCAGTAAGGCCTCTAAGCTCGCCACCACACATGAAGCGTCACACTGGCGGATGCATCTATTATCATTATGCTTGATTATGTACTTGAACACTTTTTAAATTATTATTATTATTAAAGTGCCATACTATTTTAGATATGAGTTTAATAGGTATTTTAAGGGATAGTTGTTACCTAAAATTATAATATAGTCGTCATGCAACAGGCAAAGCTTTAGCTGGTAAGCGGTTTGGTGACGAGATGGCTCAAGGTAAGGATGAGCATGAGAAGCACATCGAGAGATGGACACCGACACGACACCTCAATCGAATATATACAAATACATATACGTATAGACGATACATGAACAATATAGATTGACAAGAGACGTGACCGCGCTATTGATAACATAAATATATAACAAGTATACATAATATAGATGATACAGTTACGCGGGCATGCAGCGGTGAGGCGACGGGCCCCCGCGCCAGGAGTGAGTGCAGTGTTGTTACTGTTACGCCGGTGGCGGTTACTGTAGTTAGTGTAGTTAATGGTGTAAGCTCCATGTCAGATGACGCGACCGGCGGAGATCGATTTTGCACCGCACGCCTGCCGTGGGCGGGGCGGTGTGCTCCCGCGCCGCGACCCTCCCCACTACGACACATCACACGCGCTCTACAATACACCACTAACGAACCGACCTTCCACCGTTATTTACAACTCAACAACAAACAACCGAAAACTTACAAAGCGTTATCAATGTACACGAACTGTTACACGCGCACGTTTGTTACAGAATCGATGACTGTGATATTCACAATGGTCATAAAGTATTGGTCAATACCTCATAATCTCTTTTCCTGACTTCATGTTCCAAATCCCACTTCTGGCCCTCACACACATACAAGCGGTCATAATACTCCTGTATTATTCTCTTGAGCATTGCTATAGAAAAAGGAAAGACATATTATTGAGCCAGCAGAATGAGCATGGGCATCGGTGTGAGTGACCTGACGACGCGGAGCGACGTGTGCATGTGTGCGGTGAGCCGTACAACTATCATGTCATGTCGTAACAACTAAATCAGATCAGATTCAACTCATTCAGTTCAGTCATATGCATTCCCAATTCCTAATTTATGTAGTTTACCTCCATTTTCCTAATTTCGATCGCTCGTTCTAGTTCATATTTATCCCCCTCAAGGTTGTATATTCTGTGCCAGTACATTTGACAAATGGTCTGGAGTTCCGCTAAAGAAAAACAATCACATTTTAAGTTTTGAATCATTTTCGGCGCTCCGAAGTCTGTCTCACGGTTCTGTGTTGATGCTGTGTAGTAACCTCGACATGGGACCCTCGACTGGAGGAACAAAGCGTAAGCGAAGCTACATGATCAGTACTGAGGTGGGTATCAAATGGACTATTACTGAAACATAATCAATGTTGTTATTGACTCAAAACTCGATGAGAGTATCTACAGAATCTATTGCAGCTTTGGAATTTGCTACAACGGGTCGTTGTTATTTCAGCGTTTTTTAATTTACTTTGTTATCCACACGGTTAAGGTTGAAAGGTATAATTTATTTTCAGCTCCGTAAATCGACAATTATAATATTGCTGCGAAAACATAACAATATTTTAAACTAGTCACATTATCGGCATGAACTACTCAAACGAGAGCGTAATATATAAATTGCGTAGCTCCCAAACCAGGTCAGACCTCGAGCGCTCTGCGGGTCACCTCCACCTCGTGATCGTACTTCTGCTCTTCAAGCTTGATGATACGCTGATGGTAACCGGTAATGATGCTCGTGAGAGCCGCTACAACATCAACCAAGAGTTACTCGCGCTGTACGCAGTTGTACCGAAGATTGTACGCGGTGTACACCCGAACCCCGCGCCACCGCTGCGGCGGCACCGCGCGCCATCGACCATCAGTTAGCCAGTGTGAGTGGAAAAAAAGTTTAAGGACGGAAATATAGAAGATAGTGAGTATACGCAAATAAAACCAACGATATCAAATGAAGTTTGGAAGAAATAGAGAAACGCATTAGACAGATAGGCCTGAGATTGTCGGCCGGACACACCATTAAAGTCTTTGTTAAACCAGCTGACGAAGTAAGAACAACACGCCACTTGACATATCACAAGTTACGTTAATTTTTTTAATATATGAAAGTAAAGTCTTTGTAAGTTTTGTGAGTCGGCACAAGAGAGCTGTTCATTGACAGCAGCTCATCTCTCTACCTCCATATCTTTTCTTTTAACGATGTATTCCAGATCGAACTTTTCATCTTCAAGCTGTCCGATGCGTTCGTGGTATTCTTTGCAAACCCTCCTAATCGTATCTATAATTCGACATAACACATGTACAAATGTAGCTTATGGTGGAGCCTATGTGAGAGATACACGAACGTGGGTACCGTCGTGTTGTGAAGTGTATGATGGCTTATTGTATGGGGTCTTTACATATGTCCACTTGTTGGCTATATATCATGTGAGGGATGTACAAGTTCAGATTAGGGGTATCATAGATGTAGCGGGTGTTGAACAGATATTTACCTTCATTTGCATCATCAACGTTCTTGGGTTTGCCGCACCTCTCTTCGATGATGCGCCTCCTCTCAGCCGCTTTGCGTTCCTGCTCCTTCTTCAGTTCCTCAGCGGCTTTCTTACGCAGCAGCAACTGTTAGAAGACCGAACCGAGGACTAAGTATAGGTACCAATTCTATTGTGTCCAAAAATCGGTCTCTTTAGTTGTTAAATTCTACTTACCCTGAGCTTCTTCTTCCTCTCAGGTGTCATGAAACCCTTCTTAGCCTTCTTGGCTTTGGAGGCCTCCTCCATGCGCTTGCGCACCTCAGCGCGCTTGCGGTCGATCTCGGCCTGTTTGGCCTTCTTCGCCTGGAGAGAGTGGACATTGGTAACGAGTGTTCTAATTAGTTACCTAACTAGTGAGTTACTTTGTGTGTGGTGTTTATGGATTTATGGTGTTATGATATGACAACCAGAAGGTACATGTATTGTATGTGTGTGTATAAGTGCTTGACTTTTTGTATATAGTGTAAGTAGGTATGTGAATGTGTGTCGGTTGTACATGAAAAAAATATGTTTCAAATCTATAGGACGTGTAAAGTTTTTGTGTGTGTTTCAGTGTGTATTGTATGTTCAATAAGTGTGTGTATAAATTGTACGTGTATTGTGTAAATCGTCCATTAAACGATTGCTGCTCGTCGTTACTTTACCTCCTCGAGACGTTTTTTCTGTAAAAGAAAGAAATAAATCTCAGTATACGGCAATAAGCTGAACAAATTGCTTGAGTTAAAGTGTTTACGTTTGCTACAATTACTAGCACAATATAGTGTACCGTTGAAGCCAGAAATAGCTGCAGATTTGTTAGCTTTCATTTCCAGCATAAAAATCACATCAATTAGGTGTGCACTTTACAGAGTTCTTTGTAACTGTTAGATAAGGTAAAATTCTTCGAAGTAATAACAAAATATAGGACGTTTTTCGGCGAAGTCTTAGTTTTAGATACATCTTTTTGATTATAAAATCAATTTTAATCATATTGTGCTAGTAACTGTCAAACATTCAATTACAAAACACTGGAAGCAAAGTAAATCCATCCCACCTTTCTAATTTAGTTTAAAAGATTTCCTAAGAAATCTTTCCCGTATTTTTGCTCGGCAGTGTATGGTAATAGAATGAAAGTTTTGTCTGTTATTTCAGTGCGAATGCAATTACCAGTGTGCGGTATGAGTAGTGAGGTAGTGCGGGCTCGTAAGTTAGTTACAATATCATTATTTAGGCCTATACTCATTAAATTTCTTATAATATTATATCGCTATGCCGTTATAACATATTTGATTACAAGCTTTCAGGGAAAATTTTTGACTTAAGAATTAATAAACATGTTTATTGCTCCTCTCTGTAATATGAATATGTTTCGAATAGGAGTTATATGCCACATTGTGTGTGTCAGCCCTAGATGTTTTTATTATGCCTTCAAATATATTTTTTGTGGAGGAGCAACAAAACTTATATACAACCATTTTAAAATTAATATATCTCTCGCTCTTTTTCGCTCAGTATATGTATAATGTATTTAAGCTTCGTATATTTTTTTTCATTTTAAAATTATGGAAGCAGATCTTTGAGGTTAATTTTTTTTTCCTACAAAAGTCTTCTAAGTACAATTAAAAGCTAAGTGCGAAATTATTACTAGAAAAAAACATATAGTGTACTTGGTGCTGAATGTAACTCTGTGTGTTAATTAATACGTATATAAGCTTATTGTTACTTTTATTTATAATATTATATTTTTGCGTCATTAGTTACATAACGTTGATATTTACTTATTGAACTCTATCGACTTACAACATTTCATGTAAAAATAAAGAAATCACTGTAAAAAATACTGTAAAATTAAAGAAAAATAATATCCTTCGTCAAACACAATACTTCTATGATGTATGCCATATTTGGAATGATAATCTTTTTTTTTTTTTTTTTGTAAAATAAAGTATTTTGTTTTTTTTTACCATCAGTTCAAATTTTTTCAATGTTTTTTTTTTTATAATTTTATGAGCCAATTTTTTTTTTGTATCGTGTGTAAATTCTGTCTTGTCACTGATCGTAACAATGAGATTGATTATCTTGTGTGTGTTCTGTGTCAATATGCGTTGGTTAAAAAGCAAATAATTACCTAAGTCTCGAGGAGACATAGCATTCAGTACTAAATGGTGAATCCGCAGCGAAGACAATGTTTCAGCACGGAAGAACGAAGAACAGCCCCAGGAGACACGGAAAGTAACAATGAAACAGAAGAAAGACACACGAAATATGTTAGATTTATAATCCTAGAAATTATGACTTCATTTTTCAGAGGATCCATCTTCATCCTTTAAATGGCCTATCTTCATCGTTGAGATAACCTACATTTACAATAATAAAAGTTAAATATTTTTGTGAAAAACTATCATTATTTTCTTTAAATTTATCTTAAAGACCTTTCTCCCTGAACTCTGTGTTTTTTCGTCTCTATATTTCTTCTCAGAGTCGGTTAGGAAACACCGAACTCATCTAGTTATATTTTTTTCATAGCTTAATTTTGAAGTGTAAAAGTTTTTTTTTTTAACCAATTTACAGGAACGAACAGACTGTATGAAAGTAAACGAGGCAAAAGGAGTATGTAGGGATCGTAGCAGGTGTTCTGTATTTTCTACCTACCGTCATGGGAATAAGAGTTTATGTGCGCAATTTACAAAAATAAATATATTTTTTTAAAGTTAATGTTATCCCATAAATCCAGCATTCTGTTATCAAGAGACTAGAGTTCATTGAAGTCGTTTTGATATGAAGTATGTCAAAGATTTCGTTCCATTTAGCGTCCATTGACTTACCTTACTTCATCGGCGTCCCCCATTGTGTTGTTTTTGTTGGTCTAGGAGTCCTGAAAACGGAAAAAATATTTTCAGTCTCTATTACTGAAAAACCTAAAGTATCATGAACTACCAGCTGAATTAAAGATAATGATTAAGGCCAATGCCTTAATCATTATCTTTAATTCAGCTGGTAGTTTGGACTGTATAGAGAACCAAAAGTAATAAAAATATCCGAAATAAATCAAAGTCCATTGTTGATTGTCGTAATAAATCAATCATTAACATTCAATATAATGATAATGATACAAACTCAAATAATTATGACTTGAAATTGGCTGACACCTTCTTTGACATTTTAAAAGTAGCTCACCAGATGTCAAGGTACAATTTGGTTCAATTTTTCTGTCATCGGTAAGTACAACAAAATATTATTAACGATAATAAATAAAGCGTATTTGGCCAGACTCATGAGAAACAAGATCGTTATTTGAAACTATTTGGAAGTAAGCCAAGTTGTCGACGTGTGAATACCGACATTTGATACTTGGAATCCGGTAACCTGCCCAAGATTTTCCATATTTTACTATATATTAAAACGAGTCTTATTGAATTTTCCGAGTGTTGTAAGCTGTACCTACATTCTTTTCAGTTATTAAATTGCTTGCATAGTTCATGTTATCATTCCATCCGAAAAAAAACTTGAAAACCTAAAATTAGATCATGAAAATAGTTACGTTGAAGATCGTAAAAGAATCTGTGTAATAACGGTTGCCAACGTAATGAAAATTCCACAATTAGGTTTGGGCGTGCTCGCGAATAGTCGGCTAAGTTCGGACGGTGCGCGAGCGACTGAAATAGGTTGGCTCGCATACAGCGCATCCTAATTTGGTGGCGCGAACGCTCAGCTTCGGTTACTCGGGTTTCGGCCGTTATGCAAAGCAGACCGATGTAACCAATGTTGGAAATGTTGAAGAGTAAAACGATATTTTGCAAACCGACACGGATGAACGGCAGTAAATCCAATTATTTTAAAAATAAATCAAATAAAACTCAAACTGGAACACGGTTAGGAAATTAGTCGCGGATGTTTAAGAACATCCTCGAAGTTTAATTTCGGTTTAATCACGCGTGAATCTTATTTTATTTTCGCTATGTAATACACGAGGCAATGTTATGTTTTAATTATATGAAGATACTATTACTTTATTAGATAATTTGGGTATGATATGCCAAAGTACGCAACGGATTTCCGATTAGCACGTGACACAGGAAATGGAAAATTGAACGGTTGGTTAAGGCTCCATTGTAGCCCGACCCAATGTCTATGTCAAATACGTCCAGGAGATAATGATGACACTTGAGATCTTTATCAATGATGTCATACAAATAGCTTAGAACATTAGTTTTTAAAATTCCGGGAGGTCACTTATGAGGACATCATTTTGATACACGGAAAGCTCGTCAGTCCACACACTCGATCTCGAGAACGATGGATCACGGCGCAGTGTCCGATTTACCACGACATTGATATATCACTTCACTGAACGTTAAATGCACTTCAATAATCTTGCGTCGGATTACCGTTTTGTTAGTAAAAATATTTAAACTTTCACTAAAACTCACCTAACGCAAAGAAAAAGAGGATGGCCCTATAGATGGTTCAGCCAACACGAGCCACAGCTGCTGACTGGTGCGAGGCGGGCGGCAAGGTGCGGCGGGCAGTGCGTGGGCGCAGCAGGCCCGGCCCCCGCGCCCGCGCAGCCCCGCCGCCCCCAGCGCTTGCAGACTCGCCCCGCAGCGCCCGCGCTCACCATCGCACGCCTTCGGTCCAGACATTTTTAGAGCAGTGTCGTTTTGACACCAACACCGAAATAACATCAGATGTAAGCTCCAGTTTGAACTACTCGGATGCCTCGTAAATTGCTGACCGACTGATGCCATGTGCGTTTCTATAAACAATTTTCAGTAGAAGTTTATTACAGTACGAGAATGATGATTAAAATAACCTGTTCGACTATGTTTCTTCAAATACTCGATTTTTTCAATAAAAATGAACAAAAGAGAATATCAAATAGAACGGCTACGGCTAGATACTGTTTTCCGATAAAGCCATAAAGTAAAGAATTGAAAGCTCTGTTCTACGTTACATAAACCGACTTTAATTTTATTCCGCGACCCACATACGCTAGTGAAGTCTTTCGTTACATCTAGAGTGCTTTTTCCTCTTTGTTTCGTTGATAAATTGAAATTCTTGATCCGCTGACAGAATTCAACGTATGCACTTTAAACAATGAGTAATTAAATTAAACTAATTCTGATAATGTTCACGCATTATCTATTCAAACATTAGCCAGAACTCACGTAGTCCCGAACAAAAGTAGGTAGATATGTAAAATTGTAACGTCTAACTATGGTAATGTAATGTAGGAAATGCAAATGTTTTCGTGCAAACGCGGAAGATCAAAGTCATGAGTCTCCTAATGATATTTGTTGTGATTGTGATCTAATAATAGATAGTTAATTGATTGTCAATCACCTCGATGACTGTTTGGCACCTGTAGTCCACGTGGCGCCAATAGTTTATGTTCAACGTGATAATAACCCTTTTTTTTTTTTTTAATATGGGAAATCATCAAATGACCCCTCCCGCTCTGGGTGGAGCGGAAGGGAGTGTCAGAATCTTACTGACTAAAACCCACCCGTGTTACTTCCTTAGCCCTTTATGTTCCAGGGCAGCGGTAACCCTTTCGGATGATCCCGCTGCCTGTGATAATAACCATAACAAATGTTAAATTCATCTAGCTAGGAATTTAACATTTGTTATCTTATCAGCCCTTACATAAGTCTGTGTTTCCCGATAAAAACAAATAACCTGCTACTGCCATTTATAACAGTAGTGTTTTAATCTTATTTTAAAGTGGGTAAGAGATGGAGCTATACGGAAAGTACATAGTCCAATCTCTTTTTCACCCTACCATTTCGAAATTTGAAAAGTCCTGGAAAAAAGCCTCCTGAAAAAAGTCCGGGCATAAAAACTTTTAATCCTTCTTTTTTAATTATTCAAATACCTAAATAATACTTAAAAAAAGGCCTTCGTCGAAAACTTCGGACAGATGACATGTCCAGACAAATCCAGACAGATGATAACTCTACGAGGGTGTCTGCAGCCGGTGTATCACAGGTTGCTTCTAGACAAACATGTACCATCGTCGACAGCATCATCACCTACGAGTACCATGCATCAGCTGAGATAACGGTCAAAGGCAATTATGCTAAAAATGCTTAAATTGCGACGCGATTCTGGTAGAGCAATTTCTATAAAAACTTTATGGAAATTTATCTATCAGAACTGCATCGCACCATCGCGCTCGCGTCGCGCCTGTCTGCGGGAGAACTTAACTTCTACAAAATATGGAACCTGAAATCAAAGCAAAATTTCCCAAAGAATAGAATAGAATATTCTTTATTATGTACACCATAAATATTACAGATATAATTGTTGAGAAGGACCAATAAACTAATATTATCAAATCAAGCAAATAGCTAAAACGATCCGTTTTGGCCTTAGAAAACGAAGAATATTGGCAGCTTTAATGTCTTTGCATGACATCATCGTGTACCTTATATTTAATTATGACTTTTCTTGTAAACTGTAGACTAGAGTTTCTTAAGACTGCGGTGGCTGCCACATAGCGTTCGCAATTTACCGTCGAGTGACGTCACTGAAGCGTTATTTGTGAAAGAAAATTGGTGTGTTTCCCTGGAGTGTTTTTAGACACCGTAAATTCAAACCCCGGTGGCATCGTTTCCATGACAACCGTCACTGCGGCCACCTCTGTGGTATGAAACCGTAGCTTTACGTATAAAAGAATCAGCCTATAATGTTCCCACTGCTGGAACACAGGCCTCCTCTCGGTAAGAGGGTGTGGGCCGTAATCTACCGGGCCCAGTGCGGGTTGGTAGATGTCAGATGTCTTCAAATTTATGGTTCTAGGACATGCCGATTTCCTAACGATGTTTTCCTTCGCCGTTTTGTGAGCAGCTTTACGTAGTTAAAGTCATTTGCTAGATGGCCCAGCTAGTCCTAAAACGTGTGCAAAAAAATCCAATAGTTTCCAGCCAGTGTAAGCTAACAACGCAGCAATTAAAATTGGGCTAGATTGAATTTCACACTACGTAGGTTGGATTGGAAACTGCAAAGTTAGCCGTCCTGAACAAACTGGACTCGACCGTAATTATTGGAAGTGCACTAGCGAACCTAAAATGGCGCTATTCTGAGAATCGATTTTCAATTTTATTAACAACTTTTTTTAGTACTCGTAACTGCGTTAAAAAAATAGCTACACCTTCTTTTTTATAATCGATTACTGCAAGTTTTTTTTTTTTTACAATATTCACGCTGGTTTCTGTACAATTGAAAATTAAAGTTTTATTCAAGTTTAGTACTAACACCCATTCAAACTTTTAAGGACATGAAAATGTTTTGTTGAAACTGAAGAGATCAGGAAATGGTCAGTTATAACCGTTTTCTGATAACTCTATAGGTAACTAAGTATCTCTTAAAAATATGATATCAACCTCTCCTTTTCCTGGGAGGAGATGTTTGTCTGAATGTTTTTTTTATATTATTATTACTATTAAAAGCCTGTGAAGTCCCACTGCAGAGCAAAGGCCTCCCTACTCTGGCGAGCTATGGGCAGCTCGCCGCCCGGTAAGGGCCAGGCCCGGGTCGACGGCGCGTTGTGTTCCACGCGCGCCTCAAAGAGATGTCAGCACGAACTGACGGGGTGCGCTAGGGCCGATGCCGCCGGGGCTGCGGGTTGTTCGAAAGAGATACCGTGGCCCCTGGCACAGGCAACTGAAGGAACACGGATGGGTCAGTAAAAGGCTGACACGCCCTTCCGCTCAGCCCAGAGCGGGAGAGGTCATTTGTAGATTTCACACCCAAAAAAGAAAACGCCTCCCTACTCTCTTTCCATTTCTCTCCGTTTAAAGCTGTTAAGGATCAGTTCTTGTTGAAGGAGTCCAGCTGATCCCGCCATTTTTTTAATGTACGATATTTTCATCAATTAGGGACCGGTTTTTATCTATACGATTGCACGCGTTCTATGAAAAGACCAACACTATACTGGCTGGCAGGGACATTCTGGGTTTGATTCAGTACACGGTTCTGAGCCTCCTTCGATGAAATTTTACGTCGGTTATAAAAAAATAATAAAAGCTGCTCCACACATTTTGACCGCGTATTGCATTTTTCTATGAAACAGCAGATCTTTTTTGATAATCGACTAAAATGTCTAAGCTAGTGGTCCAGAATCATATGCTGAATTCGTGGTTACAGTTTGCGCATCGATGTCCTTGCCATCCTGTATGTATGTTCGCTACTCTATTTAATTAAGCTGATTCTCACAATGTTTTTATCTGAACGAAAAATCGAACTGTCATCATTAAAAACTCTCCTACAAACCTCTTTCATAAAACAAAGATTGGGATATTTGATTACAGATTTGTTTGTTTGTTTTTTTTTTTTAAATACGTTGCCCCACACTAGGAATTACTCCTGTATCGTGGGTGCGTTTACAAACATTTAAACTCACATACACAAACAGCCAGACCCGGAACAACTACCTGTAGGCAATACAAATATTTGTACCGTGCGGGAATCGAACCCACGACACGCAGCGCAGCAGTCGATCGCTCAGCCACTGCGCCAACCGTGTCGTCAAAATTAAAGTTGGTCAAAGTTTAAGATTGTAATTAAAGTTGGTGGAGGGTCACAGTTGCTGTAACAAACGAGTTCCAACTATTTCTAATTACCGCGCCATTACAGTACCGGTAACGTTACAACTGTTGCTGTTGTCACATAGTTCCATCCTATGTATCTACTACCTTTCACCGGAATTGTGTACCTAAAAACAATTTATATTTTCAATTCTACCTACCTAAAAACGAATGACATTTACAATTTTATATTATATGATGTTATGATTCTGCAGTGCTATTCTGTGAAAGTTTTGGTGAGTTGTTCGCAAGTGCTGCTGTCATTGTGTGTCTTTAACATTTACCTAAACTAATAGTATAAGGAGAAAAGATTTTTTGTTTGTTTGTTTGTTACGCTTTCACGCTAAAATGGCTCGACCATGATCTGGATTAGGACATAGAATACTTTTTACCCCGATATTCTCATGGGGTCGAGACTTATGCGGGTAAACCCGCGGGTCGCAGCCAGTATAGAATAAAAATAAAGTGAAGTGGACGTGAGTTCGAGTTTGGTTTACGAGACAGACCTAGCTTTTAGTAACTGACCTAACTTTGTTAATTTAAACAAAGAGGAGTAAACAACCAAAATAATCAATCAACAAGTTCTCATATTACGGGGTCATTAAAATTTACCTCCTATTATAAATAGCTACAACAATGGAAGGAATGGGGTCGTTTAGAACTAGCTTTTGGCTCTTAATAGTATTTTTAAGCTCAAAACAAATGTAGTGATTACGTATGAACGACGAACGTGTACCAAAAAACACAGGTTACTGAAATACTACGAATGGCATATTAATTTTTTTTATGTATAAATGTATACTTAATATTAACACTAGTTTTGTTAAAATATTAAAAAATACGCTTCAAATGCTTATCAGCATATTTTATTGAAACTAAAATTAAATGGAAGCTCCATTCGTTGGAGCTAAACTTTACTGAAAATATACTTATGTAATTGGTAAAAGAAAATGCTCTTTCGACAGTAAGTTCACTGTCCATGTACAAAACAAAATGTCACATTGAGTCATAAAAACATGTACAAAAAAAGCCTTGAGACGTCGTCACCGATCAATGTAAACACGGGCATCTATTAAAATAAAAAAATATAGTATCTACAATGTACTGCCCAAATGTCCGATTTTGGCTTGGTTCGTGGTTGACGTAAACATCTATTGTCATCAGTGTATATAGTTCCTAATACCTACACATAATCATGACGACAGAGCTGAACTAACTCTGAATTATGTTCCACGAAAAACAAATTGGGCTAGGAAAACAAACATTTTTCAATGAACGCGTTGAATTTTTTTTTTTTTTTGCATGATATTGTAAGGATTTATATTACAAGTAAAAAGAGGTAGATAGGTTACACACGCTCTCCAAGTGGCACGTGAAAACTTGGATAATTAGCCAAGTTGTTGCCTTGTCTCTTTTTTACTCCCGATAATTACGACATGCCGTCCTACTTCCACGTGTCATCTAAGGGTATGACATTGTGCCGTTTTTGAAGATTGAATGTTGTGTAGGTAACCTGTTTACCTCTTTTAACTGACTTTAACATTGATTGCATGTTTTTAATGTAAAATAATTATCACCCATGGAGAGCAGTGGTGGCCCAGTGATAACGGCCGCGACTTACAATTTGTAGATCGTAGGTTCGAACCCGGACAGGCGTTTTACTTTGTATAAATTATTTCATCACCACTGCTCTCAAAACGGTGAAGGAAAACATCGTGAGGAAACCGACATGTCCTAGAACCAAGAATTCGAAGACATGTGACATCTACCAACCCGCACCGGGCCCACCGGGACCCCACTCCCTCTCACAGAAAGGAGGCCTGTGACCCAGCAGTGGGAACATTATAGGCCCATTATGTAATGATCACCCTCACATCAAACAACAACCAGACTTCCACACTGATAATTGATACGAAAAAAGTCCCGAATAATAAACATCATTAAAAAAACAAATAGGTATCAAAAAGGTTTTATACCAACGTCAGATATTATGTTTCGTTTACTTTATACAGGATGAAATTGAATAGGTGCGACAAATTAAAATATCTAATTCAACGTGTTATAAAGTAAATTTAGAGCATGTCATTAAGGAAAACGGTACGTAGCTTAGGCGAACGATTTGGCAACGCCGCGTCGTCGCGCGCCCTTTTTTCGTACGACACGACAGTCAAAATGAGGTAAATACCGCTAGTTCAACGCGTTGCCAACTTGCTTTGTGTTGTCCACTCTGCGAAGAATGGAATGCTCATCAGGCGCGCGCTAAAATTAATACTTTAATTTACATAGTCGTTTTAAAAAAAATATTTTCTCGAATGTAAATTTTTTTTGTCTGTCTTTCTGTCTGTTTGTTCCGGCTAATCTCCGAAACGGCTGCACCCATTTTGACTGGACTTTCACTGGGACTTTTATTTTAGAAAAAGAAATATGGTTTCGCGAAATAAAATGAAAACGCGTGAAATCCAATTGTTTATCGACATGCACGCGAACGAAGTCGGAGGCACAGCTAGTACTAAATTAATTTATTTTAAAAATGAATCAACTACCATATTTATGTTGGATCTAGGCATATAATTATATTATATAAAATATAAAAATTATATTGAAAGAAAATAAATCCATTATATAAAATCTATTAAAGTTATTTAAAAAAAATACATACTGCATGGCAATTATTATATACAACCATTTGCCAAATAATACTCAAGATTTGCCATTGCCGTGGTTTAAAAGGTCATTGTTCAGACTACTATTAGAAAAAAATTATTACAGTGCTCAAGAATATTTAGAAGATAAGTCGTTAATAATATAATAAAATAAAGATAGCCTTTAGTCTACCGCATGCAACAATTACATAATTCATTATTACTACAATTTCAATCTTTATTAATTAACTATTATAGATTCATATTTTATTTTCATAATTATAAATAGGCTAGTAATATAATCCTTGTTTTTTTATTTTTTTATTTATATAGAAATATTTGTACGCCATATTATGGCAGGATATAATATGCTGGAACCAATATTGTAACTCTATGTAATCTATTGTACCATATTCTAACAAATAAACATTTTTGATTTGATTTGACATGAAAGACCCAAAGAACCTCAAAATAATTACAAGAATAAAATTATTATAAATTAGTGTAACTTCTACTTTCTAGGTAGCAAATTATTTTATGTCTGGAAACTTTTATTTTGATAACGCAGAAACTAGAGACAAGTTTGTAATTAGGTCAAACTAAGCTCGCCTTATAATTGTGTGTTTTCTGAACCGAGACACGTAAGAGTCCTATGTATATACAGTGGACTCCAAAAGTTAGTTGACATTTTTCCACTTCAGCATTGACAGACCACATTATGATTTAAAATTCTAGTGAAACAAATGTTTGAACTGCTATAACGTTTTTATTGACTGATTCAACTACCTGACTTTTCATAAAAAATAATCAAGTAATCCCTTAGGACCACCTGATTTTTTTTTTAATTTTAAATCATAATGTGGCATCACAGCTGGAGTAGAAAAATGTCTACTAACTTTTAGAGGCCAGTGTACCTACGTAGTTAATTGTGATATTTTATACAAACCAAGTCTACGTAGCGAAGACGTTTGACTTTCGAAAGTTTTCTTTGGTATTCTTTTTTCCCGAAATTCTCAATTTTCCGCGCAACTTTTTAAATTTTTCTTTCAGTAAAACCTTATTTGATCTATTACGAACATAGAAAAAAAAAACATATCGGTCCAGCCGTTCTTGATGATGCGCTTACCAACGAACAGCATTTGATTTTTAGTTATATAGAAAGATTATCACCACATTATCACTTTGATGAGGTGCTATTAAAACGAATTAATTTACGCATTTGGGCCATCCAGCCCACTCTGGACACCAGCCCTGCTTACTTTATTGATTGATTTTCCCCAATATTGTAGGACCTATTATAGCTAGTGTAGAGACGAAGAGGAATCCCATTACCTAACCGGTTGAATGCCGTAATTACAGAAACAATTAAAAGGCCACTGTGTTTCGCGTGGATCCACGTTACGTTACGAAGAGTTAACACGCAAATTCGTAATAACAGTGAATTAAATATAACCGTACCAACTACAAAATATTTAAGTGCAAATTCCGACAGCAATCTCTTGAAATCAGAATATCCTACGTTAAGAAAGAAAGAAAGAAAGAAAAGACATTTATTTGGCACAAACTAAAAGACACACAATACACCAGATACATACATCAGATAAAACAAAATCAGAATCGTTAGGAACATCTGGTTTTAGAACGGAGAGAAATTTCAATACAGAAACCACATTGTTACCCTGAAACTTAGTTTCCAACTTTACACACCCGTTTTGTTAAGAATAGAATATTTACAAAGTCAGAATACAATATTTCAAGACATCGCGTCAAGGATTCTGAAAGTTGTGTCTAGGTACAGTCACGAGCAAAAGTATGTACACTCGGCTTTATTCAAAAGCGATTTACTCCTTTATTTTTTAATGAAATTTTATGTTGTTACGAACATAGCATTTCGAACCCATAGGTTTATGTAATGTGTCGTATTTTAACGTTGCGTTCGTTGTTTCACGAAAAAATCGCAATTGAAAGTTGCCAAGTGTTGACATATCGTGACTGTACACACGGCGACATATCAAACTATACATTTCCAGTTTTAGCTGACCTCGCATTGTATAGGTGTTTCGTACAATCAGAAGTCAACTTATACCTACTGGTTATGTATAGCTTGAGGTGTAGCCGTGCGTACCTACTACTTTAAACCATTTGTTTTGGTATTTTCGAATTCTGAAGAAGTCTGCGGCATGAAGTAGCTAGAATACTAAGTCTGGAAAAGTGTGGCCCGGCCATATATGTTGAAAACTTTTAATTAAATAGCTCTTGATATTTCTTCATTGTTTTTTTTTATCCATATACATGGGTATATATAAATATATATATACGTCTATAGTAAGTCAGTCCAAACCACTTCTATCAACTGATGTAGTTACTTTTATTCTCAAACAACATAATATTTACACATAATTTATGCTAGCAGACTTATGGCTGATTTTTCCAATTCCAGATAATTTTTATTCTTGGAATAACATTGACGTCTGACAGTTTTTGTATTGAAGAACTGTCAAAAATTCAAAATTATTCCTCGGATACAATTATCTGGCGTTGGAAAAAGCAGCCCTTAAAATGACAAATAATGATATGTACATGTATATAAAAACATAAAAAAGAAAAGGGGAAAAAAATCATAGGGCATCAAAAAATTCGTCTGCATAGCTGTCAACAGGCAAAGTGGCCAAAAGAAATGTATAATTTTTTACTAACAGGACTTATCGGGTTTATATATTATAATAACAAATTGCATAACCTGGAAATCGACTTAAGAGCGAACGCTTTTCAAAGCCAGCACCAGGCGAAAGGTGCAATATATTTCATGTTACATGTTTATTTAATCGTGTTTTCTTTTTATTCCGAGGTCATTTTGAAAAAAATCAGTGAACATGAACGTCCTTATCGAGACAGCATACCCAAACCACTGACTTGAAAGAGATAATAATGTATCATTTTACGTAAATATTACATGAAAAACGAGTTCTGACCTAAATAGGAACCGTCTGTCGTTGCCCATCTCTTTCATTAAATTAACAAAAGACAAGGATAGAGTTAGCCATTCGCTTCTAAGGATTCTTCTTTCATGGTACGTGTTTCAAGTTGGTTCAAGTTTCCAAATGACTTCGTTTATGTCTTGGGGCCGATGTTAACTGCCTATGCAGTAACTTTATCGGAATACTCGTAAATGAAGACATCTTAGTAAAGCTGACGCCATTTTTATGCGTTTTTAAAGACGCCATAACTTTTTCTTCAAGGTATTTTTAAGCAAATTTTAGTAGGAGGAACAGCTGTTTTCAGCATAAAATCTATTTATTCTTCTCTTGTACGCTGTACTTTAAATTTTATTTTTTACCAGCTGTTGCCCTCGCCTTCGTCTACGATCCAGGATTATAAGTTGCCTATTGCCTTTTCCAGGTACCAGATTTCATCCAAACCCGTTAAGCCGTTTAGCGTGAAAGCGTAACAAACAAACATTCAAAAAATCAAATATTTTCTCTTTATAATAATATATTAGTTTAGAAAACGTCTTTATGACTCGAGTGCACACTTTCTGAGACTTACCTATGGGACTATATAAAACCCTTTTAGTGTTCACTCTCATCTATCACCGATTTCCAGCTGAGACGTGATAATAAGCGACATCTACGTCAACAATACCCTCCAGAGACTAAGCTTTATTTAGCATAATCACTTCTATTGGTCGCAAAATTTTATTTTGTAATTCAAATAGCCTGTATTTCTGATACTGCACATGAAATTACATATTTTACATTTATGAAACATAAATTGTGATTTACTTACATTGTTACAAATTTTGTCCAATTTATTTTTACTTTATTAACTTATTTTATTCACATTCCATACATTTGTTAATTATATACTATCTCAATTAAAATAAATATTTATACAAATTATATGCTTTCATTAATTATTGGTAAAAATTCTATTTTACGTAAGCACAAATCTAGCATATAGAAGCACAAATAGTTTTATTCAAACGTCCAGATTTATATGTAAAGTCGTACCTATTTCTTGTGTTAGTACGCAAAGTAAGGCGATCAATGAAGTGAACCACATCATTACATAGTATTGCACTTTGCTCTACCAAACTGTTTTGACTCGGTTTTCTATTTCATCAAAGCTCTAAACTAAAGCCGACTACAGACTGCCTGAGCTTCGTAACCGCCAATCCGCCAATTGGTGACTTGAGTTTCAACAGCCTGTAATTGAAGGCCCGAACTTTGTTAATTTGTATGTTCAGTCTAGAAACTAGTTGTGTTGTTTACTGTTTTAGGTGTTGAGTTTTGTACTTAGCCATGTAAATATAAATTGAAGCAAGTTGTATATATTGTCACTATATTTTTTGACAGTACTTTTGTTTTCGGTTTTCTTCTCAGAGTAGTCGGATTGGAAACGCCGACCTCATCTAGTCTTCAAAATGTGATTGACGTGAGAAAGAGTCATTTATAATTTTTATTAAAACTATAAATGACACTATTATTTATTTTTAACTACATATGTTAAAGAGAGAGATTTAAAGAAAGGCGGATACAGTAAAAAAACATTTCAATCGAGATTAAACCAATTTGCTCTCTATCAAAATCGCCAGTAAACTGTAATGTGGAGACACAAACTCGATATACTTTATGGCATGCGGCAATCCCCATTCAGACTCGTAAAACTCTATCAAACATGACTCCTAAGCCACAGTGTCTATGAATTTCCTTACTACAGAAGTTCAGCAGTAAAACAACAGATTATGCCTAGCTCGTGTTAGTCAGGCTGTGCGAAACAATGGCGACCTACATATTTACCGCTATGAATCTTGTGCTGGATGACAGTATGGCAAGGGCAATAGAAAGATCGTTTTAAACCTCTATTTTCAGCAAGATTTTTCTTTTAAACTATGAAATTGTTTAGTCATTTTTAATAAAAACTGGATTCTAATAGATTTATTTGGAATTTTCTGGAAAGCCCATTTTTATTTTTAGAAATGATAAATTGTCGCATTTATGCGCTGCAAGCAAGCTTGTGCTGTCACGTACAGCACATGCTTTCGCATAAATATGTGTTTTCATCAAAAGTTTGGCAGGACAGATTGGTTTTTCTGACAAGCACAAAGAGCTTTTCATAAAAACTTGTCAATTTTGTAGAGGAACCAAATCTGTCCTCTACCCGTTACTTTCGTGTATCGAAGCGAGAGGAGTTTTACTACCTTCATAATTAAATGACATCCTTAAAACTATATATTTTTAACTGTTCTCTGTTAAGAAGAAAGTAAAAGTAAAGTCTCATCATCATCATCATAACAGCCGGAAGACATCCACTGCTAGACAGCGGCCTCCTTGGGAAATAATGTCTATAGTTATCTACTTTTTGTGATTTATTTTTATTTTGTGAAAAGACGTCCTCTGTCGATATTGACGTCACCACGAACCCGGCACGTCCGATGATAAAACAGCATCGCTTACGTGTTGTAGTTACAGACTTACCTACAGCGGATACTATTTCAGTCACGCCTGATTAACTGTACGGATATTTCTGGACTTGCTAGCTTTGTTCACACGGTGCGATAATGCTTTTGAGGTTCATAATTATGGTGGCAGTGGTGGGTCTTTTCCTAGTAGTAATTCCACTCAGACTGCCAGGTGTAGAACAGCACGATTTACACCGGTCTAATGGAAATATAGTGCCTAATTGATTTAAACTGATTTACATCCGTCACCTAAAACATCAGGTCCGTTTGAAAACCAGCGTCAGGCACTAGTTGTCTGGTATTTTTGCTAAACTGGGCCTTTTTGGTGCAGCCTGAGGCTCACTTTGCTGCTAATTTCTTACACCGAACTTTACACTTTCTATTTGATTTTTATTTGTTGCTATCTGATGTACAGTCACGAGCACCAATATGTCAACACTTGGCCACTTTCAATTGTGATTTTTTCGAGAAATAACGAATGCAACGTTGAAATACGACACATTACATAAACCTATGGGTTCGTAAATGCTATGTTCGTAACAACATAAAATTTCTTTAAAAAATAAAGGAGTAAATCGCTTTTGAATAAAGCCGAGTGTATACATACTTTTGCTCGTGACTGTATGTATTTGTTGTATGGTGTGTCTTTTAGTCTGTGCTAAATAAATGTATTTTCTTTCTTTCTTTCTAAATCAAGATTCTCACTTTCTTAAAATTAATATCATAATACCTATGGATGTAGGTCAGAATTTTGCAGGAAAGTAGTGTTTTTTAAAAGCCAATTATAACTTTTCAAACGCACAACAATAAAACACAAAACAAATGACCACTTCCACCTGAGCTTTCTGGCTTAGATTTGTGGTAACATTAATTCACAACACATGTATATACCTACAGACACACAGCACCATCAATTTGCAGCTCTATTCCACGAACTGTTTGTTTAAGTAATCGCATCCGAATCCGGGCTTTGTGCAATAAATAACGGACACTAAATAAATACGATTGAGGAGCTGCATCCGCTCATCTCATACGTGCATTCTACGGAAATACTGTTACTGGTAAACACTTCTAGGCAAAGGCGTCTTTTCATGTCTTCCAGCTCTTTCGATCCTGGGCTAAAGTGGACCACTGGTTGTTTGTTTTCTCCAGCTCATCCCGTATTCTCAGTCACGGGGTTTGCCGCGACGCCTTCTGGCAGCGACAGAGCTACACGTAGTGGGTATTTTGGCCCACAGCTCCAATCGGCTGTGCCATTGGAGCTGTGGGCTAAAATGCCATTTGGGCACGCCACAGACGAGGCCAGCCCAGTCCCATTTCAGCTTAGCGGCTTTTTGAGCAACGTCAGTAATCTGTGTGTTGGAGCGCAGTGTGGTGTTGCAAATAAAGCAAAGAAAATGATTAGTACTATTAACATCAGTCAAGAAAAAAATACATTTTAAGACGTAACAAAAATGTCATCCCAGTAATCTTGTATTCATCTTTAAATGCCAATGCAATGCAATTAATTTTATCCATGGGATGAAAGACCATCATCATTCTCCTGCAGCTATCCCAATTTATTTGGGGTTCGTGCAACATGCCTTTTTCTTCCATACTTCTCTATTAGTCGTCATGTCGGTAGTATGATTCTTTTCTAAACATATAATTTTCACACAGTCCACCCATCGTTTCTTTGGTCTGTCTCTTCTCTTATAGCCATCGGCTTTCATACTCAAAACTTTCCTCAAGAAATTTTCCTCATTCCTCCTCATTCCTTCCCATCATGGGATAAAAGACCATGACCAAAATATTTTTATTTCTTTAGATTTAACAACGTTTTTATACACTAGAGAAATGACAGGAAGCAACAGAAAATAAAGAACTAAATGTAACAAACAATTATACATACCTACTACATAAAGCATTTTCTTATTATTACGTTTTTTAACGAAGGCCTCATGATAGAACAAGTCACATTAGGTATGCTGATTATTTTATCAAATTGTCTCACCCCGGAAAGTTATTCGTTCCTAAGCCAGAAAGTGGCAGAACTCCTGAGAAAATCTTCTAATTATTCAAAGTGGACTTGCAAACGAAAGAACTTAAAAAAGTGCCTTGTTTCTTTTTTTTTGCAAGTTTTTCCAGCCATTGCCAACGTTTAAGATCTTGTTCCGCTTTGAAAAAACAGTAAAGTAATTGGTTTTCGATCCTACATTTACACTCGATTCGAGGGGAAAGCTTATTTTCTGATTATTTTATTTGAGAAATAAAATTGCACAGAAGTTTAGCCGATCCGCAGGCACCTACCTAAATATTAAGACAATGTACCTACGCAATCAAGCCCTAATGATGAAAAGCACTTCGTTTAGGAACCAGACGAAATAAAAACAGATACAGAAGAAACAGTAATTCGAAGTACCTTTATGTTCTTCCCTGTAGCAGGATAAGTACGTAAATCTCAGATCAATTAATTCCTAGTTCATGATTTTTTTAACACATCAATAACTTGTAATAGATATATAAATCCAGAATTGATTTATCAAAAAAACACAGACATTTTTGTTAAATTATTCAATTTAAGGTTTACATAGGAACAAATTCCCAGGCACTGGATAGTTAGAATTTCCTAAGAAATAAACTATCTGAGTGCATTTAGCTCAGTATGATCCTTATCAATCAGTCTGTGTTTGATATCGTTCAACAAATATATCCCACTTAAGACATTAATCCGTGGTCCCGTCGTTTAATTAAACTAGATCTAACAAGGACATAATACTCTGTATCCTCTAAATCACGTGGTAATACAGCCTAAGAATAGTGTACGACTCTTGCAAGTGTTGAACTGGCGTGTCAGGTATTTTATTCAGAGTATACAGGGTGGCAGGGATATCGATGTGCAAACTGATTTCATGAATTTACCCCTATCGTAGAATTTTTTTGACTGTTATCGAAAAAAAATGTCCTGTTTCATAGAAAAGCGCTACTTTGAAAAGTATATAAAAGTACTACTACGCTGTCAAAATACATTTATGGTAGAGCTAATTTTCATTTTATTAACCGACGATAAATTTCAACGCAGGGGTTTCAGAATCATGTGCTGAATCCATGGTAACAGGTTGTGCGTCGATGGCCCTGCCACCCCGTAGATATTCGGTATCTAATTACTTAGCCAATTTACAAGCTCTTATTTTTCGTGACGTCAGCATCCCACCGACCGACTATTTGCTTTTTAGTGCCAGTCTCCACAATGGTTATTTTTCCATGCCCGTTAATAAAGCTTCTGTGCAGCTGTAGGTTGATACCGGCTAACAGAATCGTCATTAACGGACATGGAAAAATAACCATTGTGGAGACTAATCTATATAAATAAAAATGGATCTTCGAAATGTATGTACGCCCATAACTTCCGATCGACTGCACCAAATTGGATAATTCTTTTTTTGTGTTCATTATTTAGTTTTATTACTTAGTTTGTATATATAATTGGACCCGGTAGGTGGCGCTGGTTTTTCGGGTGGAATGACGTCTGCCGGGTCCGCTAGATTCTATCAATCAATCAGCGTTTTACTTATAGGAGTAGGGTAGGAGTAGTGTAGGAGTGGGTTAGGAGTAGTGTAGGAGTAGGTTAGGAGTAGGGTAGGGGTTAGAGTAGGAGTAGGGTAGGAGTAGGGTAGGAGTAGGGTAGGATTAGGGTAGGAGTAGGGTAGGAGTAGGGTTAAAGTAGTGTAGGAGTCGGGTAGGAGTAGGATAGGAGTAGGGTAGGGGTAGCACACCTCGCGAACGAAGTAGCGCCGGGCAGCTAGAAATAAATAAATAAAAATTAATAATAATAAAATAATAAATAAATAAATAAAATAAATATATTGGGTTAAAGAACCGTTGAAGAATGTCAAAGTTTTTCTACATCAAAATCTAAAAATAACTCGGGAATTCTTCATTAAGTATGAAGAATTCCTGATTTATTTTTAGATTTTAAAAACTTTTACAAGTAGGAAATAAATAATTAATAATATTCCAGCACAGAAATTCAGAATGTTTAGTCAGTACAAATGTGAGTCCGTTCATTCGAACTTCGGCATGAAAATAGTCACCGTCCGAAAATAGCCTAGAGAACTGTGTGAACACGAGAACTCTTTCTGTGTGCCCTAATATACCTACTAGTTTTACTTGTTTTTTAAAGTTTAGCACAAACAAGTTGTAGTAACTTTGATGTTTTCAGGTAAACGTTGTACTATAATGGTGCTCTACTCGAATGTAGCAAACTATCGCGTTTATGTTCTCCGAAAAGGGAGAGCAGCAGGGTTCTATTAATAATACTAGCCTATTATTAGTGGTGGCCCAGTGGTAACGTCTGTGACTTATGAGTTGTATGCCGTGGGTTCGACTCCAGATAGGCACTTTACTTTGTGTACATTATTTCATCACTACTACTCTCAAAACGGTGAAGGAAAACATCGCGAGGAAACCAGCATGTCCTTGAACCAAAAATTCGAAGACATGTGATATCTACCAAACCGCACTGGGCCCGCGTGGTGGTTTACGGCCCGTCCTCTCTCACAGATAGGAGGCCTGTGTCCCAGCAGTGGTAACATTGTAGGTTGATTATGCGGGGCAAAGGCCTCTCCACATACAGAAAAGGCAAGAGCATTGATCACCACGCTTGCTTAAGACGGGTTGACGTTTTCAGATCTATGTTTGAAATCTCTAAGCCGTCCACGAAATCCAGTCTCCGGACCGTTACTGAGACATTTCCGCAAATGTGGAGCAACTTTTGAAAAGACGCTAAATCTTCTTATCTTCATGGCAAAAATAACACGAAAAAATATATATAGTTTTTATATTTCTTTGGCCCAAAACTCAGCAACGCGAATACCATTTACTCACGCAGCCTGTGCAGATGCGGCGCAAGATTGGAGGTCAGCCATTGTATGTGGAGAGACGCCGCATACCCGAGGTCTGAGCCGTCCATGAATCCTTATCATCTTATGAAAATCGTAAAATAAACAGTTTATTTAATACTCCAATCAACTAAGTGTTATTTTTTTTTGTTTTTTTTTTTGTTTTTTTTTTATGCGTCATGTTTGCCGCAAAAAAATGTATCTTCTATCTTTTCTTTCAAAAACATTTAATCTATTGTTTCTAGCTCCGAGTTTGTCTAGAACAGTACAAACGACACTATTTCAATGTTGCAGTGAACAGTGACTGCGCTGATAAAGCTGCAAGCTGGAGCCCATTCTTCAAATGACAAAGCGGACGGCAGTAGATTCATTGTCAAGTTCCATTAAAGATTGAATCTAAATTAAAACGGACCAATTTTCTTTGGGAAATAGTTTAAAGCTGATAGCCATTGTAGTTAACGTCTGCTTGTCTGGAGGGATACTAATGAAATTACTTCTTCCGAGATTTGTGAATGCACTATCGGAATCTGATAACGTGTTATTTTCACTGGTAAATGCGCCTGTTGGAACTGTTAATTATATGGTTACCATCTATAAATATAAAAATGAATCCCTATTTCCCTTGGTCACGCCATAACTTGAGAACGACTTTACCGATTTCATCCATCTTTTTTTTTAAGTTTTCTAATCCTTTGTAGAAGGTTCTTACGGAAAAAAAATTAAGAAAGTTGCGCAGAAAATTAGAAAATTTAAGAATTACGCTTTTACGCTAAAACAGCTCAACGGATTTAGATGAAATTTGGTATGGGTAGACCATAATCTGGAGAAAGACAGGCTACTTTTCATCCTGGATCGCAGACGAAGTCACGGGCAACAGCTAGTATACAATAACTTCTATATTCAAATTTGATTTGTTTCAAATTGACGTTATTTCAAGTTAAACCAACATCAACTTTATTTTAATGGTAATTAAGTTGATGTCAAAGTGACTAAAGTGAGAAAAAAAGTTATAAAAATGTTTGAAGTTGTAGCGTAAACTGAACTTTATTAAGTAGGAATTAAAGTTATTTTTCCATCAACTCATATTTGTTTACATTTTTGGCGAATATGGCGCAAATGCAGATTAGGGCCTTTTCAATGAAACCGACAGACGACAGGTGAAAGATGACAATCCTAAAATGTAACAAAGCTGATTGAGACATTGCTGATTCGTTATAATGTCCTTAGCTTGGAATCGAGACGATTACTTCTGGGTGTAATGATGCTGCATGGTATTTGTAATAATAGTTTCGAGTGCATTCCTTTATCCAATAGTCTATAGTACCTAGATCTGTCATGCTTCGTGGGGTGCGTGCGCCTCGACTATTCCACACAAACTCGTGCAGGACTAACGCTGGCGTGCGCGTGCCTCTTCGTCGCCTCGTTGATGCGTATAACGCTCACTTTATGGAGCTCGACATGTTTGCTCTTTCCAAACATTGTTGCAAGGCGAGAGCAATAGAGTTACTAATTTCCTAAGTGTAATCTTTCTATTTTTATTTTTTTTATTTCTTTTCTTAACAGTCTTTTATGATGCACAATGTGTCTGTTTTCTTTTAACTTCTTTATTGTGAATTCGTGGACAATGGTGTGGATTACATGTGTAGTAACACAAATATAGAATAGATTATGTATAACTTTATTCTAAGTATTGTGCTAATTTAAGAATTTTTAGTTAAGCTTGGCATGTGACTGTTTATTGTCCATAAAAAATAAAAGCTTGTTTCATAGTTTAAGTTCTTTATTAGACAGTACCTGTCGTGTAAATTTGTCAACTTTATATTTTTTTGACAAATATGTATTATTGTCAGTTATATTAAATATGCTCCTGTGGGGTTGCATTACACACTATCAGTAGCAAAGGCTTCCATTTTGACAGTTCAACAACATTCATTGCGTTATTTACGTTGTTGAGCAGACCAATTTTTCGAACATATGAAGCAATGGATTAATCTTCCTTCAAAATTATTCAGATTTAGATTGATAATGTGTTACACAGTAAGGGTACTGGACGGCGTTCAATCAACTCAGCCTATCGCAGTCCACTGCTGGACATAGGCCTCTCCCACGCTGCGCCACAACACCCTGTCCTCCGCGTTCCGCATCCAGTCCGTCCCTGCCACCTTCTTTAGCTCTGACGTTGCTGAAAACAAAAACTTTCTCACAGTTTAAACTTCCACACCATCGAATAAGTTTTGAGATGTAAGGTGGCCGAGAGAGAGGCGTTCTGAGTCGTAAAATGTCACTCACATCTCGAATGTCTGTCGGTAATTTACAACATTTCCATCCCACCTGACAGATTAAACTTCTATCGTAGTCCTCAGGGCACACACAAAATCTGTAACTTAACTTTATGCGTGCCTAGCTCTCGTCAAAAACTTCGGAGATAATTTATACATTTTAGTATCTTCACAAACAAGTTCTACTTTCTAGGTAGCTAATTATTTTTCTGTCTGGAAACTTTTATTATGATAACGCAGAAACTAGAGACTAGAGTCAAACTAAACCCGCCTTAGAGCAATGATAGCACAGTGGTAACGCGATTTACGATTTGTAGGCCGTAGGTTCCAACCCAGTCAGGCGGTTTACTTTGTGTAAATTATTCTTCACCGCTGCTCTCAAAACGGCGAAGGAAAACCTCTTGAGGAAACCGACATGTCCTAGATACAAAAATTCGAAAACACGTGGCATGTACCAACCCGCACTGTCCCCGCGTGGTGGATTACGTACAGCCCATTTACTCTCACTGAGATGAGACCAGTGTCCCAGTGGTGGGAACATTATAAGCTGGTTATGTATACATGTTTAAAAAGCATTTACGACGGCTTTTGCGGCGTTTGCGTGTTTACTACTGGTCCTTCATGGCATCACTTGTACGGGGTTGTGCTAAGGTTTCGGATACACAAATAAATACGAGCTACTAATGCTTCTTTAACCCAACACACACACTTTTCTTTAAAGTTCAATATACATCGTCACTCGTGAAGGGTCTTTAAATGGATTATATCGCCTAACTGATCTACTTGAATCTTCAGCCCATCCTAATACCTACATAAAATTTCTATACGAAATATTGAATAACGGTAATTACCGTCTACTTTATTCCTCAAAGAAACTAAGTAGGTAGGTTTTAATATTAAAAAAGACTCGTACCGTTCAAGAATCTTAAACGTACATACATCACAGCGTTTCATTATTAATTCTGAACTCGTTTCTGAACACACTTTTATATTCGATAGCAACATCTCTTTGATACGTTACTCTTATTCAAACGTTCGGAAATAAATCTCTCAAATGAAGCCTTTTTTGTAAAGGTTAGGAAATTCGTAAAACATAAAAGTTTTCTTCTCTACATATTTTCTTTGAATGTGTTGCCCTTGTTAAAAATGTTTATTGATTTTTGTTTCTTTAATTTTAAGTTACGAAATTGCCATGAATCTACATAAATAATTAAATAAACATAAAGTTTATTCAGTTCAGAAGAAGCACGGTACAGTACAATATTAAAAAACTAGTAACAGATTACATGGACAGAAAGAGGTGGCCTTTGCCCAGCATTAGGACATTAACGGCTAATAAAAAAAAACAGATTACATAGGAGCCGTGCTAGATTTTTAAAAATTCCCTGAACCACAAACTAGGATTGCCTGTGTCGTGGGGTTTTTTTCCAAGTATGGCAAATATTTTCATATAATTATTTAACTGAAATAATTAGTTAAAAAAAACAAAAATATAATTAAAACTACAACAAAGTACAGTCACTGGAAAAAGTATGTATACACTCGGGTTTTTTCAAAAGCGATTTACTCCTTTATTTTTTAATGAAATTTGATGTTGTTACGAACATACTATTTTCGAACCCATAGGTTTATGTAATGTGTCGTATTACAACGTTGCATTTGTTATTTCATGAAAAATCGCAATTGAAAGTTGGCAAGTGTTGACTTATTGGTGCTCGTGACTGTACAATGTAATAAAAAAAGGTAACCAACTAAAATTATTATTTTGTAGAAATACGGTTTGATGACAAGAGATTTAGGTGCTTTTGGGTGTAAGTGGATGGTGGTGGGGTGTGTGTACTTTGAGTATAAAATTTTAATTTCTATGGTTTAAAAAAAACTATGTTACTAATACCTACCTAGTATACAATTATATTATTATACGCTTTGGCCATTAGATTCGCATACAAATGACTTTTTATGCATTTCCACAACTAAAATATGATCACTTAAAATTCAGACAGCATTTGCGCTAAAAATATTTACGTTGCGTTCAAAGGCAAAAAAAAACAAATACCTTCTAGAGAAATCAAAAAGTTCCAAACACAAAGGTTGTGAGAAAGATAATAAATGACGAAAACAGCACATTTCCCGAGGGTAGGACCTCAATGAAATAGATATACCATGATCAAATGGGAACATCGACAATGATTGGATAAACAAAAAACGACAAGTCACCGGAATAAATGAAAACTCTGATATTGGGTACAGTCGTCAACAAAAGTCAATATGTGTGCAAAAAGTAGAAAAAACTTAAGAGGCAATTCTCGTAATTTTAAGTGCGTTCACAGTCTGATCTCAGTCTCAATCTGTCAAAAACACCTCTAATTCCCCTACTTTTTTGACATTGATTGTCGCTGAGATAAGATTGCAACTAGATTTTGAACGTTTTTAATTAGGAGAATTGGCCTTCAGATCCACAGAAAAACAATTTGGCGTTTAACTTTTTCTTAGACCAACCACTATGTGGAGTGGGACAGCTAGAAGGCGTTGCGGCAGACCCCGAAGAAGATGGGGGGACAAGCTGGACAAAACAAACGACCAGAGGTCATGGGGAGAGGCCTTTGCTCAGCAGTGGGATGGAACAGGCTAGCAGTAGCATTTTAATCGATTTGAAATGGAGTCAGAACTACACATCACTTTCCTACTCTATCATACCACATAGATACGTCGGAACTCTACAAATACTTATAAAACCGACTAGAAATCCGAATCTTTGCTAGATTATCCTCTGAGTTCTGTTGCTCTATCCTAAACGAGTAATAAGTAATAGAATAGTCATTACTGAAAGGATAAGCATGAATCACGTTAGCTCGATTCATAAGTTATTCCAAATGAAGATCATGAAGATTATTTCACGATTTGGTTTTCTATCAAAAGTAACGTGAAAACGACATATTTCAAAGAGAAAATGTTTCCCATGCATACAAAGCGGTGCCATCCAGAATCTTAAACCAACATGCTCGTAATCTGATTCGCAATATCCCGTATTCGTGATATCCGGATATTGAGAAAGATTTTTGAAAACATTTGATAAAGTGAACAAAATGAAACTGGAAGATATATTATGTTGGTGAAAGCCGAGCGATACAAAAGAAGTGTGTAGAAAGCGTGTGTGTGTGGTGCGTGGGTGAACATTATGGCAGCTGCACTTATCATACAATAGAATAATACAGACTTCTTTTTCAACATTCTCGAAGACGTTCACGTTGCTATTCCCAAATGTCAAGTAAGAAGTATAGAGTTACTTCTTACTTGACATTTGGGAATAGCAACGTGTTTGCAACAAGTCATCACGTCAAAGCCAGGTGGCACTGGAAACTTGCGCTGGGGCTCTGTCTAGCATAGGGTCGCAGCATTATGCTGAGTGGTGGCCGGTAAGCGGTAAGTAATTATTTATTTTAATAATGGACTAAGCCCAGGTAACATCAGTGTTATTTCAATAAGGGATGGGTATGGCTGTTACCGATAAGAAGGCCCGCGACGCATATTACGACGCATATTTTCCCCAACTTGTTCTTTTTGTATTTGTGATCTTTCCCTCTGTCATGTTTACCGCAAATAAACGTATTGTCTTTCTTTCTTTCTTTAACAACCCAAAAAAAGAAAAATAAACGTGGTCAGCAAAACTTTTGCTTTCGGCTGTACTGGCTAACGATACACGAATGAACTTATGTATGTACAAATGGGACACAAAGTAAATATACACACAAATATACATAATTATAGTAAACATACACAAGTAAATATTATACTCCAATAATATTTGAGGGTCACAACATCAATATTTTAGGAGTTATTCTTACTAACGACTATCGGTAATGGCTTTTATACATATACAGGCGATATACGTAAACGTGATGATTGTATTCTCCTAAGAGTTACAGAGATGCCGCCGGGGCTGCGGGTTGTTCGAAAGAGATACCGTGGCCCCTGGCACAGGCAACTGAAGGAACACGGGTGGGTTTTAGTCAGTAAAAGTCTGATACGCCCTTCCGCTCAGCCAGAGCGGGAGAGGTAATTTGATGACTTCCCACCCAAAAAAAAAGGGTACAGAGATAGAGGTATGTACTTCATACTATAGTAACAAGATACAGGAGTTATTCCAAGTGTGGGGCAAAGTTTTTTTAAACAAAAACAATTCTTGATTCATCAACATCATCATCATTTCAGCCGAAAGACGTCACTGCTGGCCATGCGCCTCCCCCAATCACCGCCCCTTCTACCAATTCTGAGCTTCTCGCATCCAACGGATTTCTCGGTCCTACACCAGGTCATCGATCCACCTTGCGGGATGCCTTCCAACGCTACGTCTTCCGGTACACGGTCGCCACTCTAAAACCTTTCGGTTCCATCGGCCATCTGTTCTGCGAGCAACGTGCTCTGCCCATTGCCACTTAATTTTGGCAATTCTTCGGCTATGTCGGTTATCTTAGATATAGGATATCCTCATTTCTCTTCACTTCATGCTTAAAAGAAATAAAGCTTGCCTTTTGGGCACTTATCCCATTGACCGCATCATCATTGTTTCAGCCGAAAAACGTCCACTACTGGCCTCCCCCAAGCACCTCCACTTCGACCGGTTCTATGCTTCTCGCATCCAACGGGTTCCATTGACAGCGATGCGGACGAATTTTTTGATTCCCAATGAACTCATCCCTTTTTCTTCGTTTTTTATTATAATTATACTTGTATATAATATATAGGTATATGTCGTCGCAAGCAATTTCAATACATCAACATTATCAAAATATTCAAAATACTACTACCCGTTGATTCGTAATATTGGTAAAATTGTAACTTAATTCTCATTGGTTGATCGGTTAGTACAGTGAACGCCGTTCTAATTCCGCGCTATAATTCGCGCCATTTTCTATACGTAGACAGAGTCGATTTTAAAAAGGGTGGCATTCGATTTGCGGTAGCTGACGCCCTTATAGTTGAGAGCATACGATCGAAACTGTGTCACGTTCACCGTACAAACCTTTGTTTCTCATTATTCATAAAGTCATTGACTCATTGTAAATTATCAAATAAACGTGATTGTGATTTGTGCTTCAACGTACGTTTTACGGTTTGCCCAAGTACCCACCTTGCTCATGGAACCCGTACCAAGCATTAAGTTTACGTTACTTCACGTTAGACAGGTGAAAACTAATGTGTTGATAAAGGGCGAAGAATTGAATCCTGAAGACAGCACAGTATTCTGGGGCATAACTTTGGATGCTAAGCTTCAGTGGGGTCCACATATAGACAAATTGTCAAAAAAGCTAAGTTCTGCAGCATACGCTGTTAGAAAAATTCGTAATTTAACTGATATAGAGACAGCCCGTTTAGTGTACTTTAGCAATTTTCATAGTGTAATGTCGTACGGTATTCTATTGTGGGGAAATGACGCTAATATTCAGACTATCTTTGTTTTGCAAAAGCGAGCTGTTCGATCTATTTATTAATTAAGTCCAAGACACTCGCTCAGAGACAAATTTAAAGAAATTAATGTTATGACTGTGCCTTCTCAGTATATTTATGAAAATCATTAATATGCCCATAAAAATATAAAATTGTTTAAAAAATACAGTGATATCCATGATATTGTTACGAGCTTCGGGTTCGTGACAATAAAAACTGCCGATAAAAATTACTAAAAGTTACACTTTAATTAAACAACTCTAATAAAACTCAAACACACTAATTATAAAACACAATCGCTCATAAGTCGCACTTGAAGATCGCTTTCGATGTATTCGCCTGTATCGCATAACAAAGTCTGATTGGTCGTAAGTTCGTAAGTTTTTTTTTGTTTTTTTTTTTTATATACACTTTGACATTAATGAATTTGATATATACTATGACATTTGCTTACTTTGTAAAGTATTCCATTATTTTAATTATTGTGAATGTGAAGACTATGTGGGTCATTTTATTTTTTATTTTTCTCTCTGTTCTGTTAGTTTTTGTCATGGTCTGGCAGTTTGAGTAATTAATGTGGCCTACCCAAATGTCCTTTCTTTGGTATTGTTCGTCGAATCGTCGAGCTCTTTAAGTGTTGTGTTGAGCTGCACGATTTCTGACAAATGCGTGCACTGACTGGACAGGTCCTCTCAAACTGTTTGGTTCTATCTTCAAAAAACCATCTCAGACATCAATCTACATGGTCTTCATATGATCTGACCAAGATTATGTCTGGACTTTAAAAGAGACTGTGACCTCTGAGTTTGTTTCGGCTTTTCTTCTCAGACTAGTCAGATAGGAAACGCCGACCTCATCTAGTTTTAAAATATGATTGACGTGTAAAAGTGTTTGTACAAACCTACTTACAAAATAAAATCATTTATCAAAAAATTATGATGATGATCCTGTTATCGCAACGCCTACGCTCGCGCCATCATATATTTAATTTAGTGTTAGCTTGTAAATTATAATTAAGGCTTTTTATTAGTAGAGTTGTCTTTGTGAATACGTCTATCTATACTAATAATAATGCTGAAGAGTTTGATTAATTCATAAAAAGACATAAAGTCAACTATAAACCTTGCAGACTATACACACAGCCAATGTTTTCACCTCAATATGAGCTATAAATCTTTTGGCTCGTGCCAACGCCAGAAACAAGAAGACGAAGAATGATGGTACTAGGTAATACACCACGTAATAGATAACTAGTATCTACACCGACTATTATAAGGCCCCTCGCCCACGGCGACTTTTTGTAGCGATGCAGTAGCGATGCTGTCGCGCGTTCGCATTGATACAGTCGCGATGTGGTCGCTAGCTGTTTACCCTCGCTCACACTACGATTCTCAGTCGTGATGCAAACGCGATACTGTCGCGCTTCTGTCGCGATGCGAGTTGCACTGATGCTCGGTTCTCCACTCACGCGCCACTCTCCCTCCGTTCTTTCCCCGATGTCGTCCGACACGGTCGCCCGTTTGCATCGATACAGTCGCGATGCTGTAGCGCGTTGCTAATGCGACTAACGCGCGTTAGTAGCGATGCTGTCGCACGACAGCATCGCTACAAAAAGTCGCCGTGGGCGAGGGGCCTAACACATGGAGATAAGATAGATAGATATGGGGCACTTTCAACCAGGAAAATCTAACACTATATTTTGTCCAACCCGTTAATCGATACTGATCGTCATCTGCCTAGCCTCTTCCATCAAAGTCAACTTACAGTCTAACCGGATTCAACTGAATATCAGTTTTTTTTAAGTGAAAACTTCTTTAGTGGCGTTGTGCACTTTTTTTGTGATGGGTACAAAATGTTAAACTCGCGTCAGGACACGTGACCTGATCGAAAATTCGTAAGACGGAGGGAGAGCATACCGCATTCCAAAATATCAAAAATACACAACGTTAATATTCAAGTTTTCACTTCTACCGGCACTCCCGGAGTGCAACCCGTTTTTTTTTACATTGAGCGACTGCCTACCTAACCTTCAATACGAACATGGCATCGAAACTACGGATTCAATAACTAATAACATAGAAAACAGAGAACCAATCAAGCAAATACAGTCAAAGAGATACTCCTGTAGCAGTCGAGGAATAAATAAATGTTTATAAAAACAGAACGCACTCCTGTGACGTAATGACGACCCCTCTTGGGGAAAGAGAAAGGATAATATAAACATGGATTTGGAAGATTGATGATGGTATTATTCGAGGGAGATGAACTGACAATCACATATGGAGAACTCTTACGTTTGCCTAATCAAGCGGCATGTTGTTTATATTTTGTATTCTGAAACATTCATGTGCATTTCTTGATGGATCGTCAAGGAAATTGGGTAGGTAATGCTCGTATTCCAAAACGACTCAAGTATGTACTCACGCATTAATCTCGATGCAAAACTGACAAGTTTTATAAACATTACTCAAATATTGTTTTATGGTTGAGCGTTGTTCTAGATTATATACCTAGAGAATATGGGTCTAAGTTTAAAGACGGTAAATAAAGCTGTGACTCGATATAGTAGCCATACCTACTCACTACCTACAACTTGTAATTCACTGACTAAAATATCATTTACGACGACCTAAATAGACAAAGATCTCGGCTAAATAAAAATCGGGTTCGATTGTCGCAACAGAACTATATAATATTTGACTAGAAATAGATATCTCGTCTGGGTCACGATATTAATGTTCTCTGTTTGTTTCAGGCTACAATTATCGCTGACAACGAGCTCAGAGTCCCTAGTGATTCTAGAGAATTCTAATTCTCCAGGCGAGGTTAACATCCTGGAATTAATTAGCATAATCAATCTAGTAATTGCTTTATCACTTTTAACAACAACATTGAATTGGCACATCACTAAGGTGAAAACTATTCAAAAAAACGTTTTAAAAAAGCCAATACATACGTACTAATTATACAGAGTAGATTTTTGAGATGGGGCAGTAAATACACCTTGTCGTTTAATGACAAACAAGTGACATTCAACCTTAAGGTAATAAAACAATTATTACGAGGTCGACCATACATAATATACACGGACAATTGTTCTAACATTACAACACAAAATAGAACCACCAAAGCCAGTTTACTTCGAAACTTAAGCCCATAAATCTTGCATCAAATAACAGAACTTCCCCGTAAAGAACAACATCACAAAAATTTAATTTAGTTCCCCACAGCCGCGGTTTGCAGCTTATTCCGAGGAATGCTTGTACACACGGCACAGGTTTACTTATTCAGTGCCTTGTTACTCACTCTACTCTGCAGAATGCCAGCGAATAAAGATGCAAGTCGTCTTGTACGGTTTCACACAATATTTCTGTAGTACTTGAGACTTGAGTCATTTCTGTCTAAGTATTGTGTTAGCTATTCTTTTGAGCTGCCTTGGTTGGATTTTTAAAGCATGGAATCTCTGTTTGTTGCCTTCATATTAAATTATGCAAAAGTACCTATCACACGAAACGGAATAGGCTATTTGATAGATTTACGTACTTTAAAAATCGTCAAGATCTTCATGCCCTTGTTAAATGTTTATTCGGCATTTAAAATGGACTTTAACGTTTAAATAATATAGTTTGTTGCCAACAAGGGCACTTAATTGTTAATTATAGAAAGAAAGAAAATAAATTTATTTAGCACAGACTAAAAGACACACAATACACCAGATAAAAACAAAAAATAAAGATCAAATAAAAAGTGTAAAGTCCGATGTAAAAAATTTGCAGGAAAGTGTGTCTCACAACTGCGCCAAAAAGGCCTACTTCAGCAAAAATGCCATACAACTAGTGCCTGACGCTGATTTTCAACTACTGGACCTGATGCGTGAGGTGGTTTATAATACAGTAAACACATTCGAGTCCTTTTTGGCAACAAACTATATTATTTCAATGTAACAATCCCTTTTCAAGTTTCGTCCCGATTCACCCCTGCATCTTATTCACCCCGTTTGGCGGTACACGTTGTTTTACGTTCACATTTATTCACTCCTTTTTCTCTCATCATCATCTGCCTAGCCTCCAGCTAGCAGCTAGCGGCTTCCAGTCTCGCCCATCCCAAGGTTTTGTGGCATCTGAATGCCAATATTTTACATGAAGCGACTGCCTATCTGACCTCCACAACCCAGTGTCTGGGCAATACGATAGCCCTTGGTAAGACTGGTTGTCAGACATTCGGGCTTCTGACAACCCGTAACGACTGCCAGAGATCAGCATATGACAGCTGGGACCAACGGCTTAACGTGCTTACGTACGTACGTTCGTCCTTCTACGCCTTCTACGTACTCCTTTTTCTCTCATATCATCCCTAAAAATATGAATTAAAAAATAGAAGCTCACATTTAGATAAATTAGATAGGACACTAAGAGATTCTACTTGTTTTATCTTCGGTTCTCTGATTCACACCCACAACCAATTAGTTACAACAAAGTGAACTCGGTTAAACGTAAATGAAGACGAGTCGAGTCGCATCTATCATATTATCCACAAACCTAAATTCGGCTCAGTTAACAGAATTAACAAAATTAATTAATTTTATCGAAAGTCATGCTTCTCTTAATAATTCCGAAAGCTCGTTAACGTTATGTCATTATTAATTCCGATTTAATGTGGAATAACTGTCTACCACAGAGTATGTAATTCGTGATTTAAACATTTAGCCAATTCAACTTCAGGCAGGCACTTTTTGTTTACAAGTAACAGGACATCGAGGACGATGACGAAGCCGTCGCTATTACATATCTATCACTCTAATTGCGTAAAACACTATCACTCACAATCTGAATCATTTTGAAGGATATTCATTGCTTCATATGTTCGAAAAATTTGTCTGCTCAACAACATAGGTAAATAACGCAATGAATGTTGTTAAACTGTCAAAATGAAAGCAATTCCTACTGTTAGTGTGTTACGCAATTACCCCGCAGGTCCAGTTTTTTTGTAGTGGCCAACTTGCCTTTATTAACATGAATACTATTATGTTAATCATATATTTGTGGGGAACGAATCCGCAAGAATAAGGACCAAATGAGATTGCATCTACGTCCAGAAAATAACGTAGATTTAAAATAAAATTTTGGGTAAATTAATATTGCTTAAATAACACGGCTGAAATTAATGTATTACTCACGATAAACAACACATAACATACCCATTAAATACGAAAATTAAATGCGCCTCAAAAGTCCAAACAATACCAGCCGTTTCCCGTAGAGAATGTACGAACTGAAATAAACAACGAAACGATCCGTGAAATCAGTTTCATTCCCATATGCAAACGTGAAATTAATTCAGGGATGATAGTGGTAATACTCGTAAATTACCATACTCTTTGTTCCAATCGTGCTAACCCGTTTAAAGGAAAAATTGAGAATATTTTCCCGCCCACGACCGCCATTTTGGCAGCGCCATCTTTGAAATAGGCGAATAGTCTTTTCTGTTGCTATCTGTGCAAAAGCGAGTGAATTAAGCAAAGTGCCACGGATCGTTGTTGGCTACTCTCTACCGAGTACGAAACGCATCGTTGCGACGCTTTTCCGGATGAAAGCCGGAAAATGCCCGCTAGATGGCGTTGTTTGAAATACTAATGTAAGTATTTTCAGACTTTGTATTCTTACGTTGTAACGTAACGTAAGTTGTAACTTACAAGAAATAAAAATGGAAATTTTAATGGACTTTTTATTTTCTATCTTTTGAATTAAATATGAAAGGCTATTGCACATAGCGCCACCTGTTACATTAATTATGCGGTGTTCGACGCATGAGTATGTGTGGTGTTCTATCTGTGGCGTCATGAATTCCGGGCGCTGTGGTTATGGCCGTAAAAAATGTGGTACGCCTGGCGGAAATGCCGATAGATGGCAGTACTGCTCTTATGGGAAACCAAAGTTTTAAAATAAAATAGCCAGCCAGCATTCTACTGAATTTTCAACTACTTTCGAGGGCGCTACTTTTTGTTGCCCAAGTTTCTCACAACTTGCGCACAAGGAGTTGTGCGCAAGTTTGAAATCAACAAAATTACCCTGGAACACCTATCTCAAGACTATACAAATAATTGTTCCATGCGAGCATTAAAACTGTTTCCCTTAATGCGTAAAGCCAAGCCCTTATCCACTGAGCTGTCAGTGCTCTGTTTTTATTGAGAACTAATTTGTGATGAAGTTCATTAAATTTTCTGTTTGAGTATATGCTTGATTCCTACTTGTAAACATATTTCAAGTACGCCCACACAAACAAAAGGAGTAACAGAGGATAGGTATTATGAGTGTGGAATTATCTAATATACATTTGTTGCAATAACATATTCTTGAAAAGCACTGAAGGAAAACATTAAATAACAATAAAGTTACTTGTATGCCAATACTTTATTGTTATTAAATGTATTCCTTTAGTGCTTTTCAAGAATATGTTATTGCAACAAATGTATATTAGATAATTCCACACTCATAATACCTATCCTCTGTTACTCCTTTTGTTTGTGTGGGCGTACCTACTTGAAATATGTTTCCTAGGTTTATTCTTGTATAACCCATGTTTTTTACCAACCCGCACTGGGCTCGCGTGGTGGTGAATTATGGCCCACTCCCTCTCACAGAGAGGTGGCCCGTGTCCCAGCAGTGGGAACGGTATGGGTTGATAATGCGTTTTTTTTTTTTACAAATACTCCTAAAACGTATCTAATAGATGACGTCTGCATGTAACTGTCCCTCTGTAAAGCAAGGCATCCTCATTTAAAGAAAGAACCAAACATTGTTCTTGGAACTTGATGCCTCCCATTTTAGTTCAGTCTAGATTTCCACGAGTGGTCCAATCATATCTACGTAAGTACAGACCACCTTGAAAAAGTCCGTGACAAAAACGGTTAACTTCATCATTTTCATTCATAACATCGCGTCTAAATTCCCCGAAGGGTCATCAGTTACGTTATAATTTTCACGCGTACTAAATCAGAACCTTCCCACAGCCAATCTTCCCTGTTCGATCTTTAAGTTTTAACATTTTAGCCGAAGCAGGCGTCCTAGAGGAGCTATGGTGTCGGCCAGAGGGGGGGTTGCACGGTGCGAGGGGAGGAGTTATGACGTCAGGCTCCTATACTGCGTGCACAGAGCAACGCCACTCTCTATCCGGGTCACCTATTTTGGGATATTGCACTTTGACGTCACAACCAGGATTCTATGTAAAACGTATCGAAGTGCAGGTGTTTTTTTAAATGATGGATGGGTTGAGTGGTTTGGCATGATAGATTGATTTAAAAGGTTTTGTAGTCATTGTTATACTGATGAATGTTTGTTTGCATGGTTAGTGTTTGCATTTGCCGGACACAACTACATACTTACAAATTACCTATCCCGACTTAGGTAAAACCCAGCGATACCCACGATAGATGTGGCAAAAAAAGACACCGCCTTCTATCCATCCCACTCATTTCCGGTTCTACCGTAGCTATTCCAATATAAGAGAGCTTATAGCGAAACCTAAATTAAGATATCCTCTTATGCCGCATCTTTTTCTAGATACTGAAGCACGTCGGTTTAATTTGAACGATTTCTTAAATGAAAATATAACTATCCTTATAGTTTCTTATATCATTTGGGTTTAAATTTGTTGAGACAATTACAATAAGTATAATCCACAGATATAAAAAGTCTTAAAACAAAATTAATATTATTTGCGAAACGAGTGTTTTCAATTTTAAAATCGTTCGAATCAACGTTACATTTACTTCGCGAGTTCGAGCTAGGCCTACGGATCGGACAAATCGATGTCTTTGTTACAGTATTACTTCGCTGCACATACTACACATGATTCGCTAATGAGCTTTTATTGTCCACTAGATCGTATTTTATACTTTAAATAACTTTGCAAACGCGAGTAGCCCAACTTACAAGGCGCATACTGCCAAGCGAGGGGTAATGAGTTTGAATGCCTTGTTAAGCTACGAGTAAACGCTAAGTTGGAGGGGTTACCAGAAACACTAGTACCTATAAACTTTATAATATAAAGCAACCCACATAGCTGGTAATCTAGTTAAAATTATGTGTGCACAGCCGTAATTTATTTTATGTTTATATTTGCATTAAGGTTTGTATGTAGTTGGAAATCCTATTAATGAAGTATCCTCGTCAGCTCGGCCATGACGCAAACTCGATTAGTATGGATCGAGCTGCAACCTCCGATAACAAAGTTTAAAAGTGTTCCTACAGGCTAGCTATACAGATAACCTACTCGTACATGGACGGTAAATATCGACGAATAAAATATTGTGGGACTAGGTCAAACTTACTGTCTGTTAATCCTCTCGGTATGATGAACTAAAGATACCTACCATTTATGAGTACACTACTTCACAGCTCTATACCAGTACGTTTTTTTTTTAAAACGTTGCCCCACACTAGGCATTTCTGCTGTATCGTGGGTGCGTTCACAAACATTTAAACTCACGTACACAAACAGCCAGACCCGGAACAACTACTTATAGGCCATACAAATATTTGTTCCGTGCGGGAATCGAACCCGCGAGACGCAGCGCAGCAGTCAATCGCTTAACCACTGCACCGTGCCGTCAAAAAGTGTGTTACAAGGAGCGACTACCTATAAAAGTAAAGCTGCACTCAAAACGGAGAAGGAAAACATCGTGAGGAAACCGGCGTGTCCTAGAACCAAAAATTCGAAGATATGTGACATCTACTAACCCGCACTAGGCCCTCGCCGTGGATTATGGCCCACTCCCTCTAACAGAGACGAGGCATAGGCCTCGTCAGCCAGCAGTCGTCAGGCATCTGACCGCCATAAACTCAAAACGATACCCCCTTGGTAAGAACATTTGCATCACTTCATCAGAAATAATTGTTGAGGAGAACAAAGAGATAAATGAAATCTAAACTACCTACCTACCTATCTACTACGGCAGATAAATGATAAAGAACGTTATTTCTATAGGTACGTTCGTACAAACACTTTTACACGTCAATCATATTTTAAAAACTAGTTGAGATCGGTGTTTCCTATCTGACTACTCAGTTTCGAAGTAAGGCCGAAACAAACTCAGATGTCTGTCTTTTTTAAAGTAGACATAATCTTGGTCAGATCATGTAAAAACCATGTATAATAAGATTGGTGTCTGAAATGGCCATTTGAAGAAAGAACCACACAGAATAAGTGAACCTGTCCAATCAGTGCGCGCATTTGTCAGTAATCGTGCAGCTCAACTCAGAACTTCAAGAAGCTCAATCGGTAGGATTGGATCACCTAATCTTCTACTTACTGTATTGTTATCTTTACACCTCGATTTGTTATTTAATTTCCTAACAGCGGGTACCAAGCCTTATAACTAACAGAGACATATTTTTTTCTGACCTAGACCGAAATTGTTAAATGTCAATAGTTCAGGTTAATCCAATGATTTCCACGTAAGATGATTATTGCAAGAAAATATCGTTTCGTTGTAGAGATAATAGTTAAACCAGAACGTAAGCCATTGAAAACTATAAATTATGTTCGATTGCCGTGAAACAACAGAGCTCAGAGCGAAGTAATCTGGAGAATGTTACAATGCAATAGATAAGCTAGTCGATTCTCAACAGCCTTCTGCGTATTTTTATGATTAGGAAATCTCAATTCCATATTTGATCGTGTAAGTAATTCTAATCTAATTCCCATAGTAGGCTCCCATAATAATTAGTGGCAACTAAATTCGCGATTGAGCTGGAGCCGCACCCCTCGGCCTTGCCTCACCCCGTTCTCGCCAAACCTGTTTCAGAATGAAACTGACCTAATTCTACCGCTGCAGTCCCCCTCCGCACCAACTGACGTCATAGCATACCTTCAAACCCAACAAGTATATATTCCAATTTATTATACAGGCAATAACAATTGCACGGTGATCCAATATAATGGTGAAAGTTGCCTGGCAAGGAGTATGGCTGTTACAGCGTTACGGTGTTAAGGGTCCAAGGTATGGAGTCAAAAACTGGGTCATCCCGGGTTGCAAGCCTCTATTCATGAATCGAAGCACGCAGGGTGATGCGCTCTTCGTTCATTCTTGGTCGGACTTGTTAATCGAACATGGTTCCACCTGCGTCCGACTGACGCATGAATGATCTATATTGCGCTATACATTTGATAAAAATAAATGTAATTATAAGGGAAATTGGTAAGTGGTTTATATCGTTTATGGTTTCTAAAAGGAATGAGAAAAAAATAGAGAGGTACTTCCTGAAATATTTAATTAAGAAGGCTTTTGCATCGTCAAAATGCTCCTAATAAGTAAGTTATTCACCCAAATTGTGATATACATGTCATGTTAAATAAGTATTTAATAAGTTCAGGCTTTCCAAGGTTTAGCGTTACAAAGCCCTTCAAGCAGAATCTTTGAAGTATTTACTTACACCCAAAAGGTTAAGGGACAACTAAGTGCTTTAAAGGTATAGAATTTATTTCTCTCCCTGAAATAATAGAAAAGACCTGGCCTTGGACAACCAACACCATTCGATGTTCACACAAAAATCGATAACTCACACAACCAATATGGGGCATACCTACATACCTAACACCACGTTTCAACTTAAAACGAAAATAGCTAACACCATTATCAGACTAAAATACAGGTCGTTCAAATAGTACGGCCCATGCTTGCAAGGCTGGCTGATGTCCTTGCTGCCTGTGACGCACGTACTCGCCTTGGCGATGAATGGGCTTACCCTGGACTATGATGAAACACCCTGTGTTTAAATAGTTTACTTCGATTTTGGTTGGCTGTGGAATTTGGTGGATAGGTTTATAGAATTTATGCTTTATTGTACAGTCATCAAAGGAGATAAGTAACCAGGGCCGTCGGATATAGTTGAAGTTTTGTAAGAAACCGATAGATGTTTTCGAATAAAATTTAATTTAATTAATAGACAACAAACAGTTAATTTATCAAATTAAATTTCATACATTATCTCCTTTGGCGACTGTACATCAAAATTTTAACAAAGCTCATTTTACAAATCCTTCAATATTCAGGGTACAACGTCGGTCTTATCGCTAATAGCGATATCTACCAGACATAAGAGCGATTTCTGGTGTCTGCATCTTCCGTTATGATGTAGGAATATCTCCCGCGCCGAAGGCTAGTCTCCTTTGAGATTGACCGCCATAGCCGAAATGCGTTCTGGAGGACTTTAGGAATTCAATCGTGTGTGAATCAAGAATACAATACAAGAACTAAAACTAAATTAATTGATAACTTATCATTTTCTCTGAACACACTCACAGCTCTTTCATTTTTTTTGTAAGATTTATATTATATATGATATATCCAGTAGTTAACTTTGTCGAATCAATAGCTATTGAGAATTTATTTTAGAAGAATTTAAAGATATTACGTAGTTATATTCGCAAGATTATAATATTAATAGAGCAGGCTTTTTTGCTTTTATAAAGCACACAAAATAGTCTAGCCTATTAAACTCTAGCTAATAAGTAATTTGTATATAACCTAAACTGTTAAGTAACTATAAACTAAAGATATCCAATCACGTCATTCATGTGTTCTTTATAATCGTCAATTCAGCAGGATACAAACCTGACCATGACCTTTACGATTTGAAGCTTCTGCCGTTGCGCTATTCCTGCTTCGAAATTGGGTTGGTCACCGTTCTTTACCTAGCACCTAAATATCGAAAAAAAAATAACATTAATGACGTCACCAAATGATGCCAACCACGAGAAGTACACTTGGAATACGGCACAAGACATTGGATTATATTATTTTTGTATTGAAATTACAAATCTTCCCACGTTTTCACGCAATTTGATTCCTTACCAATAATTGTTTGGTATTTGCAATTCTAAATATAACCTGAAAGGTTCATTCATCAAATCAAGTGTTACGTACACTTGATTTGATGAATGAACCTTTCAACAGTATTATATTCTGCAAAACAGCTCCATTATAGGTTACATCCGATATTTGATTTCCCACCAACGCATTTTAGGACGCATATCCACTTAAGCAAAATTGTGTACTGAAAATGTTTGAGTTACCTTACTGTTCTATGTTATCAGAGCTGGTATTAAAGAACTAGCATTGCAGAATCTCATCCCAGTGCTTTATGCAAAATCGTATACGAGAGTCACCTCACATCGTCATCATCATCAGCCGCAGCGGCCTATGTCAAGCAGTCCACTGCTGGAGATAAGCCTGTCCAATTGCTCGCAATGTAGCTCGATTCTCGGTAAATCTTATCCAGCAGCTACCAGCCACCCTGCGAAGATCGTCGGTCTACCTAACCTGAGGGCGTCCATCCTAACATTTGCCGATTCGCGGTCTCCACTCAAGAACACGTCTACTCCAACGGTCATTGGTTCTATGGCTAATATGGCCCGCCCATTGCCACTTCAGCTTGCTTATTCTGTGAGCTATGTCGACAACTTCGGTTCTCTGCCAGATCACCTCATTCCGGATTCTTTCCCTCAGAGAGACTTCAAGCATAGTTCACGTGTTCGTGTCAAATATTACGCGTTGGTTGGACTACACCTTTACCAACGCCTATATTAATATAAGGCTCTTCAAAAAATATTCTATTTCAGGAATAGATTTCCGTGAAACGCAGCTCTTTCATTCAATTCGCTCCGGATGTATTCTACCTTTCCTTTCTGTCTTTCACATGAAAGTAGTTTATTAATAGATGCGATATCAAACTATAATTACCTTTGCAGTAAAATTGCTTTTTTATAGTTCTCCGACCCAGCGCAGTGATTGGAAAAATTTAATTGCTTTTCAATTTAACACTGACTGATAAAATATGAAATATAAAACTGTTATTACTTTATCAAATAGTTTTTTTTTTTAACTCAAGCAATATCTAGTTTTACATGGAACTGTATTAGGAATGTATGTATGAATAAATAAAAAAAGAATTTTTTGAAAAATGTATGAAGTAAATGAATACAAAACTAGAAATAAAGATAATACATTTATTAACTAAACTATTCATAATTATGTCTTCTGTCGGAGTATTGAATCAAACCACAGTTTTTTTTAAACAGAAATATTATCCCTTGACTGTCAGTTTCAGCAGTCATTGTCATCCAAATGTACAAAAGAGGCTGTTAAAAAAACTTAAGGCAGAAAAACTCCAAGAGGAAATACTACGAAAAAAAAACTCTCACAGGTTTACCTTCACAGCGATATCAAGCGTTAATTAATACTCAAACCTTCTTCCTGAAACAACATTGCGGCCAAGGCTTCATAATTTGCCGTTAATCATAGTCCCAATATATTTCAGGTTGCCTAGCCGCTTCGGTTTCCTCCTAAATGTCAAACAAGTAGAGTCGATACACTTCCACTTGTTGCATCGTGACCGGGTCACTGCGGGGGTGAGGGGGTGCGGGCGGCGCGGGGTACCAGCCCCCAGCATCGGTCAACGACCCACCGGACGCACCCTGTCGCATCCAACCTATTTTAAGAACAGCCTGTATAGGCAAAGTTCGAAGGTCAAATTATGCTGCTGTTGGATTATGTTGTTTTATTTTGGATTAAGGGTTGTTGATGAAGATAAGAATACGTTTCCATGTATGGACGTTTACTGCAATTTTTGGGTATTATGAAGAAGGCAAATCCATTAGGTTCTTAATTACGATGAAATGAAATTAATAAACACATTTTAGTGAAATGTCTATAAATCAATAAAGTACGGTTTTTATTCCTTCATCTAAATAACATTGAAAAAACTCAAAGAAATTTCAATAATTTAGTGAATTAGATTTTTACACAGGTACCCACTTATTATACCTACGAGGTCTTGTATACAATGTGTACCCGTATATAAAACAAATTGCACTCAATCCTAATTCTAAACTTACACGTAACTCATATACAAGTTAAGTATAGGCTTTCTAAGTATACCAATGCATTGAAAGTTATTAATAACATCTCGCTTCTATTTCAGATGCTGGGTTGCATAATATAGGCTGGCATTTGGTGACGTCAGGGGGCATGAGAGGCGCGGCGCGGGCGCGGCAGGAGGTGCCCATTCATGGGCCTCCGCTCACACACACAGAGACACACCCCAACACACCGCCGCGAGGCCATCATTGTGATTTTCGTCATGACGTCACTCGCTCCCAACCAATCACAGCGCAGATCCATTCAAGCCTAACTCCTGAAGGGAATTTCGTGCGGGATGAAGGCAGCAGTCGACGGACGAACGCCGCGTCGTTGGTAGCCGTACTGAGGCTCCCGCGCTCTCGTATCGTGGAACACAAAAATTATGTTTGTTGAAAAGTTTTGCGAAAGTTTCTTTGGTAGTTTTAACTTTTCATGTTACAAAGACTTTTTAATTAATGAATATATTGGCATGATTTTCGATAAGGATCGCCTGCCTCCAAACTTTGGATTTGGTAAGTAATTGAAAAAAAAAATAGAAAAAGTTGCTGCAGTGGGAAAGAAAACCGTTAAGTTACCGTTAAGTAACCGTAGCTTACATAGAGAGCACGTGTAGGTCTACGAGCGTCTACGCTACGATGCTACGTTGCTACGGTGCTACGCCGCCTACGCGATGTCTGGCTCGTAGCTCTGTAGACTCGCCCACGCTTTGGAACTTCCCAAAGAGGAAACGTGCCTAAATATTTATTTTGTTCAGAACGAAGGACCTATCTTTACAACTTTTTTATTTTTTTATTTCGATTTAATATACAAAATTGACTTATGTAAAGTGATGAAATAAACGTAGTCATGAACGTTGGTACCTACTTGAAAAACCAAAATATAAAAAATGCCCAATTGTGTTTTGTTGTGATAGTCTTGAAACGGACAAGTTAGCCCCAGAATGTTCAGAATTACGTCCGAAAACCTCCTTTATATACGTCATACTCATTGTTCACTTCTATGTTAAAGTAATCTGGAAGCTGCATAATCCCCGTTAAACATCGATACCTAATATTATGTTCAATTGCAGTCTAAAAGTGTATTACATACGAACTAGTTTTTAGGTTTCCGTATTTTCGAGAGCTGGAAACTGTCAAAACAGTCCCACACTCAAAGATAGAAATACCATTGAATTTGCTGAATATAACGAGAATGCCGGAGTAATTGATTCTCACGATAAGTACTGTAAAAACGAACAGCTATCTCTTAAACCTATAAAGCCTTTGTCCTACATCTCCCTCTGTAACTTCACAAAGTCAGCTGGTCGTCTCGCTGTCTTAGAGACCTTTCTTGAAGGGGCACGCAGCTGACTAACCCGTTGTCATTGCACAAACTGCAAAAAATCTTTACAATATTGTTTCCCAACCCTAGTCCATTAAACATAAAAACCTAACTTAACCCTAACTTAGACAAAAGGGAAATTAAATAACTGAAGTTATGAACATATTATTATCGACTGAAATACTTTTTAAAAGTAGGTATTTAATTTGAACAATCCTCGTTAATATATGGATTTCCAATATTTGCAACAAATTTTATAAAGTTCTTTCAAAATAGCACGAGAGTTCTGTCCAATTATATTAATAATAAATTCGAAAATCCAATTCTCGATACCAATATCCAATATTACTGTTAAAATTCTTTCGAATCAACTCAAGTGTTCCGTGCAGTTGTTTTACAATTTTCAATCAAGAAATTCATATTATGAAAAAATCCTTTATTATTTCGGGAATCAATTTGTATCTGTTTTTATTGCAAACGAAATCCGATATATTCAGTTCATTTTTCCCGGATACATTTTAATTCAATAATCGGACTCAATTCGTGAAAACTTTAAAGTAGTTTCTATCGATAAAATCATCAGTGATTTGATATGATTTTTCCATCTCATTGCATTTATTCATTCCTTCATATTCATACACATATCTGTATTTAAGTCAAGACTTTGCAACAATAGCTTAAAGCTAAGGCACAATTACGGCCCCTGAAAGGCACAGCAAATGAAAATAAAATGATTTTTTTTTTTTCTAGATATGATTTTTATTAATAATTATATTATATAGTATTTATTAGGAAATACTAAACTAATTTAGGTCTTCCCTGAAGCTTTAAGTTTGTAAGTCTGTTACTATTTTACACTTCCATTTTAACCCAAGGTTGTTTATCAGAAAGTCCTTTTGCACGATATGTTATAATGCGTAAATGTACATTCATGTAATACATTTTAAAATTTCGGAACACTTTAGTTCCGAAATTTTAAAATAGTATAAGTATATACCTACTACCACATACATAAATATCACCCCTAAGCCAATGGTTTAAAATATCATACAATATATCCACCTAACAATCCTCATTATGAGGGGCTCGGCTAGGTAATAACAGCTGCAGGGTTGCTCGATCAGGTTAAGCTACGCTAGCCGCAGTCGATCCGTAGATGAGTGACCATTTTCACATACTGAGACCTCTCGGTGCCTCGGAAAGCACATTAACCCGTCATTCTTGGATCTTTGACAGTCGTTACAGGTCGTCAGAAGCCCGAAAGCTTGACAACCAGTCCAACCAAAGGGTATCGTGTTACCCAGTACCTAATTGGTAAAATACTGGCATTCAGCTGCATCCTGTTAGACTGGAAGGCAACACCAACATAGTTGGGAAAAGGCTAGGTAGATTGTGTAACCACCTGTTTGGTGTCAAGTACATCACACATTTTGTATGAATCAGTATAAACAAATACATGTCAACTTTGTCCTAAATATCCAATATCTTTGTCTTGAATATCGAATCTGGAATAGTTTCGCTTTGTCTCAAAATAGCCGTTGGCCTACATTGATCACTTGGAAGATGATGTGCAGTAGGTAGGTAGTATAGCAGATAGATAGTTATTCTACCAAAGCCTGCGGACATCAAAAGATATCTGAGATCCAATATTCTCAGAACATCCTGTGATATCTAAACCACAGGCTATGACGTTATTCGTCGATACAAATAGATATTCGTTCCTCTGGAGCATATATGAATGAAAAACAAGTGAAACTAATATATTGGTGTATCCTATTCGAATCGATACCTATAGCAAATACATATTATCGGCACCGGTCAGTCACATAGAACGTAGTCAGCATATAATGTTCCCACTGCTGGGACACAGGCCTCCTCTCGGTGAGAGAGAGTGGGCTGTAATCCATCACTCGGGCCCAGTGCGGGTTGGTAGATGTCACATGTCTTCGAGTTTTTGGTTCTAGTACATGCCGGTTTCCTCACGATGTTTTCCTTCACCGTTTTGAGAGCAGTGGTGATGAAATAGTTTACACAAAGTTGCCTGCCTGGGTTCGAACTCACGACCTACAACTCGTAACCCGGGACCATGACCGCTGGGCCACCACTGGTCACCGGCCACAAGACAATCATCTTGCTCTTCATTTCATCAGTTAGTATTTTAAAGCCTCAGTAAATTACTATGGTCGGGTAGAAGCGGTCCCCGCGATTAGGAATTTATTATTCGTCTGCAACTAAAAATGACATTTTCCTCCAATATTTTTTAGTTCAATAGCAAGTTTTCGTGTTTTTCTATGAGTTCACTTGCACTTAAGTTGATATAATGATGGTGAAACTTCAGTACTTGATGTGAATCACTTACAGCTGAAGGCCAATTCCCGTAATTAAAAACGCTCGTTCAAAAACTAGTCACATTCTCATCTCAGCGACAATCAATGTCAAAAACTTGTCAAAAATGTAGGGACATTAGAGGTATTCATTAGAGGTATTTTTGACAGATTGATTCTGAAATGAGACTGTGAACCTTCTTAAAATTACGAAAATTGCCCCTCTGCTAAAGGTCTAGTCTACACATCATTTGAACTTTTGTGTTCAAGATCGATTGTGTTAATTCTCTTATACTGTGTTTTTTTTTCGGATTATTTCCACATGCTTAATCCCATAAAAAAAACTCTTTTGAATTTAGAAATACACTTTACTTCTTACATGAAGAATGTTTAACTATTACAACAACAAGGAATATAATTAGGTTCCGTATAAACAAGAGCCAACAACGATAATTGTTTTAATACTTGTTGATGAATAATAGTTTGCTGCACCGGACGACGTCATTACGTCGGCGCCGGCTGTCGCTGAAAACCAGCGCTGGGGCTCTGTCTTGGGTAGGTACATAGGGTCGCAGCATAATGCTGAGCGATAGCCGTTTTGCGTGGATGTGACGCATGTCAACCATTTCTTATTGTTTTTTTTTCTTTATTTGTTTTTATGTTCTTTTTTGGGTCATGATTACCGCAAATAAACGTATTTTCTTTCTTTCTTTCTTTCTTTCATAAGTTCTTTGACCCATTTGAAGCGTTAGTTATTGTTAAAATTGAAAAGCAGTGTTTTGGTTAAGAATAGTACGTGGGCTTCGATTTACCATGAAGATGAACGTAGACCTTGATGTATTATAAGCTCATCTCAATAAACTCTAAAGGAAGAAACGTAAGGGTAAAAAGTGTTGACGGGGCCCGACAGGGCTGAACCCTGCCGGGGTAGCGGGATCGTCCGAAAGGGTTACCGCTGCCCTGGAACATAAAGGGCTAAGGAAGGAACACGGGTGGGTTTTAGTCAGTAAGAGTCTGACACTCCCTTCTGCTCCACCCAGAGAGGGAGGGGTCATTTGATGATTACCCAACCTCAAAAAAAAAAAAGGGTAAAAAGTGTTGGCACCTGTTTCACAGGTTACACACAATCAAATGAATTTAAGCCATTATCAGTATTCATTCGTAGTACCTTTCTAGGATCTCCATTTATTATGACCAAGTTTGCTAAATGCAATAGCCTCGTACTGTAACGTAATAATATTGTAGTAGAGCATATACTGTCTTATGTAGTTTAGTCATGTTGACCGAAAACAATGTCGGAGTACGGTCAACAAAGAAATTAGAATGAAGGCAAAAATGTAGACCTTTGAAGTGCAAAAGCACTTCGTAGGTCGTCATAGCCTCCCCGAGCGGCGACAGATCATAATAAAACGCCCGGCGCACCCTGCTAACAGCTGGTACTCGATAACGCAGAGTCCAGCTGGCCAATCATCCCCCCACGATGATTCCCCACGGTACTCCCCAGGACCATCACTTAAGGCAGTATTCAAAGCCCCCACAACTGAAATTATATATCCATACGACGAAGAAGAAGGTCGTCATCGTTACTTTTAGAGTAACCGCAAACTTTTACGAATACACTCAGACGGTCAGTGTCAAAGCACACGTATAGCATGGTGGTAAGTGGGTTTCTAATATAAGACGGGCAATTCCCGTATGCAAATCTCAGTCTGAATCTGCCAAAAATATATCTAATTTCCTTGCATTTTTAAAAAGTTTTTACGTTGATTGTCGTCGAGATGAGACTGCGACTAGGTTTTAAACGTTTTTGAATACGGGGGTTTTTAATCGGCCTTGCAAGGTAGAACTTGTTTATCATTACAAATCTTTGTGTTACTCAGAGGCCGTTGTTTCATGTAACCCATTACCATTTTGGTTTCCTACTCTTTGTTGTGATACCGACTTTTGGTTCGTTCTAATTTGTCCAAGGGGTTGTAGAGACATTAAGGAGTATTTTTGGGAATGTGTGTTTTTATTAAATAACCACCAATCACGTAGACATCAAAAATAGCTCATTAGTAACCTTCAGCCAATCTCTTCTCATATCTTCTTAGATAATTTTCGATACGTTCGTTACTATTGGTACAGTGAATATTTTCAGTTTCCTTTATAGTTCGCTCCCCAATTTGCGCTTTTTGACTCGTGTTAGGTCATGAATTTAATTTATTGTTTTAATATTTCCGAGTTCAAAGCTGCAGACGAACTGCAGAGGCTTCATAAAAACAAGACCCATAAAGCTGTACAAGCAATTCGTGTGCGGGGGGCCCGGGCTGTGTCAGCGGGGCGGGGGAGGCGAGAGGGGCTCGGTTTGACGTCAGAGCTTCCTCGTGACGTCATGGGTCTCTGCCACACCCGCGTTTGACGTCACCACTGCTTCTGGAGATAAATATATAGCACTTTTTCTGAAATTATACTGAAATAGATTCCAAGTGAGGTTTTTAAATATTTGGAATTAAACATAATAAATAAGTAAACAAAATTATTAAAAATGAAAACCCTTTATTATATTGCAATCTGTCGCTGAAAAGAAAAAATACATCAAAATACGGAAACGTAATTTTTCCATTTCCTATATCAAATTACAATTAATTCCCGTTAAGCCGCGAAAAATTAAGAATAACTAAACGCGATGCACCAAGGCTGAACGTCTCAGCCTGTAAAATTCAATGAACGAGCTTGGCGACGTCACTGACGCTGCAGATCATATCTTCGTCCTTGTTACTCGTACCGCTTGGTGACTGTGCGAGAGAGATAGTTGTTCCAGTGACCCAATTTCCCGACCTCGCTCGGGAGGGATCGGCGTCTATTTTTAAGCTGAAGGTCGATTTATTTATAGCGGGGTGTGCGGCAGGTGGCTAAACGTGTTCCGACCACCTACCAATGTAATGGCGCTTTTGGAATTTTGTCGCCTTTAACTATCATAGCTTTTAGTTCGGCTTGATTAGAATGATAAGTCTGGGAAAGTTTATACTTAAAAAAGATTATAGAAGTAACAGTTCCTGATTATTTTCTAATGTTACATTGACTTAGGGACATAACTTCTTACTAGTTTAGAAGGATCTATCTATCTAACTAGCCTGTATTGTCCCACTGCAGGGCAAAGGCCCTCTCCTTTTTCCACACAGTCCTGTCTTTTGCGAGTGCCGGCCATTGCTTACGGTAGGAGTCAAGCTCGTCCCGCCATCTTCGTCTTAGAAGGATGGGTAATAAAAATAAATTCAAAATAAAACAATGATTAGAGACGTGAACTTTGATCTTTCGATCCCTCTCAATATCCAAGCGCTTCCTATACCTACAGATACCTACCTAACGATGGGTGTGCAATTAAGTTTGGTATATTTTATGGTGAATCAAATTCGTCTTTCGTGTGTTTTACAAGGCATCTCATCATCTTCTGCCCAGCCTTTTCCCGTTGGGGTCGGCTTGCAATCTAACCGGATGAATACCAGTACTTAACATGAAGCGACTGCCTATCTGACCTCCACAACGTTACTGGATAACACGATACCCCTTGACAAGACTGGTTTTCAGACTTTTGGGATTCTGACTACCCGTAACGACGACTGTCAAAGATCTACGAATGACAGACGAGATCAACTACTTTACGTGGTTTCCAAGACACGAAGGGGTCTTGGTATGTAATGGATAGTTGACCATTTACGGACCGATCTCAGCAAGCGTTGCTCAACCTTGAAGATCGACCCGGGCGGCTGTTATTATTTAGCCATGAGCCCATCAAGACATTTAACCTTATTGTAGGTTGTAGGATAACGAAATGAACACTAGCATATGATAAAAAGTTTTCGAGAAGCTACGTAAGAACTAATTACTTACTTAAATGTCTGTGAGTCGGTAAACAAGTATAAGGGCTGATTTTTCAAGCGACAGATATCTTTTATTCGTGGAATAAAATTGACGTCTGACAGATTTTGTATGGAAAAACTGTAAAAAATTCAAAATTCAAAAAATTATACTTCGGTTTAAATTATCTGGCGTTGGGAAAATCAGCCCTTAATTGAGTATTTTTGTTGTAAAACTCGTTGCTATTTTCTTTCATTTGTTATCAACTCCACATTTGAATAGCCCAGCTCTTCGAATACGGAGTTTTCTTATTTACGTTTTTTTTAATTTAAACCACATCGTTCATGATAGATTTACCTAAGCTGCTGCTAGAAGAATGTTAAAATCTTGTTGTTAAGATTTTTAAGAAATACCTAGTGTTTTTATTTCACGAGGGGCTCGTGGGTGCTAAGTAACAACAGTCGCACGGGTCTATCGACAAGGTTAATCTACGCTTGCCGAGGTGGGTCTGTGGATGGGTGATCATCCATTAAATTTATTTAGCTGCATCTGGTTAGACTGGAAGCTGACCTCAACATAGTTGGGAAAAGGCTGGGCAGATGATAGTGTTTATTTTTTAAGAAATAGGTTCATTCGATTTCAGTTAATTCTGTAGAACATTATGATTGAGTAATTGAAACAAACGTTTCTTCAGTTAGGTCAATCCCTACTTAGGTATTTTTTATTATCTCATTTTGTCTTTTTCAAAAAGTTATGTTGGATTTTTAAATTAATTAACTTAATCATGCTATAGTGCGATTTCTAAGTAAAATATCCTGTTTCATTATAAAAATATACCATAATCAGCCTATAATGTTCCCACTGCTGGGACACAGGCCTCCTCTCAGTGAGTGGACACCACGCGGGCCCAGTGCGGGTTGGTAGATGTCACATGTCTTCGAATTTTTGATCCTAGGACATGCCGGTTTCCTCACGATGTTTCTTCACCGCTTTGAGAGCAGTGATGATAAAATAATAGGGTAGTTGCCTGGGTAAAAAAATAATAATTATATTTAGTCCGTAGATTACAAACAAAAAATGACAAAGCGCGTCAACATTAGGGAGTGGGGGGTCGTGACGTCACTCGCTTGCAAAAATGTCGCAGGCAAGTGACGTCACGCGGAACTTTAACAGGCGATATCTTCATCATTTTTTATACAATTGACAAAAGAAAAAATACGGGTTCGATATTTTTTGATAATCTAACTGACGGATTAATTAGATTTTTTTTGGAAAATAGCCTATTTACACAAAGTAAAGCTAACCTACGACCTACAGCTTGTAAGTCGCAGCCATTACCACTGGATCACCACTGCTCTACTATTCCTACTCTATTAGTCTACTATTAAAATATGAATAATGTAAATGATTTGTTCCCCGTTTTCTACCAATATCCTTGTAGCAGATAGGCCTAGGACCTGTACCCTTTAGAACATAAGCTACTTTTCTTCCTGGATATTAAATATTTCTATGAGATAAAGAATGATGAAATAAAAAATACACGCAGGTTGGTTTTGGGCTACAGCTAGTATTATATATTTCTTTATTTCATTTAAAACCTTACAAAATTACATTTTTAAATATTTTTATAAACAAAAAGATAACAAAACATTTTTAAAAATATAAAAAATTGTAGCCCACCCGCGGTATCAGGAACAGGGTCCAAGCTACCGGCGGTCAGGGCTCCAGAGACCTCTATTGGAGCCCTTCATTGTCAGGAAGTTCCTAAACTTCCTGACAATGTGAGCCGTGTCCAGAAGTACCGCTTTGTGAATCAAGCCCTTGATCCAGCTGCCCAACGAGAGCCTCCTCAGGTTTTGGTCGAGCCTCTTGGCTATTAACCCATTGGCTGTCACGACTATCAGCACAATGATTGCTGAGTCCAAATGCAATATATATATTATATATTTTATTGTTAGCTTGTTTAACTTATATACATATTAGATTATATATATATTGCACAACAATTTTTTTTTAAATGAACTAGTAACACTAGTAGTAGTGAAGAGGACAAATCTATCACAAAGTATGGTTGATAGGTCAAAATGATTCAGATTGAGATTAATAGTGCGTGCCATTAAGGTGATGAACCTAATTGCACATCTCATTCAGAATAATTTCGAATTTCAATTTTACTAATCCATTGCTTCATAAGTTCGAAAAATGTGTCTGCTCAACAGCGTAAATAAAGCAATGAATGTTGTTGAACTGTCAAAATGAAACCTATTGCTACTGTTAGTGTATTACGCAATTACCGCGCAGTTCATAAAACTATGAACTTTAAAAAATAAGTTTGAAACTTGCTGGCGAAGTATTTATTGATTTATTTATGGAAACTACCTAAATAGAGTCAATGTTTATTTATTTTTAGAATACTTTAGTATCGTCAATTATTTTGTCATTAGCATACACATTTCTTTTCATAGACAGAGAAAAATATATCTCTTTGTTCAAGGTATTTTATTTTATCAAACACATGCCCGGGCTTTACTTAATTTTGGGGAACGAGCTATGAACTTGTGTTATCAAATACTCTATCAAATATTATAAAGAGAAAAGATTTCATTTTCTGTTTGTTTGTTTGTTACGCTTTCACGCTAAAACACCTGAACGGATTTGGATGAAATTTGGCACATGGATAGCTCATTACCTGGATTAGGACATAGAATACTTTTTATCCCGATATTCCCACGGGGCCGAAACTTATGCAGGTGAAACCGCAGGGCGCAGCTAGTACTGTACAAGATCTACTAGAAGCGATAGGAAAAACGTGCATAATTATAATTATTTTAATTAACTATTGAAGTTTTATTCTTCGAGTTTTAATTAATTTTTCCATTTTTGTCCAGCAAAGTGCTTATAGTCAAAACGATTTATTTAGTACGATTTAAATCTTTGATTTCTTACAGGCATTTTTTTTTTAAGTGATCTTTATTGAAATGAATATTAATGAGAATATCCGTAATTAAAATATATACCCATACTTACAGCAGTGCCCACTCAAATGAGACTTTAAAACATAAAAGAAAACATTACCAAAATAAATTAATTACAAAAAAAACATACTATGCAATCAAACACTAGACAGCACCTGAACACACCGCCTGCTACTCTGCCGTACCCCGTACTACAGTCGTATCATTACGCCTGGTTGCCGGGTGTCGGGTGACAGGAAGGTACTTCCTGAGCGGGGCTTCAGCTCGGGTGTCTAATGTGCTACCTGTCCTTTTTTATTACTATTAGACCGGCTCATAGGTATAGCTTGGTTAACTATTAATTAACAAAAGAATAAAGATTTATGGCCAATTTCTATAATTTACGGAAATCTGTTTAAATTAAGACTCCATCTACTCTAGACTGTATCTCTACCAATAATGAAACAAAGATCTTATAGCTTTGTATAGTAGACCCACCCATTTGGAAGTAGCTATCACAGGTACAATTAGCTTACGAATCTATTTATATGCCCAGTTTGGCAATCAAAAATGCTACCACCATTGGTAAGCCACGATTCGTTTTTGTTTAGGTATAGAAACCGAGCAGTAGACTTGTGATATGTATCGAAATACTAAATAGGTACCTACTTTGAAAAAATGATGTCTTAAATTGGTTGTATCTACTTCCAGCCTCTGTCATTGGCTCGGCTGGTAACAGGCCTTTTGCACAGTTTCCAGATGGACACTAAAACTAACAGATCTATTCAAAAACTGAACGGGGTTTGATGAAAATATCTACCAAATAAGTTAACTGGATCTTGTCCAGAGGTGTTAGAAAAGATCACAAATAGTAGGTACAGACGCCAGCAGGTCCAGCTACCCGAAACTATCAAATTTTCCCATTTAACCTTGAACTTAATGCTTTAGCGATAAAGTTAAAAATCTTTTAAGGAAATTTGACAGATTGTAGTAGCTTGATGTGAGCTGCCGTCTGTACATTCGCAAATCCCAACACAACACAATACAAATGCATTATCATTTTTTCTTCCTGGCTTTAATGTGAATAGGTACACTTACTTACTCTTCAGAATCCAGCACCTGAAAATTAGATGACTTTTCGTAGCCTCGGTTAGAATGATACCCTTAGCGCCATCTACCCGCTCTGGCCAATACTAACAGCTTAGTGAGCTGCCGAACAAAGGAAAGAGCCACCCTACTTAGTTCTGTATGGCTTCTGAAAACACCACGAAGCTATGAGTAATATTTTAATCATTATAAATGAAAGAAATAATATTATACCAACTAATTTTAGAGATAATTCGTAAATTGAAAAAATTGGTAATTTTCAGCTGTATAACAAACCTGTTTTGTTTGGCTGTTTTCTATATTATCTCAAAAAACATGATTCAGGCTCATTTCAGACAGACGATCTGTTAATTTCCACAAGTGAAGATATCATTCTATCAGACTTTAAGAAAGTGTGTTAAGAACAATCAACAGTAGGTATTCTAAGTTTTAAAATGAATATCACGTAAAAAAGCTTATTAGTCTCATAGGCTGGATTGTACTTAGTTACTAAGAACCTGGTTCTTTTTAATAAAGGAGTTTTTTGTAAGCTGAAAATATTTATGAAATTCTGCTGTTCAGGCCGTTCATCTACCTACTTATTTTTGCACGCATTTTAGATCACCTTATAATTATTTTCAAATACTACACGTGGACTGCCAATCTTTCAGGATAAATTGTCTTCAATTCGTTGAACACCGTTATTATGCAAAGTATATGTATGTACCTTTATTAAGAAAATAATTTTAGAATATTTCACTTCCGGTACGTACTAACATTTTCACAATAACCTATACATTAGGAACTTCAGCACCCCAATTGCGTAACAATACGATCAATCACAATCTGAATGATTTTGAAGGATATTATTAATCCATTGCTTCATATGTTCGAAAATTTGATCTGCTCAACAACGTAAATAACGCAATGAATGTTGTTGAAGTGTCAAAATGAAAGCCATTGCTACTGTTAATAGTGTGTTTCGCATTTACCCCGCTAGCCTCCTGCGCAATTGAATTTATTCAGATTTAGAACTACGTGTGATTTTACCTTTCCTCGTCGGAGAGATTCGAAGTTTGGTATAGTACGGCAGGTACCTATATCAATGCTTTTTTTTTTTTTTTTTTTTGTGGATGGGAAATCATCAAATGACTCCTCCCGCTCTGGGTGGAGCAGCAGGGAGTGTCAGACTCTTACTGACTAAAACCCACCCGTGTTCCTTCCTTAGCCCTTTATGTACCAGGGCAGCGGTAACCCTTTCGGACGATCCCGCTACCCCGGCAGGCTTCGGCCCTGTCGGGCCCCGTCAACTACGCTGACATCTCTACCTATATCAATGCTGGGAATACAAACTGTTTTTGTCAAAAAGGGGGAAATAATATGTTCTTTGTACTGGATAAACGTACAGATAATGATTTTCGATTATCTATAGTGTATTGTTGTTTGAATGTTTTTCGTAGGTAATTAACCCCTATTTGAATAATGTTTATGACATTATTGTATTTAGTATCTAGTTATTAGTTTCGTATTGGAAAACAATATTTTGGATATTAATTTGAAAAATATGTTTAATAAATAAATAAGTGAAGGAAAGCAATTGAAGATTTGTTTAATAATTGTATTTCTTTTTACTTATTTTACACAATAAGATTTGAACAAAATCATCCCTGAAAATTTCCATTGAAAACCAAAACATAAATCAAACACTTATAAGTTTAGTAGGTAAAATTTACCTTTTCCTATTTATAGGATTCTCAAATACCTATGAAGTCTTCACTACAAACATGAAACATTGATTTAACTAGCTTCTGCCCGCGGCTTCGCCCGCGTGGATGTCGGAAATTGTCCCACGGGAACGTGCTACCAGGATAAAAAGTATGTCCTTCCCCAGGATGCCATCTATCTCTTTGCCAAATCAGAAGTTCAGTGGTTTAGGTGTGAAAATGTAACATACAGTTTCAAGGTCAAATCCTCCCCTTAAAATCGAATAACCCCTTTTTGCCCCGTCAGGGATCAATTTTCGTCAACTTTACATACTTATTATTAATTATTTTCTGTCAAAAGTATTAATACTAATTTTCGAGTTAATCAAGCCATGCAGTAAAATCCTCCACTGTAAAATTTACTACCCCTTTTCAGCCCGTCAGGGGTAATTTTCGAAAAACCCTGGTAAACATTATTCTTTACTTTCAATCTTAGGTATAAATACTCAGTTTCGAGTAAATCGGACCGCGCGCTAAAATTCTTCCATACAAACTTTGAAACCCCCCAATTCCCTTTTAGGGGGTAGTTTAGAAAAACATAAAATGGCAAACTTCATAATTTACTTAGATTAGTATTGGTGCCAAGTTTCAAGTTTATTAACTCAAGGAATAAGAATTTCCATACAAACAAAATCCCCCCATTTCACCCTCTTAGGGGTGGAATTTCGAAAAACCCTTTCTTAGTGAATACCTAATCTTCACAAAGAACGCACCCTCCAAATTTCATGTCTCTAGGACCAGCGGTTTAGGCTGTGGGTTGATGTATCAGTCAGTCAGTCAGTTAGTCAGTCAGGACTTTGAATTTTATACATAGGTATTATGGATAGATAAAAAAATATTCAACTCAACCGAATCGAGAACCTCCTCCTTATTTGAAGTCAGTTAAAAACGGGAAACAGGGTAAATTATATTAACACAGACGCCGGCGAAAATCAGTCGGCACAGCTTTCTATGTATGGTTTAGAAACACAGAAAATCTTGATGAGGATTTATATTTTAAAGTTAAACAAGAACATCTTTCTTTACTGATGTTTTATTAGTAATTTTCTCTTTGCCTTGACTAATCTTTAGAAAATTTTTATGTGCTTTTCAAACCATTTGCGATTTTTTTTTTTTTACTTATATGTATAAGTTAAAAACATACTTACACACACAAAAACCAGAGAGCTGTGTTAATTATTGAATTAACAAAGCTCTCTTATGTTTTTTTGAGTGTAGGTATTTAGTATTGACCAAGTACCTACTACAGTCCGTCCACAGTTATTTTACCTCTGATTTTGCATCACTGTCCAAATCACAGTGATCTTTACTGTCGCGGTTATAAGGTTGCTATTGAGTTGCTATAAGGTTCCTATTCGGGTCAGAGGTAAAATAACTGAACGGACTGTAGTTTTTAGGGCTGATTTTTCAATCGACAGATAACTTTTAACTGTGGAATAAAATTGACGTCTGACAGTTTTTGTATGGAAGAAATGTCAAAAATTCAAAACTATTCCTCAGATAATATTATCTGGCGTGGGAAAAATCAGCCCTTAATTGAGTATTTTTATTGTAAAACTCGTTGCTATTTTTTTCATTTGTTATCAACTCCACATTTGAATAGCCCAGCTCTTCGAATACGGAGTTCTCTTATTTACGTTTTTTTAAATTAAAACCATAAACAACATCGTTCATGATAGATTTACCTAAGCTGCCAGTCTGGAATAGGCCTCCAGGTTTAAATCTTTGTGGCGGTTACTTAATAATCCTGTAATGAGTGAGGCGCCGACCTCCTTTGCAGGGCTTCCGACCGGCCTCGCAGCCGACCTGTCACTACTTACGAGACTCATTTCAATGTTTTTTTTCCTTTAGGTATTAAGTAGACCTGGATGGATTTGTTGGAAAACTAATACTTATGCCTTTTTACTTTTAAGCAAGTGTTGTGTATGTGGATACCTTAGTTTAAAGTTGATCCTACATAACGCTACATACGCTAAAGTTGTAAAGAATGATTAAAATCATCAGTTACCAAAAAATCTGCGGATTTTTTCTCCGTAATGCATAGTTTCAATCAAACTTTTACGTAGATTACTCATAAAATAATAAAAACGTATCATATTAATTGCTTACTGCCTACATAAATCGAAACAGCTACATTTTTTACCAAGAATAATAATCAAATTATGTCAATTATATATCAGATAGGTAGATAAATAAAATGCAATCCTTCGAAGTGGCGCAAAAGCCTCGCGAAAGCGCCCCTACCTAATCCTGTGGTCTAAATTAAAAGCGCAACCGAGATGCATCACTTTATTCGTCGGCTTTCGTAAGAACCAAAATGGTTCTTATTGACGAAACGCAAAGTTTTGTAGGCCTTTAAGATAAAAAGGCAAAGCTTTAAAAAAACGGGAATATTAAAACTGCGGTTTGAAAGTGTTAAGTATCTGTAACAAAAAGCATAAAGCATGATCAGCCTAAAACGTTCCTACTGCTGGGACAAAGGCCTCGTCTCTTCGAGAGGGAGTGGGCTATAATCTACCAGGCGTGCCCAATGCGGGTCGGTACATAGATGTCACATGTTTTCGAATTATTGTTTCTAGGACATGGACATGGACGGTTTCCTCACGATGTTTTCCTTCACCTTTTTGAGAGCAGTGGTAATGAAATAATTTACACAAACTAAAGTGCCTATCTGGGTTCAAACCTACGACCTGCAACCTGAAAGTCGCGACCGTTACTATTGGGCCACAGCTGTAACGAAAAACGCTCCGTAAAACATTGTAAATAGGCTCTCGTCGTGGTAACAAAACCAGCATAAGCTGACCACCCATTCTATTGAAACTGCTTACTACGCTGGGCCAGCTGAAGGACGAACTGTTACCACTGACGTCTGCCCTCTGTGCCTATTGTACATATAATATGTCTCGAAACGTCATCGTCTTGTAGCCTACAAGACGATGACAACATTCAATTTATAAATATAGAAACACCAAGAACTAAATTTAAAAAAAAAACACTTTTCTAGCTTCTTCCGTTTTCGTAAGTTATGTAAATGTCCATTTGAAAAGGACTGAGGACGAATCGCACTGCCTAAAAAACTCTTTATAAGAATAGGTATTACAGATGTGTGTTTTAATAATCGGAAAAATAAGTAATTGAAATAATAACAAAAATTAAATTCATGATTTAATTTTTGTTTTTATATCAATGACTTAGTACTAGTAGGTAGAATTAATGCTACGTATGACGTGTAACAACAAGGCAAAAACGCCGAAAAAACACGTTTCTTGTGAAGACTTATGGAGACCCCCCATTTTAAACGTTATTTTATTTTTATTGTTATTATAGTGGCACTAGAAATTACACACTCTATAAAAATTTCAATTGTCTACCTATTACGGTTCATGAGATACAGCCCGGTGACCGACGGGCGGACAGAAGGACGGACGGACGGCGGAAGCTTAGTAATAGAAATACCTCAATAAAATAAAATACCAGGTACCTAATTCAAAAACAGCCTATACGCTATAGCTACTTCTATTTCACATACCTTTCTAATGAAGTTTACCTAGGTCTTCCTACCTACGCATTAACTACTTAAAATACAACCTCCTTTGACATGCGCCAAGCCGGCTAGGGGTGGAGGCAGGACATAATATAGGCCCGTGCACCAACTTGTAATGTAGTCTACTGCTGTGTTCATTCGCACCCCAACCTATACCGTCGACAGACGTCGCTCCAACCAAATAGTTTTTTTTTTTTACTTTAAAAGTTTTTGAAAAAGAAAATAGTGTTGAGTAATTCATTCAATATGATTTTAAATTATTTTTGTGTTTTTAAAATTCAGGGCAGTAAGTACTTTTTTTTTTAAAATAATTTTGTGTTTATCCATGTTATTTTTTCTTTTAATTTTGTTTTGTTTATTCTGTTAGTGTGTAAAACAAAACTCTCTCGAATTTCAAACTAAGTAACAAACGAGGGAGAAACAGTTTTGTTAATTTCTGAAATCACTTTGTGTATATTTATTTAGATGTTTATTTTTAATTGATTTTATAACACAATTGTTAAGATTGTATTATACAAAGATTTAAAGGGACAGTTATTTAGGTTCTACCTACTTGGATATACAAAAAATACAATAGATAGTTTTACATATGGCATACAATCTAAAAGTCATTATAACGTTACATTGTTTAAGCAATATACAATTTTGACATAATAAACTATATCTGTAATTTATGACAACGTGAAACAAAGTGTGAAAATGCTCTTACAAACGAAGTATTTTATTCGTTTGATTTTGATGAAATTTTATTTTAAATATTATAAAGTCTTCTAATAAGAGAAAATTAAATAAAAAGATGAATATAACCACAAAAAAATAACTACCAATTTATAAACCCACATCAAGCACCTCTTACAATCGTAGATAATAGTCTAAGTTTAAGCCAAAAACAATTTTAGAAATTACTAAGGCAACCAATTGTGAAGAGAGAATAAATGACATTCTATTATTATTATACAGGATCACAGGAACATCGACGGGCAACCTGTTACGATGGATTGGGTCATGATTCTGAACCGTGTTGAATTTTTTCGTGGGTTATCAAAAAAATATAGCTCTGTTCATTTTGATCGCGTTGGTATTGCACTTTTATATGAAACAGCTGATTATTTTTTGATAACCAACGAAAAATTCCTACTTCTAGTCTAGAATCATGTGCTGAATTCATGGTTACAGTTTGCGCGTCGATGTCCCTGCCACTCTGTATATAAATAAATTCAGAACGTTAAATTAATCAACCCTCAATTTTTATTAAGTATCATTTTCACGTGAACGCAATTCTATTGGTGCTTCTATATTTAAATACGTAACGACAGGGGCTCTAAACCTTTTTTTTTTATAAAATATATTCCAACTTGCTGAGGTGGCCATTAATACGGTATTAGTATCGAATGTTCCGATATGCGTGCATTAAGTTAAGCCGGCAGTATGGTTTCCTCCGCATGGGGCTTCACTCGGTCACCCGATATCTTAGTCACCTTACTTTTTTGCGACCCGTCCGACCGAACTGTCGCACAATATATGTATATTATATTGTAGTCAAGAATTATATTTTTTTACGATACGATGGAAGACACAAATTAATCTGCTTTGTTGAATTTGTGTTGACAGTTGTTTTTTTATTGATTGTTTATTTTAAATTAAGAATTTTATTTTACTTACAGACATTTTTAATTTTAAAATTTATTTATACTTTTTTTATAACGTACATTTTTAGCTTTAAGTATTAAGTTGCATTACATATCACCGTGGTTCTGACGCCTGTCTTAGAAGATCCTCAGACGAGTCTTCATTCTTCGGTTTTGTTGGTAAAATGAAGCCCAAAGCAGCTGCTGGCCACTGCACAAGATTAGTTAAATCTATACTCTTGTGCGTGTGACAGCGGCTATTGCGGACTATTCATTGTCTACGAAGTAGAAGAAACCACATCCGGAATTACGAAGAGGAATTAATTAATTATTTTAGGAAATAGGAGATAGTGTTGTGTTTTTTATTTGTATAAAGGAAGCTTCAATTATTTGGAACTTTATTTATTGACGTAGCGTTCTTAGTGTTAAGATTTACGTATCGATTGAATCTTCAATGTTCGAACTGTATTATATTTTACTATTACGGAAGCCTGAATCTGTAATTAATGACAACGTGTAGAAAAAGTGTGAAGATGCTCTTACGAACGAAATTTTTTCGTAATTTTTTGTGCTTAAATGTTACCTAAGTATGTTTCGTAAATCAGCCGTTTTTATGGTTTGAATAGTTTAATCATAATTTTTGCATGAAATGTTTTCCTGTATATTTTAATCTGAGCCCAGTGAGTGAAATTTTGCAGTAAGTTATTCACCCAACGAATCAGCTGTTATAATGCACTTACTTTACTCAGATGACAATGTTCACAGAAAAATATCGTTTATTTGATTGTGTAGTTCTAAAAATGTTGTTGCATGGTTGTTTTCATTGTATTTTTTTTTTGTTCTGTCTGCATTAACGGTAACTTTTTAGGGACTACCATGGATATACTGATTTATTTGTATATCATTTTGTGTTACAAAAAAATGAATTCATTTTTAATTTGATATTTATTTTTTCGGTTCGTGAATATCTGAACAAGCAATCATAATTTACTATGACATATTTATCAGAAAAAAATCTAGTAAGTACTTACCTAGCCTGTGTAAAAACACATGATCACACCCATTCGAATTTAATTAACAATAGGTAGGTATATTTGATTTTTTTTATTTCTGCTATAATTGAAAAGCAAATAGATACAATGAAATATGAAAGTATAAGAAAATGGTATCTACTGACGCATTTGTCTTGTTTATAGGGTTTCATATTTAAATTTTCTACTCATGCTTTCATTTTTATGTTTTAATGTTGTTTTCTCGTCAGAAGCTTTTAGTGTTACCTACTTTGTTTTGATTTACCGGTAAGTGCATTAATAGCCCATATAGTTGCATGCCTCGCTTCAGCCTTCAAACTACATTCAGGTAAGTAATTTTCATATTTTACTGTCACCATAGGTAGGTATAATACCCTAAATTGACTCCGTTTGTTTTTCCCTATTCATAGTTTTAAACGTTATTCAAACTAGTGTTTCTACTTGCATACTTTTAAATATTTCAAATGAATAGTGTAAATATCACATAAATCTTATAAATAATTAACTATACTTTTCGCTGAAGGAGAAATTACTTACTTACTAAGTAGTACAGTAAGTAGATACTTATTAACTTATCGAATAGATTCCTAAACTCGTAGGCAGCGGTTACTAGTACACCCTCATTTCGCAAGCTATGTTTAGGGGCGAGCATAGTGCCATCAACCTGGTACGAACAAAATTAAAAACACTACCCGAGTTGGGCATCTAACCCAAGCAGTAGGTGCTCCAGCAATCGTCCTTGCGACCACTGAAGCAACAAGGTATGAAGGCACAACTTAGGCACTACTTTTTTTAAACTATTTGATTAGTCGGTACGTACTTAGTAATGTAGCCCTTGTTAGGCACCTGTCCCTCCGCCGGCGATTAGCAAGAAGCGAGTAGAGCTAGCAAATAAAACCAAGTTGTTTGTTTGATAGTGTTCTCGCCAGTGGTGTGAATTTCTGAAGGGACAGCGATCATCTATAATATATGCATCTCTTTTTTCTAACACGGGACCTACAAAGTTTTGTTCGTTTCTTGAGCGATATGATAATCTATATAACTAGTCGCTTCCTCATCGGCGGTGGACAGGTGCCTAACTAGGGCTACTAAGTACGTCTTGACAATTACAAAGGGCCTGTAAATGTTTTAATTGAATCGGTGTCAATTTCATGCATGGCAATAGGCTTCCCTCTCGAGCCTCTTTATTATTCGGTACCGTGGCTCCACCTCTGCCTAAGTGTGCACCTCATTCAGGAAAAGACAGGCTGCAACTTTAACTTGATCTTTCCAAATATTTACTTACAAGTTGAGCAAAGAAAAACACATAATCCTATATCATGACCTGAGTCTAATCGATAGTCAAACGTCGCTGAAGGACGTCGTTAGCTACCTGAAATGTAGGAATTATATGATTATGGTCTCAATGCTGCAGTCTGTTTATATTTTAAATACCTACCTCGCAAAGCCTAGTAAGTCTACTAACGTACGAGATACGTACAGGTTGAGTAACGAAGATTTAATGTATTGCACTGTGAAAATAATATTCCTGATTGCCCGTATCCATTTATTTCTCAAAACGAATTAATTAAAATATCTCGTTGATGGATTGTGAAGAGGGCCCATTGAATATTAATTGTTGCTAAGATTACAGCGTTGCATGAGAAGGATTACCTAGATATAGGTAGGTACTGTAGTAGCATCTCTGACGCCTGCAATATTTCAAATTGTTCCTAAGCATCTACAAAAAAATCTATGAAACATCGTAGGTAAGTACTTAGGTACCTGAACTCAGCGGATATGGTTTATTTTTTAACAAATCTTGGTATATAGGCTCAGGTAGGCAACAATTATTGGTAACGAACGTAGTCCGGATTTGTGCCACGTGCAAGTCAATACGAGTAGGTTCGCCCCCTATTACTTACATGTGGATTAAAAATAACTGGTGAAATGTGGATATACGATGGGTAGTACACCTCTGCGTTCGCTTTTGTAAATTCACTTTAACCATCTAACGAAACGAAAATTAATATAAGTTGATTGCAACCTAGAGATAGGCACACTTGCATTCTCATACATTAAAACGAAAGTTCTTCTGGATCAAAATTCCAAAGACCATAAAACAATTTGCAGAAGACTTTCTTACTAATTTAATGTACAATTGAAAGTTATTTGTACTTACCTAGATAAAAATAGAAACAGATTGATCCTAACCATCCGAGCCTCGTGGATCAGTGGATCATAGAATGTGTCGACATCCTTTTAGTGTCTATCAATGTTTTCAGATTTCCAACCAGTTGTAGACATAATCAATCCATCGATTTACGATGGAGAGTGCATGGGAAATCTCTTTAGTTATTTTTGGATATTGGACAGTTCTGCTTTGTTAGTGATTCTATGAAAAAGATGAAAATGCAGTTCGTTCTATGCCTGGACTGGACTGAAAGGCTTTATGTTGTATAACATCATCCATCACGTAGCCATTGTGACGTTACAGTAAATAAACTTGCATGTTGCTTTTAATTTGACATTTATCTGGCTTTACAAAATGTTTTTGTTCCAATTTGCAGCTTAGTAGTTTGAGAAAAGACTGTTTTATTACTTTAATAGTATTTATAATTTAACTATGCCGTGGTACATCAAATATTCAAATTCGTTTTAAAACGCATCTTCACACACGCACAAATTTTGTTGCAAACTGATTTCTGAAAGAACTTGGTGAGTATTGAATAAAAATAAAAATTATGTGTGTGTATTTTAGTTATGTTTTGTTTTAGAAAGAAATTCATTGTCGAGTTTAGAAAAATATAATACCTACTATTGAATGTAGGTAGGTTATGCGGTTTGAACTTTCGGACACATGAAGGCAATTTAAACATGGAGAATATGGAACTTTTAATTTAGAACTTAAATGAATGCAAAAATACTAAAAATAACTCTTGTACCAACCCCTGATAAAGCCGTTTACAGAAGTAGATAAGTATTCACGCACGCGCAATGCTACGGCCTACGGCGTAGCACGTTGCGCTACGACGCGTCTACGCGTTTATTCCGCTCTACAAATATTTTATAAAGCTTTCATTGAAAACCTGCAGTTAATATCTTTCGATTTTTTTAAATACCATAAACTACCTATCATTGCCTTATTTTGTTCTCTTTTCAAGATCACACTTGCGTATTAGTTGTAATATCACTTGCTACTTGCTATATACTAGTCCGGTATGTATCAAATGTTATGGGTACCAACTTAAATTGTCCATAAGTATAATCAAATGATAACTGTCATTCATTGACGTTTTTTTTGGAAAATGGCAATTTTATAACGGTTTTAAAACTCAATCAGGGGGCTTACAACCAGCGCTTATAGCAGGGCAGAAGTTGAACTGCACTGCTTTTTTGTTCTATGACTAAGTACAAAAAAGCAGTGCAGTTCAAATTCTGCCTTGCTATAAGAGCTGGTGGTAATCCCCCAGTCCACTTGCTAAACTCGACTCTGAACTGCTACCTTTTGCTGTCGAAACTAATTTAAGTTTCCTCACTCACGATGTGTTTCTTCAGTGTTCACTTTAACAAACATATTTTCTTTTCGGTTTTCTTAACTAAAGTTCTTTCCAGCTTATATCAGCACATCGGAAGACGTCGAAAGCCTGAAGCCCTTGACAACTATTGGGCACTGCACAGGACTAGTAACCCGAGTATACTCTTGTGCGTGTTCTAATAGTTGTTGTCGGAGCTTCACATTCTACGGTCTGCGCCGGCGCTCCGACAAGGAATATTTTTTATTGTAATTTTAAACTTGTGTGTGTATCCCTTTGTAATTTTTGTGGCTAGCAACCCGGATGTGTTAAGGTATGATTCCGATGGCGGTGGCAGACCGTAATTTTTTTTAATGTAAACATTCCGCGCGCTGCGAAGAACGCGGCTGCGCGCCTCGATTGCTTTTATGATTCGTAAATCACGCGCCAGTTCGGACATTCAAGTTAAACACACCCATTTAGTTAACCAACATAAAGTGTAACGTCTAACTTTGAATATAGCTTGAATTCTTCAAAACATAAATGAATCCTGAGCACTGTTCACACTCTTAATTACAGACCACGTACAAACTAATCTGCATTCGCGATTTTATTTTCCAAAAATGTAAACAAATAAGAGTTTATGGAAAAATAACTTTAATTCCTGCACAATAAAGTTCAGCTTACGCAACAACTTCAAACGTTTTTATAACTTTTTCAATAGTCCTAGTCACTCTGAAATTAATCTAATAACTATTAACATAAAGTTGATATTTTTTTAACTTTTAAAGCCATAAATTTAAAATGTTAGTTTGTAATAGACTATAGTGTTGCTGGCGGACTTTCGGTTATACTTCTTGCAGCCACCTTCAGAATAATACCTTTAGTAGGTATTAAAGAGTAATGGTCATTACCAGTTTTTAAAGATTGTGCTAACAAAAATGTATGCCACTAAGCGGGCAACCACGTTCTATTTGCTTTAATAATTTTTCGTTTCCTTTTTTGTACCTATTTTTTTCTCATAGGATTACGGCTACTTTAACCCTACTACCGGACTAGCAAAACGTACATTCGATAGTAATAGGTAGGTACATCGACAATCTATGCTAACACATACAGTAACTAGTTTTTCTAAATGGTCAATCAACTCAGCCTATCGCAGTCCACTGCTGGACATAGGCCTCTCCCAGGCTCCGACACAACACCCCGTCCTTCGCCTTCCGAATCCAATCTGCCTTATTCACCTTCTTTAGGTCATCGGTCCATCTAGCCGAGGGGCGTGCCACACTACGCTTACCGATACGCGGCCTCCACTTCAGGACTCGACTGCTCCACCGGCCATCGGTCCTTCGACAAACATGACCTGCTCACTGCCACCGGCTAAATTAATCACCGTTAACCGTTGGTAAATGAATAAATTGTAGCTATTATTATATGCATAAGTAACTCGCACGCCGATTCGCGTTTTGCTCAAGGACCTCGTATCGGTGTACCTTTGAACAAAATACGTAGAATTTATAGGTACTTCAAAGTCGACAATCGACTTCGTGCTTTCACGAAAACAAATACTAGGAACAAACACAAATTTGTTGTACCTACAACAAGGCTCAAGAAAATAGGTGGCTCGTTCAGATGCCAATGTATACGCTTCTACAATAAAGTTCCAAGCCCCGTTCAAGATCTAAGCCTTAATAAATTCAAATCATTCATTAAACGTAAGTTGTGCCAGAAAGCCTTTTATACCGTTAAGGCTTATATCGAGGACAAAAAGGCTTGGGATTAAGCTGCTTCCAATTTTTCCATATTGAATGTTTTTATTTTTTTGTTTTGTTGTTGTTTTTTTTTATATACACTTTGACATTAATGAATTTGATATATACTATGATATTTGCTTGCATTGTAAAGTATTCTATTATTTTAATTATTGTGAATGTGAAGACTATGTGGGTCATTTTATTTTTTATTTTTCTCTCTGTTCTGTTAGTTTTTGTCATGGTCTGGCAGTTTGAGTAATTAATGTGGCCTACCCAAATGTCCTTTCTTTGGTATTGTTCGTCGAATCGTCGAGCTCTTTAAGTGTTGTGTTGAACTGCACGATTTCTGACAAATGCGTGCACTGACTGGACAGGTCCTCTCAAACTGTTTGGTTCTTTCTTCAAAAAAACATCTCAGACATCAATCTACATGGTCTTCATATGATCTGACCAAGATTATGTCTGGACTTTAAGAGAGACTGTGACCTCTGAGTTTGTTTCGGCCTTTCTTCTCAGACTAGTCAGATAGGAAACGCCGACCTCATCTAGTTTTAAAATATGATTGACGTGTAAAAGTGTTTGTACAAACCTACTTACAAAATAAAATCATTTATCACTTATCACGTCAGCACAGCCAACTGGTTCACGGGGGCTATTAATGTTACTTTAGTAGGTCTATTTAACTACATAATAGTTAAGTGTGAGCTAGTATTTTTAGTATTTCTTGTTTTTTGGACTTTATCGCTCAGCTGAGCTAGACATCGCGAATATCAGAATACTTATTTTCTGCGCACACTGGACAGTCAGCAAACTTTTTTTTTAATTTCTGGCACCACGTGCGATTTTCACCCTGGTATTATTATATATTACATTATAGGCATTGGTTAATGATGTTGAGATAAATAAAGACTTATGATTAATATTCATGTGTTATTATTTTTTTCTCCATAAATAAAACACGTGAATGCAATTTAGGAAGTTTATTGGAATTGAAAACACGTCAGTCTTAGGTGTCTAAACAAAACAGCAAAAAAATACGATAATAAACAAACATGGTAACATTTAATTAAAAAACTCGTTTTAATTAACTCATACACTTCTGAACTTATAATAAAAAAACGTAGAAACGGACATTTTGTAAAACTTTCCACGCCGAAATAAAGGAAACTATGACTAGTTTTAAAGTAGTAACCATAAAGTGGTGTTTAATAAACTAGTGTGGAACGCTTGTATAAACATGAGCACGACAACAAAGGAATGATTCAACATTTGATCTTATAGGCGGAAATAATTCAACTTATTATAATAAAAACACGTTTTTTGACTAACGTTGCATTCTGGGAATATATTATGGGGCAGTAAGCTAATGATTACATCGTTTATTGAAGCATGATTGAAGCTACAATTATTGAAATAACTAAGTTTAAAAAACTCACTCTCTTTGGCGACTTTAATCAATCAAAATATGAAAACTATCTGTACGCAATCTGAAAGCAAAAGACTCCTGCACTACTATCCGTTACCAAAAAATATGTCGTGATATCGTCCAAAGCACAAATACACTGGCATTCCCGTTGTCCTTGCGACCTTAGTCACATTTCGTTGGCCACACTGCCCTGGCCACAGGGACATAGCAGCGACGCCAAGGGAGAAGCTGGCCAGTAAAGACAACAGCAATGCACCCAAAAAATTAATACAACTATCCAATGAAAAGTTCAATCAAAACTTTTAGCAATTATGAAGTTTAAACTATTCAATATTATTATTTGACAATCATTTGCTACGAACTATTGTCACAACATCTTTACGACAAATGTAGGTATATGGGTAAACTTTTTTTTTTATTATTTATGATTATTTTATTATACACTTATGTACTTCTACTAATATATTATTTGTTCAATCAGATCGCGTCTGCAAAGTGGAGAGACATAAATAAGGTATACGCATGAAGTGAACTATGGAACATCAATTGAGATTACTGCTTATATTATTAAGTTAAATCGTTGTCATAATCATACTAGAATAATAATAAGTTAGGTCTTGACTAGACTAGCGGTTTCAGCTTGAGTTTTTTTATTATTCAGCGTAGAAGCACAGATTACTTATTAAGACACAGTGGTCTATGAAAATGTGTCTGTGAAATTCTTATTTTCAGTAACTAAGTTCAGTATAAGAAAAGTTTAACCCAGCACAGGTGTAATATGAGGCTAGGCAGACATAATTTAAATTACAGGAAACGAAAACTTTTGCTACATAACTTACATATCTACTATCAATCAATTATCAATCTACTTTTTCTAAACCACGAAATTGAAACATCGGGTCTAAAAAGGGGTACACAGAAAACATATTAAGCAAAAACCGCTAGCATTATCAGTTTCAGGCCTAATTACTGACCATTTGATCGTTTGGCGAAGCTTCAGTCGTCATACAAATATCGGGAAATCAATTAATCATTGTCATTGTGGTTAATTCAGTTTTCCTCAGGTTTCGCCTTGGCCGCGTCGCCGAAGAGCATGAGACACATGGTCGCGTGGAGGCATGCCTTGGCCGGGAGGAATTTCTCGTCGAAGGTTAGAGAGTATCGGTACATCCATACAGCTGGCTCGTATTCAGACTGGAAACAATTATTTTGTGTAATAATAATAATGCTTACAGTATACAAACAGGGATTATTTTCTATAATATGTGGACTATCTATAAATATTCTTCCATTTAGCCAACATTTATACACCTAACTTTTTTTTTAAATCAGCCTATACTGTCCAAATCCTTCCAGGAAATCTTTCCTCGCGCCGTAGATAACTGTATGTAGAAATAATATGTATTTGCAAAAAAAATATTAATTTTGTCGATGAGAAGTCTAAAGTAATGTTACCGTAAAACTGAAACAGATGTTTTTACGCTCATTTCAGAAGAGCCGTATCCGGTGATGGATAGAGCCGGACTGCCAAGAAAGCAGAAAGTAAGAAGTTCAGGAACAGGTTGCTAAGAGAGGATGCTGTAAACCTACGGTCAAGCTCTTGGCATCGCATGTCTTCATAAATATTATGTAAGTCTTTCATTCTATTTTAAACGATCATAGGTACCACACTAATCACAGACGTCTAACCTGCACTGGGCCCACGTGGTAGATTACAGCCCACTCCCACTCATAGAGAGGAGACCTGTGTCCCAGCAGTGGGAACATTATAGGCTGATTATGCTATGATCACTGAGGTCAGAAACACTCGCACTGTTCCATGCAGAAATGTACAAAAAAACAGTAGCTTGTATTTTTAAATAACATTTTTACTCACCAAATATGTATGAGACACTGCCACTAGGAAGGATTCTATTCGACTTTTCGGTTTCGTGTAGAACGCGAGGTAGGCAATTTCTTTAGCGTCTTTTATCTTGTTTTGTCTGTAAATAAAAGATTTAGAATTAGTATGCTGAGACATATTGTTGCTTAATGACCGTTGGGTAAATAGAAAATTATCATCGTTTCGTGTCAGTCTCAGTAGTACTAATAAAAGTGAAAGAGTGTGACGTCATAATTCGACTCCTTGTTCAAAATATTACGATTTTTTTTTCTATTATCTGATATCGTTCTGACAGTTAGCGGGAGCAGCTATAAAAATCAGTCCACCAACGATAAAAGAAACCTTGGCACTTCGATGTTCTTAAAAATCATCGCATAAGTATCAGTGATTTCCTAACGCAACATTTTCTACATAACAGAAATCCAACGTACATATGCAGCAGCGCAGTGAGCGCGCGCTCGGCGTGCGGCGCGCGGCCGGGCGGCGCGCGCGCGTGCGCGGCGCCCAGGCAGCGCACTGCGCATGCGCCGCGCCCGCCCGCGCCGCACCACCAGCCGCCCAGCGCGGCGCCCGCCCAGCATTCTGGGTACTGGATTAGACATGAGAAGATTACATAACAAAAAAAACATCAATTAAATGTGTAGAATATATTATATGTATACGTCATTTAGACCGACGCGGAGGCGGGCATGGTTTTATGTGAGACGGTACATTAGATTGTCATCAGTGTTGTTACAATGGCTTGTATTAAGGACCGTAAACCCGAAGACCGCCCGACGTGACGTGTGAGCAGTAACCGATCATAACAATTAACACTTTGCCCGAACTCGTGCGTGTGTGTTTTCACTGGCTTTCAAAAATCTTTTCGTCAGTCGTGCAGTGCTTCAGGCCAAAGTACCGTAAATAACTACGACGAGACGTATAACATTTATAACACTGACTGCTACTCAATTTTAAAAATACAAATACTTACCAATAAATAAATATTAATTTATTTAATAATCTCTCATCACTAATAATCATATCTCGAAGTACGTGAAAGTAAAAATAATAATACTTTATGTTTTTGCAAATTTCTTTCAATATTCATTGATTATTTTGTGTAACCCTACGACACAACGAAAATCTATTAACATGTTAACAAAATAAACTGTACCATAAATCTATGCATTTTTATTTTTTTAAATCCCAACTTACCAACTCCACATATCTGGCTATCTTAGCTCCCAGCTCAACATAATCGTAGAAGTTGAACACCTCTGCAAACTGATGCATCAGAGTGAGCACAGGCTCCCAACCTTCGGTGTCAACCTTATTGAATCGCTCTAGAAAGAAATCCTTCGACGGCTCGATGCTCAAACGACAGTCTGGCACCTTCTTATTATTTATAGGATTCAATGAGATGATTTCGGATGGTAACCTGGGAATAAAGAGTTTGTTGAAGTTTACATACATAGTTGCGGTAATTTGCTTTCTATTGTACCTAATATTGCTATAACTCTCACTCTCCACGGTTTGGTCAGTCATAACGAGCAAATAGAGAAAGGAAAAAAGCAACACAAAATGTAATAAATAAGTAAATATTTTTGTGTTTTTTTTATAACCTTTGGTATTGATTACCACGGCATGACTTCTATGGTTTAAAAAAACACTAAAGCTAGTCTGACAGACGATTTTGTTAAAACAAAAGGAAACTTGAAAACCAACGATAGAACAAACTTATATGATTTAAGGGCTGATTTTTCCAACACCAGATAATTTTATCGGAGAAATAATTTGGAATTTTTGACAGTTCTTCCATACAAAAACTGTCAGTGGACAATTTTATTCCACGAATAAAAATTGGCGGCGATTCCCTTGTTCACAAACTAAACTAAATTTAAGTTAAGTTCATCTTTTTCTTTTTATTTCATTAAGAAAAGGACAGAAGATAAATATTAGTTTAGTCCTGTAAAATTTAGATACTCCATAGCAAGTTTAATCGTGATTAAAAACATGGCTTCTAAAAATACGTCAAATTTGCGTCAGGCACTGACTAATTTGAACTGAACTTAAATTTAGTTTAGTTTGTGAACAAGGGAATCGGTGCCATTATCTGTCGATTGAAAAATCAGCCCTCAAAATGGGGATAAGAGACTTACTTTACATCAGCGTCAGAAAGTAACTCTCTAAAACTGATGATGTGCAGCCAGTACCCTAGTTCTAAATGCTGATAGGTGCAATCCTCTTCTGTGAGTGCCAAGTCTTCTGGTTGAATACCTTGACAACATACAAATATATTAGAAACACTATAAGTAAATCAATGCAACGTATGTCAGTTCGCGATGGGGAGTTGTATTCCTTTCTCCAGAACGAGAGGTGGTAAATTCATGGCCACAGAAAAATGTTAAGACAACAGTTACTATTGGTTGCTTCTGTTTAATTTCTCATATAAGTAATAGTACTTTCAGCAAACTAAGACGACACTATAGGGTATATTGCAAAGAAAATGTTTCATAATATACCCGCCAAATTGATGCGTTGTCACAATTCACATTTCCTGGAACCAACAGTCTTTGCAAAGTCGAATTCAGGCGTACTTTGGTACAGTTAAGAATTAAAAATAACCCAAGTATAAATTAATAACAAAACATCACGCCTGTATTCCCCGAAGGGTAGGCAGAGGTGCATAGTCAACATAATCAGCCTATAATGTTCCCACTGCTGGGACACAGGCCTCCTTTCTGTAGAGGGAGCGGGCCTGTCTGGGTTCGAACCTACTACCTACAACTCGTAAGTCGCGCCCGTTTCCACAGGGCCACCACTGCCTCCTCGGTGTATAGTAGTACAAAGAAATAAGAAAAATCAAAATTTACTGTCACATCCCCTATCACCGCAGCCTTTCAACTCCTTGCCAACGGTCTTCATCATAGCTTCAAAGTTCTTCAAATGTGCTGCCTTATCAGTCCGATCCTTCGGCATTTCCTTAGTAAATCGGTCGAAAATTCCGTCATTCATGTCCTCAACCGGCGCACCCTGGATATTATCGTCTTTTAGTTCAAGCATTCTGACTAAAGTGCTGCTTTCTGCGACAATTAGGAAGGAATATGTTAGGTACGGTAAAGGCGAGTGTTATTTGAAAGGCGAGTGGTGGTAGCGTTCTCACGAGGCGAGTCGGACAGAACTTAGTTGAACAGGTAAAATTGAAAAAGCCACGCGAACAAATCGCATGCGTAATGGAACACTGACCCATTAGTAGATAGGTCAGATGTGATTTCCGTTTTTTTTTACTCAGATCTCATCAATAGTTAACCATAGACGTTCAAAGTACAAGCATTCATGATTAATATAAACCAATTTTATTTGTATGCATCAACAAGTAGGTTAAGTCATGAGGACTTAACCTAGCAAGATCTCCTTTTGCGATTTCCCAAAAATCGTCTTTTTTGAGTTAAGTCAGTATTCCATTAAGCATGCGAAATGGTGGTCGAGATTTTATTAAGGCGTGTTCTCATGATTCGATTAAATTCAATTTAGAAACTTATCATTCCTGGGCCCTAATTCACTATGAACACTTAACGATTCCTTACTTCGAAACCACGTCAATTCCTTAGCAAATCACGCCAATCTCGCGTTCATTTCGCGCGGTTTCGTTCATTGTATCATAGAAAATCAGGCCCCAGCTCAGCCGATTTCAAGTCTTGTGAGAACGCCACTTCAATTATTGCTATACAGGGTGGGAGGGACATCGACGCGCAAATTGTAACCATAAATTTTTATACGTCATGTTTGCCGCAAATAAAAGTATTTTCTTTCTTCCTTTTATTTCTTTCTAAATAATCGACGAAAAATTTCAACGTGGTCCAGAATAATTTTACTGAATCCATGGTAACAGGTTGCACGCAGGCGCGGTCGCGGCCCAAATTTGGGGGGGGGGGGGGGCTAACCTAACTTAAGATAGTAAGGCAAGTAAATCATGCAGACTCTAGACAGCTTGAATGATTTTGGGGGGTCATGACCCCCACGACCCCCCTCGGACCGCGCCTGGTTGCACGTCGATGTCCCTGTCAACCTGTATAGTTAGAAAAATGAGTTCAGAGAAACACAGTTAGACTCGTTTTAGTATTTGTTAGTGGAAACTTTTATTGAATACAACAGTCATTTAACCTTAAAAAAATCGATAGATACAATAAGACCCCATATTTATGTATGTAGGTAAATATTTGTCAATAACTTACTTACCGCGTTCGTGACTGCCATAGCACTGAACATTAGTGAGATGGCAGTTTGTGCCGTCCTTTTCGCACACCATACTCATTCCTGGCTCCACTTGTGTGCATATATCTCCTTCACCGAATTCTGAAATATATGACATTATTTTTAACACCCTTAAATAAATAAATAAAAGACATATTCACAATAGACGTGTAACTTTATAGACATTTGGGGGGGGGGGGCATTCAAGTATTACGTAAGCACCCAAAGGGGGGTGGGAGGTCTTTGCTTATTTTTGATGACATGGGAGACGGGGGTCTGGATGGCGATGACGAGAGGGATTATTTTAGAACAGTCATAAATTGTGTCCCGCATAAGTAGTTTTTGCGGGAAAGAGTAACAAACATCCATCCATTCTCACAAACTTGCGCATTTATAATATTAGTAGGATTTTATATGGTGTACATAATAAAGGGTATTCTATCTATCAATATATACATATATCTAAACATACCTAAGTCCTGTAGCACATTAACTTGTCTAAACAGACAGTACCATCCATACAACATAGACCTCGCCAATCCACCCATGAAGCCTGGGTCCACACGGACCACTTGCTTGAGATGAAACATGTGAGTGTTGCGGTGCTTCTTTATCATGTTTAACTCCGCTAGGATGAAGTTTGTTGATGGCTGGACAAAAGAAAAGAAAAACATATTTCTCTGACACATCTCAATTTTAATTCGACTTTTAGTTTTAGGGCAATTTAAGAATCGTTTGAGAGTCGACTCAGCAATGGATAAGCATTTTCAACTTCTCCACTAGTTTTTCGGAAACATTATTAATTCTCTGAGGTGTACACCTGTAATACTCTTAAGATAGAAAGTTGTAAGAAATAACTACGATAAAGATGCTTAGATTTGACTAAAAAGAATCAATTAAAAACGGTTTCCGCAACCTAGGGTAGGTAAGTTCGATATCGACAAATTTTAAAATATTCAGTGAGAGCAACAACACTAGAAAAAGATAGTTAATAAATAAAACAATCATATTCATCATTTGTCCTCCTTTCTAGCTATAAGGAAAGCAACGCAAAGTCAACTGAAAACAGTTACATGAATGATTTAGTTTCTTGCCCATTCGTCTCCATACGAAACTCCCTTTTGGAAGGGGCAACTAGAATCAATTCTATTTTTGGAAATGTCATCACGTTTTGAACGTCAAAATTGATAAAAATATTGTTTGTGCCTTTTATGTGCGTGTTTGAAATAAATGATTTGAAAGATTTAAAACAAACCTCATAAAGACTAATTTTGAAAGCCTCTTCAGCCGCTCCTAGGGCCTCATCAAAGTACCCCATCTCCAAATATAAAGAAGCTAAAGAAACCAGCACGATGTCCTTGAACCGTCCTTCTACCGTGCGACTAGCGGTCAGGATACAATGTAAGGCGTTCACGTTGTTGCCGCGAACGCGCCAGTAGAGGGACGATAGCGTGTATAGCAGCCATTTTGGGGCAAGTTTCTGAAATTGTTAAAAATATACAAAATTAACATGAATTCAAACAAAGCATTTGTTTCAATTAAACTAATTATAAGCTCTTTGAACTGAAAGGAGCCGGTCAGTAAGAGAGATGAAACTAGTTGCCGATTCCAAAGTGTAATAGGTTCCTATGGAGAAGAACCGGCAACAAACTCTATAGACACTCTCATAAATCAAAATACCGTTTGATTTCGCAACTAAACTGGAGATATTACCCTACCATACTAGATCATTCTGTATTATATAGCACGCTATATAATAGCCATTACACGACTATCGCTTCGTAAATGATTTATATAGACTGCAACACCTTGTGGCCAGAGCTTGGAATCGGTACCAAAAGTACAGGTTCTGAACAAAAATGATGTGACTTCCATACAAACTTTCATGTTTCATCTCCTATTTTAACCCTTCAGGGAATGCAGTTTCAAAAACTCTTCCTTAGTACAAACAGTCGTTAGAAGGAACTCTAATGCAAAATTGCATGCTAGACTAGACCCAGCGGTATGGGCTGTGCGTTGTCTGTCAGTGAGCGAATTCATGCATTTAAGATTTTATTTTAAGTGATAACTCTTACCATCTGCATAGCGCTGTATATCCGCTGGCCGACCTCTGCGTCCTGCATATTACGTACCGACTCCAAGTCACCGTTAGCAACATACTCCAACAGTTTCTGTCGAAGGTGTTCCGTGACGATCACGTCACTAAATATCTGTGGTCTAGAAATAAATAACTCATGTTCAAGATAGATTCAACCTAGAATCTGAAGACCAATTCCCGTAATTAAAAACGTTCTGAATCTAGTCGCAATCTCATCTCGGCGACAATCAATGTTAAAAATCTATACTTTTGACAAGTTTTTGACATTGATTGTCGCCAAGATGCTTGTCAAAAATACCTCTAATTTCCCTATGGAAATTAGAGGTATTTTTGAAAAATTGAGACAGATCAGACTGTGAACGTCCTTAAAATTACGAGAATTGCCCCTCTGATATCACGTAGCATTGGGAGTTCACGAGAAAACAAAGACGGATGAGGAATTTTGAGCAACAAAATAATTATAGATACACAAGCCCAAGACCGCGCGGGCGCATTTTTCTTGCGGCGATATTTTTTGCGCACTGGATTTTCAACGCACTGCTTAGCACCATAATCAGCCTAAAGCGTTCCCACTGCTGGGACACAGGCCTCCTTTCTTTGAGAGGGAGTGGGCCATAATCCACCACGCGGGCCCATTTCGGGTTGGCGGATGTCACATGTCTTCGAAGTTTTGGTTCTAGGACATGCCGGTTTCCTCACGATGTTTTCCTTCACCGTTTTGAGAGCAGTGGTGATGAAATTAAATACACAAAGTAAAGTGCCTGCCTAGATTCGGACTCACGACTTACAACTCGTAAGTCGGGGTCGATACAGAGCCACCACTGCTTTTAGCACCGATAGTTGAAAATCAAACAGTGTGTTTTTAATGCGCTGGGATGCGCTCTGTTGGATTCTCAATGCTCGGATCAACACCGAGAGTTAAAAATCCAGTGCGCGATATTTTTACGTCCTAGCGAACGTGGGTTAAGATGCTCTATGGTTTTTAAATACAGTTTAGAGGATGGCCATATTACTAAGTCTTAACAGTGAAGGTCTACAGACTAGTACCCAAATGTCCTTTCTTTGGTATTGTTCGTCGAATCGTCGAGCTCTTTAAGTGTTGTGTTGAGCTGCATGATTTCTGACAAATGCGTGCACTGACTGGACAGGTCCTCTCAAACTGTTTGGTTCTTTCTTCAAAAAAACATGTCAGACATCTATCTACATGGTCTTCATATGATCTGACCAAGATTATGTCTGGACTTTAAAAGAGACTGTGACCTCTGAGTTTGTTTCGGCCTTTCTTCTCAGACTAGTCAGATAGGAAACGCCGACCTCATCTAGTTTTTAAAATATGATTGACGTGTAAAAGTGTTTGTACAAACCTACTTACAAAATAAAATCATTTATCATTTATTTAGTAGTGACTTACTTTTGCGATTTCTTCTGAGTAAAAGTAGCCGCCTCCTTATCATTGGGGCAGGTAGGTGGGTGCCACGGCAACTCATGTTCCACGTTAGCTGGCACCCCTATCTTATCAGTTAACAATGTTCTTAGTCTGTGAAACAAAACATACACGCTGAAGATAGGAAATTAAGTACTTAGACAGGATTCTTCTAACCATAGGATGGTTTCGCATCTGGCCAAACGTACGGTCGTACACGCAACGTAAACGCTACGCAATCGCGATCTTAACGCAGCATCAAAGGAAGGTTTCGGTACAAATACAATGTGTGTGACGCTAGCGCTGCGTATGCATTAACACAACGTTCACGCGGTATCTACAAGACGTCGACATACGCTTTATTGCGAAGACACAATTATATTAGGTTTAACTTGACATTTTAATCTATTTCGTGCAAATAATATATTGTAACCTAGCTGTAGGTAGAACTTTAAGCTACTTATGTCGTTTCAACTAGCTATTAAACTATAAACCTGCTTACGATATTACCTGGACAATAAATATATTTCTATTCTATTTATAAATGTTTCCTTAATACTACTTGTTTTTGTTACTTTCATGCCAGTAAAATGAGACGAAAAACACACTTTAAAAATTGTAGTGACATGAAAAGCAAATACCTTATTCCTTTATTCTCAAATGGTAAAAATATTTGATAAACGGCTTCCAAATTATCTGGAAATGATTCTGATTTATCTTTGCAATGTTTACTTGTCGGCCATTCCGGATCCTTGTCAAATTCTTCTCTATTCCTGCTTATTTTTAATGAAGGTGGATATCTGAAAATAACACATGTTTCTTGTATTAATATGATGAAGAATGTCGATTATATCAGCTTGCTAAAGAACTGTAAATCGAAAAAAAAAGCCGGAATCACAAGGGAAGGACTGCTGAGCATAATTCTGATGCTTAAACCTTTAGCTTCCGGTATTATAGTTTGTTATATGTACTTATTACCACTAGCTGTAATGCTGGAGACAATAAACGTTATTCTATTAAGCTAATAACAGGTTAGGTAATACGGGCTGGTGTCCCCAACTCCACGTCAATGCGCGTATTTTGCGTACGTAAGCTTATATATTATTTGATAAAAGGAGAAATAGAGAGGCACTCTAGTACATTCTGCATAAATAAGATAATTTTGAATGACAGGGATAGCACAGCATACAAACATATACATACATACACCATTATCTATAATTATCTATTTATACTAATAATAAAGCTGAAGAGTTTATTTGTTTCTTTGAACGCGGTAATCTCTGGAATTACCAGTCAGATTTGAAAAAATCTATTTGCATTTGATAGCCCGAATCTAGAGGATAGCTATTTAACATCGCGCTATGACTCTTTTTTTTTTATTGACAATGGGCTCACTCTTCACCTCAATCCAGCCCAGAGGCAGGACTAGGAAAAGAACTAGCGCTAGGACTTTTAGGAAAAGAACAAAAAACTCAAGAAGAACGCTAAGCTAAAACAAAGTAACAGCGCGGGCGGGCGATGCGTTGCGACGCGGTGGGATATGGGAACAGGAAATTTCACGCGGACAAAGTCGCGGGCAGAAGCAAGTTATTTGCTAAAAGGGAGTAAATAGAAAGTCACTCTAGTACATTCTGCATAAATAAGACAATTTTAAATCACAGGGATAACACAACATACGAACATATACATACAAACACTATTATTAAAAAATATAGATTATAATTACTTACATCATGAGTCCTGTATCATATTCATCTATACTCTCTTCGTTGTCAACAGGAGCCTTCTTTTCTTCTTTAGGCGGTATTGGTGCCTCTGTGGTTTTTTCTTTTGTTGACACTTTAGGAGTCTCAGGTTCTATAACTGTTTTCTCTCCTTTAGATCTCTCTATCTCTTCTTCAATGAAAGCATTTGCTGAAAATTCTAATTGACCAAACAATTAGTAAACGAACTTTATTTCATGGTATTTGTTTCATAAAGAGCGCATCCCTTCGCTTGTGGCGTTGCAGTTGGTTCTGATTAGACAATGCGCAAACGCGACGCTAACGCCACGTTACCGTAACGTAATAACGTCAACGCGTAGCATCTACGCAGCGTTAACGCAATGTCAGGCATCGTCGACGCCTACGCGGAATAAAAGCTCAGTGGGAAGCCATTAGACAGGATGGCAGGAACATCGACGCGCAACCTGTCACGATGGATTCAGTATTATCATTCTGAACACTCCTGCCTGAAAATAATTCGTAAGTTATCTAAAAAAAAAACGATTTATTATTATTTTCCTTTATTTCATCTATCAAACATCAAACAAAAAGATAAAAAAAACATTAAAAAATATAAAAAATAGTAGCCCACCGGTATCGAGAACAGGGTCCAAGCTACGGTCAGGGCCCCAGAGAGAGGAACCTCCTGACAATGCTCCTGACTTATTATTATTATTTTGACCGCGTACGTATTCCAATTTTGTAAGTACCAGATTTTTTTCATAACCGACGCTAAATTTCTCCGCTAGGGTCTAGAATCATTGTGCTGAATTTATGGTTACAGATTGCGCATCGATGTCCCTGCCACCCTGTATAGTAAATACGAAACATACCTTTAGTTATATCTGGAAACAAATCCGGGAATGTTGGTATCGGCCCAATTTCCTTCAGTATTTGCCCATCAGTATCGCTTAAATAATCCCCTTGCGGTATAGTTGTGGAACCAATATCTGCTCCAAGGTTGGCATGTCTGCTAATATGTTTTATTAGCCTTTGTAAGTTATATGCAGAATCTAAAGCATGGACACCTTTTTCTTTTAACCAATTTTCGTTGTATGTAGGTCCATCCAAGAAGTATTGTACTAGCGAATATTTCTCTCCTTCCTTTTTTAATTCTTTTATATTCAAGCCTGTTAATTCTGTCATCTTGTCGAAGTTTTTTCCTAAATCCCTGTAATCTGTAAATGAGTGATTTATTAGTAGAATATCACCATAATCAACTGCCTAGCCTTTTCTCAACTACGTTGGGGTCGGCTTCCAATCTAACCGTTTGCAGCTGAAATATTTTACATGGTGCAACTGCCTATCTGCCCTCCACAAACCTTGCTACGGGGTAATACGATACCCCTTGGTAAGACTGGTTGTCAGACCTTTGAGCTTCTGACGACCCGTAACGAATGTCAAAGATCCACAAACGAATGGCTTAACATGCTTTCCGAAGGCACGGAGGGGTCTTGATATAAAAAGAATTAGAACAATTTACTCAAAATATGAAGAAACTTGTTGTAAATAGTACAAGTCTTACCAAATTCCTCATCATGTTTCATAGTCCTTAAGAAGGCAGCTTGTGATTTAAGCCAATGGGCCTCCCTCTGATTGTATTGTGTCAGTTCTTCACGAAGCCTGTTTAAAGTCCTGTAACATATTAATGTAACAAGTTATACATCAGTGTGAAACCATAGAATCAGTGGGACACCCCTCAGCTAGATGGACCGACGGCGACGTCTTTAAAAAGGTGGGGAACCAGATGTTGTGATGCAGTTTGGGAGAGGGCTATGTACAGCAGTAGATAGTAGAGTACTTGTTCTTTTTTATGCTTGTTCTTTCTCTGCGTCATGTTTACCGCATCAATAAAGAAAAAAGAAAGAAAATACGTTTGTATTTTCTTTCTTTCTCCTTTCTTGATGATACAATAGAACTTTCATCGTGTAGCGTCTGCTGTCAAAGCAGTGGTTAATTTCTCTTGTGTTGGTCTTTAGTTGAACAGCATTTAAAATTTTACTAAACATCCCCCCTTTATATGGGACTTAAACATAGCTGGTGAAATTTTTGTGGATTAAATACTATTGCCTAACCTGTCATGGAACAGAGGTGTGGTACTGTTTTGTTTTTTAATGAATCTCTGAAACAACTGCAGATAACATTAAGACAATAATTTTCATAAATAATACTCACTCTTTAACGACTTGCATCTTTCCCAAAATATACTTATGACACATCATGCCGTATCTATGCTTCTCTGCCAGTTCAAACGAAGGGTTCAACTTCAGGCTTGTATCAAAGTGTTTTAATGAGCTGTTGAAGTCACCAACAACGGTAAGTGAGTTGGCTAGTATGAAATGATTGATGGGACAGTGATGGTCATGGTCTACGGCTGCTCCAAGGACTATGACGGCATCTTCTGTGGCTTTACTGCGGTGGAGTATTAGTCCCATGCTCAAAAGAGCTATGTCTTTATATATCCTGTAATAGAAAAGCACTAAGGTCAGTATAACATTATGTTGATAAAATCAAATGAAACAAGAGGAAAAAATATTTATTCACTTAAAAAAAACGTGTTTATTACAGGAAAAAAAACTAACTACAGGAAAAAATTATTTACTTATAAAAAGGCCATGGAGATAATTATGATATTAGTTTTCCAGATAAACAATTACTGTGGAAAATGTAAATTAATCATGCAACAACAATGGTGAGTATCTATCAGACATTTCAATTATGCTATGTTTTACCTTGGTGCATAATACACAGCTCTTCGGCTGCACTCCATGGCTTTAGGAGCATTGCCTCTGACCCTCCAGTAGAGAGAGGCCATATTGTAGTGTAGCCATGAGGAGCTGTTCTTCTTGAGAACTCCAGCCAACCAGCGACCAAATTGATCATCAGTCATTTCTGTAATATCAGAACCTGTTGGTGACGTCATGGTGTCTGGTAGGGATGTCTCTGGACCTGCACTCAGTTTTTCTCTCTGTTTCATACTCTGGAAATGGAATGAAATTGTTTATTCTGTAATAGGATATCAGAATCACTTTTACACATCATATTATAAAAAATAAACTATATGGGTGTCCTATCTGACTACTCTGAGATGAAAGGCCAAAACAAAGTCAAGAGGTCACAGTCTCTTTTAAAGTCCAGATACAATCTTGTTCAGATGATGTGGACCATGTAGATTGATGTCTGAATTGGTTTTTTGAGGAAAGTAGTACCACACAGATTTGAGTAGACCAGTCCAGTCAGTGCAAGCATTTGTCAGTAATTGTGTAGCTCATTTATATCACACACTTTGTTAATTATTGAATAGCTTACTTCATAATTACACCACAAAATTTACTTATTACAATACAACATCAAATTCTTCAATGAATGTCAAATAAGTTTAAACATTAACATACCTCCAAATGTTCAAATACACACATACTAAACGTCAACGAGGAAAACCTCTCGCAATCAGGAACGTGAGCATCTCCATGATTTAAATGATGAAGCGTAAAGTCTTCAGGGCCAATCTTTGTTTTGCCGTCTTCCAAAGAGGAAGTATACCAGTCTATGGTGTTCAATTGACCTGCTCTCAGGCAATAGTCATCTTCGTTCAGTAACATGTGGATATTTGTGTCGCGTTCCAGCTCGGCCCACAGGCCTTTTATAATCTGTTGTCTGAGAGACAAGTTATGGTGTATGTTGATAATGTTGTCCCAACGCGTGTCTTGATTTAGGAATGCCAGTAAGTCGTAAGGTCGTGCCATTTCATAAGGCGAGTCCAGCTAAAATAAAAGGGTTTATTTTTTAGGGAAACAAAGCTTAGGCTGACTCAATAGACAGCTATAACAATTGCTATATTTTTGGATGAGCCAGACTAAAATGTATGATTATAGTATTTTTACTAGTGTAGGCTTTATTCATTTTTATTTCTATTACAAATTCAGTTCAGCACTGATCATAATTAAAAAGTCATGATGTTTTTCCCATAATAAATAATTTAACAATACTGCCTTCTGTTCAATGCAAAGTTAATTAGCAAGACGTTTGCCGCAACTAGCTGAATAAACACATACTAAAATGATAATTCTAAATATAGTCAAACCAAGTCAGGAGTACCCCAAGGAAGCATACTTGGCCCATTACTTTTCCTCATTTACGTTAACGATTTACCTACAGCTTTACAACAACAGTGCATACTTTTTGCTGACACCATATCAGTAATTGTAACAAATAATAGTAAATCAGAAACCAGTCGCGAAAAAAACCTTATTGAAACAGTAAACCAAGTGTTAAAATGGCTCGAAGACATCTCTGTGCAAATCTAAATAAAACCAAATACATACATTTTCAAAATTACAATTCATAACCAAAATCATTGTCAAGGACAAGAAATTGACGAAGTTAGTGAGTACAAATTTCATGGACTTATCCTAGACCAGCATTGTAACTGGAAATTACATATAGAGCACATCTGCAAGAAATTAAGTCAGTTTGTATATGCTCTTATACGTTTAAGACGTACCGCGAGTGGAGCAGTTGCACTTACTGCTTACCACGGGTATGTTTCCTCTTTTCTCAAGTATGGACTCCTACTCTGGGGGAACTCGACGAACGTAAATGAAGCTTTTCTAGTGCAGAAAAAATGCCTAAAAGCAATCTGCGGTATCAGTCCATTAAAATCCTGCAGACCTCTATTTAAAAAATGTAAACTTTTAACACTAACAGGTCTTCTCATAATGCAAGCTGGTGTATTTGTAAAAGAGCATTCAACATTTTTTATACCATGCGACTTGCATTCGAAATATACTCGTCGAGACCCAACACGGTTAACCTTTACACCCGGGCTGAAACGACGTGAATTTTTTTTTTTTTTATTCTGGCGCCAAACCGTTTAGTTTCTGCGAACGCAACCGGCATCGATCGATCGTGAGGGTAATCTCACATTGCATAGAAAAATCGGGGGGCCGGTGCGGGCGTCCAGTGTTCTGTGAGCCTCGGTAGAAGATGGCCGCGTTTTTTGATCCCCAAAGTGTCACGGGTAAGTACTTGTTGTGCGTGTTATTTGTTTAGTATGTGTTATGTTTGCTATTATATTACAAGTTAAATGATAACTACTTCAATATGTGAGTTATTTTAGTTTGGTCGACTTCTTTGTAATTTTGATTCAATATTTAATCGTAAAGTTTGACTGCTACGATCGTGTGGCTTCGGTTGTACCTACATGCAAAGAATAGATTCAAAATAAGTTGACCGTTATTTATTGTTTTTTGTCTGAATTTAGGTAAAGTAGTATATAGTTTTTTGTTTTTAGGACGAGAATTAAATGACGATCAAGTTTTGGAAATCTTAGGCGATGGAAACCTTTCCGAAATTGATGATCTTGATGAAGATGATGATAATTTTCAACCAAACGTACTGGAAGAGCTCAATTTCGACGAAATAAACTCTGGCATAGAAACCGAAGAAGAACTTGAGTTGGAACCTGAGCCGAGCGCTCGATCTGTCCCTCTCGCACCTTTCACAGATCCTTTCAACAGATTGAGTACTATAGAACTTTTATTAAAACCAAGAAATGGATGCTAATGGTACTCATCCACTTTCTTGATTTGGCCATTGTAAATTCGTGGCGGCTATATCGCAATGGTTGTCAAGCAAATAATTTAAGCAGGAAAGGCATTTTGCCCTTACTAGATTTTCGTTTGAATATTGCTGATGGATTGTCAAGTATTCCATCCAAAGAACGCCGCATGCCGAGTGATAACGAAAATGATCCAGCAGTAAATAATAAAGCAAATAAGCCCTCCGAGGCAAAACGATACGATAGTTATGATCATTTTCCGGTGTTCGACGAAATAAAAGCCCCAAGAATGTGTCGGAATGAAAGTTGTGGTAGCCGCACTAAGATATGGTGTGAAAAATGTGATAGGTACATATTTATGCATCTCACATGGAAAAGACTGTTTTAAGTTATATCACCAAAAATAACTAATTTGGATAGTTCCTTTTGTATAAAAAATAATTAAATATGCTAAGTTTTAGAAGTTTTCTTGTTTTGTTCACTTTGGTTACCAATGTTGGTTTTTTTTTTAAATTAAGGGTTCTTTATTTAGTTTTTAATGTTGACTGATTCTAGAATGACTGATTAAAGTACTAAGCTTGTAAACAACTAATCATCAATTTTATTTTCTATCCAAATTCCAAAACAAACTTCTGATTTAAATTGCCCTCACGATCGTGAGGGTTAACTCCCGCGTTAACTATAAACCTGTGATTTTATTCAGTATTTTATTTTGTGTTCTTAGGCTCTACAGAAAGTCATAAAAACCATGACATAAGAGATTTCGAAAAAAAAAAAAACCATCGGGTGTAAAGGGTTAAGAATTCCGTCACATCAAAGCACATTGTGCCATAAAAATAGCTATATCACAGCAATTAAAATATTTAACAATATTACAAAAAAATAAAGGTACTTCCTCTAAAATACTTCAAATCCAAACTATCTAAATGGCTTATTGGCAATTGTTTTTATAGTGTGAAAGAATTTATTGATAAAAAAAGTAACAGATGAATATGGTTACCTACTAATTTTCATAATAATTATTACCTACTTTTTGTAAATACCTATTATTGTTAAGAATTCACTAAAGTTATTAGACATGTCGGAATAGTGTATCCTTTTAATTTTTTATGTGTAAAGTGTTTAAATATTTGTATGCCAGTCCTTGGCGAAACATGTAACATCATAATTCTATTTATAAGACCTTAATGTACCATGTTTTAAAGCAAATAAATATATTCTATTCTATTCTATTCTTTATATATATATGATGGCCAAATGCTGTTTGCACAGCTTATTAATAATATTCACATTGGGTTTATAAGTTGAAGGCACTAGGAAATGTTTAATAATACAGGAAACAGATAACTTACCCGCGGCTGTATCAGACCACCCTCAGTGACCATCCAGTGCGTCGATCCTTGCGTCTGAATGGTACAAAAACTGAACAACCACCAAAGTTTCATGAACTTCATTTTTAATATTTTCAAAATAATTCCGTCACTAAAAAGTCAAATTATTCATAATAAAATTGTAACTTCTCATTGACGAAAACGATCAACACTGGGTAGATGAATTATTATCATCGTAAAACAGCGAACGATTGATTCCTCGGGCGGCGAGAAATGACATTTGACATAATGAGTGTCATTTTTGTGATTGACATTTTAATCTCCGATATTAGTGTTGTACCTACATAAAAAAACGACTTCAACGTTGCCCAATGCCCTGCGTCAATTGTACTCTTTGCCCTGCGTCATTAGTACCTATAGTGTTTTTAACCATAATTTCAGTACGTACCATGCAAAGCTTGATTAGTAATCGATCGAGTTTTGGTAACGCAGTTTCAAATTTTTAACATTTTGGTAAGTATGTAATAAAATACATAAGATCTAATGCAAAGTAGATTGGACTTTTAACTACTCACCACACTAAAACTATCTGACATAATGGGGGATCACCGTGGTTGCCGAAGAATATTTTTAGGGAGGTACATCTCCTCAAGTTATGTGCAACGAACTATCACCTTAAAGCATAAAAGTAGACGGGGAGATAATACAACATGTCCAGGAATACCTTTACTTGGGCCAAGTAGAGGGACTACTTGGCCCAAGGCGAGACAAGATAAAGAAATCACAAGACGAACGGAAAACGCCTGGAAGAGCTACTGGTCCCTGAAGGATCTATTTAAGGGTGAGTTGCATAAGGCACTGAAACGCAGGCTCACGGACTTGTGTATTCTTCCCGTCTTAACCTATGGTGCACAAACTTGGTCTTCGACTAACATCCAGAAGTCCAAACTCAAGGTCTGCCAACGAGCAATGAAGCGCAGTCTACTAGGCATTAAGTTAACGGATCGTGTGCGAAACACAATACTGCGCTCCAAAACAAAGATAGCTGACGTGGGTTAAAAGGCTGCCCAACTTAAATGGGACTGGGTAGGACATGTCGGCCGCATGCCGGACAAACTATGGGCCCAAATAGCACAGAATTGGTGCCCTGAGACAGTGAGGCGAGGTTGCGGCAGACCACGTAGGAGATGGCGGGACAAGCTGGATAGGTTCCGTCAAAACTGGAAGGAGGACGCGCGGGCTCGCGAAAGATGGAAGGAATGGAGGGAGGTCTTTGCCCAGCTGTGGGACTGCGTATGCTAACATAAAAAAAACATCTCCTCGTTGGTTTAGTGGTCGCAATCGTCACTGCTGAGCATCAGGTCCTGGGCTCGATTCCCAGGTCGGGGAAAGTGGTAATAGGTTTTTTTTTATCAGGAATGTCTCAGAGGCAGCCTGCCTTGTTTTACAGCAATTATCGTTTTGGAATCTGGCCTTTACCTTAGCCTTTCGAACCTTACGTACGAGGAGGGTGTCCAAATTCCCGAGTGTACTTCGCTCGTTCTGCATCATATATTCTATATTTACTATCAAGCTTTTGGAAGTAAAAACTTCTTTAGGTGCGTTGAGCGATTTTTGGTAGGGTAAAACCTTATGGGTTCGCGTCACCGAAATGCTAATGTTAACAGTATACCTGAAGCTAAGAGTATGACGTGTTGCGCATGGGCGTAGCCAGCCATGGGCTCAGGGTGGGGCAGCAGTCTAAAATAATATGTAACTAGCAAACTATACCCGCGGTCTTACCCCGGTTAATTTATTCATACAATAAGGTTACACCCTATAGCACCCTGTATCTGTATGTATAATTCGTATTATCCAAAACACTTTCTTATTGCTCGCCTACCTACATATACTGCGAAATCTTCCATCCAAGAATGTGTCTCTAACTTAAGCCGTTTGGGCTCTGGGCGTACGCCAATTTGTTAATCAGTCAATTTAGAGGTTTATATCTATCTATAGATACAGGTACAGGATTCAGGTACAGTAAGTAAAGAATTACTCATAGGTATTATAGGTTGTTTATTTATTTAGGTATTAACTAACAAATGCAAAGGAAAATAGCAAGCGCAGTTTTTATGCTCGGATAAAACATTTCTGAATCCTTTATCAATTCTGCTACTTCCATGGCTTTCAGAACATTCGATGCCATATTTTTTCTTCCCAAAAGTGGTACCACAGTTCAGCCTCGCTGTGGAAACTACCACTTAAGTCATAAAACTTACGAAAGGCCTGTATTATTTTCAAAAATTCTTTGAATGTCATTTGCAAAATGTTATATGGGTGCAATGAGATCAAAGAATATGCCGGGTAAGTTGTTCTCCAAGAAACGCTCTTCCAATGACATAATTAGCGAGTCTAGGTAGGGAATAATCAACGATCGTTTCCAAAACTGGGTAGGGCTCTCTGCCGGAGGATTTGCACGGTGCGTCTGTCTTTTCGCGATGCGTGGCATTGTAAAATCAACTTCTAGAGCGTCAGTGATATAGCGCGTGCGGTCAATCGCGCGCGCGCTTTTTTTTTTTTATCGCATTTTTTTGTGTTGACTGACGACTGTTGAGTGTGAACTTTCTTACAGATATTAAATATTGTAGTTAGTACCTAGATAATTAAGTTTTTTAAGTTTAATTAGGTACCTTACAGGTCAAAGCCAGGGTGGGGCAAGCGCCCCACCCTGCCCCACCGTGGCTACGCCCATGGTGTTGCGCTTGTTGTTGCTTGGAGTACCGATAAATGTTAAAACCAGACTAATGTTAATATTTCAATTTAGGTACAAATTATGAAATTTTAATATTTGATACTACAATTCAAACCACTGTTATTTCATAGTTTTAAGTAATCACTTTTGTCGGCAGTCCCCATGACTGCTTATGTTCTTAAACTTTCTGTATATGCCCATCGGGATCTCTGTGGCTCGAGTACAGTTTTAAGTTAGTAAGACAAGTAAATCGAATGATTTACTAAAACCTGAATAGGCTTTCGACAGCTTGAATGATTTTGGAGGGGGTCATGACCCCCATAACCCCCAATCGGACCGCGCCTGTACTGTCAACTGTCCGCCACCGCCAGCCAATGCAAATATCCGCGCTATCTGAACAACACGTCAAATCAATAAATAAATAAATAAGTGAGTATGATGCACAGATGTATAAAAAATGTATTTAATAAATAAATAAAACTATTTGGAACATTGATACATTACTAAAAGATCGTCGTATAGTTTCCATTCACATCACTAAACTTGACGTAAACTGTTACGTCCAAAAACCAATGTCATTACTTTGTTTCACTTATTGATTACCTTCGTTTAAGTTTAGAAATCTCTTTTCACACAAATAAAATTCTAAAATGCTGTTTATATATTTTACTTAACATAGTCTTCCACAGAAAATTCACATCGACGTTTCATCCAAAATTCTTTGGCCTTTCCAGTTTACAAAATATTTGCCATTATAACACAGCTGATTTCTATGTTTGCTTACAATTTATAGTAAAATAAACAAAGTAAGCGTTCTAATCTTGAGTTAGAACCTACAAGTAGATAAAGCTTGATGAAAAATTCATAAGGTCTACAATGTCTACCTCAGTACCTACACCCAGTACGTATGTAGGTAGTACCTTAGTAGGTAGGTAATAATTTTATCAAAATATTTATTTTCAAGGACTATTCCACAAATGTACAAACTACAAAAAGATACCTATCGGAAGTTAACATTAACATTTAACACAAAAGGCATCATGAAAGGGTGTACGTCTACCTATTGTACAAACCCTCGCCTCGCTCCACAGGGCCTAATGCGCATGTCCAAATAACCTCATATAATCCACGCCTTAATTCATCCACATAAATTGTAACATTGTGCTTTTTACTGTTACAATTGTATTTGTGATTAAACACAAGAAGGCTTTACATTGCCAACTTCATCAATACCTACCTGGCATACAGGCATCGATCTGACAGAAGTAATTTTTAATTCATGAAACGTCGATGTTTCACAAATGTGTCAGAATGGGGGTTGTTACAGCGCTGATTGAGGTGCACGGCTAGGCTCATGGGAATCATTAAAAACTATGTGATCGCAGTGTGTTAAAGTATTGCGTGAGTGAAAGATAAAATGGTAAATGACGCACAAGTACAGTCGCCGCCAAATTTGGATGTGCGTGGCGACGAACGCACAAACGAAAAGTGTGATGTAAATAGCAGTGTTAAAATATTGGAATATAAGGTCATTATACCTGCTAAGTGCTGAAATTGTAATGCTATTTGTTTAAACGGTGAAATAATTTGCAATTTCCTTTTGAAGGGACTGCTCTGGACCTATGGTTTGAGGGAAATATGTTTAACTGCACTCTGGCTTCCATTAGGTGCTTTAATATTTTGTTATGCGACAGCGTCTATGTTTCAAGCAGATGACATACATGAAACACATTGTAGGGTAAGTATTTAATCCTTCTCCTAGGTGGTTTAATGCTGTGCTTATTTGTAAAACCAATATAAATATAATAACGAGTTAGTTAATAAGAAAGCACGTGTGATTATCTATCGACCTAATAAACATGCATAACTGTTTACATTTATCAATTAGTTAAATTACGTAAACAAATAAGTGGTTACATAACCGTAGCAACGTATAACCCTTTGCTTCTTAACCCTTATTTACTTATTACGCAAGGCTTGCAACATTTTCTCACATAATGGACTAATTTTATTAGGCATAATATAGGTACATTTTCACTTATATGCTAACGCCTACCTTACTCTCTTGCGCTTTTGTGCATGGCTATAGCCGTGCCTGGCAGTACCCAGAACCTTAGTACTTAAGTATATGGACTTATACTAGAGTTGTCTGGGTCTGATTTATATCATAGATCACGTGATATGGAAAACGTTACGTCGGTAAATTTGGCAGCGAAAGGTTTATCTTATCGATTGTACCTACGCTATATCGAAGGGACACAACACATAAGGACTATAATGTCCACCTGCATAGCTATTCACGACCACTCAATATACTTCCGTACAGTATCAAATATTAGCAATGTTAACGTAGGAGTCATCTAAACGCTGTTCACAAGTCCAAAACCCGAAAATTTGTCAGTTTGAATCAAATAGACGACCGCTATTCTTCCCACAGCCGTTTGCTGTCGGGGGCAAGGCAAATCAGTTTATCGAAATGTGTCATTTTCGATACGATAGCCTGTCGGATGGTTGTGATTTGAAGATATGCTGATCCTGACCGAAATTCGGTCACGGCACTTGCGGCGGTCAATCTCAACGGAGACTAGCCACTACTATATTTCTTGGGAACCTATTCGCAGGAAATATAGTGCACAAGTGTATGCTCAAGAACTGGCGCCCTCTTCCTTTAACATGCATCGTCTGACGGGTCCACAATCTGACTACCGAGCGGAGATCAGGCGCAGGAGTGACCGACTGCTTTTGGTACCTCATGCTCTCTGAAGCCAGTGCTTAGGTATCTAAAGCTGATAGATACCCCAGTGGGAAACTATCATGTACCGCAAACTTCCCGACTCTGGACTACTACTGAGACATTCCTAACGGAAAAACTCAATGATATTTTGCCCCAAGTTGGGCAAAATATTATTGGGTTAGTCGAACCCAGTGACAGCACGCTCAGCAGTCGTGCTTGCTACCACTAGACCAACAACTTCCGCTATGAGTCGTTACCTCCTTATGAGGCAAATTCTACGCATTCGTAGAAACAAGATAAACTAATTGTATATTATAGAATTTCTATTAAAACTCTGCTTATTGCGAAAGATTTATAATTTTCTGCCCAACTCTGGCTCAACTCTGGCCTCCCTCCATTTTTTCCACTTCTTTATAGTTTGCGCTTTCGTGCTGTTGCTCGTTGTTTTACCTATAACCGTAGCCATCGATGAACGTTTTCAGTATCACTCGACCATTGATACCGTTTGCGACTTTTGATTATGAATCAGACTAAAGTTGAGTACCTACTTTTGTTAATAGGTAGGGAACAAATATATTGGACTGGTATTAATATGACAGGGAATAAAGGATAGTCCTTTGTTCACTAATACCTAATGATCATAATCTTCGACTTTGGCAACCGACTGGTGCAACACCGTAGGCCTATGTTATATTACTAGAGAGAAGTTGACTCGACCGCGGTGTTAACACTTACCTTGAGCTGGCCTAGTAACTATTACGAAGAATAGAATAAGAGGCCAGCTTAAGGTAAACTTAAACCAGTCTAAGGTATACAAATTTGTATACCACTGACATGCAGTCAACTGTAAGTAGAACATTATTACTCTTGGTGGAGTAGAATGCCCAATAATACAAATGAAATCCTACAAAGTGCAGTATAAGAGTCCGAGGCGAACGGACTGCGACGATGAAACGGAAGATGGGGTACAATCCCCAATAATATCCTACTACTGTAAGCACGTGCACTCACGTAGCATGGTAGCCGAAACTATGGCTATTATTCTTTATTTGTATCTTTATGGGCTTGTAACATGGCGCGCAAAATGCAGACCTTACAAAAAACTTGAGTGCAAAAATAGTTTGATTATATTAACTCCATCTCTTTTAATTTCCAGGTCTACAATGTAGTGCCATCAATAAGTGCGATTACCGGGATAAGCCCACAGAGGTACATTTGGAGAATATGTATCGCTTTCCATTTAGGACCAAGGCTATTGATAGGCTCTTTATACTACAGCTATCATCGAGAGCGCACTTCTCACATTACCGAGGAAAAGGTAATTTATTTTTAAATTATTATTTTTTATATTTTGTGTCCGACCTTTTAAGGAAAGATACGGAACCTTTACAAAATCATGTTTTTATCAAAGTGGTTCTTCTTAAGCTCCATGCGACGTAGCAAATGTTCCATATCATTTGAAAGAGCTTGCTAAGAATCTTTTTTTAATGTTTGGTCCAGGGCTCATGAAGAAATTGCTCAAAAATGCCGTTATTAGATAACATAATCAGCCTTTATTATTCCCACTGCCGGGACTCAGGCCTCCTCTCTTCGAGCTGGAGTGGGCTAATTTTCTACCACGCGGAGCCAGTGCGGGTTGGTAGATGCCACATGTTTACAAATTGGTTCTAAAACATTTCCTGATGATGTTTTCCTTCACCATTTCGACAGTTTAAATGTTGTGGGCCCAAAACTTCCACCCACCGCCACCGCCACTTCCACGGCGTTATCGGTGGCTGCGCAGAGGTCACTTTGGCTGCATGTGTTGTCCTCAGCTGAATCTATACAGTTCAGCTGAGTGCATATAATTATTTTCTTTGACACTGCTTCATGTTTTAACTCTCCACAGCAAAAAAGCAGCTTTTATTTTACTTATTAGATGCAGGTGAGTAGGATCAGCTAAATGAGGGAGGACTTTGCATACTTTTAAATCTTGATTATGCATCATTCATTTACATAGCAAGCACTAAAGAAGTAGGTAGCCTACAAAACCTAAGAAAGGTTGCACCGAACCTTTTCTAATTTAAACGATTTACGTTTTCACCTTTGAACTTCAAAGGTTACAACGTAAATAAGTTATCTAGGTCGAATGGAAGTTTAAAAATAATCCGGGCTTCCTACGATGCACAAACAACTGTACAATCGAATCGGAATCATCATAAGTCTACAGCAGTCCATTGCTGGAAATAGGCCTCTATCTTTGCATGCCATTTAATTCGGTTTTCGGCAACCCTCAACTGCAAAGATCATCGTTCCACCTAGCCTGAGGACGTCCTACCTGACGTTTACCGTGTCGCGGCCTCCACTCAATCATGAATAGGAATCTGGATACCTACTCACAAATTCTTGTATATGTATAGCTACTTATGTGCAGTGGCTGCGCCACCCGTCATTCGCCAATAAACGTCAGTGTGTATTCAACAGCTAAGTGTTTTCCCTATGCGTCTTATAACTACACCCCTGTTCCAAGTGAACTTTTTATACAAATTAATGTTGTTTTTTTTTCAGGCTCGGACTGCAGCGACCAAATTAGGAACAGCTTGCTATTGGCTTAATTTCATAGAGCTGTTTGCGCTAACAGGCGTTACTTATATCTCCAATAGGGAAAACTATTGTAAGTGCCAACTTTTACATAACTACTCAATCAATTACTTATTTTATTAAACATGTTTTCTTACATTTTCTTTTGGAGATTTATATTGCTGCTTCTTCAAGGGTAAGATTCTCGATTTCTACAGATTAAGTTTCGTTTTTAGATCAGCACCCTGATTGCGTAACGCAATATCAATTACAATCTGAATCATTTTGAAGGATGCTCTCCTAATCCATTGCTTTATGTGTTCGAAAAATTTGTCTGCTCAACGACGTAAATAATGCAATGAATGTTGTTAAACTGTCAAAATGATAGCCATTGTTACTGTTAGCGTGTTACGCAATTACCCCGCAGTCTCTGACTTGCATATAACTTTTACTCCATCCTACTAATCAATTCAGTCCACAAACATCCAGAACATAAAGGGATTCTCCGCCTACGTCATCTCTCGACCCTGATCACAGCACTGCCACATTCTTCCATACTAAACGCACGACTTTAATTCCCAATTCCATGTGTTCCAGTCGTTCACGAGAAGATATTCATAGTGTTCATGGTAGCGGCTCTGTTGCACATGCTGTGTCGCGCACGCGTCGGCTGCATCGCTAGCCATATCGTGGAACCAGTGAGGTCCAACAAACTTGTGTGGACTCTGTTCTACGTCGCCATTGCTGCCACCGTGGGACTGATTATATTCTTCTTGCGACATCGATTGCTGTGCCGGCCGTTAGGTAATTGTTTGCAGTTTATTGTTTCGATAAGTAGTTTGTTAGATAGGTACTTGATGTAAGTTTAAGCTCTTAGCAGTAGATGAAGACTGGTTCTTGCTTGCTAATCGTAATAAAACACTCGAAATAAAATTGAGTAAGTATTTCTAGTAGTCTAGTCTAGTAGGTATTAATAGGTATGTGAAATGTTTATTTATGTAAGTATTTAGATCTTTTAAGACACTTTTACACGTCAATATTTCGTTGGCCAATATTTTAAAAATTAGATTTTGCCGGCGTTTCCTAGCTGACTGAACCCTGAGTAGAAGTGCCGAAACAAACTCAAAGGTCATGGTCTCTGAAGTCCAAACCTTACATTACTATGATTTTATGTGAGTATAACGGCCATGTCTAGAAGGGCCTTTTGAAATAAGAGACAGCCAGAGCCATCTTTGAGTCGACCTGTCCCAACAGACGGCATGTATGCATCAGTCATCGTGTAGCTCAACCCTATTTTAGGGAGCTCAACTACCTGTCACACGACACTAAGCCATATAAGTACAAAATATTCAAAACTGCCAGACAGTTATAAAGTCATGTATACAATCTAGCTTGCATGGTACTCAACTACCGACTAGTATCAAACATGTATCAATTCGATGAGATATTATTTAGTGACCTTTTATTACGCATTTCTCTTTTATTTGGGCTGTGACTCTATGACCTTTCCATGAACCAATATAAAATGTCAGCAATCAACTCTGCAGAATACCTATTATCTATAAGGTTGGTACATAATATTGATCATAATGTAAATTATTGCCTGTTGTGGGAAACCCCGCTATTTGTGTTTACTTGAATCCTCCTATAACTAGTCAGGTTTTCCACTTTTACACGATTGCCAGGTCAAAACAGATTTACGCGATAATGATTTCAGTGCAAACATGATCAGCCTATAATGTTCCCACTGCTGGGACACAGGCCTCCTCTCGGTGAGAGGGAGCGGGCCATAATCCACCACGCGCGCCCAGTGCGGGTTGGTAGATGTCACATGTCTTCGAATTTTTGGTTCTAAGACATGCCAGTTTCCTCACGATGTTTTCCTTCACCGTTTTGAGAGCAGTAGTGATGAAATTATTTACGCAAAGTAAACGCCTGACTGGGTTCGAACCTACGACCTACAACTCGTAAGTGGTGGCTGTTACCACTGGGCCAGCACCGCTCTCTTTCAGTGCAAAGCGGCACCCTAATTGCGTAACACAGTTTCAATAACAATATGAATCATTTTGAAGGATATTGGCGCCACCTCTCGCGTCCGGCCCTCATCCAGGCCATGGTACGGAGCGAGAGTGAATGGGAGGCCGTCACCTCCTTCTGCGAAGCAGTAATGCTCCCGAAGGAGGAGGCGGAGCGCGTGAGGGAGAGGCAATCTCTGCACCCTCGCGCGCCTAGCCGCCGCAGGAGACGCCCTGGACGGGAGTCAACAGCCGACTCCCGGCCACCGTAGGCGCGGGCTTGCGGGCGGCGAGCTTTGGGCAGCTCGCCACCCGATAAGGACCAGGCCCGGGTCGACGGCGCGTTGTGTTCCACGCGCGCCTCAAAGAGCTGTCAGCACGAACTGACGGGGTCCGCTAGGGCCGATGCCGCCGGGGCTGCGGGTTGTTCGAAAGAGATACCGTGGCCCCTGGCACAGGCAACTGAAGGAACACGGGTGGGTTTTAGTCAGTAAAAGTCTGACACTCCCTTCTGCTCCGCCCCAGAGCGGGAGGGGTCATTTGATGATTTCCCACCCAAAAAAAAAAAAAAAAGGATATTGGCGCCAATTCCCTTGTTCACAAACTAAACAAAATTTAAGTTCAGTGCATATTTTTCTTTCTATTTCATTAAGGGCTGATTTTTCAAACATCTGATAACTTTATTCGAGGAATAATTTTGAAATGTTGACAGTTGTTACATACAAAAACTGTCAAACGTCAATTTTATTCCACGAATAAAAGTTATCTGGCAAATTAAGATACTCCATAGACAGTTTAGAATTCGTTTAGAGAAACGTGATTAAAAACATGGCTACTAAAAATACGTATTTTTTATAATTAGACAGGACTAAACTAATATTAACTATCTTCTGTCCTAACGAAAAAAATGCACTGAACTTAAATGTAGTTTAGTTTGTGAACATGGGAATCGGCGCCAATGCTAATCCATTGCTTTAGGTAGGTATATGTTCGAAAAATTTGTCTGCTCATCAACGTAAATAACGAAATGAATGTTGTACAACTGTCAAAATGAAAGCCATTGCTACTGTCAGTGTGTTACTTGGCTGGATACTGCCTGTTTAACTGATTTGAGCTCGCAAGCAGTACGGGAAATTATCTAACCATTGAATGTGGAGTTCTGGGTTCGACACCAGAAGGCCAATTCTCGTAATTTAAATCTAGTCGCAGTCCCATCTCGGCGACAAATAAATGTCAAAATCTTGTCAAATTGTAGGGAAATTAGAGGTATTTTTGACAGATTGAGACTGAGATCAGACTGTGAACGTTTCTAAAATTACGAGAATTGCCCGTATTTTTTTATTTTTTTTTAGGATGGGAAATCTTCAAGTGACCCCTCCCGCTCTGGGTGGAGCAGAAGGGAGTGTCAGACTCTTACTGAATAAAACCCACCCGTGTTCCTTCCTTAGCCCTTTATGTACCAGGGCAGCGGTAACCCTTTCGGACGATCCCGCTACCCGAATTGCCCCTCAGGTCGGGAAAATTGTTTTTCTGTCTTTCGATTAGGAATTTCTTATTTACATATATGGACTTGTCCCGCGGTGCATAGGCACCGCGGGACAAGTCCATATTCGGGGCTGTAACTAGGCCCCCTATTTGTATAACCTATCTAAAATGTTTTCTGCCTATCACTTAGTACCTGTTTTTTACATTTCTATGCTTCGTACACACGGCTACAAATCAAGCAATACATCTCTAGTTCTATCTGACCACGCATTGTATCGGTTTTGCGTACGATCAGAAGTCTGCTACTGATTAAGTATAGCTTGATGTGTAGCCGTGCATAAACTGCGGGGTAATTGCGTAACACACTAAGAGTAGCAATGGGTTTCATTTTGACAAAATTCATCGCGTTATTTACGTTGTTGTGCAGACACATTTTTCGAACATGTAAAACAATGGATTAGCAATATCCTTCAAAAAGATTCAGATCGAGATTGGTGGTGTGTTACGCAATTAGGATGCAGAATTTCCCTTCATTATGTTCTGCTAAAACTGTGTTTATAATACATAAGTACGATCTTGTAGCTATACCTACTTACAGTATAAACTTAATTGTCAAATACCTTTTGCTCTTGTACAGGTTATTTTATCGCTTTGCTAAAAATATAATACAGCAGCTCTACACTACACACTACACGCGCTACACTTTTAGTTTTATACTGTAAAAAAGGTGAAAGTGTTACAAGAGCGTCATAATAGCACCTTATACAGTTTTTGGTCTGTGAGTGACTAACCATAAATTAAACGATTAAGGTTGTTTTTCAAAGTCAATATAAGAGCAGTTTTATGAAACCCTTAGCAGGAACCTCCGTGGAACCTTTTGTTGTACAACTGAAAAATTATAGATATATTGCAATCTGGACGCTAAAACAATAACGCTGCAGTTTCTTTTGTATTTCCTTAGACCCTTGTACTACTATACTTCTTGATACTTGCCTATAAAGTGAAAATTTTCATTTTCAGCATTTACATGGTTCTCGGTGTGCGAATACATCTTGGCGACGGCGAACATGGCATTCCACGCCATTGTGGTCCGCGACCTCCCTCTACACGAACTCCAAGTGGTGTGTCCTACTAACAGTAAAGCGAACTGAACGTGTACATACATAATTTGATTGTGAATGGATTCGGTCAGCGACATGTAACGGAATATGGATATTTGAATAGAAGACTAAGGAACTTGCACTTGAAAAAGGGCGGGATTGTCTTGTCGACACAGACATACCTACTGGAAATCCCTCGGTAAAACTATCTAACATGTTTGATAAAATATCGTTTATTCGCTCACAATTCTGTGTAATATTATTTTCATGAAAATCAACGCGTACTTAATGCATCTCGCGCGTGGCTTCATATTTTTGTATGGATTTTTGCGTATTTCTGAATAAATAATAAAGTGATTATTCTGAAGATACAGGAATGAAAATTTCAAAAAGGCCCTTCCTAATTTATTAAACATATTATGCACTTATGCAGTGAATGAGACCTAGCTGACAACCCCCCTTAACTCCTTTTATTTGAATTTATTGACAGTACACAGTACAGTATTATTTTGAGTGTTTTATTAAATTTTTGGCGAGTTTAATTTATCGTTTTATTTTTTAATTTATAGTATTAACAGACGATCAAACTTAGTACGAGCTGGATAGCGGATATGGTTTGCTCCGTACAAAACCGTCTGTTCGTTTAAGTAGTCTGGCAACACTTATTAAATATTATTAACACAAACAAATTTTGTACAAAGCGAACCATACCCACTGCCCGTACCAAGATCGATCATCTGTCAATAGTATTAGTTTTATTTATTATTTTTGTATTTTTTATTTATTTATTTTTACTTTTTTGTTGTTTTTAATTAATTACTTAAATATTATTATGAGAATATTTATTTTGTACGCCGTTGATGGCAAAATGTACCTAGCGTTTATTTAATTAATTACATCCATATTTTTATAGGTAATTACCTCCTATGTTCCACAAATAGCAAACTTGTAACTGTTTGAATTTCTCCGTTAAAAGTTTTTGTGAGCAAATAAAGTATATTTTAGTAGCTATTGTATTACGATTGTTTAATGAACGAATTCCGCTGTAAGTAGGTTTCCTAGGTAGCCTTATGCTTTAGCACACCAAAAAGGGATTGGTAAGGTAAAATTGATCACTGTTTGTAAAAATTATTATGTATAGTCACCCTCTTAAGTGCTTTACTCACTCAAAGGCACATCACAAAATGGTAAGGTTTTTTTTGCGTACAAGATCAGTATGACAATTGAAACGTATATCCCGATCAAAAATGGTGTCAAACATGTTGTAACAAGCAGTAATAAAACAATACAAGTGAAACATAAGAAAATCAAAAAGGTTTAAGTGACATTTTAAATATGTATATTATAAAAAATCAATAACAATTGCTTTGATTGGAAGGGTGACAATAGAATGTGCTAACTTATGAATCAAATAAAGTACAACCTTAGTGAAATTTAATATTTAGGCAGTGGGAGTTGTAGTCAAAAGTGATAAAGCACTTACGAGGGGACTGTACTTATGTATAACTGGATAATTTGACACGTCTTTCCAAAGATATACATAAATGTATGTACAGTATTATACATAATGTATAAATAGGTAGGTACGGTATACATTAAGCAACAAAAAATAAAGACGTCAGAATTCTAAATTTTATATTGGCAATTTCGGTACATTTATACAGTTTAGGAACGCGTTTCCACTGTCTTTTAAAAGCAATTTCAATTTGCCATTTTAATTACAACTACTATTTTATGCATAACGAACTTGTTTTACGGTATTTTATACGTTAACCATTTCTTATCTTGAAATGTAAGAAATACAGCTTGTTAGTAAAAACTAAACAAAATCAGATACACTCACCTACCTAATTAAGAAAACTACTATTAAGACCGAAATAGTGGTCCTTCTTCCTTGTCAATTTTTGGGTCAAGTTTGATCAAGCTTTACCAAGTAGCTATAGATTGCTAGTTAATTTTGGGACTTTACCTATTAATTCAGGAAGATAATAAAAAAGTGTATTTAGATAGTACTTAATAGAGACATAAAATTAATGTAGATAATAATTGCCTTATGTATTTTATAATAAGTGGATACTTTGTGTATCTGCTGACAAAGATCTTGCTCCATAGCCTGAAAATGTACTGAATGTTAAGTAACCCGACGCCACACTACCTACAAATAAAGAGACTATTCCTGAAAAACTCAAAATCAAAACGGATTCTGAAGACTTCCAGATGACGACTCTCGCTCAGGAATCAAAATTTAAAATGATAACATAGGAACAAAAATAAGCCCTAAGAAGTAGAGACTATAATAATAGCAATTTTTTCACTTTAATTTACTCTTATTTTTCTGTTTCAATAGTTTTATGTGTATTCCACCAGTTACTGCACCGTTTCGAGACCACAAAGGTGGTCATGGTGGAAAGAAACCTTGTACGAAAGCTGCAATAAGTACTTACCTATACCATTATTTATATCATACTTAAATTGACCCAGTCTTTTGAAGTGTCTCTCTTTATAAACACTACAATAGATACAGTAATTTTTGGCGCTTACGAAAGGTGGGTACAACATTATAACATACCTAATGTTTTTTCACTGGGAGCAAGGCCACCGCGCCGTAGCCAATTAAAGTGTCATTAAACTATGTACTAAAATGACTGTATTATTTTAAGTTTTGTAGTCTTCCAATTTCCGATCTTTTCTCACTATGGGCCTTTAGTCTTAACTTTGATGTGTCCAAAATTCTTACTCCCTTTTCTAACCCCCTAACAAACGCTAAAAGTAACGTATTCTAGTGGTGCCTTCCAAAACCAAAATCAGAAACCGTCAAAACGAAGCTAAAAGCCACTATAGAACTTTTACAAAACCAAAGTGAGATACTGTGAGAATGCACTGGATTATTAAACAACTAAGTACCTAGTCATTAAAAATCGATTCACGAACGGATCGAACGGATTTTCTGTTGAAAAATAATCAGAAATTATAGAAAACATAGAGATGAAATACGGGTTGGTAGTTGGGTATGTCCATAACTTTGAAGTGTACCTAAATCATCTTAAAATGGCTATTCGTAATCAGTATTGACATTAACAACTTCGTTATGTAATTATCAAATTGTAGTTACAAGGTTAATTAATAATCTTAGATAAAGCACATTATGAGCCGAGACATTTTGGTAATTTCCGCTTTTTCCGTAAACGTACCTACTAACTATTATCTAGGTACCTAAAAGAATGCCTTGTTCACTTAATTCTTCTATAACTGAAAAGGACCAAAATTATTATTATTATTAATTATATTACAATGTATTCAATCCAAACATATCTTAACTAAAAATAATGGACTACTTATTCGAGTAATTATTTTTATTTAAGAGTTCGCTCTCATAATAGCTGTATAACAACTGAAACCCTTCTTTTATGTATAAAATCAAAAAGTAAGAGGGAAATGCCATTTATTTTCTTTATAACTATAGAAGAACGCACCCGGGGTCACTGTTGTGAATTCTGGATTATCAAGACCAGGTTTTTTCAACATAGTAATGCACATTAAAAGCTGAATAAATAATAAAACCGTAGTTTTAGTTGTAAAAATAGATCTGTTTGGCGTTTACCCACTTGCAAATATAGGAAATCTACCTATGGAGAGTTGTATTAATTGGTTATTCCATTTTTTATGGTATTTTAAGTCGTGAGGGTTATCCAATTAATGCATCTGTCTGATATTATTACAAATTTAATAAATACCTAGATTTTTTAAACACCGTTGTTACCTAGTTTAGTCCTTAATCCGCTGCAAGCAACACCGGTATCACGAGACTAGGTGCCTAGTGCCTGCCCCAATTAAGTTAGTGCTAATCTTAAAACTTTATCATTTAAGTTCGTGTTTTGGGTACTTTTGCATAAAAAAGTATCTATTGTTATTGATCTGTATGTTTTAAATAAATAAAAAAACTGTATTCATCATTTCTAATTTCTACATAAGTAAAAAAGCCTTGTGACAATTTGGTTTACCAAAATATAAAATTTTATTATTAAACATAAGTAACTATTTAACTAAAATTATAAAGTAAAATGTGTATTAAATTAAATGACATACAATGAATTGATTATTGAGATAATTAGGTACCTATAATTATGTCGTTGTTAAATTTTTAACTTTTGTTGATAGAAATTGGTAAACTACCTAGGTTTTATATTTTATTAAAATTTATTGTACATTTAAATGCTTTAATATTATATTTAGGACTGTGTATTATTCTAGAATTAATTCTAGTTGGCAGTATCTAATAATATTATAATGTCTAAGAATATAAAGCACAGAAATCAATTACTTAAATAAAATAGTAACATAGATGGAGAAAATATTGACTTTCGCTAAAATTTGATACATTTACATTATGTTATCCCGTATTTTTATTTATTTAGAAATTAAGGTAATTAAGAATTGAATAGGTATTATTACCTAAGTTAATAGTATCATGACTGAGTATGTTTTTGCTGTTATTCAATGAATGGAATGTTAACAATACTTACATTTATAATAGTTACTTACCGTAGGTATCTACTTTTAAATTAAAATCCGCTAAACGAATAATACATTTGTCCTATTCGGTGGGCAGACATTTGTTTTAAACAATAAAATATCTCATAATAACTTGTAGTTTTGATGCATAGGCTTAAACCGACTCCCTAGATAAGAAGAGAAACAGTTTCATTTATTACATTTCTACTTAAACAGCATTTTTTACTACAATTACAATATTTTTACTAGAAAAATGCTGAATCATCGCTATCAGTAAGAGGAAGACAACGTACCTGATGGATAAGAATAATCTCATCACCCATTACTACAAAGCATACTAGTAAACGACAACTAAAAAGTGCAACAGAAGTCTGTTAGTAATTTCTAGAAAGAAAACAGAAACACCGCTAATAAACATCAGTACAGCTTCTAATAACATCAACATTGAAGTCTTACAGAAAGAAAACTATGCAAAACTTTCGTATAAATCTTTGATACCTGTTATAGTATTTTTAAACACAGATGCCATTTACAGAGTTGCACAGAATTTTATATATCAAAAAAGCAATTAAAAGTAAATAAGATGACTATTATTGTCCATTCTTAACAGAGCCATCTATTGACTTGTTAGTAATAAAATGTTTTCATCTAGATGTCGCTACGAGTCATGAAAACAAGAGACAGAAACAAGCGTCATCTCTTTCATATTAAAGATGGCGGCATTCGGGAGCTAGGGCAGGTACTAAATGTGTATGTGTTGGTGTATACGTGTATAAAATTTCACGTTTGACCACTCTGGACACGCACACATTGATAGAAAACCGGGTGAACGCGGGGCAAGGGGAGTAACGTCCGTGAAGTTGTGTCAGCATATGCGCAAACGAGGTGCGCATTCGTCGCGTGCGTTGTCGGGATTCTTTGTGCCATTCTTCGCATACCAATAAGAGTATATTCTTTAAATTTACTCCTAAATTGACATTTAATCAAAATTCGTCCCTTCACCTCATCTTCGGCCTCCATAATAGGTGAGTAAAAATTATTTTTGATACAATTTTCATACAATCAAGTCAAGATATAAGTGATTTTTATTAGGGAATGTCAACAATGCGATCGCGATCCTGCAATATTTTACATAGTTGTCGTGTTTGCTTCGCTGCGACTTCCGGCCGCTCGGGTGTCGGCATTTCGCGATGTAAACATTATCTAGTTTTAGGATTCAGCTGCATTTAGGCAAGCTGTCGGGAATGAAGTGTGCTCAAGGTGCTTTTGTGTTGTTAAATTCGCTTGAGTGTGCTTACTGGGATGGCGCAATTTTCGAAAGACGCGGTTTGGTATCGTTCGCCTGCGATACACTTCAGTCGCGTTGGTGGCTGCATGCGATTTGACGTATTCTGCGCGCAGTGATGTCACTTGTCAGCTTATTTTATGAAATGTCAAACGTTTTACATGTAACGCGCGAGTGAATAGTAAACAAATTGACAGTGAAATTGATATCGGTGCTGTGAAATTAAATACGAGTGACATGGACTGTTATTATTCGAAATTTTACCCAAGGCGTGAGTATTTATTGGAAATAAATAGTAAATAAACAATAAAATTCCTAACATACTTTCGTCCATACTTAACATAGTTGAGTAAAGTTTTTGCATAAATTAAATATTTTATAAAATTAAACAAAACAAATGTCTTGGGACTCAATTAAAAGTTTTTATTGTTTTCTTTTATCCTAAATGTTGATTTGAAAGGGTTTTAACTTTTGCTGGGCTTGCCGATAATTACCTCTGATTAGGAGATTTATTTAAAACTATTTATTTTTAGTAAACTAATGCGGTTGAAAACAACTTACTTATTTAGTTTTTATGAATAAGATATTCCTTTTTAAAAGTAATTATTCGCGGTAAATTAAAAATATTGGAAGTATCATTGTTTTAATAAACAAATTTTAATATTAACTTCGTTAAAATAATGTGATTTTTATTCGCCATTCTCATTAATTTTGCATAAGTACATGCAATTTTTAGGTAATTTTCCGTGAAAATTCAATAAATAAAGATTCTTTTGTACCTACAAAAAAATGGCGCTACCGAAAATTACTACATATTTATTAAATTTAATAACGTACCGCCGGCGCTTTAATTTGTTAGACAGCTAGATCTCCCATAGTTGAATTAGTGAAGCATCATTAGTATTACATTGTATCAATAAGCTGTTTAAAAGCGCCATAGAAGCATTTATTGCTGTTAAATGCTTTTTAATCATCAATAATGTAGATTTTAATTTTACATTCTGTGAAACTTTTTTAACGACCAAATAGAACTGCTTAGTATAAAAAAGAAAACATATTGGGTAGATAATTACTATAGAAAAACTAAGTGTCTCTCTCTCTACTATTAACATAAAAACAATATTTTAATAAAAGTTCTTAATAATAAGTTCATATTATTAGAGAATAAACTAATAAATTGAAACCTTTAATAAATAACTTGTAAATGTTTCCTTCTTTTAATAGTTTACGAACTATAATTTACCTGTATAATTATCGGCAAAGGTAATTTGATTTCTGACTGTCTTCATTAATTTATAAAACAATAGCTTTATAATATTTGCATATAAGTAATATCTACTTCATTTAATACAGCTTAATTGGTACTAATAAAACTTAATTTACCTACATTAAGTACCTATATTCTAGCTTGATAAGTTTCTTTTTGCTACTAGGTACTATAACTTTTCGCGGTAAAATGAAATGGTACCCTAATATCCCGTAATAATGCACTTATTTCAAGTGTCGTTCTAAAAATAGTATACCTAAGTAGGCAACCAAGTTACTGAATTTCAGCCGATCGGATGATAAGCATGAATGCCGACGCAAACTTTTTCTTGCCAAAATTAGACATTACGGTGTATAACTTAACTTGTACAAACATATCTAATTATTATACATGTGTGAAAAGCTTTCACCGATTTAATTACTGTATCCCAAAGTCTTTGATACTGCAAAGTGCTGCGTAAGTATATAGTTTTGTAGAGATCGCTTCACTTACAGTATCTGTCGGACTCTCGAATGGGTGCCAAGAGTTATTTTGGTCAATACAGTTGATGTTTTTATTGCGCGTCGCGACGCTGGCGAAGCCGACAACTTGCGAGCTGCACGACAACCAATAAGACGTGTAAACTGCTGACGCTCCAGGCCCTCACGGCGCGTCGCATCTAATGGCCGATTCAGAACGATTTATCACGTATTCCGTCTTAGGGAAATTGAATTTGGAATCGTTTGCCCCTTTCGCAGGCGGTTATTATGTTCCTTGATTAAACTTTTTCTTTTTAATACCGCCAACTCTTTCACACATGGCCAGGACTATAAAACACTTTCAAACTTAATTATACCTCTATAGAAGGTTATTTCTTTTTGTTAAAGTGCAATAAACTGTGGCATAGTGATGTTACATTAATGCAAAGCTAATTGGTGTAAAGTTGATGCGCTCTCCGGATGCTGTAATCATATAGGGCTGCCCATTCACTTACACAAACTCGTATCGTATAACAATGTTCAAAGAAGAAAGAACTAAATATTAATTAGTTATGTTAATAAGTTATTATGGAGGTGACACCCATGCATGCCATGTCAAAATATGTCTCTTAAACATAAACAGTAGAATATTAAATTATACTAAGGGCTGATTTTTCAATCATCTGATAACTTTATTCGAGGAATAAGTTTGAAAGACAGTTATTTCATACAAAAACTGTCAAACGTCAATTTTATTTTTCGAAGAAAAGTTATCTGGCTATTGAAAAATCAGCCCTTAGACCCTTAGTCATGCTAAATCTACACCTAATCCTACTGAAGAAACATTCATAACTTAGTTCCGACGACAATCGAACGTAAATATGTTTCATTTGTTACCAAAAGAATACCTATGTATATTTGCCTATCATAATAATTATAATTATTGTGGAATGCAAATAAACGAATATGAATATGACTAATAAAAAGGAAATTGAAGAACGATACCTTATTTAAGAATGTTTTAAATATTATCAGATTATTATGGTTATGAATTGGTGCGTAAGTAAGTTATTATTTAATCCTAACTCATAAGCATAACAGTTATAATAATTATAATCAACACTATTAAATTATATTAGATGGAGTATTATGAAATTCTATTGTGCATGCGTTGCTTATTTAATTTTATGATATAACTATCATAAAGTATTATTTCAAGTAACCAAACCTATAAAATTATGTAGAAATAGCCTATAATCAGATAAACAAGGTATAAGGTAGTTGTTTCGGGTCTGGCTGTTTGTGTATGTGAGTTTAATGTGTGTAAACGCACCCACGATACAGGAGTAATTCCTAGTGAGGGGCAACGTTTTTTTTTTTTTTTTTTTAAATAAATAAACTAATTATTTAATCTGATTAATTAATGAAATAGTTTTTGGCAGCAACTAACCATACATAACAAGAAACCCCAGAAATCACTTGGTTATTTATAGGCTGATTTTTCCATCGCCAGATAACTTTTATTCGAGGAATAAAATTGACGTTTGACAGTTTTTGTATGAAATAACTGTCAAAATTTCAAAATTATTCTTCGAATTGTCGACATCGTCACCATTACCATAGAATTTCTTTTTTTAATAGAATAGAAAGTTATCAGATTATTGAAAAATCAGCCCTTAAGGTTTAAACAGCAAACACATCGCCAGTTAAAAACAGGATCCCAACAAAAAAAATTACTTATTAGATAGGAAATTATGATATCTATGAACATAGAATTTTCTTATATCAACAAATTACCCAAGATCGTGAAATATTTCAATAATTATAACTAACAGAGAAAGCTATAAGAGTAGTCATACTTTGAACTTTTATAAAGGCATATCTCAAGACTAATTTAGGAGCGAGTCGTCAATAACCACTTTTGTCACAAAAAGTCATTCTATTTCAATGGTTTTAAGAAACGCCCACAAACTAAAGTCATCCTCAATTTATGAAAGAAGCAATTTTTTCTCAATCAAAGTCAAAGTCAAATTATTTATTTCAAATAGGCACTTTAAACGTCAAAAATAAAATTAAAATAAAATTGATTCTAGTCGCCCCTTCCAAATGGTAGTTTTCGTATGGAGAAGAATGGGCAAGAAACTCACCGTTACTCTTTTAAAATGTTTTACAATATTTTGCATACATGATACATTAGGTGCATCGTCTTCACATATAATTCTATAATTATAATTATATGCGTGTGTTATTATTAATTATATAATTATATGTGAAGACGATGCACCTAAAAATAAAATTACTATACCACAATAGGTAGAAGAATTAAAATAGATTAATGAAACCATGACATATTAATTAACTATGTGATAGATACATGGTGCTCACATATTTACAAACATTCCAAAAGTAGACGATTTTCATAAATAAATAAGGAGTAATAAGTCCGGGTGTGACTTTAAGTAATTACAGAATGTATATCAATGTCAAAGAAAAAAAAAAAAATACAATTACATTCGCAACCAGTTTGATTTTGTCTAGACTCTAAAGATTGGCCTATGGAGCATTAGTATTAGCAAGCATTAGTATTAATGAACGATAAATAAATACCTAATCTTCTAATACAATAATTTATTGTCATATTCGATCGTCGTGTTCAATCCCTCCCGAATGTTGAATGGCGCGGAGCTCCCAGGAGCGGTAACCGCTACCTGCCCATATTGACCTGCGGAAGGTTCACTCCTTTAATCCCCAAACAATCTCGCCGACCACGAAACATTTCATTCAATACCGTGTGTCACGCTACCAAGGGCATACAGGTGCGTCTTTTTATTTTCATAAATTGATTCTTTACGTTTGAGGAAGTTGTAAGTTTTGCGTTGGCGTTGCGAATTGACTTTACCAAACCTTGTATCGTGTTTCCCTCGGTGAGGTGCACAATTATTGTGTTTGGGACCCTTTCTTTCAATTTAAAGTCGAAACCCGTCGGCTTCAAGCGATGCTTTCAAACACAACTGAATCTGTTGGTAACAGAGTTTCAACGTTGCTTCGAATGCTTGAATAAAAGTAAATGTTTTGAATGAAAGTCATATACCTATTAATACATTAGTATACATAGGTATATGACTTTTATTCAAAACACTTTGAGAAAAGAAGTAAGTGGTCCCGTCAGATCATCTCAAGATCGAGCCAAAGCTATGAAGATTTATGAGTTGTGTCCAGCAAACTAAGGATAAAAAGTAATATAACAACCTTAGATCTTATGACAGACACGATTCTGAAATAAAAATCCAGAATCTTCGATTCTTTCCTAGAAATTGTTACTTTTTCTTTACACCTTTTGCCTATTAAATGACACACATATGTAGATTGAGTCATGGAGATATGTAAACGTTAAAAATTTTCACAGCACCGCCTGGAGATATGATTGCGACGAGTGTCCAGTAGCCTCGCTCTATTCTCGGACTCCTATTTGTGGATTACTCTCGCGTGAAACTACCAACCCAGTCCTGGCGGAACAAACTGTATCATCGAAGTAATAGAGTCCAAATTCAGTTTCATTGACACGCTCCATCCGACCTTCTGGAGCAACAAGAGGATTGAAGCGAAAGGACCCACTCCTTGCCTCTTATTTATCTTAATTTCGCTCTCCAAAGAAGTGACAAATGAGGATTATGGCTGTGTAAAATCGGTGTCACTTGTACTTTTGTATAACACTTTCCAGAAATGTTTACGTGCGTAATTAATATAACAATATTAACGAGGTACGTACGACACACATGTTGGTACTTTTCCCGCGTTGTCACGTTGTTAGAAAATGTAAGATGAAAACATAGGTTATTAATGTAATAAATGTCACGTTTAACGGAGGTGTTGTAATAAAATATATTTTAGCGTGACTGTTGCTTTGCAAATGAGAAAGATTTTTTTAGCATAAAACGGAATGATACTTGCGGTACACATTTATTAGAGCCAACGAGACGGATCGATTGTTGTTAATGCGCAACCAGATAAACCAGTTTCAAATGGATTTAATTCCCTTGAGAAAGATCTCAAATTGTGTCTAGTGCGCTTTATAGCATAGCGAAATTAAAACAAAAACTACGATAGTTAGATTCAATTACAAAGTTTAGTATGATCGTGCAATCGAGGCGGGACGGGACGTTTTGAAACAGTTTCATTTATTTCATGCTCATTTATATATTTCTGAACATTAAGGAGTATTTAATGTGTTTCTTATACCTACGCTTATTATCCAGTTATATAGATAGAAATAACGAGATACTTGTGTGCTTACAATACAACACCATTATTTTTTGATCGGGGTCACAAAACACTCTTATACTACCATAATACGATTAGTGGTCATACTGAGCCTATTTCGTTTATAGATTATATCCTAGCCATTTCAAGCCCTCTAAAAGCCAATCTATGGAGCTGTTTCAGTCTCAGTGCCATTTCAAAGCATTCAAATAACCAATAGATGCAGACTGTAGCCAGTTCAATGGATGTCTACAAATATAATATGACACACCACATCATAATACAGCCGATAGAGCCTCCGGGCAAACAGCTTCCGGTCCTCTACCGTTTCTTTATCGACGAGAGCCGAGTTGCTGTTGTCTTGATTTCATTGATAGAGGAGATAAGCAAGCTTTTATAGTAGCAGTGAATGTTTTACAGCAGCTGTTTAGTCGTATAAAATTATTGATAAGGGTGATATAAGTCCATTGAAAAGATGAAACCTTTCTCACATGTGACGGTGTGAAGTTGTGAATCCTAATATCATGAATAACGATAAAATAATATTTGCCACAGACGAGTGAACAAAACAAATAAATGAAGAGCGTGTATTTTATTGTGCCTGTGTAACCAAATTATTTTTATTTAACATGATGAAAGTTTAAATAATAAATTAAATTTTTATTTCATTCGACAATATGAAAATTCCTATGCTTTCAATGATATGAAAACATTATTCAACTTTAGATTGTTCCGAAACGAAATCACAGCGCAGTGAACAAATAATTCTCTCGATCGAGTGCACTACATATTGCAGGTAGAATTCGATATGAAGCTCACTTTGAGTTCACTTGTTAAACTATCGTTATAGGTGGAATTGTTCCCGGGGCGCGCTCCGGGTCGGTCTTGGCGATTTAATTAAACTTGTTATTTGTACGTTTTATTTCGCAATTGGGCCCGTGTTCGCTTTGATTGTCTGTCGGCTTGTGAGAGAACCGACCTTTTGTCTTGTACAAATTTGTAGTTTTAACGTAGTTTCCGATTGAATTTGCTCCAAAGTCTATTACAACAAAGTGTGCGGAATATCCGACGACTATTTATTGTGTACCGATGGACGCTTACACTGTTACTGTAGATTCATCTTTCACTGTTCGAGCTCATTATTATGTATTGTGTTTCCTTGTTACATTCTCAGAAGTTGACTACGAAGTTACCATTGGAACATCGATTAAACTGGCAAACATTGACGATATTTTTTATGAAGATGACATGAAATATTTTCATTATTCAATTATATGTATTTCATAGAATTTGAAGCCGTAAAGTCTACATGTTCCGCTTTGATATTCAAAATCGTGACTTGTTTTGTCAGGAACTAGGAAGAATCATATTCGCTGGTGCTTGTAGCACAAAAACGGCCGACCGAACAATATTTAGCGTTCGTTACTCCTCTCCACTGTAGTATTCGCTTAAAAAAAAACTTTTGCGAAAAATGCTCGTTTGCAAATTGCGCCGGTCTAATGGAAATATCGGATCAGGGCAGATGTCGAGCCGAACAATTAGAAGTTTTTGTGTTGCTTCATTAGCGTTTGCGACGGGTAACGGAGAGGCCCCAACACAACATCAGCTGTGCCGATCTTAAAGAAACATTCTAATTTATCAATCTAGTAAAAAAAACTTGCTGGTTTTAGCAAGTTATTGTAATTAACTTTTGATTATTGTGTCTCCTTTGCATAACAATTTAAATTTATTCTTTCCCTTATACCTGAAAATCGACTATCACAGTGGCGATAGCATATATTATACAAAATTAATGAGTTTCTAATAGGTAGAGTTATCGTGAGGTCTAAATAAACTATCAACCTGTATACATTCATAATTTAATAACCTCTTTTACTTTAATACCAACTCAGTTACACTTATGAAGTAAACTGGCTTCAATTGATTTGTAGTAATTAATCACGCAGGTACATACGTGAATTCATATAATATTTTTAGTTTATACACTCAAAAACTAGGGTTGGCTCGCTCCGCTTTGTGGACAAGCCGCCGGACGTTTTTTTGCCGAGGTTCACCCCTACGCACTGTAGCGTGTCAATTTTATTCATCGTATTTTTATGGGTGATCTTGAAACAGCTTTAAAAATACGTATCTACATCGAAATGGGTTCATTAGTTATTACAGTAATCAAAAGTTATGTATGATCATGATCAAAGTTTAAAAGTTTGAAGTTTTTAGACTGTTTGTTTCTGGCCCTGTATGGATCGTTAGAATATGTCATACTTTTAATTAAGTTACTACCTATATAGAGCACAAAACGTATAGCTTTCTAAAATATATAATATACCATTATTTTTCTTTCTTCACAAAGATTCACATAGTTATAGACATAGAGACAAAAATTATAGTGTTTTGACAACAATGCACAAAATATGATCCTTTGTGAAAGACTGACGTACATACTAGGATACCCTGTGTGGCGGATCACCATCCTATAGTTCCTTAATGTCAATTAAAATTGATATCATACACAAAGTCATATTTATCAGCTTCGTATTAGAATATTGATGTTATAATGCTATAAACTCGTAAATGATGCAGTGCACAGGTGAGGTAGACAGGGACATGATTGTATATTGATTTTAACGTGCCACCGCCCTGTATGTATCCAACCCTGTGGTCCGAAATACCGCGTTTTGTTATTTAAACAACATTATCTCGCATTTATTTTACAGACTACCGCATTCAATCAAATTCTCTACCTTTATAAACCCGAATCATGATAAATAAACGTACCTAACCATTTGGTTTGAACAAACCAAATATATCACTAATTAATACACCAATTTATCTCTGTAATTAAAGCCGTGCCCGCAAATATTTGAATGTATCTATTCAAAATATGTCATCGACCATTTGTGTATGTCCATTTACAGTTGGGAATTCAGTAAATCAGTGATTTTATTAGTCGAGTCTATGATTTGTATTCAACGGAGAGTTGAGTGTTTAGCCACCGCTCTCCGCTCGGAAGATTGATGTAGCGCCGTTCCTGCCGGCTCCGACCAGCGCGGCTGTCGCACGATAAATTAAAACCAACTCACATTAGAGGCCGTATATTAAAACTCACTATCATCCTGCTCATTCCTAAATGGAAGTCCTACGCGAGAACAGGATGGAAACATCGGCGATACTACAGGACCGCTTTTTTGTTATTCCACGACGAGACTAACCGTTAACAGTAACTTTGTTCCTATAATGATGAACTAAGTAAAGATGTTCCGTCCACAATGGACGGAGAAACTTTGTATTGTAGCTGACTCATAGAAAAGTTTGAATTTCGAAGTCTCATTACTTGGAGTTGCACTATTTTCTTATAGCTCCGCTATACAGCAAATTGGTTTTATAAAAGCAGTTTTTGTCAGCCAATTAATGGAAACCGTAAATTGTCATCAACCACGCAGTGTCTCGCAACCTCATTAAATACACCATGGAGACAAGTATTTCTTACTTATTTAGGTTAAAAATTATGTGTAGCAACAAGTATGCGAGTAAAGCGATCTGACCAGATTACTCGGTCGGCCATCGCGTATCTGCAATCGGTAAATGGTTACTTTAAGTCTCGATATGCCGAGTATTCCCCATGGAATGTCACCGTCGCCATGCTGCACTTATATGTGCTCGACGGACTGAATTTTTTCTTATCGCAAATGCATTTTCTGCAAGTTTTCAATGCGAGCGACGTGGCCGCGGAACCCGCAGAGCCCGCCGCCCCGCACTCATACTTAGCCGTGTCGCCAGCTTCTTGTGATTTAACTTTATACAATCATCGGCTAATTAATTTTGTGGTATTTACAGAGTATTTCAATTATTCTTATTTATTACAAAGGTTATAAAATAAATTTTCCACTCTGTTGAAATAAAACCAGTTGTTTTGATTTAAATACTAGGTATACGGCGCGTGTATGCTAAAATACATGGTGCATGACCGGACTTCACCTCAGATGCGTGGAGATATATTTTTTATAATTTGAATATCTCGTAATTCCCGTCGAGTGTGGATATTAAGCGGCGGGCGGTAATAACCCGGTCGGCTCCCGTAATCCATCACGGGCGCTGCAATCGTCCCGCTGTCAGTCTATTCCGGGATGCTCCGTTTTCGCTAATGATTCCTCGCCGCCGTGAGATCACGCGACATTTACAAAGGCCGATTGCGCCGCCGATTTGTATCACAAAACGCTACTTCATCTCGTTCTTGCGGCTTGTTTTTATTTCCCCGCACATAGTTGCAGTTTTAACAAAGCACGCTTTATGCGTTTCGCATAAAGCTCTACCAACATATGCGACATCGCGTTCCACACGAGAGAGTTTATAATTTATTTGTGTCGCAGTTTTCTGGCGACGATTTTCCCACAGGGGCGGCGTCTCAAACGAGCCGCGCCCGCCCTTTATGTGGTTTTTTGTAGCGGCACAAAATGCCCGGTGGAAAACATTCAGTGATAACTGGTAACAATCGCAGCCGCCCGGATGCTCCCTCCATTCCGCGCATACCGCGCTGGACCTCGACTGATGCTTTTTCATCTAGCACCGCGTGCTGACCGAACGCTCTTGAGACTCGCGGCTTGCGGCGACACGAAACAATCAACGTATTTATTGCCGTTCAAACTTTATTATCTGTTACTAAACCGTATTGAAAAGGACACTACTTGATGTTAAATATAATGTTTTCAATCAAAAACCCCATAAAGAGATGGTTGTTGTTGAGACTGGCCATACAACGACATCCGAAAAATTGTCTGATTCAACTACTCAAGCATGAAGCTTTTCGAAACGCCGTCAATCAGATGACTTTCAATTAAAGTAAGAGGTAGTGTCCAAGTCGGTGGGTTGAAATAACTACACCTTAATTTAATATCTTTTAGCCGAATGTTTGCTTTTCACAATACAACAAAAATAAAATGGGAGTAAATTAATGAGTGATTTCAACATAAACTAATATTGGTCTAATACCAAGAGCGTTTGGAGCCGGCGCGGCAGTTCATTAGCAGAGGCGCGCTTCAGTCGCGCGTATTTCATTGTTCCATTGTTTTATTTGCCTCAGTTCGGTGCTTACTGAGAGATATACAGCCTCAACAACTCTACAGCTCTGACACCTGTAACCACCACTATTTCACTTCTTTTAAGCAAAGCAAACTACATTTAGGCAACGTTAAATTGCCTTTACGTCATCCCCGTCGACTCTGTAAAATGTACATAACCGAGAAGGTATTCCACGAAATTCATAGAATGGTAACGTGTCATGCCTCGCTCTGGTACAAGTTTTTATTAATGTCCTATTGTTTCTTAATCGCCGCTCCAGATTTGATATCGCGATAAGTTTCTGTTAAAAGCATAAGTTAAGTTAGTAAAGCGGTAAGGTCGCTGCCGGCAGTTTTTCTCAACCAAAAAGCGTAGCCGTCAGATCTGAAGCCCGATTAGTGTTATCTTTCCGTTCGATCGCACTTCAACAGACATTACTGCGTTGTTGAGAGTCGAAGATGTCGATTTTTCAAATCGTAAACTGGCTTTATTGATATGCGACTGTAAATAATAATAACTCGTCCGCCTACTTGCTTCATTAAGATTTCAAGATCAGTTTAGTAATGACTAAATGTAAGTAAGTAAATGTCGTGTTTTGGAAAGTTAATCTCTTGAAAGGATGTGACATGTTCCGTGTGGCGACGAGACGATCATAATTAGTCTTAATTTTTCAATGTTTTAGTGTATTGAGCGAAGGCGTGACGCTGTGCCGTACAGATCTCACGCTAGATGTATTGCCGTTCCAGTTAGCTGACAATAAATCGTATGTTTAGCGACGCGGTGACTTGTATAATTAACAATAGCGGCATTATACGCGATTTCCAAACTAAGCGACGCAACGCAGATCGTTTGTCACGACGCAAATTGCTATTTATGAGGATTATCTATACTTTAACAGCGTAAATCGTTTCGTTAGTAATAAGTAGACAATTCATAATAGGTCTTATCTCATTGTACTACATACGGTCTGAAGCACAAGACGTCAAATTACCATGTGAACACCAATGCGCAAAATCGCCATCAGATATTTCTACATTACCCACACACACGGTACACGGGTACTTTTTAATTTAATATTCCTTTGTGTCAGTTATTCCACTCACTGGTTTATCACTTGATAAATTCACTGAATCCTGAAAATTCCTTCCGCTCCCAGTAACACGTAGTTGTAGCGTCGTCGACCGCAAACAGTAAAGCTCATAAATAAGCCATTGCTATTTAGCTAACAATCGAGCTCCGATGGGCATTTGGTCAGATTCCGAGGCAGGCAGCCGTGGCAGCCACGTGTGCTCGCCTCCGCATGCCTCAGCCCGAATATGCAGCCCTTGCAACATGAATTTTGGCCCCTATGCCGAATATTCCATGCACATTGGACACAAATAATGTTGGAGAATAATGTGACACAGGTGAAATCGAACGTCGATTACCATTTCATGTCGCACTCTAGTTGTATGTAGCTGTGAGGTAGATAATGTGCGGTTATTGATTATTGTTAATAACTGAGAACTGTACACTCGCAGCCAAACTGGCGAGAGCAAAAACCAATATGGTTTCTCTGAAACGGATGCGAGTTTTGTTCTGTGCACTTCCAAAGTAAAATTTCGAGTTAAAAGCTGAAAATTGACACTGAAAACTGCGTGCTATAAATACGAACAGGTGACAGAATTTTTTATACGCAGAATACAATTCACAATATTCTTTTCATACATTGTACTGTTTCAGTATTTCCGTTGTAATACACTTTTAGCGTTAAATGGATTATAAATATAATTGATGTGATGCCTATCTATGAAAGACATTGGCTCGTGACTGTACCTATTTACTGCACGCATGTTCCGTTGTTATTAGGTACATTCTGCGGTCTATATAATTCGTACATGTTAATTAATCAGTGTAATTATTAAATCATTTCGGGACGCGTGATGATGGGATAAGCACACTAGCGTTATTTGGATTGTGGTTTAATTATTTCCTAAACGGCATGCTTGAACCTGTAAAAGGAGAGTCATACTGTTTTATCTTCCTATGTAATTATTAATCGGTTACTCCTTTCATAGAACTTTAACAATCTAAAGCAAATTATTTTAGAAGCTAATGACGATGGATGTACTTGACGTAAACGTAACAAATTAGTCTACTTTTTTTTTTCTTTCTCTATGATGAATACATACAAACATTAAGTATTTCTAACGCCCTTTGAGGACACAACTGCTGTGGTAACATAGCGAACACAAAGTTTTGACGAAATATTTCATTTCGCGGCAGTAATTGAAAGAATAGAAATATAATGAAAATTAAAATATTCAAATATCGGCCCTTCGGACCTTAACTTATGCTTATATTCTTAGGAAAAGTAATATGAACTGCCTATCGAATCAGCTTTGAGCCCTTCCTGACATCGCTACATCGGGAGATTTACGTAGCACTGTTGCGTAGCAGTGTTGTGTAGCGCATTGCGTAGCGGGATGCGTAGTGGGTTGCGTAACAGTGTAGCGGGATGCGTAGCGTGTGGCGTAGCGGGATGCGTAGTGGTTTACGTAGCAATGTAGCGGGATGCATAGTGGTTTGCGTAACAGTGTAGCGGGATGCGTAGCGTGTTGCGAAGCAGTGTTGCGTAGCTCGTTGTGTAGCGGGATGCGTAGTGGTTTACGTAGCAATGTAGCGGGATTCGTAGCGTGTTGCGGAGCATTGTTGCGTAGCGGGATATGTGGCCAGTTGCGCAGCGATGTTACAGACTTTATTTCTATGATTTATGTTACTATAAATAAATTAATGATTATTTTGTGTTAAACTTTACGTTATGTTGTATTCGTTTTAGGTAAGTGACAAATGGAAAGTTTGCGGTGATCATAGACGCAATGCATCCTGCAGGGTACTACGCGAATCTTGGTAAGATAGTTCAAAATTACGACCTTATAATACTTTAAATAAATAATTTCATTCAAAATTAAACAATTATGTTTTTCTAAATGGATTTGGAGGGGCGGAGCAATATCATGTTTTATGAATTGAGATAAAAAGAGTTAAAGAAAAAGAATACAAGTATTAAAAAAAATACAAAGTCTTGAAGAAATTATCTTCAAAACAATAAATATAATTACAATTATGTTATTAAATGTCTAATCCCTCACATAGAAACGTATCTCAGAGATTTATATGTTTAGTATATTATTCATTTTTATGTTAGGCCCTAGGTTTTGTGTCCCAAACCGATATTTTATAAACTGATAAGAAATTAATTAAAGATAAAACTCGTAATTTTTGCGAGAACCACCTTTGGCGCGAGGGTAATAGAGCGAATGTTACCGTGTACATTGTAAACATTCTTATCAGCTTATGATTCCGTAGAATCATACTGATATGGAAACGTTAATAGCGATGATCAAAAGAGATAACGGATTATTATTAATTCGTAAAAATTAAATCACTACACTTTCGATGTTATTCCCACTAAACGTCTCGATTGTCATTTGTTTTTCGATGAAATGAAAACGACATTTCGAAGTAGCAGGACCCCAAATAGGAGACAAGACAGGTTAGATATTAAATTATTTTGTGAAGCAAATTCATACGAGAAACTTACGAAGAGTTTTTTGTCTATGCAATCCTAAACTGGACACCTTGCACCTTATAAAGTGACCAATGTGCAGCTAAACATCACGTTTGTCACTCATTTTTCGAAGAAATAAAATCAAAATTTAAACGACATTGTGAAGTAGCGGAACCTCAAATAGAGGTTAGATATTAACATAACGCATGCTTAATGGAACACTGACCCATTAGTAGATAGGTCAGATGTGATTTCCTTTTTTTTTTACTCAGATCTCATCAATAGTTAATCATAGACGTTCAAAATACAAATTCATCAGCATTCATGATTAATATAAATCAGTTTTATTTTTATGCATCAACAAGTAGGTTAAGTCCTCATAGCAAGATCTCCTTTTGCGATTTCCTAAAAATCGCCTTTTTTGAGTTAAGTCAGTATTCCATTAAGCATACCATTAATTTGTGATACCTACAATTTATACAAAGACCATACTTACAATAGAGATTATTGTCAACTTGACCGTCGTCTTATCCTGGACACATAACACCTGCCACTTGCAAAAATAAGCCGATCTATTCTGTAAAAATCTGACCGTCAAAACTTAGGTGAAGTGAGCTTGAAATGAGCTGTCAATAGTGTCACTATAGTATCAGCGGTGCTATTCTGTAAAAATATGACCGTGATGACTTAGGGGAAGTGAGCTTAATGACAGCTCACTTCACCTAAGTTTTAGTCAGATTTTTACGTAATAGATCGGCTTATTTTTAACTAAAACATGTGGCTAAGACACACCAGCTAAGAGAATATTGCCGTTAGCTTATAGTTACTTGAATTAGCAAGAAAACTCTTAGTATGATTTGATTAACACAAGTAGACATTACATAATTGATTATTTAATTACAAACACTCATCATTAAACTATGCACACGGCAAGGAGACATAACTTGATTCATTACTTAAATCTATCCAAAACATAAGTGTACACTTGACGATGTAGCTTTATAATATTTTCATTCTAATCCATACACACATAATCAGCCTATAATGTTCCCACTGCTGGGACACAGGCCTCCTCTCTGTGAGAGGGACTGGGCCTTAATCCACCACGCGAGCCCAATGCGGTTAGTGGATGTCTTGATTTTTTAGTTCTAGGACATGCAGGTTAACTCACGATATTTTCCTTTACCGTTTATGAATTTTACATGATTTATAAGTTAATCTTTATCAACCATAATCTCTTCTGTCTCTACCTTACGATGTAATTCTCATTTAATTATTAATTCTACAGTAAATCGCAATCCACAGTTTGTCTATAAGCGCCCAAAGGGCGGCACACTAAAACATTCGGCCCTCTGCCTTCCGCAACCACTCTAACCCGACCACCGCTTTCCGGTCTATCAGAAACCTCTCTATTACACTACTCATAGCCGAATGGTTCATTTATAAACTGACTACCTTCACCTGCAGTTTCGCCTGCTTTTGAAGCTCGTGCTTTTTTAGAACTAAACATTTTTCCACACATCATCTACCTAGTTTTTCCCAATCCTAATATTGGGGCAAACGTTGTCCCAATACGGCAAACGTTGTTTTGCCATATAAATTATTTCTAGCTGCACGGCGCTACTTCGTTCGCGTGGTGTCCTACCCCCTACCCTACTCCTACCCTACTCCTACACTACTCCTACCTTACTCCTACACTAATTCTACCCTACTCCTAACCTACTCCTACACTATTCAAAATCCTTAATTTAATACGTGCATCAATTACAGTGGACCCGAGTCTACCGTACCGAAGGGACGATCGTCAAATGTTTGACAGGAAAGTAGGTAGAACAGTTTATATGGGAAAATGAAATTGTTGTTTTTACTATCTTCCTCGCAATTTTTCCATATTTTCTCCGTTTAAACCTTCCCTGGACTACGACAAACATTTCAAAACCAAAATCAGCTAAATCGGCCCCGCCGTTCTCGAGTTGTAGCGAGACAAACGAACAGCAATTGATTAATATATATATATATAGTTAGATAGATATAGAGTAACGACAACAAATAAACATTAATTGGGTTATCAAATTAATTGATAATCAAAGAGTTAACTACGGACAACATAAATTAAAAGTAGTAGCAAGTTATCAGCGTGTATCTCTTTTGTCGAGTTTACTTATTTTTCCACACTGAAACTGAAAATTCCTCATTCTCCATAGATCAAGAATTCATTCGGTGTCTTTCATCTAACCGTGACTGAGAAATCAGAACATTCCAAACTTCCGGATTATATTATATTTGAAAAGATGGGAAAAAAATCAAGTTCTTTTGTCCGGCAGTAGGGCAACACAGGGTATAAAATGTGGGGTAGAAGACTACAGGAATATTAATTTCAAATTAAATAATGTGATTTTATTCCGGCCAAATGGGTCTACACTTCTACAGATGGTTAATAGTTTCGCGCTAAAGTGCGAAATTCACAGTTGACTTTTAAGAACAGCTAGGTATTGATGTAATACCTTTTCATCATCCGATAGGACAGTTGATCTGTGTATATTTTAATATCATTAACTTTTAATGACTTGCAAAGTAATTTAAATGAACCGGTCGGTACCTCTTGCCGACCGGTTCGGTAGTCACAGCATATTGTGCAATGCTATGCACAATATTACACATTTTGGGACTTGATATACTGCCTAAACAAAAAAAAGGTTTTGTCATACTTACCGCTTTTCACTCAAACCTTTTCCGATACCTACATAAATATGTTGATGGTAACTATTATCTGATAACAGCCCATAATAAGAGTCTTCGATTTAATGAATACTCAATACTTTTTTGAATTCCACAATGTAGGCTTAGGTGGTAAATATTTACCAAAAAACAATCATGGATCCTGTCGGGCACAGCAAAAGAATGATATGTGGAGAAGAGGACTTTACGTATCTTATAATCTAACTTATTCTAATTACACTTTTACAAAATAATTAATTTAAAATAATAATAGTTTAAAATGTTTTCTTATTATATTCTTGTACTTACTTGTTATGTGTTTCGACAACAATGTATATTTATCATGTAAATATTCGTAGACACTATAACATTTGCTGATTAATAGCTTTTTTAATTTGTTCGTGAATAGATGGATTTTTTTTTCGGGTAACAGATTGTAATTTTTTATTGACTATAACTAAAGGGCTTGTTGAGTGTATTTTTAAGCGGGATGTTAGTATGTTGAGTTGTGTAGTCGTGTAATTACACTAAGTTAGTAATTTATGCAATTGAGGGCAAACAGACAAAAGTTCCAATTTTCAACTGATTGAAATTCTAGTCCTACCAATTAAGTATTAGGTATAATGTAAGCTCTTTGAAGTTATTCTCCGTAAATGATTTCAAATATCAAGTTAATTAAAATCCTACTTATAGGAGCTAGATACACGCCCACGCCTAAATAAACGTGTGTGTATATTTCCATGAATGTGTCAAATATTTTGACCAAAAATTAAACTTAATAGGACTTCATTCATCGTAATTAAAAACACAATTCAATATGATATTTCGATTCAATACTACTGATTAATAAAACAAATGAAGGACTGAAGCCTTTGAGGTGAAATGGATACTCTCCAATAGCAATACAGGTAAACATTGGCAATTTCCCTTTGTAGACCGTGTACACTGGCTGGTAATACAAATAGGCCCCTCTAATTGCTATAGTCAGGTTGTTTGTACCGAAGCGGGAGTCGGGAACCGATTGATTGGCCAATTTATACACCACTAATACCCTCCACTGCCAAACTGTTTAGGGGCAACACGCTTATTTAGCTAATCTAAAATTAATAGCCCTCGTCTCCGATTTACGTTTTAGTTTAAACATCGTACTATTACTGACTTTAACAAAAAACTTATTTTTTTCCGGTTACGGGTTGGAAGACTTATTCGGTCGAGTAACCTTAGATGGAGCGATGATTCTAAAAACAATGAATTAATAGGAAATGTATTGTTTATATCGTTGATTATTCTGAAGCTACAATAACTTCCTAATAGCCCTCGTCTCCGATTTATGTTTTAGTTTAAATATCGAACTATCACAAACGATTTTTAGACAAAAAACTTTGTTTTTTTTTCCTGTTACCGGTTGATAGACTTATTTAGTCAAGTGACCCATGAAACGATGCTTCTAGAAATAATAAATGTATAAATTCTAAAGTTGCAATAACTTTAAAACAATTTTTTCTTTAGTTAATCTAAAATGAGTAGCCGTCTCGTCTCCGATTTACGTAACAATGTAAACATCGAACTATCACTGACCATTTTGAACAAAAAACCTTGTTGTTTTCTTTTGGTTACGGGTTGAAAGTCTTGTTTGGCTGTTCGATAGAGATATAAGTTCGATGGACCTATGCTTTTAAAAAAAATAAATGATTTTTGTTGGTATCGTTGTACCATCATCATCTGGCTAGCCTTTTCCCAAAACTATGTTGCGGTCGGCTTCCAGTCTAACCGGTTGCAGCTGAATATGTTGGTATCGTTGTATGTAACTAAAAAAAGCACTATGGATTTAGCGAACTTTAAATTAGGTAGGTAACCGTTCTTCTTTGCGATCAAAATTTTAGTTTAAACATCGAACTATCACTAACTTTTTTGGGCAAAAAACGTTGTTTTGTTCCGGTTACGGATTGAAAGGCTTATTTGGTCGATCGTCCAATGATTATTTTTTTTCCTTTAGAAAAAGAACAAATAAATAGAAAATGGTCTGTTTGTATTATTATGACACTTGAAAAAACTTTTTTCTTAAGTTTAGTCCATTCTGTTTAGAGTTTTAGTTCAAAATCAAACTATCACTAACTCGAAAACCATGTTTTTTTTTCGGTTACGGCTTAAAAACCTTGGTTGTTCGTAAAAAAAGAATAAATAAATAGGTAATTACTCATTTCTTTTGTTTTAAATATCTTTGTTTGCTGTGCTTCTAAACTTGTCTCAAGCGGTTAAAAACTTTTACCAGTCACATCATTTTAGACACGAAGGATCATTTTTTAAACAGCATGCCGTCTTCTTGTCGTGATGTGATAAATGAACTGATTAGGATGAAGTACCGGTTCTCACAATATTATTATAAGGATAAAAACATTATAGTGTGTCTTTCAACAGTAGGTAACACAGTTTCGCGGGAAGTCCTGATTTCTGACGTGCGTACATAATGCAGGAAGTTGACCAAGTAAATAAATAAGACGTCGTTAGGTACACATTTTTTGCTCTTATTTTCCTTGTTAATTGGCAGTGTAATCTAACCACTTAGCCCATTAAATTAGCCTTTAATCTTTATAAGCTAGTCAACATCAATATTTTGCGGTCTACAAAATAAAGTCCTCTCCAACCTACTTGTGTTCTAAGCTATGCTATGCAATTGATGTCTAGTAATGGTTTAGATATCCAATTCATAAACTAATTGACGTAAATCAGTTCGTAATTATACTAATTAAAATTGACCAACAATGAATAGTTAATTTATTGTTGGTAATGAGTAGTTATGACTAATCGTTCAACGACAATAGAAATACCGTATCCCATTCATTAATTGTTCTAGTTTAGTTTTATCAATGCAGCGCAAAACAGTGTTTTTCCTGGCATGTGAGGGAAATGCCGCGATCCACATGGCGCGAGCGCATAGGAACTCCCGTTGCCGTAGGCGCACACGCGTTCGAAATGTTCGCATCAACGCTAGAAACGTCGAGTTTATCGCTAAGAATAACCATAAAGGTATGATTTATAAACGTCACCTCACCATTGGCTCGTGTAATAAAACCGCCGCATTGTGCCATGTGCGGCTGAATCGTGCCGTTTCTATCGAACGCGCCTTATTTATGCATAAAAATGTTTTCATTTGTGCCCAGTAATTTTCACATAAACTACTTTATTCATCCCCGACCCGACAAGTAGTAATCAAACTATGAATACGAATCACGCGTTTTTTATGGGAATACCGCTGGTATTGGTTCGTTAATAATCGTATTAGATTACCTATGTTACAATCGTCAATAAATGACATGGAAACTAATTCAATAACAATCCATTGATGCAAATCCTTTGAACTATTGAGAATGTAAATCACATACAACATGCTTGTTTACGTCAGACTTATCATCTTTTTCTCTCTTGCACTGAAGGTACTCGAGGTATTAGTCGATTTAATTATGGTAATACAAACAACTCGGCACACATTCAATGTATTATTCAATTGAATTTAACTGTTTCTATATCTACTTAAAATCTGGTTCTTTATGGTTCTGTTGACTAATGTTTGCCGATATCAGTAGCCGCCCAAATCTTATCAGCATGAAGATTATGTACCTGTACAACACTGTCATTTCCTTATACTAACAGCACAACAGATTGCATACGATTAACACATTAATCACCGAATTAATGGTACTGATGAAGGTACCACCTGACTTAATATTTATCTGCCGCTGACCTCCGATCTTAACAAGCGTTAATAATGAAAAGTCGGGAAGTGTGGCGGATGCAGAGAGTGCAGCGTGCAGCAGCGCACTCCGATCCCGACGCCTTCACCGCCCGCGACGTGACATAACACGCCGGCCCCGCCCACGCCCTCTCACTCACTCCCTAACCGTGCGAGTGAGACGCGAACACACCCTCCGTCGAAGCCTCCACGCCACACTGTTTCTTAGAAAAGCCAACTGTTATTATCGCCCGCGGATTGTTCTCGACCTCTCGCCGCTTTATTTTGCTCCTCTCATGAATGAATCTCGGCGCCCGCAGGTGCGCACCCTCGAGCGCTAAATTTCGACAGCAATTACTCATTTCTAAAATGGTATAAGTAGTTGCACGCCAATTTCCAGCACGCCACATTATAATTTCCAGTGGCTGATGTTGCTATGCTTTCGGCTAATTTGAGGGGCTCCACAGGAAGTTGCGATTTGAAAGCGCTTTCGCCTTGGTTTGATTAGCCTTTTCTTGATTTTTGCTGTCTATCCGCCTACTCGGTTTCACGAATGGATAAATGCCCGCCGGATCAGCCATCAATCAGACAGCTATTGGCACCGATGCACGCGATAATTTCGGCATCTGCGAGGAGATTTAGTGATTGCTGCCAATGATTGTATAATCGTATTACAATTGTACTAATAAACACTTTACATGTGTAAGAAAACAATGATTCTGTCGAAGGAATTCTAAATATACATTACTGACCAGGAAAAGAAAACAAAGCGATGTGGTTTAAGATTTACCTAACAATAATTAAAAATATAATAACATATTTCTCCGGAATCGTGACAAATATACCTACCAAATTAATATGCATGCTAAAGGACATTTGGCACAATTTCTAACTAATAACAAGAAATCGTAAAATATGACTGTAACTAATACTTCGTTTCCTTTCTATAATCCTAAATATATATACGTAATCCAATTGCATTCATCGAAAACAAAAAAGAAATAGAAACTAAACTGCAAAATAAATTACAATACTGAGAGAAACCTATAACAACAGCACTGTTGTCATTGGATCAGTTTAAATCCGTTCTGATAAAAGTTGTCATTTAAACTGTGTCAATAGAACAACAAGTACGCTGAAAAATTACGTAAGCGCTGCAGCGGCGGCAACTACAGATACCGTTTACTATAAAGTCTTGCTCTTTCTTCACCTCTCCTGTTATCATAAGTACTTGTCTTTTCATCACTGCCCTGTGTTCTGACTAGGTTTAATCAACGCGTTAAACTTTAATGAAATTATTTATATGTATAATGTATGGTCTAATGAAAGAAAAGTGAGGAAGCAATATAATCTTGTCAAGAGATGTTGTCAGTTAGTTTAATAATAAAAGGCTCTCCGTCTCTGGTGTTAAGGCTATGACTGGCGTCGTTTCGGCACTGGAAGTGGACAAACCGGTTGCCGCACAAGCCGGTAACAGTAGCCTTAACGATTGTTGAACCATGATCAAATTATACCTTGTTCCGATTTGTATGCAACTAAAACCTAGCACCGCGTCGCAGATCCGATACACACGCTGCATCTGTTGCGTTCACTTATATAGCAACATTAGGAAGCGCATTGTCCAAAACATTATCTTTATTATAGAACACATTCGAAGTATAAATTAGTACACATTTATAATTACGGCATGAATAGAACACAGTTTTTACGTAAATGTTTGATGATGTTAAGATAACTAATGCCATCTTTGTATAGCATCTCTGTGTGCCTTATTAGTCATACAGAAATGTGACTTAGATAAATTTGCTTAAATGGAAATTCCGAGCCTAAAAGCAAACATTTAAACATGCTGTTAATTTGCAAATCTTCGATATTTTTTCCGTGTTTGCTTCCATTTTAATCGATAAATTGGTTGATGTATTAGGATTTATGGTTAAAGAATAAATAAAAACTCCACATGCTCCAACTGTATGAAACCACTGAGCCAGCAATTAAGATAATAAATCTGTAACAACGCAATCTAATAACAATACTAACACAGACAAGTTGGAAGATAGTGGCAGGAATCAGCCAACAAATTTGCATGTTTTCCTATAGACCGCTTACGTTGCCAGTAGCCGTGACGTCAATACTACTACACAATTATCGGCAACCTATTATCATTAAAAATAGACCCATTAACGTTAAAAGCAGTGTTGTACTTTTTTGACGAACAAATACGCTGATGTAAGTGATTAAGATTTACTATTGAATATTTTTACACGCCGGCTTGTACACAATAAATTACTGAGACGTTTAACAAGACAGCCGTGTGGACAACATTGGCTATGACTGTCCCATTTTTTGGCACTTCTTTCTGCATTGTAATTTGTTCTAACGATGTACAAGGAACGCCTGCAAAATTGAAAATCCCAATTTAAACGTCAACTTTGATGTTTGATTTTATTGACGTGTAAGAATCGCGCGTTTTCTCTGTGGGCAACGTAGAAGCAAAAACATGTAATGATTCACCGAGACGCGATCATTTCCACCGAGTCGGAAAATTCCTGTAATCGTGTAGCTCTAGACTTTCTTCAGCGATCACTGCACCGGTTGATAATAACACGCGAAACACGTGTTGATATGCCGCCGAAGGCTTAACATACAATATTTCTACAATATCTATACTATCTGCTTTTGTGTAGTTTTATTTGTCTTTCGCGGAACTGTGTTCATAATACAAGCTTCGTATAACCTTTTCATTAAATGAGATAACTACGATGATGACGGGATGCCTAGTTGGTACGCGTTTTATTAGCTAACTTACGTCTGTAGAACATTCCTAACTAACGTTTTATCGTCGTTAAGATAAGAGCACCGAAGTAGTGGTGACATCACCACGACACAGACCATGTCTTGATAAAGAAAGTGTTCAGTAGGTAACCTTTACTTGATAAGATATAGAACGAAATCTGCTAATTCACAATAATAGTCGTTTTAAAGCAGGCCGGGAAAGTTATCAAGACCGGTCTGTGACTAATTACGATAACAACCATTAATCGAGAAGTAGACGAAGGCCAGTTAAAGTTAATCCTAATTGTTAAACAGTATCAAGCCAAATAAAAATAAAAAGCTGTAATGTACGACTTCCCCGAGTTTCGTGAACGGCAGCTTTACTTAGAGTATACTTGGCACAGACAAGAGAATATCGGATCGAAACTCGAAATCTCAAACCTGTTTTCTGAAATCTGTTGTCCTTATCTGGTACACAGTAATGCATATTTCTGTTCTCTCTCTGTGAGTCACCGTTTCTACGTATCACACCGGCCAGTCGCTCTACGCACTTCATGGCCACTCGTTCAACTTCGTCACGCTTTGGCTGCTATGACTGGTCAGTTAATGCGACAATAAATTAATGTCCAATGTAATAAGTAAATAGATTTCTTACAAAAAAAATTTTGATCGTACAGTTCCGCTCTTAAATTTCGAAATCAGGGTTGATATTACCGACGCACATTCATTGGTTCAATTGACACTGTACGAGTTTTAATATGTAGTTGCAATTCAATAGCATTTTCTGTATTCAGGGCAATGGGCGTAATTAATTACACAAATGTAATGTAAGTTTTAAATTTGAAACCGGGGGATTGAATTGTGTGCCATGTGTTGTATGATCAGGAAATACGTCGATGCTTTATTTAAGAGCAGTAAACTGCTGAAATAATAGATATTGTTTCCGAATTGCATATAATATAAATTTTTTTTCATATCGTCATTAAACGTCATCGTTTCCAAAAGCGTCTCTCCGGTGAGAGGACGTTTTATTTGTCATAATGCCATCGAAATTAAGAGAATAATTTACAACACTTTAAACGTTTATGCGCCATTTGGCGTGTTCTCTTATAAACATTCTCGTCTCCGATATGGACTTTATTTTAAAACTTTCTTCAGCGGATACTGACTCTACATTACTCTGTTTATTATAATTATCTGTTATGTTTGTTATATTCAGTACAAATTGAGTTCTCAACGATTGATTTAGACCAACTTGTACCTATACGCTATCTTCTAAGTCTATATACTGTCTCATGGGAAACCGTCCTGGTATTCTCACTATCATAGGGGAGCCAATTACGATCTGTCTCTGTTTATGCAGTATCCATTCCAAATAATTCTAGTCCTTATGCTATAAGGTAAACCAACAAATATTGTGTAATGATAATGGCGCTAGTTTGGTTAGCATTGACTCAAATCATGGTCAAAGTCAATCTATTAGATATGTATTGATAATGATTCATGTGTTTATTGATACAACGGAGTGGCGCCGAACGCGGTGCACGCTCGGAGGTGTAGAAAGAGAAAGGATACTTATTCAAAAGTAGGTAATGTTTTTGCTGTTCTTGCTGTGTGTATTGCGGCAACGGCGCGGGCGCATGATTCATCGGCGCGTGGGCAGAGCTTATTGTGTTCACCAAGTATCTATTCACACTAGATAACTTTGACTTTTTCTTTTTTTTGATCCTCGAACCAACTTACTATCGTTTTTGTTTGACTAACAATAATAAATTACAGTGTCAGAGACCATATAATTTTTATAATGATTTCATTTTCGTTTAATTGTTATAAAGCTGAATAGCTGAACTATTTCTAAATAGACACAATAGCGGAAAAGTCTACTGAATAGAATTTGAAACAGTGGTTCATTAAAATTTCATTGTTATGTTATATTTCATAGTGTTATTTGCCTTTCACCGCGTCGGGTCCTCTCTGTGAGGCAGTCGGGTCTTTTATATTAAAAAAGTTCCTTTGGCTCTACCTGCTTTGTTTACAGAGGTGTTCTTAAACTATTTATTCAATTTCACTAAAGGATTGTGCCTCTTTATCTCTTCTTTAACTATTTAATTCTTTTTATCTTCAACCGTCATCCACACTGAACATAACCAGACGTCTGGCGTTATTTTTGCTTGAAACTTTTATTTGGTCCTTTAATGAATACTTGTTAAGGATTGTGTCTCTTAAAATAGATATTGTAGTTTTATTTTTGTAGGTATAAGGAAACATTTACCGTCGGCAATTATGTTAACATTGTCTGCAGTAGTCCATAACTTTAATTAGCGCAGATAATTATAGTAAAAAATGTGCGGTATGGAAACGGCAAGTGAATTGCGACTTTGCAAGTTGCTATTTAACCTGACCTTTTATAGTTCGATACACATAGAGCTGACGATGCTGATTGCGATGTCGCAAACGTGAGCATTGTGCTGGCGCCATTGCAACGCAAGCGACACGACCGAGCTTTCTCACCGTGGCATTGTAATAGAGCCGTTCACTTGAGACCTCTATGCAAATATTGTACTTTATTATTTTATAGGACGATTTATTTAATGAATGTTGGTCAAATGAACCTTTTTATGACAGCTACTGAATATAATCCGTCGTTTGGTATTATCGTATTATTATTTATTTTTATATTTTAACAAATCTCGGTACCACGGGGTCCCGGTCCTTTGGAAGGCGTACGAGGCGCCGAAGCCAACTCGCAGAGGCCCCTTAGGAAATTTCATTGAAATGTGGCACCACCTGACGATTATCCCTGTATGCACTATGCAAGTGCACCCAAGGCTAACCCCCGGTTAATGTAGGACTATTGCAGGATATGGAAAAAAAACAAATTTGGACTATGGGTTTGGGTGGCTAAAGTGGACTGGTTACCAATAACTATGGAAGAACTATGACCCCTGCCTGATCAATGTTTTATATATACATATTATTATTATATATCTTTTGTGAAACTTAAAACAATCTCTAAAACTGAAAAGCTAACTGCATTCATGTTATAATGAAATGCATTGGTTTCACTAATATGTTGTGTTATTTCCGAAACTGCGTTCAACCGGTTCAGCTTTTAATTGGGTTAAAACATTTGAAGAACTCATCTTATTTCAATATATAAGTATAGATTTAACAGTTAAATGAGATTACAGAAACTTTGATTTTCAGAAGAATGCATGGAATCATTATAAATGACTTCCACAAGAGGGAAGCATATAAAACTTATACGAAGACTTTTGAATTAGGTATCGTAATCACACGTGAACTTGTGACTAATTACTTTGTTTGAATTTAACCACAGTGTTTAATATACGAGCAAGCTTGTGACAAAAAAAGGTTCGTCACCAGAATTTTGTCTATTATTTATAATGCTCAGACACATATTTGCTTCTCGTTCGTATATCTGAAGGTAATCTACTTGAATGTTACGAAGGTTTTATGACTATTTTATTATTGCGCATAAATTTTGAGTTTTACGAAGCTTTCAGCTTCAATTAATAACGTATTCGAGCTTTTTGTCATGCAAAATGTTAGCATGAAGTATGAACCATCTTTAAGCCCTGAGCTTGTTAAGAACCCTTGAAAAAGACCCCAAAATATTAAAAATACACCTCGTAAGATCTGAGATGGTGATTAGTGGGGTTCGCAACTTTGCCTATAATTAATCTTCATATGTAGACTGATGCTTCTCGTCTTCCAACTTCCGTAATCCTCACTCATCTATTCCCACCAAGAGAATAGAGCCCTAAAACAAAAGTAAGCCAAAAACAAAATCTGGTCACAAAGTGTTCCAACTGCAGTTAAACCATAGTGAAACATTCTAAAAATAAGTTTTAGAATAGACAAAAATGGAGAAGTCCTTACAGAATGTTCACCTGTTTATTTATACGCGTCGCTTCATTTTGATTTTATTGAAGTAGTCGTGTTGTAGTCTGAAAACGGAAACCAGATACATTTCAACACGAAGTTTAAGAAATAAAGAATAAAATAAATGTCAGCCTTTTATTAATGTAGTCCACGCGAAAGTTAATGTGGCGAACAGAAACTAATGTTACAGAGTAACAATCCATAACTGAAAGCAATTGAGTGAAGTAATGAATCTTTTGATGACTTCCACGTCTTCTTTCAATAACATTGACTGTAAACAACGATTATATAATCATTTTATTTTAAAGGTAACCTAAGTGTTTCAGCGTTCATCTGTTTAGTTTCGTCCGCTCACTGTGAGGAAACTTCGAAAGGTAAAAACTCTTGAGCTTATAAACCACTAACATAGGTATTTATTTTAGGAAAACTTACAGCTAAACAGATACAGTAAGTAATATGTAGTATAAACAAAATATGGCCAATTACAAGTTTCCACACGTTTTGTTTAAAAGAAAACACGCTTCTCCGATCTATTGGACGCGTCAAAACAAATCATATGAGCCCAGACTCGAAGGATTTACTAGTAGCTACTGAAGAGTCCCACTATCCACCTCCTGGCTCCATCCTCAGATCAGCTCAAAGATACCAAATTATAGTTTTGTCATCCGAACTACATACTATCACAAAGTTTGATTTCGATACGACAATTAGATGTAGGATAAAATTGGTTTCTAAGATTTTTTACATGTTAGTTAAGTAGTTACAAATGAAGCTAATAAAAACGTGTTAAATATATAATATAATAGAAATGTACAATCATGATCACTCAATAATTAGGACTTAGGCACAAATTAATGAGGTGCCTACGCAACTTTCGTTCCAACTGAAACTTTCTACGTCTGCGCAGATAAAAATCTTGAATTTGATATTTCCGATACCGTTGCGGATGGACTTATCATCTTGCGTTGCCTAGATTTTAATGTTACTCCATTATGAATAGTTGAATAGGCTGTTATAATGTGAATATCTACTGTTTTAATTCTACTATGGCTTTCTAATCTTAAAGATAATATAATTTTTCCCGTCGCTTCTGCAGATTCATCTCGCTATTTTCACTGAGCAGTTCGTGCAATGTGAATCTTTTATGTTAATTCGCAGTAAATCAAACAGCCAGTTAGTTTCTAGTTAAGAATGGAGGTAACTGCGCAAAAATGTGTACTGGGCTGCGTTCTACGACTTATAACATAGCCATCTTGGCGGAGCAAACCAGAACCTCACCACGGCCACAAATGGCTCGCTTCATTCCCGCTTTGAACGCAGCTAGTTAATGTACCGTTCCTTCTATGTAGCAGCTCTCCGACGTACGCCCGTTTAATTTTTAGCAACTAAACTCAGCAATAACAATGACTAATATTTTGCATTGTAGAAACGTAAACTGACAGTAGCTGTAACAGCACTCAATAGTCAACCATTACTCTACCCACGTAACCACAAACCTGTAACAAAATTTAATTCTTGTTTTACTATATTGCATGAAAAAGATTCATATCTGATGCCGCATCAATGGGTTTAAGGCACAGGAAGTGAAACCAGCCTCGGGGCGCTCGGCTAAGTATCTGTGTTTCACAAGCTCACACACTTTACAAGCCTACGCGTTAACACTAAGCTGAGTATCAACTACTGATGCAGTTTTTTGATTAGCTATAAAACGGCAATTTAGTTCCACGTTTTTCTATTGCCGCTAGCGTTAACAGTTCAGTTTCGAAGGATTATTACACGCTTAACTTGACGAAACATTGTTTTACGTAATAGACTTGTGAGTCACAGAACCAAACTACAACACACTGTATAGTGCAACGTAGGTCATGCTTATTAATATCCTTTTATCAAGTTGTTTGAATCCAGCAGTAATGTTCTTACAGTCGGTTTAGAATCGTAAAACAACGTTGCTGATATCACTTATTGCGGTGTCAGCGAGTCGGTCGGAGTTAGAACACATGGAGTGGAGGCGTACAATCGCTCGGTATAAACGTAAACACCTGTGTATGAGCGTGATCGCGTTGTTGCAACGTCGGTTGCAACAAATCAGTTTGAGGAGGTGCGGGACGCGGGCCGCACCACACATGCATTATTCAAGGCTCATTTCTATTCAACGCCGACAGGCCGCCCGATAAAAACTTCTCGTTTGACAACTTGGACGCCTGCACCCTTTGTACTTACGTCATGTCCCCTGCGCTGATACGAGCTGCTTAAGTGTCTTAAACATTATTTGTCACTGCTATATTTATGAGCGAGTAATAACTTTATCGACACGAATTTGTTTTGTACTGCTACTGTTTCATTGTTGTAGTGAGCACATGTTTATATTAAGTAACCATTTAGGATACTTCAGTATTGTGGTTCGTAAAAACTTGTTTGTGTTGCTATCGGTAAATAAATGCGAAGGCATCCTGCCGGGGTAGCGGGATCGTCCGAAAGGGTTACCGCTGCCCTGGTACATAAAGGGCTAAGGAAGGAACACGGGTGGGTTTTAGTCAGTAAGAGTCTGACACTCCCTTCCGCTCCACCCAGAGCGGGAGGAGTCATTTTGATGATTACCCATCCTCAAAAAAAAAAAAAAAAGGCATCACATAATCAATGCAACAAACCGTAGACAAATTATGAGATTACGCTCAGTAATTGTGTGTTAAATATGTAAATTTTTGATTGTGGGCTTTTAAGCTCTCTAAAGTGTACCATTAACAATTTACATATTGTAGGTAATTATTGAACGAAGCAAACGCAGCCATGTTCATGTATTTACATGTAGTGTATACTGACGGAGGTTAAAGATCAAACAAGTAGTTTTAACGATGCTTTATGTAGGAGCAAAAGCTCAACACTCCAATCGAAACGTGATCGATTCGGCCTACTTACAATGTCTAGTGCACCAGAACAATCTGTATGAACTCACCGACAACTTATTTAAATAGTGCAATGAAAATCAGTATTAGAATCGATATAAAAACTGAGACAAAAACTGTTATTAATCAATTCCGAACTGTTGAGTAAACGTCTTAATCCTAATTCGATTCTTAGATTGCATAACGCGGATCTATTCGTTTTTTAATGATCATTAGGTAAACATCCCAATTATCGGCGGCTGTTGAGTGACAAGTGGTCGAGCGACACTCATTCGGAAGCGGCGAGAAACACCGTTGTTGCTGGCACAGTGCCCATGACCGGCGCGACGCCTTTACAGTTATACGTAAGGGTGTGGATTGACGGTTCGTGTTTGCACGACTATAAAGATGGAAATGCGTAAAATAAAATCTTCTGAATGCTATTTAGAAGCGACGAGAACGTTTTATTTAGAGAACTAGGTTTTTTAACCTCTCCTAGTAGTCATTATGAAATATTATGGACAGAAAAAGAGCCTAATTAAAATAGTTTCCTCCGAATGTGGTCACATAAATTTGTAAGAATTTGGAATTAAATCCGATGTGAATGGTAAAATAAAAACACTTATACGTAAGAACGATAAATGAGCACATAAAGTCCTCGGACAGGAGTGTGATCAATGTAGAGATTAATAAGTTCCGTCGGATACTCGAGCTTGTAGAATTCTTTATCGATTGAAGAATATTCAAGCACATTGGAATTCTCGAAATATTTGTTTAGTCATACTTCTGGGAACTGCAATAGACTCTCCGACATATAATAGAGAGTTAAGATTTGTTTATTACTAGCCCCGGCATTCGTTGCAATGCCTTTTTCTTTTTTTGCTAGGAACCTTCTCCACAACAATTAACAATTTACTAAAGTTTCATCATAATCTGTCAAGCCATTTTCGAGTTTTTCCGAGACTAACGAACGGCAATTGATTTTTATATGTAAGAAGAAGATGATGAGTTCAACGACTTTTATTTTAAATGAAGGATTCATTTAAAATAAAAGCCGTTAATGTCTATGAAAAAGATTTTTATTCAGTTTTACCAGTAGTGGTCTAGATAACTGCTGGGTGCCTAATCATCCGTGTAATCTGCGCATGAGTTGATTTAAAAGTCTCGGTGAGGTATAGATCTATATGACGTGATAGTCAACAATTACTGCAATTAGAAACACGGTTAATTATATGTTAGGTTAGCAACGATTGATGTGTCTGAATGTGATTAGTAAAAGAAAGATGGTTATCTAATTCATTCATGGTTTCTTAGTTTCTCATAACATGGTTTAACCGTCACTAATTCATAAATTATGTTTTTAGAGGGGCTTGTGGCAAAGTAATAACAGCCGCACGGGTCGATCGATCAGGTTAAGCTACGCTTGCCGCGGTGGGCCCGTAGATGGATGGCCATCTTTAAATACCAAGACCCTGTGCCGGAAAGCACGTTAAACCGTTAGTCCCGACTGTCATTCGTGGATCTGTTACAGTCGTTACGGGTCGTCAGAAGCCCGAAAGTCTGACAACCAATATATCAAGGGGTATCGTGTTACCCAGCAACTGGGTTGTGGAGGCCAGCTAGGCAGTCGCTCCATGTAAAGTACTGGTATGCAGCTGCATGCGGTTAGAATTTAAGGAGACCACAATATAGATGGGAAAAGGCTAGGCAGATGATGAATTATTCATAAATTATGTTTTTACTCGTATACTTAGCATTTATCAGGAAGTATTGAAAATATAGCAAAAGCAAAGGCTTGTTAGATTCCATTTGGCAGAGAGATGTGCAGTGGGTAACTTTCTTCGAACCTTCAATATTATAAGTATTCATTTAGAGAACGAATGTGAAAGAACTACAAATTATAACAGACTTCCCCATTTTCCTTAAAGAAAAACTAACACATTTATAACGTGATTTTCAGCTGACGTAAAACCAGTATTGTTATCATACGATGGTATTTGAATAATGAGACACGCACTTCATAGAATCTGAAAATGATTAGGTAAGAATAGAATCATATAGTGTTATAACGCTTATGACGCCCGTGGCTCCATGCCCAGTAAACTTGCGAAGTTGTGACGACATCTTTACTGTGTTCTGCGGACGTCGACCACAAAGCCTGAACTTTGTTTCATGACCTTCATCAGCCAACTAACATTCAATCATGTAACCCATTTGTTAAATTAACTATGGTTATCGTTATATCGCTCACACTACACGTTTACAAGAACAAGGAAAGTTGTATACGTTAATTTTCACGCAGTCATGCTAATTATTCTCTCAAGGGCTTCACAAACATTTTTATTTTTAAAGCGTCTGGCTGCTTGACTCGTATACTAACAAATAAATCAATGAGCAGTGATTTAAAAATAAATAAAGTGAAACTTGCCGTCGCTAAACACGCGGGTGTTAAAGATAAAATTAGCCATCGTCAATGCGCTACGAATGCTGAATGCAACAATTGCACTTTATAATAACCCGCATAGTCAACGCGCCAGTGATTGTCTGTGTCGAAACTCCATGGATCGTGCCGCAGGCTGTCGCAGCCGCTCATTCTCTAATTACTGCGATCAATTCCATTAGCGAACTTATTGTGTAACATGGCAACTGCAAATCATTAAATCAACTTACAACAGACTATGTTTATTATTTCTAATACTTCGCTATAGCTAATTAAGATTCTTACTCTATCATCTATACACGTAAATAAAACTGACAGAATGACAGAACATTATCTCGGTAGGTGGTTGATGCATCACACAAGGGAATGACGAACGTAAATGGTAAATCAACAAAACAACTAACCTATCCAGTCATTAAGTACATATGTGTGTCGCAAGGGCCTTGTTTTTTAGCATTTATATGTTCTATTGCAAGGCAGGAATTCTGCTAATCGTCGCTGGCAACATTTTGCACATGCCACGGACGTTGTTGCTGCGGTAAATGAGTGTAATTTAACCACAAGCAGGCTTCTCGGCGCGCCATACAGTCGAGCTGAGCCTACAAGACAGCCACCACTTATGATTATGAGTTACTATTGTTTTTCTTAATATACGCAACTATTTTTCTGCGAGGTTTCCTTTATATGGATTAATTTGTGTTGTAATTTTCTTAACACATGGTTGTTTGCAACGTCCGAAATGGAAAAGAAAATGGCCAGAGCGTGCAACAGCGGTCCAATCTGCGGAAACTAAAATTAATAAAGCTGCAGACTTCTTTTCCTGAATAAACTTTACTTGTGTTTATTCCTTTGGGAATTTATAAATGTCGAGAAACGTAAAAAACTAAAGAAACGCTACTCTTTTCTTCTTTTCTTTTCTTTTTTTTTTTTTCTAATAGTCTTCTTGGTAGTTTGGTGGAATCTGGTTTACACTGGTTTTACCTGTGTCCGATCTTCTGAAATATTTCTTTACCAATTACATTCATTTTAGACGTTAGTAGTCATGATATATGTTCAAGGTATCCATGTACAATAAGGGGCAAAGTCACATACTATTTTGGGCTTTGTCGTTTTATGGGCGCAATAATTAGCTGTTAACCTATGACTTAGAATTGATATGTTATACACCCACTGAAGCTCACATATAAATGCACTAACAACTAATCAACATACAAACTAAATTACATTAACATACGAGTATGTTGAGGAAATGTCAAAGGGTCTGCAAAAAATAGCAATGAAGACAAAACTAACTTAGGCCAGTCCTAAGTTTAGCCGTTTTTTAACATAATCTACACAGTTTTTGTAACATTCATGCTACTACGGTTCAGTTCGCCGAGGTGTCATCATAATAGCAGTGCAGGTGTTATCTTGCCGTCGCCCACGCGGCCGCGCAAGTAAATCACCAAACACCGCCCGCGCCGCGCCACCGCCGCGCACCACAATCTATGCAAATCGCGGGCTCAAACTTATTGCTCTCGCCTCAACTCCTTTCCAAATGCATACTAAATAGTGAGCCGACCACGCCAGCCTTTGTTCCTCAAGTTTTTCACTTAACCTCATGTGCTCTGTCGATTTTAATGGAAATATTTTGGTGTGCTTTGCTTTTGAAAGCTGAATCGTGACAGGCTTTTGTTTATGTTTGGGGACTTTGTTTCCTCTCTTGATGGTAGTGTCTCTTTTCTGTTGATGAACTGGGTGCTAATTAAAATCTTAAAGCTTAGTCCAGTTACTTTTTCATAGTGATACGATAAGAATCGTCTGCACCTCCGTGTATGTGAAAGAGTTGAGCAAATATTTTTATTTCTATTTTCTTAATTCCCAGACTATAATTAGGAAAATTTGTGTGGACATTAATATAAAAGATAGTTTATATGAAAGCTGTGAACAATGAGTTTAATGTGCAGGTTGCTATTTATGTTGTTTCAAGTACTCCGATGTATTCCCATGGAGTTCTTAGAATAAGACACAGAATGTAACGAGAGATGTTGCTCCCGTTCTTCCGCATAGATGCTACTCGCATTGCGATCCAATTATACCTGATACCGTCGAGAAATATTATTGCGCTGATTTACTATGGCAACTATAATTACTGTGAGAATCGTAAACGGACACAATGCTGGCCTGCCCGTCTATGGTTATAAACTAACATATAGGCATGTGATTTACACTATACATTAATTTCCTGTTATTGATCTTTTATAAACTAAGTTTTATTTCTTCAACTCCGCAATAAATCTATGAAGTAGTGCGGCTTGGACATGTGATTCACCCTCTACCGACGAACAAAGAACGTCATGTTGGAACAACTTGCCTATTTACGTCGCCGCAGGAAAAAACAAAAGTTAAATGTAATTTTCCGCTTATCAATAAAAGTCGAGAGGAATCAGCTAAAACATAGATGTTCCACGTCGACAACGCTAAACTTTCTAGAAGAAAATCGTCGTGTTTGAGCGCGTCTTGCTTGCTTCGTCCGAGTGGTCATTGAACCCTCGCGAATTGTCGGTAGCAATTGTCTCCCGCCATCACAACGCAGCTGGGCTGCCCACCACAACCGTTAGTACTAATTGCACCGGCTATAATCACTTTACGACCCTATCCAGCATGAATTAGACAAACACAGTATCTCTCTTGACGCTCGACTTCACATACTGAAGAGCGCCAAACAAGCCAAACTATTGAACACAACGGTTCAACGGTTCTATATGGCTTAACCGATTTCAAAGCACTCAAGATGCTCCCAACAAACTTGTTGCACTAAGAGCGTACCTAGCATACTCATAAACTTAGTTAAGCCCTCTGTCGGCAACATAGCTGGCTCCAACGCAGTTCAAATTAATTCGATTATCAGCGCACCTTGATCTCGCTAAAGCTCTCAGATTCCCTTCATTAGGTACCTACACATACGCGAGACTGCGGCATAATGAAACAAACACGATCAAACATCTCGAATCTCGATGTCTAACTAATATTTGTAGATACATTACTAGCTGGGTTGGTTCGTATATTAGACGCAGTTGGAAGCTTTAATATGTACATTAAACTATTACTCAATATTCAGATGGCGGGCGTTCCAAACTCACGCACTATGCTGGAAGTTGGTCATGAATTCATTGTTTTTGACGTCGTCGTTGATATTGAACCACAATAGGAAAGAGTTCAGGTCACGTTTGAACACTGTACGGACAGGGAATATTAAAGATCAAAATATATTGAATGGGTTGAGTTTTTAGAATTTTTCCCTTAGGTAGAGACATGCATATTATTGAATAGTAATGCATAACTGGGACTTTCTTGGCGATTTATTGGGCGAAATTATTCGACAACGGATCAGGTATTGTTATTACCTACAGTTTAGTAGCGTTTGAAACTTTGAAGGTTCAATAATTTGCATATATCCCTGAGTATATGTTGTTGCGCGGTTTCTGCAACACTACAACTCAGTATTAGATATTTGTATAGCAGGCAAGAGTACGCACGCAGCAGACCTACATATCCGTTCTAGTGTGGCTGCTCAACTATCATGTCGATTACTTCAGATCGCCGTATACTGACCATTGACTAGAAAAAACAAATGAACAATAGAATAACTGAGTAGGAAAATATGTGTCTAAACATTGCTCTCGATAGTTCATTTTCATTAACAGGTAGCGTTAATAATATAAATCCATTGCCAGTAGAAAACATCTTTGGTATAGTTAAAAGTCAACGCTAATCAATCATACCGCAAAACAAAGGCTAGACAAAGTAAAAATCATTACAAAATAGTAATCTGCATAATAGCCCCATCATTACAATTTACCTCTCTTGGTAAAACGAATGCACCGGAGAAGATTCAACAACAAATAGAGAAGTAGTCTAAACGACTTAATGGCTATTTCATACTCAAGCCATACATTTATCGCTTAACGCTTCTGTGGTTGCTTACAGACTACAGTGAGTTGTTATCTCTGCCAGTTGCAGCCACGTTACGCGCTGACGCCTCTCATTTACGCCATACGAAAAGTAATTTGAACGTCCGTTTTGCAAAACCAATCGTCTCAGTACCATTCACCTTTTATAACCAAACACTGGTCAACTTGAAAGTGAACAACTTTCTTTCGATGTTCGTCTTGTCTGCAGACTTGCAGCTTATCAATTATAAACATGTCGTGGAAGTCCCTAAGACTATTAGCACTCGATCACTGGCATGTAATGTCCTGTGACATATTACTTTATATTCAGGCGAGCGGTCGTCGGGCGTCGGCATACGACATTATTTACATATAAGTCGTTGTTCCTGTGCTCATTCATGGCCCGCCTCGCTCAGACCACGCTGATTTATCGCCTTAATTTCATAAGTATCTCTTTGTTACCAGGCCATCTATATCATATTTGAGTAATATCCCGCTCGCTTTATTGGATATGTTCAAGAAGGGTCAAATTCAGAGGACCCAAAACCAATTAGATTGTATGCTTCATGGTAGTCATTTGCCTACATTTTTTCGTAGGGACTGGTGCTTCCAACTTTTTGGGAAGGATCCTTTTTTGCACATGGATTGACTAATTTTGTTACAACATGATACGTCGCGTGTCGTTCAAAACGGTTGATGTGTTCATGTGAGCAAAAGAAGTTTATTTGTCTTTTTTTTTTTCGATAATTGCCAAATTATCTTCATTAACTCCTTTCTTTCCTTCTTTTACTTCAAGTGTAGCATTCTCAGACTACTCTACTGAACCTTTTTTATCCACAAGTTTCTTGAATGTAGTTAATAATAACCATTAAGTAATCTTTGATAATACTTCTAATGTTAATTCAGCAGACTGTGAACTTTGCCCATAATTTATGCATATTTTATTGCTGCACATGTGCATTATGTAAACAAACCCGTTTCGCTAATTATATTTACTCATTAGATTATATAAACTGCATAACAAAGGCTGAAGAACCTCGTGCATATTTCTAAAGGGTAATTAGTAAAACAGTTACTTTTCTCCTTTTCCCACTATCAAATAATAACATATACTATTACACTATTCTAGGGTCGATTAAAGTAATACGAATGTTTATATCTGCGAATTCAAAATAAAAAATACTTGTAACGAAGCCTTTCGCGTGTTTCTTGAGCATTTAACGTGACACTTGAGTATAAATAGCTGTTTACGGTAGTAATAGCTGTTCTAGGATTTTATCGGATGTGTTTATCCTGGGTATTGTCCGAAACTGTATCGTTTTATGAGAATGAAACAGGTCAAATCGGTGAAGTGAATGCCAATGAATTCCCGCTTTCTGGCCTTTTGGCTTTAGGTCCTATACGATGTTATGAACATATAATTCTATTTTCCTTTATCCTAATATTTAGGGACTTGCAAAGCCGAATTCTCGTTCTTATCATCAAAAGTCATATCAGTATTGATACTTCTTCGTTTGAATCGAATTCCATTCTCTCGTGCCGGGTCTTGGTAGAGACACTTTATGGTGTGCTCAAGAAACGATGGTGTGTCAAGTGACATTTATCATCGTTGACAAACTGGAAAACAACGATTTGGTAGCTCACATATCAATAGAGAAACATACAAGGTCTTTCTAAATACATCATACAGTAGAACGCGAGTTGACATGAAAAGCGATTTCGTGAGGGTAACAAAAATTTCCCGTCGCGTGAACAGAAACGGATTCTGTGACGACTTATGCAGATTTTTTCGACGACACGAGGCTAAGTCCGCACGTACACATAAAATGTGATAATGTTTAGTGTTTAAAGCTAATGTTGCAAGACGACTCAAGACATTCGCTGAGAACTTGCAATCTGAGTCTTAATTCGCAGCTGGCGGAGCGAGTACGATGATTCACTTCTACTACGCTCACTTGCGATCTGTTGTCGTATTGAATCAAAGTCTAAATTGGCGTAGCAATCTACATAAATACCTATGCTTTGTATGAGTATTATTTGATGTTGGCAGGCGAGCAGCGGCTACGTGACTCAGAGGTGAGATGTCTTGATGATCTTCGGGGAATAATTACTTTGAAATCTTAAAAAAATGGCCTTGATCACTGCAATATTTAACGGCTTAATGAATTAATTTTCATGTGTATCTTAATTCTCTTTGACAGTCGGAAGCTCAGAAGTTTCATAAATATTTGCGAAGATATTGTAGCCTCCCAATTCATGACTTGGAAAGTTGAATCACTATTGGTGAATCATGATTTTTTGCGTTCTACCAAACGCTATCCCGATCTGTTGCTAGGGTCAGAGTGCCAAAAAGTATATCGGGCATTTGATTGGTCATTCATCGTCTTTATCTTGTGACAAAGTAGGTACTCTACCATTAAATCCAAATATCAATGAACATATTTGTCATTATGTGTGACATACTTAAGCCTAGGCGGACTTCGAAGTAATTGAAAACACTGCACATTATTATCATACGTAGGTAAATCGCAATCCATGCAAAACAATTTTTATTAGGTTGCATAACGTTTGACGTTTCCGTATGAGTCGATCACCGATATTGCTGACCATCTGACGCAGTGGCTGCGGCGTGGCGCAGACACGGTTGGGCAGATAGGGGGTTACAGCATTGTATGGCATTCTGCGGCCTGTGCACGACGTAATGACGACTTGAGGTGTACTCCACACACAGTGCATAGTGCACGCGCCACGTGGACTACGCACTACGCCTTTGTGTCGTCCAGTTCGTCCACGTCGCGTTTGTAAACATTCACGCCGACCAGTAAACATCTTTGTGATGCGGCTTGATTGTACTGTACCACCGCACGCGCACATTTTAATAAACATAATAATCGTACTGAATCATTAATCATCCCATCCCACTTTAATATTCTGAAGAGGAATTAATAAAAACCCATTGCCCCATTTCCTAGCGGTTTACGCTATTGAATAATTAATTGAACTCAGACGGCGGTAAAATCGAAGAATATGTATGAACCACACGCATGTTTTGTCAACGAGCTGTTTGTAGGCGATAATTTTACGTGATTGTTCGTAACTATATTGGGGGTTCAGATACTTTGAATATAATTTGATAACAAAATTAATTAAACAAACACGATCCTTTAATTGACAACTTATTAATTTATTACCAACACACACCCCGTCCGTAACTCCATTGACCGTATTAACAATATTGTTGGATAACATGACTGACCTTTCCTGAAAACAAAATATACGAAAACCGCACGGTGGGCCGATTTGAGCAAACCCGTAGAGCACTGGACGGTCAACCGAAAATTAATTAACATACTTTGGCGCGCAACCCTCGACCGTTGGACGGTACGCTCACAGGTGGCCCCTCACCCCCACAGCGCACACCCCAACAACTAGGGCTACCACCTTTGTAAACATTTTTGTTCCCATAACGATTCATGATTTTGTTTTTTTATTATTTTCCGCGCGCTCGAATACAGAAGAGAGATACTTAAACCGGTGTTAACTACGGATTTACGGAACTGCACATATGTATGTAGTTCTTTCGGTACCTACTAGCTTTTGATTCGATTATGATACTGTTCATGTCCAGATGTAACATTTAGATTCTAATAATGTTATTGTAGGTTAGCTTTTCGCTCCTAGCAGCTAATTAAATAGAAATTCCATTAACTAGTTTCAGGAAATTCTATAATTGGCAGCCCTGAGTAATCTATCTGATTCTGAAAACATATCTCTACGTTTCAAATCTACCTATATAAAGTTAATTTGATGTGTGTGATTGCTAGTTGAGTAGTCAAATGAAATGCCGTTAACGGGATTTCAACCACAAACTTATTCAAGTTCATGTGTTCATTTTCACTCAAGTTTGTCAATGTTTTGTTTGACTATTTTAATTGATAGTTACTACTCTTTATAATGTGAGTAGCAACAGTACCTAAGTGATTTCTGAATATATTCAAAGGCAATGGCGAAAATAGTAGGAAAAAAAAAGCTCCTTGATAAATATGTCCCTACCAAAGTTTGATAACCACACAACAGGCGTACTAAAATTTATTAATTTGAAAATATAATTTACGTATTATACATTTCATTAACTGTATCTTGTTATATTGACGTCGTAAAATGTTAATTGTCCTTTATAATTTGAATTTTTCATGTACAGACACCAGCACATCAATCTACTACAATCTGACAAATTTCTTTAATCGATTTTCAACTTTATCGCTGAAGCATTAAGGTTCAAGGTTGATTGGGAAAATTTGACAGTTTCGGGTAGTTTGACCTGCTGGCGGCTGTACTTTCCAGTTATATTTACACTTTTTCGTTAGTTTCTTGTAAATAAATAATAATTAGCGAAACAAGGTCTAAAATGGCTGCGAATGTTGCGATTGCATAAGTGGATAATAGGCAAACTTAGGAAAAAAGCGTGCTGCCACGAAACAGAGGCGCTTTTATAGATTTTAAAAGGCACACGCGATATAGGGCCATACAGCATGAAATTACCGGAATTATTCCATTGTTGTTAAATGCATTCCTGTTTCAGGAATCGCGTGCAACACATATGTAAAAAAACAATTGTATATAGCCCCTTTTTGACGTACCTACACATACATAACGTTACAGAATCCCCCTCCTCATACTTTTAAGCATAACTTTACTTACTGAAATATTATTCCGAGATTTAAAACAGAAAGTTACCCTTACAAACGAGACAGATAGAATTATGAAAGTAAATCCAATTGAAAACTGAATTGAAAATATCACTAAGAATGACAATCAATACCTGTCCAATATCCCTATTCAGTAAACATTTAAAAGTCTGTAAATATTTGCTGTTACAGTTTTATTATACACTCTATCAAATTACTGTAGTAGGTAGAGCGGTTGATAAAACTATGTATACACATCTGCTTCACAAAGGTTTCTGTATGCGTAACTATTATGCTCGGGTACGAGTAGTGTCCCAACAGTTACGTCGTTTACCTCGATGTGACTAATATTGCCTACGTACGTACTTACATACCTACTTTGTGGGCATTGTCTATAAATACAGCGAGTGCCTTTTGTACCGCCCACTCGGATATGTTATAAATGTTCTGGAGAGTTTACCCTAGTTCTGTTCTTGATTCATCGTCTTATTATGAATTTATCGAAGTTATGTTCCTTGCTGGTTTTTCTTCTTAGTGCCTATTCCGATAAAATTATAAACTCTTAACTCAAACTCAAAGTATTTATTTCAATTAAAACATTTACAGACACTTTTGAATTGTCAAAGAGTCGGCCAGTTAGTCAGAAAGTTGAAGCCCATTCCAAAAAGTAGATCTCTATGGCACGGGCAAGAAACTACAATACCGAACCCTAATATTATCCTATAAACTATACAACGGAGATTATTTTTAATGAGTAATCTCATTCATGTCATAACAATAGACTCAAGCACACGAGTTCATTCATATAAATAAAATCGCAAATAGTGCTAATATTTCACAACAGTATAAATCGCACGCATGAAATAGATAGGCCCCGTAGTCCCGTTTAAATATGATCAAGAGTCGACCCCACCGCGGCGTAGCGAGGGTCCCACTTATTGCGGGCACTTGTCATATCAGCACAATGAACAGCCATGCTTTATTATTTTAATTATTGCACGTCCACGATGCGCCCTTTGTCAGCCAACCGCGAGCGCTCCGCTCGAATTAGTCACTGCTGAATAATAATTGTCCTAATTGAAGATCCTTGATACAACTTGTGGAGTTGTGTCGCTCCACCACTTAGGTAAGCAGGCTTATTGACTGTGAATAGATAAAATTACGTACTACTTAGATATATCTAAATGTATGCGTGATAGTCTAAAGATAAAAATCACATAAGTAAGTAGATACTTACTGGAGCTTATTTTTGATTGATAAAACTCTTCGCAGAAACCGTTCTGGTTTATAAAGAGGTCAATTTCTCATTTATAAAGACGATTTCTCAATAAGTATGCGACGGAGACAATGCGAATTTGTTGCGTCAATGTGGGCCGTATTGACAGTACAATATACTAAGTTCATAACTTGCAAGTTTTTGTCAGTGTGCCGGTGTCATTATTGGGAAATGACATTTCGCGAGAATAATTTAATTAGACGCATCGACCTAGTTTGTTTTTTGTCAAGAAAACTAGAGTCAACAGAATAAGGAGATAGAAATGTGAGTGTAAAGGGAAGTTTTTGATATAAATATAGCGGGAATGTAGGTAGGTAAAGATAGGATTTATAAAGTAACGAGGAGGACTCGTCGCGAAGGCAGGCGGGGCCCGAGCGCATACTTTACTCTCGACTCTCGATCCGATCTTCATAAAGAAATTCTCCTTTTTGATATTATATTTATATTGTAAATGTTTCGTACCTGCATATTTGTAACAGTAAATATGAAAATTTCCGGAATGCCTACGAGCTCGCCTCCGATCTTGAGGGAACAAAGATTTTATTCGGTATTATGAAAATTTTGACTCGGTATTCCTTGGCTTCATTTGCCAGTTTTATTTTCTTAACGATATATAAATAAATCTTGAGAAACTTTATTCTGGCGACAGACAATGTCGACTTTACACTATTAAGTTATGTAAATAAGATGTTAATTTAAATGTTGCTATTAATGAATGCGGAGAAATCAATGCAAATGTAAGCTCGCTTTTGAAACAACAAGACACCAGTCCCAAAACTTGACGTCAATTCGCCAAAGCTTTTCTAATGCCTTAAAAATAGTAACGGACTAACTGCAGTTTTGCCAATGTATGTAATCGTATCGGCCATAATACGATTGGAAGTTTACAAGACGAGCATCCGACACGGTAAACAAACAAGCGGTCTGACGTCAGAGGCACTCGAGCCGAGAGCCCGAGACGCGTATCAACTCTTACCAGACAAATCCATTCATTACAAGCAATAATGTTTTTTCTTATATTCATGTTGTTAATAGGAAAATTCTTGGCAAAAAGATAGTTACAAAAACTTTTAGCGGTACAAAATCTCATATTTATACCGTAGTGGAGACAGTTTTCCATTTCCATTTAACTGGAGCATAATGAATAGTAATCAGCCTGTAATGTTCCCAGACTTTCCACTGCTGGGACACAGGCCTCCCTTCTTCGTAAGGGAATGGGCTGTAATCTACCACGCGGGCCCAGTGCGGGTTGGTAGACAACATTAATGATAATATCGTGGGTAGCCTAGTACTTCGCGAGATAGTACCTATCTTATGTCACCATTGTCTTTAATCCAAGTCCATCATCATCGACAAGCTTATGAAATTGAGCGCTAAACCTAGGTTTCTCCGATCGCTCTCCATTCACTTCTTCCTTGGCTATCCTCATACTCATCTCGCCGCCCTCAAAAATCGGCACTCCACCGAGCCTTGAAGGTTTCCTACCTTGCGTTTTGCATGAGCATAATCAGCCTATAATGTTCCCACTGCCGGGAAACAACAGGCCCTTTGAGAGGGAGTGGGCTATAATCTACCACACGGGCCCAGTGAGGACCGGTAGATGTCACATGTCTTCGATTGTTTGGTTCTAGGACATGCCGGTTTCCTCACGATGTTTTCCTTCACCGTTTTTGAGAAAGCAATGGTGGCCCAATGGTAACGACCCTGACTAAGCGAGACAAGGTTCTCGGCTCGACGTAAAGGGACTCGACATAAAGGGAACCATTCACTTACAAGTTGTAGGTCACGGGTCTGAACCCAAGCAGGCGCTTTACCTTGTGTAAATCTAACTGAAGACTACTGAAAAATCAATTTTACTGTAACTCTATAACACAGGTATAAAAATCAACAAAAAAGTTCTAGATTTGTCGATTCGAATGTTTACTACTTTCACCACAGTATAAATCACCTTGTTACCGATTGTTTTACAACGTTTAATTAACGTCTATTTCATTATTTTTTCCACTCAAGCTGGAGTTTCGTCACAGATATAAAGGTAAAAGGAGCCGAAGGCATTGTTAAAGGATAATAACTATCAATCGGTGAAATTAATACTTTTCTTGCGTTACGTTCATGGGTGCGTCCATACATACAATTCACGGTCACACACATTAGCTGCTCTCAAGAATTACGTGGTTGGTACAACGATACGATACTGGTTGTTATGTAATTGGTTATCGCTTGTCAGGAAACTTTGAATTGTTGCGACAAATGCTTTTCATGGATTTATTTTTAGGAAAACTGAAGCTGTTGAAACTTTTGGAAGTGTTGAAACTCTTTTCCGTTCAACGTGGAATGTTTAATGTTGTGCTTTGTTGAAAAGTCGGAGTTAGTTGCTACACTTAGATAAATATAAAATTCCCTTATATTTTATATTTACCTAAGTGTTTAATACGTTGGTAGGGAAATTGGTTTTGAATCTATCTTACCAAGTTATCGTTAAAAGAGACAGTTAAGCCAAGTTTAAATAACGCTGAGGCCTAACTGTCGATACAATAATTAGTGTAGTGGGCAGGTATCCACCTTTGATAGTAGGTACGAGACAGAGAAGCAAAGACGAACATATGAGTAAACCCTTGGGCAGTAATGATGATAACAAAACTCCTGTTTTCCTATAATTATCAGTCCAATTATCATGGATTTTTGTCTGCAGCCTCTTTCATAGAGGACCAGAAAATCTATAGACCTCCACTAATGCTAACCCATCCCCTGAACCTACACTAGTTTTAAATATGTTTGTCCTTATTGTTTTATGTGGTGTAGGTACAATAAAGTGTTTAATAATATAGGTATTTTTTGTGTCCTCATGTTGTCTGCGATCATTCTGAAGCAGATGAGAGGAGAAATTGTTGGCGATTGGGATCCAGATTCCTTAGTCCTTTTTCCCTTCTTATATTACTATAAGAAGTAAGAAGAAGAAGTAAAAATAACCTTACGGTTATTTAGATAAAATAACAATGCTAACCATCACTTTTTTCCTTTTGCAGCGAGCGGCGCGCTCGCAGCCGGCACCATTGCGTCCCCGTGGAGCACGGCGGCCGGCGCGCCCGACACCAATGGCTCGGGCGGCGCCGACGCAAAGCACCTGGACGTCGGCGATGCCAGTGACGATGAGAAGGTAAATTCTCTTTTTCATGTTATTGAAGGGCAAAGTAGCCGATGGCTCATCTGAAGGCAATACTCCGGTACCTTGAGCACAGGTTTGAGGGGTCAAGTCGGAACGTGGCAACACTGCTTAACCCCTAATACACTACACAATACTTAGGACCTGATATTTAGGTAATGTGTTTTTTTGAATAGGGACCCCTTGCTCCCTTTCTCTGATTATTATTTGAGTGCTGGTTAAGCTGTAATTGGCGACTTTGTAAATCCGAGGCTATTATTACCATACTTAAATTATATTATACATAGAAGCTGTTAGTGTACCTTAATAAATAAATAAAAATAACACCATCATGATTAAGTGAAAGGGTCCCTGAATATTGCGAAGTATATTAAGGCTTTTAGCGGCAGAAATATTGCATAGTACTACTCACTTCCATGGACGAGTTCTACATATTGAAAATAGCTTTTCTACTTAGTAGGTAGGTATGTCAGAAGTATTTGCATCTTTAAGTCTTAGTTAAATCGGCAGTCATGGAGTACCCAAACAAATACTTTTGAACGTAGATATGAAAGTGAAGCCTATACGCCTCCCCCCGGCGTTATCTGTCAGAAATACGGTTTAAGTATCTCTGAGTCAGCTGCCTGATAAGACTTAGATAAATAGCAGGACTTTGGAACTATCTTAACAATGTCCAGGTACTAAGTCATAGGGCCTACAGCGCCATCTTTATGACAGTTGGCCGATTTGTGAAGCTATTTTTTCCAAGAGCGTTTTCGTCATATTTATGACAGACGTCACGAAAATCTGTCATTTTTACCAGCATTTGACATTAAGGTATCAAAAGACGTCGTCTCTATCTTGGACATTACGGCCGCATGTGGCGGTCACCGCTCTGCTAGGAAACCGTAGCGTTACCCTTACAGCAATTTTATTAATTCTTCCATCTTTGGAATAAACCTATTTCCAGTGCAAAGCATTAACTGCTCCAGACTCAGCAGACGTAACTATCCCATTAATTTAATGATCATTGCTGGTCACTCGCCAACCGAGGCACTGAACACGTGTCGATTTTAACTGCTCGTAAATATTAGCGCATATTTACGCCGATCTTCACCTTAAGATGGGTGGGTGTTTCCTACGAGTTCCAGCTATTTACGGTTAGACTGGAAGCCGTCACTCGCTTGAGTAGGAAAACACTTTGTTTTTCATCTTCGCGAAAGGAATATTTCCTTAGGGCTTAGAATATAAGAATTACAATTTTACTTGGCTTGTCCAGCATAGTATGAAATTCTGTTTCTTAATCTCCCTTTATCTTTATTTCCACCGATTATGGTAAGTACTCCAATGGCTTCTGGATTGACGGTTGATCGTTGCCAGTCCCTCAACAAATGAAACAGTGAACTCACATTTGTAGATTTTATTGCGCGGTTATTAGTAAATCTTAGTTCCCTTTTGTAAGTCATCATTTCATCAACCGCGGGAGCTTTGTTTGTAGAACTAATAGCAAAGTCCTGATTGGAAGAGGGTACTTAAGCGTGTACGTTCTTGTAAACATATCCTACTGAAATTTGCATAGGACAGAAAGTACAAGTACAGTTCACAGTCACACGCATTTGATTGCAGGTCGTACAAGGGTAACTTTAGTAACCATTATCATATCGTGTAAAGTGATACATATAATGTATCTCGTATTATAAGACTTCCACTAAATCTTTCGGTTGACTCATCCATGCGTGTTAGGCTGAGAAACGATAGATAAAAAAAGGTTTTCCGAGAATTTCAACTAGTCTATTCTGCGTTTCAATATCAATAGAATTTATTTTACTATCAATCACATCAAACTAATCATTAATAGATTTTTTTAATCATTACGGCTGATTGATAACTAAATAAATTGTGAACTGTAACTAAAACAAAACAATATTAGTACGCGCGCTTGTGAGAAATTGCAAGTAAATATTGACTCTTAGTAGTTAACAAATCCAGAAGCAGCTACGTTTCAAGTAGTTTCAAGGAACAGTGATTCACGATGTTTTCGATCCGGCCTGTTGGACCAAGTCGAGGGCAGCGCGTTATTTTTATTTTCTTTTGAGAATAGAAGCGAGTCTATTAATTACAATGACGCACTCCTCGAGTTGTAAGTCTGTAAGTCTTAACAAATGTTCATAATAAGTACATCTGTTCAGTGTTCCTACTTAGTTTCCATGTAATAAGGCTTCTGAATTTGTTTCGTTTTCTCTGGAAGTGGACTAGGCTAACATAGAAACAGTTTATCTTCAAACGTATTTAGTTTATAAGATTAATGATCGTATCGTAAGATTCGATTCATTGGGGCGTAACAAGCTTTCGATACAGTTACAGCTACGAAGAGAGTGCGTTCGGGAACGAGTTTAGTTCTAGGTGCAACTTCTAAAGGAAATGTTTCTATTCATTAAATTAGAAGTAGGTAATCAAATCAACAACGGTTGTTCATGATGTGAAACATCAGAGCAATAACACTCGTACAAATTAAGGACACACATTACAGTATAGAAACTTTTGGTTCCCAAATTTCATATTTGCTAGGGCTAAAACAAAAGTTGCACTTGCCACCAACTGTTAAGAGTGTGTGAATTTGCTATTACTGGAAGCATCTCCATTAGAACATCGGGGTTGCACGGAATGCGATTGTTCCCTAACTTAGTGGATATGTAGCACATTATTGCCGTAATTATGTGGCTTCCAAGCTTTTCGGTTTACCAAACACTTGGATTGTCCAGAAAGACGTTACTTTCCTTATGATTTTACTTTTCTTTTCTACCGCGTTTGTTTTTCTTTTAGTTTTCAAAACAATCGTGGCCTGCATTGACGTGTTTGCTATGATGACGTCTATCTTTACCTACAGTGGGAAAATTTATATCGATTCTACATTGTTTCGATATTAAATAAGTTATGTTTTTATATCAAAGCGCGTTCGCAGGACATGTCAGCGGCCGATGCGGAGGGAGTGTGGAGTCCAGACATTGAGCAGAGCTTCCAAGAGGCCCTGGCCATCTACCCACCGTGTGGCAGACGCAAAATTATTCTCTCCGACGAGGGCAAGATGTACGGTGAGTCCAAACATGCTAGAAGTCTTTGTAGGCACTAGCTTTCAAACACCATGTCTTTCTTGAATTGTAGAGAACTAGGATGCTAGAGGCAAATCTGGATGAGAACGGTAATTTTTCTGTTGATAAAAGAGAAGATTTGGCTATGTACAACGGTGGGAATAAAGGTTTTTCCAATACAGCTCATACGTAAAATCCCCCCAGACATGATAGGCCTAATTATGAAGCACAAACATGACGTAGTAATAATGTTACAACTGCCGACGCAAACACGTCGATTTACCTATATATGTCACTTAAGTTAAATAATGGAGAGATATCAAGGCCACTCCGCCGAAAATGAACAATGGCAGTGGCACGAGACAAAAGCCACTGTAGTACCTATTGAAGTCGGCCGACAAAGCCGTTTGCGCAATAGGATTCCGCGGAAAGACGTGAACCGACAATTATTATCTCCCTTGATCGGACCATGTCGCCAATTCGAAGAACCCATGTGTCGTCGCGTGGCTTTTGTTTCAACGTTCATGTGTACAAATACTTACATTTATAAGTGGTAATTAGTCAGTAATGTTGCAATGCTATATAGCCACAAAAATATTTCCAAATGAACCCCCAATTTGTTCTCAATAAGCCTCGATTTTTAAAATGAAAGCTCTGTTCATGAAAGGGAGGCAAGAGCAAATTTTTTCACGTTACATTGTTAACTTAGAAAGCTCGTTAACGCGAACGTGACGATTGCTACATAAAAGCAACGCTTTGCCTCCAGTAAATTAACTGCCGAAGGAAACGGTTTGTGTTGCTTTATTTTATAGTTAGGCGTAAAGTCTTTTTCTGCGTGGCTTTGTTAAACCCTGTTGACAACTTGTCAGGGGTCGTCTCGCAGTTACGAAGTATTATGAAGAAATAATAGTTTGAATAAAACAGTTTGCGAAGTGGGTTAGTTCTGAGTCCTGCATACTTAACCCGAGGAGAATAGTTCCATAACGCTTTCCGAAAAGTAATATTACGGGTGCTATGGAGCAGAATTGACATAGGACAATTATCAGAGGGTGGCAGTGCCATTACAACACCGCCGGACGCACATTAAGTTTGCGTCAAGCGCCCAACATTATACGTCCCGGTTTTAATTAAAGGACTGCCCGCTCAGCCTCGTCGCGGTGCCAAATGGAATTGCTAAACAAATTTACCACAGGCGATGTGTCCACCTTAAGTGATTTAATAGGCGTAAAGAAATGCGATGTTTAAATTACTTCAAATCTTACGGTTCACACTGCGGAAGGGGAAATTAGGGGAATGCCCAACATCTTTTAGGCCTCTGATATGCTTTGATGTAGGAATTCACGTTCATTAGTTTTTTGCGGCACGAATCTACAACATATCTTCTACACAATAATAAATTTCGTTATGTCATAGTAAACAACAAAGTAACTAACACAAGTCCTAAAACTAATTCTGAAAGCTTTGTCACTTCAACTACGCAGACTCTATTTGTAAACAACTATGTCTAGGTGGTATTACTATGTGCAAAAGATGTTGATAATGGCTATCTGTGTGGATAATAATTGCGGACACGCGTCGCGTCGCCCGGACAATATATGACCACATTACTCGAGGACGTGTCCTCCCGCTTAATCTACGTAAAAGTGCGTCACCCTTGTCCGTTTCCACCCTCTCCCTCGCCGTGACGTTCCACGGGACACTGTTTTGCTTGATCGTCATGTGCTGCAATAATCCCGCATTCGTCTAGGGCGATATTATTGTGTGTTTATTAAAAGAGTAATGGAGAAATTATTTTTTATTTCAGCAGTTGGCAAATTATAATGTTTTGTTTAGGATGAGTGAGTGAGAGACAATATCGAACCAAATAAACTTAGGGAAAAAAGTCAAATGACTTTAAAAGTTATCCTAGGTGATATGTATTCTCTTCTGTTATTTATTTTCTCATATGAGTAGGTACTGGGAATTTTCTTAGTTACACAGCTCCTTGATCAAATAAAGACACAGAACAGAATAAACACATAAAGCACGTTTATCTGAAACTTATGACAACTGTAGTCAAGTGCCGATAAAAGTTATCCTAACTAGGCGACACCGTCCTGCTGTTTATTAGATATCCAATACTAGGTCTCGTGACGAGACCTAGTATTGGATATCAATACAGCGGCACACGAGACCCTCGTGTGCCGCTGTATTGAGCTATCAGCTTCGTTATTACATGAGTGAGTCGAGTGCAGCATGTCATACACGTGGTGTGGTGTAGGAACTCGGTTGACGGCTCACGCGGTGTTGAAGACTGTAGTTGGGAACAGTTTGCCAACAAAGCTAGTGCTCAGCTTTGCTGGTAGCACGTTCGTGAGTTAAGACATTCAAAACCGCTCAATATCCTGGGAGTATGAAAGTTTCGTCGGCGCACGGCTTCACGTGGTCCGGGGGTGGCAGGCGAGGGGTTCGTCGGGAGGGCTAAACTATGCGAAGAATGCGCAATTAGTGAGCGAGCGAGCGTGTAAGGGGCCCGGCCGCGCCGCTAGGCGGCGAACGCAGTAAGAAAATATAAAGAAGGGGCGGGCCGCCCGCGCCCGTTGTTTAGCGCCCCGCCCGCTTCGGGCATAACTCCCGATTGTCTCCCAAGAAATCCTCCTTAGACCTGTCGCAACTCAACCCTTTCCGTGAGGATTTGCTCCGCATAGCTCCTGTTTGGGTCAGCGTGAAATTCTGCTACGACGCCCGTGTAACTCTACAAAGTCCAATATCTTTCGTAGAGCCTTTGTCATTCAAAGGTCTTCATTTTTGACGAACTGTCCTCGTTGCTATAATATTGGAGCCAAGCCTTATTTCCATGTTATTAAAATACTCAGTTGTTCCCTATCAACACATTGTTGGCGGTACCCTAATTGTCTTAGATAATATCTAATTATAACCGAATCATGGTGTCGATCGGTGGGGTCGTGGTTGATAATTAGCTTAAATCACACGGAAAATGGGCCTAAAATATGCCGTTTGGAAATAAAATTATAGGCCTTGTTAAATTATTAATTTAATACCAGTCATTAAAGTTAATAATTGGGTCTTAAATGCGTTAGTGAAGTAGAATTATGAACAGAAGGAAAATAAGTACGTAGGTATGCTAAAGTGGAACAAAACATTCAGATCAATCATTATTCTCAAAAATTTAAGCACGGACACGCACAAACTGACGTCTAATAGACTAATATTATTGATGGAAATATATTTTGTGGGCAAAAGCTCTATAAGCAAAAACAATCGCGAAGTCATGCCTCAGGTACGACGTTAATGTATTTCTGATGGATCTCCAATATCTCCCCAGTTGTCGAATAAATTACTTTTCAAAACGCCCCGGGCGTAAGAAGAGGATCGGGAAATATATAAAAAATTACAACACCTAACTTACATTTGATTGCAAACAAATAAAATTGTGAAACTTGTAAATAAACAAACGAGTAATTAAAAATGTACGATAATAGCAACAAATATGTTCAAAAAGAAAATAGTTAATATTCATAATATAGCTGGAGCGTGCACGCACAATTTCCTCGCGGAGTGCGCGAGAGCGTGGCGCGTCGCGCTGGCAATGGACCAAATTAGCCAACTAACGAACTAATAAATAATGATCTCTTGTTTTTCTATTCACTGTGGAATAGAAACGTTTCGACTTGATCCTTCTCTGCACCGCACTATTTATAGAAGGATGCACACGACGTTTCGGGTGAAAGCACTCTTAATGCTCAATTCGCGGGCGCGTATGTCACTAGTGGAACTTACGCTCACAACGGATAGCATACGACGTGTATATTCACTTAACTAATTCGTGCTAACAGCAATTTGTTAGAGTGGCCGCACTTACTAATTTTAGCTTAACACCCGCCGTGAAAAGTTTACGACGGTGCCATAATTTCGAAGTAATTTCAAGAATGTTTGACTTAACAGTCTTGAAGAGTTTCCTTCTCCAGATCTGAGCTTTTATTCCAGTTTAATATAAAAATAACTGATATTGCTTTAATCTTGTAGCTGGGGCCGTGTTGTAGCGCGGTATTTAAGGCGCAATGCAGAATATTATGATGAAGGTTATTATTGGCAATAACAGACATAGAATTCTTTAAACCCTTTTTATTGCGAAGCGATTCGCACGCAGAAGGAACAGATACACAACTTACAAGCACTTTAGAACTGTAAAAAGCGCATACTAACTGACCCTTTTTTACCAAGTTCCTCGATGATGGACAATTTCGTACTGTTAATCAATACCCGTACAAATATTTCGTACGTATACGTAAGCATTCGCCTCAACGAGCAAGCAAGGGGTTAATTAAATTCGCACCAGCAGCCGCCTCTCGTCGCCATCGCATTCCCCGAATTCAATGAGATTTCAATTTACTTTGCTCTGACCGGCGCTTCCTCTATCGTGTCCATCAATTAATACACGATGTATATTAAAATTTCGTCACTAAGTTACCTTTGAGTTTAATTGGGCTTTAATCACTCATTTTATGACTAGTGTTTAACGGTTCTGGCTGTAGTTTCCATAATTATAGTCTTCAGGTGACCAGTTAAGAAATATTCGTAGAATGGTTTGGTATATTAACGAATAAAATCGTTGCAACTAAAGAAAGGAAGATTTGATGGCCGTAGCTACTCAGTACCTTCTACAGTTAAAGTAGATAGGTACCTACTTTGTAAAGACGTAGAGCGTTAATAAAGTGTTGAAAACGTTTCAACTGATTTCATAACAAAATGTCATAGTTCTCACTTTTTAATAATCATGCATATAAACAGCTGGGTGGCAACTATCAAAAAACAAATGAGATAAACTCTACTTTTGTATCAAAACAAAAAGAAAATTCAAAATATTTATCGACAACAATATTCAATGTAAACCAACTGAAAATTATTTCACAATACCAGTTTGCACTGACTACGGACGATCCACCCCGCATTCCGGCTCACTGCAGTTTCAATGATTGAAAATAGCTATTCAAAATATTTTGAAAATTGTTTCATAACAGGATCGGTAGCGCTGTGCCTGCATTGCATTCTACGCGTTTGTCTGAAACAGCTATGCTAAATATTCCGCGGGCAATTGGCACATGTTTTAACCCCTTTATTACTTAAATTGAAATATCTCACCGTTAGGTATTATTATATATGTAAATGCGGAAGCTAGAATGTTTAGAACTCCATCACGAGTTGGATTAAATTGTTTGAAATGTACCTAGTTTGGTTTGCGGGATTCTAGATAAGGAGACTTTTGATTTTGAAAAAGTAACAACTTTTATTCAAGTACCACTAGGTTGAGATTGGTTAACTATGACGCCATTTAGGCTTTGGACTCTAGGTATCATTTTAGTATGAGAGATAGAATGCATCTTGGTCTTACATGTTGGGATTGCATTTCATCCTGGATAGGTTCACTCAATCTCTGTGGTTCTTTCCTCAAAATACCATTTCAGACATCAATCTACATGGTTTTCGCACGATCTGACCAAGTATATGTGTGGACTTTAAAAGAGATTGTGATCTCTGAGTTTGGTCAGATAGGAAACGCCGACCTCATTTAGTGTTTAAAATATGATCGACGTGTAAAAGTGTTTATACAAACCTACTTATAGAAATAAAATAATTTATCCCGGAAATGTCGGCAGTTAGTAAGATGATTAGACACAGTCAACAAAAGAGATAAGTATGCAGGCTCGTCGGATATAGTTAAAGTTTAGTAATAAACGGATTGATGTTTTCGGATAAAATTTAATTTAATTAATAGAAAACAAACAGTTAATTTATCAAACTACATTCCAAAACATCCATCGGTTTCTTACTAAACTTCAACTATATCAGACGACTCTGCATACTTATCTCTTTTGTTGACTGTACCTACCCCAAAGAAGAAGCAGAAATGGTTATATTTTAAGAAAATACTTATTCTCAAATATTATGAGGTGTTACTTTATCATTGACTAACTAGGCTTTTATTTACATTACAGGAAGAAACGAGCTGATAGCAAGGTATATAAAACTCAGAACAGGAAAGACGCGCACGAGAAAACAAGTCTCCTCCCACATACAAGTGCTAGCTAGGCGAAAACTACGGGAAATACAGGCCAAACTCAAAGTGGTTAGTATCACTCAAAATACCTACCAGTATGTTTACCATATATTCAATATCAATTAGCATTGTTTTTACATGAAACATTTATCTACGAGTGAAGCGACATTTCATGTCGAACTTTTGATTCAATTAGCTAAATGTTTTCGATCCGTGCTCACGATATGAAATAAATCATGTCACAGAAGATACAATGTATTAAAATATACATATGAATGACGTTTAGGACGGTGGGGTGATGAAAGAAAAGGCCATGCAGTCAATGAGCACACTATCTAGCGCACAGATCGTTGCCGGGTTACCGCACCCCGCGTACCACCATACGGTACTCACCTTGCAAAAGGCATGCCTTTGTGTTACTAGTAAAAATAAAACTAAATCGCCTTTAAATTGTGTTGCTTCACTACTATTTAGGCATGTTGCCAAATTGCACGTATTAAGTAAAGAATAGGCGACAATAACACCAAACGGATAAAAATTGCTTTACTCACATTTTTGTTTCTTTTTCTACCATACAAATAATAGACTGGTAATTGGATTGAACTAAAACTTTATTGAATATGCTCAATAATATTGTTCGAAAGAATCATATTTATAGATAATCACTTTGTTCACGGCGTGCACTACATTGAAATTAAAAATACATCCATGTCTCCATGTTTTCACAAACAAAATAATGCTTCAAGTGATGTGTGTAGAATTTAACAACTTGAGCAGAAAATAACACGAAAGCTTACTGAATAAAGTTATTAATAACGAAGATATTAATGAAGTCTTTTATTTTTACAGCAATTTTGGCAACCGGGTCTTCAAGCTGGACCGTCACAAGAGTAAGTATCTTACTAAATGGAGTTCATATTCAAGGATGATTTTTTCTTTGCTAGGCCTGCGGGGTAATTCCGTAACACACTAACAGTAGCAATGGTTTTAATTTTGACAGGTCACAACATTCATTGCGTTATTTACGTTATTGAGCAGATACATTATTCGAACATATGAAGCAATGGATTAGCAATATCTTTCAAAATGATTCAGTTTGTGATTGATAGTGTATTACGCAATTAGGGTGCTGCTCAATATAAAAGTTAACTTTCACGCTAGCTCCTGTAATTTGTACCACTTGACTGAAGCAACTTGGTCTGAAACAATTTTCATTTTGCAGAATAATCAGATCAGCATATTTTAGTGTCTTGGTATCCGTATCCCTAACTTGACGAAAAACGGGACACCACAACCGCGGGACACTTGACCTAAAATGCTATTACCACATTTAAATCAACGTTCTGTATTCAAGCATCGCGAGGAGGAAAATAAGCAAATGGACTAACATCTGATCACTTTTTCTTCGAACAGTTGGCAAGAAATTGGGAGAATTTTCTTTTCCAATGATACATAATTTTGAAACGTAACCTTAACACTCATAGTGGCAATTGCTGAGGGGAGCCCGCGGACGTATTTTACCTGATTTTAAATGACGTTACACACGATAGACTAGTTATGAAAATTACGCGTAATTTATCATTGAAGACCAAGGAGTCAAGATAACCAGATACTTTCGGGATGGAAACATGCCGAGAGGCCTCTCCAGATTTTGCAAAAATACAGCATCAGAACTCTGTTGAACTAATGTCTTTCTATGAAGACCCTGACCTGACACCGAATCAAACGAAGCACAATGGGTACAAACACGAACACTTACACACATACCACTTATACTATACCACATCTGAAATCTCCTCTCTAGTCTCCACTCTGGAATTTGTATCCCAAGCCCCAAGCTACAGACAACCTGTTTAGATTGGGGCTCACTGGCAAGTAATACTTTGTAACCTAGCTGTAGGTAATATTTCATCGACTCATGTCGTCTTAACTTATGTTGAACCTGCTTACTGTATTACCTGGACAATAAACTATTCTCAATTTCTATTTGTTTCAGCGTAAAACCGTTCCCCGGCGCGGGCTACAAAGGAGTCCCCGGTGTAGGGGGCGTGGGAGTGCCGAGCGGGACCGATGTGGCGCCGCCACCTCCGTGGGAGGGACGCGCTATAGCAACACATAAGCTACGTCTTGTCGAGTTCTCCGCCTTCGTCGAACATCCACGGGATCCTGAAACGGTAAGGTTTTAAGGTTGAGGAGTTAGAGAACTTGTCGTTGAGTACAGAATGTGGCACTAGTAGGCTGTTCTAGGAGGCCAAAGTACCTTGCCGAATTTTCTTCATCGATCACCCTCAAAACCCTGGTAGGATATTTTGGAAGACTTGTGGTAGTAAACTCTTATTACCCAGTAACTGGGTTGTGGAGGTGAGACAGGCAGTCGCTCCATGTAAAATGCTGGTATTCAGCTGCATCCGGTTACATTGGAAGCCGACCCCAATATAGTTGGGTAAAAGCTTGGCAGATGATTGTGGTAGTAAACTGTTTGGCAGATTAGGAGTAAGTTCCCGTTGAGTTTAGATCATGACACAATTATACTTCTTTGTAGGACACCAACCTAACGCGCGGAATTTTCTGTCTTCGTCGATCACCCTCAGGACCCCTGTAAAATATTTTGAAAGAGTAGTAGTAAACTGTTTACCCACTTGGGAAGTAGCCCCTCTACTTCGTTGTTTTGAGGAAGGTGACATCGTTGAAAACCTGGGGGACACAGAAAGGCGTCATCATGTCTGTGGTTGTCTACTGAGTCAACGGACTGAGACTGGCATATTTGCTTGTTGGAAAAACCGGGTTTCAGCTGTGCGTTTACAAGTACACTAATGTGCATTTTCGTCGTTTCATGGTTCGAATAGGAACAGACCTTACCTCGGGCCTTTGAAACAATAAATAAATATAACGTAGAGCATAAAATATAACACAATATAAATAAAGGACTGTCAGCGTTCACTAACAAATTGAAAGTAACGCACCTTGAACTTTTAGTATCATGAAATAATAAATTGTAATTGTCTCGGTATGACTGACATTATAATTTTACGTTTAAAAAAATGCTCGTACTTGCCTGAATATTGTGTTTAAAAAACTCGTTATGTTCCTGTTAGAAAAAAGTTAATACAGTATTTTTTTCATACATAGTTTTCAACCTAGGTAATAGCTGAGGTGTGATCGTCACAAAAATGAAAAAGATCGTAGAATTCCAAAAACGATCCAAGAATTCCATTTCTACGAATATTTTTAATCGTAACCTTTTGTTTTGTTTCCAGTACCCAAGTTCGGCGCCTGCGCAACATCTATTCGTACACATAGGCGGCACAGTTACATACGCAGATCCTTTATTAGAGGTAACTATACCTTTAAGCCACTTATCTTTTCTTAAAAAGACCTTGTCTTAATATTTTGTGTAAAAGATTTTCCTTAGAGATAAGTAACACTGCTAAGTGCTACTTAATTGCCTTTCTAATAAAAGAGTGGTTTGCCTTAAGTACTGCCAAATTTACAGTTTTATTATTATGTCTTTGTTACCCTTTTAATATGTTAAACAAGGGAGTAAGGGGCACTCATGACTCACCACTATCCCTTCTCAATATTGAAAAACAAGAAAGTGGTCTTGTAAAGGTCCCAACCGGAACCCATAAAACAATGAATTGTTCCAGTTTGTATCTTAATCCGTCCTTTTTTATCCACAGTCGGTAGACGTACAACAGATTAACGATAAGTTCCCTGAGAAGAAAGGTGGTCTCAAAGAGTTATATGAGAAGGGACCCAGAAATGCCTTCTTCCTGGTCAAATTCTGGGCGGACCTTAACACAAATAACCTGGATGATCCAGGGGCTTTCTACGGGGTGACTAGTGTGTAAGTATAATTTTATTTAAGAATGTTGATAAACTTAACGTTTTGTAATTGATTTGTGTGAATTTAGAGACGATTTTATCAATAAAAAAAATCGACCTTAAAGTTAGACTAGTCGGGTGGCTTCGCTGTACAAATTGCGTTTCTGCCCTATAAAGTGTACATTTTGAAAAATTACGAAAAGGAGATTGCTCTGGTGCCATAAATTGTTATCCTAAAACCGAACAGCATCGTAAAAAAATTGAAATTATCGCACAGATTTCGTAAGTGTTGATGCATAGGACGATTAGAGCAATGTTCTTTTCAAAGAGTGGAAGTCCCCGAGCGCAAAAATGTTACTTATACTGGCTTATATAGGTACGCCATCTACGCGTACATGACGCGCATGATGCGTTATACCTGTATTTCTTGCGTCAAAAGACAGGTTGGACTTATTAAATAATGCCAAATGATATTTTTTTTGGCGACTATGACGCGATAAATGCGATAAAATTATAGCTATTCCAAACTGCTTCGTCAAATAATACGGTATGTTATGTCAAGTATTGATTGATACATTGATATCATGCCAAGCGGTAGGACACCATAATGATGAACACATACTTTGTCTTCATTCATGATACCTACTGCTGGTCATAACACTACGTAAACCTAGGTATCAGTGAATCTTACTGCCCATCTCATCATCGAGAAGCCAGCTTAGGCTGAATGCACCAGGAAACACAAAGTCTCTCAATTCAATGTTCCTTGCTGCTGCAAAGACACTGCTTTCAAAGATCTAGGCTAAAGCCGACCGCCGACGTATACGAGAAGATATAGCTCAAGAAATACGGTTTACTAAGGTTGAACAAAATACTTAGAGAATGCACGGGTTAGGTACAACTCTTTACCGGGAACTACGCTGCCTTATACAGGGTGGCATAATACGACGAGCTACATGTACCATTCAGTACATGATTCTAAACTGAAATTTATCGTCGGTTATTTTTTTTTAATTGCTTTTCTATATATTTTGACCGCGTAGGTATTGCACTTTTCTATGAAACAGTAGATTTTATTTTTAAAAAACGAACGAAAAATATCATCGCAGGTGATTGAAAATTCAGTACTGAATCCATGATAACAGATTGTGCGTCGATATCTCTGCCAGCCTTTATTTCGTTACAGCAAATTTCTTACAAATGATCTTCTTCATTACAGGTACGAAAGCAATGAGAACATGACCATTACGTGTAGTACTAAGGTCTGCTCGTTCGGCAAACAAGTGGTCGAAAAAGTGGAAACGGAGTACGCGCGCTTTGAGGGCGGTCGGTTCGTGTACCGCATACACCGGTCGCCCATGTGCGAGTACATGGTCAACTTCATACACAAGCTGAAGCATCTGCCAGAGAAATATATGATGAACAGCGTGTTAGAAAACTTCACTATACTACAGGTAAGTTAGACATTATTTATTTATTTATAAAAAATTCATGTGTAAGTAAAAAATACTGTTGGACTTAATGCGGAAAGCATTTTCTACCAGTCAATCTAAGCGTGATACAGAGACACAACATGGCAGATGCAACATACGGGATAGCTCTAAAATAACTATAAAATACAAGAATAAATCCTAAACATACATACATATAAACAAAACCAACTTTGCTTTCTACTGTTTAAATTCTGGATGGGCTGCTATGGTTATTTTCTACTCCTACAATGTTCTTTTCGTTGCGTGGGTGTTCCAAACGGTAGGATCATTTATCTGAGACTACCAAAGCTTAATTGTTTTGTTTGGCCGCAACAGTAAATTCTGGCTTACAAAGGTTGCAATAATGGGGCATAATGTAGTGTGGCAGGCTTGCCACAAAACAAATACCCTTGAAGGCCAAGACCTATATTGGTACCGTTATGGCAGTCCTTACCAATTGTCCGTTTTTGGGTATCTCTGATGGCTGATTTTGCCCTCTAGCTGATGAGTTGTATCTATCCAAGCAGTCAAGATTAAATACTTAACGAATTATCCTTGAAAAAGTAATTTTCTGTACCTAAACACTGTGCCGCTTAGGAAAACCCACCTTTATTTTTAATTACCCACGCTTTTGCTACACAATCAGTAAAAAATGCGCCACTTGGCAATTAAACGGCGAGTGCATTTAATCGGCGTTGTTTACTTTTAATGATAGTTATAGAGCTATGTGTTGCGCTACCCGTCACGAGCATGTGGGGCAAATAACTACGCAACCAGAATACCCAAGTGGCATTCACGGTTTGATAAGTCAGCCAACGTTGAAAAGTAAATAAACGTAGAATTTTTTTATACCTTCTCCGTCCTTCTTGGAAAAATCACTTCCCCCATAGCCTGTCACACTTTTCTATGCGTTGCCTTTCCTGGGCATTCTCTCGTCATTACGCCAGTTGGTTTCTATGCCTGACTCGGCGACGATGTCTGTCTTTTAGCACCCACTGTATGGTGTGACACTCTTGCCTGTTCTGAACCGAACTCGCTTCGGCCGAGCTGATTTATTAAATTATTTATGTTGCCAACCGTGCCTCGGAGAGCATGTTACGCCGTTGGTCCTGCGCCTGATTTCTCTCCGGTCGTGTCGGATTGCTTGCCGTCCCATCGGACTATGAGTGAGGGAAGAGAGAGTGCACTCACGCCTGCACTATAATATCTCCCCGCGCCGCTGGCTAGTCTCCGTTGAGATTGGCCATGACCGAAATACGGTCTGGAGGACTTTATGTCGTCAGAATAATATTAGAAGAAAAAAGTTTTCTGGCATGTACTAATCTTTAAACTGTTTTCTCCCGCAGGTGGTGTCAAACCGAGACACGCAAGAGACATTATTATGTGCCGCGTTTGTGTTTGAAGTGTCGAACAGTGAGCACGGAGCGCAGCATCACATCTACAGGCTCGTCAAAGACTGAACGCGCTCCGCACGCCGCACAACGCCTCCCGTACAACCATTCCTTACGAAAGCCTCTGCAGACTATCTACATAGAAACCTGACTTGCTGCGTTCGTCGGCCGGCGCACGTACATGTATGAAACGAGAAGCTGTCGCAGACTATTTTCCCGTACTTTCACGTAGAACTTGACGTAAACGAACGTTCAGTATGTGTGCGTGCACCGGGTGGTTAACATAGGAAGACTAGTGTCTGTACACACGTAGTGTCTGCGCCCGCGCCGCGCCGCTGGCGCCACCTCGCGGACGCAAAACGAGTGCTGTCCTAATTTCACTCCTACTCGTAAACACCTTTCTCTTTAGATTCAAAAATAAAAATATTTGTTATGAAACCTAAAATAGCAAAATGTGATCTGAAAATTACGCTACAAGTATTTTTGTAACTGAGTGTTTATTATACATAGCTCAATTTTAAATATTGTCTATCGTAGTCCTGATACCTTGAGTCGGCCGTTGATCAGTCGGTGTCGTCAACATAGACTTCCTTGTCTATATGTAGGTTTTATTCTCACATTATGGTTTTCTAAATACTCTCATTCTAAAATGATTTCTTTAAGGTTCTAAGGTAAAGAGAGTAACAATAATATTTTACATAATTCTTAAAATACGAAATATCGTTCGGTATACTTCGCGTGTAAAAAATATCATATAAAAAATTATATAGATTTGAATACACACAGTGCCTCTATAATTATGTTACATTAACATAAATTACTTGAGCATATTTAGTCTTTTCACTGCATTAGAACATTGAAGAGAAAAAATTGTAAGATAATGCACAAGTGAAAAGGTTAAACTTTAGTGTAGTATACCATGAAAATAATAGGTTTAATAAGTATATATATAGAGTTACGACACCTATTCTTTTTCAGTTAAGTGCTCGTGGTACAATGTATGGTATTAGTTGTCCTTTCAAACCAGTCCAAGTCTTTCTGTCCCTTAGTATAGAAATCGTATCTTCATTATTTTATAATTTGGCATCTATTGTTTTCTTTCGAGTATTTTATTATGCTTTAATTATTATTTCATTTTGCCTTGTTATTTTTAGGTCTTTTTGAGACATAGCATTTTATATAGTTTCTATGTACGTTTTGCCAGATTTGACTTACTATTGCAGTCTTTGCCACATTAAATACTAGGTACTTAGGGTATGGTATTGTACCTACATTGTACATATTCTATTGTTATGTACGTAAAGTTAATAGTGTCCATGTGTTCACACGGTCTGCCAGATCTAAAATTGTGTAATAAATTGTATTATATGAAAGTAATGACAAATCTTGTATGATCGTGTACCTACAATATGTACATATCTGACTATCAGAAACATTTTTCTTTGTAGTGGACGCTATCTTCGCGAGTTCCGAGGCAGCTTTACCCTCCAGACCCTTACAGCGTATTCCATTTCTCCAAATAATCATTATACATTTCTATTTTCATGAAACTAATATAAAGCAATAATGGCCGCTTTTGCTTCCAATTTCAAAGTACAAATGAGTGTCCACACTACTCGACATACTTACATGAATAATTATGTTAACGTGGCAATGATTTGATCTCTCTTTTAGTCAAATATATTTAGGGTCCTCCCGTGCGTGCTATGGTGCGCTCATTTAATTTTACACAGTGTTAAGTTTATGTGCATTAAATAGTGTTTAGTTTCAAGACATGAGGTAGGAAAATATTATCTTAGATAATAAAAATAAGAGATTTTTGTATTTATTTGATAGAGTTATATTAGATAAATTGTAAAGTGACTAGCTTTAAGGTTCTTTTTTATATGGCGATAGTCGTTCAGGAACTTATCCATGAAGTTGTCACATATTTAGTACTTAAGAAAAAACTTAATTTTTGTTGCAACTGTAGATTTCCTTGTCCAATACTCGGTTATAAGATTTGTTTGATTGAAATTACTTTTTTTTACAATTCTTATCAAAATTACGACAACTTTGGTGTCTTCTATTTGCAATACGACGGCGTGTTCAATAATTAGTAAAAGAGATCTGCCCTGTTGTGATTTTATATTTTTAATGTTAATATGTACTCAATCAAATGAGATTAACTCAAATTATTCGAGTCTAGTGCAACAGCTATGGAGTCGAATATAGTTTACTAAACTTAAAACATGGAATTGTTTGATGCCGATGGCAATATTCAGTATAGATATCGTTAGGTCGTGTTGTGTAAATAAAATAATTTTAGCGCATTTCTTTCAGTTAGTATTTGTAAGCGGTTTTTGCTTATATACAAGTCTTTCATATCGACAATCAGCCATATCAATATGAAAATATAAAAAGAATTAGTCGGCGGAGTTGGAGACAATCATTTGCAATCGGCTGCATTACCTTCTATTTTATATAGTTTTCTCTCTTTAAGTTTTGAAGAATATTACTTTGTTGATTTCTTTTCAATCGACATGACAGCAAATGATTTTTTACAATACTAGCCGACAGTGTACAGTATTTTAAAGATAATACTACGTTAAAGATTTGTATGAAAATTTAATTATATTGTCTTCATAAAATCATGTGTACTATTATTTCAGAAACTCTTTTTATCTGTGTGACGTCCTTTTTTTTTGGGTTAGGAAATCATCATATGCCTTCTCCCGCTCTGGGCGGAGCGTGTCAGACTTTTACTGACTAAAACCCATCCGTGTTCCTTCAGTTGCCTATGCCAGGAGCCACGGTATCTCTTTCGAACAACCCTCGGCCCTGACAGGCATCGGCCCTAGCGGACCCCTTCAGTTCGTGCTGACATCTCTTTGAGGCGCGCGTGGAACGCAACGCGCCGTCAACCCGGACCTGGTCCTTACCGGGCCGCGAGCTATCTGTGTGACGCCCTGATAAAGTGATAACTTAATAAATAATAGTAATTAGCCTCCACGAAGAAAATTCGGATTAGGAATAGGATTATCACTAGAACATTTCAATGAGCTATCTTGTGTAGATATAATAAACACAAGCAATAGATAAAATATTTTGATAATATTTTTTAGGGATCCACAAGTTATTGAAAACTCACACTGCACTCAATTTTGTTAGAGAATAGACCATCGGACCTCCGTCCGAATGAGCATGACATAAGTATCAATCAAGACACTATTACCGTATTAGATTATTTATTAGAGTCCTTAACACTTTCGATGCCAAGACAAACATGCAGCATATGGATCGAAAAATAATTCATTCGTATGCGGTGTGCCCACAACCCGCATCCGAGTCGTCGCTATACGTAGCTATAGATGACTTATGTTCATGCCTAGGACCCGACTAGCAAGTATGCTTTAAAACAGCGGGACCATGAGAATTTGAACAAAAGTAAATAATTCGGTTAATACGGCTTTATTACGGCCTAATAGAAGGTGACTATTGCAACTTATGTAGCATTAGTAAACTCCGGACTACTACCGAAAATTTCATTTAGACGACCAAAAAAAACATCCGACCTGCAGTGCGATTCTGTAACCATCTCACCGTGAAAACTTAGGTGAAGTGAGCGTGGAGTGAGCTGTCATTCCAACTAATGCTATGGATTGACACCATTGACAGCTCATTCTAAGCTCACTTTACCTAACTTTTCACGGTGAGATTTTTACAGAACCGATCGGCTGGGAATCTAACTCAGGACTTTCACTATAATTATAACAGCAGCCTAGTATTGTCCTATTGTTATATTGTTCCACTGCAGGGCTCGCCGCAGCCCACGCCTGCGCAAGGCAGGTTGGCTGTTTCAGACTTATTTTAACTGAAGTCCAGGTTACCTCACGATGCTTTCCTTTACCGATATCAGTAGCATCCAAGAGAAACTAAGAACTTTCATACAAATTGAAAGTCAAATTGGTGGCCAGATTTGAACCCGAACACGAAAATGTCCTCGTGCATGAGAGGCGAGGCGGAGTGTGATGTGATGATGATGAACCCAATTGCCATACTATGTTATTGATTAAATACCAAACTTATTTAATTAGAGATATTTACTAATCAGCCCAAGATAAGGTCCAAATTATTCATGATAAGATATAAAGTCATTTGCAAGGTCTGATTAACAAAATACATTCAGTTGTCAGTGATAATTGTGGAGGTAAGTGTATTAGATTTTATTTTTCTAAGTAAAATAAAATTGATCGAAGTTAGTGTTCATACACACGAGGCAAGGCAACTGCAGCCGTCGACAACGTGCTGCTCGTGTATTTCACTACGGTGCTCAAATACACGAGCAGCACGTTGTCGACTGATGTCGCGTGCCGCTGGTGTGTATGAACACTAAGCGGTGCTGCCTTTTGTGAGTTTCTTGAGGACACAGCGACCAGTCCGGAGTCCGGACGAGACGCAGCAGTAATGTCCATTTTTAACGTTCCGACCTAAAATGACAAACGGAACCTTCACAAGATCACTTGTTACCTGTCTGTCACAGGAGTTTTCGTAATATGTCTTCGACCTGCTCTTAGAGGTTTTGTTTTTTCAAATATAGGAACGCAGTTCAGGCCAACGTCAACTACCCATTTCTTACTTCAAGAAGCTTAGTTTGATTTTTTATCCCTTCTTATCAAACGTGGATCCACGCGAGACACAATTTTAATTGTTGCTGTAAGTATGGCATTTAACCGGTTAAAACGCCACTATTAGAGAGCACAAATGATTTCTGTACCTGGGTAAGGAATTGCATCCTATGCAAGTATGCAACTGCATCACAAGTGTTGTCCTGGATATAAAATTGGACCTAACTATAGGCCTTGGACAAGGCTAAATTCAGAAGAATAAATCCAACAGAAAATTATGGTGGAAAAAGTAAAAAGTAGGTAATAGAAAAAATAATAATAGGTAGGAAATCTAGTTGCCTCAAGTGATAATCATGAATAGACATTCTAAACCTCTTAGTAACTAAGCATATGTTTTTATCTCTAAATACTGGTTATCTAAATAGAGCTTAGAAGATTTCTCAAGAGCTGGAACGAACTACTATCAGTATGGAGGAAAGTAGGTAAAATTGCATTACGAATCCGTAAAATATGCGAGGTATTTTATGATAAACAATCATAGTAATCTGATGGATCACAATAATGCAGATGAATCATGACGTTAGATGTGCTAAGTGCTACATACATATCTGTGTCTATCAAACAGATTCAAGACTTTCTTACGGAGGGGTCGTTCTGGCGATACTTAGGAGACGCCTATGCCCAAAAGTGGACGTCTGAAGGCTGAATTTTGATAACCCAAAATAGAAAGAACTGATTTTGAAAGAAATCTAGTAGAAACTATGTGGTACGTTGCATACGAGTACCTACGCCAATAAATCAACTTAACATTTTTAGATGGCGATCTTCAGGGAAGTGGGGTTGATCGCCTCCGCTTTGATACTATGTTCATTCCTCAAGATAGGAGGAAGTGGTAAGTACACGTATGATTTAATATTTTATTGAATTAGGTATTTTATTAATTTGTAGAAGATCTTGGATAATACCTCAGATGAAATCACGGCTTTTCATTATGAGTCAACGCTGAAACTTATTTGTAACCACTTCTGTCTAAACACTAGAGTGTAGGTACATAAGTACTGTTATAGGTGCAACACGTGGGACAGGACCAACCCTGCCATCGAGGGTTAAGAAATTTCGATCGAATCCAAGACTTCCTTTTCTGTAGGTATGTCATAAAAGAAAGAGCAATCAAGATCGGGAGCAACAGTCCGTAACACAAGGGTAGTTTGACTTGCACTACCCATGACAGTTCCAGCATATTGGTCGTGACTGTGGTGACGTCAGCTGAGCAAATATCATTATTAATTTCCAGAGGACCTGCCGTGTGCACCTCGCGATGTTGGCGTTGAAGGTAGATCGGTGGTCTGTGTATGCAACTCGACCTACTGCGACACAATCACTCGAGAGAACCCAGCGCGAGGCACGTTTGTCGTCTACACTTCGAACAATGTAAGATGGGTTTTGGAAACGCAAGGTTTTAGAACAGTGGTGAGTGTGGTGACCCAATGGTAACAATGCCGACTTACGAGTTGTAGGTCCTGGGTCGAACCCCGGCAGGCGCTTTACTTTGTGTAAATAGTTTATCTCACCACTGTTCTCAAAACGGTGAAGGAAAACATCGTGAGGAAACCGGCATGTCCTAGAACCAAACAATCGAAGACATGTGACATCTACCAATCCGCACTGGGCCCTTAGTGGTAGATTATAGCCCACTCCCTCTCAAAGGGCCTGTTTCCCGGCAGTGGGAATATTATAGGCTGATTATGCTCATGCAAAACGCAAGGTAGGAAACGTTCAAGGCTCGGTGGAGTGCCGATTTTTGAGGGCGGCGAGATGAGTATGAGGATAGCCAAGGAAGAAGCAAATGGAGAGCGATCGGAGAAACCTACGTTTTGCGCTCAATTTCATAAGCTTGTCGATGATGATGGACTTGGATTAAAGACAATGGTGACATAAGATAGGTACTACCTCGCGAAGTACTAGGCTACACACGATATTATCATTAATGTTGTCATGATGTATGGCCTATAATTTATTCATCAGGTGTTGGCTGTTTCTTATCTTATAAATGTTCATCGAATCGAAAGGTCGATAGATAATTGATAACTTAATCCCAACAACATTTTCTTCTACAAATCAAGGAGGTTAGGTTTCACCCTAGTTTTATTTGCTAGTGATGAATTTGAAGATGGAGCACATCGAATGGTAATGAAAAACCTCGACAACTCATGATTACAATCACAGAGATTGAACACCAAAAAATACATTTTTTCCCCTTTTCTTAACTACCAACAAAATTATTTCTGAAATATACAATACAAACGAAACGTTTTACCGAAAAACCTGTAACAGGCTGGCAAAAGATTCGAAAAGAGTTACGGAGAAATCAAAACACAACCACCTACGGAGCCTGAGGATGACCCAGGAGACCTAGAAGCTGAGCCTGAACCGGAACCTGTCCCTGACTTTCCCGAAGGAGGTTTGGCTCCTCCACCGACTAGTGAAGACGAAGATGATGAGGAAGACGATGTCGTTGGACTTGGAAGTACGTATCCCTTAGTTACAATCTTTAATGGAAGTATGTGATCTTTGTGAAATCGTAGATCGATTGGATACATATGTACTCTAAGTAGATAGGTATAAGTTGGCTAGTCTAATTGAAGGGATTAAATGATAAAAGTATGTAATGACGATGTTTTTATATGTAAATTCAATCTGATCAAAAATATATTTAATCACATTACATTCGCTTGGTGTGTGATTTTAATGTAATTGGCAAACACATAGGCGTTAGGTGGCCTACCTCTTCGACAATTGCAATACGAAAGGCCTCGCATGTGTTTTTGGCAATACCATCTCAGAGACAATAGAAATGATTCATTTGGGCCATTTAAGTACCTTTTTTTTTGTTTTCGGGGAAATCTTCAAAAGGCACCCGACTTCTGGGGAGGGGAGTTCGGGGAGCGTGGGATTTTTAGCCCACTAAAACCACCCCGGTGATCACCATCTGCACATGGGGTGGTCCCGGTTCCTCTTAAAAGACCAACCGCGTTGCGCAGGGGGGGTTCCCATCCCTGGGAAGACTGTAAAGAAGCCTCCCCTAAGCCTCGCTATGCACGGCAGCACGTGACCACTGTGCCACCGTCTTCCCTGGGGTCACTTGGTGGGCGGACAGTCCCCACTCTACATATGCGTCCACGACCCGAAAGGTCCACCTACCTTGATCGGTAAGCGGATTTCAGCGTATTAGGCGCCAAGGCCTAGGATTATAAATACCTACCTACAATACAAATGATAACTAGGTACCTATTAAATTAGAATAGATTAAGAGTTTTTTCCACGTCACCTTCTCTGGCCAATTCCCACAAACGCTTCTACATTTAACGAACCTTTACGTTACAGTCGCGGGAATGTTGAGCAATGTCGTCCTCCGGATCTACCCGAGCGTCCGCTACCAAGTTATTGAAGGATTTGGCGGGTCCGTCACTGACGCCGCTGCGATCAACTGGCGGAAGCTATCTGATGCCGCACAAGAGAAGTTTATCACGTAAGATGATCATATCATTTTCTTTTAACTGGGAAACTACTTTCGCGGAGACCGACACCTCGTCAAAGTGACGGAGATCAATTATGTGCTCTATCGTGGACAAAGCCTGGCTTTGACCGGCATCAAAAGTGCATTTTTCTCTCTCTATCGAACGAATAATCTTCAAGTAGCTTTGCCAAGCTTATAAGACACCTGCTAATTATTTATTAGATTAATAAATTCTTGATCGTTGTTGTTTCGTCATAGCATAAAATAATTGCTGCTAATTATTTTGAAATTTAGGATCCTAGAATCGCGACACGACTTGAAACTCACAATTTGTATCAACATCTACCATCATCTTTCTCACACAGTCATCCATAATTTATTTGGTCGTCCTCTACTCCTACACCTATGCACATTCATAATCAAAACTTTCCTTACCATACCTTTTTCACTCCTCCACATTACATACTCGTAGTTACATACCCATTGGTACTTGGTAGTAAGTACCAACTCCTAAAAATTGTGTCATGTTTTTAGGACCTACTTCGGCTCCCAAGGCATAGAGTACAACATGATTCGAGTACCGATCGCCGGTTGTGACTTCTCCGAGTACCCCTACACGTACGCCGAAACTCCTTGGCACGATGCTAGTTTATCCAACTTCTCACTGTCGTCACATGACTTCTTTTTGAAGGTAAATAATAAACAAGGAACATAAAATTTTGGAAAATCTAGATATAAAAGAACTGCCTTACTGCTACTGAACTGTATAACTATTCACAACCATTCGACAGGCTGTCGTGTCGAAAACACATATTTTTGATTACCTGATTTGCCTTACCCCCAACAGCAAACAGCTTTCAGAGGAATAGCGGTCGTCTATTTGATTTAAACCACGGAGCACAAAACCAGGTTTGTGCTCCGTGATTTAAACTGACAAAATTTTCGGATTTTGGATTTCTCCTTTTGGATTGATTGATGTTCGATTCGTCGAATACTGACCGTCGAAGAGAACAGACGTGTCCCGTCGCGTTCGCATGTGCGAAACAAGTGGTTGAATTTGAGTGTGAACCTCGTATTTGAAATTTGAATGGTGTTTTGCGTGTTGTTTTCGTGGGTGCAAATTAAAACACCATTAAACGGTGGAAAGGTGACATACGTGCGTTCCTGATCTACAGCCAGAGGCCTGGGCTTTCCGGCCGAGGATCCTGGTGACGTCGAGTAACTCTGAGGGCTCTTTGCGGGCCAATCTGGTGAGATCTTTCCGTTTATTTCAGGGATCTCCATTGGAAGCTGTATCCGGCTGGGCTTCAGTTTGTTTGAACTTTTGAAGCCACGCGGGAATTAACATCATTTTAAGCTATAGCTGAGCTTTAGGACAATGTTTTCATATTATGTTTGGTAGGGCGGCATAAACTAATACACTCTATTATTCTAGCACAAAATACGGAATCGTTTTAGATTTCGTACTCCACACTTTTCTTATTGTAACATTGTACTAAATTGCCAAAGCTGCCTTGAACAAGTTATCTTTTTTTTTTCTAGCTTGTAAGTCAAGTTTCTATACCCAAACCCGCTGCAACAAAAAAAAAAAAACCTCTCAGTGCAACAAAAAACTACTCCGAACTCTTAAGTTTTCACAACAAGAAGTATTCCTAAAGATAAACAAAAAAACCCATCCCAGTTCCAAGCACATGTGCCGAGAAGCTCTTGTAACACCATAAAAACAAAAGCATAAGTGAGCCGATGACAAAACACGGGAACTCTTTTTTTGAGGCGAACCGATAGCCCACCAAATAAATATGGGTTTAACTTTCGACCACGCGTCTGTCCGTAAAAACCTCGCTTCATATGTTTTTGGAGCATCGAATGACGACAGAATTCGCCAAGCACTTCCAAGAATTTCTCCCTAACAGCAATCTCTTCCAGGAACAAAGGATGGCAAAATACATAACTACATAGTTGAACATGACGTTCTGGGGAGGAGAGGATATCCTAGTTGCCGCATCCGAGTTCTGTCTAAATGTGCATGTGCACACAATTACCAGTACCCGGCAACATACTCATCCTCTACAAGCACTTATGATGGCTGGGTAATGACCGACGAAGAACATTACAACAGCAACCCGATAGTTCGAATGCAAGTCCGAAACAACAAACGTCAAAACACCACAACCGAATAAACCTTTAGTTAACCAGTACAAAACACGTGAAGAGAAAGGACAATCCATGAAACCCAAGTCTCAAACAAACAACCCCAATTGGCTAGCTCATTAACACACCATGAACAACAAAAACTCGGCCGACGCCGGCGTCGCGAACTAACCAAGTGGAAATTGAGCTTTACAAAGCGATACCCCATTTATTACAGGAAATCGTCACGTGCGTCACCAAATACCTACATGGACAAAGCCTGGTCACAGAACGAAACGCCCGACATGTGGCTGGAGCAGGTACCTAAAACAACAACCCTAAAGATGCGAATGAAAACACTTAAAAACTTTTAACGAAAAAAAACTTTAAACGAAAAACTTTTTAAACAATAGAACAACAGACGACCACATTTACGCTTAAATCGGCACGTACCAAAGCTAACAGGTCAAGACTCAGAAAATATGAGCGAGTTATCATGAGAGATTTGATAAACCACTCCAGGAATACCGAGACAAAAGAAAATGCATGAAATCTTAGACGAAAAAACAGTAACCAAACGCATCAAGAATCACAGGATGTGCTACCTCGCACATGTCTACAGGCGCCGCGCACCACATCTGCTGCATGCAGCAATGGAGTACAAGGCCAAAACCAAGAAGGTCGACCTATCTACACGTGGAACGACAACCTAAAACAGGATATGAAGTACTTCGACAAGGGAATCGATTTCTGGATGGATACGGCTGAAGACAAAACAAGATCAAGATTGCTGCTAGTGAAATATACAAAAAACCGGAAACGGATAGTAGCGAGAACTCCGACGACGACATCAAAAACAGAAACATCTAACACAACTTACACAGCAGAGCAAGGACATACAAAAGAACCGAGAAAGCAGTAGAACCTCGCCAAAAGATTCACGGGTGAAGCACCTGGCCGCGTAGTCTTTAAAAGATGCCCATCCATAGACAAATATCACCCATCTCTCCACTAATCCAAGGCTTACTCTAGGATGCATATCCGGTAGGCTCTTAAATCCTACCCTTTCCTACGGGCACGTCTTCCTTACAAAAACCGCGCCCCCCGGTCTACTTCTAGATATGCAATGGTCACTGTAGCACCATGAACATGAGGCTACAGGAGCTAGTGCGAATCTTGGGGTTCATTCGATTAATCGAGTCTGGTCAAACCACGCTGGGATCGGTGCAATTCATTCATTCATTCATTCATTGGATTGATTGATGTTCGATTCGGCACTGAAGCGTATCGGAACTTTGTGAATAGATATGCTGATCTGTTGTACGCGGCTGGCGAGCGATGGGGGTCTAGACTTGATTCCGAAATCTGTCCTATTGAGATTTTTTTTTTCAAACCGCATTGGGTATGGTAATACATTTGCCATAAAGTTTCTGCTTACCCCTCGAGAAAAAGATGCCGTAAATTTGTGTATGTAAAACATTTAATTTGAACAACAGGCATCCCCCAAGTCCTGAATCGAAGGCTTAAAATGATACCTATACCTACAAAACTTTTAATTTTTAGCTGCCAATGATCAAGAGAGCCCAACGAGTAGCGACAGACGAGATAAAGATCACTGCCAGTACCTGGTCTCCACCAGTGTGGATGAAAACAAATGATGCGATCACAGGATTCGCACAACTGAGACCTCAGTACTACCAGGCCTTCGCCGATTACCATCTACGGTAAGTTCATTACCACTAACAAAATATTTTTCATGGTCCCTCCACATGTGACGTCTACTTCTGACCTACTACCTCAGTAGACGCCTACTTCTGAACAAAAAAGGTTGTGTAAGATCATGCTTGATAAATGTCTTGGTGACACAAAAAGTTTGTAGTTTTACACAGAAAGGTGCTATGATCAAGGGAAGGCACCCATTCCCTTGCGATAATCCCTTTCCAAGCCCTATAGATCGGATAAGGCTTGTTGCAAAATACGCTGAAAGAGTCGCTCTTTTCTCAAAAGTTTAAGATTCTTTGTTCTATCAGCTGCATGTTTCATCGAAGTATACAATTTGTGTCATTTCAGTTTCATTGAGGAATACGATAAAGCGAATGTGAAGATTTGGGCTATAACTACGACGAACGAGCCCATCAACGGCATTGTACCATTTGTGCAGTTCAACTCCCTCGGATGGTTTCCTCCACAGTTGGTCTGTACAAAACCTCAGTTTAAATAGGATGAAGAAACAAGAAATTGGCTATGAGAGATAGGAGGCAAATCAAACAAAAGACGTTATACGGAGTGAAAGATGTTATACGGTTAACTGGCTTTTGCGTGCGGCTTCGCTCGCATGTAGGTCGGGAACGTACTAGGTACCGGGATAAAAAGTATACTACGTCCTAACCCTCTATTACATCAAAATCCGTTCAGCCGTTAAGGCGTGAAAGGGTAACAGACAGACATCTGTTTTGTCAAGCAGTTAAAACAGTGCAAAGCAGGGGCGGGTCGCTAGTTTTTAGTAACTAACAAACCAATCTAGCGAGAGTTACTTGGGCATTTATAAATAATTTGAGTATCGATAATAAAATGAACTTAAAGGTGACAGCTGATAGAGATGTACCTATGGAAGAAAAAGCTGTACTGTGCCGACTGACCCTATAAACAGGATAGGGGTAGGAAGGATATAAACTAGTTTGGAAGAGGCGGTGGCTGATGGCCGGAGATTCAATATGGACAGGTTGGCCAGCCATGGTGAAACGGAAGAAAAGTACTGTCAATTAACATGTATTATTTTATGATTACAGGGTCGCTGGCTGGCCGACAACCTCGGTCCTACGATAAAGAATTCCCGTTTCAACGAAACGTTAATTCTTTCTGTTGACGATCAACGGTATCTCCTTCCTGTTTATTTAGCAGGAGTAAGTACCTACTCACAAACTAAACACGTACACCAACATCAATAACATCAGCAGTACCTAAGGCTGAGTAGATCAAAGACAAGCATAGAGAGAACAGCTGACATTAAATAATAAACCTTAACCTGAGTGATGTAAAGTATACTTTTAATTTATAGATGGAACTCGCAGCTCCGGAATCGCTTGACTACATGGATGGGATAGCTATTCATTGGTATGGAAATTTCTTCCCGCCACAAATATTGAGTGCTATACAGAACAGGTATCCCGGCAAAATACTTCTTGCTACTGAAGCTTGTGAAGGTAAAATTCTAAAATAGATAAGCCTATCGTGGCGGGATTTTTTCGCGCACTTGATTTTCAACGTACCTACTGCTTAGCGCCGAGAGTGTGGCTTTTTGACGAGCAGGGGATGCTCTCTGTTTGATTCTCAATGCTTGGCTCAACAGGAGAGTTGAAAAATCCAATGCGCGATAAAAGCTCGCCGCGATATTTTTACGTCCGTGCTTAGTGTTACTAAGCCCAAAATATCGTAGTTTACTTTCATGTTTAGTAAATTGTTTAATACTGACCATAAAAGGAGCGTATTGATATTTAATCAGCAAGAACGTAACAATTTGTGGTATACATGAATAACATCACGCCTGTAGTCCCCAAAGGGTACGGCAGACGTGTATCTATGTGATAATTTTTTTGCAAAACGCGAAAGTGGCCCATTGTGATTTTCAATATGATTGACGTAGGGTTAAAATTATAATGATTGACACTCGCTCGTCAAATACAAGAGGTTCACATGGCCCGCTATAGGTTGACCAGTCTCTCTGTGTTGGGAATATTTGTCTTTGAACTACAGTTTTTTTATGTTCAATCATAACTTTCAGGATCAATGCCTTGGAACTCAGAAAAAGTTATTCTTGGATCTTGGAGACGAGCAGGAAGATACATCAAGAGCATCTTGGAAGTATGTATGAGAAAGTTTCAAAGTTAGAGTGCTAGGATCTTTTGGCACCTGAATGACATTGACAAGGGGGCGTTGTTGGTAATCATTCGTGAAATTGTCACAAAATTTGTATTGAGAAAACAAGATGGCGGCGTTAGTTCCGATTTTGGCCACGCGTCAAAAGAACCTCGTACAGTCCGTTCACAGTTATTTTATACTCTCTGCCAGCAGCAACCCAACCGCAACCTTATTATGACAATAATAAAGATCACAATGATTTTGACAGACCTGTCAGTGGCAGCAACCCAACAGCAGCATTATTAGAATGAGAATAAAGATCACTGTGATTGGGACAGTGATGCATAATCAGAGGTGAAATAACTATGAAAGGACGGAGTGTTGTAACTCTTTGTACCAATATATTAACTTATGTATTTTTCTTATCAGGATTTGAACCACTACGTTGTTGGATGGATTGACTGGAATCTTGCCTTGAATCCCCACGGAGGTCCAAACTGGGTAGACAACTTCGTAGACGCGCCCATTCTAGTATTCGGAGATGAGGACGAATTTATCAAGCAACCAATCTTCTATGCTATGGGCCACTTCTCAAAATTCATCCCGAGGGGCTCTCGGCGAGTGCGAGTGGCTCAAAGAAGTCTTGCAAGCATAGAAAATGTTGTTATAAGGAAAACAAATGGAAATTTCGTTATTGTGCTTCAGAACAGGTACATACAAATTAAAGTCGCTTTTCTTGTTTTATCACGTTGTTCTTCTGAACTACGCAACGGATTTTATTACGATTTTCACCATCAATTTGAGATGTAAATAAAGTTCTCCCAGACCGTATTTCGGCCACGGCGGCCAATCTCAAGGAAGACTAGGCCTTCGGTACGAGAGATATTATAGTGCACAAGTGTGCGCGCAGATACAGGTGCACTCCCAAGAGGGAGTGCTCCTGCCTTATTCTCATAGTCCGATGGGACGGCAATCCGACACGACCGGAGAGAGATCAGGCGCAGGACCAAAGGCTTAACGTGCTTTCCGAGGTACGGGGGTATCACACCGCCAACTTCCAAACTCCGGGCCAAATTCGAGATGTATAAATATAATAAAGAAATAAAGTATACAGGGTGGCAGGGTAACTCGACGTATTCCTTGAAAGGGGTTATACTAGATGTCATTAGCAACAAATTTAGTCCAGTCAACTAGGGATCAAAACTGGATGGATAAAAAATTTGCTATTAAAGACCTTTTATTTCTGAGATTATGTATGTATTGCAAGAATTTTTTTTAAATGATCGTTCTTTTTTTCATACAGAAAAGTATCAATTAAATGTTTGGAGTGGAGTAGTTAACTGTTTTTGGTAACAAGTCAGAAAATTTAAAAAAAATCGAAGAACCGACACAGCAACCATCCAGTTTTGAACCCTAGTTAATTGGACTAAATTTGTTGCTAATGACCTCTAGTATAACGCCTTTCAAGGAATACGGCGAGTTTCCCTGTCATCCTGTATAATAAAGAAATCTCGATGTTTTGCCAAGTCGTAAAAACTGTTTGGAGGTATGAGGAACAAGGTGTAAAATTCACTCAACCTCCATAGAAAAGATAGGATCTTTCGACCAGACGGGTGTTGTGTCTGGCGGGCAACTGCCCAACGACTGATGTCGGGAAATTGTATCTATGCTAATTGCGCGGTAAACTCTGCTTGCGAGATGCAGGATTTGCGTGACGTCAGTATGACGCGTTGTTCGCATGTGGCGGTGTAGATACCGCTACAACTGTGTGCAGTAGGGTTTTTTTTTTTTTAATTAGCCTTTAATGTCCTACTGGTGGCCATTAGTTATTAATAATTTGGAAGAGGTAGTTAGATCCCACTGAATGCTAGGGTAGCTTTTTCAGGCCCTATAATATTAAATATTTCCATAAGACTTAACAACCAACTAAAAAAAAAAAATTGTTATTTTCAGACGAAAAAGACCAATGAATGTGCGAATAAATATAAGCAGCAATAGATACATTGAAATTACAATGGAGCCTGAATCAGTGAAGACAGTGGAAGTCAACCCTTAGAATTACAAACACTCATCACTAAATAAAAATATTTATTTCTGTAACATTTTTAAATATATTTTTATTATTTTACCATCTCTACATTTGATCAAAATAAAACCAGACAAACACATTGGTAAAAATATAACTTGGCACATTTTGTGCTCTTTATAAAAAGGTAAAAATACTAAACATACTCATACATAAGATTATGGTTGGTGCCAAAAAAGGGGCCAATAGTGGACATTGACACAGATTTGTTTACAGAAAATACAGAAATATAGCCTGTAGATATCCTGAATTGATACCTATCATAATTAATAGTCGAAAATATTTTTCACAAATAAAGACAATACATAGTTTGTCATATAAAGAGGAAAGGGCAACAATTCCTACTGCAATCTTATTTAACACCAACTAAAGTCACTTTACCTAAATCACTTGGGCACTTAGTATAAATCAAAAATATCAACCTAGCCATTCCTAGTACCCAAGCCTCAATATTGGGACAATAAGGTAATCTTATCTAATGGCCAAACACGACAAACTACTCTACTTCTAATGAGTCCTTCAGGTACAGGGCCGTACACTCTTGAATCAGCTGAATTACCAGAATTATCACCTTCTAACCATACATGACCTCTAGGAACAATTTGATTACGTTTTGGGAAGTTACCTCTAACGCGATCACCAGGAAGGCCTGTTATCCTTTTACAAATGTTCTGTTTAGGGTTTGAAGGGCTCCTAGATATCACGATGTCTCCGCGCCGCAGGCGTTGAATGCGGGGAGATACATGTTCAGTGAACAGTATGTTGTTGGTTTGAAGTGTGGGTTCCATTGACGGACCAGAGCACTGCAACAAATTACAAAAACAATGTAATACAGCAAAGGAGACCGCGAATCGGTAAACGTAAGGTGAGACGCCCTCAGGCTAGGTGGAGCGACGATCTTCACAGGATGGCTGGTAGCAGCTGGATGAGAGTTGCCGAAAATAGAGTTGAATGGCATGCAATTGGAGAGGCCTATGTCCAGCAGTGGACGGCTATAGGCTGATGATGATGATGCCAGTTTTTCAGTTTTTAGGTGTTTGTAGCCAGACACTTACAGACTTATTCTACATTTTGTACTTACCATGACAAAGTCTCCAACATATTCGAATGTGCAATGCGTAATGCAAGCTGTTTGTAAAGCATATCCCATAAAGCCGAAGGTTTTACCAACAAACCTCAGAAAGGCCATTTTACAAGGTTAGGTTTAAAAGTTGATGCTTTTACTATTCTAAGGAAATTTCCATTGCTTCATCGTTTATTAGTTTAATTCTGATGTATTTATAGTCACTGCAACCTATAACTCGTCAAGAAAACATCACAAATGATTAATAATACTTTTTTCCTATGTGACATTGTTGACAAAATAATGACAGATCAGGTAAGATTGATTGTCATATTGACACTGAACTCCTGCTGTCAAAAAACTTTTTTTACCAGTACAAAAAATGCATTGAACACGTTGTTCTGAGCCTCAACACATTGTCTATGTTCCCACATTAAGCTTATGTTACACAAGGGGTTTACTTACGCAGAAGCGAACCTGTAACTCGTACATACATGCTTGCTAGATTTATTATTTACGTTTTAACATATTGAAAACGATTAATATTTGGCATAAAAGATACCGCGAGTGGCCACGGCCGCCGCCACGGGGGGTGAATAAGACACACATAAGTTGACTCAAGCATGTCATTGGCGACTTTTTCGAGACGCAAAACAATGTGTTTGTTTTTTTTTTATATTTCTGCGTAACGACGAGAAAAGAAACATAAATAGATAGAACTCAGGGTCACTATAGATGAACCCGAAAGAACGCGGAAAATTAAAAAACTGCAGTTTTTTTAATTTTCTGCGCTTTTTTTGTTACCTACTCAATGTACCTAGGAGAAATAAATCATTTTGATAATTTAATATATAAAATGTCGTGTAGCGGTGTTTGTTGCCAAACCCCTCTGAAACGGCTGGACCGATTTTAATACAAATTTGTGTGCATATCGGGTAGGCCTGAGAATCGGCCAAAATCTATTTTTCATGTCTCTAAATGTGGTGTACGTATATATAATCACATATAACACAATATAATATATAACCATATATAATACAATATCATATATTATCATGTAAACAGAAAAATAATAATAGACTAATTAACTATATAAAACAGAACAGTAAATTACTATTTACGCTCGAAGAAGCAATCAGATAAAATTTTCACAGCGTGTCATTGACTAGCGCGTCATGGAGGAGGTGGAGACCTCTAGCGCGCTGGTCCAACAGGCCCCGAGTGGTCCGCGGTGGGCGCTGAAGCAGCTGGACCGGGAGCTTCTCCTGGAAGCCTCGATCGTGCAGGCCTGGGTGTTTTCACCGGACAGGCCTGCTGACATTGACGATGAGGCGGAGTGGTTCCGGGAGGCCATGTCCGAGATTTGTGACGTGACAATGCCCCGAGTCCGGCCAGGATGCGCCCGACGTCAGGTGTACTGGTGGTCGCAGGAGGTTGGGGCGCTACGCAAGGCGTGCGTCGACGCGTGACACCGGTACACCAGGCACCGCAGGCTCCGCATCCGCCCTCCGGATACGGAAGCCACGGAGGTGGAGCTCTACGAGGGTTACAGAGTGGCGAAGACCGCCCTCCAAGAGGCTGTCCAGCGGGCCAAGGATACGGCCCGCGAGGAGGTGTTGGAGACTCTGAACCGAGATCCATGGGGGCGCCCTTACAGAATGGTGCGGAATAAACTCCGCACCTGGGCCCCCCCACTGACGCTGAGTCTCCGACCCCAGCTGGTGGAGGAAGTGGTGAGCGCTCTGTTCCCTTCATGGGGGGAGCATACTCCCCCGCCTATGGCTCCGCCACTTGCGGTGCCCGAAGCGGACCACACGGACGACGACGACGACACCCCTGAAGTGACCGGGGTAGATCTGAGAGCGGCGGTAGGCAGGCTGAAGGCCAAAAATACCGCCCCGGGACCCGACGGCTTGCAGGGTAAAGCCTGGGTTCTGACCTCGAGGGCTCTCGGGCCTCGACTGGAGGCGCTCTTAAGCGCATGCATGGAGAGAGGCCAGTCTCCACTCCGTTGGAAGACGGGGAAGCTGGTCCTCATTCAGAAACCAGGGCGCCCTGCGGACTCTCCGTCCGCATACCGGCCCATAGTGCTGCTCGACGAGGTTGGCAAGCTCTTTGAGAGAGTGATTGCGGGCCGCCTCGTCGGGCACCTGGTGAGGACGGGGCCGGATCTTGCGGAGTGCCAGTTTGACTTCCGCAAGGGGCGCTCGACGGTGGACCCCATCATGCGCGTGAGAGCCCTCACGACGGGGGACGCGGTGTCCCGGGGTGGGGTGGTCGTGGCGGTGTCACTCGACATCGCCAACGCGTTCAACACCCTGCCCTGGAGCTGCATAGGGGAGGCACTCCGGTATCACCGGGTGCCGACTTACCTCCGTCGAATAGTCGGGGCGTATTTGACGGACAGAGCCGTCATCTACCCCGGTCGCGACGGGAATTGGAACCGGCACGAGATGTCGTGCGGTGTCCCACAGGGATCGATTCTGGGGCCGCTCCTGTGGGACATCGGTTACGACTGGGTGCTGCGGGCCGACCTCTCTGATGGCGTCAGCGTAGTTTGCTACGCTGACGACACGCTGGTCCTGGCGCAGGGGAGGTCGCATCAGGCGGCGGCCGACGCGATGACACGCGGGGTTGCGATAGTCGTGGAAAGGATCCGGCAGTTGGGTCTCGAGGTGGCATTGCACAAGTCCGAGGCCATGTCCTTTCATGGGCCCCGGTACGGGCCACCTTCGGGATCCCAACTGATGGTAGGAGGGGTTCACATCGGCGTCGAGACAACGATGAGATACCTGGGTCTCGTCCTCGACAGCCGGTGGAACTTCGTCGAGCATTTCCGACGTTTGGCCCCCAAACTGGAACGGGCTGGGGCCGCCTTAAAGCGGCTCCTGCCCAACCTGAGGGGGCCAAACGCCTCCTGCCGGAGGCTTTACGCGGGGGTCGTGCGGTCCATGGCCCTTTATGGGGCCCCGGTGTGGGCGCGTTCATTGCGGCTTCGAGCCGCACACTATCTGAACACGCCGACGCCCGGGTGTCATCACTGCGAGGATCGCCCAGAGGATACGGTGGAGCATACGGTGGAGGTCTGCCCCGCTTGGGCAGAGCACCGCCGTGTCCTCGTAGAGGCGATCGGCAGCGGCGGCGACCTCGCGTCCGGCCCTGGTTCAAGCCATGGTCCTTGGCGAGAGGGAGTGGGAGGCGGTCACCTCCTTCTGCGAAGCAGTCATGCTAGCGAAGGAGGTGGCGGGATGGGTGAGGGAGAGATCCTCACGCCTCAGCCGCCGGAGACGCTCCGGGCGTCGGGAGCCGCGTGACGACTCCCGGCCACCGTAGGCGCGGGCCTGCGGGCGGAGAGCAATGGGTAACTCTCCGTCCGATCAGGACCAGGCCCGTGCCGGACGGCGCGTTTGTGTTCCACGCGCACCTCAAAGAGATGTCAGCATAGTTGACAGGGCCCGACAGGGCCGAAGCCTGCCGGGGTGGTAGCGGGATCGTCCGAAAGGGTTACCGCTGCCCTGGAACATAAAGGGCTAAGGAAGGAACACGGGTGGGTTTTAGTCAGTAAGAATCTGACACTCCCTTCCGCTCTACCCAGAGCGGGAGGGGTCATATGAAGATTTTCCATCCCCAAAAAAAAAAAAAAAAAAAGGCTCTGTGATAAGGATCTTCAGGGACTAGTGGATCATCACAGCAGCTGACGATAACTTCATCATTAGAAAAAACCAAGTCGAGGATTCTACCATTGACGTTCAAGTGAATAGTATATTGCATTAAATTACACGTGTTAAGATTATCAATTAAAGTAGTCTGAACACTGCCATGAACATTTGTAGGGTGTAATGATAGTCCGTCGCTGGCCCGCTGCCATACAATATTGGGTTGATTGAAATCGCCTAAGACGATAAACTTATCGGACGGACCATTGAGGGTAATTTCAAGTACTTTGTCCGAAAGGTTGCTCAGTTAGAGAATTTCCATGATTCTGACAGCAGACATAAACAACACAAATGTGCATTTTATAAACTACTCTTGGTTTTTTATGATGCAGCGTCAACGTAATCCATAAATCCTCAGCGGACGGGCACCATTCACTGCAGATGTTAGCGGCAAGTTCACGCTTAACTGCAATTAAGACCCCTCCTCCCATCATTTGGCCAGTATGAGTGTAGTCCCGATCACGTCTCCACACAAGATACCGGTCATCAAACAATTCCAGGTCAGATATGCCGTCCACTAGCCAGGTCTCAGTCAGACAAATAATATCAAAACCATTACTGCACATATTCCTAAAGAAAACAGCTGTCTTTGTCCGCAGTCCCCGTACGTTCTGGTAATATATATTAATAGGTGCCATAATAATCATTGTAAGGTTTATTATTTAATTGAATAAATAAAAATATATAATGCACATTCAAATTACGGTAATAGGACATGTACAAACTTATTGCATAAAATAAGCGCGGAAAAATGTTTCCTAATAAATTTGTATGCTGAAAATTGATGTAAATTCCTGAATTTCATGACGTAATTCGTAACAGCCAGTCGAGTCAGCAGATATGTCATAATATATCAAAATCTAGTCGAGCAGAGTGGACAAGCATAACATAATAACATTTTTGGACGCACCAGTCTCAATCATAGATAATTTTTATTAAATTATTTAGCACTTTTATGTTACATTTATTGTCAAATTAAAATTAAATTGTGATTATTGATTGAACATTTGTGTTGTTTTCTTTATCGATCACTCTCCACTTACAAACCTGTTATCAATTATTTGAATGAGTTTATTCATGCCCGTGTTGTCGTTGTGACGACGTGTGATTGGGCCCTAAGTTCGCACTATCAGAGGCATTGTCATTACATAAATAAGCTTTTGATAATCCCTCATACACTTGGCTTAGAAGCAGGAAGCCCTGCTAGGTTTGTGTCTTGGCAGCTAACAAGTATGAATAGTCTTCTGTTGGTTTGTGTATAAATGTAATAAAAATAAAGATATTTTATGTCACACTTTATTTTCTTTTAAATTAGATTTTTGTCACAAAGCAACAAATTGCTTAAGTATATAAACGCCGCCATATTCTCGAGAACATATCTTCTTCTTCACCTGCTGATATCTGGAAGTTCCTTGGTACTCTTGACCACGGCGTGTGGATTTTCCTAATACAATAAATAGGCTTTGATGATATCAACTGTCACTTTACAACCACTTGTCATTTGGATTCCCAAATGTTGTCCCAGACGGTTGATTTCATCACTGGCCTAGTGAGCCCCATCATAGAACCATTTCACTTCTCTCCGGTGACCTTTGACGAAATTAAAAAGATCATCCTGTCCATAAAATCCAAGGCTGTGGGCTATGATGGCATCAGTCGTAATATAGTCGTTTGGGTCCTTGATAGCCTTCTCCCTCCGATTACCCACATCATTAACTTTTCAGTAGATTCCCGACAATTCCCATCCCTGTGGCGTATGGCCTATGTCCGCCCACTCCCTAAAATTTCAAATCCCTCCTTACCCAGTAATTTTCGACCCATTTCCATTCTCCCATTCCCAAATCCATTCACAAAATCTTGACGACGTGAATAACTCTATTCTTCCGGTCCAAGATTGGTTTACGGTAAATAATTCGGTACCTAATGAAAAAAAAAACAAAATGAATTAGATTTAATTTACCTAATGTTAGAAGTAGCGAATGTGACATCATATTGAATGGCCCAAAAATTAGAATTTGTTAATCAGACAGTTTTCCTAGGAACCACACTAGACGAGAAATTACAATGGGGACCTCATATAACATCTATTGCGGGGCGGCTAAGCTCGGCCGCATATGCTGTTAGAAAGATAAGGCAACTAACAGATGAAGAAACCGCGCGTTTGTCTATTTTAGTTACTTCCACAGTATTATGTCTTATGGCATTTTACTGTGGGGTCGGGCTGCTGACATTGAATCCATTTTTATTTTGCAAAAGAGAGCTGTCAGAGCCATTTACAATCTACGTCGCCGCGAATCTCTTAGGGAACTATTTAAAAGGGTTAATATTATGACGGAACCTTGCCAATTCATTTATGAAAATATTATGTATGTAAGAAAAAATCAACATCTTTTTAATAAAATAAGTGATAGACATAATTTTAAAACTAGAAATAAAGATAAATTAGATCAGCCTTTTTTCAGATTATCTAAAGTACATACATCTTTTATGGGGTACTGTGTTAAATGTTACAACAAAATACCTTGTGAAATATTGCAATTAAATGAAAGGAAATTTAAAACTTATATTAAAATTACACTTTGTAAGCAAGGATATTACAAATTAGAGGATTATATCCAAGATAAGAATGCTTGGAAACATGCTGGTCCTGCTCCATAGGACAATCTCTAGAGTCTAGACAAAATCAAACTGGTTGCTAATGTAATTGTATAATTTATTCTTTTTTTTTTCCTTTGACATTGATTTACATTCTGTAATTACTTGGGGTCACACCCGGACTTATTACTCCTTATTTATTTATAAAAATCGTCTACTTTTGGAATATTTGTGAATATGTGAGCACCATGTATCTATCACATAGTTAATCTATATGTCATGGTTTCATTTATCCATTTTAATTCTTTTACCTATTGTGGTATGGTAATTTTATTTTTAGGTGCATCGTCTTCACATATAATTATATAAATAATGTATGCAAAATATTGTAAAACATTTTAAAAGAGTAACGGTGGAGTTTCTTGCCCATTCTTCTCCATACGAAAACTACCTTTTGGAAGGGGCGACTAGAATCAATTTTATTTTAATTTTATTTTTGACGTTCAAAAGTGCCTTTTATGTGCCTATTTGAAATAAATGATTTGACTTTGACTTTGACTTTGACCTGTCTAAAGTGCTCGAGGCCTGCGTGCACAAGCAGTTTACGGGGTTTGTTCATCGGAACAGCCTCGTTAGCTCCTTTCAGTTTGGGTTCAGGCCTGGGCACAGTACAGCCTCCGCTCTCCTTAAAGTGACTGGTGACATTAGAGAGGTGATGCAGGATACTAAAATTACCGTTTTGGTATTAATTGATTTCTCCAATGCCTTTAACGCCGTCAGCCACGATATTCTCCTTTCTATTCTCTCTCACCTTATGGTTTCGTCGGAGGCCCTGGAATGGTTCTCTTCTTAGCTTCGGGGACGTCAGCAGTCGGTCCGCGTTGATGAGAGGTCATCGAGTTGGCGTGACCTGGATGCTGGTGTTCCACACGGCGGTATTCTTTCTCCATTATTATTCTCCATCTTCATTAATTTTATAACTCACTGTCTTCGGTGTTCGTATCATCAATATGCCAATGATCTTCAATTATATACAACTGAGCGGGTAGAAGGTTTGTCGAACGCTATAGCGGATGTAAACCGAGACTTAGATGCTGTCAAAAAGTGGTCTGATAGTTTTGGGGTGTCAGTAAACCCCTCGAAGTGTCAGGCCATTGTAATTAGAAGCTCACGCATGATGGGTAGGGTGACGCTTAGCTCTCTTCCACCTCTTATTTTCAATGGTACCGTCATACCCATTACACCTACTGTGAAAGATCTCGGTTTGCATCTTGACTCAACGCTTAGTTGGCAACGCCAGGTTTCTAGTGTTAGTCAAAGGGTCAATGGTACTCTGCGATCCCTGTATCGTTTGAGAAACTTTTTGCCCGCTAAGACGAAGACCATGCCTGTGCAGACTTTGATTTTCCCTATAATCGACTATGGTGACGTGTGCTACTTTGACTTGAATGCGGTTTTGCTGGATAAGCTCGACAGATTGCTCAACAATGGTATCCGTTTCATATTCAACCTCAGGAAATATGACCATGTGTCGAGCTATAAGGTCTGAGCTCAAATGGATGTCCATTCGCCAAAGAAGAAGTTTGCGCGCTTTGACCACGCTTTTCTCCCTTCTCAACTCTCCCAATCCTCCTTCTTATCTCGTATCTCAGTTCCAATATCTATGTTCTTCACACGCTAAGAATCTGCGTTCTTCTAACAATCTTCTCTTACTCTGTCCGTCTCATACGTCTGACTTTGTTAATTCTTCTTTTCATATTCAGTCCATTCTTCTTTGGAATGCGCTTCCTCTTGATATCAGGACGGCCAGCAGTCGGTATGCATTTAAGCGGAAACTGCTGAGTTATTTTAAAAACAAATCTTAAAAAATTGCGTATATTCATCTCAACACTTCTCTCCCTTGATTTTGTATAAATTTATATATATATATATATATATATGTCGGAGATGATATATCTGTCTCTCGTTAGCATCAGGCATATTTTAATTTCTGTGGGCGTACTATGGGTAATGTTGGTTACAGCACAATAGAAAAACGGCTTTCAGTTCAAATCAGATTAGAACTTATGAACTAGTTAGTCACACTAGCGAATCACACACTCACACGACTCAATGATTCGGGACGCAATTGACAGTTTCTGAGCACATGTTGTTCGTACGATGTCCAATGTTTCGATCCTCTCGAGAGCTCTGCTCACACGGCTTTTGTAGCTGTTACTCTCGTCCCACCACGAACTCAGGCTAGAATCTGTCTAGCGCCACGAGATGGCGCTAACGTTCCGAATAGTCAAACGAATGATTCCGAATGAAGAAGGTATATACGAACATATACGAAATTAGAACATAATAATATTTTTAAAGTGTAAAATACTTTTAAAACGTTTAATTGATGTTGATTATTAGGATCATGACTTGTTTGTTTTTCGAGAAATTTCAAAAAGGTATATATTATAGTAATATATATTTATTATGTATGTGTATATAACCTATTTATGTATTTGTGTACCTAGTTTTAACAGTTTTTTTTTATCATTGTTCAATCACAGCACCTGCCATCTAATGTCTTCACCACCCTTGGTTGACTGGTAGAGAATGCCTAAGTCCGCCTTTATACCTTTTTGTGCGAAAAGTTTAAATAAATAAATAAATATATCTTAAAACACCAGAAATAAACATGATAAAATATTATATAGTTATATTTATTTTTAACACCTATTTACATTCAAACTCATAGTCTTATCATAATTATAAAAATGGATTATTTTCTTCAAAAATTAACTAGATCTTTCCTTACATTCAGATATACATATATTGTCCCGGAGACATAATGACACTTTTTCAGAATAATCGTTTCTCGTAATAACTTAATATAAAATACAATCACGTATTATTTACAATGGTTAATCTATTTGAGCCATAGCACACTTAAATCATAAAGTAGAATCTAACTTTTATCGCTGTACAGATAGTAGGGAAAACTAATATCATTGCGACACGATATCTAAAAAGTCACAGAGGATAATTTTAGAAAATAGATTCGTCTTTTTCTGTCAGAAGTAGGTATGAGTATCAAAACTATATTTGGCTAACTAACCTATACAGTTCGTTCATCTATTTTTTTAGAATATGGCCATCTAAAAAGTTTTAATTAAATCTCAAGATCAAAAGTCATATGCTACACTCTATACGGACTATCACCAGCAGCACTGCGTGCTGGCGCATCGCCAGGTATGTGACAGTGAGGCTGCGGCTAGTCTCGTTATTTCCCTTTTTTGTCGTATACCTAAAGTAAGGTAGCAAATATACGTCTCTTTGCCACAGCCATATGTTTAAATCTCGCCGTTGTGCTTGTTTATAATGGTCGAAGTATCTCAGACATTTGGTATTCGTGAGTGTGTAAAAGGCCTTATAAGTAGAGAATATAGACGATTTTTTTAATTTTAGTCGATTATGATTCGAATGATATTGAATTTGAGTTGACATAATGACAGCAGGCAGGCAGGATCAAACTCAAACAGATTATTGTGTTGAATTCGCTGGGCCATATCGAGCTTAGCGATTCGTCATAAATTTTGTTACAATATAGTGAAATAACGTTACCAACGGCGCGCTAAACGGTTGCCTGTGTCCTTTGTTCATTGGCTTTACAGCAAAATTATTAGTGTACCAAAATTGGTTGCGCCACGGTGAACCCATCAGCTTTCACATTAGAATTTCATTTCTATGGGAATATTTCTACAGAAAGCAACGGTCAACAGTAGAAGATATTTGTTTTCGATTTACCCAGTAGTGTTAGATGTTTATGTTATCAAGTATTCGCGGTGTTCTATGTTTATGCCTGGGTAGAGTAGAATCAATATTGTATTAGAACGTTAACCTATTGTTGTGAAATGAGTGTGCATATTTAGTGGACCACTGAGTTATGAGCACCTGATGGAAGATTAGCATCACCACCGAAGCTCAGGAATTTAATACCACGTAAGTGAATTTTTTGCTCTTGGTGCCTGACCCCAAATCTTGGAAATATGCATGACTCACACGCGTTTCTTTGTAAAGATTATTTCAGATATGAATAAACAATTGCCCGTTTAGAATATATTAGGTAGCATAAGTGTAAGGTCTTTGGGTTGAGGTATTCCAAGTATTTCAAGGGTTATACCAAGTTATACCACATGAACATAATATATAAACATGTGTTTGATTGTGGGATAAATCAGTAGTGTTCAGAGGCCTCAATGTAATGGTTTGTAAGTGGATGGACATTCAAAAAACAATACAGAACAAAGACCTGAAAAATTAATGATTAATAGAAGTGTGTAAGTTCTAATTATTTGTACTAAACCAGTGTAGCCATCAAATAGGCAACTCTTTTTTAATAAATATAGGTAATTTCATTCAGTTTGAAAGTAAAACTTCATTTATTCATTTTAAAACATTGCATGTGTTTTCTTTGTCTTCTTCAAAACAATAGAAATATTTTATCCCTGTTTTAGAACCTTGAAACAGGCATCAAATATTTTATTTTAATGGTTATTTAAAATTGCAGTATTAACATAAAAATAATATCAACTTTAATCTGTCTCAGTACAGGAGAAAACCCTCTTCTCCATACAGAATAAGAATGTTGAACTACACAAATTATGGGCTGCAGGGACATGCGCAACCTGTTACCATGGATTCAGTACATGATTCTGGATGATTCGCAACCTGTTATCATAGATTCAGTACCCGATTCTGGACTTCCTGCATTGAAAATTTTCATTGGTAATTGTTTTTTAAATCAAAAAGTGTGGCAGTTTTATATAATTATTTCAATGCAGGAAGTCCAGAATCGGGTACTGAATCTATGATAACAGGTTGCGACTGTCCTTGCCACCATGTATCTGGCTGACATAAAACTTATACATTCATCCTACTACAGTCATAGCAACTAGCAATACATTATTCAATTCATTCCAACAAGTTTATAAAATTGTATCTGTATCTATACATAGTATAAAACAAGGAAGCTTTTCATGTTTGTCTGTGTGCGCTTAGATCTTTTACACTTCACAATGGATTTTAACGTGGTTTTCACCAAAATTTAGAGCATTTATTCCGGAAGCGTTATGTGTCTAATACATTAAAAGTTAGCACAAAAATCTCGTTGTTTTGACATGTCATCATTGCACCTGTACGAAGCAGGGGCGGGTTGCTAGTTAATTTTAATACATTCCTGAAAGCAATTTCTAATGCTTCGAAGCAAGATTTACTATTAAGATTTATAATACTCAGTGTTGGACTTTCTAGTGCTGCCACTGATTATATTTATTGTTAATTATATCTTTCACTTTTTGCTGGTGGTTGAACATTTCAATTTTAAATCACGGTTGTGAACTCGTGTGTTTAATACTTAGCTGCCTTGTAGCATTATATCTCTCTTTGTTTACCCAAATTCTTATGAGAGGCTTGAATTAATTGGGTCCCCTCAAAAACTTAAATATAAGATGGAACTGGTAGGCAAACCTTAAATTACATAAATGATGGAGGACCTATAAAAATAGTATATATAAGCCTTCTGCAAGTTTATCAAATTATTTCAATTGTAATGGTAAAAATATTCATGAGTAAGGAGGTTGGTGCTTGGTACTGAGACTACAAGCGAGGATTCAAGGAAGCACCTAGTACCATTACTAGTGTACTCTTAACTGCCACAGTTACAGACAGAATAATAAAATAAAAGTGTAATAGAATACATTATTATACAATATATAAAGGAAAATAATAAAGGTTCCTAAAAACAAATTAACTTCCAGCGATCTGTGGTTGACTGTAATACTAACTAAGCTGTGATAAAATGAATTACCGAAAAGTTAATACAAAATTAACTGACAAAAAATGTTGTATTTAACAAACAAACATGAAGCTTATTCAAATTATAATTCTACGAAAAATATTCTATACTTTCAAATAATAAACCAAATTTCCAAAAAAATACTAAACTTCCAATAAAAATATTAAGTTTCCGAAAAGTTATAGATTAGTTGTAGAAATTTGCAACGTAACACGCATATATTATTTAATGTAAAACCAAACCACACAGCCACAGCGCCACAGTTATAAAATGTGTAAGATTGATTCTAAATTTATAATATAAAATAGGAAAGTTACGATAAAAATGATGACCTGTAGATTTCGATAAAACGCAATTTAAGCTGGTGGAAAAATATAACGTCGGCAAATATTGTATTAATTTTTCGGAATTTTCAGCATTTTATTCGGTCGTTTCTTTATTTGTATTCGCTTATAAGTTGTCGAAAAGTTAGTATTTAAAGCAGTAAATTTCATATTTTGAGTTTGCTCATATTTTAATTTTTTTTCGGAGCTTTTATTACTACCCATATCTAAAGCACGTTAAGCCATTGGTCCCGGCTGTCATTCGCGGATCTTTGACAGTCGTTACGGGTAGTCAGAGGCCCGAAAGTCTGCCAACCAGTCTTACCAAGGGGTATTGTATTACCCAGTAACTGGGTTGTGGAGGTCAGATAGGCAGTCGCTCCATGTAAAATACTTGTATTCAGCTGCATCTGGCAAGACTAGAAGCCGACCCCAACATAGTTGGGGGAAGGCTAGGCAGAAGATGAATAGTGAGATTATTTTGTTTGTGAAGATCCAAACTTCAACAAATGGCAGTTTATTAATTCTTTTTTATTTTCAACAGAAACCATGGGGAGGTTCTCAGGAAAGAAATGCCGACTATTGTCGATGTTATGGCTGACAGGCAGCTTCTTCTTCGTGGAGCTGATTGTTGGCTACATCACCAACTCGATGGCTCTAGTAGCAGACTCATTTCACATGTTAAGCGATGTTGCTGCACTTGTTATTGCATTTTTATCAGTTAAGGTAAGTTTCCTTGTTCTATTAAAATAATTAAAACCGATCATGTCTATGTTTTGTTTCAAAATAAATTGAGTATGTTGGCATGTTTGTCTTTGAAGTCTAGTTTTTCCTTTACTAATTTGTAGTCTATTGCTATAGTCACTTTCATTAGATGTTATTGTCTATTTTATTATTTATTAAAATATTGAGGTAATGGATCAGTTTGCCTTTGCCACTATTTTTTTCATAGCATGTCATGCTTAGAAAAAATATTTAAGTTGCTATGTTAATACGAAAAAAAAGATGAGCAAAAACAAATTAATGTAGACCTTTCAGCCTGAACTGTGGCTAAATACAATGATATCAGAGAAGGTCTATAATAGGCTATTAAACTGTAAAAACAAAAAATAATAATTACAGTAGATTAGTCTCTAATGCCTCCAATTAACTGATTACAAATTCATTCAAACTGCAATTAATTTAAATTCACTCAGACAGATAAGATTAAAATATTGTCTTCACGTAAATTCCAAATCATTGGTAGGTACCTATTATTGTTATTATTTCCTTGTAAAAATGTCTATAAACGTCTCCTACCAATAAGGTTTTCCTTATAGGTAAAACAAGAATTTTCTCACGAATGCATGCCTTTTTCACACAGCAGCATAATCATAATATTGACTCAATGAACCGATTGGGCTCATGACATCATCGTAATTACATATTCGAAAATAATGTAAACTCCCGGGTATCGAGCACTGAGGACAAATGATTATTCATCTTACAAAAATCGGAAAGGATGATTCAACTCTTTTCGGAGCCACGAAAGTAGTTCCGAAAACAAAATATTCAAAACATAATAAAGTCAATGGAAATACAAAAGAAAACTTTTATCGGGATTGTCCGTCCCGTTTCGAACTCCACTGGAGCTCATTGTCACCCTGCGAGGCTAAAGATCCTTAACCAGCGCTGGGGTTCTGTTTCGCATAGGGTCGTAGCATTATGCTGAGCGATCGCCGTTTTGCGTGGATGTGACGCATATTTTCCCCCCAACTTATAATTTGTTGTGTTTATGTCCTTTCTCTGCGTCATGTTTACCGCAATAAACGTATTTGCTTTCTTTCTTAAACAAAAAGTATTTTTTTGACATTAACCACTACATTTCTTTACCCAGATGTCGCCAAAGAAATGGTCAAAGAATACATTCGGGTGGGCCCGCGCCGAGGTTTTGGGCGCGCTGGTCAACGCAGTGTTCCTGGTAGCACTCTGCTTCAGCATCACTGTAGAGGCTGTGAAGAGATTTATTGAGATCGAGATGATACACGACGCAAGGCTTTTGGTCGCGGTTGGGACCCTGGGGTTGATACTCAATATTGTGGGGCTGTTTTTATTCCATGGTACGTATTTTTATGTTTATAAGGAAATCTGTGTTTAATAATTCTAATTAGAGTTCGTTAGTGACGGAAACTTGTTTATGCGCAGGAGCATTCACCTGTACTGTACAATCGAAAAAAGAATAGGGCTGCCCTTGACATATTCAGAGTAAGCGATCTTTCTTGTAGCGGTGTTCTCTGGACTTACACCAAAAGACACACTAAAACCAACAAAAAATTTGCAAGCACACTTAAAAAATTTAAAAAAAAAACAAGAATAATTTAAACCTGATAAGAAATAATTAAAAGCGTGTTACATTTTGATCGAACATTAAAGAACATTTAGAACACAATGCTACACAATGCACAATGCAACGCTTTTATTTATTTCTTATCAGGTTTAAATTATTTTTAACTTTTTAGTCCTTTTTATTAATAAGTAATAAAACCTTTATTTTTAACTTTTTAGTATTTTTGATGCGAGATTGACTACGGCGTAGTTCGTAGCGCGTAGCAGTGTTTTTCCGTTATAAGCGTTTACTGCACTTAAAAGAGCTCTCTGGGGTAATGGGAGGAATCAAACAATTATGTCTCCTTTTATATTATATTGTAAGAACGTCTTTACATATTTCTGCCTAAACTGCAACTCTTTGTTCTGAACCAAAATTCTAATTAAAATATATGACACTAGCTTGAACGTTCGAACTTCACCCGCGCATAAATTATAGCCGGCCTGCATCATATGAGGTCGTCTTCGGCAGACAAGCCTCTACATGAGCTACGCCCATCCTTAGAATAAAAGGATTGGTACACTCCCGCTTCTAAACAAGAATTTTATTCACAACATTCGAACATTCAGGCCCTTCCTGCCTATCCCTATGATAATAATTACCTAACGCCAGATGATATATACAGCGTGAGGTCCAACTCTTGCAAGGGTAGGCTTAAGTCAGGACGAAGGAATCGCGAGTCCGACACTATGACAAGTGTCGGGTAAATTAATATTTACATGTGCCACTGTGCACTAACATAAACTAACGTTGTCGTCATGCTTAAACCGCGTCGCGCCAAAACTGGCGTAAAAGAAGCGACGCGGCCTCCTAAATGTAAAGAAATTGACGTGACAATTCACATCAGCCTAGATGAGACTAAAAAAAAAATGATTATAACTTCAAATTCTTTTACCCCATCGGACGGTATTGAGCCAGAGGGAGGGAAAAGGCTAAGAGGTTAGTCTCCATCGAAAAACACCTATCTTATGCCCCATACTCCAGAGGAAACATTTCCAAAAATCTACCCCGTTCTCATTAAACTCAAACTCCATGTAACATCAGTCAATACTGATAGCACTGTGGGTCCTCCAATATAAGTTGAACCAATTTGTGTCAACCAAACACACTTTGCGAAGGCCCCCCGTAAGCAAAGTTGGTTTCAGCTTAGGTGAGTGTCACCCCCCTGTAGGAGTGACCACAGTTTACAAATCGAAGTACCTCTCCTAACTCGCGTTATAAAAATTCTGGGGTACGTTCACTCCCTCAGACTCCTTGAAGCTGCGAGGTGTGGCACCTCACTCGCTCCCAGCCGCGTCCGGTATTTTGTCCCAGCATATGCAAAAGTACATACAAATGATAACATGTTAATATACTATATCATAATAACCGAACTAAAATAATGTACTAAAAGTGATGTTTACATCTAACTGACGTTGACATGTCCATGAATGACAACTATAGACAACAAAAGTTTACATCATAATATGAAAAGGTTTTTATCTCTGAACTTACATTTTATAAACTTGTATTTTAAAATTAATAACTTCTTTATAAAATGTTGATATTTTTTATAAGATGTTTTCATAAAGTTATTAATCATTGGAAAACTTTTTAGAACGAAGCTCTTAGTTTTATCTTTTCTACCAAATGAGATTTTTTCCTTTTTCAAATTCAAATATTTTTATTTGTACCTTCACCCATGCTTTTCTTATATTGTTTAAAGCACATTGTGAATGAACAATATTAATTATAAACATTATTAACACCAATAATGATTGAATTTATCTGCAATAAACGAATTGAAATGACTTGAAATTGAATTATTAACCTTAGGGTTATGTATCGGTGTATGACAGAAACACAACGACTAAAGATTATAACCTCATCCGTAGGAAAATTAAATAAGCCTTTCAATTGCACGGAAATGTTCATCACCTCTGTGACATTATAATACCGTACAGTCACGAGCACCAATATGTCAACACTTGGCAACTTTCAATTGCGATTTTTTCAAGAAATAACGAATGCAACGTTGAAATACGACACATTACATAAGCCTATGGGTTCGAAAACGCTATGTTCGTAACAACATAAAATTTCATTAAAAAATAAAGGAGTAAATCGCTTTTGAATAAAGCCGAGTGTATACATACTTTTGCTCGTGACTGTACGTGTATCAATTTTGACAAAAAACATATAATTGCTCACTAGTTCGATCTATCAAAAAACGGTTAACATAGTGGACAGAGTATAATTAAGAAATTCTAATTTTGTTTTGTACATTCAAAGTGTCTTTGAAAACAAATAAAAACTAATGACACGATTCGCAATGGATAAATGGAAAACTTATTTAAAGAACCAGCCGTTCCACATTATGTAGTAGGTACCTGCCTATTGATTAACATATTTTCCTCCTTTAAACGAACGGTACGTCGATGTAAGTAAATATTTATAATTGAAAGCATGTTACTGACCGATAAACTATCAGCAATGCGTGGGTTTGTACACAAAACTCTTACAATATCTTATTTTTATCCGACTGCAATAGAATGAGGGTGATTCACCGATTTCTTAAAACTTAACAGAAACGCAAAGACATTGATTCCGTGTTCTAACTTCGTTTAATAGTCCTGCGTGCCGCTATGTCCCGGGCTTAAATTTTTATTGTTTTGTACCAATCCGACTGTTTAACCATTCAACTACACGCAATACACTTGCATGTTTAACATTCCACAATAATCTTCCTTAAAGCCCTTGAAACAGTTTTTGTAGCAATATCAGCTTTTGTCCACGACTTCGCCGGATATTGGAAACTATCCCACATGAACGTACTACCAGGATTAAAAGTTTCCTTAGGTTATAAACTATCTGTGTGCCAAATTTCATTCAAATCCGTTTAGCCGTTTTTGCCCCAATCCGGAACATACATCCAGACAAACAGACGAAAAATTTAAAAACTATATTTTCGGCACCAGACTCGTTCCTACACCTCGTAGCAATTTCTTTCTTTCTCATAAATATCGTATGTGCCGTTTTGGCTTGGTTACTATTTTATTATATTTATGCATTAAGACCTCATACAAACAACCTTCTCGAGATGCAGTACATGAGCGTATATTAAACCTAACTGTACCTCGACCTTGCCATTGCGTCACAATGCTAACATTCTTTACGACCGGTCCAGGCATGGACCTATATCATAAATATTTATTACTTGTTTTTTAAACATCATCCAAGTCGAATTTCGATTTTTTCTAACGTTCGTTTTTTTTTTACTTCCTCCGAAGAGCGGTTAACCGATCTTTTCCGGTTCGAGTTATCGAATACGCTTTGGTTATGGCATGTTTTAGCTGTAATAATAATATAAAACATGATTCATATTGTAACTATGTCAGCTATACGTTGTCCAATGTTAAATTATTGCTTTTATTCTATTAGTCATTTAAATTCTCACTATTGATTGAATATTGAAGTAGTTCAAAGCTAAAATACTACCTAGATAACTGTTTTGAAAAATGCATAGGCGAATACGTGTATGCACACACCTACATGTTCTGAAGAAAGTTTTGATTACCGGAAGCTTCTAAACCAAAAGTAAACCTACCTGAATGCTGCATGCAAATGAGTCTAGTTCGGAAGTAGTGCTCAAAAGTTGAAACTCTACTTTATGCCTGCAAATATGTATGGAGTTGTTTTGCATACAAAACCTTTAAATAAGCATGTTAAGCCTCTTTTGCATTATAACGCCTTATGATGCAAAAGAGACTTTACAGGCTCATTTATATTGTTATTATTTGAAGCAAAGTCGATGAAACATACACCTAATAATAATGGAGGCACGGCGCCTTATGGCCTTACCTTATCAATTATCATAATCACCGATACAGCTTGCTCTACATTTGAAGTATCTTCTATTTGTTTTTGTCTTGAAGGATCCTTTACCTTTCCTAATATAAGACAGTTCCTTGAATCAATATTTCTATACCTACTCAACATTGGTGGAAAATAGAGTTGGCTGAATGTAATAATGGAGTACTGCAAAGGTTGCTTCGAAGTGGTGCAGAAACAGAGTACAAGGAAGAATTTGGGGGAGGCCCAGGAAAACACATTTATTATCGATATTTTGTTTCAGAGCAGTGGTATAGGTCCCGACTTAAGAGTTGTAGGTCGTGAGTTGGAACCCAGGCAGGCACTTTACTTTGTGTATTTAATTTTATAACCACTGCTCTCAAAACGGTTAAGGAAAACATCGTGAAGAAACCGGCATGTCCAAGAACCATTAATTCGAAGACATGTGACATCCACCAACCCGCACTGGGCTGGCGTAGTGGATTATGGCCCCCTCCCTCTCACAGAGAGGAGTCTTGTGTCCCAGCAGTGGGAACATTATAGGCTGATTATGATATTGATTCTAAACGTAACCTTTTTCTCGTAGATCACGGCGGCGGCCACGGTCATTCCCACGGCGGGGTCCCACCGCCAGCCAACGTGAGACATCTCACAGAGATCGTCAACAGCAATGCAGACATGGCCTTAGGTCACAACGCGACTGACACCGAAGAGACTGACGAAATGGTCCCGCCGAAACCGGACAAAGTAGCTAATAATAAGAAGCAGACGCCCTGCAGAGCGGCCCACGATCCTGGACATATGAATATGAAAGGCGTGTTCTTGCATATCCTGTCTGATGCTTTAGGTGAGTGATTGTTTGTTTTGTTGCTCAGCGAATATACGGCGATTAAAAAGTCTTATTCAGATACAAAGTGACTAAGTGTACTATTCCATTCCTTACATACATATGAGATCATTCTTATGCCACCATTAGTACTAGCTTCTAGTAAGTAATATAGCACTAGCTTCTGCCCGAGACTTCGTCCGCGTGATCGATCGCATCGCCCTATTATTTCGTTTTCGTTTAGCGTTCTTCCTGACTTTTGTTATTTTTGCTCGAGTCATAAGGGCCCTAGCGTGATGTTAAATAGCCTATAACAGTCTTCAAGAATTAGGCTATCAAATGCAAAAAAAAATTTTCAAATCCGACTGTGTATTCCAGAGATTAGCGCGTTTAAACAAACTCTTCAGCTTTATTATTATTACATATTATAGATTATTATTGATATAGGTTATGGAGATTATAATTAAATTGAATAAAGATAAAGATGTGAGTACTTATTGAGTATTGAAATTCAATTTGGTGTTGAATGAACTTTGGAATCCCCAATCCCCATTGGTATGGGGATTTCCAAAGTTCATTCGGAAATCATGTATGTGTCGCCATTGCCAGGACTGTAATACCTAGTATTCAATTATCAATCATGACTTCTGCTCATTGAAAAATCATATCCGTGCAATTGATTGCGTCACTGTTGCCAGTTGCATGTCAAATTGGAAGAAATAGTTTTTATTTGTTTATGCCTTCGATACCCACGAAGTCAGTCCGTAGGCGGCTAGAACAAAAAGGTGGCCGATGACACAATTACGTCATTAGCCATTATGTTTTCTCTTTTATATTACGCCCACTTTATTTCTTACCTCTTTAGCAAAGTGGTTACGATAACGTTTTCACGACGACACTTTATTTAGTTTTCACTTTACCACTTTACCACTTTTTTTGATACCTAATGTAACTAACCTACCTACCTTCAGTATTGTCTCTCCTCCCTTAATACATCCAAAGGTTGCCTTTAAAAGATCGCTTTTAGCGATAAGACCGCCCATTGTGTCACCCCTTGTAAAATTTCTACATTTATGTCTGTAATTTTTATTTTATACATAATAAAGAATATTCTATCTATCTAAAATGAATTTAAACTGGCATCTGATTAGTTTCGATATTTATTCATCTTAGGTTCGAACCCAGACAGGCACTTTACTTTGTGTAAATTATTCCATCACCACTGCTCTCAAAACGGTGAAGGAAAACATTGTGAGGAAACCGGCATGTCCTAGAACCAAAAATTCGAAGACACGTGGCATCTACCAACCCGTACTGGGCCCGCGTGGTGGATTACGGCCCACTCTCTCTCACTGAGAGGAGGCCTGTGTCCCAGCAGTGGGAACGTTATAGGCTGATTATGTATTCATTCATATTAAAGTTCAGTAGACATGAAACAGAAATTGTTCTACGTTCTGTAGAAGTGTCGACAAATCAAATAAGAGAAAGTTAGATACGACTGCTTACACGCGGATTTTAATTGCATCTACTCAACGAGTCGTAAGCAACTGCGTAAGCAATCCCTGTCGTTTATCGCCATTACATGAGGCTTTACATTGACGACATTGTCGAATGTATATTTAGCTGATTTTCGCTGGCCTTTCCTTAAAACTTAACAAAATTTTGTTTCTATAGTAACGGTTTTCACAATTCTTGAGGAAAACCAGTACTTTTTTGCGATAAAAACTTGGGCAAGGGTCGCCCAAATAAGAAGAAAGAGTTGTTACCACGACCCAGGAGTTCAACACGTGAGGCGAAAAAATATTACTGAAGCCAAATTCTAATTATAGAACGGAACCCGTGTATACCTGGGGCGGGGACTAGTGTTAATCAAAGCTGTGTAACATTTAGGTCAACGAACACTGCCTTAGCCTAGAAACGTTTAATTGAACTAGTGGTTAACGCTATCGGCTGTTTGCGATATCGCGTGTGAAATTCACACCATTGATTCGAAAAGGCGATCACTCGTTTTATTTGTAGCCTACATGGTGTTTACATGTGAGTGAGTTTGATTCATCTGGGATTGATTTAGCATAATTATTTTAAATGAATGCTTTTGGAGTGTTCTGGAACCGGCGGGTTATTTTAAGAGCGTTGAGTGAGGATGCTCAAGCTCGACAAGCACACCCTGGACAGTGGGCATGGGTCCTACTCCCAAAGCACGAAGACCGTCGTTTCAGCCATCAAGTTACGGGCGGTTTCTACCCCGTATCACCTACTGACATAATAATATAACTGTTAAATCACTGTTTAATCGTGGTGTCATTCATTCTTAAATGAATGACACCACGACAGTTATCCCTACTCCCGATGTGTTTTTGCACGTCCAAAATGATAAATAATTAATAAAAATAATTAATCGAGTGTCGGATTCTAGAAGTTTCGAACTACTTTCGGTTGGGCCCCTATAGACGTTGACGGAGTGAGAGAGCCCTGACCCGCTACAATATTTACTGAATGAATAATCGTTTTGACTCTGCTGTTGTTGATAGGAGACGAAATCACGAGACCATTTAGATTTGTACAATTAGCATAGGTATTTAAAACATGATCATAAGCAAATCAATATAAAACTAAATTCGAAGGATTTTACCTCATTCTTATTTACAACTATAAATATTTATTCGTTCAGTAGGTGATTAATATTAACCCAGAGAATTCATTCAAGTAGGTACTTGGAAAACCGCAACCTCGTGGATTTCTATGTTTATTTATTTGGTATTCCCACTATAAAAAACAATATTATTATTTAATATTAGGTTAGGTACTGTTGGAAACCTACTAATTTCTTCTTCGAAATAAAAATATGATGAAATATTTCTTTCCTCCCACACCACAAGTCATAAAAGTAAATTCAGGAAAGTATGTTATTTAAAAATTGTAGGCGTTGAACTAGATACATACAAAAATATTGTATCATTGTTACACAATAAATTAATGTCAATACTGCCATAACGGGGAGCCATTCAGTGCCAAAAACTTCTTCAAACCTTGTTTGCCAAAAATAAAAGTTGATATTTATCCAACCCTTTATTTAACTGAGACTGGATTGTGTGGGAAGATAATAATAGCCTAATCTATTCATAACCGAATTCACTTTCTGAATAATCGGAATGACTAGAAATAGAATAGTCACTCGGGCCTAAATATGTCCACGAGGCTAGTGTGTCCATGGGGCTAATATGTCCACGAGGCTAGTGTGTCTATGGGGCTAATATGTCCACGAGGCTAGTGTGTCCATGGGGCTAATATGTCCACGAGGCTAGTGTGTCCATGGGGCTAATATGTCCACGAGGCTAGTGTGTCCATGGGGCTAATATGTCCACGAGGCTAGTGTGTCCATGGGGCTAATATGTCCACGAGGCTAGTGTGTCCTTGGGGCTAATATGTCCACGAGGCTAGTGTGTCCATGGGGGTAATATGTCCACGAGGCTAGTGTGTCCATGGGGCTTATATGTCCACGAGGCTAGTGTGTCGTAATATGTCCACGAGGCTAGTGTGTCCATGGGGCTAATATGTCCACGAGGCTAGTGTGTCCATGGGGCTAATATGTCCACGAGGGTAGCGTGTCCATGGGGCTAATATGTCCACGAGGGTAGTGTGTCCATGGGGCTAATATGTCCACGAGGGTAGTGTGTCCATGGGGCTAATATGTCCACGAGAGTAGTGTGTCCATGGGGCTAATATGTCCACAAGGGTAGTGTGTCCATGGGGTTAATATGTCCACGAGGGTAGTGTGTCCATGGGGCTAATATGTCCACGAGGGTAGTGTGTCCATTTGGCTAATATGTCCACGAGGGTAGTGTGTCCATGGGGCTAATATGTCCACGAGGGTAGTGTGTCCATGGGGCTAATATGTCCACGAGGCTAGTGTGTCCATCGTGCTACTAACTTCTGCCCGCAACATCGTCTGCGTGAAATTTGTTGTTCCTCCACCCACCCCGTCGCATTGCATCGCCTGCCCCCGCTAATACTGCGTTTTCGCATAGCGTTCTTTCTGTCTTTTTTCTTTTTACTCGGCTCCTTAGAGTTCTAGCGTGATGTTATATAACCTAAATCCTTCCTCAAGAATTGGGCTACCATATGCAAATATTTTTTTTCAAATCAGACTGGTGTTCCGGAGATTATCCCCTACATATAAACTTACAAACAATTTCACCTTTTTATAATATTAGTTAGTATAGATGATCTGGTTATATAAGTAAACACTAAACAGCTATTAAACCGTTTGTGACACAGTGATGCACTGTTTCAATTTCAACATCATCATCATCATCCGGTTGCCCTCATCCAAATTTATTTGTTGGTCGGCGCAGCATGGGTTCTACTTCCATTCATCCGCTTGACCAACCCGTTTCTAGCCATATCATCTTTCGCATAATCCATCCACCGTATCTTTGCTCGTCCCCTAATCTTATAGACACTGAGATGTCCGTCTTTGTACCTCAATAAGCGGAATAAACACCAGCTATTAACGTGACCAACTACAATGAGCACAACTAATTTAAGAAGTACCATCGTCTCGAAAAGAAGAAGAGTAAACACCATATCTTGGTGGACACATTAGCCGTGGGTGTCGATATCTATAAAGTAGTCTACACATGTCGTTGAACATTGATGCATATCATCCACATATTCTCTCAAACACAACGCAAACCAACACCGAATAGTAACTTGACCCTTTAGCGCAAGTCACACGCTGTGACGTTTATTGTCCTGCTCTCCATTCACTGCCAACGAAGGTTCTTGTAGGTTAGCACTAAACCTTGGTGCACTTGATCCATAGCCAAGTTTACCTTGACATGGTCTAAATACTTTTGACAAGGAAATTGCGGATTCAACCGTGACAAGCTCGAGTAAAAAACCCTGCTGATATTTTCAAACTTAATTGAAAAGAAAATTGATTTTTGTATTCTTGTTAACATTTAATTAAAGTCGTAAAATAGCTGAAAACACATTAATGTTTAATTTAACATGGAAATTATAATTATCATTTCAGTGTCCATAAAATACTTAATTCAACTGCTTTATCGGGTGGAATACACCTACTTAATTACAAGTACGTTTTAAAATTAATAGTAGGTATTGTTTTAATCGGGATTAAGCGCGACAAGCAATACAACTGTTTACTCGCTTTAGTTTAATCCATGATATATTAAATAGGGCAATGCGCACTACATTTGACTACACACACTTATCTCTCGTACAAGCATTGCAGTGTTAAGTAAATTGTTTTTTTTTTTTTAGTTGTGAACTTGTGAGTAACCTCTTTAATATAAGCGCCACGTACCGAGAAACATTGGAAAAAAATATAAACATCCGAATTGATAACCTCCTTTTTTTGAAGTCTGTTAAAAATCCTTTTTGCTTAGTCGAATGTAGGTGTACGGTTCCAATGAGTAGTTTTCTCTGAAAGAAGAACTGAAACACCTTGGTTTTTTGAAAGATAGATATGCTTTTTTTTTTTGAGGATGGGAAATCATCAAATGACCCCTCCCGCTCTGGGTGGAGCAGAAGAGAGTGTCAGACTCTTACTGACTAAAACCCACCCGTGTTCCTTCCTTAGCCCTTTATGTACCAGGGCAGCGGTAACCCTTTCGGACGATCCCGCTACCCCGGCAGGCTTCGGCCCTGTCGGGCCCCGTCAACTACGCTGACATCTCTTTGAGGCGCGCGTGGAACACATACACGCCGTCCGGCACGGGCCTGGTCCTGATCGGACGGAGAGCTACCCATTGCTCTCCGCCCGCAGGCCCGCGCCTACGGTGGCCGGGAGTCGTCACGCGGCTCCCGACGCCCGGAGCGTCTCCCTCGGCGGCTGAGGCGTGAGGATCTCTCCCTCGCCCATCCCGCCACCTCCTTCGCTAGCATGACTGCTTTGCAGAAGGAGGTGACCGCCTCCCACTCCCTCTGGCCCCGGACCATGGCTTGAACCAGGGCCGGGCGCGAGAGGTCGCCGCCGCTGCCTATCGCCTCTACGAGGACACGGCGGTGCTCTGCCCAAGCGGGGCAGACCTCCACCGTATGCTCCACCGTGTCCTCTGGGCGATCCTCGCAGTGGTGACACCCGGGCGTCTCCTCCCGCCTGATGATGTGCAGGAACCTCCCGAAACATCCGTGTCCGGAGAGGACCTGCGTCAGGCGGTAGGTGAGAACGCCGTGACGCCTCTCTAGCCACTCCTCAAAGAGGGGTCTTACCGCCGCTATCGTGGCGTGCCCTAATGTAGAAATGCTTATTAAATACATCAATTTGTCAATTAACCCAAAGAGTCAATGGCCCAACGACGTTTATCGACTTGTGTGTGTTGAATTCATAATATAAGCCTTATTCAGACACAGAATTTGACAATGATTAAACTCTTTTATTTGACGACTCTGGTGAGTCGATGAAACCGTCAACTCGTCTGTTTGCCCTACTTTGGCAAAGGCCTCCTCCATTTCTTTCCATTCGTTTCTCTTGGTCGCTTTCCTAATCCATATTTTTCCTGCTAAGTATACCCTTTATTTCGTCTGAAGGTGAAGGTGGGAAAAACTTCGAAACTGTCCACCTCGTTTTCTTGTTCTATTTCTTGGGTACCAAAATATAATGTTTTTTTCATACTTCACAATGCCATATAATAAGTATATGGCCTCTCCATTTCCACTTAAGTTTTCTTATTCTCGTTGTACATTACATCTTCTATTTTCGTGCGTTTTCTGATAGTTTTGTTACATAATCCATCTGATTTCTTTATGTTCAGCAGTACCACTCTCCATTGGTAAAAGATCCCTAAAAATAATACGTCTGAGAATCTATCAAAGATCTTACGTATTTAAAAAATAATACGTCTGAGAATTTATCAAAGATCTTACGTATTTAAAAAATAATACGTCTGAGAATTTATCAAAGATCTTACGTATTTAAAAAATAATACGTCTGAGAATTTATCAAAGATCTTACGTATTTAAAAAATAATACGTCTGAGAATTTATCAAAGATCTTACGTATTTAAAAAATAATACGTCTGAGAATTTATCAAAGATCTTACGTATTTAAAAAATAATACGTCTGAGAATTTATCAAAGATCTTACGTATTTAAAAAATAATACGTCTGAGAATTTATCAAAGATCTTACGTATTTAAAATGTCTGATTACAATATTGAAGTGTATCTTTTCAAACAATATTCAACGAGTTATCTTCTTCCTTGTTTAGCAGTTTGATACCTTTCTTTAATAATTTTTTTGACACATTTGTGACAAGTTTTTGATATAGATTGTCGCTGAGATGAAATTGCGACTAGATGTTTTGTTATTACCGTTTTTAATTACGAGAATTGGCCTTCTGATGTCTACCTTTCTATAATACCTACTTAGGCTTGCAATTATTTACGTCTAAGTCACAGTCGTAGCAGTCAGGGCTATTCAAAGGAAGCATATAAATTAAACTTAAAATCCTTTAACTATTGTATTATTCAAAGGCAACGTTGTTGTGTTATTACAAAACAGCTATTGTTAAAGGTATTGATTGGATCTTGTAAATTCAACTCGACCTTTGGAAGTCTAATGTTTCACAGTCGAAAGGCGCGTCGGTCAAAGGAACCTAGTGCATAATAGATGGGAACGGCCGTCTGGAGCAGAAAGAAAATTGGAGCACGTGAACTGCTTATATCTTTCCACGAAGTAGTAAAGACAGACAATTGAGGAAATTGCATCCACTTATGATCCATTAAGTTCTTTGCATTTGATAGTTTATTCTTTTCCAAGGACGATTTCTAGGTAAATTGTTGACATTGCATTACTTGAAAGTTAGATTTCCTATTTCTACCTACACCTTTCTTACTTCACTTACTTCTTTCATTTTTTTTATTTTAGGGCCGATTTTTCTATTTTCAGTAACTTTTATCCCAGGAATAAAATTGATGTTTTGTATACAAAATATGTAAAACTGACATATTTGTCCTTCAGATAAAAGTTATCTGAAGGTCAATCCTCGTAATTTAAAACGTTCAAAATCTAGTAGCAGAGTCATCTCGGCCACAAACAAATGTCAAAAATGTAGGGATTTTTAATAGATTGAGACAGATCTGAACGTTCTTAAAATTACGAGAATTGCCCCTCTGATAATTGAAAAATCTGCCTTTAGAGTAAAGTAAAGTCTGGTTTGGGATTAAACTAACTAAATAGTAATTAATTTAATCCCCGGATTCTGATAATGTATTGGATTTAGTTTGTTAATCTCATGTCAAGTGATTTAATTGACTGTTGTTATTTTGGTCATCCAATCACAACTACTCAAGGATGCATATCCGGTAGACTCTTAAATCCTACCCTTTCCCTTCCGTACAAAAACCGTGCCCCCCGGTCTACTTCTTGATATGCAATGGTCGCTGTAGCACCATGAACATGAGGCTACAGGAGCTAGTGCAAATCTTGGGGTTCATTCGATAAATCGAGTCTGGTCAAACCACGCTGGGATCGGTGCAATTCATTCCAATCACAACTACTCACATGAGCTTAAAAAGTGTTAGTTATTTTTTTAGAAACCAACGGGGTAATTGAGTAACACACTCACAGAAGGAACGGCTTTCATTTTTACAGTTCAGCAACATTCATTGCATTATTTACGTTGTTGAGCAGATGCATTTTTCGAACATATGAGGCAATGGATTAGAAATTTCCTTCAAAATTATTGTAGATATGATCCATACATAATTTAATAAAGCTGAAGAGCTTGTTGTTTTGTTTGAACGCGCTAATCTCTGGAAGTACCACTCGGATTTGAAAAATTCTTCTTGGATTTGATAGCCCAATTCTTGAGGACGGTTATAGGCTATTTTACATCTAAGAGCTTGGTGATACGACACCTAAGAGCCGATCAAAGGGACAAAAGGCAGATAGAACGCTAAGTGAACATGAAGTAATAAGGCGGGCGGACGATGCAATGCGCCAGGGGAACAAGAAATTTTACACAGATGACATGGACAGATGCTATCACATTTATAAATTACAATTTTATGGGTGGGACAGTTATTTATATCTAAGGTGTGTGCAATCATCAGGTGGGACAGTTATTTATATCTAAGGTGTGTGCAATCATCAATGTTTGCAATCATCAATGATTGCAGACACCTTAGATCACCATCGATGATTGCACGCACCTTAGATATAAATAACTGTCCCACCCATAAAAAATCCGTGAATAACCGAATTTCGAAAAAAACATCCTTATCCTCTCATATTGAGTGGCATTGACATTATTTTGATACGAAAACAAATGCGAAACAGTAGTAACCTTGTACCAATTTCACGAAAGGTGTGTTATCTTTAACCTTATAGTAATCTGATCAGTTACGCTGATCATCGGTCATCTTATCAATTATTTTACTTTCAAGGTTCACGTTACATAGTAAATACGTACATTCCTTGATTAGCGCTGTGAGAAATGACGAAACCGTGACAGTAGCAATACGATTGGGTACAAAATAAATCGCTTGAGCGCTTTTTTACACGACGTTTTTGACCGTGCGTGTGTTTTCAACTCTCGGCGTCGAACGGCTGTAGATCTGTAGACAAATTTTGATTTTATCAAGTACCCGGCACTTGTTGACAAGCCTACGCTGTCCTCCCATACCTACTGTAATTTGAAAACATAGTAAAAGCCAATTATTTTTAAAAGAGTAACCGTGTAGTTTCTTGCCGGCTCTTCTCCATAGGAAACGACCAATTGGAACCGTGCACCTAGCTTCTGACGTTTCATAAGTGCCCATGTAGGTTTATGTGAAATAAAATATTTTGATTTTGAACCGAGCGTTGAGAATACAACAGAGTGCATCCCTAGCGCGTTGAAAAAGTGCACAGTTGGATTTTCAACGCACGCCACTGAACCGAGCGTTGAAAATCCAGTGCGCACAAAGAAACGTCGCGTTAAAAAGAGCTTCCGTGCGTACGTGGGCTTAAGATTAATTTTTTTCTCAATCGTATTTTTGAGATAGATAAGGAACTGGTTTATGATCGATTGTTTTGTAAGTAATAGTAAATAGAAGGGCCTATCGTGTATGGGAACGGGGGAAATAACAATCATGTGTTAACTCATCCGTTAAACACCTGGCTTTATCACACATGGCGTTTTGATTTGGTATAAAACTGTTGATTTTAAGGGTTCCGTACCTCGAAAGGAAAAAACGGAACCCTTATAGGATCACTTTGTGGTCCGTCCGTCTGTCTGTCTGTCAAGACCCTTTTTCTCAGAAACGCGTGGAGGTATCAAGCTGGAATTTATATGAAATCTCTGAGATTTATATGAAATATGAGGTCTACTGACCCTTGGATCTGTGAAAAAATAAAACTTCTAAGCCAACGCAATCAAAAGATACAGCCGTTTATGCCGCAAATTTCCGCAAATTTTCGACACTCTCAAAGGAATCAAAACCTACAGGGTACTTTCCGTGAACTCGGAATCCTGAAATTTGGTACGAAGCAACGTCTTATAGCACAGATAAAGGAAAAATTGCGAAAACCGTAAATTTTTAGTTACATACCTACAAATTCGTACGGAACCTTCGGTGCGCGAGTCCGACTCGCACTTGACTGGTTTTTCTTTACAAAGTAAAGATATTGAGAAATAGCGTATATTTTTGTGAACCGGTGAGATTTCAATATTACAACCAGCCATCACCTGTATCACGTCATTATAATCTAGCAGCTAAATAAAGCACAGACCAAAAAATGCTGCTCTGGAAATCCAGATTTCCCATTCTTATTTTGAATGCTCATATACATAGGCTTGATAAAAACAAAACGCGAATTAGGACTGGCTTGCGAAATGCGATATCTAAATCATCAGGAGAGCTCTGCTCATGTGCTTAAGCCTTCTAGGGATGAACACAACATTCTGCTATCACCATCATTATCATTCTCTACAAATTGATTTGGGGTCGGCTCAACATGTCTTTTTCTTTCACCATACTTTCCTAGCCATATTATCATCTTTCACACAGTCCATCCATCATTTATTTGACTCAAAAGCCTTCCAGGGATAAACACACAATAGGGTAGTTGCCTGGGTAAAACAAAAATCCGTAATCCGTATTTAGTCCGTCAGTTAGATTATCGAAAAATAATGGACACGCATTTTTTCTTTTGTAAATCGAACAAAAAATTACAAAGATAAAGCGCGTCAAAATTTGGGAGTGGGTCGTGACGTCACGACCCTTAGCGAAACCTTAACGGGCGATATCTTCATCATTGTTTTATGTAATTGACAAAAGAAAAAATACGGGTTCAATATTTTTTGATAATCTAACTGACGGACTAATTAGAATTTTATAGGAAAATAGCCTATTCTTTCTTAACATTACATATTGCACGCTGCGTGAGCGTATCGTGATCCATCGCACTCGTTCGATGTCCACCGCGCGCAGGATGGATGGAAAGCAGCACATGAAGTGATTTTTTGCTCCATTGGTGTAATTGCCGAATGGCGTTCCAGTGTGAGGATAAATAAATATTAACTAATTCCAATTTCCTTTGTTCTAGGTTCACTAATCGTAGTAGGATCAGCTCTAGTAGTTTGGCTGACGGACTGGGAGTACAAATACTATATCGACCCCGCGCTCAGTATAGTCCTAGTCATCTTGATACTTGCGTCCGTGTGGCCGCTACTCAGAGAGTCCTCATTAATTCTCCTGCAAACAGTGCCAACTCATATTCAGGTAAGATTTTCTATAACAGTTTTTACCAGTAGTGTTACTTCTATGTTCTATTTTAGAGGGTTTGGTTTTCGCACTTAGTTCTTCAGATGGACCATTGTGCGTGGGCCATGGCAGCCGTCGGTGGTTATTCTAACCAGCCCACCTCCCAGAAGTTGATCCCATCTTCTGGCCTGTTAAGAACATGTTTGTAAGATCTGTGTTCCCCGAGGGTTTCAGTCCTAATCTGGGTGACGCCTGTGCATTCAAAGAGCACGCAAGGGATGCGCAAGGGTTTCCTTAACCTCCATGAAAGGCCTGCATAGAGGACGGTCCGTTATGCCCATTAAAACTACCTTTTGGAAGGGGCGACTAGAATCAATTTTATTTTAATTTTATTTTTGACTTTCAAGTGCCTTTTATGTGCATATTTGAAATAAATGATTTGACTTTGACTATTCTGCGGTTTTAATTAAAAAGGTCACAACTAACATTTTTCATGGAATTGAGTTATATATATATCCGGATAGCCCTTTTTTCCTGATTCCGGATGTATGTAACTCAATTTTATGAAAAATATTAGTTGTGACCTTTTTAATTAAAACGGCACTATTGTGGTGAAACTTAAATGTAAGGGAGCCTTGCTGCGACCCTGTTAGCTAGCAAATTTTGCTGATAATACTAGATAAGAAAACGCTAACATTTGATTCCATTTTGTAATCATTTAGATGCTTGCCCCATCATCAGCCTTTAGCAGTCTACTGCTGGACAAGAGTCTCCAATTGAAAGCGAATGAGCTGAATAGAAAATACTTACCTAATTCCTTAATTTTTTCTCTGTTGTCTCATTAGTATTTCATCAGATTATTAAAAAATGCTCTGAAATACAGATATCATTTTTTATTCATGCTTTTTTTCAGATTTGTAGGTCATCATTGTATTTAGCAAGTACTAGCAAACACTATGGTAAAAGATTATGTTATTAGGCATAGAGACAAATGAGCAAAAAAATCATAAATATTTGCTTGACGCGGCCTTGACCAATTTTCGCTACCAGACATTGAAAGATAATTAGAAAGATTAATGTTCTGTTTGGACAGTTTACAAAAAGTTTACAACGCTTTTACTGAAAGAGTGTTTGTTTAAAGTATTATTGAATTGAGCAGTGATGGCCCAGTGGTAACGGCCGCGGCTTACGAAATGTAGGTCGTAGGTTCGAACCCAGATAGGCGCCCTACTTTGTGTATATTATTTCATCACCACTGCTCTCAAACCGGTGAAGGAAAACATCGTGAGGAAACCAACAAGTCCTAGAACTAAAAACTCATCTCCTAGCCTGCGCCGGGCCCGCCTGGTGATACGGCCCACTCCCTCTCACACAGAGGAGGCCTGTGTCCCAGCAGTGGGAACTTATTATAGGCTGATTATGTATTGTTGAATTTCGGGTGATACGCTGTAAATTACAATAGTAAAAAATTGCAACTTGACACCAGCGGGTGTAACGTAACCCTGCAATAATCAATTGCTAAAATATTCATTGTTTACAATTACATTGTTCGCAGTGAAATGCGGAATTCCTACTTCCGATCTACATTACCGTAGTGTTTATCGATACCAATATATATTGAACTTTTGCCTAAAGGTAACAAGCGCTACTGCTGAGCATGAGGTCCTGGGTTATATTCCCGGGTCGAGAAGTGTTATTGGGTTTTTGCATCATGAATTACTCAGTAGCAGCCCGGAGTCTGGATTTGTGCCCGGTTGATGGCAATAGGTAATAGGCTCACCTCTGTTTACATGGAACTTAAACATAACTGACGAAATATGGGTGTAAATGAACACGAAAAAAAAAAGATAAATAAAATAAATACAATAAAATTGTAAATTGAACATCCATTTCATCGAATAGGCCCTTTCGCAAGCGCAGCGAACGTGACTCCTATATCGATTCCTAAATTGAACCTAGTTTGATTGTGTTTTATTTTCAGTTATTCATTGTCACATTCCCAGGCAATAGGCGATTCCGACCGTCAATTGTTATTAGGTCCACTCCTAACATTTTCAAGATATCTTTAATACCATTGAAATAAAGTTCAAATTCGAACGACACACGCCATCTTTAAACCCTTCAACTTCAAACATCTGTCAAACAGTTTTGAGTAAACAATCTAGACGATCTATTTTGAAATATATTTTCGACGCGAGCCACGAATTTCTTCAAAGTTAATAAACCCGTCTGTTACAAATGTTTGGTTGTTGATAAGCCGCAGAGTCTTTTCTGACGTTATTTATTTGTTCAGGTGGACGCGATACAGAGGCGCTTGTTGGAAAAAGTCGATGGTGTGCTCGCTGTTCATGAGTTCCATGTGTGGCAGCTTGCAGGGGACAGGATCATCGCAAGTGCACATATTAGGTGGGTAAACTGTTGTATAAATAAATGATGGATCTATTATATCATTATAGGTCACTGCCGGTCATTGAACGTGGAAAAAGTCGTAAGGAAAGTTTTGAGCATGAATGTAGATGATTGTAAGAGTAGAGGAGGATCAATGAAACGGTGGATGGATTGTATAAAGGAAAAGGGAGTTTATGATAATATGGCGGCTGACTGGAAATAATGGAAGCAACAAACATATTGTACTGATCCCGAGCCATTATTAAGAAAGTTCGGAAAGTTCGTTTGTTCTTCAGAAAGGTCAGGTGCGTAGTCCTCGCAACCGGCATGCGACTAGGGTTGCCAAGCCTACTACATATATAACATAGTATCCTACTGTATTAAAGACCCGACTACTATATTTCTGAAAAAGTATATAGTAGGCGAAACTACTATATTATTAGGCATAAAACCCACTAAGCAAAAATACCTATCTATTTCTGAACGATTCTGGTATGTCACTTTGAGTTTGACAGGTTGTCGATTTCGCGCCTCTCCTCCTAGTTTGTGTTTTGGAAATGGCTACTTAATGATTTGTATACCTATATAGAAATAAATCAGATGAAAACAATTCTAGATATTCTTCTTCCTGATGAAAATATATCTTCAAAAACTACAGTTGAAAAATGGCAACAAGTTTTGAGTGATGCAAATTTTACAAATATTTAAAAAATAGTATGAATTCCGGCAACATTCACCTATAAATAGCGTATATTTCCGGTAATGAATGATAAATGGCGAGATGAGCGCAATAGGGCCAGTATAAAATGAATTAAAGCTGAGCTAATGGTATTTAGTAATTTAAATTGCACTAATAGCTATGAAGGCTCAAAGTAGCAAAAAATATTGTTTTTAGGAAATAAAGTATTTTAAAACCTACTATATTTTTTGTTATTTTTTCGCTATCTACTATATTTTATTGGGTAATTATTTTAAAACTACTATTTTTGACTGAAAAAGAGTTGGCAACCCTACGTGCGACCCAGATGTATGAACGTAAATGAGGCAAAAGAAGTATGTAAGGATAGTTGCTGGTGGTGTTCTGTTTCTGCCTACCCCCATGGGAAGACGTGAGTCTATGTATGTATGTAGGATAGCTTTAGTTGACTAGCCGTGGATGACAAGGAATCTGGTGTTGGATAGATCTTAGGGCCGTTGTCTTAAAACTTAATAGAGATCAGCCCCAAGATCTATTCCTAGTACATTCTCGATTTGATAGAATTGAATTTGACCTCATTTGACTTTTGAGAGTTGCAAATGTTGCAATTTATTCAGTAGTCAACATCTGCTGATTTCACGCATAGAAAACAATTGTTCATTAATCGTAAGTATCAATGACAGTTTCTAATCGAATGCTGCAAGCAGCTGGTAACAATATTCGTTAATTGAAATGTACCGAATTAGTCACACATCCTCTTAATTCAATTACACACCGCCCGATGATTAGCCGCTGATAAAACTCTGTTTTTACCTTTATTTACTTACTCTGATACTTTAGTTATAAATTAGTCACGGTGGACTATTGAACTGCTAGTATTATTATATTGCAATCTTACTATTATTATAAATGCGAAAGTTTGTAAAGATGGATGGATGGATGGATGGATAGATAGATGGATGTTTTTTACTTTTTCACGCAAAAAGTACTGAACGGATTTGGATGAAATTTGGGACACAGATAGTTTATAACCAGGAATAACACATAGGATACTTTTTATTCCGATGGGATCGAAACTTATGCGGGTGAAACCGCGGGGCGCAGCTAGTATAAAATAAATCATGGATGAAAGTAGTTAAAACAGAAAGAATATACAGTATGGTGTGTATGTGTAGTTAAGGGTTATCTATCCCGATTGTCGAAAACATGATTGTCTGATTCTGTATTTACTCGCCAGAATATTTTCACATTTATGATTGAGCTGTTCTGATAGAATACTGCAAGAATTTATTGGTTTATTCAAGTCTGTAAGCTTTGTCTATACATCTATACAAACAAATAAAATTGAAGTATATCTTTGTAATGTCAAAATATCAGCTTTTTACTGAAAGCATACGAAAGTATACACCTACGGAATTTATATTAAAAAAAAAAACAATTTTAATTTTTTTTGTCTGTTTGTTTTTGCTGGCTAATCTCCGAAACGGCTGGACCGATTTTAACGGGACTTTCACTGACAGATAACTGATGTTATAAGGAGTGACTTAGACTACTTTTACTTAAGAAAAATAATTAGGGTTCCGAGCAAAAAAAAAAACCAATAAATTTTTCGACATGCACGGTAACGAAGACCCGAGCACAGTATTAAATAATAATTTATACTTTTGTTCGGTATTTGCTAAAACCGAAATGTACTAAATTCCAAAAGATACAGACACGTGTAAGATAGAGGTCAAGCGAATTGTGACACTTTGAAATAGCAAAGCAAAGACATCATTTAAATGGAAAGGGGTCAATGTGGCAATCTAATAAAAATGAGAGCAAATAACAAACTCTTTGGTGCAAATTCAATAGTGCAGATAAAAGTACCTACATTCTTTCCTGTCTTTGTTTCAATTTTATTTATTTATTTATTTATTATTCCCAATTTATTTTTTTGTAATGAAAATATCCTTGTTTACTTAAAATTTATGTTTACAAAGAGGAAACAAAAATTTACCTTTCAACGGTAGACTACAAATGTAGTATGTATATAAATAGGGACATCTGCTTCATGAGACGCATGCGCATTTCTCGGTATTTCCTGAAAGTCTTTGTTTTCATACAGTCGAATTAATCATGAACTGTAAACAAAGCGTCTCATAAAATCCTGCAGCGCTGTAAATAAATAGTTGTTTAGAATCCTCTTTTCCATCACATTATTTTTGTGACTATTTTATAACTTTCATAAAATAAAAGTAGTAAGTAATAGGGGTTAAAGTATGAAATTGCCGTTTTATTGTAATAGGTACTTCGAATTGACATAGAACCTTCATGGTTTGAGATTTTTGAGTGAAACTTTTTTCACGTGGTACCTATGAAGTTCTTCTTTTAAAAAACGTGCAACATTCGATTATCGACTTTCAGTTGTTTTTCTTATTCAGCTTAGACAAGAAAGATGGATACTTCGAAAATTCGAGTTATTTTTGAATACGAGTTCCGACGCGGAACTAACGCAGCAGAAACAGCTCGCAATATCAATGTTGCGTTTGGAGAGGGGACTGCTAATGAACGCACCGTGCGATTTTGGTTTAAACGCTTTGGTGATGGAAACTTTGATTTGAAGAACGAACCACGTGGAAGACCGCCCACACAGGTGAATAACAATGAATTGAAAGAGATGGTGGAAGCCGATCCGAGCCAAACTACCCAGGAATTAGCGGCATAGTTTAACGTTACCTTACCAACAATATTGACTCATTTGCGTCAAATCAATAAAATAAAAAAATATGAGAAATGGGTGCCTCATGATTTGACTGATCTGCAGAAAGAAACGCGTGTTGAAACTTGTGTTGCCTTGTTGAATCGATACAGAAATGAAGGAATATTGGATCGAATTGTGACATGTGATGAAAAGTGGATTCTTTACGATAACCATAAGCGAAATTTGCAATGGCTGACCCCAGGTCAAACGCCGCAACAGTGTCCTAAAGCAAAGCTTACCAATAAAAAGGTAATGGTAACTGTTTGGTGGTCTCAGCATGGTGTTATTCACTATAGCTTTCTCCGATCTGGTCAAGCAATAACGGCAGATGTCTACTGTTCCGAACTCCGAACAATGATAGCAAAACATGCAGTGAAACAGCCCCGACTCATGACTCATCTATCTTCACCATTATTGCTCCATGATAACGCGAGACCTCATACAGCACGAGAAACCGTTTTAACTCTACAGGAACTGCAATTAGAAACCATTCGTCACCCTCCGTATTCGCCAGACCTTTTCGTGATTTGGACACTTTTCTACGTGATAAAAAGTTTTCTTCTCAGGAGGCAGTACAAAATGCTTTCACACAGTTTGTCGAATCTAGATCACGAGAGTTCTATCGCAAAGGCATAAATGACCTTCCTATTAGATGGCAGCAATGTATAGATAATAATGGTAATTATTTTGATTAAATAAATATGTAAATTAAAATAAAAACGAATTTCAATTTTTCAGTACAAATCGGCAATTTCATACTTTAACCCCTAATATATTCTCTGTATGAGAAGAGTCTAGCTTTGTCATGTAATGGGAAAATACATATTTTATAGACTGGTTTTATTTATGCCATAACTAATAATATGTTGGAAACAATGACAGTATAAATGTTATTAAAAAGCGCATATTTTTTTCTACTATTTTTTGTTACGAATAAATAAATAAGTCACACATGAAACGTTTCCAAGACATAAAACTGCATGTCTGAATTTAAAAAGTTTTTTTTTTTTTTCAGAAAGAAAGTCTGTTGGGCTTACCTTTACATTGACTAATGCATAGGATTTTCATATAAAACCAGGCTTTGGTCTGTCGTTCAATTGTTTTAGGAATGGTTGATAATGTTGGGCTTACCTTTACATTGACTAATGCATAGGATTTTCATATAAAACCAGGCTTTGGTCTGTCGTTCATTTGTTTTAGGAATGATTGATGATAATGAAATATCGAGGTCTGGCAAAGTTTTCGAGCTTTTACCAAAAAAACCAATAATAGTAAAGAGGAAATCTGATCCAGTTTTCCTGTTACTCATTTTGTTATACTTACGTGACAAAATAAAATCGTACGAAAACTAGGCTAACTTGAGTACCACTAAACTACTTAAAAAATGTTGGAACGATTTCTTATTCAGCCTATTTGGAGAATAATTAGGAATTATAGTTAGGCTAGACGGCACGCAATTGAAATTCTTTGCACGAAGTTTCTTTTTTTATTGTTACAAAAAGTTCTGTAAAACCTCTTTCAGTTGTGACTTCAGTAAAAAGGCTTGAATCACTGTAGTGCAGCCCTTTCATTAAAACCAACAACAGTTGGAAATTGGGCGACTTATTAGGCTATTTATGGAAAGAGTTTTATAAATTTAAATGTTCCTGTATTTTATTGCAGACAATAATAGAAATAAATCATTTATTTTTTAAACGTCTTATTTCAAAACTAGGTTTATCTTTAGACCCAGGTTTAAACCATCGAGCCATTTTTTAATACCATTCTTTATTTCGACAAGTTTAAAGGTTCTGATTACAAAAACTGCCGTTAAACTCTAGTCTAGATTGTCAATTTTGTACTAAGATCTCTATCGTAGTCGGAAAAAAGTTCAAAATCAAAAAGACTCTGTGATATATACCTGGGTCTGAAGATAATCGGTATTTTTTTAAAGTACTGTTTGATTTCCCAAACAAATGACTGGCTATATCTGCAACTTAGCATGGTTTTAAAAGGCATATCCTCAGATATCTTCTAAATGTGTAACATAATAGTAGGATTTTCAACTTCACTGCTTCGTATGTGTCATCATAACAAAACATTCATTCATTTTTACTTAGCCGATGTCGTAGGTACAGCATCGACACCATTATAACGATATCATTGTCTGTTTGCGTTCAAATAAGAACTAAATATCATTCCAACACAAATTGACAACGTAACATTGTACAAATTAGCGTACAAATCAGAACCCGTCTATTGCAACTAGGTCAAGTACGTCATAGTATGTATACACGGTGTATTTATCTAAATATTCGTAACTTTTCCTTCGCTAGCTAACAGTCGGTCTGTCGTTTACACGCGCCAATAACGGCGCCGCGTGATAAGCAAAGCCTTTTAGTGCAGCCTGATAACTTGATAAGGTTGCTGAAGAGACTGTGTCAATGTTCGTACATACATAGTGCATGTATAAACATATCATTTGCTACTTTGTGATTGTTACAAGTGTCATTACATTTTGTTACGTTTGCTAATCACTTTTATTCCATTTTGATACGCTTTTTGTTTTGTGACGTCACAAAGAGGAAAAAAAAATTGTAGCGCTATTAATAAGCTAGGGAATTCAGCTCATATGTACCTACACTACCTATCTGCCTATTAATACATCAATGAATTCAGAATTTAAGTTTTTTTTTTTTATGTTTCTGAAAGTGATCGTGGACGTATTCAAGTATGTAACCACTCGCTTTAAAAAGTTTATTTTTCATACAAAAGCAGTTTTCCAGCTCACCCGGTAGTGTTTGTTTTTGAAAAACGTTTCACGAATAAATTCATTTTGGCAACTAGCCAATCCAAACTAGTCTTTGTCCCAGAATCAATGTCAATGAACTAATGCGCTGGCGCCTTTATTTTACACTGTTTGTACGTGTTTGCGGCTTTATTAAATTATTGACCCCAACAGATAAAATTAATTCCATGCGTTACATTGTTTTGCGTCTTAACTTTGCAGCTGTCAGATGAATTATTGCTTGAAATATGGCATGGAGTTAAAATATATTAAAGGTAGGTAAGGTGAATGTTAAGTTGTGTAGATATTTAAAGCTCGATATAAAACTATATTGTTGAGAGTTGGGATTTCCCGATACTGGTATAGTTTTTTTTTTTGTATTTTTAATTAATAAATGGTTACCAAAATTATTAGCATACGTTTTAAGGTAAATAAACGACTTGTTACAGATCAATTTAAAAACACACAACCTCTAAATAATCACTGCAATACATTTCTGCATTTTTTTTTGTGATAGAATGCACAGAATACCTACCTAAGATGGCGGTCATTCAGTAAAAAGAAATAATATACACATTCCCATTGTATATTTTACAAAGCGAGAGCAATATTAACGTGTTGAAATAACAATCAATGATAAATGCTCTTTGTTTAATTTATATCGTCATTGTGTGAGAATATTGCTTGGAAAACATCTTATTTTCAAACCATTGAAAATGGTCACGTACTGAATGCAGTTTTAATTATCGATATTTATGACAATAAGTTATCGAATATCATTTTCCGGTGTATATAAGGACTATTAATTATTAAAGAGGTGTTAGAATCACCCATTACTGATTTATTTACTAGCTGTGCCCGCGACTTGGTTCGCGTGGATGTCAGAAAGCAATAATATGTCTCTTTACTAATTCTTTTTTTTTTAATAAATTACTCCTTATAAACATCAGCTTAGCAGCAGCAAAATCGGTCCAGCCGTTTCGGAGATTAGCCGGGACAAACAGACAGAAAAAAATATGTTTTATTAATTTTATAAGTAGCGTATATATGCATTTTGTATAAACCGTTTATTTTGACATTACAAACAGACACTTCAATTTTATTTATTTGAATAGATATTTTCTATAGGCCAACACAATGATACTGAGACCATTGAAAATAGTCACGTACTGTATACAGTAAATTATGACTCTCAATACTATGTTCCGGTGTTAATGAGGACAATTTATTATTAAGGGGTATTAGAATCGGTCATTACTGATTTATTTACCATATTGCCTTTTCTATAGACCACAATAATGATTGCAACAACAATAAACAAAAGAGTTTAGGCTGCCATCAGGCGGACTGCATCGCAGCAACCGCGCGCAGTCGATATATTTAACTGCATGCAGTAGTAGTACGTTCGACTACGTTTTACTTTTATTTATAATATTTTTTTGTAAGAAGATGTTTAAATCGATCGTTACAACTTGACCAAAATAATAGTCGAGTTTGCTGCTACAGGCATATATTTACAATTTTTATTTCAAAATAGCTTCTGCCGTATATTCCCGATCAGTAACATCTTGTCAACCCCGTTGACGATCGGGAAGGGAAATAAAAGTTTCATTCGTTCACAGTGTGGACGAAGAGACCATTTTTGCTTTTTTTTCGATTTCGCGCGCCCGCGTGGTATATCGATAAAAAGTAGCCTTTGTCCTTCCCCAGGGTTCAAAGTATTCCCATACCAAACTTCATCAAAATCGGTCCAGCCGTTTCGGAGATTTGCTAACACTAACAGACAGGCAGTTTTTGACTACCTTTACTTATACTTTCATAATTTTGCATTTAGTAAATAGCTGTTATTTTGACAGTACAAATAGACCCTTCAATTTTATTTATTTTTATGTTGTCATGAAAAATTTTGCTCGAGGTACGAAGGGGAGATAAGAAGACAACATTTACGAAGTTTCGTACAATAGGTTTTTTTTTTGTTATAGGTGTAGAAATTTGTCGGAGTACATGAAGATTGCGGAGAAGGTGAAAGAGTTCTTCCATAACGAAGGCATCCATTCAACCACCATACAGCCTGAGTTCGTAGAGCTTCCTATTGGTGGAAATGAGGTAATATTTTACATTTCTTTTTTATACGTTTATTTTTTACCTCGGTCACGCGTGATGGAAAGCGATAGATGATGTCTATGATGGAAAGAGCGTGGCCAGAAGATGCCTGTTCACTCTTGCTTTGAAGGCAGACGGGTTATACCTACTCTTAATCGGTATGGAGTGGAACTTCTTGCCAGTGTTTCCTGCTATAACTGCTTATAGCCTGTGTTGAGTTCTTAATGTTAGCTGGAGAGAGTTTAGAAGTTGACAGTGTGATACCCCCGTGCATTGGAAAGCACGTTAAGCCGTTGGTCCTGCGCCTGATCTCCCTCCGGTCGGGTTACCGTCCCATCGGACTATGAAAGTGAAGGAAGAGAGAGTGGATCTATGTCTGCGCACATACACCTGCACTATAATATCTCCTGCGCCGAAGGCTGGTCTCCGTTGAGATTGGTCGCCATGGCCGAAATTCGGTTTGGGGGACTATTATTATTATTACCTGAGTATTACAAGTTTCTAGTGAACATGCCACTTCTACGCAAGCGTGCACCATCGCCGACCCCAACCTCGCTTAGCATCAGTTAAGGTGGTGGTCAATGTATAAAATGTTGAAAAAAAGTAACAAAAAATGTGTTGAAAGTAACTCGAAATATAGCGACAATTAATCAATGATTCCAAAATGGAATCTTCAAAATCATATTTCGTCATCTAATAAAGCCATCTATAAAATTTCGTTATGCTAAATATGATTATCGTACCATAAATTAGTAATACTTCAACGATTATTCGTTAAATTATCACGATAACGAGAAAATATCGATTGTGTGCAAGTTTTTCTCTTATCTGAAGGTGCTACTACTACGTTATAATCAGATAAGATTTAAAAAATATTTCACAAAGCGACCGCATTAGGTACTGTTTCGAAATCGAGAAACATTGCAACACCAAGATGGGGGCTGCAAACGCCGCCGCTACGCCCGCCGTCGTCAGATTTTTATCATAATGCAATTGGTACTGTAAACCTCGAAGTAACTTAACTTTATTAATTTATTAATAAGAAGTACTTTAGTTAAAACCAGCAAAAGATTGCGTGGTTTCTTCGTCAAGGCCTACATTTTTTTATATCAAATATGAGATTACTTAGTTTCAAGAAGTTAGCCACATGCATTTCCATTTTCAATAAAATTATATCTTATCCTATATGGACTACGTAGTAAAGACTGTCGCGTCGTTGCCCGACAACTTCCGCTTCCGTTTAGACTTGAGCCTCTGAGTGTAAACGAAAGATTGTAAACTTTAAACAACATGTATTTTGTTACAGATAATAAGCGGGGCATCAGCAGAAGCGCCCTGCGCACTTCACTGTCCACCGAACGACCTTTGTCACAACGCAACGTGTTGCGGGCCCAACCAACAGGTGCGTCTTTTACCAGAAGATATTATTTAGTAGCTAGCCACTACGCCTTAATAACAATACAAACACATCGGGTCGTATAACCAATCTGCTAAACAATCTTCTAAGCTGAACTCATTCAAACCTCGCAGTCTTGACTATTTTTCCACCTTCCTCTATCCCTACCTGGTAAGATTTTAGAAATTAATAAAAATAATAAATATGTTCGAACATGAACACTCAAACATCTGAAAAGTGGTTTCAAATTACCCCTATTTGAAAAAAGGTTTTTCTTTTAAAAAGTGGTTTTAAGTGATCCCTATTTCAAAAAGGGTTTTTTGTTCACAAATTATGTTATAATAAAGCACACTATCTAAATTGGTTTTGGGATAATTGTTGAAGTAACCCATTGTACATATTATGTATATTGTGTATAAAGTGTAAAGAACGATTTTGAATAAAATATCTTTAGGACCAAAGAATAGTTGTACTAGTCTTTAGGGAAAGACCGAGACGCCTCTAATTACGAAAATTGGGGACAGTGTAAAAAAAGGTTATGTTTTTATAGCCTTTTTTAAATAATAACTGCTGATATTGCTGACAATGTTTGTATAAAGCCTGGGCAAGCACAATCTCTTAAGCATATAATGCAAATCAATAAACGTGAATGTTTTAACAAATATGCTTCTTGCACCACGTCTTCTTTATCAAATGGAAGCGTCGATTATATTTTTGTCTATACTTCAAGAACTACGCATGGACATCACAATAAACTGAATTTATGCTATACTATTTGCTTTTTATTTTTTAAACCAAATTCATTATTATTTTACTTTTTTTTTTGTCTAAGAATCAAATTAGGAAATTAATTTTTCACTAGTATTTTAATTTTATGTTTTGTTTGTCAGTCACTTAGCAGTATTATTTGTATTTGAATTACAGTTTTTCACTTTAGAAACGATAAGGGTTCGATAAATCTTGTTCAAGGAGATGGTTTCATTGAAAGTGGACGAAATGAACACCCCGACCCTCTCCATGTCAAACAATATCAAGATTTTCACTGAAAACTAATGTAGAAATCGTTAGAATAATTATATTTGATATGTATAGAAGATATATTTGTATGGAAGTTATTTGTTGAATAATAGTTGTATTATTATTATTACAGGTTCATTAAATCATAAGTGATTTTGTATTAATGCCAAATGTTTGTTAACGAGGCTGTGTTCATTTGTTGTAAAAGATTTATAAAAATAGTAAAATGTTTACAATTGATTGGACTTTGATTTCCTTAGATGAGAGTCGACCTAGCTAGACGTTCTCCGATACTATACCCTACTTGCACAAAGGGTAACATCGAAGATATAATGATATATAAACATTTGATTTGCATGACTATTGATGGTAGAAATAATCTAATCTATACACTACTATAATGGACCTATTACACTTAAGTTCACAGTTGGGTAAAATGGTATGAGCACAAATATCTATAAGATGAAATGGCTAACACACAATCCTTTGTCCTTTTTAATTACATACTCCTTTTCCTGGATTCCTCTATCTTCATATATTAATTATCAGTAAACAGAAGTAAAATAGAGTAAGTACCAATTTCCCAATAGTGCGTTATTAAAATTGCTCTTCAGAGCAATGCGATTTTCCCACAGCAGAAAAGTGGAATGCCCTTTCGCAAGTAGTGCTCTCAAGATAATTGGCGTAGCGTACTTATTAATCGTTTGTGAAGCACTGGGCGACCGCCTTGCCGTCTGATCAATATCGTTGCATATTTTCCGAAGGACACGTAATTGTTACGACCTATATCAACTTTGAAAATTGTCTAACCGATGGCAGTTTACTCCTGCCGGGGTAGCGGGATCGTCCGAAAGGGTTACCGCTGCCCTGGTACGTAAAGGGCTAAGGAAGGAACACGGGTGGGTTTTAGTCAGTAAGAGTCTGACACTCCCTTCTGCTCCACCCAGAGCGGGAGGAGTCATTTGATGATTTCCCATCCACAAAAAAAAAAAAAAAAAAAAAAAAAAAATGGCAGTTTACTCAGAAATAATATAAAGGTAAACGTTTATTTTATGTCGAACGCACCCAGTAGGCAGTGTATCTAACGGTATTAAATTGATGTAGACGTATAGCATGTATTTTTATTTGACCAAATATGTTGATATTTATTTAAGTACATATAATTAGTAAGTAGACACACATTTTCCCTATCAATAGGAAAATTAAATTCATAAGAATACAATATATTATTCTCCGTTACAATACTCCAACACGTCGTACCTACTCAATACACAGAGGGTAATTAAACATAATTAGCAAAGTTATCACACTATTTATCAAGTACTTGTAGCCAGAGTCAGTATATATGCGCTTAAAAATACACAGTTGTATTGTGGTACATTATCGATGCGTTATAAATCTTGTTGCTTTAGAACTATTGTTTGTTATCTTTGAAGCTGATTGTTATCAAATATGCCTCTTGTATTTGAAATAGATTAGAAACACGTGAGCGTTATAGATTGTCTGTGTATTTTTTTTTACTGATTTCCGGACTTTCGTTTGGGAATGCATACATGATGGAATCCCACTGTTTCAACTTCAACGAGTCAATGTTTTGTGGATTAAGTATACACAACGTGTAAAAATCTTTTGGGGATTTCTTTTACCGTTTTTGGTGATACCAGCGTACACATTTTGATAAAGAAGCCAACCTCATATAATACGAGCTTTATCAACATTCCAGGATTTCCAGGAGCAAAGCACACCCTCTCCCACAGTAACGCCGTACCTCTGCAGACAACGAACCATGGGATCTAGGACCGAATCTATGTGTTCCACCAATGGGGCAGGCGCAACAGGCCGGCAAGCTACCACGTGGAACCTAGAAGCTTTAGAGTGCGGGTTAGTAGAGTAACAATGACGGAACTTAGTAGCGATGGACCTATTCGATTTTTATCGATCTCTCGATATGTTATCGGTGATATCACGTTGTTACTAACGGTTATATGTGATTAAGGAATGTCGTAAATTGATGTTGTGTAGTTAGTTGCAAGTAAACGCAGTGATGTTGAAAATGTTTTGCAAGTTTTTTTTCCCATTGTATTTATAAAATCAGGTTAACTGATCCTGTATTTATTAAAGCCGTTTTCATTTACTTGTTAAAAAATTGTTGAATATTTTCAAACTCACAGTGTGTAAATGTTAAGAAACAGCGAGGGAATATTGTCAGTAACCCTACAAAGCCCAAAGAGTACAACTTCGGTCGTTCATTAACATTCGCGTGCATTTAACGTACATTTTGAGGCTAAATTGGAATATTGTAGTATTACTTGGCAACCATAAAATTAGAATTTTTCATTTTCTTCCCTGAAATCTTTAGATGCCGACAGATCTCCAAGTAGATATTATTTAAGGCTAAAAAAGTACAATTTAATATACCATATGTTTCACTGTATGCATGTTCGATCCCGAATTCTAAAAGCTTTTCTTTAAAACGTAATAACTGCAGCTTTACATGTTAATAAAAATAAATGCATTTACCACGACTGTCGGCACAAGATTGTAGACAAAACGCCGCTAAATAGAAGCTAAGAATTAGATAGATAAATTAAGTTGATTTTATATTAATGTTAAGGTATTTGGCAACTAAAAGAAAACAGCAGACGCGTTATGGAAAGCGAGTTTAATAATAGTATTTTTTTTAGTTCCCTGCTCCCGTCGCCTATGGTGGACGGTCGCCTTGCGGTCTGACACCCGGCCGGCCCGACCGAGCTGTTACGGACTAACCCCGTCACTTTCACTACACATTAGCTGTGAAATTAGTTCCATTTTTATTATAATAACATTTCAAACATTATAGGAGAACCACGAATTTCTAACGTGTCATCTAACATAACGAATCATCTTATGTGCTGCTGTTGTTACTAAAATTCGATAAAAATTCGCTACATTACCTAGGTGTAACTTCACTCATTAGAGTAGCGTCGTTTCACATTTTAAATTAAGTACTTACCTTATCTAAATTGTTAAAGATACTTAGAGTAACATTATTCTTTTTTTATTTTTATTAAATTGAATATTATAGAAGTTTAAAAATTTAAAAATGAATATAGATAGAATTCATTTATAATTTCCGGATACAACATGTCATGATTTTTATTAATTTTAACAAAATAGCAATAATAGGCGATATGATTTAATTAATTAATTATTTTTTTACTGAGATTGAACCCTCGCGATATTGAACTGATACCATCATTACGACGCGCAACGTGTCTAAAATAAAAAAATAAAAAAGTTATCCTTTCACGTCAAGTAATTAGCGTAAGCGTTAGTAAAGTTTAATTGGATATTTTATTAATAAGAGGTATTTCACAACTGTGAGTTGAAAGAGGTGTTTGTTGTTTATACCAAAACAATGTTGTTGAATGCTGTGCTATGTGAGTTACTTATATAAGATAATTTCAATTGTATGAATAATTCATGTCTTCAAGGCAACAATAAAATATATTATTCATCGTAGCAATCACGACCGGATTGGCAGTATCGTCTAGACGAATAGATAAAAATTTTACAAATTTCAAATAAAATCAAAAGGTACAGGTTTTTAAAGAAAATGAAAGTGTTCCGTATGCTCTCACAATAATCACCACATTGAAATAACGCTGCGATGTAAAATATGATTTATTATTTTGTATCAAATTGTGTAATCCAGTGCACATCTCCTTGAATTCATGCACTAACTTTTTATACATTTTGGATTGTTTATCCCTGAAGTACAATACGCATATTATATTTTTTTGTATCTTGAAATAGTCTTTTTGGTGGCATTATGTAATACAATAATAAATAGCGTTGTAAATTATAGGAACTTTACGAGGAAAACAAGTTCAATAACCTGTTACAGATCTTCCACGTGGATGACACAACACAATGTCTACCAATCTTATCTAAAATAAATATAAATATCTAAATAATGTATGTAATTGATTATTATGTTAAGTATTTCTCTGTATCTAAGTATTTATTTTTGTATCTTGAGATAGTCTTGTTGATGGCATTATTTTTGTAATACATGCAAATAATAAAGAGCGTTGTAAATTATTGGAAATTTATGATGACAATGAGGTCAATAACCTGATACTGATCTTCCACGTGGATGACGCAACACACTGTCTAACAATCTTATCTAAAATAAATATAAATGATGATGATGATGACAATTGATAATTATTTTAAGTATTCCTAAATAATATCAAAAGTAAAGTGGCAACTTCAATTACATTACATGATTACATATTTGCGACAGTTACACTTACTTAATCAGTTTAGATTTATAGTAGCCCGTTAGGTGAAGTTGCGTCAAAAATAGTAGGCAAGTTATTAAAATTGAATTAAATAGTCACAAATCTAACATTTCAAAATCTTGTTAATCAAATTTCTTGGTACTTCCATAATAACTAAAGTTTTTAGATAACCTAGGCGTAAAATAGGTTTTCACAATTTGATTGTTACTATGATTAGGTAAAACCTGAAGTTAATTCTCCTTTGGGAATTAAGATAAACATTTTAGGACCTATCTAAGCTAATATCCTTTTTTATAGATTTACAAAACATCTTACCCTTTTTATTATAAGAATGGGGTTCTTATTACTAAAAAATGTGATGTAATTTTGTAGTTATAACTAGTAATGGCCGAGTTAGGCTAGCATTTCATAGATGACGACATTAGAGCATTTTGCGGGTAACTTTGCAATAATAACTTAGTTAGATAATCACAATTAAGCAAAAGATAGTTATAGCACTTGCGCCCCAAAATTATGAATGAATTTTATACTCCCCTATTAAATCCATTTCGATAGGACCCCTATTTGAACTTAGATAGAGTGACCGTCTCTATATGAAACGTCCCTATTTGAAAAAATATTTGTTGGTTGACCGTTTTTGTATTGCCCTATTTGAACCACTGTTGACCAGTGACCGTTTTTCCATCTCTATTAAATAGCCCCCTAGTTAAGTAGAGATGGAAGTGATAAAAGAGCGATGACTGTTTGATACATAACAACATATTCTGTTCTTATGTATCAAACAGGATGTACTTGAAATAGGATTTACCACCTTTTTCTGCCTCTTATTACGAATGGCATATGATCTGAAGGCCAATTCCCGTAATTAAAAACGTTCAAAATTTAGTCACAATCAATGTCAAAAATGTAGGGAAATTAGAGGTATTTTTGACAGATTGAGACAGATTAGACTGTGAATGTTTTTACGAGAATTGCTCCTCTGGCATAGCGTCTTATAAATCACTTTCCGTGTATTTATCTCCAAACAGCAAGTAAAGATTAATCACCGCTCCGTTGGTATGTGTTGACTTTTACTAACATTTTTTTTTGTGATATTTCCCTTGATCCAATCACAATGTTATAAAATAATTATTTTGGATTTGTATTTTATTGTATAGGACTAAGTTTCAATGTAATTTATGACATAATCCGATCATGTTACGGTTATTTGGTGAACTTGTGTGACTGATGTGACGTGTGATAAATGGGTCACTGCTCAATATTATTAATGAAGAATCAAATGATGTGCACCTTTGTTTCTATGTACAGTTGGTTAAGTTCGAGGTTGACCAATTTTCAACCTTATTACTAAGTATATAAGGGTGGAAAGTGGTCCACCAACTTAATCAAATGTTCAAAGAAAGAATGATTAACTTTTTTGAGATCTACGTCTATGTTCATCTCATTACAATAATGAAATCTTCGCGATGTCAATGTCGCAGATGGATTGTCGAATAAGCTGTTTTACATAACCGCTACCTGTTTTACAAAACAGCTCCGTTATGTAAAACAACTGATCGACGTTTAGCGGTTTTTCATAATAACTGAACTTTAAAACGCAGAATTGCATAAACGTTTTGCATTTATCAATGCAGCGGGTTAACGATTAGAGGTTATGTAAAACAGCGTGAAATGAAACATCAGATTGTAGATTTTAGTTCTAAATTTTGTCGCTTGTGACTGCGCGTCATAACAAAAATAATGGCGTCTGAAACAGAAATAATTAAAACGAGTAATATGAATGAAAACTACTACTAGATAGTCAAGAAATTGCGACCAACTTGGAAGTAGCGCTCACGGCTGCTGCCGCGGCACTGCAGGTAAGCCATTCTGCATATCGTCTAACCGGCGTCGGTAGCAGTTTTGTTAAACGTAACGCAATAACAATCCAGCTGAACGTTGTTCAGTTGTTTTACATAACGGAGCTGTTTTATTGAATGATTTTAGAAAACTTAGGTTTTGTAAAACAGCGAAATCGACAATCCGTCTGCGAATTTTCTTATTCTTATAATTTTCGTCAGATTTTTTAAATTGATTTTGTGCAACTCTGTAAAAAAAATCGTATTATTTTAATTTTTATCTACGTACAGAGATGACTAAAATGTTTTTGTTTTTTTTTCAACGAAATCGTTGAGACATGAAATTAATGTTAAATTGTGTTTCACAATGAATAAAAATATGTATTGAAACAACAGATTGTTTGAATTTATTTATTTGAATATGCTACAAGTTCTGCCCCAATTTAAATTATTGTGCTTTTTTGTGCGAAGTGTTATCATAACATACTAAAATCACACACTAAATATTTTGTACTTGATAAATAGCTTAGAGATAAGTTAAAAATGTTTTTCTACCTTACAGAAAACATCGAATTATTCCCTACTACGATAGAAGTATAGAATTTTAGTACTTATAGAGGTATTTTCCATGTGTCCATTTTACCACAAAATCTTTTTTTTCTTATGTAGCGAGAATCTTTTAAATTTCCACAATCCTTTCTATGAATATGGCGGGACGAGCTGGAGAAAACGACCAGAGGGCCACTTTAGCCCTGGATCTAATGAGCTGGAAGTCATGGGGAGAGGCCTTTGCCCAGCAGTGGGACAATACAGGCTAAAAGTACCCAATCCTTTCCTTATTTATCGGATCTGTAAAGGAATGAAGAAGGTGCTCTCGCTGGAATGAGTTTCTTTTCTCCGTTTGCCGTCTCAAATACATAGTATTCTCTGCCATTAATAATTTTCGTACGTGTAGTCTCGATGTTGAACCGAGGATTCTTCCCAAACAGAGAATCGTAGGGTGGCGGGCGACTGTCGTCGTGGCTCGTCGATTTTTTGCTTATTTTCGATTTCTTTCTCTTTAATTTCTTGTCCGTATTCAGTTTGCCGGAGACGTAACGTTTTATGAATATCTGAAAAATAAGATTTGTGATGTATACAGAATAAGTCTTATCCTAAGAATAAATTTTGAAATTTTGTCAGTTTTTCCATGCTAGAACTGTCACACGTCAATTTTATTCCACGGATAAAAGATCCGACGTAAAATTTGCCCCAGTTTCTTTTTTAAATACTTGATAGAAATACCTCAGCAGCAAAAACAGCGACAGCAGTAGCGGATCCAGCGACCATCACCAGATACGTCATAATAAGATCACTGTTCCTGAGCTTTCGATCTTTGGACTGCAAGTCCAGCGGACATATCTTTGTGCTGGGCAGGTCTGCGCGCTTCAGGAAGTCCAGTATGCCAGCCTCGAATATCTGTGTTAGTCTGTAAGATAAAAGTAAGTATATGAACAGAAGTAAGTAGAAGGACTATCTATTACAAACAATGGGTACACAAAAAATATAGGCTTGGTAAGATTATCTTACTGCCAAGTTTAAAGTAGATATGTCTTATGACAACAAGCTTGTATAGAAAATCCGTAGCATAATACTTAATACCCCTGTCCCTCGAAAGGCCAGTATGTACACCTTTTCTGGCCCTTTATGGTCCATCCGTCACAAGTACCTAATAGAGGGGCGAGCCTGTGTCCATAAACCGGGCACATTCCAGGCAGCTATTCTAAAAATTCTGATGAAAAAACCTGCCCCTGCTGCTAATAATACTGCCCAGGACTCAAACTTAACACCAGCGGGGTAATTGCGTAACACACCATTAGTACCAATGGCTTTCATTTTGACTGTTCAACAGTATTCATTGAGCAGACAGTTTTTTCGAACATGAAGCAATATTCTTCAAAATGATTGAGATTGACAGTGTGTCACGCAATAAGGGTGCAGCTCATCAGTCGCGCGTGCGACACCTAGACTTCAGGAGCAGGTAAAAGTGGGTAGAGTCTAACCGAATACAACTGAATTCCAGTATTTACATGAAGCGACTGCCTGACTGACCTCCAAAACCCAGTTACTGGATAATACTACCCCTTGGTAAGACTGGTTGTCAGACTTTCGGGCTATTGCCTTTGCACTATAAGCAAGTAGGTAAGTATATAAATCCACTTACACAGGATCAAATAAACCTTTCAACTTGCTGCCAACAGGAAACGCGAACGCCCTCTGTTTCTTCATAAACGCATTAGGAGCTACTACATAGGTGCACTTATCAGCTTCCTCCACATCTTTCTTTGATGTATAATCGTTGTACATAAGGTGGTCTACCACGGTCTGTTCCTTGACCAAAACTGCGCCTTTCTTGACGGAGTCTAAGAAATCTTTGTCGTTACTCACAGATAGGAACCGAGCCTTATTGTTGCTGATCATTGCGCTCAGGTAATATAGTTCTTCGCCTTCCTGTGTATGAGAATGCTATTAAATAAAGACACTTAAAAAAAAAAATACTACCTAAAAAATTATTTTTTTTTCACTTGCAATTTTTGCAATTCTTTAGAATTAAATAGGAAAAACCGGGCCCTCGGCTAAGAAATAGTCTGTGTTTCTCGCTTCACTTAGGTTGTAGGTAATGTATAGATACAGTAGTCGGTAATGGTACAAAGTGTTATGGAAAAAATATAGTATGCCTTTTACGGTATAAACCCCATGGGAGTGGGGCATACCAGAAGGACCCGCCGTAACAGGAAGAACTATAGGCCGCGGCGACCTTCTGTCTATACTACCACCATTCGCTTAACGAGCGTGATGGTTACTCTATTAAGCCAATTCTTTTACAAGTCAGTAGCAGTTCTTCAGAGGGCGTATAGCAGTATTTTCAAATCTATCACGATTAAGTAGGTAGGTAAGTCACATAAAATGATGTACCTAATGATAATACAGGGTGGCACGGACATCGACGGATCGATTTTTTTTTAATAACCGTCGAATAATTTCTATGCTAGAGGGGTTCAGAATCATATAACAGGTTCCGCGTCCCTGCTACCCTGTATAGGTACGTATCCAAATGAGCCAACTCACAGATTTAACAATATGCTCCACCGAGCTGCCAGCTGATGCAACCCACCGGTAGTTCTTAAGATACAAGTCTTTAGGATACTCGATGGCCAGGGTAAACTTGGACAGGGTAAGGAAGGCAGTCAGGTTGGCCGTATAGAACGCTGATAGTAAGATCATGAACAGCCACCAGGTCACGAAGAGTACGCGGGTTGTGTCTAGAAAATTGTGAAACGTTAGGAAGGTAACGGTAAGTAAGTAAGTATAACTTAGCTAATATTATTAATCAATCTCAATCTGCCTACCCTTTTATCAACTATATCAGGGTCGGCTTTCAGTCTAACCGGATGCAGCTAAATACTTGTATTTTACATGGAGCAACTGCCTATCTGACCTCCACAACCCAGTGAGCTCCACAACCAACTTAGCTAATACTGTTATAAACATCCCTACCTATCGAACAGTTCCACCTGTCAAATCAAGTCGTAACTTGATTTGACAGGTGGAACTGTTTGATACATATAATCACCGATATAATCATAAATAATCGAAATAATCATATATCGTTCGATATATATAAGATATCACATAATCTCAGCAGCGGTTGACAAATCTCGTAAGATTTGTCAACCGCTGCTGAGATTATGTGATATCTTCTTGATAATTTGTTGTTTGTGTGAAAATGTCGAAAAAGCGACAATCTTAAGCGAGAAAAATAATGTTTTCAATGTGTATCGTAAAATAAGGGAAGAAGAAGGCGTAAATCAAATTCAATCTGCGATTTTAAAGCGAATGAGGTGTTAAGTCATTAGTATGAAAATTAAATGATATATAATAAATTAGTACATAAAGTAATATACAATTTATTTATTTTTCATGACATACCTATTTTCCTATGTTAAGAAACAGATGATTTTTTTTTTCTTAAAAAAAACGTTGCCCCACACACTAGGAATTACTCCTGTATCGTGTGTGCATTTACAAACATTTAAACTCACATACACAAGCATCCAATATTTGTTCCGTGCGGGAATCGAACCCGCGACACGCAGCGCAGGTCGATCGCTCAGCCACTGCGACAACCGTGTCATCGATGTATAACAACATTATTCATACACATACTTATATAAACTTCATGTTCATTAATACTATGTAAAGACATAAATAAAAATTAAACAATATCAACATCGTTTAATCCAATTTCCCCAGTATTGCACACAACAAATTTTTATTTCCCCATTTGCCATGAGATTCCGGTAGACCTTAATAATCTACTTAGCTACTGGTCCTCATGTTCACATTTTCGGGTTTTTCTACCTAAATATTGATAAATACTTTGTTAAGCAGGAACTACAGAACGCTACATGTTAAACTTAATAGGTGGTTCTGTAATTTCTGGCTACCCCTATGGGAAGTAGGCGTAAGTTTATGTACCTATGTAGGTATATATTTTAGATATATTGTATCTAAAATGTTTCATATCTAAAGTTGCATAAAGCAAGTCTTTCCCAAGGTCTTCATTAATCAACAGCGCACAATAACAGTAATCACTGTAATCAGGATGACCTGACAAATGTTTTGACAATGATCATTAACACCATTTTTATTTAGTGATTACTTTTCGTGTCACACATGGAAAGTTGGAAGGGTGTGACAAAAAGTGATAGATTACGTAAACCATTAGTGGCGATACGATCTAGGGTAGGAATTGACCGTAGTTATGAAACTAGTTTGTAATGCTCGTATCATCATTTTGTTGGCGGGCCAAGCATAATATTTTAGGTACTGCGTCGTGATTCCGATCAATAAGTTTTTATTTTCTTTACCTAATAATCTTATGCCTACTGTCTCTTTCTCTACATACCTACATAAATAAGACGAAATTTTGATGTTTGGTCTTGCTAGTACCCTTGCGCCCACAAGTAACAAAACACCTACCAAAACTGCAAAATATTATTATTATTTATTTATTTATTTAAGATTCATGCACAACATTACAGAATTGAATACCAAGGCGTTGTACAGCGCAATTTACAAACAACAAAGTGACACAAATACATACTAAGTAGGTAGGTTAGATAAAAAATACAATTAAAAAAAAAATAACACAAGGTAAGGTAGGTGTTGAATGTTGAGACCCACAACATTCAACACCCCCAAAGTTTAATTAAAGCAATTAGCACCGCGCACGTGGATGATCCCACCTATGGAGTAATGGCGTAACACACTATCAGTAGCAATGGCTTTCATTTTGACAGTTCAACAACATTCATTGCGTTATTTAAGTTGATGAGCAGACAAATTTTTCGAACATATGTAGCAATATCCTTCAAAATTATTCAAATTGTGATTGATAGTAGTGTGTTCGGCAATTACCCCGCTGAGCACACCACTCAGCCTCATAGGTGAAGCAGTGGGTAGTATCCATAATTCCTTAGCACACTATAGCTTTTATATAAGGTTTGGTACTCACTGGCCTCCGGCGCTAAATTGGTGCCTTGCTTGAGGAAAGCGCTGTAGACGAACCAAAAGCTAGGTTTTATTGGCAAAACACCTTCGTCGTCCGTGATCAGCTTGGTTCGTACACGCGTGAAGTATGTGATGCAGGGTCCAAATGTTAGTACCGCAGCCAGAACCAGGTACCTGGGTAAAATATTGTTTTATGAAAGAAACAAGGCATAGGCACGGTCGGATATATATAGCCACCAAGCTACCGCAAATGGTGAATGCAGCGGTGAATTAGGTGAGCCTATTATAGGTAAATACATGGGAACTGGACTGAATAAGTGAGTTGAACTGACTCCTTTAATAAAGATTGGTCCTTGGCAGCTCTGGACAGAGAGAGGTGGAAAGGGCGTAGGGAGGCCATTGCCCAGCAGAGGAACATTAATGGTTTAAAATAAACAGGGGAACTAAATGAAAAGTGTTTCGAGGCTAAATGAAATTAGGCTATAGGAATATAGGTACCTGCGAAGGATAAAATGCATGACAAACGCTATTCAAAAAGGAGATTCTACTCTTTAAATTTTAATCCAACAGTCACCTACCACACAAGATCGTTAAAAGGTGCGAGTAGACCGGAGCCGGCAGCAGATTCCTTGGGTCTCTTCAACATCATCACCCACACACCTTCGTCCAGGTATATGGAGAACGACACCTTCTCTCGGTAATCTATCAGAGTTGGTAGAAACGCAGCAGCCATGTCCACTTTCTGTTTTAAAAAATGTTCAAAATATGTGTGCTTTTTCTCCATTTTATGTGACAAGAAAAGTTGTTGTAAAATCAATTAAGTTTCAAAATCACAGGTCTGTCGCAAGTTGGTTTGTTTAAAATGTATCTATAGATACCTGCCTATAGTTTAAGTAGGTACTAGAACATTTTAAGTAGGTGCTTATTGTATTATAGTACTGCTGGCCTGCATAGGAGGATGTCCCCCTATGCAGGGCAGTGGCCATTTTTGCTGGACCGAATGCGTATCCGGTCCAGGCAAAAAATGCACGAGTAGGTACCTAAGCTTTGCGCTTTCGGCATTTTTAAGATCGGAACAAGTAAGTAAGTGTGAGCGAGAAGAATTGAGAATATTGAAATATAGTAAGAAAGAAAATACATTTATTTAGGACAGATTAAAAGACACACCATACACCAGATGCAGATGGAGGATACTGAAACTAATAGACGGTCCTTTACAAAAACTTACGCTGGAATTAAGCAGTCCTATTATGGAGTCATCGCCCATCTTACCCCCCAACTCATAATTCCTTTTGGGCTCAACCACTTTATAGGTGAAATTAAACTTCTTTCGCAGTATATCCATGATAGTGAAAGCCACGCCTTTGCCGACCACCGTGCCATTGTGCCATTCTGTCCAACTTAGGGGCGTGTTCTGAAAATATATTGAATCTAGATCTATCTTAGCTAAGTCCCAGTCAAAAAAATCTTTTCAATTTAACTAATGTGGTTAAGATAATACGGACTGATGTCCGCGACTCCACGTCAAAGTGCGCATTTTGCGTACAACTTATGTGGGTAAAATCTATAACAAGGACTAGGTAGGTAGGTACTCCATTCATAAAAAAACACAAATTATGCATATCCGCAGGGGCTCTTAATTGGGCATGGGTGTCTGCACACCTCGATTGGTGGAACTGGCATTTAGCTCTGGCTTTTTAGCCGATAGCAAAACAGAAATGAGGCACGGCTCGTAGACAACAGCTCAGCGACCACTGCATATACCTAGCTGTTAGGGTAAGTATTAATCCTAATGACTAATTATAAAATTGTTTCACTTGAACTTACATTATACGTCGTTATTTTGAGATTCTTCCCATTGACCTCCTTCATCAAACTCATAAAATTGATGCCCTTCGTCTCCGAAGAGTCAGGCCCTAAAGAAATTGTTATAATTTAGACAGACAGCCAACCTTTGCCGTAGATATTTATTTTAAGAAAACGTGCATTTAAAAGAACAGAAAATAATAAATTTAACAATTTATCAACCAAATAAAAAAAAATGCCATTAAAAGTCACCTTTATATGTATCATTGTAAGGGACTTCGCAGAACGTGGCGTTACATATCGACGATATTATTAGTTCTATGCCGGCCATAGCATAATGAGGCTGACGGTTTCCGCCGTAGGACACATTTGGTGGTCGGTGTTCGAAAGGCGACTGCGAGTGGTCACTGCGGACGACTGCGAGGATGCGCCACTGACATGGCCTTTCGCCACCACTGTCCCCCCACGCTACGGTAATGCACGTTAGATTAACATTGACATTCAGTGTAATAAATAATCAATAGGCCACTTTTGACGAGTTCGCAATAGTATGGAAGTTTGCTTAGGATATCCGCTGGGACGTTCTCAGGATTTCATGGTTAGTAGGTATTATAATTATGGGTCGGTATCAAAGGTCTGGTTTAGGCCAGTGTGCTGTGTGAACTTCTATATTCTGACAAAGGAAGCCTATAACATTCCCACTGCTGGGATACAGGCCTCCTCTCTCTCTGTGAGAGGGAGTGGGCCGTAATCGACCACGCGGGCCCAGTGCGGGTTAGTGGATGTCCCACGTGGTCCAGTATGGGCCCCGACTTTCGATTCTCACTCAACTGCTCCTTTCTAACAAGGAAACAAAATATACGAAGCACATCCATACTATTCCATAAGGCAATAATGTAGAGGGAAATAATCATAGCTCGTTAATGGGTGACGGCACGAGTAGGTAACTCCGTAAATTGTCATACTGTGTGATCTATAGTGTGCGTCATTAAACGATACCCAATACGGTTCTGGAACGAATTATGTTTAATTATTATGTCCTACTAACTTCTGCCCGCGGCTTCGTCCGCGTGAAAATCAGCTATCTGCCACTGCCAGTGAAAGTCCCGTCAAAATCGGTCTAGTTGTTTCGGAGATTAGCCGGAACAAACAGACAGGCAAAAATAAAAATGTTATAAGTACCTACCGTATAATTATAATTTCATGTGATTTGATCGCTCATTGTATGTTTTGTATTAAAAATTGTATTTTTTTTTTTCTAGGTAGTATTTTCTGAGGGGCAATTCTCGTAATTTTAAGAACGTTCAGAGTCAGAAGGCCAATTCTCGTAATTTAAAACGTTCAAAATCTAGTCGCAGTCTCATCTCGGCGACAAACAAATTTCAAAAACTTGTCAAAATGTAGGGAAAATACAGGTATTTGGCAGATTGAGACAGACCTGGCTGTGAACGTTCTTAAAATTACGAGAATTGCCCCTCTGATCCAATCTGTCAAAAATACCTCTAATTTCCCTACGTTTTGACATTTGTTTGTCGCCGAGATGAGACTGCGACTAGATTTTAACGTTTAAAATTATGAGAATTGGCCTTCTAGCGTACAATAAAGAAAAAATAAATAAATAAATTTAGCGAAAAGCTGTTTTTGACATTAAATAGGTACATATACACTTAAATTTTATTTATTTGTATAGATTTATAGCAGTACAGATATGGCATGATTCTCATACTTACGGTTCTATGAATCATAATTATGGCTGTAGTTAAAAGCTGTAGATAAATTATTTGCTTAAAGGAAAACCTATGGGTATATATGGGTATTGGTACCTAATAGGTAGTTACCCGAATCCGACCAACCTAGAAAACAATACCGGGAGTCTGGGTCCCATAGACTATACACTTATAAACTGAGACTGGGACCTAACGCTTTTTTTTTTTTTTTTTTTTCAGGATGGGAAATCATCAAATGACCCCTCCCGCTCTGGGTGGAGCAGAAGGGAGTGTCAGACTCTTACTGACTAAAACCCACCCGTGTTCCTTCCTTAGCCCTTTATGTACCAGGGCAGCGGTAACCCTTTCGGACGATCCCGCTACCCCGGCAGGCTCGGCCCTCTCGGGCCCCGTCAACTACGCTGACATCTCTTTGAGGCGCGCGTGGAACACATACGCGCCGTCCGGCACGGGCCTGGTCCTGATCGGACGGAGAGCTACCCATTGCTCTCCGTCCGCAGGCCCGCGCCTACGGTGGCCGGGAGTCGTCACGCGGCTCCCGACGCCCGGAGCGTCTCCCTCGGCGGGGACCTAACCCTAACGTACCTAAGATGAGAAGCTAGAGATAGGTCGATAGGTACTCGTAGTGTACGCGCGATCCTGTCACCATCCAGCCTCTGAGTTAGCTGTGTCTAATACTCAAATAGCAATACAGTATCTACCTAACCTACTGTGGATACCTAGGCTACCCATCTCAAAATCTCATCTAGAAAAATACATTTAGCCTCCTGCAGTCAGCAGTTGAGTAAAAAAATTCATAACTCTCCTCTGGCTTCGCCGTAGTCGGGTAAGAAAGAAAACTCACACAGAATATTTTTATTAAGACTAGCTTTAACCTTTTACCTGCCTACACAAAATTAACAAGCAGCAGCATATGAATTTATGGCGCAGTGATGGCCCAGTAGAAACGGCCATGATTAACGAGTAGTCCCAATCACAAGATAACAAGTCTAACATAAGTCATAGTCATAGTAGATTAACCAGTCTTTTCCTTCACCGGTTCGTAGGTTCGAACCGGTGAAGGAAAACAGCGTGAGGAAACATGTCCTAGAACCAAAAATGTTACAAGACCTGTTACATCCACCAACACAGAGAGAAGGCCTGTGTCACAGCAGTGGGAACATTAAAGGCTGATTATATTAGGTCGTATGAATAATTCTCCATTCTTACTGAAAATATTAAAGGTTCTATAGTGTGGACGTGCACTAAACGATGACCCATCGTAGTAGTTGCTGCCATTATAAATATTGCTTACCTATAATAAATGTAGGGTACCTAATTTAAAAATGTTTGCCTACTCTTTGTTGCATTTCTAACTGGGTTTGAAAACGAAAACATAATAATATTTGCTATTTTGTCAACAGAATACCTAAGTCTTGTATTTGCCTGAAACAGAATTTATTATGAGTAAGTTGTTACTTTATGAATATATGCTTTGGCTATATTCAGGGATAGATGATATGACAGGGCTCAATTCTTGGTCCTTTCTTGTTTCTTATTTATATAAATGACTTGCCGTACCTCATAAAGGATAATCATGATATAGTGTTATTTGCAGATGACACTTCACTTTTGTTTAAACTTAAACGTCAGCAGCAAGTTACTGACGATGTAAATAGCGCGATCTCTAAAGTAGTAGCAGTATAGTCCACTGGTCAATGTTAATAATTTACTTTTAAACGAGAAAAAAACTAAATGCATTAAGTTTACGCTACCTCACGTAAGGCAGGTGAAAACTAATGTATTTGTAAAGGGCGAAGAAATGAATCCTGAAGACAGCACAGTATTCTTGGGCATAACTTTGGATGCTAAGCTTTAGTGGGGTCCACATATAGACAAATTGTCAAAAAAACCTAAGTTCTGCAGCATACGCTGTTAGAATAATTCTTAATTTAACTGATATGGAGACAGACCGTTTAGTGTACTTTAGCAATTTTCATAGTGTAATGTCGTACGGTATTCTATTGTGGGGAAATGCCGCTGATATTCAGACAATCAGTACTTATTAAAAATATTAGCTCAATTTATAAATTAAGTCCGGGACACTCGCTCAGAGACAAATTTAAAGAGATTAATGTTATGACTGCCTTCTCAATATATTTATGAAAGTCTTTTAAATGACCGCCCATAAAAATATAAAATTGTTTGAAAAATACAGTGATATCCATGATATAAATACTAGATACAAACACAAATTTGTTGTACCTACAACAAGGCTCAAGAAAATACGTGGCTCTTTCAGATGCCAATGTACGTCGTACAATAGGTACGTCTACCCTTTTATAATAAAGTTCCAAGCCCCGTTCAAGATCTAAGCCCTAAATAAATTTAAATCATTCATTAAACGTAAGTTGTGCCAGAAAGCCTTTTATACCGTTAGCTGCTTCCAATTTTTAGGTACATATTGAATGTATTTTTTTCTGTTTTGTTGTTTTTTTTATATACACTTTGACATTAATGAATTTTATATATACCTACTATGACATTTGCTTACTTTGTAAGGTATTCTATTATTTTAATTATTGTGAATGTGAAGACTATGTGGGTCATTTTATTTATATTATTTTTTATTTTTCTCTCTGTTCTCTTAGTTTTTGTCATGGTCGGGCAGTTTGAGTAATTAATGTGGCCTACCCAAATGTCCTTTCTTTGGTATTGCTCGTCGAATTGTTGAGCTTCATAAGTTTTGAATTGAGCTGCACGATTTCTGACAAATGCGTGCACTGACTGGACAGGTCCTCTCAATCTGTGTGGTTCTTTCCTCAAGAGACCATCTCAGACATTGACCTACATGGTCTTCATATGATCTGACCAAGATTAAGTATGTCTGGACTTTAAAAGAGACTGTGACCTCTGAGTTTGTTTCGGCCTTTCTTCTCAGACTAGTCAGATAGGAAACGCCGACCTCATGTAGTTTTAAAATATGTTTGACGTCTAAAAGTGTTTGTACAAAATAGAATCATTTATCATTTATCATGAAAACGATTTTCTACAAGGACATCATTCATTTCGTACCTAAAAATTAAAATGCCACAGGGCCACAAAAAAAAGTAATGTTTTCTTATGGGAAATAACATCTTGAGCATTTATCACTACAAGCAAAAGTCTGCAATTAACCTTTTTTTTTTATTATCCTTTTATTGCGATCTATCATTCTTGCAGATATTCAGCAATATGTTTGGTATCATTAGCAGGTTTGTACGGAAGCCGCCCAGTGACTGCTCCGTTTATTCTTACAACCTCTTAAATCAGATCTTGAGAAATCCTTATTTTCAGTCTTCTAGCGACTGTTTGGGTATTCATCAGGTTTACTGCTAGCATGTTTGGATGGTTTGTGATTCGCTCTTTATACGCTTTTGTCATTTCTGAGAGCAAGTAACCTGTTGGCAAAAATATGCTTATTGGTACTTTCAAACCCAAATAGCAGCTAGGGGGGGTTAATTAGTTGATCTATGTTGCAATAGTTACAATTTGTACGGGATGTTGTTTCCCATAAGACTGTACCAACATTTTTTTTTCTGGCCGGCACTTTAATTTTTGGGTGTAAAAATGTTCGACATCTAGTATTATCTAAAGTTACTGTTGACAAATGATCAAATTAACAGGATCAATTAATCCCTTCTCTCCAGAAAAATACAATGAGGCAGGGTTTCTTAGCTAAAATATTCATTTTAAATCAAACGTTAAATAGCTTCGAAAAGCATGTTTCCTTTGGCCATTGGGCCATTATTTCCATGTGGGTTACGCGAAACAGAAAGTCTGGAATTGAATTTCCGCGGTGTTATTTCGTTGCCATAACATAAAACCATATCACAAGTATTACATTGGGCTTTAAAATATAGACGTTTAGACTGGTTAGGTTTAGGAAAAATATCGAATCCATTGAGATATTTCAGAAACTAAAAGTACAAGATTAAAAAAAAAAAAAAATAATAATAAAAAAGAAAAAGAAATAAATAAGTACTTTTGAATTTAATTTTAGAAGATAAGATCTCTAAATAACCAATAAAATATTTTATGTTTAGTGTGCGCCTAAACCTGAGACGATCGAACCCTCTGGATTAAAAAAAATACGTAGTGTCACTCATGCATGTCACTGTCATATATTGTCAAAGCGTGATCATAACATAACCTATCCACTTTGTTTCTAAAATATTTATTGTAAATGGTTTAAAAACTTGAAAAATGAGGGATGTATATTTGTCGATCTGCGAAAAGAACTTTGTTAATAAAACAGTGTCACAGGGACATGTAAGGCGGTTTCAATTTGATTATACACAATATTTATTTACAAGTTTTTCAAACTTGTGCTTTGATTACAGCGTTTAGATGGCAGAAATTATAATGAAAGCAGGACGTTAAACATATCCTTTGGATCGGAATATGGCAGCTGTATTGTGTCATTGGGAGAAACTAAGTATGCAAAATACTAAAGTTTTATATTATCAGTAGTCTTTGTTCTTAACTTTCACAATATCTTGTATTTCCATCCAATACAATAAAATATTTAAGTAAACCCCTCAATATAAGTCTCCAAGGATTTATCTGCTACGCACTTAGACAATTTTCCGTACTTAATTCTTATTTTGAATCAAGTTTTTGTTTTTTAACTTTGCAGAATCCTTGCACAAGTATCATGTGAGGTGGTACAGCCCAAACAAATCAGACCAAACGAGGGTTTACTCTACATCAATGTGGAAATGAATCCTATGGCAGCACCACACATCGAAGCCAACCGGCAGACAGACCTAGCGGTGCATTTGAATAGAATGCTTGAAAAAGCTTACAAGGACTCCAAGTGCATTGACCTTGAGTCCTTGTGCATTGTTGTTGAAGAAAAGGTAAGGTTTTATACTGATATGGATTGCAAAAGATTTGCAAAACAAGTTACTTTATTTATATTGGAAGTGTTGTTTGTGTACCAAGGTATATATACTAAAGGTGGATATACTATTTCTATGTAGTCAATGACACATAGAAATTCACAAATATGTTTATCAATAACACATGCTACTTTAGATACAAGAATAAAGGTATTTGTTTGCTAAGATGAATTACCATTAAAGTAGAATTTGAATGTGGATTCCATGCAGACACAAGGAATCTGGACTCTGTTGATCCTTTTGATATAATCCCATAGTTATCATTTATACCACTTACTGTTGGGCAAGGGCAAAGTTCTTCACTGAGAGCTTTTTGTTATTTTTAGTAGCTATTACTGTCCCACTGCTGGGCTAAGGCCTCTCTACTCTCTTTCCACCTCTCAGTCCAGAGCTGCCAAGGATCAATCTTTATTAAAGGAGTCCAGCTCATCCCACCATCTGAGAACCGTGAAGTTAAACAACTAAAACAATTCATGTCTTGTTTATCTGTTTACACTTGCTTTATAAATTAATCTCCCTGCCTACAATAATAACATTTGCTCCATCATTTTTCAGGTCTGGTCCCTAAGGGTAGACATCAAAATCCTGAACCATGATGGTAACCTCATAGAATGTGCCAGCATAGCAACTGTAACTGCGTTAGCACACTTCAAGAGACCTGATGTGACTCGTAGCGGAGACAGTGTCGTTATTCATGACATTACCGAGAAGGATCCTATACCTACTGTGCTGTTTCATTATCCTGTGTGCAGTACTATAGCTATATTTAATAGCGAGTAAGTTTTTTGAGCACTTTTTTTTGTGACACATTAAATGCTACCTCACAACAATGTAGATGTGAAGTTTCCAGTTACACTTTAAAAGTAAGACCACTAACACAGTTTCATTTAACCAACTATGGTGAAGTCAGACCGTGTCTCAACCGAAAGCGATTGTCGGGCTCTTTTGTATAAATATGATGTACTCACGCGATCAATCAAGCTGCATTTGCATAATACAAACATGTAACCGCGTCGATCGTGTAATCGCGCGACGGTCGCTTTCGGTTAGGACACGGGGTTTCGGGTCATAATTACTCAAGTGTTAAGAAATATAAACAACAAGGGCTAAATCCGTTGTTTGAGGTATGATCATCTCTCTATTGATCAAAATGAAATGCTCAATGCGCAATTATACAATTTTTATAAGATTTATTTCTAATTTTTCAGCATATTAATAGCAGACCCCAATTTCCTAGAAGAATCAGTATGTACAAGCACCATAGACGATGGGACAACACCATATGGAGGCCTCCTAATAGTGGGGTTCAACCAGTACAAAGAGATTTGTGTAATGAACTTATGTGGAGCTGCCCTTTCCAATGCTGGTTTAGTTCGCAAAGCCTTGCAAGGAGCTAGTGACAAGTGTAAAGAGATTGTTGAAGTGGTGAAGAAGGCTATCATCAGTGATGATACTCTCAGGTAGGTTAAGGTTACCTATTTTTTAAATTGTTGCTGGTCCTTGAGCATCATCATCCTCTTTACCTGGGGGCCTACTCTTTAAGGCCAGCAACGAAGACACGGGCCCGTCAGAAAGCAGTTCATAACTTTGGATTGTACCCCAATCCCGAATCATTAACTTTTTCGGACATTAGAAGAGGGGCAACTGTGAAATCATATTGTCTTACGCAATACGGGCCCCAAATTAATATTATTTCCGTAGGTGATGCGGAGTAGGAAACGTCCGTAACTTCGGCCGAAGCTACGGGAGATTTCGTGCTTAGAGATCCCAATGTATTTGGGGTTGGTGCAGCATAATGGTCTTCTTCTTCCATACGTCTCTCAAAGCCATCATCTTTAAAGTCCCCCCCAGACATTCCATCTAATTATAAAGCCAGCCACATTCGTACTCAAAACTTTTCTCACAATAATACGTATGGCTGTTGGCCCATTGACCTTGGGCCAAAATAGCTGAAAGCCATGGTGACCTTTGTCCAGCAGTGGGGTGATGCTGCCAGCTGGAAACCTTCTATTACTTGTGTTTTATAATAACTGCTGAATTTTAGATATTCACAAATCTTGATCTCTGCCTGCGCCTTCAGGAATACAGGTGTTGTCAAATCATGATGCTTCTTTTCATAGGAAAAACTAGGCAGGCTTGTGTAGCTGGCCTAATGTCAAACTTTAGAATGGATTTAGTATTACGCTAACGTCGGTAGCGTACCATCGGTCACGTGAACTAAGATGCTGACAATAAATGGACGTGTATAGTGTAGCACCGGGCCACCAGCAGTCGGCAAGATAGCGAGTTCATATAAATCGGTACGCGACCGATGTCAGCCCTGATCGTCAATTGAGCATTAAATCTAGCCTTAGTCTGCCAACAAGACTTCCTAACAGAAATAGTCTTGTCTGTTGAACCCATGCAGTGCAGATGTATGTAACATATGGATTCCTTGCAAGATTTTCACATTAACTAATAACAAGACTTCAGTATAACATGGAAAGTGGTTACTAGAACTAGTGACCAAGTTTTCAGCTAATGTAGCTAATTATTATAGGTCAGAAGGCCAAATCCCGTAATTAAAAACGTTCAAAATCTAGTCGCAATCTCATCTCCTCAGCGACAATCAATGTCAATAACTTGTCAGAAATGTAGGGAAATTAGAGGTATTTTTGACAGATTGCGAGAGACTGTGAACGTTCTTAAAATAACGAGAATTGCCCCTCAGTTGTGTTTATAGACAGTACAATTCTAACCACAATACTTAATATTATGGGTCCTCCAATTACATGTTATCTTTTTGGAATAAATAAACATAGACCACAAAATGATTTACCAGTTGCAAACAGAATTCTTATCATTGACAATAGGTATATTGGTGTACCAAAATGGTAAATAAATTCATAGATGAATGATTGATGACTATGAAGTCAGTGACATTTTGTCTAAAATACTGTAAAAAAGGCAAAATTACAATTCCTGGTAGTCATTGGTAATTTCAATGTCCAATTAGTTCTACTCGACTGTTACATTTTTTCCTGTATTACTTAGAATCACGCCTGTATTTCCTGAAGGGGTGGACAGGTGTGTAGAGTAAGCATATCCACATTTCATTAGTTATGTTGAAGTCTCTTGTAAAAGGTGGTGAGCGTACTACCTGCGTCTGGTTAGACATATATACAAATCCAGACTCCAGGCTGCTATTAAAAAAATATTAGTAGAATTAGTTAATTTCACAGTATGCAACTTCTTTTATTTCATATTATAAATTAAAGTTACTTTTCGTATAGTCGTAAAAACCGTGCGAAGTCGGGGCAGGTTGCTAGTGTTATAATAAAATTGAATTGTGTTATTTTCAGACAAAAAAGAGTGAAAATTAACTTCTCAGATGTAATAACACAAGATCATCTACAGTGTTTGAGTAAAAAGGATTTGAACATTAAACTCAAACATTATAATATTGATGATGAGGCTGATGATATAATGGATGCCGATTCTGATCCTGAGCCTAGCAAATATGATGGTCAGTATTCTTGATTTGTTTTCAACTTACAAGCATATTTGGACTTTGAATTTTTTTGATTATAGACATTTCTTGTATTAATTTTATGTGATGGTTTAATCAATTGTTCACAGTCGTGGCATCCAAACCCCAAACTGCAGAAATACAAACAAAGCAAGGAGCTTCACAATGGATAGAAATTTCATCAGATTCGGAGGAAGACTGAAATAATACACATGTACTTGTTAAATAAAATGTAATAAATTTACATTTTAAAACATCCTGTTATTATAATCTCTCTTAACAGTATTATATTAGCCATTGCATGTCCCTCGTCAATAAACAATCATAACATTTGACACTGAAAGGATCAAGTATAATACAGAAAAATATTGTCTAACTATGCTAACATAACCAGAAAATAAATAGAGCAGTTCATGTAGATGCAAGTGGTGTGGAATAATAAAATAATACATTTTTAAACATTCACTCATTCAAATCATTAAAGAATTTAGCAAGTTTACAATTTGGCATGAAGTAATATACTTCAAATATCTTGCAACTGATTCTCAATCTATGTTTCTATGCTTTTATTGTAGAATGCAGATTGAAAATTTAAGAAGAAAATAAAATCAAAACTATTTATAAATCTAATTATACTATGTTAAAACTACACACTTCAGCTATAAATTACAGTCATATATTATTCTACACTGAGTCAGAGTTCATCCCATTTTTCTGGTCTAGCTTGTTACCGTTAGTCTTCACCATATAAATAAAATAAGTCATTATTTCCTTTTCATTCACAGGTAATGATTTGAAATGTTTTTGGATAGCCTGGAAAAAAAAACATACTTTTAATAATTGCTATACATAAACAGGTTAACCAAGGTTCTCTTAGAAATTAATTAAATAAACACTGAAAATACTAAATAGAGAAATATAATGAATAATGCAATACTTACATCAGCAAGTTGAGCTTTGTTCAATCCTGGCCTTGTTGGCACCTTATAATGTCTTTTATATCTCCTCAATGTGTTCACTTGTAATTGGAACCAGTCTACTTCAGGTGAGTCCATCTCTGCCTCATTGCTGTCATCCTCAGAGTCCTTGGGCCTCCTCTGCTTCGTCCTGGCACACTGTATCATTGTCTTATGATAATCACAAATGTAAGTATGCCTTGCCTGAAAATAACATATGGAATTCAGTTAGCCAACATCATAACTGCAGTTGTGTTCAAGCCACTCAAGATTGTTATTGATGGAAGTTAAAAATAAATAAAAATGTGTGTGACATACTTGGGGGTCAATGTTAAGTTTCAGCCTTCTTTGGGCGACAGTCTTTTGTATGCGCTTGCTGTACGAGGCGTTGCCTGCGGGTCGCCTGCAACTCTCGCCGTCATCCATAAGGCAACATATTTGGTCAGAATTACCTCTAGAATCTTCTTCTCCTGTACTAAACCCGTTGTTCATTTGATACTCCCGTTGAATCATATATAACGAATAAAATGAACTCTCTTATTACACCTCGCACTAGGCGATGGAAAACAGTTCGACGTATTCACAATGACACAGAATTGAGGTTATGATTTATAACAACACAGAACATTTGTGTTAGATAAATCAATTAAAATCATCACAACAAATACCCGGCCGTTTGTCTATTGCACACCGATCACTATACGAAGATAGTAATTCTTTATTCACTGCACTTAAGCAACAAATTGTCCATTGCTACTTCGCAACTGTTCAATCGTTTTATTTGTCCAAGTATTCGACGCTTTTATCAGATGACTGCTAAAATCAGAACTAAAATTAACACGAATTTATTATGTCCACGGAGACTCAATTGCAGCCGCTGAATAATTATGACTCGACTCGTACTCGTCGTATCCCGCACCGACCGATGGCATCGCCATTACAAATTTATTATTACTAGTTTGTCATTTCATTCACTCACTCATTCACTCGCCTCAAGTTACGGTGCACCTATAAAATAGGGCATTATTGAAATGGTGAATAGCACCTACTTTAGCGTAACACGATTAGAACCGCGAAACGAAAACAGTTCTTTTGGTGAATGTGTGCATGAATACAATATGACAACGTATCTATGTATTGTAGTATAAACAAAAAATAAAGCTAAGGCTAGCTCAGTTATTGGCTGAAAAATGGCGGGGCATTTAATTTAAGCCAATCGGAATGTTTTGTCACTGACATCGCCTGTTCATGTATTCATTACGACGAACGCAGCAAAGTTCCCTACGTAATAAGCGCTGAAATCGTGTGCTCGTTTATAATAAACACAATACTCGGTGAGTTTCATTATTTCTATTATAACCATTTAATTTAATAATAAACGAAAAAGCTGTGCTACGTTAATTATTTCTGTGGTTTAAATAGTCTCAGTGTTCGGCTCGAAACGATATTTATAGTTTTACATTCTAATTTTGTAAGCAAATGGCTGCCGAGTGCCGAAGTAAGGTGACAGATACTATATGTACAGCCATATATGTATACATAACAATGTCATAGTAGGTAAGTAATAGGTAACTATCAATGTTCATATGATACAGCCATCATTGGAAAGATTTTTATATTTTACCAAATGTCTTTGAACTTGTCTGGTGTTTACGAATTCGTTTATAGGTTTCTAGTTTAAATTACATTAAAAGTTCAAGAGTCAGCGTTTTTTATCGAAAATAGTTAAATATAATATTTGGTAGTCCAAAAGATATTTTAGTATGTATTGTTTTTTTTTTGTATGTAGCTGTACTAGATTCTAACTAGGAACGTAGATTTAAGACCATTATTTGAAGTGGTGTTAGCGAAAATTAGGTTATTTATTTTTATGAATGAACCAGGTTCTTATTTTTCATTTCTCAACTCATGTTTCATATCATTTTGTAGGTACATTTTTTTTTCTTATAGTTTGTTAAATTATTTACATTCTTGGGGATGTGTTTAAAACAACTATACCTAACGAGGGAAACATTATAGTTTTGCCTACACATTCATCAATTTAAAATGCTACAGTGGCATGGAATAGAATATAGATAGGTATGTTCGGTTTTATTTGGTATGTTTTGGAACAGCTGCGGCACGTAACCGGCGTAAAACCAGGCATTTTCTGAAAAGGGTGGGGGCATTATTACTTTTAAAGAGTAATGACCCTTGATGGGAAGGACGCATTGACGCAGTCTAAAATGAAGTACGCATATTCGTATGTATGGCTACACAGCACCACTCTTATGATTAGTACGCGTAAATAATAAATATAAATAATCGTTACCAAAACGCTTATGAAGCCACATTTGGCATAAACCTAATAATTTCATTTAATAGTGAACTGTGTCAAATTGCTAAGAAGTCATATGTGTATTCTAATTCTTACAATAACAACTTTTCCCTTTCTAGTCCTTTACGCCTGGCGCAGTTTGCGTCTTACGCTCCACAAACTATAAATTCTATCTAGTTATGCGGTAGGTGTAGCTATTTCTATTGGGAAAATCTTAGTAAGCAGACCAGAGTGTGCTCACAATAAAAGGCAGCACGCTCGGCTCTTATTTGTCATGAGACTGAATTCAGTCAGCGTCGAAATGGGGGTGGGTATACCACAGGCCACAGTTGTACACTTCTGTCATTTTTCTCGGGCAAAGCAGGTGAAGAATTAAATTTTTAATTATATTTTGTTATATTACGTTTGCTTAATTTTTTTCTATCTCTTTCTATTTCTACTCGACTAATAACTCTGTAATCGATGAAAATAGACACCACTGAAATGCATCTTATCGGTAAGTTTAATAACTCTCTCTCTTCCCAGCATTAGTCCCACATGGTTGTGAGATCAGCTTTCCTCGTCTTCTCTCTTCACTTCGCCATGTTCTGTATTGGTATGTTACACTACAAAGAATATTATTGTTACTAGCATATTTTTTTACGAACATGCTTGTCGCAACATAATAACTTCAGGTGACTACCTGTATGTTGCCACACAAAAGGTTTTAATGATTTGAGAACTTTGGACCAAAAAAGGTTCGCGAAATTTTCCAATCGCAAAGTATTCATCAGTCACAAAAAATATCAGTGCAGTTTTTCTTGGAATAGGATAAAAGCCTAACAGTAAGGGCTTTCAAACCATAGTGCACTGTTGCCGGTTGTATTTCATACCTCTAAACAAAACATTGTCCGAATACATCCTTTGCAGTCCTTTGTCGGAACTGAAAATTTATAAAAACAACAAAAAGCAATGTGACGTGCACTGCCGAACTTTGATCTATTATGTAATGTTATATTTAACAGGGTCTACCAGGAACGAGAAAAACACCTTAGTTACTCTTAAGGAATCACATGAGTGGCCTATCCTTCGATGGAAACCACATTCTGGTGCTCCACCAGCACCCATCAGCACCAGAATAGAAAAAAACAAGTTTTAATTTAAAATCGAGATCCTGCCCAGCAAACCATTAAGTTACTCTGTCTGTTGATTCAAGTTTGTGGGTAAAGTCCCATGAATAAAGTACCTACATGCTACTAGAAAATTTAACGAATGATGAACATTTATGTCACTTTGGTTAGAAAATGATGCATAATTCTCCTTCTTAAAAATGTTTAGATGAGAGCAGCGCCGCGTCGCGCGTCACTATGCGGATGACGGTGAAAATTTCAGAGATCGGCTGCCCAATAATTGTAAAAACATGGTTGGTGCGATGCAGTGATGGAGAGTAGGTGTGAACGACGAGGTACTCAAGCATAAATGAAGATTTATTTAAGGACAAGGCATGGAGATAGGAAAGGACTGATGAATGGGAGACCAATGCATGCAGCTGAGACGAGAATACAAAGAGGAAGGTGTGGTATTACGCGACTGGATAGAATAAGATATGAGTATATTAGAGGATTTCTGAAAGTATCACCGGTGACTGAAAAGTTGTGTGCAAATCGGTTGTCATGATAAGGGTATCTGATGTGGATAAATAAGGAAAATATTGTAAGGAAAGTTCTGAGTATGAATGTGGATGGCTATAGAGTAGGGGAAGCCCAAAGAACCATGTATGTACAGTGTGAAAGATGATATGGCTAAAAAGAGTGTGACTACCGAGATGACGACCAATAGAGAAGACATGTTGCGCCGACCTCAAAAAGACTAAAGATAAGATACCTAAGAGAAGCAATAAAACGAGTTTGGATATACCTATTTGTTAAATTTCTGAGTTTACATATTCCTACAGTAAGCACCTTTCGTTAATGGGAGCTGTTCAGCTACTGACAGTCGTTTAACGAATTTAATATTCCGAGACTAAATTCTGTTACTTTTTTTGGTCAAAAGTTCAATCTACTGATGTATGTCGTCTACGTCTACGTCAGTTACGGCTTTGCAAATTGATAGGTAACATTACCTATTTTAATTCATATATATCTTTACGAGAGGTGTAGACAGCTAGACTGGGCTGGCCGACAAAACCATATTATTTAAACAACCTACCTACCATAAAAACTATGCGCACATCACAGACCTTTGCTAAACCTTAAATATTTTTTTTAAGACATTGCAATTGTTAAGCTACCAAACTAAATTATGCCTTCTTAAAGTTTTCCTAAAACCTCAAGTAAATGAACAATTCGGGATTGCCCCCTCAACAGGACTCACCATCTATCATACACCAAATTAATAAGCACTACTAATAAATCGATTTTCATTGGCCATAGCTGGCATAGCCACCCAGCGACGATGTGCAGCTCACTGCTAGAACAGTGATTACCAAGAAGAGAGAAGACATAAATTCCAGAGTACCACCACACCAAATACTCGTAACTACTCGTAAGTCGCTGCCACATCAACGTTAGTACAAAAATGATTTAAGCAATTAAAAGAAATCAATGTCAACATACGTTAAAATTGTGCTGCTACTTTGGGTATTTATTTATAAACGTTGCTTAATGATAAGAGACGTTGAAACATCAAAAATGTAAGGCTACAATTGCTAATCATTACTTAACCGTAAGCATCGTTTCTAAAGAAAGGAGAATATACATATTTTCAGAAATAGGTACTTATATTTTAAACAGCATTGAATAAAGAACATAAGACAACAATAACATTTCAATACAAGATGGTCCAAAACTTTTACCTATTTTATAATCAATGATACAGATTACTCGATTGACAAGAAATACTGGGAAGTATGTACATATTGTTTCTTCTATTTGACTTCTCACAAGTTGTAAAATCACGAAATAGGTATCGATTCTGCATAGTTATGCCAGTTTCCATAAAAAATGGCCGATTTTTTACTCTTACAACCGTGGCCTTGAAAGCTTAGAAGCTTACAAGTACTTATGTTCTATAAATTGTGTAATAAGTAAGTAAGTTAAGTAACCCATTTCATTTTATACAACATTATACTTTCAATTTACTATTCGTTTTCACGTAAAAACGCAAATAATGAATTCTGTACAGTTTATAAGTAAATACTATTTCTATTAATACAAGAACATTATTAATTTCGTATATATCGACATCTTAGTTCTATGTAATACATTCTTGATTTAGTAAGGTATGAAATGTTCTTATTAAAGGTACCTATGTAAATTTACTTGAATTATAAACAAAAGAATTTCAGTATGAACATGGATAGCCGAGGCTGCGCTAATCGTCTTATTGACCGGTTGCTGGACGAGCTTGTTGCCAGTTCGTGCACACTCGTCTCTTTTCGTATATGTTCGAACGTTTCTAAAATGGCCGCTGCGCGTTGAGGGCGCTCGTGTGCACTTGTTTGGCGTCTGACTCTGCGACGTTGCCAACTTTATTGACTTAAGTACAAACGAAGACAAAACGTACGCGTGTGGAGTGGAACTTACAGCCGGTAGCTTTTTCACTAAACAACACGCGAGACCTTGTGCGTTTTCGATTTCCATGGAATAAATTTGATTAAAAAATAATGTGGCGTACATAATCATATTGAGTCTTTGTGATAAAAACCGATTTGCATGAAAAGTGACAGTGTTTTAGTGAAAATATATTTCTATCAATACTTAAAGCTAACGCTCCAGTATTTGCAATATTAGAGAAAGGACATGATTTCAACAGCTATTGGAACGCAGGAAACATTTTAAAGTGACCAAAGAGGCATAAAATAACTGGTTGACCGCAAGCTACGATTGTAACATGGGGGATCGGGGCGCGACGGGGGACGCTTGGGGTGCGCGCGACGATGCCTCGTGGTGGCCGGGTGGCGCAGGTGAACTACAGCATCAACAACAATTACATGAGGAGATAGCAAGAAGCACTGCCGCCTCAACTCATCAACTGTATACATACAAAATGACCGGTGGATTTTCGAACAACGGCGGTGATACCTCAACCCCGAGTTATGATTACCGCTTAATGTCAAATTCAAACGCGAGAGAAGAATCTCCTCAACAACCATGGTGGTATGCATCTGGATCGGTAGAGTCGCAACAAACATCTTCTCCTACGGTACGAAAAGGTTTTATTGTCAAAATGAAAAATGTAACAAAGCAAAAGAGTATTTTGCGATCTTTAGCTACATCTTAGGGTTAAATCTGTTCTTTTTTTAGTGTTTTATCCACCAGTGCTCTAACTTTACAAATAGGCACTGTTTTATAAAAAAATAAAAAAAAATCTTTTGTTTTGCACTCCAGTAGGTAAAATCAGTTTCACTCCCCATTACATAAATAAAACATCAGTATTACTGTTTGCTGTTGTATATTATGTACGTTGATTTTTACGATTCATTTGTTTACAGCAAATACATTGTATTTACCATTTTAGTTTGTTGATGCAAGCAAAATAAACCAATAAAACGCTATAATCAAAAATACACTAATCATTCTTAAAAAGAGAAACTTCAATACTCATATTAAAATGAAATTAAACAGATTTTATACTAGAATTAAATGAATTATCCACGGGAATAATTTATATACCTACAGATTTAGGAGTGCTAAGGTTAAAAAGGTAAAATCGTTTTATACTAGGTACTTCAAATTCTTTTCATACCTTTCGGTCATCTAAATAAACAGATAAATTGGTTGTATTCGTTTTTATTTCACAAATCTTCAGCAGGCAATTTTTTTCTTCTTTCAATCTGTTTAGTTTGGAAAATGCCAGATAATGAGTGGTCACTGTAACTTGAAAATACAATTCGTTCATTCTTTACTGTCAAAACCATTCAGTCTGTTTTATTTTTTTTTGAAAAAGGAATTTCTGGAACAGCCTGACATAAACCACAACATAAACAGAACTCTGAAGTAGATTCAGGGGATGAAGAATATTTCAAATAAAATCGGTTTTTTCCAACAAAGCGAGAGGGTAGGTTTATTTTTTGTTTTATGAATACTGCATCGTTCCAATAACATTTCACCCGTCAGCCTTATCATAATAGGTGAAATGTGCATGACCTCTGCCTACCCCTTCGCTAAATGCAGGCTTTATGATAACAAGGTTCCATCCACTCAAATTCAAAAAGCAAGTAAGATTTTATTTTACTGCTTCGTCAAGTTACGAACATTAACAACCATTGGTTTTTGTTTCTGCAGCTCCAAACAATCATAATATTTAATTCCTATCACATTATTGAACATCTTGCATGGATGTAGAACCAGAATAATATGCTAGTCGAGCTACACCAAAATCTTAATTGGGTAGTTGTGTAATTTAAAAAATAGGCATACAAATTATAGCACCCTACTCAAATCGAGTAGTTGAATTTATTCGATTTTTAATTTGATCGGGGTTTAAAATACAGCACTACTTGTATGAAAATGGTTTCAGTAGGTATTCACTGTCAGTGTCAATGTCATTTTGTCAAGGTCAAGGCGTCGTGCTAATGTCCAATGTCCAGGGCACAGAGCATGTAATGGTCCAGCAGGCCAATTCTCGTAATTTAAAACGACCAAAATCTAGTCGCAGTCTCATTTCGGCGACAAACAAATTTCAAAAACTTGTCAAAATTTAGGGAAATTTGACGTATTTTTGACAGAGACTTGACAGAGATCAGACTGTGAACGTTCTTAAATTTACCAGAATTACGCCTCAGGTATCTTCTGAATTTATTTACAGTTTTTCAGGAAACCACATCAAATTCTTGTTTTCTAGATTACTATGTAGTTATGTAGATGCAAGGTTTCTCGAGGTTTTTTAAAAAAAGTTCCTAACTGCAACACTGAAATACCTAGTTACATTATTTTCGGTACATAATTTACGTAATTTATTGTAAAAATACGACTTTTGACGGTAGGAAAGTTGTACTACGACAGGGTAGTGCCAGGAGTTCAGGACACATCGAAGTCACTCCTGCAGATTCCTGACATCTTCTATGTACATTATATTTTAGGAACAATGATGGTACCTACTTCACACAATTTAAATGTCTTTCATGTGAATAAAGTTAAAATTGTGGTATAACATAGTAATTGGGTGAGGAAGTATGTTAAATACTAACCAAATTTATCTTAAAACGACTTAATTTCGTAAGGTATCCTTTCTGGCAGTTCTACGAGCCAATTCCTGAGCTACAAGCGTTTAGTTATAATTTTTCTATTTTAAGTTATAGCTCATTGCTGAGCTAAGACCTTCCCAATAGTCTGGACTTCCTATGTTTTTGTTTCTCTGGCCAGTTTCTTAAGCGTGCTACCAGGCAATGCAGTCCAACCTCAGCCACCCTGGTTCTTCGGACATGGTAACTGTAACTGTTAACCTGTAAATACTGGTTCAAAGACCTGGTTATTGATTTTAACCAATATCCAAAGATATCGTAAACTGAGCGAATTAAATAGTAACTGGCCACTCAGAACCTGAGGTGATGAAGTCTGTGTGCAGGGCTTCAAAATGGAGCAAGCCATAGGTTGTACGTACTTACAATCAACCATCAAGTTTGATCAGAACTGTAGTTGTGTAATATGCAAAAAATAATAAATATTTTCTATTGTTGCAGCCACAAAGTCAGTCAAGTCCTGATTCAGAACAGAATAATCAGCAAGCTAATGGTATACCACAAAACCACCAGACTCTGCAGCAGGTCCAACAGGAGCAAAACCAGGCCATCCAACAGCAGCAGAATCAGCTGCAACAGCAGCTGCAGCAACAAAACTTGCAACAAGCACTGCAACAACATAATCGTACACTGCAACAGACTTTGCAGCAACAGCAGCAAAGTCAGCAAGAGACTTTGCAGCAAATGTTGCAACAACATCAACAGCAGCATCAGCAACAACAGCAGCAACAACAGCAACAACAACAACAGCAACAACAGCAGCAACAGCAGCAGCAGCAACAAGCATTGCAGCAGAGTCTTCAACAGACTCTACAAGTGAGCCCAGCTCAGGCTCAAGCTATAGTGCAAGCTCAGGCAGCTTTGCAACAGCAAGTTGCTCAAACTCTGCAGCAACAGCAACAGACTCTGCATGAACAGTTACAAGCTGTCCAACAACAACAAATTCAAGCTGCCTTACAAAGGCAATCTGCTACATTACAGGTAATACTTCAAAACAGATTTTTTTGCATTTGTGAATTAAGAACTATAGTTTGACCAAAACCTCTGTACCGCGCCTTCGGTATGTGCGTGGCGAAACTGGGGGGCAGTGCAGGCCGCTCATTCGTCATCGCTCACGGCGTCTCGCCCCCCGCCTCGCCGCGCATTCCTCCCGCCTCGCCGCGCATTCCTAAGGCGCGGTACAGCAGTTTCGGTCAAACTACCCACATACCTTTCTGTTCAGGATATAAAACAATACTGTAGTTGTCTTTCTGTGGTAGCTGTTGATTTTAGTTATTTACAGAGACATGCATAAAAAGATGATATACATCAAATCAAACATATCATCATTCTCCTGCCTTTGTCCAAGTTTATTTGTGATTGGCGCAACATGTCTTTTTCTTCCATACTCCTCTATCAGCCGCCATCTCGACAGGCACCCCCTTTCTAACCATATCATCATTCACACAGTCCTTCCATCGTTTCTTTGGTCTTCCCCTACTCTTATAGCCATCGACATTCATACTCAAAACTTTCCTCACAACATTTTCCTCATTCCTCTGCAACACATGCCCATACCATGAGAACCGGTTTCCACACAACTTTTCAGTTACCGGTGCCACTTTCAGACTTCCTCTTATATACTCATTTCTTATTCTATCCATTCCTGTAACACCACACATCCCTCTCAGCATTCTCATCTGAGTTGCATGCAATTGCCTTTCATTTATCCCTTTTGTGGCTCAACATTCTGATCAAATCAAACATATACAGGTGGAAAAGTAAAGTTACACCTTAGCATAAACAGCCTATAATGTTTTCATTGCTGGGACACAGGCCTCCTCGCTGTAAGAGGGAGAGGGCCATAATCCACCACCTACACCTTATTGCCATACTACAGATTTATTGTTTAGTTAAGAATTGTAAACACTTGTATTGGTACAATCTATGATTGCTGGCTGGTTACATCAGGAAAGCATGTAATACGGTCTGAGCTTCCAAAGAGGTTGGATCCATGCCTTCAATCCGGTTGTCTAAAATGTTCTGTGATTTCTTTTTTACTGTTAGTAGTTAGAATAAGGTCAAAACCATAGAATGAAACTTTAATGTACAGGAATTGCAGCACCAAGCTCAACAGCAGGCGTTAATAGCCCAGGCTCAAGCAACCGTCAAACAGAAGATGCCTAGGGCAAGGGCGTACAATAAGCCGAGGGGACGCATGACAGCTTATGCGTTCTTCGTGCAGACGTGCCGTGAGGAACACAAGAAGAAACATCCCGATGAGAATGTTGTGTTTGCTGCATTCTCCAAGAAGTGCGCTGAGAGGTGGAATGTAAGTTTTTTTCTGTATTTTATTAATAGGTGCGTAAGATGGAGGACTGATCTTCCCACATAAAGTAATCGCCTATATGCATGATTAACATGACTTTTCAAGAAGTTATTTCTCTCGATTGAAGGACACTGAGCGGGACGCAATAGAAATTTTATTGTTATTACATCTGGGGGCGTTTAGTGTCCCACAAAGTGTTAACTTATGAAAAATTATTAGAGAGGAGGTCTATGTCTAGCAACTCTAACAGTGGACGACTTTCAGCTGTAATCATGATGATGATGCAATTTTACAGTTGTTTGCTAATTGTGGCAAAGCCCAGGCAAAATGGTCTACGTGAAGGCTTGGTGAAGAGCGGGATTTTGAGGGCATTTTGAGGGACTGTCTTATGTAATTTTGACATTCAAAAAGTGCTGATTCTCAGCCTAGTTTGAATAAATTGCTTTTGATTTTGTTCATGACCAATAGTTTCCAGTACTTAATATAAAACAGTGTTTGTTAACAAAAAAATATGCTAATTATGTAAGTTCATAATTTTCCCATTTGTTTAATTTTGATCATAAGTCACATTGGACATGAAGAATTGGCACAATATTAGTATATTGAGTGCCAAATATGTGTAAGTACTTACATAAATAACTGAAATCACTCACACATGTAAATTAAACAACGCATTGTATGGACAATCGTAAAGTTCAGGATTTTATCTAAATACTAGCATCTGCCCGCGACTTCATTCAAGTGAAATTTCTGCCCTCGATCCACCCATCACATCGTATCGCATCGCCCTATTACTACGTTTTCGCTTAGTGTTTTTCGGACTTTTTTTGTTTTTACTCAGCTCCTAAGGGTCATAGCGTGATGTTGAATAGCCTTCCAAGAATTGGGCCATCAAATGCAAAAAAAAAAAATTCAACTCCGACCGGTAGTTCCAGAGATTAGCGCGTTCAAACATACAAACAAATTCTTCAGCTTTAACTAAAGATTGGTTTAAAGATAAAGTGGGTTCTGTGTCTTTGACATTTTTAAAATATTGTTATCTTTAGGGATTGTCGAAATAACTGTCCTACTTTATTCTACAGCTCAATTCTTTAGAGATGCTCAGTCATGGTTCTCGAGAAAAAAAATTAACTTTATTCGAGATTAGTTTCAAATCTGTCGAATTGAAATCAAGACTCATCGCAATCATCACTAAACATTGTTTTATAAAACAGACATTTGATAGAAATTGCATTTTAAATTTAAGTCAAAATGATTTGGCCACTTTAAGTCACCATTCGACATTTCCCCCCCAGACGATGTCAGAGAAAGAGAAGCAGCGGTTCCACGAGATGGCAGAACAGGATAAGAAGAGGTTTGACTTGGAGATGCAGACCTACGTGCCTCCCAAGGACATGAAGGTGCGGGGACGTAAGCGGCAGCAGATGAAGGACCCCAACGCACCCAAGCGATCGCTGTGAGTTATGGTCATGAGTTTTTCTTTAATCTGTTGTAATAAATGTGGCTATTGTTGCATAAGCTTTGGACTAAGATAAACTTTATTGACAGTAGAGAATTTATGCTCCAGACCATTTTTACAATTGCACGCGTTGCCCTTTGAATTTAACACATTCGAGTCAACCTAATTTTTATAGAGTTCAAATGCCATGCCGCCATTACCCACCGCCGTTCTAGTGGACCCAGGAGGGCTCCCGGCACTGACCGAACCCTAATTGTGGTGACCTAAACTCCCAAACTTGCTCGCTGCTTCCGCCTTTCATGTTTGTTGTGCTAGACTGATCAACCAGCCCACAGTAAACACGTTAGCATAGCCATAGCCAAAAGCAATTTCAGATGATTCTCCATCAATTTTGATGGAGTTCTAAAGAAGTCCTGGGCAGGGGCTGCAGTCTCGACATTCATAGCGATCGCTTTACGACCGAATTCGGTCGCAAAGTCCCGGATTGACAGGTGTAAAAATAAATGGAGTGACAGGACTTTGCGACCGAATTCAGTCGCCAAGCGATCGCTATGAATGTCGAGACTGCAGACCCTGACATTGCATAGTTAGTTAGTTGCATTGAATTGAATAGTTGTGACTATTCCCTAATATGTTTCTTTTTCTTGCAAATGGTAATTACAGTAACCTCGCCAAACTGTTAATAAAATGGTAATTTTTACTGTACCAAGCTGTATACTAAACAAACATGAATTCAATTAATTATTTCACTTCAAGCCTTTTGTAAGACTCAGTGATTAATATTATTACCTTGTTATTTGTTATACCAGAACCGTAACGTCCACTTATACTTAATCCAACCAAACCATCAATTCTCTCTCATCTGTTAGATCCTCACCACTTAAATAAGCCATGTATTTAATCGAACCCAAAAAAATCACATTTTGATTTTCTAAAAATATTAATGGACTCTAGAGATATGTATTTTTTTATTCTCAGGCAACAAGACCCATAGGGTCAACTATAATATTATAATAATATTATTGTTTATTGTTAATTAAAACGGTAACACCAATTACATTAATTAACATGTATATTAAAGTGTCCATTCATATTAAAAAAAAATCAAAATGGGAATTATTTGAGACTCACAAGAATTGAGGACCTCCTCCCTTTTTAAGATGTCGGTTAAAAAAAGGCACTTCTGACTGACTTCTTAAAAAAATACTTTTTTAAGAAGTCAGTCAGAAGTGCCTTTTTTTAAGTGAACGCTACGGTTCTGGTATAACAAATAACAAGGTGTTGTATATACAGCTTGGTACAGTCAAAATTACCATTTTATTAACAGTTTGGCGAGGTTACTGTAATTACCATTTGCTAGAAAAATAAACATATTAGGGAATAGTCACAACTATTCAATTCAATGCAACTAACTAACTATGCAATGTTAGGGTCTGCAGTCTCGACATTCACAGCGATCGCTTGGCGACCGAATTCGGTCGCAAAGTCCTGTCACTCCATTTATTTTTACACCTGTCAATCCGGGACTTTGCGACCGAATTCGGTCGTAAAGCGATCGCTATGAATGTCGAGACTGCAGCCCCTGCCCAGGACTTCTTTGAGGTTCTCAATTCTTGTGAGTCTCAAATAATTCCCCTTTTGGTGTCCTACATACATAACAATCATAATCAGCCTATAATGTTCCCACTGCTGGGACACTGGCCTCTCTGTGAGAGGGAAAATTTCATTGGTGGTAGAAGCTATGATAGTTTTGCTTGTTCAAATGTTTGGTAAAATCGAAGATCGTAGGTCGGACACGCATGTTGGTGTCGACGCGTTCTAGTAGGTTGTTTGTTAATGTTTAGACGATAAATAATGTTGGACGGCCTAAAAATACTTAATAACCAAGTAACTGTGACCAACTTTGAGAAAAAGAAGCTTGTACAGGATCTATTAAAATTATGCCACTAAAATTATTCCTTCATTTGCAGATCAGCGTTCTTCTGGTTCTGCAACGACGAGCGTTCAAAGGTGAAGGCTAACAACCCGGAGTACACCATGGGTGACATCGCCAAGGAGCTGGGCAGGCGCTGGGCGGCGGCCGAGCCCGAGACCAAGTCGAAGTACGAGAGTCTGTCGGAGCAGGATAAGGCGAGATATGATCGGGTGAGTGGTTGTTTTTGCTTTTTTCTTGTTTTGTTGTCTGAGACTTATATTGTCATGCCTGCTTCGTTTTTGTGAGGTGGTCGCAATAGGGATATATATAAATTGGGTTTCATGCGATCAAAACTACTCAACCATCTGAGTAAGCAGTGTTCATCTCTGGCGATCTGAAGATGGATCACATAGAAAGCTGTTAAGAGATGGCGAGGGAATTAAGCAGTTTTTTAAATTTAAACCAAATTCATGAAGATCGCCCTCAACATCAATTACTAAGTAAATCGGGAATATTTATCGAACCAAATTCTTACTTGGAAACATTTGTTGTCCCAGCTTTATTGAGTAAACTTGAATTTACTTAGTTTAAAATACTAATAATCAGGTGCATCTGGGTAGGCTGGTGGCATTCTTTAATTTTTTAGGGCTGGGAAAATACTGCCGAAGAAACTATAACTCTTCTCACCTCATATTTCCTTTCATACTAACCTACCTGAAAAACTTGCAGTTGATAAAATGTTCTTTCTCATCTTTCTAAAACTTTAATCTAAAAATATTCTCCAATTTTCTAACACCAAATTACGTATTCTTTGTTAGCATCACCTGTCCCATAATATATCAAGATGTATCTGTAATAACAAAAGGCGGAAGGTTCCTATAGTAGCAGATTGGGTGGCAGGTGCGAATCATGCCTTTATGTGATAGGTTCGCCCGTGAGCTGGAATGAAAAAAAATATTCGTCCGGAATGCAAGATTTCTTTAATAAAGAGGCGTTGAGAATGGGTTTATTGGATTACGTTATTTTTGTTTTTTTTTTTTTCTTGAAAAAGGGTTATTATTCTTATTCTTGGGTGCTAAAAATACGTTCTGTAATCACTGGTTTGCCAATCGTGCTGAAATAGCAGTGCCTTTTGGCGATCTTTCTTTAAAGCAAATTTTGAGAACTGAACATTCTGGCTCGCCTGTGATTTTTTTATAAACTTGAATGTTAAGTTTAGTTTCACAATTTGATAGCACACATACCAGATACGTTCGCCCTTCTACAAGGAATATTCGATTATGCAACAATTTAGAAAAAATAAAGCAGAAAAACCGTAAAAAGAAATGCATTGGTTTTTTGAAGATACTATATTAACGCCATACATCAGGGCCCTAATTCACTATGACCACTCAGTGATATCTTATTTAGAAACCACGTCAATTCTTTATGTGATCACGCCAATCTCGCGTTCAGTTCGCACGGTTTTGTTCACTGCGTCATAGAGGAGAATACTGCCCTGGCAAAGAGAGGCTAGAGTAGAGAGGGTATAGTGTTTATGAGCGGCAACTTGTAAATGGCCTTTAATTTCATATTTTTTATGAACACTATTATAAGTTAGCTGAAAGTTTCCCGAACAGAATAAAAGAAATAAATTTAGTAATGATATTGCTGGAATAACTCGTATAAGTATCTTGGTTGTGTATGTGTGGTTTACAATAAAACAATATTTTATTTATAGGAAATGACGGCGTACAAGAAGGGCCCGTTAGCGCTAACGCAGCAGCAGCAAGCAGTGGTCGCCGAAGTGGAAGAAGACGTCGACTTCGACGCGGAGGACGAGTACAAGTGAACCCACACACCACCACCGATGTGATCCTGGCCAGTGCACGCCATGGCAACAGTCGGGACGTACAGTCGACCTCGTAATTGCTTTACTACTTTTGATAACAATTCCCAGTAAATTGAATCTTCACTAAGGTTGTAACTATCTAGAATAGCCCTTGTCGTTTTATGACGTGCAAGTGACATTCAACCTTATGCAGGCCAGAAGCGCGTAATGATATACTTGCACATTTTTAGACTTGCACAAGTGTAGACTTGCACAAGTGAAGACTTGTACAAGTTTAGATTTGCACAAATTTAGACTTGCACAAGTTTAGACTTGCACAAATTTAGATTTGCACAAGTCTAAACTTGCGCGTGGCACCGAATGGCTCGGATACTTGTGCTAATTCATGCCAAACGTGTAAACTTGTACGCAAGTATATCGTACCGCGTGTGGCCAGAACTAGCGTGTTAAAGCAATTGCGAGGTTGATTTTACCAACTGTTCCTTGTGCACCCACGTTTTAATGTTAACCTTATAGCTACAGTCGACCCCTGACGTTTTGCCTACAATTTTGATAAACTCGGATATTTTTATACAACGACTGGTCATTTGTACAGATATTCGATAAGACGAATGCTTCACTTTATTTACTTTATTATTATATCCGTGCGGAGGTTTGTGTATGTTTAATTTTTGTAAAGTTTTCGAATGCGAACTTTGAAATTATAAGTATAATTTGTTGTTGTTAGACTCTTTAGTTTTGTGTTTCGACATTGTTTTTGTTGTCGAATATTCTAATTGTAGGTGCGATCATAAAGTGGATTCGTAGGAACCATGGCGGACGGCAGTTTGGAAGAGATGTTTCACGGAGCAACCTGTGAACTATCTTCAAGGTCGGGTTGGAAGGGGCCTTATAATTTGAATCATCGTAACAGCAATAGTTAAAATATGTACGGAACAAAATATAGGTTAAAAAAGTCCATCGAAAGAAAATTAAAATTAAGTGGATAGTATTTCAAGTTAGAAAATTTAGGTGTAAGTTCGAAACGCGAGAGTGAGTGAGATTTTGTTATTCGTGATGAGAAAATGTATAGTTAATAAATTATATTCCTTTATTGACCTTAGATTATTTTATGTTATTAATATTTCGTTTAAATAATAACTAATAAGACCTTGTTTAAATTAATAATACTATGAAGACATTCAAGTCTTTGATTTGAGGACATGAGACCATATAATAATATGTGAACTGTAAAGAATTGTGAATTCTTGTGTTGAAATAAACTTTGTTTAGTCGCCCGATAGTCGTTGGATTGTTTTACCATTTTACATCGTGAAAAGAGTATGTATTATGTGTACATAAAAGGACTGCAAACCGTGATAGTACTTAAAGTTTTAGGACACCTAGGTTCCATTACCGTCTATAGAATAAATGCTAGAATATTCTACCTTTGCTTATTGTATTGTACTTGTTAAATATCATTTGACTGTTTTTATTTTCAAATGTTTGTTTTTTGATTCTGTCTTACACGATTAAGCAATTATTTAAGCAATTCCACGAAATTAGAACCGTGTCGTATTAAAAGTCTAGTGGAAAGGAAAATGAGAAAATATTTTAAGCCGTTCTTAGTGTAATAGGGGCGATATTGTTTTGAAATTGATGATGCTCACTGTACAAAACAATATAGTGAATCTTTTACACAAACATTGATCTTTGATTTATTTAACCCTTTCAAAACTACTTTTGAACTAATAAACCCTAAAGCTACGTACGCACAGGTATGTGGCTTGCTTAGCGCCAAGAACCTAGTGACTTAAAATCCTTCGATACACGCATTACACACGCTAGGCGACTAGGGAAGGCAAGGTGACTCGCTAGGGTCTAGGTGCTAAGCAAGCCAGCTGTCAGTGCCTACGTAGCCTAACATTGCCAGAAACTGAGCAAAAGCCTGGGAACTGCACCCTAATTGCGTAACACATGATCAATCGGAATCTGAATCATTTTGAAAATTCTAATCCATTGCTTCATAAGTTCGAAAAATTGGTGTTGCTCAACACGTAAATAACGCAATGAATGTTGTTAAACTGTCAAAATGAAACCGATTCCGATTGATCGTGTGTTACGCAATTAGGGTGGGTGCTGGTTGATGTGCAATAATTTGGTAGCTAGAAAACGACTCATGTCTAAGAAGTACCAGGCTATCATAAATAAGTAGAAGCCATGGGATTAGTATGTACTATTTAGCACCCAGGGGCTTACCACGAGCTCTTATAGCAGGGCAGAAGTTAAAACTGCACTGCTTTTTTGTACTATGATGTCTTATAAGACCTGAGGCGCAATTCTCGTAATTTTAAGAACGTTCACAGTCTGATCTCAGTCTCAATCTGTCAAAAATGCCTCTAATTTCCCTACATTTTGACATTTGTTTGTAGCCGAGATGAGACTGCGACTAATTAATTAATCTTCTAATCTCGTAATTTAAAAATTACGAGAATTGCCCTCTGCTCATAAGACGTCTAGTACAAAAAAGCAGTGCAGTTCAACTTTTGCCCTGCTATGAGAGCTTGTGGTAAGGCCTAAGGCCTCTGGTAGGAGTTTACCTAACATTACTATAGTCCATACTAATTCCATACTGAACATGCAGGGTTAATATGGCAAGCGCGATCTGTCGAAAGTCTATAATTCTGACGTCACCCTATTTCTTGCGACGAGAAACCAATGTAGCAAGTTTATAAAAACAAATCATTTTTATCATAGCAACATCGGCTTGAAGTTCCTTTCATTAACTCATATTGGCCTTGGCTGTTTTATGTTTAAATAAATAAATTCATTCAAACGATTATACGTCCACCTCTCATAATGTGAATGTCAGCAGTAGTGGAAGCTTGGTCAACTGGGATTTGTCCCGCCATCTAGACGTCAGTACCCTAATTGCATAACACAGTAGGTATCAATCTCAATCTGAATCGTTTTGAAGGATATGGCTAACCCATTTCTTCTTATGTTCTAAAAGTTTGTTTGCTCAACAACGTAAATACCGCAATGAATGTTGTTGAACTGTCAAAATGAAACCCTTTGCTACTGATTGTGTGTTATGCAATTACCGTGCAGGTTGGTAGGCCACTTTAAAAATGCTATTATGTACGCAAAAAGTATTTAGATACTAATTATTTGATTGAAGGTACCAATTAGGTACTAGTTATTTATGCTATTCAACATTCAATATCTTGACATGGCCCCGCAGTCTTGACGTTTACTTTTTAATTGACGACACGGTTGGCGCAGTGGCTGAGCAATCGAATGCTGCGCTGCGTGTCACGGGTTCGATTCCCGAACGGAACAAATATTTGTATTACCTACAAGTAGTTGTTCCGGGTCTGGCTGTTTTTGTGTATGTGAGTTTAAATGTTTGTAAACGCACCCACGATACAGGAGTAATTCCTAGTGTGGGCATCGCTTTTTTATAAAAATAAAAATAAATATATATACCTATATACATATGTTTAGTTTTTCGTGTGAAGCTTTGGTTTCCTAAGAAAACGATGAACACGCTTTTGACACCTTAAAGTCAAATATTGGTGTAAATGACAGATTTTCATGATGGCCGTTTTAATATGACGTAACCGGTTTTTTAGGAAACCGTAGCCTACGTGACTTTAATAAACCATCGCAATCACTAAACCTGCGGGGTAATTACGTAACATATTATTAGTAGGAATGAGTTTTATTGTGACAGTTCAACAACATTCATTGCGTTATTTAGTTTGGTGAGTAGAATTTTTTTTCAGACATGAAGCAATGAATTACCAATATCCTTCAAAATGATTCAGATTGTGAATTCTAGTATGTTACGCAATTAGGCTGCTGGGCTCAGTGCACAACTACATGCAAGGAAACTCACACATCCGTAATCCCAGTTGCATACGTAGCGGATAGATAAGGACAGAGATAGGACTCGATACAGTCGTGGGAGCGCAATCTCGTTAGCTACCGAATCTTTACGATTATACCGCACTATCGCCAAAACCATTTGACCATTTTGAAAACAAAATCCCGGGCACCTGATGACCAGAGCTGCGTCCGTGTAAAACAAAAGATGATTCTTTTTAGGTCGACTAATAATATGCGCCGCAAGCAGGAACAATCCTTACGGTGGTAAGATATAGATTTTGGCGATAGTACATTTACTCTACCGAGTTACGTGCAGCACACACAGCGTTCGTACCACGGAGTACAGAAAGAAGGTTCGTACCTAATATTGCAATTGACATCACGCCTGTAATCTCCGAAGGCTTAGGCAGAGATGTGCCTAATAGTAAACTCACATTTCGCCAGTTATGTTTAAGTTCCGTGTAATAGGGGGCGAGCCTATTGTAATTAACCGGGCACAAATATAGACTCCAGGTAGCTACTGAGAAATGCGTGACGGAAAAACTTAATAACACATTTCCCGACCTCGGAATCGAACCCAGGGCCTCGTGCTCAGCAGTACTGGTAAAACGGGGTGAATAGGGATGCAGGGGTGAACCGGGATGAAACTTTAAAATGGATTCGTACTTTAAAATAATATAGTTGGTAGGTTGGTAGGTAGGTGGTTGGTTACTGGGTTGGTGGGTTGGTTGGTTGCTAACAAGGACACTTAATCTTTAATTAAAAAACAGTAAACACATTATAGTCTTTTCTGGCAACAAACTATATTATTTCAACGTTAAAATCCATTTTAAAGTTTCGTCCCGATTCACCCCTGCATTCCTATTCACCCCGTTTTACGGTAGCGCTTGCGACCACTAGACCATATACAGGGTGACAGGAAAACTCGACGTATTCCTTGAAAGGCGTTATACTAGAGGACATTAGCAACAAATTTAGTCCAGTGAACTAGGGATCAAAACTAGATGGTTACCGAGCAGTATCGGTTCTTAGATTTTTTAGAAATTTTGTAACTTGTTACCGAAAACAATTAATTATGAGAAAAAACTACTCCACTCCAAACATTTGATTGATACTTTTCTGAAAGTTGAAAAAATATAATCATTTAAAAAAAAATGCTTGTAAAACTTACATAATCTCAGAAATAAAAGGTCTTTAATAGCAAAAAAAATTTTTTTTAACCATCCAGTTTTGACCCCTACTTCACTGGACTTAATTTGTTGTTAATGGCCTCTAGTACCTATAACCCCTTTCAAGGAATACGTCGAGTTTCCCTCCCTGTCCCCTGTATACTACTACTAGAGAATATATTTAAATAAATAAGTGTTTGACGAACATTCTAGGCGGTCGGTTTTATTTAATTATCTTATCACACTGACCTATATTATACAAGTAGGCTGAACTAAATATATTATACGAAATGACAGTTGTTTTTTGAGCCGATTCAATGCGAGCGTCTGAGGAACTAAAATTGCCGCAAATGGCCGTCGTTTTGTTTTGGTACAGATTCCAGTATAACAAGCTACTACAATCTGTCAAATTTCTTTAATAGATTTTTAACTTTGTCGCTTAAGCATTAAGGTTCAAGATTGATTGAGAAAATTTGACAGTTTCGGGTAGCTTGAGCTGCTGGCGGCTGTACATCTCTGATGATTTAGGTTTAAATCGTGGAATAAGACTTTTTTGTGTATTTAGTGTTTAGGTACCTACTACGAGATATTTAGTACATTTTTATCATGAGGATGTGCATTTTGTAAAACTCGCTATCAAAAATATTTGTTCCACGGACGCTCACGTTGCTGTCAACGCCAAAATGGCGAAAATCAAATTTCTTCATTTTGTAATCGATAGTATGTAGTCCAGCGTACTTGTTTATTACAGGACAGTGTCTCAACAGAATCACCCCATTATCATATCTGTATGTATAGGGATACCAGGAAGTCGATAATAAAATAAAGCAAAACTCATTTGAAACATTTTATTTTATAAAAATAAACGTTTTGACGACAAATAGTTACAATATTCGGGGTCCTTACGAATTCATCAACTCATAACAGAGTTCCCACAAGAAATGTTTCAAGACATTGTAAAAAATTCAGTTTTTACAAAAGTTACTTTTTATCTTAAAACATTAACAACATTACATTTTTTCACATCTAACTCTAATAACGGTCGATCACTTTCATGTTTTTACGTAATATCTTTAATGAATAAGAAAATAATATTTAGAAAATATTAGAAAATAATATTTAGAAAGGTTGTATGTCCAGCTAACAAATTGGATAGTTACATACAAATGTCAGCGACTTACATTGAATACACACTGCTGTAATATTTGTCGAACTTAAAAACGTAATCCTCAAAGAATTACAATTATATCTAACAATTATTTTCTAAGAAAATTATATAGTTCTATAGGTACATACTTAGGCACACAGTGTACATGATTGGGAGGAAAAATTAGAGTGAAGTGTAGGTACCTCACTCGTTTTCTTGAGTAGGTAGTCGTTAAGTTATATTGTCATCTCCTACCATGTTAGTACAAAAATCAAGACCCAAATTCATAAGAATAAGACGTTTATAAAACAGAACAGCAGTGTGTTTCAAAGAGATGATTTATAAAAAGTACGAATCCCGAACACAAAGTATATCGAAGACTCAGATCTATTCTGAGAGCAAACTGAATATAATTAGAATATTTTTACCAAAATGAGTGTTGATGTTGATGGCCTTATTTCATTCCCCACTGTGTTCACTGGTGACTCTCCAAAGACTTTCTTGGACGGTGAGTAGGTATGCGATAACTTCAACAGGTTAATGACTGATCCTTTATACAAATGTTTGTTCAGCTAGATAATATGTTTATTAGAAATGGGTTCGCAGCAATGCGGGGCGCCACACTACTCCCACGCCTAATCGAAGCACGGGGTCATTCAACTTTAATTTCATGTACAATGCAATGTATTTCATATTCTAACTAGTAGTAATTAACCAAAGAGATTTTTATCAAAACGAGCATTGTGACTAGAGAAACTTAGATAATTAATTTACTGGAAACAGTTTTTATACATTCTATTTGCTATTTCCATTTATTTTTTAAATACACACATATTGTAATTGTCCATAAATTCCGTATACCGGGCTAATGACAATAAAAGCTCGTTGAAACATATTCTACATAATACCTATTTATATATGGCATACACAATTATAATTTAATGATGTCTTTAACTAATATCACGAAACGCCGTTATGCAAATCAAGTTTTTTATCTACGAGATCAATAATTTTATTATATCGTTTGGCGTAAACACTTCGCTCAGTACCGTTACAAAATCTATAATAGGTATCATACGTTAGATATCTTCAAAGGGAAACAATCTAAATCAAGCGACAGTAAGGTGAAATACAATACATTATGTCCGAGTCAGATAGAAGGTAATACCCTGATTGTTCGAAGAAATTATAAAAGAAATCGATTGGCAGATAAAACCGCGACTGGCCGTTCGTTTAGTTTGGTGTTCGAAGAAGATATTCCTAAGCAAAATGTTATTTACATGTTCCGTATTTCACGTCCATTTCATGTTCCATATTCTACGGTAGGCTATGAGTCGTCGGTCTCGTGGGGGTCGGGGGGCTGTTGGGGGATGTAGTTCCATCTCGCTCGCACTTCTGTGGTGGCCGTTGCGGTGGAGGCGGGGTTGGGGGGTGCTTTGTTTGAGGCGGGCGCGGCGGCGGCTAGCCGTCTCGCTCGCACGACGGCGAGGTGCCGTTGGATGTAGTGCTCGTGCGGCGCCAGCGCGGCGGCGCGCGTGAGGCAGTCCTCGGCCGCGGCCAGCTTGCCGCGCTCCACCGCCACCACGCACAGGTTGTGCAGCGCCTGCACGTTGTCGGCTTCTAGCTCCAGAATACGCCGGTAACACTGGAGTATAGAGAAAGCCGTCTTATTAGAAAGTTTTAGGACACTTCATTTGACGTATTCTTCAATTTTCCAACTAGAATTGATCTATGTCACAACCTCTAAAATGAAAAAACTAACAAACTATTTAAATAATATAAAAAATAACAATTATAAATTCCTAAATTAACTAAAACGAACAAGGCCTCTCACTAGAATAGTTTCTACAAGAAAGTTTTTATACTCACACTTTCAGCCGCATCCAAATCCTTAACAGAATTGATGTAGATGTCACCCAGAAGCACCAACGCCTTCACATGGTCCGGATGGTGCCTGACCAGTTGCTTCAAGAACGGCGCGGCTTCCAATGGCCTCCTCCTGTCAGCCAGGAGCAGCGCCAGGTTGAAGAGTGCCGATCGGAAGTCAGGCTTGAGGTGGACCGCTGCCCTGAACCATCGCTCAGCGCATTCGGCGTCGCCTTCGTCCATGCACACCATGCCGAGGTTGAAGTGGACCCGCTCGTTTGTAGCTGGAATTTGAAGTGAAATAATTTAACAAGACCTTAAAATTACAACAACTTTAGAAATGCACATCTAAGCTGCCAAGGTAGTTCTGTTGTAAGGTTCGTTCTGGGGGAACAATACAATATCGATTCGGCAGCGTATCGAATGACTTGCTGGTTGTTTGTTTTTGGGCCGTCTGACTTGGTAAAGGAAAATGCAAGCCGAAGGAAGCAAAAATGTGACTTTAGTTCTGCAGCTGTACTTTTGCATTGTATTTTTCGGTTTCCGTAACTTCAAGATTTTGACGAGTTCAAAACGAGGAGATAGTTTTTGTACAGGTTGTACGTAATCCTACTTGTTTCAATAGTACTCGAACTTATCCCGATTCGATAGAACTTGATCCAATTTGATAGAACTTATTCTAGTTGGATTAAATTTGTTCCAATCTGATATAGCTTCTTTCAATTCGATATACCTTCCAATTTGATAGAACTTAATCCAATTATAACATGGTGTCTTATTTGAAAGAAAATACATACCATCTTTATCAAGTAGTTTGAGGAGACGCTGCCTGGCCAGATGCCTCAGGTCAGCAGCTCCGAGTTCTTGCAGGAGTATGGCAGAGTTCAGGAGGGCTTGTTCGTGTTCCGGTTCCAGTTCCAACGCTTTGTCTAAGTAGGCCAGCGCTTGGGAAGGCTTGCCTTGCTCTAGAAGGACCACTCCTAGCTGGAAATCAAATAGGCAGTAGGTTATTACAAAGTTATTTTTCTTTTTCTGATCTTTGAGAAAAATATTTAGACTAAAGTTACGGTTAACCTAATCATTAATTTTTGGGCACAGAAATTACAGTATGTTTTATTGGCAGAAAATTCTACACTAACTATCAGAGTAAGATCGGAGCACTTACGTTATAGTAAATGTCAGGGTTCCCACTGTCATACAGCAAAGCCCTTTCATAAACTTCCTGGGCTTCCTTCGTCCTATTTAATTTGATTAAAATATCTCCTCTATTTATGTAGGCCTGAGTATAATCAGCTCTCATGCTGATCGCTTGTCTGTACAGCATGTCTGCTTCTTCTAATCTGGTTGCGTTCTTAGAGATCAAATTCGCAAGGTTCAAGAATACATTTAAGTGATTAGGCGCTATTCTTGCTTGGTATGATTCACCCGGTTTTGCCTTTGGAAGAAGGGACTTGGCTCTGACGTAAGCGTCCTCGGCCTCTTGATATCTTCCTAAGTGGTTGTAAGTCCTGCCCACATTGATGTGGGCTCCAACGTCATCTGGTTGCACATTAACAGCTGTATTGAAGAATTCTAACGCTTCTGCGTACTTCCCTTCCGCTTCTAAGGCATGTCCTACGTTATTGTACAATTTGGCGTTGTTACGATTTACCTGAAAACATAATACAATTTTAGCAACACGTTCTAAATTACAAATACGCCCAATGATTAAGTTGCTCATCAAAATCTATTTACCTTCAGTCCGGAAGCAAATATTGAATATTCAGTCTTCCAATCCCAATTCCTCATGTAAGTTTTAGCGCTGAACGCCAGTAGGAGGAAAATGAGTGCACTAGCGGCAAGTTTGGCCCGCCTCTTGGCCAAGAGTCGCCATCCGTGGGCCATTAGAAGACACCAGCCCATTGAAGGCATATAGAGCACACGCTCGGCGACCACGAAGCCGACGGGGAAGAATAAGTTAGACGCTGGTAGAAATGGTAGGACGAGTAGCGCTAGGCCCTGAAGGTGGAAATGGAACAGGTTAGTTTTGTTATTTCGACAACGCATAGTTGCAAGTGTGTCCCGAAGTTAAAGTAATAAACCAAAAGAATGTTTGTATTCTTTTTACGCAACACTTTAAGAGGATGTGAATACTTTACCAATCAATACCTCAACTGGTTCAAGTGGTTGGAAAAAAATAAACATGTAAACGTTTATGCTCATCACTCAACAAATGAATGTTTTTCTTTTAGTCTTTTATGCTAACGCGAACGTTTTGAACGGATGTGAATACTTTACCAACCAAATGGTCGACAAAATAAAACAGCGAGGAAAACAAAAGAAAATCTAATTACTGAACTGTAGCTTACCATAGAGAGAGCTGACGAGCGCGTCCTCAGCGCGTGTATGGTCGCCACCACGATGATGACGACCAGCGCCAACGTGGCGATGTTGCGGGGGTCGCGCCAGCACCTCAGGAGCGCTACCGTGCCCATGGTCCAGTCACAACAGAGTGCCTCGGGTAGTGTGAGTAGCCAGGCGTTTAAAGCTGGCAGGTAAGCGAATGTTAGGTGCCTGTAAAGAGAGAGATATAAATGTTAGGAACGTTTTGTAAGAGAAATGAGGTAAGTGAAGTGATGCCGCTGAAATAAATATGCGTATTTTTATGAATTTAGGTATCCAGGAGATACCTGTTTCGTTTGATAGTGATGACGCTGAAATAAATATGCGTATTTTTATGAATTTAGGTATCCAGGTGATACCTGTTTCGTTTGATGCAGTAGTAGGGTGTAATAAATGTATTAATGGGACGCATTGTTAGTCTAGTGGTCGTAAACGCGACTGTTGAGCGTGGGATCCAGGTCGGGTAATTATAATATTATTATTGATGGGCCACCCTGATCGAAATTCAGTAAGGAGGATTTTTTTTGACATGAAGGATCTTTCTTCAGCATCATTTGCTTAGCCTTTTCCCAACTATGTGGGGGTCGGCTTACAGTAGAGCGACTGCCCATCTGACCTACACAACCCATTTACTGGGTAATACGATACCCTTTGGTAAGACGAATTTACTGCTTGATTTCGAATGTCATATATGCTCGATGGCTAATTCCCCGAAGTTGATCGAACGTCCGAGACTGGTTGTCAGACTTTCTGGTTTCTGACGGATTTTTCTTATCAGCTTAAAACGTCATAAATATGGGCCTTATTCATAACAAAAATATCCGTCATGTAACGACTTATTTTGTCTTACAAACAACAAAAAGTCAGCTACATCATCAGTCCAAACAGACAAACAACGTCCACCTTCTAACATCACAAAACGATACAAAGCCAGTCCCTTGTTTATTTAAGTGAATGCCACCATAAGCCAAGAATCCACCGCTTGGACAATGGCGTACGAACGAGAACGCTCATAAAATTAATGTGGCTTAGCTTGTGAGCGGCAGTTTCGCCGCTAGTGCGCTTGTCAAAGCCAATTATCCTTATTACTGGGCGATAAAGACGCAGACAGCCTCGTCCGGTCACAAAAGAAGAAAATACGAGGACATGTTCGTGAATACACGATTAAGTACTTACCAACTGGCTAAGCTTGGTCGGTTGAACGGATAAAAATGAAGAGTGACGTAATCTACTAATTTGAAAATAGTTTAGTGGCTATTCAATGAAAAGTGAATCGTTCTGTCGGCAAACCGTTCATCGGAGAAACGAAGGTCGCAGAACTGTTTCAGAATGTTTTTTCCTGTATGTCTGGAGAGTGCTTATCTTCTCGATCTTTAACTTTTTTCTGTTACCTTATATGGTAGCTGTTCATCAAATGATGATTATACTTTTTCTACGCAGAGTCCTCATTTTTGGGATACTTATAGTAACTTAGATAAGTGCAAACATTACGACAACTTATAATTTCGTGTATAAGTTCTTGTAATGTTTGGAAAACAATAGTTACCTGGCAGGCGGATGAGCAGCTCCAGCAGGGTTGTCGAACCTCGTGAAGACCGGCAACTGCGCACCCATAACGTGCAGCCTAGCAGCCAACAGCGCGAGCGTGGCACAGCACACAGTGGCAACACGTCGCGCCGCCTCGCCGCACGCGCAGCCCCAGCCGCCACCCTTGCCCCACGCGTCCACCCACGACCAGCGACTAATGCCGCCTGAACTTCGACGCTGTAAGAAATTAAGGGGTTAGTTTCGTTATTGCAGAACTGGGCATGAAACAAAATTGTTTATTCTGTAAATAGGATATCGGACTATAAATAATAATTATTATTACAAGCCTGTCTTGTCCCACTACAGGGCAAAGGCATCCCTTGCCTTTTTCCACTTTTACCGGTCTACTGCGATTGTGGGCCAATTCCTTTAAGAAGGACATATAAAAAAAAAGGTTGATGGAGTCAACATTTTCTATGGGAGCCGAGTGTCTATCATCGCATCCGGTCCTCCTGCCAATAATCAATACTGAATTCTGGCTGAAAAGGTTAGTATGTCGTGGAAATTCATATTATAGGTTCTAACTTCTTTAAGATTAGCATCTCAACGACAGTACCTTGGTGTAATGTAGTGCTATTGCCAGATTGCTTAAATACGCAGTACAGCACGGGCTAAATGTAAATATTCTTAATAATTTTTAGAGGACGCAAATACACGAAGAAAATCATAGAGAGAATATTATAGTAATAGTATGTATGTGTATATAACCTATTTATGTATTTGTGTACCTAGTTTTAAGAGTTTTTTTTTATTATTGTCCCTCTCAACCAAAGCACCTGCCATCTAATCTCTTCACCACCCTTGGTTGACTGGTAGAGAATGCCTAAGGCATGAAGTCCGCCTTTGTACCTTTTTGTGCGAAAAGATTAAATAAATAAATAGAGGTATAAAAATATAGAAGGTGAAGCGGTCTGGTTCGAGCACTAGTGTTTGTACCATTCGATTTTGTATTAAAATAAAACGGGACGGCCGCTGCAACGTGCTGGTTAAATTCTGTGGTAAAGGCAGGAAAAAAACGGATGGAAAATAATTCTTGCCCGTTATAGCAGGAGCCCTGGTTTCATTTAAACGTATAGATTGGAACGCTTTATTTACGAAGCGAGGAATAAATTGATCAAAGGCTATTTTGGTTATAATCAAAGTGTATCAATTTTGCTCGACACTTGTTCCCTTATTACAAAACAAAGTTTATCAACAGAGCCAGGCTTAAAGCATGGAGCCATTTTTGAATTGCGAATTTTGTTCCGTGTACGGTAAAGTTTTTGTATAAAGAACTGTATTTCAAACACAGTATCGTTATTTTTACAAAAAACTGGAGCGATGACTTAAACCTTGTCAAAAGAAAAAACTGTTTTTCTTTTAATAAGATCGAATATGACTTGAAACTTCAACTTTTTGCTTCTTGCTACGACGTAACAGCAGTGTTAATACACTGACATTCTACTCTTGTTAGTACAAGAGTAGAATGTGACATAGGGAAAGTAAAGAAAATCCAGTAGAAAAATTTATGTGGCTTACCTTCTGTGCTACGAAAAGTTCGTAGACGACACATACGCCGGTGACGGTAATGCCTTGTTCCTTGCAAAGCATCGCTACGCCAACGCAAGCGGTGCATGCTACGACGTACCGCCAATCTGAAAACATCAAGGTTGCATTACATCCTATGATCTGTGGTAAATTATCTATATTTTTTGTGGGTATTATTAGGAATTAGAATAAGAATAATTTATTGGTCCATTGTTACAAAATAATAAAAAAATATGATTATGTAACTAGAATATTTAACATGCATAGTTATTTGAACAGTGGTCGGAATTCATCATCATCTGCCTTGCCTTTTCCCAACTATGTTGGGGTCAGCTTCCAATCTAACTGGATGCAGCTGGATACCACTTTTTTACGTGGAGCGATTGCCTATGACCTCCACAATTCAGTTACTGGGTATATAATAAGTGGTCGGAGTTGTATTATAAAATAAACACAGAGCAATAAAAAATTGTATCCATAGTTATGTATTTTAATTTCCTCCGATATTACAGCTGATAATTATTCTTGTTTGTTCTAAGTAGAACTTATATATTGGGCTAAACTTCTTTATAATAAAATGTTTAAAAACTAAACTTATTTAATAACACGACAAATACGTGGAACTAAAAGAATTTTAATCAAACTTTTCTCATTCATTCTTCAAAGACTGGGAACTGGTTGTTGAATTATTTAGACTGTGCTTATTGGGGATAAACAAATGAATGTTTTAGGCTGTTGCCAGGCGGGAATCAACTGAAGATATTAAGACTGTGCACACCGGCGTCATAACCGTTTTACTTGCCATAAACAGAACAACCGATCTATACAGGGTGACTTATAATTTGACGTATTCCTTCAAGGAAGTGATAGTATACGTTTTCACGATGCGTTTTTACATTTATTTTTGGCTTTAGTAAAAATAGTTTTTTCAGAAGATTTTAACAATGACTATGAAACAGTTTTATTACATTTCTGCGTACAATAATTTTCACAAACCGAAATTCTATCAAAGACTGTTTTGACTCAGGTCTTCGCTCAGCCTCAGGTACAGTCACCAAAGGATATAAGTAACCAAGGTCTTCATTATAGTTGAAGTTTAGATGGATGTTTTCGAATGAAATTTAATTTGATAAATGAACTGTTTGTTTTCTATTAATTAAATTAAATTTTATTCGAAAAAATCCTTCAGTTTCTTATAAATCTTCAACTATATCCGACGAAATACATACGAATAACATGAGTACCTTATATTGAAGCCTGAACTGTACATTAAAGTATGAAAAGTAAATAAGAATGTCTGGTCTGTATCAGGAATACAGGACATTCACCCAGAACTCGATTTTCAGTATTACCAACATTAAAAGACGTTGAAAATGTTTTTCCCTTATTTAGTGAATGGAGTTTAGAAAGGATTCGTGTAAGTTACGTTTTCTGTTATCTAAATAATAAATGTATGCTCTTAAGGCGTTGTGTGTTAGGGTCGGTGCCCACTGGCGGCACGGCGCGGCAAGGGATTTGTATGCGACGATAAGAATATAACTAGTTTTCTGGCTCCTGAAATACAGGTACTCTAACCTAGCTCTGGAGCCAGGGTCTCACTTTTTCTGTAACCTGTTTTTTGGCAATAAAGAAATTTATTATTTATTATTTATAACTAGTTAGTAAAGCAATAAAAAAACGGGTTGCACTCCGGGAGTGCCGGCAGAAGTGAAAACTTGAATATTAACGTTGTGCATTTTTGATATTTTGGAATGCGGTCTACTCTCCCTCCGTCTTACGAATTTTCGATCAGGTCACGTGTCCTGACGCGAGCTCCGTGTTACGAATTTTCGATCAGGTCACGTGTTCTGACGCGAGTTTAAAAAAAAAGTGCACAACGCCGCTAAAGAAGTTTTCACTTCAAAATTGAAATTTGAATGACACGGCATGTCTAAGCATACCGCAGTTTGGTTTTTGTACGATGATTATCATTGAAAAATCGTAATAAGTACATAAATTGTATTCTATTAAGTTAAATTCCTATTCGTCGCATAAAAATCTCTTGCCGTATCGTGCTGCCATTGGGCACAGGTCGTTAAAGAGTATATTAAGTCTTAATAAATGAATTAGCCAAAAACACTTGTGTAACCACTGGCCCTTTCCGGGCATAAAATATTACTAGTTGCATTTTACGTTGATTCTATAATGATGAGTAGGTATGATAATAATGGTTTATTTCATACTTATTATTATCGAAGTGATTCTAATGATTCTTAGCGTAAATTAAACCTAATACTGCTTAACTTTTGACATATATGTAGATGCATAAGAGGTACCTACATACGTAAGAAGTTGAGACGTGGAGGGTGACCCTAATGCGTTAGTTTGACATAATCTGTTACACTGATAAATAAGTACCTACGCTGGATTAAATAATTATACGATACGAAATGCCAGTTGTTTTTTGTGTCGATTCAAAGCGCCCCCGCTCGAGGGTCTCAGGAACTAAAATTGATACATTGTTGCAAATGGCCATCGTGTTGTTTTCTTACCTCTCTGATGATTTAGGTCTAAATCATGGAATAAGACTTTTTTCTGTATTTTGTGTTTACTACGAGATATTTAGAACATTTTTATCATGAGAGTATGCGCATTTTGTAAAACTTGCTATCAAAAATATCAGGGACTCTCACATTGCTATCAGCAGCGCCAAAACGGCGTAAATGAAGTCTTTGTTTTGTCATCGCTAGTATAAAGTCCAGCGTAATTGTATAATCATAGGTCAGTGATCTGTTAACAAAAACAACAGAGGGAAAAACTTCTTCAGATTGCTACCTTTGTCTCTCCGTATAAAACTCTGGCCAAACTTAGGCTTATCCGCGCGGGATGCGGGATGAAATTCGCTCACGCCGATTGTGTCAACTATTAGAGGTGTTCAAACTGGCGCAAAAAGTCGCGTGACTTCTTTATAATTATAACAAACGACGTGCACACTCGCGTCCCGCATCCCGCACGAGATTCACCTCAGTGCAAGTGTGTGCATAGCTTAAAACAAAGGACATGAAACAAGCGTTCGTCTACATGTCCAATGTTCACGTCCTCCCCGTATAAATTCTGTTACACAATCATATCGACATAATATTTTCCTTTATATTACCTGTGTATCTTCTCCGCTGCGAGGCGCGCGCGTAACACAGTAGTGCTCCGAGGAAGAATAGCGACGATAACATCTCTGCTCGTCCTACCACGCCCGTCACCTGTCAGAAAAATATTTTTTATTAGATAAAATATAAGTTGTTAGATTCTGTGATGGAACATTCGAATGATCAGAACATCAGGGCTTGTTTTATTTATTTATTTGCGTAGACAAATTTATTCTGTAAAGTTCATTTCGATTCTCACTCTTGAAGTAATCGTATTGAATCCTATATTTAAGCTTGTACGGTGCAGTTTGGATCTGGTTTCTTTTTGTTTGTTGTCATCTTGATTTTTAATTAATTAGAGACTTAACTACATAAAACATATTTTAACTCGGTACTTGATTGTTATTGCTACTATTATAATAATTCCTTTAGCCTTATATTTATTCGTAAGTGGACATTGTTCTTTTGGATAAGTATATAATCTTTAAACCGTTAAGACGTTTTTCAAAATCCTGTATTCTCAGCTCGACTGTTGGAATTGAAGTATTAAGTAAAGCTACAGCATCAGCCATTAAAAAACCAGTCAAGTGCAAGTCGGACTCGCGCACCGAGGGTTCTGTACAATTTTGTAGGTATGTAACTACAAATTTACGGTTTTCGGATTTTTTTCTTTACTTGTGCTACATGACATTGCTTCTAGCCAAATTTCATGATTCAAGGTCATCGGGAAGTAGGTATAGGTTTGATTCCCTTGTGAGTATCAAAATATGCCGCATAAACGCCCGTATCTTTTGATTGCGTTTATTTAGAAATTTGATTTTTTCACTGCTTCAAGGAATTGCAGCCCGGAGTATTTGATATTAATTTCAAATTGATAACTCCACGCGTTCTTGAGAAAAAGGGTCTTGACAGACGGACGGACAGACAGACGGACAAAGAAGTGATCTTATAAGGATTCCGTTTTTCCTTCTGAGGTACGGAACTCAAAGAATTACTACATTACTAAGTAATGAAAACGAGCGAGTTATCTTTACACACCAAAACCATGTGTAAAATTAATCATGTTAAGTTATCCAGAGACTGCAATACCTACCAAGAAGAAAGGTAGTTACTCCAAGACTCCAAGATGTTTTCCTAACAACCTGCCACTTCTTACGCAGAGTTGTTACTAAAAGACCAGCCCATTACTCTTTTACGACGTTTCGAGGTAAAACCTTCAAGTTTACAACGCGAGCTTCCAAGAAAAAAGGGACAAGTTCAGAAGGCGCCGTAAAGATTGCGAAAATAGCAGCGACTGCGCCACAGTCTATAAAAATAGCAAACATGGTTAAGGCTTACGTACGGGCCGCAGTAGTCCCACGTTCACGACTTGATTACGGCGAGCACACTACAAACACATTTCCTCTACTCTGTGATCTTCACGAAATAGGTTCACAACTTTACTTAGAACAAGACAGTTTTTGGAAAATAACGGTCTTTAATATTGAATATGGAAGAATAGAACGTGAAGGTTCCTTATTTAAAAATTCTGCAGAAGTCCTGCAGATGCAAAAAGCGGTTGGTCTTTTTTAAACCAGACAATGAAATATCCTCGCAATTAAAAACAAAATCTGTGCATTTATTCTGAAATGATGAGTACAGTGGTAGCCTAGTGGTAATGGCCACGACTTACGAGTTTGTAGGTCGTAGGTTCGAACCCAGACAGGCGCTTTACTTTATGTTTATTATTATTTCATTACTACTGCTCTCAAAACGGTGAAGGTCAAACATCGTGGAAAACGTTCTAGAACCGAACATTCAAAGACATATGACATCTACCAACCCGCACTGGGCCCTCTTGGTAGATTACGCCTCACTCCCTCACACTGAGAGGAGGCCTGTGTCCCAGCAGAGGGAAGATTACAGGCTGATTATACTATTGTGTTTATTATGATCACTTTAAAATTTAAAAATACTTTCAGGAAAAAGTACTAACTTTGTATTGAGTTTGAGAATAAACTTTTCGAATTCAGCGTAAAAAAATATAGGTTACACACGGCAACTCAACGTTGATATAAATCGTATGCAATATAAAATACGACACAATAAAAACGAGTGGTTCTAATTGGAAGAAAAGTTTAAAGATCATCAAGTTCACACCTGACGGGGCGTAAAATTTGCCATACTAGTTGACGAGTGGGGTTGCCATAAAGTATCCAGCTGCCAGCGGACGGTCGTTGGTCGTTATTGCTACCGTCAACAACGTATTTTGAGAAAGGAACATAAAATGGACTGCAGCCTCGTAAACTGTTTTGACGATTTTGAAAATTCTTTTTGGAGGACCTTAGACTTGGAACCTTGTCAAACTGGAAAGTCGTAAACAGCTACCGAGGTTTCTGAACAACAGTGCATTTGTATTCTGGGATCAATTTTTGGAAAATAAAAAATGGTCCATATTGGCTCAGGTTCAGTTGGAAACCAGCGTCAGGCACTAGTTGTCTGGCATTTTTGCTGAACTGGGCCTTTTGAACCTTTTTGGTGCAGCGTGAGGCACACTTTCCTGCTATTTTCTTACATCGGACTTTAAAGTTTCTATTTGATTTTTATTTGTTGCTATCAGAAGGCCAATTCTTGTAATTTAAAACGTTCAAAATCTAGTCGCAGTCTCATCTCGGCGACAAGGAAATGTCAAAAACTTATCAAAATGTAGTGAAATTAGAAGTATTTTTTGATAGATTGAGACTGAGATCAGGCTGTGAACGTTCTTAAAATTACGAGAATTGCCCCTCTGATGTATGTATCTGGCGTATGGTGTGTCTTTTAGTCTGTGCAAAATAAATGTATTTTCTTTCTTTCTTTCTTTCTTTCTGTGGGACAATACAGGCTGAATATATAAAATATATCTACCTAGATACTAGATAAGTGGATTACTGCATGGTAATCTGATGATCCTTTACGTGCAATCTCATGAAAACCTCAGAGATTCAACCTATCAAAATAACATGTTTTTCACGATACAACGAAACGAATTGAGATCTTCGTTTTTTCAATCGGTTAACAACGAAAATATCAGATCGTTCGCCGTTCGAGCTATAAACAGAAAAACATTCTGAAAACGCTTGCTCGACACGCTTGCGACACGATGGCTTGATTGCCATCAAATCGTATTTTTTTTATGTCGAGCATAAAATTAATTTCATCCGCAGATGCACGAAGCAGGGGAGCGAATACTACTCTACTTACCGGCAACTCTGCATTTTTTTTTTTAATAAAAAGTATTTTCTACTTGCCTTTGCATTTATTGGATTTAGTTCCTGTTTTTACTTCTAAATTTGGATTGGTGTAAAACAATCTGATTAGCCTGTTTTGTGGAATCGAATTCTTTATTATAATATATTTGAGGACAAAACTGGAAGTTTTTTTCTCGTTTATAATTTCGTTCCACGAATTGATTTTTTCCTTTTTGCATTTATTTTGTAAGTACTTTAATATAACGACACCTTTCGCCAGATTATTTATTCAAAACGGACAAGAATTAGTGCTTTTCAAAAGTCATTGCGTTTTGAGAACTACGAGTCGACAAATCAGGTGCTTCTAACCAACTAAATTCTAAGGTTGGCACCAAATTCACTGAGATTTTCTGACAAGTTAACAACTAAAACTTTGCAACTTTATATCAACTTCAATATTTGAATAAAACATTTTTCGATTCAGTACCTTTACCGCGCACTAGACAGAAATACAAGAGAGCTTGTCACCGAAAGAAATTGGCATCGTAAAACGTACGCGAAGTGGTCTAGCACTTGCATCCCCACATAAAATGCACGAATACTTAGTACCTACATACCGACTGCATCCTAATGTAGTTTTATGTACTGACTGAATATTTAGGCAGAAGTTTTGAAAATAAAGATGAAGGGGCCAAGAGTAAGATGGCCATTGGCCATGGCCCATGTAATAGGGGACGAGCCTATTGCTAGTAACCGGGCACAAATGTAGAGTCCGGATTAAAGTACCCCTAAATAAACAAAATAAAAGTAACATTTGATGTACTCAGAGCAAATACGAGTGCAATGAGAAAAATCAGCTCCCGGTTTTTATATCATGTTATTAGTTCCTAGGTTTTTTTGCAGTTTCACGGGTTTTGTGAACATTTACGTTTATTTGAAACCATCAATATACCCGTACAAACGAACGTTTAAATATACGAAAGGCTTTAACTCTTTTGCGAATTCCCATTTTAGTTTGTGAACTAATTTCAGGCGCAAGCATCAATTTTGCTCGTTTTTAGAGTACTATAAAAGCCTTTGCATGTTTTATCGACCAACCCTACCTGCATAGGTATTTGACATCTAAGATCAGGGCTTAACATGATCTTCTACTGAGGAACTTAAAACCTAAACTAACTAATTCACGCTTTGCACAGAAAATACATGTAGTATTAAACCATCTTTCACGAGCTTATAACACAGTATACATTTTTTAGTTACTAATCCGAATTCTAATAAAAAATCCTCGTATGTACGACACACTTTAAAATATAATGAAGTATCAGAATGAAAACAACGAAACAAATGAAATGTCGAACAAAATATGCGGTCGAATCGGAAAAAATCACAACGGATACTGTCACACACAGCGTGTTGGTATTTTGAACGCAAAACGTTTAATATCTGGAATGAATATTAACCGAATGCCATCCGATACGACCTCAAAGTTTTAAAAGCATTCCAATCCGCTCTGGGGTTGCAATATTTTGGTCTATTTCATATTTTAGTCGCCTATAAAATACCGAAAAGGTCTGAGAAAAGATTTTTCAGCGAATCAGGCAAGTTTTAATAAAGGATGCAGTGTCCGAAATTGGTTCAATGATGGCCTAATTTAATCAGGCTTCCATTAAGACCTTTTTAAGCCATCCTTTGTGAAAAATGTTTCGATAAATAACTTTTTGAGTGTCTTGTTAGATGAAAGACAAAGGAAGAGCCTTGTTATTATATGAACCAGATTGTAGGATTCATGAGGAGATCAACATTCGAGATACCTACATTTGTATGTTCTTATACAGGAAAAATTTAACCAGTGCGCCAACTGTAACTATGAATTCAGCATATGATTCTATACCCCCTAGCAAACAATTTGACCGCGTAGGTGCATTTTATTATTTATTTATTTATTTTATTGTTTTGTTGCACTTTACTATGAAACAGCAGATTTTATTTTCTGACGAAAATAGTACCTTTGTATTCAAATTATAATTATGTCATATCCAACAATTTACAATTATGTCATATACAACAGTAAAATATATAATTTTACTGTGTGTACATAAATTATAAAATAAATAACTTTTTTTTTTACCCTAGGGGTTCTAGAATCGTGTGCTGAAATTTTTATCCTGTATAGTGACTTGCACACACACAGGGCAGTGTGACATACAGTAGTACATAAAGTGTGGCATATATATTAATAGCGACAGGCTCCCATAGCAACCCCAACATTTACCTCAATAACTTGAGACGGATACAATATCCTTCACTATTTTTAGGGTACCGCTGACGATTCTGACAGTTCCTTTATATGCTCTACATAACGCGTCTGGCATTTGATGTGTGAATTCCCGGAAACTCAAATTTTCATAGAGGTAGTAAGAAAGGAAGGTGTGACCTTCCCCCGGCATCTCCACTTACTTATTGACTTAATTTATATTTCTAGAGATCGTAACATAATTGACAATTATAGAGGCAGAGGTGATATGCAGGGGTATTGCGTAAGACGCTAACAGTGCAATGGCTTTAATTTTGACAGTTCAATAACATTCATTGCGTTATTTACTTTGTTGAGTCAACAAATTTTTCTAATATATGAAGCAATGGATTAGGAATATCCTTCAAAATGATTCAGATTGGAATTGATAGTGTGTTAAGCAATCAGGGTGCAGTTCTGAACTCAAATCCGTCTGACCTATCGAAAATTCATACCGAGTAATGCATAAATTATAGTACATGCTTGCACCCTGTCATATCGAAATGACATTGGATCGTCTGTACAGATTAATCTCTCTATGTGAAGCCCTTTTACTGCTTACCTTTTCACGGGGACAGCCCAATCCAGAAAGCTAAAGACGTGGCTAACATAAAAGACACATCTTCGTCAAAGCCGCGTTTCAAACATGCATAGTTCCAAAGAGACACACATCACTCACGATAGACACTCCTCAAGCTACACTACAGCTATAAAAATAATATACTCACCGCCTCAGTATGAATAGGATGAACGGCAAACAAGATGGCGGCGACAAAACTCGCAAACTCCGGCAGGAACATTGCGCACACCCTGTAACAGAATAACTAGGTCACTGGATGGATAAACAGGCTGAATATGTTGCCACGGAGTAGATAGCTACAGAAGGCTAGCTCCGTAAAACTGGCAAAACCACACAAAACTAGCAACCAGAAGAAGCATACAAGCACACTCGCGACTGGCATTTGTTTTGGTTTGAGATCGCCTCACGTACGCGTCTATGTACAGTCACCAAAGGAGATAAGTAACCAGGGTCGTCGGATATAGTTGAAGTTTACTAAAAAACCGATTAATGTTTTCGGATAAAATTCATTTATCAAATTAAAGGAGGTCAGCAAAAGCCCATACAACTTTGCCCAAACATGTACCTCGAGGTACACGTGCACCAAATCGTAGAGAAAAATAGAGGAATTCGAAAATAATTGTGTTTTTATCGATAAATTATTTAAAATATTAATTACCTGTAACCCAATTAAATCATGTGGCAACTTTGCATGTACGGGTTGACATTAGGAGTATATGGGTTCTGTGGACATTATTTCGTGGGTCATTCACATGTCATTCCGTTCGTTCCTGGCTTGATCCAGCTTGATCTATGTTAAACTGGGATCACAGAGTACTGTTACTATACGGCTGGGATGTGACGGAGATCAGAGTCCCATCTAGTTGGAACCCTTGGATGTCGACGCTAAGGAACTCATTTATTTATCGAGTTTGTTAATCGCTCTGATAGACTTCTAACACTGCTTCTAATATTAAGTAGGTACTGTTCATCAACATTCACACCTTGTATTCAGCTACTTTTGGGTATAAGCATCCTTTCTTAAGTTAGGTAGATACATAACTTTGTCTAACGAAAATCGATTATACAATGAGAGTTATTATTGAATTCAGATTGAATTATACTATAAAAATATTTGAAATGAAACAAAACAACAGCAGCTGAAGCCGACAGCAGACAACTGTCAACTTGACATTTTTTTTTATAGGTAAGGTAATGGACCAGGGTAGTATAATTGTGCCCAAAATGGCGAGCTTTTTATTATGTTAAAAGTTATTTTATTCTCGTCCCCGGGTAACCACAAGAAAAATATATAAATGCAATATTATTCAGTGTAATCTAGTGTATTTTATTTCACTAAGTGTACTCGGTACTTCGTTTGGGCAGATTTTGGTGAAATCCTTTCATTCGAAAACATCAATCGCTTTCATACTAAATTTCAACTATATCCGACGACCCTGGTTACTTATCTCCTTTGGTGACTGTACATAGACGCATACGTGCGGCGATCTCAAACCAAAACAAATGTCAGTCGCGAGTGTGCTTGTTTGCTTCTTCTGTAAATATATATTCTGTGATGTTGTGGTCCTCTAGAATTACAATGTTTTTGTAGACCGTAGTATATTTACCAATGTTTGAACAGGGTTATTAGCAATCAAGAGTGGTGTATCAGTGTGGTATCAGTTACAAATGGACGGATACTCGGTTAGCATTTGGGGGGATTGGAGGGAAATTATGGGAAAATATGGTGTAGTGTTGGGAGAATTGAAATTGTATTAAATAGAAATGATTTGCGGTTTGCAGCGTTTGTTTGTTATTGCTTTAGTTTTATAACTGAATATGTTTGTCTTTATTTTGAAACATATTTTCACATCGATTTCGTATACGTAACCAGTGGCAATAAATTGGCGTGTAGTGTTTAAAATATGATACTTTCTGGATCAGTGGACCGACTTTCTGAGTTCATCAACGAAGATACGGGGCAGTCCTAAAGTAGTTCAAAACTTCGAAGTGAATACTACACCCGATTAATTCACTTTTTAGGACGGGCAAAAATACAGCGGGAATAGGGACATCTGTCAAATCGTAGTATTGTTAGGTTGGGACCCGAACTAATCTTATGTCCGTAGGTGATACTCGTACGGAGTAGAATTCACATGTGACTTCGGCAAAAACTACGGATTTCGTGCTTAGGGAGTATACCTCCCTAAGCACGAAACCGGGCCTATAAGTACTCAGCAGTGGGTGGAACAAGGCTGCCAGTGATGATAATGATGATTATTTAAAATATTGTCTAACATACATTTTAAAGAAAACCCCGAAAAGCACGAAAGTTTGAAAACCAGTCTTAGCAAGGGGTATCGTATTACCTAGTAACTGGGTTGTGGAGGTCAGATAGGCAGACGCTCTATGTAAAATACTGGTATTTAGCTGCATCCGGTTAGACTGGAAGCCGACCCCAACATAGTTGAGAAAAGGGTAGGCAGATGACGATATATTTTAAAGAAAACACCTAATCACAGGTTTCCAAATAACGAAAAAAAAAAAAAAACAAATCCAACCGTCTGCTACACAAAGATTTAAACAATTTTCACTTCAATTTCTTTTCAATACCTGAACTGTAGCCGGACTCACCCGCACGGGCATACAAATAAAACCTTAAAAATGTTTGAAAAGGTAATAGCTAGCGTTTCCAGCGCTTTATTTCTATTGGATAAGCAGCGCTGAGCCGTGAAAACTTTTGTGGTTTCATTTCGCACGCACGTTCGCACGTCAGGCCCGCTAAACTTTTAATAGACGGATTTTTGTGTTTACTTCTAGGTACGAGTATATGGAAAACTTTAATGACTTGTTTGGAACGGATTAGTATGACAACGTAGGGTAAAAGTTTGATTAGAAATCACTTTGGGGTGCTTAACGTTAGCTTTATTGTTAAGCCATGTTTTTGTAAAGGGATTTATTGAAACAACACGAAATCAAAGCGATTGTGTTCGATGTTTTTCTTTGTTATTCATTATCATTCCTGCCTTTATCCTAATTTATTTGGGGTAGGCGCAACTTGTCTTTTTCTTCCATACTTCTCTATCAGCCGCCATCTCGACAGTCACCCCCTTTCTAACCATATCATCATTCACACATTCCATCCATCGTTTCTTTGGTCTTCCCCTACTCTTATAGCCATCGACATTCATACCCAAAACTCTCCTCACGACATTTTCCTCATTCCTCCGTATCACATGCCCATACCATGACAACTGATTTCCACACAACTTTTCAGTTACCGGTGCCACTTACAGACTTCCTCTTATGTACTCATTTCATATGATCCCTATTATCTTGCTTATTTATTTGATCTAGTCGTATTTAGTTCTTTGGCTTATCGGCTTTTAAGGCACTGAACAAGCTAACAATTGTTAGACCAAGTAACCGCCCTCACTGGACTCTCTGTTACGATCACCCTGAGAGAAACCGAGAACTGAAAGAAGTGGAAGAACATCGTGCATGAAGCCACGAAGGCCTTTCAGGCACACGACCTTCACTAATGAATTACGCTCAGAGCAATTCAACTGGCAGTGGACTAAGTGTCATAATTAGATTTTAACTTTCGTTTTTATGCTTAGCTTTAGTCTTTATTAGTTCATCGATATCCTTCGGTTTCTCAAAAAGTAATGAAAGCATCTCAAGATCCGAACAGCCATCTACAACCTATGACATAAGTGATGTCCGATCGAAGCCAAGTTAATGTCGAATGTCACTTAGTAATATCACCCGGGACCGGTGATGTAATGCCCTCTCAGAGGCGAACGGACTAAATTAGGCGTCATAAATTGACCACCCATCAGAGTGACGGTTCGGCCGAGACCATAATTTAATCACACGGATCGAACGATCATGTCATTATCTTTACTGCGAACACAGCTTACAAACGTTCACTTCGGTTAGTTGACCTTTCAGAAAATTGGAGTCTGTTAACCGTAAATTAAAGCAAAATAAACGTTCAACTGTATTTATGGGAACACAAAATACAATGTAGCATTGAGAGACGAAATTGAGAAAGTTATAACTGAAACGGAACAGGTAATAACAACAAACCACCAGGGACTGTCAACTGAGTTATCAACAGCACTTTAAAATTGAGTCGACAATTTTTACCGCCGCCGCCGTCTGCGCTGTCTCGTGAAATATATAGCGCGGTACGTACGTCCTGACCGTGTAAATTGTGGAAGTCGAATGACAATAATTGGGCAACTTTGTCCAGTGGCGCCGCCGCGTGGCGTGCAACCGCAACTTTGCCGCAGAGGTGGAACAACGGCTAATTGAGACTAACGCTGCGAAGGTGCTCCCGACGGCTAACTTCTGCCGGAATTAAGGCACTCGTTAGTGACTTTTTGCGAATCTGACGAAATCTCTTACGAAGTTGGTGAAAAAACATTTATAGCTAGTTTGTTCGCGGCGAGCGCACCTAATGAGCTCCTCTCAATCGATACGCTTGTGACGAGGATAGTGGCTTGTTTCGTAATTATGACGATCTGTTTTATGTTCCTCGTTTTATATCGAAACTTTTAATTAAACTACTTGGAGACGTTAGGCTAAACGACACGTAAGTAACTTAGTGCAAGTCGACCCGTAAAAACTTTAATCATATTTTTGATGTGTGGCTTCATGCCATGTTTACGTATACGACGGAGCCTCCACGCTAGATATTGTCGACGTGATATAAATTATGACCCATTGAGCTCTGAATATTCGAGCTATAAATATGTTCATTTACATTTGAAAGGCCTAAATTAATGTAGATCCGATGTATTCAATATTTGGAATTAACTAGTAGAGGTATTACGGATCGTGTTCTTATGTTTATTGTATAATGTATGGATTCTGTTAATTGCTATATTCATTCTTCATTTCTAAATTGTATGTGTTGATATTTACATAATTATAAAATAAATTGATATCATGTTCAAAAGCAGGTAATTTTAGGACTGAAAACATAAAACAGACTATTTTTTTAGTCCAATGAGATCTTTGTTGGTTACTACCAAAAATTTCCTTTTTTTACTGGGTTCTGCTTACGTAATGCGGGTCTACCCGACGAAATGGCCGATAAAAATTAGTTTTAAGTATTATGACTATAGTTATTTTCACTACCCGCAAGCTCCGATGGCAGACACTCAGGTTAAATATTCATTGAATTTCTAAATGTACCTACACGAAAATATCAAACACTCAACCTATTTTCACAAAGTCTACAAATATATATTAGGAACATACTTCAGAAACAATTTTGCCGTAATTGGACTTCTTGTACACCTTTTAATACGAAAACATAAACAATAAAAAATATTAATAAATTTAAAAGAAAAACTTAAGTATCATCCATCTGAAATAACCAACCCACGACCATTCTATTTCCATCGAAATTCCACAACACTCGATTATACTGATCTTTTTATCGATAAAATGTTGATCACTCGGAATATCGATTACGCTGAAAATGTTCATAGGGTCACCTTGTTTGCAGCTTGTCGCGCCGCTGACGTAGCTACAACCAGCTTGCGTAGCACTTTCGTAGCACTACGTAGCGCTGTCGTAGCGATTATTAATACGTACTCTACGCTTTTGTATCGCGGTGTCGAGAGGATCTCGTGACGTAGAAAATTGTTTCGTCTGCGTTGACTTTGCGGGTGGCGAGGTACGTATTATTGGATTACATCAAAAACATTGGAAGTACCAACACCGTTCCCACTGCTGAGGACACAGACCTGTTCTCTGTGAGAGGGAATGGGATATAATCCACCACGAGAGCCCAGTGTGGGTTGGTAAAATGTCTTCGACATGGCCCCATCAATTCAGATGTAGAAATAGCTCAGGAATTTGAAAACTTCTTTGCTAATATTCCCCTTAAAACTACTGAAGCTTTAAATTCTTCCCCCACGCTTTCTGCTGCCTTACTTAAAAGGAATGTAAAGGCATGCCCTTCGGAGCTTAGGTTTCAGCATACAAACCCCCAGGCTGTTATAAGAGCTTTTAAAGATCTTAAAATTAAATCAACAGAAGATCTCTGGGGTATGTCTGTAAAAGTATGTAGATCTCTCATCGAAACCATTGCGCCCTATTTAGCTTTCATATTTAACACCAGTGTTGACCAAGGAGTCTTTCCGGATCTTATGAAACATAGTAAAGTAGTACCATTGTTCAAATCCGGTGATAGTAAAGATCCCAACAATTATAGACCTGTGTCAATTCTGCCAGTTCTCAGTAAGGTGTTTGAAAAGTTGATGCTCAATCAAATGTTACGTCACTTTAATAAAAATTACATCTTTCATGAACACCAGTACGGCTTCACCAAAGGGCGTTGTACCACTGACGCCGGTGTTACCCTAATGAAGAACATTTTTAACGCCTGGGAAGAAGCACAAGATGCTATTGGAATCTTTTGCGATCTCTCTAAGGCGTTCGATTGCGTAAACCATGAAACACTTCTGATGAAACTCGAGCACTATGGGATTAGGAAAACAGCACTTGACTTGTTAAGATCATACCTGAAAGATAGAAAGGTTAAAATCCAAGTAAATGGCGTAAACTCATTGGGTTCTGAAATGACAATGGGCGTTCCTCAAGGTTCGATATTGGGTCCATTCCTCTTTTTAGTTTATATTAATGATTTACCCCAATTACTTCAAAATCAACCGAAGATGGTGTTATTTGCAGATGACACATCATTGATCTTTAAAATAGACCGACGGTCACAAAATCTTGACGACGTGAATAACTCTATTCTTCAGGTCCAAGATTGGTTTACGGTTAATAATTTAGTACTTAATGAAAAAAAAACAAAATGCATTAGATTTAAATTACCTAATGTTAGAAGTAGCGAATGTGACATCGTATTGAATGGCCAAAAATTAGAATTTGTTAATCAGACAGTTTTCCTAGGAATCACGCTAGACGAGAAATTACAATGGGGACCTCATATAACATCTATTGCGGGGCGGCTAAGCTCGGCCGCATATGCTGTTAGAAAGATAAGACAATTAACAGACGAAGAAACCGCTCGCTTGGTCTATTTTAGTTACTTCCACAGTATTATGTCATATGGCATTTTACTGTGGGGTCGGGCTGCTGACATTGAATCCATTTTTATTTTGCAAAAGAGAGCTGTCAGAGCCATTTACAATCTACGTCGCCGCGAATCTCTTAGGGAACTATTTAAAAGGATTAATATTATGACGGTACCTTGCCAATTCATTTATGAAAATATTATGTATGTAAGAAAAAATCAACATCTTTTTAATAAAATAAGTGATAGACATAATTTTAATACTAGAAATAAAGATAAATTAGATCAACCTTTTTTCAGATTATCTAAAGTTCATACATCTTTTATGGGGTACTGTGTTAAATGTTACAACAAAATACCTTGTGAAATATTGCAATTAAATGAAAGAAAATTTAAAACTTATATTAAAATTACACTTTGTAAGCAAGGATATTACAAATTAGAGGATTATATCCAAGATAAGAATGCTTGGAAACATGCTGGTCTTGCTCCATAGGACAATCTCTAGAGTCTAGACAAAATCAAACTGGTTGCTAATGTAATTGTATAATTTATTCTTTTTTTTTTTTTGACATTGATTTACATTCTGTAATTACTTGGGGTCACACCCGGACTTATTACTCCTTATTTATTTATGAAAATCGTCTACGTTTGGAATGTTTGTGAATATGTGAGCACCATGTATCTATCACATAGTTGATCTATATGTCATGGTTACATTTATCCATTTTAATTCTTTTACCTATTGTGGTATAGTAAGTTTATTTTTGGGTGCATCGTCTTCACATATAATTATATAAATAATGTATGCAATATATTGTAAAGCATTTTAAAAGAGTAACGGTGGAGTTTCTTGCCCATTCTTCTCCATACGAAAACTACCTTTTGGAAGGGGCGACTAGAATCAATTTTATTCTAATTTTATTTTTGACGTTCAAAAGTGCCTTTTATGTGCCTATTTGAAATAAATGATTTGACTTTGACTTTGACTTTGACTTCGAATTTCCTCACGATGTTTTCGTTCACCGTTTTTGAGAGCAATGGTGATAAAATAAATTACACGAAGTCAAGCGGCTGCCTGGGTTCGAACCTACGACCTACACAACATTGTAAGTCGGGGCTGTTACTACTAGTTCACCACTGCTCTCAATTTAATATCAAATAACATAATAATAATTTCTGGACAGACATGATTTTCTGTTATTTGATATTTGAAAACCCTGAAGGTGTAAGGCTTTATTTCATAGTACACGCATAGTTCGACGGTATAACAAAAGTAATAGAATTTCTAAATAAAAAAAAACAAATAACACTTCAGAATTCCCGATATTATTCTAGAATTAAGCTGTCAAACGACCAACGATGTTATCAACGCGGCTCAACTATAGTTAATTACATGTAGGGGAGTGGATTACTTAACGATAGCTATTCGAAGAAGGTAATGGGTGTCTATTGGACGACATATCGCGTGCCACATACTGCACTAGGTTATTAAGTGCAGAAAATAGGTGTGATTTGCTGCAAATGCGTTCACGTCACTTGTGAAGTCGTGACTAGTGTTCAACCATTTTCACAGGAAATATAAAAAGTTATCAGACGTAAGTGTACTTATTTTTTTTTAGTTTAAAGTACGACACTACTTATATATAGGTATGTTAAAAAATATAGTTTACTTTGAATTTTGTGGGTGTGCTATCAAAACGGCTACGGAAAACATCGTGAGGAAACCGGCAAGTCCCAGAACCAAAAATTCGTAGACATGTGACATCTACAAACCCGCACTGGGCCCGCGTGGTGGATTACGGCCCACTCCCTCTCACCGAGAGGAGGCCAGTGTCTAGGCAGATTATGCTATGTACCTACTCGTACAAGTCTTTCTAAACCACAAACACAACCCCACAATGAAATTTTAACATAGCCTAAATTGTTCCCACCGCTGGGACACAGGCCTCCGTCCTTTAACTATAGAGAAGGCCGAATAACCAAATACGTATGTTATAGTCAACTATAATGCTGAATATAGGCTCTCCCTTAAATTCTTCGTTACACCATAGCCCATTATCACGGTACCACCATCCAATTGCTCTGAAATTCTAGGAAATTGCGGACAGCTTCATAGGTATTCAGTAGGTACTAGAAAGCTGGTTCATTAAACCGCCAACTATTCTGATAATTAACATAATGGTTGTGTAAGAATACCTACCTATTCCTACTTGCGTGAAGAAAGGGGATGTCTATCATTGGACAGTACACATCGCGTGTGAAACGGAATATACGTGTGATTGGATGCATTTGATGCGTTATCAGGTGTACTCAACCTTTCCTTTCTTGGCAGGATAGTAATTGGAAACTTACCTTGTAGTTACAGAAATAGCAGGTAAGTATTGTTTTGTTTAATCCATGGTGAGCTCATTCAGGAACAGTCAAGTGGTGGCCTCGACTTACGAGTTGTAAGGTCGTGAGTTAGAATCCAGACAGGAACTTTACTTTACTGTATTTAATTTCATCTCCACTACTCTCAAAACGGTGAAGGAAAACATCGTGAGGAAACCGGTATGTCCTACAACGAAAAATTTGAAGACATGTGACATCCAACCCGCACTGGGCCCGCATGGTGGATTATGGCTCGCTCTCTAACCGAGAGGAGGCCTGTGTCCCAGCTGTGGCAACATTATAGAATGATTACGTATGTATGAGTTCATTTCTTTAGTTTTGTTTTTCACTGTAATATAATTAAAGCATCGATTTGTTATAGTCCTACTGCAAGACAAAAGAAAACTTAGCACGCTAGCACAATGTTGATCAAATTTAGATCTTATAAGTCCAGGTTTCCCAATAATGTTTTTTTCACCGTTGGTATGACAGCGATGTCTGAGCTTTGAGATTAACTTTACTTGGAAAGTACATTATTATAATAAAATTAATCTCACTCGTGCTCAAGAGGCGGGTATTTTAACCTCCATGTGACATACATATTATAAGGGGCTTGGCAGGTAGGTCCATACTCGCACACGTGTAAGTTGACAGCTATTTTAGTCCGAAGGTTGAGTTTCCCTGCTTTTAGTAACCGTTTTCCTTCAACACTTCAAACGCATAAATATTTAAGATTTCTTAGAAAAGTATTGCGGTATACATTCTTGTATTATAAGGGAGTTGGTAGGTAAACACACATTTGCACACGTGTAAGTTGATTGCTATTTTAGTCTTTATAAAAAGGTTTGGCTGGTCCGAAGGTTGAGTTTCCCTTCCTTTTAGTAGTAGTTTTCCTTCAACACTTCAAATGCATAAATGTTTAAGATTTCTTAGAAAAGTATTGCGACATACATATTTATATTATAATGGACTTGGTAGGTAGGTACATATTTGTACACATGTAAGTTTTCAGCTATTTTAGTCCTTATAGAAATGCTTGGCTGGTTGAGTTTCCCTTGCTTTCCCTAGTAGAGGTTTCCTTCAACACTTCAAATACATAAATGTTTAAGATTTCATAGAAAAGTAACCTTATAGTGTTCTTTTATAAGAAATAATCCAAAATAGATTTCAGATTACTTAAAATTCTATTTCAATATTTCATTCCTACTATTGGAAAGTGACGAAGGCGGATTCGAGGAAATGTAAATGGAGGTACGTAATGTTTGTTTTTAACGTTCCGTTCATGTGTTGTGGCTTTTCATGGTTGCTATTGTGACGTCTATGTTTTCCTTGTTTTATTTGAGAGCTTGCAATCAAAAACATAAGGTATTCTTAGCATTATTTTGCACATGTTTTTCGAATATAAAAAAGTACAATAATTTGAGTGTGGTTTAATTAAGAACATCCGGACTAAAAACATTTAAATATACATACGATAGATGGGACAACGCGAACAACACCAACATCTACTAGGTAGAATCTACAGGTCACCTCGCTCAGTTTGGTTCTATGTGTCGTGTCATAGGTCCCACATAACAGAGGGGTAATTATCGTAATTTTAAGAACGTTCACAGTCTGATCGAAGTTTGTTTGTTTGTTTTGTTTTTTTTAAAAAACGTTGCCCCATACTAGGAATTACTCCTGTATCGTGGGTGCGTTTACAAACATTTAAACTCACATACACAAACAGCCAAACCTGGAACAAGTAGTTGTTCCAGGTCTGGCTGTTTGTGTATGTGAGTACAAATATTTGTTCCGTTCGCAGTCTCAATCTGTCAATAATACCTCTAATTTCCCTACATTTTGACAAGTTTATGACATTGGTTTGTCGCCGAGATGAGACTGCGACTACATTTTGAACGTTTTAAGTTACGATAATTGGCCTTCTGGTTGCATTGAGTGCAAAAGAAAATTATTTTCGAAGAAGATTATGCCGAATTGGTGCCAAACTTGGCAATAGAATGACTTTTAGAATGTGTATTAATATTATTAATTATGAAGTAGGTATGTAATGTATCAAACACAACATAATTTTTTCCTGATAAATAAATAAATAATAATATTAAAAAAAACTTTATTATTAGAAGAATGGATACAGTAAAACGGGGTGAATAGGAATGCAGGGGTAAATCGGGCCGAAACTTTAAAATGGATTTGTACTTTAAAATAATATAGTTTGCTGCAAACAAGGACACTTAATCTTTAATTAAGAAACAGTAAACACATTACAGTCTTTTCTGGCAACAAACTATATTATTTCAACGTTGAAATCCATTTTAAATTTTCGGCCCGATTCACCCATGCATCCCGATTCACCCCGTTTTACGGTACCTTCTTAAAAACAAATTTGGTCTTATGTATATAATGTGCACTAACGTGGCAAAGTAGTCCTTTGGCACTTGTACTAGGTTTGCCCTGTATCACGAATGCCACCGAATGCAGACCTAGTTGGTCCGGAGGAAGGTGATAGCATTCGTTCATGGCATTCCTTCCTCTAGACAAAAATAGCAACTAACTTATATTTTACACACAAAGATATAAACAAACGATGTGCGTGTGTGTGTATACGTGTATTATGTAATTTTGCTATATTATGCTAGATACCATCACTGAGACATGGAATCACAGTTTTCCTATGACATTTCTTTTGATAACCTTTCTACAACATCTTAAATCTCTTTGGTCCGTATCCTCTATGGTTTCTTTGTAATTTTTCATATTTTTTATCTGTATCTGCAATTCAACTGTCACATCACTTTATGCTATTACTTCACCAAATGTTACAGCGTTTTTACTGATCGTAGCCATGTCAGAATGGTTCTCTAACCAAACGTACTGGATCGTTACAGCTTACTAAGTACTAAACTATATCTATACATTTCCCTGTCATCTCCTCGCATTTTTGGCCATCGTTAATCGGTAACAGGCAGTTAAAGTTTGGTAACTGCAGTAGCTCGGCGCTGTACGACCAAGTTCATGTCAACATTCACTGAGCAAGGAATAGTTAATACTTTTCATATACAGGATATTTCTATATAACTCTCAATTTGGCAGAAATAGAGCTGTGCTTTAGTAAAATATGTGTACTCTTTTTTTTGGCTTACCAAAGCTTTTGGCAAGCATCTCTGGCTGGGAATGCGTGTGACGATATTTCAGTTAGTCTCTATTTTCCAGTTTGATTTTGTTAAGCGAAAATATTTGTAATTTTTTTATTTATTTTTTCCGTTAGCCTATACTGTCCCACTGCTGGGCAAAGGTTTCCCCCATACTTTTTCACCTTTCTTTGTGACGCCCGAGTCAGGCAACTAAATGTAAATGTATATTACATTTAGTTTTTTCTACCTAGAAGTTTACTGAATTTGCTATCAAATTCAGTAAATCAAAGGACTGTAATTACAAGTTTACCACATAAAAATATTTACCGGGACAGTAATTTGTTCTTTACCACGATTCCTAGAAAGTTAATTAATATTTTTATAAAACCACATTCCTTATGTAAAAGCAATACTATGAACGTACGAATGATCATAAAACTTTTTATAGTTTCTATTTCCTTTGAAGGAATTGAAAAATTCTCAAGTACGGTTTTAAAAAAAAAAGTTTCTTATGAAATGATCTCCATAGTACCCTGTCTATTAGGTTAACCGTTTTTTGACAGCTGTCTTAGAACACCATACATTCCATATTACGTAAAAGTTAACTTTAAAATGCGTAATAAAATGAATATATAAACTGCTTGATCTTATTGAATTATCTTATTTATCAAAAAACGGTATACCTAATGGACAGGGTATAAGGACTATTTATTAAGATTACTAGGTATGAGAGAGGTGTGTTGTAATGTTCTACAATATCTATGTGACTTTTATTTCTAGGGTTTCGTACCTTAAGGATCCGTCCGCCTGTCTGTCAGCGGGCCGTCTCGTGAACCATAATAGGTAGACAGTTAAAATTTTCACAGAGTGTGTATTTCTATTGTCGCTATAAAAAATAAATAAAATTAAAGATTTAAGGGGGTCGCCGTAACGGAAACGTATTCAAAAAAAAAAAAGTGTTAAATATTGTACGGCGGTAGGGAACCATTCGTGTGTGAGTTCGACTCGAACATAGCGCGTTTTTTTATTAGTCTGTGGGCTTAGAGTATTCGAGACCAGTTTCTCAAGAACCAGGTTCCTGGCGTGGGTTTTTAGCGCCGTGTGTACTTTCTAAGTTAATCAAAATGGCTACGGGTTCACGGTAAAGACTAACACAATGTTGAAACTTGGACTAAACAGACCGAAATTACAAACTTGTAGTGAACCAATCTTTTGAACCTACCCCCATTGTATTAGAAAAAGCCTGCAAGGCTTTTCTGTAATATTATAAGATCTTTACTTTGATATCATAGGGAAAATCTGATGTTTTGTATTTCCAACCTTCTTTGTTATGACGATTTCCGGGTAGAAACATACCATTACATAACATCACGCTTGCGACCCCCGAAGGGCTAGGCAGAACTGACGACCACCGAAACACCGAAATTTCGCCAGTTATGTTTAAGTCCCATGTAATTGGGGGCGAGCTTATTGCTATTAACCAGGTACAAATCCAAACACCGGTCTTCTACTGTGAAATTCCAGATAGATAAAATCAATAACACTTTTCCCGATCTGGGAATCGAACCCAGGACCTCATGCACAGTGGTAGTGCTTGCAACCACTAGATCAACAAGGCAGTTTAGGAAAAATGTACTTCCAAAATAAGCAAGCATGAAATATCACGTTATTTTTTTCGCAAATTACTCAAAGTATTTTGAAAAATGATGCCGCACGTGATTTGTCACTGTTGGTTGTAAGACACAAATTCAAATTAACGACAGATACCGCGAAAAAGTGGGTGTTCATCACTTTCACGCACACCCTTCAGCCGCCTTTGACAAATGAAGTGTTGGAGTAACGCCTCGTTTATCTTACTCCCGAACTCAGATGGAAAAATATGGTATAAATATAGAAAAATAACGAAAAATATATTTAAGATTTTTGTAGACATATCGGGATAAAAGTCAACCTTATTATTCTTACAAAGAGGCGACAAATGGAATGTTGAAAGAGATGGAAATGGATAAGTCATGTTTTGTTACCTACATGCCAACCTGTGAAGATATCCAGTAGAACAATATAAATAATCAGCCTATAATGTTCCCACTGCTGGGACATAGGCCTCCTCTCTAGGAGTGGGGTGTAAGTAGATTACACCCACGCGGGCCCAGTGCGGGTTGGTGGATGTCACATGTCTTAAAAAAAAATATTCTGGGACATGCCGGTTTCTTCGTGATGTTTTCCTTCACCATTTTCGAAAGCAGTGGTTATGAAATTATTACAACAAAGAACAGCGCCTGCCTGGGTTCTGACCTACCACTACCTCAGGGGCGTTTCCACTGGGCCACAACTACTCTCATGTAGTAGACAATACCCATCCTTTTATCCCAAAATTATCAAAACATGCCGGAAACAAACGATGAAGTATCGTCGATAATTAAGCGCCATTCGTCATCGTAGCCGGAACCCTCAACAATCACGGATCGGCCGACTCACATATTGGCCTAATTGGTATCAGGCGTGGGTCCTGCCAAACGCTCCGTGTAACCACATAGCAATCAATCAAATAGACATAATGTATTCATTGACGATGTCACCAGACCGCATGTACCATGTAACACGAGAAAAATACGGAAGCAATAAAGGCTTTGTACCGGTAATGGAACCCGAGGGATCGCAAATCGTCACAGCAGTTTCCGTTTTGTCATATAACATTTACTGCTCCTATATTTTTCTATTTATTGCGCTATTTTGTTTGTTCTTAGTTTTATCTTCGCGGGCGATTTATGTGTGTGTTGTATGGCTGGGAGCGGTTACAGGTTAACGGCGGACGGCTCTGACGTCACGTGCTTACTTCAAATGTCTGAATTATCTCGGTGGCGTGCTCAGATATATTACATACTTCCGCGGTGAGATATTTGATAAAGGAACTTGTTACGACTGTGGAGTCGTGGATAATTCAAGTTCTAACGACCTCGACTTACATTGGTCTGAAATGGATATGTTTTAATATATTTTTTACTGGGGAGGAGAGCAGACTAATTCATGAGACCTATTAGGACTGACTATGAGCTAGAAACTCTTTATCTAAGAGGGACCAAAGCTTGCATATACAAAGTCTTTACACTAAAACGTTTTCGAGTAAATAAAACTGAGTAAAACCAAATATGCGTATGCAAATGTGTACAACAGCGAAATGTACCTAACGTTTAGGTTTTTTACGGTTTTGCCAAATAGGGGGCGCTGTTAGGGTAACTTTTTTTGTCCTTCCATCTGTTTGATTACATTTTTGCTCCCATACGCAGTGCTCCCGTACGATTCGTTTTTCTTTGAACCACAGATACATTACGGACACGAAGCGACACCACCACACACCTTAATAACGCATCTAGGGAGTTTTAATTAATAAATGGCTTAATTATTCCTGAATAACGTTACACTCGCATTACGAGTAAATTAATTACTAAATGCAATTAATTGCTCGCATGCGAGGATAAGATAAAGCCCAGTAAGTAACTAGATGACAGGAGATGTACGAGTACTATGAAAAACTAATTTAACTCCGCGGTAAAAAGTTTCGCGCTCTCCGGCGCTCGTCTCGCTCCATTACGTTATGAATGGCCCAAACAGCCTTCGTGTCTTACGTAACAAATTCTCTTGTTTGCCTATTCCGTTACTTTAGCTCAAGTTGCTTTGATTATTATTCCGGCGAGAGTTTAACGGTTATATCTAACTTTCAGGAATATTTCATTAATTAATATTTACGTTATTAACTCTACCTACTGTTTTACTGGGTAATTGCACTGTTCTCGTGTTTCCCTGTAGAATAGCTTTTTATCTCTTTCGGCTATTTTGTTTATACAAAACTGTTGGTGTAATACATCGTGTTTACGTGTTTTGCATCTACATGGTCTATAACTCAGGTAAGCGCTAGAAGTTTTATATTACAAACATGCATTACTTTCAAATTAGGGTTTCCGCTTTCAAACGGCAGCGAGCCATGAATTCGAAAGTAATTCCATTATAACTTAGAAGTTGAACATTTTCGAGTTGCAAATAATGTGGTAGCCTAAAATTTCCGCTTGTACTCTAATATGATTGGAGTGAGCGCCGCACTAAGCACATTAAAAACTTTTGAGTGGCGTAAACAAGTTGTTGTCGTCATGTGTCATAGTACCAATTGCCTGCTAGCAATACATTTCTCGTAGAGTACGTTTGTACCTGGCTGGAACACAGTCGCATGGCCTCGCTCCGAGTCAGAACTTCAGCGGATTAGAATGATGTTCGAGCTTCATTACCTCGATATTGTCGGCTCTGAATGCGTCATTTGCGTGTGAATTTGGACACCTCCAGAACACCGTAAAGGGAAATAGGCGGTAGTGCTTCGTGCTCACGACCCGCACTGAGCCGAAATGGATAGAAATACCGACGAAAATCGCCGCCCAGAGGCAATGCAAAGAACGGTCAAATATTTTTGGAATGTCGGCACATTTTCGATGGAGCAATTTTAGTGTACGCCAATATTTAGTTATGGTTTTCATGTGCGGTCCTGTATTTTCTAAAGGTACTCGTGTAAGGAATAGTTTCGCACAAAAGAGAACCTTCTCAAAATACGGAACCACTGTGGACTTGAACTCAAAGTTTCCCTTTCACTTGAACTTTGTTATCGAATCGTAACAGCTACATGGGTTTGCCATCAAAGGGATGTTGTAAATACATATGTACAAATGAGAACCACAGCGATGTTCTGTAACAAGTCCGCCGAACTAGAATAATAATGAGAGCTCGAAAATCGTTAATAGGATTATGCTGGCAAATTGGATATTGAGCATAAGCCAGGCTAAGTTGGCGGTGGACAGCAAGTATCCGTAATTAGCAGTAACTAAGGGGATCGGGCGCACGGGTGCCTGATTAAAACTGGCTTAACTGGAGCAGTTGGTGGCCCTCGCCTCGGTGCGGCCGCTGCAGCCCGACCCAAATCGTAACTACTTATTAATGGCAATAGTACTAGCATCCTATTGGGTACACTCCTATTTTAAAAGCAATAACAACCAAATCAAATGAACATTCCGAGATCGTTTACATTAATTAATTATGTATTTTAGTGCTACAGTTAACTTTCATGCGATCTTAATTGGAGGCCGTTTGTTTCTTCGGTTCTCTGTTGCTACAAGGGATTTAGGTCACAGCGATCTAAATGTAAAGTGTGTACGTAATATATACTTCTCATTTAGTCTCCGAATTTCTTGCAATGTTTACAATTTACATCTCAATGTGTAAAAGAAAAATATTCACAAATTTTATATTCCGAAAAAAAAGATACAACTCTGAAACAAAATTTTAAGCCAGCATTTCTTTGTATCAATCAGAGTTGTACGTCAGTATACGGTAGTGCGTGCAATTTGCGAGGGATGGTAACGAGCAGACTAGCAAAATAAAAACATCGACACTGCCGGGATTCACAGCACTCACCCTTTCTTCAACCCCACAGTGCGACGCGTTAACTCAATTTTACCGTGCAAAAATAAATTAAAATTCACTCTTTGGTGGCGTAAACAACCCTCAACCTCCCGATCAGGGGTATATTCTACTGAATAATTAAATAACCCACGCTTACTTCGGCTCCAACAGAGGATTATTCAGTCCTAACAATTAAAAGTTTTGCTGTTCAATTATCAATTACGGGTTAACAACGCCGGTCAACCTTGATTGGGCTTTCATATTAATCAGGTAACGTCATCGTGGAGGACACTTGTTATAAACTACTTAAGGATATACTTTCTGTAAATGTTGAATTGATCGACATATAATATGTATAAAATGGACAGTGTTAATAGTTATTAACACTGTACTATTAATTATATATTTAATGAAAACTAACTAGACTAAACTAACTAGTTTATTTATATTTGTATGCAATAATAAACCTTCCTGAAGGTATATAATAAAATGGATAGTTGTATATTTATAGCACTCAACAAAATTCAATCAATCTGCTTCTCCCAACTATGTTGGGGTCGGTTTCCAGTCTAACTGGATGCAGCTGAATACCAATATTTTACATGGAGCGACTCCCTATCTGACTTCCACAACCCAGTGTACTGGGTAACAAAATTGTTAATGGTTTTATAGGCCCAGACTGAGTTGTAAACTCATTTTATCTTTGATAGTTAATTTTGTTGTACAAAGCTGTAGAGGTTCAAACTCTTTTTAGGTAAATTTTTCTCAGGTAAGTGACTGTGTCTTTTTGAGAATCCTTAAACCTTAAATGACTTAAATATGAATAAGAGTATACTGATTCTACGATTATTTGATAATTTTTATACGAAACTAATGTAGCAGGCAGGCCTAAAAAACGCTGGCGTGACGATTGGGACTCGTTTCTAACAGATTGGACGGAAAAGGCGCATAAAAAAAAAGTGGAAAAATATGGGACCTTTGCCCAGCATAGGACAATATAGGTGAACGGGAAAAAATATATGGAAGCAATGTAAACTCTCATTGCTGGTGGAACAGAACAAAGAAAACAAAACAAAATACTATGCCAATTTACCTAAAAAGAGTTTGAATTTCTATAGCTTTGTATAATTAAATTAACTATCAAAGATAAAATGAGTTTACAACTCAGCCTTGGCCTATAAAACCATTAACAATTTCTGTATACACAAGAACCGGGCATGAGTCAGCATCTCCTTCAATTAAAACTCTTTCCATCACCCTGAGGGTAGATAAATATGAAATAATTATTCATTCTCTCAAGCACTAGAGATTTGAAAGGCCTTCTCATCCAATTAAGCCTTCCTGCGTTCTTTAATCAATCCCATTTAGGTAGTAAAGTCATTGGAGTTTTAACGAGAACAAAGTTTGGCCGCACTGCTGATATTCCGTTATACAATCAAAAGTTGGAATTTGCTCGCACTATAGAACAAAAAGTTGAAGTTGACTACAGTGGAAGTTCGTGTTGTTATGAAAATCAGGAAAACCTCGACGGTACGTAATTAGTTGTCACTGTGCTAATTTAAGATTGCATGGGTTTTAATTGCATATTCATGTTATGTATGCGCTGTTGTATGAACCGCCATGCTTCCTAGTTCCGGTTTTGTAAAAGACATTAAGGGATTATGAGATATGAACAAGTTATAAAAAGGGATCCGGAAAATACTGGGATGTATGTAGATTTAGGGGTGTATTTTTTTGCGTGTACGTTATAAATATTTAAGCTAGCACATAATGGTTTGATTGTAACCTCTGCGAATGCTAGTCGATTTATTTTTGTAGGTATAAGTCTTAGTAATCGACATTTTGTAATATCACTCTGATACACCGATCTGATACATTGTAAGCAGCAGCCCTATTGCGTATCACACTCACATACACTTTCGTTTTGACAATTCAACTACATTCATTGCGTGATTTATACTGTCAAGCAGACGAATTTTTCAAACATATGAAGCAATGGTCTTTGTTTTATTGTCAAAATAAAGTGGCAACTAGGGATGCAGAATATCATAATTAGACATTATAAAAAATAAGTACTAAATCCACTATACCTGTAATACAGCAATGACACGAGGGCATGTAGCAGCAAGTTCACCAGGTGATAGCCGGCCGGCTGCAGACCGTGGATGGCGTAGTTCCATCGGAAGGTCAGCACCGTCAGCGGACGGTACGACTTGTGTGATTGTTCCTGGAAACAAGAGAAACAAGAAATTAGGACTTCATCAGAAACACAATAATATAATATCGTAAATATGGCAGCAAATCCAAATTTCCATTCATTCGGGGGTAAGCGCGACAACAGCAACCTATCAGCTATAACGACGACGCGCCGCCATTTTACGCCACAGATAATATAGAAATAGCGGTTGAGCGAGTCTAATAAATGCTCATTATTAAAAAATATTGGACTTTACTATATGCAGAAAAAAATGTTGTGCGTCAGTTTGATCTTGATACCGATGGCCATTTCTGCTGCCTGTTGCAAATACGGTATGGCGCAGGTCTGGCGAGGTACTTTACAATGTGGGGCTTTAGATATGAATGAGCAGTTCATAGATGAAGCCGAAAGTCTATTGTAACTTATTCGAATCGAGATTTCGCATCTCTATGGACTTCAATTTTAGTGACTAATCGGAACCATGATGAGTTGAGATAAATTCGATGTCTAATTTAAATGAGGGCAGTGCACAGTGGTGGCCCGGTGATAACGGCCGCGACTGACGAATTTTAGGTCGTAGCTTCGAACTTTACTTTCGCTTTACTTTGTGTAAATTATTTCATCACCACAGCTCTCAAAACGGTGAAGGAAAACATCACGAGGAAACGGGCATGTTCTAGATTCTAGAACCAAAAAAATCGAAGACATGTAACATCTACCAACCCTCAGTGGGCCCGCTCAGTGGATTGAGGAGAGACCGAGAGGAGGCCTATGTCCCAGCAGTGGGAAAATTATACGCTGATTATGTAATGCTAATTTTATTTGCTATGAAAAAGTAAGTTTATAGGTAAATTAAGTTCTAATAATTGATTTAATGTAATTTCTAGGCCGACTCAATTTATATTGCCATAGAAATTCTAAGAATAATGGGTCAATCAATCTATTTCCAACTTCCATTTGACTTGTAAAAGTATAAATGAGCCAATTACCCTATTTGTAAAATCCATTTGTTTTGTAAAAGTATTAGTAGGTCAAACGCCCTATTTGTAAATTGGATTTATGCGTAGGCACAGCTTATAAACCCAATTAACGAAAATTTAATCAAACTGTAAATTAATATCTGGGACTGCTACTGATATATTTAAAATAACTTTGTTGCAAATTAACACGAGATTGTTACTCATTGCAGATTATAGAACTATAGCAATGCGGATTTATAGATTTGAGAGGTTAAGGGTTAAGATGGCGGAACGAGCTGGACAAAACATATGACCAATGTCCACGTTAGCCTTGGATCGCAAGTACTGGAAGTCATGGGGAGAGCCCTTTGCCCAGCAGTGGGATGATACAAGCTAACAGTAACAATAAGTGCTTACACACACGAGCGACATGCGTCAACGGCAGAGGCGACTGCAGCCGTCGACAACATGGCGCTCATGTTATTCGTATTATATTAATTCGTTAATGGGTGACACATCGAAGCCCCTGTGCTTGATGAAACTGTCGATTCCGGTTATCATTAAAATGTCTACGGAAAGTGACAACTAGTCCAACCTTAGAATATTCGGTGTGGCCCAGTAATTGGGTTGTCAATTGACGTTTATCAGCATTTGGTTACACTGGAAGCCAACTTAGTTGGGCAATGACCGATTTATTTATTACACAAATCACTATTAAACCACCATATTAAACACATCATTCCACAGAAATAATTAAACTTCGTTACATGTGTCAATTTATTTAAAGTTGGCTGGCATTCCCATTTAGCCGCAAAATAAAAAGAAAAACTATATTTTTAATTAAATGTCACTGGCAGTGCATGTAATTAAAAATATTGTGAAGAATTAATTAGATGCTCCACGGTGCTGTTCTTTTTTAAGGGTTCTGTATCCAAAGGGTGCCTACGGGACCGTATTACTAAGGCTCCATTGTCAGTCGGTACATCCATCCGTTTGTCTGTCACAGGGCTGTATCTCTTGAACCGTAATAGGTAGACACTTGAAATTTTCACAAAGAGTGCACTACTATGGCCGCTATAACAAAATAATAGATAAATATAAAATTAAGTTTAAATTAAAGGTGTCCCCATACGAGAAACGTGTTTTTTATACAAAAGTATTTAAAAGAATATGTAGTGTTTTACGTATTGACTGATGGTACGGAACCCTTCGTGTGCGAGTCCGACTCGAACTTGGCCGCTTTTTATGCGTTTGTCTTTTAATTAAGATTTACAGAAATTTAAAAGTTTATGTTTTGAAATGTTCCGTGTGATTACTTACTACTAATAAATAATAAAATAATAATAAATATTCCACAACTATCACACAACGCCATCTAGTCCCAAGCTAAGCAGAGCTTGTGTTATGGGTACTAGACAACTGATAAACATACTTATATATTTCTAAATACATAAATATTATAGATAAATTACACCCAGACACAGAACAAATGATCGTGCTCATTACACAAAGATTTGTCCTGGGTGGGAATCGAACCCACGACCTCCGGCATAGCAGTCAGGGTCACTAACCACTAGACCAACAGGCCTGTACTAGGTACTACTTATTATTACTTCAGGATTAAACATTATTTTTATAAACTTTTATTAAGACAGATAAGTCGATTCCTAGTTTCCTTATGAGTATTATTGAGAACGTAAACGTCGGTTGAAAATGACATTCATTAAAAAAAACATGTACCTACTTATTTCCTAAAAAAGATTAACTTCATGAAGCAAAGCATGTAACTTGATAAAGAACAGAAGTCTGACTTTCTTATAAGTAGGTAATCCAAGCAAAACAAAGTACGCACTCAAACCTTTAAGTAAGTTAGTGGGAGTATACCTACGACTTTCGTATAAGTTAGTAATACTTATCAAAGATCTACGTGTCTTCGTACGCTTTTAGTACTCTTGTATATCTTCTATTTTAGTCGCTCCATGTAAAACACTGGCACTCAGCTGCACATTTCAATCACAATCTGAATAATTTTGAAGGATATTGCTAATCCATTGCTTCATGTGTTTAAAACATTTGTCTGCTAAGCCACGTAAATAACGCAATGAATGCTGTTCAAATTCAAATTCATTTATTTGTCCGAATATGGTACATTACATGGTCTTAAATTAATAAATGGTCTCATCACATTCTGCCACGTGGGGCGCGCAAATATCAGGTATACAAATAAAATTATTACAATACAAAAGTAAAAATATTAGGTTAATATTGAATTGAATAAAAATAAATTATTAAGAATGAAATGTTACAACATGAGGCATGTCAGTTAAAAATATTGTCTAGGTTAATGTCAAAGTATTATTCAATGTCAAACTATCAAACAGAGATTTCAAAGTCCATACATACAAAAAAACTACAATTAAATTAGGATGTCAATCAAAAAGAAGTATCATTCAAAAAGTCGTTTAAATTATAATAACAGTTAATACATAGTAAGTCTTTAAGTTCCTAAATTTAAATTTAAGTTTAAGTTATTTAAATTTAAATGTTTGATTCGCTTTGGGATTTTGTTAAAAACTTGCGGAGCTATACAGAATATGCTCTTCCACATTAATGCTGTCTTGGCTGTACGTCCGCGTAACATATCATTCCGCCTGTTACGTTTAACTGTATCCGATAAGTTGGGAAACAGGTGTAAGTTCAACTTTACAAATAAGGCAGCTTCATAAACATACAAAGACGGTAGTGTTAAAATTTTGTGTTTTTTGAAATATGGTTCACAACTGTCCGTTATTTGTAGTCTGAACATGTCTGTTGATCTGTCAAAATGAAAGCCATTGCTACTGTTACGCAATTACCCAGCTGTGTACCCTAATTGCGTAACACAAATCATTATCTGAGGGTATTGAAAGATATTTCATAATCTATTGCTTCATTACTTGGAAGAATTCGTTTATTCAACAACGTAAATAACGCAATGAACGCGAGTGAACTGTCAAAATAACGCAATGAACGCGGGTGAACTGTCAAAATAACGCAATGAACGCGGGTGAACTGTCAAAATAACGCAATGAACGCGAGTGAACTGTCAAAATAACGCAATGAACGCGGGTGAACTGTCAAAATAACGCAATGAACGCGGGTGAACTGTCAAAATAACGCAATGAACGCGGGTGAACTGTCAAAATAACGCAATGAACGCGGGTGAACTGTCAAAATAACGCAATGAACGCGGGTGAACTGTCAAAATAACGCAATGAACGCGGGTGAACTGTCAAAATAACGCAATGAACGCGGGTGAACTGTCAAAATAACGCAATGAACGCGGGTGAACTGTCAAAATAACGCAATGAACGCGGGTGAACTGTCAAAATAACGCAATGAACGCGGGTGAACTGTCAAAATAACGCAATGAACGCGGGTGAACTGTCAAAATAACGCAATGAACGCGGGTGAACTGTCAAAATAACGCAATGAACGCGGGTGAACTGTCAAAATAACGCAATGAACGCGGGTGAACTGTCAAAATAACGCAATGAACGCGGGTGAACTGTCAAAATAACGCAATGAACGCGGGTGAACTGTCAAAATAACGCAATGAACGCGGGTGAACTGTCAAAATAACGCAATGAACGCGGGTGAACTGTCAAAATAACGCAATGAACGCGGGTGAACTGTCAAAATAACGCAATGAACGCGGGTGAACTGTCAAAATAACGCAATGAACGCGGGTGAACTGTCAAAATAACGCAATGAACGCGGGTGAACTGTCAAAATAACGCAATGAACGCGGGTGAACTGTCAAAATAACGCAATGAACGCGGGTGAACTGTCAAAATAACGCAATGAACGCGGGTAAACTGTCAAAATAACGCAATGAACGCGGGTGAACTGTCAAAATAACGCAATGAACGCGGGTGAACTGTCAAAATAACGCAATGAACGCGGGTGAACTGTCAAAATAACGCAATGAACGCGGGTGAACTGTCAAAATAACGCAATGAACGCGGGTGAACTGTCAAAATAACGCAATGAACGCGGGTGAACTGTCAAAATAACGCAATGAACGCGGGTGAACTGTCAAAATAACGCAATGAACGCGGGTGAACTGTCAAAATAACGCAATGAACGCGGGTGAACTGTCAAAATAACGCAATGAACGCGGGTGAACTGTCAAAATGAAAGATGTTGCGATCAATTGTCATTTTATATGTACGCTATTACCCGGTTGGTAATCCATCTTAGATCCGCATGCTCAGTAACATAATTAGCCTTTTTAATGTTCCCACTGCTGGGACACAGGCCTCCTCTCTGTGAGAGGGAGTGGGCTGTAGTCCACCACGCGGGCCCAGTACGGGTTGGTAGATGTCACATGTCTTCGATTTTTTTATTCTAGGACATGCCGGTTTCCTCACGATGTTTTCCTTCACCGTTTTGAGAGCAGTGGTGATGAAATAATTTAGACAAAGTAAAGCGCCTGCCTGGGTACGAACCCACGACCTACAATTCTTAAGTCGCGGCCGGGACCACTGGGCCACCACTGTTCTGCTGGACCACCACTGCTCTTGCATCAATCTCACCAACGCTCAGTAATATCGATGCCTAGTTACTATACCAGAAGTTAAGCTATTTTTTTTTTTTTTGAGGATGGGAAATCATCAAATGACCCCTTCCGCTCTGGGTGGAGCGAAAGGGAGTGTCAGACTCTTACTGACTAAAACCCACCCGTGTTCCTTCCTTAGCCCTTTATGTTCCACGGCAGCGGTAACCCTTTAAGACGATCCCGCTACAACTATTTTTATGCTAAATTACCTACCTACATATCGTTGTAAATGCTACGATTCGATGTTATGTACATATGTGTTTCGGTAAGAAAATCTTCAAACAACATCATGTTCGGGTTCATTCTCATTCGTACATGGATAATTCATTCCGTTACAAGCGAGTGGTTTTCAGGGAGCGTCGAGAGTTTAGGCAGGTGTTATGTTTGTGTTAAAAGTGGATTACGTGTATTACAGCCGTGTTTAAATCAGTAAACGTCCACTTTTGGGAACGAGCCTCTCAAGGACTGCCAAATTACAAATACATAGGTTTTATCACCATAACTTTGTAAATAATTAGTGACGTAGAGAAGACCACGTACCGGAAGACATAACGTGGGAAGGCCTCCCACCAGGTGGACCGATGACCTGGTGGAGACCACAGGAATCCATTGGATGGGAGAAGCAGAGAACCGTTCGAAGTGACGATGCTTGGGGAAGGCCTATGTCCAGCAGTGAACGTCTTTCGACTGAAATGATGATGATTAGAGAGAACGCTGTCGGCCATTTCCTCACAATTTCACAAGGTTCTATTGTTTAAGTAATCATTTGGGTAATATTGGGTGATCTAGGGCATCCATGCCGTTCTTAGTAACTTTTTACGACATCCACTTGAAGAGAGTTACCTAGCTGGTGAGTATTTTCTTCTCTGCTATAAACCACACGATTAACACGCTACAGTCACACCCATCCCCTTAATGAACGCATTATTTCTCGTTAAAATCGGGCGTGGCTGCGGGAAAATTTATTGATGGCATTAATAGTGGGTCATTTATGAATGGGCACATTATCAAAAGTGGGCGTGGTTTCATTTAAGGCACAACGTTCAACGCGTTCAGAAGTGGTGCACGTCATGTTGGCGGGGCATACTCGTAGAGATGAACTTAAATATGGACGTAAAATAGAAAATAACAATACCTAATTTATTCTATGATAAAAAGGCCATCAGAAAAATCACTGAAACTTTTTTGTACCTGGGTAAATGAAAATACGGTGAAGGAAAATATCATGAGGAGACCGGCATGTCCTAGAACCAAAAATCGATGACATGTGTCATCTACCAACCGTCTCAGGGTCCACTCCCTCTCACCTAGAGGTGGCCTGTGTCCCAACAGTGAGAACATTATAGACTGATTATGCAAATGTAATAGGGCAGTTGCCTGGGTAAAAAAAAAAAAAAAATTTAGTCCGTCAGATAGATTATCGAAAAATAATGGACACGTATTTTTTTCATTTGTCAATCAAACAAAAAATGACAAAGATAAGGTTCGTCAAAATTTGGGAGTGGTCGTGACGTCACTTGCTTGCAAAAGTGTCGCAAGCAAGTGACGTCACGCGGAACTTTAACGGGCGATATCATCATAATTTTTTATATAATTGATAAAAGAAAAAAATACGGGTTCAATATTTTTTGATAATCTAACTGACGGATTAATTAGATTTTTTTAGGAAATTAACCTATTATCAGATACCATTAAATCTATCTAATCAAGTATCATGTGTTAAATAACATTAAAAGTCACGAAAAATAGGCAACCGCGCCACAAAAACCATACACAGGCAGCACACAAGCTATTTGCCTAAATGATAAATAAATAAATCAGTTTTATAGAGCACGGAGTTACACGCACAAAAATGTGCCTGTCTCATAAAGATGATTCATCGCCTAACAAAATTAGCAAGTGGTACGGAGCAATATGGGGCGTCTTCTTTAAATGAAATTCCATGTCAGGTGTAGAGGTAGTACCGTAATGGGAGCACATATATCACTTCCAACAATATGGGTGTGCTAATAAATATCTCTTGTCACGACTTCCCCAATCCTATTAGAGCACTAGCTTCGCCTCGCGACTTCGTCCGCGTGAAATTTCTTGTCGTCGACCCACCCCGTCGCGTCACATAGCGTTGTTTCTTGTTTTTTTTTTTGCTTTTTGGTAGGTTCCTAAGACCTAGCGTGATGTTCCTTCCTCGAGAATTGGGCTATGAAACGCAAAAAAAAAAATTCAAATTCGACTGGTAGTTTCAGAGATTAGCTCGTTCAAACAAACAAACAAACTCTTCAGGTTTATTATTAGTATTAGTATATAAGATTTAGAGGTCGCTGCATACATATCCGGATTGGTTTTTCAAAAGTTTAATGACCATTACAGTTTAGCAGCGAAAAAGTCAGTTACCAAAATGAAAATGTAACTTTACCAAGTTATGTAGCCGTAAAATGTAACGACGTATTTTTATAGGATTACTTTAAAAACTTTAATTTACTGTTACATTTATGGTACACATTAACAAAGAGGTTGGAAGAGGATGCAGAAAGCCACAAATCTGATTCATAGGAAAACATTTATTAGCACTTATATAAAGGTACTAATTATATTATATACACCGTTAAATTTTGATCGTTTTAATCCTTAAGAGGGGTCATTGTACTCATCATTATGAACAACTTTTACTACGGGACCAACCCTGAAATCGCGACAAAAAAAAATCAGTTGATCCATAGATTTATGTTCGCATAACTCGACATAATCTATAGATCAACTGATTTTTTTTCACGATTTCAGGGTTGGTCCCGTAGTAAAAGTTGTTCATAATGATGAGTACAATGACCCCTTTTAAGGATTAAAACGATCAAAATTTAACAGTGTATAGTAATAATAATAGCTGAAGAGTTTTTTTGTATGTTTGAACGCGCTAATCTCTATCTCTGGAACTACCAGTCGGACTTGAAAGATTATTTTTGCATTTGATAGCCTAATTCTTGAGGAAGGCTATATAGGCTATAAGTTAACTTAACATTACGCTAGGAGCCGAGTAAAAACAAGAAAAGTCAGGACGAACGCTAAGCGTAAACAAAGTGGTTCGCGCGGGCGGGCGATGCGATGCAACAGATTTCACGTGGACGAAGTCGCGGGCAGAGTTAGTTACGAATAAACTTTGGCTCGCGGATGCGTGTGCGTAAACTTTGGGTTGGTCTTTGGTTGGTATCGGCGGATTACCGATAATAGGTAATTGTAGTAGAGTCTGGTGATTGAATGAGGGAATCCTATTGAAGCCTGGGTGATTGAGTGACAGGTGTGTGGATTGTCGAAGCCAATTCTCGTACTTAAAATACGTTTAAATTCGAATCGCAATCTCATCTCAGCGACAGTCAATGTCAAAAAATTGTCAAAAATGTTTGTAAATTGATTGTACTTTTGACAGATTGAGATTAGAATGCAAACGTTCTAAAAAATACGGGAATTGGTCATGTTATGTCTTTTATTGGTTGATGTTTTCATAAATATTTGGACAACGTTGATTTACAAGTAAGCCTGCCAAAATTGACGGCTTCAAGGTTTACTGGCACAGGGCTGGAATCTTTACGTCAATTTGAGAAAACATTGTTAGATCCCTACTCTAAGGTACTACACAGTCTTCACTCAAGGGCCATTTCTGCTCCAACTTTTATAATAAAATTTTATATTTTAATTTAATTAAGCACAATTACACTAAATTATTACTTACATAAAATGAGCGCTTGTGGAATAATTATCTAAGTGAATAAATCTGTATTTTTCTCATTTCGCATAAAAAAGTAACGGCACGAAATTTTAAAAGAGCTTTCAGGAAATGTGTATGAAAATTTTAAATGACACCACATTCTGCATATTGCGAGCGTCATGTTGTGCTCGTATAAAGCGGGGAGCACAATTAAACGCTCGATTATCTGGCGTATAGCTTGCGGTCTGCGGTGTGCGCATTCATCAGTCACCGAAACAAATTGATGGGTTATGATAAATAGTAGACACGAGGGCGTCGGGCACCTCAGCCACAGAATATATAGTTACAGAAAGTCATCTCCGTAGAATTAGGGACCACGCACGCATTCATAGACACTGTTCACGTACAGCGAGTGGAAGCGCGCTCGCGATTTTCAATTGTTTGTGAACTTCTTATGCGTTTAAGTCTGCGTGCCCCTCTTTTAGCTCGCTGAATGGAGCCGACCTGCTGTACCTCATCTATTCTGTGTCCCAGCCATGACGTCGGGCACCCCCACCGACGCGTCAGCTTTACCGCCATATCATAGGTCACGGATGACAACTTGCGAATGTTCGAGGGGAGAAGCATGCTCAATCAGGATTTTTTTATCCGCTAATGTTTATCGTTCCATTGTGCGTGTACAAATAACTGGTTTTTGATGCGTTAATAGAGAACCCTTGGTTGTTGGAACGAAATTGATTTTGTTATGGTTGGGAATGCTAGATGCGGCAGCTGAGCATGCGAAAATTAATGAATTATATTCACGCCGAAACGAATTCATCTTAATGGCCAGTTTTTTATGTTCAATATACGGGTTTCAACGATTACATACGCTGTAATGAATCATTACTGGATTGTCAGCTATATAAAGCGTGTAAACAAAACTTCTTTCTCGTTCCGTATCCCATAAATATATTCTATATTTCTTAGTAAATAGGTACGTCACTTTCAGTACATATTTACCTAATACTTCATGGCCAGATCCAATCATAATAAAATCGAACAGCCTCCATTTATAATTAGCTCCTGCTCATTCCAAATTACTTTTCCGGAATTACTTTTTTTATGTTAGTCTACTCTGTCCCACTGACGAGCAAAGCCCTCCCTCAAATCCTTCCAGACATCATTACATCCGTAATTACTCAATCAATCAGTCAATCAATCAATATCTTTATTGTGGATCATAGGTAGGTACATAATACAGGTCTTAAATAATAAAATTGTGATCAGCTATGTCCCACCCTTAGGGGCATACGATAGTTACATAAAAATTAAATTTAAGGACATTGACAGGGTTTGGACCAAATGCTGCCCAGACATAGGAGTATTTCCAAATGATTTCCTAGATCAATTTACTTAACAAAAAAATTATAAAAAAAAATAAAAAATCCCAGGATTTTTTTTTTTTGTTTTAGGTAGGTACTTATCAATTTTTGGCAATATTTTCTTATAGGTAATGGAGTGGGTATAGTTTGTCTCGGTCACACACGGTTTTTATCTGTGCGATAAAGACGTGCGCCTTTGACATATAATAGATATATCCGGGCCGCATGCTGCGACTCAAAATGACGCCTCTATTTTGAATAACCATTTAGATGGTGTTAATAGGCTAGCTAATTCACTGGATTTTTCAACCTGGTGACATATTCATATTGGACAGAGGATTTCGCGACTCTACTTCTATGTTAGAGTCGCATGGATATGTTAGCATTCTCCCAGAATCACAAACAAGGGGTTCTCCTCAACTAAGCACAATCCAAGCAAATAAATCAAGGCTGTGCACTATTTGCCGATGGCCCGTGGAGGTGGTAAACGGTAGACTAAAACGGGATATTAAAATATTTCGACATGAATACTGCAAAATAGCCATGTCACATTTTTTTGCAGAACTTAAAACTGCTGCCTCTTTAACAAATGGATATATTTCATGTGGATATATTAGATAATCCTCATGCTCGTGATTTCATAAATATAGTCCGACAGCGGTTGAATACTAATAATGACATAACGGATTATGTCGATTCTAAAAGACTTAACCGAAATAGAGTTTCTTTTCAAAACATTAATGTTATTCAGGACAATGTTAATGTATTTCCAGTCCTCACAGCTGAAGAATTGACTTTATTCGCAGTAGGTTCATACCAAATAAAACTCGCTCCAAGTTATTATAGCGAGCATAATTTTACGCAATAATGAGACATTTGTAATACAACAATATAACGGATCCCTCAACGATTTATCTGCATTTAATATGCCGTCTGATAATGTTCATCTCTTCAGAATCAACATAAAGAGTAGACATGCATCATCGAAAGCTACGCATTACGCATTGCTATGTATTAGTTGATGTAAACAGTTATGGACTAGAGGCCATAACAAACTACTGCTGTTCATGTTTCACCGGTAGGAGGACAATTGGCTGTTGTGCGCATACTATGTGCCTAGTTTGGTTTTTAGGATGGGCTAGGCACCAAGATGTTATAAGGCGCCCTGCGTTATTCCTTGACACAATTATATTAGATAACGATGAAGATGATTAAACTACTTTACTTTTTATATTACACGTCTAGTAGACCCGGCCGGCAGATGTTGTCCCGTCCGAACGTTAGCTTGTTTGCTATACCTACCCTACCCTATCCCTAATAATGACTAACTTATCACACTACCAGTCAAAGTCAAAGTCAAATCATTTATTTCAAATAGGCACATAAAAGGCACTTTTGAACGTCAAAAATAAAATTCAAATAAAATTGATTCTAGTCGCCCCTTCCAAAAGGTAGTTTTCGTATGGAGAAGAATGGGCAAGAAACTCCAACGTGTTACCACTGTACCAGTTTACAGTACACTACAGTTTTATTAGTTAGTATTAATAGATTATAGTGATTACTAATAGTTTATTGTCAGTGATGATTAAAAATCATCAATAATAGCTATTATTAATAGTTTATTATCAATAATTATTACAAATAGTCCAATTATTTGTTTACGTTCATTTTTGGTCTATAAATAATTCAGAATGAAAAATTTGTTTTTCTCTTGACTCCCTTAACAGAATTTGGAGCGCTTCGGTTTACAGGTCAGTGATGACGTATGGAACAAAATGCACTATGTGTTCATTCTGGGCAGCACTTGGTCCAACATCCATACATCGATTGTCAATGTCCTTTACATTATTGTTACAAATTATTAGGATGACACATATAATATAAAAAAATTGAATAGGTACACATCAGTAGGCCACTGAACGCATCATGACTGAGGGAGACTGATTGGAGCAGTGATTTGTCTGATAGAAAGTCTTTTATAGAGTAGTAGCATTTGTTTACTAACAGATCATGCAGATTCTTTTTAAAAATTTTCATTTCCGTAATTACTCTAATAGGCCCCGGAATATTATTAAATATGCGTGAAGCTGTACAAAAGATACTTTCATGCATTAGATGAGTCTTGCTAGCTACTGTGCGCCATTTGTCCTTACGCCGTATACGCGTGTTTATACGTTATACATTATACATGTCAATATCGTTTTTGACAAATACTGCGGCCGCAAATATATAGACACATGGCAGTGTTAATACGTTCATCTTTTAAAAAAATGTCTTACAGGATTCAGTTTCATATAAGCTAAATATAGCCCTGATGCAACGTTTTTGAGCAATGAAAGCACGCTCTTTATCTATACTGTTGCCCCAGAATATTACACCGTATCTGAGGGTACAGCTAACGTATCCGTGGTAAGCAGTTAGCAAAGTAGTCTGATTCGCAATTTTCCCCAATCTGCGAAGCACATATGAAAGTTGTCCCAGCTTTTTGCATACATGGTCAATATGTACTTTCCAATTAAGTTTGTTGTCACTTTACTGGATTAAAAAAAAACATAAGCACAACATAGAAGAAAAAATATTCAAAGCGGAATTAAATCAATTAGCCAACGCCGCCGCCGTCGCCCTTCAAATGCAAACACTCCACCATCGAGGTACTTTCTACTATTTGGCGTGAAGTGACAGGCAGATGGCAACACAGTCTTATATTTGTTCAAGAGATTAATGTCTACCAATGTCTGCGTGTAATAACAGCAACTGAAATGAGGTGACAGAATCACTGGCGAATAAGGGCCGACACACATCGGCCCGCGCAAGGTCGCAAGCGATCAATTTCCAAAGCATATTTGCTTACACCTAAGGGGTAATTCTCGTAATTTTAAGAACGTTCACAGTCAGAAGGTGAATTCTCGTAATTTAAAACGTTCAAAATCTAGTCGCAGTCTCATCTCGACGACAAACAAATGTCAAGAACTTTTCAAAATTAGGAGTTTTATTTGACAGATTGAGACTGAGATCAAACTGTGAACGTTCTTAAAATTACGAGAATTGCCCCTCTGATCTGTCTCAATCTGTCAAAAAATACTTCTAATTTCCCTACATTTTGACAAGTTTTTGACATTTGTTTGTCGCCGAGATGAGGCTGCCACTAGATTTTTAACGTTTTAAATTACGAGAATTGGCCTTCTGATACTGTAAATTAATTTTGACTCTCGAGTCTTGACCTTGTTGAAACTGTTAGTAGTTTGTTTGTGTAATGGTTTTTCAATATACGCTTCGTTACAAACACTCGTATAGCTTCAGGTTATGTAAGACGTTTATTGGTTTACGTAACTAACCTAATACTGATTGAATTCAGCGACGATAGGGAGCGTTGGTCGGTACAGTCACGAGGATAAATACCTTACACTTGCGTAGGATTCAAAAGCGACTGTCTCTTACAGCATTGATAGATATTTTATGGTGTTCTGAACATAGTATATTATATTATGAACTACGTATTTTTTTAAAGTTTTTTTTCACGACAAAAATATGCTTTTGAATTTTGCGTAGCTGTAAGGTATTTATGCTCGTACACTCACGAGCATAAATACCTTACAGTTGTAAGTTATATGTATGTTGTTAGTATGTTAGCTTGTGTTTTCGTAGGCCAAAAATAATGTTGTCAGCTACATTAATCGCATAGACCTTTCAGAACAGCACAGTTTATGTAAAGTAAGTATACTGTTTCATTTCGGAGTCCGCATGTATAATTTCCCCGGTAGCCGCCGGTAATGTGTAAATCGACTCTAACAAAGCCTCGAGGCGGACGAATGTGAATTTCTTCGTTGTTTACGTGTTCTATATAAGCTTGAAATGTAATTCTTTTTGCGTGGGAAGACAATTTTCACAGTTTTAGGCATCTGCGAATAGATTGGAGTGGAAATGTTGCCATTTATTTGCCGTTATTAAAGATGGAATAACCTCTTCTTGGAAGACGGATTTGTTTGATGTACCTACATTATTATAAGTACAGGAACGTGTCAAAATAAGGCAGGGCTGATGACTAGCAAACTGAAGTGTTATTATGTCTGTATGTCTGTGCTAACTGAACACAACAATCAAGGTTCATTTCATACCTACCTTTGCGCCTATTTTTCGAAAATTAAATTTGATACTCACATAATTAAAATGTATTAGATTATATGAAATATTTCAATGTTCGTTAGCATTATGATGGCTTAATCATAAATATGTAAATTTATATTAAAATAACAAACAAGAAATATTTAAATTCAAATCGTGTTGTTACAGTAAATTATAAAATTGCTCTGTTAATTATGTAAACAGAAAACAGCGAAAAAGTTATTCTCCTTTCTACAAAGAAGTGCTATGTTTTTTTCGCAAAGGGAAGAAAAATGTCTAAAGCAAGGCCCCGCCTGCCCAAAGAGTTGGGGCGGTAAAACCGCCCAGAGCAAAAGGTCGCCTTTGCGTAATCCCTGGTTCCGGAGCTTTCACCATAACATAGAGAAAAAAGCAATTTAGGTCTGCGTAATACATAGAGATTGAGCTCCGTATATTATTGTATCAATTACGAAGATAAATATGTTTTAATAACTGTTTATTTTAGACGATTTACTTATGAAATAATTTTAGGGACTTTTTTATTTAGTTTTGCTCGGCCACTCGTAACGCGCGCTAAGTAAAGCTCAAACTTTCTTCCGATATACTTAATCGAGAACTCTTGTCAGTTTGGTCGTTAAACCAGTCTTTCATTGAAAGAAAATATTTAACACACACCTCATCGAATTGGACATTTTCGCGTTTACATGCTTTAAGTTAAAGAAGATGGCTATTGAATCCTATACCTTGGATAGGTAAGAACCAAGATATAAGATTTAAAAGACATATTTTTTTATTATTTCAAAAATACGTACGAGTACTTCTTATTTTTTTGTATAATTAATGCACGCATTAATCTATCTGTAAAGCATTATTTCGCGGACATTACACGTCACACACACACGTTTACATAATTTTTAATTGATTCTGTTACACTTAAATTGTAATGTGTAATCGTTTTATGTCCCAATAAAGTAACATAAAACTTTTTTATATTACTTTATTGGGACATAAAACGATACGGACGGACGGACGAGAATTTGCCTTCAGTTATTTAGTGCTCCTGCTATTGAGCGGGAGCACTAAATAACTGATGGCCAATTCCCGTAATTAAAACCGTTCAAAATCTAGTCGTAATCTCATCTCAGCGACAATCAATGTCGAAAACTTGACAAAAATTTAGGTAATTTATAGGTATTTTTGACAGATTGAGACTGAAATCAGACTGTGAACATTCCTAAAATTACGAGAATTGCCCCTCTGATCTTCTTGATCTTCTAAATTAACTGCATTTAAAGCTAATTTCTTATAGGTACACAAAAGGCAAAGTAGAACTAACATTAAATACGCGAACAAAGCAGTAGTACGAACCATTCCTACCCTTTGCTTCTTTTCTTCCATACAGTGTAATATACCTGTTAGTGGAATCGTGTCGTCACGTAACGATGTGTCAGTTTTCTTTCACTGTCGAGGTGCCGACGGTGACTCCACCAAATTGGACATTTTATTGAAAACGGGGAAGAACTTCAAAGGGCTGTATTATGTTATATTATCCGTCCTTCAAATATAAGCATACTGTTTTAAGTCGATGGAGAATATAGTGATACTAGTTTCTGCCCCCATTTGCTTTTATTCAAAGTTGTAACACACCGCAAATTCTTAGGTAAAATAACAGTCACATTTTTATAAATCTCTTTTGATTGGTTACGACTCATCGCATCGCCCACGCTATTAGTTCGTTTTTGCGTTATTTCTGTTTTTTTTTTACTCGGCTCCTAGGGGTCTTATCGTGATGTCAAATAGCATATAATTTTATCACGAATTGGGCTATCAAATGCTTTAATATATTAGTTTTGATTTATATATCTAAAACTATGTAACTTATATTTACGAATATATTACAGATATGTACGTCAGAGAATTTTCATATATGACCTTTTAAACGTTTAACGTTACACAATTTCGTTATGTCTGGGTACAAAATGGTAAAAGGATTCTCTGAACTTTACAATCATACGTGATTTCATTTGAACAAATACTCAAATAAAGAGCTTAGAAGAATTAAATGCTTTGATATTTTATTCGAAAAATGCGAACGAAAATGTGATATTATGCTCCAATAAAAACGCTATCAAAAGCAGACATTAAAATATTAAAAGGTTAGAAATGCAAATAGGAATCGGGGCAAAATAATGTAACAAGTGTATTAAAAAAATATCACAAAATAACTGGAAAATGAAAGGCATATTGGATCAGTAAATAGAAACTGCGAGCTTACCAAGTCGCGTATTGTTAAAATGTGACGCCGAGGGTTGATACAATGAAACTTTTTTCATTTCGGACGAAAAAACTGAACTCATAGAAACGAAAATAAGGGGACGCAATTAAAACCTGTTATTCTTTTAAATTTGTTACTTCGTCTTACTGTTTGGATGCTGGGAGTTTGTGCGTCAGTAAATTGGCTTGCTTTTCTGTTTAAAAGGCTGCATTTTGCATTCATTCATACGTTACCGTTTGGTAGCAGTAGAATTCTGAAGAGAAATATGGAAGACTAGCAGCGCCGCGCGGTTTCACCCGTATAAGTGTTGATCCCGTGGGAATATCGGGATAAAAAGAAGATTTTTTCAAACATAATTATGAAGCAATAGTTTAGCAATGTCCTTAAAAATCCGTCGTTGTGAGTTTCGTTTGTGATTGAAAGAGTATTTCACGCAATTCACTTGCTGAGTAAAGTAAAGTTCAACTCAGGCATACTTTGCGATTCTATTTATATTAGTAAAGTATAAACATGTAGGCAGCTCTTATTACAAACTTTTCTAATATTGAAATATCTTAACCTAATTTTTCGCTATAAATAAAAGCTTTTGTTTGGGAAGAATATCATATTTTCTCATCTTAACAATCATTACGCAGCATAATGTATATAAAGTAATCTCACTACACGTAACAAAGATAAATAAAAATGTTGTTTGATACATTTTTAAACAGCAATTTGTCATTGTCTTCGACGAGAAAATTAAGAAAGACATTAAATATTTCTCCATGTTTGTTGACAGGTTTTTTTTTCAGACAAGAATAAGTAATAATTTATGTTATCCAAGATACTTTGATGGATCATCACAATTAATTCAATTTATGTTTACTCAACGTATATATTTACATAATTCTCGTGTAGGCTTTTATAGTGATTACGATATTATGGCGGACAGGTATCTGAAAACGTTTTTTTGATATTATGGATATTTTTAGCTGCGCAGTATTTTGGGGTAGTCAATAACTTAATGAGCTTTTGAATTTATATGTATCTACAGATATTATACGGGTGGTTAATAAAAAATAAAAAACTACTGAACGGATTTTGATGAAACTTTACAGTAATATAGCTTATATAGCGAATAACATATAGGATACTTTTTATCCCGATATTCCCATGGGATCGACACTTATGTGGGTGAAACCGCGGAGCGCTGTTAGTTGTTAAATAAGCATTGGTTAGCAGACCATTCATTTTCAGACTTAAAAACTTGGCTTCAGATTAGTATTTTCTTTGTTAACATACACAATGGAAAGGCGAATTCATGTTTAGCAAATTAGATAAACCATAAACCTACCTACATATAAGTAACGGTTCAATTGTGTCTGTGGTGCGCTCCGCATTCCGATCGGGTGTTGCGGTTTGATTCCCGTATTAGAACTAACAGTTGTTTGTTGTGATTCTGGTGGTTCGCGTTCACGATGTGAATAAATCGTGGCTTCCACGTTGAAGAGGAATGGATCTACTAAGCCTCATAAATACACTTTCGTGATAAACTTATTTTTTATGCTGCTTTTAGGAGCATACAAGATATTATATATTTTATATAATATCTTTTTTTTTTTAATATTTTATTTTATTTTATATATAATTATTATTTACATATTTTTATTATATTTATACTTGCATACAAATAAAATAATACTTTTTCACTCCTAAAGCTTTGGTTTCCTGAGAAAGCGTTCAACTTTCACACAATAACGTCTGTCCAAATACACAGAGTATTTTTATGTCAAATACTGGTTAAAATGACAGATTTTGATGACGTCCGTCATAATATGAGAGAACCGTTCTTCTAAGAAACCGTAGCTTTACCCACTGGCCCCGAATCACCATATCATAATATGAACTTAGAGAGATGATTTTTATGATTATAATTCTATGAATAAATATTTGTTAAGGCCGTGAATCATATTTAGGACAACATACAACCTGCGGGGTAAGTAAGTAACACCCTAACAGTGGGTTTAATTTTGACAGTTCAACAACATTCATTGCGTTATTTACGTTATTGAGCAGACAAATTTTTCGAACATATGAAGCAATGGATTAGCAATATACTCCTTTGAGATTGATAGTGTTTTACGCAGTTAGGGTGCTGATATTGACCTGCAAATAGCAAGAAACATATGAAAAATTGAATTTCAAGGGGCAACACTGAAGCTGTCGCCTTAACTCTGACTTCTAGGTATTTCGATAAAATCTTAATGATAACACGTTTGACGACGAACCCGATATGTGAAAGGCCAACGAAATAAAATAAATACATTAAGGTGAAAGTTGAGTCTGAATATTTTGCAATTCTGGCTTTGATTTATATTAGTATCAAAGGTAAATAAGTTTCTATGTAAAAAGTACGAATGGGCCTAAAAAATACCTATCTCATTAAGATTTTTCTAGATACGAAATATAAACATGTGACTATAAAATGGAAAATACTGGAAAAATATGTGGAGTTTTCGAAAAATTGGCAAAAAACCTTTTTTTAAACACAGATCTGAACTTAATATGTGTAAAGTCTGGGAGTTACCGAATTGACTATCAATTTAAATTGCCCGAATATTCAAATCACAACTATATCATACTTTGACAGGTGTATTGAATACCTATAACACAGCAATTTTACGAAGCGTGTTAATCTGATACATAATTAGCACTTGATAAAAAAAATAACTTAAGTTAAAAAACCGTTTTACTTATTATATTTTACTAACTTGTTTAGTTCTTATTAGAACATTTCCAATTTTTTATTTGATTAAGCGTCTGACTTCCATTGTTACATAGAAAAAAAAAACTGCAACTAAAAACAAAAAATCAAACTAAACTCTAACTGTATAAAGTATTATTTACTATATCTGTTTAGCTGTAAGTTTTCCTAAAATATATATAAAATAAAATAAATAAATAAAACAGAAAATGAGATTTGCCGCAAATAAATGATGATTTGTCATGTTTGCCGCAAATAAATGCATTTTCTTTCTTTTTTTTTCTTTCTATTTGAGCAAACTCGTAGGAGTCCTTTATTTTATATATCTGTTGGAAATATTTGACCGTTACCAAGCGGTGCTTGACAGAGCCTACAACAACGTCACAGTACTTAGTTAAAATATGGCTGATGATAACGAGAGACACGTACCTTTATATCTATGTGGTTCAAAGAAATAAAGAAACGTATTCACGCATAGAAAAGAATACTCTTTAATATGTACACCATATAAATTACAGAACATAAATATATAAATTTTACAAAGGCTGACACAATGGGCGGTCTTATCGCTATGAGCGATCTTTTAAAGACAACCTTTGGATGGACTAAAATTTAGGAGAGACAAATACTGCTAAAATATTCTAATGTATATTTATGCACTATACCATTTAGCATAGAGTCGGCAATAACCAGAGTTAATTCACGATGAATTCCACCATGAGCAATAAATACCATCATTAGTGTCTCAAAAGCCAACATAATAGCAGCAAAACGTTCAAAATGAAACGTTCAGAGAACAGCTCAGATTGAACGTAGCCAACAATTTCGAACGCGTGACAATTTTGATGAATCGCCGTGACGTATTTAATTTTAACTATCGAAGCACAGACTCACGCCCGCCCGTTTAAAACACGATCAATCATTTGAAATGTTTGGAATACAGACACATGGGGTACCTAGACAGGCACATATTTCAAATATAAATGTTTGTGAGCCCTGAAAGGTTAGGGGCGTGCAACTCTAGGGATGTACAGTTGACAGATGTGCCTGGGAGGTGTTTGTAACTTGTCGCACTATGTTATTATCGTTACTACTTTTCAGAAAAATCTCTTCTTCAAGTGAAGTCCTTATTATTTATAATAAGTCCTATTAGAATGGAAAGGTTTAATGTTTTTGGGTTTCAAAGAATGCAATGCAAAAGCGACATTCAACCTTATTATATATTGGAAAATCAAACACTGCCTAGCCTTTTACCAACTACATTGAGGTCAGCTTCTAGTCTAACCGGATGCATCTGAATACCAGAACTTTACATGGAGCGACTGCCTATCTGACCTCCACAACCCAGTTGCTGGTTAACAAGATACCCCTTGGTAAGACTTTTAAGACTAGGGTTTCTGACTACCCGTAACGACTGTCAATAATCTACGAATGACAGTCGGGATCAATAACTTAACGTGCTTTCCGAGGCACGGAGGGGTTTGGATAGGTATGTAATTGATGGTCACCCATCCACGAACTGGCCGTGCCAAGCGGAGCTTAATCGATCGACCCGTGCGGCTGTTATTAGCCGCGAGACTCTCAGATATTGAAATATCCTAAGGTTGAATTTGGCTTTTTCATTGCTCAATAGACAATGTCCAACTTCCACAACCTAGTTACTTACTGGGTAATACGATGGTACGATGGTACTTGGTACGCCTAGTTGTCAGACTTTCGCGCTTCTGGCAACCCGTAACGACGGTCAAAGATCCACGAATGACAGCCGGGACCAAAGGCTTAACGTGCTTTCCGAGGCAGTAGGAGCAAAGGGGCATTGAACAGATTAGTTCAGTGATAATGAAAACGTTGTAGAATGCTTGTAGCACAAACGTTCCGTAAATTGCAATACTAAAACATTACGTGCAAGTTGTTCCACATCGCCTCAGAGCTTGTGATTTATTTGCCCCAGTCGGCCCCTGCAAGTAGCGTGGGAAAACAGGCTTCAAAATGTTTTTCATTTATTTGTAAGATAAATATACGAATAATATCTGATATTACTGTAGGTTTAAAAAAGAATGATGTAAGCTCTTATTCATTTATCTTCTAATCTTTCGACAGAGATGAGAGATTACGGATGGAAATGTCAGATAATCGTAATAAGACATGGAGTCGGATAATCCGAAATATGTTGCTACGTATTGCGTACAGAAATTGCAATTCATTCGAATAAGTCTATATGGGGCATTATCGATTCATCCAACATCCAGTGCGAGTGCGGTGTTCTTGAACCGACTGTGTCTCATCTGCTTCTGTCCCAAATGTTTGTCCACCTGCACCCTCGACAATCTGAAAAACGCCTCTGCCATAAACGTGGCCAACCCCAACACAACGGTTAACCGTTTTTTGACATATGGAACTAGTGATTGCAGCAACACATAATACATTGTTTGATACACGTACGGTATTATAATATCTGTAAAGCCATAAATAAGATAAGGCAGTTTATATATTTATTTTATTACGAATTTTAAAGTTAACTTTTACGTAATCTGGAATATGTACGTTCTAAGACAGCTGTCAAGAAACGGTTAACCGGACAGGGTATACTGGGCCCAAACAATATAGGCAACAAAGATGCACCGTCGAAACGAAAAGATAGAAGATCGAATAACTACGCAACGCTATGAGTTTTTGCAAGGATTGGATGATCGCTTTACTTTTACTGAAAAATCTCATTCTAGTACGAGTATAAGAGGCTTATAGATTTTTTCTATATCGTTTTCGCGCTTACAGGCACCAATCTCTTTCAAACAAACTCTAAAACGGAGTAGAATGTCGTATACTTATTTGTTCGGCTAGAATTGAAATCCCGAACTGTAACGCAGAAACCTATCAAGCCGTTCCAAGCAAAACTACTATTTTTGAAATGTAGCAAAATCTTTCTACATAATCCTATGTGGAAATAAAAAACTTCCTCCACTCTTTCCAATCTTGTTGTCTAATACTGCACGTCTTAGGCGGATCACTGACTAAAACGCGCCACGCGACGGGGCGCAGATAACGCTCCCCCGTGCATGACATACAAATTCGATATAGAGCGCGCTTCCGCGGGGAATTTGGCTCCGTTTCCCGCTTCCCGTCGCGTGGCGCGCTGTAGTGAGTGATCCGGTTTATTAAAACAAAAAATGCTTGGATCATCTATAGGCCAACCGCTTAACTGAGACTTTGCCTGAGGTAGCAGCGCGGTGCGGGAGGGGTGTGGTGACGTGATGCGAGAGCTCAGTGATTCGTCAAATTGTGACAACTATCACCCCTCCCGCACCGCGCAGCTACTCAGACAATGTCTCAGTTAAGCGGTCGGCCTATAGTAATCTACATTACTGCTTTAATCCCATCCAAGCATATTTAGTTAGTTTCACTTACTAGATAAAGACGATCCGATGTAGAATCGATGTAGCCCGGTGTTACGGTTAAAGCGAAGCTAATACTGTGCCAAAGCGATTAGTCAGGCAGCTATAACACTACCTAGTACCTGATATTGGCGCCCGCACGTAATTGTTATGGCATCTAGAATATCTCTGGGCGGTGTACCAAGGTTTAGGTTGTGTAGAATGTAGGTTATGTTAGGTACTGAATTATGTGGGTGGTTGTAGGTTCTGTAATGTTTTATGTGAATTTTAATAGAGATGAGGGTATTCTTGAACTCATACCGCTACACGGTTATTTTGGCACGTGGCCAAAGTTGGAACTAACTCCGCCATCTTGTTTTTTGATGTGACATTTCATAAAACAATTTCACTAATGTCACCACTCTGTCAACGTCATTCGAATGCCAAAGTCAAAGATTTATTTCCAGATAAATATGGTTACAAAAGTTCTTACAGCGGTAGTATAATAGTAGCTTTGCATATTCAATCATATCATAATGACATGCAATTTTTTTGGTATAGGTACAATTATATCATTTAGATTTAAACTGAAGGAATTCTTTAATAGTATAGAAGGGATTCTCAATTAGCCACCTGTGTAAAGCCCTTCTGAAGCAGAGGGTAATTACAAGGGTAATTACATGCCGAAAATGCCTCACTGCGATACCTTGTGGCCGCGGTTTAGCTCGCTAACTCGATGTCACCTCCATGTAAAACAAATACATGCTAATAGACACGCACGCACATACCTCACTGCGATACATGGCGAGCTGCTTGAATACGATGATCGAGATCCTTGTACATCCCATTCACAGTTGTTTTACGTTTGATTTTGCATCACTGTCGAAATCACAGTGATCTTTATTGTCACTCCAATAAGGTTACTGTTGGGTTGCTGCCACTGAAAAGTCTGTCAAAATCACAGTGATCTTTATTCTCATTCTAATAAGGTTGCTACCACTGAAAAGTCTGTCAAAATCACAGTAATCTTTATTCTCGTTACCATAAGGTTGCTGTTGGATGGCTGCTGTCAGAGGTAAAAAAACTGTGAAAAGACAGTGTTCAGTAACTTGACAGTTCAAAGCAAAATAATTGTACCATGCTCAAACCAATAGTGTTAGGGTAGTGAACGAATTTGCGAAAATAATGAATTGTAAATATAGTCAAATATGAAATAAATCTCAAAAAATATATGTTCGTTCTATTGGAATATTGCAAAATAAATATAATTCAACTAGTCCATAAGGCACATAATAAAAAAAAATGTGCTTTAATTTTTAACTTTACGCAGCCAAGCGTAAAATTATTTTCAATTAATTGATTTTTCATAAACATGAAATCGGTCATAACTAATTTTTTTAGTTATGTTCTATACGAATACTGTATTTTAAGGTTGAAGCTATTAATTTAATTAAACACAATATGCACAGTGCATTTATGGCTCAGATGGTTGGATGTAGACCAAGATCTAAGAACTTGGAGTGAGAAATTGGTTTGAAAAAGCCGGAAATAGGTCACTTTGAATAAAAGCTAAGGCCCACCCGCGGCTGTAAAGCCTCAGATGATGATACAAAGGAATAAAAATTATTAGACAACTATTTCTAGCCGACAACATAATAACATGACGAGTAGTTGTCGCAATTCCATTTATGCTTGAGAGCTGCTGATAGCTTTTGATTTTCAACTACGCTGTCTGATTAGTCAACATCGGATTGCCAAGAAGTTCTTTGTAATAGGTTAGGTACAGTGTCGACTAAAAGTCCATAGGATATCTCACAAAGCAATAGCTTGAGGTTTAATTTGACTGACATTCATGAAAATTAACACATTGTCGTCAACAAGTGATTGTAGTTCATAATTTCAACGTTATAATATGAGTCAAGATGACCGCGTGCAGATAGATGTGCGAATCAGTGAGCCGTATGTTCAAATCTCACGCAGTACTTCGACTTTTTGAAAGTTTTTACTTGATTGGAAGTAATGAGACAGAAATATAATATTCTTTATCGTGTTCGTTTTGTTCACACATTTCGTAAAGTTAGAAAGGTAGACCATAGAAAACTAAATAAAGAATTCAGATTTCTGTGAGGTAGACATGAGTTTTATGAATAGTTAACTTGATCGAAATAAACGTTGTCGTTTGGCTGTAGTTGTTGGTTAGTGACGTGTGATTTAATAGATAGCGGTATTGTATTTATTCTAAAAATGCAGGCAAATATTAATATTGAGGCGTGGGCGACTATTATTGCGCTGCATAAAAGTGGTCTTAATAGAACAGAAATATCTGATGAAACTTGACTGAATGTGAGTATTATATTTATGAATTGTAATTTAAACTTTTATTTGAAATTTTACCTAAGATTATTTGGTGACATATGGATTAATTCTTTTTATTGTTTTTTAAATCCATCATGAAGCCTAAAAGATAAATAATTAGTGTTTATTATTGGATTTATAAATGCAGAGTTTTAACATTTTAATATTATATTGTTATTTTTATATAGGTATTATATAAAAATGAAGTCACTTTAGTATTTTATTATGGCTGCCTAATATCACTTTTTTTTGCTTTAGAGGAATACTGTAAGTCGCTGGATCAAGAGATATGAGGAAGAGGGTAGCCTTGCTAGTCGACAGCAAAGTGGCAGGCCGTCGCTTATTAGCGAGGCGCAGCGACGACATATGGTGAGCGAGTATGAAACAAATGGTTTCACACCAACTAGACAGTTTGCGGTATTATTCGACACCTCATTGCAAACTGTTCGCCGTGCCCTCCACGCTGAAGGCTTGCATCATAGAAGACCAGCTAAAAAGCCTTTCTTGACAGAAAGACGTAAACAAAAATGAATACGTTTCGGGACGGGCTTATTTAGATTTTGACTGGAATACTACCATATTTTCAGATGAAAAGACCTTCAAATCTAGTCAAAAGGGTAGGCTTCATTTATGGCGCAAGGATAACACTCGCTGTTGTGATAAAAACGTAATCCCTAATACAGACTCAGGTCGAATTACAATTAATATGTGGGGATGGATGAGTGCCAGGAGAACTGACTTTTATTCCTCCATGCGCAGTTCTACTTATGTAGAAGTATTAAACGATGGCATGCTACCTACTGTGCGCAACATTTACCCAGCTGATGAGTATACACAAATACCATTTGTCTAGGACAATTGACCTATTCACCGGGCGAGCACTGTGCGTGAGTGGTTTCACAATCACCCGGAGATAATAGTTTTTCCATCGCCAGCGCGATCACCCGACCTCAACCCCATAGAAAATCTATGGGGTTTTGATGGTGCAAAGGTGGGAGTCACGGAATGAGAGGTGTATACCACAATTAAAAGCCCATTACATGGAGGGGTGGGAAAATTTAAGAGGAACCGAAATATGTGGTAATTTTAAATATAATTGTAGAGTCCATGCGCAAATGTCTACTTGACTGTATTGAAAATAATGGGGGTTATACAAAATATTACCTTATTTAGATGTTTTGGTTTTAATAATTAGACGGTGTAACTAAATATTTAGTAATACCTATTGATATATCCGTAATTATTTAATGATCTTAAATTGAGGTTTAGTTTCAATCTTCTTTTCGTCAAGAAAATGAACACTTAAGCTATAATACATTCATTGTGACGTTACATAAAAAATATGTTCATAAAGTCTAAATCATATATGTTTTCAATAAACTCTGCTGAATATCGATACCTATAATAAGTGGGTATCAACAATTATATTTGTGTTATTAGAATATCCTTTCCTTGCTATGTTATTGTGGGTATTTAAAAAAAAAAAAATCTTATGACAAGAGAACTTTTATCTAGGCAGGAATGTGACGTCACAATTCTCATAACGGTTTGCTAATTTTATAAATAAATAAAACAAATAAACAATTTTGTTATCATTCAGCACGACTTTTTTATTTCCACCTTCCAACACCGAAAAGATTTAAATTAAATACAACATAATCACATAAATAGTTAAGTAATAATACAATAACTAATATTTAACTTCTCATAAATAAATAATAAGCATGAATACATTGTAAATAAACATAAATATTATCAAGTCTTTAATTACCTAACAAGTTTCTAATTACCTAAAAAGTTTTGCTTCAAATACAAATATTATTATGGTATGGCCGCCACACGTTGTAATTAAGATTCGAACTCAGACTTCATTAATCGTGAATCCATTGCTTAGCCCAAACAGCTACCAACCCCAGCAGTCTCGACATTCATAGCTATCGCTTTATGACCGAATTTGGTCGCAAAGTCCTGTCACTCCATACCTTATACCTGTCAATTCGGGACTTTGCGACCGAATTCGGTCGTAAAGCGATCGCTATGAATGTCGAGACTGCTGGTGCAGCACATGTTACATTTGCGCGAATTTTAGTAATGCAATGGTAAAAACAGGTCGCCACTAAGACGTGTATTCTAAATGCAACAGAAATGTAATGTTATTTCACTCATACATGTTATGTTACTTACTCATATAATGTTATTCACACGCACACGCACTGGCAGTATCGTGCTCGCACAGTTCATAGGAATGTAGTCCTTAGCATGCCACTGGAGTTTCGAGCCTGTACCTACGTTTGTAAGTTTACCAAAACGACGACTCAAACACGCTGCTACTGCAACGACTAGGACGGTCATATTTTTAAATATTAAATACTTACAAAATTATTAACTTAATAAACCATTCCCACGGAATTATTAATTCATGTTATAAACTTTAACTTTTGCCGCCACACCGCAGATTCCGCATTGCTACTACAAAATATTATGGCCATTTTATATAGTCTGTGTTCTCTTTCGCGTCACTTAACATTAACATTATATTTAAAGGGATGATTTGTTTATAATTAATTATTGTTTACGAAAGACGTTTGTGACCATTATTGTTAAAAAACAATCATAATCTTTTGTAAGGCATTGGTCGCTTTTTGAAAACTGTTGTCAACTGTCAACTCAAATTCTATAAACTTTATGCCCTCTTTGTTTTGTTCTATTTTCAAATCCATGTCAGCATGGTCACTATCCGCAGCTTCAACCATAGCCACCAAGTCTAATCGATTTAGGCATAATAAATGAACCTAAACCGTTCCACAGGCTATTAACGAGTAAAATACCCCTTTTCTTTGTACATTCCATGTTTGCTTAGTAGTGGTGGCTAAATAATTTCCTTCGTTCTGCTTTTCATCCATTCGATATGGATATGGCAGTCAGGTTCATTGTTCCCATGACGTTTTTTGTGCGGTAGTATTACAGGCTGTTTTCCTGATCGACATTCCTTTATAGAAGCTTCGTGTGTACTCTGTCAACTTTTCCAACAAAATAGAAGAGGAAACCGAAAAGATAACAAGATCGGCACCCCTACAAGATATTTACATAAGAATTTGTTTAAAATTAAAACATAAAATTGTTATAAACCAAATAAATGCACAGACTTTGTAGTTGTTTAAATTCTAATTGAAAGTTTCTAGAATTTAAATTTTAATCTCAGAAGTAATTACTATGAAATTCGTGTACCTATTTGATAATTTGGTATACTCCGCGTCACTTCATTTTTTTCGTGAAAGAAAGAAATGAATGAAAGAAAAAAACAGTGATTTTCCATTTTCCGAGAATATAAAGTTTAAAACAACTTTATCCAACAAAAATTACATAAGAATTTGCATTTCCGTCCGCCCTGATTTCAAATAATTGTCGGCGTCAGAATTACTTTGGAGTGCTTCTAAAAACGATTGCTTACAACTGCGTCAGGGTTTCATTCCAATGGAGGAGGAGAGTGGACAAACCTTCTGTACAAACATTCAAATATCCGGCGACCAGCTTAGTTACCCAACGATAACATCAAACTTGCCTTGAGCCAATTCGTTTCGCCCAAATTACTACTTAGTAATGGCGGAAATTTAATACAAAAGGTCAACTGTTGTTTTTAGTGACAGCGGGTCATTTTCATTATGTCGAGCACCTGTCGGCCTTTCGGCTCTCCTCAGGGGATTTTCTTTCGTGCTGATAAAAATCAATTTGCCAGTATTGTTCTATGTTCTTATCTTAATCAAAGAAAAATATTGGAAGGGAAAGAGAAATGCGATGTGATTTTTAATCAAGATTCCATTTAATTTGGTGTTGGGTTTTTCGCATGGTTGCGTTCATTTTGGTTTTTCGAAAGTGGCTGTGCTGCTGCCAATCTCCTTACAAGTTATTTATATTCATAATTTAATGGAGGATAAATGACAGGGAGGTCGAGATCGTGCGTACAGCTGGATCACACTGGATGGACTTAGCGAAAGACAGACAAAGCTGGCATTCTCCGGACTTATGATGATGATACATGATGATTTTATTTTTTTAAATAAGGGGTTCTCATATAAAAACATATATTTTTTAATCCTACTTTTCCTACTAATCATACTAATATTATAAAGGCGAAAGTTTGTGAGTGAGTGTGTGTGTGTGTTTATTACTTCTTCACGCCAAAACTACTGACCGGATTTGGATGAAATTTGGCACACAGATAGTTTATAACTAGGATTAACACAGAGGATACTTTTTATCCCGATATTCCCACGGGGTCGAAACTTATGCGGGTGAAACCACGGGGCGCAGCCAGTTATTGATAAACACTGTAAAAAAATAGAAGAGTTTTTATTTTTATTTTATGAACGGAGAGAGGAGAAGAGGAAGTTTAATGTGGGTGTACACAAGATACACATACTACATAAGATATACTTCTGCCTTACCTTTAAGGGCAAACAGGCGTGATTTTATGTTAAGTTAATAGAGGATGCCTGTTGGCTTAGCAACAGCTACCTACCTATCTTTTAGTTAAGATCGTATCGACATTACAAAGTTTAATAATGCAATAATGATAGGTAAGCAAACCTTGACCTGAAACGAGCCCTGAACAGTCCAAATTACAGCTGAAACTACGTAAAGCTGAGGTATACCTGTAATGATGTTTGAATGAGTCACTGGAGAATAACTACACACAATAGTAAGCTAGCTAACCTGGTCGTTAGCCTCTATTATGACCAAGTAAACACCGCAGTCCTTGCCTTTATATTTCTATTTTTTCTCCGAACTCAGTTTTTCAGACCGCGTGTACGAGTAGTTCGCGTTGGTTTTCTTACAATATTAGCATACAAATTAAATCGTCCGCCATTTTCCTGGCGAAACGACCAACGGGGACCACGGTCGCGTTTAAGCCTTAAAGATAGCGGGGAATGGCTGGAATCAATCCTCTCTAAGTAGGCCTCATAATAACAACGTAGGCAGAGAAGAGTTGAAAATCCAAGTTCTAGTAAAGAACTAAATTTTTAATGATATCGGCCTCAACAAGTGACAATCGCTTTCAAAACGTCTTTTATTTCTACAACGACTTTCAAAAGAATTGACATAAGCTTTTCGGTAGGTTATAATATCAGTCCCATATTTTTTTTAGTTTTTCATCTTCATTAACACTGATGAATGTCTAGACACTTAAGGTCGAAGTATTTTATGAAGGACCATAGCATAGCATAATTAGCCTATGTTTCCATTGCAGGTACACAGGCCTCCTATCTGTGAGAGGGAGTGGGCTGAAATCCACCACGGGGCCCAGTGCGGGTTGGTGGATGACACATATCTTCGAACTTTTGGTTCTAGGACATGCCGGTTTCCTCGCGATCTTTTCCTTCACCATTTTGAGAGCAGTGGTGATGAAATAATGTTCACACAGTAAAGTGCCTGCCGTGGGTTTGAACCTACGACCTTCAACTCGTAAGTCGCGCCCGGACCATAGGAATTTATTATTTAATCTCCAGTTATTATGAACTTAGCCTTGAACTCTGAATAGTCATGAAGCCTAGAAACTTGTGATCGAAATTTACTGTGATTGTAGCATAATTTATTCATGGAAATTTTAGGTTTCCTTTGGGCAAGTTTTTTTGTTTCAAAGCAGCACTCGCTGATGTAAGAATATGGTGGATTTTTATGAAGTTTGCACGCTTCAAGCTTTTTGCACTTCGCTTTGGTAAGGATAAAAGATTTTTACGAGCTACTTTGATAACATTATTAGGATGAAATTCCGGACAACTGGGACCATGGGAGAAGAAATCTTGGAAATTGAGACTGTTTTTTTTTTAAGTTAAGATAATGTGGTACTAATGCTTATGCTTGATACGTTCTGGTTAATTAACTGGATAGTTTCTATCATAGAATAATTATCATAGATAGTAAGGTCCTTTCACACTTATCAGAGTCACACTGGCAACACTGGTAGCCGGTCGTCAAAAAAAACGGTCTCTAGGTTAATTATTTTAGTAAATTAATAAAAGTGTTATAAATATATTAAAGTAGTGTAATATAGTCAAACCTAGGTTTTAAGTATTTTTAACAGTGATTGTCAAGAGTTTTTTGTCGCGAAAACTTCGTAAAAACTGAGGATTCGAAACCGGCTGTCAACCCAATACCAACGGTGACGGATTTCAAACATTCATCGATCCCGGGGAGTATTTTGTTTTATTTAAGTGCTTGTATATACACACCATAGAACATCACAAAGTACTGCTCAGGTCTCTGAGCTACGTCCATCACACACTGGCACGGTTTATGTCTCCTTTTGCTTGACAACTAGTGGAAGCAAAATCGACGACGAAAACATTCGCCCAGACAATAAACACTACATAATTTACTGCACAAAATAGACTCATTAGAGCCTATTCATACTATAAAACCTGGTGTCATAAACTTTTTATTGTCATAAATTAAGTTTCTTTGTGTTTTACAATAAAAGCAGTATTCCTTGTAACTTCACTTCTATCTAACATCTCCATCTCATTCCTTAATAACTTCAACTACCTAATTTTAAAATCTATTTGTTAACATTTCATTACTTATAATTTACTTTAATTTAATTTTTCATTTTTTTTTTTTTTTTTTCCTTCTACCTCTTACTAATCTAAATATTGGAACATCTTTTCTCACACTGTTATTTAGCTGCATAACTTCACACATTACAGGTGACTGCCATTTCAAAGAAAATGATGACCCGCAGTGCTACAATCAAGGAGATGGAAGCAAAACTAAGAGCTACCTTGACCAAGCTCGAGGTTTCTGAAACCACGTGTAAACAGCTGCTCCGTGAAAGGGAAGACAGCGAGGTGGAAGTGGAAAACATTATTTTAAAGAACACCTCCCTCAAGAATGAACTGTCTCAGCTACACATGCAACACATGGACTTAACTGACCAGAACAGTCAACTACAACATCTAGTGTCAACATTTCAAGAGTGTAGTGACACCCATGAACTGGCACTAAATCAAATCAAAGAGCTTGAACAGAGATTGAGTGAAGCCCAAGAGGCACTATCTATGTATGAGTGTATCAAGGTCAGTAACCAGGTTGCTCGCACCAGTAATCTTTTTGATGAGTTGGTAGGTAGTAAGCCAATATCAGTGTGTGAGCCAGCTGTAACGATTGATTTGACTGGTGATGATACCATACCATTATGTCCTATCGTTATGAGTCACAACAAATTAAAGAAATATATTAAAATCAAGAAATTTATTAAACGGTCACAGAGAGCAATAAAAAAACAAAAACTCTTAAAATTAAACCTTTCGCTTAGAAAGGAACGTGTTGTCTTATCAAAAAGTTTAAATATTTGTAATATTGAATTAGATAAATGTAGGGAGAAGTATGATACTGATATCCAGCTCCTCTATAATGATATATTACACAAGGAGCACTTGCTGAAGGATATTTATGAAAACTATGAAACTTCACAACAACAACTAAGTGACCGCTTGTTTGAGGCTGGGGAACTACTGGATTTGGTGAGGAGCAATGCTGAAAGGTTTGAGTCTCTGACTAATGATCTTTCATGCAGCTATGCTAACCAACCACCACCTCTTCAGCCTCAGCCTGACTTGTCCCCTCCAGTATTGGCTCTTCCAGCAGACACCCCACAGATAAACAAATCAATATTCTTTTCTGACGAGTTAGGTTCTGGCTTTGGAACAATTTTACTCAATTACCTTAGCCATAGTTTTACCAATCATAGTTATCATAACATAAGTTTTAACCAAATAATTAAAAGAATTGCCAACACAAACCTGGATCAATATTCTACTATGGTTTTGCTATTAGGTAATAGCACTAGTATTACCAGAAAGGACATAGTGGATGGTGTAAACACCTTATTAGAGTTAAAAATAGGAAAGCTAATGTTGTGTGCTTTTCCTTACTCTGATACTTTATCAGATAATGAAAATAATTACATTTATAAGTTGAATAATACTATTCACAAGTTGACATGTTGTCATAGTGACAAATTATTGTATTTTGACACTAACAAGTTTGTTAGTGGTTTTAAGTTAACTCAGAGAACTTTATCTCTGTCTGGGCAATGTAGACATCTGATTGCTATGTTGATAGCATATAATATTAACGAGGTTATAGCTAATGTAACAAATTCTAGTATTAGTGACAAATCTGTGTTGCATAGTTTTACTAACAACATTGTGATTGATTGTGAATCATCATATTGTACAAAGGAGGCTCCACCTACAATGGCAACATCCTTGGAGGCCACTACCAGTCAGATAGGGTATTTCCCTCCTGCTGGAACTTATACGGGCAATCTAGACTCTCCAGTTGTAGTTGTGGAGCTATCTCCTGATAATAATTTAAACTAGTCAGTGAGACAACAGAAGTTACCCCTTCAAATAACCAATTATTAATACAGAATAATAAAAAGGTATCTTCTGGCAATATAATTAATAATACTAAGAAAGTAAAGGGTGTGCAACATATTTTAAAATTATTTAATCAAAATATCCAAGGTTGCGCTTCTAAATTACTGGAAATAGAATTGTTTTTGGAAGACACCAAGTTTGATGTCATTTGTTTAACAGAGCATTGGTTGAAAGATTATCAAGTAATGTCAATTAATTATGAAAATTATCGTGTAGTTAGCCATTTCAGCCGAAAACGTATGATACATGGCGGGTCATTAATATTACTTAAAAATTCTATTAAATCTAAAGAACGTAAAGACATCATCGGGCTGTCTATTGAACACATGATTGAATTGTCCTGTGTTGAGCTCGATAAGCATGTTATAGTATGCGTATACAGACCTCCTAGTTACCAGAATCTATCGGTGTTTGATTCTGTAATGGAAGATGTTTTAAAGAAGCTTAGTACTAGTAGTAAGTCAATAATCGTATGTGGCGATTTTAATATTAATTTATTGGAACATAACTCGAATACTGTCAGATTATTGAGTCTTTTTGGGTCATTTGATTTGTCCAATGTGTTTATGGAACCAACCCGAGTGACAGCTTCTTCTGCCACTTGTATAGATAATATTTTTTGTAATTGCGATTACATACACAAACGAATTGTAGATAAGTTGCCATCTGATCACAGTGGACAAATAATAACATTTAGCTCCTATAGGCCTTTACAAAAAATTGAAATAAGGTTTAGGCCAATTACATGTAAAAATTTAGAGAAATTAAATAATTCTTTGGCCAGTAAATTATGTGATCAGAGTTTTAATAATATAGATGACCCCAATGAGTTCTACGCCGAGTTCTTTTCACTATTAAACTCGCAATTTTATGACACTTTTCCACTGAAAACTAAAAGTATTTACACAAAGTTTTTATTCAGTGACTGGGCTACTCCAGGTATTCGTAAAAGCAGGGAAAAACTTTTTGAACTGTATGGCTTAAAGCAACATATGAAAAATACGAACTTTCATCAGTATGTTGCAAAATATTCAAAAACTTTTAAAAGGGTGTGCCAAAGAGCTAAAGCTCTTTATATAAGCAATAAAATAAAATCAGCTGATGATAAAATAAAAACTACCTGGCAAATAATAAATAATGAAACAGGTAGGAAAAAACAGCGAAATAGTGAACTTAATTTAGAGACTGCACATGGCCCCATCAATTCAGATGTAGAAATAGCTCAGGAATTTGAAAACTTCTTTGCTAATATTCCCCTTAAAACTACTGAAGCTTTAAATTCTTCCCCCACGCTTTCTGCTGCCTTACTTAAAAGGAATGTAAAGGCATGCCCTTCGGAGCTTAGGTTTCAGCATACAAACCCCCAGGCTGTTATAAGAGCTTTTAAAGATCTTAAAATTAAATCAACAGAAGATCTCTGGGGTATGTCTGTAAAAGTATGTAGATCTCTCATCGAAACCATTGCGCCCTATTTAGCTTTCATATTTAACACCAGTGTTGACCAAGGAGTCTTTCCGGATCTTATGAAACATAGTAAAGTAGTACCATTGTTCAAATCCGGTGATAGTAAAGATCCCAACAATTATAGACCTGTGTCAATTCTGCCAGTTCTCAGTAAGGTGTTTGAAAAGTTGATGCTCAATCAAATGTTACGTCACTTTAATAAAAATTACATCTTTCATGAACACCAGTACGGCTTCACCAAAGGGCGTTGTACCACTGACGCCGGTGTTACCCTAATGAAGAACATTTTTAACGCCTGGGAAGAAGCACAAGATGCTATTGGAATCTTTTGCGATCTCTCTAAGGCGTTCGATTGCGTAAACCATGAAACACTTCTGATGAAACTCGAGCACTATGGGATTAGGAAAACAGCACTTGACTTGTTAAGATCATACCTGAAAGATAGAAAGGTTAAAATCCAAGTAAATGGCGTAAACTCATTGGGTTCTGAAATGACAATGGGCGTTCCTCAAGGTTCGATATTGGGTCCATTCCTCTTTTTAGTTTATATTAATGATTTACCCCAATTACTTCAAAATCAACCGAAGATGGTGTTATTTGCAGATGACACATCATTGATCTTTAAAATAGACCGACGGTCACAAAATCTTGACGACGTGAATAACTCTATTCTTCAGGTCCAAGATTGGTTTACGGTTAATAATTTAGTACTTAATGAAAAAAAAACAAAATGCATTAGATTTAAATTACCTAATGTTAGAAGTAGCGAATGTGACATCGTATTGAATGGCCAAAAATTAGAATTTGTTAATCAGGCAGTTTTCCTAGGAATCACGCTAGACGAGAAATTACAATGGGGACCTCATATAACATCTATTGCGGGGCGGCTAAGCTCGGCCGCATATGCTGTTAGAAAGATAAGACAATTAACAGACGAAGAAACCGCGCGCTTGGTCTATTTTAGTTACTTCCACAGTATTATGTCATATGGCATTTTACTGTGGGGTCGGGCTGCTGACATTGAATCCATTTTTATTTTGCAAAAGAGAGCTGTCAGAGCCATTTACAATCTACGTCGCCGCGAATCTCTTAGGGAACTATTTAAAAGGATTAATATTATGACGGTACCTTGCCAATTCATTTATGAAAATATTATGTATGTAAGAAAAAATCAACATCTTTTTAATAAAATAAGTGATAGACATAATTTTAATACTAGAAATAAAGATAAATTAGATCAACCTTTTTTCAGATTATCTAAAGTTCATACATCTTTTATGGGGTACTGTGTTAAATGTTACAACAAAATACCTTGTGAAATATTGCAATTAAATGAAAGAAAATTTAAAACTTATATTAAAATTACACTTTGTAAGCAAGGATATTACAAATTAGAGGATTATATCCAAGATAAGAATGCTTGGAAACATGCTGGTCTTGCTCCATAGGACAATCTCTAGAGTCTAGACAAAATCAAACTGGTTGCTAATGTAATTGTATAATTTATTCTTTTTTTTTTTTTTTGACATTGATTTACATTCTGTAATTACTTGGGGTCACACCCGGACTTATTACTCCTTATTTATTTATGAAAATCGTCTACGTTTGGAATGTTTGTGAATATGTGAGCACCATGTATCTATCACATAGTTGATCTATATGTCATGGTTACATTTATCCATTTTAATTCTTTTACCTATTGTGGTATAGTAAGTTTATTTTTGGGTGCATCGTCTTCACATATAATTATATAAATAATGTATGCAATATATTGTAAAACATTTTAAAAGAGTAACGGTGGAGTTTCTTGCCCATTCTTCTCCATACGAAAACTACCTTTTGGAAGGGGCGACTAGAATCAATTTTATTCTAATTTTATTTTTGACGTTCAAAAGTGCCTTTTATGTGCCTATTTGAAATAAATGATTTGACTTTGACTTTGACTTTGACTTTATTTTGCATCGCTGTCAACGTCACAGTGATCTTTATTCTCATTTTAATAAGGCCGTTGGGATGCTGCCACTGAAAAGTCTGTCAAAATCACAGTAATCTTTATTCTCGTTACCATAAGTCGCTGTTGGGTTGCTGCTGTCAGAGGTAAAATAACTGTGAACGGACTGTACATTTGAATCGCGACATATTGGAAAATGTAAACAAATATGAGTTTATGGAAAAATAATTTTAATTCCTACACAATAAAGTTCAGTTTACGCTACAACTTCAAACATTTTTATAACTTTTTCAATAGTGCTAGTCACTCTGAAATCAACTTAATTAACATTAAAATAAAGTTGATATTTTTTTAACTTGAAATAACGTCAATTTGAAACATAAATAATATTTGAATATAGGTAGGTACCTAGGTACATTGCGAAACAGGTCCTAAGGTAATATTGGATTTTCACGACCTAAACATTAAAGTAATTATTAAAATCTAAATTCCGATTTGTATTACAGCTCAAGCGGAAATTCATAATTACCTTACCTTACACATTATAATACTTATATTTTCAGAGTACCTATGCCATTAATTAAAAACCTAACGACACCGTACCTGTTTGTTAATTCACAGCCAAGTTTATTGACACCTTATCATAATTAGGGCTCAAAATTAAGGCAACGAAACGTACAGGCTATTTAGGGCTTATGAATAAAATATGCAATTAACTTAGCGAACTTTATTAATTAAGCTTCAAACAGATGTTGGATGAATGCAAAATGTACTGCCTCGTTGTCCAGTGGTCGCAAGTACTACTGCTGCGCATGAGGTCCTAGGTTCGATTCCCAGGTCGGGCAGTGTTTTCCATCTGGAATTTTTCAGTAGCAGCCCCGAGTCTGGATTTGTACCTGGTTGAAGGCAATAGGCTCGCCCCCTATTACACGGGACTTAAACATAACTGGTGAAATGTAGATTTACTATAGGTCATACCTCTGCCTAACTCTTCGAGGAATACAGGCTTAATGTTATGCTATGAAAACTGTATTGTGTCCTAGTTTGAAGTAGGAACAAAACCGTTGAGGCAAGGTAATGTGTGTTGTATGGGCGTTCATACATGAATGATGGGGTGGTATCAATTCTAGTTTACCACAAGTTGACTTAAATCGAAACTAATGTACCTTCCTAGCTTCGTTCTAGGACAGTTATCAGAAGGAACATTTGTTAGGTAAAACGCAGAAATGACAAAACAATTTGGGGCTTGATAACCTAACATTTTGAATAGCTATGAGTAAGTATATATGTAGGTACAGCTAGCGACAAACAGTGACAGTTCGAATATACAGACAATTTGAGTTGGCTGTCAATTTTATGACAATAAATCATCGCCTAAGTGACCAAAAACAAAGGGATTTTTTGTATTTATTTGTATACTAGCTGCGCCCCGCGGTTTCACCTGTATAAGTTTCGATCCCGTGGGAATATCGGGTAAAAAGTATCTTATATATTAATCCTAGTTATAAACCATCTGTGTACCAAATTTCATCGAAATCCGTTTAGTAGTTTTTGCGTGAAAGAGTAACAAACATCCATCCATCCATCCATACAAACATTCACGATAGTAGGATTTAGTTAGTTATTAATTTAATTTAGTATCTAGTGTAAATAGTTGCGTTATATACAGGGTGTAAAAAGACCCATCAGATAACCGTCAACTACGTTACAAACAAACTAAATAACATTGCACAAAAATAATTGCAGGGAAACGTGTTTTATTTTTTGGTGTGAAAATTTGCTGTTTGCATGCAACGGTACAGGGATCGTGGGGTATTTAAGTTGTGTTATAACATTAACAACTAGTTTAAAAAAACGACAGTAAATGTTGGAATTTTGTCCTTCAAAATCTGCGTAACCAGAAGGTTAAATATTTACGAGTATGTATGTTTATTTGTATGTATGTTAGTATGTTCTCGTAATTTTTGTTTAGTTTTTAAGTGAATTGTTTTTTTTGAACCTATGTATTATTTTTTGTGCTCTATCACACGCTGTCTACACCTCTGTATCTATTGTCCTATCTCAGGTATGCTGGAAGAGATTTCTTATGAAATAAGCATCACCTGTGTACCTATTTTTTCTGTTCTGTTTTTCATTGTCTGTATATATGTGTGTACATAAATGGTAAAATAAAATAAATAAATAAAATAAGGTTCCCAGGTATGGTCCAGTACAAAAAAACGGCTTCGTTAAGTGTCTTTTCACATCCGTTATTGTATACAGTGTGGAGACAACAATCCTACTAATAATATAAACGTGAAAGTTTGTATGGATGGATGGATGTTTATTACTCTTTCACGCAAAAACTACTGCACGGATTTGGATGAAATTTGGCACACAGATGGTTTATAACCAGGATTAAATAACAGATAAAAAGTACCCTACTTATTATCTCGATATTCCCAGGGAATCGAAATTTATGCGGGTAAAACCGCGGGCGCAGCTAGTACGAAAATAAATGAAAACACTGGCAATACTAACGCATAAGAGTATTTTGGAAATATCAACTAAATCCTAGCACGGAAATTAAAAAAGTGATTCCCTCAAACAAACTTAATAGTATGATGGGCCGACTATGGGTTTTGCCAATCTTTGACTAGATATAGTGACTAAACTATTGGATATATTTGATTGAATTTTCGTATGCAGACTGGGAACTCACACCTGGTATAATAATTTTAATGTTTATAATAATTAATTAAATTCTTTGACTTACTTTTATGATCCTCTACATATAGATGTAAAATGCCGACTTTACAAGCTTAACTAATTAAGTTTCAAACGTATTTCCATGACAAAAAGTGTACCGAGCATGGACCTAGTTCGGAACAGGGGCAAAAACTGTTGAGGTCGCTGGAAACAGTTGAAAGTGTGGTGAATGGCGGCTCATACATACCTACATACAGTGATGTGTACGTATGTATGAGCCACCGCGCTGTGTACTTCTGGAGTTCAGTAGAAATTATAGCGGTTGGTGGGAGTAAAGGTAGGGTGCAAGGAAAGGTAAATTTTGTTACACTTTAGGATTAATGGAGGAGGTTTTTAAGATGATAAGGTTTTGGCATGTGATTGTTTCTAGAAGCATTGCATCGGCTAGGGCTTTGCAGGTAGGATGCGCAGGCCGTTAACTGATAGGGTAGGTAGAGAAACACACTTATGCAAGGTTCATAGGTATAATCTTAACAATAGGCTACATCGATACCTAGGTAGTTGTAGACTAACGAGGTCGCGGGTAAGGACACACTGTCTTTCTGAGCACTAGCACGTCTAAGTTAGGGAAGGTACCGTCCTTGGTTCACCGCGAAGCAGGAATTCAGTACCGGGAACCGGCTTGCCAGTACGCGTTCAGGAAGCCGGTCAGGCCTCAGTAGGCCGCAGACCGCGGCGCGTCAGCAGGCCGCCGGTAGCGCGCAGATAGGTGTGCGTGCAGCGCACAGTATAGCACACATGCAGTGCGCAGTTCAGCAACGTGTGCAGCACGCAGTAGGTGAGCGCACAGTATAGCTACGCATGCAGTGCGCAGTTCAGTAACGTGTGCAGCACGCAGTAGGTGAGCGCACAGTATAGCTACGCATGCAGTGCGCGGTTAGTGAGCTGCCCTGTCCTTAACCTGGACGTAGAATCCGGTACGTAGAACAACCGGTAGGTAGAACAACCGGTAGGTAGAACAACCGGTAGGTAGAACCCCTAGATTTGGGGTACCAGTATCTTGAGGATCAGAGAATCACTCCAGCTAGCTAAGCAAGCGGATGTTAAAATGTTCAGAGTGTTCTTACGAAATTAGTGTATGCCATGATTCTAGTGATGTGACTTACAACTTACTAATTATCAGTCGACTATTTGCCGTTGAGACCCTCACAACGCTACAGTATTTATATTAGATTTTTAACAGATTTTAAAATCAGTCAAGCGTGCGTGATTTTCTGTGACGCAATACGTTACATATGTATATGAACCTGGATGTAATTATGATGAACCATTATAAAGCAGATGATAAAAAGCGTACCTAGCATAGACCTAGTTGTAAACAGCGGCAAAAATTGTTGAGGTCGGTGGAAACAGTTTAAAATGTTGTTCGGTGGCTCATATAACCCAACACTGTGTATATACTCGTGGACTTGAGCAGAAATGATGTCGCTTTGTGAGAGTTCAGGTGGGGTGACAAATTTTAAATTTAAATGGACTGGTTATTGAAGATTATAGAAGAAGAAGGTGTACGAAGCAAGTGATTATTTACAGAGAGGGAATCTTATAGGGAATTACCATCAGCAAAAGACTACAACAGAAAATCATTGAATGGCTTTTTCATTCCAATTCCGTTCCGTTGCCGTGTCTATTCTTATATTGATAAGTAAATGTCATGTTCTTTATACAATCAATAATGATGTCGCAAAACCCTGATATTTTGTTGTGGATATCACCATGCAGCAATTTCAGTAGTTTGGTTATGGTTGGTAAGTTGATAACGAAGAAGATACCAATATTACTCTATTGTGAAACAAACAAACTAAATTAATGAATACCAATAAAACCCAGATTTCTGAGATCGAAAGCTAAGTACTAAAAAGAAACCAATCGGTATCTTACGACCTCCCAGCGTTTACTTTCAGTCATAAATCTCAAACTGAATGCCAAGCGAACTTTGATGATAGAGGGAGCTTCGACGATAAAATATAAATGGGCCTCGTTAACTGTTAACTATGGCGGTGTAGTATAGGAAAAGAATGGAGTTTATCTTTACAGACAAATAAATCAAATTCAAGTGTCTGTTTTTAATGTGAAAATAACATTTTTTTACTAAATGCATATGAAAAAGTTTAAACAAATTTTTTAAAGCTTTGAATATTTTAAGATGCTTCTGGTTCATTACCACCGCAGAAAATTTCCATCATAGTTAGACTAAATTCTGATGAAACTTTATTTTTTCAATGCCTCTTAGAAAGAAATGCGTACCACTTTTTTCAATGCCATTGTCAGACAATTCAAACTCTACGAAACTTCATAACCAGTCAAATAAACAGTAATTTACATCAGCTGATAACTAAATAGTAACTTTCCTCTGTTGGCAATTAAGTTGTAATTAGCTTGTATAATCTAAAACAGTGTTATATTGGCTCTGGGCGCCATCGAATAACACAGCGTCCTTTGAGATAGCATCTGATCTATAGTCAATGTTATTGTTTTACTCCTCGGGGCGAATTCGGGACCACACTCCTCGTATATTAGGCTGAAACCGTTACAGCTGTTTAGGAGCTTAGATACGTAGATATACAGCTAGATAAATAGTTATGGATAGGTATGCTATTCTGTTGATATTCCTTGAGTTTACCGTCCGTATTTAGGAAATAGTGACAGAAAAAGAGAAGACCAATATCTGCTCTCAAAAATATTATGTTTATCGCATTAAATATTATACTTTAGTAGATCAGTCGAATAAACATCCAAAATGATAAACAGAGCGAAAAAATAATGGTTTACGTGTTTAACCGTCTCCTACTTCCAAGGTATTGAAAATAACGGAGGAATATTGAAGGAAAAAGCGCGAAACAGTGTAAAAGCAGAGCTAAATACAAATTACACAGATCAAAAATAGGACGTAAGTGTTGGGTAAGGAAGACCAACAAGCTCAGAGCAAGCCACTCTCACTTAAAAAATAAAAAACATGTGCGGTCAGGGGAACCCCGTTAGGAACGTCGTTCATTACGCGATACTTGTATAATACAGAGAGAGAGAAAATGTGAATTTAATACGCGTTTTCAATGCCGAGCCAGTACTAGTATAACTTTGTAGAAGCTCTCATAAAGTTATTGGCTTTAGCACCCTCAAAAACCATAAAAACAATACCCATGACGAAAAATTTTAAAGTTTTCGCAGCCGCCATCTTAGATTTGTTGCACCCTCGAAAACCATGAAAACTATCTCTCCAACTAAGACAGATAGTTTAATATATAACGATTTCTATCAGTCAACTCCTACAAACCGCGTTAAAGAACTTCATTCCAAAAGAGCAAATGTTTTATCGACTACAGCGTGTCCCTCAATATGGAGGGACCAAGTCTTGTGATAGCTCTAAGTTAAAGAAGAATGTACGTACGTAAAGGAATCGTATATACCATAGTTTCTATCCCCACGACACCTACCTCTTCAATCCTAATCTCCGCCACGTCCTTGGCTTCATCTAATTGAAGCTCAAGTTTGTACGGATCGTGTCGCAAAGGATTCTTTCGTTTTGTTTCCCTCAGTTTACGTGCGCTTGATTCCTCGACCGTTAAGGCGTCTATTAGAACAGGTATCCTGCAGCGATTTCAATAAGCGCTTTATTGCTTTACGGACAATACGACGGCCTTTCTTTTCCTGATAAATGATGGAGCAGATTGCTTTTGAAGACGGGCTTCCGTTTTTTAATATTTTGGGTTCGGAATAGTGTCTAAACAGATTTAAGAAAGGTGGAAGTCAAGACTTCACTATGTGTTTTGGCTTGCACTTGATAAATGTATCTAATAAAAGCCATCAACCAAGTCTTGTAAATTATCAGCAGGTAAGTACATCAATAAATTCATCATCACGAGAATTCTCACTTGACATTCATTTTGTTACGATTTTAAGATGACTGGCATGTAAAATCTTTTTAATTTTAAAACGTGACTTACCAGTGAGAAAAAGCCACGACTTTTAAATTAAGATTATATTCGTTTTTGCAAGCACTAATAAATCTTCCGAAATGTCAACTTAAAATGGTGATGCTATAATTCTATTCTCAGGTACGAGGTCAGCAACCTCTGCACTTTACCGAGTCTTCGCCACACTGCCAAAGCTATTGTCAAAGATAAGCTCAAGCTCCACACTTCGTATTTTAGCACTTACAGCTTCTATTTCTCAGCAAACGAGAAGAAACTTCAGTGATACATAAACGCCAAGCACGTATCTAAGAGCTAAGTACGTGTACATACGCGATGTTAAAATGGCGTCATATAATGTTGCCAATGTGACGTAGTAAGTTTTAGTTATTAGGTCGTTTGCACACCATTGCAGCATTGCCTCGAACGCGGTAATGTTCCGGTAATAGAAAATAATGAATGAAAACGGATTGCATTTCGCGGCGGTATCGAGGTAGTTATTAGCATGCATTAGCATGCTATCTATGCTTATCGAGGTGTTTGTTTATCATTTTCCTGCTCCTGCCCCATGGTACTTAGTCTGCACAACAAGTTTTCTTTTTCCATTCACTCCTGTCAACCGTCACGATATCATTCACTCCCTTCTCCGTAATATCATTCATCACACAATCCACACATTTAACTTTAAACAAGGTGTTTATTTATAAACGTTGCGCAAAGTAAAGTAGTGATTAAAGTCTGCTTAATCATATTTTTTGACTTTTAAACGTCTCTTAACTATGTAAGTATAAGGAACGTTTATAAATAAACCTTTAAAAGGTTTGATGTCATTGTATAATAATATCCGAGGCCCGTAAATAGATACTTTTCGAGGATTTGTTATTCTTTCAGTGTGTTGCTTAAAGAATTCTAGAGGTGGCTTAAGTGTGGCCTGAAATAAATGTAATATACAAAATGGGTTATCAAATATAGGGAGGCAGGGACATCGACGTGGAAACTGTTACCATGGATTCAGTACAATCAGTACATGATTCTGAACCAAATAAAAAACAAAATTGCTGTTCCATACATTTTCAGAGCGTAGGTATCGCGCTTTTTTATGAAACAGTAGATTTTTTTTTTTACCAATCTTGTGCTGAATTCATGGTTACAGTTTGAGCGTCAATTTCTCTGCCACCCTGTATTTGATAAAACAAAGCTGCCATTTTTAATTTAAATAGGTACTTAATTACCAAGGAAACACCCGTTGTCTAAAAATGGAAGCCACTAACTTTTTGGAAACCTCGTGCGAGAGCAATTACACCTACCATATCACAAATTAATAGCAAAGCAGCCGGTCGATTCTGTAAAAATATCACCGTGAAAACTCAAGTGAAGTGAGTTTGATGTGAGTTGTCAGTAGTGTCAATCCCTAGCATTATTTGGAACGACAGCTCACTCCACGCTCACTTCACCTAAGTTTTCACGGTGAGATGATTACAGAATCGCACTGCAGTTCTAATCCCATCTATCTGTTCAGCTCATATTGAACATACATAAGCATGAAGATAATGAGAATATTAAACAAATATATCTCATTTATACACGATAATTATTTAATGTTAAATACGACGTCCGTTCGGGTACCGATGCATGTGATTTGCATAAATATGCATATTTCCTAATATCAAAATATCAACAAATTATCGTTATGGCCGATCTGGGCTCGGGAATACAAATAGATTCTGTGTATATCGTGTTTCAATGCCTCGTTATTGGGTTTAATTGTGTATAGGGAATTATGCGAGTTGTTTTAAAGTAGATATACATAGCTACTATCGAAGTAAAGAGAATAAACCAATAGGTACATAATAAAATACGTTTCATTTAACTAAACAAGCGTTTTACTTCAAGCCTTCTAGGCTGTTTCTGTCCTATCATCTATGTATACTAACAATAAATCTGAAGAGTTTGTTTCTTTTTAGGGTTTCGTACCTTAGAAGGAAAAACGGAACCCTAATAAGATCACTTTGTTGCCCGTCTGTCTGTCCATCCGTCTGTCAAGACCCTTTTTCTCAGGAGCGCGTGGAGTTATCAAGTTGAAATTAATATCAAATACTCAAGGCTGCAATCCCATGAAGCAGTGAAAACATCAAAGATCGCAACGCAACCACAAGATACGGGCGTTTATGTTCCGTTTAAGCCGCATATTTTGACACTCGCAAGGGAATCAAAACTTATAGGGTACTTCCCTTTGTACGGAACCCTCGGCGCACGAGTCCGACTCGCACTTGACCGGTTTTGTTTGTTTGTTTAGACGTGCTAATCTCTGGAACTACGAGTCGCATTTGAAAATTCGTTTTGCATTTGATAGCCCAATTCTTAAGGAAGGCTACGTTAGACCTAGACCCTTAGGGGCCGAGCAAAACCAAAAAAAGTCAGAAAGAACGCTAAGCGAAAACGAAGTAATAGCGCGGGCAGACGATGCGATGCGATGCGACGGGGTGGGCAGTGGAACAAGGAATTTCACGCGCACGAAGTTGGGGGCGGAATCTAGTACTGAAATACGCTTCATTTAACTAAACAAGTGTTTTATTTTAAGGCTTCTAGGCTTTTTCTGCCCTATAACCTATAAGCGAGGACATATTTCGGCAAAATACTTATAACATTAGCATGACAACGGCGGTCTTTCCCTTCCCCTAATATAAACCCAAACAGTAATTATTTACGGTTATTGATTCAGAACGTCAACGGACTTTATTTCAGTTTTTAAAATAAAGAATTATGGAAAATGTAAGTGGTCAATGACCGCTACCATGCTACCATGCTAAAAAGCGACAGCTATAGACATTAACTACCTACTCATTAATAAATTAACATTTGATTCCAAAAATAAGAGCTGCCCTGAAAAGTATTTAATAATAGAGCTATGATAGCGTGAGACAGCCCTATAATAATTAATTAACTCGCTGAAGCGGAGATTTAGGTATCGATATCGTAACGTACCTTTATTAATTTTCAGGTCACAGGTTCACCAGATAGGTAACAAAAAATAGAACCATTTAAGGTCGGTATCTGAAGCCGGTACTCAGTAATGTAAAGAGGTATGAGGAACGTTGTAAAGTTCACTCATCCTCTAAAGAAAGGGGAGGATCCTCCGATCTGACGAGTTGTGACAATTCATGTCGGGACGTTGTATTTAGGCTAGTTGCGCGGTAAACTCTGCTTGCGCGATGCAGAATTTCGCGTGACGTCAGTAGGATGCATAGTTCGCAAGAGGCGATGTAGATGCCGCCACAGGTAGGATGAAATAATGGTGATGCAAAAATAATTGAGGATGATAAAATCGGTACATGCTCACTTATAATGTATGTACACATAACATTACGCTTGTATTCCCCGAAGGACTGGCAGAGGTGTACAATAATTACCCCCACATTTCGCCAGTTATGTTCAAGTCAACCAGTCATGCAGTCAGTCAGTTGTCTTGTGTGTGTGAGCTCTGTGTATGTAGTCGTGTCTATCTAATAGTTAGTCGGTAATTGTATCAAAGTTGCGTGACTCATTTTGACACAACGTTACTTGTAATGATTTAAATGCTAAAGTGTATACATATATGACGTCGGAAATCAACTCTATTTTTGGCTCACCGCAATACTATTTGCTTCCACATTAGCGGTGTTTATCGAAATACATTCCCCAGTCGAACTCTGTCGCGGTTCCCTGCGTGTTTCACTGGAGTAATCTGTCCCCTGGGGCTGCGAACATCCGTGGACAACTTACTGTTCCGCGTATACACATTCCAGACGTTTTCACTTGTTTGGGTAAGTTCGCGGGCGAGGATATTTAAGTATATCTAATAGTAAAGACCGCGTAAACGTATTTTTTTGCGTTATAGTATCGAAAACAAATCTGTGGTTTAAAATATAAGTGATAAGCAATCACGTTTTGGATTGAAGGTTTAAACCAGTAAGGGAAGTAAAATTGTGAGATATACTTTGACCTTCGATTGTATGCAATCCAACTCGCACTCCAATGATCTAAGCATAAAAAGGAGCATGTTGTGATGATTTTGTTTTCCGACTTCCACGTGGACGAAGTCGCGGGCAACGCTAGTTTATACGAAATATAAGAACAATTTATTTCATGGATAAAATAAAGCCGGATGTTTTGGGGTACGCAGAAACACTACTAGAACTTCGGTATTGAGTTAACTTTATTTATTTCGGTATTGAAAACACAGCCAATACTCGAAATTGAATGAGAGTGGTTTCTACTCGATATTATGGATGTAAAAGTTGAGGTTATATCGAGTAACAGAATAATTGGAAAAACTTGGAGATCTCAGTATCCGTTTAATTAAAGTTTATTCCAGAAGTGGCAATGCTTACTTACTCGTGGCACCCTCTATTCAGTGCCCTGGGTAGTAAACACCATCATTAGCCTACGGCAGTCCATTGCTGGACCTCTCTTCTAATTGGTCGGGTACTATATTACTGAAAGTCGTGTCCCTGAACAAGCGTATGCTGGACATAGGCCTCTCCAATTGTACGCCATTCAGCTCGATTCTCAGCAACTCTCATCCAGATACTACCAGCCATCCTACGAAGATCGTCGCTCCACCTAGTTTGAGGGCGTCCTACCTTACGTCAAACGATTCGCGGTCTCCACTCAAGAACACGCCTACCCGACTGTCATCGATTTTACGGCTAATATGGCCGGCCGGATTCTATATACAAAAATGAAGTTTCTTTATTAAGCTATTGATAACTCACTGCTACGAAACATTATCCTTGTGTCCGACCCATAAATAGGCATCAATGAGTAGATAATTAAAGGCACATCATCAGACTAAAATACTTCTCATATCTACGGGACGAGAGGCTAACTTACATACGCGGCACTAGCTGTATATACTATGCCGCGGCAGCGTAGCTATTTTTTCCCATAAGAATACATTGGCGGGGTTTTAAACCCCTTTTAAGAATAAAATTGCTTTCAGTGGTTACAGGATAATGTTGTTGACATTTAGCCGAGCTAAATGTTCTAAACAACACGTATTAAGTGCGATGGTTTATCAAGTAAATTACATAATCGTAGGTTCCCAAACGCGCCTATTAATTTGTAAATCAAATTATAGCAAGTCTCTAATCGAAGCTCATTACCAATGTGTATAATTAGCCTAATCATAGAGTGTAAGCATGATAATAGACTGCGAGGTAAGCTTAGATTATCATTTGGTGACAGCGGACGTTGAATGACGTCAGCAAGGATACTGTGATAACTGATAGCTCGGAAAAGATTAGGCTCAATCCTCGGTCATAACCTCGCTCGTAAATCTTGAAATAAATCCGTGACGTTAAACCTAAGATAGTCCCAGACAAGAGAATGTAATAACCCATTTTGACTCAATCAAGATGTCTGAAAAATTCAATTCAAAGTAACTGGTGTACGAGTGAATAGTACAGTAAAAGGCAACCTCTGTGACTTGTCTGTAGTTCGACTGATGTGAATGCGCCATTCGCCTGAGGGAAAGGGGACTGATATGCCCTTGTTGAGTTTCACTCCTGCCTTCAGGCGAAGACATCTTGGCAATTCGTACATACTTAGTAACTCCTACCGTTCTTTTAATATCTGGTTGCTTTGTGGTAATATTCTTATGTGAATAATGCAGACACAGTATATTTTCATTTATTTAGTGTAACTTTCACAAATTATGATTAATGAGCTTTGTGTTGTGTTTTGTTCAATTTGCGGAGATGAAAGAAAACGGGTGTTAATCTTCGTGTGTAAGTAATATGACTTTTTGGGGAATGTTTTGTGTTTCCTTATTGTTATTAGGGCTATACGTAACATTTGTATGTTATATTTTACTGTTATAAAATAATAAGAAATAGACCAGACTTGACCAGAAAAACATCGAACGGTAGGCGAAAATGTAAGGTCTATTTATAATATAGACTTTTGAATGCATTAATATAAGATCAAGAAGCTATACATACGAGTATTCTAGAAGACCGCTTAATCCTTCGTATAGAACGTGGATCCACGCGAAATACAATGGCATTTTAATTGTTTCTCTAATTACGGCATTCAACCGGTTGGTCGCCAACGGTTTCAATTGTAGGCCGATTAAAAATCAAACCAATTGACGGCGAATAAACCATTAAAAATATCGAGTAAATCTGTAAACATCCCCCGCGTCTTTAGACATTTGCATTCCTTGTAGATTTATACGACAAGACATCATTACTCACTTAAAAAAACTGGGGATGACAGTAAAAAATATGAAAAAGGAAAGACAGCTCTTTGTTAAAAACGTTTTATATTTCGGAGGGAAATATTGAAAACAACCCGAGGCGTATACTTTGCTCGTATAATTAAACTTTCACAAATAAGCTGTCACAGAAATGGAAAATATATTTCAATGGTAACATTTTTAAAATACTCCGCCTGGAGTTGTTTCAGCGGAATCACTTAATAATGCGGACGGCGCGAGTGGCAAGTCTGTGGGCCGCACTAGGTAAATTCGGCCGGCTACTGGGTAGGGTCGGGATGTCCTTCACGGCTTCATCCCGAAAAAAACGTAAGATCGCCGGATCTTTATGTACTGTTTGCAGTCCGACCGTCGATGTTTCAACCTTTTAAGGCTTCAGTACCTATAATATAAAAAGTTATTTCGCGTTCCGTCCCGACAATTTTTCATGCTTAGGGTCGGGCGGCGGAAAATACGTATTAGCCTTCGCTAGTTATTTCGTATTATGTTTCTATTTTACACGATTTCATTGGAAAACGGTACAATACCTTGTGTTATGTAGCGAACACGTGCCAGCTTTGAGGCTTCATAATGAGAATTCCGATAGAAATAACCGTTTGAACACTAGAAACGAATTACTTTTGCCTTACATTGCGACAACCAATTGTTTAAATGATGTAGAGAAATGGAAACCCATGATTAATTTTATTTGTATAACCCGTGAGTATTTTTGTTATAGGTATTACTCGTATGACACTAAAATAATTGGATTAAGAAAAAAAAAATCGTGTTGTGTGTTGTACTCCTAAATGGAGCAATAACGAAACATGCTTAATCAACCTGTTCCCACTGCTGGGACAAAGGCCTTTCTTCGAGAGGGAGTAGGTAATCCACTTCGCGGGCCTTCAAATTTTTGGCTCTAGGATGTTCACCACCCTAAATGCGTAACACACAATCAATCGGAATCGGTTTCATTTTGACAGTTCAACAACATTCATTGCGTTATTTACGTGTTGAGCAGACAAATTCTTCGAACTTCTGAGGCAATGGATTAGCAATTTGCTTCAAAATGATTCAGATTCCGATTGATCGTGTGTTACGCAATTAGGGTCCCGGTCTCCTCACGATATTTTCCTTCATCGTTTTGAGAGCAGTGGTGATGAAATTAAATACAGAAAGCGCCTGTCTGGGTTCGAACTCACGATCTACAACTCGTGAATCAGGTAAACTAAATTAGTAGTATCAGTAGGTACCTACATCGTGATGAATCAATTTGATGAACGTTGTCATCGATGAACGTTGTAGTTTCTGATAGCTAAAAAGAAATTGTGTGGCAAACGTTGCGTAAATCGAACTTACGTTTGGCATCGACAATTTAATTTATTATGAAACGGCGGCTGCCTTGCTTTTGTCTCTCATAGATTGATACCATCACAAAAGGGAATAACGGTCTACAATTCCCTTTTGTAAGCACATTCCCAAATTGAAAGGAACGCGGTGTTCAATGCTGCAAATCAGAGCTTTGGTTATACGCAATCTATTTACGTACCTGAGGGATTTACACAGATATAAGCTGAATTTTGCGTTAAAAGCAGACAGTGAAACCGTTTATATCGTGATTAAACTGCCACATAATTAACATTACGAGTTGGTAGTCAACCGCAACTTGACCGCTGTTTCTGACGTTTTGACAACTTAAAACTAAAATTAGCTAAGCTAAGCTACATTAGCTAGCTAAACGTTGTTTTTCATAAAACACGCTGGAGCTACGATGTAGCGAACCTTTTCTATGTCATCAGCTTCTACCTAGCCCTTTTCTTAGCTACGTTGGGGTCGGCTTGGAGTCTAACAGTATGTAGGTGAATACCAGTATTTTACATGACGCGACTGAATATCTGACCTCCACAACCCAGTTACTAGGTAACACTGTACCCCTTTGTAAGACTGACTGAAGTTGTTACGGGTCGACTCTGTTTCCGTCATAACTGTCAAAGACCTATAAATGACAGCCGGGACCAACAACTTAACGTGCTTCCCCAGGCATGGAGGGGTCTCAGAATGTAATGGATGGTCACCCGCTGCGTGCTTCCACGGACCGCCCTCGGCAAGCGTTGCTTAACCTTGAAGATCGATTCATTCGGCAGTTATTATTCGAAAATTATCTATGTAATCTAATGTTATTTACCCATACAAAATATAGCAATTCATAGGGCGCAGGTGGAGGAAAACACAGCTAAAACGTGAGGTCGGGAGGATGTATTCCGGAATTTTCCGGCAAATGATCGGTCCCGCTCGGAAAGTTTCAAATTACGGTTGGCCCCAACGCTTTGCTTTTAGTTCACTGAAATATTATACGCAATCACTCGTTTGAATTCGAAATTACTTTTGTAATTAAAATTCCCAGTAAAATGTCTAGAGCAGCCACTCCAATTTAAAATTGACGGATATGAGAGTTCAATGTGCAAAAGTTAAAAGCAGATTGTTGGAATTGGAGAGCTGAAAAAATCCGGTTGCAGTCGGAAAAGTCTTAAATTCGCTGACGAGGCGCGCGGTGGGTGCTCCCGGGCGCGCAAACCCTGACAGCCTGATTACAAAGTTTCAACAGAATGATGCCGAGAAAGATTTTTTAATGAATATTAATTCCTTTCAAGTAAAACAAAGTTTGTTCTCGGCGCGGATCGGTAATTGCTTCGTTTTTCGTTTACGCTGAAATTCTTAATCTCCTCCCGTTGTCGAAATGCTAATACAGCTGAATTGATTTTCGCACTCTGAGCCTTTGTTTTGATTGATGGAATCCGGTAATATTATAAACCTGTCCGGGGTAACAATGTGCTTTCCGGCGTTCAATAGCATCGATCCTTGTGAACGTAATTTCCATCCTTCCGTTTTGTAAATCCCAAAACTGTTTAATGAAAGCGGCTCAACTTGGTATCTACCTACCTAATAAAACTACAAAACATGATACCGTAACATAATTGAGGAAGAAAATTGGGATAAAGTAACTACCTTGAGGGCAGAGGGGGAGACAGTCATGTAATCATAATGAATATTTTTTTGGTTTATGTTTGTGAAAACGTTATCGCAATTTGGATAAGTCATTAGCGTACCTACTCTATTTTGTTTTGTAAAGAAAAGATAAAAACAATGTCCAGATTTATAATTCACTTGCAGCGCCCCGCGGTTTCACCCGCATAAGTTTCGATCCCGTAGGAATATCGAGATAAAACGTATCCTATGTGTTATTCTGATGTATAAGCTATATTAGTGCAACGTTTCATCATAATTCGTCCAGTAGTTTTTGCGTGAAAGTATAACAATCCATCGTCACAAACTTTCGCGTTTATAATATTAATAGGAAGTGGGATTAGTACGATTTTACATGAAAATCGGCTTATTTATTCAACAGCATATAAAATACCTATGCAATGATTTACAATTTTCATGCGTTTTCCGTGAAACATACTAACTACTGAATATTATACATTTAATATTTCTACATATACGATATAAATACACATTTAATCCGTCGGGACTAGAGGCGTGATTGAACTAACTTTTTACATTAAAAACGGAATGGGAACTGAATTAACTTTTAAATAGAAACAATTGTTTCAAAAGCTGGAAAACATTTCAATTAATATTTTCATATTTAGGTAGCGAATTTGACACTGAAGAAAATTTTGTTGTAGCTTGAACAGTACATGGAACTAAATGGGCCCTGACGGGTCATGTAAGATACAGTGTAACTCGTAATTGCTTGATCACCCCAATATTGAATGTCACCTGCACGTTATAAAACGACAAAGTCTATTTGTCTATGTGACATTTAGATAGTTTCAACCTAAGGATAAGTAATTACATGCCGAAGATGCCTCACTGCGATACTCAACAAACAACTCGCTACCTCAATATTACCTACATGTAAAACAAATGCATGCTAATAGATACGCACGCACATTCTAGGCATCGCGGTAAACCCCCGAGCAGCCCGCGATGTATCGCAGTGAGGTATCCTTCCGCATATTGAAGTTTTAATTTACTGGGAATGGTTGTCCGGAGATTGGATTCATGCCAGATTGATGGCAATAGACTCGCCCCCTATTACATAACCCGGAACTTAAACCAGGTGTACCTATAGGTCACCACTGCCTGAACCTTCGGGGAAAACGGGCATGATGTTATGTTGTGTTGTCAAAAGTGGTCAAACAATTACGAGGCAAACTGTTCTAGGCCTTTGGTTCATGTGTTACAGTTGGCACAGTGCCTAATGTCTGATGGCGGAATGAGCATAGAAAGGTACATACCTCTTAATGGGTCGTCCATCTTGTGTTTATGTAGGTTCATGTCTACACAGTCATGTCTTTTAATGTTTGTGGAAAGATACAGGTTAAACGTACCTACGTTATTATCTGCCTAGACTCTATCCCAACTATGTCAGGATCAGTTTCCAGTCTAACCGAATGCAGCTGAATTACCAGTATTTTACATGGAGCGACTGCCTACCTGATCCCCAGACCCAGTTGCTGGGTAACATGATACCCCTTGTCAGAAGTGGTTGTCAGTATTATTTATAGTAGTTGTCACATACCTAAAATCATAACATACCCTGATATAATGTCCCACTGCTGGGACACAGGCCTCCTGTCTGTGAGAAGGATTGGGGCCATAATCCACCTCGACGTACTTTAATTATTTCATGTACCTACGTATATCGAAGTAGCCTTATCCTAAATTATAATACCATATATTATATTTACCTCATATATTTTATTTATATATTATATTTTATAATACCTTAATTAATGTTTTATCAATCTCCGTAGGCTACAATTAACAAAGACATTAAAAAGAATACTTAGCTCCCCGTTGATTGCAACCCAGCTCAACATCTTTTGTAAGAAGAAAGTATAAAAAAGTAATGTTAAGATATTAGGGGCGGCTTAAGTCAGCTTCCCTTAATTAGGTGCTCAGTATTTTCCCTATCATTTATAATCTCGAATGCTCTGAGATTCGTCAGTAGTCAGATAAAAAAAACAGAGTTCGCACACTGAGGGTTCCGAACTTTTGAAGGAAACATGTTTCACCTTTTTTAGATTTTCATGTGAATGGTATTAATAGTCATTTTAATCTATGGTGCATAAATATAAATAAAAACATATTTGATGTTGTACACATAAAACCCTTTCATAAGGTGAAAGCGTATCAGAACATGTAGCGTTGGAAGGCCTCCCGGAACAAGGTGGACCGATGACCTGAAGGCCGCAGGAATTCGCTGGATGTGAGAAGCACAGAACCGATGGATGTGGCGGTGCATGTGCAGCTATATAGCAAACTATGCCCCACCTTCTATCCTGCCCTCTGTGCCCTTAAACTTGCAGTCAAAGTCGCTGCCACCGATGACGCTGTGGGAGTGGCGATGTTTTGGGCCAACAAGGTCTGAGAAAGTCGTGCCAGCGACACTAAGAAGAAGGCTGAAATGATGATGATGATAAGATACCTGTGACAGACAGACGAAGTCGCACCATAAGGATTCCATTCTTACAACTTTGATACGGAACCCTAAAATTGTTCCTACCAACCCATTTACGTTTGTTCTTACAAGAATCGTAATTAAGGTATTCTTTGAAGCTCGGATAGCCAAAGGCGGAATATGTTATCTTGAATTTCAAACCGTAACAACGCAACGTTGAAAGGAAGATTTGTAGGTAAAGGTTGCTAAAAGAACAGCTAGTTACAGAGGCAACAAAGCCATTGATTTTGGCAACAAAACATCAAAGGCTAACTACTGAAAAACGCTGCTAAAGAAAAGAAAGAGGATACGTACATATGTGGACTATAATCATATAGTGCCTTTAGTTAAACTGGCTAGAAACTGGATAGGGATAGAAAAGGACTGAACCGAGTACGGTACAAAGAAAAAATCCAGTCATTCCGACACAGAAATGGGTAAAAAATATCGAGAGAATATCCATAAGATATGTGGTCATATTGTGGAATGTGAATAAATATTGAGTATAGGGTAGTCTGCAAAATATAAATAAAAATTCCTTCGAATTAAAAATTAAATGAAACGAAACCCATATTAAATACTCAAAGCCAGCTAACATTAAAAATGTCTCCAAGATAAAAAGTGTTCATTACGGCGTCCACTAAGATTAAATCAACGTAGCGATATAAAACTTGGCTGAGATAAGATTCCTATTGTGATCGAGATGAAAGCGCGGGAGTGCTGCCCCACAATGGCCGCCGTGCTGTTCCATACCGTACACAATGGAGACCACATCTCTCATTTCTGAAAACAACGGATTCAAACACTTTTATTGTGCGATAAATTGGAACAGATGGAAATACGCGACCATAATGAAGTTGGTGTAAGGGTCATTTTCCGTTGCATTGTCCTACGCCGATCAGGTTTTGTGGCGTGCGAATGGGCCTTAAATGTATTGAATTGTGATAATAGTGGAGCGCAATGTTTTGAGGTAAAATATTGTTGCGTTGAATAAGATGGTATCGTCATTGTTTTTGCGCGATTAGATAAAAATAGACGGATTTTTTTAATAAATATCAATAAACTATAACATATTTTGATATGATTTCATTCACTGTAGGAGCAGTCTGGTTGTTTTAATAGATATTATATATTAAAATACAGGGTGGCTTGGACATCGACGCGCAAAATGAAACCGTGAATTCAGCACATCATTCTAGACTCTATTATACATTATTGGAAATACATATCACGTCAGTTATCAAAAAAAAAAAAAAACAGCTGTTTCATAGAAAAGTGCGCCCATGCGCACCCACGCGGTCAAAATGTATGGCAGAGCTATTTTTTTAAAAATAACCGACCGAAATCTTTAACTCATGGGGGTTCAGAATAATGTACTGAAGCCATGGTAACAAGTTGGGTGTCGATTTACACCCTGTATATTACATGATCCAACAAAGGCAAAAAATAACGAAATTGCCACATCATTTCCGATGTTAGTGATACATGTGTAACTAGAGCAGCCAAATAATATTATATTTAGTACTTCCACAAGTCTTTTATTGTATTTTCCACTTCACCAAAAACGTACTCCATTTGGGCAATAAGGCACCATCTTTACTCACCAACACCAACAAGACGTTTTTTATACAACAAAGGGGAAGACCTATATATCAAAGTGAGAAAATAATAATACGCTCTGAGAGGCGGACGTTGCGATACACTCGCGAATCTTAAGGCTCTTGCCCCACAGGCGCGATATTATCGGTCGATAATATCGGATGCGTTATTGCGATAATGCGTCCCAATTCCTTGCCACAAAGCTGTGTTTTAATCGTCCGATAATATATTTCAAACATGTGGGTGTAACCTGTAGGTTACACAGGCACTCCGCGCGCACTACACGTTACTACGTTATTAACGCAGGTGTGTGTAAGATCGTTTGCGTCTTAATACAAAATGTTCTAAGAACTTATGTCAGAATATCGCAGGACGGAGGAACGTTGGCGTCCTACGTCTATTGCGTCGTTATTATCACAGCAGTGTGTATTTTCGTGGCCGTCCTAATACAAAATTAACTGAAAACAGATATCGCAATAACGCATGCGATATTATCGATCGATAATAACGCGCTTGTGGGGAAGAGCCTTTATCGTAATGCGTATATCCTTGCCGAGTAAAACATTTAGATCTCAACTCAAAGAGGTGAAAGGAACTGACAAAGCCGCGAGGTAACGAGAGAACACCAATCACAGAATGCATAACAAGGGCTTCCGTTATATTACAGCCGGGTAATCTACACTAATGTTCCATGATTCCCTCCTTATCGTACGCAATACCTTGTTAATGTGAACTATTTTGAGGTCCAGAATAACAGCTGCCCCGTTTCAATGGATTAACACTGGCTTAAAAATGATTTCCATCGCATTATAGGAATCGACCAAGTTTAGTATCACGTTACAATGGATCGGAAAGGTTTTGGAAATTGTTCGGCTTCCCAGCTATTTACGGAAAAGGAAGCCCTACACAAATATTTACGTACTTTTTTATTAGATATGTGATTAGAAGTAAAGAAGAATATATAGTGCTATAAATGTTTCGTTCGGAACAAAAAGCCTTCGGGGATTATTTGAAGTTACGATAGGGTGTAAAAAATAAAAGCAAACTGGAACTCGACGAAAGGCACGTGTGAAATCTTTATTTTTCTAACTCGCCGCGAATCGAAATTTGCAAAAATGCCGGCTGGCCGAAAATGGGATCTCGCCGCTTCCCACACAGCGTTTTGTGAAGGAAAAAGAAATAAAAGCGAGTGTGGCACGACTGACTCATAAAAATTGTAGTAGCAGTGGCCTACGGACGCCACGGGAAATGTCGGAAAATGGGGACGGTCTCCGAGATACGCCGCACTAGTATGTCATTGAAATCACTCCCCGCCTCCTAATAATAAAGCAACGGCGATCCATAATCATTTTTGACTCGAGAAAAATTGAAATGGTCGTGCCGAGAAATTCACAATGTTTGCCAAATTGTTTGATGTCATGTTTTCTTTGAGTCTGTGAGTTCACGTGAAATATTGCTTAAATATTTATTATCGAAGGAGTTATCTCAGACAGACATAATAGCGATATGGAGTAAGCAGTGGGAGGTTTTGGTTTCAATAATTAAGTAAACATTTTGTATCTGGTAGTTACGTCACGTTTCATAGCGGTGCTCGGGAATTTACATAAATCTGTATTTCATTAAAATAGCAGACGCAGATAACTAGTTAATAGTAAATACATTAACGTATTCCACTGTAGGATTAGGTGGGAAGCGGATTTTGGTCTCAGTGAATAATTCCATATATCCATACCTTAGGTCTTCTTGCTCGCTAGGTTGTTCTCAACTGAGTTATCAAAGCCCTAACATCAAAAAAGATAAAGACTGGCGTAATATATTTTCAGCTAAATGTATTATTCTCTTTGATCTACAGTTGAAACAAAAAATATCAGAAATGCTGCAGTAAGTAGGCAGCCAGGAAGTACTTCAAAATTATAAAATACTTCCTCGACATTTTTTAATTACCCACGCACCAAAAAGCGAATAAAAAGGAAGTGCTACATCAAACGTTAGCCAGTAATTAAAATGCGTCCATTAAGAGCCCGAGTCGGCGTTAAGATGAACAAATAACTTGATTTCTTTTCAAAATGAAGTCACTAAATAATTTTCGACATCAGAGCCATCTGGTCCGAGGTCCACTTTTTGCAAAAATAACTTTTTAACTAAATCGTATGTAGTTTTTTTTTACACTTTCTTTCTATCTGGGTGATATATTTGTATATCAATTGGTTCATAATTTCGTTTACATGAAAATGGTTTTTCGGTGAAATCTCTTAATGATGTCCCGAACCATATGGACTAAATACATAAATAAAACACCAACCAACCAAACCAAACCAACCATGCATGGAATACATGTTTGTAATTGTAATATTAATGTCTTCCCCTAAATTAAAATACACGTGCGTGCACACTGTCGGAGTAGCCCATTGAAATTGACTTCACGAGAATCGAAGCCAAAGGAAGAAGAACGGAATTATTTAGATATTACACCTCGAGGTGCCACAGGGTTTTGGTCTCTTGGAAAATGACGGAAAGTACAAAGGTACGTTCATTAATATAGTTCACTCCATTCTTTACAAAGATGTTGAGATCTCTTGGAGGAGTCTTCAACCATCTCTAGATAACTGCTGCACCACGTAATTATGACCGCGGTGTGCTGGTTGAAATTAAGTAATTTGCTGTCACAGAATCATCTCAGTTAAGCTTAAAACAACACGGGCCTTGAAAAATAATTTTACTACTTTTATGCATGGACATAGCAACCCAAGTGGGTTGAAAACTTTCAACGTTCTCGATATCACCGACGTCTTGGTAATCTGAGGGACTTAGAACTCTCCCCAGTTCTGAGTCCGAGAAGAACTGCTACAAATCGACTTTAAATGAACAGTTACGCAAAACACTATTTTCGTTATAGAATCAAAGGTTCCAACGATGTCGAGAATAAATAATTGAGGAGTGCTCTTCCTAAACTTACGCAGAGGCATGCATACGGAGTTACGCGTCCTATACTTTCTCTTCCTGTACACTTTTATGAATATATTTTCATGCGTTTGCTAGCGGCTTCGTCTGTAAAGGTCAGATTATCTCACGGAACCGTACTACTAGAATAAATAGTATTCTATGTCCTAACCCAGATCATGGTCTACCCGTGTGCCATGTTTCACTAGCAAACATCCAAACACATGAAAGTGATTTCCACACACATTTAAAATAATAATTATGATATAGGTACTATAGGTAGTATGATTTTAGGCTATCTACACGGTATTTGTACCTGCATTTAAATCATCAACGTAGAAGTTGCTTTTGATGGTAAGAGCTATACATTTATCCCCACATTCAATGGATAACTACAGTACCTCAGGAAATCGTATTCAATTGAAGTACGACTAGATTTTTCTGCATATCCTCTCGCCACAAAATTAATTCAACAAAATTTATATTCAGTAGAATGTATGGACGGAAGAGGCTATAAAGATACATTTAGCTTTACAACCTATACCAATCAGATAAACTCAGTGCCAAATAGTCTTATATAAAGCATATTTAGGCCTTAAGTTTGGCGTCTTAAAAAGTAAGTTTTTGTTTAAACGAACCAAATGGTTTTAAAATAACGTAAGACCTATTTATTAGATTTTTTTAGAGGTAGTAATGTCATATCTATACACACACAACATAAACAGCCATTGAAAGGATTTTTGTCCCGAACAATAATAGATATTTTTAACACAAATTATTTATATTTTTGAACCAAATGGTCAGATTTGTACATCATCCAGCATATTTTTTTATTCCAATAATTAAATTTTAGGCCCAAAAGGTCTGATATCAACATAAAAATATTGATTGCAACTAGACCTTAAAAATTGGGTCTGATGTCCCTTAGACATAAAATGTCGTTTTTTTCGGAATATATTGGAGGAATCGCTTACAAATTGGCATCACTGGAATCTCATATAACCAAGCATAAACAATTATAGTCGTGTCCTCCTTTATCTTCAAAATTATTACAAAATTAGAACAATTATTTATTATCAATGTTTCCTTTTGCTCTCCTGAAAAGTTGCAAAAATGAATATCGATGGCTCTGATGTCGAGAATTAAGTTACGAAGGACACAGAGGCCCAAATTAAGTGCGAAATTAGATTTGAACAAGTAATTGTAAGCTGAAGATTGTAAGAGTAATAGAGTAAGTAAGATGTAAGAGTAGTATTTGAACAAGTAATTGTAAGAGTCGAAGAATCCGGGGGTAGCGGGATCGTCCGAAAGGGTTACCGCTGCCCTGGAACATAAAGGGCTAAGGAAGGAACACGGGTAGGTTTTAGTCAGTAAGAGTCTGATACTCCCTTCCGCTCCACCCAGAGCGGGAGGGGTCATTTGATGATTTCCCATCCGCAAAAAAAAAGAGTCGGAGAATATAGTGGGGGAAGAGATATTGAAACTTGGTCTTAAGGCGCTAGGTCACGATAGGTAACCCCAATTCCATTATACCGATTTGTTTTCTCTTTAACCGCCGCGTTTGAGAATACAGAAAAAAATAATAATAACGGGTGTACAAATACACTTAACGAAGCCGGGAGTCACATGTACTCCCCGTCATTGTAATATTTTTTTTTTGTACTGGACCATACCTTCTGGTTACGGAGATATTGAAGGTCAAAATTCCAACATTTACTGACGTTTTTTTACGAAGACACGTTTTTAATGTTATAAAACAACTTTTAATACCCCCACTACCCCTGTACCGTTTGTATGTAGCCATAAGCACAATGTTGTGCGTGTGTTATATTGCGCACTATCGCAAACAGTATAATTTAACGACTAAAATAAAAGTCGTTTCCCAGCAATTATTTTTGTACAGTGTTACTTAGTTTGATGTGCAGAACGCGTAGTTGACGGCTACGTATGTGATGGGTCTTTTTACACCCTGTTTGTAAACATTCAGAATATAACTTGTGTTGTTACCTAATTTTAATTGTAAATGCTTATTTATTTTAATATCGCGTTTTAGTGACGAAACAACTAATGATTTCCGAGGATTCATAAGGAACTTTTAAGTAACTGACATTTTTGCCTCAGAATTCCTTTATTTATAAAAGACAATGATTTCGTTTATTTTCGCATAAGATTTAATGAGCTGAGCCCTTCCGTCTTTCAGGGCCGTATAACTTAGAGAGTATGTGATCACGTATTGTCTGAAACGTCCTTGAAGAGAAAGGATTTTGTTTATCATGCAAATAAGCAGTTTAAACGTTTATAAGAGGATCTCCGGAGAGGCTTTATACGATGCTGAAGCAATGTACTTACTTGCGTAAAATTAAATTGCTCATTGCAAAACAGTTTGTTACTAAGTTGTAATTTTATTTCGTACTTTGTGGGATATAAAGCAAAAGGGAGTATAATTAACTCATGTAATAAGTCACATAGATTCATGTATTTCCAGCGGACTAAGATGTAAATAAAGAAAAAAAAACCTGGTTTCTAAAAGTAGATTTACTCACAGCGAGACAAATTCACAGCGTACTAAAGCTGCCTTTGGCAAACCGAAAAAGAAATGGCTTACGTCAACAACCCGAGTTATTACTCACTTTCAGAAAACTCGTAAGAAAATGCGGATAAATTGGTAATTACTGGCGTAATAAGATGGCTAGAGAATTAATGACGACCCTTGACCGACCACGCGGCTTGTAGCCCATTGGTTGCCGTTTCCATCAGGGCTGCTACCCCTAGATTTATAACTCTAGCCTCATAACACCCCTAATTATGTGTACGGGTCGATTTTTTGAGGTCGGAGATTCGGAAGGTAATTGATGCTGAAGATTTTGGTAAAGTGGTTTCTAAGGGTTGATGTTTTAAAATGTGGTACTTATTGGCTCGGAGAGTGGAGTTAGTCCTTTTTATTGGTAAACCGTCAAGGTTTTTCTTGATTTTTCTTTAGGTATTTATTGCCTGGATTATATTATTATTGAATACTTCCTGTATTCAATAAGTTCAGTTATGGACATGTTTACTTATAATGATTATGTGAATGTGTATTGATAACTGGTTGAGCCTCCCCGTTTCACCCGCATGAGTCTCGATCCCGTGAGAATATCGGGATAAAAAGTATCCTATGTCCTAATACAGGTCATGGTCTACCCAGGCCATGTGCCAAAACCGTTTCATCCAAATCCGTTTTAGCGTGAAAGCGTGACAAAAAACATACAACAAATCAAATCTTTTCTTTTTATTATAACATATTAGTTTAGATCATATCTCGTCAGTAGAATGAAAGAATCAAGAAACGTCTAGGTATTTATAATCTTATGATTATAAGTTCTATAACCTAAAGTTAACGCAATATTTACAGACATACCCCTAGCTCTCATAGATACAGCGGATAACTTATAATAAGAGCTATTTAAACTTATTATATTTGGATCTTCCAAAGGAGAGAGTACATCAAGAGATTAATAATGGTGCTATAAACTCCATTACCTATTCTGTAATTAAGTTAAATGGATAAAATTTCGCCAAGCGTTCAGGCAAATAATTAATTTTTCGACTGAAACATTTTATCACGGAAGTTTTGGAGTTGTGACCTTTTTGGATTAGGTTGGTGTGGTTTATCTAGTGTGTTCAGCCAATCCATTCTGTAAAATTCTCGCCGTAAAAACTTAGGTGGAATGAACTTGAAGTGAGCTTGAAGTCAATAGTGCCAGTGCCTAGCATTAGGTGGAATGACAGCTATCCACCACCTAAGTTTTCACGGTGGATTTTTGCAGTACATATAGAAAGAAAGAATGAAAATACGTTTATAAGCGGTAAACATGACGCATAAAAAGAACACAAAAAAAACAAGTTAGGGGAAAACATGCGTCACATCCACACAAAACGGCCATCGCTCAGCATAATGCTAAGACTCTATACGAGACAGAGCCCCAGCGCTGGTTTTCAGTGACAGCATACGATTCGATATAGATCGGCTGACTAAGTAGGTACCGTTTATGGTATTCATTTGTTTGTTTTGGAACTAGTTTGGCGGTTTATTATCTACAGTAGACTGGAATATAATTTTATTTTGTAATAGAAGTAAACATACACATTTATAGACCCTTTTTCTTGCTGATTTCTAAACGAAAAGTGCTAATATGCTTAGTTGTTGCCACCATCTTTAAAAAGATGTAGCTTAGAGCTACAATAAATCAATCAATCAATCTGCCTAGCCTTTTCCCAACTATGTTGAGGTCTGCTTCCATTCTAACCGGATGCAGCTGAATACAGTAGTTTACATAGAGCGACTGTTTATCTGACCTCCACAACCCAGTTACTGGGTAATACGATACCTCTTGGTAAGACTGCTTGTCAGACTTTTGTGCGTCTGACTACCCGTAACGATTGTCAAAGATTTACAAATGACAGCCAGGACCAACGACTTAACATGGTTCCCGAAGCACGGAGGGGTCTTAATATGTAATGGACCACGAATCGACCGCGGCAAGCGTGGCTACCCTTCGATTGACGCGTGTTAATTAAACTAAAAATAATAAAAATACCTGTTCCTAACTATATAGGCCATAAATATGTACATATGTAGGTACTTCACATTTGGACTTGAGCGTAATATGTCTATGACTGGAGCACTCCGAACGAAAAAGCTGCCATCTTTACCTGAAACAAATGAAATTACCTTTTTCAGTATAATGTTTAAATGAAGTAAGTGGAAAAGTGACTGAAAAAACATTTGTACAAAAATGTTTAGGTTTACACCTAAATAACTTATCGTCTTCGTCTTGAAAAAATAAAAGCTTGTAAAAAGGTACAATGCTTTGCTTCAACATGCTACAATACATTTATTTATCTAATGGCCTATCTACAATTGTTACACTGTTTAACCTTAATATACATACAAGCAATATACAAGCATAGTGTACAATATGATGCGAGAGACAGCATGCAAAAACAAAATTATAACATTAATAAAATTGCAATAATTGTGCAGAAATAACGCTTACAGCACTAGTGGGTACTTTTAGAAAACATGACAAGGAAAAAAAAATCAAAATGAAGAAAGAAAAACAAAAAACAGTCAATTGTGTTGGTTAATTTCCATGGACTTGGCGCTTGAAATTTTGGAAAAAATATCTATAGATTTAACGCAATTATTAAGAAGCCTGCAAATTCTGGGGATGGGGTATAAGGAAATATATTATTTATAGGGCGGCTAGAACCTAAAGTATAGGGTATTTTTTATTCACACCTGTAATTGGTACAGTCAGGTGTACAGGGTGGGTAGCGGGATCGTCCGAAAGGGTTACCGCTGCCCTGGAACATAAAGGGCTAAGGAAGGAACACGGGTGGGTTTTAGTCAGTAAGAGTCTGACACTCCCTTCTGCTCCACCCAGAGCGGGAGGGGCCATTTGATGATTTCCCATCCTGAAAAAAAAAAAAAAAAAAAAAAAAGGTGTACAGGGTCAAATTAACCGTGAGTACTGGTACAGTCACCAAACAGTGGTAGTAGACTTGCCATACGAAAATCGCCTTTTGGTTCTTCTTCGCTGTTAATATCAAATTGTTACCACTGATGTGCGGTTAACTGTACCTAATAATATTACAGATCCATTACTATATTGAATTCTAGCTTGTATGCCTTAGGTTGTCTGCCTACGAAGAAAATGTTAACACATTACGTAGGCAGGGTAAGCAGAATGCCTTCTGATCTTCTTTGATGTCCCTATGAATAAAGTAATTCGTAGTATGAGATGAAATGTAACCTCTATGCCCTTGTCTGTGTGAGTTGGGTAGGGTTTTATTATTTCGTTTGTTCATTACCTATTTTCGTTATAAAGGTAAGGCTTAATATAGAATATAGTATTTTTGTAAGACCTTCACTTGAGAAAGGTCTCGATGCCCTAATTGACATATTGATTGAAAGTCACTCTACATGCTTAGAGCACAGATTTTTTTGGCTTAATACATTATTAATATTTTTACTTTTTGTGAAAGTGTTAAAAATCATTATGGAAAACCATTTAGGGCGAATTTCACCTATGAAACTGATCGCGATCAGCACATCTTAACCGCGTTCAAAAGATGTCAATGTACATATTCCATAAAAATAATGACAGTGACGTAGCGTTGGAAGGCTTCCCACAAGGTGGACCGATGACCTTGTGGTCCCACGCCCCAGGAATCCGGTGAATTCGGAAAGCACAGAACCGGTTGAAGTGGCGGTGCTTGGGGGTGGCCAATGTCCGGCAGAGGACGTCTTTCGGCTGAAATGATGATGATGACGAATGACAATGACAACTCTTGAACGCGGTTTAGATGTCGCATTTAGATTCATTGGAGAAATTTGCCCTATAGCAGTTAAGTCTACTAGCAATCTTGCTAACTGTGAAATGTTTTTGGCACGTTTTACATTATTCTCGTATAGATCGCGCTGACTCGAGACTAGAAGAAGAATCACCTTCTTTAATACTTTCTATAATTTACGGCACTTCTTTGCAATGTATTAAAGTTTACTTTTCTGAAAGTTCCAACTGCATATATACGAGTAGGGAGGCAAAGACTGTATGTTAGAATTTACCGCAACTGTCAGACAGGCGCGCCGCCATTTTTTACTTTCCTAAAACGTAAACACCGCGCCCGCGGGTTTTTGGTAAATAATTAATCTTGAAGCTTATCGCATTAGCTAGCCCTGCTCCCCTCCACGTCCGAACTATTTCAAGGTGGCGTAGGTGCGTGCACAAGGGCCAGTCCACAGATTTATGCGCCACTAACATGCCGAAAAATAATTGGATCGCGACCGAAAAATAAATTGCCGTAGACCCCTCCCTACCCACTAGAAATAACTCCAACAATTTGTTATTGAGGATCCCTGAATTACAAGGTACCTATCGTGGCCTTCCTTGTGATATTTAATAACGTTTTTGGGTTATCAAATAAAGTATACTTCGGTAAAGTGGATGGAAGTTTGCAATATCGTCGTGATTATCGGAGAAATATGGAAGTGGAGGTAGGAAGGGAGGTGGTATTGATAAAAACTACCAAGTTTTTTCTATTAATACGACGAGTTATTTTTTCTTTCAACTTGTCAATGTAAGTTCTACCCATTAAGTTCTTAACTCACTTCATGGATCTTTAAGTTGCCAAGTAAAGGAATTTTTAGACTTAAAATGATTTTACTGTTTTTATTATTTCTATCCTCTTTACTGCTTTAAATAAAGTGTTAATGTCTTATTGAGCGCATTGTGAACTGTATTAATAATTGTTTAATTATTATTATTATTGTTTTTATATACAGGCTGATTTTTTAAAGACCAGCCAAATTTAAGGATGTGGTACAGACCATCAAACTGAACAACTTTCTCCATGGGACCAACATCGTAATCGCGAATAAAAATTCAGCCGTATACATTTAGGTCGAGTAGGTATTGAAGTTTTCTATGGGACAGTTGATAAAATTTTCGCGATTACGCTATTTGTCCCATGGAGAAAGTTGTTCAGTTTGATGGTCTGTACCACATCCTTAAATTTGGCTGGTCTTTAAAAAATCAGCCTGTATATTTTTTTTTTATATTTATTATTATTTATAAACTTATATGCCCATGAGGCTGATCACAACATGAACTCACTGTATATTGTAAGACCTATATTGTAACCTGTGTATCACAAATAAATTGTTTGATTGAATATTTACAGAGCGTTCGGAACAAACCTAATTCCAAGTAACTTCGAAGTTCATAGAATTATCTGCCTTAACAGTTACATACACACATACATATTATATGCACGATAAAGGAAAATCAAACGGGTATAAGAGTAGGTACTAATCCCTTTGTCACCTATTCTTAGCATCGTCCTACGACGAAGGTACGAAGGACATCTCACGTATATACAAAATACCTTTTCTGAACAGTATTAGTGAAGCGAAATTGGCAATAAATAATTCAGATCCACGTTTGTCCTTCAATCCTGTGTCTGTCACAGCGGATTACCGCTGAAAAGGACTGAAGAACACTAATATTGCCAGTTAACCAGCAACCTATCCTATAATACTCAGGTATTAATATGGATAATAGCAATCGTAAAAAGTGGTGACAGGAAAATAGGGATGGGAAAGTAATCGAATTAATAAATTCGCGGCGCTCTCGACTGGAGCCAAAGTGAGCGCTGAATAAAGCGGGGTTCGCATAAATCCTAAATTGTAATACAATTTACATTGCCGCTATAATCAACCGCTTCACAATGCACACGCTTGCAATTGGTATCACACAATCCAATTTAGCTAAAAGCTGATACTGTCCGTCAACATTTCATAGGAGTTTCGTGTGTGGTTTTATTTATATTTGCGGGGTTGCCATTTATTTCAATATTCTCAGTTAGTTTATTCAAAGCGACATTATGTATGACTGAGTAAAGTGCATTTGGCTTTTAAAACATTTTTTATTACGTATTGCGACTACATTTGGTTGCATATTTTGATACTGATTTTTTTTTTGTAGGCGGCATACATCCGGGAAGCAGTGCTGGCCCAGTGGTAACGGCCAAGACTTACGAGTTGTAGGTCGTAGGTTCGAACCCTGGTTTAGTTTTTGTAAATTATTTCATCACCACTGCTCCCAAAATGGTGAAGGAAAACATCGTAAGGAAACCGGCATGCCCTAGAACCTAAAATTCGACAACATGTGACATCTAACAACCGGCCTGGGCCCGCGAGGTGGATTGCTGCCAATTCTCTCTCATCGAAATGAGACCTGTGTCCCAGCAGGGGGTACATTATAGGTTGATTATGTATGTTATGTATAAATCCGAGCAAAGACTTTTAGAACACAATCAAAGTAGTTGTCTTCTAAAATCCACTCCACGATACCCAAAATTCCAATATAAACTCTATCAACAATGCTCACACACGTACCGTATGCAAATAATCAGTTAATTCATCGAGACGCGTTTATTACGTCATATCGGACGTTATTCGAGAGGGTCTCTCCGTAGTCCGTTGCTTTATGGATCATACGAAGGAGGAAATTTATTACATCGTCATTCGACTAAATTCCTCCCACAATGTTGCAAGCTAAAAGGAAATGAGGGTTGGCAGATGTTGCTCGATATATAAAAAATGTTGAATATTAGGTCGTAAAGATGACAGTTATTAAATATATAGCCGGTGTCGAGGAAGCAAAAAATTCTAACAAATACTTATGAAGGCGAAAGATAATATTGATCAAGCTCCGTCGGTGTTGGGAATTCGAGTTCAGGATTGGAATGGAATCCCTAAGGTAAGCGATTCAAATAGTCCGTACTCGGTAGTATGACTGCGGCTGGGAAAATTGGTCTCAATGCAGTGGATCGTGCAATCACTTACAGTTGGGAGGTCTCTGCTCCTGTCTGTTGCGAATTGAATCGATTTGACAGCGGTAGGCAGTGCCATATTCTGTACGTGGCGGATACCTCGCCGGAATTTATTCCAATACGTTTTGGTCAACATTGTACCTACGTGAATTTATTTTAACGGGCATATAGTCGAGGCTTTCCGTTCATATTTGTGAGGATTAACGAATAGTAAAAATGGTATTTCATTGCGTTAACAATAAATAAATAATATACGTTTTATTTAAGTATATATATTTTAGTGATATTTATTTTAGAACTATGTATTCTTATTTTGTATGTTTATGTTTAAATTAGAGAATTGTTTTTTATGGTTTTTTTTTTTTACTTCTACTCTTACATACGTTGTCTACATCTCTTTTTATGTACTCCCCTATTGCAGGTATGCTGGAAGAGATTTCTTTAAAAATAAGCATCACCTTTGTACGTATTTTTCTGTTCCTTTCTTGTCTGTTTATATGTGTGTACATTAATGATTAAATAATTAAAGAAATAAAAATCCGTGGCTCATTCAGACTTTTCCTACGCCTTTATCGGGAACTAGATAGTTCCTATCGATTCGATTACATCACTTGTTTAGTGGAAACACGTTCTCTGTCAAGTGTTCAAACAAAAAGTCTGGGTGTGAAAGCGTGTAACTCTACATCGACTACGGTAGTGTTGTCAGGGAAACAGATAAGCATCATTCAGCGCCAATTTATCGTCGTGTTCATTTCACTTGCGTATTCAATTGAACTAAATTTGAATAGTTCCGATATCGAGCGTTGGCTATCGATAGTGTGAATACTCTATTGTTTCTTGCCTTAAAGTTTTTATCAGATGGAAAATTGACAACTTGCTTAGCATAACATAATATCACGCCAGTTTTCTCCGAAAGCTTAGGCAGAGGTGTGTTCCTGTATCGCCGGTTATGATTTCAGTCCCATAGCGAGCCAATGGCCCTCGATCGGGTACAATTCCAAACTCTGAGTTGTTGCTACTGAGGAATTCCAGATGGAAAAATCCAGTAACTAACACTTTGCCTCACCCGAACCCAGGACCTCACCTTCAGCTGTAGAGCTTACGAGCACGAACCCAAGACCTCATCCTCAGCAGTAGCTAGACCAGCGAGGCAGACATCATGCTTATCACAACACTATTGAAAGTAACGTCGATAAGACAAAAAACATATCTTTTTACGACACTTTTATGTATGTATACTCCTTTTGAAATAATTTTTACATGATAGATTCTTTCTATACAGTATTTATAACAATCACTACGAAAACAAAACGTCTCGGAAAAAGCAGATTTCTTACGATAAAGCAAACGGATGGAGTTTACTCTAAGCCGGCGGACGTTTCAGAGGTTCCCAATGAAGGGCGGGTGTTAAAATTAAGTTGGACAGATATGCGACATGGTGACAAGGGTCGACTGGGGCAAAGGGACACTGTCTCCGTACCCCAACGTCCCCAACCCTGCCATAGCTTATACTGTGTAAACATTTTTACATGTATATATATCACTTTATCTTGGTACGCTGAACTTATTAATGCTGATAAAAATGAAATACAGGCTTATTTACAACGCGCCGAAAATAACACGAAACCAGAAAATGTCGCTGAACAAAATGTGTAGGAGTGAGAATTCAGACATAAAACATGGTTCAATTACTCGTCACTAGAAATCATTTTTAAAATCGTTGCTATTTACGGATTCGTATTTAATGAGATTATGCTATTATTCTCTCTTACCACAATACCTACTTTCGAATCAATTTTAGGACTAGAACCTAAAATATCGAAGGTATTGTACAAAACCGAAAAACAAATAATAATTTGTCCTGCCAAAGCAATCTCTCGATACACTCGCGCTCATCAATAATGAAAATATCTCCTCCGAAGGATATTGACTCTGATTGCGAACATCTGAAGATATTTCTCGAACCGTCTGTATATCTACTAATATAGCACGAGACAGAATTTGTCCTCATCAATTTAGAATACTCATACATGACCTACATATATCAAATGTATTTGATCCGAATTCGTTCGGAGCACTCCGTCAAATGGAATATAAATCAGAGTAAGAAAATATTTAACGACAAGGGTGTTAGAGGGTATGAATCTGATTTACCGGATCAGGAAACCGTGAAGCAAGTTCTAAATGGATAAGTACAGTCGCAGGACGTGTACACTTAAAAGGGTTTTTCTAAAGGAAAGGTTAAAGAAATAACAAAAGTTTGCGGCTTATTCCGCCAAATTCAACGAGGGTTTAGGTTCAGCCCCTTGTTCTGGCTGGGAAATATAAGCACAGTCTAAATGCGACGAGCTCCCGGCTTCAAAGAGATCCTTCAAATCAACCGTGCGCCTGTCGTGTTTATCGAATAATAAAAAGGTAAGGAAATCCATTAGGCTCCAAACTAATAAAAACTTTACGTGACTAGGGACTTTATAAGCCGCGCACTATTATGTGTACTAACACGTTTGATTTTATGAGCTGAGTCCATAATAGCTATCGCCACGAGAAAATGAAGTGGTTCAATATTTTAAAGCCAGTTTACGGCTGCCTCAGTTTGCCTTTATAGTTTTTTACACGAAACATTGTATTGTGATCGACTCATTTCTTTCTACAGACTTCCCGAAAAGTAGAGAAGGAGCGGCGTAACGGCAGGATTACCGACGATAAAGTGCGCTACATTACACGCGCATAAGGGGCAAAAGTCACACGATTTAGATGAGAAATGGGTAATATGCCATACCGCACTTTAGGTAGGTATGTTACGTCGGGCGCGGAGGCAACACATACTCGCTATTACTTATTCGTTTATTCTCTTGTTCGCTTTGACGTTCAAGAGCAACGTAAATGCTTCCACCACAATCTGATTGTCGCTAATTCTTTAACACATTTACTTGTGTCTTAAAATGTGCGCTAATCATTTAATGTGTTTAATATTCTGCAATTCCCTTATCAAGCACAAAAATATAATGTCCCTTTGACTCAGCCCAGTAGATTTACATGTCACTCACGAGTTCACCCTCGTTGTGCATTTGAGGGTTTGTTGGCCGCCGAGAAAATTAACTGGCTAAAAGGTTTTCCTTTTTTAAACATTTATTCATGAAGGCTATTTATTAAAGCAACAGCAGTTACATGTTAAACAGTAGATAGGGGGTGGGAGACCATGTGGCGGACAGTAAATATATCAGTCTGACAAGGGCATCCATCTTGAGGATGGAGAACACCCAACCTTTAAACGATTTACGAGGGGCAATGGGCGCTGCTGGTAAACACCAATGGATCGAGTTCAGACCTATAAATAACACCACTCGTCTAATCGTTGCTGCGCGCCTCTGCTCTTAAAGTTGCATAATATTCACGTAGTCCGTGAATAAATGCAACACACATGGTGAAGAAATGCAAATCGCCGTCCAGAGTACCGGTTTGAAAATGTAAATTGAATGGTCAAACTCAGCAAAGATTCATGAATTAAGCATCCCCTTAAAATTCCACATTTAAGAGGGTACATAAACAGGATCGGCTGGATGTTCTAATTTAATTTGCAATCTGACGAGCCGACCTTTGTTGTCAAGTGACGAACGGATAATGACGTTCGGGCCGCACTCGTGGGTTTTCAATGTGAGATCCTTTGTTTAAACATTGTAAACTAGACGTTATTAATGACGGTGTACAGAAAGGCTTCCTATGTCGTTTAATTTGGGTAATAAATTGTGGAGCGCAATTGTTTCGACCGCAGGACACTCAAAGAAATCGGCAGTATGTGGGCGGAATGTTGCCTGAAAGCTGTTTGTATTAACTATTCCCATTTCATTTGTATGTAAATGTGGAACGTTGTTATTTTTCAATCCAGTATTGGGGATTGGATAAGGCAAAAGACCCGTCATTGTTATTCGGATGAAATATGAGTGGAGTCGCTATTCGGTGGGTATTGTCTGGTGGGACAAAGCGGCCGGCGGGGCATCCGCGCGAGGGCGAACTTCTTCCGAGATACAAAATTTAATTTCTATGATTTCGAGCTCATTTCTTTCTTGAGCGGGGCGCCTTTGTCGTCGATGCCCTTTATGTGCTTCAAGTTGGATTTCAGTCAATGGAGACGAGATATTGTGCAGCGTTTGTGTGAAATGACTAGCACATTTGCACTGGTTGTGAACAGTCGCAGCCTCAAGTGGAATAAAGTGAATTTGTTGAGGTAAAATGTGCAATATTGTGTCTTTCATTTGTCTGTTCGTGTTAGTACTAGCCATTGTTCTAACAGCGAACGGCCTGTCCTAGTTGCCCCTTACTTTCTTTTGTTGTATCCTCAATTGCTTTTGAAATCCTGCCGCTATTAAATTCTATAGAAATAATTTTATACCTTTTATTTTTATAAAGTCCTTCATTATCCTAATTTCATTCGTGTAATATAAATGAATATATCGTCAAAACGGATATTTTAATTATAGAAGGGTCTTTGTTTCTTTCCTCCTAAAGGAAATCGAGCTTACACGAACTAATTAAGCTTACACAAAAGGGTTTGATCAGTACGTACATTTTAATCTCATTTGCAATCAATATCTCTATATTGGAGGGTTCGGAAATGACATTGACGGGCCCACTCGAGGCTCCGTTCTCTCGATAAAGGCAAATCTTCGTGAGCTAATATTTTCTATAGGCTTTCAATGTGAACAATAGCCTTTGGACAATTGAATGTTGGATATTCCAATATCCTTTCTGAATCTGAATCGTAAGATTTTTCATTTTATGAGGCCATTAAAAGAGTTTTACGTTTTCCTTACCTGGGCGATTCAGTTTATTTACGAGATCGGAATTGTGGTCTATTTTTAGATCCGAAGTTGGTACTTTGCATAATATTAACTTTGCTCTGTATGGGAACCCATTTCTTGGAACAATCGCTTCATTTAACGGTGTCCTGTTTGAGACTCATGAGCTCGTGCTTTTAACAAGACTCGGAAGTTATGAAACTTTATAACATGTTTCGCAAAACAAATATAAAATTCTAACGTAACTCTTATACTTTACTTGAAATATTTAAAAGAGTAATGAGTTTTGAGATATTTTCAGACTTAGCAAGGAAAACTTTAGGTCTTTATTATACCCACGGTACTGCTAAGAATAGTCCAATTTATTTTGGTTAGGAACTTAGGACTCTAAGGCCTTCTAATAAAGTGCTTTTACGAGTTCTGACGAAAGCTGCTGTTTTATCTCATGAGACGCTATTTCACAAAAAAAAAAAAAACTTAATTTATTTCGCCAAATATTATTAACCTACACTAAAAGTGATTTCTCTATTCTCAGACACTCCTGATTTTACTATCTCCTACTCCTCACTCTCTGCAATGAAAAAACGACATAAATGGCAAAATACGTAATTGCAGATTCAAACAAAACTTCATACAACTTTAAAACCTCTCAAAACTCATTTATCGTTACAAAATAACATCACAGTTTACGCGACGCAATAAATACGCGACATGCAAACTAGGTTGACTCCGCGTAATACAGCGAGCAGAGCGCTGCTATTTCCTATTGGAACAATTCTATTTACTTGTATAGAGCCAGCGCGTCTTGAGTCCGAAGCGCTGCAGCGCTCGCAAATGCACCGAATTGAATTTAAGTTGACATAGCGTTCGGTGCATATTTATTGCATCGATGGAAATGGTAAATCAAATGTTGGATGGTCAGAATTTGGATTTATATTTGATTTTGAGCTAAAATGATGGTTAATATGCAAGTGTAACGTAAAAAAAAAAAAATGAAATGAAAAGAAAAATTGGTAAAAAGAATAGATTTACATAATCATTCATGATTTTATTTATGAAGAAAAAAGAGCAGTGGTGGCCAAGAGCAGTGGTGGCCCAGTGGGAACCGCCACGACTTACGAGTTGTAGGTCGTAGGTTCGAACCCAGACAGGTGCTTTACTTTGTGTAAATTATTTCATCACCACTGCTCTCTAAACGGTGAAGGAAAACATCGTGAGGAAACCGGCATGTCCTAGAACCAAAAAATTCGAAGACATGTGACATCTACCAACCCGCATTGGGCCCGTGTGGCATATTATAGCCCACACCCTCTCGAAGAGAAAAGTCTCTAAAAAGAGTCCCAGCAGTGGGAACATGATAGGCTGATTATACCTGCATTTCCGAAATCAATCAAAACTTATCTTCCAAAATATGGGATGCAGAACACTGACATATAATTTTTAGACTAAAATTCACATAATTACTGGAAAAACTTAGTTGATGGTGATCAAACTTAAAAAGTTAGCCGCAATATAGCTAGCCCAGGTTAGTAGGTATCTGAGTTTCTCGTGTACTATTTAATTTGAACTAGCTAAATACCAGACAGGCACATTTAGTTCAGCACATAGCTTAGCTAGGCTTAAAATCCGGCCCGAAATACGTAAAACTAAAAACTTTTGTCATTAGTCCGTGTTGTGACCGTTAACAGGTATTTTAATTACTTTGAAACATCGCTGTTAATAATTATAACTATCTGAATTTGATGCTATAAGTTTTGATGGCGGCTCAGGTTTATTAACATGTTAAATACCATGAATAATAATATAATGTCCAAAGATGGTCAATATTTAGGTAGGTGTTAAATTTTATAGCTAGGTACATAATTTATAAGTAAACAGTGTTCATCATTATCATCATTTCAGCCGGAAGACATCCCTTACTGGACATAGGCCTCCCTCAATTTCAATTATCAGTTTTAAAATAATAATATTAATAATTGGATGCACTTGCATAGTGCATACAGGGATAATCATCGGTTGGTGCCTCATTACATTTAAAATTGTCCCCTGGGCTCCCGAGATATATGTCAGAGACAGTTTAAAAATATTAATCATTATTATATGTATGTTAATTTATAAAAAACGGGAAGAAGTGCCCAAAAAGCTGGCAGCATTGCCACGTTCAATGACAATGCTGATACTTTGGCAGAAAAACAGGCCAGCCCTCTGGTCTGTTCAAAGATGACACAGATTTAAGTACATAACAGAATTAGCCATCTATTTAACTTTGCTTGTCAATTTAACTACTTTTAAAAAGGTTAAGTATTTGAGGATTCATTAAATAGAAAAGTTCAAGGAAAAATAAATTGAATCCCCAAAACAGGAAGGAGTTATAAGCTTTCAAAGTGTTTGTCGCCAAAAAACCCCCTCCGCAAAAAGAGGACTTGCGCGAGTTTTTATAGAATTTTGTATTGTAACCTCATAGCCATGGAACCTTGTCGTGTGGTGTGGTATTAATAGATCGTCCTCTCTATTTCTAGAGGTGCCTGGTAACTTTGTTATTATTGCCGGGAAAAAGGCAGCTAAACCAGTGGGGTAATTGCGTAACACACTAACAGTGGGAATGGGTTTAATTATGACAGTTCAATCACATTGATTGCGTTATTTACGTTCTTGAGCAGACACATTTTTCGAACATATGAAGCAATGGCTTAACAATATCCTTCAAAATGATTCAAATTATGATTGATAGAGTGTAACGCGTGTGTGTGTTAAGAGTGTTGATAGAGTGGTACAGTTTAGTGAGCTAAAATTACGATCCATCGATATTTGAAAAGGTTGCCTATTACACGGGAAAATATCTATGTATTTATTTGGGTATAAGTTGTCTCAAATATAACCACCAACCCAGTAACTGGTTTGTGGCGGTCAGATAGGGAGTCGCTCCATTTAAAATATAGCTGGTATTCAGTTGCATCCGGTCAGACTGTAAGCGGACCTTGGGAAAGGTCTAGGCAGTTGATGATGATGACATTGTGTCAAACACTGAAAAGCATTGCTTAAATTGCGTGGTGACAACGCCATTTACCGGACGTATTAAAAATTACAAAAAAAAAAATTTTTCCGCCCTATTATTGTTTTTTAGTTTATTCTTAAACATGTGCAATTTAAATAACTCCGCTACAAAACAGTGCTTTGTGAACAAAAATCCGACGTGGGATGTATCACCTGTTATCTCCGAGCTTTATGTTAGAGCCAATTGTGATAAATGGGTCACTATGTCTGTAGCTATGAGGTAGTGGTGTTCACTGTATTAATATTTACTTTCAACCAAGTATCGGAAACACAGAAGTATATGGCTTGTGTTTGTAATATCTATTCATTGAAATATCATCATTTCATTTCAGCCGAAAGATGTCCGCTGCTGGACATAGACCTTCCCCAAGCACCGCCACTTCGACCGAGTCTGTGCTTCCCGCATCCAGCGGATTCTTGCGGCCTTCACAAGGTCCACCTTGTTCCTTCCACCGCTACGTCTTCTGGTACGCGGTCGCAACTCCAGAAACCTAACCAGAATTTATTGAATGCATGTAGGTAAAGTGGGAGTCTTCAAGTCCTGAGTCAATCGGTTATTATCTGGCAAAAGTGTCGACTTGCGATTAGGAATACGATATCGAAATCGTCAAAAAGTCCTGATAGAAAACTGGATATTGCAAAAAAGTCATTTTACTTTTTGTCTATTTTCAGTACCTATTCAATATTTGTTTTTTATTTATTACATACATACGCTACTTATACATTACAGTTATTTTCTTTAAAATCCCCTTAAATCAAAAAGTCCGAACAAATGATAAAGCCGGACTAAGTCCTGAGGGGACCAAAAAGCCGGCAATGTCCGGTCAAATCCTGACAGATGGCAGATGAAATAGACAGATAGATGTCAAAAGAAATACCCAATGAAAAAAAAAATAGCCAGAAGGCGTCTGCCAGACAAAGAAAATGCTGCTAGTCATGACAAAGTTTACAGTTATAAATCTCTGGTTTAGGTAGTTTGTGGATTTCTTAGAACAATAGTAATAAAAAGAAGAGCAGGCAGGCCGTAAAGAAGGTCGGCTCATGACATAATAAAAATAGCAAACTACGTATTAGCAAAGATCTAGGTTCTGACAAAATAACTAATCTGTACTAACATCTAGAAAATAAGAAAAACTACTAACAATGAACTACTAACAACATTAACAATGTAATTTAAGGATATGGAAATAAAAGGCTTTATTATTTTTATTACAAGGAATTCTAAGACATCTTTAAAATCCAACCCTCTTAGTACAATAATTCATCAACCGTCTCAAAGATCTAGAAGACAGTTAATTCCTAGCACTCAAAGCTGATTTTGCAGTCGAACTAAATGCAATATAAAAACTATGGATCCTCATTTAATTTGCAGAAAAGGCAAAAGGGTGGATTGAGCTCCCTAAATGTTTTCGACGGCCCTATCTATTTACAAGTCGCTATTTACCGGAGCCTTACGGCATTCCCCGCTATTCGTATTCAATTTACCGTCAAAATGGACGTTAGGCCTCATTTGGTATCGTATTCCGAGTTCTATCTGTCCCTACATAACAATACAATCACATTTCCAAGTTTTTAGGCGTTGAATCGGAATCAAGTGAAGAAAATATACTTTTGGGACAGTTAGAAATAAAGACAAAGGTTTCTTTGACGCGGTACTGTATGCAAGGAAACATGTGAACAAATTTAAGGTTGATTTTATTAGATCCTAGCGACAAGGACCTGCGTCGCACAGATTTTTTATATTGTCAGATTTGTCAAAAAATCTACAGGGTGGCAGGGACATTTTTTAATAACCGGCGAAAAATTTCCACGCTATGGGGTCTAAACTCATATGCTAAATCCATGGTTACAGTTTGCGCGTCGATATCCCTGCCACGCTATATATTACAAAAAAAAAAAACCTTAAATATAGTAAGGTTAGCAAATATTATCCTTAAATATGATAAGGTTAATATTAATGTATTATACCCATAAACGTTTCAGAATAAATTCTCTAAATGATTTTGTAAACCGCATCAAAATCCGTTGCGCAGTTTAGAAGAACAGCTCTGCTACAAAGACACGAAAACCGACTTTAATTTATAATACGTCTAAATATAGATGACAAAAAAAAAAGGAAAAGCTACGAATGTTCGTAGCCGTAGCAAATGAGCCACCCCCGTTTTAATTGACGACAATTTAGTTTCAAGTAAAAGTTTCGGTCTGCTTTAAATATTTTAGTATGCTTTTGACTGCTTATAACTACTTCCACGTATGTAGATTGACACATTAAAATTAATACCCGTTTATTCAGAATGATTTTTTTTATTAAGCCATTTTATACCTATCTTTTTTCCAGTAAATCTAAAGGTATTCGGTAATCACTACTGCGGTGGATGTTTTATTTCCTGGCTCAGGTCCGAGCGCTGATAACAGGGCCCTTGGCTTGATAGCATCGCGTCTTAGTCACGCAATCCGTAACCCAGGCTTTACACAGTGGCCCAACTAATGCCAACGTTTATTCCAATGGTGGCCGGTGGACGTAAACACAGATTCGGTAATCTATGACCCTAAACTGGGTTCACACGATCTAACGTAACGTAACGTTTGGCACCATTATTATCGAACATTACGTTTGCAGAATATTTTTTAAGCGTGATCATAAATCATGTGCTGAAGTACCTAATTCGAATGTTTTGCAAAATCCTGGTTTAGAATATTCCACAATTGGGTTACAGTGGTCCAGTGGTAGTACTTTCATGTAAAATGTTGATATCAAATTCAGCCGCATCTGGTTATACTGGAAACCAACTCAATCTAGTTGCGAAAATACAAGGTGGATGATAATTCTCAATTTTTATGTCGGTTTTACTGTTGGCTCCAACATCGGGCCCAGTATGTTGGCTGTAAGGCACATCCAACGTTTTTCTAGTTGGGCAAATACTAGGTTTCAGATTTCAGAATATTTATGTCGGTTTTACTGTTGGCCCCAACATTGGGCCCAGTATGTTGGCTGTAACTCTGTAAGGCACACCCAACGTTCTTTATTCATTGAGACCGTCTGAAAATCTAAGCTGTTACCACAAACAAGCTACGGGACTCATACATATTAATGTTTTATCTACATTGCCTAACACGCTGGGGAGTAATACTCGGTTTAATGTGTTTGAGGGAGTTTCGCTTTACCTGTCCAAATTGTGACATTCTCGTGTTTCGTTGCGTAGGAAAATATATATAATGCTTTGAGCATTTTTAATGGCCAGACAACGGTCGATAAGCGGGAGCTCTATAATTATTTTTTGTAATTATGTTTCTAATTGGAAATAGTAAATAAGATTCTATAGGGGCTTTTATTTGAATTGGTAGTATGACTAAGTACAGAGGAAAGAATATGGTATGATACATAACTGAAGTAGATTGAATATGCGTGGTGCAGAGGATACCTGGATGAAAAACAACCTCAGTTGTGTTTGAGCTGCGGCATAAAATGAAGGATTCGTCTTTTCAAAATACAACAAAACAAAATTTATTTTCAGACTAAAAACTACATTTGATAAAACAAATTTTAAGTAAAATAAATTAAATTCGGCATTAAAAAAAAAAAAAAATTTGGTATTGTTATCAGTTCTTTGCAAAGTTTTTTGTATCACAGACGCTTTTATTTTATTTCTATTGTGCAGCCGGCTCTATTGTTTTTAGCATTGAGAGGCTTTGATGAATATTTTTCGACGGAGACACGAATGTTTCGTAAAAACGAGTATGACAATAATTTGTAAAATACAGGGTGGCAGGGTCTTCGACGCGCAAACTGTTACCATGGATTCAGCACATGAGTTTAGATCCCATAGCGTCGAAATTTTTCGTCGGTTATCAAAAAAAATCTTCTGTTTCATAGAAACCTGCAATACCTACGCGGTCAAAATGTATGGAACAGCAATATTTTTTTTTAATAACCGACGAAAAATTTCGACGCTATGCGGTCTAAACGCATGTGTTGAATCCATGGTTACAGTTTGCCCGTCGATGTCCCTGCCACCCTGTATGAAACAAAGGTTTCTAATGTAACAAAATAAGTTCTTAGTGGACTGGATGTCTGTTACAAATTGAATTGTGTTATAAACATTTAAGAAAAAAAATTTAAATTTTTATGTTAGCCGATTTTATTTTTAACCCCCGACGTAAAAACGACGGGGTGTTATAAGTTTGACGTGTCTCTCTCTCTCTCTGTATGTGTGTGTGTATGTCTGTCTGTGGCATCGTAGCTCCCGAACGGATTAACCGATTTTAATTTTGTTTTTTTTTTGTTTGTAAGGTGAATTTGTCGGGAGTGTTCTTGTCCAAGATGTTCGCCGCCACAAGATGGCGGATTACATATTTTTTCACAACTCCCTCAATATGGGTATCAAATGAAAGGGCTTGACTAGTAGAATACTATACACTATGATAAATTTCAAATCCAACATGGCCGCCACCACAAAATGGCTAATTACATTATTTTTTTCACAACTCCCTCTATATGGGTATCAAATGAAAGGGCTTGACTAGTAGAATACTATACACTATGACAAATTTCAAATCCAAGATTACTACTACCAGAAAATGGCAAATTACAAAAAACCTGATTAAATACCAAATTACCTGAATCTTAAATGAAATAACAAGGAGTCCCTACAAAAAGCATGAAATAAAAAATTAAATAAAAAATTTAAAAAACCCCCGACAACGTAAAACCCTATAAAAAGAACCGCTCTAATTATTAGCCAAACGTTCTGTTAAAGTTTAAAATAGTAGCGGTCCCCCGACAGGACAATATTTAATCAAAAAATTTCATACGTACTTACGTAGGGTCATAATTTCAAGGTTATTTTTTTCTTTTTATGAGATTTTACGTTGTCGGCGGCTTTTTAAATTTTTAATTTGTTTTTTAATTTTGTAATAAATAATTTTAACAATAAATGGAGGTCTCACGATTTTATCAAAAATTTTCAAGTTACTAACGAAATTTTTGTCATCATCATATATCTCATCATCATCATCATCATCATTGCCAGCCTTGTTCTACCCAATGCTGAGTATAGGCCCCCCTTTCGTGCCATACTTCCCTGGTCTGTGCGAGTCTCATCCAGGTCTTCCCGCTATCGTCTGTAGGTCATCAACTCACTTGTCTATTGGTCTGCCAACGCTCCTTCTACCGGTTCTCAGCAACCGTTCCGTTAGGGATCTGTTCCACCTGAACACCGCGCCTAGCCAATCTGACATCTCAATTCATTGAACTCTCAACCATTTCCTCAGCGTTATAGTAGGTTAAAAGGAATGAACATATGTAGTTACGTATCACTTTGGAGACAATTTTCAAATACTTTTAAATTCGTTTCAGAGTTTCTCGGTCCACTGAAATTCGAGCCCGTATGTAAAGCCCCGAATATATTCAGTCAGATGTCTCGAGTTACGTTCATACACAAAGGAGATATTTCTTAGTCATCTACATTAGGCATTCAAGTAATTTCGTTCAGATCTTATTTTGTGTCCCAAAAAATAGAGGTGAAAAGGAGAACCTTAAAACATCTACCTTGTGGGGATAATTTATATTTAGTCTTGCTCGGATAATTTATTTCTTAGAAGTCTGTCATTGTAGATTAATAAGTTATGAATAATTCTGCGAAAAGTGTCGTTTTTAGGTAAATATTTGGATTAGCTTTCGGTAAATTGAAATTCTTCGTTTTCATTTTGGTAAAGTCACCTTGAAGGCTATCTAGCCTTCTTTTTTCGTTTACTTATTCATCTAAATAAGTAAACTACACCATCTAGCAATACTTCAGTCTGAAGGAGCTGGAGATAAATGATGAATGATATCTGGGTTGGGCAATGAGTATGTTTATTTATCAAGACCTTGAATGAAATAGTATAACGATACTTAATATTATTAATGTGATAGTAACTGTCCGTCTGTCTGTTACTTTTTTGACGCCTTAACGGCAGAAAGGATCGATGAAATCGACTAATTTATGTTAACACTTGGGATAATTTCCGACCTCCACATGGGCGAAGTCGCTTGCTAAAGTAGTATTACATAATTTAAAAAAGCGATAAGCGATATTATTATGATGGCGTCGGCCGATCAACCTTTTCACGTGAATAAAATCGTTATCGTAATCGTCGTGATGGTAATGCACTAACCACTCCAAATACCCATCCAACATAACATAAAAACGACCTCCAAAACGAGAACTAGAACACCTAAGAAGCGTCCACACTTGGAACTTATCTACAGAGTGTAGACAATGTGTGCGACAATCAAGCCGGAGTCGGCAAACAGTCAGGCGCGGCGCCAACGCAAACATCACCCTACCCGGACAATTAACCGACTCGCCAAGCAAAGCGCGCTGCACCCAGGAGCGTCCTGAGATGTCCATTGGGTGCAATTGTTCTACCAATTTTTTTTTTTAATTTATTGGAAACTGTCCTTTTTTCCCTTCTCTATATCAGGTTGTCCGAAATGCTTTAGCATGATGTTCATAGACGGAATACCTTATACATAACGGCTGTATTTAAGACCCATCATCTAGTCGAGGGCCACATTTTTTTCCGTGATTGCAACTTTGTTGTACTGCTTGACCATGCACCCTAATTGCGTAACACAATGTCAATCTCAATCTGAAATATTTTGAAGGATATTGCTAATCCATTGCTTCATATGTTCAAAAAATTTGTCTGCTCATCAACGTAAATAACGCAATGGATGTTGTTGAACTGTCATAATGAAATACATGGCTACTGATAGTGAATTGCGCAATTACCCTGCTGGAAACCAAAGCGCAATGGAGATGTCGAAGGTCAAAGTCTCAATTTCTGTAAGGTACCTAGAGAAGGCCAACGGGTGACGGTATTTTGATAAGCTGTTTATTCTAGCTACTAGCTTTTAAAGTTTCTATATTAAACACAGCAGGTGCGGTGTCAAAGCAAACAGTGCCCTGCCCGGTCAATTAACGGACACGCCAAGCGCATAGCACCCAGGAAAGTCCTGAGACGTTCACCTTCAGTGTATTCTTTTATTTAAGAAAAACTTCCGAAGAAGGCTTTTCTGCCGAGCTTTCGATTTTTACTGGTGTTTTCTTGCTACGGTTGCATATGTTTGTAGTCTCGACAGAGCCTTTAAATTAATAGATACAAGAAAATTCTTTGAACAGCACCGTTTTCTTTCTTTAAGATGTTTAATTTTCGAGCAAAAATAAACGAGATGCTTTGTTTACAAAGCATGCTTCAGCATGTTCTAGCTGTAAAAGTAGTCTATGTAGTTTCTTTCTGCATCTGATAGGAAGGGAAAAAAAATGTATGTAATACTAGCTTCTGCCCCGTCTTTGCTTCCGTTTCAAATGTCTTGTTCCTCCGACCCATCCTGTCGCATCGCATCGCCTGCCCGCACTGTTACTTCGTTTTCGTTAACCGTACCTTCTTACTTTTTGCCCGGCTCCTAAGAGTCCTAGCGTATTGTTAAATAGCCTATAGCCTTCCTCAAAGATTGGGCTATCAAATACAAAAAGATTTTTTCAAATCCGACTGGGAGTTCTAGAGATTAGCGCGTTCAAACAAACAAGTTCTTCAGCTTTATTATTAGTATACATATAGATTGCTCTGGATAGAAAATAAATGTAAGAAATTACAACTAATAACTCTATTAAAACGAACTTGAACGCAAGGATGCTTCGCGCAATCAAAGAGGCAAGAGCTGAATAAGACTCTAGAAATATTATGTGAAAAGTAATTACACATTTTGCACGTCTTGTCAGCACTAAAAATTTAATTAAAGAGTGTTTACCGCCCTCTAAAAACCTAAATATATTCCTTTGCATTACCCGCCTATAATGTTCCCACTGCTGGGACACAGGCCTCCTCTTTTTTGAGAGGGAGTGGGCTGTGATCTATCACGCGGGCAAAGTGCGGCTTGTTAGATGTCACTTGTCTTCGAATTTTTGTTCGAAGACATCCCGGTTTCTTCACGATGTTTTACTTATAAGCTATATTCCTTTACACAGACTAAAAACTCCAGTTGGACAACATTAAACAAAATGAGGAAGTTACGATGAATTTGTAAATTCGTATTTCTTTTTTATATTGTAAAGTTGAATGAATGCGAAGTAGTTGAAAACTAGGTGGCGTATCTCCCGTGCCTAATGAAATTAAATCTAGATTCTGTTTAGCGCAACCAAAACTTTCAAACTTGGCAAGGTTAGCTCGTACAATACATACGAGAAGACTTTCAAAATGCTAATACTGAAACTGAACTAATACTGCAATCCAAAAGCGTTCTGCCATGACACCCAAACGGATGACTTGTTCGTGAATTTTGGTCCAAAATCCACTCGAAGGATTCAAGTGCTGACCTAACTGCTGTTCTTTTAGATAATAGTTGGGAACTAATATACTAATGCATATTTTATTTTCCTCCAACTTTTTGATTTTTGTGTTTTTTCTCTGCGTCGTGTTTACCGCAAATAAACGTATTATATTTCTTTTCTTTCTTTCTCATGTAATTATGTGTCATTTTTTGTTAAGCTGTGACAGCTAAACTAGTGAATAATTTGACATTTGCCGTACATAGAAATTTTATTTTGTTTGAGCCTAAATATGTCGCAGGCGGTTCTTCATCGTGGGCTTTTATTATTGCTCCAATTATTTATTTTGTGTTTAATTTCAGCAATATTTTGTTTCAGAAAACTTAGGTGAAGCTTGAAATGAGCTGTCATTCCACCTGGTCTTTTAATTTGCTAGTTTTCCTATAAACTAGTCTACAGGTTGTCGCAAATTATGTCAGATTAGTTTTTATAATCCAGATAAATATTCTCAAGATATTACCGGTAGGAAAATGATGGAAAATCTTAAGTTACCGGAAACCACTCAGCTTATTTCCCACTTATTATGAGTACGTACTCCATAAATTCTTCTCCCTCGTCACCAATGCCAAGTCAAATCCAGTATGAACCTAAACTAGTGATGTTGACATTCCTCGAATCAGCCGCGGACGCATTCGGAGCAAAAAGAGATTGTTTGCCAACTCTCCAGGTTTAAGTAATTTCCTCTCACAACTCAAGAGTCGTTTCCGTTAGTTACTCCGTTTTGTTGGTCGAGAGTGTTATTTTAGTGATTTACCAAAAACTCCGCAGGGGAAATTTTCCTTTAGTAGAAATATCAATAGGTATGGGAACGCCATGCAGGGAATTTCGCGTTCGTGAAGGTTTCTTGTTTTCTTGTCAATAAGCGGGAAAAGGAAGGAAACATGTTCACACATTTGTGGCAATCATGCTCAAATGTATGTGTATTGTTTTGTTAGTTTTCTTTTTACCTTTTGCTACTTTTACGGCTTCGATGTTATTAGAAACGTCACCATGGCGTCCATATATAGGTTAGTTAAACTGCAAGTTTTTTAATGGTGTGGGGCGACAGTTTTTTCTAAAGCTCGATATGTAAACGACCTGTAACAGTGTATTAATAAGCAAACATAAATATTAACTTAACATCCCCGAAGGGTTGCGCAGAGGTGTACCTTTAATACTCCCACATTTCGCCAGTTATGTTTAAGTCCCAGGTAATAGGGGGCGTGCCTATTGCCATCAACGGGGCACAACACCAGCCTCCGGGCTGCTACTCCGAAATTGGAGATAGAAAAATTAAAGAACACTTTGCTCGACCTGGGACTCGAACCCAGGCCCTTGTCCTCAGCAGTGCTTGCGACTACAAGACCAACGAGACATTTGGTAACCACAAGTAAAGCGCGCGTCGCTTCGCGAGATAAAAATACTGTAATGTTAGTACATTACAGTATTTTCATAAGTTTAAATTTAGGTATGCTTAGTTAGTACTAAGCATACCTAAATGTAAACATAAGATACCTTTTTTGTCATTAATTGTAAACACCTGCCTACAACCGCGTCTCTGTAGGTAATAGACAAAACAACTTACTAACTAACCTGTATGTCGATCGAGTAATTATTTCTAGATTCTCATGTAAAACTTAGTCTAGTATAGATCTAGACTAAGTTTTACATGAGAATCTAGAAATAATTGCTTGAGCAATTAAAAGCCTTGCGTGGATAATGACGCTATAAATAATTTACGAAGAAATCAATGGCTCAGTAATTGTTCCTAAGGGGAACGCTGTAGTAATTATTATTTTAAGGGTTTGAAATCAAAGTATGAAAGTGATTACGGCTACACTTGCCGTAATGGTTTTTGTTTTACTGTAAAAAAATTGTTTTTTTTTTCTGTTGGAATCATAGTAAAAGATGAAAAATATATTATTTAAAGAAATAGGTAGTGTGTGTATATACAATGTCATTTATTTACTTAATCAAGATAATATTTACATAATATAAGCTAACATTTAAAATAATAATATGTACGGTCTCCAAAAGAGATAAGTGACCAGGTTCGTCAGATATAGTTAAAGTTTAGAAAGAACCCGATGTTTTCGAATGAAATTTAATATGATAAATGAACTGTTTTTTTTTAAAAATCCATCGGTTTCTTACTAAACTTCAACTATATCCGACGACCCTGGTTACTTATCTCCTTTGGTGACCGTAAATGTATACGAAAAATATATGTGTGTATATTGATTTTTACGGTTGTCTAAGTAAAATTAATGATCGAATGAGGCAAGAACTTCATGTATAAAGAAATAAATTGTGAGGGGTTAAAAACCTGGGTTTATGACTTATCTATAAGGCTTAATATTGCAAAACAACATTCTCGTCAGAGAATTTAGAGATAGCTGGGATTTCCTGAAAATCTAGCCGAAAACCTGTACACAGTAGTTCAACTAGGAAACAGTATCTCATGCAATATTGAAGCTGATGATGATGTTTCGTCAAAAAACTCGACTTGCAGAATAGCCGTCCGCGATCAATTATCGTCAAACTGAAAAATGCAACGAAACTTGATGAAGTTAACATCACTAACGAAGTCACTTGGGCCACGGTGGCACCAAACAGCTTACACCCTAATTGCCTAACACTCTATCAATCATAATCTGAATCGTTTTGAAAGATATTGCTAATCCATTGCTTCATATGTTTGAAAAATTTATCTGCTCAACAACGTAAATAACGCAATGAATGTTGTTGAACTGTTAAAATGTAAGCTATTGCTGGTGATAGTGTGTTATGCAATTACCCTTCTGTATACAGGGTTATTGTAAAAATACTAACAACCTCTTAAGAGGTCATTGTACTTGTACTTTTTTTTTTTTTTTTTGAGGATGGGAAAACTTGAAATGACCCCTCCCGCTCTGGGTGGAGCGGAAGGGAGTGTCAGAGTCTTACTGACTAAAACCCACCCGTGTTCCTTCCTTAGCCCTTTATGTTCCAGGGCAGCGGTAACCCTTTCGGACGATCCCGCTACTATTGTACAACTTTTACTATGGGACCAAACTTGAAACACCGAAAAAAAAAAATACAGCAGTTCTTTTTTTTAGCGATTTCAGGTTATGAGATAAGAGGTTGTTAGTGTTTTTCCAATAACCCTGTATACCTACGTGAGATACAGCGTGTTTTAAGAATTGATTAGCGAGAGCTACTTATGAAGTGAGGCACCGTAATAAACCGTTTCCTTTCTATTGCAACGTGCTTAGGAAACTAAGCAACTGATAATAATGATCTGTATTTATATATAGGACCTATGAGCTGAATAAGGAATAAAATATATTTATTTGCTTTAAAACATGGTACGTTAAGGTCTTAGCAAAGTTATGATCTTACATGTTTCGCCATGGACTGGCTGGCATACAAATATTTAAACATGTTAAATATAACAAATTCAATACAACACATTCATTTGTTAAAATTAAAATTATTACATTTCTAAAAACTTTGGTTATTAGGGTTATGAACACTTAAGAATAATAGCTATATAAAATAAAATAATTAAATTAAATATCAGTATCATATAGGGCTATAGTACTGGCTGTATAAACATTTATAAGTAATAGAAAAACGTTGACAAAAGCACAAAATATATAAAAAAATACGTAATTTATACACAACTTGCCATTTCTATAGAACTCAATAAAAGCGACTCGAAACTCGCATTACTAAGCATTTTGACTTCAGAATTTTCCATTCATAAGACGTCAAATATTTGAAAAATAGGGTAACAAGCCGACGTAAGTACGCCCCTAGTTCCACGTGGGCGGAGCCGAGGGTCAGAGCTAGTTACGTAATAACAGTATCAAGACGTATAATATGCTTCAGTATTTTCCCCATACACTTTTATTATAACGTAGACCGGATTCCGATCGATTGTTTCATAATGAAACTAAATATGCATGGACATGATTAGCTCCAAATAAGAAGGGTGTGCAATTACCTACTATTTATATGGAAAACAGCAATCGACTTAACTGTCGAGCGTTTTTCCTTCGTAATGCTATACTTAGGAATAATGAATAAAGGGCACGAGCGCAACACTAACCTTAATGAACGTGAAAGGGCTCCCTCGAAGGAGTTACGTAATGGCGACGATGATAGCTATATAAAATCTAATAGGGACCTTTAACAGTGGTACATTTCACTCCGGGCCGCAGACGAATTAGTGAACTACGGCTGGCGAAGGGTGTATTTCATATGTGACCCTACGCGCCGAAGGGTCGCGTCATAACACCCAAACCCTGTATAATGTACATTAAATTGTCGCGACATATCAAGTAAGTGAGTTGTGTAAAGTAAATTGTAATTTATGAAAGCCCAAACAAATGTGGAGGGCGCACAAGGATTCTACAGTAGTCGGAGTACATACTCCAGTCACAATCAAAATAAAATATGTATTCGTCACTCGTAATTCATTTAGACGTCTTTTGATGCGTTCAAATACTCGCTTCTACGTTTATTACGTCGAAATATCTCGTCAAAGCAGTCCTGGCAGTCGGTTCACAGTTTGTAGAAATAAAATTAAAAGAAAAATATCTTGCGCGTTCTGTTGTTGGCAACGCCTTTAGCGAAGTTTAATGAAAAACAAGTACCTCTAACGTCTCAGTGTGCATACTGCAGAATTTCTCTAATCTAATTATGTGCACATCTGGTGATTATTGTTTTCGTTTAAAAATAAAATCTGTAGAATTTACGTCCGTTTCCTGCGCTAAATTGATGTTAAAGCCCCTGTTTAGGTAAACGACACACCAGAGCATCGGTGTTGCCATTACACGTAATAGAATATCCGAAAATGTGTATAATCCACGTGATTAACACATAATAGCGTATATTCGCTTTCACGATATAATGAGCGATCATTGACCTTCCCGCGGCGTTTGAACCACGACCGCAAAATCCAGCGGATGTTATTCAAAACAAACAATATGGCGAATTTGCATGAGTATAATAACCTCTATGTAGACGGCAGACGCAGCGGTCACGATATTATGCTGTGCTAGTAAAATTGTCGCAATAAATTTTCCGTGTCGCTGATAGAAAAAGTTTTTCTAGCATAGATGGGGGGCGCTCTCCTGCCAAGTCCCCCGTCCTTGTTTTACTACGCCTCCGGTACGCATTACTTATAGCGAGTTGGCTTCGATTACAGCACTGCGTCGAGATGGGATTAACGGAACATGATATTCGTCCTTCGGCACTCCAGGAAATGGTCGAATTGTATCAAAATTCATGTATCTATTACTCATACAGAACTACTACAGCGCCTTACAGGAACAATCAATAGCCTGCGGAACCCAGAACAAGAGTCTATAAATTAGAATGTATTGAAAACTTAAATTCAAGGTGTTATGGCTCATAACTTATAATAAATTCTACATCAATGTCGTCGATAAACATTCAGTAGAGCCATAACATACGCATTCTGCACTACTTGCTTGTCGTATATAGGTCGTTAATAGGAAAAGTTTTTGCGCAATGCCGACCTACTACAACATTTTATTTGTGTTTTGTTGTTTAAACGCGGATGCATTGTTTATGCTCTGTTGAATTTGCACAATTTATGTGCTCTGTCAGATTTGGCAGAGATAATCTGGCGGGCCAGTGTTCATACTGCGTGAAATGGTTATGAGAATACGCCATGTGGTTTTAATTTCAATTTGGCTATTACATTTTCGAGTGTTAGAGTTTATAAACTACCTATATTTATAGTTTATTATAGTCTATTGTCGTGTCATGGCACCCAATATGTATTAATGAATGAAGGGTCGTAATGACGTGTGGTATACGTACACTGTTATGGTTATGGTTGATATTCAAAGGCGGTTTTGTGTTCTATTTTCTAACGGTTATAAATCATAATTCTCACTTCGTACAACGTGTCCTAAAACGTGAAAGAACGTAGGATAACCTTTGGGATTTTCCGTGTGATTTCATTTGCAAGCCCGATTCGGCAGGCCGGGCTCGTGTGGTCTATTTTGCGCTACACAAAGCACATCGGTAGTTTGGCACGTCCGGGCTCCGGGCCTGCCAAAACGTCAGATCTCCATTGTTATAGAAAAGTTAACAGTTTTCACTTGTCGGGAAATTCGAAAGCGAAGAAACGGATGAAGAAATCAATTAAGCGATGCTTTTATTTCAACAAAGGATAGGGGAAGTTCGGTGTAGATGGCGGTTGTATTGTCTCGACAGAGATAACGGAGAAGAAAGACAAAGACATCGATCAAACTGAAAGGTCGGCGACATCGAACGGGTTCTGTATATAAAAGCATTATAAATCATATCTAAGGTATAATATAGGGTTACGTTAGCTTGACAACAGATTTCATGCCACGAATACTGTTTCAGCTTTCATTTAAGAATTAAAGAGCTTTTTGCCTCAATAATACTTTACGTCACTTTATTACAGTCTCTGAGAGTAATACAGCGAAACTAAGAGTGCGTACCGTGTGTAATAAGTTTTTATTATCTCCCTTCTTCCAAAAGTGAAAGGAATTTTTTATTTCAATATTATACTCGTGTAGGTAATGTAAGGAATAGGAATACTTATAAGTATGTGTATGGGCTTAATTTGCGCACACTTCTATATCATTTAGAGGGATCTGATGTGATGGAGTCGAGTGAATTTGTGAGTAATCTCGTTGGGCGTAAATATATCACAGTGGAAGCATTTCTATGTATACACGGTTTGGTGGGAAGAAGTCAATCGAAGTATACGAATTACATGGCGTATGTCGGTCGACGTTTCTCACTTGAATATTGAAAACATTTTCATTCAGTGCTAGTTGCAATGAATTAATGAATGTTATCTTTTTGTGTCACGCCTCAGGAATGTATTTTGTATGTTTCATATTTTGATGTCAATACCTTTTCTAATATTGTAAGATGCTTTTACAGTGAACATATTGTTTACGTCAACAACGTCACTGTATTGTATTCAATAGAAGAATGTATTGTGTGGTGACGTAAATAGAAGGGGAAGTTTGCAACCAATAATGAAGAGGGGTGCAAGGTTCAGGGGAGTACTTTGGTAAACAATGAGTCAATAAAGGGTTAATAAAAATTCTTAATACTTTTATCCTTGTTAGAATTTATTTATAATTTTTTTTTAATACTTGAACTAACACAGAGCTTTATTGTTACTGAACATCGTAATAAATAAATAACGGGATGTTCCCAGCAAAATTTTTGATCACATATTCAACATTTATGCGTTCAATAAACGCGTGGAATTTATTGATGCCATGCATTTCATCGTCGATATATAAGGCTAGAAAACAAAAGCACCTGTTGACATCAACACCACCAGACACAGACAAATCACTAACCACCAACCCACCAGCAACATATCTCCGAAAACATTCAAAAGAAAAACAACGACTTTCCCATCTCACAATGACGCCGCAGATCATTTTCTGTGAAACTGGAACTCGAAGGAATCTTGCGTCAATATCGTCATCCGACCCGACACGGCGACGTCAACGGCAGGAAGACGGCAGGTCATCAATCATAGAGCACAAAAAGAACGGTGTTGATAGGGCACGGAACTCTTTGCGTCGCACTTTGTCTGTGGTGTGATGAAACCTTTTAGTAACTGCTGTGTTTTTTTTTCCGATAACGCGTTGTGAACGATGTATAGTATGGGTTTTAAATTAAACAAATGGGTATGAATATTTTGTTTAGAATTCTACTGGATATATTTTACAGTAGTAGTACAAGCATGAGCGAATCACGTCAATTAAACATGTGTAGCGCAAAAATATATATGAGTACAGTGACAATGACTCATTCATGAACAGGATGCATTAGTGAAAATTGTAAAGAAAAAAAAAACACTATTACGTAGGGTAATTTGATAAATTATTGTGATCATATTTATCAAATTGCTACCCACGATAATAGTATAACTACCTACCCTACATAATCACAACTATTTAAAGGGGCTCGTGGCTAAATACACCTAATGTTTATGGGGCATGCGGTGCTAACCTATAAGAAATTGTTACACTAACCCTAGATTATGGTAGATAGCACTTTAAATATTTACAGTGTAAACAATTGTTGGTTGGCCAATAAAGAAAAAATAAAATAAAATAAAATAAATAGTAATAGCCGCACGGGTCGATCGAAGGTAAAGCTACGCTTACCGCGGTCGGTTCGTGGATGGGTGACCATCGATTACATACCGAGACCGCTCTATGCCTCGGAAAGCGCGGTTGTCATTCGTAGGCAGTCGTTACGGGTAGTCAGAGGCCCAAAAACCGTCTTACCCAATAACTGGGATATGGAGGTCAGATAAGTCAGTAAAATACTGGTATGCAGCTGTATCCACTGTATCGGTTTTTGTATACTTTTTCTTTCTTTCTTTTTGTTTATCCGGTTAGACTGGAAAGCCGACCCCAGCATAGTTGGAAAAATGCTAGGCAGCTTGAATAAGTGCAACAGACTACTTACATACAGCGTGGCGCTTTAGTGGCGACATTAATTTAACACGCGTATACGGTTTTGAGTTTTCGTTTGATGGGCATATTTTAATTTCATTAAACGCTATTATTAATTAATTAATTTATAATTTCCTAAAATAGCATCTTGGAGCAACCTGACTTAAAGAATTGTAGCGCAGGGGTTATTTGCCGGGGTCACAGATCTTAACATCGCATCAATGAAATTAAAAAAAATAACGTGCAAAGAGTAGGCGAATTGAAGGAAAGAGACAGCCAATGTCGGCGAGCGGCGCAGGCGGTGGTTTACAAATTACGAATTATTTTAAGTTGTTATATTTTTTATGATTACTGGCCACTAGCCCTACCCGTTTGTTAAATTAATGTCGCCATTGTAGTGACACGTTGTGTGTATGAGTGATATGTTTTTGTAGCTTTATAAACACTTAATTTGCAGAAGATCGTCTCATAAAGTCTACTTTATGATGTAAGCACTAAGGGCTATTGGCTAGTCCACTTTGTAATGTTGATATTAAATAAATAACTCTGTTGCGGCGAGATAAAGAGATTGTGTCCGTTTCTGTGGTTAAATAATATTGTTTGTGTAAATCCAGTTAGCCGCCCAAATTGTGCGGTTTTTAATGATATCATTATTTGTGTTCGGAGTAAAATTTCACATTATTATTAATTTAGGGTAGCGCTAATGATTTATGTATGATGTCTCTGTGTGTGCACCAATTATGTAAAATAAAGTTTTGTTTAATATAGTTGGTCTGGCGAACCAATTTTTTTTTTAGATTTTTTACTTTGCTTTTGAGTTTCATAATAGCACCTATCTGCTTATGGTACCTTCTCAAACAAAGGTAAATACAGGGTCAAATTAAACTAGCGACACTCGGTAGACGTGATGGGTATCCATATATAAACATGATAAAACAAAAATTTAATTAATTTGATGAGATTTTAATGGGGTCATCAACCGCAGGTCACTTGAGATATTAGTTTATACATTTTTATTTTTTCGTGTTTATCGATACTCATCTGGTCTGCGGAGTTTCGCTAACTAATTTTATTTGACCCTGTATAGGTGCTTGTTATATAGAATAATGTCTTCATGTCAATATTACAACGCATTACATTCAAACTAACGACCCCTCACTTGCAATTCCTCTCCTTACAGTAGGACGATTGTTACTCTTCTATGACACATTCAAGATCTAGCTTCTCTGTCACAGAGAATAACATAACGAATTCCCTTCACAAATCTTTTATTTACACAAAAAATTAAGACATTACAGGGAATAAATCATCTTAAACAAACTAGAAAAGATAACGGTTGTACCCTGTTAATGTATTTCCATTTCAGCTTTCGTTGTCAAAGAAACTTGAACACTTCCTTTGACAGTCTCGTGGTTAAAACTTTAAATACACTTCAGCCTATATACGAGGATTTATTATTTTACTAGTGTCTGTCTTTACTGTTACGCACCAAAACGATTACGTACTCGATTGTTATTATTTGACGTACGGCAAGGCCATCATTTTGTAATTGTAATTTAAACAACGTTTGTTTTGGTTTGACGATAGTAAGCGCCATTTTTGACGAACGACGCGTGCGTCAAGTGGACGTGAAACAAGTAAAGAGGGCGAATGTATGTACGTTTATACATATGTATACTATGTAATAGTAATGAAGGCAAAACTGTACATTGATTCTACGCGGTGTACCGGAAAGAGTTTACGCTGAAAATATAGTTTTTTGAATTTTTGTCCGTTTCTCTGTTTGTCTGGATGTATGTTTCGGATTGGCGCAAAAAACGGCAGTACGGACTGGGATTAAATTTAGCTCACAGATAGTTTTTAACCTGGATTAGGGTACTTTTAATTCCGGTATCCCGTGGGATATTTTCCGTCAGCCACACAGGCGAAGCTGTACAAATCTAGTACTTAAGAAATAGGGGAATGTCGCATGGAGTATATATTAGGGGTTAAAGTATGAAATTGCCGATTTGTACTTAAAAATTGAAATTCGTTTTTTTTTTAATTTAACATATTTATTTAATCAAAATAATTACCATTATTATCTATACATTGCTGCCATCTAATAGGAAGGTCATTTATGCCTTTGCGATAGAACTCTCGTCATCTAGATTCGACAAACTGTGTGAAAGCATTTTGTACTGCCTCCTGAGAAGAAAACTTTTTATCACGTAGAAAATTGTCCAAATCACGAAAAAAATGATAGTGCGTTGGAGCAAGGTCTGGCGAATACGGAGGGTGACGAATGGTTTCTAATTGCAGTTCCTGTAGAGTTAAAACGGTTTCTCGTGCTGTATGAGGTCTCGCGTTATCAAGGAGCAATAATGGTGAAGATCGATTCATGAGTCGGGGCTGTTTCACTGCTAGTTTTGCTATCATTGTTCGGAGTTCGGCACAGTAGACATCTGCCGTTATTGCTTGACCAGATCGGAGAAAGCTATAGTGAATAACATGCTGAGACCACCAAACAGTTACCATGACCTTTTTATTGGTAAGCTTTGCTTTTCCATCACGAAAGCGTTTAAACCAAAATCGCACGGTGCGTTCATTAGCAGTCCCCTCTCCAAACGCAACATTGATATTGCGAGCTGTTTCTGCCGCGTTAGTTCCGCGTCGGAGCTCGTATTCAAAATTAACTCGAATTTTCGAAGTGTCCATCTTTCTTGTCTAAGCTGAATAAAAAAAACAACTGAAAGTCGATAATCGGATGTTGCACATTTTTTAAAAGAAGAAGTTCATAGGTACCATGTGAAAAAAGTTTCACTCAAAAATATCAAACCATGAAGGTTCTATGTCCATTCGAAGTACCAATTACAATGAAACGGCAACTTCATACTTTAACCCCTATTAATATCAAAAAAGAAGAAGCTCATGGAAACAATGGATGGATTGTTTTAAAGATGATGTGACTAGATGCCAGTGATTACTAAGATGTTAAATTTACTAGTGTAGGTATAGAATAAAAATGCATGCAATTATGATGACCCAGCGACAAAATAAAGTGTGTACGTCATCGCCGGCTGTCGCTGAAAACCAGCGCTGGGGCGCTGTCTCGTATAGGGTCTTAGCATTATGTTGAGCGATGGCCGTTTTGCGTGGATGTGACGCATGTTTTCCTAGAACTTGTTATGTTTTTTGTGTTAGTGTTCTTTTTATGCATCATGTTTACCGCAAATAAACGTATTTTCTTTCTTTCTTTTCTTTCAATAGATGACTATAAAACTATAAATGCTGGTATTTGTGCGTTCCTAGAGTTAAGTTAACCGTCCAATCTCACAAGATTCGGTGGAATAACAGTATATTTCACATAGAGCAACTGCCATGTCACCTCTGATACCCAATTACTGACGAATATTGAATTACTGGTATCCTAACACTATACAACCAGTTGCCAGATCTTCGGGCTTCAGCACAAACATCTCAGCTGGCCTTCGCCTTCTAGGTATGGTAAATATTTCCTTTTGGCTACAGCAGTCTTTTAGAATAAACAACACATTAATTAGGAGTTCTAATAAACATTTTTTTTGTCATCCTATTGTGGGTCCCACTGCTGGGCAAACGTCCGCCCTTTATTCTTCCACATCGCTCTATTTGAGCGATCTCTGGCCATGTTGGCCCCGCAAACCTGATTGGATCGTCACACCACCTTCGCCGCAGTCTACCTCGACGACGATATCCTCCCTCAGGCGTCCAGTAAGGACCTATTGTATAATCTATACTAATAGAGTTTGTTCGTTCTTTTGTTTGAACGCGCTAATCTCTGGAACTACCGGTCAGATTTCAAAAAATCTTTTTGCATTTGATAGCAAATTGTTGAGGAAGGCTCTAAGTTACTTAACATCATGCTAAGACCCTAAAGAGCCGAGTAAAAAGAAATGAGTCAGAAAGAACGCTAAGCGAAAATGAAGCGATAGCGCGGGCCGGGCGATGCGATGCGACGGGGTGGGACGGGGCTACGAGAAATTTACGTGGACGAAGTCGAGAGTATATTTATATACGACTAGCTGACCCGGCAAACGTTGTTTTGCCATATAAATTATTTCTAGCTGTCCGGCGCTACCTCGTTCGCGTGGTACTCCTACCCTACTCCTACCCTACTCCTAACCTACTCCTTACCTACTCCTACACTACTCCTAACCTACTCCTACACTACTCCTAACCTACTCCTACGCTACTTCTAACTTACTCATAACATACTCCTACCCTACTCCTACACACTGTAGAACATACTTTTGTTCTATCATGAATAGTTTCCGCAGCGCATGCGACGAAAGACGTTATAGGGCACTTTTTTTACACCTTGGGTTACGTTACTTAAGTTTTAGTAAGGATCCCTAATCTTTTCTAGCAATAAATATAGCTTATGTCACTCAGGGTGAATGTAGGTTTCCAATGGTGAAAGAATTTCTGAAATCGGCACAGTATTTTTTGAGTTTATTCATTACAAACATACACACACACACAAAAATACAAATCTTTCCTCTTTATAATATTGGTATAGACAGAACTAATAAATACCTATAAATTATTAATAGCTATTGGTTGAATTTAACAGATTAATTATATACGACAGAACATCGCTAAGCTACCTACTAATTAACGGTGAATATAACACGTCATTGATCTCGATAACAAACAGGCTACATAGATAAACAGGTAGGTACATATCATGTAATTCGGTGTAAACTCCACTGGGCATAATTATTGCGGTCTCCATTACTAATGATCTATGTTCTATCTATGTCAGTGTGCGTACACACGAGCGACTCACGTCGATGACAGAGGCAACTGCAACCGTCGACGACTGTATTTGAGCACTCTACTCAACTCAACTGTTCGTCGAAGGTCGATGGAGCTGACGAATCCTGGAGTGGAAACCGCGTATCGGCAAGCGTAGTGTGGGGCGGCCCCTTAGCTAGATTGACGGACTACCTAAAGAAGGTGGTTGGGACAGACTGGATGCGGAAGGCGGAGGACAGTGTGTTTTGGCGCAGCCTGGGAGACGCCTATGTCAAGCAGTGGACTGCAATACGGTGAGTTGGTTGATTGACTCAACTCAACGCGTGTCGCTCGTGTGTATGCACTCTTAGAGAGTTGGGTTTCCGCACTTAGTCCTTTAAGTGGACCATTGTGCGTGGGCCATGACGAACGTCGGTGGTTATTCCAACAAGCCCACCTCCACAACCACCACTAGAAGTTGATTATAACCCCTGGTCTGTTAAGAACATCTGTGTGTAAGATCTGGGTGTCCCGAGGGTTTCTGTCCTAGTCTGGGTGACGCCTGTGCGTTCAACGTGCATTCAATCAGCGCGTGTCTCCAGGCGCAGTAGACGTCTGGTTAGCTTGCCATCTAATGATGACATGGCTTCCTTGGACTATCGGCCTCAATAATAACAGCCGCTCGGGTCGATCGAAGTTTAAGCTATGCTTGTCGCGATTGATTCGTGGATAGGTGACCGTCCATTACATACCAAGCCTTTGGTCCCGGCTGCTGTCATTCGTAGATCTTTGACAGTCGTTACGTACGTATGTCGGAAACCCAAAAGTCTGATAACCAGTCTTATTATATAAAAAAAATAAAAAAAAATAATAATAATAATATTTATTTCAACTTAAACATTGTGTCATACATAAATTGAGGCAGCCCCAGTAAGTTACAAATGTACTTGTGTCGGAGCTGTCTCGCTCTTCCCATAAGTGGAATCTTAACAATGATGAGGCGTAAAAGGTTTTCTTTAAAAAAAAAAGGAAAAGTAAAAATAAAATAAAACATTAATATAGCAGCTCTGTGTGTGTTTGTGTAGGTATGTTGTTGAGTGTGTGTGTGTGGGGGTGCGTCGGGGTGTGTATACGTGCTTGAGTGTACCCATTTTTTTTTTTTTTTTAATTTAATTTTTTTTTTTTAGCTAACCCTGGTCAGAATATTTTCTGTTTCGTCATACTTTAGGGATTTCAACAATTTAATTATTGTTATATAAATTATTGTTATTATTATTGTTGTTGTTGTTTAATTGTTGTTGTTAGTCTTATATTATATTAGTCTTGTTATTAGTCCAGTTCCAGTACCAGTCTTATTATTAGTCTTATAGTTGATACCAGTTACTGCACAACACAATACCCCTTGTATTGTGTTGTGCAGTAACTAGGTTGTGGAGGTCAAGTAGGCAGTCACTCCATGTAAAATACTGGTATTCAGCTAGGTACATCCGGTTAGACTGGAAGCCGACCCCAACATAGTTGGGACAAGGCTTGGCAGATTGGATGTTGTCGCCTAATCAAAGGTCACACGATATAATATAACACATTTCCTTAAATAGACTTCTATTTCCTAAAGGTCAATCGTCAGGCATCCTTCCACTTTTTGTTTGTCTTCCCCATCTTTCCCGTTTGTAGAAAATATGGAAATATCCCAAAAGGTCCCTTCTATTTAAGGAGAATGGGTTATACATATTATAGGGTTTTAGGTATGTCAGTGTACGTTGTCGTATAAGCAAACGCAGATATTTGATCATATCGGCAAGGGGTTGAGATGACCCGGAATTTCATCTCTCTGAGAGGTTCCAACTATGCGCCATTTATTTTAGTTTGTTCGATTTCTTATAGCTGAGAAATTGACTCGGAGTAGTGCGGGGGATGTTTGGAGTTGAATGATATACGGCTTTTATTATTGGAGCGTAGTTACACGTATTTTTAGGGTTGGTTCCGTACCCAATGGGGGCCAAGGGACTCTATTACTAAGGCTCCGCGGTTTGTCCGTCTTTCACAGGTCTGACACTGTATATTTAGAACCGTAATAGGGAGACAGTTGAAATTTTCACAGAGCATGTACTACTATTGCCGCTATAACAACACATAATAAAAATAAAATAAAGTTATATATACAAGAAATGTGTTTTTTTCGGCGTTTTGACTAGAAAGGCTGTTCACAGTATATATTTTTTCTACAAATAATAGTATTAAGGACCTAGTTAATGTTATTCGAATCTCCTTTGAAAACATACAATATTTTATCTACGATTATTTTCCTGCATAGTTTCTCAAAATCACATTAAGTATAGAACATTGACCGTTATAAAAAAAAAAGCATTGACCGTTCAACATTTATTACTTTTAACTTTACTATGAACACAAAGTGAAACTAGAACTTCTTTAGAAAATATAAACATAGCCTTATGAATAACAAAATCTTGATGAAACTATTCTATCATTAGTTAACTCTCGTCACAACCCTACTTAGCCAGGTTAAATACCTATGTTCTTCAATCTTAATAATAAAACTGAAGTTTGTTTGAACGCGCTAATCTCTGGAACTACCCGCCGGATTTGAAAAACTCTTTTTACATTTAATAGCCCAATTCTTAAATAAGGCTATAGGCTACTTAACATCACGCTAGGACTCTTAGGTGCCGAGCAAAAACGAGAAAGGCAGAAAGAACGCTAAGTGAAAACAAAGTAATACGAGTAGCGCGGGCAGGCGATGCGATGCGATGGTGTGGGTCGGAGGAAAAATAAATTTTACACGTACAAAGTCGCGTCCCATTTAGAAGAGTTTTATAAGAACAAGCAATGATAAGCATTTGTGAAAACCATTTCCAATGTCATTTTCATAAAGGGAGTTTATATTTCGTCTAAAACTTCTAAACACGACTTTGTGGATACTGTGTGGATAATACTGACCATTATTGGCCATCTCATCATCCCACATAACCTCTAAGTATCTTCCATAAGAGAGATCGATCGTAAACCTGCAGGTTCCTACATATTTTCATGTTCTAGATCGCCCCACCGTCTATAAAGTGAGATTGAAAAATTCCAATGTCAGGTGGACATAACTCACATGCAGCAGGACCGCCGGAATGAATAATTTACTAAGTTCCCAACTTTACTGATACCGATGTATCAGCAACGATCCAATCGTGTTCCCTAAAGAGAAATTAAAGCGCACATTCCTAAAACATGTATACTGTAATCTAATAAAGAGGGAATGTCGACAGACACTAATTTGTTTAACTGCTACAGCGAAAGTCGGAACATTTTTGCAAGTAAACTCGCCCAAACCACCCGCTACTGGGGTTGCGATGTCAGAAAATTATGTAGGAACGTCAAAGTAGAAACCTCGGCTAGGTAAATATTTGCATGTTCCACAAACGGCCCGGCTTAGACAAAGCGGATGTAGTTCTCACAAGAAACAAAAGACAAAACATTGCAAATGGAAACACCAAGATGGAACGCCAAGGGGTTCGCTCGTTTTAGAACACTCTGTGTAGTTCGCCGAACGTTATGAATATTTAGATAATGAGCGAAGTGAGCTCTACGTAATTCGCCTTTTACGCGTAAAAAGCTTTTTGTTTGGAGTGCGTAATGTATTTTTATGTAGGTAACCGAACTCCTTGAGCGTGATCCTCTACTTTTACATTACTATTCTATAGTTGTACGAGACCCAAATTTGTATAGACTCACTTTACCAGTATACATATCCAAGCACTTAAAATCGTCTGGTATTCGGCACACTCCAGCATTAGTCGGCGAAGAATGTCTAAAATATATTTAGGGCGCCAAGATCGGATGTCGTAAATCGATTGACTATTCAACTAAATTCCCGTCCGTTGGACAAACTATAGCTTAACTGCGTAAATCGAAAGTTCCGCGCACCCTAATCTACAGCCCCTCACATATTGGTAGAACATTAAGATAATAAACAAAGGGAGCTTTTCAAGCTTTGCAATTTGGCCTTTGTCTAAAAGCTTTTTGAACGAGTCTTGGTAATACGTTTTAACGTAAGCTCTGCCTTGGTGTGTTGTATTACAGCATTACTTGATTGATTGATCTGAAACCTTTGATAGGGTTTTAATATACAATTTCATGAGGCATATGAATTTCCTTTGTCTATTGTTCCACCTGGAGTCGGTGTCCCGCACATCGTTCCGTATAAAAACTAGGTTCGGCGGATCAATACCGATTAGGAAATAGCGGAGAGAGGAGAGCGGTTATTATTATGCTGTCATCCGCAGACCGCGCCTCCGGCGTCCGCAAATATTTTAAGCATTATGTTACTTGGGATGAAACAATAGTGAGCGGGAAACGGGAATTGATTTGTAAACATAAACAAATATTTGAACATAAGTTTGGGCGCGCGGTCAGAATTGAGCGGGTGCTTTGATGTTACCGTTTCGCTTTGATCTTATTACTGACCGACTTGAATTTAATAGTTGGACTTGGTAAATTATGTCATGGATTGTTTTTGCTTGTTTCGCTGTCAAATATTATGACAGCGAAAGTTACAGTGTGCATGATGGTTAAAGAAGAAAGAAAGAAAATAAATTTATTTAGTACAGGCTAAAAGGCACAAATTACGAAGGTGATAGACGGAGGACTTAAAAAACCCGAAATGATTATAATAAAAGTTTTAATTACACAAAAAAAAAAAGTAATATAAATAAGTTACAATATAAACATGATATATGCTAATTTGTCTAGAGTCTAGATTCGGACGATGCTAGTACCGAAGTGTCTCAAAATAAATAGTATTTTTGTCTAAACGATTCCTAAACGAGGATGCGACACCAGCAGTTTTGGAAGAAAAAAAAAACTAATCAAAAGTGTAAATTGCTTTGTGAGAAATTAGCAGGAAAGTGTGTCTCGCGGCTGCGCCAAATAGGCCCAAAATATAATATAATAAATAAACTACACAAAAAATAAAAATTTAGACAAACTTAGACTATTGTGTGCCTCACGGTTGCCATAAATACAGACTTTTAGACAATTATTTAGTCCAAAAGTAAAATTAACAGTTTGAACAATAATTGGTAATAAGTTACGAACATTAAAACCACAATTTACTTTATACTAAGGCGACAATTTATAACACAATATTACAATTTTGAATTCGTAAACCCTCAGGTAACTTTATAAACAAGTTTAAATGAAGTCGATTGTAAGGTGAGCCATTTATCAACCCACGAATTTAATTTACCCTTCTCTCCATCACATTGTAACTCCTCTTAAACGCATTTCAGCTTCCTTTCACAACAAAAACGAGATTTGCATTTTTTCCGCTACAAAAATTAACAAGGGCCTCTTACCCGGTTACAAATACCCATTATTAATTCCGAGTTACAAAAACTAAAATCAAAAGACAAACTAAGTGAGCCAATTTGTCCTAAGCTCCCCTAACCGTGAATGCACAAAAAAGACGAATGCCGTGAAATTAGCTGGGTGTTTCAAAATTCGCGGTAGGTAATCCAGCGAGGTCATGTCTCCCCAACATTACCCTCATACAGTTTTTGTTACAGTGAGCGAGCTTTGTATTCCTGAATAAATTTACATCTTAACAAATGCCCGCTTGGATGCAAGACCTTTTTGCTGTAACAGGGACCCTAATAAGTTCTTAATGGGGAAATGGAACTAAAACAATCACATTCTGCCCCAAATTGGGTTTGCGCATTGTATTTGGTTAATGTTTGTAATTAATATTTAAGGCTTTGGAGGCATTTTTGTTTCACTTTTAGTCGTTCTCTCTTCTTCTAAGTGTACTAAATTCAAGTAAAAACTTTATTCAGTCTGGTCGAAATAAATTTTCCTTACATTATTTCTCGCTTAGTAACTATTAAAGCAGAAAAAAATATTATAGTCATTTCCGGATGAGTGAAAATTTACCTTTTGGCAATGCACCAGATTACTAAGAAATGAAAATGTTTGCGCGGGCAATTCTTTTACGTTGTCAAGTAAACCCAAATGTTACCCGAATAAAATGCTTGTTTATTTGTATGAGCATAACATTGCGAGGAACTGGGGGAGAAACGACGCACTTTTCATTATACCACATTACCATTCATACCCGATATATCGGGTGCTTGTGACTATGAGCACGATCGGTGGAAATACCACTAATTTAGGTATATATTTTTGTATGTTATTGGTGGGCAAACACACAGGCGGCCCTGTATCTGATCAATCATTCAACTCAGTCTATCGCAGTCTACTACTGGACATAGGACACTTTCCTCCGCCATCCGCATTCGGTCTGCCCCCGCCAAGGTTTTTTTAAGGTCGTCGGTCCATCTAATTGGGGGGTGTACACTACACTTGCCGATACGAGGTCTCCACTCCAGGACTCATCTTCCTCACCGGCCATCGGTCCTTCGAAAAACATGGCCAGCCCACTGCCACTTCAGCTTGCTTACTCTGCTTTTTTTATAACCAACGAAAAATGTCAACGCTAGCTATTCAGAATCATGTACTGAATCTATGGTAACAGATTGTGGTAAGGATCGGAACCATCCGAGAAACCATAGCGACAGCTGAAATGCCTCTCTTTTGCCTGTAATTACATTAATACCCTGGGCTACCCATAAAACGTATCAGAACAAAGCCGCTTGGCGGCAGGAATAGGTATGATGGTAGTACTTCCCCGACAATCTCCATCACAAAGAGCTGTAGGTACTACTCTTGAAATTACATCACTATAATTTATGTGACATTAGAAGCCTGATACATGCTTTGAGCACGGTGTGAGTATGAGTAAGCTAATTAATATTACAGCATAAACAGTCTCAATTTAATTCGTATCAAATATCACATAGGCACCAACTCAATATTGTAGTAAATTAACCTTGTCAAACATGTGTGCTTGTGTGCTGTGTAAGGTTAAAGGGCGAAGTTGAAGACGCATATATGTACAATTACAGTAGCGACTCCGACCCTGCTTCGTACGGTTTGCACGACTTGACAAAGCATGGGGATTTCTTTATTATACGTTAGTTAATCCTTCCTACTTGTACTTATTATCACACTAATACTATAAAGGCGAAAGTTTGTGAGTGAGTGTGTGTCTGTGTGTTTGTATGTTTGCGACTTCTTCACGTTTAAACCGCTAAAGCGATTTGGATGAAATTTGGCACACAGATAATATATAACCAGGATTAACACAGGATATTTTTTATCCCGATATTCCTACGGGATCGAAACTTATGCGGGTGAAGCTACGGGGCGCAGCTAGTGTATTATAAATAACGCGGTGTGTGACCGACACGAAAAGCGACTTTAATTTATTATGTATAGATAACAAACAAAGGGAATCCATAGTTTGACATTAACTTGTTCTATCTTTGTTTTATGGAAGAGAAGACTGATCATTTAGTCATTCCTTGCTTTTCATTAACAATTTTGACATTGTGTCGAAATGTCTTGCACTACAAAGTAAAACAATTTGAAAGAATATTTTTATAATAAGCAATTACACTGACGTATTTGAGTTTTATCTATTAAGGGCAAATTTTTCAATTATCTGATAACTTTATTCGAGGAATAGTTTTGAAATTTTAACAGTTATTTCATACAAAAACTGACAAACGTCAATTTTATTCCTAGAATAAAAATTATCTGGCGATGGAAAAATAGCTAGTTAGTCGTTGATGTTTGTGTTATTTGTTCATTATTTTAATGGTGTTCATAATAAAGAATATTCTATCTTCCTCTTAGGTTTTTGGAGAACAAAGAAATTTGATACTAGTTTGATTTTAGTTAGAAAAACATAACATGAGAAATTATGTTTTCCTTTGTGGGAATAGGAACAAAAGGAATTTTGTTAAACCAACGTAGTACTTTTTTTTTATTTTGGAATAATGAATTTTACTAAAACAATGTTTCTAGTAGGTAGGTATAAGATTTAGAAACAATTTCGAATGAAAATAATATTCGTTTTAGTTACAAAATAATATGATAAGGAGGAAATATGGCCCGAAGCAATTATTAAAATCAGTGAACCGAAATACTGGATAGGCAAATTGAAAAAAAATATTGGCTATAAATTGAATCCCGAAAAAATATGAAATAATTGGCAGTGTAATGCCCTGGGCTGGGCCTATCAATTTATATACCGACGGACTAGTTACGTTCATAAATTCCGGTAGATTTTAGGATTTATTTTAACCATTTTTATCCGTTCCGGTCCCGATCAAATTACATATAGGCAGGTGAATCAGATATAGTTAAATCAGTTCAAGCGAAAAAAATCGCAAACGCTTAAATAGAAGCGATTATTTAACGAATATCTAGAAAAATGAAGACTTAGCACCCTTAGAATGTAGGAAGAATATATAGCTTAGAATGTATAGCTTCTAAGAACAACGCGGTGTGTGACCGACACGAAAAGCGACTTTCATTTATTATGTATAGATAACAAACAAAGGGAATCCATAGTTTGACATTAACTTGTTCTATCTTTGTTAAGTGGAAAGGAAAACTGATCATTTATTTATTCATTTCTTTTCATTAACAATTTTTCCATTGTGTCGAAATGTCTTGCACAAAAAAGTAAAACAATTTGAAAAAAATATTTTTCTAATAGAAAATTACACTGACGAAACTGAATTAGAAACGAATATTTACATCTATAAAAACGAACACTTAGCACCCTTAGAATCTATACCTAATAATAAAGCTGATGAGTTGGATAGCCTAATTCTTGAGGAAGGCTATAGGCTAGTTAATATCATGCTAGGGCCTTTAGAAAAAACAAGCAAAGACCAAACAAAAAAAGTCAGAAAGAAAGTTTAGTGAAAACAAAGTAATCGCGTTAAATTTCTGGTACCACCGACCCACTGGGTCGCATCGCATCGCCATGCGACCGGGTGGGTCGGACCCGTCGGTAGTACCAGAAATTTCACGCGAACGAAGTCGCGGGCTGAAGCTAGTAAGATATAAATATATGAATTACCTACCTTCCTCTTTCGTAACACAAACCTTTAGGAAACATAATCCTGTTCACAATTCAATTAATTTTATCTTAGCAACAAGACCCTTATCACGTCACTATGACGTCACAAAGCTTTTGCTTTGTGAAGATGCTTTCTAGCATCTTAGATGTTACATAATCAGTATTCTTTGATCTGTCCGTTACATTTTAAGACAAGCCTGCATGGTCAGGATCAACGTCGGCCAGTGTCCTAAAGCGGTGACCAGAGCAAACGGTTCTAAGGGTTAACCCAATTTTGAGTTGATTAGTCGTAAGTGTCAAATATAAAAGATCAAGGGCGGGTTGTTTCATGTCCAGTTACCGCGCGCGTATACTTCAAAAATGTCACTAACTATAGTCAAACCAAAAAAAGCGTAGTTTCAAGTTATAATTATAAAATTATGGCTTTGCCGTACGTCAAATAATAATGAGTACGTAATGTTTAATATTTGATGTACGTATGTTACGTTAACCAACCGTTTTAAGCAACCAGCCCTAAAGAATTTGTTTGGATGTCATCGGGTGCTACGTATAATTGGCCTCAAATTCTATTGGCTATGGGGCCTAATCGAGTGTCATTTCATTCAATAAATCACAAAGGCTTGTCTGTAGCTATGGAAAAGAACCGAAATTAAATATTTTCATCGCACCTTGAACAGTAGGATACCTAATACATAACTCAGTAAAGTAAAAACTCTGTGTAAGGGCCAGCGGCCATTGGCGGCATGCCACGGCAAGGAATTCTTATGCGACGAATTTATTTATTTATTTATTTCATTAACAATTTTTACATTGTGTCGAAATGTACTACATTTAAATCTAAAATAACAGGAAACACAATTTAAAGATAAGAAATAACAAATACATATTATGAATACATCCTACATGTGTGACAAATTTTAAAACAATCTTCGTAGTTAAACAATTAAAAATCCAAAACCAACTGATATGTAGTTATATAAAAATTAAACTGTAACGATAACGTTAACGTTAACTTCATAATTTATTTAATCAATAAGTGGAGGTTTTCCTATTATAAGTATAACATAAATATAATATATGTCTTTAAGAAAGAAAGCTGAAGTGGCTTCATCAATAATGAGGTAATTGTTAGGTCACCGATAAAAAAGAAATACTCTTTCATCATGTTGGTTTATTTAGTATGACATATTTATTTATGTACCTATTCTTTATTCACAAAGACAACAATTGCAATTTACAAGCTAAAACTAATATATATATATATATATATAAATAAATAAATAAATATTCCACAACTATCACACAACGCCATCTAGTCCCAAGCTAAGCAGAGCTTGTGTTATGGGTACTAGACAACTGATAAACATACTTATATATTTCTAAATACATAAATATTATAGATAAATTACACCCAGACACAGAACAAATGATCGTGCTCATTACACAAACTTTTGTCCTGGGTGGGAATCGAACCCACGACCTCCGGCATAGCAGTCAGGGTCACTTACCACTAGACCAATAGGCCTGTCAAATATACATATTATACAAGTATATAATTAAAAATGAAAAAAAAAATGCAGGAGCTCATTGGGCATCAAAAAATTCGTCCGCATCGCTGTCAATGGGATAAGTGACCAAAAGGCTGGAAGCATTACCATGTTGGATGGCATATATATATATTATACTAGCGGACCCGGCAGACGTCGTCCTGACCGGAAAAGCAGTGCCACCTACCGGGTCCAATTGTGTTTTCAAACCATCCAGGAACGCATTGAAATATACACTTAAAATTTCATCCGAATCGGTCCAGCCGTTTGGGAGGAGTTAGGTGACAAACACACGTACAGCAGAATTATATATATTAAGATATATATATCTATGTATATGTATATTATAGTATATGATTTTACACCAATGATAACCCCATTTTTTATATCTACGCAATCACTGTCCATTCTAAGGTTGCCTGGAAGAAAGCAGAAAGCGATAAGGCATTGTATGTTTGTAGTGATACTTGAATTTATTTTTATTTGTATTTTCTGGTGTACAGTAGATAAAGTATATATAAATAAATAGATTATTGTGATTCATTAAACTCGTTACGAAATGGATGATCTAATCAATAATCTCCGTAGCCAGGAATACCTACATGACGAGTTAAAAAAACCCTTAATGAAGCCGAGCTTCACCCCGTTATCATGTTTTTTTTTAACTTTAGCATACCTGGGAACCTTCTACGAACATACTGAAGGAAGGAAAAGAAACACAAAAAAAAAAAAATTAAAATGAATATTATCTATAAAAAAAAGAGGGACTCACGTAGCCTTAAGTTAGTTAAGTATGATTAAAATAACGTGTCCGACGTAGGAGCACTGTATCTGTAATATTAATATAAATGTCCTATAAACAAACCAAATTATGTAAACAAAGGCGCGGACGGCCATGTCCGAAGTAATAGAACTAACAAAAAAAAAAAAAATACTGAAGGTCAAAGTTCCAAGTTTTTTTAAATTTATTTTTTATTGCTAAATGGGCCTGCTCTTGACTTCGATCACGCCTGATGGAAAGCAATAGATGATGTCTATGATGGAACGAGCGTGCCCAGATGCCTGTTCACTCTTGCTTTGAAGGCAAGGGTTAAATGTGGGAGGGGAACACAGATGCCGGCAGAGAGTTCCATACTTTGGCTGTGCGCATAATAAACGTGTATAAACTTTTTAAATGATATAACTTAACTTAGGACTGGTGGTCACATGACTGACATACCAAGCTGCAAGCATACTTTCGTTCAAGTTACTCGCATGTATTCCTGGCTTAAAATCTACTTCAGAGTTAAGATACTTTCATAATATTCGAGAATAATATGAAATGGGATTGCGTAGCTAAGTATTGTCTGCGGAGCGTCAAAAGAAGGGTGCCTCATAAATATTCAATTCAGTTTGAAGCCCGAAAAGTCATCGTTAAGTCTATTTCCGATAAAATGCTGAAGCGCTTTCACCTCTAATGGTGATTCCATTTTGACCCATCTGACTCGTGAAAAAAATATTAAAAGTTATTCGGGAACTTTGTTTATAGGCTTAGTTTACCTTTTTGTCATTGTGGAGAGAAAGGGCTAAAATATAAAAATTATTTGGGAACTAAATGGGAAATTGATGTGCGAGCATACAAGGCCTTTCCAAGTAAATATATTTTGTTTTAATAGTCTATTTATAAATATACTAACTGAATCTAAGCTGCAGTTTTTCTAGGTATATTATAAGCTAGCTTTGTCCGCGGCTTCGCCCACGTGGGTGTCCGAAAATAACCCACGGAAACGTACTACCGGGATTAAAAGTACCTTATGTGTTAATCCTGGTTATATACAATCTGTGTGTCAAATTTCAACCAAATCCATTCAGCCGTTTTGGCGCACATTCGGAATGTACATACAGAGAAACAGACAAAAATTCCAAGTTACTGTTTTATTGTATGTATGTATACTGTATACCTAGATATATGTCATCTACAATTTATGTCTACGTATCTAGCTATGCCATTCATCTGTTGCCCAGGCAATTCAACTGTTAGTCGTAATAACACTCCCCGTCCTCTTCAAAACACATTATAACCCACCCCAAAATGTCCTTCATAACTTGTCATTTCTGAACAAGCACGCGCGACATGTTCATTTAATTTTTATCAACGGTCACGGGGATAACTAATCAACCGAGTAGTATGACCCCATTCTCCCCTTGTGGATTGTGAAATTATTTAGTTACAAGGGAGCGGGAACAACGGATTTTGATACTAAGGGTCGCCCAAGGGACCATATGATATCCAACCGTGTGTAAATATTATAAGATTTAGAAATATACAAATGTATTTTCATGGAGCTAGCTAAGAACCATAAGGGCCTTTGTACACACACGTTTTTCTTACCGTGAAAAGCTACGGTTTATTCGCCGTGTGTAGGCATGGTCGTCGGTGTTGTATAGATCACTATAGAAGCTTGATGATGGACAAGTTTTTTCTACGGCGCGGTTTATACGCCGTACCGTAAAGAAACCGTGTCATGTACAAAGGGCCTAACAGTCGGATTGATCTTAGAAATATGTATATTAATAATTTTGGTTCTGTATTGTGTTTTTATTTCGCTGTTTTCTTATACGGTACGGATATATTTTGGGGTCTTATTTCTGGAGATCACGTATAATAATAAATTGTTATTGTGTATGAGAGGATTTTAGATCATTAACGTCGAGTATATTGTTGGTTGTTTTTCTATACTAACCGGATACAGTATGAGCTTACGATTAATGAAGTTATTAGATATGTTCTACTAATGATGATCTTTAGGTAAAAAGCTGATACAGCATTAGCATAGCATAATCAGCCTATAATGTTCCCACTGCTGGGACACAGGCCTCCTCTCTGTGAGAGGGAGTTGGTGGGCGCAGAGCAATGGGTAGCTCTCCGTCCGATCAGGACCAGGCCCGTGCCGGACGGCGCATATGTGTTCCACGCGCGCCTCAAAGAGATGTCAGCATAGTTGACGGGGCCCGACAGGGCCGAAGCCTGCCGGGGTAGCGGGATCGTCCGAAAGGGTTACCGCTGCCCGGGAACATAAAGGGCTAAGGAAGGAACACGGGTGGGTTTTAGTCAGTAAGAGTCTGACACTCCCTTCTGCTCCACCCAGAGCGGGAGGGGTCATTTGATGATCTCCCATCCTCAAGGTCATAACCCACCACGCGGGCCCAGTGCCGGTAGACGGATGTAACATGTCTTCGATTTTTTGGTTTTAGGATATATGCTGGTTTCCTCACGTTTATTCCTTTACCGTTTTTAAGAGCAGTGGTGCTGAAATAATTTACACAAAGTAAAATGCCTGCTTAGTGCTAGGGTTCGAACCCACGACCTAAAACTGGTAAGTCGTGGCCGTTAACACTGGGCTCTCGATCTGCTCCATTCCATCAAAATTCAAATTCAAATATTTTTATTTGTAGAACATAGGTAAACAAAGACTTATACATACTTCTTTTATGTGATGGGATCTAACACTTTTTAAAAAAAGTCTTGAAAAATGTTGGTGCTCAAAACTTTGAAGGCATTAAAAATAACACAAGAGTAATAAATCACCCATAAAATAGACTTTATTATAGACGCTTTTACGCGTCAATTTAAATAAATTATCGACTAACGACATTTTGGTAATGACAGTTAACGAGTTGACGAGCCGTTCTAAGTACCTAATGCTATTATGTATACCACTGATTTAATAACGTTTACGTGTACAGTATACCATCGTAATGTATATATACAAAGGTATACCAAGTGATTAGATGTATACTATGATTAATTCGAAAATGAATTGAAATGATAAAATCATGTTTATTTATGTAATTCGATTTTTTTTCACGTCAATTATATGGTAAATATTTTAAAACTATACTGATCCCTGAGAAGAAATGCCGAAACAAAGTCCGAGGGCATGGTCTCTTTAAAAGTCCAAACAATCCATACATAGATGTTATTAGGGCAGGTCCTGAAAAAGAGGCAATACTGTGATTTTGAACACTGAATGTTCTTAGATTTTTACAGATGCACACAACTTTTTTTTTTTTTTTTTTTTTTTTTTTTCTGGATGGGAAATCATCAAATGACTCCTCCCGCTCTGGGTGGAGCAGAAGGGATGCACACATCTGAACTTAATATTATAACGAGAAAATATTTGATTGGTTACGTTTTTACGTTAAAACGACTGAACGGATTTGAACGAAATTTGGTCCATGCGTAGACCACCACCTGGAGAAGGACATAGGCCACTTTTCATCCTGGATTGCAGATGAAGGCGCGGGAAACAGCTAGTAGTAGATATTGCAAATATTTCATTGACATGCGGTCAATGTGAATGACGACACAACTTGTACATCGACCTAGGTAAAAAATAATCCTATTAGGTAGAGGACTACCCTTAGGATAGTACCTACAGGGGAGAATAAAGAGGGTTGTGGAGAGGCAATGCGGGGTTCTTTAACTCAGCAGCGGGACACTATTAGGTCTACAAAGAGTGCTGTGTTTCCTAAAAATGTTAAGTAATTAAAATTACCTCTTTAAAATCCTTAGTGGTAACAGCAAAAACAAAAACAAATGTAGCTCTAAACTAACAAGGATTTCACAGTAAAACCGGCGACTGTATTCTACTATGAGGATGTAATTATTTCCGCGAACATTCGCTTCGGGGCGGCTACATTGTTTGCTCTTCAACACATAAAAGGAAGGCAGAGAAACCTTCCTTCAGTGTCAATCATGACAGTCGGCTTCTACCCAAAACAGACACACAATTTACATTTACAAGGAGCCTTTCGTTTGTTATTGTAAGCTATGTGATTTGTTCTAACAGAATCACGAGGAGGCTTAGGCCAGCCGCACATTGGACACGAATTTGTATCGTACGTAAACATATACTATGGACGTACACATTGCGAGTAAACGCATGACTAGCTCACATCTAGTGTGCGAGGTAACACAGTATAGGGTCGAGATGGATAGTGATTCGTGACTTTTCGTACGTGTTCGTAAGAGTAAAATTCGTACAAGTCTTTGGAGGCGTTTAGCATCCAAAGACTGACAATCCGTTCTTAAAATAAACAAATGAAAAAGCAACACCGATGACAGACGGATTGTGGAAACTTACAAAAGAACAGAAGTGTGAAGTATCATTTATTAAACAAATTGATAGGTACGAACAGTAAAAAGCTACTGAATATTAATCGTTTCAAGCGCGACCGTTTGTTCTTCTAATAACAACCTTACCAGAATATGAATAAGGATCGAATTGATGTGCTTAAGAGGTTCGTGATCTGAGAGTTTTGGCTCAGGAAACAAACCGAGGGTATGTAGGTCAACAACTTGAAGGGAGAGGCAGTGGGTAATTGGAACGTAAGCCATGTGAACCTTCGATTTTCCGTAAAATCAGTCGAATCGGTATTGATGTAGTAACGCCTTCGCTCCTTTGGATTCAAAGGAAACAATAAACTGTAAGCATACAATAAGTATGTGAAATAGAAATAAACATAAATGTAGGTATTCCTTCATAATGTGGAATATATCAAAGTAATAAGAGCTTCAATAGTCCATTTCATATTTCAGTTTTTCGTCGGGATTCTACCTACATTAAGCTCACTGTAATACAACCTCTGTATCCCGAGTTTTTTTCCTTTGATTTGCAGTTCGGGGGTTTAAAAATCGACCTCGATTCACCAATGTGATGAACTTTTCCGATGTAAGCCTTAATTGAAGGATCGATGTTGATAGGAAGAGTACAGATAATATTACGGATTTTCTCCCAGAACTGATTTGTTGGACTACCGTGAATTCTGTTAATAAGGCAATTTATTCTCCCCTTTTAGATTAGCGTTAAAATGCAAAGAGTTTTAAAGACTGCTGATTTTCCTCACAGACTACCTAATTAGATCCTCAGACGTGTTTTTGAGAGCTAATTCTTAACTCAACAACTATCTTGCTTATTTTAATAATTTTTGTGGGAATAAAAAATTATAGTCAGTAAGCGAGTGAGATAACGAAGGGTAGAACGTGGCTCGTGGCTCAGGTGCTCGTTTTAAGCATAATTAGAGGCTCCGCGAAGTGGAAGTTTTCGACAGCGTTTTCAGCTACATTTCCCATTATGAGTTCATGAATATCAGTTAAAGTTTACGACTTTAATTGGCTTTTCACCGATATTTTAATGCTATTTGCATGTTGTGGGAACATTAACTTATCCGACTATTAACCGTTCGTAATTGGGTTTAGTGCGTTTTCCAATGCCACAATCACTTTAAATTTATTGAGAAATGTTGCTTGTTGTTTTTGTTGTTTGACGGCTTTGAAATAGCGGGTATGCAACCCGCCCCTTTATTATGATGCTGTTATGGTTGTTATTGTAAGGGACTATAAAAGGGAGGAACAATTTATTTGCCGACTGAAACCTCACAGCAGAGCTGTTGTGGTTTATTTATAGCCTGCTGCATTTATAATAAGTAGAGTTTGAACAGAAACCATAACCATATTATTATTCATTTTCAACCCTATTCACATAAGTTCATTAATCCAACATAACCAGAGGTCTACTCCGAAGTAGTGTCGGCCGAATGTTCGGCCGTTTCCTGCTACGAAGTTACTATTTGGTTCGGTCGGTTCCGATCCTACACTCTTACACTCTTTCGAATATTGACTATGTTCCCGACCCAACTGAGCCGATCCGAACTTTTTTCGCATTTTTCAATAATATTAGGTTCGGCCATGTGTCGGTCCGCTCCGAACATTCGCACTTTGCACAAAGTCAAAGTCAAATCATTTATTTCAAATAGGCACATAAAAGGCACTTTTGAACGTCAAAAATAAAATTAAAATAAAATTGATTCTAGTCGCCCCTTCCAAAAGGTAGTTTTCGTATGGAGAAGAATGGGCAAGAAACTCCACCGTTACTCTTTTAAAATGTTTTACAATATATTGCATACATTATTTATATAATTATATGTGAAGACGATGCACCCAAAAATAAAATTACTATACCACAATAGGTAAAAGAATGGATAAATGTAACCATGACATATAGATCAACTATGTGATAGATACATGGTGCTCACATATTCACAAACATTCCAAACGTAGACGATTTTCATAAATAAATAAGTAGTAATAAGTCCGGGTGTGACCCCAAGTAATTACAGAATGTAAATCAATGTCAAAGAAAAAAAAAAAAAAAGAATAAATTATACAATTACATTAGCAACCAGTTTGATTTTGTCTAGACTCTAGAGATTGTCCTATGGAGCAAGACCAGCATGTTTCCAAGCATTCTTATCTTGGATATAATCCTCTAATTTGTAATATCCTTGCTTACAAAGTGTAATTTTAATATAAGTTTTAAATTTCCTTTCATTTAATTGCAATATTTCACAAGGTACTACGGTACACTTCGGAGAAGGCCCCCTGGCTCGGTAATAAACATTGGTTCTTCGAGCCGGATTACTAAAAATAATTATTATGTGAGCATTAATTTCCTATAAAATACTGATAGCGAATATTGAAATCCTTTTTAATTTTCTCTATTAAAACTTTCACAAAGCCAAATCCAGACTTTTATTCAGCCAAAATGTTTTTAACTGCACGAAAATGCATTCCACATCCCACGTTGTTCCGTCATCCGGTGTTGTTTATTCAATTTAAAAATGATTGTGCATTAAATAAAGCTTACGTTCGACGTAAACAACGTCCCGCTCGCTAATTGAAGTTGCCAACAAAATTAAGTCAATTTAACTTCATTACAGTGTCATAGTATTTCGCTAGTCATTAATAATGCATCATGTAATTATAGTCAAGTTCGTAAACTATTTACGTGTTGCGTATAGTTTAAGATGTGTAATTCAATTTTCGCTGTAATGTGTGTTCGTACGAGAAGTTCAACGAGCATTGTCTAGCTTGTGCAGTTCAAAGTTTTATCAATTATTCAAATAAGGCTTACAATTAGCAATTTTTGAAGATCTAAAGTTTATACTCCAACATTTTAGAGTATTTAAGCTAAAAAGGAGTAATTCTTTTGCTGAAATTTGAATCATCGTCAAAATAGCGAAAAATTGTTTTTTTTAAATCTAATCTAATTGTATTGTCCCACTGAAGGGCAACAGCCTGTCTTTCCCTTTTCCATACAATTCTGTCTTTTGCTAGTAAGGGCCAGTCCTTTTGGCAGGAGTCAAGCTCGTCTCGCCACGCAGATGTTGTTGTGCGTTTATTGAGACCCAATCGGTGGTTCTTTTAGCCCAATTCTCATCCGTCATCCGTCAGACATGTCCAGCCCAGTCCCACTTAAGCGGGATTCTGTTTGATATTCCAACTCTGGATTCTGCGTTCCATGGCTCGCTAGCAAACCTCCAGCCCGCTTGGTTTCACACTTCAGCTTCTCTTTTTGTCAAAGACCAAGTCTGAGCACCATATGCGAGCATGGGGATTGTTTTAAAGGAGAATGTTTCATTGCTAAAATTAAGGTCTGTAAGGTGGCTTGTAGTTTCCAGAATGTGAAATTGAGAGAATTTTTTCCGACATTCTCTCCAATTTGGTGTCAATTTTCACTGGACACTTTTCAACCTTATAAACTTCTTTGAATAAATAAAATCCTTTACTTAGAAAATCATCCATCAAGCTTTCATTCACTATTATTACCTTACATTCCTTTAAAATATGAGACGATTTAGCGTATGAACGCTTTGACCTAGTCTCTGCTTTAGAACTCGCTTATCAAATAGCTGGAATTCCTATTGATTCCTCGGCAGCGTTGTTGGCTAGTTCAGAACTTTATATACTTAGGTTGGTACTTGATAACCAGAGAGCAAGGAGATGCAGCCACTGTTAGAGGCGGCACTGTCAATACTTTCCATATAAACCATTTGTGACACCGTTTACTCACACTACAACATTAATGATATATTACTTACTTACGGCTTTGAACGCAATCCGTGACAGAAGTTGTGCGCTTTACGCACTTTCGGCTTCATGAATTTTATTACTAGTGCCGTCTCTAAACGATTCCGTGCTCTGTGTTGATTCCAAGTCATCGCGCGCGGTCGCGATTGTAAACAAGGTTGAATAAAGGTATATTGAAATTACTCTACTCTGGCTTTGTTTGGCTTAGCGTCTCAATTCAATCAGCTTATAAGCATAAGCTGGATATAGGCAGCTCCTAAGTTGCACTCCAACCGATTTTGCGCTTTCCATGCCCAGTTTTCTCTTCTTTAAAATGCTGCATAGTAATCAATAAAGGGCTCATACAACGTGAGTAGCGTGAGAAATAGATGTTTCAATTAATTGATTAGTAAGCTTATAGTACGCTCAATTAAATCGACAATTAATTGAACAACTAACTTCTTTTTTCTCCGTTCATTGAAACGTATGATACGAATAAAAATATCTAGAACTCTTTGAGTTTTTTCATGTACGGTCTCAGTTCTAGATATTTTAATTCAGAGGTTTGTAAATATGGATATCAAAGAGAATAATTATTATTTTCTTGTAGCTACTTGATATTAGCGCTCAAACATTTATAGAATGATAAAGTTCTGTATTTATGTAGGTACTATTTTCACGGCTCGGCTAATATCACACCGAATAATTAATAGTTTTAATAAGCAAAGTAGGAGCAGAAGTAACACTGGTGGTCCAGTGGTAACCACCCCAACTTACGAGTTGTCAGTCGTAGGTTTAAAACTGGCAGGCACTTTACTTTGTATAATTTATTTCACCACCACTACTCTCAAAACGGTGAAGAAAAACATCGTGAGGAAACCGACATGTCATAAAACCAACAATTCGAAGACAAGTGACTTCTACCAACCCGCACTGGGCCCGCGTGGATTAAGGCCACTCCCTCGCACAGAGAGGAGGCTTGTGTCCCAGCAGTGGGAACGTTATAGGCTGATTATGCTAAGCTAAGAAACATTAAAGTAACTTTGTAAAAATAAAGAAGAAAATATTACTTAGTCTACAGGGCGCCTTACGGTGTAACAGGAGGCTATTATGTAATCTATTTTGTCTGCGCAAACGGCGGATCTGGGAGTTTTAAAGGCAAACGCCCCTTATTAGGAAGGAAGGAGGGCGAATATTTTTAGCGAACTTGTACGGAATAAGAACGTTTTTATGTGTCGCAGTACAGACGAGAGATTTGGATATAAGATTTAATTTTTCGTTTGCTTAGATGTTTGTTCAGATTAGGTACGAAACGGCGTTGATTATGTAGATTTATTTATGTTGTTGATGACAAGGTGGGGGTCTTTGACTTGGTAGTAGACTATAAAACAGGCGGCTTTACATTTGTATATCACGGGCATGTTAGACATCCTTCTAGGTCTTAATATGTGCTGGTTAGCCATCCATCAGACGCTTCACGCAATTAAAGCCTTAGTTAATTAAGCACTACATTGTGTATTATTCCATGAGGTAAGATCCTTGTGTGCTTACCTTCTAAACAAAATGATCAGTTTCAATAAGCAATGTAAGTAAACGTAGCCGTTATGGACGGATGTTTAATCAGTGTGTTGTTATAGATATTAATCTACATATACAGGCTGATTTTTTAAAGACCAGCCAAATTTAAGGATGTGGTACAGACCATCAAACTGAACAACTTTCTCCATGGGACCAACATCGTAATCGCGAATAAAAATTCAGCCGTCCCATACATTTAGGTCGAGTAGGTATTGAACTTTTCTATGGGACAGTTGATAAAATTTTCGCGATTACGCTATTTGTCCCATGGAGAAAGTTGTTCAGTTTGATGGTCTGTACCACATCCTTAAATTTGGCTGGTCTTTAAAAAATAACCCTGTATTAACAATAAAGCTGAAGAGGTTGTTTGGTTTTTTAATTTTTTTGAACGCGCTAATATCTAGAACTACCAGTTGGATTTGAAAAATTCTTTGTATTTGATAGCAGAGTTCTTGAGGAAGGCTCTTTAACATCACGCTGGGACTCTTAGGAGCCAACCAAAAAGAAAAAAGTTAAGAAAGAACGCTAAGCCAAAACAAAGTAATAACGCGTGCAGGCGATGCCATGCGACGGGGTAGGTCGAACAAGAAATTTCACGCGGACGAAGTCGCGGGCAGAAACTATTAATCTTAATATTCTTCTGTACATGTGTTTGTCACATAACTCCTAAATAGCTGGACCGATTTGGATGAAATTTTGCGTGTATATATCAATGGGTTCCTGGATGGTTTGAAAACAATTGCACCCGATAGGTGGCGTTGCTTTTCCGGGCAGGACGACGTCTGCCGGGTCCGCTAGTTTAATATAAAAATAAATCCACGAACAGGATCAGTAAAATGAAAAAAACCATCACTAAACATACACTGTCTTAATTATTAATGTAGATATCTGTAACATGCCTAAGTAAATAGTCCCTAGTAACGTAGACCTATTTGGAGCATGTGTATGTACCCATGTCCCAAATAGGTCTACATTAAATTAATCCCTGGTAGTACATTCCCAGTCCCCTAACACAACGTTAGCAACGTTTTGCTCATCATTTATCTGGCTTCCAGTAAACAATCCGGCTGGGTCTTTAGTCCCGGTAATTGAAGGATCTCTTACTTGTTACAATAAAGCAGAATTGGGCACTATGTTCTACCCAACTCTGTATTCCATTCAATTTATGCGAACATCTTTCCGTCTATTAAAACGAGACGTATTGTCTCTTTATTATGCCAAACTGTAATAACCAGAAGTAATATTTTTTTATATCTCTTATACGAACATGGTTCTATACCTACTTAAACACAGTATTCGCTATGTAGATATTACCTTTCATCTGCATGAAGGAAATAAAAGCGAAGATAAAAACTCCCAATCGTATTTTTGTAAGTAAAGGGATCTTGAGAACGTTAGTAAGTACGCTTTTAGACGTGAATAATTATTATATCTAGGAGGGGTTTCTCGCTACCGAGGCCGGGGCTTTCGCTATCAATAATGCCTTGGAAAGAGCAAGCCAGAGTACCGCCAAGCGTTCCATCTTCGGGATTAGAGCGCGACAAGGATTCCTGCGGCGTTTAAATTTGGTTGCCGATTTTTACTATAATCGCTGCTTCGACGTTTATACGAAGCCTCAGGCCCTTTGTTCACATCACGGTTTCTTTACGGTACGGCATACAAACTGCGCCGCAGAAAAAACGTGTCAAACTCGAACTCAAAGTATTTATTTGAAATAAACCAATTGCAGGCACTTTTGAATTGTCAAGGGGTCGGTCAGTTTTTAGAGTTCTATACCAAAAGGGTGTCAACGGGACTGTATGACAAAGGCTCCGCTGTCCTTCTGTACGTCTGTCAAGGCTGTATCTTTTGAACATAATACAAAAATAATATAGTTAAACAGTAAAGGGGAGAACCTATCTATACAAGAAACGCGTTACTACTGCAGTATTAAAAATATATATATATTATGTAGTGTTCAATATTGTACGGAACCCTTTGTGTGCGAGTCCGTCTCACACTTGCTCGTCTTTTTTATACATTTTTAAACTGACGCTCATAGTCGGTTTGGTTGACAGTTTGGTGTGAACACGGCCTTAGGGAATAATTAGAGCCGTCACTTCCCCTCATATACCTACTTCGGTACATTTGTTAATCATTGGTTTATGAGATTAGGACAGTTTTGCATTGATAAGCAATCTTAAATGGGTTTCGGAACATTTAACCATTTATCGAGGACAGTTCGATGGGTCATCTAGTACGTGACTGAACTTTCGATTAAGTGTCGCTAGTTAACTATCTACGTAATCTGAAGTGACTTTAACAAAGGAGAAACGTGTTGTGTTTGTTTTCTACTACATATTTATGTGACAACTAGCGACCCGGCCCTGCTTTGCACGGTTTTTACGGCTTACAAAAAAAATTAAGATTTCTGTATTTTGTGTATATAATTATTAATCTATACTAATAATAAAGGTGAAGTGTTTGTTTGTTTAAACGCGCTAATCTCTGGAACTACCAGTCGGATTTGAAAAATTCCTGTGATAGCCCAATTCTTAAGAAAGGTTATAGGATATTTAACAACACGCGCAACAAGAAAAAACGCTAAGCGAAAACGAAGTAGGTAGCTAATAGCGCGGGCGGGCGATGGGATGCGATGCGTCGACAGATGACAGACACGTCAAGCGACTCTAATTTATATTACTATGTATAGATGATGATAACCTACCTACAAACTATATGCAAATAACTATATCCGGCTTTTTAAAAGTGCCAATAATAGTTTATGAAAAAAATATTGAAGCCAAACACTGGAATGAAAACCCATAATAGTGATGTTTACTATTTCAAATTATACATGATGTATAACTATTTTCAACAAAATGCTTTCCTGAATCCGGGCATGCAAACTGACGTTCCAACTCAACATATTATAATATCTTCATTTTAACAAAACATCAACTCAAACGTTAGGTGAAGTTTTGAAATTGCGTTTTCAAATATCGAGTCTACGGATTACGGCGGGGCTTTTGTGAATCGTATAACTTTGAAGGTACATCCACTTGTATAATAATAGTGGAACATCTACATCACTAACCTTGCTATGACGTCTGTTGTGCTAAGTTGGGCTTATTGATGAGATGTTTTGGCGTTTGAAGCGAGTTGTATAATAGTTTTATTGAGGTGTATTAAAAGTCAAATGAGTCGTAGCTATTGTCGTGCTTATCTCATTCATTATACATAATTAATTAATTAATTACTAATATTATAAAGAGATAAAATTTGTTTGTTCGTTTGGTTGTATGTAGAGGGTCATCTCCGGAGTTAATGATCCAATTCTAAAAAGGTTTCACTGGTAGAAAGCTACATTATGTGTGAATGCTATAGACTATTAATAACGTTTCCATCATGCATTTTAGCGGAGCTATCACCACGTTTGTCTAGCAAGTCGGAAAGAAATACCTCTTAAAACAGAATTATTTGCATGCGCTGTCTCAACAATTGTATTTATGTAACTAAAAACAATGTATGACAATCTGGTCCGCCTTAAATAGTTCTACAAAAAAGTCCGGGACACCATATATCAATCTTTTATATTTTATGTTTTAATATCACTTTCATTTATTTATTTTATTTATTTACCATTTATGTACACACATATAAACAGACAATGAAAAACAGAACAGAAAAAATAAGTACAGTGGTGATGCTTATTTCATATGAAATCTCTTCCAGCATATCTGAGATAGGACAATAGATATAGAGATGTAGACAGCGTGTGATAGAGCAAAGGAGACAAAAAATAATACATAGAATCAAAATAAACAATTCACTTCACTTTTATGTTTAAAAAAAGTATTTTTTTCACATGCTTACGTTTGGATGAAAATATAATTTATAATTATGAATCTTTATCAAAATAAATTATTTTATGACTACAAGGACATTATAGACATAAGATTTGCCCTTTACAGTATGTCAATAATAGAAAATTACAAAAAATAAATAAATAAATTTAACGCAAAATGCCGCTAAAACATTCATGAATACAAATAAACATGCTTTGTACAGACGTTTTATCCATTTACCCATAGATGGCGTTATACAAATACGTAATTTTTCTGACTCGCGGTGTTCATACTTTACGCGGATTAATGACATTGTCGGTATTGCCATTGGGTGATGTAAATTGATTGGATGTCGTTTTATTGATTCGTTCCATCTCCTCTTCGTAATTCCGTTTGTTTGTTTGAACGCGATCTCTGGAACTACCAGTCTGATATTATTATGAAAAAATATTCTTGCATTTGATTGATAGCCCAATTCTTGAGAAAAGCTATTTAACATCACGCTACGACTCTTCGGAGCTGAGCAGAAAGAAAAAAAGTCCGAAAGAAGAAAGAACGCTAATGCTACAGCTACATTGTCGCGATAAAGCGAACTACACTTCGCGCGGTCTCTGTTCAACACCGAGATGTCGTGCGGTATGCGAGAGAGAGCGCGCGAAGTTTAGTTCGCGTTATTGCGACAATGTAGCCGTAGCATAAGCGAAAACAAATAAAAGCCTGATTTGAAAGATTATGCTACTGATTGTAATCAGTAGCATAATCAGCCTATAATGTTCCCACTGCTGAGACAGGCCTCCTATCTGTGAGAAGGAGTACACCATAAACCACCACGTGGGTTCAGCGCGGGTTGGTAAATGTCATGTCTCCGAATTTTTGATTCTAAGACATACATGTTTCCTCACGATGTCTTCCTTTGTTGTTTTGAGAGCAGTGGTGATAAAATTATTTACACAAAGTAAAGCGCCTGCCTGAGTTCGAACCCACGACATATAACTCTTAAGTCGGAACCGTTACTACTGGGCCAGCAGCTAAATGTAAATAAAGCGAGCAATCCCAACAAATCTTATAATACAACAAATTCTTCTGCATCAAGTCGCCTCCCGCTCCTATTAATTTTCGCTTTACACACTGACACACAGTACACTGTCCCTCCGTAATCCTTAGATTATGCGGTCACGGACCGTACGGATGAGCCCCGTGGGTCGCGCCGCAATCAATAAGCCGGCGCTGATCCTCCGTCAGTTTGAGCCCAACTTAATGAAGTCCCCCCCAGAAGTCAGTCAGGACTGTTACGTCCGCTTGCTTCCTCAACTTTCCATTACTCAAGTAAGCTTTATCGATCTCCGTAGTTTGTTGTGCCTTACATGTGAGCCCGTCAAACGATGTTTTATCTTATATTAGGGCCCGCTTTTACGAGCGTGTTGGGTAGCAGCCATGATTGGTTGTCTGACGTCAGAAGATTCGCTTTTGTCTTTTTTTCATGCAAAACAGAAGACGGCTTATGAGTAGTTTTTGTGCAGTCTCCCTAATGTTCTCGATCAATCAGACTCGGTAAACTCATCTGCACTGTGAACATGTGAATCTCTCTCCACTTCGTTCGCTTTTTGCAAAACCTGCTGGTATTTATAGTAATAATCTTCGACGTTGGCTATAAATTCTAGAAGTCATTAAAAATAATTGATTTTTTAACGCGTGATCGTGAAACGTTATCCATGTTAATGAAATACGGCGTAAACGGCGCCATTCTGAGAACACTTAAATGAAATTCATTTACTTATTTTTAAGTACACTTTTTCTGGAAACTAATTCGTTATTGTAATTTATAGAAAGCTAAAGTCATTCGAAAGATGAAGAAATGGCCTAGAAAGATATTCAGATCTGTAGGTAGATACTCTGACTTTACAGCTTTGTCCGTCGAAAAGCATTTGAAAACGTAACCCAACAAATGTAAATGGAGCAACATTGTGGTCGCCGCAAATCTTTAAGAAGTTAATACTCGAGAGGTTCGAAAGTCGAGCAAACGCTGTATAGCTGACATTTAACAAGAAATGCACAACTTAGCAGTTGCAAATGCAATTTATCCGTATTTTGCGACGCTGCGAGTTCGTTTTGAGACCACAACAAACACATTTGGGCGATTCCGTTCGCTTGCAGAGGAGAGGCGATAAACTTTGTTGACAATGACTGATGCGGCGAGTGCCCGATTCGGCCCTGGTCGGTACATCCGCGCCAAATGTGCAATTTTCGAACGTGCCACTGAAAAGGACTAAAGTTTCCCCTTTCTCAGTATTGTAACTCAATTTTGAGACAGTGACATAATGTTGCGCGCGACCCACTTTAACTTGGGACTTATTTTGATATGAGTTACAAACTCCGAAGATTCTTCATTGTGACGTTTTACTAGTTTTTCGTCGGACAATGCTTTTCGGTTCAATACCTACAGTAACTGCGTATACTAACCTTATTGGCGTCCATTTATTGAAGTGAAAAAAAACTAACATTAAGTGTTTGTTTAGCAGAGACGGCGTTTGTTTTTACCTGAAACAATAAATATTTGACAAGGGTTATTCAGTTGAAACATAGGCACGTAAAGAAAGAAAGAATAACGTTTATTTGGACACAGTTTGTGAAACACAAAATACTAATAACAATGTAATCTTTTTTTGGCAGAATCATTATTTTATTATTAATCTCTGAATGTAGCCTTTGCTAATATTCATTCAGTGTATTTCTTGCTAAATAACATCAAATGTAGCTGTACATTTATTACCATCTTTCCAGCTACATAAATGTGCAGCCTAACCGTGCAAGAGATAATCTCTAGTCGAGATAGCAACAAAATAATCCTTTCAGAATCGCATTACGCGCGGCTCATTCTAACCCAGTTGGTAAGTAGTTACAGCAGCTCGCCACTCTTGACAGTGCCAGGAATCTTCAACTTAAATATAATGTGGGTAGTTTGTACATTAGGGTCGGCAGGCTCGTTACGTGGTTCCTACAACTTACCGACGGTAATCGTAAACATTTTGACAGCCCTCTTGTTCAGAAAGTTGCGGAAGGCCGGACCTCTAATTGCAGGGATGGGTCCCCGAACACATATACGTTAATATTTCCGTATTATTTCTCTAGCTGGTGGTTTTATTATGTGAGATATTTTGGGATGTTAGAAGCTACAATGGACGAAACATTGACAGAGCCTCCTTTCGCAAACATAAGATTCTCCAGCCTTCAACTCACAATTTTGATAAAAGTGTGTATCGAACAATCTGTTTTAGTGGAAGTGAATACAATTTGAAGAACATTCGGTTAACTCTATTCTCTTAACCATGTTTCCACACTCTTAAACTTTACTTAAGTTAGTAAATAGTAGTAATCGCGCAAGTAAACTGGCGCGATTGCTGCAATTGACAGTTTATTGATTCGTCTGCAGCTGACTATAAAAGCTTAATATAAGCTCTCTACCAAAAATACTCTATTTTTTGGCCAGACCTTACGCGCAGATGTAATTTGACTATGAACTGAGTCTCATCTGAACAATGATACCATTGTTATTCAGAGCCTAATTTATTCAAGCCCTAATTAGCTTGTTCTGTGCTAATGAGTTAACTCATAGGTGGGTCTCAAATGGAAAGACTGAAAAACTAAGCAACTACAAAAAGGTTCATTTTTAGAGCAGGTAGCGTAGCTTCTTCAACGTATAAGTACTCCACACTTCCATATCCCGAATAAAAAATACTTTCTATTCATTCATTCTTATTAATACCCATTCATAAAATGTCACAAAACCTAAAATAGTGTAATGTCAAGAAGAACAAATACTCAAACAAATAGGATTAGATGAACTAGAACCTCGCTATGTCCCTTTTTGCCTAATCCAATATTCGGTCGAAAAGGGAAGCAAGTTAAATATCGTAAAAATGTAGCTCAATATATCTTTTCTGGACAGGAAATCTCGGATCTTAACTGTGAAGCGGACAGAATTCCTTTTTGGCAAAGGGACTTAGGGGAATAAACAGGTCACCTGCTTCCTTTATGTTGATTTTTTCGGTAGACTGTAGAAATAAAGCCTCGCAGTTATTTGGGAAAGTATAACAATCACATTTTTATCCATTTTTTGGTTGAAAAGCGTTGTATGTCTACTTTGGAATGTAGGTATGGGTAACGTTGCTATTAAGACATTTCAGGAACTTTTTTAATTTTTCCTTTTGTTATTAGATGACATAAAATCCGTCCCACTTGATGGTAAGTTACCGCTGCCTCTGGATTATCAGAGGAATCACAGATGCCTTGCCATCTTCGACAGAAAATTTAATGTGTTTATGGCGGCATCTTGCATCGCGCAAGCAGTTCACCGCGCGACTAGCATATGTATACAATAGTTGCCCACCAGACACGACAACCGTCTGGTCGGAGGATCCTTCCTTTTCTATGCAGGATGAGTGAACTTTACAACCTGTTCCTCATTCCTCTATATCTCATGTAGCAGGCGCATGAGACATTTTTTTTTCTCTCTAAGACTACACTGGCACCGATATAGCCCTTCAAATAGAGCACAAGGTTCATCTAAGTATATGCAAAGGTACGAAGGTATTAACACTAACTACAAGTACCAATAAAATACAAAAACTAAGAAGAACACAAGAACTGATCTTACATCAGCTGTTTGCAAAGCGTTGCAGACTTCAGCAAGTTTCACGACAATAACAAGAAACGATAAATAGCAAGATAGTGTTTCACAGCAAACTTTAGAGCCCCTTTCCTGGTACGTGTGTATGATAAAGTTATGAATGGTACTTGCTGAGCGATAAAAACATGAATGATGCATAAACCCTGACCCTGAGGATAGTAAATTGTTATGTATCGGAGTGGAAGGATCGAAATAAATACTGGTTCGGTTCGTAGGATGATATTAGTAACTTACATAAATAATATCCAATCGGATAATTTAAGTGAGCTGCGTAAACTGGATTATTAATTTATCTTTCTGATGCGAAGCCTTTACCCCTTTACCCTTGGGACAGGATCAGTATAGCATGTTTTATTTCATAGATAATTAAAGTAAGCTGAAGTCCCCAAACAAAGTGCCTAAACAACATCGATATTTCAATGATGGAGGGATGGCAACTTACCAACGATCCCTTAGTTTTCCTGTACTTGCATATGCTAAACATCTTTTCAAGCGACTAATTCTAACATTTCTAACTCGTTGCGAATAACTATGAGGTACTCTGTAATCCTTGTTTTGGCGCACAAGTCACCTAAAAGACCCATGTAATGACGCTCGCGCATACGATGTCTAGAGGGAGGGACCCCGCTAAACTTGCTTGGCAGTGCGCCTTGGCACAGCTGCCTGTTTTATTGTGAGTCGGCGCCAACAACCGGGAGATTTACCCCATCTGTAATAGCTTGCCTCGTTTATTAATAGCTACCAATGTTGTGGTCGTATAATGTTTCTGGTGGTTAATGGGCGAATCATGATTTTGATAAATCTGGAATCATTTTGGCTGAACCCGGGTTAGAGTAATGGTCGCTGCGAATGTAAGCTATTATTCTGATGCTTGTGGAGTGAAATGATGCAGCTCGGTATATATGCTTGTTGTTTATTATTCTTTACAAGACGGCTGTTAACGGCTATATTGCACAGAAATGTTTTAAGAGCCTGTAATAATTCTTTCACTCTTTTTGCTTTGTTTCATGCGTAGTTTTAAGCCGCTCGACGTTAAGAAAAAAAAAAAAAAACCGATAGAAGCAGCCCACGAGGGCAGGCCTCGTGGGCTGCTTCTATCGGTTTTTTTTTTTGAGGGAGTGCTACCGACAGCTGCAATCATAGTAAGCCTTTATTTTGTTAGCGGATTTCGTGACTGTTCTAGTCGTGGGTTAGAGTCTATACTATTTTCTCAAGACCACGTCTGTGCATGTCTACTTGTGAAATGCAGAACAAAATTCAAGATCTATTCCCATCCAAGAGCTAATACCATTTGGTATTAGTTTATTTCCGAATTTATTTTCTATTCCCAACGAGTACCACATTTTTTTAAATAAAAAATCCATTACTAACGGATACCAAAACGTGACTTTTTGTACACTCAGCTACACTAAGTTTTATTTTATTTTCTAACATTTACATACTATATTATCGTAATTGAATGCTAAAAGTCTAAAACTTTCCAAACTAACAAATAAGTCGTTCAAATGAATCATTTCTCTTTACCTGCGAAAAAGGGTCGATTTTTGTCTATTATTTTGTAATTCGAAGCAACCAATCAGAGTTGAGTGCAAAATAAGTCTTGTTCTCAGACAGACAACTCAGTTCAGTACATTTCCCTGCCTGCGGCGGGTAGTGCATAATCAGTGAAAGTGATATATTTTTATAAAGTGAGTATTTTAGTGTAATTAAATTGCTATTTACTATCTTGTGTGTTCCTATTTTTTAAACAGGTATTATCATAGTAGGTAGGTACCTAATTAAAAAGAAGCAAAGATAGAGTTTAATAAATAAAATAATAAATAAATATTCCACAACTATCACACAACGCCATCTAGTCCCAAGCTAAGCAGAGCTTGTGTTATGGGTACTAGACAACTGATAAACATACTTATATATTTCTAAATACATAAATATTATAGATAAATTACACCCAGACACAGAACAAATGATCGTGCTTATTACACAAACATTTGTCCTGGGTGGGAATCGAACCCACGACCTCCGGCATAGCAGTCAGGGTCACTAACCACTAGACCAACAGGCCTGCATTTAATGTGTGAGTAATACCTATTTATGTTTTATATGTATATTTGTTCATCACATGTATATGTTTATCACAGAAATGGCTGATGAAGCTGATAATCAGCCTTCAACATCTTCGGGAAACCAAGGAGGACTGACGTTCATAAAAAGAAATGGTGGCTTGGTTTTGCTGAGAGCTGGTTACCAGTACACTAAAAAACGGGAAAATAAAAATGGTTGGAGCCATTGGAGATGTGTGAAGGTTAAAGAGTGCAGTGGATCTTTGCAAATTAAGGTATGTTTTAAGCATCTACATTGATTTTTTTGTTTTTAGTCAGTCAATCAGCATTTGTATTGATATATTGCTGTCTCTGCAGGATGGCAATATTTCCAATGAGAAAAATCATAGCTGCGAGCCCGATGAAGTAATGAACTTGATGGCGAAGGAACTGAATAATTTACGAGAAACGGTATTAAAGTCTGATTTCACCCCAATACCAAGGATTTATAACACATTTAAATCCCGAAAGCTGAACAGAATTTGGTGAAAAATATCCCATCATTTCAAAACACGAAAACAAAATTGTGTAAAGCAAGAAACAAGGAAGCTGATGTGTCTAAAATAAAGTGCAAATCAGTAGATGAAGTAGAAATCCCTTTACAATTCCGAGATTTTGTACTGTATGATTATAAAGACAATCCATGCGCCAATGAAATGACGGACTCATCAACACATACGCTTAATATGTAGACTGTTTACATCTGTTCCCAATTTATTTAAAAGGCAGTTATAACAACAAGATAGGTATTTAATACATTTACCACATCTATAATAATCTGAGTTGTAGTTACATGATCAGATTCCAGAAATATGATCATTCCACATTCCAAAGACACCTTTGTGGGTAAGAGCCTCTTTTCGCAACTATAACAAGTTTATTTCCAGCCATCCATGTATCAATGACGTCATGAAACCATGCACGCGTGCGAAGCGACTTCCATGGACCGTGTATCTGGTCCCCCTATTTTGTAATAGTGTCGGGCTAGCTACGGACACATAGCACAAAATAGATGGGTATAGTACAGAAGGTCGGCTCCGTATATTATAATGAGCGAAAATGCACGCACAGACACAGCTCACGTACAGCGAGTGCAAGAGCACTCGCGACCGGCATTCGTTTAAAGGTGGGCTTGATAAAACGAACATAGAAGTCGAACTAGAATGAGGATATTCTTTTCGTGATATTCTTAACATTTTTGTATAGATTGATCAACGAAGAAATGCTCTATCCCTGTTTACAAAACAACAATTTGGTAGAGTGGGGATAGAAATTGCATTCGCTCGTTTGGTGTGAACCAATCTTTAGATAGTTTGAGATCTCCGCTCGCACATATAGGCGTATGGGTGCACCTATTTTCACTCGTTATATGAAGCTGTACATTCTGTACGTATCTATTTTGTGCACATAGCATGTTCTAGTTTGATAGTGCAGTGCAATATGTGCCTTTATTGACGCTAAAGTAGGTCATATCGATGTCTCGTGCACTTCTGTTCGCTAAGCTGAAGATCGTGATGACACGTTCCATATTTATGTTGGAGAAGATGCTTGTAACATGGTTTTGTACTGAGCGTCAATACTTTGTCATTATTGTGTGGTGTGATGCACATTGCGGGTAGGATATTGCATTTTCTAGTTACGAATGGTTCAGGGATTTCTCATTACTTTCCATCACGTTATTACTAGGTACTGTGAACCTATACAAGAACTAGGTAAGCCTTTTTGTTTGAGTTTGAGAGATTTCAATTTAAATACATGTTTATTTATTTATAATCACAATAATAAAATAGGTTATTTTGCGTGTGCTCTGTCAATTACAGGAGATCACAGTATGCACATATAAATAAACTGCATTCGCGATTTATTTCCCAAAAATGTAAACAAATAACTTTAACTCCTACACAATATAATATAATATAAAGTTCAGTTTACGCTACAACTTTAAACATTTTTATAACTTTTCCAATAGTGCTTTCTCAAGTCACTCTGAAAGCAACTTAATTACCATTCAAATAAAGTTGATATTTGTTGAACTTGAAATAACATCAATTGGAAACATTAGTTTGAATACACTTTAGGTGTAAACACGATGAAAATAAAAATAGGGAAAATAAATGATGAATGATGAAAATAAATAATGAGAGCGGAAAAAAAAATTACATGTCAAGATTGAGCATTCATATTACAATGGTGTGAACAAGATAAAAGTAAAAACAGAGAATAATTGATTAAATTTGAGAAAACTAAAAATAAATAACATTTCAAGATTTATATTATATAGCATTCATATTACAATTGTTTATGTTATGGCAGTTACACCTATTTAACTAATTGACATTCTACTCAAACCATTTACCATAAGCTTAGTTCAGGAATTAACAGTAATCAATAATCAATAAGCTGGGACGATTGGCACGCTACCAGTCATCGCTTATGCACAAATGCCATCTTTAATCCGTTGATCACCGACGAATTAACGTAATAAGCCCTCAGTATCACCACTTTGATCGATGCTCACATATTAGGGGACACAACTTTGAGCCCCTCAGGGAAAAGAGAAAGTAGGTAAGACATACAGTTCGTACTAACTTGGTAATTACGCACTACGAGGTAGTTTCGTATTAAATTTACGCTAACTACTGTGAATTATGAACTGGTGGGTGTAAAGGCCTGAATTGTAGGATTTGTACGTCTTTAGAACTGGTCTAATTCTGTTTCAGTGAAGGTTATGTGTATAAATAATTTATTAATTAAGGGATGATTTTTCAGTCGACAGATAATTCGTGGCATAAAATTGACGTCTGATAGGTAGTTATTGTATGGAAGAACTATCAAAAATTCAAAATTATTCCTCCGATTAAATTATCTGGTGTTGGAATCAGCCGTAACAAAGGTAAAGTATCTTTCTATTCTTATCTAGCAAACAAGTTACATGACAAATAAAACAAGTGATGTGAAATCAATCGACACAAGTATAGCAATAAAGATATACGCGTACCTAATACAAAATTCTTAATAAGAGATCGACTAACTTGTGTTGAAGATTGATTAATTGGCAATTAAATCAGTAAAATAAAGCGAGAAATTCAAATGAATACAGAAACAAAAAGGTAAAACAACAATGATGATGAAAAAACAAGAATCGATAAATGTACCTATTCGGTCCGTAGCGTTTTATTTAGATTATGCAAACAGGAAAAAAAGGGGAAATGGATGTGTCAAAAATAAAAACGGCAAACAATATCAGCGGATTTAAACACCAGTTATGTACACTAGAAATGCTAACATTGTCGCTTGAAATTGTGAATAATGGTCAAACACACGAAATTACTGTTCGACCGAGTTCCAACTAATGGTTCCTAGTGCTCCGTTGAAATAGTGCAGATAACGAGCTAAAAGTTCAGGATACTCGACTCGCAAATAAATAAGGAGATCTATTTCTTCCTCGGTTTAGACCGCGCTAGACTTGGAGCATTTAAGCCACATAATGGTCCCGGTTTGGTTTTGCTTCCATATTTAGCATCTTCAATTTATCCTCCTTCGCTTTTCGGAAAGACATTTTAAGCACTTCAGCCCTCGTTATTTTTGAGATAGAGTAATTATTTACGGCTTTTTGTGAAAATAAAAAGAAGAAATATAAACAAAATAAACGGCAGAAGCAGGGACAGACGTATCCGTACCTCCAGCTGAAATGTTGCCATTCTCCCTTCCTGATCCGCTTATGACAAATGGCGGTATTATTTGACTTATCTCAGTAGCAGGCGCCAATTATTGTAAACATCAACTACTGTTTGTCAGCAACTCTTGGGTGTAGTAGTGTGACACTGCAAACAATAGGTAGGTATATCAACGGATGTATGTAGAAATGCAAAGTCTCAATGTTTTCTACTGAGGCTATACTCTATAGCCACATTAATTAGATTGCTGTAAGTTCCAGCTGTATCAGAAACAAAATAAATGTTATATTTAGCAGTAGGCAAAGTTTCGCTTCTAGAATTCAGTCATTTTACTTTGATTTAAGTGGCTGCTTTTAATTTAATTTGACTTTCAAGAAACGAAATTAATTATTTCTAACTTGTTTCAGCGGAATATTTAACGATTTTCCCTAAAATGTTGAGAAATATTGAAAATTGAAAGTATTATATTTTCTCATCGTTTGCCAAGTGTTAACTTAAATAATATAAATAATTGGCATCATCTAGCTGTCATAACAAACACCTATACCTTTTTTTTTTTTTTCTGGGTGGGAAATCATCAAATGACTCCTCCCGCTCTGGGCGGAGCAGAAGGGAGTGTCAGACTTTTACTGACTAAAACCCACCCGTGTTCCTTCAGTTGCCTGTGCCAGGGGCCACGGTATCTCTTTCGAACAACCCGCAGCCCCGGCGGCATCGGCCCTAGCAGACCCCGTCAGTTCGTGCTGACAGCTCTTTGAGGCGCGCGTGGAACACAACGCGCCGTCGACCCGGGCCTGGTCCTTACCGGGCGGCGAGCTGCCCATAGCTCGCCACCCGCAGCCCGCGCCTACGGTGGCCGGGAGTCGGCTGTTGACTCCGACATACACACACCAAACAAAGAAACACCTATACCTTGGTGACATTAAAAATCTACGCACTCACATAATCGCATACGTATAAGGGTCTAGCGTGGTAGGTACTTCTTGCACCTTCTTCTTTTGGTTTGTTTTTATTCTTCAGCGAGAGTGTGACTGTAATTTAGGTAGTCTGAATTATTTTCTTTGAAAAAAAAAAAATACCCATATTAAAAATGACAAAAATCGATTCAGTAAACGATTCTGAACAAACTACTTTCATAATGTGCATTAATTCAGTTACACATTGTATATATATCTAATATCTTTTCGTATTAGATATGATTTTGATTTCGAGTTTTAAAATTCCAGACTATACCATTTTGATACGTTAATCTCATCTATCTTAATTTTTCCATTATTCTTTTGTCCCGTTCTTGCATCACATTTATCTTTAACGTCATCCTTTCCTCCATATTCATGTTTATGTCGATGTTTAAATGAAAACAAATGTCGTTTTTTTCCCACAACACAACTGCGCCCCTGCATAATTATTTAGCCAATGACACATCCGGGATTACTGTCTCTCGTTCCATCGTTCCATACATCATTTGTCAGAATATTGTCGTTTGACAGGATTTCTAATGTCATTTTTCCGCCGGCGTTTTCTATTTGTTCAGAACGTGAATTTATGGCATTTGGAAATAGCGATGTTAGTTCAGAATTCCGCACCAAATTGGAATTCAGAAGGAATATTTCTGATTTAGAATGATTGAATGATGAACGACGATGAAAGGGGATGTTTGCTCCCACAGCATTCTTTAAGGGAAATATTTATCTAATCCTCTCGCTACTAATGATGAACACTTTTTTAATACTGGAGCGGTTTTTTAACTTTCTAGCCATTTTTAGTTAGTCGCCGTAACTAAAGGCCGACTTTTAAACCCGTAGTTAAACTCAACCAATTGTTAAAAACAGTAACTAATGGTTAAATTTTTGCAAAATGTGTTTTCTGATAAATTTTTAGTTTTAAAAATGAATTGAAAAAGGGCTGATTTTTTTGATCCGTACGGATCTAAAAAATCGGCCCTTAGTAAGCTACTAGCTAACTAGGTACCACGTTCAAACGGGTTAGGTTAGGTTGGAAATTTGACCAACCACGCGGGGGCCGAATAGGTCGCAATAACTAAGCTAAAGTCTATTCAAATTTATTTTTCAAATTGATGTTATTTGAAGTTAAACCAATATCAACTTTTTTTAATGGCAATTAAGTTGATTTCAGAGTGACTAACACTTGAAAAAGTTATAAAAATGTTTGAAGTTGTAGCGTAAACTGAACTTTATTCTGTAGCAGTTAAAGTTATTTTTCCATAAACTCATATTTGGTTACATTTTTGGCAATTAAATCGCGAATGCAGATTAGGGCCAAATGGGTTAGGTTATAACTGTAACCACTACTTGCTTTACTTGGCCATTTAGTATTCTTAGGGCCCCAAAATAGGAATGATGTAACGTTCTCAAAAAGAAGCGCAATCATTACATTAGAGTGTTCAATAATATGTTTAGGAGCACCAAATGCCATTCTTCAAATGGTTTGCATATTCAATTTAAAATCGATAAAAATGATTCATGTGTTGGTAAAAAACAAGAAGAGCAATATATTAGACACCTTCAAAGTTAAGTGAAAAGAAAGATGTTTCGAACAACACCATAAAGGAACATGGGATAGTGAATTAACTTCCAACTTACTTGTTGGATAAAAATGTTTCGAGCCGAACAGGAAAACTTCCGAAGTTCTGTATAAGGCGTAGTATCTCAGTAGGTTCTCCGTTTACAATGCACGCTTCACAAGGCTTGTCTTACGTAAAGTTAGCAATTGAATATATTTTGTTCAAGTCCTCACTATTGTGTTGAAACACAAAAGGAACTACCATTTCAAGTATTGATAAAGATTTCTTTGTTTTCACAATAAATTATTTAATAGTCAGTTTTAATACGGGCTTGTAGATACGTCATAACAACCACACGGGTCGATCGAACAGGATGGGTGATTTACCATGATCATTTTTGCATATCAAGACGCCTCCTTGTCTCGGAAAGCACGTTAAGCCGTTGATCCTGGCTGTGATTTGTGGATCTTAGACAGTCGTTACGGGTCATTAGAAGCCCGAAAGTCTGACTAGTCTTACCAAGGGGTATCGATTACCCAGTAACTGGGTAGTGGAGGTCAGATAGGTAGTCGCTCCATGTAAAATACTGGTATTCAGCTGCATCCGGTTGGACTGCAAGCCAACTCCAACATAGTTGGGAAAAGGTTAGGTTAGATGTGTGTTTAAAATTAATTTGTATTATTTTTCATGATTTTCGCGTATTTTATTTTGATTAATTTTAATGTATTCGTTCTAGTCAAACTTGTTGCACCTACTTGTAGCTAGATATTAAGTGATTGATGTGGTCTCTAATGGAAGCGCACACTTGCATTTGTCCATATTTATGTTAACTTGTAAGTAATTGTGTAGCTTCTGTTGATCCAAGAAGTTGATGATCCAAGAAATTAATAAATAAGGGTTCATCGTTTTTTTACCATTGATTATACAATGTGTAACAGAAACCCTATTGCTATCCTTAAGCACTAAAGATAACAGCTGGTATGGAATACATAGTTTCAACTCAAAAAAAAAAAAAAACTCAGAATTGATAACAAATTTTCGGTTTCATATGTTTCTTAAATTCAAATCATAACAAACGTGTCGCCGCACTACGTAGGTCAATAGCTTTCCACGTTACTTGCCAATATCACGATAAATCTCTTCCGTGATTTTGCGTGCCTAGTTTGGTTTTTGGTATCAATGTATTAAAAATTGTCATATTTTACTGACTAAAACCCACCCGTGTTCCTTCAGTTGCCTGTGCCAGGGGCCACGGTATCTCTTTCGAACAACCCGCAGCCCCGGTGGCATCGGCCCTAGCGGACCCCGTTAGTTCGTGCTGACATCTCTTTGAGACGCGCGTGGAACACAACGCGCCGTTTGAATCACCTTGCGTTGAAATTTTTCGTCGGTAATTGAAGAAAAATTAGCATTGGCATACATTTTGACCACGTATTACAGTTTTCTATGAATCAGCTGATTCTTTTTTTAATAATCCATGAATTTTTTTTCTGCTAGAATTATCTTTTCTAGAATTATGTGCCCGTCTAGAATTATATGCTGAATTGTTAGTTACCATGTTGCGCACTGGTTACAAATTTATACTGTAGAAGATTCAGATTATACAAGAAAATAATGATTTCAATGATAAAAGTTTAAAAACTCTTAGTAGGGCTTGCTAATTAATAATTAATCTTAATTCGTACACTCCCGTTTTTATTATACTTCCGATTTCATTTTACTCAAACTCAATTATTTCGAGCAGGTTTCCTTACACATTTCTATTTCTAACTTTTAATATTTGCTAATGTACTAAAATTAATTTATTACTTCCGTGTGCCTAATTTGTTAAAACCCTTCTTCATTTACCTATAGGAATTTCTAAAAATAAAACCCATTTTTTTTGCATTCTTAATATAATTAGCCAACCCTTTTTTTATGTCCACAGGGGTTTGTTGGTCCGGAGCGAGAGTGAATGGGAGGCCGTCACCTCCTTCTGCGAAGCAGTAATGCTCGCGAAAGAGGAGGCGGAGCGCGCGAGGGAGAGGCAATCGCTGCACCCTCGCGCTCCTAGCCGCCGCAGGAGACGCCCTGGATGGGAGTCAACAGCCGACTCCCGGCCACCGTAGGCGCGGGCTTGCGGGCGGCGAGCTATGGGCAGCTTGCCGCCCGGTAAGGACCAGGCTCGGGTCGACGGCGCGTTGTGTTCCACGCGCGCCTCAAAGAGCTGAAGAGCTGTCAGCACGAACTGACGGGGTCCGCTAGGGCCGATGCCGCCGGGGCTGCGGGTTGTTCGAAAGAGATACCGTGGCCCCTGGCACAGGCAACTGAAGGAACACGGGTGGGTTTTAGTCAGTAAAAGTCTGACACTCCCTTCTGCTCCGCCCCGAGCGGGAAGAGTCATTTGATGATTTCCCACCCAGAAAAAAAAAAAAAAAAAATGGGGTTTGTTGGCTTGTTGGCAGTTGTTGAATTTTAGGTAATTATGAAGTCTGTTCGGTCATTGGGATACTTATATATGGCTTAATCGTAATATCTAAAGACCAATTAACGTAATTAAAAACTTTCAAAATCTAGTCGCAATCTCATCTTAGTGATAATCAATGCCAAAAACTTGTCAAAACCGTTGGGAAATTTGTGGTATTTTTGACAGATTGAGACTGAAATCTGACTGTGAACGTTCTTAAAATAACGACAATTGCCCCTTCAGGTTTCAAGTACTTTCAAGTCTTACTTATAAACAATTAGTGTCGATATCGCTTAAAAGTCGTTCGTCTCCTTAGGGACCAAACCCGTACGTGAAAGTATCTATAAAATATGTTAAGAATGTTTGAACACGTAAGTACGTCTACCTAGAGCCTTGATAATTCCCAGACAGGCACGTACCATTCGTTCTGGTCTCAAAATAGGTTACTTCCAGTATGAGAACAAAGCCATTCGTTCAATATCAAATTATAAAATGGGGAAGAGATCCGGATGAGCCAATTCGATAATACTTTTAGATGATTGGATTTGCTCGTCCAAATAATCTAGTTTGTATGAGATACTAGAATTTTTGCTCATTAGATACCTTCGTGTTTCAGTTCACATTTTAGAATTTACTCTTTTCTCATGTATATGGAATCCAGTCGGAGTATTCACTTAGAAACGGTAGGTCAAGTATATGTATATTCTCTCATGCAATAATACTGACCGCCTCGTGGGAATGTTTCTCTGTATGTTGAACAACGTACGTCGTATGTATAATGTATGTCTTGTGAGTATGGGTTAACTTGTTGACGTGTTCTCTCCCTGTCTATCTCACCCTCTCACTAATAGGGAGTAAGCAAATTGTTTGGGCAGGAGCGCCTTGCAGTCTGCTCACTGTAATGCCAACTTAGACTACGTACACAATGAATTCGTGGAAGACGAGATATGATGGAAACTGTTTGATAAAGATAAAAGTAATTAATTTTGAAATCACGACGTGAATCGGTTCGCCACTGATCACCAACTGTTCAAGTAATAACGTTATTAGACGCCCCACTAGAGCCAGTCACAGCGAACTTTATTAGCTTTTAAATAACGAAGTTCTGCTGTTATCTGCATAGAAGTTGGAAGGGGAACTTTTTCCACAGCAGAACAAACACATTAAAGGATCGCGCGTCCACGTCCTGGGGCGAGGCTCGAAGGCGATAAACTTGCTGTGCTGACGTTGATTTATGTCTCCGTTTGTTTGTCCCGGAGACAGCCGGCTCCCAAGTCCCGGTTCATCCCGGAATACCGGTTAAGATAAGACGCCTCTAATGCATACTACAAATTACTGGACGAAATTGCTGTTTACGCATATACGGGGGACGGGGCGTTTGCTGATTCGTCTGGGGGACTATCTTACCTTATAAGCGGAGTTGATTAACCCGTCTCGCTGCGATGCGATAATCATCTCTAACTGGAAGTGATAAAGTTTTTATTTCTGTGCATGAGTCTAATGGAAACGAGGGAACAAAATTCGCCGGCGAGAGATGACTTGAAGTTTCGAAGTACAATGAAATACATTTTGGGGGGAAACACAATATATTTATATTTAGGCTGTTTATAATATTGGCGTTATGACAAATTGGTCCCTGAAGCGGAAGAAGTATGCGGGGAACAAAAGAAATTTAAAAAAAAGAATGGGGCGTTTTGTGCCCAAAGGAACATAAAAAGTTTAGATGAATATTGTTTAGAAACATAATGATAATATAAGATTAAGAGCGGCTTACCCATTTTTCAGTAAAATCGCATTCAGTCAGCCTGGAAACGGTTCTCAACAAAGTTGGAAAAAATTAGGATGACACATTATGTCCAAACCAATATAACTACAACGCTAAAGTCACACTCGCACATTCGATGTCATAAATAACCGCCAAGCAAATGGTACATGAGTTAATAAAACGTAAAAAGTTGTCATCGGCGCTGACAGGGCAGTGCATGTTGGGTCACGCGTGTCCACAGTTCACTAAACACTCCAAGCGAAATCTGCTCGCCATGTTTTTAATGTTCCGGACATTTTGTGGTTATCGTGTATCCTTGTGAAACACATGCGTTTATGAATTGTGTGTCAGTAAACAATCACAGACTTACGAGTTGTAGGTCGTAGGTTCGAACCCAGACAGGCGCTTTACTTTGTGTAAATTATTTCATCACCACTGCTCTCAAAACGGTGAAGGAAAACATCGTGTACCGAAACCGGCATGTCCTAGAACCAAAAATTCGAAGACATGTGACATCTACCAACCCGCACTGGGCCCGCGTGGCCCACTCCCTCTCGAAGAAAGGAGGCCTGTGTCCCAGCAGTGGGAACAATACAGGTTGATTATGATGATTATGAAACAATCAACAGCGACTCTTGCATAGGTCTTGGGATCGATCACCCGGGCCAACTGTTTTCATTAGGAATTTCTGAGTAGTAGCCGGGAGTGTGGATTTACAATATAACACAACGGAAGGGTCAGGCAGAGGTGTACCTATTCTACTTCAACCCCCATTTCGCCAATAATGTTTAAATCTTATGTAACAGAGGGCGAGCTCAGCTGTAGCACTTGTGAACACTATACAATTCTGCTTATTGCGTTTCCCTGCCAAGCACGATATATATTCCTGGAATTGTATGTTTCTATGTATGTTATTTGGAAATCGACTGCTGCGGATGGAGTCCTGAGGTCTATACCCAAGTGGGGCACTGTTGACGTTTCCAATTTGGAAACATCTCAGTATCAACCTATAGTGTAGATATATGCCTGGTTAATAGCTACTTACTACTACGAAATGTGGGAGTACTAGGTACGGTCACCAAAGGAGATAAGTAACCAGGGTCATCGGATATAGTTCAAGGATGTTTTCGAATGAAATTTAACTTACTTAATAGAAAACAAACAGTTTATTTATCAAATTAAATTTCACTCAATAACATCCATCAGTTTCTTACTAAACTTCAACTATATCTGACGACCATGACATGAATTTATGTCTATCCTTCCTGTGAGGAATACAGGTCTGTTATTACGTAATGAATACGTGGAACTTCAATTCCAAAACAAAGATCAGGTTTGTTCTCTATTGAATCGCCCTCTTCACGTGGGTGTTGGAGGAGGAGAATCAGATTGTTTCATATTAGCTTCTGCCTACCGTGGTTTTCGGAAATCATCCCAAGGGAACGTGTTACCGGTACAAAAAGTAGCCTATGTCCTTCCCCAGGATATCATATATTTTCTTGCCAAATTTTATCGAAATTTGTTCAGTGGTTTAGGCGTGAAAAGTTAACATACAAACAGAGTTATTTTCAACTTTATAATATTAGTATGATGAATACCTAAACGGAATCTTGTTAGACGCAGAGATGGCCGATGTAGTAAAGTTGTGACTGAATGGTGGCCAAGGTAAGCCAAAAAAAAACCAGGGCCGTCCAAAAGCGGGTTAGGTTGATGGTATCGTCAGAGTCGCGGGAAACACCTGGATGAGGGACGCAACCGGGAAGTATGGCGGTAAAATGGGAGGCCTATGTCCAGCAGTGGGTGTTTCTGGGCTGCAATGCTGATGATGATGAAGGAGAATCGTCTGCATCATAGGTAAAATACAGGGTGGCAGGGACATCGACGCTCAAACTGTAACCATGGATTCAGCACATGAGTTTAGACCCCATGGCGTCGAAATTTTTCGTCGGTTATTAAAAAAAAATATTGCTGTTCCATACATTTTGACCGCGTAGGTATTGCACTTTTCTATGAAACAGAAGATTTTTTTTTGATAACCGACGAAAAATTGACGCTATGGGGTCTAAACTCATGTGCTGAATCCATGGTTACAGTTTGCGCGTCGATGTCCCTGCCGCCCTGTATTAGATTCTGCTATAAAATTCTTTTAGACTAAGCACGCAAGTCATAGTTATGGTAATATACGTGTTATGCTACCTTTAATTAACAGTAATGATGGGGTGTTAGCAAAAAATATTTGTAGCATAAGCTCAAGGCCGGTGACTTGTAAGTTTTCAGTATTCCGTAGGCATAAAAAGGTTTTGTAGCTTACATAACCTGAAAAAATATCCCACATCCAAGCCTCCTACACATTCTACACACAGTTTGATTTTTTTGTTAGCGAAAGTAATTTCTTTTACGTACAATTCCGTACGACATTGCTCGCTGCACGTTTATCTTCAACACAAAAACAACTCTTGAAAAATGTATTGCGCTTTTCTACGTGAAGTTTAATGGCTGAGCGTAGTTAAAACACACCTACACGCGAATAACCTTTTTGCTAAAACGAATATGGTACGAAAAAGAATATTTGTTTTAATGGATGCCTATTAAAATACAATAACACATGAATATCACAATCAGGTTCGTGCTGTGAAAGAACAAAAACGAAAAATATTCGAGTTGGTTTGGTTTTATTACGCTTGTTAACGGTGAGTTCTGGGGTTGCTACTCGCCACTATTTGCTTTTTAAATAAATTATCTATAAATTGGCTATAAGAATAAGGGAAGACCAACCTAATATGTAAGAAAAAGACATGTTGTGCCGACCCCAAAATAAATTAGGATGAGAACAGGAGAGTGATGATCTCCTTTTTTGTCCATGTGCAAATCGAAGTCTGTTTGAAGCGGACTTAAGGCAGACAGTGTTATAAAGACCCATGAGCATTTAATGCAGTCATGTAAAGGTCGGGTTAGACTTAACAAATGAATGCACATTCTAGCCTAACTCTTTTTGTGTCTGTTTACACATAGGACAGAACATTCCTTCGTTGGTCTCTCTCTACTGAAATGTCAAGAAAATCAACAGATGAACTTCTTGCTCTTGTTCTGGTTCTATGTTCGTTTTGTCTAAACACACATTGGATCTCCCTTGTTTCATCAAAAAAAAAAATTTGACAAATTATCACTTTTCAAACAATTTTCCGCATAATTACATTTGCCAAATTATTACTTAGCAAATAAACTCTTCACAATATGATTGTAACGCAAACGTAATGTTTGGCAAGTGTACGTTTAAACAATAACTTACTTACCAACTAGTACTTTTACCAATTTTAATGTGGTCAAATATTTCAGTTGGTATAATATATTTTATGCAAAATATAATAAGCCAAATATTTAGTATCGTCAGTTTTCAATTGCGTTGTGTGGTCACAGTTCTAACCTAACCTAGCTGTTACGATTTAATAATATTAAATAATAATAATAAAACTGTATTTCACAAAAATACAGATTTAACACGTTTTATATATATACAGTTTAAATGAGCTTTGGTAGGAGTACAATTCAATACAATCGAAGAACTGAAATCTGTACACAATATGGTAAACCCTGCCTCTCAAACTAGGTATAATCATGTATCTTGATAAACTATACATGGCAATTAGGTAATATTATAATAAAATAAATAAAAATAAATATTCCACAACTATCACACAACGCCATCTAGTCCCAAGGTAAGCAGAGCTTGTGTTATGGGTACTAGACAACTGATAAACATACTTATATATTTCTAAATACATAAATATTATAGATAAATTACACCCAGACACAGAACAAATGATCGTGCTCATTACACTCATTACATATTATATAATATTAAAATGGATTCTAACCTAACCTACAGTTCTGGTAGCAGTTTGTTTTTCGTTCGTCGTTCGTAACCATATATTTTACTTGTTTCAAATAAATTCAAGCACATAAACTCACAAAGAAGTACGTAAATGACATAAACAAAAAGTTCATTTAAAAAAAATAACATTCCCAAATTATTTTTTTTCTTTATTTTTTTTTCATAACATATCATTTGACTAAATTTTTATTGTCTAAAAATTGTTTGTTGTAATAAATCATTTGATTAAAGACCAAATTCCTTAATGACATTATCCTTGGTAATATTCTGCCGAGTAAAAATTTGGCGAAATGAAAATGTGCGAACTAAAATCACTCCAAATATGGCATTGGTATAAAAAAAAGGTTGTTAAAATTTGTTTGAATATTGAAATTTTGTAAATTTTTTTTTTGGCAAAACGGCAGGATCCCTTCCCATTGGAGCATGAACAGAGGACTCTTGGTGGCAGGAAAAAGTATGGAGACAGTACCTACTTACACGAAAAACTACTTTACAAAGCGGCTGCTCTCTACAGCAAAAACTGTTTGTATACTGGACTTAAACGCAACAAAATATTATTAGCCTACCGTACGAAACAGCACAACGAAACAAAAATAAATAAATGCGTATGTAAATCGCTGGAAGGGACGTCCAGCTTAAATTGGTAGATAGTCTTGTTAAGCTACATAAATTGTGGTTACATTCGGGTCTCACTTAAACACTGGCGAGCATTTTAAATGCTCCAGCCAAATATTTACAAGGATAAAATTATTACTACGTTGAACGCCCGCGGCTGTTCGTTATTGAAAATATTTCAATAACTCGTTATTACGCTGTTGTTATTCGCTGATGCGTACGTTTTAATTTAATTTACGTAATGTCCGTGTAATTTTTACATTATCTGTACCATGGTAAGTTTAAGTTCCTAGGAGGAAAAATAGTCCTGACCTGTTGATGGCATTTTTTGGAGTTAACGCTACTCAAGGCTTGAGACAGCTTGGGTTTTATTAAAAGCGATTTTTTATTAGTGGAAAAGTGCAAAAAAAAAAAATCATCTGTGACATGATTCACATCTGACATGCATTGTATGCATGGCAACAAAAGATCTTGATAAGATCTAAGCTATTAAAATGAATTTTAAATCTGAACTGAATTGCATAGTATTTTAGTTGGTTATCCGATTCTTTCCTAGTTTAATATAGGATCCCTTTCCTTCACTTGCACGAAATGATCGGTAAACACATCCATATAAATTGCACTATCTTACACCATGATCAAAATGTATTAAAGTAACTGAAAACGTAGCAATTTAATTATTTAAATGACAATAATGTATTCAACTGATAACGTTACCACGTTACACATAACGTTACTTTAATAAACAATTTTAACGGTTTAATCGCTTCGTGTAACCGAGTCCACGCGATCTCATAAATTACTCAAGTGCCTTACATACAAATGAATTTCTTGAAAAGGTCGTAGAAATTAGAAGTTCACGTCAGTGTCCGGTCACGCGAGCCCGAAAGTCTTTGTACATATTTACCTGTTGTATTATTTAACCACGGTGGTTATAACCAAGTTGTAATTCACTACTCGCTCCCTAAATAATAACTACCTATGTTATACGGAACCACCCATATAAGTGCCGGGGTGAAACTTTTATGACAGAAATAGGGACAAACACGCGCCGTTTTGAGTGTTTAGCTGTGTACTTCTTGCTTAATAGTTGCAGGTTTGTTTCAGAAGGACGTTAAATACGTACCCTTCATTTTATCAGTGAGTGAAACCTTTTGTAGATCCCGAATATTTTGTCCGTAAACTCATTGCTACGCGGAATTTGTGCACAGCAACCTTTTCCTCCATTTCATTAGGTCAAACAACCTTTACTCTGTAAACGTGAATTAGGTGCAGCCTTGAGAAAAACCTCACGCAGAAAAACACATTTATCTCGCAACAGGAAGAGGGCCTTAAAAGATTAACTCGGGAAGCAACTCTCCTCGGTTTAAAAAAAAAGCTATCTGTGGTCGTCCTTGGTCTTGTGTTGTAAAATGGAACACGTGAAAGTGCCAGTCCATAGCTTACAATTAACAAATGACGGACAGGGAACATGAAAATCGAATAGCAAAAAACTGGGGATCATCGAACGCGGACCTCTCATAAATCGGCATCGGCGGGCGTGGAATAAAATAATCGAGTGACAAAGCGCTCGATCCCTGATATTCCATGCATAAGCAATATAAAATGTTATTCTGTTCTGGTGAATAATTTATTCTCGATTGTCACCCTTGTCGACATCGAAACCGAACTTTGTTCACCAGGTGTTCGATCAAACAATTACACATGTTTCAGATTATGATACTGATTGATCTCCATGTTTTAAGATTATCGTGAGGCATTTTTTATGTAGCTCAACGGTGGAGTATATTATTCCCCGTAGCTTTCCTCGAGTAGGGCCAAACATCTCCTATTTGGCACCGATCGTATCATGTTTGCAACATTTGGGTTCCCTTAGTTGATTTAGTTTGCGTTGGTATGCAATTATCCTTATATAAAGTTCCAAGGAATGACCATGATTTACAAGGTAATATGAGCTGCCGAAAATAAAACCAAAATGCTTTAATGCCATGAATATTAATGAATAGCGTACGCGTTAAGAACAAAGATCATTATAATTCATTCCATTTCTTGCTCACTAGTTCCCCGAAAGTCGTAGTATTAATCAAATCTTAAGAAAGTTAATATTTAAAGTGATACAGGCTGAAAGTTTGTAAACAAAAACAGCACGGACGCTTCGACGGAACCAAACGAAAAACTTGCTCTGTTGACATTGATTGATGTGGCCGGCAAACGCGCTAACGCCGCCGACCATTTTACTAAAGGTAGGGTACCTTCATACCTATACTTATTTGTAATTCGGTAACAGTAAAATTTACGCAGCAGTAATTTAATTTACAAGTATACTTATCGTTTTTTTTACTGACAGGAGAAGCTTTTGAAAACGAAGATGAGAATGACACAGTGAAATTTCTAATAATAGTCCCTTTTATAAACTTCGTTTTTCGTTCATAAATTCAATGTGCTCGCGAGTGTACCTCTTGATGCTTATTTGCATTTTCGGAATGACGCAACTCAGGATTTCGTTAAGCTGACGTGTAAAATGGCGTTAATCTCTTATTTAAATACTTAGTAATACCCCGTCCATTGTGTTTGCTCGATTGTACCGGATTATGGAACATTCGAATAGATGTTACGTCGTCACGGTGAAATCAAACATGACGCTTTTAGACGTAAGCTCATTACTTAGGGAAGTAATGATCAAAAGTATTAATGTTATACGTAATAATTAATGTTATGTTGGGTACTTTTTAGGGGATTACCTACACTTAAACATAAAACAATAAAAGCGTCGTTAGAAATTGAAATAATTTATTTTATTTATTATGTAGTGTAGGTATATAAATAAGATGGAATTTTTATAATAAAAACATTGTTACTGGAAACAGTATCAGCAACGATCAAAAGAAAGCTAAGAACTGAGGAAAACAATCAGCTTTTTCCTCGTTTTAAACAGGATGTTTACGAAAATAAAGGAAATTCAATAATAGAGTAGTAATAAATATCTGAAAATGGAGTTTAGTAATCAGGGGAATTCGTTGAAATAACATAAATTAAAATAAATTAAATAATTTGTTTTCTCTTCACAAATAATGGGATCATATTATTTTAGACCTGCTTAAAAACTATGTGAGACTAGTTTGTGAGAGATTGATGTCTGAACTAGGAATACCTGTATAGCAGATCGCCACGGTCCCACCACACTAATCAGTTATTTAGTAAATGTGAAGTTATGAGCATAGCATAAAAATCAATGATAAACTCACAGGAAATAAAAGTTGAGCAATAGCTACCTATAGGCATAGCCCGTCTATTAGGTTCGTTTTTTGAAAGCTGTCTTAGAACGTACATATTCCAGATTACGTAACAGTTAACTTTAAAATGCGTAGTAAACTAAATATATAAACTGCCTTATCTTATTGAATTATCTTATTTAGGGCTTCTTACAGACATTATAACACCGTCCGTGTATCATTCAATGTATTGTGTGTTGCTGCAATTACTAGTTCCATCTGTCAAAAAACGGTTTACTTGATGCGACAGGGTATACACAGCTAGTTTTCGTTGGCCACCATATAGGTTACATAAATGATAAAATAAGCTTTTCATACATTATGAGAAAAACCGCATACAAAATTTTATGTGTAGTGGTACAACAGCATTCACGGTATGTTGAATATGAATAAAAGTTTGATGAATTGGTTAAACCACAATTTACGACTTAATAGAAAATTATATTTCGAACTGATCTAATTTCTCTTTGGCATCCAATGTTCAATGATACCAGATTTAAATAATTTGAGGTTCGAATTTGTAGCTAGTATTTTTCACGTTAAAGGCAAAAACAGTGTCTCGGTTTACAGCAATTTTCTCTACCTCGCCCAAGTCGTAATTACGTTCGAAGGCTTTTAAAGCCGATCGACTTTTGGTTGACTTGTTTTAGCTCTTATTTCAGGAGCCAACCATATATCTTCGCGTGACCTTTTATTTGACATTCAATTACTTTATCCGCATTGCAAGTTGTAGTAAAGCTATTTAATCAAACTACATCCCTGTGACTGGAATTCTAAATGAAAACTTGTAAAAGAAATAGTCTTGAATGAAGAAATCTTTTCGTCTGAAGCTACTCAATTTTATCTGGGGCTGGGTTTACGATAAATATTTAAAGCTTTAAAACATTGAGACAGTAAAATCACACGATTCATGTTCCTGCATAATACATGACATGTTTTTTTCTTCGAAGGGTTCGAGAACGTCGAAATATGTGCATTTTGTATTATTTTGTTCCTCTTCGTTAAGGAGTTTAAAATTAACATCACAAGGCATTTTATATGCGTTTCATTCGTTTAATCCTGCCCTTGAAAGTGTCATCACGGTCCTGTTTCATTCATCTCATTAAATAAACCGGATCTGTTGATGAATAAATTAAGAGCCCGAATACGATATTGGTTTTTTAAAGTAATTTAAACTTTAGACTATTAACAGGTTTTGGATTTATAAACAGATTCCAGTAAATTATCACCACGACGTAAGTATTTTATTTGATGCAGTTCTTAAATATATCTACATAATTTATATTGATGCTAAGTGCTGTTCCTTGGTTTGTAAAATATAGGTAAGCTACACGAGTGCTTTTCATATCTTTTATGTCATGTCGTCTCCTAGGTCTTTCAAATGTCCCAGTCTTTCTATTATCCTTTTCTAAGAAATACTTTTCATAAACACACGCAAACACAAGTATTGTTAAGATTTTCTTGATTTTATTTACAAATCACGCAAACTGTTGTGCCAGAGTCGCACAAAGTCATTTGTGTACTCCACCCATTCCCCTGACATTCCATTCAACGTTTCACGCAGAATATATTCAAACGGAAAGAGAAGCGATTACTTTGATTACACTTTCCGTTTACAATACCCCAGCCGAAGCAGGTCTACATTGTTCTTTAATAGGCATTAAGAGATTTTCAAAAATAACCATTTTGTTAAGATGGATCCATATAACATCCGATACAATGCGACTGGCAGTGGAAATTCTCAGTGGGTGTAACGCTGCCAAGGTTCATTAAACTCTTCAGGGTGCGAAACGTTTAGGGAACCGCAAATTATTTGTTTAAAGTACTGCTATGTATTCAGGATCATTCGAGGGTACACAACATTGTACGGTACCGTATTATTATACAATACAGCGATTGTAATTTGATTTGTTTGCCCAGAATTTACATCCCTCCAAAATCTCGCTCGGGAACAACGAAATCAAGTTTGATATATGTAATATCATTTTGTAGTTGAAACAGCATAGTGGATAGTAAATCGGTGAGAGGGATAATGCACAAGGTTGAAACATTCATGATGATTACATCCATAAATTTCCCAGTTACCTGCGCGTAAATGGTTGATTTATCACTCTCGTACAGAAGTAATGTGTCGCAGTGTTTCGGGTCACCAATTATATTTGCATGTTCGTGCAAATACATTAGTCGTGAGTGCGTGATAAATGACAGTCAGGACGAAATAAAATAACCATCATTTGTACTCCATTGGAATATTTGGTTTTTATTTTCCAATGATCGGAGAGAAAAGCGGATTATTTTTGTTTTTAAAATGTTCCACTAGAATTTCTTCTGCATGGTAGATGTGTTCATTAAGATAAAAATGCTGACGCAATATGAAGACAAAGTGTTATTGTGTAAGCCATTTTCATATAACTTTCTACTGCCATAGTTTTCAATCAGTAGATATTTCTTGTAAGTAACTACAAAGGTTAACATGATTCTGATTTGATCCACAATAATCCCAAAAGGATCGATCATAGTTTAGGCAGGTTAATCATGGATCCAGTGATCTAAGGAAAGTTGGTACAAAGCATGATTTGTTTTTAATAACAATTTACATTGTAAGCATGAACATTTGTGTCGGGATAATCAGGTGGGTTATAGGAGGTGTACATACCAAAACGCGATTATCCACTAAGAACGTTTGTCATTGGAAAGGTATAGGAGGAATTATATTTTCTAATTATAGAAAGGTATCTTTAATCCGCATCGGAAATTGCATTGTGGAATGCAATGTGAAATCAATTCCTGCTACCGAACACTCTTCGTTAGTTTTAAAGAATATTTCATATCAATAAGATTACCGTGCAGAAAAGAGGCAGGATGCACGAAAATCTGCACTTCTTATTTTGTCAATGTCTTATTTTGTCAATTTCTGAGATTTTGGTCTTTGGATTTCTTTAAATACTTATATGCATACTTAAATTCGCAATTTGTTTGTCAGTCATACTGTAGGTGATAAGGTCATTTACCTTACCGTTGTTGTAATAAAGATAAGTACTTATTAGTAGTAGAAAGAAATGAGGTGTAAACGTAGAAGACGGGTCACCATCTCCATGCATCAATAAAATTGACGATGTAATAATAAAATGGCTGCATAATGTTATAAAATTTGTGTAACACAACCGAACTGGAACCTACTCTGGACTTCGATACTCATTTTTATTAAATTTCCGTTCCATTGTTGTAAGTTTATCGTAAACTGCAAATCAACTTTGAAATCCGATTACAAAAATAGTGGGTTCACTAAGTAGCCCAAAATACCAGCACAGTTGAATAATTTATAGAAATAAGCAGTTGATTTATCTAAAAAATATTATTGATGTCTCTCAGACAGTTTTGATTAATTTCCAAGAGATAAAATGAGAAACTGGTAACTCCATATTATTCAATTACCGTAAAATTGAAATTATGGAAGGAAAAGATGAAAATACGATAAGAGGCTTCATTTAATATTCTGTTAAAACTTTATTAAAATATGTTTCACTGTTCGTTCGCAGTACAATTTTTGAGGAGGAGTAATTGGAGATCTGACTGGAAAACATATATAATGTAAAGGATTTTGCAGGATTATTAACGAAAAATAAAAATAAAATAAGCAATAACAAATAGAGAAAATGTTTGGGATTATGTACGAAAGCGTTCCTAGGGCGATGTCCTTACCTTATGGATAGGAGTCCCCCAAAAGTCGTTGAGGAAAATGTTTGATATTGGAGTCTGTGGTCTCAAGTCCCTGTTCTCTTTTATGGCACTTATGTCATCGAAGACGAAACCGCAGTACAAACAGTTGTGGTAGACGAGTATGCAGGCGAGAACCAGAATAGCACCTAGACCACGACGCGGGGGTTCGGGCAAATCCTCAGGCATCTGATTTTGACCCGTCAGGCGCCGTTTACTACGACCAGTTCTGGTTCTTACTGCCGACATCACTCCTCCGAACCTACACACGCCACTCACGCGGTCCATCATGTACGTATCACATCGGCAAACAATTATTATTTACTAATCAACACGAAACACTATTTGAACAGTTCATAATAAGTACAGTCATTTACGTAAAAGCAAAAATGAGCCGCCAGAAATGTTTAGGAGCTAGCGAAAACACAATCACGAATAGAGCCGGGGTAATAAATTTCGCTACACAAAATCAGAGATTAAAAACGACTAATACGTAGAATAACACTACCGAACACTATAAACAGAACGCTATTGTTAATGTTTAGGTTATAACGAAGCACATGTCACTATGTTTTTTCGAAATAATTTCATTTGACATTTATGTGATAGTTTCGTTCCGACGCGCGTGGACACGCCCGCTCACCGGGCAGATTCGCCGACAACTGCCGAAGAGCGACGAGCGAATGCCGCGTCAAGTCACGTGACCCGTCGTTTTACTGCGGGTCGTTTTGAACTAGCGCATGCGCCCCGTACAATGGGCTGGCGGCAAAACATTTTGTGTTTTTAAGTGTTTATTATAATACTGTAAATATGTGATAATACAGTATGAGTATATGAGTATAAAACATAATACTACCTATTTATTATTCTAAACATAAAAAATATTTTAAAATGACTTAATGATTTATCTCCACTTATGTGCACTATTTGTTCATTTATTCAAAGAAAATGCATATCTAAACTAATAAAAAAATATTTTCATCACAAATGATTCAAGTGCAGTGGCATATTATCGTAATTTGATTACCCTACGGTATTATGGGCGCATGCCCGGAGGTTGGCAGCGGACGGGAGGGGTCGGAGTAAATGTTGATGACGACATTTGGTCGGGTTCGGGAGACTGAGATGAGAGCGCTCACGGATCGGAATACGCGCCTCTCTATTATCCGAAATTGCGAATTCAAATTTTGAATATTAGTTGCACACTTCCCGAATTTTCGTTCCGATCGAGATCATTTTAAAATATTACGAAGGTCCAACGTTTTATTTCTGGAATACATTATTTCCTTACTATGTACGTTTATGCGCGAACATGTTAAAGCTGTTTGTCATCTGTTTTTATTTCTTTTGCATCAACTGTACCGAATGATGAACTGTGTTAATAAATAAAAGGTTTTTCATGTCGTGGAGTTTGGTCGCATTTTAAGAGTAAAGTTAGGCAATCTCTTCGTGACTTTTTCGAAATGGAAATATGAAATGGAATATTTTTTTTGTCATAAATCAATGAACCGGTATTGCAGAAATAAGTCTGTGTAGACTCTGAATTTCTTAGAATGGATAAAGTGTTTTGCTTCGCAGCTAATTATTATTGATTGAATACATGCCTGGTTTTAATGATGATTTTTTTCTTTTACGATTGCTTTTTTGCACAGTTTATTGCTACAAGCTGATTATAAGTAGTACAAGTTTTCAACAGGATTAATTCTCTATAGGTAGAAGTATATCCCTAACATATCGAACATTTGAAGCCTAACGGACCAGTCATTAACTTCATATAGTTATGACGGATGAGGTATTTTTTAAAATTGCGAAATTGGCCAGCTCTTGACCTCAATCTTTTTAATCTTATATTGTGAATTGTTTCTTTTTTTTTTTTTACCTTGTTCTCACATATAGAAGCGACAAGAATATCTTGATTTAAAAGAGTGTCCTTGGAGTTTTTTGCTCGTTCTTCTCCATAGAGGTATACGTTTTGGAATGAGCTTCAACTTTCTGACTGACTCTGACAATTCAAAAGTGCATATAAATGGTTTAATGGAAATAAATGCTATAAGTTTGAGTTTGATCTTGCCTATCTCTTGGATGTGGTCTATGATGGAACGGGCAAGCCCAAAAGATGTCTATTCACTCCTGCTTTAAAGGGTTATTCGTGGAAGGGAACACGTGAAAGTTTCTACTTGTGCAACGTTCTCTCTCTCTTCTACCATTATAACCCGACTAGCCAATAAAGGAAAATAATGTTTTATCAATGTAATATTTATGGAGCCTTACCTTAGTGGTTATCATTAAATTATTAAAAGGTTCCTAAGGTTGCTCACCTACTTTTATCCGGATAAGAAATAATATCCGGAAGTTAATCTCAAGGGACTCCATTTCGGTAAAACCGGTGCTTCATTTTCGATGACCCTTGACACGAACATTGAACATGTGAAAAGTTAAGACACGTGGGCGATGTTTTCCCTATTTTTGTACCTTAAATTGAATTGAATCTTGAATATGTAGATATCCTCATGGAAGATTCAATTCATCATCATCTTCCTGCCCTTATCCCATGTTATTTGGGGTCGGCGCAACACGTTTTCTTCTTCCATTCTCCCCTGTCAACTGTCACGCTATCATTCACTCCCTTCTCTTTCATATCATTCCTCAGACAATGCATCCATCTTTTCTTCGTCCTTCCTCTCCCTCTCCATCCATCAACATTTATATTCATCACTCTTTTAGTCACATGCGTTTCGTCCCTTCTCATCACATGCCCATACCAAGCAAACGATTTCCTTTCAACTTTTCTGTCACTGGCGCCACTTTCAAACTTCCCCTTATATACTCATTTCTTACTTTATCCATTCTCGTCACTCCACACATCGAGCGATAGATCGAGCAAAGTAATATTGGGTTTTTTCCATCACCAATTTCTTAGAAGCAGCCCGGAGACTGAATTTGAGCCCGGTTGATATCAATAGGCTTGCTCCCATTACATGGGACTTAACCATAACTGGCGAAATGTGGGTGTGCTAAAGTTACACCTTTGCCTAACCCTTTGGGGTTTACAAGCGTGATGCTATGTTATGTTAATTTACTTATCAAGCGCTTTCGCATATGAAAAGGAAAACACAAAGCGAAGTAATAATTTCAGCATGTTTATTAAAATAGATTTTAAACATGTTTAATTAAATATCATTGTGCAATCATTTAAGGCTTTCATAAAGGGTGGGGACGCGTTCTGGCTTACAATGGCCTGTAATGAAAATGTTGCAAATAAATGGCTCGAGCTTTACTACGTGAGGCACCTGTCCTAGCGCATGAGGAAGCGACTACCTATCAATGATTTTCTCACTCAAGAAACGTACGATTTAAGGTACCTTGTAAGTAAATTAAAAGAAGTACATACACTGAACTATAATAAACTAGTACGCTGGACTTCATACTACCGATGACAAAATTAATACATTTGATTTTCGCCATTTTGACGCTGACAGCAACAAGAGCGTCCGTGGAACTAATGTTTTTGATAGCGAGTTTTACAAGATATATACTCTCATGATAAAAATGTTCTAAATATCTCGTAGTAAACACAAAATACACTAAAACTTCTTATTCCACGATTTAGACCTAAATCATCAGAGACGTAACAAAACAAAACGACGGCCTTTTGCGGCAATGTGTCAATTTTAGTTCCTGAGACGCTCGAGCGGGGCGCTTTGAATCGGCACAAAAACCAACTCTCATTTCATATAGTATATTTAGTCCAGCGTACTTGTATAATATAGATCAGTAGGTACATATATTAGTAGTTGATAGTTGACAGTTAGCACTACCGGCGAGTACTCATTAGTCGCAACATGAGCTATCAAAGATAGTTTAGCCCGATTCAAACTTTATGGCGGCTCGGAACATGAGGCTAGTCGCTGCGCAGTCACAAAATCACGTGTCAGCGGGGGTGAGGTGTGAGGTACTGCGCAGTGAGTAGCGCACTTCAGAGTTTGAATCGGCGGGGTACCTAATTGCGTTACACACTTGCCTTTCATTTTGACAGCCCAACAATCTTCATTGCGTTATTTACGTTGTTGAGCAGACAAATTTTTAGAACATAAGAAACACTGGCAAAGTTCTTCAACATGGTTCAGATTGTGATTGATAGTGTGTTACGCGATTAGGGTGCTGGCTGTACTCGCGACGCTCGCTTGGTGGGCAGAACACTCGCTCATCGCCGTCGCGCACTCGTTGCTCACCCGGTTAGAGATGCGCATTACTCGTTTTTACTTGGCAGCTCTACTCTACATAATCAGCCTATAATAGGACACAGGCCTCCTCTCGGTGAGAGGGAGTGGGCCGTAATCCGCCACGCGAGCCCAGTGCGGGTTGGCAGATGTCACAATATGTCTTCGAATTTCTTGGTTCTAGGACATGCCTCACGATGTTTTCCTTCGCCGTTTTGAGAGCAGAGGGGCACTTCTCGTAATTTTAAGAACGTTCACAGTCTGATCTCAGTCTCAATCTGTCAAAAAAATCATCTAATTTCCCTGCATTTTGACAAGTTTTTGACATTTGTTTGTCGCCGAGATGAGACTGCGACTAGATTTTGAACGTTTTAAATTACGAGAATTGGCCTTCAGTAGTGATGAAATAATTTACACAAAGTAAAGAGCCATTCTGGGTTCGAAACTACGACCTACAAGTCGTAAGTCGCGGCCCTTCCTATTTGGCCACCACTGCTCCTCGCCTCTCGTTAATCGCCGGCGGTGGGTCAGGTCCCTTACACTCAGCTATAGTGGAACATGTTATTTATTCGTTTACATTTTTACTTCCGTTGTTGGAAATGTGACACGTCAGTCAGTTATCCATGTAGTTGGGTTTCTTAACGTATATTTCTTGGAAAAGTTAATAGACACTGTATAAAAGTTAATAGACACTGTATAAAAGTTAATAGACACTGTATAAAAGTTAATAGACACTGTATAAAAGTTAATAGACACTGTATAAAAGTTAATAGACACTGTATAAAAGTTAATAGACACTGTATAAAAGTTAATAGACACTGTATAAAAGCAAGTTTTTTTTTGTATTTTGACTCGTAATTTCTCTGCTCGACCTCGGCTTGACTTTTAGTGGTCATCTTTACGAATATAATAAAGCTGAAGTTTGTTTGTTTAAACGCATTAATCTCTAGAACTGATTTGAAAAAATATTGTTGCATTTAATAGCTCAATTCTTAAAGAAGGTTATGGGCTATACAAGGTGTCGTTTTGCATCCTCGTCAATTTCAAGCAGGCTACTAATGTGTTACTGATTCTCGACACGAATCAATAATAAAATAAGTAGGTATTTTTTTTTCTTATGTTCGGAAATCGGCATGAGTGGGACACGCATTTTGAAAACGCGGTCTGTGTGAGACCGCACTGTAACTGCCCTTTTACACACACATTAAAACGCGGCCGCTTATACGATACCATAACGTGATTCTGTTCTTTGAAAGTGGTGTATTCTTAATATTGTCAAACTTAAATAACTAAAAAAACAAGTATTTTATTCATTATTTACCAGGGATCGTAATTTTATTTGATTATTTATGTTTTTCATAACAGCATCCTGAAATTTGACGAGGATGCAAAACAACAGCTTGTATATGTATTAACATCACGCTAGATAACCCTTTTATTTATTTTTTTTTTTTATAGGAGCCGATCAAAAATAAAAAGTCAGAAAGTACGCTAAGCGAAAATGTTTTTTTTTATTTTTATAATTGGCATCTCGTAGTTGACCTAGAGAGGTCGTGACTACTTAACCCGACTATCCTGTGGTTACCTTATGAGAACTCAAAGCCTCCAGCCAGGAGCGTAAACTAATTAAAACTAAGCGACTACACGCTAAGGGCACCCCCGGTGGGGTACGAACCTCGGCATAAGGGGTCGCTGGGAGAGGGCAGCAAGATGGGACAGGCTGGATCGAATTATTTTTATTATTTATGCTTTGATGAGCACGGCGTTTCCTAGGACTATCTCTGAGAAGAAAGGCCGAAACAAACTCAGAGGTCACAGTCGGGGATTTAAAGCTACAGGCTCAGCTAAGGCGCGGGCTGGCACTTCATCGAGCAAGGGTCGGGGGCGAAAACGAAGTGACAGCGCGGACAGGCGATACTATGCGACAGAGTGGATCGGGGGTACAAAAATTTCACGCGGACGAAGTCGCGGGCAGTAGACAAGGTCGCAGGGCTAGTTGTTTATAACATGAGAATACTTTATCATAGTTATATCGTGTTGGCTACCATGATTGTTGGTTTGGTTTTGTTGCTCTACAAAAGACTAACGACCCTTTTACTAAAATAATGTTGGAGTAATACTCTAAAAAGCTGTTAAAGCGTTAAAAATTTGCAAACAAATTAGATTGTACATTGAACTGGATTTAGTGGAGTGTATGATATGTTAAACCACCAATCGTGAAAGCACTACATGTAATATATTTTAAAAAAAATTATCACTATTATATTATTCGCTTACTGTTAGCCTGTATCATCCCACTGCTGGGCAAAGGCCTGTCCCCATGGCTTCTAGCTCTTTCAACCTAGGGCTAAAGTGGACCACTGGTCGTTTGTTTTGTCCAGCTCGTCCCGCCATCTTCACGAAATAATATACTTACAAAGTCAAATTAAGTTAGCTAGCGAAACTCCGCAGATGTGATTTGTATCCATATCTAAATATGACAGAATGAATGTTTTGATGATTTTCTAAGTAGTATGGTTATTTGAAATATGAGTTTAGAAAATCCGTTTTGTTTTTGTTTTATCGTGTTTAGATGCCGATAACCATGACGACTCTGGACTTTCGCTAGCTAATTAAATTTGACCCTGTATAAAAGATAGTGGCCATGTTCAAGCGCCAACGTAGAAACGCCTGTAGGCACAGACATGTCTCTCGTTCTTCAAATTTATTGAACTGCGAACATCGCTATACTATTTAGTTCTAAAGCGAACAATGTCCACTTCCCCTCACTTCAATCTTTTTCAATTACAGTAACGATTCACTGGACCTTTTAGGCCCTTTGTGGTATCCTCGCCGCTGAGAACTTTCATTCAATCATGTTAATTATTTTCTTAGGGGCATTTCCGAAGGGGAGTTAGGGGACTAGAACTTTTCTATACAGGTATTGTGGAGAAGGCTTTTGAAATTGTTAAGTACGCTCGCGACAAGATTAAAATGGCCACTCCAATTGTGTACGGCGGAAAATGAATACGAATTTGGAAGAGTGTCGCCCTGGATGGGGATTCGTCGACTCTGAATTAGTTTAGTGAACTTTGAAATACGAACTGAGATCTCTGCTTCGTGCTACTTCGTGATTTCTCAGATTAGGTGGGTGACTTGTAACGTCAACTGTTCGCTTCTAAAATGTTTTGTTATAATAATTACTTTGAATTAAGTTGGTTTGATGTTTTAGGCTATATCTACGAGTATATGTATACTAATAATAAAGCTGAAGAGTTTCTTTGTTTGTACGTTTGTTTGAATCTCTGAAAGTCTCAGTCGGATTTGAAAAATTATTTTTGCGTTTGATAGCCTAATTCTTGAGGAAGGCTATAGGCTATATTAAACATCACGCTAGGTCGCTAAGTCAGAAAGAACGCGAAAACGAAGTAATAACTCGGGCAGGCGATGCGATGCGATGAAGCTAGCTGGTACAAAAAGTTAGAATTAAAATTCCTGTAATTTTCTTAAAACTCTTGGAAGTTAATATAAGCGAATGTACCTAGTAAAAAAGAAATACAGAGCCCAGTTATAAACAAGTATTTACCTACTAACATTAATTACTAGGTTGGAATAAAAAGAAAACGTTTAACCACTGTAATTTCTGTTGTCATACACCAAGGACGCTTACCTACATTACTGTTTCTCAAACAATTCCTATAATTTTAATTAAACCGATATTGAAGGACCTTGAACCAGCTTATAAGGGTCCTCAACAACATTGATTAATTTAAAAATAACCATGTAGATAGACAAACGTTCCTAAGTAAACCAAAACACTCATAAACTGTAAAGGCAATTTAGAAAATCAATACAAAACCGTAGCTTACTTGAAAACATTTAATCAGTGAGTACCTACACAACATTTCAACAAACGATAGTGATCCGAAAACAAACTTTGTTTCAGAGTCGCCATCTTGGATTAGAATGGACACTCTCATATCGCAACTGGCCAGTATTAGGACCCGATCACACGTACCACAACCACCGCTCATTGCAGCGACAAAATATGGGCAAGGCATGGTCTTCTCTTCTTAGCGTGTCGACAGCAATCTAAATGGACTCGGCCCAGAAATCGGCTACTTGTTTGGCGCCATCACCAGCGTCCATCAGTTTGTGCAACTGACAGCATATGCAGGACACGATATTATAAGTATCCCACTCCCATCGTTTGTGGAACAGCGCCACAATTATGCATCGTATTTATTTTTTTTAAGCAGTTTCACATGTGAATATTGCCACTGCAACTTTTTGCAGTTTCGTTGTCGCTAGTAGTTGCGATGTTGTTACGTTGTGGACTAGTGTTTGCAGACAGACATATCGTTGTGTTTACGATGACCACATCGTAAACATAACGATATGTCTATCTGGTTACGGTTGCTAGTGCATGGTCTCGCTGGTGCTTGTGTTGTGGCTGCGACGTGCCCTTGATGTGGTCGGTATCGTCCACACAGTTGATTTTTACGGCCAAATGTGGTCCGTGTGAACAAACTACCGGGTCTTTCAGTAAGCGCTTCCTACCTTTAAATTGAAATAAAACAAAGTGTGTGTAAGATATCATCGAATTTTTTTATTTGTTTGAAAGACCTATCGATGCCATTATGTATGGAATATGATATCGTTCAAAAGTCCGCCGCGGCTTCTCTAGGTGACGCGCATCCGAAATGTCCAATTTTCCACAACTCTAGCGCATAAATCAGGCTGAATTTCACCGATGGCATGGGTTATGTTGACTTTGAGGGTCGCTGTGGTTTGTGGTTTATTCGCATGGACCTGCGACTTAAGAAAACCCCACAAGAAAACGGGGACAAATCGCACGATCTTTGTGGCTAGTTCACATCATCTCCAGGTGAGATTACCATGCTCTCAAATTGCTCGTGCAAAAGGTCCAATGTGACATGAGCTGTGTAGCACGTAGCGCCGTCCTGTTGAAACCACTTGTTGTTGGTGTCCATATCATCCAATTGACGCTCACCGTTGACGGTGATGGCCTGGCCAACGTCGTTCTCAAAGAAATATGGACCAATGACGCCACCAGCTCAAAATCCACACCAAACAGTGACTTTTTCGGGATGCATTGAACGCTCTGGAATTTCATGTGGATTGGTATCGTCACCAGTGGACTCAAATTTATCCACCACACTGCGAATAGTCCTCACGGTAGGACGATTATGGCGACCGTAAAATGGGCGATGCGCGCGGAACGTTGCCCGAACAGAACTGTATTTTGATAATACAATTTTATCATTTGCACGTGTTGTTGAACGCCATATCCGTCCATGGCAAATTGGCAAAACAGACTGAATAAATCACAGCCAATTTAACAGATGTAGTTTCAACAGTGCGGCCGCTATCAACTGTCAAAGTTCGGAATCCCTATATAATAAAAAGTATGTAATAAAGTATGTAATAAACATAATATAGGGTCTTCCAGACCCTATATTAATTTTCATGCAAAGTGTCATTTCATGCATCGTGTGTCTGCGGTACGTGTGATCGGGCTTTTATAGTGATGCTCTGTGACAACTGGTCCAAAAGTTAAAAGTCGCCAAGTGAACTGTGGAAAGAGCTTTGCTTAAAGTTAGTTTGCCATCGAATATGAAATGAGGTTAGCTGGTGGAACTAGCTAAGGTGATGAAGTTCTTGGTGTTAGGTAGCTGAATATGTTATGGATTGACCTAAGACGTGTTTAGTGCGAACCCTAGCAAAAATAATATAGACCACTGTATTCACACAAGGGCATATGAAACGGCTATGTGATCTTATGCTAGCATTATGACTTTTTTTAAAACTCTTTCTATGGTTAAGAATATTAGAACCTTCAATCCATTTTATTACTTTGTTTTTTATATTGTGTGTACTTATGACATGTGCCAAATAACCATTTATTTTCTTTCTTTTCATGTAGTCAGCACGATGGCCGAGGGATTGACAGCACAGAGTGTAATTACCACTCACAGAATTTAATGCGTATCGCCCGGGTCAAGAGGTAAAGTATAGCAGTAGCATCCTCCGGACTCTTAATAATCAACTCTTATTAACCACCCACGACGTTTTCCTTCACCGTTTTGAGAGCAGTGGTGATGAAATTATTTACACAAAATAAAGCGCCTGGCTGGGTTCTACTGGGCGTTAAAATATAAGCTGACATTTAGGTAAAGTGTTTGTTTATGTGTTTGACTATAGATAAATTGATGACAAGTCTAGGCCGGGAGTAAAATAAACAGACAAAGAAATATTGAAACAAGTTGTATAAATTGAATGTGGGTGTTTATGCGTTTGAGATTTATTGATGTTGGTTACGACAGACCCACGTTTCAGGCGAAATACTAAGGTTTCTCATGTCGTGTAGTCGATCTAGGTTCCCCTAGAGTACAACTTCGACCGCCTACAGAAATTATTGACATCTCGTGGGAGTAAATAGATTAAATAATTTATTAGAAACTTGCTGGGTACAGGGGTTCGTAACATAAATGTACACGCTGTATAAACCGCACCGTAGAAAAAACGTGTCCGTGCACAAACTTCCATAGTGATCCATGCAACACTGACGACCGTGCTTACCTGCCTACACACGGCGAATAAATTGTTGTTTTTCACGGTAAGAAAAACGTGTGTGTACATAGGCCTGATTTCATGATTATTTATGTTGGTAACACGAGAATTAGCTTAAGTATATGAAAAAGGAAAGGTGTCTTCAGTGTACCTACTTACGGTGGTTAGAGATATAGAATTAGGTTAGTAGAAATTAGAAGAATATAAAATCAGTAGGTAGGCATTTTATAAAATTAAATGAATTTAATAAAATATTAAGCCATTGAAGAACACTGAATGAGACACAATAGAAGTTTTATTGTTATTACATCGACGGGCCTTTAGTGTCCTACAAAATGTTCAGACAGTAATCTGTGAACCAACAAAATAGTACCTACCTAGATTATTCTTTAACGAATTAATGCCGTAATTATAGAAACAGATAGAAAGCCGATGTGTGTCGCGTGGATCCACGTTCGATACGATACGATGGGTTAATGAAGATTGACACAAGCAAAGAGAGGCCTATGGGCTGCCCAGCAGTTGGTGAAGTCAGGCTGTTGATGATGATGAGATGATTCTTTTAAAATCTTATCTCAATAACAATGGGTTCCTTTTGATACATTATATTGTGTAAGACCGAGGCTATTGTGACCTATAGTACCGTTTTGCGTGGATGTGACGCATGTTTTCCTCTAAACCTTTCATATTTTTTTGTGTTTTTTTTTGCGTCATGTTTACCGCAAATAGACGTATTTTCTTTCATTCTTTCTTTCTACTTAAGATATATTATTATATATAGAAGTTCTTGGTGTACTTTAGAAATTAAATATACCTAAAAAGTAAAATCTTATCATCCGATTACAAAAAGATAATAGCGTAATATTTAACTGTAATACCGCGGTACCCAAAAGGGCGGACAATTAATTTAGGTGTCTTTTAAAAGAGGTAAACTTAGGGGTAATGTTTTGTTAATGTGCGTCGCTTCCGGCGAGGTCCGGACCTAAATAAGTTCAACGGAGTTATTAAATAGACAATTATGTAATCCGGATTACCTTTATAGGTTACTTCCGGCTGATAATTACCGATATTTGGTCGTTAGTAATTTTATAGAATGGATGGTTTATTGAATGGGTAAGCTGGAGGTTGAAGATAGCGGATTAAGCGCGATAGGTGTACCTAATGCATTTTGGGAGAGCCTTTGTTTTGCAGAAGACTATGGCTATACAAGTTCAGAAGACTTTTTACTCTAGGAATTCAGAAGACGCTCCTTTGAACCTTGATTTTTTCTTGGAAAAAAGTTATTTTTTTGTTACCACTTTTTAGAAGAAATCTAATAATTATTCAAACTAATCGCCTGTCAAACGTAATCCCTTTGAAACTTCATTTTAGCGCAATGGCATTTGACGTTTCTTGTTAATTTAACGAAGTTAGAGGTTAAAAGCGCAGTGTTTTATAATTCAATTGAATAGTCTAAAATATAAACCGTTTTATCGAATTTGCATTTTATAATAGTACTAAGAACTTTTTCGGATTCTACATCGATCCCTAACAATTATGCGTATATTCAAAACTCACAAAAAATCCTACCTCCACCGCCCCCCCCTTTTTTTGTCTCTCCTCTTTATTTTTCAACAACCTAAACATACCAAAACATCTAAGGATTCAGTTAAAAAGGTAAACCAAAAGAAAAACACGTTAATTCATATCCCAATGGCGGACCCGCAAGTTTTTTGGCCAGTAGGCATGTCAGGGCACGTCGACTGCAAGTCCAGTCCGTTGGGAGCTATGGCCCCTAAAAACTGGCCCACCAGTGATTGATGGAGAGTCGTGTGTAAGCACCGAATAAACACGCCCAACGTCCTCTGCAATCGCCCTCAGGTGCTCTTGTTTTATACAAGCTTTTTTTTGTTTTAACTTGCTAGGGATGTATTTGTTTCGACGTTTCTTTGGAAAATTGGGTCGGATTTTATTTTATTAGTGACTTGGAGAGTTTGTGTTCGGATGTAATTTTAGCATGATGCTTGTGTAACTGGTTTAGCAGGCTCTTTGATTTTATGGGTTTTACTGAAAACTGGCCCACCAGTGATTGATGAAGAGGCAATTCTCTATTCTTTATTGCGTAACATAATGTATATAGTTGGTAGGGAAACATTATATTAGTCACAATTATGGACCCTGTCGGGCACAGCATAAATCAAGTAGGAGAGAGGAGGAAGAGTCGTGTGTAAGTACCGAATAAACACACCACACGTCCTCAGATGTACTTGTTTATATTTTTTTTTTACAGGATTTTTTTGTTTCAACTTGCTGGTAGTAAGTGTGTATGTAGGGATGTATTTGTTTACACTTTTCTTTGGAGAATTAGGTTCCATCTTCTCGTAGAGATTGGGAAACCTAGTACTTATGACGTTTTTATGTATGTATCATATAAGTAACTGGTTAAGGCTCTTTGATTGTGTATGTTTCATTCGACACCTACATAAAATATCATCAAGCTAGTATTTCGTCCGAAGAGTAGGCTGAGGTGTGTAGTTACACCACAGATCTGATCTGTGAGTTACACTTTCATTTTACCAGTTATATTTTAGTCCCATGTGGGTTTAATTTTTTATTTTTAGGTATTAGAAAAAATAAAGGAGTTTCAAAATCTTTTTAAAATAACCTTCAAAAAACGAAACAACTTAAAACAATCTCATTTTTAGTCTCATTATCTAATTTTTTTTAACCTTATCAATACGTCCACCAATACTGCTGAGCGTGCTCCCCTGCTGGCTGTGTGTGAGTGGAAGTCGGGGCTCTGGCTTCAAGCACTCCCGTCACCCAACATAGGCACTATGCTGGGTGACATCACCTTCCGGCTCGCTACCTGTCTGCATTTGGGCGCTCCTTGTGCGACTCCGCATCGCTGTCAGTGCGGTGAAGCTGTCGACTGCCTCTGACACCATGGCCTATCCTGCAGTTAGAGCGCAGGTCGAATAGCACGGCACGCCAGCATTAATGACATCATCTGTCGTGCTCTATTGTCACCGCCGGGGGGCCAGCTGTTTTAGAACCCAACGGCCTGGCACGCGACGATGTGAAGAGACCAGACGGAATGACCATAATACCCTGGAAGTTAGGCAGACCTTTGGTGTGGGATGCAACATGTGTCGACACCCTTGCGCTATCCCATTTTCCTAGCACGGTGGGCTGTGCTGGAGCGGCTGCTGCTGGTGCAGAAAACCTTAATCGGCGAAAATATCCCAACGTGATTGGGACTTATATGTTCGAGCTGTTTGGAGTTGAAACACTAGGGCCGAGTGCCCACTTGGTTTTTCGAGATATCGCCAAGCGGTTAGTCGACTCTTCACGTGACCAGAGGGCTATCCTATTTCTTGGTCAAAGAATTAGCATCGCCATACAACGTGGCAATGCTGCCAGCCTTTTGGGTACTACTGTTCCTGTTGACAGTGAAGCGGACGAATTTTTTGATGCCCTATGATTATGTTGCTTATTTTTTCACATGTACATAATAATATCATTATTTTAAATGTTAGCTTATATGATATTTTTTAAATTAAGTCAGATCATTTCCATTATTAATTTGGCGCTACGGGTATTGTATAAACGTGCCAGAGTTCAATTTAAACATTCAAAAATAATAACACGCCCAACCAATAATGAACTTCTAAATTATTTCTTCAAAACACAAAGTTGCTCAGGTGAATACTTAATTTGATTAAAAGCTTCTAAGAAAGTATGGCCGCAACTTGAACCTGGGTAGAGCGATAAATCACAACGATACAACTTTGCCATTAAAACAAACGCGGGACCGCGACACATCGGGATCAACTAACCTAACTTTACTTCTTCAACCAACTTTATTGTCTGAAAGTTTTATGACTCTCCAACCCTTGCCGTACGTAACTTGTTGTACTTTACTTGACCTGAACTTGCTGACTGCGATATACTTGCTCATTTCTTGCTACATTATTAATATGGCCTACTATATACCTCGTGCCTGTGCTTTAAGTTAAAAAGTAAGGGTTCAAAGACTATGTAGGTAGCTGTCCATATTCCGCGCATATTTTGTGCATATAAAAGATACGCTATTGATCACATTCTGTCGTTTTTATTTTATTTGATGGCTACTTTTTTGTTGCGCGATGGAAAAAAAAAATCCTTATGGACTTCCTCCATGGGGGTGATAGAGGGGTATGTCGGACTCTTACCGGCTAAAACCACCGCAGTGTTCCACATCTGCCTATGGCCGGGGGTGCGGATTTGCATAAGCATTCACTGCTCCCCCGACAGGCCTCAATTTTATTTGATGGCCTACTCACAGGATTTTTTTACACACTGTTCCGTTTCGTGTAAAGCGCTGAACTTGAAAAAGCAGCACTATTTGCATTTGCTGTGCTGGTCTCTACTAGCTTCAGCTAGCGACTTCGTCCGCGTAAAATTTCGGCTCGCGATGCATTCTTTCGCATGCCCGCGCTACTACTGCGTTTTCACCTAGCATACTTTCTCGTTTTGCTCGGCTTCTTAGGGTTGTAGCGCAATGTTAAATAGCCTATAACCTTCGTCAAGATTTGGGCTTTCAAAAACAAGAATAACTTCGAAATCCGACTGGTAGTTCCAGAGATCAGCGCGTTCAAACAAACAAACAAAACTCAAAAAAACTCTTCAGCTTTATTAAGAGTATAAAAGATAGATATGCGAGTCTAGAGCGCGTGGGAAATTCGTCGCGTGAGTAAGCTTCTATGCTTAGTACCATTTAGTTTTAACTGATAAATACACCTGTACATCTACGTGTTCTATAGTCACGACGCCCTCAGGTCGAAGACAGCCTATTTTTATCAGGGCATAACATTTAATTCTGTAATAATGATTTCGTGTACTTGAAATCACACTTAAGCATCACTATGCTTAAATTCTGTTATTAGATTTATTTGAGAGAATAAGGCAGCTTGTCATACTCCGTTTCGGAAAATGAGACCTCCTACGTGCTGCTATTGTTTCGCCACACGATCTTAATGATATCAAACATAATAATATAATCTATTTACTCTGAATGTTTACTTCGAATCATAATTCTCCTGCCCTTATCCAAGTTCACTTGTGGTTGGCGCAACATGTCCTTTTCTTCCATACTTCTCTATTAGTCGTCATCTCGGTAGTCACCCCCTTTCTAACCATTATCATCATTCACACAGTTCATCCATCGTTTCTTTGGTCTTCCCCTACTCATACAGCTATCGACATTCATACTCAAAACTTTCCTCACGACATTTTCCTTAATCTTCCGTGTCACATGCCCATACTATGACAACCGATTTCCACACAACTTTTCAGTTACCGGTGCCACTTTCAGACTGAATGTTTTTTACGATTTATTGTTGTTGTCATAGTATTTTTTTTCGCCTTTCTTTTCAGGAGTAGTCTGATCGAAAATGTAGACTTCATCTAGCAATTTATTTTAAATACACATTTACATAAACACACAAGAAAAAAAGCATTTTAGCAAAAAAAAAAAACAACCAACTTCCAAAAAAGACTACAAAGTGAACAATAACTTTAATTTCGGTAGTCGGTGTCGTTGGATTTGCATTTTCGTTGTTTGCCACCGACTTCCGAAATTAAAGTTATTTTTCACTTTGTACTGTCTTTTTTGGAAGTCGGTTGTTTCTTTTTTGCAAAAATGTTTTTATTTTTCACTTTTAAGTTGTAATGTTTACGAGTAATTTTGGTTTAAAAACCAAACTACTGAACCGTTTTTGATGAAATTCCTATGGGACTAATCTGAAAGTATATGCTTCCAAATAATAATTTTGCAAATCGGCTTATAAATAACGGAGTTCTGTGGTAACAAACATAAAAAAAATACAGTCGAATTGAAAACCTCCTCCTTTTTTGCTTTTTTGAAGTCGGTTAAAAAGAACAGAAAACAAGGTGCACAGGTGATGCTTATTTCTAAAGAAATCCATTTCAGCATACCTACCTACGATAGGAAAGTAGATAAAGAGATGTAGACAGCTGTTTCATTATATGACTTGTAAAAGTGACATATTTATGTATATGACTTGTAAACTCGTTACATGGAAAAAATAATGTATCCTTTTAATTTTTTCCATGTAACGTGTTTAATTATTTGTATGCCAGTCCTTGGCGAAACATGTTAGATCATAATTCTATTTATATGACCTTACTGTACCATGTTTTAAAGCAAATAAATATATTCTATTCTAAAAAAAAAAGTAATTTCGATATCCTATTTAGGGCTGATTTTTCAGTCAACAAAAAAATTTTATTCGTGGAGTAAAATTGACGTCTGACAGATTTTATATGGAAGAACTGTAAAAAATTGAAACTTATTTTTCAGATAAATTTATCTGGCGTTGGAAAAATCAGTCCTTACAGAATAAACAATTTCATTTAATTTCACCGTGTTATGATTTTCAACAATAACTTTTAGGGACTATAAATCTCAACGCCACACATTAAAACCGTCGAAAATATTTGCCAACTCAGTCCATAGATTAAGACTTTTAGCACTTTTCATGATAGATGTACCTTTTAGTGAGCTAAGAGAAACATAGTTGGATTTAGTTAGCAGATTAACGTGAATTTTACTCTGCATAATATCTAGTAATGAATTTGAAACGCTATTGATTAAACTCCGTGGTTAACTACGTAGATAGATATTTTGGAAAGTGGTATTTTAGATAATGACAGCGAGCTTGGTATTATCTGACATTACGACTAATAGCTAACTATCGCAAGTGTGCCCTAACTACAATACAAGAGGATTAATTTGGTCTGCTTGTAAACGTTCTCATGAAACAAGTGTTTGAAATTGCTTCAAGTTTGATGTATTTGCGCCGCTCCTCTAGAGATAAATTTGTTCGAAAACTTGCTGAATGTGAAAAGTTTGAAGCTCACTTCAATCCATTACACGAGTGAAATATTTCTTTGTTTTCTGACTCCAGTGTGGGAGGAGGCGACCTTACAAATCAGAAGTTTACCATTACCGCAAGATCCCCCTAAATACGTTCTTAACACATTCATCACTTTAATTGTAATGCTTTTATAACGTTTGATTGATGACAGCGGAGGATTTCTTTGGAAATAGAGCTGGGTGTTTAATTTCTTGCGGGGAGCATTCTTCAGTTGTCAAGGTCGAATGAAAGTTTTGTTCGTGTCTTTATGAACGGGGGGCGATCAATCTTGGCTGAAGGAACCGATATGTTTGAAATGTAATATCGGTGCGGTTTATTTAATATACCGTCCATCAATCACGGGCAGACGGTGTATATCTAGTAGGTCGGAGACAGATCGGCGAGCAACATGTGATATGAGTCAGCTTCGCCATGTCTCTGTGAAACTGTTTGCCTCTTATTAAACGCCTTTGCTTCGTCACCGATATTTATTAAATGTGTTATCATAACATCTGTCACGATTTTTAGGCTACAAATCTATAATGTATACTTTTATTTTAGTTTTATCAAGATCTATAAATCTTCCCTGTAACTGAAATAAAGTGGATTGCTCCAACTGGGCAATGTCTTAAATTAGAAACATAGACTCGTGTATCTATTTTATGTCTCGATAAAGGATGTTTTCTAGGACTTGTAGGAATGGCAAATATAACTGCCATTCCTGATAAAATAGTAATAGATACTTAACTGAATTTCTTTAACAACAGTAGATTCCTAGGTATGAGGATATAACATTGTTAAATGAAAAGGAAAACATAAACTTTACTTCTTCTTTACTTCTTCTTTAGTTCCGGTAAGTGTTGGAAAACATGGAGGGTGCAAAAATGCAGGGTTTACGCAATGCAATCTCATGTTTTGTTTCAAAGAAAAGCAAGTCAAATTAGCTTAACTTTAATTCAACAGCCCAAACCTAACAATCCAGGACCATATCTAATCGGTAATTCTGTTCTGTAAAGGAATTCTACAATATTTATTTTAATAGAGGGTAATAAATGTCATTAAGATGCTGCTACTAATGTCACACACTTATTTTATATTGCACTGAGGTGACACCCGTATGCAAAGACACTCTACCTCCATAGAGCAGTCAATGTAAGAGAAGAATACTAGCCAATCAGAAGCTATTAAAAACAAAGTGTTAAAGTAAACAAAGAGAAAAGCTTTAACATGAATATAACAACGAAGAACTTGGAACAAGTAACACGCATCGACTCTGAATCAGTGTGAAACTTGCAGTCGGTGAGTTCTTGAATCTATACAACTTTGTACACCAAAGAAATGCATTTTGTTTAGAACTGAAAGTACATGCACAGATAGTAAGTAATCTGTGGTACAGGTACCAAGTTTTACTGTTGCATTCTAGTACTCGTAACAGGTATTTTTCTTTCCGGTGAATAGGTAGGTTTACGTATCTTATTGTTAATGTTAGCTGCAGGATTTTTAATTTTCTGGGTATAAATACTGGCCAGGACGAAAATGTCGTAAGGAAAGTTTTGGGTATGAATGTCGATGGCTATAAGAGTAGGGGAAGATCAAAGAAACGATTGATGGACTGTGTGAATAATGATATGGTTAGAAAGGGGGTGACTGCCGAGATGGCGGCTAATAGAGAAGTATGGAAGAAAAAGACATGTTGCGACGACCCCAAATAAATTGGGATAAGACAGGAGGATGATGAACTATTGGCCATGGTTATGCCAACAAAATAATCGCCTCTCTTTGTTTATGTACGTTCTCACATACGTATGTTCTCTGTACGTTCTGCATCGTTCTCACATGCATAATTTTGAACATGAATGATGTAACCAATACTTTGTAACAATATTATTATGATTTAAAAGATTGTCCATGGAGTTTCTTGCCCGTTCTTCTCCATAGGTACCTACTACGCCTTGGAATGGGCAACTAGCTTCATCTTTTTGACTGACCGACCTTGACAATTCAAAAGTGCATGTAATTGGTTTATTTGAAATAAATAGTTTGAGTTGAGTTGAGTTGAGTATGTCATAAATCGCAATGTAAAGAAGATCTGTAGCCTTGAAGGGAGCGCTAACCATAGAAATCTCGAAAGGTGTATTCTGCTGGATATGAACTGCCATTAAAAATATGAATACAACATGTATCAGAAAGGTGTGGTCAAATTTAAGAGTGTTATGGTCTGTACAGCCATCAAACTGAACAATTTCTTCCATGGGGACAACATCGTTTTCGCGAATAATGATCAGCTGTCCTATGGGCCAGTTGATCATTTTTTCAATGCAAAGAGTTTTGAATGGGACAGTTGATAACTTTTTGAATGGGACAGTTGATAACATTTTGCGTTTACGATGTTTGTCCCATGGAGAAAGTTATTCAGTTTGATAGTCTGTACCACACCCGCCACCACACAGGTCGATCGATCAGGTTAAGCTACGCTTGCTGTGGTTGGTCTGCGGATAGGTGATCACCTTTGCATACCGAGACCCCTCCTTGCCTCAGAAAGTACGTTAAGTCGTTGGTCCCGGCTGTTATTCATGGATCTTTGACAGTCGTTACGGGTAGTCAGAAGCCCAAAAGTCTGACAACCAGTCTTACCAAGGGGTATCGTATTACCTAGTAACTGGGTTGTAGAGGTCAGATAGGCAGTCGCTCCATGTAAAATACTGGTATTCAGCTGCATCGGGTTAGACTGGAAGCCGACTCCAAAATAGTTAGGAAAAGGCAGGCAGATGAGGAGTCTGTACCACACCACCCTTAAATATAACTATATATTTCTGATACACGCTGTATAGGTATAATTATACATTGTGGGTAACACTCCATTAAATAATAACCAAGCGGATATGGATACCATCAATACTTACTGTTGCAGTTTAAAACTTATATTGAATATCACTAATTAACTCTTTACTTTAAACGAAATCAATTTAATTATAATTAATATTCCGTTATAAATTTTACACTTCTGAATTGCTTTTTATATTAACTTTAGCCACACTAATTATTTTAAATTTCACCATTTTCCATCAGTTTGAGCACCCATCCATCTGACATTACTTACATTATACGTTTGTCAAGCCACAGCAGACGACCGTAATGTTCAATGGCGGATGGTTATCAGCAGATACGAGATTATAATCAATTGATTGAATGCCTCCATCACTCATTACGGAGCAATATGTTCATTGAAACAAACTTACGAGTTACGACTCGTTATCGGTAAATTGATTTCCGCTCCTATAAGTGACTAATTGGTGAATTCATCGTTAATTTAATGTTTAATGACTAACCCGTAACGACTGTCAAAGATCTACAAATGACAGCCGGGACCAACGACTTAACGTGCTTTCCGAGGCACGGAGGGGTCTCGATATGTAAAGATGGTCACCTATCCACAGACCAATCGCGGCAAGCGTAGCTTCACCTGATCGATCGACCTATGTGGCTGATAGTATTTAGCCAAGGACCCCTTGAGATGAGAATAGAGAAGCATTGTTTCATTTTAGAATGGCCTTAAAATTCATACTCCCACTAGATATAATTACTCACAAAACAATAATCATTACATTATACTAATTAAGGCTGGACTCAATCAGCAGCAGTTTATATGCGTGTTAAATAGTAGTTACTTGGTATAGCAATTAATTTGGTGGCTGACTGATTTACGGCACCTCCAAAACTTTGAGACCACGCTAAACCCTAGGGCCCGGATGACGTCATCGCTGGCCGTCGTCAGGTCAATGAACTACCCCTTAAAACGAAAGGAAAAACCGAAGAAAAGACACTTCAACTAGAAGCAGACTACGTCTGAGACCCATTAATACTAAGCGCAAAATATCATGTTAGACGAAAGTAACCCTGCCATCATTAAAACTTACTTAGCTGTTATTATAGTTCTTAGAAGAAATAGGGCAAGGGCTACCTCTAAATGTCATTCGCTAATGACGCGTGACCACGAAAGGAATCCTGTCTCCGACACAACTATTAATTGACGAAGGGTTTCGGTATGTGTGTGACATTTATTAATAGCTCCCGGTCGCGTTCAGGAAACCATGATAGTGTACCTATTAGTTACACGACTTATTGCTCCAACGAAATTAATCTAATCTCTCGATTTATTGTAGAATAGAACTTTCTACTTAATCATATTGCTTAGTTTCGGCATTGGATCTCGAATTCAGATTAGGTAATCGAATCTAAGTTTGACAAATAGCTACTGTCTAATGTTCCATTTCAACTAAGTTATTCGATCAGGTCAGAACTATTCTGACAAATATTAGTTCATATTTGGAAAATGTTTCGGAACTCAATATCGTCTATCAGATGTAGGAATAACAATAAGAAGTAATTAAAGAGCAATTGGTTTTGGTAAACGACTTTGTGAGTTCGTGCTTTCATATCATGTATCATCTTAGGCTAGTAATATCAAGATAAAATATTACCCTAAACTTCCCCGGAAGCAATTCCCACCGTCGCTTGTTCTTCAAAGAGTTTGTATGGAAAACGGACAATTCGGTAAGCCGACCCATCCCCGAACGTATTCACTCGAACTAGTCGAGGAGCGCCACTAACGGGAAAGTTTTGATTTAGTGCTTATAGCTGTCCCAGTCGGAGAGCCCTCTTTAAAGTTTTAGTCGTGTAAAAGAATAAAACTGTTGGAACAATGCTCGTGCTCAAGCATTCATACCGGGTTCGGTAAAGCATTATAGAAATGTACGGAGCCACCGACTCAATTGCTAGAGCGCTCTGCGACATAAAATCTAATGTGACCATCGAATGAATATTATAAACTTTGCGGTGGAACTGAATCAGCTTATTTCTGGTGTTAGGTACTTCTTTTGTTTTTGTTGTTAGTCTGAATCTATTGGATGGTTTTGAAAATATAACATACACGTTTTTCTTGCCGTGAAAAACGGCCATCAGTGTTGTATGGATCACTATGAAGACTTTTTGACAAACACATTTTTAACCGCGTCGTACGCGGTTAATACACCATACCGTAACGAAACCGTGCCGTGTACAAAAGGTATTTTAGACAACTAGTGCACTTTTTTGGTAAATTAGTCTTGGATTATTCTGGATTATTTGAAAACTGTTCTATAATAAATAATAGAAGTAGGTACTTACATGCTTTATATTTCTATTTCACAAGATGAGATACAACTACCTAGTTTTACTCGTATCTTTCGCTTGAAATTGAGAATCTTGCCAAAAAGTTCAGCTTTCATATGTTTGGAGAAAACGGTTGGTATCATTGCCAACACTATCCATCATGTATCACCTATGACCTTCGATCTTCTGCTGGTTTCATATAAATAACAATACAGAGGCAGTATAAAGATAGAAAGATATCTGGGTTAGATTTCAAGAATAGATTGGTTCTGTTGTTGCATTATTTAGTGTCTCGGAGTGACCTCTAAATATACTATGGATTTTTCTTGACCATTTGTGGGTATTTTTATGGAAATGGGGACATTGAAATGACGAAGTATTTTTTATTTATTTCGGATCTCCAATAAAAGATATACACAATAGATGACACATAAATAAAGGGCAACATCAGGTATAAACTAGGAGTACTCCTTCACTTATAGGAGGATAGGAGACCACATCATGCACAATAATGTCAACAATTAAGCTAACCGTGGGATCCAAGTGCTCATGGTTTGTCCAACGAAATCTCCAAACGGTTGGTTGACACTTCCCTGGATCCAAGGTCTGCCTTGTACCTCGTTTAAGTATTGCCATAAAACGTGGCAACACCGCCAGTCTCTTGGGTACATTATCAGTCGATAACAATGCTGAGGATGTTTTCGACGACATATTTTAGTTTGTTAATAGTTTTAGTTAGATTAGGTTATTATATTTGTAATTTAATAGTTTATTAGTTAATTTAGTATAACAATTAATCCAGTGTACATAATTATATTTTCATTCTCTTTAGTAAATATCAGCTAGCTAACAATATGAAGGTAATTTACTAACAAGTTTTGCAAATCATTACCTATCAAATTATTAATTATAGTACGCAAAATACGCGCACTGACGTGGAGTTGCGGACACTAGTCCGTATTACCTATTATCAAATTATATTGACAAGGCTTCTTGTAACTGCAAGCCCGTTACATGAAGGTGTCATTACAAAGAGTGGTTAATCCAACAGAGAATAAAGTAAGTTCACAAAGGATGTAAAAAGTTCATAATGTCATAAAGTATACCATTGAGGAAAATACGAGTGAAAACTACAAAAAAGTGTCAGTTGATGGATGCTACACTACTCACGTTGGTACAAGCTCACATCACTTTAACCGGCAAACAAATATGAAGTTACAAAGTCTCCGAAACTTCTGTATAGTTCCACTTTATTATTAACTTTTATTTCCGCCGAAAGTGCAAAGAGGAACAGGAACAAATGGGATCAACTTGAAAAATGTGTAACAATAACAAAATGGGAAAACTTGAAAGTGACACCGGGCCATTAGGCAGTGCGGGGTTGACGCCGGCGCACTCTCACCATAATGAATCAAAAGTTTGTCGCGACGTAAATGGAATACGGAACTTTTTGGATCGAGAATAGTCATCAGTAACAGGTACTCTTAATTTATTTTATATATAAATATTTCGACGACCATTTTGTGTACGAAAAAGAACTGCTATTAAAACTGTGAGAACGTCTTATTCCAACAATTATATATAGATACTCATATTATAAAATGCAGAAGTAACTCTTTCCGTCTGTCTGTCTGTACCTTTTCACGTGTTAACGGCTGAACGGATTTCGGTAAAATTTGGGTAGTACGTTTCCTTAAGATAATTGCCGAGTAAAGCCACGGGCAAACGCTAGTCTATGCTAATATTATAAAGAGGTAAAATTTGTTTGTTTGTATGTTGGGGGTAATCTCCGGAACTACCAGTCGGATTTGAAAATTATTTTTGCATTTGATAGCCCAATTCTTGAGGAAGGTTATAGGCTATTTAAAATCACGCTACAACCCTTAGGAGCTGAGAAAAAAAAGCCTGAAAGAACACTAAGTGAAAACGAATTAGTAGCACGGGTGAGCGGACGAAGTCGCGGGCAGAAAGAAGCTAGTGAGAAATACTATTAGTGGAGCAGTCAAACTAAGAATAGTAAACTTCCTACTAATATTATAAACGTTAAAGTTTGTATAGATGGTTGGTTACTCTTTCACGCAAAAACTACTGAACGGATTTGGATGAAATTTGGCACACAGATGGTTTATAACCAGGATTAACATAAATCCCTTGATATCTTGTGGAATAAGATGAGATCATCCCAGATACCGTGTGAACTTATTAATATCTTTAAGTATTGGTACGGAAATCAGGTGAACAATGTGAAGTGGGCGGGCACGTTGTCGGACCCATATAGGTTGGAATGTGGGGTGAGGCAGGGGGGTTGAGCTCTCCCTCCATTTTTAGTCTGTATGTGAATGGACTGATTGAGCCGCTCAGCGAGCAACATATCGGTTTCACATAGATGGCGTATGTTTTATTAACATCAGCTACGCGGACGATGTGGTGCTGCTGAGCGCCTCGGTCTGTGGACTCAGGAGGCTGATGAGTTTATGTGAGGACTATGCAGCTGATCACGGACTGCTGTATAATGTAAAAAAGAGTCAGTGTATGGTTTTTCAAGGTGGGCCTAGGAAAGTACTGGAAATGCCACCCATACCTAAAGCTGAATGGCTCACTCTTGGAAAGGGTGGACATTTTTAAGTACTCCGTGACTCCTGACTTGAGGGATGATGTGGACAATGAGCGGGAACGGAGGGCGCTGTCGGTCAGAGCGAACATGGTTATTCGCAGGTTTGCACGGTGCTCTAAAGATGTCAAAATAACGCTTTTTAGAGCTTACTGCACTACACTGTACACTACAGCTTGCGGACTGACTATACACAAAACTCGTAAAGCGCCCTTCGTGTCCAGTTCAACAACGCGTTCAGGATGATGTTGGCGCTCCCCCGCTAATGCAGCGCATCGACTATCTTTGCGGAAGCGCATGTGGATTGCTTCCACGCCACTATGCGCAAGAGAAGTACGTCGCTGGTGCGGGAGCGCTAACAGTATGCTGGCCGCGCTCGCGGTAAGATTGGATTGCTCCATCATCTCCCACTGTTGTGAGCGACATGTGGCAGGCTGATGCGACTAACGAGCTCATCCCTTTTGTAATTTGTTAATTTAATTATGATTATTTTTTATTATTGTGTATCAGTTATTGTAATTGAATTGAATTGGTGGATTTGTGTATGTAATCTGACTGTATGAGTGTATTTTTTTTCTATTATGAGTCAGTGATACTCGAATTAAAATTATTTTATTTAAATTTTATAAATGATACTTTTTATCCCGATGTTCCCACGAGATCGAAATTTATGCGGGTGAAACCGCGGGGCGAAGCTAGTAGCCAAATAGCAAAGGAATAAAGACTAAAAAAAAGTTAAAGTTGGTGTATTTTAAATGAAGAGTTTTTGAACAAATGCTTTTCAGCAAGCAACAAGGCATGTGGTGCTTAAAGGTAAAATGTGCTTTCAAGTTACGTGACACTAAGTTTTTCTGGTGTGTCATATTTTAAATTTTTGTTACAATGTAGGTTCGCCATCGTAATCGCGAATAAAAATTCAGCCGTCCCATACATTTAGGTCGAGTAGGTATTGAAGTTTTCTATGGGACAGTTGATAAAATTTTCGCGATTACGCTATTTGTCCCATGGAGAAAGTTGTTCAGTTTGATGGTCTGTACCACATCCTTAAATTTGGCTGGTCTTTAAAAAATCAGCCTGTATTTGTAATTTTTCATTTCGGATGCAAAGTTCTTACAAAAATTTTAAATAATTTTTTTACTTAACTTTGTCTTTCAATATTTGTAGGCAAACTGGTTTCCGGCACTCTAGCAAGAAGGGGGTTAGCGACAATTATGATAAATTTGATTTCGGAGTAAAGTCCCATATTTTGCAGTTTCATCTCTCAAGTTTTGGACACATTGCAGCTAGGGGTAAGTTTTAACGAGATACTATTGACTCGGCGCTTGTCGTAGAGCTACCAACTTATAGAGCCTTATTTAAAGTACAAAACTTTTGGCAATATTGTGAAAGCGATTTTCTCTTCGAAGTTTTTATCTCACTCCAGTGCAGACTGCGAATAGTACTGGCTATTTAAAATACAATTAACTAAGTACTTAAAAGTAGGTACTAGAGCAGAAAGTTGGTTGTTCTGAGAGTTGCTCTATATATTTTGTATATAAGTATTTAAATCGTCTTTTGTGCACTTGTTAAACATAATAATGGAGTAAGAATTTGGTTTTACAACGTACAGTCACCAAAGAAGATAAGTAACCAGGGTCGTCGGATATGGTTGAAGTTAATTAAGAAGCTGATGTTTTCGAATACATTTTATTTTATTTAATAGGAAAAGAAACAGTCAATTTATCAAATTAAATTTTATTCGAAAACATCCATCGGTTTTTTACTAAACTTCAACTGTATCCGACGACCCTGGTTACTTATCTTTTTTGGTGACTGTACATTCAAGGTAAGTTAGGTACGACTAAAGAATGACGAAAAGTGTCTCTCAAAACCAGTACACTGCGGTCATCATTTGGTTTGCCAAACACGTAATACGATCATTTATCATTGATCATTTTTTTTTTTTTTTTTTTTTTTTTCGACACAGGAGAAATTCCTAGTGTGGGGCAACGTTTAAAAAAAAAAGATATAAAAAAATATTTATGTATTGCTATATACCTAACACAAGTATAGTATCATAGTGGTAGATTAAGGCTTGGACTGTAATTCGTTTGATTTAAAAGAGTGTCGTTGAAGTTTCTTGCCCGTTCTTCTCCATAGGTACCTCTACCTACTACGCTTTAGAATGGGCAACTAGCTTCATCGTTCTAACTGATCGAAACCTTGAAAATTCAAACGTGCCAGTAATGGGTTTATTTGAAATAAATACTTTGAATTTGTTTCGCTACATGATGACGCTGCTTATCAAGAAAAAAAAAAACAAATCTAATACATTGAAAACTATTTGGCCGACTTCACATTCGTAATACTGCTTCACTTGTCTATTTTGTTATAGTAAATAAGGAATGCGATGGAATGAAAATCTCTGTCTGTCATCTTGCATTCGGTCTGGACTGCTTATATCGATTACTGGATCCTAGAACAAAGTACATAGTTACCCATATGTAGTACAAATACAGTCTAACAATTACCTACTCGGATACGTAATACCTTCGTCTAATTGGCTCCGTTTCTACAAATGATGCAGTGTCTGATCTGAGGTAACACAGGTTAGCAGATCTAAGGTGCAAACTGTAACGACTTGGGAATTAAGCGCTTTTATCGCTAACTGTGCTAGTAATTGCGCTTGAAATGGTTTTGGTTGGACAGATTTTAAGCGAGGTCTTTGCTCTGTCTTTATTTTTTGTTGCTATATATTTGTACTTGTACTTTCTATACAAAAGCTATAGGCTAGGCGTATTCATGGTAAGCAAAAGTTGGCAATACTTTTTGAAGCACATGTTTTTTTTTGCTGGTAACATTTGGTTTTAAAACATGTTTCAGGAAATAGAAAGTCAAGTTGGCAACATATAGTATGTTGCCGGTAACACTAAATCATTTTGCTATAACAATGTTGTGCTAGTTTTATTAAAAATGAATATAGCAAAACGGCAATTCGATAAAATACTCTCCCAGATCCACTATCAGGTATTGCTTAAAAGCGCTTTACAACGACAACCTATTTTCTGCGAACTGTGATTCTTGGGATTAATTTGGTGAGCATACAACTGTAAATCAATCAGAATGTTTGGAGCAGTTCTCAGAACACTGAAACAACACGTAGATACCTACATGTCGCGCATACTGTAAATGAAAATTATTAAATAATTAGCACACATTTTTGAAAAACAAGGTTGCTGTTACCTAACATCTATAATAACATATAGTTGCTGTTATATCTATATACATAAATAATATGTTATACCTTTCAATTCCGTATTAATCAGATGTATACATATAACCATCACGTGGGGCCCTGACACAGCTAGAAGGTGTCGCGGCAGACCCAGAAGAAGATGGCGGGACGAGCTGGACAAAACAAACGACCAGTGGTCTACTTTAGCCCTGGAGCGAAAGAACTAGAAGTCATGGGGAGAGGCCTTTGCCCAGCAGTGGGATGATGCAGGTTAACAGTAACAGTAATATAAAGGTAAGAAATATATCTATGGTCCTATACAAACAATAACATTTAGTCTTTCCTATTTATCTTAATATAAAATTATAATTTGTACTATCTGAAAAGAATGACAATATATTAATATATATTGCTTAATAAGTGTATTAAACGCATTATTATTGACATTCAATTTTGACATAACTAACTTCTCAATTTAATTGCACTAATATAAAAGATAATAATTAATTAATAATAATGTTAATGCATGCTAATTTATCATGATAAGGGCAGGCGAATGATAAAATTGCAATGCTTGTAAAAGGCTGCTAAGTCATAAGTATGTACTAACATATAAACTAACGTCATTGTAATCTTAAGGTGTCTACAGATTTACTAATTTTTTGAAGATCGACATGAAGATTGACGAAGAAGTACGTACTAAAGAAAATACGTACTGTCAATCAGATAAAATTGAGCAAATCTGTAGGCAATTTAGGATAACAATCAATAACAATGACGTTTGTTCATACGAATCTGTTTAAAAGCGTGCTGTTGAATTTTTAACTTTCGGCGCTGGGCTGAGCGTTGAAAATCCCACAGCGCGCTTTTACCTAGCTTTCATTTATTTGTCACTAAGGGCTGATTTTCAATGGACAGATAATTTTTATTCGTAGAATAAATTTGACGTCTGGCAGTTTTCTAATGGAAAACTTGTCAAAAATTTAAAATTATTCTCTCCTGTGTGTTAGTGAAAATGAGCATTGCTGGCAATGATGAAAAAATATATTCTGGAAAAACTTTTACTGGACTCGAAGTACCAACTCCGGTAGATATTCTCCTACAAGTAGAGTTACTTGTAGGAGAATATCTACCTAAATTTTAGTCGAAAAACAGAGGTTTTCGACTAAAATTTAACGGTTCCAGGACACCTAAAATCCCTTAAACACTAGTCGTCATAAACTCGCTTTACCTTGCAATATCAGTAAGGATTATCAGAATACATTTCTCAAGTTAGAAAAAAGTATGTCTCTTGGAAGTTGTTAACTTGGTTCACTTGAGTTCCGCGATGTGGGGTGGAGTTTAAGGGCGATTAAGGGTTCTTCAGGAAGTGGAAACATACTGTAGATGTTCCTGTGCCGATATAGACTAGGTTTAATGGAATCTGGAGTGGGATCGAGTAAAATTGGTGCTGGATTTAACAAATTAAACATGCTGTTAATTTCGAATTATAATGCTTGTTTAGCATGCCTAAGTATTTACTGCTGCGGCAAAAAATGATTTTTACCGAATTATTGGAAACATGTTCACAAATTATGAGTTGACTTCAGAAGGAAACATACACTAAATTAATTCGAAAAAAATCTATTAGGTATAAGTCGTGCCCACGCACAAGTTACAAATAAATGAGAATGAATAAGATATACCTACACATAGTTATTAGTTACTGAGAAATTATTTTATTTTATGCTGGAGTATTATACTCTATCTCTCTATTGATTATTATTTCTATAATTTTATTTTATTTCTCTGTTAGTTATAATGTTGGTCTAGCAGTTTGAGCATTTTATGCGGCCTACCCAAATGTCCTTTTTCAGATATAGTTCGTCGAGTCGTTGAGCCCTTCAAGTTCCGAGTTCAGCTACACGATTACTGACAAATGCGTACACTGCCTAGACTGTCCACTCAATTCTATGTGGTACTTTCCTCAAAAGACCACTTCAGCCATCAATCTAAGACCCTTGTCTTACCAATATTATGTCGGGACTTTAAAAGACACTATGACTGAGAGTTTGATTTGGCCTTTCTTCTCAGAGTAGTCAGATAGATAACGCCGACCTCATCTAGATTATTAAAAAAAAAAAAAAATATTCCGTTTAAATGTGATTCCGATATCCTATTTGCAGAATTAATAAATACATTTCATTTTACTATGGAAAAAGTACGGCTCTTACAATAAAAATATAAAATGGTATGACAACGTAGATTACAAAGTAGGTAAGTAAAACAAAAGAAAAACCTTCAGTAACTATTATTGTCTACTGCTACCTATTCTGTCAAGTCTACACAGGTGACTGCACACTGCTTTTCAAGAAATCATCGCAGATTCACTCCACATTTTTCTTAATACCCAAAATATTTGCATTTAAACAAGTATTAGCTTCTGCTCGCGACTTCGTCTGCGTGGACTTCAGAATAAAAGTATCCTATGTGTTAATCCAGGTTATAAACTATCGGTGAGCCAAATCTCATCCAAATCCGTCCAGTCGTTCTTGCGTGATTGAGCAACAAACATCCAAACATCCAAACTTTCACATTTGTAATATGTATAAGGGCGAATTTCACCAAGTTTTCACAGCTAGAATAAGTCTTATCCTGAGAATAAACTTTGAATTTGAGAACTGTCAGAAGTCAGTTTTATTCCACGAATAAAACATGTCTGACTTTGATAAAATCAGCCCTTAGTAAGATAATTATGATTAATATTTTGTAGTGTGTCATGTATTTTTTGTGCTATGTATTTTTGTGGTGCAATAAAGTATATATAAATAAATAATTCAATATCTATCATGTTTCATATTAAATCTAAGAGACAAACACCTATGTGGTACCACCGATGCACGGAAGAAGGAAAAAGATGAATAACATAACGGAAGATCGGTCTATGATTACATCACTGTCCCGAAGGAATAAAATGGAACGCTGTGATTTCGATATGTATGAAAGACGGTTACAATACTCTCGTGTTCTCAGTGGGTTCTGTATGTTTGTATCGATTAGGTGTTCTACTAACTTTGACTTTTCCGTTGTTTTTTTTTTCAATCTAGAAATATCAGGCCTAATTTTTTTTGAAGATACGCCTACAGGTTCTTTTGTAGGTTAATTCAAATTCTGACCTTTATTTAACCTACAGCATGTGGTTGATAAAGGGTATTGCCCAAGGTACTTTTATTTTCTATGGTATATTTAGGTATTGTAATTAAGTAAAAAAAAAAAATAGAAAACCAGTTGTTGTTACTAGAAAATAAAGCTCATTTTCAAAAGTTTGGAGTTGTTTTCCAGTCTAACTAGCTATATGTTTACTTATCACACACAAAGTGACTGTCGTCTATCGCCTTCAACTGACAGAATTAATATGTTTATTTCTACACCGGTCCACTCAAATCTGTGTGGTTTTTCCTCAAAGGACCATCTCAGACACCTAATTTTGGTCAGGCCATATGAGGACCATGCAGATTATGCATGGTTCTCATATGGCCTGCCCCGGATTATGTCTGGGCTTTAAAAAAGACTGTGACTCTGAGTATGTTTCGGTCTTTCGTCTCAGAGTAGTCGGCAAGGAAACATTGAACTCATCGAATTTTAAAACATAATTTATTTTTGACGTATAAAAGAGTTTTTAGAACCAACTAGCCGCGCCCTGCGGTTTCACCCGTATAAGTTTCAATCCCGTAAGAATACCGGGATAAAAAGTATCCTATGTGTTAATCCTGGTTATATACCATCTGTGGGCTTTCATCCAAATCTGTTCAGTAGTTTTTGTGTGAAAGAGTAACAAACATCCATCCATCCGTCCATCCATCCATCCATACAAACTTATTAGTAGGATTTACAGAAATAAATATCATTTAGGTACACAACATTAATCACCAGTCACAACATTGTGTGTACATTAAAACACAGTACCTACCTAAGTACCTACGTACTTAAAACTGGCTTGAATTTCCAAATATATAATTTAGATCCATTTTATAGCACCTTACGATAGAACCACCCCAGTACCTAATAGTTATAAGATTTCATACCTGTATAACGGACAAAATATCGTGTGACCTGGGATCCTGTCTTATGGGAAAATTTGCAGCTGCTTTCAGAATAATAGTTTTCATTTTGATTTAGGAATGAAGGAGAAATATGGGATGTCTGTTAGGTGCTTAGATGTAAGATAAGGAACAGGAAGGCGTGAGAAAGGTTACCTTAGAACTGAAATTCTGTGTGACATTCTCGTGTGTCATATTCAGGAGCCATGGAGGCTACAAAGGTTCAAAGAGAAATCTTTTATGAGACCGAAAACTACACTCGACCAATCATATAATTATAGGTATATATTTTTATTAACGGTACTTTAATATATATTTACACATAATTCTTAAAATAATAGTATTCTGTACAAGTATTAAAATACGGTCGAAGAGCTCATGGCACGTCAAAAAATCATCTGCATCGCTGTGAATAGTTAATCAATTTAATTATGTTAACACATTATCCTACTAATATTATAAACGCGAAGGTTTGTATGGATGGATGGATGTTTGTTACTATTTCAGGCAAAAATGACTGAAGGGATTTGAATGAAATTTGGCACACATATAGTTCATAACCAGGATGTTAACGTTGTTGATATTATACTTTTTATTCCGATATTCCGACGGGATCGAAACGTATGTGTCTGAAACCGCGGGGCGCAGCTAGTCAAGTTATATTAATTTCTGATCTCCACAATTATGTATAATTATGTCAATTATGTCAGAGTATAAGTGTAAGTATATATTAGGTTAAGTTAGTAGGTACATGCGTTCTACAAGAATTTTGAGGCTTTACCGCAGAGAGAGAGGGTGAACTAATAGATACCTAAATCAGCCAAATTTTATTTTCAATATTCGCACTTTACTATGTGCCTAAAAAACATCACAAAAAATTGGTCAAACTTAACACGCTCAGCGCCATGTGTATCTTTTGCGATACACACTGTCTAAATACTTGTGTATCCTTTTTGATACACAAGCACCATTCCAGTCTAAGCGCCGTGTATCGCTAACGCGCACACTTTCCATACATTTTGTATACAAAAGTGTTGCCCTGGCCGAGGGAATTTTCCTGGTGGGTTTGGGTTTGGAATTGGATAATTTGTTTAAAAATTATAAAGGAAAGGGTAATATTATGTAGGGTAAAAAAAAATATAAGTATTGTGTTTTTATTTGTTAAATCAAAACTTCTACATAATTTTAGAGAATAAAAACAAAAAAGAAAAAAAATTAAAATATTGGTGGTATTGGCATATGGGGCTTGGCGCTGAGCGTGTTAAACATGCACGTAACACGAACGTGATTTGAAATACGTAATGAATTCTGCGAACAGTAAAAATGACGGACCAAAAACGTTGTTATAATAAACGTTTCATATAGTTCGCGAATAAAATTGGCAGTAATAGTAGTGGGCGATTTGTACGCAATACAGTGATTTTTTCCTAGAAAGCTTTCCTAACTATATATAATTTAAAATATTCATCGATAATTAATACGAATAAACGAATACGAAACGAAACGGAACGAATACGAAACGAAACGGAACGTATACGAAACGGATACGAATTAATACGATTATTAATAGTAATACTAGCTGCGCCGTTTTCGCCGTTTCACCCGCATAAGTTTCGATCCCGTGGGAGAATCGGGATAAAAAGTATCGCATGTGTTAATCCTGCTTATAAACTATCTGTGTGCCAAATTCATGCAAATCCGGTCAGTAGTTTTGGCGTGAAAGAGTAACAAACATCCATCCATACAAACTTTCGCGTTTATAATATTAGTAGGATTATAAACGTGAAAATTAGTTTGTTTATTTGATACGCTTTCACGCTCAAACGGCTGAACGGATTTGGATGAAATTTGGCACAGAGATAGACTAAGACTCGGGTAAGGACATAGGCGGACATACTTCTCATCCTGGATCGCAGACAAAGCCGCCGGCAACAGCTGGTTTCTACTACTTACTATGACGTAAAGACGTCCGTTTTTCGAATACATACATACACGTGTCTTATAGATATGTGTTCCTAATAGTTTGTGAGAAAATAAAACCTCTGCATGCGTTTTTAGCGAAGCGTGCAATCCGAAAAAGGGACACGGTAAAGCCAAAGTTACGACGGAATTCACTGGACACCACTTTTGTCCACATAAACAACACAGCATAGGGACTACCAGTCTCAGTGACTGTACCTATAATATAAACGTTGAATTTACTGTCACTCACTGCGATGTCATAGTATTAGCTACTATTTTACTTGATATTACTGCTTTCCGTCGCGGGTCGTTCCCTGCATTTTATTACCATCCAGATAGACACGTCTACGGGACTCATAAAATATATGAAGTATTACCAACTAGCTCTATTCATGACGTCTGAATTTATGACGCTCCTAATCTTAAATTTGCCGATATTGCCAATATCTGACTTTATATTCGTAGTTCGGTGTACCTTCGACGGCGGCCATCATAATTATCTGTACATACACGTTTTTATTTGACTAATTAGTGAGTTGTAGCGTTGCTTCATTAAATAAAGAGCGCTTAATAGAATTTAACAAATTATGTCGTTACGAAGGCTAATTGCGCCATACTTCAAACAGAAGTCGGGCCTACATTTTGTTTTATACCGCTAGGTGGCGGTAGATGTACCTTGGGCTTTGTACACAAGGCTGGAGTCGAATCGAGACATTGTGTACGATGCCACCGCATGCTCCACAAATTGTATTTTATTTTCGTGTCTGCAACATTCTTTATGTCCCGTCACATGTATCAGGGCTTGTAGCGAGTATTTTTCACGTATCCCTTGGACACTCCTCGCAACATCTTGATATTGCTCGCTCGACTGCTTTTGTATTGGTATCTAGTTTATTCACTTCGAATAAATTCCTTATCGTTAGCTACTTACGGTGCGATAAGAATCGTACCTTTTGTACCTTAGTGTATTCGAGTTATATTTTGTAAAATCAAAAATGTCATATAAATACTGACTTGCTATATCATACAGAGGTCTACCTATAAGCATAATCAGCCTACAACGTTCCCACTGCTGGGAGAGGGAGTGGGCCATAATCCACCACTCGGGCCCAGTGCGGGTTGGTAGATATCATATGTCTTCGAATTTTTGGTTCTAGGACATGCCGGTTTCCTCGAGATGTTTTACTTCGTCGCCTTGAGAACAGTAATGATGAAATAAAATACACAAAGTACAGCGCCTTCCTGAGTTGGAAGCCACGACGTACAACTCTTAAGTTCTACACTACTCTACTCTCATATCGCTTCACTTAAAAATAAAATTATGGAGAAAACTGTCTATTATTAGAACTGTCTTTGAAATGGTACAGACGCCAGCACAACAAGCTACTATAATCTGTAAAATTTCTTAAATAGATTTTCAACTTTATCGCTAATGCATCAAGGTTAAAGGTCGATTGGGAAAATTTGACAGTTTCGAATAGCTTGACCTGCTGGCATCTGTACCTAAGACCCTACAACGTTTTATTCTGTCAAAACAGCTTGATCCTAGTTTATTTTTTTTTTCTAATTAGATAGGATCTCTACTTTTTTTTCTTCTCATCTTGTGAAATACGTTATACCCTGTATATTAGGTTAACCGTTTTTTGACAGCTGTCAACGAACGTGCATATTCCAGATTACGTAAAAGTTAACATTAAAATGAGTTTTTGAATTATCTTATTTATGGCTTCTTACATACAATATAATGCCGTACGTGTATGTGAATGTATTGTGTGTTGCTGCAATCACTAGTTCCATCTGTCAAAAAACGGTTTACCTAATGGACAGGGTATAAATATAAAGGCAAATAGTTTTCTTAGAAAACGTACCTAAATCAAGTTCTTATTTATATTCATCTTGTTATATTTCCATGTCCGAATAGGTAATGCTTGCCTATATAACTTCTTAACTGGAAACAAGCTACCTACACAATATTAAGGATTAAGATATATTAGTTCTTATTTTGTCAGCAGTAAGGTGTATTTTGTAAATTGAAATTAATGTTTTTCCAGAAGCTTGTATTACTTTTGACATTTCATGGCTTTGTTTAGGCTTGTTTATGTAGGTTATATTTAATTGTTGACCTTTTAATTGGCTAGCTTGTTGAAAATGAAAACTAGTTTCCCATTGATAACAATTTAATGTTTTTACTAGGTATAAAATTATTATAACAATGAACCTTTGGATATTGCAGACATAATACAAAATTAAACAAAGTAAATCAAAGATAATAACTAAGGGCCATATTAAGCATAATTACTTAACATTACATAACATATACATAAGCGGCCTATAGTATTCCCACTTCTGGGACACAGGCCTCCTTTCAATGAGAGGGAGAGGGTTGTAATTTACCACGCGCGCTCACTGCGGGTTAGTAGTATACAGGGTTATTTTTTAAAGACCAGCCAAATTTAAGGATGTCGTACAGACCATCAAACTGAACAACTTTCTCCATGGGACAAATAGCGTAATCGCGAAAATTTTATCAACTGTCCCATAGAAAACTTCAATACCTACTCGACCTAAATGTATGGGACGGCTGAATTTTTATTCGCGATTACGATGTTGGTCCCATGGAGAAAGTTGTTCAGTTTGATGGTCTGTACCACATCCTTAAATTTGGCTGGTCTTTAAAAGATCACCCTGTATGTCACATGTCTTCGAATTTTTAGTTTTTAGGACATGCCTCCTTACGATCTTTTCCTTCACCGTTTTGAGTGCAGTGGTGATGAAATAATTTACACAAAGTAAAGCGCCTATCTAGGTAATCTACGACCTACCACTCGTAAGACGCGGTTGTTACCACTGCCCCCTTTAATATTGTTTCTTAGATTTTCGGAAGCCTGATGATACAGAAATTAAGCATTGGCGACCAGCGGTAACAGCGACTAATTATAGGACTCGTACCACAACCACACCATATCGCAGCGATAAAATTCGGCAGTGGTTACGTGTGGATGTCTTTGCAACATTTTGCAGTAGTGTTGAGGTTGCGTTGTCGCTAGTAGTTGCGTTCTGGTTACACTGTGGCTAGTGTTTGCAGGCAGACAGATCGTTGTGGTTGCGTTGTGGTTGCGACGTTGCTTTAATGTGGCCGGTATCACCCACACGGTTGATTTTGATGTACAAATGTGGTCCTTGTGTATAGACTATTAATTTTCATAAAATGTAGCGTTCACGTTGTGTCGTAGTGGTTAGCATCTGTAATTGGCGAATCGATGCTCAATTTCTACTAAACGCAAGAAGTCGCCAGCACTGATACCTACTGTCGCCAAATCGCCGGTTGCCGGTACAGTCACGAGCAAAAGTATGTATACACTCGGCTTTATTCAAAAGCAATTTACTCCTTTATTTTTTAATGAAAATGTATGTTGTTACGAACATAGCATTTTGGAACCCATAAGTTTATGTAATGTATCGTATATCAAGGTTGCATTCGTTATTTCACGAAAAAATTGCAATTGAAAGTGGCCTAGTGTTGACATATTGGTGCTCGTGACTGTACAATCAGTCGCTTATCATTCGCTTGCTCTTACTCCAACTTATTTGGGATCGGTGCAGTATGTCTTCTTCTTTCATACTTCTCTATTCGTCGTCATCACAGCAGTCAACTTTTTCCTACCCATATCATCTTTCACACAGTCCATCCATCGATGCTTTAGTCTTCCACTAGTCTTATAACCAAAACTTTTCCCACGATCCGGTCGCCAATACAAAGAGTATCGTATCTGCCCTTACCTTAAAAGGAATTCTTAAAAGCGAAATTGAAAAATAAAATGTTCGTGGCCACGATCAAAACACATTTGATTATACAGGTAGGTAAATTAAATCCTGCTTGTTTTCGAGTACATCATAAAATAGCAAGGTAAGTAGCCGTCGAACATTTTAATAACATTATAATGGCCGCTGAAATGTTCTGGCGTTGTATTTAATTAAGCCACCGGTCCTTTTGTTTGGCCCTTTATGTAGGTTGTATGCCCCAAAGAGTTTTATTGCATGTTATTATTTTCAGACATTGTTCGAAATTGCGAGAAATAGAGGTCTTCAGTAAAATTTTATTGCTTTCTGTGTTAGTGAGATGTTATGTAGTGTTTTTTGGGAGCATAAACACAAACGAATTTTTTTAAAATTCTAAATACTGAAATAATATATTAATTATGACGCCTTTGCCCTGCAGTGGGTTAATTTAGAATAAAAGGAAAGCAGTATACGAGGGCGATACTGAAAGTTTTTAGAACTAGCCATTTGCAAACGATATAATAAAAAAATAAGTTCAAATTTTGAAAATGAAACTTGGCCAATATTATTGTGTATGTATTTTATTCATTTGTCATTTCTTTACGATTTGGCGGCAAATTGAAAATTGTCTGCGTCACGTCAGTATGAATTTAACGCGAGAAAATTTTCGTAACTACAATGATTTTTTATTACTTTCGATGTTATTTAAGTAAACAAGAAAGTTATGATAGACTTCGATTGGCCTTTCAGGATAAAGCCACATCTTGTGCCACTGTTTACAGCTGGTTTAATGAGTTTAAACTTGGTCGCACTATTCTCACCGATGATCTGCGTGAGGGACGGGCTTCTACGGCGACGACTGAAGATAACATCAGTGTTGTGCGGCGTATGATAGAGACTGACAAAAGAGTGACTTATCAGCAGATTCGCTGATAAGTCACTCTTTTGTCAGTCTCTATCATACGCCGCATAAGCTTAGGCATCGGTATGAGTCAAGTGCACAAAAGCCTCCATGAACATTTAGCGGTCAGGAAGCTTTGTGCCCGGTGGAAACCTCATAATTTGACAGAGGCCCAAAAGCTCCGTCGTGTTGATTGGTGTCGTGAAGTTCGACATACTTACGGGTGACGAAAGCTGGATTTATTGTTATGATCCTGAAACTAAGAGACAGTCTGCTGTCTGGGTGTATTCTTCCGAGGAGTTGCCAAATAAAGTGAAGAGAGGTCGAAGCGTGGGAAAAAAGATGGTGGCCTCGGTCTTCGGAAGAACAGGTCATTACGCAACAATTGTTTTAGAGGATCAAAAAACAGTTACTACAGAGTGGTACAGTAACAATTGTTTGCCTGAGTTTGTTTGTTTGAGTGACTTATCAGCGAATCTGCTGATAAGTCACTCTTTTGTCAGTCTCTATCATACGCCGCATAAGCTTAGGCATCGGTATGAGTCAAGTGCACAAAAGCCTCCATGAACATTTAGCAGTCAGGAAGCTTTGTGCCCGGTGGAAACCTCATAATTTGACAGAGGCCCAAAAGCTCCGTCGTGTTGATTGGTGTCGTGAAGTTCGACATACTTACGGGTGACGAAAGCTGGATTTATTGTTATGATCCTGAAACTAAGAGACAGTCTGCTGTCTGGGTGTATTCTTCCGAGGAGTTGCCAACTAAAGTGAAGAGAGGTCGAAGCGTGGGAAAAAGATGGTGGCCTCGGTCTTCGGAAGAACAGGTCATTACGCAACAATTGTTTTAGAGGATCAAAAAACAGTTACTACAGAGTGGTACAGTAACAATTGTTTGCCACTTGTCTTGGAAAAAGTTCGGGAGAAACGACCTCGCAGTAGGATCCTCCTTCACCACGACTACGCCTCGTCGCACACCGCCAAGCAAACAATTGACTACTTGGCTACGTCAGACGTGGAATTACTGGGTCACCCGCCCTATAGCCCCGACCTCACACCTTGTGATTTTTATTTATTTCCGAAAATAAAAGAAAAAACGTTTTATGAACGCCGAGGAAGCAGTGGCTGCGTTTCAAAATGCCGTCGAAGAGACTTCTAAGGACGAGTGGGCAAAGTGCTTTTCTCAGTGGTAGTAGCAGCGCTCGCTACAGTTACGTTACCCCACACTAGGAATTACTCCTGTATCGTGGGTGCGTTTACAAACATTTAAACTCACATACACAAACAGCCAGTTCTAACCTAATCTATGAAATGCCAAACCATTCCAACAATTTTACTGCCCAATTAATTACACTGCTTGATGTTTTGTACCGACATTGTAGGATGCAATAACCGACCAATTTAATTTTTATTACTGTTCATATTTTACTGTCATAATAATTTACCATCAACTGATCATAACCTCCCTATGGCCGAGATGCGAAACAACAGGTCTTCTTCACGAATAGTTTATTTATATGTGGGCATAATTTAAAATAACATGCGAACGAAACAAACATGTGTGTTAGTACTGAGCGTTTGCCAAGACTGTCCGAGCTCGACTATCGACTGCAGACTGTCGCAACACTCGATCTCTCCGTCAGTCCTTGCTGTATCCCGTCCACCGACGATCATGTCCAAGCAGTAGGGCTCGCTTGCGTTTCCGATTACATGATTATTCGTTTACCAATTAAATTGTTAGATGGCACTGTCCGCTGTCTTGTGGCGCCATCCATCCACGACATATAATTATAATAATATTAGGTATAATTTAATAATTTTTACAACTATTTAAAAATAACAGCTGTAAAATTATTACCCAAATTAAAATAGATCAAATACCTACCTGGCGAAGTTAGTTAAAAGATCACTTGGTACCAAAGTTTCTTTTTTCTCAGTACCTACTATTTATTTTTGTGAAATTCTAATTTCACGTCAGGAAATAACACTTAGCATAATCAGCCTATAATGTTCCCACTGCTGGGACACAGGCCTCCTCTCCGTGAGAGGGACTGGGCCGTAATCCACCACGCGGGCCCAGTGCGGGTTGGTGGATGTAACAAGTCTTCGAATTTCTGGTTCTTCTAGGACATGCCGGTTTCCTCACGATGTTTTCCTTCACCGTTTTGAGAGCAGGGGTGATGAAATAATTTACGCAAAGTAAAGCGCCTGCCTGGGTTCGAACCTACGACCTACAATTCGTAAGCCACGGCCGATACCACTAAGCCACCAGTGGTCACTAGGCGCCACCACTGCACTAATAAAGCTTAAATTAAAGTTTCATTCACAAAAAGCCTTAAGGAAGCAAAATGTAACCGAGTTTATTATTTAGGAACTTTGATAAAAGTCAGTTTCATTAGATAGGCAAAGAAAAATTGTATTCCTCCTGTAGGGAGAAATACAAAAGAAAGTAAATAACGAACCTTTTAAAACAAAATAGGTTCGTTTCCAACAAAACCTTTATTAAGTTTGTAGGTCAACGCCATTTTGGACTAAGGTACCTACAAATTTTAATTAAGACTTGGTTTCTACAAAGGTCGCCAGTTACAAAATTATTTTAGGGTTGTTGGTTTTAGCTTACTTGGTGCAGAATATTTTTGTAAAACAAGTGCTCATCATCAGCGGGTTAGCCTTTTTCCAACTATGTTGAAGTCTGCTTCCAGTCTAACCGGAGCAAGCTAAGTATCAGTATTTGACATGGAGCGACTGCCTATCTGACCTCCACAACCCAGTTACTGGGTAATACGAAACGCCTTGGTAATACTGGTTGTCAGACTTTCGGGCTTCTGACGACCCGTAACGACTGTCAAAAATCCACGAATGACAGCCGGGATCAACAGCTTAACGTGCTATCCGAGGCACGGAGGGATCTGCGTCAAGCGTAGCTTAACCTGGTCGGTCGACCCGTGCGGCTGTTATCACTTACCCACAAGCCCCTCTAAAAACAAACGAAACAACAATAAAGAAGTGTTATTTTTGTAAATAATCGTTGAGTTACCTACTCACTTAAGATGAAGTTGCCACCCCCTGTTAACTATCAGAATAGCCCATGTAATGTCTTCAAGATACGGACCTTTCATGTGAATTCCTCAAATAATTGTATCGGAAAACAGCAGCTCAACATACAAATTTACAACCGACATACATACATACAATATATTTAATCAATAGTTTCCCAATACAGGACCAACATTTACAAAGGCAACCAATTGAAAACCTGTATACCTACAGGCTGACTTTTCGACTAGAGAATTATTGCCGGGAAAATAACATTGAGGAAGAAAATTCCCCACTAGAGATCATCATCATTCGAGAGCAGTGGTGGCTCAGTGGTAACAGCTGCGACTTGCGAGTTGTAGGTCGTAGGTTCGAACCCAGACACGCGCTTTACTTTGTGTTAATTATTTCATCACCACTTTTCTCAAAACAGTGAAGTGAGGAAACCGGCATGTCCTAGAGCCAAATATTCGATGTGACATCTACCAACCCGCGCCGGGTCCGCGAGTTGGATTGCGGCCCACTCCCTCTCACAAAGGGGTGAAGGGGAACATTATACACTATAGGCTGATTATGTTATGTATCATCATCATCGTTCATCATAATTCTCTTGTCCATATCCCAATTTACCAAAAACAGCCCGGCAGCATCAGGTCGGGGTGACATGTCTTTTTGTAAATGTAAATACACCGTTAAATTTTGATCGTTTTAATCCTTAAAAGGGGTCATTGTAATCATCATTGTGAACAACTTTTACTACGGGACCAAACCTGAAATCGTGAAAAAAAAATCAGTTGATCCATACATTATGTCGAGTTATGCGAAACTATGGATCAACAGATTTTTTTTTTGATGACCAATATTAAGGATTAAATGATTTATAATATTAGTTAGGATTAGGATTAGAATTATCTCCAGTAGAGATATCGATATGAAAACTTAAAAAAAAAAAAAAAATTGCAATGAGTTAAGGTATGTTGTAATTTCCACGAAATGCATGCGGTTGTCGCTGCTTTCAACGGAATCGTACCTTTGAACTAAGTGTGGTGTGCTGCATCTGATCCGAATTTGTGAAAACACGGCCCGAAGTCCAAACAAACAGTATTAGTACTATTTGTGTAAATACTTGTTTGGTTCTCTTCACCGTACCCGGCGAAAGCGACCTATACTAATTTTATTTCTTTTGTGAAGCTCTCTGAGACCAGAAAAACCAAATTTGTTGTTTTGGTCTTAGGTGGTACATAGTATAAGATCCGAATTTCACTATTACCAAGCAGTAGTCTAGTAGTCAGGTACCTATTCAACACTGAGTTATTTCTTGGGCAGTTTTTTTTATTTCGATGCAAACAATCACGTGTTAGAATAGTCTCTCGCCAAATAAAGCATCCTGTATATACTAGTCGATCATGGTCGTCGAAATACTCCGAGTAATGTTTCACTTAATACAGCACAAGAAGACCCCGATTGAGACGGAATGCAATTATATCGGGCCCTGGGGGCCTGGGGCCTGCCTAAATATTTGGAAATCAAGGGTGGTTATCTTTAACTGCTTAAGTGTAATAGGGATCAATATGTTTGGGAAATCGCTCTCAGGTGGCCTTTTTTTTGTTGGGAGGTAAATCATCATTATTATGACGTAACCAACTGGAGGGCGTGTCCTACTGACTAAAATCCACCCGTGTTCCAAGGGCCACGGTATATCTTTCGAACAACCCGCGGCACTGGCAGGCATCGGCCCTAGCGGACCCCGTCAGTTCGTGCTGACATCTCTTTGAGACGCGTGTTACATATTTCATTTTGATATAATTATAATATTAGAATATTGTTTGTTGGATAATGGCATCTGTCACATTTAAGAAGCTTGGGACCAACGTAGAAGTACCTAATTCGACTAGATATTGTGTTTACAAAAAACAACAGACTTAATTTGTAAAAAAAACACTGAAATGTTATTACTATAAATGATTAAGTAATATTTGATTATACTTGTAGTATATCTTAGATTTTATATTGCTATTTTAATATAATAGGTTGTTTCAAACGATTGGCACAACACTGTCAGTTGATGTTGATATACTTTTTGATGGTGCCTAAGAATTACCAATCAACTTTTATTAAATTGATTAATTACCTTATAATGTTTTAAAACGGTTTCACTACATACGATTTGTTTATTACTACCTGTGTTAAAAGATATTTAGCCAAAATATATGATGATCTGTGATTGGTTCAAAATGACGGTAGATGTTTGACGTAAAAGACTTTGGTAGTATATAAAAAGGATTGTAATGACGGTATCAGTTCAGTTGCTTGGTAGATGTTCAGTTGGTTAGTTCCAGTGCCGTTATTATGTGGAATAGATCGACCAGATGTCACGTAAGTTAAGTAATTTGATATTATACCTTAATTATTGCTTATTATGACTATGTTGTTCTGTAAGTCATATTATGGCCAATATTCCTAGCTATTGTTATAATGCTGCTATTATATGAATTTTCTTACACCGTTGTCCAAGAGATAGAAATAATTGTTTTTAAAAATATAAAAAATTCATGACAACGTAAGAAATGTATTGATAGAATACTTAAATACTGTTTCCATGGAGTTTCTTGTCCTTCTTCTCCATGATGACCTAGTTTTACGAACGGACGACTAGTTTTCTGATTAATTACTGACAAGCCTAAATTAGAATAAATGTTTAGCCTTGTCTATCTGTGCTTTACTTCATAAAACCCTTTCCCTACAAACCATGTTCAATAATAACCTTCATACACAGCAAATAATAAAAAAATAAATAAAAATAACTAACTAGTAACCATTCTGATATTCAAAGCTTGTTATTTGGGTAATATATAGGTACATATACTTCTAGTATATACTGAATAATCTAACATGCGCATGAAACACAACGCGCCGTCAACTCAGGCCTGTTCCTTACCGGGCGGCGAGCTGCCCATTGCTCGCCGCTCGCAAGCCCCCGCCTACGGTGGCCGGGAGTCGGTAGCTGCCTCCCGACGTCCAGGGCGTCTCTTGCGGTGACTGGGGGCGTCAGGGCGCAGAGATTGCCTGCCTCTCCCTCAAATGCTCCGCCTTCTCCTTTGCGAGCATTACTGCTTTGCAGAAGGAGTTGACGGCTTCCCATGCACTCTCAGGTGGCCTTCGTTTATTTTTAAGTAAAAAAGCTTTGGCGAGTTCGTGTATTTTGATGGTTTGTGGTTTATTTACGATAGATATGTGTTTTTTGTAAACACTTAGCAGATTTACGCAGATTCTAACATAATGTACATACTTACAGTTATTTTCATTCTTTCCTCCAGGTCAGAACAAGCATTCCGTTACTGTTAGGCGCTGTTTTGATTGTCCCTCACGACACCAGGCCACGTTTTATCCACAATCAGTACACAAACACAACTCTCAATTTTTAATATTTTTGACAACGCTGATTTTTGACTACGTTGCCATGACAAATTTTCGTTCAAATTCTTGATGGCCAGTAATTATTTAGCGGATTATACATTCATACTTCTTCAAAGTTACACATGGCCACTAACATACATATCTCAAATTCATATTTACTACATGATACTATTCTACGAGTTCACATTATAAATTCATCCAATACTAGGGTCAGTTTCCACTTGGCCGCGAAAGCGGACACTGTAAATAGGCCTGATACTCCAGGGCCACCTATCCTGGGAACACCCATCAGCGTGCCTCTGCTAAAGGCTTCTGTATCTGACATACCCTCTCTGCGCCTCATCTAAAGGCCTACCTAAGTACCTGGCAGGCCCTCACCGCGTCTCCCTGGAAGACTTCCGTTTCCTGTAGGGCCGCCGGCGCACCTCGCTGGAGGACTCGAAGACCCTGAGCACCCCTCCTGTACCTGTACCTCCCTGTACGTGCCTGTCGACCGGCCAGGGTGGCCTGACTGCAGCCTCCGTCCTGCGTCCTCCTGTGTGGGCCCTCTACGGGTGCCCTCTATGCCGCACGCGCGCTCTACTTCGCGCGTGGCTGCCGAATTACCTGCCTCTCGTCAGCTCCATCTTCAGCTCCGCCTCAGTTACCTATCACGCATCGTCATTCATACCGCACCTTCACATTTTACACACCACTGTCCAGTCCATCTCCATCCTTCTAAATCTTATGAATAAAACTTTAATTGACTTCAGCTTCCCTTTCTTTAATTTAATTACCTTTAACTTAACTTTTAACTTTAGTTTAATTTAAAGTCAAAGTTAGGATTTTTCTTGTTGCTACACGACAAGATTTCGTACAAGATATAAGAAGTAGCGCTAGCAAGTTATTTTTTCTGTTTAGGCATTCAATTACGATTACTTATCGTTAAGTCTGAGCACCAGTAGATATTCGTGTGTTTTTATTAGTTATGATTGTGATTCTTAAACAAGAAATAACACGAGAAATCTAAATCATTGTCACACAGGTACCACATCGCAACAAATTATTGACATAATAACAGCCGTATAGACGCCACTTCCGTGTGCTTGACAGCTCGCACGGAACAATTTAATTGTGTGTCAGTAAAACACGAGAAAAACCGTGCGAAATACAAAATACCTCAGATGTTAAAGGGAAAATGTTTTAGTTTCCGATGAAAATATTCCCAAATGACAGAATATTTATTCTACAGTCGGACTTGTCCCTAATTGTGTATCTTTCACTGGAATTGTTTCAATTGTTTGTGTTGCGAAGGATTGTCAAATTTGAATAATCAGTCGGAATCCTTTTCGAGCTTCAAGAGTTTCTGTCGGGTTTTTGCTTACTTTTCTTAATAAAAGTTCTTCAGATAAAGCTGTGATGATTGTCTAGTGTTCTAGATTTGCTGATACCGAATCTCGATGTGTAAATAAAAGGTTATTTGCGATGGGAAACTTTTGACGAGTCTGCTGCTAAACGGTTGGGTACCAGGGAAGTTCTTCTTATTTAAATAATTTTGGGAGTAATTGCGCATTAGACATCTATTTCAGAAAATGTTATTAATGTTAGGTCATCTTTTTCCCTGTCAAATTGTGTTTTTGGAATAAAGATAAATTCGCACACTTAATTCATACCTAGTGAAAACGGTGAGTTCTATGAAGATGTAGTTACATTATACATAAGTATTACCTATATTGTTTATAGTTTTTACAGAACGAGAGGTTTGGCCTAGACCTCTTAACTTTATAATAGATAATTAAGCACAAAACTATAGTTATATAAGGTGGAGACAACGATAAATTAAACTTAGTGTATCTAATGACGTTTCTAGTCTGCAAACGAAAAATTAATCAGTCCGTTTAGTCACTATAGCCAGTCAAAGATTGGCAAAACTCATAGTCGGAACATCACTACAATTTAGTTTGTTTGAAAAAAACAATGTTTAAATCTGACGCTAGTTTTTATTTGATTGTTTCAACATACGAGCTACAATGCATAAGTATTGACAGGGTTATCATTTTTTGTCGTATTGTCGTCTCCACAATGCATTGTATATATAGTTCCTCTACTTAAAAATGTCCACTAAAAACAACTCAAACTCGAAGAATTTATTTCAAATAAACCAATTACAGGCAATTTTGAATTGTCAAGGGATCGGTCAGTCAGAAAGATGAAGCTAGTTGCCCATTCTAAAGCGTAGTAGGTAGAGGTACCCATGGAGAAGAACGGGCAAGAAACTCCAACTACCAAAATTATGTTCAATATTACACTCCAGACAGAACTAAGCACACTTTTAAATTAATAAACACTCTTATCTGAATCCACCATAGGTACAAACTGCCCAATTTTCCAAGCTTGCCAACTTTTCCCATTTACGGGAAAACCTATTAAGGCCGTTTATCCCTTATCTCCATGGGCTGGATGGATCGCGCCATTATAAACCAATAATAGCGTCCACATCCGTTGCAGATGTGAACGTAGGCATTACCACGGTATATACTGAGTACCTATGCTCAGTAATTACAGCCTCATTGTCCGCCACGCTGTGTGTGTGTCTATCAACTAGATTTAACGTCACTTGCGGTGCAGAAACACTGCACGGATATTGAACAATTTCCTTGGGTGAACGTAATTGCTTTAATTTCTAGCATACATAGCTTCATTATAACTATAGCGAAGCTAATACCCTTCTGATTCGAATGCAATGGACTCGATTCGAACCCCTTGATTGGATTGCGTTTCCTGCTATTCTTAAATGTAGTTACAGCTTATGAGTTTTTCTGAATCGACCTGTAAGTAGCAATTATGTAGATTGAGTGTTGTTCCTCCAAGTCACATTTTTGGTCAAACGAAATTCTGCCACATTCGGCGAATATTTTATTTCGAGAACAATTCTTTCTTCTGTAAATTTAAGATTCACAGATTTTTGTCTTACTTGGCTTTACAACAAATGAAAGGAAAGCCAAACTTCCCGAGAAATGTTTTAATTGAGTATTCATTAAATTATTTATGAGACTTACCTCCAATTACAGCATATTATTTTTGTTTTTTTTTACTTGCTTACTCGATACAAACTGTCCTGTTAAAAAGTTCATACAAAAAGTACGTTCAGTTTATCCCGAATTTGGAAATTTTCCGGAAAACTTTCCCTGAAAACCCTAATTCGGACGTCATTCACTCGGTCATCAAAAACAAAAAAAAAATCTTTGATAACCGATGGAAAATGTCTACGCAAGGGGGCCTGGAATCCTGCCGGGGTAGCGGGATCGTCCGAAAGGGTTACCGCTGCCCTGGTACATAAAGGGCTAAGGAAGGAACACGGGTGGGTTTTAGTCAGTAAGAGTCTGACACTCCCTTCTGCTCCACCCAGAGCGGGAGGGGTCATTTGATGATTTACCATCTTGGAAAAAAAAAAAAAAAAATTGGGCACGCCACAATTGCGGCGATAAGTCCCCTCTTTGAGGAGTGGCTAGAGAGGCGCCACGGCGCCCTCACCTTCCGCCTGACACAGGTCCTCACCGGACACGGTTGTTTCGGGAGGTTCCTGTTAAAGCGGGAGGAAACGCCAGGGTGTCACTACTGTGTGGATCGCCCGGAGGACACCGTGGAGCATACGGTGGAGGTCTGCCCGGCTTGGGCGGAGCACCGCCGTGTCCTCGTGGCGGCGATCGGCGGCGGCGATCTCTCGCGTCCAGCCCTGGTCCAGGCCATGGTACGGAGCGAGAGTGTATGGCAGGCCGTCACCAACTTCTGCGAAGCAGTAATGCTCGCGAAGGAGGAGGCGGAGCGCGTGAGGGAGAGGCAATCTCTGCGCCCTCACGCCCCTAGCCGCCGCAGGAGACGCCCTGGTCTGGAGTCAACAGCCGACTCCCGGCCACCGTAGGCGCGGGCTTGCGGGTGGCGAGCAATGGGCAGCTCGCCGCCCGGTAAGGACCAGGCCCGGCTCGACGGCGCGTTGTGTTCCACGCGCGCCTCAAAGAGATGTCAGCACGAACTGACGGTGTCCGCTAGGGCCGATGCCTGCCAGGGCTGCGGGTTGTTCGAAAGAGATACGGTGGCCCCTGGCACAGGCGACTGAAGGAACACGGGTGGGTTTTAGTCTGTAAAAGTCTGACACGCCCTTCCGCTCAGCCCAGAGCGGGAGAGGTCATTTGATGATTTCCAACACAAAAAAAAAAAAGTGTGACTAGAATCATGAGCTGAATTCATGGTCACAGTTTGCGCGTCGATGTCCCTGCCAACCTGTATAGATTTGAAGCAAAAGTAGTTTTTGCAAGATTTACTATTCTGTTGCTTGTGAATTAAGCCGATATGTTAACACACGAGAGTCATACCTATTACCTATAATGTATTATGCATGTAGGTATCTCCCTACACGAGTATTGCATGTACTGGATCTATTACTAATCTCTGATAAGTCTAAATGCTAACATTAATATTCAATTAGGTACGAACCGAAAACCTAATTGAATAGTTAATCAATTATTAACGATTCGGTAATCCGGTTAACGTTTAATTGGTAGTAAATAAAGTGTAAAATAACGGACAATTTTGTAGAAGGTGGAAGCTTTAGTTTTATTTATTTTGGCTCTTGGAGCTTGCAAAGTCCGTTTTATTGCTAAGTGTGTGTCGAGTTAAGTTATCATGATTATCTGTAGTCGATTTGCGGTTCACATGCACAATTTGCATATCTTGCGTTATTGGTGCTCAAACTGTGAAAGCAAAAAAAAATATTTTAAAAAAATCTAAAGCTCCAATAAAAATCCATGGGTAAACCCGCAAACAAATTGCAATAAAGTATACCAAACTACAGTAAATATGAAAAAGACAATAAAGTATACCAAACCACAGTAAATATGAAAAAGACAATAAAGTATACCAAACCACAGTAAATATGAAAAAGACAATAAAGTATACCAAACCACAGTAAATATGAAAAAGACAATAAAGTATACCAAACCACAGTAAATATGAAAAAGACAATAAAGTATACCAAACCACAGTAAATATGAAAAAGACAATAAAGTATACCAAACCACAGTAAATATGAAAAAGACAAATAAAACCGAGAAACAATGTTCAATCGAAGATTATTTACCAAAGAAAGACATTCCTATCACACTTCCAAATCTACATTTTAGATTTAGCAATGCATATACCGGATAATGATAGCAAGCCGTTGCCATCAGAATTGATGGAGACCGAGGCAGGTTACATACACTGAGGCTGGGCAAGATGCCAAATAGAGGTCCCTGGGTCTAGTCTAGAAACTTATTACTTAGGCACTATGTACGGGAAGCCTGTCTTATTAAATGCATTATTACGATGTAGGTGAAATATTGCATGCTCACTAAATGAGCTTTAGCGACGGGACTGCAAGGCGAAAATGGAAACTATGGGATATGGGGAAAAGTTGCCAATGTAGACATCTCAATTTTTGTTTAAATGAAATAGCAGTTTTTTTAATTTTGTAATAATATTTGGTTGTTGCATGTTTTAGATAATTCCGTGGGCTATATTGTACACGATTATGGGTGAATTTCACCAATGAAAACGGACGCGATCAGCAGATTGCGTTCAGTTTTACTGAAAGAAAGAAAGAAATATATTTTATTTGGGACACGCACAGGAAATACTAACAGTATTCTCCTGAGATGCAGTTTAAAACCAATTCAGTAGGTAGGCAGTTCTATTTTGTAACTAGCAGCGCCCCATGATTTTACCCGAATAAGTCTGGATCCCGTCGGAATATCGGTGTAATAATTACTTTAAGTGTAAATTCAGGTTATAAAATATGTGGCAAAAATTCAAATCCAAAGTTCAGCCGTTTTGTGTGATTCAGTAACAAACGTAATAATCATCCAAAACATACATACTTTCACATTTATAATAAGTATTAGTAGTATGTACAATTTGTATATAACAATTAGTAAGATAATATAAGAATTCTGCAGCAATGTAATTGGTAAATTTGGTGGTTATTACAAATTGCAAGCCACAATGTTCTCCCGCTCGAAGAGAGGAGGCTCGTGTCTCGACAGTGGGAACATTATACGTTGATTATGCTTATGCGAAGCCATAATGTCCCTTCTGGAGAAATAGCTTCTTATACCATACATAGGTACCCAGGTCTGTGAAAGGAATAATACGCGATTGATATTTTAAATATACGCCTAAACTCACAACCCCCTTTTAGTTCCACCGTAGTCGGTTAAAACAAATGCTCGAACAACAAATAAACAGAGTCGTACTGTAGACGTTGATCCTGAACCTAATGCTATATTGAACCGATTCGGCGAGATTGAGATTTATAACCTGCGCCTTTCAAACTAATGAAGTTCTATTGGCTCTATCGTATTTCCACTGAGTTTAGTTCACAATAAATAACGGTTTTACCTCGCTTTTATTTAGTTTCTGTTTTAGAATCGGGAGTGATGTTATTAAATATGTAAAAGTCGTGTTTTGTTGTTGCACGCTGCATTGTATGTCGCCATATTCAAAATTCATTTATTTACGTTACACGTCTCTGTTTGGGTCACGGAAATGTATATGTGTATCAAATTTCAACTTTAACGGTCCATTAGATTCGAAGGAAATTGGCAGTGACAGACGGACAGACAGACACACGAGTGATCCTATAAGTATTCCGTTTTTTTATTCAGACGTACGGAACCCTAAAAAATACAGAGGATGTTGTTTGACTTAATTATTCACCATACAGTGATTTGTATTCATTCTAAAGAGAAAATTATTATGACCCAAAAGATATCTTTTGGGTCATAATAGTTTTCCTGTTGACAGCGATGCGGATGAATTTTTCAATGCCCTATTCATATTCCATTCCATCCCCTCTTTATATTCCATCCCCCCTTTTTGATAAATTTATTATTATTTTAAGACTGCCAGCTTATAAATTATGTAAATATACGTAGGCATAATCAATGTTAAATCCAATATTATATGGGTATTTATTAAAATACTAAAAACATTTATTTATAATTTTTGTATTTTGATCAAGGATAATCCATGGGACGGCTTTGCGCTTGGCTAGTTGAGCTAAGCATCAAAGGATAAACCCCTCATCATCCCAAGCAAGGAACGGAAGAAAATAACCTTTTGTAACCTTTTACGGTGCCCAGAGGAACAGTCGAGGCTAGCTGCGGATCACATGCGGCATCAAATGCCGTGTTTTTGAACCCGCCATGAGTTTAATATAATCAAGTTTACAATTTGTGTAAAAAGAGACGTTTAATGAAGTTGTTGTATCGATTGTGCGCTTTTATCATTTATTCTGTAACGATATAATGGTGAACGTCCACGTCCACGACACAGCATCACGATAACACAGGGAAATAAAATGTACAGAAATATATGAAAATGATTTTTTTTTCGGTTTATTACAGTTATAACATGCCCTTATTTCTTTTATAAATTTTCCACGATAATATGGTCACGTTAGAAATTATAAAAGCGCACATTACCAGGCAAGCATTGTTATTTAAATTTTTCGTCAATACCAGTCACGTGTCGCGCGCTCGATATTCACAAAAGCCGTACCTATTCACAAATCTACTTACCTACCTAACTTGAGCAAGACGATACAAAATACTAGCAGAAAACACAGAGCAATAAACTTCTAAATTAATTAATTCTAAACAAAGCATAAAACTTAACAACTTATTTGACGAACAGACGAACTCTTAACACAGAAACGAATAATCATTATTCAAATTAATATTTCAACAGGAATCGCGTGAAAAGGTCACAAAACTTTGCTTCAGAGTTTCCTAACAGTACTTCTTCGAAGGTCTGAAGTAGATTAAGATTTGTGTATTCCACCATCTGTGACCACTACAAGTTTTTGGGTTCTATGTTAGAGAATTGAAAGGGTAACTAATTAAAGTTGGGGACCTGCTAGATCGATGGAGTATTTCATTAGAACTTGGAAGTAATTATGGCCGGGAGGCAATTTATTCAAACAGTTTTTTCTTTTTTTGTGGCTTGGGCTGTAGGCGGTCTTTCAGGCTTCTGTTTAGAGGTGGGACTGAATACATAACTTAGGTTAATCCACACTAATATTATAAATTCGAAAGTAACTCCGTCTGTCTGTCTGTATTACCTTTTTACGCCTAAACCACTGAACGGATTTCCACAAAATTTGGCAAGGAGATAGGTGGTATCCTGTGAGAGGACATAGGCTACTTTTTGTCTCAAAAATAATCATATAGGGATGCAAATTTGTATGGGAAACACAGCATTTCTTAAGTTAGGTGAGTTAATTCCAACATCCACGCGGACAAAGCCACAGGCAGAATCTAAAAATCTATTCTGACATATAATGCTTTAATTTAGATGAATAATTGCCAACGTGAAAGCGAAATATTTCAATTCCAGAAATAGTAACCAATCTGTTTTAATTAATAATGATAGAAGCATGAAATCTGAGTGAAAAACTTTTTAATTTTGTTACTTTGAAAATCCTTGAACACGTCTTAAAATAATTGTCAAAGATAAAACCGTTCAAAAAATCCTCAGCGCCAAGTTTGCGCATCAATCAAAATGTTCCTTAATGACTAACTTTGCTATTAACGGCGGTTGTTTGCCAGTATACATGAACGTGCAGGGTCCCCTCCCATAAGTCTATTACCAAAGCTTTGCCCGCAAACCCGCCATTTCACGCCGTATTCGATTGGCCTAATTGATCTCCACTTAGGAAACTAACTCCCAGGCGATTACGGAACTCCGGCTAATAGTGATTTAAATGCGTGTTTAGGATTACCTACCTACACATGGGGGATTTTATATTCTATTAGAAAGCAAATATCTATAAAAGTAAAGACATTAAATATGTGAAAGATATGTACGATAACTAAAATGAATTAGAAACTAGCTTTGATACCAAAACTACAAATTCAAAAATAGATGTTAAAGTTCATGTTCCAGCACTAATTAAACCAGAAAAACAGAATACTATTCTCATTTTAGCTTCATTTCATAACCAAGTTGAAATGCAATAAAATCGCAACGAACTAATTGTTTGTCTTCCCGTTCAACTGTAAGTCTGTCGAGGAAATTAATTACTACCGCTCATAGTCGACAAGTTACTCTATCATAATATCCTCCATTATTTCCTTTTTGAACCTATCATCAGTACGTTTATTTACATTTATGTCTTCATTGTTTCACATAAATATTGTAGGAATGTAGTTATGTAAATAATCCAGTTCTATCACATTAACCGTAATATTTATTTAATTATTTATTATTCCCAAAACAACTATCATTACAGGTTACTCCAAATCGGTAGCATGGTATTAAACAATATTTTATTGATATGAATGTCGCTCTAAACTATTCTCTTAAATTGAATTGAATTGAATTGATTAATATCTAGAAACGTGAAAATAAATCCATGCAAACACTCGTTATTGAATATTTTAAAAAGCAGGTAAACCGTAACCAAATCTCAGTAATAACAGGAAAACAAAAGCACGCCTTTTTCAAATAATGCCCAAAAAAACTCCCAAAGCTATAATTCGATTCCATTTAAAAGGATTCTCTCGTAGAGAAGGGTATATTTTATTTCCTATAATGCTTCGGGTTTCAATCATTCACTAGTATTTACATAGTAGGCCACTTGCCAATCCTTAGATCATTCAATACCGGATATTGGTACTAGTGAGCTGGGTCTGAGCATTCGATGTTCCAGGCTAATTGGATGGAGCATTCGGTTTTATATGAGCCCACTTCATGACGTATGAACCAATAAAATGGAAGCCGACTGAGTATTCAATAAGAAATCTTTTTCTCGTTACGTTTGATTGACTCTGAATTTAGTTGAGCTGATTAGTTCTAGAAATAATCTTGATTTTGCGGTTATGTAAGTGCCTAATAAGATATATGTAGACGAAATTACTGCAAAGATCTCTATACTATCATCAAAATATTATATGAGAACTACCCCTGCAATATCTTTTGTAACTATTAAAAAAAAAATAGGCTGAGTGAAAAAAGTTATATCATTTTTAATGCCACCCCTCTTCTTCATAAACGCTCACAAGTTATGAGTTTCAAAGGCTGAAATAAAACTAAAGGAAATGTTATTAATAACAAATCTAATGGCAGCCGGTGACAGGCCGCGCCCGCTGTTACGACGGATACGAGCTACCCGTGCAATGCGGATGCATCCAGTAATTATGATCGTCGACGTTCCAATAAGCTTCCTATGATAAACTGGCTTGTTGTTATTGCATATACGACTCAATTGACAGATGCAGTGAACAATATTGATGAAAATCATATTTTGTGTGGCAAGATGTAAATGGATGATGCCGATTGAACGGAAAACGTTTGTGATATGGTCACTAGTAAATTCAAAATTCGGGATAATGGTGGGTTATTTGCATATAACTTTGATGGATTGCCATGTTTGCTTATAAACTAATTAAATGCAGGACGCTGGAAAAACTTAAGACACATAATATATTGGGACCACAAACGACGGCAAATTAATAAAGACAGGTGTCACAGCAAAATTCACAGATTTTGTATAGCTATCACATAATATTAAAATTAATTAAAACTTTTCGTACCTGAGAACGCAGCGCGATAAAAAATCGAGTGTTCCGCAAAATAAGACGAGCAAGATTACTTATGTAGATATCAACGTTTTGCTGTGGCTCAATTTACTAAGCGAAATTGAAATTTAAGACGGTTCACCATTTTCAACTGGAGAAATTCCGTACAGAAAGTACGTAGAAAATGGTAATCTGTTTAACCGAAGTATTAATTTCAATGGCCGGGTCCGTGGTGGCTTTGAATTCGTTTCTTCAGAATTTGCAAAATCGTTCGTAATACGATTTCGATTAGTTTAAATAAAATCTGCGAATCAATTCCTAGTCGGAGTCCGGGTCGAGGTGTAATGTATTCCGAAAGTTTATGGTCTTCCAGTTTTAAGTTTACTTTTCTTATACAACGATCGGATTGAGTTCCTTCAACTGTACTTTTTCTTTGTGTAAGGTGCTTAGTTCTGCACACAACTACTGTGATTCAATTGAGGTGATCCTGAGAATGAAACTTTAAAGAATGAAAAATTTAAGTCAGCAAAATTTCAATTTGTTTAAATAGTGTGACAGTGCGTTTCATACAAAGCATTTCTAAACTCAGTTACAATCACCCCTAACATTTTATTCTCTTTGTAGACAGAAATATAATCTAATTTAGCACTCGCGTTCAACGTAGATTACTCGTAAAGCGAATATCAGCAACCAGTTGTAACAAAGTTGGCGGCTAGCAAACAATTAGGCGAAGTTAGGCTGAGGGCTCACGGGTCGGATCTGTTTGCACTAAGTCCATGTTTGTTGACTATAAACATTCCTCACCGGATATTAGCCCTTGTCCGAACGTGTGGAAGAATGTGCTCGATTCAATGTCTATTAGTTCTTTGACACACTTCTCCGAGGTTCAGCTGGATCAAATACGGGCAGTTTCCAACATTAGAGCAAACTATTTTAATAGTCTGTATCAAATTGGCTGTTATAACGATTCCAAAGATGTTGGTAGGACTCAAAGATGGCGCTTAGTCAAAATGTATTTTTTTATAGATATAAAAAAAAAACAGAAGGGCTTTAAAACAGTAATCTGCAGGTATGGTGATTGAAGAAGCCCAAAATATGAGTGTCAGTTTACGTTTAAAAGGATACGAAACACATATTAATATTAATTACATTTATTCGGACACTTCCCCTGATCGCCCCAATTCATAATTATGTTTTTAATTCTTTTATACCCTCATTAAAGCAAAATCCTAAACACAGGAAAGGTTTAATCTTCATTAGCCAAGTGTCAGAAGTACATTACGTTTTACTGGACCTTGTCACAAAATGTAACATGATCTCGCTACTGCGAATATACAGGAAAAGATACGAGACATTTTATTATTTCATTGGATACAGATTTGTGTGACAAAGTCGCAGGAATATATTCACGTCAGATATTGGCATTTCCTTCAATAAGAAACCTATCAAACGTCGGAGGATCACAACTTATTACGGTAACAAATGAACCGATAACAGTACAGTCTTATATGTTTCTTTACAAAGACGTCAATTTTAACTAGAGCTTTGACGATGCTGATAATTTTCCTTTGTCGTCTGTAAGTCTTGATAACGAGGAGGGTGGGGGAGACTTAGTTATGTTGGGCGTTGTACATTATGTCGTTGTAGGAGAATTCATATAAGCTACGGGCGCCTTCCGCCGCGGCGTTCGTTGTTATGGTAAGGAAATGGACCCCAGTCTCGAACGGAAAAGTGAGAATTCCGTGTTTCCTTGCGGTTGTGTAAACAACGAACAGACAAATGATCATTACGATTAAGACGGGTATTTTTATATCGCCTTTATGTTATTACTCCCATTTCCAAAACCGTTTTCTGTGCCAAGTATTGGTAAGAAAAAGTTTGCGTGCAGTTCTCATTCAAAACCGATTTGGCTCAAGTTACCCAGGATCAGACGATTTTCAATATTCATCACGGTGCGGTGAAAAGTTATTTTGGAAAATACGTGTGGATGTTGGGGTTAGTTTTTATCTCGACGTTGAGCTAATGATGAAGATTAAACGTTAAAGGGTGACAGTAATTTTACCGCGAAACTTAATGTTCTACTATCCGCAGAGTTTTTCGTTTTCTTGGTTTGTGTATTACGGGTGGCGGCGTTGAAAAAGTGATCGTGCATTTGTCTGTTTGTGCAATATCATCACGTTGTTTACACGGTGGAAACAGTCAGCGGTAAATGTGTTTGTTGTTGGAAATGCGATAAAATGTTTTGTAATTTCGCTGTCTTTCAAACTTCTGTTTTTACGAGCTATTCTGAATTTTGCTAACTCAGGTTTTATAGACACGCTGAGTGCTGCGAAAGAATTGTTCATTTTCTTCTCCGATTTCATTTTATATTTTCCGGATTTTTAAGATTTGGCAGTATTATTTTTATTATTTATAGATACGATTCTTTAGTGCGTTCTGAGTTCATTTTATGAGAACTAAAAAGTTTTTTATATATATATTAAAGACAAAAAGTTTTTGTTCTACATTCCTACATAAATGAGATAGACGAAGAGGTCTTGCGAAATAAATGAAAACGAAAATGTTTTCTCTATTTTAGTTTTGTCTCCAAGCCAAATAACACGCCAAACCGGATTTTGCTTTTTGTGTCTTATTTAACATTTATTTTATGATATTTCTTAAACAAAGAAATTCCATCTTCGCTTCGTTCACCAGGCTACTGCAGAATTTTCACTTTTGTCAACCTTTCGAAGTGAATGTCTTGAAAAGTATTTTCGGAAGTCGTACTTGTGGAATACAGTACGCGAATGCTTAAATTTATATCATTGCAAGTGTAAGATTTACGGAGGACGTTCCGTGCGTGGGGGTTTTCTAAAACGTAGTAGATCTTCCTTATTTATGTTTACAGCTTATACCGGCCGCTTCCATTTCGTATATAGTTTGAATCCGTTTATCGGATTTCGAACACGTTTCGGTCGAATCCCATATCGGTGGACTTGATATATAAGCGTGGTCGGGTACCCTTATAAAATTACCGCTGAGGAAAGAATCGCTACGAATGAGGATACAATAAGAATATTCAAATGACCGAGATCGTTCTCTCATATGAATATAGAAGACGCTTATTTATTCGAGAAAAAAATGTCTATTCATCTACTAGATTTTGACTATACATATATTGCCTCTTGAGAGAAAATTGAAGTTGAAGAAATGAAAAAAAGAATGGTAGATGCTATGATATGCTATGACTACAAAGTACAAATTTGCTTGGCCTACTGACAATGACGAACGCTTGCGTGCCCAACAATACAGGTGTGGCAATTCATACCGTATTATCTTTTCGTACGTTTTTATCTTAGCAAACATAGATAACCTAGCTAATGCTTATCTGGTCTGATAAGTTAGCAGTTACGATTCGATCGAGACAGTGAGTGGACAACACTGGTTTCGTGTCTGAATATAAATTTGTTTGTGGTGTTAAGTGTTATTGAAGTGAGATGGCCGGAGCTGGTAGGGGCGAGGGCAAGGGTCCAGCGGTGGGAAAACTGGAGTCCCAGATCTATTGTATCAAGTACACATTGTTTTGCTTCAACGTCGTAATGTGGGTGAGTATTGCGCAAATTGAAAACGTTCGACTTCCCGTTTCATTCTCGAATCGTGCTTGGAAATTACTTTTGGTGTCGATTTGTACACGTTACGTTAAAAGTTCGTTACGGGTTTAATGGAATAAGGTTATTTTATTTCATGTCACGTTTGTTTAGTGTGTCAGCGTGCTTTGATATACTCGTATGACTCACAATGTGAATCCGCTAATGGGAATTTAAATACGGAGAATTTGAAATGCGAATCTATTGTGAAATACCAGAAGGCCAATTCTCGTATTTGAAACGTTCAAAATCCAGTCGCAGTCTCATCTCGGCGACAAAGAAACGTCAAAAACTTGTCAAAATTTACGGAAATTAGAGGTATTTTTGACAGATTGAGACTGAGATCAGACTGTGAACGTTCTCAAAATTACGAGAATTGCCCTCTGTTTGTTAACTATTGTTCGAAGTCCGTAATTAGGACAAATACAGCGGTTATTTGTAGATATAAAGTTCCATATTCGGTTATCTTTCAATTATGTATTTCAGTCACTGCAATGGCCACCGATTAGCACGCGAGCAACTCGTTCAGTATTGCCAGTCCATGACATTTTTCATGCACCGTTTAGTCATGTGTAAACAGGGCTTTATGACTCATATATTTTAGACTACACGCGATCAGTTTTAATTATGAACAGGCATTTGTTTTTTTATTATTATTTATGAATGGGACAGTGTAGCAATGTATCTAATAGCTAGTTAGTAAACTATGAAATATTAATCAAAGATCATAGCATTGTTTTTGAACTTACTTATTAAATCGTTTAATTTAGTATTCTGTAATATTCCCGAAGATGATTTCGCTGTAGTTAATTGATTTTCGACCAAAGACCGACCCAAGGCACATTTATTTTGCGCCGATTTGTCCATATTTTGTTTTCGCTTACTATAGAGCGAGAGTATTTTGATCTGTGATATCATATCGAACGTTATCTACTTATACATACACTTTCTGTTTCTAATTTCACTATACTTAGTATCTCAACGACAAAATAGATGAAGGCCGTTAGTGACCTAAAAATGGCTGCCATATTGTTCTTATAGGAGACTTCTTAAAGGTTGTATTTTTGGCTAGCGTCTTTGATAAGTTTGTAGGTACGCACCACGACATATCAAGATATACATTTCCAGTATAAGCCAATTTCTCATTGTACAAAAAGCCTATACAAAGCGAGGTCAGCTAAAATTGGAAATGTGATTGATGTCGTCGTGTGTACTAATAATATATATAGCTATGAGGACAACAATGAAGTTTATAAATATGTCTTCACAATAGAGTTTGGAAAGTATTATTTTTTTAAAGCGGGTGTTCTAATTATGGAAATAATTTTATAATTGTTATTGTCAGGTTTCCCTGTTGAACGTTCAACTCAACAAGTTGTATTTTTTTTTTCATCATAGAGTTCTCGGAGTTTTCACTGAAACCTACTTCAATGTGATACAAAAATAACATTTTCATTTGAAAATAAGTCTAATCTGAGTTAAAAAAAAAAAAATTTTACATGCTCCAAATCCACGGCATTTCAAATTTACGATATTGATTACAGTGCGATATCAACAGCTAACCTAAAATAAAGGGCCTGTACAAAGAATGCGTTATCAGCGCCTGATAAGCGGCCTGTCCTGTTTTCCAAGTACACGAGTAGATACATGGTATGCAGTCATACATACCTAATGATTCATAGGTTGAAATAAATTGTGTATGAGTTATGTTTTTGTAATAGATTCGCTTCCGTTTTGAAAGTTCCTGGTTGGCATTTTATCTTGACAAGAGGATGATTAATGTTTAGTTTCCACTAATAGACGATTAGAATGTTTTTCTATAAGCAGTTTTAGATAAATATGATATGTTGAGGTATGTTCGGCACTGGGATAAAACTGTACGACTCAAATTCTGCGATATTTTTACCCAACTTAACGAACCTATCCTAACACACTTTAAATGAAAAATTTACCTACATACTTTTCATGAATAAAAAAAAAAAGTTTATTAACACAAATAACCTTAGTATACAAAGCTCTTATAATATACATAGGAACATTAAACTCTGAGGAAAAAGGTTGCTTAAATAGTGAAAAATCCTGCCTCCTAAGTTAGGGGTACCCTGTGACTTAGGAGTCAGTGTTCTACTGTAACTTCGTGTACAAAAAATCCTTTATTTATTTGTGATAACATGATGAACCTATAATGACTTGGTTTAACTACGAATAAGAATGAGCAGGTATGTGTTTTAAAGGAGGGAGATGTGGTTGTATGGTGTGGTGTGTTGTGTTGTGTTGTGTTGTAGAATGGTGTGTTGTGGTGTGGTGTGGTGTATGAAAAGGGGGGGTTTGTGTTTTGTGGGGGTGTGTGAGGTCGTGAGAGGAGTGTTTTTGTGATGTTGCATGGGCAGTAGGTATTCGGTTTTGAAGAATAGAAAAATTATATTCTCATTAGGAAAAAAATTACTGTTTTAACGTAAAAACAGGTATTATTAATTTTCTACAAACAGGTACTAGGGGCTAGCTACAAACTAGGGGCTCGTGGCTAAAAAATAACAGCCACACAGGTCGATCGATCAGGTTAAGCTACGCTTGCCGCAGTTGATCTGTAGATGGGTGACCATCGTTACATACCGAGACCCCTCCGTGTCTCGGAAAACACGTTAAGCCGTTGGTCCTGGCTGGCATTCGTGGATATTTGACAATCGTTACGGGTAGTCAGAAGCCCGAAAGTCTGACAACCAGTCTTACCAAGGGGTATAGTATTACCCGGTAACTGGGTTGTGGAGGTTAGAGAGGTAGTCGCTCCATGTAAAATACAGGTATTTAGCGGCATCTGCTTACACTGGAAGCCGACCCCAACATAGTTGAGAAAAGGCTAGGCCATAGATATCCGATATCGATATCCGTGGGATAGGCAGATGACTAGGTATTATTTTTGTAGTAAAACAATAAACGAATTAATTTGCATGACGTTATTACATTTAAGAACCTATAGCTACCTCAAAATGGTTCTAATTAAGTTGTAGTCTTAACTAGCTAGCTATAGTTTGTACAATATAATCAACTTTAAAAAATATTTTAATTACTACTCCCAAAAAATATGACACCACCCTTTACAAACAGGCATCCGAATCATCCGACATCCAGCAACATTGGAAGTTGTTGCAGTAAATCCTCCCTCAACTTAAAACTATTTGCCACCACCACAAAACTGTCAAAATCAGACCACAAGCTCATCGTGTTTATAATTTACACAAGTAGTAAAGTTAGTGGCAAGTTACAGACATTAGCGACACGTGGCGAGGGCGTCCGCACTAAATCTTGGACTTGCAAGTACTTGCATTGCATAGAATAAGAATGGGTAGAAGCGAGATTCTTGAAGGCCAATTCTCGTAATTTAAAACGTTCAAAATCTAGTCGCAGTCTCATCTCAACGACAATCAATGTCAAAAACTTATCAAAAGCGTAGGGAAATTACAGGTATTTTTGACAGATTGAAACTGAGATCAGACTGTGAACGTTTTAAAAATTACGAGAATTGCTCCTCTGGTCTATGGATGCAGTCAAAACTGTGTTGTCAGGTTACAGTTACATTTAACAGTCAGGATTGTTCCAACCCTCGTGAGCCTCGGCTGAGGTGCACGCTCGTGCAAAAAAATGGCGTATGCTGTCGAAACGTGGTGGTGTTTCGTGTATTACGCTATTACCCCACTGGTCTCCTCTCTCTGAGTAAAGGGAGTGACCCGTTAGGCTTTTTAAGACAGCACCATGAACCACCATATGATGAGCGTCTCGAAAATGGTGCCACCGGTGTTAGACTACACTACTGACCAACTTAGTACCAGAAATAACGTTTTCATGATATCATTTGACGTCAAATTGCGGTCACTAAGGTATCATGGCGGCACCGCTGTCTATAGTAAACCCGAACTTTGGCCGTATGTGATTATTTCATCGGCATTGACGCATTCTCAATGGAAAGTTAAGTATTTAAATATATACACACATCAACACCGTCTAGGGATATTTTGTATAAAGTTCTTTAACTCAAAAAATACTGGCCAGTTTTAAATTCTTTTGAAGAAAGCTTATTTTGTAAACCTTTTTGAACGATTCTAAATTTGAATTTGAAAAAATAAATTAAAAACAAAAGATTTACGCGGCATAATGGTAGCGAAGTCCGAAGGCTTCATTTACCTACAATAGTTTTTGGCTATTTTTTTGTGTCAAATTTAAGTTTTATAACAAGTTATAGGTTAATTTCGAATTAATGTTATTGTGTGCGTCATGCAGCGGCGCCATTTAACGTGAGAGGAAATGTTAAGGGCAGTAGGCATGCTCCAATCTGGGGCTACTCAACGGAGTATTGCTGAGGAGATTGGAACAAGACAAATTGTGATATCAAGGTTATGGTCACGTTATCGTGCTACTGGTGATGTGGCTGAAAGACACCCAGGCGGGAAGCGCATAACCACTCAACGACAAGACCGATTTTTGCAAGTTGCCGCGAGAAGACAACCAAATGTTACGGCCATGCAGTTGGTTCAGAGGCTCCAGTCAGAGCACCAGTTGCTTGTGAGTGATCAAACTGTAAGGAGAAGACTGCATGAAGCTAACCTTCATGCTCGCAGACCGCTTCGTACTCCAGCACTACGCCGAGGAAATCGTGGACGAGGACTAGAGTGGGCTCGTGAACATTTGCTCTGGGAAGATAACCAGTGGTCTGTAGTGCTGTTTACCGATGAGTCCCGGTTCGGTTTCCATCCCGATACACGTAGAGTACGTGTTTGGCGAGTTCCTGGTCGTAAGAGCCGTCTGCAACATCCTCAGGAAGTCAATTCATACCACGGCGGGACAATTATGGTTTGGGCGGGAATTTGTGTTGGTGGAAGAACAGACCTCGTTTGGATCAGAAACACCATGACGGCTGAAAAATACCGTAACGAGGTGCTAGTACCAATAATCTACCCCCATCGACTACAAATGGGCCAAGAATTCACGCTCATGCACGATAACGCCCGTCCGCACACAGCGAGAGTGGTGACGAGCTGGTTGCAGGAGCACGACGTTTTGGTCTTAGGCTGGCCCGCTCAATCGCCTGACCTAAAATCCCATAGAACACGCGTGGGACATGCTCCAAAGAAGGGCTTTGAGGAATTTCCCTGCAAACATTGCGACGGAAGAGCAACTTTTTTTGCATCTTAACCGGACCTGGGACAATATACCGCAACAAGACTTGGATAACTTAATCCAAAGCATGAAAAACCGTTGCAGGACCGTTATTAACGTCATGGGGTGCTTTACTGACTACTGATTTTTCACATAACTGTTAAAAACAGATTAATTTTTCCTTATTTTTCACTTTTTCTTGAGAAACACATTCATTGTTAGTTTTACCATTATTTCACGTTTTTTCTTTATTTGAATAAAAATTTGATTACGCAAAAAAAATAGTTTTCTTTTATTCTGGAGTATAGTCTGATAAATGGGCCTTATAAAAATATATGCATGCTGTATGTTATTTTTAATAAATTTTGAGTAAATTGAGTAAATCCAAAATATCCCTAGACAATGTTGATGTGTGTAGTTTATCTCACAAAGTGACGTGTACTTTACTTGTGGTTACACGGGGGTACAAACACGCTGTGAATGTGTGCGTGAAGACGAGTAGCCTTAGCGCATACACACATATGCACACACACACAGCTGACTTCACCATTGTCTTGAACGGTACCGAGACCCCCTGCGCTTACACACACATTAACAACACTTGGTAACCACAAGTAAAGCTCGCGTCGCTGTGTGAGATAAAAATGCTGTACAACAGGGTTCCTTTCTACATAGATTTCCTAGTCTATGGGTACTTGCAACTTAGCAATCCGCAACTTGCTCTTGACACAAGGGGCTTTGAGCCCACTTAATTAATGAGATCAAATAATATTGCGTAGATGTGTAGCCCTAAGGGTCTGAATAGGGCGAATTGATTTGTTTTCAATGTATTGATACTGTACCGTGTTCTTGGGGGACCTATTAATAAACTTGTCGATAACTAGTTAGGGGATGACGAGGATCGGTAGCAGTTGTTTTTATCCTATTTCTAAAGACAGAGGATGTATGTGGGAGAACATGACCTAAGAAATAATAACGATAAATTCTTTTTACAAAACATTACATAATATCACGCTCGTTTATCCAAAAGGTTGGGTAGGGGTGTACTTATAGTACACACATATTTTAACAGTTATGTTTAAGTCTCATGTCATAACGGGCGAAACCGGGCACAAAATCAGATTCCGGACTGGATCCCAGACTGGATCTGCCTGCGGTTAGTGGAAGTGCTCAGGTGCGGTTCGGACAAGTGCTGCTGAAATCAGTGCTCTGAGTGGAATACCTCATCGAATACAGGATCTAATCAATCAAAAGTCATTTATTCAAATTAGGCTAAGAATCACCTCGTTCCGGACGTCAAAACTACATAAGACAGTCCCCCAAAATGCCCGCCCTTCACCACTTCCTAGTGCCCTGTGTTCGCTGGGATGAAGAAGTGGCACAACAAACTCCCCAGCAGCACAGCTGTTAAAACAGTTCAGTTAATAAACTTGATTCTATACTTAATGCTCCGCAGTAGACCTTGCGACCTCTAGACCTTAAATTGTACCTTCTTTAGGGTGGAAAGTCTTTACTTTCCACTCTAAAGGAGGTATAATTTAGGTAGAGGTCAAGATTAAGGTGTACTTACATTATTGTTAGCCTTTGCTAACAATAACAAAATAATGAAAGGACAGTCTGATTCTTTCATTTGACATTCGATATTTACCATTAAGGGAAGAAGGTCAAGTAAATATCTGATGTCTAGGATTTATTTTGGTCTACGTTCTAGTTCAATTTGTGCATAGAGACAAAAATGATGACAAGTTCGTTATTATGAGAACCCTTTTGATGTATGATGAAAAGATGTATTTTTTAAGTGTTCTACCACACAATATTGTTTATGGAAATAATACGTTTCAAGTATGTGTTTATTAGCTGCGCCCTGCGGTTTCACCCACAAAAGTTTTGATTTTTTGAGAGGTCTTGTGGGAATATCGGGATAGTCCTCCTCCTATGTCCTTATACCGATCATGATCTACACATGTGCTAAGTTTCATCCAAATCCAATTAGCCGTTTTTGCGTGAAAGCGTAACAAACATATTAGTTTATACAACAAGAGTTTTACAAAGCGGCTTGACACAAGATCCTTAGATAGAGCAATATACTATTCACCACAAGCTAAAAAACAAGAGTCTAAAGAAGAACCAAACGTTGTACACCTCAAGGGGTTGGCAGAACTATTCAAGTAAACCCAGCGAAGGCATATCAGAAAATAAATCCAGCCAGAATAAAACTTTCGAATTTATGAAAAAGTCCCGTTTTCCGTATCCGATAAAAACAACCCTTACATAAAACAATAAACATCTGCATCACTTCAGCTCCACGTTAATCACCTGAGCTGTTCACTATAAATTGGAGTGGAACCGGGAACCAGCGCCAAAAACTGCGGGGTCGCGGCTTCAAGAGTCACTCGAATCGCACCTGAGCACTCGTTAAGGTGTTCTTGCAATGAGAAATAATTGCCGAAGTTACTCACTTCGTATCGAATAATTGACTTCTGGATTTGAGCCAGAATGAATGCAGTCGTGATTTGGTCCCAGTTTTTGATTGGTGGTGGATTTTGTTCATGTAGCTTGATTTGTTCTTTGTTTAGCTGAAGATTCACCTCTCTGTAGGTTGGCATTCAATAAACGGTGTTCCTTTTTGCAAATTTTAGCGTGGAGCACTAATTACGTTAACAGTCTTAATTGGACTTGAGTGAGTGATGGACGTAAATCATTCAGAAACTGAGCCCATTTAAATATATCAACGGAGTCTCCGTAGAGATATGTAGATGGGCTCAGTGTCTCAGCCTTCGCGGGAGATATTATAGTGCACAAGTGTGTACACTTTCTCTTCCCTCACTCATAGTCCTATGGGACGGCAATCTGATACGACCGGAGAGAGATCAGGTGCAGGAACACCGGCTTAAAGTGTTTCCGAGGCACGGGGGTATCACACCGTGCTTTTGAAACTTTCAAGGTCCGGGCTGTTACTAAAAAATTCCTAATGAAAAACCCAATGGCACTGTGCCCGAGCTGGGAATCGAACCTAGGATCCCACTCTCAGCAGACCACAAGACCAATAAGGCAGTAGAACCCATCTACAAGGTTATTAAAGGGGTTTTCGGTTATTGCAATTACAACTTAATAATAATGATAATAAGGTGTTTATATGTATACTTTTTGGTTGTGGCTGTTATACTTTTTAAATTCTAATATTTAAAAATATAATTTATATTTTTACTTTTAAATATAGGATATAATTATGATAAATAAATAAAATTATATATTATGATAATAAATTAAATATCTCGACTTAGCACACGAGGTTGTTGACATGTGGAATGTATGCTCGGCTGTCATTGTGCCGATTGTCGTATTAGCCAGTGGCCTGATGGCCGAAAGCCTCGATCAACATCTATCGAGGCTGTGATTAGGCGGTTGGATTAAGGGCCTGATTCAAAAGGGGTGTGTAACGGTTGATATAATAACAAAAAATCTAACGTTCACTTGACCTAATTTCAGTTAATATACTTTTGTTTAATATAACGATCAGTTGAGATAATGAATTGTTTATATAATTTCATTTTATCTAATTTCTTATGATATAATAAACATTTCCTATAATGCACATTTGACATAATATTCATGTAGTATATTATTCATTTACTATAATATTCATAATCTCTAATAACTTTTAATATAATTTAGAAAATCTGATACGATTTTAAACGCCTGCTAGTATGGTGCTAGCAAAAATGCATCGCATAAGCATTAATTGCTACAAAAGTTTGCTTTTATGCGTGAGGTGGGTAGACTATACACGAATTTATTATTTTTCTTACTGTCATACAGTTACAGCGAAATTATTCATTGTGTGGCTATTGCAATCTCGATATTTGTTTTAGATTTTAAAATAACTACTATTAATTATAGTACATTCAAAAGTTCTAAAGGTGGACTAAAACTTGCTGTAAATGGATACATTTATAACAAAAACAGGGAAGGGCTTTGGCCTCTAACTTAAAACTGAAATAAGATGTAATATTTCTGTGATGCTATGTTATGATTAAAAAAATATTGTACTGTTTTTTTTTCTTCGCTTTATACCCTATACACCTACCACCCTCGACCATGCATTGAATATTTTAAGATTTGGTTAGGTGCCATTTGAGTTAGGTTAGAACTGTGACCATTAAACATGTAAATTAGGTCAAAAGAACATTAGGTCAAATGAATGTTATATAAAAAGAATATTATACATATTGAAAATTATATAAAATGAACGTTATACTAAATGTTTTATATTAAATGAAAATTATATCATATGAAACATTAGGTCATATGAAATTAGGTTATATGATTTTATAGCATATGAAAATTATATTATATGAACGTTATTTCAAGTGAAATTAGAGCATTTGTTATTATATCATACATTACGCACCCATTCAAAAGGCAGTACTCCTCGATACGGCTCGCATTATGAGGAGGTTCCTGTCTCTGGAAGCCTAACCACAGGTAACTTGGACCCTGCTCCCGACATCGGTGGATCACTATTTTTTAATATTTTTTAATGTTTTTTTTTTAACTTAATTTTTATATTTCAAAAAATAGGATAAGTAAATAAATAAACGACATAATAATAATATACTCGTATGTTTATTCATCAAAAATTACAGACAGTTACAGCAACGATCAGTGGGTAGAGAGTTATACAGTTAATTAGGTTGTTGTAAATTCTGTACTAAAATGTTTAAAACCCTGCCTCTTAAACTAGGTTATAACCTGTATACACTATTACTGTTACAACAATTTATGAACAGTGTTGTTCTACCGCTGCAATAATTTATGTGATTCTCTTTTAGTTGTGACATGAAAGGTCAGTTTGAATATATTACAATGTCTGAAGAGTCTTTGGCGTCATTGCTATCGTGGCTGAACGATTTAGGACTCTTTTTTGTCTCCGTTTCGAATGACACAAATTATACCCGAAAAACTCATTTAGTCGACAAGGTGCTGAGGGCTGGGCAGCCATTTATAGCCGGAATCATCACTCATGGACGTTCTTTTAATGCACCTTCTGATGCGAGGCCTAGGCAAAGTGACATAATTAAGCTACCAAAATGTTGAAAGTTGTTGTAGAAAAAAAAAACTTATAGTGCGAATACAGAACTAAAATCTACCAAGTCTTTCAAGCAAAAGTGGTGAATAGCAAAGACTAGAAGACAAAGATTGTGAATTAGATAAACGGCTTCAGTTTACCCCAATTGTTCAACACTTACGTAGTATGTAGTAGTGTCTATTAACATACGTAATTGCTGAATGCATCTATCTGCGTTAAATACAGCGGAATAAGCTATTAAAGTTCGTCCTAGATATTGCAAGAATGTTACATTTTGTTACTTAGTTGCTGCTGCGGTTATGCTTGTCACAATGTTTTTATTATTTCTGAAAAGTATTGTTACGATCGTGAATAAATTGTAAAGTGGTATCAAGATTAATCTGTCAGCCGGGCTGGTTTTTGGATTGACTGCCCACGATGTGGCTACTGGAAAACCAGGGGTAGGCAGAAACTGCAGAACGCCACCTGCAACGACTCTTTTTTTTTTTTTTTGGGTGGGAAATCATCAAATGACCTCTCCCGCTCTGGGCTGAGCGGAAGGTCGTGTCACACTTTTACTGACTAAAACCCACCCGTGTTCCTTCAGTTGCCTATGCCAAGGGCCACGGTATCTCTTTCGAACTTCCTGCAACGATCCTTAAATACTCCTTTAGCCTCGTTTACTTTCATACATTTTGTCATACGCGCACGCCAGATGCAGGTGCTACACACCTGACATTTCTTAAGAGCATCACCAAGAAGGTCACTATATGTCCTTCCAGGGTTCTCCTGCTGGTGGTTCCACTCACATCTGTCTTGAAAATACTTCAAACTTCATAATTCGTCTTCTTTTTTTGGTGTTTCTTAAAGGAATATCTTCCCAAATATCATGGTCCCTTCTTGCACCGTATTTAGCCCCTGTGAAAAGCAACGAATATTTGACTAGGTAGATATATAGATGTTCTGTTTTGTAATATCCGGCTCCTCTTGGCAGACAGATTGGTATCGCAAATAGCACATCTGATTGCTGTGCGATGCTATTAGTAAATCAGGACTGTTCGCTACAGACGGCGGTTCTATCTTTACGAGACCTTTACTGAGTAATACAATGCTGGTGTACTTTTTTAGTCTTTTGTTTTAGTATAGATTCAATTATATTAAAACAACTTTTGGAAGGAAAGTCCGAAAATGATGAATGGTTTAATATTAACTGAAAGTAATGGAACTAGTGGTACATTTTAAAGGAGTTTCTTGGATCTAAGTTGAAGAAGTATCTATCTAATATTAGATAAACGCCACATTGTAATAAATCGAGACACAAAGTCGGCTAATACATTGATATTTTAGTAAAGTCAGCCCATAATCAGCCCATAATGTCCACTGCTGGGACATAGGCCTCCTCTCTGTGAGAGGGAGTGGACCGTAATCCATCACGCGGGCCCAGTGCGGGTTGGTAGATGTCATATGTCTTCCAATATTTGGTTCTAGGACATACCGGTTTCCTCACGGTGTTTTCCTTCACCGTTTTGAGAGCCGTGATGATGGAATAATTAACACAAAGAAAGTGCCTGCTTGGGTTTGAACCCACGACCTAGAACTCGTAAGCCGCGCCCGTTACCACTGGGCCACAACTGCTCCCGATATTTTAGTACGGTTGAGCATAGTTAACAAAAATTGGACACCTATCAAAGTTTAACAACCTCATGCTTCCCAACATCAAAAATCAAGGTTGTTTTTCCCCACCAAGAATAACGTTATTTCATTAACACGTTCAATACAGTCTTCTTGAGACGCGGAAGTGAAACATTTTCCCAGACGCTTTATATAATCGCTTCCTATTGAATAAACACACTTCGCCTCGTCTCATTTTCTTAGCTTGTTTCCTTTATTTATAATGGCGATATTAATTAAAACGTTAAACAAATAGTTCATAGCTTGCTTGTGATGTTAGATTTGCTTTAATTATGTTTCTCTGAATTAATTAAATGTGTTTATGGATATATATGATATGATTATGAGATTTGGTAGGATTTATGAGGCGTGGAAAAGGGATGGTTGTAGTTTTCGTGTTTTGTTTGTTTTATTGGGTAGAACAGTATTTCTAAGGGCTGATTTTACAATCGACAGATAATTTTTATTCGTGGAATAATATTAACTTCTGACAAATTTTGTATGGAAGACCTGTGTGTGTGTGCAAAAATTCAAAATTATTATTATAATTATAATACCGCTCTGTCTTTGTCGGGGGTTAAAAAGACACTTACCGAAGCCGAGAGTGTTTTGTACTCTACATTATTCTAATTATTCTTTTGTATTGGACCATACCTGGGAACCTTCTAGTTACGCAGATATTGAAGGTCAAAATTCAAAGTTTTACTGACCTTTTTTTTACGACAGCAAGTTTTTAATGTTATAACAGAACTTTAAATACTCATATGGCCCTTGTACCGTTTTATGCATCCACAAGCACAATGTTTTTCGTGCGTTAAGTTGCGCACTATCGCAAACAGAAAATTTTCACACCAAAAATAAAACTCGTTTCCCAGCAATTATTTTTACGCATTGTTACTTAGTTTGATGTACAGAATGTGTAGCTGACGGCTATGTGATGTGTCTTTTTACACCCTGTGTACAAAATTAATTAAAATTATCGGTTTTCGTGTACCCATTTCGGTTCTCGGTAATATATAATTAAATCATTTTGAAGAAAATATTTGTTTATCTGCCCCAGGAACGACTAACTTAACCGTCTGCTTACATAAAACTGAATAGTTTGTTTCTACCTAAATATAATACTGTAACAAATTAATATATATAGCATTTTGGGCTTAGTTCACTTTGTTTATTTTGTATAAGTTAGTACAATATTAGACATAAAACTACAAACTGCCGATACAAAATAAATAAACTATTAGACATACAAAATTCACTAGAAAATCTAGTGTAGTACGGTCAGGTATACCTGTTGTTATAACATAACTTAATACAAATAATTGATACTAGCGGCGCCCCGCGGCTTCACCCGCATTTTTCCCAAGATCCCGTGGGAATACCGGGATAAAAAGAATCCTATATGTTAATCCTGGTTATAAACCATCTGTTTGCCAAATTTCATCCAAATCCGTTCAGTAGTTTTTGCGTGAAAGAGTAACAAACATCCATGCATCCATCCATCTAACATTCATATTTATAATATTAGTAGGATAGTTATAGCCGAAAAAAATATACATTAAGTAGGTCTCTGCAATAATTTTACTAGATACGAAAAAATATATCATTTACCTAAACATTAATCCTTTAAAATAATTGGGTTATCTTCTTCGATTTTCTAATATAAAACTCTTAAGTTTAAACAATATTTATCAGACAATAGGACTGAATAAAGAAACTGTCTTTAAAGCCGAATTTCAATTATGAAACTAGTGGCGCAAACTTAGTTATTCATTGAAATATGTAGAATAGAATATTTTTTTTATTTCATGCACCAAACACACTTAAATAAATAGCCCAATAGTTGGCTATTTGGCCTAGACCTTATTGATTTCTTATTCTTTTGTTGATTATATCTACCTATGTATGTTATTCTTTACCTAACGTGTTTCTCGTAAGAACGGTTTTAACTTAACAAAGTGAAATTTTTGCCAGTAAAAACTATTTTAAATGTTCGCAGCTGAAATCAGAATAAAATATTTTGAAACATAACGCGAACTAAATCGCAGTTAACAGCCACAAAAAATAAAATCTTAACTTTAGAAACAGTTACAAATTGCAGTTTTGGTTAACTAAAAACACATCAGTCAGTGTCGGGGTACTGACTACATCTGACTACGAACAACGGTTTACGGGATGAAACCAAAAGAAACGACGAATGATTTATTGAACGGACACAAAGACTAAAAATAGCATTGCAATACTTTGTTGAATCTTTGTTTAACAAATAATGACTCTGCGACTCAAACTGAGGTGAATTCCGTGCGGTATGCGACACGAATATTCGAAATTCGCTCAATAGAAAGCGATCTTCGAGCGAGTACCTACGCGTTCTTCGCGTTCATATGTCACTTTTTGTTCGAAATACAGAGAGGTGCCCACTGTCAGCGCAACCACGCGTTTCAGTTTACCGTGTCCGTCCGTCCGACGCGTGTCGCTGGTGTATGTAAGCACCATAGAAATGTAAAAAACAAGAGAAGTGGCAAGGGGGCGTGTCGGTGTTGTCGCGGCATGTTCAAAGTGACCATGGTTATGCAAATACCCGTCTCCACAAACTAGTGCGCTTTCGACCGTGATCGTGAAAAAATATAAGTATGCTGTGTTGTTCAGTGGTTTTTTGTAAAAACCGAAGCCAAAACCAAAACTTTGTAAATCATGAAATCACTATATAAGTATTTTACTATAATATTTGTCTTTAAAATCATGAAAAACAACAAATTGTAAAATATTTCTTGCTTTTAGTACGTTAATTTTGTTTTCAAATATCGCAGCGACTGTACTATTTTCGCAGTAAATACTTTGCTCCTTAATGTGGATGCTCCAAGGTAGCCCGCAAAATTCAAAATTTCTTACGTTTTTTTGCAATTTGCTTTTTGTCATTAGTAAGTTGTACGTATCGTACAATGACCCCCTAGAGTTATGGGATATGAAAAAAAAAAACACGTTGTATAGTTAATTTTACAATGTGTCAATCGTTTTAAACCGGTTGGTAAAAAGAAATCCGGAAAGACCCTTGAGAAGACGTAAATTTAAAAAAAATATTTACAAAATTATTTTAATTGTTATTTTTTATTGATTTATAATATAATATTTTCTGGACATAATTATCCTTTTTTATTTATTTTATTTTCAGAACCCTACATTTTTTTTAGTACAATAATAAATGGGAGATCGATAACTTTCCGATTTAGTCAATCACTAGCGTTGTAAAATAAATGGCTTTCACACAGCACAACGACAACGACAGATGTTTTTGTGTGAGTGAGTTGTATGGTACATGGCAAAAGGAACGCTGTGTTTGATGAGTTAAGGTTTATATATGTAGGTATACGTTCTGATTTATGAATTGCAAGTGCGCGACTTTGTATCTATTTTGCTTTTACTGAACTACATGTATAGTAGTGGCGCGGTAGTGGGATCGTCTTACTGACATAAAGTTCTGATACATTTTGAACTACAGGGCATATCTCCTTCTATCCTATATCTATGGTAAGCACTAACTTACCTTTGATTACCAACCGTCAAAGTTTGGCTTATCTAAGATTTTGTTTAATTTAACGTCATACGCGGTAAATGGCCAAATACTAATTTAAAAAAAAATCGTGATTAAGCCCAGTAATTTTATCACTAAGAGATCTACAATACCACAATGTATTCGGCGTATTTTCTTCGAAAATAATTGTCTTTGGACCACAATGCGACCTGTCATGGCGGGCGTATGACACGAGACATAAACTAAACTGAGCGAGGTGTGACCGGTATACGAAGAAGATTTTGATGCTGTTCCCTTTGGTCTATGTATTTATGTCTATCTATATTATATATATGCTAATATTACTAATAATAAAGCTAAAGAGTTGGTTTGTTTATTTGAACTCGCTAATTTTTGGAACTACTAGTAGGATTTGAAAAAATATTTTGCCTAATTCTCGAGGAAGTCTATAGGCGTAGATTAGATTAAACATTACGTTATGACCCTTAGGAGCCGAACGAAAAGAAAAAAAAAAACAGAAAGAACGCTAATCGAAAGTAATACTGGCGGGCGATGCCATGCGACGCGGTGGTCGGGGGAACAAAAAAATTCACGCAGACAGAGTCGCCGTCAGAACCTAGTCTTAGGTACATTTAAATGCCTTTGCCAGAGACATATCATACAGACACACTATGTTTAAAATTAAATGAAATGGGACCTCTCAAACATGTTATTATTATAGTACTTCCGAGTAGCGGAAACACGAAATGTTCCAACAAATAGGTAACCATGTAATAAAAGTTGCCGTAACGACAGACAAATTAAAAGCCGTACACGAACCGGGAGATGGAAAGCAGAACTTGCACCTAGAATTTTCTACTCAACTTATTTCAGTAGGTACTTCAAACAGGTACAAGTTCTGAGCTGCACTCTTATTTCACTAATTTGTGGAGAACTTCAATTTCGAAATGTTTTCTAAATAGATACTACATTCCTTTAATATCTTCTGGTGTAGCGAAAATTTAGATGCACTGCCTTTATGAAGGTGTCCACCATTGTCCATGTTACGCATAGAGTAAAAATAAACTTAGTATGTAGGTACTAGCAGCGCCCGTTCTTTCACCCGCATAAGTTTCGATCCCGTGGGAATATTGGGGGAAAAATTATATAGTAAATTAATATCTGTGTGCCAAATTTCATCCAAATCCGTTCAGTAGTTTTTGCGTGAAAGAGTAACAAACATCCATCCATCCATCCTCACAAACTCTCGCGTTTATAATATTAGTAGGACAAGAATTAGGTTATTAGGATAAATGCTAGGAGTAATTAAATTTTTGGTTATGCCATTAAGAAGAACAAATCATAATAGGCTATTTTCCTAAAAAAATCTAATTAGTCCGTCAGTTAGATTATCAAAAAATATTGAACCCGTATTTTTCTTTTGTCAATTCAATAAAAAATGATGAAGATATCGCCCGTTAAAGTTCCGCGTGACGTCACTTGCTTGCAACACTATTGCAAACAAGTGACGTCATGACCGGGGACTCCCAAATTTTGACGCGTTTTATCTTTGTCAGTTTTTGTTTGATTGACAAAAGAAAAAATACGAGTCCGTTATTTTTCGATAATCTAACTGACGGACTAAATATAATGATAATTTTTTTACCCAAGCTACCACCCTATTATTATAACAAAACTGTGATGCAGCTTTTCTCTATGAAGCAGGTTTCCCTACCCATAATTTGCTGGTGACAGTTTAACCCAATGGGAAGGGGCTACGGCTTTCCCGGCATTATGCCAATCCCAGACTAGAATAAAATTATTCTTTGGGAAAAAACTTAGTACACATTTTTCCAAAAATCTTATTTATAAAGTTTTACTACATTCTTACATGAAATAGAATTGCAGCGGTAGAAAATGGTTGCTTTAGTCAGGAACGCAATAAAAATCTACAAACCAGTCCACTCATAACAAAATTTGCATTTTGCGAGTTCCTTCATTTTAATATATACCAGTGAAATAGTTTTTATTGTTTTGATAGATAGATAAACCAATAAAACGCGTTCCGAATTTACGTTTTATGAATTTAAAAACTACGGGGCCAGAAACAAAACAATGCTTTGACTGCACGAAAGTATGTTCACGCTTATTATATTTTTTGTTTTTTGCTTTTTTATGTCATTGTTGTAGCAGCAGTATTGCACATTCTTTTCTCGATAAACATTTCAGTTCGTTTTGGAAGCATATAATCACAGTTTAGTTCACGTAAATACTTGAGTATTTACGTGAACTAAACTATGAATGAATACTATTATAGCCGATTTGACTTACCCAAACGATAACGGAATTGTTTAAGAACTTAAAAAGCTGAGACGAATTCATTCAGCGGGGAGTTGCGTGGAACAGATAAAACGTACCATATAAGATATTCAAATCCCTTAAGTGCACGTTGCGGTTGAATTGCGAGAAAAAGTCCCATTTTGAAACGTTGTAAAACTCTTTATTATTCCAGCTTTGCAGGTGTCTCGAAGGAGATACAATGGGAACCGGGACTGACGGCTGTTACCGTGGAAAACCGGAACACGCGACCGAAATAATAGTTTTTTCGCTCTAAAAAGGTTTGAGCTGGGTTGTAGTTAAGCGTAGACGAAAAATTGGAGTTACGTCTCCAATTTTTCAGTATTCAGTGGGAACGGAAACGCGACGGGCTATATTTTTCATGTTTGCTTTTCTGAAGATGAATTTGTGGAGTAGATTCCGATTTTTTCCATACTACCTACTGTATTTTTTAACTGTTGAGTTGAACATTTTATTTTCCTTTAAATCGTATAATATTAGTATAATATTCGTTTTTCAAGATAGATAGATTAAGAATTGAATTTTTTGTGTAACAAGCAACCTGGTGTGTTTGTAACTGTAACAGATAGAGCTCAAGAATACAAAGGCGGATAAAATAGCTGCCAGCGTTTATATATGTAGTTGATTTATACCTGATAAGCAACTGATATCTAACTTTCGTACGTAAAAACTTCTCAGAAATTGATACATAATATAGTACCTATTGACTACGAACGAATCTGTAAACTCCTTCGTTTTCAAACTAACACAGCTCACAGTTATTGGCACACAGCCTATACAAATTGATAGTAACAGCGTCATAATTCTCAGCACATCACTTAGGTTCTCAGATAACTTACACTGTAACGTCATATTCGTACCTAGATCCCACTTTTGGCATGGAAACGAGCACCGCGTGAGTTTTTACGACCCTATAAATTTTTAACGTTCCAAAAAACAGCGTCTTTTTACTCTCTAAAAAGAGTAAAAACCAGACGTAGTTCTGGCGCGATTACAAAATGTATAACTGAATTCGTTTGTAGCTAAATGAATATAAATAATGTGAAATTTACATCATTTCCAAGTTTATTGCCATACCACGATCTCGGTTGACTGTGGTAACATTTTCAGAAATAAAATACAATTTTTTATGTTTTTATTTCTGTATTATAAAAGTAATTTTTCAGGTATTTTTTGGAAGGCCGTTTAGCTGGTTGCTTATAACTTTCTACAAAATAGCTTTAGTAAAAATAGAACAGTTTTAAGCAATTAGCTAAATAGTCGTTTCTTTTGGTTTTTGAAAGGAACTTGTGAAGATTGATCGTCAATTTAAGACCCTCTTTTCGAAACATTAAAAAAAAACTTTTCTTGCCAAAGTAAATTATATTTTTACTCAGAAATACTTTCTAAACTAATCAGTCATAATGGTTTATCATCACGCTAAGTACTTCACTATCTCCGTTTGTAGTGGACGTTTACACCCAACATGGCGGACGCATGACGTCATCATAATCGCATCCTTAGCGCTACAAGGTTCTTTTGGCGCGTGGCTAAAATCTGAACTAACGCCGCCATCTTGTTTTTTCAATACACGTTACAAAACTATACATAAAGAAATTTTTGCCAACTGGGTCCTCCTGTCAACGTCATTCAGGCGCCAAAAGATCCTAGTACAGTCAGTTCACAGTTATTTTACCTCTGATTTTGTATTACTGTCAAAATCACAGTGATCTTTATTGTTATGGCTATAAGGTTGCTATTGGGCTGCTGCCATTGACACGTCTGTCAAAATCACAATGATCTTTTGCAATAAGGTTGCTATTCGGTTACTGCTGTCAGAGGTATAATAACTGTGTACCTTCACCGACTTTCCAGTTTTCCCGTTTTGAATCCGACAGGAAAATTGAGAATGTTGCGTGTAGTAAATAATCAGAAAAATGTTTCGATGACAGTCAGTTGTCTGAAAATAGATTTTTCGGTTGAAATGTTTTGGTTTTGTTTTTATTTTAAATGAAACAAGTACATAACTGTTATCTGCTATTTCGTTTGCGTTTAAACTTTAACTTTTCGTTTGACATAGTCAGGGGTGGAGTTTGGAAAATCACCCTTACTTTTGGGTTCCCAAATATTCAGCTACGTACTGGAAATATTAAATAAAACTCATTAAATTTTCTTCTTGTCCGTCCGTTTGTTATAGAAATAAACAGCGAGACATTAATTTGATGAGTAAGCCTTTATAATATAAATACATATGTAACATTACATAACGTCTGTAATCTCCTAAGGTAAGGCAGCTGGCAGAGGTGCACCTATAGTATACCTTTATTTCGCGAGTTATGCTTTTAATAGGGGGTAAGTCTCATTGCCGAGTAAAGAACTACTCATGTGTTATTGTCATCAACCGGGCATAAATCCAGACTCCGAGCTGTTAGTGAGAAACTGATGGTAAAATCCAATAAAACTTTGCCCTGGGAATCAAACACAGGACCTCATCATGCTCAGCAGTAGCGCTTGCGATCACCAGACCGATGAGTCAGTCCATATATACATAGTACCATATATACTTAATAAACTTACGTAAAAAATCAAATCATTTATTGGCGAAATATTGGTAGATAGGTGGCTACGCTTGCCGCGGTTGGTCCGTGGATGGGTGACCATCTTTTCATAACACATCCGTGCCTCGGAAAGCACGTTAAGCCGTTGATCCCGGCTGTCATTCGTAGATCTTTGACAGTCGTTACGGGTCGTCAGAAGCCCGAAAGTCTGACAACCAGTCATACCAAGGGGTTTCGTATTACCCAGTAAGTGGGTTGTGGAGGTCAGATAGGCATTTGCTCCATGTAAAATACATTACTCAGCTGCATCCGGTTAGACTGGAAGCCAACCCCAACATAGTTGGGAAAAGACTAGGCAGATGATGATGGTAGGTGGGTACATGAAAGTATAACGTACAGACGTTACGCCACGTGAAGCTACCCGAAACTGTCAAATTTTTCCAATCAACTTTGAACCTTATGCTTTAGCGATAAAGTTGAAAATCTACCAAAGACATTTGACAGATTGTAGTAGCTTGATATGGTGGCGTCTGTACATAGTTTCAACAAGAAAATTCAGTATCACCAGAACACTTTCATAATATAGATAATAAGAGCAAGTCATCTCAATACAATGTTTTCTATTACGAGTACCTTTTATTACTCTGTCGCATACATTTTTGTAGTACTAACATTCTCAAAGTTTCCTCATAAAAGAGCTCCATAACATTACTTCTGGCCTCATAACACCGCTCACTAGTGTCCAAGAACCGAATTAATTCAATAAACCTTCGAGACTCGAAGTACTTGAGAAAGAATTGCTTTTCAACTATATGCTTTTGTTATTATGATTTCTAACTTTGTAGTACAGAAACTTCTATGTAGTCAATTTATTCGGAAGTTTTACTAGGAGTCAATTGACATAGATGGAGAGAAAAGTCTAGAGTACTTAGTTCTAGGTTAGATTAGGTTACTATTGTAGTAAAGTCTGTAATTCATTAATAAAAAATGGGTGATTTTTTGTTGGTGCCAGCACATTATGGCCCTTTGTAAACACACATTTTTCATTCTGTTATAAACTACGGTTTATTTGCCGTGTGTAGGCACGATTGTCAGTGTTGTATGGATCACTATGGAAGCTTCGTCACAGGTACGTTTTTGAAACGAAGTTCTTTTATGGAGCTTGCGGAAGTAGTAAAATTGGAGAAATCGTCACGAAACGAAAAAGCGTTATTTATACCCCCTCCATGTGACTTTTCATTTATGTAATAGAAAGAGACAGAGATAGTTTACATGGTTTTCGAGGGTACTGAAGCCAATAGTGAGGTCAAACTCAAAATGAAACTCCAAGATGGCGGTTGCAAAAATTTTCAAAATTTTTGGATGTGTGTCGTTGCCATGGATTTCGAGGGTGCTGAAGCCGATAGTAAGGTCAAAATGAAAATCCAAGCTGGCGGCTGCCAAACAATTTCAAATTTTTCGTCATGGGTGTCGTTTTCATGGTTTTCGAGGGTGTTAAAGCCAATATTGTGATCAAAATGATTTTTTTTATTTTGAAATTCGTTCCTGCCGGGGGTCCTACATCCCTACACGTTTTTTTCTGCGGCACATTTTATACTCCGTGAGTAGGCACGGTCGTCTATTTTGTATGGATCACTATGGAAGCTTGGTCGCTTGGTCGCAGACACGTTTTTTTTTACGGTGTGGTTTATGCATACGCCTTATCGTAAATTGAAATTGTTTATTGAAATAATTGATTTACATAAATATTTACAAAATAGAGCCTTAAACTAGAGGTAGGTAAGAAATAATTGCGCGCGAAATAAACGCCTTATCGTAAAGAAACCGTGTCGTGTACAAAGGGCCTAAGCAATCCTGTAACTTGAGACGTTTTCCTGCTACTCGAGCATAGTTTGAACAACTTTGCTTCAGAACCCAAAATTGAACGTGTACCTTTTACATGTAGTACTGTATGAAGTATCAAACTGATTCTGTAAAATAATATTCACCTACAAAAATCTAAAAGACCAATTTGAAAATTAAATGATTTTCGTTAGTAAGCGCATTACTTGAAAACTGTTGTACCGATTAGCTATTTTTTGTAATAACATGTTCGTAATATTGCTCGAATAATGTTTTTAGGGACAGAAACATTTAAAAACCGGAAGTGATCTTTGTAAAAGGAATATTTGTATCCTGCTTTTTCACAAAAAAAAAAAAATGACAAAATTTCATTATCCAAACAAATTTTAAAAACCTTTTTTTATATACCAATGCAATATTTGGAATGATTTTAGTTCGCACATTTTCATTTGGCCAAATTTTACTCGGCAGAATATTACCAAGGATAATGTCATTATGGCATTTGGTCTTTAATCAAATGATTTATTACAGCAAACAATCTTTAGACAATAAACATTTATGTATTAAAATGATTTATTATGAAAAAAAATATAAAGACAAAAATAAGATTTTTTGGGAATTATATAATTAAAAAATGCTTTTTTATTTGATATCATTTGCGTACTTCTTTGTAAGTTTATGTGCTTGAATTTGTTTGAAACAAGTAAAATTAATGGTTATGAACGACGAACGAAAAACGAACTCCTACCAAAACTGTAGGTTAGGTTAGAATCCATTTTAATATTATATAATATTATGTATAGTTTATAATTTTCTTAGAGTTTAGTGAAATTTGCAACGTAACACGCTTATATATTTTTGAAACCGAAACAGCTAGGTTAGGTTAGAACTGTGACCACGCAACGACAGAAACATATTTCTAATTTTTTTAATGTAAAACCAACCCAACAAAACACATTGTTTTTTAATTTGTATATTTTGTGCAACTGACATAAAGATGTAAATATTTTATCCTTGACTAAGCAATTGACTGAATAGAAATGCTAAATTGAAAACTGACGATACTAAATAGGTATTTGGTTTATTTTATTTTGCGTAAAATATGTTATACCAACTGAAATATTAGACTACATTAAAATTGTTAAAAATACTAGTTGGTAAGCAAGTTATTGTTTGTTTTACAATTATTTGTAAAGAGTTTATTTGCTAATTAAGTAATAATTTGGCAAATGAAAAAGTGATAATTTGTAAAAAAAAAAATTATGAAACAAGGGCGATCCATTTCAAAGATTACCCGGAATATTTAGAACTCGAGCTCAGAAAATATAGAAACAATTTGGTTTTCTTAAGAAAAGGGGTAGCTGATACAATCCGTTGGGAAACTTTTCACAATCAAGAAGCTTTCTTGACTTTTTATCTATTTTTGAAATTTCTACTTCATGCGGCAGTTGCTTCGAGTTTATGAGTACAAGCATTCTTTTAGTTGTTACTTTAATTAGTTTTTTGAAAGCTAATAAAATTATTTATGAAGCTTGCCTTGCTAGCTTATAAACTAATTACGATACGCAAAGTAAAGGGTAGTTTAAGTGAAGATGATTAAGAAAATAGCCAGAAACATACTTCAGGGTGGCAGGGACATCGACGCGCCAAATCTAACCATGGATTCAGCACATGAGTTCAGACCCTATAGCGTCGAACATTTTCGTCGGTTATTAAAAAAAAACATTGCTGTTCCATACATTTTGACCGCGTAGGTATTGCACTTTTGCTATGAAACAGAAGATTTTTTAAAGACGGAAAATTTCTCGACATGGGGTCTAAACTCATGTGCTGAATCCATGGTTAAATTTTGCGCGTCGATGTCCCTACCACCCTGTATAGAAAGTAGATCTTTGACCAAGTCTTGGTATAGACTTAACGGTCAAATTACTTAGGAGAGTACGCAAAAAGTAACAAAAGCGATACTGTAGCTAGACGATTATAGTAGGTTGTACCGGACTATGAGTGTGAGAGAAGTGAGAGTACACCTGTGACTGCGCACACACTTGTGCACTATAATATCTCCCGCGCCGAAGCCTGAGGGGTTATTCTCGTAATTTTAAGACCGTTCACAGTCTGATCTCAGTCTCAATCTGTCAAAAAATACTTCTATCTTCCCTACATTTTAACAAGTTTTTGACATTTGTTTGTCGCTGAGATGAGACTGCGAGTAGATTTTGAACGTTTTAAATTACGAGAATTAAGAAAGAAAGAAAGAAAATACACTTATTTGGCACAAACTAAAAGACACACAATACACCAGATATATTAATTATACCAATTGGTTTTATTAATTAGCCTTCTGGTCTCTGCTGAGATTGGTCGCCATGGCCGAAATTCGGTCTAGAGGACTTTCTTTTTTTTTGGTTGGTTAGCAGTTGTTTCAAAGAATAATATACCTCAGTAAATTCCAGAAAATAGAACGATATAAGCAACATTTTTATTGTATTTGTAACTTATGTACAAATTGACTTGCTATTTAATTAACAATGTTAATTTATCATCACAGGCGTGTATCATCGCGCTAATGGTGCTCACATTGGCCTCACTATTATATGATTTTTCCAACAGACGTACAAGTCAACTTTCCGCATCATTTGGTGCGGGATACTAATGGATTGCGAACAGGGCTGTTGTCTCGACAGCGCTTTTTGCACACAAAGTATAATGACGCGCGGTTATGCTCTGGTGCTCTATTTCTCGTTCCTACAGATTCTCTAGATACCATTTTTACTCGAACATACTGTGTTACTTCACAATAGTGTTTCTTTTATCCACACACATTCATTAATCTTCTGTAACCAAGACCTGAATTATTGTATTGTAGTAGTAAGTAGTACAGTAATATTTTATATTAGAATCCATTTGCATGGGTGAATTATACTCTGTACGATTCTTCACGAAAGCACTCAGTTCGCAAATATCAACAGTTGTTACGTATTATTTCAGAACTTATTCGGTTTGCGCAAAAAGGTTGAATGAAAACGCCCACGAAAACAGACAGTCAATTACTTTAGGTCCACAACAACGTCCACGTTTTTCTCTTTGAATATTCATAATAATTTTGCCTTTCTTATTCGAGTACCTACCAACTTGTTTCGTTTGGGTATCCGACCAATTTCATCATGTCCCCGGAGCAAAGACAAACAAAATAACAAAGAAGTAACGTAAAGGTTAAATATTGTTAAAGTTTGTACGAACTTTGGCACGAAATAGATGCGCCCAAATGTTTAACATACAGGGTGACGGAAACCTTACATATGGCACGTAGGGGAAACGTAGACGGGACGAAATCGAGACGAGTTCTGTCCAGAGAGACGAAACAAATGCACAAAACAACTGTAAACGTTTGCTTTCAGTCCATTGAACACATCCTCTGTTTCCTTTTCGTCCTGTAGTGCGATTCTGTAACCATCTCACCGTGAAAACTTAGGTGAAGTGAGCGTGGAGTGAGCTGTCATTCCAACTAATGCTAAGGATTGACACTATTGACAGCTCACTCTAAGCTCACTTCACCTAACTTTTCACGGTGAGATCTTTACAGAATAGACCGGCTGTTCTTCGTCGACCCTAGTGTGAATATTACGTTTGATTACAGCATTATGCTGTAACTTTGCTTAATTCGCATAATTATAGAACACTATCTTCTACCCTAAACTAGTGACGCGTCTACGTGACATTTTTGTTCCCCCAACCCCGTCGCATCGCATCGCCTGCCCGCGCTAGTAATTTTCGCTTAGCGTTCCTTCTGACTTTTTTTCTTTTTGGTTGGCTCCTTAGGGCCATAGCGTGACAGCCTTCCTCAAGAATTGGGCTATCCAATGCAAAAAGATTTTTATAAATCCGACCCGGTAGATCAGGAGATTACCCCTACATACAAACTTACAAACAAACAAACAAACTTTACCTCCTTATAATATTAGTATAGATAATACAGGGGACGGGAAATTCTTACTGGCATTTGAATGAATAAAAATTGGTCGAAGATGAAACTTCAGCTCAGCCTATTGCAGTCCACTGCTGGACATAGGCCTCTCCCAGGCTGCGCCACAGCATCCTGTCATCCGCCTTCCGCATCCAGTCTGTCCCAGCCACCTTTTTAGGTCGTCCGCCCCATCTAGCTGGGGGGCGTCCCACACTACGCTTGGCATACGCTGTCTCCACTCCAGGACTTGTCTGCTCTACTTTACTTAACTTTCATTATTTACACGTTACGTCTAAATGTCGATCATCCCATAATTATGCCTTTAATAGACAACTTTTTCTGAAATAAAATTGACATCCATTAAGCTTTCTTGTAAGTAATAATTTCGTTTGGATTAAAATATTACAAATAACTTTATTATGACATCATAAACCGACATTATTACAATAATGAGGTAACAAAACAACAATCTAAGCTAAGAATACAAAGTATAAAACCATAAAATGTCTGGATAACTCCGATAACATCGATCTCTTGTCGTGAGCAAACAACATCTCCACCCTGTATACAAATATATGTAGGTGGAGTAAATATTACGCAGACAATAGCCCCTAGCTTTATCTCTGGCTATTTGGAACACAAAAACAAAGCCATTATAAGAAATCCTGCCATCTGAAGATCTTTGATATAAAACTTGACGACTCATTCACAGCATTAATGAGATTATAAAACTTTTAGAACTCAACTTATCTATTGCTTGTTTTATTTTACTTTTATTAGTATATTAGGATGTGTATTAGTTAAGTTTTGTAACGCACACACCCTCATATAATCACCCCCATGTACAATCACTAAAGGAGATAAGTAACCAGGGTCGTCGGATATAGTTGAAGCTTAGTAAGAAACCGATGGATGTTTTTGAATGTAATTTAATTTGGTAAATTAACTGTTTGTTTTCTATTTATTAAATTAAATTTTATTCAAAAACATCCATCGGTTTCTTACAAAACTTCAACTATATCGGACGGCCCTGGTTACTTATCTCCTTTGGTGACCGTACACACATAGTTCCCCCCTTGGACGTAAAATTACATCTTCGCAAGAATCAGGACATTTCTGTGAGGTTACTTTCCAAATATCTTTCAGTCACATTGTTTTAATGACATCATTAAACTACTGGTCAGTTTAAAGTAAATGTGTCTTTAAATTGTTTGGAAGTATAGAAGTAACGAGCTAAGAACCACAATAGTAAATGACAGTGAAATTTTAGTGGACCCTTACTTGCAAACTTGCTTGATTTGAATGGCTCCTGGTCAGTTAAACTGAGGTTCAAATGCTAGGGTGCCATAATCGGAGTTTTAAACTATGCATTCATTGTTATTAGGTATGAAAATATAAGGTGTTTGGTACTTCAAAAACTTCACAATCGCATTCAAAAGTCATCTGCTTAGCCTTTTCGAAACTATGTTGTGGTCGGATTCCAGTCCAACCTGATGCAGCTGAGTACCAGTAGTAGACATGAAGCGACTGCCTATCTGACCTTTACAACCCAGTTACTAGCTAATACGGTAACCGATATCGTATTCTGTAAAAGTAAAGTAAAGCTGATAAAAGAGCATGTTATTGTTAAAAGAATATTATTCGTACATCCAGGTCTTCTGATTACTTTGTTTTACTGTAGACTATAAAAAGCCTTTTAAAATTAACTACTGTAATTATTACCAGACAACAAAAACCCAATAATAAATCCCTTTACAAAAAGCCACTCTCAATAACAACTCAATTAAAGGCGAAGAACATATCATTGGACGCACGGAGTGTAAAACCAGTATGATTGCTTTACCACTGAACCTTGAACATTTCCTCTTTTCCAGTTGTTCGGCGTGTCCATTTTCGCCCTCTGTCTATGGATCTGCACCGAGCCAGGGTTCAACGAATGGATGCGTATCCTGGAGCTGAAGAAGTACTTCATAGGTGTCTACATAATCCTCATTGGTTCTCTTGGTATTATGGTCGTCGCCTTCCTTGGATGCGGGTCTGCTTTGATGGAAAATGTGAAGCTTCTATATGCTGTAAGTTCTTTTTTATGTTTCTTTCTGTTGGCCTACAACTGTTCCACTGCTGGGCAAAGGCCCCCCCAAATCCTTCCCGGAACTCTTTTTGAAAATGATTTTAAGGAAAAGAGATCCTTTTTTTATGTTATTGAAAGAAAATACGTTTATAAGCGGTAAACATGACGCAGAGCAAGAAAACAAATAAAAAAAAAGAACAAGTTGGGGGAAAACGGCCATCGCTCAGCCTAATACTACGACCATATGCGAGAAAGAGCCTCAGCGTTGGTTTTCAGCGACAGCCGGTGTCGACGTGATGACGTTAACTGGTGCAGCATACGATAAGATGAAAATAATAAAATAAGAAATAACATAAACACACAATACCTAGTTCTAAATGTTTATAAATACATAATAATTATATTTTTTTATTATTCGATTAGTGTCCAAGCTAATCTAGTCAAAAATATGAATTTTGTATCATTAATTTGAAAAGAAGAAAAATTTTAAAAAGAGTATTATCTTTTTAACCGAATTAAAAAATGGAGGAGGTTCTCAATTCAAGGGTTTTTTTATGTTTGTTGCCTAAGAACTCCGTTATTTATAAGTCGATTTTTATTTGTAAGGATATACTTTCAGATTGGTCCCATAGAAATTTCATCAAAAACGGTTCAGTAGTTTGGTTTTTAAAAATTACTGGTAAAAATTACAACTTAAAAGTGAAAAATAAAAACTTTTTTGCAAAAAAAAACAATTGACTTCCAAAAAAGACACTACTAAGCGAAAAATAACTAATTTCGGAAGTCGGTGGCAAACAACGAATATGCGAATCCAACGACACCGACTTCCGAAATTAAAGTTATTTTTCGCTTTGTAGTGTCTTTTTTGGAAGTCGGTTGCTTTTTTAGCAAAAAAGTTTTTATTTTTTAAATAGTACCTACAACAGTTGCCAGTAAATAGTTTGGTGTAATAAAATTATATGAAGGAGTAACATTTAATCCTGGTAAAGTTTCACTTCACAGTCAAATTGGATGTCTTGTGGAGTGATGCTGTCAGACTTGACTAACTTTTGCTCACTATTTGCCTAATAGGGTACTACGCTTACAAACAGAATTTGCGTAACCCTTCGAGATGCCCTCTCGTTAGTTTTATTATTTTAGTGAAGAAATAATAATATTTTCCTACAGTTTCTGAAATAAACTTGATCAATTTAAATGGTATCTTACAAGCCAGCACAATAGCATAATTCCGTTCAGTTTGCTATTTAATCTAGCCTTAAATTCTTGGCACCATATAAGATTTCCTTGAACGAAAAACAACTGACGCAATTTCTATGTATCTACGTATAAATTCTGATCTTATCTGGGTTGGTAACAATTGCTTTGGCTTTAGACAAATACGCGTCGTATCAATATTAGCCTATACCTATAAGCTCAGTAAGAAATCTAAGTCTGGCTATCCCAATGTCTGCCAAGTTTTCATATGAATATCTGTTATCTTGTCAAGACATATATTACTTCAACGAAAGCACCGCAGAGCATTTACGCAATTTATATTTGTTTATCTTCTTTTTTATCTATTCTGTACTTTTATTTGCCAGTTGTCAGCATGTGAAAAGCTCAGGGAAACGATTTTTTAAATTGATCCTGGTGATTTTTCCCTTTAGGCCTTTGCAACAGGTTAGCAAATTTTTTTTTTTAGGGTGATACCATCTAGGAACTGGATGTGGCTATATAATGTTTTATACTCATTGTTATTTGCACCTGGAAGCGCTCGACAAGCACGATAAATGTACCTTTTAAATACAGCCTTTTAATAAAATTTTGATTTGAAAACTTTGTCTAATTTTTATTTTATTTTTTACAGTATATAGCGACACAAATAGCTCTGTTTGTGTTCGGCCTAGTAGGAGCATGTGTGGTTCTAGACTTTTCCACTTACGACTCCAGCATCCAGCCTCTGATCAAGGACGTCATCATGAGGCTGATGAACAACCCTCAGCACGAAGGCAGTCGGGAGATCCTTAGGATGGTGCAAGAAGGAGTAAGTAAAAACTCATACTTTTCATGTAAAAAAATATTTATCTGGTCCTTAGACGGCAAAATACAGAAACAAATACCCATGAAATTCGTATATTATTCAATATTATCTCATTTTTAAGTTTTGGTTAATGTATCATGAGTACAAATTACACTGGCTACCCTGAAATAATGGTAGAATAGTGGTTCACTATGGGACTTAAGAGTAGGTACATACTGGCGTGAATCAAGGTACGAATGTATCGGAAATTTTAAATGAAGCCGTTATTTTCTTTGCATGCGCGTACGAAAATAAAACCAGCAGAATCAAAAAGCTATAATTATAGTCCAATATCCTTTGAACCGGCTTTTCCAATTTCATATCTCACTCAGATCATCGTTCAGCATTGCACTGAAAAAGCAGGCGGACCAAAAAAATTTACATATGGCCCGAGCTTGTCGCAAAAAACGAATATCGGTCGTGATTTTTCTCTCGTCAAACTATGGCTACAAAAAAGTGTAATAAAACCGTAACATCTAACGAAGCAAACACCAAAACGCATTTGCCGAATGGGCAGTTGACGAAACTGTAGTGCAGAAAGGACACCCTTATGGGGTCTACCATAGAAGTCGCTTGAAAAAAGATTGAATGACGTCGAATTTGACGTTCGGTTCACAAAATCTGCTATTATTGCAGATTAAAAAGTTTGTGAAAATTAATAAATTATTGCGTTTTTAAACACATCTTTATTAATGTTTGCTTTGTTAAGCATTCAAAGACTTACTACTTAACCAAATATTTGTGTATAGGTATTAAAATTATGCAAGTTTACCAAAAGTAAATATTTAAGTAAATAGAATACTTAATAATTACATTGTTTACATGTGTAGATGGAAAGATTTAACTTGAAAATTATTGTTTAAATCTATTTGAATGTGATGACAAAAGAAAAAAAAAGGAAACAAAACAATTTTTTTCTAGGGTTTTGAAAAATGACATTGTTAAAAGAACACTCAACTTTTTCCCTAGTAGGCCTCAAAGCCAGCGTGTCCGGGATACTGGCGCTAATCAAATAGGCCTGTGTGGCACGTTCCGCGCCCGATTGCACACTGCTCCAATCATAAACTCTCTCCCGCCCAAATTTGGCTTAATTTTGAATCGATTCCGATCGCGAACGATGCCTGTAATACGCACGATTGTCGAGATTTCGTGTTTTTGTCCGATCCCGCTTTATTTTCGTCAAGATTCCTTTGAGGGCTCAATGAAACTGTTTAGGTGTGAAATTGACATGGTCGATTGATTGGTTATTGGAAATGGGAACTCTTTTAAGGACTTAAGGTGTTAACGCTAAATGTTGTTGATTGGATATTATTTTTAGAGTCTAATTTCTTTGAATATGGTGTTGACGTAATGAATAAGTAGTAGCGATTTATTTATAAACTGAACTGGATTAATCATAGAATTTCCTCCTTTGTACCAACTATCATTTAGACGGCACGGTTGGCGCAGTGGTTAAGCGATTGACAGCTGCGCTGCGTGTCGCGGGTTCGATTCTCGCCCGAAACAAATATTTGTATGGCCTACAAGTAGATGTTCCGGGTCTGCTTATTTGTGTATGTGAGTTTAAATGTTTGTAAACGCACCGACGATACAGGAGAAATTCCTAGTGTAGGGCAACGTTTTATCTAAAATAAAAAAAACAGAATTCAGTTTTAATTTGATTTGGAATAACAATCGTGATTTCAATATGATCTAATGTTTATATGTAAAACTTTGTTGTAAACTAACTGTTAATAAAGTGTCATGATATTAGTCAATTATAGCAATTTACTGGTTGGTATTTATTTCATGGATCTTTTGGCGCGTGGCCCTATTTTTTTTTCTTTTGTTTTATGGCTCAGTACCAAGTACATTGGTTACATAATTATGTAGATAGAAAGATTTACCTTGAAATTATTGTTTAAATTTATTTGAAAGGGATGACAAAAAACAAAAAGAAAAAAAGAATGTTTTTTTACAGGTTATTGAAAAATAACATTTTACATTATCATTCCAAAGGAAACCCTATTACTAAAGCTGTATCCGTCTGTCTGTCACAGGGCTGTATCTTTTGAATCGTAGCTAGGTAATAGGTAGACACTTGAAATTTTCACAGAGTGTCAACAACTACAAAAAAAAGTGAAGAATAAATATGTGGTGTTATACATTGTACGGTAATACGGAACCCTTCGTGTGCGAGTCCGACTCGTGTTTTATTTTCACAGCCAGTGTTGAATATTCCTTACTGCATATCTAAGTATGTTTGCTAACTATCACCAGATCGGATGCTGCGGTGCTGACGGTCCCATGGATTACATCAACATGAACAAACCTCTCCCCGCTGAATGCCGGGACTCTGTCACCGGCAACGCGTACTTCCACGGCTGCATTGACGAACTCACCTGGTATTTGGAAGGCAAGACCGGCTGGTTGGCAGGCATAGTACTAGCTTCCTGCATGATTTCGGTAAGTAGCACTGACTGTTTGTAGGTACAACGAAGAAGCTATTTAATTATCATAAAAATTCATTATTTCTAGTTTTTGTTTTCTGGTGTTTGCTGCATCCGGTTAGATTAGAAGCTGACCCAATTATTCACCACCTGTCTAGCCGGAAAGGCTAGGCAGATGATGAATAATTAATTATATCGGACACAAATGTTACGTCACTTTAATAAAAATTACATCTTTCATGAACACCAGTACGGCTTCACCAAAGGGCGTTGTACCACAGCACGGCACAGGCAACTGAAGGAACACGGGTGGGTTTTAGTCAGTAAAAGTCTGACACTCCCTTCTGCTCCGCCCAGAGCGGGAGGAGTCATTTGATGATTTCCCACCCAGAAAAAAAAAAGGGCGTTGTACCACTGACGCCGGTGTTACCTTAATGAAGAACATTTTTAACGCCTGGGAAGAAGCACAAGATGCTATTGGAATCTTTTGCGATCTCTCTAAGGCGTTCGATTGCGTAAACCATGAAACACTTCTGATGAAACTCCAGCACTATGGGATTAGGAAAACAGCACTTGACTTGTTAAGATCATACCTGAAAGATAGAAAAGTTAAAGTCCAAGTAAATGGCGTGAACTCATTGGGGTCTGAAATGACAATGGGAGTTCCTCAAGGTTCGATATTGAGTCCATTCCTCTTTTTAGTATATATTAATGATTTACCACAATTACTTCAAAATCAACCAAAGATGGTGTTATTTGCAGATGACACATCATTGATCTTTAAAATAGACCGACGGTCACAAAATCTTGACGACGTGAATAACTCTATTCTTCAGGTCCAAGATTGGTTTACGGTAAATAATTTAGTACTAAATGAAAAAAAAAACAAAATGCATCAGATTTAAATTACCCTAATGTTAGAAGTAGCAAATGTGACATCATATTGAATGGCCAAAAATTAGAATTTGTTAATCAGACAGTTTTCCTAGGAATCACGTTAGACGAGAAATTACAATGGGGACCTCATATAACATCTATTGCTAAGCTCGGCCGCATATGCTGTTAGAAAGATAAGACAATTAACAGATGAAGAAACCGCGCGTTTGGTCTATTTTAGTTATTTCCACAGTATTATGTCATATGGCATTTTACTGTGGCGTCGGGCTGCTGACATTGAATCCATTTTTATTTTGCAAAAGAGAGCTGTCAGAGCCATTTACAATCTACGTCGCCGCAAATCTCTTAGGGAACTATTTAAAAGGGTTAATATTATGACGGTACCTTGCGAATTCATTTATGAAAATATTATGTATGTAAGAAAAAATCAACATCTTTTTAATAAAATAAGTGATAGAAATAATTTTAATTATAATAAAGATAAATTAGATCAACCTTTTTTTAGATTATCTAAAGTACATACATCTTTTATGGGGTACTGTGTTAAATGTTACAACAAAATACCTTGTGAAATATTGCAATTAAATGAAAGGAAATTTAAAACTTATATTAAAATTACACTTTGTAAGCAAGGATATTACAAATTAGAGGATTATATCCAAGATAAGAATGCTTGGAAACATGCTGGTCCTGCTCCATAGGACAATCTCTAGAGTCTAGACAAAATCAAACGGGTTGCTAATGTAATTGTATAATTTATTCTTTTTTTTTCCTTTGACATTGATTTACATTCTGTAATTACTTGGGGTCACACCCGGACTTATTACTCCTTATTTATTTATAAAAATCGTCTACTTTTGGAATGTTTGTGAATATGTGAGCACCATGTATCTATCACATAGTTAATCTATATGTCATGGTTTCATTTATCCATTTTAATTCTTTTACCTATTGTGGTATAGTAATTTTATTTTTAGGTGCATCGTCTTCACATATAATTATATAAATAATGTATGCAAAATATTGTAAAACATTTTAAAAGAGTAACGGTGGAGTTTCTTGCCCATTCTTCTCCATACGAAAACTACCTTTTGGAAGGGGCGACTAGAATCAATTTTATTTTAATTTTATTTTTGACGTTCAAAAGTGCCTTTTATGTGCCTATTTGAAATAAATGATTTGACTTTGACTTTGAAAGGTCCAAATTTTGAACGACTGAAACTCAAAAGAACTTTAAAGTGCAAAAGAAGAGAGAGAGAGATAGAGATATTTTATTTTGCAAATATGGGTACAAGTCATGGTGGTACATACTATAAATACAGAAACAGCCATATTTTGCCAATTACAAGCCATGCAAAAGTACAGTTTGCAAAAAAGATAATAATATTAAACGGCAAAAGAAAAGATAATATTATTGCTCTGAAAACAGTTTTGTATGCGACTCTAATGATGCAGTTACCTGCATACTTATCTTGTCTCGTGGGGGAAAACCGGGAGGAAAATAAAACCACGTTGCATAATCCATTCGAACATACCAGTAATTGTAGCAAACCAGAAAATACCTTTGCTCGCGATCACAAAAGCTTTGGGAAAGTTGCATTGTTATGACTAAACACAATAAAATCATGATTATAAAAAAGAAAAAAAAAAAAAAAAGATTAGATACTTCTGTTTTTCCAAACTATTCGCCAATTATATCAGTCTCATGTTATAGGGGGCGAGCCTATTGCCTTTAACCGGACACAAAACTAGACTTTGGGCTGTTACTGAGAATTTCCTGATAGGAAACACTAGCCCTACCTGGGCATCGACCCTGGAACCTAATCCAACCAAAACCAAATCCCAAACCCCTCCCCCTGCCCCTCATCTAAACAAGATTATGTCTGGACTTTAAAACAGACTGTGACCTCTGAGTTTGTTTCGGCCTTTCTTCTAAGAGCAGACAGATTGAAAACGCCGACCTCATCTGGTTTTAAAAATATGATTGACGTGTAAAGGTGTTTGTACAAACCTACTTGTGCTACATGTCCCTAAAACAATGAAATAAATTTAAGTAAAATAACATAATCAGAATACAACAACAAAAAAATGTAAAAATTCGCAAGTTCATACATTCAGTGGTCAAACTATTTGTTTTTTTTTAAGTTGACGGTATTTGGAAAAATTGTACAATGAATATGTCAACAAATTAGTTAAAGTATTTCTATTACATTATACCCGCAGTTAGAGTACCCGCAGTTTAATCTGTACTTATTTTATTATATTGGTTGGTATTATTTATTGTATTGGTTTAATGTGCAAAAGTTTTTTACAATATACAATTGGAACATAATGTAACACGTCTGTAGATAGTTACCCGGTAAAGATCTAACGCCTAAGGTACAGGCTCGGCCTAGTTTAGGTGTTAGTGGTCATTCGAATTGTGTTCAATTGCAGAATTCTACCTACTGTTTACCAAAATCAACTTGTAAAATATTTTTGTGTCAATAAAGCTTTTTATTTATTTATTTATTTACTTACAGAAATAAAATCATTTATCAATAGCAATAGAAATAAGAAAAGAAAGAAATAAAAAATTGATTATTTTGTCACACAGACACGTGCATATAAAAACAAAATCAAAATTGATTCATCCGTTCGGATTACATTTCATACACACACAGAGAGAGACACGTCAAACTTATAACACCCCGTCGTTTTTGCGTCGAGGGTTAAAAAAGACAGGTTAGCTTGCTTGCTTGCTCATTAGTAACGCTTGCGACGTATATACCAACGAGGCAGTCAAAATAAAAAAATCAAAATATTTTATTTCACATAAACCAACATGGGCACTTATAAAACGTCAGAAGCTAGGTGCACGGTTCCAATTGGTCGTTTCCTATGGAGAAGAGCCGGCATGAAACTCCACGGTTACTCTTTTAAAAATGATTGGCTTTTACAATGTTTTCAAATTACAGTAGTTATGAGAGGACAGCGTAGGCCTGTCGAAAAAATACCTTACTTGATCCTGGCTGATAGTGCCTAGAAGCGTAATAAGGCTACATGGCATTACAACTAAGTGATGAGTCAAAGGCATCAAGCTCTACAGAAAACTTCAACCATAATCTTTTAATTCAGTCCCTATAAAACTCAACCAGGGTGCTGACATCCAGCAGTCTTAAATACGTCCTCATAAAACTAGAATTTCCAGGACACGTTGGTCGTTATATCTTAATGAGTTCCGAGGATCTTAACTACGCGAGGTAGGCTACGTGGACAGTATATAATTATATTAACACTAGCTTTTTCCCGTGGCTTCGTCCGCGTTATTGCCGATCCCACGGGAATTTATTACTGGGATACAAAAGTATCTTATGTCCTAACCCCAACCAAACCAAACCAAATTTTGTATGCATGCGGAGTTCACCTATAAGTGATTGTTACACTAATTTGTTAAATTTTTTACCTTATTTGTTACCCTAAGCATATTACCAGTGTAAACAGTTGTTGGTGAACCAATATAATATAAATATAAATATAACCCAGTCGCCTTGGTCACCTATCCGTGTGCCTTTCATCCAATTCCGTGTAGCCGTTAAGGCATGAAAAGGTAACAGATATAGTATATTTCTAATCCCTGAAACCTCTTAAATTTTTTTATACGGTCACCAAAGGAGATAAATAACCAAGGTCATCGGATACAATTTAAGTTTAGTAAGAAACCTATGGATGTTTTCGAATAAAATTTTATTTAATTAATAGAAAACAAACAGTTTATTTATGTACACAAAAAATAAATATTAAATACATGTGAAATATAAAACCATTATTTTACCCCATTGGGGTGATTTTAAACAAACACTAAATCATGTATTTCTTATTTTTTTACCAAAAGCATAATTTCAATTTTCACTTAAGAAATGCTGGGGTTTCCATAAAAACTTTCATCCTCTATATCATCCCCATTAAAATTATTTTTGAGACAAAAATTAGCCTATGTCCTTCATCAGGATGCCGTCTGTAACTTTGCCAAATTTTATCGAAAACCGTTCAGTGGTTTTGGCGTAAAAAGGTCACAAACAGACAGACATAGTTACTTTCAAATTTATAATATTATATAGTGTGGATAACAGTTTCCAGAAAGTTCTGTAGTGTTATTATAGTAGATTATTCTATAAAGTTAGGTAAATAACTTCGAAGATTCTTAGGGAAATTGTGGCATTCATTATAATAAAGTATCTTGATTAGCGCGTCTGCGCGTAAATGGCAAAGTTTGATGGAAGCTCTAGGTATTTGTTGGGTATTCATTGCTAGATAAACGAACAGTGTCTTGATCAATATTAATGTAGGATTTGGGATGTTTCAGTGTTATGAAATTATCAGTTTCTTTAGTAACTATTCAGTTGTAATAATATTTGAGTCTAAATTAAATTCTGGTTCTAGTTCATCTAAAATATTCCAATTTCATCAGAGCCACAGCTGTCCGCGATCTATTTAAAATTAATTAAATTATATAGATTTTATTGATAACACGCGACTTCCAGTAGTGCGACTGATAAACGTGTGGTTTTGGATTCGATTCCCAGGTCGGGCAAACTGTTATTGGGGTTTGCGTCAGGAATTTCTCAGTAGCAATCCGGAGTCTAGATTTGTGCCTGGTTGATGACAATAGGCTCGCTCCTGTTACATGGGATCAAACATAACTTTGATAAGATAAGATAAGATAATATTTATTTGCTTAAACATGTGTCATACATACAAGACAATACATGCATGCAAGATGGTAACAACATTATTAGGTACAGGCATGTTTGCCACATGATGTGACGTGAAAATGTCCAGAAATATTAGTAATTAAAAACATTCTCTCAGAATAACAATAAATTAAGTAATTAAAGAATAATTTATTATTATTCTTTAATTACTAAATTTATTCTATAATTTTTTAAATATTGTAATAAATTTAAAAGAACAAAGATCAAACACAACATTAAAAACAGAAATAAGTTATTAATACTGTTATTGAATAATCATGTCAACAATAAAAAATAAAATAAAACACAAAGATTAAAAAATAATTAAAATATTCCATTGTAAATTAAGAAACACAATAAATTAATAATTTTATCAAATACGTGTCAATACAATTCTTTCCTCTAGGAACTCGTTAATGTTATAGTATGCTTTATTTACTAAATACGTCTTAAGATTTCTTTTCAAGTGTACAATATTAAGCTCCTGTGCGATGTGGATGTATTTAAGGATATATTATGTATTATATAGTCCTTCTTATTGATTACGATAACGGCGACCGTTTGAAATTATTACTACCTATTTTCTAGCGTGTATGATTATATGACTCGCCAGACCGAATTTTGTTTTAAATACCCGATCATAACTAATGCAATAGAGTTGGCTGGCAGAGTTAAAGTTATCGGCATTAGGTCGGCTTCGGTCTCTCTTTACGTATTTGGCGTTTTTCGATTAGTGTATCGAGGCGCTTTTTTCTAAAGTTTTCCTGTAAGTACACATCTGCCTAAACCTTCAGGGAAAACGGGCGAGATGTTGTTATATATATTGATAAATTCTTACTTTTTAATTCTCAGGTCGTGAATGCTGTCATGTCAATGGTCCTTATCCAAGCAGTGAAGAAAGAAGAAGACGAGTCGACAATGTACAAATAGATTATAACTATTAATAATATAACATTATTAATTATTAAATTACTTCTATTACTTTAATAATAGCTTTATTTTTATATTATGTAACTACAAATCCGATAGAAAACGAAATTATTGTTTAAAACCATCCACCGTGTTTAAGTTAGGTAAACTTAGATTGTAATTTTGTGTAACCGTTTGTTTTAATAAAAAGTATGTTTACGGCCATTCTCTTGTTTTTCTTTGTGGGAATTGTTAATTTGTCTATGTAATCTTGCTGGGATATTTCAATATTAATATTATTTTCGATATTTTATTATTATTTCGTTAAAGTATTAGGTATCCAATGGAATAGCATTGATGGCCATGCAATTTGAGAGTTTAGAGAAAACTCATATTTAGTGGCGAATTTTCAAAAACATTAATGAAAATTGTTTTTTCTCGAATTCCATACATTTTCGCCTAGGCTTTATGAGGTGCTTAATTGTTGCACTATCACGCCCTGGAAGGAATACGTCAAATTACTAGTCACCCTGTAGTATATTAATTTAATGTTTTGTTAAACTAAAACAGTGCATTGAGTTTGACATTTAAATGTGGTTGGCTGATAAATGTGGTAGATTAATAGCCCACTCCCTCTTGAAGAGAGGAGGCCTGTGTCCCAGCAGTGGGAACATTATAATTCTGACAAACATAAAGCTCTTAATGCAAAATTGACAACTTAGACTCGGGCTTAACGTCAGATTTTGTAATAAGAACTTTAACTTCGTCGGATTATACTTCAACATTTAAAAATGGCTCGATGGTTTAAACCTGGATCTAAAGATAAATCTTGTTTTGTAATACGGTCGTAAAAGTTTGAAATATGACACAACTCCTACACATGAACGTCTATCTAATGAACTTGATATGTAAACAAAGCACAAACAAACAGCAGAGAGTTAATAGATATGAAATAAACAAACCTGTTTATTCAAATATCAAAGGAGAATGGTCACCGAACAATGGGTTTCTGCCTTGAAGCAATAGCCATAAGATATATACTAATAGAAAGATCGGTTTATAGGCTTAAAAGATGATATTTACAAGACGCAGAATAAAATCAAAGTTAAGTAATTGACCAAATATCAGAATTACAACAGTACTTATTTACTAACATTTAGAGCCCTGTAGCTCCTTACGTACTAACAATCGAGTGAAATCATCATAATAAGAAAATACTCTCCTTGGTGAGATCTTTCCATTGGTGTGTCTTAACGCTATTGGGCTTCAGGGCAGATTTGCCCACTCTCCTTTAACGTCTGCATAGTTCATCATCAGGTGGAATACTCTAAGTTTTGAAGTGGCTCTCTGTACTGTAGCCCTGTTCAAAGTTATAGAAAGCTCGCAAGTACTTGCAACAAGCTACCTTGCTGGTTTCTCAAACATTTTACGTTGATTAAATTAAACTTTTGAAATAACACGAAACGAATCTTCGCTTTGTTTGTTTAGAGCTCTTCGATAGATGAAATTGTATCGAGTGCGGTGTTTTCATATTTTTGCTAGAAATAATTTTTAGTACCTAATGGAACTTTCTGCGTCACTAAAAGTACCTTGCGACACATATGGATTACTTTCTCAGCATTATATTTTTCTAGGTAATTTAGTTAGACTTACGAGTACCTACATGTTTGGCGGTTCTGCCTGAAAGTTTCTATTTTCTGTAGATAAAAAACCAGTGACATTCAGAAAGTGGTTCTTTTTTTATATTTTTCTTAGAATTGATTTTTACTTGGGGAATTTTCTATTTCAGTAGAACTAGCACGTGTGGATGGTTTTCCTGGTCCTTTAATACTCTAGCTATCTTCGTTAGAAATTTTCTTGTTTCTGTGACGGTTTTGCCCGAAAGTTTTCATTTTGTCTCTCCATCATTTAAGTAGGTATACAATTTTACAGCATACGGATAGCGCGACCTTATACGTTTGTTGCCAATAGGTAAACGCCACAGAGAAATTGCCATGATCTCTTGGCAGACGGATTAGACTTTCCAGGTTAGTTGTTATTAGCCAAAATGATATCGTCCTCCTTTTTTTTTTTTTGAGGATGGGAAATCATTAAATGACCCCTCCCGCTCTGGGTGGAGCGAGGGAGTGTCAGACTCTTACTGACTAAAACCCACCCGTGTTCCTTCCTTAGCCCTTTATGTACCAGGGCAGCGGTAACCCTTTCGGACGATCCCGCTACCCCGGCAGGCTACGGCCCTATCGGGCCCCGTCAACTATGCTGACATCTCTTTGAGGCGCGCGTGGAACTAATACGCGCCGTCCGGCACGGGCCTGGTCCTGATCGGACGGAGAGCTACCCATTGCTCTGGAAGGAGGTGACCGCCTCCCACTCCCTCTCGCCCCGGACCATGGCTTGAACCAGGGCCGGACGCGAGAGGTCGCCGCCGCTGCCGATCGCCTCTACGAGGATATCGTCCTCCTCTTGTAGTAGGTACTTAATCCTATACTTACCTTTTACGGGTGTAAAGGTCCAGCAGTGTTATTCTGTAACTATAGGCATTACTCTTTGAAAACTTAGGTGAAATATTGGTGAGTGCTACTGCGATCATTGGTGTTTTGAACAATGTTATGTTAATGCTGTCAAATGTGCAAATGGAATAAGATAGAAGAGTGTAGAGATGTGAATGTAGTTTTTGTTGACAAATACATTCGCAAGCAGTGTGCGTGAATGACCAGATGTATGAAAGTTAACGAAGCAAAAGGAGTATGTTTCGTAGCAGGTGGTGTTCTCTAGTTTCTGCTTACCCTCTCGGCAATAAAGCGTGTGTTTTATGTATGTATGTAATATACTTGTTGTTTTGTAATATGAACACACACGGAAATTATTTAATTCAAAGCGGATCTGAGAACCGGGAAAACGATAGGATGAAGAAGTTGTTTGGTACCAAAAGTTTCGGTTTCAAGTTTAAACACCGAAATATAATTTAAAGCGTTGCGATTATGTTGTGACCCAGATGCCGGCGTTTTGGTTGTTTTATCTCTAAGTAGTTTATGAAACAATGCTTCGAATACAGTAGTGGTGGGAACTATATTTTAAGGTTGCTGTGTCGAGACATCACTTAAGACGGCGATAAGGAAGATGTATTTTCTGAACTATTTTGATTACCATAATCTCGTGTTTGTGTGTTTCTTGTACAAAGTATAAATATACTATTTATAGTGTGTAGGTTAGTCTAACCTAACCACTACCCACCACACCACATCACCACCCACTACTACTTCTGCTCTTATCTGTAATTTTATGATCTACATAATAAAGCGCGTGTGTTGGATCATTCGGTTCCTTAAACGTGAACGGGCGCCGTCGGTTGAGACTGGTCATCTTTAATTGTTATTTTTAATCTTATATGCATATTTATAATCTTATATTTTGAATTGTTTCATTTAATTTTTTTACCTTGTTCTCACATATACATAGAAGCAACAAGAATAATGTACCCAGGTTTTTGTAATATCTTGATTTAAAAGATTGTCCTTGGAGTTACTTGCCCGTTCTTCTCCATAGAGATCTACGTTTTGGAATGGGCTTTAACTTTCTGACTAACTGACCGACTCTTTGACAATTCAAAAGTGCTTGTAAATGGTTTAATTGAAATAAATGCTTTGAGTTTTTGAGTTTGAAAGAGTATTCAATTCTATTCAATTTACCAATAGAATGTTCCCCAGAATCTTGACTGGTTCTCCGTAAGCTCTGTTTTACACATGAATTAAATTACCACGGAATTTGAGCACGGATATCAAGACATTCAGTAGCATCCAAAATAAAGTGTTTTTTTTCAGAATTTCGTATGTAAGATTTAACATTCCTGTAAATTAATTAATTTTAATATTATGTATATCATATGTGCGGATTGATTAATTTGACTGAGCAGGATATTGATCCTGCACAATCAAATGATCAATCAATATAGATTCTATTATGTCATACACTTCAATAACTCACAAAGCACTCCTATTACGAGTCAGTGAAGAGTCGCTTAGTTCATAGACGGTATGGTATTGCCAGCACATAATACAGATATCTAGCAGTCACATCGCACAAAGCTCAATACGGAGCTATTGGCAACACTGAATGCATTGTGAGAAATCCAGACTATCAGCAGATACCTTACCTAAGGCGCTACACCTTGAAACTTGTGCGATTGACTACATGAAAGGACGCGTCGATGAACGGTAATTCAGGCGTGGAAATGCTTTTGCATTTTGGATGTTGTATGAGAACACGATACACAAAGGGAATGGCCATCAAATTCATTTCAGAGAAATTAGTAGAGGGTTTTGAATGTTAGTTGCAATAACCTTAAAACTAAATAGATGAATGCTATTCTTGTTAAAAAAAAATACGAACAAAAAGTTGTTTTGTGGGAAAATTCACTGTTTACAGCTCACTTCAAGCTCACTTCACCTAAGTTTTCACGGTGAGATTTTTACAAAAGAGCACTACGCGCAATGTAACGCACGCAAAACATTGTGCAGGCAATGCGGTGCAGGGATTACATTTAAAACAAATTTTCGTAAAAAAAAGTGAAACTTTCACCTTCAATTTCTCCGTAATCAGATTTCAGAGATTCAGAGACTTTCCAGGTATGGTCCAGTACGAAAATATATCATAATTAGGGGAAGATATAAGGGACTCTTCTCTTCGGTAAGTGTATTTTTACACCCGTCATACTATTATAGTTTATGGAAAAAGTATTAATTGTTTCTTAGAGCAAGCTGCCTTCAAAGTAAAGAAAACAATATTTTGTTTTGAAAAACAAACACTTCTAGTGAATATTCTCTCTAATGACGTTCTCTATCAAAACAAGTAAACAAAAGTTCTAAACGCAGCTGCACTGCAATCTCACTATAGTAATAAATTAATATTCCTACTATATATTGCGTGGTTAATATAAGTCTCGCGACACACAGGGTGAGTCTCTCGCTTTCAATACGGTCTCACGATGCACTCTCACTTGAAATTAATCTGCAAGAAGCCATTGCGGTGACTATTTACAAAGCGTCCCCGGAGCGTATTTCCCTTGGCTCTTCATTCTGCTTGCAAAGTCGCAGGGTTGGCTATACGGAACGCGGGGAAAAAGTTGGACAGACATATTTAATTATTTTACTTACCGATTTTTAAAGTTACGCTGCAAATATAACTCTGAAAGTTAATAATTGCTTCTATAAATAAGGCTTTACTGTATAAAAGATATTATTTCATTCGGAAAGAAAGTAGTTAAATCAGTCTGATTAATTTACTACGCAGATAATATTATCTGGGTAGTGAATTAATCAGACAAGGTTTACCTATTTAAGTAAACCTTGTTAAAGCCGCAGGAACCCGTTGGATGCGAGAAACACGGAGCCGGTTGAAGTGGAGGTGCTTGGGGCATATGTCCAGCAGTGGACGTCTTTCGGCTGAAATGATGATGATGATGATGGAATATAGTTAGACTCTAACTTTTAATTTGCTACACCAAAATGACAGCTAAATAATATCGTGTCGATAAAAAAGTTCGATCGAAGCATTTTAGTCTAGCAGATTAAAAATCAGGGTGTAGGTAGTGTATTCTGTGCATGGAAAAATGATATCAATGTGTATGTGAGTTTAAATGTTTGTAAACGCAATTCCTAGCGTGGGGCAACGTTTTTCTTTAAAAAAAAAAAAATAACATTTTGCTACAACAAGCTTTTACTACTAGGCGGGTACAACAAAAGATGAGAAGAATTACCAATTTAATTCTGTTACTTTTAGACCTAGCAAGCTAATCATAATAATAATAAAACGTTTATCTTTAATTAACATGTAGTACTCATAACGTTAGTAACAATGTACTTACTAGCTATATGAGTAACATTTACAAAAATATAACTAAACAACTAAGTTCCTATTAGCAGGTACATGTAGCTGGCTCAAACAGTGAAGGATAGGGCAATCCAGTTCGCTAGCAATGACAATTAGGAGACTGTTGGAGCTAATCATGGAAGTCATAATTATGCTGTCATTCAGATAAATGCAAAATAAAATAGAGAATAAAAAAACTATAAACATTTGCAAGGCAACACAACCAGCAACATCCGCGCGAACTGCGAACCCTACGTGTATTTCCAACGAGGCTCGTAGACATGAGTAAATAATTTTCCTGATTACCGTGCACCGTCTTGCAAAGCGACGGAGTTGTCGTCTCGACCTCGACAAAAATATTAAAGTCACCTCCTTCTCGACAGTCGACAAGCTCTCACAATACCTTCAAGTTCTCGCAATTGGAACCGTCCTGATATTACTCGAAAACCAAATTGATTTCCCCGTTATATTTTCAGAAATGCAGCTTAATACGAATTCAGGTAAGTTTGCACGAGTCTCGATTCTCGATTTAAGATCTCGCTCCGAGCTTGATCTGTATCGAAAAACGAGAGTTTATCCGAATTGCTAACTATATTTGACACGATTGTATTATTGATTGCAACTTCGCTTTCGCAGTTTGTTTTGCAAATGTTAGTTCAGTAGATTGCTTTGGAGACTAAGTAGTTACATAAACTACTACCGTTTTGGACTTTCGTATTGACGTCACAAATTATTTCGAGATTGGAAAAGGTGTTCCTCTATACATCCGAATGTTGACATTTCTCTCTCAATAGTTTTGTACCTACCTGTTTTTCTGTCATAGAAATCTGAACTTTAAGCACATTACGTTAATGGTTTAAACTCATTCCGATTGAAACTCACATAAAACAAAGCTCTTAAACCAGACCGTTTATTTATTTCGAAACAACATATTTATCAGGACAATAAACATTAATTAAAAACTCGCTGCATTTAAAATAAATACCGGTAATACACAAGCGTAGTCCGTATTGAAATAAGTTGTTTATAAACAATTAATATAATGAAAGGTTATTAAACCCGTTAGTTCTTTGTCGAGGATCCAAACAAACAGACAAAAGACAAATTTACAAAGCTTTGTTTACCCGTTCTAAAATAATAGAATCGCAGAGCGAACAAACCGAATAATCACGGAGCTAAAAAGCGCACACAGAATATTCTCATCAGTTAAAATGAATGTTGGTTTGAAGAAATAACTCTACGGGTGCAAAGGCATTGTGTCCATTTCAAGCTAAGCTTCTGAAACTATCTATACGTGTGAAAATTGTTCAGGAATATGGAAAATATTTGATACGTCAAAACAAGTATCAAATTCTATTTTTTGGAGGGGCAAATACATATCGGGAGCGACAACTGTCAAATTGTGGTGTCATTAATTCTTAGTTCAGGCTCTGAACTAATCATTAGTCTGTAAGTGACACGGACAAGGAAACGCTCGTCACTTCGGCCGAAACTACGGGCTTCGTGCTTAGGGAGTAGACCCCCTAAACAGATGCGGCGTTTGCAAGCTATGGGTTTTGAAAAAGTTGTGTTAGTACGGCGAGCACCTCATCTCGCTTGGCTATCCATGGAGCATTAGCTTTCGGAATCGGGACGTATGTGGAGAGCACAATTAAATTTTGCAGGTAGGGGCCGGACTCCGAGGAAATGTAATAAGCGAGTCGCCTCCGACCAAATATTTAGACTTTGGTCTGCGGCCACGTCGTTGGAGGTATTAAGGGTGTTTATTTAAGTTGACACCAACTTAATGGATGCAGTGCGTCTTTTTGAAGTAGATGTCTTCATTTCTTGCTTAAACTTTGTGGTTATTTTGCTTAAAAGTAATGCTACTTTGAGAATAACTTTTGGTTCTTTCAGAAGGAAAATACGTTTTACTTTCTGAAAGAGTGTGCAGTAGGTAAAAATATGCATCTTAACTACATTCGCTCATAATTGTGGTAAAAAGATAAGCCAATCAGCAAGGATGAGCGTGAGGCTGAATGTCCAGGGCGCGCTGGAGTATCGGGTTGCAAATATCACAAATCAATGAGGAAAACCGATTTAGCAGCATCATTCACTTATTACAGAAACCTGATTTCCTTCCTTTATGGTCTACATAGCAAACAGCAAAATCTTTAAGTGAGACACCAAAATTTAACCGTTTTGACACCCATCATCATATTTCAGCCCTTGTCGTTGTTAAATTGGGGTCGGTGCACGTTTTCTTCCATGCACCCCTTTTTTATTTTTTTTTTATTACCTCTCCCGCTCTGGGCTGATCGGAACGGCATGTCAGACTTTTACTGACTAAAACCCACCCGTGTTCCTTCAGTTGCCTGTGCCAGGGGCCACGGTATCTCTTTCGAACAACCCGCCGCCCTGGCAGTCATCGGCCCTAGCGGACCCCGTCAGTTCGTACTGACATCTCTTTGAAGCGCGCGTGGAACACAACGCGCCGTCGACCCGGGCCAGCAGTGCGATTCTGTAACCATCTCACCGTGAAAACTTAGGTGAATTGAGCGTACCATGCTCCCTTGACAACCGTCTGGCTATCATTCATTCACTTTTCTTTCATATCATTACCTAGTGACAAATTCAATTGTTTCAAAAAATATCGTAGGTACACTAAGGGCGGGTTGTTTCACGTCCACTTAACGCACGCGTAAACGTCAAAAATGGCGCTAACTATCGACAAACAAAAAAAAAACGCTGTCTCACAAAATTGTGGCCTTGATGTACGTCAAATAACAATGATTACGTAATCGTTATTATTTGACGTACGTTTGTTACATTAACCAACTGGCCCTCAATCCACTATTTCTAGCTCTGTGACAAGCTCAAAATAAAACTCACTCGCGTTTTCCTTGGCCCGCCCATATTCTATTAATACAACAATTCTTTCAATCTTATACATTCTTGTTTCCCATTACATTTGTGCTGTTGTTATTCGTAAGCTCGCGTTGTTTATTAAAAAGGCTAACACAAATACGCTCTGAGTGTATTTTTCTTTTGTGCATAACGCTTGCCTTTTTCAAGGAACCCCTTTCAACTGCCGAGGTGGATAAAAGAAAAGTCTGAGGAACATAACATGAAAAGCAGCTTTTTAATTCTGTTAGTTTTATTTTCAGTGTGTTTTTGTTATTTTGTTTATGAACTGTAATTAGTTTATACGGAAGTTGAGGTAGAGATTGGTCTGTAATAATATTGAATTATGCGAATTAGTTTTACTTTTGAAGTGTATACTTCTTTAGGCGTACTTTGCGCTCTTTCTGAACAGTTAACGTAATTGAACCGTCACGCTTGGTTCGGTGATGCTGAATCGGGTTTACTGAGCACCAGTCGGTCAGTGACGGTGTATCGCGTATAATCAGGTCCAGTCGTAAGTTTTTACTTCTACCATAAGCACAACCTCTTTTTTATACACTGTTTGTTGACTGTGTTATTATAAAATTCATGTTTTATAATTACACCTGTATTAAAATGTATGTAACTTATTTAGTGTGAATGTGGTTTTTATCAGAATTATGTTTAATCCTGTTAATCACATGAATATGCTACCTACATCATTGTATGTTTATTTTAAATCGTTAACACTAAAAACTAATGGAGTTATGTTAATGGTGTGGCTTAAAGTCTAATGCAGCTTAAAAGCATTATGCTAAAATAGCGATATTATCAACTGATATTCTGTAATTAAGTTAACACAATACAAACAAGTGAAATTACCTACTAGATATCATGGTTCTCGTTACAGGAGCGATTAAATATTTTGTGTTTGAAGTAGATGTAAACCAATATTATTAAGAAGTAAAATTATTGGTTTGTAAGTGGAAGTCTGTGGAAGTACTGATCCGATTTCAAAAATACTTTCACTTTTAGAAAGCTACACTATTGTTAAGTGCCAAAAGGAATATTTTATGGTGAAGTTAACTTCTAAGGGCCGGTTGTTTTAAACGTTTGGTTAACGTAACATACGTACATCAAATAATAACGATTACGTACTTGTTATTATTTGACGTACGGCAAGGCTATAATTTTGTAATTGTATTTTAAACAGCCGCCCTAACGACTTAATGTATTTAAAAGTGTTGTCCCGGATTTCGGGACAGAAGTCCCGGAAAAATTTAGTCCTAAGGAAGTCTCCGTTTCTTGTGTCTGTTCTTCGAAGTTTAGGCAAATAGGCACTACCTATTCCTATCACTGGTCATCACCCATTAGATGGCATTAAGCAGAGCATATTCAGGCTATAACCTTTTCACTACTGAAACACAGCAGGTCTCCTCTACTTAAGAAGGAGTGGGCCTTAATTTAATACACGGGCCTGGGTTGGTTGTATATACTTTAGATACCAACCAATAATTTTCATAAACAATAGATGGTCATGAAAGTGAGGAAACATTTTTGCAGAGACTGGTCGTTGTTGGCCTGTGTCTGTGCACACAATGGTGCATACGCCCCGCTCACGCAAACGCACATTACACGTCAATAAGCCTTCAGAAATGTTATTTAAATATTTTCACGTCTGTGTTTTCTACGTATCTGCTACGTACCGCTTTTGTGATGTCAATCAAGCTTTAAATTACGACGATTTTTATGCCCAATGAGATCTTTCCATTTTTTCTCCTTTATATAGGTATACTTATACATAATATATATACATATATATGTTAGTGTTCGATTGTATATATTGTATTATAAGATTTAAACAGTGTATCTGACAATTAAAAAAAAAGAAAAATGTGTAAGAAACAAAACACCTCTCACGAAAAACAATATTCTTACAAAAGCCCACAAAACTAATTCTTCACCATATATTCGTACGTTAAACAATTTCTTTGTTTGAATATTAACCCTAAAGACAGTGCATAAAACATGTTGTTGTGAGTATTGTAACTGTATTCCTGATTGTTGACGGTAGCCGAAACAGCGTGAAGGTTTGCCAGCCTTGTTTGCCCAAATACCCCAAGGTACGTCACGGATCGCCGAATAGCAATGAGCATTTCACAGACAGATAGCAGTATACTTTGTAGGTAACTAGCTGACCCGGCGAACTTCGTACCGCCTCAGAATCAATAAGAACGAATGTATGAGAAAATGAATTATCTTTTATTGTTTCTTCGTAAATTTTTCCAATGTTTTAATAGTTATTCTGCGATTCGGGTGGAGACAAATCCAACAAATCAAAGGTCATAAAAATCGGTCCAGCCGTTGTTGAGTTACCTATAAATGGTGTAACTAACACGACTTTGTTTTATATATATAGGTATACCAGCTGCGCCCCGCGGTTTCACCCGCATTAGTTTCGATCCCGTGGGAATAACGGGATAAAAAGTACCCCATGTGTTAATCCTGGTTATAAACCATCTGTGTGCTAAATTTCATCCAAATCCGCTTAGTAATTTTTGCGTGAAAGAGTAACAAACATCCAAGCATCCGGATGGATGCTCCATCCATCCATACAAACTTTTGCATTTATAATAATAGTAGGATATGTACTTGTATGATGTGATGAATTTTATTAAAAGTTTTAAGAAAATTGGTTATAAGTACCGTATATTTATGTACTTTCATATGCATTTAGTACAAAGCTGTTATGTTGACATTACAAACAGACACTTATGTTTATTTGTATAGATAACAGTGTAGGAACATTTGATATTACAGTAGGTACCTTAAATTAATTTGTTTGCCATATTAGGCAACATCTCAAGTCAGTCACATAACCACACATAAGTGGTTCCGACGAAGCATGCATGAACAACCGTATCGAACACGCATGCACGACCTTCGTATAGCCATAGTGTTCGATACAAGTACTGCAGGACCATAGAACAAACATGTTATAGAAGTCAGCCTTCCGCCCGAAAACATTCTGAAGGCCTACAGTTTTGACGCGTATGAAACGTTCAACACGATCAGAATTGTCCCGTCGCTTCAGCGTTTGTTGACGCGCACTTTACTTGTGTTTACCAAGTGTACAAACACGCTGTGAATGTGTGTATAAGCGCATGAGCTCTCGGTACCGTCCGAGACAATGGCGAAGTCAGAAGTGTGTCATGTGTGAAGTGTGTGTGTGTGTTATGTGCTGACGCTACTCGTTTTTATGCACACATTCACATCGTGGTTGTACACTTATTGGTTACCACAAGTAAAGCGTGTGTCGCTTTGTGAGATAAAAATGCTACAGGGTGTATCCGAAAGGTATGGCTATAAAACTATTAAGTTGAAATAGAAGTCATTTAGAAACATCATACAAAGGGCTGATTTTTCCAACGCCAGATAATTTTATTCGAGGAATAATTTAGAATATTTGACAGTTCTTCAATGCAAAGTCTGTCAGACGACAATTTTATTCCACGAATCAAAACTATCTGTCGATTGTCGATTGTGAAATCAGTCCTACATCTTTTAAATGATTGACTCCAATTATCACCCACATATAATACATTCGTTCATTCAAATTTCTTATTCTATGGCAGTACGCTTGAACAGTAACAGTTAGTAACTGGTCATTGCTTATGAAGACGTTAAGGTTCAATTCACAATATCGTAGCACGCTACGTAGCAACTGTTAGTTACGTAGCAACTGTTAGTGCTACGAGGGCTACGCCGTCTACGATGCTACGAAACACCAGATTAATGAAATCATTCGCATTATTGATAGGTATCAATAAAATAGAAGGTAAATGATGTTATGTAGCACTCAATGTTTACATGTTTCCCAATGTCCGTTAGTTATTAAATTGTTTATAGTTTAATGTATGTGATGTGGGTGTGCTTTTATAAACAAATAAATACATATTAAACAGCAAAGTGTCCTTTAATTGTTGCAAGAATAATAACAGCAAGCCTGATTTTTTTCAGAACCAACTTTCTATCGAATCAAAATCAATAGTCATTTATTCAAATTAGGCTGAGAATCAGCAATTTTCGAACGTCGAAATTGCATAAGACAGTCTTCCAAAACGCCCACCCTTCACCACTTCCTAGTGCTTTCGCTGGGAGTATTTTGAAATAGCTGTTACTACTTAGATATATCGATACCGACAATACAGCGAAGCACCTGATCCCCAATTCAACATAGTAAACCGCCCCTTACGAAACTTCAAATAAATACAAAACACATAAATACGTAACATTTCCGAGTAATTCGAGTAGAAAAAAACGAAGGTGTTTCCGAAGCACTTGTCTACCCACATGTCCCATTTGCCAATGGTTCCGAGTGCCGAAGGGATGCCTGACACTTCACAATTTCCTTTTAGCAGAAGAGAGGATCGAAACTTATGCATTTTTCATCAGCAAATAAAATAAGCCCACATTTTGAAGGAAAGAGAATAGTTTACGGAGGTTCAAAACAATTGTCTGAATATTATTGAAAATTTCAATCATTTGGCTGTTCACAATGGTGTGCTAGTGCCTATACTTATGTATGGAAGTGAATGTTGGGTGTGGCAAAAGAAGCATGAAAGTAGAATAAATTTTATTTTATTTTATTTGGGAAAACAAACAATCGTACATTGTATATTATATCTAGAAATACTGTATGCTATAAGTAAATGTATACGTTATACGTTTCCACATGTTACTAATTTATGATACATTTTTGGTAAATTTAAATAAGATCATTAAATAACAACAATACAATTATTTCGTTATCTTAAAACCCAATAGTTAATACATACTTAATTAATACATACATATTAATACAATAATTAAAAATTTTGAACAAGGAGGTTAATAATTTGCTTTTTAAATTTTTGTTTAGACAGGGCAAATACATCGATATCGTTAAAATTATTATTATAAGCTTGAACAAATCTCTGGAGCGGCGCTCTCTCTCCTGCATTTGTACGACAGAGAGTTGTAGCAAACAGTGGATAAGAGCGCGCCTCTCGCCTCATTACTGTCCTAGGTACAATATAGCAAATTTTACTTATCAATTCAGAGCAATCAAACTTATTATGTACAAGTACATGGAGCATCATTCCTTGGAGCAACAAGCGTCTAGAACGTAATGTTAATAGTCTAAACTTATTCAATGCGTTTTTGTAAGATAAACGTTCGATACGACATTTGTACTGCATTGTACTAAGGAACTTACGCTGAACTCTCTCTATTGTAGTTTCATATTTAATATAATAGGGATCCCAAATCATACAAGCATATTCAACTTGAGGGCGAACTAAATAATTAAATAAATAAAGATATGTCGTTTAAAATCTGACGCGGTTCTCATAACAAGATTATACATTTTAAATGCTTTACATGTAATTTTATCTATATGTATATTTAAGTGAAGTTTACAATCAAGAATAACGCCCAAATCACAGATATAGGTTTCTTTAACTAGAGTCTTGTAACAAAGTGAGTAATCGTAGGTTATTACATTTTTATTTTTAGTATAATTTATGTATTTGCATTTAGGGATGCTTAGTTATTTTCAATACAATAATCAGATAATCTATTCAAATCTTCCTGCAAAAGGCTGCTATCAACAGTGTCTTTTATTGTTCTAAATACCTTAAGATCATCAGCGTATAATAAGAAATTACTATTTTGAGAGCAGTTACAAATATCGTTTATATATATAACAAACATCAATGGGCCCAGAATAGATCCCTGGGGAACGCCTGAAGTCGCCAGAAATGAGTCTGATTTGTATCCATTGCTCACTACAGTTTGATTGCGATTGCTGATATAAGAGCAGAACCAACGCAGTAAGTTACCTCTGATGCCATTAAAGGCTATTTTATTTAATAAAATTGAATGGTCCACCCTATCGAAAGCCTTTTTAAAATCTGTATAAACAGCGTTGGTCTGATATCCTGCATCCATGTTATTGAACAAGTGATCTGTAAAGTAGACCTATTTTTAACGAAACCGTGTTGCTCAGGTATTATATTGTGTCGCAAAAATGGATAAATGGCCTGATGAACGAGTTTTTCAAATAGTTTTGCAAGAGTACAAAGTATCGATATATGTAGCTCTATAGTTTTCTATGTTTTGTCTAGATCCACTTTTATGCACTGGTATTATATTTGCTTTCTTCCACGAAGACGGAAATGTACCACTTTGAATACACTTGTTAAATAGCATGGAAAGAGGCATAAAAATTGTTTCAGCTGTCTTCTTTAGAAAATAGGGCGGTATGCCATCAGGACCCGGCCCCTTATTTATATCTAACGATTTTAGCTGTCTGCAAACTTAATCGACAGTGAAATTCAATGTATAAAGAGAACTGTTATTGACATTACTCAAATCAGAAGCTGAGCACCATCCGGGAGAGAGACTGGAGGGCTCATAAACTGACTGAAAAAATGCTGAGAACAAATTACAAATTTCAACAGGGTCGCCAGAGGCTACATTATTATAGAATATGTTGGTCGGTATACCCGACCTGCCTTGCCAATTAGCGACGTAAACCCAAAAGTGCTTGACATCCTTGGGAATCCCATCCTCGACACTATTTATGTATTAATGAAAACATTTGTCACATTCCTCTTTAAAACGCGCTCTATACAAGGAAAATAGTTCGTAGTCACTTATATTGCGGTACTTTTTCCATTTAGACCAGGCTTTCTTTTTATACTTAAAGATGTGGATGAGCGATTTGGAGAACCAGATCGGGAAGTGTAAGTTTGGTGGTTTCGATAGCGGTATGCGGTTTTTTATCATACCAGTTGTAAAAAGCACCAATGCACGTATCAGTCGATCTGCTGTCCAAAGTGCCCTCCCAGTTAATCTCATCAATGTCCTCGTTAACTACTGTGTAGTCGACTTTACGGTAATTATATTTCGGTATATGAAGAGGTTTGGACAAACTGATATTAATGTTAAGAGATAACAGTGCATAAAATGGAGGAAGGTGGCTGTCCGCCGGTAAAAGGTCTTGATTTGGTTTCAAAACAGTGCACTTCGCATCAGATACAAGGAGATCTAGTATGCGTCCATTCGAGTTAGATATATGATTGAATTGCTTGACATCGTGAATAATAAAAAAGTCCCTTAAACGGTTACAGGTCTGTGAGGTGCCCAGGCAAGTCATATAGTTTTGAGCAGGATCAAGTTTAGCCCATTTTGCTGTAGGTATGTTGTAGTCGCCCAGCAATAATATATTATCAGTTTTTATTGAGTTGATTAAATTGTTTATATTATCAAAAAGAGCATTATATACAGGAAAAGGCAAATTGTTCGGCATATAGGTTGCGCAGATAAGCGTATGTGAGGAGTTGCTGTGGCAATGCGTTCCTTGCGAAGCATGTGTGGTGTGACTATGAATGATGGGGCTGAGGAATGATATGGTTTCATAACGATGCGGTTTAAAAGAAGATGTAGTGACAAAAAGTTGAAAAGAGTATGCTAAGATGGTTTGGTCATGTTGAGAGGAGGTATTTGCAAGAAAGAAGTGAGAACGCCGGGACGGGACGCCGTAAGAGGACATATAGTGGTAATGTTTTTCAGAACAGGTGCGGAGTACTTGCAACCGGCGAGCGTGTGTAACCAGAGGGGTAATTCTCGTAATTTTAAGAACGTTCACAGTCTGATCTGTCTCAATCTGTCAAAAATACATCTTATTTCCCTACATTTTGATAAATTTTTGACATTAGTTTGTCGCCGAGATGAGACTGCGACTAGATTTTGAACGTTTTAAATTACGAGAATTGGCCTTCTGATCATCATCTTCCTGCCCTTATCCCATGTTACTTGGGGTCGGCGCAACACGTTTTCTTCTTTCATTCTCCCCTGTCAACCGTCACGCTATCATTCACTCCCTTCTCTTTCATATCATTCCTCACACAATCCATCCATCTTTTCTTCGGCCTTCCTCTCCTCAATTGGCCTTCTGATGTATGAACCGAGTAAACGAGGTAAAAGGAGGATGTAAGGATCGTAGCAGGTGGTTCTCTATTTTCTGCCTCGTGAATAAACTCGCGGTTTCTTCCCATGGGGGTACCCATGGGAAGAAAGCGCGAGTTTATTCATTTATTAGTTAGGGCTTGCTCTTAAGTAGGTACTAAATCTCTTTAACTTTTCATAACACAAATTACATTATTTATTTAAAGTAATATAATATTTAAAGTAATACATACTACTGTTAGCCTGTAACATCCCACTGCTGGGCAAAAGCCTCTCCATGGGGAGAGGCCTTTGCCCGATCATGATCGAAAGAGCTGGAACTCATGGGAGTTCCAGCTCTTTCGATCCAGGGCTAAAATGGACCACCGGTCGTTTGTTTTGTCCAGCTCGTCCCGCCATCTTCTACAGGGTCTGCCGCAACGCCGTCTAGCTGTGTCAGGGCTCCACGTGATGGTTATTTTGGCCCACAGGTCATTGGGCATACGGCAGACGTGGCCAGCCTAGTCTCACTTCAGCTTAGCGGCTTTTTGAGCACCGTCAGTGATCTGTGTTTTGGAGCGCAGTGTGGTGTTGCGAATATGTGTTGGTGTTAAATAAATAAATAAATATGGTCTGTCAATTTTTCGCCTAGAATACTGCGCTCCATAGCACGTTGGCATACCTTGAGTTTGGACTTTCGAATGTTTGTCAAAGACCAAGTCTGGGATCCATAGGTAAGAATGGGAAGGATGCACATGTCCATAATTTTTCGCTTTAGTGTAAAAATAACATTAAAAAATAAGTATAATTAAATAATTATACTTATTTTTACATTTCAATTATAAAAAAAATATGTGTTCGTTGGATGAATAAAAAAAAATACTTGCTATTTAGAACCGTATAATTTTGAACATGAAAAATCTTGCACGCCTTTTAAGTTACAGCGGTGAACTTAAAAGTGCTCAGCAGTAATTAAAAACGTAGCTTAGCATAAAGTACGGCAATTGCTCAATGTCGACCGCTCGACTTTTGAAAATTTATTTCGCCCCGAAAAGTTCTAACTACTTAATTACCCTACTATGAATTTTATTTTCTTAGAGAAGCATTCACTAAATACTCAGAGAACTTTCAAATGACTCGATTGCTGTAAGAGCGAATGAAATTGAAGGAAAAGTTGTAAACTTGTACTTAACAGTTTAGTGAGGGGAATGTTTGGATAGATAGTCCTCAGTAGCTGTGCTGTGGACTATTTAAAGTACTTAAGCGGAAAACCGTTTTTAATAGAGTATGATGAAATAATGTAAACAGAATTTAATCTTTAATTGATGTTGAATTTGTCGTGATTTCAATAGTTACGATTCATCATCTGCTTAGCCTTATCCCAAGTATGTTGGGTCGGCTTCCAGTCTGACCAGATGCAGCTGAATACCAACCAGTAAGTATTTACATGTAGCAACTGTATCTGACCTCCGAAACCGGGTGACTGGGTTACACGATAAGTACATATTGGCTAGAACGGTTGTCAAATGTTCGGCTTTCTGACTTCCCGTAACGACTGTCAAAGATCTACGAATGACAGCCGGGACTAACGGCTTAACGTGCTTTCCCAGGCACGGAGAGCATCCATGAATCGACCGCGGCAAGCGAAATTTAACCTGATCGATCGAACAGTGCGGCTGTTATTACTTAGCCGCAAACCCCGCTTTTTTCAATAGTTACGATTATGTTTATGAAAATGCTGGGAAACGCTGGCGTGATGACTTGGACGAATACAAGTACGTTTTTCAGATATACAACAGAAAAGGATGTGTTATCAGGGAAAGGCATTTTTTCCCAGCTGTAGTTTACTGCAGGGTCGAAACGATGTATCTTCTATGAGCTCAACTATCACTAATGAGACACAATTACTTATCTATTGTTACCGAACATATTATGTAAGCTTGGCTATCAGGCGAGGGGTTACAACCTTTCTGACTTTTGACAGATGAAGTGAGGTTAAATGAATGGTGTCAGCACGACTTCTTTTTAATGAAAATAGTTATCCCGGAAAGAAATAGTGAGCCTGACTTAGGTATGTTAATATCGTCACTTTTAGGAGCTTTTTCAATGTATCCCTCCCTACCTTTTTAGCTTTATCTGAAACAAAATAATGAAATGTTCGTGTGTAACATTAACGTAGACTCATTTCCTTATTGAGCTCACGTAATTTTGTTGTTGTTGATGGAATATTGTTTACGAAACAATCAGGAAACAACTATAATTAGACCGTTTCCGTGTAACGCAATTACTTCCTAATCCTCATAAAACAACAAAATCCTTGAAGCGAGCGTCATCTCCGTAGCTTATTTAAGTTTGCGTAAACGAAAATTTATAGCGCGCGTCGATCTAACGTAGTAAACTTAAGTTATTTACGTAACCAACAAATTTATACCAACACGCCATGCAGAGAGATAATCCAAGTCTCTCGTTTCGTAAGGAATCCATTCTCGCGGGTTTAACTCTTATCTATACGCGGAATACGCAAGCAAAACAAATCACCAACGAGTCTGATAGTCGGGAACAAGTTTTTCATTAATATTCTATTCATATTCAAATCTGATTCGACAGGCGTTATCGCGCGGTGTTCCCGAATTCGGATCACGCGCCTCCGCGTCTCGCGAACCGCGAATATCATGGATATCGAAACTCGTGATTGGCTATATTATCAACGTTAAACATGACGGTGTGATTTAAACAGCTATTGTTTGTTCGTTTGTTCGTAGATTGTCCTGATTTGTGTCGAAATGGGTGGGGGGAATTGTTTACGTGACAGAAGACAGTTCTGGCTGTAAATGCTGCTTATCTTTACTTGTTCTTTTTGTATGCAAATGGCAGCGTGCTAATTGTGTCGATACGAGGAGTTTGATAACGTTTGAAGCTTCTTCGTGTCAGGTCAAAGCTCAAAAGCGCAAGGAGTTCAAACAAATTGAATGGTCGAAGATATTATTCTTTAATCGATACATACGCGTCCTAAATACAGTTTTTTTTTAAATACCAATAAATGAAATGAAATTGATTATTCTGTAAAAAAAAAACATTGGAATTACTCTTACACGTCATAATTAAAAAAATAAGGTAGATGGGTGCGGCAATTATAATAACTTCAAAAAATTGTTTCTCTTATAATAATATGAAGGACTGTAGATAACCTTTTACTGGCAAAAAAAACATGAATGGAAATGCTACAAAAATACGTGATAGCTAATTTCTCATAGAAGTAAAGCAAAGGACATTTTATTATGCCCATCGAGCGGGGAGCCATTACAGGGCTCTTTTATTTTTTATGCTGATGCTTTCATTTCGAGTTACGATCCTGAAGTATATTGTACCTATATATCAGGGACATTTTAGCCTTAGGGCAATGTAATATAATGGTAAACGAATAACATTAAAATGATAAGAAACAGCCTAATTACTTTACCCTAAATACAACTAAACCTAAACGTGTAAGTGGGTATTTTAATGCAAAAGCCTAGTCTGAGTTCGCAATTTAGTTTCGAAGGAAAAATAACCTTAATACCTACACTTAAAGTTCAGTTTGCGCTACAAACTTGAATTTTTTAATGGCTTTTTCAATACTACTAAAATCAATCTGCCAAGCCTTTTCCTTTCAACTATGTTGGGGTCGGCTTCCGGTCTAACCGGATGCAGCTGAATACCAGTATTTTACCATCTAGCGATTATTATAACACGTTAAATTAGCAACACGATAACCTCTTGGTAAGACTGGATGTAACACTTTTCGCCTTCCCGAGGCACGGAGAGATCATCACCCATCTAAGAACAAACCGCGGCAAGCGCAGCTAAATCTTCGATCGACCTGTGCGGCTGTTATCATTATATAGATATACTAGCTTCTGCCCGCGGCTTCGCCCGCGTGGATGTCAGAAATTATCCCACAAGAACATGCTACCGAGACAAAAAGTAGCCTATAAAACCCAAAAGGCATCCTTTGTACCTTTTTGTGTCCGAAAAGTTATAAGAAATAATTAAATATAATTATGTTACTTCATAACCCCAAAGTCCCATCAAAATCGGTCCAACCGTTTCGAAGATTCGCCGGAACAGACAGGCAAAATATTTAAAAAAAAATGTTTTTCTATAAGTGGGTAGCGTATATATTTGCATACGCATTATGTAAAATCTGTTATTTTGATATTACAAACAGACACTTAAATTTTATTCATTTGTGTAGATAGGGTACCTGTTTAAAAATTTGCATCCGGTTGAAATGGAACCCAACCCCAACATATTTGGGAAAAGGCTAGGCAGAAGTATTCTGTCCTATTCTATTTTTTTATAGCACTTCACCGTATTCTTACTTTCTTCAAAAATTTTTAAGACCCCTCCGCCCTTCAAAAGGTAGTATAATTTTCACAGTGAAAAAAAAAAAAAACGCTTCAAGTTTATAAATTAAAGGAATAAGACTATTCATAAATAAACAATATAATAAACTACATCCTCCCTTTTCACTGTTTCTTAAAAATCGTTTGGTACGTTTCAATTGTTTGACTAAAACGTTATTTATACCCATTTTCACAGTGAAATCTGGCCCGAACCCTTTCCACCCTGCCAGGGGTTGATTTTTGAAAAACCCATAAAACTCAATAAAACAAAAGATAAAGATTCATATGTTTTAATAAATCTTTATCTTTTGTTTTAAGTTTAATATTTCCATAGAAACTGACAACCCCTAAACCATTCTCGAAAATTTATGATTAATTTAGATGGGCATTTGGGCCAAGTTTCAAGTTTTTAGATCAATGGAATGAGATTTTTCATATTAACTGTATTTTTATTTTCCCTTTTTTGTCTTAATACGTTATTTATACCAATTTTCAAGTAAATCAAGCCACGCAGTAAAATCCTTCCTTGTTAAATTGACTACCCCTTTTCAACCCGTTAGGGGTACATTTTCAAAAAACCCTGATACACATTATTGTTTACTTTCGATCCTAGGTATAAATACTGAGTTTCGGGTCTGGCTGTTTGTGTATGTGAGTTTAAATGTTTGTAAACGCACCCACGATACAGGAGTAATTCCTAGTGTGGGGCAACGTTTTTAAAAAAAAGAAAGAAAAAAATAAAATCAACCTTACTAAGGTTTTTATGAGATCGAACTCAATATGACATTAACGATTCCAGCACCCTAGTTGCGTAACACAATATCGATCTCAATCTGAATCATTTTGAAGGATATTGCTAATCCATTGCTTCATATGTTCGAAAAATTTGTCTGCTCAACAACGTAAACAACGCAATGAATGTTGTTGAACTGTCAAATTGAAACCTATTGCTACTGATGGTATGTTACGCAATTACCCTGCTTTATAGTGTATGTACTCCGAAGCTGCATTCGTTCTTATTGTTATTAATGTGCGATGTTGTACCTAAAGTTACTACGATATCGAAGAATTTGATACCTATAACTTATTTCTCTTACAGACAGATTCTAACAGTACAAAGCAGGACATCATTACTTGTTCAAAAAGGCTTAACATTTTGTACTGCCAGTAAAAGAACCTACACCAATAAATGAAAAAAACAGATACCTGAACCAATTGATTTTACTGATTCGTGATTTACGCAATCAATCGTAACGCATTTGTTACCACATCATTCAAAGCCGTCCCCAAACGAAATTAACAAGTGAACCGCTAAATGTAAAGGTATTTTCCAAGGATATTCTCTCGTAGCTTGTTAGGGTTGGCAATTGGCATACAAACAGTTTGAATACCTTTAAAGCCTCCTTTTTAGTAGCCTAACACCACTTTAGTATGAAACTTGAATCAGTACCTTAGGTAGTAACTAAGGTTGAAGTCAAAGTCAAAGTCAAATCATTTATTTCAGATAGGCACATAAAAGGCATTTTTGAACGTCAAAAATAAAATTAAGATAAAATTGATTCTAGTCGCCCCTTCCAAAAGGTAGTTTTCGTATGGAGAAGAATGGGCAAGAAACTCCACCGTTACTCTTTTAAAATGTTTTACAATATTTTGCATACATTCATTATATAATTATATGTGAAGGTGATGCACCTAAAAATAAAATTACTTTACCACAATATGTAAGTAAAAGAATTAAAATGGATTAATGAATCCATGATATATAAACCATGACATATAAATTAACTATGTGATAGATACATGGTGCTCACATATTTACAAACATTCCAAAAGTAGACGATTTTCATAAATTAATATTGTACTCAATATTAATTTATGAAAATCGTCTACTTACTTTACTATAAGTCCGGGTGTGACTTTAAGTAATTACAGAATGTATGTAAATCAATATCAAAGAAAAAAAAAAATACAATTACATTAGCAACCAGTTTGATTTTGTCTAAACTCTTGAGATTGTCCTATGGAGCAGATTGAGATGTATAAACTGTACTTAGTAAATTATGCTTTGGCGTAGAGATGTTCCCGTCTCTATCTTGCACTTGTAGATTCACCGTTGTGTGACAGTCACAAGAACAATGCTTAGCCAAAGTTCGTGCTGCGGTCTAAGTAGTTTAAAAAACTTCGTTTGTCAACCCTGGTTTACTGCTATAATCAGGATTTTTAAAACCATTCAAATGCGAGTCGTAGATACACGTGCACATAAGGATCATATCACATAAACTATTTTAGATTTCTTTCATTTTATGCCATAAAAGATGCCATAGTAAATATTCTGTGATAATTACAACTGGCTACATTTCGGTTTAAAAAATACAGCCCTTTCATAGACAGACAGGCTTAGTTATAGGGTGCCTTAGCCATTAGAAAGAATTATTCGATTCGTAAGGAGAACCATTAAATATTGATTAGATTGCATACGTAAGCGGGCACGCCTTTTATGCCTGGAGGCTTTTATTTAAGTATTAAGTTCTGTTTACTTTTTTTTATTTATTTCTGCTTGAGTACAGTTTTTTGTGTTTTTGTTGGTATATTGGCGTGTGCTACCTGCTGACGTATATGGCAAATAATTTAATTTAATGTTTTGTGTTTCGTAATGTTAATTACTTACTATTGTATAGAATCAAGTTCTTCTAACTGTACAGACAGTTGTGCTGCTTGGGAGTCGAGTTGCGTCCTTCTTCCCAGCTAAAGCACTAGGAAGTGGTGAAGTGCGGGCGTTTTGGGGGACTGTCTGTAGTTTTGACGTTCAAAAAGTGCTGATTCCCAGCCTAGTTTGAATAAATGACTTTTGATTTTGATTTGAATGATTTATTTCAGATATGAATTGCAATTATAACACTGAATAGGAATTGCTGTTGCTATGTGTAAAAAATCATTCGAAAAGTTTCCAAAAGCTTTTCCTACACCTAAAACTAAATACTCAGTGTTAAGATATTCATTATTGCAGTAGATAATCAATATTTTTGTACTAGCCTACAAATTTATGGTTCATTCGGGCGAATTTCACCAATAACACTGAATTCGATTAGCACGTCTAGATCACGTACAAGAGCTGTCAATATTCCATAACAATAATGGCACTGACATCTCTTTAACGCTTCTCTTGATTGAGTTCAGTTTTATTAGCGAAATTCTTCCTTAGTTATATTGATAATGTAATCAAAACAATGTAATATTTGACAGCCGTTTGCGATGTTGCCAATTTTCAGAATGCCGGCAACATTCTCTTTAAAAATCTGCCATTGTTTTAATCCTGAACGTAGATATCTCAATATTTAAATATGCCAACCCTACCATTGGCAGATATCGGTGGAATTCCAACGCCGTAAACCGTTCATGATTCATGTTTATTCAAGCGATGCCGCGGTGGCGCATTTCACTCGTAAACCTGTTTACTGACTTTATAATTATAATCCTATAGCTTTATAATCATCGCCTCTTATTGATCTGATGGGTGAAATGGGAATTACGATTTCATAAGGGTTTTGGGACTTTAATTGACGTAGGAATTTAAATGCTTGTATTTGTTCGTACCTATTCATTTTCTGATATCGCCAACATGCAGTGCAATATCGAACATAATCAGCCTATAGTATTCCCACTGCTGGGACACAGGCCTCCTCTCGGTAAGAGGGAGTGGACTGTAATCCACCACACTGGCCCAGTGCGTGTTGGTAGATGTCACATGTATTCGAATTTTCGGTTCTAGGACATGCCGGTTTCCTCACAATGTTTTCCTTTACCGTTTTGGGAGCAGTGGTGATGAAATAATTTACACTAAGTCCGTTTGGGTTCGAATCTATGACCTACCACTCGTAAGTCAAGGCTGTTACCACTTGGTCACCAGTGCTCTATAATCGAAAGATAGTCCTGAAATGCATGAAAAGAGGCTGTGGGTTTTGACCTACGCTGGGTTTATAACAAACTCGGTTAATATCTCGACCGGTCGTACTCAGCGCTTCTCCTCCACCTTTATTATGCGCACAGCCAAAGTGTGAAACTCTCTGCCAGCGTGTGTGTTCTCTTCCACATTTAACTTGTCTGCCTTCAAAGCAAGAGTGAACAGGCATCTTCTAGCCACGCTCGTTCCATCATAGACCACATCCATCCATCAAGAGCAGACCCGTTCTGCAATAAAAAAATACAGACAGTTGGTGTTATTGATATTTCTGTGTGCTGTCTGCATATTATTATAGTAAGCCGTCTCTTCTGCACTAGCTATTAAAACAGTGTTGTCTGATCTTGGGTAGTTATGGGCTAGAATTATGTACCAAATTATAAGTCGCAATTACACTCTGAGTATGTTTCGGTGTTTCTTCTTAGAGTAGTCGGATAGGAAACATCGACATCATCTAGTTTTCTTTAATACTATTGACGTGTAAAGGAGTTTGTAATAAAATATCAATTGCACACTAGTGCAGTCGAGTCTTTACGAGTATACATAGATCAAAATCAGAATCTGGATCAAATCTAAATGATTTCAGATCTAGGTGTGGTGGCATCTACCATCATCGATCTACCTAGGACCAGTGATGGCCCAGTGGTAACGTCCGTGACTTAATTACGAGTTGTAGGTCGTAGGTTTGAACCCAGACAGGCGCTTTACTTTGTGTAAATAATTTCATAACCACTGCTCTCAAAACGGTCAAGGAAAACATCGTGAGGAAACCGGCATGTCCTAGAACCGAAAATTCGAATACATGTGACATCTACCAGCCCACACTGTCCCTTACCCTCCCTCTTACCAAGAGGAGGCCTGTGTCCCAGCAGTGGGAACATTATAGGCTGATTATGTAGTCGAGCCTTTTTAGATAGATAGATAGATCAGAAATCTGAATCTGGATCAAAACTAAATGATGTTAGATCTACCTATTAGATACCACCATTAATGATTTGTGTCATTGAATACAAAAGTAAACTGAGCTAATCTAAATCAAAATAACATACTAAAACAGGTTACTAAACTGCAATTAAATGACAAATATATATTTAGTATTAAGCAGTGAGTAAATGTTGCATCTACTGGGATTGTGCGAACTAGCGAAGATAAATGGAATGAATGTCGCTCTGGAGGCTTGTACCTGACAGCTATGAAATTATGGCAAACGCTTATTTTGGTACCGAAACAACTGTCTTTGGGTTGAGGTCTTTAAACTGTGAGGGAAGTATTTTTTACTGCTTGGTAACAATAGAGAAAAGGTTTTTAGTAAATATCCAAAAAGCAATAAGGTGTCTATATTTTCATCAACATAAAATATTATCTAAATTTTATTATCAACAAATTTTACGACTTCATTCATGTGTTGATCAGATAAGGAAATGTGTAACATCATATTGTGTTGATTTTCATTATAATTTCATGAACAATATTATAAATATTCATAAAAAATTATCTGATCCGCCATGATTCTTAAAGTAACTAGGTAGGTACTTAGGTATAAAACTAGCACACGTAAATTATTTTTATAAGCGACACCCAAATTCCGTCCTTTTAATTTTTCCATTATTTTTTGTGTCATCTGCAAGAAAATGATGTCGTCTACTGATAATCTCAATATTAAGATCAAATATTAAATATTCAAAAAAGTCTTTGATAATATTATTAATATTAAAAACAATTTCTTTGACATTATAAATTACGTACACTTAAAAGGTAATTAAAAACTCCGTTTCAATATGATCAAAAGATCTTTCAAGAAAAAAGAATCCGTCGTTTTCAAAGCAAAATAAAATTTATCTGTCAATTTATCATGTTTCTTTGAAAACATGTTATATAAAAACAAAGATTAGTTATGCTTATATTAATGTTAAAAAATTGGATTCCTGTAGGTATGGGTAAAGCCAATTTGTAGTTTTTCTTAGAAAACGCTTGGCTCCTGGCGTGTGAAGTTTTAAAAAAAAAATAAGTTGATCCATACATTATGTCGAGTTATGCGAACATAAATCTATGGATCAACTGATTTTTATTTTCACGATTTCAGGGTTGGTCCTGTAGTAAAAGTTGTTCATAATGATGAGTACAATGACCCCCTTTAAGGATTGAAACGACCAAAATTTAACCGTGTTTACATATATTTTCACAGTCTGACTGTTGGAAATCCATCTGCGTAGCCTCTTCCTAACTATATTGGAGTCGGCTTCCAGTCTAATCGGATGCAGCTGACCACCAGTATTTTACATGGAGTGACTGTATCTGACCTTCACAACCCGGTTAGTGGGTAACACAGTACCTATTGGCTAGACTGGTTATCAGATGTTCGGCCATCTGTCTTCCCGTAACGACTGTCAAAGTCCTACGAATGACAGTTGGGACCAACGGCTTAACGTGCTTACTGAGGCATGGTGGGGGTTCGATATGTAATGGGTGGTCACCCGTTCACGAGCCAATCGCGGCATGCTTGGCTTAACCTTGAATCGACCCATACGGCGGTAATCATTTGGACACGTGCCCCTCTCACACACAGCCTGACTACTGACTAAGTGTAACTGCGTTAAATATTTTTAGACTTTACATACAGCTACATACAGTTACAGTTACATAAAGTTACAGTCCAACGATCCCTTTGAAATCAAAGGGATCGTTGGACGACGAACGACAACTTTACAAAAACATAATTAGGTATATTAGGTAGGTTGGGTATTTCAATACCCAACACCATCTTGATACCTAATATTATGAATAAATACCTCAACATCTGCAGTATGCGGTTATAATTGGCAAGGGAGTGCGTCTCAATGGCTCAGGGTAGCTGGCAGCCATCGTAAAATATTTTACAACCTTCTTAAATCGAACATTATCGCTCCACGGAACTCCCGCGAGGTTTAGCGACGCTCCCTTATAATATTTTGCATTATTTCGGTCGTTGGAGATAAGTATGCTGTGAATTTAGATGTACTTTGGTACATTACCTGTAATTGCTATGGTATTACTTAGCTGTGTGATTCCCGGTGGGGATCAAGTCAACGCCTCACTTCTTAAAAGTGTCGTGAGAGGTGGCTGAAACACCAATCACCAATTTGTATACCTAATTATTGTTATTATTTATTTAATTAATTAATTATTTATTTAAATATAAGAACGTACACAGTCTGACCTCAGTCTCAATCTGTCAAAAATACGTAAAGTTTCCCTACATTTTGACAAGTTTTTGACATTTGTTTGTCTCCTAGATGTGACTGCGACTAGATATTGATCGTTTTAAATTACGAGAATAAGCCTTCAGGTGTGTAGTTCTTGCAACTGGTATGCGTGTATGACCAGATGTATGAACGTAAACGAAGCAAAAGGAGTAAGCAAGGATCGTAACAGGTGGCGTTGTATAGTTTCTACTGGGTGTGTAACGGTTGATATAATAACAAAAAATATTTACCTCCAATGGCTTAATATCGAGTATGTGACACGCAAGGAACCCTGTTTCGCATTAGTTATGCATTTAAGCGATGCAAAGTAACTTTGGCTTACCTACATTAATCGGTGTAATTGTACTCGGTAAGCGTAGCTTAGTAACTTGAGCGGTTGGGTATTGTATTTTTGTATAGAAGTTAGTGAGAGCAATGGAAATTTGAAGCTAAGTTTGTACTTAAGAGGAAACTGACTATACTAAAGTTAAGAATGCTATGGCCTGCGTTCCTTCTCAGTATTATCATATACGTATAGTTAATAATGTAAAAAGTAATCACAAATAAGTTGATATTTCAGAAGAACAAGAGCCAGAAACCAAGGTTGTCAACACGGTTGTCTAAAACAACCATAAGTAAAACATTTTTATCGATCACAGATATATAGTAGGTACTGATTAGCTATACGAAGACTTAAGACGATAAGCATATTTTGATAGCACACATTATTCAAACGGTTGACCACTAAACGAAACAAACATCTAAAAAGATAACAAATGAAGAACACAACGACCACATTTGTTCGAATTTACTCGTCAAGCTCTATTTACAACAATCTGCAACAAAGAATCTGGAATCATCTCGTACTAAACATTGTGGGAAGCCGGCAGACGTTAAACATGAAATATTTCCAGCGATATATTCGCACGCATGTCGCGGGAACTAAGCGGCCGTTTATCAATATGCCCTTCGGCGGATCTAAGCTAACGGCACACGAAAACATACGAGACATTACAATGGTGTTTAGATACAAAATAAAGTCGAAACGTGTTGGTGGAGGCATCAGAGACATTATTGGAGGAAGTAATATGTGTACTACTACTAATGAAAATTGGTGTAGTTTTCCTTAAAAAAACCCAGCTAGATGGACCGCTGACCTAAAAAAGGTGGCTGGGACCGCCTGGATGCGGAAGGCAGTGGACAGGGTGTGGCGCAACCTGGGAGAGGCCTATGTCCAGCAGTGGGCAGCGATAGGCTGAAGTTATTGGTTGACCAAATGACTCCTCCCGCTCTGGGCGGAGCAGAAGGGAGTGTCAGACTTTTACTGACTAAAACCCACCCGTGTACCTTCAGTTGCCTGTACCAGGGGCCACGGTATCTCTTTCGAACAACCCGCAGCCCCGGCGGCACCCGCAGCCCCGGCGGCGAGTTATTGGTTGACCTTAAGGTACAAAAATAAGAAGTCGCCAAAATAAAATCGGAGTAAAAACAAGGCTTTCAATCACACCTTTGATCAAAAGATCAAAAATACATGTCACACACAATGATTTGAACGACGCTACGTGCAAATACAAAAACTTTACAGTGAGCATTGTTCAAAATAAGGTATTCTTTAGAGAAATTAATACCTAGCATTACAGCAACATAAATGAAGGGTGTACATGTAACATGGCGTTTTAATTAGTTGAATAATTATCATCATTAAGCCAGAATACGCTTATGTTCGTCTAAGAACCTTTACAAATGACGCGGGAAAAGTATCGACATTAGCAGCCTACCCGCGGTTGCAGCTTGGCAGTAAAACATACAGGATGTGAGAAATGGGGGTGATCTATTTGTAGAGCACATTATTCAGGTTTGGCGAAAACAAAATAGAATCGCTGCGTCTTTTCTTCTGACGTCATGCGCTGCGGAATATAATCTGGAATTTAAAGCAACGTATGTATAGTCGACTTCATAATTACTGTGCCACTTTTGTCAACAATTTATGAAAATTGTTGAAAAGAAGAATTGAAGAAGAATTGTTGAGAGATTGTTTCATGCGAAAGAAAGAGACGAAAGAAAGGTAATACATTTTTATAGCATAGACTAAAAGGCACACATTATAGCATACATTAGATAAAAACAAATAAAATGTGAAAAGGCCGATGCATGTAAGAAATTTGCAGGAAAGTGTGCCTCACGACTGCGACAAAAGCCCAGTTCAGCAAAAATGCCAGACAACTAGTGCCCGACACTGGGTTTCAACTGGACCATGTAATTGAAACTACACTAAGGTTGTAACAATCTAACCATAACATAGACAAATAGACCTTGTTGTTTTATGGCGTGCAAGTGACAGTCAACCTTAGGGTGGTAAAGCAATTACCGAGGTGACTTTAGGTATTATAAACAATATTACAAAATCAGCTTACAATATTCCCACTGCTGGAACACAGGCCTCCTCTCGGTGAGGGAGACCGTGAGCCATAATCCACCACGCGGGCCCAGTGCGGGTTGGTAGATGTCACATGTCTTCGAACTTTTGGTTCTAGGCCGTGCCGGTTTCCTCACGATGTTTTCCTTCACCGTAATGAGAGCAGTGGCGATTAAATAATTTACACAAAGTAGAGCGCCTGTCTGGGTTCGAACCTACGACCTACAATTCGTAAGTCAGTGGGCCACCACTGCTCTCCATAAACAATATAAACTGTAGTTTTATTACAATTGCAGTTGTTCTACAGTATATTTTTAGCTATTTGCCCAGCATGAGCAGAATGGCTTATCTCAAAATTTCAGCAGGGGTACTAATAATAAAATTTTAATGTGTGCTTGAGATTATTTTTCCGAAATGTCTGCGAATGAAAACGCAAACTTTGCACAAATAAAATTGAGAGTCTTAAAACTTGGATCAGTTTTATAGTCTTGCAAGTTGCAGGCGACAGCTTATTTGGTGATAGGGAGTTTCGGCAATGACTGTGTCAGCAGTTCAGGACTTAGCTTAAAAGTATTTTGCTGGAGTCAGACTACCTGTCTTGGTTATCATCATTGCGTTGTTGATGAAGTCATATGTATCAAAAAGCATTTTACTTTCGTATCAAAAGCATTTTACTTCGTTATTATGCATAAAATCGTTCCTCACATAACTGATAAACTACCTCATTGTTTAAAGTACAACAAATACATTATTTTCCGCTTCAAATCTGAACAAAACGCAGAAAACTTTTCCTTATAACGCTTTCATAGGTGTTGTAACACAACATTTTGCTTCGTCGTACAAAATCAGTCAACAACAAACTCTGAATTGTTGAGATGTGTGAATCTTAGACCCTCGTCGCTCACCTGATTGCGGAATGCAAATCGGACCCAAGGGACCTTAGCCCTAATATATAAAAGGGATAGAGCTTTTTATCCCGCAGAACAGGCACAGGAAAGGCCGACAAACTGTGTAACAGACACGTGAGTAGCAGAAATGGTTTTGAATAGTTTATAGTGCTTTATTTTGCTGCTGTTTTATTATTTAAGGCCACTCCGTCCCGTGGCATTGTCCGCATTTTTCTTAATTTCTCCCCAAAAAATTCTCTTTCAGATGGAATTTGTAAAACGTGCTTTTGAGCCCGTGTTGTTTGTTAGTTTTCACACTTTGCACTATTTACTTATTTGCTTTTTTTATTGTGTTACATGCTGTGATGGGGTAAAGAATGCAGGTGTTCTGGATTCTTTTTGTATGTGTTAAACCAAGATTCTCCATGCTATTGTATAGTCAGGGAAACTAAATGTTTAAATGAAATTGACGCACTACGTCGATTTGCCGTGTACCTTTTATACAACTGACAAATAATTTGAATGCACAGACAATGTGAGTTCGTAGTAAAATTAATAAGCAATTATTTTCTCTAACGTTACAAAGGCTACATAAGTAAACTTCAACAGATAATAATTATAGTTTTGCGACAATTTAATATTTTATCACAAAAAAAAAGTTTTAGAAAGAATAAAAACTAAAAAAACAAATTGTTTTCAGTAATTCATAGCTAGCACATAAAGCTAAACGTAAAGAATTTTTCTGTCGGCTCACTTCATCGATTTTAGTTTCTACGAACCGTTTACCGAGTGCTTACTGCAATTTCTTTACCATTCGCTTATACTTTAATTATGTACTGTGTCCTACATAACACGTTTGCACGCATAGCATTTTAATAAATGAAACACCCCTAATCATTGAGTGAACGTATCATAAAATAATTTCCTTCATATTTCTTACCTTTACTGCGAATTGACTTGGCCGATGTCAATTTTCCCTTGTGATCCTGTTCACATGGACGGCCGTATAGCCATTTACTGGACACCAATCTAGCCTTCGGCTGTAACAAAAATTCTTTAGTTACAGCCGATTCTTTTCTAAGCAAAGTACAGGATCAAATTAAATTAGCTAGCGAAACTCTGCAGACGTCAAATCTATATAGATTTGCACGATAATTTAAAAATATAAAATATTTGATGGTTATTATTTGAGGGGTCAACGACCGCTGGAAGTGTTGTTACTTGAAGTATGAGTTGAGAAAATCTGGTTCTTTTGGTTTTATAGTGTTTAGATATCGATACTTCTATGAAGTATACACAAAAAAAAAGAGTTTTTCTAACTGCGGTCGATGACACAACAAAGAGTCCTCAAATGAATGTATTTTTTGCGTTATTATGATAAGATACATATATATATATATACCTATCTTGTCTGGGGAGTTTCGCTAGCTAATTTAACTTTACCCTGTACGGGTGTGCGTAGTCATTATCATTGCGTGGAAAAATATCCAGTCGTAATATTCCCTGAACAGGCAGACTTCGGACAGGTCTTTCTAATGTTGAAACCTGCTTCACAGTTTAAGTATTATAATTCGTTTTACTGAGGTTCGAAGTACAGTCAAATAAAATATCGCTGGACTGCGAACTGTATATCTACCTAATAACGACTGCTAAAAACATCTAATGAAGTGGCATATACATTTGGTTTTATAATACCAGAATAATGAAAATACGTTTTTACCACGATCAAGTGTAGCACTAGTATAGCAGTGGTGGTCCAGTGATAACGTCCGCGACTTATCAGTTACCAGGTCGTAGGTTCGAACCTAGACAGGCGCTTTACTTAATGTAAATTATTTCATCAAAACGGTGAAGGAAAACCTCCCTATGAAACCGGTCTTAGAAACAGATATTCGAAGTCATGTGACGTTTACCAACTTGCACTGGGCTCGCGTAGTGTATTGCGGCCCACTCTCTTTCACCGAGGGGAGGCCTGTGTCTCAGCAGTGGGAACATTATAGCCTGATTATAAGTGTAGCTCTGTAGCATCTTTGCATTTATTTGTGTCCTTAACTTACAGGTTGCCCCTAATAACGAACACGTAAAAATATGGTGAGTAGGTACTGAGTACTGATAAAATACTACATTTCTGTCACAACTTGTTCCAGTTTGGAAGAGTGCTTGAGGTAACAAGCAATGTACTTCAAATCCACAGTCCTTTATTCCTTTGTTTCTTGTGAAGTTATTTTTAGAAACACGTCCCTCCTCTTTTCTGTAGATCAGCATTTAGTTGATTGTAAAAAGAGGTTTGGAAATATGTTCTGTAGACACATCCTACCCTTAATCATTACGAGTATATATCTGCCCTTATTATTTTCCTTTTGGCCTTTTGGCCTTGTATAGGACTTTCTGTTTCATTTTTCGTTTTGTTACTTTTATTTAAATAATTTGATTTTTTTTTAAATTTTAACTGGGTTTAGTTTAGTTTATGATCTTCCTGAACTAGTCGCAATAAATACATTTTCTTTCTTTCTTTCTTATCAATTATTATTCCAGCACCCTAATTGCGTAAAGCAATTTCAAACATAATCCGAAACATTTTGAAGGAAATTGCTAATCCATTGCTTCATATGGTTTGCAAAATGTTTCTGGTCAGCTAAGTAAACAGCGCAATAAATGTTGTTGAACTTTCAAAATGAAAGGCATTGTCATTGTGTGTTAGGCAATTACCTCCAGGTCGAACAGTTGTATCACAAGACTTCATCACGCGATGAGTTAGCCCCCGTTCCCACGAGCGGTATAAAAACGCACAACACGATTTTTTCCCGCCTTCAACGGAGAGTACGAACGGGTTAAAAAATCACTTTTAACTGATTTTTCATACAGTGCGGTCGTACGATGTGGTCCGCAAATTACTGCTTCAGATTGATAACTACGAGTATCAAGTCAAGATATAAGTAGGTACAGCAGTATTTTTTTTGGAACGATGTTCCGAAACACGGCTTGCGGTTGGAGTTGATTGGTAGAAGTCATCACGTTAGGAAAAAGAATCCTTTACCATACTGTGGGACAATAATGAGCTGGGTTTATTAAACTAGTCATTTTGGGTATATCGAGCTTAACCAAATAGTCACTTTATTTCGTGGAAAAACTGCCCAACTCTTGAAAGATTATAGTAACCATTAATATTCACGGATTTGAAATCCCTTCTCTAACACGGTAACCCATTTATGCAGACATTACTATTTATAGCCACTGTCGTAGAATTGTACAAACAAATCAGGAGAGGCCGTTAACACAGCACCTTCCTTGCCTAAGTCGGGTAATAAGCTTCCCAGTTAAGAGCCCCCGTAATTTTAGCGTGGGGCATAACAGCTGTGGCCTAAAAGGTACCTAGATAATCCGATAATGTAAGGGAGGTGCCACGAAATAACAACTTTAATTCTTGTTTTAGGGGGTCGGAAGTCTGATGTGACATTTTGTTTTTTTTATTCCATGGGGTCATTTGGCAATAGAGTACGTCAATCTCTTTCATTAGGTAATAAATTGTGATTATTTTAAAATGAGTTTCACTTGCTTTTAGCGATCTAAGCCTGAGGGGCCATTCTCGTAATTTTAAGAACGTTCACAGTCAGAAGGCCAATTCTCGTAATTTTAAACTTGCAAAATGTAGTCGCAGTCTCATCTCGGCGACTAAAAAAAATTCAAAAACTTGTCAAAAATTTAGGGAAATTAGAGGTGTTTTTGACACATTAAGACTGAGATCAGACTGTGAACGTTCTCAAAATTACTAGAATTCAGTTACAAGAGTTCTGATTTCAGTCTCAACCTCTAATTTTCTAACATATTTGACAAGACGGGCAATTCCCGTATTTTTAAGAGCGTTATTATGGTAAATTAAATCTACAAAAGCTATTATTGTGTAGTTGCTCATTATATTTGGACTTTATAGCTTACTAAAGAATTTAGCATACTATAAGGGTGTAAAATGACACTTAACGGAGACAAGAGCCACTCATAGACCCATTATGATATTTTTAGGTTACGGAGATATTGAAGGTCAAAATTCCAACTCTACTGACGTTGTTTTACGAAAATAAGTTTTTAATGTTACAACATAACTTTAAATTCCCCCGTGTACCGTTGCATGCACGCACAAGCACAATGTTTTGTGCATTGCGCACTATGTCAAACAGCAAATTTTCACAACAAAAACAAAAGTCATTTCCCAGCAATTATTTTAATGCAATGTTACTTAGTTTGATGTTCAGAATGCTTAGTTGACGGCTATGTGATGGGTCTTTTTACACCCTGTATAAGTCCAAATTAATCAAAATCCAGAACGGTAAATAAAATAATTAGATCTTGTGAAAAAAGTCTCTTACATTGACATCTTTATTTACATGACGAAAACGATTACCAAATAAGTCTGATCCGTTGAATAATTTATTTTTGCGACATCAAAGATGGAGGTTCAAAGTGACTTCATATAATAAACACACATCATGATTCGGTAATTACTTGAGCTTCACAGAACGGAATGGGGATTGATAAGTATTTTAAATGAAAATCCCTGATAGGTGCCTTTGAGGTCTCTTTTAACACCTATTGGGTAATCTATACTATTAATAAAACTGAAGAGTTTCTTTGTTTAATGATAATGAAAAATGATTTTATTTTGTAAGTAGGTTTGTACAAACACTTTTACACTTCAATCATATTTTAAAACTAGATGAGGTTGGCGTTTCCTGTCTGACTAGTCTGAGAAGAAAGGCCGAAACAAACTCAGAGGTCACAGTCTCTTTTAAAGTCCAGACATAATCTTGGTTACATCATATGAAGACCAGGTAGATTGATGATGATGGAGATGGTCTTTTGAGGAAAGAACCACACAGATTGAGACGACCTGTCCAGCCAGTGCACGCATTTGTCAGAAATCGTGCAGCTCAACTCAAAACATAAAACTTTAAACGCGCTAATCACTGGAACTAAATGAAATTTAAAAAAAACTTTTTGCATTTGATACACCATGTCTTGAGGAAGGTTATAGGCTATTTTGAATCACGCTACAACTCTTAGGAGCTGAGCAAAAAGAAAAAAAGTCAGAAATCGAAGTCATAGCGCAGGTTAACAATAGGATGCGACGCGGTGGGTCGGAGGCCGAAATTTCACGCGGATGAAGTCGCGGGCAGCTAGTCATTAAGTATTTATGAAGTGGAGATTGCTATTTATCAGAAGGCCAATTCTCGTAATTTGAAACGTCCAAAATCTAGTCGCAGTCTCATCTCGGCGACAAACAAATGTCAAAAACTTGTCAAAATGTAGGGAAATTAGCAGTAGGTATTTTTGACAGACTGAGACTGAGATCAGACTGAGAATGCTCTTGAAATTACGAGAATTACCCCTCAGAGCCAACTTTGTGTCTATGTTAGTAAGTGACAAGCTAAACATTGAAGAAAAGAAATGAAGAGGTGTATCTGCGAAATATGTATTTATTATAAGCCTGTGTTGTCTCACTGGTGGGCAAAGGCCTCCCTTTCCTCCTTCCACTTTTCCCAGTCTACTGCGATTGTGGACCAACCCTTTGAGAAGGAGTCCAGCTCATCCCGCCGTCTCTTTCTGGGCCTGCCGCGCTGTCGTTTCCTGACATTTGGAATCCATTGAGTGGTGGCTTTTGCATATTGCTGCTCCGACATACGACAGATATGGCCAGCCCAGTGCCACTTTAGCCCAGCAGCTGTGCGGCCAGCGTCCGCTATTTGTGTTATGTGTAAATGGTTTAATTGAAATAAACGCTTTAAGTTTGAGTGTACTTCTTATAATACCATGTTTTTTAATCTTTTCATTACGGACGCTTTAACGTTCTGCCTCGTTCTCACGTGCATACTTTTAACATGAATGATGTAACCAATATTTTGTAACCATAATATTTTTTTGATATAAAAGAGTGTCCGTGGAGTTTCTTGCCTGTTCTTCTCCATAGGTACCTACTACGCTTTGGAATGGGCAACTAGTTTCAGCTTTCTGACTGACTGACTCCTTGACCATTCAAAAGTGCATGTAAATGTTTTGAAATAAATGCATCGAGTTTGAATTTGAGTGTACTTCATATACCACTTAATCTATAGTTTTGAAGAGTCACCTTATGAATGTGACCTTTATGTTACACAAAAACAGATCCACCGATACCCTTCAAGCAATTACATAACACAATCCAACAGATAAAATCACAATCAACCGAAATAGAATCACGTTTGTTTTTCAACGGTATCTGACGATAAATCCCGAATAAAAGAAACAATCTCCTTTTATTCCGAATACGGGGCGTTCATTAAACTAATTATCCTCGTCTAAGTCTCCGAACTTACTCGAGATGTTATCTATTTAGGGCCGTTGTGCCCGTGTCCAGTCCAATTTCATTAGATGGACAGTTTTTCGTAAGCACAATGGCGGATGTTTTGTTCTCACTGTCCTGTATCGTTTTAGTGTAGTGCTCTAATTGTGTTTAATTATGTAATTGTTTTGTGATTAGATTAGGTTTAGTAGACATGAGGTAGTTCCCAGAGACATGTCACTTTGGATAGGATGTGAAGGAAATACTGTAATGTACAACGTAAGGATAATGTAACTTTAAATAAAATAAATAAATAAATAAATAAATATTCCACAACTATCAACTAACTAACTTTGTGTCAATTATGTACTTAACCTGGCGTGTTTGGTCTCCGACACATCCCCTGTGTAAGTAGAAGTGTGTCGGAGGGCAGACGCTCTCATACCTTGTAGCTGTAATTTTGTCAATTAAGTTTTTTTTTTTTTTTTACTGTAGTTGTTATCATTATTATTGTTGTTGCTGATCATGTTGTGCGACTACGCTTTGGGTGATAGTCAGGTCGAAACCTATAATGTGAACCTTGTACTTAATGTGATTATTGCCTGTTGTAGTTGCCTTGTGAATAAATAAATAAATAAAGAAATTGTGGACGACCTAAAGAAAAATATTAGTTAAAGACGTAATCGTAAGGCGTATGATTTTATAAAAACAAATAAGTAATATTTTAGACAACAATCCAACAAAACAACTCAAAAGTATCAAAACCTCTCAAAAAGCGAACATTAAAAGCAGAACCAAGTATCAATTCCAACCACAACGGACACGGTCCAGAAATAATACCATGAACACGATTCGTAGATCCAGTTCGATATTCGAGTAAAGTCAACGTCGACGGTGCGAGATTTGTGTCCGGAAATGGATTGAAGTCGGCCATTGTTGTCGAAGCCGTTGACTAGAAACTAAAACCCAATACTGGTGTCTACGGATCCGACGGTGTTTGCAGCGAATGCCTTTAGCTAAGCCCAGAGTGATAAACAACCAATCAAACGGTCTCGCCTTTCTGTGGTTTTTTGCGTGAGCATTTGTTTATTTGTGTATTTTTGTAAATTACTTGTAACGTGCATAATTATGAATGTTTAATTTAAAGAAAATGGCTGGCTTAGCAATACAGATGATAAAGAAATTATTTATGTAATATTTGTATTTTGTGTGTTAGTTTCTGTTGCATGTATTGTATAGTTATTAAATTGTAAATCCATAATTGGCTGTGAGACTAGTTTATATATATTTTAAGATAACATTTCAAAGATGGAGGGTGTCATTTGGAAGATGTGGGTTTTGAATAATAAATAAATAAATATCACAGATACACAGAAATAAAAAAGAATATTATAATATAACTTGTATTTTAAAGCAAACCAATGTATGATTTCCGCTAAATTGAATAATGTGGAAATAAAATCCTTTTGCATGCATTGCAAACATGCTTAATTGCCAATGCCAATTAACAGCTTACAAAGGTTTCTACTAACTGAATATCGGATTAATAAATCATAAAACTCCAACAAAATGCTGAAAGTGCTTCTTTGACGTAAAGTTCATACTTTAGCAAAATCGACTTCACAAAATGACGAAAAAGATTCTCGCAAATTAAAAGCGAACCGGTGCTGCGATAAGAATTGCAACGTCAAGGAATTTTCGATGCATTTCAGCACAATATGCTTTAGCGGATCAAAATACCTTTGGATCGGGGTAGCAGAAAAGGGATCATTCTCTAATGGAATTGGTTCTTTTCAGCTCTGTGCATATTAGACAAGATACGGTTTCCAGTGACTGTACATACGTTAGATAGCATCCGTAGTATGGTTAGCAACAAGAGTCGATTAACACTGTAGGTATTATTATATTTATCATTATAAATACACACAAAATAATTCAATAGGTGCATTATTATCAGTATTGTCTGTTGCTAAGAGTTCATATTATTACTATTATAACTTAATTTTGCTGATCAGACAAAATTTTAGTAGGTTATTGAATGTGAATTTCACCAAAATTTTATATCTACAATAAGTCTTATACTGAGATTTGTTTTTGAATTTTTGACCGTTTTTTCATTCTAGAAATGTCAGTCTTCAATTTTATTCCACGGATAAAAGATATCTGAGGGGCAGTTCTCGTAATTTTATGAACATTCACAATCTGATCTCAGTCTCAATCTGTCAAAAATACCTCTGATTTCCCTACATTTTGACAAGTTTTTGACATTTGTTTGTCGCCGAGATGAGACTGCGACTAGATTTTGAACGTTTTAAATTACGAGAATTGGCCTTCGGACTTTGGCCAAATCAGCCCTAAATAAGAACGAAATTTTACATTTGTTTTGATTAATGTAAATATTGTGCCTAATTATTTACCAGTCGACAGAGATGCGGATGAATTCTTCAGCGCTATATTTTAGTTTGTGAATAGTTTTAGTTAAGTTAGGATATAATTGTGTTATTTTTATGAATTAATTATGTTTTACATCTTATATATAAAGTTCTCGTGTCACAATGTTAGTTACTATACTCCTCCGAAACGGCTTGACCGATTTTTATGAAATTTTATATGAATATTCAGTAGGTCTGAGAATCGGCTACTATCTATTTTTCATAACCCTAAGTGATAAGGGTGGTCCACCGCTAACATTTTTTTTTTGTCAATTTTTTTTATTTTTTAGTATTGTGGCATTAAAAAATACATACAATTCCAAAAAATCCCCCTTATACGATCAATCCCTGTTTTTTAATCGTGATTTTTATATTATTCTGTTGCACCACAGATCCGCAAGATGGCAATCGAATATAATAATTCATGTATAGTTCTATCAATCAATTAGCGTTTTACTTATAGGAGTAGGGTAGGAGTAGTGTACGAGTAGAGTACGAGTAGGGTAGGGGTAGGGTAGGAGTAGTGTAGGAGTAGGGTAGGAGTAGGGTAGGAGTAGTGCAGGAGTAGGGTAGGAGTAGGGTAGGAGTAGGGTAGAAGTAGTGTACGAGTAGAGTAGGGTAGGGGTAGGGTAGGAGTAGTGTAGGAGTAGGGTAGGAGTAGGGTAGGGGTAGGGTAGGACACTTTGCGAACGAAGTAGCGCCGGGCAGCTAGAAATATTTTATATGGCAAAACAACGTTTGCCATAATATTAATTTTGTGCCCAATAAATTATGATTAAAAAAATCTGAATTTTCAATCTACTTTCGTTGATGTCGGTATTAGCGGGCAATTTCATGAAGATGTCCCTTCAGCTATAACGCAGAGCGTGTTCGGAAGCTCTTTGTTTTTGTTTCGCGTCACGACATTTATATCGGGAATAAATTCGATGCTTTATGCTCCGGGATGTGTTGTCACCTATACATTTTTACGACCTACTCCGTAGTATTGCGGTTCGAACCCTCCATATTTATTGAGATATGTTCTGAAGGCGCCACATTAAATTAGGGAGTATATTTTGGTATGTTTACGGTCTCATGTTTCAACATATTTTGTGACCTAACAAATATACTGTTAAGGGGTACTGTATTGTTTTACAAATGGTCTTCTTCTTCGTCGTATCGATGATGTCTTTTGTTATTTAATATAAGCTTCGACCAAGGGGTATCGTACCAAGGGGTATCAGGGGTACCAGTAACTAGACTGTTGTGGAGGTCAGATGCATTCGATTAGACTGGAAGCGTACCCCAACATGGTTGGGAAAAGGCTAGGCAGCTGATGACTTCGGCCACTTCGATAGCGTTAGAGTTGGCCTCGCAAAGGTCTTCCATAGCACAAATGGTTTTTATATGTGTTTGCTTGGCGGTTCTTTATTGAGACATTTTGATGGTAATAGTATAGAAATGGTAAAATGTGGGTGTCCTATAGGTATACCTCTGCCTAAGGCTGTTTCTCCACCGCCAACGTCAACGGCACGTCAAGATCGAGATGACACATATTTACTATGGCCGCTTGTCCACTGCTCACCACCAACGTCACATTCGCCTCGAATAATCTCGTTTCTCGTATACGTCCCGTTGACAGCGGCGGTGGAAAAACAGCCTAACCCATCTGAGATTACAAGTTTGATGTGAAATTTTGTTACACGTGTTTGTACTTGTGTAAATAACTTATTAATTATTTCTAATCTCGTCCATCTTTGTCACATACCACTAGAGAAAGCAATCAGTAACACCCAAAAACTTAATTTAGAAGCAAAGCCATCTTATTTAACATTATTTACAAAGTAAAGTGAGGTGTGGGCGGAACTTAGGAACCCAGGACGGCTTCATCAATTCCAAGTTGATTTCAATGAAACAGTTTCTTATTCAGCGGGTTTCGTTAAATAACGGGGTCTATTAATTATCAAAAGCAGTTGTATTGAGGTTGAAAGCCGTGCTGGATTGATTTATAGCGTGGAGAACCGGATGGTGTGCGTACACTGGCGGTATTTGAGAGTTAATCATGCTGCCTTTGAGCTGGCTTTATACAGTGTGTATCGGGACTTATTGCCGGATTATCTGTGTTTGGTCCTGAAGCTCTTCGTTGGTGTAACATTGTCTTATTTAAGTTTATATTGAGACTATTGTTTACATAAACTACGAGTACGTATTTCTTAAGAGCTTACTTTCTGGATTCATTTAATAATTATTTATTGTATATACTCTCTTATTAAAAAGAACCAGGTTCGTAATATTTAATTACAATCTAGCCTATAAGAATAATAAGCCTCTTTGATTTTACTTAATTTTTTACGTGATCATTATTTTAAAACTTTGCATGGTGATAATTGTACACTACACAAGTACGTTCCACGTGATTTAATGTGTTAATCACTTTGTTCATGTGTTAATTGTTACTGAAGTCTGAATTCGTTTTATTCTTTAAACTAGCTTCTGTCCGCGACTTCATCTGCGTGACATTAACATTAAATATATCCTACAACACTCGACAATACTCCCATCCCCCCCACCGAGAGGTCACTTGTGTCAGCAGTGGGAACTTAATTATATATATAACATAATTATAGACTGACTATGATGAATCGGCAATACTGTAGCTCCTGCCGGTCGATTCTGTAAAAATCTCACCGTAAAAACTCAAGTGAAGTGAGCTTGATGTGAGGTGTCAGTAGTGTCAATCCCTAGCATTATTTGGAATGACAGCTCACTCCACGCTCACTTCACCTATGTTTTCACGGTGAGATGGTTACAGAATCGCACTGCTGTTAGTGAAAAAAATTCGGAATCAGATCAGGAGTTCCGAAGATTACCTCACCTACTTATGAACGTACAAATTTTATTCCTCTATAATATCAGTTTAGATAAAAGGTAACCTAGAACGAACATAACCTATAAAACCTGTGCCCCATATGCTACTAATAAATCAATAACCAGCTGAAAGGCCGCAGAATTGGTTCAATAGTGAGAATGCACTTTAAGTTGTAGAAAGTAGAAATAGGATTTTCTCCTACACGTTCGAATGACGGCAGTAAATGCCGGAGATTTGTACCGTGTGCGGTTACACGGGACCGGACAGGCCGCTATCGGCACGTGACGCGCTTGAGAAATCGGGTACGGCATTATGCGATGTCAAGCAGCGATATTTTGGATTTTATTTATTGTGCAAACCGAAGCATTTTCAACCAATGGAAAAAATATCTTGGTTTCCATTTATTAGGGCCTGCCGATCTATGCTATACATATATGTATATTCCATCGGGAGATCTGATTACAATAACCCCCTCCTGATTCCAGCATGCCGGCATCCCGAAGTGCAGGCGCGCTCTGCTGAATATAATTTTCCTAAACCGGATCAAGAACTCCTTGTCGGTGACCGTGGAGCCCTTTTTTTTGACCTTGGAGCCCTTCAGTGCAGATTTTGCCTTCCAAACAGTGGACTTCAGGTCAACATTGGAGAACCTTACCAATATAGGTCTAGTAGTTGTTTGACCTTTGCTGGATGTTCCAAGTCTGTAACTAACTTTGATGGAGGATGCAGTGATGTCAGGCAGTGCCAGTTTGTTCTTCAGACTATCTAACACAAGAGCCTTGCAATCCTCTGTGCCTATTTCAGTAAACCCAATGAAGATGAGAGCTTTCTGACAAGATCTTGTCTCCAATCCATGAACCACTCTACAGCACTCCAAGATCTGCTTCCTGAGAAGTCCCAGCGCGCGGAACATTAGCTCTCGAAAGGACCGGACCGGACCGGTCTCTAAATATCTTACTAGTCTCTTGTTTGGAAGATTTTCTAATATTTTTGACAGTGTGCTATGTAAGTACAGAGATGGGTCGGTAGTTGCCAAAGATACCCTTGTCACCAGGCTTAAAAAAAGGAGTGACGGCCGCTTTCTTAAATGTGTCAGGAAAAGCACCGCAGGAGAAACTGATATTGCAGAGATGTGTTATTTATTGGAGATGCTAATTTAAATTTATATTTTTTTTAGGATGTTAGCGGGAATATTGTCTAAACCAGAGAGACTGCCGTTTTTAAGACCGGATATCACCTTGATAACTTCGTATTCGTCTGCGGGAGAAAATGCCATCAAATGGAGGAAACCATTCGACTTCCGTGCTTGTGTTGCTAGAGTTCCTTCATCCTGCTTGAGTTTACTTAGAGTTGTATTTGCCAAGTCTTTACCTATTGATGTGAATTATCTGTTAATTTCATTAAGATAATTAGCGGGGTTAGATTTGATATGCCATGCTTAATTACACTCCAGTTCTTTTTCATGTTGTTTAAATTTTTTAGTAATTCCCTTTATGTCAATGTAACGTTTATGTCAATTTACTGCAGGTATTTCTCTATATTTATAGCTGCAGTAAATTGACATAAACGTGAAAGCGCTCCTACGACGAGCCACGAGCTATGGTTTACTTTTTGATCCATTTTGTCCCTCTTCTGTATACATCTCACTATGCCAACTGCAATTCTTTTTTTAGAGTTTTCGTTTTGGCTATATTTTTTGTGACGATTTTTGGTACCGTATTGACTAGGAACTCAGCGGTTAAAAATATTTTGTGAGTTATAATAATCATCCCAAACGCTGTTATCTAAATCAGTCTCTAATAATTGTTCATAATAAATAGTTTGCTCAGTCGTTTTTTAGGTATGTCTTCTATGTGTAACAATACAGGACCATGATCTGACAGTGGGTCAAATATGAAGGCTTTAGCATGCTTATGCGTTTTGACCATAAAATGATTAAGGCAGTTACCTTGTCTGGTAGGCTTGTCAACACATTGTCTTAAACCTAGGCAGCTAGAATAGTAATGTATTCCGAAGCGTGGCCAGTGGTCTTTTTAGGGAGGATGTGGATATTAATATCACCAGCTAGAATTATATTTTCGGAGTGAATTTTGGTGAGCAGTTTGTTGACCGAGGTAATGTGGTTTGCCGGATTGGTGTAACATGGTAGTCTATAAGAGGCAATGAGTGTAAATATCAGTTTTTACTGTGTTTTTACTTTAAATGTCAGTTTTTGCTGTTGAAAATTGTATTTTGTTTTCCTGTCTGATATTTCTCAGTAGCAGCTCGAGCAGCCCGGAGTCTGTGTCCGGTTGATAGTAATAGACTAGCCTCCTATTACATGATGAACATAACTGGCGAAATATGGGTGTAATAAAGGTACAACCCTTCCGAACCCTTCGGGGGATACAGGCGTAACGATGCTATGTAAGACCTCATAGTTTAATCCGGGTTTCGAAAAAAACCGATATATACAATAAATATCAAAATATCCGATTTTTTATATTTATCGGATATATATCGTGTATAAAAATAAACTCTATGTTATGGATATAAGGTTTGAATTTCAACCAAAAGCTAATTGTACTTGCACGTTATTTGGTGAATCCCCGAAACTTTTGATGAGATTGTCACTTCGAGAAATGTACTTCAAATTGTAGTTTTTTTGTCAAGAATTGTTGTTAGGGTAAACTTTGAATCGGTAAAATTTCTCCGTTTGACAATAAATATCAATTGATATTATCGACATTTATGTAATATGATGTATACCCACTGATATATATATCAATGAACCTCGATTTTATCCATTGCTTCCGGAATATCTTGTGGATCTTCTTCTTAGCGTATCGACAGCAATCTAAATGGACTCTGCTCAGAATCGGGCTACTTAATTGGCGCCATCACCAGCGTCCATCAGTTCCTGTAACGTGCAGCTGGCAGGACACGAAGGACTATACGTCTGGTTCGCCCTGGGCAATCAGCGAGTTATCCACGCTGATTGGCTAATCCTTTCACCACCATGGCAATCCAAAGTCCACTTATAAAACTCTGTGCGTAGTCTCGATTAACATTGAAGGGTTCTCACGTCTGCCGGGGTAGCGGGATCGCTGCCGGGGTAGCGGGATCGTCCGAAAGGGTTACCGACGTGACAAATCTGAAATTCTTTCTGATGTCTACCGCAAAACTCACTGCGACATTCTTTGCGTTCAAGAGACCCATCGAGATGAGACCCAAACTGTTGGTAACTGTACCATCACTTCCGTTTAACTTGTGGTATTGTACATACGTATTGCTCTTGTTACTGTCATACAATTTCCTTACACTTTGATATTTTACCATTCATGCGTCGTTTTCTCGAGCAACTCTTGTTCTAACATTATGTGAATACAGCGATGATTGGGTTCTGTGTGTTCTTAGTTAGATGCAATCCCATTCCTGCTTATACTAAGAACAGGACATAACTTAGGTTTTGCCATACTAGGTAGGTGTATAGGTAGATCCGAGAAAATGCCATCAGTTTTCAGGTTCTGTTTGTACCCAGAACCCGTTTGAATGTGCAATTCACATCAGATATTCAGCAAGCAGGTGCTTACGCCTGCGCTCAGGACTCAATCGACCACTGCGCCATGCTCTGGAGCAACAGGCTCCAGAGCATGGCGCAGTGGTCGATTAACATCGCCGTGGTCGCTGAGCCGTACTTTGTCCCGCCCAGGGATGACTGGGTGGAGGACCTGAGCGGCTCAGTGGCCATAATTTCGTCGGCTGCCGCCGGTACCCCGTCCCTCGAAGGTGTCACGAAGGGACAGGGGTGCGTAGCAGCACGGTTCGGAGAGATTGTAGTCGTGGGAGTATACTTCTCTCCGAGCCGAACTCTCGCCGAGTTCCAGAACTCTTTAACAGAGTTGAGTGTCGTCGTCGCCAGAAACCATGCCTTCTCCGTGCTAGTGCTCGGGGACTTCAACGCCAAGAATTTGGCCTGGGGTTCCCGTTGCACGGATGTGCGGGGCAGGATGGTGGAGGACTGGGCTCTGGAAACAGGCCTGGTCGTCCTAAATCGGGGTTCTGTTCCTACGTGTGTGCGGATGCGGGGCGAGTCGGTAGTGGACATCTCGTTCGCCAGCCCCGCTCTGTCACAGCGTGTCATTGACTGGCGCGTCATGGAGGAGGTGGAGACATACTCCGATCATCGGTATATCCGGTTTGATGTCTCCACCCAGACCTCTAGCGCGCTAGTCCAACAGGCCCCGAGTGGTCCGCGGTGGGCGCTACGCAAGGCGTGCGTCGACGCGCGACACCGGTACACCAGGTTCCGCATCCGCCCTCCGGATGCGGAAGCCACGGAAGCGGAGCTTTACGAGGGGTACAGAGCGGCGAAGACCGCCCTCCAAGAGGCTGTCCAGCGGGCCAAAGATATGGCCCGCGAGGAGATGTTGGAGACTCTGAACCGAGATCCATGGGGGCGCCTTTACAGAATGGTGCGGAATAAACTCCGCACCTGGGCCCCCCCACTGACGCAGAGTCTCCGACCCCAGCTGGTGGAGGAAGTGGTGAGCGCTCTGTTTCCTTCACGGGGGGAGCATACTCCCCCACCTATGGCTCCGCCACTTGCGGTGCCCGAAGCGGACCACACGGACGACGACGACGACACCCCTGAAGTGACCGGGGTAGATCTGAGAGCGGCGGTAGGCAGGCTGAAGGCCAAAAATACCGCCCCGGGACCCGACGGCTTGCCGGGTAAAGCCTGGGTCCTGGCCTCGAGGGCTCTCGGGCCTCGACTGGAGGCGCTCTTAAGCGCATGCATGGAGAGAGGCCAGTTTCCACTCCGTTGGAAGACGGGGAAGCTGGTCCTCATTCAGAAGCCAGGGCGCCCTGCGGACTCTCCGTCCGCATACCGGCCCATAGTGCTGCTCGACAAGGTCGGCAAGCTCTTTGAGAGAGTGATTGCGGGCCGCCTCGTCGGGCACCTGGTGAGGACGGGGCCGGACCTTGCGGAGTGCCAGTTTGGCTTCCGCAAGGGGCGCTCGACGGTGGACGCCATCATGCGCGTGAGAGCCCTCACGACGGGGGACGCGGTGTCCCGGGGTGGGGTGGTCGTGGCGGTGTCACTCGACATCGCCAACGCGTTCAACACCCTGCCCTGGAGCTGCATAGGGGAGGCACTCCGGTATCACCGGGTGCCGACTTACCTCCGTCGAATAGCCGGGGCGTATTTGACGGACAGAGCCGTCATCTACCCCGGTACCGACGGGAACTGGAACCGGCGAGAGATGTCGTGCGGTGTCCCACAGGGATCGGTTCTGGGGCCGCTCCTGTGGGACATCGGTTACGACTAGGTGCTGCGGGCCGACCTCCCTGATGGCGTCAGCGTAGTTTGCTACGCTGACGACACGCTGGTCCTGGCGCAGGAGAGGTCGCATCAGGCGGCGGCCGACGCGATGACACGCGGGGTTGCGATAGTCGTGGAAAGGATCCGGCAGTTGGGTCTCGAGGTGGCATTGCACAAGTCCGAGGCCATGTCCTTTCATGGGCCTCGGTACGGGCCACCTTCGGGATCCCAACTGATGGTAGGAGGGGTTCACATCGGCGTCGAGAATACGATGAGATACCTGGGTCTCGTCCTCGACAGCCGGTGGAACTTCGTCGAGCATTTCCGACGTTTGGCCCCCAAACTGGAACGGGCCGGGGCCGCCTTAAAGCGGCTCCTGCCCAATCTTAGGGGGCCAAACGTGTCCTGCCGGAGGCTTTACGCGGGGGTCGTGCGGTCCATGGCCCTTTATGGGGCCCCGGTATGGGCGCGTTCACTGCGGCTTCGAGCCGCACACTACCTGAACGCGCCCCAAAAGGTGGTAGCCGTAAGGCTAATCCGGGGGTACCGCACGATCTCGGGCGAGGCAGCAAGCCTCCTTGCCGGACTGCCACCATGGGATCTGGAGGCGATAGTCCTCGCGCGCCTGTATGACTGGCGCGCGGAGGCACTACGTCGGGGGGAAACTCTGCACCCGCGGCAAATCGCTGCGGAGCGGACGGACCTCCGGCGCGGTCTCATGGTGGAATGGAAGGCGCGACTATCGCAACCCAGCGCAGGGCATGCCACGATAGCGGCGGTAAGACCCCTCTTTGAGGAGTAGAGAGAGCTAGAGAGGCGTCACGGCGCTCTCACCTACCGCCTGACGCAGGTCCTCTCCGGACACGGATGTTTCGGGAGGTTCCTGCAGATAATCAGGCGGGAGGAGACGCCCGGGTGTCATCACTGCGAGGATCGCCCCGAGGACACGGTGGAGCATACGGTGGAGGTCTGCCCCGCTTGGGCAGAGCACCGCCGTGTCCTCGTAGAGGCGATCGGCAGCGGCGGCGACCTCTCGCGTCCGGCCCTGGTGCAAGCCATGGTCCGGGGCGAGAGGGAGTGGGAGGCGGTCACCTCCTTCTGCGAACCAGTCATGCTAGCGAAGGAGGTGGCGGGATGGGCGAGGGAGAGATCCTCACGCCTCAGCCGCCGAGGGAGACGCTCCGGGCGTCGGGAGCCGCGTGACGACTCCCGGCCACCGTAGGCGCGGGCCTGCGGGCGGAGAGCAATGGGTAGCTCTCCTTCCGATCAGGACCAGGCCCGTGCCGGACGGCGCGTATGTGTTCCACTTGCGCCTCAGAGAGATGTCAGCGTAGTTGACGGGGCCCGACAGGGCCGAAGCCTGCCGGGGTAGCGGGATCGTCCGAAAGGGTTACCGCTGCCCTGGTACATAAAGGGCTAAGGAAGGAACACGGGTGGGTTTTAGTCAGTAAGAGTCTGACACTCCCTTCTGCTCCACCCAGAGCGGGAGGAGTCATTTGATGATTTCCCATCCACAAAAAAAAAAAAAAAGCAGGTGCTTACGTAACAATATTTTCACAAACTACCTGCTACCTTATCCAATGTAAACTAATATTATAAAGAGGTAAAATCAACACAGAATATGACAATTAAACTATTCCTCTTTTTTGCGATTTTAATCAAAATGTGTTTGGACGCGAGCCAGGATAAAAAGCGAAAACCTAACGATTTAAATAATTATACAATGTGGTGAGTTTGTATGTAAGGGGTTATTTGCGGCACTGAGTATCCGATTAGACAATATTGCCGGATATAAATTTCATGTTAAAACAAAACATTTCACGCGGTCGAAGTACTGGCAGAAGTAACATAGTAAAAGTAAACATCAAACATTTTAATCTAAAATAATTCTGCTTTATTACATTATTTTATTGCTTATCGCTATGACTATGTTTACCAGCAAAGTTATAGCCGCGGTGATTTTATTAACGACAAAAATCTACCTTTTCCCATCTGTGTTAGGGTTGGCTTTGATACCTCTAAAACCCAGTTACTAGGCAACACGATACACCTTTGTAAGACTAGTTGTCAGACTTCTGACTACCCGTAACGACTGTCAAACGTCTACGAATGACAGCAGGGACCAACGGCTTAACGTGCTTTCCGAGGCACGGATGTTATGAATGGTCACCCACGGACCGACCACGCAAGCGATAAACACGTGCGGCTGTTGTGATTGATTGTGTTATTGAGCCACGAATCCTTCATTTTATTGAAAACTTACAAATAAATTACTAAGAAAACGAAACAAAAAGAAACTGTTTCACATAACTTTTTATGTAATAGAAACTTATCATCCGATAAACTTATTGCTAGTTTCGACTGCCAGCAACAAATTGCTACAAATAAAACGTAAAAATATAAATCTTTATCTGTCAGTTGTTTATGTAGCTTTGTGTGTTGTGCTCTTGTCGTTTTCCAATAGATTTGCAGTAACAAGACAAATAAATACGGTTGGCACGGTCCGGACGGCCTTCGGTTGATCATATTTCGGTTCAGTCTTCAGATAAACAGGAAATTGCAGGAGAAAACCATTGTACAACTCTGTTATTTTCCATTTAGAGAACAAAAAAACTGTGACGTGTTTATCTGTATCTTTTATTTTTATTTATTATTAGGTTTTATAATTTAAAATTAGGTATACTATTACTATTATACTATTACTATCCTTTGTATCATAATTCATATATTTTTTATAAAATTAATATTCGAATATAAAAAAATATTGAAACATTAAAAAATATGAAAAAATAGTAGCCCTCTGGTATCCGGTAAGCCGGGGCTCCAGAGAGAGAAACCTCCTAACAATGAGAGCCGCGTCCAGAAGTACCGCTTTCTGAAACAAGCTCCAGCCGCCCAACGAGAGTCTCCTCAGGTAGGTATTGGTCGAGGCTTTTGGCTATTAAGCCATTAGCTGTTACGACTATCGGTACAATGATCGCTGAGTCCACATCCCACATCCCACATGTCGGCAACCTCGCGAGCCAAGTCAAGATACTTGATTTGTTTATCTTTCTCGGCTTTCTATTACTATAATATTACTATTATATTATATTAGTAATCAAATGAGAACGCATATAGACTTTCAATCATAGGTCATACATATTGAAGAAAATCACTTTATCCTAAAAATACACCACTGTCAGCCATAGGGGGGGACTGTCTTATCTTTTCTATTTTAATACGAAACAGGGTTGCAAAGCCATCCAAACAGAACCTCTGCACTACCTACCTACATGGAAGACACGATCTATTCCTCAAATAAATATGGCTCCCAATTCATATTCCCACAGCAACCCGATATTTAAAAAAGCGTAAATTGAGCTAACTTTTTATGAATTCTGTCTCAATTTTTTAATCTTGTTATCGTAAAATAGACCGTATTGATTCTTTGGAAACGTTGTAACAAGAGCCGAGGACGCTACAGTATCGTAACTTGGCAACTCCCAGTAATACTGAGCAGTTACAGAAAGAATGCTCTTGACATTTCAATTATGGTTTATCTTTAAACTTGTTTCTATCGCGGAGGGGACTCGAACGAAAGCCAAGACTAACCAGACGCGAGATAAAGACATCAAAAGCTTATTTTTGAGACAAAAGTTTTAAGCAATTTATAAGTGGACTGTTTTACAAGAGGCTACAATAATTTAAATGGCTTCAGTGCCGATTGTTGATAGGAAACTGTAGGTACTTAAGCCATCTTCGCTTTTTCCATTTTGTACATTTTTGTTTATTTTTAATACAGATTAGTGGTTTGGTTATCACATTAAATAGTACAGCGGTTATTACAAGCTATTATCAGACAACGTATACAACAATAATAATCAATTTTACTAAAAATACAAAACTGAACTTTTCATACAAAAGAAATATGGTATGTTACCAAATAAACACAATTTAAGTTTAATATCGTTAAATACTAAAACGAAAAAAAGGTCCCACGGCTTGGATGTTAATTGTTATTATTTATTTTAATTGTGCATGTTCAATATACGTATCTAATATAGAATACGCGGTTTCAATAGGCTATTTTCCTAAAAAAATCTAATTAGTCCGTCAGTTAGATTATCAAAAAATATTGAAACCGTATTTTTCTTTTGTCAATTATATAAAAAATTATGAAGATATCCCCCGTTAAAGTTCCGCGTGACGTCACTTTCTTGCGACACTTTTGCAAGCAAGTGAAATTCAATTCACGACCCCCAACTCCCAAATTTTGACGCGCTTTATCTTTGTCATTTTTTGTTTGATTGACAAAAGAAAAAATACGTGTCCATTATTTTTCGATAATCTAACTGACGGACTAAATATAATAATTATTTTTTTATCCAGGCAACTACCCTAATCGCCACACTGTAGAATAGAATAGGACAACTACTAAAATTTATTATATACAGCATATTATTAATTCTATTTCTATTTAAACAAGTTAAGCATGCAATTATCTTTTCGCATCGATTTTTTAATTTTAGACGTCTTAAAGCTATAATAATGAAAAAATAAAAGATACTACTTCAAATAATTTATATAACTACTCATTAGAAGTTTTTATTGTATTACTAAGCTCTTTAATATTAACTTTCTTAAGTAAATATTCGACTTGTGTTTTATTTAGTTTTCATATTTATGACGTGTACTTTAGTTTCAGTTAAAATTTGATGTAAAAGGGTGTTCATTAGCTTCACATTACGAACTTTGAATTTTAAAGTCTACGTATTTTTTCAAGTGTAAACTAGAAAATAATTACAATTTGGTTTCTGAACTACGATGATAAGAAAAAGTTTTACGTAATGCTAAAATTATTTCAAAGCTCGTATTTTAGGCTAATTTTCAGTCATGAAGCTTGATTTAAAAATATGAATCTTATCTCGAATCAAATCTTATTTAAAATCGGGAAAACAACATGAAACTTTTAGTTTCCTGACTTTCTCAATTTCAACTTTCCTGTATGCCTCTGTTATCTATTATGATTGTCTGGGCAAAATAGATATAACCAAACTTCGAACAGTCCTTCAGTCCTTGTGAGTCCTATAAGTTCATTAAGTCTTGAGTCCTATGAGTTCTTTGAGTCTTTTGAGTCCTATGAGTTGTTTAAGTCTTTTGAAACCTATGAGTTCTATGATTCCTTTTAGTCCTATGAGTTCTTTGAGTCCTATGAGTTGTTTAAGTCTTTTGAGTTCTTTGAGTCTTTTCAGTCCTATGAGTTCTTTAAGTCTAAAGATCTTTCAGTATTTTGAGTGCTATGAGTTCTGTGAGCTGAACTAAGTCATCTTCAGCTTTAAAGTTGGTAAATTATTAAGCTAAGAATATTTCAGGTATTAAATTATAAAATTAGTTTTAAATTATATAGGTACTTAGTCACATTTGAACTGAAATCTGTCATTTAAAAAAAAAAAATACTTACCTATGTTTATTTAATCGTTTTTTACTTAAAATCATTTGATAGTAAGCAATAGATACTTGCATTTTTTTAAATTTTCTACTTCATATACTTATAAACCCAGTTAAGAACTCAGATGTCCGGAATTCTTTTGAAAAGACTCGAGTCTCGCTTCCCTTTAGACAAGACTCGATTCTTCAAAAATACCTCAATCCTATTATTGTAAGGACTCGAGTTTTATGCAATACTTATGTACGAGTATGTATCGAAAACCATTGAACCGTTCCAAATCTTAAAGTAATGAAAGCAAACTCGACATCCGTGAAGACGTAAACCGGTCCCCATCTACATAATATAAACATTTTACTCATGTCTTAAGTTCCTTAATTGAAGCCCTTCGTATTGTTTATGCATGAACTTTGAAATTCACGTGTCAATCCGTATTAGGGAAAGGGTTTTTGGAACTAAAAGGTGTTTGCGGCTTGAGTATGTCTTGAAACTATTGAGTGAAACAAAACAGTACCTAGTAGTGTTAAAACAGAGTTGGTGCGGTTTAAAAATTGTAAAGAGGTTTGCCATAAGTACTGAACACTGTCCCTCTTATTACAAAATGAAATCTATGTTTAATTTTAGTTTATTTCGAACTTTATTTCGATTTAACCAAAGTTCTTAATACTAAAATGACAACTTAGCACCGAACTAAGCTGCCATCTTTTTATAAAGCCCTGCATTTCAATAATAGTTAGGTTCTTAATTCAATAACTGACTCGGTGGTTCTAATCCGATCTAAAAAAACCTTGTTTTGTAATAAGGAGGTATAAGTTCAATCACAAGCATGTGTGTGTGTAACACTAATCTTGTGTTTCTGCAGAGGGTGAATCCAGATATCACCAGTTACATAATAAAGCCCATGCAAGGGAGGCGTACAGGGCACGCCACGATAGCGGCGGTAAGACCCCTCTTTGAGGAGTGGCTAGAGAGGCGTCACGGCGTTCTCACCTACCGCCTGACGCAGGTCCTCTCCGGACACGGATGTTTCGGGAGGTTCCTGCACATCATCAGGCGGGAGGAGACGCCCGGGTGTCATCACTGCGAGGATCGCCCACAGAACACGGTGGAGCATACGGTGGAGGTCTATCCCGCTTGGGCGGAGCACAGCCGTGTCCTCGTAGAGGCGATCGGCAGCGGCGGCGACCTGTCGCGTCCGGCCCTGGTTCAAGCTATGGTCCGGGGCGAGAGGGAGTGGGAGGCAGTCACCTCCTTCTGCGAAGCAGTCATGCTAGCGAAGGATGTGGCGGGATGGGTGAGGCAGAGATCCTCACGCCTCAGCCGCCGCGGGAGACGCTCCGGGCGTCGGGAGCCGCGTGACGACTCTCGGCCACCGTAGGCGCGGGCCTGCGGGCGGAGAGCAATGAGTAGCTCACAGTCCGATCAGGACCAGGCCCGTGCCGGACGGCGCGTATGTGTTCCACGCGCGCCTCAAAGAGATGTCAGCATGATTGACGGGGCCCGACAGGGCCGAAGCCTGCCGGGGTAGCGGGATCGTCCGAAAGGGTTACCGCTGCCCTGGAACATAAAGGGCTTAGGAAGGAACACGGGTGGGTTTTAGTCAGTAAGAGTCTGACACTCCCTTCTGCTCCACCCAGAGCGGGAGGGGTCATTTGAAGATCTCCCATCCTCAAAAAAAAAAAGGGAGGCCTCGCGTTAACGGCCTGTCTTATGTGTTGTATGTCGTGGGTTTGAAAAAGCAGGCACTTATCTTTGTGTTAATTTTACAACCCGTGAGCTGCGGCCATTACTACTAAGCCACCACTGCTCGTTAAAAATATATAATAAGAACGTATTGTGTTGTAGGAAACTAAAAATACAGTCAACAGCACAAATAATTTATCGAAAATGGCCCAATTTCAAACGAATTTCGAAACATAATTTCTTCCACCAGCCCTATCAATTTGTGGACAGGTGTAATTAAAGCTCGAATTCACCCAGTATTTTCATTAGGTAGAGGGCAGTTAGAGGTGCTATGAAATTACCATTTTACATTTTCAGTAGTTATGACCGATTAGAAAATAATTTGAATCATTTTTGTTTGGTAACTAAACACACATCTTACCTAAGTGCTTCAAAACGATCGGTTCCACAACTATAAGTACATATGTCGGATAAACAATGGAGATCTCAAACCATCAATTTATAGGTACACTTACTAAGATATATCGATTATAAAAATTACGCAACTAAAAATTACGCAACTAAAAATTACGCAACTAAAAATTACGCAACTAAAAATCACAACTAAATCAGAATAATTCAAAGAATCATCCAAACAAATAGGCATAAATTATATTATTAAATTCGTAGTTTGATTTGTGAGCTTTACAAACAGTTCAAGAGAAGAGCTAGGGGTGGAACATTCTGATTATTGAATTAGGGCTCCGAATAATACGGTTTCTCGGTGTTTGACATCAGCAAGCATTTGATGCTCCAGTTACGAATTCAATTTGCTAAATCAACAAAGCAATTTCTGTTTCAATGTTATATTAATAAAATTAATATAAATAATCTCTCAAAATATATTTTTTTTCAAGTTTGGTTTGAATTAATATAAAGGAATGAATGTATAGGTATGACCGAAACATAAAAAGAAAGAAATGTAAATTATGATTAAAAACAAACCCAAACAATTAAAATGAAAGTAGGTTTTTGAATAAAGGAGCTTTTATACCGCTTTTGTGTGATTGAACCCCCACAGACACACACAGTTACAAATAACAGCCCTTATCTTCGGAACAATTAAAAATAAAATCCAAAACACCGGAAACATATCATTCCGTTGCGACCCAAATTAATACGCTTGTAAATACAGATTAAAACGGTAAAGGGAGAAACATACTACGGTGTCGTGGCGCGCCAGAAGCATAACGGGTTCATATTATTGGGGAGTGTCGTGTCGAGTCACTTTCTGTCGTGCTACCTGCTCGCTTCCTATTGCACGAGACAATAACGTTCTGTCGTGCTGCCTGCTCACCTTCGATCGGACGAGATAATGGTGGAGACACGTTACGGCACAACAAATATGTTTCTATGAAACTATGTGGCTTGTAGTGAATATCGCTCGAGAAAGCTAAGCAAGCTCGCTCAATAGTGTTTTTCTAGCACTCCAAAGCCAAAACCAGAACACGATAGATTAGTGTGCTCACTGTCCGTCACGACAGCATACGACACGAATCGCCACGATTATGTTATGTATTTCTACCTTAAGCGGTAAAAAAGCTTATTTGACGGCACATAGGGTAACAGTATAAAAACATAGCTAACGAACAATGACCACAAAGAAGAGAGTTTTATTTGTTTTTGTGTATTCGTTATCTAAACCACTCTTTGTTCAGGGTTTTCAGTGAGAGCCTGAGGCAAATTTGGTTTGCTTTATTGGGCAGAGTCGAAACCGCAAAAAAAAAAAAATAAACATATTTTTCTGTTTTTCAAATTAGCGGGCTATTTTTGTAGACTACCCGTCTACACAAATAGACCGCAGCACTAGTCCTACAAAAAGTTATTAACTTAGGCACACTAAAATTGTGATCTTTGGAGTAAGTAGTCGGGCTTGGAACCACTATTCCAGCGAGACAGTAAAAAATATATGGAATCAGCCTATAATGTCCCCACTGCTGGTACACAGGTCTCCTCTCTTCGAGAGGGAGTGGGCTGTAATTTACCACGCGGGCCCAGTGCGGGTTGGTAGATGTCACATGTCTTCGAATTTTCGGTTCTAAGACATGCTAGTTTCCTCACGATGTTTTCCTTCAGCGTTTTGAGAGCAGTGGTGATGAAATTATTTATGCAAGGTAATGCGTCTGAGTTCGGACCTACGGCCGGGGGCTGATTCTACTGGACGACCACTGTTCATCAGATACACACCTCTCCATTCCACCTAAGCACTCTATTAGGTATCTTGAAATAAATAGAAAGATCAGTAAATGATTCTCTCAACAGACAGATTTTCCGTTTGACTCAAGACCGTCATTCGATTCTAGTCTTCCATGAAATTAGAAATCGCGATCACAATATTTTATGTTCGTTCATTTGATTGGTGTTCCAATCACCTCTTCCGGAATCTCATTAATGTTTATTAACTTTTAATAAACCAACAGATTTCTTTGTTTTCTTGTATATATTTTATTTCTGTGTTTGTTTACCTGTTGTGGTTATTTCTATTGTTTCATTATTATTACGAAATTGTATTAATATTATAAGTCGTGATGGCCCAGTGGTTAAGCCCTCGCCGCTCATGTACGAGGTTGTGGGTTCAAACCCTGGCAAGTACCAATGTGACTTTTTAAATTCATATGTACTTTCTGACTTTATCTCGTACTGACATCGGTGAAGGAAAAACATCGTGAGGAAACCTGGACTTGTAATATAAGTGTGAAATCGCCAACCCGTCTTGTGATCAATATTCGTGCCTTCTCTGTATGAGAAGAGGCCTTTGCCCTGCGCGAGATTCGTTGCCCGGAATGTTACCATATATGTTTCATGTTTCACCATCTTTTCTTTTATGTATGTTTACTTTTATTATAGGTCATGTTTTGATTTTTGTTTTTTTGTTTTGTGTCGAATCATATGTTGAATAGTTTATTTTATTTTCTTGTTTTGATTGTTGTTTTTATTTATTTATGTATAATTGCATGCTGCACTGGTTAACGTCATCACGTCAACGCCGGCTGCCGCTGAAAACCAGCGCTTGGGCTCTGTCTCGTATAGGGTCTTAGCATTATGCTGAGCGATGGCCGTTTTGCGTGAATGTGACGCATGTTTACCCCCAACTTGTTTTTTTGTTTGCTAAGTCCTTTTTTCATGCGTCATGTTTGCCGCAAATAAATGCATTTTCTTTCTTTCTTTCTTTCTTTCTGCAGTGGGAAAATAATAGGTAGGTATATATTAATATTGAATAACCTATAAGGTAAGCACACATTAAAGCCACATCGGGCCGCAGCCCATCGCATTTCAATACAAACAAGTGCGGCCCGTCCCGCCTGTAGTGTGCGATGATTCATACAAAATGTATAAAAGTGATGTAGATGTATTTTTGCGTTGCCGTGCGGCCCGCCCAAATGTGCGTCAGGGTTTATGGAATACATTTTTAGTTTTCATATCACTTCTGTTTATAGTTACTTTCATAAACTTTGCAACTGTAAACTTATTGTTTGATTAACACTTAACGTAACATGTGGCGTTGTAGATTTGTTTAGTTCACCTGACTCATATTCACTGCGCCTCGGTAGCCAAATCTAAATGTTACCTCGTGTTATTTCAATTGAAATTACACACGCAACTTCCTGGTAAACGGCCCAGGACCACATATATCGACCACAGTTGGGACCAAATGTCCAATATATTTCTTTCAGTAATTTCATTAATGGCCACAAATAACATTCAATGTTAAAATTTATCGCGCGTAAATGTTTTACGTACATTTTTTATAGTACCTTTCAAGAAAATAACAGGGAATTTGAAGATAAAGTGTTTTTCCTACTTTTTCCATCCAAATGCGGGAATGTAACGTGTTCTCCAGACCCAGCAAATGGGATGGGTGTAAAAAGCTTTTCCAATCTGAGCCTCTAAAAAGAATAGAATAAACAATAGTACCTTCGTGGAGCGTCTCTTATTATTTAAGAGGACCTGAATGATTAATGCATGAGCAGCAATTTATTGGAGAGACTGAATAATGTGAGCAGTACCTATCATCCGGATGATTGTGTTTATGCACTAGCTGGCTGTCTAACCGGCTCAGAATTTATCAGCTCGTTTTGTAGGACTGCGGAGATGAGAATATCAGCTCTAGTGCTATATTTACGAGTATTTTTATGATAATGTACCGTGAACGAATCTAGATTTTCATCGTAGAGGTAAACGGTAAAGGCCAACGCAAACTAGATCACCCAACTATGACACGGCAAGTTTCAAGCTCCTTCAAGCACATGCCGCCAACAAACTTGAGAGACCAGGTTTCATTAAGATGTTATTAGTGACCAGGTGCGTCCTCCATACGGCTCACTTTATAAGGTGAAATGAGGTAATAAACAAAAACGATAAATTAGTCTCGTTATGACTGTAACGAACGCGTGGGTCGTTAGGTAAAAGTCGCCAACTAATAATATATCATGGCCGCCAGATAAGGCTGGCCACAGATTTATGTTTGGAGATTTGTGTGCGATACCGGGGACATGTACCTACAGTTGCTAGATAATGGTACCTACCTATCTAATTTGTGAAAAATGGAAATTAGATTTTATACGCCTACTGATAACGGGAGGGTTGGTTTTTATGGTATCTTTTATTTATGGCTTTGCATTGTTTTGTTATGAGGAAAATTTTGAGCTACAATAATATCGACTAATAAGTTCTGCGTGTCGATGGATCTAAAGGTTCTGTTTTCTTCACTACATTTTTTTTTATACGGGATGGCAGGGACATGTCGCCCATCCTGTTACCATGGATTCAGTACATGATACTGGTCACGCCCGCGTTGAAATTTTTCGTCGGCTATTAAAAAAATAAAATTACTGTTCGTACATTTTGACCGCGTAGGCACTTTTATGGGAAAAAACAGTTTTTTTCTTGATGTATTTATATCGTGTTTATCAAAAAGTCTGGAAAAAAGGCCAACATACTTTATAAAAGAAATACCGATAAAGCTGTAAGTACCACCTTTTTACAATGTATAATGTATATAACCTACTACTATTATACGCAATCACATATTTCTCAAGAAACATTTTTATGGCAGCCATTAAGGTAAACGTCCGCACGAGTACCGACTACTCGATATCGACCATATAAAAGTTAACAACTTCATAAATTTTATAACGTGCTATCAATAAGAACACGTAAAGGATAAATATTTTATGTGTGATTTTTATTACTCACACGACCCATGTAGTGATGTACCGCAATGGCATAAAGATAGGCAGGTGGGCCATTAATAAGGCGTGGCCTAGACGGTGGCGCTGCAGCGAGAAGATTAAAGAGCCTTTTAACTTGAGCGCAACGTCAAACAATTATGAAGAGGGATCGATTTTCTTGACGTTAAGTGAGATTCTAATTTGTGGCCTGGTGTAAAATAATTTAAGGCCATGACTTAATACTCCTGCTTCTTTATACCGATCAAGGTACGAATGTTTTTTAACGGGTTGGGGCCTGTTGTAACGTTTTATTAAAACTTTATATCAGTAAACATGGGGGTAGTTTGTTGTTGCCGCTAATATTCGACCGGGACTTAAAGTTGTAGTTTCACGTGAGTCGGGTATTCTGCGATCCTAATCTCGACGCTTGAATAGGGACGAACTGAAAGGGAAAAATTATGGGATCAATTTCCCTGAAAGTTAAATGAACAAATTACTTTCAACATGTAACAACCCTAGCTATAGAAAAGTGGCCTGTACGGTGTACACATTTGGCCATAGTGATACACGAATTTCGTCCTTCGCTCCTTTGCTTACTGCTTCAATGGGCCTTTTGAAGAGGAAAACAAAGGAAAAGGTTCTTAAGAAACTACCGTTTTGACAGGCCACAGTGTAGAACTGACGTTTACGACCCGCGTCTTGATTATTTATTTATTTACGAAACTACACACATAAAATCATTTTATTAACCGTTTCCCACAGACGTTTCTAATCAAAATCCCCTCATAAAAATACCATTTCCCGGAATCTCAGAAAAAAAAGTGTCAATTAGATACAAAACGATGCTCGTTTATATACGTTTATAAGAATAAAAGTATCTTTTACAGCACAAAGCAATGTCGCTGACATTGTTTAAAAATTGACTCCCTGTAATCATTGAATCGGAAATATCTTTAGGGTGCGTGAAAACAACGTAACGACAGCTTTAACGAGGGTGTTGCCAGAGAAAAAAATATTTTCCGCCGATTGGATGGGTGTCGTTATAAAATGTTTGCTTCAATAGGCACACAGTGTCTTTTACAGTGATGGTTATTATTTTTATATTTTTGAATATTTTCGTATTGAAAATGATATTCAAATAATTGAATTCAATTCACGGCTTTTGTATAATACAAAATGATAACGTGTTTTTGATTTTTGTAATAGGATTGTTTTTGTTGTACATTTTTTTCTTTTTCGTCTAAAAACAGGTACGGTTTGATAATTAAAAAATAGGGCTACTTCTCACTTTGGGTATACTGTGCATAAGCACACTTCCTAGACTGGTGGCTAGTCTAGACCTGACTACCCCGCTGGTTTCTTGGTCGCAAGCACGACGCCTGACCTGGTTCTGGGTTCAATTCCCAGCTCGGGCAAAGTGTTCTATGTTCTATGTTACGGGTTTGGTTTCCGCACTTAGTCCTTCAAGTGGACCATTGTGCGTGGGCCATGGCGGCCGTCGGTGGTTATTCCAACCAGCCCACCTCCCTCCTAAGTCTCTTGGTCTGTTGAGAACATCTGTGTAAGATTTGGGTGTTCCGAGGGTTTCCGACCTAATCTGGGTGACGCCTGTGCACTCAAAGAGCACATGCGCGACGGTCTCATCAGCCTCCAAGCAAACCCTGCACAGGGGGCTGTCCGTTATGCCTATCGTGTGGAAGTGTTTGTTTAGTGAGCAGTGTCCCGTGATGGTCCCCGCAATCAGGCGCAGACCTTTCCTGTCCAGGCGTAAAGTGTTATTAGGTTTATCATTAGGAATTATTCAGTAAAAGCCCGGAGTTTGGAAGTTGGCGGTGTGATAACCCCGTGCCCCGGAATGCACGTTAAGCCGTTGGTCCTGCGTGTCGGTCGTGTCGGATTACCGTCTCATCAGACTATGAGAGTGAAGGAAGAGTGAGTTCACCTGTGTCTGCTCACACACTTGTGCACAATAATTCTATGTCCGCGCGGAGATGGCTAGTCTCCGCGGAAATTGGCTGCCGAGGCCGAAATTCGGTCTGGATGACTATTAGTGGTTGCAGGGACAAAATGTCTTCATATACATAACTCACACATCATTATTTAAAACAATATACCGAGGTCACTCAAATCAGGGCAACGCACACATGGGGGGTCATAATTTTATTAAGTTAAATAATATGATTAAAACCCTCACGCTACTTAATATACGTGTTTACGGCAGTGTGACGTGTTGGGTGCGGCGTACGAACATGTTTAATTGAAAATTGTCACGCGACATAGCCGCCTGTTATTTATAACTTCTTGCAGGTGTTAACAGAAGGTGAATTTCTTACAAGAAAGCTAGAAATTGGGAAAAAGTGGTACGCCTAGTGAGCAGTGGTGGCGCAGTGGTAACGGCCGCGGCTTGCGAGTTGTGGGTCGTAGGTTCGAACCCAGATAGGCGCTTTACTTTTTGTAAATTATTTCATCATCACTGTTCACAAAACGGTGAAGGAAAACATCGTGAGGAAACCGGTATGTCCTAGAACCAAAAATTCGAAGACATGTGACATCTACCAACCCGCACTGGGCCCGCGTGGTGGATGAAAGCCCACTCCCTCTCACCTGTGCAGGCCTGTGTTCCAGCAGTGGGAACATTATATGCTGATTATGATGACATGATGCTGGGCCTAGGTATTCTCGGTGATCCCATAAATCCCTAACTACTATCAACTTGGAAATACTATATAAACTTATTGTATGCCATTTTCTTCGCATGTCGATCAATTTGCCCAGTCTTATCCCAACTGTGTTGAAATCTCAACACAGTTAGAAAAAGGCTTCCAGTCTAACTGGGTGCAGCTGAATACCATTTTCTGCGCATGAATGCCTAATAAAAGCAGTTGCACAAGTTCTAAAAGTCGAAAGACTAGTCAGAAATAAGGACACTGCATGTTATCGCGTAGGACCAGACACGCCTTTATTTAGCCGCCATTCGACAGCAAACAGCTGTCGTAAGAATGGCGGTCGTCTATTTGATTTAAATTGTCAAAATTTTCGGGTTTTGGATTTATGAACAGCCTTTAGAGGACTCTTTTGATAACATTGATTAATGTTCGATTCGGCACCTAACTGTCTATCTAGGTAAAGACGCCAGCAGGTCAAACTACCCGAAACTGTAAAATTTTCCCAATCAACCTTGAACCTTAGCGATAAAGTTGAAAATCTATTACCTAAAGAAATTTGACAGATTGTAGTAGCTTGGTGTCTGGCGTCTGTACTTTTGTGCATAAACACCCGGAAGATACTCCTCCTGTCTACTTCTCCTTCTGGTATAATCTTTTATTGTCTTTTACGATACCAGCAGGAAGAGTGGACAGGCTAATTTACACCTTCATTAAAGAACTTCTGCCTCTTATCTGTCTAATAACTGTCATATATTCTTGAGTCATGTGGGCCGGACTATCACGTGTAACGTTTTCATTCACGCTAATGTCACCTTCACTTTATGACTGGCTGCCATACTTGTTTATCATCTTTAGGGTCGAATGGCGAATCTTTTGGTACAAGTGCTATCATCTTTATGCCTTTACTGGGTTAAGCGGGGATAGGTACGTCCTTGTGCAGGATATTTAGGTGTTTATATTTCTTCTTGAGTTTATAGCAGAATGGTAATTATTTGATAGGCAGCAATATTATCAGCACGAGGTCAATGCCCAACAGTAAGACATGGTGAACTTTTAATAGATAGGTAAAGGCACTAGGCAATGCGACGTGTAGTTTGGATGCTTAATTAAAGAGAAAAACGAATCTGAAAAATTTGGTAATTTTGGAATATACTCGTATATTCTGGACAACATACATTTATTACATATCTATAAGATTTTTTTCCGAATCGAAAAATTGCAATTAGCGTTACGATTTACGCCTTAAGATTTAAAGCAAAGTGTACGCCTTAAGATTTAAAGCAAAGTGGGCGAGCTTTGTTGTAAGTATGATTACATTCCATTAACCCTGCTCTTGACCTCGATCACGCATCATCTGATGGAAAGCGATGGATGAGGTCTATGATGGAACGAGCGTGCCCCTGACGGATTAAATTTGCAAGGGAACACAGACGCTGGCAGAGAAGCTAGCTGGTATTTTGTTGAGCCATCTCATAAGTGGCTGTAAAAATACTAACAGAAAAAGAATGTGTTATTTATATAGACTTTATTATACACCAGAACGACTGAAACTGGCTCTTTTAATAATATCTAACCTTTTACTAGAAGAAGTGTGGGCAGACAGCCGATGAGGTGGACCCACGACCTGGTCAAGATTGGTGGATAATTCTGGCTTAGGAAGACTAGAGACAGAGAAGAGTGACGTGCATTGCAGGAGGCCTACACTCAGCATGGCAATGGGCCGGCCAAATTAGCCGTAGAACCGATGACCGTTGGGGAAAGCGAAGACCGGTAAACGTAAGGTGGGACGCTTTCAGGCTAGGTGGAGCGACGATTTTCGCAGGATGGCTGGTAGCAGCTGGATGCGAGTTACCGAAAATCGAGTTGAATGGCGTGCAATAGCCTATGTCCAGCAGTGGACTGCTAAAGGCTAAAGATGATGTAGATTACCTTAAACAGGGCTTCCTCTCTTCTACCCTTTTGCTGTGCTCTACAAGGTCCATAATGATCCAAATTATAAAGTTACCACCTAAGTACACATTATGGTAAAGCAATAAAGATATTGATTATTGAATATTGAGTATGATGACACTCAGCATTGGGTGGCGAAAGGCTGAAGGAGAAGAACCTGTACCTATGATAAATATTCAATATTCTTGGTAGATACAGGAAGGTCAACGTCATTCTAAGCTTATCTTAATTCACAATCTTTTATCGTCGATCTCAAAAATATTGAACGTGCTTAAGTGCCTATGTGTTCTGCTTTGTGATAACGAATTTTTAAAGGATCGATTGAGGACAGAAGTGTGCTGTTTTGTGTCATTAAATAAAGGTCCTATAAACAATATTTTAATGCGAATATTTGAAGTACATGTTTGAAAGTACGTAGGTGTTATTTAACTTTACCAAAATATTGTAACAAATAATCATAAAATGAGCGTGTAATGTTCCCACTGCTCGGACACAGGCCTCCTCTCTTCGAGAGGGAGTGGGCTGCAATCTACCCCGCGGGCCCAGTGCGGGTTTTATAGATGTCACATGTCTTCGAATTTTTTGTTCTAGGACATGTCGGTTTCCTCACTATGTTTTCCTTCACCGTTTTGAGAGCAGTGGTGGTGAAATTATTTACACAAAGTAAAGCACCTGCTTGGGGTCGAACTCACTACTCGTAAGTCAGGGTATCACTGGGTTGGGCACGCCACAATTGCGGCGATAAGTCCCCTCTTTGAGGAGTGGCTAGAGAGGCGCCACGGCGCCCTCACCTTCCGCCTGACGCAGGTCCTCACCGGACACGGTTGTTTCGGGAGGTTCCTGTTCAGGATAAAGCGGGAGGAAACGCCAGGGTGTCACCACTGTGGGGATCGCCCGGAGGACACGGTGGAGCATACGGTGGAGGTCTGCCCGGCTTGGGCGGGGCCCCGCCGTGTCCTCGTGGCGGCGATCGGCGGCGGCGACCTCTCGCGTCCGGCCCTCATCCAGGCCATGGTACGGAGTGAGAGTGAATGGGAGGCCGTCACCTCCTTCTGCGAAGCAGTAATGCTCGCGAAGGAGGAGGCGGAGCGCGTGGGGAGAGGCAATCGCTGCACCCTCGCGCGCCTAGCCGCCGCAGGAGACGCCCTGGACGGGAGTCAACAGCCGACTCCCGGCCACCATAGGCGCGGGCTTGTGGGCGGCGAGCTATGGGCAGCTCGCCGCCCGGTAAGGACCAGGCCCGGGTCGACGGCGCGTTGTGTTCCACGCGCGCCTCAAAGAGCTGTCAGCACGAACTGATGGGGTCCGCTAGGGCCGATGCCGCCGGGGCTGCGGGTTGTTCGAAAGAGATACCGTGGCCCCTGGCACAGGCAACTGAAGGAACACGGGTGGATTTTAGTCAGTAAAAGTCTGACACTCCCTTCTGCTTCGCCCAGAGCGGGAGGAGTCATTTGATGAATACCCACCCAAAAATAAAAAAAAGGGTATCACTGGGCCACCACCTCTCGTTATGTTATATGTAATTAAAAACACCACAGAAAGATAGAAAGAAAGAAAGAAAATGCATTTATTTGCGGCAAACATGACGCATGAAAAAAGGACATAAACACATAAAACAACAAGTTGGGGATAAACATGCGCCACATTCACGCAAAACGGCCATCGCTCAGCATAATGCTAAGACCCTATACGAGACAGAGCCCAAGCGCTGGTTTTCAGCGGCAGCCGGCGGTGGCGCGTTGCTCGTAATGTTATATTTATTTTAAAAAAAAACAATTCGCACCCTGAAGTATTACTGAATCTACTTCCTGCGTATCTTGTTAGTATATGTGTCTTCAAAATGTCTTCAAAATATATATGCACAAAATAGGCTCCTATTTTTAGTAACAGCATATTTTATATTCCCTATTTTTCTTATCCCGTTCAAAAATGTTGCGATACATTCTCGCTTATAAAGCAGTTTGGACCTAAAACGGGTGCACACGATCATCCAATCATGGCCTGAGCCGTCTTATTTGACGGAGATAAAGGCCTGTGAGAGGTAGATCGATATTCCTTGAGACGGACAATATCCTGCCCTATGTGTGCTCATCTTTATTCTATGATGGAAGCACCTTCATTTTGCGAATTATTTATACAATGCTTATCCAACTTTAGGCTGCTCTTGATGAATGACTTTCGTTATATTGAGGACTTCTTTTTTGTTGTGGATTATGTGGATGGTTTCAAAAGGTTTTTTTGGTAAGTGTTGTTATTGAAAGTAATTCAGAAAGCTGTAACATTTTTGTCAATCACGACGTTATTGCTGTGTCAGTTCTGTGCCGAAATTTTGGTGTCGGAAAACCGAGACATTAATTTAAATATGAACGTAGTACTAATTAATTGTTTAATTTTTTTGGTGAATTTCGTAACGTAGATACGAGCTTACTTTCTACTTACATATAAGTAACCCTTATTAAGTTAAAGCGCGTAAGAATATAGGCTCTTCCCCACAGGCACGTTATTATCGGTCGATAATATCGGATGCGTTATTGCGAGATCTGTTTTCAGTACATTTTGTATTGGTGCGACAATAACGACGCAATAGAAGTAGGACGCTTGCGTCCCTCCGTCCTCCGATATTCCCATATGAATTCTTGGTACATTTAGTGTTAGGGCGCATACGAACTTACACGCACCTGCATTAATAATGTGGCGGGGGCATGTATTTCTAACGTGTGCGCGTATCCTGGAGGTTATACGCACACGTTAGAGCAATCGGACGATAAAAATGCAGCTATGTGGCATGGAATCGGGACGCATTATCGCAATACCGCATCCGATAATAACTTGTCTGTGGGGGAGAGCCATAAATAATGTAGATCGATACCTTTTTTTTTTTTGTTTTTTTTTAAACATTGCCCCACACTAGGAATTTCTCCTGTGTCGTGGGTGCGTTTACAAACATTTAAACCCACATACACAAACAGCCAGACCCGAAACAACTACTTGTAGGCCATACAATTATTTAATCCGTGCGGGAACCCGCGACACGCAGCGCAGCAGTCAATCGCTTAACCACTGTATATATAACAATAAATAACCATAAAAGGCAAAAAGGAATACCTTATTTATTTATTTATTTTAGTTTACCATTTAGGTACACACATATATAAACAGACAATGAAAAACAGAACAGAAAAAAATAGGTACAGAGGTGATGCTTATTTCATAAGAAATCTCTTCCAGCATACCTGAGATAGGACAATAGATACAGAGACAAAAAATAATACCCTTTTTGCCTTTTTAGTTTATTAATCTATGATACCTAAAGCCTTTGTTTATTTAGGTATATCACACATGATATAAATAAACACAGGCTTCATATTAGATTCTAAGAATAGAATCATCAGATCTATTGTAATCTCACAAAAGAATACTTGTAAATAGTTAAACAAAAATTTACACGTTACAAAAATCCTAAATATGTATACCACAGCAGCTATTGTGAGTGAAAATAACAGTTTCTTTATTTCTATCAAAATAAAAGGAAGCTTTTCTTCGTCTATTTTTTTTTAAACCAACAAACGTTACCCTACAAACGTTGTTACCTTTTCAATGTAAACTGTTTATTCATTTCAATAAGACATAGGGAGGGCGCCCACGAGCAACTTAGTTGCCCAGCAACATTTTGTCTGTGTCGCTGTCTCCTCGCCGAGATTTGAACGAGCGACAGCAACACTACTTTTTTGTTAATTTTTCGGTTGTGCGGCAACTGGCTAGCATCTTTTATGTCGCCGTGCGCGCGCTTGCATTGAAAACAATAGACGGGCGACAGTCGCGGACAAAAAAGTCTCGCAGCTGTCGCGTCGCTTCATGCGCGCACTTTCACACAAACCCGTAGACTTGATGTGAGAGACATATTAGTTGTGCAGACAAAAGTTGCCCGTGGGCGCCCTCCCTAAGGCTGATTTTCCACGTCGCTACTCAAAAGTAACTACTTACGAACTCAAATCACCAATGATTAGTAAGATTTTCACAGCACTAGTAATTCAATGGCGGTACACGACGCAACCAATCACAAAGTAGTTAATAACACGTTAGTAAGGCGCATCGAGCACTGGCCCAGGGGTAACAGCCCTGACTTACGAGTGGTAGGTTAGAACCCAGGCAGGCGCTTTACTTTGTGTAAATAATTTCATCACCACTGCTCTAAAAACGGTGAAGGAAAACATCGTGAGGAAACCGGCATGTCCTAGCCACCCGCACTGGGCCCGCGTGGTGGATTACAGCCCACTTCCTCTCGAAGAGAGGAGGCCTGTGTCACAGTGGAAACTGTAAAGGCTGATTATATAAGTCGCATCGTGTACGGAGCACCATTGAAAAAGTAGTGCTATAGGTATATATTTTAGTGTGCATTCTGGGTACTCATTGGTTATTTGAGTTTGTACGTGGTTACTGTACAGAAGTGTCGTGGACGACCACCCTAAGATCACAGGGCCAATAGAAACCAATTCCACGCAGGAAGAGTGTATATTTACATAGGAATGAAATGAAATTTTCTAAGGCGCTGAAGGGAACTCGTCTATAAGTGCTCACATATGAATATTGAGTACCTTATTGTATTTTGAATGAATTACTTTTCCAAATTGAAGCCTTAATACGCGAGTTTTCTTTGATCAAAGTCAAAAGGTTCTGTCTGACCTTGGTAGAGGTCACATAAACATAACATTTTATTTCATCTTTTACCAGGTGATTGAACTTTCTTTTTGATAAGAAGCCGGTATTTCCCGAAGGTGCATAGTTGTGTAATGTTTTTATATTTTGTATATATGTAGTTCCATGTATGTATAGAAGAGGTGGAACGATAGGTTTGACTGAATTATATTCAGGGTACAACTCCAAATCTATAACCAATCGATAATACATTGCGGACCATCGTTATAATTAGGCCGTAACGGGCTTACGAGTAGGTCGTGGATTCGAACCCAGGCAAGCGCTTTACTTTGCTTAAATAATTTCATCACCATTGCTCTCAAAACGGTAAAGAAAAACATCTTGAGGAAACCGTCATGTCCCAGAACCAAAAATTCGAAGAGATGTGACATCTACGGCCCACTTGGTTCGAAGAGAGGAGGCTTGCGTCCCAGCAGTGGGAACATTTTAGGCTGATTATATTATAATTAGGCTTTTCAAATGTTCCGCTAAAAACTCGATTCTCTACTTTCCGAGTACTTATCTACCTACATTTGCAAGACACAAGATTACACCCTAAATCATGAAACCTACATTGAGCTGCAACCAGGCATTTGCAAAAACAAGCTAGACCAGAAAACCAATCCCTGAACTTCATTCTTCTTCAAAACAATGTTAAAAGCTCCCTTAGCACAGGCTGTTAACCTTGATCGTCGCTCATCAAGCATGTCGCCAAGGTTACCCGCTTTTTTGGAGCATCGTTCATGTCATTCACTAATGCATCCAATCTGTCCCGGTCCCCTACGCAGCCGCCCTTGCTCCAAAGAACTCCCCTAAACAGTGACACTTAACAAAAACTTGCTCATGATTAAGTTAATTTATCTTTTTTGTTAGGTTAGTTTAAGTAAAGGTCTTTTAAAAGCCAGAATTGTTGGATTAGGTACTGTTTTTAAAACACAGGTTTGAATTATTTTGCGTAGAGTAAGCAACTACTTATTGTATTTGTCGTAGCGGGTTTGAGATGATAAGTTAGTCCTGACTGATGCGACTGTTTATTAGTCTAATACTACCTACTTGCTGTTATTATATGTTTTATTTCTATCATGTTTCTTGGGTGTAGCATAAGAAGTCTTATTCCTGTAATTAAAACGTTTAAAATTTAGTAGCAATCTCAGTGACAATCACGTTTTTTACAAAAATAACTATGTTCTTTTGACAGATTGAGACTGAGATAAGAATGCGGACTAAAAACGAGGGAATGGCCCCTAAGGTCGTTTGTTCGGGATGATGTCGCCGAAGTAGTGTTACATGAATTTACTACGGCCGCGTGTCCACCGCACGTCCTCCCATTATTGATAGGGCTCGCGTTTGACCACATTGACAACTGTCTCACCTGATGGTAAGCGATGATGTAGCTGACAGTGGAGCACGCTTGCCTAAAAGTAATTTATTCATTCTCGACTTTAAGCCCTCCATGTTATCGCTATCAAGAAACACAGACTACGGCAGGGAATTCCACGCCTTACGTGCAGGTACTCACAATGAAAGTGTTCCCAAAACGTTTAGAACGTTCGGTTATGTTTTTGATCCATCTTATCTTTACCTTGATTCAGATTAAAATCACTTTCAAGCCCCAAAGAAGAAGGGTACTCCTTCCAGATATAATTAAATTTTGGTTAGCGACAAACTCCATAGAAAGCATATTGCTTCATTTCCTTCCAAAACAAATTTAAAATTTATTTATTTTTTTAAAATCCGTGCCGACACTGCTTGTCAAAATTGCCAGACTACTTTATGATGTGTGTCTAGACGATTTTAATGTCTATTTCATAGAATGTCTCGAAAGTCACAAGAAATTGAGTGCCAACAGATAGAATAGGTAAGGAACCCTGGCGTTCTTTCTTCAGAATAAAATATTGTATAGAACAATGTGATCGTCGAGTGATATACGGCATTGCATCATTTACTATAGAAACAAACATTTCATTTCATATTTCTAGTTTATTTTACTCAAATAGAGCTGGTACAGTCAGTCCTACCTATAATACCTATACATCGAAAATAATGCATTTAATTGTCTACAAACTTTGTTCTATAAAGGCTAAAGTGTGGCCCTAATTGCGTGACACATTATCAATCACAATCATAATCATTTTGAAGGATATTGCTTATCCATTGCTTCATTTTCATTGCAATGATGATTGGACTTGAAATTATGATGAGGCCATTATTATCATTATCACCATTTCAGCCCGGAATCACGCAATGCTTGGGTGTGCGCCTCCCCTTTCTTTTGCTTCATAATAAATTCGAAAAAATATACATTAACTCAATAACGTAAATAGCGTAATGAATGTTGTTGAGCTGTCAAATTAAAAAACATCGCTACTGATAGTGTTACTTTTGGCAAAAATCCTCCTTCATCACTTTCGTACTTTTTTTTTCAACCAACGCACACTACAGAAAGGCCGCACCGCACCTTTTTGCATGTGAATGCGTTGCGCTGCGACCCGTTGCGACTATCATGAGCTGGCTTCATATTGTATGAAAGTGTAGCTACAAAACGTATTTATATATACTTGATTGTACACCACAAAAATACATAACAACAAAAAATAAATCGAACATTACAAAATATACAATGGGCGGAAATAACGCTTTCTGCGATCACCTCCAGGCAACCTTTGAATGGACAGTGATTTAATGGACATATCACACATTGGGTATATAATTAAAGATACATGATGATACAGTACTATGGAAGACAAATAATTGCAGACATCATCTGCCTAGCGTTTTCCCAACTATATTGGGGTCGGATTCCAGTCTAACCGGATGCAGCTGAATACCAGTATTAAACATGGGGCGACTGCCTATCTGACCTACACCACCAAGTTACTGGGTAATAAGATAAGACTCGTTGTCAGTCTTTCAGGCTTCTGACTACCCGTAACGATTGTCAAAGATCCACGAATGACTGCCGGGACCAATGGCGTAACGTGCTTTCCGAGGCACGGAGGGGTCTCGGTAAGTACCTAATGATAGTCACCCATCCAACGACAAACCGCGGCAAGCATAGTTTAACCTGATCGATCAACCTGTGTGACTGTTATTATTTAGCCACGGACCCCTTTTTTTTTTTTTTTTTTTTTTTTTTTTTTTCTGGGTGGGAAATCATCAAATGACTCCTCCCGCTCTGGGCGGAGCCACGGACCCCTCTAACACAAATAAATTGTAGACAATCTAATGAATTCTTGTCGATATATAGGTACGTTCTTTTAAGGAAATCTTTTTGCGGCTGACTGTAGGTACATTGAAACATGGATACATTGTTACGTGGACGCGCATACGTATTATATCTATTGTGTACTACGACCAAACCCGTCTATAACTCAGGAAAATAACAGCAAATATCTATTCCCCTTAATCGTAAATCATAGATACGGATAAAACGCCTCCTTCTTGGTTTATTCCCTTTATTTTGCACGTTTTTATGGTGAAACTTGGTGTGTTGTAAGAAATGGTTTATTTATACAAGTATTCATACTGGAGCTTTATTTCCCGCAAGAGAATCCTGGATATGATGTGTGTAACGCTTGAGTTATTCAGAATATTTCCACTGGATCTAAGAGCCGAGATGTCAAGATAACTCGAAAAATAATAAACACGTACAACTTTGTCATATAAAATTACTTTGCACTGTGCAAATATATTATTTTCTCTTTTTATAAAAACATTGAGTAAACTGAGAGTGTTTCAATTAAATACTTCAAAGGACTCATTAATTCAGGGCAAATAATAGTACCTATTTCAGCCTTATTTTTTTAAATTTAATACTAGCGAAAACCGCCATAAACCTCGATTCAAGGCACCGTACTTATTAAAGTCAAACATTTTCTGAATCCCATTAATATTAAAGAAGACCAACAAAATATATAAGTAAAATAAATCATATCATAATAAGGTCTATTTATATGCAGAAATATCTTCTTTAGTACCAATCCAATTGAAGAAAATGGATTCCACGTAGGCATTCGATACGTTCCCAAGACGTAATACCTACTTGCCCGTAATGATTATGGCAGCCGTTTGGGCAAGAAAGCCAAGTGGGCTTCCGTTAATTGGATTGCTTTCATTGATTGTTTGCTACTGTAATGTACAAACACGCCCCCACTAACCCTTTTATAGTAACTCGAACCAAAGATTGTTTTGTTCGCCGTTCAGTTTTATATTATTGGCTATTGAGTCGATGGAAGAATTAGATTGAGTCGCTGAAGTTAGGTAGCAATGAAAGTTAATCAAATATATTTTGCATTGGTATGGCAGTATTTTGATAAATATGTAAATTATCAAGTAGGTATTTAGCTCGTTAGTGACCAATCCTACTTTAATATTATAAATGTACAAGTTTGTATGTTAGAATGTTTGGATGTTTGTTACTCAATCACTCAAAAACGGCTGATTGGATCGTTATGAAATTTGACAGATAGGTAGCCTGAAGAAAGACTACTTTTCATCCTGGATCGTAGACGAAGTCGTGGACAACAACTACTCTAAACTGATATTATAAAGAGAAAATATTTATGTGTTTGTTTGTTACGCTTTCACACTAAGATGACTTTACAGATTTGGATGTAACTTGGCGGGTGAGGTGGGAGTAGGTACTTTTTATCAAGATATTCCCACGGAGTTGAGGCTTATGCGGGTGAAACTACGGGGCTAAGCTAGTACTAAATAAAATTGTGCGTGATCTTCAATCTCACTCTCTCTCTTAGAATCTAGAATTGGTTTTTTCATAGGACTAATTCTAGATTAATTTAATTATAATACTTAATACTAACATATCATAAGCTATAGCATTTCTGAAATGGAAGAACGCTACAGATAATAATAAATTGTTATTCAGGAGAGACGAATAGCAGAATCGCCGAACGGACCGGAATTATAATTACCTTTCTGCCTCTATACGCAATTTCAGGTTCATCGGCTTTTCCTGTCTATCGTGTGTTCGACAGCAAATGTAATTGACATTTGACAAACTTTCATACACACAGAATGTCATTTGGCCGATCGTCATCAACGTTCATGTCGAAATGAATGCAATCTGCGATTGCGACTCAATTTTGAACTGTGACATGACTTTGCTTACAGTTTATAATGTCGAGCAAGGCAAACAAACAACACAGCAAATGAATAAAGCATAATTTTCTAACACGAACGAAAATTCATATACCACGTCAATATATCCTCACGTAATATGGAAAGATCAAGTTTTTCCATCAAAAAGGTACAAAAATATAAATGGAAAATTGTAGAGCTCGACCTCCGACGCACTCGGCTCGACGCCTCCACCATAAACAGTCATCAGACGCCAGCCTCCCAGCCTCTCCAAGCATCGGACAAATTCCTTTGATCTTGTTTAGGGTAAATCTTTTCGATTTATATGTTAATTTATAAATTTGAATCTGCGGCACCGCATCTCCGGGTGTTACTGGTTAATCCGTGTTCTTGTCTACCAAGACTTATTTCGTTTCATCTTTTTCGAACTCATCCGTAGCCGTAATTGATTCTTTTATTTTGTTGCTTCTTCATCATAATATTTTGTTGATTGATAACTTAGGATCTAAAATGAGGTATGCAAACGAGTGTGCCTTACAGGAAGTAAGTGAAAGTTCTTTGCGCAGCACAATTTTTATCGAGGACTCGTAATTTCCTTTGATCCCTCATCTATATTCAATGATCCGAGGACCGTAACGCTTCGTAAGCGAATTCATTATATACGTGTGCTTTTTATATGACGCGGGCACCCCCAAGAATAATTTATATGGATACGAGTGGAATTTATACACTTCATAATTATGATGTTCTACTTCAAATATTTGGGTCTTATATCGTATGTTTCAATTTATACTCACACAATTTCATCTTTATAATTTTAAGCATAATTTTGATGCAAAGCCTTTAACAAAATGAACTCCATTAATATTGTAAAAAGAATCTACTTGTGTTACTTGCAGCTTCATAAAACGCCCTAAAATCATGTAGAAGCAGCGAGAGAATATGGTGAATTATATCTGTAGTATTTTGTTCAGTTTTGTTTTTAAGAATTGATGATCATAGCAGTAACATTATCTTCGAAAATCCTAGGTACAAATCACTTAGCGGTATATCCTTGAGCAATAAAAACTCCCGATGTAAAGGTCTGTATATCAAGAACGTGACATAACCCAATTTTTATGTTTGCAAAAAAAACTTCACATCGTTCGCTGAATCGTTTTTGTGAAAACAACGGGGGCAATAAAGGGTCTTATTTTTATCCTTTGAATTTATATCCAGATATTATCGCTCTCATAAATTGCTACCACGTACAGTTTTCTCCAAATCGGATGCTTGAAAAAGTGACCGGGGGATAACCCTACTACTTTATATACGAGTCGCCGATAAAAGCTAATGTGCCTTTTATACCGTTCCGAAAAAGTACCGTCTTACAGTAATATCGGGGTATAACGAGCAACATGTTTAAATTAGTGGAGCACAACGATTAAAACTGAACGTAAATAAAAAAGCTTTAATTCGCAATCCGGCGCGCGGCATCTGTTTTCTAATTGAGACATTAAGCGTGGGATCGCTTCAATGGCTCTTTAATAACACGCATACATAACTGATGACAGGCGAAATGTACAGTATTACAAGATCGGCGCCCGACCGGCTAAATGATGGCCGTAACTCGCAATCGTCGCCGGGCAAAACTCCCGGATAATTGACACGAATGTAACACAACGACTACCGAAATATGCTCCCCCTGTTTTCGTGTGCGGTCTTCTACATATTTCGTGGAGCAACGAACTTGGGACGCCCGACATGTTGCCCTTAATAATGTTTTGCTGAATAACTAACTTCGCAAGTGTTTGCGCTATGTGTTTTGTCGTAATTGAGCCATTCAATTTGGTGTGACGTAGGCCGTTTTTAGGGATATTGGCTGTTTGGTTTAATTATTTTTTGGAAGGGAAGGGTTGTATATGGGTTCAAATAATACCTATTAAAAATGTTGCCCATATTAAAGCATTCATGTTGAAATATGAGACATTTAATAACGTTTCATTCCCGTTTTATAAAATCTCCGTCTTGCAATATCGCAGTGTTATTAGTACTGTCCCATTGGACACAATAACAGAAGATAACACATTGTGTGCGATGTCTTTGTTATCGCATGGAATCTACGGGGACCAGGGCAATGTATTGCAATAACCGCAAAGCCTGTCTTTTGCATTCTGCTGTTAAATGAAATTGCTTGTTCTGTTAGCTAAATGTAAACTTAGCCGCAACCCTGCTTAGTCAGGAAGTGCTGTTTTAGTGAAGTGAAGTATTTCCTTTGTAATAAACTAACTAGGTGTCGCCACTGGCTCCGCGTAAAAAGGTTTCACACTTTTTTTACTTTATTTATTAACGTTGCCTTTCTTTGCGGACTGCAGGTAATTTCAAAATGACGCCTTTTAGGTATTTCAGCATTATTTATGAACGCGAGTATCGTATAAACTATTCAATAAGCAGAATGGAATATTTAAAATACACTAACGCACACACCGGGGTTTCCACGCTTTTCCACAGCTCGTATGGAAATGATATGTATAGAAAAAGAGCACAGATTTTACTTTGATAAAGCGAGCATCAGTTTCACGAATGTATACCTTTTTGCCACGAACTAGATCGTTTCAAATGTTTTTGTTGAACGCTCCTGCAGTAGCGCGAAAGTGATTTATCATAAGGCAACATGCTGCGGTTGAGACGAAAAATAAAAGTAATTCCTTTTGTATTTGCCGAGTGGGGCGGGCGCCTGGAGACATATTTGCCAAACGCGTGAATAATGGTTCCTCCTTTGATGTGAGCTACCTATAATTCACCATGTTTTCGTATCGCTGACAAAAGATGACAGAAATGCTCGATTCTTTCTTTCTTAGTAATGAATGCTGAATAGGTCAAGGAGCAATCTGTTTTTGTTAGGAACCCACGTATTTTTCGCCTAAGGGTAGCTTTAGAAAAACATTATTCGGCCAGAAATGTAGCTTTGCCGCGTGAATATCAACGCTGCTCCGCGTCAAGTCATAAACGTCCATTATCTAGCAGTGGAGTGCTTCCCTCGGCACTCTCTCAAAAACATATTTCTAGTGTGAAGACAACTTCGCAACAAACCAACCTCTTTCCCTCACTTTCACGAAATAATCACGGAACGTTTACTTCGTACTTGTTTGTATCGTCCATATTGCTACCGATGTCGTCCTAAATGGGTATATTACTCCTAAGTAGCTGTTACTTTTACGTCCCAAAAATATTATTTTGAACGCAATAAAATTCTTTCTTTATATCTTCGGTGTCCATGAAAAAGACATAACAGTGTGGTTGAATTTATTGTAGCAGACGAGGACCCAGATGGCTTTCCTCATAAAATACAACGAGTGGTTCTGTTGGTAGCAACGTTATACTAAAGATAATCACAATTTACGGGAGCCCTTTGGCGAAATTTGGAAATACTTTCCCTTCACCGTTACGTGTGAGCAATTACAGCACCTTTAATGATGTAGTGTCGGTTGTAGGCTCCAACTTGCGTTAATGGTGTGCCGAAGGATTTTTAGTACCACTTACGGGTAGTTTCTCGTTTTTAGAGCGCTCTGTGTGGCACGGAAGTAGTCTTTACGTTTCAGTAATTGTTACTTAAGTTGTTAGTCAATGGGCCTTTGCAATTTGGGTGTAGTTTTATTGGGGAGAAAGCTAGAGTAATAAAAAGAGAGTAATTTACTCTCTTTTAATGTACGAATGTACTGGGATATAAGTGTAGTTTTGCATTTACGCAGAGTCATGCCACGCTTCATAAAACCTTAGCATAATACTTATAAGACATGGCGCAGGTATACCCCCCAACACGCTTGGGGTGCATGTTAAAGAGCCTCCTCGTGGCGCACCCTGGGCAACGTCGGCTCCAAGTGCCCACCAGGTTTTGGTGGACACTTGGGGCTGGCGGCTAATCTTTAACAAACGGGGAAGGGTCATGGTTCCAATCACCGATCATCCTTGATGGTCGTTGAAGGGAACCGGGCTACAGATGGTCAATACGTCTACTCCTCCTCTGCTTACAGAGGAAGGTGAGTGGGCGTAGACTGGGGAGGGGCGGTTCGCGCCGCTGAACCCACTACAGTGTGGGTGGTGGAGGGTGTCCATGTCCGCGCTGCGTCTGTCCGGTATCCGGCGGCAGCGTAGGGACGCCGGGGCGGTGGTTGGTTCTGCCAGCCGTCGGCCACCTCGTAATCCTGGGTTCAGGACCGGGGGTCCGGGCCACTGAGGCCTGGGCCGCGAGGAAGACAACCTCTCTAAAAAAATCACCCCAATACCAAGGTCTAGCGTGCCGAGGGGATGAATGGCCGGAGGGGATCCGGCCGTTAGCGCGGCGAAAAGGGACCTCACCCTTAAAAAGGAACAAAAAAAAAAAATGAAAAGCACGACTAATGGAAACATTCCCCAGGCGGGTACCCTCCTACTCAAGGAGGGTCAGTCCCGCCCTTCTTCGGAAGGCAGCCCCACCGTATCTGGGGGGGGGCACCAATAGTCTCGTGGGCCGGCAGACCACCGCCGACCTTCGTCAACCAAGTCCTGTGTCGCAACAAAAGGAGCTCCGGGTTAGCCTGGAGCGCCTGTGCGACGTTCATGTACCGCTTGCCGTCGTGGACGGCAACAAGAGCCGAGGAGGCTCATGATCCTATAGGGACCTGGACTCGCGCGCGCTGAAGCGCATGCGAAGTGTGGACTCGGGGTCGATGGGCCTCTCGTCCAGTGACGAGAACCTGTCGGCCCCCAAAGTGCCAACGGCACAGAGAGGGCGGGGTCGCGCGGTAGCGGGGGGAGCTCCCCCTCGGTTGCCGGGCCGTGACCGAGCGGGTCGCTTCGTTCCAATCTCTCGGCCTGCTACACCAGTTCCTGCAGAGCGTCCAGTGGAGAGTGTGGAGAGTGACCCCGGGCTCTCGATAGTGGACCTGAGCGAGGGCTCCTCGTCCTCGCTCCTATCATTGCTAGGGTCCAACAAGGCGGAGGCGAATGCCGCAAAGCGGGCGCAGCGGAAGGCGGTAGCGGCTGACGAGGTCAGCGAGATGGCACGACTGGCCCGAGAGCGGCGCTCTGCTCAGGCGGCTGCCGGGGAGAGCCTGCCGGCGGTGGCGCTCAGTCGCCAAGTTTTGGACGGCGTGGACGTCGTCCTGAAGGTTGCCACTAAATCTGGCAGTCTGAAGGGCACGTTCACGCGCGCTCTGAAGGAGGCGGCTGACGGCATCAAGGAGGCAGTTGGGGTCCTCCTTAGTCGCACAAGCTCAGAGGAGACGGCGAAGCTGTGGGAGGAGAACGGCCGTCTCAGATCTGAGCTCGAGGACCAGAAGCGGGAGCTTGCTGCGCAGAGGGCGGAATGGCAGAAGAGGCGTCCTGCGGCCACCGGCTCCGCTCCCGTCACTGCCCCACCACCGTCGCCACCGTCGGCCCCGTCGTCAGTCCCTACCCCCGCCCTGCCTGCGGATGCGGAGATCGAAAAGATCGTTCGCATCTGCATGCTGCAGTGTGGGGGTATGATGAATGCCCGTCTGCAGAGTCTGGAGTCGAGGCTCCTCCCGGCAGAGACTCTCCGGCCGCCGCTTGCTGCGGATAGGCGGAGAAAGGAGGAGCTCGCTAAATCGGGCCCGGCAACCACAGCCGGGAAGCCCAAGGGGGTCAAAAAGCCCGCGGGGGGGGCCAGGAAGCCCGGTGAGAGCACGTCCGCACCCACTTCCCGGACGACTGCACCCCCGGCGACCGCACCTTTGGCGACCGCGCCCGCGTCCACCACAGAAACCTGGACGACGGTCGTCAAGAAGGGTCGCCGTAAGACGGCACCGCCGGTACCCGCTGGAGCACTGGCATCGGCACCCAAGAAGGCTCAGGGGCCGTCTAGAGTCAGAGCCCCACGCTCCGCGGCTGTAGTCATTACGCTGCAGCCCGGAGCCATCGAAAGGGGCCTGACATACAAGGCGGTCTTGACAGAGGCGAAAGCCAAAGTCGCGTTCCCCGTTCGCGAACGGACGGTCCGCGCTGGGCGCGTAAGCGCATCGACAGGGAGCTTCTCGAGGAGGCCGCTATTGTCCAGGCCTGGAGCCGGGAGTCGGCAATAAACGGACCCGTCGACGTCGAGCAGGAGGCGCTGTGGTTCTGCGGGGCGATGACGCAAATCTGCGACGCGTCCATGCCCCGGGTCCACGCACAGTCAGCAAGGCGCCAGGTGTACTGGTGGACCGCCGAGATCGCGCAGCTGCGCGTCGCGTGCGTGGCGGTTAGGCGCCAGTACACCCGATACCGGAGGAGACGTCGTCGGGTCCCTGACGAAGAAGCCGCGCTGTATGATGTGTACCGCGCGGCGAAGGGGACTCTGTGGCTGGCCATCAGCGAGGCGAAGACGCGAGCCAGGGAAGAGATGTTGGAGACTCTAAACGGGGATCCGTGGGGGCGCCCTTATCGCGCGGTCCGAGGGAGACTTCGAGCCGCGGCGCCCCCACTTACGGAGAGTCTCCAACCCGAGCTGCTGGAGGAAGTGGTCGCAGCCCTCTTCCCGGCAAGAGCGGAGCATATGCCGCCGCCGATAGCTTTGTCCACCAGCCACAGAGTCCACAGAGGAGAACGCCATCAGCGTCCCAGAGGTGACACACGCAGAGATGGGGGCAGCCGTGATGCGGCTCCGGGCCAAGAACGTAGCTCCGGGGCCCGACGGTATCCACGGCTGTGCGTTAGCGCTCGCTCTGAAGGAGCTTGAGCCCCAACTGAGAGGACTCTACACAGCGTGCTTTGAGCAGGGCCAGTTTCCCTCTTTGTGGAAATCTGGTCGTCTGGTCCTGCTCAGGAAGGCGGGGCGCCCTGCGGACTCGTCGTCCGCATACCGGCCCATAGTGCTGCTAGACGAGGTGGGTAAGCTGTTTGAGCGAGTAATCGCAGCCCGCCTCGTCGGCCACTTGTGCAGAGAGGGGCCGGATCTGGACGACGGTCAGTTCGGGTTTCGGCATGGGCGCTCCACCATACACGCAGTGTCGCGAGTGAGAGTCCTGGCGGAGGAAGCGGTGTCCCGGGGCGGGGTGATGTTGGCGGTGTCCTTGGACATCTCCAACGCCTTTAACACCCTGCCCTGGAGTTGTATTCGGGAGGCACTGCTGTATCATCGAGTGCCTCCCTACCTCCGCCACATCGTTGGGGCTTATCTGTCGGAGAGGTGTGTCACCTACATGGGACGTGATGGCAGAAACCAGCGCCACATGTCGTGCGGCGTTCCGCAGGGCTCGGTCCTAGGCCCGCTCCTGTGGAACGTCGGATACGACTGGGTGCTGAGGGGCGAGCTCAGACCGGGGGTAGACCTGACGTGTTATGCGGATGACACGCTGGTCACTGCCCGGGGGAGCTCGCACAGGGAGGCAGCGTTGCTGGCGACGGCTGCGGTCTCACAGGTGGTGGACCGCATACGTCGCCTAGGCCTGGAGGTGGCCCTCAGCAAGTCGGAGGCTATGGTGTTTCATGGCCCCCGGCGGGCGCCGCCGCCCGGCTCACACATCGTGGTCGGGGGGGCTCGGATCGCTGTCGAGTCTACCATGAAGTACCTGGGATTGGTGCTCGACAGCCGGTGGGACTTTGGACCCCATTTCCGGCGGCTGGCGCCCAAGTTGTTGGGCGCGGCTGGGGCGCTATCAACGCTGCTTCCCAATCTGGGGGGCCCGAGCGCCACCTGTAGGCGGCTCTATGTGGGGATCGTGCGATCGATAGCCCTGTATGGGGCCCCGGTGTGGGCCTCTGACCTGACGGCCGGCAGTATCGCAATATTGCGGAAACTGCAGAGAGCGATGGCCGTCAGAGTCATCAGGGGATATCGCACGATCTCCTACGAGGCGGCCTGTGTACTGGCTGGATCCCCGCCCTGGGACCTCGAGGCGAAAGTACTCGCGTCATTGTATCGGTGGCGCGAGGAAGCGAGGGCGCGAGGTGAGCGACCGATGCAGCGACACATGGAGCTGCGTCGGTCTCAGCTTCGCGAGGTCCTGGTGGCGGAATGGCGGGACAGGCTTACACGCCCTACCGCTGGCCTCGTCACCATCGAGGCGGTCCGGCCGGTGCTCGAGCGCTGGCTCGGGAGGAGGCACGGCTCCCTGTCGTTTCGGGTGACGCAAGTGCTCTCGGGGCATGGTTGCTTCGGGAAGTACCTGTGTCGCATAAACAGGGAGCCGGACGCCCGGTGTCACCACTGCGTCGACTGCCGGGAGGACACGGCGCGGCATACGCTGGCAGAGTGTGCCGCCTGGGAGGAGCCGCGCCGTGCCCTCATCTCAGAAGTAGGCAGTGACCTGTCGCTGCCGGCCGTGATTGAGTCGATGGTCGGCAGCGAAGAGTCCTGGGACGCGGTGGTTTCCTTCTGCGAAACAGTCGTCTCGCAGAAGGAGGCTGCGGAAAGGGAGAGGGAGATCTCGTCCACTCACCCGGCCCGCAGCAGGCGCACCGAGCGTCGGCGGAGGGCGGACAACGCCCTCTTCCAGCCCCCCTAAATGGGTCCAGGGGCGACGGACTCGGGGACGTCCGTTGCCCCCCACACATCAGGACCCGAGGTGGCGGCGCGTAGTGTTCCACGCGCGCCCCTCTTAGACGTCGCGGGGGGAGTCTAACACCTCACTCCCCCCCCCTGACCCGAGGAGGCCCGCGGTGGCGGGCCGGCACCAGTCGGGGGTTGCGGAAGGATCGTACGTTCCCGCGACCCCCGGCGTAGGTGTGAGATGGAACACCGGGGTGGTTTTTAGCCGGTAAGAGTCCGGCATGCCCCTCTGCCTTCCCCAGGGCGGAGGATGTCCATGAGGATTTGCCCCCGAGACAAAAAAAAAAAAAAAAGGTATACGACGCGGAACCTGTTACTATGAATTCAGTACGGGATTCTGAGCCCCAAGTGTTGAAATTTTTCGTCGGTTATCAAAGAAAAACAACTGTTTCATACATTTTGACCGTGTAAGTATTGTACTTTTGTAGGAAACAGCAGATTTATTGAGTTGTCCAGAATCCGCCGGGGCTGCGGGTTGTTCGAAAGAGATACCGTGGCGCCTTGCACAGGCAACTGAGGGAACACGGGTGGGTTTTAGTCACTAAAAGTCTGACACTCCCTTCTGCTCCGCCCAGAGCGGGACCCGTCAGTTGATGACTTCCCACCAAAAAAAAAAAAAGGGTCCAGAATCATGTACTTAATTCATGGTAACAGCTTGTTCGTCGATGTCCCTGCCACCCTGTATACACCGTTAAATTTTGATTGTTTTATTTCTTAAAAGAGTCATTTGAAGGTCATTGTACTCATAAATATGAACAACTTTTACTACGGGACCAACCCTGAAATCGTGAAAAAAAAAATCAGATTTTTACAATTTTTTTTTTTGCTGCGTCCGCGTGGAGTTCGGAAATTATCCCACGAGGACGTACTACCGGGATATCAAATATCCTATGTCCTAAACCAACTCATGGTCTACCTATGAGCCAAACATCGAAAACTGGTCAGCCGTTAAGACGTGGAAAGGTAACAGAGAGACTAATAGATAGACAGACAAACAATCGAATTAGACAAGGGTCAAGACTCCCTGGTAACTCTTCGTAATTTGATGCATTCAGGTCGCGGCAGTGTCGTCCACTCCGCGATAAATCCTTTATGAATTAGATATCTTCAGTGTACCAGTGCCATTTTGATAAAATAAAATAGGTCACTGTGAAGCTTATCGAGGTGGAAATTATTTATAAGCTGTATACACCGTTAAATTTTGATCGTTTTAATCCTTAAAACGGGTCATTGTACGTACTCATCATATTGAACAACTTTTACTACGGGACCAACCCTGAAATCGTGAAAAAAAATCAGTTGATCCATACATTATGTCGAGTTATGCGAACATAAATCTATGGATTAACAATTTTTTTTTTATGATTTCTGGGTTGGTCCATAGTAAAAGTTGTGAAAAAAAAAAATTGTAAAAATGTTTGCTTTTTAAATCAAGTTATTAAACGACTAACTCCTTCAACAAGAACTGCACCCTAATTGCGTAACACTATCGATCTCAATTTATATCAATTTGAAGGATATTGCTAATCCATTGCTTCATATGTTCGAAAAATTTGTCTGCTCAACAACGTAAATAACGCAATGAATGTTGTAGAACTGTCAAAATTAAACCCATTGCTACTGATAGTGTGTTACGCAATTACCTCACTAGTCCTTAGTAACTTTAAACAGAGAGAAGGGGAAAGAAAGTAGGGAGGCCTTTGTCCAGCAGTGGGACATCACAGGCTTTTAATAATCAAAGTCAAAGCATTTATTTCACTGCCGGGGTAGCGGGATCATCCGAAAGGGTTACCGCTGCCCTGGTACATAAAGGGCTAAGGAAGGAACACGGGTGGGTATTAGTCAGTAAGAGTCTGGCACTCCCAGAGCGGGAGGGGCCATTTGATATTTTCCCATCAAAAAAAGAAAAAAGCATTTATTTCAAAGATTAAAAAAGATTAACAAGTAATAATAAAAGTAAATAATTAATTAATAATAACAGTAAGATGCTGATAGGATCTTGACCGTACTTCCGGTAGCTAGTTACTAGCTACTAGCGGATAGCCGTGGAATACCTCTCCACTCCTCATAAGCACTTCAGGATATATTGCCCCCTTGTCGTCACAACACTATGTGCTAGCGACCGTTTTCGGGGGTCCATTATTGAGTGTGCAAGTCACCCCCTGCCATTTCATCTGTGAATATTATAATTATCATTGGTCAGGCAGGGGACATAGACCTTCCATAGTTCAAGGTAACCGATCCACTATAGCCACCCAAACCCATAGCCCAGTATATTTTGTTTCCATGTTCTGCAATAGTCCTGCACCAACCGGGGGTTGTCCTTGGGTGCACTTGCATGGTGCATACAGGGATAAATGACGGTTGGTGCCTCCTCATCATTTAGAATTGTGTTAAGGGCATCTGCGAGTTGGCTTTGGCCCCTAGTACGCCTTTCAAAGGTCCGGGACTCCAGGGTCCCGAGATATGTCAAAGACAACTAAAATAATAAAGTAAATAAACGACTAATGATTTTTCAAGCACAGGAAAGCAGAAAATAATAATGGCTCATAATCATTCTCATTTGACAGTTCCTCAAGTATTTGTACTCGTACGTATAAAAGTGAAGAACAAAGCTTAAACTTAGCATCAAGTTTTGATTTCTCCGATTAATATTCCCAAAGAGTCCCAACAAAAAGGTCGATGACAAATAAATCGTCTTCTATCTCAAATTATTATTCCATCGAAACTTTTGCTCATTTATTTAAGAACTTACCAAGTCGATATCTTTTGCAGTAAATTGGATATGAACTTCGAATTTCAACTATTAAATTTACGTTTGTCATGAAGACACGTCTGTCTGATATCATGACATATCACTTTGGTGTCTAGACGAAATTTTGATGAAGCTATATCTTTTTAAAGCTTATTTGACTACCTATTACAAACCTGTGGGTTATAAAATATAATCCCTTTGTTTTACTTAGTATCAGTCTGTTCTTGATTAAAGATGTAGGTATTGTACTCAAAACGAACGCCATTTACTTGGTATTTACTGCAGTTTCACCACCAACAAAGTCGAAAGTTTTATTATTTTCCGTTTATACCAAGTTCCCGCATTAATTATAATCTAAATAAATTTGAAGGATATTGGTAATCTATTGCTTCATATGTTTGAAAAATTTCTCTGTTCAACAACGCAAATAACGCAATGAATGTTGTTGAACTGTCATAATGAAAGTCATTCCTACTCTTACGCAATTAACCTGCTGAGCAGGGATAGGTTAACGCAGTGTATTATTATCTATTTTTGTCGTATACGATATACCAGATGAGGAACGTCACTGTATCATATATCCATCTTGGTCATTGTCTTCTTCAGCACTACACACATTAATATATAAGATTACTATATTGATATATAAGATAAAAATAAACCTATCCGTTTGTAATATCAAGTCTGCAAAGGGGAAATTAATTTTTTTTTTTTTTTGTCTGTAATGGAAGCTACTGGCGTCCTGAATCTGGATTGCGCTTGCAGATAACACGGAGCGAATATATATGCGACTGTTAACTACACGAATAAGCATAATAAATGGAGTCTTGGAATAGTTTCCTGTCGTCTTCAGTGAGACAAGACGACGGCATGCGACGTAGCAATAATATTTTATTTATGAAATTAAATAACTGCGATGGAAAGTTTTATATTAGGTACTAACAGTCTGCCGAGGACCACTCGTATGTGGTAACACGTTGACTTTGAGCTGGCCTAGCGCATTACGGAGTTTCAATAGAATAAGAGGCCAGCTAATACTGGTATCTAGTGGAAAGCAGTGAAGGCACTGTGGGAACGGCCCTGAGTTGTGGGTCGTGGGTTTGAACCCAGCCAGGCGCTTTACTTTGTGTAAATAATTTCATCACCACTGCTCTCAAAACGCTGAAGGAAACCATCGTGATTAATCGGCATGTCTTAGAACCTACCTACAATTCGAAGACATGAGATATCTACCTACCCGCACTGACTCCGCGTGGTGGATTACAGCCCACTCCCTTTCAAAAAGAGGAGGCCTTTGTCCCAGCAGTGAGAACATTATAGGCTGATTTTTACGCTCTTTGCTCTTTAGTATCATTTTATAATACGAGACATCAATGACAGTTATCAGTGGAATTTTATACAGAGTGTATCAGAAAGGTGTGATCATATTCATCAAACTGGACTACTTTCTCCATAGGACCAACAACAAAAATTATCAACTGTCCCATACAAAACTTCTACACATACTCGACCCAAATGTATGGGACGGCTGATAATTTTTTCGCGATGACGATTTTGGTCCCATGGAGAAAGTTCCTCAGTCTGACGGTCAATACCACCGCCTTTCTGATACACGCTGTATATAATATATGATGTATGCATCGGTTTCAAATGTATTTTTCGTTTTAATTTTCATAATTTGAGAGAAATCCTCGAGTAAAAAAGTAAACCTACGTATTATTCATATTACATAATGACATATATTTTGTTTTCGGTAAATAAGGACAAAAAATGCTTCATAAACATTAAACAGCCCAAAACAAATACAGCTCGGAGCTAAATTTTGTAATCCCGCCTTTACAAGCAAAAAAGGGACATATAAGAGGACTCGTGGAAAGTTTATAGGTATTTGTAAATATTTGTACGAGTATGTAGGTACTTTATGTTGTGGCGGGCATTCTAAATAGAAACAGTTCTTCTTTGTGTCGCTGGTACCAGAGCTTGAATTACCCGAATTTTTGGGAACCGGTATTATTGGCCTTTGTGTGATACCAGTACCAGACATAGTACCTACCTGTACTACTGGTATTTCTAATCAGTATCGGTACTGTATCTGTACCAAAACGGGTACCAAACAAATATTCCATATTTAAGGTAAGCTTGGATCAGTTAATGGCAATAGGCTCGCCCCTATTACATGGGACTTAAACATAACTGGTGAAATGCGGGTGTACTATACGTACACCTCTGCCCAGGTGACCTGTCAGTTCACCAAACAATAATTCAAAAATTTTTACTTGACAAGCAACGATTGGCAAAAACATTATTTGTCATTTCATAATTTTACAACAAAAAGTTTACCAAATATTTCACTTAGCAAAATAATTATCCGATAAACTTTTATTTAATAACGTATTATTTGACAAACAATTCATTATTTTTTTCATTTCATTTCATAAACAACGTTTGGAATAAAAACATTACACAAAAATACAGATGCTGACAGAAACCCTAACCCTGGACGGTCGACGTCAGGGGCACCCCGAGGTTCGGTTGGTTAGGTTCCTTTAAACCCTGCAGACAGAAATAGGAGCCCCGCGCAGCGGGGCTCCGTCGATATTTAGTAGAAACGTGATTTATTCTAATGAATCTAAATGAGAAATGAAACATGTATAAATGATTAAATATCATCTGATGCATTTGTTAAAAGAATTGTTTGCCAAATAAATGTTTGTAAAACGAGTGTTTATAAAATAAAACATTTGCGGAATAAGTTGTTTTAATAAATAGTATACGAAACGTTGGTTTTAAAATGAAAATTTGTCAATGGAGTTTTGGTGAAACTTTAGTGAACCCTCTGCCCATTTCTTTGGGAAAAGAAGGCGTAGTGTTTTAGTAGAATATTATTAGAAATTAATAGAATTACTCCTAAGAACCACTTAACCTTAACCTTCTCCTTATGCAAAATATCTATGTAATGAAAGGATTATTTTAACAGTGTTGCTTAAAGTTTAACGTTTATTGTGTAAATGAGTCAGCAGAAAAATGTGGTGAAAATTTTACTACTTACAATAATTTCAGTATCTCATGACCGACATATGCAATCCAAATAATTAATGCTACGAACCGCATTGTTATCGTAATTAAAAATTAACGTCACGGAATTGAAAGAGTAACAATATCCGAAGTACGGTGATTACTTACTAATATGATGTTAATAATGATATCATTTACCATTTCACAGGCTCGGTAGCCCCATTGGTCTCGTGGTCACAAGTGCGTCTGCTGAGCTTGGGGTACTGGGTTTGATTCCCAGTCGGGCAAAGTGTTATTGGGTTTTTTCGTTCGGAATTTATTAGTTTGGACCTGGACTTTAGAAGTTGGCGGTGTGATGCCTCGGAAAGCACGTTAAGCCGTTGGTCCTGCGCCTGACCTCTCTCCGGTCTTGTCGCATTGCCGTCCCATCGGACTATGAGAGTGAGGGAAGAGAGTGCACTTGTGTCTACCAACACACTTGTCCACTCTCCTGTACCGAAGGCTAGTCTCTGTTGAGATTGGCCGTGATGACCATGGTCTGGAGGACTATATTTTTAGTTAGAAAAACTCGAAAAGGGTATATTTTGTGCGCTTCTGCTCCCCAATATATTTTTTGTCTTGCATCGAACGTGCTTTCAACAAAACAACCTCGTATGCACAAACACCCTAACACTTTTCTCTCATGTCAAAACAGGATAAAGATTTGACGGATTGTCAACAGAATACAGTCACCAGGGATTGTCAGCTGAATATAGTCAACGGTAGTGTAGTGAAGACATATATGTAACAGTACAGGATAGCCTTTACCAGAACTGGTAATTGTATTAGTGGTTCAGGAGCTTCAATATCATCAGGATTGCCGGAATATAGCAGTTCCTCGAGGCCGTAGTACGACGGCAGCTACACTGACATCCTCTCTGTCATCAGAAGACAGCCGCCACGCAACCATCGATGCGACGATGGGACGCTCTGCTAGAGTGACAGTCATCAGCCAGTGTCACTTTTATCCAACCTTTACGGTGATTCCAGTAACTTCTTTACAAAACTAGACGGCACCTTGCTGTGCTGTCATATGTATATTAAGTAAAGTTACTGGTTATGTCCTTCACTTTCTCCGAGTCAGGATTATGCGATATCCCCTAAAACGGCGATAGATTCGAAATAAAACGCCCCATGTAAAAATATACATCTCCTCTAATAGTGTCACAATAATGTTCATGTGAAATTGGATTATTCCAATTGCTATTCAAAGAACAAAGGGCGAATGAAACAAAAGATATCGAGGGAAACATATTGTGGTTTTTGAGCAACGTTTTGTTTTGTTTTGTGGCCGTACGTGGACTAGCTCTCCCAGTTTTTGTGGACATCGTGGGGGATTGTTAAGCAAGATTTGTGTTCAGTGAACAAAAAACTTTTTTTTTGCTTATTATCCTCATTGCCTTTATGGAGTATAGAGGGTGTGTGAAGTACGTGTAAATCTCTTAGAACGTGTTTGCTGTTTATGCTTCGACGCTTGCGTGGGAGCTGTAAGTTTTATGATGTTATAGTTACTAGGGGCGTTGTTACGTCGTACAGTGTCGTGTTAAATATATGTAGGTACTTCAGCATGTAACACAACGCTTAATTTACTTAAACAAACATTTAAAAACCAATTACAGAAATTAAAGACACTATTAACATACTTAATATGATGGCACGGTTGGCGCAGTGGTTAAGCGATTGACTGCTGCGCTGCGTGTCGCGGGTTCGATTCCCGCACGGAACAAATATTTGTATGGCCTACAAGTAGTTGTTCCGGGTCTGGCTGTTTGTGTATGTGACTTTAAATGTTTGTAATGACACAGGAGAAATTCCTAGTGTGGGGCAACGTTTAAACAAATATATATATATATATATAAAACAGGAAATAAGAAAACATAAAGTTTAAGATAAAACGTAAAAAAAATTGACAACACTCTCATGAATCCCTCTCACCGTACTTCTGACTTTCTAATATACGTTGTCTTCTATATGATATTAAACATGAATATGTATAATCAAGAGCAGAATCTCCTATTAATTTTATGACTTTTATTACCTTTAAAAGCCCGTCTCTGAGACGTTAACAGCCAATAATTTATATAATCATTTTGTTTTCAATAATCTTATACCACCTATTTAAACAAGCAAGTCCTATGCAAACAACTCCAACTTTTGCTAAAAACACTTTGGCTTTTAACAAACAACAACTATTCTTTTACAACAAATCGGTTTTATTTAACCATTTACATTAATTCAAGTACAGTCCGGCACTAAAGCGCGAAGTAGTAAAACGTAAAAGTGTAAAGTTGGTCATGAATATATAAAGTTGTGCGTCTATTTGTCACTCAATTGGACCCAGCTGAGAGGGAATGGTCCCCCGAACTACGAAAGAGGGTACGACCCAGTAGATGAAGGCATTAGAGTGTTTTATAGACAGACATGGCGACATTGTCTTCATAATTGCAGTGTTTTATGAATGTGAAATTGTGTTTCTCAGTTTAATGTTAGTTAAATGTGGATAGTCTTCTTCTAATAGAGAGAGGGGCCCGTGGCTAAATAATAACAGCCACACAGGTCGATCGATCAGGTTAAGCTATACTTGCCACGGTCGTCTGTGGATGGGTGACCATCTTTACATACCGAGACCCTTTCGAGCCTCGGAAAGCACGTTTAAGGCGTTGGTCCCGGCTGTCAGTCATGGATCTTTGACAGTCGTTACGGGTAGCCAGAAGCCCGAAAGTCTGATCAAGGGGTATCGCACCCCTCTTTGAGGAGTGGCTAGAGAGGCGTCACGGCGCTCTCACCTACCGCCTGACGCAGGTCCTTTCCGGACACGGATGTTTCGGGAGGTTCCTGCACATAATCAGGCGGGATGAGACGCCCGGGTGTCACCACTGCGAGGATCGCCCAGAGGACACGGTGGAGCATACGGTGGAGGTCTGCCCCGCTTGGGCAGAGCACCGCCGTGTCCTCGTAGAGGCGATCGGCAGCGGCGGCGACCTCTCGCGTCCGGCCCTGGTGCAAGCCATGGTCCGGGGCGAGAGGGAGTGGGAGGCGGTCACCTCCTTCTGCGAAGCAGTCATGCTAGCGAAGGAGGTGGCGGGATGGGCAAGGGAGAGATCCTCACGCCTCAGCCGCCGAGGGAGACGCTCCGGGCGTCGGGAGCCGCGTGACGACTCCCGGCCACCGTAGGCGCGGGCCTGCGGGCGGAGAGCAATGGGTAGCTCTCCGTCCGATCAGGACCAGGCCCGTGCCGGACGGCGCGTATGTGTTCCACGTGCGCCTCAAAGAGATGTCAGCGTAGTTGACGGGGCCCGACAGGGCCGAAGCCTGCCGGGGTAGCGGGATCGTCCGAAAGGGTTACCGTTGCCCTGGTACATAAAGGGCTAAGGAAGGAACACGGGTGGGTTTTAGTCAGTAAGAGTCTGACACTCCCTTCTGCTCCACCCAGAGCGGGAGGGGTCATTTGATGATTTCCCATCCTCAAAAAAAAAAAAAAGTTGATCGCAAGGGGTATCTGCCGGGGTAGCGGGATCGTCCGAAAGGGTTACCGCTGCCCTGGTGCATAGAGGGCTAAGGAAGGAACACTGGTGGGTTTTAGTCAGTAAGAGTCTGACACTCCCTTCTGCTCCACCCAGAGCGGGAGGGGTCATTTGATGATTTCACATCCTGAAAAAAAAAAAAAGGGGTATCGCATTACCCAGTAACTGGGTTGTGAAGGTCAAACTACTAGAAGCCGATCCCAACATAGTTGAGAAAAGGCTAGGTAGATGATGAGTCTTGTTCTAATAGTATTTTAGACTGATTTGGTTAATAAAAATTAATACCTATTAAAACCTACATTTTAAGATAGGTATCTTGCTTTTAAATACAATTTTCGAAACAGTTCAATCGGGTCTTGAATTCATTTTGTCTGTCTCAGGAGTTATTTGTTATTTATTTATTTATAGGAGAACCAATAGGTATAACAGAAGGATAACAATTGTATATGAGACATAAAGCCAATTATTTTTATTTATTTATATATACTTTATTGCCATTATCATCAGCCTAAAGCAGTCCACTGCTGGACATAGGCCTCCCCTGTTGCACGGCATTCAACTCGATTGTCGATTGTCTCGTTTGTACTTTATTGTACACCACAAAAATACTCTAGCATAAAAAATACATCGAACACTACAAAATATACAATGAAAGTGAGGTATGTTGAGTTGTTCGTAATTTTTCTACTATAATATCTAAGTATATTTCATCTACATATCGGAGTCATTCGTTTGACTATTCGGTACGCTAGCGCCATCTCGTGGCTCTAGACAGAGTCTAGCCTGAGTTCGTGGGAGTGGACGGGAGCTACAGCTACAAGAGCGGTGGAACAGAGCTCTCGGGATCATCGAAATATTGGACTTCGTACGAACAACATTTGCTCAGACACTGTCTCGCGTTCCGTATCGTTTTCATTCGTATCATTCTCTAGTGTGAATAACTTGTTCGTAAATTATAATCTGATTTGAACTGCAAACCGTTTTTCTATTACGCTATAACCAACACTACCCATAGTACGCCCACAGTAATTAAAATATGTCTGATATTAACGAGAGACAGACATACCTTCTCCGTCATACATAATAATATTAAGGTAAATAAGTTAAAAAAATAGCGACATGTAAAAATATTTCGCTACTTTTTGAACGGATAATATGGTGGATATTGTATAGTTGCTTTGAAGAAACTACCTGTATACAAACAAGTAAGTACCTACTTACACACTTTGTAGCTAAGTATATTTTCACAAAGCTCATATACGTACAATGTACTTTCCAGACTTTACGTACGTAGTTTAAGGAGTTACACAACATAGTCAGGTAAACGTTTATGATCTAGGTAAGTATAAGTACTAGTTTAGCTTGTTATTACCTCTCCAGAACATATAATTTGTCAGCCTGAACCAATTGATTGCCCTGCTTAGTCTTGTTACAAGTCCTTTGTGTGAAAATCCTACTATATAAACGCGAAAGTTTGTGAGAATGGATGGATGGATGTTTGATACTCTTTCACGCAAAAACGGAACGGATTTTGATGAAACTTTACAGTAATATAGCTTTTACATCAGAATAACAAATACAATGCTTTTTATCACAATGTTCCCACAGGATCGACACTTATGCGGGTGAAGTCGTGGGATACTGCTAGTATTTACATAAGTTAGTAAGTACGACTAGCTATATCTGTGTCTAATAGAAACTAAAAATCTCCTGAGGTCCTATGGGATGACAGAAAACATTCAATTACGTCCTGCGCTAAGTTATTAAGTTCCAAGTTTTGAATAAATATTTAATGTTATAGTATTTTGGAATTGGGCCCGGTTGATGGTAATAGGCTCATCCCCTATTTTATGGGATTAATATATACACATGGTGAAATGTGGGTGTACTTAATGTAGGTACACTTGTACCTAACCCTGTGGGGAATACAGGCGCGATGTTAAGTTATTTTGTATTATTATAAGACGTGTTATATCTTAGAAGTTGATAGCACTATGCCATGGTGTTCTCAGTAAATTAGTTTTTGTTATCACAACAAAGACACAACACATTATACCAAAACAACATAAAAACTCCTCAAGCAAACTATTATTAACAAATTCCACACAAAATAACTCGCATAAAAAGGGATAGCCTTTATGCGAAACTACCAAATCAACTTCGGCAGTCTTAATAACAAGTTGGTACATCATAAAAATGTTATGTTAATGCCAAACATTCTTAAAACATCAACAAGAAACAAACTGAAGTACAAGTCGCCTCATAAAATTAGGGGCGGCGCGACTCCGGCCCCACGTTCAATACCCTCTCAAGAAGTATTACTCGTATTATGAGGGGTCACAAAGTGAGGACGGCGATATTGGCAGCCCTTACCAAGCATCGTAAGAAGGTGAGGAAACTTCACATAAAACCTAAGGAGGCAGGTGCATTCCATTTCCAGGGTACCGAAATGTTCGCGTATTTCACGCTCAGCGCGTCATTACCGCTCCTTACAACGAATACGCCCGCACGGTGTGTTACAACAAAAAGGGTAAGAATAATAATAAAAATCTTACGGCGTCTGGAGAGACGAATAAAGTACGAGTCCGTGTTTTGCTTGTGTAAGCGCTATTGTCTGTCGAGGTAGTCATACGTTTTTTGACTGATTGTCGTTTATACGGCCTACTTTGACTGTGAATCTCGTATTTTTTTGTATATTATATGTTTTTATCATGCTAGGTTGCTGCAGAAATAAAACATTTAAAGTCAACAATATACTGCCTTGTTGAGCTCTTCTCTTTTTTAATAAGAGAATTTCATATATTTTTACCACCCACGTAGTAACCATCATTTTATATAGCTATGAAAATGTAACTTAAATATCAAGGGCTACGACGGCGTAGCAGTGACGTCACAAATTCGTAGGCCCTGCGTAGCACTTTGATCAGTTTCAAATAAGTCTAACAGTTAATAATAATGAATGTGTGAGTTGTTATCGCGACTCGTTTCTGTTTTTAAGCCGACCTATTTATACTGAAAAGCTATAAAATTAACCATACCCTCACGCATTTCGATGGTACTAAAATAAAAATTAATTCACATACTTATAGTTCATAAAAAATAATAAAACCTTTTAACAATTTACTCTGCGTCAAAGTTACTTTTATACTTCAAGAAAAAATAAGCATGACAAGACCTATTAGAAAGTTTTCATAGAGCCTAGTTTATCAAATAATATTTATACTAATACAAATAATATAATATTTTACTCAGTTTTTTTTCTAAAAGCAAGCTAGCTCAAAATAAACAAAATCGTTAGAGAGGCACATTTCACATTTATGTAATGGTCCCATATTAAAGGAGATGAGCGTTTTGCTATTAACTCGACTGCTAATGAAGACTTTCAAATGGAAACAACAAAAAACACTTTACCACAACCAGGGATCGGGCCCAGACCACACTATCAGCTCACTAGAGAGAATCGCAATCAGAAGCTTTGTCTTTATTATTTTTTTAAGTTAGCCTATCCAACCCCACTACTGGGCAAAGGCTTCCCCTAAGTATTTCTAGGAACTCTTTTCCCGCACCATCTCTAACCACCCCTCACGGTACGCGTCTCGGTCGTATCGCCACCTCTTCCTAGGCTGGCTTCGGCGGCGCCTTCAATCTACAGGCACTCATTGGGTTGAAACTTTTGCCCAGCGGCCATCGTACCTACATGCGGCTGATGTGACCCGCGCAATAAACATTTGAGCCCGACATCCTTCTTGCCTACGTTCATTGTGCCAGTTTTGGAATGCATCATGTGTCCTTCTTGAAACACTTAAATCCTTTTACATTCAAAATCAATATATCGGTACAGAATTTTCAAAATCACACCACATATATTCGTTATTCTGATAATAATATGGATGCAGCGTTAAATGTGAAGTAGAAATGGAAAAATGGCAAACACTGGAGTATGAACACAACGCTTTGTGAGAGAAAAGTGGATCATAAATATTGAACAGAAATTTTTCAACGTGGTTGAGAATCTATCATGTTTCATTGCAGCCATCGCTAAATTATGGTAAGTAAGGTCTATTCGAATCCTTTTTTACAGTTGTTGTTATTTCCACCTAAGCAAACATCAACTTTATGATAGTGTTAATTAAGTTGATCTTAGACTGACTAGCACTATTGAAAATGTCATAAAAATTATGAAATTGTAGGGCAAACTAAAGTTTATGTGTAGGTATAACAATTGTTTTTCCTGAAACTTATATTTGTTAACATGTTTGGAAACTAAATTGTGAACGCAGATTAGGTACCTACTTCCTATAAATTTTTGCTATATGGTTTTATATTTCAGTTGTTGATAAATACTCATGCTTCAGTTCTGCGAAATACTTGACTGAATACAATATTTCTATTGTAATACAAGCAAACATTGGCACATCACTAAAATAGTATAAATTAACATTAAAAACGACTTTAGTTATTATTTTTATATGCTGGCAATAGTATGACAGCTGTCAGATGGTTGGATCGTGAGAGGATCGCCGTAAAAAGTTAACAAAGTAAAGTTTTTTTACGTTTGATGATGTCAAAATTAATTTCAAATCGATTGATTTTAATGTGACGCTATGCTTGCCGTGTTAATATTAAGAATCATTTTGTGTATTAGACAGGATGTTAAATTGTCTGTTCCCGTTGGCATACGAATATCTATGACAGTCTTTATGGCTAGTTAGTCGCCTAAAGCCTGAGAATATCGGTGTGTCCCAGTAGTTTCTTTAGTTCCTTAAAATAGTTGGAATACATTGAAAATTACTAGAAACGTATGAATTAATTCGGTGATAGATCCGGTTTATTTTTCCTTGATGTGAGAACCTACTTACTCACTTTTTAACTTTCTGGCCTTTGCTCACAGTTGGACGCAGTAGCTAAGCTAGGAACTCCCCAAAAAATGCGTTAGGTTAAGTTAGAACTGTGACCAATCACAGCCGAGCCGAATTGGTCGCAGTAACTAACCTAGGGCACCCCGCCCAAATGGGTGAGTTTAGGTTCGAGCTGAAACTCTAACCAACTGCGTCCAAGCTCGTATTCTAAGGCTACACAATTACTTGGCTATTTAGTATTTTAGGACCCCAAAATATATTAATATATTTGAGGGACACTGAGGCCAGGAGGCTCATTAGTGAGATAAGGCACAGGCTCCGTGACAAAACGGGTGACTCCCGCTCCGGCTCGTTCTTGGTGCAAAGGTTAGCCATCGCCATCCAACGTGGCAATGCAGCAAGCGTTTTGGGTACCTTTGCGCCGGGAACAGTTAGGGGCGGGTTATATGACTAGGCTGACCTGTTGTTCTTGTCCTTATATTATTGTATTTTTGTTGACATTTCCTTGTGTGTGTTTTGAGGGACATAAAAAGATTTATTAATATGCATTCGTGATATTAGAGTGTACAATAATATTTTTAAGAGCTCAATATGGGAATTATTAAAGGCTCAAACATTATGCAATTTTCCTTTAAGTATTTTTAGCCTTGAAATTAAAATATCTCGAATATTCATTGAGAAATAATATTCTGCTGCAGTATGATTAATGATCCATATTATAATTTTTATAACAGTATAACAGTTGGACGAAGTTTCATATGAATATGAATGTCACTTCTGAAGAGGAAGCGGAAATAATAATTTCATTCTGATGTATCGGTACATCCGAACCTACTATCGGTTTTATACATATTTATGACGTACAGTCACGAGTAGTCGAGCGAGATATGTACATATATGATGGAGAAGGTGCGTGTGTCTCGTTATCATCAGCCATATTTTAATTACTGTCGGCGGACAGTAATTAAAATATGGCTGATGATAACGAGACACACGTACCTTCTCCATCATATATGTACATATCTCGCTCAACCAACACTACCCATAGTACGCCTACTATGGGTAGTGTTGGTTACAGCGCAATAGAAAAACCGTTTGCAGTTCAAATCAGATTATAATTTACGAACAAGTTAGTCACACTAGCAAATCACACACTGTAGGTACACGACACGACGATACGAAACGCGAGACAGTTTCTGAGCACATGATCTCCGTACGGGATGTCCAATGGTCAAGAGAGCCGCTCCACCTCGCTGCTCGGTCGCCTCGACTCCCACGAACTCAGGCTAGACTTTGTCGGGCACCACCTGGTGACGCTGGCGTCCCGATCAGTCAAACGAACGACTGACGTATATCCGACATATTATACACTTAGTAACTTTTTGAAAGTCATTTTCTCCTACTGTACTGAATGTAATTTTGTGTTGTTACAAGCATAGCACTGTGGAAATTGTTAAACCTTATACTATTATTATGCAATAGGTCTTATCTAAAAGTTGATTTTCATTTGAATTTTGCTAAATGATAAATGATTATATTTTTGTAAGGGCTGATTTTTCCAACGCCAGATAATTTTATCGAATGAATAATTTTGAATTTTGGACAGTTCTTTCATACAAAATCTGTCAGACGTCAATTTGATTCCTCGAATAAAAATTGTCTGTCGATTGAAGAATCAACTCTAAGTAAGTTTATACAAACACTTTTTACAGGTCAATAAATGCTAAGTGTATATAATTGTGGTGGTTACTGTAGTGTGCAAATTGTAATAGCGCAATTGCCGAAGTATGTATGGACCTACATTTTAGGTTAATTATAATAAGGATTCCGTTTAAGGAAGAAGAAGTTGTATTTATTAACTTGTTCATAAATCTGCCTTATTGGAATGAACTTAAATCTACTTAAACAAATGGGCGGATTGTCGACCTTCCTAACTCGCGAAAGACCAACTTTTATCCAATACAGGCGTTCTATTTATAAGCAGTCATCGAAAGATAAGGGCCTCGATTTCTATTGTGTGAATGAAATATTGAGTTAGTTTATTGTCTTTTATTGTTATTGTCTTCGCAATATCCTGCGTTGGAGTGCTCCACACAATTACCGTGTTTCGTTGATTCATAGTCTTATTATATTTTGCATTTCAAAACAGCGGAAAAGTGTTGAAAGCCACGCTCAACAGCAACTTGTGAAAAATGGCGCGAGACTTTATTATCGCGGATTATGAATCGCAATAGATAAGGCATTCAGCGCGCCCTCATTAAAAAAGGGATTCCGGGGAAAAAATAATAAAGAAATATAGTGTAAGCCAGTCTCATTTGTCAACTTGCTCGCATTGCATGCAGTGCCTACATCACTCGAGGAGTGGCCGACTTTTTATTCATTCCGGTTTTACGACGTACACAACTTTAATAACTCACTAACAGAATAAAAATACGTTCCTAAAAAACTATGTGTTCATCGGTGACATGGTTCGGTGCGACTCACGTGGCCGAGATACGAATCAGTGTAATTGTAATTGGTTGAAGTGAGAGACGACATAATCATTTTCTACATTGTTTTGTTTTGTTTCGAGCTAAAAAGGTTTGAAGTGAGTGGTTCGTCTAACATTCTAAAGGTGGCGAACACTTTTTCTCCAATTTTTTTAGGGCTCTGTAGCCAAGGGGTGCCCGGATCTCAGTCTATTATTAAGCCTCCGCTGTCCGTCCATCTGTCTGTCAGCGAGCTGTATCTCACGAACCGTAATAGGTAGATAGTTGAAATTTTCACAGAGTGTGTATTTTTACTGTCGCTATAACAGCCAATAATAAAAATAAAATTAAGTTAAAAAATAAAGTGGGTCTTCACACAAGAAACGTGTTTTTTCGGCGTTTTTTGTCTTATGGTACTCCGACTCACTCTTGGCCGGTTTTTATGAATCATTTCATGATGGTCATTGTAATTACAAGATAATACTTTAATGACTTTCAAAAAACTCCACAATTCGAAAAATCAAATTTTCGCATCGAAGTCTGTATCTTATCTGCTTGAAAATGTACAAAGAATTCTTAGAAATGACATTAAAAAACAAACTTAACTACAGCATCAAAGAGCAGACTATAATTGACACTTGAAACAATTAAGAGGCACTTTACTCTGTTTTACAGTTATTCCGTCTGATTCGGAAACCGTTTTCACTGCAATAACATGATATTTCATTGGTGTGCATTTTGCTACCTGTAGTTCGACTGAAACTGAATTAAACAACACGTGAGTCATCCGTTATGAATGGTAAATACTGTATGTTCGATGTACAGAGTATTTATTCAGTTGTATTGTGTGAATATGGAAAGAGCATCGCGATTAATCTGTTAAAACCTTTACTGTTTTAAAATACTGCTTATCGATTGTGTCAATGGAATAATGTACTCTAGGTACTCGTTCGTTAATGTAGAAAGAAATAAAAATAGTATAACACTGCACACATAAAATGCGCATTACAAAAATCATACATGGTAAAGCTAAAGCCAAAATCCAGTATTCGAGAGAAAAAAAAAAAAAAAATCATAAAATTTGAAGTTAAATAATGTGAAGACGACAATACGACAATAAATGTCACTTGTAATACTAATTAATGCATACTCGTAAGAGTATTTTGTGTGTACCCTGACGCTTCCCCCTTAATTCGACGTGTCAATAAATACGGCGGGTTACTGTACGCCTCCTTTCAGCGTGTTTTAAAATTTCGCAAAAGGATTGTGAGAAGAGGATCGTGGGAAGTCTCCTTTTGTGCGCGTGTTTAGTATATGCAACTGTATTCTTCAACCCGTTTGGCGAGTAGGGTTGTTCAAGAAACATACCGCGACTGTTCATTGTAGCGGTCCTTGAAACTAGCCTGTGAAGTCTTATCCTTCAGACGTCTACGGGTTCAACCTGAGTATAGAAAGGGGATCGAACTTTTTTGTATGGAGACTGGCCTCGTCCCGGTTCGCCATTTTGATTATTTTTCAAAATGGCGTCGTACGGTAATACCTATATATATGGATAGGGGGCATATACACGAACAAAAAATGTCATGTATATAATGTCCTAAACTGTCACTAACGTGATGGTCTTTATGGCTATTTTGTATTTGGAAGAATTTTCATCCTTATTATTTCGTTTTCATTTAGCGTTCTGTCCGACTTTTTTTTTTTCTTTCGACCCAGTAGGTTTGTAGCGTAATGTAAAATAGCCAACCTTCCTCAAGAATTAAGCTTTCAAATGCCCGGGTGTCACCACTGCGAGGATCGCCCAGAGGACACGGTGGAGCATACGGTGGAGGTCTGCCCCGCTTGGGCAGAGCACCGCCGTGTCCTCGTAGAGGCGATCGGCAGCGGCGGCGAGCTCTCGCGTCCGGCCCTGGTGCAAGCCATGGTCCGGGGCGAGAGGGAGTGGGAGGCGGTCACCTCCTTCTGCGAAGCAGTCATGCTAGCGAAGGAGGTGGCGGGATGGGCGAGGGAGAGATCCACACGCCTCAGCCGCCGAGGGAGACGCTCCGGGCGTCGGGAGCCGAGTGACGACTCCCGGCCACCGTAGGCGCGGGCCTGCGGGCGGAGAGCAATGGGTAGCTCTCCGTCCGATCAGGACCAGGCCCGTGCCGGACGGCGCGTATGTGTTCCACGTGCGCCTCAAAGAGATGTCAGCATAGTTGACGGGGCCCGACAGGGCCGAAGCCTGCCGGGGTAGCGGGATCGTCCGAAAGGGTTACCGCTGCCCTGGTACATAAAGGGCTAAGGAAGGAACACGGGTGGGTTTTAGTCAGTAAGAGTCTGACACTCCCTTCTGCTCCACCCAGAGCGGGAGGGGTCATTTGATGATTTCCCATCCTCAAAAAAAAAGGCGTAGTGAATGATTTGGTGTGTCAAAAAGACACAGGGTTGAATGATGACGCTTTTTCGTGTAATGAAACATGGAGACGTGATTAAAGAGCTTGAGTCATGTAAGCCGGGAACCACACCTTGGAACGCGGCCGCGCAAAATTAATAATCAAAATTACTCTTCTTTACCGTCTCATAAATTACATTGATGGTGGCTCACAACACTTAGAGAAGCCATAAAAGCAAGCTTTATTAAAATCAAACAACAGGTGAAGTACTGCGACATAGCATTTCAAAAATATTTTTATTGAAAGCTCTTGATAAAAGACTCAATAATAAATGGAATATCGAAATTAAAAGAAACAAGGAACAATAAACGTCAGAAGCAAATCATATCTTCATTTTCATTCAATTGTATTGTCTTGTTCATTTTTATTGTGAGCGTTTTCTAAGCTATCGGAGTATTGTCGGAACGTAAGAGGGATTCTATTGTGTACTTAAATCAACGAGGGGCGGACGCGGCGGCATGGTTAGCAGAAACAAAAGGCTCTTTCTAAAATCAACGTCGACGCCTTCAAAAGTGTCACTTCACTGGATTTCCTTTTCGTTATTCTTGCATGAAATTGATGGTATTATTTGTGTCGAAGTTTTGGCTAGCCTGAATTGTGGAAAGTTGTACTTGTTTACTTTTTATTTTATGCTTTGTAAACATCCTCTATTAATCTCCTATTCTTCTTCGCTTCGCTCTTGACAGAGCAGTCGTGGTCACGATAAATTGTGCCAAATCGCCGGTGTTGTCGTAGCTCGATGACCTCACTCCATCTGAAGGAAAGAAAGAAAATACGATTATTTGTGGTTAACATGACGCAGAGAAAGAACACAAACACAAAAAAGAACAAGTAAAAAAGAAATTAATATTTGTATTGCCTACAGATAGTTGTTCCGGGTCTGGCTGTTTGTGTATGCGAGTTTAAATGTTGTGTAAACGCATTCATGACACATGAGTAATTCCTAGTGTGGGGCAACGTTATTTCATAAGAAAAAAAAAGAAGTTGGGGGAGAATATGCGTCGCATCCACGCAGCGTTGACTTGATGACGTCATCTGGTGGTTCTGCTAGATGACAGTCATTCATTAACAGGGGCTCCAACCGTAGAATTACTTTGATCCACCTCATCGGTAAGCTCCCGCTTGGCCTATTACCCTCAACTCTGCCCTGCACCACTAGACGCTCTATGGGGTCTTTATGCTCCTCTATTACTATAAGCCACTAAATGGTCGGTCACAGGGAAAATTGATTTATATACTACTTTGAACACGGATTGGCATTCGCGGTTCGCTATTACTGATTTACGGAATACACTCTTTTTCGCCTTTAGATCAGATTAATTGTCTGAAGACCAAAGAAACGATGGATGGACTGTAGGAATGATGATATGGTTAGGAAGGGGGTGACTACCGAGATGACGACTAATACAGAAGTATGGAAGAAAAAGGAATGTTGCGCCTACCCCAAATAATAAGAATAAGAATAAATAAAAGAATAAGAAAAAAAGTAGAAGAATGATGATCAGATTGATGGTCTATTTTCTGGCTACGAAATAAATTTTGTGTTTATATAATTTATTTATAAACAATTTTATTGAATACATCTTCCTATTTTTCACCGCTCCCTTAGTCACTTTTACGATACCGTGGGGAAATTATCATTGGTTTCTATTTAGATTTGGACCGCAAATCAGCCATAAATATGTCAAAAATAATGTTTTTACGATTGAAAACATGATGATAGGAAAAAAACTGATAGACGAAATTATAATACTTAGATGTGTTCTTATGCCGATAAAAAATGTTTATAGTGTATAATAGGGATTTGTAAACGTTTGTAAAAACCGCTTGGTATAGTTAAGAAATATTATGAGATTGTATACATAAAATGAGCAGTGATGGCCCAGTGGTTACGGCCTCGACTTCAGAGTTGTAGGTTGTGGGTTCAAACCCAAACAGGCGCTTTACTTTGTGTAATTCATTTCATCATCAAAGCTCTCAAAAACCGGTGAAGGAAACATCGTAAGGAAACCAGCATGTCCAAGAACCCAAAATTCGAAGACATGTGACATTTACCAACCCGCACTGCGCCCGCGTCGTGGATTAAGGCCTATTCGCTCTCATGGAGAGGAGGCCTGTGTCCCACTAAGGGAACGTTGTAAGTTGATTTCAATTTAAATTTCAAATAGCCTTTATTAGCACTCTTACAAACTAGTTTAACAACATATTTAAATTAAGAGTTTAGACATCCGAAATCTCCAGATTACTTTGCTCTTTAGCACAGGCCTCCCCCAGGCTTTTCCATAGCTCACGATCGTGAGTTTTTGATACATAAAAGATTGCGTTTACAATTTTCAGTTTTCGAAAACTGTTAATCTTTCCACGAAACATTTTCGACACAAATCGTAAGTCAGACGATCTCACGATCAAACAAATGTTTCGTGGCCAACTGTAATAAAGATAATGTTTATTTTTTAAACAAGGAAGGCACGTGAAGTAATCGCCATAAAATGGCAGGTAATGGGGCCACTAATTAATGACCCAACCAATTATGACACTGAATTTTTAAAGTGCTACATCGCGTGTCACACGACTGTCCCAAATTAGATGATTTTGAATCCATTTGTCTTAACTATAGAGATAAGGAAAGGTGAAATTAAAACTGTTAGCAAGTGGTTAAGCTATTGCAAGGTATGCTGTAAACAGTTTTCAACTATACATATAATACACCTTCAAAAATTAAAATGTAAAAGTAAGTTTTTCTATACATTTTTCTATCATTATCTAGTAACTGCTCTCAAAACGGTGAAGGAAAACATTGTGAGGAAACTAGCATGTCCTCGAACCAAAAATTCGAAGATATGTGACATCTACTAACCTGCACTCATTCACTACGCCTTTTTTTTTTTTTTTGAGGATGGGAAATCATCAAATGACCCCTCCCGCTCTGGGTGGAGCAGAAGGGAGTGTCAGACTCTTACTGACTAAAACCCACCCGTGTTCCTTCCTTAGCCCTTTATGTACCAGGGCAGCGGTAACCCTTTCGGACGATCCCGCTACCCCGGCAGGCTTCGGCCCTGTCGGGCCCCGTCAACTATGCTGACATCTCTTTGAGGCGCACGTGGAACACATACGCGCCGTCCGGCACGGGCCTGGTCCTGATCCGACGGAGAGCTACCCATTGCTCTCCGCCCGCAGGCCCGCGCTTACGGTGGCCGGGAGTCGTCACGCGGCTCCCGACGCCCGGAGCGTCTCCCTCGGCGGCTGAGGCGAGGATCTCTCCCTCGCCCATCCCGCCATCTCCTTCGCTAGCATGACTGCTTCGCAGAAGGAGGTGACCGCCTCCCACTCCCTCTCGCCCCGGACCATGGCTTGAACCAGGGCCGGACGCGAGAGGTCGCCGCCGCTGCCGATCGCCTCTACGAGGACACGGCGGTGCTCTGCCCAAGCGGGGCAGACCTCCACCGTATGCTCCACCGTGTCCTCTGGGCGATCCTCGCAGTGGTGACACCCGGGCGTCTCCTCCTGCCTGATGATGTGCAGGAACCTCCCGAAATATCCGTGTCCGGAGAGGACCTGCGTCAGGCGGTAGGTGAGAGATTCACTACACCTTGTAGAATAATTCCTTTCTTTTTCTCAAAACATTTATTGAACTCCAACTCTTTTCTCCCTACCATTTGATTTAAATAAAATTCTATTTGAAAGAATTTAAAAATCGATATCGTCAGAATGTAACGGCTGAATTGCCCATCACATAAACCCCTTATCGACTCATTTTCTTTCCCCTTTCACCGAAGAAATGCGCGACTCTATAATGGTACCGCGTTTGGGTTTGGCTATTGTTTTCTTGTTACGTAACGCGTCAGTTTGTGTTAATGTAGTTTATTTAGACAACGGACTTGCGGGGTTCGGTCTGTGATAACAATAGTAGAAGGGGAGCGTATTGGAGTGCCCGTGACTTCACCCTGTTTCTGTTTTCCAACGTGATAGTCGTCATGTAATTATAACATAATTCACGCAACCCCAAATGAGAAGTATCGTGAATACGTACACGAAGGAAGTTGCTTGTTAAAACATTGACTAACGTGAACAATTCGTAGATTTTATTTGATTAAAAAGCAGTCGTTTGTCATTTCGCTTTACATCTTGTTTTAATAACAAGGTGGTATAATGCGGCAGTAGCAACAAGGGTGTACGCAGTACGTAGTAAACATTTAATTAGTTGGATTTCGGTACATTTTCGTGAGAGTTAGAATCACGCGATATAATGGGGCCTTTTGTTTGGACCGCGGTCGTTAGGCCCTCCTAGTTTAAGTGATAAATTACACGTAACAATTAAAAAGTTACGTGGGTCCGTGCTCAGCCGTCACTAATGTACTCTCGAAATGTTAAAAGAGGTGTAAAATTATTGTGCGTATTCATGTTAAAATACTAAACAAGACGAGACTATAAAGTCTGACGATGAAAGTTGAAAAATGGGTTTCGAAATATTTTTTACTTTTATTTAAATGGGTATTTTATGCTGCCAAACAATGTAAAATAAGTTTTTACGAGCTACTCGGGCTGTGCCTATCGCGTACTGATAACACTGATTTACAATCGTACATGTTCCCAAACTTTCCCTTCAGTATTCTTGTCAAGGCTAAAAAAATGTTTTTGAAGGTTCCGTTCTAGCACAGGCACTTTATTTGTATTTCAACACAAAAACGTGGTACAAAAACAATTTAAATATTTATACTTGAAGAAAAATCACCGACATCTACAACTCGGCGTAAAAAAAACTATTTGCCACAAAGCCTTTGAAAATTCAAAATATTGTTTTATGACACGCAACGTTATCGCTCACCCTTAACGCACGAAATTACAATATAAATCAGTTTTAAAATAAAAGAAAAACAGATTTAGTACACTTTCAGCTTTTAAAAGCAAAACGTGACTCGTAGACATAACGCTACGGCGTGGGTGCTACGGTGCTACGCCGTAGAGGCACTACGATAAATCGTATTTAATTTATATTGTTGTATTATCGCTATGTGTGTTATTTAGCTGGGATTAAAAGTTGGAAAATAAAGGGTATAAGAAATAAGTATGAGCAAATTGCGTGGTAAAATTCCTTTGTTTTGTTTAAGTAAAACTTAAGGCTTAATTCACTTTTTAACCCCCGACGCAAAAACGACGGGATGTTATAAGTTTGACGTGTCTGTGGGTGTGTGTGTGTATGTCTGTCTGTGTCATCGTAGCTTTTTTTTTTTTTTTTTTTTTTTCTGGGTGGGAAATCATCAAATGACTCCTCCCGCTCTGGGCGGAGCAGAAGGGAGTGTCAGACTTTTACTGACTAAAACCCACCCGTGTTCCTTCAGTTGCCTGTGCCAGGGGCCACGGTATCTCTTTCGAACAACCCGCAGCCCCGGCGGCATCGGCCCTAGCGGACCCCGTCAGTTCATGCTGACAGCTCTTTGAGGCGCGCGTGGAACACAACGCGCCGTCGACCCGGGCCTGGTCCTTACCGGGCGGCGAGCTGCCCATTGCTCGCCGCCCGCAAGCCCGCGCCTATGGTGGCATCGTAGCTCCCGAACGGATGAACCGATTTTGATTTAGTTTTTTTTGTTTGAAAGGTGAATTTGTTAGTACTGATTAATACTCTGAGCATGTTTCAGCTTTTCAAGGTTCACACTATCAGTATAAATGAGTTTTGATTAAATTATGTCAGAACAATAGCGCTTTGTTTTTAAGGTACTAGTGAAATCTTCATAACGTGAATTGAGTTCAGTACAGACATCTGAGGGGTAATTAATTTATTCTCGTAATTTCAAGGACACATTGTGATCTCAGTCTCGATCTGTCAAAAATACCTCTATAATCATTTTTGACAAGTTTTTGACACTGGTTGTGACTGAGAAGAGATTGCCACTAGATTTTGAATGTTTTTAATTACGGGGATTGGCCGTCTGAAATACGAAACATGTTTAAGTACCGTATAAAAATCAACCTGCCTACACTTCTCCCAACTATTTTGGGTTCAGCTTGCGGTCTTACCGGATGCGGCTGAATCCAGTTTTTTTTTTTTTGTTTTTATAGAAAAAGACGTTGCCCCACACTAGGAATTTCTCCTGTATCGTGGGTGCGTTTACAAACATTTAAACTCACATTCACAAACAGCCAGACCCGGAACAAATACTTGTAGGCCATACTAATATTTGTTTCGTGCGGGAATCGAACCCGCGACACGCACCGCAGCAGTCAATCGCTTAACCACTGCGCCAACCGTGCCGTCGATTTTACACGAAGCGACTGCCTATCTGACCTCCACAATCCAGTTACATACACGATAATATCCTTGGTAAGACTGGTTGTCGGACTTTTGGGGTTCTGATGACCATAAAAGATATATGAATGACAGCCGAGACCAACGGCTTAACGTGCTTTCCGAGGCATGAATATTGAAGGGGTTTCGATATGTAATAGCTAGTCACCCATCCACGAACAGACCACGGCAAGCGTAGCTCAAAACCTTCGATCAACCCGTGCGGCTGTTCTCATTGAGCCCCGAGCCCCTCCAAAACATTTATGCCACATCTATGTGTAACAATAAACACCAAACATTTCCCACAAAGAAAGACATTCCAGCAGACATTAGCGATGATATCTCAATACATTATCCGGGTGTTCATACTTCCATGAACAGACTGAAATACTTCTTTCGCCATCTTTCTTAAACCTTTTATTTACAAAACACACTGCTGTCACATTAAAATGATGAAGTTTACACTTAAGAACCGTGTAACTGTTAAAAACCGGCTAAGTGCGTGCCGGAGCACAGTGAAGCGTTCCGTAGACGGGATGAATATTTACGCATGCACAGTATTGATTTTACCGGCCGCAAAAATAAAGTCCGTGTTTTATATTTCTCGAAAAAACTATGAAAAATAAAGTATATAACATTTAAAAAAAATGCATAACTTATGTCTTTTTTAAATGTTATGTAACTATAAATTAAATATCTTCGGACTTTTTCCTTTACTTGTGCTGTGAGACCTTGCTTTTTGACAAATCTCAGGATTCTAGATCAACGGGAAGTACCCTACAGGTTTTGCTTTATTCGCAAGTCTCATTTGGGCCATAAATGGCCGTATTTTTTTATTTTGTTTACCTAAAAGATTTATTTTTAACAGCTCCAAGGGATTCGTAGTTCAAAGTATTTGTTGTCAATTTTAACTTGATATCTCAACGCGTTCCAGAGCAAAGGGGCCTTGATAGACAGATGAACATCGAATTGAAATAATATTTGTCTTTTTTTTCCTTTCCGAAACCCTAAAAAAAGTACGATAGTATGAGGCTCTGCCCAGTTCTCAAATGAAAACCTCTGGCATTTTGCCTATAGTTCGTAATATGTAAGGTTTTATGGCTTTCATCGCGCACGAGTTTAATTTCATGTTTTATGTTTATTACTGTGTGACCACGCTACCAAACCGTACCCGCGTTGGTTTCAAGCTAGGGTCGTGACGTAAGGAATTGGAGAAGGATCATTCCTAAAAATGAATGTATAGTTTTTATCACTACTGTTCGCAAAACAGACACCAAATTTAAAACTTATTTATTGTGAGAGATTGGTAAAAAGTTTGTTCAAGAAAGTATCCAGTCTTACTAAACAGTTTTAGTTACTCAGTAGTACTACCTACTATGTTCCAGTTTAAAGGAGTCTGTGTACTGAAACAATAAAAATTAACTTGTATCTTGGCAATGCTGGCAGTCACCTGGGCTCGTTTCCGGATGACAGCGATGCGGCCGAGTACTTCGACGCCCAAGTATCCTTTTTAATTTATTTGTATAGTTAGTTCGTAACTTAATTTAGTATCTAGTGTAAATAGTTTTGTGTTCAATATTGTATAAGTTCATTTGTAATAAGAAAAATAAAAGCCCATTTTACATTTAAAAAAAGTTGTATCTAATTTCATTTAAAAAAAAACCTGTCAAGTGCGAGTCAGACTCGCGCACCGAGGGTTCCGTACAAATTTGTAGGTATGTAACTACAAATTTACGGTTTTCGGATTTTTCCTTTACTTGTGCTACTTGACATTGCTTCTTGCCAAATTTCATGATTCTAAGTCAACGGGAAGTACCCTATAGGTTTTGATTTCCTTGCGAGTGTCAAAATATGCGGCATAAACGGAACATAAACGCCCGTATCTTTTGATTGCGTTTACTTAGAACTTTGATTTTTTCATTGCTTCAAGGGATTGCAGCCTTGAATATTGGATATTAATTTCAACTTGATGACTTTACGGGTTCCTGAGAAAAAAGGTCTTAACAGACGGACGGACAGACAGACGGACAACAAAGTGATCTTATAAGGGTCCCGTTTTTCCTTCTGAGATACGGAACCCTATCTCAGTACCCGGGTTAAAAGCGTATATAGGTGATGGTAATTCCACCCTCAAAGATTTTCTAGATTGCATAGTGAATGCTCGTGTGATGTTTACCTTCTGATTGTTTTATACTGGAACATTCTAGGTCGTATGGATCTATAGGTACAATAAACATGTTAATTCGTTTATTGCGAACCATCAGTCGGGACTTCGTATTCCATTTTTTGTTGTTTGTCTGAACCATGTGAACTATGGTCTTATTTCGTGGTTCAAAAACTCTTTCTATATTGTGGTTGTGTTAAGCAATACCATGAAAATTCCTCAAAAATTATATTTGCTACACAGTAAACAAGCACAGTTATTCTTATTGAATCCAACAAAACGTTGAAACTAAACGAATTCAAACTTTATATCCGTAATGAACTCGCAGAAGTCATAAAAAGAAACATTGTAGATTGCAGGGTGCAGTTTATTTACAACAACAAACTACCCAGTCTCGTGACATTTATTGAGACGATCGTGTATTTATGTACTTTTAATGGCATCGCACATTACGCGCACACTGCTCCCGGCGACGACATTAGCAAAGAAAACATCACAATTGATGTTATTTATGCCAATCGCAGCACTATTATGCCGATCTCGGGAAGTTTTTATCGCTCGTGCAGACTTTATCCTATGGCGAATGGCACGGGAGTTATTAGCGTGATCGTGGATACGTAATTTGTTGTTAGTTTAGTTAGTACTTACAATAAATTGAGAGATAGTTCTTACGTATTATGGATAGTAATAACCAATTCCTTATCTGCACGAGTAGCCTGAGTGAGCACCGTAGGAATGGGAAAAACGAAAGATAAAATGATAGACGCGATGTCATAAATTAAGGAAATCAATGTCACTTTGACAAGATACTTTGTAAATGATTATGACTATTCTTAGTAGAGCAGATTAGCAGATTTTTTGAGTCTAAATTCTATATAGGCTAAGCTATTTATGAAACAGCAGCTTCTTAGTACAAGACAATGAATTGTACAAAATTCTAATATTATTTTGACGTGATTAGGATCAAAACAGAACAAAGTACAGCACTCATCCTTGCTGTTCTGGATTAAATTACTTAATTAGGCAGATTGTCTAAATTCTGGGGCCTATACAGGGTGGCAGCGAACCTGAATCCATAGATTCAGTACATGATTCTGAACTGCCGTGCGTTGAAACTTTTCTTCGGTAAAAAAAAAAATACTGTTCCACTCATGTTCCAAAAATGCTGTTCGTAGGTATTGCGCTTTTCTATCAAACAGCAGTTTTTTTATGATAAACGACGAAAAATTTCTATGCTAGGTGGCATAAAATCATGTGATGATTTCATGGGCACAGTTTGCGCGTCAATGTCCCTGCACGCTGCATCTATAAAACTATTAAGCTTATAACATTCGCCCATAGGTATTGTGCTAGGGAAATAATTGTGAACGTTAAGCACCTCCTATGGCCGTGAGTCGCAGAAATGTTCGAGTTTAGTACAATAGGGCAATAAATAGCTTTTGATTGCTAGTTATTCCGCTTCTTTCATCGACTTCGTAACCTGTATAGGAATGGATATTTTTTATGGTTATTGCGTAGAGAATTAACGTTTGTATAGGGCGACACGAAATATGTATGGGGCTATATTTGTCGCAAATGGAGACTATATCTTTTGTCATAAAGTGTTATACATATTTTGGGAAAATTATTATACCCATATAGTTTTATATGGTAATCTTGACCAAGTTGTAAATAAATGGGGCCTAAAGAAGCGATATAGATTCGTATATATTGTGTTGGAAATATATCTTGGAATTAAACCGAAATTTCTAAAAAAAAAAAAAACTGCTAGATATCCTTAAAATTTTTTTTCATTCGAATATACATTCGGAGATGTATTTAGGACTTTAAAATACACCACAATATAAATCAGCTGCAAGTATCTACATCTACTGACATACCAACGCAGTATTTTATCGCAGTCTGCACCCTTTTACCACACCTACATCATCGTAATTACCCCTAAACCGAACAGGCTACAGATGTTATCAAACCACATTGGGTTTACAACCACATCTCGTACAAAAAGGCATACGCTAGGGATAAAGGCGGAGAAAATACTTGGCACGCCACAAAATCTATGGGATTTGTTTATTTCCTGTATTAGGATAACTACAGACCCTTGTTTCAAAAGTTATGGGGACAGTAAAATAGTGATACCTATTGATACTAAAGCTTTGTCTGAAACGGATTTGGAGATACATATGTTTTAGTTTAATAAAATCTGTTCATGTGTAGGTTTTTCGGAAACTTTTGCAGAGGTTTGAGGTTTTGCTTATTTTTTCTTAGGGTTGTCAATCCTTGTATTCTTTTAAAGTAATTAAGTTAATATTTTAATATAAACTGTTTCATTTTGTTTGTAAACTCATACTTGCGTACCCAGTCCGAGGGCTTGAGGTGCTGAGAAACACAGGCTATAAACCTAGTTCAGTAGCAGATGCTAATAAGTAGACACAACTGTAACTGATTTACTTTTAAGCATAATTATATGTAGCTAAGACAAACTGTGTAACATGTTTATTCTTTTTGATCTACTAAATGTTATATTATAAACAACGCTTTCAGGGCACTGTTGCGTCTTCCACGATATTGCAGTGCATCAGCAATGTTTGCGCACGCCAGAGTAGACAGCTTCTCAGCTGTCGTGCGCAATAAGAATGCGTCTTTTCTCGCCAGATTGCGGGGCAGTAGCAACAGCCTCTTGACAGTTATTGCTGATAGGCATGATCAAAGCCCCATTATGAGGCATCTTATAAAAAAAAACCACCCTGTCTTTAGTAGAATATAAGTACTAACATAGTTTATAAGTTAAATTGCCTTCTAACATCTAGAATTGTTAGTTTGTTGGATCTATGGTTGTCCGTGAAATAAAGATTATTATTATTATTTCAGCAAACTGATTTTCTTTTGTTAGTCTGCGCTGTCCTTCTCCTGGGCAAAGGCCTCCCTCCACTCCATCCATCGTTCGGGAGCTCACGTGTCCTCCTTCCAGTTTTAGCGGAATATGTCCAGTACATTATGGACAAAAAATACTTATGATGTTTTTAAACATGCGTACCAAACTCATACCTACGCTACTCATTAACTGCCCAAAAAATTAACCATTTCACGCAAACTTTTCAAGTAATTGAAATTAAGCTCCCTTTAATAAACTTGGAAAGAAGATGCCCGTGTTATTTTTAAACAAGAGTTCAATATTGCCAGGATAATGAATATTTACGAGACTCTCGCAACCTCGAAGTTACGCACCCTTATCATGATGCACAGAGGGCGATATTATAGGGTATGAGTAAGATACAGGGCCGAAGGGCGATAGGACAATGTACGAGCAAGAGCCTCGTTAAAGTTTAAATGTAAGTGTACTTCGAGTACTTTTGAAGGAAGCATTTTTTTTCTAAGGGATATTAAAATTAAATAGAATGTGGGGAGCGAAGGGAAGCAGACGACACTCATGCTGTAGTGGGGAAATCATCTAATGGGCATATTTCTTTTTTCTTCGTCTTTCGAATCTGCTAGGGCTATACAAGAATAGATTTAAATTACTTGTTTGGCAAAGTTAGTGGAGGCTCCAGGATCTTTCCACATCTATATTATGTGTTCAATTATTGTTTTGAAACCAGTGCGCAAACCCACATTAACCAAAAACCTTTTAATTAAAAACAGTAGGTACCAAACATGGAACTCCACAATTAAATCGCCTTAATGAGGGCTCGTCCCCATTAAAACTAGACGGTAGACTCTAATCATCCAGTCCTTAAATCAAGTACAAAACACAAGCTAGTCATGACGCCTCCACCAATTAATGAGGGTACAGTCAGATCTTGCCGTTGGACCTTTACAATCTAGTGCGAACATAAATTGTGATAGAGGGCGCTCGGGGGCTTGTTTAATTTCACGACTGAATAAATCCAAATGTTATACCGCGGAGACCCCGCTTGCGTAGTGACGTTTCCATCTGTCCCGTCCATAAAATTCTAGTGCTCTACCGAAAATTAGGGGAACTACGCTATTATTAACGTTTGCTCCGATACGTTATAGTTGGTTTTTAATTTTGATGGGGCACCCTTTTCTGTTTCATACTTTTGGAAAACTATTTATATTCCATTAAATATTAGGCCACTTTTGTTTCCTAAGGCTGTTGTTTATATTAAAATATTATAGATAATATTTGAAGCATGTTTCTCTTATTAATTTCACGACTGAGTAAATCCAAATGTTATAACCGCGGAGACCCCGCTTTTTTTTTTTTTTTGAGGATGGGAAATCATCAAATGACCCCTCCCGCTCTGGGTGGAGCGGAAGGGAGTGTCAGACTCTTACTGACTAAGACCCACCCGTGTTCCTTCCTTAGCCCTTTATGTTTCAGGGCAGCGGTAACCCTTTCGGACGATCCCGCTACCCCGGCAGGCTTCGGCCCTGTCGGGCCCCGTTAACTATGCTGACATCTCTTTGAGGCGCGCGTGGAACACATACGCGCCGTCCGGCACGGGCCTGGTCCTGATCGGACGGAGAGCTACCCATTGCTCTCCGCCCGCAGGCCCGCGCCTACGGTGGCCGGGAGTCGTCACGCGGCTCCCGACGCCCGGAGCGTCTCCCGCGGTGGCCGAGGCGTGAGGATCTCTCCCTCACCCATCCCGCCACCTCCTTCGCTAGCATGACTGCTTCGCAGAAGGAGGTGACCGCCTCACACTCCCTCTCGCCCCGGACCATGGCTTGAACCAGGGCCGGATGCGAGAGGTTTCCGCCGCTGCCGATCGCCTCTACGAGGACACGGCGGTGCTCTGCCCAAGCAGGCCAGACCTCCACCGTATGCTCCACCGTGTCCTCTGGGCGATCCTCGCAGTGATGACACCCGGGCGTCTCCTCCCGCCTGATGATGTGCAGGAACGTCCCGAAACATCCGTGTCCGGAGAGGACCTGCGTCAGGCGGTAGGTGAGAACGCCGTGACGCCTCTCTAGCCACTCCTCAAAGAGGGGTCTTATCGCCGCTATCGTGGCGTGCCCTGTGGAGACCCCGCTTGCGTAGTGACGTTTCCATCTATCCCATCCATAAAATTCTAGTACTGCCCTCTACCGAAAATTAGGGGAACTACACGATTATTAACGTTTGCTCCATTATGTTAAAGTTAGTTTTTAATTTTGATGGGCACCCTTTTCTATGTTTAATGCTTTTGGTAAACTATTTATATTCCTTTAAATATTAGGCATTATTAAAATATTATAATATCTGAAGCATGTTTTTCCTATTAATTTCACGACTGAATAAATCCAAATGCTATACCGTGGAGACCCCGCTTGCGTGGTGACGTTCCCATCTGTCCCGTCCATAAAATTCTAGTGCTGCCCACTATCGAAAATTAGGGGAACTACACTATTATTAAAGATGGCTACGATATGTTTTGATTGGTTTTTAAGTTTAATGGGGTACCCTTTTCTATGCTTTTAGATAACTGATTTTCTATACATAAGAATTATAGATATTAAAGTCACTTTTCGTGTCCGTTTGTGTGCTCGCGTTATTCTAAACTACGCAACCGATTTCGATGTGGTTATCACCATAATTCAAAGAATTTATTGCCTAAAAAGAAGTGTTACGTTTTCTGGGTTCATGTTAGTACGTGTGTGGTTTTTATTTGCTACGATCACGACTTCATTCGTCAAGTGTTGTGTTACTGAAAACATCACGACGGTTTGTAATCGAATACGTACTCTGTGGACATAGGCAGGCTAATAGTGCTAATCAAAAGTATTTACATCCGTCACCTCACACATCAGGTCCAGTTGAAAACCAGCGTCAGGCACTAAGTAGTTGTCTCGCATTTTTGCTGAACTGGGCCTTTTTGGTGCAGCGTGAGGCACACTTTCCTGCTATTTTCTTACATCGTACTTTACACTTTCTATTTTATTATTATTTGTTGGTACCATCAGATACTAAACTTCATCATCACAATACATCAGTATGTATCTGGTGTATTGTGTGTCTTAGTATGTGCTAAATAAATATATTTTCTTTCTTTCAATAGTTATTTGTTTGTCCCAGTAAACGTTTTTACTCAATTCTATAGGCCGGATACCGCCACTAGAATTTAGAACATTATTACATTCAATACATGAATGAAGTGGCACTCTAATACCTATTGGTTCTGTTCAATAGCCCAGCTTTAATGCATTTTCAATGCCTATTGATGGATAGATATTAATTTAGTTGTGCATTTCTGAATACTAATACTTGTGCTGTGGATAACTAGGTATTCAACGTCGGGTAACGCCTTAGTAAAACTTTACTAAGGCGTTACCCGACGTACGAACCAAACAGTTTAATGTTAAAACCTTTTCATACAACTGTATGAGAAGGTTTTAACATTAAACTGTTTTGTTCGGACTAACTGGCATATTATTTATACTTTGTGATTATTCTGTCTCAATTTATTGTTTTAATTATTATAACATAACATTCCCTGCATTCCCTGTGTGGGTTGGCTGAAGTATATACTGCACCCACATTTCGCCAGTTATGTTTAAGTCCCATGCAATAGGAGACGAGCCTATTGCCTGGCACAAATCGAGGCTCCGGGCTGCTACAATGAGAAAAATCCAATAATATTTTGGCCGACCCGGGAATCGAACCCAGGACCTCATGCTTAGCAGTAGTGGTTGCGACCACTAGACCAACGAGGCAGCCAAATTATATTAAAATTAAACGGCTAAACAATTCTTCTCTTCATTTTTAGGCAAACAACATTGTTTGTATTTACTGCTCCTACAAAATTCCGTAAAAGTCCTGCTAGGGCGAAAACATATACCCCTTTATTTATAAAGGTTGCTTAAAGTTAAGTAGTGATTAGCGACTGTTTAACCATACGTTTTTGACGTTGAAACGTCACTTAACTTGAATCATCGTTTATAAATAAATCCCTTTACCACCATTTCGTTTCATCCAAATTCATTATTTACCCAATCAATGAGTACCGTAAATAACGTTACTCATTTTAAAAACTGTGCTGAACAGGTACAATTATGTGCATAATTATCGAAATTATAATATTAACAGAATTCAACTACATTAATTTATGAGTAAACAATAATATAGGAATCGCAATTTTATCGTAATTTACTCAGCATAGCCTATAATATTATGTTTATTCCAAGTACACGCAGCAAATGCGTTTGATTAATAACGTATCCACTAATTAATCTTTTTTTAGGAATGAAACTAATATTTGATAATTCTACGAGTAGGTATGTTCATTTTATTCATCATATCTACTAACCATTCAAAAAACGTACGAAGAAAAATAATAATTAATTTTTTCTCCGAATTTACATTTGCATTTCTATTCCGAGTTCTACGTCAATGTAGAACGTTGCCGGTGTACGTCGTCGTCGTAGAGTCGGCGTGGAACACGGATAAGAAAGGCCCAAGTCATCTTTAGTTGGCGCTTAGGTCTCATAAAAGTTGACTATTTTATCAAGAAGATAAGTAGCAGTCCCAGTCCCAGTCTTCCTCTCCGCTAATGATAGCTTTCGATCACGAGCCTTGAAATCAACCTGCTTTGAAAGTCTACTAACATATCCAAGATCATACTTATGCGAAGGATGTCAAAATCAACACACAATGTACAGAGGCGGACTTATAGGCATTTTTTACCAGTCAACCTATCTTCAATTTGTAAAGCTATCCGACTCAATACCCGGATCAAAAACTCGAAAAGTACCAAAAAGGTCAACTTTCTGATCCAACTATCCAAACACTAGATCCAAATGGAAGCATGGATACATACACACGCGACACGGCTCCGCAATTTGTACTGTTTGATTCCGTTTTCAATACGACCAAAACAATATCGGTATATTGAAGAGTGAACAAACTGAATCGCGGGTGCAATACAATACATGGGTGCCCTTATTGAATATTTGCTCAGCGGCCACCGCGATCCAACTGTAGTATCGTTGTCAGAATTTATTTATATCGCATGTATTTTCGAACGAGTGTTTAAAGGGCCTCCATTAATTATTGGGATATCCCGTTTTATTTACACTGATTAATTTGTATTGAATAATTGGTTATGCTTTTGAAATGACATGAGTTGTGTTATTTGTGGGTTTATGGTTGATTTTCTACGTAGCTTTAATAGGTTTGAATTGAGCGCACAGATTTGAAATTTCAGGTTTCGTTTTGATCGTGTGTTGAATTGCTTAAAATTACATAGAGAACCGCGATTTTTTTATGTCCTATGATTCTGTACCCTCCCTTTTTTTAAGCAGGGTAAAACTTTTATCAGTGCGCAAACTGTTACCAAGAATTCGGCATATGATTCTAGTCCTCTTAGCATAGAATTTTATCATCGGTATCAAAAAAAAAAAATCTGCTCTTTCATAGAACATTGTTACACCTACACGGTCAAAATGTATGGAACAACTAATTATTAATTTTTATAATCGAAGAAAAATTTATACGCTAAGAGATCTAAAATCATATACAAAATTCATGGAATTACATTTTGTGTGTTGGTTAAAATTGTATACTGTATACTTGTGCATACTATTAGATATTATTTTATTTTAGGATTTAGCTTTTATGTTAATATTATAAAGTCAAAGTCAAAGTGTAACACAATAAAGTTTAATATTCCTTAAGGACTGCAATGTGTTTGTGTAGTGTCGTCATCATCTACCGACCCTTTTCCCAACTATGTTGGGGTCGGCTTCCAGTCTAACCGGATATATAGAATGAATACCAGTATTTTACATGTAGCGACTGCCTATCTGATTTCCACAACCCAGTTACTGGTTAATTCGATACCCCTTGGTAAGACTGGTTGTCAGACTTTTGTGTTTATATAGTGTACACTAGACATTAATAACTCACTATTTAATGTGGACGTGGTGTCTGTGTGTTTTTAATTACAGTGCACGGTGACAACTTTAGTAAATGAAACCGATTAATTTAGAACTGCAATTCCGCTGAGTATTTCGTTTAACTAGAGTTGAGGTTAAATAAATTTATCGAAGCTCCAGACGGACCTACCCGATGTAGCGATTGGAGTCACTCTACGAAGATTAACAACTGTAAACGTTTCAAACGGAAATGAAACGTTTTTCCCAAAGCTCTTGAAGGAAAAACCAGCTTCATTTGCATTCCATTCAAGATATTATTAGATTAACGTATGAGTATGTAAATAAGTAGTATGCTTATGTGTACGTTTATTCTGCTCAGCCAACACACGACTCACGAATGTTATAACAACGGCTGCTAATTATGAAAAGCTATGGGTTCGCGTGCAGTCGCCGCGCGTAATTATGCTAATCTTATTAGTCAATCCACTTCGCCTTGCAGTTTTATGTTTCTGCACAAGCTCTGCATAGCGCGCGTTTATAACTACTCCACTTTCTTTACTTCAATAGCGTGTAAGCCCGAACCATAATTAGCTATGCCATTATCGTGAGCATTAAACTATTTGAATTTATACCGGTAAGTTCAGTTTCATTATTTAAAAGCATGTAGTTTTGCCTGCCATTAAAGTATTAAAAACCTTGCAATAACGAATCAAAGGTAAATCCATTCTTAACAGCGATTTTGTCGCACAAAAGAAACATTTTTTTCAATCGCCTAACTTTTACGACACAAAGAGTAAGTACGGATTTACAGCGAAAGCCCCGCCTTTCTAACTTAGAAAATTTCACTTAAGAAACAAAAGTACTCTAATAAAAGAAGAACAATCATAAAAAGAGAGATGTAAGAACGCGCTTTCTTAAAAAATATTGGTGACGGCGCTCCGCGGTCATTTGTACACCTTACCTACAGCTAAGTTAGACTGGCAACTTTAGAACTACACAACAGCCACAAAAGTTGCTCATTTTTTTGCGTTAATCGTTGGGCTAGCCATGTTTGTCTAGGACCGATGGCCGGTGGAGCAGATGAGTCCTGGAGACCGCGTATCGGCAAGCGTAGTGTGGGACGCCCCTCATTTAAATGGATCGACGACCTCAAAAAAGTGGCTGAGACAAGTCTGTCTCAGCCACTTTTTTGAAGATGCGGAAGGCGGACGACAGGATGCTGTGGCACAGCATGGGAGAGGCATATGTCCAGCAGTGGACTGCGATAGGCTGAGTTGATTGATTGATTGAAACTTTGGTAAGCCAGTATGAATGGAAAAGGTCGTTGAAAAATATTGAACATTCACAATACTGGAAAAACACAATATTCGCGATAATTGTTCAATGTTATTTACGAACCAGCAATACAAACACTACAGTCACTACAGGTATATCAGTTACTACAGTTATCGAATGCATTATTCAGTGAAGTTAATTAACGCGTTAATGAATGAACAACTGCCGCATTCCACCTTCAGCATCATTATGGGTAGAGTACGAGTATATTGCCAATTTTAAAATATTGAATGAATACAAATGCTCTCTCAAAAACGTTATTAAGTAGGTACTTTAATTGGAAAGTGAGTGTGTAGTTTGTTGCTCGTCTGTACCAGTACTTACTACTGAGTTTGTTATCAAATAAAGCGAGCGATTTGTTATACTTAATGACTTTATTTTAGGACAGTTTAAAATTTAATTTGATCAGATTTTTCTTTGTATTTTCTTTTTGTACCATCCAGTAGATAACTTCCGAAATTACAAAAATCCGGTCAAGTATGTGTCGGACCACGACACCACGGTTCTGTAGTTGAGAAGGTTTTTGCCCAAAAACACACTTAACATTGTTGTTGATAAACATGTTCTCCCATACATCGTTATACGTCTCGGTTAAATCTTGAACTGCAAATGTAAGTTTGTAATCGCAAAAAAAATGTGATAAAACTACAACACACTTGGTGAAGGGGCCCGCTGGGCATGGCGAAGTATCTCCCGGGCCCCCGACTCATGGTACTAGAAAGAACAGTGGGGTTTTAGTTGGTAGGAGTCCGACATAACCCTCCGTACTTCCCTGACGGAGGGTATCTATGAGGATTTCCCCATGGAAAAAAAGGGTAAACTGAACCAAATTAACGTAACCGATAGTTTTAAACATTAGTCTAAGCGCAAAAAATCATGATATATCTGTTGAAATACATTCATGCCCTTCCGCTACCTCGATCGGCATGAATCAAAACTTTTGCATCAAAAAACTACAATTTAAAAAATATTTTTTAAGTGTAACATAAACAAGACAGTTTACTTTCTTCGCTCAAATAAAAGGTATAATAAAGTTGTCGGATTAAGCCGTGTTTAAAAGTAACATATTCATAAAGCTTAGAATGGAAAGGACCTGCTCTTTCTCGTGGCTTTCGGTTTAAAGATGTAATTATGAAATAATTTTTTCAAGCTTTATTCTAAATGAATTTACAATTGTAGACTCTTCTTATAATAATGTGCTATCCATCTCTGTAATTTTGCAGATCGATCAGGTTAAGCTACGCTTGCCACGGTTGGTCCGTGGATGGGTGACCAACTGTACTTAACAAGACCCCTCTGTGCCTTGGAAAGCACGTAAAGTCATTGGTCCCGGCTGTCATTCGTGGGTCTTTGACAGTCGTTACGGGTCGTCAGAGGTCCGAAAGTCTGACATCCAGTCTTACTAAGAGGTATGGTATTATAGTAACTGGGTTGTGGAGGTCAGATAGGCAGTCGCTCCATGTAAAATACTGGTATTCAGCTGCACCCGGTTAGACTGGAAGCCGACCCCAACATAGAGAAAAGGTTAGGCAGATGATGATCCGAGTTAAACCTAAGTCTTCGCAAAACAAAATGTTTTTCTGTTTGTGTTGTTTCAAGTTCAAAGAAGGTATCCTTATTTTTTGTACCCAGTTATTTATAGAAACAAAGCCATTAGAATACATTTTTCTTGTCATAAAAACTAACACAAACATGAATCCCATATTCGCCTCACGACGGCATATGATTTCCCGAGCACTCGGGGGGCTGGGTGTCACACCAATCCTCTTATTTCATTTGTCAGGGTGACGCGAAAAATGTCCACGACCGCTGACAATACGCGATCTGTCAGCCCGTGCGGCAACACACACAGACAGACAGGATGGATCAAGACTGATGGCTTTATCACCGCTTTAGGTGCCGTTTTTTGTTGATCGGTCAGCTCTGTTTAGATTCCGCCAACTTCATCAAAACGTTTGGCTTAATGGATGTCCGCATGCGAATAAGTCACAGACGCCATTTTTGTTTTTCTTTCTACATTGTGTTGCCGTATTTTGTTGGATTACGGGTTCTCGGAATACCGTAACGAGTCTGAAATACTACACTTATCCAAGAGGCAAAATCTCTCTAAGCTCACTAATACAATGAAAGCGAATACCGTAAAGTAAATTTAATCAATTCTGATAAATTGTTAGTGTCAGATTCTTATTAACGGGAGACGAACCCTTACGAATTGGAGGCGAGGGCGAGGAGGGAGCGAGGTGAGGCGAGGGGGGATTGAGACGGGTTGGGGGTCACCAATTAACGCACGTATTAACGTGGGCTCACCGGGGCCCGTACTATTTGGACGCGGATCGTGTCTCGCTCAACAATTCCTGGGACATGAGACGGGATTTGCTTAAATTCTCCGGAGACCCTCCCACCGTTCCGTTTTAATGATATTCCATTGTGATTATTGATGGAATACGTTTTGCGCCAAGTGTGTCTCAGTCATTTTGAGTGACGTCAGTTTTCATAACTATTATTTGAAACTTTTATAATCAGCTTTCAGTCTTTCAAATGAAACTAGGTAATAAACTTGAAGAAATATTTTTTAAGTTTTAAATATTTAACCAGATCATTTTAAATCCTCTTAAGATTTCTTTCTGCAACTTTATTCAGAACTCAAAATTAATTCAACATAAGTAATACAGATTTCTCAAATTAAATCCGAGATGCTACACGAAATATGACCACTATGATCGTAATTCAACAAAACCAACATAATTAAAACATAATTATTAATTATGTTGTCAAATTAAATCTCCGTACACGGTACGTTGTTTGTAATTTCATTAAGGGTATCATGTAAAGCAGTAATTTCGTTAAATAATTGTTTCCACAGAGTTTGTTCACGTTTATTAAAGGCCATAGATTTAGTGGGTGGCCCGGGTGAAATTACGCGAACGTTATCCCTAAATTACTGCCGCTAATATGTCGGTGAGAGTCTCGACTGCTTTCGGAATATGCTGCTGACATTGAATTTTACTAAAAGCCTTCCGTTTTACCCTCATGAGCGAATTTAATGAGATTCAGGGTTTATTTCCTGAAAAATTGGCACTCGTAAAAAGATGATTGATAAAATAAATGGCTTTTAAAATGATTGTCATATCTGAAACACAATGTTCAGTGAAAATTTTGGTATTCACGAGAAAAAAGAATTATAAGCTTAATCCGTTTCTAGGGAGACCTAGAAACGGATTAAGCTTGTATTTCTTTTTTCTCTTCTCCATCGATGATGTTCTAGGATATTAGATTAGACATCATGAATGAAGAGTGGACAATAGAAGTTGGTGACTCCATACTATGAAATGACGGCATGTAAAAAACAAAAAATCTGAAATTATTTAACCGAAGAGCAAACTTTTACAAAGTGTCTCACATAAAAGAAACCTTATCAAAACCATGTCTAATGTACATAATGTGTTTATAATAGGGGTTAAAGAATGAAATTGCCGTTTTATTGTAATAGGTACTTCGAATTGACATAGAACCTTCATGGTTTGAGATTTTTTAGTGAAACTTTTTTTACATGGTACCTATGAAGTTCTTCTTTTAAAAAATGTGCAACATTCGATTATCGACTTTCAGTTGTTTTTTTTATTCAGCTTAGACAAGAAAGATGGATACTTCGAAAATTCGAGTTATTTTTGAATACGAGTTCCGACGCGGAACTAACGCGGCAGAAACAGCTCGCAATATCAATGTTGCGTTTGGAGAGGGGACTGCTAATGAACGCAACGTGTGATTTTGGTTTAAACGCTTTCGTGGTGGAAACTTTGATTTGGAGAGCGAACCACGTGGAAGACTGCCCACACAGGTGAATAACAATGAATTGAAAGAGATGGTGGAAGCCGATCCGAGCCAAACTACCCAGGAAATAGCGGCATGGTTTAACGTTACCTTACCAACAATATTGACTCATTAGCGTCAAATCAATAAAATAAAAAAATAAAAAATCATGAGGCACCCCCTCATGATTTGACTGATCTGCAGAAAGAAACGCGTGTTGAAACTTGTGTTGTTGAATCGATACAGAAATGAAGGAATATTGGATCGAATTGTGACATATGATGAAAAGTGGATTCTTTACGATAACCGTAAGCGAAAAATGCAATGACTGATCCCAGGTCAAATGCCGCAACAGTGTCCTAAAGCAAAGCTTACCAATAAAAAGGTAATGGTAACTGTTTGGTGGTCTCAGCATGGTGTTATTCACTATAGCTTTCTCCGATCTGGTCAAGAAATACGGCACATGTCTACTGTGCCGAATTCCGATCAATGATAGCAAAACTAGCAGTAAAACAGCCCCGACTCATGAATAGATCTTCACCATTATTGCTCCATGATAACGCGAGACCTTATACAGCACGAGAAATCGTTTTAATTCTACAGTAACTGCAATTAGAAACCATTCGTCACCCTCCGTATTCGCCAGACCTTGCTCCAACGGACTACCATTTTTTTCGTGATTTGGACAATTTTCTACGTGATAAAAAGTTTTCATCTCAGGAGGCAGTACAAAATGCTTTAAAGGCAGTGCAAAGGCATAAATGACCTTCCTATTAGATGGCAGCAATGTATAGATAATAATGGTAATTATTTTGATTAAATAAATATGTTAAATTAAAAAAAAAACGAATTTCAATTATTCAGTACAAATCGGCAATTTCATACTTTAGCCCCTAATATACAGGCTGATTTTTTAAAGACCAGCCAAATTTAAGGATGTGGTACAGACCATCAAACTCAACAATTTTCTCCATGGGACCAACATCGTAATCGCGAATAAAAATTCAGCCGTCCCATACATTTAGGTCGAGTAGGTATTGAAGTTTTCTATGGGACAGTTGATAAAATTTTCGCGATTACGCTATTTGTCCCATGGAGAAAGTTGTTCAGTTTGATGGTCTGTATCACATCCTTAAATTTGGCTGGTCTTTAAAAAATCAGCCTGTATATGTGTATATACAGGGTTATTGGTAAAACACTAACAACCTTGCAGGACTGGATTACTAACATCATAGACAACAACCTTTGTTCTATGATTTTTTACAAAACCTAATACCTACATTTACCAAAAACAAACCTTTAAAATTTCGTTGTTCTATCTAACCCCCGCTCCCTTCTGCTGCATTTTGTACTAGACACAGTAGTTTGTTTACCTAATTAGCGCTTTTTTTGCTTCGCGTAGAGTTCGTGACAGAAAATCGAATAAAATTAAAGAATTAAATTAAATTGTATGAAAGTCTGGTGAATTATCTTATGAATTAATAAAAGACATAGAATAAAGGTTGTTATTTATGATGTTAGTAATATAGTCCTGACATGTTGTTAATGTTTTACCAAAACCCTGTATGTATATTTTAATACAAGGACGTTAGTTAATATTGCCGTGCGTTCCCATACTTTAGGCGAAATCTATGACTATGACAAAGGTATGTGTATGTATTTAGTTGGTAACCCTTTGTACAAATAAATAAAAACCAGCCAAGTGCGTGTCGGGCCACGCGCAGTGTAGGGTTCCGTAGTTTTTATAACAGCCAAGTGCGGGTCGTATTCGCTGACTGATAGTTTCGTATCATGCTCTAACTAAAAGCCAGACATGACTACCTACCTAACTTGACTTCCTATACAAATCCTCACCTGATCCAATAATTTTGCACAGAAAGTTTTTTTTTTTTGAGATTTGGATAAGACTTGTCATAGCCGGTGTAGCAACTGTTTTTTTTTTTACAAAACTTTTTAGGAATGAAGCAATAGCGCGATACAACTGACGCTTATCGCCATCTATCGACATGTCTATGGAGTTGTTCGAAATTTTCGGGTCTAATACAATGGGTTGACTATTACTCGTAAACTTGTAAAGCCCACTTGAGTGTGATAGTTTTCCTTTAAACTTCGTTATATATAGGTACTACTGCAGTGACATTTGAATTTCTAAATACAACCGTTTAGTTGGTAGAGGGGGGACACTTGACTCTATCGAAAATTGGTACTTAAAAGCTTGATAAGTCACGAACTGTTCACTTAATCAAAAAACGCTCTTTCCAAACCCCTAATATTTTTGAAAAACCTATCCAACGGTATCCCACACTATAGGAAGGACGAAAAAAAAATATCATCCCCAATTTAGATGTAGGGGAGGTACCCTGACTAATTGTTTTTTTCAAAATTCTATTTTACCACTTTTTCAGCGTCATTAACGTGTATAGTCATGCCAAATTATAACTTTCTAGTACCATTAGTATTTGAGCCAAACCGCGGACAGACAAACAGACAGACAGACGACATGGCGAAACTATAAGGGTTCCTTGTTGACTACGGAACCCTAAAAAGGAACCCAAATAAAAAGGCACACAAAACCATTTAATTGTGAAGTTGTGTCATGTTTCGCGGCATTAAAACGTGTGTGTCAAACAAATTAAGTTCTTTCCAGAGTTACGCATGAAACGAACAAAGTTGAGAGTGCCGAGTCCTGTCGCGGTTCGCGGTCGCAACTCCCTCAATCTCTCCGAGAATAGCTTTGTTTCACTCCAATGAGCCTTAACTGGAATGGGAATTGAATTAGAAAAATGGGGTTTAATTATAGAATTAATACAGATTGTTAACAGGAGGCTCACTCCCACGCAATGGTTGATTACGTCATTAAATTAGTAATATGGGAGAAAGTGTGTTCTGATGACGTTATTGGAATTGTACCTACTGGTAGTCTTTACGTCATTACATCCTACAAGGATTCATTTTCCGCGGCCATCTTTGCTGATTGGATTTTCTTTTAATCAAGACATGAGCATTTATCATTATATGGTATTTTGTACGACACAAAATAACTAGGTTTTTTTTTTCTAATTTTCGGAAATCGGCATGTGTGGGACACGCATTTTAAAACGCGGGCTAGGTGAGACCGCCCTGTAACTGCCCTTTTACACACACATAAAAACGCGGCCGCTTATACGATACCATAACGCGATTCTGTTCTCTGAAAGTGGTGTATTCTGAAATACTGTCAAAGTTAAATAACTAAAAAAACAAGTATGTATTCATTATTTACCAGGGATCGTAATTTTATTTGATTATTTATGTCTTTCATAACAGCTTCCTGAAATTTGACGAGGATGCAAAGCAACAGCTTGTATAGTGACAATAAAACAACAACAAAAAAAAATTTTAACCTTATTATTTCTACTCTCTTACTTTTAACTAAGGCCTCATTTACGGAGACGCGGGGCGTCGCGGGTCGCGTGCAGCGTGGCGTCTCGCGACGCGTCGTACGATTTTCTGTTTACGGAGCGGCGGCGCGTCAAGCGGCATTTATCATCGCACGCGTAAACACAAACGTATGGCAATATAAGACGTTGTTCATAGAGACGCGGGGCGGGAAGCGTGGCGAAGCCCGCCGCTGCGCGCGCGGCGAATCCTTAAGCGTGTAGCAAAGCACGCGGCGGGCAACGCTGCGGCGGACGCGGGATACACAATCAAACCGACCAGTTTTAGGTTAGCGGAAGATGGGACCGCAAATCAAATTAATTAGTAATTACTAATAATTAATTAATTAATTATAAATTAATTGCGTTCTGCAATTTCCGAATATGACTGGCAGAAGATTCCGCCGAGGGCATCGCTTCATCGAGAATTGCTGCTGCGTGCGCCGCCGCGATAAACGCCGCGTGAGAAGCGGCGGTGCCAGCCGCGGGCTCGGCCGCAAAAACCCTCCATTTCAAGCAAACGCGTCTAAAATCGATTCTCCGTAAACGCAGTCATACAATGCCATATGTTTGAATTTAGTGCGGGCCGCGCCGCACAACGCGACGCGCGACGCCCCGCGTCTCCATAAATGAGCACTAAATGTAGCTAAAAGTAAGAGAGTAGAAATAATAAGGTTAAAAAATATTTTTTTGTTGCTGTTCCACTACCAACCAACGACCACTACAGCTAGTGAGCTGTAGTGGTCGTTGACCCCATAATCAGCTGCAGTTACTTAAAATTATGAGGTCGAGGAAAAAAATTACATTGTCCGTGAAGTTTCACCATCTAATTTCGTTTGACCCTGCATATGTACTTTACACCCAGTATAATAATACCAGTCCATTATTGCCCCACTGCAGAGCAAAGGCCTCTTCGTATACAGAGAAGGCACGAGCATGCTTGCTCAAGACGGCTTGGCGATTTTAGACTTATATTAATTACAAGTCCAGTTCCACAATCAGTTTTTCTATATATAATTGTGTACATAGGTACCTACATACATATGTGTAAAGTACAACATTACAGTCCGTAGTAACATTGACCACAACGACAAGGATGCCGTCGTCTCCAAGTGCCACAATGACCCATTTCACTGGATTGCCTATTACAACTTACATGGGATAAGATGCAGCTGATACCCGATAAATAGTTGGGAAGCTTTGTTATAAAAAGAAAATTGATAGTATGGAAACATTGAAGTCAAAGTCAAAGTCAAATCACTTGTTTCAAATAGGCACATAAAAGGCACTTTTGAACGTCAAAAATAAAATTAAAATAAAATTGATTTTAGTCGCCCCTTCCAAAAGGTAGTTTTCGTATGGAGAAGAATGGGCAAGAAACTCCACCGTTACTCTTTTAAAATGTTTTACAATATTTTGCATACATTAATTACTCGTATATAATTATATGTGAAGACGATGCACCTAAAAATAACGACTTTTGAATTCTTTTACCTCTTATTTAATTGTGGTATAGAAACTTTTTTTTTTTTTTTTTGTGCTAAAAGAATTAAAATGGATTAATGAAACCATGACATATAAATTAACTATGTGATAGATACATGGTGCTCACATATTTACAAACATTCCAAAAGTAGACGATTTTCATAAATAAATAAAGAGTGATAAGTCCGGGTGTGACTTTAAGTAATTACAGAATGTAAATCAATGTCAAAAAAATAAAGAATAAATTATACAATTACATTAGCAACCAGTTTGATTTTGTCTAGACTCTAGAGATTGTCCTATGGAGCAGGACCAGCATGTTTCCAAGCATTCTTATCTTGGATATAATCCTCTAATTTGTAATATCCTTGCTTACAAAGTGTAATTTTAATATAAGTTTTAAATTTTCTTTTATTTAATTGCAATATTTCACAAGGTGTTTTGTTGTAACATTTAAAACAGTACCCCATAAAATATGTATGTACAGCCGCCAGCACATCACGCTACTACAATCTGTCAAATTTCTTTAATAGATTTTCAACTTTATCTCTAAAGAATTAAAGTTCTAGGTTGATTGGGAAAATTTGACAGTTTCGGATAGCTTGACCTGCTGATAATCTGAAAAAAGGTTGATCTAATTTATCTTTATTTCTAGTATTAAAATGATGTCTATCACTTATTTTATTAAAAAGATGTTGATTTTTTCTTACATACATAATATTTTCATAAATGAATTAGCAAGGTACCGTCATAATATTAACCCTTTTTACGTAAATAGTTCCCTAAGAGATTCGCGGCGACGTAGATTGTAAATGGCTCTGACACCTGTCTTTTGCAAAATAAAAATGGATTCAATGTCAGCAGCCCGACCCCACAGTAAAATGCCATATGACATAATACTGCGGAAGTAACTAAAATAGACCAAACGCGTGGTTTCTTCATCTGTTAACTGTCTTATTTTTCTAACAGCATATGCGGCCGAGCTTAGCCGCCACGCAATAGATGTTATATGAGGTCCCCATTGTAATTTCTCGTCTAGCGTGATTCCTAGGAAAACTGTCTGATTAACAAATTCTAGTTTTTGGTAATTCAATATGATGTCACATTCACTACTTCTAACATTAGGTAATTTAAATCTAATACATTTGTTTTTTTTTTCAATAAGTACTAAATTATTTACCGTAAACCAATGTTGGGCCTGAAGAATAGAGTTATTCACGTCGTCAAGATTTTGTGACCGTCGGTCTATTTTAAAGATCAAAATATGTGTCATCTGCAAATAACACCATCTTCGGTTGATTTTGAAGTAACTGGGGTAAATCATTAATATAAACTAAAAAGAGGAATGGACCCAATATCGAACCTTGAGGAACGCCCATTGTCATTTCAGACCCCAATGAGTTAATTCGTGATGTTTTGCGGTATTTAGCTGAATAGTTATTTCTACAGGGTGGCAGGGACATCGACGAACAACGTGTTACCATGGATGCAATACATGATTCCCATGCGTTGAAATTTTTCAAAGGTTATTAAAAAAAATAGCTGTTCCATACATTTCGATCGCGTAGGTATTCCACTTTTCTATAATAATAAATCATTGATTTCGGACTCTTACATATCCATATTATTTTTTGTAGCACAAAAATACTTATAAACTAAGTTAATATACAGAACAAAAAAAAAACACAGCAGATATTTTTCATGATAACCGACGAAAAAATTCTACTCTAGGGTATTTAAAATCATGTGCTGAATTCATGGTTACAGTTTGTGCGTCGATGTCCCTACCACCGTGTAGAATTAACTATTCAGCTAAATACCGCAAAACACCACTAGATAGTTAAACCATTTTCTTTTACAAAAAAGCAAGATATCAGTTTTGTTCAGAATAGCAAATCCATTCTTTAAACCGATATCGACACGCTCGACAAATTCTAAATTTACAGAAAAAAGTTACAAATTCACCTGTTCCCACGCAAAAAAAGACTAAGCTAATTACGCTCACCCATTCATCATTCATTATTCCACAACCACCGATATTGAAAATCATAACTATCCCAATCAGCGGCCCCGTGATTTACGACTAAGGCGCATTCGGAAACTGCCTTAGTTCGGGGATAGAAAAGCAATTAAAAACATATTAACATACCGAGCGTAGATCCGGCACCGTTCGTCGCAAGACCACCTGTGACCCATTATCAACGGCTTAATGACCCATATTATACCGTGATAGCGTGAAACTATTTCTACGGCTGATTCTATGGCAGTTTTGTCCATCTCTTTAACAGCTGAGTGCTTAACAAGTTACGTTTTAGTGACTACGGAGGTTATGCTACTTAAGTTAGGTACTGAGTTAGGTTCTTTTGGGCAATAAGCTGTGTTTTAGATAACTATATTTACTGAACTTATATTGTAGTAAAAAAACGGCTGTCTTTCGTATATCTTTGACAGTCGTTACGGGTAGTCAGAAACCCAAAAGTCTGACAACCAGTCTCACCAAGGGGTATTGTGTTACCTAGTAACTGGGTTGCGGAGGTCAGATAGGGATTGGTTCCAAAGACTTCGATGCTTCAAACTCTTCATGTTTGTATTCAGCTGCATCCGGTTAGACTGTAATCCGACCCCAAAATAGTTGGGAATAGGCTAGTCAGATTAATTTTTATGTTATAGTATGACTTTTCGCATCAGTTAACAGGTTTAAGTAATAGCTAATCCTTTGTCCCATAATAATACAGTACAGGCTGATATTGTTTTACACTAATACCGTTTTACAGTCAGATATTATGTAATCACTGACGCACCTCGGCGGACGGTTGGGGCAGGGTATTTTAAAACCACATTAAATTCGTAAGTATCTAACGGTAACCAGATATAGATTCCAAAGCTCGGAGACCGACTACGGAGCATCGTTCAGTTCGACTAATCTCATTTTTCGTTGACGTCCCGTTGACCGTGGCGGTGGGCAAACGCTGTAAGTCTTCAACCTTTCGTCACTCATTATAAATGAATCTTCCTTTTTCGTTTTAACATCAGGGCTGAAATTAATAGGAACACCTGTAAAAAAATTGTATAACTGTATTTCAAATATAACAATGTCATCTTTATCGCAAGCAACATACTTTAAATTTCATTCTTATCTCAGTGTTGTCACATTTCGGAACGCTACCTAATGATGTGTTTTTCATTTGAACATCTGTCTGTAATGTTGCCATATTTTAACGCAACGTGATAATTTCTAAATAACGCAATTAAACGGTAATTGAAGCTTACAAAGCCACTGTAATTAGCATGCTGACCTAAAATTTACATTGAATATGTGTCGTATCATTTTCTATCAACATTTGTGGGTTTTGAAATGGAAGGACGGATGACATGAATATGCATGTGTGTATTAACATCCTGAATAAATTGGCAGTTAAACTGTATTGAAAGTTTTGACGTGTTTGTGTACTAGCTGTTACTGTTGGCTGTTAGTGTTAAATGATGTTTCGTTGGATTTGGATCCATCTGGTTTGAAAAAGCTTTTGGTTGTGCTCATATACACGAGCGACACGCATCAACGGTAGAGGCAACTGCAGTCGTTGACCAGGCGCGGTCTGATGGGGGGGGGGGTCGTGGGGGTCATGACCCTCCCCCCCCCCTCAAAACGAGCAAAATCTTGGGCTGCGACCGCGCCTGCCGTTGACGAGTGTCGACTACTGCCGTCGACAACACGCCACTCGTGTATTTGAGCACCGTACTCAAATACGCGAACGGCACGTTGTTGACGGCAGTAGTCGACACTCGTCGGAGGGCGTCGAAGGGTGTCGCATTGTCGTGTTGTCGTGTGTATGCACACATAGTTCAAAGCACCCGCAGGCAAGATAGGGAAGATAGGAGAGTTTGAAAATTATAGCAGTGGTGTTCAATAAATCAACAATTTCTCAAGGGAAAATTAAGTTCTATATAAATTACAATATTAAAAGTAGACCTAATAGAAACCATTATTTTAAACCCGTTCTTGTAAGATACGATTAATATATCTTAGTTTAACATTAGGATGGCCGCCACGAATCAAGTTACGAACGCCGGGCGCCTCAACTCCTACAATTCGTCCGAGCCGTATCTCAACGAACAAAGTAGTAATTACGTACTGATATTGCAAGTAATTAAATAGGGACATAGAAAATGAAATGCTCACACGACCGACGGAAATTGCCGAAAATTCGGCTCTCATTGCGTCGGTTTTCTCAATTAAAGTGATGTAAGATGCGTAATAAAGGGCAATTTAGGTGATTTATGAAATCATTCATTATAAGCATTCGCTTGAGGTTAATTGTAGGCTCAGATGTTGGAATCAAGGAATCTTTGCGGTCACGACTCTTGGGGAGGTGATTTGTAGTGATAATAAAACGCGAATTGCCCTTTTTATTGTGACTGCAAATCAACTTGTAAACAATTGTTGTGTTTGCTGGCTAGAACAAGGTTCTTACTTAATTAAGACTAATTTTGCAATGAACGTTCTGAATGTCTTAAGTTTTGGTACTCTTTTATGTAAGACAAACATTAATAATGAACGCGTTAGTTATGAGTTTTATTAGTAGACGTGCACAAAAATACAAGAATTTATCAGTTTAACTTGCTTAAATCTATGTAATACGCTATCGCGACTTATTTGCCAAAAATGTAAGCAAATATGAGTTTATGGAAAAATTACTTTAATTTCTACACGATAAAGTTCAATTTACGCTACAACTTAAAAAAAAAATACATTTTCAATAGTGCTACTCACTCTGAAATCAACTTTTTTTTTTTTTGAGGGTGGGAAATGATCAAGTAACCCCTCCCGCTCTGGGTGGAGCAGAAGGGAGTGTCAGACTCTTACTGACTAAGACCCACCCGTGTTCCTTCCTTAGCTCTTTATGTACCAGGGCAGTGGTAACCCTTTCGGACGATCCCGCTACCCCGGCAGGCTTCGGCCCTGTCGGGCCCCGTCAACTATGCTGACATCTCTTTGAGGCGCGCGTGGAACACATACGCGCCGTCCGGCACGGGCCTGGTCCTGATCGGACGGAGAGCTACCCATTGCTCTCCGCCCGCAGGCCCGCGCCTACGGTGGCCGGGAGTCGTCACGCGGCTCCCGACGCCCGGAGCGTCTCCCTCGGCGGCTGAGACGTGAGGATCTCTCCCTCGCCCATCCCGCCACCTCCTTCGCTAGCATGACTGCTTCGCAGAAGGAGGTGACCGCCTCCCACTTCCTCTCGCCCCGGACCATGGCTTGAACCGGGGCCGGACGCGAGAGGTCGCCGCCGCTGCCGATCGCCTCTACGAGGACACGGCGGTGCTGTGCCCAAGCGGGGCAGACCTCCACCGTATGCCCCACCGTGTCCTCTGGGCGATCCTCGTAGTGATGACACCCGGCCGTCTCCTCCCGCCTGATGATGTGCAGGAACCTCCCGAAACATCCGTGTCCGGAGAGGACCTGCGTCAGGTGGTAGGTGAGAACGCCGTGACGCCTCTCTAGCCACTCCTCAAAGAGGGGTCTTATCGCCGCTATCGTGGCGTGCCCTGCGCTGGGTTGCGATAGTCGCGCCTTCCATGCCACCATGAGATCGCGCCGGAGATCCGTCCGCTCCGCCGCGATTTGTCGCGGGTGCAGAGTTTCCCCCCGACGCAGTGCCTCCGCGCGCCAGTCATACAGGCGCGCCAGGACTATCGCCTCCAGATCCCATGGCGGCAGTCCGGCAAGGAGGCTTTACGCCTCGCCCGAGATCGTGCGGTACCCCCGGATTAGCCTTACGGCTACCACCTTTTGGGGTGCGTTCAGATAGTGTGCAGCTCGCAGCCGCAGTGAACGCGCCCACACCGGGGCCCCATATAGGGCCATGGACCGCACGACCCCCGCGTAAAGCCTCCGGCAGGAGGCGTTTGGCCCCCTCAGGCTGGGCAGGAGCTCTGAAATCAACTTAATTACCAATAAAATAAAGGGGATATTTGTTTAACTTGAAATAACATCAATTTGAAACAAAGAAGATAGTTTTTTTGGGCCCACTGTAGGTAGTATAGATTGTTACGTCTACTTCAAAAGCAGTCGAATTGTTGACATTTTTTATAAATTGTTCTTAGGTCATATGAAATTTTATTGCAAAACATTTATTTGTACAAAAAGGCAGAAAAAGGCTTTAACTCAGTTAGTACGTTTGCACGGAACCATATAAAATATGCTAAACCTATGCGGCTATTCAAAACAGGATTATTTTTAGATAAAAACGATGGTCGTGTGAAAAGTTCAGCTGGGTCATGTGTGTTGGTTAGGGTTTTATGTCTTCGTATATAAAATATAGAATACCGATATAACCGGCATCAAATATAGCGTCATTTAACCAGGAAACAATCATGTACCTTCTTTGGCGTTGCTCAGACATGTTATGGCCTTGCAATCATACAATGCCTTCATACAACCCGAATCTCTTCAGGGCGAGAGTGAATAGGCTTCTTCTGGGCAAGCTCGCTCCGCCGTAGATCTCTTCCCTGCCTCTGGGCTGGATTGAGGTCAAGAATGAGAACCTTGTCAATAAAAAAATAAAAAAAACTCATCATCAACTGCCTAGCCGTTTCCCAACTATATTGGGATCAGCTTCCAGTCGAATCAGATGCAGCTGAATTCCAGCATTTCATATGGAGCGACTGCCAATCTGGCTTCCGCAACCCAGTTACTAGGCAATACGATACCCCTTGCTAAAACTGGTTGACAGACTTTCGGGCTTCTGACTACCCGTAACGACTGCCAAAGATTCACGAATAACAGCCGGAACAAACGGTTAGCCACGGAAAGCACGTTACGTTCACTTTGCGATCTATGGCTAAAAAATAGAGTGAGTGTTCTCAACGCAGATTTATAATAAAACACCCGTATTCTAAGTAATTTTCTACACTCCACTTCATGTCGAATCAGAGCGAGCGATTAAAACTTTTCTTGAGATCTATGTTTTTTATCATTTTATGTCCGCACCGCACAGGTACTACGTGAAAATAAATAAATAAAAGTACAACAAAAACGTAATCTTAAAAGTACAATTTATTAAGAAATGACCCCATAAAAAACCTATTTTATTACATTTTACACAGATTTTTACACGATTTTAAACCTAAAGCCAAGAACCCTCCCGAAAGGTTCAGTTTAGCGCAAAAGTAATGCCGGTGACCCTCCTGGTCCACAAGCAATATGTAATGTATGGAGCATGTGCGCTCTATGAAAAGTGGGTGGATTCGAATTTGTACCTAGAATTTGGATGATCCTCACCTCCACTAAGTAAAATTGACGTTTATGTCAATTTGTAACAAGTTTTAACTATCAATGTCAGTGATGAAGGCGGAGTCAACGTGGAGGGGAGTGTAGGAACTGACTTAGAATATGGGTGTAAGTCTCTAACAAAATATAAAGTCATGGTGTTCGGGTATCATCCTCGTAATTTTAAGAACGTTCACAGTCTGATCTCAGTCTCAATTTGTCAAAAATACCTCCGATTTCCCTACATTTTTGACAAGTGTTTGACATTGATTGTCGCTGAGATGACATTGTAACTAGATTTTGAACGTTTGTAATTACGGGAATTGGCCTTCAGATTGTGGAAACCATCGATACATAAAGATAACTTTCAGTTAATAAATATCTTGTTGGCCACCAGTAATAGACTGCTGACCATTTGCAATAAAAACAAGGTTGGACAAAGCTTACCATAACAATTATGGCAGCAATGACGGGTTGATAGTTGTCGATAGCCTATCACCACTCTCCTACACTATTTCCCTTAATTGACTATTAAGGTTAGGCAATTCCGTTTTCCATTGCAATATCGCATTCGATTACGTGTTTCCACCTCATTAGAAGACTAGCCTCTTTTTAACAATCAACATTATGCTCAAAGAAAAATAAAAAAGCAATTTTTTATTCAGTTTTAGTTTAGAATTTTATGAAAGAGTCCGGACTAGAATTGGTCAAAGCAATTCTGACACTAATAAGCAATTACTTCACAACAGCCTTAATTAATTTTGAACCAAATTGGAGATTTTAAGCCTTTGTAAAGGATGGGGAACCCGAAAGAAATTGCGTCACTCGAACCTCCACCGGAGAAATTAATCAGCTTACAATATGCTTGGCCGACTTAATTTTAATTGAAGCTGCTTCGACTACACTTTTTTACACTTGAATATTTAATCAAGTTTTGTTGCATATTCATTATTTACCCGTCTGTTACACCAAAGATTGGTTTATTTCGTTCATTGTTTTGGTTTATAATATTGACAAACACGCTCATTTTCTGGCTTACGTCATTTTCTTACTTATCTATATCATATACAATGTGTAACTGAATTAATGCACATTATGAAAATAGATTGTTCAGAATCGTTTGCTGAATCGATTTCTGTAATTTTTAATATAGGTAATATGTTATCCCAAAAAGAATTAAAACTACGTAAACTACTTTTACACTTCCGCTGTACAGTCAAAACAAACCAAAATGGATGAAATACCCACTGAGCTAGACCCTTATACAAGTGCGTCTGTGTGCGTACATTTGTAATGTGACCATAATTTTCTCCCACAATCAGTATAACTAATTTATTCAAAAAACAATGTTTTTACATAATAATGAAAATACAGTGTATGTATTATGATTATAACATAATATTCTAATTGGGGTGTCTGGTGGTGTGCATTAATTCCGGTACATATTGTATAGATACGATGCACATCAGGAAAAAGCTTACCTATCATACCTACGTAAGGTACGGTAAGTTTTTGGGCATTATGCTGATCTCATCAAAATTATCCTGAGAAGTAGTACTTTTAGGGTATGAAAGACGTCGTAAAAAACTCACAAAAACTTACCAGAGTTTCATGTGAAACTGCTCCGCGTGGTGAAGGCTAATTTGAGCCGTTGTCGTCCTGATAATGAGTCTAGCTTAATATCCTTCTACACGAATGTTCCACAGGCACTGCTCGTCGTACTGTTCGCTTCTTCTTTTTCGTTTCGCTGCACGATTGTATTTTAGATGTTATTTTCCCAAAACTTTGCCACTTCCACAGCGTTGGCGGTGGCAGCACAGAGGTCACTTTGACTGCATGTTTGGGGACACAGAGGGCAGGGTAGGAGGTGGAGCTTGGTTTGTTGTTTACAATCACATCCTACTACCGTCCCGTCAAGGTAGCCCCACTTCACCAGGTTAATAGAGGCCTCCAGCAACCTCGACGAGTCAGAACGCAGTCCAGTTGGCTTTGAAAAAAAAAAAATTAAGCCAAGATCTGAAAGGGATGCTCGCTTGTTGTTGGGCACACAATATTTTGACAATAGTTTGAAGAAACGTGTGCGCGTGTTTCGGTGACTCAAGAGTGGCTTATTCCTTTAAAAGATTTTGCCCGCGTGGATGTCGAAAAATATCCCACGGGAACATACTACCGGGATTAAAATTACCCTATGTGTTAATCCAGGTCATAAACTATAAGTGTGCCAAATTTCATCTAAATCCGTTCAGCCGTTTTTGCGTGATTGAGTAACAAACACACAAACTTTCACATATTGAATAGGAAAGTAGGACTTTTACACGCGGCGCTAGAGCTCCGGTGCAGCCGATCTATTCTGTAAGTATCTCACCGTGAAAAGTTAGGTGAAATGAGCTTAGAGTGAGCTGTCAATAGTGTCAATCCCTAGCATTAGTTGGTATGACATTTCACTCCACGCTCACTTCACCTAAGTTTTCACGGTGAGATGGTTACAGAATCGCACTGCAGGATGTAGTAATGGCGGTGGCCAATCAAGTAGCAGAAAAATAATGTTCGATGAAGTCAGGGTAGCTCCAACGAGTTAAACTCCATCTACCTACACACATTGTGTTGAAATATTGTGGGATGGAAAAACTGGAAAATACTAATGGAAAATTCTGGACTAGATCATTTATAATGACTAAAAGACTTTCAATGGAACGGTACGGAACAGTACGATAAAAGAATTATGTACATACGAGTATAAGTTTTGTAGCTGTTAGTTATTATTGTCACTTTTATTTCAGAAAAAGGTCTAAGCAGCCAACCTAACAGTTAAAGGCTCAGATACTATTAAGGGTGAAAAATAGGTCAAATATTACAAACCAAAGTTTCTGCCTGTCCACTCAGCGTATTCTCTCGAGCACCAGCGTAAATAAACTTTACTAGCTCTAAAACTTCCCGTCCCGACTAAATAAGTATGTATTTCGGTAGAATTATGATTTGTCGGTCCCCATAGTACGAAGCTGAATAAATTTTATTAAATCCGGGAACTCTTTATGACCAGCCCAGTCAGCCCGTCCCATCTAAGGGATAATGCAGGATTTTTAATATAATAAATCATTGCTTACTTTAGCTCTGCTGTGTTGAAGAATACTGATTATCCTCCCTCGAAATTTGCTTCGGCAAGATTATAACCGCTTGAGGATCTGACGTCGAAGTGACTTACTTTATGTTTTTTTACGTATAAAGTAAGCTTTGTATAATTTGGACGCGACGAAAAATGGTGGAACTTGTTTTTATTTTGTTGTTTAGCAATCAGCAATGTACTTTGTTATTTTTTCTAGTTTTTGACGCCTGTTACGAAACTCTTTTGTTTTTTTTTATCCTTTTGTTCGACACGAGACATTTACTTATGAATTTTCACATTTAATTATGTAAAGAGCTTAAATTTAAGTTTGTAATGTACGGTCAGCAACAAAAGTCGATTAACACTTCAGTTGCTTAAATCTTAATTACCTATTGAGCAAAATATTCTTAAAAAACATGTAGTAACAGAATCACGACAAACTGAGTAAATTTTACAAAGTAATTTTCCAGCACTATTCTTGTATTTAGTTAATGTCTGTTGCTTTATGTTTTAGATGTAAGAACGTGATATTTTACAATTTAATTTATTTTTATTTTTATCCGAATCTATTTGAATGTTTTACTGATGAGAGAATTTAACTTAACTAATTAATTTTATGTTTTAATGATTTTAATTTATTTGAAAGTTTTTAATTTTTTTCTATTAATTGTTAAACCAATTTCATACTGTTTTTAAGAACTTGTTATTGTTATTAATTTGTAATCGTTATAATCAAAAAATCAATTTATTTATATTTTAATATTTTTGTATCGTTAATTAATGTTATGAATTATTTTAATTGCTTAACCAAAAATTGTGTATGTGGTGTTAGCATATAAGTAATTGTTACACTTGTTAATGTTGGCATACAATTAAACTTAATGTAAGTGTTGTGTAAACAATTGTTGGCTAACCAAATAAATAAATAAATAAAAATAAGAATATTTAAGAATAATTAACTCTTTGCTATTACGTGAAATAGAGAAAACCAATGTATCGCGTCATTTTGTATCAATTTAGATGAGTCGTAAATGTAACAGAGTTAATTGACTTTTGTTGCTGACTGTACTTACAAATTGTAAAGTAACTCATTGTTGAAAAGCATAATAAATAAATAAATGAGTTAATTTAATATGTAATAGAAACGATCATTTAACAGGAGCTTATATATTTTTAGTTTCCAAATAAGTATTAACTTTATTGTTACTACCTAGAACAAAACATTGCAAAAAGCCTACACGCGTTACACTACTATATTATTTCAGCAACGGAGATTGTTTTGTGACTTCCACTATAATTTATTGTTTACTTAATATGATACCCTGGTTCAATAAAAGGGAGGTTTGTAAGAAAATGTCGCGACATCGTCCCGTGTTGTCGCGTCCAATGATTTGTGAGCAGAACGTAACGACAAGGGAGAATGGATGTATACGTCGGGACGAATTATATCTAAGTTTCTGGGCGAACACTAGATATTTTTAGAATTTCAGATAAATGTTATAGATAGATGATTTTGTATTGAGAAGAGCTATAACTTAAGGGAATACGTATTTTCGCTTTGCTTATTTTTTATTTACACCGGCTGCCTTTTTTACCGTCAGGACAAAAAAAAAACTTAAATTAAAATAACTTTTCAATAAATACTACTAAGTACTTATTTGAAGTAAACGTTTTATACTTAAATCGAGAAATAATATAAAAAAATCAACTTATAGGCACCCTTCTCTACAAGCGGAAATTATCAATGAATTCGTAGCGATATTCAATATTTTGATTGAAGCCGGGAAGGCATTCAAAGGATTGAATGTAAAAAAAGAGATTTTATTTTTTGTGAAAAAAAAGATATTTCTGTGTTATTCGGCTTTTATACTCCGTTCACCTTTTATACCCTGCTTAGTTCTGACGGTAAAAAAAAGTCAGCCTCTAAGAGCATAACATATTATATATTATTGACTGGCTATATTTTTAACCGACTTCAAAAAAAGGAGGAGGTTCTCAATTCGGGTGTTTATATACCTATATGTTAGATATTTAATTTTGATATAATTATAATATTAGAATATAGTTGCATCTGTCACATTTAAGAAGCCTGGGACCAACGTAGAAGTACCAAATTTGATTAGATATTGTGTTTACAAAAAACAACAGTCTTAATTTGTAAAAAACCCTTAAATGTTATTACTAGAAATGATTAAGTAATATTTGATTATACTTGTACATATAATAGGTTGTTTCAAACGATTGGCACAATGCTGTCAGTTGATGTTGATATACTTTTTGATGGTGTCTAAGAATTACGAATCAACTCCTATTAAATTGATTAATTACCTTATAATATTTTAAAACGATTTCACTACATACGATTTGTTTAGACCTGTGTTAGAAGATAATAAGCCAAAATATATGATGATCTGTGATTAGTTCAAAATGGCGGTAGATGTTTGACGTAAAAGATGTTGGTAGTGTATAAAAAGGATTGTAACGACGTTATCAAGTCCAGCCCGACCCTTCATTGTTGATGAAGAGCCAGCTCGCGTTGCAGCTGAGCTATTAATTGTAAATTCACGACGACCGTAACCTCTGAGTTTGTTTCGGCCTTTCTTCTCAGAGATAGTCTTAGGAAACGCCGTGCTCATCAAAGCACTAAAAATATAAATTCGATCCAGCCTGTCCCTTTGCTGCCCTCTCCCAGCGACGCCCTAAGCCGAGGTTCGTACCCCACAGGGGGTGCCCTTAGCGTGCAGTCGCCTAGTTTTAATTAGTTTTAGCCCTGGCTGGAGGCTTTAAGATTTCTTAAGGCAACCACAGGATAGTCCGGTTAAGTAGTCACGACCTCTCAAGGTCAACTACGAGATGCCATATTCTAAAAAAAAAAAAAAAAAAGTTATCAAGTTGAATTGGTTAGTAGATGTTCAGTTGGTTAGTTCTAGTGCCGTTATTATGTGGAATAGATCGACCAGATGTCACGTAAGTTAAGTAATTTGATATTATACCTTAATTATTGCTTATTATGACTATGTTGTTCTGTAAGTCATATTATGGCCAATATTCCTAGCTATTGTTATTATGTTGCTATTATTTTGAATTCTCTTGGACCGTTGTCCAAGAGATAGAATAAATTGTTTTAAAAAATAACGATAATTTATGACAACGTAAGAAATGTATTGATAGAATACTTTAATACAGTTTCCATGGAATTTCTAGTCCTTCTTTTCCATGATGACCTAGTTTTACTAACGGACGACTAGTTTTCTGATTAATTACTGACAAGCCTAAATTAAAATAAATGCTTAGCCTTGTCTATCTATGCTTTACTTCATAAAACCCTTCCCCTACAAACCGTATTCAATAATAACCTTCATACACAGTAAATAACTAACTAGTAACCATTCTGATATTCAAAACTTGTTATTTGGGTAATATATAGGTACATATACTTTTGGTATATACTAAATAATCTAACGTATATATTTGTCGTCGCGGAGATTATTCGGGCGTTAATTAAGTTGATGTTGTGTTATAATAACAGTACCTACCAATATTTAGAGAAGTTTTATGTTCGTTATTAAATTATTAAATAACCTCAGATTTGGTTTAGTGATTTTGACAAGACTTATCAAAATCATCGTCATGATCTTGACATTGACACTTAAGTGTCAATGTCAAGATCGTGACTAATAAAATCTGATAATACTACTAAAATAGAGTTCCGATTATTTTTAAATAACTTAAAATTTTGGAAAATACTTTTGTAAATAGTAATACCTAAAACTAACTCGCTTTTTAATGTAAAGTTTAAACGTCATCTGTTTATTCGGCGGTAAAATACTTTGTGATTGACGTTTGTCTCTGGTGAGGCGAACGAGTTAATAAAAGACGCGACTTGAGCGCGGAGCTTACTTTTGGCTGCCGATTTTCGAAGAAGAAACACTGTGAGTAAAATCTGTCTGTTTGATTTAAAAATTATACCTACTTGTTTTTATTATACTGAAATCCTAGAGTTTGCTTTATAAATCTAACATAAAATCCATTGTGGCTGTAAGCTGAACCGCGATGACCAGAATAAGGTCAGCGGTTCTGCGTATTTTAAAAAATACCTACCCTGTCTCAACTTCGACATATTATTATATATATATATATATATATTAATGTATGTTCGCGCATAACTCCGTCATATATGAACGGATTTGCAAAATTCTTTTTTTGTTCTAAAGAAGTTTATTCCGAAACGGTCCCATTTAAATTTCGTGAAAATCTGATTTTTTAATTTGATGATGGGTTTTGGAGACGGACAACGGAACTCTTCAATAAATGCAAGTAAATCAACCGCGATTGCTGCTATCGCATATGTATGCATTGTTTACGCTATCACATAACATAAAATCACGCCTGTATCCTATAAAGGGGTACGCAGATGTGTTCAGTATACCACGGTACACCCTCATTTCTGTCAAAGTTGTTATTGGGGTACCTCTAATCTTGCAAGTATATAATTTGTGTGGGGTATAAATATTTTTACAAAAAATACAATACAAACTTATAAATAACTTTAATTTCGGACGTCGGTGTCAAAAAATGAAAATTTTGAACCAACGACACCGACTTCTACTTTTTTTGTGAAAAAGATTTTTTTAGTATAAGTTCTGGTAGGTGCCTACCTAGCAATATTTAGTCTATTACTAAATAGGTACCTACCTATATGTATTAACTATTTATAGATAAAAAATAAGCTGAATATTAAGTTCGATCTTTCAAACTTGGTGCCCATGTATCTGGTTTAAAATATGAACAATTGATTTCATATTTTGTTATGCGTGGGACAAGGGAAAGCGAGGCCTTCGCCGCGCAGTGGGACATTACGGGCTAAAAATAAAGATAGATAGATACATAGATAGAACCACTGCAAGGTACACAGACTTTACGAACAGTCTACGCCTACGTCAACTAACAATTGACGCCAGTAAATGTTTTCATCAAATTGAAGAAATCGAATCAATACACAACATCATCATCATCATCAAGACTATTCCAACCACAAGATAATCTAATACACTATCATAACATCGTTCGCCACACGGCGTTACCCACTGCCATCAGGTGCCTAATCTAACCGCACAGCAATTTGCTCCAAATTCGCATTCCTACGTATTTTTGCTGCATTATTTTTAAATTACCAGCTCTGGCTTCATGGCGATTTTATTTTCTACCGTCGCCGGGAAATGAGAGAAACAAGGCTGCGGATGGAAATTTGGATATAGCACGCTTTGTGTAGACGACTTTTTATTTGGATAACGTGGCGTCGCTTGATTGTTCTAGATTTTTCTTTTATTGTTCACGATGGTTATTCAACAGGCATCTCAAAACCGTGAAGGAAAACATCAAACCAGACAGGCGCTTTACTTGTTGTAAATTATTTCATCACCACTGCTCTCAAAACGGTGAAGAAAAATATCGTGAGGTAACCGGCATGTCCTAGAATCAAAAATTCGCAGATATGTGACATCTACCAACCCGCACTAGGCCCGCGTGGTAGATTACGGCCCACACCCTCTCACAGAGAGGAGGCTTGTGTCCCAGCAGTGGGAACATTATAGGCTGATTATAATTCAACAGGCTATAATACATCTTCTTGGTCGCGGACTTCATCACTGAAGGTCGTGAAAGGCCTTCGTGGCTTTACATATGTACGATTTTCCTCCACTTCGTTTCACCGCGCAGAGTCCAGAGAGCGGTTATTTGGTCTGACCAGTGGATAGGTGAGCGGCCGCGAGGTCTTATCCCATCCACCCATATAAAAAGAATTTGTGTGGTAGGTCCACATTTAATTAGAAAACCTTTTTTGTCATTTAGTTCCACTTCCTCTTTTACCCATAAAAAATGTTTACCTACCTACTTGTAATTTTGGTTCTATTTTTTTTTTCATCTTTGGTGACGGAGCCGATGCCGACTATTCTGCCAGCGTCATATCTATTAATTAATATCTGTTAGTGAACTTAGGGCTGATTTTTCAATAGTCTGATAACTTTTAAGGAATAAATATTGCGGTTTGACAGCGTTTTATTGAAAATATGCCAAACTGTCATATTTATTCCTCAGATAAAAGTTATCTGTCTATCGAAAAGTAAGCCCTAAAACGAATAGCTTAGCTGTCAATTTTATTTAGAAGACTGTAACCATTACACAAGTATCTACAACAAATGTTTATTCCTTCGTGGAAGTTGGAACGTCATAATCAAAATTACGTATACGTAAAATTACGTATATAAAATAAAGCTATTATCACAATCAGTTAATTAACAATGTCATCACAACATTTTGGTTTAAAATTATTGTATTAGTGCTGTGTGAACGAGGAATGTCAATATCAATGCTCATATAGATTTTGTAATGAATAAATTGAATTTTAGGTTACCACTTTAATATAAGGCAAAGTAATCTTTGTCCTCTCAAAGAGAGGAGGCCTGTGTCCCAGCAGTGGGAACATTGTAGGCTGATCAAGGAATTTTCGCCTTATAATAAAGTGGTAAACGAAATGACCTGTAAAATATCAAATGTATACATATAGTCGCTTTCCGTGTCTGTCGATGTGGCCGCGTTGTTCTTCAAAATTACGATTTTGATGCGGTTTTCAACATATCGTTTAATTCATTCCGGAAGGTTTATGTAAAGAAATCTCGATGTTTTGTCAAGTCGTAAAAACCGTACAACGCAGGGGCGGGTCGCTAGTATACCAATAATAATATGTTAAGATCTGCTAGATTAAGAGCTGATTTTTACAACGCCAGATAATTTTATCCGAGGAATAATTTTAAATCTTTGACAGTTCTTCCATACAAAATCTGCCAGACGTCAATTTTAATTCACGAATAATAATTATCTGTCGATTGAAAAATCAGCCTTAAGAAAAATATAAAATGAATAAGAATTAGTTGAAGAAAGAAAAACCAACGGTGTCTTATCCGTTTATCCTGCGATCATTCTCAGAATGAAAAATCTCCTCAGATAACGTTATTACCAACACAGTCACAACTTAAGAGGATAATAATTGGCTGTGCGGTGCTAAAGCAATCTTCGTTATAACTAAATAATTTAACGGTCCCAGTTATACGCCGCCGTTATTCCCGCACCAACTACATAGTATTAACTATATAGTTGGTGCGGTTTAGCATTGCAATTTGTAGATCATTGCTCTTTTCCACTGTTCGAGGGACAACCATCGTTTTTCAGTAGTGAAAAATGTTAACGACCACAGTAGATATTGGAGGATTCGGGATCGATTCAAGAGGTTACTTAAATTCCGTTTTTTAAATGAAGAATGCTAGAATCTGTCAATATCTAGATGGGTCAGTGACCGCTACTGCCAAGCTAAAATGCATCAACTATAGTTGCTAGGGGAAGCCGTTTCTTTGTAATTGACAGCACAGCCCGACATAGACTACACTCGGTAACAATTCTAGGAGTTTATTTAAGTAAATGTAGGGATTGTTTTGAAATAATCTAGTCATTTGCGGGAGATTCTTTTTCAGTCTTTTTAAGCCTTTTTTGTTAGATGCTTTTGTATTTTCCTTCGTATTTGTGAACATAAGCTCATTTTCAGTTTATTTTATTTTGTAACCGACCTACTATTATTATACGTAATCAGAATAGAATAGAAAAGAATAGAATACTCAACAACGACGACGAAATTTAACTAACGATATCATAAACTTTCTTTAATTAGTAATTGTGCACACGAGCGGCATGTTGTCAGCGGCAGTCGCCAATAAGCATCGATGGTTGCAGATATCTTTAAAGTCGACGCATGTACCCACACTCGCCATGTTTCTTATAATGCTGTGCATTTCTGTGAGTGACGAATTCACAATACCTAAAACTCTATGTGATCTTTGTTTTGTATATGTTTTAGTGAGTAAGTCGTCGAAGTGCCATAACAATAAATGAATAGTTAGAGAAAGGGAAAAAAAAAGTAAATATCTCGACTTAGGACACGAGGTTGTTGACATCTGGAATGTGAACTCGGCTGTCATTGTGCTGATTGACGTATCAGCCATTGGGCTGACGGCCGAAAGCCTCAATCAACATCTATCGAGGCTCTCGTTAGTCGGTTGGATCAAGGGCCTAATCCAAAAGGCAGTACTTCTCAATACGGCACGCATTGTGAGGAGGTTCCTGTCTCTGGAGCTCTAACCACCGGTAGCTTGGACCCTGCTCCCGACATCGGTGGATCACAATTTTTTTTATATTTTAAGAAATATTTAAAAATGTAATTAGGTATGTAAATCTTGTAAATAGATAAATAAACGAAATAATAATTAATAGTTAAAGGAGTTTATAATACGTTATTGTTTTATCAGCCTGCTAAAATGTTGAAAGCACTTTGACATTGTTTATCGCAAATAATTGTGAATTATGTAAGTTAATCTTGAGTTTACGAATGATCTGAAATAGCCAACATGCAGCACCCATGGCAACTTATGCACGAAAGATTTTCAGTTTTCTAAAGAAATGTTTTAGGGTAACTTTATTATTGTCATATTACTCACAAATAACCATATTTTAGTTTAATGTACCAACCATAAATATTTCTTGACATATTGTGGTCTATTTACCAAAAAAATATTATTATTATCTTTAAAAAAAATCTCACATTGTTACGTGAGTACAAACTATAATGGCCATATTTTCTTTCCCTACACTCAGACAACATACATTATGTATGAAACTATAAATCTATATAAAGTGCCTGTTAACTTAAATAAGGCAACTAGTAACACCTCACGGTTTTTGTAGGAGGCAATTCGTTAGTAAGTAGGTATAGTTGACACATTTATACAAATAAATAAAAAAGAAGTATCTGTTTTTATTGTGAAAATAACAGTTTTTTACTAAATGTATATGAAAGTATATACGATACCTACTCCATCATCTGCCTAGCCTTTCCCCAACTATGTTGGGGTCGGCTTCCAGTCTAACCGGATGCAGCTGAATACCAGTATTTTACATGAAACGACTGCCTATCTGACCTTCACAACCCAGTAACTGGGTAATACGATACAGCTTAGTAAGACTGGTTGTCAGGTATTCGGGGTTCTGACGACCCGTAACGACTGCCAAAGATCCACGAATGACAGCGGGGACCAACGGCTTAACGTGCTTTCCGAGGCACGGAGGGGTCTTGGTATGTAAAGATGGTCACCCATTCACGGACCAACCACGGCAACTGTAGCTTAACCTAATCGATCAAACCGTGCGGCTGTTCTTATTTAGCCACAAGCCCCTACGGTACTTACTTGCAAAACAAAAACAATTTTTAAAAATTTTGCCTTTCTGTTTGTTTCGGCTAATCTCCGAAACGGCTGGACCAATTTCGATGAAATTTGGTATGTGTATATCCCTGGGGAAAGACATAGGCTACTTTTTATCGACATACTACGCGGGCAAAGCCGTTGGCATAAGCTAGTAAACAATAACATAACATACGCTGGTGAAGTGGAAGGACTATACTTAACTTAGAAGGTACAATTTTATGTTACACGAATAAAATATTTTTTCAGGCATCGTTTCCACGTACAAGTTTTCCTTAATACACGTTTCTTGTTTTTTTTATTTTTTTTATTAGGGTAATGTCAGTTAGTATTACCGAAATAAGTAGGAAGCTCTTAAGTACATAAAAGTTGATTTATATTTCGCATTTTCTTTAAAAAATATTCCGCCTAAGTAATATTCACAGGGAATAACACGCAAGATGAAAAGAATATGTTATATTTAAGTAAAATAAATGGGATATAAAAACACTAAACATAACATCATATTATAATAAGATTACGGCTGTAATGCCCGAAGGGTTAGGCAGAGGTGTACAGTCACGACCACCAATATGTCAAATATGTTTTTTTTCTTTTGATTTTTTCGTGAAATAACGAACGCATCGTTGAAATACGACACATAACATAAACATATGGGTTCGAAAATGCTATGTTCGTAACAACATAAAATTTCATTCAAAAATAAAGGTCTTAATCGCTTTTGAATCAAGCCGAGTGTTTACATACTTTTGCTCGTGACTGTACCTATAGCAGGGTATACCCTTCGTCAATTACATTTAAGTCCCATGTAATAGACGACGAGCCTATTGACATCAAAAACAAAAAAAATAACACTCATCATAACTAGCCCATATTATGCCCACTGCTATAACACATACCTCCTCTCTTCTAGAGGGAATGGGCTATAATCTACCATGAGGGCCCAGTACGGGCTGGTAGATGTCACATGTCTTCGAATTATTGGTTCTAGGACATGCCGGTTTCCCCACGATGTTTTCGTTCACCGGTATGAGAGCAGTGGTGATTAAATGATTTACACAAAGTAAAGCGCCTGTCTGTCGCCACCTACGACCTACGACTCGTGAGTGACGGCCATTACCAATGGGTCACCACTGCTCGACACACCACTGGTCCAATTACCGACCCATTAAAAGACATTCGTACCTTAATATAAAGATATAAAGAAGCAGGAGTATTAAGTCAAGGCCTTAAATTATTTTAGACCAGGCCACAAATTAGAATCTCACATAACGTCAAGCAAATCGAGCCCTCTTCATAATTGTTTGACGTTGCGCTCAAGTTAAAAGGCTCTTTAATCTTCTCGCTGCAGCGCCACAACTGTTCAAAAAAAGCACTAGTAGGTTATAGACTATAGTTGAGTAAAACCAAATTTTCAAACCATCAATGTCCGAAAGTGTGATGTTCCTAAAACCAAATTTTCAAACCATCAATGTCCGAAATTGTGATGTTCCTATTTCCTAGAAACATCAAAGGTACGTACGATACTGGGAAGTCAATAAAAACATTTCTAATTGAGTTTTTAAAATTGTAAAATCCCAATCAAAACTGATGCAGCAATTCAGAACGACGATCCGTAGATCTACGCAAACAGACAGGTATTAGGGTTCCCACCGTTATTTATGCCGTGATTTAAACCAAGGGGTTCCGTAATTGATCCTCCCAAAGGTATATTCTCATTTAATTAAAACATTTGTGAATCGTAAAACCGTATAACTGTAGCAATTCTTTCCACAGACGAGGTACTTATATAAAATTATGGAATCCTAGAATGTGGTCATAAACATTTTAAGTGGAGCTAAAAAAGTTGGCGTTTATTTCATGTGTATAACGAGATTTCTGGGTATACGAGGTCGACAGTATTATTCAAATTGATGCAATATTGTTCACATAATATGCTTTCTCTGTTTTAGTAACTTTATCTGAGTACCTACCTACAACTTTGTATAAAGTAGATAAGTACAGACTCCAGTACATCAAGCTACCCGAAACTGTCAAATTTTACCAATCAGCCTTGAACCTAATGCTCTAGCGATAAAGTTGAAAATCTATCAAAGAAATTTTACAGATTGTAGTAGCTTGATGTCCAGCGTGTTAATTGACTATGGCTGAATAATATCAACCATTAACGAGATCCAATTAGTTATCCCTTATAGCCCACAATGATGCGTAATCACCCTATAATGTCCCACTGCTGGGACTCAGTCCTCCTCTTTTCGAGAGGGAGTGGGCTGTAATCTATCACGCGGGCCCAGTACAAGTTTGTAGATTTCACTGATATGTCTTTGAATGTTTGGTTCTAGGACATGCCGGTTTTCCTTTACCGTTTTGAGAGCAGTGATGATGAAATTATTTACACAAAGTAAAGCGCCGCGCCGGCCTGGCTTCGAACCTGTGACCTACAACTCGTTAGTTGGGGCCGTTTCCACTGGACCAACACTGCGCTGCAATGATTATCTATACATATTTAATTCTTCTATTCGTGTGTGTCACTGAACTCCTAAGCTGCTGGACCAGTTTTTTTTGTGTGTGTTAGAATGGGTCCTTGGATGGTTTAGATTCACAATAGGGTGGATAAAAAAATAATAATTTTGTCACTTTATATAAAAAATGACAAAGATAAAGCGCGTCAAAATTTGGGAATGGGGGGTCGTGATGTCACTTGCTTGCAAAAATGTCGCAAGCAAGTGACGTCACGCGGAACTTTAACGGGCGATATCTTCATCATTTTTTATATAATTGACAAAAGAAAAAATACGCGTTCAATATTTTTTGATAATCTAACTGACGGACTAATTAGAATTTTTTAGGAAAATAGCCTATTAGACCCGGTAGGTAACGCAAAACTGGCAGGCAGGGCAACGTCTGTCTCGTCCGCTTATTATTTATAAAATATAGTAACAAGGATGGCTGGATCCCTTCTTAAAAGATTGGCCCACAGTCGCAGTAGACCGGGAAAAGTTGAAAGAAGAAAGGGAGGCCTTTACCCTGCAGTGCAACACAGCCTCATAATAATAATAATAGTAATTGTGACACACACATGTGGAATGTGGACTCAGCAATAATTGTGTCGATAGTCGTGACAGCTAATGGCTTAATAGCTAAGATCCTCGACCAACACCTCCTGAGGTGTTGGTAGTACCGCTTTCCGGATCAAGGGCATGATTCAGAAAGCGGTACTTCTGGGCACGGCTCGCATTGTCAGGAGGTTCTTCTCTCTGGAGCCCTGACTGCCGGTAGCTTGGAACCTGTTCCCGATACCGGTGGGCTACTATTTTTTATATTTTTTTTTATCTTTTTGTTTGTAAAAATATTTAAAAATGTAATTTATAAGTGCTTAGATGAAATAAAGGTACCGCTTTCTGGATCAAGGGCATGATTCAGAAAGCGGTATTTCTGGACACGGCTCGCATTGTCAGGAGGTTCTTCTCTCTGGAGCCCTGACCGCCGGTAGCTTGGACCCTGTTCCCGATACCGGTGGGCTACTATTTTTTATATTTTTAAATATTTTTTTATCTTTTTGTTTATAAAAATATTTAAAAATGTAATTTATAAGTGCTTAGATGAAATAAAGGAAATAATAGTAAAAAGGTACTCCAAGTAATTTTAAATGGAAAGCTGTTAAAATTCCAAACATCACTTAATGGAAGACTGTAAATTAGTTTGAAGTTACACAGTCGCAACAGTAACGATATAAACAGCTCCTCATTCTTCCTAATAAACAACTCTATTTACGGAACATTTACTTCTTTACAAAGTATTTTAATTATTTCAAGGGTTTAATAAGAGCGAATTAAACTTTTTAATCAGCATTATACAAGAAATCTTGTTAATCCGAAATGATTTGTCTCGGCTCTTAGTACAAATTCAGGAATGGCGGAACCCCGTTTAATCAAAATCCCTGGAACAATAGAGTAATCAGAAATATAATATAATTTTCGTGTTCATTATAAGTCTATCGCGGGAGGGCGAAATTGATCATGGCTCACTGCAAATGAAAAGATTCCAATCGTCCTCTATTACTGGGCTGATGACTAAGCTGACTCTTGTGTTTGCGACTTTTCGACCTCTTCTTATATTATCTTGATTATACAAAGGTTAGTAGGGTGGGGTAGCCTCTAAAGGCTATTATGAAAGGAATTTGAAAATGAAGGGTGAAAAAAAATGGGCTGAGAAGTGGCACGGTGCAAGTATATGCGCTACGGTGCCGCACCGAACGGATAATATTTTAAGACATGTATCTCCTCCTTCTTTCTCGGCGTTCCCTCAATGCTGAGGATCGCGATCACACACACTGCGTCTCCAAGTTATGCGGTCTTCTGCAGTGTAGACTGCTCGGTACCTAAATGTAAATAAATAAAGTCCTCCAGACTGAATTTCGGCCATGGCGACCACTCTCAGCGGAGACTAGCCTTCGGCGCGGGTAATATTATAGTATCCAGGTGAGTGCACAGACACAGGTGCCCTCTCTCTTTCCTCATTCTCATAGTCCGATGGGACGACAATTTGACGCGACAGGAGAGAGATCTGGCGCAGAACCAACAGCTTAACGTGCTTTCCGAAGCACGGGGATATAACACCGCCAACTTCCAAACTACAAAACTTCTAATGGAAAACATAAAAACACTTGACTTGACCCGGGAAACGAAAACAAGACCCCCACGCTCAGTATTCGCGCATGCGACCACGAGACCAACGAGACAGACCTTAATACATATATAAAGGTGGGCAAACAAAATATATGGTAGCCGGTTTCGTAATTTTTTTCCTAACTTTGAATAACAAAACAACCAAACAAAAGAACCCTCACTTGAAAAACGTACAAATAATGAGGATATCCACAACAAAGACCAAATATTTAATCACGGGGTTTGATTTTACGGAACATACCGTGGTTATATTTATTCTATATGAAAAGCCCGAGCTGCTTTTACAAGTCTCACCGTAAAAAGGACGATGAAAGTTATGAGGGTAGGGGAACCTCTCGTAAATAGCAGTGAGGGAGAATGGGGATAAAGGAATAATATATCAATACGAATCTTTAATATTCGCGCGCCGGTACCGTAAATCAAAACGAATGAAACCGAGTCATAAATCAGGTTGCGTTTTTGCCTATTTTTAACGTTTCAAATTGTTGTGTAGAATGCCAGAAGCAAGCCACTGTTGTATGTAATTAAATTCGAGTGTAAATCATGTTTAGTTATTATTGAGGGTGGAATTTCGATTTAGAATTTATCATAATCAGCATATAATGTTTCCTCAGCTGGGACACTGGCCTCCTCTGTGTGAATGGGAGTGGGCCGTAATTCCCCACGCGGGCCCAGTGCTAGTTGGTAGAGATCATTTGTCTTCGAATTTTTGGTTTTCTTCACGATGTTTTCATTCACCGTTTTAAGAGCAGTGGTGATGAAACAATTTAGCGCCTGTCTGAGTTTGAACCTACGACCTACTAAAGCTCGTAAGTCGCGGCAGGTACCATTTGGCCAGCACACCCGATCGATTCTGTAAAATTATCACCATGAAAAGTTAGGTGAAGTGAGCTTAGAGTGAGCTGTCAATAGTGTCACTCCCTAGCATTAGTTGGAATGAAAGCTCACTTCACGCTCACTTCACCTAAGTTTTCACGGTGAGATCGTTACAGAATCGCACTGCTGCTCTCAAAAATTATAATACTACTAATATTATAAATGTGAGAGTTCGTATGTTTGGATGTTGTTACTCAATCACGCAAAAACATCTGAACGGATTTAGATGAAAGGCACACAGATAGTTTATAACTTGGATTAACACATAGGATATTTTGATCCCCGTAAATGACGGGGCTTAACGACTGTTATCAATTTATGTTATATGTATAGGTAACAGGCGAAATCTGGGTAGAAGTACATACTATTATACAGGGTGGCAGGGACATCGACGCGCAAACTGTAACCATGGATTCAGTACATGATACTAGACCCCATAGCGTCGAAATTTTTCGTCGGTTATCAAAAAAAATAAAGAAAGAAAGAATGCATTTATTTGCGGCAAACATGACGCATGAACAAAGGACATAAACACACAAAAAAAAACAAGTTGGGGGTAAACATGCGTCACGTCATGCGCATTCACGCAAAACGGCCATCGCTCAGCATAATGCTAAGACCCTATACTAGACAGAGCCCAAGCGCTGGTTTTCAGCGGCCGCCGGCGTTGACGTGATGACGTTAACCAGTGCAGCATGCACTTATACATAAATAAATAAAAACAACATTCAAAACAAGAAATAAAATAAACCATAGCAACATATGATTCGACACAAAACAAAAAACAAAAACAAATCTATCAATCTTCTGTTTCATAGAAAAGTGCAATACCTATGCATTCAAAATGTATGGAATGGCAATATTTTTTTTCATAACCGACGAAAAGTTTAGACGCCATGGAGTCTAAACTCATGTGCTGAATCCATGGCTACAGTTTGCGCGTCGATGTCCCTGCCACCCTGTATAGGTACCTCTGCCTTACTTGTTGCGGAATACACGCGTGAAGTTATGTATATGACTAAAGTAATTCTGTGTAAATGAATGTGAGATGGAATCCACCTGGAAGCTATTTACATAAGACGGATTTTCATAGCATTACTTTGCGTACTTTGTATTGGAATGAAATTGGTAGGTCTTTACGCATATTTCTACATATCAATGTACCTATATTAGGCACACCAATCAAAATTATATAACTGTGGGATTTAGATCGGAGTGGAATTCTTATTTAAGTTAAGATTTAATAGAACATCATCTGCCTAGCCTTTTCTCAACTATCTTGGGGTCGGCTTCCAGTTTAATCGGATGCAGCTGAATACCAGTATTTTACATGGAGCGACTACCTATCTGTCCTCCACAACCCAGTTACTGGGTAATACGATACCCCTTGCTAAGACTGGTAGTCAGACATTCGGGCTTCTGGCGACCCGTAACGACTGCCAAAGATCCATGATTGACAGCCGGGACCAACGGCTTGACGTGCTTTCCGAGGCATGGACCCCTCCATGCCTCGGAAAGCACGTCAAGACCCCTATTGATATGTAAAGATGGTCACCCATCCACGGACCAACCGCAGTAAGCGTAGCTTAACCTGATCGATCGACCCGCGCGGCTCAAGCCACAAGCCCCTCCTTAAGATTTAATAGGTACTGGTAAAATTACAGGCACTTTTAGTTGTCAGTCATCTTTAGTTGTAAGATTTTCCAAGCCTCGGAAAACTCCTTGGAGTTCCTGCCTATGTGTATGGACGGCAGCAACCAATTTAAACCTGGTAGACCATCTGTCAATCTGTCTATCGATGCATTTCAATAAGTTAAATGTTTATTTCTATAAGTAGATCTTTTAAGACACTTTTCCACGTCAATATTTTAAAACTAGGTGACGTAACCGCGAAAAAATTAATAATCCGTCCCATACATTTGGGTCGAGAAAGTATTGAAGTTTTGTATGGGACAGTTCAATTTTCTTTTCGCGATTACGATGTTGGTCTCATGGAGAAAGAACAGAATCACACGCTTAAATTTGACATCACCTTCCTGATACACGCTGTATACAGATATCTACGCTAAAAAACAACCAAACAAATGTGACTTCTCTGAAAATAACTCTTGATACGAATTCATTAAACACGATCCAGCTTCGTAAACGCAGTGTCGCTGTAATTATAATGTGAATGAGTCTCTCAATATTGCAGGGATTTCATTCAATGGCAGCCGTGGCTCGTGGCTTCATCCCTCCATCCTCCACGCACGCATCCGACGCATTTAAATTCAAATGAGCTATTCAACTTACTTGCAAACCCGTTATTTCGTAGAATGCACCATTTGCTTAAAATTCCGATACAAAATACTACTAAAGGGAGCTCAGACGCCACATCAGACCACTAGAAATGCGACATTTATTCAGTCTAGTTCGCAATCCGAGATATTTTAAATCGAATTCGACCGTCAATGATATTCAATCTTCGAAAATGTTTTATGAAGTGCTGTTGGATTTGAGTTTGGGTATTGAGTACTATTTTAAGCCTGTTGTACCTAAGTATAATCAGCTTATAATGTTGCCAATGGTGGGACACAGGCTTCTTCTCTATTCGAGAGGGAGTGGGCTATAATCTACCACGCGGGCCCAGTGCGGGTTGGTAGATCGAATTTTTGGTTCTAGAACATGTCGACGTCTTCACGATGTTTTCCTTCACCGTTTTGAGAGCAATATGTAGCACCTGAATACATAAATATAAAAAAATCACTGTTAGGTTGGCTAGCCTGTTATTTGCTACCATTCTTGGAAATGTTTTTCGGTATTTTATGTTTAAGATCTGTTTCAGCGAAAAAAAATGGTTACAAATTAAAGTGTTTAAATAGAGTATAATCCACCCCATTACACAGTAAACTATAGAAACAAGAGTTACCTAAAAAATAAATACAAATTATCATAATACGTACATCGCTGCACGTATGTATAATCATTGTTGGACTAAAACTCAGTATTCTACATAAAACTCGCTCCTTAATTTAGTAGTTTTAATATACGTAAACTTATGCAAGCTGTATGCAATTTTCCTCAAACTTTGCACCTGTTAAGCTCTATAAAATTTGTTTAACAAAACACTCTCAGTTCGTGTGTGGGAAATTCACAATTAAGCCAGAATGTGGGTAAGTACTTACTAAAAAGTTCTGCATATTAAAGGTGGATCCATAATGCATCTCATTATAACTTAAAACGTTAAGGGTATATTATTATTATGTTCATGATAAATTTAGCAGCGTAAAAATGTGAACGTTAGTATGTTGTCCAAGACGTATTTTGATTTTATGGGCAAATAAATTAATCATATTTTTATTTATTAAAATAAGAAATGGTTTTTAAAAACCTTTCAAGAGCTAGTTGGACTCGCACACGAAGGGTTCCGTACCACCATACAATATTTAACACTATATATATTTAAAACAAAACACGATCACTTAATTTTTTTTTTTTTTTTTTTTGTTATAGCGGTCATAGTACACACTCTGAAAATTTCAAGTGTCTACCTGTTACTTTCAAAAGACATAGCCCTGTGACAGACAGACGGACGGTTGGATGGACTGCGGAGCCTTAGGACCGGTTGGCACCCATTTGGTACGGAAGCCTAAAAACGTTTGCCTGCCCTCAATCTTATCAAAACAAAATCAAACGTCATTTATTAAAATTAGGCTGAAAATCAGCACTTTTCGAACGTCAAAATTACAAAAGTCAGTCCCCCAAAAACGCCCGCCCTTCACCACTTCCTAGTGCTATCGTTGGGAAGAAGAAGTGGCATAACACAACTATAACACACCTATTCTGCTAAATGGTATTAATATTGTTATTCAATCCAGGTACTCCTCCGAGCTCAGGTATATCGCAAAACATCTATCTAAATTGACCTAGACCTCTATAACGTCTACATTAAGATATGGAAGGCTTCATTAAGCGTAATGATATAGAATTATACCCTTAACAAGCACTAAGTAATGATGTTGAGAAAGGAAATACAGGAATCGACGAAATAGACATGATTCCTATAGAATATTAGTCGAGTTATTACCGCGGCCCAATTCGTCAATGTTCGCTTGTCGATCCTTCCGTTACACAGCCGATACTTTATTTAGATTTCCCAATAAATTTGGTTCAATCACACTGAGAGCCCAGTTTATTTCTCAATGGCAGCCAAAGAATAAATTTCCACTTCGAATATTAGAGAAGTTTCATCAAGAACTTTCACAATAGACCCCTCTCAAACTCGTCCCAAATGCCGTTATTCAAATGTTACTTTTGATAAGAAATTGAATAGATATCCGAATTACGAATTGTTACTAAATTTAATGATAGCAATCAAATATTTATTTTTGGTTTCGCTAAAAAAAGAATGGTCAAGTGTGAGTTGGATTCGACGACAAAAGTTGCATATATGAGGCGATGAAAATAACAGCTGCTCTCGGTGAGAGGGATTGGGCCGTAATCGACCACACGGGCCCAGTGTGGGTTGATAGATGTTACATGTCTTCGAATTTTTGGTTTTTGGATATGCCGGTTTCCTCACGATGTTTTCCTTCACCGTTTCGAGAGCAATGGTGATGAAATAATTTAGACAAAGTAAAGCACCTGTCTGGGTTGGAACCTATGACCTACAACTATAAGTCGCAGCCGTTACCACTGGGCCACCACTAGGTACTCTCAGAAATTGGTATACCTTTACATATGCAATATTAAAATAATGCTTCTTTTTAAAATTTTAAGTTGTAAGTATAGCTGTAAAAAGCGTTCTACCTCTTATATCGATATTTTTATTTGTGCTTGGCGTTTTGCGATGCTGAAATGATGGTGGTGATAATGATGTGCGATAAACCCAAATCAAAATCTTGGTTACCAAGTTTATTTTGTCACTTTTTTGTTCTGTTTTCTTAACAGTTTACCAAAGGCTATAATCCAACAACCTTCCCATGAAAACAACTTAACCAAAGATTAAAATAACTTATAAAAGAAAACTGCTTCAACACTCCTTTGAGCCAGCTCCATTGAAACCAATCTTGAAGCTAATCTTCCGTAATAAAGTGCATTCTATCTTTATCTTTTACATTAAACTTTTTATTTCTTTTATCACCTACAATGGCCCCATCCCTAAAGTTTATTTTGCAAGCGTAAGAACTTAAAGCCTTTTCGGGTTATTGCTTTTTTTTTCAAAGGGGCCTTTGCATTACTCCCTTGAGTATCGAAGACACATCTGTAAATTGAAATGGAAAAGGGTCAAAACTCGTAAGGGTAATAACTATAAGTTCGGTGATCGGTGCTGGCACCTTGAAGTAACCTTGGCGATATTGTTTTTAAATAATACTATGTTAGTTCGTGGACTATGTGTACTGTGACTGTAATTTTATTTGGGATGGAGATGTGAACGTTGGCGATTTTTTGACTAAGCGTCGGTAATTCATGAGGATGTTCTCGCTGGACTGATCGTTTTTAAGTATATGTTTTGATTTCGGAAAGATAAGAATATAAAATGCAATAGTGAACTAATTTCAAAGAACTGACTACTTACATAATGCTTTTTGTGGTACATACATACATAGGTACCATATACGTATTAAAATATGTAGATATTTCAATTAAGAGTTCAAACAGGCTTGTTATCGTCATTACGTCGGCGCCGGCTGTCACTGAAAACCAGCGCTGGGGCTCTGTCTTGTATAGGGTCACAGCATAATGCTGAGCGATAGCCGTTTTGCGTGGATGTGACGCATGTCAACCATTTCTTATTGTTTTTTTTTTTGTTTTTTATGTTCTTTTTTTGCGTCATGTTTAACGCAAATAAATATATTTTCTTTCTTTCTTATCATCATCTAGCCTAGTCTTATTCCAACTATGTTGGGGTTGGCTTCCAGTCTATTCGGATGCAGCCGAATACCAGTATTTTACATGGAGCGACTGCCTACCTGACCTCCACAACCAAGTCACTGGGTAATACGATTCCCCTAGGGTAGGTATACCTAAATTCGGACAACCAGTCGGTTGTCAGACTTTCGGGTTTCCGACTACCCGTAACGACTGTCAAAGAGCCGCGAATCACAGCCGGGACCAACGGCTTAATGTTCTTTCCGAGGCACGAAGGGGTCTCGTTATGTAAAGATGGCCACCCGTCCACAAATCAACCGCGGCAACGATAGCTTAACCTGATCGATCGGCTGTGCGGCTGTTATTATTTAGCCGCGGGCTCCTCAGGCCCCTAACAGTCTTGTTATATTTAGTTAAAATCTGACAGAATCACAGAAAATGGAGGGTCTAAATAAACAACAATACGCCAATTACAAAATTATATTAATTAAACTTAGCTTTGGCACCATTTCTCTAGATTTATATTAAACTCAAAGTAAAGATTTCAAGCTTCAAAAGGCAGTCGTCCATTCCATTCCGCTCGGATGATTTTCTCGCCGGAAAACTTCGGATCTTTAATAACCATAATAAAACAATTTATCTTGGGACAAAATAATTTGTAATTTTTTTTTCATTTATATATGCTAGGTACACAGTATTTTTTTGAGTTTTCGATCTGGTGTAATCTCGCCCTTAAGTTAAGACCTACATTTTTTTTAAATAATTTAATTAAAATGTCATTTGTCATAATATCTACAAACAACACTTGGAGTGTTGTTTGTAGATATTATGAGAAATGACATTTTGTCACTTATCTTTAAATTAATGAGTGACTTATCTTTAAATTAATAACGTTAAAAAAAGTTTTTGAATATTCTTTGAATTAATTTTTGATTTAAACGCTTTTAAAAAATTCCCGAAGTTTTGGTTTCATCTTGAATTATTCCTTACCAAACCTATGGGTTTCCAAATCCACTTTCATGTTTAAAACATGGTCGTATGTACACCATTATAAACCAGTAGGAAATACGACAACTCAGAAATCGGATTTCCCCGAACTGTATTGGACAAAATTGCTCCTCGCGCTTGATTGCACATTCATTTGGTAATCAATATTCGTTCATTGAACTTAATTTACATTGCCAAAACATATGCATGGTAAAAAAAACATCAGGTGATTAAACACGTGAGTAATGTGTTGACTTTTTGATAATGAGTTACTTTAATTTCGTAGCATATTGGGTTTATTAAAAGTTAATTATTCGAGCTTGGGGAGAATTTTAACGGACGTTCACCGTTTTAATGGTACAGCAGATTGGTACGTAAGTCCAGTTTAAAATCATCTTATCTTGAGTTCATGCCAGGAGCAACCGCATAGCCATACGTTACCATTATGTTTGATGAGTAAAGGTTTATAATTGATTGTGTAGTAGTTTCTTGATTGATTGTGTAGTATTTAATACAGTGAATCATGCACTGTCTGCTTTTGAACATTGGTTTTCCACTAACAATTTAAAACTCAATGTGGAGAAAACGAAATGTATGCTATTCAAATCAACCGTGAGAAATAATGATAGTATTAAAATAGCTTCATTGGGAAATAAAGTGGAAATTGTACAAAACTTAAGATTTTTAGGGATACGAATTGATGCGCTCTTAAGCTGGAAACAAGAACTGGAAGCAATCACAAATTCTCTCAGCAGTGCATGCTATGCCTTGAGAAGTTTAAGGGACGAACTAACAATTGCTCAATTAGGAAATGTTTATTTTGCCTTAGTTGAGTCCAAGCTGAGGTACAGTATTAAACTATGGGGGAACAGTTATAAATACAATATGGATGCAGCCTTTGTTATGCAAAAAAGAGCCCTTAGAACTATACTTCGCATAGACCAGACTGAATCTTGTAGAGAGCATTTTGTGAAATTAAAAATTCTACCTGTACCTTGTCTCTATATTTTGGTTCTACTAAGTAGTTTTCTAAAAAACCTATACAAATACGAGACAAAAGAAGAAAGGGAAACTAGGTTGGAAACGCGCAGGAAAGATCTGCCTAATCATTTGCAGCCAAAATTAAATGTTGTCAAACATAGCTCTAAAGTACAGTCTGTAAAACTCAAACTCAAACTCAAACTATTTATTTCAAATAAACCAATTACAGGCACTTTTGAATTGTCAAGGTCGGTCAGTCAGAAAGATGAAGCTAGTTGCCCATTCCAAAGCGCAGTAGGTACCTATGGAGAAGAACGGGCAAGAAACTCCATGGACACTCTTTTAAATCATAATAATATTGTTACAAAGTATTGGTTACATCATTCATGTTCAAAATTATGCATGTGAGAACGATGCAGAACGTTAAAAGCGTCCGTAATGAAAAGATAAAAAAAAAACAATTCAAATATTAATTTAAATCAAAATAAGCCATGGCAGCAAAGAGTTGACCAGTCCCTACTGACGGCGCCCGTTCACGAACATGACGCATAGATTAGCACCATTCAGCTCAACCATTTTGAAGGGAGCTAAATGATCCAACACATGTGCCACCATCAGCGAGACATTAGAGTGAGCATGTCATACTCTCATCCGCCAAGGCACATTCAAGTCAATGAAAGACGTACCCAGTAAATGGTAGCTTTATAGTATGTAACATAGTACTCACATACGTTCTATGCAATTATACAATACTAGGAGATTGAATTTATATAATGCAAACATAGTATTTTAGAATCTTCAGCAGCTCCAACAGTATGTAGGTTGGGTAGGCGTGTGTGAAGTATTTTCAAATGCTAATCAATTTATTTATGCGTCCTGTGGAGCAGGACCAGCGTTTAGCCAAGCATTTTTGTCAGCGATGTAATCCCCCAACTTATAATATGCTTGGCTGCATAGTGTGCGTTTTATGCAAGATTTGAATTTCGTTTCATTGAGTTGGAGTATGTGGGGAGGTATTTTATTATAACATTTTAAACAGTACCCCATGAAGGAAGAGTCTACTTTAGCCAGTCTGAAACCTGGTTGAACTAATTGGTCCCTATTTCTGGTTCTATAGGCGTGTCTGTCACCTCTTTTACTGAAAAGATTTAAATTTTTCCTAACGTACATGATGTTTTCATAGATATATTGACAAGGTACCGTCATGATATTAATATTTTTAAACAGTTCCCTTAGAGAATCGCGCCTGCGTAGGCCATATATTGCTCTGATGGCTCTTTTCTGCAGAATAAAAATGGACTCAATATCTGCAGCCCGTCCCCATAGTAAAATACCGTAAGACATGATACTATGAAAATAACTGAAATAGACCAGTCTCGCGGTATCTACATTAGTAAATTGACGGATTGTTCTTACAGCATATGCTGCTGAACTTAGCCGTCTTGCAAGAGATGTTATATGAGGACCCCATTGCATCCTTGAGTCGAGCGTTATCCCCAGGAAAACAGTTTTATCGACGAATTCTAGTTTCTCTTTATTCAATACTAATCACAATCACTACTTTTAACATTCGGTAAAGCAAATCTTATGCATTTAGTTTTTTTCCCATTTAATACTAAATTATTAGCAGTGAATTGAATAATTTATTAGCATGAACTTTTTAACCAATTGCCATTAGAACTAAAAATGATTAATAGTCCAAGAATGTTTAAATTCAAATTAAACTCATTCTTATTAACGAAGTGCTACTATAGTATAGAAGAGTTTTTTAGTGACAAAAATAATGCCACAGTGTAACTTGTTTATTTGTTTAAGTTTAAGTCTAATTCTTGACATGTTATTGTTTGATTTGAATGTTTGTTTTATTTTCTGACTAGACTAATTGTGTTTTTGTTTTTAATTCTAATTATGTTGTTGATATATATTTTATTTTATTTTTGACATTTTATCTATGACTTTATATCTATTACTGTTACTGAACTGCATGTATAGTAGTGGCGCGTGGAAGGGGAATACTAGGAACATTGAGTTTCAATGCATTTGCAACCACCGGGTATATCTCCTTCTTTCCTGTCCGGAACAGTGGTGATATCTCTGTCGAGTACATAAACAAGGACTGGATAATCACCGACTGCCTCACCAAAGCCTTGCCAAAGGCGAAGAATTGCCAGTTCCGTACCAGTTCAGTTTAAAAATATAATACGGCAGAGTCCGGAATGAGAAAAAATTAGCATTGATCCAAGTACGTAGTCAGGCTTTTCAGAAGCGAATAAAAATGTATCCTCGACTTATCATCAACAATTGGCCTCATGATAAGTCTGCGTCCCCAATACCTATATTGACAATCTCGACCGATTTCAGCGCGTGTCAATACCTCTCCTGCACGTAAATGGAAAACCGAACCGTTGTTAAAAGATTCCTGTCAAAACCGTTGTCGCGACAGAATCCGTCAGTATTTCGTTTTTCTCGATACGGAAAGGTTGTATAGAAAACTTTGTTTTGTAGTTGAAATTGTACGGTGACGTGTCCCGTAGTCTTCAGTCCAATATGAGCAAAAATCAATTTCGTCCGTTCGCGGCTGAATGCGCCCTTTGTGTGACAGTGAAAGGTTATCGATGTTCGTTTTCACGGATCACTAGGGCCGAGCTAACTCGGAGGGGGTGATTTCTGTAACAAGGCTAGCTGTATATTGCCTAATGGGAGGCGAGAGTGCCCCGTAACTGTGTATCATGTATCTATTTCTGATGTTTCGAATGACTGCGCAGCCGTGATAACTCAAGTCACTAGTTCAAGTAAAGAGCTATTTTTAGTTACCTAACTATACATAACATCACACCTGTATTTCCCAAAGGGTAAGGACTACCTAACCCTTTACCACACCACTATATATAGGTGTATCTATATATACATTTAGTACACCCAAATTTCGCCAGTTAAATTTAGGTCCCACGTATTGGGGCGAACTAATTGCCATCAACCAGGTACAATTCCAGACTTCGGGTTACTATTTATAGTTAGAAATTCATGACGTTAAAACACTGTCCGATTTAGGAATCGAACCTAGGACCTCATGCAGTAGCGCTTGCGACTACTAGACCAACAAGGCAGCCGGGTATGATACTAATAGATTTTTATATCAAATGACTTGTTTTAAAAATCAACTTAAATCTTATATAATGTGCCAATAATAATATAAAAATACTAGCTTTAGCAAGGGTTCTTGCAAATAAACAAAATAAAAGATCTATATTTGTCAGTACGCTGCCATGAATGCCACATCTAGTAAGTAATACATCTAATTTTACTTTTACTTTATATCTGTGTTTACTCGGTTGGTGATTAGTTGATATGTACTTTTTCTTATTTTTTTTAAACTACCTTCTTATTCATTATTGTAAATTTACTTTTAACGACGTTATTGTACGCTCGTAAACATTTTATGTAAATTTAGTTTCTCAGTAAGTGAATTATAGTTAATTCTTAATGAGAAATAATAAAGTTATTAAACCATAATGACCCTTATTTAATACAACTTACGTGGTGTGTGCCCACAAAGTGGCTTCCTAAAGCTTTGTTGCAGAATGAGCTTTTCCACCAAAGAAATCCACGACCTCTATCCGCCGAAGAGATAACATGGGACCTCAAGAGTACGTGTTTAGAGTAGCCCCGGAGAGGATTTTCTCTTTTTAAGTAAGTTTGCTTTTGAAAAGTAGTGGACAGAGGGGATTTCGGAAAGGCTTCACACATAATTTTGTATCGGAAAGTTATTGGTTTGTTCAAGCTTAAGTAGGCGGTCTCAACTACATAAGTATAGTATTTTTGTCTCAAGAAGGGATGTTGCACGGTTCTAATTATTATAAAACATTAGGTGATAAATAACTTTCTTACAGGGTTTACTGATTAAGACTTATCACAATATCTTAATAGTCTTTATTATCAACTCAGCCTATCGTAATCTACTGCTGGACATGGGCCTCTCTCAGGCTGCGACCACACGCTGTCCTCCAAACCAAAGAAGTCTTGACAAAGTTTTCCAAACGCTGCCCAACCTAACTGGATCCTTCCGTTGGTTTCTTTCCCAATGATGAGCCTTGTTGGCGACTGGCTGTGGTGCGACCTTTTTTGTACTATAAATGTCATGTTTTTTAAATATAGTTTTTTATGTTCTTTTTGCGTTCGTTGCTGTTGTTACGTCTGAGCGGTTGTCAGGTCTTTGTCTTAATTTTCTAATATAAATTTATAATATTGCTATACGTGTTTCTATCGTTTCATTTGTACAGTCCACTATCAAATACAATCCACTAGCTATCATTTTGGTCCATTCTCGCCGTAAGTATAACATTAATTGTAATTACAACATCTGTCAATTTTTTTCACGTACTGATTCATAGTTTTCGCTTTCATTTCGTAAACATTTCAAGCATTGTTCACGTAAATTTTACACCATGGTAGAAACACGTAGCAAGACAAAGCCAGACCTGACGGCTACGGGATTCGGACGGGTGCAACATTCACCGCGTGGCACCCGGCCGGTTTCAACCACAACAACCGAAGGGACCGTCCGCGCACAGAAGTTGTCTCTTGAAGCAGTCGCGAAGCGGCGCCAAGTGGAGCGCGAACGTCAACAGGCTGAACGCGAGCGCGAACGTCAACAGGCGGAACGCGAGCGCAAGCGCGAGCTCGAGCTCGCTCGCCTCGAGGCTGAGGCAGAGCAGGCCGAACTACAAGCGAACATCGCCTCCCTGGAAGCTTCAGATAAGTTAGCCAAATCTCGTCGTGTCTCTGAAAAGCGCACTGAAAGTTGGGTTTTAGAACAAAACGTAAACATGACCACGGCAACTCATAAAAACATGCCTGGTGAGGCTCCGACTGTCACCCTGGGTAACCCACAAGGACATCAGTCACAGCCGGCCGCTCTCACCAACACGGCGCCGTTTTTCGTGCCCGACGTCAACTATAGAACCCTTTCTAAGCCCACATACGAGTATGCACCTTACGAAAATAAATACAACAACATGGCACATCAATCGCTACAATCTGAACGCTCCTCAGATCCTATAACCAAACTCGCACAAGCGATTAACTCTCTTTCTAACAGACCAAAGAAACCTGAACTTGTCTCATTCTCGGGCGATATCGGTCAATGGATGGCTTTCAAGAGTAGTTACGAAAGAACTAAGTCAAATTTTTCACCTTCAGAGAACTTAGAACGTCTGAACAACGCCGTACGCGGTCCGGCGTACCAGTCCGTCGCGTCACTCCTGTGGATCTCCGGCGACCCCGGCGACATCATGAAGGCCCTGGAGCAGACGTACGCACGACCGGAATTGCTGGTAGCCCGCGAGGTCACCGAGCTGCGTAACAGTCCTAAGCTAAGTTCCCCCAAAGATTTAAATAATTTAGCGAACAAACTACGTAATTTTGTTACCACTCTTAAGCTACTGAAACAAAACGAGTATCTATGTTCACCGGAGCTTTTTCAGTGTATTTTGATAAAACTGAGCGAACACACCAGAGCTCGCTTTACAGATTTTGCCTCTGCCTACGCACCCGAAGGAAAATCAATCGCAAAATTGGAATTATTGTCACACTTTCTTCTGTCCGAAGCTGACAAACAATTAAAATACAATTTTGTTCCTGACAGTACTGTTAAGGCAACGACTCCGGCACATTCCTCTAAATTTCAACCACGAAAGGAAACTACCTATATACACGCGACGCTGTCAAGCGATAAAACTCCCGAGTATTGCATATATTGCAAACAAGGACCTCACAACATTAAAACTTGTAAGAGTTTTTTAGTTTTGAACGTCGACGACAGGTGGCGATGGGTACGTGAAAACAAAGTGTGCTATCGCTGCCTTAAGTCGAATTCGCACACGTAGAACAACTGCCGCGCGAAATGTTGTGGAGTTGACGGATGTTCGAGACGTCATAACGCACTCCTTCACGGCCCGGGAACCTCCTATGCTAAAATTAGCGCGGCACCCTGCGGACAGTGCAATAATACACAAGTATCTTCAGCTAAAACTACCGACTCTACCCACACGGACGGTACCGACAGCAAAACCGAGTCTGCTGTTAAGATCACGAACACGTCTGATTTTCTTGTTAATGCAACAGGGTCTCTGCCGTCGACGTCACGTCCCCGCGGTCTGCTGAAAGTGGTGCCGATTGTACTCGAGGGTCCCGACGGCGAGTTCGAGTCGACAGCACTACTTGACGAGGGCAGTACGGCAACATTGATTGACGGAGAGGTGATAGCATGCATCGGTGCGAAACCCACGTCTCAAGAGCGTCTTCACATTGAAGGTGTCAGTGGTATGACCAAGGAAGTCGAAGTAAGCTACGTAGACTTTCATATTCGTGGACGTAACCGAACCGATCGTTACCTAGTGAAGCATGCGCGGGCCATTAAACCATTAGGGCTTCGCGTACAAAATCATAACTTGGTAAACTTCTCGGATTATAGTCATCTGGCAGACTTATCTGACGAACTTTCGTACGCCGATACTCGCCCAACTGTCCTCATCGGCGCGCCAGATTGGCACCTTTCCTTGAGTCGCGAAGTACGTTGCGGAAAGAAGAACGAGCCCGTTGCCTCTAAAACTTTATTAGGTTGGGTACTTCATGGCGCACTTTCCGTTTCGTCCAAGCTACTTGATTTCGTAAATCACATTTCGGACGATTTGGACGCCCTCATTAAAAGACAATACGACATTGACGCTTTGGGTATTGCGAAAAGTGCTCCTCGCCTAAACGACGACGATAAACGAGCCATAGATATAATAGAATCTTCGGCTCGTCAACTCGACAATAGCCATTTTGAGGTGGGTCTACCCTGGAAACAAGATTTACCGGAAGTCATACCTGATAGTTATCCGCAGGCACTGTCCCGCTTCAAGGCACTCGAACGTCAAATGGCAAAGGACCCAACGTTCGCCGCCGCTTTTCAACAATTTATAGACGATGTTATCAGCAAGGGATATGCCGAAGAGTGCGATCCACAGACGTATCATCAGCAGATTACACCAAATACATCGTGCATCAACCCAGACGGATCCATCCGCTGGTACCTACCTATATTCGGCGTCCTTCACCCACAAAAAAAGAAGCTGAGAGCCGTCCATGACGCTGCTGCGGTCACGAAAGGAACAAGCCTCAACAGTCTATTACTACAAGGCCCCGATTTATTGTCATCCCTTCTCGATATTTTGTTCCGTTTTAGGGAAGGCGAAGCCGCCTTAAACGGGGACATCAAGGAAATGTTTCCACAAGTTAAAATCACTCCACGAGATAGGGATGCCCAACGCTTTCCCTGGCGCGGGAAGGATGGCAACCTCAAAGAGTACAGAATGTCCTCTATGATATTTGGCGCAGTGTCATCCCCATTTATCGCGCTCTATATCAAAAACAAAAATGCCAAAATAATAGAAGCAGAGTTCCCCAATGCCTGTAAGGCAATTATAGAAGACCACTATATGGACGATTATCTCGGAAGCCACTCCAACATTGACGACGCGGCTCGACTAGCTACTGAGATAGTCACTGTCCACAAGGCTGGCGGGTTCGAAATGCGTGCGTGGGTGTCGAATCGTCCAGACGCTCTCTCACTTGTTCCTAAAGAACTTAGAAGCGATGCTACTTCTGACGTTATGCTACCACCTAGCACTGAGGTTGGCGTCTTGGGTGTTAAATGGGACCCACGGCAAGACTCGTTAGGCTTTCGTACCTTACCTCAGATACCCACTGAAACTTTAACCAAACGCAGCCTATTATCAAACGTTATGAAGGTTTACGATCCTCTCGGCCTTTTGATGCCAGTCATTATCTGGGGCCGTATCTTAATTCAAAGACTGTGGCGCGCAGGTATTGGTTGGGATACGCCACTCCCCGAGGTGTATGTTAGTGAATACGAGGACTGGTTTACACAATTAAAGGTTGCGGCCAACATAAAAATTCCTCGCTGGTACATGAATAGGTCAGATATTGTAGACGTTCAGCTGCACATGGTTGCCGACGGCGGCGAGCAAGCCTTTGCCTGTGTTGGTTACTGGCGTTTCATTTACAGCGATAGCACCGTGTCTACGGCTCTCATCGGAAGCAAAGCACATGTCTCGCCTCTCAAACCAGTTTCGATTCCTCGTTTAGAACTACAAGCCGCGCTAATCGCCTCGCGGTATGCACAAACGATTTTACAAGCTCATCGTTTTCAGCCCTCCGAGACTATTTTTTGGACTGATTCAACCACGGTCCTTAAGTGGATTCGGAGCGATGCTCGCGCATACAAAGCATTTGTAGCACACAGGTTAGGAGAGATACTGGAGACCTCTAACCCGTCCAGTTGGAGGTGGATCCCTACCTCTCTTAACGTCGCTGATGATGCAACAAAACCAAAAAAAATGAAATTCACCGCATGTCATCGGTGGTTTACCGGGCCGCCGTTTCTTCTTGGACCACCATGCACGTGGCCTACCGAGTACGACAATGACGTGGAAGAGAGTTCACTAGATCCCGAGTCAAAATCAGACCTAGTGGTTCTGCTCCTCGTCACCCCGTCATCAGACTTGCTCCCTAACCCGTCGCGTTTTAGTTCTTGGCTGCGTCTCCTTCGCACCGCCGCCCGCGTTCTCCAGGGCGCACGAATATTCCGGCTTAAACTGTCTCGGCCTATAACTCCAAATTCTAAATTGTATACAGACGGTACCACATCTCCCTACCAACTTCACGCCGCGGACATCGTAGAAGCCGAGAAGATGGTACTCCAACAAGCTCAGGCTGAGAGTTTTCCCGAGGAGCTAACAGCTTTACAATCCTTAAAGCCAGTGCCCAGAAACAGCCGAATAGCGAAACTCGCACCGACACTCGATTTAGACGGCTTGTTAAGACTAGACACACGGATAAGTTTTACACCGGGAGTTAGCGAGACCGCAAAGTCCCCGATAATCCTCGACGGCCACAACCATGCTGTACGACTACTCATCCTCTATGAGCACAACAGAGCGTCGCATCACTTCAACGAACTAGTCCTGAACGAACTCCGACAGAAATATTGGATACTTAGAGCACGAGACAGCATCCGTAGCGTAGCACACGCCTGTTTACAATGCCGAAGATGGAAAACCCAACCAACTCAACCCCAGATCGGCAACCTACCCCTTGAAAGACTCGACCATCACAAAAGGCCCTTCACACACGTCGGCCTCGACTATTTTGGTCCTATTATGATAAAGATATACCGTCGCCAAGAGAAGAGGTATGTCGCATTATACACGTGCTTAGTGACGAGAGCGCTTCACTTAGAATTAGTCACTTCACTATCATCAGACGCCGCCATAATGAGCCTGAGACGCTTCATTGCTCGCCGAGGATCACCTACAACTATTTTTTCGGACAATGGCACAAACTTCGTTGGGGCCTCCCGTGAGCTACGCGACCTACATGACGACTTGGTACAAGAATACGCCACCAATCACAAAATCGAATGGCGCTTCATTCCGCCTGCTTCTCCATTCATGGGCGGTGCGTGGGAAAGGCTCGTGCGAACCGTAAAAACAGCACTGAAAACCTGCCTCACCAACCAACCGCTCAAGGAAGACGTGCTGGCGACGCTTTTGATGGAGGCAGAAGCCATTGTAAATTCGTGGCCGTTGACGTATGTTCCTACATCTCCCGACTCACCAGAGGCAATAACGCCATTTCATTTCATTCTTGGTACATCTTCTGTCGTGCCATGGACTTCAACACTCACGGACGCAGACTTGCTGAGAAGGTGCGACTGGCGTAGAACCTTGCGACTCGCTGATAAATTCTGGGTACGATGGGTACGTGAGTATCTGCCGACGCTCCGACCGAGAGGCCTCCCCACCAGCAACACAACAAATCTGAGTGAGGGGGATGTGGTGCTGATCGCTGACCCTAACCTGCCTCGTGGTTTATGGCCCCTTGGAAGGATAGGAAAGGTGTACATAGGATCTGACGGAGCGGTCCGCGTAGCAGACGTCCGTACCAGGGGCGGCCTCCTGCGCCGACCGGCCCGAAAACTTGTTTTAATAGAAGCCGCACCCTAGTCAGTCTCCACCGGTTGTTAGTGTTCCACTGGGGCTCCAGTATGTTGGCGACTGGCTGTGGTGCGACCTTTTTTGTACTATAAATGTCATGTTTTTTAAATATAGTTTTTTATGTTCTTTTTGCGTTCGTTGCTGTTGTTACGTCTGAGCGGTTGTCAGGTCTTTGTCTTAATTTTCTAATATAAATTTATAATATTACTATACTTGTTTCTATCGTTTCATTTCTACAGTCCACTATCAAATACAATCCACTAGCTATCAAGCCTACTGAGCTGGGTGAGTTTCCTCACAGTAGACATGGTCGTTCACAACTTCGATAAACAACCCTTAGATGTGGATTGGACTCGGCAAGACTGTACGTTGTACATGACCTGTGTTCCAGCGGTGGGAACATTATATACTGATTATGCTATCCCTATAAGCCATAAGCATGCATGGCGTAGCATGGAATAAATATATATATCTAACTTCAAAATACATACAAATAACTTCGTTCTTATAAAAATAAACACCCAAATATCTTAACCCAAATTTGTATTTACCGGGTAGAATCCCTTCTCTACGCAGGAGATCTCAGTACCGTTCGAGACAATGGCGAAGTCGGAAGTGTGTGTGTATTATGCTGGCGCTACTCGTCATCATTCACATATTCACAGCGTGATTATACACTTGGTTATCACAAGTAAAGCGCACGTCACTTTGTTAGATAAAAATACTGTAGCAAATAGGTCACCTATAATAAAAAGAAAATGTAAGTAAGAAAAATAATTATGTTAGAATGTTTATCTATCAAGAAAATCTGTATATTTAGGTCGACAGGGTACTCAAAGACCTCTTATTAAGACCTCTCGTACATTTTCCTGGCCAGACAGCAAATTGTTCCACAAAACTGTCTACTTTAAGTACCTGACAAGGCCCAAATACTTTTTTACTTTGCCCAGTAATAAATAATATTACTAGAACTTTACCCAAGATTTCGATATTCGTCCACAAATCATACACTTCTTACAATGACAGCATAACGAATGGGGTTCACGAACTGCTACACAAAGGTTTCCTTGGTGGACCTTTAAGCCTTCCCAATAGAGTGGAACACGTGTGCTCTATGACATTTAGGAGAATTATTGCCCAGTTTATTGCTCTTCATTACCTACCTATGATACCTATGGGGCGTGCGGCATTCAGCATTTCTGATTTAACGTAAGCATTTCCGATATTTCACCTGAATGACTTTAATAAAATATTATGCTGCCTTCTGACTTCAGAAGTTAACTCGTGCGAACGTTCCATCAATGTTAACATGGCCGATATTGTTCATTTCAAGATAGGTATTACGATGTGTATCGAAATGAAGTGCTGTATCAGACCGTCCGCTGTGTAGAAAAGTCACAAAAATATCTCACCAAAATAAAGGTTAATTTTACTCAAGTATGTTTACAGAATGTCTGTAGAAAATATTAAAGTAAATAATATAGCGATACTAGACAAATTTTTAAATTGAGCTTGAAATGAGAAATCCCGCGAGAAATTCCCTCGTTCGCCCTCCCGACAGTTAGGGCGGTGGTAAAGAGGTTACAACTAAGCAAATTGCATTCACCGTTGTGGAATTTCCATGCCAAGTTTACACAAATATCTCGATGAAAATTTCTCACGTCATGTCAAACGTTTCCCTGATAAAAACGGAGCGGATTGTGGCTCGACCGCACGCCCACCTGAATTATAAAACGGGGAAGAGTGTGGAATGTCTTTTACCTTTCTGAGATTAGACACTTGTTCTTTGCCGCGCGGGTAATAATGTGATATGTTTTAGCTCTTTTTCATATTGGATACATAGTCATGAAACATAATTAAAAAATAAAAGCAATTATTAAAACCCTACCCAGGTCCTAATAATTGTTCATTTTTCCAACCAAAAACATGCAATAATCAGCCTATAATGTAGCCACTGCTGGGACACGGGCCTCGGGTGAGAGGGAGTTGGGCCGTAATCCACCACGCGGACCCAGTGAGGGTTGGTAGATGTCACATGTCTTCAAATTCTTGGTTCTAGGACATACAGGTTTCTTCACGATGTTTTCCTTCACCGTTTCGAGAGCAGTGGTAATGAAATAATTTACACAAAGTAAAGCGCCTGTCTGGGTTCGAACCTACGATCTACAACTCTTAAGTTGCAGCCGTTACCACTGGGCCACCACTGCTGAAATAGATGCGAGGTTTACGAATTGATATTTTTAATCTAACTCTTATTTAATTTACAATTTTATTATGAAAATAATTCTTTCCATTTATCTTATACCCACTCAAAAAAAAAAAAACGAAAGTTTTGATCTATTACTCTATGTTTATCGTTTAGGGTCGCCACGGAATTCAGGACTCGTTTCAACCGTCTGACCGCATGCCTACACGTGTTGATCATTTTCTTTAATGGCCATCTGTCACCGCGGTGACCACGGTGGCGCCATCTTGACCCGAGATAAATAGAGGGACAGACGCGCCAGATGAGGTTTGGATGGCACAGAGCTTACATGGGGAGTGATTAAACATTAACACTGCAATTAAATCAAAGAAAATGATGGTAAGAAAGCCTGTGCTCACTTACATTCAAACCAGCGGTTACATATTAAATCAGTTGGTTAGTGTCTTTCCTAAGGAAATTTGTAATTTAGATATATTTAATTAGTTAATTTAAATGGTGAACCCAAGGCTAAGGGGCACTGGAATCCAGAAAAAAATATGTGTTAGATATAGTTTCTATAGTTTTATTCTTTTAGCTGTAGACAGAGTGGTTATAAATATTATAATAATAATAGTAATTTAGTTCTCTCAAAAAGGTACAGTTTTGATTGATAGGATCGAGTTGCATTTTAAAGATTATCCTTTGTGAGAGCTGGAGTCTATACTGGGTTCGGGACACAGGTCCTGAACCCAGTATAGACTCCAGCTCCAGCTCCAGCAATAAGTGTGTGAGCCTGGAGACCTGTTATACAGATGACAGGTCTCCAAACTCACACACTTAAAATTATAATATTTAATGGCACTTGCGTACTACAACATTATAAAAGCCCCAAGTACTGAGAGGAAGAGAATTAATATAGGGACCTATACTTTTATCTAGCTACAAAAAGAGACATGATAAATGCACTAAAAATTGCAACATACTGTGCATATTACAAGCACAGTACAGTTAGATCCTGGCAGTGCTAACCCCAATCTCTACAGTACTTGGTTGTTTTTGCTAATTTCATTAAGTCCACTGCTACTATGGTAAAACGATCTCCGCATAATAAGTAAGTAAGTATATTAGCTTATTCAGAAAATTGAAGATTACGTCTATACCTGACAATATCACTTCATTATTCTCAGACTTAATTCAGCCAGTCAGGTAGGCGAACACGAATCAGCCTAAAAAGCTATGATAATTAACAGGCAAATCAAAAACACGTACAGAACCTACGTTATTACATCCACGTGTCAGAATTTGATAATTATTGAACGGATCTGAAATTAAACGAACAAAATACTGGAACATATTAATTAGAATCTGTAATTTACACCAACCTATCATAGAGACTAATCTATAAATTAATAGAACTACTAAAAACAGTAGCAATGAGCTCTAATCGAAAGCGCTGGATATAATTAACGCGCAAATTCGATTATGGTAGCATGTAATTTGTGAAATATCGCATTTAAATGACAAATATGCAGGGCGCGTGTAATTTTAATTCGTATTTTGATGGTTTGATAAATTTTAGACTGTTTAGTTAGTGAAAAGTGTGACGATTCAAACACAAGGTGTGGGAGAGGGGTCATTTGATGATTTCCCACCCATAAAAAAAAAAAAGGTGTGATAATTCAAAATTAAAAAACTTGTTGTGCTATATGCCTATTGCACAGGTTTTTTTAGAAATCTTAATTAAAAAGATACATCTGATTTGTTTCTAACTACATTATCATAACCAGCCTATAACGTTCCCACTGCTGGGACTCTGGCCTCCTCTCTGTGAGAGGTAGTGGGCCGTAATCCACCACGCGCTCAGTACGGGTTGGCGGATGTTACATGTTTTTTCACGATGTATTCCTTCACCGTTTTGAACGCAGCGGTGATGAAATAATTAAATACACAAAATAAAGAGTACTACAAAATACAAAAAATACAAAAATACAAAATGTTTTATTTTCTGTACCAAAATATTTCCAACATTAGTTTGTGATTGGAGCCTCCTTTTAAGCAAATAATGCCTGTATTAGGAGACTCCGCTCTTCCATAACTTAAAATTAAAATTATCTTAAAAGTGATACAGAACTTATTTAGATAGTGTATGTGTGACTAACGGAGTGTCGGTGTGTGTGTGAGTGGGGTGCGTGTGGGGTGCGTGTGGGTGAGTGCGTGTGTGAGGGTGTGTGTGTAAGTGGGGTGCGTGTGGGTGCGTGTGGGTGAGTGCGTGTGTGAAGGTGTGTGTGAGAGTGGGGTGCGTGTTGCTGAGTGCGTGTGAGGGTGCGTGTGTGTGTGTACGTGATGGTTTATTTTATGTGTTGTAAAAGTGCTTCAGTACCTTCATACGTTAGAGGTTTTACCCAGTCAACTATAATTTTTTTACATTCACGTAGTTGTTTAGTGTATATATATATTTCTTTGTTTACCTTATTGTATATCTGAGCTGAGCGTTTATTATATTGTATATCGGCAAATTTGGATTTAGTTTGTGGAATTTGTGCAATAATATCTTTCCGTCTCTTTGAAAGTAAGTTTCTGTCATAAGAAAGGGTTTTATGTTTTCTTAGAACCACAAGTGTAATATATAGTTTTCTAACCGAAAGCAGACCACTAATCTGATAGACTTTCGGTGGGGTGTCTAATCCTTTTAAAATACATTATTTTAATGAGGGCTCGTTGTTCTCGTTCCACCTCTATAAATTTTGATTTTGCTGCACCGCCCCATATCGGTATGCAGTAAGATATGACAGATTGTGCAAGGGCAATGTAAATTTCATTTAAGAGATTTCTGTTTGATTTCTGTTTTTGTACTGAGCCACCACTGCTAATTTCTAACATACTTAATAATAATATTATCACAGATTATGATTAACTGTTTCTCGTACGTTGTACCTACGCAGCTCTTTTACCCGTCGTCCAAAAAAATAGGGAAAAAAAATTGCAATTAAAACCAAATCTAATTAATTTTTTACTTAACTGCATTTTTCAAGGCTACTAAGGGTGTGGTGGGTGCCGGTGTTTATACAAAATATTGTGAACATCACAATTATTGGGCACTTGATACAACTTCAATAAACTGTGTTGATTGAATTATTCCACTTGACCATTCAATAAAGCCTTCCTACAAACATAAACATACCTGCAACTACAAACAGAGTACCTCAACCGTTTATTATTCCGTACTAAAGTCAATTAAGTTAGAGCTAACAACAACTTCAGGTCAACTTTAAGATAGGGGTTACTTTGAAGCAAAGGGGACGAGCAAGCAACACTTACCTACGCCAACATAATTGGGATCTTTACGTTCAGCACTTTATTGCTTTTGCGTCAATAATTTTAATTAGACAAGTTTGAGGGATGGGGTGGAACTTGTATACAGTTTTTCTTATATTCATATTTATATATTTATTCCATAATGTTGTAGAGGTGTTACAATGGATTAAAGCTAAGGTACAATTATGGACCATGGAGGGCATGGCATAAAGTATAAAATTAATTATTAAAATATTTGTTTTTTTTTTGTCATCTTTTTCTGAATGACTAATGCTGTCATGTGGTTTGTTGTGATTCGTTGAGCCTATTAAATAAACAGTCATATCAGTAGACTGCCTTGTTGGTCTAGTGGTCGCGCTATTGCTGAGCATGAGGTACTGGGTTCGATTCTCAGGTCGGGAAAAATGTTGTTGGGTTTTACCATCAGGAACTTGGCAGTAATAGCCCGGATTCTGGATTTAGGTCTGATTTATGGCAACAAGCTCTCCCATTATTACGTGGGACTTAAACATTACTGGTACAATATGGGTGTATTATGTGTACACCGCTACCTAACCCTTCATGGAAAACAGACGTGATGTTATACATATGTTATATCAGATAAACCAGAGACCCCAGGCAGTCCTTTACCGATTTACAGTTTTCACTAAACCTTCGTATGCTGCCGAAACGTGGATCCACGCGAGGAAAAATGTTGTTTTAATTGTTTCTGTAGTTACGGCATTTAACCGGTTAAACTAGGTATCCATCTGTCAAGAAAAATTATAAAACTAATTTACTTTGAAAAAGTATAGCTCTGAAAGTAAAAAAGTAAAACGGTATAATATTCTGCCCGCCCTTGAATTTTTTGTTCTCCTGTATTTTTTTTGTAGTTCCACAGTTTAGCATAAAATAACTTAAGGGTATGTCAGGCCTGACGACAAAGGCTGGCAGGTACCTACGCAAGGAGGCGCCTGGACATGATTTAAGTGTTTAGTCGACTCAAGTATACCTACTTCAACACAAAGGTCAGACTTATAAATTCGGCACATTTTAAGAAATAGCTGCGCCAGTATTTCCTTTGTAGTCCTTATTTAGTACCCGTATGCTTTTTTTAATCACCTCATCTCGTTAGTTTTTAATTAAAATTGCAACATAAAAAGATGCAACCGCGTGTCTGTTCCAGAATCATTCTTCAGAAAGGACGATGTTAGCGTGAAAAAAATATTTCATTAAAACGCGTCTCGGTCTAAGTGCACAAAATTCATTTTAGCGTTATACCGAAATGAGTGTTGAATTTTGAAAAATGTTAGCGGTAATATTTTTTATGCAACTAGGAAACATGTGGAAGACGTCTCTTTCGCTCTTTAATCAAAGTTGCAATAACGTCACCTTTCCTTCTTACGTCAGTTGCATAAGCGAGGCTTCTTTGAAATACAGCGCCGCAAAAGAAAATTAACAGTATTTTTTTCGAGTGACGTCAAGACAAAGGAAACTTTAAGGACTACTTTAATAACTAATTCTGGCAATACTGGGAATTGTGCTGGGAACACGTTCAGGTGTTCGTGTTCTAAAAAGAACTGGACTTTTACTTAGGAAGTAGGTAAGGTGGAAAGCTTTTCTTCCATTTTTATTTTGATGTCAAATAATATTACCACTTATTCTGTCCTGTTTGAAGGATATTGCTAATCCAGTGCTTCATTTATGTTTGAAAAGTCTGCTCAACAACGTAAATAACGTAATGAACGTTGTTGAATTGTCAAAATGAAAGCCATTGCTGCTGTTAGTGTGTTACGCAATTACCCCGCAGTAAAAACTAAATATTAAAAAAAATACCGAAAACACGCTGTTCCTGGAAACTTATCCAGTAAACATAGCCTCAAAATGTAAATATACCAAACTTTTTTTTTACATTTGTGAACCCACTGACCGAAAACCACAAACAAATTGCCATAGTTTTAGCAAAAGTTTCCGTTTGTATACCATTATGTCCTAACAAAGGGAACGAAGAGTAACAATTTTAGTGAATTAAGCCCGGCCCTTTGCCGCGTCGCCTCCGTAGAACAAAAACCAGGAGATACTAAATACAAATGAGACCTATTATTCTTCAGAAAGCCTCTACATTTGTAAAAGGCTATATTTTTTACGAACTCGATAAGTTACGTTTGTAGTTACGTAATTTTTGCTTCTGAATTACTTTTTGCATGGTTGGAAGTTACTACGTGGTTTTTGTTGTTTATATTTTTTTTTTGTCAGTTTTATTTGTAGCCGTCATTCATTTAGTTAGGATTTTGTTATATAAAACATCTAATGCGAATCGATATTTCGGTCAAACAGCGTCGCCACGCGCTCGTAACTTTGCGATTTCCCTTTGCTTATTCGTTTTTGATTATGCCATATTTATTTCCTTTAATAAACCACCCTTTCATTTATAATAGGGGTTAAAGTATGAAATTGGCGTTTTATTGTAATAGGTACTTCGAATTGACATAGAACCTTCATGGTTTGAGTTTTTGGAGTGAAACTTTTTTCACATGGTAGCTATGAAGTTTTTCTTTTAAAAAATGTGCAACATTCGATTATCGACTGTCAGTTGTTTTTTTTATTCAGCTTAGACAAGAAAAATTCGAGTTATTTTTGAATACGAGTTCCGATGCGGAACTAACGCGGCAGAAACAGCTCGCAATATCAATGTTGAGTTTGGAGAGGGGACTGCTAATGAACGCACCGTGCGATTTTGGTTTAAACGTTTTCGTGATGGAAAAGCAAAGCTTACCAATAAAAAGGTAATGGTAACTGTTTGGTGGTCTCAGCATGGTGTTATTCACTATAGCTTACTCCGATCTGGTCAAGCAATAACGGCAGATGTCTACTGTGCCGAACTCCGAACAATGACAGCAAAACTAGCAGTGAAACAGCCCCGACTCATGAATAGATCTTCACCATTATTAACGATTAACAACCTCACGAACACCATTGATAACGCGAGACCTCATAAAGCACTAGAAACCGTTTTAAGTCTACAGCAACTGCAATTAGAAACCATTCGTCACCCTCCGTATTCGCCAGACCTCTACCACCGGACCGCTCCAACGGACTACCATTTTTTTCGTGATTTGGACAATTTTCTACGTAATAAAAAGTTTTCTTCTCAAGAGGCAGTACAAAATGCTTTCACACAGTTTGTCGAATCTAGATCACGAGAGTTCTATCGCAAAGGCATAAATGACCTTCCTATTATTTATTATTATATTCCATATTTTCTATACAAACAAATAGTTTCGATGTTTCTCAACTTTTTTTTTACGTTTATTTATAGTAGTTTATTCCCACAAAACGGCACTGGATAAGTGTTAAAGTTTAACAACTCGAAGAATGAAAGAAAGAATGGGCTGATTACCTTATCTTCCTAAAATATCCATGAAACAGAAGTAGGTACTGCACGACAGGTTCCAAATTCAGAGGAAAAAATAATTTTATAAACGGGTGGTCATGCGTTGTTTCAAAAACAATTTGCAGAGAGCACGAAAATATAGCAAATTACGTTTACAATTCTGAAAGATCCTGAATGAATCGCTACGTAAACGAGAAAATATTCTGTTTTTGATATATTCTGGATAACATTGTATCAGACCAATTTTTTTCTACATAAAATCTATCCAATTTAAAAAGCGTAGCTCCAGAAATTCTCGATTTATCATACTAGAGATCTACGTCAGTTGAACTAGGTTACTACCCACTGTATGAATAATAGTGCAGTTTATGTGACAGAGAGGATTTTGCGAGAAATTCGCGTGAATAGTCCTTCCTTGCCCCAGCTTTGTCCACCAAAAGGCGTTCATCCCTACGGAAAGGACCCAAGGTTCTATGCCCCTGACAAGGGTGTTAGTGTCACAAATTAATATTTGTACCTACATAAATTAATTTTAATGTTTCGTAATTTGTCAGCTAAGCAAACTGTTTGGAGGATGTGATAAATAGGATGGCGTCGACGATTCTGAGGGCCTCAGTTTTATTGTTATTGTCTGTGGCCTGTTTCTCAACTTGGTGATGTTTTAAGCATTATATATTATTTTATTTACTTAGGTAAAGTAATCAGGTAAAGGAAATTGTCGTGAGGAATGTTTTGAGTATGAATGTCGATGGCTATAAGAGTAGGGGAAGGCCATAGAAACGATGAATGGACTGTGTGAATGATGATAATAATATGGTTAGAAATACGATAACGACTATTAGAGAAGTATGCAAGATCAATATATGTTGCGCTGATCTCGAAATAGGAAGCGGCACCCTAATTGCGAAACACACAATCAATCTCAATCTGAAGCAATTTGAAGGATATTTTTTTTATTTTTTTTATATAACGTTGCCCCACACTAGTAATTTCTCCTGTATCGTGGGTGCGTTTACAAACATTTAAACTCACATACACAAACAGCCAGACCCTGAACAACTACTTGTAGGTCATACAAATAATTCATAATCATTCCGTGCGGGAATCGAACCCGCGACACGCAGCGCAGCAGTCAATCGGTTAACCACTGCGCCAACCGTGCCGTCGTGCTTTTCATATTGCTTTTCATATTGCTAATCCATTGCTCCATATGATCGAAAAATGTCTCTGCTCAACAAAGTAAATAACGCAATGAATGTTGTAGAACTGTCAAAATGAAACCCATTGCTATTGATGGTGTGTTACTCAATCAGCCCCCTGGGCAGCAGAATGATGATGTTATGTAAAGTAATGATGACGTTATGTAAAGTAATGATATAGCTATTGTCCAAATCTATTCTAATGTCGAATGTACTATGCCGTATCCATTACTGTTACCTATCCAATCAATTAAATTCTGTCTAATTCCGGTACTTTAATTCTAATAACATTAAATTAAACACCGACCTAAACCCATTCAAATACACGAGTCAATAAATCTGAACGAAAACAGGATACAGCATCCGTTATAAATCCGGTGCGCGCAGAGATTTCCACTTAAACTACATAGTATTTTAATCCTTAACTATACCGCGTTAACCTGGTATGCGATCCATTTTCCTAGAACCGGTATCCGTAGTGAAAATACACGCCTTGGCATATCGATTTTCCTCTCAATTCCACACATATTCGGTCCGTTGCACCTTTTGAAGTGCAATAAAAATAATCTTCTTTGTCCAGTGGTCCATGTGAGGTTGAAAACGGGCGAATGATAACACAAGCGTTGGAACACAACACACCTTGTTATTTCAATCTGAAACTGATACATTTATTGAACATCATACATTTTAATTGGGGTACGCTGAAAATACATTGATAAATGTGCAATCAAATATGTAAGATTTATGTATGATAGTTCGCTAATAGCTAGGTCGTTATTAATTATTATTTGTCAGCCATTTGTCAGCCTAATAATTACAATATTCACCATTTCAATTTAGCAACTGTGACTATGATTTATACTAATGATAGTAAGTTTCACTTTTCAGGCATTGGTTCACTATGTACAAACTGAAGCTTTCTGGCTCGTGAGATTTGTCCATAGAAAAACAAATTATACGAAGAATTGCATTAGTCCCAACCGCCTGCTCAAAAACATTAGCAATTCTTAGATATGTCTCCTGTTATATTGCCGCGTTTAAACCTTCAGGGTTCTATGTACAGTGACACACTTTTCTTTTGTGTAACATTACTTGGGTTTGACTTGAGTCTATGGCAACCGATACCCACAAATCTGAAGCTTTTATACAGTGAGCAGTGAGGCTTCAATGGAGTTCAGCTATCGTTTAAGCCAAAATCTACTATCACTACTTGATCTACATTATTTTGTGACTACGAAACCAACACTTACTCGTACAATTCCATACCAAAACCACTTCCCCTCATAACTTAAGCTACTTCGACTCCCACGTGTCACAGTATTACGAACTTTAGTACTCTCTCTATCCAGCTGGAGCAATTAATAAAGAAAGCGAAGCAGTGCTTGTTAGCATGCAAATGCCACAATCCTCGGAAGATTCTGCGGCAATATTCAAGTCGTTAGTGTTTGTGCGGCCGACTGCACAAGTGCAAAAAGGGTTTGCCGCTTCGCCAATGTAAATGACAATTTAATAATAGCAACGCTCTTTGCTACGTAAATTACGAAAGCTTTTATGAGATTTAAACTAGTTTTTTAATAACATTTTCATTAACGACGCGTTTAATTTGTCCCTATTTATGGTGCTACGGCTTTAATTTTTAACTAGGCGGGGAAATTGTAGGTAGTTAAACAGATTTGTGATGAATAGATGAGGTTGTCTTGGATTAAAATATTAAATAGATAATAATCAGTGTAAGCATGATAATTTCTTCGAAACAGATTTACGTCTTATCTTGTGAAAAGCATTTCAGGAACAGGGAAATTCTAATTGTTATTTCATGAAAATTCATCGGATTTAGGACACTGAACGAGGCACAATAGAAGATAGATAGATTCTTATTACGAATAGGGGCGTCTAGTGTCTCGTGAAGTGTTGATGAGTTCTCTCACAAAAACATTTCGTTATATATATATTTTTGTGTTTATTTATTTAAACTTTTCGCACAACAAGGTACAGAGGCTGACTTAATGCCTTAGGCCTTCTCTACCAGTGAACCAAGGGCAGTGAAGAGATTAGATGGCAGGTACTTTGGTTGAGAGGAACAATGATATTTATTTTAATATTTTCGACAGAACGAAAGAAGAAAAGTTTGTTCAGTGCTTCCGCTTTTTTAGTTCCTAACACAAAGGGCTGCAAAGTGATGATTCAAAGAGGACATCTTCGGGAGGCCCAATTCTTCGCTTCATTTCCCCTCCACCCGATTCACGTTAAAAAGAGTGATTTGCGTCGTCTAGTCAATTTGTTCCTTTTACAAAAGAAACATTGTTCCAAGATGGACAGCGAAAATATTGGATTGAAATCTTAAAACTTTATGTTCTTTTTACAAGCTTTATATTAACTTGCTTTGTTCTTCGTATTATCGTGATACTAGATAATACCTATAGTTGATTAATGGAATTTAGTACTAATTACTATTGTGAATCACCGTTGTGGTATAGTGAACAATCGCACATCTATGGTAATAATTTAATGTTGACAGCCTTTGGTCGTAGCACTATACTTTGGCTATTAGGTAAACCGGTTTTTGAAAGATGGAACTCAGCAACACTCAATACATTGATTGATACACGTACGGTATTATAATGTCTGTAAGAAGCCATAAATAAGATAATTCAATAAGATAAGGCAGCTTATATATTTATTTTATTACGCATTTAAAGTTAACTTTTACGTAATCCGGAAAATGTACGTCTAAGACAGCTGTCAAAAAACCGGTTAACCTAATGGACAGGGTATAAGGGCCAGTTTTGTAAGAGTAAGTGTTACCACTGATATGCGATTGACTGTAAATAGGTTTTAAAATGAGGTACAGCAGAGTTGCTGACTCATATCCAGCAGTTGACTTATTCAGCCGAATCAGCCCAGTTTACATAAGTACGAGGGAAGGTATTCATAATTGCGTTAGGCTGACAGTGAACAGAATAATATGAACATTTCTAACTTTTATAAGTCCAGTGGCGTAATTGCATAACACACATGAAATGACAATATTGATTGCTATGCCTTTCATTTTGACAGTTCAGCTACGTTCATTGCGGTATTTACGTTATTGAGCAGACAATTTTTTTAAACCTATGAAGCAATGAATATGTTTAAGAACCAACAGATTGTGATTGACAATATTTATTTATTTATTTCAGGCGACGCAGGCCCATATATAAATAACTTAACCTAAACATACATATTTATACTATAAAACAGTACTTCACTAGCTAGTTCTGGTGCTGCTCAGTGGTACTAGTCCGCGGAAGCGACGGAACACGTCCTGCGGCCAGAAGTCTTCGTCCATGACGACGGGCAGATAACAATTCGGTACACGCACCACAAACGCCTTGAAGTTGACGTTGCGGTGCGACTCCAGTAACTGTACCCTCGGCGTGTACCTCGTCTTCTGGCGCACGTACTCCACGATGTCTTCCGCCTTAGTGGTGTAGTGTAGGCGGGAGATGTACACCGGTGTGTTACGCAATTAGGGTGAAGCTTAAGATCTAAACCCTATCTTTGAATATTCTTGTTACAAGAATATTGAGGCCAACCCCTTTGGGCTGTTGTTATTCTATTTAGTTTTCATTAAATTTATCTTTACTCAAAGGTTCCCCAGAAACTTTGCTTTGCTTAATTTCATAATGGTTTTATTTATATAGTAACTTCATGGCGTTCATTTTGTATTCTTAAAAATAAATTGAGTTTTATCTTAGGTGTGCTGGTGTAATAATAGAGGTAAAGAAAGTAATGTTGTTGGAAATTTTTATTATTTCTTAGAAAGATAAAAAGCTTCAGCTGCTGTTGAGAGGAAATGGATCTAGCCATGCGCACTGCCAACTACGATTGCTACGTTAACTACGGTTGACTTGCAATAGAAATAAAATACTAGAACGATAGCTTTTTACATTATAAGAAAAAAAAAATTGAATGTATGTACCTGTAGTAATTTAAACTTTTTCGAATCAGTAGGCAAAAAGAATACACGTCAATGCTACATAATTATATTCGAAATAATTTTATCCAAAGTGGAGACTACAATACGACAATTGAAACTTCATATATCTAATGAGGTTCCCAGTCTGCATATAAACATTCAACCAAATATATCCAATAGCCTAGTCACTATAACTAGTCAAAGATTTGCAAACGCAGACGTGGCTCATCATTACTGAGTTGTTAGAAAAAATCACGAAATTTTTTTCTCTCCACATTACTTTTTCTTGTGAATCTCTTTTGTTCCGACTCACGGATGTTTTTGGCAAGCAAATTACACTTTGCCATAGTTGATATAATAATACAAACCGGAAATCTAGACCCATAAAAAGCTTCCAACAATAACATAATAAAACATTATTTCCCTAGATTATTTGCTCAAAATAACCTTGAATATAGAACCGTTGAGTTATTAGACTAGACGTGAAATAAATGAGATCACATTAAGGAATCCTATTGTGTGTAATGTCGTGATCATTTCATGCCGGTAGTTGTCAACTGAGCACGATATTAGCGAGAATAGCTCTACTAATGTGTATATTTATGTAGATATCATTCCATATAGGCGGCCATATTTGGACCATAATCATTCATTTTATAGCCCTTGGGAAAGAACTGGTAGTAAGTTGCAGAGTCAATAAATCGTGTCTATATTATGGAACGTCGCGTACTTTGACTCAGGCAATTTAAATATTCCTGATTTTGATGAAGGAGAAAAAGCAGTGTTGGTTTTTCCATCTCAGTTCATATTGAATTACCTAGTAACAGAGGACTGCCGCCTTATTAGAATGTTATTCTACATTTTCTCCGAAAAGTTATAATATTCCATATAATAAAATATATAACATAGAGCATGCCTGTATTCCCCGAAAGGTGAGGCAGAGATGTACTTTTAGTCGATACACCCATATTTCGCCAGTTATGTAATAAGTTCCATGTAATAAGGGGCGATCTTATTACCATCACGAGAACTACACTACACTACACACAAATTTTAAGTTTTTTTCTTTTTGTTTAAGTTATTATTGTTATTGTTTAATGTTTCTTTGTTTTCATTCTCTTCCAACAAATTGATTATATTTATATATCATATCTATACTAGTGATAGTATTATTATGATGCTATTTTTCCTGTAGGGGGGAGTCACTGGTGTCCTGAAATACAGGCCACGGCTTAGTTTCGGCACCAGTCTCCCACAAATAAACATTGTAATATCGTAATTATTATTTTTCCGTTTTTAAGTTTTGGTTGATGGATGTTATTTGTGGAAGAAAAAGGTCCCGGTCCTTTGGAAAACGTACAAGGGGCCGAAGCCAACTCGCTGAGGCCCCTTCGGAAATTTCATTGAAATGTGGCACCACCCGACGATTTTCCCTGTACGCACTATGCATGTGCACCCAAGGATAACCCTCGGTTAATGAAGGACTATTGCAGGATATGGAAAAATACAAATTTGGACTATGGGTTTGGGTGGCTAAAGTGGACTGCTTACCAATAACTATGGAAGAACTATGGCCCCTGCCTGATCAATGTTTTATATATACATGGATAAAATGGCAGGGGTGACTTGCACACTCAATAATGGGCCCCCGAAAACTGTCGCTAGCACATAGTGACGTAGCAACAAGGGGGCAACATGTCCTGAGGTGCTTATGAGGAGTGGAGAGATATTCCACGGTTTTCAGAACAATCCCAGAGCCCGGAAGATGGCCAAGATCCCTACGAGCACTTACTGGAATACTGCCTTCCCCCGAGCACGTTTGCTCTTGCGAGTCTCCACTCAAGCCAGCCAGTAAAGGCAAGAATGGGGTGGGAGCTCTGTTCCTCGTCATTGTTCACTCCAGCCGGCCAATAAAGGCAAGCCAGAGGTGAGGAACAAGATTTCTCCCGGGAGATAGGGTCCGTGGGGTCGCTACTGCCCAACAGCTCGCCACATGCTGCCCTGCGAGTTTCTGTATCTCTCTTAGTCTGGCTCCTCACCCTAGACCTGTTTCGGCAAAGTAAACTCTTCCGGCACAGACCTAGAGTTCGGAGCGCGCAAGCCCCACCACGACGTCAACGTAGAGATACGGCGGTGGGGTTATTGCTATTATCAAACGGTGTTATTTTTTTTTCCATCTGGAATATCTCAGGAGCAGCCCAGAGTCTAGATTTGTGCCCGGGTGATGGCAATAGCTCCTCCCCTATTACATGTGACTATAATAAAATATTGGATTTTATTAATAAGCTACTGGTACTACCTAGTTAGCTAGGTATTACTTATGGCAGAACAATAACCATACACATAGTAAAAATAAGGTAAATTAAAGAAAAAAACAAAGGCAGAGCCGCATTATCCTACATGTATGTGCAACGCTTATAAGAAAATACGCGTCCCGAAAAGTTAGGAGTAGGGTCTCGGAAATCGCAAAGCTTGCATGAATAGGACTGTGAAAGTGAGAGAAATATGAAAAGTGCGGGTAGTCGTAAATATTAGCGATCGATTTGACGATCTGAATTGCTGAGTGGGGATCCTTAGCCCAGGCTGTTTTAAAGGTCACGAGACCTGTCCCTGGAACGATAAAACGCCTAACATATTATTGGTTTCAGGTTCTGAAATGGTTGAGTTTATTAGCGATGACGTATAAAATGGCCGGGGATGCAGTGGTCGTTATTATTGGAAAGCTTGTACGAAAATGATGCATGATTTTGGCAAACCGTAATAAAGCGAGTAACTGGTGATGTTCAGTCGGTACCTACCTGAGAGGGGCAATTCTCGTAATTTTAAGAACGTTCACAGGCAATTTGTCAAAAATACCTCTAATTTTCCTACATTTCTGACAAGTTTTTGACATTGGTTTGTCGCCGAGATGAGACTGCGACTAGATTTTTAACGTTTTTAATTACGAGAATTGACCATCAGGTTTTCTGTCATAGAAAAAAAAAATTGTTTTATAACCGATTGGAACATGATAATAATATACACTATGTAGTACGAATATGTACTCACATTTGATACGAGAAACTAGGGTACACGAAATCATTAATTAACTACAAGAGAACTCGTAAGTAATTAAGTCATGTATTACCAGCCACGCCGCGTGTTTGCCAGCTACGTAGAAATCCAGGGTACCCTTGATTACAAGATTGTAAAAAGTCATGCGTGAAACAACATCCATAAATGTAAAGTCAAGGAAATTAATAGTTAGGCAAATTGACTATCAAATTTAAATCGTGCGCTTATTCGAACTACATCTCATTCTTTGACGAAATATATAACACGAAATGGCTATAGCACGTTAAATTGACGTAGTGTCTCAATTTCCTTAACAATTACTTCCCTGGCTGTACTATATCTACAGGTTCGTAAAATTAATGTCTTTGAGATGATAATTACATAAGTAATTATACGGTTAGGTCTTAATGGGCAGTAATTCTCAGTCTCATCAGAAATTCTATAATCTTATTTAGGTCAGATTTCTGCCTAAAGACCAATAATCCCGGACAAAGCTCTTTGCTAATCTATTCATGCTATAATTCAAAGTCGCTTTTCGTGTCTGTCAGTATGACCGCGAGGGTCTTCTAAATTACGAAATGGATTTTGATGCGGTTTTCACTATCTTCTTTTTCTTTAGCCTCGCCTTTTCCCGTTACGCGTGGTCGGCTTTCCCAATCATATGACGCCATTTATTTAGGTCTTCCGTAAGTTCCATCTCCCTCATGTCCTCATGTTTGAGGATCCAAAAGACCTTCGTCATCCATGTGGTTTGAGGTATTCCTCTTCCCCTCTTCTTTGTAGCCATGGAAAGACACTTTGTAACAACATGGTCATCTGTTCTTCTAAGTACATGACCTTACCATCTCAGTCTGGACTCTTTTACTTAAACAGCTATTTCTGCAACCTTGAAACTCTCTCTAATATTTATGCGGTTTCCACTATCATATGAAAAACTTATCCGGAAGGTTTATGTGTACAAAACATTTATACAATCTCACAAAGACACTTAATGAAACCGAGAGTTACTTATTCTTCCTGTCATTGTAATATTTTTTTATACTGGACCATACCTGGGAACCTTCTGGTTACGGAGATATTGAAGGTCGAAATTCCAAGTTTTAGCGACGTTTATTTATTTATTTATTTATTTATTTATTAGGGACAAAAAACAGTTACATGCTACAAAATACAGAGAAATACTTAAACTAAGATTTAACAAACACGTAACCCACACCATTGTCCACGTTTTAACTAAAGGTTAAAAGAAGTGCTAAAGACAAGTGATAAAAAAGAAAAAGAAATATAAAACACTAGTCGCTGCCACAACTATGCTGTGTTACTTAGCTTAGCTGAATTTAACTTAAAATACTCGCTAACCAAAATATCCAGACGTTTTTTTACGAAAACTAGTTTTTAATGTTACATGACTTTAAATACCCCCACGACCCCTGGACACATAAGCACAAGGTTTTTCATGCGTTACATTGCGCACTGCCGCAAACAAAAAATTTAACACCAATAATAAAAGTCGTTTCCCAGCAATTATTTTTGTACAATGTTACTTAGTTTAATGTATAGAATGCGTAGTTGATAGCAATGTGAAGGGTCTTTTTACAGCCCTGCATAAAAAAAAATCTCCATAGTTTTTCAAGTCGTTAAAACCGTGCGAAGCAGGGGCGGTTTTCTAGTAATATTATACAATTACAGGTATTGAGATATCGTTAAGGCCGGTCTGGTTTTAAATACAAGGGTAGTCTTCTTGTCCGCCATGATTAAATTGTTTTCACGCCTCAGTGATCTCTTGGGATCGAGATCAGATAATAATATTAAACCTTAGATTTGTATAAAACAAATTATTATCTGGTTCAATGACTGGGTTTTGATTCGACAGTGAAAACGCTTGATTAACGCTACTCGAGGTGTAGAAATTAAACAAGAAGTTTATGATTGGGTGGGGTTTTGCAAAAAAATACATTTTAAGTGATAATTCACGCTATTTATGTAAATGTTTTTTTCAAACTATTTATTATAATTAATTGTTTTATTTAAATAATTGTGTTATTATATGCGCATAATGTAGTGCATGCTGTGCTTTTCTGTAAGTAATGAGGAGCTTAGACTTCAGTTTGCAATGTACAGATTATAAAGTAACAGTGTACTCATTGTTGAAAAGCCTAATAAATAAATAAGTCCTTAATTATAAATATTAAGGACTCTACGTTTAACGTTTTTTTTATATATAATGACATATCAATTTCGAAGATATATTCGTAATATAAAAGCTAGGTCTTAAAATAATAACCATAGTATGTACAAATATATAAAAAAGGAGGGGAAAGAATAGGGAAAGATAGGGTAACAAAAAAGTGCCCAAAAGGCTGGCAGCATTGCCAAGTTGTATGGCAATGCTGATTCTTTGGGCGAAAAATAATGACTTCTATTACCTATAGAGTATTTCGATGGTCGAAATATCACTATTCTAAAGTTTCGGAGACCAAAATCTTTGAATTCAAAACCAATTTTTTCGCATTTTGTCAGCTTTCAAAGCCTATTTCTTACGAAATGTAGGAAGATATAATAGCTATCGAGCTACCGAGCTTGATAATTTTATTACCTATTGTTGATTTCGAACTCGTTATGGGACATAATTATGTAGGAATGAGGAAATCTCGTGATGTTTGCCTTCACAGCCTCTTGTTTGTCACGACACTCGCATTTCTATTAGATCGTAACCACAGGGCTGATTGTAATTAATATTGTTATGTGCTTGTCAATGACTTTATTAATCTGCCGAGCCTTTTCCCAACTATGTTGGGGTCGGCTTCCAGTCTAACCGGTTGCAGCTGAATACCAGTATTTTACATGGAGCGACTGCGTATCTGACCTGCACAACCCAGTTACTGGGTAACAGGATACCCCTTAGTAGGACAGGTTGTCAGACTTTCGGGGTTCTAATGCCCAGTAACGACTGTCAAAGATCCAAGAATGACTGCCGAGAACAACGGCTTAACGTGCTTTCCGAGGCACGGAGGGTTTCCCTTCCTCGGATCGGCTGCGGCAAGCGTAGATTAACCAGATCGATCGACCCGTGTGGCTGTTATTACTTAGCCACGAGCAACTCACTGACTTAAATAAATCAATATTTCGAATAGCTTACACAAGTTTTTCAGTTTGATGAACATGTATGTTCTCTCGTATTGTTACGAGCTGTACAGCATGTAGGTATCAGAGAGGTGTGGTCATATTTAATGGATTTCCGCCCAGCTTACTGGCTATGGTTAATATGTATTACCACTCGTAATCAGCCTACAACGTTCCCACTGCTGGGACACAGGCCTCCTCTCTATGCGAGGGAGGGGCCCATAATCTACCACGCGGGCCCAGTGTGGGTTGGCGGATGTCACATGTCTTCGAATTTTTATTTCTAGAACCTGCCTGTTTTCTCACGATGTTTTCCTTCACATTTTGAGAGCGGTGGTGATGAAATTAAATATACAAAGTAAAGTGCCTGTCTGGGTTCGAACTCACGATCTCGTAAGTCGGGGCCGATACCACTAGAGTCATGGAGGCTATTTTATGCCAATTTCTTACAGACCTACATTTCAATTCCGACCTTAGAATTCAGTAAGTCTACCTTAATATTTAGCCCACTCAGAAGTGAACGCATCTAGCTAGTAAATCCAGGCTTAGACCTAATTTCGGTTACAGCAAATATCTTGACTTAACTCGGTATCGGCATTAGAACGGCGGCAGTATCTTTTGATCCCTACGGATTGGTGAATAAATCTTAAATTATAATGCTTAAAGGTCTTATTAACATGTTCATTGGTTTTCCCTCGGTGAGGGGGCCGTGGCTAAATAATAACAGCTGCACAGATCAATCAATCAGGTTAAGCTATGCTTGCCACGGTTGATCTGTGGATGGGTGACCATGTTTACATACCGAGACCCCTCCGTGCCTCGGAAAGCACGTTAAACCGTTGGTCCCGGCTGTCATTCGCGGATCTTTGACAGTCGTTACGGGTAGTCAAAAGCCCGAAAGTCTGACAACCAGTCTTACCAAGGAGTATCGTATTACCCAGTAACTGGGTTGTGGAGGCCAGGTAGACAGTTACTCCATGTAAAATACTGGTATTCAGCTGCATCCTGTCAGACTGGAAGCTGACCCCAACATAGTTGGGAAAAGGCGGCAGATGATATGAAGATTGGTTTTCTGTTGAATATGATTTTCTAGTTCCTACTTAATACATATTGTAGCGGTATCTACAATGCTACATGCCCACTACGCGTCATACTGACATCACGCAAATCCTGCATCTCGCAAGCAGTTTTTACAGCGCAATTAGCATACATACAAACTTCCCGACACCAGTCGTTGGGGCAATTGCCCGCCAGAGACAACACCCGTCTGGTTGGAGGATCCTCCCTTTTCAATAGAGGATGAGTGGACTTTACACCCTGTTCCTCATACCTCTAAAATATGTTTAAAATGCTATTTGGACTAAAAATAAATTTAAAAAACGCTTGATCAAGCTTCCTCAAGATGGGTTGGCAATTTCAGACTTATATTAGCTATAAGTCCAGGTTCCCTCACGATTTTTCCGAAGTCAGTAATGTTCAAGTTGAACTCAGACACTTCCCACATTAAAAAAATAAAAAAGTCACCTTGGGATTCGCTCGGACTTCAACCCACAACCTCGGGCATGAGAAGCGAGGCCTTAACCACTAGGCCATCACGACAAGGGATTATTCCACTTAAATTTTAAGACGGGGTCTTACCAGATACTAATGATATATTAAACAACATTTTTCTATGTATTTAAGGATACAATGTTCTTGAAATTATGCATGAATATGTTTGTTTCTTAGTATTCAATATCCTTTTAGAAAAATATTTGTCTAGTTATTATAACCAGTTTATATTCATATTGAAATAATTTTTATGAGTTTTTGCTGCACTTTGAAGAAGGAATAATATGAGCACTATATTCCGGGAACTGCGTAGTTATTAAAATGGCGCCCCGCCAGTTATTAGATGTTTTATTTTAATATCACATATATCATCCACAGGAACTGTCTATAATATGCCTGCTACCTTCTTTATGTTAGATGTAGGTACCTACTACTGTTATAAGTAGAATAGGTACATCTAGCATACAGTTAAAATATGACGTAGTTGTTACTAGAGTTTTCTAATAATATCAAAATTACGTTCAAAAATACTACAAAAATACTACTAAATACTACTATTTATATAGGAATAACACAGAAATAATTAGTTGGGTCCACAGATGTTTGTACCCATATTTTTTTATACCCCTCTGTTGGGCAAAGGCGTTCCAAATCGTATCAGGAACTCTTTCCCCGTGCCACCTCCGACCAGCCCTCGTGGTACGCGTCTGGGTCATCTCACCATCTCTTCCTGGGCCGGCCTCGGCGGCGCCGTCCATCTTCAGGCACCCATTGTTTGGAGACTTTTGCCGATTTATTTACCAATTTTTTTAAGTTAAGTTATCCAGTGTGGAAACCTAAAGGTGTCATCTATACACCAAAACCGACGGGAGGAGGAGGTTAGCCGACTTAAGAACGTTGCAAGTTGGACAACTTTTATTTAAAACTAGCTGACCCGGCAAACGTTGTTTTGCCATAAAAATCATTTCTAGCTGCCCGGCGCTACTTCGTTCGCGTGGTGGCCTACCCCCTACCCTACTCCTACCCTACTCCTACCCTACTTCTACACTACTCCTACCCTACTCCTACCCTACTCCTACCCTACTCCTACTCTACTCCTACCCTACTCCCACATTACTCCTACCCTACTCCCACATTACTCCTACCATAATCCTACCCTACTTCTACCCTACTCCTAACCTACTACTACCCTACTCCTACCCTACTCCTAACCTACTCCTACACTACTGCTACCCTACAACTACCCTACTTCTACACTACTCCTACCCTACTCCTACCCTACTCCTACCCTACTCCTACCCTACTCCTACCCTACTCCTACCCTACTCCTACCCTACTCCTACCCTACTCCCACATTACTCCTACCCTAATCCTACCCTACTTCTACCCTACTCCTAACCTACTACTACCCTACTCCTACCCTACTCCTAACCTACTCCGACACTACTCCTACCCTACTCCCACATTACTCCTGCCCTAATCCTACCCTACTTCTACCCTACTCCTATCCTACCCCTACCCTACTCCTACCCTACTCCTACCCTACTCCCACATTAGTCCTACCCTAATAATACCCTACTTCTACCATACTCCTAACCTACTACTACCCTACTCCTACCCTACTCCTAACCTACTCCTACACTACTCCTACCCTACTCCCACATAACTCCTACCCTAATCCTACCCTACTTCTACCCTACTCCTACCCTACTCCTAACCTACTCCTACACTCCTCCTACCCTACTCCCACATTACTCCTACCCTAATCCTACCCTACTTCTACCCTACTCCTAACCTACTCCTACACTATTCAAAACTTTTAATTTAATACGTGCTTCAATTCGAGTGGACCTGAGTCTACCATACCGTAGGGACGATCGTCAAAATATGTTTGACAGGAAAGTAGGTACAACAGTTCATATAGGAAAATGAAATTGTTGTTTTTTCTATCTTCCTCGCAATTTTCCTATATTTTCTCACCGTTTAAACCTTCCCTGGACTACGACAAACATTTCAAAACCAAAATCAGCTAAATCGGCCCAGCCGTTCTCGAGTTTTAGCGACTCAAACAAACAGCAATTGCTTTTTATATATATGTGTATAGATGACTATGGGCTAAGCCCAGCGGGTTGCGCCGCCGGGCCAGCTTTGTTGTGAAGACACCCTAATGACAACTTACAGCTTTTTTTTTTTTTTTTTCTGGGTGGGAAATCATCAAATGACTCCTCCCGCTCTGGGCGGAGCAGAAGGGAGTGTCAGACTTTTACTGACTAAAACCCACCCGTGTTCCTTCAGTTGCCTGTGCCAGGGGCCACGGTATCTCTTTCGAACAACCCGCAGCCCCGGCGGCATCGGCCCTAGCGGACCCCGTCAGTTCGTGCTGACAGCTCTTTGAGGCGCGCGTGGAACACAACGCGCCGTCGACCCGGGCCTGGTCCTTACCGGGCGGCGAGCTGCCCATAGCTCGCCGCCCGCAAGCCCGCGCCTACGGTGGCCGGGAGTCGGCTGTTGACTCCCGTCCAGGGCGTCTCCTGCGGCGGCTAGGAGCGCGAGGGTGCAGCGATTGCCTCTCCCTCGCGCGCTCCGCCTCCTCCTTCGCGAGCATTACTGCTTCGCAGAAGGAGGTGACGGCCTCCCATTCACTCTCGCTCCGGACCATGGCCTGTATGAGGGCCGGACGCGAGAGGTCGCCGCCGCCGATCGCCGCCAAGAGGACACGGCGGGGTCCCGCCCAAGCCGGGCAGACCTCCACCGTATGCTCCACCGTGTCCTCCGGGCGATCCCCACAGTGGTGACACCCTGGCGTTTCCTCCCGCTTTATCCTGAACAGGAACCTCCCGAAACAACCGTGTCCGGTGAGGACCTGCGTCAGGCGGAAGGTGAGGGCGCCGTGGCGCCTCTCTAGCCACTCCTCAAAGAGGGGACTTATCGCCGCAATTGTGACGTGCCCAGCGCTGGGTTGCGACAATCGCACTCTCCATGCTGCTATGCAACGCCCCGGCGTTTTGCCTCCTCTCGCCACTCCCATATGTGGGCGAGGACTTTGGCCTCCAGATCCCATGGCGGCAATCCGGCAAGGAGGCTCGCCGCCTCAGCGGAGACCGTGCGGTATCCTCGAATGAGCTGGACAGCCATGACCCTTTGGGACGCGATCAACCGGTGGGCTGGTCGCCGCCTCAAAGATCGTGCCCATACCGGTGCCCCGTAAAGGGCCATGGCCCGCACGACCCCCGCATAGAGCCTCCGGCAGGAGGCGTTTGGTCCCCCTAGATTGGGAAGGAGCCGCCTCAAGGCAGCCCCGGCCCGCTCCAGTCTGGGAGCCAAACGTCGGAAGTGCTCCACGAAATTCCACCGGCTGTCGAGGACGAGTCCCAGGTACTTCATCGTCAGCTCGACGCCGATGTGAACCCCTCCCGCCGTTATTTGTGAACCCGACGGTGGCGCGTCCCGAGGACCATGGAAACACATGGCCTCAGATTTGTGCAATGCCACCTCGAGTCCCAATTGCCGGATCCTCTCGACAATTGTCGCAACCCCGCGTGTCAACTTACAGCTGACTCTACAAATTCGCCATATTGTTATTTGTGCAATTAGCACATTCAAATGCCACCTTTTCAATACCATTTCCATTAACATTGTCATTTACAAAGGTCGCAACAAACTCTTATAAAAAGGAAACAAATACACCACGTCACAGGCGACCTACACCTTCATACTACGCTGTTAATAACAGGGGGTGTCACGAATGCCAAACTTCGACATTTAGCTACGATATGTAATAACTCAAGCTAGTTACTAGTACACAATATCGTTCAACTTCCTCCTAGTTAGTACGTTCAGCATCATAGAGTTATGTGTAGATCATAGTTTAGTTTGTGACTGACTATTAAACATTATTAATGAATATATATTACATTTTTGAGCAATGGTGCCCCAGTGGAAATGGCCGCGGCTTCCGGGTTGTAGGTCGTAGGTTCGTACCCTGACAGGCAATTTATTTAGTGTAAATTATTTCACTACCTATGCTAAACGGTGAAGGAAAATATTGTGAGGTAACTGGCTTGTGCTAACACCAAAAATTTGAAGACGTTTGACATCTGCCAACCGGCACTGGGTCCGCATGGTGGATTACGGCCCACTCTCTCTCACAGAGAGGAGGCTGATTATGCATAGTTTAGTTTTGTGACCGAATATTAAATATTATTCCTGTTACAGGTGACTATTTAATTAATGGGAAATATACATTTTTAAATTCCCATAAATGTTCTCTGAAAGAGTTTTTCCTTTTAAGTAGGTAAAAATAAAGAAAACTACTACATTAATTATTTTTAAGGTGGAGAGAAAATTTTAATACATTAGGTTTTAGATTTATTTATAATATAAATGTTAGAAAAGTAATAATAACGATGTAATGTAAATTTAGTGTTAGCATTATCGATATCGGCTCCCTCTCATAGAGGGGAGACCTGTGTCCCAGCAGTGGGAACATTATAGGCTGATTATGTATGTTATGTATTATCGCTTAGAGACATCTCTGGATAATAGTTTATTTGAACGTCAAATAATATTTTTATTCCAATTAATATTTTTATCCCACATAATATTCTCACGTCTGTTATTTTACTTACCTTTGTTTTTAAGGCCATAAATCTCGCCAAACTTTCGCACAACTTACATTACCACCTGCAAAAGCATTCACGCCTTCAATAATCTGCGAGTTACAGCTTCCATCTTCCCAGTCACCAAAGTTTCTTATCGATGCAATCAATGCTGGATTGTTGGAAACGACTGTACTTAGGGGCGAATATTCCGAGTCTGCGATGTACCACTTCAATTTCCCTTAACTATGCATCGTTTTATCACATTACGTATTCACGACTCCCTTGGGAACACAGTCTGTAAATGGTCAGCATCATACACACAGACTAAATATTAAATTGTGACAGACTGGACAGTGGACAGTCAAATTACAAATGTTTTAAATTAGTCTAGCATCTAAATTTTTGTTATTTTATCATTTAACTAGCTTCTGCCCTTCGACTTGTCTGTCCTTCCTTCCTTCCTTGTCCTTCTTCTTGTTCCCCAACCGACCCCGTCGCATCGCATTGCCTACCTGCGCTTTTACTTAGTTTTCGCTTAGCGTTCTTTCTTACTTTTTTTCTTTTTGGTCGGCTCCTAAGAGCCCTGGCGTGATAATAGAATTTCCTTCCTCAAGAATTGAGCTATCAAATGCAAAAATATTTTTTTCAAATCCGACTGGTAGTTCCAGAGATTAGCGCGTTCAAACAAACAAACTCTTCAGCTTCATTTTTACTAACAACTTACTATCTTTTGTATACTATATACAAAGGATAGTAAGTTGTTAGTAAGTTAAAATACAACTAAAATTTAATTTTGCTTTGTAGGTAAGGAAGTAAGTACCAATAACTTCTGTAAATTTCGAGCGACATCAACATACTTTACGTTATAATAACCTTGTATACAACTTTACTCCCCTCTCAAAGGAAGCTCCAGCGATAATATCGTAAAAATACCATATTTACAAGACGTAAATTTACCTAAACAACCGTAGTTACTGTCACTTGCAAAGTTATTATTATTCGCATACTCAACTTACGCGGGTAAAATGTCGCATCTCATACATAAACTCACGACTTCTTCCTATGGGGGTAGGCAGAAACTACAGAACGCCACTTGCTACGATCCTTACATAAGTACTCCTTTTGCTCCGATTACGTCAGGTTATACACGCTGGTTATGAGTACTATGTACCTGACCTTTCTGAAGAACATCACCCATCAGTTAATGTCCACCTAGGGCAACCCCTACCGCGGTTCCCACTTATATATCCTGTTAATACCTTTTGTTAATCGCTTTTCATTCATCCTCTCAACATGGCCAAACCATCTACTTAAGCATACTCTCTTTAATTTTTGTCACAAAATTTTTTTTTAATGCACACCATTGGCTTATTACATCATTCCTCAGACTATCGCATCAATATCATGTCGCATCTCAAAATAAAATATTCATAATCTTTGTTTTAACAGTAAATAGTTGCATTTTAGCGTTCACATTCAGTTCTCAGTAATGCTATTTCTGCATAGCGAGGTGAGCAGAATGTGCATATGTTAGGTGTTGTGTTGAGTCCCCAGATAATTGCGCATTTCCAGAGATCAGAAAACAATTTGATTTCACTGCAGTTGGAACAATGTTGTTGTTATCTGAAAACGGCAAATGTGTATGTGAAACTGGAAACGCTTGCAGATTGCTGGCGTTTGGAAACTGTCGCATTGGTATGGCAAAAGTTGTTTTCTAAATTGGTAGAATTTTAGTTTACATAGGAAGTTTGTAGGCAATCATTTTATGAAGAACAATATATAAGGAATGATAATGGGCCCTTTTTTATTTATTGAGCCTCTTTCGATGATTGATTGAGAACTTTCTGGCCCGTTCTCACAGTTGGTCGCAGTAACTAAGCTATAGCTACCAAACGGATTAGATTAGGTTGAGACCAACCATGCGCGAGCCGAATTGGTCGCAGTAACTAAGCCAGAGCACCTCGACCAATTAGGTTAGAACTGTGATTACGCGCGAGCTGAGCAAGCAAAGCGAGCGGTGCCGCGGCGGCGAGCGCTACATCAAAGTTAGTCGCAGTTACTTTTCCTAAATAGGAATTATTTGAGGTTTACAAAAAGGGGCGCAATCATTATGTTAGTGTTCGATAATGTTTTTAGGAGAGAAAAATGAAAATTATTAGAGGTCCGATTAAATGCTTGGCAATTAAAAATAATGTTTTACGATACCCTATAAGTACTTAAGTATCGCAAACGAACAAATACAACAAAGTAGAAAGAAAATATTTTCGTAATAACCTGTCTGTACTGTCATTATTCACTGATCTTTGCGTCTTATACGTAATAGATATAACATGGTTCATTGACCAACATGTTTTGGGTTTGTACCTAGTCACTAACACGACCTGAATGGACAAAGTACAAAACGCCATTTACAGAGTTACATCTAGGAAAAAGAGAATGCTATATTACAAAATCACACTGAAATCTAGGAATATTTTAACATTTATGAATTTTAAAAGAACAGTTCTTTTCCATATTATAAGGTATTCAAGAAATTCTCCGATTCAGTACACAAAAAGAATGACCAAGCGCTGAAGCAGAAACCGATTATTACACAGAAACCTTTAGATTGTGCGAGCTACCAAATGAATAGGTACCTCGTTATCTCAGACTACCCTTTGGAGCGCACAGCTGATACCTGAGATCTATTATGACGTTATAACTTTCAAAGAACATCTGAGTCCCTTAGACCGAACTCATAAGGCTACCTGATCGCGAACATTTAACCGTCGGTAGGAGCAAACGATCCGTTGACGTTCTGTAGGGACGGAGTTGAATACTCAATATGCTATTTATGTAAAAGGGGTTTATCGATGATGGGAAATTCGATAATACCATCACGCAGCTCTGCGGGCTTTATTCATAATAGAAAATGGGAGTAAACACGTTGATATTCAGCATGTGTGCGGGCATTCATGCCGCTAGGTTGGTACAAGGGGTCGCATTGTGAAATCCATCAATTTTCATAATAAGTGGGTGACTTATAACTCCGTATAGGAAGGGTAACGAAATTCTATTGACGTGGGCATAGATCGATTAGAACGCCTTACTGATCCCCGGTGTGGCAATATTATAATCTTTGTGGTTTACGAAATTATCAGAACGTAGTTATTGTAATTAATGAAGCTTTAGGTAGGTTTCAAATTAAATGATTCGATGAATTAATAATTTGTAAATTGCGAATAATGTTTGTTCACTAATGGATAGTGACGATGATGTTTTGTTTCATTGTTTAAAATTCACAAACAATGAATTTCATGTTTCCAAAAGAAAAGTTTTTCGTAGTAAAATAATAAAACTATTAATAACTGGAAAGAGGGAAGGCAGGCTTTTGCCCTGCAGTGGGACAACCCAGACTTATAATAATAATAGCAGGGGCCATAGTTCTTCCATAGTTCTTGGTAATCAGTCCATTTTAGCCACCTAAGCTTATAGTCCAATATATTTTTATTTTTCCAATTCCTGCAATAGTCCTACACCAACCGGGGTTATTCTTGGGTGCACTTGCATGGTGCATATAGGGATAGTCGTCGGTTGGTGCTGCATTTCATTTGAATTGGCAAGGGGCCCCTTTGACTTGGGTTTGGCTCCTTATTCCTTCCAAAGGACCGGAACCTCATGGTCCCGAGATATGTAAACACATAGAAATAATAATTGATAACTGCTGTCATATTTTGATATGCCGCATAAATGTTAATTTCCAATAATGGATATCAAGTATCGAAAAGACACTGATACAAGCTTTCGTCTTTTAATAACACGAATGCTATTAGTTGAATCATTTTCTAATTATCTCTCCAATCAAACTAACTGCTTCCCACGCCGTCACAATAGTTACCTACCTAGATTAGGTGTTAACCAATATCAAGCAATCCAGGCCGTGCACCATCATAATCAATTATGTTGAACGGCCATCGATTTATAGCCCGAGATTAGATCATGCCGAATAATATTAACGTATAAATGGCTGCATCCTCCTGGTTCAGTGAGTTAACTGAAACGTGTGGCGCCACCTGGGATTAATTATTGGAAGTTGCATCAATGTATTATCTTACGACTTTAGGGCTTACGGTAGACCAACCAGGGATATATTTGATGTAACTTACAATGCGACATATATTTGTCAAAACATGTCACTTGTCACATTTTCACGACAGATGCTGAGTAACGTAGAAAATAGATAAGGGCTGATTTCTCAATCATCAGAAGGCCAATTCTCGTAATTTAAAACGTTCAAAATCCAGTCCCAGTCTCATCTCAGCGACAAACAAATGTCAAAAACTTGTCAAAATGTAGGGAAATTAGAAGTATTTTTTGACAGATTGAGACTGAGATCAGATTGTGAATGGTTTTAAAATTACGAGAATTGCCCCTCTGATGACTTTATTCGAGAAATAATTTTGAAATTTTGACACTTATTTCATACGAAAACGTCAATTTTATTCCTCGAATAAAAAGTTTTCTTTTTCTTTTTTTTTTGTCTTTTTTTATAAAAACGTTGCCCCACACTAGGAATTTCTCCTGTGTCGTGGGTGCGTTTACAAACATTTAAACTCACGTACACAAACAGCCAGACCCGGAACTACTACTTGTAGGTCATACAAATATTTGTTCCGTGCGGAAATCGAACCCGCGACACGCAGCGCAGCAGTCAATCGCTTAACCACTGCGCCAACCGTGCCGACCGATATCTAGCGATGGAAAAATCAGCCCTAAGGGAAAATTGTTTAATTGTCGGATTGTCGCCTGTCATCTGTCGCTTGTCCATTTTTATTAAATAAGCCCCTGCCTTTTCCCGTGGGTAAGATAAAAGGTGGCTCGGCAATACAAGGTTGCCATAGCACTCCGGCAATGGCAGCACGGCACGGCATGGCCTATCTCAGCGGAGTTGGAGATTTCCAATACATTCCAGACTTCCAATACATACACCGATAGCACTAGGAAGTGGTGAAGGGCGGGCGTTTTTGGGGGACTGTCTTTTGTCATTTTGACATTCGAAAAGTGCTGATTCTCAGAGTAATTTGAATAAATGACTTTTGATTTTGATTCCATATCTATCTATACCTACATATCAATAAAACAAAGTCGGGATAGTAACACCATTTCTAACTCAAGAACGGCTGGACCGATTTTTATGATCTTTGATTTGTTGGATTTGTCTTCGCCCCTAATAGCAAAATAACTATAAAAATAATAATGAAGATAATTCATTTTCTCATAGATTCGTTCTTGTAGTTGTATATAAATATACGAATATTTTAATATATAAAAGTAACATCAAAAATACATTACTATGACCGACATAGATGTCTGTTTGCAAATGTATAAGATAGAGGCAGGAGGAATTTTACTGCCTATCTGACCTCCACAACCCAGTCAATGGGTAATACGATACGCCTTGGTAAGACTGGTTGTCAGACTTTCGAGCTTCGGACGACCCGTAACGACTGCCAATGATTCAGGATTGACAGCCAGGACCAGCCACTTAACGTGCTTTCCGAGGTACGGAGGGTCTTGATATGTAAAGATGGTCACTCATCCCCGGACCGACCGCGGCAAGCATAGCTTAACCTGATCAATTGACCATACTTAGCCACAAGCCCCTCCCTGAATGCCTCCCAAATTTAAGTTAAGACTCATATAAAAACTATAATTAAAAGATTGTTGTGGTATTTGCTTCCGTTATCCAAATTACCAGCTATTAAACTTAATTTTGGCGATATTGCTCAGTTTGAGTGAAGATAATTGATAATAAATTGTTATGTTATAAGGATGAAATCTAGCAATTAGTAATCAGATTAATTGGTTTCCGTTACATCGGGAAATAAACTATGATGATTCCTCTGCCATTTATATTTATTATTTTTAATAATCTAGTAATTTAAAAAAAAATAAGCAACCGGGTCGTATTTTAAAAAGCGCCAAAGGGGCTATATACTCGTAATGTCAATGGGTTGCGTCATTTTTCTTATCCGATTACAAAAATCTGCATACGAACTGCAACACGTTCTGCATCGTTCTCACATGCATAATTTTGAACATGAATGATGTAACCAATACTTTGTAACAATATTATTATGATTTAAAAGAGTGTCCATGGAGTTTCTTGCCCGTTCTTCTCCATAGGTACCTACTACGCTTTGGAATGGGCAACTAGCTTCATCTTTTTGACTGACCGACCTTGACAATTCAAAAGTGCCTGTAATTGGTTTATTTGAAATAAATAGTTTGAGTTTGAGTTTGAGTTTGAGTTTGAACATACTATTTTTTTGCAAATTGTAAGTGCAAATTCAGTCCTCACAACAATATAACATACACACTAATTTCTATATCTATAGATACTTATTATAACTGTGCCCGCAACTAAATTCACGTGCATATCTAAAAATAAATTGGATTTCATGGGTTTTAATTTTTTTTCGGAAGCCTAATTATTTTTCTGAAATAAAAATAAAAAATAGCCTATGTTATGTTAGTTATAACAACAGCTTTCTGCCAGTAATAGTCCTGTCAAAATCGGTCCAGCTGTTTCGGCGATTAGCCGGAACAAACAAAGACACAGACAAACAAAATTAAAAAATACTTCTTTTATTATATGTACCGTATATACTTTCAAATGCATTTGCTGAATAGCTGTTATTTTGATATTACAAACATTCACTTAAATTTTATTTATTTGTATCTATACAGGGTGAAATTGAATTCATGGGCATCCTTTTAACGGGTCATTGTAATCATCATTATAAACAACTTTTACTATTGGACCAAACCTGAAATCGCGAAAAAAAAAACAGCTGTTCCCTACATTTTGACGAGTTATGTGAACATAAATGTAGGGAACAGCTGATTTTTTTTCGCGATTTCAGTTTTGGTACCATAGTAAAAGTTGTTCATAATGATGAGTGTAACGACCCCTTAATAGGATGCCCATGAATTTAATTTCACGCTGTAGATTACACATTAGTCGTGTATTGGAATAAGTCTCTTAGAAGAGACTCATTCCAATGCACGACATGACTATGACAGACATTCTAACTATAATATTATGAATGCGAAAGTGAGTTTGCTTGTTACGCTTTCATGCTAAAACGGCTAAACGGATTTGGATGAAATTTGGCACACGGATAGACTATGACCTGGATTAGGACATAGGATACGTTTTATCCTGGTAGTACGTTCCTGTGGGATGGTAATCAAACATACACGCGGACGAAGCTGCTGGCAAAAGCTAGTATTATAATTATGTCCGTTTGCAAATGCATGACATAAAAACAATAGAAGGTATTTTGGGGAAATTAAGATTTGACTCCTATAAAAGACGTTCCCATAATTATTTAAAAGCAGATGAGAGACATTAAATAGCAGTATTTGTAAAATTGTGAAGAAAAAATCTGCTATTACTACTGTTTCTATTATACTTTTTATCGATAGTACGTTTCCGTGGGATAATCTGACCTACACGCGGGCGAAGCCAGTGACAAAAGCTAGTATTCTCTTTGCAAAGGCAAAAAAATCTGCTATGAAATTCATGCCTAAAAAAAAATGCAAAAACTAATATAAAATCAATAATAAAAAGATTGTTTTGGTATTTGCTTCCGTTAGCAAAATTACCAGCTATTAAATTAAGATTTGGCAATATTGCTCAATTTAAGTTGGTATAACTGGTACTATATTGGTAAAAAATGTTGTTAGGACGAAACGTAGCAACTTATTAATCTGATTAATTCGTTTCCCGTTACATCAGGAAATTAATTTATTTTATGACGACTCCTCACCATTTATATTTATTTATAAATATTTTTAATATTCCAGTTAGGAATTTAAAAAAAATAGGCAACCTGCTGTTATCTTAAAATACACTGAAGAATCAATGTCAAAGAGGTTGCAGCTTTGCCTGCTCATAACATCCAGAGAGTATAGAGGCATAAGTTCTATGCAGGTTTGCTCAAATAGAACCTAAGTATTTACTTATTGCATAATCAACCTATAATTTTCCCACTTCTGGGACACAGGCGTCCTCTCTGTGAGAGGGGTTGGGCCATAATCCACCACGCGGGCCCAGTGCAGGTTGGTGGATATTACATGTCTTCGAATTTTTGTTTCTAGGATATGCCGGTTTCCTTACGATGTTTTCGTTCACCGTTTTCGAGAGCAGTGGTGATGAAATTAAATACACAAAGTAAAGCGCCTGCTTGGGTTCCAATTCACGACCTTCACGTACAAGTAAGTCGGGGCCGATTCCACTGCACTATCACAGCTCAGTATTAACTTATTGAAAAGTTTAACACAAATAACATAACAACCTATTACTTACTACCCTAAAACAAATTAAGTTATAGTTTATATGTGTGTTGCATACCTTCCAATCACATAATATCAATACTATCGGTTTCAATTAATACCTACGATGCTTTATCTCAAAGTAATCGCCCGATCTCATTGAATGTGTCGCACGGAATTCCAGTGCAATGCTTTTAAGATAATAATCTCCGAGACATTAACGTGAGAATCGACGGCTAAATGCAATAAGTGACAAAAAGTGAGTAGTTGTAGTTGGGAACGATTTCAATTGCATATTTATTCATCCGGTAGTGAAAATGTATCCCAATTACTACTAAATATTGAGTTTATTTGGGTTCAAATGGATTTTAAAAACTAGGAATATTTCCCACAAATCCTTGTGCATGTTTTCAAACTGACCTTACCACCTACTGGGTCCTAACTCATTTAACACAATATAATTATGTAGGTACTACCTACATTTACCATTGACTCAAAAAGATAGACTTACTTCCTAAAAAAGGTTGTATGACCTCTTTCGTCCTTATTACGTCCTCACGGCCTGCAATTACAAAAGAAGAAAAAGTTTTGTTTCAAAATGCTAAAAACAACACTTCGAGTAAAAAAAAATCGTAAAGCTATTAAACATTTTCTAGTAACCGATGAATGTAAATCCACGACATACAGACTTTAATAATCTAATTAATAAAAGCTTGCGAAAAGCAATATACCCGAGCGACCCTTGAACTGGACATGATGCATTCAAAAGAACAAACGGATTGAGTTGAACTGCTGTTCAATACTCTTCAAGTATCCTTAGTTCTTGAGTCCGCGCGTACCAATCGATGTGCATAGAGACGCTTTTACAATGTCAAACAAAAATTTGTACATAGTACGCTGACCTTAGAAATTGTAGAATAATTGAATACCTAATAAATATAGAGTTATATGCACAAATAAAATCATTTGTATAATTACTGTGGCACACAATCATTTCAATAAAGGGCTTGTGGCTAAGTAATATCAGCCGCATGGATAGATCGATCAGTTTAAGCTACGCTTGCTGCGGTTGGTCCATGGATGGGTGACCATCTTTGCATACCAAGACCTCTCCATGTCTCGGAAAGCACGTTAAGCCGTTGTTCCCTGCTGTAATTCGTGAATCTTGGATAGCTGTTACGGGTCTTCAGAAGCCCGAAAGTCTGACAATCTGTTTTACCAAGGGGCATCGTATTTCCCAGTAACTGGGATGTGGAGGTCAGATAGGCAGTCGCTCCATTTCAAGTACTGGTATTGAGCTGCATCGGGTTAGACTGGAAGCCGTCCCCAACATTGTTGGGAATTGGCTAAAACATCTATTATTGCAGAAATTAACACATTCGGCATTAAAAAAAACCCGCCAAGTGCGAGTCGGACTCGCACACGAAGGGTTCCATACCATTATCTATAAAAATCACGTCTGTTGTATGGGAGCCCCCCTTAAATATTTATTTTATTTTAATTTTATTATTTATTATTAAATTAAAAATACAACTGAGTTTTTGTGAATATTTCGAGTGCCTACCTGTTGCCATTATTCATATCGAGCAAAAAAGGGCAAAAAAATCGAGTTTGTTGTATGGGAGCCCCCCTTAAATATTTATTTTATTTCGTTTTTAGTATTTGTTGTTATAGCGGCAACAAAAATACATAATTTGTGAAAATTTCAACTGTCTAGCAATCGCGGTTCTTGAGATACAGCCTGTGACAGACAGACGGACAGACAGCGAAGTCTTAGTAATTGGGTCCCGTTTTTACCCTTTGGGTACGGAACCCTAAAAAACACCACAAATAAGTACCTATGTACAGTCATCATGTCCATGGTTCGTGTTTCAGGTGTTACTGACAAACGGTTTACCATACCTTTCTTTTCATATTACAGTGCCCATTTTTGCTGAAAACTCATTTAAAAACCTACGAAGTCAAGGGTACATTTTGTATTGTTTATAAATTTGTGAGATCATTGCCTCTCAAACCATTTCGCCGTATATTTATGTCGTTATCCGGTCATTTGACAAAAACGTTACACTGCAACTTTTGCTCTGTGAAATAAACATTCTAACTTTAATAGCTTCTATGTATAAAGGCCTCATGTTCTGAATGGGCCCCAAACTTTTATTTCGCTTTTCATACGTTTTCAAAACAACGTTCATGACAAAGTTAAATATTTTTATTTAGTGTTACAAAACTACAGAGCAAACCCTTTCATAAAAACTGCTTTAATAATGGAATAATTCTTTAATAGAGAACAATTTACAAAAATGGGGCTGTATTATTATTTTTTACGTTTACAAATGTCGGAACCGTGGGGTGCCGGTCCTTTGGAAGGCGTACGAGAGGTCGAAAGCAACTCGCCGAGGCCCCTTAGTCAAACTTAATTGTAATGAGGCGCCAACCGACAATAATCCTTGAACGAACTATGCAACTGCGCCGAAGGACCACCCTCGATTGGTGCAGAACTATTGCAGAACACGGATATTGATTTTAGGGTTGGATGGCTATAGTGGTTTTATTACAAAGAACTATTGAAGGACTATGTCCCCTGGCTTATTAATGATATGTAATACATACGGATAAAATGATAGGGGGTGACTTGCACACTCAATAATGGGCTCCGGAAGCTGTTGTTAGCACCTGGAGACGTAGTGACAAAGGGGCAACGTATCCTGAGATGCTTGAAGAGTGGAGAAGTATTTTACGGCTATCAAGACAATCCTGGAAGTACGGGCAAGATCTATTCCAGTAACTTACTGCTTCCGTCCTCCGAGTACGTTTGCTCTTAAACTACCAATAATAATAGACCTTCACACCCTACTTCAGCCATGGCGGCCAATCTCAACGGAGCCTAACGACTTAGGCGCGGGAGATATTATAATGACCAAGCGTATGCGCAAATACAGATGTTCTCTCTCTCTTCCTTCACTCTCATCCGCTCCCGCTCCGCTCGTGCCGGAATGCGTGCCGTCCGATGGGACGGCACGCAATCCGGCACGAGCGGAGAGAGATCAGGCGCAGGACCAGCGGCTTATCATGCTTTCCGATGCACCGCCGACTTCCAAACTCCGGGCTGTTACGAAGAAATTCCCAATAACACTTTGCCTGACCTAGGAACCGAACCCAGGATCCCACGCTCAACCGTTACGTTTCAAGCACGAGACCAATGGAACAGTTACTTACCACCATTATGTGCGGCGGGGCATCTCATCTCTGCAAAAAAAAACGGGTTGCACTCCGAGAGTGCCGGCAGAAGTGAAAACTTGAATATTAACGTTGTGCATTTTTTATATTTTGGAATGCGGTCTACTCTCCCTCCGTCTTACGAATTTTCGATCAGGTCACGTGTCCTGGTGCGAGCTCCGACTTACGAATTTTCGATCAGGTCACGTGTCCTGACGCGAGCCTAACATTTTTTACCCATCACAAAAACCTCTCCCTCCGTCTTACAAATTTTCGATCAGGTCACGTGTCCTGACGCGAGTTTAACATTTTTTACCCATCACAAAAAAAGCGCACAACGCCGCTAAAGAAGTTCTTCAAAAAGCACCTCGAAGCACTTCAAAAACTGTACGCTAATGGCTATCTTTTTAAAAATCTAAGAAACAAAAAGGTCACTAAAACAAGGTGTTACCTCAGATATCACAGAATAGATAATCATCTGTTCTACATTAAAATATTACTTAAATGTCTTTGAAAGTAAAACACAATAATTAAGGTCAAATTAGGCAAGACAAATAAAAACATAAAACAGCTCAAGCGCAAGACCATGTCGTTGCTATAATAATTTATTCAAAATCTGACACTACATTGTTAACAAGAGCTGTAATTTTTACGTCCAATATATTAAATATTAGATTGTTATCTCCTTCCGTGGTAATATTATTTGATCTAAATCAGGGCTGCATTGTGAGTCAGACATTAAAAGCATGATTAATGAAGTTCTACCTAATAATCAGTCATATGCAAGGAAATAAGAACTAATATAATGTCAAGGCAGAAGGTTAATGTGTGTACATTCGATGTACGAAAACCTTTCCCGTACTTAGAACGTGAGGGCCTAGACAAGTGGTAATCGCTTTTTCGTATTCGTTCAACACTTTTAAACGGAATTGACTTTAAGTCAATAAGGATTGTCAAAAACGCATGCATTTTTAACGTTTCCATCATCCTTATCGTTGATAGAATGTCACTTTGCCTAATTATTATGCCGAAGAAGCCTCACTGCGATACCTCGCGATCTCGTTACCTTGATGTCACCTCCATGTAAAACAAATTCTAATTCAAAATGCTAATACTTTTTTTTCTTTTCTTTTTCTTTTTTATTAAAAACGTTGCCCCACACTAGGAATTTCTCCTGTATCGTGGGTGCGTTTACAAACATTTAAACTCACATACACAAACAGCCAGACCCGGAACAACTACTTGTAGGCCATACAAATATTTGTTCCGTGCGGGAATCGAACCCGCGACACGCAGCGCAGCAGTCAATCGCTTCACCACTGCACCAACCGTGCCATCTTTGGCGAAAGAACGACCCGACTCTTCACGTGGTATGTTGGGGCCAAAATCAGCATTGCTATACAACATCGCAATCCTGCCAGCCTTTTGGTACTTTTCCTGTTGACAGTGATGCGAACGAATTTTTTGATAGCCTATGATTCTTACCCCTCCTTTATTCTTACATGTACATATTATTAGCTTATATATAACGTAAATATTATCTTACGCGGTACTCGAATACATTTTTATTTAGTAAGAAACATTTTGTTCTACGATAATACCAAGCTTAAGTTGAACTGCTTTCCACAATCTATACAGTGAACTATGACCTCATTGGGTTGGTTCATGTCTCCTTCGACCTCACATTTATCGCACAAGTGTTCTCAGGATACAAAATATTGCTTTTTCAAGTATATTTTAGCACGAGTCTAAATAAGTACAAGATAACGAATGTGTTAGCTAAATATTGCATAGACAGAAGCCATATTATATATTTTTTGAGATTTTTATCATAGGATTAGTTATAATGGGGAAATGTATATAAATAATGTCGAATTGAAAAAGTCTCAGCACTTTCTACCAAAAACCTGAAAGATGCCTATCAATACTCAATACTCAATCATTTATTGCATTGTACAATGTATATGCTTAGGTGGTAAGTAAACATTTGTTGTAACAATCGTGAATCCTATCGGGCACATATCATGTGAATACGAGTTCAATTTTATAATACGAATTATGAATCACATTCAAATATTATTGACACTAATAATTAGTAGAAACAGACTGTTTTACACATACGCGTTGGCAAAATATGCGTAGGCACACGAATTTAAATACTGGCTATTATTCAAAACCGTCCCTGAAATTGATTTCACACTCAAACACAATAAGTTTAGACATTTATAGCAATAATAGACTTCACTAATCAATTCCGACTGTAAATAATTATAATTATTAATGGCTCCATAACTAATAAATTTAAAAGCGCACACGCTCTGCGTATATATTACAATTATTAATATCAGAAAACTATTTCTTTGTAAGGCAGTGTGTTCACTTGTAATGCACAACCAGTGATGACGGGTTACCTGAAATTATTTACTCTACTTTGTTAAACATCGTAACATCTGCAGCTATTCAATAGTAGGTTATTATGAAGAGTTCAGTAACAACGCACAGACGCCAGCACATCTAGCTACCCGAAACTGACAAATTTTCCCAATCAACCTTGAACCTTAAATACTTTAGCGATGAAGTTGCAAATCTATTAAAGCAATTTGACAGATTATAGTAGCTTGATGTGCTGGCGACTTTCGAAATTTGATTTTGCTCTAAACTTTCGAAATTTGATTTTGCTAATGGAATACAAAATATGTCGCAATCAAGTCTATCCGGTACGCCAGCGCCATCTGGTGGCGCTCGGCAGAGTCTAGCCTGACGTTCGTGCGAGTCGACGAAAGTGCTACAGCGAGTGGAGCGGTCTTGATCATCAGACATCAAACGGACAACATGTGCTCAGAAACTGTCTCGCGTTCCGTATCGTTGAGTTGTGTACCTACAGTGTGTGCTTCGCTAGTGTGATTCATTGGTTCAACTGCAAACAGTTTTTCTATTGCGCAATAACCAACATTACCCATAGTATGCCCACAGCAGTTAAAATATGGCTGATGATAACAAGAGAGATGTACCTTCTCCGTCAAATACATATTAAAAAACTGCTATTTTCATTTCCTTTGATTGAAAACCCCTTTGTCAGTCGCTATGTTGCATCTCAGGAACTGCCTTTATTATCTCGATCATCATGTTTCTCAACTTATGAGTAACTAGGCCTAGTGTGTACTCGACTTAATTTTATAGCACATGCAAAACAGTTAAATTGTAACAATATTGTAAATGTCGAAATTCGTCACGGTTACATAATTGCATGTCTACATCTATATTATTAAAATTTATTGATTGATACCGATTTTTTATTGGCATATTGATTTATGATTGCTTTGAAAAAAGTTTCTATTAATATTTAAGAAGTTTTACAATAACAAATAATGAACTGATTGCTTATATGCTTTATAATAATGAGTGCAAGGACTGTTTTTCGTGTTTATGATAGTGATTTATGCTTGTTCCTGTTCTGTATTAGCACATGCATTTACGGTCGGATAGATAAGGCCTGATATACTTATATTAAGTCTTGTTCCTCACCTATGGCTGGCGTTTTTTGGCCGGATGGAGTGAACACTGACGAGGAACAGCTCATTCTTGCCTTTATTGGCTGGCTTGAGTGGAGATTCGCAAGAGCAAACGTGCTCGAAGGAAGGAAGTATTTCAGTAAGATGCTGGTAGGGATCTTGACCGTACTTCCGGGATTATCCTGATAGCCGTAGAATACCTCTCCACTCCTCATAAGCACCTTAGGAGATGTTGCCCCCTTGTCGCTACGACACTATATGCTAGCGACCGTTTTTGGGGGCCCATTATTGAGTGTGCAAGTCACCCCCTGCCATTTTATCCGGGTATATATAAAACATTGATCAGGCAGGGGCCATAGTTCTTCCATAGTTATTGATAACCAGTCCACTTTAACCACCCAAACCCGTAGTCCAAATTTGTATTTTTCCATATCCTGCAATACTAACCGGGGTTTATCCTTGGGTGCACTTGCATAGTGCATACAGGGATAATCGTCGGGTGGTGCCACATTTCAATAAAATTTTCTAAGGAGCCTCTGCGAGTTGGCTTCGGCCCCTCGTACGCCTTTCAAAGGACCGGGACCCCATGGTCCCGAGATAAAATGTTAAAATAATAATAAATTCACTTATTTCAGGTAAATAACACCCATTACTAGAACACGTATTAAAATCAACAAAATCAGATAAAATTCAAATAAAATAAAATCAACACAAATCAAATTAGACTGAAAGAATAAATCAAACTCAAATTATAATCACATTAAATATAAGTATATAAAAATAGTTATTTAAATAATGTAAATAAAATTAAAATTATAAAATTAAATTATCATCATAAAATAAAATAAAATTATTAATAATACGCCTGCCTCTGAGTCATTTGTTTGTTTGACATTACATTAATCATATACTCGTAACAATGGTTAATGTACTGAGAATCAAAACTGTTCGCAAATACGCTCAGGATGGTGTTGGAGGTGATCCGGAGCCGGCGCCCCAGAGATGTGCACCGCTTTGGCATCGTTGTGTAGAAACAGTCGATACGGGCGTCGGCGAACATCCCCGACGCGCTGCAGTGCCAGGGCAGCCCCAACAACACCCTGAATGCATTATTATACTGAACATGGAGAGCCTTGTACTGCTTCTGGGTATATGAGCCCTGCAGGCTGGCTGTGTATAGGGACGTACAAAAGGCTCCGAAAACAGTTATTTTGACGGCCCCCGAGCAACGAACAAACCTGCGGGCGATCATATTGGCCCTCACAGACAACGCCCTCCGCTCCCTATGTCCGCATCGTCCCTCAGGTCAGAGTTCACGATATGCTCGAGATATTTAAACATTTGAACTCTTTTTAACTTGACACCGTTCAACGTAATAGGTGGAACAGAATCCAAGCAGCTCCGACCCCTGACCCGAAATACCATGCATTCACTTTTCTTTGCGTTATAGAGCAAACCGTGATCCAGCGCGTAACGCTCGCAGATGCCCAGCAACCTGGACAGATCACACACCGAAGCACTCAGCAGCACCATGTCGTTCGCGTAACTAATATTGTTGACACAAACACCGTCAATATGGCCGCCGAAACGGGCGCAGTTGAGCTCATCTATCAGTGTGTTCACGTACAGGTTGAAGAGCTTCGACGAAGTCAGCCCTTCCTGCCTCACCCCGCACTCCAACCTGCACGGCTCTGACAGAGCACCCAACCATCAAACGAAATCGATCGATCGATTCGATTAATTGAATTCTTTGAACATTTGATGTTTCAAATTTTCTAAAATACTATTCAAAATTATTTCATAAAAATAAAATTGTTTCATGACAAAACAATCCTAAACGAGAGTTAAAAAAATGTTTCGTCGCATAATCCTCAATTCTTTTAGATAATCTAACTATCATATTTTATGTAAAGATAATAAAGGGAATTTATCAACTAAAGACATATCTAAAAATTATTCCACTGCGCCCTGCATTTATTTATTTATTTAATTAAAACTGCAAAATTACTTTTATTTCGGTGGTCACTCGGTTCAACTAACAGACGTATCGCTATTTTGAACATTATCTGTTGCTGCGATGCGCATTGTCAATTAGCTAAAAATAAATGTGTCGTAAAGTCGCCGGCACGCAACCTCTACAAAGAACAGTTGCACATGAGCGACTCCTGACAAGGGCAGCTTAACCTCGGAGTTTTGATCACCCATGAAGTTATTTTAGAGTGAATAGAAAACACAAAACGGCAACAGAAGTTGATCCATGTTAAAAAGTCCAAATATCAACAAACTGCACATCCAAACAGGCCAGTTCGAATTTTCACTAGGTCCAATACAGGGCAGCCATGCGTTCCTAGCAACACTGTGTTTGCGAGTTCAACAAACAAAATAAAGTCGGAAAGCGGCGCTCACCTATGCGCAACTAAATAAAAGCGTACTAACGAAATTCTGGGAATAATACCATTATTTGTTGGGTTTGACGAGAAAAAAACATTTATGAACTACCAGATTCTCGGAAACCTTTGTATGTACTACGTGAGTTTTTAATCGAACACGTTGGACTAAAATGGATTTTGTCAGGGATTTCATAACCTGGTTTTTAAAACGCTGTAGCTATTAAACAATTCAGTCCAAAAACTATTATACGAAGGAAGTACCAACGTAATAAATACTCGTATATATAAAATAAGGAGTCAGAAACAGGAAAAAGATTTCAAATTTTATTACAATATTTCTATGTTACATTAACTAATGTTAGAAACGACAGCTATAAAACGCATTGTATTGTAAAACTAAAATCGAAATTCGTGTTCATTTTATCGTAGCTAACATCGAAAGAATAACTGTATTGTTTCAGTACTGTTTGGGTTCTGAATACGGTAAACTTATGTTCTACTTTTGCAACAACTTTGCTAACAAAAACATCCCAAGTTTGTCTATTAAGAGGATGATGAAGAGAACTGAAGGAACATTTGTTTTATTAATCCCTGATCGTTCACGTAACTTGTGCAGGAATTTCGCTTCAATTACTTTTTTTCGTCGTTCAGCTGTAAGATGGTTGGGCGAAACTTTTTCTGGATTATGAAGGGAGTCGTCTGTTTTTATTATACTTGGTAAGTAGAAGTAAAATTCTAAACGGCCTAGTATTAAAAAAAAACAATACTACTTGATGTTAAAAAAAATATATATTTATTCGCTGCAGTCCGAGAAAAAACGACAGAAAATTGATATTTCTCAGCCAAATTACTAGAAAAAAGTAGGCTTAGGAAAATCTTAGGTGGGTTATTTCTCATACAAGTTATGCTTAAACTATACGAATACCTTGCAATATGAAATTCCGTGCGACGCATTATTCTAAGTAAATTATGGTGCTAACGGCAAATACTAAAATTGTTCAAATATCACGCGTTGTTGGCTTGCGGTGTAAGATGATAAGCTAAGGTTCATTTGTTGCACAATTTTGAGTTGAACTATGAAATTGGCGGCTGTTATTGAGGTTTTGGGACGAAAAGTTTGGTATGTGGTCTTTAGGATACACAGATTACTAGGCCAGAAGTAGGTACTGTAAGAAAATGGAGTAACAAGGAATAGCACTACAGATGGCGAATAGTTGTTCTATCTGAACTGAAAAAAATGTTTTAGAAAGGAAGAAGGGGACTATGAATTCAAAGGTTTGCAGACAAACCGTTGGACTTTTAGTCTTTAAGAGAGTCTTTAAGATATTACATGAGGTCGACTTTTTCCCATCATTCCTTTTCTGTCTCTGTCATTTCCTCAAGCAGCCTGGCTCAACCATGCATATCAATCAATTCGCATGGTACCCATCAAACAGTGCCAACCCTTAGAAGCCAGTACTTACAAACTCATATAAAAACCACAACAAACCCATGGTTGCGTCCTCCATATAGTTTTTTATTGTCGTCTAAAGTAGCGTCATCTAGTTTCATGGCCCGATCGTTATTTACAGGCGTACTCACGAATCTCCTGCTCTTGATGTTGCAAAACCTTTGCCATTGTCGTGAATGCATGGTGAACGTGATGTAATTGTTTTGTGAATCCGTGCTTGGAGTGTTCGTGAATTGTAGGACTGTGTTCTCTGGGTTGTTGCATGTGTTTGCGGTGAGAGACTTAGTAAATAATGGTACTTACTGTGCTCTTTTGCAAGGGACCTTGAGATAGTAGACCTTTGTATGTTGAGGTAATTGTTTATAGGTCTTTGAATGCCTCGTTGGTTCAATGGTTGCAGGCGTAACTGCTGAGCATGAGGTCTTGTATTTGATTATCAGGTCAGGCAGGGTGTTTTTGAGTTTTTCTATTAGGAATAACCGGCCGGTTAATGGCAATAGGCTCGCCCCCTATTACTTAAAAGTTTTATACTATTGGTACACCTCTGTGTAACCCTTCGGGGATAACTACGTGATGTTATGTTATGTTGTTTGTAAGTATATTCGCAAGTAGAATAAGTCTCCTGCATCTTTGGAAAGTTCTTTGGAATCATTTCAGAACTATTTCTGATTCCGATCCGTTCCGATTTCTAATGATGTAATCAAATATTTTGTAACAATTTTATGATTTAAAAGAGTGTCCATGGAGTTTCTTGCCTTTTCTTCTCCATAGGTACCTACGCTTTGGAATGGGCAACTAGCTTCATCTTTCTGACTGACTGACCCTTTGATAATTCAAAAGTGCCTGTTGAATTAAATTATTTGAGTTTGAATTTGAGTTTGAGTTCTATATCCTATCGTTTTACCAACCTATTGAGAGGGTTTTTCTAACATTTTTTCTTATGCTATACTATAAGTGCTACATTTTTTTCACCTACGTTAAGTATTTATTAAATTTAGGACCTAAGGGTTAAGCTACTGAGAATAATTTACATTTAAGCAAAACTGTACTCATTTTCATGCCTTATAATTGAATAAATATATCATTGTGTCCTTTATTTCATCTAAGTACTTATAAATTAAATTTTTAAATATTTTTATAAACAAAGAGATTAAAAAAAACATTTAAATATATAAAAAAAGTAGCCCACCGGTATCGGGAACAGGGTCCAAGCTATCGGTGGTCAGAGCTCCATAGAAAGAAACCTCCTGACAATGCGAGCCGTGTCCAGAAGTACCGCTTTCTGAATCCCTTGATCTAACTGCCCGGCAAGAGCCACCGACAGTGTCGGTGTCGGTGTGTTGGTCGAGGCACTTGGCTATTAAGCCATTGGCTGTTGCGACTATCGGCACAATGATCGCTGAGTTCACATTCCACATTTCGACAACCTCGTGAGCCAAGTCAAGATAATTGATTTGTTTATCTTTCTCGGCTTTCATGAGATTCTCATCATGCGGGACGGTTATGTCAACAATCAGCACCCTAATTGCGTAATACAGGATCAATCGGAATCTGAATCATTTTGAAGCAAATTGCTAATCCATTGCTTCATAAGTTCGAAAACTTTGTCTGCTCAACATTTAAATAACGCAATGAATATTGTTGAACTGTCAAAATGAAACCGATTCCGATTGATCGTGTGTTACGCAATTAGGGTGCAGTATTGTTATTATTATATATTATTTTCTGAGACTCAAATTATGGGTTTCAATTTGCAGTTTAAATACTATAACTTATTAGCCACATTGATTATAAGTTTCTTAACATCAAGGCAATATTAATTTACTTAAGCTTACACATATACAGCACACAAACCGCCAAGTTTTAGCCCTATTAATACTGATCCCATTCCAAGACTCCAGCAAAGAAAGTGTTGTTGAACATTATTTCAGTAATGTGCAAGTTTGACTGTAGAAACTTGGCTGCTATTGCAACGCATTGCAGCTTCAGTTGAGGACCAAGTTTCTAATGAGTACCACGTTTAAAGAAGTAACATACCTAGATGTGTGTCTAGCTAGCTATGTGACTTTAATGTCGCGTTACTCTGATGAAGTCTCTTTTGGATGTAAATGCTAAATTAGCTTACGCTTCTTGGTAGCAGTATTTTTTTGTGTGTTTAGAATGTTTTTTTTTTCTTTTACCTGTACTGTCCCACTGCTGGGCAAAGGCCTGTCCCAAGTCCTTCCAGGAACTCCTTTCCCGCGCTACCTCGGACCAGCCTTCACGGTACGCGTCCAAGTCATCTCGGCACCACTTTCGCTTCTTTCGTTCATTAGTAAGTTATCAATAATTAAATTACTAGCGCCCCCTGCTTCACACGGATGCAATGTAACGATGTGGCGACATATCAAAACATCGAGATTTCTGTGCTATATCTAAGTTAAATATTAATGTATTTTACGCAAAAACCTTTCAAAATAAATTCTCTAAATGATGGTGTACACCGCATCAAAATCCGTTGCGTAGTCTAGGACTGATTTTTCCATCGCCAGATAACGTTTATTCGAGGAATAAAATTGACGTCTGACAGTTTTTGTATGGAAGAACTGTCAAAAATTCAAAATTATTCCTCCGATAAAATTATCTGGGGTTGGAAAAATCGGACCTTAGAAGAACAATGCGGTCAGATATACAGACACGAAAAGCCACTTTAATATAATTATTATGTTAGTCAAACGTTTTCGGCTATGTAAGTATCATCTTTTGGCTCTTCTGTTGCGTTTTTGTTAAGGTCCATATTTTACCTCACTTTGCAGAATTATGTCCGTTTTTTTCAGGTTTGGTGTCCAAAAAATATACAATTTAATATATCGTCAAAGGATTTACACGATTAACTAAAAACGTAAAACATGAAACACAATAAAAATAACACGGAATTCGATTTCGAATATATTGATTGGATTGGTTAAAAAGTCCCGAGTCAAAGCCTTTTAAAAATGCATTGGCGCAAAAAATAGTGGTGTGACCAAATTTTTTTAAAGCCACAAAAATATCGGCGTGATACGTTGACATTTGTGCCAGAAATATAAAATGTAATAATGGTGGGAAATGACGGATCATATTTTATGAATCGGGAGTATGGTGTAGGGTGGAATGATGACAAATGGATGACTTGGCTTGGCTGTGTGAAAAATTACACATACCATACTTTTCCCATGGAACCAGTATAGTATACATGTAATTTTTCAAGCAGAATCTGCAGAACGTCACTTGCTACGATCCTGTTGCCTATTTTTATTTTTTTTGGTTTAGAAATCAAATGACCTCTCCCGCTCTGGGCTGAGCGGAAGGGCGTGTCAGACTTTTACTGACTAAAACCCACCCGTGTTGCTTCACTTGCCTGTGCCAGGGGCCACGGTATCTCTTTCGAACAACCCGCAGCCCTGGCAGGCATCGGCCCTAGCGGACCCCGTCAGTTCGTGCTGACGTCTCTTTGAGGCGCAGGTGGAACACAACGCGCCGTCGACCCGGGCCTGGTCCTTACCGGGCGGCGAGCTGCCCATTGCTCGCCGCCCGCAACGATCCTGTTGCCTCGTTTTACGTCTAGACATCTGGTCATTACAGATTTCAAATCCTATTGTGATGTGGAGGTGTTAATTAAAACTACCGGTAGTTATATTTTGGGCTTCCACATTGTAAGTTTAGCTTTCTGGGGCCAACCAATCACTCTAGCAAATTATAAATTGATGGTCTATGAACAGCTAGAAAACTTAACCCCGTATCCAAACCAAAAGTCGGCTGGCGAATACGCGATCCGAAAACCGAAAGGCGCGACGATGGTTGACGCGTTCCAGTTTATCGAACAAAAAGTGACATATAAACACAACGATCGCGGATTCGCGCGACGATCGTTTTTGGTTGAGACGAGGCCTGAAAACAGCCTTAATTAAGGCTGTCAGTCACATACGACAGAGCACATAACCACACTGAGTGGCATCACCCAACGCCATGATTTTTTGCCTAAGGAATAGGATCTTAAATGCCCTCATAAAATCTTGAATGAAAATGAAAACCAGAGCTAGTCCCTTCTGTTTAAAGAAAACAACATTGTACAGACAAAGCCTATTCAATTTGAAAGCTGAGCTGTATTTAAAGTACGGCTAACCTACTTATTTCGTGTTTTGCAAGTATCAAGCCGGTCTCGTCTGTGAAAAAGTTAAAAAGAAAAGCAAATTGGTAAACTTATCTGTGACCCAAATGGCTTGAGGTTTTAAAACATGCTTAATATTTTCTTAGGAGTGCTGGATTTTGTTTTTTGTTAATGAAGTCGTTTCGTGGAAATGGTTTGTGAAGTGAAATTTTTATGAAAATACAATGCAATTTGATTTGTTCTTTTAATTAAGTAGTATAGTGCTAGCACTGCTGCTGCGGCTGCGGAAAACCTCATGCGGCGGAAGTACAATAACCTTATCGGTTATTATGTTTTCGAGCCATTTGGAGTTGAAACCCTCGAGTCGTGAGGTCCAAGTGCTCATGACGAAATCTCCAAATGGCTGGTTGACACTTCCCGTGACCTGGCTATTACCTGTGTGCAGTGTTGTCGGTCTTTTGGTTACATTACTAGTCAACAGTGACACGCAAGGAATTTATCGACGCCATATTTTAGTTTGTTAATAGTTTTATTGAGGTTGGGTTGGGTTATTATATTTTAATTTTAATAGTTTGTTAAAAATTATTCCTCGTATAAAATTATCTGGCGTTTGAAAAATCAGCTCTTAGTATAAGGAGTTTAGCCAGTGTATATATTTTTATCCTCATTAATATATAGGTACACATATACGTCAAAAAAAAAAGTTTTAAATAAATTATATTTTCGTAAACTAAGTACCCAAAATCAACATTGGTTATAATATTAAGAACCTGATCACTGGGTTGACCTTCTTTTTTAGCATAGCGACAGCCAAGACATGTTTTTTATACTTAATATTACCGATACTTATTAGAACGAAACATTCATTACGACGGCACGGTTGGCGCAGTGGTTAAGCGATTGACTGTTGCGCTGCGTGTCGCGGGTTCGATTCCCGCACGGGACAAATATTTGTATGGCCTACAAGTAGTTGTTCCGGGTCTGGCTGTTTGTGTATGTGAGATTAAATGTTTGTAAACGCACCCACGATACAGGAGAAATTCCTAGTGTGGGGCAACGGTTTAAAAAAAAAAAAAAAAAAAACACAAATAATAAAATTACCTACCTAATTCAAAATAAATAAAACGGTTCACTCAATTTTACTGCATCTGATTATTCTAAAGCAAATTCAAATTGTGGGGAAATGCTCATAAAATTACCAAATTGGCCGATCAATTCAGCCCTGAATAGCACTATTATGAAAAAAAAAAAACGGAAGTCCCACTAATTACCTCGCCCATCAACGATAAAGATCAGGAGGTAAGCATGTCAAAACCTCACTGCTGACACCCCGATGTTATCTTTTATGATTGAACGCTTTTTGTTACAATTTTAATTAGGACAAAGTAATAATTAACCGGCTAATATTATATTATAGGTAACCGGAACACTGTGAAGGAAAACTTTTTGTCGTTTTTTTTCCTAAAAGTTTTTCTGTCAATAACGGTGGAGTGTTAGTTAAATAACTGCGTTTAACTATGTCAACAATGATACTGCTGTTTTTAATGATAATTAAAAAAAAAAATTAAGTCTATACTAATACAGTTTTGATTACATTCTCTGTTACTGTTTCCAATGGCTCTTTTAGCTAATTAAGTTTTTTAACTTAAATACATATTAGTGTCTTTGTTTATTTACATTATAAAAGTCTACAAACTAATATGCTTTACGCATGAGTTTGTGTAAGTCTCCAGCCGAGTTGTTCTTTAAATATCTCACCGTGATAACTTAGGTCAATTGTGCTGTCAATAGTTGATGGGCTTGTGGCTAAGTAATAATAGCCGCACGGGTCGATCGATCAGGTTAAGCTACACTTGCCGCGGTTGGTCCGTGGATGGGTGACCATCTTTACATACCAAGACCACTCCGTGTCGCGGAAAAGTCCCGGCTGTCATTCGTGGACCTTTGACATTCGTTACGGGTCGTCAGAAGCCCGAAAGTCTGACAACCAGTCTTACAAAGGGGTTTCGTCTTAAATAGTAACTGGGTTATGGAGGTCAGATAGGCAGTCACTCTATGTAAAATACTGGTACTCAGCTGCATCCGGTTAGACTGGAAACCGACCCCAACATACCTAGTTGGGAAAAAGCTAGGGCGATGATGATGATGAATTGAGCTGTCAATAGTGGCAATCCCTAGCATCAAGTGAAATGACAGCTCACTTCAACTAAATTTTTATGGTGAAATTTTTACAGAATAGACCGGCTGATAACGTAGCATAATCATTTTGCCGATGGCTTCCCATGCGTGGTGGACGAAAATTATCCCTCGGGAATATACTACCGGGTTCAAGGTGTCCTACGTCCTAACCCATGACGTCATGGTCTACCTGTGTGACAAATTTCATTGAAATCTGTTCAGACATTAAGGCGTGAAAAGGTAACAGACAAACAGTGTTAATGTCGCATTTAAAATTTTAGTATGGATTTAAATTTAACTTGCTTTTATGCTTTTAAAAGCAGGTTACTCCTTTCCTCGCTTATCATCATCATTATTTCAGCCGGAAGACGTCCACTGCTGGACATAGGCCTCCCTCAAGCACCTCCAGTTCGACCGGTTCTGAGCACTTACTCCAGTACCCAGCTTAATTACTTACCCCATTACCAAAATATTATTACAATCAATCAATAAAAACTTCAGTCAATAACACCAATAATAATATTACAATGTTAGTTCAACCCCTATCGGACATAGCATAAAACAAATTCAAGATCAAAATATCCTGTAATGCTATTCTGTAGAAATCTCACCGTGAAAACTTAGGTGAAGGAAGTTTAAAGTGAGCTGTCAATACTTAGATTCCCTAGCATCAGATGGAATGACAGTCTCACTTCACCTAAGTTTTCACGGTGAGACTTTTACAGAATAGATCGGGCTGGTACGAAAATCGTACCTAGATTTTCAATAGCTAATATGAAACTAACGTTTCTAAAGCCAGCTGGTAGAGATACGAAAGCCATTTAGCAATTTAGTTGTAGGTACTTACCTTTACAATAACAAAAATATAAGCAAAAAGTCAAATTGGAGAATAAATTAAACGAATTGTTTACTTATGGTAATAGAATTCGTTGTTATTGTAGGCTACGGCTACATTCATTTTGGTAACAATAGTGTTATTTTTAGTTTAAATATTCAATTTCACCTTAATTTAGGTTGAACTGTTTACCAATTAATTGGCTTTAGATGTTCTTGAGAAGTCCTATGGGGCCTCTTAAGTTTATTAAATTAGTACAAGGGCTTAGAAATTCGCTTGGGAAATAGTATCGGTGTGTGTTACAGCGATTTATACGTGAGATTCAAACCCAGGTGCAACCTTGGGAATTGGTAATCTAAACCGCAAATCTTAATAGATTTAAGAACAGGGGAAATGTTAACTAACTGTATTTTAATTCTACACCATCATTATGGAAAGAACCAATTTGGATATGGTGAGCTTACTACAACTGATTTTCCTTTCTTGTAAAGTCCTTATGAGTTTCTATTTAGTTTAAAGTAATGTGTAAGGAGCATACGTTATAAGTACAACTGATTTTCCTTTCTTGTAAAGTCCTTATGAGTTTCTATTTAGTTTAAAGTAATGTGTAACGAGCATACGTTATAAGCCCTAACAAAATGGAAGCTCCTTAACAGCGTGTAAACTTTCTTAACCGAAAGAAACCCAACTGATAGCATGTCAGTTGTATCAAAAGTGCTTTTTGTTCACATTAATTTTTATTTTAATAATCTCTTAACTAATTACACTGGGTACTAAATTAAGAGACTAACTAACGAACTATATAAATAAATACAAAAAAAAGGATATTTAGGGGTCGAAGTACTCATCCACATCGCTGTCATCAGGAAACGTGCCCAGAAGACTGGCAGCATTACCACGTTAAATGGCAATTAAAGTTAAAGTGCTTTATATCTAAATAAAAAAAAAAAACAGTTGAAACATAAATTATTATTATGTCGTTTATTTATTTACTTATTTTATTTTATTACATTTTTTAATATTATTTTAAATATAAAAATTAAGTAAAAAAAATATAAAAAATTAGTGATCCACCGATGTCGGGAGCAGGGTCCAAGCTACCGGTGGTTAGGGCTCCAGAGACAGGAACCTCCTCACAATGCGAGCCGTAGGTATCAAGGAGTACTGCCTTTTGAATCAGGTCCTTAATCCAACCGCCTAACGAGAGCCTTGATGGATGTTGATCGAGGCTTTCGGCAATCAGGCCATTGGCTGATACGATAATCGGCACAATGACAGCCGAATTATTATTATTATTTATTTATAATCAAGTAACATAAAAGACTCATTATTTGGCACAAAGTTTCAAAAACAACAAAAACATACAAGGTATACATTTAAATTATAAAAATATAAAATATAAGTACCTAACAAATTTTATTTTGTTAGCCTATATTCTGTCCCACTGCTCGGTAAAGGCCTCCCCTTTTTCCTACCATAGCCAGATATCGGGTTTCCGGAGCTAACGTGGCCCCATGGCTAAAATAGGGGGGCTATTTTGTGTGATCTCTGGCCATTTGGCCCCGCCAACCCGATTAAAACGTCACACCGCCTAGTACCTACTTAAAAAACAACAAACAATTTCACTTTCATTTACTGTTTAACCTACGCAGTGGCGTACGCGGATGTTTGATCGTGTAACATACGCGCCACTGAGCTTACACAGCCTTGTCACTCCACGTTATCATTACTAAAGCTATCGTGTGTTTTCTACACTATTTATTGTTGCTACCCACTGTACTTTGGATTAACATGTTTGATTATGTGATTTAAATTGATTACTGAGGATTAAACGTAAATAAGGAATGGTTTAGTGGTTTTGGGAGGCGTCTTCCTGAGATATAGTAGCAGTATTGTTAAGATGGGTAGTGCTTACAGTTTCATTAACTATTGCTGAATTCACCGCTTATAATTTATAAGTTGCTTAGGAAATGCTAAGTATATAAAGTTTATCGAAATATATGTCGGATATATACCGATATCGGAAAACGTATTATGGAACTCAAATGGAGTTGGGCACGCCTGGCAAGGCGCAGTGATGGCAGGTGGAGTAAGGCTGTGACAAAGTAACGTCCAAGGACTGGAAGATGAGATGTCGGTCGTCCGGCGGCGAGATGGGGAGACGACATTGTTGCCATCGTGGGCAAAACCTGGATGAGGCTGGCACAGGAGCGTGGGGATTGGCACAAGACAAGAGAGGTCTATGCTCAACAGTAGGTGAAGTCGGGTTATGGGTGTTGATGATATAAAGTTTAAAAGTTTGAATAGGAAGGAGATTCCATTTCATTACACATACACCCAAAGCACCACTTTTTACTCGATTTATGTTACAGTGTTTAAACGTTTAAGATCATTCACGCTAATATTATATTACTAGCTGCGCCCCGCGGTTTCACCCGCATAAGTTCCGATCCCGTGGGAATATCGGGATAAAAAGTATCCTATATGTTAATCCTGGTTATAAACCAAATCCGTTCTGTAGTTTTTGCGTGAAAGAGTAACAAACATCCATCCATCCATCCATCCATCCGTCCATCCATCCATCCATACAAACTTTCACATTTATAATATTAGTAGGATCCGTTCAGTAGTTTTTGCGTGATTCCGTTGAAAAACAATGACCTGCATCGCCATCGATTACACTAAAGACAATTGTCTATTTTTCTCTTGGTCTTATCCCAATATACCTATTTACTATCATCGATAATATATAATAATGTATATATGTATAATATTGTCTAATAGTCTAAAACACGAGTAATTTTAAATAATTTTTGTAATAACCAGCCAGTGCAAACGTGACAAAAACCTATTTTACAAATTGGTGCAATGTACATAGGCGCGTACAAATTCAATAAAAAACTAGAGCTGTTAACAGTTGACAACTCATTAAACTGCAATGCGTTCTGAGTTATGATTTATGCTAATAGTCTTTAATTTCTAATAATGTTGTGACATATTACTACCAGAATAAGACATTAATCACTTTCAATAATAATTAAAACATGACCAATTAAAATGACATGCTCTTTAATATTTTACGTCCGCATAACATTATAATAACTTGTTAAGAAATGTATATTAAATTATTAATCAGTAATATACACTACCTACTACTACCGGCTCAAATTAAATTAGCTGGTGAAACTCCGCCGACGTGATGATGGGTTTAAAAAATTGTTTATTTGCACTTTCAAGTAAAAACACATGGTTTACGATAAAAATAGGCCTAAGATAAGTAAGGTTGTATGTTTGAGTTGCAGCCAATACCTAAGCTAAAATAGCTTAATATCTTGTAATTATTAGCACCCACCCTCGTTAACAATTATAGCCGATAATCAATAACAATTATGTCAAAGTCAAATCAGTTTTGAGCGTCAAAAATTAAATTAAAATTTATTCTAGTCGCCCCTTCCAATAGGTAGTTTCGTATGGAGAAGAATGGGCAAGAAACTCCACCGTTACTCTTTTAAAATGTTTTCTAATATTCTACATACATTCATTATAAATAATTATATGTGAAGACGATGCACCTAAAATAAAACAACTAAACCATAATAGAAATAAAATGGATTAATGAAACCATGACAAATAAATTAACTACGTGATAGATACATGGTGCTCACATTTTTACAAACATTCTAGAAGTAGACGATTTCCATAAAAACATAAATAATTAAAGAGTTATAAGTCCGGGTGTGACTTTAAGTAATTACAGAATGTAAATCAATGTAAAAAAAAAGAATAAATTATACAATTACATTAGAAACCAGTTTGATTTGGTCTAGACTCTAGAGCTTGTCCTATGGAGCACGTTTCCAAGCATTCTTATCTTGGATATAATCCTCTAATTTGTAATATCCTTGTTTACAAAGTGTAATTTTAATGTAAGTTTTAAATCTTCTTTCATTTAATTGCAATATTTCACATGGTATTTTGTTATAACATTTAACACAATACCCTATAAAAGATGTATGTAGGTACGTATGAAATGTACCTATGTATAAATGTATGCTTTAATAGATCTATATAGGTGGCTATAATAGATCGGTTACCTTGAACTATGGAAGGTCTATGTCCCCTGTCTGACCAATGATAATATAATTCACAGATAAAATGGCAGGGGGTGACTTGCACACTCAATAATGGGCTCCTGAAAACGGTCGCTAGCACATAGTGTCGTAGCGACAAGAGGGCAACATGTTCTGAGGTGCTTGTGAGGAGTGGAGAGGTATTCCACGGCTATCAGGACAATCCCGGAAGTACGGTCAAGATCCCTACCAGCATCTTACTGAAATACTTCCTTCCTCCGAGCACGTTTGCTCTTGCGAATCTCCACTCAAGCCAGCCAATAAAGGCAAGAATGGGGTAGGACTTCTGTTCCTCGTCATTGTTCACTCCAGCCAGCCCATAAAGGCAAGCCAGAGGTGAGGAACAAGACTTCTACCGGGAGATAGGGTCCGTGGGGTCGCTACTGCCCAACAGCTCGCCACATGCTGCCCTGTGGGTTCCTGTATCTCTCTTGGTCTGGCTCCTCACCCTAGACCTGATCCGGTAAAGTAAACTCTTCCGTCACAGACCTAGAGTTTAGAGCGCGAAAACCCCACCACGACGTCAATGTAGAGATACGGCGGTGGGGTATATTATATAATAATTATATATTTCATCATCTGCCCAGCCTTATCCCAACTATGTTGGGGTCGGCTTCCAGTCTAACTGGATGCAGCTGAATACCAGTATTTTACATGGAGCGACTGCCTATCTGACCTCCACAACCCAGTGACTGGGTTAGACGATACCCCTTGGTAAGACTGGTTGTCAGACTTTCGGGCTACTGACGACCCATAACGACTGTCAAAGATCCACGAATGACAGCCGGTACCAACGGCTTAACTTGATTTCCGAGGCACGGAGGGGTCTTGCTTTGTGAAAATGGTCATCTCATCCACGGACCAACCGCGGCAAGCGTAGCTTAACCTGATCGATCGACCTGTGCGGCTGTTATTACTTAGCCACAAGACCCTCTTAATAATGATATATGAATGAATTAATGTATAAAAAAATATTGTAAAACATTTTAAAAGAGTAACAGTAGAGTTTTTTGGCCATTCTTCTCCAAACGTAACTAACTTTTGGAAGGGGCGACTAGAATTAATTCTTTTTTTAACCGACTTCAAAAAAAAGGAGGAGGATCTGAATTAAAAAAATAAATGTAAATTTTGACGTTCAAAAGAGCCTTTTTTGTGCCTATTTGAAGTAAATGCCTTGACTTTGAGAGCCCAGGCGTCTGTCCACCTAACAAGTCGACCATGGATTAAAGCCAGTTAATCTAAGTTATTTAATCTTAGATCAACAGTTTATCGATCATATTCACGCGACACTATGCGTTAATAGTTTGATTAGCATATAATATTATTTTAATTAGCAAACAGTTAATTTATTACTGATTAATGATAACAATTATTATGGTCACAAAAAGTTTAATATAATTAATCATTTAGGTAGGTACCTTCCAAGTACGTGCAGCCACACCTTTGTAGTTACTATGGTAGTATTAAAGACCTCATTAAAATAAAATATTTGTCTTTATTGGTTTTATATCCTCAATTTATGGTGACCTACGTGGTCAGTTCCGATAATCTTTCTACGGTCATGGTATAATACACTTCCGGTACCTAAATCGAGCCTGCTTGCCTTTTTTTTGTGTAAAGATCGTTCGAGCTTTCTTCTTTAGATGTTCATGAATTTGGATCAATGATGAGGCAAAAGCAAGGGCAAAAGCCAAATTGATGGCCAGTATGTATGGCTTCAAAACTGCATAAAAACTTTTTTTTGACTCATAAATTATTTTGGTGATTTTAATCTTTATATCTAGGTACATCTAAATATGAACGGTGGCTCGATTTAGGATTCCAGGAGTGTATTATAGGAAATATGCCAAATAAATAATCAGCCTATAATGTTCCCAGTGCTGGGCCACAAGCCTCCTCTCTTCGAAAGGAAGTGGGCTATAATCTACCACGCGTTCCCAGTGCGGGTTGGTAGATGTCACATGTCTTCAAATTTTTGGTTCTAGGACATGCCGGTTTACCCACGATGTTTACTTTCACCGTTTTGAGAGCAGTGGTGATGAAATTATTTACACAGAGTAGGCCTGGTGATTTTGAACTTTTTTAAAATTTCGCTGGGTTCGAACCCACGACCTTACAACTCGTAAGTCAGGACCGTTGCCACTGGGCCTCCAATGCTCTATATTGTAAGGCAACCCTTAGCCTTAAATATTATTTGGCATATATGCTATACGAAAAAAGGGTTAAAGTACTTATACCTACGTTTAAGAATATAAGGGCTTGAGTTTATGCATAAACTAGATCAATATGTCATAGTGCATTATGCTAATCTTTGCGCCCGATAACTACTCATTTGTGTAGTGTAAGAACATGACGCCAACGAGTATTGGAGCATGTAAACATGGTTAACGCTTTATTAATAAAATGTAAACTGTAGTCATAGACAACATCGTCAAAGTAAATGATTTGAAAAGCAAAAATAACTGAAATATTTTAGAAAAAACCTGCATTTCGCACCTTTCTGGCTCTAGTTTTGAAAATGTTATTCGTATATTTATTTTCACACCAATATAGCGTTCTCAAATACAATACAAAATAAAAATGCATCAATTTCTGTTATTCCTGATTGAGAGTTGCACTTCGTAATTTACCAAACTTTTATCGAAGGACTTTTACACATATCGAACACCATTTCGGAAACCAACCTATGTATATGGTCCTCTTATGATCTGACCTCACATGTCAGGACTTAAGAAGAGACTGTGATCTCTGAATTTATTTCGTACTTTCTTCTTAGAGTAGTCGGATAGGAAACGCCGACCTCATCTAGTTTTTAAATATGATTGACGTGTTTGTACAAACTTACAGAAATGAAATCATTTATCGCACATGTAATTTTTCAAAAGTCATGTCATTTTCCATAGCTCTCAGGAACATTTCCCAACGCAACGTTTGATAAGCTAATGGATAACGTCGACATGTAGGTACATTTAGGTATTTTGTATTTAACCGAGGGCTGCATTGTCTGCCTGTCAGTGACGCATATCTGATCGAGCAGGAAGCGACACGTCGATTGTACGTCACATTGACATCCCCATACGCCTCAATGATGTACGTAATGCTCTGGAGTTGGCTTTAAAGGGATTTGATTTATTGATAACTAGTAGCTCTATGAGCTATACATAAGCGATATCGGGAGCTAAATCTCGCTTGTGTATATGTATATTTGATGAAATTGTCTGGTTACTGGTCATGTAGGTACGTAGCGTAAGCATAAGCTTTGTTAGCCTATAATGTTCCCACTGCTGGGACACAGGCCTCCTCTCTGTAAGAGGGAATGGGCCGTAATTCACCACGCGGGCCGTCCTTTTTTTTTATTTTTATTTTTGTATAAAAAGTTTACTTCAAATTAGTATTAGTATTTATTGATAGGTTAGGTAATTATTTAATATTAGATTTTTTTTTAAATGAAAAGAGAAACCTCTTTTTTCCATATCTACTTCGTTCACCTTTTATAGTATGTTTTTGTCTAGATGGTAAAAAAAGGAAGCCGGTATAATTATATGATTAATATATACAAAATATTGTAAAACATTTTAAAAGAGTAACGGTGGAGTTTCTTGTCCATTCTTCTCCATACGAAATTACCATTTAGAAGGGGCGACTAGAATCAATTCTATTTTATGGTGAATTTTAATGTTTAAAAGTGCCTATTTGAAATAAATACTTTAACTTTGACTTTATAATACTGGACCAAATAACTTCGCAAATCATCACAAAAATATTTTTCTAATTTATCTCACCTTCGCGACACCAAAGAAATTAAACTATGTTTATTCATAAATTCTAATCTGAATAGCTTCTCTTATAAATAAAACCTTCAATGAAAATTCTTAGGCAAAATAAGTCATTTGACGCCCTTTTTGAATACAAACAAATCCTTTTAGAGTAAGCTATGTTGTTATAAGCGTTAAGGTAAAACTAAGAGATTTACCTGAATACCTCAAGGTAAGCCCAGGTCATGGTTACTATAAACTACTATTGACTACCTAATAAAATGTGTAGAACGCAGTAAAATATTCCTTAGGTACAGCTAATCGCGAATCATCGGTAACTATTTGTGATTGAAGGCTCTTATGTCGTAGCAGTAAGGGCAATTTTCGTAGTGCAAGTTTTCGTAGTGTTAAGTGAGTATACCCAATCAGTAGGTTTCGGTGTAAACATTACTTAATTTAGCTGCGAGTATCTCAGGCATTAGATAATTGACATCGTTGATGATTTAAATTAGCTGCATAGTGTTTTATTTAATTAAAACATAAATATTTATTGCCATATTTGTTATTATGTCTATAACTCGATTTGTATCGAGTTATAGATCTTCTTTTTCTGTACATAGTTTACCTTGGTCAGTATTGGTACTCATTAAAGGAATTGGAAATAAAAACCGGTCAAAGTGGAAGAGCTTGGGGGAGGCCTATGTCCAGCAGTGGACGTCTTACGTCTGAAATGATGATGATGATGAAAGGTAGTGATGAATTACGTATGTACATAACATTACGCCTGTAATCCCCGAAGGGTTAGGTGCAGTTGTACCTATTGTACACATTTCGCGGACTATGTTTAAGTCCCGTGTAATGGGGGGCGAGCATGTTGCCATCAAACAGGCACACATGAATGAAAAAATGCAATAACACTTTGCCCGACCCAGGAATAGAACCCAGAACGTCATGGTTAGCAGTAGCGCTTGCGACCACTAGACCAACAAACGCGAGTTAAGGAGATACTTTTATGGTATAACTTGACCCGAATACTTTCTTCATCGTCTAAAAAATTTGAGGCCAGGTAATAAGATATCTTTAAAAATAAATTGTGTTTTCAGGGAGAGGACATTAGAGGACAGCATATTTCATATTTTTGTGGGTTCCAATGCATTCACTAATTGGTATGCATTATGTTCGTGGAGAGCAGTGGTGGCTCTGTAACGACCCCGACTCACGAGTCGTAGGTCGTGGGTACGAACCCAGACAGGCACTTTACCTTCTGTAAATAACTTCATCACCACTGCTCTCAAAACGGTGAAGGAAAACATCGTGAGGAAACCGGCGTGTCCTAAAACCAAAAAATCGAAGACATGTGACATCTACAAACCTGCACTGGGCCCGCGTGCATGGTAGATTACAACCCAGTCCCTATTGAAGAGTGGAGGCCTGTGTCCCAACAGTGGGAACATTATAGGCTGATTGTGTTCGTGCAAAAATCACACTGCGTCAGTTTGCATCCTATTCCTGCATTCCCATAAATCAATCATTATCACTAACAATAAAATTAAATCGTTAACATACAAATGTGTATGTGGGCGTCAATTATGAACAGATTACCTTTTACCTTGGCAAGTCGACACAAAAATATATTGTAGTACCCCAAACCCGCCCGGGGCAGAACACTGAGCAGCTGTTAATTACTCAATCGATTCTAAAATTAATATCAAACGTAAGCAACCATTTATCAAAACACATATAAAATATTTAAAGCCTGTTCTGATAATATGATGTACAGTCACGAACACCAATATGTCAACACTCGGCCACTTTCAATTGGGATTTTTTCGCTTTTCTTTTCGATTTTTGTTGAAATACGACACATTACATAAACCTATAGCTTCAAAAATGCTATGTTCGTAACAACATAAAATTTCATTAAAAATAAAGGAGTAAATTGCTTTTGAATAAAGCCGAGTGTATACATACTTTTGCTCGTGACTGTACGTTTATTTTTTAACTAGCTTCTGTCCGCGACTTCGTTCGCGTCAAATTTCTTGTTCCCCCGAACCACCCTGTTTCATCGCATCACCAGCTCGCGCTATCACTTTTTTTCACTTAGCGTTCTTACTGCTTTTTTTATTTTTGCTCGGCTCCTAAGGGTCATAGCGTAATGTTAAATAGCCTATAGCCTTACTCGAGAATTGGGCTATCCAATGCAAAAAGCATTTTTCAAATCCGACTTGAAGTTCCAGAGAAAGATTACCTTCTACACACAAACAAACAAATTTTACCTCTTTATAATATTAAGTAAGTATAGAAGTATCTATAGATGAAGTTTGGATTTTTGGTTATTCAATCGATTGCTTTGTCTTAAAGTCAATGAGACGGTGTAAACATTCATTAGATTGAGGTTAAAATTCTCTTTTAAGATACTTTAACCTTTAGCATTGCAAAATATAAAATTAAGAACATTTATAAATCTAATTATAAAATAAAACAAAAAAATCATAATGTTTCTCTAATTATAATATAGGAAAGTATCCATCCTAAACGACAACGAAAGACGGGCACTTTACTTGTTCATATTATTATTATTTTAAGACAGTTAGCTTTTTATGTAAATATTTTAAGATAATTAAACCTTTATTGAATAACAACAAGACGTGTTCTTTTAAAAATAATATTTCGGTTCTTGCACTGTTTCTCTTTACTGTACTTAATTTTTATTTTTCAGGGGAAACATCAAGAACCGGGGGAATCAGTACTAACCCATTATATTCGACGGAGGCGAATATTTTCCGCTATGATAAAATTTAACGATGACGGATAACGGCCGGGACTTACGAGTTGTAGGTCGTAGGTTCCAACCCTGACAGGCACTTTACTTTGTGTAAATTATTTCATCACCACTGCTCTCAAAACGGTGAAGGAAAGCATCGTAAGAAACCGGCATGTCCTAGAACCAAAAAATCGAAGACATTGTGACATCTACCAACCCACACTGGGCCCGCGTGGTAGATTATAGTCCACTCCCTCTCGAAGAGAGGAGGCCTGTGTCCCGGCAGTGGGGACAATATAGGCTGATTGTGATGATTAAATTTTTGGTACAAGCTTAGCTTAAACAAAACAGAGAAAAATAGAAGTATATTTGAGATTTATTCAATGAATAGGGGAGAGGTGTGTCAATCGTAACATAAAAAAATTCAATCCTTCATAATATTTTAATTAAAAATCTCAGAGCAATCATTTTTGGTCACAATATAGTTGAGTTATCTAATTATAAAATCAAATACAGAAAGTAACAAAAATATCGATAAAATTTTAGAAAATGGCACTTAATGAGATCAGTCAATAGTGTTACAATTGCTACACCGAGAGAGTCAATTGTAACATACAGAAATCGTCAACAAAAAAACAATAACTCTAACAAAATCTCGTCAGCAGTTCACGCTAAACGCTTAAAAAAAGCTTTAAAACACTTAAAAAATAATAAAATCAATAACAGTCATTCCGACAAACAGTTTAAACATACAAAAAATGGGTCATAGTTTGCGTAGCTGGAGTGTGCCCATTTATGGCAGTCTGTGCATTGCACCCAATCTTCTCTACTTGTTTTATAATTCCCAAAACAGACTATACACTTTGTATGCATCATCTGTGTCTTCATTTATATTTTCCTCTATCTCATTATTTTCAGTTCTTACAGTATTTTACCTGGTCAATTTTTCTGGTGGCACGGTGCCTCGCAATGTCTTCTGAGGTCGTTTATAAACCATTTTGTATGAATTTTGAAAATAAAATGGTACTATTAAATAATTATCTAGTGTGAAAAATACAGAGTATCAAATGTAACATGTTACAATTGCCTCTCCTTGTTTTGTTACTTTTGCACCACTGCCGCCATTTTGCAATGAAAACTTATATAACAAAAATCTATGGTAAATTTGAACAACTCACATACCTGCACGTATAGATTGGATGTTAACTTATCCGAAAATCACCACTGAACTATTGCAAAACTGTTTAAGTTAATTTTAATCATAAAAACCGTGCCGAACAATAATTTTACTCAACTTGCTATATTTCAAACTTTCATGTATTGAGACCGCATGTAAGAACTGTTTTATCTGTAAGTTTGGTCGGTTAAACAGCACCAAATAAAGCTTCGATTGCCACCAAAAGCTACCGCTACTCGTCAATAGATATCCTGAAACAATATATGTTACAATTACCTCCCTGTAACTATTGACACACCTCTCCCCTACACATAAAAATATTGTTTTCAATGCAAGGTATTTTTTTCCAATTTCATGTATCAAGTCTGTCTTAAGCCTTTCTAACTACGATATAAAAATATTGTTTTTCAAAATATCGAAATCGTTACTGCATTGAAAGGACTGTTAGCCTGAGGGACTGAGGTTTGACATGCGGACGGTCAGTCCGCACTGACGAAATTAAAAAGGATTTCTGGCAATTGAAGCCTAGCTCTTGGATGTTTTTATTATTTTTGTGTACAGAGATCGTATGATGTTATGTTTGCCTAGCCTGCAATTCATAACTTCGTGAAAAATCACTGGACTTTCGATTCGCTTAACAAAGTTTACTATCTATTTTAATTCACAATATTTTATTGGACTTAATACTTAACCTACTGGCGATACGGTCGCCTATTATATATTTTGTAGTGTTTAAAGTATTTTTTATGTTATGTGTTTTTGTGATGTACCTACAATAAAGTCATTATTCTCCTTGCCTTTTTCTAACTATGTTGGGGTTGGTTGCCAGTCTAACCAGATGAACTCAAACTCAAACTCAAATCATTTATTTCAATTAAACCATTTACAGGCACTTTGAATTGTCAAAATTAAATAGTCGGTCAGTTAGTCAGAAAGTTGAAGCTAGTTGCCCATTCCAAAACGTAGATCTCTATGGAGAAGCACGAGGAAGTAACTCCACGGACACTCTTTTAAATCAAGATATTATTACAAAATCCTGGGTACATTATTCTTATTGCTTCTATATGTGAGAACAATGTAAAAAAGAAATAATTTAAAATATAAAATTAAAAATAAGCCCTGGCAGTTAAAAGGTGACCAGTCTCAAGTCTGGATGCAGCTGAATACCAGGATTTTACATGGAACGACTGCCTATCTGACCTCTACAACCCAGTTATTGGGTAACACGATACCTTACCCAATACTGGTGGTTTACCGTGCACGTTAACCGTTAATACGTGTAACGATAGCACGTTAAACCGTTGGTCCCGGTTGTCGTTTGTGGATCTTTGACAGTCGTTACGGGTTGTCAGAAGCCTGAAAGTCTGACAACCAGTCAGCCAGTACCAAGGATGGTCACCTGGCTGTTATTATTTAGCCACGGACCCCTCTTACCTCCTCCTTCTCCTGGAGTACAATAAAGTATATAGGAATATATAAATAACCTATTTCAGTATATAGTAGATTGTAGTAAAATATGAGGTATGAGTATTTTACTGGGAATAACAATTAGTCACAACATAATTGATTCTGGGTTGTCGAACAGTTTAAAGGGCTGATCAGTGTTAAGTGCAATAGTTTAAGTAATAAAAATGAGACTTACCAACTATTTATTTTTAATGTAATTCAAATTCGAGGTATCTGCAAGGTTATATTCCAATTCACCTAATAATATGGAGGCAATAAATATCTATTTACCAAATCGACAGTAGAATTTTTACGACATCCAACTATTTGTCTTCACCATACACGCTGGCAACATTAAAAGGCTACTTCGATCACTTAGACTAAGTTTACACCGTATGCAAATCCGCCACAAATGCAGTCAGTGTGCGTTTGACATGAAGGACTGAGTTATGTCTACAATACCATTAAGTTCCATGCTATGTCGGCAAGTGTTTTGCCATATATTAGGGCACAGATGCATCGTCACGTAAATTATGTTGATCGGCGACCCGTATGTTGCTTGCACCTAATATATTGGCACACATAAGTCAATTGCAGACCGTCTGCTGTGTTTGATTTTGCGTTGAATGGATTGGGCATTGTTGCTCAGTAATTGATGTAGAAGGTAGTGGTAGAATTTAAAGAACCGACGAATCGCGATTTATCCACGGGATCGAGACTTATGCGGTTGAAACCACGAGGCGCTGCACGTAAGTAATAAAAAGTTGAAAAAACAATTCTAAATTAATAAAAATACAAAGTTTCAATACTCTGACTGTTTAGTTAGGATTATACTAGGCCAGGGACAAAAAGTATATTTAATTAAAAATAAATAGCAAAAGTAATTTAAACTAGATTAACACTGCAGATCATTATGCATTGGTAAATGATCAATCACAGTCGTAAAAAAACTATTAATGTGTTTTTACAAGTGCGGTTAACATGAAAAATCAGCGGATCATTTGTCAAAACTGGTCAATATATTTACAACAGGATATGGTCATAATGAGAATAATTACCTACTCGCATATTTACTAACTAGCAGCGCTCTGCGGTTTCAGCCACATAAGTGTCTATCCCGTAAGAATATCGAGATAAAAAGTATCTTATATATTATTCTGATGTAAAAACAATATTACTGTAAAGTTTCATCAAAATCCGTTCAGTAGTTTTTGCGTGAAAGAGTAACAAACATCCATCCATCCATCCATCACAAACTTTCGCGTTTATAATATTAGTAGGATTGTCTAAAACAACTACATGGCTGCAAAAATACATAATAAATAAATGTTTCGTAAATAGTATAGTCGTCCAAAAAAACTTTATAAAATCGTGATATTGTTTCACCAGTACTAAACAAAAAAAAAAAAAACTGAAATACTACTCGTAACATCATGTTGACGCGTTTCCCAACTAACATTAAATACATGTTATTTTATTGGTACAAAATACGTCTATGTAAATATATTCAGCTACGTATTCGAATAACAAATGAAATCCGTTGCATTGTCAGTAAAAAAAAATGTAACAAATGTATTTAATAACGTGCGGTACAAAAAGCCTAGGATACCATTGTTCAAATATTTAGTTTTTGTTCACGATTAGAACTATCAATGTATGAGCTCAGTCCAGTTTAGCTAACTGCGAGAGTGCTGGACATATGTAGGCTTCTAAGTTATACCTACAAGCTTATTGGAAGCTATATGTTTGAACCTTTGGGGTGAAACCCTAAGGCCTTGGGGTCGGAGTGCTCATCGTGTATTTCGGGACATCGCCTAGCGGTTGGTCGATTCTTCACGTGATCAGAGGGCTGGCCTATTTTTAGCCCAATAATTTGGGTACTTATCCCATTGACAGCGATACGGACGATTTTTTTGATGCCCAATGAGTTGTTTTCTTTTTTTATTAAATAGTTTTACATAATTCATATATTTTAGTGTTAGCTTGTATATTGTGATTAAGGTTTGCCAAAATTACATTAATTATTTCTTCCTTTTTCTTTTTTTTAAAAAACGTTGCCCCACACTAGGAATTACTCTTGTATCGCGGGTGCGTTTACAAACATTTAATCTCACATACACAAACAGCTGGACCCGGAACAACTTCCTGTAGGCAATACAATTATTTGTTCCGAGCGGGAATCGAACCCACGACACGCAGCGCAGCAGTCGATCGCTTAGGCACTGCGCCAGCCGTGTCGTAGTATTCTACCGTGTCGTCGTCGTGTCGTAATATTATATTGAGACTGTAAATACATATTTGTTACGGCCGCGAATCATATTTTAATCAACGTATAACTTTGTACTGACTAGCAAATTGCAAAAAACCTAAGAAAATTTTAATTTGGCGAGCTACCTTGGAGCATCCACCTTAAGTATTGGGCTATCAAACGATAGTTGTGAGCTCGACAAAATCTATGGAACAACTGATTTTTTTTCACGACTTCAGGGTTGGTCCCGTAGTAAAAGTTGTTCAAAATGATGAGTACAATGACCCCTTTTAAGGATTAAAACGATCAATATTTAACGGTGTCTAAGCTATGTTAGTAAAAAATGTGTTAAAAAAAATCAGTTCATATATCTAGCTTCAGTAGCTTCAGCCCGCGACTTTAGCCTTCCTTAAGTATTGGGGTATCAAACGATAGTTGTGAGCGAGAGCAGTGGAGGCCCAGTGATAACGCTGTGACATAAGAGTTTTAGGTCGTAGGTTCAAACCCAGACAGGCGCTTTACTTTGTGAAAATTATTTCATCACCACTGCTCTCAAAACGCTGAAGGAAAACATCGTGGGGAAACCGGCACGTCCTAGAATCAAAACTTCGAAAACATGTGACATCAACCAACCCGCACTCGGCAAGCGTGGTGGATTGCGACCAACTCCCTCTCTCAGAGAGGCCTGTGTCCCAGCAGTGGGAACATTATAGGCTGGTTATACTATGAACAATAGTTCAAGAGAGCAGTGCGTTCAAACAAACAAACTCTTTAGCTATATTATTATTGTAGTATAAAAGATATCTAATCTCCTTGCAATTGTTTAGAAAATAATATAATGTAAGATGCAGCCCACACTGCAAAACAAAGCTCTGCAGCATTTAACATTGCATCAATAATTCATTTGCTTATTTAAATTCGTGGGAAACAGTACTAAGTTCCCACGTCGAAATCACATACTTAATTATTCATTACAACTTGAATTATTACATAACATCATGCCTGTAATCCCCGAAGGGTTAGGAAGAGGTGCACGTACCTATAGTATACCTACAATTCTACGGTTATAGATCCATGTAATAGGGCGACCCTAGTGTCATCAAACGGGCAGAAATCCAGACTCCAGGCTGCTTCTTAGAAATTCCCGGTGGAAAATCCCAATAGCACTTTGGGTGACCTGGGGATTGAACCTAGGACCTCATGCTCAGCAGAAGCGCTTGCGACTACTAGACTAACGAGGCAGTTGCGTATATTAATTCGTGGGAAACAATACCACTGAGAAATCACATAATTATGTTTATTACTATAACTCGACAAACAAGGACATATTACACGATACATAATAAACCATTGGAATCATGTCTTATTAGACCTACCAATAACCTATTATTGCATGCATACATATACTCACGCCTACTTCCCATGGGGGTAGGCAGAACCAGAGAACGCCACCTGCTACGATCCTTACATACTTCCTCTTTTTACTTCGTTTACCTTCATAAACTATCATTAGTACATGATATTTAAATGATTAAAAATGCGATACGGAAGCAGATTATAGGAAATAAACAAACATGCCTAATTATACAGCCCATTGTTCTATTGTTTTCGTACTTTGGAACTCATGTAAAGGCAGTTAGTTACAGCACTTATGACACTCCCTATGGATATGTCAATCAATTTTTTTTTTGTCAAATACAATTTGCATGCAGTGATTTTTATCTAAAGGAAATGAATTGGATCATGTTCGATTTTAATTGTATCTGTTCTTAATATCGTGATCAAAATTCAGATGTGTATAATATGTTAGTATATACTAGTTGTTTTAAAATATTTATTAAAGTATAATTTAAAAAATATTTACTTAATTTAAAAGCTAACAGTCTTATAATAATAATATGTACAAGTATATAAAAAGGAGGAAACATAATCAAAGGGCATCAAAAAATTCGTTGGCATGTTTTTTATACAAATATTCCAAAATGTATTTAATAAGAAAGATAAAAACTAATAATGATTAATGAGCTTGTTATTGTTAACAATCTTCCTGCTTTTCTTAAGCACAGCAATGTCAAAAATAATCTAAGCAAAGAATCATTTGTTTTAAAATTTTAACGTTGGCACAAGGTATTTGAAAGCATAATATTACCTAAATCCGTATAGCGTAGAGATACACATCTAGATAATATCATGCTTTTCTAAATAGCCTAATTAAGTATCGACATAGCCATCACAAATAAGCCTCAAAAGGCAATATCCTGTCATCTATTCCACATCAAATATAAATCAGTATTAAAACTCCAATACTTACACTAAGTTGCACACAAAAGGAGCCAATTTGGAATATGCACGAACAATCGAACTAACGATCTGTGCTAACATTTAAGCTCACAAAATATGGGAAAAGATGGCAACTGTAAATGCCATCGATAGATAACATAAAGGTTAAAACTATAGCTATTTATTAGTCTTTAGTACATTGCACTGGGTGTTACATGTAATTGGCAGGGATTCAGGGAATGTAAGAGTGATGTGCAATTGTACAAAGTCGTTATTCTAACTTCATTAATTACGGTTGTAGATAAACTTCTTTACTGACTGGATGAATGCTCATGTAAAATTAGGAAAACAATTAAATCAGTATATTTTAATTTTAATAGTTTGTTAGTTTATTTAGGGCTAATTTTTCAATCGACCGATAACTTTTATTCCACAAATAAATGATATCTTTCGGTTGAACAATAAGCCCTTAGTATAATTATTTAGTGTATAATATATATTTTTATCCTCCTTCCTCATCACTTTAAATTCTCAAAATAAAAAAAAAAATAGGACATTCAGTTCAATTTTTTGTTTCAGGTTTTCGGCTGCGGCAGTGACAAGCATACCTCCCAAGATCTGTGCTCAATCTAAGTATAGGGTTATGCTACCATGTCAAATAGCCAAAAAGTCAACGCTTTCGTTAAAATGAACTTACTCTATTTTTATTCTTCGTGTAGAACGACAGTTATTTCAATTTTGTTGGCCCAATACTTGGCTGGTTCCACGGCGTTATTAGTGGCAACGCAGAGGTCACTTTGCCTGTATGTTTTTGGGCACAAAGGGCAGGATAGGAGGTAGAGCACAGTTTGTGACACAGCTCCACATACAAACCCTACTGTCGTTCCGTCGAGGTAGCCCCACTCAACTTACTAGTCTACATTTCGAGAGATAAACAATAACAAAACTTCCTCATTTAGACAGTCTCCAAAACCAGGTCATCACAATTATCCAGTTATTACAATATATCCAGAGAATAGTTGCCGCGCGCGCATGCCACGGCCATAGGTTCACGGCTGCGCGCTCATTAGACCGAGGTCCTGCGCACGTGGGCGGTGGCTTCGTTTGCCGCCATAAATTATGTAAAACTCATCACCGGAGATTACGTCGGCATTAGATAATAACTATCATAGCGTAATGAGATAATAATCAGCGCTTGATCGACGATGTTGCCCGTATTAATAAAGTTTCCTTCAATTTTGTGTTTAAAATTGGTTTTTTGATGTACTTGTAATTGGTGATGATTAATTTTGCTGTTAGGTGGTTTATGTGTTGATTATGATGCGTACAGAGTTGAATAAACACACGGATTTAATTTGCAGTTTTGCGTTCTTGTGTCATCGTATCATTCGGATTGCTTTTGGCAATGCTTTGCAGGTCCTTTGAAAAGAGTGAAGGTATAATCAATCAATCAATGCGGCCATTGCACTTTACTCCTCTAATTAGATGGATAGATAAAACATTTATTCAGTGCACACAAAAGGCACAACACAACACACACACAAAAAAAAAATATAACAAATTAAATTAGTATACAAAAAAAAATGCGCCAATATACAAGAAGAAAAATAAAAGAAAAACATAGTAAAAGAAATAAAGTGACTCTATGATATATAATTTTAGACCTGTCACGTATTTCATCGTAGCACCTATTTTTCTGGATTACAAACGAATGAACCCCACTCGCATCGCACATAAGCATATTATTAACTTTACCTTTAACTATTTCAAATAAAAATACCAAGTCTAATTCAACTTCAATTGAGGCTTTCTTAACTTATCGCATGCTTAATGGAACACTGACCCATTCGTAGATAGGTCAGATGTGATTTCCGTTTTTTTTTTACTCAGATCTCATCAATTGTTAATCATAGACGTTCAAAATACAAGCATTCATGATTAATTCAAGTTCAAATTCAAATTCTTTATTTCTTTATTTATTTTTTTATTTTATTTACGCAAAATACGCGCATTGTCGTGGAGTTGCGGACACCAGCCCGCTGTACCTATTACCTATTATTCAGACGTAAGTCCATAGTGTTAGTAGCAACAAAATAACTTAATGACTAGTGTTAGTAATAAGGAGGAGATAATAGAATATAATATCAATTGGTATGGATCCTCACCCAGTGGCGCAGCAGAGGGGAGTCCCACCTATCTGAGAGCACGTAATATAAATCAGTTTTATTTTTATGCATCAACATGTAGGTTAAATCCTCATAGGAAGATCTCCTTTTGCGATTTCCCAAAAATCGTCTTTTTTGAGCTAAGTCAGTATTCCATTAAGCATGCGTTATGTGCCCTACCTTTAATAGGAGCTCCTCTAATATCTCAATGTAGAACAAAAGAAATTATCAAACATTCCCATAGATAGCAAGTTCAGTAAACAATTAGGCGCGTTCGACAAAGCGTTCTCGTTAACGAAATACGTGTTATTTACCTAGAAAAGATAAATAGATGAAATTAACTATTTCGTTCCTAGGAATTGTTCCCAGAACAATTACGTAAGAATGTTAGTATGTGGGTAAGCCTTTTGTTTCGTTCGCGAATGTTGTTTATTAAGGTGGGTACACATTTGAGCATTTATTAGTAACAGAACATCGAGCCGTTCTATGTGTCATCCTTTGACGAATTGGTCATGGAGCCCAACGTTATTAGTTACAATTTACTTTCACAAGCTTACATAAACAGCATACAATGATTCTGCTGCTGGAACACAGGCCTCTTATCTGTGAGAGGGAGTGGGCCGTAATCCACCACGTCTGGCCCAGTGCGGGTTGGTAGATGTCACATGTTTTCGAATTTTTGGTTCTAGGACATGCTGGTTTTCTTTACCGTTTTGAGACCAATGGTGATGAAATAATTTACAAAAAGTAGACCTACAGCTCGTCGAATCGCGGACATTACTACTGGGCCACTATTGCTCTCTACAAGTCTCTTTCACAAATTCACTTTTATAAACTACGAGCTTATTGGTCAAGCAAAGAGATGAGCGTGGACAAAATATTTGACGCTGAGTGGAATAAAAAACAGTAAGGAATGTTTTTGTCAAACACACTGTGGAGCATTCAAAAGTACTTTACATTACTTGGAAGTCCTCTTTTGAATGGAGCTTTTGCTTGAATTTTACTAGTTGAAAGGACGATAGGTACATACATTACATGCAAATGCTCTATGCTGTTTTGTTAATATATCTTTTTATTCTTGTAGAATAATATGTTGTGTTGTGTACATTTAAGTCTGGACCAAATAAATGTATTTTTTTTTTCTTTCTTTCATTCTCTAGTGTGTGCTCTCCTTTATGTTTAGAAAACGGATCGGCATGGAACTTCGTTAATTGTTACAAAATACAAGTTAATTAATTTTCGTCTGGTTTTAGGGACGCCTCCAACTTTATTAAGAGTGTACTTCTAACATGTCTTAATTTAATTTAAAATTATTTGTTTGCAAGTTTGAAGTTTCTTCAAAATTTTACTTTACTTTCGGCTGCGTGATTTTAAAGAAAAATATTTAGTTTAATTTCGAAGTTTGATCGGTTTGATTAATTTATAGGTGCTGATTTGTTTTTGGAAATATCTAATATTAATAAACATGTTGTAGGTTTAAGTACCAGCTGATTGATTTAGATAAGTAAACGAAAAAGAAAGTGTTAAAAGGTTTAAACTGTTAGACGATTAAGATGGACAGATGTATAGAATGCCTACCTGTAGTTATATGCAATCTTAAAATGTTTTTAACTGCACTGATAAAGCTCCATTTTTTTTTGTTTCTTAAACAAAGATTATAAAATCATATTCACAGGTGAACAAGTACCTTGACAGCCTCCAACGCCTTTTACTAACTAAAGTACGCACATCAAAAAACGTGACAATGATTATGTCATCCCACAATCGTCACTCCAAGTATGTGCACATTCACACTGAATAAATTATAAACCAGTAGCTATTAAATCAACCCTAAATATGAACCACGCCCACAGGCTATTGTCATTATCACCACACAATGGTCAACCTTGGACAAGAAGGCATTTTATGCTTGATTTTAAGACTTCATCTTCCTGCACACGATGACACAGCAATATAGATATACACCTAGAAGTATCTGTCACCACCGCATTGATTGCCATATCACGGTTCATACCTCCGATACAGACGTAGGAAGTATACTATTGTTTTGCATTGTCTGTCGGATCCTGTTTGGATGTAACTCTTTGTATGTAAAGTCTACAGCTGGCTAATCCTCCTCGTGGATGTAAACAAAGACTGACTATGAAAGTTTTTATGGATGTTTTGCTCTGAAACCCCCCTTTCTTAAATGTTATGACATTACGGTGAACATTAGTTTATTATTCCCCAAAGTAAAAGGGGTGAAGTTAAATGAAATGAAACTACTTTTATGGATTAGTTTACGTTACGTTTCACTTTTTACTGGTTCCAGATTCAGTCCATTTGCAATCTTAATCATCGTAAAAACAAAAATTTTCGTTTGGAAAGTTTCGTTGCATTAAACTATATGATATATACCTAGTAATAAAAAGAAGGCAGATTTCAGCTTATGTAGGTTCATAAAGCTTGATTAGAAAGATGAACAGCAGAGGATGTCAAGATTTCTTTCAATTTGTGATTGTCCATTGGGTATATAATTAGGTATCTATTTGGTAATTTATTTATATTGATCAATTTCAATCTAATTGTCTGTATATTAGTTATGAAAATGTTATTGTTAGTGTTCATGTAATCAAATGCTAATACCGCATGCGATAGTATTGTATACGTAACTTAAGAAACGCAAACCGAAACAGTGGGGCTTTGTGCTCTCATACGAGGGGCTCGTGGCTAAGTAATAACAGCCGCACGGGTCGATCGATAAGGTTAAGCTACGCTTGTCTCAGTTGGTCCGTGGATGTGTGACCATCTTAACATACCAAGACCCCGTTAAACACGTTAAAACGTTGGCCCCGGCTGTCATTTGTGGATCTTTGGTAGTCGTTACGGGTCGTCAGAAGCCCGAAAGTCTGACATCCAGTCTTACCAAGGGGTATCGTATTACCTAGTAACTGGGTTGTGGTGGTCATATAGGCAGTCGCTTCATGTAAAATACTGGTATTCAGCTGCATCCGGTTAGACTGGAAGCCAACCCCAACATAGTTGGGAAAAGGCAGATGGTGTAGCTTAAGAAACGCAATACATCATACTAATAAATAATCATGCATATCTCACCCTAAGAAATAATTCTGAGTCTGGGTTACTCAATGAAAACCTTAGTGGGATGAAATCAATGTTAAGAAACCTTATTGGTGATCGCAGACGAAGTAAATGCTTATTGATTTTGCTACCCATCTCATTCAAGAGTAATCTTTCGATCACATCTTACGAGGTACCCTACGGTTGAGGGGTTCGTTACATAGTGACTTGCAAGGGGAAAACTTTTCCTGAACCGACGTTCTTATTGATAACTTCATCGGTAATTATTTTTGGAGACTCCAGGTTCTGAACCGTTGGGATATGGAGCATGTGAATGCCATTTCTGGGTTCCCGACTCATGTTTAGTGCCAAGAGGAAAAACTGTGGAAATTTTAATCGGAGTTTAAAATAACACTCAGCCTTTTTAAGGATATAAAGGCTGGGAGCCCAGTTTTAAGACATCGCAATACGATTTCAGGCTTTTTAGTTACGATGTGAGAGAATTATTATACCTATACCCTGTCCATTAGGATAACCGTTTTTTGACAGCTGTCTTAGAACGTAATGGACGGAGTATAAGCGGTTTTCTATTTCCGTCGGTGCAGTCAGCCTCAAACAGATGAACATCGACAAGAATTAATTTAAATGTGCACAATTTTTGGGTACAATCAATTGGGTAGCCAAATATATTAGGTACACATTGGGTACTTAATTGTTGTAACACATTGATATAGTATAATGGAACACAAATTGTAGGCAATTAAATTTGAAAAATTCTTGTCGATGTAGGTATTCATCTTTTTGAGGCTAATTATCATTCTGCCTAGCCTTTTCCCAATTTTGTTCCAATTTTCTTCCAATCTAACCGGATTCACCTGAATGCCGGTATTTTACATGGAGTGACTGCCTATCTGACCTCCACAACCCAGTTACTGGGTAACATGATACACCTTGGTAAGACTGATTGTCAGACTTTCGGGCTTTTTACGACCTGTAACGACTGTCAAAAATCCAAGAATGATAGCCGGGACCAACGGCTTAACGTGCTTTCCGAGGCACGGAGGGATCTTGGTATGTAAAGATGGTCACCCATCCACGGACCGACTGTGGCAAGATAAGCTTAACCTGATCAATCGACCCGTGCGGTTGTTATTACTAAGCCACGAGTCCCTCTCGGGAGAGGCTAACTGTACAATTATTTTAGTCTTATTTGTATTGTAACTTTTTAGTAAATGTAATAAATATGAATTAAACAAAAACTTGTTTACTCCTCACAGTCATAGACTAAAATGTAACCGTCTGATGTAAACTAATTGTGATTTTTCCGTGTAACCGGAGTCACGAACATACTGTTACTTCGTTAAACAAAGACCTTGTACACAAATTTGTTTATATGAGTTAATAAAATGTTTTAAACAGATTATTTTATTAATTTAGCATGCTATTGTTAATTTTGATGTTTAACAAAAGGTTTTGTGGCCAACGAGCGTTTTAACACTGAATAGTTAATGTTTCCTTGAATACAATAAGTTTTGGCTAGTCTATGGCTTCGCACTTTTAGTTGATTTTATTGATTTATTATGTGTGAAACATCTGGCTTTTCCGGTGAATTATTACCGCATTATTGCGGCAGAGCTTTTGAGAACAAACACACATCAAAGCTTTTGAGGATAAAACACAATAAAAAAAAATTATTAAAATCTTGAAGATACTTTCTACAAGCATAATCAGCCTATAATATCCCCACTGCTGGGACACAGGCCCACTCTAAGTAAAAGGGAGTGGGCCGTAATCAGTGCGGGTTGGTAGATGTCACATGACTCCTGGTTTTAGGACATGCCGGTTTCCTCATGATTACCTTCACCGTTTTGAGTGCCCACTGCACTCAAAACGTGTGTGTCATTTTGAAATAATTTACACAAAGGAAAGGGCCTGAAAGGGTTCAAACCTACGACCTACCACTCATAAGTCGTGGCCATTACCACTGAGCCATCACTGCTCCGCAACTGACTGTTCTGTAAATTGTAAAGACGATCTAACATCTTAAAGTTTCTGAAGTGCTTTAACACATCTTTTAATTTAAATAAGTATAACTCAAGATTCATAAAACTTTGATCACCTCAGGCAGAGGCACAGACCTTATAGAGGCTAGTAGGGATATCGACGCGCAACCGGTTAACAAGAATTCAGCACATGATTCGGAACTCACCGGTGTTAAATTTTTTTGCCGGTTATTTAAAAACAAATTTGCTGGTGCGTACATTTTGACCGCGTAGGTATTACAATTTTTCTATGAAACAGTAATTTTTTTTTTTGATAACTAACGAAACCTTTACTACGTCTAGAATCATGTGCTGAATTCATGGTCACAGTTTGCCCTGTATTTTAGCAGTTAAACAGTGAAATCAAACAACGAAGTATATTCAGCTAGAAATCAGTAATACATGCTCATAATAATCAAAGTCATAGGCAGTCACGACAACATGATATTTCGTTAATATTACGACTGGTTCTCACGTTTATGAAAAACTTTCAATTATTTTCAATATAATTAAATGAAAGTAGATAAATAAGTATTACGAAATAACTTATGGGTATGTTACAAGACTCGTCTTAGAGCAAGTTTCGCTATAAACTGTATACTGTTTAAAAGTTTTTATGCAGACGACGAGCGAACAATCTGCTATACTTAAGTGGTTCTTTATTAGTAATCTTTTGACGGTTTATTTTACAGGAGCAGCTTTAGAAAAACACAAGATCAAAATCAAAGCATTTAAATCAAACTAACTTCTGTCAGCGGCTTCTCCTGCGTGGAGGTCGGAAATTATCCCACGGGAACGTACTACTGGGATAAAAAGTATTCTTTGTGTTAATTCAGGTTATAAACCACGTATATGCTAAATTTCATCCATATCCGTACAGCCGTTTTTGCGTGATTGAGTAACAAACTTTCACCTTATTTTATAATATTATATATTATTATAGTAGCATAAACCGATTACAGGCACTTTTGGATTTTCATAGTGATTATTGTGATTATTGCATAGTAGGAAAACATAAACTAAACTTACACGAAACTAAAATCAATCAAAATAAAACACTTAATATACATCAGCGTGAGATCAAACAAAGCAAAATAAAATCATCAGTTTGAGACCAATTAAATAATAAATAATAATATTGAAACAAAATATAAATCAACAAAAAAAACAGCGATGCTTCTAATTAATACGTAATAAGTTCTATTTACATACAATCAAATAAAAATGATGATTATTCAAATGTTCCAAGATAATTGCAATCATGTCTTCATAATATTTAAATAATCCTTAGCCTTCAAACTGCAAGGATTTCCGGATATCAAATTAACGCTTCGACAAATTCTTAACCGAATATCCTAGCAATTATAATCAAATAAATTCGACTGAATCGATTTCAATTATTCGTTTCAGATTATTTCAATGTTAATCTTCGGTCTTAACGATTGATTTAAAATTCATATCGAATGGCTCGATAATCGAGATCAAATGTATCGATAAACTGATTCGGCGTTACGATAAAATGCAAAGCTACATTCTTTATTACTTGTGTATTCGAAATAAATCTGTGCCCACTATAAATTAGATTTAAATAATCCAATTGTAATCTAGTTATTGTATTTCGATTTATTTGTCACAGATACCTTCCTACTTACTGGATAAGTCCTAAAAAAATAACTATAGTCAGTCAATCTGCCTTTTCCATGTTGGGTTCAGCTTCCAATCTAACCAAATGCAGCTGAATACCAGTATTTTACATGAAGAGACTGCCTATCTGACCTCCACAACCCAGTTAATAGCTAGGTAATACGATACCCCTTGGTGAGACTGGTTGTCAGACTTTCGGGCTACTGACGACCTGTAACGTCTGCCAAAGATCCACGAATGACAGCAAGAACCAATAGCTTAACATGCTTTCCGAGGCACGGAGGGGTGTTGGTCTTCATATGTAAAGATGGTCACCCATCCGCGAACCAACCGCGGCAAGCGTAACTTAACTTGATCGATCGACCCGTGCGGCTGTTATTACTTAGCCCCAACCCCCAACCTTAAGAGAAAAAGAAAAGAACTAAAAGAAAGATGAGAAAACTAAAAGTGTCAGTGTAAAATAAACTGTGTTAACAATTTAAAATGCCCATTACGAAGTAATTTTATCAACCAAAACCAAAGGGGAAGTTGAGAGATTCCTGGTAGATCTCGCTCGGCGGTACGGGGGGATTGCCATGTTGGTTTGCAAGACGCAATATTGTAATTGCGCATGGGGTCGTGTGAGATACCTACCAGCCTAACTGCCAGGGCTTATTTTTAATTTTATATTTTAAATTGTTTCTTTATTTGTTTTTTTTTACATTGTTCTCACATATAGTAGCAATAAGAATAATGTACCCAGGATTTTGTAATAATATCTTGATTTAAAAGAGTGTCGTTGGAGTTTCTTGCCCGTTCTTCTCCATAGAGATCTACGATTTGGAATGGGCAACTAGCTTCAACTTTCTGACTAACTGACCGACTATTTAATTTTGACAATTCAAAAGTGCCTGTAAATGGTTTAGTTGAAATAAATGAGTTGAGTTTGATACTTAGTTCAAGCAAAGCTTTTTCTATCAGGATTTTTTTATAAGTATTCCGGGTGACGGGAATAGATATATCCCTTATTACATGGGACTTAAACAAAACTAGCACAAACAAAATATACCTAATCACTCTTCGAAATATAGGCACATAAGTCACAAGCCTAAACCAATAAAATAAATATAATAAATACCAACTTGCGCAAGATTCAAAAGCGATATTCTCCTAAGTATTAATAGGTATTTTATGGTGTTACGAACATAGTATAATCGAAACGATATTATTATCAAATAGGCCCTTCTCAAAGTTACAATTTAAATTTCACGAAAAGACCGCTTTTGATTTTAACGTAACTGTAAGGTGTGTGTGACTTTACGTAAGTACATAGGTACTTATGAAAATCCAAAAAGAATGAACTGTTATTGCACTGTGTGATTTACCACATCCAGCCGCTCTATATTCTTATCTACATAATTATAACGAAAGTGTTGTAGGCACCAGGGTTAAGGTGAGGCGTCAGCCTTGAGCTTGACTCGTGACTGTCAGGCCGATTGGACCCGCCACGTCGCATAACACCGCCCTGCACAAGCGCAACTGACCTAATCAAATATGATTCAGTTTTTATGGACATTTGTATTTTTTGTTCGGCTGTTTGTTTTGTGTAAGAGGAATGTTAATGTCAGGTTTAGGTATTATGTAAGATACAATAGGTTATATCGATCTGAAGGCTTTATATCGATTATAAGGTCATCTATCACTAATGATGGACAATATATTTTTATAAAGGGAACGGATTAACTTTATCGAAAACATATTTTATATCAAAAAGCCTGCTACTATAAAAAAAATAAACAAATTCGCTAATACAAAACACGAGAAGACGTAGATAGGTATGTTTCACATACCTACCCATTTAGTTTTTCTTTGTGTAAGTTATTAAAACCACAAGCTATGGCGAGCAACCGAACAAAAAAGTCTTGGTCCTATTTCATCTTTTTTTAAAGTCTGACATTTACAAATTCGTTGTTAGTAGAACTGTCAAACTGATTTACGATAAAGCTGACTTTCTTTAACAAAAAATCTAGATTAAAATGAAAACTTTTGTGTTGAGAAAATTTATCTAGACTAAAAAGTAGGCTTTCAGTAAATACGTTTACTTTTCATCTCGACCCGAAAAAACAGCAGCCTTCCTAACTTGGAAAATAATTTAATTAGTAGAATTTATTTGTCAAAAATAAATTCTAGCAGTACCTGTGGTGGCCCAGTGGCCACGATTTACGAGCTGTAGGTCGTAGGTTCGAACCCTGACAGGCGCTTAACTTTGCGTAAATAATTTAATCACCAGTGCTCTCAAAATGTTCGGTCACCGATCTTCATAAGTTTGTGTATCAAGTATTATGATTAACATGTATTTCTAATGATAAGTGAATTGTATTCTTTTTGAGAAATAAATATGATAAACCGTAAAACGGTGAAGGAAAATATCGTGAGGAAACCGGCATGTCCTTGAACCAAACATTCGAAGACGTGTGATATCTACCAATCCGCGCTGGGCCCGCGTGTTGGATTACAGCCCACTCCCTGTCACTGAAGAGGCCTATGTCCCAGCAGTGGTAACCGTATAGGCTGATTATGCTTATGGTATTTGTCGAAAAAGTAGACTAATCATCAACACGGCTACAAAAATTAAACACACTTTTTTGTTTATGTCAACTTTGTTTAACGTCGCTTTCCATACGAAACAGGAAACGATGGTTAAAACAACTTGTGGTCTGTAATGCAGGAAATGTTTACAATTGGGATTTCCTCAAGTTGACGGTCCCCTGCCAGGGGTATCAACACACCAAAGTGAGGCAAAAGCATAACGTTGCCTCATTGCGTCTCATTACGAATTAGTAATCACTGTTCCAGTTTCTTCTATTGCCACTGTTACTTCACAAGTCCTATAAAGTATTATTTTCATCGCTTATTCGTCCAACGTTTACTCTTGGGATTGAAATTCGAAACTTCCTAAGCGGATCTTAAAATTTCAAGTTTATTTCATTTCATTACAATTTTTAGAGCACCAACCTCCCTCGTTCTGTCTCGTGCCTTTTGTTTTCGGTAAACTAATTATAAATGTTCCTATGTAATTGTTTAAGGTTTAAAATGAAGGGCAACTTGACATTTTACCCGCTCCGAATTACAATTCCTTAGACTAACAATGAAAAGGTGAATTGGATTATCACATTTACTTCGCAGCACAAAATACAGACAGGCTTGTTCAAAATTTTAGATCAAGCAATTCTAACATAAACAATTTGCACGAAATATCGGGACAAGTAGGTTGTTACCGAAGCGCTAAGTCACGCCACAAGAGACGGTATAATAATTCAGAGTTTTAAAAGAGTTTTCGTGCAAAGAACATGTGCAAAGAACGTTCGTAGCATCCCGCAGACGGGAGTGCACTTCAACGGGAAATTTCTCACATTTCTAACCTAAACGGGAGACGCTCAAGACGGTCTCGAGATTATATCCACACATCTGGCCCTTTTATTAAACGACTTTAAAAAGAAAACATGGCCGTGTCTACAAAGCTAGTGGAAAACATCTTTGTGTATTCACCGTTGCGTAACGTTCGTGATATGATGGTGTGAAAAGGAATGTAAAAAAAATGTTTGTGTAAGAGAAAACTAAAATGAGAGATAGCATTAGTGTCATACGTATTTTCTAATAAAAATGGTATTGAAGAGACAGCTTCTTAGTTCATCAACTAAGAAGCTGTCTCTTCAATACCAACGTCAGCAAAAATACTATGTTCAATCATTTAAGATGTTAAATGATTGAACATAGTATTTTTGTTGACGTTTAGGGCGGGCTCTGTAGTCTGTTGTGCGTGATAATGTTTGTCAAATAAATAAATATAATACATACAAGCTTAATGGCGTAGCAACAAGACTTAAATATAGGTATAATATGTATGGAATACAAAGTATAGTGTATTTTTTATTGTTTTGATATCCAGTTTAATTACACGGGTCTGTTTTAGTTTTACTTTAGTATATTAATTAAAAATCAAGGCAGCAATATACTTTGGTGAAAGCTATGTACGTTATTTTTAACCGACATTAAAAAAGGAGGAAGTTCTCAAGTCGAATGTTTATATCAAATCTATGATTCTTATTAAATGGAATAAGTTTGTTTATTCTATTTATTTTTTAAAATAACTTTAATTTCAAAAGTCGATGTCATTAAGCGATAATGCGGAACCAACGACACCGGCTTCCAAAATTAAAGTTATTTTTCAATTTGTAGTGTTTTTTTTTTTTTAAGTCGGTTGTTTTTGATTTGTAAAAAAGTTTTAGTTATTAAGATTGCTTCTATCATAGTATGTGTTTAGTATGTGATGTGGCTGTGCTTTTAAAAAAATATATAGAATAAACAAACGTATTCCATTTAACAAGAACCATAGAAAGATTGTTTAAATTATTAATAGTGACGTACAAAAAAAGGTCCTACTACTTTTTTCCACGTCAACCGCACTTCATATCCGTGCATAAGAACCTATTTAATGAAAGTCAAGTTATTCAAATATATGCAGTGATTAACAAAGCCTGCTAGTTTTCTTATGTCAAGCCCTCATTACTCGCGTGTTGTTAATTTATACGAAAATGTATTCATCGCTTTTTGCTGTGTATATAAAATTCCATTACAGAGCTTATCAATGGACTGCTAACTATAACTGGAACTGAGACCTGTATTAAACATTTTAAATACAATACGGAATAAAAGTAAAAATGGGCATCGAACTGCCCAATAATTTGATTATTTTTTTCAGGTTATCTGTAGTTTACGACGGTTTATCTATACTAATAATAATTTTATATTATATATTATTATTTGTATATTATATATAAAGTGGTAAAATTTGTTTGTAAGTTACTGTGGTTTGTACGTAGGGAGTAATCTCCGGAACTACTAAAAATTCTTGCATTTGATAACCCAATTCTTGAGGAAGACGATAGGCTATAATTATAACATCACGCTAGGAACCGGAAAGAACGATAAGCGAAAATGAGTTACAAGCGCGGGTAAGCGATGCCATGCGACGGGGTGGGACGGGGAACAACAAATTACAGGCAGACAAAGTCGCAAGCAGAAGCTAGTGATATTATAAAATAATACATGATAGTGTTCAAACTCAGCAGGGTAATTGAGTAACACACTATCAGTAGCAATGGGTTTCATTTTGACAGTTCAACAACATTCATTGCGATATTTACGTTGTTGAGCAGACAAATTTTTCGAACATTTGAAGCAATGGATTAGCAACATCCTTCAAAGTATTCAGATTGAGATTGCCACTAGGGTGCAGGGGCCTAAAACTTCGCAAAAACTGCCATCATAACCATTACATAATTATAATAATTATACGTGCTACATGGTCTAAGCAAAAAAAAAATTCGTTACCGACTCACAGGAGGATGCTTTTACAATTTTTTTTTTATTTATGGCATCTTGCAGGTCAACCAAGAAGGTTGTCAGCGGCTTAACCTGGCTTGCCTGTGGGTGCCTCAATGAATTAAGGCTTCCAGCCAGGGCTTTAAAACTTAAAAACTATAATTTTCTTTTCACCTTTTATATTAAAAGTCTGGCTTTTTATAGTTAAAGCATTTATATTATTCCCTGGAATTTGAATCGAAGTTTACCTTTTAAAACACTATTAATTTATTTAAACTGTGGCAGGTAAAAATAAATGTATGTTTTGTTTGCACAGGTAAAGATTTCCTTCCGTTCCACAGGCTTATAAAAGTTGTATGTCAGTGCAACATTAAGGAAACGCAGGGCAGCTTAAAGTCTAGAGCCTCAATGCGCACGCGAACTTTTTACTTACGTAAATGCACTACGCACATTGTTGTACTGCATAAATTATTTGGATTACTGTAGTTTTTTGCTTGAATTGTTCATACAATGACGTGGGTACCTGTATACTTGTAATGGTTAAAAAAGCTGACGTGGTAGTTAACCCAGTTCTATAGTAAGTAGTTTATAATTTATATGGCAGTTGCATATGGCAAAGAGGTGGGGTAAAAGGTACAGCAATGTCTTCATTTCTTCTTTCTACTAAAGGCTGATTTTCCAATAGTCAGATCTCTTAACTGAAAATTGAATGTGAGTAATTCTTCAGATAAAAGTTACTAGACTATTGAAAAATCAGCACTAGGACGAATTTAGACAAACTAAAAGTTAATTAGGGAGAGTCAGTCAAAAGGAAATGTAGAATGTATTTACCTACTTCTATGCAATTACAGCAGTAGGTACATTGTGAACGATGATTACAATTATCGTTTAAGCAAAAAAAATAATAATGTGGAACAATAAATCTATGTTCAGTAGTCAATATTGACAGCAAAATGATATCGAAAACCAATCATAAACTGCATTCTACACTGTAAACAATATTAAATTCCATCACAAATCTTTAGCAAAATCTAAATACATATAAAACACTCCCAATTGCATTCGCATAGTACACATTAAAATAAAATGAACTTTTATGACCATTTATGTTGGCCATAATCGTTCGTCGAATGCTTGTAAATCTCCTCAATGATCGCGTATAGGGCCATTCCGAAGGCTATTAATGTACATTGTAACCTCTACCAGTTGTTAATAATTGATTGAAAACTATGAGACTATGTTCTTTGTAACTTCTATGTTTTATGGGAGCCTGGTAGATTGATTTGTTCCGGCAGAGATAGAGTGGTCTTAATATAGAAGCTAATTGTGCTTTTGCACGATTGTAGTGTCAAGTAAGTACATTCTTTAGTTAATTGTCGGTCAACCTGTTTTGTTTTGTTAAAGAAAAAAAGCTTTAATCGATATGGTGATGACGTAATTCAAGTTCAATGTCTTTGGTGGGAATTTAATAGCTTCTCTTGGATTAGTGTATTCTGAAGTCACTTCGGTTTAAAAAACAACAACACATTTGAAAAGTTGTGCCGTGGTGAGAAGATCAGCCATTCGGCAGGATAGCCTGGTGGCACGGCGTCTGCCCGTCCACTATTCAGGATGTACTTTAAACCCTTTCAACCCCCGAAAAGCTCTCAGATCCTTGAAGATATATCAATAAGAAATCGGACACGACAAACTGTTCACTGAAAATTAAATGTCTCCACGACAAAGTATCAAAACATTCCAGCAATAGTCCCACAATCATCTAATATCGATGCCACATCGTTAGCGGTCCACAAATTGGCATTAATCTGAGTGCAATAATTGGACAGAATGCTACGGTGTCACTGAATTGTTCACATTCCATCGGATACAATATGTTAGAGTAATCACGACACTAAAGCCTCCGATACACTGGCTCGGATTGTCTTGTCTTTGTGATTCGGATTGAAAAGCTATGATGCAAGGATATGGATCCTTTTTCCGGTTGTCTTGTTGTTTTTGTTCGGCTAACTGCCGCTGTCTATCTTGAGATCCATCATGGACTTAGTGGTTCCATAGATTTTATTAGACTAATGAAAGAGTATTAAATAACTTCATTTTTTTACTCATAAAGAATAGCAGTGAATTTAAATCATTGGGTATAACTGAACCCTTAGGACCTTACATAATATACATGTCCATGTTTCTACGCTTAATTGCAGGCATCGATTTATTAATTTTATAACTTTTAAAACGCACTTCACGCACGAACTTCTCGAGCACACATTAACACCTATTGCAACAAGACATCATGACGTAAAAAACGTGTACCTATAGAATGTACACACAGCTCGATCCCAATCACCAAAACACTGCATAAAATTCGTTCCAATCAATACAACTCTACATAATTGTAAAATCCTGACATCTTTATCTACACTTATTCCATGCAATCACAGCCCAACAAAGCCATGAAGAGTAAAGTATCGGATTCGTGTATCGCAGCACGTATTAGTTTAATTAAAACCAGCTCAGTACAGTTCACGTCAACGCATTGCACGTTATTAGGAGCAGCCTTTTGTTTGGGAGCTCGAGCTTGCAACAATTTATCATTTTGTTTGGGGTAAGACAAAGTAGAGGAATTATTTTAGTGTGAAGATTTATAAAATAGAACTGCTGTCTACCTAATGTTGTAGGAAGATGAGGTATCGATAATATAATTTGAATTGAATTGAATTTACAGGATTTGTTGTAAATAAAAACAAAAGTTGCTTAGTTTGTGCGTCAAAGTTGTTATAATACTATATTTTGCGACTTAAAAATGTTCTCAAGTAACTGAAATCATTGTATTTTCTTATTGTGGAATACATTTCTTTAACCATAATTTGAACTATTTGTGTAGAGCTTGATACTGCCATTGTAGATTCTCATTTCAACAATATTTATGATTTAAAACTTTGAGTACAAAGCGGCTAGGGACATAGCGGACATGAAATCAAATTAATAGCTTGGTCACAGAAGACCATTATAGTTTTTATTGTCAGTTTAGAAAAACTTGTACCTTCGATAGGTATCCTAATCAGACTTCAGACAATCAAAACTTTCCCGAAAAAAGTAACGTGTTCCAGTTTATCACAGAAAAAAAAAATAAGTGCAGTCCGTTCATAGTTATTTTACCTCTGACAGCAGCAACCTAACATCAACCTTATTTGAATGATAATTAAGATCACTCTGAATTGGACGGTGATGCCAAATTAGAGGTGACAGTGATGCAAAATGTGTGAAAGGATGAGAACTTCACGCTTTTGTACCTCCAATTTCAAACAACGTTTTTTTTAAGTAACCGAGCTCCCTAACCACTCGTTAATTACCACGTCAAATACAACAGCATAAATAGTCTAGTCGAGTTAACGACGTGATTGTGGATAAAAAAAACTCAAGCGCACATTGTGGAGGTAATAGGATGTTGATGGTCGCCACGATATCGGTAAATAAGCTTTGTGACGATAATGCTTTCGATTAGTGGGTAGTTAATGTACACTGTGAAGCTTTTATGAGGTAGGTAGGTACGTAATGCCATTTTTTCTGTAACCAATTTTTGCTTGTTACTTTTTTCCTGTGCTGTACATTAAACAAAATAATAATAATAAAAATCTTTATTACTAGAAGAATGGGTACAGTAAATCTCCTTAAAAACAAACAAATTTGGTCTTACGTAATAATGTGCACTTAGATGTCAAAGGAGTGCTTTGGCATTCGTACTAGGATTACCCTGTGTCACGAATGCCATCATCTTCCTCCGGACCAGCTAGGATAGTTCTAAAGAAATTATTTTTTTAATAAATCCTTAACTAAATAAGATGAATAAAATAGTAATTAACTTATAATTTATAATTACATTATTGGTTAGTTGTACCTAAATACATAGCCGCGTCATTACGATTCGAGTTCGAGAATAAATTAGTACAGACGTCAGCAGGTCAAGCTACCCGAAGCTGTCAAATTTTCCCAATCAACCTTGAACCTTAATGCTTTAGCGATAAAGTTGAAAATCTATTAAAGTAATTTGACTGATTCTAGTAGCTTAATGTGCTGGCGTCTGTACTTTAGTGGGCGAGTCTAAATGGGCCTAATCCACATTCTGGTTGGCTGTAACAAACGTCCATCTAAGCAAAAAATCTTTCACATTTTTAAATAGGTATATTTAGGGCGCGGCCCAAATGTAGGACACCGTAAAACGCAACGTTTTTTGTCGCACAGCTCGTATTGGTACAAATTACAAGCCAAAAATTGTCAAAAATTCAAAGAAAAGACTTATTAAAAAATCCTTCTAGTATTATAAACGCGAAAGTTTGTATGGATAGATTGATGGATGGATCGTCCGATTTTTGTTATTCTTTCACGCAAAAACTACTGTACGGATTTTGATCAATTTTGCCACACAAATAGTTTATAGCCAGGAACATATAATACTTTTTATCCCGGTATTCCCACGGGATCGAGACTTATGCGGGTGAAACCGCGGGGCGCAGCTAGCAGGTCATAAAAATTAAATAGTACCATGATAACGATAAACGTAACATAATTCTTAAAATGTTAAATGTAACTACCATATTTTATGTAATGATAATAAAGAGAATTCAATTAAATAAAGAAACACCCCAAAATTATTTGACTGAGCCGTGCATTTAGATTTTAATTTAATTAAATCTTCAAAATTACTTTTATTTTGGCGGTCATTTCATTCAACTAACATCAAAGACACCGCGCTTTTGAACATTATTTTTTGCTGCGAAGCGTTATTGTCAATTACCTAAAAATGTACTTCTTGCATAATACATAATCAGCCTATAATGTTCCCACTGCTGGGACACAGGCCTCCTCCCAAAGAGAGGCACGCAGGCCCAGTGCGGGTTGATAGATGTCCCATGTCTTAAAATTTTTGGTTCTGGGACATGCTGGTTTCCTCACGATGTCTTCCTTCACCGTTTTGAGAGCAGTGGTGATGAAATATTTTACACAAAGTAAAGCGCCTGTCTCGGTTCGACCCTACGACCTACAACTCGTCGCGGCCTTTACCACTGGGCCACCAGTGCTCTACTTGCTGCACTTCTGTACTTCTTATCGCGCCTTAATCGCAGAATGTGATGATTTGTGTAATGCAGTACACCTTGGGAGAGGGTCTAACCAGCCGTGGACTGTGAGAGACTAAATTGTTGTAAACATGCTCAAACAAACGACCAAGTAGCATACTATTACCGTGCGTCGGGTACACTGCCCGCTTAGGGCTAGTGACATATCAAAGTAATTAATGATGGCGCTCTAGATCCACTAAAGTATATGTTTATCGCTGACACAGAGCTCTAAGGATAGACAATTTAATACAAGCGAATTCATTAAAATGTTAACTAGCTATCAATTCTTGCAAAAGCTTGTTACAATTTTCCGTTGGCAATTTAGAGTCGTTGAAACGGTTACGCAATCGATTTATTATTATGTACGCTAATTCGGAAGTACCTATAAACCAGGCGAGTCTAAAATATGTAAAATATTCGCCAACAACACGTGGACTCGAAATGGTTCGGTACAGAACGATAAATCCTAGCGATTAATTACCTAGGGCAGGGCAAACACCGAAAGTTATCTCAACGATCAGTGTCAAATATTGCCAACAAGCTATAAGTTAGTTCATAAGCTGGTTACTCTTTTCGAAACAAGCAACACGCCTAAATTAATCATTTAAAATTCAATGTGATTATTGTGAAAACTGATTTAGTGTTGTTGATGTAAATCGTTTTAAAGATATTGCTCTTGTTGACTGTTTGCAAACATTAAACTCCCCCATGGACTTCTGCAGGGATTGAAGTTCGTAGTTAAGTGCTTAAGCGCAGTAGTGATCCTGTTTGATTCAGTGCTCTTTGTCCATGACATACAAAGTTGGCAGATGGCAGAGTTGCTATTCAACTTCGCCATCAGCATAAAGCCCTTTGTCCACTAGAAACTATTTTCACTCATAGCTCTTTTGATGCATGCACTTTGTGTGCTAAGCCACGAGATCATTCTAGCTTGGAAATTAGCAAAACGTAAAAATTGTAGTCTCACCGTTCTAAGCGAAGCGACGAAGTAAAAGAACTTTGACGTGAATGAGGTGCTTACAAACCAACGCCAGACTCATGACGATTAGTAGCGTGATAACAATATATTCTCGAATAAAATTATAATAACTAACCCCTGATAACAGACGCGACCATGCTTGTTACTACAAACCGCGTGACCGGAATACATAATAAAAAAGCCATATAGTATATAATAGTATATAATTAGCAAATTGAAAAACAAAAAGCGGTTCATAACCACAGAGCAATGAAAAAACAGAAGTGGCAAGCCTTACATTGATCACTAATAACATGTTCGTTTAACACGCAAGTGTAACACGCAACGCGGCGAACGTATTAAAATCATAACTCAACTGTGCAATAAGTCAACGGTCAGTTTCCCTCATAATCCCTGTGACTTTAATAAGCGCGTTAATTTATTCATGTGGGTCTCGGTTGCCATGTGCGCCATTTTCAATCCATCATCGTAAAATTTGGTGACCGTTGGCCGTTTCGTAATATCCGTCATTAATATGTATTGCGGGTGAAACTCTTCTGTGGGTGTAGAAATGGGATCTATAATTACTTTTTTTCGGAAGAGGAATGTGATTCCATATTTTGCCCAAATAAATAAACTTTATATCGCGCCCTGGAGGCTTAAAAACGGATTAAATGTTAAGAGAAGTGATATCTTATGATTGAATCTGATGGCTTGTAACATCAGCGTCAACCATTTTTATTAGAAATAGATAACAAGTTTATGGACACAGCTATTTTGTTTGTTTCGTTAAAAAACCGATGCCGATTGTCAACTTTTACAGTCGTCAAAGCCTTCCAATCTTCCAATCAATCGCCATCGATATCGTGAAATGGATCGCAGGACAAAAAAACTGACCATTCAAATTGCATAGATATAAACCGACACGTGTAGATATAGGTACAATTTACACGACACCAGTTCAAGTCACGCACGTGTAATCTTTATAGTTCGTACTAATTGTCCAAGTATTGAGGAATGCCGTCCATGAAAGACCTGTTTGAGTTTCTTGTGATAATCATAGATGATTATCATTATACACAACAGCCTTCTGCCCTAAATTCGATCACACAGACATAGTGAACAATGTGTTGTGATGTAGTAAACAAAGTGAGCTTTACACAAAGACACATAAGTACCATAATAATGACGTCAAATGTTTCATACCTTCTTGACATTAAACACCTGAAGCCATATATCCTACTTAGCTACCCTAAAATGAAATAATTGAATATGATGTATAACGCGACACAATAAACCGACGTTTCATCGTGCGATTACCACGCGAACGTGGGAACATTTCTTTGGCGTATCATCCCTTATTCCTGAGCCCAAATAATTAATTAGAACAATTCCTGCTTTGAAATCCTTTTTGTTGCAAAAGAGGAACGCTGAATTAACTGATTATCATCCGAACGCTGGTGAAAATTAATTTATTATGTGAAGCCGCAAAGTAAGGATACCGGATTAAAAATTAATTACAGTTCCAAACTAAGCTTTTGGGGACTACGCAGGAGTGAAAAAGTTTATCGCGCTTTTTCATAAGCTATGAATCCGTCTAAAGAGATTATGTTAGATTTGTTTAAAATAACATTGCGCTGTTTGTGAAAACATTTGCAGATTAGTCAGAGATAAATTGATGATAAAAGCTTTTTTTCAATATTGCATTTTCAGTGCCTAGTGGGTGTACTTTATTTTATAAACATGCATTCACACTATTGCACTATCGACAGGTCGCCCCCCCGCTAGATGGATAGTTGACCTCATAAAGGTGGCTAGGAACGACTGGATGGGGATGGCGGAGGACAGGGTGTTCTGGCGCAGCATGGGAGAGGCCTATGTCCAGCAGACAAACATTATTGCACGATATCGATTCAAGGTGAATGCTTTCTCCATACAAGATAGTTTTTTTTTTTGTTGAATTAACAGTTTATTAACATGTTAGTTACTGAAAACCGACCTTAAATGGGCAGAACATGACACCTGCTCTTGAATTTTCTTCCTTACATGCTACGTGGATAGTACATAAGATATATTACGGTACCGATAGTTTTCAAACACCAGGTTTTCTTGGTAATTCCCTCGCGTGCTCGTGTTCATAACGACATGACAGCAACTAGGGTTGGCTATTCATTATAACTATCTCAGTTTATACTAAGCCTTAGGACAGGGACAGAAGGACGACGAGTTGTCGAAAATACAGGCCTACATGCGATACTGTCACGGCCAGTAGTCGATTGGTAAGTCGACGGCTGTCCTTACCAGCTACGTCGCCGACAGCATGTCGCTCGTCTGTTACCGTCCTTAGTTGGTAGGTACTTCTGAATATTGGACGAAACTGACGCGACGTAGATAAAACAATAGTTCACGAATTAAATGGCGCCGTTTTTGCGACGTCAACAAAGGTCGGCCTACTTCGTGGATGTGGTCGTGTTGTGGTTAGTTTTAGTTCAAGTGTGCCAGTTTGGATACAATGCTGACTGTAAATTTCTATAAAGTCACTAGAGAAAATAATTGTATGGTGACGCTGATATAATTAACACATAGTATTGCAATGAATATTATTTTATGAAAAGCAAAGCAATCTGTAATAACAAAATCATGTCTTCAAATCTTACAACATAAAATCGTTATCGCGTCTATGTAAGACATTTTTTTGCTGAATCTAGGAAGTTTCTGTAACGATCAAAGATTACAGTTATTATTCAATGATGTGTGAAATTAAACCATTATTTTATCGGATAAAGCTAAACTCTTGCCCGCAGTTTTGCGTCCTACAATGCTTTTCCGGAATGCTTAAAAGTGAAAAACTACAAAGATAATGTTTTTTTTTTAAAGGGGAATATTTAAATGTGTGTCATACAAATTTTAGAACTTCAAACGATGAAGTACTTTTTCAATGATTACGCTTCTTTTACATTTTTGGTATTTTTAAAAACTACCTGAATTTTTAAAGTTGGGATGTGGAAAATACCCATTGGGATTTTTTCATGAATCAAACAGATATTAGAGGGTGACATAATATTTAATTTAACCCTGGTTAAATTAAATTACACCTAATTATATTTTACCAGAAATTGATACCCATCACGACTGGAGAGTTTCGATAGCTAATTTAATTTGACCAAAATAGATTTTGAGTTTACCTAAAAACCATTTAATAGCAGATCGCTTCTGGTTTTATTAAAGAGAAGACGACCGGTTATTTTTTCGGACGCACAATTCAATTAAACAGTTGATTAAAATAGAGATGTTTTTGGCTTTTTTCACGTTCACAAAAAGACGCGCAAATGAGAGTTCAATAATATTTTTAGGAGCGCAAAATGGGAATTGTTAGAGGTTCATTTAAAAACAAAAATTTGAAAGCCTATTTTTTAAATCACACTTGCGGTATTGTCAAAGCGACTTCCAATGTAGTGAATCCAATTGGCAATTAGTCCTCGAGAAACACTCTTGTCTACCGCTAATGCAAGTATTGTTTTTTTTATAACTCGTTAGAGATAACAATAGTGGTATACCAACTTGATATCAAAATCATATTTTTTATCGAATGAATATTAATGTAACTTGATATTGTAAAGGAAGTCACGTTTTTCTAATGTTGTTATTATGTGGTATGTGATCTGACATTTGATATAAATTGACAACTAAATCATTAATGTTACTTTTGTATACTACTCGCCTTTTATTATGTACTTCGCCTTTTGTTTTTATTTTTGTTGTTGTTAAATTACCTTTATCGGTAATCGTGAGCACATTGATAATGTTTTTCGCTTATCGTAAATCAAAATCAAAAGTCATTTATTGAAACTAGCCTGAGTACCAACAGTTTACGTACGTCAAAATTACATAAGACGGTCTACCAAAACGCCCGCCCGACACCACTTCCTAGTGTTTTCACTGGGGAGAAGACGGGCGCAACAAACTCCGCAGCAGCACAGCTGTCTTGTTCAGTTAGAAAAACTTGATTCTATACATAATGCAGTTATAGTGATCTCAAAACTTTATCTTTCTTTAGCCTTTAAACACTTCAATTCCGGTTTATAAACATCAAGTTTTCACGCTCACTTTGTAGATACACGCAAATTAGATTCTTTTTATGCAGAAAATATAAATCATAATCTAAATCTTCACATGATGTACCAGGCAGGCAGTAGTTCTGGACGGTGAGCAAGAATAGCTAGTGGAGACTACAGTTCCGGCGGCTGCAGAAATGGCGTGGCCAGTACTGTCAGCACGACAGTCACTTAACCTCACGACAAATGTAGGGAAGAGGCTGCGATGCAAATGTAAATATTATGTACGGAACTTTGTTAGTAGAAACGTGTATGTGAAGGACATATCGAGTAGAGGCAGGAACCTCATACCTACCTGTTACCACTTTCAGATTTCCGAAATGGCCAAAAATTAACGTGATTTTCAGAGCCTTTGATTTTCGTGTGATTATGTGACGATCTGGGCTCCTCTACCATTATCGCCCAAAAGGATGACAGTGTCCACTTTCTTGAAATAACCTAAAACATATTATGTCGTCTTTGTATATTTTGGCGTACATAATAAAGAATGTTCTTCCAACGCTCTCAAAGGTTTTGGAGCGCCTAATGAATGACCGGCTGATTAGGTTCCTCGAGGATAACAACCTTCTTTCATCTTCCCAGTTTGGGTTCCGGCGCGGCAAATCTACAAATGACGCGGTACATGAATTGGTTAGCTCGGTCATAACGAGCTTGGATAGGAAGAGGAATTGCTTGACGGTGTTTCTGGACGTGGCAAAAGCCTTCGACACAGTTTCTGTCCCACACTTATTGCGCAAAATGGAAAATATGGGAGTACGGGGTCTTCCCCTAAAATTATTCCAGGACTACCTAGCTAACCGGAAACAGCAAGTTAGAATTGATGGTATGGTGAGTAACGAAGAGCCGGTGACTTTCGAAGTGCCTCAGGGCAGTATACTTGGACCGACCCTCTTCTTGATCTACATCAACGACCTGTGCCAGCTTCACCTTAATAATGGTCAAATTTTTACATTCGCCGATGACACTGCTCTCTTCTTTAGTAATGATAGCTGGGAAGGGGTCTTTGGTGTGGCACAGGAGGGGCTTGACGGGGTTGTTGCTTGGTTGCGAAATAATGTGTTGACACTCAATGTCACAAAAACCAAATACGTTGCATTTGCACACCAATCGCACGTGCTACCCCCATGGTCACTGTCATTAACGGCTCACACGTTTTGGTCAACCTACCAGCCTTGCGGGTGTCCTCCTCTTCAAAGGGCAGATAACATTAAGTACCTTGGAGTTACACTGGATCAATTCCTCAGCTTCAAACCACATATAGACGTCCTGGTAACGAGATTGCGCAAACTCATTTACATATTTAAAACTCTAAAACATGTAGCCGACCTTCGTACCATCAAGATGGTCTACTATGCCTTGTGTCAGTCGCTTATTGACTACTGCATCATCTCCTGGGGAGGTGCGGCTAAAACGAACTTGATAGAGGCGGAAAGAGCTCAACGTGCCAAACTTAAGGTTGCTGCGGGTCTTCCCTTCCGATTCCCTACAGTCGACTTATACAAAAAATGGGATGTACTGTCTATAAGGCAAACTTTCGTTCTGCACACAATCCTCAAAAAACACTCGCAGTTAGCCTATGACCCGGATCTATTGAAAGATAAACGAAGAAAGGGTACTGTGTGCAGTACAACATTTTTCCGGTTACGTCAGACCCACAAGTTTTTCTGTTACCTAGGGGATTATCTGTATAATGTTATCAACAAGAGTCAAAATATTTATTCACTGCACAAGCTCAGTTGTAAGCAAAAAGTAACTGAATTCTTGAAAACTCATTCCTATGAGGACACAGAGAAATTGCTCCACTCAATCAAATAACACTTGTATTCAAATAATTACCTACACATCATCCACCATTCACATACGCACCCGCCACCATTCACCCTCACAGTAACCACCATTACCTACACATTCATCTCTATTCAACCTACACATTCACCACCACTCACCTACACACTCACCATACACTCTTTGACTGCTTATGTTGTCTTATTTTTTTTTATTTTTTTTTTATTTCTTCTCATTTATTTATTTTTTGTTTTAAGTGTTTAGTAGAAATATGTGTTACCTACCTGTCTATTTATATGATGCCACAAAGTGGGGCCTGGTGACCTGTAATACAGGTTTTTTTTTCTAAAACCTACTTCAGGCACCAGCTCTCACAATGTGAATTTATGTTGTTCAAACTGTTAACTACTACAAACCATTGTGAGAGAAAATAAATAAACTTATTACTATTATTATTATTAATGTTATATTCTATTCAACGTACGTCTGAGGTCAAATGGCACACAAAACTATGACCTCTCGAATGATTACAAGACTGTCCACCTGAATGCTTCTATCCGTTTTCCAGTACCTCACATAGATATTTTATCTATATATATATTTTTTTTTTAATAAAACATTGGCCCACACTAGGATTTTTTCCTGTATCGTGGGTGCGTTTACAAACATTTAAACTCACAATCACAAACAGCCCGATCCGGAACAACTACTTGTAGGCCATACAAATATTTATTCCGTGCGGGAATCGAACCCGCGACACGCAGCGCAGCAGTCAATCGCTTAACCACTGCGCCAACCGTGCCGCCGTCGCCAATCTATGTTTAAACGTAGCATGTTAGCCCTATATCCATTACCTAATTAATCCAAGCCGTATCCAATAAGGTACATAGCAACGATTCAATGTATCACGCTTCTGTACTCGCAGGTAATCTGGTTAATGCCTGTGTTAGATATTTCATTTTGATATAATTATAATATTAGAATATTGTTGTTGGATAATGGCATCTGTCACATTTACGAAGCTTGGGACTAACGTAGAAGTATCTAATTTGACTAGATATTGTGTTTACAAAAAACAAGTCTTAACTTGTAAAAAAAACACTTAAATGTTATTACTATAAATGATTAAGTAATATTTGATTATCCTTGTAGTATATCTTAGATTTTATATTGCTATTTTAATATAATAGGTTGTTTCAAATGATTGGTACAATACTGTCGGTTGATGTTGATATACTTTTTGATGATGTCTAAGAATTAAGAATCAACTCTTATTAAATTGATTAATTACCTTACAATGTTTTAAAATGATTTCATTGTTTATTATTACCTGTGTTAGAAGATATTAAGCCAAAATATATGATGATCTGTGATTGGTTCAAAATGGCGGTAGATGTTTTACGTAAAAGACGTTGGTAGTGTATAAAAAGGATTGTAACGACGTTATCAAGACAGATGCTTGGTAGATGTTCAGTTGGTTAGTTCTAGTGCTGTTATTATGTGGAATAGATCGACCAGATGTTACGTAAGTTAAAAGTAATTTGATATTATACCTTAATTATTGCTTATTATAATTATGTTGTTCTGTAAGTCATATTATGGTCAATATTCCTAGCTATTGTTATGATGTTGCTATTATTTTGAATTCTCTTGGACCGTTGTCCAAGAGATAGAATTAATTGTTTGTAAAAATAACGATAATTTATGACAACGAAAGAAATGTATTGATAGAATACTTTAATACTGTTTCCATGGAGTTTCTTGTCCTTCTTCTCCACGATGACCTAGTTTTACGAATGGACGACTAGTTTTCTGATTAATTACTGACAAGCCTAAATTAAAATAAATGCTTAGCCTTGTCTATCTGTGCTTTACTTCATAAAACCCTTCCCCTACAAACCATATTCAATAATAACCTTCAAACACAGTAAATAAGTAACTAGTAACCATTCTGATATTCAAAGCTTGTTATTTGGGTAATACATATATAGGTACATAAATATACTTCTAGTATATATTAAATAACCTAACATCAGAAGTGGGATAGTTCTCTGGGCTTTTAAAACCGCTTACTAATGCATTTTATTTTGCTATTTTCATGATTCATGTTGGAGCCGGATGTGGAAGGCGTTGGTCGGTGGGTCGCTGACTCCACTCACACCATAACGACATCGCGCTGCCGCCTCTGACGTAGGAGCTGCGGAGCTGCTTATTACTGTATGAGCTTGAAATACGGAAACTCAATCTGCTGTAGGAATATCGAGAAGCTTTCCGGCAGTAAGAAATATCTGAAGTCGGTAAGGCCCTTAGAGGCTATTTTACAATCACAACAAAATACTATTCGATAAGATGATTACATTGAAAGGTAACATATTGCAAAACACTTTAAGATAATTATTATGTAACATTTAGTTCACGCTTGGCTTATAAAGGACGAACAGTTTTGACTATGTCAATTACGTGATAATTATTGAATCAATTACTTTAAAATATAATTTGAGGATTCAATAATATATAAGAGTAGTATAATGCTCAAAAGTGGAATTTAATCATTCCTGATGTTAAGCTATATTTGTTTATAAATTATTTTCTGTAGTAGGATAACCTCATTTAATTTTGAGATAAGACACATTATGAAGTACTTAAAACATCTATCAATCTATCTTTGATCATAATTACAATGAAATGTGGTTCATAACGTTTCATTAAGCATTTCGTTATATGTGATCTCTACTTATCGATTGTGCTGTAAATAATTTAAAATATATATTATTATATGTATATATTTTTATGTATTTTATTATGTGTATATTATTATATTTGATTATATAAAAAGCCTGTGGCAGTGCGTGGCTGTAAAAAAAAATGCCTGTGGCTGTGCGTGGTTGTAAAAAAAAAAAATGTTTCCGCTGGTCGGTCATTTGCTTGGTGCAAGTCTATCCCACTAGCAGCGGGTGGAGGGGACTTGACATGTCTAGGCACTTGGCAAAACAAAACTAAATTACAAATATAAAATTTGTTTCCGCTGGTCGGTCATTTGCTTGGTGCAAGTCTATCCCACTAGCAGCGGGTGGAGGGGACTTGACATGTCTAGGCACTTGGCAAAACAAAACTAAATTAAAAATATAAAATTTGTTTCCGCTGGTCGGTCATTTGCTTGGTGCAAGTCTATCTCACTAGCAGCGGGTGGAGGGGACTTGACACGTCTAGGCACTTGGCAAAACAAAACTAAATTACAAATATAAAATTTGTTTCCGCTGGTCGGTCATTTGCTTGGTGCAAGTCTATCCCACTAGCAGCGGGTGGAGGGGACTTGACACGTCTAGGCACTTGGCAAAACAAAACAAAATTATTTATTTATTTACCATTTATGTACACACATATATAAACAGACAATGACAATTATAAATGTAGAAAAAGGGTATCTAATGTATTTCGAGAGCGAAGTACTTGTCAGAATGGAACTGTTAGATATTTGTTAATATGTTTACAGAAAATGTAGGTTGAGTTGTTTTCAATAATATTGTCAGATTGACCGAGCGATGAGGTATTTGGATTATTTACATGATCACTGATTATTGTTTCGATTCAAAAACTTTTGACTATGAATTAACTAGACTTACCAAATTTTATATTAGTAACTGTAAATTATACCGATAAGCAATTCATTATTTGATAAATTGTTGAAGTAATTAACGTTTTTCTATTACATTAGCAGAAGTTGCAAAGATATTTAGATACATTGGTAAAAAAAGTTGTTGTTTTTGTGAGACTGTAAATTCATAGGTACTTCGAGAACGAAGTACATGTCAGTATGGCCGTGTTAGATATTTCATTTTGATATAATTATAATATTAGAATATTGTTGTTGGATAATGGCATCTGTCACATTTACGAAGCTTGGGACTAACGTAGAAGTATCTAATTTGACTAGATATTGTGTTTACAAAAAACAAGTCTTAACTTGTAAAAAAAACACTTAAATGTTATTACTATAAATGATTAAGTAATATTTGATTATCCTTGTAGTATATCTTAGATTTTATATTGCTATTTTAATATAATAGGTTGTTTCAAATGATTGGTACAATACTGTCGGTTGATGTTGATATACTTTTTGATGATGTCTAAGAATTAAGAATCAACTCTTATTAAATTGATTAATTACCTTACAATGTTTTAAAATGATTTCATTGTTTATTATTACCTGTGTTAGAAGATATTAAGCCAAAATATATGATGATCTGTGATTGGTTCAAAATGGCGGTAGATGTTTTACGTAAAAGACGTTGGTAGTGTATAAAAAGGATTGTAACGACGTTATCAAGACAGATGCTTGGTAGATGTTCAGTTGGTTAGTTCTAGTGCTGTTATTATGTGGAATAGATCGACCAGATGTTACGTAAGTTAAAAGTAATTTGATATTATACCTTAATTATTGCTTATTATAATTATGTTGTTCTGTAAGTCATATTATGGTCAATATTCCTAGCTATTGTTATGATGTTGCTATTATTTTGAATTCTCTTGGACCGTTGTCCAAGAGATAGAATTAATTGTTTGTAAAAATAACGATAATTTATGACAACGAAAGAAATGTATTGATAGAATACTTTAATACTGTTTCCATGGAGTTTCTTGTCCTTCTTCTCCACGATGACCTAGTTTTACGAATGGACGACTAGTTTTCTGATTAATTACTGACAAGCCTAAATTAAAATAAATGCTTAGCCTTGTCTATCTGTGCTTTACTTCATAAAACCCTTCCCCTACAAACCATATTCAATAATAACCTTCAAACACAGTAAATAAGTAACTAGTAACCATTCTGATATTCAAAGCTTGTTATTTGGGTAATACATATATAGGTACATAAATATACTTCTAGTATATATTAAATAACCTAACACCTGCGACTCTATAAACTGCATGTCTGGTTGTTAGACAAGGCGAACATGGTCGGAACACTATCCTCTATGTTTGCAGGTGTGTGTTACAGTTCGTCTGAGATGGTAATGTTGTAAATCGATTGATTAATTAATTTTCAGGTGAATAATTACAGAAAGGCATAAGAAAAATGTTGTTATTTAGTCCTTACGACAGATAACATTACAATATCAGCCTATAATGTTTCCACTGCTGGGACATAAGGCATCTCTCTTCGAGAGGGAGTGGGCCGTAAACTACCAAGCGGGCCCACTGCGGCTTGCTAGATGTAAAATGTCTTCAAATTTTTTATTATAAGACATGCTGGTTTCCTCACGATGTTTCCCATCACCGTTTTGAGAGCAGTGGTGTCGAAATTATTTACAGAAAGTAAAACTCCTGCTTGGTTTCGAACCCACGACCTAAATATAATAATTTTGCCATTCATGCAATATACATTCAAAAAGTAGGTATCATCGAAAACGATATCTAAAAAAAAACAAGCTTTTAATAATAGCGAACGTTAAGTAAGTGACCACTTCCCTCGCATATAGGTGACTTTTGTTTTGTTAGCTTGTTGTGTCCCACTGATGGGCAAAAGCCTCCCCTTTTTCCTTCCAAACCTCCCTATCTTGTGCGATTTCTGGCCATGTATAGAACTTAAAATCACAATCAACAGAAAACTTGTAGGTATCACAACATACATAACATAATCAGCCTATAATGTTCCCATTGCTGGGACACAGGCCTCCTCCTCCTAGTTTTTTTTTTTTTTTTTAAAACGTTGTCCCACACAAGGAATTTCTCCTGTATCGTGGGTGTGTTTACAAACATTTAAACTCACATACACAAACAGCCAGACCCGGAACACCTACTTGTAGGTCATACAAATATTTGTTCCGTGCGGGAATCGACCCGCAACACGCAGCGCAGCAGTCCATCGCTTATCCACTGCGTCAACCATGTCGTCAAATCTTCGAATGCGATGTCACATGTCTTCGAATTTTTGGTTCTAGGACATGCCGGTTTCCTCACGATGTTTTTCTTCACCGTTTTGAGAGCAGGGGTGATGGAATAATTTACACAAAGTAAAGCGCCTGCCTTGGTTCGAACCTACGACCTACAACTCTTAAGTCGCAGCCGTTACCATTGGACCACCACTGCTCTGGGTAGCTCACAGTAGGTATCACAAACAACCTTAACTATATCACACGGCTTCGTAACACAATCCTATGAAAAGCTAACCCCCCGGCAATTTCCACTCTTAACAACTTTGAGTCGCAAATCAACGTAACATTGTTCTTTGAGTTTCGTTCATTAAATGTTCAAGACATCTCGACTTGAACATTCCTGCCTGAATTAGCCCTTGTTTATTTTATACTTGTAACAATCAGAAGGGCGACAAAGGGATATGTGTCGTCTTTTTATTACGTGAATCGTGGCGTCTGAGATACAATTGCTTAAAGGGATATTTATTATGATACTTTACTCTCATTATTCATTTTTTCCTCTATTTTATTTCAATACTTATTAATTCACTTACAATATTTTTATAATGAAAAACATAAAAACACATTTGAAAATATTTAAAAAAAATTGTAGCCCACAGGTATCGGGAACAGGGTCCAAACTATCGACGCGCGGCGGTCAGGGCTCTAGAGACCGGAACTTGCCGTGTCTAGAAGTACCGCTTTCTGAATCAAGACATCCAGCAATCCAGCTGCCCAACCAGAGCCTCCTTAGGTGTTATTTATCTAGTATTTTTAAACATAAATTATATTTGACCTTATTTTTATTATTATGGTTTTAGGGTCGTGTTTTCGTGTAGGCGATAATATTTTCTTCTTTCAGAAAAGGTAAGATATTTTTATACGAACGATCGTATAACTATCATAAAGAAACTTGTTTATTTTACCTACTACAATATTGAATACTGGAATCGATCCTAACAAAAGCCATGTCACATGATAGTGTTAAAATTGCCTGTGTTAAAATTTAAGATTTTTTCCAATACAGTTTTGTCAAAAAAAATGTTAATAGATGTAGATGCTATATACTCCCGCAAACCATAGCGTCAGCAACATAAAATACTCCTTCTTTGTGTAAAATGTGTTAAATTAAAATTGATATCACATTCCACGAAACAGTAACCAGGGCAGGTCATTGCTCATATTCACAAAAAAAAAAAACAATCAACACATTTTTACATAACACTTGCGAGGTATTAACTCGAGGTACGTAACTCCATTTCATATTAATTCACACGAACAGCGTGCTAGTTCTCGCGAATTCCATTGCATTACCTCTTCACTTCACGTATACTTTATAAATTTTCACCCGTGATGAAACAATCTCGCTCTTATTTCACTCCAGCACCTTGAGACAAGGGTTTAATAACGATACTTGTTTAAATTAAACTGGATTTCATTTCGGATTTCATAAACGTTGGATTTCAGAACGCTGTAACGCGCATTTTTTGCTCGCAAATTGAATGAATGAATTGTTCAGTGCATTTTTATGTTATGAAACAGAGTTCATGTGTTGAGTTCTAGCTATATCGTATGTACACTTCCGAAAACCCTTTTACCTAAACATGTGACTACCAAAACTTCCCAACATGGACCTTAACCCCATCTTAGGAAACTGTTCCCAACATTAAACAGATCAAACATGGCAAACAGTTATCGCCCCCTCGAGGAAACTCCGTATTGCGTCACTAACGACGTTACGTCATAAGATGACAGGGATCAGATTAGACCGTCACAGCCAGTTAGTTTGGAGTGCATTTCCTTGCTCCTACTGCTGACCCCTGGTAACCATTAATGGAATATTTACTTCGGTGTGATAGAGTGACCGCCTCAAACTTGCAGACACCTGATTACGTAGTTCCGAGTTTTGATACATTTGGTTTATGTTCGACGTCAGAGTAAACGTTTGTTGAACTATTATTATGTTCTCAGGAACTGTGGAATAACTATGTTGTAAGTATATTAGTTCTGTTTATCATGTAAACAAAGGCATTGTAATCATCAATGTGAGAAAATAGAGTCAGATGTACCTAACTATACATTATTTTAGGAGAGGCTTATTCTAGAACTGGACTGCAAAAGACTTGGATGATGCTGACAGAAATAGTAGAGGTTTGTATACAATGAAACCAAAATAACGTGATTTTTTTTTTGTCTGTGGATGTCTGGTAGAATTGTTTTCGTAAAATGATAGTAAATTACAAAAGAGATTGACCGAAGTACTCAATTTCCAAATCACCAAACGAAATAAAATCCTCGAATATAAAAACAGAAAATCAATCAAACAACTCCCATAAAGCGTGCAATCGTATGTCCTTAACTGAATAAAATAAAAATAAAATTGCTGAATAAAAATCTGTGACAGATGGGGCATGTAATAGGCCAGTGAGATCAGCTGTACTGCAGTACGGTGCATGTGAGTGCACAATTCAACGTTCAATCCCTCACGGGAAAATGGTCTTGAAAAACCAAGATGGCGGCTTCGGCGGCAAATTTGATTTGTGACCAACCCCACAAAGTAATGCGGGCGAGGGGTGCCAACATTCGAATTGGAAAATTTTATATCGGCTATAAAATTTGACGAACACAAAGTGCATAGCTACTGCGCCACTGTGTTGCAGTTATTTTAAAATATTAATCTTGATTACTGAACTTGTTTCTTGATCATATCGGGCTCGATGTCCATGGTTGCTGTATAGTACCTGTAAGCTATTTGCGAGTATAGTCAATACCAAAAAACAGTAAGGTCTAATATTTAGTTCTGTTACAAAACTAATCGATCTCGGGAACCCAACTTTAAGTTCGTTATATTATCAGCCTATAATGTTCCCACTGCTGGGAAACAGGCCTCCTCTCTGTGAGAGGGAGTGTGCGGTAATCTACCACATGGGCCCAGTTTTGGTTTAGCCAGAATTTTTGGTTTTACGACTTTTCCTCACGATGTTTTCCTTGATGTCAGCATGAATGACGGGGCTCGACAGGGCCGAAGCCTGCCGGGGTAGCGGGATCGTCCGAAAGGGTTACCGCTGCCCTGGTACATAAAGGGCTAAGGAAGGAACACGGGTGGGTTTTAGTCAGTAAGAGTCTGACACTCCCTTCTGCTCCACCCAGAGCGGGAGGGGTCATTTGATGATTTCCCATCCTCAAAAAAAAAAAAAAAAAGGGAGTGGGCCGGAATCCACCACGCGGGCCCATAGCTAGAAGAATGGGCAAGAAACTCCACCGTTACTCTTTTAAAATGTTTTTCAAATATTTATATACTTATACATATAAATGTGAAGACGATGCACCTAAAATAAAATTTCTATACCACAATAGGTAAAATAATTAAAATGGATTAATGAAACCATGACATATAAATTAACTATGCGATAGATACATGGTGCTCACATATTTACAAACATTTTAAAATAGACGATTTTCATAAAAAAAATAATAAATAAAGAGTTATAAGTCCGGGTGTGACTTTAAGTAATTACAGAGTGTAAATCAATGTCAATAAAAAAGAATAAATTATATAATCACATTAGCAACCAGTTTGATTTTGTCTAGACTCTAGCTAGAGATTGTCCTATGGAGCAAGACCAGCATGTTTCCAAGCATTCTTATCTTGGATATAATCCTCTAATTTGTAATATCCTTGTTTTAAAAGTGTAATTTTAATATAAGTTTTAAATTTTCTTTCATTTAATTGCAATATTTCACAAGGTATTTTGTTGTAACATTTAACATAGTACCCCATAAAAGATGTATGTACTTTAGATAATCTGAAAAAAGATTGATCTAATTTATCTTTATTTCTAGTATTGAAATGATATCTATCACTTATTTTATTAAAAAGATGTTGATTTTTTCCTACATATACATAATATTTTCATATATGAATTGGCAAGGTACCGACCATATGCGGCTGAGCTTAGCCGCCCCGCAATAGATGTTATATGAGGTCCCCATTATAATTTCTTGTCTAGCGTGATTCGTAGGAAAACTGTCAAATTCTAGTTTTTGGCCATTCAACATGATGTCACATTCGCTACTTCTTATATCAGGTAATTTTAATCTAATGCATTTGATTTTTTTTCATTAAGAACTAAATTATTTACCGTAAACCAGTCTTGGACCTGAAGAATAGAGTTATTCACGTCGTCAAGATTTTGTGACCGTCGGTCTATTTTAAAGATCAATGATGTGTTATCTGCAAATAACACCATCTGCGGTTGATTCGAAACGTTACCAGAATTAGATTTCCTGATAGAATTTCGCCTTTGCTGATGGCAGCCTGTAGTCAGGTCGTATTTGTTCCATTAAAGTAATGAAAGTGACTAGTATCTGTCCGATAAATCAACATACTGAGCCGATGGAGGTAGGTACAATATTGACGGATTTGCTAGTATCCGTACACTAACAGCTAGCCATATGTCCATGTTTCCTTGTTTGCCTAATAAGTTGAGTGAATGTTTCGTAGTTCGAGTCGAAATTTTAACGATTGATTTATAGCTGTTTTGCAAATAGTTTTAGTATTTTCCAATCATACAAAAGTTTGCGAACGTGCCCCACGTTTATTTATGCAAAATCAAGACCTGCCAAATATGAGACAATAAATAAACTACAGTCTGACTGACGACTATCGTGCTGTTGTTATTGCGGAGTCTTTAGTAAAATTAAGCCTACCTCAAACTAAAAGATATTATTTCAATTAAACATATTCAATTATTATTTCAATTACAGGCACTTTTGAATTGTCAAAATTAATAGTAGATATTACAAAATCCTGGGTACATTATTCTTGTTGCATGTGAGAACAATGTAAAAGACAAATGAAGAAACAATAAAAAAAAAAAAAAACATATATTGTAAATCATAAATTATGGTTCATAATAATACCGAAAATCACACATAGCACATAGTTCTATAATCGAGAACTGCCTATCTCTTCTGTAAAAATCACATCATGCAACCTTAGGCGAACTGAAGGCCAATTCTCGTAATTAAAAAGTTCAAAATCTAGTCGCAGTCTCATCTCGGCGACAAACAAATGTCAAAAACTTGTCAAAATGTACAGAAATTAGAGGTATTTTTGAAAGTTTGAGACTGAGATCAGACTGTAAACGTTCTTAAAATTACGAGAATTGCCCCCCTGAGCTATCTCACTTCAGCTCACTGCAAGCTCACTGCAAGCTCACTTCACCTACGTCTTCACAGTGAGATGTTACAGAATAGACTGGTAGAACTGTGACTCATCCGACATCATATCAAAACGTGATAAACCTGTAAAAATAAATATAGCGTGTATCGACATTCAAATAAAACATTTTTGAAAACACAAATTCGCAACTTTTCTCTTTCATATAACTCATCAAAGCGTGTCTCTCAAGCCTGCACCGCCTCTTACGAGTCATAAACGTGGCATTTTCATTCATTCATATTTAATTTGCTTTAAAAGAAGGCACACACTGCCAAGGATACGGTTTGTTTAACCTTATTTGTCTTTTACATCTTACGAGCTTGCTTTACGGAGAAATTTTGATGTTGCAAATGAAAATTCGTGTGTAAGGTTTCGCTGTTTATAGTTTCTATATGTTTCATTATAACATTTTGATGGTGGTGATTTTATTATTGTTTTAAAGTATTAAATAAATAAACTACACCGCTTGTAGTTGAGCGCCTTTTTACCGATAATTCGGAGAAAAGTGACGTGAATTTCACGATTTATTTTAACTACGTTATTGTAAAGAGCTTACAGCCACACGCAGAAACCGCAACAAAGGCATCAAACAAAAACAATTTTCACAACTATTTAATAACCAAACAATTTTAAAACAATTCGTGAAAACTTATCCTATTTTTTAGCTCATAGTAATCCGACAGCGTTGCTTTTAAAATGGCGACGCAGCATTTTAGCGGGAAACAAACATGAGCAAGTACCTACAATAGTTGTGACTTGTGTACTGCCCCGTGCAGCAGAGTTGCAAATATATTCGAAAGTTTCGAGAGAAATTTTCCAATCCAACCGTAGCCAACGTTTGGATTGGAAAATTCTGTACTAGGCCATAAAGTCCTTGACATCCACAAAATATGCTGGCTGGTCTCATCCCCGATACCTCGTTTTTTTCTATCCCTTTGTTTCGCTCGGTTCCCTCTTTACAAATCAACGAGCAGTGTTCGTTCGAAATAGAGTAAAAATGTAGACCAACGACGTACTCGTATTTTCTAGTCAGAAGGTGACTTGTTTTTAGCCTGAAAAACGTGCATGTGTGTGTACTTTTTCCGAAAGAGATAGGAGTTGTATCTAAATAAACTGCTTGTGTTCACAAACCAATAAGCTGTTTGTGTTCACTAAGAGACTGAGAGTTTTTGGCACTATGTGCAAAGTATGTTAAGTTGGGTCTAGACTCTAATTGCGTAACACAATATTAATCTAAAGCTGAATCATTTTAAAAGATACTGCTAAACCATTGCTTCATATTTACCTGCTCAACAACGAAAATAACGCAATGAATGTTGTTGAACTGTCAAAATGAAAGCCATTGCTTTTGATAGTTTGTTACGCAATTACCACGCTGTTAAAGGCGATTATAGAATTACATGTTATAACAATATAACATGTAATTCTATAATCGCCCCCCCTCTCCCCCCCTTCCCTTTCTATAATATAATAATCTGATCTACAAAGATCAGATTATTATATTATAGAAATGGATTGACTGAGGATGGATGAGTAATAGAGAGGTATGGAAGAAAAGAACATGTTGCGCTGTCCCCAAATAAATTATGATAAGGGCAGGCGATTTATGGTGATGATGATATTAATATAGATCCTTGGTTAGTCGCTATGAAATCGTATTCACTGAATAGGGTAGTTGCCTGCGTAAAAAAATAATTATTATATTTAGTCCACCAGTTAGATTATCGAAAAATAATGGACACGTATTTTTTCTTTTGTCAATCAAACAAAATATGACAAAGATAAAGCGCGTCAAAATTTGGGAGTGGAGGTCGTGACGTCACTTGCTTGCAAAAGTGTCGCAAGCAAGTGACGTTACGTATACGCGGAACTTTAACGGGCGATATGTTCATCATTTTTTATATGTATGTCGGAGTCATTCATTTGACTATTCGGAACGCTAGCGCCATCTCGTGGCGTTAGACAGAGTCTAGCCTGAGTTTGTGGAGGTGGACGAGAGCGACAGCTACAAGAAGGGTGTGAGCAGAGCTCTCGGGATGATCGAAACATTGGACATCGTACGAACAGCATGTGCTTAGAAGCTGTCTGCGTTCCGTATCATTGAGTTGTGTTCCTACAGTGTGTAATTCGCTAGTGTGACTAACTTGTTCGTTAATTGTAATCTGATTTCAACTACAAACCGTTTTTCTATTGTGCTATAACCAATACTACCCATAGTACGCCCACAGTAATTAAAATATGCCTGATGTTAACGAGAGACAGGCATACCATCTCCGATATGTATAATTGACAAAAGAAAAAATACGGGTTCAATATTTTTTGATAATCTCACTGACGGACTAATTAGAATTTTATAGGAAAATAGCCTATTCTTAACAATACCATAATTTAATATACTTCTACGTAATAGTAAAAGAAGCATAGATATGCATTACAGCGAAAATTGCTTAACGTGAAATACTTAAATTTCTACTTTAGTATAGCGAATAAAAGACCTGGCTCGAATACCTGCTGCAGAAAATTATCTTAAAAGTATCTCGAGACATATTCAGGAATTCTTTTACAAGTATTGCGGAGCGAGGGCCCATTGTTAGCGTGGCGAATCATTTGTTACGTTCCTCCAATCTTGCAGTTATATCTAGGTAATGGAAGTCGTTTGTGAATACATGATTACTGCAATGCTAGATTATTGACAAATGCGTGCACTGACTGGACAGGTCCACTCAATCTGTTTGGTTCTGTCCTCAAAAGACCATTTCAGACACCAATCTACATGATCTGACCAAGACTATGTCTGGACAAGAGACTGTGACCTCTGAGTTTGTTTCTGCCTTTCTTCTCAGAGTAGTCAGATAGTAAACGCCGACCTCATCTAGTTTAAAAAAATATGATTGACGTGTAAAAGTATTTGTCCAAACCTACTTACAGAAATAACATCGTTTAACATTCATACAAGCTGTTGTTTTGCATCCTCGTCAAATTTCAAGAGGCTGTTATGAAAGACATAAATAATCAAATAAAATTACGATCCTTGGTAAATAATGAATACATACTTGTTTTTTTTAGTTATTTAAGTTTGACAGTATTCCAGAATATACCACTTTCAAAGAACAGAATCGCCCCGTTGCGTATGCGGTAGGCAGTATTTTTATGTGTGTGTAAAAGGGCAGTTACAGTGCGGTCTCACAAGGGCCGCGTTTTAAAATGCGTGTCCCACACATGCCATTTTCCGAAAATTAGAAAAAATAAAATAAAAACCTGCTTATTTTATTATTGATTCGTGTCGAGAATCAGTAGCATAGTTACCTCATTGAATTTGACGAGGATGCAAAACGACACCTTGTATATTAAAAAAAAGTATAATATAAAAAAGCGTATGCGCCCATTTATGTAAATCGTGTATGTGGTTTTGCAATTAACTTATGTATCTCTAAATAGCGTTGCACTCTACACTTTACTTTAGAATACATCTTTTATTTAGCTTGTAGTATCCCTCTTTAAGGTCTAAAATGTATGTACATATTTTCCCCGTATCCGGCACTGATATGTCCATTATAGCAATATTATAATATATATATTGCATCCCTGCATCCATTTTCCAGGAGTGATGTTGAAGGCATAATACTATTTCTCAGAACCTAAGGTTCTGTAAATGTTCTGTAAATATAGCAAGTTGTGTAAGAGTTAAACGTTTAATAAGATAATTAAGTATCAAGATATAAGTCTTAAGTTTCTTTGGATGATTGCAAGTAGGTACAGGATTCGAGGAAATCTTCCGCCCGTTGTAAAGCTTCGCCGTCTGAGTTAATATCTTATTACTTCTTAGCACTTCACACACGTAGAAAGTTACGTCTCTGACTGCGACGAATTTAGTCTAAAGTTTATTAAAATTTCGTAGGTAGGTACCGGTTATCACTTTTTGGGTTTTTTATTAACATTATCATGGGTTTTAACACTATTTTCTTTATAGAAAATATCCCTAGGGATGTGCCTTACAGGCGTTGCGCAGGAGGGTTCCGGAATTGGTGTTTTAAGAGGAACCGGGACCACCCTTGGGCGGATGGTGATCACCGGGGTGGTTTCAGTGAGATGAAAATCCCACACTCCCCGACCTCACTTCCCGGAGGTCGAGGCACCCGACCTCCGGGAAGTGAGGTCGGGGAGTGTTGGATTGAAGGTTTCCCTACGAAAACAAAAAAAAAAAGGTGATCTATTCTCATGGCTTGTTCAATGACAAAAAGCATGCAGGGCCTGCCTCAGCCGACTGGGGAAAAACCACCCTGCATGCAGATGCTGTACTTTTTTACAGGAGAAACAAACTACAAACAAAACGTCGAAAAAGATCTACTTATATACCGATGACCAAATGGGAGCAAATTTTAAAAAAATCCGAGGGCCGTCTTATACCAACAGTTAATATAAAAAAGCCGATCACCGAAGTACAATGTGATGGACCCATTACAGATGACGTAATGGAAATTATCAAGAAAATGCGGAACGAGACAGCTCCCGGCACTGACCAAGTAGTAATCGAGCTTTATAAAGCGATGCCCCTAATATTACAAGAAGCCGTCACCAAACATATGGACAAAGCCCGGACACAGAACGAAGCACCCAACACATGGGTGGAGACCGTGCAGGTGCCAATCTCAAAAAAACAACAACCCTTTTTTTTTTTTTTTTTTGTGGATGGGAAATCATCAAATGACTCCTCCCGCTCCGGGTGGAGCAGAAGGGAGTGTCAGACTCTTACTGACTAAAACCCACTCGTGTTCCTTCCTTAGCCCTTTACGTACCAGGGCAGCGGTAACCCTTTCGGACGATCCCGCTACCCCGGCAGGCTTCGGCCCTGTCGGGCCCCGTCATCTATGCTGACATCTCTTTGAGGCGCACGTGGAACACTTACGCGCCGTCCGGCACGGGCCTGGTCCTGATCGGACGGAGAGCTACCCATTGCTCTCCGCCCGCAGGCCCGCGCCTACGGTGGCCGGGAGTCGTTACGCGGCTCCCGACGCCCGGAGCGTCTCCCTCGGCGGCTGAGGCGTGAGGATCTCTCCCTCGCCCATCCCGCCACCTCCTTCGCTAGCATGACTGCTTCGCAGAAGGAGGTGACCGCCTCCCACTCCCTCTCGCCCCGGACCATGGCTTGCACCAGGGCCGGGCGCGAGAGGTCGCCGCCGCTGCCGATCGCCTCTACGAGGACACGGCGGTGCTCTGCCCAAGCGGGGCAGACCTCCACCGTATGCTCCACCGTGTCCTCTGGGCGATCCTCGCAGTGGTGACACCCGGGCGTCTCCTCCCGCCTGATGATGTGCAGGAACCTCCCGAAACATCCGTGTCCGGAGAGGACCTGCGTCAGGCGGTAGGTGAGAGCGCCGTGACGCCTCCCTAGCCACTCCTCAAAGAGGGGTCTTACCGCCGCAATCGTGGCGTGCCCTGCGCTGGGTTGCGATAGTCGCGCCTTCCATTCCACCATGAGACCGCGCCGGAGGTCCGTCCGCTCCGCAGCAATTTGCCGCGGGTGCGGAGTTTCCCCCCGACGTAGTGCCTCAGCGCGCCAGTCATACAGGCGCGCGAGGACTATCGCCTCCAGATTCCATGGTGGCAGTCCGGCAAGGAGGCTTGCTGCCTCGCGCGAGATCGTGCGGTACCCCCGGATCAGCCTTACGGCTACCACCTTTTGGGGCGCGTTCAGGTAGTGTGCGGCTCGAAGCCGCAGTGAACGCGCCCATACCGGGGCCCCGTATAGGGCCATGGACCGCACGACCCCCGCGTAAAGCCTCCGGCAGGAGGCGTTTGGCCCCCTCAGGTTGGGCAGGAGCCGCTTTAAGGCGGCCCCGGTCCGTTCCAGTTTGGGGGCCAAACGTCGGAAATGCTCGACGAAGTACCACCGGCTGTCGAGGACGAGACCCAGGTATCTCATCGTCTTCTCGACGCCGATGTGAACCCCTCCTACCATTAGTTGGGATCCCGAAGGTGGCCCGTACCGGGGCCCATGAAAAGACATGGCCTCGGACTTGTGCAATGCCACCTCGAGACCCAACTGCCGGATCCTTTCCACGACTATCAACAACCCTAAAGATGCGATCGGTTTGCAATACGGGTTACAGAAGTTACGTCTCATACGTCCGAAAAAACTAGATAATATAATAACGGAATTGGGCAACTACCAAGCGGCCTTTTTAAACAATAGATCAACAGACGACCACATCTTTACACTCAAAAGGGTCTTAGACGAGGAATGGCGTGCAGGTATAATAATTTATGTACTCGCCCTCGACATAGAAAAAGCTTTTGACAACGTAGACCTCAATGCACTATGAGTAAGAGATATCCTATTACAACGTACCAACAAACCACTAGCTAATAGGATAATCAAAGTATGCTTGAATAAACGAACATGCATCAAATGGTGTGGCCAGCAAAGATCTTTGGAAGGATACGGTGGAAGACAAAAACAAGATCAAGATCGCTGCTAGTGAGATATACAAAAAACCGGAAACGGATAGTAGCGAGAACTCTGACGCTGACATTGAAAACTGCAACATTTAACACAACATAACACAGCAGAGCAAGGACATACAAAAAAACCGAAAAAGCAGTAAAACCTCGCCAAAAGATTCACGGGTGAAGCTCGACCTAGAGCACCTGGCCGCGAAGTCTTTAAAAGATCCATCCATAGACAAATATCACCCATCTCTCCAATAGTCCAATGCCTACTCTAGGATGCATATCGGGTAGGCTCTTAAATCCTACCCTTTTCCTACGGACACGTCTTCCCTACAAAAACCGCGCCCCTCGGTCTACTCCTTGATATGCAATGGTCGCTGTTGCACCATGAACATGAGGCTACAGGAGCTAGTGCGAATCTTGGGGTTCATTCGATTAATCGAGTCTGGTCAAACCACGCTGGGATCGGTGCAATTCATTCATTCTATTCTCATGGCTTGTTCAATGAACTCTCCAAGCGGCTGGTTGACATTTCCCGCGACCCAAAGGCTAGCTTTTACCTTGGCTTAGAGGATAAGTATCTATTGCCATACAACGTGGCAATACCGCCAGTCTCTTGGGCGCTTTACCTGTCGACAGCGATGTTGAGGAATATTTCGACGCCATATTTTAGTTTGTTAATCATTTTGGTTAGGTTAGTAGATTATCATAAAAAAACTTTGATAAAAATATAAATTCACAAAATTTTAATCTCTGATTTGCGTAAAAGGTATTCCTAAAAATCTAAACATGTAGCAGACATATTTAAGAATAAGCATCCTATGACGCAATAAAGTCTCATAAAGAGCTCCGTTAAAAAAGACTAATGTAATGAATATTGTAACCTTGCCGTAACATTGTAGTAACCTTACCAAAGCTTCTAAAAAATTACTTACCTGTAAAAACGAAATAGTAAAAAACATTCCTATCTGAAAAATAAATTGCAAACCGAAGAATTGTCCCATCACTAGCTTCATATAATTAAAAAACTATCGGCTTTTGTTTAACACAAAGTTCGTTTCCATTCTTTACACGAAACAAAAGAGAATACAAGAAACTTTTCTTATTTAAGTTCGGACGTTGGAACAAAAGTATCCCGTCTTTAGATTTAAATCTTGCGGTCATTAGACAGTCAAGTTAGCATACATTTTAATATCACGAGACAGCTGTGACTCCAAAGAGGCAGCTTTTGCAAGATGTCAAAACAAGTACGTTTTATTTACATTATTTTCTGTCTTCTATCTCTTCGCAAAGATTTATTACTGCAATATACCGTTGGACGTAATACAATGGATTTAACGTCGGAGCCAACGGTTTCCTTAACTCCATACGTTGCTTGAATGTTCGCTACATAATGGTATGTTCTTTGTCTAACCTGATTTCATGTTTTCGTAAGATTTTTTTCGAATAAGAGTCCCTTCAGGCCAAATTTCAACCGTACATAATCAGCCTGTAATGTTCCCACTGCTCTAGTACAGGCTTCCTCTAGGTGAAAGGGAGTGGGCCGTAAACCCCCACGCGGACCCAGTGCGGGTTGGTATATGTCATATGTCTTCGAATTTTGGATTCTAGGATTCTAGGTTTCTCACGATGTTTGCCTTCACTAGCCACGTACGCGGGAGATATTATAGTGCACAAGTGTGTGTGTGTAGACTCAGGTACATTCACTATGCTCTCACTCTCATACCCCCGTGCCTTGGAAAGCACGTTAAGCCGTTGGTCCTGAGCCTGATCTCTCTCCCGTCGTGTCTTTGGAATATTATTACCACTAAACTTGACTTTATGTGGCATGAAATTTTTCTCTCATCATTCCTACATTTTCCTGTACAACATTTTAGGCGAAGTAAAAAATTACAATAATGTAGCAATCATTTTATTACGCTATTGCTATGGAAACTGATATAATAGGCAAGTATCAAGTACCTATGTTAAAAGATATACGAGTATTATTTATTTTTGGAAGCAGGTTGCCAATTACGTTGTGTTAATTTAGAAACTTCCGGACATATTATATTAGAACTGTCGGTTATACTTATAGTTGAACTTAAGAGGAGCTTGTGGCTAAATAATAAAACGTGGCTAAATTCGACGACAAGGTTGACGGCGGCTGAGCGTTCGACTGGTTCGCTGCGTGTCGCGGGTTCGATTCCCGCACGGTTAAATATTTGTAAACGCACCCACGATACAGGAGTAATTTATAGAGTGGGGCAAGATTTAAAAAAAAAAAAAAAGCCGCATGGGTCGATCGTAGGCCAAGCTAAGCTTGCCGTGGTCGGTTCGTGGATGAATGACCATCCATAACATATCAAGACTCTCCTTCGTGTCTTGGAAAGCATGTTAAGACGTTGCTCCCGGATGCCATTTGTAGATCTTTTACAGCTGTTACGGGTTATCAGAAGCCCGAAAGTCTGACAACCAGTCTTACAAAGAGGTATCGTATTACCCAGTAACTGTTGTGGAGGTGGCTCTAAACTGTAAAGGAAAACATCGTGAGGAAACCGGCATGTCCTAGAACCAAAAAAATCGAAGACATGTGACGTCTATCAACCCGCACTGGGCCCGCGTGGTGGATTAAGACCCACTCCCTCTCACAGAGAGGAAGCTCGTGTCCCAGCAGTGGGAACATTATAAGCTGATTATGTTGTTGTTGTGAAGGTTAGATAGACAGTCGCTCTATGTAAGATACTGATATTCAGCTGCATGCATGCAGACTGGACGCCGACCCCAACATACTATAGACTAAAATCACGGCAAAGTTCAAGGTATGAAATAATTTGACATCTTTAACATTACCCGTTTTTACCCCTTTTTACTAAGACTAGGCGAAACTTAAATGAATGCCTAAATTAGTTTTTTATCTGTCAACATCCTTTTCTAGAGCTGCCTGTCCGTTTTTGAACAAAGGAACCAGCGCCATTGTTTTTCACTAACACGCTAACTGTGTTTTTTCTTATGTTGAAGTCTCACATTCTTGCGATCGTTTAATTAATGCTTAAACAGTAACGTTTAAGCATTATTTAACTAAGACACAACAAAGATTTGTTGAAACCACATTAACAAACACAAGTAAAGCAAAAGAAACGCTGTATTCAATAATGACACATCTCTACGACCACACTCTCACTATGTGTAAGCGGATCACGAAGCATGTTTGCCAAGGGTATTAGTAACCTAAACACCGCTGTGAATTTGAACCATTGAACTTGATCCCCGCCACTTCATCTGATTGTTTTCGCACTCCCCTATCTTCAACGACCCTCCAGGGGGCAGGGGAGGTCAACTTATATTAGCATTCCCTTATAATATAGAGTTACGTTGGCGACAGAATTAACTGGAGCGCGTAATGTTTGACGATGTATTATTTAGACGAGTAAACTTTAGGTCTCTGATTAACCTATTGCTTGGTTGGCAAATAAACTTTTCTTGCAAATAAATCTGTTAACACAGACAAACAAAAACTAATCAATGAGGATCTAGAGTTATAGGTATTCGTAGAGCTGTGTCTAGACGAATTTGATTGGGTATTCTTTTTATGTTTTAATCAAATTCTGTTTGGCTGAGCTTTGATATTCAGTTTCGGCAATACCTACTTATTCATTTTGCGCATACTTTTACTACTAAGTTTTCTGCTTTGTAGATTTTTATTTGTTTTTCGTGATTTATTCTTTAGGTGAGTGCTTGGTTTACCTTTTTTGCTTTTGACAGGCTAGATTTGAGCGGCTATACATTTGCATAAATAAAATTAAATAGGCCTAAATATATTTATCTATTTATATTTATTTAGTTCTCAAAAAGACACAAGTTCGTGAGAACAATGCTTAAAATAAATTATATAAAGTTCGTCACTGACGTCACGGTAGCAATTATGATACCCCCAGCCAATGCATTCAGCTTTTAAGGAGGGTTTTATTTGTGATAAAATAAGCAGTTAATTGAGTTTTGAATGCATTGAATGAGTGTAGCTTTTGTATACATGAGCCATTCTGTTATGGTATAATTGTGCTCCTTCAAAAGTTGTTGTTTTTGCCAAACTTAGTCGTAAATCAATCACAAAAGGACTTTTTGCATCTTCATCTTTCAACAAAATCGAATGCTGTCAGCTGTTTTCCCTAGTCCATTAAATCACAGCTAATCATAATTAGGTACTTAATTATAACCGTGTACTAGCGTCAAGCACAAATCAGATTCCCATATATTGGATTGCACTTAATTAACTGGTCTAATTAGACTGTGACATGATGGTTAAAGAGCCGCTGGGATGTAACGCAGACCTATGTGGTTGCTTAATTACCTACGTACAGTCACGAGCACAAATATGTCAGCACTTAGAAACTTTCAATAGCAATTTTTGCGTGAAATAACGAAAACAACAATGAAATACCACACATTGCAAAAACCTATGGGTTCGAAAATACTATGTTCGTAGCAACATAAAATTTCATTAAAAAATAAAGGAGTAAATCGCTTTTGAATAAAGCCAAGCGTATACACACTCGCTTATGCTCGTGACTGTATATACTTAGAGCTTATACTTAAATGTCGTGAGGACAGTTTTGAGTATGAACATCGAAGGCTGTAAGAGTAGGGGAAGACCAAAGAAACGATGGATGGAATGTGTGAATGATGATATGGTTAGAAAGGGAGAAGAGTAATAGAGAAGTATGGAAGAAAAATACATGTTGCGTCGACCCCGCATAAATTGGGGTAAGCGTAGAGAATGATGACGATACTTAGTGCAGTGAATATCTCTTTGGAGACAGAACTGTGTGTGGTGATTGTGAGTGATCGACCGTTATAGACTACCGTTATTTACTTGTACGAGGTGTCTGTGGGTCAATTTAGCTTTTTAATCTTTGTTTTTTTTTATGTTTCACCTTTTTTTGATGTTTTTTTAATTTACTTGTTTTGTGTCTTTTGTTGCACTGAATAAAAGTTTTATCTATCTATCTATCTAACAGTATTGACATAAGTGACATATAAATAAGTGGACAAATGGAGCATACCTACTCATTTTGTCCTTTATTTTTGTGACAACCACACCAGAGATTCCAAGCAGAGTTTCTCAGAAACAAATATAGTCCAAAATACTTACATAAATATTATAAAGTCGTCATTCGTGTCTGTCTGTGTGACTGCGTTGTTCTTCTAAACTACGCAACGGATTTTGATGCGATTTTGCGATTTTCGCCATCATTTTAAAGAATTAAATCCGGATGGTTTATGTGTAATTATACACATAAACCATCCGGATTTAATTCTTGTTTTATGTATTAACATAAATATTAAACTTACATACTGGCTGAGACCATCAAACTGAACAACTTTCTCCATGGGACAAATAGCGTAATCGCGAAAATTTTATCAACTGTCCCATAGAAAACTTCAATACCTACTCGACCTAAATGTATGGGACGGCTGAATTGGTCTGTACCACATCCTTAAATTTGGCTGGTCTTTAAAAAATCAGCCTGTATAATAAAGAAACCTCAGTCGTAAAAACAATGCGAAGAAGGGACGGGTCGCTAGTAACACATAAGATTTTATCAAGATGTCATTTTTGTTGACCTTCCAGTCCAGTCTTGTATCTAAGTTCATCTCATGACCAACCGAGCACAGTACACTGATTAAGAAAGCCCTTCATTTGTGTACTAAATGTAATTTACACACAATTCTAAAGCTAATTATGTAGGCAAATTGGAGAATTTCTCACCTGCTTAATTTGTAGAATTACCTAGTCTGTCATTGTGTTTGTCACCATTCACTGAGTACCCACTGAGTTCAAGCCACAATTAAGCCAGATTCGTAAATGATCTCCGAATCAAATACCTTGGAATTACATGTTCAATGTTTAGTTTATAATTTACCAATAAATATCTGCTAGCAATTAGTTAGAAAACAACAGAAATAAACATATAAATAAGCAGCTGTGACAGGCAGACAAACAGACAAAGTCGCACCATAAACCCTTCTTTTTTTAACATTTTGTTACTGAACTTTAATATCTAACTACATACATACATAAACTCGCCTTATTCTCATGTAGGTAGGTAGAAACTAAGGAAGGATCCTACGCTACGATCCTTACATACTGCTTTTGATTCGTTTACGTTCATACATCTGAAGGCCAATTCTCGTAATTTAAAACGTTCAAAATTTAGTCGCAGTCTCAGCGGCAAACAAATGTCAAAAACTTGTCAAAATGTAGGGAAATTTGAGGCTTTTTTGACAGATTGAGACTGAGATCTGAAGGCCAATTCTCGTAATTAAAAACGTTCAAAGTCTAGTCGCAGTCTCATCTCAGCGACAAACAAATGTCAAAAACTTGTCAAAATGTAGGTATATTTGAGGTATTTTTGACAGATTGAGACTGAGATCAGACTGTGAACGTTCTTAAAATTACGAGAATTGCCCCTCAGACTGTGAATGTTCTTAAAATTACAAGAATTGCCCCTCTGGTCATACCGTTGCGAGTACTACGCAACTGATATTTCTGAAGAACATCAATATCTAACTACTTACCTATGTCAAAAAGGAAAAATGTTTCAATGTGTCTGGTTCATTACATTCCTCTACTTCAGTCTTTCATTCACCTCTGAGCCTTTTATAAACATCTAGAACCAACCCGAAACGAACAAAAGCACTCTTCCGAAACACCAAACCGATATATTATTTTTGGCGCCCCAGTAACTCTTTATCACATAACACAAAGTTTTAACTACAGAAACTGTGAGAAAAATAGCGTTTCCTTTGTACAAACTTCGAAGTGGTCCAGTAATAGAGGATACCACAGTTGGAGCAGTCAGTAGATTTCGAGCGAGCAATATTGATGGATTCTCCACCGGCCATGTTATTGCTCCCCTTTAATGGAAACAGATTGAGCTATTCTTGGTGGAATGGCATGCCTTTATTCAATTAGAGCCAGTCGGCTTTCGGCTCTATTTTAGTATTAAGCTTTGAGATGCACTGTAGCAGCAACGTCCCATGTATATCAGGATGTTTGCTTTGATAAAGCTGGTATTAATCCGTTTTTGAAATAGGATGGTACGTGTGCGTGTTAAGCCAAGAGCGTCAAACTAGATTATAACCATCATTATTGGGTTTATATCATTTGTGAGTTTCACTAGCACGCTGACGTCATGCACTTTTAGTAATTTCAAATCTATACGGATAATAAATTAAGGTCACTTTTCGTGTCTGTTTGTGTGACCGCGTTGTGCTCTTACGCGGTATGAGAATGTAAAGGGAAAATTTTAATTTACGAAAATGGGAAGGTTTACTTATACAAAACATTAAAAATAACCTTACGTACCTGGAGGTACCTAATGTTATTTCTAACGTTTTGTTAAATAATAAAAATCTCGATGTTTTGTCAAGTTGTAAAAACTGTGTGAAGCAGGGTCACTAGTAAATAAATGTAATGTGAGCTCGCGTCACTGTCACTGTTAGCCTGCATCATTCCACTGCTGGGCAAAAGCCTCTCACCATGACTTCCAGCTCTGTCGATCCAGGTTTAAAGCGGACCACAGGTCGTTTGTTTTCGAACAAAACAAATGACCTGTGGAGTCGTTTGTTTTCTCCAGTACTGCGTAGTAGTAATTTTAAACTCACACTAAACTCGTATTTTTAATATGTATACCTTGTTATGCAACCGCTTCATAAAATTAAAATAATTCCGTTAAAATGATGAGCTCTATGAACTTTCCTGCTACTAAAACTGATGATATCAGTAGCATGCATCTTTTCACTTAAACTTCATTGAAAGTTCCACTTATTTCTTTGTGACGTCAAAAAGAGTTCCACGTCCGTTTATTTCTACATTAGCTTTAATTATAATTTGCGAGTATGCATCGGGCTGCAAGAAAGTTCCCGACTAGCTATATGGAACGTCGTAATGTCGTCTAAGAATTTTCAACAGAAATGTATTTTGTGTAGACATACATAACCTAAAGGTTATGTACTCGTATGTCTGAAAATTAATAGTCTAAACGAAATTTTTGAAATTTCTATTTTGTAGTGATGAATAAACGTTAATTGCATTTGCGATGGAGACTTTGTGCTGCTAGGGAGTTTGTTGCGCCACTTCTTCTTTCCAACTAAAGCACTAGGAAGTGGTGAAGTGCGGGCGTTTTGAGCGACTGCCTTATGTAATTTTGACGTTCGTAAAGTGCTGATTCTTAGCCTAGTTTGAATAAATGACTCTTGGTTTCGAATGATTTTCCTGTGTGGGGTAGGCTTTCGAAACAAAAAGTTTTTTGCATACCAATTTGAACTTTCCTTACCTTTTAACTATAACTACCAATACAAAAACAAAGCCTTTTTGACGCAATTGCTTAACTTTTACAAAATATTCACTGTAACGTAAAGGAAATTCAGGAACAAATTTCTTTCAGGAACAAAATTTAAAATGTCCTTTAACACCGAACCATATTTCGACGTATATTTTAAAACTGTAAATTACAACGGGTTAAATGGCTCTGAAACGGTGTGGCACTTCGTAAAACGAGCCGTATTCGTGCGACCGCTACATGCAATTTAACCTCATTTGCATATCTTAGCCTGAAACGGTTATTGCTCGTGCCGTTGAGCAATTTTGAGCTTCTGTCTCTGATAGCGTTGCGTGGACTTTTAATGCTGGTTAGGTTACAAAGAACGTACCTACATTTTTTACCGATGGAATTACCTTGATGGATTAAAGGAATCTACTACTTTGGTAGAAAATGTTGGTTTTGTTGTGGCGATAGATTTAATATTTTTTTTTTTACAATTAAAAAATGATGCCAATATCCTTGATGGATTAAAGGACACTACTATTTTGGTAGAAAATATAGGTTTTTTTTTGTATTAAAGGAAACTACTATTTTGGTAGAAAATATAGGCTATTGTTTTTAGTATTTATTGGCGATAGTTTATTAGATTTTTTACAAATATGGTGGTGGTGGTCGAATGGTGGTGGTGGTGGTGGTGGTGATGGTGGTTTGATTATGGTGATGATATTGGGTGGGGTAAAATGTGGTAAGTAGTCGGCATGGGTCAAAATTCGTTACACCTCAAGACAAAAATCAACAGAAAAACAAAATACATTTTAGTATGTTTCCGATTTTATTTTGAAGGGATAGAACGCAAAAATTATCTCACATATTTATTTTAGCTTAGGTAGGTATTTCATATTCGAAGACACGTTACATCTACCAAACCGCACTGGGCCCGCATGGTAGATTATAGCCCACTCCCTCTCGAAGATAGGAGGCCTGTGTCCCAGTACTACTGGGACAGAGGCCTAAACAGGCTGATTATGTTTTTATTATGTTACTAGCTGCGCCCCGCTGTTTCACCCGCATAAGTTTCGATCCCGTAGAAATATCTGGATAAAAAGTATCCTGTGGTAATCCTGGTTAGAAACCATCTGTGTGTCAAATTTCATCCAAATCCGTTCAGTAGTTTTTGCGTGAAAGAGTAACAAACATCCATCCATACAAACTTTCACATTTATAATATTATTATAATATTATATTAGTAGGATATAAAACTATATTAATATTGGGTTCAAAGTGAAATTTTAAATCGTAAATAATCGAACAAAGCACAAAACTAAAAATATTAAACTACAGTAAGTATTAGCAGTAAGTGTTAGCCTACAGTAAGTATGTATATTATATGTTATATAATAACATTATTAATTTTTTTTTTTATATTTCCAATTCAGTTTGTGCTAGAACCGCTAATTAGTTAGACGCCTTGCGGTCTTCCGACCGTTGCATTCCAACTAAGCCTAACTTTATCTCGGCCTATAAAGCTTTGTCCAGGATGAGTCTAGGGTCAAAGTATTAGTGGCTCGACCTTCCTCTATCATTACATTAGCGTGTTCCGAAAAGCTTAGAAATCGCTTCGAAATGAGAGACACGCGTTGTCCTAATTTTCTGGGATGGACCTATCAAAAATGCCTGCTTGAAGAAATTACGCTTCATCGTAGAAGACATAATTCATGCTACGGCTACATCATCGCGTTAAACCGAACTACACTTCGCGCGCTTTCTGTTGTACAGCGAAATGTGGAGCGGTGTGCGAGAGAGAGCGTGAGACTAGCTTTTGCCCGCAGCTTCGCCCGCATGGAGGTCGGAAACTATCCCACTGAACCCTACTACTAACTACGTTTTATTAAACGTAGTTAACGCGAGATGCGACTGCGACTAGATTTTGAACGTTTTAAATTACGAGTGTTTGACGGCACGGTTGGCGCAGTGGTTAAGCGATTGACTGCTGCGCTGCGTGTCGCCGGTTCGATTCCCGCACGGAACAAATATTTGTATGACCTACAAGTAGTTGTTCCGGGTCTGGCTGTTTGTGTATGTGAGTTTAAATGTTTGTAAACGCACCCACGATCCAGGAGAAACTTCTAGTGTTGGGCACGGTTTAAAAAAAAATAAAAAATTTGGCCGTCTTAATACGTTCAAAATCTAGTCGCAGTCTCATATCGGCGACAAACAAATGTCAAAAACTTATCAAAATCTAGGGAAATTAGACGTATTTTTGACAGATTGAGACTGAGATCAGACTGTAAACGTTCTTGAAATTACGAAAAATGCCCCCCCCCCCCACATTGTGAACGTTCTTAAAATTTCGAGAGTTGCCCCTCTGTTTAAGGGCTGATTTCAAAATTTCAAAATTTCAAACTTATTCCTCGAATAAAGTTATCAGATGATTGAAGAATCAGCCCTAGGAGGAATAATTCCATAACACATTGTTTTCATATAACTCCATTGGTTTATCTGGCGCACGTCAGTAAAGCTCCCAGTCGGTATGATTTTTTCCGACATTTTCAACAATCACAAAGGGCGACTAGAATCAATTTTATTTTAATTTTATTTTTGACGTCGAAAAGTGCCTTTTATGTGCCTATTTGAAATAAATTATTTGACTTTGACTTTGAATCATCGTCATGTTTCAGCCAATTTACACAAAACCTTAATGAATTAGGTATACACCATGTATCATTGGTAAAAACCATATGAAAATCCGTTCGGTAGTTTTTGAGTTTATCGCGTTCAGGTAGCGTTTAGACGACAGGTGGACCTTGTTTTATAACATGTAGTGATTGTCAGACAGGTATGAGTTATGGAGACAACGCTAACTTTTTGTAAAATTCGATATGCCTCATTTACAGACCCTACTAACCCCACTAGGTACCTACTCATCACCATCTGTCTGCCCATGTCTCATGTAACTTGGGATCAGTGTAATCGGTTTTTTTCCGACAATTCTCTATCATTCACACTTTCTTCTGTACCATTTCTACCCGTCAACTCCTACCGCGGGCCGCGCTATGGAACTTCGTTCCAAAACACACCTTAAAGTTCCTGGTATGATCACAGCATCGTAAGTTCGCATTAAGGCTCGTTACGCTATATGCGGTTGCAAGTTGCATCGTCCCGTGTCAGACGTCAAACGCAAGAAGTTGCGGTCAGAGCTGCGATGCGGAGTTGCGCCGCAACCGCTTCGTGCCAGTGACACTGTCTGGAGTCCGGTCCGGACACTGCTATAGTAAATGTATTGTAGTGTTACTATTTCGAGTGATTAATTATCTGTGTATCAGTGGTGACATGGTTCGTAGTACTTACGTAGAAAAGTAAAGTGGTTTAAAATATTGGCATTTTCAACCTTCTTTGCGAAGAATTTATATATAAACTTACTCATTGTTTAAGTAGATACAAATAGGGTTACCTACATTCAAGATGAAAGGTTTCCTTTGAAAATTAGCACTTTTACACTTTTCCCCAGGGAGTTAAAGTGCCAGTTTGAGTACGAAGGGTTTGTTAATCGATAAATCTATGTCACAAGTATGACGTGTTATTCCTGCATTACTGTAACTGTCAAACCGCTTAGTCATCAAAAAACATAGCAGTGTTTTTTTAAACACAAATATAAAATTAGTCGTCCATTAATCCTCTTCTTAAATAGAAAATACATTCTTAGCGTACTTATTAAATACAATATTGCAAAAAAAAGACACAAAAACAATAACTTGATATGAAGGAACCAATTACTCTATCAATCGAACAAACAACTAATAAAGGATTCAAGAATAATTCTAGACATCGACATCCACTCATCCACCAGTTAGCGTATTCTCCGCTGAATTTTCGATATTTCGTTAATTACATACCAACCAACTGTTTGTGGGAAATGCCACATGTTACAAATTGAAACTAGAATATGCATAGGTAACTAACAATTAGCTGAACTCACTGGTACTGGTATGTTAGTCCAATATATGCATTTTGGATGCAACTGATTTTGAGCTATGATATAATACTTAAACTAGAGGTCTGTGATAACATGGATGCCTGAGGATGCCATAGTTAATTACTTTCTTCTACAGTGGTATGATATTTAATAATAATAATAACGTTCAGAAGGCAGTACTCCTCGATACGGCTCGCATAGTAAGTAGGTTCCTGTCTCTGGAGCCCTAACCACCAGTAGCTCGGACCCTGCTTCCCGACTGCGGCAGACCACTATTAAGTATATTTTATTTTTATAAAAATATTTAAAAATCTATTTAATAAGTGATAACATAAATAAACAAGATAATAATTTTGTTATTTTAACTTCAAGACACAGACATCAGTATAGCCCTGGCTTTTGTATTTTTTTATTGAAGAATGAAAGAAAAAGAAAGGGATTTGGTATTTGACACTGTCTTTGTATATTTAGTATCTTTGTCATGATAAAGGGGTGGTCACAATGACAGGATCTCGTAATCACTGAACAGGGCTTCGTTGAGTAGAGCTTGGGAATTAATCAAGCTGACTCTTTTGATTAAGTCATGTCCGAAATTTCGGAGATTTTGACTGTACTAGAAGAGCTGATCAGCGCGAAATAAATCTCTGATGGGAATGGGAATACGCGAAAGTCTTACTGCCTTACTGGCAGATTACTGAATTTGGACCTAGGTCCTGTTCTTATTACAAAAAAAGCTGAGGCGTGCTTCCGAAGGGCCCTGCTTCTTATTTTCGAGTGGATGGATTTAACGTTTTTTTATTAAATGAGTTGAGGCCAGTTGGTTGTCTAATTAATCGCGCGTGGTGTTGTAGGTTTATCAACTACAGAACTCGTTGGTGCGAGGAATCTAGTAAATGGCTGTACTCCATGCACATATGCACATAAAGCGTGTGCTAAGGCTCCGTTGATGGCCCCAGAACATGGGACTTACGTAATGTGAAGCGCGCGCGTCACTTGTTTTCTACGCGTGAGTACCCACCATCGCGTCCGTGGTGACTCGTGACAAAACAGTTACTTTCATTGGTTTTCTCTGCAGTAGTTGTCGCAAGACGTGTGTCGCTTGAGCGTGCAGCTTGCGGCCAAGAGGTAACGCGCGTCAGATTTTAAGCCATTGAAACCGACGCCGATGCCTTTAATTTCAACTTGCTATTGTTTAGTTCCTCAAGTGAGCTCTTCATCACTATCATTGCTTTACCCTTTCGTTGATTGATTATATAGGGTTATTTTAAATTGACTAGTTAAACTCCGCAGACGCGATGGGTATCGATATCTAAATACGACAAAATAAAAATGAAATTAAAAAAAAAAATTGGGTAGTCAACGACCCCTGTTAGTGTTGTTTACTTGAAGTATGAGTTGAAAAAACTATTTTCTTATGTATTGTCATGTTTAGGTATATTAGGTAACTATCACGTCTGTGAAGTTTACACAAAAAAAAACAGATTGTTTAAACTGATATTTCAAGTGACTAAAATAACCGCGGTCGATGACGCCACAAAAAAAAACATCAAAATTTATTTTTTGGTTTTTCATTTTTATGTCGATACCCAACGCGCCTGCGGAGTTCAGCTAGCTAATTTGAAATAACCCGCTATAAAGATACTAGATAGACTGTGGATTCTATTGATAATAATAACAACATGCTTGCTTGCTTCACGTGTCTGGCGATATTTCAATTAAGAGATAATTTCTCTATCGCCAGATAACTTATATTCGAGGAATAAAATTGACGTATGGCAATTTTTGTATGAAATAACTGTCAAAATTTCAAAATTATTCCTCGGGTAAAGTCATATATCGTTGGCAAAATCAGCCCTATGTCAAGTAGCAGACATACAGACCTGCAATTATTTGAATACAAAGTAACTATCGTTTCTCCAATTAACGTGCATGGCTTTTACAACTGCAAATGCAGAGGTAACAAGTGAGGCGAGACATTGTACGGATGCTGTGATTTCCGGTTCCTTTGATTCCGTGAAATTGACATGAAGACAGACTTGATATTGTTAAGTCGACTTCATTTCACGAACATAACGAATGACTGGTGAACTTTCTTGTCATCATATGCCTAGCCTTTTCCCAACTATATTGGGGCCGGCTTCTAGTCTAACCGGATGCAGCTGAATGCCAGTATTTTACATGGAATAACTGCCTATCTGACCTCCACAACCCATAGTGGGTAGTATCGTATTACCCAGTGGTCGGACTGGTTGTCAGACTTTCGGGCTTTTGACTACCCGTAACGACTGTCAAAGATCCATGAAAGACAGCCGGGACCAACGCTTTAACGTTCTTTCCGAGACACGGCGGGGTCTCGGTATGTAAAGATGGTCACCCATCCACAGACGTACCGCGGCAAGCTTAACTTAACCTGATCGATCGACCAGTGCGGCTGTTATTATTTAGCCACGGGCCCCTTCTAGGGAACTTTCTTGTATAATGATTAGAAGATTATTGTTTAGTTGATTAGGACGTGTGTATGTATCCCTCGAATAGAATAGAACACTATTATGTACTCCATATAAATCATAGGTATAAATTAAGAAATTTTACAAAGGGTGACATAATGGGCGGTAGTCTGTGGTGTACCATTTACAAAATACATACATAAGGCATAAGTATACTAATCTATATAAATAATATATATAATAATAATCATGAAATAGGAGCAAAGAAAATATAATAATATGTTATAATATAATGATATTATTATTCGCGGTGCTATTAATGTTCAAATACTGACATGAAACATAGTTATAAATCAGGCCCACTACACATTTACGAACTTTTACAGTCTCTTTCATCTAAAAAAACGCAGCCAGTAAACTGCCAGCTAACCAAAGTGAAACCTATTCCTCTACGCCGCTCCTATAAGTTCGCAATATTGATGGAAAGGGAAAATCGGATCATGAGAATCATTAAGCCCTCGGGCTTCGCACAGTACTAGATTAATGTCCCACCTGTACAACTTTGCCTCCCGGGACTTTCATCCTGTAATGCTTCCTCCATTTATTAGATTTTCTTCAGCAATTCCATTGGAGAGAATCTATCTTGTATATTTGTGTTTGGTAATGGATGTTTGTGTTGCTATGTTGCTAAATGAATAGTCACGATTAAGTTAAATGAATGAATATAATATGATAAATTAAGAGATTTTGTGGGTTGGCGGATATCAGTCTTCGAGTTTTTGGTTCTAGGACATGCCAGTTTTCTCAAGATTTTTCCTTCACCGTTTTGAGAGCAGTGGCGATGTAATTATTTACACAAAGTAAAGCGCCTGCCTGGGTTCGAACCCAGGACCTACAACCCGTTGCCACTGGGCAAACACTGAAAAAAACTGTTAAATCACAATGTTCTTCTTCTTCTGGTCGCTGGCACGACTGTATTTTAGATATTGTTGGCCCAAAACTTTGCCACTTCCACGGCGTACTGGGTGGCAGCACTAGGCTTTGACTGCATGCTTTGGGATAGAGTGGGCAGGATAAAAGTTGGAGCATAGTTTGCGACATAGCCCACAATCACACCCTACTGTCGTTCCGTCAAGGTAGCCCCACTTTACCAGGTTGGATGTATATTCCTTAGATATAAGTATTCTGACTACTGAAAAGTCAACTCTTAAAGTGGGTAATGTGTGTAGTTGTATCTATACTGAATCTTTATAAAAGGTTACTAATATAACTTACGTAAAGTATCACAACATAACAGAAATAACTTATTATTTAAAACCAGTCTTCTTTGATTTCTCAACTCTTGCTATTTAATAATAACACGTAGGTATTACGAAACGTGAAATTATAACATGTCACAACAAACGAGGAGTCTCTGAGGACGTGAGTTGAAAACGTGATTCACAACAATCTAGCAGACGATTAGCGCGTCTTGCGGGCCCTACGATGGACCGAGAGCTAGGCTATCAGAAAATAAATCTCTGTTTGAAGTGTCGATGAGTTGGAAGTGACTTTTGATTAGAATATAATAGAATTTTAGCTGGGTTTTTTTTAGGTGGAGCGATGATCTTCGCAGGATGGCTGGTAGCAGCTGGATGAGAGTTGCCGAAAATCGAGTTGAATGGCGTGCCATAGAGAAGGCCTATGTCCAGAAATGGACTACTGTAGGCTGGATACCTCAGTAGAAAATCAATAGTTCACAGATCTCTTCACAATTTGGTAAGTAAGGAGTTAATTTTAGAAGTCTAAAATAATTAATAAATTCATTTCGTCATATCCAAAATGACAAGATTTGAACAATTGAACCGTGCCGATAACAGATTAATGTCTTCAATGCTTATGTATATATCAAACTAAATTAAGTAAACAATACTTAACAGTACCTTATGAGTATCAAACGCAGTACATAATTAGGCAACCCATTTCTCGATCGACACGTCAAAAATACCACACACACGCGTCAAACAGGTACAAAAGTAGCTCAACTCATACACACACACACGCACTAACTTAAAAGGAAATTATCAAACCTCACTCATTATAACTAGGTGGGGTATGTTCACGTCCCCATTTTTTAGCCTACGTTAATTAGTCTAAGTAACACGCTGCGAAATACTATGCGGCAATTAAGACCAGCCAGCTTTCTTCGTCTGACTTAAATCTTACTTTGTGGGTGCAATTTTAATGGTTTCAATGCAATCTCGCTGTTTGTTTTCAGGTTAGTGCTAATTTTGTATCGTTAAGTAGTTAAGTAGTTGCTGGTATGTTTGAAGTTAGTGTTTGAGGTAGGTTTGTGAATACTAGAAGTACGAATAGTAGTTTACGCCTATTTTATTATTGTTTAAAGTACTTACATAATGGGGTGCCAGGGCAGAAAACCTCCACGTGTGCCTGGGGACTGGAGTTCCCTTCTGGATACGTCCGGGCGGAAGACCAGTTTTCGGGCCGGTGCATCCTGGGGTGCGGGCAGCTATTTCTCATTGGGATTTTCTCCCAATGAGATCTCGCTGCCCGCATGCTAATGTTCTGCCAAGAGGAACGCTCCACTCAAGCCGCTATGAGGAGCAGAGCGGCAACTGTGTGGAGTAAGAGCGGGCCTGGTGTGCACTTACCCTGCCGCCGGGCAGGCAGGAGGGGACAACCCCCCCCTCCTGCCACCGTTAATATCGTAGCCCCGAAGATTGTCAAGGTCATGTCTCTGACTTTTGACGGGGGTCGAGGGTCTTGGCTTAACCGCCCGGACCGCGAGGAAGATTAACCTCTATAAAAAATTCCCCAAACCTCCAAGCGGCGGCGCACCGTGAGGGAGGTAGTAAGCTTGGCTAATGGGTAGCTTGATTTAGTCACTAGTGCGAACCACATAATCTTGAGCAGGTACCTAAAGTTTAATACTCGTGGGAACAAAAATGGAAAAATTTTATATACAAAAAACCACAAACGACGAAGAGAGGAGTGATGCGGGGTCGGAGTCCGACGCCGCGTCTGGAGGAGCGAGCACGGGAGGCTCAGTGAGCTCTCGCCGTGACCAGAAGACGGCCGCTGCCAAGAGAAAGGCACAGAGCAAGCGGCCAAGGTCAGTGGACGGCCAGGGGTCGTCCTCTGACTGGGAGCTGGCTTCGGCCAGAAAGATCCCCACCAGTAGGCGGGGAGGAGCCCGAGAGCGGGGCATGGGGAGGGGGCTCACTGCTCGGGAGGCCGCAGAGAAGGCGGAGGAGCCCGCAAAGAAGGAGGGGGGGTCTGATCGCGCGGTCGCATCGGAGCCCTCAAGTGACGAGGCGGCGGAGGTTGGCGGCCCTGATGCGGACCGCAAAAAGAGGTTTGCGGCGGTCGTGGAGGCCGCGATCCGGGACGTGGCCCTGAAGAAGTTACAGACTTCGAAAAACAGGGCCATAGTCTCGGCCAAGGCCTCCATCTTGGCGGCAGCGGAGGCCATCCACTTCGGGCCTCCGCCGGACGGCATGTCCGAAATGCGGGCGGAGGTGGCCCGCTTGACGGCTGCCATGGAGCTCCTCCGAAAGGAGAACGAGGAGCTCCGAGCGGACCTGGCCGGGATGCGAGCGGCCGGCACAGCGCAGAACATCCCACCACCAAGCCAGCCCGTGCCGGTGGAGAACCAGGTCCTGAACCTGGTTCGGCAGGAGCTGGCGACCTTCCAGGCGCGGTTCGCCGTCCTGGAGGGTATTGTTCTGCGCCCTCCCTTGGCGGGTAGGACGGCCCCAGGGCCTAAGGCGGCCTCGTACGCGGCCGCGGCCGCCCCTAAACCCGGGCCGTCTGGCCGGGCCCAGGCGCCGGCCAAACCAGCGTCGGCTAGAGGAGCCCCGGCGCCGGCGAAACCGACGTCGGCTGGCGGAGCCTCGGCGCCGGCAAAATCGGCGCCTGCCGCCAAACCCGCGGCTCCGGCCCACAAAAAGGGCAGAACGGCTGGGGAGGGGAAGGCCCCAGAGCCTACGCCTCCCCCAATCAAATCTCCCACGACCAACGCCGAGTGGCAGGTGGTCGGGGAGAAAAAGAAGGCGGCCAAGGCGGCCAGGAAAAAGGCGCAGAGGAGGCGCCGCAAGGAGCGAGCCGTTGCGGCTAGGCTTCGCCCCCCTAAGACCGCGGCTGTAGTCATTACGCTACAGCCGGACGCGGTCAAGAGGGGGGTGACCTACGGCGACGTGCTAGCCAAAGCGAGAGCGACGGTGGATCTCCAGGAGCTGGGGATCACCGGAGGCCTCCGGCATAGGGTGACCGCCACTGGTGCCCGCATGCTGGAGGTCCCCGGTGCGACGAGTGGCCCCACCGCTGACGCCCTGGCTGAAAAGCTAAGGGCGTCCCTCAATGCGGACGAGGCTCGAGTCTCCAGGCCCGTCAAGTGCGCGGATATGCGCATTGTGGGCCTGAATGACTCGGTGACGGGGGCCGAGGTGGTAGCCGCCGTCGTCAGGACGGGCGGGTGTCTGACCGACCAGGTGAAGGTGGGCACCCTACGTCCTGACTTCACGGGTATGCGAACCATAACGGTTAGCTGTCCCGTGACGGCGGCGAGGAAGATAGTGGAGGGCGGAAGGCTCCTGGTGGGCTGGGTGTCAGCGCAGGTCAAGCTGCTGGAGCCCAGACCTCTAAGGTGCTATCGATGCCTCGTGGGGCACCACGTGAGCGTCCAGTGCACCTTAGAGGACCGCAGCACTCTGTGCTTCCGCTGCGGCAAGCCCGGACATACGGCCGGCTCGTGCAACGCCGCGCCGCACTGCGTCGCATGTGCGGCTGCTGGCAAGCCGGCCGATCACCGGGCGGGGAGCAAGTCCTGCGCTCCACCCGCCGAAGCCAGGAGGAAAGGCAGGCCCTCCGCCGTCGTCGCGACCACCACCGTCGCCGCCACTGTCGCCGCCACCGCCACCGCCGCCGCCGCCGCCGCCACCACCGCCGCCGCCGCCGCCGCCGCCGCCGCCGCCGCCGCCGCCGCCACCACTGCCGAGGGGGCCCGGGAGGGGGCTGAAATGGAGGAGTAATAACTCCTCCACTACGCCTTCTCCAGGCGAACATCAACCACTGCGCCTGCGCTCAGGACCTGTTGCTCCAGAGCATGGCGCAGTGGTCGATTAACATCGCCGTGGTCGCTGAGCCGTACTTTGTCCCGCCCAGGGATGACTGGGTGGAGGACCTGAACGGCTCAGTGGCCATAATTTCGTCGGCTGCCGCCGGTACCCCGTCCCTCGAAGGTGTCACGAGGGGACAGGGGTGCGTAGCAGCACGGTTCGGAGAGATTGTAGTAGTGGGAGTATACTTCTCTCCGAGCCGAACTCTCGCCGAGTTCCAGAACTCTTTAACAGAGTTGAGTGTCGTCGTCGCCAGAAACCACGCCTTCTCCGTGCTAGTGCTCGGGGACTTCAACGCCAAGAATTTGGCCTGGGGTTCCCGTTGCACGGATGTGCGGGGCAGGATGGTGGAGGACTGGGCTCTGGAAACAGGCCTGGTCGTCCTAAATCGGGGTTCTGTTCCTACGTGTGTGCGGATGCGGGGCGAGTCGGTAGTGGACATCTCGTTCGCCAGCCCCGCTCTGTCACAACGTGTCATTGACTGGCGCGTCATGGAGGAGGTGGAGACATACTCCGATCATCGGTATATCCGGTTTGATGTCTCCACCCAGACCTCTAGCGCGCTGGTCCAACAGGCCCCGAGTGGTCCACGGTGGGCGCTGAAGCAGCTGAACCGGGAGCTTCTCCTGGAAGCCTCGATCGTGCAGGCCTGGGTGTTTTCACCGGACAGGCCTGCTGACATTGACGATGAGGCGGAGTGGTTCCGGGAGGCCATGTCCGAGATCTGTGACGTGGCAATGCCCCGAGTCCGGCCAGGACGCGCCCGACGTCAGGTGTACTGGTGGTCGCAGGAGGTTGGGGCGCTACGCAAGGCGTGCGTCGACGCGCGACATCGGTACACCAGGCACCGCAGGCTCCGCATCCGCCCTCCGGATGCGGAAGCCACGGAGGTGGAGCTGTACGAGGGGTACAGAGCGGCGAAGACCACCCTCCAAGAGGCTGTCAAGCGGGCCAAGGATACGGCCCGCGAGGAGATGTTGGAGACTCTGAACCGAGATCCATGGGGGCGCCCTTACAGAATGGTGCGGAATAAACTCCGCACCTGGGCCCCCCCGCTGACGCAGAGTCTCCGACCCCAGCTGGTGGAGGAAGTGGTGAGCGCTCTGTTCCCTTCACGGGGGGAGCATACTCCCCCGCCTATGGCTCCGCCACTTGCGGTGCCCGAAGCGGACCACACGGACGACGACGACGACACCCCTGAAGTGACCGGAGTAGATCTGAGAGCGGCGGTAGGCAGGCTGAAGGCCAAAAATACCGCCCCGGGACCCGACGGCTTGCCGGGTAAAGCCTGGGTCCTGGCCTCGAGGGCTCTCGGGCCTCGACTGGAGGCGCTCTTAAGCGCATGCATGGAGAGAGGCCAGTTTCCACTCCGTTGGAAGACGGGGAAGCTGGTCCTCATTCAGAAGCCAGGGCGCCCTGCGGACTCTCCGTCCGCATACCGGCCCATAGTGCTGCTCGACGAGGTCGGCAAGCTCTTTGAGAGAGTGATTGCGGGCCGCCTCGTTGGGCACCTGGTGAGGACGGGGCCGGATCTTGCGGAGTGCCAGTTTGGCTTCCGCAAGGGGCGCTCGACGGTGGACGCCATCATGCGCGTGAGAGCCCTCACGACGGGGGACGCGGTGTCCCGGGGTGGGGTGGTCGTGGCGGTGTCACTCGACATCGCCAACGCGTTCAACACCCTGCCCTGGAGCTGCATAGGGGAGGCACTCCGGTATCACCGGGTGCCGACTTACCTCCGTCGAATAGTCGGGGCGTATTTGACGGACAGAGCCGTCATCTACCCCGGTCGCGACGGGAATTGGAACCGGCGAGAGATGTCGTGCGGTGTCCCACAGGGATCGGTTCTGGGGCCGCTCCTGTGGGACATCGGTTACGACTGGGTGCTGCGGGCCGACCTCCCTGATGGCGTCAGCGTAGTTTGCTACGCTGACGACACGCTGGTCCTGGCGCAGGGGAGGTCGCATCAGGCGGCGGCCGACGCGATGACACGCGGGGTTGCGATAGTCGTGGAAAGGATCCGGCAGTTGGGTCTCGAGGTGGCATTGCACAAGTCCGAGGCCATGTCTTTTCATGGGCCCCGGTACGGGCCACCTTCGGGATCCCAACTAATGGTAGGAGGGGTTCACATCGGCGTCGAGAAGACGATGAGATACCTGGGTCTCGTCCTCGACAGCCGGTGGAACTTCGTCGAGCATTTCCGACGTTTGGCCCCCAAACTTGAACGGACCGGGGCCGCCTTAAAGCGGCTCCTGCCCAACCTGAGGGGGCCAAACGCCTCCTGCCGGAGGCTTTACGCGGGGGTCGTGCGGTCCATGGCCCTATATGGGGCCCCGGTATGGGCGCGTTCACTGCGGCTTCGAGCCGCACACTACCTGAACGCGCCCCAAAAGGTGGTAGCCGTAAGGCTAATCCGGGGGTACCGCACGATCTCGGGCGAGGCAGCAAGCCTCCTTGCCGGACTGCCACCATGGGATCTGGAGGCGATAGTCCTCGCGCGCCTGTATGACTGGCGCGCGGAGGCACTACGTCGGGGGGAAACTCTGCACCCGCGGCAAATCGCTGCGGAGCGGACGGACCTCCGGCGCGGTCTCATGGTGGAATGGAAGGCGCGACTATCGCAACCCAGCGCAGGGCACGCCACGATAGCGGCGATAAGACCCCTCTTTGAGGAGTGGCTAGAGAGGCGTCACGGCGCTCTCACCTACCGCCTGACGCAGGTCCTCTCCGGACACGGATGTTTCGGGAGGTTCCTGCACATCATCAGGCGGGAGGAGACGCCCGGGTGTCACCACTGCGAGGGTCGCCCAGAGGACACGGTGGAGCATACGGTGGAGGTCTGCCCCGCTTGGGCAGAGCACCGCCGTGTCCTCGTAGAGGCGATCGGCAGCGGCGGCGACCTCTCGCGCCCGGCCCTGGTGCAAGCCATGGTCCGGGGCGAGAGGGAGTGGGAGGCGGTCACCTCCTTCTGCGAAGCAGTCATGCTAGCGAAGGAGGTGGCGGGATGGGCGAGGGAAAGATCCTCACGCCTCAGCCGCCGAGGGAGACGCTCCGGGCGTCGGGAGCCGCGTGACGACTCCCGGCCACCGTAGGCGCGGGCCTGCGGGCGGAGAGCAATGGGTAGCTCTCCGTCCGATCAGGACCAGGCCCGTGCCGGACGGCGTGTATGTGTTCCACGCGCGCCTCAAAGAGATGTCAGCGTAGTTGACGGGGCCCGACAGGGCCGAAGCCTGCCGGGGTAGCGGGATTGTCCGAAAGGGTTACCGCTGCCCTGGTACGTAAAGGGCTAAGGAAGGAACACGGGTGGGTTTTAGTCAGTAAGAGTCTGACACTCCCTTCTGCTCCACCCAGAGCGGGAGGAGTCATTTGATGATTTCCCATCCACAAAAAAAAAAAAAAAAAAAAAAGTACTTACATAATCAGCCTAAAATGATTTCACTGCTGGGACACAGGACTCCTCTCTTCGAGAGGGAGTGGGCTATTATCTACCACTACACTGTGTGTGTGAAGCAGTGCGGGCTGAGATGAGATGAGCTTAGATGTCACATGTCTTCGAATTTTTGGTTCTAAGACGGTTTCCTCACGATGCTTTTCTTCAACGTTTTGAGAGCAGTGGTGACGAAAGTATTTACACAAAGTAAAGCGCCAACCGGATTCGAACCCACAACCTACGACTCAAACCACTGGGCCACTGCACGCTAAAAAGTACTTATTTTTGTAAGTTTGAAAATTACATTGGTTGGTTGATGAGACGTCTTCACTTAAAATCGATGAATATATTTTCAGTTAAAACTATTTTTCACATTGTCCTGAAATAATAGGTACTTCAGGCACTGCAGCGTTATACTATCAGACTCTAATCTCTTTTTCATGTATTAAAAACCTACCATAAAAAAAAAAAAAACGCTGAGATACCAATCAGTCTCCCAGTCTATGACATAATGACGTAAACGACATCAAAATAACACGTGTAGGGCTAGACCGGTTATGGCAGAATCCCGGTAATTTTGACAAATAAGCCCGTTGCTGAACCGTAATCAAAGTTATTACCGTCCCGTCACGGCGCAGTCACGACTCGGGATTCGAGATAAATCACAAAGAAACAATGGAATAAGAAACTTTCCCATGTATTTGTGGAGTAATAAAAAGGTGTTGGCAACTGGTGCGGCAACCTTACTATCTAAGGTTGAATGGGCAACCCTTTTTTTTTTTTTTTGAGAACGGCTTGACCGATTTGGATTTTTTTTATTTTAAGAGTCTGAATTAAGTTCTTATGGAAAGAAAAAGGAGAAAAGTTTCGTAGAAAGTGCTCAAATTCGGGAAAAACTGAACGTATTTTTTTCTATGGGACTTTTGCATAAACTCAAGTTAACAGGACAATGATCATTCTGTCTGGTCAGCTAGTCCTAACTTAATCCTAACTAATATTATAAATGTGAAAGTAAGTTTGTTTCTTACCTTGTCACGCCTAAACCACTGAAGCGATCATCTTTAAATTTTGCATATACGCGGGTTGTTCGAAAGAGATACCGTGGCTCCTGGTACAGGCAACTGAAGGAACACGGGTGGGTTTTAGTCAGTAAAAGTCTGACACGCCCTTCCGCTCAGCCCAGACGGGAGAGGTCATTTGATGATTTCCCACCCAAAAAAAAAGGTGTACGGAAACGGACATAGGGTACCTTTCATCCTGAAAATAAAGTTCTGTTTCCGAGGAAAACAACAATAACGTTATTATGATAATAGATGGCGCCACGTGTCTTTCGAATCATGATTAATTGATCAAGAAGTTTGTCGGCCGAAGTTGCGGGTAGAGGCTAGTAATTATTATAAATGCAAAAGTAAGTTTGTTTGTTAGTTACGCTTTCACGCTAAAACGGCTGAACGAATTTGGATGAAATTTGGCACATAGGCAGACCATGACCTGGAAAAGGACATATGCTACTTTCCTTCCTGGATCGCAGAGTAAGTCACGGCCAAAAGCTAGTTGTTCATAAAATTCAGTACCATCATGTATACAATTTTATTTGATAAAGTTCGCATAGACATAAGAAAATCAGCTTGGACATGGTTCACAAACAAGCTGATAATAAACGTTTTCCAGAAGTTTTACAACTCTTTTTGGTATTTCTCGTAATAGCTTCAAGCGTCAGTATGATTGTCGAAGCTGTCGGTACTGTAGGAAGGCGTGCTTCTCGCGATCCACTGATCCGTCGGGCAGCGGTGTCGTCTCTTCCTTGGCTTATGCCCTTCATTCCTTCCTGCTTCGACATGAGAAATTTTCGGTCCGTGCGGACTTGCCTTCCGTACCTGGGCGTAAAGTCCCGTACAACGAGGCACAGGAGCTGGGCGCTCCTCACAAGGACGTTGCCGCCTCATATTTTTAACAAATTTTATGAAGTACACCAACAGTAGTACCATTGTCGCGTAGCATATTATCTTTTGCACGAACGCATCGTCCACAGGTCTTTTGGCCAACATGGTTATTTTCTTTGATACTACCCCTTATGAGTTGCAAGGGAAATACTCAGAATTTTGCTACATTATAGTTTTTCTTTATTTATTTGATTATAATTATGGCGTTAACCAAACGTGGTTTCATGAATCGTCAGAATGACGTTTTCAGTTATAAAGAAAAGCTATGAGTTTATGACACTATATTTTTTTACCAACACAAAAAAGTTTGAATGATTAAAATTATGTGAAAAACCTTTTTGTGCACTTTAAATTAACTTGTGGTGGAATTCCCGTGTACAGACAAAAATGGCATGACGTTGTAGGCTAAAAGCCTCGACTAAAATAGTGACAACTCCTCGCTGTGCACTACGCTATAAACATCCCAGAGCAAGTATATTTTTAAACACTGATACACTGTTGGAGTACTTTGCTGCAATTATATTGATCGATTTAGCCTATCACAGTCTACTATCAAACATTGGCCTGTCCGAAATTTTGCCAATAGATATTTACGACTTGTCAAACCCTACAGTCTGCGTCGATTTCCTCAAAGCAGCCAGAATCAGTCTAGATCAGTCTAAACTAGTCGTTTCAAAATAGACCTTTATTACATTTTAAACCAAGAACAAGAAACATTAACATACCTAAGATTAAGTACTTATACTCTAATGCCTCTAAAACAAGACTGACGTAAGCGCCACCAGCGGAATAGCAGCGTCACAAATGAAAACGGTACAAAATCGTGTAATATCAAAGATGACGTTCAGTGTAATAAGTTTATGTAGTTCGTGTCTTTAGCCGTATAACTATCATCTCGGTTGTTGTAACAGCGTCACGTCTGGCGAACAAAGTCGTTATCAACGCTAGCATTTATGACAAGTGGTCTAAATAATAAGCGGTAATTACAGTGCTTAAGACGAAGACGTAATATGTTTAAAAGTAAAATGTAGTTCTAAGCAAAGTCACGTCTAGTTTCCTAGATTTTGTAGGTCTCTAACTCTTTTGACCTTTGCGTTTTACATACACCGTTAAATTTTGATAATTTTAATCCATAAAAGGGGTCATTGTACTCATTATTATGAACAACTTTTACTACGGGACCAACCCTGAAATCGTGAAAAAAAATCAGTTGATCCATACATTATGTCGAGGAAATGCGAACATAAATCTATGGATCAATTGTTTTTTTTTTTCACGATTTCAGGGTTGGTCCCGTAGTAAAAGTTGTTCATAATGATGAGTACAATGACCCCTTTTAAGGATTAAGTTATCAAAACTTAACGGTGTATAAATTAGTCTGCTCAGCATAGGCCTGTCTTTTCATGTACCAATCCCCATGCTCCCCATCCAGGTCCTACCCGCGATGTAACAATTTCGTCCACCCATTTCGCCGCCGGACGACCAAAACTTCTCCCAGACCTTGGACGCCACTCGGCCACTGCCTTACTCCACCTGTCATCACTGTGCCTTACCAGATGTCCTGCCCAATTCCATTTGTGTTCCATGACTCGTTTGCCGATGTTTTCTCTGTTTAAATTATTTCAGTCCGAATGATTTTATCTAAATGAGCCTACATTTGTTATTCTAATATCTACCGTAACACCAAACCCTACTTCAAATAGTCCTCATCACTGTATCCAAAACTACACCATTTTTCTCCGAAAGCTACATTAATCCTAATATTTCAACGTACAGACATTTATCTACTTACGAATCTCCTATCTCGACCCACTCTCGGGAATAAATTATTCACAGTTACTTACTGTAGGAACCTTAGATTGTGAATTGTGCCAGATCCCAAGTCTGCATGAAAAATGTTAGTGGCCGGCCGAAAATGTCCGGCACAACGTAAGTGGTTGAAAATCGTTTCAGCACTGGCCGACTCCAATTGTTGGCGATTTAATGGCTGGATTCTGTGCATTCGCCCGATAGCACTAAAGCGCTTTAGTTAAAATGTAAGCCGAAGGTAAAAGCGCTGTTAGGGTGCATTCAAACGATAAGGCTTTTGTTCAAGCTCACCTTTACTTTTTATGTGCCATCGTGCCGACGTAAGATAGCTGCTTGATATGATACTGTCGAAAATTTATGCAAAATTTTATGCAGATACGGCGAAGGTATTTTGTTGTGGTCTGAGGCTCGTGTTTCGGTATTGAAAAGCGAATGAAAAGAAGCTATATATGTATGTACAAACGTATTTGTATTCTCTTGTATTATAGACAGGTTTTGTTCTTCTATGGGACCCGCTGTAACATTACCGCTTTGTTAGTGTGTGGCTCCCATAAGATATTCATGGTATCTGCAGATGGTTTGATGTTTTCAGAAGGTCAATTCTCGTAATTTAAAACATTCAAAATCTAGTCGCAGTCTCATCTCAGCTACAAACAAATGTCAAAAACTTGTCAAAATGTAGGGAAATTACAAGTATTTTTTGACAGATTGAGACTGAGATCAGACTCATCAGACACATCGGTCTTAAAATTACGAGAATTGCCCCTCTGTTTTATGTACTGCTATTAGCTAGCTTTTGTTTTATATGCTAGCTGCGCCCCACCTGCGTCAGTCTTAATCTCGTGGGAATACCGGGATGAACAGTGTCCTATGTCCTAATCCAGGTCATGGCCTACCCACGTTCAAATAAAATTAGATAATGAACTATTTATTTATGCAAGTAGATCTTTTAAAACATGCGTCAATATTTTGGTTCAGCTCTTTTAGCGTGAATAGCGTAAAAAAAAACATACAAAAAAAACAATCTTTCCTCTTTATAATATTACTAGCTGCGCCCCGCGGTTTCACCCGCATAAGTTTCGATTCCGTGGGAATATCGGGCTAAAAATACTATATGTTAATCCTGGTTATAAACCATCTGTGTGCCAAATTTCATCCAAATCCGCTCAGTAGTTTTTGCGTGAAAGAGTAATAAACATCCATCCATCCATCCATCCATCCATACAAACTTTCACGGTTATAATATTAGTAGGATAGGATAGGATAGGATTAGTTTTGACTAGTTATAGTCTTAATACTTGACTTTTAAGGTCAGATATTTCTACATAAAACGCCAGTATTGTGAACTACATTTATAAAAGTTTTACATAACGAGATCACTTTCCACTGTCAAGGTACCTAGTGCCCTTACTAAACTGCTGAAGAATTTACTTCAACATATGTACTTGCAGCGACGAAAGTGTTCAGCAAAAATATAAAAGCATTAAAAGTTATAAAACTCTATAAATATTTTACGTGGCTCTCAGGCCTGATGGTGTTGAAGCCTGAAAATGTTTTATGGCTGAAAACTAACACTTTACACCTGAAGTTTCAAGCATTACATATATACATAAAAAGGTGAACAGGCACATAATTAAGTTATTGTTTTAGTTTAGGACACTTTAGGTTAGTTTAGGTATTATGAACTACATAACCAGGTCGTAAATTAGGTCACTTAAACATCGCTCCACCGCTGATTAAAATAGATGGACTATACAAAGACAAAACTAAGATATATCCGGATACAAAGGTAACATCTTAAAACTTCTTACATTAACATCGATCGCCTGTTGGTTACCTACACATCTTCAGAACAAAGTCTCTGAATATTCTGCCTTTTGTTATAAGTTAATAGCTTATACACAATATTGTTATCTGAAGCAACATGTACAGACGCCAGCATATTAAGCTACTACAATCTGTCAATTTTCTTTAATAGATTTTCAACTTTATAGCTGTAGTTTTAAGGTTCAAGGCTGATTGGGAAAATTTGTCAGTTTTTGTAGCTGGCACTATAAAATTTCATGCAACCTCCAACTGGTAAAAAGTACCGGAAAACCACAACCGCCGTGAGGCTACGGCCACTAAATTACTAGGATTTTTAGACTAGATACGACTAGATGTATCTAACTTTTCGTGGAAAACATAGCTATGTTTTCCACGCGAAAAGTTAGATACAGGTGGATTATGTTGTCGTGCATTTCGCCAAAGTCGGTTTTTCGAAACACAATTTTCAAACCCCTGTTACAAAAAACTCTCTTACAGAACATCCCAAATATATTTTGCAACTGACGAGGAAGATACTAACTTTTTGAATCTGAAACAGAATCTTTGCAAAAATATTCTTCCGGTTCACTACATAAATTAAAAACTAAACCGTTTATTACCTCTAGCATAAGCATAATCATCCTATAGCTCCCACTGCTGGGACAAAGACCTCCTCTCGGTGAGGGGGTGTCGTAATTTACCACGTGGCCCCAGTGCGGGTTGGTAGCTGTCACATCTCTTTGAAGTTTTGGTCCTAGGACATGCCGGTTTCCTCACGATGGTTTCCTTCGCCGTTTTGAGAGCAGTGGTGAACAAAATAATTTACACAAAGTTAAGCACCTGCCTACGACCTTACAACTTGTAAGTCGCGGCCATTACCACTAGGCCACCATTGCTCTCTATAATAATAATTTATTTAAAAGCGATTGCCTGTAGAATGAATAAGTCCTCACTACAAAATATTTTTACTAACCATGGAACGGTCAAAACCACGTTTTTGTTCAAATTCCAGACCGCTTTCCGATTGCATGTCGAGTAACGAGGGGAAACCCAACCTATCAGTCTTTTTTGTTTAGACTGAAAGCAGGAATACTAATTTGGTCCAAGAACAATGTTTTTGTTATAAGATTTTTAAAGACTGAAATGTAAAAAATGATGTGACGGTTACGATAAATATATTAAGAAAATATTCTCTGGGTAGCGGGATCGTCCGAAAGGGTTACCGTTGCCCTGGAACATAAAGGGCTAAGGAAGGAACACCGGTGGGTTTTAGTCAGTAAGAGTCTGACACTCCCTTCCGCTCCACCCAGAGCGGGAGGGGTCATTTGATGATTTCCCCTCCTCAAAAAAAAAAAAAAGGAAATATTCTCTGTGTCCAAACGACTTTATATCCCTACTTTGGCTGTTACCTATATTAATTGTGTGGGTTTTCAATCCAAATTCCGGACCGTTTTGGAAGGTAGCATTGGCATATTTAATACCTTAAATTCCTTATGGCAATGCTGACAAAACTTTACCTACACACGGCTTTTCTCTGTCAGAAATTTTACATTACAAAGTAATCTACATCCAGAATCTTTCCCACAACCACAACGCACCATAAACCCTCGCCAATTGTCCATTTCAGCGCCCCACGAACTAGAAAAATGCACTTTTATGGGACAAATAAATTTCAATTCCACTTGCGTTCGTCGGCGATTTATCAACATTGGAACATTTATTCTGTCTCAGTGAACTTGTTTACCACAGACAGGGACTACTACTTTGTTATGCATGCCGCGCCGCGGTCAGCAAAATGCTGTGCCAAGTGCATTCGATAAACGCTATCCACTTGCAAAAGTTACATTATGCCTCCTTTTGCTCGACCGCTGCCATATTTTGCAGAGGTTTGAATGGAATTTTAAATCTGGGGAAATAAGATGTCTTATGTAAACAGGAATTCGTTTTCTTGAAACTGTATTTTTGATCTCATCCAGTACAGTTTGAAACTTTGTAATTGTAGGTAGACAGTTGTTAATTTAGTGTTGTATGAGTTTCATTGTTCGTCTAAAGTAAACGAAAATTTTGAACTTAGTAACAGATAACATTTTTAACTATTCCACCTACATAACTAAACATAACACTATTCCCGCTAACATCGAATGTATGTATATCAGTCCCTAGTACTAAAAAGCTGTTTCACGATATTATATTTATTTTCATATACACAGCCATTTAACAAGTCCATTCTATTCCGGACATCTCACACTAAAAGACAAACGTTCCGATTTCGTGAATTTAATTATTAACTAAACTTTGCATGAAAGCCGAAAGCCAAAGCGGCGGGAACTGACATGGCTATATTTAGCCACATTGACAGTACTGTAAGCCAGATAACGGACCCAGAATCCATTATAATCGCAATCTATGCTATCAACGCCATTGGCTAATTAATTAATAGCGATTGAATAAGCAAGTGAGTGCTTGTAGCCAATTGGATCAGTTGAACATGGTGACAGTTGGTCCCTTCGGAATGATGTTATACCGAATATTAATATCTTAAGATTTACTTACAATCGCATTGAATTGAATAGTAAATGTTTTGCTCCATAAATGCGAGTGTAAATGCAAATTTTCTTGTAAACATTCGTGTATACGTATCTACTTAGAGTGACCAATATTTTAACTTAAATTTTTGCAAAAGTCAAAAAAGCTAGCTAATTTATTTGAAATAGGCACTTAAAAGGCACGAATGAACGTTGAACGTCAAAATCTACAAAAAATAAAAAAAATTGATTCTAGTCGCCCCTTCCAAAAGCTATGGAGAAGAACGGGCTAGAAACCCCACCGTTACTCTTTTAAAATGTTTTACACTAATTATATAATTTTTTGCAGTTTTCATATATATATACCTAGAGATATCAGTATCAGCCATTAATAATCTGCGTCATATTTAATCCATAATAAACTTAGTCCCCTACCTTGTAAGTATGATACCAAATCGTAATTTATCTTATGTACTTATTCCCCTCGATGTATCGTCAAAAGCGTATATTGTACAGAACCCGACAAGCGTCGAGCATTTCGTCGGGAAAATAGTGCAGGAATTCGTTGGATGTCACTTCGCATTCACCACATTTTCAACCTGATACAAATAGTTGAGTCATTTTAGAAATGGCTTTCTCCTTGAATATGGCAGGTTTCGTAAGGCAGTGTGGTTCTCAAAAAAATGTTGAGGTTTATGACCTAAGATAGTGGGTTTGGCTGTAGCATGTATGATGATCAATATTGAAGTTTCTTCATGCATCTCGGTTTAATTAGCACAATCAGATTGTAATGTTACCACTGCTGGGGCACAGTTACCTCTCTTCGAGAGGGACCGGGGTGTAATCCACTACTGTCTTCGATGTTTTGATTCTAGGTTTCCTCGCGATATTTTTCTTCAGCGTTTTGAGAACAGTGGTGATGAAGTTACACAAAATAAAGCCTACCTGGGTTTAAACCCACGACCTACAACTCATAAGTCGGGGCCGTTAACATTGAGCCACTACTGCTCTAAACCGGTTTTAATTAAAAGTTATTAATTAAACCGTTTAGCCCTAAAATAAATATTACCTAGAAGTCAAACGTCGTTATTATAAAAGCAAAATCAAAACTTAACACAAACTAAAGTGTCAGCTTCCGAATATCCCCCATTAGAGTTGTGTATTCAGTGTAATAAGCCATAGTTGGTGGTGTCAACGGCAAACTTGCAGCATTATGTAGGTACGTCCAGCGCAAACTTGTCTTCTGCCATTCGTGACACACACATATTAAGGATGGAAAGCGCTGATTATTTCGCAACTAACAAGAAAGCGCTTTAAATGTAAAATTACTTACTTTTTGCAAGTTATTTGCGGCTTTAAAACTGAAGTATATAATTAGGTATGCTAGATTTATAGATAAACTGTACTTTACATAGCAATTTTGTTGAACATTTGCTGGGAATTGTGCTGTTTTGGTACCTACCCTCTAAGTTAAACTAATTATAGGGTACCAGCAAATTATCCGTGTACCTACTTGGTTATGCACAAACACGAAAGCGCATACATCAAGAAACTCAAGGACCTAAGTCTACAACATTCCGAAAATGTCTGCATTGTACCTAGACGTTTTGATAACCAGTGAGAATTGATTTAAATATATACTGTTAGGTTTTTATGCGGCCAAAGTGATGACAGATATTTTTGATCACAACGAGATATCACATGCTTCTGGAATTAACTGGGTAGGAAGATATTTATGAAGCAAACTATATTTGTTAATATTGCAATACAATAATACACAGAACCCGATGCAACATCCTATATTTTGGCATCACTTGTCTCGCCAGATAGTTTTAGTGATCCTTCGATGACACATATTTGTGCTGCCACTTGTATATGCCTTCCACAAATTATGTTTTTCACAAATTTTTCGTCGATTATCAAAAAAAAAAAACTTCTGTTTCATAGAATAATGCAATACCTACGCGGTCAAAATGTATGGAACAGCAATATTTTTTTTTAATAAACGACGAAAAATTTCGACGCTATGGGGTCTAAACTCATGTGCTGAATCCATGGTTTGCGCGTCGATGTCCCTGCCACCCTGTATATATTATGTATATTGCTGTCATATATTATGAATGAATCATGAAATCAGGTATTTTTACCGAGGTGTCCATCTTTTTTGTATAATTCTATAATTCTTGTGTACGTGTGCATGTCACTGGACTCCTCCTACACAGTTGGGCCGATTTTGATGAAAGTTTTGTGTGTGTGTCTGGGTGGTTTAGATTCACAATTGAACCCGGTAGGTGGTGCTGCGATCAAGTTCTAAGGAAACAGGACAACGTCTGTTCGGTCAGCTATTAGTAATATATTTATCTCGTGACTAAACAGAATTTTGTTGCATTTGATCGTCCATCTTTTCCACCAGTGTTCCCCTGTTGTAAGTCACTCGTCTAACTATTAACTAGGTACTCCTGGATAACATTATAACTGAAAGCACTTTATGGAAATCTTCAATGTGTGCTTCTCTGGACAGCTTCACTCACACGTAGCTTTACATTTATTATATCGTAGTTAGAAATGCAATGTCGTTTCCGGAACTGTGTTTTGAATGGCAGATGAATCTTTTGTTGTTTTTTTTTTGAGGTATTTCAAATATGGAGGGTCCTGGCGCTTGTCGACCCTCCCCGTCGCATGGCATACACTATTACTTGGTTTTTGCATAACATTCTTTCTGACTTTTTTGTTATTGCACGGCTCCTAAGAGTCGTGGCGTGATATCAAGTACCCTAAGTATTAAGTTAAGGACTATCATATGCAAAAATACTTTTTTCAAATCCGACTGAATTCCAGAGCGCGTTCAAACAAACAAACTCTTCAGCTTTATTATTAGTATAGAGTATAGATAGATTAGTATATAGATACAAATACCAGCATATTATTGTCACTGCAGGGTAAAGGGCTCTTGTGAAATTGAAAAGGCACGAGCATTGATCAGTTGATCGCCCCCTGCCTCAGGGCAGATTGGCAATTTCAGGCTTATATAAATAAAAGTTCAGGTTTCCTCACGAAGATTTCCTTTACCGATGTCAGTGATGCCCAAAATAAACTTAGAAAGTACATAATGAACTCGTCACATCAGTATACTTGCCTGGATTTGAAACAACCTCGTGAATGAGAGGCGAGGCCTGAATCACTGAGTAAATAAACATAAAGCTTTGCAATAAGTTTCGTGGTGGCCCAGTGGTAAAGACCTTGCCTCTCATGCGAGAGGTGGTGGGTTAAAATCCGGACAAGTAGGTACCAGTGTGACTTTTTAATTCATATTAAAATTCTAAGTTTATCTTGGCCATTACCGACATCAGTGAAGGAAAAATATCGTGAGGAAACCTGGACTTGTAGTTAATTTAAGTCTTAAATCGTCAACCCGCCTTGAGCTAGCGTGGTGATCAATGCTCATGCTTGATCTGTTTGAGAAGAAGCCTTTCCTTGTAGTGGGTCAATATTAAACTGGTAATATTATTGCAATAATCGTTAACTCCCAAAAAAATGTGAATACGTACTTACCTATGTTTTACCATTTTCAGTAACAAAACAAATCAAGACATCGGCCGACAAAACAAGAGAAATGTAAGCACAACTAATAATCATAAACAGTTTGTCACCCGGCCGTCCCTCGGATGCCCAACAACATACTGCGTAATTTCCCCTAGAACCGCGATTCAATCTCGTGGAATATTTCGTGCTATTTGTGCCCTCCCATATTCTGAACACGAAGGCTTACCTGACAAATTTATCACTTTCCCCACATTTCCTAGAGGTTAGACGACGCGCCTCAAGCGGTGTAACCTAGAGAATTTATTTTTAGGCTTTGTGTGATAAATCGTGTTTTTTCTATACGCATTTGAATGGGCTTGGGAATTCTTCGTTCTTCAAATACTCTGAGAGCGACAAAAATGGTCCAAGGGCGTCAAAATAACTCAAGTCATCTATCTGTCGACACGGTTGGCGCAGTGGTTAAGCGATTGACTGCTGCGCTGCGTGAGTGCGCTGTGTGAGTTTAAATGTTTGTAAACGCACCCACGATACAGGAGAAATTCCTAGTGTGGGGCAACGTTTTTTCAAAGACTGAGCTGGACACAGATTTCTTTCAAGATAGGATGCTACGGTAATCTCTAACTTTCCTGATCATAGAACTTATTCATGACGTTGTGCTAAATATGTAGTTAATGTTTTCTAAATTAAGGCTTCTGTCCAAGAAACGAACGGAATTAGGTACAGTCGAATAATTCATTTGAAATTCATTCATTATTTCATTACTTTTCATACTGATATTTTTTTATAGAATGCTGTCGCATTCCGCAGTGACTGAAATTGGCTAGAAAGAAAGAAGAAAGAAAAAGTATTTATTACGATTCGTACAGGAAGATCATAAAACTGAACTAAACACAATAAAAAATAAAAAAAACCAAATTATATTTAAAACAAAGTAATAAAAAGAAAAATGAAACAGAAGGTCCTATACGAGGCCAAAAGACTCTTATCTCAGCATGATGCTTCGACATTTAAAAAATAAATGTCGCAGTGCTGGTATTCTGATAGGGCCCGCTGTGATGTCACGGGAAATTACAGTAATAAATAATAAAACAGATATAATTATGTAAAATATTATCGAATAAAATAAATAATTCATTTTTAATCCGCACATCGTTACTTGTCTATGCCCTGAGTGTCAGAAGCACTCTGTGGCATTGCTGTGACAAGTAAAGAGACGCACGGGCCGACCCTCCGGCGAAAATAAATTTATTTGATTTCGCACTATACATTACGGCTGTGTAGTGGAACAGTATTACAGTCACTAGACAACAAAAGTGGAATGTGGTAGTCAATTAACGACTTTTTCACATTCTGGCTACCTATTTATTCCTCATTATTCACTAAACACCAAAGCAAAATACCTTTTTTTTTTTTTTTTTTTTTTTCAGGATGGGAAATCATCAAATGACCCCTCCCGCTCTGGGTGGAGCAGAAGGGAGTGTCAGACTCTTACTGACTAAAATCCACCCGTGTTCCTTCCTTAGCCCTTTATGTACCAGGGCAGCGGTAACCCTTTCGGATGATCCCGCTACCCCGGCAGAAGCAAAATACACTTTGATTATAATAATGATAATGAAAACTTTTTATTAGTTATACCTACCCCACATAAATTCATATAACACTACTTGCTTAGTAAATATCAGTTCCAGGAAGTAATTTTAATATTATCATCAATATAAACCAAGTGGAAAAAATACGTATTATTGAAGTTAACTCAAAAAGTAGACCGCTGAGACATACCCTATCCATTAAAAAAATGTTTTCGAAATCGATCCACAATCACCGGAGATATCGCGTAGCATACATTAAAAAAAAAACAAATCAACCGAACTGAGAACCTCCTCCTTTTTTGAAGTCGGTTAAAAATTACTCTTTGATATATAAAGATCTAGATGTGTACCTTCTTGAACGATCACACTTTGTCTAGGAATCCATAAATTCTAGGTCCACCATTATCACAAAATTAACATCCTCATTCGTCCCACTTTACATCAAGAGATAGTGGCGACAGGATTTATGGGGGTGACAAATTTGATCACATTACAGTAACGTATAGGGGGTATGGAACTATATGGCAGACCGGCACGTACGCGGCGAGTCGTTCCATCTGAATCAAATCATTATGGCTTGTTTATGCTGTAGCAATGTGTGTATGAGATTTGTGAGCATAATCTGGATTAACTGATTAGAGTTTGTCGGTACCAGACCTACCTTTATCTACATAAAGGCTGGTTAACGTCCGTCATACTTTCGAAAGGTCTGGCAGACTAGGGTTAAGGCAAGACAACTACTGCCTAGCCTTTTCCTAACTATGTTGGGGTCGTCTTCCAGTTAAACCCGATGCAGCTGAATACCAGTATTTTACATGGAACGACTGCCTATCTGACCTCCACAGCTCAGTTAATGGGTAACACGATACCACTTGGTAAGTCTGGTTGTCAGGCGTTTTGGCTTCCTGCTAACCGTGTAACGACTGTCAAAGATCTACAAATGTCTTACTTATATAATACGGCTTAACGTGTTTTAAAAATCACGGAGAGCTCTCGATATAAATATAGTAATGGATGGTCACCCGTCCACGAACCAACCGTGTCAAGCGTAACTTAACCTTCGATCGATTATCATTTAGCTACGAGCCCCAAAAGCAAAATAAGGTACGAATATTATCATCGCCGGACGTTGAAACGCGTTGACGATTATTACATTCTATTTATCACTTACTTTCCGAAACTATATTTTGTTGACATAGCGACAGAAACAAACAGCGCAACAGCGCGACAGAACTGTTACGCACTACACGAGTGACATAAATATAATATTTGTAACATATTTAGGGCTGGGTACTGTAGTACCTAGCTAGGCGTTTTACATTGTGTAAATAATTTAATTACCACTGCTCTCAAAACTGTGAAGGAAAACATCGTGAGGAAACCAGCATGTCCCAGAATCAAAAAATCGAAGACATGTAACATCTACCAACCCGCACTGGGCCCGCGTGGTCGATTATGGCCTACTCCTTCTCACAGAGAGGAGGCCTGTGTCCCGGCAGTGGAAACATTATACAAAGGCTGATTATGACTGTAGTAATATTTGAACCAAGTGAATTGTTAGATATATTTTACAATCTATGTAGAATAAACCCAAAAAAGAGACAGAAAGCTTCCCATCTCCCTCTCTCTCATTCATCCGTCAACCAACATGGTTACCTATGAAATTATTCAGGTGTGTTGTTTACATATGCGATGACCGCAAATTAACGTCGCATGCGTTTGCATAATTGTAGATACCGCTACAATCTATAATGTAATACAACTCTATTGAGTTTACGAGGTATGCAGGTACTGTGACTTCGCAGATTGTGTTGGCTATTATAATACATAATTTACGATTTAACGTGTAGTTATTAGTATTTTGAACTTCTAAAATTAATATCTTATCTTCAATGTCTTGTTATTTACTGGAGTTTAATAATGTCGTATTTATCGTTATGGCATACGGTGCCGAAACGTGGACTTTGACAGTCGCTGGTCCACAAATTCAAGGTCGGTCAATGCGCTATGGTGCGGGTTATGCTCGGGGTATCTTTGAAGGATACAATCAGGAATGAAGTTATCCGGAATAGAAATGGAGTTACCAACATAGCTTGCAGAGCAAGCCACTTTAATTTACGTTAGGTAATGACACTTAACATACTCAGCAATAACAAAAGACGATATTCAATCAACAATCAACTCAGCCTATCGCAGTCCACTGCTGGACATAGGCCTCTCCTAGGCTGCGCTACAACACCCTGTCCTCCGCCTTCCGCATTCAGCGTCCCAGCTACCTTAAGGTCGTCGGTCCATCTAGCTGGGGGGCGTCCCACACTACGCTTGCCGATACGCGGTCTCCGTTCTAGGGTTCGTCTGCCCCACAGACCATCGGCCCTTCGACAAACATGGTCAGCCCGCTGCCACTCAATTTGCTGGCTCTACCAGCTATGTCGGTTCTAGCTCCAGTTCTGTTCCGGAGAACTTTATTCCTGATTTTATCCATCAAAGAAACTCCGAGGATAGCCCGCTCCATACCGCGCTGAGCGACCTTGAATTTGTGGACCAACCCGACCGTCAGTGTCGAAGTCTCGACACCGTATGTCATAACGGGCACGACGCACTGGTTGAAGAACTAGGTAATGTGTATTTTTTTCATGTATTATTTCTTATTATGTTATTTATATCTCATCGTATACTGCACCGGTTGACGTAATCACGTCAACATCGGCTGTCGTTGAAAACCAGCGCTGGGGCGCTGTCTCGCATAGAGTCGTAGAATTATGCAGAGGTAAGGCCTTTTTGCGTGGATATGACGCATATTTTCACCCGACTTGTTCTTTTTGTGTTTTTTCCCTACGTCATGGTTACCGCAAATAAACATATTTTCTTTATTTTTCTTTTCTTTCACCATCACGACTACGGTGCAAAAGAAAATAATGGAAGAGCTGTGTCATCGTAAACCTACATTTCGCTGATCCAATGACAGGATTACGTCCATCAATATTTGTAACACCCCGTTTAAGGTTATATTCGATGGTTGCTGTTCAACGCCTTTAAACGACCTAAGAATCTTCAGTCAGGGATTTACTTTTTTAGGTTTATAAACTGGAAACTAATTAAACAAAGATTTTAATGCACTCTAGCTTTTAGGCTTTGCCCGCGTGGACGTTGAAAATTATTCCACAGGAACGTACTACCGTGATAAAAAATCTATGTACTTAGGGGTCATGGTCTATGCATGTGCCAAATTATATCCAAATCCGTTCAACCGTTAAGGCGTGTAAAGGTCACAGACAGACAGTCCTTTCGCATTTATAATATTATAGCTTTTACTCGCGGTTTTGCCCGCGTGGAGCTCGGAAATTATCCCACTAAAACATACTACTGTGATACGAAGTATTCTTTGAGGTTAATCCAGGTTATAAACTATCTGTGTACCAAATTTCGTCCAAATCCTATTAGTAAGGTAACTAATGATTGAAATATTATTGTGAATTTATGCAAGACCTAATACTTTCAGTCAGGTTCCTACTTAGAAATTGTGAACAACGTGTCGTGAAAAGTAGTCCGTCTTCTATGCATGAAACCTACTAACAAGATGAAGGTCCTATAATATGTCCTAACCTAGGCCAACCCCATATGGCAAAGTTTATCTAAATCCGTTCAGCCGTTTAAGCGTGAAGGCGTAACAAACTCACTTTAACAATTGTAATATTAGTTAAGTTTAGGATATTAGTATGGATTAAAATGTGGTCTATCTATCTTGAGGTATTAACAGATACATAATCTGTAGCTGCGGCAGTAAAATATTTAAACTTAATAAACAAGGAGCGTTTTGAACTATTGCTAGAGCTATAAGCTATATTTCCTAAGATAAAATAATGCCATATTCGAACCTAGTCCTGATAACCTTTGTTAAAGATTACGCTGTTAATGCAATAAAACTCGCATATATCAATGTTTCTGGCATATATGCCATTATAATTGCCGTCGCCTTCGGGCAGAGGACTGAATCGTGAGGACTCCACCTTTTAATCATAAATTCCTAGCATTTCTAGTGTCCTTAGAAGCGGAAAGGGGGTATAGGTTATGTCTGGCATCTTATGTGCAATATTCTATTGATCTCTGACTTTGCCAGCGTCATTTTTCTGGTTTACTTCTCTCATGGTTTTCTTAAATATATTTTTTTTTATTCCGGAATGGGCCTGCTCTTGACCTAGATCACGCCTGATGGAAAACGATACATACATATTAAGACCCCTACGTGCTTCGGGAAGCACATTAAGCCATTGATCCCGGCTGTCACTCGTATTTCTTTGGCAGTCGTTACGGGATGTCAGAAGTTAGTTAGTTAATTGGGAAAAGGCTAGGCAGATGATCTATTAAACATACAATCGTACAACATGCTACAGTTTTTCCCTCATTGAAGAAAGTATGACAAGCATATCTACGTACTTTAGTTTGTCTACATTCGTATGTCTAAGGCCTTTGTATGTAAAGTCAGTTGTTATACGTATAAAGGTCACAAGTCACTCATTAAAATACAATAGAATATTCAGTACTCACTGAACAGACAAAAACAGTAGATCATCAACATCATATATCCCACGATTTATGCTCTCTGGTGTAATAAATGGGGGCCATTACAGAAATCAAATGTACTACAGTAAACATTTAGCCTTTTATGTAACATGCTCATTATTCATAATATCTTAACAAAGGAGTGTCATAAAAGCTTGTCATTGAACGTATTTTCGAACCAATGGCTCCTCTCATTTTCTTATAGAATGCCTCCCACCGATACCTGCCTATTACTTATTATAAACGCTTCGATGATTACTCATATTAGGTCTGGGTGCATCTAAGGCGATTCTGTTGCTATAATATGTGTTACGTAATCATTATTTCAATATTTGACTAAGTTATCATTTAAAATAATAATTTATATTTTTTCCACTATCTTTGAAGTATTTTTGTTATTATTTTCTTTCGGAAAACGTGGCGTATTTGTAGTTTTATTGTCGAAAAATATTTAGGTCTAGCTTAACTTTAAGGCACCTGCAGACAGGCGACTGTGCGACGAGATCCTGATTGAATAACGTCCATGATGTTCCAGTTTTCATAGAAATTGTTCTGCTACGTGCCTGTCTGCGGGACCCTTCATATATTTTAAGTGTCTAACTTTAAATACTAACTACCTAGTGTTCTAGTATTCACTTTCAAATAAATATTTGTCCATGATACCATAAAGTAATTTTAATTAAACTTACGTCAATGACCACTGACAACATAATTATTAAGCTTAGAACCAAGTTATTAGCCCGAAACAAATATTCGACCAAATAATATTTCGTAGATATTAATCGAAAATCATTACGCACAGGAAATTGTCGAACAGTTGCCCAACGTTACTTCTCAAGACTGATAATAAAGATTATTCTTGCGATTGCGGTTAATATCTTCTAAATGGTTATATCGATATTAAAATAACCGATAGTTACGGTTTACTCTAGCTAAGTGACTCCGGTAAAACCTAGTACCTACATATCGCTCAAAATCAAATAAATACAAAATTTATTTGCGGACGCGAGATAATCGCTCCACAATTATTTAGCCTGTATTTGCTAGAATAATTAAATTAAGTGTGCTTAGTGTATTATAATCAGAGTAAACACGAATGAATTAATTAATTAAATATTTGCTTTTCCCTTGACCACAGTTCGCCAAATGTAATTACATTTTCGAGTTGTTTTATAATTGATTGAATGTACCTAACCAAAATTTTGTAAATACGGAGACATAGAGTATCACATTAATGTAATGATTTGATATAACATTTTGATAACCAATTACGAAAACCTAATTGAATCAAAGCCGATTGCGTGTTGAAAAAGTTTCTGATGTGATTTTATACCTACCTACCGGAATCAGGTTTCCGTGCGGAAATTAGCAAGGAATTACAACTGAATGATTCTTGATGAAGTACAATCATAAAATCAAATCTTAGTAAATTTATGTTTTTTTACGTCAGTGGGTATCTAAAGCTACATTTGCCTTAAGAGCGGTTCCGTCCTATTACAACGGCCATCATCAAAATATGTCATTATCACCAATATTTGACATTAAGGTTTCAAAAAACATTCTGCATTTGGACAGCCGTTATTGTGTTACCGTTCTTCACTTTCTTAGGAAACTAAAGCTTTCAATTTTATTTTTATCAGGTTTTTGTTTAGATCTTTGTCTTGCGAAACAAGGTTCTTCAATAAATCCGATGCCTATGTATATTAGGCACAATCAGCCTTTAACAATCCCACTGCTGAGACACAGGCCTCCTCAGTTCAGAGAGGGAGTGAGCCGTGATCCGCCACGCGAGCCCAGTGCATGTTGGTACATGCCACTTGTCTTCGAGTTTTTGGTTCTAGGACATTCCGGTTTGCTTACGATGTTGTCCTTCACCGTTTTGAGACCTGTGGTGAACAAATTATTTACACAAAGTAAAACCACTGCTCTTCGCAATAATCTTATATTCTTAAGCTTTTTTATTATTATATATTTAAACTTTTCGCACAAAAAGGTACAAAGGCGGACTTTTTATATTAATTATTACTATTTGCCTTGTGAAATAGGATCTTTCAATAAAGTCGATGCCTATCTGTACTTATAACATGATAGTGTATCTACCAGTGTGCCACTGACCTTCTCAGGCCCTACTGTCCTTAACCCAAGGCGTGACGAGTCGGCCTTCCTCCATCTACTCCTGCTATAATTCACATTGTGCGACCTGGGTGCGTCTACCAGGAATGCGGTGATTGTCTCTTCTCTGCGTTACCAAGGTTACCAATAATACATTATATAATAACGCTGATTGTTCTGCAAAACCTACACGGTCTGCGACATTATATTTAATTAAAAACCTAAATTCATTCATTCATTCACTGACAAACAAAGCATGTCCTAAACCGCTCGGTCTTGCATGACATTTTGCACATGAGTTCTATAGACATGATGACGACGACAGTCTATCTATATATATAAAAATGAATCCCTATTTCCCTTGGTCACGCCATAACTTGAGAACGACTTTACCGATTTCATCCATATTCTTTTTTAAAGTTTTCTAATACTTTGTAGAAGGTTCTTACGGAAAAAAAATGAAGAAAGTTGCGCAGTAAATTAGAAAATTTAAGAATTACGATAAAAACAGCTGAACGCATTTAGATGAAATTTGACACATGGGTAGACTGGACTGGAGAAGGACATAGGTCACTTTTCATCCTGGATCGCAGACGAAGTCACGGTCAACAGCTAGTACTACAATAAATTAAACTGCGTATAATTACGTTCCTAGTCTGCATTCGAAAACTCACTTTTTAATTTCGGTGCTAGGATTTAGTTGATAGTTCCAAAATAGTCTTATGCATTAGGATTGCCTGTGTTTCCATTTACTGTCGTGATGAGTGACGCCGCATTGTATAATATAATGAATGAATGAGCATTATTAAAGGATTTTTGAATATTCGTACCCTAAAGGATTTAAATGGGGGATGAAAGTTTGTATGGAATTTTGTCATTTTTGTCGATAGGAAATCCCATTGGGCACACGCTTGGAATACATAATAAAATAACGCTGATTGTTCTGCAAAAGCTACCCAGTCTACGGCTTCGTTTGAGAAATTAAAATCGATTATACTCGATATGGCCCGAAATGAATCCGTCTGTATTTCGCTGAGCGGATTATCGTTTGATCGATTTCAGGTACGACGATTTAATTTCGATAAGAACCGGTTTGTAAAGTTATTATTACTTGGGTGTACCTCTAGATATGTACATGTGTAGTATATTATTGAAGATATTGTCCTTTTATGATTCTTATTTGATTATTTAAATTGTAAAAAAAATATTGATTCGTTTTTAAGAATATTACGAAAAACAAAGATACCCTTTTTTTTTTTTTTTTTTTTTTGTGGATGGGAAATCATCAAATGACTCCTCCCGCTCTGGGTGGAGCAGAAGGGAGTGTCAGACTCTTACTGACTAAAACCCACCCGTGTTCCTTCCTTAGCCCTTTATGTACCAGGGCAGCGGTAACCCTTTCGGACGATCCCGCTACCCCGGCAGGCTTCGGCCCTGTCGGGCCCCGTCATCTATGCTGACATCTCTTTGAGGCGCACGTGGAACACTTACGCGCCGTCCGGCACGGGCCTGGTCCTGATCGGACGGTGAGCTACCCATTGCTCTCCGCCCGCAGGCCCGCGCCTACGGTGGCCGGGAGTCGTCACGCGGCTCCCGACGCCCGGAGCGTCTCCCTCGGCGACTGAGGCGTGAGGATCTCTCCCTCGCCCATCCCGCCACCTCCTTCGCTAGCATGACTGCTTCGCAGAAGGAGGTGACCGCCTCCCACTCCCTCTCGCCCCGGACCATGGCTTGCACCAGGGCCGGGCGCGAGAGGTCGCCGCCGCTGCCGATCGCCTCTACGAGGACACGGCGGTGCTCTGCCCAAGCGGGGCAGACCTCCACCGTATGCTCCACCGTGTCCTCTGGGCGATCCTCGCAGTGGTGACACCCGGGCGTCTCCTCCCGCCTGATTATGTGCAGGAACCTCCCGAAACATCCGTGTCCGGAGAGGACCTGCGTCAGGCGGTAGGTGAGAGCGCCGTGACGCCTCTCTAGCCACTCCTCAAAGAGGGGTCTTATCGCCGCTATCGTGGCGTGCCCTGCGCTGGGTTGCGATAGTCGCGCCTTCCATTCCACCATGAGACCGCGCCGGAGGTCCGTCCGCTCCGCAGCGATTTGCCGCGGGTGCAGAGTTTCCCCCCGACGTAGTGCCTCCGCGCGCCAGTCATACAGGCGCGCGAGGACTATCGCCTCCAGATCCCATGGTGGCAGTCCGGCAAGGAGGCTTGCTGCCTCGCGCGAGATCGTGCGGTACCCCCGGATCAGCCTTACTCATATAGCCTTACCTTTATCAGGCTACCACCTTTTGGGGCGCGTTCAGGTAGTGTGCGGCTCGAAGCCGCAGTGAACGCGCCCATACCGGGGCCCCATATAGGGCCATGGACCGCACGACCCCCGCGTAAAGCCTCCGGCAGGAGGCGTTTGGCCCCCTCAGGTTGGGCAGGAGCCGCTTTAAGGCGGCCCCGGCCCGTTCCAGTTTGGGGGCCAAACGTCGGAAATGCTCGACGAAGTTCCACCGGCTGTCGAGGACGAGACCCAGGTATCTCATCGTCTTCTCGACGCCGATGTGAACCCCTCCTACCATCAGTTGGGATCCCGAAGGTGGCCCGTACCGGGCCCCATGAAAAGACATGGCCTCGGACTTGTGCAATGCCACCTCGAGACCCAACTGCCGGATCCTTTCCACGACTATCGCAACCCCGCGTGTCATCGCGTCGGCCGCCGCCTGATGCGACCTCCCCTGCGCCAGGACCAGCGTGTCGTCAGCGTAGCAAACTACGCTGACGCCATCAGGGAGGTCGGCCCGCAGCACCCAGTCGTAACCGATGTCCCACAGGAGCGGCCCCAGAACCGATCCCTGTGGGACACCGCACGACATCTCTCGCCGGTTCCAGTTCCCGTCGCGACCGGGGTAGATGACGGCTCTGTCCGTCAAATACGCCCCGACTATTCGACGGAGGTAAGTCGGCACCCGGTGATACCGGAGTGCCTCCCCTATGCAGCTCCAGGGCAGGGTGTTGAACGCGTTGGCGATGTCGAGTGACACCGCCACGACCACCCCACCCCGGGACACCGCGTCCCCCGTCGTGAGGGCTCTCACGCGCATGATGGCGTCCACCGTCGAGCGCCCCTTGCGGAAGCCAAACTGGCACTCCGCAAGATCCGGCCCCGTCCTCACCAGGTGCCCGACGAGGCGGCCCGCAATCACTCTCTCAAAGAGCTTGCCGACCTCGTCGAGCAGCACTATGGGCCGGTATGCGGACGGAGAGTCCGCAGGGCGCCCTGGCACAAAGATACCCTTATATAAGGATCGACATATAAAAAAGTTGTTTCATCGCAGCAGTAAGTAGAGTTTGGGTGTTTTATAGCTGATCAGGTAGAGATAAATTGTATATTTTTGTAGTGTTCGATGTATTTTTTATGTTATGTATTTTGTGGTGAACAATAAAGTATAATAAATAAATAAATAAAGAATAATTATGTATTATAACCAATAAAACTTTCATCAACGAACATTAAAAAATTATAACGTGGTTGGCGCAGCTCCTCATAAATAATTCAAATTACGGTATGTTCACCAAATCGGCTTATAGGTACTTAATTATATTAAGTAGCCAATGACGCCTCATATTGAATGTAAATCGCTGTATTTTGTTCTCATTATACGCAATTAAATGCAAATAACGTGTCAAAATACGTTAAATCCACATAATTGTTGGAACTTATGCATAGTGATTAATTAAAAATACTAACAGTGCTTTAAAACAAATAAAAACTGCATACACATAATAGGGTAGTTACCTGGGTGAATTTTTTAAAATTATATTTAGTCCGTCAGTTAGATTATCGAAAAGTAATGCACGCGTATTTTTTCTTTTGTCAATCAACCAAAAACGACAAAGAAAAAGCGCGTCAAAATTTGGGAGTGGGGGGTCGTGACGTCACTTGCTTGCAAAAGTGTCGCAAGGAAGTGACGTCACGCGGAACTTTAACGGGCGATATCTTCATTTTTTATATATTTGACAAAAGAAAAAATATGGGTTCTATATTTTTTGATAATCTAACTGACGGACTAATAAGATTTTTTTAGGAAAATAGAAAATAGGAAATTAGCATTATGAACAATAAAAAAAACATTCGTTTTATAGTAAATACTTTTTGTTAACTGTTTGTTAACTTTGTTATTAATCATTTTCATCCATTCATTCCCTTTTTTTTTTCAGTTAATTATTTCTCCAATATAATTGTTAGTTACCAAGGTCTTAAAACTATTTAAGTATAGTATATAGTATACTATATATAGTACATAACCACTATTATAGTACACTACAGACTAAGGTTAACAAAATAATGAGATCACTTATGTAATTAAGAAAATGACATTTTTATTGTATAAAGGTCACCCAACTATCCATTACTAGACAAAAAAGTAAAAAATCGTTTTGTTATTAAATAGGAACCTTCCTATTTATTTTGAAAGAAGTCAGATTTCTGACCTTTGTTAAAGCTCAGCCAAAAGTCAGCTCTTATCGACATTTCTCATCACCTCTGAAAAGAAATGACGAAACAACTCAGACATAGATAACTAGTTTGTGCCATACGAGGGCACCCCATTACTTAAGGAAGACATGGAATGGATAGCAAACACTTAATCTAGAGCAGTTAGTACAGACTCCAGCACATCAAGCTACTAGAATCTGTCAAATTTCTTTAATAGATTTTCAGCTTTATCACTAAAGTATTAGGTTCAAGATTGATTGGCAAAATTTGACAGTTTTGGGTAGCTTGATGTGCTGGCGTCGTACCTTTACCAGAAGGCCAATTCCCGTAATAAAAAATGTTTAAAATTTAGTCACAATCTCATCTCAACCACCATCAATGTCTAACTTAATTATCTTGAGGAATTTTTGACAGATTGAGACAGAGGCAATTGACGTTTTTAAAATTACGAGAATTGCCATAAAATGAACGTAATTTCTATCGCCACACCTTCAGACAATAATAAATGATCGAGTGCTATTAATATTTTGACTGTAACACTATTAATAATAAGTATGAATAGACTACCAATAAAATATTTTACTAAGTTTATAATTGCTCTATTACTGTCCAAGTCATTATTTAATAGCTGACAACATTGTCAACTAAGTGCATTTTTTGTATAGATGCAAAAAAGTACATTGTTACAATAGGTATTGTGACTACAATTGCACTGATAAAACATAATTGTAGTTCCTGAAATGCGTATATATTTACGGAAATCAGACGTTTCCGACACTCCAATTAAGTTCGCTGTCAATATTAATTATTCCCTTCACTTTTAATAGAGTAACGTGGGCGTTAACTGGTGTTCTGCTAATTGACTAACTACATAGTAATGATATTAATCGAGTAGATTATGCTATAATTTTCTTTAGGGAGAAGCGCCTTGGTAGTCCACGTGTTCCAAATTTTCTTACGTTTGTGCATTTTGCAAGTCAGTGTCAGGTTGTATGTTGAACAAAATATGATTTTCGATTGTAACAAGTATGAATTTACACAAGTGTAATCATCAATACAGCCTTCTTAGTTCATATAAGAAGAAAAAGGGAGAAGTTTACATATATAGGTATATGTAGTTGATATTAAGTTATCTTAGCTTAGGTATTGGCTTAACTGTAATAATGTACAACTCTACTTACCTTGGGTCTATACTTGAAAGTGCAAAATAACTATTTTTTTTAAATATAATATAATCCTAGTGATTGATATTCATTCATGACCAGCAAATTGCAAAAAACGTTAGAAATAATTGAAACGCGGTCTACCCTGGTGAGCTTAATAGGTGTCTAAATCGGGGCGTGTATCTCTTTTAAATCGATTTGCGTCGTTGCTTTTCACATCTGTTATGTCGCTTTACATTCCTTTGTAGGTTGTCAGTCAGTCGGGAAAGGAGCTTTTGTTCTTTTGGTAAAAATGCAGGTCAGCCCACTGCCAATTCAGTTTGCTGACCCAGACATCCGTGTTCCTGCAGTTGCCTGTGCCAGGGGCCATGGTAACTCTATCGAACAACCCGCGACCCTGACAGGCATCGGCCCTAGCAGACCCATTAGACCACATCTCTTTGGAGAGCGTGTGGAACCCAACGCGCCGTCGACCCGGGCCTGGTCCTTACCGGACGGCAAGCTGTAGTGACAACCCTTAGTTTCAAGCTGTGCCTTCTGCAGTTGCAGATACAATAATTCAATCAGTTACTGCTTCATAAACCTTTCAAATTTTCAATTCGTTAATGATTTTACGACCACAAAACTATTATCAAAAACTGTTTTATCTAAAAACGTCCCCATATCCACTAAATCATACAGCGATTTACCAAAACGGCTCACACAAAGTTTTTTGCGATATCCCTAACCACGTGCAGTACGGAGCAAGAAGCGACAAAACTGAAACAGATTAATGCTCTCCTTTTTATATGCAACAGATGTTTAGGAAGTCAGACATGTTCCGGCAACTTGCGGGCTATGCTATGCTAAAGAGTTTACACTTTGTTTTTGTTAGGCTATTGCAGAAATCTTGGTAAATGTTTTAATTTTTGTTGCGAGATTGGGAGATATTTAATGGCATGTAATTAATCGAACCACAAATATCACATTTTGTGTGCTGGACAGTGGAAGTATGCAAGGAGGGTAGACCTATCCAGGTTTATCCCGGTGTGAAAGTAGGTCTCTCCCATTTCAGGCAGCGTTGACGTCCTGCACCGATAGATTCAAGGTATCTTCAAGAACTCAGCTGACTGTTTCGTCCTGAAAGCTAATTCTTGTAATTAAAAACGTTCAAAATCTAGTCGCACTCTCATCTCAGCGACAAACAAGTGTCAAAAACTTTTAAAAAATGTAGGGAAATTTGAGGTATTTTTGACAGACTCAACGTTTTTAAAATTACGAGAATTGCCCCTCCGATGTCTAGACGGCCTTCCAGATTACGTACGTATGATGTTCGTATAACACCAAAACGATAAGTCATGAATGTTCAGAAAGTGCTTGCGGGTCTATTCAGAGGTCCTATTTAAAGTATTAGATCGTATAAACTGCCTTGCCGATGACTACAAATTCATCACATTTTCATGAGTGCTTAAATACCGACCATTAAGTACTTTAGCGAGAACCGCAAATTGCTTACTGATTTAAAGTTATATTTGTTCAAATTTAAATTATGTTTACATTGTTCCTTACAGCTAAACATCGTTAAATATAAAGGTACACAAGGCATGTTACATATTCCTTATAAAATTACCTATCTACTGAGCCTACTATATTTACTGCATCTATTCCCACTGAAAAGACATTGTCAGTGTAACTGGGCAAAAATCAACTTTATTATTTAAAATGTTTTACATGTTAAATTACTCGAAAAGTACTGAACCGATTCCTAAGTTACACATAGAAATCGTATCTGAAAGCAGGTTGGTAAAACAATTATTACATAATTAACTAACGTACGTAATGTAACGTAGAGGTTGATTAATTTAAAAAAAAAGTGTTTATTGATAGTTTTTAGAGGATTAGTTAAATATTTCCCATACTTAATGTCGGAAGCTGTATATTTTGTACAAGACTCCATTAGGCATCGTAAGATTCGATACTGTGATTGTAAAACTTTAATATTTCCTTAAAAAATAAAAACCTAGCCTTTCCGTAGTCACGAGCATAAGTATGTATATACTTGGCTTTATTCAAAAGCTATTTACTCCTTTATTTTTGAATGAAATTTTATGTTGCTACGAACAAAGTATTTTCAAACCCATAGGTTTTTGCAATGTGTCGTATTTCATTCTTGTTTTCGTTATTTCACGCAAAAATCGCTATTGAAAGTTTCCAAGTGTTGACATATTAGTGCTCTTGACTGTACGTGAATACCTTGATTTTTTTAATAATTTTACTTAGAAAATAGAAACCACAGCAATCTAAATTAACCATGCTTAAGAAACAAATGCTACCTTCACATTCAACTATAATGATTCATTTGGTCTACGGCATAACGACAACTTGCAGTGACAAATATGTAGACTCGGAGATTTACTTTACCCAAGTGCACCTAAGTAGTTACATTAAAGGTTACTGACCTGACCATCTGAGACAAGCACAGATCGATAATCAGAAGCCCGAAAGTGACAACCTGTCTTACCGAGGGGTATCGTTTTACCCAGTAACTGTGTTGTGGAGGTCAGATAGGCAGTCGCTCCATGTAAAATACTGGTATTTAGCTGCATCCGGTTAGACTGGAAGCCGACCTCAACATAATAGGCTATTTTCCAAAAAATATATAATTAGTCGGTACAGTTAGATTCATCAAAAAATATTGAACCCGTATTTTTTCTTTTGTCAATTATATAAAAAATGATGAAGATATCGCCCGTTAAAGTTCCGCGTGACGTCACTTGCTTGCGACACTTTTGCAAGCAAGTGACGTCACGACCCCCAACTCCCAAATTTTGACGCGCTTTATCTTTGTCATTTTTTGTTTGATTGACAAAAGAAAAAATACGTGTCCATTATTTTTCGATAATCTAACTGACGGACTAAATATAATTATTATGTTTTTACCTAGGCAACTACCCTATTGGGAAAAGGCTGGGCAGATGATGATGTCATCTACCGTAAGCTGCTGGTCCACGCCACGTGTCAGCTCGGTTCGCCAAAACAGTTTCTTACTAAGAACGAATTTCACAAATGAAATTGAACACGACCAGAACATCTAAACTGTGTTCAAGAGCTGTCAATTGTCATCGTTGTTGTGTAATATTGACACGGATAGCTCTTGAGCTCGGTTTAGATGTACTGATCGCGTTCAGTTTCTTGATGATACCCGCCCTAATTCGGCTGGAGGTCTTGCGTGCCCAATACCACTAATACCACGTTAAAATCATCTATATATCTATATGTTCTTCTATACCTAATAATAATAAAGTTGAAGAATTAGTTTGTTTGAGCGTGCTAAACTCTGGAGCTAACAGACGGATTAAAAAAAAAAAAGAGCCTAAATCTTGAGGAAGGACTTTTGTGATGTCAGCGACCGCAATTAGTGTAGTCAATTATAATTACAGTTTAAAAAAACTGTTTTTTTTTTACCAACACTACTCGTGCTAGCGGTCAAACCCCCTAAAAAAAATTATGAACTCATTTTTATTTTATCGTCTTCAGATATCGTTATAAGATACCCATCACGTCTGCAGTTTCAATAAGTAATTTAATATGACCCTGTATTTGAAACAAAATGCTATTCTCATATTTACCTATCTAAATAACGTCAGCCATAATTAGTCAAAGCCTTCAAAAACGAATTGAAAATGTAACCGTTTTTATCTTTTATAATGGGCGCCTAATGTATAGTGTCTGTCACTTGCGGGATCATGACTAATTGTTCCACGCGCCATTTATCAAAATCCATTCACCGCACTTAGAACCTATTGGTACAGACAGACGCATAAATAGTCATACCACACCTATAGGGTAAATTATGTAGGTAATACATGTATTGCTAAGCCGTATGAGCTATCTAAGGCTGATTGATACCATTCACTTCTGAAATGAATTTAGATTATGATTGATTTGAAACTTAATTACTATAATTATACTAATTTTTGAGGTGGACGAGGCGTTTGGTCTAGACTTAGACTGGTCTGAGTGACCGAGAGGTTATACTCATAACAGTAGTCGGTGACTTGATTACAGACTAACGCTGACAGGCAAACATGATACAGAACCATAATCAGCCTATAGAGTTACCTGGGACACAGGCCTCCACTCTATGAGAGGGAGTGGGTCATAATCCACCAAGCGGACCCAGTGCGGATTGGCAGAAGACACATGTCTTCGAATTTTTGGTTCTAGGACATGCCGGTTTCCTCACGATGTTTTCCTTCACGGTCTTAAGAGCAGTGGTGATTAAATAATTTACACAAAGTAAAGTGTATGCTTGGGTTCGAATGCAACACTGGTGAATGGTTTTGAATGTAAGTAGGTACGATTTATTCGGCATTATCAATGTTGGGGTCTCGTAGTATTTTACAAGGAGCGTCTGCCTATCCGACCTCCACAACCCAAGTTACTGGGTAAAACGATACCTCTTCGTAAGACTGGTTGTCAGACTTTTGGGCTTCTGACTACCCATAACGACTGTCAAATGTCTACGAAAGACAGCCGGGATCAACCGCTTAACGTGCTTTCCGAGGCACGGAGGGGTCGAGACCCCTGTAGGCCAATTCTCGTAATTTAAAACGTTCAAAATCCAGTCGCAGTATCATCTCGGCGACAAGCACATGTCAAAAACTTGTCAAAATGTAGGGAAATTAGAGGTATTTTTGACAGATTGAGACTGAGATTAGACTGTGAACGTCTTAAAATTACGAGAATTGCCCCTCTGTATGTAATGGATGAACCCATCTACAAACCGACCGCGACAAGAGTAGCTTAACCTTCGATCAACCCGTGCGGCTGTTATCATTTAGCCACGAGCCCCTATTAATTCGGTTTTATACAAACACTTTTTATAAAACACGACAAAATAAAACAGAGTAGAGTGTACCTACGATATACGATTAATTCATGTAACTTCTAATTTGATTCCCCATTGAGCTCTTATAATGAATCGTTATTGAAGTCATTCTACTTTTATAGCTGCTTTCATAGGAAGAAAAAAAACCTTTACCGTTCTTACAGCTTCTCTTAGGTACACGTCGAAAAGCCGTTTCTCTAAAAGCCGTTTGTCTAAAACCCGTTGAATAATCAAACGTCCCACATACAAAAAGACATTAAGCCATGCTTTTCGTATCACTAGAGTTCAAAGCGTACGTGTTTCAGCACGAAAGACGCCCTCGACAGTCGGAACTTATAGCTTTTGTCCTCGCCCTGACTTTTCTGCAACACTTAGCAAACGTTTAAAACTCCATTGTTCAGCTGGGTGACGTTTTAAAGCTATTTTCATTGTTTCGTCGGGCACATTAATATGTTTTCACTGCAGTACAATGGTTTGTAATTTTGTTGCGGTAAAAGTTACCGGGGGAAAGGGCTGAGTTTCTTAAATGTTTTGGTGGAAATTTCGGTGGTTTCAAAGCTCAGTGATGTGCGATTGGAGAGGCTTTTTTAGAGTTTTGTACCCAAAGGGTACCAACGGAACCTTATTACTAAGGCTATCACTGTCCGTCCATCCGTGCGAGTCCGACTCGAACTTGGCCAGTTTTTGTGTTCAGAAGCAGGCTAGATTGGTCTAAAAAAATATTATAATTACTCAGTCCATTTTATCAAAAGTTTCCGCGAAAAACGACTTCTTTTCCGGCTTTTAAGTTCTACATAAATGAGATCACAACGTGGTGACATTTCACCACTTCGAGTATGTACACACTTAGGCAGCGTTATCATATTTCCGTACTCTATCTACGTGGTTACAATGAATGTCGCGGGAGGCGTGAAAGTTTTGTAAGATAAGTAAACCATTTAAAATTAAACAATCTCATACTGAAAACAAAAAAAAAAAAGAACAAAAAAAAGGGTCTTGCTCAAAATAGTTTACAGTGACAATTAATTGCACCTATCCTCATTGGCCTGCCTCTGCGTAACCAAGATACAGACGTGGTGTTATGTTTTGAAAGGATGAAAAAAAAAGAGGAAATACAAATTGTAATTAAAGCATTTAAAAAAAAAACAAAAAAAAAGACCTGTGCTAGGCCAAAAAGGCTCCTACCTCGGCATAATGCTGTGATATATAAAAAATAAATACCGCAATTTGTACACGCATTTGAAGAACACTAAATCCAAAACCGATAACAGTTACACCCAAGTTTGTTAGGACATTCCTAACAAACTTTAATTCACAATCAAACTCCTACACACACTCTTGTAATTACTTAGTCGGCACAGTATCACAGTTAAAATCGCAGCTTGGCGCTAAATCTTACGTTCGTGTCGTGACATAAATCGACCGTCAGATGCACACTGCACGGGACCGATTCCCTCATCTGTCAGAAGCGAGACAACTAATTTGTCTGCCATGTAAACGCGACTCTGTATTGCGACTACGAATTTTGAGAAGCGAATAAATCTTGGCGTTCGTTGCGATTTGGACGTGATTGTGTGCCAAACCTTAGTGTTTGTTTTCGGGTTTCGTTTGAGCTACTTTCGATGTTGAAAACTGTCGTTTGAATGGGAATTACTTTGTGTTTGGTGGTATTGTATGTTGATTGAAAGTTAAGGTGAGTAGTGCTGGCCCAGTGGTAACAGCTGCGACTTACGATTTGTTGGTCATAGGTTCGAACCCAGACAGGCGTTTTTTATAATCAACGTATAATGTTCCCACTGCTGGGCCACAGGCCTCCTCTCGGTGAGAGGGAGTGGGCCGTAATCCACCACACGGGCCTAGTTCAGGTTGGTAGATGTCACGTGTCTTGGAATTTTTGGTTCTAGGACATGCCGGTTTCCTCACGATGTTTTCCTTCACCGGTTTGAGAGCAGTGGTGATGAAATAATTTACACAAAGTAATGCGCCTGTCGGGGCTCGAACCTACGCTCTATAACCCATAAGTCACGGACGGCTGTTACCACTGGGCCACCACTGCGCTTTACTTTGCGCAGGCAATTTATAATACTTTGAAAGGCGCTTTACTTTGTGTAAATTATTTCATCACCGCTGCTCTCAAAATGGTGAAGAAAAACATCGTGAGGAAAACGGCACGTCCTAGAACCAAACATTCAAAGACATGTGACATTTACCAACCGCACTGGGCCCGCGTGACGGATTACGGCCCGCTCCCTCTCACAAAGAGGAGACTGTGTCCCAGCATTGGGAACATTTTTACGAAAGTTAAGACCGCTCTTAAAACTCATGTCGAAATTTTACATAAGTAGAATAAAAACGTTTAAGCCAAACAACAGTTCAACACAATTGTATCATGACTAGTAGTTATTATAGTTACCAATTATCTTTTCAAACAAACTAAAGCTGGTTGGTTTTCCTAGAGAAAAAGTTAATTCAATACCAATTTAGCTTATAAAATATGATTAATGTTCTTAACCGGGCAACAATAAATTGTAGTCAACTTTTCCATTTGTTTAGTAATATTATACGGGTAATTGAGTACACGTGCCGATTGGTTTCAATTCAACTAATATACCCTATAAGACATAACTTTACTCGACCGTTAGTTACATGAAATTAGTGTGACAAATCATAATTTTAAATTAATTGGTAATTGCTACCGTTGGCTTATAAATTGTTACATTATTCTTGTTTCAAAATTAAAATAAAGCTCTCAAAGGCGTGATAAATAATAGTAGGGTTTTCTTAAAAACTAACCTCCTATATTTCTTGTAACATTATCTTTTAAGACTTTAAATGTCCCCAACACAGATAGTTTGTCAAGGAAAATTAAGTCTTTGGTTACTTAAGCAAAAGCTACTTAAATTTTCAAAATACAGCACCCTAATCGTGTAAGAGCGGTTTCGCACTACGTCCGATCTGTATCCGAGAAATGACGGTCCGAAGTAGCCATAGTACTTTTTGTATAAGGGGTAGCGCACTAAATAACTCAGTCCGAATTTAGAACATTAGAAATGTTCTAAATTTAGACGAATTTTCGGATTCGGATTGAACTCGGATCTTGAATTCGGATTCAGATCGGACGTTGTTCGAAACCGCTCTAAGGCACTATCAGTATCTCTGATCACTTTGAAATCTGAATCATTTTGATGTATATAGCTAAACCATTGCTGCATATGTTTAAAAAAATTGTCTGCTCAACATCGTAAATACGCAATGAATGTTGTTGAACTGTCAAAACGCAAGCTATTGCTACACATAGCGTGTTACGCAATAACCCCGCAGGTCACCACACGTCCCTGAACGGAAGTCAACAGCCGACTCCCGGCCACCGTAGGCGCGGGCTTGAGGGCGGCGAGCTATGGGCAGATCGCCGCCCGGTAAGGACCAGGCCCGGGTCGACGGTGCGTTGTATTCCACGCGCGCCTCAAAGAGATGTCAGTACGAACTGACGGGGTCCGCTAGGGCCGATGCCGCCGGGGCTGCGGGTTGTTCGAAAGAGATACCATGGCCCCTGACACAGGCAAAAAAAAAAAACAAGGTCACCACACGTAATTCCAAATCAGATCTAGTTTTTGCGCCACAACACGTTCAGATTTGGGTACAACTAAACCCTACTATACACGGAGTATTCAATACTCAACAACATAACTCCAGTTTCTTGTAAATAGCTATCCGACACAGAATGCCAGGTGACAACTTATCAGTTACTGATGTCACAAGGATGTTCCAATAGCAAAATTTCTTGCTCAGTTAAATACATATCGAGGATAAACCAATAGTGTAACTAATTGTTATTGAAAGACAATAGCGAAGTTATTGAAGGTCTATCCTAGCTACCTACGTCAAAATCACAGATGGGTTATTAGAGTCACCCTTTAGGCTTAGTAAACCTTAATATAGACTAGAAGTACCTTATCTATTTATCTAACTAGCCTGTACTGTCCCTCCGCAGGGCAAAGGCCTCCCCTCCCTTTTCTACACAATTCTGTCTTTTGTGAGTACGGTAGGAGTCAAGCTCGCCCCGCCATCTTTGTCTTGGCCTACCGCGATGACGCCGTGCGTTTAGTGGGACCCAAGGTATTGGGTAGGTGTTTCTCTTAGCTCAATTGTCATCTGACATGCGGCAAACATGTCCGGCCCAGCCCCCCTTAAGTTTAGCGGCTTTCTGGGTAATGTCCGTTATCTTGGTTTTGTCGCGCTGAACAGTACTTAGTCCAACAATAGGTAACCATAAAAAAGCGACAAGATTTTCTAAATTCCAAAATAGATTTAAGTTGTATTTGGCTAACCAATAATAAGAAATCATTACACTGTATGAATTCGATAGACCGAATGACAATTTTGTTATTACTTAAGATATTTTGTTAAGTTTCTCATATTTTAGCGAACTACGAGTATGTATGTTCTTTTTGAGAAATAAGTGAAGTAAATGAGCAAAAATTCAAAATCACGACGAAGACATTTACAACTAAAGCCTACTCCACACGAGCGGCTATTACTCATCGATCGCCGCCTCAGTCGCGTATCGCTTAGTAAACACTTGGCATCACGTCGCACACTCAATTTGTAGCCATTGCCGCCCTCTGTCGGTATAAAGGAGTTCATGCAATATGCACTCCGCTTTATACGAGCGTTGTACGCGTGTAAAGATAGGTATTTTTATTTTGAAATTGGCTGATGTTTTGTGATTTTATATCGTAGTTTTTCTTTTCTATTTAAAGGTATAGAGATATTAATGTGTATGTAAAAGGATGTTTCAGAGTAAGGGATTTGGATTAAATACTTTTTCGTGGCTTTTAGAAAACGAGCTGACGAATCATACCTTAATTAGAATTAGCTCTATGGTTCCTTCACATGTTTGCTATAAATTATTGAGACAGTAACCAATATTTAATATTACAAATAGTATCATCGCAATCGTAACTATGAACATTCTTCTTCTTAGGGAATCGAAGGCAAAAATACCAAGAATAAACATAAATCTTTATGAATATAGCCGAGACCACAGGCTTTTTTCTTATTATTTTATCATCATCAACAGCCTACAGTAGCCCACTGCTGGACATAGGCCTCTCCCATTGCACACCATTCTACTCGATTTTCGGCAACTCTCATCCAGCTGCTACTTACTGCTTGTTGTTTGTATATGACATGACAAAATATTAACTTACCTAAGTACTGGCTTCGTCCATACTGATCCCTAGTCCCAACTTACCCGGTCCATATATATATATATATCTAGAAGGCGCAAAAGCACTTAAGTGAAACGGATTTAAACAATAAAAATAAAAACAAAGCGGAAATAGTTAGAACTATGGTGTACCTACTAACTCACCCACTTCTAAATGGACAGACAAAACACTATAATTAGAAGCTATAAAAAAAAAAAAACTTCACGCCCGTTCCCTGTATAGAGGAAGTCCGATACTTATCTAAAATACGGACCTAAAATGATCGAACTTGCTTTTGGCATAAATTTTCTGGGTTAACTCGATTATTCAAATAGTCTAATAAATACCTAATGAGTTATGTCTAGATTGTAACGCTAGCATCATCATCTCCATAGCCTTTTTCCAACTATATTGGGATCGGCTTCCAGTATAACCGGATGCAGCTGAATAACGTATTTTATATGGAGCGACTGCTTATCTGATCACCAGGACCCAGTTAGGTACTGGGTAATGTGATACCCATTGGTAAGACTGGTTGACTTTCAAGCTGCTGACTACCCGTAACGACTGTCAAAGACCTGTGAATGACAGCCTATAACGTGCTTTCTGAGGCCTGGAGGAGTGTCGGTATATAATGGATGGTCACCCATCCACGAGCTGACCTCGTCAAGCGTAGACCTTCGATCAACCCGTGTGGCTGTTACAGCATCGAACAAAAATTAATATTTCAAGTTATTTTCTGTATCATAAACAGGGCATTAATGTTGGATCTTTAAAGTTTTCTAACGTTGTAAATTTTTTATTTATTACCTAGAAAATAAAATATTTTGAATGCTCTAAACTTTTGCTTTTGTTTAATCCTCACTTGTTTTTGTGCTGGCCGTACTAAAAACGAGTTTTGATAATAACCCTTATTCTGTAGTTTAAATTTTGCAAGTAACATAAACTAGGTGAAAAGTAATTGGTGTCGTAATTATAAATTCAAACTACCTAAATATGATAGCTACAATATTGGACGGTTACTATTTATCAGTTCAACAAATTGGTGCGTTCAAAATCAAAATGTTGTTTCCATTTATTGTGGTAGTTTTTGAAGCGGATTCCATGTTTTTTTTTAAATTTAATTATTTAATTACGGCCATTTTTTTTATCCGTCCTTTCTCAAACGCTTATTATGTTAGCCGCCATAATAGCCAACAATAAAAAAAATAACTTGAAAATTCAGACAGCTCATCGTTTTATTTCCTAGAAAACACAAAAACACAGCTTTGATTTCCTAGAAAAGTGGTCCCGTCAAATTATAACGGCCGTCATGAAGCTTTGATATTTTCAATATTATTTGACATTAAGGTGTCAACAATCCCCATTTATTTGGACAACCATTATTCTTTTACGTTCACATTGGCATTATATCCATAGTTCTGACAAAAAGATTAGACATCACAGTCATCATAAAGAAAATACATTTATTTGCAGCAAACATGACGCATAAAAATAACACAAAATCTTAAAAAATAACAAGTTGGGGGAAAACATGCGTCACATCCACGCAAAACGGCCATCGCTCAGCATAATGCTAAGACCCTATACGAGACAGAGCCCCAGCGCTGGTTGTCAGCGACAGCCGGCATTGACATGATCATCATCTTCCTGGTCTTGTCGCATTTTTTCTTCTTTCTTCCCTGACAATCGTCAGCGTCGCTCTATCGTCCACCTCTTTCTTACAAACCATTCCTCACCCAATCCATCCACCTTTTCTCTGGTCTTCCTATGCGTCTATTAATCCCATGCTCAAATAGTCAATAGTGAAAAAATCCTTTGGCCTAACGTTTGAAGAGTGGACCTATCGGCTGTTTTTGTCAGCATTTACATACAAAAGCCCAATGGTGTCACTAACAGGTTTTGTCCGGTCCAACGAGCTAGGTTCCCCGTGTGCTTTATTTTAGTCGCTTTTAGGGTTCCGGCCGTGATTAGAGTGGCCTAACATCTATTTTTAGCTTGATTAAAGTTGTTCTAGGACAACTTTTGGGTAATCGCTCGGACAAATATCTAGAAACTTAGAACTTTTTTACGGATAAATGGAATGTCTAGTCCAGCATTTCTATTTTGGGATTTGGCTACCCTATGTCTGAAACTTCTGTGTATCAGACCTATTTGCTCCAAATACGTCTGACAGCACATTACGCCCACAGCATATTATTACGCATTTCATTACGTACCTATTCATAATGATTATCATATTACCTTATTATCTCCACCCACACGCTAATAAAATAGAAAGGTTTCTTAGCCTAGTGACAGTTGTCAATCGACAGGACATCCCAAGGATCAAGGAGTCGTGACTATTATATAGGCTCATTGTTGACACGAACTGGTCCCAGCCATCGCCATTCGCATATTTATGCAAATATATCGAAAGCTAATGACTATTGCAATATTTAATTAGGTCTTCGAATACATGCGTAGGTACGAAGTATGCAAAAGTTTAGCTTGCATAAGACACTGAACCGATAGTTGATACTGACAGACATGAATTACTATTGATACTAATTGTTCGTGAAACAGCTGGACAAAAGCCTCCACCAAGGCTTTATGCAGAGACTAACACTGGTATCTACACCTTGGGGTGCTTTGCACCGCTCTAGACGTACCAAATGCACTGATCAGCTTATACAAATAGGTGTAATTGAAATAATTTAAAACCTCTTACGGAGTCATTGTTATTAACAATTTTTAATAAGTGATCAAACCTGAATTCGCGAAAAAAAACTGCTGATCAACTTATATATGTATGTTCATAAAACTCGATATTTTAAGTTGTTCATAATGATCCGTAGAATAGGGGTTATTGTACTGATCATTATGAACAACTTAAGCGGTTTTTAGGTTTTTCAATTACAGCTTGTATACTGGACTGAAATCGGAAAAAAATTGTCCATACGGGGTATAAAACCACAACCAGGACGTTAGCCATGTCCTCTCTCTTATGATTTTTCAGTATTACTGAACACCTTCGAAAATGAGCTTGAGTGTTAAGCTAGTCAGCGGGGCTGGCAAATTTAGAGCAGTTACCTGGACTACAGTCGTTACGGGTCGTCAGAAGCCCGAAAGTCTGACAACCAGTCTTACCAAGTGGTATCGAATTACCCAGTTACTTATTTTTGAAGCTGTTGTACTACTGTGTCAGTGCATTGTGTTTAGCAAAGTATTATGTTTGAGCAGTCAGTGACTGCAAGGTGGTTAAGCTACGCTTGCCGCGGTCAGTTCGTAGATGGGTTACCATTCATTACATATCGACACCCCTCTATGCTTCATGAAAGCATGTTAAGCCGTTGGTCTCGGCTGTCATTCGTAGATCTTTGACAGTCATTATGGGTAGTCCCTAGAAGTAGAAGCCCGAATGTCTGACAACCTGGTTGTGGAGGTCAGATAGGCAGTCACTTCATGTTAAATACTGGTTTTCAGCTGCATCCGGTTAGACTGGAAGCTGACCCCAACATAGTTGGGAAAAGGCTAGGCAGATGATGATGAAGACCTAGGGGGTCTACTGTTAACTGCCTTAGCACGAAATTCGTGGTTTCAGCCGAAGTTACGGGCATATCCTACTTCATATGACTTACGGATATATGATTACTTCGGGTCCCGAACTAAGAATCAATCACAACACGATTTGACAGTTTTCTTGAGATGTGTTTGCTCGACTGAAATTTTTTAATTGACACTTGTTTTGACAGATCATCTACTTTCGGACGGGCCCTGTATCTTTGTTGACGGACTTAGAATATAGATCTCCTGGATCGGCCTGCTACATTGCTGAGGCTCGTTTTTTATACTGCAAGTATATTCGTGTTATGATTTTATTTCTGTAAGTAGGTTTGCAAATACTTTTCCACGTCAATCATATTTTAAAAACTAGATGAGGGCGGCGTTTCATATCTGACTACTCTGATAAGAAAGGCTGAAACAAAGTCAGAGGTCACAGTCTCTTTTATACAGGGTTATTTTTTAAAGACCAGCCAAATTTAAGGATGTGGTACAGACTATCAAACTGAACAACTTTCTCCATGGGACCAACATCGTAATCGCGAATAAAAATTCAGCCGTCCCATACATTTAGGTCGAGTAGGTATTGAAGTTTTCTATGGGACAGTTGATAAAATTTTCGCGATTACGCTATTTGTCCCATGGAGAAAGTTGTTCAGTTTGATGTTCTATACCACATCCTTAAATTTGGCTGGTCTTTAAAAAATAACCCTGTATAGTCCAAACATAATCTTGGTCAGATCATGTGAAGACTATGTAGATCAATGTCTGAGATGGTCTCTTGAGGAAATAACGACATAGATTGAGTGGACCTGTCCAGTCTAGTGATGATAAAAGCTTTGAAATAAAAGTAGAAACCTCTTTCAGTACGAAACAGAATGACGCAAATTATATCACACAGCTTACCCACTTATTCGTATAGTTAACTTTTGGAACAACATTGTCGTTTAACTTACGCACTTAGATAAAGCCAGGCCACTGTTTAGGATAACTAATAAGCGTGGTCGGTAGCTGTCAGTGTTATCTAGTTCCTAGGAATTAGCATGCAGGGCAGACTTAGGCGTGGTCTTAGACCATATGCTATTATCAGTGTTTGATAAAGTGTTAAGGGTTTGATTGTGTTAAGCGGTTAATGAACTTAGGCAAAGTAATGACACAAAGCCTGTACATAATTTGATTATCAATCTAGCTGTTGTCCGTAGACCACAAACACAACCGTACAACCGTAGTTCCACTCGCAACCTAGGAAAATTTTGGCCTTTTTTTTAAGAATATTTTACATACATATTCTTTTGGTAACTGGGAAAATAAATGGACAGATTCACTATAAAATTTTCTGGTATCGGGTAACTCATTCACTCATAAAACTGTAACTTTATAGTTTTCTACAAAGGCTAACCTAATATTAAAGATTTTTCTCAAATTAGTAAACTTTACAGAAGATTTTTTTTGCGCTTTTTCTATGAAATTAAACTTTGATTTATGTTCGAGATGAAAGAGATTCTTTTCAACTTTCAAAAACATTTAGGTATAAAAATAGGCTCTATATTCTTAAAATAGAGTCTATAATAAAAATTATAGAACAGTTATCGAGATTGTTTACGGTACTACCTCTTTACTTCAGTTGAAGGCAAACGCATTGTAAATAAATTATTAAATTAATGAGGCAATTAAAACTAATGACTACAAATGAATTAATGCAATTGTAATCAATAGCTTCGTTCATAGTTTTGGAACAAAATCGTGCCAAAACAGGAAAACACAATTTTAGTGTACGGAATTATAAGATTTAGTTTTGTATTTCTTGATGAACAAAGGAATTGGTTCGCGCGAGTAATGCAGCTTGACTGCATTAATAAACTCGCCAAGTTTTTTGGCAAGGAACTTGTTTGTTAGTGCCGTGGTTAAAGCTTTTACGGGAGCGGTCCGCGGTCAGTTTTACACTGCTCCGCGCCCGCCTATTTGAACATCGTTAAAATTGAATTTCCTATTTAAAATTCATGAGGTGCAGTGTTCCAATCGGAAATAAAACACAAAAGACACGATGCGGACGCCAGTTTACAGGATTTATGTCTAAAAGTCGGGATTGATATCCAACCGGGGCGAAATGAGGACAGACAGTAGAATAAAACACTTGTCATAAAATTTAATAAAAAATTAAAAGATATAAAGAGTAATTCATTTGCGGTCTTAACCTATTGTGTAACGTTCTGTACGATAGAACAAACCGACAAACAAATTGCCGGAAATATTTGAATAAGAATGGGGACATTCTCGGGGACACTAATGTGCGAGGCGGGAAGCCCGGACGGTGAGGGCGCTCTTAATATCTGTTTTATTTTTTCCGGATTTGTATGAATGAGGACAACAAACAGCGCACCCTCTATTGTGGGGATGCGACAGCACAAAAAACACGTTCGCGCCCAATAATATTATTTTTGGTGAGTAATTTTATGACTTTATTTGCCGTCGCGTTTGTATTTCGGAATGGGATACGAGGTAATATGTAGATTAGGCACCGAATAAAAACAGAATAATTCCTGTAATGCCTTTGTCCCTAAAGCCGTCGGCAGTAAGGGTAATATCGTAGTTAATTCAAAGTCTTTGTGTACCTAGCGATTGGGCACAAATAGATACATTCTTATTCCCCGCGTCGTCAACAAAACAAACTGCTAACCGAACCGAGCTCGCAATACAACTGGATCGGTTAACACATTTTCTTTCAATATTTCCCAATTTGATACGGTATTACACCCTCTCGGCGAGACAATGGAAAGTAATCGTCAGTGACAAGGGAGTGGGCTAAATTTCGTTAAAATAAAAGCGTACAGAGAGCGTAAGATATAGCGCCTACGTGGTCTCCGTGAGATCCCGAGAGCTCCTACAATGGAGAATTGGAAAAAGCTTTTATAATCCGGCACGTGACATACATGCTCAAGCGGCCATATCTTAGCGAACCTACCCGCATAGTACGGTGGCACTCACGAGGAACGTCCCTTATTCTTTTTTTTCTAACGTACTATTATGTTTTGGTGTTCGATGTAAAATATGCCATAACAAGACGTTTCTGTTACACGTTCAGAGATAGGGCATCATGAGGTACTTGGAATGTTTTTGTTTAGTTATACGTTAACGTAAAAGTTAACGTAAATAGTCAATAGCCTTGTATGTAAACTTATCGTTTGTCCGATTGGCGGAACGTTGTATCAGATTTAGCTTTAAGTGCGGTTGCTTTAGTAAATTCTTGGTAAAATGTCTTTGTCAACTTGATTTCAGATAAATTCGAAAAGATAAGAAAATTCGCCATAATATTTGGACACGTTTAGCTATTGGAATTAATTTAATTTATTGGAATTGTATGGGGAAACGAAGTAGGTTTAAATCATTTCAACATTAATCTACTATTATTATAATAGTAGATGACATATGCCCAGTTATCACCATTCTTCTGCCTTTATCCTAATTTATTCGGGGTCAGCGCTACATGACTTTTTTCCATACTTCTCTATTAGTCATCATCTTTGTAGTTGTTACCACTTCCAGCCATATCATCTTTCACACAGTTTATACATCGTTTCTTTGGTCTTCCCCTACTCTTAGGTCATCACAATCCGCCTGGCCAACCATGTTGGGGTCGGCTTCCTGTCTAACCGGATGCAGCTGAATACCAGTATTATACATGGAGAAACTGCCCATCTGACCTTCACAACCAAGTTACTGGGTAATTCGATACCCCTTGGTTAGACTAGTTGTCAGACTTTCAGGCTACGGACTACCGGTAACGACTCCCCTCCTACTCTTCTCCCCTACTCTTAGGTATACCATTGTAACCAGTTATAATGCCTAAATTAAAAATTCGTGCAAGCTTATAGGCGAATAAAAATAAAATAAATTATGCCAAGTTCCAAAAAAAATTAGGATGTCCCGAAAATAAATCATAAATTCCACGACCCAATAAATTGTGTTTTCGATAACTCTTCTTTTTTTTTTTTCAATAAATTAAAATAAAACAAACAGAGGCAGATACAACTCTTGTGCGATCAAGGCAAACGTTTAGGGTTGCCACATTCATCAAAGTAAATAAAGAAATCTTCCGAGTGTTCGGAAAAGGATAAGTTATACGGTATCTCACCCAGACGAAAGGAATACTAGTGTGATAAATCAAGCTAGCCAGGAAAAGCGGCTTTGGAGAATATTTTTCATAAAGGTTTTTTATATTATTACGTCGTGTTGTCGCTGAGGTTAGGGCGCTCAGTTTTCAAGTGCGAGGATGCGGTCTCGACACCTACCAATGTGACTCTTCAAATTAAGATAGAAAATACGTTTATTTGCGGTAAACATGACGCAGAGAGAGAGACGCAAAACGGCACCTATACAAAAAGATGCACATATTCTTTGTAAAATAATCTGGAACATCACTGACATACTATTAAGGAAAAATATCGTCCTAAATCGCCAATCCGCACTGAGTAAGCGTGATGATCAATCCTGATGCTTTCTCTATGTGAAAAGTTGCCTTTGCCCTGCAGTGGAACAATAATAGGCTGGAATTATTATAATCTTATGAAGTGGCAACCTCCGATTGATCATTCGCGTGTAATATCCCTTGATATTCAGCAGACAGAAACTCGATATCGCACCCCATTAGTCTTTCCACATTGTCACCGTGCAAGCCTACAAAAATCCAGCTTTTCGCGCTTTGTGAATGTTGGTAATGGATAATGTTACTTTCGATGTGAATTTATGTAAAAGAAGTCGAGTGCTGCTCATACTTTCTTATTTCAGGCTACTTTCAGCGATTTATTTGTATTGTTCTATATTGTTGCTTTCGTGGTTTGATTTTATTTCTATACGAAAGCTCTTGATTGAATGTTAACTCATTTATTATATCATTTATTAAAACTTTATGCACAAGTAAAGAAATACTGTACAAAGGCGGACTTAATGCCTGAGGCATTTTCTACCAGTCGAGCTTAGGGTGATACAGAGACAAAATATGACAGGTGCAACTCATCATTGATAATTCGCATTTGCCATCGTACGGGGTGTGCAACTACAAACGCACAGGCTCGTGTGAAGAAACGAATTCAATACATTGGTTTTTCTTTGCTTATCTAAGTATACGTGCATACGAGTAGGTACTATAAATTAATCTGTGTGATGTTCTTCGCGTTGTTAAACTGCGCAACGGATTTTGATGCCATCCTTACCATCATTTAGAGAATTTATTGCGGAAGGTTAGTGTATATTACGTTACTATTAAACTTCCATATTCCAAAGAAATCTAGATGTTTTTTCGATGTTTGACGTCACAACAACCTCAATAAGTCTGTCCAGATGTTGAAATACTTTTGAACCTAAGTACTAACTAAATAAATCCTTATACTATCTACTATAACTCACCACTGTAAAACAATTCCCGATCATAAACAGTCGGTGTGCGTCGCCTGCTTGGTCACTGAGCGCATATCTCAAGACGATGGCACTCCCTTGTCGCTGCTGCTGTACAAGCGGTCGCAAGAGTGGTCATTGCTCACCTCTATAACTTAGGATTTCGTTGTTATCTTAACATGAACGTTAACACATATTTTGGAATCGTAATACCTAAAGCTATAAATAACCATGTCGGTACGCATATCAACTTACAGATTACTTACAGTAATCCAGATTCTATCATCACCATCTGCCTAGCCTTTTCCTAACTATGCTGGGGTCGGCTTCCAGTCTAACTGGATGCAGCTGAATACCTGTATTTCACATAGAGCGACTGCCTACCTGACCTCCACAATCCAGTTACTGGGTAATACGATACCCCTTGGTAAGACTGGTTGTCAGACTTTCGGGCTACTGATGACCCGTAACGACGGTCAAAGATCCACGAATGACAGCCGGGACCAACGGCTTAACGTGCTTTCCGAGGCACGGAGTAAAAAAAGTAAAGATTCCATCCAGATTGTTTATAAGTGTTAAAATTGAAAAACTACCTAAGTATCGAACAATGAGTTCTTCCAGCAAGCAAGGAACTTCCAAGACGAACTTTTTTGCTCAATACCTTTAACGAACTGCTAAGCTGACTAAAGTTATTAATTATTCCATAGTGAAGCCTTACTTTCTTGACAGCTTTTATATAACTAAGCTGTCAGAACAGAAAATGCTTATAAATATTCTAAAAGACAGTTTAGACATTTTTCGATACTTTCGGCTATGAATTAATTAAGGAGAATATTAATTTTGGCGTGTCAGTTGAAAATTGAATTTTTGGTGTTAGATAAATCTCCAGAATAGAAAAAGCTATGGCTACTGGTTCTTAGTTCATACAGTTTTTATATTTCAAAATCTAAATGTAAAATAAACTAAAGAGTTTGAGAAGGTTTACAAAATAAATAAACTATTTGGTACAAGAGTAAGTCCTAGTATGACAAAACAGTTTATACATAAGAATGCTCTCGACAATATTAATCTTCAGTAGGTTTTCTGAATACTAAGTGTTATCTACGTGCCTTTTTTTTTTTTTTTTTTGTGGATGGGAAATCATCAAATGACTCCTCCCGCTCTGGGTGGAGCAGAAGGGAGTGTCAGACTCTTACTGACTAAAACCCACCCGTGTTCCTTCCTTAACCCTTTACGTACCAGGGCAGCGGTAACCCTTTCGGACAATCCCGCTACCCCGGCAGGCTTCGGCCCTGTCGGGCCCCGTCAACTACGCTGACATCTCTTTGAGGCGCGCGTGGAACACATACACGCCGTCCGGCACGGGCCTGGTCCTGATCGGACGGAGAGCTACCCATTGCTCTCCGCCCGCAGGCCCGCGCCTACGGTGGCCGGGAGTCGTCACGCGGCTCCCGACGCCCGGAGCGTCTCCCTCGGCGGCTGAGGCGTGAGGATCTTTCCCTCGCCCATCCCGCCACCTCCTTCGCTAGCATGACTGCTTCGCAGAAGGAGGTGACCGCCTCCCACTCCCTCTCGCCCCGGACCATGGCTTGCACCAGGGCCGGGCGCGAGAGGTCGCCGCCGCTGCCGATCGCCTCTACGAGGACACGGCGGTGCTCTGCCCAAGCGGGGCAGACCTCCACCGTATGCTCCACCGTGTCCTCTGGGCGATCCTCGCAGTGGTGACACCCGGGCGTCTCCTCCCGCCTGATGATGTGCAGGAACCTCCCGAAACATCCGTGTCCGGAGAGGACCTGCGTCAGGCGGTAGGTGAGAGCGCCGTGACGCCTCTCTAGCCACTCCTCAAAGAGGGGTCTTATCGCCGCTATCGTGGCGTGCCCTGCGCTGGGTTGCGATAGTCGCGCCTTCCATTCCACCATGAGACCGCGCCGGAGGTCCGTCCGCTCCGCAGCGATTTGCCGCGGGTGCAGAGTTTCCCCCCGACGTAGTGCCTCCGCGCGCCAGTCATACAGGCGCGCGAGGACTATCGCCTCCAGATCCCATGGTGGCAGTCCGGCAAGGAGGCTTGCTGCCTCGCCCGAGATCGTGCGGTACCCCCGGATTAGCCTTACGGCTACCACCTTTTGGGGCGCGTTCAGGAAGTGTGCGGCTCGAAGCCGCAGTGAACGCGCCCATACCGGGGCCCCGTATAGGGCCATGGACCGCACGACCCCCGCGTAAAGCCTCCGGCAGGAGGCGTTTGGCCCCCTCAGGTTGGGCAGGAGCCGCTTTAAGGCGGCCCCGGTCCGTTCCAGTTTGGGGGCCAAACGTCGGAAATGCTCGACGAAGTTCCACCGGCTGTCGAGGACGAGACCCAGGTATCTCATCGTCTTCTCGACGCCGATGTGAACCCCTCCTACCATTAGTTGGGATCCCGAAGGTGGCCCGTACCGGGGCCCATGAAAAGACATGGCCTCGGACTTGTGCAATGCCACCTCGAGACCCAACTGCCGGATCCTTTCCACGACTATCGCAACCCCGCGTGTCATCGCGTCGGCCGCCGCCTGATGCGACCTCCCCTGCGCCAGGACCAGCGTGTCGTCAGCGTAGCAAACTACGCTGACGCCATCAGGGAGGTCGGCCCGCAGCACCCAGTCGTAACCGATGTCCCACAGGAGCGGCCCCAGAACCGATCCCTGTGGGACACCGCACGACATCTCTCGCCGGTTCCAGTTCCCGTCGCGACCGGGGTAGATGACGGCTCTGTCCGTCAAATACGCCCCGACTATTCGACGGAGGTAAGTCGGCACCCGGTGATACCGGAGTGCCTCCCCTATGCAGCTCCAGGGCAGGGTGTTGAACGCGTTGGCGATGTCGAGTGACACCGCCACGACCACCCCACCCCGGGACACCGCGTCCCCCGTCGTGAGGGCTCTCACGCGCATGATGGCGTCCACCGTCGAGCGCCCCTTGCGGAAGCCAAACTGGCACTCCGCAAGATCCGGCCCCGTCCTCACCAGGTGCCCGACGAGGCGGCCCGCAATCACTCAAAGAGCTTGCCGACCTCGTCGAGCAGCACTATGGGCCGGTATGCGGACGGAGAGTCCGCAGGGCGCCCTGGCTTCTGAATGAGGACCAGCTTCCCCGTCTTCCAACGGAGTGGAAACTGGCCTCTCTCCATGCATGCGCTTAAGAGCGCCTCCAGTCGAGGCCCGAGAGCCCTCGAGGCCAGGACCCAGGCTTTACCCGGCAAGCCGTCGGGTCCCGGGGCGGTATTTTTGGCCTTCAGCCTGCCTACCGCCGCTCTCAGATCTACCCCGGTCACTTCAGGGGTGTCGTCGTCGTTGTCCGCGTGGTCCGCTTCGGGCACCGCAAGTGGCGGAGCCATAGGCGGGGGAGTATGCTCCCCCCTTGAAGGGAACAGAGCGCTTACCACCTCCTCCACCAGCTGTGGCCGGAGACTCTGCGTCAGCGGGGGGGCCAATGTGCGGAGTTTATTCCGCACCATTCTGTAGGGGCGCCCCCATGGATCTCTGTTCAGAGTCTCCAGCATCTCCTCGCGGGCCATATCCTTGGCCCGCTGAACAGCCCGTTGGAGGGCGGTCTTCGCCGCTCTGTACCCCTCGTATAGCTCCACCTCCGTGGCTTCCGCATCCGGAGGGCGGATGCGGAGCCTGCGGTGCCTGGTGTACCGGTGTCGCGCGTCGACGCACGCCTTGCGTAGCGCCCCAACCTCCTGCGACCACCAGTACACCTGACGTCGGGCGCATCCTGGCCGGACTCGGGGCATTGCCACGTCACAAATCTCGGACATGGCCTCCCGGAACCACTCCACCTCATCGTCAATATCAGCAGGCCTGTCCGGTGAAAACACCCAGGCCTGCACGATCGAGGCTTCCAGGAGAAGCTCCCGGTCCAGCTGCTTCAGCGCCCACCGCGGACCACTCGGGGCCTGTTGGACCAGCGCGCTAGAGGTCTGGGTGGAGACCTCAAACCGGATATACCGATGATCGGAGTAGGTCTCCACCTCCTCCATGACGCGCCAGTCAATGACACGCTGTGACAGAGCGGGGCTGGCGAACGAGATGTCCACCACCGACTCGCCCCGCATCCGCACACACGTAGGAACAGAACCCCGATTTAGGACGACCAGGCCTGTTTCCAGAGCCCAGTCCTCCACCATCCTGCCCCGCACATCCGTGCAACGGGAACCCCAGACCAAATTCTTGGCGTTGAAGTCCCCGAGCACTAGCACGGAGAAGGCATGGTTTCTAGCGACGACGACACTCAACTCTGTTAAAGAGTTCTGGAACTCGGCGAGAGTTCGGCTCGGAGAGAAGTATACTCCCACTACTACAATCTCTCCGAACCGTGCTGCTACGCACCCCTGTCCCCTCGCGACACCTTCGAGGGACGGGGTACCGGCGGCGGCCGACGAAATGATGGCCACTGAGCCGTTCAGGTCCTCCACCCAGTCATCCCTGGGCGGGACAAAGTACGGCTCAGCGACCACGGCGATGTTAATCGACCACTGCGCCATGCTCTGGAGCAACAGGTCCTGAGCGCAGGCGCAGTGGTTGATGTTCGCCTGGAGGAGGCGTAGAGGAGGAGTCATTACTCCTCCATTTCAGCCCCCCCCCGGGCCCTATCGGCAGTGGTGGCGGCGGCGGCGGCGGCGGCGGCGGCGGCGGCGGTGGTGGCGGCGGCGGTGGGGGCGGCGGTGGCGGTGGCGGAGACAGTGGCGGCGACGGTGGTGGTGGCGACGACGGCGGAGGGCCTGCCCTTCCTCCTGGCTTCGGCGGGTGGAGCGCAGGACTTGCTCCCCGCCCGGTGATCGGCCGGCTTGCCAGCAGCCGCACATGCGACGCAGTGCGGCGCGGCGTTGCACGAGCCGGCCGTATGTCCGGGCTTACCGCAGCGGAAGCATAGAGTGCTGCGGTCCTCCAAGGTGCAATGGACGCTCACGTGGTGCCCCACGAGGCATCGATAGCACCTTAGAGGTCTGGGCTCCAGCAGCTTGACCTGCGCTGACACCCAGCCCACCAGGAGCCTTCCGCCCTCCACGATTTTTCTCGCCGCCGTCACGGGACAGCTTACCGTAACGGTTCGCATACCCGTGAAGTCAGGACGTATGGTGCCCGCCTTCACCTGGTCGGTCAGACACCCGCCCGTCCTGACGACGGCGGCTACCACCTCGGCCCCCGTCACCGAGTCATCCAGGCCCACAATGCGCATATCCGCGCACTTGACGGGCCTGGAGACTCGAGCCTCGTCCGCATTGAGGGACGCCCTTAGCTTTTCAGCCAGGGCGTCAGCGGTGGGGCCGCTCGTCGCACCGGGGACCTCCAGCATGCGGGCACCAGTGGCGGTCACCCTATGCCGGAGGCCTCCGGTGATCCCCAGCTCCTGGAGATCCACCGTCGCTCTCGCTTTGGCGAGCACGTCGCCGTAGGTCACCCCCCTCTTGACCGCGTCCGGCTGTAGTGTAATGACTACAGCCGCGGTCTTGGGGGAGCGAAGCCTAGCCGCAACGGCTCGCTCCTTGCGGCGCCTCCTCTGCGCCTTTTTCCTGGCCGCCTTGGCTGCCTTCTTTTTCTCCCCGACCACCTGCCACTCGGTGTTGGTCGTGGGAGATTTGTTCTGGGGAGGCGTAGGCTCTGGGGCCTTCCCCTCCCCAGCCGTTCTGCCCTTTTTCTGGGCCGGCGCCGCCGCAGGTTTGGCGGTCGGCACAGATTTTGCCGGCGCCGAGGCTCCACCAGCCGACATCGGTTTCGCCGGCGCTGGGGCTCCTCTAGCCGACGCCGGTTTGGCCGGCGCCTGGGCCCGGCCAGACGGTCCGGGTTTAGGGGCGGCAGCGGCCGCGTACGAGGCCGCCTTGGGCCCTGGGGCCGTCCTACCCGCCAAGGGAGGGCGCAGAACAATACCCTCCAGGACGGCGAACCGCGCCTGGAAGGTCGCCAGCTCCTGCCGAACCAGGTTCAGGACCTGGTTCTCCACCGGCATGGGCTGGCTTGGTGGTGGGATTGTCTGCGCTGTGCCGGCCGCTCGCATCCCGGCCAGGTCCGCTCGGAGCTCCTCGTTCTCCTTTCGGAGGAGCTCCATGGCAGCCGTCAAGCGGGCCACCTCCGCCCGCATTTCGGACATGCCGTCCGGCGGAGGCCCGAAGTGGATGGCCTCCGCTGCCGCCAAGATGGAGGCCTTGGCCGAGACTATGGCCCTGTTTTTCGAAGTCTGTAACTTCTTCAGGGCCACGTCCCGGATCGCGGCCTCCACGACCGCCGCAAACCTCTTTTTGCGGTCCGCATCAGGGCCGTATCTACGTGCCTTAGCTTGTGTTCTAGTTTTCTCTATAATGGTAAATATAGGTATAACGCTGATTGTTTTTATTGAAGAGTTTTACTTTTCTTCGCAAGTAGGGGTATAATCACAAAAATATCTTTGATGTAGTGTTTAATTACATCATCATCATGTAACTAGCCTTTTCCCGACTACGTAGGGGTCGGCTTCCAGTCTAGCCGGATGCAGCTGAATACCAGTATTTTATATGGAGGGAATGCCTAACTGACCTCCACAACCCAGTTACTGGGTAATACGATATCCCTTGGTAAAACTGGTTGTCAGACTATAAGGCTACTGGCGACCAGTAGCGACTGTCAAAGATCTACGAATGACAGCCGGGACCAACGGTTTAACTTGCTTTCCGAGGCACGGAGGGGCGGGAGAGGGGGAGGGGTAGTGTTTAATTACATAAAATTACATAATGCCATGCCTGTATTGAGTTGTTCCTATGGTACACCCACATTTTGCCAGTTATGTTAAAGCCCCATGTAACAGGGCACGAGTCTATTGCCATCAAGCAAAGAATTATGTTTGATTATTGCATTACTTGGTTACAATATTTTCCAGACCAAAATAGTGAGAAATACCGTACCGACGTGGTACAGACAAGAAAACCAACATGAGCTAGCAGCAATTTGTTATTGCAGTCACTTAATACCTTAAAACTCTCGTATAAAATAAAATGAGATGACGTATAATAAAATAGAACTAGTGCAATAAAAACACATTAGTGTTTAGATTTAGAAAATAATGTTTCATTTGGGAAATTAAGAACTAACGTATTTTAGTAAATGCGATCTATGATAACACGTCTAGGACTTAACGAAAAAGTTAATAAAACTGCTGTCAATTTCAGAAGAGAAAATTTCTTTGTACACTTTTAGTATTAGATTTATGTCCATACAGTTTATTATCTAACATAAAATATCATCACGCTTGTATTATTAATTAAGTATCTATAAATTAAATAATTACGACTGTAAAAAGGTAATTCTGCAATTTTCACTTAGCATATCATACAGTGAAACAGAGGATTTACTCGTTGTCTGTAAATAGAACATGTTAGTTTTTGAAGGTAATATTAGTTTTAAATTAGTCTTCTCCTTTGTTAATTATATATTTATATTTTAAAATTCTAAGCGCCTTTCTAGCCTGAAACACAGAATTCCACCTAGTTCAGGCAAATGAGCAACTGTGTCCTCTATAATTTTTAAGATAAGTTATTGTAAATCTGCACCAGTTTTATAAATAAACGTTATTATTATTATTATTTTCCGGAGGGTTAGGCAGGGGTGTACAGTCACGAGCACTAATGTGTCAACACTTGGCAACTTTCAATTGCGATTTTTTAGTAAAATAACGAATTCAACCTTGAAACACGACACATTACATAAACCTATGGGTTCGAAAATACTATGTTCGTAAAAACATAAAATTTCATTAAAAAATAAAGGAGTAAATCGCTTTTGAATAAAGCCGAGTGTATACATACTATAGCTCGTGACTATACATACAGTGCATCCATATTTCGCCGGTTATGTTTAAGTCCCACGTAACAGGGCACAAGTCCAGACTTCAGGACTGCTACTGAGAAATCCCATTTATTATTTGTTTATTGTATTATTTATTTCCGGTTAAATTATTTTAAAGGAAAATTTTATATTATTTTGAGATTATATATCACGTAGGTGGGTAATATGAAACACGAAAAGGAAACAAGATTCAGTATTTCATAGAAATTGAAATTAGTATCATAAAATGCATTTATTCGTCAGAATATTGTTACAGAGTTGTTACATAGTTATAAAAGTTCATAATATTCTGCAACAAACAAAACAAAAAACATTCTTAACTCTGCAATAAACATAGCTCCACTGTATTAAAACAATCCCGTCTGAATACTTGAGTGCAGCTTCTTAATATTTAACTATCATCCGACTCATAATACGAATTAACCCCAGCAGCACCGAGTTTTCTTCATACGAATTTTCAAAGTTCATTTTCATTCAAAATTACTGGCAATTTGCAAGCGGTAATTCTCCACGAACTTTGATAGTTCCCAAATAGTTTTTCATAGCATTGCGTGTAGTTAAAAACTTGGACCGTTTAACAAACCGAATAATTTACAAGCTTCTCGTACCACTTAACAAGAATGTAGCGGTTTTTAAGTCTTTTTGTGGAAATGTTTGTGTAAATGTCTTTTGGTTTAAGTTTGTATTTGGAGACCGCTTTACTATATGACTGTATAGTCGTACGTCTATTGCTAAGTTTTTTTTTATAGTTATAAACATTGTTGCTTATTCCAGTCCCTGAACTTCAAGGGCGAATGCACCTCCTCTTCATCGCTAAGACGATATAAGTACCTATAGACCGTTGATTTTTTTTGCACGTTTTCAGGGTTGGTCCCGTAGTAAAAGTTGTTATGAGTACAATGACCCCTTTTAAGGATTAAAACGGTCAAAATTTAACGATATATTTACAATATTGAAAAGTAGATAATTACTCTGTACCTGTATTAGAATGTTCAAAACAACAGACCTAATCTATATAAAGATAAATAGGTAGCCATTGCATTAACTTAAAGTACTAATTAACATTCAATTTCACAGTATCAACCTATCATTAGATAAGAGGGTATCGGCTGTATTGATCGGTCTAATCCCAAAGTAGTTAGAATTAATAGACAAGCCTTTGTTATTATCTACTTCAATTTTGCCCTAAGTGCCGCTTATCATAAGTCTGAAATTTAACCGGGTAGGTACTTTTGTCTAGATATCGAAATCAATCTTGAACTAAATTGACTATACCCTGTCCATTAGGTAAACCGTTTTTTGACAGTTGGAACTAGTAATTGCAGCAACACAAAATACATTGATTTATACACGCACGGTATTAAATAGATAATTCAATTAAATTAGGCAGTTTATATATTTATTTTATCACGCATTTTAAGTGAGCCCTATAATCATAGTATGAAACTCGTGAATCTTACGAAAGATGAATAGATTGTTTTCAAAGTCAAAATATTTGTCATCAAAATTATAATTGAATTTTAACGCATGAACTTTCTTAAATATTTAGGTGTTGTTCTATTATACTAATAAAACAATCACATTGAAGAACTATTCAGGACTCTTTCCAACTTTTCATATTATAAGACTCTAACTAAACTTTGCTTTAAAATAAATTGGGAACAGAAAATCACACTGTCTTGAAAGTTTTCCATCGTTCACAATGTTCTAGAAATAAAAGGTCGAAGTCACTCAAAACTTACGCCCCAACGGCTGGGACTTTTCCTATAAATAATAAGGGTCAAGCTGGGAACTTTAGTTATAGCAAGTATTGTTAAACTCCCGACCATATATCACGCACTCACTAGTACATAAATAAAGTTGAATAAACTAGTTATTCTACAACCAAAATAACACTTAGAATACAAAAGTGTTTCCGTACGCGTAAGTGCGCACGATCATAATATTCTACGTACAGAGAGTGGCAGTTATTTGTCGCTTCAAATGGCGGAATTTTAATATAGGCACACACTTCCCGGTGGCTCCCCCGTCATGTAACATTTATGACATTATTACACCAACGTGTGCCCTTATTATAAAACAAACGCAAACAATTCGGCGTGTTTTACATAATCTCTCCAAATTGGATGGATATACCTCGGCAACGTGAGGCTGCTAAAGGCATTACATATATTGAACGTAGATTGCGCGCGCGTGTTTATGAAAGCGCCAGCGCAGAGATTTATTGTTTTTCACAATATTATTTCTTTAGAATTACCTTCTTTTTGTTGGGTTATTATTTAAATTAGGGAACTCCTTACCTTTCCATTTCTGTGAAGCTCGCATTAATAAAATGTCTTTGAACTTTTACATTTCCGTTTTTTTTTGTGTCCTTGTTATTTTGACACGTAAAATCAACACGTTTCGCAATACGTCAGCGAGGCGCTAAAAGGTTCCGCAAAGAAGAACAAACAATAAAAGAACACAAATTACGATTGTGTGAACATTTTTAAAGGTACACGTGCCTTGAAACCGTTTAATACTTAAGAGCAAAGTTGTCGCCTTTGAAACACAAGAACCACCTTCACAGCGATCGAACTCTTTGAAGATCACGTAATGATCTTGTAATAAGATATTTTTATATATTATTATGACAGACACACAAGTCTGTGACCTTAGAAAGTTTTTATAAATTCTGTTGAAATTGAGATAATGTGCTAACTCAAGGATATCGAAAGTCTCACCTCAAGTTTAGAAACAGAACATTAGACCGCGAACAAACGAAACTATAATCTATTTTAATCAAAACATTTCTCAATAAACTTAAAACAACAAACAATTTAAACCGATTGATCAAATTCCGGTTGAATTAGTTATTCTAAGTGGCCATACAGCACAAATTGAGCGCTAGTTTTGCCACACCAGCAAGCTTTAGCACTCAATATTGATAATGATAACATAATGCATTTATTATGCAGCGAGCCCACTTATACGTTATGGTACGACCGGATAATTGGATCTCACCACAAAGCGTCCATTTTCGGTCCTTTCCGAATAATAAGCGGCAGTAAAAATTAAATTTTCAATGAAAATACAGCATCGATAAAATCACGGAGTTCTGCTCGTATCATACGTCGAAATTATGTTAAACCGATGGAAATTCAAAAAGCAAATGACCGGCTGCCTCTAACGAGAGCGCTGTGTGAATATTAGCGAAGTTCTCTGAAGCAGCGAGTCCCAAAGTGGGTGATACCGCCCTTTTAGGTGAGCCAGTATGCATGCAGATACCTGCCTGAAGTATGCAGCGACGCCATTGAATAAAAGAAGCATTAGAGACTGCAGAACAACAATTAGCACTTAGCACTTTAAATTCCTCAACTTGTAACGCTGTTGAAAGTTTTTAAATGAATTTTGAAGATAATAACCGGTCCGTTTTAGTGACAACATAGATGAACTCATGGCGGACCAAGCACTTCTTCTTTCAAACGATCATTTTCTACTGAAAGTCACAATTTTTGTTGCTGTACTAATTCAAAAGTTGTATTATCTAGTATTCCGCATTTATGTAGTAAAATAACTAAAAGAAGATAAATGCAAAATCAATTTAAAACTGTCATAACAATAGTCTGCGTAAAACTTTGAGATCCACCGACCAAAATGGCGGACTCAGTGCGGTTCGTGTTATTAGATTATGGTGCATACATTTTTGTAATCAGACATATCACTTTGAGATGCATCCCCGGAACGAATAGCAGTTCATCGAATTAGCAGACGCCGGCGGATCTGTTCGCCTGTCGGTGTGTTCCGCTTTTGGTTCATTAAACTCTGGAGCGTTTTACACTGAGTAGTTACTTTTTCGCTTTTAGTACGAAATTGTGTGAGTTCTTATATGCTTTGTGGGCGCTGTAAATAGATTAGGGGTGTAGCTTTTAAATACACCTACTTCAAGTAATTTTCGTAAGTCCATGGTCTACGGCAAAAAAAACGCAATATGTATTGTGAATACAGAGTGGCAGGGATATCGACGCACAACCTGCTACCTTGGATTTACTACATACATGATTCTGGTCCCCAGCTACGTCCCTTATTTTTTTTTAAGTGCTGTTTCCTAAAAATGTGTAATAGGTACTTACGCGGTCAAAATGTAGGAAACTGCTAATTTTTCCACAACCATGCACTGAATCCATGGTAACATTTTACGCGTAGATGTCCCTGCCACCCTGTACATTTTATTGTGGTTACGGGAACAATTAAAATCGAAAAATTATCTCTAATTTAGTTGACAATTTTGTGACTATCTTCTTGGCTTTTAGTACTGACAATGTGCACTGTGTTAATTTGTCACGGAATATTTGAATGAGTCTTACATACAAAAATTCGCCTACCTAAATCATCTTCAATTTTGGAGTTCCTGTAAAATAAAAATAACATCTTCTATTTTACGCCATCAACACGTACACACCAACAAATTTTATTCTATCTACCACTTTGTCTGGCGCCAATGCAATACGTACAAATTGAGAACAGTCCGTTGTACTGTCGTTGGAAAGTCATTCACCTGAGCACAGCTCTACTGAAGCTCTTAAAATTGTGTGCGCATCTCTATCGAAAGTTTACAAGGCTATTATGCTGTAGAACTTCAAATAAATGCTTTGGATAAGCTGATGGTAGAGAAAATTGCGAATGTGTGAAGTATTTTGTGTGAGAATAGTTTTAAAGTTTCCATTTTGTTTGTTATTATTATGTTTTCGTCGCAGTAGTTGACCACGACCAGTGGTTATTAAAATAGTGGTCGATTAAAACTCAGAGCGGGACTCTCTCTTTAGTCATTATATTCTAAAAACTGTTATTACATTAGTTTGTAGTACGGTCAGTGACATAAGTCGGTGAACCGTCCAAAGTTTGAAAAGAGATTTGAATGAAAACTGTTTGATTATTAGGTGTATATTGACTATAGTGAAGTATTAGTATACTCTTCAATAACATTAGACACATATTCAAAATAATAATAAGGTTCTACAATATAAATTCGATAATTTCTTCAATCCGAGTGATTGAGAAAATGAGTATCGATTTGACGTATGGACAAAAATGTCGACAAAAAAAGGTTTTTGGCTACTTGGAATGTGTGTATTTTATGTTTTTTTTTTGTAATGTGCGTTTTATTTGTGCAGAATAATCTTTTTTTTTTTCTTTCTGACTGTACCCGATATGACTGAGTTGAAATCAAAATACCTTCCATAAAATAAACTCAGTCATGTCTTAAAAAAGGATGAGTTTAAAAAGATAGCTACATACTATTTTTTATTCTATTTTTTTAGCTGTAAGTCATCCATATTTAACAAATAAATAAATAATCTTGGTTAAGTTATTAATTAGACCCAAAACGGCAAACACTACATCTTAAGTACCAACATAATCGTTTGGCACTTTGGAGAGATGGTACTTATTTATTCTAAGCTAGCTACGTCAGTCACTAAATCTACCCGGTTTCAGGCTATGTCGGTTTTACGATCTAAAGTCACCGCTACTTAAGCAGGGTACCCTTAAGTTTGATGTTTTAGCAAGTAACACCCAAAATTAAGGGCAGTCGATGAAGGTTTATCGTCCTTCTAAGTGGTTCGTCTTGAGGATTAGTCTGCATTAAACGCGATTGAGACGTCCAGTTCATGTTGGTTTAGTTATGACAATCCTGGTGTTCATGAATACACGTGATATATGCATTTATTTGGGGTTTCATTAAAATTATACGTATGTGTATTTTTTTTTTAATAAATGACATTTGTGTTTCAAATATTTGAAACTATGGTTTTAAAAGAGAATGATCTTCAACAAATTTTTGAAGGAGTACATGGTATCAAAACTAAGTTTTTTGTGTATTTCGAGTGGACTCACGATTAAGTGGTTTAAGTACACTATTTCACATACCATAACTGTGTATGTAATGTATTTAGTACGCTTTACGGACTCCTGTTTAACTTAGAAAGTTTAATTACCTGCTACTCATAAAAACGTTAATATTCCCGTAAGAACAAACCTACAGTGCAATAGTGCTCTACTTACGAATTTTCTTTATTCAGGCGAATGGGATAATATCATACGCCCATAGTACGTCCGCTTTGCGACGAAAACCATTTAATGATAGTGCGTTCAATGCCTTCTCTGTATCATCAATAAAGTTCCCAAGACGCAGATGTCGGCAGTTAAATTAATAGTTCTTACGTTCGTTCTCGGATAGCTGAGCTTTATAAACATCTATTATATAAACTATCCTACTTTTATACTCAATCAATCACAGACGAAAAAAAAAACTCTATACGTACACATTTAAAAAAAATAAGTTATTGTTTGTAATGTCGTAATAACAGTTTTTTTTTTTTTTACTAAATGCATGTGAAAGTACGTACGGTACATACTTAGAACAAAAAACACGTTTTAAAATGTTTGTCTGTTCCTTCCGGCTAATCTCCGAAACGGCTGGGCCTATTTTGACGGGCAAATAGCCGATGTAATAAAGAGTAACTTAGGCTACTTTTATTTTATAAAAAGAAATATTATGTAAGTTAAACTCATCACTTGAGAACAGCTAGAGCGATTTGGACATAATTATTTTGTTTTAAAATGTTCGTATCTAACAGTCCAAATTAGGTTTAAATAGAAGAAAAAGTGGAATAATTTTCCGGAAATTTTTCAAATTCTGGAAAACTGTACGCCGTTTTTTCTAAGTGAATTGGAAAACGTCTGTTGGGTCAGCTAGTAAGCAATAATGATTTCAATTTACGAGAAGGCGTAAGTACAGTGTTGGATTACGTTAATTGCGCTAATTAAGTGTGGATATTGTGGTTAATTAACTAATTATTTTTATAAGGGCATTGACCAAATAATTAGTCTAAGGACTTCTCACCTACATATAGTACCTATAAGTATCAGCATACGTATATTTTGAATGCACTTCCTATTGGTACTCGCAAAGTTCATTGACCTACTCAGTGCATAAAATCGTAAAGGAAAAATTAAAGGATGGCACATTCTAGTAAAACAAAAAATTACTTTTATTTTGAGAAATCCTACTAATATTATAAACGTGAAAATTTGTATGGATGGATGGATGTTTATTACTCTTTCACACAAAAACTACTAAACGGATTTGGATATTTGGCACACAGATGGTTTATAAGCAGGATTAACATATAGGATACTTTTTAACACGATATTCCCACGGGATCGAAACTTATGCGGGTGAAACCGCGGGGCGTAGCTAGTAGTTAATGAATCCAAAACAGGAACCTTCTATCATCCGTAATAGTTATGTTCTAAAGAATCTTTTACTAAAAAACAATTGAAATCTCGACTACCTCTTCGGTCCAGTGTTCGCAAGAGAGTATGAAGTCCGATTCGATTCCCAGGTCGGGCAAACTGTTATTGGATTTTTACTATCTGGATATTCTCAGTGACAGCCCAGAGTCTAGACTTATAGTAATAATAATAATAATAATAACCCGTTCTAAAGTCTAGGTCTGTGACGGAAGAGTTTACTTTGCCGGATCAGGTCTAGGGTGAGGAGCCAGACCAAGAGAGATACAAGAACCCGCAACGCAGCATGTGGCGAGCTGTTGGGCAGTAGCGACCCCACGGACCCTATCTCCCGGGAGAAGTCTTGTTCTTCACCTCTGGCTTGCCTTTATTGGCCGGCTGGAGTGACCACTGACGAGGAACAGAGCTCCCACCTCATTTTTGCCTTTATTGGCTGGCATGAGTAGAGATTCGCAAGAGCAAATGTGCTCGGAGGAAGGAAGTATTTCAGTAAGATGCTGGTAGGGATCTTGACCGTACTTCCGGGGTTGTCCTGATAGCCGTGGAATACTTCTCCACTCCTTATAAGCACCTCAGGATATGTTGCCCCCTTTTCGCTATAGCACTATGTGCTAGCGACCGTTTTCGGGGGCCCATTATTGAGCGTGCAAGTCATCCCCTGCTATTTCATCTGTCAATATTATAATTGTCATTGGTCAGGCAGGGGACATAGACCTTCCATAGTTCAAGGTCAACGAGCCACCCAAACGCATAGCCCAGTATACTTTGTTTCTATGTTCTGCAATAGTCCTGCACCAACCGGGGGTTGTCCTTGGGCGCACTTGCATGGTGCATAAAGGGATAATCGACGGTTGGTGCCTCCTCATCATTTATTTAGAAATGTGTAAAGGGCCTCTGCGAGTTGGCTTTGGCCACTAGTACGCCTTTCAAAGGTCCGGGACTCCAGGGTCCCGAGATGTGTCAAAAAAAAATGATAATAATGATTTTTATTTCGGATCAAAGAATCAATGCATTTAGACCCGGTTGATGACAATAGACTCGCCCCCTATTACATGGGACTTAACCATTACTGGCGACATGTGAATGTATTATAGGTACCTTTGCCCAACCCTTCGGGGAAACAAGGCTTGATGTTATCTTATGTAAATTAAAACCTGTGTCGCACAGAAAATTACATTGCAACTACAGTACATTTTAATTTCGTCTAACAGTTACTACCCATCGTGTTAGTCGTAAAAGGAGTGAGCCGTAAACCTAAATATTCCTACTTCTTTGTCTGAGAGCGCTGTAAATTAAAAAAAGGGGCCATGCTCGAGTTTTGTAGACAGTAAATGGCTTATACGATAGTATAATTAATTTTAGTTGCAGTGACTAGCTAATTGATGCCATATTTTTAGGGATAATGGGGTTATTGTTAGGAGCGGATGTTATTACTATAGGTACACTTCTGCTTAACCCCTCGGGAAATACAGGCGTGATGTTATGTTATTATTAGGGCAGTATTTTGAGTTATAACTTTTAGAAGATTAAGTTAGGTATTTTGTGTGATAATAAAAATCAGTTTGTGTGATACACCTATTCGAAGGGCTTACCTTTAAAAGTGCATAGAGCCCATACTTAAAGCTATAATGGTTTCCTATTACCATTAATCTATTCTGCTTTATTCGTCTTAATTAATTATAATGGCATGCCAATGAAGTGGCTAAGAACCTCCCAAAACTTTAATAACCAAACCACAACATGCCTAAAAGGATGGCATAAGCCCGGGCATATGCCGTCTTTTTCCATATGCCCTGGATCAGAGAAATAGCTCTTACCATACTTTGTGTTGATGTCGGCTCAATGGAGCCACATTGTCAAAAACATATTTGAAACCACATCTGATTATGGCTAGATAAGCCGATTGCAGATCATATAAAAATGTGCATATAGATAATGAGACGAGAAAAACACTAGAAATATTAAACACAAAAAAAATACAAAAAAATTACAGTCCCCTTAGGCTTTTAAAATGCACAACCCTAAAACGTCTCATGGAAAGAAAAAAAAGGACCACCACTCTAAAGTACTTACCCACACAGAAATAAAAAATATTTCGTAATGGACGCATTTAAAAATGTAGCGCACGTTTAGTGGGAAGATAGTTGGAGTTGAAATTTTCTTTTCGAGAGGGAAAATTTTCACTCTCGCCTCCTCATTAGTGCGGGGAGGCTTTTGAGAGGGTGCATCTCGCTTTGCAACTGCAATTCACGTTTCCACACGTCTCGTATGTACTCATATTTATTATGGCTTAGCTAAAAAATCGACGAGTGTGATTTACACAGGTAAATTTAGAGCGTTTTAGTTTTATTTTTGGTAAATCGATGAAAAAGTAGTTTTAATGTTTGGTTTGAGGCTAAAATTCCTTTTCGACCGCAATATTTTGATTAATGACACTAATTAAAGTACCGGAATAACGATTCGGCGGTGCCTTTAGAGCTCCAGCTTATACCTATTTTTTTTGTGTTACGTTCACCAGCCTATTAGCAAAGCTTTGACTTTATTACAGATCATGACTGTCAGACACTTATGTCTGACAGTCATGATCTGTAATAAAGTGTCTAATATGTGTCACCACTCCTTAGAGTGGTGACACATATTAGACACATAAACATAGAAATAGATAAAGTTCGAATTATTTAGCTACATATCAGAGAAAAAAGATAAAGAAAATTTGTATCACGGCAGACATTTGTGTCCAGCTTAAGGTGCTGCTCTTCATTGATATGGCCATTACCCAACAGGTTCCTCATTCCCGAAAGGATCTGTCGACATGTTGGATAGATTATAAGAAGGCCTATGACTCGGTGCCTCATTAGGGTGCTGGAGTTGTATAAAGTATATACAACTCTCCTTCCTGATGTCGCAATAGAGGACGGTCCTTTGCTATCCAGGATGTCCAAATATCCAGAGGAATAGCGAGCCGATAAGGATCGAGCGAGGCATTTTCCAAGGCGACAGGTTGAGTCCGCTTTGGTTCTACTTAGTCACAATAAAGTCAAATAATTTATTTCAAGTAGACAATTGGCGACAAACACATGACGACACGGTTGGCGCAGTGGCTGAGCGATCGACTGCTGCACTGTATGTCGCGGGTTCGATTCCCGCACGGAACAAATATTTGTATTGCCTACAGGTAATTGTTCCGGGTGTGGCTGTTTGTGTATGTGAGTTTAATTGTTTGTAAACGCACCCACGATACAAGAGTAATTCCTAGTGTGGGGCAATATTTAATAAAAAAAAAGGCACTTTTAAACGTCAATTCACAAGAAAATAGAATTCGTTCCAGTTAACCCTTCCAAAATATAGTTTCGTATGGAGAAGAACTGGCAAGAAACTCCATATTTACTTTTTTAATGTAATATTAGAGTATGATTTATTTCCGTAATAAAAAATAAACTATAGAGAAGTGACTGTACGGTTATACCAATTCTTGTTTCACCACTACAAACACATTTTCAGAGGCTATGTCCCACTTTTAATCGGTTTATCTCTAACGCACACAATTAACATTTTATTCGCCTTAATTGCTCGACTAAAGGTTTTATTGCCTTAATTACGAATCGAAATAACAATTCAAACGATGCCCGATATGTAATAAAATCAATTTATTAATTGGCAACATTTATTTTCGCTGCACTTTCGCTTCCACGGTCAACAAAATGTCAATGGTAACTATTTGACATTGACAGTACCTTGATTGTAGCAGTAACGGTGAAATTCGTAGTGCAAGTGGCTTTGACTATACCGTAACTCGGTCATTGGCGCCGATTCCCTTGTTCACAAACTAAACTAAATTTAAGTTCAGTGCATCTCTTTCTTTCTATTTCATTAAGAAAAGGACAGAAGATAAAATATTAGTTTAGTCCTGTCAAATTAGTCAGCGCCTGACGTAAATTGACGTATTTTTAGTAGCAATGTTTTTAATCACGTCTAAACTGTCTATGGAGCGTCTTAATTTTACAGGACTAAACTAAAATGTATATTCTGTCCTTTTCATAATTAAATAGAAAGAAAAAGATTCACTGAACTTTAATTTAGTTTAATTTGTGAACAAGGGAATCGGCACCATTGACAGAGAGCAATCAAATTTTCAAGTTCACAGATCTAATCGATTGATAAGGATCGATTCTATTAAGATCTAATGAATACAGAATCGATACTTTGACGAAACAATCTATTTGTTTACAATTACGTGACCATTGCTAATGTTATTGAAATCTTATTTATTATTATTATTTCCTTTATTTCATCCAATTACTTATAAATTTGATTTTTCAATATTTTTATAAACAAAAAGATAAAAAAAACATTAAAAAATAGTAGCCCACCGGTATCGGGAACAGGGTCCAAGCTACCGTTGGTCAGGGCTCCAGAGAGAGAAACCTCCTGACAATGCGAGCCGTGTCCAGAAGTACCGCTTTCTGAATCAAGCCCTTGATCCAGCTGCCCAACGAGAGCCTCCTCAGGTGTTAGTCGAGGCTCTTGGCTATTAAGCCATTGGCTGTCATGACTATCGGCACAATGATTGCTGAGTCCACATGCCGCATGTCGATAACCTTGCGAGCCAAGTCAAGATACTTGATTTGTTTATCTTTCTCGGCTCTCACGAAGGTCTCATCATGCGGGACGGTTATGTCAACAATCATTGCGCGCCGCTCTGATCGATCCACCACCACTATATCAGGCTTATTGGCAACAATAGTCCTGTCAGTGATGATAGATCGATCCCAGTACAATGTGATATTTCCATTTTCAAGAACTGGGTCGGGCACATACCTGTCCCTCAGATTCTACAAGGCTGTGTAATTCAGAGCAAGTTGCTGATGGATTATCCTGGCTACAAGGTTGTGTCTATGCAAGTACATTATTAATTATTATCATTATTATTTATTCAGCACCAGCTTTTGAAAAAAATTTTCAGCACTATAGGCATACACATAAGCACCATCAGCGTATAATATTCCCACTGCTGACACAGGCCTCCTTTCTTCGAGAAGGAGTGGGCAGTAATCTACCACGCGGGCCCAGTGCGGGTTGGTAGATATGTCTTCGATTTTTTTGTTTTAGGACATACCTGTTTCCTCTTGATGATTTCCTTCACCGTTTTGAGCGCTAAAGGCATAAAATAAATTCAATTTTTTTTTTTTTTTTTTTCTTTCTTTTCCTTTTTTTTTAACGTTGCCCCACACTAGGAATTGCACCTTTATCGTGGGTGCGTTTACAAACATTTAAACTCACATACACAAACAGCCAGACCCGGAACAAGTACTTGTAGGCCATACAAATATTTGTTCCATGCGGGAATCGAACCCGCGACACGCAGCGCAGCAGTCAATCGCTTAACCACTGCGCCAACCGTGCCGTCCATTTGAAAAATAGTCGTTATAAATAAAAATACTAAACTAATAACCAGTTATAAACCCAAGTGCAACTAATTAAAGTTATTGCAAATACGCATTTTTTACATTTGTAAGCTATTTGCTTTACCCGACAGGTGTGCCTACCAATTACGATTCCGGTTATTAAAGCTTAGGTGTTCATTGAAACACCCACGTAAATATAATATAATATTAATGTTTATTAATGCAACACAGAGTAGAGGGGCTCGTGGCTAATTAATAATAGCCGCAGGGGTCAATCGATCAGGTTAAGCTTCGCTTGCCACGGTCGGTCCGTGGGTGGGTGATGTTAACATACCGAAACCTCCATGACTCGGAAAGCACGTTAAGCCGTTGGGCCCGGCTGTCTTCGTGGATCTTTGACAGTCATTACGGGTCGTCAGAAGCCCGAAAGTCTGAAAACAGGTCTTACCAAGGGGTATCGTATTACCCAGTAACTGGGTTGTATGTGGAGTTTAGATAGGCAGTTGGTCCATGTAAAATACTGGTGTTTAGCTGCATTCGGTTAGACTGGGAGCCGACCTTAATACAGTTGAAAAAAAATTAGGCAGATTGAGTGCAATACCACGTGTTTTTTTTATATCCCATAACTCTAGGGGGTCATTGTACTCATCATTATGACCAACTTTTACTATGGACCAAACCCGTAATCGCGAAACAAAAATGTGGTGTTCCCTACATTTTGACGAGTTATACGAACATAAATGTAGGGAACAGCTGATTTTTTTTCTGCGCTTTCAGGTTTGGTCCCATAGTAAAAGTTGTTCATAATGATGAGTACAATGACCCCCTAGAGTTATGGGATATAAAAAAAACACGAAAAAAACTCTTCTTGTTGCATGTTAATTAATTTGAGATTATATTTGTCGAAGTTGTCTAAACTAATATTATAAAGAGATTTTTTTTAATATTCGTATGCTTCGCTTTCACGCTATAACAGCTGAACAGATCTGAATGAAATATGGCACATATGTAGACCATGACCTGCATAAGAACTAGGATACTTTTTATCCTAATTTTCCCATGGGCCCGAGACGTATGCGGGTGAAACCGCGGGCCACAGCTAGTAAGTAATAACAAGATGTACTTTCATGCTCTCTGCTACATGATCTATCTTTCTTTTCTTTCTTATTTTCTGTCTACACGCCATAAACATAGAGTTGTATCACATTTACGGCAAGATTTCTGCCGAATGAAAGACCTACTGCAAACTAGATAATACCTATATTATACGTTTATTCAATAACAGCTTTTCTTGAAAACATCCCTTTTTCCTTTGTATCACCACAAGCCTTTGTAGTGTTGTGTTGTTGAGTACGGTTTCACGTCGTTTGTGAGCCTGTTGATAAACCGTTAGCTACAAAAATGGCGGCAGTACATCACTACTCACTAGTGACGCGCTTGTGAGATATACGAGCACTATAGTAATCCGTTTTGCTCGGTTGGCTTTCAAAACATATAAAGATAACAAGGATATTGTTTTGTATTGAAGTTTTTTCGTGTACGCCTAATGGTAAAGTTTACATCTCTACAGTCCGGCCGTCGAGAGAATGCGTTCCTGATACCTGTCAGTGCGACAATGCTAGTAGCTAATAAAGATCGTATAACACGTATTCGTTTATATGAAACTGACAGGTGTCAAGAATGCATTGTCTCGTCAACCGCACTGTAGGCAGAGTAGAGTAGTTCCTCATTCCTCTTTACTGCTCGTAAAGAGGAATGAGGAACAGGGTGTAAAGTTCACTCATACTCTATACATAGAAAAGCGAGGATCCTCCGACCAGACGGGTGTTGTTTCTGGCGGGCAACTGCCCAACAATTGATGTTGGTAAGTTTGTATATAATTATGCTAATTGCTCCGTAAACTCTGGTTGCGAGATGCAGGATTGGTGTGAGGTCAGTATGACGCGTTGTTCGCATGTGGTGTTGTAGATACCGCTACATCACTCCCCTCCGGAGACCGGAGGTCAATAGTGGGCTGAGTCTTGTACATATCTTGCGATGTTTGCCAGGCCAGCTGAGGTTCCAGTGAGTCGGAACCGGTTGCCGCATAGTTCATGGTGAGTCGGAACTGTCTGCGGACATGTCCCCAGTGAGTCGGGGTGGCGCTACGTTATACTCTAGTGCGTCGGATGAAGTACAGCGCCGGGTTGAGGCTGGCTGCTGCGTCGACCAGGAGAGGAAGCTCCGCTTGTTAACCGGCCGAAAGTGCAGTGTGCTGTGCCAAGATTGCTGATGAGTTCAGCCTCATCAGCAACGTTGTCTGGTCATTACCCTCAGGAGTAATGACTAGATATGCGCGGTCGCTGCATGCTGGTGGTCAGGATAGCCGTGGATGCTGGCTGGCTGGATCACTTGCCGCTAAAGCTTGCGGGAGTGATGATGATGACGTCACGCTGAAGCCTATTTCCTCGAAGGCTGCGCTGACGTTCATGTTCGGGGTCACCAGTATAGAGGTATGAGGAACAGGGTGTAAAGTTCACTCATACTCCGTAGAAAAGGGAGGATCTTCCGACCAGACGGGTGTTGTGTCTGGCGGGCAACTGCCCAACGATTTATGTTGGGAAGTTTGTATATATGCTAATTGCGCGGTAAACTCTGCATGCGAGATGCAGGATTTGCGTGACGTCAGTACTCGTATGACGCGTTGTTCGCTTGTGGCATTGTAGATACCGCTACAGCAGGAGAACCTTTTCTCTTGTTGGCTGAGTTGAATTAAACCAACTTTCAGCTTTCAGATATAGGAACCACTTTAGCCAGCTTTAGCTATATGGAGCATTTTATTATACATAACTTTAAGCAGTTTCCCGAGACGAAGTTTCACTTAGAAACTTAGAAATAGCTAAGAAATAACTTGCTTTCTACGTGCAAGATTGTATTTCTAGTTTACAAAAATATTAGTTAAGTAGTTAGTATTTTTTACCTAAAAATGCAACGTATTCCCATGAAAAACTAATCAAATCAAATCTTGACAATAGGCAAGCAACAAACATAAAAAAATAAGGATATATTTTTAGTTGGTTTCTTCGTTCGCGATAGTACAGGAAGCTTTTGTAATCAATCTTTTTATCGTAACGAGTACCTACCGCGCTCTAGCGAGCACTGGATGAGAAAACGGACGATATTCACAACAAGGCAACTGACCTGAAACTGGATGAAGAGAATATAAAATAAAATTATGAAAAAGGTTAATGAGGATAGAAAGGAAATGAATAAGATGTAAAGCTTTGGTTTCCTAGAAAAAAAAAATCCTTTTCGTTTTTCCTAGAAAAACGGTTGCGTCAAATACAATAATTTAAAATAAAATTCACCAGTACTTCACATTAAGGTGTCAAAAAACGTTCTGTATTTGAACAGCTGAGCTTTGGTTTCCTAGAAAAAAAGGGTCTGTCATATATTATTCTGGCTGTCTTGAAACTGTCGTTTATTTGACATTAAATCAAACCCCGCTTCCCAAAGATTTAAATCGTTAGATTTGCTCTCACCATACTTAGTCACGCGAAAAAGTGTCCATATTGAGGAGAGTGAGCTCATCATCATCATTTCAGCCGAAAGACATCCACTGCTGGACATAGGCCTCCCCCAAGCACCTCCACTTCGACTGATTCTGTGCTTCCCGCATCCGGGTTCCTGCGGCTTTCACAAGGTCGTCGATCCACCTTGTGGGAGGCCTTCCAACGCTTCGTCTTCCGGTTGACGGTCGCCACTCCAGAACTCCAGAACAATTCGGCCCCATCGGCCATCTGTTCTCCGAGCAATGTGCCCTGCCCACAGTGAGGTTACACATAATTGAATAGCGTTTCTATGACAAACAAGTCAAGCCGCAGTGACTTGACTTGTTTGTCATGGAAACGCGTCATTGCGTCAGTGGTGTCAAAACGAAACAAAAGCGCGACTGTCTTTTGAAGCGGTAGGGCGAATCTAACGATTTAAATCTTTGCCACTGTCATCATTATCATGACAGTACTCTTCTAGGAAACCATAGCTGTACGGATCTACGAAGTTTACGACATTATGATATTTATTATAAACAAAACATCATGTACATCATCAGCAATAATGCTAGTACTGAAGTCAACGACACGTTTTTCGAAGTCTGGTAGGTACGGATATATAACCCTAAAAATACAAAACAATAAAATAGGCATCACCGAAAACTAAGTTATTTTAGAAACCTTTTAGTTTAGGTTAATTACTCTCGCGCTAAAATAAATAGCTTGTAGAAGTAAACCACGAAAATACCACCTACATTTTAGTCTAGCCGAACCGCCTCTGACTAAGTACATATCAGTTTTAGGTACGAACTCTATGTATTTAGGATTTTAGGATATTCTCGAGAAACTACTAAACTAGAATCTGGGCACGTTTTTATAACAAAAACCTTTTTGCCGATGGAGATTTTCAACATTTTCGTATTTTTTTAACGCAAAAAATATACATAATAACTACCTATTCCGGAAAATAGCTGGATAAAAATCAAGAACCTTTTGTTCCAACCAAAATTTCCCGGTAGTCAATAAACGGAAGAATTCCAAACGCAAAAGTAAACGTTAGCGACACTACAAAGCTATTAAATAGAATATGCAATTACCTACCAGTTACCATTTACGTAAACCTCTCGAGTCATCGGTTGTCCTCATAGTAGCATCCTGTTTGCCTCGGGAACCTTTTTTCTTTCACCATTTTGCTCTAGTTTTTCCGCGTTCAAACTGGTTAGTCGCAACAGGATATGTTAGAATCGAAGTAATGTTACGTATAAACATTTTATGGTTATTTAGGTGAACATGATGAGTTGGATGCAATTAGAGGAAATTGCTTTAGAGTGAGGTGTCGTAGTAAGAAAAAAATTATAGCGGTTGGTGTGCCTGCTGTTGACTCATCGTTGGTGACAAGTTCTTCAATAAGTAGTACATTTTTAAATAAATAAATAAATAATTTATTTCTTACCACAAATTACACAGATAGTAATTAATAGTCAACAGACACAATTTCATAATTAATTTGTGGAAGACTGGTGCCTAAACTAAGTTTTTTACAAAACCTGTATGTCAGGTCACCAATAGTAGATAATGTAATTCTTTATCTGTGTGTTCCAATAGATATAACGATCCACTTATGTGACTCTAAGAGTTTCAAACGGTTGGTTAACATAACATACTTACGTCAAATAATAACGATTACGTAATCATTAATATTTGACGTAAGTCAAGGCCATAACATACTTACGTCAAATAATAACGATTACGTAATCATTAATATTTGACGTAAGTCAAGGCCATAATTTTGTAATTTTAACTTGAAACAACGCCTTTTTTTTGGGGTGACGATAGTTAGCGCAATTTTTGACGAATACGCGCGCTTCAAGTAGACGTGAAACAACCCGCCTTAATTTAGATGAAAGAGTTAAGTTTTAAAAATGCTGTCCGTTTGCCGTGGTAAATTCATTCCAAGAACAAAGGAAAATTAAACGAAATAAAAAATGGTAGATATTACCTAATTTAATAACTTATGACGGCTTCGCCCACGTGGAGGTTGTAAATTATACCACGGGAAAGTACTGTTTCTTGCCCGTTCTTCTCTAGGTACCTACTACGCTTCAGAATGAGCAACTAGCTTTAGGTTTCTGACTGACCGACCCCTTGACCATTCAAAAAGGTCTGTAATTGGTTTATCTGAAATAGATGCCTTTTTTTCATTTTTTTTTTTTTCAGGGTGGGAAATCATCAAATGACCCCTCCCGCTCTGGGTGGAGCAGAAGGGAGTGTCAGACTCTTACTGACTAAAACCCACCCGTGTTCCTTCCTTAGCCCTTTATGTACCAGGGCAGCGGTAACCCTTTCGGACGATCCCGCTACCCCGGCAGGCTTCGGCCCTGTCGGGCCCCGTCAACTATGCTGACATCTCTTTGAGGCGCACGTGGAACACATACGCGCCGTCCGGCACGGGCCTGGTCCTGATCGGACGGAGAGCTACCCATTGCTCTCCGCCCGCAGGCCCGCGCCTACGGTGGCCGGGAGTCGTCACGCGGCTCCCGACGCCCGGAGCGTCTTCCTCGGCGGCTGAGGCGTGAGGATCTCTCCCTCGCCCATCCCGCCACCTCCTTCGCTAGCATGACTGCTTCGCAGAAGGAGGTGACCACCTCCCACTCCCTCTCGCCCCGGACCATGGCTTGCACCAGGGCCGGGCGCGAGAGGTCGCCGCCGCTGCCGATCGCCTCTACGAGGACACGGCGGTGCTCTGCCCAAGCGGGGCAGACCTCCACCGTATGCTCCACCGTGTCCTCTGGGCGATCCTCGCAGTGGTAACACCCGGGCGTCTCCTCCCGCCTGATGATGTGCAGGAACCTCCCGAAACATCCGTGTCCGGAGAGGACCTGCGTCAGGCGGTAGGTGAGAGCGCCGTGACGCCTCTCTAGCCACTCCTAAAAGAGGGGTCTTATCGCCGCTATCGTGGCGTGCCCTGCGCTGGGTTGCGATAGTCGCGCCTTCCACCATGAGATCGCGCCGGAGGTCCGTCCGCTCCGCCGCGATTTGCCGCGGGTGCGGAGTTTCCCCCCGACGTAGTGCCTCCGCGCGCCAGTCATACAGGCGCGCGAGGACTATCCCCTCCAGATCTCATGGTGGCAGTCCGGCAAGGAGGCTTGCTGCTTCGCCCGAGATCGTGCGGTACCCCCGGATTAGCCTTACGGCTACCACCTTTTGGGGCGCGTTTAGGTAGTGTGCGGCTCGAAGCCGCAGTGAACGTGCCCATACCGGGGCCCCATATAGGGCCATGGACCGCACGACCCCCGCGTTAAGCCTCCGGCAGGAGGCGTTTGGCCCCCTCAGGTTGGGCAGGAGCCGCTTTAAGGCGGCCCCGGCCCATTCCAGTTTGGGGGCCAAACGTCGGAAATGCTTGACGAAGTTCCACCGGCTGTCGAGGACGAGACCCAGGTATCTCATCTTTGTCTCGACGCCGATGTGAACCCCTCCTACCATCAGTTGGGATCCCGAAGGTGGCCCGTACCGGGGCCTATGAAAGGACATGGCCTCGGACTTGTGCAATGCCACCTCGAGACCCAACTGCCGGATCCTTTCCACGACTATCGCAACCCCGCGTGTCATCGCGTCGGCCGCCACCTGATGCGACCTCCCCTGCGCCAGGACCAGCGTGTCGTCAGCGTAGCAAACTACACTGACGCCATCAGGGAGGTCGGCCCGCAGCACCCAGTCGTAACCGATGTCCCACAGGAGCGGCCCCAGAACCGATCCCTGTGGGACACCGCACGACATCTCTCGCCGGTTCCAACTCCCGTCGCGACCGGGGTAGATGACGGCTCTGTCCGTCAAATACGCCCCGACTATTCGACGGAGGTAAGTCGGCACCCGGTGATACCGGAGTGCCTCCCCTATGCAGCTCCAGGGCAGGGTGTTGAACGCGTTGGCGATGTCGAGTGATACCGCCACGACCACCCCACCCCGGGACACCGCGTCCCCCGTCGTGAGGGCTCTCACGCGCATGATGGCGTCCACCGTCAAGCGCCCCTTGCGGAAGCCAAACTGGCACTCCGCAAGATCCGGCCCCGTCCTCACCAGGTGCCCGACGAGGCGGCCCGCAATCACTCTCTCAAAGAGCTTGCCGACCTCGTCGAGCAGCACTATGGGCCGGTATGCGGACGGAGAGTCCGCAGGGCGCCCTGGCTTCTGAATGAGGACCAGCTTCCCCGTCTTCCAACGGAGTGGAAACTGACCTCTCTCCATGCATGCGCTTAAGAGCGCCTCCAGTCGAGGCCCGAGAGCCCTCGAGGCCAGGACCCAGGCTTTACCCGGCAAGCCGTCGGGTGAAATAGATGCCTTGAGTTTATGTTTACTACTGGGATAAACCATATCCTATATCCTATCCCAGGTCAAGGTATACCTATGTGCCACAATGGGAATCCGTTCCGCTGTCAACGCATGGGAGTAACAGATAGACAGAGTTACTTATGCATTTAAAAATATAAAATTAGTAGGTATGGATTTGTATTGAGTTCATGACACATACTTGTCGATTCTCAATTTCGTCCAACTTGTTTTTCACCCACCTAAAGAAAGAATAAAGTTTATTTGGACACAGTTCGTGAAATACAAAATTAACAAAATAAAAATAATGTTTCAAACAACAATAGTTTGTGCCTCACGGCTGCGCCAAAAGGGTCCATTTCAGCATTAATGCCAGACAGATGCTGTCTGACGCTGGATTTCTAATGAACCACCAAAAAACCACCACCGCAAAAAAACGGATGACTAACAACTCTATCCAGTGATAGATAACGCCCTAACTTCGAGGACACAAACTTTCCCCAGCACTTTGCTAGCACAACGTTAACAAAGTATTAATATTTTCTTTTTGCCACGACGTCGCTCCGGGTAAGCGTCACCTCGCGCCTCGTGAACCCATTATCATTAATCTTACAGAAGCTACGCTAAAGATAATGTTCCCGAGTCTTCCTATAGAAAAACAATATCAAGTATAATCAGTTATCTTTGAAAATTAAAGCGTCAAAGTTGAGGAGGCAGCAACACTTATCTTGAGGGATCAAGTCATTTGTTTTGGGTTGTGACGATATATTATAACGTAAACGGTTTAGAAGTGTTTTGATGGCGTCTCGATTTATAATTTCAAAGTTCAGAAGTAAGATAAAATTTGACTTAATTTTTACCGTTAAAGGGGAAGCGCCAGGGCAGCCTGCGAAATTCAAATTTTCTTACGTTTTTTGCAATTTGCAGGTCAGTGTCACATCGCAGTAATTACTTTTAATCAAAAATATTAAATTTTCAGTTCTGATTTCATTACTACTTTATTAAATGTAGATAAATGTTTTGAATTTATATCTATTTCTTGAAAAATCTACAAATGTAGCCTATTTCGCCATTTGTTTACCAAAATTAACTATACCCTGTCCATGAGGTAAACCGTTTTTTGACAGCTGTCTTAGAACGTACATATTCCAGATTACGTAAAAGTTAACTTTAAAATGCGTGATAAAATAAATATATAAACTGCCTTATCTTATTAAATTATCTATTTAATACCGTACGTGTATCAATCAATGTATTGTTGCTGCAATTACTAGTTTCATCTGTCATAAAACGGTTAACCTAGGGGACAGAGTATAACACATACTTTTCAGAAACCTGTGATATTAAAAAATTATGGTGCCACCCCAGATTTGCCATCGCTTGTAAGACGAATAAAGGAGCATAAAATGTACCAGCACTTTGTCAGCCATTTAGGTACTATATAACATTTAATCGGTAAATTGTGGCTTACGTAAAAGTTGAGCTATAAAGGATTTACACATAATCCTTTATTGCGTCACAAAAGATGTACAAACTATATTGAGCACGCCCACCTGATAAAGATATAAGTAGTTTGAAAGCAATATTTTCAGGAAATTGGACCAGTATTCAAAATCCATGAGGTCGAAGTTCTAGGCCTTGTTCAGATAAAGAGATGTATGCGCGTACGTGTACCTACGCGTATTTAGCAGGCACGCAGGTATTCGAGAGGTATTTGAAGTCAATACGCATTGCTTTATTGCGTCCAAAACGCGTGTAAAACATCACGCGAAAAAGGTCAATTTAAAAGTAATTGAAGTTTATAACCGAAATTAAACACATCACACCGGTACCAATCGAGTTGGGTCACATTTGATTCCTCCCAAACCCTTCCTATCCGGATCCTTTCGTAATATATTTTATCACGGCAATAAATGGCTGAACCATGCATAACATTGTGTCGGACCTCCAATTTATCTCGTCAGGAACAATCCAATTATATTTTTTCTGCCAAATAGACACATTGGAGTCGAACGTGGCACTGGATATATTGTTGCGAGTGCCCAGTGCCGCTTCGTTGATTTTATCTGGTGTTTTATGGTGTGCCTACACTGCTATGTCTGTCTGGGGTTACGAATTTACATGCTAGAACGGTTGGATACGCACGCCTATGTTATTAAAACTGAATTTACGTAGACACACAGTCTTCATTTATTAATTGTAAACCGACTTTACAAGCATCATGATATGTGTATGATGAATTACGTAATCAAGACAAAGGGTTGTCAAGGAAAAACAAAACTAGCCAAGAGTTCGCATGAGCACCTTGCAAAGAGCCTTTAAGGGCTTTAAGCCCTTTTCTTGCTTCCTCATAAGCCTTGTTAGACTAATAGTGAGGAACTTTGCGGCTGTTTGCAGCATTAATTCGCAGAAGAAACCAAATTCCATGTCTCATTTATGTTGCCTAAACAATTATAAACAATGAAGATATATTTATTGGTATCATCTAAATAATAATCCGAAATATTGTTGCTGAATTTGTGTGCTGAATCATTTAATTTATTATTGCCATAGACACGCCAAGAGAAACCGTAACAAATTCTACCTCAATATTTCACTTAGATGGGGATACATTTTAATATAAAGTCAGACAGATTAAACTGGCTAGTCGCCCACTGAGTTTACCAAAGGGCTTCATTTCGTAATTGGTGTTCATTGATGGAATAGCACACCGACTGAGCTCATTCCGAAATGCGAACCCCATTCTGTGCAATCCTACTGCACAAGCTAATAAGAAATTACGGAGATTAAAGTCGGCCACTGTAAAAATATATCGTCATCTATTTGATTATGATGAGTAGATAGTCTTCTTTTTTTACTTATAAATTAAAATGATGAATTATGGTGTCAGAAATATCGATAAATTACTAGAAAAAGTGTTATAAGAAACAGGTGTTGTTGTGTTGTGTCTGTGTTTGTTTTCTAGTTATTTACATTGTACGATCCCTTGCTAGACCATACATTACTTTTAGATGAGAGATGAATGGAATAAAAGAATTTAAGTATTAAAACACTACTGTATTGTCCCAAAGGTACTTAAAGGTAAAATGAGCTTAATGGACTGATGGTGTGGAAATGAAGTGAGTGACGCGGCCCTTGTTGGCTGTAACGAGAACGCCTGGCTGACTTGATAGCCCAACGCGAACTGAACTAATTATTATGAGTTGAAATGAATGTGTGGCATGAACTGCTGAATTGCAGAATGTGCGGTTGCACCGTACATACTGACAATAACATGAAATACATGAAATTTTCACTGAGTTAGAGAGTAGTAACTCTCTAACTCAGTGAAATACGTAATAAAATTAATAATTTCGTTAAATTGTATTTGGACAAAGCCTTTTATACGGTTCATCAGATTTCTTAAGCACTTAGGATCATTGAAAACGTCGTCAAAATCTCAAAATAGAACCAGAACAGACAATTCTATAAAGACCCTTTTTGTTAACCACCCATTTAATTATTGCTCCGCAAATAATTTCCCGAAAAAAAATCCAATAGCAATCATTACGATTGTATTCAGAAGCGTTGGACGATCGCCTCAAAGGACCGTTTCTCGATTCAAATATTCCATTTGGGAATAACGAAACAACGGGCGCCGAAACGCGTCCGGTTTCGACTGAGTAAATCCAATTTTATTACGCTAATAAAAGGCAATCCAATTAAAGCTGGAGATTTTTTACTGGCGTTGCTCCGGTCTGGCCCAGTAGGGCTCTCCAGTGAAGGGGCGGGATTCAGCGTGCTACAGGTTTCAGATGTAACTGTTGCTGTAACGAGTACATGGCTCCTTGAGCGAAATCTTAAGAGGACGAAGTAATGGCATGTATAATTTAGAAGCCGTGGTTTTAATATGATTAAAGCTTGCTCGGTGCTTTTATAGAGGGAATGAATAGCTAACGTTAAAATGGTTAGGTGTTACTCTTAAGAGGTTTAAAGTGGTAAGAGATGTAACACGGAATTCGGTTACTTTGTGTTTAAGACTAGCTGCCGCCCGCGACTTCGCTCGGATATGTCGATAAAAAACTTTAAAAATCCTTTCCCGGGGTCCAAAGTATCCCCATACAAAATTTCATCAAAATCGGTCCAGCAGTTTTGGAGATTAGCCGGAACAAACAGCCAGACAGAAAGAAATTTTAAAAATTGTTTTTTTGTTATAAGTATATACTTTCATATGCATTTATTAAAAGCTGTTATTATGACATTAAATAAGACACTTCAATTTTATTTATTTGAATGGATAGATAGTTCAGAGTTTCAGACAATGCTGAATATTTCATTAAAATATATTTATTTCTGTAATTTATTTAAATTACAATTATGACAAACTATTTATACTAGGCACTCAAATAAAACTAAGTAACTGTATAAATAAATACAAAAACAAAAGGATATTTAGGCGTCAAAGTACTCGTCCGCATCACTGTCATCCGGAAACGGGCCCAGAAGACTGGCAACATTGCCACGTTGACTGGCAATGCTAATTCTTTGGCCAAAGAACGACCCAGCCCTCTATTTAATTTAATTAAATAGATCGAAATATTCACAAAGTAAAATATGTGCATTGCAAAGGGCATACACAGAACCGAAAACGCCAATACACTTAAATAACAAATTGGTTGAGTACTCTAAAAGCGGCAATGGGTTACGCCACTTAAACGCACAAAGTGCCAAACGTTCACACGATGGGGAAATAAATAAAATAATAACAAAGGTGTGATGGAATCATAATGGCTTTTGAAAGCTTAAAAACCCATGTTCGGTACCTACATCAAAATAACTACATTATCCAAAAACACATAAATCTATGAATACCAAAAATACAGATATACTCGTACAGTGCCACAAGTTTTTTTTTTGTAGCCTACATTTTGTCCCACTGCTGGGCATAGACCTCCCTTTTTTCCTTCTAAACCTCCCTGTCTTGTGCGATCTCTGGCCATGTTGGCCCTGCAAACGTTACCAGATCGTCGATGTCCTCCCTCAGGCGTCCAGTGAGTGACGATCTTTGCCCATCTCTCCGGGTGCATTCGCGAGACGTGTCCGGCCCACTCCGACTTCAGTCTGGCTGTTTTTTCTGCAGCATCCGACAGCAAAAGTTAGTTGACATTATTCCACTTCAGCTGTGATGCCACATTATGATTTAAAATTCTAGTTTCAAATGTTTTGAACATGTTGGGATCGAATTCCAGTCTAACCAAGTGCAGCTGATTACCAGTATTTTACATGAAGCGACTGCCTATCTGACCCTCACAACCCAGATACTGGGTAATACGACACCCCTTGGTAAGAGTGGTTGTCAGACTTTCGGGCTACTGACGACCCGTAACGACTGTCAAAGATCCACAAATGACAGCCGGGACCAACGGCTTAACGTGCTTTCCAAGGCACGAAGGGGTCTTAGTATGTAAAGATGATCACCCACCATGGATCAACCACGGCAAGCGTAGCTTAACCTGATCGATGGACCCGCGCGGATGGTATTACTTAGCCACCAGCCTACAACTACCTACGACTTATCATAAAAAATAATCAGGTAATCCCTTAGGATTATCTGTTTTTTTTCCTCGTCCGTTTGGCAACAGAAAGAGTAATGGTGTCTTATTAATGACAGTTGAGCTCTTAAGGGGGCATCACAGCTGAAGTGGTAAAATGTCAACTAACTTTTGGCGGCACTGTATTTACGTATACCTACTTTGAGAGGGATAAGAATGAGTTTATTTGTACCGGAAACATCATCATCTGCCTAGCATTTTCCCAACTATGTTGGGGTCGGCTTCATTTGTACCGGAAACATCGATATAAAATAAATAAAGTCCTCCAGACCATATTTCGGCCACGGCGGCCAATCGCAACGGAAAATAGCCTTCGGCGCGGGAGATATTATAGTGCACAAGTGTACGCTCAGACACAGGCACACTTCGTCTTCCCTCACTCTCACAGTCCGATGGGACGGCAATCCGACACGACCGGAGAGAGATCAGGCGCAGGACCAATGGCTTAACGTGCTTTTCAAGGCACTGGGGTATCACACCACCAACTTCTTGTTACTTAGAAATCTTACCGATAACAAAATCACGTCGATATACTAAAGCCATATAAAAGATAATAAAATATTCCAAAAATCAACAGATATGTAATAGGAAAAATATGAAAAGCTACACTTTATTGCACAAACCAGGTTCACAGCATTTTACAGTGTAAGCAATGGCTTCTTCGCAATTGGGAATAAGACCGTAAAGAAAAGTATCATGCAAATTCAGATAGACAAAATGGGACCCAATCTCTTAAAACAATATTTCCACAAATGCATTTGACTCCAGTAAAATGTAAAAAAGACGTCCCTAGAATACCGCATATGGAAGATTTGCAGTAGATACGTGACCTCCTATTCACCTACAGCTTTCTAGAATGTTTTGGTCGAATGGATCCCGACTATTTTTATTTATGTATGAGAATGCAACTTTAGTTCCATTTTGTGCTTCTTCGAAATGGATCTGTAAGTGGTCATACGAATTGCGTCATCAAAAATTCATATTTTTGAAGCTATTGTAGTACTGTGTCAGTGCATTGTGTTTAGGAAAGTATTATGTTTGAGCAGTCAGTGACTGCAAGGTGGTTAAGCTACGCTTGCTGCGGTCAGTTTGTAGATGGGTTACCATTCATTACATATCGACACCCCTCTATGCTTCGGAAAGCATGTTAAGCCGTTGGTCTCGGCTGTCATTCGTAGATCTTTGACAGTCGTTATGGGTAGTCAGAAGCCCGAATGTCTGACAACCTGGTTGTGGAGGTCAGAGAGGCAGTCGCTCCATGTAAATACTGGTATTCAGCTACATCCGGCTAAACTGGAAGCCGATCCCAACATAGTTGGAAAAAGGCTAGACAGATTGATTTTTGGAAGGCGTAATCACGCCGTATTTTGGAAGGCGTAATCACGCCGTATTTTGGAAGGCGTAATTATGCCGTATTTTGAAAGGTGTAGTCACACCGTATTTTGGAAGGCGTAATCATACCGTATTTTGGAAGGCGTAATCACGCCGTATTTTCCGTCGCGTATTTTCGCGCACATGTGTCGCTATACTAAATGTATTAAACAGGTAGGAATACCAGATGTAGATTCAATCAGTGTTTCGACTAAAGTGTTTACATTTACCCCGTTAACGTCTTGCATGAATATTTTACACTGCAGTATCCAATATTTGTATTTCCTGTAGCGCCAATATTTATATGCCCGACAACGGGTCATAAATCAAGGAAATGAACCAATATTTGAAAATACCTTGTAGATAGTTGTGCGCCTTGGATTATACGTACTAGGAGCAGGCAAAGGATTATAATGTAATTTTATGATAAATAATAGTATGTTCTACAATCTACCGTTTTATTCCTCTTTGCGATACAGCTATAATAACCACTGTAATAAATATGCTGCTACTGGAGGCTTTAAGTAGTTTTACAAGGTATGATTACATAGGAACTCTTTTGAGATTCCAATAAGATAGCTATTTTTATCTCACGAAGTAACCCGCGCTTTACTTGTGGTTACTAAGTGAACAAAAACGCTGTGAATGTGGTGGAACGCAGGAACTCTCGGTAGTCGGTACCGTTCGAGACAATTGCGATGTCGGAAGAGTGTGTGTGGGGGGTGTTATGTGTTGACGCTACTCGTTTTTGCTCAGACAGCGTGTTTGTAAACTTTGTTATCACAAGTAAAAAGCGAGTCGCTTCGTGACTTTAAAATACTATACATGTGCGGTGCCTCACATGCACCTTGGATGACTTAATGAGTGCAACTGATGCCGTAATCAACGTGGCCACCTACTGGGCTCAAAATATAAAATATCGAAGAAGAAAGAAAAAGAAAGAAAGAAAATGCATTTATTTGCGGCAAACATGACGCATGAAAAAAGGACATAAACACACAAAAAAATCAAGTTGGGGGTAAACATGCGTCACATTCACGCAAAACGGCCATCGCTCAGCATAATGCTAAGACTCTATACGAGACAGAGCCCAAGCGCTGGTTTTCAGCGGCAGCCGGCGTTGACGTGATGACGTTAACCAGTGCAGCATGCAAATATACATAAATAAATAAAAACAACAATCAAAACAAGAAAATAAAAAAAACCATTGAAACATATGATTCGACACAAAACAAAAAACAAAAATCAAAAACATGAAATAAAATAAAATAAAAGAAAAGAGTACAATCGATACAAAAAGAAGAAGCCCTGCAGTGCTCGTTGGTAAAGTCCACTTAGAACCGTATTAAGGGAACACACAAATTAAGGTCACTTTATGGCTAAACATATTTAAAACATAATTCTGTCTCTGTCATCTACAAACTATTTGCAGAAAAAGAAACGATGTTTAAAATTCGTTTAGCGCTAAACGTATTGATTTGTGGCTGGCGAGCCTAAGGAAGCGAACTCACTTATTTTAAACTCACCACGAAACTTTTTGAACCTCGAAGTGCTGTCAGGAAAATAACAGTTATATTTTAGTTTTCATACACTTGTTTTATCCGTAGGTCAGTGTGTTTGTTTGTAGAAGAAATATTCTTAAGTTTCTTTCATTTAGTTAGCGTAGGACAGTGTCCTTTTTTTTGTTCCGGGGTGGAACATCCTCATGGATGTCCAGCACTCTGAGGAGGGCGGAGGGGTCTGTCAGACTCCTTCTGACTAAAAACCACCCTCGTGTCCCCTTCCCACACTGACGCCGGGGATCACGGGAACGTACGCGCCTTCCGCGATCCCAACTGGTGCCGGCCCGCCTTAGCGGGCCCCCTCAGAGGACAGTGTCCTACCCCAACTAAATGAAATAAACACCAGACATACTTTATTTTAGTTATTTAACCAGTTGAGTAAAACGTTGACATTTAGATTTATTAAACATGAACTGCCACTTCCAAGACTTCAAATGACCAACTAGCAACATCGCATAGAATTTTAATGACATGACTTAAGTGATTTTGAGACATAAATGTGTACTAATTAAGTAAATCAAATTATGAGCAATTATTTATAATAAGTTAGTGTAGGAATTAATAAACGTATCCTGTTAGAGGTGAAACTGGAAGGAAGTAATTCTCAATAAATTTTATAATAACACTTTCGATTTCAATTTATTACTACGTCTAGTGTTAGCATGCAAGGTGAGGAAAGTTGCACGAATAAATAAATTCGAAGTTTCTAATATATACAACATGTAACGTAATTAACGCACACCCTCAAACACCCCAATTAGTATATTATGTTATAATCATAATACATACACTGAATTTTTTGTTAAACATGTATAAGCATTGATTATTCCGGAAGAATGTTGTGGTCATAGTACAAATCCACGAACGCACACAGACGCACACGTAGATAAAAGATTCTTGCTAGCCTAGAAGGTATTCGCTCGCGTTCGAGACGAGTTAACGCCGCTCGACACAACTGTAGGTATTAGTGCCGAAAAAAGCCGACAATACACGATTTTTTACGTTTTTTTTTGAGAGCAGGGTCAATAACACACACGGACCGGTGACAGATGTTACGTCATAAGTGACTGGGGGTTTACCAGTTAAAGAAATATGAACATTAACCGGTGTCCGAACTCTGAGCATCAAGTTGTTTATTTATGTCTAGTCACTTTTCAGGCTTTGGACTGTCGACTCTAAATAATTTTGTTTATTGACTATGATACAATGCCATTACTTAGGCAATATTTGTTACAAAATGTTATGCTACTGTAAATAATAATGAACGTCAGTATGACGCGTTGCTCGCATGTGGCGTTGTAGATACCGCTACAATATGTGAATCAAGATATTTACAATAATTAAAAAAATCAAATACTTACCTTACTAATTGCCTAAGCACTCATACGACGTTGTGTTTTTAATACACTTTCAAAATGTCCACCACCTTGTTCCTTCCTTGTTCCTTGTTCATTTTAATGCCCGTTTTCTTAATTGATATTTTAATTTAGGAAGCACTTCAGTGTCATTTTTCACTATTTCAAAAGCGTTCACTATCCTATTTTGTAGGTCCTCGACACTTGTTGTCTCACTAAAATAAACTTATGATTTAATACGTCCCCACAAAAAAAAGTCAAGATGCGTCAAATCAGCTAATCTAGGAGGCCACTGGACATGGCCGCCGCGACCGATCCAGCGCTCTCCAAACTCATCATCAAGGTGCTGTCGAACACTCCTAGTGAAATGAGCAGGGGCACCATCGTGTTAGTAGAATACCTCTTGTAAATTATGAAGCGGTATGTCTTCTAGCAGTGTAGATAGAGTTTCTCGTAAAAACGTATGAGTCTCCTGTTAACCTTTGTAGGAACACAGGCCCAAGTATGTATGTACCAATGACACCGGCCCAGACGTTAACTGAGAAACGATGTTAGAAGGAATCCAGTCTGCATGCGTGAGGATTTTCGTGCATCCATAAATGTGTGTTGTGTTGTTGTACATCCCCACACGTGTGAATGTACTTTCATCTGTCCAAATTATGTTCCGCTGCCAATTTTCTAATAACCAGCGGCTGAACTGGAAGCGTGGTGCGTAATCGTTTGGAGTCAACTCCTGGCATCTTCTGAGGTGGAATGGATGTTCTTTATCACCACGAAGTGTTCTCCACACATGCATATGACTACATTCAAAGCGTGGCGCTGCTTCTCGGATACTGGCATGGGGATTGACATGAAATATTTTGTATTTTGTTGGCTTATCTATTGTGTCCTTTGTCCAGTGCCTGTTAGTGTGTGCGTGCGGTTAAATCGCTAAGTTTACTAAAACTGTATTTGTTTGACTTTAACGTGCTTGAAATAAGGTTCATTTTTCTTTATTTTGTATTGAATGACGGAATTTGTATTAATACAAATCAACTGCACTTTTAAAAGTCTTATTGCCTTGAGCTACGGTTCATTTCAGTTTGTTTTGACTGTAAAAGAGTAGTGTGACTGTAATTTACGGAGTTTTAATTATTTTTGGGATAAAAATTGCCTATATTAAAAATGATAGAAATCGATTCAGTAAACGATTCCGAACAAACTGCTTTCAGGATATGCGTTAATTATATTACATGTTGTATATATATTGTATATTTTTTTTCGGGATATCGCTAACCGTTTAGTCGCCTCTTCACGTGACCAGAGGGCTAGCCTGTTTCTTGGCCAAAGAATTAGCATCGCCATACAACGTGGCAATGCTGGCAGCCTTTCGGGCACTGTTCCTGTTGACAGCGATGCGGACGAATTTTTTGATGCCCTTTGATTCTTTTGCTTATTTTTTCACATGTACATATGTATTAGTTTCTAATTACTTAACTGTCTAAGTTTATAATTAATACTACTAATTATACTAGCCTTTTATTGTCCCTCTGCGGGGTAAACGCCTCTTCTCATACAGAGAAGGCACTAGCATTGGTCACCACGCTTGCTCTAGGCGGATTGGTGATTTCAACCATGTTTCCTGACGATGATGATGTTTCCTTTACCAAAATCACTAATTATACCCTGTCCATTATGTAAACCGTGTTTTGACAGATGGAACTAGTGATTGCAGCAACACACAATACATTGATTGATACACATACGGTATTATAATGTATGTAAGAAGCCATAAATAAGATAATTCAATAAAATAAAGCAGTTTATATATTTATATTATTACTCATTTTAAAGTTAACTTTTACGCAATCTGGAATATGCACGTTCCGTTCTAAGACAGCTGCCATCGATTAAATTAATTTAAAATTCAATAATTGCATAAAGCTACTAGTACTAACTTATTTTCGCCTATCTATAAATCTACATTTGGTAACAACTCCGGTTTCATGATGGCTAATTATATTAATTTTCGCGAACACATCTGCCTGCTCAATCCAAGCATTGAGATTGGATTGAGCTAATGACATAAATTCTGACATTGACTGACACTTTGATGACCTAATTCACTATTGTCTGCACTCAGGCAGCGCAGCTCATAAGTGCATATGAAGCTTCATCTACACTAATACTACAAAGAGGTAAAGTTTGTAAGTATGCATTTATTTGCGGCAAACATGATGCATAAAAAAGAACATAAACACAAAAAAAAGAACAAGTTCCACACGGACGAAGTCGCAGGTAGAAGCTAGTGATTAATTATTGTTCATTAATTTATCAACAAATTAAATACCTACCTAAACACAAATAAATTAGATTGAAGTGTCTGTTTGTAGTGTCAAAATAACAGCTTTTTACTAAATGCATATGAAAGTATATACTATATAAACTATATACTACTTTCATATGCATTTAGTAAAAAGCTGCTAAAGAAAAAAATCAATTTTTAAAGTGTTTGTCTGTCTGTTTGTTCCGACTAATTTCCGAAACGGCAGATAGCTGATGTTAAGAGAAGTAACATAGACATATGTATATTTTTTGTCCCGGTAACACGTTTCCGTGGGATAATTTCCGACATCCATGCGGGCGAACCCGCGGGCAGAAGTTAGTACTCCTATAAAGTACGAACACAAAAATAATCTAAAACCATAAAATCACATTCAAATGCAAATTTTTAAAAAGCCAACACAGATCCGCACTCCAGTTATACCAACAAGGGCACTTGTCCACTCGATTTCAGTCGTAAATCCTCGCGTTCCGGCAGCGTGATTGGGTTGGATTAGTTGAATTAGAACCGAATTGGACGGTAAAAGTGCCGATTGGCCACTCCGGTCACGCATCGTGTATGAAAAAGATACAGTAGCATGACATTGTAAAAGGTTGTTATGTGGTTACATGCAATTTTCGTGCCCCGAATTGTCAACGGTCGTAACGATGTGCCCCCAAAATATTTTATTGCGTTCGTAAAATGGGTGTGGTAATTTCCATAGAATTGAGAGAATATTTTGATGTTTTACTGCGAATAGGGTCCTTTCACTTTACGTGGAATGATATGATAAATTAACCTGCATAGTCAAACATATCTACGTTATTTTGAATTTTATATTTAGTATTATTATCAAGGCTGCCAGAAATATACTAAAAGGTTTTTGACATCTATTAGAAAATGAAGGAATCTTTTGTTACTCATTTTAAATTGACCACGACATGGGATACATACATGTTTATCAGCCCGTCAGCAAACATCTGAAAACACCTTGCTACCTCACAATGAATAGTTAAAGGGAAAATCTACATTCATTATCCTTGGTACCCGGAATCACATCATAATCACTATAATATTCCCACTGCTGGGACACAGGCCTCCTCTCTGTAGAGGGAGTGGGTCGTAATGAAACACAGCTTAGGGCGGGTAGTTGGATATCACATGTCTTTGAATTTTTGGTTCTAGGACATGCCTGTTTCCTCACGATGTTTTCCTTGACCGTTTTGAAAGGAGGTGGAATCACAGTTTGTTACAATTAAAAGTCAAGAGTAACGACAGGTGGCCACAGTTGAAGTTATCCTTTTGTTGCCTTAAACAATCCCACAGCTATGAACAAGATTAATACTTTCTCCGAAGTTAATAAAATTACTATTATACATTACAGCGTAGTTCCACCTACTATGTATATGTAGATTGTAGATCTAACCTCTGGTTAAGAAATAACCAAACATAATGAACCCGACGTGTCGGGACTCAAACGCATTTGAACTTAATAGCTAAGGTTCAATGCACAGAAGTGTTAAATTCAGTCTCTTTGAGGGATCAGGTCTGCAATGAGGAAATCCTTCAAAGAACAGCGGTGGCTAGGCTTAAGAGATTAGCAAACTGTGTCGACACCCTTGTTAGTCGGAAGGCTTGCTTCTATAGGGCTGGGATACATGAATGAGGAGTCACATGTATTATGTAGGCGTAATTTAGGAGACGACGTTCAAATGTTATGTCGTGAGTTCAAGTGATCGAGTTCTATTCGGTCGAGTTTTATTGTTACACTACGGGAAAAACTTCTGAAATTAATTGACTGCTCAAAATATTATCAGACTTTACCGTATAAAAGATTGGTTTCGGAAATCGGTTCGACCAAAGTTAATCCACTTATTAACCAGGAATATTGGAATAATCCAACTTTTTAAGCTGTACTGCATTGTCTGTCAACGTCGATTAAACCTCAACAGAAACTTTTGTAGACCACATTTTGCCGGAATATGAAAATATAAAAAACATTCAAAAGCCAAAGGCATCTCGGTCGAAAATTAAAATACGTGGCGACGTCAACGTGTTTAATTAAATCCTTGTGAACATTTCTGAACCAATTAATAAAAAAACGATATAAGCCGAATAAATCCGAATTATTCGAACCGTTGATTGCTTGTCGTTAATCACAGTCATCGCAGCCGGCGCTGCCTTCAATATTAATCATACACTCGTTATCTGCAGTAAATCTGGGCTGGCGCACTGAACACTAGTTAAATTGAAAATAATTTCAGCTTAAAACGGGAACGGCCCGTCCGCTGCCTGTTAAATATTTGAACGCGGATTTTCCCGGCCATCTAAAAATACAAGCTTTTCGTTAATAAGGTTGTGAACATAATAAGTAGGTAAAATAAATATCAACATTTAGAGAATTGCTTTTAATTATTCTTATTCGCATGAAAGGCCTGGTTCATGATTATTAAACCTCCATTCAGGCAGTGCGGATTAATAAGAATGTATTAAAGGCTCGGCAGGCTGCCACTAATTACATCCGAGACCTGAGATCCTGGTCCATTGTCGATACCCAACGCAGTTTTAATGAAGCATACTTTGAATCTTTTCAACATGAACTAAAGATCGCTTGAACCAAGGTGAAGCAATTTTAAAGTTTCTAGCTACATGGAAGAAAATGGTCCGGGGAAGTTTGACTGCTCTTAATTATTGTCAGTCGGTTATCGTGGCTAGTTGGAGTTCGGAACTCTATAATCGTACATCGGGGGAGTACAGTTCTCCTGTTTTATAGTTGTTAAATAAAATTTATTTCGGAGGGGGAATTAACATTACAGAGTTACATGAGGTGTTTAATTCTTTGGGAAGGAAACTGTGTTGCTTTTTATGTTTGTGTATATCTATAAATACAGGGTGCAAGGGACATTGACGCGCAAACTGTTACCATGAATTTAGCACATGATTCTAGTCTAGACCCCAACTGTAGGAATTTTTCGTCGGTTACTAACTGAAAATCAGCTATTCGATACATTTTAACCGTGCAGGTATTGTACTTTAGTAGAAAACAGTTGTTTTTTTTTTATGTGGGAACGAGTCTGATGCCGAAAATGTAGCTTTGAGAATATTTTTGTCCGTTTGTCTGAAGATATGTTTCGGATTGGCGCAAAAACGGCTAAACGAATTTGGCCCACAGATAGTTTATAACTTGGACTAGCTTCTGCCCGCGGCTTCGCCCGCGTGGATATCGGAAATTATCCCACGGGAACATGCTACCAGGATAAAAAGTATGTCCTTCCCCAGGATGCCATCTATCTCTTTGCCAAATCAGAAGTTCAGTGGTTTACTAGGTGTGAAAATGTAACATACAGTTTCAAGTTCATTCCTCCCCTTAAAAATCGAATTACCCTTTTTGCCCCGTCAGGGGACAATTTTCGACAACTTTACATACGCGTACTTATTATTAATTATTTTCTGTCAAAAGTATTAATACTGAGTTTCGAGTTAATTGGACCGCGCATTCAATTACTTCCACACAAACTTCAACACCCCTATATCCCCCTTTGAGGGGTAGTTTTGAAAAACTTATAATAATAAACTTTATTACTTACTTAGACGAGTAATCTTGCCAAGTTTCATGTTTATTAACTAAATGAATAAGATTGTTCATATAAACTGTACCCCGCTTTTCATCCCCACAGGGGTGGAGTTTAAAAACATCGTTTGGGATGTATTCATAACTTGACTCAAAGATTATTTATACTAATTTTCGAGTTAATCAAGCCATGCAGTAAAATCCTCCCCTGTCAAATTGACTACTCCTTTTCAGCCCGTCAGGGGTAATTTTCGAAAAACCCTGATATACATTATTCTTTACTTTCGATCCTAGGTATAAATAGTGAGTTCCGAGATAATCGGACCGCGCGCTAAAATTCTTCTATACAAACTTTGAAACCCTCCAATCCCCTTTTAGAAAAACATAAAATGGCAAACTTCATAATTTACTTAGATTAGTATTGGTGCCAAGTTTCAAGTTTATTGACTCAAGGAATAAGATTTTCCATACAAACAAAATCCCCCCATTTCACCATCTTAGGGCTGGAATTTTGAAAAACCCTTTTCTTTGTGGAGACCCACTCTTCACTTCTTAGTGAAGAGTGGAGAATTTGGAGGGTGAGTTCTTACTCACCCTCCAAATTTCATGGCTCTAGGACCAGCGGTTTAGACTGTGCGTTGATGTATCAGTCAGTCAGTCAGTCAGGACTTCGAATTTTATATATAGATTAACATACATAAACAGGGTACTTTTAATCCTGATATTACGTACCCCCTGTAGAATATCCTTCGACATCCACGCTGTCAAATAGTGAAATTAACCAAAGAGAATCAATAACGATCCAAAAAAGTTAAAATAATAATCCTCAATTGTGGCGATACCTTAAAACGTACATACTTGATCCCTAGACATTTTTGATGTGTGTACATATAATATATACATATTATATGTATACAAACATGGTTTCTACGATTTTATAGATGCGACCACTAACCCTTTTTTCCATATTAACCTGTGTAGGTACACAGCATATTTTAAAACGTACATACTTGATCCCTAGACACTTTTGATGTGTGTACATTAGGGTGTCCCAAAAAAATCCAAGTCTTTTTTTTTCAACGCATACCCTCTAATTATATTTGAATCGTGTTAAAACATGTATAAATAAAATTTCATGTACCTAGGACCACCGCAACCCGTGCCGACTTGCATTGATAGATGTCAGTACTTGCATACTTCGGCGCGTCGCAAATTTCGTATCGAAGTTTCGTCATTACTTGTTTGTTTTATTAGTAAACGCATTATTTTCGTTTAGTCAAAATGTCAGTGGGATTACCAAGTTCTAAAAAAGGCATATTTTTAATAGGGGATGTAAAACATCAAATTACCGGTTCAAAACTACCCTCTAATGCCCAAGTATTGGCAGTTCTGTTTTATAATATTCGTGAAGTGAATTTAAGTGTTAATGAAAGCGTAAATCTAACTATTTGAAAGTGCATTATTTATTGGGAAAAGACCCGTATACCGACTAAAGCTTTACCTAACTGTGTTAAGAAATTAGTTGCCTTATACCAAGTCTAGAGAGATTTACAAAAAAATGCGCACAAAACACAAGACATATTCGAACAGCGTCGCCAAGAGTTTGTTGCTTGGACAACTTGCTCGACATTGCACATGCCGATGCCCTTCAATTAATAAAAATAAATGAAGATAGGATAGTTTTGAAGCGGCAGAGAGAGCCAGGCAGACCTGGTCATTTAGCTGGAGTGGATAAAAAGTTGACCGAAAAGAAGAAAAATCGCGCCTTAGAAATATCGAGGAACAAAAACGTCGGGCTAATTATTATGCATCCCTTACTGCTTCGACTTCAATCTATCAAGAAAATTTATCTTCTGATTCAGAATTAATGGATTTGCATTTGACGACGATTTGCCCACCCCAACCGAGAGCGCACAGTCCGATATTAATAAAACGTCAACGAGCAAAAATTTTATGACTCTAAAATTAGTGGCAGCTTTAGACAGGTGTCAGTTATGTATGAGAAATTCTGTGTACATTATCGAAGCTAATATCTACTGTCGAGGCACTAGAACTCAATATTGACGATTATCCCATAAGTAAGTTCTCCATTCAAAGAATTCGTACGGAAAAACGAAAAGAGCGGGCAGAAGTCGATTTCCAAAACGACGTACCGGGTACTGTAACTGTCCATTGGATGGAAAACTGTTGCCAGATTTAGACGTGTGCAAAAGAACGCCTCCCGATAGTAGTTTCATATGGTGGTAAAGAACAAGTGATCGCGGTGCCGAAGTTGGACAACTCTACTGGAAGTGAACGAGCACAATCAGTTTGGAATGCGGTTACAGACTTGAATCTCGAAGATAAAGTCCAAATTCTTTGTTGTGACACCACTGCTTCAAATACTGGTCGTATTAATAGTGCCTGCGTGCTTCTGGAACAAAAATTTTATAGAGATGTGCTTCATCTGACATCGATGACTTAATTTCCATCAAAAGCAAGACCTTGTTCAATCGTTTTAAAATTGATGACAGTTTTCTCAACGAGTGTCCTACTTCATGGCCTAGTTATACTTCTTTTCAACGAGTTAAAAGACAGATGATGACACTAAGAGCCGTTAATGATAAAGCAGAGAGAGCAGTTAAGTTGATGCAAGATTTCCATGGAAAAATCACCGCTGAAGAGGAACAGAAACTATTTTACTACGTTGCGTACAGGAACACAGACTGATATATTATGCCCTGACTGTAAAAAGAAAACTTTGAAAAGAAATTTTAAGAAATAATGTACGTTTAATAATAAATATTTAATAAAGATATAATACAGGTAAAATAGTGTTTAATTTAATAAATAAAAATGAAGTTTTAAAATATCCTCTACAATCTCCATACAAAATTTTTCTTAAAAGTTTGGCATCAAGTCGGCACGGGTTATCGTTATCCGATATCAATAATATTTTATATTTTAGTTATTAGGGTCAATTAGAAAAAATATAAAGGGTATGCGTATTCGAAATCGAAAAAAAAAATTTCGCCCTTATAGGATGGGACACCCTAGTGTACATATAATATATACATATTATATGTATACAAATATGGTTTCTACGATTTTATAGATGCGACCACTAACCTTTTTTTCCATATTAACCTGTGTAGGTACACAGCACATTTTAAAACGTACATACTTGATCCCTAGACACTTTTGATGTGTGTATATATAATATATACATATAATATATACATATTCTATGTATACAAACATGGGTTCTACGATTTTATAGATGCGACCACTAACCCTTTTTTCCATATTAACCTGTGTAGGCACACAGCATATTTTTATAGAAAAAGAAAAAACCAACAATGTATAGTAAAATTTTACTTTTTCATTTTGGTATTATTGTAATACAGTGCAACCTCAACATAACAAATCGGAAGGGTACAAGTAAATATTCGTTATATCAAATAATTCGTTAAGCTGAGCTTTGTTATATTGAGGTTAGGTTGGTCTAATTTGTTATAAAGAGGTAAAAACGTGTCGAAACCTGTCGCGACTGAATCACAAACTATTGGGAACGTTATATAAAGGTTTTGGGTTGACAAAATTCGTTAATTAGAGGTTTACACTTTTTTTTTATAGTTGAAAATTCGTTATAAAGAGGTTGTTCGCAAAAAATCTTCGCAATGTTAAGGTATATTTTTCATTGACTCTTATGGACAATTCAAGGGGATTACGAAGGGGTGCCAGGGCAGAAAACCTCCACGTGTGCCTGGGGACTGGAGTTCCCTTCTGGATACGTCCGGGGGGAAAACCAGTTTTCGGGCCGGTGCATCCTGGGGTGCGGGCAGCTATTTCTCATTGGGATTTTTTCCCAATGAGATCTCGCTGCCCGCATGCTAATGTTCTGCCAAGAGGAACGCTCCACACAAGCCGCTATGAGGAGCAGAGCGGCAACTGTGTGGAGTAAAAGCGGGCCTGGTGTGCACTTACCCTGCCGCCGGGCAGGCAGGAGGGGATAACCCCCCCCTCCTGCCACCGTTAATATCGTAGCCCCGAAGATTGTCAAGGTCATGTCTCTGACTTTTGACGGGGGTCGAGGGTCTTGGCTTAACCGCCCGGACCGCGAGGAAGATTAACCTCTATAAAAAATTCCCCAAACCTCCAAGCGGCGGCGCACCGTGAGGGAGGTAGTAAGCTTGACTAATGGGTAGCTTGGTTTAGTCACTAGTGCGAACCACGTAATTTGAGCAAGTACAAGAAGTTTTTTACTTGTGGGAACAAATATGGATTAATTTAATAAAAACCCCAAAACCACAACAGACGAAGATGCGGTGTCGGAGTCCGATGCTGCATCTGGGGAGCGAGCACGGGAGGCTCAGTGAGCCCTCGCCGTGACCAAAATACGGCCGCTGCTAAAAGAAAGGCCCATAGCAAGCGGCCAAGGTCAGTGGACGGCCAGGGGTCGTCCTCTGACGGGGAGCTGGCTTCGGCCAGGAAGATCCCCACCAGTAGGCGGGGAGGAGCCCGAGAGCGGGGCATAGGGAGGGGGCTCACTGCTCGGGAGGCCGCAGAGAAGGCGGAGGAGCCCGCAAAGAAGGAGGGGGGGTCTGGTCGCGCGGTCGCATCGGAGCCCTCGAGTGACGAGGCGGCGGAGGTAGGCGGCCCTGATGCGGACCGCAAAGAGAGGTTTGCGGCGGTCGTGGAGGCCGCGATCCGGGACGTGGCCCTGAAGAAGTTACAGACTTCTAAAAACAGGGCCATAGTCTCGGCCAAGGCCTCCATCATGGCGGCGGCGGAAGCCATTCACATCGGGCCCCCGCCGGACGTAACGTCCGATATGCGGGCGGAGGTGGCCCGCTTGACGGCTGCCATGGAGCTCCTCCGAAAGGAGAACGAGGAGCTCCGAGCAGACCTGGCCGGGCTGCGAGCAGCCGGCACAGCGCAGGTGACACCATCAAGCCAACCCGTGCCGGTGGAGAACCAGGTCCTGATCCTGGTTCGGCAGGAGCTGGCGACCTTCCAGGCGCGGTTCGCCGTCCTGGAGGGTATAGTCCTGCGCCCCCCCTTGGCGGGTAGAACGGACCCAGGGCCGAAGAAGGCGGCCCCGTACGCGGCTACTGCCGCCCCTAAGCCCGGGCCGTCTGGCCGGGCACAGGCGCCGGTAAAACCGACGTCGGCTAGAGGAGCCCCGGCGCCGGCAAAACCGACGTCGGCTGGTGGAGCCTCGGCGCCGGCAAAATCGGCGCCTGCTGCCAAACCCGCGGCGCCGGCCCAGAGAAAGGGCAGAACGGCTGGGGAGGGGAAGGCCCCAGAGCCTATGCCTCCCCAAAACAAATCTCCCACGACCAACGCCGAGTGGCAGGTGGTCGGGGAGAAGAAGAAGGCGGCCAAGGCGGCCAGGAAAAAGGCGCAGAGGAAGCGGCGCAAGGAGCGAGCCGTTGCGGCTAGGCTTCGCTCCCCTAAGACCGCGGCTGTAGTTATTACGCTACAGCCGGACGCGGTTAAGAGGGGGGTGACCTATGGCGACGTGCTCACCAAGGCAAGAGCGGCGGTGGATCTCCAGGAGTTGGGGATCACCGGAGGCCTCCGGCATAGGGTGACCGCCACTGGTGCCCGCATGCTGAAGATCCCCGGTGCGACGAGTGGCCCCACCGCTGACGCCCTGGCTGAAAAGCTAAGGGCGTCCCTCAACGCGGACGAGGCTCGAGTCTCCAGGCCCGTCAAGTGCGCGGATATGCGCATTATGGGCCTGGATGACTCTGTGACGGGGGCAGAGGTGGTAGCCGCCGTCGTCAGAACGGGCGGGTGTCTGGCCGACCAGGTGAAGGCGGGCACCATACGTCCTGACTTCACGGGTATGCGAACCGTAACGGTAAGCTGTCCCGTGACGGCGGCGAGGAAGGTAATGGAGGGCGGAAGGCTCCTGGTGGGCTGGGTGTCAGCGCAGGTCAAGCTGCTGGAGCCCAGACCTCTACGGTGCTATCGATGCCTCGTGGGGCACCACGTGGGCGTCCAGTGCACCTTGGAGGACCGCAGCACTCTGTGCTTTCGCTGCGGTAAGCCCGGACATACGGCCGGCTCGTGCAACGCCGCGCCGCACTGCGTCGTATGTGCGGCTGCTGGCAAGCCGGCCGATCACCGGGCGGGGAGCAAGTCCTGCGCTCCACCCGCCGAAGCCAGGAGGAAAGGCAGGCCCTCCGCCGCCGTCGCCACCACCACCGTCGCCGCCACTGTCGGCCGCCGCCGGTACCCCGTCCCTCGAAGGTGTCGCGAGGGGACAGGGGTGCGTAGCAGCACGGTTCGGAGAGATTGTAGTAGTGGGAGTATACTTCTCTCCGAGCCGAACTCTCGCCGAGTTCCAGAACTCTTTAACAGAGTTGAGTGTCGTCGTCGCCAGAAACCATGCCTTCTCCGTGCTAGTGCTCGGGGACTTCAACGCCAAGAATTTGGCCTGGGGTTCCCGTTGCACGGATGTGTGGGGCAGGATGGTGGAGGACTGGGCTCTGGAAACAGGCCTGGTCGTCCTAAATCGGGGTTCTGTTCCTACGTGTGTGCGGATGCGGGGCGAGTCGGTGGTGGACATCTCGTTCGCCAGCCCCGCTCTGTCACAGCGTGTCATTGACTGGCGCGTCATGGAGGAGGTGGAGACCTACTCCCATCATCGGTATATCCGGTTTGAGGTCTCCACCCAGACCTCTAGCGCGCTGGTCCAACAGGCCCCGAGTGGTCCGCGGTGGGCGCTGAAGCAGCTGGACCGGGAGCTTCTCCTGGAAGCCTCGATCGTGCAGGCCTGGGTGTTTTCACCGGACAGGCCTGCTGACATTGACGATGAGGTGGAGTGGTTCCGGGAGGCCATGTCCGAGATTTGTGACGTGGCAATGCCCCGAGTCCGGCCAGGATGCGCCCGACGTCAGGTGTACTGGTGGTCGCAGGAGGTTGGGGCGCTACGCAAGGCGTGCGTCGACGCGCGACACCGGTACACAAGGTACCGCAGGCTCCGCATCCGCCCTCCGGATGCGGAAGCCACGGAGGTGGAGCTATACGAGGGGTACAGAGCGGCGAAGACCGCCCTCCAACAGGCTGTTCAGCGGGCCAAGGATATGGCCCGCGAGGAGATGCTGGAGACTCTGAACAGAGATCCATGGGGGCGCCCCTACAGAATGGTGCGGAATAAACTCCGCACATGAGCCCCCCCGCTGACGCAGAGTCTCCGCCCACAGCTGGTGGAGGAGGTGGTGAGCGCTCTGTTCCCTTCAAGGGGGGAGCATACTCCCCCGCCTATGGCTCCGCCACTTGCGGTGCCCGAAGCGGACCACGCGGACGACGACGACGACACCCCTGAAGTGACCGGGGTAGATCTGAGAGCGGCGGTAGGCAGGCTGAAGGCCAAAAATACCGCCCCGGGACCCGACGGCTTGCCGGGTAAAGCCTGGGTCCTGGCCTCGAGGGCTCTCGGGCCTCGACTGGAGGCGCTCTTAAGCGCATGCATGGAGAGAGGCCAGTTTCCACTCCGTTGGAAGACGGGGAAGCTGGTCCTCATTCAGAAGCCATGGCGCCCTGCGGACTCTCCGTCCGCATACCGGCCCCTAGTGCTGCTCGACGAGGTCGGCAAGCTCTTTGAGAGAGTGATTGCGGGCCGCCTCGTCGGGCACCTGGTGAGGACGGGGCCGGATCTTGCGGAGTGCCAGTTTGGCTTCCGCAAGGGGCGCTCGACGGTGGACGCCATCATGCGCGTGAGAGCCCTCACGACGGGGGACGCATTGTACCGGGGTGGGGTGGTCGTGGCGGTGTCACTCGACATCGCCAACGCGTTCAACACCCTGCCCTGGAGCTGCATAGGGGAGGCACTCCGGTATCACCGGGTGCCGACTTACCTCCGTCGAATAGTCGGGGCGTATTTGACGGACAGAGCCGTCATCTACCCCGGTCGCGACGGGAACTGGAACCGGCGAGAGATGTCGTGCGGTGTCCCACAGGGATCGGTTCTGGGGCCGCTCCTGTGGGACATCGGTTACGACTGGGTGCTGCGGGCCGACCTCCCTGATGGCGTCAGCGTAGTTTGCTACGCTGACGACACGCTGGTCCTGGCGCAGGGGAGGTCGCATCAGGCGGCGGCCGACGCGATGACACGCGGGGTTGCGATAGTCGTGGAAAGGATCCGGCAGTTGGGTCTCGAGGTGGCATTGCACAAGTCCGAGGCCATGTCCTTTCATGGTCCTCGGTACGGGCCACCTTCGGGATCCCAACTGATGGTAGGAGGGGTTCACATCGGCGTCGAGAATACGATGAGATACCTGGGTCTCGTCCTCGACAGCCGGTGGAACTTCGTCGAGCATTTCCGACGTTTGGCCCCCAAACTGGAACGGGCCGGGGCCGCCTTAAAGCGGCTCCTGCCCAACCTGAGGGGGCCAAACGCCTCCTGCCGGAGGCTTTACGCGGGGGTCGTGCGGTCCATGGCCCTATATGGGGCCCCGGTATGGGCGCGTTCACTGCGGCTTCGAGCCGCACACTACCTGAACGCGCCCCAAAAGGTGGTAGCCGTAAGGCTAATCAGCCTGGAGCCGCGTGACGACTCCCGGCCACCGTAGGCGCGGGCCTGCGGGCGGAGAGCAATGGGTAGCTCTCCGTCCGATCAGGACCAGGCCCGTGCCGGACGGCGCGTATGTGTTCCACGTGCGCCTCAGAGAGATGTCAGCGTAGTTGACGGGGCCCGACAGGGCCGAAGCCTGCCGGGGTAGCGGGATCGTCCGAAAGGGTTACCGCTGCCCTGGTACAAAAAGGGCTAAGGAAGGAACACGGGTGGGTTTTAGTCAGTAAGAGTCTGACACTCCCTTCTGCTCCACCCAGAGCGGGAGGAGTCATTTGATGATTTCACATCCACAAAAAAAAAAAGAAAAAAAAAGGGGATTACGAAGAATTTGTTAAATCGAGGAAGTCGTTATATTGAGGTACGTTATATTAAGGTTGCACTGTAACATGTTCAACCCTACAAAATGCTTCAGTCTCAGGCTACTTTACTAGCAACATTAAAAAAATAAAATAAAAAGCCGGTAGTGATGTCGACAGCGGGTAGTTATTTTATGCTCACTGAATTTATAGATTTTAATTAAAAAAATTGATGACGGCAGGCCATTATCCAGCACAGAATAGAATAACAAAAAAAATATATATAAAAGAAGGATCAGTTTTGTATATACAGAAATAGGGGCGAAGGGTTGATTTGGCATAAATTTGATCCAAATTAAAAATAACTGTTTTTTCCTTATCTATTTCAGAATTATAACCCAAGAACGTAGCAATCTGATTTTACTACCTACCTGCCACGTGAATCAACCCTCCTGCCACTACTGAAAATATCGCATTACGGCCGCCACGAACTTAAGACGCTAGTGCGACGCGACCCTAAGACTTCAAATTAAACTGTCCATCAAAAACCACCCTAGTTATCGTAAATCACATTTGATACGCGCATGCTCGTAATTTCTTCGTAATACCCATTGTTAGTGGAACGATGCTCGAATCTGGTGAAAGATCGATATTTGGCTTAAATTATGCATGAGACCGTGGGACCTTTTAAACTGTTATTGTAACGGCTTACGGAGAGGCGCGAGTTACTTTTGTGCTTGTTTATTAATATTTTTCGGGACTTATTTTGGTGTTAAGTTGTTTTTGGTAAGAGGGATTTTGTTTATTTATTTATTCACTAGCTGCACCCCGCGGTTTCACCTGCATACGTTTCAATCCCGTCCGAACATCGGGATAAAAAGTATCTTATATGTTAATCCTGGTTATAAACCATCTGTGTGCCAAATTTCATCCAAATCCATTCAGTAGTTTTTGTGTGAAAGAGTAACAAACATCCATCCATCCATCCATCCATCCATCCATACAAACTTTCACGTTTATAATATAATAATAATAGTAGGCATAGGATTCTTTTTCTTAGCGTGTCAATGGCAATCTAAATGAACTCGGCCCAGAATGCGGGTACGTGTTTGGCGCCATCACTAGCGTCCATCAGTTTCTGTAACGTGCAGCTGACAGGACACGTAGGACATGATATTAACTGTCCCATCATTTATGGAACAGCACCACATTTACACTCCAAGGCGGAATTGTCTACGAATCTCCACCTGAACAGGTTTTCCTTGCTTCGGTCAACCTGGGTCCGGAGTGTGTTTAAGACTTCCAGGAATTACAGGACCAGGTTTATCCTGAACTGTCGTTTTCAAAGAGTAGGTAAGTAAAGTCTGGAAAGAAGCTACTCGTACCTACCTACCATAAGATAATTGCAGAATTCTCTATTCACAGCCCGCAAAAGTTAACTTGAGACCTGAGTGGCAGACCGCCGCGCTTTTACCGACCGCACTTGCCATGGACGCGTCAGCACAGCGCGCGTACGTCATCCGAGCGAAATTTCAAGTTAAATCTTGCTAGTTGTAATTGTAAGTTGCCAGTCTATAATTAATAAATACACTACTTTTTAATGAGTATCATTGTATAATCAGCGTATACATCAGAACGAAAACATTATTTCAATACAATCCTGCATTTTCACCCATTTTCTCATGAACCTACCTATTATACCAAACTTTAATCAAAATAGATGCAAAACTTACTTCGATTCCGTGTTCAATACAAAATATATAACACAACAGCCTTAACAAAACAGTTCAAGCGGAAAATCCGATATCTTGAGCTGGAGCATTGATGAGCGCTTACATATTCATGAGCTATGCCAAGCTTGGCACGAATAGGTGGTACCACTACACAAAATGACGGCTGTCACTGATCTAGCACTGGAGCCTGGCGACATAGTAAGGTAGGTTTAATACTTAATACCTATGTATGTTTGGTAAGTTTATTTAGGGTTAAAGTGTTTTAGCCGTTGATTTTCTTTCCTGTAAGTCATGAACGTTAGTTATTTTTAACCGGTAACTTGAGCTAGAACTTTGATGTGGGTTTAAATAATATCTATGCCCCACGCCAAGCTTGGCAATGAGTACCTCCAGTACACAAGATGACGGCTGTCACCCATCTACCTCTGAAGCTTGGCGGAATAGTGAGGAAAGGTTAAGATCAGTGTGAAATGATGGTTTGTTTCGTATGAAAATGTTGCTAGGTCTCTTTATTTGCATCTTCACCTTTCCAAATTTATTTTAGCGTGGAAATCGCTATACACTTGGATCTAGTGAACCATAATCAATTTGTGAAATACTTAAGTAATTACCTATTAAACCGTAGGTGGTAAATAAAAATAAAAGTTACCTATAAACAGGAAATTATTTATATTTCACATAAAACTGTAATTTACTTTATCAGATTCGTTGGTCACGATATACCTTTACCATTTTTGTTTTCTAAGTAATAAACGATCTAGCTATAATTTGTTTACGAACCTAAATTGCAAAACAAATTGATATTATTTCCGTGTTGCTTTGAAGAGTAAGTAGGTATACCAATTGGGTATGGTTAACTTTACTATGTCAGTTCACTCATTAAACACGTCACTCATTAACACCTATATTCACAAACAATACTTGTCTAAGTAAAGTAGGAGTACTATGCAAATTAAGGCAATTCGCAATACGATCCATATGACAAGCCTTTTAATTCATATCTATTAAGGGACACATAGTGCCGATCGCCACTCAAGTAACAATACTTGAGTGGCGATCACCACTACAATTCGCAATACGATCCATATGACAAGCCTTTTAATTCATATCTATTAAGGGACACATAGTGCCGATCGCCACTCAAGTAACAATACTTGAGTGGCGATCACCACTATGTGTCCAAAAACCTATTCATAGACAACTATGAATAGGTTTTTGGAACCCTGTACGTCCGCGCGCACTGTGAGACCTCAGAGTAATGTTTGTGAATACGAGTACAATACATAGCCATAACAGTCATTCGCCTAATGGGCATGCTGCATTAGTGTAACTACAAGCCGAAGGTGCTCGCAATCGCGGTCAATATCTCGATACCTCGGTGTTGACACTCGCTATTTCTACACGGATGGCGGTGCCAACACGTTGGTTCAGTCGAACCTAAAAGCTCTGTTGCTCAGTCCTGTGCTTGTGCTGTACTGTACCTACTTCAGATGAGCCGATTTGGCCAATCATGAACCAGATCACATCGATGCTTGCATGCTTTCCGTTATATAAAAACAAAATAGATTTCACGTTGACATCGAGATAAACCCCGAAGCAGCCCGCGATATAGCACAGTGACGTATCCTTCGACATGTGTCTGCGTGTCTATTAACATGTATTTGTTTTAAACGAAGGAAACATCGAGGTAGTGAGCTAAACTGCGATCGCGAGGTATTTTCGACATGAAATTACCCTAAGCCGTTGAACAGCTTGAGCTTTCGTTGAGCGACCTATGAGTCACCCACGTGCACCCGGCGATTAAAATATTTACCTAACACCCACCACACGTAGCACAAACGCAACGTTAGAATATTTATGTTCGCGCTACGCTTGACAAATACCTCAATTTAAGTCGAAAAGAGAACAAAAGATAATCTAACTAGATCTAAAATGGTCTAAAATGACTAATATGTGCTAAAAAAAAGACCTAAATTGACTAATATCTACCTTTTTCATCCTTCAGAAATGCTACATTTCTTCTGAGAGAGGTTTCCCCAAAATAGAGCAGATTTGCAAGTCGACGTGAATTTCAATAGGCACTTACCGCAGCATGCAGACATGCAAGTGTCGTCAGTCTTCAGTCTGCAGCTCGGTCCCTACGGAGCTTCACTGGCTGTACTGGTGTGCAGTCGCTTACCAAAATACTTACGAAGAAATACTATTTTAACGCTGTGGTATTTTGAGTTCGAGATCGGTTCAGCATGAGGGAGTGCATTGTAAAGACCAATTTACTCGATGCTAGTTTCTTGACTATGGCATACAATGAAATTCAGATGAGTAGTCACTCGTCTAAACACTGTCCAATAGTGCTACTTCAATAGTTGCTTCAACTTATGGTATGCCACAAACAATTAAATTGCACTATGCAAATCATGGTATGCTAGTGGTAACACCCACTTACGAGGTTTGAACCCAGACAGGCGCTTTACTTTGTGTCAATTACTTCATCACCATTGCTCTCAAAACGACGAAGGAAAACACCCTGAGATAACCAGCTTGTTCTGGAACCATAAATTAGAAGACATGTGACTTTACCCACGTGGTGGATTACGGCCCACTTCCACTCACGGAGAGGAGGCTTGTGTCCCAGCAGTGGGAACATTATAGGCTGATTATCATCCAAATCAGGTTTAAGGGCTCTCTCATTAAAAGAACTCTCCAAAATTCAAAATCTATTCGCATTCCATATGCCTGTTTTTTTAATCACTTCTTATTCGGCCATTGCTTACAATGTCATCATTATGATATCAGCTTAAAGATGTTCACTGTTGGATAATAAAACCTTCTTCAAGCATTGCCATATTGCGACAATGCCTAAATAAAAAGACTCAGTAGATACCTATAATCCATAGCATCTAAGTATCAAACTCACTCCTTAGAAATAAGTGTACCTACAAAAGTTAAAAACAGGCAGTAAGTAATGAATCACGTTCATAACTTGAGCATTCCTGTCAAGTCCCTTACATAAGTTCTCATAATACTTCCAAAAAAGTAAACAGTTTTAATTCAAGTCCAACCAGTGGGCCACCTGTTGACTTTGAGCCGAAAATGTTATGAATGCTTGATAACTGAATCGATTTACTACTAAAGCTAAACTTTTAATAGTCTCGCGTTCGGTATTTTCCTTCCCAATTGCTTGAAATGGTCGTTAAACTGAGTAAATTATGACTTAGACTATCATTATTTTATTGAAGTAATAGTCACAAAGAGGAATGATCTTAAACACAACTGTTCCAGTCGTTGTAGAACTGTGTAGTATTTGCTTACAAAGTAGGTAAAATTAATAATTATCAATGTGAACATACAATCAGCTGACCTATTCTGAGGTAGAATACAAACTCACTTCACCTAAGTTTTCACTGTGAGATTTTTACAGAATAGCACCGCTGCACCTTAATTGTGCAACGCACAATCGAAATCATCTCATTTTGGAGGATATTACTAATCCATTACTCCATGTTCGAAAAATGAATCTGCTTAACAACGTACATAACAAAATGAATGTTGTGTAACTATCAAAATGAACGCCATTCCTACTGTTAGTGTGTTATGTAATTACCCCCCTGCATACATAAAAAGGCTCAAAGGCCAAAACAATAATATACGAGAAAAATAATAAAATGTCTAAACAAACAAAGCAAAGGCTTGAAAAGTGTGCAAGGGAATAAATAATGTAACATGAATGGAGTAAGAACTGAATATTCACTTCGATGATTGACATTCGAATAAGTACATAACTCAAGTTATGTCGTCAAACTTCGCACCTGTGAATGGCACCTCTTGTCACTCAAAGATTATATTGCTTCACGCCATGTTGCCCACCTTTTGGGTCCTGCGAGAAAATAAAAATTGTTATAGGTACCAACAATAACAAAAAATACTGTGGTTAACGATAGCTGGGCCAGAGTTGTCACGAATGGGGGTGCCAAAAGACGGTTGTCGTCGCTGAAGGACACCTATGAAACGCTAGAGTAACAACATAGAAGTTTTTTTGAGAAACATGGCCGGAGAAGCCGTCGTAAAGGGGACAGTCAGTGGCAAGCTATAGGGGTAGCCAAGCAATAGGCAAGGGTTGAAAAAAATAGTTGAAGACCCCTAATATCTTACTCTTAGACGTAGACTATATAATTGATGGTCCAATTTTGACGTGTCAAAATAATAACATCTTGATACCATTCCTATTTTCTGTAATGTTCAATACACGGTTCTAGGTTGTAGGTTTGCCTTCTGGTCAAACCAGAAAAAAGATTGACCTACTATTTACTTGATTTGCGAATATTTTAGCAATAAACTAGAACAGTCCTTAGAACTTGTTATGAGAAAAAATCACATACCTAATTAATATGTAAGATTTAGTTGGGGAAAATGGAGATGGGTATCGTTGAGCAACAAATTTGTTTATGTAAGCATTGCCATTTTTTTTTTTTCGTTAGCCTATTCTATCTCACTGCTGGGCAAAGGCCTCCCAAATCCTTCCTGGAACTCTTTTCCCGCGGTTCTTTTCTTTTAAGTTTTTCCATTATAATGCTAATGGCTGAGGGCTGGTTAAAGGTGTTAAACCAGCCCTCAGTCATTATAGTGGAAAAACGTAATTAATACTTGTGGCGAAGATATCTCGTTTATTAGTCGTACGAACACGGTAGGTAGTAGTCGCGGAAAATAAAGCCAGACATAGGTACCCACATCACCTCGCCTTGATCTAAAACTAATGACTTGTCCTACGTGAATAAACCTTTAATGTCCAATAATACTAAATTATGAATGTTAATCTGGAACTATTGATACAGAATGTTATCTCAACCACAAAAATATACCTCTATTAAATTCGGCTGGCATAATAATTAAGTAACAGGCGCTCTATCAAGGTTGTGCGGGTTCTCGGGTACCCTAATAGCTGTGGTTTCGCAACACCCAGTTGTTCCAGTTTCAAGCCTAAAGTCAAAGTACAAATTATTTAGGATTTGTGTGTCATAATGTCATAATATTTGATCTTATAATGGTTACACTGGCGTTAGGAATTTTACCCTGAACCAGCCCGCTACAATTACGTAGATACTATCTAATAGTGTGAGCTTGTAGCTAAACCATTAGTCCGCTGACAATACCTGAGATGTCAATAAGTTCAGTCATAAAGATAAATGCAATTAGCTGGAGAACAATTACTATAAAGAGGTTATCAAACTCTTAATTGTTTTGAGTCGGCGTTTATATTCAAATATACGTCTTTCGTATATGGGATTGACACAGGCATTACAAGCCCAAGTTTTATTGCAAAAAGCAGCTAGTTGTCAACAGTGAATCACTGTCTGCCATTCAGTTAACGGCCGCACGGAATTTGAAATTAAAATTGGAACGTTCAATTTGAATAGCACGTGCTTTGGAAGTAGGAGAGGCGGTGGCGGTCGCATAGCGACGCGCGCTTGCGCAACCGCGAGGCAGGTGCCCGCGGGAACGAATGAAATGCCAAACATTAAATGCATTCATACAAAACCGGTCTGGTAAATACTTTATAGCAATTTACCGCAACGCCACAATTAACTCAATTGTTTTTCTCTCGCTGTTCGAAATCAATTGAGTGCCGCTGTAATTATCAACAAATAACGATGGGCGATAAAATAAATTTTAATAATTTAGACCATGCGAACCTTAACAACGGCTCGTAAAACACGATATCTTAAGCCATGTACCTATCTCTTTAACGCAATCATGTCCGAGATTTAAATCCTAGGAGCACGCCAATAGTGCACGTTGAATTTCGACACAGGCCATTCGTTACACGAAATAATTGTCAATATCAAACGGGCGTGCTGTTTCCGATCGTTTCCGATTTATCTAGACGGATAATACTGTAATAGTATAATAGGAAATCCTGCCTATATTAGGTGCCTTTCCAAATCGCAATGATAATAATGTTGCGAAATATCGAGCGATACTGTGGGAGTTAGTCGTCGAGGTTAATGTCGTGGGGAGGGGTCTAAGATCTTATTCAACGCGACTGGACCTTTGAGCTGGACACCGGGCACGTAACGTTAATTCACACGTCGCTTTTGAACCGTCTGTATTATATTAAATGTACACGTATTCTGTGTAGGTGTTCCTCTACACGAATATTAAAGGTCTGTTGTATTCGGAATGATTGTGTCCGTAGATAAATGTAGTATGACTTGCATGCAAAAAGCGATTAGCAATATGTTAATTTACTTGTTAGTCGTGTCATAAAGCCAATGTCTTTACTTTAGGGTCGTACAAAACAAACGGTTTATTATTGTTCCTCTCAACCAAAGCACCTGCCATCTAATCTCTTCACCACCCTTGGTTGACTGGTAGAGAATGCCTAAGGCATTAAGTCCGCCTGTGTACCTTTTTGTGCGAAAAGTTTAAATAAATAAATAAACGGTAATTATAACTCTCAATTAATAAATTTTTCATTAAAGAAACTCTTGCAAACATAAATAAGAGCTAGTATAAAAAGATAAAAACCCATTAAATGCCCACTCATTAGCCCGTTACGTATGGGACCTAATATTGCCCCTTGAGTAACCCCTAGCTAATTACTTAGGAAATCACGGAAATTGTACATAGTTATTTAATGTAAGTGTATGTTTGAAGAATAGGTTTAACAAAATTAAGTGTTAAGACTATGCTAGTTTAGTTAAACTAACAACTAACAATTCTTAATAAAATACGACAATTACAAAGGCAAACACCAAAACGCATAACTCGAAACGCACATTTGTCACCAAGACATGACTTTTCATGCCAATTCCGAGCAAAGCCCTATTCTATCGACTCTGTAAATATCTAAATGTGTTCATTAATATTTCTATGAAACGTTCGAAGCCAACGCCTACGGAACGAATCTGAATCACGCTAGGTATTCGCACTTACATAATAAATTAACACAAGTTTCATATCCGAACGGAAGTGGCCAAAGAAATTCACCACTAAAACTTTATGCGACTACTAATTTGTCCAACATACACTACTGTACTTTTGTTGTAAGAATTTTCAATAGAATTCCTTTCGTTTTTTGTTCGTGTATCAATTTGTTACTTTGTTGGTGATATGAATTGAACTGCGATTGAATGAATATTCATGACCAACATAATGTAGGGACATAAAAATCCAGTGCTGAATACTAAATCTGCATCGATAAACAGTGTCAACAAACAAATCATTGACTTTATTTCCATAGTCCTCATAATAATTGACAGGCTGTTTTGTAATTTGCTAATCAGGTAATTATTGGTCACAAGGAGAGAATAAACAATGACGACAGATGAAATAGCGGATAGCAGGGATATAAAAAATAATATAGCTAACATATATGAAATAATTGCTTCTTCTGTTAAATATTTAGCATTTTCTACGATAACAGAAGTGATCAAGCATGGAACAATATCGAAGTAAAAATTAAAGGTGAGTTTAATGATGATGGACACTAACGCAACCTGTTCAGGTGGAGATTCATAGACGACTCCGTCTTGAAGTGTAAATGTGGTGCTGGTCCACAAACGATGGAACACTTAATATCATGTCCTGCGTGTCCTGTCAGCTGCACGTTACAGGAACTGATGGACGTTGGTGATGGCGCCAAACAAGTAGCCGAATTCTGGGCCGAGTCCATTTACATTTCTATCGACACGCTAAGAAGAAGAACGCATCAGGAGCAAGCATTGTCAAAGGCTCCCAAGATATTACTCCAATAGACTTACATGTAATGTATGTTTTCGCCTTGACATTTCACACCACACCCTTTAACCCTATATATAACTAAACCAGCTGCTAACACTTCCACAACGTTATATCATTACACGTCCGATAGCTCGGGTCGTAAATACCAGCCACACACGGACGTAAATCAATTATCCACGACAGAACGTCAAACTAGCTTTATTGTTGGGTACGTGTTTACAGGAGTTTTCAAACGGTCACTAACACGTGAACGGGTTACGTTCTGGCTAACGATCCCGATATTTACATTTAACTGGCGTTTTTGTATATTTTTTTATATGTCGTTTTGCGTGGTTTTTTTATTTCTGTGTTTGGGGCAATATTTATAGTCTTTGGGTCGTTAGTCTGGTTTATCATAATAGTGGCCTTTGTTTGCTTACAGCTGAATCAATCAACAAATAAACTCAGCCTATTGTAGTCCACTGCTGGACATAGGGCACTCCCAGGCTACGCCACAACACCCTGTCCTTCGCCTTCCGCATCCAGTCTGTCCCAGCCACCACATTACAACAGTACAGCTGGATATCGTGTTCCAATAATCGTGACCATCAATGGTTATACGAATATTATCATAATCCTGGCAAACTTATTGGTTACGCCATCTATGTACACATCTTTAGTATATTCCACAGTGGCCCTTTACCACTCCTTAGTAACAATGCCACATAGTTAGTATACAAAGGATCACATTCAAACAAGCGTGCACGGTGCACCATTGTCGAGCTACAATGACCGTTTACCATCAGGTGGAATATTTTATAGTATATAGTATGTCACCTTTCCATAAACTTTTCAGCAGAGCGTGCCAAATTTTGTAGGCATACAAAAAAGATTGCCACATATTTTGAAGTCTTAAACCAACAACCAACCAGTCTTACCAAGGGGTATTGTATTACCCAGTAACTGGGTTGGGAGGTCAGATACGCAGTCGCTCCATGTAAAATATTGGTATTCAGCTGCTTCCGGGTAGACTGGAAGCAGAACATAGTAGGGAAAATGCTAGGCAGATGATGATGATTTTGTAGTCTTAAAGACTATCGTAGATAAAATATTATATTATTATTTTAACGAATTTGTTTTCCAACTTAATATTAAATGAGGTATCATCACGATCACAACACTTCATTCCCAAATGGTAAGCAATCGAATCCTTGTTTCTATGTGTTGTACCATAGGCCCTGATCTTTAATCTTCTCCCTCCCATCTTTAAACCAAGCACGTCACTGCTACATGTGGCTACAAGCAATGTTTGTGCACGCTACGCTAATACTGCTGAACATTGTGATTCCGATCAGCTTATAAGGGAAGCTATAAGTATAAATTCGTATAAGCTTATAGGGCTTGACGTTTAAATTCAACGAAATAATATAACAAACTTTTTATATCTACAAAATAATCAACGTTAACCTAATGATAGATAATAATTACTTAATATTATTAACCAGGACACATTCAACTCCCAACCAATTATTGTGACAAAATTTTAAGAACCTCCAAATAAATATTTGGTCTCCAATATTAACACTCGTAACTTGTTGTACCCATTGTAACAGGGTCACACATGGTCGCATAAAAATACTAATTAATTCCTTACATTTTTCGTCCTAACTAACTGCTGTGACATGTTTTTGTCAAATTTATTTAATTTTTATTAGATAAAAGCACGGTTTCAATGATTAATGTGTATCATTCAGTGTATAATGTATTTCGTTTGTAAATGTCTCAACAAAAAGTGTATTTTTGACTCCGCTGTGCGAATGAATTATTTATCGAGGCCTGTTCATACATCAGGGCCCTTATCAATCGCATTAAACTCTTGTTTCGTGTACTATTGTGCCCTAAAAATGGCGTAGCGTGAACGTTAGAGGCGACAAAAAAAAAGATTTTATAAGTTAGCAAAGACAATTTTTAGATCAATGTGAACGCTATTTGAAAAGCAAAATGGTCTAGTTTTTAGACAAGTGGGAATATGATACATGCCTTTAAAGGGCTTGCAGTTTTCCAAGTCATTAATTCTCGTGATTATTAGATAGTGTATACGGCGACATTGGCTGTTGTATCAACATAATGCTACTTGTAGTTTGTCGCTCGTTACTTCCGCTAAATATCAATTTGTAGGTGTCAATACTTATCTTGTAACATAATCATTATTTTCATCGGCTACGGAACGTGCTATGACAGAATTATTTGTAAGGTAATGTAATCAATAAAGCGACCTAATTATAATATTTAAATTGAACACGCAGTAATCTTTCACGCCGATCGAGAATAAAAGCATGACAAATACTTTATTGTTGCAGTAATGAAGTTATTACGTAGACTTGATCTTATGGCCTGATTTGAATATCTCTTTAATCATTTCATGTTATTACTGAAAACAACATGAGATATTCAGTTTGAACAATTTTAAGCTCCTTAAAAAAAATTGTTTATCAAAAATGAAGAGATCGCAGGAGAACCAAGTTAGGGTTACCTCGGTTCTCCTACGGATCTCTTCATTTTTTGAAGAAATCCGCAGCTGCCTTCGGTCTATGTGGGTACATACATAGCACGGAGAAATGCCGAACTTAAGTGGCAGTGAAAAGAAAGAAAAGAAAAGAAAATGCATTTTCATGTATTTTTTTTTGGATGTTTTTTTTTTTGTTTTGTAGTGGGCAGGGCACATTGCCCGCAGCTCAGATCGCCGATAGGGCCGAAAGGTTCTGGAGTGGCGACCGCGTACCGGAAGACGTAGCGTTGGAAGGCCTCCCTTCCACAAGATGGACCGATGACCTTGTGAAGGCCGCAGGAATCTACTGGATGCGGGAAGTCACAGTCACCTACCTTCGCATTTTTAATATAGTACATATTTTCGCCAGATTAATTTATCTATCAAGTTCAAAATGCATCTACTTTATGGCTGTGATCATCTGATCTTTTGGCATTTACAAAATAAAAACATATTTTTTCTGTAAAAGCTGTTTATCTGCGAGGTAATAGGGTAGTTTCCTGGGTAAAAAAATTATTATTATTGTTAGCTACAGCTCAGAAATGAAAAAGGGTTCGCAATAAAACTAAACACACTATCTAGACAAAAACATATTTATTTCCTTTTCCACAATATCTGTAAAAACACTCAACCATCAATGAAACACAAATAAATTCTGTAGTTACTCGCTAAGATAGATTTTAAATTGCAACGACTTATTACGTCGATGCTGAAGCTCTCTGCCCTTGTTCACTGCTTGGCGTCTCGAGCAAGAAGGCCGGCTGTCAGTTGGCTCCCATAGAGAATGACAGCGAATGAACGAATAATCGATTGAACGAATAATCGATTGAGTGACATACGAATATTAGTCGATTTAATAAGTAAGTTTACCAGATGCAAGCTAACATTATGTTCGTCAGTTAGATTATCAAAAAATAATGGACAAGTATTTTTTCTTTTGTCAACCAAACAAAAAATGACAAAGATACAGCGCGTCAAAATTTGGGAGTGGGGTGTCGTGACGTCACGCCATGCTAAAAAGTGTAGCAAGGCGTGACGTCACGCGGAACTTTAACGGGCCATATCTTCATAATTTTTTATATAATTGACAATAGAAAAAATAGGGGTCCAATATTTTTTAATAATCTGACGGACTAATTAGAATTTTTTAGGAAACTAACCTACTGCGTAACACGCTAACAGTAGGAATGGCTGTCATTTTGACAGTTCAACAACATTCATTGCGTTATTGACTTTGTTGAGCTGACAATTTTTTGAACTTATGAAGCATTGGATTAGTAATAATATCCTTCAAAATTATTCAGATTGTAATTGATAGTGTGTTATGTAATTAGGGTGTTATGTAATCAGATTTCTGTGTTATAGGGAAAGTGGATTTATTATATAAGGTGACAGTAAAAAAACTTTTATTTCATTGTTTTGGATCATTCTACGCAAAAAAGTTACAATAAAGGAACTGTTGTATCTGCGTCCTGAGCTGTTGAAGGTGTTAATTTCCGTATTAGAACAAATAAACATTGAACGGTTGTTTGGGAGAATGAATCAGTGGTCCATTGATCGTATCTGTTTTTTTTTACATAGTAGCTGGAAAGAAAAAAAAAGTATTTATTGTGACTAGCTGGTGTCCTAGTTTGAAAAAAACCTTTATCTTTTAGACACATCGTATTACCTAGTAACTGGGTCTTGGAGGTCAGATAGGCAGTCGCTCCATGTAAAATACTGGTATCAGCTGTATCCGGTTAGACTGGAAGCCGACCCCAAGATAGTTGGGAAAAGGCTTGGCAGATGATGGCACATACTCACTGTCTGTTTTACCTTATTTTTAGGCAAAAATGTCTTCAAATAAGATCAGAGGTCGACCCGTCCATTGTGTCTCCTTAAACAGTTAAATCATATTTTTTAACTTTGACTTAAAAGATTTGAGTTAACCTTCAACTTTATTATTTGCTATAAAGTATAAATAATTTATAATCTCAGAACTGATATCTTCATTGCCGTTGACATCTATGTTCTATGTTATGGGTTTGGTTTACACACTAGTGACTTTAACACCTTTTGGTTGATCTTTATGGGTCCATTTTCTGAGTGGCAAGCATTGACTGCTACATTAGGGCTGGAGAATTTTAAAAGCTCTCATTCTTATTGCATTTGGTACAAAATGGTTACAGACAAAGATTTCAATGACCAATTACGCGTTAGACTATTTTATGCAACTACTAGCCGTGCCCGCGACTTCGTTCGAGTGCATGTCAGAAAACAAATTGGATTTCATGGGGGTTTTTTTTTTGCGCGGCACCCTGATTATTTTTCTAAAATAAAAAACTGATGTTATAAGGCGTAACTTAGATTTATCTGCCAGTACTACCTGCCAGTGAAAGTCCCGTCAAAATTGATCCAGCCGTGTCGGCGATTAGCTGGAACAAACAGACAGACAGACAAAAATTGTACATATGCATTTAGTAAAACGCTGTTATTTGAACATTACAAACAGACACTTCAACAATTTGTATAGAAAAGGGTTGATACGCACTTAAAAGGATGCTAGTGTTGAGGGGTTTATAAAACCCAACCTATCCAATTCACTCCAGAACGTGACACAAGTTCCAGCCAATTTTCACACGCGATGAAATGCGGCAATAGTCCCTATGTAATGTCAATTATCGAGATGGTCAACGTTCTAATAGCTAAGGGATCGATCCACATCTCAAGAGGCTCTTGTCAGGCGTTGGGTCAAGAGTTTGCTACAGAGAACAGCTCTTTGACAAGCCACGTAGATCGTAGGTGTTATGAGGTATCTGCTCGAACTCTGTCCGCTGGGAGTTGTATTGTAAGCGTTAGTTTCGATACGTGTATGATGTGTTTAATACTATTCAATGGTAAATGAAGAAGACCGAGAAAGAAGTAGCTACATTATGAAGACTGAAGGAAAAAGCATATGAAGAGGAAATGGAACAACTAATAAAAGAGTATCATTAAGAAAAGAAGAATAGAAATTTCTACATCAATCCACGAACCAGGTAAAGAACAACTACTGTAAAAAAAACATCAGGGAAGAAAAGTTATAACATGTAGGTACCTATGACCTCCATTGATTCCTATGTATACATGCACGTATGCAAAATCAACACTCTAATTAGTGAAAACCGAACGAACTAATTTTAAATAAAGTCATGATTAAAGATTACATTACCGATAATCTCATTGTTTCAGTTAATCCAGGAAAAGATAAACTTAAACCGTGGTACACAAGTTCAACAGTAACACTGAGCGTATCGCAAAAGCGTCTTAATACAAGTTATCCTAAGCTAATATCTAAACTAAGATGACGCTGAACGCAGGCGGCGTGGTCGGGACACAGACGGGAGATTGAGCGAGCAACTTTAAGTGAGTACGTGATTTAGTGCGGTTTGACAATCATTAACGTAAGATTTCATTGATATTACGTTGAAGAAAAATGATTAAATTAAGTGATTTTTGCCAGTTTATTTTCCAGTGGGGCCCGCTTAATGGCAAACGACATCCTGGCAGACCCAGACGAAGATGGCGTATTGAGATGGACACCTTAATAAAATAAAGATATGATAAAGATTGGTCCTTGGCAGTTTTGGACAGGAGAGAGGTGGAAAGAGAGAGAGGGAGGCCTTTGCCCAGCAGTGGGACAATAGTGACTATAAAATAAAATTAAAAAGTGATGTTTTTTTTTTTTTTTGTTAAAACTTTTAAATTCAAATTAACATATTTTTTTAGAGGGCTCGAATTATTTTTTTTTAAAGAACGTAAAAGTAAAAGTAAATTTTCAAGGAGAAGAGATTTTATAACGATTTTCTGCTACCCAATTTTAAAATGAACACAGGTCTTCTAACTGATTTACAGGCAAAGCATACACATACAAATCAAAGATATCGTTTAATAAGTTCAAAGAACTGCATCTTAATAAGGAAGAGAAGTGGAACCTGCTGCACGGATAAAACGGTAGATGTCAAATTAAAGAAGTCACTTACAAACATCAAATTTTTAAATATGATTATCGTGTAAAAGTGTTTGTACAAACCTACTTACAAAAATCATTTTATCGCAACAACGGAACACAATCTCTCGCAACAAAACAGTGGTCGCCAACAAATAGTGGCCCGTCTATGTAATACCTTATGGTGTAGATAGCAGGGTAACTACGATTGTTCTCAACAAACTGTTATCAAGTTAGTTTCCGACTAGAACAGTAGACTCATAATTGAACCGGTATTGTTATCGCTAAGAATTAAATGGAGCCTTTAGAGGTTTTGATTGGGTTTGTAATAATAACTTTTTGTTTAAGATAATAAATGTACCTACCTTCCTACTACTGTGAATATAAATAAAAATCGTTTATTCAAAGTAGTGTAATCAGCACTATTCGAACGTCGAAATTATATAAGACAGCCCCCAAAACGCCCACCCTTCAGGCTGCATTTAAATAACTTCCATGAGTGTCAGTACATAATAATGTAATAATGTATGTATGTGTTGTATGTTAGTCGCTCCTTAATTTGAATCCATCCAAAGGTTGTCTTTAAAAGATCGCTCTTAGCGATAAGACCGCCCATTGTGTCACCCTTTGTAAAATTTTATATATTTATGTTTCTGTAATTTGTATGGTGTACAATAAAGAGTATTCTATTCTAATGTAGTGGGCTGCAATATTGTTAATATTATGTATTATCTTTCCTCTGTACCAACACATATTGTAGCTGTTTATTGTCCCTGAATAAATAAAATAAAATAATGGACGCCTGGCTTACTATGAGCTTACAATCAATCAAACCAAATCAGCACCCAAATCGCGTAAGACACTATCAATCATAATCTGAAGTATATTGCTAATTCATTGCTTCATTTGTTTGAAAAATTTGTTTGCTCAACATCGTGAATAACGCAAAGAATGTTGTTGAACTGTTAAAATGAAAGCCATTGCTACTGATAGCGTGTAATGCAATTACTCCGCTGGCCTAATCTTTTGAGCACGACACGAACATCTTGTTCTAATATGGGATCATAGGAAGTCGGTACCCACTCTCCATTTCCTTATTGTTTTCGTGCTAAACAGGCCAAATGCGAGTCGGACTCGCACACGAAGGGTTCCGTACCACAAGGAAAAAAACGCTGAAAAAAACACGTCTCTTTATTTGTTGAAAGTACAGAGTGTGCATTTGTTGAAATGCACACTCTGTGAAAAGTTATTTACTTACTGTCTACCTGTTACAGTTCATGAGATACAGCCCGCTGACAGTCAGACGGACGGACGGACAGCGGAGGGTTAGTAATAAGGTACCGTTGGCACTCTTTGAGTACGGAACCTTAAATGAACTATGTATAAAACCGAAATATTTTCTGCCAATCACAGTAGTAACGAACTAGGAGCTAACTCAGTTGAGGCAGTCAATTCATATTTCGTCCACGTCATAGTATGTCCGTGGCAGTTCACAAACCACTAGTTTAGCTGTTTCTGTTGGCTACGCTAGACCGCTATAAAAAGCTATGTATTTCTGACCTAATTAGCCTCAGTTTGAGCAGGAAAGTTATAAAGCGCTTTATGATGTTATTGCACTATATAGTTCTGAAATGGAAATGACTTATTTTAGGAGCAGTCATGGAAAATATAATTAGTACCTATATGGTTATGCCCCATTTACATGCTTCGATGTCCAAACTTAGTTTAGTATGGATATAATCTTTTTATTTATAGATATAATCTTTTTATTTATTTATTTATTTATGTATAAATAAAACAAAGTCGGTTTAGTTACACCATTTATGACTCAAAAACGGCTGAAAGGATTGTTATGAACTTTGATTTATTGGATTTATCTCCGCCCCAAATAGAAGAATAACTATTAAAACATGGACAAGATTCACAAAAAAAAATTGAAAGAATTAATTTTCTCCTACATTACCTATGGAACGGCTTTTTGATGAATAAGTAAACACAACCTTTATTGATTCTGAGGCGTTATGAAGTTTGCTGGGTCAGCTAGTATGATACTGATATGTATTCGGTTTTAGTTTTTCATGAAGTATTAGGTATTCAGCTAGAAATCTAAAATCATGGGAAATATAGGTCATTCACGCTCATTTTGCGCACAGAGAAACCGATGGAATCAACTTAAGGGCCCCTTTTCCCGAAACTTTAGGCATTTTACGCACTGAGTCGGTTTGCGCCCGCGTTGCACAGGAGCCGTCGCGATATGAACTCCGGTGACCTATGGCGGCGGACGAGCACGCCACAGTACAAATAAATCAGTAGTTCAAATATTGGCGTGCTGGTAATAAGAGCTAGTTTGCAACAAAAACGTATAGCTTGATGTGCTACACTATTGACTGTAAACCTTAATACACTTATATTGTTATGAATGTATGACTAAGGCAGGCGATGATCATTCTATAGAATTTAAAGAATGGTGGTAGAAGATTTGGTGAGTACTATAATGAAAAACAAATATGATTAATTATAATGTAATAAAATAAAATATATAGGTACTAGCGTAAAAATTAAAATTCAATAAAATTTAGTGATCGTGTGCTAGGTCCAGGTTCATTTTCATCGACCGATATATTCCTCAATGCTAGGCGCGAGTTTCCTCTAAGAGGGTCAAACCCACAGTCCTCATGGCGCTCCCCTCCGAGTTGGGAACTAGGAACTGATATCAAATCAGGACTATTTTGCGTTATAAATTCCTCATTTTCCTTATTTTTGGATGATTTATTCTCTTCAAGTGTCAGATTTCTTATGCCCATACCACGCGTATGTCTGGGGTTCACAATTTCGGGAAGTAAGCATTTATGGTAAAACCGTATTAATTTGGACTCCATTTTCGATTTCCAAAATACGTCATCTTTTTCAATTATTTCGATGTGGACTGGCTCTTTTTCTCCGGCCCAAATACCAAGTAGACATTGCCGTCGTCTTGCCACATGCAACTGTCCCTGGATCTGGTAAAACCAATTACTATTTTTATTCATTGTTGTAGTGCGCGTTTTTTTATTAAATTTTAATATTTGTATTTTATTTTCTTCGATAGCTTTTTTCATGCCAATTTTTGATGCTGAAAAAGGACATTTGACTTCTACCAGAATGTCATTTCCAATGAGCCCATCTGGCGTAGCACCAATGAATGGGAAATCTTTATCTATAAACAGACCACAGGGCTCAATGTATACGTTTTCTTGTTGTTGTATCTTGTGCAATGCTTGCTGCTCATTTTCAATACCGTAAGCAATGGATGCAACATGGCCTAAACTTATTTTATATAATATATTTTTTACTAACGGTGCGGTATCTTTTGATGCTTGCCTTTTGCAAATTGGACCGAAATTAGAGGCAGTAATAAGATTTTTGCGAATTTCTAGCCATTCGCTACTGTCTCTTTGTAATATTGTATTACGCTCAATCGCGTCCTTGTCAGCAGTAAGAGTTTCTAAATTTTTTAGAAATTCTTCTTTAGCTACTTCTAGTTCAGACAAGGACATATCCGGATCTAAACTGGCGGGGCCATAGTCATTTTGTTTTTGTTTCGCGTCTGCCAATTTTCTGATTTTCCTTTTAGCTGGACGTTCTGAGTTGTTTTTTCTTTTCTGGGCTTCTTCCCTTTTCCTTTCCACAACTGCAGCTAATCCCTCTTGTGGTCGATTTTTATTTATTAATGTGTTTTGCACATCCGATATTGCTGACTTTTCATTAAATTTTACCACCGCAGCATTACACCTTCCTTGATAACCTCGTTTCAAGGCAAAATTTATTCGCTTTCCTCCTATAAATTTCGCAATGACATTGTTGAAACATTCGACAAGATTTGTATTTACGTTTTCTATTAAACTTCGTGATTTTACTGCCACATTAGAAATAATCGAATTTATCCGGAACAGAAATGTTGAATTTTGGATGGTTTTCAGTCCGTCGCTATAAACTTTTTCTTTGTCACAGTTATAATCCTGACAGATCCTGTGATCGCCGTATGCATGCGCTACAGAATTGATTATATCATTGTGAAGAATAGTTATAGCACCGTCCTTTAGATTTTTGTTATGGTGTATAACTGACCTTACTATTGCTTTCCTGATGGACATAATTTTCACATCTGTCAATGTTTTTCTGTGAGCTAAAGGGTATTTTGTTTCTGAAACTAGACTACGTAATTTTTTGCATAAATTTCTCAAAATGTGATTTCTACATTCAATTTTCTCTACTGTAATATTTTGGTCTTTATATGGATTTTCTTTTAGTATTTTTGCGTATGTCGAGGCGTCTCCGTCTGCAATCATTCTTTTATAAATTATGCCATACATGGAAATGGATAGTTTGAACCCTTCTGCAATTATTTGGCCCTCCATTGAACACGATGAACCCTTGAAATTTTTAAAACATTTGTGCTCGTTAGGAGCGACATTTTTGTTTTCTGCGCGGGCGCACACAAGGCAGTATTTATTTCTTACAGCCAGAAAAATGATCTTACCGGTTCTTCTACCGATAATGGCTGCAGTTCCAGATGCAGCTTTATAATTCGATCCATACGATCTAGCACACCAAGAAGCATCCACGTAAACATCAATTACTGGTATGCCATTTTTGGTGCGACCTTCTGCGATAGCCAATTTCTTTTCTTCTTCTGCAGCATCTTGCATTGATACGGCTGCTGTTTTTTCACAACATTCGTACACTTTATCCTGGATTTGATTGTAATATTTTGTAGAAAATACAGGAATGTTCATTGCAGAAAAAAGTTCTTCGAATTGTGAGTAGCCAATTCCTGTTGCTATCATGCCAGTGGTAGCTGCGCTATTTACATCAACATTTGAGTCAGTATTTTCGGAATTTATAAAGCAAAGTTGTTTACAAATATTGCATTCAAATTTAAATACTGAAATTAAGCCAACCCTTTTTTCACTGATTAGCTGAAAATTTCCCGCTTTGCAGTCAAACAAGTTGTTGTGACGTGCTTTTTCTTGTAATTGACTAAATAAGTAATGAATATCAATAACGCGTCGTCCTGTCACTGTTTGGAACTGGTCTTCTTGAATTTCAGGTTCAACAATAAGGAAATCATCTTCGTCTTTTCCAGTTGTCCTTTGAAACTTGTCTTCTGGATTTTCAGCTTCAACGATGAAGGGATCATCTTCGTCATTACTAGTTTTTCTGAAACAATGGAATGTCATTAAAGTACAGAAAGGGATTTGGTTTCAAAATCACTGAAATAAATTTTAACGAAAAATAATTTACTGCCATGAGCTACATAAGACACGTGATAAGTAAGAAAGCTAAAGCGGACGGGAGATAACGGCAAACTTGTAGCGGACAGGTAGAACTGCTCCGTCCTAGTATACTGTATAATATGTACATAATGTGCTTACGGATACTGCCCCTCTTTAGAGTGCCCATCGGTACTTTTTTTGGACATCAAAGTACCTTTTCCGGTACGAGGTCTCAGAGCACTGGAATGGAATAAATTTCATTACTAAATTTCAAAAAGCCAAATTAAAAAAGAACAATTACTAGAGTTGTAAATAAGATCTAATACATAACATAATATACAAATATAAAAATCTCGTGTGACAGTGTTTGTTATCGAACTCCTCCGAAACGGCTTGACCAAATTTTTGTGTATATTTGGTAGGTCTGAGAATAGGTCGTAGGCTATTTTTTTTTAAGTGACATATTCTTTATCGTTGTGATTTGAAAGTCCATGAAACGAAAAAGCGACAGTAAAAAGAGACAGACACATAAATTCATAATATTTAACGTGGGAGAAAATGAGATAGGAAGCATTATACGAGTATAGTGTTTCTTATGTTCGTGGTTGTCTTTGTGCTCTTTTTGAAGGTTTCACTTCTACAACGTGTGAATTGCACACATGTTTTTTTTCATACACTTTCAAATTTCCACGCGAACGAAGTCGCGGGCAACAGCTAGTAAATAAATAAATATCGTTGGCCTGTGTCGTGGACACCAGATAGTTGATATAATACATATTTACTTTTTTTTGTAAATACATAGGTACTTCTTATGTACAAACATCCATGACTCGGAAACAAAATAATATCCGTGCTCATCACACAAACATTTGCTCCTACCGGGATTCGAACCCGGACCCTAAGATCGGAAGGCGGCCTCACTACCGCTGCGCCATTCGGATCGTCAGTTTATGTAAAAATATGTAAAGGTGAATGTTTCCATTAAAAATATTAAAGATTTAAAATTCTAGTCATACTGACTTCGCTAGTCTGTGTAGAGAAGCACAAGTAATAATATTGTGACGTATTTATAGAATAAGTACTTACGCAATACACTTTCGGATTTTCTTCACTTCAGATGCCCTTTTTTTCTTAATTTTGTTTTTTTTATTTGCCATTTTAATTACTTCTAATACAACACGTTTTTACGCAGGTAAGTGGGCACTATTACGCGCGCGAAGACGAAAATGTGGTTGCGAGCAAAAACTGCATAGGTCCTCCCTCGATGACGTCCGGCAGGACACTGGCGCGGTGCGCGCGAGTCGTTTTTCACGCATTTATTTTATATGGAAAAAAATAAGTGCCATATTATAAATATATCCAATAATATCCCTGTTAAACCTGATTAGTAAATGAAATGTTAAATTTTCATAAATATTACGTTCCCCCAAGTCTCATACAACTTAAAATACTTTCAAAATCGACTTTACTTCTGATTTTTTTTTTGTCGAGCAAAATGTTAAATATTGTGTTTTTAACCAAAAAAGTCACTAGATTAAACATGTATCTGTACTATATATTTTTTTGCGAATTTAAATATGGTGATTTCTCTGAAAACAACTCGATCTAGAAACGTAAATTTCGGAAAAGGGGCCCTTAATGCATCCGCTCCATCAAAGTCCGTGCAGTGAAAGCCTCTAATGCATTCAGCTCGTGACGTCATTGTGCGTCGGCGTTGACGCACGCACGCGTAATGTGTCAAAGAACAGAATGATGTGGAAGTGGAAGTAGTGACAGGTTACAAGTGTCTGGTTGTCGACTGTGAGTGGTGAACAGTCGGATCTATCAACAGTATTAGATTGATTGTATTTGCGTTAAGTTTTGCAGTCATTAGTTCACCAGCAATATACGCACGTTTTTGACGCAGGTGCAGGGGTTTTTATTAGGCTGCTACCTATTAATCCTTAGTGGGGAGCGCCCTAATAAAAATAATGTTGGATTTAAAGGGCACTTAATTTCTCTTGCGAGTTAGGTTAGGTTAGTCACCAATTTTCGCGAATCCTACTAATATCATAAATGTGAAAGTTTGTATGGATGGATGGATGGATGTTTGTTACTCTTTCACGCAAAAACTACTAAACGGATTTGTATGAAATTTGGCACACAGATGGTTTATAACCAGGATTAACCTATAGGATACTTTTTATCAAATCAAATCAAATCAAATCAAAAATGTTTATTTGTCAGAATATGGTACAATAGATGTTACAATTTTGGTTCCAGCATATCCTGCCATACTATGGCGTACAAATATTTCTATTATAAATTAAGGCTTATTTATTAATATTTGAATTAGTAAACATGAATCACTTAATAAAATATAAATATTACTGTAATAAAGATCGAAATTGTATTGTGTTTATAATATGTCATGTCATTAATATTGAATAATTATGTCAACATGTCCCGATATTCTCACGAGATCGAAACTTATGCGGGTAAAACCGCGGGGCGCAGCTAGTATTTACATAAGTAGATACCTATCAACGCAACGTTAAAGTTATCAGCTTCAAATAGGTAAGCGCAAATATAAATTCCCACAGCCAAACTAAAGTATGAATAGCCTTTGCCATGAATAAAACTGTAGGAAACCAAGTGTGAAATGAATCCACAAACAGTTAGTCACTCCTTCTTTTTTGAACACGAAAATTGTTTGGCCAACAGCAAGGCTCTGAATTTCGTTTGAATCAAAAGATTCCGAGTTTCGCAATATATTTACTTTAGGATGTACTCGTACGAATTGTTGGAATTAGTATGTTAGTACTAGCTTCCGCATTGTTCCAGTTTCGATATCTAATCTTATTGCAGTAGCGTTAGAGTAAACACACTTGAGACTTATTTCATGTTACGTTCTCATCTCCCTCTCACCGAGAGAAGGCCTGTGTCCCAGCAGTGGGAACATTAAAAGGTGGGGGTCTACTCCGAAGTAGTATCGGCCGAATGTTCGGCCGTTTCCTGCTACGAAGTTACTATTTAGTTCGGTCGGTTCCGATCCTACACTCCTACACTCTTTCGAATATTGACTATGGTCCCCACCCAACTGAGCCGATCCGAACTTTTTTCGCATTTTTCAATAATATTCGGTTCGGCCATGTGTCGGTCCGATCCGAACATTCACACTTTGCACTTCGGAGTAGGCCCCCTGACTATGATTATGATGTTGTCATTTGTTTTTATCGAGTTTTTTTCAGGTGCATATTTAATTAAACTATTGGCCAATGATATCATATTGTACACTAGGCTTGTATACTCATATTGCTTGTATTTTAAGGATCAACAGTGTAACAATTGTAGATAGACCAATAAATAAAATAAATAAATAAATATAAATGAGTTTTAGTTCTAACTCTAGAGTTTAGACATCATAAAGTAACATAATATCAGGCCTGTAAGGGATAGGCAGAGATGTACCTATAGTGCACCCACATTTCACCAGTTATGTTTAAGTCCCATGTAACAGGGCCGACCCTATTGCCATCAACCAGGTACAAATCCAGACTCCGAGCTGTAACTCAGAAATTCCAGATAAAAAAAACAATAATACCTACCTACCTGCCCGACCTAGGAATCGAACCCAGACCCTCATGCTCCAGACCTCATGCTCAGCAATAGCGCTTGCGACCACTAGACCGACGAGGCACTCACATAATAGGCTATTTTCCTAAAAAATTCTAATTAGTCCGTCAGTTAGATTATCAAAAAATATTGAACCCGTATGTTTTCTTTTGTCAATTATATAAAAAATGATGAAGATATCACCCGTTAAAATTCCGCGTGACGACACTTGCTTGCGACACTTTTGCAAGCAAGTGACGTCACGAACCCCACTCCCAAATTTTGACGCGCTTTATCTTTGTCATTTTTTGTTTGATTGACAAAAGAAAAAATACATGTCCATTATTTTTCGATAATGTAACTGACGGACTAAATATAATTATTAGGCGCGAAAAAAAAATCAGCTGTTCCCTACATTTATATTCGTATAACTCGTCAAAATGTAGGGAACATCAGATTTTTGTTTCGCGATTTCGGGTTTGGTCCCATAGTAAAAGTTGTTCATAATGATGAGTACAATGACCCCTAGAGTTATGGGATATAAAAAAAAAACACGTTGTATAATACAATAGCCTGATAAGAATATAGTTTTAAATTTAATTACCATTAAATCCACCACAGCATAAGACAAAAAAAAAAATTCGTATATTCAATTCTCAGACAGATGCAAAATCTATTAAGTTAAAATCCATCTACACCGTTCTCGAGGGATCCCAGTCGGCAAGTTTGATTGCCCTTGTTTACCCAACACGGGTGTGGCAGACACTGTGGCACGGCATACACAAAGGGTAATGCGGGCAGTCGCACAAAACGATCCACTTACTTACAACGCAATATACCTTGATACTATCTCCTGGATGACCGTAGAGTAATCAACTGCAATATCTTTGTTAGTTTCCACAAAGTGTATGAAGATTGGTTTTAAACGTCCTTGTTGGCTAACATATCTATGTAATCGATTTACAATTAATTATAGAAGTTTAAAAGGTTTTAAAACGCACGCACATGACACTTTTAGATTCAATGATATAAGCATAATCAGCCTTCAATGTTCCCACTGCTGGGACACAGGCCTCCTTTCAGTGAGAGGGAGTGGGCCGTAATCCTCAGTTGGTAGATGCTACATGTCTTCGAATTTCTGGTTCTAGGTCATGCCGGTTTCAATGATATAACTAACTAAGGGAAGCGAATGACTATTTCATAAAATATAATTCAATAGGGTTATATGAACTTAGAGAGTCGTATTAATCATTTTAATAATTATAATTCTTTAAATACACACTTGTTACGGTCGCGAATCATATTTTGTTCAACATACAACCTGACACTAGACCGGCAAATTCCAAAAACCGGCCAAGTGCGAGTCGGACTCGCGCACGAAGGGTTCCGTACCATTATCTATAAAAATCACGTCTGCTGAGTAAAAAAATCGTAGTAGAAAATTGGTGTGTACGAACCCCACAAAAACCGAATTAATAATCCTCTAATCCTTAAATCCTCTTCACAAAAAAGAGGAAACTTGCTACACTACAACTTCCACGATTCTTTGGCACTACCCTTAGCCTTTCAACTGAATCCAAATACCGTCTTTTTGGACAAACAGCTGAACTGGGCAAAACACATCAAATACATCACCACAAAGGCCAGCATATCCCTGTGGCAATGCAAGAGAATGCTTGGGGAAAACTGGAGAATTAGCCCCAAGGTCACCTACTGGCTTTACACCACAGTTATCCGACCAATTATCACATACGGCTCAATAGTCTGGTGGCCCAGAACAGACCTGAGCACAGCCCAAAGAGATCTCGAAAAGCTGCAGCGATTTGCTTGTGTAGCAATCACTAGCTGCATGAGAACTGCACCCACCGCTACCCTACAGGCTATGCTTGGACTGCCTCCTCTACACCTCATCGTGCGAGAGGAGGCGGCCCTGACTGCCTTCAGACTCCATATATCAGGAACCCTAAGCAAAGACTCGAGGATCAAACACAGACGCCTAAAGGACGAGGAGATCAAACGGCAGCCAATGATGGCATCACCCTGCGACAAAGCTCCTAAGCAATACTGCTTCCAAAAGCATTATAACATAGTGCTTAAAGAGGAGCAGTGCGACTACTCAGACCCGCGAGAGCTGAGAGTTTACACTGATGGATCAAAGACCGACTGCGGAACTGGAGTCGGAGTTTTCACACAAGACTTCAACATAAACCTATCCAGCCCGCTAGGAATGCTCAACACGGTCTACCAAGCGGAGTGTGTGGGTATAATACAAGCGACCCATACCATAGCAGCCAGGAGAGTTACAGACACCCATGTTCGTATACTCTCTGACAGCGCCTTAGTCCTCCAATCCCTAAAGAAGGGATGCATCACACCAAATCTAATACTTGAATGTCACAAGGCGCTTGAATAGGTAACTGTATCGTATTTCAACTGTCTAGCTATCGCGGTTCTTGAGATACGGCCTGGTGACAGACAGACGGACGGACATACGGACGGACAAACAGCGAAGTCTGAGTAATACGGTCCTGTTTTTACCCTTTGGGTACGGAACCCTAAAAACGTAAGAAAATTTTAATTTCGCAGGCTACCTTACTGCTTCCCCCTGAAGTTCACGATCAGACTCCTATCAATATTATCCAATTGCCTTAAGTTCACGATTCAACAAAGCATTCAAACATTCATTAAACAAACATAAAACAAGACACTTGTACCTACAACAATAAATATATTTACTGACGCACTTCTGGACTTCAAAAGCCAGATGTGACTTTCCCAGTCAACTTTACATAGCCACAGTTAACAGTAAACCCACACTGGAGTCCCTTTTAACTGGTGGACAAACAAACAGACAGTTTCACGTACAAGCTTTGTGAAAAACATGACAAAAACATGTGCAATTTCATTAAATTGAGTACGGTACGGCTTTGCAATATTTCATGTACTATTAGCTTATTCATTTCTTGCTTGCTTTTACAGATGTACTGGAGGTAAAGTTGTTTTTATTCAGTTGGTTCTACGTATTCGTTTCAATTTAATTTGTTCCTAGAATATTAATTTGCATATTGCTTTGTTTTTACCTAGACTCGATTAAATTTATATAGTATAATCAGCATATAATGTTCTCACTGCTGGGACTGGCCTCCTCTCTGTGAGAGGCAGTGGGCCGTAATCCACCACGTGGGCCCAGTGCGGGTTGGTAGATGTCACATGTTTTCGATTTTTTTATTTTTTTTAGCTCTAGGACATGCCGGTTTCGACGATATTTTCCTTCACCGTTTCGAGATCAGTGGTGATAAAATAATTTACACAAAATAAACGCCTGTCTGGGTTCGAACCTTCACCCTACAACTCGTAAGTTTACCACTGCTCTCAAATGTAGGTATATGTGGCAGCCGAAAACGATAACTAGAATACCCGTTGTTACTACATGGGTCTCGAGTCTCCTGAACTCAATGTGAGTATCGACATTGCTTATTGAATGGCTTATTGGTAATTGTTTTGATAGTGTAAAATAATTTTTTGATAAAAAAGTAGCAGATAAATATAAGATATGATATTGAGATTTAATTATATTACTTTATATATCTATTATTCTTAAGTGTTCAAATAGATACAAAACCCTAATAACCCTTCTAATGTTATTAGAAATGTTATAATTTTAACAAATTAATGAGTTAAATTTGTTACATTTAACATGTTTCAATATTTGCATGCCAGTCCATGGCGAAACATGTAAGTAAGATCATAACTTCATTCATAAGACCTTTTTTTTTTTTTTTTTTTTTTTCTGGGTGGGAAATCATCAAATGACTCCTCCCGCTCTGGGCGGAGCAGAAGGGAGTGTCAGACTTTTACTGACTAAAACCCACCCGTGTTCCTTCAGTTGCCTGTGCCAGGGGCCACGGTATCTCTTTCGAACAACCCGCAGCCCCGGCGGCATCGGCCCTAACGGACCCCGTCAGTTCGTGCTGACAGCTCTTTGAGGCGCGCGTGGAACACAACGCGCCGTCGACCCGGGCCTGGTCCTTACCGGGCGGCGAGCTGCCTATAGCTCGCCGCCCGCAAGCCCGCGCCTACGGTGGCCGGGAGTCGGCTGTTGACTCCCGTCCAGGGCGTCTCCTGCGGCGGCTAGGAGCGCGAGGGTGCAGCGATTGCCTCTCCCTCGCACGCTCCGCCTCCTCCTTCGCGAGCATAACTGCTTCGCAGAAGGAGGTGACGGCCTCCCATTCACTCTCGCTCCGGACCATGGCCTGTATGAGGGCCGGACGCGAGAGGTCGCCGCCGCCGATCGCCGCCAAGAGGACACGGCGGGGTCCCGCCCAAGCCGGGCAGACCTCCACCGTATGCTCCACCGTGTCCTCCGGGCGATCCCCACAGTGGCGACACCCTGGCGTTTCCTCCCGCTTTATCCTGAACAGGAACCTCCCGAAACAACCGTGTCCGGTGAGGACCTGCGTCAGGCGGAAGGTGAGGGCGCCGTGGCGCCTCTCTAGCCACTCCTCAAAGAGGGGACTTATCGCCGCAATTGTGGCGTGCCCAGCGCTGGGTTGCGACAATCGCACTCTCCATGCCGCTATGAGATCCCGCCGGAGCTCTGTCCGCTGTGCCGTGATTTCTCGCGGCAGCGGAGCAACGCCCCGGCGTTTTGCCTCCTCTCGCCACTCCCATATGTGGGCGAGGACTTTGGCCTCCAGATCCCATGGCGGCAATCCGGCAAGGAGGCTCGCCGCCTCAGCGGAGACCGTGCGGTATCCTCGGATGAGCCGGACAGCCATGACCCTTTGGGACGCGATCAACCGGCGGGCTGGTCGCCGCCTCAAAGATCGCGCCCATATCGGTGCCCCGTAAAGGGCCATGGCCCGCACGACCCCCGCATAGAGCCTCCGGCAGGAGGCGTTTGGTCCCCCTAGATTGGGAAGGAGCCGCCTCAAGGCAGCCCCGGCCCGCTCCAGTCTGGGAGCCAAACGTCGGAAGTGCTCCACGAAATTCCACCGGCTGTCGAGGACGAGTCCCAGGTACTTCATCGTCAGCTCGACGCCGATGTGAACCCCTCCCGCCGTTATTTGTGAACCCGACGGTGGCGCGTCCCGAGGACCATGAAAACACATGGCCTCAGATTTGTGCAATGCCACCTCGAGTCCCAATTGCCGGATCCTCTCGACAATTGTCGCAACCCCGCGTGTCGCTGCTTCGGCCGCCGCCTGGTGCGACCTCCCCTGCGCCAGGACCAGCGTGTCGTCAGCGTAGCAAACTACGCTGACGCCATCAGGGAGGTCGGCGCGCAGCACCCAGTCGTACCCGATATCCCACAGATGCGGCCCTAGGACCGATCCCTGTGGGACACCGCACGACATCTCTCGCCGGTTCCACTCTCCCCGGTGACCGGGGTAGATGACGGCCCTGTCCGTCAAATAGGCCTCGACAATGCGACGGAGGTAGGTCGGCATCCGGTGATACCCGAGTGCCTCCCTGATGCAACTCCAGGGCAGGGTATTGAAGGCATTGGCGATGTCTAGAGACACCGCCAAGACAACCCCACCCCGGGCCACAGCATCCCCCGTCGTGAGGGCTCGCACGCGCATGATGGCATCCACCGTAGAGCGCCCCCTGCGGAAACCAAACTGGCTCTCCGCCAAATCCGGCCCCACCCGCACCAGCTGCCCGGCAAGGCGGTCTGCAATTACTCTTTCAAAGAGCTTGCCCACCTCGTCGAGCAGCACGATGGGCCGGTAAGCGGACGGAGAGTCCGCAGGGCGCCCCGGCTTCTTGATGAGGACCAGTTTCCCCGTCTTCCAACGAAGTGGGAACCGGCCCCTCTCCAAGCATGCGCTTAGTAGCCCCCTTAGTCGAGGCCCGAGAGCCTCCAAGGCCAGGACCCAGGCTTTTCCAGGTAAGCCGTCGGGTCCTGGGGCGGTGTTTCTGGCATTCAGCCTACGTACCGCCACTCTCAACTCTACCTCGGTCACCTCCGGAGCATCGTCGTCGTCGTCAGTGTGGTCCGCATCTGGCATCGCAGGAGGCGGAGCCATGGACGGGGGAGTATGTTCCCCTCGCGAAGGGAACAGAGCGCTCACCACGTCCTCCACGAGCTGGGGCCGGAGACTCTGCGTCAGCGGGGGAGCCCATGGGCGGAGTTTATCCCGCACCATCTTGTAGGGGCGTCCCCACGGGTCTCTGTTCAGAGTCCCCAGCGACTCCTCGCGGGCCAGCCCCCTGGCCCGCAAGATCTCCGCTCGGAGGGCGGTCTTCGCCGCTCTGTACCCCTCGTACAGCTCCGCCTGCACGGCTTCCGTATCCGGAGGGCGGATACGGAGCCTGCGGTGCCTGGTGTACCGGCGTCTCGCAGCCACGCACGCCTCGCGCAGAGACGTCAGCTCCGGCGACCACCAGTACACCTGGCGCCGGGCGCGTCCGGGCCGGACCCGGGGCATTGCCACGTCACATATTTCGGACATGGCCTCCCGGAACCACTCTGCCTCGTCGTTGATGTCAGCAGGCCTGTCCGGTGGTGACACCCAGGCCTGCACGATCGAGGCTTCCAGGAGGAGCTCCCGGTCCAGCTGTTTCAGCGCCCTACGCGGACCACCCAGAGCCGGTCGGACCGGCGCGCTCGAGGTCTGGGCGGAGACGTCGAACCGGATATACCGGTGGTCGGAATAGGTCTCCACCTCCTCCAAGACACGCCAGTTGACGACATGCGGCGACAGAGCGGGGCTGGCGAACGAGATGTCCACCACTGATTCACCCCGCATCCGCACGCATGTTGGGACCGAACCCCGGTTTAGGACGACCAGGCCTGTCTCCAGAGCCCAGTCCTCCACCATTCTGCCCCGTGTGTCTGTATGCCGGGAACCCCAAGCCACGTTCTTGGCATTGAAGTCCCCGAGGACGAGCACGGGGAGGGAACGGAACCCGACGACGACGACTCTTAACTCCGCAAGGGAGTTGTGGAACTCGGCGAGAGTTCGGCTCGGGGAGAAGTATACCCCTACCACGACTATCTCCCCGAACCGTGCTGCCACGCAACCCCGTCCTCTCTTGACAGCCTCGAGGGACGGGGTACCGGCGGCGGCCGACGAAATTAGGGTCACTGAGCCGCTCAGGTCCTCCACCCAGTCGTCTCTGGGCGGGACAAAGTACGGCTCAGCGACCACGGCGATGTTAATCGACCACTGCGCCATGCTCTGGAGCAACAGATCCTGAGCGGAGGCGCAGTGGTTGATGTTCGCCTGGAGGAGGCGTAATGGGGCCATTATTGGCACTCCATAACAGCCCCCTCCTGATCCCCTTGTGAGGGCCCAGCCGCGGTGGATGCGGCGGCAACGATAGCGGAGGCGGCAGTGGCGACGGCAGTGGTGGCGGCGGCTGCGGCGGTGACGGCGGTGGCGGGGGGCTTGCCCCTGCCCCTGGCTTTTGCGGGTGGAGCGCAGGCCTTGCTCCCGGCCCGGTGATCGGCCGGCTTACCAGCTGCCGCACATAGATAACAGTGCGGCATGGCGTTGCACGAGCCGGCCTTGTGACCGGGCTGACCACAGCGGAAGCAGAGACTGCTGCGGTCCACCTCCGAGGTGCATTTAGCTCCCACGTGACTGCCCACATGGCAGCGGAAGCACCTCAGAGGTCTGGGCTCCAGCAGTTTCACCTGCGCGGAAACCCAGCACACCAGGAGCCTTCGGCCCTCCCCGGCTATTTTTTGGGCCGCCGACACGGGGCAGCTCACCGTAATGGCTTGCATCCCCGTGAGGTCAGGGCGGAGAGTGCCCGCCCTCACCTGCTCGGTAGAGCACCCCCCAGTCCTGACGATGGCGGCCACGACCTCTTCCACCGTCGCAGAGTCGTCCAGACCCAGGATGCGCATGTCAGCACACTTGGTGGGTCTGGACACTCGGGCCTCTTCTGCATCTAAGGACGCCCTAAGCCTTTCGGCCAGAGCGTCAGCAGTCGGGCCGCTAGCCGCACCAGGGACCTCCAGCATCCGGGCACCAGTCGCAGTGACCCTTAGCCGGATGACTTCTGCCACGCCGAGCTCCTGTAGATTAACCGCCGCTCTCGCCTTGGCAAGCACGTCGCGGAAGGAGATGCCCTTCTTCTCCGCTTCCGGCTGTAGTGTGATCACTACAGCTGCGGTCTTCGGGGCACGAAGCCTAGCCGCGACGCCTCGCTCCTTGCGCCGTTGCCGCCTCTCCTTTCTTTTAGCCGCCCTTGCAGCCTTGCTCGCCTTCCTCTTCTGCCCGGCCACCTGCCAATCGGCGTCGGCCGGAGGTGATGCAGGAGGCGGTTGGGGCGGCCGTTTCACCGCCGGGGCTGGGGCTGGGGCTGGGGTTGGGGCTGAGGCTGTGGCCCTCGCGGGTTTTGGGGCGGCCCGTTTTGCTGCTTGCCCCGTGGCCGTGGCTGTGACAGCCGCGGCGGCAGCATACGATACCGCCTTCCGCTGGCCCGAGGCCGGCCGGTCCGCCGCCAGCGGGGGGCGCAGGACGATGGCCTCCAGGGCGGAGAACCGGCTCTGAAAGGCAGCCAGCTCCTGCCGCACCAGGTTCAGGACCCGGTCCTCAGCAGGTACTGGCCGCCCCTGTTGCGCCCTCTTCTGCGGCACCTCCTGGGGGCCGGCTGCTCGCAGCCCGGCCAGGTCCGCTCGGAGCTCCTTATTCTCCTTTCGGAGGAGCTCCATGGCCGCTGTCAAGCGGGCCACCTCCGTCCGCATTTCGGACATTTCGTCCGGCGGGGGCCTGAGGTGGATGGCCTCCGCTGCCGCCATTATGGAGGCCTTTGCCGAGACTATGGCCCTGTTTTTGGAAGTTTGCAACTTCTTCAGGGCCACGTCCCGGATCGCGGCCTCCACGACCGCCGCAAACTTCTTCTTGCGGTCCGCCTCAGGGCCGCCAACCTCACCCGCCTCGTCGCTTGAGGATTCCAAAGCGACCGCGCGACCGGTCCCCCCCTCCTTTGCGGGCTCCTCCGCTTTTTCTGCCGCCTCCCGAGCAGTGAGCCCCCTGCCTATGCCTCGCTCTCGGGCTCCTCCCCGCCTACTGGTGGGGATCTTCCGAGCCGAGGCCAGCTCACCGTCGGAAGACGACCCTTGGCCGTCCACTGACCTAGGCCGCTTAGTGTGGACCTTCCCTGTCGTTGTCGCAGCGGCCATCTCCTTATCACGGCAAGGGCTCCCTGAGTCTCCCGTGCTTCCTCCTCCAGATGCGGCGTCGGACTCCGACCCCGCATCACTCCTCACTTCGTCTGTCGTGTTGGGTTTGTTTTTTAAAGAAATTTTCATAGTTGTTCCCACGAGTAATATTCTTTGTGTACCTGCTCAAAAATACGTGGTTCGCACTAGCGACTAAACCAAGCTACCCATTAGTCAAGCTTACTACCTCCCTCACGGTGCGCCGCCGCTTGGAGGTTTGGGGAATTTTTTATAGAGGTTAATCTTCCTCGCGGTCCGGGCGGTTAAGCCAAGACCCTCAACCCCCGTCAAAAGTCAGAGACATGACCTTGACAATCTTCGGGGCTACGATATTAACGGTGGCAGGAGGGGGGGTTATCCCCTCCTGCCTGCCCGGCGGCAGGGTAAGTGCACACCAGGCCCGCTCTTACTCCACACAGTAGCCGCTCTGCTCCTCATAGCGGCTTGTGTGGAGCGTTCCTCTTGGCAGAACATTAGCATGCGGGCAGCGAGATCTCATTGGGAAAAAAAAAATCCCACTGAGAAATAGCTGCCCGCACCCCAGGATGCACCGGCCCGAAAACTGGTCTTCCCCCCGGACGTATCCAGAAGGGAACTCCAGTCCCCAGGCACACGTGGAGGTTTTCTGCCCTGGCACCCCTCATTCATAAGACCTTAATGTACCATGTTTTAAAGCAAATAAATAAATTTTATTCTATTCTGTTGTCGAGAACTTAAGAGAATTTCGTGAAATCCTACAATAGTTTACTGTACGAACCTGTTGGATGATCCAAAACATGGAATACTCAATTTCTGAGAATCTTTGCTTTGTCCGTTCAATGATAAAACATGACTTGTGCTGACAACCGTATCTGCAGCTTCATTACTTGATCCTAAAAACTTGAATCGATAGGAACCTTCATCAAAATTACATTAGTTACTACCAAATTAAATTCATTTCCTTACATGGATATTTAAAAATCACTTCAGACAATTTAAACTGCTTCAAAAAATATAAATATAAGCTTGGAATGCAAAGCATTACCAGTTTGTGAACTTCTTAGATATACTATATCACAAAAAGAAATAACAAAAATACGAAAATAGCGAACAATAATTTTTGATTAATCCCAAAAAGGAGTCCATGCAAACGTGACCTCATAAACAATCTAGCTTTTACCGGATAAATAGTAAATTAATTATGTAAATCAGTCACGAAGATCGTATATAATACTAAACCAAATAAACCGACGCGTTATACATAACTCGTCGTTAGGTAAATTACACAATGTCCCGTTTACAGAGACAGCCACTCAAATGTCTGCCAGGGATGATAAGATGTGACAATGTAAACGATTGACTATGCAGATACGTTTACATTTACAAATTAATATTCAACTGTATCAGTATCATCACTATGTTTGACTATTAACACTGTCGAATTACTCAGAATTATACATATACATACAATGTGTACATACATTTGCAGGTAACTATGTATGCATGGAGATCGCACGCGGAGTTGATAAGATATTACGTTAGTCAAACGACCAAATATTAATGGATACATGAACTAAGCATTGATATGGTAGATGGGATGTTGGTCAAGAATGTAAGGGTCATAATGAAACTGAAATGATATTAGAGAGATTTGTTTACAAGGAACTTAATATTAAAGAAAGAGAAAGTAGATGACACAAGAACATATTGTTGAAAACTTTGTACAAAATTGGATGAGAAATCTGTTAAGCAATAATAAAATTGAAGCTTATCAATTCTGTATCTAAGCGAGGGTTTTTCTCTCATTTGGAATTTATTAATTTCTTTAATTAAAACGGTATAAAACCAATTACTAAAATTAAAGACAGTTTGTATCTACACATATATATAAAAGAGAACATATAAAAACATTGAGTTCAGGTAACAAACACTCATTAACTGTAATAAGGCGAATAACACAAAAATTCAAAAAGAGTCGTGGGACACCCACAGGTGGAACTTCCTTTTGCTGTATATTATATATTAAATAACAGGCATAGTGAAATAAATTTAACAACGTTTGAAAGGAACTAAATAAGACAAAACGGCGGTCAACACGCTACACTTTTTTCGGTATAGTTTTCATTCGCACTGTGAGTGAGGATAACGTGCGATAAGGAAAAAAAATCTATCGTCGCTCAAAGAACAGAGACTCCCTATTACAACATGAACACAGAGTTGGCCTACAAAGTAGTATCAAGTAGAAGTAGTAGTAGTGTACGGTTTATTTCCATTTAACTAGGCAACCAACGAAACAAATAGATTCTTTGTTAAGTTAACAGCACATAACTCCTACCTTTCGTTTAACAGGAGCTTCGTAGTAAAACATGTTTTACACCTTTGTAAAGCAATACTAGACAACTTCACAACGCCATGCAAACCTCGAGACAAGACCAGTGCCTAGGTTTGTGTTGTTCACACCTAGGTGTGTATTTTATTATATTATAGAATCTACAACAAGACCTTTCGAGGAATGATTAAAATAGATGATAAATGATCTCTAAAGCATTTTGGTAATTACGAACATAGTGCTATTCAGAAATTAATGAATAATTCCATTTTATTGATTTGTAATCGATGGGCTTTCAAATCTACAGTTTAATGGCACACCTAAATTATATTGTAAGAATTATGTGTGCATATTATGCAGGAGATTGTCTTACCGGGTGGTCTGCTCATGCGGCTTTGTAAGAAGTGACAGTCAATAATCTGTTTTCAATTAAAGAAGTGTAGACAACTATGCAACTGCACCGTTTTTTGCATTGTGCATGCACACGAGCGACAAGCATCGACGACAGAGGTAACTGCTACCGTCGACGCGCGTCGGCGGCCGCTGCCGACGAACATGCTGATTGCAATTGCCTCTGTCGTCGACGCGTGACACTAGTGTCTATGCACACTTATATGTATTCGTATAACATGTAGGTTGGGTCAATACCGGGCATTCCGGGCCGTCAATGACGTCACCAACCTTGCTTATTTTTTCACTACAGCAATAGTTTCCCTAGTAAATCAAAAATCCATTTGCACAAATATTATGACAAAATTGGAAAAATAAAAATGATAAAAAGCATTCTATATGTTTCTCGGATTCCCAGTAAAACTTTTCTTTTAGTAGCGAAAAATTGAAAATACTCTGTAACAAAGTCGCCGTAGTAATATATTTTCACAATCCTCGAACTTTGTTGTACGTCTGGGGATATGCTATCGTTTTTATTGCAGTATCGAATGGCAATCAAATAAAACGTCTACGATAAAGTCCAGAAAGTATAAAGGCAGCTAAGTTAGACGTAATAAAGTTAAGAATAGTTCCATTCTTATTTCACACCTAAATCGTTGCAGTAGATTTCAGGACTTTTTAAGGATGGATATGAAGTCAGTCGGGACATAGAAAGAAGTTTTTTCTTTCTCAAATTGAGCTCATGGCCTAAAATAAATCCATGTCAGTCTCATTCAGGACGCGTGCGCGATATACTTTTGGTGGAACATAGCGCACAGAATTTTATTAAATAACTATTTAGCTGTGCCCGCAGTTTTACCCGCATGAGTCTCAATCCTATGGAAATATGGGGATAAAAATGTCCTCTGTCCTAATCCAGGTCATCGTCTACCCAAGTGCTAAATTTCATCTTGATCCGTTCAGCCGTTTTAGCGTGAAAGTGTTATAAACAAACATACAAAAAATCTAATCTTTTCTCTTTATAATATTATTAGTTGATACATATAGCTAATAAAACAGTATTTGAGATGTATGTTACCTAATACTATTATCGATAATACAGACTTAATTACCAAAATTGACTTCTCCATCTTGTAGCCAAAACGTGAACTGAGTCGTGGGCGTTAGCGTGGTGAAGGCGGGATTTTCTGTCGGATCGCTTCGGCCCCGAGGCATATACTCCCTAACATGTTTCATAGAAAATACATAACATAACTACTTACATATACATACATAACTGACACGTCTGCTAAGCCCAAGGAGAGGTGTATACTGGTAAGCCCACGTTTTGCCGTAGGCCATTTTGGTCCCAATAATGGTAGGGGACGACGTCGACGTCGAGGGTATCGGTTTCCAATCCCAAGTTATTACTTAGGATTTGTAATAAACAAATATATTTAGGGTCTTACTTAGATAACGTATAAATCATCTTTGTTCATAGTTACTCTAGAGTGAAAGAGGAATCCGCAATCAATTAACAAGTTGATTATTAGGCTCCCTCACGTTATCCAGAAATAAAAGTGATTTTTTTGGACCACCATTCACCATTTTGTGTCTGTGTATGGTCACCATTGCGAGGGCCACCATCGCCCTTGTCAGATTTGTAACCTACGTATCGTTTGTTTTCTTTTCTACTCTATTATTAATTATGGCAAGTAAAGCCGATGTTGACTATTCTGCCAATGTCAAAAGTGAATTGGAAAAGCAAGTGTGCAATATTTAAAAAAAAAAGATAAAAATCTTCGATGCCGTTTTTCTTATCTAAATCGTTCTTAAAACCAACATAACGCATCTTCCTTCTGTGAATGAATGTAATGATGTCACTTGTGAGAATCCCTTAAAATCAATAAGTGACTACTTTGACTATAGCTAACTTTCAAATGAAGTAGTAAAAAAAATTGTGCGTCTAGTCCAAAGACGATATATATTATATACGCTGATTTCTCCAACGCCAGATAATTTTATCCGAGGAATAATTTTGAATTTTTGACAGTTCTTCCATATAAAATTTGTCAGACGTCAATTTTATTTCACGGTTAAAAATTATCTATCGGTTGAAAAATCAGCCCTAACGGGCACAAGTTTTTTTCAAACAGGTTATCCCTGGTCATCCGTCATCCTGGCGGCACTATTCACACAGTTGTACTTTATCGTTTTAAACATTGTTGGCGGTATGTAGGGCCGCTTATGACGTCATCTCAAGCTTTATGGCTCGAAATAAAGTACCTACACTGAAATTATGGGCCGGAGTATAAGCAACAATGTCACACGTGATACGAACTAAAGTTTTAGTTCAAAATTACATATTAGGTAGGTAAGCTTCAGGCGTGTTAATGCTTCTGGTTTCCCGGTACTTTGTGTTGATGTGAATGTTTGTTACTTAAAAGCTTAAAAGGAGATGGAGTTAAAGGCAAACTTTTATTTACTTGCAGCTTTACAAATAGTTGAAAGATTACGTGTTGGTAGGCAAACGTGACGTTAACGTGTTGGTTGGTTTGTAGGAGAAATCACTTGGAAAACTGATTACTTTTCCAAGTCATTTCTCGATCTTTCGCTCAAACTATACTCATGGGCAAAAGCCTAAAATACAATGAACGGCTGATACAAAAACAAACGATTTCTACTCGGAAACTTGAAATTATTCGAGCAGTGCCAAGTTACTTTAATGCTGCCATTTAAACCACTAATAACTAATATTTGGGTCAAGCCTTTAAGACAGTCTAAAATGAACTACACCAAAATGTTAATCAACATACACTTATCACAAACTGGTTCAGTTTCAATCCGCTATCTAATTCGCCTGGCAATAACCTACTGGTATTATTATATCTACATTATTGATTTTTTGCATTCTTTAATGAAGCTAGTTATCTACTCACTCCAGCCTGTAATTGACAGGAGTTGAAAACGAAATGTCAAACATTTTACCGACCGATGATTGGACTGCTTAAACAATGCCTCATTTTGTAACTTACCCATTAAAACAAAAGTCGTGTTATGAAGAACGAAAACCACTTCACGATCAAGGGACTCACGACTTCGTCCAACTTGATCTGCGTACTTCTTTTACAGAATCAAATACCGATAATATCTGTAGAAAATCGCCTGAACATTAATCAAATATCAACTCCACGAAAACCGATTAATTGGTTCAATTGTCTGGATCAGTTTGACATTGCACGAACAATCTGTAGACAAAGTTTGTATGCAAAAGTCGATGTTGAACTCCCCCGCGATTGGATTGTCTACGGGGTAAAGTTTGATAGCTTTGAGAAATGTAGTTAGATATAGAAGTTCGTATGAATTATTGCTTCCACACTATGAGCCATTCTAGACACGTAATGGATTCAAACAAACCAACTTCGGAGTTAGCGTTAATTTCGTTGCAAACGTAGAGTTTCGTATGCAGAGCGCTCTACGCGTTGAATTGTAGCTGTAACATTTATTAATAGTGGCGTATGAATTTAGATAGGCGTAGAGGGAGACCGCAAACCAATTTGGTGTCAAAAAGCGAGGTTGCTAAATATAGACAGTTTCTGGTGCGGGTTTAATAGACAGCGATTTAGTCAAGTACGTGCAAGCGGTGCTTGAAAACCGTAATTGTCCGCGCGTCACGACGCAGCATTCCCGCCAAGCGCCGTGGGATAAAGTTCAAAGGGCACACTTGCTATCGAGCCTTTGTATCTTAGGATGCGGTTTGAGTTGAAGCCGCAAATAATGTCGGAGGTTACGTTATTTTAATAATTCAACCATAAATGCAAATTACGGCGATTACTCATCGCATATTATGCTGCACGCTATTACCGGTGAAGGCCTTCCTTAAGACCATGTCCTTACATTTCCTTTTGATTGGAAAGATATGAGAACTTGATTGACTGGTGCACTGCATATACGTCATTTACCCGCTTAGGAATAGAAAAAATATCTGCAGAACTACGTAGATACAGCCTATGTATGTGATATTCTTTTTTACCTGTTTTAAAACATCCTATTTGAAGACATTCTCTACACAAAGCTACTAAGTTGACCTAACGACCAAAGTTGCTATAAGTAGCAATTTGTTGCAACCTATTTGGACTAGAGCACATAATAGCCCAGGCTAGCGACAGGCTGACAGGTCGCTTTTATACACGACCTATTTCAATCTGCACTATCACCCAGCCAATAAATGAAATATATGTTATTAGATCGAGCGTGAACTACCAAAATGGGATTTGTGAAATCATCGTTCATTGGTGAAATAGGTAGGTATATAATTTTGTACTGGCAACAATTGGTGTTAAACCTTAACATTTAAAGGTATTGACATTTGGTCATACCGTTGAGAGTATTGTAATCACACATTTTTGTTTAAGCATAGTGTTTATGGGCTGTTTGATGATGATCGTGATAATAGCTTATTTGGGTTGACCCCGAAATACGTGCCTTCGCGGTAATTTTGATACTTTGATTTCGGAAACAAAATTATTTATTTTGTTAGGCATACATATTCAGATTTACTTAACCTCACAACATTTCCATATTTTATTTACTAGCTTTGGCCAGCTGCTTCGCCCGCGTGTTCGTTGGAAATTATCCCACGGGAATGTACAACCGGGGATAAAAAGTATCATATGTGTTAATCCAGGTTATAAACCATATTTGTGCCAGATTTCATCCAAATCCGTTCAGCCGTTTTAGCGTGATTGAGTAACAAACTTTCACATTTATTATATTATTAGGGCTGATTTTTCCAACGCTGGCGTTGGAAAAATCAGCCCTCGCCAGATAATTTTATCGCAGGAATCATTTTGAATTTTTGACATTTCTTCAAACACAATCTGTCAGACGTCAATTTTATTCAAAGAATAAAAATTATCGGTCCATTGAAAAATCAGCCCTTAGTAGGATAGGATAGAAGGATTTCTGTGTGATGAAAATTAAAGTTAGAAGGCATGGGTAAGTTGAAGTAAAATATATTTTAAAGTTTTGAGTGAAAACTGTGATAATTCTAAAAGAATAATAAAAATCGTGCTACGCCCACTCAAAAGTGAGGTATCGAGCTTTTCTACTGTTTGCTAAAAGCTAATCCGGTCTCAGTGTTAAGGCTAAAGATTATTACTAGTTATTATTTTTTACATACCTACGCACATAAAATAATCGCCCATGAAAACATACAATTATCTGCATTTTCTGAATTATGAAGGCCGTGGAAACTTTTTTTTTATTATTATTTTCAATCACGCATCGTTTGAATGTGTTTTTAATTACGGCATTATTTTTCTTTAGTCAAATGGTCAAACAGCTTATATAAATGCTCCAAAAAGCTGAATCTTGAAAGCCCAGTAAATCGATAGCACCATATAAAACAAACACCTTCTAACACCTTTGTTGTTATGTAAACATAATATGGGGACACGACCGGAGAGAGATCAGGCCGCTGAGCAGGGTGCCGTCCCATCGGACTATGAGAGTGAGGGAAAAGGGAGTAAACCTGTGTCTGCGCGCACACTTGTGCACTATAATATCTCCCGCGCCAAAGGCTTAGTCTCCGTAGAGATTGGCCGCCGTGGCCGAAATACGGTCTGGAGGACTTTTTTAAATTTAATTTTTAGTTTGTTGCGCCACATCTTCTTTCCAGCTAAAACACAAGGTAATGGTGAAGGGCGGGCGTTTTGAGGACTATCTTAAATAATTCATCATTCAAAAAGTACTGATTCTCAGCCTAGTTTGAATAATAACAAATATTCTAAGACCACCAACCCCGCTCCGCTCACACCTTATCCCACACTCGGAACCCGTGTAACAAAAGAGCGGTTCAACTTCCCCACAGCCGATACTTTGCAAGTTCTTGATAACCTGCAGACTACTCGGATAATGCCGACTTGCCGACTCACTGCTGGATTCGCTACATAAGCATTATTATGTAGTTCTGCGGTGGAATCGAGTGGAAAATGAAATAAAATGGAGGTAACTTAGTTGGTCCTTCTGGGATTACAAAAAATTAGTTAAATATGCCATCATATTTCAATAATAATAATAATAAAAATCTTGATTTATACAAAAACCTTCAACATTGCTTGGTCACATGAATTTCAGTGAATTAAAGGTCCTACAGATAGAGTAACCCTGACTCCCAAACTAGGATATCCTGTCTCTTGGGACTCAGAATTTTAGTGAAGTAAAGAGATAAATAAAGAACCACTGTCTAGAGGGTAAAAAACATTGCAGATTTTTTTTTACTACAGATTCTCGGTGTCAGATCCAAATTAAACTGTACGTTTTCCTCATACCTATCTGTACAGGTGTGAAGTGGCCCCTGTGGCGCAGGAACATCTCCGCCCAACCTGTTTCCAAAGACTCAGTAGGTACATGATACAAACCCCCAATTTTTTTTCAATTTTTTTAATTTTTGGTCGGTTATTAAAAAAGTATTTGCATTGCACTTTTTTATGAAACAGCTGTTTTTTTAATATAACACCAATATTTCTACGCTAGAGGGTCTAGAATCATGTGCTAAATTCATTAGGGTTTCAATTTGCGCGTCGATGTCCCTGCCACCAAGTATGTATGATGACAATGACCATTCCGTGGACCAATCAATGTAGACCATGAAAAGAAGACGGGGACTGCTGCTCATACTCCTATTACATACAGCATCTTTCAAGATACCAAATCACTTCCGAAAAAAAAATGGGTTGCACTCCGGGAGTGCCGGCAGAAGTGAAAACTTGAATATTAACGTTGAGCATTTTTGATATTTTGGAATGCGGTCTAGTCTCCCTCCGTCTTACGAATTTTAGATCAAGTCACGTGTCCTGATGCGAGTTTAACATTTTTTACCCATCACAACAAAAGTGCACAACGCCGCTATAGAAGTTTTCACTTCAATAAATCAGACACCACTCATAATACGAACACAAAACAAAAGAAACAAGCCGACTGACACATCCAAAAAATAACAAGCAAATTGAGTAGGCTACAGGAAAAACGCTCACGTAGTAATAAAGTACTTACGTAATTCATTTTGCTTATCTAAATACGAATCTTCAATCGTGTACGTACCATATGGACCATGTACTTGGGCGTATTTGTCATAATCAATCATTGTGCAAGGTCACTGGCTCAGGTGTATACTTGCTCCTAAACTTTATACCCTACTCTCGCCATTTTGTTCAATTTTATTTTGTGTCACATTCTCCAGGAAATAATGAGCACTTCCGTTGCGATGGAGTGGTTATTGTGATGGATAACTGCTTATTTTTGGATAGGCTATAAATAGAATGAGGTACATACATATGTGTAAAATTCTTATGTACAGCCGTCTAGTCAAAAATAGAATTATTTATTTGACATAAAAAGTACACAGATACAAGATGACACTTAATTTAGGCGTGCAATTATCCTGGAACGAAATACATTTATTTTGTTCCAGGATAATTGCACGCCTAAATGATCAATGCTAGGAAAACCCTGTGTTACGGGGTTCATTCATTCATCAATTTATGGATAATAAACTTGCACTTTTGTAAAAATAAACTAGAGAACTAGAGTAGTACAATTAATAAATAAGGGAGAAAAAGGGGGAATACTAAGGGAGGCATAAAATCGTGATATATCATTTAGAAGGAAATCCTGGGAAAAAAATAGGCAGAATATTAAAAGAACAGCTGTGTTATTCTTCTTCTTCTTCCTGTCGCTGGAACGACTAAATTTTACATCTTGTTGGCCCAAAACTTTGCCACTTCCACGGCGTGATCAGTGGCAGCGCAGAGGTCACTTTGACTGCAGATGATGCGTGTACATGGACTCTGTTAAAATTCTGTGATACATAATTTTAGAAAGACGAGAAGAAATCTGTCCTAGCGTATGATAGAAAAAGTTTAAGAGTCATTATAACAGTACCGAGCTAAAGCCAAGGTTAGCTAGGAAACTGGTTCCCTCATATTATAGCCGCCGTTGTTAAAATCTGTCATTTTCACGATTATTTGACATTCAAGTGTCAAAAAAGGCTATGTATTTGGACATCCGCTAAGATGTGACTGTTCACCAATTTCTTAAGAAACCCAAGCTCAAGTGCTTGTTTTAATTATAAGTACAGAAGTATAAAGTGCCCTGACATCGATAAACCCACATTTAGGGCTACCGTAATCAGCTAATTATAGTAAAATTGCACAACTAAAGTGAAAGGATACTGAGCATCGTGCAACCATAGACATTAATATCTAATTTCACTTTAATTAGCCTTATCTCACCTCATTCTGAAATTGAAGTCAAATTGGGAAATATGATTAAAGTAATCAAATGTTAGGACACAGCGTCGCCATGTAACAGATGCATCTCAGCATTGTCTTGAAACAATACAGCTTTTGTTAGTAAATTCGTAAATTCCCTTGAAAGTATTTATTGTTATTGAAGGTAAGGTACGAATCTTCTGGAAAAAAGGTTTAACTATGGTAGGCACCTGGATGAGACTGGCACAAAAGCCTAGGGATTGACAAGCAAAGAGAGGCAGTAATGGGTCAAGTCAAGTTGATGATAATGATGATAACCTAAGAAAAGGGTCTGCTAAGGCACAAACAACGTTGTAGGATTCTGATGACTCCGTATTTAATCTAATAGGCTATTTTCCTAAAAAAATCTAATTAGTCCGTCAGTTAGATTATCAAAAAATATTGAACCCGTATTTTTTCTTTTGTCAATTATATAAAAAATTATGAAGATATCGCCCATTAAAGTTCCGCGTGACGTCACTTGCTTGCGACATGTTTACAAGCAAGTGACGTCACGACCCGGACTCCCAAATTTTGACGCGCTTTATCTTTGTGATTTTTTGTTTGATTGACAAAAGAAAAAATACGTGTCCATTATTTTTCGATAATCTAACTGACGGACTAAATAATAATTATTTTTTAACCCAGGCAACTACCCTATTATATCACTGGCTCAATACCACACCAAGCTTCTCGTGCACCGACCGCTTCACTTTCAACTGTTTCCCGCCATTCGTGAACTGACAGTTGACATTAGTGACAGCTATCTCACTACTGACAGTGTTTACAGTTCTTGCACAATTATTTTACCTCTGACAGCAGCAACCCAACAGCAACCTTATTGTCACGAGATTAAAGATCACTATGACAGTGATGCAAAATCAGAGGTAAGATAACTGTGAATGTACTGTACATATCTTTTAAATAGAAACACTACACAAGTGATGAATGTGCCCTAATCTATACATACATCTATACAAATAAATAAAATTAAAGTATGTATAAGTATGTTATAAGGAGTAACATAATACTATTGTCCCCGTGGCTTGTTCCCGTTGGATCATTTCTGACATCCACGCGGTCGAATTCGCGGGCGGCAGCTAGTATTATTATATAAAAAAAGTGTTAGTAAAACCATTGACATTAAAGAACATACAGCAACGCAAGCGAGGTTGAGCAGCTATGTACGCATTATGTTAGTCAGTACAATCCCGCTATTTGTATCCATTATCTACAGTTTCCCTTACTTAGAACTAATGCTGAAGCATATGTCGCCATCTATTGTCTTTTATAAAAGAAAAACGTCATATTGTTTGTTCCCATACGTTCAAATAAACCTTTCTATAGTTTTTTGCCAATTGTTTTATGGGTATTCGACAAGGTGTAAGTTTTTAGGGTTTCGTACCTAAAGGGTGCCTATTATTAAGGCTCCACTGTCCGTCCGTCTGTATCTTTTGAACAGTAATACATAGATTTTCAGAATTTTCACAGAGTGTGTAGGTACTGCTACGGCCGCTATAACAACAAATACTTACTTTAAATTATATCTGAAAGGGTGTCCCCATACAAGAAACGTGAATTGGTGAATAGTAAAGTATTCAAAAAAATTCATGGTGTTAATATAGGTATATACGGTGATACGGAACCCTTCGTGTGCAAGTCCGACTCACAATTAGCCGCTTTTTTATCAATAAGTAGGTATCGTTAGTGATTGTTCAATCATCCTACCTTATAATGACAAATTCTCAGTGTACTTGACGCAATGCTTGTGTTTGTGTGACATTGGAAAAGAAACAAAAGGTCTTTTTCATCACTATCATATCATCTGCCTAGCCTTTTCGCAACTATGTTGGGGTCGGCTTCCAGTCTAACCTGATGCAGCTGGATACCAGTATTTTACATGGAGCGACTGCCTATCTGACCTCCACAACCCAGTTACCAGGTAATACGATACCCCTTGGTAGGACTGGTTGTGAGACTTTCGGGCTTCTCACTGCCCGTAACGACTGTCAAAGATCCACGAATGACAGCCGGAATCAACGGCTTAACGTGCTTTCCGAGGTACGGAGGGGTCTCGGTATATAAAGATGGTCACCCATCTACAGCAAGTAGCTTAACCTGACCGACCGGCCTGTGCAGCTGTTATTATTTAGCCACGGATCTGGAAACATAAAAACTATCAAATGGATTTTCATACGGTTCTCACCAATGGACGGAGTGATTCATGAGAAAGGTGTATATTTCATTATTTTTTTGTGTAAATTGGCTGAAATATGACTATGATTATTAAAGATGTCGGGAAAATCATGCTGACCGGGCGTGTGCCGTGTACACCTTGAATAAAATTTGGCACACAGATAGTTTATAACCTGAAGGCCAATTCTCGTAATTTAAAACGTTCAAAATCTAGTCGCAGTGTCATCTTGGCGACAAAAACTTGTCAAAATGTAGAGAAATTTGAGGTATTTTTGACAAATTGAGACTGAGATCAGACTGCGAACGTTCTTAAAATTACGAGAATTGCCGCTCTGAATGACCACATAGAGTACTTTAAGTCCCGGTAGTACGTTCCCGTGGGATATTTTCCGACATCCACGCGGGCGAAACCGCAGGCAAAAGCTAGTTACAATTAATTGGTAGATAGTTAAAAATATGTATTATAGTTAGAATATGGGTTTTATTCCAGCACCGATTTTTTTCGTTAATATTTAGCCAACGCATGTACGAGTAGGTATGCCTCGAACGAGTTTTTCGCTTCTGCCGAGAATGTATAATTTACATTCTCGGCAGAAGCGAAAAACTAATCCCGCGCGTGCAGAATGTCATGCCTTTTTTTAAATATTACATTTTTTTTTTACTGTTGTTTTGTTTCTATGTATATTTGCATCATCACGTGCGAGTTCCAATAAATACTTTTTCTATCTTTCACAATATTCTTTTTTACATCAAAGACCATCCTATATTTCAAGTCGTCATCCGAACATATTTCAGTGCTGCAAACGATGAACTTACCTATGCAAATGCTATCGGGACTTTAGCAAGATACTGCCACAAAGCACTGGATCATGGCAACTTTGAATTTAGTTCACTACTGTTTTAAGTTACTGCATAAGATCGAAAACTTTATAACGTGGTCGGAAATATTGTTACCACCCCACAACCTACCTTGCTACTATGGATATTGTTGTATTTTGTAAAAAAAGAGATGACTTCTTCTTCTCTTTGGGCAAGAAAATTGGGGATAAGATCAGAAGATGTCATAATATTATGTTAACAGTGAGTTTATTTGAGTATTGGTGGCCAAGTGGTAACAACCGCGTCTTACGAATTGTAGGTCGTGGGTGCGAACCCGGACAGGCACTTTACTTTGTGTGAATTATTTCATCACCACTGCCTTCAAAATGGCTAAGGAAAACATCGTGAGGAAACCGGCATGTCCTAGGACCCAAAATTCGAAGACATGTGAAATCCACCGACCCGCACTAACCCCGCGTGGTTGATAACAGCCCACTCCCTCTCACAGAGAGGAAGCCTGTGTCCCAGCAGTGGGACAATATTATAGCCTGATTATGCTATGTACCTACTGTTACTATCTACTCCTTTAAACAGAAACTTGAATATTCGAAGAAAACTCAAATGTTTTCTTCGAATATTCCAGTTTCTGTTTGTAGAAATACATGTCTGTCTGTGTAAGTAGAAATACATGTTCATCCAAGGTTCGTCGACCAAACCAAATGACACGAAAACGTTGAAAATCATTTTCCTCTCACAGTCTCCCAGTTTCAATGCATGCGGGAAAATAAGCTGACATATTCTAGAATTTTTATTTTATTTCCATTTTTAGTTAGGTTTCATTCCAGCGCATCGTATCGGGAGTTTATTTTCGAATATTTCTCGGAACAGAAATTCTATCCCAGGTATCTTCGTCCCACGTAGTTTAAAACTCCGTATGAATCGGTGGCCTCTCAATATCGGAACTAAATAAAGAAAATGCTGGATAAACTTTGAGGTTGTATGAAAGATAAAGCAATTCTACAAACTAAGTGCAAAGAATCGCTGAAGAATCTTTTGCAAGAATATAATCGTGTTTACAGTTATTTTCGTTGCACGCAAAATAAGTGGTCCTGAACCTGATATAACAGCAGATGGTGAGTCAATAAACGTTGTATTATATTCTATGGGAAGTAAAAACATATTGAATTAGCTGATACCGATCACTCATTGTCAATACACACAGTTCCCCCACACTCACCTATGGTCCGTCCGAAAAGTAGGTATCTGATGAAATTGTAAACAAATGGATCAAAAAACGTAATTGTGCGCAATTTGTAGTGGCAATTATAAATTGGAGTGCTTTGATTTGATTGTTTGTAAACCCGAAATTATTATTTTATCTCATCTTAAAAATGTTTTCATTTGACAATTGAGGTTAATTTTACAACTTCAATTTGCGTCGATGAATGTCCAATTAAAATTTTAATCATGTTATTCAAAAAATGATTGTTGGAAAAGGTGGTGTGATATAAAGTTGACATTTTCTAAATACAAACGAATGTTACGAAATACCTTTAGTGGGTGATTGTGTAAAAATTTTACTTAAACCAGGTTTGTTTACACTTTCATCAGATAGTTTTGAAACAGACTGTAGCTGAACATTCACTGTCAAAATCGAAAGCCTGCGGGGAAATTGCAATAGGTTTCATTTTGACAGTTCAACAACATTCATTGCGTTATATACGTTGTAGACCAGACATATTATGTTTCAAACATATGAAACAATGGATTAGAAATATACTTCAAAATGATTCAGATTGACATTGATAGTGTGTTACGCAATTAGGGTGATGGAATATATTATAAATGCGAAATTAAGTTTGTCAATTTTTTTGTTACACTTTCACGCTAGAACGTATGAACGGATTAGAACAAAAATTGGCACATGGGTGAACCATGACCTGGGTTAGGACATAGGATACTTCATATCTCGGTAGTACGTTACCGTGGGATAATTTCCAACCTCCATAATTCCATATGGGCTAAAGCTAGTATTAAATATTTAGTAGCATAAAAGCATGATAAATTCGAGTAGATACCTACTATACAGTAGCCACACAGTTAGTACGAAAGGAGTATGATCATTTTAAACACACGAAAACCATACTAAAAATAAGCATGCTATGTATAGCAAACAAGCACGCTTTTTAATACCATATGTATGCAGCCTAAAAATACAAACACGTCTAAGCCATTCAAGATAAGACATCTAAACATTACACTCACACACACACGCAGACCTCCCCATTCTTACTTATCCCAATTTGATAAAAGTATGAAGCTTGCAGGTGCAGCCTCAGGAGCTAGATGCGCACATTCCAAACTCAATTTGAGCAGACTTCGGTTTCAATTGTTTCAGAACGCAATCAATTTTAATATGCGCCCGACGTCGCAGGCGAGGTGCGCGTCACACATACGGGGGCGAAGAATGGTGGATATTTTGTGTTTTTGGATGATGTCATATAAAATCGAAATAATTGATTTTTTACATAAACTTATGATAAATTAATAAGAAAGAGAAGAGTGTGTGGTGTGCTAAAATGTTCTCCGTGTTCATATTATGTACTTTCTGAGATCGTGAAGAGACCTGGACATACAGTTAACCCAAGTCAGTCTGTGAGTGGTCTTGAGCAAGCGTGGTGATCAATGCTCATGCCTTCTCTATATGAGAAGCAGCCTTTGCTCTGCAGACAGCTGGTATTATTATTATTTTTTATATAAATCTGACGAGCCGACCCTAACATGATAGAGCTAGGCTAAAATCAGATGGCGAACGAAGTTTTCTGATCAACTCGAGCCAAATGAAAGCCAAAATTGTGTAACTAGCTACGCTCCGCGGTTTTAACCGCATAACTCTCGGCCCCGTGGGAATATCGGGATAAAAAGTTATATGTCGTAACCCATGTGCCAAATTTCATCCAAATCCGTAAACATACAAAAAATCAAATATTTTCTCTTTCTATACTAATACTAATATATACTAATACTAATAGTATTATAAAGAGGAAAGACTTATATTTTTGTGTGTATGTTTGAAATGAATAAACTCAAAAACTACTGTGCCGATTTCAAAAATTCTTTCACCATTGGAAAGCTACATTCACCCTGAGTGACATAGTTTATATTTATTGCTAGAAAAGATTAGGGATCCTTACTAAAACTTAACCACCCGTGCGAAGCCGGGACGGGCCGCTAGTATAATATTAGTTTAGACAAATACTGCCGGCCCGAACATGTATGAATCCTCATTCGTTAGATAGACCGATGACATACCAACAAGATATTGGCAGTGTGTTGCAGGGGACTGTAACAATACCGTGGGAAAGTCCTGAAGAACCTGTAGAGCAGTGGCTGAAAAAATAATGCAGCTCTTCAGATCTGTTTTGGGTTTGTCTTTTTCGTCAGGAAATCCTCATGGATACCTTTTGTTTATGAACTGAGAGTTACGTTCGACCTTCTCCTGCTAAGAGTCTAACCTAGATGAATGATCAGCATTTTGCGTATCATATTAGATACTCATTTTGTAATCAGACTTAACTAATAACCTAACGGTTACCTAGTGTTATCATCTGACATTAGGCTGAGCTGCGGCCATTTTGGCCAGTGTTTTTTTAATACATTTTAGGTAATTTATTTGTATTTATACCAATAAACGCATTTACTTTCTTTCTTGTAAACTGTTTATAAAAATCGTGTCGGAAAGTACATAAGCAATTTTCTACATAGGCCAATTTTCACTAATATTAGGCATTCATTTAAGTGTCGTTTAAGTGAAAACGGGCATTAGACGTAGTAAGAGCCGCTGGCTGGATTACAATGGCATAACTTAATTACACTTGGACACATGCAGTACCACAAGAATTTATGGGTAAAGACTTAATAAACGAACTTAATTGCATTCTTAGAAATTACAGTGACGTGAATGAAAGCGAATTAAAGTTAGTAATATAGAAACCATGACTAATGACTTATATCCTGCAAAGGCGTATTTATTTATTAAAACTTAATGCACAAGTAAAAAAAAATACTGTACAAAGGCGGACCTAATGCCAGAGGCATTTCATAGCATTGCAAATAATAACGTTAACTTTGATCAATTCCACCTTAATCATAAGGTGGAATTTTTTACACGATATACCTACATACCTACCCATTATCTCTTTTCAAGTAGATCCTTGAAGAAAATATATGGGAGAACTGTCTTTTCAATGTGTGTGTATTTTTTGTCTCTGTGTGTGTTTTTAAATTCTGTGAATGCTCACAAAAGATGATTTCCTGTATTTGCTTTACGCGATATGAGCTTTTTAACCACAACGTTAAAATAGATCTTGAAACGAACAAAAAGAGCTTTCCATTTTATTATTTTCCGTATTTTTCATACAATAGTTGGCTAAATCATAGGAAGCCGTGTCTCCCGGAGTTACAAATTGCTGATATTGGTCGGTAAGACTAAAGTTTTAATGCGGAAAATGGCCTTACGTAAAGCCGAACATTATTCCGATTGTTATATCCGTTCGGAGCAATGCATACGAATGTTTATGGAGCCAATACTGCCAGAGAATTGTACCGTAAACTAAAATTTACTAGAGCAGGCTTTTCTCTTTTTTATCGGCAGTCCATTTTATGCATGCCCATAAAAAACCAGTTGAAACCATCGTTTTCATAGATCTTCGTTAGAATATTTATATTCGAACTTTTTTTTTGTACATACCCTTTGGCCAACTGTATCTTTTGTTTTTTGTTTGGTCACAAACTTTTCACTCGAGTTACTCACTGGACGCCTGAAGGACGACATCGCCATCGAGGTAGATCACGGCGAACGTGGTGTGACGATCTAGCGAGGTTTGCAGGGCCAACAAGGCCAGAGTTTCCTCAAGACAGGGAGTTTAAGAAGGAAAAAGGGCTTTGCCCAGCAGTGGGAGACAATGTAGAATAACGAAACGTCTAGACGTTTAAAGACTCAAAGATACTATAAGTGATTTTTATTATTTCTTACTTAAATACATTTAATAAAAATCCAATATGTAAAGCAGATTGAAGATCTAAAGAGCCTACCTTAAAATAAAATAAATCTTTTACGGAGATTGATTGACTACTAACGTTGCTAAAGATTTTCTTGTTTTATGTCAAAAATGAAACAAGTGAATAAGTTTACCATTTTCAAACAACTTCGCGTTCAAAAAGCCAATGACAAGACCCTTTCTGTGACCTCTAAAGTAAAGCCTTCCATAGAGATAGGTTTAAAAACGAAGAAAGAAAAGGACCTACAGTCCGGCCGTCAACTGAATGCGTTTCTGACACCTGTCAGTGCGACAATAATCTAGTAGCTATTAAAGATCAAATTCGCAAAACAAGTATTCGTTTGTGTGAAACTGACAGGTGTCAAGAACACATTCTCTCGTCAGCCGCACATTTCAATTTTAAATATTTACGTCACAATTTTTGCTCTAAATGCGAATTAAAGCATTAAAATTATCACGATGATTAAATATCTCCCCACAATAGCGTGTCATGATTCACTTTGTACCTACGCTAATTCATTACAAAATTAATTACTCTGATGTTTGTGATTAGAGATGGCAAAATCCCTACGTTTCGCTAGCAATAATATTAGGGTGGTACAGACTCCATCACATCAAGCTACTACAATCTGTCAAATTTCTTTAATAGATTTTCAACTTTATCGCTAAAGCATTAAAGTTCAAGGTTGATTGGGAAAATTTGACAGTTTCGGGTAGCTTGAATTGCTGGCGTCTGTACTAATGAAATTGCCAATTTTTGATACTGGCTATTCTGAAGATCGATATATTTCATCATATTTAGAAATCCAAATTCAAATTAATTTTATTATATAGCAAGACATTTTTATTCAAAATCAGTTTTTCTTTTGTTTTACGTTCAAATCTTTTTAAATACCTCTGTTTCTGTAACCATGAAAAAATCGAAATTGCGTGTTCGTTATCGTGGCACCAACGCAGCACAGACAACACGCAGTATTAACGACGTGCATGGACAGGGTACCGCATGTGAACGGTTCGTTTTTGGTTTGATCGCATCCGTTTTGGACCCCTAGTTGACTAGACTAAATTTGTTGCTAATGACCTCCTTTCAAGGAATACGTCAAGTTTCCCTGTCACCCTGTATAATTATATGCGAAGACAATGCATCTAGAATAAAATTTCTATACCACAAAAGGTAAAAACAATTAAAAATAAAGCAATGACAGGTAAATTTCGGAGTTGAGAAGAACAATGCGATCACACAACCAGACAGGAAAAGCGACTTAAATTTATAATATGCATAGATTACCAATTTAGATTACCGTTTTGTTCTTTAAGAATAAACTGGTCCATACCTACTAGAAAACTAAGGTAAGGAAGACGTAGAAAATGCCCAAGAAATTCCTTGACATTTTTTGTACAGGCCATTCTACACATAAAATAAACTAATCCTAAGCATGAAACAGGGTTCAAAAGCCAGTGACTAATAAATCGACCAATACTTAACTGCGCCGGTTTACTTAACGGCGACTTAACGTGTTCTCTAAGAAGATTAAGTGCGGCAAGTAAACTACAAGCATTGTTACATGCTGCTTCATTTTATGTAGCTTTGTTACCGTGCTAACAGATTCTATACTTATTGAACGTTGCCTAGATATTACTTAGATGACACTCTTTTCGCAATTTGCTGTCTAAAACTGTCTTTAAAATAAAATCATTTTACCTTTTCTGAACAAAATTGTAGGCACATTTTTGTTACATATTATCTCGGGACTATGGCGTCCCGGACCTTTGGAAGGCGTACGAGGGGCCGACGCCAACTTGCAGAGGCCCGTTAGACGCTTTTAATTAAATGAGGCACCAACCGACGATTATCCCTATATAGTGTGTACGCTAGGCTGCACCCAAGGACAACCCCCGGTTGGTGTAAGGCTACTGCAGGATATGGAAACAAATATGACGACACGGTTGGCGCAGTGGCTGAGCGATCGACTGCTGCGCTGCGTGTCGCGGGTTCGATTCCCGCACGGAACAAATATTATTGCCTACAGGTAGTTGTTCCGGGTCTGGCTGTGTGTGTATGTGAGTTTAAATGTTTGTAAACGCACCCACGGTACGGGACTAATTCCTAGTGTGGGGCAACGTAAAAAAATATAAAATATATATATATATATAAATACATATATATAATGGATTATGGGTTTGGGTAGCTACAGGAAACTGGTTATCTAAGACTATGGGAAGACTATGGCCCCTGCCTGAGCAATGTTTTAACTAAAATACACAAATAAAATTATGATTATTATATTATTGTTAATGTAGGTACCTATTGATTATGCAGTAGCCACGACAGAACCAAAACAAAATTGAGATTGGGCCAATTGTCACTGAATAGCTTGCCGTGCACAAAAAGTTCTCATGATCACCAATTCACAGACTGATAGCAGTAAGCATGATCTTTATCTCAAATACCTCCCATTGCAGTTAAAAGCCAAGAGCCCGTACGTCCCCTCTAACCTAACCTAACGAGTGAAGAAAACATAAAAGAATATATGTATATTGTTTTCCACGTTAATGTCAATCTGTAAGACGAAAAACACTTGACATTTGGATGAATTCGTATTCAAATCCAAATGTATATTTCGATTGTTATGATAGATGGGTCCGCCTGTCTGTCTGCTTAAATCTTCCTTCTGACGAAGAAAATTTGGCAAATGTTTTAAATAAATAAAATGGGAAAGTATGTAGGAAGGTACAGCTTTTCAAAACAAATGTGCGCTTCGGGAATCATCGTGTATCTGGAATTACGGAAGCGTGATGATGAGATCTAATAACAGGGGTAATCAGACGCTTTACAAAGCCGAGAGTCACTTATATGCATTCAGAATCAGCCTATAATGTTCCCACTGCTGCGACTCTTTCGAGAGGGAGTGGGCTGTAATCTACCACGCGGGCACAGTGCGGGATATGTGACAATGTCTTTGAATTTTGGTTCTAGGACATCACGAGTTCCTCACGATGTTTTCGTGGTGATGAAATTATTTACACAAAGTAATGGCGCCTATCAGGTATGAACCCACGACCTACGACTCGTTAGTCGGGGCCATTACTACTCTATGTAATTCCATAAACTTTTCGGTGTCAAATGACGATTTAAGACCGCTCTTAGCGATATGACCGCCCATTGTGTCACCCATTGTAAAATTTTATATATTTATGTTCTGTAATTTGTATGGTGTGCAATAAAGAGTATTCTATTCTATTCTATTCTAAGACCGGAGTAGATAACCCGGCAGAGGGACAATTTAGAAAGAAAGAAAGAAAAAGAATAAGAGAAAAGAGAATTTCATACAAAACCGCAATGACAGACGCGCTACTACAAATTGCGATAGTACAAAACTTACCAGCATTGCCTCTGTGGGGTTTACTCTGTGGCGTGACATTCGTGCTAATTTGGAAATACGATAATTCCCGAAACGCATATTTTTCTTGGGAAAGCTGTAATTACGTTGTAATATTTTCCTTCCTTGTTATAAATCAGACTAATTCAGAGCGACAGCCAAATGGCTGAATACACTCACATTTATTCAGTAAACAATTTAACTCATGAAAGTTTGACGGTAATCATATTTATTGTATCTATTGATCGGGTTGTTGACAATTGGATTCCTAAATATACGATATTTATGTATTTAACATCAAATTTTCAAATAAAATCCAATGTTAGCATACTTATGCCCGTTTTCACTAACACTGGGCAAAACCTAATAAGTAATGCGTAAATGTTATTGCATTGTTGGATTTTCAACTCTCGGCGCTGAGCGTTGACTAACCAACAGAAATTTCAGAAAATCTCTTAGACAACCCGGTTATAGCGTGACATCACAGTCTATCTACCATTACTTATAGTTAACCCGCGTCCTAACCAAAAAGATCGTTCGCGCGAATACGCAATCGACGCGTTGATACGAGTAGGTACGTCACTAATTTGTCCGGAAAACCAGAAGGCACCCGCTGTCAACGCGACCACGTGTTCTGGTTCGCCGAACAATTTGAATGCGAAGATCGCGTTGGCTAGGACGCAGCCTACCAATGGTGATATTATGTAGAGACATCTTCGATAGCTTCAAGTCCTTTAACTATACCAAATAACAAGATTACCTCCCCAAACTTTGTCTACATATCAATACTACAAACTATTAACAAAACTAGAAGGTAACAACAAATTAAATTAATCTATCTACCGTCCTCCATTACCTATTCCCAAGTAACGTGTCCCTTTTGCTCGAAAACTTCCCAACACGAATAACTTGCCAATAATTTCCAAAGCGGTATCTACCTGTAAAGTTTAATGTGAAATAAATCGATATGTCTGTACAATTCAATAGATATTTCATTACATTTCGGATTTATTTGGTAATTGAACCGGTTCTATTGTTATTTGAAAGTTATTCGTGGAATATAAATAATAAACCAGTGATCCGGGATAGAACGAATCTAGAATCAAGATAATTGAAAATATGTTTTTACAAAGTGAAGTTTTCAAACAACGTAGCTGATATTTTCCTAGAATTTTGAGTTAAGTCTCGGACTGTATTATCCTCTACTAGAGTTCAGTGATGTCCAGTTTGAAACTATAAAATATTTCTAAGTTTTGACGCACCCTAATTGTTAACGGCTCTTTTCAATCTGACAATTGTCTTTTTTTTACCTGCACTTGCTTGCCCAGCCTCTGCCGTCAAATTCTTCCAGGAACTCTTGCTCCGCGCCACCTCGAACCAGCCCTCGCGGTTCGCGTCCAGGTCATTTCGCCATCTCTTTCTGAGGCGGCCTCGGCGGCGCCGTCCATCTTCAGACACCCATTGCGTGGAGATTTTAAGAAATTTAACTACCCCACTGCCCTGGACTGCAAAAGTACCTATAAAAAGTCAAACCACATGAATAAAGTGTTGTCTGGCTGAAGTACACGCTTCAATATAACTATGAACACTGCTTACCGCACAAGACAAGGAGAATGTTAATACTTACACGAGCCGAACAAACACCTTAGTCCTTACCGAGCTACGCTTCATAGATGAACTATTTGCATTATTCAAACAGTTTCCTTGTTATCTTTGCACTCAAAACTTTGAATAAACTACGCAACTTCAGTTGAGAAAATAATATAAGTTCGACAGCGTCATGTACAGACTACAGAGTAATACAGAGTACAGGCTACAGAGCCACAGGGATTTACCTGTAGTGCGCTTTGGTTTGTACAACATTGTCAAGCGACGTTATGAAACTTTGAAATGTATTTATTGTTGAGTCGTTCGAGTTGTGTGTTTGAATATTGCTTCAAGACTATATGGTAAATGGAGTCCCACAAACAGATATACAATGCATCTTTATCTCAATGTTAACGACATGAAGTGCTAGGTATTTAAAGCTCCAATTAAAAAATCCACATTTTGGTCCAAACGCAGTGAGGGAAAAATCAAAATATTATATTTCACATAAACCTACATGGGTACTTATGAAACGTCAGTAGCTAGGTGCACGGTTCCAATTGGTCGTTTCCTATGAAGAATAACCGGCAAGAAACTCTATCTTCAAAAAATAATTGGCTTTTACAATGCTAACAGGTATGGGAGGACAGTGTAAATCGTCTTAGCATTCGATTACCAGACTTAGAAAGTTTAACATTCAATTAAAATTACCCGAAGATTATATCTTTTGTATAAACAGATTGTATTTATTGATTTTGACGAAAAGGCCATTTCAAAGATCCATCATTATGTATAAATATCAATCAATTTACCCATCCACATCAATCCACACATATTCATCATCTGAAATTAATATCCACAAGTGAAACATCTAATGTAACAAAAAAACCGCCTCGCCGTGAATTAGTGACTATTGTTTTGGATACACGAAGTGTGCATTAGGCGATCATTTGACTCAATACACCATCAATGCTTACTGACCATTGATTAGCACTTTGATAATAATAGTTAGCTTCACAGCTATAGTGCGCGGAAGTTCTCGCTTTGATTTGTGTTTTATTCATTAACAATTTCAGTCCAAGAACTAACTTATTAAGGAAACATGTTAATATAATTATACATGTTGGCGGGACATCGACGCGTAAACTGTAACCACGAATTCAGCACATGATTATATGTAGATTCCCTTGCGTAGAAATGTTTGTCGGTTATCAAAAAAAAATCAGCTGTTTCATAGAAAAGTGCAATACCTACGCGGTCAAAATGTATGGAACAGATATTTTGGTTCAGAATCATGTACTGAATCCATGGTCACACTTTATGAACGATGTTCCCTGCCACCCTGTATATTTTTTTTCTTTTTCCATTAGCCTATATTGTCCCATTGCTGGGAAAAGGCCTCTCACATATTGCCTAGCCTGTGCCTTCTTCGTCAAATACCCTGTAAATATTATACATATTTATAATAATCGTTGAATTGTCCCCGGTAATAGTTTAAACCACTAATTATCACAGCTACATAATTTCCGACAGTAGAAGCCTACAATTTTTTTAACGCCAATGAAAATGAATGTTCTATTTAATTAAAGTACATAGATTTATATATACAAAAATAATTATTGAACTAATTGACGGCATTAGGGACCTAATAAGTTCTAATAATACATCATTACAAGAACCCAACCTTAGGAAAGAATGTGAGAAATCAGCAGCCCCGCCCCTACACCAGCAATCAATTCGTAATACATCTATAATTTTAAACAAAGCAATTCACAACATATCGCAACAATAACAAGGACCAAGCCACTTTCATGCTCTGTAACAAAATTAGCAGCTTGCTCTACAAAAGAATTAACAGACATAAACTCCAACCATATAATCATACACCGATACATACGTCTATTATCCTCAACCGAAGGTCTTAGCTGACCATGAAGGTTTTATTATAAAGTATTAGCCACTTGATTACGCTTCTCTGTAACATTAAAACCTCTGTGGTCCTTTAAAATGATTTATAGTCTCACTACAAACTTAATTGATACTTATTTCAAATACTTAATGCCAACAAGGTAAAAACATTGGAATATTGAGGTTCTAATTCTATGTTCGGACCGTACGCGATGTCTTTAATTGGTTGATTAGAAAAAAAAACGGATGTTTAGTGTCTGATTGAGAGATAAACGCGGTTTATGACTTTGACCGCGCTAGCTAGTATGATAATTGCGACGATAAGATACCAATCAGTCACCCGTATTGGAGCAACCTAACCTAACCTAACATGTTATTAGTGTTGAAGTTCCAAGCTCAAGGTGCTTATAATTAAAAGTTATTTTGGTTTCAATTGTATCAATGTGCGTCTCTTAAATAAAAAAGCTTCTACATTGTGTATATCTCTAGTGAATATAGTTTCTATTCTATGCACTTGGAACTACTAGGTGCCGATACTAAAGGACTACTCTCACAATACTACAATTAAAACATATTTTGGTTTCAATCAGTGCACTGACTTTTTTTTATACAGCGCGCTAACGCGTGTTTACCAAAACCAAACGCGAACGACACATTTACAGTTTGTAAACTTCATGCACAAGATTGCTTCTAATTTTAGTGACCACTATTAAAATGTGGACATCGTCCATCTATCGTATAATAAAGTCGACTAGGAAATTGCCATAATCGCCAATAATGTTCCCTTTGATCCTTGTTGTAGCGGTCAATTGAAGTCACAGTTTAGTCGGGGACATTTTCATGCCCATATTTGCCAGAAAATGTCCCCGAGTATGTTGTAGTTTTCAGTTTATTAACGTAAGTTATAATATATTTAAACGTAAGTTTATTAAGGACAATTACGATACAAGGTCATTTAAAAACCTAATGCTAACAGTAATATTAAAATAAGATCGATAAGTATAAATCATAGAAAAAAACTGCTTACAAAAACAGTCATTATACCGAGGTCTCTTTCATCGAAACGAAAAGGGTTCTACAGATAAGAACACGCTTTGAACGAAGACACAATTGCTTGCATGCTCTATTAGTTCTTAAGTGGAGCTGCAAATGCCGAGCAAGGACAAAGAAAAGAAAGAAGGAAAGAAAATTTATTTATCTTTATTCAAACTGTCTAAAAAATGGGTATTGAAGCTGAACTGAAATGAACACATTTAACGTTTTTATATCGAAGATATAGGAGAATACAGTTATTGCATTTGAAACGACTTATTATGCTCGTTCTCATTCGATCGGGCGCTTATTTATTTTATTAACTCTATTTGTATGTACGGTGGAACTGGGGGGAGCCGTACGATGGCCACAGGTATATTTGTTCAAAACAAAAGGAACTACTCAGATTGGTTCTGTCATAAGGAAACTACACAGTTCGGTGTCATTTACCTTAAAATTACAAACAGGTAAACCTAAATCTCATATCTAGTAATTCCAACTACAATCTCGTTTTATTGAATTTCTATAATTACTTTAGATTTCGAAACTAAGGACCTGTTTGACTGTATCCCGATAGACAATATCTACGAGATCCAAAAATTGCACAGTATTTGTATGAAATTACCTGCCAGATCAGTAAATTAAGGGGAAGTTATCATGAGCTGATGAAAAACAGATGATAATTTACCAAACCCAATTGTAATTTACCAAGCCCAATTGTATATCAAAACCACAAGGACTACCTAAAGTTTCGAAATATTAAAACGAAATCGCTTATTCCGGATTAGAATTCCGATCAGTATTTCAGAAACCTGTTTGTGATAGAGTAGGTATTCAATGAAGGTATGGATGCAATTTTAGAATGAATTATTCATTGATAATTGAATATATTAATCTAGTATGCAATAACGTTGCCATCAGTATTTTAGAGTTATGTATATCAACTTGTTTATAAAATGTATTGTTTCCAAGACAATTAATGAGAACAATCTACTACGAAATTACGAGGGTATGTAAGGTAGATTATATCAGTAAATATCGCACATCAATCAATTTGCCTAGACTTTTCTCAACTATGTTGGAGCTGGCTTCCAGTCTAACCAGATGCAGCTGAATACCAGTATTTAATATGGAGCGGCTGCCTATCTGACCTCCACAACCTATTTACTGGGTAACACAATACCCTTAGTTGTCAGACATTTGGCCTTTTGAAAACACGTAACGACTGTCAAAGTCCTACGAATTACAGCTGGGATCAACGGCTTAGCGTGCTTTCCCAGGCACGGCGGGGTCTGGATATGTAATGGATGGTCACTTGGTCACCCATCCACAAACCGACCGCATACCTTAACTTCCGATCGACCCGAGCGGCTGTTATTATTTAGCCACGAGCACCTCCCAGTAAATATTGCACTTGTTAATTAGAAACAAAACAGTACCTATATTACGAAAACATTGACCACTAGAAGTGCTAGATTATTAAATAGGACGTTTGATTTATGAAACTTATGACTATCGAACTTTTAGATTTATGAAACATGAACATTTGTTAATGTCATTGCTAATAGGTTTAAAAAAACAGGAGTTTCTGCGCTATATCCTATTTCCTTGTAATATGAGTTCAAAACAAAACAAGGAACTTTCTAAAAATTGGTATGGTACAGATCTAATCTAAACCTCATAATATATTACTCTACCTGAACAATTAATCTTCCATGTTGAACTACCACTACTACAATTAATGAGTACCACAAATCCTTCCGTAAGCAGTAATTGAAAACAAATCAGATATCAAAACTCCAAGTGATAATTAATACAAATTCATATTCAATCATTAGAAAAAAACTATTAATTTATACACTCGTATAAAACTCGGTTATGGCATGATATATTTCAACTGGTAATAAATCATTTTACGTCAACTTATACAGGACATTAAAAAGTACATTCGTGTTAACATTACTGTAAAAGGTAAGACAATGTTCAACAACCGTTCAAGTAGTAACTAAGAAAAAAACAACGACTTTGGACGCTATTTTCTCCTTTTTATCATGAATAAAAACATTCAAACACACATATCAAAATCAAATCGCAGTCTCGGTTCAGGCATCAATATCAAAAACTTGTCAAAATTTTGGTAAATTAGAGATAATATTGGAACTCTTTAAGGGTGAAAATGGCAATTCGATACTATCCGAATGTTTCGATTATTATCTCACCCTCTGGTAGTCGAACTATAAATTACATCGCTTTTTGCATGCCTCGTACAAAATCGTGCATTGTTAGGTAGGGGTTCAATATTTAGTGGAATAGTTTCACAAGTGGCCTTCATAAACTTATACCTATTAAGCCAGATAGTGACTACTATTCAATTTAGGCAAGACCAAAGATAATGCATCTAACAGACGGTATTTTTTTGATTAAGTACTGCTATGAAATATTGATGAACTTGGTTTCGTTATTGCAATGCTTAGTTCTAGTTTCCAAATTAAGATATGGCTGCATGCAATTTAAATTCAGTGGAGTTGTTAATGGTCTGATAATATTAGATACATGTTATTATAGCGTCAAAGAATAAAATTTATAAAACATTAGACATTTGAGAGCAATGGTGGCCCAGTGGTTACGGCCAAGACTTACTAGTCATAGGTCTTAGGTTAGAACCCAGACAGGCGCTTTGCTTTGTGTAAATAATTTCATCACAACGGTGCAGGAAAACATCGTGAGGAAACCGGCATGTCCTAGAACCAAAAAATCGAAAAAGTGACATCTACCAACCAGCACTGGGCCAGCATAGTGGATTACAGCCCACTCCCTCTCGAAGAGAGGAGGCCTGTGTCCCAGCAGTGGGAACGTCATAGGCTGAATATGTAAAAATAAAATTAAAAGGGTTTATTTCTTCCATTGAAATACGCAATACTGTACAGAGTAACAGAAATTACGCTCAAGAGCTAATTTCTATTAGTTTTCAGAAGTAGGTAGGTACTCCAGACAGAGGGCTGAAGTACCTCTTTCAGGTATAGCACAATTAGTTTCCAGTTTCACAAACGTTTTGTTTTTCTGTTTCATCTAAAAAGGTTCTAAGAAAATCTGCTCCTTGATTCCCAAATCAGATAAAACTAACTTCAAGAATTCATCAGACATAATATTTAACTTCACAAGAAATTACAGATGCTTATCAATTAATTAGAAAACAAAGTCCGTCTTCACTTCGAGTACATTGACGATGCCAATTAAAAGTTAAGAATTCTTGAGTTAAACTTCACTGCAGATCAACTGTCTTGTCTAGACTTCGTTCTTGAACAGTATCTAGAAAATGTAGTTGTACACACACTATCAAATATTAACGAATCGGTCATGTCGTTAACCGATATCGTGATAATTGACAGCTATATTTTACTGCCGATCTATGGCTTCTGACAAATTCGTACAAAGTCTTGCGAAATTCGGTTTCGACTAACCAAGGTCTAGATACTAAACATTAATCGCTGTGGGCTGAAGTGAATGTTGCGACATTTTCTAAATAAAGTGATTTGTCATTCTATTGTGGATAACAATGGAACACGTGTTAATCTAAATATTGGACCAAGGGTCAATCTGTAGTATCGGAACCTGTATATTTTGTCTGTGTACCTGGTAACGAAGAGGAAGCAAATCTACAGGCTGGCAGGGACATCGTCGCGCAAACTGTTAACATGAATTTAGCACATGATTCTAGACCTCATGATTTGGGAGTAAAATTTTTTGTAGTTTATCAAAAAAAACTCCTGTTTCATAGAAAAGTGCAATACATACGCGGTCAAAATTTATGGAACACCGATTTTTTTTTAATAACTGACGAAATATTTGAACGCAGGGGAGAAAGTTCAGAATTATGTACTACTGAATCCATGGTAACAGGTGGCGCGTTGATGTCCCAGTCACCCTGTACGTACCTAACACTCCCTCGTCCGTCGAAAAACGAACCACGAAAGACCATTTACATTTTCACATTCCTTTGTTTTTGCACCGACCGTCCGGCCATCAAAGAAAACTACTATTTTCTCTCACTACAACCAAATAAAAAGGAACATCTAATAATCAAATTCAATACAAACAAGCGTGCTAAAAACCGCCCTTGAAAATTAAATCTCTGAATAAATAAAAGAATTCAAAGTAAAGGAGTCTTTTCCATCCACTATTTTCTCTTGGTGGCGATGAGCAATTTCCTATAAAAAAAAGTAATAAAAAGAGGCGGAGAGAATTCCCTCAGAAGTGAATCTCAATAAAGGCTTAACTTAGTTTTAGCGACCTCGCATATTATGAGGGTAAGACTTTTGAAAGGGGTTAAAGAAATACTGATTTCGAGTAGACAAGAAAAAGGTGGTGCGTGGAAAGGAATAAATTGGAATTGGAAATATTCCTTTTGAAATCCCATTGCGATAGTTGTTTAAGAGGATTTTCAAGACTCTTTATTCAGGCTTCAATGTACCTTTTATCCAATAAAGAAAATTCGTACTCCCACCGTTTTACATAAGTTAGATACGTGTATGATGCCCTAAATGTAACGATCCGTTTCAATTTCAAGTAGGTACCCACTACTGTTTTCTCCCAAAAGTTTAAACCCCCCGTCGAAGCCTTATGATCCCTCCCAGTTCCCGGTCACGAATTGGTCATTTGTAACCGAGAACGAATGACTTTTAAGAGCCCAAAGAAATTCCCATCAAGCTCAAATTAAAAGTTTAAATTTATGACGTCTTTTCATTGTTTTAGAAGGTGTAGGTGTATGATTGTTTTTGCAAGAAATTTCTCGTATGTAGTGATGCAGCGTTTAAGGTAGGGTAACTTCTACGAGTCTTTCAATAGCAAGAAATATGAGGCAACTTTTTAAAACCCTTAATTAATGTTTTTATTACTTTAACTTTCAATAAAATGATACAGCATTAAAGTCTTAAGCGTTCCTAAATTAAGGGATTATACTCCAAATCATTGAGACCAAACAAAAAGTGCAAAACTTTCAATTTATTTTTTCTAGAGCTGTTAACGAGGCCCAGCGAAAATATTTTGGTATTATATATCTTTTCAAAACTTTCAATGATAAATTCTTTAGTAAGCTTTTCAACTGTTTTCTCAGTGCCAATAACTTTGAAAGATTTGAAATTTAATTAAAAGCACATCTCAGAATTTTCGGTGCCATTAATGTATTTCAATTTTATTAGACAGTCGAAGACGCTACTTGAGAAAAAAACGGTAATAACTTAAAACATAAGGCATTTTTCTGGAGTCTCCCGTTTTAATTAAGAACAGTTTTTTTCCTTTCTCCTGAAAGAGTTTCGTTCAGCTTAATTACGGTTAATTCTGGCTCCCCTCTGTCATCTATTTTATCTCAGGGCATAGCAACAGCTCGCTTCTGTAATTAGCCTGCTAATGACGAGTTTTAAGGCATGAAACAATTCTTATCGCTAGCGGTTGCACGTGGCTCTTCTCGCTTGAGCCAAATAAAGGCCAAGAAAATGAACATAGTTTATCATTTTACCTACATTCCTCACCTTTAAAATATTTTGTTTTAAGTAAAAATGTCTACAGTAAGTAAGATTTCAAATTAGTCAGGCTAAAAAATGTACACTTCCATAGTACCTATATCCTTACAGAATTCGTATTTTCTTTTGTAAACTGCAAAACCGGCAGGAATTCTCAGCTAGTACCTAAGTACTCGTATACTAAACGAAAATAAACAAAACGTTAGTTGGCAAAATTTTTGTTCAAAAACAAACAGGAACTTACAATTTATGTCTTATTAACTGACGCGGACGTTTGTTACTTTGGTAGAAGGGAAAGAAATAATTAAGGTGAGTTCAACCCGACGATTGGCGAATATTTCTGGAAGCGCAATTACAACGGAGTACATTGATCTCACTTAAGACGAGATAGGGTTATCATGGCACAGCAAAACAAAGCATAACGTAGGGTTGATAAACACGGAGAAGTAAACCAATGAAGTAACACAGCGGGTTGGCGGAATGTAGCCGGCGGGAAAGCATGTAATATGCGGGAATATGAGCTGAGGTCAAAGGAAAAGTAAAGGAAATATTACAAGCTGATTTATTTTGATAAATAAACTAGTACAAAACATATAAATACACGGTAACAAAATCGTCTTATTCTAAGTCTTTTAAAAGCAACTGTCTTTCTACCTTTTTAAATATCTTCTACGTCATCCCAAGCATACGTCTTTGGCATACACCACCTGTCTCACATACACCTTAGCATTTAACTTTTTCACGCTATCATGCATTGAACAACGTTCCATTCATTCGTTGTCACTACATAATATATTGACAACTGTTTGGTTATTCAACGATCAAACGACTAACTGGCATTTCTGTTTCAAGTGCCCCACAAGATGTCTTAGATTTTATTGACTTATTGGAAAAAGTATGTAGTTCAAAAGAGACCTTTACATTACGATAGACCATTCTAATTAGTAACGTGCATAGTGAAAATATCAGAAATTAAATCTAGGTTATAAGCACTGTAGCGGTATCTACAACGCCACATGCAAACAACGCGTCATACTGACGTCGTCAAATCCTGCATCTCGCAAGCAGAGTTTACCGCACAATTAGCATAGATACAATTTCCCAACATCAATCGTTGGGCAGTTGCCCGCCAGACACAACACCCGTCTGGTCGGAGGATCTTCCCTTTTCTATAGAGTATGAGTGAACTTTACACCCTGTTCCTCATACCTCTATACTGGTGACCCCGAACATGAACGTCAGCGCAGCCTTCGTGCAAACACTTCAGCGTGACGTCATCATCATCACTCCCGCAAGCTTTAGCGGCGAGTCACCCAGCCAGCCAGCACCTACGGCTTCAATGGGTATCCTGACCACCAGCATGCAGCTTCCGCGCATACCTGGTCATCACCCTCAGCCTCATCATCAACCTCGGCACAGCACACTGCACTTTCGGCCGGTCAACAAGCAGAGCACCCTCTCCTGGTCGACGCAGCAGCCAGCCTCAACCCGGCGCTGTACATCCGACGCACTGGAATATAACGCAGCGTCACCCCGACTCACTGGGGACAACTCCGCAGACAGTTCCAACTCACCGTGAACTATGCGGCAACCGGTTCCGACTCACTGGAATCTCAGCTGGCCTGGCAAGCATCGCAAGATACAAGACTCAGTCCACTATCGACCTCCGGTCTCCGGAGGGGAGTGATGTAGCGGTATCTACAACGCCACATGCAAACAACGCGTCATACTGACGTCGTCAAATCCTGCATGTCGCAAGCAGAGTTTGCGCACAATTAGCATAGATACAATTTCCCAACATCAATCGTTGGGCAGTTGCCCGCCAGACACAACACCCGTCTGGTCGGAGGATCCTCCCTTTTCTATAGAGAATGAGTGAACTTTACACCCTGTTCCTCATACCTCTATACTGGGGACGCTGCAATTTAAAGGAAAATGCTACCTATCACTTTGACATAATACCTTAATTACCTCTTACGAGACACGAAGATACTTAGGGAACTTACTATGTGACCTTTTTCAGAGGTGTCATAATTATCCATTTCCTAACTCCTCCATGATCATAAATTATCTACAACTTTAGTGTTCACTCCAAACATAAAACGAGCGATGCTGAGTTCCATTAGGTAAGTTAATTCAACTAACGTTGGGTTTTACGACGCAGCGGCAGCGTTACTTCGTAGTGTAGTGCAATTATCGTATCCTTATTAACTCTAAATTTTAGCTACACTTACGCCATCTTGCCTCGAAATTGGTGTAAAGAGTTAGTAGTTCACAGTTCATGGTTTTAGTTAAAAGAAATTGGGTTTTTCGTGTGTTTTGAAAGTTTAATATTGGATCTGAGTTATAATCACGTTAAAGGCTAGTTTATTTATAGGATTCGTACATTCAATAACATCATCTATGCATATTATACATTAAAGTCACTTTTTGTGTCTGTCTTTGTGACTGTTTTGGTGTTCTTAACTGCGCAACGGATTTCGATGCGGTTTTCACCATATTTCATTTACAGAATTTATTCCGGAAGGTTTCATTTTTTTTTAAAACGTTGCCCCACACTAGGAATTTCTCCTGTATCGAGGGTACGTTTACAAATATTTAGACTCACATACACAAACAGCCAGACCCGGAACAACTACTTGTAGGCCATACAAATATTTGTTCCGTGCGGGAATCGAACCCGCGACACGCAGCGCAGCAGTCAATCGCTTAATCACTGCGCCAACCGTGCCGTCAATCGTCGTTATGTGTATAATAATACATTAATATTTTAACTTCAAATAGTGAATAAATCTCGATGTTATCGTGCAAAGCAGAGGTAGGTCGCTAGTTATAATAATAATTGATGCTATCAAGTGACCGATTTCCTGGTTTAAGTTGTTGTTACTCACACCATTACTATCTCCACAGTCATACCATGTTTCAAGCGGTAACAAGACATTCAATGCACACAATTTCAGTTAGTACCATATGGGACTCTGTGAATCTCGTAAAGGAAAAATACGGTGGCAATACATACGTCCGTGCGCTTGGATACAACTCTATGTATAGAAGATGAAGGAAAACATTTTAGCAACTAAGACCGACTGAGAAAATTTAGATTTTAGTCTAAAAAACAAGAAAAACGACTTTGTTATATAGATTATGTACCTTGACTGAAAAATGTACGGCTATGGTACATTCTGATTACTCCTCCTGATTTGTTTGTGCAACATTGTTTACCACCTGTAGGTACAAGAAACTAAACGAAGGGTTGACAGCGGTTCTTTTTATTGCATCTCCTTGCTTTCGATTTTTAGTTACTCAGAAATTTTCATTACGAATCCCACCTTTTTCCTGTCGCACCAGATTACTTTTTTTTGTAAACAGATAAAGTTACCTACGCTTTATTCAGCTCCCTCTGAACCTACGACTTGAGTGTTTCCCAAGGAAAAAGCTATTACGTTTTGACTTCTTAGCGCAAATGCCATTCCGTGATGTTTACCTTAATGAGTCCCCTCCGAATTTCTGCATAAGCTAAAAAGATCCCTTAAAATGTATTAAGAGTGTCACTGCCAACTTAAATTTCTAATCAAAACATCGTCTCGAACGGTTATTGTATAAAATAGCTCAGGTTATGCGCGATTATCATAATGAAATTGCTAGCAGTTCTGGGGGGCCATAAGAAAAATGGTAAAATTTGTGGCGTTAAATAATATCGTTAAGAGCGAAGAAAAATGTTCGCAGCCCTGTAGGATGGAGTGGGAGCGGCTCCACTCTGAAATTGCAAGTCGTATATTACACAGGGAATTTTCAATTACGGCAATCCTGCGGTTTTTCATTCGTAATGTGACTTTTAGGCAACGCTTCGAGCTGGTCATTCATAACTGCCACCCGGCAGTAGAGCTAAGATAGACTCGATATCTCCGAACATGATTGGCCAAGCTACTTTATTTTTCTCCGTCTTTGCACATCGTCGTCATTGCATATTTTATAAATGGTTGAATTTATGGGAGCTTGTTTTCTTTATGGGGTGGCTTTACTGGGAATTTGTCGGAAAATAGACTGTAGAACATTTCAGAAAATTAATAGTGCTGAGCAGCTTGTGGCAAACTATTACTGCAAATTGCGAGTTCCCAAATAGGTACTCCGGCAAGTAAATTCAAACCTTGTGCCCAGCTTGTCTTTATTAGGCGTAGTTCTCAAAACCCAAAGCAAACGTGCTTCCTATCGTCTTTGTGTAAGTCGGGCAGTCACCGCACAGTAGGGCTCATTCATTGTCCCACGTAGCTTGGGTTTTCATTTCTCAGAATATTCGTCTAACAAAGGAAATCCTCACTTCCCTTCCTTTAGGGCTTGTGTTCATTAGTGTACGAGTCAGTGTAGGTATGCCTAAAATATAAACGACTGAAGAAAATCACGATAAGGGAAGTATTGCTTAAAGCTTATTATTTACACGGTGAGATAAAATTTCCCATGGCATACCATAAGTTTAAGCAACAATAAAAGTTTCACCGCTCGTGTTTAGACGATCGATGCAAATCATTTGTTTCTTCATTTTATTATATGCCACAAACCTTTTTTTCATGTGTTTCGGGCCTTTCTTTTGGTACAAGCTATGAATTTGAGTCCACATCGAACATTCAGTACCTATCTCCTATGAGAATGAGGGAAGAGTGAGTGCACCTCTGTCTGCATGCACACACTTGTGCACTATAATATTCGCATAGATAGCCATCTATGGCCATGACAGCTAATCTCAACGGAGACTGGCTAGTCGCCGAAATTCCTATCCCGAAGACCTATCTCCCAAATAGACTTACAACGACGAAGGTAGATACGTGTAGCTAACAATTATTCCAATTTCTTTACAGTGTCATGATCAAAATTCAATTTCATGCAAAGTAATTCTATAACAAAGCCCACCTCATGAAATAAAATTTTCTTCACGTACTTTTCTCATCTGATAATAAAATCATAACAATAAAACTTACCATTTAGAATGGAGTATAAAAGATGGAACTCAAACAATAATTCTGTGAGAAATATTAAGCTATTGAGGATCGCGCTTTTCAAACCGATCTTCGTGCCCGAAGGCTTTCAATAAAAATTTATTATTATGCAAATTGCATCTCTTTGTGGGAGAGTATGGTATACTTACACTCAAATACTTTTAGTCTTTTTATAGAACTGTCTAGTCTAGGCATTTACTGTGGGCTGAATTTTAATGAAGAATTTGTTTTCATCGCATATTTAGTAGCTAAATTGAACGCACTAAGTAGGTACTTAAAGATTGTGGCCAAAAATACATATTTGTGTATCGTGTCTTTCAAGTGATGTTTTTCAAGAATGTTTGTAGAAGTTCAAAGTTTATAAACATCAAAGAAAGTGTTAACAATTGAACGTGAATAAACAGTTTCTGACGTAAACAAGAGGAAAAAAAAACATTTTTCCCCTAAACCACGTCTGAAATGGGTCTATATTTAACTCGGTTTATTCCGTAATACCTAAAATGGAATGTCATTTTCGTACATCATCTGTCTAGCTGGGAGAGGAAATTAAATATCTTATCAGCGAGATAAAGTCGTTCACCTTTTTCACAGCAGCGTTTTGATAGACTCGAGATGTTATGATATGAAAAATGTAAGGCGTTTGTGGCAGTAACAGAGGGGGCTACAGTTTAATGTTGTTGTGGAAATCTTTGGTAATCTCCCTTGTTATGTGTAGTATTAAATAAATGGTTAAATTTTAGAGACTGCCTCGTTGGTCACAAGTCTGAGCTGAGTATGAGTTCCTAGGTTTGATTCGAGAGTATCTGGAAATGTGGCAAAATGCTATTGGGTTTTACATCTATGATTGCTCAGTAACAGCCTGGAGTCTATATTTGGGCTCGGTTGATAGCAAAAGGCATTACATGGGACCTAAGAATAACTGGCGAAAATTCGGTGTACTTTAGGTGCACCTCTGCCCAACCCTTCGGGGAGTACAGGTGTGATGTTATGCTATATATTAAATAAATGTTTAAATGTTGTTAGATTAATTGCCTAATTATTTCAGTAAGGGAATAATGCGCGCGTCTAGAGGCAATACATTAGGGAGTAAAACGTTGCTGCATAGCGTTAACTTGAATGGATTCAGGTGCATTTTGTATCAGTCAGTGTAAGAAGGATAATGGGAGACCTAATCAGTGTAATAACTGTGTCTGGTTAACGTCAATGTTTTGATTATCCGACATTATAAATGTAAAATGTCTGGTTGACGGCACGGTTGGCGCAGTGGTTAAGCGATTGACTGCTGCGCTGCGTGTCGCAGGTTCGATTCCCGCATGGAACAAATATTTGTATGGCCTACAAGTAGTTGTTCCGGGTCTGGCTGTTTGTGTATGTGAGTTTAAATGTTTGTAAATGCACCCACAACACAGGAGAAATTCCTAGTGTGGGGCAACGTTTTATTTAAAAATATACATATACAGGCTGATTTTTTAAAGACTAGCCAAATTTAAGGATGTGGTACAGACCATCAAACTGAACAACTTTCTCCATGGGACCAACATCGTAATCGCGAATAAAAATTCAGCCGTCCCATACATTTAGGTCGAGTAGGTATTGAAGTTTTCTATGGAACAGTTGATAAAATTTTCGCGATTACGCTATTTGTCCCATGGAGAAAGTTGTTCAGTTTGATGGTCTGTACCACATCCTTAAATTTGGCTGGTCTTTAAAAAATCAGCCTGTATATATCTTCACCCAGCCATGCCGCGCAAGCACATGAGTACGCAGACTACTGGGACCGCTGCCACTTTCTCGCCCAATAGCGTTTTCGAATTGGTCGACTGGGACCCCAAACCATGTGACGCCAATAATGCAGTCGCCAACGAAATTAAAAAAAAAACCATACGCAGTTTTATCCCCAAGAAAAAATCGATATCAAAATGCACAAGAAGAATAGAAATTATTTTTAATTTGAAAACAGCTAAACAAAAAAAAATAATTTCACAACACAACTTGATATCTGCAGCAATACAGGTAGCGTGTTGTTAGATGATGAGAGATGTAAATTACAGTCTAGTATTCTTGCTTATTCCTCCAAATAATTCGCTGGTATTAGGAGCGTTCAGGGCATTAATCCGGTGAGCTGTGGCGCAAATTATGCAACATAGATAATGGGATCGTGGCTCCTATTCCACCTTCCTCGAACTTTCCGCTGGGTTTAACATGGATAATGGATGTACACTATTTTTGTGTTAGAATATCATAGTCATTAAACTTTGAACTAAGCTATAGCTAGAGCTAGCTAGTTATGCTGCGCGATGGCCGTTTTGCGTGAATGTGACGCATGTTTACCCTCAACTTGTTTTTTTTGTGTGTTATGTCCTTTTTTCATGCGCCATGTTTGCCGCAAATAAATGCATTTTCTTTATTTCTTTCTAAGTACTATAAGGATAAAAATATATACACTGAATAAACTTCGAATACTAAGGCCTGATTTTTCGTATACTATTATGTTATATTTTTCATATAATAAACGAACAAACTATTAAAATAAAAATATCGTATCATAACCTAACTAAAAGTATACTAACTAACTACACTGGCCTGCAAAACTAAGTACTACACTTTTAAAATTATTTTTTTTTCTAAACTATGAAAGTTAGAGATTTAAAATAAAAAACGTTTTATAGCAAATTTTATCAGCTTTCTTTGAAACTAGTAAACTATACGTTAGTAACATTTTTAACTATAAATTTGCTTTTCATCAGAAGTGTAAAGTTAGAATCGAGACTCACCTGTGAACAAAATTCTTGACCACTCTTCTTCATCCCACTGGATGTGTTCACGGGCGTATCGCAGTCTCGCTACTCGATGCTCTCTCTCGAGTTTGGGGCCACTCGCTGGTCTCTGGGGGTTTCAGATTTGCTTCAGCAAGTCTTCTTCTTACTGTACTGTCACTAATGTAGTCCCTTCGGGTCTGAAGAAGTTGTTGCTGGACTTCAACTGCATTAAGGTGGCGATTTCTCAACACAGTGGAACAATTTAACGGTCTTCTCGGGCACTAGTACACAAGGTCTCCTCAGATGGTTTCCAGTCTCTTCGTACCTTCACATCACCTTCTGGACCGTTCGTAACGCCCACCACTCTTGCATGACGACACATACTGATGGCTAGTTCCTGAAGTCATGATCCTAGCACATTATTTAGGTGAAAGAAGCATGATAAATAAAATGTATGTGTTGTTGTCTAACTTAGCTTTTGTAACAAGACTCATCGATCAAGAAATAATTTGAAAACAGAAACAGAAACAAAAAAATGAATGGTAAAATTGTAATTCGAAAAGGATTATTTTTGTTTTTAAAGCTCTTTTCAGGTATTTCTTAAAAGAAGGTTCTCGACTGTGAAGTTTTTATATACAAAATTAAACTCTTTTTCGATTCCTTTTTATTTCGAAAGTATATCTTGTGTACTTAAAAAGTTATTTCAATTTTAAAAGTGTGATACTTAGTTTTGCAGGCCAGTGTATTATGTACTAAATACATAGAAAGTTCGTAAGCAATTATTTGTGTCAAGAGATCACAAAGAAACGAAAAGAAAAAGCCAAGCTTCAGTTAAAATATTCACACAGAAATATTCAGCGGTTAGTCAATAGTCTGAATTCAAAATCAGTGACTTTCAAACTAAGTTCAGTTTGGTCCAGACAGGGTCTAACTTGGATTCGTCTTCGGGTCAGAACTTAAATCAGAAGTAACATTGTCTTGTTAAAACTTTTAGCTAACATGGCCGGCTGAAAACTGAAATCGATTGGTACTGATTCTACTATCTAAGATTTTGTGATTCAAACTTATGGACCATTTCTTTATGATAAAGAACTAGGCTCCGGCTCGACAGGAAATATTTATTATCTTACTACTTATATGAGATTTATACACATCGACGCGTAACCTGTTACTATGGATTGAGTACATAATTTTATTCTGCTTTAAAATTTTCGTCGATAATTTTTTAAAAAAGCTGTTTCCTATTAAAGTGCAATACCTACGCGGTAACCGACGAAACATTTCTACGCACGGGGTCCAGGATCATGATGTACTGAATCCATGGTAACAGGTCTGTATTCGTATTCGTTTTGTGACGAATTTTAACGATACCTATATAAATAAAATAGGTACAAGGTATTCCAGAGGGTCCTCCAAAGGCAGGCTTCTGCAAAAATAAGAGCCAGTGTCTCGAACGAAAATTATGGTAAAATTAATGTTAGACTGCTGCGATTGTGCGCTTTTATAATTCCTTACGTGACGATATTAATGACGGAAATTAAAAGCTTCTTCATTTATTTACACACATTTTACTTCCCTGTGTTATCGTGATGCCATAACGTGGACGTGGACGTCCACGTTAATATCGTTAGGTTAGACATTATAAAAGCGACAATGGCTGTAGATGAATCATCCAACCAATCACAGCAGTTTATGCGTTGACAATTTGTCACATTAATTTTGCGATAAATTTCGTTCGAGAAACTGGCCCCACTTCACTTGTAAAACTTTTACAAGATTTCCCTCCTACTTATTACATGATGAATAACTGAACCATGTCTTGTAATCATTAAGGACTTTGATTACGTCCTGCTCCGACCCATTGTAGAATTTAAGAAAAGATCTCTTTCTTTTCAAAAGATATATAATACGTACTTTGTTACGGGGGAGCTAATTACGGGAGCGGTAAGGAAAAGTCGAAAGAAAAGAAATATTTCAAAGTGGGTACGTAATTATGCTCCGAATTAGGTACTTTCGACCTAAGAGAATGAATGGTTATATGTTTAAATATTATGTTCATTTTGTTAAGGTTGGGATGGTAAAAATTGTAAAATGGGTTTGAAAATTGATTTTGAGTGGACAAAGACAAACTTCAAAAACGATAATTACCAAAAATAGGTACCTACAAACGGGGCGAATAAGGATGCAGGGGTCAATAAACGTTGAAAATGTTGAAATAATTATGGTTCGTTTCCTATATCATATATATAGGATTAAAAGTCAGCCTCTTAAGACCAGAAGTAATTACAAACTTTATTGTTTTACTGTCTTAGCTTACACATCCTCAAACATCACAGAAATACTTGTCCGTAATCTGACCCTTAACTTATAACATATTATTATATTTACTAAAATAATGTTCAGTTCAGCTAACCCTTGTAGTAGGTACAGTAAAGGTACAATTCCATTCCTCCATAAGAGCGAAGCCACACGACGCATTACCGACGCGTTGCGATGCCTGAGTGGTGACGCTACGTCATGCTACATACAAACCACAGTGTCATGCCACACGGAGTGTTACGACAACGTGCGGCGACGACGAAACGAACGTTCAACGGACAAGGGAACTATAGAGAGACGAAGCGGTGAGGAATCGGCATCGCAGCGGAGCTGTGTTGTTTGGACTATATAAAGACTGATACACAGAACAACGATACGCAGCAACATTGCGTTGCGATACCGCATTACCCGTGTGGCACTCAGTGCGTTAAAATCATAATGGTACACTGACGCAACGCACCGGCAACGCCCTTGGGGCTCACTCTAAGATGACTGTGCACGAAGAAGTTACGCACGTTAATTGCGCGGATTCATTTGCTGGCATTCGCGTGGCCGTGCGTCGTTGTGGATAATCCCGTCTACACGAACGTAGCTTAGCCGTTAGCAGCAATGGAACTGCCCCTTTTGTACAATACCTGCCCCGTGGGAAGTCTTCGTAATGTTTACTGCATTTGAATACTTGAAAACATTAATGGGCGTTCTCGTTGCGAAGCTGCAAGTTATTGATGAGGGATCAAAGGTCCTCCACAATGCAACCATGTTAAGTGAATAACGTGATTATGTAAACAATTAATGTTCTTTGATAATATAATGTAATAACATTGGCCACGGACACGTTTAGCAGTTCCGGGCTTCGCCGACTCCACACGTACCGGTCCTGCACTCTAAGTTCCAGTTGACGCAGCAATCCCGGGTTATGTGCTACGCCACGCAGTAGCTTCACTAAATACGTAGCAAGACTGAACTCCCGGCAAACCCTGAGCTCATTATACTCCACCATACCCAGTACAAATAGTGTGGGGTACATCAACGGGTAGAACGGATACACCCCATACAGTCTAAAATACAAGTCCCTTGTAAAGTGGTTATAAATACTTAAGTGTTGAACACACAGTCGTGTAACTTTGTAGGTAAAATGTATTTCTCTTTAGTTGTCTTATTTAATAAACAACAAGGCATATTGACGAATAACGTTCGATGAAACTCGCTAATTACAAATTGGTCAATACTTTAGTAGAGGTGTGGTTTATATAACTAAAGCAATAGTTTGGGGTAGTAACTAATTGTGATGGAAAATTAATAACGATTGAAAGTCTAGCGGCCGCAAGTGCTACTGTTGAGCATGAGGTCTTGGATTCGATTACCAGGTCACACAGTGTTAGTGGGTTTTTATACCAGAAATTTTATCAGAAGCTGCTCAAATTCTGGATGTATGCCTGGTTGCAGGGGACTTGGTTTGCTATTACATGAGATTTAATTATAACTTACGAAATATAAGAATACACGCTAAGCACGCCAGCTCTGTACAACCATTCGGGTAATGAAAGGCGTGATGTTATGATATGTTATTTCAAGATAGAAATTGACACGTGAAACTGCGTGTGTGTGTGTAATGCTTTTATTATTTAAAATAATTAAGTGTGGCTAAGTAATAACAGCTGCACGGACGGATTGATCAGGTTAAGCTACGTTTGCCACGGTTGGTCCGTGGATGGGTGACCATCTATACATATCAAGACCCTTCCGTGCCTCGGAAAGCACGTTAACCTGTTGGTCCCGGCTGTCATTCGTGGACCTTCACAGTCGTTACGGATCGTCAAAAGCCCGAAAGTCTGACAACCAGTCTTATCAAGGAGTATAGTATTACTCAATAACTGGGTTGTGGAGGTCAGATAGGCACTCGCTCCATGTAAAATATTGGTATTAAGCTGCATCTGGTTAGACTGGAAGCCGACCCCAACATAGTTTGGAAAAGGTAGGTGGGTGGTGGTTTGATATAAAATGGTGGTGTGGTTATAAGGACAAACATAACTAATAAAGTAAACAGTGCCTTTATTATAAGCTAATAATAGAATAACAAAACAACACGTGAGTTCCATGAGAACTAAAACTAAAATTAGGAATAAATAAATAACAACAATTGAATAATTTATGAAATTAATACAATAATTTTAAAAGAAACCGAGTTTTATCTCGAAACAAAATAAACTAAAAAAAGTTTTACTGTGTGTACATAAATAATAAAATAAATAAATAAACATGAAAATCTTTAAATCTAATGGTATAATCAGCCACTGCTTATTAAATGTTTCTATTGGGTATCTACTCTAAACTGTGAGCGAATAAAGGTATCGTATCGCACAGTCTTTTAAATTGTATGAAACTTTATATTTTAAACAAATACCTACAACTAGTTTATAAAATAAATAATGAAACGAAAAATGGAATTCACACCTCCAGCAGTGACGCAATTTAAACGGCAGTCTTCCTTCTTATATATGATCTGACTCTAGCCTGTCCTATCCGGGTGTAGACTCCAGGTGAATTCGGACGGGCACACCCAAAACCGTGTGACGTAATACCGGCGAGACGACCGCCGACCACCGCAGGACCACCAGAATCTCCCTATAAAATAAAACCAGTTATAGTCCGGCCGTTGAGAGAATGCGTTCCTGACACCTGTCAGTGCGACAATTCTAGTAGCTATTAAAAATCAAATTGTCAAAACATGTACTCGTTTGTATGAAACTGACAAGTGTCAAAAACGCATTCTCTCGTCGGCCGCACTATGATTAGGAGAAGGCCAAAAAGTGACAGTATTGGCACGATCAACATAATTAATTATTAGAATTGCTCATATCGGGGAAAAATCTCTCAGGCTCATCAACATTGTTGACAAAAGGTAGGCTTAAATGCCCAGGGTAACTTTTTATTCTATGCATATTTTTAAGTGATGTCTACGCTTTTCTAAGATAAAATTCCGAGATTTCTTTTTTTGTATGTTTGTTTGTTATGCTTTTACGCTTAAACGGCTTAACAGATTTAGATGAAATTTAGCACATTGGTAGACCATGATCTGGATTAGAACATGAGCTTCTTTTTATCCCAAGATTCCCAAGGGATCGAGACTTATCTGGTTGGAACCGCGGGGCGCAGCTAGTTAGATATAAAGAGCCCTAAGATAAAATGGTAATTTACTTAATGGGTACAAAATATTTACCTGACAAGTATCTTTGCCGCCCTCGGGGACGCCAGCACAGAACATTCTGGTGGTGACATTACCTGAAAGAAGTTCATTGCACCCCGTTCTGTTCACTGCAGGAACCGTCACTACATTCAACGTTCTGGTTGTATTTCCACCTTCCTATAAAAAATAGGCATTACTGGCTTTCACTTTTGGTGGTAGGTTTCCTATCAAGAACGGTTTGGTATAATAAATATTATGAAACACAGTCGCTTTTTGTGTCTGTCTCTGTATGCGTACCACGGTAAGGCATATTGTGAAGTTACCTACCGACATAGCTTGCACAGTAAAAAAACTGAAGTGGCAGTGGGGTGGCCATGTTTGTCGAAGGACCGATGGCCGGTGGTACAGATGAGTCTTGGAGTGGAGACCGCGTATCGGCAAGCGTAGTGCGGGACGCCCCCCCGCTAGATGGACGGACGACCTAAAGAAGGTGGCTGGGACAGACTGGATGCGGAAGGCGGAGAACAGGGTGTTGTCGCGCAGCCTGGGAAGGCTTATGTCCAGCAGTGGACTGCGATAGGCTGAGCTGATTGATTGATTCTGTGTGCGTATAGTTCTTCTAAACTACAAAATGAATGTTGATGCAGGTTTCACTACGATTAAGAGAATTTATTCCGGAAGGCTTATATGCATAAGACATTGATTATTTAACTAAGATAAAGCACAGGAAACTCGATGTTTTGACATGTCACTGCATCAGCAAATCGCACCCGTACGAAACTTGCTAGTGTTTTTTAAAACTTAAAAAAAACTTATCTTCCAGGAATTTTATCAGGTTTAATGAATACGAAACCTGCAACAGAACTGGCGTAATTTCAAATACAGGAAAAAAAACACAAACTTACGCTAGTAGCTCCCCAACCAGTAAGAACAACGTCCTGGCCATCAGCTACGTCAGAGCCCGACCTGACCAAGCGGATTGCTCTGGCATTTGTGCCGTCCAAAGTCATGCCCTGGCTAATAGTGATGACCCCTGCGTCATAGTCGTAGGTTGTGGGATCGTACTTAGGATGGGAGTTGAAAGAAGATGCGTTGTATACCAAGCCCCCACTAAAGGCGTCGGTACTGCCGATTCGGACATTAATTGTTCGAATTCTGAAACAGGAATTTGTATTTAATATCAGTTCTGATATGGCTTTTTTCTAAAGGGATGCACATTCACATTATACAAGGGTCTTTTTATTTATTTAGCCGAATATTCAATGGCCTGAATAGTCTAAACAGGTATGTTAGACAAGAACCAACTCAAGTTTTTTGATTAACACTACCAATTATGTTGGCAAATGTTATCTAAACAATTCTTTCTCAACTGATATAAAACTACACTATTCCCAAGTGACACAGGGCACTTTGTATGTTAGAAAAATGCATGGTATTACATAGAACTTAAACAAAACCGGCGAAATGTAGTGAGTTATATCAGAGGTGTACCTATAAGTGTACCTATAGGTACACCTCTGTCCATCCCTCCAGGAAACAACGCGTGATGTTATGTAATTATTCTTAATCTATATCTTACCCTACGAGACAATGTGCAGCAGTGACGATGTAATATTTACTGACAATAGAACCACCACATTGGTAGTTATCTCTGCCATCGTTAAGCAACAGGTATGCTTGGTAAGGGTAATTTTGTATAGTGGTTTCATTACCACCTACAATCTTACCCCCATCGTCTTGTTTATGTTCACGTGTTTTACACAAGACACCTGTAAGAAAAGAAAAAATATAGGCATGTACATAATCATCAAACGATTAATGAAACAATTTGAGAAATTATTGCAGGCAGTCTCTTGACTGGCTGCATTATTTTCTCAAATTGTGTGCAGGCTGATTATTATTATTATGTAGTCTTCTACATAATAATAGTCAGAATGTATTGTCACACTGCAGGACCTTCCCTTCGTCCACTCAACTCGATCCTGAGACAATATGGACCAATCCCTTATAAAAGCGTCCAGTTTAAGACTACAGTCGGTTGTTTATTAAAATATTAACCATCTGCCAAGCCTTTTCCCAACTATGTTGAGGTCGACTTCCAGTCTAACCAGATGCAGCTGAGTACCAGTATTTTACATAGAGCGACTGCCTATCTGACCGCCACAACCCAGTGACTGGGTTACCTACGAAACCCCTTGGTAAGACTGGTTGTCAGACTTTCGGACTCCTGATGACCCGTAACGACTGTGAAAGATCCACGAATGACAGCCGGGACCAACGGATTAACGTTCTTTCCGAGGCATGGAGGACTCTTGGTATAGACCCCCCGTGATTGTAAAGATGATCCCCCATCTACGGACCAACCGTGGCAAGCGTAGCTTAACCTGATCGATCGACCCGTGCGTTGTTATTACTTAGTTACAAGCCCTACTATTTTTTATTTATTTAAATATAAATGTTAGAAAAACATGTTAGAATTTTTTTTTATTTTTTTTTACCTTTGCCGCAAAAGACAATAAACAAGACGAAGTAAAGAGTTAACTTGTCCATTTCTTTTCTGCCACAGAAAGTTTAATGTGAAGTTCTTTCGCGAGAATATGTTTAAATACTTTTCTGAATGATAGTCGCCATGTAATAGGGATCTAATTATCTCATTAATTGGAGGACTTCGAGATAACGCCCCTATTCAATAGCAATATTCTAAAAAGGCTTTTTTATCATTTCGCTTCGTACTTCCTGACACAAGTATGCTGTAATTGGTCCTATTAACCATCCGTTATCTGTCTAAACTAAGGTTGTTGGACAATTATTTCTGTCCTCAGTCGAGGACTATAGTGGACTAAAATTGGATTTTTATCTAGGAATTCAGTTATTTGCATGACTATTATTGCAGATATTTGAAAAAAGGTGTTCATACATTTTCTCCGCCGTTTTAGTAGTCATAGTCTTTTTATTAGTTTCAGGTCAGTTTTCAGTGTGATCAGTCATATCAATAAATTCGTTATTTTTAATTTATCAGGTACAGCCGTGGTGTGATGTGATGACGAGGAAGAATGAGGACACGAGCTGGTTGCAAGTTCATTTTCTGGCAAGTACCAATAGAAATGGTTTCTTTTTCATGTTGTTCTGAAATCACCGTGGCCGGTTTATTAATTTAATGTATTACCTAATTCAATTTTCATTTTGTCAAGAAACCGATAAGCCTAGACTTTGTACGAATCTAGTATGATGTTGAGTGCATTGACTGATTATGACCAGGGTTACATGTTTCCGTTTGAAGTGAAGTGAATATTATCCCTTTAAACCGTTACTGACATCCCACAAAAAACTGAAACACAATTGACACGTCTCGATAAATAACTCATGTAATTTGTTCAATGCGAATGTAAGCTATTAAACAATTTATATGTGAATGCACATTCGGAAATGAACAAGATTGGATGCAGCACATTATTTATACAGTGTCTCGCATGATGAATGACACATTAAGTAACTTATGAATATTGTATTGTATTGTGCTGGAAGGGCAAAGGCCTGCCACTACTGGCGTAATGTCGTGTCAACTGACGTTTACGAGAATGTATCGACTTTGACAGTCACGTACGAATAAATTGGCGTCACAAATTGGTGGTTGTTTTTTTTTTTTGACGGAAATAGAAATCAGGGTATCAGAAGATTTTTGTTTTAATCTAGACTCGTACCTATTTATTTTAAATAACTCTTCAAGCTACATATACAAGAAGAACCAACAAAAGTACAAAACGCAAAACTAAACACAAACCCACATACACCACACACACATACCAAACACACTGTACTAAAGAATATCTAAATAAATAACATGCTTTCAAAGTATTTCTGTAGCAGCGTTGATCTGATATCCGAGTATGATACCAACTTTATCACATCTGATATCAGATCAACGCTGCTCCAGAAAAACTTTTGGTGGTGTAAGGTGATCCAAAATCTAAACTTATAAAATAAAGAGTAAAGAATTGATTTTTTTGTATGTTTGTTTGTTACGCTTTCTCTCTAAAACGACTGAACGGATTAGAATGAAATTTGGCACATAGGTAGTCCATGATTGGATTAGAATTAAGAAAGGTAATATGGGATAGTGTCTGCAACTCCACGTCAGTGCGCATATTTGGCGTACGTACCCTTACGGTTGCGGTGGAAGACGATTATTCGATCCACCCCAGCTCCTCAAGGAAGGCCAGCAACGATTTCACGTTACCGACAATCTCACAGAGGGTACCTGGGTCACCGAAGTACATTGCCCTATACGTGTTGACCACCGGGCAGTTTAGATGCACATGAGCTGCTGTCTCGTCGTCCTCCATGCAGGCCCTGCACAGCGGAGTGTGTGTGACTTCTATTACAAAGAGGTGTTGATTGTATGACCCGTGGCCAGTTAAAGCTGCTATAAGTGTACGTAGATGTAGTTTAGGTAGTCAGAGAACCTGTTTCCTGAGGCGGCCATCAATTGTTGGGAGGGCTTCCTTGGCCTATCTGCACTCACCTTGGTTCACCAATTGTTTGTGATGTTAATGTCTGATGCGTTTCCTTACAAGAGAGCGTAAGTATCCGAGTGGCGTGATGGGTTCAGGTCCCACTTGTGCCATGCTTGACTCTCTTCTGGTAAGTTCGTCGACTGCATCGTTACAATCCATTGAATGGTTGTTATTGAATCAACCTGAACCACCTGGATGCAGAACAGGCAGCTGTCTGAGAGTATGCGGATCCAGTGGTCCTTAGCTTCCCTGAACAATAGTGTGGCTATGTGTATTTTGAAGTACTCCGAGAAGATTCTAGCACCTGTAGGATATAAGATACTTTTTATACTGATATCCCTACGGGATTAAGACTTATGGAGTGAAACTCCGGGGCAAAGATAGTTAGATATAAAAACTAAACAAAATATCCAGTACCCACCACAACCCGCAATCTATTCATGTTGTTTACATTTGTCCAATACGTCGCGGTAAAAATACTAAGTAACACAGTAATGGAAATGTGATTCTGAAAAAAAATTAACCTGTAAATAAAAAAAAGGGTTAGGGTTGACTGCGGCGGCATTTATTTTCTCCGGTGGCTCTCGAGTTTCTAGTAACTCAGTAATTTTGTATTACAATTAAATCTCACCTTTTCCTTGTTTCGCTAGGATTACTATTTGGCCAGCAAGTGGCAATGTGGCAATACAATTCAGCTTTTATCTGATTATCTGAAATAGTCCATTCAATATCATGTGAAAGTAGTTTTTGGTTTGTTTACCGCAACAATGTTAACTATTTTGAGGTAAACTACACGTGTAATCAATCACCGTGAATTTCAAAATATCTGAATGTTTCTAATATTAGTTCTTTGAAAACTGGTTTAAATCTTAATTTACAAATAGTGGATACAGATTTTGCAATAGAAGGCGTTACACAAACGGTACAATTAAAAATAACGAGACTCAAGAATAAACATAAATTCAACGCATGAAATCTCTCCAACAAATAGTTAACAACCCACACTGCATCAGACAAGGCATAAATTAAAAAAATAAAAATAAAGAACAAACAAAATAACAAGATTACCCTGAGAGAGAAATAAATAATGCAGCCGAAGCTAAAGAACTTTTTAGCGCTCTCCTAAAAGTTTTCCTTGTGCTTAATTACGTTTTCATTTATCTTTCGACTCGTCCAGTTTGGAACAGTAGCGACTAAACAAGGCCTACAGTAGACTGCTCAGTTCTATTTAATAAAACATTATGAACTCTGGAACAAAGAGTGACGTAAAACAAAAGTGTTTGAAAAACTTTGCCATTGTGCTTATTGAAAGAGAGAGCAGTAGTGGTTCAGTGGTAATGGCCCCAGCTTATGAGTCGTGGATTTGAACCCAGGTAGGCGCTTTACTTTGTGTTAATAATTCCAACGCCACTGCTCTCAAAACAGTGAAGGAAAATACAACATAGTGAGGAAACCGTTATGTCCTAGAACCAAAAATTCGAAGACATGTGACATCTACCAACCAGCACTGGGCCCGCGTGATAGATTATTAGCCCATTCCCTCTCGAAGAGAGGAGGCCGGTGTCCCAGTAGTGCGAACATTATAGATTGATTATGTTATGTCTTGGTATGGCTATCGTTGAATATTATATGCAATTAGCGTACTTCTTCCTTCTAACAGTTCTAGGACGTATCCATCCCAATAATTCACTATCTACTACAAACACTTGGTAACACAACCATATCCACCTACATATAAACAGAAGAACAACCAACTTCAAAAACCTTTTAAAAAGTCTATACACCTAAATTAAAAAAAACTTTGACCAGATATAACCACAATTAAAAACGGAATCTCAATTAAAAGGGAACGATTCTTTCCGATTGTTCCCGAAGTGCCTAACCTTATCACGAGAATTCAGAGAAGTGCGGGGGGGCGGGGATTGTCGGTCGAATCGAAACTGACGTGAGCTGGCCACCTGGTTCCTTTCGACGAAATTAAAAAAGTTTCAGCAACACGGGAACTCGGTAGGTCTCGTTCATTTAAATGCTAAGGGATTCCGTGTTAGTATTCATTGCGAGTTTTGTCATTCAGAGAGAAGTTTTGCTTTTTACCAGTTTCACTTCGCGCTGGTCGGAATTTGCATTTTTTTTTGTCGTGAATGGTGTAACAGTAGGTAGCAACTTTCCGTCTGGTGTTATTTTTGGAACATATCGTGATATTCAAACGGCTTGATCATGGGAAATTCCAAAAAATACCATTATTCATTACGCACCGCTTGATTTGTCATGTTGACAAATATTAAATATAACTGCAAAATGTGAACATTCCAAGCACACCTCTGCTCTCTCTCACCCTTCGGGTAATTAAAGGTGTGGACGGTATGTTATGTTATCATAAAAATTGACACGTGAAACTGCGTATGTTATGTTTTTATTATTATTCAATGGACGAAAATAATTAAGTGTGGTTTGACATGGTGTTGTGGTTATAAGGACAAACATAACTAATAAAGTAAACAGTGCCTTTATTATAAGCTAATAATAGAATAACAAAACAACACGTGAGTTCCTTGAGAACTAAAACTAAAATTAGGAATAAATAAATAACAACAATTGAATAATTTATGACATTAATACAATAATTTTAAAAGAAACCGAGTTTTTTCTCGAAACAAAATAAAGTAAAAAAAAAATTTTACTGTGTGTAGGTACATAAATAAATAAATAAACATGAAAATCTTTAAATCTAATTGTATAAACAGCCACTGCATATTAAATGGTGTTTATATTGGGTATCTACTCTAAACTATGAGCAAATAAGGGTATGTGTACCGTATCGCACACATTTTTAAATTATATGAAACTTTATATTTTAAACAAATACCTACAACTAGTTACAAAATAAATAATGAAACGATAAATGGAATTCACACCTCCGGTAGTGACGCAATTTAAACGCCAGTCATCATTCTAATATATGATCTGACGAAAGTCTGTCCTATCCGGGTGTAGACCCCAGGTGAATTCGGACGGGCACAGCCAAAACCGTACGACGTAACACCGGCCAGAAGACCATCGACCACCGCAGGACCACCGGAATCTCCCTATAAAATAATACCAGTTACAGTCCAGCCGTCAAGATAATGCGTTCCTGACACCTGTCAGTGCGACAATTTTAGTAATGATCATATTCGAAAAACATGTACTCGTTTGTGTAAAACTGACAGGTGTGAAGAACGCATTCTCTCGTCGGCCGCACTGTGATTAGGAGAAGGCCAAAAAGTGACAGTATTGGCACGAACAACAATAATTAATTATTAGAATTGCTCATACCGGGGAAAAATAAGCTCATCAACATTGTTGACAAAAGGTAGGCTTAAATGCCCAGGGTAACTTTTTATTCTATGCATATTTTTAAGTGATGTCTACGCTTTTCTAAGGTAAAATTCCGAGATTTCTTTTTTTGTATGTTTGTTTGTTATGCTTTTACGCTTAAACGGCTTAACAGATTTAGATGAAATTTAGCGCATTGGTAGACCATGATCTGGATTAGGACATGAGCTTCTTTTTATCCCAATATTCCCAAGGGATCGAGACTTATCTGGTTGGAGCCGCGGGGCGCAGCTAGTTATATATAAAGAGCCCTAAGATAAAAAGGTAATTTACTCAATGGGTATAAAATATTTACCTGACAAGTATCTTTGCCGCCCTCGGGGACGCCAGCACAGAACATTCTGGTGGTGACATCACTTGAAATAAGTTCATTGCACCCCGTTCTGTTCACTGCAGGTACCGTCACTACATTCAACGTTCTGGTTGTAGGTCCACCTTCCTATAAAAAATAGGCATTACTGGCTTTCACTTTTGGTGGTAGGTTTCCTATCAAGAACAGTGTGGCATAATAAATAGTATGAAACACAGTCGCTTTTCGCGTCTGTCTGTGTTTGCGTATACTTCTTTTAAACTACAAAATGGATTTAGATGCAGTTTTCACCATCATTTAAGAATTTATTCCGGAAAGCTTATGTGTAATTGATTATTTAACTTAGATGAAACATAGTAAACTCGATGTTTCGGCATGTCACCACATCAGCAGATCGCACCCGTACGAACCTCGCTAGTGATTTTAAAAACTTAAAAGGCTTATATCTTCCAGGAATCTTATCAGGTTTAATGAATACGAAAAACGAAACGAAATACGAAAACGAAATAACGTCAGTACTGTTGTAGGTATACAACAGAACTGACGTAATTTAAAATACAAGAAAATAAACAAAAACTTACGCTAGTAGCTCCCCAACCAGTGAGAACAACGTCCTGGCCATCAGCTACGTCAGAGCCAAACCCGACCAGGGTAATTGCTCTGGCATTTGTGCCGTCCAAAGTCATGCCCTGGTTAATAGTGACGACCGCCACGTCATAATCGCTGGTAGTGTCATCGTAAAATGGATGGGAGTTGAAAGAAGATGTGTTGTATTCCAAGCCACCACTAAAGGCGTCGGTACTGCCGATTCGGACCATAATTGTTTGAATTCTGAAAGATGGATAAGTAAAATTAAAACAAATAAAATTGCTTGTTAATTAATGTTAATCTCTGAAATTGCAGATTCGATTACAAAATTAGTTTACTGATATAAAACTACACTATTCCTAAGTTACACAGGACACTTTATATATTAGCAAAATGATAATCGGTAATTCATGCTCAACAGTGAACAATGGTGAAAGGGTGTTTTGTATCAATACTAGCTGACCCGAAATCAGTCAATCCCTTCTCGAGATATCATCAAAAAGCCGTTCCATACAATATGTATGAGAAAACGAATTATATTCATTACAATTTTTTTCGTTATTTTTTCTCATGTTTTCAAAGTTATTCTGCTTTTCGGGGCGGAGACAAATCCAGCAAATCAAAGATCATAAAAATCGGTACAACCGTTCTTGAGTTCGGGCAAAGTCATCATCATCTGCATAGCGTTTTCCCAACAATGTTGGGGTCGGCTTCCAGTCTAACCGAATGCAGCTGAATACAAGTATTTTACATGGAGCGACTGCCTATCTGACCAGGGTCAAAGTATTATTGGGTTTGCCAGCGCAGCGTCTGGACTTGTGCCCGGTTGACGACAATAGGCTTGCCATCTATTACATGACACATGTGCGTGCACTATAGTTACCCCTCTGCCCAGCGCTTCGGGGAAACAAAACGTTTTGCTATGTAAATATCCTAAAACTATATTTTACCTTGCAAGGCAATGGGCAGCAGTAACGATGTAATATCTACTAACAATAGAACCACCACATTGGTAGTTATCTCTGCCATCGTTAAGCAACAGGTACGCTTGGTAAGGGTAATTTTGTATAGTGGTTTCAGTACCACCTACAATCTTACCCCCATCGTCTTGTTTGTGTTCTCGTGTTTTACACAAGACATCTGTAAGAAAAGAGAAAATATAGGTATTTACATAATCATCAAACGATTAATGAAACAGTTTGAGAAAATAATACAGGCAGTCAAGACTACATAATTGTAATCAGTCTGTATTGTTACACTATAATGCAAAGAGCTTCCTTTCCTTCGTCTCAACTCGATCCTGAGCCAATATGGACCAATCCCTTATAAAAGCGTCCAGTTTAAGACTGCAGTCGTTTGTTTATTAAAATATAAATAATATTAAAAAAATGAATATATTTTTACCTTTCCCGCAAAAGGCAATAAACAAAAAGAAGTAAAGAGTTAACTTGTCCATTTCTTTTCTGCCACAGAAATTGTAATGTGAATTTCATTCGCGGGAATATGTTTAAATACTTTTCTGAACGATAGTCGCCATGTAATAGGGATCTAATTGTCTCATTAATTGGAGGACGTCGAGATAACGCCCCTATTCAATAGAAATATTCTAAAAATATTTTTTTTTATAATTTCGCTTCGTACTTCCTGACACAAGTATGTTGTAATTGCTCCTATTACCTATCTGTCTAAACTAAGGTTGTTGGACAATTATTTCTGTCCTCAGTCGAGGACTATAGTGGACTAAAATTGGATTTTTATCTAGGAATTCAGTTATTTGCATGACTATTATTGCAGATATTTGAAAAAAGATTTTCATACATTTTCTCCGTGTTTTAGTTGTCATAGTCTTTTTATTAGTTTCAGGTGAGTTTTCAGTGTGATCAGTCATGTCAATAAATAGGTTATTTTTAATTTATCAGGTGCAGCCGTGGTGTGGTGTGATGACGAGAAGGAATGTGGACACGAGCTGGTTGCAAGTTCACTTTCGGCAAGTACCAATAGCTTATGTCATGTTGGTCTGAAATCACCGTGTGTGGTTTACTAATTTTGTTTCTCATATAAGTTCTTCAAAAACTGATTTAAATCCTAATTTACATTTGTAAATTAGGATTTAAATCGGTGTCCACTATTTAGTGGATACAGATTTTGCAAAAGAAGGCGTTACACAAACGGTTCAATTAAAAATAACGAGACTCAAGAATACAAATAAATGCAACGCATGAAATCTCTCCAAGAAGTAGTTAACAACCCACGCTGCATCAGACAAGGCATAAATTATAAAAAATATATATAGAATAAACAAAATAACAAGGTTACCCTGAGAGAGAAACAAATAATGCACCCGAAGCTAAAGAACTTTTTAGCGCTCTCCTAAAAGTTTTCCTTGTGCTTACGTTTTCATTTATCCTACAACTCGTCCACTTTGGAACAGTAGCGACTAAACAAGGCCTACAGTAGTAGACTGCTCAGTTCTATTTAATAATGCATTATGAACAGTGGCGGAATAGACACGTAGCAAGAGTAACAAATGCTACGGGCCCCGCGCATTTGGGGGCCCCGCGCACCAACGTTTTCTGGCCGTAAAAAATATCAATTTAGATGGAAATGTAAAAATAATTTTTCAAATCAATGTTGGTACGAGTACAATACTTAACAGAAAAGAGTTAGTATCAAAATTTTCGACAGCCATGTTGAAGCCCATAGTGCTAAACAACTCGAAGCTTATTAAATTTCTTAAGTGAGAGTAGAATTGGTATCAAAGATTGTCGTGGGCAAAGTTATAATAAAGTCACAATATACAAGCACGTATTAAGCAAATAAATAAGTATGCAAAATACATTCCCAGTCTTGCACACTCATTAAATTTGGTTGTTAAGTGCGCTGTAGACGTGTCCGTTTCGACTGCTTGGCTACAGTGTCGTAGAAGAAAAACGCAGCGGCCACGCAGTTCTCTTAAACGGAGCTTGGTAGAGCAGGCATTCTTTTTGCTAACCACTGATACGATTTCGAAGAAAATGTAGACAGTATGAATAAAGTCCTAATGTTTGAACTTCACGACCTACAGAACTTAAAACCTGTGGCCGAGCAGCCGAAACGGACACCTGTAGATTACTGTACAGAAGCATCAATTTTCTTTGATTTCATTGAAAACTTATATAAATTTTCTTCCGCTTTTACCTATCGATGGGGTCGTCTTCGAAGGGTTTTTCGTCGTCGCTCGAAAGCTACTACAGAAGGTGGGCCGCGAGGCTCTTATAATGAGGACTTATTGCAAAAAGACACAAATGCCTCGCGAGGCCGGGCCTCGAGGCCCCAAAAGGTCGCGCGGCCCTAATGGGGACGCGCCTTCACGCTTTTACTACTATCAAGAAAATTTCGGAAGGCATTTCCAATAACGTGGATCAAGCTTATAAAGCTTACGGACTAATGACAACGGGAAACGGGAACGGGAATAATGACAATTGTGTAGAACGGAATCCTAGAACGTTTACAAGCGACCTAATGCTTCGCTGCAGTCGACTGATTAAGACCTTAACACTGGATACGCCCTTTAAGAGTGGGTGCATTCAAGCAATGCGTTGTACATTTTCAGATATTGAGGCAAAAGCCAAAAATCTGACTGGTTGTGAGGAATATCAGCAAGAGACTTCAAGACGAAGCAAGCGAAATACAAAATACGACCATTACAGCGACTCAACTACACTCAACGACTTAAAAATCAAACACCTGGACAACGTTATTAAATTTAGGCGTTTATTGTTACTATTAATGACGTACGGACTGCTTTAGCTAAACGTATGAAAGCATATCATAAACTTACTGGCGTTTTTTGGAATATTCCGACAACAAAAAACTCTTCCGACAGAAGAGATTTTGCAAAATCTTCAATTACTTATCGTCAGTGCTTACGCAGATGATTTGGAGGACAGCCTAGGCGACGAATTAGTGCAGTTCGCTGCATTGCTAAAATCTGATGTGGCTAGTATTATTGTCAAGAAGCACGAAGCTCTGCAATTTTACAATTTTTTTAAATATTTTTTTTGGAATCTTGTACCCAAACGAAGAAATGGCCTTGTGTATTTATTTTTCTCTCATGATCGCCAACTGCAGTGGTCAACATAGGAACTCAGTAGGTCTCGTTCATTTAAATGCTAAGGCATTCCTTGTTAGCTTTCATTGCGAGTTTTGTCATTCAGAGAAAAGTTTTGCTTTTTACCAGTTTCACTTCGCACTGGTCGGAATTTGCATTTTTTTTTTGTCGTGAATGTTAGCAACTTTTGCGTCTGTTGTTATCTTTGGAATATGTTTCAAAAGGCTGATTAATGTTCAAATTGTTGATCATGGGAAATTCCAAAAAAATACCATTATTCATTAATCACCGCTTGGTATTTGTCCGTATGACAAAGCATACGGACAAATACCATCAAATTCATGATTAAAAATATCTACATCAGGTACCTACACCTACCTATTGACACGTGAAACTGCGTGTGTGTGTTATGTTTTTATTATTATTCAATGGACGTAAATAATTAGGTGTGGTTTGACATGGTGGTGTGGTTATAAGGACATACATAACGAATAAAGTAAACAGTGCCTTTATTATAAGCTATTATTAGAATAACAAAATATACGAATTCCATCAGAACTAAAACTAAAATTAGGAACAAATAAATAACAACAATTGAATAATTTATGAAATCAACAACATAATTTTAAACGAAAAATGGAATTCACACCTCCGGTAGTGATGCAATTTAAACGCCAGTCATCATTCTAATATATGATCTGACGTTAGTCTGTCCTATCCGGGTGTAGACCCCAGGTGATTTCGGACGGGCACAGCCATAACCGTACGAAGTTATTCCAGCCAGAAGACCATCGACCACCGCAGGACCACCGGAATCTCCCTATAAAATAATACCAGTTACAGTCCGGCCGTCGAGAGAATGTGTTTCTGACACCTGTCAGTGCGATAATTTTAGTAGCTAATAAAGAAACTGACACGTGTCAAGAAGGTATTCTCTCGTCGTCCACACTGTAGGTGAGGAGAAGGTCAAAAAGTGACAGTATTGGCACGAACAACAATAATTAATTATTAGAATTGTTTATTTATTTATTTACCATTTATGTACACAAACATAAACAAAGATATTCCCACGGGTTCGAGACATATGCGGGTAAAACTGCGAGGCGCAGCTAGTTAGGTATAAAGAGCCCTAAGATAAATAGGGCTTTACTCAAAACAAAATATTTACCTGACAGGTATCCTTGCCACCTTTGGGGACGCCAGCACAGAACATTCTGATGGTGACATCCCTTGCAAGAAGTTCAGTGCACCCCGTTCTGTTCACTGCAGGAACCGTCACTACATTCAACGTTATAGTTGTAGGTCCACCTTCCTATAACAAATAGATATTACTGGCTCAATTTTGGTGGCAGGTTTCCTATCAAGAACAGTGTGGCATAATAAATAGTATGAAAGAGTATATATACGAGTATATACTTCTTCTAAACTACAAAACGTTTTTTTTTTGGGATAAAAAATAGGAGTACAGTTAAATGTTATACAAAATATGTACTAATTAAACAAAATATTTATTATACTACCAACAACATGATCCACTTATTACTAATTTGTTGATTATTAATGCTACGCGAGATAAGAAAAAATAATAATGATAAAAATTTAATTTAAAAAAATAGAGTACATGAATGAATGGAGTGAGATATTAAATGATTGGATTTGGATTTTGATAATTTATGAATAAATTAATGAATTGCACCGATCCCAGCGTTGCTTGACCAGACTCAATTAATCGAATGAACCCCAAGATTCGCACTAGCTCCTGTAGCTACATGTTTATGGTGCTACAGCGGCCATTGCATATCAAGGAGCAGACCGAGGGGCGTGATAATGGTAGGGAAGACGTGCCTGTAGGAAAAGGTAGGATTTAAGAGCCTACCGGATATGTATTCTAGAGTAAGCATTGGACTAGTGGAGAGATGGGTGATATTTGTCTATGAATGGGCATATTGGGCATCTTTTAACGATGTCGCGGCCAGGTGCTTCAGGTCGAGCTTCCCGTGAATCTTTCGGCGGGGTTTCAACAGCTTTCTCGGCTCTTTCAATTACAAAACGGATTTTGATCATAGAATTTATTCCGCAAGGCTTCTTGTGAACACATTGATTATTTAACTTAGATAAAGCATAGTATACTTGATGTTTTGACATGTCACCACATCAGCAGATCGCACCCGTACGAAGCTCGCTAGTCTTTTTATTTAAAACTCAAAAGGATTTTCTGCTCCAGGAATCTTATCAGGTTTAATGAATACGAGACCCGCAACAGAACTGACGTAATTTCAAATACAAGAAAATAAACAAAAACTTACGCTAGTAGCTCCCCAACCAGTAAGAACAACGTCCTGGCCATCAGCTACGTCAGAGCCCGACCTGACCATGTGGATTGCTCTGGCATTTGTGCCGTCCAAAGTCATGCCCTGGCTAATAGCGATGACCCCTGCGTCATAGTCGTAGGTTGAGGGATTGTACTTAGGATGGGAGTTGAAAGAAGATGCGTTGTATACCAAGCCCCCACTAAAGGCGTCGGTACTTCCGATTCGGACTTTAATTGATCGAATTCTGAAACAGGAATTTGTATTAAATATCGGTTCTGATATGGCTTTTTTCTGCAGGGATGTACATTCACATTATACAAGGGTCTTTTTATTAAATTTATTTTGCCGAATATTCAATGGCGTGAATAGTCTAAACAGGTATGTTAGAAGGTACCAACTCAAGTAAAGTTTACTTACATATGACCATTTATCGGTAATTTATGCTCAACAGTGTATGGTGAAAGGGTGTTTTGTATCAATACTATTTGACCCGGCGAACTTCGTACTGCCTTTTTTTTTTTTTTCTGGGTGGGAAATCATCAAATGACGCCTCCCGCTCTGGGCGGAGCAGAAGGGAGTGTCAGACTTTTACTGACTAAAACCCACCCGTTTCCTGAGCGGGAGGGGTCATATGATGATTACCCATCCTCCAAAAAAAAAAAAAGAGTGTACCTATAGGTACTTACACCTCTGACCAACCCTTCGGGAAAACAATGCGTGATGTTACATTATTATTCTTAATCTATATCTTACCTTGCGAGACAATGGGCAGCAGTGACGATGTAATATTCACTGACAATAGAACCACCACATTGGTAGTTATCACTGCCATCGTAAAGCAACAGGTACGCTTGGTAAGGGTAATTTTGTATAGTGGTTTCAGTACCACCTACAATCTTACCCCCATCGTCTTTTTTGGGTTCACGTCTTTTACACAAGACATCTGTAAGAAAAGCAAAAATATAGGTACGAGTAAGTATGTACAAACGATTAATTAAACAATTTACGAAAATAATGTATGCAGTCAAGACTGCATGATAATAATAATCAGCCTGTATTGTCACACTGTAGGGTAAAGTAAAAAAAACTCCCTTTCCTTCGTCCACTCAACTCAATCCTGAGCCACTAAGGACCAATCCTTTATAAAAGCATCCAGTTTAAGACTACAGTCGGTTGTTTATTAAAATATAAATAATATGTAAGAAAACAAATTATAATTATATTTTTTTACCTTTGCCGAAAAAGGCAATAAACAAAAAGAAGTAAAGAGTTAACTTGTCCATTTCTTTTCTGCCACAGAAAGTGTAATGTGAAGTTCTTTCGCGGGAATATCCTTAAATACTTTTCTGAACGATGTAATAGGGATCTTATTATCTCAATAATTGGAGGACTTTGCGATAACTTCTGTATTTAATAGCAATATTCTAGAAAGATTTTTTTTATAATTTCACTTCGTACTTCCTGACACAAGTATGTTGTAATTGCTCCCATTACCCATCTGTTGTCTGTCTAAACTAAGATTGTTGAACAATTATTTCTGTCCTCACTCGAAGACTATAATAGTAGACAAAAATTGGATTTTTATCTAGGAATTCAGTTATTTACAGGACTATTATGGCAGATATTTGAAAAAGGCTTTTATACATTTTCTCCTTCGTAAATATCGATTTAATAGGTTTCAGGTAAGTTTCCAGTGCGATAAGTCATGTCGATAAATAAGGTATTTTTAATTTATCAGGTGTGATGTGATGACGAGGAGGAATAAGGACACGAACTGGTTTCAAGTTCATTTTCTGGCAAGTACCAATAGGAAAGGTTTTTTTTTATGTTGATCTGAAATCACCGAGGCTGGTTTGTAAATTAAACGTATTACTTAAGGCATTGACTGCCACCGCAGTCACTGGTGACTTCCAACAATAGATTTTGTATTGTGTTTATTGTCTCGCAGTCAACGTATTAATTCCAATTTCACTTTGTTAAGAAACCCAATACCCTTTGTACTAATAGACTTTGTACGAAACTAGTATGATGTTGAGATGACTTAATCCAAATAAATGGAAGTATAATACCTGGGGAACTATTAGAAACTAGCTTCTCCCTTTTTTTTTAAAAAAGGCAGATGCCTTTTTTTTTGGGTGGGAAATCATCAAATGACCTCTCCCGCTCTGGGCTGAGTGGAAGGGCGGGTCAGACTTTTACTGACTAAAACCCACCCGTGTTCCTTCAGTTGCCTGTGTCAGGGGCCACATTGTCTCTTTCGAACAACCCGCAGCCCTGGCAGGCATCGGCCCTAGCGGGCCCCGTCAGTTCGTGCTGACATCTCTTTGAGGCGCGCGTGGAACACAACGCGGCGTCGACCCGGGCCTAGTCCTAACCGGGCGGCGAGCTGCCCATTGCTCGCCGCCCGCAAGACCGCACCTACGGTGGCCGGCTGTTGACTCCCGTCCAGGGTGTCTCCAGCGGCGGCTAGGGGCGTGAGGGCCTCTGAGATTGCCTGTCCCTCACGCGCTCCGCCTCCTCCTCCACGAGCATTACTGCTTCGCAGAAGGAGGTGACGGCCTGCCATGTACTCTCGCCACTATTGTGCCGTGCCCAGAACTGGGTTGCGACAATCGCACTCTCCATGCCGCTATGAGATCCCGCCGGAGCTCTGTCCGCTGTACCGTGATTTCTCGCGGCAGCGGAATTACGCCCCGGCGTTTTGCCTCCTCTGGCCACTCCCATATGTGGGCGAGGACTTTGACCTCCAGATCCCATGGTCGCAATCCGGCAAGGAGGCTCGCCGCCCCAGCGGAGACCGTGCGGTATCCTCGGATCAGCCGGACAGCCATGACCCTTTGGGACGCGTTCAACCGGCGGGCTGGTCGCCGCCTCAGGGAACGCGCCCATACCTGTGCCCCGTAAAGGGCCATGGACCGCACGACCCACGCATAGAGCTTCCGGCAGGAGGCGTTTGGTCCCCCTAGATTGGGTAGGAGCCGCCTCAAGGCAGCCCCGGCCCGCTCCAGTCTGCGAGCCAAACGTCGGAAGTGCTTCACGAAGTTCCACCGGCTGTCGAGGACGAGTCCCAGGTACTTCATCCTGGAGGAGGCGTAATGGGGCCATTATTGGCACTCCATATCAGCCCCCTCCTGATCCTGAGGGCCGCGGTGGATGCAGCGGCGACGACAGTGGAGGCGGCAGCGGCGACGGCAGTGGTGGCGGCGGCTGCGGCGGTGACGACGGTGGCGGAGGGCTTGCCCCTGCCCCTGGCTTTGGCGGGTTGAGCGCAGGCCTTGCTCCCGGCCCGGTGATTGGCCGGCTTGCCAGCTACCGCACATAGATAGCAGTGCGGCATGGCGTTGCAGAGCGTCAGCAGTCGGGCCGCTAGCCGCACCAGGGACCTCCAGCATCCGGGCCCCAGTCGCAGTGACCCTTAGCCGGATGCCCTCAGCAACGCCGAGCTCCTGTAGGTTCACCGCCACTCTCACCTTGGCAAGCACGTCGCGGTAGGACATGCCCTTCTTCTCCGCTTCCGGCTGTAGAGTGATCACTACAGCTGCGGTCTTTGGGCACGAAGTCTAGCCGCGACGCTTCGCTCCTTGCGCCGTTGCCGCCTCTCCTTCTTTTTGGCCGCCCTTGCGGCTCCAGCGCCCTTGCAGGTAGCCGGGCAGAAGAGGAAGGTGGGTCCTTACCCGCCTTCCTCTTCTGCCCGGTTACCTGCCAATCTGCGTCGGCCAGAGACGATGTAGGAGGCGGTGGGGGTGGCCGTTTCGCCGCCGGAGCTGGGGCCCTCGCGGAACTAGCTTCTGCCTGAGACCTCCTCTGCGTGGACTTCTGAATTTGCTGTCGAAGTCGCGACCAGAAGCTAGCTTTTAGCGTAAATTGACCACAGTCTCGTTAAGTCATGTCCAAGTATAAACTATGTAGGTATACTATTTGTTTACCCAAGTAATAAACTATGTGTGTGCCTCATCCATTTGGATGAACGGCTGAACGGATTTCCGTTCAGCCGTTTTTGCGTGATTGAGTAACAAACATCCAAAAAAAAAAAAAACACATTTATAATGTTAGTAACATAATAATCTGGACACGTTCTTGTGCAGGAAAACAAACCGGTGGTCTATTAATGATGCTATTGGAAACAATGGGGGGATAAACATTAAATAATTATTTTCCTGAAATCCAGCTAAGGGCACGATAATATTTGGTATCACGTACACCAACAAGTCATTTCGTTAGTAAATTTTTATATTTATTTTGATTGTAAGTAAGGTATAGATAGATTTATGTTATTAGCCTTTGTTCACAAAATAATGATCTACAACATGATAATTGTGCTACCAACTTATTGATAATTGTGCTACCAACTTATTGATAATTGTGCTACCAACTTATTGAACCCTCAAAAATTGGTCTATTATATTAATTTGCTTGTCGAAATATTTCGTTACTTTTTTTTAAATCTTAAAGCTTTTTTTTTATTCCCACCTAATTTCGCAATGTACTTTTCAAACAGTTTTAATTTACTGCATTGCTAAAAATATTTTTTTGACATGACAACAAGACTGAATTTTCATCCAATTCCGTTCAGCCGTTGAGGCATGAAAAACTAACAAATCGACTATATTTCCAATCCCATTAAACACTTAAAATGTACAGAAAAATTTCAATATGAAATCAATGTGAATTTTATTAAAATCTTCCTCTATTTATCGCCTTACGGGATGTCTTTACGCTTTGACACAGAAACGTGTAATGCTTTATTTCTTACCAAAAGCATAAAATTTAATTTTCATATCCCGAACTTAAGAAATGCTGGGTTCCCATACAAACTGTCATCCCCTATATCTGGGTGATATTATATTATGATTCGGGATTATTATTGAGACAAAAAGTAGCCTATGTCCTTCCTCAGGATGCCATCTGTCTCCTTGCTAAATTTTATCGAAATCCGCTCGTAGATTAGGAGTAAAAAGGTAACATACAGACATGCAGACGGACAGAGTTACTTTTGAATTTATAATATTAGTATGGATTATGATAGTATAGTATGGATATTACAATTATATAAGAACAACTAGATGCGCCCCGCGGTTTCACCCGCATAAGTTTTGATCCTGTGGGAATATCGGGATAAAAAATATACTACATATATGTTAATCCTGGGTGAAAGGGTAACAAACATCCATCCATACATCCATCCATACAAACTTTCACGTTTATAATATTAGTAGGATACTATCTGCAGCCTGCAACAGGAAGCATATATATATAACCGAAAATGTAACATAAACGCTCAAATCCAAAAGTGCTAGCCGAAAGCGAGTATCCTCGTTGCGTAAATTTCGATGAACCAGATTTAGACATACGAATTCTGCGGTTATTACATCTCCGATAATTTTTACAAGGTATGTATGTTATTATATTGTTTATAACTTAATTTAATATTCTAATTAGAGTGTCTGAGGTCCAGCGCTTATTCTGTTACGTGTTGTATTACTTGTTACAGGCTACAGTAAAAAAAATGAGGTAGTTAAAAATTATTCTGTTTAATTTTGAACGTAAGGAAAAATCTACATCTTTTTAGTAAAAGAGTGAAAGACACAATTATATCACTAGAAATAGGGAGCAATTAGTTCAACCAGGTTTCAGACTGGCTAAAGTAGGCTCATCTTTCATCGGGTACTGTTTCAAATGTTACAATAAAATACCTCCCCACATAATAGAACAGAATGAAACGAAATTTAAATCTTGTATAAAACGCACACTATGCAGCTAGGCATATTATAAATTGGGGGATTACATCGCTGATAATAATGCTTGGCTAAACGCTGGTCCTGCTCCATAAGGACGCATAAATAAATTGATTAGCATTTGAAAATACTGTTGGAGCTGCTGAAGATTTTAAAATACTTTTTTTTGCATTATATAAATTCAATCTCCTAGTATTGTATAATTGTATAGCACATGTGTGAGTACTATGTACATACTATAAAGCTACCATTTACTGGGTACGTCTTTCATTAACTTGAATGTGCCCTGGCAGCAGAGAGTATGTCATGCTCACTCAAATGTCTCGCTGATGGTAGCGCGTGTGTTGGATCATTTGGCTCCCTTCAAAATGGTTGAGCTGAATGGTGCTAATCCATGCGTCATTTTCGTGAACGGGCGCCGTCAGTAGGGACTGGACATCTCTTTGCTGCCATGGCTTATTTAAATTTAATTTAATATTTTAAGTGTTCTTATTTTTTTATTTTTCATTACGGTCACTTTTAACGTTCTGCATCGTTCTCACATGCTTGGTTTCTAACATGAATGATGTAACCAATACTTTGTAACCATATTATATTGATTTAAAAGAGTGTCCATGGAGTTTCTTGGCCGTTCTTCTCCATATGTACCTACGATTTGGAATGGGCAACTAGCTTCATTTTTCTGACTGACCGACCCCTTGACAATTCAAAAGTGCCTGTAATTGGTTTAATTGAAATAAATACTTTGAGTTTCAGTTTTGAAATAATATTACGCTGGTTTAGTGTCAGAGAAATTTATTTTTAAACAACAAATTGACACATTACGTGCATTTGCCGTATTATAGACATTTCATATAACTGTCAAGAATACATATACAAGATCATTCAGGTCTCGAACATTTTGTGCCCTTACATTACGGTCTACGGGCGGCACGGCACGGCAAGGGATTTTTATGCGACTAATAGAAAATATAACTTAAAAGTATGACAATAAAATTTAAATGTCCTACAAGAAAACAGTTTATTTATTCTCGGTACGTTACGAATGATAGTAGTAAATGTAATAAACAATTAATTTGCCTGATATTGCTAATATAGATAAAACTATCCGTAACATCGATATATTAAACTTACATATTATTAACTAAAGTCGTTTTTCGTGTCTGTCTGTCTGACCGCATTATTCTTCTCAACGGATTTTGATGCAGTTTTTCACATCATATAAACAATTTATTCCGTAAGATTTACGTGTATACACTAATATTTAACTTACTTAGAATAAATTAATCTTGTAATTTTGTCAAGTCGTAAGAGCCGTGCGAAGCAGAGGCAGGTTTCTAGCTTTTAATTAATATAGATAATATTTTCCAGGATGCACAAAATGAGAGCTGTAATCTTCCTGATCACAATCGCCACCTCTGTCGCTGAGTTGGCCCCGAGCTCACCACTCCCCACAATACTGGAGGGCGCTACTCCTACAGACGTCTTGCGTTACCTCTATGACGTAATGCTTACGTCATACATGTCTGATGAAAAAAACACCGAGGGGCAAGTACTGATTAATCCGAAGTGCCCTGGTGGGCAGCCAAAATTGTCGTCTGGCAGGTGTGCTGTACCAGAATCAACGATAAAGATTGATTTCTCCTCTTTATTTGATTACGATGCTTAATGTTTTAGATTAGTAAAATATACTTTATGTATATATTTATTGTATAATGTAAATAGTATACCACAGACTACTCGCTCTAAGTGATAAGACCGCCCATCGTGTCACCCTATGTAAAATTTTATTTATTTATGGTCTGTAATTTATATGGTGACATAATTAAACAATAAATAGTAATAATAGTAATAATTATATTCTATTTATTGATTAATTTCAATAAATAATTTTACAACTTTGAATATTTACAAAAAAAAAAAAATATTTTGTATAGTGTAATCAAATATCAAAGTGTGAAAAACCAACAGACTAAAGTGTAAGTAATAATATATACATCATAAAAAAGGAAAAGGAGAGACCAGAGGCCATCAAAACATTTTTGTGAAATAAAATTACATTATCGTAAGGATCTGTGACATGGTATTTATCACAGAACAGATAAACTGTTCTGTGGTATTTATAAACACGTAACTTATATTTATTTGCACTATTTTTGTAGTTTCCTTTTGTTTTTAAATAAGTATGTAAAAATATGTCAAAATAAAGAATACTTAGCCTAAAAAAACATTGCGGTTTTTTTGTATGGTCAAATAAAATATGATGAAAATGTATGGTCAAAACTATATTTAAACTGTGGTCACAGTTATTCAATTTCTGTTTGAGATGTTTATAGCACCACGCAAATATTAAACAAACTCACATTGTGATGCCTTTTGTTTTTACTAAAAATGAACCCGCCTGGATACACAACATTACATGGATATATGTATATTCTGAACAAGTTCAAGTTTATAGAGTTTCAATTAATTTTGATTGACCAACTACTGAACTATGTACAGTCAGGGGCCATTAATCCATTACCACCTTAAGCAGTGTATTGCTGTGAACACGCGGTAAAGGCTGTACCTACGTCTGTGTGTGTGATGTATGAAACAGAATCCACACCTCAGAATTCGCACTGGCTGGCGTCGAACGAAACCAAAATCATACTGTGGCTTTTGCACACAGGCTACGTAATTACATATGACCTTGGTTGGTTCATACCATTGCTAAAATTCAAATCGTTATATCAAGTACCGATAGCTAGTAGTCTTACGTGTTGGATCATTGAACGCATAGGTCTGGGTTCCCATCTCGAGATGGGACTTTTATTTTTCTTTTCCAACAATAATCTTTATCGGTTTTTTTTTTATTATTCGATAGATTAATAAAAAAAACATACAAAAAATATTTAAAATAATATTAATAATAAAATATATATAAAAATATACCTTTCTGACATTGCCGAGAGACAATCGACTCTAGATAAATTTAATGCAATAGCCCTACAAATCAAAATTTTAGACAAAATTTCACTACACCTCCCAGGTTCCCCAATTTTAGAAGATAGTTTTTCACCTTTCATCGAAGAAAAAATTAAAAATTTCAACGACATTTCGGACAGACTCTCCAAAATTAATTTACATTCGGCATTCACCCTAATTAGATACTGTTGTTTTGGTCCAAATTTTATATATTTTCTACGTTCTTCCCCTTTATGGAAGCAACCACATCTGTTGGATAAAATTGACCATATTATTCGCAGCACATTAACAACCATTTAAAATGTGGCCTTGGACAAACGAGCGTGCCTTCAAGCCACACTACCCATCCGTTTTGGTGGCCTCGGCATCCGCAAAGTTACCAGTATTAGCTTACCGTTCCTGTCCTCTGTCCACAGCACCGAAAAGTTGACCAGGAAAATTTTAGCCCCCTGCCTGGTTGACTCTGAAGTGCCTTGCTTGGCCGACGCGGTGAACGCCTGGAAAGCGGCTTGCCCGGATACAGATCGGCCCGTAAACCCATCTTCCCAGAGACAATGGGATGAGCCGCTCTGCAGGTTGGTACGGAATAAACATATCAATACGTCCACCAATACTGCTGAGCGTGCCCGCCTGCTGGCTGTGGGTGAGTGGGAGTCGGGGCTCTGGCTTCAAGCACTCCCTTGACACCACCTTCCGGCTCGCTGCCTGTCTGCGTTTGGGCGGTCATTGTGGGGCTCCGAATCGCTGTCAGTGCGGTGAAGCTGTCGACTGCCTCGGACACCATGGCCTATCCTGCAGTAGGAGCGCAGGTCGGGTAGCACGGCACGCCAGCATTAATGACATCACCCGTCGTGCTCTTGTCGCCGCCAGGGTGCCAGCTGTTTTAGAACCCAACGAAATGCCACGCGACGATAGGAAGAGACCAGACGGAATGACCATAATGCCCTGGAAGTTAGGCAGACCTTTGGTGTGGGATGCAACATGTGTCGACACCCTTGCGCCATCCCATCTTCCTAGCATGGTGGGCTGTGCTGGAGCGGCTGCTGCTGGTGCAGAAAATCTCAAACGGCTAAAATATTCCAACCTGATTGGGAGTTATATGTTCGAGCCGTTTGGGGTTGAAACACTAGGACCATTGGGTCCGAGTGCCCACTTGGTTTTTCGAGATATCGCCAAGTGGTTAGTTGACTCTTCACGTGACCTAAGGGCTGGCCTGTTTCTTGGCCAAAGAATTAGCATCGCCATACAACGTGGCAATGCTGCCAGCCTTATGGGCACTGTTCCTGTTGACAGCGATGCGGACGAATTTTTTGATGCCCTTTGATTCTTTTGCTTATTTTTTCACATGTACCTTGTATTATTATATAATAATAATAATAATAATATTAACTCCTTATTTCAGATTACAGGGTCCATAATGTGTTAGTATTGCCATAACCTATTGTTAGTGAAAAATGAATACAAACAAAAGTGACATCACAAATAAAAATAAAACAATTAATTTGGCACATGTACGTCTACAAATGAGACTAAAAAACGAGAACAAAACGAGAATATTAAATGATTATATTTTTATTATTATATTGTTATTGTAATATGGGGTTAAAAATAAGAATGTTTTATAAGTGATTTTAAATTGTTTATTCGTTATAATTTTATAAACTAGAAATAAATAAAATTCTAGTTAAGACACTTTATTTTCTCATGAAGAACAATTTATTGAAGTAAAGCAGGTAATAGCGGTTCACCGTAATTATGCGTTTTGTTAATTCGTTGCACGTAATATAGTCTATTTTATTTGTATTCACTCATTAGTCCCTATCCCTAACCACTTCACAGGAAACATCTTTATCGCTCAGTATGCTTAGTGTGAGTTTTTCTAACTTCACCATCGCATTAGAGTTTACTCTGATTTGTATGCCGCTGAAGTAGCGCCACCTGGTGCCATACGCGAGAACTAAAAAATGTGAGTGTAAGTTTTTTATTTTACTTTGTCGATGGTGACGATCGATTCCCACTCGATAGTGAGCTCGTAAATTAGCGTGATTCTGTGTTATCGCGAGTGTAAGTTACAATTTTGACAGGACAGCTCATAGTTAATTCTTCACTGAAGAAATTGTAGTGAGACCCTTGTGAGTGTGGTGAATTTTCAAAGTTATTTTATTTGAATTCGTTGTGTGGGTTCATTATAACCAATATATTTTGCTTGGAAGATGGCATCACGTTTATATTTTGCTTGGAAGATATTTGAGATCGCTAGGGCACAAGATGAGCGCAATTACATGTCCAGTGTTCGTGGACAACACTTGACATGTAATTGCGCATTGCTAGAAGTACGCTTCTAGCAATGCCCTAAGAGATCTTCCGAAGGCCGAATTTAGGAGAACATATCGGCTTCCGAAGAAAGCGGTCAGGTTTTTATGCCGAGAGCTGAAACAGCTGACTGGCTTAATGTCTACCCAACGGGTAACCTTGGATGATAAGGTAATTTCAGCATTTGTGTGAAACACACTTCCTTCATCCTACTTATAAGACTACACACAGTCCATACTTAACACATTTAAACTATTTTTTTAAGGTACTTACGGCACTATTTTTTTATGCAACTGGGTCTTACCAGCGGCCAGTGGGAGTTGCTAAAAATATATGGCACTCGATCGCACCTGGATCGGTCGATGACTTGGATCCGGTTCGATTTAGGACCATATGTTTCATGCAATAAGGTTGTATTTGGTTTGAAGGACTTGTAGATAAAACAGACGTGTTTGTCGCAAAGGTTTAATTTAATATAAAAATATTGTCCTTTAATTACCACGTAAATAAAAAGAGTGCGGACTCCTTGTCACAATACAATTAAATTACTTAGTAGTACTACTTTTTGTTTACTGCCAGTTCGTTCGTTTTAACTTTAGTTGCCTATCTCAAACGCCAAAGTTAACTAATCGTATTTATTAGGACTTATTGCGGTTATAGCTTAAGTATTCATTTTCATTATGAAAAGAAGATTGAAACTAAACCTCAAAATAATCCTTATTATCTAATCGGATATCACAATATAATTTTAATATTACTATAATCAACTTATAATGTAATACTTCGTATAACCGCCATTATTAGAAATGTAATCAAATAAACGCTGGCATATCGACCCTACAATATTACTACATACGAGTATGTCTCTTCCTCTTATATTTTCCTAGATTTCCATGCAATGCAACTTCAATTGCTCATCAGTCCTCTCATTCCTGAAAGCAAGGAAAAAAGAAGTACCTATTACAATGAAACGGCAATTTCATACTTTAACCCCTATTATTAATCCATCATTCAATAATCTAGGTAAATAAATTTACTTCGAAATTATATTTTTTCTTCTATTTAAACCTTATAAAACGTTTAAAAAAAATAAGGATCAGCAGTTCTACTTTAATAAGATAAATGGTTGATAAAATAATTTATTCATAATACTTACACTCAGTCCGGTGTCATCAGATATAATTTGTGTTATAATAGGGGTTAAAGTATGAAATTGCCGTTTCATTCTAATAGGTACTTCGAATGGACATAGAACCTTCATGGTTTGATATTTTTGAGTGAAACTTCTTTTACATGGTACCTATGAAGTTCTTCTTTTGAAAAATGTGCAACGTTTGATTATCGACTTTCAGTTGTTTTTTTTATTCAGCTTAGACAAGAAAGATGGATACTTCGAAAATTCCAGTTATTTTTTAATACGAGTTCCGACGCGGAACTAACGCGGCAGAAACAGCTCGCAATATCAATGTTGCGTTTGGAGAGGGGACTGCTAATGAACGCACCGTGCGATTTTGGTTTAAACGCTTTCGTGATGGAAAAGCAAAGCTTACCAATAAAAAAGGTAATGGTAACTGTTTGGTGGTCTCAGCATGGTGTTATTCACTATAGCTTTCTCCGATCTGGTCAAGCAATAACGGCAGATGTCTACTGTGCGGAGCTCCGAACAATGATAGCAAAACTAGCAGTGAAACAGCCCCGACTCATGAATCGATCTTCACCATTATTGCTCCATGATAACGCGAGACCTCATACAGCACGAGAAACCGTTTTAACTCTACAGGAACTGCAATTAGAAACCATTCGTCCCCCTCCGTATTCGCCAGACCTTGCTCCAACGGACTACCATTTTTTTCGTGATTTGGACAATTTTCTACGTGATAAAAAGTTTTCTTTTCAGGAGGCAGTACAAAATGCTTTCACACAGTTTTTTTAATCTAGATCACGAGAGTTCTATCGCAAAGGCATAAATGACCTTCCTATTAGATGGCAGCAATGTATAGATAATAATGGTAATTATTTTGATTAAATAAATATGTTAAATTAAAAAAAAAACGAATTTCAATTTTTCAGTACATATCGGCAATTTCATACTTTAACCCCTAATATTAAGTCCACTTTTACGCAGAGCAATAATATTCGCTTTCATTTCAATATTTAAATTTGCTTGCATTTTACAAGGAATTACAACACCGCTAATATTTATATAGAACACACGTCGCTAACCCACAATAAACAACCAATGAACAACGTTCTATTTAGTTGCGGTGAATGAGTCGTAAGTTAACTGCATCCGTCTACCTTATAATTTATTTATTTAGATTTCTGTGGGTATAATCATAAAATTTTACGAATAAGTGAACAAGACGAACATGACAAGGAACTGTAGTCAATAGCGTGATAATTCAAAGTAATTGCAAACGAATTTGAGAGTGTGTGTATAGAGTGTGTGAGTAGAGTGTGTGTGTGTATAATATAGAGTATAGAAATTACTCATTAGAAGAAGGTTGTAAGTTAAATAAAAGTGTCAATCTATTGCTTCGTGACAATGTCACTCGACTTCTGATCCTTACTGTATGTGTGTATACTGTGTTAAATCGATGCTGGAGGATAACAAAATTAGCCTATTTTAGTACCTGGTATCCATTTTCATTCTACGCATCTGCATCATTAGTTAGATAAGTCTATTAATCGTGTTTTGCGTGCCGTTTGGTGACCACGTTGATCCATAAAACAGTTTCGTTTTGTGAGTTTAGAATTCATCGTTATAAATCAAGAATCAGTCGGTTTTGTTTTTGGATCAAGGGATACAGTAGGTAATATTTTATTTTATTAACCGACTTCAAAAAGTGGAGGTTCCCAATTCATCTGTATTTTTTTTTAAATACGTTTGTGTATTGATCTATCATTGATTGTAGCCCGATTTTTTTTAAAGATTATACTCCTGAGGTCCCCTTTTACCACTTTTATTGTATACACAGCAAGCAGTGGTATACGAATTTGTGTGGAGAACCATAACGAAAAAGTAAAAAAATTTAAACTTTTTTACAAGAAAAAACAACCGATTTCCAAAAAACACTACAAAGTGAAGTAACTTTCATTTCGGAAGTCGGTGTCTTTGGCTTTGTATTCTTGGTTTTGCCAATTCCGAAATTAAAGTTTTTTTCACTTTGTTGTGTTTTCGGTAGTCGGTTGTTTTTTTTTTTTTTATGTGTTTGAGAGTAGAGAAGTTAATTTTTTTTTTTTAATTGTCAAGTTATTGTGGGAGCAGTAGTGGCCCAGTGGTAAAGGACGCGACTTGCAAGCTTTAGGTCGTAGGTTCGGTCCCAGACTATGTGTAAATTATTTGTTCACCGCTGCTCTCAAAACGGTTAAGGAAAACATCGTGGGGAAACCAGAAAAACTAGAACCAAACATTCGACGACATGTGACATCTACCAACCCGCACTGGGCCAGCGGGGTGGATTACAGCCCATTCCTTCTCATCGTGACGAGGCCTGAGTCCCAGCAGTGGGAACATGGCTTGCTTATACAAAGTTGTTGTGGTTGTCAAAGTGTACCAATAGATAAAGTACGATACTACTTCAGTTACTCTGTTTTTCTTAACGACAACAGGTTTGCGATATATTAGGTTTTTTTTATTACAGGAACAACAGCACACAATGAGAGCTGTAATTTTCGTGATCGCAATCGCCACCGCTGTCGCTGAGTTGTCCCCCAGCCCACCAGTCCCCACAATACTGGAGGGAGCTACTCCTGCGCACGTATTGCTGTACCTCTATGACGTAATGCTTACGTCAGTCATGTCTACAGAAGCCAATAACCAAGGAGGGGGCGTAATGAATGGAATCAAATGTCCTGGTAATATGATTATATTAGGAAGCACTGGACAGTGTGCCCCCGTAACGGAAGCGCCGGATATGACGTATTTTGACTCGTATTAATTTAAAAACGAATCTTAACTTTCACTGTTTTCGTTCGTACGTTATTCAGACATAAGTGAACAGCCGATCAATTCTGTAAAAAATTGAAAATCTCAACATTAAAACTCAGGTGAAGTGAGCTGTCAAAAGTGCCAAATTGTTACATCAGCCAATCTATTCTGTAAATTTCTCACCATGAAAACTTCGGTGAAGTGAGCTTGAAGGGAGTTGTCAATAGTGTCAATCCCTAGCATCAGATGGAATTACATCTCACTCCACGCAAGTTTTCACGGTCAGATTTTTACAGAATCGACATACTGGTGTAATATCAGCCGGTCCATTCTGTAAAAATCTCATCGTGAAAATTTGGTGAAGTGAGCTTAGAGTGAGCTGTCAATAGTGTCAATCCCTTAGCATTAATCGGAATGACCGCTCACTCCACGCTCACTTCACCTGTGTTTTCACGGTGAGATGATTACAGAATCGATCGGCTGCTCACTTCAAGGTCACTTCACCAAAGTAGTCACGGTGATTCTTGCAAAATAGTCCGGTTTGTACCAATACATTTATTGTTTATACAGGATGTTAAAGAAATTGTGTGCCATAGATTAGGGGTAGGTTCAGTATTGATAAAGGAACCCAGGAAAAATAAAAAATAAAATAAAAAAATTAAAAAAATATTGCAAGATCAACCTAATTTAGTACCTACTAACTTAAAATAGCTTATGATAATTTTCAGTTTTTTTTTAACTTTTTTCAAGGTATTTTTTTTTTTTTTACGGGTTCTTTTATCGATACAGAACTCACCCTGAATCTATGGCACGCCATTTCCTTAACAGCCTGTATACCCAGGTTATACAAGTGGTAATGATATTTCTACAAATTAGAATGTATTTAGAATATACATAGATAAATAAAATAATATAAACATGGCTTCGTTTCATTTCAACATAATTATGATATAAATATAGTTTTATTTGAATATATAGGTATCTTAACTTTGTGTTTTAAGGACGTCCGTACCAAAACCTTCTGTTTGTGTATCAGAGCTGCTTATTTCAACTACAACTTATAGTATCGACTTGTTTTAATGCTTGCCTAATTATATTTAAAAAAAAAACAAAGTATTTGCATTTCAAGAGGGACCGAATTTATTAATTCTATATAAACCACCACATAGTATTTCTCTTAACCGTTCTTATTTTCAACAGTTTCACTCTTGCGTTATTAACTACTAGCTGTTGCCCTCGACCTCGTCTGCCATCCAGGATGAAAAATAGCCTATGTCCTTCTCCAGGTCCCAGGCTACGTATCTGTCAAATTTCAACGAAATCCGTTCAGCAGTTTTATCGTGAAAGCGTAATAAACAAAAAAATAATATTATATGAGTTCGATTATTCTTTATGAGTACTAGTCCTATCGAAGTGTCAACCGCACGTCTATGGTATCAATTTGACATTGGCACAGCTTTATGTCAAAGCAGCAAGCGAGACTTTGAGATTGTCGAGACATTCCAAACACTAGGTGCCACTGCCGTGCGTTTGATCGTAGTAAGTACTCGTACCATTTTATTTATTTATGTTCGCTATTTAGACCAACTAACAAAATAAAATAAATTAACAAAACATCGCGTCTAATGTACATAAAGTATAAAGTTAAAGTTAAACTTAATTATATTTACAAACTTTGGAATTTGTGAAATTCAACTTCACATCGTTTCATTTTGACATTATTTTGAAGCTAATAATTGTGGGTGAACTATTGGATACTCGTAGATGAGTCATTATTATTGCAAACGGTAAGAACCGTGCCTATTTCATAAATCCTACCACAACGATAGTAGACGCATCATTATTGTGTCACTGAAACATTTTCCTTCAACAACTCTTAGGTATCAGGCTAGTAGCAGTTTTACATTAGTTATTATATTGTGTGTCGTCTAGTCACAACGTTAACCAATATAATTACTGCCATTCGCAAAAGCTTAGAATTTTTACATCAATATATTTTCTTCAGAACTCAACATTTTATTGTTTGTGGTCACAAAGGATTTATAACAATAGGTAAGTTTTGCTATTATGTCTAATTTTATTATTTAAACAAAGTTAAAGTCAAAGGCAAATCGTTTATTTCAAATAGGCACATAAAAGGCACTTTTGAACGTCAAAAATAAAATTAAAATCAAATTGATTCTAGTCGCCCCTTCCAAAAGGTAGTCCACCGTTACTCTTTTAAAATGTTTTACAATATTCTGCATACATTAATTATATAATTATATGTGAAGGCGATGCACCTAAAAATAAAATTACTTTACCACAATAAGTAAAAGAATTAAATGGATTAATGAATCCATGACATATAAATTAACTATGTGATAGATACATGGTGCTCACATATTTACAAACATTCCAAAAGTAGACGATTTTCATAAATTAATAAGGAGTAATAAGTCCGGGTGTGACTTTAAGTAATTACAGAATGTATGTAAATCAATGTCAAAGAAAAAATAAATAAAAATAAATTATACAATTACATTAGCTACCAGTTTGATTTTGTCTAAACTCTAGAGATTGTGCTATGGAGCAGGACCAGCATGTTTCCAAGCATTCTTATCTTGGATATAATCCTCTAATTTGTAATATCCTTGCTTACAAAGTGTAATTTTAATATAAGTTTTAAATTTTCTTTCATTTAATTGCAATATTTCACAAGGTATTTTGTTGTAACATTTAACACAGTACCCCATAAAAGATGTATGTACTTTAGATAATTTGAAAAAAGGTTGATCTAATTTATCTTTATTTCTAGTATTAAAATGATGTCTATCACTTATTTTATTAAAAAGATGTTGACTTTTTCTTACATACATAATATTTTCATAAATGAATTGGCAAGGTACCGTCATAATATTAACCCTTTTAAATAGTTCCCTAAGAGATTCGCGGCGACGTAGATTGTAAATGGCTCTGACAGCTCTCTTTTGCAAAATAAAAATGGATTCAATGTCAGCAGCCCGACCCCACAGTAAAATGCCATAGACATAATACTGTGGAAGTAACTAAAATAGAACAAACGCGCCGTTTCTTCATCTGTTAATTGTCTTATCTTTCTAACAGCATATGCGGCCGAACTTAGCCGCCCCGCAATAGATGTTATATGAGGTCCCCATTGTAATTTCTCGTCTAGTGTGATTCCTAAGAAAACTGTCTGATTAACAAATTCTAGTTTTTGGCCATTCAATATGATGTCACATTCGCTACTTCTAACATTAGGTAATTTAAATCTAATGCATTTTGTTTTTTTTTTTCATTAAGTACTAAATTATTTACCGTAAACCAATCTTGGACCTGAAGAATAGAGTTATTCACGTCGTCAAGATTTTGTGACCGTCGGTCTATTTTAAAGATCAATGATGTGTCATCTGCAAAAAACACCATCTTCGGTTGATTTTTAAGTAATTGGGGTAAATCATTAATATAAACTAAAAAGAGGAACGGACCCAATATCGAACCTTGAGGACCGCCCATTGTCATTTCAGACCCCAATGAGTTTATGCCGTTTACTTGGACTTTAACCTTTCAATCTTTCAGGTATGATCTTAACAAGTCAAGTGCTGTTTTCCTAATCCCATAGTGCTCGAGTTACATCAGAAGTGTTTCATGGTTTACGCAATCGAACGCCTTAGAGAGGTCGCAAAAGATTCCAATTGCATCTTGTGCTTCTTCCCAGGCGTTAAAAATGTTCTTCATTAGGGTAACACAGTCAGTGGTCAGTGGTACAACGCCCTTTGATGAAGCCGTACTGGTGTTCATGAAAGATGTCATTTTTATTAAAGTGACGTAACATTTGATTGAGCATCAACTTTTCAAACACCTTACTGAGAACTGGCAGAATTGACACAGGTCTATAATTGTTGGGTTCTTTACTATCACCGAATTTGAACAATGGTACTACTTTACTATGTTTTATAAGATCCGGAAAGACTCCTTGGTCAACACAGGTGTTAAATATGAAAGCTAAATAGGGCGCAATGGTTTCGATGAGAGATCTACATACTTTTACAGACATACCCTAGAGATCTTCTGTTTATTTAATTTTAAGATCTTTAAAAGCTCTTATAAAAGCCTGGGGGTTTGTATGCTGAAACCTAAGCTCCGAAGGGCATGCCTTTACATTCCTTTTAAGTAAGGCAGCAGAAAGCGTGGGGGAAGAATTTAAAGCTTCAGTAGTTTTAAGGGGAATATTAGAAAAGAAGTTTTCAAATTTCTGAGCTATTTCTACATCTGAATTGATGGGGCCATGTGCAGTCTCTAAATTAAATTCATTATTTCGTTAAACGTTTCGTTCACGTAAAACGTTTGCATTACCTGAGTTTATCCAATTTATAATGAAAATTTCCCCATATTCAATATAAATAATACTTAGTTTGTGCTACGTACTGATTATTTCTTTGACCATGACGTTGTTTTTTACTTACAGTATGGCGATTAGGTTATCACATTAATTGAAACCACGTATTCTACATTCCGTATTTTAAACATACACAATTAAAATAACTCATCACAATACTAGACCTTTTTTCGCTGTAGTATTTAACAACATTGAATTGAATTTGTGATTATTTGGTAACAATACAATAAAGTTTGTGTTGAATTGTTGATACCATCGCCCCGAGCGTGTCTAGTGCCTTATTATTAAGGGTGGTTTATTTCCCGACAATTTTTTAACCGACTTCAAAAAAGGAGGAGGTTCTCAATTCGCATGTTTATATTTTTTTTCTCTATTTATTTTGATTGAAAAATGCAGTTTTCTTTATTTATTTTATTATTTTTAATAGTCTTCTAAAAAGGAGGAGGTTCTCAATTCGGATGTTTATATAGGTACTCGTATCGACGTTTTTTTCTTTTTATGTATGCTCACGCATATAGACCGAATTGCAAAATTATTTTTTTAATGGATAAGGTATACTTCAGAAGTGGTCCGATATAAATTAGATTAACTTTGTTTGGGTAGTTTTAGAGTTATCTTCAATAATACGTTTTTTTCCATCAAGTTTATATTGCTAACTTCCTGTCACTGATATTTACATAGCAAGTAGTGTGAAATGAATTTGTGTGGAGTAGGTACAACTGAACAAAAGTGAACAATAAAAACATTTTTACAAAAAAAAAAAACGACCGACTTCCAAAAAACACAACAAAGTGAAGTAACCTTAATTTCGGAAGTCGCTGTCGTTGCATTCCGCATTTTCGTTTTTTGAAACCGACTTCCGAATTTAAAGTTATTACACTTTTTGAACAAACTGTTAAAAACTTGTAATAATCGCTGTACGATATGATAAACCTCATCGCCACTCTGGATATTAAAAATATTTAGAACTTATTCGTTCTGTTTGCAATATGCCAAAATTTTTCGTAACGTGTTTTAACTTTATTTCATTTAAAATAACTTTTAAACGGGACAAACAATAGGCTGTTTTCCTAAAAAAATGTAATTAGTCCGTCAGTTAGATTATCAAAAAATATTGATCCCGTATTTTTTCTTTTGTCAATTATATAAAAAATGATGAAGATAATATCGCCCGTTAAAGTTCCGCGTGACTTCACTTGCTTGCTACACTTTTGCGAGCAACTGACGTCACGACCCCCACTCCCAAATTTTGACGCGCTTTTTTCTTTGTAATTTTTTGTTTGATTGACAAAAGAAAAAATACGTGTCCATTATTTTTTGATAATCTAACTGAGGGACTAAATATAATAATTATTTTTTTACCCAGGCAAATACCCTATTTAATATTGTTTTTTTTCCAATAAGTAATTTCTCAGTACCAACCCGGATTCTATATTATTTTGTACCCGGCTGATAGCAATAAGAGCAGTGGTGATCCAGTGGTAACGGCCACAACTTACAAGTTGTAGGTCGTGGTTTCGAACCCAGGCAGGCGCTTTACTTTGTGTAAATAATTTCATCACCACTGCTCTCAAAACTGTGAAGCAAAACATCGTGAGGAAACCGGCATGTCCTAGAACCAAAAATTCAAAGACATATGACATCTACCAACCCGCACTGGGCCCGCGTGGTAGATCACGGCCTACACCCTCTCACAGAGAAGAGGCCTGTGTCCCAGCAGTGGGAATATTATAGGCTGATTATGATGATAGCAATAGGCGCGACTCCAAAAACAGAGGACTTTACACTGGTTAAATGTAGTTGTTATACACCTCTGCCCAATCCATCGGGAAATAGAGCTGTGATGTTATATTTTGTTATTTTCCAGGATGCACAAAATGAGAGCTGTAATCTTCCTGATCGCAATCGCCACCGCTGGCGCTGAGTTGTCGCCCAGCCCATCAGTCCCCACAATACTGGAGGGAGCTACTCCTGCGGACGTATTGCTGTACCTCTATGACGTTGTGCTTACGTCATTCATGTCTACAGAAGCCAATAACCAAGGAACCGTAATTCTTGGAATCAAATGTCCTGGTAATATGCCTATATTCGCAAGTACTGGACAGTGTGCCCCTGTAACGGAAGCGACGCCAATTACTAATTACGCTTTCTTTGAATAATATGTTGATAAAGACATTAATTTAGTTAAAAATAAAAATATGTAGTTTAAAAAAAAACTGTAAAGCACGTTTACACACAAGTTCATCATTTGTAGTACGTGATAAAAGCGTGTTTTTATAATTTTAAATATGAAAATCGAATTTTATGTTTCATTGTTTTGATTACTTTCGCTCGTCCGTTGTTCACATAAAAGGGAACAGTCGATCGATTCTGCAAAAATCTTACCATGAAAACTTAGGCGAAGTGAGCTGTCAATAGTGTCAATTCCTTACATCAGGTGGAATAACTGCTCACTTCATTGTGTTTGTTAGTTTTCCCAGTGAGAATTTTGCAGAAAAGACCGGCTGGTACAAATATCTTTATTGTTTAATTATGAGACCTACGCGAAATGAAGGTATTATTCAAGTCGTAAAATATTTCTAGACATTAGAATGTATTTATGATATTAGATAGGTAGATAAATAAAATGATATTAACACACCTTCGTTTTAGTTCAGCATATAATGTAGTTTTATTTCAATACCTATGTAGTTAATAATCACATTATAGTTTTTGGGGTTCTGTCCAAAAAATAACATCATGTATTGACAAGCTACCGTCAATACATCCTATGCTTGTCAATACATCTATGAAAACATAATATACGTAAGGAAGAATTGAAATATTTTCAGTAAAAGGGAAACAGATTTGGCACCGTAAGGGTTCCTTCTTAGCATTCAAACTCAAACTGAAAGCATTCATTTGAAATAAATTAATTACAGGCACTTGAATTGTCGAGGGGTTGGTCTGTCAGAAAGATAAAGGTAGTTGCCCATTCCAAAGCGTTCTAGTTACCATGGAGAAAAATGGGTAAGAAACTCAACGGATACTCTTTTAAATCATAAAATTGTTACATCATTCATGTGTGAAATTATACATGTGAGAACGATGCAGAAATACGTGCACGTTAATAAAAAAGATAAAAACAATTTGGAAATTTAAATAAGCCGTGGCAGCTAAGAGAGGACCAGCAACTACTGAGGACGCCCTTTCCCGAACATGACGTCTGGATCAGCACTATTCAGCTCAACCGTTTTGAAGTGAACTTAATGATCCAATACGCACGCCACTACCAGCGAGACATTTAAGTGAGCATGACATACTCTCAGCCGTCAGGGCACATTCAAGTCAATGAAAGACGTACCCAGTAAATGGTAGCTTTATAGTAAGAACATAGTGCTCACACGTGTGCTGTGTAATTAAACAATACTAAAACATTAAATTTATACAATGCATAAATAGTTTTTTCAATGTTCAGCAGCCCAAAAATGTTTCGGAATTCTAATCAATTCGTTTTTGCGCCCTTGTGGAGCAGGACCAGCTTCGAGCCAAGTATATTTGTCAGCGATGTAATTCCCCAACTTATAATATGTATGTGCAATGTAACCAATATTTTGTAACAATAAATTATATGATTTAAAACAGTGTCCGTGGAGTCTCTTGCCCGTTCATCTCCATAGGTACCTACTTCGCTTTGGAATGGGCAACTAGCTTCATTTTCCTGACTGAACGACCTCTTGGCAATTCAAAAGTGCCTGTAATTAGTTTATTTAAAATGAATGCTTTGAGTTGGTGTTTGAATGTTAAGAAGGAACACTTACGGTGCCAAATATGTTGGTCAGAGCAGCTTATTTCAATAACTTACGCTATCGACTTGTTTCGAATATTTTTAAATAATGGTAAGCATAATTAGTATAATGTTCCCACAACTAAGACCTCGTCCCAGCAGTGGGAACATAATAGGCCAGGTCTGTCTATAGTTGCCAGGTCCAGTTTTCGGTGATTGTGGAAGTTGTAATACCATTGCCAATTGCCAGGATTTTGTAATAATATCTTGATTTAAAAGAGTGTCCGTGGAGTTTCTTACCCGTTCTCCTCCATAGAGATCTACGTTTAGGAATGGGCCACTAGCTTTAACTTTCTGACTTACTGACCGACTATTTAATTTTGACAATTCAAAAGTGCCTGTAAATGGTTTAATTGAAAAAAATGATTTGAGTTTGAGTTTGAGTTAGATCTCTTCCGGTGATTCTTAGCACCCCTCACTTCACCTTGACCGCTACTGTAGCACAGGTAGGCGGGCCGCCGGGCACTAGGGGCCGTTTTTTCTTAGTACGTGTCATTTTGGGAGGTTTGCCTTCATCGCCCCGCTTGGCAGGCCGGTTGGCGGTCGCAGTATAGTGATAAAATGCATAGAGAACGCTACTGCCCATTCTCTAGTAAATCCCATGGGAAGTAATGGGATGAAGCTATTCTTTACGTCTGGCACCGCACGGAACCACAATAGGTAAACATATTTAAAAATGAAGCAATGAGCAAAGATAAGTTATTCTACTAATATTATAAACGTGAAAGTTTGCATGGATGAATGGATGGATGTTTGTTACTCTGTCACGCAAAAACTACTGAACGGATTTGGATAAAATTTGGCACGCAGATGGTTTATAACCAGGAATAATATATAGAATACTTTTCATACCGATATTCCTACGGGATCGAAACTTATGCGGGTGAAACCACGGGGTGCAGCTAGTCCTACTAATATTATAAACGTGAAAGTTTGTATGGATGGATGGATGGATGGATATTTGTTACTCTTTCACGCAAAAGCTACTGAACGGATTTGGATGAAATTTGGCACACAGATAGTTTATAACCAGAATTAACACATAGGATACTTTTTATCCCGATATTCCTACGGGATCGAAACTTATGCGGGTGAAACCGCGGGGCGCAGCTAGTAATATTATAAACGCGAAAGTCTATTATATGGATGGATGGGTGGAAGTTTGTTACTATTTCACGCAAAAACTACTGAACGGATTTGGATAAAATTTAGAACACAGATAGTTTATAACTAGGATTAACACATAAGGTACTTTTTATCCCGAAATTCCCACAGGATGGAAACTTATGCGGGTGAAACCACGGGGCGCAGCTAGTACTAAAGTAAACATAAAAGATTTCACTAACCATGAGTTTTTTAGGAATCATAAAGAACCAAACCATATTGTTTATGTGGTCCAAAAATATTCAAGTTCGACTTTGAAAATGAAAAAATATTTTTGTGGCCAATATGCGGAAGCCAGTATTTCTTAAATGACTAGTTTCACACTATGCTTACGAATAACGGAAACTTCACGATTGTGTCACATTAACAATATATATAAAATACATTTTCCTTGTACAAATCTTTCTTATTAAGTGGTAACAGTTTCGTATTAGTATATTGTGTCTCGTCTTGTGACAACGTATACCATTTTATAACTATAATTGCTATTTACAGAAGCTCAGACTACATAGTTTTTCTTCAAGTCTCAACCTTATTTGTTTGCGATCAACAAAGGATTCACTAGGTAATGTATTAAAATAAGATTTTATCAAATATATTATTCTGGGTTTGTTCAATTAACAATTAAATTTTCCCCATAGTCAAGTGGTTAATGCTGTTTACTTTTTATTTATTTTATTTACTTTTTGTTAATTCTATGAAAGTTTATTTATCTTGAACTAGCTTTCCCGACAGAGGTTGTTTTATTCAAATTTCAATAATTGGCCACCGCTGCCACCGAATACACCCCAGTGCCCACATTCCAATATTGTAGGAACTGGGGTGCTGGGGACAAGGTGGTCCAGGCAGCTGACTTTACTTTAATAATTTGAATATAATATTTTCCAGGATGCACAAAATAAGAGCTGTAATCCTCCTGATCGCAATCGCCACCACTGTCGCTGAGTGGTCCCCCAGCCCACCAGTCCCCACAATACTGGAGGGAGCTACTCCTGCGGAAATGTTGCTGTACCTCTATGAAGTAGTGCTCACGTCACACATGTCTACAGAATCCAACCACTTTGGTGGAGTATTTACTAGTCAGCAATGTCCCGGTGGGGGGTCAAAAGTAAAGTCTGGAACATGTTTGCCTGTACTAACACCAGAACCGAATTACGATGATTTGTTTGGGTAAATTTTTACGCAACGTACAATACACTAAGTAGAACATACCTTCTTAGTTGCTGAAATGTAGATATTTATTGGTTCATTCTCTGTAAGTCAAACGACAAGCGGGAAAATTGTAAATAAATGATGAGAAATAAACCACACTAAACTTTATACTACGTTTTATTGGAACACCCATAGATCATGAATTAAGTAAAATAAGATCCGGCACCTGTATTGCCATCAAACTCAATCTGAACAATTTTGAAGTTCGAAAGAGATACCGTGGCCTCTGGCACAGGCTACTGAAGGAACACGGGTGGGTTTTCGTCAGTAAAAGTCTGACACGCCTTTCAGCTCAGCCCAGAGCGGGAGAGGTCATTTGACGATTTCCCACCCAAAAAAAAAAAAAGTACTTATAAATTGCTTCATACGTTCGAAAAAATTGTATGCTGTACAAGATAAATCACGCAATGAATGTTGTTGGACTGTCAAAACGAAAGCCATTGCTACTTACCCCGCACCCGCACCGCACCGCCCCACGCTGTGTTATGCAATTACCCCGCTGAACATTGTAACATAATTTGTTATTAAATAGTATCCATGTAGTTTCTTGCTCGTTCTTCTCCATAGAAACCCACTACGTTTTGCAATGGGCAACTAGCTTCATCTTTCCAGCTGACCAACTCCTTGACAATTCAAACGCGCCATTTTTTTATTTGTGTTAAGTTAGGAATATTAATAAATAAATAATAATAATAAATGAATTGTTAATATTATTAATTAATTAGGTATTAGTGCATTTTTTTCAATTATATATATTATCCTTTATAATATTTAACACAACTATACAGGGCGACTGGTAATTTGACGTATTCCTTCCAGGACGTGACAGTGAGACCCATTCGCAACAATTAAGCACCCCATAATGCCTAGGCGAAAACTCATGGGATTCGAGAAAAACCAATTTTAATATTTTTTTATTTCATATTTTTTCATACGCCGTGTCGCTAGGCCGTCGCGACTAGGTCGTAACATAACACGATCATGTCCTGGAAGGAATACGTCAAATTACCAGTCACTCTGTATACACTAGGTACTAAATTAAATGACTAACCATAAAAATAAATACAAACCCGGTCCCGTGTCAAAGTGGTCATTTACTTAGTGTATATATATTTTTTTAACTGAATAAATGAAATGCCGTTTGATAAATAGGTACTTAATGAGTTATTACGAACAGCAATAATTTGTGGTACTTTAGTCCCAGTCAGTAACAGCTTCAGATTAGTTTATTGTTTGCTGTATAATGGCAATGACAACTTAAACCAATAACTATACACCGTGTACTTCACGTTATCCATAAACTTTGGCAAACGCTTCTATAGCTTTTACAAATCAAATGTGACAAAGAAAGTAGCACTTTTTTTTTTTTTTTTGTGTATGGGAAATCATCAAATGACTCCTCCCGCTCTGGGTGGAGCAGAAGGGAGTGTCAGACTCTTACTGACTAAAACCCACCCGTGTTCCTTCCTTAGCCCTTTACGTACCAGGGCAGCGGTAACCCTTTCGGACGATCCCGCTACCCAAGAAAGTAGCACTTAAAAAGGCTTCGTTACAAAGATATTTGTAATTTAATTTAATGAAATTTAATTGAGATATGCAATAAGAAAGGGTCTTAATTTGGCCTATGTTGCCGCTTAGTGCAATTAAAATGATAAATCTATCAAATGCTTCCGATAAAGAGATAAAGAGGCATGCAAAACGGGTGATTTACGTCAAGGTATTTAGTTTGTATGCAAATTAGCAAAAAATAAGAATTAATTAATGTGTCCATAATCAACTCAGGCTATCGCAGTCCACTACCGGACATAGGCCTCTTCCAGGCTGCGCCACAACACCCAGTCCTCCGCCTTCCGCATCCAGTCTGTCCCAGCCACCTTCTTTAGTTCCTCGGTCCATCTAGCTGGGGGGCAAAATGAAGTGGCAGTGAGCTGGCCATGTTTGTCGAAGGACCGATGGCCGGTGGAGCAGACAAGTCCTGGAGTGGTGACTGGGTATCGGCAAGCGTAGTGTGGGACGCCCCCCAGATAGGTAGGTGTGCATAATGAGAAATGCTTATTTCCATGGTCTGAACATCTGGTCGAAGTTTATGTATATTGTCCGGAACACGTTGTATATCTAATTGCAAGTCAAAGTGCTAAGACAGACAAAACCATATTTGTTTGTGATCAAAGGATTTACAAAGTAATGTTTTACTTTAATATGTTTTAGCACTTAACGGGTTTCCATAATTTTCAGTTATCATATTTATCCTTATTCCGAATGAGGATATTCGTTATCAGCGCCGACTGCATTTTAATTAAGTACCTTAACTTTACACAGTATTCCTCATTTTTTTATCATAATTACGGATTTATTTAATAAAAATATACAATATTCGAGATTTTAAGAATGGTTAATATTTAATTGATCCTCTTAAAGCTTATTAACCTTTCAATGGTGTACGCTTTATTAAATAAATGAGCCTCTTTTAATTTTTCTGGCCTTTTTTCTAAGCTGGTCGCAAATTGGTTAGATTAGAACTGTGACCCAAACAACAGGATGCCGCGGCCGTGACCGGCGACGCGAGTAGTGCCACGGCAGTGGCCGGTGAGTCGAAGCTGAAGTGAGTCGACGGCGCGAGCTAGAGAAGAACTGCTGGAGAGCTAGTGTTGCTAGACGAGGTGAGCAAGCTGTTCAAGTGGATAATCGCAGACCGCCTTGTCAGCCACTTGTGCAAAGACGGGCTGAACCCGGACGACAGCCAGTTTTTTTGTTGCGGCGCGGGCGCTCTATCATTGATACCTTAAGTCGCAATCAATAAGTCGAAGGGCGGACAACGCCCTCTTCCAGCCCCCCTAAACAGGTCCAGAGGCGGCGGACTCAGGGACATCCGTCACCGTTCCACAGGACCCGAGATGGAGGTGCGTAGTGTTTCATGCGCGCCTCTCTAAGTCATAACCCCTGTTAGTTCAACACCTCACTCCCCCCTAAGGGACGTGGCCCACATAGTGCGGGCCAACACAAGTCCGGGGCAGCGGAAATCATATTCGCACCCACAGCCCCCGACGTAGTTTTACACTATACTTACCAATAGCGGAAACTTCACCATTGTGTCATATAAACAATGTACATATAATTAATTTTCCTTCTACAAATCTTTCTCAGTAATTGGTAGCAGTTTCGTATTAGTCTATTGTATGTCTTGTGACAACGTATACCATTTTATTACTATAATTGCTGCTCACAGGACCTACTACATAGTTTTTCTTCAAGTCTCAACCTTATTTGTTTGCGATCAACAAAGGATTCACTAGGTAATGTATTAAATTCAAAGATGATTTAATCAGAAATATTATTCTGGGTTTGTCCAATTAACAATTTAATTTTCCCCATAGTCAAGTGGTTAATGCTATTTACTTTTTATTTATTTAATTTACTTTTTGTTAATTCTATGAAAGTTTATTTATCTTGAACTAGCTTTTCCGACAGACCTTGTTTTATTCTTTCAATAATTGGCCACCGCTGCCGAGTAGTCCATTTAACACCCCAGTTCCGCATTCGCACCCGCAGCCCCCGACGCAGTTGTACGAGGGAACACCGAGGTGGTTTAAATCAGTAAGAGTCTGACAGACCCCTTGAGCATTTCCAGCCCAACAAAAAAATATTATTAGAACTGTGACCACCTGTGAAAGGGCACCGCTCCACGGCTGCGACCGGCGAGCGCCACATCCAAGTTGGTCCCAGTTACTGGGTTATTTAGTATTTTTAGAGCACCAAAGTGGAAATTATTTGAGGTTCACAAAAAGAAGCACATTTTATAATAAATGTGCCTCTTTTTGTGCCTCCCATTAATATGTTTAGGAAACCAAAATGAGAAGTATTTGGGGTTCGACTAAATACATGCCTTTAAAAACATCTTACTTAGTTCTCACATATTTTTCAACATATGTCTGACAATCATTCATAACAAGGAGTATCAACTGGGTTGTGGAGGTAAGATAGGCAGGAGCTTCGTGTAAAATTTTGATATTCAGCTGCATCCGGTAAGGCTGAAAACTGACACGAATATATACTAGGGAAAAAGGGGGTCAAGGCAGCTGACTTTAATACTTTGAATTCAATATTTTGCAGGATGCACAAGATGAGAGTGGTTATTTTCGTAATCGCAATCGGCACCGCTGTCGCTACCACTGTCGAAAATTCGCGTCTTTTGGGCATACTACATATACAATAATATACATACTACCCCAGTCCCCACAATACTGGAGGGAGCTTCTCGTGCGGAAATGTTGCTGTGCCTGTGTGACGTAGCGCTCTTATCACACATGTCTCTTGAAACCAACGTCCAAGGAAAACCATTATTTTCTGGTCTGATATGTCCTGGAGGTATGGAAAAACCGAAGTCTGGGCAATGTCTATCTGTAGCAAAACCATTCTCAGATTATGATTTGCTTTAAGTTTTAATGCAGTTGATTGCGGAATTGGTACGTTCTACGTTGTTGGTGGTAGTTCAGTGAGGAACGTCTATTAACACAGTTACTTTCACAACTCATCTAAAGTTACATACTATTTGGATAATATATTGCTATTACTAAGATATCTACAATATCACAAAGTCGATTTTCATGACCACACAGACGGACATGTAGACGTTTGTTTTGAAAATATTTATCTTCCAAACTGCACAGTGGATTTAAATAAAGATTCACTATCATTTAAAGCTGTTATTCCGTAAGGTTTGTGTGCATGTTTTCATTCCATGGGTACAAATAATTTATCATCAATATACCGTAAATATGAAACAGGAAAAATATTATCTATTTCAGTTGTATTTATGTAACTGGTAGGTATTAAATTTATTGTACGCATGATTTCATCATTACTTTATTTTTAATTTGTACCTATGTACGTGTCAGGCAAACCGCGAACAAGTGCAATAATACACTCACAAAGTACAAAAATTCTTTAAAATTATAAACTTATCAATCTAATAAGATCTTTAATTCCAAGTTTTTAAAGCTGCACACGCCTTTTTTACCGTTCTTATTTAATGCAAAATTTTGACATTTGACATACTTTAAGTCTAGGAGTGTGGGGCTGCGGGTTGTTCGAAAGAGATACCGTGGCCCCTGGCACAGGCAACTGAAGGAACACGGGTGGGTTTTAGTCAGTAAAAGTCTGACACTCCCTTCTGCTCCGCCCAGAGCGGGAGGAGTCATTTGATGATTTCCCACCCAAAAAAAAAAAAAAAAAAGTCTAAGAGTGTCCAATAGATGATGACAACCAATATTTATTATTATGCTAGCAACCCGCCCCTGGTTGGCACGGTTTTTACGACTTGACAAAACATCGAAATTCCTTTATTATAGCTATGTTAGTTTCAGTTTAAATAAATGCTACTTTTTGGGTATTTACTGTTACATATTTATTTTTTCTATAACGATTATGAAACTTAAAAAGTCATAGAACATCGGATTTTACATCTAAAATCATGTTGCGATTCTAATGTGCGGACGAGCCTTTAAGAGACTTTTGGACTTTTGGAGTATGCCCCTTTTCTGCTCATCACGAAGTAGTAAGATTTCATAAAGTATTTCGAAAAACTTCGCAAGCAATGGGAATTTGCTACTGAAGCCAAGAATGCGGGTGTTGACGTCAGGACGAGTTGCTCCTCACCCGGACAATTATACGTCGCCCTCGTCACCAGTCCTGACTCTCTTCATGTTTTGGATGCTGAGACCTTCTACGCGAACGAAGGCGCGAGTAGAAGCTAGTCGTGAAATATACTCGTATCGTAGATGTAACATTGAATAAGGAACGCGTGACTATTGCACCGAATAGTTTTAATTGGCGTCAAGGGGATATCGCCTAACAACGTCTGGTCCGGGGACACACGTTCGACCGTGAATATATTCATCTACATATACATTATAAATTGGGGGTCCGTGGCTAACTATTAACACCCGCACAGGTCCATCTATCAGGTTAAGCTACGCTTGCCGCGGTTGGTATGTGGATGGGTGACCATTTCTACATACCGATACCCGCCTTGCCTCAAAAAGCATGCTAAGTCGTTGGTCCCCGCTGTCATTCGTAGATCTTTGACAGTCGTTACGGGTGGTCAGAAGCCCGAAAGTCTGACAACCAGCCTTACCAAGGGGTTTCCAGTAACTGGGTTGTGGAGGTCAGTTAGGCAGTCGCTCCATGTAAAATACTGGTATTCAGCTGCATCCGGTTAGACTGGAAGCCGACCCCAACATAGTTGAGAAAAGGCAAGGCAGATTACATACATTACATATTATAAATTGTAGTCGCTTTTCGTCGCTGTCTGTGTCACCACATTGCCCACTAAACTTCGCAATAGAGTTTGATTCGGTTTTCATCATCATTTAGAGAATTTATTCCAGAAGGTTTATGTGTAGAAAACATGAATTAAAACCTACATGTAAAAGAAGAAATCTTGATATTTTGTCAAGTCGTACAAACCGCGCGAAGCAGAGGGTCGTTAGTAGATTTAGAACATAGAAGTACGAGCTATAGGAAATGTTAAAGAGTGTAATGAAAAAGCACCGTTTGAATAAATGAAGTAGAATTTTAATGGAAGAGTGCTGTACAATTAATGCTGGTATATGAAAAAAATGGTTGAGCTGAATGGTGCTAATCCATGCGTCATGTTCGTGAACGGGCGCCGTCAGTAGGGACTGATCATCTCTTTGCTGCCATGGCTTATTTTAATTTAATTTAATATTTGAATTGTTTTTATTTTAATTTTTTTAAGTTTTCATTACGGACGCTTTTAACGTTCTACATCGTTCTCACGTGCATAATTTCTAACATGAATGATGTAACCAATACTTTGTAACCATATTATTTTGATTTAAAAGAGTGTCATGGAGTCTCTTGCCCGTTCTTCTCCATAGGTACCTACGCTTTGGAATGGGCCAGTAGCTTAATTTTTTCTTGACTGACCGACCCCTTGACAATTCAAAAGTGCCTGTAATTGGTTTAATTTAAATAAATACTTTGAGTTTGAGTTTGACTTTGAATAGAAAAGGATAAAAAAGTGAACGTTGACCAAACATGAACGCTGTGTGTGACTTTTCTCCGTATGAGTTAATAAGACAATCTCTTACCAACTTCTCCTTTAGCTCTTTCCGGTCTATAAACATAGTCTCATCTAACAATGATTTATTTACTCGTACATTTTTAACAGCATGTTTTGCTTTGCTATCAGGAGAAAAAATTAAACTTAAACTAAGTCCAAGCAACAATCTTGGACCAATCAAAGTCAAATCAAAGTCATCAACACAACTCTCTAAGATCAAGTAATCCTACTGAATGACTATTTCATGAAATCTTGACATTTTAGGATTATGCTAACTCAACAAGTTCTATAACTGATTCTAATTATTATAATTCTGTAAATACATATTGGTTACGGCCGCGAAACATATTTTAATCAACGTACAACTTAGTACTGACCAGCAAATTGCAAAAAACGTAAGAAAATTTGAATTTCGCGGGCTACCTTGGAGCATCCACCTTAACGGACAACCTTTACAGTACCTACCAATTTCTATATTTATAATCACTATAATAATGTAAGTAAAATGCACGCAGGAGACATGCACTTAAATATTTTTGTGGCTATTCAAATTGGATTCAACAAATGAAATAGCCACTAAAATTGTATTATTAGTTTAACGCATTACCTACTACCACGCCTAATAAGGCAAAACGATCAATTAACCACAATAACACACATCGCTAATACCAATTAGCGGTATGTCTGTGTTATAGCAAAGAGGACCAACATCATGGGACTATACAAATAATGACTAAAGTAATTATTATGAACTATTAGCTTATGTTTTTCCTTATCCCGGTTAAACATTCGAACGATGTGGACAGGAAAAACGTCACCCGTCGAGGTAAAGACGTCATATTTGACAGAAATTTTCCAAACAACAAATTTCCTGGTTCAGTCAGCAATGATTGGAACTTCAAAATGGAACCAAGATGTAAAATTAAAATAACTGAAACTCGTTAGTACAGACGCCAGCACACCAAGCTACAATAATCTGTCAAATTTCCTGAATATATTTTCAACATTATCGCATAAAGCTAAGGCTAAAGCATTAAGGTTCAAGGTTGATTGGGAAAATTTGACCTGCTGGGATCTTTACAATAATCTATAATAATAATAAAGATGAAGAGTTTGTTTGAACGTGCTAATCTCTGGAACTACCAGGTGGATTTGAATTATTTTTTTTGCATTTGATAGCCCACTTTGGGTGAAAGATTATAGGCTATTTAACATCACGCTGTAACCCTAAGGAGCCGCGCAAACAGGAAAAAGTCAGAAAGAACGCTAAGCGAAAACAAAGTGACAGCGCGGGCGGGCGATGCGATGCGACACGGTGGGTTGGGGGAACAAGATATATATCATCATCTCTATCAGAAGCTAGTTAATACATAAATAACAATAATACCAGCTTAATATTGTCCCACTTCAGGGGAAAGAGCTCTTCTCATACAGAGAAGGCATGAGCATTCCATTACCACGCTTTTTCAGACATTAAAAAAAGACGTTTGTATAAGTTATAAATTCAGGTTTTCTCACGATGTTTTCCTTCACCGATGTGTAATGATAAACTTAGTAAGTACAGTATATAAATGACTTGAAAAAGTCGCATGGGTACTTGCCCGATTTGATCCCGCAACCTCGTCCCTGAGAGGCGAGGTCTTAACCGCTGGACCATCACGACATCATCCCACTGGGCCAATTAAAAAGTAGTGTATTAAATAATTTTGTGTAATTTTAGATATATTCATAGGTGTCACTCAATCGGTTATTCCATTACAACTGTAATGTTAGCTAAAAGTTAAGGATCAATTTTGCAGCTCAATAGTTCGAAGTTCTTATTCGGAAGAATCGGAGGGCAGTGTAGCGGTATCTACAACGCCACATGCGAACATCGCGTCATACTGACGTCACGCAAATCCTGCATCTCGCAAGCAGAGTTTACCGCGCAATTAGCATAGATACAATTTCGCAAGATCAATCGTTGGGCAGTTGCCCGCCAGACACAACACCCGTCTGGTCGGAAGATCCTTACTTTTCTATGGAGGATGAGTGAACTTTACACTCTGTTCCTTATACCTCTATAGCAGTGTTATTTTAACAAATAACATAACATAACATCACGCCTGTAACCCCTGAAGGGTTCAGCAGAGGTGTGCCTATGGTACACCCACATTTCGCCAGTTATGTTTAAGTCCCATGTAACAGGGGGCGTCCCTATTGCCATCAACTGGGCACCAAACCAGACTTCAGGCGGCTACTGAGAAATTCCTGACGGAAGAACCCAGTAACAGTTTGCCCGACCCGAGAATCAAACCTTGGACCAAGTGGTCAGCAGTAGCGCTTGCCACCAGACTAACGAGGCAGTCGGTGTGTTAACTAATATTCTGTTAAAAATGCATTTTTAAATACTCTATTCAATCTAAATGTTGACGGCATTCATTCAAACTCAAGTTTGGTAGAGCTTCGTTTAACCAGCCATAATTTTAATTTACATTATCATCCATGCATTCATTTTCCTTATTACTAGCCGTAATTAAGGTAAGTTAAATACTGCGTTCGAGTGTGTCATGATAATTATAATTATTGAAGTAAAGCATAACTAAACAGCGGCAGCAACAAGTAACGCCATCTATCGCGTTAGGCTTAATTTATTCGACATCGTTTGTGAAGCTATCCGTTGTTGTACGTTTACGTGTGATTTCCAGGGCTCTGACTTTCTGGCTGACTACAATAAAGTATACAGGGTGGCAAGGACCGGACGCGCAATCTGTTACCATGGATTCAGTACATGATTCTGTTCAAAATTAAAACGGTCTAATCGGTAATTTAAAAAAAACATTATCTTTATTTTGACCGCGAAGGTAAAAACAGCTGTTTTTTTAATGTCAACAGTCCAGAATTATGTGCTGAATTCATGGTTTCAGGATGGATGCCATCTGCCAGGGCTGTGGGTTCGAAAGAGATACCGTGGCCCCTGGCACAGGCAACTGAAGGAACACGGGTGGGTTTTAGTCAGTAAAAGTCTGACACGCTAGCCCAGTGCGGGAAAGGTCAGTTGATGAATTCCCACCCAAAAAAAAAAGGATGGATGCCATGTATAAAATGAATTCAGATTCATGTTGATGAACTACTTCTAAACTTTACTACAATTTTATTAAGAGATAGTGAATAGTGATGTGGTAGTCAAGAATAATTTGAAAGAGATGATGGGTTTTGAATGAAGGGTTCTCATGTTAGTGCATCATCTGCCTAGCCTTTTCCCAACTATGTTGGGGTCGGCTTCCAGTCTAACCGGATGCAGCTGAATACCAGTATTTAACATGGAGCGACTGCTCTGACCTCTACAACCCAGTGACTGGGTAATACGATACCCCTTCGTAAGACTGGCTGTCAGACTTGCTCGCTTCTGACCAACCGTAACGACTGTCAAAGATCCACGAATGATGTTAGATGTCGAACTTATTTATTTATTTAATCATTTATGTACACATACATATATAAAAAGACAAGAAAAAAACAGAACAGAAAAATAGGTACAGATGTGATGCTTGTTATTTACTTCAAAGAACAAAGATGGTTTTAGTAACTTGCTATTGAATGATGCTCACTTTGAACTTAGACTGATATTGAAAGTTTAATATCTTCCCTTTTCATGTTGTTATTCTATAGCGACGAAAACTTTGTTACACAATCAGTCGTATCAAACTTCGGTGCCTCTTACACCGATAACATCAACTTCATTTACAATATTAATACGACTCGCCGCTAATTGCTTTGTTCAGGCTGTTGACGTAGCAGGAGTCGTTGACAGCACGCACAAACGGTCACGATTCCATCCCAACTGTCATAACTTGCTTCATTTATTATCGGTAAGGTAAAAGTTTCGAAACTCTGGTCGAGAGACTGTTGGTGCCACCGCCTTGTCGTCTGTTAGTCATTAAATCAATTTGAAGTAATAAATCACGCCCAACTTCCAGCTCTTTTGATAAACTTCTCGGCCATGAAAATGTTCTGAGTATTTTAGTGTTTACAATTTTTGAGGGAACATTGTTATTAAACAGGTACCTACTCCACAAAGTTGACTAGTTATCTTATCGTTTGTGTTAAATACTCGTATAGCATCTACAAAGGTGTCGTTTTGTTTTTATAAGATCATCGGTTTTATGTTTAGGGTTTTTGAAATAAAAACTAGTCCTTATAAGCACTGGCGACCTGAGAAGTTAGTATTTTGAACTGAAGTATTGCTACGTGCACTATCCTTAAGGTCAATTTAGACCAAACCATCGCATTCTATTACCAATCTGCCAAATTATTATTATGTAAATAGGGATAGCGCATTCTTTCGTTGGTCTATCTATTTTAAATTATTTATTATAGCTCCCTTACAATTACTACCATTGCAGGTGCATACCTAATGTGATAGCGTGGTCTTAAAATTAACTTACTTACAATTTAAAACTATGAAAAACGTAAAAAAACTAATAGTACTTATAATAACATCTAAGACTAATAACTGCTTTACTAAGTTCCCTAAATAAAATAAAATAGATTGTCAAGAATATCAAGAAAATTATTATGTCAAGCTTATTTCTTCGTTTGGTTTCAACCCATTTTTAACCGACGAAATAAAAACGGGGGAGGTTCTCAAGTCGACGCGTATATTTTTATTGGAAAGGGTATACCCCAGCTCTCCGTCCGATCAGGACCAGGCCCGTGCCGGACGGCGCGTATGTGTTCCACGTGCGCCTCAGAGAGATGTCAGCGTAGTTGACGGGGCCCGACAGGGCCGAAGCCTGCCGGGGTAGCGGGATCGTCCGAAAGGGTTACCGCTGCCCTGGTACATAAAGGGCTAAGGATGGAACACGGGTGGGTTTTAGTCAGTAAGAGTCTGACACTCTCTTCTGCTCCACCCAGAGCGGGAGGAGTCATTTGATGATTTCCCATCCACAAAAAAAAAAAAAAAGGGTATACCCCAAAGTTGGTCCCATATAAATTTGGAAATAAAATTCCAACCCTAAGGGTGGGAAAATAGGGGTGATTTATTGTTCACTCACAGATTTGAATGCTAAGTTGTGTATTATTACTCTACTCAGTGCCACATATGCCTGCCCTTTGGCAAACAATTAGTAGATTTTAGCCACAAAAAATTATAAAATAAAAACTTTTTAACAAAAAATTAAACCGCCAAAAAAACTGAAAAGTAAAAAATAATAAACCTTTTTTATTTAACCTTAATAACTAAGTTCTTAAACTAATGTAAGTATACCTAAATAATAGGGGTTAAAGTATGAAATTGCCGTTTTATTGTAATAGGTACTTGACTACTTACTTTACTAACGAATTGACATAGAACCTTCATGGTTTGAGATTTTTGGGTGAAACTTTTTTCACATGGTACCTATGAAGTTCTTCTTTTAAAAAATGTGCAACATTCGATTATCGACTTTCAGTTGTTTTTGTTATTCAGCTTAGACAAGAAAGATGGATACTTCGAAAATTCGAGTTATTTTTGAATACTAGTTCCGACGTCGAACTAACGCGGCAGAAACAGCTCGCAATATCAATGTTACATTTTGACTGACTCAAAATTACTTAGGTATACTTACGAACTTAGTTATTTAAAAACTTATTTAGTTATTTAAGAACTTGTTTAAGAACTTAGTTATTGAGGTTAAATAAAAAAGATTATTATTTTTTTGCTTTTCAGTTTATCCGGCGGTTTAATTTTTTTGTTAAAAAGTTTTTACACAAATACAATTACCTTTATGTACATAAATCCATTCTGAATTCAGCATGTGACCTACCCACTAGGGAGTACTGAGACCAGTAGTAGTACATAACTGACATCAGGTAGGCCAGAAGATAGATTAAATAAACAGATATCTATTCATAAGTGATTTGTAAACCGCTTATCATAATAATAATTGTTGTTTGAAAAGTTGTCCTTGTTTGTCATCGCTGGTCGTACAAGCTTTCTTTTAAAAGTAAATACAGATAAGGCTTGTTTACACTGGTGATATAAGCTAATGTCTTTTATTTGTCAATCTATGGGTGTCGGTCCGCTGCTGGGCAAAGTTCTCCCCCAAGGATTTACATATCTCTTATTTTGAAGTGATGCTTGATCAGGAAATGCCTTACTTTCTTTCGTGACGTTCTTGGGATGTGCAGGTCGTTGTGCATCATCATGCACAACGACCTGCACATCCCCAGATTTGAACGAGGTCAATGACAGTGCTTTCCAGAAGTCCAATTCTTGTAATTTAAAACATTCAAAATCTAGTCGCAATGTCATCTCGGCGACAAACAAATGTAAAAAATTGTTAAAATGTAGGGAAATTAGAGGTATTTTTGACAGATTGAGACTGAGATCAGGGTGGCAATTCTCGTAATTTTAAGAATGTGCACAGTGTGATCTCAGTCTCAATCTCTCAAAAATACCTCTATTTTCCCTACATTTTGACAAATTTTAGACATTTGTTGGACGTCGAGATGAGACTGCGAAACGCTGTGTAACTCCTAACCAAGTATATAGAATCAATTTGTCTCCGAAAAATGTATTAAACTACTCGTAAAATACTTAAGTACCAGTTAGTCAAAGTTTGCTTAGGCGACGGCATAGCACTTTTTTCCGGGTCAAACTAGTTAAATTAGCATTAAGTATGAACATTGGAAAGTTGAGTTTTGGTCCATAGGTGGTTCTCACTACTACCTACTTCTACTAAACGCTAACAAACAAAATATCATAATAATTTTCACATAGCGTTCCCATTATTTTCTATGTTTAAAATAAAACTCTGAAAAAAATGGGAACAGTATGTCAAAATTAGATTTTTTTAAACCTAGATATAATTATCAGACAGCTTTTTTTTTGGTTTTATAGGAAGGAGAAGGATGCCTTTGCACTACTCGTACAAGCTAATTATATATTTGATTGTATATTCTAATCAATAATACAATTCATAATATTATGTTGCATCAAGTCTATGGAAACAACGCCAAATCATGATTAAAACCAAGTAAAAAAAAACAAGTTATTTCTGTAACACAATCGACTGTGACCGCTATTTAGTAACGCGATTTTTTCAGCCATTTCTTAAATGCTGTAGGCAAATTAAACGAGAACTGTAAATAAAACACGAAGAAAAACTTTGTGATGTTCACAGATCTTGGCGCCAGTGTTGGTGAGTAAAAATAGGACAGACAGAGCTAACGAATAAGTAGGTACTCAGGCACTCACAGATTGTTGAGCCAATATTGGTGCCATTGGCGGTATTACCAATGAATGACATAACTAGTCATGGTCAACACCATAACAATTCGTAATCCATTATAAAGCACGTTGGGATTGTCGCACATTTTTCAATTAAAAACAAACTAAGTACCTCGGTGAAAGTTTGGTATACAGCCTGTCATTGCAGTTTATTAAACTTATATTTTTTTAAATAATTGTTACGCAAATCGAAAATAAATTAGTTAATTATTATTGTGATTATGAAATTAGTGATTAAGTACTGTTATTAGTAAGATAATTGACTTATTAAATCGAATCATTATGTAGAATAGGTACAGGTAACGCTAGTTTAAATGATGACAAATTAAAGTTCATTCTTACAAATTCGTAAAGGTTAACAACATCGCTGCATCCAACAAAAAGTCTGACTTAGATGTTTCCAAACAAATTGTAATCTATACGAGACGGTTGCTATCACAGTTGCTTGCTATCATTACTCTCAATCTAGGTAGGTACCTACACCAATTACAGCCAAACGTGGTTCTGCTGATGCCAACACACCTTATAAAATTACAGTGTTTATGGTAGATAATGGACATAAGAATTGATCCAGGAATGCTATAGAACAAAAATAAAAAAATAAATCTCCTTATTTTTAAAGAAAAAAGAGATATATCACGAAGTTAGTTCGTGAAATATCTCTTTTGGCTATATGTATACAAAAAATATAGTATATATTATCCAATAAATTCGACGAGGAAAAACAGAACAAGCATAACCTATAGATGTGTTGATAGTTTTTTCACATTCTATTTTGTTTTCTTGTAAGCCAGGGCTAATGTAGACTAATATAATATCATAAATATATTATTATTTATTATATATAAATAATATATATTAATTATATATTAATTAATATCTTTTGTTCAGTTCGTCCCGCCATCTCTTACGGAGTCAGGGGAAGAGGCCCAGCAGTGCAGGCTAACATCGTGAGGAAACCGGCACGTCTTAGAACCAAAAATTCGAAGACTGTGACATCTACCAACCCGCACTGGGTCCGCGTGGTGGACGGCCCACTCCCTCTCACAGAGAGGAGGCCTGTGTCCCAGAAGTAGAAACATTTTAGGCTGATTATGTATGTATGTATGGGCAGGCTAACAGTAACAGTCTTTTTTTCTGAATCCCTTTTCTCCCTCTCAACCTCCATTTGGTAAATAAAACCTTTTCAACATTATCTGATCTGTTTTTATAATATTGTTAAATGGGGGATTATTTTTTCAGCAACGTTATTTTCGTTTTCCATTAAAAATCCCTGGTAAAAGTTAATAAAAAACTTTACGTTCCAGGTTTTCAGCGAGTTGTCAAATAAAAATATGCAAATGAATATTTGGGTGCAAAAATGGGTACTGTATTTTTTTTTCTCTAAAGCAATTCAGACATTCCACATAATGTATGGACGAATTTTAAATAGTCCAGTAAAATAGTAGAGACATATGCAAATGTCGAAAGAATTATTAACGAATTGAAACACCGTTTGAGGAGAGTAAAACTTTCATTAGATCGACTATTGTTATAACCAATCAAAATCATATTTTCTACGCACCGATTTGCGCAATTTATCTATTACGTTCTGAAATATATTCACGTAGAGTTTATAACAACCAAAATTGTTCGAGTAATCGATATTAAATGTACTAGTTTAAATTTCTTCACACACAAGTCAAAATCGGTTTCGTGTTGCAAGGTGATCGTTACCACAGCATAGCCACTTTGATGTGGTGACAATATTGTCGATATACGTAATTTTTATTACGCTACACTTGTTATAAGTACATGTTACACATCTTGTGAATGGGATAAGTGTCTATTATTTATTGATTGCTTCTATTTAGAGTTTGGCAACACAGGAAAAATCAACTCAAAAGTCTTACGCGTGTATAATCACTGATTACAATAAAATACCTTGTGAAATATTGCAATTAAATGAAATAAAATTTAAAACTTATATTAAAATTATACTTTGTAAACAAGGATATTACAAATTGGAGGATTATATCCAAGATAAGAATGCTTGGAAACATGCTGGTCCTGCTCCATAGGACAATCTCTAGAGTCTAAACAAAATCAAACTGGTTGCTAATGTAATTGGCAATTTTTTTTTTTTGGCATTGATTTACATTTTGTAGTTACTTAAAGTCACACCCGGACTTGTTACTCTTTATTTTTTTATATTTTTATGAAAAGCGTCTACTTTTAGAATGTTTGTAAATATGTGAGCACCATGTATCTATCACATAGTTAATTTGTATGTCATGGTGTCATTAATCCATTTTAATTCTTTTACCAATTGTGGTATAGTAATTTGATTTTAGGTGCAACGTCTTCACATGTAATTATATAATTAATGTATGCAAAATATTGGAAATCATTTTAAAAGAGTAACGGTGGAGTTTCTTGCCCATTCTTCTCCATACGAAAACTAACTTTTGGAAGGGGCGACTAGAATCAATTTTATTTTAATTTAATTTTTGACGTTCAAAAGTGCCTTTTATGTGCCTATTTGAAATAAATTGTTTGACTTTTACTTTGAATGGAAAATGTTCTAACTTACTCGTAACTTAAACTATCAATCAAAAAATCAAATAACTTTAAGAAAATCTAGTAATTCAATGCCTGAGGTTAGTTTCGAGTAAATATCAGTGTCTGATACACTCGCTCTGGGTAAGCATCGTGGTTGGTACGGTAAAATAGAACGTTTTAATTGTTACATATTTATATTTAAATTATTAACCTACTAAAATAGTTTATACCTACGCTCCGGTTGTTACTAACCACAATGGATCATGTTATCTGACAAATAAATAAATAATAATTATTGTAATACCCACTGCTATTGATGACCACCACAACGTGTTTACCTATTCAAGAAACACTGTAATTTCAACCTAATTGATATGGCTCTTAGATGAATCATACGTTTATCTAAGATCTGTAGTAGAAAATGCACCAGCAATGCTTACAAATGCATACTTATTACAATTCTTTGTAAGGATTTCCTTAGTTAGGCGCACGACTCCAAACGCCTCTGCACTGATCTTGGTCTAATGTTTACCCCAGTCGCCCAGTACTTTAGCTGAGCGCTTTGACAGTGCACGTATCCTCGCGTACAGTCACGACCTACATCTGATAGGATTATATCGTCATTTTTCTCATCAGCTTTGGACGACTGCGACGGCAAGACAATGTTTTTTCCTGGGAAAGGAATCTGTCATCGGCTACCTCTCACAGGTCCTTTAACGTACTTCGGACTTTGGTTCAAAAGTCTTGAGTTTATTAAACTTTTTTAATACAGCCACTGTGAATCACGCATGTTTTCGAATAGTAGGTAATTATAACATACAAAACATCTTTCACAAGCACACGTAAGCACTCATCTCTGAACATCTACTTACTAATTAAGACCTCTAACTATCGAGATACTCTCACGCTCCAATTGTATCATACTGAAACTCAATTAGCATCAAAATCGAGTCACGCTATTTAGGCACGCTATATCGAATCGATTTACGCAAAAATTATGCCCATAACACTATCGTTAATGGTACTTTTCTATCCTTAACCTTAATAAATCGCCCGCGCATACGACGCATTGTGTAGGGTGTTAGATCGACAGTGATATCTTACCGATTTACGCGGTGCGGCGTACGCGCGCGTATTTGGTTTTACTTTTAGGTGAGCGTGCGCGAGCGCAACCACGCACTGCTCTTCCGTTAAGAACGCTCAGTGCAACTACGACACTGGCCGAGAACGAACTTAGAACCTCGAATCGTAGACCGCGTCAAGACCGCGCCGCTACACCTGTGAACTGTGAACTTGCGCACTTTCTTGTGCCAATTATTTTGTGATTGTGTTTTGTTTGGCATTTATACGGTAAGTCGAATTTTTTTAATGACGATTCATAAATGTAGAGAGAAATAAACTTTCTTTAAAATAAAATAGTTGCTACGCTCTCTCCGCGACAGTTGAAGAAAGCTGTGATTAGGCGAGCGGTACCGGCTGACAGATTATTTTAATGTTAGGATGACGTCTTGGGAAATATTCATTTATTATTGTCTATGGATTAGTGTCTATGGATTAGTGGGTGTCTTGATAGGCAATACGTTCCAAAACAATAGGTTGTTATAGTCTGTTGATAAGTTATTTTCGTGAAGAAAAATGTAAAATAAATCAAAATTGCATTTAAACTATTGATTCATTGAGTGTTGTGCAAAAATAAGTTTTTTTTTAAAGCGGCATTTGACATGAAAAGTGTGTGTCTAAAAAAACCCTACTCATGATTTTAGGAATATTTTAGGGCGCAAAATACTAGTAATGAGTTCAATTTTTTTTAATGACCGAACAAAGGCAATTAAAATTAACCACTTAATTATAATGAACGCAATAAATTAGCATTTAAATGCATTGCAAATCCTATTAATATTTTGAAGCATTTAGAAATCTAATATTTATTTAACGAAAATGAACCACTTGAGAAATAAATTCGGGAAAAATGGTAAACCGTTGGCGAATGTCGACACAATTGCAATATTTCGTTCGAATTAGCATGCCTGTAACAATCGGTAGTCAATGATTTTTTTCGCTCATTTCATAACTGCGAAACTTCGATACGGTTCGAACTAAATGTGTAACATCGTTGAGCCATAACCGTCGAAACCTATTAGCGAGTTTTACTAGTTTCGGTGAAAATTACGACCTTCTAACATTACCCTTTTGTTTCGGTCATGTTTCAGCCGTCATACCCAGTTACCTAATTACCATAATACCTCATAATAATAGTTTTGAAATTTAATGGAAGCTTTATTTCTGAATAAATCTTGCGTACGTGTTTAATTTTTTTTTTCGTAAGTATTTTTAAAATCATGAAACAGAAGTCATGAAGTTTTGATAGAATTGTTTTAATATTTTCTCAAAAAAAAATAAAAATCTACAAATAAAAACTTCTTTATCAGTATTAATAATCTCAGATAATTTACATTCCATCGCCACTTAATCAGTTATCTACTTTAGGGCTCATTTATCCAACGCCAGATAATTTTATCGGAGGAATAATTTTGAATTTTTGACAGTTCTTTCATACAAAATCTGTCAGACGTCATTTTATACCACGAATAAAAATTATCAGTCCATTGAAAAATCAGCCCTCATTGAAATATATTCTGTGTTGAATTTTAAGTCACCATTTGTAACAAAAAGGTCCTAATAAGTTTTTGGTTGCAATGGAATTTCAACTTTGTTAAGTATGTCGTTCAGTTTGTTGTTCCATAACCTGGAAAAAAATTCTCAAATTCTTCATTCAAATATAATTAGTAACGTGACTAATTAAATAAAAAATAAATGACAACCGAAAATGATGGCCCCAAGCCTCAGTAATTCCAAGACAAATGAACTTCTACATATTATTATAATAAGATAGAATAACACGAAAGTGTGTCTAGTTTTCACTTGCTCTAAATATCCCACGCTCGGTGTTAGATGTGCGACTCAATACAATGATCGCGACCTACAAAATGTAGAAATACTCTCACTGTCACGAAGAGCGAAGAATTGCCTTATGCAACGCAAACAATTACAATAATATTCAAAATTCAAGTTGGTTGGCTCGTTGGCATGACAACAGAAATAGTTTTTTTTTTTTTAAAGGAAGCGTTGCCTTACACTAGGAATTACTCCTGTATCGTGGGTGCGTTTACAACCATTTAAACTCACATACACAAACAGCCGGACCAAGAACAACTACCTGTAGGCAATACAAAGTACAGCAGTCGATCACTCAGCCACTGCGCCAACCGTGTTATCAATTAATTTATTGCTTTTTTGATAGTGTTCCTGTACTAAAAATAGAACTTATTTACTACAAAAAAAAAAACTTTAAAATGATTAACAATTTTTTTTTTTTAATCTTAAAATCATTATTGGGTTTTGATGGGAATATAGCTTCATTAAAAGCGTATACTATTTTTGCGAAGCTTTCGCTTCTTTCTTGTTAACGATCAATAAAGCGGTTTAACCAACATTTTTATAACCAATGAAAGTGATAAATTTATTACTGAAATAAAATAATTGCAGCAAATAAAATATAACAACATAGTTACATTTTAATTATAATTAGTGCTTGACTTAATAACCACTTCAATTTAAAAAAGAAACACTTCAATCAACTAACTGACTAGAACGTTTATTACTATAAAAAGAAGACATCAAACTTGATAAAATTACCTAATTAAAAACTTCATCACATCTCAATTACAAGCTCTTTGCCAAAATTGACCGCGCTGATCTAACACACACATAATTAATGCCTTGTTTATTTGTTCGTTCATTTTATGCTCGCTTGCATCGCGCATATATCATCCACGTAATATGGTGCATGTTCAAAACAATAGACAAAGTGCAAACGGCTTACATTACATGCCTATTACTTGAAAAAAAAACTAGTATTTTTATAACCAGAATGGCATTGTAAATTGTTTAATTTTAATTACAAGTTTATGAATATTTCATACACGAGTTACTACTAAGGCCAGTGACGAAGGTAAAAAGCGTTGAAGTAACTTTAATAGTTAAAACAGAGATTTCTAAACTGCATTTGTACCGTTGCGCAACAATGACACAATTTTAGCATTAATTATTTAATCAGCGAACTAATTGTAGTATCGAGACCTTGCTTGTGTTTGCTCGAGTGCGTGTGTAAGGAGGGTAACGATTTTCACAATGCCTTAAATGTAGTGTACTTTGTACGTTTGACTTTTTGGCAAATAGTTGTTACCATGTTACCGTTTTGTGTTGCGACTGTGATATATCAGGCGTAACGTTCAAATGAAACGGGTTTTCTATTTCGTGTGAGTAGGTACCTACGTAATTGTGTAAGTAGAACCAAGCTGTCGGGTAAGAGGAGGAACTGAGGGAAATGAGGCAAACGGAAGTTAATTACAAAGGGTGCTCGGGCGGCTACTAACTGGGCGTTTAATCTTTTTTTTTTCCAACAAATCTGCAATTATTACAAACAATGTCTTTAAATTCATTCATGAATAACGGTTAACAGTAAATAATATAGCTTTAAATCATGCCTGTTTTCTTCTAACGCTTAGACAGAGGGCTACCTATACCATTTCCCCAGCTATGTTTATGTTTAAGTCCCATGTAATAGGGGGCGACCCTATTGCCATCAAACTGGCACAAATCCAGACTTCAGGCAGCTACTGAGAAATTCTATATCAAAACACTCAATAACGTAACGTAATAATAAATGTATTTAAATACTAGCTGACCCGGCAAACGTTGTTTTGCCATATAAATTATTTCTAGCTGCCCGGCGCTAATTCGCTCGCGTGGTGTCCTACCCCTACCCTACTCCTACCCTACTCCTACACTACTCCTACCCTACTCCTACCCTACTTCTACCCTACTCCTAACCTACTCCTACACTACTCCTATCCTACTCCTATAAGTAAAACGCTGATTGATTGATAGAACCTAGCGGACCCGGCAGACATCGTCCTGCCCGGTTGAGTAATCATATACCGACAGCAGCGCCACCTACCGGGTCCAATTGTGTTTTCAAACCATCCAGGAACCCGTTGAAATATACACACAAAATTTCATCCAAATCGGCCCAGCCGTTCTCGAGTTTTAGCGAGACAAACGAACAGATTTAAAAATATAATTTATAAGTATTTAAGTGAAATAAAGGAGATAATAATGTATTTATTATTTTGATTGCGTTATAATTATTTACATTCTATTTTAGAAGTATGTATGTTTATTAGAACAGTGGTGGCCCAGTGGAAACAGCCGCGACTTACAAGTTATAGGTCGTAGGTTCGAACCCAGACAGGCGCTTTACTTTGTGTAAAATATTTCATCACTACTGCTCTCTAAACGGTGAAGGAAAACATCGTGAGGAAACCGGCATGTCCTAGAACCAAAAATTCGAAGACATGTGCAATCTACCAACCCGCACTGGGCTCGCGTGGTGGATTACGGCCCACTCACAGAGAGGAGGCCTGTGTCCCAGCAGCGTGGGAATATTATAGGCTGATTATGTATGTTTATTTGTATGTATGTAAGTATATTCTCATAATATTTGTTTAGTTTTTATTATTTTATGTTTTTTTTTGTCTCCTTTACTCTTTCACACGTTGTCCACATCTCTCTATCTATTATCCTATCGCAGGTACCTATGCTGGAAGAGATTTCTTACCTTTGCACCTATTTTTCTGTTCTGTTTTTTTCTTGTCTGTTTATATATTTATGTGTGTACATAAATGGTAAAATAAAATAAATAACCTAGACTTTGCCTATTATACAACAATATCTGTAAATTCAGTCACGAATAAAAGCTGAGAGAGAAAAAAAAAACTAGTTTCTTAAAAGAAGTCTGCCAAGTGATGATCGATAGTTCTGACGTTATATTTTTTTATACAATCAAGAATTCTGAACAAAAAAAATACCTACTTTATCTTAATTGACGCTTATGGTCAATGATTTATTCGAACATGTACTGGTGTTGAATAAATATAATACATAAGTGCTTATCTGATAATTTGTTATAACTTCTGACAATTGCTACCGTCATTTTTATTTATTTAGATGAGATAACGAATACTTTGAAGCTTTTGTGAATCACGAAGATTATTGTACCTCGGCTTATTTTTAGTACTGCCTTATTTGATTATGCTATAACTTTTAAACTTCTTAAAAGTTCCGTGTATCAGGTATTATTTTTCTTTCAAAATCTACAAAATTTTAAATATTGGTCAATGGCATTCTACTCGAAACTTATAAATGATCGCATTAATGAACTGTTGAAATACGTAAATACATTTTTATAACAAAATTATTTAAAACAAAGTCCCGTCATGTATTTAAATGTTTGGTACACCTAATCCTGACAAGTGACAAATTTGTTACTTACTTACATAATTTTTCATGGACGATATTTTTTTATCTAAATAGAGTTTATAGTCCTCCTTATTTAATACTGACTTTAGCCCGTGGTTTCACACACATGGAGGTCGGAAATTATCCCACGGAAACCAGCTACTATGTCCATCCTATGACCGGACTATCAGACTGGTTTAGTCTGATAGACAGACAGAGTTACTTTTGCATTTATAATATTAGTATGAATACCTCAAATCCCCTCAAAATACACCAATAAAACATGCACAAAATGCAGGAACATTTAGTATCATCGACAAACAAAAGCCGTTGGAATCCATTGCGTCAGTTGAATCGGATGAAACCGAACGTTTCAACAGCAGTAATCGATGATATCTGTGTCCGAACTGATCACACAGATTACGTTGGTCAATTTGTCACTAGGAACCGTTGAAGAATCAATGCCATGTTGTACTACATTTTAATGAGAATAGAGCTGATTTTTTCAATATTCAGATAACTTTTATCTGCGGAATAAATATTGTAGTTTGACAGCTTTTGTATAGAAAATATGTTAAGGGCTGATTGTTCCATCGCCAGATAACTTTTATTCGAGGAATAAAATTGACTTTTGACAGTTTTTGTATGAAATAACTGTTATAAATTATTCTTAGAACAAAGTTATCAGATGATTGTAAAATCAGCCCTAAATTGTCATAATTATTCTTCGGATAAATTGAAACATGATTCCTAATAAACTTAATTGCATAGCTTGGATAATAAAGTTACTTCAAGCTGTTAAACAGACTTTTAATTGTAGTCATCATGATGCTACGAAGCTATTACACCTAATTGACTATGAGATGGATGTACTGGACAATATATTTTATATGCTGAAATTTTTCAATGATCAAATTACAAATTGGTCAGATTTTTTTTTAAATGTCTAATTTTCCTAAAGTTTTGACAATTTTTTTTTACATTGATTGTCGCTGAGATGAGAATGCGACTGCAATTTGAACGCTTTTAAGTAGAAACTACAAGAATTACCCTTCTAATGTCGTGATGTTACTTAAAAATTCCTACGTCCAGCAGAAGATACTGATATGTTAATTAATTGAAATCGTAAAACCAGAACAAAAAAAAAACGCTGTATAAAACCAGTAGATGAATCTCAATGTACCGTTAAGTAGGTTTCAGGTTCAAAGATTAATAATAACAGACTACATTTAAAAAATAAAAATGACCCAATGCCCCTGTTTCACATGTAAAACTTGTTGAGCTAAATCCTATATGTTTATGTAACAAACACTATCAACAGTAAACAAAACAACAACACCAATATTCTTCGTATCAATTCTTTTTTATTTATAAACTCCTCTATTTTCGACATAAGATACTTTCTTTAACATTTTAAAACCTGATGTCATAAACATAATAACGAAATTAATCGAAAACATTCGTGTGTTAAAATAAAGCTTAATCTGGAATTTACGCAAATGCCATCCGTCATAACTTTTTAATACAGGGTGGCAGGGACGCCGCGTTTTGGCGGTTATTAAAAAAACACAGCTGTTGAATACATTTTGACCGCGTAGGTCAAAACATACACACATAGGTTGATTTTTGTAGGAAAGAGCAGATTTAAAAAAAATAAGTGGCTAAAAATTTCTACTCAGGGTGGTTCAGAATCATGTACTGAATCCATGGTAACAGGTTGCGCGTCGATGCCCCTGCCACCCTGTATAGAAACCTATTTCAAATGAAAATAATACTTTGAAGTTAGCATTTAAGGCGACTGTGAACTGAAATGGTCCTCATGCTATGTCTAGTCTACGGAGATTGTTATAATTGCATATGTCACACAATCAGTGCTAACTAATGTAACTTTCTTTAATTATGTCACACACCCCGCAATTGGATGGACTGTGTGAATGATGACATGGTTAGAAAGGGGGTGACTACCGAGATGACGAATAACTATAGAGAAATATGCAAGAAAAGGACATGTTAGGCCGACCTCAAATAAATTGGAATAAGTGCAGGAGATTGATGATAATCGTTCATGAAAAGTTATTTTACTTTTGATTTAAAAGTATACAACATGTCCCGGAATTAACGAACATCACCAAACACCCGAATTAGAATATTATGTTATAATCATAATACATACACTGTTTTTTTATTATTATGGTATAAAACAATGTTTTTTAAATTAAATTATTAAAATGCTTGTGAGAGAAAATTCTGGTCACATTACAAATTTACGCACGCACATGTACAAGGGTCTAGCGTAGTAGGTACTTCATCTATTTTTGTAAGTTTTGACTGTACAGCGAAACTGTGACAGTAATTTACGTAGTTTCAATTATTATTGGGATAAAAAATTATCTATATTAAAAATGACAGAAATCGATTCAGTAAATGATTCTGAATAAACTATTTTCATAGTGTGCATTCATTTAGTTACACATTGTATATTGGTTGTTATATTGACTACAAATTCAACAATTTGCAACATTCATAAAACTAAAAAAACATTAGGGACCATAAATTAGCATGTACTTAAGTAAATTCCTCTTTAAGCAGCCATACTATATAACATATGCAACATTAATAAAAATAAAAAATACGACTAGGGACCATAAATTAGAATGTACTTAAGTAAATTCCTCTTTAAGCAGCCGTACTATCTAACGTATGCAACATTAATAAAAAATTATAATGACTAGGGACCATAAATTAGCATTTACTTAAGTAAATTCCTCTTTAAACAGCCGTACTATGTAACGTACGCAATCACTCTTAAGTAATTATGACATAATAGTGATTCATTCATGTCCATTGACATCCTCAAGTGTGTGGGTAAGACAGGCTCATGATAAGGATGTGAACAAATTCTCAGAAATCTCCTGCTAAACATGAACACCACCCACAGAATTCACTACCCCTGCCAGGAGTGGAGCTTTGGCGTGGGAGTAACGATCTTAAACCGATAATGCTATCCAACATGAAGTCATATGACAGAGGCGGCCCATGTACTACACCATAACTGCGAAGAAGATCCCATTGTTCATTGCCTATGCCTGTAACACCCACTGCTACACAGGTCTGGTGATGAAGTAGACAACTCCCATGGAAATATAAGAAGAATGGCAAGAGAAAATAGTCTCAGAGGTATCAAAATAAACAAACTTTTTTTTGTTTACCAGTAAACAGATCTTACTGGTTACTGATAAACAAACAAACATAGGTTACTGTTGACTGGTAACTGTCAGCCTGCCAAGATTTCCTGTTATTATGGACCAGGGCTAGTGTGGACTAGTGTGGACTTACTGGAAAAAAATTGTAAATAATTATTATGACAATGACCAGAACAATGGTCCAACAATGACCTACCAAATACGACAAAAATAGAGGTGTCAATCTCCAAATGGGGGCCAATAAATCCCACTGCAACGTTGCCCTTGATTCTCAGTTACACAATAGTTATTATATTCATGTAATAAAACACAAGTACACACATCGAAGCTATCAGCACATGTCAGCAACAATTATAGCAGTTATAACGGTTATTATAACTATTACAAGAGTTACGTTACTCGTCTTCGTTACGTTACATAACCTAAATAAATATGTGTGTCAGTGACAAACGTTGTGCCTTGAGCTCATCGTTCGTTCTAATTCGGTTGACATACGAAATTAAGTGTTACAGTCAACTAACCGTGACTGAAAAGATTCAGTTCAGCTGTAGAGGATTTTCGAAATAACTGTTTAGTATATTGGATGACAGAAAGATTTGACTATAAATTGAATAACGTAACTATTGTATTCTCCAGCAGTGGTGGCCAAGCGGTAAAGTGATTTCCAAGTTGTAGGTTCGAACCCAGACAGGCGCTTTACTTTGTGTAAGTTATTCCATCATCACAGCTCTCTAAAACGCTAAAGGAAAACATCGTGAGGAAACCGGCATGTCCTAAAACCAATATTTGAAGACGTGTGACATCTATGAACCCGCACTGAGCCAGCGTGGTGGATTACGGCTCACTTCCTCTCACAACATGAACATTGAGGGAACATTATAGGCAGATTATACTTGTATTCTCCGAACACGATACCATGAATAATTAATTAAAGAATTTTCATAATGTGACGGAAAAATTCAGAGCAAAAGGGAATAACCGAGATCCTGCTCTATAAAACCAACTGACGAAAAAAACTATGAGCTTTAAACTTAGTGATGATGACTCAAACAAAAACCTTTAATTTACTTATAATTATACTAACCGTCTCAAATCTATACCATGCCGATCCCGGCTAACAAAAACAGTAACAAAAAACGTCTACACACGCCAGACTATTGACGTAACCGTAACAAACCAAAACCGCAACATCACACATACCGCAGAAAACCGTACATCACTAGTAGACGTCGGATACTATCCAAGTCCGAAGATTCGTACCGGTATGTGAAAGTAGCAATCATAACATATTCACGGCACGCTAGAATATGGGACCGGTAGATCACGTAGTGGGACTGACGCAACTAATTATATATAACGCCTCAATAGACGAATCGACCTGCGATCGACAAAGCGAGGCGAAAGTCCGACGTAATACTTAACGCACGCGATTCTTTTAGACGTCTTCGTCTGGGCCATTTGTTAAGGTCTAGCAGAAATCTATGGAAGCCAATGGTCAGTTTTATGTTATTGAGGAGCGGAAATGTAAGCTGATTATTTGGGAAAGAAAACTCCAATTTTTCTTTATCATCTGCGTTATTTCATTACTTACTTGCAGTCGCAGTTCAGTAAGTCCCATACCTATATACATTCTTTGTTACACGACACGTAACTACAGCCAAACAAAATAATATTGTATAGTAAGTTAAACTTCATATACTTAATTATTCAAGAAAATAAATAAAAGAAATGTCAGTCCGCGCAGCTCTGTGCCGTATTTATTTACCAAACAAATTAATATTCAGACAAGCTTTGCAAATCGAACTTCCATTTTAATATAGCTCTTGGTTCAGTTTTGCATGAACATTTCTTGTTATGTAAATAAGCTCAGAAACAAGACCTAAGAAAAAAACAAATAAAAGTAGTTAAAGATGACTTTTACCACACTTTTGTTCAATTATGAAGTCTGTTTATAGAGTAATTATTTTAATTTTGTTATTACCCAGTTAAACAAAAGAAGGATAACAAATGTAGAAGGCACTCCTTGCTTTTAGCGTTGACATAAATTGTATAATGTCCTCGAGGACACGGTATGTACGGGCTGAGCGAGGGGAGTCAATGCACCCACGACGAAGTTCAGTGCTCCTCCCGAGATATTCTAGACACGTGCTGAATGTTAAAACTTATATATCGCGTAAATGTATGTGACAGTTGAGGTTTTACTGAACAACTTTTGAATTCACTCCAGAAATATATTTGGAAAATTGAAGTTCTAAAGACGAATCGGGGCCCAGCACTCGAACCATATATTTTCCCCATATCCCCGTAAGTAAGTCGTTGAAAATGTTCTATTCGAAAATATTTGTCATAAATGTTTGTCACTTAAGTCTGTATGACTGGTTCTTATTACCAACTGGCGTGTGTTAAGAGCGTGTTCGTGGGAAACGAAAATGTGGAAAAACAGTTTGGATATATTTCTTAAAATTTACTCGTGATGAGCGCGATAAAAATAGCATAAAACAAACGTTGCATTTCTTGCCCGGTCTTAGGGGCCACAGTTAATTTATTTCATCTGAGACTTTTTATGTTCCCAAGACCCGAATGACGTAACCGGTGAACTCATCGTTAAAACAAAAAAGCTTTTAGGAACACTGTCTACCTATAATTTGCATCACATAATCCCTTTAAAGTTTAGAAGTCAAATGGACCCTTTCAAGTAATATGTGCTCTCAGGCGATCAACCAGAAACTTTGTAAGTTTCTTAAGACTATTTAGCCTTTAGCGGTACCGACACACCTCGTGTTTTGATATTACTTTGCGAACCCCTTAAGGCCTAAAGGCTTAGACAGTACATAAATATATATAAACACAAAGTTAAGACATTTAAAACGCTTATTTTTACATTTATACATAGATATACAGTAACTGCAGTATTTAAAGACAAGGACAACGAAGGTTCTAATCGTTAACCTGTAGCAACCAGGCCCTTCTAGGTAATAAATGAAGAGATAATCTGTACTTCTCGTCATAAACCAGCAATATTATTAGTCGTAAGTCTCTTATAAGGCGCAAGGCTGGCTGTTCTATACGTAGGTATATAAAGAAGAAACTAGGTACAAAGTCGGTCAAGTCGACGGATGCATTCCTGCGTTGCTCTTGACATTCCACCTTGGTTAAATAGCTACATAATACTGCAGACAAAAAAGGAGTATAAGTACTGAGGCTAAAGAGATTAGTCTGCAGACAAGTAAAGTTGCCTTTTAGTAGAGGGTCTGCCTGTACTTATTCTTATTACCATGTCGATGGCAATATAAATTGAGTCGCCTCAGATTTTGACTACGAGTTTAGCGCCTTTCGTAGCGTCCATCAGTTCCTGTAACGTGCAGACAACAGGGCACGCAGAAGGCGATCATGAGTATCTCATAGTTTGTAGACTGCCCTGGAGTGAAAGTAAATGTGGTGCTGCCACATTTACTTTCACTCCAGGGCGGAGTTATCTATGAATCCTCTCCACCTGAGCAGATTTTCCTTGCTTCTGCCAAGCTGGGTCCGCAGTCTGTTAAAAGACCTCCTGGTTAGCCAAGGTAACTCATGTCCAGGTGGGGAATTTTCAGCAGCGTTTGGCAATATCTTGGCATCGCTTGTCTAATAATAATAATAAAACTTTATTTCACAAAAATAAGATTTAACAAGTTTATATAAATACTGTTTAGATGAGCTTTGGTAGGAACACAATTCAATACAATCGAAGAACTGAAATCTGTACACAATATGGTAAACCATGCCTCTCAAACTAGGTATAATCCTGTATCTTGAGAGACAGTGATTCAGCTTAAAATGTGATGCTACTCGTTTAAGTATAATAGCAGACTGTGTCGATCTACCTGAGCGATTGAGGATAATACAGCTAATTTAAGTATATATTTTATACGTGATGTGTGTGTGGGGGTGTGTTGGGGTGTGTGTGCGTGTGGATGTGTGATGTTTGTGTGGTGTGTGTGTGTGTGGTGTGTGTGTGTGTGATGTGCGTATAGTGTGTGTGTCTGGTGTGGGTGTGTGTAAGTGTGCGTGTGAGGGAGGGTGTGTGTGTGTGTGCTGTGTGTGATTGGAGATATGTAGGTAGTTAGACGACGTACTTAAGTAAGGATTCAATTTGACAATAGTTCACGCTATGAGACGCTGTCTCACAAAAAACACGCTGGATCACATAAAATGTAACCACGCACACTATATCAATGTCATTTCGCTGCATCTTGCATGTTATACGTTTGATGTTTACCTGCATACTTAACTTCTTTGCCGTCTGTATTTGTTTAATTCAGGTGATTCCGCGAATATATAAGGTTTGTCTTGTAAAAAAGAGCTTGCACATAAAAGTTTATTATAATGTTTGTAATGTAAGGTAAATGTCAGATGATCTGTAGGATCAAGAGTCAACAATGTGGTTTTAAGTTACAAATTATATTTACACTCGTCATAATGAGAAGTAACAAAAATTTTCTTTGGTGCTAACTAAAAACAGAGACTGTTTTATCTTAGGTAAAGAATTCACATTTCAGTATAAAATATTTTCTGCATTTTTATAATCCTGTATTAAAATAACTAGGTTATAAATTTGTTATACATTTGTGTCACTTTCCGTGAGCACGATGTTATTTCATGAGAACTGGCATCAGATTTAGCTTAAGTCAAATTGAGGAAGGATTATACAGGATTAATGGCATTTCTAAATAACAATATTGTTATTACTACGATTACATCACGGTTCGCAATAGATTTGTGAATAATTTGTTTTGAATCCCACTCTCAAACGGATATTAACGATTATTTTTTGTTAGTGAGTAATGAACATCACTAAATAATTCCATGAACCGTGTTATGTCATCGTTGTGTATGATAAAATCAATAGTAATAAAAATTTATATGAAAACACGCTCCTTCCAGGAATCGGAGCAACGGATAGTATAATTCCTAGGCTTTGCGTTGATGACTATATCTTCTTCCTTTGTGTCGTCTTGCTCTGGGATTGACTACGTAGAATACGCCAGATGAACTTACACGGCTCTTTAAAAGCCACTTATCGAATATTATTGTAATATTAAGTCTACTAGAAGGCCTCCCACTAGGACCGATGACCTTGTGGAGGCTACAGAAATCCACTGGGTGCGGGAATCACAGAATCGGTCGAAGTGGCAAGGTTTGAGGGAGGCCTGTGTCCAGCAGTGGACGTCTTTCGCCTGAAATGATGACAAGTCTACTGCTTGACTTATGCCTTGCCTAACTAGCCTACAACACAATACACGAAACAAACCATAGAAAAATCCTACTACAAAGCAAAACCCTGCGTCCATTTAGATATAGTAAATGATTGATAGAAAAATCTCTATCATAATAAATACAGCCAAAGGATTATCTTGCCTCATACTTATTTAAGCTTACTCAGCAAACGTCTATGCTATAACAAGATGCAGTGATCTTGCAAATTCAAGATTGCCTTCATAAGTCATGTGAGGGCACTCCAGAGAAATCTAGCCCGAGTTCGTGTGACTGGGGAACGATTGTGCAAAAGACGTAAGCCCATTGGTCGTAAGTTTTGGAATGATGGAGTATTTTACAGTTACAAACCTTGCTTTTTGGGTTCTTTATACGACTTTTGTGGAATAAAAGTAGGTTACGTTTATATGTCGATTTAAAAGTGTCAATAAAATAATTAGCAATGAGTAGCCATACTTTTATTTTAGTTGATTATCATTTTGTAGCTGGAGCGACCGTTTGGTGGAACGGCGAAGGTCCCAAAAAACCACCCAAAAAAAATGTGAATGACGCCTTTTATGTTTTCAGAGAGTATACAGAGTCCTTTTAGTTATCACTAAGAGGAAAAGTATAAATAAGGCTTGGCTTGACTTGGCTTTGGCAATGATTATTTAGTATTTAACGATCGTTGTTTGTTTATTCGTAATAATTTGCGTCCGTATCGAAAATGTTAATATCTGCCCGGAGTAAAATACAAGTTCTATTCTAAAGTAAATTTAACCAACCCATAAAGTTGTCCTAATTTAGGATAAATATTTTGATACCAAAAGCGGCAAACCGCAAGTCTGAGAATATAAGATACGAAAATTATTAACATTTTCATTCATATTCCAGTAAGAATAGGTACTAACACAAAATATGGCTTAAACAAAATTGGACTGGATGAAATTAGGAGTGGGTAACCCGGCTTAACCTAACGAACCCCTAGGTCGTCTAGGAGTCAAACGTTTGCCTTAACGACGATTTATAGGGGTTAAAGTTGGAATCACTTTCTCAAAAGATTTATTCAGTTTCGATGTCCATAGAATTCTCTATTACACTTTATTAGAAAGTTTCGTTCTTTCGTTAACTTCTATTATTTTGTAAAGTACGTCTTACGAAGTTCGCAGTGAGAGTAAAGTCAGCGTTCGCGTTCGTTGACACTTTAGATTAACTAACACAATATCTACTTTCCACAGCTGTTTTAGACTTTAATAACAGCGGCGATACTTAATCAAAAGGAAAAAGAGATGACTTTGTATAAAAAGCCACGGTATTGGAGAGTGTTTCACAGAAACGGAATACGAAAATAAAATTCACTTGTTTGTATTTACGAATTTTCCCGGAAATTGGCGAGGATCAGCGACATGACCCGAGCAATACCTGCTTTGCATATCCAAAGGACTATGTTTATGCTGAACATAAAAGCAAGCTCTGTAATTATTCGCCCAAACTATAGTTTATTTGTAGACTGCTATTAGTAAGGAATTTGGAGCAAACTACTTTGCAGTTTGGGGTCACTATTTCATCAACGATTATTCCGATATACTCGTATGTATACCTAATCGGTGTTTAGTTATTCGGTGTAATTACTAGCACACCTTTTATTCCAACCGCGTTTTTTACGTTTATTTTAGGCGTATATTTTTGGCAAAAAAGGCAATCATCGATGTTGTCGATGACGTAAGTCGAAGGGAATCTTTAGTAACCAGTTTCAAGAAGTGAAGTGGGCACAAACGTGGCTTAGGTACCAAATAAAACAGTGGGAGAAAAGTGCATTCACATCAACGTGGGATGATACTTGATACTCGACACTGGATTTTCACCTCTGATTTGTTTAAGAGCTTGTAATTTTAAGGGTTTTCGTTTACAAACATAATTGGATAGTCAGCAGAAGTAAACAACATGTAGGGATCTTCAGTGCCTAATTATATCTTATCTTCTCATAGGATCTGATAATATGAAAATGGTAATTTTAATAAACAAAGTAGGTACCTACTGGTTTCACATCCAGTGAATACATTACCAACATTGTCAGTACAAAATGTTAGTACCGTGTTTACGACCAAACAAGCACATAAATGTTATGTGATTATCTCACAGACAAAAACTTTACCATTCCTACTAAGTTTCATGTCAAAATATTTAACTCAATTACATTGCAGTTGCATTTCATGACAAAATTATTGAGAACTAGGGCGTCTAATAGTTGGGTGCTATATAATAACGTGTTGCAACTACTTCTTTAACTAAATCTATCTAAATTCAGGCAGATTTAGGCATAAAATCAATAACGAAGACCGGTTTCCAGTCTAAAAGCGTCAGACCCAGATTTAGGCTAACAATTGCAAACAGTAACGAATTGATTTAAATTGTGCAAATCCATCCTTCATGTCGGTGGCAATCAATTACGTTAATGCAATTAAAACATTAATTCAATTAATTATTAAATGGAGTAAATGTATTTTTCATGCTGTGATTCAGGATCAGCCTGCGATAGTGTGTTTTTTTGTTAATTAACGGATGTGAAAAGTATTTCCTTCATAGCCGAAAAGCTGAAAGATCAGTTTCCCAGCACGAATAGATATTGATCATTGTTCATCGTCAACAGTCTACTCCCTTACCCCAATTTATTTGGGGTTGGCGCAACATGTCTTGTTCTTCCATACTTCTCTATTAGTCGTCATCTCGGTAGTCACCCCCTTTCTAACTATATCATCATTCACACAGTCAATCCACTGTTTCTTTGGTCTTCCCTACTCTTATTGCCATCGACATTCATACTCAAAACTATCCTCACGACATTTTCCTAATATTGATCGTTGTGATCTGATTCAATACGTCCGTCAACTGCTAAATAGCCGTCAAATGCCTTTAACAAACTGCCACGAAGCAATGTCAATGAAATTCGTTGTTAAATAATTTGACTACTAAGTTAAAGTGTCCGTATATTCAAATCCCAACTGTCATTCTTTGACAGTTGTACGAAATGGCGATAACACAGCAAAATCACACAGTGTGTCAATTTGCTTAACAATGAATTTTCCCAACAGTTGGGCAAATATAGGTCCAGCCTATAAATTATAATTGCCTGATTTTAGTCCAGTCGCGTTACTGAAGGGTCATTTGAGGATCTATGTTCAGTTCAGCAGTCAATGTTTACAGGTGGTATCTAACATGATAATCCATGATCATTCAGTAACATGATTTTATCAGTATCAGTTGTATATTATCAGTAGTTGAGCATATCGCCAATCGTATTGCTGTCTCCAACAACGCCAGAGGCCATCATTATCTTTTAAAACCTACACTAATTAATGGGTCTAACAAAAAAATTCAACGAATCAGGTTATTGTTATGTTCTCGGGCTGTGAGCTAACAATTATCTACTATTACGATGTTAGTAAAATCGTGCGTAACTTTTAGGTCTATACACGCAATTGTATTCTTTGAATATTTTTCGTTTAATGGATCGAGCGTTCTCAGATTCTTTCTATGTGAATAAAATATTTTTATGTTAGCATTGGATGGCTAGAGCACTGGTGGCCCAGTGGTGAAGACAGTGACTTACGAGTTGTAGGTCCTAGGTTCGAACCCTGCCAGGCGCCTTTGTGTAAATTATTTCATCACCACTGCTCTCAAAGCGATGAAGGAAAACATCGTGAGGAAACCGGCATGTCCTAGAGCCAAAAATTCAAAGAAAAGTGACATCCACCAACCCGCACTGGGCTCGTGTGGTGGATTACGGCCCACTCCCTCTCATCGAGAGGAGGCCTGTGTCCCAGCAGTGGGAACATTAAAGGCTGATTATGTATTGGATGGCTATATGCTCGCCCCTATAACATGGGGCTTGAACATAACTGGCGAAATGTTCCATGGGTACACCTCTGCATAACCCTTCGAGGAATACAGCCGTAAAGTGTCTTATACGTAGATTGCAATCTAGCATCTTATGGTAAGTGGTCCACGTCGCCTATGAACATCTGCCATACCAGAGACATTACAGAACTGTTGCCAATCCCGAAATTTATAACATCTTGCCTTTATAAAAAGCCTTTCCATAACACAAACTTACAAAACGACGAACGCAAACTTAATCACCATTTAATTGAACGAAAAGTTACTGCAGATAAAATGCAATGCAAAATACATTGTAAGAGAAATCGCGTGCACCCAGAACCTTGCATTCCCATTCTTTACGCGGAACATTAACATAAATAAACATTTATAACTAGCGAGCCAGCAAAGCGACGCTCACATTAACGCTTGGTGCATTCAATGAGCCCGTTGTTCCCACACGATTTGTGCTCGTGAACCCTCTGATATTCATGTGCTCCTAGTTCCTGATTTTACTTGTCATGTTATGAAGTATGGTGGTCTGGGGAACTGAAATGTTAGGATCAGTTCACATGGTATTGCAAATTGGCTCTAATGTGTAAAATGCTTGTTACTGCGGTTTAAGTTACTGAAGGAAGCACCTACATTAAATAAAACACTTGAATGATAATTCAATGATTACTTGACACAGGTTTGTAAAACTATAACTTAAGCACACTATACATATACTGTATTGTCTCTCCTTCCTCTCTAATCCAAAGATTGTAAAACTTCGGCCATTGTGTCACCCCTTATAAAATGTCTACATTTATTATATCTGTAATATTTATGGTGTACATAAAAAGAGTATACTATTCTATTATACTAAAATAAATACAAAAGTATTACAATGTGTTAAATTTTGCAGTCAAGACTTACCTGCTTTTCAAACAATTTCGTGTTCCCATAGCAATAAATTGAGTCTATCATAGCCCTCTCCTAGATTCTCAAGTTACGCAACAAACCTTTGAGAAAAGGCAATCAAATGCTTCAATAACTGAATGAAAGTTATGAGAAACAATCAAGGGGATACCATTATTATAGTTCGCATACATAGTAGGTTATTACTTACAGTGAGCTTTCTTCGTAAACCCGTCTTTAATGGCCGTAGCCTCAGGGCCTCCATTATTAACACTAGAAACTTAATAATTCTTGTTACATAAAAAAAAGCTTATCACATAAGTATCGATTAAGACTTTACACTGATTCCAAAGTAACTGAAAACGTGAGTTCAACCATATTAAATACTGTTTGTTGATATAAGAAGTTATGCATGTCATATAGATTACCATAGCAACTATGTTGTTAACTGGTCGGTAGATAAAGAGTAGGTAAAAGGTATAAAAATACTGTGTTTTATATGAATCTCTGTATTTCTTACAAATTAAGAATTGTTGATAAAAACCGGTCTAGTGCGAGTCGGACCCGCACACAAAGGGTTCCACCGTACAATATTTTAACACAATTTTTTTTTTTAAACACGTTTTAATCTGGGGGACACCCTTTAATTTTTAACTTTATTGTATTTTTATTATTTCTTGTTATAGCGACAATAGAAATACACTCTACACTGAAAATTTCAACTGTCTATGTATTACGGTTCATGAGATACAGCCCGCTAACAGACAGACGGACGGACAGCGGAGGCTTAGTAATAAGGTTTCATTGGCACCCTGTGGCTACCGTACCCTAAAAATGAGTTTAATTTCACATCAAAATTCCAAAAACGCGTCCATTCAGAAAATACACAAAAGAACCTACTATTGGTATGTTCAAGCCCGAAACAAAAAAACAAAACACAATCTCGTAACTGTATTCAATACTCAATCGTTCCACTAACTCGTTCAGTGCACTTCATGCCCATTTAACGCAAAAATGTTCGTGGGCTCAGTTATCTTGCAACATTGTGTAAGAATAGTACACTTGTACAATTTTTACGTGAACATTGCATGAACATAAAAATTATGCAAAAGTAGTTTTAAGTTAGTCTCGCCTGAATGACGATTAAGATGTAAATAAAGATTATGTGCCTAGACCCTAACTTTCGTGTCTAGTGTTAACTGGTTTTCGAGCTATAAATACGCAATAAAGAAATAAAAAGACGAATAATCTTGTACAAGTTTCATTTACACGCTTATTTGGGTAAACAACTATTTTTGCACAATTAATATGACCTCATTTCTCAGAGACTTAAGTTTAGGTTTATTTTATTATTCTGTGCTCTGGAGATCGCTTCAACATCAGCTTGAACCGTCTCAAAATTATAATTTAAATTAAAAACTGCCAAACTAATTTAGGTAAATTGAGTGGCAGCGGAGCCATCTTGATATCCTAGTAACGAAGCGACTAATTGGAAATTTACATGGAGCCAACAGTTTGGTAAAACGCGCAACCTGCCCTTGCATTTTGTGAATTAAATTACTATACTTATACATCGTAAGAGCTCAAATTATGTAGGCTGTGGTAGTTCTAAATGACGCCATCATCTACCTAGCCCGGCCTTTTCCCAACTATTTTGGAGCCGGCTTTTAGTCTAACTGAATGCAGCTGAATATCAGTATTTTACAGTTACTAGGTAATACGATACCCCTTGGTAAAACTGGATGTTAGTGTCAGACGTTCGGACTTTTGACGACTCGTAACGGCTGTCAAAAATCGACGAATGACAGCCAGGACCAACGGCTTAACGTGCTTTCCAAGGCACGTAGGGATATCGGCATGCAAAGATGGTCACCCATCCACGGATCAATAGCGGCAAGCTTACCTTAACCTGAACGATCGACCAGTTCGGCTGTTATTACTTAGCCACGAGCCCCCGTTTATTATGTACTTACCCTTAATCATATAAAGTTAAAATAGAGCAGATTTTTGGTCAAATATTAATGTTTTTATTGATGAGTTTTAAAATGAAAGGTTACGACGAGCCAATGGGAATGATCAATGAAGAAATGACTATAAAATTTATGTCGTCATAAAAATCAATTAATACATGCAAACCTAAAATGCGAATACAAAACATTAATCAACGGTTTTTATCTTTTATTACTGTATTTATCACTTGTTTACACATCAGGCCACGATAATTGACCCTCGTCATATTCGGACATTAAATTATCTCGGCCCATACAGCCTATATGACGTCTAATAACAAATCGTAACTCGTCTTTAAATATACATCTTCACGAATAACGTGACTCATCAATATCGTTTAGCGTCGAAATTATGTTTAAAATGGATATAAGCTTGAAATCGTATTAGGCATAAATTAGTTTTAATGAAATTATGAATGCATATTTGGTATCGAGATTTGGTTCTCTTGATGATATTGAATAGGTGACTGAACTTTAGATTAGATACGATGAAAGAATCAGAAATCCCATATCTGTAAAAGACATCTTATTCAGCCTTTGCTAGGACACAGGCCTCCGCTCGGTGATAGGGGGTGTACCGTAATCCACCATGTGTGCCCAGTGCGGGTTGGTAGATGTCACATGACTACGATTTTTGGTTCTAGGACATGCTGGTTTCCTCACGATGTTTTTCTTCGCCGTAAAATGACATAACAGGACTAAAATAGAATGTATAATCTGCATTCGCGACATATTCGGCAAAAATGTAAACAAATATGAGTTTATGGAAAAATAACTTTAATTCCTACACAATAAAGTTCAGTTTACGATACAACTTCAAACATTTTTGTAACTTTTTCAATAGTGCTAGTCACTCTGAAATCAACTTAATTCCCATGAAAATAAAGTTGATATTTGTCCAACTTGAAATAACGTCAATTGGAAACATAAATAAAATATAAGAAAAATAGATATAATTAATATAGATAGAAGGTGGTTGCAACAACCCCAAGTAACATGGGACAAGAGAAGTAAGATGATGAGGTAGTATACGGGTAAATAAGTGAATCCAGCAAAAGTATCGTCAGCCATCACTGTACGAAAACATATATGATGGCACGATTGGCGCAATAGTTAAGTGATTGACTGCTGCGCAGCGTGTCGCGGGTTCGATTCCCGCACGGAACAAATATTTGTATGGCCTACAAGTAGTTGTTCCGGGTCTGGCTGTTTGTGTATGTGAGTTTAAATGTTTGTAAACGCCCCCACGATACAGGAGGAATTCATAGTGTGGGGAAACGTTTTTAAAAAAAATAAAAAATAAAAATAATATCATATATGTGACTAAGAAGTAGTATATATATAGAAGAAGAAGAGAAGTAGTGTATTATAAGTATATATTATAGTAATAGTATGTATGTGTATATAACCTATTTATGTATCTAGTTTTAAGAGTTTTTTTTATCATTGTCCCTGTCAACCAAAGCACCTGCCATCTAATCTCTTCCCCACCCTTGGTTGACTGGTAGAGAACGCCTAAGGCATTAAGTCCGCCTTTGTACCTTTTTGTGTGAAAAGTTTATATAAATATATTATATAACCAATCATTTCCTATACGTTAGACCTGAAGGAATTTGTCGAGTGCCTACTTCTCTCAACCAACAAAAAACTTAAGAGCGAGCCTTCAATAGCTCTTCCTCGCGACATCATCCGACCGCAATTCTTTTATTTTTGAAGTTCCTCATTAAAAGGCTGTACTTTTTAGTCTGGACACAGCCAGTGAAAGTTTCTCATCTCGCGACGTCAGAAAAAAATGTACAAAAATAGTAAAAAGTCTTGATTGCGATTCCGCAATTAATCCACTGGCAGAAAATTGGCTACGTTTTCCATTGAGTAACAACTCTGGTTTTAAAAACAGTATTTTGTATGTGAAAAGATTTTTTTATGTTTGGAGAAAAAGTAATTTGACCTACATGTTTCATTTGGCTCTTCCCCTCGAATTTGGAATTTCATATTTGTGGCGAGTAGAAAAAGTTTACAGAAACCGCGCTCAATCATAATGCGTAAAAAACGGAAAGGTGAAAGACCTCGATACGACTTTTTCATTTGCAGTGAGTTAAAAATAAAATTGTCGTCATGAAAATTTTAAACTCTTAGCCACCTTAAATCATGTAGAACTCCATTGTTACATATTTTAATTTAATATTTAACAACATCAAATATTTGAATATTACATTAATATTACAACCTAAATTACACAACATAAATTAGGTATTCAAATCATGTAAACAATAAATCATAAAATTTATATACTATTAATGCAAATAACGTAACTTGAGGTCTTTGACCGAGCTTGGACATTAAAATTATATAAATTAAAAGGTACTTACGGCGTAATAGGAGGAAAATCGAAGTGTAAACTAAGCTGAACCTTGAAGGATGAAGCCATAACTTGACTCCCTTCAATTAATTATGATCAAAGTCAACAGAATCACGCTTTTGTATAAACAAAAGATTGCTCGTAGAAACGTTTACGTGAATTTTCACATAATTTGTTGTTAATTATTTTTTTATGTTTGTTAATTACTTGAATTAATTAATTAAATCATACCAGGTTATGAGGATAATAAATGTTTTTGATCATACATATTAATACAATATTTTAGGCACGGCAAATAGCCACGGTATTAATTTGTTAAAAAAAATATTTCCCAGACTGTACTTGCAAAGCTGCGAGGCTTTTCATGAAAACATACCATCAATCGCGACATAAATAAAGTTTTTACGTTACCCACAAACACTTTAACATACAACATATCTTCTAGCACACCTCTAACAAGGCGTTCGCACCATTCAATTATTACCTAACGACAGGATACGATAAAGTATTCAAGCAGTACCTTTATCCTCTAATACATGAATAGATACGCTAACTAGTCCCTCAACAGTCACCATCAATATCAACAGGCAATTGCAAATACGCGCGAATGAACAGGTTTCGCGCAGAAGGATTTATTCTATACTGAATCCATGTCAAGATCAAGGAGTAAAAACAAGTTTGTTAGTCATCACACTATGTTTACCTACAGACGTCACTGACCCACAAAAATGAATGTAAGATGAGAGATGATTGATAAAAAGCTTTTAACATTTTGTTACGATTGCTTTCAAAACTACCGATGTTTGTCAGCGTCGATCAAAATAGGTGCAGTTTTTAGTACCACGTTGTTAAAAAAACATACAACGTTTATTATACTTACGTTATTTGTACAATTAAATGCAATATCACGTTTTCAATATTAAAACAAACTGTGAGCAAAAACTTTTCCAATACATTTTTTATTGCTTTTTTGTAATGCATTGATTGATTTGGCTTTGTAAACAGCTTATATTAACATACAATATTTAACACAGCTAACTATTTACACTAGGTACTAAATTGAATGACTAACTAACTATACAAATAAATACAAAAACAAAAAGGACACCTAGGCGTCGAAGTACTCCGCAGCGCTGTCACCCGGAAACGTCCCCAAAAGACTGACAGCATTGCCACGTTGAGTGGCAATCGTAATTCTTTCGCTAAAAAACGAGCCAGATGAAAGATAATATTTATGAAGATAACATTGAGAACAAAATCGACTAAATCATTCTTAAACAAAGAGCGAAGCTTCATCTAAAATACAAAAGGCATATTCGAGAACCGACTATTGGAATAACTTACAAATTGCGTCCAATTTGTACAGCGGATAACACAAAATAATGGCGAGTCGATAGTCGATACCTAGTAAAGTTCGAGACTTAATCTCGATTCGAGATTACTGGGAGCCAGCGGGCTATCTGGTACATACGGCAAAACAGTCAAGCATGCTTCATGTATTTTAACAGATTTATGGGTGTACTCAGGCTAAGGGCCGTATAACGTAACCTTACTCAAGACTGAAGCATTACTTAAAACTATATTCATTAAATATTTTTAGCGCTGTGTGTAAATGGGTAAATGCCCAAGTCATTTTCGTCTAGACGACGTTAGGTTGATATATAGACAAAATAATGGACGTCTTACTATAAAAACTTAAGCACTTCTTGTGTCTAATGTCAGTGTTACTTCAATGTCCATATAATTATGTCGTGTTTAAAATGTGTTAAACCAAAACAACTGATAAACACTGTTTTGTGGTAATAAGATGGGAGTTTTTCATGGTTAACCTGCACACTTAACTCTTTCGCCGTGTGTACTCGGACTACATAGTCTGTCCATTCCGTTACTTAACAAGTTCGACGGTTCGACCTGAACCATGCAGTTTTATACAGCTAGAACAAAATGAGGCAGAAGCACCTCCACTATAACTTTTAAATTTGATGAACAGCAACTTTAATACTTTGATATTGTGAGAATATTTTTCACTCGTTGCACTTTACTCTGTTGAGCAAGTTTATGAGATCGCGTGCTTCGCGAAGATAATATTTTGTTCCGTTTAGACCGATTTAAGTTTAATTGAATGGAGACTGTTACCCCAGTTTTCTTACAATGTAAGCTCATATTGGCGAAGGCTTGGCTTAGTATTGAATGTTATAAGACACATTTTTGGTGATTTGCGTGGATGTAACGCATATTTTCCCCAACTTTTTTATTTATTTATTCAACTATTTATGTACACACATATAAACAGATGGTGATGCTAATTTCTAAATAAATTTCTTTCAGCATTCTCTTGCGTGTCTTTTTTTGTGTTTGCATTTTTTTGCGTCATTTCTTACCACAAATAAACATAATTTCTTTCTTTGATTGGTGTTATTTGTACTTTAAAATGGTTATGGAAATAACAAAATCAAATCAAAATATTTATTATTCATAATGATAAAAAAAAAACACTTCCTCTCACCTTAAACATCATCATTATATTTTCTTTGCTCCTATTTCATGTGTGTTATCATATATTTACGAGTATTTAGGTTAATTTAATATACTTTATGGTTTTATTTATTGTATTATGTAAATGGTACACCTGTTTCACGAACAGTGTCCAAATAAACTTTTTTCTCTCCTTCTTTCTTTCTTTACCTACAGTATTTGCCTCTCCTTCCCCTTTTTAATCCATCCAAAGGTTGTCTTTAAACGATCGCTCTAAGCGATAAGCGCCCATGGCATGGTGTCACCTTTTAAAAAATTCTATATTTATGTCTATAATTTATATAGGTGTAGATAATAAAGAGTATTCTATTCTATTATTAACAACGAAACTATGCATAGGTATAAACATTAAAGCGACGAAGAAATTTCAAACTGCGTTTCAGCTTTGAAATAATAACTGAAAGGAATGTAACATATGATTTCTTATGAATACAAATAGAGTAATTTATACCCGTCCCTAGTGCAATGCTGTATTTCTGAGAGTAATATTTTCAACATTTCACTATCTGTGTTATCTGTGTTTATATCACATGGTATCAAGGAGTTTGATTGTTTGCAACATAAAGCTATCCAGTGGAATAAATGTGAATGTAATGATGCTCGTTGTGGGGCGATGGATGAAAGTAAATAATATCAACGGTCCCCCATTAAAAGATTATTATTAAATTATTAATTAAAACATAGTAACTCGCAGAAAATAGGGGGCTTGTGGCTAAGAAATACACATACAAAACAGCCGCACGGTTCGATCGATCAAGTTAAGCTACGCTTGCCGCGGTTGGTCCGTGGATGGGTGACCATCTTTACATACCAAGACCCCTCCGTGCCTCAGAAAGCACGTTCAGTTATTGGTCCCGACTGTCATTCATGGATCTTTGACAGTCGTTACGGATCGTCAGAAGCCCGAAATTCTGACAACCAGTCTTACCAAGGGGTATCGTAATACCCAATTACTGGGTTGTGGTCAGATAGGCAGTTGCTCCATATAAACTACTGCATCTGGTTAGACTGGAACCCAACCCCAACATAGTTGAGAAAAGGCTACGCAGATGATGATGATAATTCGCAAAAAATAATAAGAAAAATAATTCTTCTTGTCAAAAATCTAAACTAATGATGAAAAACTAAAGAGTGCGCGACTGTCGTGTGCGCACCTCGGTTGCGCAGATTTCTGGAATATTCTCGTTTGCATATGTATGCACTTGCATACATAACGAGGCGTTAACAATAAATAATAATAGTTGTTATTTTGAATCGAGGACTGAGGTCATAGAATATTTTGGTTTAAAACCGGTTGAACACCGTAATTACAGAAACAATTAAAAAGTCATTCTGTCTCTCATGGATCGACGTTCGATACGAAGGGTTAAAATTAAAATTGCCAGTCAATTTGAAATTGATCAAAAAACTAGTTGAAATTAACGAAGTTCATGTTTATTCTAGCAAGTAAGACTCGGTGAATAAACATTTATTACTTGTCTTATAAAACAATTTTGTAAAACAAACTGGCTAACGTGGTAGACACCTTGTTCCACGTTTAAAATAACTTTTACATGATCTAATCATAAAATAAACTTGTTTTCTTTCGCGTCTTACATGTTTTTATATCATTTAATGAGATTTTAACTAAAGAACCACATTTATAATCACAATTCTCTCAAGATGATTATGAATGCGGTGAGTTACAAGCACGCGCTCGCGCACGCGACTCGTCCAGTTCCGGACTCGGCGACTTTCCAGTGAAAGCGACAAACGTTTCACGGAACACGCCTTTAGGGAATTTATCCAATGCTCATCTGTATTGAAGATGATTGCAATTTAAACAATTAGTATTTCCAGTATAATTTTATTATTATATCATTTTTGGGGGATTATCGCTATAAACTTTACTACACTTGAGAAAAAAACACTAGAAAAAATTCACCGTCGGAAACGGATCGAATATTTCGTTAATAAGCGAATTGAGCTTAGGCCCCTCAATACCACAAGCAAAATATTTATTCGATCGTTATTAATTGTCCTGATTTTCTCATCTAAACTAATATTATAAGGAGAAATGATTTTTTGTATGTTTGCTTGTAATAACGCTAAAACGGCTGAACAGAATTGCATGAAATTTGGCACATTAGTAGACTATAACCTGGAGAAGGACATAGACTACTTTCACCTAAAAATTCGCTGGCAATAGCTAGTTTAAAATAATCACTAAAGAAATGTTTGTAGGAAAAACAAAGATAAGTTGATTTTCATCATCTGACACTTAATAAAAACTCTCATAAACATAATGTTTTTAAAAGGTGAACAAGAAACCACTGAACCTTACCAAAGCATCTTCTACGGTACATAAAAGTTGAGCGGTATTTATGATATCAAGCAAATTGTTTGGAAACATATTCGATACAATCAAGAAGCCAACGGACGGAGACTCTCACTGCATCTATATTCAATGGAAGTAATATGTTGTATAACACTGCAACTCACTCACATGTGGTATAAGGAAAATGATGCAGTTTTATTTGTAAACCTGTTTTTCCGATATTTAAAAAGGTCTTCAAAAACTTTGTATTTCTTTATATATTTCGTTTTATTTTCTTTGTTTCTCCATTAGTGATTTCTTAGTAACTGCCCAGAGAGTTAATTAATCATGTTTTAGCTTGAGTACGTATAGTTTTTTATTATATTTTTTGGTATATTGGCGTGGCTAGCTGACATATGGCAAATAATTTAATTTTCTTGTGATGTTAATTACTGAACATAGGTTCCTAGTATTTTATACAATCAACTATTTTCTAATTCAACAGACAGCTGTGCTGCTGGGGAGTTTGTTGCGCCACTTTTTCTTCCCAGCGATAGCACTAGGAAGTGGTGAAGGACGGGCGTTTTTGGGGGACTGTCTTTTGTAATTTTGACATTCGAAAAGTGCTGATTCTCAGCCAAATTTGAATTTTTGATTTTGTTTTTTTGTTTTTGTTGGCGGTGTGATACCCCCGTGTTTAGGAAAACACGTTAAGTCTTTGGTCCTGCGCCTGATCTCTCTCCGGTCGTGTTGGATTGCCGTCCCGTCGGACTATGAGAGTGAGGTAAGAGGGAGTGCATCTGTGTTTGCGCGCACACTTGTGCACTATAATATCTCCCGCGCTGAAGGCCGCCAGGTCGGCCTAGGGTCCGTTTAGATTGGCCGCCGTGGCCAAAATACGGTCTGGAGGACTTTATTTATTAATTCTGCCAGCATGAGTCGTATGTTTATAGTTCACGCTATGGTGATAAGTGGAAGGAGAGAAAAGAGGTCTTTGCCCTGCTGTGGGATGCTATGAGCTAAAATAATAATAATGGTGACAATATTAGCTAGTTACAAGGTTTATAGCGAGACTTACTGCCCAGAACACATATCCTGTGAAAAAATTTCCATTTATCTGACTCAATTCTTCAGCATTTGAGTTACAATCTATTTCCCTTTGTTACAAAGTAGTTACACAGTTGTTCCTTTAGCTTGTTCAACCAGGATATATACAGGAAGAACATTATTTGTAACACATTGACGTGAGTGAATAGTACATACAAGGAAGTTGGAGTACGAACACTTCATCAATACCTAGATCTAAAAGCAAATACCATAACGATGTTCAATACGCAACGGCATTGCATTTTATGATGTACAACTTGCACACGATCAGTATGAATTAGCTGACTGACTTATTTGCATAATAACCACGCCTTCTTCCCACGGGGGTAGGCAGAAACTTTAGAGTGCTATCAGCTACGATCCTTACACACTCCTTTTGGATGGTTTACGTTCATTCATCTGGTTGTACACGCACGCTAGTTTCGAGTACTTCGCTCCTGATCTTTCTGAAGAAAATCACTAACAAGGTCAACATACGAGGGGGTGCCAGGGCAGAAAACCTCCACGTGTGCCTGGGGACTGGAGTTCCCTTCTGGATACGTCCGGGGGGAAGACCAGTTTTCGGGCCGGTGCATCCTGGGGTGCGGGCAGCTATTTCTCAGTGGGATTTTTTCCCAATGAGATCTCGCTGCCCGCATGCTAATGTTCTGCCAAGAGGAACGCTCCACACAAGCCGCTATGAGGAGCAGAGCGGCTACTGTGTGGAGTAAGAGCGGGCCTGGTGTGCACTTACCCTGCCGCCGGGCAGGCAGGAGGGGATAACCCCCCCCTCCTGCCACCGTTAATATCGTAGCCCCGAAGATTGTCAAGGTCATGTCTCTGACTTTTGACGGGGGTCGAGGGTCTTGGCTTAACCGCCCGGACCGCGAGGAAGATTAACCTCTATAAAAAATTCCCCAAACCTCCAAGCGGCGGCGCACCGTGAGGGAGGTAGTAAGCTTGGCTAATGGGTAGCTTGATTTAGTCGCTAGTGCGAACCACCGAAATTTGAGCAGGTAAACAAAGTTTAAAACTCGTGGGAACAATATGGAAAAATTTTTAAAACCCAAAACCACAATCGACGAAGAGAGGAGTGATGCGGGGTCGGAGTCCGACGCCGCATCCGGAGGAGGGAGCACGGGAGGCTCAGTGAGCCCTTGCCGTGCCCAGGAGACGGCCGCTGCCAAGAGAAAGGCACAGAGCAAGCGGCCAAGGTCAGTGGACGGCCAGGGGTCGTCCTCTGACTGGGAACTGGCTTCGGCCAGGAAGATCCCCACCAGCAGGCGCGGAGGAGCCCGAGAGCGAGGCTTAGGGAGGGGGCTCACTGCTCGGGAGGCGGCTGAAAAAGCGAAGGAGCCCGCAAAAAAGGAGGGGGGGACCGGTCGCGTGGTCGAATCAGGGCCCTCAAGCGACGAGGCGGCTGAGGTAAGCGGTGGCCCTGAAGCGGACCGCATAAAGAGGTTTGCGGCGGTCGTGGAGGCCGCGATCCGGGACGTGGCCCTTAAGAAGTTGCAAACTTCGAAAAACAGGGCCATAGTCTCGGCAAAGGCCTCCATCTTGGCGGCAGCGGAGGCCATCCACTTCGGGCCTCCGCCGGACGGCATGTCCGAAATGCGGGCGGAGGTGGCCCGCTTGACGGCTGCCATGGAGCTCCTCCGAAAGGAGAACGAGGAGCTCCGAGCGGACCTGGCCGGGCTGCGAGCAGCCGGCCCCCGGGAAGTGCCGCAGGAGGGGCCGCAACAGGGGCGGCCAGTACCTGCTGAGGACCGGGTCCTGAACCTGGTGCGGCAGGAGCTGGCTGCCTTTCAGAGCCGGTTCTCCGCCCTGGAGGCCATCGTCCTGCGCCCCCCGCTGGCGGCGGACCGGCCGGCCTCGGGCCAGCGGAAGGCGGTGTCGTATGCTGCCGCCGCGGCTGTCACAGCCACGGCCACGGGGCAAGCAGCAAAACGGACCGCCCCGAAACCCGCTAAGGCCACAGCCCCAGCCCCAGCCCCAGCCCCAGCCCCGGTGGCGAAACGGCCGCCCCAACCGCCTCCTGCATCGCCTCCGGCCGACGCCGATTGGCAGGTGGCCGGGCAGAAAAGGAAGGCGAGCAAGGCTGCAAGGGCGGCCAAAAGAAGAGAGAGGCGGCAACGGCGCAAGGAGCGAGGCGTCGCGGCTAGGCTTCGTGCCCCAAAGACCGCAGCTGTAGTGATCACACTACAGCCGGAAGCGGAGAAGAAGGGCATGTCCTACCGCGACGTGCTTGCCAAGGCTAGGGCGGCGGTGAACCTGCAGGAGCTCGGCGTTGCTGAGGGCATCCGGCTAAGGGTCACTGCGACTGGGGCCCGGATGCTGGAGGTCCCTGGTGCGGCTAGCGGCCCGACTGCTGACGCTCTGGCCGAAAGGCTTAGAGCGTCCTTAAATGCGGACGAGGCCCGAGTGTCCAGACCCACCAAGAGCGCTGACGTGCGCATTCTGGGTCTGGATGACTCTGCGACGGTGGAAGAGGTGGTGGCCGCCATCGTTAGGACTGGGGGATGCTCTGCCGAGCAGGTGAGGGCGGGCACTCTCCGTCCTGACTCCACGGGGATGCAAGCCATCACGGTGAGCTGCCCCGTGTCGGTGGCCCAAAAGCTAGCCGGGGAGGGCCGAAGGCTCCTGGTGGGCTGGGTTTCCGCGCAGGTGAAACTGCTGGAGCCCAGACCTATGAGGTGCTTCCGCTGCCATGTGGGCAGCCACGTGGGGGCTAAATGCACCTCGGAGGTGGACCGCAGCAATCTATGTTTCCGCTGTGGTCAGCCCGGACACAAGGCCGGCTCGTGCAACGCCATGCCGCACTGCTATGCATGTGCGGCAGCCGGCAAGCCGGCCGATCACCGGGCTGGGAGCAAGGCGTGCGCTCCACCCGCCAAAGCCAGGGGCAGGGGCAAGCCCTCCACCACCGCCGTCGCCGCCGCAGCCGCCGCCACCACCGCCGTCGCCGCTGCCGCCTCCACCGTGACCGCCGCCGCATCTGCCGTGGCTGGGCCCTTACAGGGGGATCGGGAGGCTGATATGGAGTGCTAATATAGCCCCATATCGCCTCCTCCAGGCGAACATCAACCACTGCGCCTCCGCTCAGGATCTGTTGCTCCAGAGCATGGCGCAGTGGTCGATTAACATCGCCGTGGTCGCTGAGCCGTACTTTGTCCCGCCCAGAGACGACTGGGTGGAGGACCTGAGCGGCTCAGTGACCCTAATTTCGTCGGCCGCCGCCGGTACCCCGTCCCTCGAGGCTGTCAAGAGAGGACAGGGTTGCGTGGCAGCACGGTTCGGGGAGATAGTCGTGGTTGGGGTATACTTCTCCCCGAGCCGAACTCTCGCCGAGTTCCACAACTCCCTCGCGGAGTTGAGAGTCGTCGTCGTCGGATTCCGTTCCCTCCCCGTGCTTGTCCTCGGGGACTTCAATGCCAAGAATGTGGCTTGGGGTTCCCGGCATACGGACACACGGGGCAGAATGGTGGAGGACTGGGCTCTGGAGACAGGCCTGGTCGTCCTAAACCGGGGTTCGGTCCCAACATGCGTGCGGATGCGGGGTGAATCAGTGGTGGACATCTCGTTCGCCAGCCCCGCCTTGTCGCCGCATGTCGTCAACTGGCGTGTCTTGGAGGAGGTGGAGACCTATTCCGACCACCGGTATATCCGGTTCGACGTCTCCGCCCAGACCTCGAGCGCGCCGGCCCGACCGACCCTGGGTGGTCCGCGGTGGGCGCTGAAGCAGCTGGACCGGGAGCTCCTCCTGGAAGCCTCGATCGTGCAGGCCTGGGTGTCACCACCGGACAGGCCTGCTGACATCAACGACGAGGCAGAGTGGTTCCGGGAGGCCATGTCCGAAATATGTGACGTGGCAATGCCCCGGGTCCGGCCCGGACGCGCCCGGCGCCAGGTGTACTGGTGGTCGCCGGAGTTGACGTCTCTGCGAGAGGCGTGCGTGGCTGCGCGACGCCGGTACACCAGGCACCGCAGGCTCCGTATCCGCCCTCCGGATACGGAAGCCGTGCAGGCGGAGCTGTACGAGGGGTACAGAGCGGCGAAGACCGCCCTCCGAGCGGAGATCTTGCGGGCCAGGGGGCTGGCCCGCGAGGAGTCGCTGGGGACTCTGAACAGAGACCCGTGGGGACGCCCCTACAAGATGGTGCGGGATAAACTCCGCCCATGGGCTCCCCCGCTGACGCAGAGTCTCCGGCCCCAGCTCGTGGAGGACGTGGTGAGCGCTCTGTTCCCTTCGCGTGGGGAACATACTCCCCCGTCCATGGCTCCGCCTCCTGCGATGCCAGATGCGGACCACACCGACGACGACGACGATGCTCCGGAGGTGACCGAGGTAGAGTTGAGAGTGGCGGTACGTAGGCTGAATGCCAGAAACACCGCCCCAGGACCCGACGGCTTACCTGGAAAAGCCTGGGTCCTGGCCTTGGAGGCTCTCGGGCCTCGACTAAGGGGGCTACTAAGCGCATGCTTGGAGAGGGGCCGGTTCCCACTTCGTTGGAAGACGGGGAAACTGGTCCTCATCAAGAAGCCGGGGCGCCCTGCGGACTCTCCGTCCGCTTACCGGCCCATCGTGCTGCTCGACGAGGTGGGCAAGCTCTTTGAAAGAGTAATTGCAGACCGCCTTGCCGGGCAGCTGGTGCGGGTGGGGCCGGATTTGGCGGAGAGCCAGTTTGGTTTTCGCAGGGGGCGCTCTACGGTAGATGCCATCATGCGCGTGCGAGCCCTCACGACGGGGGATGCTGTGGCCCGGGGTGGGGTCGTCTTGGCGGTGTCTCTAGACATCGCCAATGCCTTCAATACCCTGCCCTGGAGTTGCATCAGGGAGGCACTCGGGTATCACCGGATGCCGACCTACCTCCGTCGCATTGTCGAGGCCTATTTGACGGACAGGGCCGTCATCTACCCCGGTCACCGGGGAGAGTGGAACCGGCGAGAGATGTCGTGCGGTGTCCCACAGGGATCGGTCCTAGGGCCGCATCTGTGGGATATCGGATACGACTGGGTGCTGCGCGCCGACCTCCCTGATGGCGTCAGCGTAGTTTGCTACGCTGACGACACGCTGGTCCTGGCGCAGGGGAGGTCGCACCAGGCGGCGGCCGAAGCAGCGACACGCGGGGTTGCGACAATTGTCGAGAGGATCCGGCAATTGGGACTCGAGGTGGCATTGCACAAATCTGAGGCCATGTGTTTTCATGGTCCTCGGGACGCGCCACCGTCGGGTTCACAAATAACGGCGGGAGGGGTTCACATCGGCGTCGAGCTGACGATGAAGTACCTGGGACTCGTCCTCGACAGCCGGTGGAATTTCGTGGAGCACTTCCGACGTTTGGCTCCCAGACTGGAGCGGGCTGCGGCTGCCTTGAGGCGGCTCCTTCCCAATCTAGGGGGACCAAACGCCTCCTGCCGGAGGCTCTATGCGGGGGTCGTGCGGGCCATGGCCCTTTACGGGGCACCGATATGGGCGCGATCTTTGAGGCGGCGACCAGCCCGCCGGTTGATCGCGTCCCAAAGGGTCATGGCTGTCCGGCTCATTCGAGGATACCGCACGGTCTCCGCTGAGGCGGCGAGCCTCCTTGCCGGATTGCCGCCATGGGATCTGGAGGCCAAAGTCCTCGCCCACATATGGGAGTGGCGAGAGGAGGCAAAACGCCGGGGCGTTGCTCCGCTGCCGCGAGAAATCACGGCACAGCGGACAGAGCTCCGGCGGGATCTCATGGCGGCATGGAGAGTGCGATTGTCGCAACCCAGCGCTGGGCACGTCACAATTGCGGCGATAAGTCCCCTCTTTGAGGAGTGGCTAGAGAGGCGCCACGGCGCCCTCACCTTCCGCCTGACGCAGGTCCTCACCGGACACGGTTGTTTCGGGAGGTTCCTGTTCAGGATAAAGCGGGAGGAAACGCCAGGGTGTCACCACTGTGGGGATCGCCCGGAGGACACGGTGGAGCATACGGTGGAGGTCTGCCCGGCTTGGGCGGGACCCCGCCGTGTCCTCTTGGCGGCGATCGGCGGCGGCGACCTCTCGCGTCCGGCCCTCATACAGGCCATGGTCCGGAGCGAGAGTGAATGGGAGGCCGTCACCTCCTTCTGCGAAGCAGTTATGCTCGCGAAGGAGGAGGCGGAGCGTGCGAGGGAGAGGCAATCGCTGCACCCTCGCGCTCCTAGCCGCCGCAGGAGACGCCCTGGACGGGAGTCAACAGCCGACTCCCGGCCACCGTAGGCGCGGGCTTGCGGGCGGCGAGCTATGGGCAGCTCGCCGCCCGGTAAGGACCAGGCCCGGGTCGACGGCGCGTTGTGTTCCACGCGCGCCTCAAAGAGCTGTCAGCACGAACTGACGGGGTCCGCTAGGGCCGATGCCGCCGGGGCTGCGGGTTGTTCGAAAGAGATACCGTGGCCCCTGGCACAGGCAACTGAAGGAACACGGGTGGGTTTTAGTCAGTAAAAGTCTGACACTCCCTTCTGCTCCGCCCAGAGCGGGAGGAGTCATTTGATGATTTCCCACCCAGAAAAAAAAAAAAAAAAAAAAAAAAAAAAAGGTCAACATACGAGTATGTCCTTCTCACTCACATCTGCAGACTTATTTGTTCAAGATAAAACTAGTTAGGTACAACAGTTTACACAACAACAACTGTTTGTTTACAATTTAAGTAAGTATTGTAAGTTCGGTCTAAATAGAATTGTTTTAACGCCACTAGGTTTGCAGTTTTGTATCTGTGATATTTTACAAGTTAATAAATAGAAATATCAAAACAGCAATAGTTTAGGCGTCAGTCTGGCGAGAGAGAGAGGTCGTGAGTTCGAGCACTTATTGTGTACCCACTTTTCCAAACAAGCATGATAACTTTGAGAGTTTGGCAGAAATAGTAGTAAATACAACCCAGGCGACTACTCGGTAGTATAACATAGCATAATCAGCCTACAAATTTATTCGCTGCTGGGACACAGGCCTTCCTTATGTGAGAGGGAGTGGGCCATAATCTACCACGCCCAGTGTGGGTTGGTGGATGTCACATGTCTTCGATTTTTTGGTTCAAGGACATGCCAGTTTCCTCACGATGTTTTCTTTCACCATTTTGAGAGCAATGGTGATGAAATGAAATACCCAAAGTAAAGTGCCTGGCTGAGATCGAACTCACGACCTACAACTTGTAAGTCGGGGCCGACTACTTGGCAGATTATAGTTAAATTTTGGAATAAAAATCTATGTAGAATCTCAAAAACCACTCCTAAAAGACCAACATAACATAAAAATACGCTAACTAAGATTATGTTCAACACAACGTACAACACTCACCTCCATTCTTCAGTGTGGCTGGCGAGCGAAGAGTCGTGATTTCGAACATTATAACGTGAACTCTCTCTTATAATTCAAACTAAGATTAATTTCCAGAAATGCTAGTTAAAACACCAATGACTACTTGATTGTCCAATAATTATAAGTCTTCGCACGACCGCTTAAAGAAATGTTGTTTCAATTCTCAAAACTATTTGTAGCATTTTTCATCACGCTCCATTTCACTAAGATTATCTTCAACGCACTCACCACCATTTTCAAGCCAACAAGCATGAAAATACTCCATAGTGTTCCCGTATCTGAACCGGTCACTAGCCTCCTAGCCTCCTCCACTAGTACTCCATCGAACACAGCATACATATTTTATCCGAACTCTGAGTGATTATCTCGAATGGTTGCACAATAAAGTCGATGTAAACAGAGCTGTATTTAGACCACTACTTATTTTAAGGACTCTTGTAGCTGTTTTACAAAGCTGTAAGTTAATAAATAGAATATATGGTGGTCAAAACAATAACAGTCTCGCATTAGTCTGGTGAGCGAATAATCGCTATTTCGAATTATAACGTGAACTCTCTCCTATTATTCAAGCTAAGATTAATTGCCAGAAATGCTAGTTACATCACCAATGACTTGATTGTTTTTTAATTGTAAGTTTTCGCACGAACGCCTAACACTAAATTAATTGATTTCTCAAAACGGTTTATAAAACGACTAAATAAACGTCAAGCTACACTTCATAGATTATCTTCAGCACAACTGGCGCTTAACTTAATTCTTCAATATTCCCTTATTTCAGCCGGTCAATATCAGCATATCTCATCCAAACTCCAACTGATTATCTCAATTCATTGCGCTTTAATTCCGATGTAACATAGTTCTATTGCGACCACTAGTTACTTTAAGAACTGTAGTAGCGTAGCTGTATTATAGATCTGTAAGTTGATAGATGGACTGACGACCTAAGGAAGGTGGCTGGGACAGACTGGATGCGAAAGGGGACAGGGTATTGTGGCGCAGCCTGGGAGAGGCCTATCAGTGTAGTGTGTATAGGTCCAGCAGTGAACTACGATAGGCTGAGTTGATTGATTGAAGTTAATAAATAGAAAGATAGCGGTCAAAGTGGCGCCAGGCTAGTCGTCAGTCTGACTAGCGAAGAATCGTGATTTCGAGCACTGTAATGTGAACTCTCTCCTATAATTCAAACTAAGATTAGTTTGAGAGCTAGACCAAAATACTAGTTGAGACACCAATGACTAGTTGACTTTAAAATAAAAGACTTCATATTAATGTCTAGAGCTATTCTAAAAATTCCTGTAAATTTCAAAAGAACACCTAAATCGCTACACTCACTTAAATTATCTTCAAAGCAACTTACACTTATCTCAATTCTTCAAGCCTAAACAAGCATGAAAATACTCCACAATATTCCCTTATCTCAACCGCTCACTACATCTAATACAGCATATTTCATCCAAACTCCAAGTGATTATCTCGAATGGTTGCACAGTAAGGAGTCTCGAATGTTGCGAGCCCGATGTCCGGCCGGCACACCCGGAGTAAGGTAATTATAGACCAGCTGCTTGGCACGTCACGTCGTACTTACAGTACTAGTGAACTAGATATTGCTTAGAAGTTAGAACTATGTTGTTTTGGCAAGATTTTCTTGTTATTAAAGACTGTTGTTTTTAATAAATAGGCCTCTGGTCAACCGCACCATTAAATTGTGAGAAAAATCTAGCGTGCTACTGCAAAAAAGACGCTGTCAATTTCGAAACGTTACCATGAAAGGTGGGTTGACTGTACGATGGAAGAATTTTAATTAAACAACAGTCTCACGGTTGTTTTTCCTTCACATACCAATTACATGTAAAATGTAGTAAACGTAATACGAACCACACCATACCTGCCTATCTTCATTACATCGCCCATTAACAGGACAAACAAAGGACAATCGCTTGTAAATCGTCGCGCACAGAAAACTTATTTAAGTCTGTATCTTAAGTCCCGATCGAAACAAAAAGCAAGTTTGGAACGTCGCGAGACTCCCAGTGCGTCGTGGGACTTAATCAGCCGCTTTCAAAGTGCACTCGACGTCCGTGCGAGCTCTTAGCTGGGTGTTTCTGCCTCGTAACCAACTTGATTAAAACTGGCAGCCGGGACGAAGCAAACTGGCCACTTATTTCAACAAACCACCCCTTTTAGCAGCTGCAACACGTCTATTAAGTTTCGTTTTTGTATTAGCCATGTTTGGGGCGTTCAATTTTTTATTTTCGGCCAATGTTTACACTGAGTGTCCACTCTGTAAGCTACCCAGTCATGAGCGTTTGTCGGTCGTAGTTTCTATCGCTTCTAAGTGGTGACATTTGAATGGGAAAACGGTTAAAATAATAGTGCTACTTTCAATTGGTAACGCAATGTATTTAAGTGGCCAATTTTCTCGCCCACTACGTAGTTAAACTGTTAAAATATAGCAAATAATTTTTCATTGCCTGTAATTACAAATTATTATTATTCTAAATGAAAATAGCACATACTTAACAATTAACATACTTTGCAGCCACCGTTCACTCGTAAAATATAGTTGAAAATAAAATAAAATGGTTAATACTCATTGCGTAACATAAATCATTTTAATATTCATTGAAACATTATTTCCAATCAAAAAGTCTGAGAGCCGACATGTATTTTATCATGTCATTTAATTATTATTATTTTTTTATATAAAAGTTGAAATAGTTGATTCAACATTATTTTTTACAGACAGTAGTAATTTATTATTCCTAATAGCTGCACAGGATATAATTTCCGGTTAATACAGGAGTCTGACTTTTGTTTGTCATGTTATTTTATTACCAAACAAAATCATAAATGGTACCTGAAAGCCAAAGTAATTGCTTTAAGATCATACGTTTACACAGCTATAATTTATCACTCTTAATACAACAGATTGACGGTGTTATGACTGCTATAAACGTGGTATAAATAACCAATCAATCATTGCAACCAAGCTGCTACTTACTCTCTCTTTTTAATGTTAACTGCATAATAGAAATTGATAGGCACTTGTCGTTTAGTATAATAAAAAATAAATATTATCTGTTATACTCAATGCGTTCCTGGTTGAATATTTTATACAACGATTAGCATAATTAAATATGAAAAGATACTCGCGTTCAAAGTTTGAATCTTGTAATAATTTAATTTAAATTCGTTTATTTATCATGGTTATTTTGTAGGCAAATTATTTAAAGTATGTTTAATTGTATATGTAATTAATTCTTAGCCATGAAAATATGCTGCAATAAAACTTTCAGACATTAAATTCAAATAAAATTGTATCGTCTTAATGTTTGCCTGTTCAAAGTTTATTTGTAAAACATCATTAGTTTGGTGTATGAGGAAAACCAACTTCACTAGATTACTGTGTGTGACTAATTCGAATTATAAGCCGATGCCAAGTCAACTGTAATCACATAAAAACAAATAATAAGAACATTTACTTTATTACCACATAATAATTTTCCTCTACAAAAACATATCTCAGATTATCCTTTGTCATTCCTTGACCTAAATCGTTAATATAAGTCCTTTGTATAGGTAATGTGAGTAGCGTTTACGAACACCATACTTATTGTTTTTTATGTTGATTAAGGTACATTATGGACGACCATAATATGCCTATTTATGTTTTAAGTGCAGCAATTGTGAAGTCATTGGTGGCAATAGTGTCTAATAAACGGTAGGATTCATTATAATGGGCTGTAGTAGTAATGAAATTATTATGATACATATTGAAAATCGGGAAGTGATCTTAGTGACGTCACTCGCTTTTATTAATCATCATCATTTCAGCCGAAAGACGTCCACTGCTGAACATAGGCCTCCCAAGCACCTCCACTTCGACCGTTTCTGTGCTTCTCGCATCCAACGGGTTCCTGCGGCCTTCACAAGCTTTTATTTTTTCGCTTTTATTATTAAATAACAATTAGAACAAAAACGATATTAATGATTCTTTTTCAACTGCCATTTTTAAATATTAAACCATTAGCTCAAAAATATTAAAATAACTATTGCGGTTAGCAACAAACAACTTGCTCCTAAACTATAAAGCCGTCGTCACATCCTGTGAACGAGTTAACCCGTTAACATTTCTAAGTCAACTGTCAAGGAATTTTCCAAAGTGTTACACAATAATTGCGATGGTGATTAGAACTCAGTAGGTACTGATGCAAATCTCGGCAATGACACTTGCGTAACTTCGTACTTAATAGTTGCATAGTAAAGCGAATCGATCTAGATCGCTCGTTCTAGTGGAAAAGAGTTCAACGCACGCGCCTGCACCTCTGCGTTTGCGCACGCATCGTGGTTCTCAATTAGCTTTCGTATCAACATTCCTTGAGAATTGGTGTGTGATATTATTGACTGTTTTAGTATGTGATAACGTTTTTATTACCTCTGTTGAAATTTATATTTTATTTATTTATTCAATGATTCTAGTTTGTTATCTCTAAGCATGATTTAAAAACGCAAAATGTTTGATAATTCAGATAGAAAAAAAATGCTATTATTTAATATTATATTCTACAACCTACAACTAGGTAGGTCAATGCGCATTGATGCTAACTGAATATTATTTACTTACAAATTGCTCATAAATGAGACAGGTAATATTCTTCACATAAATACCTACTTACCGAGAACGGTGTGAATAAATGATTAAACAAACAAAGGGGTTAAAAAAACAATGAAAATGCGTACATCTTTTTATCGTCAAACATAATATAATAAGACTCTAGAATGTACCTAGCACTTACCTACTGGTTTTAGGCAAGTATTAAAATATCCTTGGCTTTGAAATAGCCAACATATTATTTCACTCACGTACTACTCACATATAGAATTGTAGATACATTATATAGTTCAACAAAAAACAAAGTACCTGCCACCAGACCACATATGACGTAACCGGAACTAAATGATCTCGTAATACGAGCAATCTATTCGATAAAGTTGACGTTAGATAAATAGTGTCACTTGTAGCTCTCTCCGATTAGTGGAGGCTGCGCCAGCGCAGCGAGTCCGCTTTCTTCCGTACATCGGACATTGGAACATGAAAATAGGAACAAGCTTGATGCAAGTTTTTTTAGAATAGAATATATTGTAATATATTGTTACAGGTAGAATTACAAAATAAATACAGTCAAAATTTAAAACAAAATGTATCTCTAAAGTAAAATTTCTGGCTTGTAAGAGGATAATGCAAAGCTTAAGCTTAAGTAAGACTCCCGGGGTCTCCCAACAATAGATAATCAAATTTGTCACATTTCTCACTTGATTGGTAACGAAAATTATATCTAAAAACACTCATTAATGGTTGGGAATTCCCAAATATCGAGTTATGAAGAGAAGGCCAATTCTAGTAATTTAAAACGTTCAAAATCTAGTCGCAGTCTCATCTCGGCGACAAACAAATGTCAAAAACTTGTCAAAATGTAGGGAAATTAGAAGTATGTTTTGACAGATTGAGACTGAGATCAGACTGTGAACGTTCTTAAAATTACGAGAATGAACCCTCCGGTTTATCCAAGTTTCAACTCCTATTTTGAGAATGTCGACTAAATTACTGAGTAGTTTTGGTTCAATGCTCAGCTCCTGTCACCATTTCTCCTTAACCTTTTGAAACTTAAGCTCGAAGCAATGTGTTCTATTCTACACCACTCCTTAGTTATAAGGTAACATAGAACACCGTTATACAATGTAGTAATGCCACATAGAACACTGCCATTCTCGGATATCAATTCCTGTAACTTTCATAAGAGGTGACCAAGAAATTCTCAGTGCCATGGGAATGACATGTACCTACATAATACCAATTTCGAGGAATCACTAATTACTTCCTATACTAAGGTACAGTCGAGGAATTAATATATTAAACACCTTTGAATTAATATCGACGACGGAAAACAATAAGGTCATAACCCTGGCAAACCTAACTTTACACCAGAGCCAAAAACCAGAAAAAAAATGGGACATTATATCATACCTTTTTAACGGTATGTCCTGTGAACGTAATTTTTAAACCATAGCTATAAAATATAAATCCGTAATAAATTGTCTACAAACCAATAATTTCCTATTGTTAGAAATAGGGTTTTTTCTAGTTACGACCTTTGTCTACAGAAATTACAGACCTCAAAAATGTCGTATCTTGACATGATGCTTGTACTGAATCAGAAAATTATAACGAATTCGCTGTCCTCAAAAAGGTACTAACTACTTTTTGTTTTAATTTCCTGTAAGGAACGGGGTATAAGCATGTTCACAATACAAACAATGTGCAGTGGCTAGAAAATTGGTTGTAATGTAAACCTCTAGACACCCAATGATCTTAATAAAATGACATTTTATAAGAACCATTAGTTGACTAAGGGCTGATCGTTCCAACACCAGACAATTTTATCGGAGGGATAATTTTGAATTTTGACAGTTCTACCATACAAAAACTATCAGACGTCAATTTTATTCCACGAATAAAAATTATCTGTCGATTGAAAAATCAGCCCTTAGTATCATGAAACTTATCAGTAGATAATTAAATCTATAAATACCTTGTTCTGGATAAATTAACACTATTTTGCTGAGGCTAAACCGACATAACCTTTCAATACGGCGTCTGCGAAGGTGCGTAGGCTTGCCTGGGGCGTAAGCGAGGAAAATCTGGAATGTTCCAGAAATGACGGGACCTATGATTCGTCTTAACTACCTAAAGTACAAAATATTGGTTCTGGTAAATTATTTTAACATGGTTTGGTTTGATTTTAGTCACCCACGAAATTGTAGTATCTTATAGGTTATTCGTTGTCTTTAGAAAAATACGAACTGTGAGAATGTCGTAAGCAATGAAGTATAAAAAATGCAACCCGAAAAAAGGCCGTAACAGATATCGTGCATATTAACAGGAACAGCGTAACAATGCTTTTATTAAAAACACAAACTTCTACTCGTCGTATCTCTAAAAAGAATAAATTCGCCGTTTTTAGGGCAGTTACGCAAATAAAAAAACACTTATCAAAATACCCTCCAATTTTTCGATTTCATGTCATCGTAGAGCAATAAGACCCAGACCTACCGACGCAGAAAAAAAAGCTGATTATTACCTTATACTTAGTCTAGTTACGACCTTTTAACGAGATAAGACCTTATTGTTTTCTATCGTCGATATTTATTTGTATCGCGCATGAAACTTAATATTTTTCTAACTACGTCATCATCAATTGCCTAGCATTTTACCAACTATGTAGGAGTCGGCTTCCAGACTAACGGGATGCAGCTGAATACCAGTATTTTACATGGAGCGACTGCCTACCTGACCTCCACACCCCACTGGGCTACTGCGTAAATACGATACCCCTTCGAAAGACTGGTTGTCAGACTTTCGGGCTTCTGACTGCCCGTAACGACTGTCAAAGATCCATGAATCCCAGCCGGGTCCAACGGCTTAACGTGCTTTCCGAGGCACGGAGGGGTCTTAGTATGTAGAGATGGCCACCCATCCACAAACCAACCGCAGCAAGCGTAGCTTAACCTGATCGATCGACCTATGCGGCTGTTATTGGTTAGCCACGGGCCCCTCATTTTTCTGACTAGCCATTATTTTGAATGGAAATGACAGTTCGAAAAGATGACATGTGCACGCTATACCAGGAATGCGTTTGGAAATTGCTTAACCTATTCGGTTCTCGAATATACGTTTTGTAAGCGACTAAGTAATTGTATCAGGAAGAGCAGTGGTATATGGAACAATAGTATTGTAAGCATTCATTAGCCTGTCAGACGTAATGATTATAGTTGGTCACACGCTATGAACTCCTGAATTCCTAGAGACAATATGTTTTTCTAATTATTATAGGCGAATATTTGAATTATTATGTTTGAAGTATTTGTACTCGTATAAACAAATATTATAAACGCGAAAGTTTGTGAGGATGGATGGATGTTTGTTACTCTTTCACGCAAAAGCTACTAAACGGATTTTTTGATTTTTTCTAAAAAAGGAGGAGGTTCTCAATTCGGATGTATGTATTTTTTTTTGGCATACTTCCCAAATGGTCCCATTGAAATTTCGACAAGTTCTGATGATGAGTTTCGGAGACAGATAACGAAACTCTTCAATAAATGCCATCAAATCAACGGCTATTGCTGCTTTCGCTTATGTATGTATTGTTTACGCAATCACACAACATAACGTCACGCCTGTACCCTCTAAAGGGGTACGCAGATGTGTTCAGTATACCACGGTACACCCACATTTCTGTCAAACTTGTTATTGGGGTACCTCTAATCTTGTAATATACGAATTTGTGTGGGGTACTCAACTAAAAAGTGAAAAATAAAAACTTTTTTACAAAAAAAAAAACAACCGACTTCCATAAAAAAAACACTACAAAGAGAAAAATAACTTTAATTCCGGAAGTCTGTGTCAAAAAACGAAAATGCGGAACCACCGATACCGACTTCCGAAATTAAAGTTATTTTTCTCTTTGTAGTGTTTTTTTATGGAAGTCGGTTGTTTTTTTTATATTGCAACCTTAAACATTCACCTACGTTTCGTTACAAAAAGAATCTTAGTGTCCAAAATCAAATCCACGGCAGGTCAAGTCTTGCACGATTTTCCACCTACACCATCTAAAAAAGCAGGAACTACTATATTTCACGTAAGACCACAAGGCCGTCTTAGCTCTGAAAGTAGGTATAACACACAATTTTCTAGTTTACCTACTTTTAAGAAACACAATAACACCAACCTTGAAAAATACACAGTCCAGTTTCTGTAACTTACCTTTAATCTGTCATTATATAATCATTACGAATAGAATCGTGGCTCAGTTAAGGCTATACTAAAATTAGCTCAACCATCATTCGAAGCCATTTATTTATAGTTTAAACTGATTCATTTCATAATTATAAAGACATATCGAAGCCTTGAATCACGGATAGTGTTGTTAAGTGGTGCGGTGTATCCGGTGTATAGTATTATTATGTAGAACATACGTGTGTAGGTATTCTACATATCCTACAAATTCTTGGCATCTATCGTTCTGTCGTTTAGCATGGTGGTGTATCAAAAAGTAATAAAAAAATTATGTGATGAATATGACGGTGTCTTCTATTTTTTTCCCTATACGTTCATAAAAATAGAACAGAGTCATGTAGCGCATCAGAGTGGAGTACCTATCATGTACTAGTGACCAGAATACGTCTCGTTATCGACGTAATGTGTTTTGGTCACCGGGACGTAAAAGGGCACTCACTATATACGTTCTATACAGACCTCCAGGGACATCGACGCGCATACTGACACCATGTATTCAGCACATAATTCTAGAACTAACCCCCTGCGTTGAAAAATTTCTACGCTAATGGGTAAGCGTAGAAATTTTAGAATCTTGTACCGAAACCATGGTAACAGGTTGTGACTCGATGTCCCTGCTACCCTGTATAAGTTCTATATAACACCAAAAATACAAAATCTACATATTTTTATCTAAGGTAGATCTTTGCCAGATTACAGAGCTGCAGCAGTTACTTTAGGTCATCAAACAGCAAACCATTGTGTATTTAGCACTTCTCGAATGTCCATGATCCTTAAAACCAGCGATGACTAATACAAACACTACATACTTTTGTATTGACCTGTCACTTCGACTACAATACCTGTCAGACATCCTTCACCTGGCTAACAGCATTTTATATTATTTTCGTATTTTTCCGCAATACATGTTTGCACGCAGAATCTTAATCATTACATTTACATTACAAAGTTACTATGCGTCACGTCACGGATCTAGTACGAACGTAGGAAATATATGTCGGAAAAGGTATCTCTGTATCTCGTTAACATCAGGCATATTTTAATTACTGTGGGCGTACTATGGGTAGTGTTGGTTATAGCGCAATAGGAAAACGGTTTGCAATCAAATCAGATTACAATTCACGAACAAGTTAGTCACAATAGCGAATCACACACTGTAGGTCCACAACTCAACGATACGGAACGCAGACAGTTTTTAAGCACATGTTGTTCGTACGATGTTCAATGTTTCGATCATGATCCCTAGAGCTCTGCTCACATCGTTCTTGTAGCTGTCGCTCTCGTCCACCTCCACTAACTCAGACTAGACTCTGTCTAGCGCTACGAGATGGCGCTAGCGTTCCGAATAGTCAAACGAATGACTCCGACATATATAATAATAATGTAAGTTAAAACTTGGAGATAATTAATTGCTTTGCTTCTTATGGGAAGGAAAGGTATAGAAAGTTTACTTTCCGTGTTTATTTTTAGAGAGAAAGAAGTGTTACAGTAATGGTGGCAGTATCGCTACAAAGAGAACGTTAGCCGAATGGCGTAACTGCTGTGTTTAGCGGTTAGGTGACTATACTGCGTTCGTGGGAAATGAATATACCTAAAGATAAGACCTGCATGTGTAGATAAAAAGAATAATCTTAGAGACTCTGAGAAACCGCAACGCCATTGCCACAATTGGAATAATGCTCAATGTTGACATGGAATGGCAAGAAAAAACAGAACAAAAGCCAACAAATCCTACAAATATTATAAACTCGAAAGTTTGTATGGATGGATGGATAGATGAATGTGTGTTACTCTTTCACGCAAAAACTACTGAACGGAATTGGTTGAAATTTTGCACATTGATAGTTTATAACCAGGATTAACATTTAAGGTACTTTTTATCCCTATATTCCCACGAGATCGACTCTTATGCGGGTGAAATCGTGGGACGCTGCTAGTATTAAAATAATGACTATATATGTATATGGATATTTGAAACAAAAGAAAAGGTAAAACAATAAACTAAATGAGAAGGCGTGATTACAATTCGTGTCTGAAGCCTATAATTTTTAAGCAGTAGATTGGACAGCAATAATAATAGACAAACTGCGTTAGGCTCAACACACCCAAACACTTTAATTATTATTAATAACGCTACATATAATTATCTAATACAAGACACACACTTGATTAGCACGTCAAAGGTACCAATTAAAAATACGGAAGACACGACTTGCGGGACCTTACACACGAAAAATATTACATTAGATAGACATACAGTTCCTTGACTCGCTAAATGTATAATATAATATATACATATATTATTACAGTAGGTGTACAGTCACGAGCAAAAGTATGTATACACTCGGCTTTATTCAAAAGCGATTTACTCCCTAATTTTTTTATGAAATTTTATGTTGTTACGAACATAGCATTTTCGAACCCATAGGTTTATGTAATGTATCGTATTTCAACGTTGCATTCGTTGTTGACATATTGGTGACATATTGGCTCGTGACTGTACACACAAGATGTTTTTTTTATAGCCGGTAAAGTTAAGTGCTAAACTACAGGTCATAGAGAAACACACTGAAAAAAATTAGCTTACGGATCCCACCATGAGCTCAATTTAAATGCGAATAAAAGTGACATTTAATTTATTAAAAAGAAGGATTTATGATATACGAAGATTTATAACCTGTTTTGGAAAATAACTTTTTTATATTCTGCCTTTACGTAAAAATTACATCATGTAACAGTCACAAGTAGCCATTTTATCCACTTTAAAATTCAGCTCCTGAGTCTTTTAATTACCTTTAATAGGTAAAGAATCTACCCCACACTGGCTTGTTGTGGCTATAAAAATTATACCGAATATTTGCAACAAAAACTGAGGTGCAAACGTGAGGTCACGTCACGAATAACAGAGCATTACCCAACGATCTTATTTGACTTGAGACCGCTTCCTTGTCTTAACAATTAATTTAATTTATTATTCACCTGTTCCTTAATAGAGATATAAACCCTTTGTGGTTTAATAATGACTGTGGTACACTATGAATTATGGTTGGCTGTCAAAATTAATGTAGTCTAGTGCATTTGTTATATTTATTATGCAGGTTGTAGCTTCCGTGTGTATTTTTTATTGTAATTTTGTAATCAGTTTTGAGGTATCATGTATAATATTACGGCGATGCAGATAGTCATGTAACTTTCCATGATTTTTTTTGCTGTTGAAACTGTTCTTATAGAGCTATCATTTCATTTTCCTCATCGATAACAAATATAAATCGATATATTTTTCAAGCTTGACAGATGTCAACTACAATCTGGTATCATTTCTCATTCTTAAGGCTTTCCGAGTCCGTTCAATTTCTTGTATGATCGTCAATTCGATAAGGAAAGTTGTAATAAACGAAATAAATTACTAAATATTTTATCACGAGAGAATCACAAAAGGAATATCTTAAAGCAAAAATATCCGAGCGTTTTAATTACGCAACTCGAAAAAATATTCTGTAGCTGAATTAGAGACGAAAACTTTCGGCCATTTGTTTACAAATGAACATTAAATAAACTTTTTCTAAGGAAGTGGTTGCAAAAATTTTAAGTCACGCACACAAACGATTTATCATAGTGATTGTTGTCGGCATCTGGGCGCAGAAATAAATCGCAGAGTTTTAACATTAAGTCGCGGCCCTCGGCCGGCCGGCCCTAACGGCCAGGTAATAATTCCAATCTGCACCATCCGCCCAACTTCAAAACGGCCAAACTTCAACACATTATCTTTTAATTTGGACCCCGACAGACAAATAAGATGTTGCCGAAAGGAATTTCATTGAAACAGTTGAAACTTCGGTCGAGACAGAATAATTGACGCGAGAGATTGCCGCCCTCCATAGCTGTTTCTAAAGCAATGAGATACGAATTTCTCATTAAAATTTTCAGACTGGAAGTCGGATTCCCGGTGCTCCATTCAATTCCGCCTTTTGAAACTAAATCACAAGTTTTAACGAATTACTTTGACAATAAAGAATTTCATATAACATTGGGATCAAATAATTAAAAGGTTCGATCGGTCGCGGACCTATCGACATAAGTTATGAATACACATAATAGGCCGGAAGGGACCGCGCCAAACTATAATAGTGTTCTGACATGTGTGTCCCTCGACCACGCACGGTCGAAGTTATAACGTAACCTCAATAGATTTAATTGTACGCACGATAAAATGAGTGTTTCAACACCGGAATATGGTTTAAAGCTCTGTGTAACAGATGAAGTGTTTTCTGAAAATAACATTTCCAGTTTTATTTTTTATTGTCAGCTGAAGCAATGTTCTTTGAAAGTTTAACAAAGCACCCGGCTGTCTTGTAATGTCGGCGTCCAAATGTTCCCACTGTGTGCCTCTCTTAGGAAAATCTATAAAATTTTATCTTTCGCTGGTTGCTGATTACATTTCGTTGTGTATTGGTGCATAAACATAAAATATACTTTTGATGAATATTTCGAAATTTTAGTATACATTGGATACAGAGTTTATTAATTTTGGCATCAGTATTATACGCAACCAGTAAGTTAAAATAAATTAAGAAATAATACTTTTACAATTTCCGGGTCTTCACATCCTACCAAATGTTTAATTAAATTGTCTTGGACATTCATTCAAGATTTAAAGACTACTTGTGGTTCTTCATTCAATTCTAGTTAATTATGCTCCTTATTTACGACTTTTTACATGATTAACTACTGATTACCTGAGTGTGTAACAGAGTTACGTTAATATAACACACGCACGATACTGCCACTCGTGTGTCAATGCACTTAACTTTGATAAAGAACCTCGTTGGCACGATCGTAACTCCTATTATTCACATTCATGCGACTGCCTGCCACAGAGGTGCAAATCGTCGCCGTCGTCACTCCGTCCCGTCCTCGTCTCTCAGTTTGCTCTCCGAGCGTCAGGTGAATCTTTCATTTTCATCTCGCCTTGTATTATGCTAATCAGCTTCACTTTGCGAATAGAATGAAATTTAATTTCTCCGCTAAGTCCGCCCGTTTAGAAGTTTCTTTTTCTCAGACTTATTCAAATAGGCACTCGGTGATTAATTTTTGGAACTCATTCTCAGTTTTATTGAATGAAACAAGTTTAATTAACAAGTTCACTGTCGGGACTTCGCATAAGTATTATAACTGTTTGAGTTTAGCCATGTTCCGAGTAACTGAGGAGTATTCGCTTACAAATATTATAATTTGATATAGAAAGGCTAAAGTTTACTTTTAAGTAACTCGATAGGGGTATAATTATATTTCCGGAATAGTACTTAGACGCTTTTAATGTTCTGAAGAAAACTAAAATTAATTATACATAATTTCCGGAAAGCTGAAAAGTTTCTAAAGAGCAAAGTTTTGGAAGTAAATATTAAGACATTTAAGAGCCGCCATCATTAATTTCTTTGAAAGCCAAGAAATAATACCAAAGGCCTGATAAACAATCCCCTACACAAGAAATAGTTCAACAGATTGGAACCCACGACCTCTCTATCAGCCTTATACACCTCAGTTATTAGGCCATTGTCGCATTTTAATTAACAGTTAATAACTTAGTTACAATTAGGTCAAGCAATATGTGCTGACAAATAGTTAGCAAAAAAACTTTTAAGTTATTTTAAGTATCTTGTCGCGTTCCGTTGCATGTTTGATTATTATTTCATTAGTATAATTTGTCAAGGATTTGTTCTTATTATGGGTCTTATTAGTACCGTAGCAATTGAATTCTATTATGTGATATATCCTATTGAAGTAATTACTGTTTTAATAGAAAAATGTGGTAATTTAATTTATTAGACGTCAAACGGAACTGGACTAGCCTAGGTGGCTGACAATAGGTTGGACCGTATCCTTTAGCGTCATCACTCGAATTGTTTGGTTCTAGGATATGGGAGTTTCCTCACGATGTTTTCCTCTACCATTTTGAGAGTAGTGGTGATTAAATTATTTACACAAAGTAAAGCGCCTGTCTAGGTTCGAACCCACGACCTACAATATTCGTAAGTCGGTGCCGTTTCCACTGGCCCACCGTGCCACAATTGCGCTGATACTTAATTACGTACGTATTATCATTCTCTACCTCAGATTGGAATCCAATATCCACCACTACAAAATGTCACACAATAAATAAACATCTGCAACTTTCTCGACGACCTAAGAGGTAAACCTATATATGTAGTATCACCGGTAGGACGGGTTTCTGATGACGTCACTACGCGATAGGGTCAATCACCACTCTCTCCGCGACCTCTGACTGTAGCATAACTCCTGCGCATCTCTGGTTACATAACTGTTACGTATCGATGCATAACGGCCATAACACGGAAACTTATGATTTCGTTTGTTTAGAAAAATGACAACAAATATGATCAGTATCGGAAGAAAAGATTGGATTATTTAATCGCTGGTAAAAGAGAAAGCTATGCGTCTAATTGAGGCTATCTCATGGGCTATTGCGCTGATTAGATTGTCACCAATGGAAAAGCGTGGTGGATTTTTTTGTGTGTTAATTTCGGAGTTATGCTTGTCTTTTTTTGTGTGAAATCTCCAGTAAACTTCAGATAGATTTAAGTTTGTACTAACTTAAATCTTACTTTTATACTAACAATCAATATAAATAAAAATTTAAGAACGCCTGGTCGAATTTACCTATGTTTTGTTTAAAATGTTCATATAATCCGAATAAGATTTCAATGGACAGAAAATGAAAAAACGGAAGGTGATTCTTTCTCTATGGAATTTTAGTATATGAACTCAAGACCATATTTTCAATGTTGACAGGACAACCGCGTCTGTCAGGTCGGCTAGTATATATAATATAGTTTTACGAGCTCGCATGAGCATCTTTATTTACAAAAAGTAACTGGTTCTAGAAACTAGATCACAAAATAGCATATGTATGCTCGTCACAGAAATACAAGTTTAACGCCTACTCGTTACATGACGATATTAAAGATCGTCTATTTACCTAGCTGCCCCAGAAAAAGGGTAAACTGTTAACCTACTTGACTGAATGAAAATGACCTATGTTAACTATAAAAAGATCAGCAGCGCTGTTTTGGTGACATAACGTCTTATGGGGTTTCTCATGGGAATTTGGACACGCTATTTTCTGATTTTACACCTAAACATTGTAACATGATAAATAAATCACAGGAAAGCATCGTAATGAAACCGGCATGTCCTAAAACCAAACATTTGAAGATATGTGACATCTACCAACCCGCACTGAGCCTGCGTGGTAGATTACAGTCTTAAAAAGAGGAGGCCTGTGCCCAGCAGTGGGAACAAAATTGGCTGATTATGCCTGTGCTTATGCTAAATAACAGCAATTTTGCAATGTCAATAGAAACTAGTTGCTTTAAAAATCCATACTTAATTGAACTTAGTGGTGAATTTTAAAGACATTGATTACTTAGGGTTGGAGTACACAACATGAACTCTTAACTCCACGTAATCGAGCGTAAGTTTCCGAAGTTCGATGTAGCTACCGTGCTGGAATGCAGTAAGTCACTAAAATGCGATACACTGCATAATCGCTGATCGGCGATGCTGAAAATTCAGCAGGTGAATAATCAATCAACCCCAAGTTGTCTACCCTTAGAGATGTTTCTTTTTTTTTCAATATCTAATGGGACCAATTTCTAGGTACACCCTATGCAATAAAAAAAGAATCAGACTATTCTGTAAAAAATAAGGCGTGGTAAACAAAAAAAAAACTATATACAAGTCACATTCTGCTTTTTTCGTCTCTTTAAAAGTAGGTAGGTATCTTCGTATATTTTGGCTCTACATACGACACGCTAATGACCCCCTCCAAGTAAATGCTTATATACATATGGAATAGTGTTACAATTGCACCATATCGTTGCTATCAAGCCAATTCCTTGAATGAATACTTAAGTTTCATTAAAATGTCTCCATTACGCGATGTCTGTGAATTATTTCCCTTTTGACACAGTAATTGAGTGTTGGACGTTTTGTTGAAATACTAGAAAATTATACTCCGAGTGAATTACTGGTAATCAAGCATAGTTAACGATTTCAATACCCTATGTTCCTTACATGGTATTTAAATATTTAAGGGCGAATTTCACCAATAAAACTAAACGTGATCGGCACATCTAAACTGCGGTAAAGAGCTGTCAGTGTCATCATTGTTGGACAATATTCACACTGACAGCTCTTGAACCAGCAAACTGATCGCGATCAGTACGCGTTCAGTTTCATTGGTGACATCAGCCCTAAGTATTTCAATAAATCCTTTTTCATAGCTTACTTTTTGGGTTGGAGCTCTTTCATTGATGTTTTCAAAACTAAATATTAAATGAGGTACATGTTCTGGATTTGCCATTAATAGGATTTGCAATGAAATAAGGCATGTTCAAAGACATTTGAAATACTAAAATACTGAGTATTTTCTTCAAAGAATATGTTCGTAACAGTTTTGTAAGAAAACTGATTGGCTTTTAAAGAAATTATATATTATTTATGGCACTAAGCGAATGTTAACCTGTGTGACCCCGTAGGGGTTAGGGACACGACACCTTTCTTGTGTGAAACCCACTTTAAAATGTACCCTCCTTACTCGTCGTGCAACCCCTATTCTTATTAACACGATTAATATTTCATTATATAGACTGGCGTTACATCCTTATTATTATTTCACTTTACATTATGACAAGGGGATTCGATGGTAAAGGTCTATTACATTGGGATCTATAGATAACTGTTTATAAACACTACAAAGCTTAAATGATTATACATATGTAGAGTTTATGTATGTATGATCATTTTGAGCTTCTTCCCATGGAGGTAAGCAGAAACTACAGACCGCCACCTGGTACGATACTTAGATATTCCTTAAATGACCATCATCATAAAACCATTGTTATCGGTTAAGTGAAAACCTTTTTACACTACATTCTGGAGCCATACTTTGTCACAAACATTCTTTATTATTAAACAGAGTTATCATATCGTACTTTGTTTAATCTCAAACTCTCAGAACAAAAATTTGCTTTGAAGTTTACTCAAATCCCAGATTACGTACCTACTTTTGAAACCAAACTGTTGTAAGTTTTCGTATCGTAGTCATCGTAATGTCTGGAACAGTTCATTTTTTTTTAAATAACCGACGATAAATTTCAACGCTGGAATCATCGTGCTGATTCATGGTTACAGTTTGCGCGTCGATGTCCCAGCCACCCTGTATGACTTAATAAAATTGTACCACAACCAAGCCATAACATCAACTACGTATTAACAAAAAAAAAATACCGAAACTTTTCCAAAAAATATTTCGATACAATATAACTCAATAAGAATGAATATAAAAGGGTTCTTTAACAATGTCTGTTAAAATTTCAACGCAATCGGTTTAGGGTGATTAATGAATAAACCTATACAGAAACAGATTTATCTATCCACACTCAAAGGGATTAAGGGTTTCTTTCAACGGTCGAAATGAATTTTGAAGCCTTGATAAACAGGTCTATTGAAGGGATAATAAATAAATAAGATTAGGGATTTCAAATACTAGTTTCTGAAATAAAGTTAGAAAATTTGAAAAGCTTCGTAAATTAGAAATAGTATTAGGGCCTTTAAACACGTCACGGTTTCATTACGGTACGGTGCGTGTATAAACCGCGCCGTAGAAAAAACGTGTCCATGTTCAAGCTTCTGTGTGTGATCAAGTTTGACGACGAAGTCAAGGTTCAAGTGATCCATACAACACTGACGACCGTGCCTACCTGCCTACACACGGCGAATAAATTGTTGTTTTTCACGGCAAGAAAAACGCGTGTGTACAAAGGTTTCTTTGAGCATTTATTTTGGGGTCATTATATTCAGGTGCAATCGAATCAAATATTTCACAAAGCGACTGTTATCTCACCGCTCAAGCGTTTGATGAAAGTAGAAGTATCATCAAGCCATCATTCATGTATAAGGGCTGATTTTTCAAACGCCAGATAATTTTATTCGAGGAATAATTTTGAAGTTTTGACAGTTCTTCCATACAAAATCTGTCAGACGACCATTTTATTCTACGACAGCCCTTAGCCATATAACCAACCTACGCAATAAAATGACAGTGATCGCCAAACATTCTTGACAAAACATCTCTGAGCCACTTTCAACTCAATTTTATTGAGCAAATATTATCGCTAACCTTTCCCTTGATTACACAATAGTTGAACATAATAATATCACCGGAGGTACCTTCATAGTTAATCGTTAAAGTCACAAACGCCCTGAGGCCCTGTCAGTTTAAACTGAATATTAACTTTCCCGTGAACCGTGATATACTGCGACATGCAAAGATAATTTTGGTAAAGTGACAAAGTTAATTATCAGCGTTTATGTGGAGCGAAAATGTTTAGGAAAACCGCCCAATTCCGAGAGGGACTCTGCTGTTTTGTATTGTTTAGATATAGAATTATTAAGGTCGATTTTCGTCTAAACCTTTTCATAAGTGTTTTGGTGAAAATATGGGTGTAACAGAAATCAATTCAGGCTGTCAATTACCTACTTGCGAATAGCAACAATATTCGATTGCCTAATTGCCTTTAATATAATTATGTAAATTTTCAATTGCTCTATTAAACAAATTATTCACTAATAAAAGCGTAGGTGGAATAACTTATCATGCACCTGATAAATCATCTAAAATTAAAAACTAATTTAAATCAATACCAAATGCTTAATGTTTCGTATCTAATTACTATTTTATTTATTACAGATAGACTGACGTGCCATTCACGGTGCATTTTTGGTAAGTACCTAAGTTGTAATTATGTATGTTAATTAGGTACCTAAAGATTTGTATTCCAATGTGCTCTATCTTCAAAACCATTTTGTTAATAAATCAAACGTTATCATACGCTTTCGGTAACAAAACTTTTAAAACTGTAGATTCAAAAAGATAAATCCAAAACAATAAAGAACAGACGATAAGAAAAACATTGACCATTTCGTATTCCGTGCCTACACGCACACCCATAATAAAAGCCGCCAAATGAAACGTTCGAGATAGAAAACCAACATTGAGTCCACATAATTAATGGCTGCAAGGTAGGTGTCCCAGTTAGAACTAGCGTGTCTTATTTAATTTGGCACGAGCTACATCGGAAACTATCGACCCTCCGTCGCCGGCGGCCAGCGGAAATCAAACTAATCGATTTTCATTTCGCCGACAGGAAATTAAATCCTTTGAGAGTCGTTCTCGATAACGGATTTCAGCTAAGCACGACACGTGTTCGCCTATTTGAACGTCGGGCAACGGGTTCTTTTTTAATATTAACCCCGTCTCAACGACTTCATTATTACACGGTTAAGCTTTCCGTAGAATTGGATTTCATGAATTATTTCGTTAATTCGAACGGTAATGGCTGCAGAGAACTATATTTTTCGTTTTATAATGCAATGTTAATAAATATTTACTTTGCGAACGTGTATTCATTTGCGTTCTACATCAATTATTTACCTACTTTTTTTATACAGTGAATACGTAAATAATAGTGCAAACTATAACCTAAACGCAGCATGTTAAGCGAATTTGTATATAATGCTGCAGAATATTACCTAAAAGCAGCATATTTAAATTAGGAAGTACACAAGACAGGTACAATAGAGCTAACAATTACTCATACAATGATAGGCCACATTTTATTTCACCTCAATATAAATAGATTCCGTGGCTTAGAAACTGATTTCAATTGAAATCGAATTCAGAGCGGTTAATTCTGAGAAACTGTGTGATCTTTAACCCAACACGTAACTATCAGACATAGCTTTACGTGCCAACTTATTTTACTCTGTTTGGTTTCGAATTGGCTGGAATTTATACCATTTCGTAAAAAAATGGTAAACAAAATTATTAGTATTAAGTATCAGTATTATTTCATTTAGTGTTTCACAGCCAATAGTGTCTTCAAAATTGTAGGTATTTTCTTAATATTAATTTAATTTGTCAATATTTAATAGTGGTTTTGTATGTTGTACTATGTCTTTTGTGAGCAAATAAAGGATTTATCTATGTAGTTTTTAAGCTATGATTAAGGTGTTTTATATGGATAAACATAATGCATAATCAACCTTTATCGTTTCCCACTACAGGGACACAGACCTCTTCTCCACCACTCCATCATCATCCACATCTCCATCCACCACGCGGGCCCAGTGCGGGTTGGTAGATGTCACATGTCTTCTAATTTTCGTTTCTAGGACATGCCGGTTTCCTCACGATATTTTCCTTCGCCGTTTCATATACTAAAAGTAAATAGTGCGTGAATCAATCTGACTGATCGTTTTGCAAAACAATTCTTTACTTGCAGTAAAAACTTAATAGGCCGTGCTACACGAATAAGTACCAAGTTGAGAGGCTAACTACGCATTGACAGGCTGAATTACGTGTCTAAGCGAATTGCGGTTTTTTCAACTACTAATTGGTGGCACTATTTTTTGCCTATCAATCTGCAATTTCAATGGATGAATAACAAATGAAAAGTTCTAGAAATAACTAACTTAATTATATTTTTACATGACCTAGATTTTGATTGACAAGTTTTTGTAATCTGCAAAAAGTGTATCGAAAATGTTTATTAAATTTATATGGTCTGGTGTTTCTGCATAATATTTTCATCACGGTACAATTCCGCCGATTTTTATGTAGTAAAATATAATACTGCTGTTCATAAGCCAAGATCCCTTTTCATGCTTAAAGAATGTCGACACAGGCAAAAAAAAATCTCATCAAGCTAAATTGCGATATTTCTTTTAGGGCGAAACTATACCTCGTTCCTAACAAAATGGAGATCAAAGCATAAAGCTACTTCTTTCTACTAGGAACGGAGTAAAGCACTGAACTAATGTTAGCCGTGTAAGATTTTTCATTATAGCAAATGCAGGATGTTTTCCCAAAGTTCTCTGAAAAATATATTTTTCTTTGCTTTTTGCATAATAATTACTACGAAACTTTCTTTACTACCACACTCAACAAGTAAATAACAGCAGGTTCTTATTAAGCTAAAAAATTACAGGTTCATATTTAGCTAAAAAAAATAGCAGGTTTACTTAGCTAAAAAATTGAAGGTTCATATTTAGCTAAAAAACCCGCAGGTTCTTATTTAGTTAAAAAATATTAAAGCTACAATTCTCAAACTCGATTACATTAAAGACATAGTTACAAGTAATAAGCAAGTACTCAATTAAAAAATTACAGGTTCATATTTAGCTAAAAAAAATAGCAGGTTTATTTAGCTAAAAAATTGAAGGTTCATATTTAGCTAAAAAACCAGCAGGTTCTTATTTAGCTAAAAAATATTAAAGCTACAATTCTCAAACTCGATTACATTAAAGACATAGTCACAAGTAATAAGCAAGTACTCAATTAAAAGAGCAATACTAATAAATAATAAGTTCTCAGCACGTAATTATTCGTTTAATTATACTTTAGTTACAATTAACGAGTGTAACACAGTCGTGCTAGACTTAATAAGACTACCACTAGACACAACGAAATAATTGAAATAAATTCGTCTGACTGTGTTGTTATCACGTAATGAATAAAATATCTAACTAGAGTTCGGACTATTTAGACCAGACCACGAATGTAGATAATAGTCTAGACCACGAATATATGCAATATTTTTATTTAAACTGAAGATTACATACTTCGTACACGTAGTAAACCCCTGCCTAATCCTTCAGGGAAAGAAAGCGTGATGTTTTGTTATTAAAATAATTATGCAATCAATGTAACACTTTATTTCACATTACATCTTCACTAAATAAGCAAATACTAGCTTCTGTCCGCAACTTCGTCCGCGTGAAATTTTTCGTCGCATCGCATCGCCTGCCCGCGCTATTACTTTATTTTCGCTTCCTTTCTGACTTTTTCGCTTTCTGCTCGGCTTCTAAGGGACCTAGCTTGATGTTAAATAGCCTAAAGCCTACCTGAAGAATTTGACTATAGAATGAAAAAAGATTTTTTAAGTCCGACTGGCAGTTTCAGAGATTAGCGCGTTCAAACAAACAAACTCTTTAGCTTTATTATTTGTCTAAAGAGTATAGATTATGTATGATACTATAGTGCTTGAGAAACAAGTAAACATACAGCTACTATACATTTTCTTCCACTATTCTAATCCAACTAAGCGAGCATGAACTGTGCGAGGTTGCTGGGACGAACTGGATGCGGAAGGCGGAGGACAGGGTGTTGTGGCGCAGCCTGGGAGAGGCCTATGTCCAGCAGTGGACTGCGATAGGCTGAGTTAATTGAGCATGAACTAGAACAAAGAATAAAACAAAACGAAAATAAAAGCCTAAGTCCAGTTGCCAATAAAAAAATAGCGGTATTTTTCAAGACAGATCTCCCTCGCCATATCAAAACCTCTGCAATGCTCAATCACCTCACTGGACCACACGTCATCATTGTGTACAAAGATAATTCGATAAGACGTCGCACTATGACATGTACCTACGTAAGAACACTTCGATTTGTCGAGAAAGCAAGGCAGCATCCCAAGGGAAATTAGGAAACGAGATATTGCCACTGACCACGTCTCGACATTGAGTCCGCGGTACCTATGTGACTCTTCACGTTTATTTTCAATTATTGACCCGAATTATTTGTCATGGGATCCTGAATGTTTTTTTGTGTTTGTTTCTTGTTTGTTTATGGTTAGGCTTATAGACTTTCTGGGACGTACTACGTACTTTTTACTTACGTAAGCTTATGGTAGGTAACGGAGAAAACAAATAATTTATGATTTGTACCTAAAGGAGAACTTTGTTCTTTCCTTTTTAACTGACTCCAAAAAAAAGGAGGAGGTTATAAATTCAGCAAGTATTTTTTTTTTCACTGAAGCTGATCTCACTTTACATCATCGCGTGTTTGTGTTAGCTTAATCTCTACACACTCTCGATGTAAACTTAATGTAATGTAACATAAACCAAAACGCTTTCCATATTATTTTGTACCCAGATGTTCTTTGAATATTTCTGACATTACGTAATGCGAACATAAACTCCCAAAATGAAACAACTTTTCTACATTATTTTCATACTACCTTATTTAATCCTACATTCTGACAGTTTCGTTAATAGAAAGAGAAAACTGTATTACTGAGTAGGTAGGTATACTTACTTGTAAAAATAAATAAAAACTGCTTATTAAAATAAGCTTGATACATTAATGTAAAAAGGCAATGCTATTATCAAAAGGCTTCCAAATATTTCACTTGGGCTTGTTCTGTTAATATTTTGAAAGGTAATGCACACAAGCCGAAAGCCGAATTACTCGAGTACGGCGAAACATTTAATAATTATCTACAAAACTGTTTATATTACCACTGAATGAAGGTCTGTGCTGAATCCCAGCAATGCCGTAATATAGTGGATGTTTATTATGATCACTGACCGTGATAATGGCCCTGATTCTGTTGTGCGCCAAATAAACGAAACTGTAATTATTGCTGTCTAATGCGGGCTTTACACAGGTGACTATAACCGCACTGTCTAAATGGCAATTCGGCTAGGCCGCAAGTGACTAAAATCGTAAATTCCAAAGTAGGTTTCAACGTTTGTCGTGCGGCGACAGGTTTTATGCGGCGGGTGACTAAAATCGACCGTGAAAATGCTCAGGCGATTTTTATCGACTTGTGTAAATGGGGTGGCGATTGCGCTTATGAGGCGATTTGGTAAGCGACCAGCCGCACGGCGAAAATCGACCTCGTGTAATCCCCTAGTAACCCCCATTAAACTCACGAACAAAACAAGAAAAAGAACTTCTAAAAATAATGATTGGCAATTGTTTTTAAACCGATCCATTTCAATACGGATATGAAAACTTTCTTCGTTCATACGAAAATCTTATTGCCATTCAATTTTCGTGAAAGTTGTTCACGTTTTTAGTTGCGTCATTTTATGAAACCATGCTCTGTTATTGTGAAAAACGTTATAAATATGAATACTTAAAAAGCACCTAAGTATCTATTAAACATTTTTATTAAGCTCCACATACAAATAACCAACTTAAAACTCCATATTCTAAGGAGCGTCGCATTCACTTATCAATTTTATCAGTCCGTGAATATTTCATATAGTATGCCCATAATGCGTTGCATATCATTTATAATGTTGTGTTATCGCCTTTACTGCGGGCATACATCACCTAGTGAAATGTGACGTTGTGGTCCAACTTCAGTTGTTTATCATTTTTATAGCACCCAACAACACCGCATGGGCACACGGCTGTCTAAAAAGTTTTTAGTGGTTGCGTTTATTTTTGGAATATCGTTACACAAAATGATACTACTATCTCAATAATAATTTGCATTTGATAAGGCTTTTGGATTAAAGTAAATTATGCCAAAGCAAAGATCGGACTAACCAAAGATACGCATCCATTCGTAAAGGGAATCCCAAATAGATTGATGGATTAAACTAAATAATGAAGGGGTGAACCCTGTCAATGGTCGACGTCCATCGGCAACCAGAAGACTTAACTGAACCATCTGTTAATTCTCCGTACAAATAGGGGAAGATAACGGTATTAACTACTCCTACAATATACTGCGCTCCTGGTAACACAATTTAAAACACGTTTTATGATCGGTCGCCTGACATAAATATCTGGAGTGTCGCAGGCAAGCATATCCCCATAAAACTTATACAGAAAACATATATATAAAATAGTGCTTAACTATTTTAAAATAGAATTGTAGTAGGAACAATTTATGAGAGTTAAGAAAGTTGTTAATATAGACGCAGGCAATCTGTAATGCAGTTTTACAAGCATTAAGGTAAAAATAGCCGCAACCAATTTGAAATACGGTATACAATAAGAGAATTATGAAGTATGCTGCTTCACGGAGGATTTATGGCTGAATAATTATTCTTTAAAAGTATGAATCTTTTTAGTAAAATACTTTTGTAGCTAATGATGGTGCTCCTAGAAAATAAATACAATTTCTAGTTCGCTTAGCAGCATTGTTCGTTCTCATGAAACTTTTCAATTTTGCCTCTGATTAACACAATGACGAAATAGGTCTCGCGTGACCTAAGGTACTGCTGAGGTAATGGACAGAGGTTATAGTTTCACATTAAATAGAAAGAAAAGAAAAAGTAGAAAAAATACTGGCGACTGAGAGTCGGTAATACATTAACCACCTGTTGTTGGTGATATCCCAGAAGAGTAAGAACTTGGCGAAGTCTTATTTCATTAAAACATCTTCTTATTAATTTATTAAACGACGTTTTTATCTGCCTCTACCTTATTAAGACGATATGAATGACCTACGGTATTTTTTGCTTCAGGTTTCAAGGTTTAATAAAAATAATATACGATTATTCATTCATTCGTAATGAATGGTTATGTAAATAAACGCAACGATAACCACTTACAACTGTCAGAATGCAATATGTAAATTGATATTTAATTTCCAGAAGCTTCATGTAAATATAAAATTAATATACTCGTAATCTCACGCCTTTTTCCATTGCTAATGTTTATTATAAATTAACAAAAGCACATCTACGAATAATACAATTATAGTCCGGCCGACGGCGACGAGAGAATGTGATCTTGACACCTGTCAGTTTCATACATACGAATACGTGTTTTGCGAATTTGATCTTTATTAGCTATGGAACTGTCGCACTGACAGGTGTCAGGAACGCATTCTCTTGACAGCCGGACTGTAACACACACATACACATGTACACGTGTACATTATTATATTACGTATACGACTTTATCAAACACAGAAACCATTTACACAAGATTTATTTTGTATAGATGGTTACTGTCTATACAAAATAAATCGATTCTAAATTAGAATTTCAAGAGAATCAAAACTTTGTGAGCTACAAAATATTGCATAATCATCACATATTTTATGCACGATTCATAAATTAATGTTGTTTCCCAAATCCGAGGCACTGGCTTTCATCACGCGCAAGTCAACAAGGGTTGAAAGGAGGAAAATGTTTTTTTTTACATCGTGCAGGTACGGGCACAGGACAAAAATGATTTATTATGTTTGAACATCCGTGTAAACGTACTTAATATTGCATTAGCGCTAAGTTGACAACGTTTTAAATGTTTTCGTCGCTCTTAAGTACATTACAATTGTATTTTTTTGTGCTTTTCGCGCTAAAAGGTATGAAAATGAAAAAGCGGTGTTATAAATTATTAATGTATTTTTGTGAAAATAAACATGTGAACGTGGTTGTAAATAAAAGGTTTTATATTAGGCAGAATGAAAATACATACAGGATTTAATACGACCATATTTTCAGTTCAAAATATATTTTATAATACCTACGCCATATGGCTTCAAATATAATGCGGTGGACACGAGTATGTCCATGTAAAAATTGACCGGTTAAAGCGAGGTCACACAAAACGGTCCTAGAAGCAGACGGGTCGAGAGTTCCATCTCAATACCATACACGGAAATTGCAAGTGACAATCCGAATATGGACGACGCATTTTCGTGTCCATTCGGCTTTTATAAATCTTGATAACAAATATAGAAGAGCTTGCCGTCGAAATATCGTTTTAATACTGAAATCTTGTGCTGAATGTTGTGGTGCACTCAAAATGTTTTAGTAAAAGCATTGAATCGGATTGTCTCACAATATAAGACAGGTTTAATGCGGGGCTAAGAACTAGTGACGCTGTCTGTACAAAAAAATACAACTAATAGGTAATGGTCTAGACTTCTAGAGGCTGATAGTCGACCTCCGGGATTGCGATCCTCAAATAAACTCGCGCAAACTAAACCTTCATTAAAACCGAACCCTGAAAACACAGACAGTACTAACACTATATTCTAATACAGTTCTAAACGACAATGTATATTGTTGCATAGACGCCGAACATTAACTAAATATATCGTCATTTCCATGGCTTAAAGGCCTCTTTGCGTCACATCATTATAATAGTTGGGCTTTTACGGTCCTCGGTCCTCGAGGAACTTTTTCGACGCCACAAAGTTGGCGCCGACAGATGCCTTTGTTCGCTTTTGTATCTCTAGCGAAAAGCTTTTGAGGGAACAAGGTGCTAACACTGTGTTTTGTTTTTAATAAAGGTAGGTAGGTAATTGTTAAGCAAATTTACTGCCAATTTAAATTGTCCGGATATTCAAATGACAACTGTCATTTTTGACAGTTGTATGAAATGGCAGATTTATGAGGCATGTCAATTTTCTTAACAATTAATTTATCAGACTGTACCTATTTGCTCTATCACATCATACTTGACTTATTATAATGTAGAAATTGTTAGAGAGGGAATTTATATGGACTTGCATAATCGGTACCTTGTTTTGTTATGATCAATTTAGAAAATCTACATTTTTAATAGAACAGTAACAGCGAATTGAAATGACTTCTCACGAACATAAAATGTATGAATGTTTTAACAAATCAACATTTTAAATAAGTAATAATAACATCAAAATAATGAAATGCATAAAATACATAACGCAACTGCATATTTTCTCTCCAATAACCATATCTATTACCTAACAGCAAACCATCTCTCTAATTGATAAAACAATATTGATAGTTGGCCAACAGTATACACAGTTTCAAATACAGGAAACAAAACATTACATAAACTGGTAAAGTGATGAAAATCCTCCAATTATTCGTCTAACGTGCAATACACCGGCAAATGTAGTTTTACCCGCAAGTGGAGTGAAACGAACTGAAGAACGCCTTGAAATTCCGCTAATTAATACGGTGTAGAATGCTGAGAACTGAATTCATTGAAGTTTTTCTTTGTCTGAATATGTTGGTACGATGGCCACACACGTTGAGTGGAAATAGAGTTCATCGTTCATCTAATCATCTTCGATTAGTCCTGACATTGACCCTATGCTGTGATTTACGATGTACGCTTTATTTTTCATAATATTGCCAGCCTATTACTATTCCTCTGCAGGGCAAGGGTTTCTTCTCATAAAGGGGAGGCATGAGCATTGATCACCACGCTTGCTCAACGTGGATTAACGTAATCAGCGTATATTGGAGAGACGGAGTGGGCCGTCAGGCCGCACCTACACAGTAATATTGTAAATGCAAGATTGTCAAAAAATATAGATCTATATATGGTGAGAGGGAGTTAGCCGTAATCCACCACGCGGGCCCAGTGCGGGTTGGTTGATGTCACATGGCTCCGAATGTTTGGCTCTAGGACATGCCGGTTTCCTCACGATGTTTGCTTCACCGTTTTGAGAGTAGTGGTGATGAAATAATTTAGATACACAAAGTAAAGCGCCTGTCTCGGTTCAAACCTAGGATCTACCACTTGTAAGTCGCGGCAGCTACCACTGGGCCGCCACTGCTTTGCTCTGCTTATTAATAATAGTATGAAATCCGTGATATATTATTAAGAACAGAAAGAAAGAAGGATATCTTCTTTCTTTCTTCACTCCCTTCTGCTCCGCCCAGAGCGGTAGGAGTCATTTGATGATTTCCCACCCCGAAAAAAAAAAAAAAAAAAAAAAGAAAGAAAGAAGGATATGATAAAGAGATTCAGATGCAACGTTACGCGCTCGTCTTCGTAATTTAATCTCGTGACAACCAGTTTGTCACCTAAAAATCAGCTGCTTACTGACTGGTTACGCAAGTACGCACGTTTTCCATAATGTACATAACCGTTATATTTTTACTTTTCACACAAGACGCAAAATGTTTTGTCATTAACGTCACGCGTTGTTACCTTGCATAACGACTTTGAACATTCTTCACATAACACATAATTTGAGGTAAACAAAAAAATATTTGCATAAGTATAAAACTAGTGTTAGTTACAATGAATAGAGAACAAATAGTTAGAAACTTTTTAAAGTTTGAGAGAAAGTGAACTGTTCATTATACGTAATCATGGATGTGACAAACTCGTACGCAAATGTCATTATGTTTTTCTTTAGTGGAATGACGAGACACAAGTGAACGCTTTCACCCATAGACGTGGACATACGAAGGAAACAAACTTAGCTTGCGTTGTGTGTTGTGTATGTTTTTAAAAGCAAGCGAAAATATTTTGCAGTTTATTTATAGCTATGCTACAAAAGATAGAACGGCTAATAGTTTTATAACTGTTACTCTTAGGAACAAAGGATTACCTGACCTAAGAGTTTGAACTTTATTATGAACTTAAAGCATAAAGACACCCAAGTGTGAAGCCACTTAGAATAATTTGTTCAAGATGCAACGTATACTAAACATGTCACCTGTAGTCACATAAACACTGGAACTTTAAAAGTAAAAGTGTCACTTACGAAACTCTACGAATGGAGCTCCATTCGTGGAATGAGAACAATTTATATATTACACAAATCAGTGTAGGTAATATAATAAAACATTATGTGTAAGACCGTTGTGAATGTTCACATAAAACAGTTAAGAAACTTCGCAAAACAGCCAAGTATAATGCTTCGTAGAAAAAGAATAGATATAATTTCATAACTTCGTCGCGGTGGTGTAAAAGACAAAACAAATTTTGATTTTCAATGCTTGGCTATAAAAAATAATTGCATAAAACTTTGCGGAGATATTGGAAGTAAAAATACAAAATTATAAATCAGTCTGTTGATAGCGAGCCGAATGAATTTCTTGGCTTGAGAAAATATAATGAACCATCTCTAGTTTACATATTTAAATTATTATATAAATAACCAGAGCGATAAAGTATGTTTTATTTATGAATTCGCGAAATTTTCGAAACTTGTGCGAGTTTTATGTAATAAAATAAGTATCACAAAAAGATAAATTCTAGTTAAAAACGGCTCTTATTTTATAACTAAAACTTGCATAAGAAAACAGGTAACAATGTCCAAAAACAATGTCTTTGTAAATTTTTTGTGGTCTCGAAGAAAATATCCTCAAAATCGTGTAATTAATATTCAGAGGACATAGTGGGTCAATGGCTAAGAAACATGGGTGACGAATCACCAAGCTGACCTCTTTTATCTTGCATACAGTGTAGTGATCATGTACCCATTTACGCACGACCACAAACCAAGTCCTTGTACAAATATGATGGACCTTACTGATGTTAAATTAAGGTCTGCTCACTGAGATGCATCACAACAATAACGAAGTTTTTTATCTTACTATCTTTATTGTTTACCATATTATTGCAGACCAGTGCTACACTAAAAGGTATAAAACTTTAAAACCAATTCCTTGTTATTTTTAGATAGGTACCTATAAGAATGTAATCTCTGAGAACATCCTTCTTAGTTATCTACATAGATTGTATAGCCCCGTTCCCCAATATATATCATTGTTCAAAATTATAAGGACTTGGTTTTAGCCCCTATATTTATATACGTTACTTAGAGTTAAAAGCCGTTTAAACGTCAAAAATGTGTGATTAAACAGTCGCTAATCATTAGTTAACTTTAAGGCACGTTTATAAAGTTTAAATATGAAAACTTCTAAAACCAAGACCTTATTATTTTTAAATACCTAAGTATATATTGTCATTTTATTAGTCATTGGGTACATCCATCTTAGTTATGCCATCCTGTTCTCCAATATACAGGGTGGCAGGAACATCAACGCGCAACCTACCATGGATTCAGAATATGATTCTGGACCGCTTTGAAAAAACTTGGTAGGTTATTAAAAAAAAAATAGATGTTCGATAAATTTTAACCGCGTAGGTATCGCACTTTTTTATGAAACAACAGACTTTTTTTTGTTTTCAAATGAATTAGAGAAGCAGAAAGCCTAATGGTATTTCTAGCTAGGCCGTATCATTATCAAACTACATTTTTTGCCAATTATACTAATGTTATATATACAGCGTGTCCCGAAACTCAACGATAACCTGGTACCGGGCGAGAGGCCAAGGTATACCAGTTATGAAAAAAAATCCATGTCACTTAGTCAAGCGTTAATAGACATTTTTCGAAAAGCCAAAGACCAAAGTCATTTGCCAGGAAAAGTGGCAAATGTTGTACCATTTTGAAATCTAGACTAAATGGGCCATCTTTTGAAATAACTTGCCAAGGGTAGTGTGATAATTTTTTTTTTCCACCATGGAATGTCAAAGTTAACTGACAATAATTTTGTAAACCATAACTCGTCACAACTTAATTTATTTTAGTTAGTTAACAATGTTTATTTCTTTGATTTGTGGTTGCGATTAATAGCACTGTTATTTGAGATTACATTATTAAAAAAATCACTGTAAAATTATAAAAAAATTGTGATCACAGTACTTAAAAATGCGACCAAGGGTGTCAAATTTTCAACTTTTTCGAAAAATGTCTATTATCGCTTGACTAAGTGACATGGATTTTTTTTCTTATTTTTTCATAACTGGTATACCTTGGCCTCTCGCCCGGTACCAGGTTATCGTTGAGTTTCGGGACATCCTGTATATGTTGTGTGTTATAAACTTATAATGATTATGTACCTATATTAAACATCGATCGAATGCTAACATTTGACAATCTACATTTGAAAGTTCTTAATTGACAGACATTGACAAGTGTCTAATTTTTTTTATCAGTCATTTAGTGAAATCGTCAAATCGTTGTCGTTGCGGCTTTTTGTAACATGTTACATGACGTGCTTGACAACTTGCACGCACGCTGTGGGAATAGATTAGTTGATAAGAATTATTCATTCTTAAGTGTAGTAATTTAAAATTTAAGTGTAACAATTACTTACTTTATGTCGTCAGATCAACGTCGTTCATAAGGAATTTATCATACGAATGTTAATTAAGATTTAAGGAAACTGACTTAAAATAAAAAGGATGTCATTTATTGAACCATATACAGACGCAGACCGCGAATAGGCAAAGGTAAGGTGGGACGCCCTCAGGCTAGGTGGAGCGACGATCTTTGCAGGGTGGCTGGTAGCAGCTGGAGGAGAGTTGCCGAGAATAAAGCTAAATGGCGTGCAATTGGAGAGGCCTATATCCAGTAGTGGACTGCTGTAGCCTGATGATGATACAGACGGAATTCATGGAAAACAAAATGAGATTATCTCAATGGAAAAACACAACCAAAAACTCACATTGAATGTCATTACCTATCTAAAAATACTCAAGCTCATACCTTAAAAGACCTTCCCAGAATTTCTAATTCTCTACATCATAATTTTCGAAGCTGGTATTTCAAAAAACAATACTTGGTAAACCAGTGGCCATTACTTTAACATGCGAGCCACGTCTCATCGGCATGAATGGTATATGTTGGGTACAAATGGCGTGAAACCGCTGTTTCGACATGTTTGACTCATTCATTTTACACTTTGGTGGTTATAAATTGGATATCAAAAAGGCCGATATCAATACTTGGTTATGAGAGGCCATTTCTCTTTTGATAAGGAAAGTGCAAGTAAATGGGCTTAACATTATCCTTACATATACTTACGTACGGTTGTAAGTTAATGACGTTAGCCGTCTCTTCTTTTTTCATCAAGTTACATCAGGGGCAACTCTCGTAATTTTAAGAACGTTCACAGTCTGATCTCAGTGTCAGTCCGTCAAAAATACCTCTAATTTCCCCACATTTTGACAAGTATTTGACAATGATTGTCTCTGAGATAAGATTGCGACTAGATTTTGAACGTTTTTAATTACGGGGATTGGCCTTCAATTCAGTTAGTTTCTGTGTAACATTATTGTATAAGCAGACGGTTTTTTAAATCATTAGGTAGCGACAGTTTTTATTTTACCTCTTTTAGTTTACCTTCTGCGCGCAATTTCATCCGAGTTTTTCTTGTTTTAACATAAAATCTATCCAATGACACTCGGCACTACTGGCAATTCTAATGGAGTAGTTTCTAAGATTACCCCCTACATACAAACTCACATGTTAAACCTCTTCATAATATTAGTATAGAAGTACCTATAGATCATCACTGTAATTTCTTCCGATTATCACATTACAAAAATTCGTTTACACATTATAAAAAATCGTTTGATACATCCGACTACCTGAAACAAAATAAAACAATAAATAATAAATATTTTTAACAGTTCAAGCAACACCATAAGTACACTTTTCACGCTACACCAGCTATACAGTTCATAAACACTGAAACAGTGTTGCCACAACAGATAATTGCATTCCAAATTGCGTTTTTATGTTCGAACAAAATATTCTGGAACAAAAAATGGAAAAGTCAGCCTTCAAAGCGTTTTATGTATAATGCGTCTGATTGTCTGATTACACTCTTAAGTCTATTTTAACAGTATGATTATTACTCTACAACGCAGGAAAGGGAAGTGACGGATGCAAGTCGATAATTTTCAAGGTGTCGGATTAATATTATTCTTATTTGTGTAGTGAAATGGTTTGCTTTTGTGTTTTGAGGTTATTTTAATTATTTTCGTCGTTTTCCTTCAGCGGATTTGTGATGATCGGGAATTTTAATTTATATTAAACTGAGGGACTTAATACAGTCTGAGCCGATAATGAGGTAACTGTTTCCAAAGGATTAAGAGGGTCTACTCCGAAGTAGTATCGGCCGAATGTTCGGCTGTTTCCTGCTACGAAGTTATTATTTGGTTCGGTCGGTTCCGATCCTACACTCCTAAACTCTTTCGAATATTGACTGTGGTCCCGACCCAACTGAGCCCATCCGAACTTTTTTCGCATTTTTCAATAATATTCGATTCGGCCATGTGTCGGTCCGATCCGAACATTCGCACTTCGTAGTAGGCCCCCAGGTTTTAAGCGAAAATTAATATTGCTAATTATGTTTATAATGCTCTAAAACTGCCTATATCATTATTATACGATGACAAGGATAAGTTAACGCAACTTTTACAATTTTAAATTTTAAGTAGGTAGGGTGTCTAAAATACACAAAATGATTCAGAATTTTAGGAACTATTAAACTAGACTCTGTAGCATAAAACTAGAAACTCCCAAGGTTTGTTGGTATTTGAGGTCAATGAATTTTATGTAGACCACCAAAAAATCGTGTAGAAAATTATCATTTTTACTTATTTCCTTCTTCGTAGACTTTCATAGAGCGCGTCATAATTTACGCGCGGAGTACTCCAGCCCCGCCCATCGCTTATTATCATATCGTTCAATTTGAACGTTTCGCCAACGGTTTCTCAATGCGCACGCGCCGCACGTATCAATTCACGCTTCCGTGACTACCCCCAATTACCTCTAAAACTTAATAGTTGCAAAAGATTAAAAAAAAACGCTCGAAAGTCAATGCCAAGATAGAAATTTGGAACTACACTCTAGTAATTCTAGCTAGACAATCAATATTTCGCAAATAATTTGAGTAGGTACTTAGGTAGGTATCGTAAACGGCCAGTAATCACGTGCGAGTTATTGACACCTACACAAAACAATTATGGTGGAAAATAAGGTTAATGGTGTCCGAACCTAAGCCTTTCGAAAAATCACTCGTGTTGTAATTTCAATAGACTTAAATCTCTCGGTAGCAGAATGCTGAAACGAACCTTTTTGGGCAGCCGTGAGGCACGCACTATTGTAGTTAAAACATTATTTTTACTTTATATTTTGTTAGGTATTTATAATTTGTGTATCAGGAACTGTGTCCAAATAAATGTTTTTTTTTTCTCTTTAAACCGTTTAAATTCTGCTACCGAAACATTTAAAATTATTTACCAGGAAAATTTTTCGTGATGAAACTCTTCAAACAACAAAAGCAGTTGATTCCTAAGAAACAACACAATAGAAGGCCTCGTCCGAAACGGCCCAACATTCTATAAATACGTACTAATCATCTATCAATTGGCGAATTTATGAAGGCTCCGTAGTCGTTCATAACGACCATTCAATTTCCTTTTCAGCTTGAATGTACTCAGGAAACTGGAGCATTTCCCCTCGCCACCGGCTCCCAATCAACCATACAATATATATATACGTACCTACATGTAATCACAATTGACGTGAATATTAAGAGGACTTCATTGTTAATCGGACTTCCGATTTCTTTATGAGAAATCCGAGTGATTTCATCCGTGGAGGTATAATGAAGACGGGATTATTATTTTATTGGAAAGGAATATGAATTGAGATTGATTGTTTTGGTATTGCGACGGTATTGATGTAATAGGTTATTGATCATGATTGGTGTGACGGATGTATTTTTGGGGTATCTGATGATGGTAGTAGCAGTACAAATTGATGACTCGTCAGATTTTGTCTTGAATCGAGAGTCACTTTTCGTCTTTAATATTGAAAAGCAAGAAATCAACCTAAGTAAAAGTGCCCTGATTATTCTGGAATTATACCCTTTCCATTAGATAAACCGTTTTTTGACAGATGCAACTAGTGATTGCAGCAACACACAATACATTGTTTGATACACGTACGGTATTATAATGTCTGTAAGAAGCCATAAATAAGATAATTCAATAAGATAAGGCAGTTTATATATTTATTTTATTACGCATTTGAAAGACAACTTTTACGTAATCTGAAATACGAGTATGTACGTTCTAAGACAGCTGTCAAAAAACGGTTAACCTAATAGACAGGGATTGGTTATAATTTCATTGTTCCTGTGCCTTCATTAATTTTCATAACTAAACTCAAAATAATAGTAAACATAATCATCTAAAAAATCAATTAAAATCGAATCTACAGCCTTAAAACACATTTATACTTAAATAGTTTTACAACTAGTGACGATAATTACTCGAAATGTCTCGTAAAGGTAAAAAGGGAGCACGGGTATTTCTTGCACAATCTATTTGTCTAACTTAGTAAGGGGTGAGTGGAGTTTAGAGGCTGCTTACCGGAACACAGCTCGTTAAGACCCGGTTTACTGCAGGCGCGTCCACATTGGTCTGGGAATACGTCGAAGAAACTAGGTACATCTTCGAAAACCTATTTAAAAGTATTGAACATTTCCATAAATGCTTGCCTGTATATAATAGGTATAATGTGTCGAATGCAGAAAATATTTCGTAATTAAGCGTTATGTACCGCTGTCACTCGATTATTATCTTAACATAAAGTTATTCGAAACGAAATGATAGTGAGCTTGACATTTAGATCGTCCCACATCCGATTAATTTTCATACTTAAATACGTCAGATAATCGTTTATTTACAAACATGTGGAACCACTTTCACTTCGAATGTTCTCTTTGATGACTTAAATATTTAAATGATGTACAGAGAAATGCATGATCAATCAATCACGGAAGACAGAACACAAAATTGTGATTTAAATGATAGATGTGACAGGTACCTAAATCTTTGACCAGTGTGGATGCATCTTGTGAAACATGGAAGTAACCTCAGGTCGGCGCGAGATGGTGCTGGAAGCGGATCCCGAGATTGCCCGCCCGGAGGTAGAGATCTCTTTATTAATGCACGCCCGTACCCGACGCCGACGCCGGCGACCTAACCAACTTTAAGAAAACTATCTCCAGTCTTTAGACGCGTCTCGCATCCTCTCATTTCGTCCACGTTAAACAAGTAACAGTTTATTGCTAGACGAGAAATTCTCAGCGAGGAATACCTTTTTCATCCAAACTAGACAATTTTCAAGTTGTCCGCTCGAAGAAAATTACACGGTGCACGTTGAAAGCGTCCGTCCGGTGATGTTAACTCAAATACTGTCATTAACGAAATATAGTTTCCTCTATGAATACATTATTAGAGCTTTCGTGCGTTGTATACTGGACTTGAGCATTTGCGATAGCGTGAATTTGAATAACAAACTTGTTCTGTTCATCGTTAGCTAAAATTGTGCAGATATGTAAATGCAAGGTGTTATGTGTACGCGCTGAGTGATGTGCTATGATAAATCCGGAGCGGACACCTCCGGGCGAAGAACAATGGCTTCCTTCCCGAAGCGGCGAGAAAGTGACGCGGTGTGTTCCCCTCACTAGATAAATAACATAATCTCCTCGGAGCATCACCACTTTACATGCGCATACGCTACTAACGTCACGTTACTGAGAGAGTTACTTTATTACCGCAACAACACTTATTGATGTTCTTTTTGTGTGATAATGAGGCAGATGAAATTGTATAAAAATACAACAAGAATAAACAATGCTGCAAATTGGATCGATATCATCTCAGATGTACGATTACACTATTCCGGAAAAATAAAACTGTTTCAACAACAGAGGAAATGCACTCAGATTCGTTTGGAATAAAATCATAGAATAATGTAATGTATGTAATGTAAACTAAACAAAAGCAATTATTGTTTATTTCTCTTTTCTGTTTTCACTATTATAATTACAAACACAATTCTGAGTGTTAATTGCATTGCTAAAAGAAAATAAACAGTGAATAAGCAAAGACAACTCATTTACACGCGGTTAAAGCTGGCGCCGCGCTCTGAGCGAAAATTAGTGCTCAGTGCTAGGAGTAGAACACAGCAGGGGTCCCAATCTGATATCCCTCTCGCTTATCGCTACTGGCCTAATTTATTAACCACTTACCGCAATCAATTCTATAACCAAACCAAATTCGGACGTGACCCGAAAAAGGAAAATTTTAAAGCGACAAAAACGGTTCTAACATCTTGCTCAACAAATTTGCGTTGTCAACGACAAGCGAACACTTTACGAAACTAGTCGTGATCGCTTAACCACAACTTTCCGCGTCGAGTAATTTTATTATTTATACGCGCCCACTTACTGGCTGATATTTCAAATGCTTATTACATGCTGGGTTAGTGCATACGTGACGATGTTAAACCCGATATGGCACCGCACTATGCTCAGCTCATGCCGTTTACGTCACATCCATAACTTAGAAAGTTTCTACTTCTGTGTCTTAATCTAGCTTTGCGGTGTCAACGAAATAAATAACCCACAGGAGCTTAATAAATGTGTACAAAAGTAATAATGACAAGCTCAATACAGAACAGCAGCAATTAAACCACCAAGATAGTAACCTATTTAAGGTAACGAGGTCATAAAATTTAACTGTTATAGTTAATTCCTGACCATAAAATTCCTGGGCGGGCGGTTTTTCAAGTAAAATTGACTTTATAATTTTCTCTTTTATCAGTTTTTACTTCCACAAAGAGGTTACGGCAGAATTTTGCCGGCAAACTTGAGACCTGTCGCTTACTATAAACTGGCCTTTTACCAAAGTCGCGGTGAGTTTCGATTATAAGTTGGTATGGACGGAGCGCTTTACACTTCGCGTCCGTTACGCTGTGGCCGCGAGTATGCTTTAAGAGAAATGTTAATGTATGCTGCATCAGGGATTTTTTGGGGATAGGGACAGTTTCGTGGTAGGTCCATCTGGTATTGAACGAGGCCGTGGGCTCTCGGTCAGCTCGCCGCAAACTGGTTTCGTTCATTATCAAAAGTCAATAACTTTCCGATGCATTCCGAGTCATGGCCAAGTGTCCGTTCGATAACGTAATAAGTAAATGCGGTGTTATCAACCTTTGTTGAATGCAGAAAGCACGATGTTGTCAAATCTGTAGATGAATGCGATTAATTTTATAAGGTTCTACTTTCTTTCGATTTTACGCAAGAAACTTTCGCCAAAAGCATTTATGTTGATCCACACAATAACACGAAATTTCTCTTTAAATTCGCAAAAGGCACACAGAATTTTATGTTCCGTAGCTAAAGTAGACACATTTTAATACCAGGGACGACCTAATCCGTAAGTTAACTGCACGAATAATTAGTAAAATACGTTCCCGTTTATTTTAGACTATAACTCATTTGTGCAATTAGCAAGATAAAACCCATTCTGAGAGCTTACCGCATACGTAAATCCAAGTATCCGAGTGCAATAATTTCTAACAAAACGTACGTACGTACTCGTAGGTACGGGCTCGACCGGAATGTTTTATACATTATAAAACCCGAACTAAAACGAATAGTTTTACTTTCATTTTCAGAAATAATGTGGTCGAGCTTAAAGTACTGTGGAATAGATTCATATTGAAACAAATTATGGTAGATTATCATATAGAATAAGATTATATAAAGCCCATTCAAAGGCGTAATTAAGTTTTCCATATGTCGTAATGGTAATTAACGATTGTTTTATTTCATTTTACGACCGTTTAGAATACTAGCTGTCTCTATTATTCAAGGTTTTCTAGTGCAATTGCACTTAAGTACGTAAGATAATAATGTTTTCACAACAAATGATTTATTTGACACGTTTATGGCGTGTAAGGGTACTAAAACTACTGTTATCGCATATTTAATTACAGTTGCCAAAGGTGTTGACCTTTTGATTACACTTAGGTATAAGTAGGTAGGTAATGGTGTTTTATGGATCAACTTTTGTTTGAATTGCTAATAGCTCTGAGCAATTACGTGAATTCTCTAAGCATGATCAGAATTTGTGAGAATTATATTATATAAGTACCAAAGGAGCAGTTACAACTATGACAAGAGGGAAGCCGATGAAAAATTGTTCACTTTTCATAGGCTCTATCTAGATGATGTTAACGGGATGTTGAGACAAGAAAAAATTGGCATTTTTATAATGTTTCTAGTCCTTTTATATACTTAGGTCTTTATTTATTTAGAACTTCAATGACTACACGGCTTCGCCCGCGTGGAGGTCGGAAATTATGCCACGGAAACGTATTACCGGGATAAAAAGTATCCTATGTATTAATCCAGGTCATAATAAACTATCTGTATGCCAAATTTCAAACAAATCCTATTAAAATCATAATACTAATTATTGAAATACTATCGTGAATTCATGCAAGCCTTTTTGTTAGAATACTGCTCAGAAAATCGGGTCATATTTAAATCATGATTCTAAAGACACGTAGCGCCATCTATCGTCCTAAAGCAATTGTGACCGTCGAAAGTTATTGTTCTTTTTCTCGGGAACAGTATTTTTTTCTTGATGAAACGCCATGCCCTGGTCTATGCCCTTTTCTATACCCCTGACAACGCATATGCAAAATTTCATGATGATCAGTTCTTTGGATTAGAAGTGAAAAGGTAACAAACAAACAAATTTACTTTCGCATTTATAATAACTATTAGTTAGGATTAAACTGGTATTCATAAAAATACCTGTGATATGATGTGATACACAGTTACACACACTGGTGTACTATATTATTTGGTAATAGTAGACAGTAAGAAGAGTGGCAGTCCTGGTTGTTCCGAAGGGAAGCCGATGGGAATCAGCCGATCGATTCTGTAAAAATCTCACCGTGAAAAGTTAGGTGAAGTGAGCTTAGAGTGAGCTGTCAATAGTGTCAATCCCTAGCATTAGTTGGAATGACAGCTCACCCCACGCTCACTTCACCTAAGTTTTCACGGTGAGATGGTTACAGAATCGCACTGCTGGGTTGTATGAAGGCTACGCCCCTGATAGGTACTTGTTCCGTTTCATTTCTGTTTGACAATCATGTTATTGAATAACATACCAACCGATCATGTTACGATACAGCAGCCTTAGATTAATAAACGCCTTAGATTAGTAAACGGAAACTTTTTTTAAGGGAAACAGTATAACAATAGTTTATTTTTAAATAAATATTTATTCTACAATTATTGCACCTACCACTGTTTGTTTCTGCATATCCCAAATAAAAAATTAAAAAACCTATGAAATCAAGTCCGCCTCTGTACATTTGAGTGCTTAAACGATTAAATAAATAAATATTCCAGGGCACATAACTCTTATATAATGAAAATTCCTTATTATAATTTCCATTAGCAGTAAAAGTTTATATAGCAAGTATAATGAGTGTAATACAATTTTATTACAGAAAGTAACCTACGAGATTGATTTTGCATAGTAATGAGATAGTACTGCTTTCTCTTTAACGAGGAAGCCAACACTGTTATTATCGGAAGCAAATGTTTATTAGGAAATTATATTTTATTTGCATAACAGAGGGGCCCGTGGCTAAATGATAACAGCCGCACAGGTCGATCGATCAGGTTAAGTTACGCTTGCCGCGGTTGGTCTGAGTGACCTTCTTTACATACCAAGACCCCCTCCGTGCCTTGGGAAGCACGTTAAGCCGTTGGTTCCGGCGTTAATTTGTGGCCCTTTGACAGTCGTTACGGGTAGTCAGAAGCCCGAAAGTCTGACAACCAGTGTTACCAAGGGGTATCATATTACCCAGTAACTGGGTTGTGGAGGTCAGATAGGCAGTCGCTCCATGTAAAATACTGGTATTCAGCTGCATGCCATTAGACTGGAAGCCGTTCCCAACATAGTGGTGTTCGCATACCTATGATTTTATTATTGGGACTGCAATTAAACAATCGTCAAGGTGATTCATGTGAAAACGACTACTACTTAAACTTGAAGGTCTACTCTTGTATTTACTATACTTTTAGTTCTTTCCCAAAATCTTTAGTTTTTGTCAAGTATTTTCCATTGAGACGGAAATCGAAACACTTTTTCTCTGAAAATGTTATCCGTACTTTTAGTATATTCACGCATCACGTAGAAAAATTATAGCAAATTTTAATCAATATTATCATCTTTATGCTTTCTTATAATTTCCTAACACAAGACCTAAAACCACCTTCCATTCGAAACCACACGATCAAATCAGCATAAATCCTTATTTACGGCAACATACGGAACCCGACACAGTAATCTGATGCAATCAAAGTTTACAAAGTCGAATTGTAAAGTAACACCCGACTTAGAGACAAAACAGTTTCCTGATTAATCCCGTAAACAAACGTATTTACACACGGTGCACACGGAAAACCGGATCGGTAAGGGTTCATGCACAGTGAGTGCAATTGTGTCTTTATTTTTAGGTTTGTACATAAATATGTACAATACATAAATATGTATTTAAATTAAACTCACTCATATATCTGATAAACCTCTCCTAAAGTGAAGGATAACAAGATTTAAAAAACATTTCGACAGTCGGCGCCAAACAATCAATAAACAAAGATCACTAAATTGCCTTAAATTTAAACGGCGCCGACTCAAAGTTATTTAGGTATACTTACATTAGTTTAAGAACTTAGTTATTAAGGTTAAATAAAAAAGGTTTATTATTTTTTGCTTTTCAGTTTTTTCGGCGGTTTGTTTTTTCTGTTAAAATGTTTTTATTTTATAATTGTTTTTGTGGCTATAATCTACTGATTGTTTGCCAAAAGGCAGGCATATGTGGCACTGAGTAGAGTAATAATACACAACTCTGCATTCAAATCTGTGAGTGAACAATAAATCTTGCCTATTTTCCTACCCTTCGGGTTGGATTTTTTTTCCAAATTTATATGGGACCAACTTTGGGGTATACCCTTTCAATAAAAAAAGAATTATCAAAATCGGACTACTCTGTAAAAAGGTATGCGCAGTCATACATAAAAAAAAAAAAAAAATACGCGTCGACTTAAGAACCTCCTCCGTTTTATTTCGTCGGTTAAAAAAACGAAACTGTTTTCATTTCGATGATTAATAGTTTCTGAAAATGTATGATTAACTTACTCAACACTGAAAATAGCTTAACTAAGCAAAACTCTCTTGAACATTTAAAATTAGCTAAGAAAATAGATAGTGCGATTCCAATTCGATCACGTTAAAGTAGACGTCTTCCAGTCAACTTTATAATAAATATTGATTTTTATTCTATGTTTTTAAGGGCTATAATAATTTGTAACGAAAATAACTTACAAAATGCAACCGACCAATGCAGGCGTCGGTAGAGACGCCAGCAGGTTAAGCTACCCGAAACTGTAAAATTTTCCCAATCAACCTTGACCCTTATGGTTAAGCGATAAAGTTGAAAATCTATTAAAGAAATTTGACAGATTGTAGTAGCTTCATGTGCTGGCGTCTGTACACCGCATCAAACAATGTAAAACCAAATATAGCTATTCGTTCGTGGCCCTAGTATTTTCCGTTCCCCTTTCACAGTTATTCTTACGAAGCTTGCTTACTGGCGCGAGCCTAATTGCGGCTAATCACACGAACAAAAATAGCAGCTAAGTACTAAAAGCCAGACAGGATCGATATCTTTATAATTGCTGCGGCTTCGACTTTAGTGTGGTTTGGAAATTAGCCAATAATTAGTATTGTTCGGGCACATTGCCTTAAATGGTGCAACTATATTGAATGAAGAAACTAAATAGATCGTGCGTAGAGTGTAGCGTTTCGCGTATGGAGCTACGCGCGTAGCGTCCTGTACGTAGCAAAACGCGCATAGCGTTTCGCGTGCAGCGGTACGCGCGTAACGTTTTTTGGTTTTTTGTGTAATGCTACGAGCGTAGCGTTTTGCGGTAAGTGCTACGTACGTAGCATTATGCGTGCGTAGTGTAGCATATGCTTGAAGCGTGACGCGTAGACGTTACGCGTGTCCGGCCAAAAAATCACAAAGCCATATTTTTCAATCATCTTTTGTCACATAAACATCTCTTGGTTACGAGTTTCATCTGATACATTTTCGTAAAGGTATCCGGTAAATGTCCGTACGTACCAAAACTCATACAATTTGGTTCCGATTTCGAGTTCTCGCTACTCCAGAACATTAAATCCTCTCTTTGTGGCCTCGCCTTTGGCCCGATGAGTTTGAGCGCCGTGAGATGCGTTGTGCTTGCAGTCAAAGCTAGGTATCACCGCGCTCGGTACACATAGCGAGAGCGCACTACAAATACTTTAATTCGCTCGCGTAGTTCCGAACAGCTAATGTTTTGACTGGATGTGGTTACGATCGTACAGCTTTTGGTTTTTTATTTATGTTATAATTCACTTGCATTTTTATAGGGTTGATACCGTGACAAAGCTCAAGCTACTTGTACTAGCTGGCTTTAAAAGGCTCTCTTTGCTCTTGCTATGGTCGCTTCAGGTTTAACCCTGTTCTTGGAAAATTAAACCATTAAAATAAATCTGTTTGAGGTGAAGTTAAAGCCAAATAAAAATAATTATTACTAACATTATTAACTGAAATGTGAGTGCACACGCCTCTGGTCCACCCTTCTGGAAACACAGGCGTGATGTTTTGTTTAGAGGATCGTGTCTCTATTTCGTGAAAGTTTCTGCTTTACTGAGATAAAACAAGAAAGTCTAACCTTCAGTGTAACCGCTTTCAACTCGTGTTTTAACAATAAAACAACAATTATAACTAAGTTACTGATAATAACACAAACAATTTCTTGGTTATATTAATATTCGATGACGCAAAACGTGCAGAAAGTTCCGTTATTCATTTTGTAGCGTCCGCCATAGTTTCTACTTACGCTTCTGCTAAACAATAATGAGTAAAAAGTACTCGTAACATTTTTGTTGCTGTAAATGTGTAAAACAACAACGGAAACATATAAAATAGAAAGTAAATTGCTTTGAGAATCTACAACTAATGTTACGGAAACGCTTCACTGGAGTTTAGTAGATAATAATAATTATGTTTATTGATGAAGATGGTTCTCATATTTTATTATGCGGTTGTATAACCTATACGAGATATACCAACCGATCTGGTTCTGAAAACTTGATCAAATCTCATATTTGCATATCTACTGTCAAAATTGTCATGTCAGATGCAGTTGTGATTGCTATCCCGAAAGATCAACGGCCAATGTTATTCCTTGACACAACCACTTGTACTCTATTCAATGCCATTCCATACGTCATCTTCTTTTTTATTTTTTGGGTGGGCATTCATCAAATGACCTCTCCTGCTCTGGGCTGAGCGGAAGGGCGTGTCAGACTTTTACTGACTAAAACCCACCCGTGTTCCTTCAGTTGCCTGTGCCGGGCCAAGGTATCTCTTTCGAACAACCCGCAGCCCCGGCGGCATCGGCCCTAGCGGACCCCGTCAGTTCGTGCTGACATCTCTTTGAGGCGTCTCCTGCGGCGGCTAGGCGCGCGAGGGCGCAGAGATTGCCTCTCCCTCACGCAATCCGCCTCCTCCTACCCCTTAGTTTTCCAATTTTCTTTGCGTTTTGCCTTCTTGGGCCAATCGGGTAGGAACGGGCCCAAATCGTCACGCCAGCGTTTCTTAGGCCTGCCTCGGTGACGTCGCCCGTCATTAAGCACCCACTGTGTGACAGTGTAACGATCCTGGCCCATCTATTCTGGTGCATACAACAGGTGTAACCCGCCCAGTCGCATTTCAGCCTCGTAGACTAATGGAAGATGATACTGTCAGAATGTTTGAATGTTTGTGAGAAGAATTCATGACTGTGTTAAATAAATGATATGTGTAAATAGTGTAATTCGCTTCGGCCGTTCTATTTAAAATAAATAAATAAATCATACTCTATTCAATGCTAATTCTTTCAGCTACTATCATAATGCATTTTTTTGCGTGCATTTATTGTAAGCTTTTTTAAAAGAACCTCAAAAACTAGGACCTTCCTTCATGCAAACCACTTCTATATCCTCTACGTCGCTGTTCGAAACGTTAGCAAAGCGAAGACTAAATCGTGTAATGCGTTTGTTAAACAAAGCTTCACGTTAGTTGCAGTGTTAATTAATTGTCCCCGTCTCGGTTCGCAAACCCTAATAACTAAACGTATAACTAAACTTTACGTATTACGTAAATTAGTTTATCATAGGTACGATATTTTTTTAATCTAAACCATAACCCTCCTTTTTGCTTCGTCGTAGTCGGGAAAAAATTTACGCTCTCTGATATCAGAAACACGCAACACACCTGACAACATAACATCATACTAGTATTCCCCGAAGGGTTGAGCAGAGGTGTTTTTCAGGAACACTCAGTGTGGATGTAAAAAAAATAAACATACAGAGTAAAACCTTTCAAAGAAAATGTAACAACAAAATAATTTTAGCTTTGTTTAAATGGCTTATAATTGTAGGTAGTCCATGTTTTTCCCAAATAAAGTACAAACGAATAGAAATGTTAAAGGTAAATTAAACCCTAAAGTTTCCTTCAGAACAACGGTTGGATCATGTTACTTTATAATTGGTATCATGATATCTCGCTGTGTTTTAACTAGAATAGTAACTAGCAGGTGTATGTTTATAGTTTGTGAGTTGAAATTAATAACTTTGTACGTTCAAAGCTGCGTTATAAGGTAAGTCAAAAGCTAGGAAAATACAAGAATGAGGTTGGTAAAAGCATTAAAGAGTTTCTGTGGTATAAAAAAAAATAAAAAAATATTTTATTGACTAGATAAAAATCCACATATCTACAACTTTTAATAAATATATATATATTTAATTGACACTTAAAAATACATGTTACAAGCCAATCACAATAAGAAAACAAACGAGTGTATTGCCACAAATCTGATCCTAACCCCCAAACTAGGCCTGGACCTGTATTTTAGGGGTCAGCGTTCAGCCATGGGTTCTATTTTCAATCTACCAGCACTGAGAGTGTCGCTACAGAGTTGACAGCGAAGGTTATTGCCATTTGGTAACACATAGTAAAAATTAAATATAGGAATTACAATTAAAATGACAGTTAAAGTTATAATTTTCATTATTTTTTTCTAATATTTTTCATAACTGGTATACCTTGGCCTGTCGCCCGGTACCAGGTTATCGTTGAGTTTCGGGACACCCTGTATATATTTATACATGTGTATATTTGTTAAATTATTACTATTTAATTATCTAATAAATGGTTATTACGTTATCTATGTGCATATTTATTGCAAGTTGTATGTGGATTTATATCCGGACAATAAAAGATTTAATTTTTTTTTTTTTTTTTTTTGCTAACCAATTAAGTTGTCAATAAAGTGTAAGACTAGAAATCACCTTGAGTACTGCCTACTTCTCTGAGGACTACAGGTGTGAATATATACATAATGACTCTTAATAGGTGCGAATTGCCAGGTAAGATTAATGTTACTAAAGCCACACTGATAACCTATGAACCTGCGACCTTTTAGACACGTCATGACACGTGTGTGTCATCTTGTGTCAGAGTCGTGAGATAAACGAGTCATGAAACGCCAAACCTTTACGTTCATGCTTGCATATTAATTTCTTAAATACTAAAGTTAATTAATGCTATTAAACCGATACCTTTTAGTCTAAAAATAACACATCTTAGATGCAATAAAGTCCGTCAGAAGTTGGCCGTAACATCCCAGCGCTGATGGATTCGTCTTCTCCTCTACCGATCTTTTTTCTCCTGACAGACCATTTTGTTTATATGTATGTATCTATCTATGTAGTAGTATTTATTCATGTATTTTCGTGATTTCCTAGCTATTTATCCCGTATGTTGCACCTGCCATGTTTGGTCTCTGCATAACCCCAAGGTTAACTGGTCGAAAATGCCTCAGGCATTAAGTCCGGCTTTGTACAGTATTTTTTTACTTGTGCATAAAATTTTAATAAATAAATAAAGACTCTTCAAGAATAAAAAATAAAATGGCAGTCAGATTTTTCACACTATCCTTTCAACTGCGATTGTAACAGTTCATTTACTTGGAAAGTATAACGAAAAAAATAAAACAATCCTACGTGATTAAAAAATCGTTGTCAGCCAGCAATCTCTAGAATGGAAAAAAAAATTAAAAAGTGATAGGACAAGCTAAAACTAATATATATGTGTATATATTTATATATTATGTACAGGTATATAAAAATGGAAGAGCTCAATAAGCATAAAAAAATTTGGTCGCATTGCTGTCCAAGTCAAGTGCCCAAAAGGCTGGCAGCATTGGCACGATGTATGAAAATGCTGATTCTATAAATAATTTTATTAGAAGTTTTTATTTTCACAGCTATTTAGAGAAACAATAGGTATAAGACAATGATTTTTTTTTTAATCTAACTGATACTAAAATAGCCCCCAATACCTGTCAAGGAAATACCTGTACCTAATTGAATTAGGTAATACAAAACTTCGGAAATAATAAAAAAATAGCAAATCACTGTATTTTTTTTTTGTCGACAGCAGTTTTTCTGTCGTTTTTTGTTCACCATCTTCGTGAGAAAATGCTGTGACTGTACATGACTGTAGTCTAACTACGTGCAATACTGGTTTCACTATCTATAGAACCTTCTAGGAGGCATTATGAACTTTAAAGTGTTTCTACTAAAGTTCAATGTTGCTTAAGGTTGTTGAGAAGTCAGTTGTTGTGGATGACTTTGCTCTATAGGTTTACAATACCTACCTGAGCACAATCGAATTTCAATCAAAATTCCTTTAAATAGTAACATTTCCTATAAATGGGTTTCCTTTTGTGATGCTGTTGTTCATGTTCATGAACATTGCTTACCAGCAAAGTCATTTTCCTACTATAGTATCAAACGTACACGACAAAAAAAAATCAACCACCAAAAATAAAACGGAAAAAAGATAATAATAAGATGTCAGAGGAAATTATGAAAATAGTGGCCACAGAGACCTAAGGGGCAATTCTCCCTCCTTCTGCGAAGCAGTCATGCTAACGAAGGAGGTGGCGGGATGGGCAAGGGAGAGATCCTCACGCCTCAGCCGCCGAGGGAGTCGCTCCGGACGTCGGGAGCCGTGTGACGACTCCCGGCCACCGTAGGCGCGGGCCTGCGGGCGGAGAGCAATGGGTAGCTCTCCGTCCGATCAGGACCAGGCCCGTGCCGGACGGCGCGTATGTGTTCCACGTGCGCCTCAAAGAGATGTCAGCGTAGATGACAGGGCCCGACAGGGCCGAAGCCTGCCGGGGTAGCGGGATCGTCCGAAAGGGTTACCGCTGCCCTGGTACATAAAGGGCTAAGGAAGGAACACGGGTGGGTTTTAGTCAGTAAGAGTCTGACACTCCCTTCTGCTCCACCCAGAGCGGGAGGGGTCATTTGATGATTTCCCATTCTGAAAAAAAAAAAAAAAAAGGGGCAATTCTCGTAATTTTAAGAACGTTCACAGTCTGATCTCAGTCTCAATTTGTCAAAAATACCCCTAATTTCCCTACATTTTTGTCATTGATTGTCGCTGAGATGGGATTGCGATTGGATTTTGAACGTTTTTATTGGCCTTCTAAAATTCATGCTGGTACCTACACTTATTCAAACTTTAAAAAAAACTTTGTTGCTATTATTTTATTTTGAAGATGAGAAACCTGCGTAGCGTGATCCTTTACGACAAAACAAATAAATGAAAAGCAAACATCAGTCCCACTTTCAAACACAAGGTCACATAGAGTGTTAATGAATCATTAAACATTGACATTGCCAAAACGCCATCACTTAACTTTCGAAGAAACCTAATGACGTAGTCAAATATCTCGTTGCGGATACATACAATCACAAACGATCATTAATCATTTATAATAACCATATTAGTTTGAAACCAGACCTAATTATTAACCTTCTTTGAAACACAAGTAGTAATTTATAACTAAACCAAATAATTATCCGTAAACTAACAATGAGGAAACAAACACATGTAAGGTACAATTTGTTAATGTCAGAACCCACAAAAGAACTGTCAAATTGTTGTATCTTTCAATTAGATTTACACTATACATATGACATGTATGTTTTAGTAAAAATAGTCAATTTGTCACTGTAACTTATACAAAAGTTCAAGGTGATTTTATTTCCGTAACGAGCTTCTCCCCGTGGCTTCGCCCGCGTGTATATCGGAAATTACATGAGTCTAATTACTTTTCTAAATAATCTAAATTTCTATCTGCCAAATCGGCCAAGCCGTTTCTGAGATTAGCCGGTACAAACACACGGACAGACAAAAAAATCTAAAATAGTTTTTTTTTCTTATAAGTACCGTATATACTTTCACATGAATTTAGTAAAAAGGTATTACTGGTATTCTGCTGTATCCGGTTAGAGTGGAAGCTGACTCCAACATAGTTGGGAAACAGTTAAGCAGATGATGATGCATTTAGTAAAAAGCTGTTATTTTAACATTACAGACAGACACTTCATTTTTATTTATTTGTATGTATAGATATACGACAATTTATTATGTCAAGCTGTGCCTTTTACTGGGGTGTGCCCTTCGTAACACTTTCAGTTGTCTGTCACGGCACCTTTGGCTTTGAACTGGACGTAAACATGGACGTAAGTTATGACTCGAACTGCATACGATCACGACTACTCCTAGTTTGTTGTGCAAGTTATGAAACAAGAGAGAAATTGAGCTATTGATGTATGAAAAAGTTGTCTATGATTTTATGTTTTGTGTACATAAAAATGTCCTTTGTTGGTTTTACAAAGTGCAAAGTCATAATTTTACCCACATTATTACATCAACCATGACTAAGACTTATTAAATACCAAAATTTGCGCGCAGTTAAGAACATTCAATGCCGATTGTCCTAACAAGAAACTTCATCTAATGAAGGAAAAAATAATAAAAACATAATAGGATTTACAATCGCTACCTCTCACACTTGCACCACATGCGGTCACAGCCGCGGATCACGATTAGGGTCAAGCTTCAAGGTCTACCGTTACATAATTCTTCAAACATTTCGTTCTACAACCGATACTGCATCGATACCTACTCGACTACATTGTTCGCCGACACTTTTTGATCGATTGATCGACGCTACAATAGAGAATCAAAAAAATAAACAACTCGTTTTCGGCCAACCAGCGAATCGAATAAGTCATTCAACTGTTTGTTTACTTTTTACGTTCATAACTTTGCGTAGTTTTGACAATAAGAAATAAAATGCAAAGGCGTTCTTTGATAGGCGAGTTTCAATAAATATCAATTGAACTTTTTATAAAAATTCCAGCCATTTCAATGTCATAGAATTTAATATTCCTAAACTAAACTCTAATTTTTAATTTGTCATCAAAATGATAGCTGCAATCAACCTTTTTTTGTCATGTTGACAAAAAAGTTTGACCCCCGCTGTCATTTTAAACTAGCAAATTAAAAATCAGAGTGTAGTGATCTTAAATTACTTCATTTAAAAAGCTAACAGGCTTAAAATAATAATAATAATATGTACAAATTGTAGAAGTATATAAAAAGGAGGGGAAATAATCAAAGGGCATCAAAACATTCGTCCGCATCGCTGTCAATAGGAAACGTGCGCAAAAAAGCTGGCAACAATGCGACGTTCTATGGCAACGCTGATTCTTTGGCCAAAAAATAGGCCATCCCTCTGGTCACGTGACGAGTCGACCAACCGCTTGGCGATGTCTCGAAAAACTAAGTGGGCACACGGACCCCATGTTATGTCATTAGTGTTTCAAACCCAACTACCTACTTAATGAATTTAAACTAACAAATAAACAATCAGAGTTTAGCAATACACCATAGTAAGTTTTACATCAATATCCACATTAGTTGAATCACATAAAAGAGCATTTCAAGTACATATTTTTTTGTTTACTAAGGTAAACAAAACAACAATTTTTCAAACGACTGATATTTTTTTTTCGTGAAATAAAATTGACGTCTGACAGATTTTGTATCGAAGAACTATCAAAAATTCAAAATTATTCCTCGGATAAAATTATCTGGCGTTAGAAAAATTAGCCCTTAGTTACAAGCAAGTACACACACAAGTTACAAAAATAGGAAAGGACAATTTCTGTGATTATTTTATTTAATAAGTAGGTAAGTCCTTGTATCAGTTTGTGCCTACTTAAGTGTATAATTTATTTTTTTAAGATACGATACTAATTTTGAAGGTTTTTTAGTCACTACTGGAAAAATTCAGCAATAAATTCATATTTGCGTGCCTCACAATCACGACAAAGCTCTATTTGCACACAAATATTTGGAAACATAATTTCAAAACAAACGAATATTTTACAATTCTTCAGTGTCAAAAGAAATCATTCACCGTTCAGACCTTCTAAGTGTCAACCTTCAAACGCTTATTCAATTCCATAAATAGTTTGAAAACTGTTAAGCGGTAACTTGCATAAATTTTTCACAATAGCATCGTGACTAAGGCACTCGACTAACTTCCAAAAATATTAGTTCCATAGACTTGCAATAGCTTAGACGTTTACTTTAAGAAATATAACGAAACATACCCATAGCACCCTCTCGCCTAGAGAGGAGGTCTGTGTCCCAGCCGTGGGAACGTTATAGGCTGACTAGCTGCGCCCCGCGGTTTCACCCGCATAGGTTTCGATCCCGTGGGAATATTTTCTTATATGTTAATCCTGGTTATAAACCATATGTGTGCCAAATTTCATCCAAATCCGTTCAGTAGTTTTTGCGTGAAAGATCCATCCATACAAACTTTCACGTTTATAGTATTACTCGTAGACTCGTAGTAGCATTATGATGATTGTCATTTGGCTTCCCCATATGTATTTTTAAACCTCCGCGTCAAATTCCTTGTTCCCCAACCAACCGCGTCGCATCGCATCGCCCGACAGCGCAATAACTTCGTTTTCGCTAAACGTTCATTCTGAGTGTTTTTTCTTTTTGCTCGGCCCCTAAGGGCGGTAGCGTGATGTTAAATAGCCTACACCGTTCCTCAAATCTTCATTGAGCTATCAAATGTAACAAGATTTTTTAAATTCCCACTGGGACAAAATCGCAAGCAACTAGTTTAATAAAAAATCAGAATATTTAACAAAACAACTAATTAGTCAACAACACAGATTGAATCCCATAAATTAACGCTAAGTCGTGACTCGTACGTTATTTCGTACAACACACGATACCGTGCCAATTTCGACCTATTCGTGTAATCAATTAGTAAATTTATTCAGTAATTAAACACGAGTTATCCGTATTTGTGCTTCATTAAAGTACGCAACTTTTAATTCTTGTTCCATCGCAAAGACGTACCGTTAATTTAGACTTAAGGGTAGTTGGACTTGGAAGTGAGATGAAGCGTTTATTTAATCAGCCTATAATGTTCCCACTGCTGCGACACAAGGCTCCTCTCGGTGAGAGGGAGTGGACCGTAATCCACCACTCGAACCCAGTGCGGGTTGGTAGATGCACGTGTCTCCGATTTTTTTGTTCTAGGACATCCCACGATGTTTTTCTTCACCGTTTTGAGGTGATGATGAACAAATATACGCAAAGTAACGCCCCTCTCTGGGTTCGAACCTACGACCTACAACTTGTAAGTCGCAGCTGTGGCCTGGGCCACTACTACGCTAACTTTAATTTAGGTACTTGTTAGAGGGGGATGAAGCGTGGAAAGATTCGGGCAACCTCCACAAAATATTTTTTTACACAATAGGTACCTAGATTTTCACAAAATCAACTAACATCAAATAATACTAAATCAAGTACAGACCAGTACATCTGTATAGCCCAATCTACATTTGGAATATCTGAAGCGCTGATACATTCCAATACCCAATTGATTTATATTGTTCGATAACAATCGCAAATTTACACTGCGTGTTTATCAAAATCACTATCTATAGGAGGCGGCACAATCAAACATACCCTCTGTAAATATCGTAAATATCACAATATAAAACCTTGATATTTGCCTGCTTCATGTTCTCTTTTATAACCTTTTACTACGCTATAGTAAACAAAAGAATATCAGAGTAGGAATTTCAAAACAATAAGGACGTGTTCGATGCCATAGTTAGCATTGAAATGCTTATTAGGCAGGTATACTTGTAAAGAGTTGCTTAATTTTAGTGAAACCTCACGTTATATTAATTACCTAAATACAAGTTTCGTTATACCTTATTGTATAGCCTGATTTCTTATTGCAAATAAACCGATATTAGAAATCTTTAATTGGCAGTACGTTAGTTATTTTAACAATTAAGTAATTCACTAGTTACATAAAAAACTAGAAGATTTATTGAAATAATTCAATCGACATGAAATCAATTACAAATCATGACTCGTAGCTTTCATTAAAATAATCTTCAATACTATCATTAAACTAGTCATAATAATATAAACAAATCATAATAGTAACAGTACCGCGTTCAAATGCCCAGCACACCGATCAATTAAGTATTATTAGACAGTTTGAGTTCATTGTCAACGAATGACCCTCTGTACTTAGCGTCACCAAAGTATTCAGGCCAGTTATTAAACATAATCACGATAACAGCTGATAACCCGCGAACACAAGTACATTTAGCAAATGACCTGTCACAGGGACAATTGATTCATGAATTTAATTTAGATACGAGTGGGCCAGTTACTGGCCAGTAGCCAGTGCTTGTCATTAATTTCGATACTCGCTTGATTAATACCGCTTTGTTTGAACTTGCATTGTAAAACAAAGGGCACGCGCGCATTTAATCATGGAAATTAGATCTGATATGAAAAATCAAAGGTTTGAAATGCAATTATATTTTATTTTATTGGAGGCTGTAAATGGTGGGTTTTAATTTGATGACGCGTACTTCATGCACGATTTTCCCTTTGGCCCTAGAGTGCTATTTGAGATTGGATTTGAAATGGTCCTCATACCAGAAATATTTATGCATTTATGATGTCATGGAATTTCATAAAGTCTGCTTGATTAATACTGCTCTCAAACGGTGAAGGAACACATCGTGAGGAAACCGGCATATCCTAGAACCAAAAATTCGAAGGCACCTACCAACCCGCACTGGGCCTGCGTGGTAGATTACCGCCCACTCCCTGTCGAAGAGTGGAGGGCTGTGTCGCAGCAGTGGGAACATTATAGGCAGATTATGCTTGCTGAATAGGTTAAAGACATATTATTATTTTCTTATATAATATCGGCCCTAAATCTACTTCATAAAAATCTTAAGTTCATTAATTCATTGACAAACAACGCACAGCCTTAAGCGTTAGATCTAGAAGCAATTTTCTGGAATTTCAAGAGTTTCCTAGGTAACGAAAGCAATAAGGAAGGCTTTCTTAAAATTAATCCGCGAAAAGGGTGAAGAGGTGTTGAAAAGTTTACATGGAAGTTCGTCATTTTGTCGATGGGTAAATAATTCTATCAGACGTACGGCGTACGGTTTATTATAAGAAAAGCTCAAGCCCTGCTAAAAATATTTACCAGTCAGCAAAGACGTAGCGAGGCTGACAGTCCAGACGTACGTTTAAATAGGTTCCTACCGTTGCGTGTGTCCTATGAACCATTCCATTCATTTATTCCATATGTCGTCATCCAGCAACAAAAAAACCCAGACCTTTTCGCAATTGCCATAACCATGCAATGCTTATATTGTCACAGCTAGAACAATAGTACATCTACCCACACCACTTGCCACACTCTCTGCGAATAGGGGCGTACGCGCATGTTCTGCATTCGTTCTGCGCCTGGCCCACGCGTCTGGGGTCAATGTTAAATAATTAAATAATAAACGTACATCGTAATTGATGTAACGAATTGCATAATAATAAAATTCATTGTTTACTCATAAGTCTCAGTTATTTATTGTCCATGTAGGTATGATTCAAGGCAGGCGTGGGTAAGACTATAAAATAATATTTTGTAAAGGTCGTTCATATCATCGTGCGTACTGACTTTTAAAAGTAAACGTTATCATTGTGCCTGCCATTAACAAAAACCTCTTCCGACAGCTAGATAAAGTCGGATGCGGTACAGTCAACTGTGGGTCCAAGGGAGCAATCAATCTTTGATAGCATCTTTACTTCGTAGCATCAAGGAGTTGTTTTGTACAATGTCGACACTACAATACGATAATATATGAAAACACTGGCTAGTAACGCATAGAGTATTTTGAAACTATCAAAAAAGTTATTTTTCAAACAAAATAAATATTAGTGAAGGTCCGAGTACGGGTTTTACCCATCTTTGACTAGCTACAGTGACTAAATTATTCGGTATATTTGGTTGAATTTTTGTATGCAGATTGAGAACGTCAGTAGATATAAGCATACTTGTAAGTGATTGCCAGTAGCTTTACCAATGCAAGACGCTGCTTTAGTCCAACCTGAGTCGAGACAATACACTGCTCACCTTGAATACTACCAGTACCCACCTAATGGTATTGCTTCTATGTACTGTCGTTTATGTAAGTTATTAGTTAATAGCAATCTCTCAATACGTTGAAGCGTACTCAATATCGTCTATTGTCCTGAGCAGCTGTAACATCTAATAACGCTCTCAAAAGATTTAGGGCGGATTTTTCCAACGCCAGATAACTTTATCGGACGAATCATTTTGAATTTTTGACAGTTCTTCCATACAAAAACTGTCAGTCATACATTTTATTCCACGAATAAAAATTATTGGTTGATTGAAAAATCAGCCTTTAGATATTTAGTGGCTTTGATCACGTCTTCTGAAAGCTGAAACTATTTCTAGAGCTATCGATAAATGTCACTTTGACGACTCTTAATTGTTTCTTATAAACCTTGAATAAGTATTTTGTTATGGCTACTGTTTACTTAACATGTACTGGCAACGCCGTAGAAAAATGTAGGGCTGGTTTTCCCAGATAATTTTATCGAAGGAATAATTTTGAATTTTTGACAGTTCTTTCATACAAAATCTGTCAAACGTCAATTTTATTCCACAAAATAAAAATTCCGTTTTGTTTGAAAAAACCAGGCGTTAGTTAAGTACCTAATTCTGTAATATATTAAATCTTTCCAGGGTTGCGTAATTACGCAACCCTGGAAAGATTTTAAACTAATTTTTAAATGACCGTTTTAAGTTGAGTTTAATTAAACTCAACTTAAAACGGTCATTTAAAAATTTCGATTTAGGTGCTTCCTAAGTATAACTATGTTGGTTAAAATATCATTGTAGTTTTTGTCTAATTTTATCTAAAATGCATCAAATAAGTCGCTTTTCGTGTCTCACTGTGTAACCGCTTTGTTCTTCTAAACCCCGCAACGAATTTTATAATATATTTATATTACACTTAAATATAATAAAGAAATATCGATGTTTTGTCAAGTCCTAAAAACCGAGCGCAGCAGGGGCGGGTCATCATCATCATTTCAGCCGAAAGACGTCCACTGCTGAACATAGGTCTCCCCCAAGCAGGGGCAAGTCGCCAGTCACAAAATAAATCCAAACCAAATAACTCATCTTCAAAGAACACAGCACAAAAATAAGTAATACTCATTTAAGTCATGAACACCACTCCGTTGTACCCCGTGATTAAAAATTAGCACCTACCCCGATACTATCAAACATTTGTATCGACTCATGTCCATTACTTGTCTCAGTAGCGGCTATCGGCAGCGAAATCTTACCCGTATAATAATCTGTTATCTTAATGACTTACTGTACAACAATTAGATACTTTAACAATACAGTAAAGGAGCTAGATTATTGCTTCGTTTGGTTCATTAAACTTTTGGCGCCAGTTCGATTTCTTACTATCTATTATTATTAATTCATTTCATAGTAGTCGGAACGACTGAAGAAAAAAATGCAGGTATAATAATAATATCCTACTAATGTATTACTAATTATAAAACGCGAAAGTATGTATGGATGGATGGAAGGATGTCTGTTACACTTTCACGCAAAAACTACTGAACGGTTTGGCACACATATAGCTTATAACCAGGATTAACACGTAGGATAATTTTTATCCTGATCTTACCACGGGATCGAAACTTATGTGGCTGAAACTGCGGGGCACAGCTAGTTAGAAATTATACTATCAAATGACGACTGTCTTTTTGAACTGGACTGTGATTATTTCTCTCTGTCAAAGATCTACAAATAACAGCTGGGACCAACGGCTCGAGGGGTCTCGAAATGTAATAGATGGTCACCCATCCACGGATCGACGTCTGCATCCGTAGCATAACTTAACAACCCGTGCGGCTGTTATTATTAAGCCAAATACAAAAGAATAAAATACTTATATAAAAAAGCAATACAAAAGTACTCTATAACTAAATATAAATAGATCTGAAATGTCAGACTATGTAGCTCAGTTCCACTCAAACAAATAATAAATCTATCGGTTACTAGTTACATAATAAAGGTCAAAGGCAGACAATCCAAAGCAATGAGCAAATAAGTATGACTAAAATTATCCTTACGTACTTCTAAACCGATCTATTTAAATTTATTCGCAACTGTACCTGTTGATCCGGCATTCCAGTCATGACATTTGACATGAACCTTGAAACGCAGTGCCATGAAGGTTTGTCCATCTGTCGTGACCCGACATTGTCTCAGAACTTGACAACGCCCTCTATTGTTGAACACGACATTAATTATAATTCATAACACCTTAATGAAGTTACAAAATTGAACCGCAGTAATCGAACTGTTCGACAATAAATAAAACTTATTACAAATCTTTTGATTAAACCTCCAAGGGTATATTATATTAGACAACGAATGAACAATCGAATTCAATTTCGAATAAGTCACTTTCCAATGAATCGATTTTCGACGAAGTAATAGCTTAGGTAGTTTCGAATAAAGGCTTTGAGAAATCTGAACACTACCGTACTGAATAGGTACGTTATGAAAAATGGTCGAACCAACTGCTTTACTTTCTGCGTACCAAATGAAGAAATATTTGATGTCTGTAAACAAGAAATAAATTGTGTCTCAGCTATATCTCATTTTACTTAAAAATGTATTCGTCCAAGCAATCCTAGTTTGAAAGTTTTCTCCCGTCTCCTTCAGCTTTGTCTTTGGCAAGGGAAGCCGGCCCCAGTCGTTCTCTTATGACGGTCCTTTTATTAAGAACAACATACCTTCTGCCCACGACTTAGTCCATGTACATTTTTTGTTGTAACATAAATTATATCCTATGACACTCGGCAATAGTAAAGCTTTCCATTAGTGAAAGAATTGTCGGAATCGGATCATTAGTTTCGAAGATCACCCCCTACACACAAAGTCACAAATTTTACCTCTTAATAATAATTTTTTCTTTTTAATTTTATCTCTCTCTCTTTACCTCTTTATTTATTTATCCATTTATTTCAGGCATCAAAGCCCATGTAAACACAAAACAAAACAAAACACAAAACATGTGTGTTTGGTATTTCTTATGTGGGCCTAAAAATACTATAAAAATAAAAAAATAAAATTATTGTTGTATGTATATACAACAATAATTTTATTTTTTTATTTTTTCTTTATTGGCCAACCAACAATAATTGTTTACACTGTAAATATTTAAAGTGCTATCTACCATAATCTAGGGTTAGTGTAACAATTTCTTACAGGTTAGCACCGCATGCCCCATAAACATTAGGTTTGCCACAAGCACTATACAATAATATTATAATATTAATAAATAACAAATAATAATAATATTATAGTATAGTATAGTATAGACATATAGTTCATGACCCAAGGACAGGCGTAGTCGTTATATACGAGAATTAACAAGGGCTGGACGGAAATTCTTAATTATTATAAGTATTAATATACTGGGTTTAAGGTTGATTATCTTGGGTAAAAGGAACGTAAACGTCAGGCACAGGTTGTAAAGAGAAAAATGGTTTCGCCTTATTCCAACGACGTATTTAGATATTTAATTAAACCTGCTTAGTAAAGTTCTTGTTCGTTTCCTTACACAACATGTCCTGGAAGTAACACAAACCAGCAAATACCCCAATCAGAATATTATGTTATAATCACAATACATACACTTTTTTTTACAATTATGTAAACATTGATTATTAATTAAATTAGTTATACTGATCGTGGAAGAAAATTGTGGTCACATTACAAATCTACACACGCACACGTATAAGGATCTAGGGTGGTAGGTACTTCGTACATTTTGGTTTGTTTTGGCTGTACAGTGGAAGTGTGGCTGTAATTAATATAAAATTTCAATTATTTTGGGGATGAAAATTTAACTATATTACAGATGACAGAAATCGATTCAGTAAAAGATTCTGAACAAACTACTTTAATTATTATTTTATTTTTTTAATGAGAGGATTAATAAATGTGTATTGATTCAGGGACACATTGCGTAAAAATATAAAAAATCAAGGTACTGATTATCAAGGTACTGACTGTACTGACAATCAAGGTACCTACGTCATTAGCTTACCTTTTGGTTTTAAATACAATTCTACTTAAATTTAAAATGACTGTTAATTTGGATGCAAATTCTCAGAATCATCAGGTAACATCACGTAGCTATATCATTCTTACGTAACCTTTGTTTACAAATACGATACGAGCTTTTTTATAAAGATAGCATCATACGGAAGCAAAAAATCCTTTACCAGTTTTTTGCTGCTTATGATTAATAACAGTTAGCTTTAAAAAAGATTACGTAATGAGGATAATCTTTGAAAAGCGTTGCAGATCGTGTATCTTTATTCTTAACTAGCTGATGCCCGCGACTTCGTCTGCGATCCAGGATGAAAAGTAGCATATGTCCTTCTCCGGATCATGGTCTACCCATGTGTCAAATTTCCTCTAAATCCGTTCAGCTGTTTTAGCGTAAAAGCGTAATTCTTAAATTTTCTAATTTGCTGCGCAACTTTCTTAATTTTTTTTTTTGATACGTACCTTCTACGGAGTATTAGAAAACTTTAAAAAAATGTGGATGAAATCGGTAAAGTCGTTCTCAAGTTATGGCGTGACCAAGGGAAATGGGGATTAATTTTTATATATACCGTTAAATTTTGATCGTTTTAATCCTTAAAAGGGGTCATTGTACTCATCATTATGAACAACTTTTACTACGGGACCAACCCTGAAATCGTAAAAAAAAACCGGTGACCCATACAGTATGTCGAGTTATGCGAACATAAATCTATGGATCAACTGATTTTTTAGAATTGATAAAAAAAGGTCCTTACAATGACCTCTTTTAAGGATTAAAACGATCAAAATTTAACGGTGTATGTAGATTAAACGTATTTGAATAGCAAAAACCAACCAAACCTACTTTGATGTAAGCCCTCTGTTTTAGGCACTTTAATGATTTCGGTTTTAAGATATTTATCTACTTAGCTACTGAGCAAAATTCGCGGGATAGAAGATCAAGTATCAAATAAAAAGAATTCAGAAAATAATAAAGACAATTTAATCAAAATCAAAAGTCATTTATTCAAATTAGGCTGAGAATCGGCACTTTTCGAGCGTCAAAATTACAAAAGACAGTCCCCCAAAAACGCCCGCCCTTCACCACTTCCTAGTGCTTTCGCTGGGAAGAAGAAGTGCTGCAACAAACTCCCCAGCAGAATATACACCTAATGATAATATATAATTATCATCTGATAATATATAATTATCAATACGTATATATGATAGGTATAGAATATTATCTTATCCTTCATGATAGCAATTAATTTAATAGAGGTAGACGTTTGGACGATCCTTCCTTTTCAATGGAGGAACACCATACTTCGTTGCACCTCCAAAAGGCAAGACAATGTCCTCTTTTGGCCTGTAATAGATTATGTTCAGGTATATATTTTTTATTTTATTTATAACACTGTTAAACCCGCACTTAAATCCCGCTTTTCTGTGCAATAATGAACTACTTAAGTCAAACGTATAGTAAAGTATATCAAACTATGTATTAATATATACCTACGTTACTATAGTTTAACATCAATTTTTTTAACAACTCTGAACGCCCATCGCAGTCCATAATAAAGTCCTAAACAAAATATTTGCATCCATAGTCCTTTGATCCGCTAACCGGCTCTGGCGAACCGTTTCAATCCGAATTCGTCCAATAAATGCGTAGTCATGGTTAATGCATGTCTCGTTATTTTCGGCACAGACGGGCGGGACATCAATCTGTATCAGTTTGTTTGATTGGCACGCCTGATCCCGCTCGTCCCTGGGCATTTAGCCCCGCCGGCACGCTTTACTCCATGGCTACTGATTTAATTATCTGTACCTACCAATTCATTTTTCAAGCTTCAGTTGCGGCTGCGATGTACGAGGGTTAATTGTGGTTTGTTGGGAGTTTAACTGAAATCTGAGATAGAAAATGAAATATTCGAAATGGTTTTTTTTTTTCTCATCTAGATTATATCTAATAGAAGATGTCTAGCAGATTACTAAGAAATGATTTGCTGTGAAAAATAAAATCAAAAACTTACATAATCAGCCTATAATGTTCCCACTACTGGGACACAGGCCTCCTCTCTGCGAGAGGGAGTGGGCCTTAATCCACCACGCGGGCCCTGTGCGGGTTGGTAGATGTCACATGTCTTCGAATTTTTTGGTTCTAGGACATAGATTAGATTTGGTAAATAGACAATAAAGAAGTTAGCGAACCATTTTCTAGATAAATCTTTTGTTCATCAAGCAGCTGCAAAGTACCGCAATTATTTTATATTCACGTTAACGAAAAATTAAATCGATTAGATAAACATACCGTAATTAGCATCACACCCCAAACAGACAGTGACAAATTCGCTTCAAACATCGCAACGTCTAATTTATTCAAAGTTCATTAGTAAAATTAACGCCATTCCACACACAGAACACAGACAAACTTATGAGATATTAACATGTGTTACTAGGATTATAAATTAACAATACAATTACAATTTACACTGTAATTTAGCTACCGAAACTAACGTACCGCATTCTAACTGTGTTATTCATAATCTCTATGTGACGTAATCAATCCCGCGGCGGGTTCACATCAAGTATAAACATTGTTTGGAAACGATGCCTCAATGACAATGTAATTTACAATGTCGAGATGTTTAATTAGCTGGTTGTATTGTTCTTTATTGTCGGTCGAAGTGGCGGTGTTTCGGGCATTTCTATGTCCAACAGTGGACATCTTTCAGCTGAAATAATAATGATGATGATTTTTCTTTCACATATAGTTATTGTGATTATTCCTGTGATGAAAGAAAAAGTTTTAAATTGGATAATGTTACGAATAATTGACTTTATGTTATAAAATGAATGTACGTTATCAAATGAAGAATCTCTAGATGTAATAAGCCAGATTTTTTTTTTTTATAAACACACGCTTTTCTGTATCGTTTCAGATATTTGCCAATTTATTATGTAGGTATCTACATAGGTACATAATAAATTGCCGACATCGGAATTGTTTGTCAATTGGAAAAAAATATAATAAACTTGTATTATATGATGTCAAACATTAAGAATGAATAATAAATAATAATAAATAATAAATATTCCACAACTATCACACAACGCCATCTAGTCCCAAGCTAAGCAGAGCTTGTGTTATGGGTACTAGACAACTGATAAACATACTTATATATTTCTAAATATATAAATATTATAGATAAATTACACCCAGACACAGAACAAATGATCATGCTCATTACACAAACATTTGTCCTGGGTGGGAATCGAACCCACGACCTCCGGTATAGCAGTCAGGGTCACTAACCACTAGACCAACAGGCCTAATAATAATAAGAATAATGGAAACCTTTCTCAACACCCAACCTACAACCTATTGTATTCAACTTGTTATAAAATCAACGCAAGACACACCAAATTAGTATATTGAGTAATAAACACAATACAATATTAATAATTCAACTTTGACAAACCTTTTTTTTATATTTATGAAACTAATGCATTTTTATTATTCGACATAGCTGCAAATTGCAGTCACCCTGCAATTTGCAGCTATGTCCAAACCGCAAATTAGGAACGGTATCAACTTCTTTAAATCAAATCTCGTTACATTGTCATAGCTCTATTTCTTTTGAATAAATTAATTGATAATCATGCTACGAGAGTATAGTGGCTACCATTTCATTGATAAATGATTTATTTCTGTAAGTAGGTATGTACAAACACGTCAATCATATTTTTAACTAGATGAGGTCGGCGTTTCCTCTCTAACTACTCTGAGAAGAAAGGCGAAACAAACTCAGAGGTCACAGCCTCTTTTAAAGTCCAGACATAATCTTGGTCAGATCATGTGAAGACCATGTAGGTTCGTGTCTGAAATGGTCTTTTGAGATAAGAACCACACAGATTGAGTGGAAGTGTCCAGTCAGTGCACGCATTTGTCAGAAATCGTGCAGCTGAACTCAGAACTTAAGAAGCTCAACGATTCGACCAACAATACCAAAAAAAAGGATAAATTACTCAAACTGCCAGATCATGATTAAAACTAACTAAGAAGGAAAAAAATAAAACAGAAAATAGACGACCGACCATAGTCCTCACAAGTATAATAATTTAAAAAAATATAATACTTTACAAAGAAAATATTAATGTCATAAGGAAATTAACAAACTTAATATTATCAGAACTTGTGTCTTCTATTAGGTACGCGTTAAATAGGTATCATACACAAATCGTAAAAGTGACACAGTATCCTTTGACCCTCTGACCAGAAAGAATGCAATAAACGCCGTTTACATTTACATAGCTACCATAGAGATTTACATAGCTACCATAGAGCAACTGCCACTCTTATGCCCTTCTCGATATAACAATCTCTGAACTTAAAGTGTTGCTACTACCTACATACTTATACACTAAGTCACGAATTCTTAATAGGTACGCCTAGAGGGCAATCAGATAGAACTTTACCCTATATTGCCCTATATTAGTAACCAAACGTCCTCCAAGTCCCTAAGAATTCAAATTTCAAGTGACTATTTCAAATAATTGATATTACAAAGCTTGATCCAATACTCGGTATTGAAGCACCTTTTACGTCATATTCAATGTGGCATATAGCTTAAGTTTTAAGTTCTAAGACAATACTGTTTCGTATTAGTTTCTATCACAAATGCCCTTATCAAGGGGACTTATTGAACTAAGGCTGTCCTTTTAATATCAAGAATGACATACAATCTATTGGAAAGTTATTAAATTTCGAACTCGTTTTCAATTATCGATTCCATAGAAGTGACAAATGAAAGGAATGATCAATTGTAAGATTAATTTCATAGTCAATTTCTACGTATTTTTCATTAGGAGATATAATGTCAGGTTTTCAGGATAAATTAAATTGATGTCGCTTTTATAGACAATGGTATATAAATTACAATATTGATTTGTTACACCTATTCAATTTATTCTGTGGGCGAATGAAATTGTCTTTATTAATTTTTAATAACATAAAATCAGACAGAGATTAGATTACCTCTGCTGTCCTTCCTCCGCGTAAAATACGTTTCCCCAACGAATCAAAAGACACGTATAAAGTAATAAAAATAAATCTAAGTCATGTATCATTCGCACAATTCCATTTTCTTGTGCATCCAGAAACACAAGACAGATGTCTTGTGTGAAGCAGATGCTTGCTAGCATGCACGCATTTTGCACTTGTCAAATGAAAGAAATTTAGGCAATGTGCCAGGATTCTCTCGCCATTTATATGTATATTTACGGGTATATATACGAGATATATAAATATACACGATATTTCATTGCTTTTCCAAACGTTTTAAGGCTTTTCGAGCAGTACATTGTGTAGGTATACATATAACTTGCATGAATAAGGATGCGAATTTATAGACTTAAAAGTTTGGCAATAATAATTTGAATATTGTGGAGGTATCTACATCGCCACATGCGAAGTACGCATCACGCTGACGTCACACAAAATCCTGCATCGTGCAAGCAGTATTTACCGCGCAACTAGTATATATACAACCTCCCTAATTCCGATCCAGCCTGTCCCTGGCTGTCTTGGCCAGCGATGCCCTAAGCCGAAGTCCGTACCCCACAGGAGGTGCCCTTAGCGTGTAGTCGCTTATTTTTTAAGTTTTTTTAGCCCTGGCTGGAGGCCTTAATTTATTGAGGCATCCACAGACAAGCCCGGTTAAGCAGACGACAACCTCATAGATTGAAACGCGAGAAGATATTCACAAAAAAAAATGTATATACAACGGTCCGACATCTATCGTCGGACAGTCGCCCACCAGACACATCACCCATCTGGTTAGAAGATCCTCATTTTTCTATAGAGGATGAGTGAACTTTACACCATGTTCCCCACATCTCTATACTGTCTTTACAAAGTCTCGGTGGACATTGACATGGGAAATTAAAAAAAAAATACAGTAAAAAAGAAAACAACAGAAACCTCGAACGTTTTGTCATGTTCATGTTTCTAACTGAAACGAAACGTCGCCCCATTTTAGGCTCTATGCGGCGCGGCGCTACGAGTCTGTGACGTCTTTTGTAAGAACACGCCATCAACAAGCTTGGCAACGAGCACACCCCTATGCGAGACCCCTATGAGCCATACTTCAAGCTAAGCCATAAACACTTGCCTACTAACATGTCAAAGAAAACAGCACAAACCAAACAAGTTACATAGAAACCTTTTAACAACCACCTGCGTTACCTAGAACAGTTAAGTATAATCAATTTTCAAAACAGCCCGGTAACCTTGAAAATGTTTACATCGAGACCTACATTCTAATAACCTTTTAACACAAAGAAATGTAGTTCAGTGTTCGCCAGAAACATTTGTTGCGATCGGCAGTCGTCACAGTTTTGCATAATAATAGCACAATGCTTTGAGTGGTACGAAATGTTGTTGCAAAACGTAAAAGAAACACCTTCTTGGTAGCGCCGCCCTGTCGCCGGCACGTCACTAGTGATGTCTCAAAAAATCGAGAAGCGGAACTAAAATATCTATTTCACTTTTTCAACAAATTCTAAGTCTACTTTCCAGTTATGCGGTAACAGCCAGCTCGATCTTTCAATAGCAAACAGGTATTGGAACTGTAGTTCTAGGCTAGGCTTCTAGTTTTCGATAACCTGTCGCAAAATCGAGTATTAAGGCGTCAACTATTGGGTTTCCTATAACGCGGCACGTAGTCTACAGATATCTTAATTGCTTCGCAAAATCAAAGTTCACTTACTTTGACAAATCCATATTATTCCGATGGATTTGCGTCAAATTAGAAACGGAAAATCATATGTGATTTCCAGTTATTTTCAATCAAACTTAGATTAATCACCTAAACACCGGGACGTCCCGCATTACGTGCACATCACTAGCGGCTCATGAATTATTCGATGTTGTGACACAGACAGCCGCCCGCCCCCAAGCCTATCGCCACGTGATACAGGCGATTGAATAATCGAATGAATCAAAGTATTTAATTCTTTTAAAATGTACAAGGCAACTTTCGATTTTATCAGATACATATAAGATAATAAATAAGATAGCCTTTAGTATTTAATGACGTCTAATATTTCCATGTCCTTCAATTATCGAAAAAGCATTAACGTACTTTGTAAATATCAAAGAATAGGGTTTTAAGTGTATAATCCTTTTCAGCAAGAAATTCGGAATATTGGAAAGCTCTGTTACAGGAATTGCTAATCTATTTCAGTGAAAAAATATGTTTTAACATTTTAAGCCTTAAATCCTCTTTTCTGTTACGTAGATCAAAATAAACAAATAATGAACAGACAATAAAAACTGAAAATCAGCTAGCGTCCATCAGTATTTTGGGCAAATTTGCAAAGTTCCAATAAAAAATATCCGTTTTAGCTGAAAATTAAAATTCAATTTAAGTAGGACGGTAACATCCGTCTTTAAAATCCAATCTGGCCAAACCATGGATATGAAAATTAATTTCCGTGCGCCCTAAAAATAAGTATCTGAGTGTGCCCCAAAGCTGTGCCCAGAATCAGAATATTAATTGAGCAAAAAATCCCCCTCTCCCTTGATCCACGCAAACCTGACAAATAATTATTCTTGTATATTTTACTGAAAGATTAACATAACGTTTTTTTTTTTCAGTTTCCACGAAGAGGTGCCTTGCTGAAGTATACTTCATAAAGGTAAGCGTTTGAATTAATTTCCAAGGCAATTGCTATGAAAATGTTATATTATGATTACTTAGACATGTTCGTGACTTTATAAATAAGAAAGTAGGCTTTATAAATAAGTAGTAGGTATCATTCGAGGGTAAATATTCTTAGGGATCTAATTTCAATTTAGTATAGCCTTAAGGCGGTATCGCTAGCTATATTAAAGTTTGGTATAAAAAAATGTGATCGAAGAACCAGATTCGTATTAATTCTTTAGATTATTTTTATATGGTAATATAAAAATAATCTTAAGAATAAATACTAATAATAATATTAATATGCATGCAGCTGTTGCGGCATGTCGTGTAGCTCATGTCTAATTTCCGAACAGTGACAGAGCCACACGACCAAAACCAACTGTACCAGCTTGGCAGTACAGGATTGAGCGTCGTATCGGAGAGACTAGAGCACTCATCGGCAAGCTAATCTGCTTCAGGGAGGGCAATACTCGCCCGAGAGTGATGCGCTTTGTGAGGCGGGCGTTCTCGGGGACTGATATTAGTTCTCGAGATTATTTATCCCGCGTCACAGAGTGTATCGACTTCCTGAAGCAGAAGATCTGTGCATGGGCAAACCTTATTCGCTGGTACAGGCGGAGAGTGGAGCGGTACACTCAGAATCACACATTCCAGAACGATGAAAGGTGGGTTTACAGGGATTGGGAACGACCGGTCCAAGGTGTGACTGACACGCACCTACCGGATAATGACGCCATGTGTTCATTCTGGCGAAACATCCGGTCGGTGCCTGTCAGTCACACCGACGGTGATTGGACTGGGAACATCGAGTGAGTGAGCGAACTAATACCAGAAATGGGGGCACTTATCATCAGCCCCCAAGATATTGCTCGTGCAGTCCGTCCGTTACCAAACTGGAAATCTCCAGGGCCGGAAGGGTTGCACAACTTTTGGATAAAGTGGTTTCAAAGGTCGCACGCCCCCCTGGCAACCCAGTTCCAGTCAGCCTTAGAGTCAGGGTCGCTGCCCCAGTTCCTAACGACAGGAATAACCCAACTGCTCTAAAAATCAGGTAGTACCTCGGATCCCAAAAACTATAGACCGATCACTTGTCTACCGACGGTCTATAAAGTTCTTACATCCATTTTGAGAGCTAAAATTAATAAACATATAGACACCAACTCCATCATGTCTGTCTCTCAAAATGGATGTAAGAACGGGTCCCGCGGTACTAAGGAGCTACTCCTCATTGATATGGCCATTAGCCAACAGGTTCGTCGTTCCCGAAAGGATCTGTCGACATGTTGGATAGATTATAAGAAAGCCTATGACTCGGCGCCACATACATGGCTCATGAGGGTGCTGGAGTTATACAACTCCAGCACAGGTGCGCAGAGTTGTATCTATAAAAAATCTTTAGTCATGTCGTAAAAACTGTGCGAAGCAGCGGTGGGTATGAGTACTACAGGTATGTGCCCGACCCAGTTCTCGAAAATGGAAATATCACATTGTACTGGGATCGATCCATCATCACTGACAGGACTATTGTTGCCAATAAGCCTAATATAGTGGTGGTGGATCGATCAGAGCGACGTGCAATGATTGTTGACTTAGCCGTCCCGCATGATGAGAACCTCGTGAAAGCCGAGAAAGATAAACAAATCAAGTATCTTGACTTGGCTCGCGAGGTTGTCGATATGTGGGATGTGTACCCAACGATCATTGTGCCGATAGTCGTGACTGCCAATGGCTTAATAGCCAAGAGTCTCGACCAACACCTGAGGAGGCTCTCGTTGGGCAGCTGGATCAAGGGCTTGATTCAGAAAGCGGTACTTCTGGAGACGGCTTGCATTGTCAGGAGGTTCCTCTCTCTGGAGCCCTGACCACCGGTAGCTTGTACCTTGTTCCCGATACCGATGGGCTACTATTTATTATATTTTTAAATATTTTCACACTTTTGATATTCTAATATTTAAAAATATAATTTATATGATTACATTGAAATAAAGGAGATATTAATATAATTAATATTAATCTAATTATTTATATTTTTTTATAAAAGTTATAAAAAGATCATACGAAACTTCCCTTTAAACCGAACTTGGGTTGGTATAAAGGTAAGTTCGTGTTCCTATTGTTGATATTAAAAAAAACATAAATATGTAATCATTTAAGATTTTTGCAACAACTCATTGCCACAATATTCTTAACTACGTACTCACTCACAAAAGTTCTAAGTTGCCTATAGAATAATAGACCATTTTACCAAGAAATGTATCAAAAAGCTTAGATCTTAGCTCAAATGTCGTAACCTAAATGAACTTTAAGTGAAGCTATTATTGCCAGCTAAGGCGTAGGTTACGCTCTTAAAGTAAAGGTTAAAACAGAACGTTACGAGAATTCTCTAAATTATAACGTTTTGTAACCCTACGCCCAACTCAAGATTAGATATTTATGTGAACAGGTTTTTTATTACAAAGTAGAAATATAAAATCCAAAATGCTACTAAAATAATAGGGGTTAAAGTATGAAATTGCCGTTTTATTGTAATAGGTACTTCGAATAAATGGACATAGAACCTTCATGGTTTGAGATTTTTGAGTGAAACTTTTTTCACATGGTACCTATGAAGTTCTTCTTTTAAAAAATGTGCAACATTTGATTATCGAGTTTCAGTTGTTTTTTTTATTCAGCTTAGACAAGAAAGATGGATACTTCGAAAATTCGAGTTATTTTTGAATACGAGTTCCGACGCGGAACTAACGCGGCAGAAACAGCTCGCAATATCAAATTTGCGTTTGGAGAGGGGACTGCTAATGAACGCACCGTGCGATTTTCGTTTAAACGCTTTGGTGATGGAAACTTTGATTTGAAGAACGAACCACGTGGAAGACCGCCCACACAGGTGAATAACAATGAATTGAAAGAGATGGTGGAAGCCGATCCGAGCCAAACTACCCAGGAATTAGCGGCATGGTTTAACGTTACCTTACCAACAATATTGACTCATTTGCGTCAAATCAATAAAATAAAAAAATATGAGAAATGGGTGCCTCATGATTTGACTGATCTGCAGAAACAAACGCGTGTTGAAACTTGTGTTGCCTTGTTGAATCGATACAGAAATGAAGGAATATTGGATCGAATTGTGACATGTGATGAAAAGTGGATTCTTTACGATAACCGTAAGCGAAAAATGCAATGGCTGACCCCAGGTCAAACGCCGCAACAGTGTCCTAAAGCAAAGCTTACCAATAAAAAGGTCATGGTAACTGTTTGGTGGTCTCAGCATGGTGTTATTCACTATAGCTTTCTCCGATCTGGTCAAGCAATAACGGCAGATGTCTACTGTGCCGAACTCCGAACAATGATAGCAAAACTAGCAGTGAAACAGCCCCGACTCATGAATCGATCTTCACCATTATTGCTACATGATAACGCGAGACCTCATGCAGCACGAGAAACCGTTTTAACTCTATAGCAACTGCAATTAGAAACCATTCGTCACAATCCGTATTCGCCAGACCTTGCTCCAACGGACTACCATTTTTTTCGTGATTTGGACAATTTTCTACGTGATAAAAAGTTTTCTTCTCAGGAGGCAGTACAGAGAATTTCAATTTTTCAGTATAAATCGGCAATTTCATACTTTAACCCATAATAATATGACTTTGCTACAAAAAAAACACATAGTCGCTTTTGACCAAAATAAAACAAAATCATAATCAATCATCTATCAAAATCATGCATTGTCATCTCTCTCAATTTTTACTTGATTTTATTAAACACTATAAATTAATCATTAAATTAACGTTAACCATAAAGCAGCACTAATTCAAATCATGAACGCTGTTGATCTCAGTAATTAATTTTCATGTAACATTCAATCTATGGTATGAATTCTATAAGAGAATTCCACTGAGTCGTGCCAATTAATAACTAACAATACTCTTATTTACTTCGGAAATTTAATTAGAATTATTATTGGAGGCATTTCAATTTGGAACAGTTTAGTGTGGAATATTTATGGTATTCCAAAATTCAGGATCTATTTTGAGTTGAAAATACATTAGAATTCAACCCGTTAATTAATTATCTATATTCTCTTTTAACTGTAGTTTACATTGCCAACATAAAGTAAGAAGAGATACCAAAGAAAATACTTAAGATACTAAATAACACATAACTTAAATAAACCTAAGGGCTGATTGTTTCATCGCCAGATAACTTTTATTCGAGGAATAAAATTGACGTTTGACAGTTTTATTTTTTACGTATGACAGTATGAACTGTCAAAATTTCTAAATTATTCCTCCATTAATATTATCAGATGATTGAAAAATTTGCCCTTAGCTGCATTGAAGTTATGTTCTTACACGTTTTTCTACCCGAAAACGTTTCACCGAACACAAATTATTTACACTGGACACGGGTAAAGCTTTGGTTTCCTTAAAAAACGGTCATAAAATAACGGCTGTTCAAATACAGAACGTTTTTGACACCTTAATGTCAAATACTGGTGAAAATGACAGATAATCTTAACAGCCTTTATATAGCCATGTTGGCCCTGCAAAGTTTTTAATCGTAGTTATTGTTATACACTCGTATACCTACCAGCATCCATTTACTATAAAAACATGAACGTATAGAACCATCATTCCAAGGATAGCCCTATGCTTATTTAAATTCCAAGCACAAAAAGGGCGTAACACATTAACATAAACATTAGGATGTCCATTCCATTAAAATCTTTAACCAGAAAACGAAACCGACAAACTAATAACCGAACATATACCAATAAGGTCCCGATGATAATCCTGTCAATGTAATTAAGTGGGAGGAGTTAAAAGGTTGACTGTCAATATAGGGGCGAAGGGGGCTAAACGGATTAGGGTAAACAGTATAAAGAGCCTTTTGTATCCGAAATTAAATGTCACCCGATGTCATTATTCAGCCTCTGGTTGACACGCATACGATCGCTGCCGTCTGCCACCGCTCGATGCTGGAGATCCGAGGCTTTTATGTTACACGATTTATTTGTTGTTTTGGGCCAACGACTACGAAATTTCAGAGATGGTTTAACGACTTTGGTGTCGAAACAACCAAAAAATTCGGTAAGAGCCTTCGACCTTTGCATAGCCGAAGTGCTAAAGGATACAGGCTAGAAAGGCAGATAGATATATTTTACTCGTATACCACATCATTAATATTTCATTAGAAATGTGGTATACATACAACTTTGCCCAGTGCCCTTTACTGGGCCTATTGAAATCAAAATGCTGTGTCACAATAATAAATAACGCGAGGTCATTGTCAATCACAAGCGTGTTCATATTCACGACACCACAAATATAACTCATTACTATCTGTGATTGATATAGTGCAACTGTTCGTGACAGTTCAACAAGACACATTGTCAGTGCATCGACATCAAGCACCATTACCAATGGCATTGGCAGTCTGCCGAAATTCCTTGACTAATCACTAACAATTACATCAGATCATGAAGCGGTCGTCCCTTCTAAAAGAAGTTATTAGCTAACCCATTAATTATACTCACAACGGCTGTCGAAGATGCCGCCAAACCAAACTTTGCGTTGTGGAAGTATTAAAATATTACCAAGACTTTAATCCAATTTCCACAAACAATAACATCGTGTTCCACTATGGCGCGGTCGCCCTTGCGAATTATGGAACACATTTATATGTAACACGACAGATAATTCACGTGTGCGGCAATAATATTGCAAATTATTGGATAACGTGACATAAAATTATACGGTCGCATCACGGGTCCAATTTTCATAACGAGTGAAATAACAGGGGAGCGCACGAGAGCGCGCGTACCTGTGATTCCATTCGTTTATAACGTTAAACGCGATTTTCCGTACTATCCTTTAATACGTATTGTTATTGGACACGATCAAATTAACGGTCCAATGCGTATTCAGAGTGTGTTTTAAAACTAGTACCTAAATAAACATACGTTATTCGTAATTGAGATGGAGACAGCTTAATAAATGCTTTTTTCTAAATCAAGTAAATCGCTCTGTCAGTCCCACGTAATAGAATGCAAATGGGATTTCTCGTCAAGATACAGACGCTTGATAAATTAAAGTTTAATTTACGTGCTTTTTTCTACCAAATTTTGCCCGCGGCTTCACCTTGAAGGAAAGTTGTCGAAAATACGCTGCTATCGGGATAAACGATCTGCTGAATTGTTTACCTTATACATGTATAAGATCTTTAGGTGTTATTACACACAAACATATAAGCATTACATACTAAAGTAGCAAGTTATCTTATTTTAATGTTAACTTAGCTTGAATTTACAATTGAAACAACATAACTATATAACTTAAATTTATCGTAGAACCTTCAAACGTGTGACATCAAACAAACAGTGATTCCTACCTCCACTCACGCACACAAAATTGATTTATTAACAGCTTTAAAAGATAATAGCAAATAATATTAGTAAACCCATAAATTATGAACGAGATCTAGACGATGGAATATTAAGACCGCGTTTAGTTGAGCTCCCAGACGCACGCATTCATACTGTTAGACATTTGAATGCTTACTTATCCTGAAACGGATACAAACGTATATTATGATAATATGAAGTAAATAGTCGAGAGGGATCATGGATTAAGTATTCATAATCTACAACATATTGATAGCAGCATAGAAAACCTACTAATATTATAAACGCGAAAGTTTGTATGGATGGATGGATGTTTGTTACTCTTTCAGCCAAAACTACTAAACGGTTTTGAATGAAATTTGACACACAGATTGTTTATAACCACGATTAACTACTAGAATCAATTTTATTTTTATTTTATTTTTGACGCTCAAAAGTGCCTTTTATGTGCCTATTTGAAATAAATGGATTGACTTTGACTTTGACTAACACATAAGATACTTTTTATCCCGATATTACCACGGGATCGAAACTTACGCGGGTGAAACCGCGGGGCGCAGCTAGTATGGGAAGCAGTAATTGAATGTTCAGTAATCGAAGTTTACAGGAGCTTCAAGTTCTAGGGGGCTATATTGCTTTGTCAGTGGAGTGACGCATAAGCATAATCAGTCTTTATTGACCCCACTGCTGGGACACAAGCCTCCTCTCTGTGGGCTATAATCTACCACGCAAGCCCACTGCGGGTTGGTAGATGTCGCATGGCTTCGAATTGTTGGTTTTAGGAGTGACCATAATAATACATCGGCCAATAAGTACGTAACATTTTGTATAAAATGTAAAAATATAAAAAAACAATAAAATAAACAAACAATAAAATAAACTTCGTATACCTAATAACGTTCCCAGTCTACATACAACATTATTTTGAGTATGATATAATTATTATCATGCTAGTAATATTTATTTTAGAAGTATTTATGTATGTTTATTTATATGTATGTTAGTATATTCTCGTAATTTTTGTTTAGTTTTTATGTGAATTGTTTTTTGATTCTATGTATTATTTTTGTGTCCTTTGCTCTATCACACGCTGTCTACATCTCTGTATCTATTGTCCTATCTCAGGTATGCTGGAAAAGATTTCTTATGAAATAGCATCACCTCTGTACCTATTTTTCTGTTCTGTTTTTTATTTTTTGTTTATATATATGTGTACATAAATGGTAAAATAAATAAATAAAAATTTAACCAATAGTTTAGTCACTATAGCTAGTCAAAGATTGGCAAAACCCATAGTCGGCCCATTACTACTATTTAGTTTGTTTGAAAAATCACTTTATCAATTTCGACGTTAGAATTTTTTTTTTTTTTTTTTTTTTTTTATTGTCTTTTATAGAATTAGGGGCTTTTGGTCACAATAAGACCATGCCAGCCCCATCGTAACCTAATACAAGTGAAGCTACACACCTTATAATCGATTAGGCCTCTAAAACCTTACTCACTATTTTATAAACAAAGATAGCTGCGTTAGAAAGAGGCTCGGATAAAGTACTTTGAATAAAACCAACATCTATCAAATTACATTTAAAAGTATTCATCAGTGTCTCTCTAGCAGCTCGGGTCCTGACGCATTCCACCAACAAGTGATGAACATCCTCCACCGTCCCGCATTCTGCGCAATTTGGACTGTCACTTAATCCCATTAGAGAATTTATTTAAAGTTTCAAAATACACTTATGCATTAGTATTGCCAGTGGTTTCATTTACTGTAATACTATCGTCTCCAAATCGTAAAGTACTTTTGTACGATTTAGCCAATCGGCACTAAAGTTACAATGGAAAGATTTTGTCAAAACAGGATATATTTTGTCAGGCTAGCTCAGCTCGTTCATTGTAGACACTCTACCTAGGTATTTGCTGAAGCCAAACAAAAATGACCGAAGCCGAAGCATTACGTACTTTCAAGCAAATATTATCTCATCTTCACGCTGAGTTTAATACCTAAATGTGTGTTTCTCGATTCAAACATTTCAAATAGTATTGTAGATTGTTTAGTGTAGTAAATGTCAAGTAAGTAGGTCTTGCAAGATAATATCGAAGGAGTCGCGGATAGCCCTTGTCTTCAAAGATCTATCTAGATAGATAAATCTACATTGTTCCTTAACATCTATTGTACAGACTTTAATTTTGCGTCGCGTCGTTCCAATTTTGTTATCTATATCGGAACTTGTTAATACAAAGTTGTACGATTACATAATCCGGAACAACATGTTACACAATGGTTGATAACTTTCCGCTGAATTGACATCGTCAAATTCTCAGGTTATTTATCTAGATGTATTATAAGATAATCTTTAAAAGTTTTAGACTATTTAAAAACTTCCTAATCGAGATAATAGAGCTACTTTTCTGCAAATAAAAGATGCTTAGCGAGTGTATTACGTAGTGAACACATACAAGCTTGCCTCAATAACAAATACCATGTATTAAAATATTTGTAATACTAACTAGTAGGTAGTTTATCATCAAGAGAAATCAGCTACCATAGTTACACCATTAATAGTGTGTAATCCATTCACAATAACGTAACGAGCAAGAAGTCAGGTCGCATCATAATAATCTGACCTGACTTCTGATCCGATCCAAATGCTTCAAGCAAATTATTGAAGCATTGTTAGCACAAAGGCAAATATAATACACGAATGATGGGTACCACGCAACTTTATGATGATGTGAGATCTCAAATCTGGCAATACATTATTTAAGTTAATATTCTTTTGCAGAATTATATTAAAAAACAAGCCAGATTGAATTTCCCATCGGAAAAAATTACGAACTTTCAAACAAACTTTTGTCCCATATAGATACAACCTCTTTAGTGAATGAATTTTCAAAAACCCTTTCTTAGTATTCACTTTCGTTGTATGTATAAGGAACTCATAAGCACGGTTTTAAATATTAGAAATTTTATTAATTTTAGAATTTAAATTAAAATATATTTTTATTTATTTATTTTTTATTTTATTATTTATGTACACACAGTAAAATACAAATTGATATGACAGAATTATAACATGAATACAAAGGTACTGCTTATTTCTTAAGAAATTTCTTCCAGCAGACCTGCGAAAGGAGAAGTAAAAAAAAAGAAATGTAGACAATAGTGTGTGAGAACAAGAAGAGAAAAATATGAATGTGTGAAGTCTAAAACAAAAATATTAAATATATCTACACATATAGCGCAAAAAAAAATATATTTAATTAAATACATAATACAAAAATATATAACAAATATATATATACAAATGAGGAAAGGTAATGCTCTTTTAATCGACGTTTAAAAAGAGAAATAGTTTTTAAATCACGAATGCTAGGCGGAAGTGAGTTCCACAATTTTACAGCATGGACAGAGAAGGAATAAGAATAGTAGCTCGTTTTATGAGGATATGTTAAATTTTAGAATGGTGTAAACCAAACCTTATTGAAGTCTGCGCGGTTGAGTAGCAGAATCACCCCGTAATAGTTGTGTGTGTTTACAGACCTCCTAATATGGATAAGGCCTCAGTGAATACATTCCTCGTTGGTTTAGATATGATTCTAAAATTCTGTATGCTGATGCCGCTGATGTAGGCTGATGCTGCTGAGTGTAGTGACTGTGGTTGTAGAATCTATGGTTGTGGGGGTAAATGCTCTGTATTTACATGCGCAATCTTTGCCCACAGAACCATGGTTTTAGTCTTAATTTTTCTAACTTAGATGTAATCTTAATGTTTAGTCAAGCAAAAAGTCGTGCAAAATCCACGAGAACCTACTGCCGACAAATTGCTTTGCAGTTTGGCAGGTGTTATGTGAATATAAAACTGTAACATTATGGATTAAATAAAAAATTAATTAAATCTGTTTTAAACGTAAGAAAAAGATAATAATATGTGGTGATTTTAATATAGATATTTTGAAGGATAAGTAAGCCTAAGTTTTAATTTGAAAGTAGGTGTGCTCACTCCAACACGTCTTTGTAGCGGAACATGTATTGACAACATTATCGACAATATAAGGGGAAGTAAATGCGTAACGGTAGAATTGGCGTTGTCAGATCATACAGCGCAAATACTACAATGTCCTGTTAAAAAAACATGCGTACTTCCATATTGGTATATATTTAGACGTAGTTTCTGTAGAGAACATATGAAAAAGATTAAAAGTTGCTTACAAAATTTGATATTTAACGATATTTATTCCTCCAAAGAGCCTAATGACGCATTTAATAAGATCCACGACATATTTAAACTATTTTATAATATGCGCTTTCCGCTTAAGAAATTAAAACGTTATGCAGTAAAATCACCTAAGTGGATTAGTAAAGGTATAAAATTATGCTGTAAACGCAAACGCGAGATGTTGTGGCAATTTCGAAAAGACCCCAATACTAAAACAATTTTCAAAACATACGAAACGCTTAAAAACAACAATTCGTCTGACTAAGAAATCCCAAAATAACAACCACATTAATAATGCGTCTAATAAGTGCAAAGCTACGTGGCAAATAATAAATAAGTGCAAAAATAAGTGCATAACTGACCCCCAAAGTATCTCCCAAACTTTTAATGACTTAGTAACTGAATTAGTAACTGACATTAATATTATTAATCAAAATTTAAAATTTGACATGCATCGTGGCGTTTTAATACCCACAGTTCCCCTGACATTGTAAAATTAATAAATTCATTAAATAATACTAATAGCTCTGGTTATGATGACATTACAACAAATGTTATTAAATCTGTTTCAACAATTATAGCACCGGTACATAGTTATATAATAAATATGTGCTTCGAATCGGGTGTTTCCGGATAGGTTAACATTAGCTTTTCTATAACCACTACATAAGAAAGGTAGCAAACAAGATCCAGCCAACCACCGTCCAATATTGCCTTACTACCCATATTCTCTAAAATTGTAGAAAAAGTGATATATAACACATTATACACATTTTTTGAACGTAACAATCTTTTTGCTGATGGACAATACGATTTTAGAAGAAAAAATTATATAAAAATGGGAAATTTCAATCTCTTTGAAAAAATTATAACTGGCATTGATAACAGAAGTCCGGTAGCTGCTTTTTTCATGGACATGAGCAAGACGTTTGACTCTGTGGATAGAACAGTACTGTTGAAAAAGCTGGAAAGGTTAGAGGCAATGCTTTGAACCTTTTGAAATCGTACTTGTCCGACAGAAAACAAGTTACTAAAGTGGGCAAGGTGTTCATCACGTCAAAAACCGAGCGTACGTATGTATGTATCGAGTCAGAGAGCTAATAACTACGGTGTACCCCAAGGAAGTATCGTAGGATCTTTATTATTTATTATTTACATGAATGACATGCCCAGAGAAACACATCATCCGATGGTTTTGTTTGCTGATGATAGCACGGTCGTTTTTAGTGGTAAGGATGATGCGACTACACTTGAGGGAGAGATAAACCAGTCTCCAAGTATTAGTAGAATGGATGGGCGCGAATAATTAAAAAAATAATATTGACAAAACTAAAATAATAACTTTTGAGCAAAGGACAAATCATAAAAATCCTGACATAAAATATGGAAACAAGACAATTTCAGAAACGACAACTGCAAAATTTTTAGGGCTTGAGCTGGATAGAGACATGTCGTGGAAAACTCATACTGACAGTGTATGTAAACGCCTGAGTCCACATTCATATGCTTTACGTAATCTTGCAGGTGGTAAATCAAAAGGTTTTAGTTATGCCGTATAATGCATATGTTACTTCTGCATTACGATACGGGATCATATATTGGGGTCACTCCACCAACGTTACGATACGGGATCATATATTGGGGTAACTCCACCAACATTACGATACGGGATCATATATTGGGGTCACTCCACCAACATTACGATACGGGATCATATATTGGGGTAACTCCACCAACATTACGATACGGGATCATATATTGGGGTCACTCCACCAACATTACGATACGGGATCATATATTGGGGTCACTCCACCAACATTACGATACGGGATCATATATTGGGGTCACTCCACCAACATTACGATACGGGATCATATATTGGGGTCACTCCACCAACATTACGATACGGGATCATATATTGGGGTCACTCCACCGACATAGAGACAGTATTTAGAGCGTAAAAGAGGTGTGTTAGGGTGATATGCGGTATTCAAACCACAAACCATACTTTGTGAATTTCCATATTTTAACAGTACCCTGCCTATACATATGTGAGGTGGCTGTTTTTGTCAAAACAAACTTCCACCTATTTGAAAAATTGCACAGTTTGCGACATAGAAATAAAATAAGCAACAGGCAACACAAAAAAGCAGTATTCCAAAAAAACTTCTTAGGAATGGCACCACATATATATAATAAATTACCTAATGCTTTGTTATGTATTACAGATGTTAATGTATTTAAGAAGCAACTCAATAATCTACTGATAAGTAAGACATACTACACAATTAATGAATACCTGGCAGATAGAAATTTGTGTGTATAATAATAATACATAATATAATTATGGTGAATACTTGGGTCTGATTTATTTTATTAAAATTATTTTATTTGTATTGTTAATTATGTGTTGACTGTATTAGACATTACTTAATTATTATGACATTATATGCCCTGAAATTACTTACTTATTAATTTGAATTTATGAAATTACTTAATTATTTATTTGTATTTATGACATTGTATACTGAACTTAGTGATTTGAATTTATGACATTGCTTATGGTATTATTTTGAATTAATGAAATTGTAATAGTATAATTTTAATGACAATTTTGCATGCCTGAATTTGTGCAACACAGTGGACTGCGCATTCACTTGACATCTAGAAATGTATATTATGTACTGTTTTGAGCAATAAATAATTGAATTTGAAATTTTAGGACGTGAAGCCTTGGGGGTTCAGGCACTCAGGCTGTACGTTGTCTATCGATCGTTGTCAGTGGATGAATTGATGATTTTTATTAAGAAGATGTCTATAAGGAATTTAGGATCAGTCAAATCCATACACGTAAAATCTCATAAACAAATAGACACAAACAAGTAATAAAACATCCTATGGCGGCATACAAACGTTCGTGAGAGAAACGTCGCGTCTATTTAATAAGTAAACAACCTAAGTAGACGTTCACCTAGGCTCACAGCCGAGTAATGCTCCTACACGCGACGTGTAAATAAGTCAACCGAGCGTGTAGCCCCGACAATAGTTGCCTCTGAATCCATTGTGTGCTCTTCTTCAAAAACAGATGTTGCTTGGAATAATAGATGTAACTCTATTCCCGTTTGCAGTCGTGTTTTGTCTCGACTTTGCGTCCGATGCGGGCCGACCCCTGATTAGACGACTCGGGCCCAGAACTGATTAGACGACTCGGGCCCAGAACTGATTAGACGACTCGGGCCCAGAACTGATTAGACGACTCGGGCCCAGAACTGTCCACAACATTTCAAGGCTTTATTGAAGCTACAGACTTGCTTGACATGCTAGTTGAACATTCAGACGGTCTGCATAACTTAAATCTTTGTCTGGTTTGCCACGACACCTGTGGCATTTGCCGTCACTAAGGTTAAATCATTTGTTTGTTTATAGAAGTTGTATCTCAAAGTTAGTTTAACACAAGATATTATACCTCCTGCCGGGGTAGCGGGATCGTCCGAAAGGGTTACCGCTGCCCTGGTACATAAAGGGCTAAGGAAGGAACACGGGTGGGTTTTAGTCAGTAAGAGTCTGACACTCCCTTCTGCTCCACCCAGAGCGGGAGGATTCATTTGATGATTTCCCATCCACAAAAAAAAAAAAAAAATATTATACCTGCATGCTTGTGCATACAATTTTGGAAGCAGTGGAGTATGATGTAAATTACCTTAGTTAAACAGATAATTATAGCTAATTATAACTAACCTCCGTGCGACTAACACATAAATGCAAATTAATTAAATTTTAACCTTGTACAGCGCATCTAATCCATGTGCTTGCACAACAATCGCGTATTTAACACTAGAGCACGTCTTTTGTTTGATGTAACAAACGGCTGCGTATAAGAAACCCAGCGGAGCATTGTGTAATTAATTAATTACGGAGACGACAAGCGATTAGTTTGCAGGATTCGTGAGTCCTTGGTCCCTTCGGACATAAATAAGCTGATCGTGCATGCGAAGTAAACAAATGATGTTTAGCAATAGTCCCATTGTTTATTGTGCATAGCGATGCATACCGAACGTTCGGCATATGCCGCGACACTGCCGAGTACCGAGGACGACGGTTGTGAAAATAGGCAACTCGTCAACAGTGATTTATGTTCGGCGCACGGCACCGCATCCTTGGCTCAAAAACTTGGTAAACAAATACACGATGTAACAAAAGGATTGTAGAGTTACGCCGCTATTTGTTCGGCTTGTTCGTAAGTTTAAACATTTGTTGAAATACGAATCTCTTCCTGTGTCGTTTCAGGGTTAGTTTGCTTGATCAAACTTGGGAACCTGAGGTAGGAAGATACATGTTCTTGAGAAGGCTTTCAGTCAATGCGATATATCAAGATCTATTATCACGCGAGACAGATAAACATTAACATTTCGGTGATACATCAAGCTCAATACTACATCGTGACATAAAAATGATCACCTCGTAAAACATAATAAAACCGCCAATAAGACAGAATGACAACAAAAGCTATACAAATAATAAAAATAGAAAAATAACTGACATTTTATTATTGTTCATGAAAACAGGCCTTTCAGACTTCATAAAATAAGTACTGCCATATCGTCGACGGCGCGTAAACGAATCATGTTAACAATGCTTTTAGTCAAAATGTCAACTAAACACGAAAATATTTTGACACTGAATATAAAAACGGAAATTGGAAAGAAGTATATCTCCTCATTAGTATAATTGCTATAAAAATGACTGCTCTGTGTATGATTCCTGTAGAATCGGACTCTAGGTCCGACAAAGAAAGATTTTTTCTTAGAAAGAACCGGAAATACTCAAACTTTGCACCGCATTTTAATGCTTATTTTGGGCTAAGTCGCGAAAAGTATATCAATGGCTTTAATTATGTTATGTCCTACAGCTTATAATCTCATCATTAAAATATAATAATGTTTAAATTTAAAGCGGACTTTGGCTATAAACAAAATACACTTAAATTGTTAGTCTTAGTTTCCTAGACGAGTGTGTGCGTAGCAATTATATAATTACAAATAATTTTATCTTTATGATCGTTAAGATATTTTACGTACATTATAATTCATTGAACTGTAAAAAATCCCGAAAAATAGGCACAGTTTCACATCGTGACAATTAAACCGTCAATGCCAAAACCGCGGCTAGATATCGCAATTACGTGACTCGTTAAACATTATTAATTGTTTACTAACTGCTTGTAATAACCTGTTGCCAAATATAAACGATATCCGTACATAACTGTGTCTGCATTTAATGCGTTATTGTATGCTAAATATTGTAGGATACATCAATAAATTGTTGCAGTAATGCATTTAATAATTGCGAGAATGCGTGCTCTAAACGCAATTGCGTAGTTATAAGAAATTGTAGATTGATCGTAAAGTATCTTCGCCACGCTCTAACAATCTTCAAGTACAATCAGCAACAAAGAACTCTTAATTCATGAAGCAACAACTCTCAGAGCAATTAAACCATTAAAGCTCAAAATATCCAACAAATTGCACTTGTAAAGAGTCTTGCTCGTAATCATGACGAGCATATCCTTTACAACGTTACAGGAAATTAGCTAGATAATCGGTATAATTGTAACGGCAATCTAAATAACACAGAGCTCACAGAGGTGTAACGAAAAGGCTAATTCTCCTTGAGAACAGTGAGTTCCATTTTTTCACAGCGCAGGGCGTTTGCTCAACTAATTAAGCAATACTATTTAGAAACTTACGATCCCTTCTGTAACTTTAAAGTACATTGCACCTCGTGAAACCATTAATCAAAACAAACTTGAATAGATACGTCAAAGTAAGTGAAACAATACGAGCACTCATTGTCTGTGCCCAGTGAATGCGCGAGCAGAGTACCTTATCGCTAAAAAGTAAACTCGATCAAAGGCAGCTATGTAAGTCGTGGGATCTTCCCACGTGCTGTGAGAGCCTAATAATTAGTCGTTAGCCAACAATTTGCACCTTGCCGCGTTTTAGGATTAGAAAAAGACAAAAATCGCTCTATTTTACCTGAATACTATAAATCACTGTTCAAACGGGAGATATTTAGAATATACAGCTTCATTATACATAGATTAAAGTTTCATAATTTGACCATAATTTGGCAGCTACTATTCCTACGTCGTTCCTCTTACGACAGTTGTTGAATGACTCAATTTGTTATGGTAATCTGCACAATATCAGTGACTGATGTATGCGCAGTATCATATCATAACTCATTGTTCTTGCTTATGCGCACAGCGTTAGCTAATCTTATTCAAGCCCGAAGGTGTCATGCATTTAGGACGACTTAAAGTCTGTCTTTATAAATATTTATGTGTATTTAATACTTGATAGCCTATAGAATAAATTAAAATCTCATTAACCTGACGTTATTAAATAATTCAACGGTAATAACTTCAAATAAGTACTTTCGACAATAATCGAAACTCTAAACCATATTTGCCACACACGCCTAATCATACGACATACTCACACGTGTGATATTTTCGAAATGTAGTCACCCATTATTCCCCGTGATTGCAAATATACCTGTCACGACCATCATCATCGAAAATCACGATCGAAATTATTGGATAGTGTGCAATCCAATTTCATGTCGGCGCCTGCGTCGCGGCACAATGCAATTTACTAGTCGACGTTTCAACACGCGCCCCGTTTCTCCAACACACCCCATTTTCATCTTCGCGGAGCGACACAAAGATGACGCCATTCCTCACATGAATGAGACTATTGACAACTGAATTGATGCATCGTCTCGAAACACTGACAACTTCGTATAGTAACGTCTTTACGAAATATGTTCGGCAACCCGCCCGCCACCGCCCATTGCATATTCCTCACGGTCCGCGGCTCGGAACTATCAAATTTATTTTTATACATATTTTTATTGTTAGCGGTGAGGATTGTCGCCTCCTTAGGGGCTGTTTGTATGCGGACTGAGAAGAATTACGTGTGCGACGGAGCGGATCCACTTAAGAAGTAGAGATAAAACAATTTGTTTAGAAAATGTGCTGTATAATGTGGCTGCATATGATACTGTATGAAAGGAATCTGTAAACTAACGTAGCTTTAGTGTTTATTTTATCGGCGAACGTGTCCACCGGGTGCAGTAAAGGTTCGCAAGAGAGGGATAAAGCTGCATTTTTCTCATATGAAATATCTAAGTCGAGAAGGATGGTCCTATGCTTATTTGAATGGTGTGGGAGACTCGGAGCGATATTTTTTACAGCGCGGCAGCGCTCGGCTCCGGACTGAATGCACACTTGATTGTATAATTTAGTTAAGTTAATCTCACTACGAATTGCGCGAAGCTCGCCAGTTTTCAATTTCACATTTGAATGCTATGAACGTTGTTTTCGCGTAAATTGTGTTAAAGCCCCCCCCCCCAACCCCCCCCGACCCCGCGCCCGCCGCCCGCGCCGCTTGCGGTAACAATGTAGACACCAACTACGGTGTGTGCGATTACTCAATAAATATTCCGTAATCCGAAAATAATTAACGCGAAATGAGCTTCGATGATTTAATTGTGTTGTTTTTAAAATCGCTGCATCGTCGGCGCAATCAACAGCAAGGCGAGTTAAATTTCAAGCGAGCTCAGAACACTTTGTTATTAACTTCCAACCCAGTTTCGGGCTTAAATTACTTTTTGTGTTGTAATTGAATAACGATTCCGATGTCCTTTAAAATTGTTTAAACACTTCCGTATTAATTTAAAGCGCTTCAATTCTTGTTTACAAAGTTTAAAGCGGTATCCTTACGCTTAAAATTCTGGGGCACTCGTCCACCATTCCAGTCCAGTTTCCCAAGCGGCTCAGCAAAACAGCAACTTTTTACACAAATTCTACAAGCAGCAGTAAATTGCTAAAATAAGACGGATAACTAGTGAGCTGAGCCACTGCTCGTAATTCACTAGAGGGAATCTGAATAATTTAGCCAGTGTACGTAGTCACGTTTAGTCGCCTGCATCCAGCAAAATGTTTTCAAGCGACAACACTGCGTCCTTTTGAAGGGAATCCAGGAAACTACGCTTTGGAAGCAATCAAGTCGGTGTTAACGTTCAAAGTAATTTCTTTGGCTTCGTCGGTTCTGATAGACTCCCCTGTTACCTATTGCGTTGTCGATGTAGTTGCTATTTCGTATTGCCAGCTCGTTAAGACGCCTTCGAAAACAATGGCGAAATAATGAGTTGGGAGACGTGACTTGCCTTAAATTAAGAATTAAATACGTAGTTAAAATAGTGAAGAGGAATTTCCCTTTCAAAATAAATCAACATATTTATGAAGTTTGCAATGGATAGGGTTGACACTTAATATTCTGACGAAATATTCACTGGAACTTATGTTCGATCCAGATTTCGAAGACTGTTAAAATATTGCGTGAAATATTGATAAGCATCTCCAAAACCGCATAACACGGAATTAAAGCCGGCTTCTGTGCCTTGCTGATTCGACACTAATTACTACTTTCGCTTTACAGTTGATTATTGACGGTTAACCCCGGATCACGATCGGTTCCCGTGAAAGAATTCTGTAATCCGATTAAGCCCGGGTTTAACCGGGTACCGTCAACAGCGCACGGAACCGGGCGTTCTTTTTGAAACCAACCACTAGCACCGATTAGGGTTGAAAATCGAAGTGTCCAAAAATGGCTTGGAATTTTGTTCGGTCATGATAAATTATGTTAGTTTCCGGGTAAGGTTCTCCATTTTCTTTCCTACATATTTTCGTTGTGTGATCACTACGAAACCAGGGGGGGAAGTTATCGGATACTGTCAGAGATTATACTGTCTGTTTTCACAGAGAGGAATCAGTATTATTATCTATTATCATTTCAATAATAACCTCGTTCACACAAAACTGTGGGAGCGAACCGTTAAGAATACGACACAATTTTTATTTGTAAAATATCGGTATTGGATTTAAAAAACGCAACTTGTGCTGGGCATATTTTTGTTCATTTCCTGATACTTATCTGAAAAAGCAGTGGTAGCCCAGTAGTAACGAATCCAACTTACGAGTCGTAGGTCGTGAGTCGGTCATCACCACTGCTCTCAAAACAATGAATGAAAACATCATCAGGAAACTGGCATATCCTAGAACCAAAAATTTCAAGACATGTGACATCCGCCCGCGTGATAGATTACAGCCCACTCCCTCTCGACACGAGGAGGCCTATGTCCCAGCAGTGGGAAAATTATAGGCTGATTATGTATGTGTTTCAGAACATGAAATCTCGAATTTTGTGTCGAGAAAATATAAACTAGTTCCATACATTCATAAGCTCCAAAGTGGGTGTAGGTATTGATGCACACATCATAAATGCTAGCTGTTAATAGTCTAAAAATAAATCATATGAACAAACAGCGCAGCTCTAACGACTCAACAAAGACCAATCTATTATCAACATAAACATTAACAACGTAAACACAATTTGTTTCCTGCGCATTATCACTGTGGTCCATAATCCAGCTTCCATTTGATGCTATAAGTACATCCGAGCAGCTTATTGAGCAGAATTTAACGGTGTCATAGTATTAACACTAACTACCATACTAACAATAATGTGCTAAGTTTTAAGAGCCCAAATGTACATGGAAACCGAGCGAGCACATAACATAGAGCATAAATAAGTTTTTACTGATCCATTTCTCTATGGATGTGAAAAATAAATGCGGAATATGCTAGAGAACGAAATGAGTATATTAAAATTGGGTAATAAACTTTTATTTTATAATAAAGACAATAAAATTTGTTTCTAAAGCGGATATACGCTCTCTTCTTCCCCTCAGTTTTAATTTTACGATTCCTGGAAATATGACATGGAAAATTAAGTACAGACGCCAGCAGGTCCAGCTACTCGAAACTGTAAAATTTTCCCAATCAACCTTGAACCTAATGCTTTAGCAATAAAGTTAAAAATCTACTTAAGAAATTTTGACGATTGTAGTAGCTTAATGTGCTGGGGTCTGTACATAGATATAGGTAAAAATTACTGGAAATCTACCGAGCTACTGAAAAGCACCGCTGAAAATTATTCTTCCGTTTAATTTTATTATTGTTTTAAAACTTATACCACAACGCGCACACAGTACCAACAAATCAACAATACAACCCGCAATAATGCCATAATAAAGTCAATAAAATAAACCAATCCAGTTTTAAAACATTTGAATTCGTATATTTGTAAATGGATTCAGGCACAAAAACACTGGAGTGCATTAAAATGGAGTAAAACTGCGAAACGCTATAATCTCTAATTGAGTTTTATTCCCAGTGTTACGTCTGTGTGTGGCCGCCACCGCAATTTATTTATTGTTGTGTTAACTTACTTACGTAAAATTTGTTTTATTGCTCTCAGGTATAACGTTATTATGAATCTCGAATGGAATGGAATTATATTTTCTTTAATGAATCCTTTTTAATTATGGTTTTCTTTACGTTTCAGGTACGGTTCCTGTTTTGTTTCTATTGGCTTTGTTTAATTAAGGAAGCATTACTAATGATACCTACAAATGCACCAACATTATTATTTCTAAAAGAGGTTATTTAAGAAAAGAATTTTCCTTTATTGCTGATGAGTTTTCATACACAAACGGCCAGATCGAATTACTAATCAAAAGTCCATTATAATGCCTTTCAAATTCTTTTTTTGAATTAAAAAGAAATGGCGGCACAGAAATGTATCGACAGTAACGTTATGCCCTTTTAAAATGTTAAAATTGTGACAGCCCCTGCCCTTTGCATCAATTGCGAAAGGTTGTAATGAAATTAATTAGCAAAAGGTTGTAATGAAATTAATTAGCGAACTTTACCTGACACTCAGTGGGCGTAATGACGCTAGTAGGCTTCCGACCCCGATCTATTAACTCGTGTATTGACTTTCAAGGAAACATTTTAAACTTAGTTACTCATAGCTATACAGGCTGTCAGGGACATCGACGCGCACGTAAAATGATTCTAGATCCACCAGCACTGACATTCTTCGTCGATTTTTTTAAAAATCATTTTTTCTATACGTTTTGACCGTGTAGGTATTGTACTTTTATAACAAACAGCATGTTCTTTTTTAAATAACCGACAAAAGAGGGTCTACTATCTTGTACTGAGTTCATGGTAACAGTTTGCGCTTCGATGTCTCTGACACCCTGTATATTGTATTATACATTTAGTGCTATTTCTGAAACGTCTTTTGGTAGAATTACCATACAAATTGATGCAAATAAGTACTTTCTCGTCTATAGGTTTATTTATACCTACTATACTCTTCAAGACTGTCTATACACCGTTAAATTTTGATCGTTTTAATCCTTAAAAGGGGTCATTGTACTCATCATTATGAACAACTTTTACTACGGGACCAACCCTGAAATCGTGAAAAAAAATCAGTTGATTCATACATTATGTCGAGTTATGCGAACATAAGTCTATGGATCATGTTTTTTTTTTACGTTTTCAGTGTTGGTCCCGTAGTAAAAGTTGTTCATAATGATGAGTACAATGACCCCTTTTAAGGATTAAAACGATCAAAATTTAAGAGGTTATTATGTCAGTGCGATGTCAGAAGCCTCTTTACTTAAGCTTAGAAGAGATTCGTGAAGTGCTACGCGGGTTGTGCGTGCATATTAGTCGACTTTTTCACGTATGGTCACTTTTCATCAAACTAACATCGATTATGAAATAATCTGAAGGCCAATTCCCGTAATTAAAAACGTTCAAAATCTAATCGCAATCTCATCTCAGCGACAATCAATGTCAAAAACATGTCAAAAATGTAGGGATATCCGAGGTATTTTTGACAGATAAATGAAGTATCAGACGACACTTACTAATTCCATTAAACAAATAGAGCATCCGGCTGAAAAACGGTAATCCCAACGACCAATTTCATTTCTCATTAGTAAGTCTTCCGACCTCGTGCAGCGAGTCCTACGGAACCAATTTAATTACTGAAGATTAAAACGTTAGATAAAATGCTTTTCAATTAAATGAACATCGAAAAGTATACAATAATGATAATAATATTAAACCGTAAATTGCGATACGAACACGAAATATCACGAGACCATTAATATTTCAGTGAAATTGTTATTATAATGTAATTGTCACAATCAAATGTAATGTAATAATGTAACAGGTTGAATGTACAGTCGGGGTGGAAAGGTTGAGTTGTTGGAGGTCAATTTACACATGTGTAAATTGACCTCCAACATAATATGACATATGGAAAAGATGACATACGACCGCTGTGCGGGAAAGGAATGTATCTGAAAATTGCTAGATATTTTCTACCCGCGTGTGTACGCCACCTAACGTTAAGAATAAGAATATGCGAGGTTATTAAAGCAGTATATTGCAAGGTTCTACAGTGATATCATCTGTAGCCACTTTTTTACCGTTTCGCGGTTAGATTTACAGCGCACTAAAGTCGAGTAGTTTAATATAACGCAAGCTCTAGCCTTTTTCGTTGAAAGTTTATGCGGTTATAAATTTGGCCACACCTCGATTTGAGTCCGATAATTGTGGAAAACCTCCATAGATTAGTTCTAAATACCCGCATAGCCTTAGATATTATGTTAGATCAGTACGTGGCTCAGCGCGCTTCGTATTTCTGAAAACTTAATTACTTCATACTGCTTTTGGTATTAACCTCCGATCTAAGTTAAGCTACGCTTGGCGCGGTCGGTTCATGGATGGGTGACCATCCATTTAGTATCGAGACAACTCCGTGCCTCGGATGGCACGTTTTGCCGTTGGTCCCGGCTGTCATTTGGAGATCTAATGACAGTCGTTACGGGTAGTCAGAAGTCCAAAAGTCTGACAACTAGACTTACCAAGGGGTATCGTGTTACCCAGTAAATAGGTTGTAAAGGTCAGAGAGGCAGTTGCTCCATGTAAAATACTGGTATTCAGCTGCATCCGGTTAGACTGGAAGCCGACCCCAAAAGGAAAAAGCTAGTCAGATTGATTTCGACTGCTTTTGGAATTAGATTTCAGTTAATTTAGCGTAGGTTACGTGTGTGTGCACCTTGATTATTCTGGAGAAGTTAATAGATATGTACAATATAAGGTATCAAAACATGGGAATAGATTCTTGCCGTAGGCAGCACGACCAAACGTAAATTAGTTAGCAGTCGTAAAAGCATATTTATTGACTTTAATTCAGTAATGAAAACCTAAACCATTCACCATTTAATTAACATAAATTACGTCAATATGTAAATAATAAAGCCTTAATAAGCACATTAATCACCTATCAGTCAAATACTAAAAGCACTTGTCAATCTATAAATAGCTTTTGTAATTAGCAGTTGCAATTTACAAAGCTACAGCAACATAACACAGCAACAAGGAATATTTTATGCAATTATACGGTCCTTTGTAAACCCGTAACGAACATTCCTAATGTGTTTCAGGATTTATGCACTAACAACTAGTGGATATCAAAATTCATTTACAAACATACTAGAACATAGTGCATCGCCGAAATAAACAGTAATTTGTGCATAGTCAGCGTGTTACAGACTGTTATAGACTAGGAAAATTATCGTCCTTGTAATATTTTGTGGCAGTTGGTCAAATAATGGACATATAACTATATTATCAGTAAATTAAGCCATATTGTTTAATTGTTTATTGAAATAATTGATTTACATTTACACCGCTGAGTTTTAGTGGGTATACTGTCGGTGTCATTCCGACAGGAGTCCCACATACCCCGTCTCGTTCCGAGCGGGGATGCGTAATTCATTTCACGGCGACAAACGAAAAAAAAAAAGAGGTGTACCTATAGTACACCCACATTTCGCCAGTTATGTTAAAGTTCCATGTAATAAAGGGCGACCCTATTGCCATCAACCGGGCACGAATCCGGACTCCGGGCTGCGACTGTATTCCATATATTATTATTTTCACCTGAGAACATTTCAATGTGAAAATCTGACAAAAACAAAAAAAGTAAAACACATATACCTTCAACAATATCCCAAATAACATCCAACGTTCATGTGTCACCGAAAAAAAATAAAAGACGAGGAATACATACAAAAATCTACTATTGATTTGAGTGCCAGCGAACGAATGACACCGAAATTCCACAGATGGCTTGCAGAATGACGAGATCCGAGGGACGGGACGGCTCAATCATCGCGACCCGTAAACAAAATTGAAAGCAAATCATAGCACGTTTGCATTCAGCTTATAAGCTCATTTCCATAAGTGTACTGCCTATCACGCTCGCAGGTGCAAATTATCTCCAGTGTATGCAATCAGATGCGTAGTAATCACTGGGATTATTATTGAAGGATTGCTTGAGCATTTGGGATGTTGTCATATTAAGTCAGTGAAGATGACCGTGTTTGATAATGCTCTAAGAATATCATTTTCAGACTTATACTCGGTTTCTATAAACAAAAACGAATCGTTTCGCTTACCAATGGTAGCATTTTCATTGCCAAACTGGGCATATAAATAGATTCGTATGCAAATTTTACCTGTGATAGCTACTTTCATAGGGGGGTCTACTATGCAAAGCTATGGGGTCTTTGCTTCAGTATTGGTAAATGATAAATGATTTTATTTTGTAAGTAAGTAGGTTTGTACAAACACTTTTAAAGGTCGATCATATTTTAAAAATTGGATGAGGTCGGCATTTCCTATCTGACTAGTCTGAGAAGAAAGGCCGTAACAAACTCAGAGGTCACAGGAGCTAAAGATACAAGAGTCTTAATTTTAACCAATAACGGTCCATAAATTACAGGAATCGGCCATTACAGACGCAGGTGGCGTATAGGATCATAAAACAAGAATTGAAAATAAATTTACGTACCAAAACATAAAATAATTTTATTTGAAAACTTGATTAGCCGCAAACATAACTTATTTATTTTACTCTTTCAAATTGCTGACTGCACACAGAAGTCGAGCGAAGAAAATTTAATCTCGAACACAAGCAATCCAAATAGAAATCCGTTGAATTACTCTAGACGTAACAATAATCCATATTTCACATTTGATTTGGTGCGAAGAACGCATAATATTTTGAAATACGACCATCGGAATAAACATATTTATATTCCTATCATAATAAACGAGGTATATTTTCCACGCAGAATTCTAATCCGTACAAAGGGTAAGTGGATGATTTGTGACGTGCGGACGAGTTAAGGGCCGCGACTGGCGCGTGTCGAATGTGTAACTACGACCTACATTTCGATACGGCTGCTCCGGAAACACAATCAAAACTCAATTCGATAACACTTCCAATTTATAGTTGTATCACGCAATGGCGACTGGCGCACATCACATAAATAGTAGTAAGGGATGTTGCGCATTCAACATCCTGATTTCCTGAATTATTTGATTTGCATCGCCTATACAAATGTGATCACTGGTTTTGTCCAACAGTTACCTACTCGATATTTTAAACACTGAAACATTGTTGAAGCGTTAAACATGCTATTTGTAATTGTGTCTAAACTCTCAATAACAACGAGTAAATCTGACGTAGGTAGGATTCAGCAATAAATCTAGATCTGTCTAAGAAAGAAGAAATGTAACAACAAATTGTTGTCTTACGCAATAACAGCAAGTTATTGTGTCTCTACTATATCAGCATTGTATTGAGCCATGATATTGCTTCTAGAATCCATCAACTTTTCGATATTTCATTCATCGTGTATTCGATGGCACAACTCTGTTTGAACAAGGTATAAAGTATGTACAAATTCAAAGTTGAAATTCTCACACAAAATTATGAGTGCATCTACATTGCGAATTCGTATTCGTGAATGGACTACTGATTAATTACGTTCCCGAAGTATGCCTACGTGATATGTCAAATGTTTCATCACTGTTTCAACTAGTGAAGGCTGCACAATAGATTTTCCAATAAGCTTCATATTGTGAATAGTAATTTAATTTAATCTTTACATAATTATTTTTGGGCTAATTAATATGCTCGCTCCGACATTCGAGATCCGATTAACAAGACATCAACGGATCATTTTGTATTCGAGAATATTTTGATAATATTACACACGAGTAAGCTACTTCTTTTGTTACTCTGTAATGGGTATACAAGTCAAATAACGTCTATATTTAGACAAAGACACGTGTAGAGAAAGACTATTAGAGGACCTGAACAAAGGCATAAAGTAAATTAAACAGGGATGAAGAAAATTACCTACGCCACTAATTATTATCTTTTGAGCATACTAAATTCCAAATACGGCAGAATTCTGAAACACTCTGCCTCTAAATAGTGCAATTAATTCAAAATTAAACTTCTATGTGAAATTAAAATTGTAATAATTGCGTGTGGAACGCAATTATTACAATTTACACGTAATTAACGAGGCTGCTTTACAAATGGCGGTGAACAACTGAGCAATGAGTGACATGGGTGTCGACGGACGTGACGTCGAGACGTGCCCCAGAATAATGACCGCCAAATGAACCGGGGACTGATGCGAATCCCAACACTATGATGCGATTGCACCGCGTTGCTCCGCTGTGAATTATTGGATTGATTGCGCCGTCTTGTTTCATCTGCATGCCGTATTGTCTGAATCAAACATTATGCTCCCGATGTTACTAAATTTCGATTTGTTAGGATGTAATCTGGGGATTTGTTTACTTTACTGTTGAAATGTGAATTAAGTTGCAAATTAACCAAATAAAACAGTATTATGTAAATTACCAATCTAGGCAAAATATGCAACGAACTTGTCGGAAATGACAAGATAAAATTAAGCTAGGCCGGGCCATAATCACTTAGATTGTTACTCAAATCAAAATAACCGGTACCTAATCATAACAAATCGCTCAAAATCAGCAATGTCGTTGCAACCTTGTTAAGTCAAGACATATCACAACACCTAATCTGCGATCAAACGAGTTGACGATCGCTGCTCGATTGTTACACGAACAAAGCGAACGCAGTCGCCGGCTGCAATATACAGTGATTCCAGTGCAAGTCGAGAGTGTCTCTTATACGGCCGCGTGGCTTCACAGACCAACAATGGAATGCAACAAAGGGCAGCCGGGCTAGAATAGCTCGCCGGTATTGAACCTGGATAATCGATGCGGATCAAGTATGAACGACGGACTGCGTTGTTGCCACCGACCTGGCATTACTCTGTCAGCTTTCAACTGTAGTATCGGGCAAAAAGTTCGGCTTTACAACGCTTTAACATTTTGTGTCGGTACAGATGATGACCCTCGGCGTATAACAAAACCGACGCTTGATATGGAGTGCCACATGTCGTGTTTCGCAATCGTTGGACATGTAGTCACGGCTTGTTAACATCTCATCGTCATAACTGAAGAATTCAGTCCTTTAACGTAATTACATAATAATAGTCATTCAATAGTATTCAGTGCAAATGAAGGCAATGACTGTAATGTATGTGCATTAACATACGTCAACAAAACTATGTCAACATTTAGCTATATGCAAGTATGTCAGAAAATATGCAGAGTGCACTTAATAAAAGCATCGCAAATCTTGCGTATGCGTGTCGCGTACGTAAATTGCGAAGCCTTAAGGGCCCTTAGCGCAGCCGACAGCCTCACTGTTGCAGGCGCATGTTGTAAAGCATGTTCTCTTGAAACATGCATGTCTACGAATAATGATGCGACCGCCCTGTCACACGCGTGACGATGAATAAACGCCTAGATTATCGCCCGCTCCATAACCGAGTTCTAACATTATCTTCTAATGCTTTCTAAATCCCAAAAACGGTTCGTTTTGTTTACCGATAGTAATTGAATGGTAGACTGTTTTCTTTTACAGAGTGGGGATAATCTACTTCGAAAGAAAGAAAGAAAATTTGGTATATTGCCACAGACACATGTGCATATAAAAAAAACAAAAAACGGCCAAGTGTGAGTTTGACCCGCACACGAAGGGTTATGTATCACAAGGCAAAAAACATTTAAACAACACGTTTCTTGTATGGAGAGTCCCTTTAATTTTTAACCTTTATTTTATTTTTATTATTTTTTGTTATAGCGGCAACAAAAATACACACTCGTCTGAAAATTTCAACAGTCTACCTATTACGGTTCATAAAATACAGCCCGCAGACAGACAGACGGACGGACGGATGGACAGACAGCAGAGGCTTAGTAATAGGGTCCCGTTAGCACCGTTTGGCTACGGAACACTAAAAATTTATAAGGATCATAGGAGTTCATATTAGCCTTAATTTTGCCTAAGACAGCCGGTACAAACACCACTTTCTTTTCAAATTGAGTCATAATGAATTCACTCTAATCTTTAATGACAGACTCATTATTTATGACGAAGTGCAATGTGTAATTGTATTGACTACGTCCTATATGAGATACGAACAGTATTTCATAATTCTGAAGTATTAGACGCACCGCTTGAACGGTGCTTAAGTGCCCGCATTGAAAGCATTCTATTACCTAACATGTATTCATGCATGAATGGGGGAGCTTAAAATAATGATTTATACTAGCGCTATATAGTGTGGTGCCTCGGGGCTGTGCGCAGTAAAGCGGGGGTCCTTTCATTTGCATGTTTTCGTCGCTGTATCAATATCGGTGCTGGCCGCATCTTGCCGCGTTGCATCGAACCTTCCGTAATTACTTTTAGACGACTTCTTCACAATTTCAAAGACAATAGACTAAATAATCTGCCTAGCCTTTTCCCAACTATGTTGGGGTCGGCTTTTAGTCTAACCGGATGCAGCTGAGTTATTATTTTACATGGACTGGTTGTCAGACTTCCGGGCTTCTGACTACCCGTAACGACTGCCAAAAATCCACGAAGGACAACTGGAACCAACCGAGGCACAGAGGAGTCTTGGTATATAAAGATGGTCACGCATCCACGGACCAACTGTGGCAAGCGTAGCTTAACCTGATTAATCATTCCGTGCGGCTGCTATTACTGAGCCCCTCATCCCCCTTCACAATTTCAAAGATATGATACGAGTACCTTAACGTTTTGGGTCGACAGCCAGTGGTGAGATCGTGTATTCGAAACCCATTCATTGCTTTACTAACCCAGCCCCAACGCGGTTAACAGGACACTTGTTATGTAATGTGTCCTCATATACGGTGTTTTTTTTTTTAAATTAAAATTTCATTCATGAGATAAATTAATTCATGGTACGGAAAATCGCTATTAAAATAAATAATATGAAGCAACATTATCCTGTAGAGGGGAGGCTTAAGTTACGTTGGTTAACCTATTCAAAACTATCTAGACTGGAATGAAAAGGTAGCATAACCAAATTAATCATGGAAGTGGATAAACTTACGAGAGTATTACTATTTCTTACTTGTTTAGGGCTGGCACATACGTGACGAAATACAAAGTTGCACGATTTTTACTGCCAAAATATTATGAATATTACGTATGTCGGAAAGGTAATAAAGGTTGTAAAAGTGAAACACTAGCCTGCGAAAGTATCAAAATGGTCAGAGGTGAAAACGCAATTTACAGCAGAATTCACAAAGGAAAGATGCATGGAAATGTCTGGCCGTTTTTTTCTTGCCGCACTTTTTTATTGTACTTAATTACAGGAATAATTCTGAGATTGTTTTTATTTGTTTATACAGCGGTAAAATAACTACATACTCTGTGGAAATTTCAACTGTCTACCTATTACGGTTCATGAGATACAGCCCACTAACAGACAGACGGGCGGACAGCGGAGGCTTAGTAATAGAGTTCCATTGGCACCATTTGGTTACAAAACCTTAAAAAGAACATACATAGTTGATATATTTAGTCAGTGAAATCGCTGTACGCATTGCTTCGCGAAGTGCGCACCATCTCTCGACGGAACATACGTGTCCATAGGGTGTCGAGTAATAAGACCGCAGCGCGGTAATTCTTCCTAGTTCTCATGTAACGCGCTCGTTCGTGTAATGATGCGCCTCTATTACGTACAACTAACTAATAGTGGTCTAGTGGTCTTACTTTCGACCTTAAGTGCCTGCGTAATAATTACTCGGTTGAACAAGGCAGCATTCTTTGCGGACTGTAGTGTTTATGTTTCTTGAAGTAGGTAATTGCAGTGTTTGTATGACTTTATGGGCGTTTATGGGTAATCACTTTGAAATCATACTTTTAGTATTTTCCCTAACAGAAAATTTACCTTTTGCGTTTAGAAGATAGCGAAAGTTGGTTTAGCTTGTCCAAGCCCAAGCCTGTCTAGTTTGAGACTCACTGGCAAATAATTTATTGTAACATAACTGTAGGTAGTATTTTAAGCTACTCATGTCGTCTCAACTAGCTGTTCAACAGTGAACCTGCTTACTGTAGTATTTCTATTAATTCGGCTGGTAGCCTTAAAAAGAATTTAGGGATTCATCATGGGTTAAGAGGCAGTACAACAGCCCCTTTCGAATACTAATAAAAGAATCTGCAATCACTTGTTGGTCCCACCTATATTATGGAAAAATACCGTTTATTAATGTCATCTATGTTAGAGCGCAAGTTCATTAGTGTCCTAGTAAAGTTTACAAATACTGCTGAAACTCGAGATCCCAGCAATACTTCGTCCACAAACTAGCCAAATGATAGCTCCAGTCGGATGTCCATTATTTACATTTTCCAGTGGCTTTTCTTTCTGCAAAACCTGTAATATGCCGTTTTACGTTCCGGGGCACTGCGTATGCAAATACAGTGAAGTCGATAGCCGACCTCCTCGTTAGTGCCCTCTCAAAGGCAAATACACATACATATATACCTTTATATACCCTATACATGGAGCTAGAGGACTACTGAATAACTTTTCTGCAATACGATTAACCTACAGATACAAGATAGCGGAAAGACGATATGCTTTGCCGGAAGACCTTTGTACAGGAAACATAATTATGTTTAAGGAAATGTAAATAATACATGTTTATATAAGTACTTAGCTGGTTGTGTGCACGTTCGTATGCTTTCTTTGTATGTAGTTTTGCTTAAGGTTCTACAACGTGCATCATGAAAATAAATATTTATTTTTGACTTTTCGGTTAGCTACGTGCACGCGAAATTAAGCAGCTGAAAGTAACCGTTCTACTTTTAATCTTCACATCAACATGAAAAATTACCAGAACAAATTAATATTATAACATTCATAAAGCTTTTGGTGTTAGTCAGAGGTTTATTAAGAAATCTCGGGTCAAAAGCCAGTTAATCGCTCTGGTAAAACAGTTAGCTTTTCGTACTATCGTTTAATGCTTACTTACACATTTACTTTACTCAAAATACATTCAAGAACGAAACAGCAACATGTGCTGTTAATGGCTGAATATAAAATTCATTAACTCGCGTTTAATAACGCACAGTTACACAGAAATGCAGTTAAGCTAAATACTAATTCCCTGGAGCAAGTTTCCAGTTAACCCTCATCTTAATAGAAATTTCTTTATGTAAATTTTAATTCAAAAAATCCCCCATTTATTCTCAGTCCCGTAAGTTGAATGAAGAAATCTATTAGCTGAGAAAGATGAAAAATACAGTCCGGCTTTTCCCTTCGTGCTTATTTCACCAAGTATGCAAAGCAGCGCCAAAGCGACCCCTTTTATCGTCGTACTGAATTGAGCAATTAAAAGTCTAATAATAGTTTCTTTATGTACTTTTAATTTAGTCTGTAAGAGAAGGGAAGTTACGAACACCGTGTTAATGAGTGCAGATGTCGCTACGGATATTGAAAAAGTGATTAGATTTTTGAGGACAATCTTGCAGTTTAAACGTTGCCAGCAAAGAGGTTATGAAGCCGGGTTTTTCATTAGCTTGTTGCTCCGTACTTTAGCTAAGATTGTTTACGGAAAAGCTTTCAGTTTTAATGTCAAGGAAAGAGGACATTTTATAAAAGTTGAAAACTTGGCTTGTCATCGTAGCTGATTTTTTTTTTCATTTATGAGCCTGCACTATACCTTGGGTTTTTTTTAAATAAAATATGTTACGATACCAATTTTTATTATGTAAAAAGGCCTCGTTTAATCTAGTCTCCTTTTATATCATATCAAATTGATCAATTAAGAATAGACCATGCTTTTTCGATGTCGATATTAACATCAAGGAAATTGTGATGCTCAAACCGTGCGCCTATTAAATCGATTACCAGTAATGACGCTATCGTCGCGGATAATCGCTAGGTGTTGTCCTCAACAAATGGGTTTAACTGAACATAATTGCATTAAGCATTCAGATAATCGATTCGCATCAATAATAATATTTGATTGGTTGAAAATCGTGAATGGAATTACGTGTCATATCTTAGGAGCAAGGCTGTGCACGACTCATGGTGAACGACGGAACTAAGCCCTACATGCACATTCATATGTGTTAGTCACGAATTAAAAATAAAACTAGGTTTAACCTCCATGATATAATAGGTTACTGTTATTTGGCTAAGGTTTATCGATATGCAATAAAAAGTGCTATCTCGATAATCAAATAATCGAATTCGTGTTTATGGTAAAGTTCAATCCATAACGTTAATTATTTCTAATTTGATATCACGTTCAATCGTCTAACTACATAAAGTATAGATTACAAAGCATAGTCCATAGACAAACAAAAAAAAACACTCCATTTTCTCGAAGGCAACAAACAATTTTTCCAACCACACATTTTAAAATTCTGACAGCTTTATTATTACGGACAAACATAATATTGACTATTCAGCAGTAATAATAACACAGAGCATCCAATTATTGACACGTAAATGATTGATTGCTCTGCAATTGAAATATTGTTCGAACACAAATGACGAACACCATTTAGTAAACAATAAAAATGTACTATCGCCCTTGACTTATTAGTATTAAAGACGAGGTTGGACTATAATGACTATATTATTCAATACTTTTGAAAGGAATTTAAGGAAGAGATTAGTATATGCTATGAAGATTTTATTGATAAAGATAATCGACTGAGCGCATTATTTAGGTATTTTTGGTTTTGATTTTGGCGAAGCTTAGATATTAATTTTGAATGATACGTGAGATCACGTTACTGATGTTTAGAATCCCTAATGATTACAAAAACTTACCTTTCTATATAAACGAAATGAACAAAGAGTAAATATGTACAAGGTATTATAGCACCAAAAAAACAGTACAACTTTAAAATACTTTAAAAAATAGCTCGTTGATTTATTAAAAACAATCGACATACCAACATCATGTAAGACATGCGTCAAAACAAATACCACTATGTAACTCATTCATTTGTAAAAATAAATCAAAGTACTTTTACACCCAGCGTCCTTCTCAGTTAATTTGAACATGGATGAAGACGACATGAAATTTGAAATAAAAGGTCATTCCGAGGTGTTAACTGATGCACACGATAACACGACGTGACACGACAGATTGCCAGCAATAATTAAACTCTACAATTGACTGTCAAATTTATGACCTTTAACTAACTCCAATGTTCATCAAAGTTGTCACTTACTCCAGGCATCGCTGACATAGGTCAGTTTTTAATGCAATTAGTTTTTGAACAAAAACGTGACGTTCATTCACAATTTAATCAATCGTTATCAATGTTGTGATAATCAAGTCTTAGGTCAAGCCTCGCCATTAATCAATGTCATCAGTTTTTTATACACTAACTATGAATTACTGATTTATTTCATACATTTTTGAACAAGAAACCTCACACGTCGAATCAATAAGTCAATCTTGAAAGATTGTCTTGATTGAATCATCGTGTGCGATGCTTAACTATGGCAACCAAGCATGATACACATTAATGTAATATAGTTCACATAACCTTAAATGTAACTTATAATAAAGCGTTTCATAAATAATTTATTTTTGTTTCCTTGACATCGTAATTCGAGCAGCGATAAGTGTTCCGTCGCGAGCCCCGAGCTCCCAACTTGTATTCAATTCGGCGAAAGAAACATTCCCTATCAGTACTTACTCGGTTGAATAATGTTAAAATTAAGGACTCCGCTTTAATTTTGTGTGACCTACACAGAAGGTTTTCACATTGTTTGAAATTAAATAGAAATAGGCCGTTCCATTTCCACGTGCACGAAGCCTATTGTAATATATCGAGTTGAAATTGATTTCACAATGGGGACCCTTTGTTTACAACTATTTATTATATTGGAATGATGGATTGATTTCAAAATGGTCCGGTCTGTATAATTGGTTGTTCTGAATAGGATCGTCGAGTGAGCCTTCGGTGTACACAATGGCCGTACAATGACGTCAACCTTGGAATATTACATCGGTTCAATCAAAATATTGGGGCAAAGGTTATCTGCGAAGTTCCCCGGGTCTAGAGACCCCCCCATTGTGCTGGCTCCTACTTGCCGACGTCAAAAGTACTCGATCCACTTATCGTCGAATGCCATTGGAGTCACGGTCGATTGAACATTGAATAAGGATCCAGATGTTGAACGCTTGTTTATATCGTGCCCTCAGACCAATAAAAAAGTATGAGATCGTGCCAATACGATTCGATTTAGAGGTACACTTTCCTTTAAGTTTTTTGCACGTGTATTAATATTTTTAGAGAGTAGTATTGGGTTTGGTCGGGGTTTCAGTTTCTAAGGCTCTGGTTATTCTTAGACTCTCAATACATAGATTTTCGTAAGTACATTAATTGAATATAATTTTTTACGTGTATTATTAATTAGATTAACATACACTCACACTAAACCGTAGCATGTTGGTGCACAATAGTCCGCGTAGGCTTTATTGGGCGGAACAATTCATCAAAAATCTAATTAAGTCGGTGGGCGCGGGGCTTCAGCTCGTGAAACGGTGACAGGAGATTAAGTTCAGCTTTAATTACGCCGCCAGCACTATTCCAGTCAACTTGCTATTTTACTGGCGAGGCAGCCGCACGGGCGAGTGTTCTGTCTACCGGAGCGCCCAGCACGAACTAACCGTCACCTTATTTCCGCACTTACACTGAATTTATAGCCGAATGCATTATCTGCGTCAAATATATGCAAACTACTTTTTGATTCATCGAACGTTGCTAAATCTGGAAACGTTTTTTAGTAGCAAATTCATAAAAGCGTAGGTACTTATTGAAGCACTAACTTCTGCCCGCGGTTTCGCCCGCCTGTCTGTCTGCAATTATCTCACGGGAACGTGCTAAAAAAATCACTGGCAGATAGCTGATGTTAGCTATCTGCCAGTGAAAGTCTCGTCAATATCAGATTATCCATTTTGGAGATTAGCCGGAATAAACAGACAAAATTATAAAATAATTACTGTAAATTACCTTCTTAAGCATTGAATTAAAATCTGTTATTTTGACATTACAAAAATATACTTTAATTTCATTTATTTCTATAGATTTAAAAATAATGATCTGCCAACAAATAAAGGTCTAATAAGCAAAGGAAACACAAATAAACAAACGTGCAATATTAAATATTATAGAGTAGCAAACATAAATACGGTGTAATTAACCCCAAGCTTTATATGCTCGGCTGAAGTTAAAGCGAGCAAAGTGAATATCATAATAACTTGGCAAGGAAGCTAATAACTGGATGCAGCGTCAGAATATCTATACGTGTTACTGTGAAGGCAAGTGACATCGACGTAATAACCTCCATGTTAATTAAAACGCTTGTCGATGGATAAACTATTAAATCGAAACCCGGTGTTTACGTCATGTTAATACTCGAGTAATGAAGTGGTTTCTCATCCATCTTTAGATTATCGAAGTTAAATGGAATAAGGCTAAAGTGACGTTTGAGGTCTTACGGCTTTGGTTTCCTAAGAAAGCGGTAAACTCAAATAAACCAGAGCGGCAATTCTCGTAATTTTAAGAACGTTCACAGTCTTATCTCAGTCTCAATCTGTCAAAAATACCTCTAATGTTCCTACATTTTTGACATTGATTGTCGCTGAGATGAGATTGTGACTAGATTTTGAACGTTTTTAATTACGAGAATTGGCCTTCTGGTCAAAATAACAGCTGTCCAAATACAGAGCGATTATTGACACCTTAATGTCAAATACTGGTGAAAATGAAAAATTTTCATGCATAAACATAAGCACAATCAGCCTATAACGTCCCCACTGCTGGGACACAGGCCTCCTCTATGTGAGGGGTAGTGGGCCATAATCCAAGTCTTCAAATTTTTGGTTCTAGGACAAGCCGATTTTTATGACGGCCGTTATAATGTGACGGAACTGCTCTTTTAGATAACCGTAGCTTAAGCCGATAGAAAAATATGGACATAAAAATAAACAAATAATGAGGAAAAAGAAACAGTCTCCCAAGAACAAAGGAAAAACGTAAGAATCAACAACAAACAACACCGTTTAGAATGGATGCGAACCCCGGCTCGGCCACAACGTCTCGGATAAGCAAAGGAGATGTCACGTGAATGTTAATTCTTCAGCGATTAGTATTCAAGGCGAAACAACAACTAATAAAAAGGAGCTACCGTCGAGAAAATTGAAAATATCCGCAACCGTCAGGAAAATGAGGAGACCTCTTCGTCACGCCGTGAAATTAGAATCGTCCCGAGCAGTTCCGATGCTCGTCACGTGGCACCAAAAGTTTGTTTACGTTGCTATTTGATTATAATCTAAACGAAATTTCCTTAACGGGCGGCCATAGCTTTTGTTATTAATGCCAGAGGTGCTGTTACTCTCCTCGCAAATAAGAATAAAACATCATTTTGTTTGGGAAAGCGTGATTATTATACAAATTAGATACGTTTCGTTATGTTCACATAAACAAAAAGAATTTCCTTACTGCCACGTTTTTCAATTACGACTATAAGTCACCACAGATTAGGGGAAAACGGAGTCAGATTTGAAATTGCATTTGCGTACATTCAGTCTTTTTGTGAAAGTACAGTTTTTATGGCTTCGAGTTAAACAAATATGCACAGAGCCCCGCAAACGCAAGTTAATTAACTTACTCTATACCTAATATTGATTTTCGCTCTATGAAGCGGGAGCAAATAACTACAGGTAGATATCGTAAGTAGGGTAACCGTATCAGAGTCCTCGGATCGTGGACTTACACAAAAACGGGAAAGTACGCGGTAGGGGTGTCGTTATCAGTGGCCATCCATCGGCAGTGATCTGTGCCCGGTATTGACGGAAAGCCCAAGATCCAATCTGGTCCCGAATACTTTAAGCCCTGTTAGTAATGCGACAGATGTAATAGGAGATTGTACTTAAACTTCTTACCGTAGATGCTAGCGTTATTTGTAAAACGATGGTTTCAAGAACTTTTGGCATGTCCTAGAAACAAAAATTGGAAGACATCTGACATCCACCAACCCGCACTGGACCTGCGTGTTGGATTATGGCTCGCTCCCTCTCACAGACAGGAGGTCTGAGTCCCAGCAGTGGGAGCATTATAGGCTGATTATGCTTATACTATGCTTAAAGAACTTTCAAGACCTTTTCATTATATGTCATAATGACGAACGAAGAAATTGTCCCTAAGCGTGGCAACCCTAACTGTATCGATCCCTAAACCACTCGACCCTTTCCGGTCACTGACAATGATTATGTCACTATCGAGTAAAGTCGATCCAAGTCCATTTATAGTCAATTAAATTACAGTATTGGAATGAGTAGAGCTCGAAGTACTGGACGAAATTGAATGGGGCAATGAATCTTGGGTAACTATAAAATCGTAATCATAAGTCACAACTTTAAACATTAGTCCCACCCCAAATTGCAAGTAGATAACCCTAAGCTAACTTATTCAAAGTTCAACGAAATTGATCACACTCAATACTGAGCTACGCCTTTGAAACTCAATCGACGGAGTGAATACAGGTCTAACGATCACGTAACTATTGGGTATCATTACTTCAAAGCATACGTCCCGCAGACTCACGGTCACCCTCAATGCAGATAAGCCAGCTTATTTGAATGAGTGGTGTTCGGACCGCAAAACGCTGAGCGAGTAACGAGAATGCCTGACCGGGAACGAAGCCAATAGGCCAATACGTGGCCACCGCAAATGAAAGGGAGACGTGACCAGTACTGTTTGAGAGCATCTCATATGGTTTATGGTCGAATATTTGAAAAGACTTGTTAAGAGAAAAGGAGAAATGAAGTGGGTATGCTATGCGAAAATGGTGACAAATGCAATAGTAAAATCTGCAAATGGGGTAGCTTTGAGCTGCGTGCAATCTGGCATCATAAATTTTTTGGAACTTTTTTAAGTTCATTATTTTCTAACCGTGACACAAAGCCAAAGTGATCCTAGATATCATACGATTTTAATATTCTTTATGAAAATTTTGATTAAAAAACACTCGAGAATTCTACTGAGGGACGTTAAAATTGAACGATCAAAAAAATTAAACCGCCGAAAAAACTGAAAAGCAAAAAATAATAAACCCTAAACGACTCAAAATTACTTAGGTATACTTACATTAGTTTAAGAACTTAGTTATTAAGGTTAAATAAAAAAGATTTATTATTTTTTGCTTTTCAGTTTTTCGCCGGTTTAATTTTTTTGTTAAAAAGTTTTCATTATAAATTTTTTTGTGGCTATAATCTACTAATTATTTGCCAAAGGGCAGGCATACATATGTGGCACTGAGTAGAGTAATAATACACAACTCAGCATTAACATCTTGGGTGAACAATAAATCACCCCTATTTTCCCAAATTTATATGGGACCAACTTTGGGGTACACCCCTTCCAACAAAAAAAGAATTATCAAAATCGACTTCTCTGTAAAAAGTTATGCGTGGTCATACATAAAATATATATATATATACGCGTCGAATTGAGAACCTCCTCCGTTTTTTTTTTCGTCGGTTAAAAAGCTTCTGACCGCTACACTCAGTACGAGCTTTCAAAATCCGCAACGGTAATGTTTTAGTGCTAGTGAATTCGTGGGAATACCTACTGCATGTCGAAACAATACCGTTTCCGAATCCAATACAATCATATCACGCAATTCATCAAATTCAGTTATCATTACACGGATTGTTTGCACAATTTACAGCTGAAAGCGTACGTTACACGGCGTCTGGGGCTAATGTATATTAGCATGTTCAATTGTAATCTCGGCTGGCTAATGTTGGCCAAATGTGCGCGCATGCATTAAACATGCGAATATGAGACATGGATTTGGTGTATTGGGATAGTCGCTTAGTTGTGTAGCATAATTAGCCTATAATGTTCCCACTGCTGGCACACAGGCCTCCTCTCCTTTTGAGAGGGAGTGGGCTGTAATCCACCACGCCAGTGCTTGTTGGTAGATGTCACATGTCTTCGAACGGACGTGCCGGTTTCCTCACTATATTTTCCTTCACCGTTTTCAGAGCAGTGGTAATGAAATAATTTACACAAAGTAAAGTGCCTGTCTGAGTTCGAACCCACGACCTACAACTTGTAAATCGCGGGCGTTACCACTGGCCCACCATATCAGGCTAATCAGTTTTTCGTGCATCATTGATAATAGACGGAAATCACTTCGGATTCTTAATCAGTATTAAGTCATCATAAGCTGCTTAGCCCTTTTCCAACTATATTGGGGTCAGCTTCCAGTCTAACCCAGTTGAATACCAGTATTTAACATAGAGCGACTGCCTGTCATAAACCAGCTACTGGGCAACACGATACCCCTTCACAAGACCGGTGGTACAGTATTAAGTATTTGCATAATTAGAGAGCATTACGATATCATAGACAATTAAGAAAGAGTTGAGTGATGAGACCTTGAAGGATTCATCAATGAAGGTTATAATGCTTTCAAACTTTGGTTTTGATTGACAAAAATATACAATATATTCGTAATTAATCAGCTAAACTAATTATACCCATCACAATTAAATATTAAATGTCATATAAACGTTTATCTCGTCATTGTCACATTAAAAGCAAGGCTAGACTCATCATCAGATATAATTGTTTCGCGCAAGTATTGTATGTTAGATGGTGTAAGGATATAAAATTAGAAGACGATTTATTAATTGGATTGATGCAAGTTTTGAGGAGCTTGTGGTCAAGTAATAACAGCCGCACGGATCGATCGATCAGGTTAAGCTACGCTTGCCGCGGTTGGTCCGTGGATGTGGGGTGACCATCCTAACAAACAGGACCCCTCCGTGCCTTGCAAAGCCCGTTAAGTCGTTGATCCGGGCTGTCATTCGTGAATCTTTGACAGTCGTTGTGGGTCGTCGGAAGCCCAAAAGTCTGACAACCAGTCTTACCAAGGGGTATCGTATTACCCAGGTGATTGATTCAAGCTTTAATTGTATACCTACTTACTTTTAAAGCCGAATCCTGAAACTATTTTCCCGCCTACAGTCCACAAAAACTACAAAACGCATCGTGGTACGACCCTTACATACTTAATGAGAAGTTACTAGTAATAGATCAATTTAAGCAATATTTTCAGCCCATGTAAGCCAACAGATACCATCAAACCATCTAACCCTTTTAAAGGATCAATGACACGCAATATTTCGTAGCTACAATATAATCGCCATCCTTGACAAACAGTAACACACAAGTTACAAAAATCAATCATACTGCCTAGCCTTTTCCCAAATATGTTGGGGTCGGCTTCCAGTCTAACCGGATGCAGCTGAATACCAATATTTTACATGGAGCTACTGCCTATCTGACCTCCACAACCCAGTTTACTGGGTAACACGATACCCCTTGGTAAGACTGGCTGTCAGACTTTCGGGCTTCTGACGACCCGTAACGACTGTCAAAGATCTACGAATGACAGCCGGGACCAACGGTTTAACGTGCTTTCCGAGTCACGGAGGGGTCTCGATATATGGTTTAAGACATTTATTTCTCAAAAAGAATACAATTCACTTAATATGAGAAATACAAGGTAATCTTAAAACTAAATATAAGAATTACTTATGGTGAAGGTAGGTATTCGTAAATAATATAGTTAGTTAATATTATAAATTAGTTAGTAGACAGTAAACACACATTTTTTACAATGTTGCAGGTAAAAGGAAAAAGTTGGTTTACTATTACATATCGATTCTTGAAGGCAAGTCAATAGCAATTACACATTAAACTATTTGTATGTACTGTAATGTTTCGGAAATACAGGGTAGGTATTCTAGTTTTCTTAATACTTAGCAATATATGTAATGAATAGCCACCCATCCACGAACCGATCGCGGCAAGCCTAGCTTAACTTTCGATCGACCTTCGCGGCTGTTATTATTTAGCCACGAGCCCCACAACAAAAATAACAAATTATAATTTCCCATCGAATGTGGAAAGACGTTTTTCAAAGGTTTTTTTTTAATAAAACCGAACAAGGGATGAAAAAATGACCTAACATGTTTTCCTTCCATTCAGTTGGTAATCTTCACACGAAGTAGTGAAAACATCTGACGTTTAGATGACGATGCTCATCAGGAAAGGCATTTGTGCAATCTTTGACCTCAATACCGTTTATGTCAAAAGTATTACATTATGTAGGTAGATACATATGTCAAGAAATGAAGCAAGGATTGCTACCGTTCCCACATATTTTAAATGAGAGAACCTAATCGTAATCGCATAAATGTCGTTAGCATGCAAATGCATTCAGTAATGTTATTTATACGAGTAAGCAGACATTAGGGAATCACAATCTACATAGCAACGGTTGCAATAACAGATTTCCCGGTTTTACTACCGAAGTTATCAACCCATGAATACCCATTGCAGCATAAATAATAACTGAAACGTAAACCGTAATAAGTGTTATAATAATAATAATAAAACTTAATTTCGTAGTCCTACACCATACGGTTGTCCTTGGGCGCACTTGCATATTGCGAACAGAGATAATCGTCAGATGGTGCCTCATTTCATTAAAAACGTTTATCGGGCCTCTACGAGTTAGCTTAGGCCCCTCGTACGCCATCTAAAGTACCGGAACCACAGGATCCCGCGACAGGTCAAACTTAATTGCTATAAAAAGATTACAAAGGGGCCCCAAACTAGGCAAGCCTGTAACTTAGGCACAAAAAATTCTGTAGCCAGACTTATCGTCGACGAAAGGATGTGGCTACCCATCAACGTGAATATGTAAACGACCAATGAGCTCCTACAACTATTTATCTTGAATACAAAACACCTCGAAATAAATAGCAAACATTTCGTCAAACCGAACGTCACCCACGATTTAAGACGATCTACAAATCAAAATGTAGTATTTACTTGAACAATAGATCAAAATAAACAAATCAACCAAGCAAGACGCGAGATTTATCACGATTTTAACTTTCAACATTTTTCTTATCTATTTTTCGGTAAAGACTGTTTCCGTAACCTGACGGCGGGTCAAGGACGAGGGACGTGTAACCTCTTCAATTTGATTGTGCTAAAAGGTCAAGTTCTCATTACCTGCCTGACATCTACGTACCTACTCATAAATTTATCAAACGGCTCAGGTTTAATGGAGGAGTCAGCCCAACTCTATTACTATAGGGAACCAACTAGTGTGATTAAACTTTTTAGTCAAAATCCCGGGGCTCTGGAAGATTAGTTAGGGTCTTGCGGACCCTCATCTGTGTCAAAAAAGATATAGTTCAATATAAAAAAATATAAGCTCCGCGAAGTAAATCCAAACACATTATCTAACTCAACTTTATTTTAAATCATAAACATTACATTACGGTACATTCAGGAGTCATTTGATGATTTCCCATCCACAAAAAAAAAAAAAAAAGCCTCCTTTTGCTGAGAGCGAGTGAATCGTAAATCGTAATCGCACCAGTGCGGATTGGTAAATGTCACATATCTTCGAACTTTTTGTTCTAGGACATGCCGGTTTCCTGACGATGATAACCTTCACCGTTTTAATCCTACTCCTACTATAATATTATAAATGCGAAAGTTTGTATGGATGGATGGATGGATGGATGTTTGTTACTCTTTGACACCAAAACTACTGAACGGATTTGGATGAAATATGGCACACAAATAGTTTATAACCAGGATTAACACATAGGATACATTTTATCCCGATATTCCCACGGGATCGAAACTTATGCTGGTGATAAATAAATAAATCATTTATTTTGGAGCAAACAGTTGTTACCTACACATTTCATACACCTGCCAAACCAAACTGCCTGACAGTTTGTCGGCCATTTTGAGAGCAGTGGTGATGAAATATGTACACAAAATAAAGCGCCTATCTGGGTTTGAACCTACGACTCTTAAGTCGCGGCCGATACCACTGGGCCTCCACTGCACATGCAATATAAGGAAGTGCTGAATATGAAATCTCAAACGACCGTACAACGGTCGGTGAACGGCGTAGGTCCCAAATTATTGCCAAAATCGCCATGCTTAGCAGTCAAAGATTAGTTATGGCGGTGTGATTTACGCATCCCTATTGTGCCTATCGGTCATGCTCCCTAAATATTACAGGCACAGACCTGCCTGCCTTTATATATCGATGGCTAAACAAACTAGACTGGAAACAATTATATTTTATTGTAATTTTTGACGTTCAAGAGTGCCTTTTCGGTGCGTATTTGAAATAATTGATTTGACTTTGACATTGATGCTGATTCTTGGAAAATAATACAAAACAAAGTGAAGGTTTTACTTCATAAGCAATAGAAAAGAAGAATATGGAAACTTGTTTACCTCGCAAAGGAAATAACAAGAACAAATCAGAATAAAACATCTAGACAACCATTTACTGCTACTTATGGCGTATATCCCAGATCTCATTTCTATAAAACAAAACTAACAGTATTTCCAGGGAAGCAAAACAGTTTATCTGATATAGAGATCAAACAACTTGTAATAGATACGACACAAAAATAAAAAGGGTCCCATTTTGAATAAACAAGTATCAACTCTATACTGTTTTATTTGAGTGCCTTACCGGTATGTGTAACGTATGTGAGGCAATATTTTGTTTTGGTTATTATTGTCCGTTTTTATGACGAAGTTTGTACTTTACGTTTCAGTTCTATCTTTTTCTTGTCTCTGCTTCTCATGTTAGATAATTTGGCAAAATGTATTTACGATTTATAGTTACATAAACAGCCTATAATGTCCCCACTGCTAGAACTCCGGCCTCCTCTTTTTCGAGAGGGATTGGGGTATTATCCACCACGTGGGCCTAGTGCGGGTTGGTAGATGTCACATGTTTTCGAATTTTGGTTCTAGGACATGCCGGTTTTCTGACGACGTTTCCCTTTACCGTTTAGAGAGCATTGGTGATGAAATTATTTACATAAAGTAAAGCGCCTGCCCGGGTTCGAGCCCACGACCTACAACTCGTAAGTCCGGTCCGTTACACTGAACCACCACAGCTCTTTTCATTAGTTATTTATTGTAGAAATCAATCATCTAGTTCATGTAACAAAACTTTTGAAAGCCACTGACAAAGCGATATTAAAACAAATAACTAACTATTTTGATAACCTCGCCATTCTATAAGATCAATAGAATGGTTACATCTGTTCACAGTTCGCCGACAACTTTCGTTTGTTAAGTTACAAACTTGCGATGATGGGCGATATAACTTAGGTGTTTTCCTACCTACCCTCGCTATTATTCATCTCAAAGTTTATTACTTTACTCAGTATTTGCCCACAGATAAATTCGATTATTGTTCTAGTATCATTGAAAACTAAATTACAATGTCCTAAAGCGCTGTCGCGAAACACACAGGATGCCAAATTAATATGAATGCAGAACTGCAGAAGTATATTAGAGATTCCATTACTGGATACCGCTGAGAGAATGGTATTATTCATCCATTAAAAGCCGCGACGTGCCACTCACTGATCTAAAATTCAAAATTTTTGTTGAAACAGATAAATGGAAGGAATATCCTCGTTAAAAGCTGACAGCAAACACTTGTCATGTTTATTTGAATTGATAAAATTATGTTACAACCACCGTAACTATGCTGGTGGTCAAAATTCAGATGTTCTACCAGTAATGTGACATCATAAGTGCTTCGCCCCGACATTTATTAGGATATCGTGGTATTAAGAGTTATATTTACGACTAGCGACATCTAGTTGGGTACGTGGGCAGTTTTAAGCGGCGGAGAGGCGACTTATCCCATGTTTATGATAAGGAGACGATATCTTGAGGTTTTATGGCCTTAACTTAACAGTTCTCGTAAATCTTATAGAAACTGAATTATAGGTGCTTAAAGTCAGTCTTTGAATAACCTCAGTGAGGCACCAATTTTAAATAGGTAGGACCTATTTTTGTTCAAAACGTTACTCTGTAGGTAGGTACTCACAATACGTTAAATTATACATCCATACACTCACGCCTTCTTCCCATGGGGTAGGCAGAAACTACAGAAGGCCACCTGCTACGATCATTACATACTCCTTTTTCCTCGTTTACGTTCATACGAGTACATCAGCAGTGCGATTCTGTAACCATCTCACCGTGAAAGGTTAGGTGAAGTGAGCGTGGAGTGAGCTGTCATTCCAACTAATGCTAGGGATTGACACTATTGACAGCTCGCTTCACCTAACTTTTCACGGTGATATTTTTACAGAATCGATCGGCAGCTCACTCTAAGCTCACCTCACCTAACTTTTCACGGTGAGAGTTTTACAGAATCGATCGGCAGGTCAGATAAGCCCGCTTACAGACTATAGGTACTTTTATTGTATTCAATATAACATTTTATTTAAACTATCAAGGTCAGAATAACCTTTCAATTTAAAGCAGTAGGTACACACCTCCTTTTATGAAAAATGAGCACCCAAAATGATAATGGCCAAACTCTCCTTAGATAAGAGTGGGGCAAGACTAATGAATTTAAATGCTATTCAATTAAATGCACATGAATAATTCACTAAAAGAATGTTAATGTGGAAAAGAATGCCAGCCTTCCTCGTAGCCGAGATTTGGGGACGCTTAATTAATTATTTTTTACGACAATTCATCCCATCCTCTCGCTGTCTTAATGGTGTTTCTCATCAATTGTGAAACAAAGTTCAGCGCGTGCGATTTTTAAACATTTTTGGGCGTTTGTCTGCAAACGAGTGTTCTGTTTACTTTTTAAGTTAAATTTGTAGGTATAAAAGTCGCAGTCTGAAATTGTGATTCTAATTTTCGTTTTGTGTCCTCTACATATTAATTCCATTAGGTATTATACTTTACCAACATTAAGCAATTAACACATAGATAATTAATAGGTTAACATCATAATTTAATTAGCTCAGGTGTCGATCTTGGATTAACAAGGCTGAAATTACTATGAACCCTCTGTCGCTGATTATACCTAAGCCGTTGGAAGCATATTATTTAATTAGTACTTTGTAATCGACACATTTTTAGAGACGAAATTTTCAACTGTAAATATACGACAAGGCTGAATGATAACAATTCACAAGCCAACACTTAAAAGTCGATAAAAATAAAGTTGAAAGAACCTATAACACAAAAGATACAATAATTGCGTCCATTTGCTAAAAACAGAAGAAAACAACACACACCAGAGACAAAACAATGCTTATGCCAATCGAAAATAGCAAAGAAACATAAAACCATGGTGTAAACACGTCGCGTAGTCGCCATTCGCCCGGAATTGACTTATAAAGGCAAACAGTAAACGATGCGAAGACCCCATGTTTGTACAGAGGACGGGGTGAACGCTCGTTTTACACGCATTCATTCAAACCAACTAAACTGCTTGTAATTGATGGGAAATACGTCATTATTTACTTTTAAACCGACATCGACACATTGCTTTTTATTTCGAATCATCCTTTCCAAAGCTAAACACCGATATTGAAGGGTTTGCGGTGTAGGTTATGTAAACTAATTAATAATTACGCTTATAATGTTGATTTTAGATTCATCATTTCGGCTGAAACACGTCCACTGCTGCACATAAGCCCCTCAAGCACCGCCACTTCGACCGGTACTGTGCTTCTCGCATCCATCGGATTTTATATTACCTATTTACAAAAGACTGATTTCGGTGGTCCACATTGAAGAACTAAACTACTTCAGCAATACATTTAAGATTAGCAAGCCTCGAATAAACGATATTTATTTGAACGATCCCGCGATAAAAGTAACAGCACACAATTAGAATCAACGAAAGCAACATTAAAACATTCTTAAGTGAATAATATATGGCAAATATAGAACATTATTAAGATAATTTAACTTTCAATTCATATACATCCTGTTTTTAATATCCTTACTCGTGACTTAACGCTCATAAATATCCTTTAGCGTATTATTATCGGTTAATACTTTAGTATTATTTAACACCTAAGCTTGCTCATTACCGCCATGTCTGCGCGAAGGTGTGAAAGGAATGTGGCTGCCGTCGCCGTCTGGTCTAGTCCTTACCGTCTCCGTAGATAATTCATACTGTGTGTTCACGGTCTTATCTACTTCATTATTTGCAAAGTTACAAGACAATGTGTATAATAATTGCACGTAGGTAAGCAATGGGAAGTGTCTATTATAACTCGTGTTAACAACACGATGTTCCCGCAGTGGATTTGTTTAGTGACGCCGTAAGACAATGCAGCCATGATTTTCAGACATAGCCAGCCGAATCATAGTAATTCCAGTATTACAAACATTGTAGTTGCAGGCGGGCCGACAATCGGGCGCAGCACAGCACGTAAATATGTTTGCGTTCAGCCGCGTTACAGTTGTCGCTGATATATTGGATATGTTGCTCGCACCGCGCGTCCTGCTCTGTCTACCGCTATAATAAATTTTGTGACAAACAATATTCCCCTGTCTTTTGTCTGGTGGCGGTGTGGCCGCGGACGGCATCGATCGCATTGTTAGAGGGCACAATACCTCCCACACCTCGCTCTAGGTGCTTCTGTTTTCTAACTCACAATACATAAACAAGGAGGTCGTATTCAACCGCTTTTATTAGGAAACCTGTAAACAGCCTCACAATTGTTCGGGATAGCTACCTATTGGTCTTAATATGCTGACGCCAGTAAACAACTACTGAATTAATTTTAGGTAAAATATTTGTTTGGTTTGTATTGTTTGTTTCGTCCGGAGTCGTACGGATATACAAAAACTATTATTGCAATTTATATTTTGTGTCTATAAAATACATGTTGAGCCCCTATACTTTGGATTGGAACAATGATATAAAAATAATGAGGTTTCAAATAGCTGTTGCATATATTTCACGGTCTAATCAGAAAAAGCATGTATTTATATTAAGCTAAGCCATATAATTGGCTGCTACCAAGACGTACATAGTACCACTCCCGCCCAGCGTATTATAATGTTGTGACTAATGTGACCTCCGCTAACCTTACGTGAGGTCACGTTGATCAAGTGTATTTTTTTAGAATAATGTGGGGTTTTATCGTAGGCGGGTGTTAGACCGTAAGTAGCGATGGTGGTTAGTATCTATTGTTCTTTATCTCGGTTTTAAACGGTGTCGGCGCGCCTTCGTGGCTTGTGCCTCGCCATGCGCCATTGTGACTCATTGCTGCGATGCTGATCAGAATGCCTCGTGGGCTCGACTTACGAAATTTCCAAGGAGCACCATTTAACAGTGCTCATTGAGGAAGTTACTCACGGTTCTGTTTTGCAATTTCACATTTAACTGATGCATGTTTAGCATTTGAACTATTGTACTTGCGCGTGCAAGGTTCCCAGGAATCGAAGCGGATATGTTAGGTACTTACATTTTAGTCTTCATGAAATCGTTATGTAATATAGGATACGCTATCAACATAGTTGCGTCTCATTAGTGCAACAATGCCTCGCTGCCTGCCTGCTGTTAATACGGCATTAGTGGCAAACGGGCGAGAAGTGAATTTTAGGGCTCGTAAAGTTTGATTTATTCCTCAACTCATGGTTTGCGTAATTAGTTAATAGTGTCGGTAGGTGAGTACAATCGGAGGGGCTTGCGGCCGCACAACCGCACGGACCGATCCATCAGGTTAAGGTACGCTTGCCGTGGTTGGTCCGTGGATGGGTGACCAACTTTACGTACCTTGACATACCCCCGACGCAAAAACGACGGGGTGTTATAAGTTTGACATGTCTGTGTGTGTGTGTGTGTATGTCTGTCTGTGGCATCGTAGCTCCCGAACGGATGAACCGATTTTAATTTTGTTTTTTTTTATTTGAAAGGTGAATTTGTCGGGAGTGTTCTTAGCTATGTTTGATGAAAATCCTCCAGATGGCCGCCGCCACAAAATGGCGGATTACATATTTTTTCACAACTCCCTCAATATGGGTATCAAATGAAAGGGCTTGACTAGTAGAATTCTATACACTATGACAAATTTCAAATCCAAGATGGCCACTACCACTAAATGGCGAATTACAAAAAACCTGATTAAATACCAAATTACCTCAATCTTAAAACGCAATAAAATAAAAGAAATGAAATAAGAAAGAGTCTTTACAAAAAGCATGAAATAAAAAATTAAATAAAAAATTTAAAAAATTTCATACGTACTTACGTAGGGTCATAATTTCAAGGTTATTTTTTTCTTTTTATAGGGTATCACGTTGTCGGGGGTTTTTTAAATTTTTAATTTAATTTTGTTATGAGAGATTGGGAAAAATATTGTCGTTAAGCGTAGAGGCATACTGGTCAGCGCAGTACCCTCGTAGCAGATTCGTAGCGCGTAACCTTTATTGGCGTAGCACTCAATATAAATTGTTATTGATTTTTTAAGATATTTTTCTTTGCAACCAACATGGTCTTACTTTTTATTCGTATAGACAGCTGTGAAAATGTATACAAATAAAATATTCACGCTCAGTTATACCTAATCGTAAATCAAATAACATTTTTTTTAAAACTGCCTTATCTCAACAGCTAAAAAACTTGAAGACATTGAAAACACGTCGTTCTAAAAAATAACACAATACATACACAACACAATACATTAATGTTATATCATATCCACATCCACTGAATGACAAGAACTAATCTACGACCAAGGTAAAGGTCAAACACAACGTATGCTCATTTTAACTATTACACATTGGCATTCGAACACGACTCATTAGTCATTAGGTATGTTCAACATGTTCACGTATTGAACCTTTCGTTCTATATGTTCACAATTTGCATTCAATGTAAATGAGACAATGAGATAATTATTGTAAGTGGCTTGTCTGAGATAAGTCACTTATACGGTTGTTATATACATATTTCAATACTTGATCCATTAATTAATTAAAGAAATTACAGTGCTTATCATGATGGTTGATAAAATTATAGCTGACGAAGTAATAGCAACGTAGCCTAACTTTACTGACAAAGAGGTCCTTGAAAGCCTTTTGCTTGCTAACTCTGACTTTAAAAAATAATAGGGGTTAAAGTATGAAATTGCCGTTTTATTGTAATAGGTACTTCGAATTCACATAGAACCTTCATGGTTTGAGATTTTTGAGTGAAACTTTTTCACTTGGTACCTATGAACTTCTTCTTTTAAAATGTGCAACATTTGATTATCGACTTTCAGTTGCTTTTTTTATTCAGCCTAGACAAGAAAGATGGATACTTCGAAAATTCGAGTTATTATTGAATACGAGTTCCGACGCGGAACTAACGCTGCAGAAACAGCTCGCAATATTAATGTTGTGTTTGGAGAGGGGACTGCTAATGAACGCACCGTGTGATTTTGGTTTAAACGCTTTCGTGATGGAAACTTTGATTTGAAGAACGAGCCACGTGAAACGCCCACACAGGTGAATATCAATGAATTGAAAGAGATAGTGGAAGCCGATCTGAGCCAAACTACCCAGGAATTAGCGGCATGGTTTAACGTTACCTTACCAACAATATTGACTCATTTGCGTCAAATCAATAAAATAAAAAAATATGAGAAATTGGTGCCTCATGATTTGACTGATCTGCAGAAAGAAACGCGTGTTGATACTTGTGTTGCCTTGTTGAATCGATACAGAAATGAAGGAATATTGGATCGAATTGTGACATGTGATGAAAAGTGGATTCTTTACGATAACCGTAAGCGAAAAGTGCAATGGCTGACCCCAGGTCAAACGCCGCAACAGTGTCCTAAAGCAAAGCTTACCAATAAAAAGGTAATGGTAACTGTTTGGTGGTCTCAGCATGGTGTTATTCACTATAGCTTTCTCCAATCTGGTCAAGTAATAACGGCAGATGTCTACTGTGCAGAACTCCGAACAATGATAGCAAAACTAGCAGTGAAACAGCCCCGACTCATGAATCGATCTTCACCATTATTGCTCCATGATAACGCGAAACCTCATACAGCACGAGAAACCGTTTTAACTCTACAGGAACTGCAATTAGAAACCATTCGTCACCCTCTGTATTCGCTAGACCTTGCTCCAACGGACTACCATTTTTTTCGTGATTTGGACAATTTTCTACGTGATAAAAAGTTTTCTTCTCAGGAGGCAGTACAAAATGCTTTCACACAGTTTGTCGAATCCAGATCACAAGAGTTCTATCGCAAAGGCATAAATGACCTTTCTATTACATGGCAGCAATGTATAGATAATAATGGTAATTAATTTGCTTAAATAAATATGTTAAATTAAAAAAAAAACTAATTTCAATTTTTCAGTACAAATCGGCAATTTCATACTTTAACCCCTAATAATTATATTGTTATCAATCTTGTAGCAGAGCTTGAGAAGGAACTTCACGCCCCTAAGCCACTTTATATATATATCTATCTATAGTCACAAATATTCAATTTCAATTTCACCACAAAATGGGGGAACTGCAAAGAATTCACAAAATGTTCACAGGTTTCCTATTTGAATATGATCACATCAGCAGGTACGCCATCACTCAGGTACAGTCAGATCACGTCAAAGTAGTAAAATAATAAAACTTTATCCTTCACGTCAACGTTTTGAATAAAATGCAAAACGTGTCTGGGATGCAGCCAAAACGGCTCGGCGCGCCCCGAGCCCGGCCCCTTCTCATCTGGAAAATTGTGCTTTCCCAACTAAACCGTTATTTATTACCTACTAGTTGCCATACTCGCATGCAGCGAAGATTATTACACGGGAATCAACTTAACTGCTGATTTAGAATGAATGAGTATCTAATGTATGCGCTTGCAACTTGCTCTGCCGGAATTGTATTGTTAAATTAAATTAGTAGAGGATTGGATTTAAACTCATGATTATTGTATTAAATGTCATTGGTAAAGGGAATACAAATTGATTGTTTATTTTTTGCTAGTAATGTAGTATGTTAATTATTAGACCCAACTGTTAATCTGATAGTTAAGATTCTGCGCATCGACAGTCAATTTACGTGTAATGTTTCCACGTCTACTACATGAGGTGTTAACAAATTAGAATTTTACGTAGTCAGTTGAAAATGTATTAGTAATGTGTAGTAGTATGTAGATAATATTATTGCTGATTCTTCTCATGGACACTGAATGCAAAACAAAGTATTTCAAAATCAAAATGAATAACTTTTTGATTAGAAAGAAGAACATTAGAAAGTTATTCAAAAAATCCCCAATGGTAAAGTGGCCAACTCGAATCAGGGTGCGTCAGTGCCCGTCCTCGAGAGCTTGTTTACTTAACATAATATTCTGTGCGGACTACGAATTCACTCGTATCCTTGCGTTTTATTGAATCAGAAACCTTCGCTACAAATGCATCTAATTCAGACTCTCCACAGTACATTGCGAACTTTCTCTACCTCTATACAACACTTTACCCAAACAAAGAATAAACATTGGCATTTTGTATTATTTACGGTCATTTGTATCAGTTTTGCTTAGTACGTTCTTTATCGGTTTCAGTCGGGAGGGCATTTCTGTGGGCAGCCCTTGTTCACCCAAACTTGGAATATAAATTTGGCCACGAGCCTGCGCGTTGTTTGTCCGACAATAGGCACGGTTGCCAACATAAATTATCGGACAACATTCGTCTCTAGTTTACCGACAACGATCGCCAAATATTTACATACCTTGCTAGTTACATTCTACTGTGAGTTTTGTAACGAAATATTCTTTCTTCGTTGAGTTATTTGAGCAATAATAATATGTACTTTTAGGGAAAGCCATATATTTATAGGAAAACTTTATCGGAGGATAAGGAATAGGATTGGAGATATTTTTCCTCATAAGCATGTAAAGAAATGATGCATTGTCGCGCATCCGTACATTTACAAGGCGAGGATTTAAGCTTTTATAAGACGTCTGGGAATCTGAAAGAGGCTTATGCTTTCGGTACTGAATAGAAACTCGTAAAACATTCTGGAAAATCCCGATTTACGTGCCCATAATCCATACACCTGAGTAAAATAGTGGACTATGTACTTTACTAGTTTGTTGTAGAGCATATTCTAGGATAGGGCGACCAACGGAGAATAAGATGAGAATCTTATTCTGTACCTACTGTATGCTTGGGAGACTAATGCGGGCATTAGTCTTTCAGGTCCGTATTACATAAAGGTATTCCACTTGTATTTCATATGAATCTGAAAATGATTGATTATCTACTCACCGAAGATTGGATTTAAAAAAACTTTGGTTAAAGTACTAACAGAATATATTGTAATTTTGTGAAGCCATTAAGTATTATGTGAGGCCAAACCGACTCAATAGCATGAACCGAAACCCAAAGTCATACATAAGATATCTCCCTAATACTTTGCGATGAGAATAGGAAATGATAATGGATATTCTTAATGATTTCTTCAACATCGACCGGCCGGAGATGACTTGCGATGGAGATGCATAACGGACCATAACAGTGAGATATTTCTGACAAGCATATTTTATAACAATGATAATAAATTTTGTTTTATTATTTTTTCTTTGTCTCTATGTTTAAAGCAACCTTGTTGTGGTAATTGCGCTTTGAACTCGCATATCCAGTAATTCAATTAAACCTCATTAGCGATTGCTTGTTAGGTAAGCTTTTGTGAGAAAGTTGGAATAAAAATACCCGCACTCCTACCTTCCGTCCGTTCCATGGCCTTCCGCTCTTTTGTGGAATTTTAAGGTTGCCTCGAATAATGGAACTCGGCATAAATAATTGTACAATTTAATCAACATCTTTAATAAAGTGCAGCGGACGCGATCGGAATTCAGAATCAAAAATATTTCTCCGCTTTTGCTGTGAGCAACGATTGTTTTAATTTAATTTCGTTGAATCATCGCAACAAACGTGTGATAATAATTCGGAGTATTCGTATTCGCGTGGAGTGTTCGCTTGATGAAAAATTATATTGGGACTTTAATCTTTTATTTATAATGGTTATAATTGTACGGATTTGGTGTATATACCGCGTATAATTATCGTGGATCGTGCGGGGTCGTGTGAGAGTGCGCACAGTCCTGTATGGGCGTCCGCCTCATTAAATTTTGTTTGAATAGAGGGATGAACCGACCGGCTCCCTACTTGGTCAGATACACGCTGTACCGTCAACAAAAACGAAGCTTTGTATACGTTCGGAAATAACATAAATCTATTTCCGAAAGATTATCTGTTTATAGTCTACAGAAGCTTTTTCTGTACTCGTTCAAAAACCATTGTTACCCTTATCAATTCAAATACTAAAGGACTTATCACAATAGATCCACGTTCCTATTTTTCTGGAGGAATCAAATAAATTATGTAACTGAACTATTTCAATAACCACCCACTTTTTATGTCACGTTTTCTATTCCTCGTGACTTATGGAGCACGTTGTGGAACCAAGTGACGGGTCGTGTCGTCATCTGACCCTTCAAGAATGAAATAGGAATAGGGGGAAAACTGATTGAAATGGTTTATGTAATCTTTCCATAGCTACTTTATCTGATTTAGAGCTACAAATAAGTTCTGATTTGTTTGCTCGGTTCATGAAACTGAACAAATGAAAACGTTTCGAAAAGTTGTGTGCAAGCAATGATAAATTGTTTTATTTCTGTAAGTAGGTTTGTACAAAAACGTCAATCATAGATGAGGTCAGCGTTTCCTATCTGGCTACTCTGAGAAGAAAGGCCGAAACAAACTCAGAGGTCACAGTATCTTTTCAGGTAAAACTAGCGGGAAAACCAAAAGGGGGTAAACGGAGCCGGTCCAAACCCAACAAGGTTTTGAAAAGACAGGGTCCAGAGAAGGACACGTGCGACAAGGATGGTTTCATCAAGGTGGAGAAGAAGAAGAAGAAGAAGCCTCCTTGTCAGAACCAGTGCGGCACCGCGCCGGCTGGACCCAACATGCTGCTGCGTCCAACAATCCCGACGACGCAGCTATAACATGTCCAGACTGCACCACTCCACGAAGGTTGAGGAGATCGTGGAGTACATGCGTGTGAAGACCAACTGGACTTTGAAGGTCGAGAACTTGGAGTCGCGTTACAACACGAACTTCAAGTCGTTCGTGGCACGTATTCCGACACATCATCTCGAGAAGTTCCTTAAGGAAGAGTTCTCGAGGCCGAAGGGTGTTGTGGACCGCTGGTTTCGTGGCCGGCTACATGACACCAGTCAGCGAAACACGACGCAGACACTTCGTGTGCGTTAGTTAGTTTTTAGTGTAATTATAATGTTGTATGTATTTATAGTATTTTTAAGTTATATTAATATTGTATTGTATGTGTTTATATGGGCCTTGATGCCTGAAATAAATGGATAAATAAATAAATAAAGTCCAGACAGATAATCTTGGTCTGATCATGTGAAGACCATGTAGATTGGTGTCTGAAATGATTTTTTGAGAAAAGAACCTCATAGATTCCACTGACTGGACTGGTCCACTCAATCTATGAGGTTATTTATTTATTTAACATTTAAATGGTTCAAAACAAATAGGTGCCAGTACCGGATAAACTCTAACAACATGATCTAACACCGCACGGCCTTCTACACCACCTGACCACTAATTCCGGAAAGCGCAGTTACATCCAGTACGTTGAGAGTTGTGACAATACACAATAGGAATAAACGTTCACAAGTTGCACCGGTTTCCGTTACGTCTGTACAAGTTATTTTCAAGTAGGAAGGTACATACATGTTGCACATTACTTAGACATGACTTCAAGTTCCGCCTTTTAGTTTGAGTAAATATATGCTCACAAAATTGAGTTACGTCATCTTTATGTTTCTGTGTAGTCGTTTTTATCATTTGGTTTTCCTGTAACAATTCGGAAGGTTTTTAAATCAGACCACGAAATAATATATTTTCTCACAAAAACGAAGTTATTATCTGCAATGTCAAAGTGTTTTTATTTTCTAAACGAATCTATTGTACCTTGAGATTTTAGGATCTGCTATGTTATGACTATACCAGATATTACAGACCTCCTAGATAACTACAAAAATGTTTTTAAAAAAAACCGCAAAACTTATTTGCTGATCCTACCCAGTATAGGAGCATCGGCTGAATAGTTCCAGACGGGAGGGAGCCACAAACATCACTGCTCCATCACCGCGCCATCTCGCGAGCAAACACTTGCACACCTCCCGTCGGCCATTCACGCACGTACACACACACACGACTATGAAGGCTATAGTAAACCCTCGACGCGGTCACAAAGGAGGCTCTTTCACGACGCGAGAGTCCTGTCTTATGATCGAGTACGTAATAGCTGCTTATTCATGTCTGATCGTACTTGATATATGCATCTAACGTGAGATATCACGGGAATAATCTGTCTTTATCAATAGTTAGTGGATTATCAATTTTCAGGAGGATTTCAGGATACTTTTTTTTTCTAGGATTTCGTACAAACCTGCTTCGTACAGATCTGCAGCATGACGACGCTTGAAACCCTAAATATTCTCTTGAGCGTCACAAAAAAAATAATTCGAATAAGTAACATATGAACGACGTACGCCTGACTGGGCACAATCCAACCAGTAAAGCCGTTCTGTGCAAGTCGGTACATAATAATACTCTATAAATTCTCTTACCCATTGCAATGCACTCGGTGCCAACAATCGGAACTCACTAAGCATTCAAATGGTTTCAATACGTTCCGCTATGCAGGCCTGTCTGAGCTCGTGGTAGGCACAATGGATGCCAATCTATCCGGGAATTTGGCTTGGACGCATCCATCTATACCTACGTAGAGCTGAGCCCCCCGAGATGTCACGTTGAGAGGTGTGGTATGCACTTAATTACATGTACTGCCTTCCTAAACCCCTTCCGAGGACTTTGTGCCAGATGCATTCTGAAATAAAATCTGCACGATTCATATTATTCAAACAATGAGTCAAGAGTTCAATCTGTAGACGCCCCTATTTCTGAGAATTCTCTCGCTAATGTTAGCGGCCTTAAGATTAGTCCCTCGAACGGCGCCTTCAAATGCTAAAACCCCACAAAGGATGCCAATCGTGAATTGCCAGCCGCAATCATTGGGAACATCGTAAATTATACAGCTTTATAAACAGGCGAGACTGAAATACAACAACGTTTTATGACTCGAAGGCAGTTAAAAGCTTAATAAAGATATGAAATAATCTTTCAACAACTTTGAATTCGCATGATTGATTATATGAAATTATTAAAGCATTTGTGACACATAACAAACCGCCACAATGATAAACAAAGAGCAAAAAAAAAACAAATACGTGATCCCAACTCGTCACACAAATCACAAATGAAATCAATGTAATATTATCACCCGCGTAAATGAAAGCCGATAAAATATATCCAAATTGAATTAAAATAACAATGTTTTAATGTGTTGGGGAAGCCATAATAATTACGAAGGCAATGAGCAATCGGCCAAACATGTTTATATTATAATTTGTATTGGTTTTGTGCAATGAAATCGGTCGGCCACCGAAATGAGACGGGTGACCGCGGCCCGACATTTTGCATATCGACTGATTATTTTGTCCGTCGGTGCGTTGTGGTTCACAGGTTGATTTCGTATTCATTCATATGAACATTAACATAATAAATATGTACCATCGTCGACATGTTCAGAACAACTGTCTCTCTTTGTTATTGTTTGTTTTTTGAATTGTAAAACCTTTCACGTTATCAACTCAATTTCATTAGGTTCACAGTAACAAAAGGTATTAGCACATTATATTTTGCTCGATACAGGTTGAGCGATTAGATCTACTTTTTTTCCTCCTAGCTGAATGAACAGAGCAATGAAGTGCAATTAATCTACTAAAAGCTATTTATAGGTGTAAAGCCCCGTAAACTTTCCCATTTTTAAATGATTTCATAATGATTATGAAAGTATAGCGGTACAAGGTTATTTTGGCGCGTGGCCAAACTTGGAACTAACACCGCTATCTTGTTTTTAATACATTTTACAAAGCAATTCTACTAATGTTACCGACAGCGCCCGACACCGACCGTGGCCTGACAACAACATTCGGGCATCAAAAGATCCTTGTAGCAGTCTAACAAAAATTCGTTATAATTTTGTTGCACATACAGAAAATGTCGGATCAATAAAATACTAAATGATTGTCTTCAATTGTTTCAGGTTTCACCACAGAATGAGGTTGTCCCACGGAATGAAAGTGCGTCTCCAAGCATTCATCTAAATTGCGGATAGTATATAAAAGCCTACCACCATGGACCGAAGACTAATTGCTGTCTTGGCGGTCGCCGCCCATTTATGTGAGTAAAGCCTTTGTTCTACCGCTCTGTTTTCAGTCACTTTTACATAAAACCTAAAAATAGAGAAAGTTACAAAAAAAATTCAGAAAATAAAAATAATAAATATTCCTGAAATACGAAATACATAGTGACGAAATATACTGAAGATATTTTGAAAACTAGTAACCATTTTAATAAACTAAGAACGTACGTAAATAACTGTTTTTTTTTTTCACTTGCTCTTACTGTCAATGATCTCTTTTGTAAGCGATTTCGAGACATTTTATGTATAAAGTTCTATACCTAATACCTAAGCAAATTATAGGTACAACTACTCCAATATCCAAACTAATATCATGAATTCCTTTGGCGGGTACCATAGGCGTGTATTCTGCAGAATTTGTTTAGAAAATATTTCCCCACAAATATTCCAATAAATTCATATTGCTCTTGTAAATACATTTGAAAAGTTTGAATAGAACTTACAGAATGCATAAATAGGGCAAACATGTCAATACGAAAACTCATGAATAAGGATTACCGACTAAAAGCTCGCGAGAATATGTGGTAACGTGTGTTTGAAGACAAAAAAGCAGAAAGGTTTAGGGTAAAGTAATTGAAAATACATAGATTGGAATAGTGGAGGGCGAGTGAAGGCCTCGATCCGTATCTAAGGTGGACTATCTCAGCCCACTTGCTAGCAAATGGCGCGGAAGTAACAAGGATATAGCGACACGATCCTGGAATTTGTTACTCACTTTCCAATGCCAGAGGCACAATTGAAATTTTATATTGTTACGCGCTCTCGAATATAGGAGTCAGTTTAGTACGTTTCGTTGAAATACGTACAATGCCAACTTTTATACTGAAAGATATTCCAGATACGTTCATTTGACATGACTATATAAATGTTGAAACGATATAAAAGAATGGGATTTTATTTGCATTTGAAAACGCTTTAGATACACGGTCACGCTCTTTTTACTAAACGCTAACCTGCCCCAGACAAATGGGTTCGCGGAACTCATTTAATTATTTGTGGCAGATTGGGGTTCGAAACATAGTTTGCGAAACCCTTTTTGTAGCGCTTGAATGTATGTTACGGAAAGCTACCTTGTTTTCAATGGTCTTTGTTTTAGAGGACATAGACAGCACACTTTCTTTTGTTACTTACCAATGACCCTGAAATGTTCGCTTTGTGTCAGAGTATCAGACGTATTTTCGTACATAAATACTATATACATACTATATACTGTGGAGCGCGGCAGCGAAATAATACATCTTGGACTGACCTTAGACGTGAATATGACCTTTAATCAGCACAATAATAATATCTGTGGCAAAGCCTTTCAATCACTTGGTTTTGTTATGCGACAGGCAAGTAGGTTTAAAAACAGGAATGTTATTCTCAATTTATTTATTTATATATCAATTCAATTGATATATAAATAAATAAATACACATCTATACACATACATACTATATACATCTTTACATATACATACTATAAACATACATCTATACTAATAATAAAGCTAGAGTTTGTTTGTTTGGACGCGCTAATCTCTGGAACTACCAGTCGGATTTGAAAAATCATTATTGTATTTGATAGCCTAATTCTTGAGGAACTCCTTCCTTCAACATCACGCAAGGACTCTTAGGAGCCGAGCAAAAAGAAAAAAGTAAGAAAGAAGGCTAAGCGAAAACGAAATAATAGTGCGGGTAGACGATGTGGTGCGAAGGGGTGGGGGGGGAGCAAGAGCAAGAAATTTTACGCGGACAAAGTCGGGAACAGAAGCTAGTGACAGTATACACCGTTAAATTTTGATCGTTTAGCTGTTTAGCTGTTAACTATAATGATTCGTTGAATATAGGAACCGGGCCTTAATCCTTAAAAGGGGTCATTGTACTCATCATATGAACAAGTTTTACAACGGAACCAACCCTGAAATCGTGAAAAAAATTAGTTGATCCAAACATTATGTCGAGTTATGCGAACATAAATCTATGGATCAACTGATTTTTTCCGGTGTATGTACGAAGAAGTAACTGGAATAATGTATTCTATAATTCACAGAAAAATAGCAATGTAAAAATACCGAGTACCCAAACACAACCATGTTATTACTCACCGCCCACATTCATGGCGAAGCTTAGCATTTGTTTTCATATCACCAACAACTTTTCTTCTTAACGTTCACACGTCATTAGCTTAACTATGCTCGTATCTTGCCAATGACTTTGTTTGTAAACATTTGCTCTTTTTTAAGCCATATGAAGGTACTATCACAGATCATTTGCCAGCCAATGGTATCGAAGTAACACCGTTACAGACTTTTCGCCTTTATCGATACATTCTGCTCTGAGTTTTCAACATAAAAACTCTCGTGAGCGAGCTTGATGTGCTAGAGAATACAAAGTTAGGTTGATTTATTTTGAGATATATGTTCTGGGATGAGAAAAGTACTTACATAGGTAAAATGAAAGAGGAGTCATATTACCCTTCTGTTATTATCACCTTGGTTAGAATGTAAGCAAACCACTTTGTGGTCGTTAAAAACCATGTATCTACAAGTATTGTTGTATCTGAATTACAGGTAGTGTAGTATTAGCTGAAGGGCCAGTCTACGATGGACAAGGAAATCCCATCAACCCCGCTCCCGCCGACAACTTCCTCACACAGACAGTCTACGGATTCTTGGACTTCACCACTACAATTGGCAACACAGTCATGGTCTTCTCGCCTCAGTCGGCACCGCCACCAGGTCGCTTCTTAATTATTTACCCCTTTATTCATAAACGTTGCTTAAAGTTAAGTAGTGATTAGCGACTGTACCATAATGATATATTTTTGACGTAAAAAACGTCACTTAACCATGATTCGTTTAGAAAGTCACTTACAGAAAATCTAGGTGTTTATGCTTAAACTTCTAAATACTTAAACAATCTATATACATGTCAAAAAAACGAACTCACAAATGTTTTATTTTTTGTACAATTTCAGAACCACCGAAAACCGAAAAGTCTGTGCAAGAAAATATAATCGAAACCAAACCACCTCCGCCATCAGTCACAAGCATCAAGCCTGAAGCCATCAAGCCAAGCAAAATATCTGATAAAGATAAAACTAACAAACCCGCCGCCCCAGCTGTCCTATCCAGTGCTGTGTCAGTAGTATCTTCCCCACCGAAAAAAGACAAATCTCCAAACGTACCTAAATCAGCTTCGAATGTACCTAAATCTGCTGCGAAAGAACAAAAACAAATCATAACAAAAGTAGAAGTGGTCGCCGGTCCCTCAAAAATCGTCGAAAGTAGCTCTCCTAAACAATCTGCCCCTAAAGCAAACAAACAATCAACCAATCCCAAAAACAAGAAAAACGAAGCTGTAAAATCGGTCACCAACATTGTCAGCAGTAAAGTCGAGGTAAAACAAGGCCCTCCACCATCAATAATTAATTCCAAAGTCAGTAGCATTGTTGCAGTAAAATCTAGCCAAGCTCAAGAGGAACCTGCAATTTTGATTACTAACAATAATATCGGTGAGCCTGAATATGACTTCTTATCACGCCAGCCGTCTGAATTTGTTGAAGAAACATACAAGGTTATCAACATACGTCCGTCAAAGGTACCCGGTCAAAAACCGAAACATGGTCATAAAAACAGGCACCATCCAACCCCACCCCCGGATGAGGATGAGGAACATCCTCTTGGCTTGGTGACAACTCTTGGAGGCACTATCGTTAAAGATGGACTAACAACGGTTCATGAAACCAGCGTGATTGGTACTTTTATATCTGGTAAATATGCTCAAGTGCTAAACAGCAATTCGAAAGTACTTCCGCAAGCTGGGCATAGGGGAAAGATATCTCCCAGTCCTACACATAGAATATTGAAAACTGTAGGACCGACCATAGCTAAAAATCACAGACAACACTTGGAGCCTACGCCATCAATTAGTGACGACGACACCAATTTTGCGAAAACTACGCGACGACAGAACAATGGTGGAGCCTCGTTCAAAAATCGCCACAGAGCCCAAAATAATGCCGAAAGTGAAGTCCACAGCCCTCCACCTCCACCTACACCTCAGAACAAAAAGTTCAAAAATAGAAATAATAATTCGCAAAGGACGCAAAGGTACACACACAACACATTATTAATAGTATTTTGTTCGTCCTGTACATAACGGCAGTGCATATTTGGCGTATTTCGTATTTTCTACTAATGCTTCACCTAAATCTGGTATTATGTACAGGACACAACATTTAAAGCATGCGTTAATCATGTAGATATAGCATTATTGTCTACACTTACAAACGTCGTACTATTGCCGACTATCCTATCTAAATAGATGAATGATTGCATTTGCATGATACTCAAGCTTGCTGCTAGCATTTCATTAAATAAACTGTCATTTATAGCTTCACCTGTGTAAGATATATATAATATGATTGTGATCATCGGCAATTGTAAATAATTTTATTTTCAGTACTAGGTTTGGTCGACCCGTGAATACGCCTCAACTGGCTACCGTCTCTGTTTTCAGTGAAACAGCGACCTCATCCTTTACCAACCGAAGAAAAAGCAACCGTAACTCTGGACATAAGACGACTGTGACGCCCCAGAGCAACAACGACAACCAGTCCAAACGTGGATTCAAACCTCGGGTCCAACCCACACCTGTTGAGCAAGTGACACCAGCTGCTTCTACCAGTGTGTATAAATTTAAGTTGAACCGGGCCCCGGGATCCGGCCGCTGGCAATACAAAACAAGCCCAAAGCCTAAAGTGACTATTCGCAAACAAAATACTGATGACGAACAACCAACAACGCCTAATTCAAATCCGCTTCTTGATGATACGCAAAGCAATGATATATCTTTACAAGCAAGGTCTGATAATGATTTAGAATTATCAGGTTCGCAGAGCGGTCCTGGTACTCTCCTTGAAAATGACACCGAAGACAACTCTATTGAGAAACCCCCGCCAGTAGAAACCTTGAAAGTTGAAATATCTACCCCCGCTGATTTCCGAGATGTTTACTATGAAATTGCTACTATCAGGTCTCCTTACACATTCCAGGTAATAATCGTTCAGATTTACATTTATTTTCTTTTCAATGAAACCTATTTAACCCCGATATTTTTATTTCCAGGTTGGACGTGTCAAAAACACTCGTATAATTACTGTAACTTCTACAATTGAAAAGCGTATAGAACCCACGTTAGTTGCGAATTCGCAAAGTTCTCTCAACGAACCGTTGACAGAAAACATATTAGCGACAGCATCTCCTTATGAAAAGGACCACCATCTCTTAGACTCAAGTATAGTTACCCTACCTGCTATAACATTATCTTCGGACATGGAAACACCACCGCTGGAAACCCTTACTGAAACATTCAGTACAACTCAGCACATGTTGAAAACACATATACTGCCTGTAGTTAAAGACGTTAACATGACTAGTACCTTAACTTTCATACAAACTTATGAAGTCACTAGATTCGTTACAGCGACTAAAACGTTGCCCCCTATGGATTTCTTCCAATTCATCCCAAGCAAAACTCTGAAAGAATTCAATAGCCGTTTGGATGAGGCTGGTTCTGAGTTGCATCTTGAGTTAGACTTTGGCGACAGTAATGAAGATGAAGATGGTGTTCCGAGACGCGTGTTCCCAGCAGATCTCGACCTCGCGAACATTGGATCAGACTTTGATCTTACTGAAGTTGATAAGTACAGAATGCATGAAAATCACTTAAGACTAAAGAAAGCTCATGGTCAAAATAAAGGCAACCATGTCACTGAATCTCCTAACCCACCCACCCCCGCGTTTTCTCCAGAACAGGCGCAACAACTGGCGCTCTTGAGACTTCTTAATCCAGCGGCCGCTGCTCAAATCCCTGATGTTGTGACCACATCCAAACCTGTTCTCAAGTATGAGACAATATATGAGTCCCATGTGATTCCGGTATTTGATGGAAAGAACACAATTCAAAGTACTATCTCTAGACCGGTAGCAACCATTACTAAAACTGAGTACGAAATTGGAACCAGCAGTCTTCCTGCGTTACAATTACAAACCAACCCGCTGTTCCCGCAACAATACTCTCTCATATCGACACCAGTCGTTGTGAACACGGAAGTTATAGCTACCAACAGTAAAGTTTTGAAACTAACCTTTGGTGCGAAGACAGTGTACACGACACTTTTCACGACTCAAGTTGTGCCCACGGTGCTGACATCCTACGTGACGTCATCAATTCCGGTGCAGGCGACTGCCCCGCCTCCCGGGTACCCTGGATACTACCAACCGCCATTCGCACCCTTCCCTTACGTAGGATAAGTAGACCAGTAAATATTGCATGTAAAATCAATAAGTGCGGACTATAAGTTAAAAATTGTGTTCACCAGTGTATGTGATGATAACACGGAACTTTTGCACGAAGAACGAAACTTTAAACTGTGAATGCGTTGTTGTAGTGCACGTGATAAACTGTATTGCGAGTAGGTGAACAGTAAACAGTGCAAAAGCAGCAGAACGGTGGGATTTATAGCCTTTGTGGAAACATGAAAACTCTGAAGTTGTATTTCTTATAAAGTTTTGTGAGCTCGGCGCTATGCGATGCGTTCGCTTGTAAACCCTACGTGGAGGTAATGTTTACCGACGTGTAATAGAGATAAAATGTAACGCAATTTACTTTGTATTCAGTAATTGCTTTGTAAATAATTATTATTTATGATTAGTACTCCTGTACATAACTATAAACCTACCTATAGCTATAGTTGTAGATAGCTTCCATAAATGTATTTTATACTTTTGTACATGTATTGCTTAGAATAAGTGGGTTCTATACTATTAAACAAATAAACAACAAATATGTGTACACTTGCCTTATTTCCTTAAACGACGATCAGCAACCAAGCGACAATTTCCGAAAATTTTGTCTATGACTTATTGTCTATGACTTATTGATAGGAGGCATACAGCGCGGCAGGGACATCGACGCATCGTTACCATGGATTCAGTACATGATTCTGAAGCCCGTTCAGTTGAAATTTTGCGTCGGTTATTAAATAAAATATTAGCTGTTCCATACATTTTGGTCGCGTAGGTATTGCACTTTTATATGAAACAGCTGATTTCTTTTTTGATAATAATCTATGAAAAATTTCTAATCTAGGGGGTCAGTCTAGAATCATGTGCAGAATTCATGGTTACAGTTTGCGTGTCGATGTCCCTGCTACCCTGTGTATGTAGTGCTGAATATAAATTCTCAAATGACCGTACAACGGTCCGCAAACGGCCGTAGGTACCCAATTATTGCCTAAATCGCCATGCTTAACAGTCAAAGATTAGTTATGGCGGTGTGATTTAAGCACCCCTATTGTGCATATCTGTCATGCTCCCTGGAACATTACAGGCACAGACTTGTACGATCGTACTCTCTGCAAACTGACTCATAAAATGGATCAACATTTTTTCTTCAACTGAAAAAAAACCAATTTATTCAAGATTCAGACTAATATTTCACAAAGTTGAAAGGTTTATTTCCCATGATATCTTAATTAAAGCCATTTTGTACTAAGCAGGGCGCCGAAAGAAACAAACAGGCCTTTAAGTTATGAAACTAAGATTAATGGAAGCTGTTTTGTAAACTTATTATGTTAACCCAGAATTTGAAATTGTACTTTTTCATCATCTTTGAACTCTCGTAATTTTTTAATATCCCCAAGGGACTAGCGCAGTCGGAAGAAGGAGGTACTTAAGTAAACCTTATCCGTATTAAACCGGAGGGTAGGGGTAGATATGGAACTCGTTAATAACAAGTTGCAAAATGTGCAGCATTTTGAGGTTTCCAGCATCGCAACAGTGGGTAAGTATAAAACGAATAACAGTGTTAATACAAAGGAGCATTTCAACATTATCCAAAAAAGGAAAGCAAACAATACACCTGCCGGTTGACTCCGTAAAAAAACTCACTGTGAAAACATAGGTGAAGGGACCGTGAAGTCGTTCCGCCCTATGCTAGGGATTGCCACTACTGTCAGCTCACTTCATCTACGTTTTCACGGCGAGATTTTTACAGAATAGTACTGCTGGAGACACCAGCTTAAACACAATATTTTACTCGACAGAAATAACTTTACTAGTTAGTATAATTTTGAATTGAGGATAGCAGTACGTTTTTATTACCACAACGAAGGAGAAGTACACCTTCCAACATAAGTACACAACATAACTTACATTACAGAAGTAAATTGTAATAAAGCAAATACGAAAACATAAACTCTAGCGGAATATGCAGAGCACGCTGTTAAAAATCTCGCAACGAAGCATACTCAAATAGCAAACAATAAATTCCGAGAGACTGATAGTTATGCAAGTCGTAACAAAAGCGTTTAATCAATTTTATTATACATGTAAAAGATTCCATGCGAGCTACGAAAACACCCTCTGAACAACTGGGTTATCAAAAATGGAGCTGTAAGCTGAGATTCTTGCTACGACGCTAAAATACTGTTCAAATACAATCTATACTTATGATAAAGGTAAAGAGTTTGTTTATTTTGATTTCAAAAATTATTTTTTCATTTGATAGCCCAATTTTTGAGTAAGGCTACAGGCTATTTAACATCACGCTATGACCCTAAGGAGCCGAGCAAAAAGAAAGAACGAAGTGCGGGCGGGAAATGTAGCCGTTATTTTAGTGTGTATTGTGGTGTCTTACGACGTCCACGCGAACGAAGTCGCGGGCAGAAAGCTAGTGATAAATATTTGTGCTCGAATATTTGATAGCCATTATAGCCAGACATGTCAGACATCTATTCATAATATTCTATTCTGTAGTTCGAACTATACTTAACCGGAGCTGTGATGGAGGGTCTGCCGATGAAGGCTTATTGTCTGCTTGTCATGTTATCGGTTTCAAATACTCGTACCTTTGTCAGTAATCCTTTCATTTGGGCCTGTATCTGTTTATATTGTTTTTGTGTTCAGAACAGACGGCTCGTTATTGATTTATCTGACGCTCTTTAAATTACTGAGGTATTAAATGTTCAATAGGGTGGCTATTAGAAATCCTATTTCTATTTTAGTAGAAATATTTAGTTTTGTAGTCACGTGAAAAGTATATGCAACCAGCATGCGTGTATACCCAGACGTATATAATATATACTAATACGAAGCAAAAGGAGTATTTAGGGGTCGTATTAGGTAGCGTTCTGTAGTTTCTGCCTACCCACCATGGGAAGAAGGCATGAATTTATGTATATATGTGAAAAGTTTATTTAATTCTTACTACATTTCAAAATTTACTCATACATAAACTTTAGTAAATGCTTTGAAGCAACTTCAAAGCAAATATTGTCCGGTGGTATACACATATATTCCTATCCTTTTAGACGCTGGTGACCATGTGTGCCTTGCTGTTGACGGGAAATATAAAGCTTGCACCAGTTGCACCTCTCGCCCAGTGTCAGACAAACACGTAGAGCCTTCACAATACGAAGGACAAATACACGCTGTATATTTGAAGCTAAGAGTTTATTTTAAAAGTAAAACTGTATAAAAAGTCTTCTTGTAAACAAAGATAAAAAACTACAAATTTACTGTTGGAAATTAAAAGACATTGGTAATACACTCTATAGGATAAATTGACCAGTGTGCAAACTGTAACCATGAATTCAGCATATGGTTCTAGGACCATAGCGTAGAAATTGATTGTCGGTTTGTCGGAAAAAATGGCATCGCAGGGCGTTTCCAAATCGAAATCATGTATCTACTGTATTTATGGTAAATTTATCCTGTAAAGATGATGATATTATTTTGTTTTCTGGCCAATCTGATAGACCAGCTGGTGGAGCAAACACAAAACACAAAATGACAGCTCAGGCACCGTATTAGGTTACCTACACAAATAAAATTATGTAAGAATTTTCATACACAATAATTTATTATAAAGACTCGAAATGAAACCAACCAATGGCAAAAACAGTATAAAAGTTAGCATAAGCATAATCATAATTATATATCATATCGTAGCCTATAATGTTCCCACTGCTGGGACACAGGTCCCACCGCCCACTCCTTCTTCCTCCATGAGAGGATGTGGACTGTGTTCTACCACGCGGGCCCAGTGCTGGTTTGTAGATGTCACATGTCTTCGATTTTTTTGTTTTAGGACATGCTGGTTTCCTCACGTTGTTTTCCTTCATCGTTTTGAGAGCAGTGATGATGAAATTATTTACACAAAGTAAAGCGCCTTGTCTGGGTTCGAACCTACGACCTACAACTCGTAAGGGGCTGTTTATTTATTACATAAGACAATTTTACCCCCTACCCATACGTAAGAAAAAATAAGATTCGGATGACCACCTTCCCCCTTTCAATCTTACGTAAGATCAGTATCTACCAAAATTGCAAAGAAAAAGTATCAAAAAAATTAAAAATATAATTTTTGCTTACTTTTGTGATCTTGCGTAAGAACAATCTAGACCCCCACCCCCACGTAAGAAAAAATAAGACTTGTTCGGACCCCCTCCCCCCTCAAATCATCTTACGTAATAAATGAACAGCCTCGAGGTCAGGGCCGTTACACGCCACTACTCTCGGAATAAAATTTAACTAACATAAAAGATAATAATGTACCGTATTATGAATATTCAGAATGAAAAAATGTGTTTCAACTCCACATTGTCCTGTAGCATATCTATTCTGGTGAAAATCTGTGCGAGTGTATTCGGTTACAGTGCTCGCTGATTGAACGAGGTTAGATGAAATCGGCTTATCGTTCGCCCATGACGGGCGGCGGGAGGGACCGGGGAATAATTTAATTTTGCCATGCACCGGCCGCGCTACGGGTCTCGCTCGCCGTACTGTCATGCAAATTGACAATGTGCCTATATGTGAAGTCTTCTTCTCCGCATAATAGCAACTAAATATTCTACATAAAAGCTACGTGGTAGATATGTTATAGCAAAATGTATCCAGAGCCCCTATGTGATACACCATGGTGACAATATCCGTTGTGAACATTGAAAATATCAATAAAATATAGATTCAGCCTTTTACGACGATAGGTTACGAGGGAACTTTTCTGTGCAGGCAACAATTTGGATCTTGAAGGCTCTCTCTCACAGGAGCGTTATTATTTATTTATTTATTTAAGGACTTTGGAAGACTTACAGCTAAATACAATAGTGATAAATAACAGTATGATAATCTGACAGCCAATTACAGGTCTTCACGTCTAGAGCTTGTCTGGTATAAAAGTACTGTGGAACAAAATAACAGTGTACAACTGTGCTACTGTGGAACAAATATTGCCAAAAAAAAATATATAAAAGTAAAAATTTGCAAGTAGATCATCACCTAAAATATGTAAAAACTAATATAATATAATATAATTGCGGTAGGTTATTTCCCATCAAACCAAGATGTTAAAAAAAATCAATTTTAAAAATCAAAAGAAAACAAAGTCTAAAGAATTCAATCTTTAAAGAAATTCATTGCTAAACACTTTATTGCCGAGGTCACACTCGTTTTAAAAAGATCAAAGTCGAACTGCTTGCACACCTTATTAAAATACCTACTTACACGCACAACGTACGAATTTTGTCTGTAGTTAGTAGTTGCAAATGGCACCCGTAATGGTGGATTGAACCGTTTGGATTTGCTTGGAACGTTGAAGTAGAAAGTTGACAAAATATCAGAACAATTTATGTCACCTCGAACCGTCTTCAACAAAAATATACAGTCACAGATCTCACGTCGATTACTCAATGGTAAGATATGATATTTTTTACAGAGATTGAGATAGTTAACTGACCGATACGGTACCCTCTGGTGAAAGCATACAAATTTTATAAATCTTTTTTGTACGCGCTCAATACGATCAATATATTTGTGATAGCATGGACTCCATATCCGTCATGTCCGCTGTCGATGATATGGTAGTGTAAATTTTCATATCGTCGGCGAAGCACAATAATTTGGATGAGGTCAGACAGGAGTCGATGTCGTTTACATAGACGATAAATAATAACGGACCGAGCAACGAACCTTGGGGAACTCCGCTGGGGAATAAACCCAGCTAGATATATAGTTAATCGTTTGATAATATCGGATGCGTTATTGCGATTTTGTATTAGGACGCATACGATCTTCAAACACCTGCTAATATCGTAGTATCGTGTAGTGCGGGCTGGAGGGCTGTAGTGTTGGTTACACGCACACGTTAGAAATATCGGACGATAAAAACGCAGCTGTGTTGCAAGATATTAGGACGCATTATCGCAATTACACATCCGATATTATCCTCCACCGACAATAACGCGCCTGTGGGAGAAGAGTCTTTATGGTAATTTTGATGAGTCCGGACAAAGCCATGATAAAAGTAAATCCGGACATACCCTCCTAAGTAAAAGAAAGTTGAGGACATAGGTATGAGATAACGATTACGTTTCGGCGACTTGGATTCTGTAGGACAGTTGCCTAATTGACATTTTTATAAATTTACTGCTAAACCAGTATAATATTATATATATATATATATATATATATATATATATATATATATATATATATATATATATATATATATATATTTAAAATATTAAATTCAGTTAAAAATTTCCAGGCCTTTCCATTAATAGATGTCATCGACTCCCATCGTCATGATAGAAACTTCTTTTCCCCACTCAACGGATACGATGATGTAAAAGTTTATTCACCAGTGATTAAGGTGGTTCAACAACTTGAATGAATACCTAGTTGGCTAATTCCGGACATTACGGATTTAAGGTGCTTACCATAAAGACGCGGGATATTAAAGCCAAGCCGGTACCGATCGGTGTGGGTAAAATATCCCCGCATTAACTTATGCGCTCACACAATAGAAAGAAAATGATAAAACATTATGACCGTGTCTTTCCGTAGATCAACCTGCACCGATCTGTACTGGAAAACCCGCTGCCTTATGTAAGCACCTTTGAAATGGACTGGACAGGCAAAAATGGACTTTTGAGCCGTTTGGGCTGAGGACACCTTACAGTGCAGCAAGCTTACCTGGCCCTGTGGAACTTAATATAAATATGTCTCTCAATAATTATAGTCTCAGACGCACTGCTAAAATTCTCTAGTTCGCAATAGAGAAAGATTAGGACGCACAGGCGTTTTTCACATATCTGTACGTCGCAGTTTCGTAGGGTACTTCTATAGCAATTAATGTACCTACAGCAGGGGATATTTTGATTATTAATGTTATCAAGATTAGCCACCTTAATTATCACGATATTATTATCTATCAGTCCCATTTTACCGGTAATGAATAATGATGATAATATTAACGAAGATTAAATTGTTGTGTGATAAGGAATCATTCCACGTAAAGCGATCCTCCTCGATAAACAATAGACTCAAACGTGGAGTGAACAATAAACTGCTGTTTGTTTATTTAATTTTGCAATGATTTCAACATAAAGTGTTGTGTGCTCAAAATAGTCAATCAACTCGTCCGCTGTTGGAGAAGGGACTTGAAAAATGTCTCAAAAACATTTTATAGTTTCGATTGGCATCATCGTGTCATGTAAGTTTCCTTAAATTATTGATTAGAGATCTAATAATATTTATCACACGCTTGCAAAGTCCGGATAACAGTGATTCATTGATGACCAAGAACAGTCAATTTTTACCTAAGTACGTTAGCCCATTTGCGTTTCCTACATTATAACAAAGAAACGACAAACTTAAAATATTCCATAATACAGTAGGTATATAATTAGATACTTCTTAAAACTTCAGGTGCAGTATTTATCGTAGGAAGCACGTCAAACGCTGAAACCACAGAAAGTAGTGAAACCGTGCCTGTGTCCCGATGCTACCATTTCACTTGGCTGGGTCCCAGATGGAATAACAACAGTATATTTCTGAACGCTACGTGCCAAGACTCGACTCGCCTCGCCAGCGGGGTGCCTTGCGTAGAACCGCTCGTCGTCTCGTGTAAGTTTATGAAATATAGCTTGTATTACGCCTCACTTTTATGGTGATAGTATAACTTTATACTGCTTAGTTTTTTCTGATCCTTAAAAACGCAATTTACCTACCGTTCAAATTAAATTTAGGTATAAATTGTTATTTCAGATGATGGCTCATGGCCGGACGTAAATTACATTCGGAGAAACCACTTGGGAAATGCTTCGTGTATAATAGAAAACAATGACGTATGTGCTCAGTACACGTATTATTTCAACGGTCATGGTGAGCATTACAACTAAGTATTTATTACAATAGCATAATATATTTTGGTTAAAAAAATCATAATGAAATCGGTTAGTGGGCAGTATCCGGTTTATATTGGGCAGAACCGAAATGCTGGTTTCAACAAGTGTCGCCAAGACTGTTTAGATAGATAGATAGATAGAATACTCCACTCCAGTAAAGTACTATTCAGTCCAGTAAAGTGTCCTGACTCCTACGATGCTATTCTGTAAAACTCTTACTGTGAAAACTTAGTTGAAGTGAGCGTGGACGGAGATATCATTGCATGTGATGTTAGGGATTGACACTATTGACAGCTCACTTTAAGTTCACTTCACCTAAGTTTTTACAGTGAGAGTTTTGTCGGGGAATTGTATTGTAGTCTGATTAAATGTATTTTTGTATGTAATTTCAGTTGATAATTCGACGTACTTGTGCACAAGAGCAGTCGACCCCAACGGAGTTGCGATAACAAGTGGATGTTACGAACAAAGGAATGGCAGTTTTGTTACCAAAGCCTGCTTCTGTCGCACCGTGCCTGGAGGTGTACCCTGCAACAACGCTTATCTATCACATATCAATATTATAATTGTCATTCTTGTTGCTATTGTTATTATAAGTAATTCAGATTATGGCAAAATAAACATATAAGAACCGGAAACCTCTACCTACCTGGTTAATTTTATTAAAATAAGCTACACGACGAAAAATAACGTGAATAGGTTCGACGTAGATCGTTAATTATTATTATTTACTTGCTGGATTTGCACGACCAATTTTACATCAAGCGAGTGCCCCCCACCACCGCGAACGTCATGCAGATAGACAGTGAATAACGTGGACGTACGTCCGAAGGATCGTACAGAGGCCAGTACATCAAGCTACCCGAAACTGTTAAATTTTCCCAATCAACTTTGAACCTAAAACTTTAGCGATAAAGTTGAAAATCAATTAAAGAAATTTGACAGATTGTAGTAGCTTGATGTGCTGGTGTCTGTACGTCGTGTGACTGCACATAAAAATGAATCGTGGAACACTTTCACGATTTATTGAAATTCAAATCTTTCATTTTATTCATTTGAGTATACTCTGGACGTTTATGATACAAAAAATCCAAACCCTCTTCCTATTTTTTTCCTCTCTCTCTCTGCTGCTGCTGACAACATCTTCATCATTGATCAAATTGGTAGCATTTTAATTAAAAATCAATAAAACAGGTGCGCTTATAAATACGTTTTTTTTTATTTAATAACTGTTAGCCGTAAGAATTCATGAACATTTTCCGGTTAATTGTTTTACGTTTTTGAGTAATTCCATATATCTGCAATGAAAGTGTGCGGGATTAATTAATACAACATAAATTATTTTATTCACCCACAAGTTACAAAAAATATAATTTCATGTACATATCCGAACGAAAAAGAACGAGTCCATTCATCTGACAAGTTTTGTGACGTGTCCACGGTGCCCAATCTGTCATCAGTCAGCAACGTCAAACAATATTTTAAAAACGCCTACCACTGCAGTGGTTTTCTATGCCACCGCTGCATTTATTTTAAGTTACAATTTAACAAAGACAAAGTTAAAATGTACTCCGTGTTGACGAGAGGGAATGCAATACTAACGTACACTCTGAGCGTACTAGCATGTCTCACCTTTTTATGTTTTTTGTCCACATTAACCGTGGATTACAGAACTGCTGCTCAAATGAACACAGTAAAAGTAGTCGTGTGAGTATTCAATACAACATTTCCTGCTTATATTTCCATTTGCTAGTACTAAATCATTAATGGTGTTCACAGTAAAAATGTGCCGGATTATGGAGCATCGAGGGAAAGAAATGATCTTGGCTTCCTAACTTTCGATCTCAAGACGGATCTCTCTCACCTGTTCAACTGGAACGTGAAGCAATTGTTCCTCTACCTCACTGCTGAGTACATCACACCCAATAATGAACTAAATCAGGTTGTACTATGGGATAAAATCATCCTCAGAGGTGAAAATGCTATTTTGGACTTCAAGAACATGAACACAAAATACTATTTCTGGGATGATGGAAATGGTTTAAAGTGAGTTCTACAACCTATCTATTAAATATTACCTCACATCCAGACAGCTAACATGCATGGCACATCACCAGAACATAAGTAATATCTTGTCCAAATATGCTTCATTCAATGAACTAGCTAGGTACTTTCTGTTTTAGTCCCTGTTGACCACAATTCTGTCCCAATAGTATGAACTTACTGTATTTTTATTAGTAAGCATTAAACACTTAATTTCTTAATACTATAGGTATATTATATACTGGAATGATCACCAAATGACGGCATCATGCACCGGGAAAACGCTTTCCAGACCTCTCATTGTTTACAATATATGGCCATTTGTAAACCATCAACCCTATCCAGATCATCATCATACCACCTTTGCAGAGGTAGACCTCGACTGAGATGTTCCATCTGTCAGATTGCAGACATTCTATGTCTGCAATCCATTATAGAAATAAATTTAGTCATCAAGAAATAAATTATGGGCATAGTTTTAAAAAGTGTAAATCTTAATCTTTTTAATTTTCAGGAGCCACAGCAATGTTACTCTAACTCTGTCGTGGAACATCATACCAAATGCGGGTCTGCTGCCAAACATTCAGGCTATTGGCCACCACTCCTTCAAGTTCCCCACAGACTACACCCAGACGAGGGTATGATCCATAAGCTACATCTGAATGGTGCATTTTGCATAGCTGGGGATCAGATAGAGTTGTGTTACATTTTAAGATTGTCAAATATACTGCTTTGTCACATTTGTTTCGTTTATTTATTGCTTCCTGTTTAAATTGTACATAATGTATCTGGTTAGCTACTTGTAGAACAATCAAAGGAATGGACTCAAATGAACTGTGAAGTGAACTCAGCCAGGATTGTACTATAATAAAAAGTATATAATTCTGAAATATGTAGTAACTGTTAATGAACATTATATATCCCAATTGTTACATACATAATCATCATCTTCCTGCCCATATCCCATGTTACTTGGGGTCGGCGCAAGGTTTTCTTCTTCCATTCTCCCCTGTCAACTGTCACGCTATCATTCACTCCCTTCTCTTTCATATCATTCCTCACACAATCCATCTATCTTTTCTTTGGCCTTCCTCTCCCTCTTCGTCCATCAACATGTATATTCATCACTCCTTTAGTCACATGCGTCTCGTCCCATCTCATCACATGCCCTTACCAAGCCAAACGATTTCCTTTCAACTTTTCTGTCACTGGCGCCACTTTCCAACTGCCTCTTATACACTCATTTCTTTATCCATTCTCGTCACTCCACACATCCATCTCAACATTCTCATCTCCGCTGCATGCAATCTTTTTTCATCAGTCTTCTTCACAGCCCAGCATTCAGATACATAAAGTACGACAGGCCTTATCACGGACTTATAAATTTTCCCCTTTAACTTGAGGGGCATCCGTGGGTCGCAAGTTGTTACATACATAATCATGTGTCAATAATCTCAAATTTTTTGTGACTGCATGGTTTTATATTAACATAGAGAAAGTTTTTGTAGATAATAAAACGGATGTTCTTTATTTTCGCCATTTATTCAGAATCCACAAAACCTGTACAAAAGGAAGGGAAACATGATAGGACTTTAAAACTATTACAATAAAAAAAGGGTAGATTTTATATCATATAATTATTAATTACATTTTTAATTAAACATACATTAATCATTTTTGCTCTACAGTGTTGTTCTACAGCAGAAAAAACTAGTGACCTCTACCATTGCTTGTAATAGAGGTATATCTATGTCTCCAAAACATTTCGCCAATTTAATCGGCATTACCAGATATGAAACAATAACAAGTCTCAAGTGGACTGGATTTATCACTTAGAATTTTTCATAATAAGAATTGTTTCTAACTAAACGTTTTAGCACATTAAAGGTTCGTTAAGAAACCATCTAGTTTTTAACAAAATACTCAGGAGGTATAATAATTCCCAATATTGAGGTATAATATAAATGCATATGAACTAAGCAGAAACATTACTCTAAACTTTTATTTTTCAACTACTTACATGTGTTTTTACTTTTAAACGCGTGTACATTTAGGAAACATCCCTTAAAATATAATTTAACATCTAATTAACTGTAAAAATAGTTCTCCAACAAAGATCTCTTATTTCCTTCTAAAATTGTTTTACCGTAAATTTTAATAGGGTTTTATTATTGGTTTTAATATTGATCATCTACAATTGGATAATCCCCAAATGAAAGTAATTTAAACAAGATGTCTATTAATATTTTGCTATTTGTGCAAGTGTATATGTGTCGGCCATCCATGACCACTAAACACAGTTTACAAACACAAGTAAAGTAAGCACTCTTAAATTTATCTTAACAAGGTTACTTATTTACTACTTAAAGAAAATAAGAACTTAATATAATATTCTCATTTAAAATTTCATTGGTGATTGGTTAAATTGTTGTACTAACGAAGTAAACCACACAATCTGGTAAAGGGAAAATCAAGGCAAAAGTTTATTTGATAACAATTACATTTTTTCTAATAACTAAGATTTTAAATCTCTTAAATAAACCTTGCCGAACTACAAATGATCTAATTGAAAGTACTTTACTCTGAAAATCAGTAAATATAATTACATTATTTTTCAATGAAATGCAAGACAAGCACAGCTACCCTATTGTACACTAAAATAATGATCATGAAGGGAATCGCGTCAAAAAAGATTACTTACATGTAACAGTTCATAGTGTATTGCTTGCGTTTGCCTCTGGCATTATTAAGAATTTTCCTACAAAGAGTCGCCTACAACTTCTACTACCTTTAAGCTAACATTCAAAGCTGATTCCGCTAAATTACATGAAAAAATATTGCATATTCAAGTAATGCTTTACTGATGTATGGTATTGCAGTCAATCTGCACACAACAATCGTAACAGATCATCAACAGATGACATGTTAAATGTATTTTTCTATTTTAACTACAATTCAACAACATGAAATAAAATAAAATATCTTATGCAGTGTAAATACAGTACGTACTTGACCTGCTCGTATGAATTGACTAGTAAACATGTGAATAAGTAATGATAACACTCGCTACAACCAATCCCATTACATCCTCCTGCAGGAATCAGGGAGGCCGGAAGAGTACTGCAATGACAAATTAAAGTTACAATTTCTTTAATTCTAAATGTAATTCGAGAAATCTAATATCATCCTAAACAAAGTACATTTAATAGAATTTAAAACATAATAATATTGGTAGGTACACATCGAGTATTACAATTAAATCATAAGTTATGTGTTGATATAAATATATATCTTGAAATTGTAATCAAAGGGAGCAGAAGTCCAACCACACATGCCATGATGTTGCAAGCATTTATTATATGTAATAAGAAGATAATTATTAATTTCCTAATATTATATGAATCAAAGACAAATGAGTCTTCATTTGTCTTTGATTCAAATAATAATCAATCATGTCTATGTTTGATTATTATCATCAAATATTCTAATAAGTGGTTGAGTCTTTAGATGTTAAGCACAATGAATGAAACAATCTACAACTTAACAGCGCATACTAAAGATCACAGTTTCTGCCATATTAAGTGATTTGGTTTCACAAAAATGGCATTATTACTAGAGACGTTGTGTGAACACGATACATTTCATCATTATATAGATATAACATGAGCTCTAACTGGAAACGCCATTTAAATATACTCCTATTTATAATATTTAACATCAAATACAACCAAGGGAGAAACCAAACATTTAATTGCTACATTGTAGTTTTTCGCTGTATTTAATTTGTAACACCCACATTTGTTAAATAAATGTGAATCTGAAAGGTACATAATGTCAAAAGACCTAAGATCCAAAATATGTGAGTAACAATAAAATACAAGTTGTATACTGGAACGGTGACTGTTGTTAGCAAATCATTACAACCCTGCCTGCACATCTGACATAGTTCGATCTGACATCACATTTGCAACTATAGATGCACCACATAACATGGACAGTAAGTACTAGTTGTAAGTGGATGATATCCTGCTAGTCTTATCACAGCAAGTGCGTCACAGTCGTATATATACAACTGTATTACAGTTAGCCAACCAAAGTACAACACGTTTTAAGATTACTGAAATGAAGGGCGAGAAGCCCGACAGTTACGTAGGATACCTTCAAAGACGATCATTGTCACTGGATCCGAATGCATGCTGCCAGCATAAGGTAGCAAATGCAAACTTACGGACAAAATAATATTAAAGTCAACTTCTACACATAATATCCATTGGTACTGCATCTAAACTTTTGAAGGATTTGGACACATGAGTTACGTAGTTACTTAAGTAAGTATGTACACACTATCGAGTACAAGAGTCCGTGCTGTAAGGTTTCAAATGTGCGGACAGGAGGTGTGTTGTCTACCTATGAGAGTGTCGCGGCGAGGCAGCGTTTCTGGGGCTGCCGGCGCCGGTTCACAGGCGGCAGGGGTCGGGCGCGGGCCGTCACGCGCCGGTCAGCGGCGGCCCGTCCGTCTGCACGTCCTTGTCCTCCGTCAGCGGCACACACGGACGATCCGACCCATATCTCCGCGATAGATCCAACATCTCTCTCAACCCCTGAAATTTTATGACATCCTGATTATTAACAAGAACTGAAAATAGCTTTGCTTGGAATAATTTTACATCAAAATATTACTAAGGGCCGATATCTTCTGATAATTTTTATCTGAGGAATAAAAATTGCAGCTTGACAGTTTTTGTAGGTACCGAAACAAATATCTCAAACCGAAATATTTATACGATAAACTGATGTAATGATTGTAATGTAGGTACTATAAGTTATCCGACGATTGAAAAATCAGCTATAAAAAAATAAATAAAATTGTAATGTCAAAATAACAGCTTTTTACTAAATGCATACGAAAGTATAAACGGTACCTTTGTACTTATTAAAAAAAAACACTTTAAATAAAATTGTCAGTCTGTTTGTCCTGGCTAATGTAAGAAAACGGCTGGACTGATTTTGATGCAATTTGAAATAGGCATACTTTTAACCCTGGGGAAGGACAGAGGCATACAACAAACATACATATACAAATAAAAAATTACCTTATTCTCTGTGATGAGCCTTTGGTAAACTTCCTCTTCTTTCCTTGCGTCACCGTTTTCATCCAAAGTGACAGCTTTGTACATGATGCTTGTCATCTCATTAATTCTCTCTGCTTGTTGCCTGATCAACTGTAATTAAAAGCCAATAAAGTACTGATTTACAAAGGTATAATTGAACTGAATAGATAATTTGAAGTGAACAAAAAAACGGGTTGCACTCCGGGAGTGCCGGCAGAAGTGAAAACTTGAATATTAACGTTGTGCATTTTTGATATATTGGAATGCGGTCTACTCTCACTCCGTCTTACGAATTTTCGATCAGGTCACGTGTCCTGAAGCGAGCTCAGTCTTACGAATTTTCGATCGGGTCACGTGTCCTGACGCGAGTTTAACATTTTTACCCATCACAAAAAACTCTCCCTCCGTCTTACGAATTTTCGATCAGGTCACGTGTCCTGACGCGAGCTCAATCTTACGAATTTTCGATCAGGTCACGTGTCCTGACGCGAGGTTAACATTTTTTACCCATCACAAAAAATGTGCACAAAGCCGCTAAAGAAATTTTCACCTTTCAAAAAAAATTGGGCGATATTTGTTAGATATTTTTATCATCATAACTAAGGCCCCTTACCGATTATCACATTGCTAGACCCTGTACATAGGCAGGATGGTGAAAGTGTGTGTTCAACATGCCATTTGCAGGATACCAGCCTAGATTTTTAATAACCATTTTCTCAATAAGGTCTAAAATTGATTAAATCCTGCATACCTCTTGCTGTTTCTCATTGATAGCATTTGTGAAATCTATCCTCGACTCCCATATTCTCTTCTCAGTGTGCTGTCGGTACTTGGACATGATGAGTTCCAGTGCTCGTCTGTGGTCCTCCAAAGCCGCCCTCAGCTCACCGTTCTCGCGCTGTACGTCTCTCATCAGACGAGACTCCCGCTCGATGCTCGCGATGAGAGCTCCTCGCGGACGCTCGCGAGATGCCTCGTTCAGATTATCGACTTCCTCTTTATACTGAAATAGTATGTGACTACAGTTAAAATAGTCTGTAGCATAACTAGTATATATAATGTTCCCACTGCTGGGACACAGGCCTCCTCACTGCGAGAGGGAATGGGCTATATTCCATCACGCAGGACCCAGTGCGGGTTGGTAGATACTACCAACAAACACATACATAACATGTTAAAATTGTAACATGTAAGTATTGTTTCAGGCTTCACATTTCATTAGCCTCATGATGATAGCATACTTTTGTTATTGATGAAGAATTAATTATTGTACCAGATTTTTTAGACAGTTAATTATTTTCTATAGAACAATTCATGGGTGCACTCCTATAAAGAAAACTATCATGAAATCTGTTGCTTTTGAATTTTATTGTTTCTGTTGAGAACTTCAGAACCACCATGATTTCACTGAAAAGTTGATTAAGTATTAATCCTGTTTAAGGCATAGTAGATATTTATGGAATGAAAGTTTTGATTTTTCAACGTGCCACCGTCGGGTTCACAAATAACGGCGGGAGGGGTTCACATCGGCGTCGAGCTGACGATGAAGTACCTGGGTCTCGTCCTCGACAGCCGGTGGAACTTCGTCGAGCATTTACGACGTTTGGCCCCCAAACTGGAACGGGCCGGGGCCGCCTTGAAGCGGCTCCTGCCCAACCTGAGGGGGCCAAACGCCTCCTGCGGTCGTGCGGGCCATGGCCCTTTATGGGGCCCCGGTGTGGGCGCGTTCACTGCGGCTTCGAGCCGCACACTATCTGAACGCGCCCCAAAAGGAGGTAGCCGTAAGGCTAATCCGGGGGTACCGCACGATCTCGGGCGAGGCAGCAAGCCTCCTTGCCGGACTGCCACCATGGGATCTGGAGGCGATAGTCCTCGCGCGCCTGTATGACTGGCGCGCGAAAGCACTGCGTCGGGGGGAAACTCCGCACCCGCGGCAAATCGCGGCGGAGCGGACGGACCTCCGGCGCGGTCTCATGGTGGAATGGAAGGCGCGACTATCGCAACCCAGCGCAGGGCACGCCACGATAGCGGCGGTAAGACCCCTCTTTGAGGAGTGGCTAGAGAGGCGTCACGGCGTTCTCACCTACCGCCTGACGCAGGTCCTCTCCGGACACGGATGTTTCGGGAGGTTCCTGCACATAATCAGGCGGAAGGAGACGCCCGGGTGTCACCACTGCGAGGATCGCCCAGAGGACACGGTGGAGCATACGGTGGAGGTCTGCCCCGCTTGGGCAGAGCACCGCCGTGTCCTCGTAGAGGCGATCGGCAGCGGCGGCGACCTCTCGCGCCCGGCCCTGGTTCAAGCCATAGTCCGGGGCGAGAGGGAGTGGGAGGCGGTCACCTCCTTCTGCGAAGCAGTCATGCTAGCGAAGGAGGTGGCGGGATGGGCGAGGGAGAGATCTTCACGCCTCAGCCGCCGAGGGAGACGCTCCGGGCGTCGGGAGCCGCGTGACGACTCCCGGCCACCGTAGGCGCGAGCCTGCGGGCGGAGAGCAATGGGTAGCTCTCCGTCCGATCAGGACCAGGCCCGTGCCGGACGGCGCATATGTATTCCACGCGCGCCTGAGAGAGATGTCAGCGTAGTTGACGGGGCCCGACAGGGCCGAAGCCTGCCGGGGTAGCGGGATCGTCCGAAAGGGTTCCCGCTGCCCTGGTACATAAAGGGCTAGGGAAGGAACACGGGTGGGTTTTAGTCAGTAAGAGTCTGACACTCCCTTCTGCTCCACTCAGAGCGTGAGGGGTCATTTGATGATTTCCCATCCTCAAAAAAAAAAAAAAAAAAGTCATAGTAGATATTTATGGAATGAAAGTTTTGATTTTTCTTTCCCCACACATTTCCTGCCATTATGGAACCGCCAGACCCTGTAGTGAAATGTCCTCATAACACAAGGTCATTCCTTCATAAAAGATTATAAAATGTAAAAAAAAAATTTGATCAAATAGAACTCGAGAAGGTAGCGTTGTATATTAACAAAGTACCTATGTTCTGGTAAATGAAATATCAGTTCAGTTTCTGTTAGTTATACTTGGGTAGGGTGTAATAAACCCATCAGAAAAGGAGGTCATATTATTATGAATGTTTTACTTATATTCTGGTCAGTTTCTGTTCTATTCTATTCCACTTTAATGATATCCTAATGGTGTTGGCAATAACTGTGACTGTCTGAGTTCTATGTAGTAGCGAACCAAAGTTACTAGTTAATAAAACAGAAACTAAGCATACCACTATATATACTGACAAGTTGCCAGCTCATCTTTTTTTCATAGCAGTAATTTGGGCTCCTTTCACTTAAGACTTCTGTACCTTAGGTGACTTGCGCAGGATGTTTTCGTGATAGGTAGGTGTTTACATTTGTTGACATAGGAATAAACATTGAACCCTATTTAAGCACATTTGTTTGCTTCCATGAACATTTAATCAATAATTTAATTATCTATTATTTCATGTAGCTTTTGATTTTTTAATTACTCAGTAGGTAGATTCATGAAATTGAAAAATATATGATTTTAAAAAATAGTATTTTTATTACATTATATGACTAAAAGGCATGAAGCTGGCTAATACCATTATGTGAAAGCCAACTGTTTACACAACACGAGCAAAACAAACTACAAGGTCAGGGAACTATACCTAATAATACGCATAGATCTCATTAGGAGCATGGTTTATTTAGTCTGATAGAAATTCCTGGTAGGATCTTGGCATAGGTAGTGAATTTGGTATTCAGACAATAGACAAGAGTGAGCGACGTGAGCGTCACAGTTATGTAGGTACTCGTATCACATTGCCACAACCTACCTGTTTCATCGTATGTATTTGTCTGTAAGCGGTCTGAGTCTCGGTCATCAAAGCATCAGCTTCAGTTTCGCGCTCTTTGAGACGTCCCGCAAGTCGTTTAGCATCCAAAATTATTTGCTGTATGGTCAGTGACATCTGAAAAAGCCAGCAATGTAGAAAACTCACAACAGAACACTTTAAAAATCGATTTTAAAACAGAACTTCACCAACCCTGATAACCACACAAAGTTGTCACACGAATAACGTTTCATCTAAACAATTTCAAACGATAAATTTAAACAAAACACCAATTTTTAGGCAAAACTAAGAGACGCATATCAGCTGTTTCGTGATTAGAGTACAGCAGCCATTAGCTTTCATTTCATTTGAAGCGAAGTATTAACTTTCCAAATAGAAAGATACGGGATAGAAGAAGACAGAACTATATGTTTGAGGTTGTTTTACAGCGCTGTTGTGTTACAGAAAAGAGACAGAACATATTCACAACAGTCCACAAATTAGAACGACTATATTGTGACATGACCTTGATCACAGAGAATCGAAGAAGGTTCAGTGTGGCCCAGTCAAAAAATATTTTCTAGCTTGTAGCAAAAACAATTTTATTTATTCTGTAATATCTATACGAAACTGGTTTAATAATACAATAAAAGTTATAAGAATATAGTTTCGCAATTATATTTAGCGTGGGTGTGTTAAAACTACTCATAAAATTAAAAGCAAAACCCACTATGTGTCCACCGGCAGCGCCACCACAACCTTTTTTTAATATGGAAACGGATGGATTGCAAATAAACATAGATTGAATTGAAATGGCGTAATTAGTTCAAAGAATGGTCATTTAACTCATTGCATTGCATTGTGCTTTCGTCGCCATTTTACATCAATTGATTCACTCAAATTTTGTTCCCTTTCCTTTTCAGTAGACTTTTTTTTTTCAAAAACAAATCCTACTTTCGAATGTGTTTTTGTTTTGCGGTGGTTATAAATAGTTATAATATAACTACTTTAGCCTGGAGGCAGATTGCGCAAGGATGCCTTTGCTTGAAGTAACAGGTATGTAGTTCACAGGTAGTTAGTACAGATAGTTCTTTCTTATTTCTTATGACTTATGACATCTTCTAAAAGTAAGTGACCAGTCTTCGTGGATACGTCTAATACAACATTTAAGGTGGATGCTCCAAGGTAGCCCGCGAAATTCAAATTTTCTTACGTTTTTTGCAATTTGCTGGTCAGTGCTAAGTTGTACGTTGATTAAAATATGATTCGCGGCCGTAACAAATATGTATTTACAGAATTATAATCATTAGAATCAGTAATACAACTTGTTAAGCTAGCATAATCCTAAAATGTCAAGATTTCATGAAACAGTTATTCAGTAGGATTACTTGATCTTAGAGAGTTGTGTTGATGACTTTAATGATTATAATTCTTTAAATACATATTTGTTGCTAGGCAAGTAGTTAAACGTTAGCGGTCCAAGTCATTTGCCTAGCTGTTTGATTGAATGTCTGAATATCATTCAGGCCGCTAGTTGAACAGCGCCGTTTAGTTACAAGGCTAGGCAGTTAAGTGAAATGGCTACCACAGATACATAATATTAATTATGTCTTCGGTGTTAGGTAACTGTAGCCTAGCGTAGAGCACGGATGCGACTCGGCGGCTGCTTCCGGCGCGCCGATTCCGTGCTTTCGGGTGCATACCTAGTGATTTTGCAGGTCACATAACGGTTTTAATCAACCAAATAGAAGAAACGTAATATGATAAAATAAGTTATGACATGAGTGACATTACAATACAAAGTAGCCATATGCATCACAGCACTAAGGAGTTTAGTTGGTATTACTACAAGTGGCAATGAGATTTAGACCGTAAATAAATAACGAGACCGAGGTATTGTTTCGAGGTTTCGAGGCTTCTGTTTTAATTTCATTTCCTACCGTAAAAACGACAGTAATTTCAGTTGACTGAAAACTCCGGCTTTGGTCTCCTATACATGGACTAGAATTATATCCACGCTCCTGCTACTCAGTTTCGACGCTGTCACTGCTGCTATGCTACACATAGCCAGCCTAAGCTGCTGCTACGAAGGGTCTACGCTGCTGCCACGCCGTTCTACGTGCTGCTACGCATGGCCTACTCTGCTGCTACGCAGGGCCAATGCTGCTGTTACGAAGGGCCTACGCTGCTGCTACGCCGTTCTACGTGCTGCTACGCATGGCCTACTCTGCTGCTACGCAGGGCCAATGCTGCTGTTACAAAGGGCCTACGCTGCTGCTACGCCGTTCTACGTGCTGCTACGCATGGCCTACACTGCTGCTACGCAGGGCCAATGCTGCTGTTACGAAGGGCCTACGCTGCTGCTACGCCGTTCTATGCCTCTGCTACACACACCTATGCTGCGGCTAGACAGGGCCACCGCTGCAGTGAACGTTCGATTACCCCTCTCTCCTCGCGCTGCATTTGTGAGAGGCGGAGGTAGCGTTTCAAAGGCCTATATGCCCGGAAAAGCTCGCTGTATCTTGCGCCAATAGATTAGGCAAACATTGAAGCACGTGAGTTGAATGACTTTCCTACTTGTTTAAATATTATTGTGAACGATTGTGATTCTGTCATATAAATAACGATTCTAAGGCAACCACTTTCGAACTTACAAGACGGACACCCTTTTTGTTTTTTTTTTTTTGGGTGGGACATCATCAAATGACCCCTCCCGCTCTGGTCTGGGCGGAGCAGAAGGGAGTGTCAGACTTTTACTGACTAAAACCCACCCGTGTTCCTTCAGTTACCTGTGCCAGGGGCTACGGTATCTCTTTCGAACAACCCGCAGCCCCGGCGGCATCGGCCCTAGCGGACCCCGTCAGTTCGTACTGACAGCTCTTTGAGGCGCGCGTGGAACACAACGCGCCGTCGACCCGGGCCTGGGGTGGCCGGGAGTCGGCTGTTGACTCCCGTCCAGGGCGTCAGGTTGCAGAGATGGCCACTCCCTCACGCGCTCCGCCTCCTCCTTCGCGAGCATTACTGCTTCGCAGAAGGAGGTGACGGCCTCCCATTCATTCTCGCTCCGTACCATGGCCTGGATGAGGGCCGGACGCGAGAGGTCACCGTCGCCGTTCGCCGCCACGAGGACACGGCGGAGCCCCCCCCGCCCAAGCCGGGCAGACCTCCACCGTATGCTCCACCGTGTTCTCCGGGCGATCGCCACAGTGGTGACACCCTGGCGTTTCCTCCCGCTTTATCCTGAACAGGAACCTCCCGAAATATCCGTGTCCGGTGAGGACCTGCGCCAGGCGGAAGGTGAGGGCGCCGTGGCGCTTCTCTAGCCACTCCTCAAAGAGGGGACTTATCGCCGCAATTGTGGCGTGTCTAGCGCTGGGTTGCGACAATCGCACTCTCCATGCCGCTATGAGATCCCGCCGGAGCTCTGTCCGCTGTGCCGTGATTTTTCGCGGCAGCGGAGTAACACCCCGGCGTTTTGCCTACTCTCGCCACTCCCATATGTGGGCGAGGACTTTGGCCTCCAGATCCCATGGCGGCAATCCGGCAAGGAGGCTCGCCGCCTCAGCGGAGACCGTGCGGTATCCTCGGATAAGCCGGACAGCCATGACCCTTTGGGACGCGTTCAACCGGCGGGCTGGTCGCCGCCTCAGGGAACGCGCCCATACCGGTGCCCCGTAAAGGGCCATGGACCGCACGACCCCCGCATAGAGCCTCCGGCAGGAGGCGTTTGGTCCCCCTAGATGGGGTAGGAGCCGCCTCAAGGCAGCCCCGGCCCGCTCCAGTCTGGGAGCCAAACGTCGGAAGTGCTCCACGAAGTTCCACCGGCTGTCGGGGACGAGTCCCAGGTACTTCATCGTTAGCTCGACGCCGATGTGAACCCCTCCCGCCGTTATTTGTGAACCCGACGGTGGCACGTCCCGTCCCGAGGACCATGAAAACACATGGCCTCAGATTTGTATCTGAGATTTGTATCTGAGGCCATGTGTTTTCATTCGTGGAGCATTGCACAAGCAATGCCACCTCGAGTCCAAGACGGACACCCTTTCTTTTTTTTTTTTTGAGGATGGGAAATCATCAAATGACCCCTCCCGCTCTGGGTGGTGGAGTAGAAGGGAGTGTCAGACTCTTACTGACTAAAACCCACCCATGTTCCTTCCTTAGCCGTTTATGTACCAGGGCAGCGGTAACCCTTTCGGACGATCCCGCTACCCCGGCAGGCTTCGGCCCTGTCGGGCCCCGTCAACTATGCTGACATCTCTTTGAGGCGCACGTGGAACACATACGCGCCGTCCGGCACGGGCCTGGTCCTGATCGGACGGAGAGCTAGCCATTGCTCTCCGCCCGCAGGCCCGCGCCTACGGTGGCCGGGAGTCGTCACGCGGCTCCCGACGCCCGGAGCGTCTCCCTCGGCGGCTGAGGCGTGAGGATCTCTCCCTTGCCCATCCCGCCACCTCCTTCGCTAGCATGACTGCTTCGCAGAAGGAGGTGACCGCCTCCCACTCCCTCTCGCCCCGGACCATGGCTTGCACCAGGGCCGGACGCGAGAGGTCGCCGCCGCTGCCGATCGCCTCTACGAGGACACGGCGGTGCTCTGCCCAAGCGGGGCAGACCTCCACCGTATGCTCCACCGTGTCCTCTGGGCGATCCTCGCAGTGGCGACACCCGGGCGTCTCCTCCCGCCTGATGATGTGCAGGAACCTTCCGAAACATCCGTGTCCGGAGAGGACCTGCGTCAGGCGGTAGGTGAGAGCGCCGTGACGCCTCTCTAGCCACTCCTCAAAGAGGGGTCTTATCGCCGCTATCGTGGCGTGCCCTGCGCTGGGTTGCGATAGTCGCGCCTTCCATTCCGCCATGAGATCGCGCCGGAGGTCCGTCTGCTCCGCCGCGATTTGCCGCGGGTGCAGAGTTTCCCCCCGACGTAGTGCCTCCGCGCGCCAGTCATACAGGCGCGCGAGGACTATCGCCTCCAGATCCCATGGCGGCAGTCCGGCAAGGAGGCTTGCTGCCTCGCCCGAGATCGTGCGGTATCCCCGGATAAGCCTTATGGCTACCACCTTTTGGGGCGCGTTCAGGTAGTGTGCGGCTCTCAGCCGCAGTGAACGCGCCCATACCGGGGCCCCATATAGGGCCATGGACCGCACGACCCCCGCGTAAAGCCTCCGGCAGGAGGCGTTTGGCCCCCTCAGGTTGGGCAGGAGCCGCTTTAAGGCGGCCCCGGCCCGTTCCAGTTTGGGGGCCAAACGTCGGAAATGCTCGACGAAGTTCCACCGGCTGTCGAGGACGAGACCCAGGTATCTCATCGTTGTCTCGACGCCGATGTGAACCCCTCCTACCATCAGTTGGGATCCCGAAGGTGGCCCGTACCGGGGCCCATGAAAGGACATGGCCTCGGACTTGTGCAATGCCACCTCGAGACCCAACTGCCGGATCCTTTCCACGACTATCGCAACCCCGCGTGTCATCGCGTCGGCCGCCGCCTGATGCGACCTCCCCTGCGCCAGGACCAGCGTGTCGTCAGCGTAGCAAACTACACTGACGCCATCAGGGAGGTCGGCCCGCAGCACCCAGTCGTAACCAGGCTTCGGCCCTGTCGGGCCCCGTTAACTACGCTGACGTCTCTTTGAGGCGCACGTGGAACACATACGCGCCGTCCGGCACGGGCCTGGTCCTGATCGGACGGAGAGCTACCCATTGCTCTCCGCCCGCAGGCCCGCGCCTACGGTGGCCGGGAGTCGTCACGCGGCTCCCGACGCCCGGAGCGTCTCCCTCGGCGGCTGAGGCGTGAGGATCTCTCCCTTGCCCATCCCGCCACCTCCTTCGCTAGCATGACTGCTTCGCAGAAGGAGGTGACCGCCTCCCACTCCCTCTCGCCCCGGACCATGGCTTGCACCAGGGCCGGACGCGAGAGGTCGCCGCCGCTGCCGATCGCCTCTACGAGGACACGGCGGTGCTCTGCCCAAGCGGGGCAGACCTCCACCGTATGCTCCACCGTGTCCTCTGGGCGATCCTCGCAGTGGTGACACCCGGGCGTCTCCTCCCGCCTGATGATGTACAGGAACCTCCCGAAACATCCGTGTCCGGAGAGGACCTGCGTCAGGCGGTAGGTGAGAGCGCCGTGACGCCTCTCTAGCCACTCCTCAAAGAGGGGTCTTATCGCCGCTATCGTGGCGTGCCCTGCGCTGGGTTGCGATAGTCGCGCCTTCCATTCCACCATGAGATCGCGCCGGAGGTCCGTCCGCTCCGCTGCGATTTGCCGCGGGTGCGGAGTTTCCCCCCGACGTAGTGCCTCCGCGCGCCAGTCGTACAGGCGCGCGAGGACTATCGCCTCCAGATCCCATGGTGGCAGTCCGGCAAGGAGGCTTGCTGCCTCGCCCGAGATCGTGCGGTATCCCCGGATAAGCCTTATGGCTACCACCTTTTGGGGCGCGTTCAGGTAGTGTGCGGCTCTCAGCCGCAGTGAACGCGCCCATACCGGGGCCCCATATAGGGCCATGGACCGCACGACCCCCCCGTAAAGCCTCCGGCAGGAGGCGTTTGGCCCCCTCCGGTTGGGCAGGAGCCGCTTTAAGGCGGCCCCGGCCCGTTCTAGTTTGGGGGCCAAACGTCGGAAATGCTTGACGAAGTTCCACCGGCTGTCGAGGACGAGACCCAGGTATCTTATCGTTGTCTCGACGCCGATGTGAACCCCTCCTACCATCAGTTGGGATCCCGAAGTTGGCCCGTACCGGGGCCCATGAAAGGACATGGCCTCGGACTTGTGCAATGCCACCTCGAGACCCAACTGCCGGATCCTTTCCACGACTATCGCAACCCCCCGTGTCATCGCGTCGGCCGCCGCCTGATGCGACCTCCCCTGCGCCAGGACCAGCGTGTCGTCAGCGTAGCAAACTACACTGACGCCGTCAGGGAGGTCGGCCCGCAGAAGACGGACACCCTTCAGTGGTCTTTCTCAGTTGTGTAGGTATTACACTGAGTATATTCAACTATGGAAGCTAATAGACACCTGCAGCCGTCCGTAGTAATTTCCCATCGCTTGCGAAGTTTTTAGTTATAGGTACCTACATGATAGTATAAAAATATAAAATAATCGATGTTTTTTTTTTGGAGAAAATATTATGTTTTATCGAGTTGAAATATCAATACCAATCACGTCTGTGAAGTTTATACAAAATAAATGATTTTAAACTGATATTTCAAGTAAATACACTAACAGCGGTCAATAACCCCACACAAAAAAACCATCTAAGTAATTAATTTGTTTTTCGTTTTATCGTGATGACGACAACATGACTGTTATGCCATGTGGTATATTCTAAAAGTTTAATACCGTATTTGAGGTAATAATGCCAGCAGTGAACAAGTATTGTATAGTATGTGCAATATTTTTCTCTTACATTATGCGGTAAACTATAGAAGGATACGAAAAAATTGCAATGTTGCTCATCGCCATAGCAAATAGCGTGATAATTTATAGCCTACAGACTGACCAGACTTATAGGGAATATCAATGCTAAATTTGAACAAAATCTATCTGATAGTTTTTGCGTGATGCTGGAACATTATGTAGGTATATTCAGAAACAAAATAAAAATTAAAAAATATTTTTGGCATAGAATCGTTCCGAAACCTCGAAAAAATTACTTATAAAAAAATTTAATGTACAGCTTTCACTTCACTCCGATTTTATTATATTATGTATAGACATTTCGTCATTGTTTATACATTCATATATTCGTCATTGATAGGTACTTCCCGAGCAATCGCTCGATACGTCAGTCTCTCGTATATAAGTACCGCCCCCCCCCTAAGTTAAAATTCATTCGAGTTTTAACTTCCATGGACATGGGTACATCGTTGACAAGTTGTTGATCAAAAAACTGTGTGTTAAAAATTCTGTGCGTTAATTGTATAATTGAAACTCATCATCAAGATGGCCTGTTACAATAAGTTGCTACTGATTTTAGTGGTGGTCTTCATTGCAAAATTATCAGTAACCTTTGCATCTCCAGTCGTTACAAGCTTTGTTGGAGGAAGAAGCGAGATCTCGGTTGAAAATAGAGACGTGAAGAAAGTTGCTGCTGCAGCCATAAATCAAATAAGAATGCAACACACGGGTAAGAGAGCGCTTATTTTGGTTGGAGTTGAAAAAGCGACGGTGCAAATTGTTTCTGGATCCTTGTATCATCTTCAATTGAAAGTCGGCGAGAGCCATTGTCAAAAGAGCAGCTACACTACTGCATGTAAGTTGGATGAAGATCAGCCGTTTAAAGCATGTGATGCTAAAATTTGGGAACAACCTTGGCTACATAAAACGAAGGTTACTACTAACTGCAGGCGTTACAAGGAAAATCAGCATTAAAAATGATTTTTTGATTTTCTGTTGTCTATGTATCGTTGTTATTCTTGTTTTTATAATTTGTTAATAGAAAAAATCATTCGCATGAATGTCCCGTAATCGAAATGTCGGAGTTATTTAACATGAAGTTTGGAATTATTGTTTTTTAATCATGTTTAAATGTTGATTGTAAATTTATTTTCAGCATTGACAGTTAATTTCCGATTCTAAACATATACATTCATTGTAGACGACTAAAACCTGAGTTACGAAATTTTCAATAAGTATTTCCCGATTTAAAAAAAAAACCATAACTCTCCTGCCCTTATCCCAATTAGTATTAGTATAATAATAGATGACACAGTTAGCGCAGTGGCTGAGCGATCGACTGCTGCACTACGTGTCGCGGGTTCGATTCCCGCACGGAACAAATATTTGTATTGCCTACAGGTAGTTCTCTGTGGGTCTGGCTGTTTGTGCCTGTGAGTTTAAATGTTTGTAAACGGACCCACGATACAGGAGTAATTCCTATAGTGGGGCAAAGTTATAAAAAAAAAATTGGGGCCGGCAACATGTATTTTTCTTCCATACTCACTTACTTCTCTAATAAATTGGAATTGGAAATTTGCTGATTTATGTGAAACAAAATATCGTAAGTATAATTTAGCGACATTGAGTTTCAAGCCATTATTGCCATGACAATGCAAGTTCAATAGGTATTTTTACTTAAAACTAAATTAAGTTTTTCTCTTAAGATAATTTTATTATTAATACCAAAGTTCATTCCAAATTGTGACCTTTGGTTTATGCATAGATTAACATTTAGATTTACTTTTGATTATTTTCTGTTAGACTTAAATTAGTGATCACGCATTTACTGAGTTGTGAAAACAGTTTTATTAATATTTTAATTTATAGCTGGTGTTTATAGTAAATATATCGATGTAAAATAATTTATCAAAACAAAAAGGTAAAGTGCTCTACTGTAGAAATCCACACGCAGTACCTAAATGTCTATTTTTAATAACGACGGGATATTTTGCTTATGAATTCCTATAGAATATTTGAAAACTTGTAAATGTCTACTGTACCTAAATGAAATATTTTGTTAATACAATTATTGTTTTATTTAGTTTTTATTTCCAAATTTTATTTTTTGTTAAGAAAATATTGTGAATCCGTCGTATTTTCCTTTTATATAAATATAATACCTACAAATAAACACTAACATTTATGCAGTTATATTGTTTGTGGATATTTTGCAAAGTTGACGGTTGGCAGCTGTATGTTATTTTTCCTGTGGTTGTTTTGCCAAATCTTGTGACTGATATGCATAAAGAGATGATTTATGATTAAAAGTACCAGGCGCGGTCGCATCGCCCATGATTTTCGGGGGGTCACCATGGGTGCCGAGGAATATTAATAAGGGAGGTACATCTCCTCGTTGGTCTAGTGGTCGCCAGCGTTACTGCTGAGCATGAGGTCCTGGGTTCAATTCCTAGGTTGGGTACAGTGTTATTAGGTTTTTCCATCAGATATATCTCAGAAGCAGCCTGGAGTCTGGATTTATGCCTAGTTGGTGGCAGGAGGCTCACCCCCTATGACATGGGACTTAACATAACTGGCGAAATGGGGTATAAGTACTACATGAAGGTACACCCCTGCCTAACCCTTCGGGGACTAAAGATTACGTAGGGTGGGAAGAGCGAGTGAAGCGAGCTCGAAAGTTTTAACAACGCGCCTCGGTTTGGTTTTATATTTTCAAGCAGAAATAGGAGTTTCATTGTCGACTTATCCAGGCAAGCCCAAGCAACTACGAGAATGTAGAATGCAAGAGCGAGCGAAGCGAGCTCGAAACTTTGCACACTCTCGGATAGGTTCGATTTTCTTTTGATCATTCCAAAAGGAGTAGGAATTACTTGCTTTGTCAACTTATGAGTTATGAAGAAAAGCTCAAGAATCAACGGAATGTGAGCGAGCGAAACGAGGCTAAAAATGTTTGCACCCCTCTTTGAAATAGGGTCGGTTTTCGTTTGACCATTGTACAGAAGGAGAACTTACTTTATCGAATTATGAAGAAAAGCTTAAACTCGTTTTACAGCAGTTTAGGTTTTGGAATCAGGCCTTAACCTAAACCTTTCGAGCCTTACGTGCCCAATTGTTTCGCTCGCTCTTGCATCCTACATTATATAGCTTATAACAGGCTTATTAAAGTAAAAACTTTTTTAGGCACGTTAAAAAACCCACTGTCATTAAAATTCATAGTTAAAGTTTTCACTTCTGTCGGCAGTCCCCATGTCTCGTATGTTCTTAATGTTTTTGTATATGCCCATCGGGTCTCTGTGGCTCAAGTACAGTTTTAAGTTAGTAAGACAAGTAAATCATTCAGACTCTCGATAGCTTGAATGATTTTGGGGGGGGTCATGACCCCCACGACCCCCCCGCCTCGGACCGCGCCTGAAAAGTCATTAACTTAATTTAGGCTTCCAGTACTGTCACCTTTCGTTAAAAACAAGGGCCATTGATTAGCTTTCTATTAATTAGCTTTGGGGCTTATACATATAATGTCTAGGGTACAGAAGTAATAAAAAAAAACGCTTAAAATTATTTACAATATTAAGTAAGTCAAAGGTTATCCTATGTGGTAAAAATGCAAGAGTAAATAATGATACATTTTGGGATTTACCCAAGATAAGACCTTGGATCCTAAGGAGCATATGTATAGCTTGAATAATAATTACCTCATAGTATATAAATGACGCAGAAAACCATTGGAATTCGCCAGCCTAGCTTTTTTACTAAACGGCGCTGTTCAACTAGCGGGCTGAATGATATTTAGCCATTCAATCAAATCGCTAGGCTTGGTTCAATAACGTTTAACTACTTGCCTTGCCCAGATATTCAAATTGGCACTGATTTAAAGCTATTTTGTTTAGGTATCTGTAGTTTTGGTAAATATAAATTACAAAATGCAAGTATGAATGTAAGAAGTTCGGCAGTAAAAACTGAGCAGTGAACTAAATAAAAATGAATCATAACAAATATTTCAATGGCTAATTTAATAAATATTTAGCGGGCAGTTACACGTGGGCAGTTAACAAAGCGGAATCAGTCGGTGAGAAATCTTATTATCTAACTTAGAAGTAGCGCTCGTCATAAATATTTGATTTGTCTCACATTACTTCGTACACTGAAACAAAACGGTGACATTAGCGTGTGTTTAATTTGTTTATTTCGATTCAGATATATTTAGTAGTTAAATCTATGTAAAATAGGTACCTACATACTTTTTCCTAGAAAACATGGTGCAGTAAGAACTCACAACACACCAATTTTAGCCAATTTAACGCGGGTGACGTGTGAATATAATTATGAATATGAACGAATATGTATATGAATAATTATTACAACATTAATTCTGGAAAAAAACATAAATTAAACGGCCTGTATTAAAGGTTTTGAATTTCGTACTTACCTAACAGTGTCACGCAATGACAAGCAAACGAGGAGCGTAAAAAAAAATTGTGTTGGAGCTGTCGAATCGCATCAGAATCGAAAGAATGAAAAGAAACTGAACCGATGTTGCTAGATAAAAAATAACAATTTTTATCATAAGGGTACATTGGCACAGGCAACTGAAGGAACACGGGTGGGTTTTAGTCAGTAAAAGTCTGACACGCCCTTCCGCTCAGCCCAGAGCGGGAGAGGTCATTTGATGATTTCCCACCCAAACAAAAAAAAAAATTATTTTAACAAATATTTTATATTTAAATCAAACTTATCGGGAGTACTATATTAAAACATTGACTTCGAAGGGACACATTTTACTCTAAAACTTACATATTTAATAATACCAACACACAAGCAGAAATAAAAGCGACTGTGTCCAGTGGACCGAGCAGAGGATGTAATACAAAAAAAAACTTATAAAAACGAAATTCAAATATTATTCTTTGAGAGAAAATCTCGGATAACTTTGTTTACTTTCTCAGGTTCCTCTTGTTGTAGGAAATGGCTGCAGTTATCGACAATAGTGGTCTCTATGCAAGAGTACTCTTTCTTCATGGCATCTAGGAGGCTGTGGTTCAGGTAATGGTCGCTGGCAGCATGGGCGACCAGCATGGGCACGTTCTCTTTGTACTCGACGATCTCTGGTATGTCGAATCTGAAGTTAGCCCGGTAGTAGTTTATTGGTGGCGTCAAAGCATCTGTAATAGAGAATTACATTTAAGTATTTCAGCATTACGAAGTAAAAAGTATTGAAGGGGGAATTGATTTAGGTATGTTCTTAGAGTAAGACATAACTACACACATTCGTGATAGGTGCATTCGTGAGTCATGCTACACGCTATCAAAAAAATATAAAAAAATAGCGGAAATCATTTAAAAGTCAAATTAGTCACTGCTTAGGCACTTAAGATGGATCATAAAAACTAAAAATCATCACGCTATGGCTCTGAAAAACAAAAAACTAAAATCCTAGAAGCAGACAGATTTTATCTCCTACGGACTAGCTTTTAATTTAATAATTACAAGCTAGTTCGTAGGAGATAAAATCTAATGTAATGTATGTGTGTATTTAATCCACAGAAATTGCATTTGAGTAAATATTTTTCTAAACAGCAAAAAAATCACGATTAATTGTTTTAATAGCCTTGAAGGAAAACTGTAATTTGAACTCTAACCACTATAACTAAAAGTAGAAAATAAGTAAGGGCAATTATTTTGTAGGTAGGTATGGCTATGGATTAACAGTAAAATAAAATAATAGTAAGTACATTGTTCACTGAGGGGAGAAAATGACTGATTACTAACGAGGGTGCAGTTTGAGTTTCATATACACGCGAGTCGGGAATCGCACTTTCTTCCGAGTTATACATGGGTAGTTGATGATAGTTCTGTAAGTGAAAGCTAAAGGACCTTAAGTCCATTTTTTGTCATTTATGTATTTTCAATGATAGTTTTGTATTTTCAATAGCTTAATAAAACTTCATAATCATACTTTTTATTCTACAACGATACAGTATTTACTTTTTATACACGGTCGATTTTAATATCTAATTTCGGGTATACTGAATAATTTATAAATTGTCTGGTCCTTTAGCTTTCACCTACAGGGTTATATTATGATTAAAAGCCTGTGATGTCCCACTGCAGGGCAAAGGCCACCCTACTCTCTTTCCATTTCTCTATGTTTGAAGCTACTACGGACCTTCTTGTTGAATTGAAGGAGTCCAGCTCATCCCGCCATCTCCGTCTGTGCCTGCCGCGATGTCGCTTGCCATTAAGAGGAACCATTTAGGTCGTAAGTTTGGCCCCGTAGGTATACATAGTGCTTTATTACATACTACCTATATTAGGATTTTTTCAAATAAAATTGAATATAATTATAAAACAAACAGTTCATTTATCAAATTAAATTTTATTTGAAAACATCCATCGGTTTCTTACTGAACTTTAACTACACCGTTAAATGTTGATCGTTTTAATCCTTAAAAGGGGTCATTGTACCTACTCATCATTATTAACAACTTTTACTACGGAACCAACCTGAAATCTTGACAAAAAAATCAGTTGATCCATAGATTTATGTTCGCATAACTCGACATAATGTACAATGACCCCTTTTAAGGATTAAAACGATCGACATTTAACTGTGTATATACGACAACCCTGGTACCTTGTCTCTTTTGGTGACTTTACAATTTTACATCCTAGCCGAAAGACGTCCTCTGCTGGACATAGGCATCCCCCAAGAACCTCTACTTCGACCGGTTTTTAGATTTCTGAAGCCTTCACAAGGTCATCGGTTCACCTACTGAGAGGCTTCGCAATAACGAACGTCATGAAACCCTATTTCACCGCCCACAGAACAACGGCTTAGGAACTTTGCTGTAGTTAGTATCTCATTAATGCCACTTAGAACGGCAATTACCTACTTGTTACATGGTCAGTTACCCATATAACCACAAATTATCTTCAAAATGATATTTGTGCGTTCCTATTTAATACTCAATGAGTCCTATTTATGTTGTTTGTACCGTATGTGCCTAATGTTCTTATGTGCTATCACTATCACCATTGCTTTAACGTTTTATAACGTAGGATGAAACGAATGTATACTTAATTATGAAATGAATTATCGTCCCACGATTTGCTTAGCTAAATTGAAATCTATTGATTTAATTGTACCTACGTTAAAAATATACACAAATAAATAAAATTAAAGTGTCTGTTTGTAATGGCGCCGATTCCCTTGTTCACAAACTAAACTAAATTTAAGTTCAGTACATCTTTTTCTTTCTATTTCATTATGAAAAGGACAGAAGATAATATTAGTTTAGTCCTGTCAAATTAGTCAGCGCCTGCCGTAAATTGACGTATTTTTAGTAGCCATGTTTTTAATCACGTCTAAACTTGCTATGGAGTATCTAAATTTGACAGGACTAAACTAATATTTATCTTCTGTCCTTTTCTTAATGAAATAGAAAGAAAAAGATGCACTGAACTTAAATTTAGTTTAGTTTGTGAACGAGGGAATCGGTGCCATTATCAAAATAACAGCTTTTACTAAATGCATATAGGATACTTATACTTAACAAAAAAACATTTTTTATTTATTTTTTTGTCTGTCTGTCTGTCTGTTCCAGATTTTCAACGAAACGGCTGGACCGATTTTGGCGGAACATTCACTGGCAGATAGCTGATGTTATGGAGTAACATATAGGCTTTTGGTCCCAGTAGCATGTTCCCGTGGGATAATTTCCAAAATGCACGCGGGCGAAGCCGCGGACATAAGCTAGTAATAAATATAATGTTTAATAAGTATTATAAATAACACCCTTCCTAATAGCTGAATGCAATGAATGGGTGTCTGTGACGAACTTTATATAATTTACTTTAAGCATTGTACTCATGTAAGTGACTTTGTGTCTTTTTTGAGAATAAATATCTTTAATCCTATAAATATATTTTATCCCTACAGACCTTGTATACCACGAGTTTCAAGTCCTCAGGGTAAGACAAATATTTGTTCTCCAAGTAACGGTTAAATATCATGCAACAATAAAAAATCGGGTTGATTAAAGGGACATAATAAACAAGCGTGTATTCAGAGTATCCATACCAAATGCCAAATCGGAACTAGCTAGACGCTGTACCTATTTTTCCCATCCCAACACGTACTACAATAAAGTTAACAAAATCTACGATCTAAAAGACTGCCCAACCAGCACCTGTAAAAAATTCTAACTACAGCTCTTTTAAAATGATCATACGACGCCACCGAAGCTTTCATATAGCACCTACACACACATACACACAACCCTACAAACACGCACACACCCCAACACATACACACACACACACCCTAGTACAAGCCTGAGGATAAACCAATATTATTTCATTTGTGATCAGAATCGCACGAATGTTTTATTTATTTTAACACTTAACTTTTTTTGTAACCATCTAACATCCTCAAACTATAATGTAATCTTTAATATTGTAAAATTGCACTCCATCAGAGCCACAAAGTACAAGCGACGCTTACTTAGTTTGTGGCTCACCGAAACCGTCACATTGTATTATTACTTTTTTCTGAGAAATTCATGATGCAATAACCCAATAACACTTTGCCCGACCTGGGAATCGACCCCAGAAGTCCCAGAGCCTCATACTCAGCAGTAGCGCGTGCGAATACTACTTAGCTAGACCATCCCGGCTATTTTGATGCATTGTCGTTTGTTTAGATACTTACATGGCCTACGGAACCAGTATTTATAGCATTCGATATCCTCCTTGTCCGTGGAGTTCTTTCCAGGGAACAACATGACTTTCTCGTAGAAGGCCAGGTCATTCATCAGAAGAGCTTTCTCCGGTATCACTGGAGCACGATACAGGAACACGTACCTGGAAAAATGTAGAAAGAAATCGGTTTTTGTAAGCAGTACTGTAATCACATTTATATTACAAATGTTTGATCGTATATATGTCACAATTGGACTCTCGAATCCGCTGTTTTACATGACCCATTCAGCCAAAATGAAAGCCAATGCTACTGTTAGTCTGTTACGCAATTATCCCGCAGTTTTGTTAAACGTATCTAACGCAGTTGTTAAACTACGGAGCTGTTTTGTTAAACGGCTAGTTGATGTAAAATAGCGGATTCGAGTATCCATCTGCGACAGCTACATGGCGTTGGATAGTTGGTTCCTGATATGTCTTATAAATAAAAGGAGCAGATGCTATCTTCAAAAATATTTGAAATGGAACTTTTTGTCTTAACTTTTCGTTGGTTGAGACTGGACATCATCTCTTAACTGCCAGGGCTTACTTTTGATCTTATATTTTGAATTATTTTCTTCATTTGTTTTTATTTTTACATTGTTCTCACATATACATAGAAGCAACAAGAATAATGTACCCAAGATTTTGTAATATCTTGATTTAAAAGGGTGTCCTTGGAGTTTCTTGCCCATTCTTCTCCATAGAGTGGGCAACTACTGGCAACTAGCTTCAACTTTCTGACTAACTGACCGCCTATTTAATTTTGACAATTCAATAGTGCCTGTAAATGGTTTAATTGAAATAAATGATTTGAGTTTGAGTTTTGACTTATTATTCCTAATGATACGATACTAAGAACTGCACAAAATTATTAATCCTCGACTAGAGACTTCAATTATTTTTTCCCAATTAAATATCTATGACGATACCTAATGTAGTAAACAAAACCCACAAGGAGGCTTGACCGCAAAATACATAGAAGTAGCAGGTGCGTCAGAGATAGGTACGGGTAGGTATCTAATGATATAACATACACGGTACACGGCACACGTAGTCTCACTGGCAAAAATTCACAAAACCTAACACATGATTTCTCTTTTGATCTCTGTATGTTATACCAAATGCGGTTCTTATAACCATAGGCCTCTAAGCTAGTGTTGCCTAACTATCGATAGTGTTGATCTATTGATAGTTAACCTTGAAAACTAGTAATGATATCGATAGGGCTATCGATAGTATTGGAACTTAACAATACTATCGATAGGGCTATCGATAGTATTGGAACTTGACAATACTATCGATAGTATAGAGAGCAGTGTGGTGGCCCAGTGGTAACGGCTGCGACTTACGAGTTGTAGGTCGTAGGTTCGTACCCAGACAGTCGCTTTACTTTGTGAAAATTATTTCATCACCACTGCTCTCGAAACGGTTAAGGAAAAGGTGAGGAAACCGGCATGTCCTAGAACCAAAAATTCGAAGACATGTGACATCTATCAACCCGCACTGGGCCCGCGTGGTAATTTATAGCCCACTCCCTCTCGCAGAGAGGAGGCCTGTGTCCCAGCAGTGGGAACATTATAGGCTGATTATGATAATCGATAGTATCAATCGACAGACATAAGTAATACTTGAGCAACACTAAGTCTAAGCTATTGGCATGCAAAAGTCAAATGTTTAACGTGCGTGTTACCATCGCAGCATCATGTTTCTAAGACTGCGGTGGCCACCACATAGCGTTCACAATTTACCGTGGAATGATGTCCCTGAAACGATATTTATGAAAGTGTAAGTATAGGTACCTGGAGTCTATTGCCACGCCCAGTACAATCTCTTTGGAGTAAATAAATTAAAAAATAATAATTCTATTCCACTTTATCCTAATTCTATCTAATCTTGTGTAATTTTATCGAATTTCGATCAATTTTTAACCGGCGAAAAAAGACGGAGGAAGTTTTCAAGTCGATGCGTATATATTTTTTTTTATGTATACCTACTATGCATAACTTATTACAGAGTAGTCCGATTTTGATAGTTCTTTTTTTATTGGAAAGGTATACCCCAAAGTTGGTCACATATAAATTTGGAAAAAAAATCCAACCCTAAGGTGGGAAAATAAGGGTGATTTATTGTTCACTCACAGAATTGAATGCTGAGTTGTGTATTATTACTCTACAGTGCACATATGCCTTTGGCAAACAATTTGTAGATTATAGCCATAAAAAATAAACTTAAATTTAAACGGCCGACTCAAAATTACTTAGGTATCTTACATTAGTTTAGGTACTTAGTTATTATGGTTAAATAAAAAAGGTTTATTATTTTTTGCTTTTCAGTTTTTTCGGCGGTTTAATTTTTTTGTTAAAAAGTGTTTGTTTCATTTAATTTAATGTTATCTTTTGTCCAGTTTTATTACGTGATTTAACTAATTTTATGATTATATTTTATAACTTTTAACTAATATTTACTGATATTTCATATTTCATATTTCATATTTATCTATTTGCGTACCATAATGTGTATACAGGTGTTACATAAGGCTTAAAGCTAAAGGAACAGTTATGGACCCTGTTAGGGCACAGCAACATTTAAGGTATAATTAAACTTTGAAAAATACAAATTAAAAATTAAATTAAAATTAAAATTTAAAAACATAAAAAATAACATAAAACTTCTTATAAAATCGTAACATTTATAGTTTTTAAAGTCACTAATTTAAAAACTACTTTCAATATTTATATTTTAGAAATTATTTTAAGTTTTATGAGATCATAATAATATATTTTCTGTTGTATCTAAGTATTCAAATGTATAGTATAGTTCGAAATTATCATTATATTAATATTGTTATTTAATTATGGTATATTATTTATGTATTAATATTATAATTATATATTTTTAATGTTCGGTGTTTAAGAGAGGGGATAATTTTATTTTGGAATTGATTTGTCATCTAAAAACTCTTTTACTGAATAATATTGATAACTTGTATGTGTGGTGCAAACTGTTAATATGTAAGTTGGTTACGAGTATTAATAATAAATAAAATGATTGTTGACATAACCGTCCCGCATGATGAGAACCTCGTGAAAGCCGAGAAAGATAAACAAATCAAATATCTTGACTTGGCTCGCGAGGTTGTTGACATGTGGGATGTGGACTCAGCGATCATTGTGCCGATAGTCGTGACAGCCAATGGCTTAATAGCCAAGAGCCTCGACCAACACCTGAGGAGGCTCTCGTTGGGCAGCTGGATCAAGGGCTTGATTCAGAAAGCGGTACTTCTGGACACGGCTCGCATTGTCAGGAGGTTCCTCTCTCTGGAGCCCTGACCACCGGTAGCTTGGACCCTGTTCCTGATACTGATGGGCTACTATTTTTTATATTTTTAAATGTTTTTATACTTTTTATATTCCAATATTTAAAAATATAATTTATATGATTACATTAAAATAAAGGAGATAATAAAATAAATAAACTTAGTGTGTTTTCCTAGAGAGTGTTTTTTGACACCGTTATATCATACCCCGGTGCCATCACTTTCATGATGGCCGTAATGTGGCGGCCACCGCTTTTGTAGAAAATCATCACTTTAGTGACAGCCACTTGATCTCATGTAAATCCTGTATACATATATAAATATGTTCCTGTTGTATGTGTTAAATATGTTGGAGATCATAAGATCTCCAATTGATACTGATTCGGTAGGCCAAACTTTAAAGACAGTCATGATCAATGACCGTCAGACAATATTTAAAAACATAAAACATTTGCGGCACGTGGAGATAAATCACGGCCAAGGCTACGAGATTCAGTTGCGTCATATACTTACTTAATTACTTATTATAAAACGCAACGCAACGTCTTTCTGTATGTGTTAATTGCGTTACACATTATCAATCTCAATCTGTATCATTTTGAAGGATATTGCTAAGCCATTAATTATAATAAATTTATTTGTCAGAATATTGTTGTTAAATAGGTCTTACACATAATATAATGTCTATAATATTCTGCTGTTTCCAGCGTACAAATATTTCAAAGAATTAAAATTAATAATAAACCATACAATGTCGAGAATATGGAAAACGTTAACTACTATCATATACAATGTCAGGGGTTATCTTTATGTCGAAGCGTCAATGCACACATCGCGAATCTAACCTTCATTTAAATAAACGCCATCTATCTTCCTCTAAAGGAACTAAGCCGAAGGACAGTTAAGTCGTTCGTTTAGGAACGTCAAGTAATAACTTGGGGATAGTTAGTGTGGAGTAATGGCAATACCGAACACATGACCGAATTAGTTTTTGAACGATGGTAGACACTGACAGTTAGGTTGGCTAACCTGAACGAAGGGATCCCGTTAGGGTATATAATTATGTTCTATGGAAGGGATGGACGCCGCGTGGGACGGTTGGAGCTCGGACTCTTTTGGTCGGACCGTCAGACTGAGTGGTTGGCTGTTACTCCGCACTAAACTTCCTGCGTTCCTAATTTCTGATCTATCTAGATCTTAGGCATCTTAGATTATTTTGTGTTCTAAGTTTGTGAACAGTAATTACAAGTGTAAACCAAAGTTTGGCGAGTATTATTTCTGAACTCCAATGATGTCTCAACCCCCTGGTGACGAATCCCCGTCATCTATATATATAAAAATGAATCCATATTTCCCTTGGTCACGTCATAACTTGAGAACGGCTTTGCCGATTTCATCCATCTTTTTTTTTAAAGTTTTCTAATACTTTGTAGAAGGTTCTTAAGGAAAAAGTTACTTCACGCGGACGAAGTCGCGGGCAAAGGTTAGTCAATTATAATGTGAGGAATTATTAAATACAATGTCAGGGGTTATTAATTATAATGTTAAGAATTATTAAATACAATGTCAGGGGTTATTAATTATAATGTCAAGAATAATTAAATACAATGTAGAAAAAAGAAAAATTTCAATACAATGTCATCGAAATGAGATTCCATTCAATTATTAGGAGGTAAGTCGTCGTCTAATTTAAATTTTGAATCAAATTTTTTGCGCCGGCTGCCGCTGAAAACCAGCGCTTAGGCTCTGTCTTGTATAGGGTCTTAGCATTATGCTGAGCGATGGCCGTTTTGCGTGAATGTAACGCATGTTTACCCCCAACCTGTTTTTTTGTGTGTTTATGTCCTTTTTTTATGCGTCATGTTTGCCGCAAATAAATGCATTTTCTTTCTTTCTTTCTATAAAAAAAATCATTCGTTGAGTAGTAACACTTTTGCTGTAGAAAGTTAAATAGTTTCTTTTTAAATGTCATGAGATTAAGACTTTAAAAACATTAGGTAATTCATTATAAATTTGAATCTCCATGCAGTAAACATTATTCGATTATAGTTTAATTATTTGTTGGGCTGCACATAATTTGTGGATATTTCGACTTTTCTTTATAACAACATCATTGTGTCAGCTAAGTTTTTACGCACAGAGATACAGAGTTCGAATAAATTATATAAAGATGGAAGTGGTGATATTTTTAATTTTTTAAAGATTGGGACACAGCTTAGTAATGGTTGGGCTTTAGTCATTGATCGAATACATTTCTTTTGGGCTCGGAATGCTTTAATAGTATCAACAGAATTTCCCCATATAATGATGCCGTACCGGAGAATTGATGCTACGTAACCATGATAAGCATAAAAGTGCTGCATTAATTCCAGCTGTTACTCGGTTTAAAACAAATACAAATCTTTGCTGTTTAGTGCATAATTTGTCAATCTGTACTTTCCAGTTGCAATATATATCTAATGTTATCCCCAAAAAAGTAGCACTTTCGACCTCTTCTACAGCGTTATCTAATTTCTAATTGGTGACGTTTGCTATTGTAAGTTGGGAACTGTATAAGTTTGGTTTTACTAATATTGACACGTAGATTGTTGTCTTTTAGCCATTCTATTATTTTTTTTAACGTGTCATTGATTTCTTTTTCGTATTTGGTGATATTGTTATCGGTGAGTAACTAGAGTAACTAGAGTACTAAGAGTTGTATCGTCGGCATACAGAATACAAGAATATGGGGTTACGTTGGGCAAATCATGGATATATAGCAAGAACAAAAAGGGTCCTAATATTACTGCATATGTTCGAAAAATGTGTGTGGTTAACAAAGTAAATAACGCAATGAATGTAGTTGACCTGTCAAAATTGAACCCATTGCTACTGATATACTCTGTTACGCAATTATCCCGCTGGATAAGCTACTGGCAGAAGGTTCAACTGCTAACAGGCTATCAATTAAGTACCTATACATACGTGTACACAGTTTGAACTCACCTACCTTACCTTACTTCTCTTTTTCTATTTCTTCCTCTTTCTATCTTAACACTCTGCTCCTGAACATTAGCCTCGCCTAAACATCGTCACAAGGACATTGACCTTAACTTGGCGATCTTTCCCTGAGGGGTAACACACTAACAGCAGCAATGGCTTTCATTTTGACCGTTCAATAACATTCATTGCGTTATTCATGTTGTTAACCAGCCAAATTCTTTGAACATATGAAGCAATGGATTAGCAATAGCCTTCAAAATGATTCAAATTGTGATTGACAGTGTGTTACGCAATTAGGGTGCAGGTCGAAAATCGGTGAAGGGCTTACTCTAATAACGCTTCCCCCATAAAGAGACATGGAATTAAAGATTCATTCAAACTTACCACGACGACTTTCTCTGGACAGAGTTGCTCCAAATTTCGCGGACCCAAGCTGTGCTGGACACGCTGGCAAGCATGACGAGCCCGATCAACATCTCAGGGTACTGGTTGCGGAACTGACAGGCGATCAGACCACCCCAGTCATGGGAGATTAAGATGCATTTTTTACGACCTAAAATAGAAGTAAATAGTAATTAATGACTGTGTGCAGTAGTGGCCCTGTGGTTGTAAATTCGAAACCGACATGTCTAACCATAAATTCCATAACCACAAATTCGAAGACATGGCCACAGAGAGGAAGCCTGTGTCCCAGCAGTGGAAACATTATAGGCTGATTATACAAGTAATTAATAATTAAAATTCTTCCTCAGTTTTCACGGTCGAGCGATGCGATGGCATACCTGATCAGTAATAGGCACAGATAAACTTACTAGGTAATTAGTGGGAAAGAATCTATTTACTCTGTTATTATAAGACTATTTATTTAAGCAACAGCGTAAAGTGCTGAAATCTTTATCGAACCTAGAACAACAACAGAACCAACACGCGTAGATAATGTGATTTTTGTTGCATCAAAACTACCTTATTATAGTTTCAACTTGCTTAACGGCATAATCCATACTGATCCCTAGTCCCAACTCGCCCGCTTTTTTAACCGACTTCAAAAAGGAGGTGGTAATCAATTCAAATGTATTTTTTTTATGTTTACCTCAGTTAACTCAGAACTCCGTTATTTATATTATAAGCCGATTTGAAAAATTATTTTATTATTTGTAAGGACATATTTTCATTCATTTCATCAAAAACGGTTCAGTAGTTTGGATTTAAACCAACATTACTGGTAAAAATTACAACTTAAAAGTGAAAAATAAAAACTTTGTTGCATAAAAAAAACAACCGACTTCCAAAAAAAACACTACAAAGTGAAAAATTACTTTAATTTCGGAAGTTGGTGGCAAACAACGAAAATGCGAACCCAACGATACCGACTTCCGAAATTAAAGTTATTTTTCACGTTGTAGTGTCTTTTTTGGAAGTCGGTTGTTTTTTTTATATGCCTATTAGCTGCAAGGGTACAGTTTGTCGGAAAAGTGCATCACTATGTTTAACTGAATTAATTATAGGTACCTACATATTATACTGGTAGGTACGTATCATTTGCTTCTGATATTATTTTATTCAACTAGTACCTAACTTATTCGTCCGGTAATCGGTATGCACACGTAGCTACCTATGTATAGGTAGGTAAGTACCTATCTTGTTTGCCCTCTGCATATGTCAGAAATGCACCCAGTCATATCATTATTTCAACAACTGTACGGTTCGTTGTGACTCTTGATATTTACACAGCATGTTAACGTTTCTAATATCAATAACCGAACACTGTTGTTGTCTATCGGTCATCTGGCATGGGCACAGGGGAAAGTATGTCATCTTACCAGTAAAGTCCAAAGAAGGGCCGTAGGACCATTTATGTATTAAAGTATGACTATTAGAAATAGGTAGGTAATTTAGGATACGAAGTTCATTAAATTTAATTATTCATAATTGCAAAGACACGATTTTCTCTCAAAGATAAAAGCACATCGTTTTCGTCGCAAATGCAAAGCGTGAATTTCCTAATAAGCATATTCTAATAGCAGATTTAAAATAAATAGCATTGTGTGTATAACTCCAGCTTCCTCATATGTGATAGAATAATTCTACCTATGCCAATATTTAAGGCATAATAGCTGCAATCAAAGTTCCCAGTCTTAATTTAGCTGCCACAAAAACTTCGTTAATATGAGTCGTTTAGTGTGTGTTAGCTGGAGTGACGTAACTCCAGCTTCCTCATTCGATACAGGCAAACCAGTGAGGTTAGGGTTTTAGACTATAGTCAGAAATATAAGGCATAATAGCTGCACAAGGAAGGAAAAAACTGAACGATAATACTTAAAAATTGTTGAAACTACGATCAAAAACGTGTATGTAAGCTGGAGTGACGTAACCCCAGCAGCTGCTCATTCATATCTTCCAAACGAAAGAAGATATGATTATGTATTATAGCTTAAAAAATAAGGCATAATAGCTGCCATTGGCAGCAACATTTTCAAATCTCTGGTCAAAATACTCTATGAGTTATTAAACCGATAATAATATGTGTAAGCTGGAGTGACGGCACCCCAGCTGCTCATGTCATATCTTCCGAACGAAAGAAGATATGATTATGTATTATAACTCAAAAATTTAGGCTTAATAGCTGCTATAGGCAGCAAAATTTTCAAATCTCTAGGTCTTGTAGTTTCCACGTAATAATCAAAAACAGTTTTCGCGCCAAAAACATCAAATTTTTGCTTCGGAGTAGGTAACGAGCGGCGTTGCCGTTCCGTGCGCAACATTATCAGTTTGAAGTAGTTTGAACTAGATTATAGACTGGGAGCCGACTACATACTTTAATCGTACTATCGTATAATCGTATTGAGGTTTTTTATAGTCATATTGTGTGTCATAGCCTCATAGGATGAAAACTACAAGTCCTAGAGATTTGAAAATTTTGCTGCCTATAGCAGCAATTATGCCTAAATTTTTTAGATGTAATACATAATCATATCTTCTTTCGTTCGGAAGATATGACATGAGCAACTGGAGTGCCGTCACTCCAGCTAACACATATTTATCGGTTTAATAACTCATAGAATATTTTGACCAGAGATTTGAAAATTTTGCTGCCAATGGCAGATATTATGCCTTATTTTTTAAGCTATAATACATAATCATATCTTCTTTCGTTTGGAAGATATGAATGAGCAGCTGCTGGGGTTACGTCACTCCAGCTTACATACACGTTTTTGATCGTAGTTTCAACAATTTTTAAGTATTATCGTTCAGTTTTTTCCTTCCTTGTGCAGCTATTATGCCTTATTTTTCTGACTATAGTCTAAAACCCTAACCTCACTGGTTTGCCTGTATCGAATGAGGAAACTGGAGTTACGTCACTCCAGCTAACACACACTAATCGACTCATATTACCGAAGTTTTTGTGGCAGCTAAATTAAAACTGGGAGCTTTGATTGCAGCTGTAGCGGTATCTACAACGCCACATGCGAACAACGCGTCATACTGACGTCACGCAAATCCTGCATCTCGCAAGCAGAGTTTACCGTGCAATTAGCATAGATACAATTTCCCAACATCAATCGTTGGGCAATTGCCCGCCAGACACAACACCCGTCTGGTCGGAGGATCCTCCCTTTTCTATAGAGTATGAGTGAACTTTACACCCTGTTCCTCATACCTCTATACAGCTATTATGCCTTAAATATTGGCATAGGTAGAATTATATTATCACATATGAGGAAGCTGGAGTTATACACACAATAGCATTACAGTTTACCCAATTGTTTAATTAGGTCCCTGACGTCTTCTATCAGAAGTTCTATCTTGTATGAATCAACGCCATCGGGCCTTTCTGAATCCCCGTAGCCTCTCATGTCAAAGGCGACGCACCTGAAAAAACAAACAATTTATTGATGACCCAAGAAATGCAGGGATGCTCTTGGAATAGAATCTACTTGATCTATGGCTGATTTTTCCAACACCAGGGGGCTTACCACCAGCTCTTATTGCAGGGCAGAAGTTGAAATGCACTGCTTTTTTGTTCTATGTCTTAGTACAAAAAAGCAGTGCAGTTCAACTTCTGCCCTGCTATAAGAGCTGGTGGTAAGCCCCCAGATAAAGAGGAATAATTTTGAATGGTTGACAGTTCTTCTATAAAAAATCTGTCAGACGTCAATTTTACTCTACAAATAAAAATTATCTGTCGATTGAAAAATTAGCCCTTAATCTAAAGGCCGTAGTTGTCGCATTTTAACATGGAAAAACCAGTGATTATCCTTTCCCTAATATCTCTCCGTAAAAACCTAAATGATAAACTATGTATGGATTTTCGTTATTAGAACATATTGTAGATCACGATAGATATTGATTCTGGACTTTCAGATTTTGAAATAAAAAATACTAGAAAATGTGTGTGGGATTACCATGCCAAAACGCGTCAACTATATCGTCTGTAATGGGTGCCGTAAAAGGTGAAAAGTAATGGACAGCAACATCAGTTTAATAGATAATATATGCATCTACACGATCACCACCAATACGTGGAAATTACCAATATTGCCATAAAAGCGGCAGTAGACGTTTATGGAGCTAATAATAATATGATAATCCTATATCGCCAATTTCATCATGGTAACCATATTTTCCTCTCGATTGGATTAAATAATCGCATAAACTGACGAAGGAGTTAAAATAAACAATAACAGCCAGAATTAACTGCGATGCGCACTAATTCTAAGAGCCAGCTCTGCTCACAAAAACTTGTTACTATGCAAGCTTTCCCGGCACATCAAGCTACTACAATCTATCAAATTTCTTTAATACCTACATAGATTTTCAACGGTATCGCTAAAGCATTAGGTTCAATGTTGATTAGGAAAATTTGACAGTTTCAGGGGCTTGATATGCAGCTGGCGTCTGTACAAACTTCCGAGATTATACCTGATTCTTCTTTTATGCTAAATAAAAATTGTTACTTGATGACTACTTAATCATACTTTGATCAATTTGTATAAAACTTCATTTAAAATGATATTATGTCTAGTATTACTTAATTAACATAATTTCACGGAGATTTCTTAGGTATAGTTATGAAACTATATCTATTTATTTATTTTCTGTTAGTACGAGGGGGCCTAAAAAAGTCACTTTAAGCAATACCTCTAAAAGCTATTCATTCTGAATTCCCAGCAGATCATTAGCAATTCCTATAATTTGCGTAAAATTTCATTTAATATGTACTGTAAACATTGCCGCATGAAAAAATAAAAACGGGCATTTTATCGGTAAATTTTTCATTACAGTTTTTATTAATAAAATTGGATTTTATTTTTTATTTACAGTTTTAATGTTATTTCATTGTGATATGAATTGCACACAGATCATATTATGAATTGTCAGTTTGTGACCATTTTACGATTTTTAATATGATTCATATTGTTATCCTATTATGATTCTGCCAAAGTGGCCTTTTTAAGCCCCGAGGTCTTCCTTTATATTTTCATGGTACTTAATATGCTTACATATAAACATACTGTAGGTGCTTACCAATAATCCTTTTGAAACTCTACAAGTTGATGTCTCCATGAATACCAGAACTCAGGAAATCCATGCAGAAATAGCATCAGAGGCTTGGATGAGTCACCGCTCTCGACGTAGTGTAGTACTGTGCCCTGTGAACAAGTTATGTGAATCACAAATAAAATACCTGTCAAGTCTGTTTCTCTAATAGTCTTAGGGCGGTCGCGCACGATGACTTTTTGCAGCAATTCAATAGTGATACAATCGCAAAAAGACCGCGATACAGTCGCGATGCTGTCGCAAATGCGACCGCGACTCTGCATCGCTACTATCGCGATACAGCCGCAATTCAGCATCGATACAGTCGCAATGCAGAATTCATACAGATGCGATACACTCATACGATGTAGTGACTACTTGGGAATGCCTGTGGATGCTACAGTTATGTACATACAATATAAATTCGGTCGAGTAAACGTTATTGATATCGCGCGTTAGCTATGCTGAATCAATGCAGTCGCGCGTTTGCAGCGCTGCTAAAGCGCTGCCGAATGGATACCTACTATGCTATTGTATTACCAGTGGATCGCTTCCGTAGCGCGTTGTAAATGCGACAAACGGCCAAAAGTAGCGATACAGACGCGCGTGAACGAATCGCGCTACAGAATCGCTTCAATTCGCCGTGGGCGACCGCCCTTAGAAAGTAGGTAATCTATACGGTATACACCCACAGTTCTATGGCAGCCAGTCACCATTTCTGACGCTTGCAAACAAACAGCTTTGGCAAAGGACAGCAAATGAGCAGTAACAAGACTACGTGATAAAAAAACCCAATATATTTTGCCTTTATGGGACCACAATTGCGTCAATATTGCCACCGCATTCCTTCCGCATTCCATTTGGACCATGACTCTTGGACCATGACTTTTGGACCATGACAAGGCGAATACAAATCGCAAAATCAACGTAATATACTTAGTAGGTGCGTTATGTTGCTTACGTAACGTAATACCATTGGGATCACGGATATTAATACGAATGGTTGGGATAATAACGGCACGGTTGATACACACTACCATAAATATAAAATTAAGTTTTTTTTAGATTTCTACATACTGCAGCATTGGCAAATGCTACATTATAATTTTATCACGAACAACCTTCTTTTATAACAAATCCAACCTTATTTGTTACCAGAAAGGTTTTTTCTTCATTTTGGTTTTGAATTTTGAATCTAAAAGTGTCATATCTTTTCTCTTACCGAGATTTTTGATTGGAAGGATTTTTTGGACACAGGACGGAAGTCTAATTTATTATTATTTTCTGCTTTGGTATAACGGATTGAACGATCGAGTTCTGTGCGGTCATCCATTTGTTCCAAGGGCAGTGTTCCCGAAAATAAACGTATCACGTATGTACATCAGTAAAAACTGGTCTCGACGCGAATGTCATGAAGATTCGATTTGTCCGAAGTTCGTAAGGTGAATTTGAATTCGCTCCCACCGTTAGCCTGGGACCAAACTACTGCAAGCTTCCTGTTGGGAATCGCACATCGCACCCAACGCACCCAACAACAACACCCAACGGGATACCGGCCAGTGAGGAGTCTTCTGACTGCCAGCGTGGAGCCTAGGACCTGATTTGCGTATATTTTGTAGCTTTTTGTATTTTTAGTAGTCACTATTGTCTCATTTTATTTAAAACAGTCATATAAATTGTTACCGATCGACTTGGTGCCAAGATACCCATTTTAGGACGACCAGGTTTTTTTTTTTTTTTACGGGGTTATAGGATCGTTTGCAAACGTTTCGTGACCGACGCGTAACAGATATTTACGTGAAATTTATTATAGGGCTCTAACACCAAGGACATCGCGTCAGCGTTAAAATTTAATTCTTTAATCTAATAAGAATCGTGCTGTGTCCTTTATTAAGTTTTTTGTTTACTGTTTTATCTATTTTACAAAATTAAAACATTTTAAAGTGAATATTTTTTTATTATTTCGCTAAAATACGTACTCTACACATAACATTGCTAATAAAAGTTGCGCGATACAAGTAGTATTATCTTACTTGCCACTTTGCAAGTAAATTTTTCGACGCCATTTTTTAGTTAGTTAATAGTTTTAGTTAGGTTAGGTTATTATATTTTTATTATTATAGTTTGTTAGTTAATTTAGTACTTATAAGAAGATTATCAAGTGTATATGTTTTTACCCTCTTCAATAAAAGTTCAGGTTCACGGTCGAAAAGTGTTGATTCTCAGCCTAATTTGAATAAATTACTTTTGGTTGATTTTGATTTCAGGGTTGGATCGAGGTGGCTCTAGAAAGGGATGCTCAGCAGTGGGACAGTGTAGGCTAAATAAAAGTAGCCAGTCAATATAAATCTACTACTAAACCTAAGGCAATTGACCGCTACATTAAGGGCCAAAGACCGATTAATTGCGTAGATAGTTTTTTTACGCAAAAAATCTTGTTTCTTTGGAGTTTTACGGAAATCTCTGCTTTTAATTTTCTAAGTAGATAGAAGAGCTACAATAGGGTATTAATAAACACCAATTACTTAGGTGACTCTGTAATGAAATAAGGCTCACATCTGACCTTGGATTTATTCAACCGTAACACAATCGCAAGAAATTTTCAAGGTTTCCCTGATTGGGTAACGTGGCATACTCAATTGCATAAAAATTTCATGGGTTTGCAGGATATATTGGATTCATAATTGGTTAAACCGAAAAAGTATAATATACTAGCTTCTGCCAGCGACTTCGTTCCGACTCATCCCGTCGCGTCGCATCGCATCGCCTGCCCGCGCTTAGTTTTCGCTTGGCGTTCCTTCTGACTTTTTTTCTCTGTGCTCGGCTTCTAAGGGTCTTGGCGTGATGTTAAATAACCTACAGTCTTCCTCAAGAATTGGGCTATCAAATGCATGAATATTTTTTCAAATTCGACTGGAATTTAGTGTCAGACTCAGCGCGTTCAAACAAAGAAACAAACTCTTCAGCTTTGTTATTAGTATAGTATAGATTATGTGCTATGAGGGGCTCGTGGCTAAGTAATAACAGCCGCACGGGTTGGTCGATCAGGTTAAGCTACGCTTGCCACGGTCGGTTCGTGGATGGGTGACCGTCTTTACCCTACCGAGACCACTCCGTGCTTCAGAAGGCACGTTAAGCCGTTGGTCCCGGCTGTCATTCTTGGATCATTGATTGTCGTTTATAAGAAGCCCGAAAGTCCTTACCAAGGGGTATCGTGATACCCAGTAACTGGGTTATGGAGGTAAGATAGTCAGTCGCTCCATGTAAAATACTGGTATTCAGCTGCATCCGGTTAGACTGGAAGCCGACCCCAACATAGTTGGGAAACGGCTAGGTAGATGATGATGAGATATAGATTATGTTTAAAGGTACCTACAGAGGTACTTATATCTACAGAATACTTCATTAACACTTATACGAGTACCTATATGCTTAGTTTTTGTTGCAAGAAGATGTTACGTATCTATTTGTCGCCCGAAGCGAAACAATGGGACGGTAATGTTCATAGTTTATTTTTTGTGTCTAGTATTTAATAATCTTCAATTTGTTTGAAGAGCCATGGTTTGAGCTCTTGAATAATTACTTATGTCAGGATCTTGAAATCCACTGAAATCAACAAAAATATTGTTACTTCTTGGTCATAAAAATCTCACCAAAAATTGATTGAATGTATTTCTGGATGTAGTTAGGTAGGTAATCATCCTACAATCAATTCATAAAGATTGTTATGTACGCTAGATGATTGCAATTTCTCAACTCACACATTATTAAACCATTATATACCTCAAAACATTGTCGAGATTGTTCTTTAATGCTAATTTATCTGATTTCAGTAAGTATCTTTGGACCTACGATAACTCGTCCCAGCACGAGCGGCTAGTCGGGAGGCATACGAAAACAGGTTGGTTAGGTTTATAGTTTATACAACTCGCCGGAAGAACTCGAACGTGATAACTGCTAACACAGAAAGCGGAACGGCTTTCGTGTATTCTCTTTGAATAGTATCTATATTATTGCATAGCATAGCTGTACACGATTCCAATTGTTGTTGTTATTGCGTTTATGCATTCGCACGCCCGACAGACGCTAAATAGGTAGTGCATCTCTGTACGAAGCCTGCGCGCAAAATGCGTTTAGAGAAATATAGGGGATAACATAATACCAGAAGGCCAATTGAGAGATTGAGATTGAGATCAGATTGTGAACGTTCTTAAAATTATTAGAATTGCCCCCCCCCCCCCCCCCCATTGTGAACGGTCTTAAAATTACGAAAGTTGCCCCTCTGATAGCTGACATGGGCTATTTTTTAATTAATACAATACTTATGAAAATAAACTGCATTTAGATTAGATTTCACTTAAAAAAATTACCTATTTATTTGATCGCATTGTGGGTTAAATTGAAGGTCACACAACATAGGTTAGGTAACTAACTATAATTACTTATAATGATTAGATATGTGATTAATTATTATTAGTAGCGCAGAATCTTTAATCATAAAAGTGATGTTGTTTATTATTATTCTCTACCTATTGTTACAATCTAAAGTTATTATGGGTTGTAAAATACAATTAGGAACTTTACCATAGTAGTAGATATGGTCTGTAACGAGGTCTAGATAAGATAATCAATACAGTGATTTAGATCCTATTTTAAACTTTGATATGTGTGTGTGATGATGACGTATTGATGATAGGTAGGTACGTCAAAAATTTGTACTTTGTACTAACGATAGGTAACTAATGTTCTTCTTCTTCTAATAATAATAATTACTTAGATACACACAGCGATAACGAAAATAAACTAACATAGAAATAGGTCTCTCAGATACAGCAACTTGGTGTTTGATTTTAGAAGAAGTGGCGTGAAGGCCCATTTATGAATTGACAATCGGTTTTTAGTCTGGAAGTCTAGATAGAATAAATAATACCTACATTATTGGGTTAAAATTTAGTATCGATTGGCAGGAGGGAGGGGGAGGGTGAGGGAAGGGTTTGGGCCCACCCTCTCCTGGTACCACTCTCATGAAAAGGTAACGCACGGTGCGTTACCTCTTGAGAAAAACCAAATTTATGTAACCTAACCTCAAAACACACTAAAGTTGCTTAAAAGGCGTAGTCGGTGGTTCAAAAAAAATTACCACGAAGGGTATGGCGGGGTCAACTCAGACCCCGCCATAGGGTCTGAGTTCGCTCGCTACGCTCGCTCACTAGACACGGCCACGCCATCCCCTTCGAACCTAACCTGTCCGAGTCGGGGTTCCCCAAGTCCCGAGCTCGCTTCGCTCGCTTTTGCGTTAGTAGCAACATTGCCTTTTGTACACACATACGATCAGTGGGGGTACACTAACTTTCTTCTGAGCAGAATTTCTAGGTTGTTATAAAAACAAATAAAACAATACTAATAATACTGGATCCAACCCCATTATTGTAACAAGAAGTCTCTACTTGGAGGCTATATAAGTTCTACAGAAATAAGATTACCTAATCCAGGATAATTTAAATCTGACAATTAGAACCTTTTCCCTAGACGACATTGGATCGTGTTTAGTAGGCTGGATCTCAGAATACCAGATCCTCAAAATACCAGATTCGCAATATAACAGATTATCTAAATACCAGCATTCGCAATATAAGTACCTGAAGTACAGGCATATGAAAAATTGTTCTTGGTTCTTTTTTTTTCTTCTTTTCGTGTCGATGGTACTCTTCTTCGATATTTTATATTGTTTGAACCCAGTAGGTGGCCACGTTGATTGCGGCATCAGTGGCATTCATTAAGTCATCCAAGGTGCAGGTGAACGGAAATTAAGGGCATCCAGCAAGTGGACGCAGAGATTTAAAATTAAATGAACTAACGGAATTAGTGATTATATTATCATTATCAGCATTTAGCATATAGCAGTCCATAGCTGGACATAGGCCTCTCCAATGGCACGCTATTTTGCTTGATCCTCGGCTTTTCTCATCCAGCTGCTACCAGCCCCCTTGTGAATTTTAGCACTACACAGCCTGAGGGCGTCCTCCTACCCAACGTTTTCGCGTATCTCGGATCCTGTGTAGTAACTAGACATTAAATTGTCCGTCTAACAAGGACATGAGAGATAATGAGAAAACTATGGTTTTATATCTTTTTAGCGTCGCGAGTCGCGTCACAATTAATAGATATCTTTATATTCATTTGATGATTACACGGAACTAATTTCAGTTCCGTGTCTGTCTGACTGACTGACAGCGCAACTTATCATTGTTCCTAAGGGGGAACCGACCTAAATATTAATATTTAACATAATTAGAAAAACAAAAATTTTATCAGCCAAAGGGTAATTTAAGGAACGATCACATGAGCAACTCCTCGCCGAAAACTAAGAGTAAAATTGTTACTAATGCTACAGATCAAATCGGTAGGTGGGTATTGCATTACAAACATTATTCTTCGGCATTTCTTCTCAAGCTTCGCAACTCGGAAGGCATGCAATTTTCTAGATACAATGGAATTTTGAATGCCATGGGCCTAGTGTATAAACGTTCAAGACATTACCTAACTAAATTTAAACAAGGTAATCAAGCCAGCTAGGAACAGGGTGTTTGGCAGTGTGATGTTAAGACTTGAAAAGTGAAGAAGACATCAAAAGTTCTAATTTTAGTAATTAAAAAGAAAAGAAAAGATAGTACCCAGCATCATGCTGAGTGGAAGCCTTCTTGTCACAGTCACAACGTGCAGCTGTCGAATTTCTATTGTGAGATTAATGATACTTGTTTTTTTTTATTTACTTACCTGACTTCATAATATATGTGCACATGTTTCTGTGACAAATAAACCTATTTTTCTTTATTTTTTTTATTTACGAAGTCTGGCACTTGCAACTATTTCGAAATAATTATATAATAACTGCAATCAACTTTTTATATGTAGTTTAAAACCATAACAATTATGCATTCATATTCAAGTACATGCATGATGGTATCGAAGCCGGCGCGGGAAAATTGCAGCTATCCGCCGGTAAAGCATAAATTGTTTTATACAAGCGTTCACACGTTTATCGCATCATTCAAGTGAAATTAACCTCCAACAGGCTGCCTTTCATTAAACAACAGTATATAGAAAATATAAATACTTACATTAACTTTGAGGTACTTGTGCACTCCATATTTAGGGTCTGTAAGTCGTACTGGTGGTTCCAACTTCAATTTCTGAGCCCAGGGACTAGAGAACGGATTTTTTAAATAAACTAAAACAAATATGAAGAGCATCTGAATGCTGTAGTACAAAGTTAATAGGTTCGTCACCACAACACGATGTAGGCACTGACACACACTCATTTTGTACGATTTCTCGGTGGCAGGCAGAGCGTATAGATAGGTGCGTGTGTTTCGGCCCCCTCCTCGCAGATGACTGGCTTGCTGGGTGGTATGAACGCCGTCTCTAACTAAACTTATCGGTTTATCCGGAAAGATGTTAAGGCTGGTTCACAGTTAGCAGCAGCAGATTCGCAGTCGCTAAGGTTGATTAGTGAATCAACCTGGTACTTCCAGAGGTGGGCACCTATTAACAAAGTTGGATAGTCTGTTCTAGCATTTGGTTTATCTGTTGTCAATTACTTTGAACGTATATTACGTTTTTTCTATAGGATGTATTCAGGCAAAAACTTTTAAAAAATCTAACAGAAACTTTGTATAAGTACATATACGTATTTGCTTGTAGACAGGCATGTAAAGTCAGCACATAGTCAGAACATTAAAGCTTGTCATCCGGCATGCATAAATTTCACCGCAACAGTTCTTGATCTTGAATTCTTGACCTCCATCTGAATGCAGCTTAAGTCGGCCGTGTAGTGGTCGTCTCAATTGAATGATGAGCCAGCCTGTTTACATGCCCTTCAACTAAACGAAAAATATGATACTGAGATCTGGCTCTGTTCAGTGAAAAGTTCAATTTAAGTGTTATAAATATATCGCACATCTGCGGTGTTTCACGATTTGTGTGTCAGTTGGTTCGAATATTCTATGGAAGTTATTTTTTAAAAGTTCGAATTTAATAAAAAAATCAAATAAAGTAAAGATTGTCAGTCGCTCCATGTAAAATACTGGTTCGTAGCTGCATCCGGTTAGACTGGAAGCAGACCAGGCAGATGACATGAGGACCTGATCGCGGTGAAGAAATGGAGAATCCAAATATGAAAATCAGCACAGGAGATTCAATAAGGTGGCTGTAGGAGACTAATAAATCATACTTCTATCTGAATAATTATTCAGAAAAGGACACATTCTAAAAAAATATCTACAGTGCATTTTAGTAAACGAGTACCTACCTAATAAAAGTGTGGAATGAAACGATCCGTAACAATGAATAAAATTTATTTAATATTTTGTAATATCATTATTAACAAATACAAAAAAACACTTACAATAAAATAATTTGTTAATATCTCAAGCGATCATCTCAATAACCGCATTTACCTTGATGAATGCAATAAAAAAGATCAGAACTCAGGTCCAGTAGGTCCAATTAATATTTATAAGAAGTAAGAACATAAATATTACTAACAACAATCAAGAATCGTTACTGGCCATGCCTTAGAATTAAATTAAGAAGAAGATAAATGAATGGTTGAAATTCAAAGCAATCACATAAGTCAAGAAAGAAACAACAAAATAATGAAATAAGTAGCTTTTCCTTGTGGACCACATAGAGATGGTAAACCAAATTATACAATATGTCCCGGAATTAACGCACACCACCACACACCCCGATTAGAATATTATGTTACAATCACAATACATACACTGAATTTTTTATATTATATATAAAACATTGTTTATTTATTAAATTAGTTACACTGATTGTGGGAAAATTTTCGTAGTTTAAATTATTTTTGAGATTAAAAAAATCCTTTATTAAAAATATCAGAAATCGATTCTGAACAAACTACTTTCATAATGTGCATTAATTCAGTTACACATTGTATATTTGATTATGAATCCAAATCTAGAACGCAAATTTTCGTTACGTTGATGTGACAGCTTGTTTTACAAATGTAGGTATTGATGGCTTAGTGGGACTATATGATGAAGTCAACATTCATCATTCTATCATTCTCCTACCCTAATCCTATATTCGCGGTCGGCGCAACGTGTATCTTCCATATTTCTCTATTAGTCGTCATCTCGGTAGTCATCCCCTTTCTAACCATACCATCGTTTCGTTGGTCTTCCCCTACTCTATAGCCATCGACATTCTAAAGATGATGAAGTCGACATTATAAAAACAATATTCAAATTTAAATATCCTAAATTATATGTATACACATCCACTACGGCTACACAACAAAAACATAAAACATGTGCTTATTCCACAACAAAATATAAAGAGTTACATATTTTTTTAAATTTACGATATCATTAAATAAAATTAAAAGTAAGAAGTGTAAAATAAGGTTGTAGTAAATTTTGAACAGTTAAGCCACTTCAACGATAAAGTTGCTCCCTACTGAAAGTAGGGGCTTAACTGTAATATACGTTTACAGATTCAAATACAGTTTAGTAGATACAGTTAAGTTTCTCTCGAATACTGCGTTGCTCCTGTACTAAATGTTGTTATATTTACAACTTTCTGTTACACTTGTCGCGTCTCGTCGTGATTTCGTGACAAACATTGTAAAAAGTCACGAAATTAATATGATGTTAAATTAAATTTCTGCAAAATTATCTACCAACCAAGACTAACGACTAAACGTTGAATGACGGTGGAAAATAGTTATAAATTCATGCGAATCACAAAGTACACGAAGTAAAAGATACTTCACAGCGCTTTCCTTCTCTTCTGGCATCACTCTAATTAGTTTGACGGTTCTCGTGTTAAAACTAGCCACAATCAAACTGACAAACGTATTCCTTCATGCTGTATCACTATACAGTAACGTAATGAAACATAAACCCATTTAAAATGAAATCGACGTCTGCAGTAATGGTAACTGATCCCAGAACTGATTTTCTAGGTAAAGTAATATCAAGGCACGTTGGTGAAAGTATTACTTACTCAGATGGTGCGTCATTGTTACCGGGAAACCCAACCCTTTCACTGCTTAGAGAGTGTAAATCATTAGCGTCGTCTAAAAACGATTCAATGTTCGTATTTGTGATTAATTCCATATCTGCCCGAAACTTTTCAAAATCATTCATAGTTGACATTGTATTGAATGCGTGATTTGGCAAATACGAAGAGCTGCTAGCACCTCTACCCGTGTTGTTAGATTTTCCTAATTTCTCTTCTTTAAACCTGTCTTGAGTTTCCTTCTCTATTTGCTCGAGGCGTTCTAGAATCTTTGATGGGTCAGCACCTTTTGGTCTGTTGTTAAAATCTATGTTGATTTCAATCCTGTTGAAGGAAGAAACATTGTTGTAATTATCATTTCCTTACGATTTGTTTTTTGTTTTTAGGACTGTTTAAATCCGACACTTCCTGGTCTTACTCCCGAAGGCCGGGCGGCTTAAGAACGGTTGGTTGAGAAGGAAGGCGACTGCTATCATTTAAATTAGCGAAAAATCTATATTACATTTACCCAGTTTCTTCTTTAAACTTTGCCCAGTCTTCAAGTCTTGGGGCGCGTGGTATTTCAGCTGCCACCGCTCTGGATGCATCTTCCATCGTTTGTTCCACCAAATCTCTTTCCACATCTGCTGCAACTATAAAATGTATAAAATTACAGATGATCTAACTCTCCACAATGAGCGAAGTTTCAATATTACTGAAGCTAAGTATTTATTCCGCGTTTAAGGTGAGCGGTAAGGCGCGTTTAAAATTATAAAATAGATTTTAACAAATGGGTAAACCTTTCACTGAGTTCAAATATTTAGGTCAGCAAAATAGCCAGCTCGCAACAAGTTAGATAAGAAAATTATTTTTGAAAACTACGTACTGTGCTTAATTACTTATGTTAAAATCGGTCAGAAGAAATCATTAAACTTCACATTACCTACCAAATTGTGAAATTACTTGTCTTACATTTGTTATTTATCTACTTCAAAATACACGAAACCACGCTCTAATAAGTAGGATCCTCATAGTCGGCTTTCTAAATATTAGCAGAGTTATTTTCAAATGAGTACCTAAACATCGTAGGACCAGGTCTGGTTGGTTATCGCATGAGCCTGCTGTGTTAGCAGAATTAACAAAGAGCACGCACAATTTCACAGCTTTCTCTCAAAAGCATTTATGAGGAGGTGACTTAGGTCGAGGTCACATGTTTAGGCAATCTAAAGATTCACTGGGCATATATTTTTGTCCGAAGTAAACAATACTATGTATGTTTGATTAAGTATATCATAATTTCAAACATCTACCCGGTTCCATCTGCTATTTACGGTATTTTAAATAGGTAACAGTTGGTAAGTAGTAGGTAAGTGTTTGTGCGTCTGCATGTCTGAACATCACAAGTTGTTTTATCATTTTGACTTTTTAATCAAAAATGATTTCTAGAGCATTACACAACCGATTTCTTCGTAAGCTGTGCTATTGGGCCTTATTAACTGGGTTGCTGCTGTTTGCTGTCACAAAGTCTATTTATTCGCGTGCGTAGCTAAATATGTTGAGAGAGTTCCCATGACCATCATCTGTGGCAAGATGTCAGAACTCGTGTTCTCGTGTCTGCGTGTGGCAATCAATATTATCTACCTTTACCTCGCCACTTAATATTTTTTCACGAAAGTAGTTAAGTACCAGTTACCGTCATAGACGCAAGATGCGAAGTTTTTTGAGATTGAGATAACCGTGGTCTCATAAAAAAAAAAACGGGTTGCACTCCGGGAGTGCCGGCAGAAGTGAAAACTTGAATATTAACGTTGTGCATTTTTTATATTTTGGAATTCGGTCTACTCTCCCTCCGTCTTACGAATTTTCGATTAGGTCACGTGTCCTGGCGCGAGCTCCGTCTTACAAATTTTCGATCAGGTCACGTGTTCTGACGCGAGTTTAACATTTTTTACCCATCACAAAAAAAGTGCACAACGCCGCTAAAGAAGTTTTCACTTCAAAAACAATCACAAAAAGATGGCGCAGACGGTAGACCGCAGTTATTTAACTTTCTCAAAACGTATGATGAATGAACTTTTACAATTTATGTCAAAGTATAATAATTATAGACTTATCGGCTAGACTGGAACCCGACCCCAACATAATTGGGAAAAGGCTAGGCAGATGATGATGATCAATGCTGAATCAATCAATCAATCAATCATTCAATCATTAATAATAATAGAACGAAAAGAAGTAATTTTCAGGCAAATAGTGTAAAAGCAAATCACCTATATTAAAAAATTATTTGTTTCAAATTGACGTTATTCCAAGTTAAACAAATATCAACTTTATTTTAACAGTAATTAAGTTGATTTCAGAGTGACTAACTCTATTGAAAAAGTCATAAATTTTTTTGAAGTTGTAGCGTAAACTGAACTTTATTGTGTAGGAATTAAAGTTATTTTTCCATAAACTCATATTTGTTTACATTTTTGGCGAATATGTCGCGATTCAAATTTACATACCTTTAGAGCGACGATGATATGCGCTGGTAGTGCGACGCAGACTTCTCGCTATATTACCACAGACTGGCTCCAGAGACGTCAATTTACTTCCACTGCCAAGCCAGTCGTCATCTTTTGAGAAAAGAAATTCATTATTAGACTACTAAAGTTGTCAAAAAATTTGACATTTGAGAATGCGTTCTTGACACCTGTCAGTTTCATACAAACGAATACGTGTTTTGCGAATTTAATCTTTATTTTTTGACAACTTTAACCGGTCCTGCCGCACTCAATTCGTATTACCTACAGCCGTGCATAAGCATGCACACTTGCACAGCTGTAATACCAATTGAGTTGCAATCCCAGAGGCAAATCTTATGTTACTGTACTATACCTGGGTCCCAAGTCTGCTATTTTTATAAATTCGTCATTCCAACACGATCCCATTCCCATCCCATTGTCAGTTTGCTTAAAGTTCGTAATCTGCTAAATTCTTAATGGCGATCATAGGTCGGTCAATGGTCTCGTAATAGAATTGTGTCATAATGACATTGTCGTATTGCCTTTATTATAAAACCCATTAGTAGAAATGATTTTCGAAAAACTACCACTACTTTATTTATGCCAGATTTCATTTATATATATTTTTACATATTATTTATTAGTGTTTTATACAAGTCAAGTGTTTTATGTAAGTCAGTCATTCATTTATGATTATGTATCTACGAGATTACCATTCTATGCAATTTCTTTCAATGGAGCGTCAGTGGTTGACCACTGGGAAGTCATAATGACGCCATTATATTAGTAGATTACCAAACTTGTCAAAATCAACAATAATGAAATCAATGATAGACCATTCTGACACTATTGTAATAGCAGACTTGAGGCCCAGCTCCCCTCAAACACAGGGTATAGCTAACCAACCTTTCATGGCGTCAGATATAGAAAGTTACAAACTTCACTAAGACCTTAAAATAAACAAGGTCAAATCAAATTAGCTAGCGAAACTCCGCAGACGTGATGGGTATCGATATCTAAACAAGATAAAACAAAAATTATGCTCAGGTTAGAAATGTGTTTTTTTTTTTTTGTTGTGTAAGCTTCACAGACGTTATGGGTTTCGATATATAAACACGATAAAAAAAAACAAAACAGATTTTCTCCACTCAAACTTCAAGTAACAAAGCTACCAGCAGTCGTTGTCCAATAAAACATCAAATCACTAAAAAAAATGATTTCATCGTGTTCGGAGATATCGTAACCCATCACGTGTGCAGAGTTTCGCTACCTAATTTAATTTAACCCTGTATGTAGATACTCACCCATAAGTGTATGCAGTATCTCTAGTCTAGTTCGCTGGTCATCATTGCCGTTGCGTCTATCAAGTGCAGTTTTTGGTCTGACTGGAAGATTTGGGTGCGCTGGTCTAACACCAGCATTCTCTGTGGTCGCTGGACGACGTAGAATTCGTATACGTGACGAACGGCATTCCGAGTTTACATTGTCACCGTCACAATCTGGACCTGGTATATCCTGCAAAAAAGTATTCAGGATTACAAAACTGGCTATGATGGATAACCTGTAGATAGTAAAGGCTTGCACATAAATTGACGCGAAGCCGTCGTATTGAGAAATTAGTTCATGGACCGTGTGTCGAGCCGTTCTCAGACAAAATTTTACGTAATAGAGGTGCATAGCCTAGGATCAGACGATCGTCAATCATACACTGTAGAATAACACACACACAGTTTCCCTAATTATTTTAATATTTATAGATTGTAAGGATTATAATGTAAATATCTATTAGTATAACGATTTAAATTTTGTAATAATGTAATGAAATAATGACATATTTTTGTAAAAATGTATCAATGACATATTCTATGATAACGACATAAATTTCAATAATTTGCACGCTTGCTTGCAGGCCGAATACAGTGACTTTTAGGCTATAAGATCTTCCTTGTAAAAAAATATTATTATTATAAAATGTATTTCTTGCAAATAAATATTATTATTATTATTATAAAATATCTAATCTTCCAAAAGAGAAGTATCTATTAAAAGCAGATACCTACATATACTAGTTTGTAAATATGCATACCTACCTACCTACATAATGTTGTGTAGGTATGTTCATGTTAATAAGCGATTCGAATCAATTCTTCGGAGACAGGTTAATTACACACATCAACACTGTCTAGGGATATTTTGGATTTACTCAATTTACTCAAAAATGATTAAAAATAACATACAGCATGCATATATTTTTATAAGGCCCATTTATCAGACTACACTCCAGAATAAAAGAAAACTATTTTTTTTGCGTAATCAAATTTTTATTCAAATAAAGAAAAAACGTGAAATAATGGTAAAACTAACAATGAATGTGTTTCTCAAGAAAAAGTGAATAATAAGGAAAAATTAATCTGTTTTTAACAGTTATGTGAAAAATCAGTAGTCAGTAAAACACCCCATGACGTTAATAACGGTCTTGCAACGGTTTTCATGCTTTGGATTAAGTTATCCAAGTCTTGCTGCGGTATATTGTCCCAGGTCCGGTTAAGATGCAAAAAAAGTTGCTCTTCCGTCGCAATGTTTGCAGGGAAATTCCTCAAAGCCCTTCTTTGGAGCATGTCCCACGCGTGTTCTATGGGGTTTAGGTTAGGCGATTGAGCGGGCCAGCCTAAGACCGATACGTCGTGCTCCTGCAACCAGCTCGTCACCACTCTCGCTGTGTGCGGACGGGCGTTATCGTGCATGAGCGTGAATTCTTGGCCCATTTGTAGTCGATGGGGGTAGATCATTGGTACTAGCACCTCGTTACGGTATTTTTCAGCCGTCATGGTGTTTCTGATCCAAACGAGGTCTGTTCTTCCACCAACACGAATTCCCGCCCAAACCATAATTGTCCCGCCGTGGTATGAATGCACTTCCTGAGGATGTTGCAGACGGCTCTCACGACCAGGAACTCGCCAAACACGTACTCTACGTGTATCGGGATGGAAACCGAACCGGGACTCATCGGTGAACAGCACTACAGACCACTGGTTATCTTCCCAGAGCAAATGTTCACAAGCCCACTCTAGTCGTCGTCCACGATTTCCTCGGCATAGTGCTGGAGTACGAAGCGGTCTGCGAGCATGAAGGTTAGCTTCATGCAGCCTTCTCCTTACAGTTTGATCACTCACAAGCAACTGGTGCTCTGACTGGAGCCTCTGAACCAACTGCATGGCCGTAACATTTGGTTGTCTTCTCGCGGCAACTTGCAAAAATCGGTCTTGTCGTTGAGTGGTTATGCGCTTCCCGCCTGGGTGTCTTTCAGCCACATCACCAGTAGCACTATAATGTGACCATAACCTTGATATCACGTTTTGTCTTGTTCCAATCTCCTCAGCAATACTCCGTTGAGTAGCCCCAGCTTGGAGCATGCCTACTGCCCTTAACATTTCCTCTCTCGTTAAATGGCGCCGCTGCATGATGCACACAATAACATTAATTCGAAATTAACCGATAACTTGTTATAAAACTTAAATTTGACACAAAAAAATAGCCAAAAACTACTGTAGGTAAATGAAGCCTTCGGACTTCGCTACCATTATGCCGCGTAAATCTTTTGTTTTTAATTTATTTTTTCAAATTCATATTTAGAATCGTTCAAAAAGGTTTACAAAATAAGCTTTCTTCAAAAGAATTTAAAACTGGCCAGTATTTTTTGAGTTTAAGAACTTTATACAAAATATCCCTAGACGGTGTTGATGTGATTATTAATTTCCAATTATATTTTTAGCTAATTATTTCCTCCTTTTGTGGTATAATTGATAAGTTAATGACGAAGATACACGTATACAATATATCGACACCATTACCTACTACCGCCTTACTGATATCATATTTTGGAAGTAAAAACTATTTTCTATTTCCTTTTTCATGAGCTTTTTTTTCATATGACCGGAATTCGGTAGTTTTCTTAAGTCGAACTTTGTTTTTATAGACTGCACTCTTATCATATTAACTCCTACAAAAGTTATTTTTATAAACAAAACCCGGGTTTCAAAAAAATCTAAATAAAAACTAGGTAGGTAAGTATAATACTTTAATTTGTTTGACATTGTCATACACGAACGGCCATTATTGCTCTAAAAAATGATAATCGTTAAAATAAAAATTCTATTCTTTTTTATTCTAGTTATCTTTAATTAATATAGAATCGGCAAAATATATTTTTTTTAAATGATCTGAAATTCAAGGTTATATATTAATCATATCATTGGAAACGGAACGTCATGTAAAGGGAATAATAAAACAATATCAACACTTTTTTACTTTACATTAAATTCCCTGTTCAAAAATCAAATCCCCGACGCGTAATGTCGTAAAAAATTATGCAAATAATGACCTACTTTAACATTTTGATCTTGATGCAGGAGACTTTTTGGTACAACTTTTGGTCATTGTCTTTTATTTATTTTTTGTGTTATCATGTTTAGCTAATTTTATTTTATCTTGCATATTTATTTATTCTTAGTAAAGCTTACATACAGTATTTTAACTATCTCTAAATAATACAATACCTAGACGCTTAACCTTGCTTACAAGCTTCTACAAATAATATATTATTATCTCCCTATACCTATCTAAGTATGTATATGTATTACACTGCTATAATCGACAATCAACCATATTAATTATAATATTCCAACCTTATGACGTGTATTTTGTATACAAAAAAATGTTATTGAAGATCGTAACATACTAATTCATGGGAATCCCTAGTTACCACGTTTAATACGTAGGCACATTAGAATAAATTACTATTACGTCTACGCCGTGATACGACTTCGGCGGTCGGGGATCTGTAGTTGATCGTGACGAGAATTGATGCGACTGTGATGTTGATTTTGGGAATAACCCTTTATTTAAAGTGCCGTCGTGAATGTTTATCTTACTGTCACAAAATACTTAATCATCTGTTTGTAGCAGATTGGATGGTGGTGTAATTTTGTAAATACACTTCAAAGAAAACGTAGGCAATTGAAAAATTTGTGATATAAGAAAGTGAGATTGCCTCGTTGGTCCAGTGATCGCAAACGCTACTGCTGAGCATGAGGTCCTGAGTTCCATTCCCGAGTGGGGCAAAGTGTTATTGGATTTAGCCACCAGGAATTTCTCAGTAGCAGCCCGGAGCCCGGAGTCTGGATTTGTGCCTGATTAATAGCAATATAAGTTCGTCCCCCCTTACATGGGACTTAAACTTATCTGGCAAAATATGCATGCACTATATAATAGGGTACACCTCTGCCAAACCTGTTCTACCAACCCTTTTTTTTTTTTTTTTTTTTTTTCTGGGTGGGAAATCATCAAATGACTCCTCCCGCTCTGGGCGGAGCAGAAGGGAGTGTCAGACTTTTACTGACTAAAACCCACCCGTGTTCCTTCAGTTGCCTGTGCCAGGGGCCACGGTATCTCTTTCGAACAACCCGCAGCCCCGGCGGCATCGGCCCTAACGGACCCCGTCAGTTCGTGCTGACAGCTCTTTGAGGCGCGCGTGGAACACAACGCGCCGTCGACCCGGGCCTGGTCCTTACCGGGCGGCGAGCTGCCCATAGCTCGCCGCCCGCAAGCCCGCGCCTACGGTGGCCGGGAGTCGGCTGTTGACTCCCGTCCAGGGCGTCTCCTGCGGCGGCTAGGAGCAGGGTGCAGCGATTGCCTCTCCCTCGCACGCTCCGCCTCCTCCTTCGCGAGCATAACTGCTTCGCAGAAGGAGGTGACGGCCTCCCATTCACTCTCGCTCCGGACCATGGCCTGTATGAGGGCCGGACGCGAGAGGTCGCCGCCGCCGATCGCTGCCAAGAGGACACGGCGGGGTCCCGCCCAAGCCGGGCAGACCTCCACCGTATGCTCCACCGTGTCCTCCGGGCGATCCCCACAGTGGTGACACCCTGGCGTTTCCTCCCGCTTTATCCTGAACAGGAACCTCCCGAAACAACCGTGTCCGGTGAGGACCTGCGTCAGGCGGAAGGTGAGGGCGCCGTGGCGCCTCTCTAGCCACTCCTCAAAGAGGGGACTTATCGCCGCAATTGTGGCGTGCCCAGCGCTGGGTTGCGACAATCGCACTCTCCATGCCGCTATGAGATCCCGCCGCAGCTCTGTCCGCTGTGCCGTGATTTCTCGCGGCAGCGGAGCAACGCCCCGGCGTTTTGCCTCCTCTCGCCACTCCCATATGTGGGCGAGGACCCTTGGGGGATTACAGGCATAATGTTATATTATAATATTGTTGCGCTCCACAATTAATGCCTGGTACATGGTGACATTAGTTACCACTAGCGCCATCTTCTAGAAATTTCGATGCTAGAACTTTCTAAAACTATCGACATCTGGTCAGCCGGGGCCGGTATGTACTCGAACCTTCTAGATGTTTCTACAATAGAAGGTTCTAGAACTAACTGCGGCACTATTTATGGCCGGGATGAGCCACGACCGAGTCAGAGTTGGATAAGCGATATAAATGAATATTATTTTTAACTTTTTAGTCCTTTTTATTAATAAGTAATAAAAGCTTGTTTTTAAAAAGATTTTTTTTTTATATATATGACAAAAGAAAAAATACGGGTTCAATATTTTTTGATAATCTAACTGACGGACTAATTAATTTTTTTTAGGAATATAGTCTATTACATCAGCAGCTTTAACGTGATATCTACATAACAGTGATAGGTACTTAGCACGTATCCGCAGGTAGTACTAGTTCGGTACTTACTTGAGCTGGATCGTGTCGTGAGGTTTAATGGCCTCCCCTTTCACTGCCTTTTAGATTCATATCGATGCACTATATAAGATATACATAAGATTTAATTTGTTTTTGAGACACCAGTCCCTCACAAACTAGTTTCTAAGCTTGTCTAAAATACGATGCCATTGTTTGTGAAGAGAAAATAAATCATTTTAATTTGACAATGTATCTTAGCTGGTCTTCTTCTTTGTAGCGTGTCGATGGCAATCTAAATGGACTCGGCGGAATTCCACTACTTGTTTTCGCCATCACCAGTGTCTATCAGTTCCTGCAACGTGCAGCTGACAGGACACGCAGGACACGATATTAAGTGTCCCGTCGTTTGTGGAACAGTACCGATCTTAAGTGGTAATTAAAAATCACGGCTGTAGACTATAGCACCTATTACGTAAAAATAATACCTTTTTTTTTACTGCTGTTTTTCAGAAATAGCTGATCAATTTCATCACAGATCACAGTTCCGGTACTTCTAAACAACTACGGAAAGAGATAACACAAGACTTACTTCTTGTGTGACGAACTGCTATAGTCTTCCAGCACCCCGGCCAAAAGAAGTTGGAGAACACCGTCTAGTTTTAGTCAGTAAGAGTCTAACAGACCCCTCCTCCCGTCCTAGGGCAGAGGACATCCATGAGGATTACCACAAACAAAAAAAACGACTTACATCTTGTGATGTAGAAGGTCCAGGTTCAGGTTCCACTGGCGCAGGATCGGTAACCTTCGGCAATAGGTCTGGCTCGGCTTCTTGTTCACTGTCAGAAGGCGACGATCCTCCGTTGAGTATTCCATCAGAGTCGTCTGGCAAAATGATTGATGTTTTAATTATATTCTTACCAGTACCTACTTCTTAATCTTTGTGTCAGAAATAGGCATAGTAATTAAAGATCTAAAGAACCATAGTGAAAGTGGACAAGTCATTATGTACCGTTTTGTACCGTCTACCAGGAGCGACATAATTGTAAACAAAATATCAACCAATACACATAGATGTGCGATTTTTGTCAGTGTGAGAAAGCTAACCACGAGTATGTGTTACCCGACGTTGTGTTGTAATAACTGTCTGCGTTCCAAATTATGTGGAGACGTCTATATGTCTAGCAGTTAAATCCAACCTATACACAGTTGTTGATGATGATGAATTGAATTATTTTCTCCTCAACAACGAAACCATTTTCAAAACTGAATTGCTTGCAAACACGCAACACCCTAATATTCGTATAGCTAGAATTTCAGTTACCATGCAGATTTTTTAATGCACCGGAAATGGTCATCAATCATTAAGTTTCTGCCCGTGACTCCGTCCGCATGAAATTTCAGGTCCCCCCGACCCCGGTTGAACCATGTTAAATAGCCTATAACCAAGAATATGGCTAACAAGCGCAAAAAGAATTTCTCAAATCCGACTGGTAGTTCCAGAATTTAACGCGTTCGAACAAATAAACTCTTCAGCTTTATTATTAGTATAGATACCTAGCTAATGCGAAGGGATATAGTTTTTTCAGAACTTTATCATTATTTGTGGATTCAAGTGTTAGTAAATACATACTTACATTCAATGTCAGTGTGTAAAGGTCTTTCATCCAGATAGACGAGCATGGGCAGTGCAGCGGCAACCCGAGAACGGTAGTCGAAGTCATCAGCTGCCGGAGTCCCGGTAAGAGTAAGTCTTCGGAGAGCGGTGCATACTCCCAGAGTCCACAAACGGCCAGAGTCTGATATAGGATTGCTGTTAAATAAAGTTAAGTATAAAATTTAAATTAAAAATATGATAGTTAAGTCCAAGGATTCGCAATATAAAACGTCTTCGTAAGACGCTCAAAGATGAAAATGAGATGATTATGAACATAATCTGCTTTTAATCTTGCGATCATGAAATAAGTAATTTAGACATACTCAGCCAAGTTTAGTGTGTGCAGTTTCTGCAACGCGGCTAAGGGTTGCAAGTCTTGAAGGCGGTTTCCAGCGGCAAACAGCTCTTTTAAAGCTCCTAGCCCCCAAACACCGTCCAAAGTCGATAAGCCGCATCGATTGATACTTAATATCTGTTCAACATCAAATGAGGGTTTTTATTCGCATAGATGTAGGCAACAGACGAAAGTACATAAGGACGGGCAGCACGCCCTAGGCCTGAGGTTACCATCTGACTAACTCTTGTCACTCCAGCAGCTGTTTCCTAAAGCAAAATAAAAAACTATAACAAAACTACAAGCAACGGAGCAACATACAAGGTTTCAATTTAAGCAGTATAGTAAATAATCGGGCACTAAAATAGGTAGATGTTGTGAAGAGTGGGCGAACGTAGATTTATCTTACTTTGAGATGAACTAAACCAATGCCAAGATCGCGCAAAGATGAAAGTGCGCTGCCGTCTAACGTCAAGGTGCGAAGTCTTGGAGAAAGAACGTGCAGTCTTCTCAAGCCAACTCGGTCTGCTACCACGCGGAGCTTAGCCTCCCGGATACTTAAGACCTCATCATCTGTTGTCACACCGCTGCTTTGTTTCTGGATCAAAAATATATGGTATACTGAGCTACTGTCTACATTCAGGATTCATGGACATGGCCAAAGCACAAGTCGATTGTCTATGATAGATGAGTCTTTTTGGAGAGGACCTGAGCAGCTTTGTAGGGCAACTATCAAAGTCTATACTGTAATTTAAAGCTATTGCTGACGATAATGTAGGGCAGAAAGAAAAGTAAGAAAAAGACGGTAATTCGCAAACTCACCAAAAGCTCTATCAAAGTTAATTCTCGGGGTATGACGATGCGCCTGTAGCCTGGCAGACGCCGCTCCAGCTCATCTTGTCCTGATGGCTGTTCCGGTTCAGGTGGAGGCATAGCCAGAGCTCTGAATAAAACCAGTCCATTGCATCATACTTGATTATCTTAAGTTAAACTTCCTTCAGGATTACAATACGCTTTCATCTTGGATAAGAGCAAGATTGATCTAGTCGAGCGGGACTGCTCTGCGTGGAGTCGGTTCGATCCCCTTCGAACTTTAACATATTGACGATATTAGGGTGTACGACTAAACACGGCTGCCTAACCCTTTAGGGAATTATATTCACTACTCACAAGTGTGATAGGTGCCTAGGTATTGTGTTAAAGGGTTAAGGAGTATATAGACTTGCTCTAAGTGGACTTAAATAAGAGTGTACTCACCGAAATAATGGCGTAGCTCGTATATGTGGAGGTTCAGGAGAACTGGCACTAGAGATTTCCGAAGGTGAAGGTGACGGCTCTATACTCGTTGTTAGGGGCGCATTACCCAGCTCGACACTTGGCGCTTCGAAAGCTGGCATCTTTTATTACGCGCTAATAAAATCAAATAAAGTATGGGTTATTAAGGAATTGCAGAATTATCTATCTGATCAGCAGAAATTTAAATTATCAATAATGTAAACAAATAAATATGAATATAGACAAAAAAATGTGAATTTAATTTATATTTTCGATCTGCGATTAACATACTCAGGCTATGCTAGAACTTATTTTGAGATTCTAAGTATTATAATTTGTAGAATTATCAGGACGAAAAAAATCCCGAAACGTTCTTCGTTACCAAAATAGTAAAATGTATTTATTTAAAAAATATTTTTGTAGGTACTTTGTTCACAAGTTCACTTTGTTTGTCGGTTGTTAATGGCAACAGTCAACGACGAAGACGTTAATGAACACAGAGGTTTGCTGCTGGTAGCTAGTCTATACATCCGGTTTTTTTCCTAATCACAAACGAAAAATAACGAGACCGCAGCGCGGCGTGGCCCGGCACGGTAGCGTGATGCGATACTTCAGATGAATTACTTACCACGCCTGGGCGAAGGCTACCTATAAGCCAATGAGGAGTTGGAACTTCATGAGTTCTGCTACCTTTCATCTTCTACTTTTCCGTGACAAAAGTAGGTATCGCAAATGTTATGAGTAGGTATCCAAAAAGTAGGTAGGTATCGCAAACTACTAAACAGGTACCTATTAGGTATCTATCTAGGTACTAGGTATGTTTATTTTCCCACAGCCAGTGGGAATTTTAAAATCCTTGTTGGCTGTTTGTCAATCTTGCTAGGGTATTAGGTAATAGTACCGAGGTATTAAAGAATGAATGAGACCAGGCACTGGACTACCGCGGCTAAATGTCTTCGCTTCAGCATATTCAGTTGCTGTTTGCTGACAAAAATCACGGGTCGTTATTCTTTTTTGGTGAAATGGACAGCGATGCGATGGAAGACGTGGGCAGTACCTAATGGAGATAAAAACTGCTACTTGTTCACTTTAGATGTCGCTACTATCCAGTGTCCAAAAATTTGAGCGCTACCTGTCACCATCCATACATTTTTTGTAAACAAGCGACTTTTTTTACGCGTATGGAAGCACCGCGCCTCGTTGCTAGGGTAAGCTGTTGTGTTGACTGCAAAAATACCTACGGGGACCCATATATTTGTCAAAAATGTTATCATTAACAGTTACCTACAGGCACAAAACTCTTGCTGAGCATATTCCAAAACCTGCCTGTGTTCAACCTTCTTCCGAAAAGTGTGAAAATAGATGAAAACGATTTATGTAGTTTAAATATTAATCAAGGCAAAATTATATCGTATGCAGATGACACGGCGTTAATATTCACCGCTAAAACAAATAGCGAATTGTACGAATATGCTCAAATAGGTTTCAATACTGTGTCTAACTGGCTCCTAAGCAAATAACTAACATTAAATGCCGACAAGACAAAATGGCGCCGATTCCCTTGTTCACAAACTAAACTAAATTTAAGTTCAGTGCTTCTTTTTCTTTCTTTTTCATTAAGAAAAGGACAGAAGATAAATATTAGTTTAGAACTTGTCTATGGAGTATCCTAATTTGACAGGACTAAAGTTTAGTCCTGTCAAATTAAGATGTAGCGGTATCTACAACGCCACATGCGAACAACGCGTCATACTGACGTCACGCAAATCCTGCATCTCGCAAGCAGAGTTTACCGCGCAATTAGCATAGATACAATTTCCCAACATCAATCGTTGGGCAATTGCCCGCCAGACAAAACACCCGTCTGGTCGGAGGATCCTCCCTTTTCTATAGAGTATGAGTGAACTTTACACCCTGTTCCTCATACCTCTATAAAGATACTCCATAGATAAGTTTAGACGTGATTAAAAAATTGGCTACTAAAAATAAGTCAATTTACGTCAGGCGCTGACTAATTTGACAGGACTAAACTAATATTTATCTTTTGTCCTTTTCTTAATGAAATAGAAAGAAAAAGATGCACTGAACTTAAATTTAGTTTAGTTTGTGAACAAGGATGTCGGCGCCACTATATTCACTTCTCCATCTGCAAACCGCATTTAAATATTACTAATTCTCATCTGTATGCCCATCATTGCGGACTTCGCTCAGTCAGCATATGTAAGTGTCATTTTATCCTTGAAACATGTAACATAAAATATCTCGTGGTTCAAATAGACGAATTGCTCTCATTTAGACCACATATTGACAGTTTGGTTAAAAGAGTGCGCAAGTTAATTTTTGTGTTCTAAACAAATGGCGAGTAATTGCAGATAAAAAACTAGTGTCACAAGTTTACTTGGCCCTAGGTCAATATGTAAACCAGTACTATATTACTTCATGGGGGGAGCACCTAAAACTTACTTACTGCCTCTTGAGAGAGCACAGAGAGCAATTTTAAAAGTAGCAAACTTCCATCCCTTTCTCTATCCTACAAATCTGCTATACAAATGCTGTAACGTGCTGACTGTTCGCCAGCTTTTCATAACCCACTTGGTTTTAAAACAGCACACCATGCTCTCCTATAACATTGGAAGTACTAATAAGAGACGGAATGATATTTTATGTGAGTCAAATATATCCTATAAATATGTCTTTGTAAACAGATTTTATACATTTTTAGGCCCATTTCTATACAATAAATTAAATAGGAAATTAAGTATCTATAAATTAAATAATTACGACTGTAAAAAGGTTATTCTGCAATTTTTACTTAGCATATCATACAGTAAAACAGAGGATTTACTCGTTGTCTGTAAATAAAACATGCAAGTTTTTTATGGTAATATTCGTTTTAAATTAGTCTTTTCATTTTTTTAAATTCTAAGCACCTTTTTAACCTGAAACACAGGTTTCCACCTAGTTCAGGCAAATGAGCAACTGTGTCCTCTATAATTTTTAAGATAAGTTATTGTAAATCTGCACCAGTTTTATAAATAAACGTTATTATTATTTATTTTTATATTTGAATAAATCTCGGGACCACGTGGTCCCGGTCCTTTGGAAGGCGTACGAGGGGCCGAAGCCAACTCGCAGAGGCCCCTTAGGAAATTTCATTGAAATGTGGCACCACCCGACAATTATCCCTGTATGCACTATGCAAGTGCACCCAAGGATAACCCCCGGTTAATGTAGGACTATTGCAGGATATGGAAAAAAACAAATTTGGACTATCTTTTTGGGTGGCTAAAGTGGACTGGTTACCAATAACTATGGAAGAACTATGACCCCTGCTTGATCAATGTTTTAGATATACACGGATAAAATGGCAGGGGGTGACTTGCACACTCAATAATGGGCCCCCGAGAACTGTCGCTAGCACATAGTGACGTAGCAACAAGGGGGCAACATGTCCTGAGGTGCTTATGAGGGAGTGGAGAGGTATTCCACGGCTTTCAGAACAATCCCAGAGCCCGGAAGATGGTCAAGATCCCTACGAGCACTTACTGGAATACTTCCTTCCCCCGAGCACGTTTGCTCTTACGAGTCTCCACTCAAGCCGGCCAGTAAAGGCAAGAATGAGGTGGGAGCTCTGTTCCTCCTCATTGTTCACTCCAGCTGGCCAATAAAGGCAAGCCAGAGGTGAGGAACAAGATTTCTCCGTGGAGATAGGGTCCGTGAGGTCGCTACTGCCCAACAGCTCGCCACATGCTGCCCTGCGGGTTTCTGTACCTCTCTTAGTCTGGCTCCTCACCCTAGACCTGTTTCGGCAAAGTAAACTCTTCCGGCACAGGCCTAGAGTTCGGAGCGCGCAAGCCCCACCACGACGTCAACGTAGAGATACGGCGGAGGGGTTATTATTATTATTATGTCGTTTATTCATTTAATATCTTATTTTATTATATTTTTAAATATTAGTACAAAAACAAAAAAAAAAAAAAAACATTTAGAAATATAAAAATATAGTGATCCACCGGTGTCGGGAGCAGGGTCCAAGCTACCGGTGGTTAGGGCTCCAGAGATAGAAACCTCCTCACAATGCGAGCCGTATCGAGGAGTACTGCCTTCTGAATCAGGCCCTTGATCCAACCGCCTAACGAGAGCCTCGATAGATGTTGATCGAGGCTGTCGGCCATCAGGCCATTGGCCGATACGACAATCGGCACAATGACAGTTGAGCTCACATTCCACATGTCAACAACCTCGCGTGCTAAGTCAAGATATTTGATTTGTTTATCTTTCTCAGCTTTCACGAGGTTCCCGTCATGTGGAATGGTAACATCAACAATCATTGCGCGGCGCACTAATCGATCTATCACCACTATATCAGGTTTGTTGGCGACAACAGTCCTGTCAGTGATGATAGACCGATCCCAGTACAACGTGACATGGTCATTTTCGAGAACTGGGTCGGGCACATACTTGTAATACGGTACCTCAGAGTCGACAAGTTTATATTTCAAAGCAAGTTGCTGGTGAATAATCCTGGCTACTTGGTTATGCCTGTGCAAGTACTCGCTGTTAGCCAGACGAGAACAACCAGAGATAATATGTCTGATGGACTCACCCGGACGGTGGCATGCCCGACACACGTCAGCCGTCCCGTCCTTCATAATATGTCTCCGGTAGTTATTCGTCAAGATAACTTCGTCCATAATTGCACAGACAAAACCTTCAGTTTCCCCGAAGAGGTCACTGAAACGCAGCCAGGATACGGACGCTAAGAAATCTACACCGGGCTCATGAAGAGCCCGATAGAAGCGCCCGTGAAGCTCCTTGTTTTGCCATACCTTCTTGCGGTCATCGGTAGTAAGTACTACAGGTTTGCGCCAGTTCTCTTTCGCCATGGAGAGCGGGGTGAGCCCCTTGTCCATTGCGACCACATCACGGTGCATTCCACTTCGGCTTTTAAAAAATATTCCCTGAGACTGCACACCTCGCGGTTGTGGAGGGTTTTCGCATTTAAAAATCCTCGACCCCCACACTTCCGCGGGATATACAGTCTCATCACCGATGATCGTGGGTGATGCATCCGGTTTGCGGTCAGCAGTGTACGGACCCTTCTATCTAGGGCGTCGAGTTCAGTCTGAGTCCATTTGAGTATGCCAAAAGAGTACATCAAAACCGGCATTACCCAACCATTGAAGGCGCGCACCTTATTTCCGCCCGAAAGAAGACTAATTAATACCTTCTTCAGGCGACAAAAGAAGCGCTCCTTCAACGATTGCTTCATGTCAGCATCGTTGATGCCTAACGCTTCCGACATACCCAAATACTTATAGCTTTCGGATGAGGAGAGGGATCTAAGGTGTATGGAATCCGAAAGTGAAATTCCCTCGGATTCCATAATCTTCCCCCCCTTTACATGCATGACTGCACATTTGTCCACACCAAATTCCATCCTGATGGCACTACTGAAAGTTTCAGTTACCTTCAGTAGCTCCATCAGATGCAATTTGTTAGGGGCAAAGAGTTTCAAATCATCCATGTAGAGGAGGTGAGATATGAGCTGACCACCTCTCTTCAACCGATAGCCTAGACCTGAGTCCTCCAGCAGTGTGCTTAGAGGAATCAGGGCTAAGCAGAACCAAAGTGGACTCAAACTGTCGCCCTGAAATATTCCCCGCTTAATCCATACAGGCTCATCATTCCCCTGGATCTGTCGACACCCTGGATAGCGAAGGACCGTCTTCCACTGTCTTATACACGACTCAAGGAAGGTGCGTAGAGTTGCATCTATCTTGTACAACTCCAGCACCCTCATGAGCCATGTATGTGGCACCGAGTCGTAGGCCTTCTTATAATCTATCCAGCATGTCGACATATCCTTGCGGGATCGGCGAACCTGTTGGCTAATGGCCATGTCTATGAGGAGTACCTCCTTAGTACCGCGGGACCCATTCCTACATCCATTTTGAGAGGCAGACATAATCGAGTAACTGTCAATTTGTGTGTTAATTTTCGCTCTCAAAATGGATGTAAGAAGTTTATAAACCGTCGACAAACACGTGATCGGTCTATAATTCTTGGGTTCCGCGGGACTACCTGACTTATGGAGCAGGTGGGTAACGCCTGTTGTTAGAAACTGTGGTAGTGACCCAGACTCTAAGGATGACTGGAACTGAGATGCCAGGCAAGTGTGTGAACTAATTAGCCATTTTAACCAAAAGTTATGCAGTCCGTCCGGTCCCGGTGATTTCCAATTCGGTAACGGACGGACTGCTTTGGCTACGTCTAATGGCGTAATTATGACTGGTTCCATTTCTGGTATAGTTCCACACACTCGCTCGACATCGGGTATCCAGCCACCCTCAGCGTGACAGACAGGCACCGACCAGATGCTGCGCCAGAATGCACTAGTGGTGGCATCATCCGGGCGGCACACGTCCATCACGTTTTGTTCAGGTCGCTCCCAAGTTCTATATACCCACCTCTCATCGCTCTGGAACATGCGATTCTGCGTGTACCGATCAACCCGCCGCTTATACCGCCAAATACGACTCGCCCATGCACAAACTTTCTGCTTCAGGAAGTCGATGCGCTCTGTGACATTGGACATGTATTCCCGAGGGCTGATTCCAGTCCCCGAAAATGCCTGTCTTACAAAGCGCATCACTCGTGGTCGTGTGTTGCCCTCCCTGAAGCAGTATAGTTTACCGATGAGTACCCTGGCCCCATCGATACGACGCTCGATCCTGTATCGCCAGGCTGGTACGGCTGGTTTTGGTCGAGTAGCTGCGTCACAATTTGGAAACTTGACGTTAGCTAAACGACATGCCGCCACAGCCGCGCAATACAAGATCGAGTGTGTATCAACGAGATCCTCGCTGCTCTCGAAGAAATTCTTGAGCTGCGAGTCCAAGGCACACACTAGCGCCCTATTTTTTTTGTGCATAGGTAGCCGTGGTATTCGGGGTCTAAGTTCGGTTGGAGTGGACCTATACTCGCGAAACGCATCTTCCAGTGCGCTCCTCAGTCGGACGTTGTACTGGCTACTTACTGTGTCAACCCTATCATCATCTTCTTCAACACGATTGGACCGCGGCGGGATGGCATCAATAATTGACGCTTGTGCCGCGGTTTGTGCCAGAGTCGAGACGATTTGGTTGTTCAGTACCTCTGAGCGCAGCCTATCAAGTGCTATGTCGTCCAACCTGTGATTGCGTTGGATGACCCGCACCTGATCCGACAGTCGTTGGGCCGAGACGTTGACGGTTGGTTCCAGTTCCTGGAACAGAGACAGCAACCTATCACGGTACGCAGTGAGGTTAGTTCCCCCCTCTGTAGACCCGTAGTATGCGCGCATGACGTTCTCGTTCATAGACTGAGTCCATCTCATGCGCTGCACACAACCACCGGCAGCGGGGACCCGGCTCGGGGCCGGATGGCCCCTAAGTCCCAAGCTCCTCGGTGGCCGGCCTCTCCTCTGCCGACGTACAGGTGTTGGCGACGTCGGCGGGGAAAAATATTCGTCGTTATTATTATTATTACTTGTAGCGTGATCTTACGTAAATAAAGATCACACAGTCATCTTTATTTTTATATTATCATATTAGATCAATGCTAGAATAAATATCTCTGAAGTTTGTCAGCCTGGAAGATCATCCTCGAGTTGGTTTTCATCTCCGATTAGATTCCAGTCTTCAACAACAAAAAAGAACTTAAAGTCAATAAACATTTAAAAAAATATATATTTAAGTACTTATTTTATTTACTTTTCTACTACACCTGTTTTTTTACCAGTGGTAAACACTTGCCTTTTCCTTTAGAACACATATATCTTTTGTGATTTTTGCGTTTCTTTTAGTTATCTCATACAATATATTAAATCAATGTCCAAACGACGAAATCAAACGAATCCAAAAGTGGCGGGAACTTTTCCGTATTTTTTTTTAAGAAGTAAAGAGGCATGGGTAATATGTGTATTCAGCCTAGCCAGCCTAATATTTTTACTGTTATTTTTACTGCTAATAGTGCTACTTTTCGTTATTAGTCCAGTAGGTACTTGTTTTTGAGAAACAGGAAATATTAGGACTAGTAATTTTTACACTAATATACTAGTAAACTAATAGTTTCGAGAAATAGGGCCCTGGTGATGTCAAATTGTTACCACTAATGTTCGGTTGACTGTGCAGTACGCCTCATGACATAATGGTAAAATAATGGAATTAGTATGTATGTACAATATTTAGGTAAAATCTATGGAGCCTCCGTACTACACTAGGCCCAGCTCAAAGTCAAAGTATTACCACATAGCCCAAACGTTCAGTCGACTGTACTAGTTGATAGATAACTATTTATGTATGAGGGCTAACGCGTATGAATTCGCCGCTAGAGGCGCTAGTGTAACGTGAGATCTCCAAAATGTCAAATTTTACTGTTTGTAGATGGGCTAAGTGGGTTTATTTCCTATTAGAATAATATTGTGAATATTTTGCAATACCTGAAATTGATTATGGCAAATATGAGCTCCTCCTTATGAGTCCTCCTTTTTTTCCAAACAAAATGGGACTGCGCAACACTGCAGTATGCAGATGCTTGATATTTTTACGGTACGGTTTTAAGGTATTTTAAATATGATTTAAATCTAAACTTTGTTTTCACGCCCGTAATAACAAACTTTGAAAGCTATACTTCAGGACCTTACTTGACACTCGACAGTGGCGCCAACAGGTGAGCACAAAAACGGTAAGTAGCCCTCCACCACAAGTAAAAAGATCAGCAGTAAGTATTCGCCATAGTTGTAGTACATACAAAAATAAATGCCTTTCCAATTTACAGCTGAACAAAACATCCAACCATGATCCGACTAGGTTTCTTATGGTCACGCAATGGTCCGACCGTTGCGTGATGCGTGTTGACAGGAACCGATGGATTGGGATCGGAATCGATATTACTTGCGTTGCCATACGAAAAATTACGAGTCTGATCCCAATCCGTGTCGTGTCGTTATAACTACTAATGTCAGTTTTCGCGCCTTTTTGACTAAGTAATATTCCTCCTCGAAACAAGTAAAACACAATAGAAAGTGAGAAATATTGCAACCCGGAATAAACTTACTAAAAATGGGATTAGCAAACGATCTTGTTATTAATCACGATGAGTTTCAGTACCTGAAGCTCGTTCAACAAATAATAGATACAGGTGACAAAAGAGTAGACAGGACTGGAGTCGGAACTTTGTCTATATTTGGTGCAATGCAAAGGTATTCCCTTAAAAATAACACTCTACCTTTACTTACTACTAAGCGAGTATTTACCCGAGGTGTTATTGAAGAGTTACTCTGGATGATATCTGGCTCTACGGATTCCAAGGTACTTCATTCCAAAGGAGTACTCATTTGGGATGCCAATGGATCTCGACAGTTTTTGGACAACTTGGGCTTTACAGATAGAGTAGAAGGTAAGAACTCTTGAAATTGACCCTATAAATACAATATTCTTCCTCAATAAATTTAGTTTATTCTCATTTTTAACATTTTTTATTGCAGGAGACCTAGGACCAGTCTATGGTTTTCAGTGGAGACACAGTGGAGCTGAATATGTAGATGCAAAGAGTGACTACACTGGGCAAGGAATTGATCAGCTCCAAAAAGTTATTGACACAATAAAGTAAGGTTTAAGACATGCTACTCCTATACAATTTTTTAAATTATTTTGAATTTAATTGTCATAATTTGTTTCAGAAATCGTCCAGCAGATAGAAGAATATTGATGTGCGCATGGAACCCATCAGATCTGAGTAAAATGGCTTTACCTCCATGCCACTGTCTTGCACAATTTCATGTATCAAATGGTAAACTTTCTTGCCTTCTATATCAAAGGAGTGCAGATATGGGCCTGGGAGTTCCATTTAATATTGCCAGCTACTCTTTCCTCACACACATGATCGCACACATCACAGGATTAGAGGTAAATTAAAAACTTTCAGTTTCTGAAATTCTATAGTAATGAAAAAATATGATTTAAGATAATGCCTTGCCTTTATTTAAAATTTTATTCTTGAATTTTTCTTTTTTTAACAGCCTGGAGAATTTGTCCACACTACAGGAGATACTCATGTGTACCTGAACCATATAGAACCATTAAAGGTGCAACTACAAAGAGTGCCAACTCCTTTCCCCACATTGGAGTTTGCTCGTAAGATTGATTCCATTGATGACTTCAAGTATGAAGACTTCATTATCACGGGTTATAAACCTCATCCTAAAATTGATATGGAAATGGCTGTTTAGTTTAGTAGAAGATAGTATTCACTTGAGTCTAATTTTAGTTTTAGACAGTAGTCATTTTTCTATAGTATTACAGTTTCTAGGTTATCGCAAACCATGTGTATTCTAACTGTAAAATATTTGTAAGAATAGCTTTAATTTAGTTACATATCTAAGTCAGTAATGGTATAATTGCAGAATGAAAATGGTAAGAACCTCTACATAAAAAATATAATTATTGAAATGTTTTACTTGCCCATAGCAACAAAAGTACAATTTTTCTGACCACCTAAACCAAATACCATGTGCCAGAAATGCAGGGAAAATTGAACAGGGGAATGTGTTCAAATCTTTTGTTCCACAACCTGTATTATCTGTATGAGGTCAACTTTGCAGAATCCAGCCCACACATGAAAGGAGATCACCAGCTTCAAGACTTGAACTTTTGATTTCATTTAAGTTTCTCAGATGTGAATACTAAGAAATTTATGAAGTTCTTTATATTTTTGAGTTGATGATAAATTGTTAAAGGAGTTGAGCCCAGTTGGTCGCCAATCGCCTCATCACTGGCGTTTTTAGGTCCTGAAAAGTGCAGGTGTATGGACTCACCAACTCACCAACATATGGGGCATGGTTTGGTCATAAGCACCACATTTGTACTGGGTGTTGGTTGGGTCAACAACCCTCTATTTTGCTAGATTGTGTTTGCAGCTGGTGGCAGGTTCTCCTGGGGCTGAACGAAGTCGGGTGGTGGCAGGTGCTGTTTTTCCCACAAGTCTCTTCTCACCTAGCAGTTGGTCTTGGATAGCCTGTGTACAGCAGAGAAAGCTCTTTCAGCTATCAAGTCTACCCGGCGCTGTTGTGTGTTCATAGAGTGGATGTCGGGAATCAGCTTCGTTATGTTTCACAAGCGCGCATGCGATTTCCTTTCGTACGTTAAGTGGAGCGATACCGGCCAACGGGTAGAGCTTGTTGAGCAGAGTTGGTCTTTGCCATACCGATTATATATCTCGTCTTGTTAAGGCCATGTCAACTTGCTTTGCCTGAGCAGATCGGTGCAACACTGGGCACGCGAATTCGCCAGCAGATAAGCATAAACGTGCCAGTGGTGTGAAGAACATCGGGTGGTACAAGGCGACAAAGTATGTTGTTTTGGGTCTCCCGGCCTTCTGTTTTATTTTATAGGAGTTGAGCGAGGTTCAACGAAGAACTATTATTATTTGGCTCGATTTACAATACAACAATATCGACCCATGCTAACACTAACACTAAAATTCGTGAATTATTTCACCGATTCCTTAGCCAACTAGCACTTTGCCAGCGACTTCGTCCGCCCTATATTCATCATAACATAACGCTTGTTTTTTCCCGAAGGCAGAAGTGTAGGTACACCTTTACTAAGGAAAAACACTGCACGACCTGGGAATTGAACTTATGCTTCGCAGTAGCGCTTGCGACCACCAACGAGACATTCAACATTACGTGGCGGAATTCCGAAAATCCGGCCTTATTTAAAATGCTTAAGGATATTAATGAGTTAGTGAGTTTTTTTTGTTAATATATGTTGATTTAATTTTTACTATTATGCTTTTTTTTATTTCTATCAACAATGCTAACTACATGTTTTATAGGTACCAGGGAGTAAAACTGAGTTTAAGAAATTAAATAAATTCAGCAATATTATTTAATTGTTATACTTGCTTATTTATACTATAAAATGAATCCCCCATAGATATTACATTCACGGCGATGCAATCTAAAAATAATTAATCCTAATAAAATCATTATTACATTTTGTAAAATTCAACAATATCTAACAAATTCTTAATTTGTTGTCTTACAGCTAATCAACATTTAGTTTATAATGTATTATTTGTACATTATTTTCCTTCCATTATGAGTCTTTTTGATTTTCTATAGCAAAGTTTGATGAAATAAGGCACCTTACCAAAGATGTAGTCAGAAACATTCAGGGGTGTCAATAAACAATGGAACTTTTCTGCAAGAAAACATAGTTTATTTTGCTATACTGTAAAAAAATTCTAATGTTTAAAAAAAAACACAATTTTAAAACAAATGTCTCTGGCTATGACTTTGATTAGATCCAATTCATTATTCATTGCAGCAGCCATGTTAAAAGTTAGACAATACATAAGTTGATAAACTAGATTACAATAGTAATAACAAAATACAAAAAAGATGAATAATGTTGTGATTATAATGTGTCTTTGGCTATTTCACAAGAAGGACATAAGATTGCCCTATAACAGCCTAAATAAATAGAGTAAGAAGTAACATAATCAATGTTAGATTAATGAAAATTTTACAAAATATTTTGTGACTGCTGTTCATCAACACATCTGGTCATCTTGTGGTGGCATCTGAAAGTAATAAATTAAGAAAATTGTAATAGCAAAAGTGGGTAGATACTAAGAGAACTATAACAATTTTGCACATAAAATCATCACTCTTTCATTATTGGTAATAAATAAATAATAATAATCATTATAACTACCTTTTTAGTTGTTACCTAATAGTAAATGAATGAAATACTATTTGTGTACTTTTAGGTGATAAGCAGATTTCCCCTTTTCACACAACACTATTTTATACATTTTAAATGTCTAGGAGTAGGACAAATACTGTTCGAATTAAAATAATAATTTTGTACTTATACATATTTTGTATTATAATGATTCATTTCAGTTGGACAATCATACATAAATAAAATCTGTAATGTTAGAGTAATGCATCACATTTACTATGACTTAGGAGGCGCATAATTTGTGAGATTTAAATGCAGTGACTATATTATTATTGATTTTGTTTGATATGTCTTTCAAGAAGGTCACATGCATAGACTACTATGCATGTTAAAGTATAATAATAAACTCCTAGAATATGCTTTGTGGAATATTAGGAATTCAACATCCTTCTACCCTAATTCCAATTTAGTGGTTTGCAGCTTCCTCCATAGATCTTGATCAGCCATCATCTATCTGAATATTCACCCTATTTCTAATCACAATATTATTATCTTTCACACAATCCATCATCATTAGGATTTCCTCTACTCTTACGCCCTTTCAAAATATTAGGAATGAAAGCCAGTAAGTAAAAGGCTATTCATTATGTGAATCCATAGATGCTAATCATCTTAAAAGAAATCAGCTGAGCTTGAATAGTAAATTTCTAGTTACAAACATACCTGGCCATTACTACTTGGGACGGGTAAGGCAGCCAGTTGTTCTACAAGAGCCATTGTCATCTCGGACTCCACAGTAACTTCAACCCATAATGTATCTAAAATAAAAATAACATACAGTAAAATTAGTAACAATATGCAATTTATTAATACTAAGTTGTTGTTGCAGCTTTAAAGATTTTAGAAAGTATTATATTTTCAGTAGTCTGAAAAACTTGAATAAATCATTCTTGTTCCTTTTTTCTGAAGTATTTTCAATCCAATAGTACTGATTCTAGTGTTATGTGTTGATGCAGTTGACCATAGTATTAGAGAAATATCTTTCAATAATAATGACTAGCCTCTGCTATATACATTTTACTATATACCCAAAACTGCAATTAATCTCGTCAGATACTTACCCCCTATTTGGTCACCCTTTTCAGTCACCAAATGAAAATACCCTCTGTGAGTGCCTGGTGTAGTGGGAGCTACTAACTTTAATGTAACTGTAGTGGAATGTCCTGCAGGTAAAGGTGGAAGATAGACCGGGGTGGCACCTAGTGGTTCACCCCCAGCTTGTATCAACCTACAGCTGCCGGGCCACCCTTCTGCCCCAGTATTAGCAATACTCCAACTTTGTTCAAAACTGAAATAAGAAACAATTTTAATATTGCTAAGTTACCAACAAAAAACTATCTTATCAAGTTTCATAACAATTTTGAATATGAGATCATAGGAGGAACACATTTCATTGCACATGATTAGCGAGTCATTCACAATAATTCCTAGAATATTATTTTCAATTATAAGTGAAGCACATGTTCACAGAGTGACCTCATTATATAATGGTATCCTTACCAAGCACCAGGCCCCACAGCAGCCTCCTGGTTTTGAGCAGCTTTTAGAGACATTGATGGAAGCTTTGGTGGTAAAGTATAGTCTAAATAACAACATATTGCTGTTTGTAAATTCCTGTAATAAAATGTGATAGATCAGTATACAGAAATTTATGTTGATCGATAATAATATAAGTTTGCTTATCCTAAAATATAATTACCAGTTGCTCATGTCCAAGAAGAAGCTGGCTGTATTATAATTCACACTAGGGCCCAAGAGTCTCTGCATTTGATTAACAAGTTCATCTCTGTCTGTTGTGTTCATACAACTAAATTGTAACAATAAATTTTGGTCAATCTCTCCAGTTACTGAAGAGCCGTCTATATCCATTTTATTGAACAAAAATATTCAGTCTAAATCACAAATCACTTAGAAGGTGTTTTACCACTGCACAAAATATTGACATGCCCTTTGTTTACGTACGTCAGCTGACTTGACTGATGCACTGTAAAACGATTGAATTTATATTAACTCGCAGTAAAATACACTATAACTACACGAAATTTTAACAATTCATGAAATAATCATAGTTATTGTTTTATTACAACGAGGATTACGTCGCATTATTTGTCGAATACGGGACAAAATAGAATGATTTAGAGTTGCACCAAGTGCAACGATCGAAATCGAAATACCGATAGAGATGCGATTATTTGTTCTTACTAAAATATCAATACAAAATTGAAACGATGAATTCCTGTAGCAAAGTAACATTCAGGAATGGTCAGTAAACTGGCAAAAGTAAATAGTGCAGTCAATGAAAAAACACAAACTATTTTTTTTGTTAGTTTCGTATTACTAACAGTAGTTTATTTTTAGTCGATGTTTCAGCTTTCAGTACACTTCCGACTACGATTTAAAAAAAAGTTGTGACATTGACAGAAATCAGAATAGACTCGCGCTTTGATCACCCTTTGATACAAATGCTCTCTGTCGTTTTCATTTTCTAAGATTTATAAACTAGTAACGGACTATGGATCTATTGGTGGAAATACAGGAAAACAAAGCGTGTTTAGTTTTAATTCTGACTGATTTTGTGTTGTATAGATATTACTAAAACTATTCTTGAAATATCACTCATTTGTAAGCTATCAATAAACTATTAAAAATACGCACTCAACACAAAATTTAGGCAGTATGGAGGAACAGCAACAGAAAAAGTTGTATTATTGTTCATATGAAGGCTGTGCGTCTTATTTCGATAGGCCGTACAGACTGGCACAACATTTTTTAGCTCACAATAACATTGTAAGTATCGTAACATGTCGGTACGATAAGTTGTACTAATCTATGCTATTAAACCAAAGTGTACATCTCTGAAATTATTTTCAGAGACCTTTTCCTTGCAATGAGCCAAATTGCAGCAAAGCATACACAAGCAAAAGTCACTTGGATAGACACATAAGTTCTGTGCACATCAAACATGAAAATGATGTTGTATACAGGTAAAAAGTAAAAAGTACAGTAAAAAGAACAAATGATCTATTTAAAAATGGTCATAACTACAGTTCTAAAATAAATTATGTTTCAGCTGTCCTCAATGCTTGAAATCATTTGCAAATCGCCAGAACCTTAAGAGGCATCTAAATACAGTTCACTTGGCCACACAGTTTACTTGTGATGTTTGTAAAATGCAGTTCAAAAAGAAGAATCAACTGAGCTCTCACATGTACCAACATACAGGATTAAAAGCATTCAAGTATGTATTAAAAAAATGTTATAAATCACTTGTATTAGAATACATTGCCATACAATTGCAATACAACATAGACTAACATAGCCACACTGTGCACTGGCCTGCTTTGTGGATTATGGCCCACTCCAGCACTCTCTTTCACTAAGTGGAGACTTGACTTGACCTGAATCCCAGGAGTGGGAACAGTAGGCTTATTATATTTATCTTATTGAATTACTTAATACAATAAAGTCAATTTAAATAATAACCAATAAGTTTTTTGTCTTGTATAAATTGTTTCCTTTACTTCAGTGCTCTAAGGATTCAAGTAACTCATATTATTATTATCATGTTACATTTCAGGTGTGATTTATGTTCAGAAGCATTTGTAAGTCTTTACCTGAAGAAGAGGCACATGAGATATCATAAAACATACACATGTGAGGAGTGTGATTTAGTTTTCAATCATTGGTCCAAATATCAAAAACATAAAAAAACTGAACATATAAAGAGTTGTAAGTATTTAATCATTCCTAAACAATAAAACTGATATTAAGAGGAAATGGAATGAAAGTAATCTATTTTATTTATCATAATAATTGTAGAAAAATACTTTAAGTCTTCACTATGGTTTCCTTTGTTTTAGACTCGTCAACTCCTCGACATCTAAAATCATTAAAATCGTTAATTGAAAGCAATGTCACTGTTATCCAACCGAGGTTTAAATTATGGGCCCCAGGCGGGGCCGAGCTTCGGTTGATGCAGTCACCTTCGGCAGAAGACGACGCCGAAGGTGAACATATACTTTTAATTACCTACGTAATAAATAAATTAGGATTATTTTTTTAGTATGGTGGAGATCTTGAACCCAGCAGTGGCAAAAAATGTTATATTAGCAACTTGCTAGTGTAACTTTATTGTAACGTTTGACTCATGGATCTATAAAATTTTAGTTCTTTTTGCAAAACCAGAATTAATTATTGGTAACTGAACCTTCTGCAGCTTTGTGTCCAAGGTTCTGGTCACTTGGTACGACATTAAACTTATAAATAGAAATATCTGCAAATATAACTTTCTCTTCATTTCAGTGTTCATCTGTAATGAATGCAAAAGAACATTCAAGGAAAGAATCCACATGGTGAGGCACCTAAAAACACATGGTCAAGGAAAGATTACGAAAACATTTCCATGTCCTTATGTCGATTGTCCAAGGTATTAACTAAACTTTATCCTAATTCTAGTATGCAAGTTGAAAAATAACAGTTTGCTCAAAATCTATTATTTCTTGCAGATTTTACTCAAGAAAAAGCAATTTAAAGCAACATATTTTAGTAAAACATATGAAACAGTACCATGAATGCATGCTGTGCAATGCACAACTATCAACAAAGGTAAATTATTTCAAACTAGATAATTTGATTCTCCAGAGACGGTTTTTTGTCCAAAAACACAACTAAGTGCTGTACTGTATTCTAACTAAAATCATTTGCATAGTATATTTTTATCTTATGAAGTGACGTGCGCTTTACTTGTGGTTAACAAGTGTACAAACATGCTGTTAATGTGTGTGTAAGCGCAGGACCTCTTAGTATGGTCCAAGACAATGGCAAAGTCAGAAGTGGGTGTGTGTTATATGCTCACATTACTTGTCTTCACGCACACATTCACAGTGTGTTTGTACAGCTGGTTAACGCAAGTAAAAAGCGTGTCGCTTCGTAAGATTAAAATACTGTATGAAGAAAGTCAAACAGTAGGTATTAAAATATAAAATCATGTTCCAGGCTAAATTAAATTACCATGTCCAATTACACTACAAGGAGGGAGGAAAGGAACCAAACCATAACAATAAAGAAAGAAAACCAAGAAAAGATGAAGGGACTTTTAAGTTTTCTACTGCTCTCAAGTTAGCTGGATTAACTGAAGTGCCTGAAGAAACTGAGTCCACTCCAAATTCGCCTATCAATCTGTCAATAAAATCGGAACACATTGAAGTTGAAGTTGATGTGCATATTTGAACTTTAAATGCAACTATGTTAATTATATGAAGTGTGGTGACACCTGCATCCAGTAGCCAGCTGAAGATTCAGCTAGTTTTATTAATGTTAGATTGATAAAATAATATCAGATTCTTTAATAGAGTACACGCATGTACTTATAACTACTTACGTAGCTTAGATAACTACTAAAATAATTTGGTAGTGTACACTGGCTTCGGCTTTTGTTAACATTAAGGGCCGGCGCCCACTGCCGGCACGGCACGGCACGACAAGTGATTTTTATGCGACGAATAGAAAATATAATTTAAAAGCATGACTTTAAAATTTAAATTTCAACGGCAACGATGCTGCAGTATCCTTAGGCATGCCGCGACGTCCTATGGCAACATCATTGAAATTTCAATTTTGTCGTCGTATACGTATTAAAGTTATATTTCTATTTGTCGCATAAAAACCCCTTGCCATGCCGTGCCGCCACTGGGCGGCACTTACACGCGGTTTTTGGACCAAAAATCAACAGAAAAATTGGCTAACAAATTGTCAGTCTGTGATTGGGTGACTGAAAAATCAACAGCCAGTTGGATCACTTGACATGCATTTAACCCGACAAATGTCATGAACAAGTGATTGTTCATACCCGCACTGCTGTCGCGGCTATTTTGGCGCGAAGCCCGCATCTGTCAAGCTATACACCTGAAATGACAATAAGAATAATCGTGAAAACCATTGAGTGCTAACTTGTTTTAGTAAGCGATCGTTTGATGGGTTAATTTGTTGTTGGTTTTCATTGTAAAAACCGTGTGTTAAATGTGCAAAACGATTTCCTGTTAATGTATACCACAGTGTTGTAGCAAAATTTATGTAGGTACACCATACGAATAATTTATTTATATAATTAGATATTTAAGTGCAACGGCTATTCAATTAGCATAATGATAATTGTGTTGTATGTTTAAAAGGTACTATAACATTTCCTATTAATATAAGTACAATATCATAGTAAAATGACACCTCATAACTACGTAAATGTCTAATAACTGCTCTCAAATTACGATGTTTATTTTTTACATACTTCTTTGACATATTCTTTTATTATTTGACATTATATACAGACAATAAAATTCTAATTTCAACTCTTTATTAGTGGTTGTAATGGCAACCATATCACTTCGTTTTAATAGGTTTTTATATTTTATTTATCCTTCTGATAGATTCTTTTATATTTTGTAAATGTGAGGACTTTGTAGGCCTTGTAGACTTTAGATCTGTAGACCATTTTTAGGGTTCCGTAGTCAACAAGGAACCCTTATAGTTTCGCCATGTCGTCTGTCTGTCTGTCTGTCTGTCCGCGGTTTAGCTCAAAAACTATTGGTACTAGAAAGTTGTAATTTGACATGAGTATACACGTTAATAACGCCGAAAAAGTAGTAAAATAAAATTTTGAAAAAAATAATTATTTAGGGTACCTCCCCTACATCTAAAGTAGGGATGATAACTTTTTTTTTCGTTCTCCCCATAGTGTGGGATATCGTTCGATAGGTCTTTCAAAAATATTATGGTGTTTGAGAAGACCGTTTTTTGATTAAGTAAACCTTTCGTGACTTATCAAGCTTTAAAGTACCAATTTACGTTAGAGTCAAGTGTCCCCCCCCCCCCTTTACCAACTAAACGGTTGTAGTTAGAAATTCAAATGTCACGGCAGTAGTACCTATGTATAACGAAGTTTAAAGGAAAACTATCACACTAAAGTGGGCTTTACAAGTTTACGAGTAATAGTCTACCAATTGTATTAGACTCGAAAATTTCGAAGAACTCCATAGAAATATCGATAGATGACGCTAAGCGTCAGTTGTATCGCGCTATTGTTTCATTCCTAAATAAGTTTTATAAAAAAAAACAGTTGTTATATCGGCTATGACAAGTCTTATCCAAACCTCAAAAAAAAATTTAAACTTTCCGTGCAAAATTGTCGGATCAGGTGAGGATTTGTATAGGAAGTCAAATTAGGTAGGTAGTCATGTTTGGCTTTTAGTTGGAGCATGGTACGAAACTATCAGTCAGCGAATATGACCCGAACTTGGCTGTTATAAAAACTACGGAACCCTACACTGCGCATGGCCCGACACGCCCTTGACCAGTTTTTTTTATTATTTTATAAAGTACCTGGTACTTGTTGACAGGCCTATGCTGTCCGCATAGGCCTGTCAACAAGTACCAGGTACTTTATAAAATCCCATACCTACTTTAATTTTAAAACATTGTAAAAGCCAATTATTTTTAAAAGAGTAACCGTGGAGTTTCTTTAGAACCGTGCATCTACCTTCTGACGTTTCATAAGTGCCCATGCAGGTTTATGTGAAATAAAATATTTTTATTTTGAATAAATATGCAAATGATAGAATATTTTACTGAATTATTCTATAGTAAAATATGGGAATAATTGTTTGTTGTTAATAAAATTGTTCTTCTACAGTTACATTAAATCTGTAAATTTTCTAGAGGTCATCTCTGGGATACTACATTTTCTACACACATTTATAAGTCCCATATACATGAGAATTTTGGGGACTATCACATAGTGACGGAAATAATGTGGAGGAAAAGTTAGACCAGTTTAGAACTTAATGAAAATAAAAAGCATGTTCCATGTCAGCTTCTTGTTTTGTTTTGTATTTTTGGTTCCTGCTGTAAAAAATAACAATGGCTGTTGTTGTGTTGACTGATGTCTTATCACCAGTTTCTTTACAAACAGAACTAAAAATAAATACTAGGCATTCTGTAAAGGAAAAACTGGTGGTATCAGTTACTCGTACATAAAATTCATCAATGTGAATATATTTCATAAATAATTCACTTTATATACAGGTGTCCCAGAAGTTCACTTTATATGCAGGATGTCCTAGAAGTTGATGTTAATCCGGAATCTGGTAATAATAGTTATCAAAACAATATAAATATTACCCGCACCCTGATTGCGTAACACAATATCAATCTCAATCTGAATCATTTTGAAGAATATTGCTAATCCATTTCTTCATATGTTCGAAAAATGTGTCTTCTCAACGTAACTTCAAACGTAAATAACGCAATGAACATTGTTGAACTATCAAAATGAAACCCATGCTACCGAGTTTAAAAATATTTTTGCTGTGGCAACAAAAAAAATCTGTCAAGACAATTTTTATTAGGCCACATTATGCTTTATGAATAATTTTTAGTATTTTTATGATGAATGGATGTGTATGAAACCAAACGAAACCTACAGACGACAGCAGGTCAAGCTACCCGAAACAGTCAACTTTTTCCAATCAATCTTGAACCTTAATGCTTTAGCGATAAAGTTGAAAATCTAAAGAAATTTGACAGATTGTAGTAGCTTGATGTGCTGGCGTCTGTACATACAATATGCGCCAAAGATTTTCGAGTCTATGAAGTAAGTTAGCTTCGGCTGCTCTGGGTAGTGTTTTCTTTGTTGAAAAGTAGGTAGATGAAAGTCCCAAATATTGCGGGGAGGAAGGTCTCCAGGATAAATAAAAAGACGTGTCGCATGCGCAACCTCCTTTTTAAAGTCTGTAACAGATAAGAGAATCTGATCTGCAGCTAACGTTAACAAACACAAAAGATCAGAAGCGCGTACAGCTTACTGTTCCCGGAAATTAGTTCCTTGTTCTTTATCAGCTTCCGTAAACACAGATTTTAATATACATGTCTTAGTTTCATCGTCACTAAAGAAAAAATTACGATTCATAAATAATGGCGCCGATTCCCTTGTTCACAAACTAAACTAAAAAGTTCAGGGCTTTTTTTTTTTCTATTTCATTAAGTGTCTAAACACACTATGCCGAAGGTACGCGACTGAAGTTCGACATGATTACTACGCCTGCAATACTATTTAATGAATTACTGACGAAACATTATGCCGAAATTACGTTGCGTTATAGCGTGTAGCCGAACTTCGGTCGCGTATCTTCGGCATAGTGTGTTTGTACACTAAGAAAAGGACAGAACATAAATATTAGTTTAGTCCTATTAAATTAGTCAACGCCAGACGTAAATTGACGTATTTTTTGTTACCAATTTTACCACGTCTATGACTAACTAAATACGGACAAATAAATCCCAATATGTAGAAAATATTTTGCTCATACTGGCAACTGGATTGAACCGTCATTGTCATATCGTCAAGCAAGACGTCATTGTCATTCAGATTCAAGCTCAACCCATTCATTATTGATTTATTGTTGTGTTGAAAGTGGCAAACTCCATCCAACCATTGGGAACCGCATTGAGTATGTTGCGTTTTCATGATTCTTACTGAGTTATATCATATAGTTCGAAATAGTACAAGCTTCAATTTACGAAACAGTGTTCAGTTAGTATGGAATTCACCGTGAATGTCTTTACTCTAAACTGTTGGTAAGTTTTGATAACACTACTTTTACCTTAATTTACTTTATCAAATGGCATGATACTGCATAAATTGGTTTTCAACAAACTGGTTTATAAACGAATTTGAAACAAGTAAACCTCACATACAATCAATGAATCACAGTACAGTTTGTTAATTAACTTCAAGGTCTGAATATCAACTGCTTCATTCTGTGTTAATAACCACTATTGTTTAACTGGCCAGTGTCTGAAACTCTACGTCAAAGCGCGTATTTTAGAATTTAACGTAAATAATAACCACTAAGTTTATTATTACATTTACAGGGGGATACCAGGAGTGTCTAAAAACAGAAAGAAGCGTTTTGAAGCAATAGCTCAATATTTACAAGAGAGCTCTCATACTATAGTGTGTTTACAAGAAGTATGGAGTGAAAATGATTATTTGTTTTTGAAGAAGAGTTTGAAAAGCAATCTACCATATTCACACTACTTTTACAGGTTAACACCATAATAATATCTGGTTAATAGGAAGTTCTGCTTAAAACACATTAAGGGCTGTATTACAAAACCTTACTCAAGACTCGAGCATTACTTAAAACTTAAATGAGTTTTAAGTAGTAATCCTTGAGTTTTAAGTGAGGTTCTGCAATACAAGCCTAAATGTTTTTGTGAAAGAATAGTGAACAAAAGTAAATCATCATTGTACCAAGAATTGAAGTAAATATAATATAGATTATTATGGGCAGCATACTTTCATTAATTTCTTCATATTTCAGTGGAGTACTTGGGTCTGGCCTCTGTATATTTTCAAAATGGTTAATGCGAGATGTCTTCTTTCACCAGTGGCCATTAAATGGCTACATTCACAAGATACATCACGGAGACTGGTTTGGAGGTAAAGGAATCGGTCTTTGCCGTATTCAGTATGGTGATAGACTAATTAATGTATATTGTACACATGTGAGTAGTAAGTAAATATTTCATATAATTAAAATTATTTAAAATCTTAGGGGATAAGCAAGATTTTCCTATGATGATTTTTTTGTAAAAGTTTTAGCATGTGGTTTGCACCCAGTGTTTCCAAGTGTATTTAACTTATAGAAGTTTCATGATATAGTGAGATTATAGATATAGATTATAGCTCTCTCACTAACTTTAGCTAAATTGAGTTAGATAAAAATTGATGTGTGAAGTCAACGGACACATTATGCTTTATCTGTGATCAATCATTAAGACATTAGCTTTATAATATTTATAGGATGCATATGATAGTCTTGGATGTGCCATACTTATGTATTTAATCATTTGACAATAACTCAAACAGTTCATATTGAAAATTTGTAAATTAAATCAAAACCTAATGAAACAACAAACATCGCACTAACTTCAAGGCGCTTATTGTTTCAGCTCCATGCAGAATACCATGAGGATGATATCTATTTGGCACACAGGGTGCTACAAGCATACTTAACAGCGGAATTCGTTAATTTGACTACTGCACCTGCTGACATATGCATACTGGCAGGAGATCTAAATGCAGCACCTGAAGATTTATCATTCAAGTAATTTTCTTTTTAAGTTTTGGTGTAAGAAACAAAACTTCTGACCGTCTTATCGCATTTTATAAATATTTTTTTCTTTTCCAGGATAGTGACGCAGCTTCCCCCACTTGTGGATCCTTATGACAAAGACCCAGACTCAAAGGACCTAGCAAAGTCAAAGGCCCTAGGAACCAGCGACAGTGCTAACAATAGCTATGCAGACCCTAAACAAGTCAAGATTTGTCCTGAAGGAAAAAGAATAGATCATATTTTATATAAAGTAAACCCTGCATGGGAGGTATGTTTGTTTACAAGTCTTTGCATGGTTCAGGTATTTTTTTAACACGAGATGTAATCTATCTTCGTTAATTTTTCAGGTTGAAGTAACCAATTTTGGCAGCCCATTGCCTGACCGAGTGCCTGGCAGAGATTTTTCATATTCTGATCACAATGCAGTTTCTGTACAATTACATGTAAAACCAACTGACAGTACCTTAATAAAAAGACACGTTGGTTGCTGCAGCAGTGATAATGAATTTGATGAAACTGCTACGCAAGCTATTCAAGTTTGTAAGGAGGCAATGACCAACTTATCTAAATTCAAAACATTATATTTATCTATTGGTGGACTGATACTCTTATTCCTAATTGGCACGGTTGGTTATTGGCCGAACAGTATATTTTATGACATAATTAAAATATTTGTTACTGGTCTTTGCTTCTACTATCTCATACTGGGAACAATTTGGCACAAAATTGAAATGAATTGTTTAAAGGCTGGACTTAGTGCCTTAGAAAATTTCTGCAGGACGAGGATTCAAACGAAGAATGACACCTATTGTAAATAATTATTATATGCTTGGCTTATTACAACACATAATCAAATAATTGCATATCAACAAGTTACTTAAAATAATATATTATAATATGTTTATAAGGAATGTATGCATTCCACTTTTAACGCGATTACGAGGATTCATATTATGAGGCTTATATTCTACATACTATTTGATTAGATAAGAAGTAAATGAAGTACAGTAGAGAATATTAAACAAGTATTAAATCTCAGATCTAGATTGATGATCAAGTGTTTCTTCTAAAGATTTTAAGCATACCTACCTAATTAATATATGCAATATCTTATTACTAAACTACGCATAGTTTGCATTTTTACAGCAAGTGATATCTAGATGGTATATTTAATGACATTCCCAGAAAAAAAAGCTTTTTTAACATTGTTAATGCATTTTAAATTCTATTCAGTCTGAAAACACTACCTTTCACTAGTCAGTACTTTAATTATCGTATTATTGTTTAATACTTTTAATGGAGTTGCTAAAATGTTTATTAGAACAATAAAGAATTAAAATAATTATTGATTTTACTTTCTGATCTGCTTCTTGTGTAGGTATACTCATATTTGTTTGTTGTGTTGTATGGCACAGCACAGTACAGAACCCAAGTCAAATTTGCATAAAACCAACATCTGGGGGTTTTTTTTTTTGGTGGAAAGTCATCAAATGATCTCTCCCGCTCTGGGCTGAGCGGAAGGGCGTGTCAGACTTTTACTGACTAAAACCCACCCGTGTTCCTTCAGTTGCCTGTGCCAGGGGCCACGGTATCTCTTTCGAACAACCCGCGGCCCTGGCAGGCATCGGCCCTAGCGGACCCCGTCAGTTCGAGCTGACGGGGTCCGCTAGGGCCGATGCCTGCCAGAGCCGCGGGTTGTTGTGCTGACATCTCTTTGAGGCGCGCGTGGAACACAACGCGCCGTCGACCCGGGCCTAGTCCTTACCGCGCGGCGACCTGCCCATTGCTCGCCGCCCGCGCCTACGGTGACCGGCACCCTAATTGCGTAACACACGATCAATCGGAATCTGAATCATTTTGAAGCTCCGCCTCCTCTGAGAGCATTACTGTTTCGCAGGAGGTGACGGCCTCCCAAGCAAACTCGCTCCGTACAATGGCCTGGACCAGAAGCGGTCGGAAGTGTCCCGCTTCCGGCCACTTCCGGCCGCTTCTGGTAAATCTGATCGCCGCCACGAGGACGCGGCGGTGCGCCAGAAGTACCGCTTTCTGAATCAAGGCCTTGACTTGATCCTTATTTTTATTATTACAGTTCCTACTGCTAGGGCTCAAACCTACTCTCTATTATACGCGCTCCACACTCACTTAAACTGAATTAAACCATACCTGAATGTAGGTAGGCATTTTTTATTAAAATTTCTTTTTTTTAAGATTAAGTAAGATATAATATAAATATACAGCAAGACATTTAACAGAGAGCGTTACCTTTTACCGGTAATACAATATTAAAAAAATATTCCCATTTTCTTTTAGTAAAAATAAACTATATTTTCGGATAGGTATGTACTTACATTTAAAAAAATATTTAATGAAAATTAAACAAAGTTATTATAATACAAGAATGTGCTAAAATTAAGTATCGATAAACATTATCAACCATCGCTTTCGACTCCCTAATTGCACGCGTGTGCATTGAATGTTCGCAAAAAGCAAATGTTTACAAGTGAATGCCACGCCCATTCTATGCATGTGTGCTATTAGAAATTGATTTAGTGTAGCTGATTTCTTCTTAGTGTGCGTGATCAAAATTAAGTGTGTGTCGTAAGTACACTATTTGTTAATGTTGTAATTATTTGGGTGGGTGATAAGCGGTGGCACTAGGACTCCTTACTATTCCGCAATGAAGTCAAACCTCCGGATATCTATGGGCCAGGCTAATACATTATAGTGGCTTGGGACGACTGTCAAATCTTGTATTATTAGTTCGGGACCCAAACGAATATAATGTCCGTATGTGATACGGAGTAGGACATGCCCGTAGCTTCGGCCGAAACTACGGATTCCTTGCTTAGGGGCGTGACCCCCTGAACCCTTCTAAAACATGGCCCTGCCAAGAACACGGTTCATAGTGAGGTATTTAGAATCAAGTAAGAAAATAGAACTGTGTATGCTAAACAAATATTTTATTTCTAAAACTTAACATAGAGGTAATTATAATTACATAGTCAGATTAACGTAAATATCACAATTTATACTAATATTATTATTCATAATTAGTTAGTACATACTAATATACAATATTATTGCAGATCACCATAAAATAAACAACAACAAAAAAATAAACAATTCAGGATGTTGGTACTTTGGTTGCAAAATAAGGAATGTACAATTTAACTATCAATCTTTTAGTCGAATATTCCTGTTACGTGTGATGCATTCTCGATTAGTTTTTATAAAGCAATATTATGTAGCACCAAGCCACTACGTTCGATTTTCCTAATATGCAAAATGACTATCACTCTGTATCACATTTTATACTTTAGGGTCGTTATTATGATTATCGAGGTCAAGTAAAGGCTCCGTTTCAGAGTTCGTTGACACCGCAGCTAGAGTGCTGTCAAGCGATCCGTAGGCAGACGGTCTGACTTCCACAGGCGGTGGTTCGAGGTCTACAGTGAGGTTCGGAGCCGAACCAGACGGGATTGGTTGCTCGCTCATCAATCTTGAACTTTCGTCGTATCCACGCGCCATGTGGTACATTGATTTACCTCGAAGTCTTCGACTAAATGAGCTCCCTGTCGGAAAAGAAAATAGTATTACGTTTTATAACATTTTAAAAAGAATCCTGTTAGGCACTGGGTTCTAATTAATTACTTAATTATTAGGTGAATGAGTATGCAGAGGGGCATTGGCGCCGATTCCCTTGTCCACAAACTAAACTAAAATTGAGTTCAGTGCATCTTTTTCTTTCTATTTCATTAAGAAAAGGACAGAAGATAAATATTAGTTTAGTCCTGTCAAATTAAGATACTCCATAGTGGCGCCGATTCCCTTGTTCACAAACTAAACTAAATTTAAGTTCAGTGCATCTTTTTCTTTCTATTTCATTAAGAAAATGACAGAAGATAAATATTAGTTTAGTCCTGTCCAATTAGTCAGCTCCTCCCATGTTTTTAATCACGTCTAAACTGTCTATGGAGTACCTTAATTTGACAGGACTAAACTAATATTTATCTTCTGTCCTTTTCTTAATGAAATAGAAAGATTAAGATGCACTGAACATAAATTTAGTTTAGTTTGTGAACAAGGGAATCGGCGCCATTGAGACCCCCATTGTAACAGCTATTTTATAGAAGGCGAGCGTATTACTATTAGTAACTGCACACAAAACTAGACACTAGCCAGGCTGCTACTGAGATTATCCTAATTAAAAACCCAATAACACCACTCGACTGGGGATTCGACGCCAGGAAGATACTCGGCAGTCGCGCTTGCGATCACTAGACCAATGTAGAGTCAATTGATTAATGCGTCATGTGCACTCAATTGTGTACCGACACTTTTTCTATTGAATCATAGTCCATTAGTAAGTATCCAAAGTCCAAACACAAATGATAAAATAATGCTCTGGGTGTAATTGAAGAAATTTTTTTTGGTACTTATTCATTTCTTAATAATTAATAAGGTTTCATGTGCAACAGAGCAGTGGCCAAGTGGTAACGCCCGCGACTTACGAGTTGCAGGTCGTAGGTTCGAACCCAGATAGGCGCTTTACTTTGTGTAAATTATTTCATTACCACTGCTCTCAAAACGGTGAAGGAAAACATCGTGAGGAAACCGGCATGTCCTAGAACCAAAAATTCGAAGACATGTCACATTTGTCAACCCGCACTGGGCCCGCGTGGTGGATTTTGGCTCACTCCCTCTCTTCGAGAGGCCAGTGTCCCAGCAGTGGGAACATTATAGGCTGTTTATGTTATGTTGTGAATGTTGCAACATACCTACGACACCAAGGTGCTCAGATATATCTCTCTTGACGTCAGACACATCCCACATCGCGAGGAAAGATCCGAGGCATGACGGCGACGGGTTTTGTGGAGACACGTACGGTTTGTACGAGAAACTGTAGTGGTGAGCTATCGCTGCTAAGAACATTTCTATGCATATCAAAAAGTCCTGTAAAAAATATCACTATGAGAAAAGTTCGTTTGTTGTACAGTCAGGGTAATTAATTGTTAAGCAAATTGACCATACGTCAATTTGCCATTTGTCAAAGAATAATGTGATTTAAATATAGGTACGGTAGAGGTCAGTCGGTCAGTTTGGGTTTCTTAGTAAAATGTCGTGACATGTTTCTTATTGTTTTTTGGCGTTTTGACAGTACCAGCGGATATGAATCGTCAGTTCGCTTAACAATTAATTACCCTGACTTTACATAAATTAATATTTTTTAAAAGGTCAACTAACAAATTAGAATTTTATTTAACACTAATAACAACTTGTTATTGTATTTGTATTTTTATTGGAGATAGATTTCAAGGACAACTGCGGGGTGATTGCGTAACACACTAAGATAATATATATAAGGGGGCGTTCATAAAATACGTGAGATGTTTAAGGGGGGGAGGGGGTCGAGTCAAATCTCATCTAATCTTACGTTGGAGAGAGGGGGGTCTCGGCAAATATCACGCAATTTTTTTTCTGATTGAAACAAAAAAAAAAAAAAACTATTTCGGTACTATTACGATTGTACATGCTTAAGATTTAATCTGAATGCCTTCATCAGCACGCCTTATGATCTCTATTGCCCAAGTGTACGTGATGATTTAGAGTAAAGATGCTGCAGTACATGCGGTATTTACTTTGCATCTAGCACAAGAGCTGCAGAGCATAGGCGAGCAGCTCACATTGCACCAGCTAAGCAAGTGCGTATGTTCCGCAAAGTGCGACCCTTAAGGATTGTCACAAGACGAGCTAATGAATTACTGTGCGCAAGCACCAACGGCTTAGAGTGGCTAGATCAGAACGAAGTTGAAGGAGCAGATGATTTTACTGAAAATCATATGGACATGTTGCTTCCAATAGTCTCTCTTGAGACCGCGCATGATTCTCCATGGACTGAATTAGAGTAGATATTCTTTTTTTAATCACAGTAGTTAGATTTAAGTATTCTATTGTTAAATTTTTATTACACTTATAATTAGGCTCTCAGCAATATTGATTACTAGTCTTAGGTAGTCGTAAATAAAAGCACGAAGCAATTTTTTTTTTTTTTTACAATAACAATCCAACGCGTTTACGTAAGAAACCCACCTTATGAAAAATCTCACGTGAGATTGGGGGATGGGGGAGAACTACAGAAAATTTCAAACAACACCTCACGTAATTTATGGACGCCCCCTAATATGTCATTTACGTTGTTGAGCAGACAAATTTTTCGAACATATGTATAAAGCATTGGATTAGCAATATTCTTCAAAATGATTCAGATTGTGATTGAATATGTGTTACGCAATTAGGGTGCTGGTTGTTGATGGCTTTCTAATGTAGAATTAATTTAAATTGGTATGGGAAACTTACCTGCAACTGAGAAGACTTGATTTTTATCTTATCAGAATCTGATATATCAAATATAGTTGATATCACCCCGCAATAGACTAATATATTAATTATTACTCCTTGGCTGTAAATTGAGAAGATTCGACATTATTCATGAGTTAAAAAAAACGAAATAATAAATGAAATTAGATAAAAAAAACTTACAAGAACGAGAAAAAGACTACAGCTTTTATACATAAGAATTTACCAATAGGCTTCATAGGTTTTAATTCAGTTTTATTTGCTCTGTAGAATAAAACAAGGCAATACATGGCAACAAATTGTGATAGATTGTTTATGGCTATCATGTATGGGAAGGCAACTTTTGGGCTAAAGTCACTCTCTCCATAGACCCCGGACAGTTCACATATCATTGATATAACTGTTGTTATAGGTCTCACTACTGTGTATTGAAGAATTCCATGCTTGCAATTATGTACGAATTCACTGAAACAAATAAATAAATTAATATTATACGGGGTCAAATTGTATAATCTAGCGAAACTGCAGATGTGCTACCAATATCTAAACACGATAAAATAAAAAAGATAAGTATGATGTTTTTTTCTTAGGAGTCAATGACCGCTGGTAGTGTTGTGCTTGAAGTGTGAGTTGAGAAAATGAGTTTAATCGTTTTTGATATCCATACAAATCACGTCTGTGAAGTTTACACAAAAAGAAACTTATATTTAAAATTGTATTTCAGGTAAATATACTAACAGTGCAACTTGATGACCCCACAAAAATAAACATCAACTTAATTTCTTTTTTCAAAGTCAAAGTCAAATCATTTATTTCAAATAGGCACATAGAAGGCACTTTTGAACTATTGTTTTATACACAAACATAATAACTTTTGTTTTATTATGTTTAGATATCAATATCCATCACTTCTGCGGAGTTACTCTAGCTAATTTAATTTGGCCCGGTAGTAATACTAGCAGTATAGTGTAATAGTTGTAGTTTAATCGATTAAACGACAGTAGACCCCCAGTAATCGGACAAACGTTTTGCAGGGCAGTGTCGGACTATTGAATTTATCGGATTATTGAGTACTGCCTAAGACCTATAGTTAAAATTGTTTTTCACCACTCAATTATTGTAAGTATAAGTGTAATGCATTGTTTTTATCACTATCTTAAATTTAAGAATAACAAATATTTTATCAGGTGCTGTGCAAATGTTTCAGTGATGTCATGTCATTGAGCTACTAAAATAGACAATTATTATAAGTGATAATACATATTAGTACAGATAGAAACTGAAAAATGAAACACATATTACAATGTTTACATACTTCTTTTTTCTATATTTCTAACCACAATATTAATTATGTTACAGTAATGTATACTGAATAGACATTGTATGACATTGGTTTTAAAGGTGGCTGAACAGCTGTAAATCTGTAACTGTGAATAAACAGCTGTACAATGAACTCTCTACTTTAAAGTGTAATCAAAGGTAAGAATTTGAATATTTTAAAAATATTTCATAACAAAAAGATAATCGAAACTACATTATAAAGAGAAGAGATTTGATTTTTTGTGTTTCTTTGTTACACTTCCACACTAAAATGGCTGTACGGATTTGAATGAAATTTGGCTCATGGGTAGACCATGACCTGGATTAGAACATAGCAATTTTTACTCTCAATATTTCAATGGGGTTGAGACTTATGCAGGTGAAACCACGGGGCGCGGTTAGTGTTTTATACATTGTTTTGATTTGGGATGGCAGATGTCAGTCACATAAATCATAAATGTATGTGCAGCCAGTCATAAATAACTGTGATTATACATAACTTGAGGATTAAGGAAAACATTTGCCTAATTTAGTGAAAGCTAACAACTGTCACATGTTTCTTACCTTCCCATTTCCCATGGTGTTAAACAACATAAAGGGAATATGTGATAGACTTGAGGCTTCGTTTCCAAGAGTGCCTCTAAATCATGGTCTTCATTAAGATAGTTCAACAAATACTTCATAAAATTGTAAATTACATAAGCTTCATAACATTCTCTTAGGGAATCAACATAAATTGATTGCTCTGGGAATTGCAGGCCTATCCACGCATTTAAAGCATATATTGGTACCATCCACAATATTCTGAAAATATTATAAACATTTATTTTAGCATTGTCAATAATTAAGTAAAGTTGCATGTTAACAAAATATGTTGGCACCTGTTTTAAAAATAATTAATTATCATAACTAGTTTACATGTCATTAATAATATTGGTAGTTAGCAAGTTTTAATTGTAAGTGATTAGAATCGATTTGCCTGTTGTTTATCAGAATTATATTGGAATAAATGTGATTACCAAATAAATAACTCACCTTATAATATGTTTTTGTAATATTGGCTTGGTATAATGAACAACATGTTGTGTTATTTGCCATATGGAGATAGGTACGGCGAGAAGAACAAATCCTCCACCAACCAAAGACCCTTGATCGGATTTCTTGAACCCATTGTGTATGGAATGGGCTATTAATATTGGTACTAATACTATAATTAATACAACATAAAGTGCGATCAAGAATGGCCTAATCCAAAGTCTCCACTGTCTTAAAAAAGATACAATTGTAGAAGAACACATTATAAAAACGTAACTGTTGTTTACCCTCTATGTGCCAAACATAATACGTTCTTTGCTTTTTAGTTAGTGATGTAGCGAATGATCATTCTACAAATTAGTGTCGAAGGGCACAGTAACAGCAAAGTACTTAATTCGTTAATAATATAATGAGATTAAAACTGCACAGTATTTCACAATGATAAAACATTCGAGGTCTTCTCTTTTGTCAGCCACTAGAGTACAGTTGTACTTTTACAACTGACAGTGACAAATGCACTAATGCACAGACTACAATATAATAAAGCACTATTGGCAGCTGAGTTTCAGCTGACAGAACACAGTGTTGCCAACGCAGCTAATCCACAGAGTAACAGATGACCACAGACTGACAGCCACGGCATCCTAAACCACAATAAAAATAAAAAACAGGCGCTTAGTATATTTCAGCAGTAAACAAAATGTGGTGCCTCCGCGTATGCATGGCTTAAACGCATATGTATGTAGCGTGTGCGTGACTAGCGTGTACGCTGGATGACAAGTTCTTATACGTATATCTAATATTACATTTATTATAGTCTAAAGAGTTTGAGAAAATAAAAGTTGAAACTAAACTGAAAACAGTGAGCACTGCTGAAGTTTTGATGCTAACTTGAATTTTGAAAATGTAATTAATTTTGATATTTTTTTCACTTATGAATTGGATAGAAAATGTAATGTTGTTAGGAGAGCCGAGTCCGAGCCTGCAAGAGATGTTCATCATACAACCGTAGTATTTCTATGTAGTCTGTGGGATAAACACTCATCAGATTGACGTCATAAAATTTGTTATGTTGCCATACTGAAAAATTTGAGAGAAGAAAAAAAAAACACTTTACAGGTGTTCGGTTTTTTATCAAAATGGTTTTGGTTAAAAGTTTTTAATTTCATTAGGAAATTCCTTCTTAGTTCATAGTAAATACAGACATTGCATATTAAAGCCAAAATAACACATTCAAAACGGGGATCCACTTATTTATGCATTTACAGTTATACGCGTAACACGTATTTTGTGCATCGAACTCAAGCATTGAATTAGGCCACATAGCGATCTCTCCCTAAAATACCGCTGTTCTGGTTGTCGACGTATCAAGCTAACGTGAGTTTGTGATTTATTACTGTGTGTTTTAGCTACTTGAATTCTTATACTATACATGGAATATGGTATTAAACCTTTTATACGATAGATTGTGTATAAAAAGTAATATAACGTGAATAGATAATTCGTATGTTTTCGTAAATGGGTCACCTCGCCATTCTTATGAGAAACAACTTGTTTTGTGTTTTAAAGCTGTTTGGGACATTGTTTAGTGTGTATTGTGTTAATTAACGCTGAAATATAATCGATTCGTTTTTGTTTTGACGTGTTTTTGTTTTCGTAGTCTTGGAAGGCGGGAGAGTGATGATCAGAAAGCCCACTACATGGTAATGTGATGTCATCAAAAGGGGAAACAGAGGCCGACTCCGGCACCGTGTCACCGAATTTATCTGCAGTCAAAAATGAACCGGTTAGTAAGCTCATCTGTTAGCTGTAACTTAGTTGTAGGCCAGTCAGGTTTACCTAGTTTATTAAATTGTAAATACTTAGTCTTATGTCTTACAAAATATGTTACAGATCAGTATAAGGATAAGTGTCATTGATGAACTTATTAATCTATATAAATAATTGCTGGATCACTGTGAGAGATGACTTTTTGAGACCTATTTAAATTTGTGTTGTTTTCGTTTTTATAGCTTTATTTAAACAACTTTGTATAAAGTATGCAAAATTAAAAAAAAAGGAGAAAGTATAGCCAAATATCCAACACACAAAACTTGTCTCTGGATAACTGGGGCAAGTTAACAGTACATAAATATTTTTTAGCATTGGTGTTTATTAGTTTTATTCATTCCCATTGCATTTATTATTTATGGAGGTTTATTGGCTTAATAATAATATGCACAATCTACTTCAAAGTAGGATTTCCCATAGCAATTTTACTGACATAACTGATAATTAGTGATAACAATACTCTAATAATCATAATAGGATTGCATTGCATACTTGATCATTAACATAAAATTTGTAATCTTGCTTATAAGAATTGACATTTCATTATTTTGAAACGATGTAATGTATTCTGAGAACAACAAGTTTTTGAAACAAGTCTGCATTTTTAAGTAGAATTTATTTAATTAAAATATTATGCACATTATAATCAAGGAATTGTTATAGAAATAAGTTTGTGCTATTAAATCATATAGCTTAATTTATATGCAAATTCTCTGTGGCATTTATTTCAAGTTCATTGGGATTCAACAATAAAACAGGTGTTTTAAAAAAGGATCTTTCTCATTTGGGTGCATAACTTGAAAGTATGTCACACCTGCACTATTGCAAACCAGAAAAGGCCAGAACTCGTTGGATGTTAGTTTTCATTTAAACAACATAGGGCATTTTTTTTTGCTAGCCTGTTCTGTCCGACGCCTATCCTCGGCATTAAGTAGACTTAAAATGATTAAATTGAATAAAAATTGACTCCAAAAGTTTTTTGGCATTTTTCCACTCCACTTTCACTTCACACCACATTATGACTAAAAAAAAAAACAGCACTCTAATTGCGTAACACACTATGGATCTCAATCTGAATCATTTTGAAGGATATTGCATTAGCAATTACAAATTCTGCTCAACAACGTAAATAACGCAATGAATGTTGTTGAACTGTCAAAATGAAAGCCATTGCTATTGATAGTTTGTTAATTTTACGCAATTACCCCGCAAGTACTCCTAAATGATCACTTTACTATTTTTTTATGATAAGTCAAAGATAATTGAATTACTCAATAAAAATGTTATAGCAGTTCAAAAATTTGGTTCACTAGTATTTTAAATCATAATGTTGAAGTGGAAAAATGTAAACCGACTTTTGGAGGCCACTGTATACTAACTTAGCAAAAGAACATCAAAATGCTGTCTATTTTATCAGAGCTATCGGTTAAATACATTTTTAGGCCACTTGTTTTGAAGTGGTGACCTAAATGTTTATTACCTTTAACCATCAGCTATCTTTATATTAACTTTCACCTAAAACTAATGGCTTGCTACTTTTGGCACTATTAAAATACAGTTGTCCCATTTTGAGAGTGGTTATTGCCATTTAATTCTTTTAATAACATCCTCTTCTACTGAAAGTTGGCCAATTTTGCTATTGTAATTCTTTTCCTTGCATAGAATTAAACTCAAAATGTTTCACTCAGTATCCTATGCTTATAGCTACGGCAGCAATGAGTTTGGCTAAGATTGTTTTATACCAATATCATGTCATGTAACTGAGGAAAATAATCTTTACTACTCTTTGGCTGCAAACTATAGTGATCTTTAGACCTAACACTATGAAGTTGCATCATGTGATTTAGAACAGTATGCACTGTTGTTCACACTGGAAATCTAATTAATTAATGTAAAATACAGCAATCAAAACTTATTTCTATAATAATATTTTCTATAAGTAACTAAAGTCTCAATTCAGTATAATTAGTAGCAGTGCTTCTGGCCGTATTTTTCATACTATATTAACATTTTCAGGTGGCCACCAACAGCAAAGAAACTCCAAAAAGGGGTGGCACATTGTTAAAATGTACCACATGCAATAGTTTTAGTACTTTAAGTAGTCGAGCCCTAACCACCCACATGGCCCAATGTTCCCCTGACAACAACAATGTGGCAGCTGCACAAAACGCCGACCCCCGACCTCACAGAAAGCTGTTTGAATGCGACGTGTGCAACATGAAGTTTTCAAATGGCGCCAACATGCGCCGACACAAAATGAGGCATACCGGAGTAAAGCCGTACGAATGTCGCGTTTGCCAAAAAAGATTCTTCAGAAAAGATCACTTGGCAGAACATTTCACAACTCACACCAAGAGCTTGCCGTATCATTGCCCAATCTGCAACCGAGGATTCCAGCGCCAAATTGCCATGCGCGCGCACTTCCAAAATGAACACGTTGGACAGCATGACCTCGTTAAAACTTGCCCCTTGTGTAGTTATCGCGCTCCCACCATGAAGAGCCTCAGGGTTCACTTCTTTAACAGGTAATTCAATTTCTTTACTATTTAAACAGGGGTGACGCTTATACTGATTGGTTTTGCTAACAGCAGCCTTTCTTGTGACTGGTTTATTTTAAATGCATTGTGTGAATATTCTATTACAAAATATCAGATAAATATATACAGAATCTTCCTATAACTCGGTATTTTATTTTACAGACATGGCATCGATTTGGACAACCCTGGTCCAGGCAATAACTCTTCAGTATCTCTCCTTGCTGCGGGTATCGCCAATGCCGCGTACTCCGATGGTACAATGGATCCCAGTGCTATCAACGCCCTCGGCGCGTTAGGATCCAGCCTATCAGTATCTGTCGCTGCTACATACTCAGATAGCGGTGACAGCAACGGCGCCCGCTCCGTGGATAATGCAACACCACCCATGCACTATTTGACCCCACATGTAGAGATTTCAATGGCTGACAATAACGAGACTTTTTCTCCAGGGCAAAACCATTTAGGCAACTCAGGTAACTATGGCTATATAGTGTAAAATTTATGTTTTTGTTTATTAAAGTGGATATTAAATTATCTACAAGGTATGTATTGGGACAATAGGAAGCTCTTATGCAGGAGTGTGTGATAGATAACTGGGGAATGGGTTAAATAAAGTAGTTACAGTTTTCTTTAGTAGGTAATCAGGTAGTCAAGGCTTAGTTATAAGTATTGAGCATTCTATGCAACTTTGATACGAAGACCATTTATGAGAAATGATAGTAGGCATTCCTGTTACGCTTGCGCAGATAAAAACCCCAAAACAATAACATCTGACTTCAAAATACCTTATTGAAAAAGTTACTACGTAACAAGGAAAAATAATTCTAATGAAACGATTTTATCTAGTTTTTTGAATAAGTTTTTTTTTGTACCAAAATGTTACCTACCTGCAAGTAACGTTTAAATTCGTGGTTACGTTGAGTTGCATAATCATAAAAGCAGAAAGACATTAATGATATCGGCACTGATTTCGTTGCATGCTGAAATAAAAGTATTGCTGTCTTTCTACCACGCGAAACACGAATGAGACAGCACGTTTTTTAGATATGGAATTATCTGTAAGATTTTAGTTAAAAGTTAAACCAACAGCGATAATCTTCTAATAATAATAATTATTAATAATTTATAAATAATATAAATTAACATATTCCAATGTGTTATAGAATCGCGCATGAACGGCGAAGGCCCCAGCTCACCACAATCCGGTGACAGCGCAATCGCTAGCAGCTCCCTATCAGCTGGATTACCTACTAACATTACTCCGTCCATCACTCTGATACCCATAAAACAGGTAAGCCATGCTAAAGTAACACCACACCAGTATTACAATTATACTAAAATAGTCTAATGACATGCATTTAGAGTTTAAAATCCTACAATAATATTTTGTTTTTCAATGTTTCAGGAACCCAACACTCAAGAAGAATCAGGCAATAACGATATGCGGGAAGGCGAAACTAATGGGGGCGATAAACGAGGCGTATCCTCGAGTCTGTCATCTCTGATCAAGGTGTCACCGCTAAAAAGTTTATTAAGAGAAGATTTGCGCCGGCGCATCTCTGCTCGTGGACGCGCTCGCGGCTCTAGCGTACGTTTATGTCGAGTTAAATCATTAAGAATTAACATAATCTTTTCAATTTGGATTAGAGAGTAGTAGTTGTTCTCTCATATACGCCTAAATCTTCCACTTCAGCCTTGTTGTTTCTGTTGCAGGCTTCTCGTGCCTCTCCGTCCGAAGGCGGTATGATCACGTCGACACACGGGGACGCTGCCATGCTGCCTTCGTCTCTCGTATGTACGTTTTGCTCTATAACCTTCCCGGACTCCACACTGTATTTCCTCCACAAAGGCTGCCACTGCGACTCCAACCCCTGGAAGTGCAACATCTGCGGCGAGCAGTGCTGCAACGTGTACGAGTTCAACTCCCACCTGCTGAGCAAGAGCCATCAATGACTGTTTGCAGGGGGGCCGTTCGATCACTGACTTTTGGTTTGATGATGCACTTCTCGTATGCTATGTGTGCATAGTCCGTAAGCACTTCGAAGATACTACACCTTATACTTAACATATTTACGGTTATTAGATACAATTAATTGTTTCTCTCATCTTGTTTTGTGTGTGTAACTACATTCCTTATTTAAAGCAGGCACTGTATGTTGAAGTGCTTCGAATATGCTATATGCTGAACGTCCCCCCGAAGCTATTGTTTATTTTTAAAGTGCAAATTATGTCAAGGTATATTTAGTGGTTAAAATAGTTAATGTGCGAAGATATTTATGTGGATATTTTAGTACTTAAATAAAAAAGGGATATGAGGTTATAAAAAAAATTAAATACGAGGTCGTGTCTAATAAATTTGAGTTATAATAAGACTTATAAAATAAGCTGAAGTTCAGCAGTAATTGTTATTACTTACATTCCAAATTATGACGTATACATTCCATTTCGTGAGATTGACGAAAATTTTTCAGTCTTTGGTGGGGAATAAAGTAACTACCTACTCAAATTATCTTAAAAATATTTTATATTTATTTTTGTCTTGAAGTACTTAACTGTACATTACCGTGATTTAAAAAGAATCCATTTTAGAGTATTTTGGTGCGATAGTGAATTTTACAAATGTTTATTAAAATAAAACTTATGGTGAAGAGTGTACAAATTAATATATATTTTTACATTTCGCTGTTGAGAAGTTATAGAAAGGCAAAGCCTATGATATCCGTGATGGTTTAATTATTGTGATTGTGTACAGACAGGAATTATAAATTCTACATTCCGTTTTTATTTATGTTTCCTTTTATAAAGTGCATGTAATGCAAGTCCACGACTAATACTTAATGTACAAGTTAAATTATTTTGTTGTTATTATTTATTTTTTTCTAAAATACTTACATATTTTACATTCTTAGAATTATAAATTTCATTATGTACTTAAAAAGTCGATCGACTATTTGTAGTCAAAAAGCACTTTCTGTTTCGAGTTCCATTTGAGATAAAAGTAACAAATAAAGTTAGTTTAAATTGTTGTAACTTAAACAACAAATTATCGAGTGGCTATACTTAGCACATTTGCTCAATTAAGCTCAAGCACGGAGCATGTTGAGTGTTGTACTCGCACAAAAGCATAATAATATTAGTTCACATACATTTTCACAGTCTGAAATACTCCACAGAAAGTTGCAAGTGCTTTTATTGGTGCCTGTTAAGATAGATTCGTTATTTATTAATATTATATAAAATTTCAAGCAGGCAGGTTGGCTAATCTTTGTTGAGTTCTAAGCTCCTTATTTTATGGATTAATCAAAATAGGTAAATAATTTATTTTAAGAAAAATGCTCAACTTTGTGGTAAACGATTTTATCATCTTTTTTGTAGCAAATACTACTAAATTATCTTTTAAACATTTACCTTTAAAAAAAAATTGTTTTTATAATCAGGACTATGTTTTTAATAAATCAAATTTCTAGACTATCCACACTAACGAAATTAAGAAGATAAGCGTCGTATTTTTTGTTTCGTATAGGTAATATAGATGTTATTTCCTATTTTTAGGTACATTTTTGTACAACGTATTCGTTTTTCATAACATTGGTGAATCCGTTCCATTCTTTGTTTTAACCTGAGATTTACATTCCTTTAGCAATTAAGTACTTAATATCGGTTGTGGTCTTGCCTGATAAGTTTACTAAATTGACTTAGATGGAACTGAAATTATGTTTACCAACGAAGTTTATTTTGTTTTGTTATTGCATTGGTATTAGGCTAGCAGTCGGCGCACGCGGTAGTCCGTCCGTGGGTTGCATGGACATAGTGAGTTACCTGAAATGAGCAACACATATTTATTTTATAGAGATTCTTATATTATGCTGTTTCAATTGTTGGTTATGTAGAACTTGAATGTTTTATTATATATTTTGGTCCCGGCGCGCCGCAATTAATGTTAATACAAGTGTAGGTTTAGTATAAGAGCTATTAATATTATTAATCGGTAACCCCCGTTGGGCGCCTTTACTTAATCCGTCCATATCTAATGATAGATATTGCCTTTAATATTTAATAGAGTAATATATTTTATAGATTCTAGGTGTAATTAAGAACAGATCTTAAATATAAAATCGTTTTCAGAATGCAGAGGTTTAAAGATGTAGTTGTATTTATTTAACTTCTATTACATGGATGTTTGCATTGTTAAAAAATCAACATAGAACCTCGTTTAATGAATTTCAATTGTTATGCAGTGGTTCTTGTTTGGTTCATTTGCAATGCAGCAATAACATTGTTGATTGTTGCGGTTTGAAGTAAATATTTTATTTTTTTGTGTGGTAGTAATACAAATTGTAAACTGTAAAGTATTCGACGTTGTTTTAGAATATTGTTGACCTAAAATTATATCATCAATCGTGTAGATACAAACAGTATTTTTAAAGTAACATTTTGGGAACTTTTTCCTAATTGAACATTGTCATTTATTTAAAAAAATAATTGATTCCTACTTTGAAACTAGAGCAGCATGACTTACAATAACGGATAGATTTGGTTGTATCTTAAATGAACACTATAATATACACCATATAATATGTAATAATAAAAGCAGAATATTTAGTGTAGCGATCCTCACCTTAATACCAAAACACAGCTTACCAACATTATAATTTTATTTTAAGTTGTTATGTATGTAATATAAGATAGAGAAATTAACAAGGTTGAAAGCAATTAGTAACTATAAGCAGATTAAATTTGTCGTTGATATTTTTCTGTTACTTTATGATATCAATATTAAGAGAAATAATATCAAACTGTACTAAAACTAATATTTACATAGGGTTACTACTTACGAGGAACCAGTTTGGAATCATGAGTGATAGTTACTATATCAAATTGTAGCAGATTGTGCCTTAGATCAATAGTTTAATATTGATTATATTGTCATTATATAAATATGAAATTTTATTTAGAAGTGTGCCTTTTTTAAATTGTCACATTTAAATTTATATATACACCTATTAGAATCTGGGAAATCAAATCGAATGTTATTTATTTATGTATAGAAGAATACATTTATATACAATGTGGCTGTTATGCTTGTTTTCATAGAAAAGTTTATTTGCAGTTGATGAAAAAATTGCTCTTGTCGTTTTTATGTGACGATTAAGGGTTATAAACAAATGGTACTTACTACCGAATATGTAGTTCTATTTATTTACTTTATAATAATTTGGTAAAGGGTCTAATGAAATATTAATAAACTATGACATACAAAAGGAGGTTTTATTTTAGTGATGTTAGTCATTTCCCGTTTTAAATTGTTCTCAATTGTAATTCTTTACCACTTACTAGGCTATCTTCTTTAGTGTTCTTTATTCTAAGTATTTTTTGAGCAACCTTTCTGTAATACTATGGTCCTTTTTTATTGCAATGGAATTTGAACTTTATTGTATGTGACACTGGCGTATTAGTTCCAAAACATGATAAATTTCAAGTTTAGTAACTACTACATATTGCATACCATATCTACACAAAAATTTTGCTGTCAGCACCCATCCCTCCTGCCGGGGTAGCGGGATTGTCCTGCCGGGGTAGCGGGATTGTCCGAAAGGGTTACCGCTGCCCTGGTATGTAAAGGGCTAAGGAAGGAACACGGGTGGGTTTTAGTCAGTAAGAGTCTGACACTCCCTTCTGCTCCACCCAGAGCGGGAGGAGTCATTTGATGATTTCCCATCCACAAAAAAAAAAAAAAAAAAAAAAAAAAGCACTCATCCCTCTTCCTGTAAGTAGTTGTCCGACATCCGTCAGCAATGGAAGTCGCCAACAACACCTTTACATAATAGTTACCTAAATTAACAATCAATATTTTCGTTTATTTTGACATAAACAAATTGTCATTGGGTGACTGAATTACCAATAGCCAATCTGATCACTTGCGTTTAATTTTGACACGTCGATAATTTTCGTTCTAGAAACCGGATGTAAGACACGTGAAATGGAACTGTATCAATGAGTTAATCTAGACGATACCTATGTAAAGGTAACAGTATCGACTTTTGTGTCTGACCATATATGTGATGGAAAGTAGCATCGCGCCCAAAATAACTATCTACAGCAAAATCGATTTAGCGTTAGGATGTTATCCGATAAAGAGGTGCCTAATTAGCTAACGGCTGTAGAGATAGCTCCTACAGCCTTTTTCTCCGGCAGTGGCGGACGCTATGTAGTTACTTAATTGTATGATCTAGTAAATAGTTCATACCTCAGAATTTATGTGAACCAGATATGACTTCTATAATCGAGGATTTACCTCGAACAGTACGTACCTATCGGTACCCACTCATCGAAATTGGAACCACCCCTGTAGGTACCGTACCTACTTAACGCAAAATAACCAGCGGGGTAGTTGCGTAACACTCATAGTAGGAATGGCTATCATTTTGACTGTTCAAAAACATTCATTGCGTTATTTACGTTGTTAATCAGACACATTTTTCGAACATATGAAGCAATGGATTAGCAATATCCTTCAAAATTATGCAGATTCTGGTTGATAGTGTGTTACGCAATTAGGGTGCGGGTTAGACACGACTATTTTACAGGAGACAGAATGAGCAAATAAATAATTGAAATTTTCATAATGCTACATCTTCGCCATAAAGCGACCTAACTTCGCGCGCTCTCTGTTGTACAGCGAGACGTCGAGCGGTATGCGAGAGAGAGCGTGTGAAGTGGTAGTTCCCTTATCGCGACAATGTAGCGGTAGCATAAGCAACAATGTTGATCAACGTGAAAGATGACGGGAAGGAAAATAATTTACCGACTACCGTCATTTTAGAGAGGGTTAGTGGCTCCGGCCAAAACCTGAGTGTCAGCAGATCGATAGAGGATAAAGCTTACATCGGTCACGCGAGCATGTCTAACGAGCTACATTTAAAAGTGAGGGGGCTTTCGCCACCCTATTGCGGATTTGGGCCACCCAATTCACAGTCGGTTCACTTTCTGTTAAGCAAACCACTAAGAACCTATGTTGCCTTGCCTGACGTAGCACTCAAATATGGTGATTCAGTATAATTAATTCAGTTATTTCAACTGTTCCCAATATATCACTATGTAATCATTAGCATATTATGTATAAAACAAAGTCCCCTCGCCGCGTCTGTCGGTCTGAACGCGATAAAGTCAAAAACTACCTAACACATAGCGTACTTTAAAAGAACTGTCTTATGACATATTTTCTGACATGCACGCAGGCGAAGCGGCGGGCAAATGCAAGTTCTCACAAAAAAGAAATGGTTCAGCGATATTTTTTAATTTCTTAGGCTGAACGAATTTCTGCCACTGCTAAATAAAGAAAATGTCAGCCATGTTATGTCATTCTGTCAAAATCAAAAACTGAACTATCGAAATGTCAAGTGAAAGTTTTGTTGACAAAAAGTTAACTTTTTCCATTATTTCTAAAAACTTTGAGTAACTATCAATAAAGTTATAAAGTGAATTATAGCATATTTCAAGCACACAGCACTAATTTATTGACGGTGTAATGGGAAAAACAACAGAAGTTGATGGCGATAATAACCCGACTTCGTCAGAATCTGATCCAACGAAATTATTGGAAGCTGCTTTGCTGCAGATGGATGGGATTATAGCCGGTAAGTACGATTGGCTGTACATTATTATGACTAAATTGTTTTTAGAGCATCCTCATCTCTTATTTAATAGGTTTCAGCTGCAAGTAACATTCCCTCTGATAAGTTCATGGTTCATCGATTATTAGATCTATAGTTGATAATTTAACTTTAGCGTGACTGAAATAATTCTAGAACTTGTTCAAGTGAGATACTAGGAGATTAGTAGTAGAAAGGGCAAACTAATATAGATGTTAAAAAACTATAACCTCAGATAAAAGTTACCTACTCATCATAACTTTCTTATTTTGTTTTCTCAACTTTCCATAGACACACAACACACATGATGTTAATGTCGAGGTATCTAAAATATAAATTGTGGATTAATTCCAACTTATTGTAAGGATTTCTTAAACTTCTATACACACCCTCATAAAAATAAATAAATACTTAAATTGCATTATTTCATTGTAAATAAATTGTCTTGATTGTTGATGGATACATTTTTAATTCACTGTTTACAGAGTCAAGATCTAATATAATTTTTATTTATTTATTTATTTATTTTACCATTTATGTACACACATATATAAACAGACAATGAAAAACAGAACAGAAAAAATAGGTACAGAGGTGATGCTTATTTCATAAGAAATCTCTTCCAGCATCTCTGAGATAGGACAATAGATACAGAGATGTAGACAGCGTGTGATAGAGCATAGGAGACAAAAAATAATACATAGAATAAAAAAAACAATTCACTTAAAAACTAAACAAGAATTACGAGAACAACAACACACAACAACAACAACAAACATTAACATTATTGTCGCTTTCATGAATTAAAATATTTTATAATAACTTCCTGCTTGTTTATACCACTAATTATATCAATTTGCCTCTAATTACTTGTATAATATTGAATTAAGTGTTCATTGATAAAACTTTTGAGTACTGTTTTACGCCCGCCCTTCACCACTTCCTAGTGCATTCGCTGGGAGGAACTCTCACTCCAATGATAGACATATTAAACAGTATTGTCTTGTGTAGAACTATCTTCAGATATTTCAAACCTTGAGGTTTATTGAATATTAGTTTTTTTTGCCACATTATCTGATAACAGTTCCATAATTGACATAATTGACTGATACAGATTGCACAGCCTACCCGTCAGCGGATAGAAAATGGATTTTTGAGAAGTCTAACAATAAAGTGCCAGTTTATAACAACTTATTTCTGTTAAACGCTGACAAAATCCTCATTTCAAGATCTTAATTATAAAACAATTTTGAATCTTTAAATGGTCCCCAACTATTTACCTTCATAGTAATTTGACATAAGTTTCTGATACTTTGAAACTGTGCGCTTGGGAAGACAAAGTTTTCACCATAAATATTTCCGGTACTCATTTGAACATGAACCAGTTGATTGGGGAGCTCAGCAGCACTAAAGTCGGTTGTTCTATTGATGGGGTTTGTGTGAACAACATCAGTTATGCGGATGACATGGTGCTGCTGAGCCCTTCGCTCTCTGCGTCGCGCAAACTGTTGAGTATTTGTGAAACTTACGCAGAGGCCCATGGGCTCAAATATAATCCGAGGAAGAGTGAATACATGATTTTTAAAGCAGGAGCTAAAAGTTACTCAACGGTACCTCCTGTCACTCTTTGCAGATCACTTTTGAACAAGGTAAATCAGTTCAAGTATCTGGGTCACTGGGTCACTGAGGATTTGTCTGACAATGCGGACATTGAGAGGGAACGTAGGGCGTTGTCTGTGCGGTGCAACATGTTGGCTCGCAGGTTTGCGCGCTGTTCTTCGCAGGTGAAGGTAACCCTGTTGAAGGCTTACTGCCAGACCTTCTACACCTGTATTCTGTGGACAAACTTCACTCAGCGGGCATACAACGCTCTACGTGTCCAGTACAATAATGCGTTTAGGATTCTGTTGGGGCTGCCACGGTTTTGTAGCGCATCAGCGATGTTTGCTGAGGCTAGAACCGATGATTTCCACGGTATCATTAGAAAAAGGAGTGCGTCGCTTCTGCGCCATGGCCGTGGCGGCTCGAACGGGCTCCTGAGGGTGTTGACTGAGCGGTGGGATTCGCCTTTTTTTGCGTAGGTGGCTGCAGCTGCATGCCAGCGCCTGCGATTATTATTTAATGTAATATGTGTATTAATTATAATTTCATTCTGATTTTAATTTTTAATTTTGATTTGTAATTTTTGTTTTTAATTTAATTTTTAATTTTGATTTGTAATTTTTGTTTTTAATTTAATTTTTAATCTTGAGTTGATTGAGTTTTATTAGTTTGTGATTTTAACTTATTTTATTTTTATTCTATTTAATTTTGAGTTTGATTGATTTTTATGAGTTTGTGATTTTATCTTATCTTATTTTATTTTTATTCTATTTGTACTTCAACTATAAGTGTTAAATTTACCTATGGATATTTTATCTGAAAATAAATGATTTGATTTGATTTATGAAAATCATTTGATATTTAATAGATGATGTGATGCAATCTGAATGAGTTTTAATAATTGAATGATTAGAAATTGAACTTGCTACTGCTTCAAATAAGAATTTTATTTTTTTATCATTGGGCTGTATTGCTATCTAGCCGTTATGGATTATACATAACTAGCAACCTGCCCCTGTTTTGCACGGTTTTTACGACTTGACAATCCCACCATCGAGATTTCTTTCATCTATGTGTGTTTAATATTAATGTTTATTTCACAAATCGTCCAGAATAAATTCTCTAAATGTGAGTGGAAATTGCATCAAAATCCATTGCGTAGCTTAGAGCGGTTTTGATTTATAATATGTACAGATTATGCAGGTTACCATTTTTTTTATTTATTTGGAACATTTGGGGTTAATAATAATAATAATAACCCCACCGCCGTATCTCTACGTTGACGTCGTGCTGGGGCTTGCGCGCTCCGAATTCTAGGCCTGTGCCGGAAGAGTTTACTTTGCCGAAACAGGTCTAGGGTGAGGAGCCAGACCAAGAGACATACAGAAACCCGCAGGGCAGCATGTGGCGAGCTGTTGGGCTGTAGCGACCCCACGGACCCTATCTCCCGGGAGAAATCTTGATCCTCACCTCTGGCTTGCCTTTATTGGCCGGCTGGAGTGAACAATGACGAGGAACAGAGCTCCCACCTCATTCTTGCCTTTACTGGCCGGCTTGAGTGGAGACTCGCAAGAGCAAACGTGCTCGGGGGAAGGAAGTATTCCAGTAAGTGCTCGTAGGGATCTTGACCATCTTCCGGGCTCTGGGATTGTTCTGAAAGCCGTGGAATACCTCTCCACTCCTCATAAGCACCTCAGGACATGTTGCCCCCTTGTTGCTACGTCACTATGTGCTAGAGACAGTTTTCGGGGGCCCATTATTGAGTGTGCAAGTCACCTCCTGCCATTTTATCCATGTATATATAAAACATTGATCAAGCAGGGGTCATAGTTCTTCCATATATAGTTATTGGTAACCAGTCCACTTTAGCCACCCAAACACATAGTACAAATTTGTTTTTTTCCATATCCTGCAATAGTCCTACATTAACCGGGGGTTATCCTTGGGTGCACTTGCATAGTGCATACACATTTCAATCAAATTTCCTAAGGGGCCTCTGCTAGTTGGCTTCGGCCCCTCGTACGCCTTCCAAAGGACCGGGACCCCGTGGTCCCGAGATTTATTAAAATATAAAAATAATAATAATACATCTTTATTTCAGACATACGTCCATACATTTTTACAAAGAAAGCGTTAGTAGGGTTGTTAATCCTAAAGCTCCATATTTTGGAAATTATTATTTGTTTCGAGAATTTTTGCTAAAATATTTGATAAGATATTAACTTTTTTTTTACTTTTACTTTTTCCTACAATTCGATTGTAAGTCAGTAGACAATGTTTTGTAAAATAAAAATATATGTATTTGCATACTGATTGTGAAAGGAGAAATAGTTATTCCATAGGTAATTTATACTGATAATATTCTGGTACTTATTAGTTTTTTGCCAGCGCTTGGGCTCTGTCTCGTATAGGGTCTTAGCATTATGCTGAGCGATGGCCGTTTTGCGTGAATGTGACGCATGTTTACCCCAAACTTGTTTTTTTGTGTGCTAAGTCCTTTTTTCATGCGTCATGTTTGCCGCAAATAAATGCATTTTCTTTCTTTCTTTCTTTCTTTTTCTTTCTTTTGTTGTAGTGGATTAAAAGGTTTTACTTCATATTCTGTAAATAAGGGATCAGAATGTTTTATAATTATCGAGTTCATAGGTACTTTAGATATCTTTAATACTGCGTAATTTTCTCTAAAAGTATTAACCTACTTATAAATACGTGAGAAGTAAATTTCAAATGATCTTCGAGTGTAACAGGCGGATTGTAGGCTTTACAGGAAATAGGGGTGACATTTTCGCGGGAGAGGGTGCAAACTGTTGAACAGAGGGTGGCGTGGCGCCAGTCCGCCGCCCGCACGCAGCTTCCGCGGACGCTCCGTCGTCCTTGCGAATAATCTGCACGCGTCAAATTGCCCTCGCTATTGTTACTAAGTAATCACTTAATTACTTTTTTACATTGCATTTAACTAAAATAATTATCACTAACCGTTACTTTAAAACCATTAATCTTTTTAAAGCCGAGTCAGTTAATTGGAATGTACTATTTTGTATACATTATTATTTATTGAGAATCGCGGTATTTCACGCTTTTATTGAGCAACGGGCACAGCAGAACGACAGGTTATTGTTTTGCGCGCACTTCTAAGATATTGTTAGTAAACTATATTCGTTATTCTGTTAAAGTGATTCATTTAAATCTTCAAACCTATGCTTCAGACAAAACGTTTTAGTGTGTTTTTGCATTTACAAAAAAATACAATCAAGACGAGTTTGCAATATCCGAGACAATTGAAACCGCGATCCTTTTGTTAAGACTGATCAATCCTGGATTACATTCTGCATTTACTAAAGTTAACAGTGATAGCAGAAATAATCCGCTTTTCTTCTCTTGTATGTAGGTTCATAATTTAGGAGCTGTAGAAGACATTGTAATATTTATAATAATTTGACCGCGTAATTTTTATAAACATAAAACTTATTTTATAATTCTAGAATTAGAATTCCCATGACATTCTTCTAGTAATATTCTGCCTTGGAAAATTCCCTTAATATAATGAACACAGTGAATTTAATCTCAGTTGGATAGCGTCAAGATTAAATTTTCAGGCCTTTTTTTCTTATCTCTGGCATCCTCATCTCACAAATATTTGCTAGAAAGCTTTTGTGTTTTCCTTTTCTTGTTTACTTTTTATTATATTTTTTAAATCTTGTTACCTTTTTACAAATTCATATTCCTCTAAAATTATACCATCTTTTTGAAATAACTACACTATCATCGATGTAATTCGTAGCGTTAATATTTAGGCAAAATGGGATATTTTAGTAATTATATTTTAAATGTAATGAACCTTTTGTATTTAAATATTTCTTTGTCTGTAGTCCGTTCGTAAATAAGTCTATTTTATTTGTATGGAGAAGATACAAGATATATTGTTAAAAATCAATAGTAATTTTCACCATCTGTAAACCAGACTATAGATTTTCAGGGATACTACAGATAAAACGTTTATCTTGTCAGTCACGCACGACACGACATGACCATCTATTGCTTTTACCCAATAAGGTACATAGAATATAGCACTAATGACGGTTCTAGCGTCTAGTTCAATTTTCTCTTTAACAAATGGGGTGCCTTATTCCCTCCGTTCACTAGTTCTATTTATTTTTATTCTCTGAGCTTAGGAAGTTTTGTAATTACTACCCTCTCTGTGGGTTCTTTTCTACCATTTTCCGTGAATTCAACAGGTACTATTCGTATTTTTTGCTCAACATTTTCATCAGCGCTCGTAAATCCTACCCTTCATCTCCCAGTGTCCACTAAGTCCAAATGGATGCGGCTTATCTCTGTGTACGCCTTCATAGACGAAAAAGCTCTCCATTATAAGTTTGTTAAGGCTTTTTGTTTTTTAAACATTGTTAGAAATATTGAAGTAATGGAGTAAATGGTGGTGGAAAATTGATAACATATTCGTTGGTCCCAAATTAAATAATAGTAACTATACTTTTTGAAAAAAGTCTTACGTAACCCACCTTTAATTTCATTTTGTCACATATCTGTGACCACAAAAGCACTCTAGCTTTCCACTAAAACCTAGCCGTTCTTCAAAAATTTCTCTCTCAAAAGATATTTGAAAACTTTAAAAGCATTATTATTATTATTATATATATGTATACTTATGATATTTATTACTATTCCGTTTAAAATTACAATCCCGTCATATGCCACTTAAGAGTTCAATAAGAAAACATGTTAAAAGTGCACCGTACTAGTCAAACGTAAAAATTGCCTTCGAGTGAAGCCGAAGCGGGTCACCGGGAAAATTTATACGTTCGTAATAAAATGTTTTTCTCCGCTACACCGGATGAAAGCTTCTGTTTTCTTTTTTTGGGATTTCCGTGTTATTAGTTTTGTGCGAGTAATCCTTCCCCAATATTTTAAGTAGATACAGGATGACGAGTCTGAAACAGTCATCGAAAATGAAGTATTTTGTGTATGTCCGGAAAAGCTAAAGCATAACTGACTCTTTAAAACTTGTATGAAACAGTGATAAGTTTAAAATGAGTGTTTGATGTGATTGCAATGCCGGGGTGTTGGCATTTACCCGAACACGTGACCAGGTGGTGGCTGCTGGATATCTGTACGCAGCGGTTATTCGGCGATGCAGATGCTACGGACTCACAGATACCGCAACGTATGCACAATTCACTTACCTACCTAGCTTAGCTACGTATTTCTCCTCCGTCCCAATCCTCAACAATAATATTACTTTAAACTCGTGAATGCGGGGTCACATATGTGCATGTGCTAATTACGTGTCCGGTTATTTAATCCAGAAAATAAAAGAGCCGCTCGTATTTTATGCGGTGGCGTAGCGCGGTATGAATATATCGCAACGTTCCTACTATTATAACGAAGGGTAAAATGATGAAGATTTTTTTTGCTCGAAGCAAAAGCGCCATTGTTCCTAGGCGGATGCAATTCACTCGGTCCCCGCGCAATTTGCGCGAGTGGAGTAATTTCGAAGAGATTTGCGTCGTGGCGCTTATGCTGGCTATACGGTGGTTAATGAATGGAGATTTATAAGATTCTATTTTATGTTTTCTTATCTTTACGTTCTAAATATATCTTAAACTAATCTCCATATCCAGTTATGTATCGTTACCCGCACCGTGACGAAGAAAATACTTACCTTTGTAAAATAAGCGATACAATGCCTTAGAGACCTCTTCCAGATTAACTTTGTTAATCAAGGAAAGTAGGTAAAGGTAGTAAGGTTTTTAATCAAGAGGAGTAGAGAGCTCATTTGTAATAGGTACACCAACCTTAAGTAGGTAGTGTCCAAAAAAAAAACAGAACGTTTAGCATATTCAACTGCACAGTTGCCGAACCCACAGTACACTTGTACTGTGGGTTCGGCAACTGTGCACTCCCACATGTTGTTGAAAACGCTTGATGATTCCACATCGAGGTAGATGAGCCTGTGGTATAACAGTTACAATTACGGGCATCGGGCTGCCAATGAGGATTTCCTAAAGCGTTAACTCCACTGGATTAATCCAGGTCAGGAATCAAACCGATGCGACGACTGCACGAGTCACCGCTTACCATCTATCAGACCATTGCGGTCTAGCTGACGAAGGTTTACTGTAAAACAATTTTAAAAACAAATATTTTGTAGATACACTACAGTGGACCTTTGCAATAGAAAGTTATATATCATCTCTCTAAGTTACGAGAGTTTTGAAACAATCTTCTCCCAGACCCACGTGGAAAAAAAAAATCTAACCCCAACTCCGCATTACGGTGAATGCAAAAGTTTGTTGGGCTTGTTAACTCCACATCAAAACTTGGCATATGCGGCGGAGGTCGCGTATATTATCCTGAGCGAGTTTTGTAAATACATTGAAGGTGATATTGTACATGACTGCGAAAATACAATACCTACATAATAATACGCATTGAAGCTCGTCGATGTATCGAATGACGGTGTTCCTTTCGGTTATTTAATACCTGATATTGATATGGTACCTACTGAAGGTGTAGCTTAGTTGACACTTTGTCATTGATCAGTAAACAGTTTCAACTCTCAGTGGATTTGCACCATGTAAATAAAATAAAATTACAAAAAACTGGCACCTGACGTGGTCAGCGCCTGCGCATGGAAGTGTTCAAGACTTCTAAACCCGGTGTCTAGACTAACAACGCGTATCGCAAAGGCCGGTCAGGGAATGTGCGCGAGCCTCACCGCCGCGGCCGGCCGTCCGGGCGAACGGGAGTCGGCGCACGCTACAAGCCAGCCGGTTTAACATCGTTAAACTATACCGTGAAATGCGTGACGTTTACTTACTAAACAGATACGACTGCATTGAGCAGCGATCAATGCCCAGTAAGTTTCGACACAGCAGAAGACGTACACTTCCAACGTTTCGTCATGGCTCTTTCCTTATATACTAAGCGCTGTGAAAATCATAATAGCGCGATTCAGGCTTTTTGGTCAAATTTATATGTTAGAGGACACCATCGCTAACGAACTACTATAAGTTGCGTAGATATCATAATTTTGGTAAAAAATCCACTATAAAAACCTACAATTTCTGTGTAGTTACTTTTAAATCCATTTATTTTGTCTACGTTTTGCGAAATGCAGAATAGCGCCATCTATTGCGTTGCTTTAGCGCTCCGTAAAGCCTTTTAGGTTTAAAACGAGTTTTATCTTTGTTTGTCTTTAGTGTCTTCTAGAGGATTAATTGTTTCTCGTTGTATAAAATGAACCGATTGTAAGATAAGGATAAAAAGTTTTCTTTCAACTTAGTATGGACAATGTCAAAGTTACCCGTCGCAGTTGTTACCACATCGCTGCTTGAATACTTAAATAGTACTTCATTGCATCATACATCATGTCATTGCCCTCGTCTTTGTTATTGATGTTATTTTGTTTTCTACTCCACATGTGATGGTGGGTGCTAAACAAAATAGATTTCGGTTAATGGAGCTCATTCTTCCTTTACCGCTCTTGTCTTTTTTATCATATTTTTTTGACATTATCATACCAAACAGTCCCATCCCAAAAAAATCACCCTGTATACGAAACTTTTAAAATTATGTTCTCGTCTTTTGGACTCGTTCCTGACCGGTTGGTCCACACAAAACACAAAGAACATTGGAAAAGTATGGAGGAGACCGATGCCCAGCAGTGGGATGACATAGGTTAATTAAAAAAATCTCGTCTCATTAAATCCTGTTTGATGTTTCAGAGGCAGGCGGTACGGGTTCGGCGACAACAGGGCCAGGACGAGCGGCCCGCGCCCGAGCCCTGGAACTGGCGCAGCAACTGGCCAGCTCGCTCCAACACGCAGTGCCTCCGCCCCCACGACCTGACTTCACGACAGCCAGTGCCATACTGCGGTGGCTTCAACAGAACAACAACTCCGTTGCCCTAGTAAGTAGTAGTACGGTACTTTTTGCTTTGTTCTACCGATAAGAAGTTACTTCCTTACTTTTGTTTACTTTTGAATTTCTCCGCAGCAGTCGTAATGGAACTGTGAATATTATCTGTAGTAAGTATGACGGTTGTGAACTCGTGATAAATATCACAGTGATTAGAATAATAGTCGTTTAATTTTCTGTAGAGTCCTTGGTAGAAAGTGATTGGGTCGCTCCCCAATTCAATTAAAATACAATTTATTGAAGAGTCGTCAGGCCCTATCGGAGGAGCAGCTTGCTGTCTATCAAATATCGTTCAGATAAAAATAAAATAAATACCGAAAGCATGAAAATATTAATAATATCTACAAAACATGTACCTTTATTACTTTTCACGGTCTTGAAGGTCGTTGGTTCGAACACTGACAGACGCTTTACTTTGTATAAATTATTTCATCACCACTGCTCTCAAAACGGTGAAGGAAAACATCGTGAGGAAACCGGTATGTCTTAGAACCAAATACTCGAAGACATGTGGCATGTACCAACATGCACTGGGCCCGCGTGGTGGTTACGGTCCACTCCCTCTCACAGGGAGGTGGTCTGTGTCCCAGCAGTGTGAACTGTAAACATTATAGGCTGGTAATGCTTATGCTGCTAATTTTTTTACCATTTTATTGAAAACTGAACTGAATTGAACTTGATTGAATTATGTTCTGTAATTTGTATGGTGTAGGTACAATAAAGAGTATTCTATTCTATTCTAACTGCCATTTTATTTTGAAAATTCTGCCATCGTTTTCGCCCGCGTGGATGTGGATATCATGGATTTTAAGTTCTTTTGCGTGGAATTCTTCTAATTGTTTTTGTAAAATAAAAGTACTAGGGATCTAATAAGGCCTTAACCTTAGTTACACCTTATAACATCAGCTATTTGCCGGTGAAAGTCCCGTCAAAATCGCTCCAGCCGTTACGGAGATTAGCTGGAACCGTAGGCTGGAACAAACAAACATACAGACAAAAATAAAATACGAGTACCGTATAAAAATTGGTTATTTTGACATTAAAAACAGACACTTCAATTTATTTATTTGTATAGATATATATCAACACGTTTTTAAGCTGGAACCTTGTGGCTATTATTTTTAGTGAAAGAAGATTAGTGTTACTAGAAGACTCAAGACATCTTTAAAGTCGTATCCACAAACAGAATTCAATTCACCTCGTAGATAAGCTTCTGTCTCGGCAAACAACGTGAACAGCAACGTAACAGCTTCCACATTGTGTATGCTCAACAAGTCTGCAAGAACCTTATTATTTTCAGAGAATGGCTGGTGGATTAGAGTCAGCAATTTATAACATTTTAAAAGCTCCATAGCAATCTGAAACAACTGGAAATTGCAATGAAAATATAACTCAATCAACATCAAGAATAAACATTGATGTAAGATACCTTGTTTCAAATAGGGGCATTCTTCTAAAATTAGGTACATAGAAATATATTAGGTACCTACGTTAAGTGAAATTACTGTACACTATTTATTGAAGTGTGCTTTAGGCGCATTGAGCGATTTTTGGTATGGGAAAATCTTATGGGTTCACGTCACCGACATGCTATTGTTAACAGTAGATATATGTGTAGCTATCCATAGTTTTAAGATAGATTAGCTCTCTACTGATGTGCGAATTGTAAAACTTCGTACAAAAGAGAAACTAGTAAAAACATGAAATGCCACTACTTGCGCATCAAATTATTTCTTATTAACAACTAAGTAGCTTTTGCCGGCGGCAATTATTACAAGGGAACGGGAATCCGGAGAAAAAGTATCTTATGACCTAACCCAGGTATCCCCTGGTCTACCCGTGTGCCAAATTTTATTCAAATCCGTTCAGCCTTGAAAGCGTTAACAGGCAACAGACAGATAGAGTTAGTTTCTTTCGCATTTATAATATTAAGTATGGATGTTGTACTACCAACCCACGGGAATTGTTCTTTGATAAATGCATGTTTGCATACAAACTTCAACCTCCTTTGACCCACTTTGAAATGAGAGTTCAGAAAAATCCTTTCACATAGTGGACCCCCTTTTTTATAACTTCTCCCGCTCTGGGCGGGCGGGCATGTCAGACTTACTGACTGAAACCCACCCGTGTTCCTTCAGGTGCCTGTGCCAGAGGCCACGGTAACTCTTTCGAACAACCCGCGATCCTGGCAGATATAGTGCACCCCTTAGGAATGTTATAACAAATCTTTCTCATGTTCCGTCTTCAATAGAGATAGTTCTAGTCAGTCAGAAAAATATGAAATTCTTCCATAAATAATGTGGAATCGTTCAAAATCAAGGACAACATTGAACAGTTTTTAAAATCCTGCATACTCAGCGTTCAACCCGGTGCTCGCTTGAGCAGTTTTGGTTACGCTTATGTTTAAAACTCCGCCGGTCATAAAAGCCTTTGGAAGCTGTGTACGGAAGGGAACTAATTGCACACCCATGGTACGTTTGCTCGCTGACGTGAATACATTCGCAACAAGCGTACATATAGCACGTGCTACCTCGCTCCCGACTCTGTCTTTACATTTTCAGGCACGTCATTAAACTAATGCCGTCACAAGTGACGCTACTCAAGCGTGTTAATATAATTTAGGAAAACAGTTTGTTTGCCGCTCGTTTTTCGTCCTTAACAAACATTTGCTATTGAAAGGTCTAAATATGGAGAATTTGCATGCTTATAACGGAACGTTGAATATTCAACGCATAGTCGAAATGCTGACGGTATACGCGGTAATTTGGTTACCTCAGTTACCTGTCACCGGGACACCTCTAAAGTGGAAGTTGGAGTCGAAGTTAACCACGGATTCAATTAATCCAATTTCAATTATACGCGGGGCTTTCGATATGCAATATAATTGATTTTCTTCTACCTACATTTTTCCCATTAATGTACAATTAAATTAGCAAGCTTCCGTGACTATTACCAACGTATACTCGTAATATAGCTCGCGCCGGTCCCTACTTCTCAAGCACTTTGTTCCTTTTAATTTCATTGTGAATTCTAATGAAATTTTGCAGAAGTATGCTTTTATGATATTCAAAAGCAAGTCCAAGCTCGAATCATCTGCAAAAATGCGAGGTCTCTCTTCTCTCTCTTTCTTATGGCAATATTAAATACCTGTAATAAAAATAAAGGTATGTTTTTCTGGCATTTGAAATAAGGAAAGTTGGCGCTAAGGTTCTGGTGCAAACTCCTTAGTGGTTTCGACAGGAAATCATTTTCCGTGAGCCAGGCATTGGGTTAGCCGCCCGAATTTCCTTTTTAACCCTGAACAAGTTTTAGAATCATGATATTTTCGCAATATCATCAGCCTGCGGGGTAATGGCATAACATACTATCAGTAGCAATGGCTTTCATTTTGACAGTTCAACAACATTCATTGCGTTCTTTACTTTGTTGAGCAGACAATTTTTTCGATTATATGAAGCAATGGCTTAGCAATATCCTTCAAAATGATTCAGATTGAGATTTTTAGTGTGTTACACAATAAGGGGTCTGAAAGGCATATATTTCCGAACATAGCCCCTTAAAGACCGCTACAATAAGTAAAGCTAGGTATGCAATACGGAACAGAATTACCTGAAAGACTTATAAAAGTATATATACTACCTCATACAACTTTATAAATTAATGAAAGTGGAAGAAAAATGCTTGTTTGTAAAAGTTCTGTTATAGCTTCGGGCTACTTAGTGTTTCATCCGAGTATTTTACATTTATTATTTAAACTTTCACATAATATTACACCTGGGTACCCCAAAGGAGTAAAGCAGAGGTGTACCAATAGAACACCCACATTTAACCACCCATGTTGCTAATAGAGTGGGGAAAAGCCTTTTATCATTAGTTACCTAAAACACCACATTATTATCACTAACCTGCACCCTACTGGCGTAACACACTATCAATCATAATCTGAATCATTTTGCAGGATATTGCAAATACATTGCTCCATAGGTTGAAAAAAATTGTCTGCTCAACAACGTAAATAATGCAATGAATGTTGTTGAACTGTCAAAATGAAAGCCATTCCTACTGATAGGGTGTTACGCAATTAACCCACTGAAACACCGTAACATTACATTACCATTCGATTTTCAGTGTATTTCGCACTAACCTACATCCCTCTCACAGTCGATTACCACAGTAAACAAACAATCGTATAGCTAGCGATCCCTTATCAGCGTGTGCATGAGCCCTGTCGCTCCCTAACAACGGGCTGTTCCCGCCACAGCTTGTCGGTAGCTGTCTGTGACTACCCAAGTGGCTTTCAGCTCAATGAACACGCCGTGACGCAGGGTTCGTTATTACGTGACGGATCGCACAGGTTAAGGCGCGGTAAGACGCGAATTTTTAGGTAATTGATAGGTATAGCGCATCGCGGCTGAAATTAAGTACAAAACAGGGATGCTCTTGATGTTAGTTGAATCGAATCACCACCAAAATAAAGTAGTTGAGCACTTTAATTAAATAAAAAAATGCAGTGGAATATATTTTAGATATTTCTTTATTTGATTGAATTTTGAGAGTTATGCGACGAAAAATATTTTTTAGAGCTCTTGTTTTATCATGATACAATTTAATTTTTAAAAAATATTTTTGAATAAATTTTTTCTTTGAACATTTGACAATACATACAATTTTTTTCTGGCTTTACACCTAACTGTGCGACAAAAAATAGAGCTTTTACGGTGTCCTACGTTTGGGCAGCGCCTTAACACCCTATTTTGAAGTGATTATGATCACGGTTTTGTGGTTTACGCCAATAACGATATTTTAGTGTAGAGACAACTTTAACTAAATCTACGCTTACTATTTCTATCTTTCCTTATACCTTAGAATGCTGTTCTTGTACTTATTTTTTTTTACATAGTTGAGTTTTCATAATATTTTTATTTATTTTCTTATAGAAACTTTTTTAATTTATACCAACTTTAATTGTTTACCACCAGCAGCAACATTAAACAATATTCTATTCTATTCGACTGAAAGTATCAGTAGAATAGTAGAGTCAATTTTTTACCAACTTGTTTACTATATAAAAAAACAAAAAACGTTAAAGTTAGCAGACTGGAGACAAAAATTGCGTATAACTTTTCAGTTTTCATCAGTTACTAGCACTCTTTTTAATTAAAATCTTGTGTATCTTTTGGTTCCTCTCTAAAAACTCACATTGTTAACAGCTCCATTTTTTTTTTCTTTAAAATGTTACAGATTTTATTCATAAGGCCTCCTCTGGTTACCTGTCTGTACCTACAACCGGCACAATTTTACCGCATATTGTGGGAAAATGGATGGGTATCTTTGTAGTTCCAATAACTAACGAACTAGTCACTGTTGATTAAGCGAGCTACATTTTTAAACCTCGTTACGACATGGTCAATATACCAATCAAATATTTTGCAAATTGGACCAACTGTATATGCCTTCCGAAAATGTACAAAATTTCATTTTCATGTAAATGAACCTACAGGCTTATTATTCCCAGTCAAATTATTCCAATAATTCGATACTCGCAAATGAACACTGGGCTACGAGGTGACACGTATGCCATGAATGCGGTGTTTACTGACCAGCATTGAACCTCGTGGATGAATGGATCTCATAAGCCGTGTGTACCACTTAGGCATTCATTGCCGAGTGCCTCCCTCACAGCATACGGGGTAACTAACCTCGCTTGTACGCTGCATGCACTGTTAATACTATAGCATATTATAAAACAGTCGGAAAGCCTCGAATAGTTCGTGTATAACTTTGTGGAAACCGAATACCAATATGGAGCTTATCTGGGCTTCCTATCGAGCTATAACAATCGATTTTAATCTAGTGTGTTGTATTCACAAAGGGGGTATTTTAATAATATCTGACAAGTATATGCTTTGTAGTAGCTTACTACACAGTTAGCAAGTTACGGTGCTGCTGTCGAAGTATTTAGTTTTGATGCCGTTCCAAGTTGTGCTCATCCAGTAAGACAGAATGAGCTTAAAGTTAAAGATAAGTGAGCCGATGCCGTTCAGTTACAATATCCTATCTATTTAACCATTCTGTTTTCACGAACATGTTCAGACGGGCAATTCCCGTATTTTTAAGAACGTTCGGATTCTTATCTGGAGTCTCAATCTGTCAAAAATACCTCCAATTTTCCTACTTTTTGACAAGTTTTTGACATGGATTGTCTCTGAGATAAGATTGAGACTAGATTTTGAACGTTTTTAATTACGAGAATTGGCCTTCTGTTTAAAAGACATGCGAATGTAAAGTCCAAAAAAGAAAAACAAAATAATGCGTGCTGTAAAAAAACACGTGTTACGGAGATATTTGGCAAACAATGTTTAGTATGGAGATTGCAGATATTGAACTATTTACGCGAAACCATTCTGTCTGTAAATTAAGTTTATTCTTAGCTAGTTAGCAAGTAAACTGAAGGGAGAAATTACCCGTTCAATTTAATAAAGCGTAATCGGACCGCTGAAATTCAATGTACAGCAGAATTCACTTGTTTTCATATTCAGGTTCTCAGCTTTGTTTATGCTGGTCGAAGCTCTTTAAAGGTGGAGTATTATTGGAACGGCAAGATTAGTTAAATAAAATTTAGAATCATACATATGCTTATTAAGATGTCCCGCTATCATATCATTGTTTAGTACTTATTTAGCTGGTTATTGTCAGCCTAGATACCTCCCGGGAATAGGTCATAATTAGGAACGGTCCTTAAGAACTGGGTTAGTGAAGTTTGTTGTTACGTTATAACTTTGACGTGGCTGTTGTACCTGGTTAATTTCGTGTGATCATAGCCCTGTGCATTGTAAAATATTTAACATTAATTTCGCAAGGTACGAAGCGCTCGCCGCAGACTAGTTCCAGGTGAACGCGCGTTCCATTAGCGCTAATTAGAATTTCTCCAAGCCTCCTGCCCCCACACTCGGGAGCCGTGTTTCACGCCTCTTATCTATACCAATAATAAAATCGTTCCAAGTTAACGATTCGTACGTGAAGCTGGGAGAATTTCCAAAGAGCCTCTTTGGCCTGTTTAAAATTGACGGCACCGCAGCCGATTTTATACATTTCTCGTGCCATTGTGCCGGCGGAAGCTGTGCGATACTCTCATTGATTGACTAGGAAGCTTAGAGGCTGTAATACGGCAAAGCTTATTATTTATTGGAAAGAAAATATGTCCCGTATTTTGTACAGAAACAAATTAATCGACAGGCAAAAGCTGTATGAGTAGAATATTATTAATGAATCAAAACTTTAATTGCCTTGAGAGCCATGTGTAGTTCTCGTATGGATTAAGTTCTTACTGAGCTTATGAGCTAGTACTTGCCGTAGCGGCCATGATTTTCATTGTCTCTGATAGGTATGACTTTATAAAACAAATAAGTAGATATTACTTCTGCCAATAATATTGAATGTGAGTTGTTGATATTTTGTATGTGGCGCATAATTCGATTTTTTTTTATTAAGTTCAGAAATTGGTAAAACGTAACTTTTTAATTTACAAGATGGGATCGACATCAACAGTATTTCAATTTTTAAATGTCGGGCACTCGGCGTTTGATCGGAAAACTCAGTCGGGGAGCGCGAAACGAATTTATTTCTGCTAAATAATAGGTTATAAATTGAGTTCTCGTTGGAGGCCTAGCACGTTATTGGTATATCGTAGCTTATGTGGCTTATTGGTTTCACTATGTGTCCCTGCCCCAATGTTTAATATTGTTTAATCACGTCCATCGTCCGTACTATGTGCTTGGCTATGTCGAACGTTGATTGCACTGGACTTACGCCGCGGTCATTAATGTAGTATCACATTAAGGACTGTATTGCTGTGAACGCACGGTAAAGGCCGTACCTACGTCTGTGTGCATAAAGTGATGTATCAACACAGAACGCTCACCTCATAATTCGCACACTGGCTGGCGTCGAACGAAACAAAACATACCGTCGCTTTTGCACACAGGCTACGTAATTACGTATGATCTTGGTTGGTTCATACTATTGCTAAAATTGAACTCATTACATCAAGTACCGATAGCCTGGTAGTCTTACGTACTGGATTATTGAAGGCTTAGGTCTGGGTTCCAATCTCGAGTTGGGATTGGGACTTTTATTTTTCTTTTCCAACAATAATCTTTATCGGTTATTTTGTTATTCGATTTTTATAGATTAATAAACAAAAATCATAATGTAATCATTATTTTATTTTCATTATTATATTTCCATTGTAATACGGAGTTAAAATAAAAATGTTTTAATAAGTGATTTCAAAATGTTTATTCGTTATAATTTTAAAAAACTTCTTGTCAAAACAGTTTATTTTCTCATAAAGAGCAATTTATTGAAGTAAAGCAGGTAATCACTAATCAGTGAACTACGACCCTTTTTTTTTTTTTTTTTTTGAGAATGGGAAATCATCAAATGACCCCTCCCGCTCTGGGTGGAGCAGAAGGGAGTGTCAGACTCTTACTGACTAAAACCCACCCGTGTTCCTTCCTTAGCCCTTTATGTACCAGGGCAGCGGTAACCCTTTCGGACGATCCCGCTACCCCGGCAGGCTTCGGCCCTGTCGGGCCCCGTCAACTACGCTGACATCTCTTTGAGGCGCGCGTGGAACACATACACGCCGTCCGGCACGGGCCTGGTCCTGATCGGACGGAGAGCTGTGAACTACGACCCTTAGACTTAAATATTGTATCTTAGTAATATAATAGTATTGTGCTTTAACTAGAGAAAGAAATCACAACTAGCAAATCTACCCACGTAAATAAAAAAAGTGTGAACTCCTTGTCACAATACTATTAAATTACTCAGTAGTACTACTTTTGGTTTACTGCCAGTGCGTTCGCTTTAACTTTAGTTGCCTATCTCAAACGTCAAAGTTAACAAATCGCATTTATTAGGACTTATTGCGGTTATAGCTTAAGTATTCATTTTTATTATGAAAAGAAGATTGGAACTAAACCTCATAATAATCCTTATTACGGATATGAATATGACACAATATTATTTTAATATAACTAAAATCAATTTGTAATTTATAACTTAATACTTTGTTTGTATAACCCCCATTATTATCAACGCTATCAAGTAAACGCTGGCGCATGAATCCTACAATATTGAAACATATATCTGTTCCTCTTAAATGTTCGTATATTTCCATGCAATGCAACTTCAACTGCTCATCAGATCTCTCATTCCGTGCTTCCCATCGCTGTATCGCAAAATGTAAACGTTCTTCTTTATGTTTTTTAATCAAATATGGGCGAAACGAAAACCAGCTCAAAAAGCTGGTTTTCGTTTGTTTACGTTTGCACGGCGAACGGTTCGTAAAGATGTGTCGAATAATTCGGCAAAATATCTCGTTCGTATGAAACCACTTGTGTTAATTATTCACTGACTAGCTAGGGCCATCTTTTGACACTCCGACTCACAGTAGGTGAACCAAAAAAAGAGTACTGTTAGGCTACTAGCAAAATACGAACATTACCAATTTGAAACAAAATTATTTTGAAAAAAAGAAATGTTACATATTAAAGTATATGTAACATTATTATTATTATTATACTTAATGTTATATTTTATATTCATCATTATTTTTTTTTCTTCTATTTAGGCTTTATGACAAATATAAAACGTTTAAAAATATAACTAAAAGAATCAGCAGTTATACTTTAATTAGAAAAAAATTCAATAAAATAATTAAATCATAATACTCACACTCAGTCCGGTTTCATCAAATATCTGTTATATAAAATTAAGTCCACTTTAACGCAGCGCAGTGCTTTCATCTCAATATTTAAATTTCCTTGCATTTCAAACTGAACTACAACACCGCTAATAGATTAAACACACGTCACTAATCTACAATAAACAACCAAAAACAAATAACGTTCTATTTAGTCGCGATGAATGAGTCGTAAGCTAACTGCATCTGTCTACCTTATAATTTATTTACTTAGATTTCTATAGGTATAATCATAAAGTTTAACGAATTATGTGAACAAGGCGAACATGATACGGAACTATATTCAATAGCGTGATTATTCGAGTAGGTAATTATAAAAACATTTAAAAAAATTATCACCGCGCGTGAGATTCGAACCCACGGCTCGCTACGCATGAACGTGCTTACCGACGTATGATAACCGCTAGGCTATCATGCCATATAACCTAATGGTTGAATTTATGAACTACAATCAGTTGCAAACAAATGTGAGAGTGTGTGTCTATAGTATAGAAATTACTCATTAGAAGAAGGTCGTAAGTTAAACAGAAGTGTCAATCTATTGCTTCGTTGTAACATAATGTACATACTCACAGTTTTCTTGATTCATTCCTCCAGGTCAGAACAAGCATTCTGTTACCGTTAGGCGCTGATCTGATTATTCCTCACGACACGTTTTATCCATAATCAGTACACAGACACAGCTCCAACTTTAACATGAGACTACGACGATTTAGTGACATCCAAGGGTTGATAATTTCGCCCACATTGATGGATATCATTTTTCCTATAAACACTATACTTCTAATACAAAATAACTATAGATTTTATTATATTTTATTGTTAATATATGTTATTAGGACAGCTTTGACAACGACGCCATAGCAACTTTTAATACGTCGCCATAGCAACTTTCCTTTCAAATCCTTACCGGCCTGTATCTTTTTAGCAGATTTTACATTGAAACTTCTGCAAAATGAATCCTAACCAATTTCATATCTCAAATTCATATTTTCTACATGATGTTATTCTACGAGTTGACTTATGTAATAGATCCACGCAATGCAAGGATCAGTTCCGGTTTCGCCTCTAAAGCAAATACAACTAAAAGCCTGATACTCCAGGGCTACCTATCCCGAGAATACCCAGCGTACCTCTCCGCTTCGGTACCTGACGGACCCTGCCTACGCCTCCGTCCTCCGTCCTCCGTGAAGGCCTCCTGTTACTATTGAGCCGCGCCACATCCGAGGGCCGCCTCACCTGGCGGGCTGACAGCGTCCCTGCCGTGCCTCTCTCTCCTGCTGCCGTGCTGCGTCCTGTCCTGCTGCGTGGGCCCTCCTACGGGTATCCTCCGTGCCGCACACGCACCAGCACCTGTCCTCACCTGCACCTGCACCTGCACCTGCACCTGCACCTGCACCTGCACCTGCACCTGTACCTGCACCTGTACCTGCACCTGCACCTGGACCTGCATCTGTACCTGCACCTGTTGCCAGCACCTGCCTCGCGTCTATCTCCTCAGCTCCAACTGGGTCTACACCTCAGCCTCCTCAACCCACCTATCACGCATCGTCATCCATACACCCCACCTCCACATACTACACACCACTCTTCAGTCCATCTCCATCTTTTAATTGCTTATAAATATATATTTAATGGTTTTTTGACCTCCCTTTCTTTAATTTTAACTATCTTTGTCTTTATAGTTCAGCTTTTCTTGTCGCTACACGACATCGTGACACTGTCACTCCACTTTTGACCCTTACTGTATATAAGATTCAGTTATTAATAAAATGAAACTGATACGTATATGGCTCCAAATAACTGTTTAAATGTTCTGTGTAACGATACGGTTTTGTTTAAGTGTGCTCAGACCGACCTTATCTACCAAAATCAATTTATTGTCAATCAAATTCTCCTACAGGGCAAAAGCTTCCCTATCTCGTTCCAGCTCTCCATTATTCTTGTTTAATAATTTAAAAAAAACATTGTGACGTGAAGGTTGTCACAGGCCGAAGAAGGAAAATATCTAAAATTAAATTATAAGAAAACCTTTTTCACAAATCATAATTGAAATTTCCTGAGAAAAGACGATATTTTAATAGGGTTACTTATTCGTTAAATTATGATATGTTTTGGTTTCTTCTCTTCTTTTCTTTTTAGCAAGATTTTCTAGTAAAATTAAAAAATAAAACAGAAAGGTTGCACACATACACGTCCTATAAGCAATTGGAGCAATAGTGTGGCTTAGTGCAACAATAATATATAAATAACAAATATAAAGGCCACAGTGCCCTGCCCTCGGCATTGGCCTCATCAGCGCGACAGGCGTGAAAGTAGGCTTCGCCGTACATCCGATGCCTGTCACCCGTTTCCGCTGAACAGTATTCTGGAATCGACCCGTCCTGAATGAACCAGATAGCAAATCTTTTGATGAATTATTCCTCTACTTGTAACTATTGGCTCATTTTTCAAGTATCACGTAGGCAAAAGGCGAAACGTAAGCATCCAGTTACCAATATTCACATTTTTTTAGTCTGTGTCAGTTTTCCCGAGGAAACAATGCTGTAGCAATTTCAGAGGAAATGCAATGTGAAATGTTATTGCATCCTCTGATTTCCGATCCCGTTCAATTTGTTTCCAAGCGTCAATGTTGGTATTTCGGCCAGGGTGCCATAATTAAAACCCCTTCAAATCGGTTTGGATTTAACTGGCCTAGTTTGGCTAACTTCACGAATGTATGTATAATGTCGATAAGCAGCTACAGCGGGGTAATAGCGTAACACACTATCAGTAGCAATGGTTTTCATTGTGACAGTACAACAACATTCATTGCGTTATTAACGTTGTTGAGCAGACAAATTTTTCGAACATATAAAGCAATGGATTAGCAATATCCTTCAACATGATTTTAATTGAGATTGTTAGTGTAGCTGTAGTGTTACGCAATAAGGGTTTTTTTTTGTTTTTATCGTGGAGAAATGCTCTTGCATTCTGCACTACCACGGAAAGATAGTGCAGTTATGTGGGACTCTAACCCTCTAAAACTCCACGGTGTCCTCCTCTGCCGCTCACGGCGGGAACACGGGCACGCGTTAGCACTCATCCGTGAACCCGCCGCGGCTGTCCGTCACCGGACCCTCCTCTGGGGAGTAATCCCCATCACCGGCGCACCAACACATAGCACGCCGTGACCACCCTAGGGACCAAACCAGCACATGGGCGCCAGACGACCCCGTGTCTGGGCACCCTTGGTTCCCCTGCGACGGGTCAGGTCATTGGGCCCGCCGCCTGCCAATTTTCGGCCGCAGAGGATAGGGAGAGCGGCCAACGTCATACCAACACTCCTCCTCTCCTGCGGCCCCACCGCGTCCGCCATCAGACGGTGGTGACCCCGTCAAGGCCGCGGAAAGTAGGGAGAGTGACGCACCGCAATACCGGCACTCTTCTCCCGCCCCGGCCTCCAACCCTCAGCCGTGATGCCTCCCATACGACATCCCCGCCTCATTTGCCTTGTCGCCCAAGCGGCACCGCAACCTACTTGTTGGCCGCTACGTCGCCGTCGGCTTACTGGCAAAGATCTGACGAGCGGCCCCTCCTCGAGTTCCTCTTGACTTCACCGTGGGTGACCAAGCCACGACTACTGAGCCCCCCGCCTCGACAATGCGGGAACCCACCGGGGAGGGGGGGGGGGGAGGGGGATACGCAATAAGAGTGCTGTTAGGCTACTGTAAACTCATTTCGTTTTTAAAACTATTTGTAAGCGAGGTTCAACGCTCCTCTAGCTAGGGAGCAACAATGCAATCGTCTGGAAAGTTAGCAGTAACATTTTTCATTCATTTTTGAAGAAGCTACACAAATCGCCGTATGAAAGCTTTCTCGTTACTTGGGTAGTAGTTATGTAAATTTGAAGGAGCTTGAACCAACAACTTTTAGGTTGTCTTCAACTTCGAGATACGATCGCGGATTTCGTTTTTAATTAATGGATATCTGCATTTTATAATTCCGTCAACGGCTCGCTTTAACCGAAGATGGATTTTTATAAAGATGAAGGGAATACTTTTGTTAAAAAAGGTTCTTTGTTAAAACAAGTCCCTAACCCAACATATTCCCTTAATATGTACGTTTCAACATGACAATACGTAAAAAGGGGTATGTTTCCTTGCGCAGTCATCGACATAGGCTGTTTACGAGCTGGCTCAGCGAATTTGCCTGTGCAAAGAGTAATTTAAAATTCAGAGCGCCTCAGTCGCGTCGGGTCGGTCATTATTGCCTCATTGTTATACATGTTGTGCGTTATGTTGTTTTTTAAACTATATTGTTGTTTATGCTCTGTTTGTTATAAATATGTGGTGTGAATTAACATTCGTACGGCCTTAATACTAAAAAGGTTTATCGAGCCCCAAGATACAGATTACCTGTCTAGTTTGGCTCACTGGCAAATAAAAAGATCAGTGGTGGCCACTGGGCCACCACTGATCTCGTAAATCGGAGCCGTTACTACTGAGTAACGGCTCCGATTTACGAGTCATGGGTTCCAACCCAGGCAGAGGCTTTACTTTGTGTAAATAATTTCATCACTAGAAACTGTGAAGGAAAACATCGTGAGGAAACCGACAAGTCCTAGAACCAAAAATTCGAAGACATGTGACATCTACCAATCCGTACTAGGTCTGCGTGGTAGATTACAGCCCACTCCCTCTCGAAAAGAGGAGGCCTATGTCCCAGCAGTGGGGACATTATAGGCTGCTTAGTGATTAAGTATGCGTGGCAAATAATATATTGTAACCTACCTACTCGTAGCTGTAGGTACTTTAAGCTACTTATGTTTTTTCAACTAGCTATTAACCTGTGAACCTGTTTACTGTGTTACCTGGACAATACAATATTTTCTATTTAAATTTTTTTCTGTCTTTCGATCCAGGTCCATCGAACAAAGTTAAAGTTCGAGTGCAAGTTATCAATTTTACGTTAAGAACTTTACGTTTGTCGGATTAAAGTTTAAAATACAGTACCTGGCTCGAAGGTTTAGCTTTAGTCTAAAATTAGAACTTGTTTTGTAATAAGACGGTCTGTGTTCAGCTGCGATGTTTTCAATGTAATCCTAGATGGGACACATTTGATCTTTTGGTCCTTGGAGACAAAGCCGCCGGCTACAAAAGACGTCGACAACCTAATTGTTTTGATAAAATTTTCCTATGTAGGTACGTCGTACCTAAGCCTCCGCCCACGGCCAGTATCATGTTGTACATGTGTGTATGTAATATTATTCGATGTGTTGAAATAAGTCCATCATCCTGAAGAACACTTAGGTTGTCTATTTATACATATAATAAATTAAAGTCTCTTTTCGTATGTCTTTGTGACCGCATTGTTCTTCTAAACATACAGAATCATTTAGATAATTTATTCCGGTAGGTTTATATTATGCAGGATGGCATACATCGACGCGCAAACCAGTATTATAGTATTTTGACTGCCTACGTGACTTCCACAACTTAGTTGCTGGGTAATACGATACCTCTTGGTAAGACTGGTTGTCAGACTTTCGGGCTTCTGACTACCCGTAACAACTGTCAAAAATCTACGAATGACAGCCGGGACCAACCGCTTAACGTGATCTCCGAGGCAAGGAGGGCTCTCGGTATGTAATTGTAAAGATGGTCACCCATCCACAGACCAACCGCGGCAATCGTAGCTTAACCCGATCGATTGACCTGTGCGGCTGTTATTATTTAGCCACGGGCCCCTCCTATATTCTATAAAATAAAAAAAGTAATAATAAACATAATATAAGCTTCTGCACGTGTAGGCACACCTACATCACAAAACATTGACACCGTTAACAATTAGATTTCCAAGCACATTTGTGAATCAACTTAGAAAGGACATTGACATTGGATCAGGGCTCAACTCCACGCATTTTACACTGAAGAGTCGTTTAGCATTGTAAATAGATTCTATATACAGGTCAAGTACTTACTGAGCATTCTAAACTTGAGTCCCAAAGTACTGGGTCAAGTACAGTATGTTGTGGAGCCAAACGCATGCGTCTATTGACTAAACGCATGCTTGTGACAGATGCATGCGGACATGTTAATGTTAGTTGGCAACTCATTTATTACAAGATGTCTTGAAATATGGATTCAAATCGGTCCAAATCATTTGAATAATGTTATACAGCGAGGCAGGGACTTCGCGCGAACTATAACATGATTTTAGACGTAGCGTAGCAATTTTTCGTGAGTTATCAAACAAAAAAGGAAATGCTGATCCATATATTTTGACCACGTAGGTGTTGCATTTTTCTATGAAACAACTGATTTCATTTTTGATAACCGACGAAAAATTTCTTTGGAGGCGTCTAGAATCGTGTACTAAATCCATGTTAACTGGTTGAGCGTCGATGTTCCTGCCACTCTGTCTGTGAGACCGTTTGGATGTCCAGCACCCTAATTGCGAAACACAATCAATCTCAATCTGAATCATTTTGAAGGACATTGCTAATCCATTGCTTCATAAGTTCGAAAAAGGTTACCTTCATAAAGTCTACTCAACACGTAAATAACGCAATGAATGTTGTTGAACTGTCAAAATGAAACCGATTCTGATTGATTGTGTGTTACGCAATTAGGGTGCAGGTTAACAATTCATTACCTGTTAAATGCTATGGGATTTTTGGGCGCCAAGGACTAGGAGAAATATTCAGAGTTGATGGCCAACCTTAATTGGAGGGGGAAATATTTAAATAATCTTCTAAACAACAATAATCTTCAAAACTTTTAGTATTCAATGATGATCGCTTTTTTTTAAATAAATGAGCCTCTCAGGAAATCAAAACGTGAATTATTTAGGGTTCGATCCATGACAAGAAGAAGAGTTAAAATCATTACACATACCACAAGGTTTTAAATCATTAACAATGAAAGTCCTTCACAGAAGCTAGAACAGTTGAAATAAAACGTAGAGATCCAAATAGAAAAATAAAACTACGAGCAAGTGCGTCACATGTTATCGGCCAACTTAATAAAAGCCAGTTAGAGTAATTATATTTTTATTGGATGAAGGCACAGCCATTTCTAGTGCTTTATTTACAACCAACAACGATAATAATACTTAATTAAACACCTCCTGTATTTTTATTATGGCTGCATCTTATAGGTTTTTGTAGGTATGTAATTTATTTGTCTCAAAAAGGTACAACTTTTGATCTATAGTATCAAGTTACATTTTCCAGTTTTTTCTTTGTGAGAGCTGGAGTTCTGTTCTGGGTTCGGGACCTGTATGACAGATCTCCAGGCTCACACCCTTAAAATTAGGATCTAAATACATAATATCTTAGGATCCATAGTAAAGAGACAATCTACACTATTAATAAAGCTGATGAGTTTGTTTGTTTGTTTGTATCTCTGGAACTACCCTATAACCAACGGATTTGAAAAAATCTTTTTGCATTTGATAGCCCAATTCTTGAGGAAGGCTATAGGCTATTTAATATCACGCTATGTCCGTTAGGAGCCCGGGAAAAATAAAGTGGGTCGGGGGAACATGAAATTTTAGCTAGGCATAGTTTTAGCTGATCCAAACGGCTGGTTGCCACTTCCTGTGACCCAAGAGCTGGCTTTTACCTTGGCCAGAGGATAAGTATTGCCATACAACGTGGCAGCCGCCAGTCTCTTGGATACATTACCAGTCGACAGCGAGTCGATGATGAGGAATTTTTGACGCTTTTTTTTAGTTCGTTAATAGTTTTAGTTAGGTTAGGTATATTATATTTTGGTAATATTATATTTTTGGTATATTATATTTTTAATCGACTTCAAAAAAGGAGGTTCTGTATTCGACCCGTGTGCTTGTACGTCCGCGATTTTCTCAAAAAATAATTAACCAATTTTGATGTTTCTTTCATTAACGTGATCCTACATACATTAGATAATTATTTTAATAGTTTGTTAGTTTATTTAGTATTAGAAGCATATATCCGTGATTAGAAGTTTATCCAGTCAGCAATATATCTATATACTTATATAAAAATTAATCCCTATTTCCCTTGGTCACGCCATAACTTGTGAACGACTATTTTACCGATTTCATACATATTTTTTTTTTAATTTTCTAAGACCTTCTAGAAGGTTCTTACGGAAAAAAAAACTAAGAAAGTTGCGCAGAAAATTAGAAAATTTAAGAATTACGCTTTTACGCTAAAACTGCTGAACGGATTTAGATGAAATTTAACACATGGGTAGACCTTTTTTTTTTTTTTTTGTGGATGGGAAATCATCAAATGACTCCTCCCGCTCTGGGTGGAGCAGAAGGGAGTGTCAGACTCTTACTGACTAAAACCCACCCGTGTTCCTTCCTTAGCCCTTTATGTACCAGGGCAGCGGTAACCCTTTCGGACGATCCCGCTACCCCGGCAGGCTTCGGCCCTGTCGGGCCCCGTCATCTATGCTGACATCTCTTTGAGGCGCACGTGGAACACTTACGCGCCGTCCGGCACGGGCCTGGTCCTGATCGGACGGAGAGCTACATGGGTAGACCTTGATCTGCAAAAGGACATAGGCTACTTTTCATGCTGGATCGCAGACGAAGTCGCGGGCAACTGCTAGTATATATATATATTTCATTTTAGCTGATCTAATTTCATGTTTTCGCGCATCATTAAAATCCTATAAAAACGTGTAACTGAAGTGCATTTTCAGCTCTTCTGTTGCACACAGTGAAAACCATTTTCGCTCTAAATTGAATTACTAATGGATGTTGTATTTATTTATTTAACGAGAAACCAGTATTCCATTCATCAATGATATAATAAGAGGCCTGTGCCCTGCTGTGGGACAGTAATGTCAGTAATACTGTCCTGCGGCAATGGGTTTCATTTTGACAGTTCAACAACATACATTGCATTGTTTACGTAGTACATCAGACACATTTTTCGAACATATGAAGTAATGGATTAGCAATATCCTTCAAAATGATTCAGATTCTGATTGATAGTGTGTTACGCAATTAGAATGCTGGCTTGTATTACTGTCCCACAACAGGGCAAATACCTCTTTTCATACAGAGAAGATACACATACACAAGCATTGATCACCACCATTTTCCTTCCCCGATATCAGTACCTAATGTCCAAGATAAACTCAGAAAGTACATATGAACTGAAAAGTCACATTGGTATACCACAAAAGAAACATCTGTGATCAATACCAACATCATAACCGGCACTGGGGCTCTGTCTCGCATAGGGTCGTAGCATTATGCTGAGCGATCGCAGTTTTGCGTGGATGTGGCGCATATTTTCCCCCAGCTTGTTCTTTTTTGTGTTCTTATTCGGCAAGTTTACCGCAAATATCTTTCTAACATGTCTCTGAAAACTGAAAGAGCGAGCTTTAAAAGTCAACCTTTACAGACAACGTATTTATCAATGCAAAAGATAAGTGGCATGTATGCCTTTATCACAGACTCACGGCTGTTCCATTCATCGTGTTCTACATAGTAAAAGGAAAATAAATTTCAATGTTGGGTACTTGCTTGCGATGTTGTTTCTCAACTCACATCCGTGACTGCGTTTGTAAACTTTTTATTTATGGATAGCGTCCCGAAAAACTCGATTAGGCAATTTAATTTAACTTTTTGGATAATGGCGTCAATTTTAATACCTTGGGCTTGGGCGTGGTATTAAGGGATTTAATTTGTATTATGATTTTTTAGTTAAAACATTGTTTCATCCAATTTTGATATTCTTGTCATCTAGGTAGATCCGACGTCGTCCTAAGATTCGGGATCTCATTCGAAATGTACCCATTGAGTGCTTTCTGCAAGGCTGTAAAATTGTTGATTACAGTCTGAAAATTGTTGGGCCTAATTCGGTAATGAGCGTAGGTATTAGACAACATTTCTATGCTCGTTTATACGCCCATACACTAACAGGCGTTACAGCCGACCCATGTAAACATGGGTACTAAAGCGGAGGAAGTTTATGAGTTGTTGAGATAAGTTGATGAGTGATCTTTAGTACACTTCGACATTCTCTTCCTCAGATCACAGGCATGGTGGCTATTTCATGATTTCTCATCTTAATTTATGGTTCCAGCAAGAAATACCCGACTATTCCCGAGTTGGTCCTTTTTGTGTTAGAGTATGTCTTAAAATAGTTATGGCGCGCTTCCGTACGATGGTTTATTTGCCCAATTCATAAACAATGGCGCGATTAACCCAGATATATCTGTATCCCGCGGAAAACATTAGGTTCCTCTATTTCAACAGCCAATAATTAAGTGGCACAGTATACTATAGTAACAAGTGATATTTATAGTCACCCGCCCAAGAGTCCATTTGCCGCCCACCGGGCCGCTAGGGTGTCGACCCGCGTTTTGCACAGTGGGCTTGTTACATTTTACTGTGGAAAAAAGTAAAATATAACCATTCCTTTTTATTCCTCCTTTTATTTGCATAATTTACATTTCGTCTCTCTGTTGTCATGTTTTTTGTTACATCATCAACAAAGAACGAAAAATAAAAAGTGTCGTTTTTAAAATGGATGGTGATTGGAATTTTATGACGATCTTCTTTTAATTAATAGTATATGTTAAAGTCATATTGAATATTGTTTAGGTAGGTACAGATTATTAAGAATTCTTAATTGTAAAAATAAATATACCTAGATTAAAAATATGAAACACACAAAAAAATTGCCGCGATAGAATTTACATTTTAGTTAACAGCTTAAAAAACAAACCCACTATCGTAGCGATTTATCTTTTGATAAATATTGTTCATACTTACACAATATTTTTGCAGTGAACTGAAAATTCAGTCATAAATATTATTTTGTTCAGATAGCGCATGTTTCGTACCACTAATGACCCAAAGCGTTTACGTAGTGATGTGACGAATTTTTAGCAGCAGTTTGTGGCATTCAGTCGTAACGTAGTCGCCAGCCGTAGTTTTTTAATTGTGAGTAGCAATATTGTGATTTGTGAAACAGTGGAGCGTTTTTTTTGTGCCTTGTCAAAAAAATCGGGTTTGAAAAAATATTTTTCATATTTCAGTCTTCATTTCTTTCTGACATAAATATTAAACCGTGAGTATCCCACTAATACTATAAACGCGAAAGTTTGTATGGATGGATGTATGATTCGATGGATGTTTGTTACTCTTTCACGCAAAAACTACTGAATGAATTTGGATGAAATTTGGTACACAGCTGGTTTATAACCAGGATTAACATATAAGATATTTTTTATCCCGATATTCCTACGGGATCGAAACTTATCCGGGGGGAACCGCGGGGCTCAGCTAGTAATAAATATTTTTCTTGAAAATAGGTAATGTGAGTCATAGCATAACAGACAGGACTAATCGATTGTATCTCAAAGTATAAAAGAAGGATAAAAGTTGCGTCGTCTCGCTACCCGGTCTCAACGCGGCAGGCAGTCAGTCGCTGTCAACTTCAGGCTAAGTTGCCATTAAGTTTTATATTTTCTTTTTTGAACACACGCCGCAACTCAGACTTCCACTGAACCGTTACTGAGTTACAAAAGACGAGCTTGCTTAAACAATAACGGCTTTTATGTACAACTATCAACAAACCAGTTAGTTTTAATTACCAGAAAGCTATTTGAGTGCACAGTAAAAAAAACTTCTTTGTTTATACTTTTCTTCAGTTTCAAACTCGTTGTAAAGTTAACTTCATTATATTTTCTTACGTTTTAAGCTATTAACTAGTAGCTTGGCTATAAATACGACCCCATGACTACTCCTGGAGTGGTAAAGGCAACTAAGGGATTAGTATATTAGATGAATGGGCAGCAATGGGTGGCAACATTCCCCTTTGAGTAACAATACACTGCGATCATCAATTCATTGAAATGTCCCTTGTAATGTACTACTATTATTTATTTATTTATAGGAGAACCAACATCTTTATCAATTGTATATGTAAAGCCAATTACAGGTACTCACGGGTTAAAACAGAAAATGTAGTACTAGAGGTACAATCATTTGATAAAAACTGTTCAGATTTTAAATAAGTATGGATTTTCAAATCAAAATCAAATCAAATCACTTTTATTTGTTAACACAGGTAAAGAAATACAGATCTTGAGTTTGGGTAAACAGAACGCTATGTTATGCCAGGAGGCGTACAAATATGGTGTGCATCTAGCTCAATATTACAAATTTAAATTTCAAAATAAAAAAAAGATCTGATCTGTCTGAAAATCATGCATAATTAAAATTTCAAAATAAAATATAACAATTACATAATATTATTAAAAAAATTGAGTGATGTCAGATTTAAATGAGGAATTATTTAGCTATAAATGTCAAACAATACAATAAAATCTAAGTAAGTCAGAATAATTGAATTCGTAATATAATTGATTTCAGAATAAAACTTATCGAGATTATAGTAGGCAATTTATTAAATACCTTGGCAAAGCTGCATCCTAATTGCGTAACACTACCAATCACAATCTGAATCATTTTGAAGGATATTGCTAATCCATTGTTTCATATGACCGATAAATTTATCTGCTCAACAACGTAAATAACGCAATTAATGTTGTTGAACTGTCAAAATGAAAGCCATTGCCACTGTTAGTGTGTTTCGCAATTAATGTTGTTGAACTGTCAAAATGAAAGCCATTGCCACTGTTAGTGTGTTTCGCAATTAATGTTGTTGAACTGTCAAAATGAAAGCCATTGCCACTGTTAGTGTGTTTCGCAATTAATGTTGTTGAACTGTCAAAATGAAAGCCATTGCCACTGTTAGTGTGTTTCGCAATTAATGTTGTTGAACTGTCAAAATGAAAGCCATTGCCACTGTTAGTGTGTTTCGCAATTAATGTTGTTGAACTGTCAAAATGAAAGCCATTGCCACTGTTAGTGTGTTTCGCAATTACCCCGCTGGTGTGAGCCTTATTAGTAATTGATTTTGATATCACGTAATACATTGAATACCGGGTTTTCTAAAGAAATTCTACAAGACAGGACCAATGCAGTCAACTATTAAAATCAATTGAACGATATTGTATCAGATTCTTATTGAGTTTCTATAATGTTATTGGCAAGCAACTCAATCTCTAATATTGGAAAAGGATTTGAGCCGCATCGCTTAGAACTGTAAAATATTTGAGGTTGCTTCGGTACTTATTACTTAGCTCCTACAGTTTATTACTTAGCTCCTACAGTTAACCACGAGCCTCGCCGTATTTTACTTCCGGCGTTCTTTTATGTGACAGGATTGTGGCGAATATGAAATTCGAATGCCTCAGTTGTACGTACCGTCGGGAATTATGCAATGTCAGTATTCCGGAATCGTTTGAGAGTTGTCAGCTTCACTGAACCCGGGTCACGATCACGAAGACATTCCGTACGAAGACTCTTCTGCCAATTTATTGAATCTCAACTTTTGCGACCCTCAGTTTTGTGTTTTTCCTGTCAACCGTTCCTTATCGCGAGTTCGTGACATTCTATTTTAGATAAGATTCTGAGGATTCTTCCTTAATTTAACCAATTTGAGTTTGTATATTTGACTGAAAGATGGAAAATTTAATTTCAGAAAGTAGAGCTCTACATTACTCAATATACATAAATTTATTTACATTCCACAATGTGAATTTAGGTGCTAGGTTTTACAAACACACGATCATTATGGACCCTGTCGGGCACACCAAAGTAGGAGAGAGGTTCATTAAGACAATTTATTGATGTTCTGAAACTGAACACGCACGTTTTAAACGATCATGTTTCATTATTAGACATTACATGTCTATCGCATACATAATATGGAATAATAATATGATACGAGTTTTCTAACCAATTTGTGGCAATTACCCTTGCAGTTGCACGCATGGTTTCATTGCGTTTCATCGCGTATTTTTCGATTCGTCAGTTCTAATAGGGTATTATTTTCTAAGAATCACCTAAGAGATATAAAGTAATAAGACTTTGTTTCCTTCGTAAAATCTCATAGAAAATAATCTTTTGAGGTGCGTTAAACAGCCAAACTTTCCCCATCGCATTATATCAATGCTCATTTTTCTCTCCCAATGGCGCAAAAACGATAATAATAAGTATAGGGAGCGTACCCCAATCTCAGTAAGAACATCCCAGGCCTTAATTTATTTAATCGTTTATTGAATTTATCGTCCCATGTCCTGCACATCTTTTATATAGTATTTTTATTTATTACTTCTAATAAACAGTCCTGCGAGTCCTGTCAGCTGCACATTGCAAGAACTGACGCACACTGGTGATGACGCCAAACAAGTAGCCGAATTCTGGGCCGAGTCCATTTAGATTGCTATCGGTATCGACACGCTAAGAAGAAGATAAACCTAGTTTGGTTACGAGTAAATCAATAATTGGCCACGCAGACTTGTTAGTCCAGTAGCCAGAAGACTATGCCCTTCGATAATTCTAAATTTTTTTATTTTCGCTGAGTGGATAAGTTTAGTGAATTCATTGCTATGTACAAAAATGCTAACAGTTTAGAGTTATGCAATAGGTATTAAGTAGGTATTTCCTATTATTTCGTGTTATAACAATATTAGAAAATTTTAATTAAAATACTATACTGGTTCTTTGTAAGTACTATCTAAAGGATATATTAGTGAAAATGCTAACAGATAGGTACTGTGGAACAATAGAAATCTGAAAATTACTCATTCAATAAAAAATTTAAGTTTTTCAAATCATTTCTTATATACTTAAAGGGATTAGTTATAACTTACAACAAAAGTTCTAACAACACAAGTAATATTACAAAACCCAGAATATTTTACATTGTAACTCGTAACATTTACTTCTTTATGATTCATCACAGTTTCCGAAGTTGTTTATGTTAGTAACAACAATTGCTTCATGAATGCGAAAGTTTTCAACATGTGTCTATTTTTAGGACTTCGGCACACGTGCTCACCCTCTGTGGAACATTAAAATGGGTCTTTTGTCGGATATTCTCAACGGAACAGCTGTCGAGTTATTTCCGACATGAGGGGAGTTATCTTATTTTCAAGATGAATTTAGTTGGATGTTGTTGATAACATTGAATAAATCAAGATAAATAATGAATGTTGAATAACTTGTGTTGTCAATAATTAAGTGTCGTTTGGATATCTTATTAAACGTCCCATCTAATTAATTGTACCTAAGTCGAGGAAGGCATGCTGTAATTAATTGTTGTCGTTATGTAGACCTAATTCAGGAACGTCGTTATTTAAGTTTAATTGTGTCCTCCTAACACAGGTTTAATTATACTTTTAACTTGATTACGTCTTGAGATTCCAGTTATCGTTCATTCCATAAATAACAGAACGATTGTGAATAATATATCATTTAAAATAGCTGCTTATAATACGAACAGACACAGAGGGGACTCAGAGGAGCCAATATGAATTGTTTGGGTTCGTGTAAGGGCCGCTATGAATTTAATCTGGCAGAGACAAGCGCACCGCCCTACTACCCACCGCAATTACCTTACAACCCCGATTTTACCGATGAACATGTTGAATATGATGACACAGCTGTTCTTGATCCTGCTAACTTGTGGAGCACCTACTATGGCGAGTTCTACGCTGGAAATACTTTCAAAAACTATGACGAGTGGGGGCGAGCCCGCCGCTCCTTGTACGAAGGCGTCAACTGTATGCCGGTGAGTGCGCCAGCTTGTGTGCAACGCGTCGCACGCTGCCTACTACTATTACGCCTTCTTGCCGTGTGTTATTGTGTGTACATAAACAAAATGCTGTATATTTCAACAGTATGTTTTAAAATTAACAGAAAACGCGTTTGTTGTTGACGTAAAAGATAATGGGTTTGCTTACATAATGAAACCTTAATTTTTCTTAAACCTAATAAAACTCGGATCAAAGTGAAAAGGGTGTCCAGAATGCATCAGGCGCATATACCGCGATCTATTTCCGGGCGCGGGCGTCGGCCCTATTCGTGTAAGCCTCGTTCATTTTGAACTAAAACATGCGCGAGCTCGGCCGCGGGGGCTCACTCGTGGCTGCCACCATCGCGGCATTGCACAATCGAACCGTAGTCGAGGAAAAGCCTCGGCCGATCAAATCACGATCGACCTCCGCGGAGATAAGAAATGTTGCGCGTTCCATAAGTGAAGAAAATTTTGGTGAAACTCGCTCTCGGAGGGCGTCCGGCTGCAGCGAACGTCCTGTGTCCACCGCGTCTGAAGCCTCCGAACGTGATTCCGCTTCCGTGCAGTCCAGTGAGGAGCCGCCCCCACAGGAGAGTACGTAACACGCGATCTGCGGACGAGTCACTGACGTAGCATATTACTGGAACTAAGCCAAACTTTAAAATAGAGACACGTAGCGTAGGTGACTCGAGCCGAGAGCTTGTCGCGCAGTGTCGCATTAGCGGAGCCTCATGTCCGACTGCGAATATTTGACGGAGCCCTTCGATGAGGAGCAGGAGCGCGCGGCGGCCGGCTTCGTGCACCCCGCCGTGCGCTCCTACATGTACTCCCCGATGGGTGAGTTGCCGTCGCTCATGAGGCTCCAACGCGTTTTATTTACTTTTCATCGCTTATCTCGTGACAGGCGGTGATTCGGACAGCCCTGATGAGGCCACAGTGAAATGCACGACGTGGCCAGACGGCGCTGTAGCCGCAGCTCGAACTGGCTCATCTGACACACAATCCAGCTCCTCCAGCGGTGATGATTCTGATGAACAAGAGTACGAACCTCGAGGTTGTGATCCAGAATACCGCACATTGACGCCTAGCAGGCGTTTGGATAATTCCACTCGACGCGATGATGATTTTATGTGGATGCCTACCGGAAATATGGTGGACGAAGGTGACGATCATGTCTCAGAACCGAGAGGGGATGATTATTCGGCAGCGAGTTTGGAAAGACGACGACGTGCGCCGGGCGATCGTCAAGATCGCGACCGCAAAACAAGGTCGTCGTTGACATCCAAACCGCCACAACACCCGGCAAGTGTGCGCGCGTCACCTCGACCGCGACGTTCCCGGAATGAAGACACACCTCCAGACCTACAGAGGCGATGGAACTCCTACGAGCAGTTCCGATGGCCGGAGGGTGGTTGGTGGCCTCCCATGTGTTGGTGTCACGGACCTCCGGTACCGCCGCCGTGCTTCATGCACGACAGAGCTTGGCCGTCCAACCCCTCGCTTCCGCCCATGCCCACACGAAGTTACAATAAGGTACGAGAACTGAGAGTATACAAAAATTTTATTCGGACAATTGGAGAATTGAGCTAGGAAATTACTTAGAGCGTTAATAAACACGTTCCGCTCTTATACAATTCACTACACCTCCTACTCGCCAGCTTGTGTCAATAAACCGAGGGTTTCGAGGAAAGGAATGTAAGAAATAGGTGCAGCAAGCGCTCTCGTTCTAATTTTGTTCTATTGGTATACACGTATACAAATATACATAAATAATTGTTGTGAATGTGATTTTAACACGGATACGAGTTGTTAACATTGTTACCCCGGGATAATTTAATATTTTTTTAACAGTTACACTAACTTGTGTTGTTATAAATGCTTTGTAAAAATATGTTCAGAATCATAAAGCAGAGCTATAAATTAATTATAGTTTTTGCACGGCAGACTTTGTGTTTTTTTAGAGGCTAGTATAACAGTGACTTTATTAGTGTGACGAACATTACAGAACGATGCGGAGGATCGCGTTCGTCGGCTCGAGGCAGATAAGCAGAGCTTGCATCTTCAGGTGCAAGTGTTGTCGGAACAAATCTCCGCGCAGACTGAGAAGATGACGGACTTGGAGCGCGCCTTGCAGGATGCAAGGCAGAGGCTGGACGATGCTGAGCAAAGGCTGCAGAAGGTAAAAACATCACATTATTTCAGCTCTAGCACACAAAAAATTCGGGCGGAATTTTCATCGCAAAATCCAAGGCATGTTGAAAATACTAGGTTAACAACAAAATAACGTAACGCTGAAATTGGGTTTGTACTCGGCTTCAGGCTGAATTCCACTTAAAAACGCGTGAAAATTTAACTGGGACAAGATTTAACACCAGTACATTTCTTGTTTTGCATGTCGTACAAAAAATTGATGCTGATGTTTTGTTGTTCGTGTTTACTTCAGAGATAAAATTTTCTTTTTTGTCCCGGAATTTTGTAAAACCAAGTAATCCAAAAATCCCTGTCTTGTACTATTTAAGTTAGAAACTAGGCGCTACGAAGGTCACGTTAGTTCTAACAGCCTTGCTTGTTTTACAACTTCGCTGCGCGGTTGTCTTGCTACTTTACAAGCTTCGTGTTTGTCGCCCGTTATTAACTGTGGAACTTAACAATCTCATTTACTTCCTAAACATTACATAAAAGGCCAACAGTAAATTGAGTAATTTGAGTTACTGAAGCGTTTGAGTGTACCGTATCCAGTTTGTTAGGGAACCGTGAGACATTGTTAGCTCGTTTGGTTTTGCAGTTGAATTAATAAATATGATAGCAAGACGGTAAACTGATTAACATTCAGCACGGCCTAGATCCCGGTGGAACGGGGCTATTGAATAATCACGATCGGTGTGGGCCGCACAATTTCTAGCGCGCGCCTCAGGCGGTGCCCGATCTCTTTATCGTATTCAGCTCGGCGTGCCCGTCACACAATCACTTGGAACTACAGATTTAGTAATAAGTCGTATCAAAGGCCCCAAACTGGATACATGAACTCAGCGATAACTTTTCCTTCCGTATAGAGATGGGTTGCGTGTTACCATTTGTTACTTCTATCACGATTTTGTCGAATAGGGGTTAGTTGGCTCCTATGTACTTATTTCCGACGGGCATTGTTAGTAGAGTTGTAATCCTAGGATTACTTTTGTTTTACCAACCCTCCCCCCGAACCCGGTCGTATTCAATTAAGTTAATGAATGAAATCCTTTTCATTGTTTCATCTCATAACAAACGAATTCTGGCTGGGCTTTTTTAACGAACCAAAAGTAATATTTTGAAGAATGACAATTAAGCTAAATTAACCCGTGTTTATTTAAAGATATTTTGGCTATATACCTACACAAAATATAAACTTTAAAAACCGCATTTCTATGTATCATCTGAATGTTTTCAACTACGATAAGTGCTAAACCAGTAACTAGAGAACTGGCCATCTGGTAATACGCGTGTTGGATTTTATCTATAGATTCATGTTATTTGCGATACACGCATTACCGGAATTACAGACTGTATACTACACAAATACTGTTTGATTGTACGTTATACTACAGACTTTAGATGACGTGTGGTTTACTATGCGAATTATATGACCGAATCACTATCGTTGCGTGTCTTGTTGATGCAAATTATACGAATTGCGTTGTCAAGTCGCCTGAGCGTGCGAGAATGTTGTTCATTGTCTCACAGACTTACACCGAGCTATGACAAGAGATTTATGTCTCCTGTACGTTATGAAATGAAGTAAAAGAAAGAACAGTCCAAACTCTAAACTGAAAAGATCGATGGGGTTCGCGACGCCACCTTAGCTTTGTCATCTTAGATGTTATAAATAGGCTAGTTTCCTAAAAAATTCTAATTAGTCCGTCAGTTAGATTATCAAAAAATATTGGACCCGTATTTTTTCTTTTGTCAATTATATAAAAAATGAAGATATCGCCCGTTAAAGTTCCGCGTGACGACACGGCTTGCTACACTTTTTAGCATGGCGTGACGTCACGACCCCCCACTCCCAAATTTTGGCGCGCTTTATCTTTGTCATTTTTTGTTTGATTGACAAAAGAAAAAATTCATGTCCATTATTTTTCGATAATCTAACTGACGGACTAAATATAATAATATTTTTTTTACCCAGGAAACTACACTATTAGAGTGGCTTTTCGTCTGTCAGTGACAGACCGCATTGCTCTTCTAAACTACGCACCGGATTTAGATACGGTTTAACCATCATCATTTAGATAATTTATTTCGGAAGGTTTCATGTGTATAACACATTAATTTTGAATTTACATATATTTATGAAATCGTGATGCTTGTCAAGTCGTATCTAAAAACCGTGCGAAGCAGGAGCAGGTCACTAGTTTTGTTATAAACATTTAAAACACGACAGCTTTTGTTTGATCTTTAATAAATTCCGCGAAAGAATTAAGTAGAGACTCAGAAAACAAAAGCTTTAAATTCCTTCCATTCTTATGATTGACACCTAGAAAATTAAATAAAATTCTATCGTATAGTGAAGTTTAAAGAAACGATGCGTCACATGCAGGCCTGGAACACGATAAAATAGTCGCTCCACAGAAAATAATGATTGCTTCACCTCCACACATGGCCACCCGCGGGTGCCAACGGATCAATCAACGTGATAGATTAGGAACAGTTTAACTCAGAAGTAGTTTGTAAAATTATACGAAATGTGAATGCTATTGATTAAATACTATCTGTCTGTTAGATTAAATTAATGGTTTAAATGTAATGTGCGCAAAATCACGCGATTGTCGTTTTTAGAGACTGTAAAGAACGAATCGTGATTTGCAAGAACTTGTTTCCGAAACAAATTTCTTCCAAATCTTGTTAGAATCAGATCAAAAACATGGTCAGGTGAGATGCCAATCAACGTGTTTATGAGTACATAAAATAAACATTCCGTTTTAAATCGGTCTAATTCCGTAGTCCATTTACGTCCGACCAATGTCTAGCGTGTGTATATCGCACGAACTACCAGATGCGCCTTTTTATTAACAACCGACAAACGAGTAGAGACAGCTTCGCAGTCTTCGTACTATAAAATTCCTATCGGATTGAACTTTAATTTCGAACAGGTCAATGCTGTTTAGACGTTTCGATTTAGAGATCCTATTAGAGGCACAGTTGGTTGAGACAGCTCCGGTCTGCGTTTTCTTTATTTTAAAATGGAAACTGAAATGTATTTGGTCTTTTAGACGTCTGGCTTTTACAGTATTTTTATGAATGCGTTTATTCAACTCCAGAATTTATTCGCAATTCCATTTACACTGTTTAATACGGACAAGTTACTGAAAGTAGTTAGCAGCAGCATAATATTTATAAACTTTTAAGTAAGTAGCAAAAGTTAACCCGTTTCTCTGATGAAAGAGAATTCTGGAACAGTGTACATAAATTGTTTGAACGTTAGCATCTCAGCTCATGGAATGGAATTGTATTTTTGAATAACACTTCAACGAGTTCGTACCCTTGAATAACACTTCAACGAGTTCGTACCCTTGAATATCACCTTTGGGTTAGCGTAATGGTTCTACGTGTTAACGTATGTCCTGACGCAAAAGTATTTTTGGTTTTCCAATGTTTCTTTGATAGGAGTTCTAATTTTTTGTGTGTGACAGTAAGTTTGAAACTAATGCCCCGGTGACCGAAAATTTGTGTGGACATCGGTTGTCCTGCAATGGTATGGACACGCCATACGGAGGAATAAGGGACATGACGTTAAAAACATAATGTGTGTGAAAGATTATCACCTTTATTCATAAACGTTGCTTAAAGTTAATTAAGGATTAGCGACGTCACTTAACTTTAATCATCGTTTATAAATAAACCCCGATATGTGTAGAAAAGGTATGTAAAATGAAAACAGAAGGGAGGATAATGGAGTTCTAATTTTTTAAGTGCCGGTTGCTGTTATTAAGCTCGCTTGCACCACAAATCACTAAATGCGTTTAGCGCTAAACAAATTTAACGCATTATTCTGTCTGTGTCATCTTCAAACGATAAACAGAAACTGAACTCAGTTTTAAATTCATTTAGCGTTAACGTATTTAGTGATTTGTGGTGCAGCGGGCCTTAATGTGTAATTCAATAAATAATGATGGTCTATATTTTTTCAGGAAATGCTCCAACGTTCGTCTTTGGAGACGCAGAAGTTGGAGTTGCTGTCGAAACTAAGCGAAGTGAGGCTGCGTGCGGCGGAGCGCGGCATACTGGAGCGCTCGCCGCCGCCGCCCGAGCCCGTCGCACCTCTGCCTGTAGCTAGGCCTGCGCCCCCCAGAGTATGTTATAAGCCTTATTACTTTATTAGAATTAGAACACTGACTAAATTTTAATTGTTTAAGTCTACCAACGCCTGATTTTGTTTATTTTATTTTATGTACAGTCAGCAAAAAAGATAAGTAAACGAGAAATAAATATCGATATTCTATTCTGCGCAAGGCTTTAGGTATTCGTTTGTATTTAATTGTATGTGTAACTTTTTTAATAGAACGCAATGCCAAATCTTAGCTTATTACCTACTAATTTACGCGCTGAACTTATTATCATGATTTAGGAAAAATATTTTATTTTAATTATGGACTTTATAATCGCAATGCGTATGCCCATCATATCATTAAAATGATGTGAGCACCAGTCCTCAGACAGTCCGTGGTAATACTAAAATACATCCTATTAAAATTAACGATACAACATAAAATTTCCAGACGCCGCCCGCAAACTACGGTCGTCAGATCGAGCGCAACACTCACATGTATTCATCCCTGCCGCGCTCGTCCGTGGTGACGTCAGAGGCGCGCGTCGCGTTCGGTAAACAGAACAACATGGTGGTGGCTCGCGGCCGCGGACAATCTGTGCCGAATCTAGGTCTCTGGCATAGCAACACGATAGCTTCGCTAGCATGGACCCTGCCTTGTGCTAGGCCAAATCCTACCTTACATGCTGTAACATAGGCTCGAAACCGCTTTGTGCCATAACATAGGCCCAATCCCGTAACCTGTAATTTAGGCGTATTCCAGCCCTACGCAGTCACACAGGCTCACTTCACCTGGTACTTTAACAATGCGATATTTTACGTAAAAACTACTAAACAAAACTACCGCATCGTTCAATGAGGGTTCCTCTCTAACAGTTGGGATTACACACAGTTTGTTGGTGATAGTCTCCCGCAGTCCTGCTTATTTGACAGTCAAAGAGTCTACCTACTGTCTATTTTCTATAAGTTTTGAAAATCTTCACGTGACCTAGTACCTTCATGTTCCAACTTGGACAGTTAACTTCTGCTTACCCTTTTTGGGAATACGAGCTTTATTATCTCCTAGGGTAGCCTATTGGAAAAAAATTGCCCCAGTGATATAAACCAGCTTTCCCGCGCTTCCTCCGCCTACGTCAATGTCGTAATATTGGTGTTGTATATGTAAATAGAAAATAATATTTTAGATAATAATTATCCAAGCATGTGTTGCGTTATGCCTTAGCCCTAAATAATATTTTAGATAATAATTATCCAAGCATGTGTTGCGTTATGCCTTAGCCCTAAATAATATTTTAGATAATAATTATCCAAGCATGTGTTGCGTTATGCCTTAGCCCTAAATAATATTTTAGATAATAATTATCCAAGCATGTGTTGCGTTATGCCTTAGCCCTAAATAATATTTTAGATAATAATTATCCAAGCATGTGTTGCGTTATGCCTTAGCCCTAAATAATATTTTAGATAATAATTATCCAAGCATGTGTTGCGTTATGCCTTAGCCCTAAATAATATTTTAGATAATAATTATCCAAGCATGTGTTGCGTTATGCCTTAGCCCTAAATAATATTTTAGATAATAATTATCCAAGCATGTGTTGCGTTATGCCTTAGCCCTAAATAATATTTTAGATAATAATTATCCAAGCATGTGTTGCGTTATGCCTTAGCCCTAAAAACGATATAAAATTACTTTACTGGTTTATAAATGCATGTAGCTTTTGATCGTACAATGTTGGAAGGATCTTTTGGCGTTCGAATGACGTTAAGACCGTTGTACCAAATTTAGGCGTTCGGGTTTTAGGTTTTTATTGCTTGACGCCGCGTAGTGAGTGCGCGTGTGTGCAATTTTCCTCATGTACGGCACACAATTGCAACGCTGTGACGACTAAACGATCTTGATCTGTAGATATGGCGTACATATATTTAAAAAAAAAAAAATGCTAAAGGTTTTCGCAGAAAATAAAAAATACTGTCCATAATAGATTATTAGCGTATTTTAATTAAATTTATACAAAAATATGGATGAAGAAAATAATATTAGGTGAGTACTTATAAAAATAAACTCATTTCATTTGTTTATTTGTATAAGTACCTATCCCTACTTAATTGACGTTTTATAAAACTATTTGTCTAAGGGGCATCAACCGACTTTTCCTTGGATCTATAAACCACAGTAGGAGGTGAGACGGCAGTTACAGTTGAGGATGCACTGGGGATTAGAGTATTTATCAAAGGCGCTCTTAATTTTGATCTGAAAGAAAAACAAAAGAAAATTATTAAGGAAGGTAAAATTAAGCAACATTTTTCATTGTGGGGTACCTACCCCTTATATTTAAATTTAATCAGTGATAGTAAAACATTCTAAAAAAGAAATAGTTACGGTTGACTAGTGGATTTGCCATTTACCTGTCGAGTTAGATAAATAATAATATACACAAATGTTTTGACACCCCGTTAAAAAATTAAATAGGTACTTACGCAGCTTCTCTTGCCTTCTGCAAATTATTAATCATTTTACTTTTTCGTGACCTAACAGATTTCTTTGATCCATAATAATATGTTTTGTCTATTCTACCCATGTTCTGTAAGTAAAATAATAACAAGTTTGTAGAGAAATAAGTTACAAGATAAGTACATAGTTCCACTTTACCTAATTAATATATTGTTACGAGCTTCGGGTTCGTGACAATAAAAACTGCCGATAAAAATTACCAAAAGTTACACTTTATTTAAACAACACTAAGAACAACTCAAACACACTAATTATAAAACACAATCGCTCTTAAGTCGCACTTGAAGATCGCATTCGATGTATTCGCTTCTATCGCAGAACCAAGTCTGATTGGTCGTCGTTGGAAGTCGCCACGCCCCCGTCAGGGGGCGTGGCGAGCGGCACCAGGGCTTTGCCCCCAGGCCGCAGATAGCCATACGGTGGCCCGCTAATACGGGCCCCTCTCTTGATTGGCGTCAATGGCTCCTGGTAATTTGGCGCGCGTGAGTTGCGCGCGCCTGTGTGAGTGGTTGCTATGCGTATTTCTGTAGGCGCGTCACGACGCCGACTCACAGCGTCGCTTTCTTCACGACACCTCGGCGGTCTGTCCCCGCCAGGTGAGACCCCCAGTTACCCGGGGGAGGCCCGGCGGGGGACGACCAGCGACAGAGGTGCCGACTCGACGCTCCTACAGAATAAAGGTGTTTTGCTCCCGCCCGTCCCGTTTCCAGAGCTAGCCGGTTACGTTCCGAGCTAAGGAGCAGTCATGTGTGTGTGAGCGGTATTGTATTGTGTAACACCGCTCAGTGTCTACGTGTGTCGCGGCCCGCGCTGCGCCTACACGCGTGAGTTTAGGCGTCTGTGTAGTAATGGGTGTCTGTATTCGTCGCATAACGTGCCTATATTAACCTAGCACACGCTACGCAGCGAATGTATGTAGTGTGTGTGGAGTGTTTATTGTTTCAAGTGAGCTGCGTGTAACCTGGGTGCAGCTCACTTGGGGCGTCAATCCGGTGCGATGGGGTCGTCGTCCGCTACCAGGTCGCGGGGCAAGGGTCTCGCGTCAGGGGGGCGCGCGTGCCAGGGCGCAATGTGCTTGACGTGGGGCCAAGCTGATGCGTCGGCACGCGCGAACATATCCTTCGCGAGGTGCCGCACAAACTCATCCAGGCTCTCGATCCCGAGATCCCTCCGGATGACGTCGTTCCTCACAAAGCGAGGGGCGTCGACGATTGTCCGCAGCGCAAGACTTTGTTGCGCGCGGAGCAGCTTTCGGTTGGTCTCGCTTGTGAGGGCGAACCATGCCGGAGCGGCGTACGTCAAGATTGGGCGGACGTACAGTTTGTACACGCTCAACTTGACGCGCGCCGGGATGCGAGACGAGAGCACTGGTTTGAGTAAGGTGCGGGCTACCCTACCCCTTGCGGCGACCGAGCGGACGTGTGGCCCCATCGTGAGCCGACGGTCTATGGAGACCCCCAGGTATTTGACCCGGGGCGACCACTTAACGTCGGCTCCTTGTAGTTTCAAGGGGGGCGGGAGGGGCGCTGATCCAGTGACCATCGTCTGCGTCTTACCCACGTTCACCGACAGCCGCCACTTGGACAACCAGTCGGGAAGGAGCTCTAGCGCGCGCTGCATCTTGACCGCCGCGTACTTCGCATTGAGCGATGTAGTAATGTACGCGGCGTCGTCCGCGTACAGCGCGAGCATCGCTTCCTGTGTCGTGGGGATGTCGTCCGTGTATCGTGAGTAACACGCCGGCGATATGCAGCTGCCCTGCGGCACACCCGCTTGCACCGGGTGCGTGCTTGACAGCGCCCCGTCGACCACCACCCTGAAGGACCTGTGGGACAGAAAATTAGAGACCACCTTTACGACGCGACGGGGCGCGCCTGATGTGGCCAGCTTATATATCAGGCCATCGTGCCATACACGGTCGAAGGCCTTCTCCATGTCGAGGAATACTGCTACCGAGTATTCCTTTTTGTTTAGGGCAGCTGTGAGGTGGTGCAGTACCCTCGACAGCTGGAGCGTCGTGCTGTGCTCCGCCCGAAAACCAAATTGTTCCGGACGCGGCGAGATATGCGGCTGGAGATGTCGCAGCAGGAGTGCTTCGAACACCTTGGAGACTGTCGGCAGCAGCGTGATTGGCCGATAGCTCTCCGGCTTCAGGATGTCTTTTCCCGCCTTGGGCAGCATAATGACGCGCCCTTCCTTCCATGAGGCGGGAAAGGCCCCCGTGCGCAGTATCGCGGTGAACAGGCGCGCCAGCGCTGCTACCGTACGGTCGGGCAGGCGGCGCAGCACTGTGTTTGTGATACCGTCGGCACCGGGGGCCTTTCTCGGCTTCGTTCGGAGGATAGCGCGTCTGACTGCGCCAGGCGAGAAAAAGATTGGTTCCTCATCGGGAGCTATCGGCGTGGCGAAGTAGTCTCCCAGGTGTTTCTCGACTGCTGCGACATGGTCGGTGTCGCTGGTCGGGTTGGGGCGGAACTGACGCTCCAGGTGCTCGGCGAAGACCTCCGCCCGGTCCTCCGCTACGTACTTAAGCGCCCCGTCGCTGTCTCGCAGCGGCCGCACCGGGGCTGGGGTACTCGTTAACTGGCGACACAACTTGTGTAAAGACGGCCAGTTGTCCGTTGTGGCGTCTATTCTTTCCTCCCAGTCCGCGGCGGCGTGTGCCTGTAGCTCGGCCTTTACCTTTTCCGCGAGACGGTTAAGCTGTTTCTTTAGGGTGGGACATCTAAGCTGCTGCCACTGCTTGCGGAGGCGCCTCTTTACGGCGATCATTGAGTAAATGTGCGCCGGCAGGGGCGGCAATAGCACTCTCCCCTGCGGCTGCGTGCTCGTCGCCGCTTCTAAGGCGCTTTGAATGCAAGCAGTGATGTCCCCCGCCGCCTGCTCCACATCCGCGGAAGTGGTGATGGGCCGAGTCGGCGTGGTGGTCTCTAATTTGTCCGTGAACTTGTTCCAGTCCGTGACTCGACGTGGCGCTAGTGGCTTCAGTCGGGTCGGCATACCCGATAGGACGACGAGTACAGGATGATGGTCCGACTGTAACTCGTCGTCAATCACTTGTTGCGTGATCTGGCAGTGTAGCCCCCGGTGGACTACGATGTCCAGCACGTCCGGCATCTGCCGTGCGGCATCCGGGTAGTGTGTCGGCGTCTCTGGGCCGGACACCGAGTAGCCGAAGGCTTCCGCGTCCGCGAAGAGTCGGCTTCCCTCGGTATTCCTATGCATGGAGTTCCACGCTGGGTGTTTACAATTAAAGTCACCGGCGAGGATGGTCGCGTTGCCGTTCGTTGGCGTTAGTAGCGCCCGCAGCTCCAGTAAGTCTAATCGAGCCGCGGGCGGCTTATAGAAGGCGTATATATTTAGGTCCTCGCCGGCGATGTGCAGCTGGATACCCAGCGCGTAGCACGTAGCGTTCGGCGGCAAGGGAAGCTCTTGGTGTACGACTCTCCGCCTCACTAGTACCGCCAGACCACGGTACCGTTGGTGTGCCGACCTTTTGTCTTTTCTGTAGACGTGGTATCCCGGAACCCTGACCCTATCTTCGGGTCCCAGGAATGTCTCGCTGATTAGCGCCACGTCGATATCCTGTTCGCGCAGGAGATGGCGGAGGGGGGCGACCTTTCCCCTAAGGCCGCGGGCGTTCCAGTGGATCACCCTTAATGGCCTAGCCATGGTAAAGCGTTAGCAAAGTGGCCAGGCCATCAAGGATGACCGTCTCGATGTCATGACCCTGCCTGATGGCCTTAATCAAGTCCATCAACAGTTGGATGGCGCAGGTCGTAAACTCTTTTTTGGTCTCGGGCTTGGATTCATCATTTGTTTTTGCGCCGGAGGCGCCGCGGCTGGCTTTCTGTGCCAACTGTTTTAATTCCACCGTTTGCCGCGGCGCTGCGCCGGCGCTAGTTGTAGGTTCGCCCTTGTTTACGGCCTGCGCCCTGTTTGAGGCAGGGTCGGCCTTAGGCACGTCTTCCTCGGTCGCAGGGGGGTTTGGTTTCTTTCCCTTCCCCTTGCCCCCGCGCCCCTTCTTCCTCCGCTTTGAGGAGGTGGCTTTTTTTTTTTTTTTTTTTTTCAGGATGGGAAATCATCAAATGACTCCTCCCGCTCTGGGTGGAGCAGAAGGGAGTGTCAGACTCTTACTGACTAAAACCCACCCGTGTTCCTTCCCTAGCCCTTTATGTACCAGGGCAGCGGTAACCCTTTCGGACGATCCCGCTACCCCGGCAGGCTTCGGCCCTGTCGGGCCCCGTCATCTATGCTGACATCTCTTTGAGGCGCACGTGGAACACTTACGCGCCGTCCGGCACGGGCCTGGTCCTGATCGGACGGAGAGCTACCCATTGCTCTCCGCCCGCAGGCCCGCGCCTACGGTGGCCGGGAGTCGTCACGCGGCTCCCGACGCCCGGAGCGTCTCCCTCGGCGGCTGAGGCGTGAGGATCTCTCCCTCGCCCATCCCGCCACCTCCTTCGCTAGCATGACTGCTTCGCAGAAGGAGGTGACCGCCTTGAGGAGGTGGCTTGGCTCCTCTGTGTGGGCCCGTTAGCTGCCGCCATAAGCGTCGTCGCTTGGGCCTCTTCCTCCACCATTTTTGGCCCCTCGATGGCCGCTTGGGGCCGGCGCGTGGTGGCCGTAATGGCGGCAGTCCCCGCTCGCTTGTTCCTGGTTTCAGCCTGGAACACAGGGCACTTTATGTTGCACGCGGGGTGCGGGCCACCGCAGTTTGCACAGGTGGCCGGCTCCTCCCGCGGGCGTGGGCAGTCCCGTGCCGTGTGCTCACCTCCGCATCGGACACAAGCGAGCGGCCGGTGGCATTGGTGTGAGCTATGCCGGAATTTTTGACACCGGTGACATTGAGCGGGCCCACGTTTGCCCCGCCAAGCCTCTATCTTCACACCACGCATATACATAAATATGGTGGTGTCGAAGATAGCCCGGACGTCAGGCGTCCTCTTTAGTATGGCGTGAAATACACAGCCGGGTCTTCCTTGCGCGCCCTTTATGTGGCGCACGTACTCCGGCTGGTACCCCAACGCCCGGAGTTCCTCCTCGATCTCCTGGGGGTCCGTGTCGGCGGGCAGCCCCCTGATGGCGATCTTCATGCTTCTTTCCGCTGGCAGGGAATAGGCGAACCATGACACGCCGCTTTCTTTTTCCAGGCCCGTCAGGTAGCGCTGGACCAGCCTGTACTCGTCCTCGGTATCGGGGGTGAAGCGAACTCCACTCCCGTAAGGCCGAGCGTTGGGAGGCCGGCCCAGCTTGGCGCTGATGGCCCGGAAGTGAGCGGCCCAGTTTGGTAGCCTCTCTACCACCAGCGGAGGGTACCTTAGCTTTTTCCCCGGCTTCTGTTTCGTCGTCGACGTCGAGGCGCCGGGGGCGGCACCAGGGGGTGCGGTGTCAGTTTGGGGGGCAGGGGGTAAATTTTGTGGACTTACCCCTGCAGCAGATGGTGTGGGTGAAGGCGACTGCGGCGGCGTGCGGCGCGCCGGCGGCGTGCGGCGCGCCGCATCGGCGAAGGTAGGCGATGTCGGTGTATCCCGACCGCGCGGCGCGCGTTCGCGCTGTGGCCGCGGCGGGTCGAGGCAGTACCTCTTCGCCTCCTCTTCTGCCGAGTCGTCTGTGCTCCTCCTCCTTCGCTGGGGTCTGGTTCCGAACCGGAGCTCACGCTCGAAACCGAAACCCACCGGCGACGGTACTGGTGATGGTGGTGCCGGCGACATCATCTCGGCGTCTCTGGCTCCCTCGGTGGACCGCAGTCCGGATCGCGGGGTCGTGTCTCGCGACACGTCTGCGCGACCGGACGCGGCCGAATCCACCGATGCGAGCGACGCACTCGACCCCGCGTTCGACGAGCACGCCGAAAGCATGGCGGGCGAGTCGTACGCCGAGGTTCTTGGTGGCGCCGGCGAGTCAGGTCCTGTGGCTGCGGTGGTGGTGTGTGTCGGACGGAAGTACGGTCCGGCACTCGCTGGCCGCTCTGATTGGTCGCGGCTAGTCCCGGCCTTATATAGTGCCGCAGATAATTCCAGAACCTTCTATTGTAGACACATCTAGAATGTTCGAGTACATACCGGCCCCGACTGACCAGATGTCGATAGTTCTAGTAAGTTCAGCCAATCGATAATAGATGGCGCTAGTGACTCTATTAGTTCTTACTACTAGAAACTAGATGGCGCGCAACACTGCCCCCTCCTAAGACATGCTCGTCCCGAGCATTATCGGCTCCATAATAACGCGCCAATCGATCCACATGGACGATCTTAGGAGTACCTCTTGCACCTTTCTGTATCCGGTAGATTATGTCATTGATCTTTGTCACAATCCGGTACGGTCCATCCCATTTAGCTTGAAGCTTAGGAGATTTCCCCTTGCTGCGGACTGGATTGTGCAACCACACTAGTGAACCTTCGTCGAACCCTTTACTGTTCATTTTGCGGTCATAACGGGTTTTCATCTTTTCAGACATTTGCTGGCCCGATTGTCTGACGTGCTCATAAATGTCATTCATTTTGTTCCGCAAATTATTCGCATAATCGGTTATACTGCGTGGGGCATCAGGTGGTATTCCGGTGATCAGGTCTGCAGGCAGCCGTAATTCTCTTCCAAAGTTTGCGAAAGCTGGTGTCACCGATGTACTTTCGTGAACAGCGCTTCGATATGACAAGAAAAATGGTTGTATGTGCTTGTCCCAATCTCGTTGCCGATTTTCCACAACCTTTGCTAGGTACCTCTCCAATGTCTGATTAAATCGTTCCACCATTCCATCCGATTGTGGGTGGTAAGAAGTTGTTCTTGTTTTATGAGTACCCATAACTCGACAAGTTTCCTGGAATATTTGGGACTCAAAATTCCTTCCTTGATCACTGTGAATCTCTAAAGGTACTCCAAACCGACAGAAGACTTCATAAACTAATTTATCTGCAACTGTCGAAGCTTCTTGATTTGGAATGGCGAAGACTTTTTTTTTTCTTTTTTTTTTTTTTTTTTCAGGATGGGAAATCATCAAATGACTCCTCCCGCTCTGGGTGGAGCAGAAGGGAGTGTCAGACTCTTACTGACTAAAACCCACCCGTGTTCCTTCCTTAGCCCTTCCCTTTATGTACCAGGGCAGCGGTAACCCTTTCGGACGATCCCGCTACCCCGGCAGGATGGCGAAGACTTCCGGCCACTTAGTGAAGTAATCCATCACAACCATGAAATACTTGTTACCACTTTCACTTTCCGGAAACGGCCCCGCAACGTCAAGGGCTATCCTCTCCCATGGTGCGCCAACATTGTACAATTTCAATGCACCTCTACTACGAGTCTGAGGTCCCTTTACAGCTGCACAACTTGTACATTTGCGACACCAGTCCTCGACATCGTCCCGACAGTGGACCCAGTAAAACCGTTCTCGTATCTTCAGTAGAGTCCGTTTTACTCCCAGATGACCTCCTGAACAACCATTATGGTACAGCTGTAGAACATCCGGTACTTGAGCTTTAGGGACAACCATTTGCAAATGACAGCTGTCTCCCCGAGCATTTTCCCATTTTCGGCACAGGACTCCATCCTGAATCACCAAGCTGTCCCATTGGGCCCAATAGCTTTTTGTGATCGAACTCATTGCGGAGACGTCGCTCCACCTGGGCTTAGGCTCTGGCCTTCATCCACTCCAGAATAGGCTTGATGTCCGAATCTTCCTGCTGTGCACGTTGTAGCCTTTCCTTCCACTCGTTGCTGAGGTCTGTCTTGAGCATCCTCACAGGCACGACTTCTTTACTTTCTTGCCTAGTACCAACTAGTGTGCCTTTTTCCATAATCTGTTTCTGATCACAAAGGTTCGGCACACGTACCCCTGAGATGTCGGTGGCTCTGCCCAAAGTTCGTCCCACTTTCCATGGACGGTCATTGTCTACCCTTCCTGCAGTTCGCTTGGGGCAACTGGATCGAAGGTGGCCCCTTTCCCCACAGCCGTAGCACCTAGGGCTGTATCCTTTATTGCAGTCGCGAACTGTAGCCGCTGCAACCTCCCTGACGCGATCGGAACGATGATCCTGTCGCGCGGCTTCCACCTCCAGTGCATGGGCCAAGGCGTCCTTCAGCGTCCCGTGGTGCCCGAGCCTCACAGCAGCTCTAACTTCAAGGTCGCGGATGCCGTCGATGAATGCCTGCACCAGGTTCCCATCAATAAGCGCAGGTACGGACTGGTAAGCTTTACGCACCAGCTTCTCCACTTCAAGGGCCCACTGCTGCAGATTTTCGTTACTGCGTTGCACGCGATCCTTGAGCTGCGCACGAAACACGTGTTCCAGGTGAGCGTCGCCATACCGAGCCTCCAATGCCTCAAGGAGCTGCTCGTAAGTCACCTCCTTACCAAGAGCTTCCAGAACATTTAAGGCCTGGTCGCGCAGGCCTAGGGTGAGGGCAGTCATGGCCTGACTGTTATTCCAACCGTTCGCCTTCATGACAGCCTCAAACTGGATTTTGTAGGCTGACCAGGAAGAAGTTCCGTCGAACGGTGGCACTTTGAATCCACGTAGCGAAGGTGTTGTAGCTACGGGAGCTGCAATTCCATCCCCAAGTTTAAGATAATCCAGCGTTTTCTTTACGTCAGCCATCACGGTTTTCTTCACGTCAGCCACCGCGTTGTCAACCCGACTATACACTTGGTCGATCCGGATTTCAGCTTCCGACAGGCGGTTGTCATGTTGAGCAACCTTATCCTTCACCTCCTTCATGTCTTTCCCTAAGGTAGCGTGAAGGTCCTTCATAAGGAGCATCTGCTCTTCCTGGCGCGCGCTTGCTCCTCCTTATCACGTTGGAGCTGTTCTTCCAACCGACGAGCCTGTTCCTCCTGTCGGCGAGCCTGTTCCTCCTGTCGGCGAGCCTGTTCCTCCTGTCGGCGAGCCTGTTCCTCCTTGTCCCGTTTGAGCTGTTCTTCCAACCGACGAGCCTGTTCCTCTTGTCGGCGGGACTGCTCCTGCAGCATCATCATCAGGGCAGCAAAGTCTGGTGCTGCTGATGCTGGGGCTGCTGCGGACGGGTCGGCCTCCGTGGTTGGTAGCTGGCCCTCCGACCTCTGCGGCATAGCTCCACCAAAACGTCTCTGGTCCGTCTCCTGTTGGCGTTGACTCCGGGTATGGATACCCTCCGTGTCGTCTTTGGGTAAAATCGGCATGATTTTAATCCTTGCTTCTGACACCAATTGTTACATACCGGCCCCGACTGACCAGATGTCGATAGTTCTAGTAAGTTCAGCCAATCGATAATAGATGGCGCTAGTGACTCTATTAGTTCTTACTACTAGAAACTAGATGGCGCGCAACAATATTACTTAAACATCATTCAAATTCATAAATAAAATAAAAAATACTTACGGATCAAAAATATTTAGTCGCACTGTAATTTACGTATATATCACGCGTGGCGCTTCCGCGGCGGCGGGAAGTCAATCGACAAAGATCGTGCGTCGACGAGCGCCAGAGCGCGACTGATTTAGGCCGCTCGATGCACCCGATTTTATAATTACTTTGAAAAATTATTTTCATAAATGATTGAAGACAGATATTTTTTCTTTTTTACACATTAATAGTACTATATTTCTTCTTACGTATAAAATTATTTATGTTGCCAAATTACTTTTAGAAGATGAGATATGACGTGTTTTCTTGTAGTCGATTTCTCGATTTTTGATTTTCTTAGACGTGATAAAAATACAACTTAATGAATTAAAAATCGAACTTTTCTCAATGCATTTTAAATTTCAGGGTATGCCTATTATGAATACCTTTTACCTTCTTACTTAGTAATAATATTTGTTGTAATATTACTTCAAAGTTGAGCCTTCGCGCGACATCTGGAAATCGCGCCTTCGAAATCCTCTGTTTTCGTAGTCAAAAATCCAATTTGAACGAGTTTTTGTTAATAGACTTTAAATATAAATATATGATAATTACGATGATCGAAGTCAAAAGAAGCTAAAATAATAAATTATATGACCAAAATCACTTCAAAATCTCCCAAGTTCTCGATATACGTTTGTAAAATGTTAACACGCTCTTAAGAACCTTGACCTCGATCTTGAAAATAAATAGTAGTTTGATGGGTGTGGCTTATTTCCCCCGCGTGCGGGGAGCGGCGGTTCCATCTTCCGCGGTCAGCCGCTACAAACTTATCTGAACTAGGTGCCAAAAGTGGAACTAACGAAATCATTGTGTGAAATGTATTGAAAAACAAGATGGCGGCGTTAGTTCCGATTTTTTCTACGCGCCAAAAGGTCTTTGTACAGCTATACAATGATTGAGCCTAATTTGTTATAGATTAATTATTAAATGCAGGCCGAAATTAAAGACTAATCGGCTTACAAGTTTTGCCACAATTTTATCTAAAAGAAAAAAAAGCTCAGAGTTTACCCATGCTTGTAGCCAATGGCGAATAAAATATTCACTCAAGAGACCATGAACCATCTTTCGGTCTTCAAGATTGGGTATTTAATTAATGCACGACTGTCAAAAATATTGCCAGAAGAATTAGTGTATCTGTATGGTATTGCGATGCATTCCAAGCAAAGTATGCACTTCATCGCGCTTGATATGTTCAGCGGAGAAGGAGGAGCCGAGTGGGCGCGCCAGCCCGGCGGGCGCGGCCCTGCGCGCGCGCCTGGAGGGCGGCGACGCGCCGCGCCCGGCGCGCGCGCCCACGCCCCGTCTGCGCACCACTCCTATGGCGTGGTAACTATTGCGTTTATTTACACTTTAGTCCCGTAACCACGGAAGGCGATCTCGCGAGATTTAGGCCCGCTTGTACCAATAATCACTAAATTCGTTTCAGGGCTTGGCGAGGCGCAGCACGGCGTGGTTGTCACTGCCAAAGAAATATCAATGTTGCGTGACTAAAAATGGAGTTCAGAATAAATACCCTGAAACACGCGCTTCTTCCCGCTTCCACGAACTCTCGACCTAATGGAAGTCTATTTATTTTCAACTTTATTTCTACTGTAGCAAGGTCGATATTTGTTTGGCTGTGACGAATGTGCTGCGCTACGCCTCGAAGTGCGCCGGCCCCAACGCTAAACGTATTTAAAGCATCATTCTGACAGATTCTGACTCAACTTCAAACAATTAACATAATTTTTATGAAAACAATATTTTAAACTTGTTTAACGCTAAATGCATTTATAAAATATTTTCGGTGCTAGTGAGTTTTAATCTCGTAGGAAGATCAAGAACAATATCGTTCGAGAAAATAATTCAATTAAATGTTTTTGTACACCTATAATTTCTATAAATCAGCAGTAATACCTTACCTAAATACAAATTAAAATTTAAGGCAATGTATATACATTTACCTACTGCATACGCAGTAGGTGTTCTTTATTAAATAAATAAATAATAAAAAACCTTATTTTCGTTTCTAGGGAAACAACAGACGTCCGCGAATGGGACTGCGAGACTACTTGCGGATGGCTGGAGAGTCTCGGACTCGAAGTGTACATCCCCGGTGCGCGCGCATGGCTAGGTTCTACGCCTGATGCACGCGGGGTGATAGCGGCTGCCTCACACCACGCTATTGAAAAAGAATTGGCCATCAAGCATCCGCTGCATAAGAAGAAGATTCTACTCGCCTTGACTGATCTGCTGGTTAGTAGTCCTAATTTTTATAAATAACAGATATGTCTTAGTTGGTCAAAAGCCTTGGTTTCAAACAAAACGCGCCTGTTGGGTACGCATGGCTAGGTTCTACATCTGATGCACGTGGCGTATTCGTGTTTACCTCGCACCGTGGTATAGAGATGGAACTGGCCATCAGGCATCCGCTGCAGAAGAAGATTCTACTCGCCTTGACTGATCTGTTGGTCAGTTGTTTAACGAACGCAAATCTAAAAAATTGTGCATTTGGTTTTGAACTATGTTAATTGTAATTCTTGCTCAAAGACAGGGCTTCCATCCAGTATCCTTGGGACCGTTCAAGTATTACGTAAGCACTATAGGGGGGCGGGGGGTCTTTGCTTTGCTTATTTTTGATAAAATGGGGGGTGGCAGGATCTAGATGGTCATTACGTCAGCAGTAATTATTTACTTTTTTACACATATGGCAACCCACACATTGTCTATGCTTGAAAACGAAATTCATTTTCGGGGATTCCTACAAATAATGAATACGTTTAGGTACTCGCTTAGAACTGAGTAGGGAAAGTACCGCGCGCTATTCACTTGTCTAAATTTTTTGTCTAAGTTTTGTTTTGATACGATTGACGATTTGACGTGTTATGAGAACGATGGCGACGTAGACATTCCAAAATCGGATGAAAGTGAGCATTGACACACAACATTGAGCAGCAAACATCCAATGTCATCGAAAACTTAGAATCATGGATTTGGGTGTCATGGACTGAAGACTGTTTATTGGAATTAAGAAATAATATACCAAAAATTTAAAAGAAGTTTGTTTTGTTCGTAATATTACTTAAGATTATAATATTTGTAATTTACTCTATGTTGAATTCTGTGTAAGTAAAGTTTATTTAAATGAATATTATGTGCGTTACAGTCCTCTATTCCAAACCTGTTCCCTAATTCTAGACTTATAACTGCTGCTCATGAATCAATCAATTGTACCAATGTTTACGTAAGCATGGGGGGGGGGGAGGGTAAGAGCTTTGTTTCCTTTTGCTGACGAGGGGGAGGGGTGGGTTAATAAATGCAAAAAATCTGCTTACGTAATATCTGAACGGCCCCTTTGGGCAAGCAGATTGGTTTGTTTTTCCCAGCGATTTCTTTGTGGAAAACTCGAAATATTTAGCAAAGGGACATCTATAAGAATGACCGCTGTACCCCAGGGCGGCCACGGCGACCCGCTGCTGCCGCGGGCGGGCCGCCTGGGCGGCGCGTGGGCGCTGCGCTGGCTGGAGGACGTGGGCGCGTGCGGCGCGCGCGCGGCGGCGGCCGAGGCCGGCCTGGACGCGCGCCTGCTGCACCGCCTCACGCACGCCGACCTGCACGCGCACCTGAGGGTCACGCACGCGCTGCACGCGCTGTCTATACGCAGAGGTACCGCACCATCTTATTGTTGCGCGCCACAATTAATTCCTGATACATGGTGACATTAGTTACCACTAGCGCCATCTAGTTTCGAGTACCAGAACTAATAGAGTCACTAGCGCCATCTATTATCGAGTAGTAATTTCGATGGTAAAACTTACTAGAACTATCGACATCTGGTCATTCGGGGCCGGTATGTACTCGAACATTCTAGATATTTCTACAATAGAAGGTGCTGGAACTATCTGCGGCACTATACAAGACCGGGACTAGCCGCGACCAATCAGACTTTGTTCTGCGATACAGGCGAATACATCGAAAGCGATCCTCAAGTGCGACTTAGGAGCGATTGTGTTTTATAATTAGTGTGTTTGAGTTGTTATTAGTGTTGTTTAATTAAAGTGTAACTTTTAGTAATTTTTATCGGCAGTTTTTATTGTCACGAACCCCAAGCTCGTAACATTATTAACAACTAGCTGTGTCGACTGGTTCCATTCGCTGGAGCTTCCTTCAGAAGCCCTAGATTTTACAAAACCTCTGATTATTATCAAGAGATCGGAATAGGTAGAATATATTTGCCTAGACTTTAAGGAAGTAAGTAACGTAGAGTAGATAATACCGCCTGCTGAAATCACCCAAAATGTATTTTTTTTGTATTTTATTAATGTTCATAGGTATCCAAGTCCTCCGCGACAACAAGTTCGACCCCGAGACCATGATCCGTCGCGCGGCCGAGGGCGAGGCCGTGGGCGCGGAGGGCTCGCCCGAGGCGTGCGTGCCGGCCGAGCTGCTGGCGCGCTGGTCCTCGCACCGCGTCATGCAGTGGCTCAAGGAGATCGACCTCGCGGAGTACGCGCCGAATCTGCGCGGCGCAGGTAAAAAAGAAAAAAAGTTGACCCAATTCAGGCACACAATAAACAAAAAAAATAAAAATACAGGAAAAACTAGATGATAGACATCGTGGAGTACGCGCCTAAGCTGCACGGTACAAGTAGCTAATAATCATCAATGTATAATTATTTTCATCTCTTAGCCAGCCAGCCAAGGGCAGGAAGATGATGAGCCAGCCAGCATATAAAAACTTTATGTCGAATTGTGTGTTCGTCGAACGTATATGCATCGTAAAAGCGACTTTAAGCCCGCGTTCACTGAACAAAATCTTTGACTGAACATATGCTCAATGCAGACACTACAAGTGTAAAATTATAGTAAGCTATATTTCATAATTTTCTATCGGTAGGTGTCCACGGAGGTCTGATGTTACTGGAGCCGCGGTTCACGGCGGAACTTCTGGCAGCTTTACTAAACATTCCAGCTAACAAGACGCTACTGCGGCGGCATCTCACGCAGAGGTAACTATCTTAAATAAATTTGCATTATTTTAAAGCAGTCTTAAGCTCGTTCTGGACAGTCATATAGCTATTTCTAGTTGTTGAATCGTCGCTCCAAGAGCCATTAACTATCTTAAATAATGTTCCCACTGCTGGGACACAGGACTGCTCTCTCATAACTACTTTGTTTTAGAAATATATCAACGTCCTACTGTAACCCATTTTGAACGAACGATGAATCCGTCAGATTTGGAATTCGATGAATAAGGAATCTGATGAATCCAGTTCATCCATAAATCCATAATTAATGTTCAACCATGTTGGGTTGGTTTCACTAAAAGTCGATAGATAGTTATGAAAATATGTTCCATGATGTTTTCTCTTTCTAGATTTAACGACCTGCTAGGTCGAGATGTCATTCAGCAGAAGCGTAACGCGGAGCAGACCCTCGGCTACCAACCACTTACTGCAACAACCAAATACAAGGTATGTTGTTAATCGGGGTCCGCTAGGGCCGATGCCTGCCAGGGCGGCGGGTTGTTCGAAAGAGATACCGTGGCCCCTGGCACAGGCAACTGAAGGAACACGGGTGGGTTTTAGTCAGTAAAAGTCTGACACGCCCTCCCGCTCCGCCCAGACCGGGATGTCGGGATGGGTTGTGGGGTCATTATGATGATCCCACAAAAAAAAAAATATTGTTAATTAAATGACTGCATTTGTTTTGGTGTACTCATTTTGTATCGATACCCATACCGTTTGTCCAGTTTAGAAAGTTGTCATAAAAAATCAGCGGGTACACACTAACAAGGGTAATACCTTTCTTTTTAACAGTTCAACAGCTCAGCGTTATTTACGTTGTTGAGCAGACGATTTTTTTAAACCGATGAATTAGGAATTACCATTTTAAAAAGTTTAACAGTAACTTGTCCTTTTATAGGTACCAAAGAAAAGCCAGTTCTCACTGAAACGCAAGAAGAGCAAGGACGACCTTGACCTCGGCGACCTCGTGTGCCCGCTACACGATGACTGCTCAGGTGACATAACCAACTCGCCAGTAAGTCGCCTCACTAACCCCACTAATCTGTAATACTGTAGCACCGCTTACGAAATCATCAGTAACTAGCTTTTGCCAACGGTTTCTTTCGCGTATTGCAATTAAACATAGCCTATTTGTTCTCAGACCGTTTTATATAGTAATCTATTTTAACGTAGCCTAAGCCTTAAAAAGATCAACTAATTCTTGTTGATCTTGAAATGAGTTCTCATTTCAGTGTCTAAAATGATTGTTAAAAAATATTGCATCAATGTGTAGCCACAAAACATATTGCACATTGAGCACTTTATTGTAGCTACACATTGATACAGTATTATGGAACATACATTTTAGACAATCAAATCAATGAAAATTGAAAGTATTTCTTTGGCACTACTGATGATTTCTGGAAGACATTCTTAGCTCGGATTTTATGCCTTTTACTTGATTATTCTAGCGTTTACTCGCAAATGGTCCAACACTTAATTATACATGTTTTAGAAATTTACAGGATACTCATTACGAAAATGTTCCAAACACATGGCGCAAAACAAATATTGCATGTTGTTGTAAAGTTCTGGCGACCTTGATACGTTTTCATGAATAAAGTCGTCATTATGCATTTAAAAAATTTCAACGTGTAAACGTTACCGCCTATTTACACGGTCTGTCTGTCGGGTAGCCGGCTCTAAACCGTATGAGAGATTTTTTACCCGGTTAGCCTAGAACCTAGATTTATGGATTTACCCATACGCCATACGCTGCCGACAGGCTGGACATGTGATTGGCCTTAGCCTTACTGTAAAATTTGGTGAAACAATGAAACAACTTACTATACAACTCATTAGTAAGATTATTATTTACACATACAGTTTTGATCCATTTTAATGAGGCAGAGGTATGTTTGTTTTACTGCACTATTTTATAACGAGTGTGCACTGTAGTTTGGTGGTTGTAGTTTCTTAACAAAATTTAACACGGCAATAATTGGGTTAAGCTTTTGGTGGTTTGTGGGTAAGAATACCAAATTAGAAAAAAAAAAACGTAAGTTTAACGACATTTATTTTATGTTACTTCTCATTTTGTACATTCTAATAATACATTTGACAAACACACTTCCAGCATTCTTTTATACCATGTATTAGAAAGTCTCGTAGCTAACTTGAACTTTCCTGAATTTGAACGTAACTTCTCAATGCATTGTTCGTAACTATAAGGTGTTGCCAACGTTTCCAGACGATGAAAGTAAAGTCAGCAGCAGTGGACGTCGCGTCGGCTGTCTCTCCCCCGCGTGACGAGGCGCGCGCGCACTAACCCGCACGCGCGCGCACTAACCCGCACGCACACGCACCGCCAGCGACTAATCAGAACTGTATACTAACTTTTATCCTTGTAGGAGTTGTAAGTATGTGCTATCGTTAACTATGTAATAAATTATTTGGATACGGACAGCTAAAGTGTAGCGTAATACGATGTTTTATAAGGTCTAACAAAAATAGTGTAAAAAAATTACTAATCAAGCACTTTTGACATCTATAATCTATACTTCCACTTTTCTTGTTGGATCTTATCGTTACCATGTAAGTTTCGTAATGAAATATCAAGAAACTAATTTACTGACGAAGACGTTATCGACAAAGTACGTCCCTATTTGAAGGGATGTGGCAGAGAAGGTACAAGTTCTATTGAATTTTCTTACAATGGAGTTCAGGTGTAAATGAGTGTTAATAAAATCATTGAATTTCGTTTAATAATATGGAAATAAATTATGTACGTGGTATGGTCAATGTTTTAAATGTTAGTAAATATTTAAATCGAGGTCTTCGTCTAATTTCGAGAGTGTGTTGGTGCTAAATTATATATTTTGGCGTTTGGCCCTAAAAATAATAAAAATGGATATTTAAGAGAAGTTAAAAGTATGTCCAAGGTATTTAATTCAAAGGATAATGTAGTGTATAAAAAGGATAACTGAAAGTCTAATATTGAATGCAACTGCCAAAAATTACGAGGGAAACAATAATTTTGTTATAGGTTTAATTGAGGTCGTCATTCGTTTATTAGGTCAGATAACTTAAATTAACATTTCATTTTGGCTCCATTTAAATACAATGATTATTATGATAAACATGCGGTTATTCCGTTTATGCACCCCAAAAAATCCACCCTAAGGTGGATACGCGGAAACGCATGTCTGAGAATCCACCCTCAGCCTATAAATTCTGTTTATCTAACTAGGCCTAGGGTGACGAAAAATTTGAATAACTAATAAATGATTGACAACCAATAAAACATAGAGGTTGATGTAATTCATGTATTTAAGCAAAATATTTATTTTACCTTTAATTTTATGGTTAAGCGAATATTTTTGATGACTTGTGTGCTGGTTGAGCTAACGTTAGTAGAAAACGGAAGAAACTCGGATTATCAAGCGACCAATAGACATTCCATGATTTTTTTACCAAAAAAATGAAATCATTTATTTAAAAGTGAACACATTGAACTAACACTTTTCATAATCATAAGTATTATACAGTTGTTACAAGTTTTGCCGTACTTAGCGCTTTATACAAGTAATTAAGTAGCTTATTAGGACTCGACTGAAAGGCGACAATATTAATCTGGTCTCTTTTCCATTACCTGGAAATAATTTTTCATGTAGAAGTAAGAGAATACCAGTTTATAATATATTTACTTAGATAGAATTGAGGCGGCTTCCACAGTGTTTCCTTTAAGTCTTCTTGTTTGTTTAAGAAATGTATTATAAATAATAATATAAACATAATTTTTAAGTATTACCCTGGTTACAAAAAAAAAAAACTCCTGTTAAGTATTTTACAAATTTTGTCAATGATTTTCAGTTTGTGTGAAACATGCTTTATATTATTTTTATCTGATTTTATCGCACAATGTTGAAGAAATAACACAATGCTAATTTTAAAACATTTACAGAGTTTTTGCAGCAATAGAATAGTCCACAATCCTGTTCCTAACACGTTGTGCCAAATGTTATGAATGTTGTAAGCCCTGTACGATAGTCCCTCGTCTTCCATAGGCTTTATAAATTAATACGAGTTAAAAACTAGTGAGTGAATAATTTCACTAATGTATATCATTAAAACAACAAAGTCTTTGTACAATTACGTAATAAACATTTTTACAATATCTTAAAAATATAAAATAAAGAATTTTAAAAGTTTAATAAATACTGAATGAACACAATTACTGATTTTCATTTTATTTTAATGTTCTTTATTTTTAGCCGACTGCGTCAGAAGGGAGTTTATCATTTATCAAATAACAGTTGCGATTTTTCAGTGAAGACTTCAGTGTTTTTCAATATTTTCAAGCCCTCTGCAACAGAAATAAAGCATACTAAATGAAATACATAAGCAGTTGCCATTACACCTTCGATATTGACGATCATACTCGGTCACATAGGCTGATAATCATAATGATGATCAGCCATAATCAGCCTATGATGTTCCCTCTGCTAGAATACAGGCCTTCTCTCGGTGAGAGGAAGTGGGCCGTAATCCACCACGCAGGTCCAGTGCGGGTTGGTAGATGTCACATGTTTTCGAATTTTTAGTGCTAGGACATGCCGGTTTCCTCACGATGTTTTCCTTCACCGTTTTGAGGGCAGTGGTGGTGAAATAATTTACACAAAGTAAAGCGCCTGCCTGGGTTGGAACCTACGACCTACAACTCGAAAGTCGCGGCAGATACCACTAGAACTCGAAGTCATTCAGAGGATCAGTTTCAGGCCAGCGTATATCCTAAAAGCCATCCTTGTGTTACTCGGAATATTAAATGAAGGCGCAAGTCACATTAATCAATGTCCTGTGACATAAAGTCACGGTACCAAACTTAAATGACTCCGCCAGCTTTAACGTACTTATATTTAATAACGTACTCATGTAATGAGGTGGTGGGTTCAAATCCAGACAAGTACCTACCAATGTGAATTTTTCAAATCATATGTAGATAGATAGGCCCCTCGCCCACGGCGACTTTTTGCGTTTACGAAACGCGCGACAGCATCGCTACTAACGCGCTTTGCAACGCGCTACAAAAGCGATGCCAACGCGCTACTACCGCGCTACAGCATCGCGACTGTATCGATGCAAACGCGCGACCGCTTTCGTTGCCCACGCTTCGGCTGTCCACGCTTCGGCTGCTTACGTAAAAGCAGCACCAAAGATAACGTGACTAATGTTGCCTCAACGGAGTCCATCTTACAACTGTGGCATTTTTGTGCCGTTACTGAATCGCGTTTGCATCGCGACAGAAGCGCGACAGTATCGCGTTTGCATCGCGACTGAGAATCGTGGTGTGGGCGAGGGCAAACAGCTAGCGACCTCATCGCGACTGTATCGATGCGAACGCGCGACAGCATCGCTACAAAAAGTCCCCGTGGGCGAGGGGCCATAGATAGAAAACTATTATGTACACCATTAATATTACAGATACAAATGTAGAAATTTTACAAGGGTCATCTCTTGTAAATTCCACAATGGGCGATCTTATCTCAAAAGCGATATTTTAAAGAGAACCTTTGGATGGATTAAGGGAGAAAGGATACTGCAGGTAGTCATTGGTAGGCGGCGGGGGGTTCCGGAATTGGTCTTTTAAGTGGGACCGGGACAACTCGGACAACATGTGCTGATGGTGATCACCGGGTGGTTTTAGTGAGGTAAAATCCCACACTCCCCGACCCCTCCCCGGAAGTAGGGTGCCTTTTGAAGGTTCCCCCCGAAAAAAAAAGGTAGTCTTTGGTGTACCTAGTTATAATACGTCTGAAATCGCCAATCCTCCTTGAGCAACCTTCGTGATTAAAGCTTGTCTCTGTTTGAGAAGAAACCTTTGCTCAGCAGTGGGACAGTTACGGAGTTACGGGCTGGTATTATAACGTACTTATGGAACATAATTGGTTAAAGTGATGTATTTACCTTTCCCGCGTCCTTTGCGACGCAACTCTGCGATTCTCTCCACCTCGCTTTCTTCTTCTCTCTCTCTATCCCTCTTAACTGATTCATCGTGAGCTTGTTTCAATAATGAATCTTCTAAAAATGTCATTTCTGAAAACATAATAATTTAAATAATTTTCGTCCTGTCCGTACCTGCCGTAAACAGCATTTTCTTCACCAATAATAAAAGTAGCAATAATAATATTTCGCATGCTTGATGGGATACTGACTTAACTCAAAAAAGACTATTTTTGGGAAATCGCAAAAGGAGATCTTGCTATGAGGACTTAACCTACTTGTTGATGCATAAAAATAAAACTGATTTATATTAATCATGAATGCTTGTATTTTGAACGTCTATGATTAACTATTGATGAGATCTGAGTAAAAAAAAAAACGGAAATCACATCTGACCTATCTACTAATGGGTCAGTGTTCCATTAAGCATGCGATTTGTTCACTTGTTGTAGTTACAGTAAGTTTGATGTGCAGAATGCTGTATGTTGTTTAAAAATAAAGTTAGTAAAATTACTTGTGAGCCTGGGATCCATCGCTATCCAGGGCGCGGTGAAGAGACTGCCGGCGGTCGGCCGGGCGGTGGGATCAGGCTCGATCAGTCTAGTTACTTGCTGTTTGCATTCTGTCGACAGTTGGTTGACTACAGTTGTACGAAAACGCCACTTCCGCATCACCTGGCAGATATATGTACTGGGTTAATGGAAGGTCGTTTATATGGCTAATATGATGACGATAGTTGAAAAGTTAAGAAACGAAACCTTGCACTCGAGAGGTCGCATCGAGGCCTTGCTCAAGGACTCACTTCTTAAGCTGCTGGTTGTGATTTGGATACGTCCTTCACCCAACCAAAGTCGGACATCATAATCAAGACAGTCAATCGCAATTAAGGCTGCTCCGACTACTACGTATGTTGGCAAGAACTTATTCTTAATATTTAAAAAGCTTTTTATTCATCAGTGGGTTGTACCTGTTTTTCATAGAGTTTCTTAACGGATGTTTCGTTAAATGGTAATGCTTTATTTAGCATCGTGTAGAGGATAATGCCAATTGACCACATATCCGCTGACTTGGGCAAGTACGGCACCCCTTTCAATACTTCAGGAGCTGCGTAGGATAGGGACCCACAGTAGGTCTCACTCAGAATGTCGTGCCCGCGCGAAAACACGTTGCGAGCGAAACCGAAATCAGTAACTTTGACGTTATAATTTGATGTAATCAGTATATTTTCACATTTCATATCTCTATGCGCTATGTTCATAGTGTGTAAGTAGTGAATCCCCGATAAAATCTGCCTCATCCACAGCCTGCACTGGTTCTCCGGCACGGCGCCGTTTTGTGTTAAAAAATCCAATAAATCACCGTTTTCTGCGTAACGTAGAAAAATGAAGTATTTGGCGCGTCGTTGGAAAATATTTGAAACGTTCACTATATGGGGGTGGTTGATACGTATTAAAACGTCTAGTTCTCGTGGTAAGAACTTAGTGAGGTAGTCCCGAGGAGCTGCCGCTGTGTCTATCACTTTACAGGCCAACACAGCATGCCGGGTCTCGTCCACCATGTGTGTCGCTTTGTAAACCTACAAAGAGGATAATTTAACATTTGAAAAGTTGTTTGATTACTTCCTACTAATATTATAAACTTGAAAGTTTGTGTGGATGGATGTTTCTTACTCTTTCACTCAAAAACTACTGAACGGATTTGGATGAAATTTGTCACACAGATGGTTTATAACCAGGATTAACATATAGAATACTTTTTATCCCGATATTCCCACGGGATCGAAACTTATGCGGGTGAAACCCCGGGGCGCAGCTAGTAATTCATAATATTGATTCGTTTCATTATTTACCTTAGCATAGGATCCTTCTCCGATCATTTTCTCTAATATAAATCCTTTTTCTTGTAATACCATAAGATCGGACTGTGTATTGCTTAGGTCTACCTTCTCGGTAGCAGGCCCCATTTATGTCATTCTCGTGATTCTCGTAAGTTATTTCTTCATTTTTACTTTTAACGGGAGCATACTGGTTTAAGGTTGTGGCGGAAAACAGTTAGATACTAGTCTTTATATATTCATTTTTAATTATTTTAAAACTGTGAATGTTGAAATAATGTTTACCTAATGTATGTGAATGTATGTGTGACACTTGTGTTTTTTTATGTCAATAACAGACTGCAGTACCAGTATTTGAATGACAGCTCATTATAAAACCTACTTGTTATAGACGCCTTGCGCGAATATTATAAAACCACCGGATGTGTTGCCCAACCAGCAGTCCCCCGATTCAGAATCTCACTATCAGGGCCTTAGCACACCTCCGCCGCGAAAATAATGCTGGGAAACCGCTTAACGAGTTCCGCTAAGAAACATTACTACATTATGTCGCGATTCGAGTAGCGGAACATCGTGAGAGTCAGTTGAATTGCAGCAATCGGAGAAAAATGTCGATGTCGTCGCTTTCAACTTAATAAATACTTCAGGAGATTTTTCGTAAATTCGACATCCATTTTTCAAAAAATACTTGTCGACTGCCGCAGATAGTTGCGAAACGAACTCGGCACCGCAACAAAATAACGGGCTGAGCTTGGAGATGTAACTGGCTTCCGAGCAGTCGGCAAAAACCACGCGGGAAAGAGATAGAGTCATAATCAAATCTGGCGTTAGAACAGGCAGTTTCGCTTATCGTACAACGGACAAGTCACGGCGGAACTATTGCGGTTTCGCTGCTATGGTTTCGGCTGAGACGTGTTTCCAGCTAGCGTGTGGTATTCTAATAACTATATTTTCGGCCTCAGAACCGTTCCCACACCTCGTAACAATGACTTTTTAAAAAAATATTCAATGTGCAGTTTAAGCTTCGTTACGATTTTATTATATGTACAGACGCCAACACATCAAGAAACTACAATCTGTCAAATTTCTTTAATACATTGTCAACTTTATCGTAAAAGCATTAGGTTCAAGGTTGATTGGGAAAATTTGACAGTTTTGGGTAGCTTGACCTATTGGCGTCTGTACCTGCAGGTGACTTGTGATAATCCAAGCGCTTGGACAACTTTCTTTCTTGTCCGTTTGTTTTGTTTTTGTTTTCTGATAATATTATAAGAAGGTACCTACTTATTACATGTGAGCACTGGATGTCGTGCTGGTCTTGCGGTTAATTTGATCGCTTCTCATGGACGGCGGCCCGGGTTCGACACCTGGCAAGCACCAATGTGACGACTTGAGAATTCTGTAGGTAGGTAGGTATTCTGCATGATAAATACTTGGAGAAAGTAGATTGTAAGTATTATAACAGCAGTAATAACAGTTCTTACCAGGAGCTTACTGACCCGTTTACATCAACCTTCTTAATCGATGTGTCAGGCATTGAGGAAACATCCTTCTCTAATTTTAGTTCTTCTGGGTTCTCCATTTTCTTTAGTAGCAGTACTTTTTCTTCCTTAGCCTTTTTATATGCCAGTGTTTCCTGAGGTGTCCATTCTGTTATATGAATAAAATTTAAATATCTGTGGTTGAAGTTATAGAAAACCTCCGACATATCATGGATTTGGTTAGGCAACTTTAGAACAGGCAGTCTGGAGGGCTTACCGCCAGCTCTTATAGCAGGGCAGAAGTTGAACTGCTTTTTTGTTCTATGACTAAGTACAAAAAAGCAGCAATTTCTGCTCTGCTATAAGAGCTGGTGGTAAGCCCCCTGATGTAGATTGATGAAGTGTTTTCTGAATCTCACCGCAGAGGCGCGCTATGCTTAGGTCGATACTCACCGGCAACGGTGTGCGGAAAATTTAAAAAATTTAAAGCAATGACAACGAGTTAAATTAGGGCTGATTTTTTCCATAGCCATATAACTTTTATTCGAGGAATAAAATTGACGTTTGACAGTTTTTGTATGAAATAACTGTCACTGTTTCAAAATTATACCTCGAATAAAGTTATCAGATGATTGAAAAATCAGCCCTTAGTCTAAGGGCTGATTTTTCCAACGCCAGATAATTTTATCCGAAGAATAGTTTTCAATTTTGACAGTTATTTCATACAAAAACTGTCAAACGTCAATTGAATAAAAGTTATTTGGCGATGGAAAAATCAGCTGTAACATATATAACATCATAATATTACCTAATAATCTTGAGTCCATAGCGATCCATTCGCTGTTGATAATACTGTCAATTTTTATTCTGTTCTGTTGGTGTGGCTCTAACATAAGCGTTACCAAACGCCTACAATTTTCTGAAAGAGAATCTATATATCGCGAGCGAAACTTCCAATTTCTGTTCATTTGTGCTTGAAACAATTGTTTGATATGCTTTTCTTCGAAGGGCATTGCTCTGTTGAGCATCACATAGACTACGATCCCCAGCGACCACACGTCGGTTGGCTTAGGGAAGTACGGCGCACCTTGCAATATTTCTGGAGCAGTGTAAGATAGCGAGCCACAAAACGTTTCACTTTGAATATCTTTCATAGATTTATCGACACAAGTACGAGCAAAGCCGAAGTCGGACAACTTAGCGTTTTGGTTGGCAGTAAGGAGAACATTTTCACACTTTATATCCCGGTGAGCTATTTCAAGTTCGTGCATGTACTGAACGGCTAAAGCAAGCTGCCTTGCCCAAATCCGCGCCTGGTCCTCTTGTACGGCACCCTTTTGAAGTATATACTCCAATAAGTCTCCGTGCTCCATGAACCGCATGAAAATGAAATATTTATATCTTCTTTGAAATATGCTATGGGTGTGTACAAGGTGGGGGTGGTTTAATTTGATCAACATATCTATTTCTCTCGGTAGAAACTTCCTTACGAAGTCTCTAGGTGCGGTATTCGTATCAATGACTTTGCATGCAAGTACTGATAACTTATCGCTTTTCGATGGGTTTCTATATTCCGCTAGGTACACCTGTTTTATTTGATACGATTTAATAGTTTTCTTAACTAAACAAATTACCTATAATTAACTTCTTTATTACCTTGGCATAGGATCCTTCATTAACTTTTTTAATCATTTTGTAACCGCGTGTAGCCAATGTTAATTGTTCAGATCCACTTAGTTTTAATTCTTCTTCCAAACGATGCACCTGTAGAATGATGTACTGTCGTATGGCTTATAAATTATGAGACATGGTAACTTTTATAAGCTTATCAAATTTTCTAGGAAGAAAATAAACATGTTTTTTGTTAATAGGTTCACCAACGATCTATCTGTGAGAGGAAGTTTGTGATTATAGAAGTCACGATTGAAATTGTTGGTTTAGAGACATGTTAATGTTCCTCCCCTTCACATTGATTAAAACAAACTGGACAAAGTTCCTGCCTAGGTTCGAACCGACAACTTACGTTTTGGAAGGCGGACTCTACTCTTCTTGGTCACGTCGTTTAATATTTATTACACACATCTACCGGAAAAAAACTAGAAGCCATTGAACGAGAAGCGACCCGCACTGTAGATGTGGTAACCAAGTTTACAAACACGCTGTGAATGTGTGCGTGAAGACGGGTAGCGCAGCGCATAACACACACACGCATACACACTTCCGACTTCGCCGTCATCTGGGACGGTACCGAGAGCTCCTGCGCTAAAACACACATTCATAGCGTGTTTGTACACTTGGTAACCACAAGTAAAGCGCGTGTCGCTTCGTGAGATAATAATACTATAATATATTTGTCGAAAACATTAAGTACCTACTTTTGTCTTTCCCTCCATTTATTCTTGTGTAGGCGGCTTCTGCTGTGAAGTTACAGTAGCAAGAGCCTTTATCATTTCACTGGCCTGTAAATACAATATTAGTTTAATCTTCATTATTTTGTACACAGATCATTGTTTTTTATTGTGATTCGGTAATCGGTTTTCAGACTTACTACTAGCAATCACATATTTTTGATCCCAAAAACAATATAAATGAGCTGGCACATTATACCTTTAAATAATATGTACTTGATTACGAATTTAAATCGATCCTAATTATAGACACCGGCCCAATTTTTTTTGTTTCAATGAAAAATAAATTTAGCATTCGAGTTTGTGATCATATTTTACACCGTGAATGTGTGGTGGTTTTTTATGAGGAATTAGCTCGTAATAATTATGAGGGGAGTTACCTTATATACAGATAACCCTCTTCGCACGCCTACGTCAAATATGTCGCCTTGTTTCGGTAGTGGATTCGAGATTCGTCGACTATCCTCTCTAGCACGTTTGAGTGCTTGTGCTTCTACTGCGTTCAAAGCTATTAAGATTTAGTTTGAGATTAACTTTATCATTATCAAATATTTGTAATAATGTAAATCGAAAGATGTTTCCTTTTGTTAAAGTTTTCACAACGTAGGTAGGTGGATGTACAACATAAATATTGCGTACATCCATCTACCAACACGTTCAATGTTCAAACCGGTAGGAGGCAGAATAGTTGCCAACAAGAGGCTGGCACCATTCACGAGGTGAGTGTTCAAAACTAGTGCCTACTGGTTTTAAAGTCACCAGCCCGGTTGTCAGCGTGGCTTAGGGGGGTTACCTATACATCCCATTGTGAAAGGACATACACACCAGTAAACTACGATGGCCTGATAGGCTGATACGTTGATATAAATTAAAATTTGTTCTTCAACTCACTAGTAAGCCTACTATCCATAGCAATCCATTCGGAACTGAGCACCTGAGGGGCACCGTGGCGTAGTCCTGGGTCTGGCTCCAACAGATGCTTCACGATAGTCTTACACTGGAGTGAGATAGTGTTGCCCACTCGAGATCTGAACCTATATTTCTTGCCCATCTGCTGCTCATATAATTTTCGCATTCGCGTGTCGTCAAACGGCATAGACTTATTCAACATCACAAACAACACCACCCCCAAAGACCAAAGGTCTGTCGGTTTAGGCAGGTAAGGTTTACCGCGGAGAATTTCTGGCGCCGCATATGACATCGACCCGCAGTATGTCTCACTTAGAACGGATGACTTGTTTTCGTCAAGGCAAAACCGCGCGAAACCAAAATCTGAAAGTTTAACGTTGAAGTTCGCCGTCAGCAGTACGTTCTCGCATTTGATGTCACGATGGGCTATATCCAGTTCGTGGAGGTATTGTAGACCTAGTGCGAGTTGCCTGAACCACACTCTTGACTGATTCTCAGATACACAGCCGTTCTTCAAAATGTACCCCAACAAATCTCCATTCTCAGTAAATCTCATGAAAATATAATACTTTGTTTTTCTTTGAAATATACTGTGTACGTGAATAAGATGTGGATGATTCAAACGCACAAGTACGTCTATTTCGCGCGGTAAAAACTTCACTACAAAATCTCTTGGAGCCTTCGACGTTTCTATAACCTTACAAGCGAGGGCAATCTTATGAGCATCATCCTTTCCAGAGAATTCAGTTAAATACACCTGTAAGAACACTGCAGTCATTAGGTAACAAACTAAGAATTGGGCTAGTTATGGAGGAAGTCGCTTCTGCTTGAAAAAAAATCATTATTATTAGTAATTCCTCTTACCGAGAGGCCTGTGTCCCAGCAGTGGAAACATTATAGGCTGATAAATTTATGTTATTATTAGTAAAGAATATATGTATAGGTATACCTTAGCGTAGGCGCCTTCGCCTAAAAATTTTTGCAATTTGTATCCTTTTGAAGACAAAGTAATTTCTTCTGATACACTCGGTTTCAGTTCTGACATGTTAATATAAACATGTGGTTGAACATCGAGCACAGTGTTTCCCACGCACCCTTTCGAATCGCTGGCCGGTTACTCATATTCAAAGGCAACGTATGCATTTTTATGATGTTAATAATATTATGTTACTTTAATTACTAAAATTTATATTTACTGGTCTTCATTGTGTTGCATGTCTAGACATGGTCTAAACGTGTCATATGCTGTCAAATGCGTCTCATTGACGCAAGCCGTTATTCTTCTTTCTTGATAAATAACAAATTGTCTATATTCATAGAGGTACCGTAAACAACCTCTTTAAAGCAAAGTTCGCGACTTCGTCCGCGTGAAATTTCTTGCAGCCCCTCCCCCACCCTGCCGCATCGCATCGCATCGCCTGCCCGCGCTTCTACTTCGTTTTCGCTTAGCGTTATTTCTGACTTTTGTTCTCTTTGCTCGGTTCCTAAGAGTTCTAGTGTGATGTTAAATAGCCAGCCTTCCTCGAGAATGAGGCTATCAAATGCAAAAATATTTTTTCAAATTTGACCGGTAGTTCCAAAGATTAGTGCGTTCAAACAAACAAACAAACTCTTCAGCTTTATGATTAGTATATTAATATAGATTAAAGCGGTGTTTACACGAGGAGGGTATAACACACAGCTTTAATCTATACCGTCCATGCGGAATCAAATGGTCTACGATGCGAAACTCGTCGGCCTTTCAATAGAAAGTTTTTCAGAGGTCAAAATGTTACTCAACTTCGGCTGTGTGTAGCTGTGTGACAAGACAACAGCTGTTTGACCTGTTGTTAGACTAGCCGGGATGATATGAAATCAATCCATTAACTCAGGCGATCACTGTTAGATGGAATTTGCTCTCTCCTGTGACACTAACCGGATTCCCTATATATTTTTGTAACTGAAACCCTTTTATAACATTTCATACTTTACTATTCCAAGTAACATATACATTTAAATTGCTTAACATTATAAATATTAATGTACATTCAGAAAGAAATAACTTATATGTACAAAAAACGACATTGAGGCTAAAAAAAGAATATGTTGCACACAGCACATTCAACTTTGCTGAACAAATGATTGCCTATATTTCTAATTGTTTTTTGTTTAAAAATTCCCCCGCTAACGATATCCTCTGTAAGAACGATGGTGCTGGTGTCAGCAGCAACTCATATTTGCCGACATCGGGGTGAGCTGAGTACCTCTGCTCTTTACGTATTCGCTCTAACATATGCTGAGGTTCGCATTTCGTTTTAGATTTCCAGTCGCTACTCAAAAAGTCTTGGATGACCTTCGGTAATATTTTGAAAGTTTCCTTCGCTTTTGTTTCGCTCGGTGTCTGCAAAGGTTCCGGCGGATTTTGTGGAACTATTATGTCATCGACATCAAATTGTGTTGTTGGAGTATTGTTTTCTGATGAAAATGATAATTCTTCATCAGACTCTTGATTTGTACTGCTGTTGTTATAGTAATTATTGATACGTTCTTTCACTATATCTCTTAGACTAGTTTCATTCTTTGTTTTCTCTCTCTCTGTACCGTCAATATTTACATACCCAGTTCTAGTTTCAGTCTTAATCAAAACTTGGTTTTGATCAATCTTTTCAACAGTGCCACTTGTTACATCTTCAGATATATTTAGTGCAGCTTCTTGCGGGGCTTCAACTGTCTCGTTTGGTGCATTGTCTTTGGATGTGCCTTCAATTGTAGTCATAAACTTTATATTGTCTTCATCTTCAAGTATTTGATACATTCTGTGAACTTCGCTTATATTTATTCTGAAAAGTAAAATATATATTTTAGCTAATATTATGACGAGCGTCCGGTATTGCCTCAGTGCTAACTTAATCCAGGGCAGCAGACGCATACTTCAGTTACGATAGATTATGTATGTAGGTGTTCTCATCGGAGTTATTGCGTAACAGATTAATAGTAGTAATGGCTTTTAGTTTGACAGTTCAACAACATTCATTGCGTCATTTACATTGTTGAGCAGATAAATTTTTCGAACATATTGAAGCAATGGATTCCGTCCCTTATCTACAACGGCCATATAATATTGGCCAATCCAAGTCTAAACCACTCAACCGAATTTAAAAAAACTAAATATATTCCTACCCTTGTCTAGCTTCGTGGCAGCAATACAGCATAGTGGGGTCAATTGGATGCGCTTCCGTGTTGAATATATAGCCGCCGACGTCTACAACGCATTCTCCGTTGGGCGTGTTTATAACAGTCCCGTGTACACCCGGGTTGTGGATGAAATTGTCCGGGTCAAATAGTAAGTACAAATACTTGGTTGTTTCGGCCAGGAAAAATGATTCCATACGATCCTCTTTGCGGTGATCGCGTACGTCTTTGATCTGTAAGTAATTTATTAATGTTTTAGTAGCAATTTTATGAAACCAGATGTCCTGATCAAGACAAGGATAAGGAAATTTGATTACTGATCATTGGTATTACAACATTATTTGATCAGTAATAAGTTGCTTTACAAGAAATCATTCTTAGGTAAGCCTTGATACCATTATTTTCGTACATTATCATATTTTTTAGTTACGCCTTGATATTCATTTCATTCAATGAATATCGAGAGGGGCTTGCGAATAAGTAACGCATGAGTGGATCGATCTGAGAGGCAATTCTCGTAATTTTAAGAACATTCACAGTCTGATCTCAGTCACAATCTGTCAAAAATACCTGTAATTTCCCTACATTTTTGACATTGATTGTCGCTGAGATGAGATTGCGACTAGTTTTGAACGTTTTTAATTACGGGAATTTGCATTCAGGTGAAGCTACGAGAGGACGATACACCGTTGATCCCGGCTGTCATTCATGGATCTTTGACCGTCGTTACGAGTCGTCAGTAGTCCGAAAGTCTGAGAACCAGTCTTAACAAGGGGACCAGTCTTATCGTAGGTATTAGCCAGTAACTGGGTTGTGGAGGTCAGATAGGCTAGGCAGTCGCTCCATGTAAAATATTGGTATACAGCTAAATCCGTTTAGATCGGAATTCGACTGCAACATAGTTGGAAAAGGCTGGGCAGATAGATTGATTGAATATAGCATCATGCAACTTTTGCTTTTAAGTACTTAGCCCCTTTTAGCTGAGCTTATGTGGTTTATTAAACTATTCTTAACCTCCAGGATGTTCCCCAACTTACCGTAGCATAACCGCAAGGTGTCCTTGCAGAATGTTGTATGCTTCTGAGGATATCTTCTCCCATTTGCAGCAGTATCGGATCCCTGGTGTCTCGATATAGGTACATTATCGACTCGATGAGTTCCGGACGGAGGGGGTAACTCTCCCGCGACGATGACGCTTCGCCCGTACCGAGGTTGTACACTTCAGGAGTGAAGCCATATTGTCTCCATACACTGTGGTAGTTGTGTATTATACGCATTGCTGTGTCGCTTTCACCTGTTAATTATCGCAGTTTTTAAACATAGTTAAGAGAGAGAGTTCGTTACGTAATTATTTTCGACTTTATTCCAATGTAGGCAGAGTTGATATTTCTTTGGCAATGAAAACTATACTGCATTGCACTTCGCCAGGTGGGTGCCGGTTTTACAAGATGAGGCATTGGGTTATGCGCAAAGGTTTACGGGTCCGATTCCCACCCATAACGTGTATTTGTACGATTTACAGGAAGTTTGTCCGACTGTTTGTGCATATGATATATATATACTGTTTGTAAATAAATTCATGAATTGATGGACATAAGCGAATATTGAATATTAGGAGTATTTTTTAACCAAAAAAACACTGTAGTACCTTCTAGCTAGAGGAATGTTTTACCAGTCTATCTAAAACTAAACTCACCAACAAGACTAAGCACTCCAGGCCAATAGGACTCGAGTGACTGGAACACGGGCAGAGTGACGTGTCCTCTCAACATGGTCGCCCACACGAACCAGTCGTCTTTCTTCAAGTACTTTTCTATCGCTTGTCTGGCTTCCTTGAACATTGACATCAGTTCTGGTCTTTCTAATAGAATCGCACCTACAAAAATAAACTTTTTTGTTTTAGAATAATATTGTATTTGCTTGCTTGTGTATTGGCTTGGTTATTTTTATGCTTGTTCATTGTCTTTCTGGGAAAAGGATTTTTGCCCAGCAGAATAATCAGCCTATATTGTTCCCACTGTTGGGACTGTAATGCCAGTGCGGGTTGGTAGATGTCATATGTCTTCCAATTTTTTGGTTCTAAGACATGCCAGATTTCTGCCCGTTTTCCTTCACTGTTTTAAGAGCAGTGGTGACGAAATAATTTACACAAAGTAAAGCGCCTGACTGGGTTCGAACCTACGACCTACAACTTATAAGTAGCGGGCGTTACGACTGGGCCGCCACTGCCCAGCATTACAAGTTATTATTCTCTTTTTCTAAATAACAGAGGGGCAATTCTCGTAATTTTAAGACCGTTCACAGTCTGATCTCAGTCTCAATCTGTCAAAAAATACTTCTAATTTCCCTACATTTTGACAAGTTTTTCACATTTGTTTGTCGCCGAGATGAGACTGCGACTAGATTTTGAACGTTTTAAATTACGAGAATTGGCCTTCAGAGTTTAGTCATATACCTTTCACTAAATATTCATAATAAGAGTCGACGCCTCCTCCAATACCAGCGTCTTGCGCGGTCCACCGGCCTGTCATGACATCGACATGATTACCGACCAGGCCGATCGGTGATTTGTGATTGTACAGTGCAAGAAGCGCATTATGAGCGATCTGTGAAGCAAGCAAAGAAATCATGTATTCCACATGAAAAAAGGTGAGTAACCTAACCACAACATCATGTGAACATAAATAAAAAGAATATTTTAACACTAGCATCTACCCGCGGCTTCGCCCACGTGGATTTCGGAAATTATCTAACGGGGATGTGCTATCAGGACAAAAAGTGTGTATGCCCCAGAATGCCATCTGTCTCCTTGCTAAATTTTATCGAAATCCGTTCAGTATTTTGGCGTGAAAAAGTAACATACAGCCAGCCAGTTACTTTCGAATTTATAATATTAGTATGTATGGATAGGATAAACATATAACTATGTACAAAATATTATAATTCATACAGGAAAAGATAAAGGTTTTCATAGCGTTAATTTAATTCCTTTTTTATATTATTTTGTTTCCTTTATCTTTTAACATACCTCTTCGTACAAGGGATCGCCAGTGAGTCGACTTAATGTTCCAAATTCTATGATAAAGGTCCCAACTCCAGCAGTACATGTGACGCTTGTTTCTCCAGGTGGTACTCCAGACCTTAAGTTGATAGTCCCGTATGGCATACCAGTTGTGGTATCAAAAGCAGCAATAAGCCTTTGGGCAACATCTTCTGCAAGTCTTAAGAGTGGACCATTACATGGCCAGCCTGGTTCTAGTTCCATACCTGTTCTGAAATAATATTACTTAAATATATCATGTAATATATCACAATGAGGAATATTGGCAGTATTTATATTATATGGGACTGAAACATAACAAGGAAAATTGGCATGTTGTTATGTTATGTGTTATTAGTTTTTAGTTGATCAACGCAGATACTCTAAAGGTGTATACTTGTATACTGTTTGATAAAAACAGATATTATTGAGGTTTATATTTGTATAGTGTGATCAACGAGGAAGAAAATTCTGTTTCTACCGTATTAATGACTTCTGTTGTTTATCAGAGGCCTATTAGACGTCTTGAAGAATTTCTTTACTTATTAATTATTTAAATTACTGCAACACTTACTTGTGTGATAAAAGATGAGCACTTAACAGTCCTCCAATGATTCTAATATTTGTTTCAAACACCGACACATTAATATCAGCATCAAAGTTCTTCTTTTGTAAAACTATATCAACAACCCGGTTGAACTCAGTGTAGTTCCCCATTATAGCCAGGGTGTCTAAAGCATCTATGAGGGTGAGGGAGTAGCTTCCCCATGTGTCCACGCCATCGCAGCTGAGCGGCCGTAGCTCATCGTAAGGGTAAGCATACCGTAAGTAACTATCATAGGCATGCTGGAACATATCCCGAACCTCCTCTCTGTAATGAAAGATTTAATTCTCGTTAGTAAGAAAAGCTAATGCATTTTAAATTTAACAAAACCAAGACTAAATATTAGGTCTTGTTCACACATAAGGCTGAAAAACGGTGTTCATTGAAAGCACTTTGAATTATGACTATAATATTGTATTGCAGGAGACATATCAGCTATGGAAATAACACATAAACATAACTTAAAAAGTCATGGAATAGGAAAAAGGAATGTTGAGGTAGGGAAGGCTTACAATTTACCTAAGCTTCAAAATATCAGACTTCTTGTACACTCTAACACCATAACATGTATCACAGCCATAGCATAAAATAAAGAGGAATGCAACCGACTTAATCATATTAATATTAGTCTTATTGATTTTTTAGTCATGGAGATTAAAGTTATTCTCATTGATTTTGACCTCACAACACGATATTCCAACAGAATACTTATTCAATAAAATGATAATGATAGAATGTCTGACAGAGGTCTGTTTACGTTGAAGTGTCAATATTTTGACAACTTTGACAATGACATAACACCAGAGTGTCTATAGCTAAAATAATACTGACGTGGTGATTTGGTAATAGAAGAATAGCTCATATGTTGGAGTGGTAAGACTCTTATTGGCAAACGGTAATTGCCGTCTGCACAGCAAAAACAGCTGATATTTTTTTTTCAAACTGGCCTAGTTGCCTTTTCATACCTTATTTTCATGTTGAAAAATGGTATGACAAACTAGGTTCGTAGATTTCTGGGTTCTTTACTAGTGATCGAAGTATCCAGGTAAATTTTCTAAGCAAAAACGTTTAATGCTAGGAATGTTTAGGATTCCGTCATGTCCTACGCAGCCATATTACTCGGATACAATTTTTACTATATCAATCTTCGTCTTACTTCTTAGCAGAGGGGCAATTCTCGTAGTTTTAAGACCGTTCACAGTCTGATCTGTCTCAATCTGTCAAAAAATACTTCTAATTTCCCTACATTTTGACAAGTTTTTGACATTTGTTTGTCGCTGAGATGAGACTGCGACTAGATTTTGAACGTTTTAAATTACGAGAATTGGCCTTTACATCGTCGTGCGGTATTTTCGTTTTAAGTTGTGTAATTATCGTGCATGGTGTCTTAAATTTTCACATTTTGTCATAACCCCCCTCAACGGTTTTAATAAACCGATTTTAGCGTTAAACCTTAAACCCGAACAAAATAGATAAAAAATGGGGAGGAACGAGCCAGGCAAACGGTTAAAACCATAAAGTTTTGAAGTGCCCATAAACTATAGACTATTAATGTGCATCCCGCAATTTCATTGGTCCAGATTTGAATGACCAAAGACAAAAGATTAACGTAAACTGCAACAGCTGAAACTCCTAAAATGTCTGTTGTCCGTTGAAGCTTCGCTTGCGTTTTGAGGGTGTATTTTGACGAAATCGGCGTTTTTACCAAGTCTACTCACAATTTATTAACAAAATGTGCCTCTAGTTCTACATATTTGTACATTTCCGCTTCGGTTGCCATTATTGCATTCGCGTGGCCCGCATAGCTGATCTGGTATTTTGTTAGTGTTTACGGAAGCGGGGGCAATGGCATTTAGAATACACGAAGATCAAGAAAATGCCTCTCTGGGGCTTAGGAAAGACAGCGCAGAGATATTTGCTGCTAACCAACGTCGTGCCCTTGGCGATCTTAGCCAGTTTGCGTGCAACCAAAGTCGGAACCTCAAACTCGTGAGTATACTTCAATCGGTAAGCATTATGTTGTATTTTGTTCTGTATTCCGTATATCACTTTTTTTCTAGCCCGGATTGACGAATGGACCTTGTAAAGTTCAAGATGAAAACAGGACAATGCGCCAGATTAAAAATGAGAAGAACATCGTACCACCCGTGGCGCAATTTCGCGCCTTTAGCGTATATGAAGACAAGCCAACGGAGGCAGAGGTCAAGAAGCGAGAGCACACATTCAAACCGTTTGTTGCTAAAGATACGAAGAAAGATAGCCTATTCATAAGCAACGAGAATTCGAAAGCACTGTGCCTTCAAGCTGAGAAAAAGCCAGATCGGGTGATAGACCCGCCTTCAGTTCGGTAAGTGGTACCTTGCTAAGTAAGGATAACTAAAATAAATTTATTTTGTAACCTAAAATTATCTAACTATCTATGCACTATTGCACATAGTCATGAAAACAATAAAGACTTCTAGGTCATCTTGGCCTAAGCTTCAGATTAGTTGGGATCGCATAAATCTGGATGTGAGTTACCTGATTTTGGACCCCTCTGCATTGAAATTTTTCATCAGTTTTTGTTAAAAAACTGCTGTTTTCTACAAAAGTGCAATACTGCGGTCAAAATGTATGAAACAGATTTTTTTTAATAATTGACTAAACATTTCAACGCAGGTCCAGAATCATGTACTGAATCCCATGGTAACAGGGTGTGCGTCAAAGTCCCTGCCAATCTCTATGTCTTGATAGTTATTAGGATTTAGTGTGTTTCTCAGATAATTATATTTTCCAGTAATCTTAATTTCTGCAATAGTTTAAATATAATATCCAGCTTAGGGCAATATGGTTGCCCAACACTTTTAACATACTTTAAAACTTTCACATTACACATATTTAACTACATACTCATGTTGAATTTCTTAGGCCTGTACAAGAGAAGAAAAATGGGGTGGAGTCACCCATGTCTGTGGTGGACACCAGTGTGCTCTCTATGTCCATCTCTAAGAATGAGAGTCAGATCATTGATGATGAGGATGATGATGCTACCACTGCACAGACTGACCGGGAGATGTTCTTCCATGTGGTTGAATACCGACAGGACATCTACGAGTACATGAAAGAAATTGAGGTAAAGTTGTTAAAAGATTGCTACTTAATATCTGCTCAAACATAATCAAAAAATCAATCAAAGTCAATTATTCAAATTAGGCTGAGAATCACCACTTTTTGAATGTCCAAATTACATAAAACAGTCCCCCAAAATGCCTTCAACTCTTCCTAGTGCTTTAGCAGGAAAGAAAAAGCAGCATAACAAACTCCCCAGAGTTTTGCATGAAACACAAAATCATTTATTGTATCAATATTGTGGTCATAAACAGGTCAAAGGACCTAACATTGATGTTTGCTCATGATGTTGATTAGATTGTAAAAACTTTTTTAGACCATTAGCACTATCAATATGTCATAAATATATTTTGGTCAGGTTGTGGCAGTCCTTTCTATCTGTTAACCTGAAAAAATCAAAGTTGCTATAAGAAGGGTAAATACTGATTTCCTAATATTACTTTGTTGATGCAATATTAATTTTCTGCAGACGATGCAGTATGCAGAAAGTTATGAATAACCTAGTTCCATTAAAAACATAATAGCGAAATTATGTTTGATAACTGCTTTGAAATCTGTTTTCTGAATATAAAATGATGTCAACCAAAGACCACTTTACATGGCTTCCTTGAATTTCAAGAATGCAAATTATGCAATGTTACGATAGCCATAACATGTTACAAAACTATGACCTACTACAATTTGCTTAGTGCATTACTTCTTGCCATTAGGTTTCGCCATAAATATGATAGAAAAACAAAAAAAAAAATTTCACCAAGTCATTATTTTAATATTTAGTTTCAATCTGGATATTTTTGTAGGCAAAGAACAGAGCCAACCCCCGCTACATGCGCAAACAGCCAGACATTACACACTTGATGCGTTCCATCCTCATTGATTGGCTGGTAGAGGTTTGTGATGAGTACAATCAGCAGAGTGAGACCTTGCATCTGGCTGTGTCATATGTGGACCGATTCCTGTCTTACATGAGCGTAGTACGGACCAAGCTGCAGCTTGTGGGCACAGCTGCTACTTATATTGCTGCGTGAGTATTAATAATGGCAATTCACTGATTTCAGATCTAGTCTTAGTACTTAACAAGGACATTACCAAATCATTTTAATATGTATGGATTTATGTGTTCTGAAGTCAAAAACTTAATTTTCCAAACAGGAAATATGAAGAGGTGTACCCACCAGAAGTGTCAGAGTTTGTGTACATCACAGACGACACATACACGAAGCGCGAGGTTCTTCGCATGGAGCACCTCATTCTAAAGGTCCTATCATTTGATCTGTCGACACCAACCTCTCTCGCCTTCCTGTCTCACTACTGCATATCCAATGGACTTTCAAAGAAGACATTTCACTTAGCTGCTGTAAGTATTGAATTACTTTTTCATTTATTTTTCTATACCAGCAATTACTATTTTTCTGATCCTAGTTGGATTTTGAACTTTTGATAAAAAATAATAAGATTTTAGAAAATACTATTTGACAAGAAACATCCATCTCTTGATGCTCCAGTTTATTGGCATCAAGTTCATATCTTATGAATTTTATTTTATGTCATGCCAATAAACAGTCTCCTCACATAAAAATATCTTACACTTAACTAAAACGCTAATACTTTCAACAGTACCTCGCTGAACTTTGCTTGCTGGAGGCGGATCCTTACCTTCAATACAAGCCCTCTATAATTGCGGCGAGTGCGCTCGCGACTGCGCGTCACTCTCTGCTATGCGAGCGTTGCGCAGGAGAGGACAAGGATCGTCGCGAGACGCGTGACTCAAAGGAGGCGCGACTCCACGCAACCTGTGCCGCCATTGCTTGGCCCGCAGCACTTGCCACATGCTCCGGCTACTCGCTAGCAGACCTCGAATCTTGTTTGAAGGAACTTGCGCGCACGCATTCGCATGCTTCTCTGCAGCCCTACCAAGCTGTACCCGACAAGTACAAGAGCAACAAGTAATTATTTGAATGACTCGTTTTTTGAAAACTTATTAGTTCACCAGCTCAGTTATACTTTAAATTTTTTTTGATGTGTTCTTTGAGATGTTGAGGTAGGTTATCCTTAGTCCAAACCAAGATATTCTTTTATCAAGCATTCCTCATTAGACTGTAGTCGATCGACGCAGACCAATAGTTATTGATTCTCCCAAAATATAAACGATGATCGATTAATGAACGTAATTCGGCTGCCATGCACCACACTAGAGATTTGAACTGTCGATATCTGTATTTGACAAAATATTTTTTTTTTAGATTTGATGGCGTGTCGACGATCGAGCCCAGGCCCATGTTCCCAGTCCCGAAGTACCAGCCGCCGGCATCGCCCAACAGCACCAGGCCTGCGGCGGACATCACGCGGAACAGCTAGTAAATTCCCGACCCCAGTCCAGAGCGTTACTTAGGAGTAGTCGAATTAACTCAGGCCCAGTTTCTCGAACGAAAATGATAGCAAAATTAATGTGACAAATTCTCAAGCGCGCGTAAACTGATTCTTTTATAATTTCTACAATCTTGAGATAATTTTCGTTCGAGAAACTGGCCCTCGGTGTGTGGTAAGACGAGTGACCCGAATTAGTGTTAATGCGGCCCTCGCGCTTTTTTTGCTCAGTCAGCTCGTTATTTCAGTATTCCATAGTTCGGTATCATAGAAATGTCGCAGCCGACTGAAACTTTAGTTAAACGCCTAGCCTTTTAACTAAACGGCAGCCGTTTAACTAACGGCCTGAATAATTCTATCCTACTAATATTATAAACGCGAAAGTTTATATGGATCGATGGATGTTTGTTACTCTTTCACGCCAAAACTACTGAACGGATGTGGATGAAATTTGGCATACAGATAGTTTATAACCAGGATTAACACACAGAATTAGACTTTTTATCCCGATATTCCCACGGGATCGAAACTTATGCGGGAGAGACCGCGGGGCACAGCTAGCTTTCAATAAATTATAGTTTAGGTTAGAACTGTGATCAACCGCGTGCGAGCCGAGAGAGCGAAGCGAGGCGAGCACTATTTCCAAAGGCCAGGCGGTTGGCTAAATGGCTAATTTAGCCAGTTGGCTGCGGCAGTAATACCACTTCTCCATTGAAAGTACAAACTAACCAAATCATGGCCAGTAGGTAACTTAATAATAATTTCCTCGTTATACTTGTACGGCCAAAGATTTACATAATGAAATACATGCCTACCGTAGGTAATTCTACATTTTTCGATATAAAAAGTAAACTTGAAAAAAAAAAAACCATAAACAAAATACCATTTCTTTCATAAATATAACACGAGAACTAGTAATAATGTATTGCTGAAGCTGTCTTTGGTTAGCAAAGGTAAAAAGTAACTATTTCAATGGGTCCTTTTTATCCAAGTTTGCCTCTTGTTTTGTGGTTTAGAAATATTTTATTGATAACAGCAAATGCTATGCAGTAAAACACATAAGGTGAGTACTAAACTTTTCTGAGTATTCTTAATTCGAAACTAAGACTTTATTGCATTTATCCTAATCTTAATATGAAGAATCTCGAGGTAATCGAATGTTTACGTATAAGTGATTGGGATATTTTGTGAGTTGTTATGCTAGTTTTAGATTTAACATTTTCCTATGGAAATAAAAATAAACCTTCGACCTGTTAGTTCTTTACTGTGTATTGTGATTTTATGGTTGCACGGCGAGTGGATCAAAGGCATTAAACTCAATTCAAGAAACTTTATTTACCTTCCAAAATTACCGTTAATGAAAAATACTATACATTTTACCCAAAGAATCCAAAAGACCTCAAAACTTTAAATAGATTTTCTAACATAACAAAGACTCGCCTCGACCATAATTATTAATGTACAAATGTTTAAACTTAAGTTTGTGAGTCTATTTTACGTCATAATCCTTACTTACTGTGTTCATCATCTGAGGTCTTCCCGCTTTTTTCCAGATATTTTGCCGTTTATAAACTTTTTTGCCGATACTTTCAATGTTTTATTTTTACAAGCTTTTTTAGTATAATAGGTGTACACACCATAATCCAGTTCCAGTTCTACAGGGTTTAAAATCTACATTTACAATTTTTTCAAATTGGAGACGCCATTTCTTATTGGGACACTATTAGTGGAGTATTGGATATTATTTCATGTCCAAGTTCCAATTGATAGCATTTCAGTGCGATGTTTGTTAGTAAATTATTATTTTTGAGATGTAAGGTATGTTTTTAATATTGGTTAGTAGTTTTTAATTTAATATAATAATATAATCGTACAGTACGAGTACCTATATTGGTAATAAATATAGTATTTTAAATAAAATGTTTATTGTTTTATTTATGGCTCAATGCTATCATTTTATCCATTCTTATAATCTCGAACATAGCGCGTGAACTGTAATCACAGGAGACATTGAGGAACGTCTTCCTTCCGCACGAACCATGTTTTTTCACGGTGCTATTAAACTGTGTATTATGTTGTCATATAGCTGCTTATTATATCAGTAGTGGGTATAAGATGTGTGCTAGACGAGGAACGGTCAAATCTATTTGGAGATCGTCTGCGTCAGCGCAGCGACGCGACGCACTGTGTCGTAGCGCGCCCCAGAATGTGAAGTCGCAGTACAAAATAATGTACGGATGACAGAAATAATTAAAAGTAATGGGATTTCTTTGAATTCATATATTTTTCTTAATCTTTAAAAAATCTTGATGTGCGAGGTTATTTAGAATAATTAAGAATTATTTGTACTGTTGACTTCTTGAAGAGCGATTTCGGTGGTTTTAAGAGCTGTGCTTCTCCTGTGTGTACACATTGCCCAATCCTTTTTTGGTTGAATTTGGACCTGAAACAAAAAAAAACCGTTAGGTAAATTAAATGCACACTTACAGAATTTGCAATTACTCTTGCGTAACTATCCATTTGTGATATAAAAAGTTCCTCTGCATATAGGCAATGCTAATTGCGGTTTGTAGCGGCCATATTTGAATTTACGGCTTGTGCGCGTGCGCCTGGCATTCTAAACGGTCCCCAGCTGCAGATATTGTTCGCGGGCAACCTGTCGTAAAATCTTGCGGATATAAAAAGTTCCTTGTAAAGTTACATATCCTTCCTATATAGTAATAGTAGGTAGTAGTGGAATAAATTAGTAGGCATTATGTTTAACATGTTCTCATTTCCTGCGGTAGGTACATAGATTCCCACATGTGATTAATTATACAAATCCACAGGTTTTTTTTTTAAACTTTCAGCATTCTGTTTACATATATTTATATAAATAGTAGGTAATGTTGGCAAGTAACACGAAACGTGCGAGAAACATCTACATTCTCTGTTTCCAGGAAGCTTCCAACTAAACAACTCGCTAATATTCCCATTTCAATTTGATTTAACCTTCAAACGCTCGCCAATTCTTCGTTCCGTCTGATGCGCGAGACTAACAATTTAAAACTTATTTTAAAATGAGGAGCAGTTTGTGAGGCGCAAGACGCGGTGCATAAACATAATAAATCATGTGCCATTCAGTCTGTGTGTCGCGAACTCACGACGAGATATTTGTAGCGCGATAAGAGCTTCGTAGGACGCGGCACACGCGCCTTTTGTTTTTGTTATTATCATTTATTTTTATAATGTCATAATTATAACACGTGATTAAATATGACATTTAAATACAACATACTATTTTCACTACCGTTTCGTTTGCGTAGGAACACAATATAACAACACGGAACTATCGTAACGTTTTATTGGCCATGACTTCCTCCCGCTAGTACTCTTGCTATATTATATTGATCTTGTCGTTATTATATACGAACGTGTCCGGAAAGTTAATAAATGGTACGCATCTACGATTCGATGGATGCATACAAAGATATAACACCTTGAGTTAAACTTCAGTTTGTTTATCTTCGAATTGAAGAACTTTAAACAGTCTACCTATAAGAATACAAGCTGCCCTTAAAAGTTTAAAGACACTTTTAATAATAAAATAACGCAATTAATAAGATGTAAAGATGTACATGGTTGGCTGTGGCGCAAGTGGTGCATATTATTTGGCCGTGTACGGAAATAACATTTACCATAGCACATTTCTTACCTAATTCTAAGTAATAAATTCTTATTTTCTTATTTCTAATAAAATTACTAATAGAAACGAAATAAGTAGCTACCTATTTCATATGCATAAATATAAATTCAATATCACGATCCACTGCTGGACTCCTTCAAAATGTTTAAACTGTACAAATAGAGTGGAAGTTCGATGTCTTGACAATCTTTAATTATAGGAATTTTTCTATGACAATAAAGTAGTATTATTGACATCGTGCCCGCGCATGTTAAAGAATAAGCACCATAACCAGCCTGCGAGCCACTTCCGGAGCCCCGAAAGGAAAGGAAATTCACTCGCGAATTTGCCATTCTGTTCACGATCGTGACATTGTCCCGAGTGCTCCACTGTTCCCATGCTATCTGGTTATTAATAACCAACTACAACACGTTTTACGCCTCTGTTATTATAGGAACATCAATTTTAACTTGCCGCGGAATCTATGTTACTGTGGTGGGCGCCAAAATCTGTTCATTTGAGAACTACACTACTTAGATTTTTGAATGAGTATTGCTTTGTTGTTGTTTTTGAGATGACCAATTGGGGTCTTTCACGCCGGTATGATTGTGATTATGACATTAAATGCTGTTCTGTAGATGATCAAACTAATTTGAGCAGATAAGACGTATTGCTCATCTAAATAAAAAAGGTGTATCTTTGGCGATACGAGCCGATAGAACGTGATCAACGTGAATAACTTTAGAGATTTATACGCAGTTCAGTACGTACGTTCGTATCCTGCTAACTGGTTAATTCGGCTCACTTCGTTTAGCTGATGTTATATTTATGATAGATGTATAAAACAGATAGCTAGGAATCTGATGAAATCTATTTATTGACTGCGCAAACATCGTGTGAAAGGAAGCTTTTGGGCCATTTCCTGGCGCTGAGTGAAATGGGGCCGAGCGTTCCGTGACGCATGTTTTTACCTCTGCATCCGCTTATAATTATATCTTTTTTTTTATAATCGAAGATTTTTTACTAGTCCTACAAACGAACACCCTACTTCTAAAACGTAAATGCTAGAATATTCGCATAAACCCCTCATTATATTATTCCCCGAATTAAAATTACGGATCGTTTTGACCATTACCGAGATTATTAGAATAAATCTCTGGAATTCGACATGTTTAATTAAAACAATGTATTACATAGGTGCAAACGTACTAAGTACAATAAAGCACAATACAAGTTTTGTGGGTGCACAAAGCAAGTTCCTGCAGACTATTTAAATACTAACACCGAAACAAGAGTTCTTAATTAATCCCTTTCAAAACAAAGAAACGATAAAATTTCCCTAGTTGCTAGACTCGCAAGTGCAGCGGGTGCTTGCTATTTATCTACAATTCTACACAGTCTGGTGTTAAGCTCGAGTTAGTGCGAATGTTTCCTTTGTAGTTTTAATTACTAACGTATTTCCAATGTAGTGTGTTTGAATTCGCTAACGAGAAACCTTTAGAAAATCATCGCTACGGAAAGCATAGTGTAAAAAAACTGAAAGCTACATCTTCGTGTCGCTGGCACAACTGTATTTAAATGAAAGCTACATGAAGACTAGGAACCTAATTTAAATGAAAATAATCTATTTTTTCTGAAGACAAAGAATATACTCGACCAGACTAAGGTCCTCTCGCGGCGGTAAAGCTTTAGTAGATATAATGATGACGAAGGCAATTCCACCATAGATCCGCACAACTTTGAAGGACTCGAACCTATTTGACTACCCCCTACCTACTTATATCAGTGATATTTTCAGGTCCATAACAAGGGTCGTTAATAGATATATAGATATTAGTGGACTTATTATAAGTTCCAGCACCCATAGTGCGTAAACACACTATCAATCTCAATCTGAATAATTTTGAAGGATATTGCTAATCAATTGCTTCATATGTTCGAAAAATGCGTCTGCTGAACAACGTAAATAACGCAATGAATGTTGTTGAACTGTCAAAATGAAAGTCATTGCTATTGATTGTGTGTTACGCAATTACCCCGCAGGTTCCTGCAACGTCACCAAAGCAAAAGATTGTACCACGTCTAGTTTAATTCTCAATTACGTCGTCTACGGCTGTATTAAATTGAATGACCACTACGCCTAAGTATGTATGGAGGTACCTATAGTATTAGAGTAAATGTCTGCTTGCTATCGCTAACATAAATCGCGTCAGTTAGTAAGAAATCCCAAACAACAATAACGATTTAGCCGTGATCACGATCTTTCTAACGTGACTCGACTTTAAATTCTAAACGATTCCATTGTAATGAACCAACATACTGGCTACTTTAATTAATAATATTGGTGTTTAGTTAATGAGCTATTCATTTATTGATTGATTAAGTACGTATAGGTAATTATTGATAGATAAGAATTCTCAAAAAAGTTTAATGATAGTTTTAATAAATATCTACTTAACAACTTAAAAGACGAAGTAATTATCTACTAGGGAATCCTGACATGCCTAATTATTTTGATCACATAATATTTAAGATACTAATTTAATTGACTCTTTTTTTGGTAAACAGCAAAATAGACGTTCCTAGCGACTACAAACACTACCGCACCGCATCTAAATTCTACAAAAAACCGCATCTAAGCTCTAAAAAAAGTAAATACACCGAAATCGAACCCCGATCGAACAAGCGAGACCACACCGCTGATCCTTTATCCCACGACGCGCGCGCACCTCACTGAATACCTAATAAGCTACCGAGTTCAATGCACAAGGTTGCGCCTGCGTCCACTAGCCCGCATCTTTATTCTAGTAGATAGTTCGTCTGTCCGTGTCGAAATCCTAAGATCTTAGCGCGACGTTGCCGACGTTCAATAGTTTTTGCGATGCCTCTTATCTCGTGGTTGTCTGAATTTGTGTTATACCAAAGTTAAAAATAGCTGTTGTTTATAGAAAAAGCTATCTCGCAGTTCGATAGAATGAAGCGTTAAAACGTTTAGATGTTTAACGAAAACGCTGAAAAAAAGGTGGAACAATTTTTTATAAGAAACTCATGTCTTTTCAACGATTTTCCTTATTTCCGGTTTTGTTTTAAAAACATTTGTCTAGGTAGAGCGCTAACGGCTAAAAATTTGAATAAAAAGCAACGGTTCAACACCCTAATAAATTATCAATCGAAAGGGCCTATTTAGTATTTATTGTTAATTAAAATTTATTGTTGTCAAAAATCGGTATAAGCAGGAAGTGAGGGCCTTCCCGGCGGCGCGAGTGAAGCACTGGGGCGGAAGTAGCGGCGGTCGCCTCGGCGACAAGCTTGCATTACAAATAACCCCCTAATGAACACACGTGCGTTAGTTACTACCAGATTGGGTCGATTACCTGCCTTCCGAACCGGCCAAGATAATCCTAGTTGCCTAGTTGGCTAAATACTTTTAGTCTTTTACCCATTCGTTCGAAATAAATGTTTCTACTGCGATGGAATGATAGCAACTGTATTTTTAGATTTGATTTCGTTTTCTAAGAAGTAAAATAATGCTGCATGCCAGGCAACACGCCTGGCATGCAGCATTATTTTATATTGGAATTAGGAAGCACTATCTATGGTAAATGGCAATGTTCACTGAAGAGTCGCGACTTCCATTAGGGCCTACCTAGACCATTGCAGACTTACAGGCGAATTGAACAATTGGCGGTAAGAAAAACATGGCACAATCTAAATAGAATCACCACCTTTGTAGATTCGATCTCACTACCGACGAAAAATAATTTTAGCATGACCTGTTTTACGAAAAGTTAATATTGTAAACAAAAAATAAACGTTTGTTTACGCGAGGGGCCCCAGGTGCCAGCCCGCGTTGCTTGGATGTGCGTTCGCCCTTCAAAGCTTCTGTTTTTAACATCGGTTTTTACACCTTACATCAGAAGGTATAGCTACGTTTACAGCTCTTGCTACATAGTGGCCTAACTTAATAGGTGTAGTGTACTAGGGCGTTTTTTTAACATTTAGGTTCTGTAATAATGCCATTTTCAGGCATGCAGAAATCGCATACAAAAAACAGTTTTAGCGTCACGGGCGGATTTGTTTAACCCCTTCTCGCGTCTAAGTGTTTTGAAAGGCACTCTAATCGCAATTTGGAAAGCTTCCATTGCAACACCAATACCGTTGTCGAAGGTATCGAGTGTAGAATGAATAAATGTATCGACAGAGCCATTAAAATTTGATCGACATCGAGCACACGCGCGTGACGGCATCCCGTGGCCTCCATGCAGTGCATAGTGGAGCCATATAGCAGCAATTAGGAACAAGGCGTTTGGATACTGGCCGGCATTGTAGGACACTGCGTAGCGGCTGTGTACATGACTAGGTACATGCGTGTTATTGCATCAAGTTATGGAATACGTATCTAAGACGGAACGGAGGCTCAGTTATTTTCAATATATTTCTCATCATTTCGGGAATAAAAACACTTATGGCATATTAGCATAAGATAACAGATTTGACCTCGAGGACGTTCCGATCGAAAATAAATGATATGCCGGCGCCAGCGCCAGACAGACGCAAGCGCAATCCACGCCCACGCAAGACCGTATTTTAAACTTGACTGGAATGGCGCCAGACACCGCACCGAGAGGATCCCACTCTCTCGACCTGCCCGTTAATGAGAGTTATGACCGCGTAAACATTCCCTTTTCGGGCACGCTTTTGTTCTTTGTGAAAGTCCATGGAGCTAATTTGTTTCTAAAATAAGACAAGCCTTTAATTACTCCCATTACAAAGTTTATGATGCAACAATAAGCCATGGGTATAATAACGTACCAAGTAACGCCTCTTTGCCCATGTGATGAATGTTGCAGTAGATATGGTGGTCGGCCGCCACCACCGGCTCTGCTGTCGTTTCACCTCCAGCCTCCATTAACTTTAACTTCGCTGTCAGATCGTGTACATCTGTAAAGTTTAATACACAGTTATTAATTGACTATTTGCTATTGTATTTCTAAGTACCACACATCACCATAGTGTAATTTACGACGGCCATTATCAAATTTTGGTCAAAGCCGTAGAGGTGGGAGGTTAATGAAAGTAACAGAATCTATACAACAGTTCTAAATTCGGAATAGTCGAATGCAACGAAAACCGTTAGCTATTGTTACGCGTGCGGTCTGCTACTCAGGTCAAAATTAGTAGCGCACATGTTCAAACAAACTGGTATTGTTTACATGGGATCGGTGCGCGCGCGCAACCACAGAATTGGGTCTACGCCTACGCTTGCAAGCTTAGATTTATGACTTTTACTTAGGTATTATTTTGATTGTGTTCAATCATGAGTTCCTAAGTATCTACTAACTTACCATGAGACTGCTTAGCTGCGGGTACCTAGTTAGTCTAGCTAATAAAGGATTATTGGGACATTGGAAAGTCGCACTACCCCTGACTAAGTTCCGGTAAACTTATCTGCTGTAATAGTGTCTATCTTGACACTGAGGAAGTCCTAATAGGGCTGCTGTAAGGCAATATAGAGTTCTATGTTGAATGAAAAACAAGAAAGACTCACAGAATCCTGCTGTACTCAATACAGAGCAATGTTTCGTAAACAAATCCTATTCCTGCATAATTTCGACCAATAACAAGAACCAAACCTTAAATAAATAATTCGCATGGTGTAAACACGTTGGACGCGGCATAATTTGTGGTTTATTTATTCAGGATGAACGATCAGCTCGCGCGACCTCCGTGTAATGTCGTTTTTATTATCCAGACGACGATGACGTCTGACGAATATCAACAGTAGCGTATAACGAACTTTGTGGGTCGTCTAGTTCCCAATGCAGTGGTCAGACTGGCAATAAAATCATGTTCTACAACAATAAACGCTTTCTTGTGGTATACATTACAAATATACAGAACAAGCCGCGAAACTTGACATGCGAGTCTTCTCTAAAACACTTGTGCAGTTTGTAATTAATTACTAAATAGCTAGGGCAAATAAATAACTAAGGAGAAGCTGACAGGATCTTCTGAAAGGCCGAACCATAACTTGAGTTGAGATTCGAACTTCAGGACTTAAGGAAATCTTGGATATTAGGGGCTTCGCACGATGTCAACGTTCCTCAAGGTACGAAGTATGATGGCATCCTTTTGTCACTGAGACGCTGACCACCTCCAGATCGCAGAATAGCTATCCCACTTGCTTTTAAATTATCGTAATTGTCGGTGACGTGACCAATGATGTTAACGCTAGCGATCCCGTATCAAGATGATGTTAGGACTATCTTGTAGCTCTTTACCTAACCTTTAAGTTAATGGATTCATTAGTCACAGTATCATTGATATCATACCTGACTTGAGCGCTCGTTTGATCACCCTCCACTGCCTCGCATGGTACAGAGACATCACCAACACCACGACGAAGAACACGATACAGCCACTCGCGGCCACGCTAAGGCTGGTCGTCTGCAGGTCCCACGACACTTCGTCATTAGCCGTCACTTCACTATCGTAGTCCACATACTCATACTCCTCCTCACTGGGTACCAGTTCACTCGACTCATTGTTTTTTTTATGCACTTGATGCGTGTTGAAGGGAGATATCTGGGCCTCGTATAACGATTGGCAGATAGTGTCCCTGTGGATTTCGCAGGGGTATCTGACGACCAGCCGTTTGGCGGGGTCGCATCGGGTGCAAGGCAGGCAGGTGCCACGCTGGCGGTCCCACCAGCTCAGCCCGCGCTCGCAGGCGCCGTCGCTTCCCGCCACAGACCCAAGTGCCAGTGTAGCAACCAGCAAACACAACTTGGGTATAATATCTCCTCGCATTACCTGTAATGTATGATGAATAAGTTAGTACAATGTAAGTGGCAAGTAACACTGCAACATAATTGCCTCCATTTTAGGGGTGAAACTATGTGCAGTATGAATTCTGATAAGCTGAGTAAGAAGGTTTTACTGTTGTTTACTAATGTAGCACTTAATTGTAGAGGTACTTAATCACAATGAAATGCAAAGTAGGTTTTAGTGTTTATAGTCTATTGAAATCGATTCAAAACATAGGTACAAAGAATAGAGGTGGCACCACCCAACTGACCAATTCAAACTTATTTTTTTGTTTGCTGGACAAATGTAATAAAAAAAACTAACATTTTCTGGTCGTTTACATTAGGTATAATAAAAACATACGTCAATTATGATGATACTAGTACCTAAGGTAATCTGTAACTCAGGTCCCTCCTATCTCAGATACCTTTCTCTATTTAAGATTGAGTATTCTAATAAGCAGTGTCTGTAACATGATGTTGATATACCTAAATAAAGGATTATGATTGTTTATCATGATATTTTTTTGTGGTAAGACGCCTAACTCAAATGTGTAACATAGCTTATTAATTAGGTAAGATAATAATTTGGCAAACATCTACTTATCAAGTCTAATTATACCTAGTTAATTAAATGTAAATAAATATATTAATTTCATTACCTCCTTGCTGACACTCATGTATGCTGCCTAAGTATTCATGAAGGACCACATCTCAGTACGGAATAATTATGTTCGTTTAGAAAGCTCACTTTCACCGGCGTCACTGTCGAATGATTCGTAGCGACTATTTGTATTAAACTTCTGTGTTAAATCCATTAACACTTTGGTTTATCACTCACACACCCACAGTCGTTGTTTTTGATAAGTAAGCTAATAAGAATCAGCGCACACGATGCGCTGTGGTTCGGCCGCGGTCGCCGTGCGTTCTGCGCTGTGCGGGAGACGCGGCATCACATTCAACTGTTCTGAGCGGTCCCCTATCCCTCCTCCTACGCAGGATGCGCGTACGCGTTACCCGGCAATAGAAACGTACGGTAGATCTATTCGACGTTTCTTTTGAGTATCTATCAATTTGTTTTTATAGAAAAATTGGAACATGTCCATTGCAACCTTGCTTGTCCTATTATTATCGCAGTTCGATTTGCCTAGCTAAACAGTGAACGTAATTTATTGATTAAGTACCTATCAAGATAAGAATTTAGTTTCTTCATCAGAACGTAAGTAGTAGGTACATAAGCTAGCATAATGAATGTGTATCTAGATTCTAGGGAGAGAGGTATATATTTACAGGCCTCAGCAACTTTGCTATTATCTACACTAAAAGTCCATAAACCATAAAAGTAGGTAGATGGTATGGTAAAGGTGCAGGTCACTATAGGTACCTACTAAAAATTCGTTTGGAGTGGAGCAAATTGTAATGTTCTAGTGAACCTTTGAATCTACCTGCTTACTATATTCAGGTTTCTTTTATATATAAACATAACATCAAGCCTGGATTCCCAGAAAGCGAAGACAGAAGTGTATACATACATGGTCAATGATGTGTGCGTGTATGGCCAAATCTGAAACTATAAGAACTATCGATAAATACTCAAAAAAGTGACTCTGTTGAGTATTAGTAATCAGCCCTATGAACATTGGCTCACGGGCTGATTTTGACAAAAGCTAAAACCGTTTCATTAGATTTTCCTACACAGGAATCGAACCCGTTGATTTAGGAAAAAAAATACATACTGTAATAATGCACTATCCGATAGTGTCACTAATAAGAATCAAATTCTGGGAAATTCTATTGTTTTTATTTACGAGGATTATTCATTTCCTTGAACATGTTCATTGATATAGTTACAAGAAAAAGGAACAGTCTGCGTAAAACAAAACCTACAACGATCGAATATCAATCTTGTGACCTGTCAATTGGTTAGTGTCACACAGGTGTCACTGTTAAGTCAAGTGTCATCAGTGTCAGTGTTCCATTAATTCCAATTTCCAAATAGGTACTTTATTTTATGGTTAGGTTAGCATTCATTATAACTGCCACTCTGTCTAAAAACCCTAATAAGACAGAAATAAAAGATGCGTTAATTTTCACGAACAATGCATCTCCTGATTTTTCAAATTTTCATGCCATGAAAGATTCGAATTCCGAATCATCATCCTGTCACACCGTGAACTCGTAAATTTTTGATCAGAAATAAATGTTTTTTTGTAAAGTGAGTGATTAATATAATAAACCTATAGGATAGTTAGTGTAGGTAGGATTTACGGATAATTATATTACAGACATACTGAATAAAGTAATTTGATTTTATTTAAGCAACGAATATGAGCGCAAATAATGCTAGAAGAAGAAATTCTCGCGGACGAAACATTCAAGGTGATAATCAAGACACTATTCAAGATCCCTACATTTCCTCCACGGTTTTTATCCCTTCCTACATCATCACACAACCAAGAATAAGGAATATAAGACCCGATTGTGTTGGACTGTTTCATCCTCTACCAAGTACCTACCTATTCCTCACTTTCCTTTGTTGTCTAATGCGTAGTAGTAAATGAATATGTAATGAATTTCCTATTTCGTTCCAATTACTATTAAATAGGTACTTACTTTATTTTTCTTAGTTTTTAAATTATGAATACTCCTAAGAAACCTTCTACCTTTCAGGTTCTATGACTAATGTGTCATCTCGTGCAGAAGACTTATCAACATCTAAATCTATAATTCTGGTTGCCATAATATTTGTATCATCGCTGTTAGCCCTGGCACTGCTATATTCACAGTTTCCAGATTTAGAAGAGTGAGTACCAATCAACTGTTACACATCTATGCAACCCCCTACCTGTTACAATGGATTAAGTACATTATTCTGAACCGCATGTGATGAAAATATTTACCAGTTATTCAAAAGAAAAATGCCCTTTCATACATATTGACCGTGTAGATGTGGCACTATTCTATGTAACAGCAGATTATTTTTCTTATAATCAATGAAAAATTTTTGTGGTTGGGGTCTAAAATCATGTGCTGAATGCATGGTTACAGTTTGCACGTCAATATCCCTGCCACTCTGTATATTTAACGGAAGTATAGAAAACTAGGACACTATTAATATTTTAAAGAATATTGATTTGACTTTCACCTTGACATCTTTTCCATCTAGTTATATTAATATTGTGAAGTGCTATTTTGTTTGATTAAAAGACAGGCAAGGAAAGGCCTATAATGCTGTTAGTCCATAACATCATTATTCCAATTTTTTTAAAATCTATTACTACAATTTTATTTATAGGTAAATCTTTTACTTTAAAAGGAGGTCCCCTATGTAAGATTTACTGTAAAAGAAGTTTCTGCTTATTAAGTTCAGTTACAATAGAAATCATCGTCATGTGCATCCTGCCTGTCCTAACCTACGGTGCACAATGTTGGTCACTTACTGAATAACAGAAATCCAAAGTCAAGATTTGCCAACGGGCAATGGAGCGCAGCATAATAAATGTTAAGTACAGATCCAGTAAGAAACACCACGCTGCGCTCCATAACTCAAGTAGTGGATGTTGGAGAAAAAACAGTCAGGCTGAAGTGGGAGTGGGCTGGCCACGTCTCGCGAATGCACCCCGAGAGATGGGCAAAGATCGTCACTCACTGGACACCTGAGGTAGGACATCGCCGTCGAGGTAGACTACGGCGAAGGTGGTGTGACGATCTGGTAACGTTCGCAGGGCCAACATGGCCAGAGATCGCACAAGACGGGGAGGTTTGGAAGGAAAAATGGGAGGCCTTTGCCCAGCAGTGGGACACAAAGTTGGCAAACAAAAAAAAAAACCATTAGAAATAGTAATTGTGTCTCATAAGTGACAGTTGAGCTCATAATTAATGTTTTCGTTTCCAGAGATGAAAAACAACATATACATCTGCCATGGGATGTTGAAGATGCTAAACATTTAGGTTTAGTACTAGACCGTTATAAGGAAAAATATTTTTATGAAGTATTATTTGGAGTCTTCTTAGTTTACATATTGTATCCTTTTCACATTTCCTGCACTTGGTTTTAGGCATTTACATAATTATTTAATTAATATTTATCATTGATTTCTTTAACTTCTATCACAGTTTGCAAACATTTGCAATACCTGGATCTATTTTTCTAAGTATTCTTTCAGGGTTCTTGTTCCCGTTCTATTTAGCATTACTTCTAGTTTGCTGTTGTTCAGCAATTGGCGCAAGTCTATGTTTCTTTCTATCAAACATTCTTGGGAAGAAGTTGGTGAAGAAGTTTTTCCCTGAGAGAGCAGCACTGTGGGCAAAAGCAGTTACGAAGCACAAAGATAATTTGCTCAACTATATGATATTTTTGAGGGTGACACCCTTTTTACCAAACTGGTTTATCAATATGTCAGCACCTGTCATTGGAGTGCCTTTAATACCATTTGCATTAGGAACATTTATTGGTAAGCTGTTATCTACAATAAGAAGGTTTATGAACATACTGTTTGTTAGAATAGATAAGTAAATGGATTATAGGAGGGAGATATTGAAGTAATGAACTTGCAGCAATAGATAACAGATATCTACTTAGATTGATGACCTTTCTTTGTAAAAAGAAAGAGAGACGGAGCATATAAACTCACACCTTTTTCTATTGGGGTTGGCCGAAACTACACTACGCCACCTGCAATAATTCTGGGATAAATTCCTTTAATTTTGTCCACATTCATGCAGGGCTTCATAGTAGGTATTTTCCAATTTTCTCTTATGTTTTCCAGGTGTAGCTCCACCATCATTCGTGGCTATCAAAGCTGGACAAACTCTACACACATTAACGTCGACAAGTGACGCATGGTCATGGACATCAGTCACCGTACTGAGTGTGTTTGCACTAATCTCTTTAGTACCAGTATTCCTAAAAGACAAGTTGAAAGACAAGTTTGAATGAGAGCATTTAGTTGCTTTTTAGTTAATTTTATTTATTTATTTAATAAATTGGTGTTTTGTACATTCCATTCATGTGTATTCTTTGGTGTGATCCCATCATCAACAGTATGAGCCGACGTGAGCAATGAAAGTGTGGTTTCCCATAGAGTTTTGTACCACAGGTTTCCAGTACCACCAATTATACCACACTGCAAAAAATAAACATGTTATTATCTACTAGGTATTTTCCTTTTATCAGTAGCCCAGTGGTAACTGCCGCGACTTAACCGAGTTGTAGGTCGTAGTAGGTTCGAACTCAGACTTTGGGTAAATTATTTCATCACGACTTTTCTTAAAACGGTGAAGAAAAACATTGTGAGGAAACCGGAATATCCTAAAACGGAAAATTCGAAGACATGTGACATCTACCAACCCGAACTGGGCCTGGGTGGTTACCGCACACTCCCTCTCACAGAGAGGAGGCCTGTATCCCAGCAGTGGGAACTGTTGCTAGCTAAAATAATCCAATGAATAAGTCAAACTGCATCCTACTAGTAGTTTCGACTTATTTATTGATTATTTTGGAAGAGGTCCATTAAGGCAGTGCATATTGGTAGCAGGCTAGGAGATGTTCTACTTACATAAATATGTTTCTTTAAGTTCAACTTTTAGTGACTTGCACTGATGTTTACATTCTTCAGCTGGTATTAAATGTATTTCTCTAGATCCACTTAATGCTAACAGAAATGAGAAACTGCATTCTGTGTCCGGTATATTAAACTTCTGATGACTTGTGTCAACAATTAGAAATCTCTCAGTACTTTGTCCAAACTTTGGAACAACTTTTGGTCTTGGTATTACTTGGCGTAACACCTTGGCTACATTCATGTTATTGAACTTCCTGAAATGACAAAAATATATATAAATACAGCTTGATTTGAACTTTATGGCGGCTGGGAACATGAGGATAATCGCTGTGCAGTAACAAATTCAGATGTCAGTGGGTGCAAGGGGTGAGGTGCGTAGGGAGTAGGGCACTTCAGAGCCGCCATAAAGTTTTATTCTGGTTGTAAAATATGTTATCTAAAATAACATCAACATTTCATTTGTCATAAAATATAATTAACCATATTTAAAATTTTACAACATACCAGATATAAAAACTCTTGTCTTCTACTGGTCTGTCAATAAATAAATCTTTGGGACTTGAGTTATATTTATTATTTGTTAAGATTTTTGGAGATTCTTTGTCAAATGTATCTCTATTTCTTAAATACATCTTCTTTAGTGCTTCCATATTAATTAGCTGTTGTTCAGTCTGAAAGCAAAATTAGCAGTTATTCTCAATTCATCCTACTGTACCCCTAAATATGCAGCCAAAGTGACCTCTGCTTGGCCACCGATAACGCCATGGAAGGGTCGAAGTTTTGGGCCAACAAGATTTGAGTAACTGTTGTGCCAGAGACGAAGAAGTCCAAATATGATATGGCTGGAAAGGGGTTGAATTCTGAGATGACATGAAACATGACTCTAAACTAACACTTAGAGGTAGCATATAAAAATATAATTTCATTGATCACACTCCATTCAAATTAGGGTAATCAGGAATGATAAACGTTTTGTTGAATGAAAGCAGTAATATAAGAGAAATTGAACTCTAACCTCATAAATAAAAGGTGCAGTTTGTTGTTGGCTGACTGGGATAGGATCATTCACCTCCCTGATATTACTCACTGTGCTGCATGGCCAGCAGTCCATGTCCACTACAGCAAAGTACGGATTTTGAATCAAACATGTTTCATGGTAGAAATCTGGAAGAACATCATTATTTGATATAATTTGCTGAACATGTTGTGCAATTTTTTGTATTTAACTGTGGAGGCTTGTGATTAGAAATTTAGTTATATATTACTGTTATTATAATGTTATTAGTCTGTAAGCCTTCCGAAAATAAAGAAAATAAATTATTAATAAATAAAATTGATATAAGTACTTGAGTAGTATTGTACCTACCAGTCAAGGAAGGAAATAATGATATTAATGGAATTGATATCCTCCTCAGAAGTTTTAGGCCGGGATATATATATTCTTGCAAGTTACATACAATACTGCTGTAAATAGTCTTGTAATTATATACAAAATACACTCCAATGATAACACCAACTAGTAACATTCTAAATTTAGTAACAAATCGACGTGGAGTGTTAACTTCTGGGCGTCCAGTATTCTCTAAAGATTTAAGAGACTTAAAATACATTCTTCTGAATTCCTCTTCACTCATGCCAGCATCACCACACTGCTTCTTTAGACTTTTAATGGAATTAGCATACTCTTGTATTACTTCTTGGTTCGACATGACAACCGTAGTCATTAATACCAAATTAATTAAATTTGTTGAATTTAAATTATGCTTCAGTGGCAAAAATACTATGCAAAGCTCAACAGGAGTTTACAATATTCAAAACATCAACAGCTGATTGTCATCTCATCATCTGTCAGTTTTGCCTTTGTGTCACTGAGTCAAAAGGTCTACTGTTGGTGTTGTCAGCATTTAATTTGGAAAATGAATCGTGGATGAAAAGTGTGAGGTGAGGACATTAGAAAAAACGTTTTTACAAAAAAACAAACAACCGACCCAAAAAAAAAAAAAACACTACAAAGTCAAAAATAAGTTTAATTTCGGAAGTCGGGGTCGTTGGTTCCGCATTTTCGTTTTTTGACACCGATCTATGTTCTATGTTACGGGTTTGGTTTCCGCACTTAGTCATCAGGTGGACCATTGTGCGTGGGCCGTGGCGGCCTTTGGTGGTTAATCCAACCAGCCCACCTACCTCCAGAAGCTTATTAAGTCTTCTGGTCTGTTGTGAACATCTGTGTAAGATCTGGATGTCCCGAGGGTTACTGACCTAATCTAGGTGACGCCCGTGCACTCAAAGAGCACATGCGCGACGGTTTCATCAGCCTCCATGCAAGCTCTGCACAGGGGGCTGTCCGTTATGCCTATCGTGTGGAAGTGTTTGTTTAGTGAGCAGTGTCCCGTGATGGTCCCCGTCACCAGACGTAGGCCTTTCCTGTCCAGGCGTAGTAATCTTTTGGTTAGCTTGCCACCTAATGATGGCATGGCTTCCTTGGACTGCCTGCAGACCGGTGACGAGGACCACTAGTTCTCTGCTTGTCTGTAGCCACCTGCGTAGTTGATTGAAGGGGATGGGCACGACTGGTTCCATAGACTGGCGTGCTGGATGCCCTTCTGGCCAGCTCGTCAGCCGCGTCGTTACATAATGATCCACTGTGTCCTTTTATCCATTGTAGTGTCAGTGTGTTGCGGTTCGATACAGTTACCTGTTCAAGCGCCTTGTGACATTCTAGTATTAGATTTGATGTGATGCATCCCTTCTTTAGGGATTGGAGGACTGAGGCGCTGTCAGAGAGTATACGAATATGAGTGTCCGTAACTCTCCTGGCTGCTATGGCATGGGCCGCGCACCCACACACTCCGCTTGGTAGACCGTGTTGAGCGTTCCTAGCGGGCTGGATATGATTACGTTGAGGACGTGTGAGAAACCGGTTAACAGCGACCTTCAGAATTAAAGTTTTATTTTATAGTGTTTTTTTTTTTGAAGTCGGTTGTGATTTTTATATAAAAGTTTTTATTTTTCACTTTTTAGTTGTATGTGCCTACCCCACACAAATTTATATAACGCTACTTGCTATGTACATATATATACCAGTGACAGGAAGTTAATAAAACATCATCAATATAAACTAAGTGGAAAGAGATCAGGCGCAGGACCAACGGCTCTACGTGCTCTCCGAGGCACGGGGCACGGGGGTACTAAACCACCAACTTCCAAACTCCGGACTGTTACTAAGAAATTCCTAATGAAAAACTCAATAACACTTTGTCCGACCCGGGAATCGACCCCAGGACCCCATTCTCAGCAGTCACGCTTGCAACCACGAGACCAACGGGGCAGTCAAAATAAATATCACAATAATACAAAAACGGCGAATGTCAACAATGCTACAGTAATAATAAAAATGTCAAATGTCAACAAGGTTACAGTAATAAAAAATGTCAAATATCATCAAGGTTCCAGTAATAAAATAAAAATAAAGGTCAACTGGAATAATAGCAAGTCAATCAGTCATTGATTCATCATTAAGGAAGTCGACAATTGTGTAATTAATTTTCAAATAATATTTCCTTTAGTGCCCTTTTAAATTTGAATATCTGTGTAGTCATAGTTTTAATAATATTATGTAAGTTCTTTAATATGAATGAGTGCGGCAATGCAAAAAAAAAACTATGGTATGCCTTTTAAAGTGTCTGACCGTTGACTCACTTTGAAAGTTGAAAGAGAGCATAATGCGGATTTACTCAGTTTTTTTACATAGTTCTTGAACATGAGGTATCCATGTGAGTTTGTTAGCTTTATTTGCTTCTTCAATATCACAGCGTTGATGAAAGTGCATAACTTTTGTCTTTACTAGGTTTATTATTAAATTATTATTATGTAGCCAATTTATAAATTCACGTAAACAAGTATTGATGTCATTCTTATAATTATTTATATTTGTACACTTTATTACAGTACTGTCACGTGCAAAGAGAACCATTTTGTTTAATTTTACTTTCGAGAGATCGTTAATGTATATTAGAAAAAGTGGCGACCCTAGTACGCTACCCTGTGGGATGCCATATGTATCTTACGTGCCTCGGTTTTGATAAATAAATGGTTTCTAATTTAGTCTTTAGACATATTCTAGAAATTTCTGATGTTCCCTCTTATAACATAAATAACTATGTAATTTTTGTAGCAGAATCTTATGGTCTACATAATCAAAAGCCTTGTTCTTGTCAGTATAAATTGCACAGACAGTATATCTCATATCTACAGATGACACGATAATAGCTAATAGATCAAATAGTGCCATATTAATCGTGGTATTCTTATGAAATCCCTTTTGTTCTTTACAAAATAATGTATACTTTTCGAAATAAGTATAAGAAGAATGATAGATAATATTAACAATAAAAAATGTTGGAGTTTTTGCAATAGGTCTGTAGTGTTTTAACTCTGGGTTGTCATCTTTTTTATATATTTTATTAATAGCTAAGTGGTGCTATTACTTTTTTGACAAATTGTAACTATTAGGTACCTTTGTAGAAACGCCATCATATTCATCAGTATTTATGTTTTTTAGGCTGCTAATTATTTTTATTATGTCGTCAAAGATTGCATGAATAGTGAATTTAATGTCTTGTTATTTAAATGAATATTATTCAACGTGATGTCAATTTTTACATTATTTTCAATTGTGTCAATAAAATTCATTTGCAATGTCCATTGGGTGTGTAAACGACAAATTATCTCTTTTTACGCACATATAATATAAGCTCCTGCGGCAAATACACACAGATGTATTTATTATTTAATTTGCCATGTAGCTTTTAATTTATTTTGGGCGGTATTTATGAAATGATTATTTTGAGTGTTTGTTTAATAATTTTCCTATAGAGATTGGTGTAGTTTTTAAAAACTAGTTTATTCTTTGAGTCAGGATTTAACATATGAGCCCAGAGTGACTTTTGAACTGCCTTTGCTTCTCACTACATACTTTTGTTTCATTTAATATCCATTTCGTTTTCATATTTGATTTTATAGTTCCAATGTTGTTTTGTTTTTTTTCAAAACATCAATAATAAAATTTTCAACATGATTTTATTATTTGAAGATAGACTAACTTTATTCATGAAGACAACAATGTTATAGATTCTTATTATCAGCTTCTTAGGCCTTCGGTTGCCATAGACCGTCTTGAATAGTTTCTAGGTAAAATACAGAGCATACACAATACTGGAGTCCCGCAGGGGTCTGTTCTGGGACCAAACTGATTTTCCAATTAGATTCATCATCATCATCACCTGCCTAGCCTTTTCCCAACTATGTTGGGGTCAGCTTCCAATTTTCCAATTAGAGTATCACACTAATATTATAAAGGCGAAAGTTTGTGAGTGAGTGTGTGTGTGTTTGTATGTTTGTTACTAAACTTCTTCACGCTCAAACGGCTGGACCAATTTTGATGAAATTTGGTATGAACGTAGCTGACACCCTGGATTTACAGATAGGTTTTTTATCCCGATATTCCCACGGGATCCAAACTTACGCGGCTGAAACCGCGGGGCGCAGCTAGTATATTATATAAAATCTCTAACGCTAACATCCTATTTGTTTCTGAATCTTCTTACCTACTCAAATTATTAATCGCGTAGCTTGCAATTAACAATGAATATTTGAATCATAGTCTTCTAAACGGCTTCTGTATAACTAGGTAAGTGTTATTAGAAGTATTTGATAAGTTATGTAGTCGGCAAGCTAGGCAGGCCCAGACTAAGAAACCCAGGGCCCCTAGGCACTTGAAATTTTAGCCCCTCCCCCATCTATAAGCCATATAGGAAATTTAACAAAAACAAATCCACTAGTACCTACAGAAAATATAAATTTTAATCGAATTTAATTACTATTAATAAACATCAGACATTAAACGGTCGTCATAAATTGATGTTTCTAAATAAAGACCTTATTTTCCTTGTTTTCCGTAACCTGCTTGAACCGTACCTACTTTCCTTAAACAACATTATATTATACACACATCAACACCGTCTAGGGATATTTTGTATAAAGTTATTAAACTCAAAAAATACTGGCCAGTTTTAAATTCATTTGAAGAAAGCTTATTTTGTAAACCTTTTTGAACGATTCTAAATTTGAATTTGAAAAAATAAATTAAAAACAAAAGACTTACGCGGCATAATGGTAGCGAAGTCCGAAGGTTTCATTTACCTACAGTAGTTTTTGCCTATTTTTTTGTGTCAAATTTAAGTTTTATAACAAGTTATCGGTTAATTTCGAATTAATGTTATTGTGTGCATCATGCAGCGGCGCCATTTAACGAGAGAGGAATTGTTAAGGGCAGTAGGCATGCTCCAAACTGGGGCTACTCAACGGGGTATTGCCGAGGAGATTGGAACAAGACAAAACGTGATATCAAGGTTATGGTCACGTTATCATGCTACTGGTGAGGTGGCTGAAAGACACCCAGGCGGGAAGCGCATTACCACTCAACGACAATACCAATTTTTGCAAGTTGCCGCGAGAAGACAACCAAATGTTACGGCCGTGCAGTTGGTTCAGAGGCTCCAGTCAGAGCACCAGTTGCTTGTGAGTGACCAAACTGTGAGGAGAAGGCTGCATGAAGCTAACCTTCATGCTCGCAGACTGCTTCGTACTCCAGCACTACGCCGAGGAAATCGTGGACGACGACTAGAGTGGGCTCGTGAAAATTTGCTCTGGGAAGATAACCAGTGGTCTGTAGTGCTGTTTACCGATGAGTCCCGGTTCGGTTTCCATCCCGATACACGTAGAGTACGTGTTTGGCGAGTTCCTGGTCGTGAGAGCCGTATGCAACATCCTCAGGAAGTCTATTCATACCACGGCGGGACAATTATGGTTTGGGCGGGAATTCGTGTTGGTGGAAGAACCGACCTCGTTTGGATCAGAAACACCATGACGGCTGAAAAATACCGTAACGAGATGCTAGTACCAATAATCTACCCCCATCGACTACAAATGGGCCAAGAATTCACGCTCATGCACGATAACGCCCGTCCGCACACAGCGAGAGTGGTGACGAGCTGGTTGCAGGAGCACGACGTATCGGTCTTAGGCTGGCCCGCTCAATCGCCTGACCTAAACCCGATAGAACATGCGTGGGACATGCTCCAAAGAAGGGCTTTGAGGAATTTCCCTGTAAACATTGCGACAGAAGAGCAACTTTTTTTGCATCTTAGCCGGACTTGGGACAATATACCGCAGCAAGACTTGGATAACTTAATCCAAAGCATGAAACACCGTTGCAGGACCGTTATTAACGTCATGGGGTGTTTTACTGACTACTGATTTTTCACATAACTGTTAAAAACAGATTAATTTTTCCTTATTTTTCACTTTTTCTTGAGAAACACATTCATTGTTAGTTTTACCATTATTTCACGTTTTTTCTTTATTTGAATAAAAATTTGTTTACGCAAAAAAAAATTGTTTTCTTTTATTCTGGAGTGTAGTCTGATAAATGGGCTTTATAAAAATATATGCATGTTGTATGTTATTTATAATAAATTTTGAGTAAATTGAGTAAATCCAAAATATCCCTAGACAGTGTTGATGTGTGTAGTATTTTGTTGTAAAAACTTACATGATTGATCTTTCGCATAGCTGGTGACGGCAGCGATTCAACGGTGATCTTTCTAAGAGAACTTTGTATGCAAGAAAATGTATGAAAGAATATCGACAATTTTAACATGTCGGATATGTTGGTTATCTTTTGACTAGGTATTCATATAAAAAAAAGGATTCACTTTATCGGCTTATGCAAGAAAGTTTAAGAAATATGAGTAACTAAGATGCAATGGCGAGCGATAGGTATTATATTGGTAGGTGCCTACTTTATTTAATGCCTACCTAGTAAATATGGTAACTAGTTACATAAAGAGGACAAAGAGAGAGGAGCCAAATCAGGTATTAGACCCGATTAAAGTGGAAGTGGAGGTTGCGACTTTTGTGAAGATCCAAGAACAAGCATTCGTTAAAGAGAAGTGGAAAATGCTGCAGCGACAAGTGCGTAGTCAAAAATTGACGAAGTCATTTGAGGGACTATGGCCACTACCGTGACCTTCCTTCGATATACACGACTCGGGGGGTGTTAAATAAGATAAATTAAATTCTGCTCTAAGCTTCCATTATAACCAGTTAAATCAGCAGGACTTTTATTTGCATATCAGACTGAAATAGTTATTATCTTATAGATAGTAGTCAAAGTATTGGTCTAATGCGTGCTACACAATCTAAAAGTGTGTATAACTCCAGCTTCCTCATATGTGATAGAATAATTCTGCCTATTCCAATATTTAAGGCATAATATATAATTCAAAGTTCCCAGTCTTAATTTAGCTGCCACAAAAACTTCGATAATATGAGTCGTTTAGTGTGTGTTATCTGGAGTGACGTCACCCCAGCTTCGTCATTCAATACAGACAAACCAGTGAGGTTAGAGTTTTGGACTATAGTCAGAAAAATAAGGCATAATAGCTGCACAAGAAAGGAAAAAACCGAACGATAATACTTAAAAAGTGTTGAAACTCCGATCAAAAACGTGTGTGTAAGCTGGAGTGACAGCACCCCAGCTGCTCATGTGATATCTTCCGAACGAAAGAAGATATTGTATTATAGCTCAAAAATTTAGGCATAATAGCTGCCTTAGGCAGCAAAATTTTCAAATCTCTAGGCCTTGTAGTTTCCACGTAATAAAAGAGATTTGAAAATTTTGCTGCCTATAATAAATAATAATAATAATAAATAGTTTATTTATATTAAAAAAAACTACCTATGGCAGCTATTATGCCTAAATTTTTGAGCTATAATACATAATCATTTCTTCTTTCGTTCGGAAGATATGACATGAGCAGCTGGGGTGCCGTCACTCCAGCTTACACATATTTATCGGTTTAATAACTCATAGAGTATTTTGACCAGAGATTTGAAAATTTTGCTGTTGATGGCAGTTATTACGCCTTATTTTTTAAGCTATAATAAATAATCATATCTTCTTTCGTTTGGAAAATATGAATGAGCAGCTAGGGTGACGTCACTCCAGCTTACACACACGTTTTTGATCGTAGTTTCAACACTTTTTCAGTATTATCGTTCAGTTTTTTCCTTTCTTGTACAGCTATTATGCCTTATTTTTCTGACTTTAGTCCAAAACCCTAACCTCACTGGTTTGTCTGTATTGAATGAGGAAGCTGGGGTGACGTCACTACAGCTAACACACACTAAACGACTCATATTAACGAAGTTTTTGTGGCAGCCAAGTTAAGAACTTTGATTGCAGCTATTATGCCTTAAATATTGGCATAGGTAGAATTATTCTATCACATTATGAGGAAGCTGGAGCTATACACACAATCTAAAACAGTAATCAGGTAAGCGATTCCATTATGGTTCTCATCTAAGAATTTAAAGGTTTAGGCTAGGATAAATATAATCAGATATATAATCCTTGATCAATAATGTTATTTTGATTTGAAGCTATTGGAGCTGAACATAAATAATTTGTACATAAAAAAATAAAAACAATTAGAAACTAATATTGGTTTCTTTCACTGAGACGATAAGATAAGACAAAGTAACTACGTGTTGGGGCCTTTTGATAACACCACTGATGTATAGAATGCTGTCAATACGACGATATGCTCTCTTACGACTACAAGTTTTAAAATAAACAACATATTTTTTCATTTCAAAACATCTTGGTGCGGTTTAAGTTCGTGGTGTCTGTAAAACCGTTTTTCCGAATCATGTAATTGAACGACTGTTACGTTAAGTGCAATTTTATATGGATAATGTCATTGTACGACTTCAGAAAATGCAGGAAAAAGAAGACTAGATGGATTTTGATGCAAGAGCGCATGGCGCGACGTGGCGCTGGCCTCTACTGCTATCTGTCGTGCTCTTGAACGTAAGTCTGTCTAAACATAATAAGTAAATATTTATTTAGATTTTTCGAATAATATCTGAAAATCCTTTATTTGATTGAACATATTCGGCAGTGCCACTTACTAAAAAGATAAAAATATAAACCACTCCATGATTTACTTTAGCAATAGCTGCTCACTTATCCATAAACAGTGTTCGCTGGTTCAGATTGTTCAGTTGCTACGAGTCCATGAATTTATATCAATGCCACTGTGACGTCACACTCTATCGTCCGTATGAGAAAACACATAAGTTACAGACAGATGCACATAGCACAGGTAGATAGATGATAACGATAAGGAATTGTGTGATTTACCTACTCGTCACGCGACCATACAATATGGTGGAACTGACAAAATTGCTATCAAAATATATCGATGTGACCATCAACTATCTCGATTTTTTATGGTGCGTGTAAAATGATTAACGACCATTAATACTGCAAGTAAAGTAATATTTTCTAATAATAGGTAAGTACTTAGATATGAACAGGTAAGTACGCAATACTTTCCAGTAGTTGCAAATGTTTCTAACATTCAAAGTCAACTATGATAATATGTAATTATGTTTCTAGTTCACTACCAATATAGTAGTTTTCCTATTAATATTTTAATATGTATTCCGATTAGTGTATAATAGGTACTTACAAAGTAACCACGCATCATAATTAATCAAGACATTGATAAATAAATCATCAAGTATTTATTTGTTCTGTAGGTACTCGTACCTATTTACTTGTCCCTTGAATTAAAATAAGTAGGTAGAGCCAATATGATTGATTACTACGTTCTGTACGTATTTATTTTGTCACTTATGAATATTATGTTCCGTTTCTTTTTCACAATGTCAAGAGTATCTTGAACGATAAATTCGTCTTATCTCTTTCATTGAGCGAGAATCAGTACGTAAGTAACGACAGCGAAACTGGATGCAATCGAACGCCCTATTCCAGACAGCCAGACAGGACTCCTGTCTAGATTGGTCTAATTAGTAGATTTAGGCCCTAGCTAGATATCATCACATGTAGAATAAATAAATGACTATGCTAGATTAAGTGAATACCTACTCTTCGAATGTTATCTGGCTCAATTGCTCCAGAGAGGAGGGGTGATTTATCCCTACATAGACGTACTACCTTCTTTGAATCGAATACAATGCATGAATAATCTGGCAGACCAAAGAAAAGATGAGATGACGACTAGGGAAGATATATTGATGAAAAGCTCGTGCCTTGCCTGCCTCAAATCCATTGGAATACAGGCAGGGTGATGATGATGATAAGCTAAGCTAAGAGCAACAACACACTGGCAAAAGTGTGTTTGATAGCTTTCCCAGGGTGCTGCGATTATAGAATAGAATAGAATTTTCTTTATTCAAGTATCAAAGACTCAATAAGATTGTTAGTAAAACTTTCAACTATGTTAGTAAGCATAGACACTAAACAAAAACAAGGAAAACAATACAAAAAATAACGGTTGGTCACCGTTGCGACATCCTATGAGAGACGGCACAACAGTGACCCACGTACACACAGTCTAGGCGACTCCTTATCCTAGACGCCAGGCAGCTTTATGGCGTACGATTACGACAATTTTTTTAGTTTTCTATATTTTTCTCATAGATTGCCCAATCATCGGCACTTACAAATATAGACTATGTAACCACCAATAATGTTCCTTTTGTAAGACGTTGGTATGATTCCGACTTTGAAATCTCGACATTGAAGTCCTACGTCCGATACCCCTTACAACGGGTTATCTGTCGTTACTATAGACTGATTATCTTTTCAGATCTGCCTGCCGAGTCTCGTGTATGCTTATGGAGTAATATTAGTACATTTGGATGATCTTCACGTGCCGATATGGCTCGGTATCTCCACTCCTGCAATTTATATACTCGTCTACAATCTTACACGTAAGGGTTTTATGATTTATTCATTGTATTAGCATAAGCATTTCTCAAACTTCCTCTAGTGAAGTACCGGTTATGGGCTGCCTAATAGACCGCTATGATATAAGGCGCTGCAGTGAACGAAAATTCCTAAAGTTCAAATGCTACTGATCGTAGTATACCTACATTCCCTTTACCGTCAAAATTTTGGCGTATCTTTAGTCAGTTATTAATTAGCTTAAAAAACTATGTAGCATTATAGTCCTTATTACGAATAAAAATAATAACGAATTCGAACTTTCTTGGTTTCAGAATGCTGGTGCAGGGAAGCAGCAGACTCCTGGGGTGGGACTATCGGTTACCGTGTCATGTCGACCATAGGTCTCACCATGGTGGTGGCTAGTCTTCTCACCTGCGCATTCATACCCTATCATCTACAACCATTTTTATATGGAATCCTCGGAGGTGATAATTTTCTACAGTATTCCTTGTGATCGTTAAAATCAGCATCAATTAAGTTATTAACCAATTTCTTTATTTGTCATTTTCAGGGTTAGGATCATCACTAATATCAGCTCAAGTGGATGCAATAGTATTTGATACCTATGACAGTCGGCTGGGTATCGTCCGTGGATTATGCTTTGCTGGTCAAGCAGTCGGACAAGCAACATTTCCTCATATCATAACAGCACTGATAGACGCTTATGGATATTCCTTTATGTACATAGTACTTGGAGGGATAATGCTTCAAACGTTGCCAGCAATCATGTTACTGAGAGTAGACGAAAGTATACAAAGACCAATTTCCTTTTCGAGATACAGCGATTTGGCCAAAACATACGCTGTATTCAGTAACGAAGGCATGGATAAGAATTTCTACACAACTGAATTACAATTAAATGACATGAGCCAAAAAAGTTGGAAAAATCCATCAGACGACAATCTGCACACGGAACAGGATTTCAGTGAAGATTTTGATTACGAAGGCGATATGGTCGCCACGATTACGCCACCACCTAGTCCTGAGGAAAAGAGGAGAAATATATTTGGCGTTGAAATACTTCCAGAAATTCCAGAAGAGAGTGAAGATAGTGAGTGTGAGGAACCTGAAAAAAATACGAGTAAAAATAAAAAACGGCTAAGTGTCGTTATAAAGAGACTGAGTACATTAGGCGATAGTTTTGACGATTGTATCAGCAAACAAGTAAGACGAGACTCGCAGCCGGATGGTGATGGTTTTGAACAGAAAGAATATACTGAGGTCGAAGTGACCTATGGTAATGTATCGCCAGTAACAGAAATAAAGAGAGAAAAAATATTTAATTCATTTAGTTTTCGTTGTCAGTCCGCCTATGCTAGTATGAGAAGGAGAATGTGGATGCCGTCTTATAGAGTTTATACGATACGACGGAGACTGATATTTTTCATGTATAACATTAATGATACGTTTTTCAAGCCACTGACGAGATCCTTGTCATGTTGGAAGTTCTATCCGTCATTAATGTTGTATTTCTCTAGATTGAGTTTAACGTCAGTAACAATGGTGTCGCTGTCTATAATTGCTTCTGAAATGCATCCGAAGATTTCAATGTCTGACGCCAACTTCTTAATGACATTGTACGGCTTTACCTGGGTTTGTTTCTTGATGAGTACACCATGGCTCGCACAAACGCCGAAAAGGAATTTCAAGTACGTCACACTTGTTGGCTTGATGATATCCACTGTAGGATGCTATGGTAAGTTCGATAATTTCATTGACCTATTATTTACCAAAACTTTTACATTTTTGATACTATCTAGCCGGCTATCAGTAGTAAATATTATCACAGCCGATAGGTTAGATGTAAAGATAGATATAATATTTTTTGCAATGACTGGAAACACTAAAATCCTTTGATATCCGACTTCAATTTCGGTTATTTATCGTAGTTGACATATATTCTTCTATATTTGCAGTCTTAGCAGTGGCAGACAACCATGACTCATTCTCCATCGGATGCGTAATAGCCGGGTTCGGATATGGTGCCATATCATGCTGTTGGGAGACAGCAGTCCAAGATTTTGTTGGCGCAAGAAAATGGCCGAAACTCCATAGTCCTCTAGAAACGATCTCGGCTACTCTACTAGCTGTATTTGTAGTAGGAATTTCTTTCATTGTCGATCAAGAAAGAGGTTTACAATTAGCTATGTTTATTTTAGCTATAATATTATCTATTATAAGCTTCGTATGGTTGATAATAGCGATCGCTTACATTTACATCACCAAAATAAAATCCGTAAGACTAAGTAAACGGTGGGTATTTTAATATATTAGGTACTGTATATATATAAATAAGGTGAAACTCATTTGTGTTGTAAAAATCGAAAATGGAACAATAATGCGGATAATGAAATACGTGTGGTGCAGTTGTGAAGTTGTGATATCAAACATTAGGCGCATAAGAATTTGTAATGTATAATTAATCAGTAAATTATATTTTATAAATGATACTACAATTTTTATTTAACTTAATGACAGCTAGTTTAGCTCTCTGCCATTGATATATAGATATTCTCAAATATGTTGGGGTCGGCTTCCAAACTAATCGGATGCAGCTGAATACCATGCCTTGCTGACGTATCATGCATATGCATATACACTTTGTAAGTTTACAGTCATAGGTACTCCATAGTAGGTTAGTGCTATCAGTGGCAAATAGCCTTCGCACGTCAGATACTGCAGTTGGGGTTAAATCCATGTCAGTTGTACATAACAATGTTAAGGTAAACACGAATTAGTTTAATTACAACAGGGCGAATAAGAAGGTTATTTGATACAATGTGTCATAACGTCTTGATAATAATTAGGTAATTAAGCTGCCCCAGGGTGCGATACTCAGGCCGGGCATCGTTTATAAGGATAATTAGCTTTTTCATTAAAAAATTCGTTGTCCCCGGTTCGCCCTTACATGATCACATTTGAGCTTACTTTCAGTGGGCGCAATATACCTCCTCTCACTCTGCCTTACATACCCCTTCGCGGAATGCAGCCGTGGTATTACAATGATTAAGCTTTATTTATATTATGATTATTTATGTCGTCGTAACATGTGGGCTATGTAGCACGCATTTTTTTACTGAATCACTTTTCTTCCCAGGAATTCCGCGTTGTTATCTAAAGTTGCTACCTAAGTCTACCTATATCGTTATGACTCAAATGTTTTGAAGAATGCTGATTTAAATGAATGTGTACCAAATGGGGTAGCTTTAGGTTCTATGGTGATGCTTTTTCAATGAAAGAATAGCTTTCTAATGGCTACCCCTCCAAATACAATAATGTATACCTATAAATTGTTTTTTATCTCTCTTTCGTCTTCTTGACTGTTACTGTTAATGACACCATGTTGAAATTTTGCTTGATCCACTACATCAGAGATAGAAACTTAAAATGTAATATACTCGTGCTTTACACTAACCACCTTCTTCCAGGTACGATGAATTAGCCTCTCTTAATAAAACTAACTAAAGAAACTTAATAATTCTCACAATGACGCTTACCCTATTACAAAATTCCATCCATACTTAACCAACATTTACCCCCCAGAGCTCAAATAAACATATTTTCGATCATTTTCTAGGAGAGAATTCATTATCTCAATAACAATACGCACTGAAGAGCCGCAGGAAATAAGGTGTCAACACTATTTGCCTTCTGTCGGCCTAATCTACTTCGTGATGTAAGTAAATGAATCTTATGTTAACAAAGCTTGTTTTATGTCGTCGTTCATATTTGTTGGGAGAAACACAAGAACGACATTCGCGAGAAAACCTCTTGAGATAAACGACAAGCGTAAACGAAATTTGAACGACGACTCTGCCAATTTCGGATGAAATTAACGAAAATGGCTTTCGATAGTAACGACCTAAAAGGATTTTTAATTTTGGTGAGTATCAATTTGTTGGCTTATTTCCTGATGGATGAAAGAAAAAAACTTCATGAAATATGTTTCGGAAGATAGTTAAAACTCTTAATGAATATTTTCAAGTAATTAGTTTGTTTCTTTTTAGGCATTATTCGCTATCCCAATGATAGCATCCACGAATATAAACTGCAGTGGTAGAGCTTTTCACTGTGTCAACTCCACACATTTTATGATATGCGTGGATTTGGGCGACGGCGTGTCTACCACAATTGATGACTTCGTTATACCGTGTCCAGCCACTACAGTGTGTCATGAAAATAACGTTTTTGAATGTGACTTTCCTGAAGTTACTACGCCTCCACTTCAAGTTATTGGTGTTTATAAACAAAGTGATACAAGTGAACTAACTTCAGTGACTAATAGTGTAACTGTTCCAACGCCATCGAGTGAAATATTCAGTGTGTTCAAGGAAAATATTACGCCGACAACTTTGTCGATACCTAAAGATGAGTCGAGACCAGTAGTGAAATTGGAAGTACTTGAAGATATTAAGAATCCCGTTGGAATTAACAGTGACAATACTAGGGAGGCAAGTTATAAAGTGACTTCTAGCTTCATTGACAGTACAAATGAAGTTGTTAACGATAAAGAAACAAGTAATAATACAATAACAACATCCACCACTGATAACAACAAAAATCTTGAACCTGCTGTAGAAACTTCAATAAATAAACCAGCAAATACTTCCTCAACAGATAAATCGAAATCTATTGATACGGTCACTTCCGTCATAGGACTTATTAATTTAATTTCTACTGATCTTCCAAGTGCAGTGAATACAAAGCCATCTTCCGATGTATTAACTTCTTTAGACACTTTATATGCTAACATTGATAATACAACTGAACAATATATCACTAAACAAGTAACAATACACGGTGAGAAAGTTGAAAATGTTACACAGAAAATAATTATACAAACAGAGATTATATTCAATGAAAGATCTGCTACAACGGATAAGATTAGCACAACTCCGGTGGTAAATATGTATATTGAAAGTGATATAAATAGTACTACCGAATTTAATAATACAATCAATAATCAAACAAACGCAGTGGGAAATTCCCTTGGTAAAAGCAACAACAAGTCTGAACTAGTACCCGAAACGACAACAGATTATTTAGCTCCCATTAACATTATTAATATTTTAGAACCTGTAACTGTAGATTTGAGTCCTCATACAACGACTGATAATACTTTTGTTCCTAAGGGAACAAAAGTACTAGGACTAGTTAACTTTATTGCTGATGATACTAAACCAAATGCTCCGAACACAAACGATTACATAAATACTTTGTATGGTGACACTGTTACGACAACAACCGATCAATATTCTACAAAATTAGAAATAAAATTGAGCGATAAACCTGTTACAGCGGAAGTAATAAGCACGACTCCTATAGTAAATACGATTTATCAAAATATTTTAAAAAATGACGTAAATAATGATTCCCTCACTGAATTAAACTCGACTGTTGAGAAAACTTCAACGAAAAAAGTTCCAGAAACGAACATTACCTATTTTATTCCAGAACCCATAACTATAGAAAGTCAACAAACCACTACAGAGCAGGCTTTTGTTCCGATAACTACTGAAGCGAATGTTATGTACACAAAAGAGATGAATGACTTAATAAAGAATGACTCACTAGTAGAAAAACACACAACTGCTACCCAAGCGTTAGAAATAATAATAACTACAGAATCACCAATAGAACCTACACATAATTTTTATCAGATAAACCGAGAAATTAATCAAACAATGATAACAGAAAAACAATATTCTGCCAGTACTATAAATACTACGGACAGAGCTGAGACAGTGTTTAATGCTTCAGGTACAGATATTATTACTGGAAAAAGCATAGAACCTTCTACTATAAAATACCCTACGATTGAGATATCGACAGCTGAAACATTACAGGATGGATTTACAGCTCATGCAATAGAAGCTAAAAATGAGTTACTAGCAACAAATGGCCCAATTAGTGTTAATGACGCCAATTTGGAAAATGTTGGGATTACCACACTTTTGAGTGGTCACACAACACCTGTTCCTTATAATGTGGCATCAGATTTGGTTACAAACACAACAGGAAAAGATTTGATATCACAGTCAGATATTGTGACAAATCCACAAGTAGCCTTTACTGCAGAAATCATTGCACATAAGTCTTCAGACGATTCTGCTTCAATAGATCATGGAATAATTCAAAATGTAACAACCGATCCAGAAACTAAAATTCCAGTCTCTCTGAATCAGTCGGAGAATTTGGGAATAGTTTCGCTCCCGGAAAATTTGAATGCTGATCATTTGAATAGAACTGTTTTTGATAAAGATGAAGTTGGCATGACAATGAGATATTGGAAAAATGTTGAAAATAATGCAATTACACCATTTCCGAGTGACGTTACTGGAAATACTAGTCTCAGTGATAGTGTCATATCTATTAACCAGGATAACATCTCGGTTACAAATGTTGTAAATACTCAAGATGTATTGATAAAAACAATACTGCCTCAAACGCCTTCGACAATATACTATGTGTCTGAACTTGCCAGTACTACGCCCATAACCGTTCAAACAACACCAATAAGTACAATGAAAAACAACACAGTGAATAACACAATGAATATATCTGAACCAGTATCATCCTATACCCCAGAAATAGTCGATATTTATAGAGCATCCACGACGGGTTACAAATATGATAGTAGTACTTCGCTGCCAGTAGATGTAACACATATACCGAACATTGAAAACGTTACAGATATACCAGTAAACACTTTAATACCGCAGGAGTCAACTAGTCAAAATATTGGTATAGTAAAACAATTAAATACTACTATTACAACAACTGAAACAGTAAGTGATTTGGTGCCTTCCACTGTTACAACTGCTGGATATATCGTACTTAATACAACAAATCGGAATACAATAAGTTGGAAAGATTTAGTCAACATAGATACTGTAAGTTCTAAAGTTGATCTTCATGCAGATGTACATAAAACTGAGAGTGTTAAACCGAACAAAGGTAAAAGTGTCGTTAGCTCTACTTCACCTTCATCTACGATTAAGGATGAAAATATCACGATAGTATCAGTATTCGATATCGTTAATTCTTCAGTGAATGCGATGCCAAATGTGACGTTGCAACCGACAATTTCAAATCCTGCACTATCAAATGTTTACATCGAAACCCAATACTCGAGTGCTTATGTAAATGCAACTGATAATGTTCCTGATTATAATTTAGAGCAAGTTGGGGAATTGGTTAACCAAAATCACTTAAAAGGACTTGTATCCTTTGCACAAATGACTATAGTGAATTCAATTTTGTCAACACCAAGTACGTATACTATCCCAATAACAGAAATAAATACAACAAAAGTTCAATTTGTTGGCACAGAAGCACCTTTACCTAGCACTTTAGAGCTCAAGCATATAAACCCAACCAAAACCGCAGTTCAAAACGTGACAGAGAAAACAAATGATTATATTTCCGCGATAGAAGTCATTCCTACTAAGCTTAATAATCTGCCTAAAGTGGAGACAAAATCTTCCGTAAGTTCAGGAAGGAGTGTTCCACCTAGCACGGCTATAACACCTGATGGATTTACGACAGTACCAGTATATGACGAAGTTACGGCGATAAAAGACAGTGCTTTTATTATGAGTACGACACAAACATCACCTAAAGTCGTGACGGATAATATTAAAACAATAAGCACAGAATCCCCACTCTTAACAAAAGTCATGGAGACACAAACTGTTAAATATAATACAGAGTCATCCCTGTTAATATCAGAACTAGAACCAGTCGCACAAATGATCCAATCCAATGTATTTGCTCAAACTACGCCTCTTGATAAGATGAATCAAAATGACGTCCTGACTGAAATAACAACTGTTGATTTACCTCAATATGTGACGTCGACATTAAACAACAATATTCCTCAACCGATGGCATCGCTACCTATAGTAGGAGTTACAGCTGCGCAATTTACTACTGAACCTACCCATACAACTAAAGTATTTGCTCAAACCACGCCGCTGTTAGCCGCGGCCGGTAGGACGAATCTAAATCAAGGTGTCCTATCTGGAACAGAAACTACAGATTTGCCACAGAATGTATTGACAACAGTAAACAAAAATATTCCTCAATCGAAGTCATTACTATCTATAGTAGGACTTACAGCTCGACAAATGACTACCGAACCGACTTATACAACTAATGAATTTGCTCAAACCGCGGCTGTTAAGACTAATCAAGATGTTCTACCTGCAATCAAACCTACAGATTTTCCACAGTCTATGATGTCGACGGTAAATAACAATATTTCTCAATCGATGGAATCTCTACCAATTGCCCAAGTGACAGGTTCTCAAATCACTACTGAACCTACCCACACTACTAATGTATTTTCTCAAACCACGCCGCTGTTAGCCGTGTCCGGTAACACGAATCAAGATGTTCCACCTGGAATTAAAACTACACATTTACCACAATATGAAACGAGAACGGGAACATACAATAGTACTCAAAGGATTAGTGATATAACGACAGAAACGATTGCTGATTCACTAACTGTCCCAGATTCTATGGTAGAAACTATAAAAGTAGTTGGAGATAAAGTAAGTGGAACATATCTTGGAGACGCAACTTTGAGTAATGCTAATTATAGTCTTAAGTCAGTTAAAAATATGATTGATCATGAAAGCATAGTAATTGGAAGTAGTTCTAAAAAGAATGCACAAAATACGCCTATAACCTCTGCGACGTTAGTGGATTTTAATAGAGCAGAGATTTTGAACCTCACAGAAAGTAATTTGATGCGATCAGACGTCAATATAGACAGTGTTAAGGAGGAAGAAGACTCGATATCCTCAGTTTTAAAATCTGCTACGGACATTGAAAATAAAACCTTACTTTCAGACTCACCAATTATATCTAAAATTGAACCCAAAGATGACATATCAGCGGGTAAGATTGAATATAGGCTTACAACAGTTACAACAAATTATAAAGAAGCGGAGTCAGGTGCCCCAGAGAATGTAACGCAATTAAAAACGATAATCACCAAAGAAAATAAAAATGCAGGAATTGATAGTTCGATGAATGCCAATATTGAAATAATTGATGTTAAAAAATACCAGTTCCAAGTTGATTCTAAAAACATTTCTGATAGCTATAATATAAACAACACAAAAGCAAATATTACTACATCACATAATAATTTATCACTACAAAACAGTACCATCAATGACGAATTAGAACATCTTATATCAACGAATCACACAGTTACGACAGAAGTACAAAGTCATTTGAATGAAAGCGACAAACAAAGCAATAAAACAAGTGATGAACTAATATTAAATGGGACTAGTATGCTCAACCCAAATCTTACATGTATAAAATTAAGTGAAGGCAGTAACGTCACAAGTGCTATTACAGTTACTGCTTTAGGTTTTAATTGTTCTAATCACACTCGCGGCAAATACGCTGATAAGAAAGATTGCAGAAAATTCTATACTTGTTTAGGTAATCTACAACCTATGTTAGGAGTATGCCCAAATAATACAGTATTTAGCGAGATTAATAAACAATGTACGAGAAACTTATCGCATTGCGTAAGAAACAATCAGTTCCGATGTTTATTTGAAGGACGGTTTAGTGACTTCTTTAAAGATAACATTTATTACATCTGTGTTAAAACTAGAATGAATGGTTTTATAAGATATAAATTACAATGCCAAGATGATTACCACATAAACAAGGACTTGGTTAAATGTGAGAAAAATGAAGAGATATCAACCCAAGAGTCTTCTGTTAGTGAAACGAACAACGATGAAAGTAATCCTCAACCAAAATCAGGAAAAATAGTCAGTGCAGACGATTTTGTATGTAAAAATGAAGGTAAATTCCCATATGTTAAAGACTGCACTAAATATTACGTATGTGATGAAATTGAAAATGTTTATTACATTTGTGTTAAAAATAGAATGAATGGTTTTATAAGATATAAATTACAGTGCCAAGGCGGTTACCACTTAAACAAGGATACGGTTGAATGTGAGAAAAATGAAGAGATATCAACCCAATCAGCGTCTTCTGTTACTGAAACGAATAATGATGAAAGTAAACCTAACCCTAAATTAGAAACAATAGTCAGTACAGATGATTTTGAATGTGAAAACGAAGGTAAATTTCCAAATGCTAAAGACTGCAATAAATATTATGTATGTACTAAAATTAAAAATGTTTATCGACGAAAGATCAAGAAATGCGCTAGCGAGGAAGTTTTTGATAAAAAGAAGAAAATGTGCGTAGAATCTGATAGTGGCGAGTGTTAGTTGTTATAATTATTAGATACATCTTTTGTAACTTCAGGATCCTACAAATTAAAATACATATATCACGCTTTTTGAGCTAGGAAATGCATAGAAATATGTTTTATCCTGAATTACAGATATTTCAGGGGTAAACAATGCCTACGTTTGCGCATTTAATTATGAAATGAGGTAGATGGAAATAAAATGAGGTTGTCTGTGTTATTATTACAATTAGTTTAATTTATTTTATCCTCTATTCAGATTATAGACATAATATTAATATTAAAAGTACCTGTGTACAACTTATATTTAAATAAATACTGATCTTTTATTATTGACCTTGTTGTTACATTCAGTCTTCAAAGTAATTAGTTGAGTCCATAACATTATTATTTTACATTCGCGGTCTTCGAACTTGTGCTCCGCTATCCACAATGAATTGGTCCTCGTCATCCCTTTCTAAGGTTACACAGAAGTTATTGGAAAATATTGTGCAGCGTATTGAAGTTTCACCTCTGACAGGCCGCGGGGGACAGAAATATGTCACACTGTTCGGCGTATCGTCTTGTGTCACTCTAAACTTGTAATTCTTGCACTCTATTGATGCGGGTTGTTGACCTGAAAACCGAATGCTCGAGCCCGAGTTAGACTTCCCATCGCTGTAGTAAGGATCCTTTCGGTTACCAGACCCATACAATTCGGGAGTCGACTTGGTCGTGTTATTGACGGGACACTTGTATTTTAGCGAAGACGTACAAGAGCGGGTGTAGCCGTTGAAAATGGTATTGCCGGAACACTTGAAGTTGATGCCTTGGAAGCGGTTTCCATTGGGGACGCAGAGGATATATCCTTTGCATCCTGGGACGTTGGGATTTGCGATCCTTTCATTTTGGTGACATCGCAGTCTTTTTGTCAGTGTTGGGTCTATGAAGTTGACGGCATCCTCACAGACTGCTGTAGATTCCTCGTTGCAGAATGTCCCGGCTGGGCAGACGAATGTGGGACCAATCAATTTAGTGCCTTCACATAATCTCACTCTATTGTTTCGTTCGCAGGTGAAGCCATATTGCCCACAATCTTCATTCGGATTGATGTAGTACGCCTCCATTAAACTGGCGTAAATTGATAACTGAAAGAAAAATATTGATTTTATAGGGGCACATTTATTTACTAAGAAAATTATAGATATCAAAAATGTCAATGGTTTAGGCTGTAATAATTTAAATCCACCAAGATCAGGTTCTCACATTTATTACCTATCACGTACCGGATGTGAAAATACACGTGCAAATAACATTTTCGTGTGAGTTTTTTTCGGTAAATCGTCGTAATTTACAAGATAAATAACATAATCCCTGTTTATAATTCGAGTCTTCAACAACCATTTGGGTATCTTGGATGAAATTACGACACATTGTAAATGAAATTTTTATAGCACTTATATCATAATTTCAGCTGCCCAGTGATAGCTACATAAATAGATTAATGTTTGTAGGTACTTACCGCTAATAAAGCCTTTATTAGTTTTGCACAGAACATTTTTTATTTCCACTTTAAACTATGTTGCCCGTGTGAAGTCCGAAACACGACTAACGGACAATAACTGCTTTCTTTTTGCTATTGAGTTAGACTTCAATTAGCGTATTTAACACCTCTGGGCTATGGAGAGAAATGGGTGACACCTTGTCACGGTTACTTCGAAAAAATCGTATGTTTTTAACGGTATTCAACTGCATGGGGGCTTAGAAATAGGCGATTCGTGATAAATGATAGTGTTTTGTTTTTTATATTGTGCCAGTTTTTATAAAGCTTCGTTTACACAGTTCTTGATGGACTGCTGTATAAAACAAAAAACATCGATTCATTCATCCTTATTTTCTCTTTAAGCATAATCAATCTATAAAATTCTCACTGCTGGGACACAGGTTCCTCTCGGTGAGAGGGAGTGGACCGTAATCCACCATTTAGGCCCAGTGCGGGTTGGTACATGTGAAATCATATCTTAGTGGAAGGTGTTAAATATGACAACGCACCTAACATCTGAAATGTGTCAAATACTATCCAGAGTACCACAAGGACGCATTTTAGGCCCTGTACGGCCCTGGCCTTGATAAGGCAGATTTACGGAACACAGTAAAGTTGGTGGACTTTACTATTCAGTGCATCTGACTTGTGTTTGCATAGAAACGGCCCAAAGCAGATTCATGGAGCTAAGTTGGTAAGAGGGTGCGCGAACGTAATGCGCTTTAGACAGATAGATTGCAAGGCATTTAGACCGCCCATGGGCTCCCCCGCTGACGCAGAGTCTCCGGCCCCAGCTCGTGGAGGACGTGGTGAGCGCTCTGTTCCCTTCGCGAGGGGAACATACTCCCCCGTCCATGGCTCCGCCTCCTGCGATGCCAGATGCGGACCACACCGACGACGACGACGATGCTCCGGAGGTGACCGAGGCAGAGTTGAGAGTGGCGGTACGTAGGCTGAATGCCGGGAACACCGCCCCAGGACCCGACGGCTTACCTGGAAAAGCTTGGGTCCTGGCCTTGGAGGCTCTCGGGCCTCGACTAAGGGGGCTACTAAGCGCATGCTTGGACAGGGGCCGGTTCCCACTTCGTTGGAAGACGGGGAAACTGGTCCTCATCAAAAAGCCGGGGCGCCCTGCGGACTCTCCGTCCGCTTACCGGCCCATCGTGCTGCTCGACGAGGTGGGCAAGCTCTTTGAAAGAGTAATTGCAGACCGCCTTGCCGGGCAGCTGGTGCGGGTGGGGCCGGATTTGGCGGACAGCCAGTTTGGTTTCCGCAGGGGGCGCTCTACGGTGGATGCCATCATGCGCGTGCGAGCCCTCACGACGGGGGATGCTGTGGCCCGGGGTGGGGTTGTCTTGGCGGTGTCTCTAGACATCGCCAATGCCTTCAATACCTTGCCCTGGAGTTGCATCAGGGAGGCACTCGGGTATCACCGGATGCCGACCTACCTCCGTCGCATTGTCGAGGCCTATTTGACGGACAGGGCCGTCATCTACCCCGGTCACCGGGGAGAGTGGAACCGGCGAGAGATGTCGTGCGGTGTCCCACAGGGATTGGTCCTAGGGCCGCATCTGTGGGATATCGGGTACGACTGGGTGCTGCGCGCCGACCTCCCTGATGGCGTCAGCGTAGTTTGCTACGCTGACGACACGCTGGTCCTGGCGCAGGGGAGGTCGCACCAGGCGGCGGCCGAAGCAGCGACACGCGGGGTTGCGACAATCGTCGAGAGGATCCGGCAATTGGTACTCGAGGGTTGCATTGCACAAATCTGAGGCCATGTGTTTTCATGGTCCTCGGGACGCGCCACCGTCGGGTTCTCAAATAACGGCGGGAGGGGTTCACATCGGCGTCGAGCTGACGATGAAGTACCTGGGACTCGTCCTCGACAGCCGGTGGAATTTCGTGGAGCACTTCCGACGTTTGGCTCCCAGACTGGAGCGGGCCGGGGCTGCCTTGAGGCGGCTCCTTCCCAATCTAGGGGGACCAAACGCCTCCTGCCGGAGGCTCTATGCGGGGGTCGTGCGGGCCATGGCCCTTTACGGGGCACCGGTATGGGCGCGATCTTTGAGGCGGCGACCAGCCCGCCGGTTGATCGCGTCCCAAAGGGTCATGGCTGTCCGGCTCATTCGAGGATACCGCACGGTCTCCGCTGAGGCGGCGAGCCTCCTTGCCGGATTGCCGCCATGGGATCTGGAGGCCAAAGTCCTCGCCCACATATGGGAGTGGCGAGAGGAGGCAAAACGCCGGGGCGTTGCTCCGCTGCCGCGAGAAATCACGGCACAGCGGACAGAGCTCCGGCGGGATCTCATAGCGGCATGGAGAGTGCGATTGTCGCAACCCAGCGCTGGGCACGCCACAATTGCGGCGATAAGTCCCCTCTTTGAGGAGTGGCTAGAGAGGCGCCACGGCGCCCTCACCTTCCGCCTGACGCAGGTCCTCACCGGACACGGTTGTTTCGGGAGCTTCCTGTTCAGGATAAAGCGGGAGGAAACGCCAGGGTGTCACCACTGTGGGGATCGCCCGGAGGACACGGTGGAGCATACGGTGGAGGTCTGCCCGGCTTGGGCGGGACCCCGCCGTGTCCTCTTGGCGGCGATCGGCGGCGGCGACCTCTCGCGTCCGGCCCTCATACAGGCCATGGTCCGGAGCGAGAGTGAATGGGAGGCCGTCACCTCCTTCTGCGAAGCAGTTATGCTCGCGAAGGAGGAGGCGGAGCGTGCGAGGGAGAGGCAATCGCTGCACCCTCGCGCTCCTAGCCGCCGCAGGAGACGCCCTGGACGGGAGTCAACAGCCGACTCCCGGCCACCGTAGGCGCGGGCTTGCGGGCGGCGAGCTATGGGCAGCTCGCCGCCCGGTAAGGACCAGGCCCGGGTCGACGGCGCGTTGTGTTCCACGCGCGCCTCAAAGAGCTGTCAGCACGAACTGACGGGGTCCGCTAGGGCCGATGCCGCCGGGGCTGCGGGTTGTTCGAAAGAGATACCGTGGCCCCTGGCACAGGCAACTGAAGGAACACGGGTGGGTTTTAGTCAGTAAAAGTCTGACACTCCCTTCTGCTCCGCCCAGAGCGGGAGGAGTCATTTGATGATTTCCCACCCAGAAAAAAAAAAAAAAAAAAAAGGCATTTAGACAAGTATCAATAAAGTCACGTCTAATACCTCCGTTATCTCACCCAAGTTCCGTTAAAACACTCGATACCTTCCGTATTTAATTGACATGTGTCATAGTTGTAACGGCAACGTGTTTACGATCTACTCTCAGAAACGTCAACACTGCTTGCTTAATGTGTGTAAACAGTAACTGCTTGGGTAGTGGAAAGCATTGTACAAGCATTCAATCGCGCAGTTGTAACACTTGAACTACGAATACCATCCTTACTGCTATGAAATAAAGGCTCTGTCAATGTAATATTATTACCTTGGACGGTTGACTGTACGTTGCAAATAAAATAATAAGGTATATAGGCGTCTTTTTGCAACTAGTCGCAACTATTAGACCTTAGTATTTATATTGTTAGAACATTTTTTTAGCCATAACTTTTTTAATGTGATAGGTTACCACGATATTGGATTTAGGTCAATATGTATTTAGGTGGACGATATTACAAGGTCAAATTAAATTAGCTAGCGAAACTCCGGAGACGTAATAGGTATCGATAAACACGGTAAAAAAAAATTATTTTATGTTTTTTTTTGTTGTTACTATAGTATGAGTTTAGAAAATCAGTATTTTACGTTATATAATTTTCAGATCACCAATCACCATCACGTATGTGGAGTTTTTACAAAATAAAAAAATATTTTCTAAACTCCGTATGTACAATAACTGCGGTCGTTAACCCGAAAACAAAACATCGTATTTTTTTCATTTTATCATGTTTAGATATGCACGTCCATCACCATCACGTCTGCGGAGTTTCGCTAGCTAATTGAATTTGACCATGTATAGAAAAAAAAAATAACTGTAAGTAATACCTAAATGCGTTTATTAAATTAAATCATACTGATATACATATACAAATAATAACATTACTCATCGTCGGACGAGGACTCGCTGTCGCTGTCCGAACTTGAGGACGTTCTCTCTGAGTCTTGCGCCATTGGTCCGCCGGTTTTTACTCTGTGGACAAACAGGTTAATAATATCAGAGGATATCTAATGAGATAGTGAGTAAGTAGTAGTAAGTTCCTAGTAGACCTTAGCACTGGTGGTCTAGTGGTATCGACGCCGACTTACGAGTAGAACTCGTAAGTACAAACAAACGGGAGTTTATTACGAGTTGTAGGTCGTGAGTTCGAACCTTAAATTAGGAAGAAAATAATTTAGGACTCATAAACTCTAATACAATTAATAAATTAGGAAGAAAAGAAAATTAGGACTTTTCTTAGAAAAGGATTAGGAATTTTCTTTTCTTCCTAATTTAAGGTTCGAACTCACGACCTACAACTCGTAATAAACTCCCGTTTATGTGTCCTAATTTCCTGGGGCTGCAGTCTCGACATTCATAGCGATTGCTTTACGACCGAATTCGGTCGCAAAGTACTGTCACTCCATATATTACACCTGTCAATCCGGGACTTTGCGACCGAATTCGGTCGTAAAGCGATCGCTATGAATGTCGAGACTGCAGCCCCTGATCTTTCTGAAAAAGGTTGAACAAACCCGACTGCAACGAAAAACCTAATTTTTCAAGCGGTCGGATGCAATTTAAATTTTGAGTTTGGACTAAAATAACTTTTGAATACTATTTATTCACGGTAAACACGGCTTATCTATATATATAAAATTCAAAGTCCTGACTGATACATCAACGCACAGCCTAAACCGGTGGTCCTAGAGACATGAAATTTATAGGGCGTGTTCTTAGTGAAGTGTAGGTATCCACTAAGAAAGGGTTTTTCGAAATTCCACCCCTAAGAGGGTGAAATTTTGTTTGTATGGAAAATCTTATTCCTTGAATTAATAAACTTGAAACTGGGCACCAATACAGTTTATATGAAAAATCTTATTCATTTAAGTTAATAAACTTGAAACTTGGCAAGAATACTCGCCTAAGTAAGTACTAAGGTTTATTATTCTAATTTTTTCAAAACTACTCCTCAAAGGGGGTCAATATAGGGGTGTTGAAGTTTGTGTGGAAGTAATTGAATGCGCGGTCCAATTAACTCGAAACTCAGTATTAATACTTTTGACAGAAAATAATTAATAATAAGTATGTAAAGTTGTCGAAAATTTAGCCCTGACGGGGCCAAAAGGGATAATTCGATTTTTAAGGGGAGGATTTGAACTTGAAATTGTATGTTACATTTTCACACCTAAACCACTGAACTTCTGATTTGGCAAAGAGACAGATGGCATCCTGGGGAAGGACATACTTTTTATCCTGGTAGCATGTTCCCGTGGGATAATTTCCGACATCCACGCGGGCGAAGCCGCGGGCAGAAGCTAGTAATTAATGTAATATGTACGTAAATAAAAACTTATAACTAATTAATTAATAAATAAAAAATGATATCCTAAATTAACTAAAACTATTCACAAACTAAAATATAGGGTCAAAAATTTAATCCGCATATCGCTTTCGACTGGTAATGTACCCAAGAGACTGGCGACATGACCACGTAGTATTATCCATTTATTTTAAACAGTTGGTACTAAGTTGAAATCGAATTATATACATTTACTTAAGCAGATTGCATGGAAATGCATATTGGAGTTTTTATTACAGCATTGCAGTGCAAATATATTCAGTTATTTCAATGTCTAGTAATCATTTTAGCTAAACTAGGGCAATAAACTCAATGCTTACTTGTTCTCTTGTTATTTGTAAGGTAGTAGTAAGGAGTAGGATGGACCAGGGTTTTTGAAAGGTGGAGCGCTCTAGACAACACAGTTAAATATAAGTAACCTATCAATAGGGTAGTTGCCTGGGTAAAAAATAATAATTATATTTAGTCCGTCAGTTAGATTATCGAAAAATAATGGACACGTATTTTTTCTATTGTCAATCAAACAATAAATGACAAAGATAAAGCGCGTGAAGATTTGGGAGTGGGGGTCGTGACGTCACTTGCTTGCAAGTGTCGCAAGCAAGTGACGTCAGGCGGAACTTTAACGGGCGATATCTTCATCATTTTTTATATAATTGACAAAAGAAAAAATACGGGTCCAATATTTTTTGATAATCTAACTGACGGACTAATTAGATTTTTTTTAGGAAAATAGCCTATTAGGGTAAGAGAGGGTAAGAGGAGGCAGGGAGGACCAGGGTGGGAGGGGGTGAGGGTCCATAAGGAAAGGACAATGCTCATGGATGTAATGTATGGAATCCTGTACCATGCTGCATCAAAGTCAAAGTTGGTTTTTTATAGACTACTCTTATCACATTAACTCCTACAAAAGTTTTTTTGGAAACAAAACCGGGTTTCGGAAATTTTCAAAAAATCTAAATAACCTGAAGACTAGGTACTTTATTTGGTTTGACATGTCATACACGAACGGCCATTATTGCTCTAACAAAATGATAATATATCATATGCCTAGCTTTTTCCCAACTACGTTGGGGTCGGCTTCCAGTCAAAATGATAATATATAATGAGATAAATAAAAATTGTATTCTATTTTATTCTGGTTATTTCTAATTAATGTAGATTCAGCAAAGTATATTTTTTTTTACATGTTTTATGAAAGACGGGATCATGAGTCCTGACACTTTCAATATTCAAGGTCATAAAAAAAAAAACAAAAAAATCATGGTTAATCATATCATTTGAAACGGAACGGAACGTAAAGGGAATACAACCGGGTAGCGGGATCGTCCGAAAGGGTTACCGCTGCCCTGGTACATAAAGGGCTAAGGAAGGAACACGGGTGGGTTTTAGTCAGAGGGAATACAACCAAATCAACACTTTTTTACTTTACATTAAATTCCCTGTTCATAAATCAAATCCCCGACGCGTGATGTCGTAAAAAATTATGAAAATAATTACTATACTATTTTGATCTTGATGCATGTGACTTTTTGGTACGACTTTTGGCCATTGCCTTTTCACTAGGAGCCTGGAATCTAGATTTGTGGCCAGTATTGTGCAAGAGTTTGCAAGAGGCTCGCCCCTATTACATAGAACGTGGTGATATGCGGGTGAACAGTCAGTTTCAAAAACTGTAAGAATTTATTTGACTAGACAGTCAAATTTGCACCAAAGCAACTTTCATCTAATCTCTTCACCATCCTTGATAATGTGGTACAGAATGTTTAAGGCATTAAGTCCGCCTTTGTACCTTTTTAGACATTTGTGTTCCATATTACTGTATCAATGTGTACCTACAATTAAGGACCCAATGTGTAATATATTTGTGTTTTCAAAATGATACAATATTATGGAAAAAATATTGTAGACAATTAAAATAATTCTTATCGATGTATATATCTTTCTGAGGCTGATTGTACTATACTCTTCGCAAATCACAGGCATGATGATAATATTTATGAAGTTTTCCAATACTTACAAGCTATACGCCTCAGCGACGGCCATGGCCGCCGGGTGCAGAGAGCTAACCAAAGTAGAATGTCCCTGAGTCAGCAAGGTCTCCACCTCTTTCTCGGGTCGGTTCAGCATCGTGCCCAGGACTTGTACGCTCGCTGGCATGGCTTCTTCGAAGCCGCATTCTGCCAAGTACGTTACTGCAGCCTGATGGTAAGACAAAGTTTGGTATTTGTTTCTCTGATATTTACTTACGGTGATGTGAGGCTTGTGTTCCGAGAGCCAATCCGACATACAAAGAGATGTCTCGTAAACAATCAAATAAGTTATTGTATTGCGTTGCAGAGTGGAGATGTGAATAGCACATTCATATAAATTTATTGAAAGAATTTCCAGTCGGCTTGCCTAGGTTAATTAACAGTAATTGGGGTGCGGATGTCGGAACACAATTACTGTGTATACGCTAAGAAGACGGGTTTATTTTTTCGAAGAAAAACTGAGTCTACGTGAGAGACAGTTTTTCCTGCCTCAAATTGGCCAACCTTACTACTTCTACTTGTTTCCTAATTGTGCTTAATTACTCAAAGCGGCAATGCCAGGTAGTCCCAACTGTGGCCGCTTTCTGTGCGACGTCGGCCAACGCCTGTGGTCGAGTAGCCACGCCCGCGGCTTCTTTGACGAAGACGTTGTAAAACTTCACAACACTCATATACAATGATAGCGTCCCAGTAACCTAGCACGGTCAACCTAGACTTTTTTGCGTCATTAGTCAGTTACTTACAGCAGCAATGCCAGGTAGTCCAACTGTGGCCGCTTTCTGTGCGACGTCAGCCAATGCCTGTGGTCGTGCAGGCACGCCCGCAGCCTCTTCGCTACGAAGACGTTGTAACGCCTCTTCTACGCTCTTCCAGTGTGGGTCGGCCTTGTCTTGTGTGTCCGAACACATTTCGATTATATTGCATACTGCTGAGGCTGATAACCTGGGTGAAATTACATATTAGATGAATACAATTTATAAATTCATTCATTCAATTCACTGACAGACGACGCACAACATAAAAATACACAAAGGTGAAATGAAATGAAGAAATTCACCCCCTAAAGGGAATAAATATGGGAAGGAAGGTTTGTATGGAAAACCCCAATGTGTTAATATTAAGTTAAATTTCAAGTTTCTTATACCTAAATTTAAAAAAAAAATCTAGGCTGACGTATTTTTACCAGAACTTACTTCTGTACAGGTGATCTAATGTCTTTCACTTCCTTTTCTTCTGGAGTCATTTGTCCAAAGCTGAGCATATCAGCGGCGGCAGCGCGCATTTTACCTTTTACGTCATCCTCTGGAAGAAAATTTTGCTTGAATCATTGTAATTTTCACCTTATGTTTATGTAGATTAAAGTCACAAGACTACAGGCAGATGAAGAGAGGTAGAAGTATATATAAAAAAAGACAGTAAACAGTACCTGACCGAAAATACATGGCACATTGATTTTTAGAAAAAGTTCTTCTGTCTGTCAAAGTTGAAGGCTCGGTGTGTTTTATTTACGGTTACTGCACCGTATCAATTATAACACGATTGATGTAGGTTTACATAGTAATTAAAAATGCGCTAGCACCGATGATATCTCATTACATAAATAGTCTTGCAGCCTTGTCAAGTTGTCACGCCATGTGTCACATGTCACATTAATACAATATTCCTTGTTACCTTGACCCGGGTAGGTGTTGATCATAGCTTCCAGTAGTCTCTCGACGAGTCGGGCTCGCTTCCCGTGACCGAAAACGACGATTTGCGACCACGCCTGCGCAAGACGGTCCCCGGACCCGCCCACTTCCAGTGTCTTTATTATCTGGTAGCAATAGAAAATGTTCATGTAATATTGTACTACTATCTATGTTTTACTCGGACTGTTGACTAAGAGTAAATGCGAATATATTTTATAAAAAAAAAATCAGTTAAATAAAAATGGAAGTACACTATAACATTGTGTGGCTGATTATTTCATAGACTAAATAACTTGAATGACAGTGCCATCTACCAAGTGTGGATTAAACTACAGAAGCAATCCGTCGATAAACGATACATGAGCACAATGTGCATCGAATGTTCTATGCGATGATTAACGCTTAATTGAACGACTTTTCGCCCGGTTTGGAAAGAGGATTGAAATAAATATATTTTTGTTGAGTAACAAAATAAATTGTATGAAGATCAATATTAAATCAATATGTAAGTAAAATAACGTCGTATTATGCAAGTCGTATAATGTAAATTCTAAAGCATCACAATTTGTTAAATTCTGTTAATTTGTAAAAAAATACCTGATTGTACTAAATCATTTTACCTGCGTCATCCATATAATGATTGCAATATAATTAAAATAGTGTTTGCAAAAACCAATTCACATGAAAAAAAAAACTTTGTATGATAGAGAGCTATAATTTCAGTCACTACGTCAGCTGTCAGGATGGCCGAGCGGTCTAAGGCGCCAGACTCAAGGTTCCCTTGCTCACTGAACGTGAGTCGAGTTGTTCTGGTCCTCTCTGAGGGCGTGGGTTCGAATCCCACTTCTGACAAAACTCTTTTGGCGTTTTTTTTAGAATTATTTTTATTGTAATTTACTACGTACATCGCTAGTTTTGCAGCTGCTCTGGTATTACTTTAATACAGAGTAGTCGTTGCAATTTTATTTTTCGATTTTGTAGTCTAAAACTATATAAATATTTGAATGACTTACCTCTTCCATAACTGTTGGTTCAGGAACATAAACATTTGGTACCAATGTGTCTAGTAGCACTAGAGTTTTCTCGAAAGGCGCGTGTCTGTAAAATAAAGAGGTACATGATTAAGGGCTGATATTTCCAACGCTAGATAATTTTATCGGACGAATAATTTTGAATTTTTGATAGTTTTTCCATACAAAAACTGTCAGACGTCCATTTTCTTCCTCGAATAAAAGTTATCTGGCGAAGGTTAAATCAGCCCTTAATATTATTGCACGAGAAATAAATAAGTAATGATTCAGATATGTGAAGTTTTTTAATTTTAGTATACCTGCAAGCAACTGTGATGTAGTGCCTATAGTAAATACTTTCTTTGTATGCGTCTCCAACTAATTTGTAGTTGTCTCCTTTCATCAGTAGTGCGTGTAATCTTTCTGCCATTGTAATATTCTGAAAAAAGATAATTTTAATTATATTTTATGTGAATAAAATATTATTAAAAAAAAGAAAAAGAAAAATCACTTCCATTCTAAGGTTGCCTGGAAGAGATCGCAGTAATGCGATAAGGCCGCCCATTGTATATTTTGTAGTGTGTCATGTATTTTTTTGTGCTATGTATTTTTTTGGTGTACAATAAAGTATATATAAATAAATAAATAAATAAATATTAATGTTATAAATATAGATTTTATGAATCAGGCGGTTGACTTTTTTGTAACATCGTTTTTTACGACTTTAACTGACCTGAAGGTGGTCACTGCAAACGCCCATAGCTGTTATAAAGAAGTTGGTATCAGCAGGTTCTTTGGCATCCAAATGTTCCTTTTGTTCCAGTTCAGTTATTATTGCTGATAGGATATCGAAACGGGGTCCTCCTGCAATGACACATATTTTTGTCAGAAAGATTTTTTTTATAGAAATTGCGTCCTATCAGATTTATTATAAAGAGAGTGCAAGTCAATTAACTAGAGGATGTATAGACAAGGACATAATAGTTACGTTTTAGGGGGATAGAGGAATAACGGAAAAATAATTATTTTAGCCCTTATTTATGTTCGGTCTGAGAGTAGTATACAGAGAATTCTTACTGTGTATTTCTGAGACTGACCTGGCACCACTAAACCGACAATAAAGGAGAAAACCAAAAGAAACTTATCTTTTGGTTTTCTCCTTTATTATCTGTGCCTAAATTTGATTGCAAAAAAACTTTATTAAATATATTAAATATTACGCGTCATACTTACTTTCCTTACAAAACAAGCACAGTAAGTAGTTACGTTTTAGGGGGATAGAGGAATAACGGAAAAATAATTATTTTAGCCCTTATTTATGTTCGGTCTGAGAGTAGTATACAGAGAATTCTTACTGTGTATTTCTGAGACTGACCTGGCACCACTAAACCGACAATAAAGGAGAAAACCAAAAGAAACTTATCTTTTGGTTTTCTCCTTTATTATCTGTGCCTAAATTTGATTGCAAAAAAACTTTATTAAATATATTAAATATTACGCGTCATACTTACTTTCCTTACAAAACAAGCACAGTAAGTAGTAATACGCCGCTAGGCCGGGCTGTATATCTATTTGTCTAAACTCAGCGATTATCTGTAACGCCGTTTGTTGCAATATCTTGCCACCTCCCCAAGCAGACAATGAGCGCAGGCATGATGACAATGTCTCGTCGTTCGGGGTTATACCCTGGAAAATAAGATTTAAAAAAATATAGTAATAGACTTTAGCATTTGTCTGTTTTGCACAGGGTATTTAACGACTTATTTTTATCTGTTTATCTCTTCATATGCAATGATACACATTTCGTGGTGGTACTTCAATTTCATACCTTCTTTATTTAGGAAGTTCTACGTCTACAGAAATATTTACAGCTAAGATAGACAGCCTTTTGCTAATACCACACACATTGAAAATAGCAGGCTTAATCTATACATATAATAATATAATGTCGCTTTTAAGTCTGTCTGTGTGACCACCTTGTTCTTCTTGGCTACGCAACGGATTATGATGGCAAATTTAGAGAATTTATTCCAGAAGTACACTATACAACGTGTTTTTTTCTGATATCCCATAACTCTAGGGGGTCATTGTACTCATCATTATGAACTACTTTTACTATGGGACCAAACCCGAAATCGCGAAACAAAAATCTGGTGTTCCCTACATTTTGACGAGTTATACTAACATAAATGTAGGGAACAGCAGATTTGTTTTCGCGCATTTTTTTTCGCGCAAAAAATTTTGTGAAGTCGTAAAAACCGTGCAAATCATGGGGCAGGTTGTAATTATCAATCACGGCCCGACTTCATCCACCGCTGAGCATAGGCCATTTACATTAACATATTCACTGGGCATAGGCATTTTCTTGTGCCAATCTCTACGCCCCAGTGCCAGCCTCGTCCAGGTTCTCCCCGCGGCAGGTCACTAGTTACGAAATAAAGAACTGACATTTTTCTCTCAGTGAATATTCTATTCGTTACCAAACAATTTCTCACCTGTTGATGCATCTCCCCTAATAAAGATCGAAGAGCTTCGACTCGTAGGGTGGTTCCTTCGCGCATGAATCCGACGCAGGCTATCAGTGAGTTGTACACGCTAGTGGATAGAGGAATGCCTTTTTCTATCGCCTCCTGGGTTAACGTGTGAGCTCTTTCTGCCTGTAATGTAATGAATACAATATTTTATACTCGGACAGGAAACTTTGATGCAGTAGTTTTAAAACTTAAAAGTAAGGGATGCTTACACACTTTTTTGAGTCTGCTTGATTCGGCTCAGACGGCGGCAAAATATATGTATATGGAGATTAACGCGTTGGAACTACCTGACTTTTTTTAATCATAAAGATTAATTTACTTAAACTAAAAAAAAAAAAAAATGTAAAAGCAACGGTTGCCAGTTACTTCATAGTTTTTAGTTCTCTTTTTTTTTTTTTTTTTTTTTTTTTTTTTTTTTTTTTTTTTTTTTTTTTTTGTGGATGGGATATCATCAAATGACTCCTCCCGCTCTGGGCGGAGCAGAAGGGAGTGTCAGACTTTTACTGACTAAAACCCACCCGTGTTCCTTCAGTTGCCTGTGCCAGGGGCCACGGTATCTCTTTCGAACAACCCGCAGCCCCGGCGGCATCGGCCCTAGCGGACCCCGTCAGTTCGTGCTGACAGCTCTTTGAGGCGCGCGTGGAACACAACGCGCCGTCGACCCGGGCCTGGTCCTTACCGGGCGGCGAGCTGCCCATAGCTCATCATCCTCATCATAGTTCTCTCCCTTGCACTTATATTCTGAGAGCAAAAGGGGTGGACAGTTGTGTATCCATAACTAGTATTATTCTTTAAACAAGTGAGATATGGATAATGGATTTCTTAGCGTGTCGATAGTAATCTATATGGACTCGGCCCTGAATTCGATCACTTGTTTGGCGCCATCACCAGCGTCCATCAGTTCCTGTAACGTGCAGTTGACAGGACACGCAGGACACGATATTAAGTGTCCCATTGTTTGTGGAACAGCGCCACATTTACATTCCAAGACGGTCCACCTGAACAGGTTTTCCTTGCTTCGGCCAACCTGGGTCTGGAGTCTATTTAAAAACTTCCCGGTTACCCAAGGCAACTCATGTCCAGGAGGGAGGTCTTTAGCGGGTTGGACGAAAGGTTTGGGTAAAGAAGCAAAGTCTCGCCACAGCTTCAGTATTTTTTGCAATCATTCGGTAGTGAGTGGGACGACACACTTAAAAAAAACTGTTTCGACTCGGAAACCATTTTGGCTCTTTCGCTGCAGCTTGCCACCGCTCTACGAACCACTGGATAATAGATAATTACCTGGTAATATTTAGCCATGCCCTGAATCATGGTACAGTATGCTTCAGGCTGTTTCGGGTCCATTGAATCGAAGATCTGATCAGCAAGTCCACCAAGTCTTAAAACAATGATATTGAAATGAATTAATAGTGTTCTTAATGCAGTGAAAAATAAACATGAAAATGAATAGGTAAACATTCCAACTTATGAAAACAAGTTGAAGCGTTTTCCAACACTATTGGGTCTAATGTGATGATCTGATTTGCAGCCAGCGTGGACAACTTTATAAATCTACATCTAATACATCATATAAAACAAACTAGTTTTTGTGTTAGTCTGTATGACCATTTAGTTCTTTAAAACTACCTACACAATGGATTTTGATACGGTTTTCACCATTATTTGCCGCCATATTAGGAAATTGTTGCACCCCTGCGAAGCAAGGGCTGGTAATAGACAAATGAACATGTTTACCTCCAAGTGGCCGCTTGCCTATCTCTAATGTTAGCAGCAAACCACCTCTCCTCAAGCCACTCCATTGAATCAGGTTCTCTTTCGTTGTAGAAGCACAATAGTTGCAGGAACTGCAGCTTTAATTCATCACTCACTCCGCTTGCAGCTCCCAGCAGTTGGTATATTGTGAGTGAATCTTCTATTAGGGCATTTTGTATTGTGTACTTCAAGTCTTCCTCTGTGACCTGGAAGGAAGGAAAGCTTTTTTAATGCCAAAGTCTGTGCACAGTTTGTTCAAATTTGTTGGAGTTAGGGACAAATTATGTAAGATTTTGTATAATTCTGTTTTAATAAAAGTACACACAGCATAATTATTAAAACAGTTAGGAAAATTGAGCACTAAAAGCTTATTTTTATATATAAACCTATTCCTGCTATTTGTTTTTACCTTGCTTGCATCATTATAAATAGGCTTAGGAGCAAATGCTTCTATCTGAGGGTCCGCATTAAAATATGGTGTTTTGTTCTTGCTAGGTGGGTCCCATTCCCTCGTGGTGAAAAGGTCAGCATGTTCATCACGGATCCAAGCAGCGGCTTTGCGGCCAGCTTCAGCTGATAACGCATAGGATCTCTTGCGGAAGTTTGACAGTGGTATTAAATATGGGTCATCATGGTATCTGTAAACATATGTTTTTTTTTCAAATTATGAATAGACAAATAGATGGTAAACAAAGATTGTATTGATCATTAAAATTGTACGCCAATTTTAATGATTCTTCATTCATATTAGCTAAAGTAAATTTTAATTTGAAGTAAATTAGTAGGTACTACTTATGCTGAAGTAAATTGTTAATTTAATGAATTATATTTTACTTGTAATGTGCAGCTGTAGGGTCAGTTCCAACAGTAGCCGCTAATGCCTGTAGGATGTCGGTAGGCCCTCTAGGTTTGCGAGGAGGAGGTGAGATGCCATCGCTAGATTTACTACTATGCGGAAGCTTCTGTCCTTCCACAGATGTCAGTGAACGACAAAGACACGCTAGCCTTGTCCATTGTCTGCAAATAATTACATTTTATGTAATAAATAGGCAATTTTATAGACGATCTCTAACCTCAAAGACTCGATTAGCTTTACCTTGGAACAATAACGTTCGAATACATTGATGTTGTATTTTTAGCAAATTTATATCTAATATTTTTTATTTATTCGCTATAGTTAATTATTTAAACTGTATTGAAATAAATTGGGAAATCATTTATCAATATACATACACATAACCTCAATTATAAACGTCACTTTCAGAAGTGTCATATACTTAGATTTTGTTTTGACGTTTAATGTGATACGATTGCCCTAAATAAATAATAAAACAGTAGTGTAAAACCATGTAAAACAGTCTTGACGATCAATCAAAATGGATAGATATTTTGAACCAATCTAGCATAACACGATCAATCTGACATCATAATTATAACATAACATAACATCACGACTGTAGTGCCCAAAGACTTAGGCAGAGGAGCACTGTATAGTTCACCCATATTTCGCCAGCTGAATTAAATCGAAAATCGAACTGCTGATGTCGGATTGATCATCTAAAAACTACCTATTTACTAGGTAGCCTGGCTGCGGCAGTCGAAATATAATAAGGAGCAGATTCTTGTCAACCTAGTGCCCAGGCTCCAAAAAGGCAAGACTGCCGTAGCCTGGCTGCTGCAGTCTGATTGACTATTCAGCGCAACTCGGGAGCCTTTATTAAACAATGCTTGGCTAAGGCTGTTTAGCTGCAGTCAGCAACAATATAAGGTCGCGGGTTCGTCTCCCAAATTCGTTTGATAAGCTTCTGTCTTCATCATAACTCCAGGTACTTATAACTTTAAAACTCTTAAACCATGCCCATGGTCTAAGACAAAGCCAGAGAAAACTTACCTAAATCAGGCCAGTCTAGGAACAGCTCTACATTACTTAGCATAAGGGTAGCGTAATAGATAGCGCCCACCGATAGTGGGCGCCGGGCCTAAGTGTTCGCCGAGAGGGCCGAGGCCTGCCGGGGAGGGCCGAAGCCTGCCGGGGAGGGCCGAAGCCTGCCGGGGAGGGCCGAAGCCTGCCGGGGAGGGCCGAAGCCTGCCGGGGAGGGCCGAAGCCTGCCGGGGTAGCGGGATCGTCCGAAAGGGTTACTGCTGCCCTGGAACATAAAGGGCTAAGGAAGGAACACGGGTGGGTTTTAGTCAGTAAGAGTTTGACACTCCCTTCCGCTCCACCCAGAGCGGGAGCGGTCATTTGATGATTTCCCATCCTCAAAAAAAAAAAAAAAGTTTTCGCCGAGGAAGGCGGATTTTTAATCACAATTCAGTATACAGGGAGTGCTTGGAAATAAAAAAAAACATGTGGATATACGATTCATTTATTTACTTGTAGAATAACATTAAATTGTCCAGATTTTATCTTAAGTGTAAGTTCTCATTTTAATATCCTTATTATTTTAACACCGAGTGTAGCAAAATTATAGAGTAACACGTTGAAAATGATACGGTCGCAAGCACAGCATTGCTCGCTGGCACATCAGATCCTTCTGCGTGACCCCTGGGTGGGTTTTCTATCCCCATCACGCCCCGATTCACACTTATGTTAGGAGTTGTACAAGTAAATTCAGTATTATTAACACAGACACCTGCAGTGGAATTAAAAAGCGTATTTGGTGGGCATCCAACAGCTCTGGCTGTTCCTACGCTGCCCAAGCCTTCGATGCAGGCAACATACGAAGAGCAATCCGTACTATCAGGAACGGCAAAGTTCCCGATGCCAGTGCAGTTGAAGTTCGGAAAACATTTATAATTTGTTGCATTAGTGCATTGTTCGTCTAAGTGGCTGTAAACGGAACCCATGGGACACATGAGCTTGTACTGGGTGAAGTTTGTGAGACCGCCCAAGAGACACATTGTGTACCCTCGGCAGTCAGCAAACTCGTCGTTCGGGAATCTTCCTCGCGCGGTACATTCTGACGCCTTGCTTACCCCGTGACATAATCCCTGTAATTAGAAATATTATGTCTTATCAGTTAACCATACCAACCACGTTACAAATTACCCGTTATCTAGATTTAAGACATTAATACCTTTTCAGAGATAACAAGCAAATTGAAGCTATGAGATGCGATGCAGGCCTCCTACACATATTAAGATGGGCTATAATCTTTAGATGAACCACGTATGTCAAAAAGTTGACCAAACATTTTAACTTGAATGAAGACAAATCAACCAATTTTTATACTCTATAAAAGGTGTTAAAGAAATCCTTCAAGAATACGCAATTGTGTCAGCAGACATATTATAGTAAATTAGTAAATATATTAGAAATGTACTTACAACGAATAATATAACAACACAAAAGTATTTCTTTTCCATTGTTCAAAGCTCACACTGCTGTATAAAAATGATATTTCAGCAATAAACTAATTTATACCTAATTCACGACTGTACAGATGTCTGATTAACTCAGTTTTATGGTATAATGCTACTCTGCTACAAAGTTATGGAAACTAAAGTAGATGTTCCCTTTTGTGGCCTTATGTAGAGGTGCGAAACACAGTCCAGTTATCGATATAATTTATAATAATAAAATAATAAGTAATGGGGAATAGGTACATGTTGGGGTATTTTCGTGATGTGTATTCCTATTAGTTGGCATGAAATACTTATTCAAGTAGGTATTCATTATTTATTTATTCGTGAACTGGAAAAGCTAGTTCCTATCTTCAGGAACACTAGTTTAAAGGCGTTACAGTTTTCTATTAAACGCCACGTGATTTGTCGAGTCCAGCTCCAGTTTAGATAGCCAACAAGACTGGGCATATCATAGCGAAACATCTGTATCCCCAGAATGAGCTAGCTGAAGACGAAACGAGCCGGCCATTCCTACAAAATCAAAATCAAAAAAATTAAAATCAAAAGTCATTTATTCAAATTAGGCTGAGAATCAGCACTTTTCGGACGTCAAAATTAGAAAAGACAGTCCCCCAAAAACGCCCGCCCTGCACAACTTCGTAGTGCTATCGCTGGGAAGAAGAAGTGGCGCAACAAACTCCCCAGCAGCACAGCTGCTGTTCAGTTAGAAAATACTTGATACTTGATTGTATACAATACTAGGTGTTAAGTAATTAACATTACAAGACAGAACATAAAATTAAATTATTTGCTATATGTCAGCGTGGCGTGGCTAACGCTAATATATCAACAAATACCTATAATAAAAACTATACGTACTCAAGCTAAGAAATAAGTAATTAAAATTTAAATAAAAACTTACTACCCAAATAAAAGCCTCCAGGCATAAAGGGCGTGACAGCTTACTTATTTATGCATTGCTGGGTTCTGTTTACATAGCTGTCACTTGAAGTCACAAATGATAAACTAGGACCATCTAAGTAAAATAAATAAATAAGTTAATACTAATAAGAATAACCTGTCAGTAAGCTAATTCTGGAGAAAGAACATGAACATTGTCTTGAGTTAACTAAGGCGACCAACTATTCTTATTGCGTAAGTAGTCGTTGATGGAATAGTATGCCTTTGAATTTATACATTTATGAGCCGTTGGACCGGCGACGAAGACCGCGAATCGGCAAGCGCGATGAAGGACGTCCTGGGACTAAGTGGAGGGGGGTTCTTCGCGGAGTAACTCGTAGCTGCTGGATGAGAGTCGCCGAAGATCGAGTTATATGGTTGCAATTGGATAGGCCTACTATAGTACGTACCTACAGCTGTAGGCTGATGAATATGATGTCGATAAATGTTTGCCAAAATAATTTAATTGCCAAACTTATGAATGTCGCACCTCTATGTTGTTGCGAGATAAAAATGATAATATTGTTTGATTTCAACTCTACTTTATCAAGATGCTTACTGTGCTATTTAATGGTAAAACTGTGTATTCTCTTAATAGCAGACTTTGTTTGTTTACAGCTCTTTCAAGAAAGCGTAAATGATGGTACAGAGGTCCGGAATGCAGGGTTACAACGGGGTATCCGGTAACGGGGATGCAGCCTTCATGTTCGATAGCACGCTGCGTTTTCAAATTCCTCTCCCAATATGCAGAATTTGGTAACATTCTCTCGAATCTGCTAAATGAGGAAGGCCCATGGTCAGCAGTGCTTTCTCAGGGCTGATGTGGTCGAACACATGGTCCAAGTCATGTAGCATCTTTTGCGGCTGGCAGCCAGTCTGCTGTAGGGTGATGAAGAAACTGAAGATATAATAAATCATAGGAAACATACACTATTATGCTGGTAATGGGGTCCTGTCTGAGCGTGATTCTAAGGTCAGGCAAAATCTTATCAGGTTTTCCCTTTAGAAATTTCTTAGAACGGGCTCTATTGTGGATTTGTGGCTCGCTCCTTATTATATGGGACCTAAAAGAACTTAAAACATTCCCAACTGCCGGAATGTGGGTGTACCTACTTTACACCATGTCTAACCCCTCGGAGAATACTCATACTGGCATGAAGTTTGTAAGTTATGTTATTTCGGATAATAGTTATTCGAAAGTATAACTAGCCGATGTGGTCGAAAGGTTCTGGAGTAGCGGCCACGTACCAGAAGACGTATATTGGAAGGCCTCCCACAAGGTGGACTGATGAGACCTTGCGAAGGCCGCAGGAATCCCTGGATGCACAGAACCGGTCGAAGTGGCGTTGCTGAGGGGAGGCCTATGTCCAGCAGTGGACGTCTTTGGGCTGAAATGATGATGATGATAATATTAGGGGATAGGTATATAACTATAAGCGGAGTAGTAGATGTATGCAGGACGAAGACATGCTGCAGACACCAAATAAGTATGGATAAGGGCTGGAGGGTAATCATTATTGTACGCCCCTTTCTATTAGACATCATGCACAACATTAAAGGTACCATTTTCAATCAAATCATACAAGCTGCTTCAATATTTTTTTTGGTATTGAGATCTACCTACATGAACTTCCTCCGTCTGACGAAAAGTGGAGTTGGTCGGCTGGATACACACAGACTATAACCACATTGCTCGTACCTACTTACTGTTAACCTGCATCATTCCAGTGCTGGGCAAAGGCCTCTCCCGATGACTTCCAGCTCTTTCGATCTACTTACTTAGCAGATATAAAAGGGTAGTGGTAACTGGCTGGCTTAGGAAGGCTTGGGACAGAGAAGAGTGGTGTGCAATGCAGGATGCCTACACTCAACATTGGGTGGCGAAAGGTTGAAAAAGAGAGAAGAGAGTGGTAACCGCAATCGTTATGGGAATATTATCTCAGTTCTACATTTATGCAGCATTTATTTATTCATTTGGTACTCCAAAATGCAAAAAAATAAAACAGAACATTTGAAAGAAAGATCATTTCCAAGTTTTGTGCATCATTTATGACGACTTTGGTTTACACATGCTAATAAGCTTTACTAATTTGGGCTAATTAGGCTTTAGTGGATAATTTAGAACCTTGTTAGTGCTTAACATTGCAGAAAAACCTTTAGGAGGGGTTTGTGGCTAAGTAATAACAGCCGCACGGGTCGATCTATCGGATTAAGCTACGCTTGCCGCGGTTGGTCCGTGGATGGGTGACCATCTTCCTCCGTGCCTCGGAAAGCGCATTAAGCCGTTGGTCCCAGCTGTCATTCCTGGATCTTTGACAGTCGTTACGGGTCGTCAGTAGCCTGAAAGTCTGACAACCAGTCTTACCAAGAGGTATCGTATTACCCAGTAACTGGATTGTGGAGGTCAGATAGGCAGTCGCTCCATGTAAAATACTGGTATTCAGCTGCATCCGGTTAGACTGGAAGCCGACCCCAACGTAGTAGGGAAAAGGCTAGGCAGATGATGATTGTAGAAAAACCTTTCGCATACATAACGTTTGTCTACTTATTTATTTGTCAAATGTTTAAATACGAGTATCTAATTGCGGTACCGCAGTCCGCATATATTTTTGTTTGGTTAGTGATAATTAGGTACATTGTATGCTTATATTATTTAAATCACTACTGCCAGTTAATTTCAATATTGAAGTTGAGTGAAAGAAAACCTTGGACATTCTAATACAACAATTCTCGTCGTCTCCCAAATGAGATGTTGGTATCGAAAGAAGCAACCTGCAATCGGAAGCGCGAAATATTTTTTTTTAATACGTTTTTTTGCAATTTGCATGTCAGTATCATGTTGATATCGATTAAAATAGAATTATAATGATTAAAATCGTCAATAGGTACTACCCTCTAGTTTCATATAATCCTATTGATTGATATTTCATGAAATAGTCATTCAATAGGATTATAATATGAACTTAGAGGGTTGTATTGATGATTATAATCATTATAATTCTGTAAACAAATATGACTATTTGTTACGCTCGCGAATCATATTTTAATCAACATTCAACATGACACTGACCTGCAAATGGCAAAATACGTAAGAAAATTTGACAGGCTACCTAGCTCTCTTAAGCTAAGTTTATCTTGCCCAACCTTTGGCAAAGTAAACTAGTCCATTGAATTGATGGCACTAACCAACAAGGTCAGATGAAGTTTTTATTAAACACAGACCTTGGAAACGTATTAGAGTCAACATAAGACCACGTCTGAAATACAGGAGAGTGGCAATAACCAAATAGGACAGTCCCGCAAATTGTCCATTATCTGTTATCTTAACGATTATATTAATCTCATCATTGAGCCTGTTAACTCTACTTGGTAACGATTTTTTGGTATAAAAGATAACGTCTAGTAAGGCTTCCTATTCACTAAACCACCATAAACACCAATATTGCTATTCTTGCGATCATCGTAAGTGCCTACAAATAAGTTTTAGATAATACTAGCTGCGCCTGCGACTTTGTTCGCGTGCACTTTGCGAGAACCAATTAGATTTCATGGAAATGTTTTTTTGCGCGAAACCCTAATCTTCAATTTTATTTTATTTATGTGTATAGATTATTATAATGAGGCATTCACTTTTTGTATCGTTTCTTTTTATTGTTTTTACCAAGAAAACTGCAGTAGATCGACTCAATCGATTGCTTCTCTTGAGTTAATTGTAATGTAACAACTCATTTCTAAAACCTCCTTTTCTAAATGCCTTTCTGGTATTTTGATGTCAAGCAATGTGTGACTTAAGCTTTATTTTTTTTTGTGGATCTCCAGGCGGCATGTTTCGTGTGGCAAGTGTACCTACACGACTGCGAACTGCACGGCGGAACGTGACTGCCCCCGGTCGGTATTTGGAGTCTACCTCGAAAGACTTTTTTAGACTCCACTACTACACTCTCTGTGTGTACGTCATTGCCAACAGCAGCTACTTGGCCTACAACTATGTGTGTCTCACGACGTCCCTCTTCAACCCTAACGCAGGCCTCTGCACCGACCAACCCTCTCCAACTATGTGTGTCCCACGACGTCCCTCTTCAACCCTAACGCAGGCCTCTGCACCGACCAACCCTCTCCAACTACACTTGTACCACGGCTGCTTAAATAAAATATAGTATCCGATCGTAAACATTATATTTAAATAAAGAAAAGTTCAGCTTTGTAGAGCGCTCGTCACTTAGTTATCTGTGTGAAATTCTCTCTCTAAAGCTGGATGTATCATATTTATACGTCCGGGTACCGTAGCTAGTTACGATGTCTGCAGACAAGTTTTTTTTGCATCACTACATCTGTAATTCATCAAACAGCTTGCACTATGCTCTGGTGTATTGTCCACGGCACTATACAGGGTGGCAGGGACATCGACGCACACCCTGTTACCGTGGATTCAATACATAATTCTGGACCCCTTTGCGTTAAAATTTGTCTTCGTTTATTAAAAGAAAATCTGCAGTTCCTACTCAACCTACGCGGTCAAAATGTATAGAACCACAATTTTTTTAAAAATAATCTACTCAAAATTCAAACTTAATAACGGTAACAGGTTGTGCGTATGTATTTTAAGTTTTGTTAGTCTCTTAATTTTCATGTACCTATGTTGTTTTGTCAGGTTATAGAATATTTAAATTATGTTGATAATCTTAGGATCTCTACTGTGAGATATTTTTTGCCATAAGATTTTGTGTGATGGTCAAGATAGGTAAGTATTTAAGTAGTAAACGAAGCAAAAGGATCGAAGAATCGTAGCAGGTGACGTTCTGTAGTTTCTGCCTACCCTCATGGGAACAGGGCGTGAGCTTATGTCTGTGTTCAAGACCGTTGTTGCAGTAACTGCAAGTACTTTTGATTTCTCAATGTGAGGTAATGCACGTGCTAGGTCATGTTCATCAACTCATCAAGATCGTGAACATCACCAGAATATTTAAGTTTTGCTATTCATTTTACATTCAAGATATTCAACATGTTGTTTCGCATCGGGGAAGTTGTCTTAGGAATATTAATAAAATATTCAATTATAATAATCGTTAGTACAGTTCTTACACTCATGCATTGCATAAGTACTTTGAAATTGTTGAATTATGTACTTATAAGGACTAATTATTATCGTATGCTTAAACGTTATTAACTATAGAAACTTATACAAATTAAGACACCAAAGTAGCAATAAGTGCCAACGTCGTTTGTCATGTTTTTTTTATCTAATAAAAGTACTATAGGATATTATTATCCAACAGTTTTCATTTACTCGTCTGGATGCTGCATGGTGCGGTTTTTCCGTTCATGTGTATGTCGGTATTTTCCTGCCAGTGTATGTAGGTAAATGTTGATAGTTGTGTTACAAATGAATAATCCATCAAGTAATAAAGCTTATCTTAATAATGTTTGTGTGTAATTGTTGTAACTGTACATTATTCATGCAATGCAGATGCGTTGTGGTATGTTGTGTATTATGCAATACAGTTGGTATGCTAAGCATTTGAAATGTTCCGTATTAGGTAGGTACTACTTAGATGTTTAAACTGACTGACGAAAGGCAGTGGATTAGTAGCAGTCTGACATAATTCTTCGTTCTCCACAGGAGTAGAGTGTTCATACGGATTTCTGACAAATAAAAAGCAAGGTGCAATGGTAAGGCACTTTAGAGGCGTTTAGAGTTTGCTAAATTCGCCATAGGAGAAAAATAGGATTCCATTTTTCCGATTAGTTCAAACACATAAACAACGTAGGTATGTACCTATAATGTTACAATAATTAAACTTATGTATCTTCGTTTAAATGATGGCTTACAATCTAACTGAGGTCACACTAAAATTGCCATTTTATTGCTAAGACATACCTGCATACTCGTTTACGGGTATAAACCACTATGTGGATTTGACAGCCGTCTCCTGCCGTCTTGTAGCAGTCTCGTAGCGCATCGGTAGCGGTCTCGTAGCGGTCTCGTAGCGGTGTCGCATCGCGGTGTCGCGGTCGTGGCGGTTTTGTAGCAGCCTCGTAGCGTTGTCGTACCCGCCCGATGCCGTTTCGTAGCCATCTCCTAGCCGCCTCCGTCGCGAAGACTTGGCGTAGACGTCACATAGACGCTGCGCGAACGCTATATCGATTCAATACAATTATTATAAAACTGAATCCAATGAAGAAATACACACATCAACACTGTCTAGGGAAATTTTGGATTTACTCAATTTACTCAAAATTTATTAAAAATAACATACAGCATGCATATATTTTTATAAGGCCCATTTATCAGACTACACTCCAGAATAAAAGAAAACTATTTTTTTTGCGTAATTAAATTTTTATTCAAATAAAGAAAAAACGTGAAATAATGGTAAAACTAACAATGAATGTGTTTCTCAAGAAAAAGTGAATAATAAGGAATAATTAATCTGTTTTTAACAGTTATGTGAAAAATCAGTAGTCAGTAAAACACCCCATGACGTTAATAACGGTCCTGCAACGGTTTTTCATGCTTTGGATTAAGTTACCCAAGTCTTGCTGCGGTATATTGTCCCAGGTCCGGTTAAGATGCAAAAAAAGTTGCTCTTCCGTCGCAATGTTTGCAGGGAAATTCCTCAAAGCCCTTCATTGGAGCATGTCCCACGCGTGTTCTATGGGGTTTAGGTCAGGCGATTGAGCGGGCCAACCTAAGACCGATACGTCGTGCTCCTGCAACCAGCTCGTCACCACTCTCGCTGTGTGCGGACGGGCGTTATCGTGCATGAGCGTGAATTCTTGGCCTATTTGTAGTCGATGGGGGTAGATTATTGGTACTAGCACCTCGTTACGGTATTTTTCAGCCGTCATGGTGTTTCTGATCGAAACGAGGTCTGTTCTTCCACCAACACGAATTCCCGCCCAAACCATAATTGTCCCGCCGTGGTATGAATGGACTTCCTGAGGATGTTGCAGACGGCTCTCACGACCAGGAACTCGCCAAACACGTACTCTACGTGTATCGGGATAGAAACCGAACCGGGACTCATCGGTGAACAGCACTACAGACCACTGGTTATCTTCCCAGAGCAAATGTTCACGAGCCCACTCTAGTCGTCGTCCACGATTTCCTCGGCGTAGTGCTGGAGTACGAAGCGGTCAGCGAGCATGAAGGTTAGCTTCATGCAGCCTTCTCCTTACAGTTTGATCACTCAGAAGCAACTGGTGCTCTGACTGGAGCCTCTGAACCAACTGCATGGCCGTAACATTTGGTTGTCTTCTCGCGGCAACTTGCAAAAATCGGTCTTGTCGTTGAGTGGTTATGCGCTTCCCGCCTGGGTGTCTTTCAGCCACATCATCAGTAGCACGATAACGTGACCATAACCTTGATATCACGTTTTGTCTTGTTCCAATCTCCTCAGCAATACTCCGTTGAGTAGCCCCAGCTTGGAGCATGCCTACTGCCCTTAACATTTCCTCTCTCGTTAAATGGCGCCGCTGCATGATGCACACAATAACATTAATTCGAAATTAACCGATAACTTGATATAAAACTTAAATTTGACACAAAAAAATAGCCAAAAACTACTGTAGGTAAATGAAGCCTTCGGACTTCGCTACCATTATGCCGCGTAAATCTTTTGTTTTTAATTTATTTTTTCAAATTCATATTTAGAATCGTTCAAAAAGGTTTACAAAATAAGCTTTCTTCAAAAGAATTTAAAACTGGCCAGTATTTTTTGAGTTTAAGAACTTTATACAAAATATCCCTAGACGGTGTTGATGTGTGTACTAGTTCTGGCTTTGTTACTAGAACCATATGTAATTATTGCAAAGTCACGTTGAGACAAAAGTGTCGACCTAAAACTTAAAAAGCTCTCGTTGGAGCTTATTGATGAGCAGAACAGTATTTCAGGACCTCTTGACAATGCATAAAAATCAAGACCATTGGGTAGCAAGGAAGACTAAAGTTGTTAAAGAAGACTAAATTTGAGAATACGTTCTTGACACCTGTCAGTTTCATACAAACGAATACGTGTTTTGCGAAATTGATCTTTATTAACTACTAGAACTGTCAATGTCATAACGGGCCTTTTATTTTTGACAACTTTATTTGTTCGCACTTTTGATTGATCATGCGACACAGCTGGGTCGGACATTCTGCTATCACATGGACAGAGGTTATATATATACTTTATTGTACACCACAAAATACATAACAAAAAATACGATTATTACTACAAAACATACAATAGGCGGCCATATCGCTTTCTGGGATCTCTTCCAGGCAACCTTGGAATGGACAGTGATTGCGTGGATATAAAAATGGGGTTGTCATTGGCGCAAAATAATTATCAATCAATCAATCAATATCTTTATTGTGGATCATAGGTAGGTACATAATAAAGGTCTTAAATAATAAAATTGTGATCAGCTATGTCCTACCTTCAGGGCATACAATAGTTATATAAAATTTCAATTAAATTTACATTATTGTTACAAATCATCAGGATGTCAAATAAAATACAAAAAAATGAGTAGGTATACATCAGTAGATATATATATATTTATTTATATATATATAGCTGTTAAGGTGTTATTTACGATCACTTAAAAAAATAATAATATACATGCTGTGTATGTGTGTGTATACTTACTGCATAATTAAAAGTGTATATTAACCATAATTTCTAATTATTTTCCTACAGTGGCGTTTCTTTCAGTAGGATAGTTGAAGTGTTTCGGCTAGTGATCATGATGATAAAATTCCTTTTAGTTTGGGTTTAATTTTTTCTTTTCTTTTGGTATTTGAAACTCCTGAATATAGCGGGGCAATTCTCGTAATTTTAAGAACGTTCACAGTCTGATCTCAGTCTCAATCTGTCAAAAAATACTTCTAATTTCCCTACATTTTTGACATTTGTTTGTTGCTGAGACGAGACTGCGACTAAATTTTGAACGTTTTAAATTACGAGAATTGGCCTTCAGTTGATTTGAAACGTCATACTTTGTTCCCGTTCAAAGTCAAAGTCAAAGCTTTTTTTATTTGTAAAACATATGTGGTGTAAAAACAGGTGTTGTTATTAAAATATATGGGTACACTATGTTTTGCCGATGACGGCGTACAAATATGAATAAGCAATAATTAATTTAAAGTGAATTCAGCAAAAATAATAATTGTTAGATACAGACTCTGTGTTGAATATCTATACTAATAATAAAGCTCAGGAGTTTGTTTGAGCGCCCTAATCTCTGGAACTACCAGTCGGATTTGAAAAAATAATTTTGCATTGATAGCCTAATTCTTGAGGAAGCCATAGCAGCCGAGCAACAGTTAGAAGGAACTCTAAGCGATAACGAAGTAATAGCGCAGGCGGGCGATGCGATGCGACGCGGTGGAGCGAGGGACCAAGAATATCACGCGGTCGAAGTCGCGGGCGGAAACTAGTAAATAAAATAAATAAATAAATTTGTTTATGTTTTGATGGGTGGGCAGGTATAATTGTGTGGGTGTTGTTGTGTGTTGTTGTTGTGTTGTGTGTGTCAACGCCGGCTGCCGCTGAAAACCAGCGCTGGGGCTCTGTCTCGTATAGGGTCTTAGCATTATGCTGAGCGATGGCCGTTTTGCGTGAATGTGACGCATGTTTACCCCCAATTGTTTTTTTTTTTGTGTTTATGCGTCATGTTTGCCGCAAATAATGCTTTTTCTTTCGTTTCTTTAAGTTTGTTAAAGATTGATTGCATGATCTCGTCACGGATAGAATTCAAGTTTAGTCATATTTAGTAGATTAGGTTGCGTAGGTAATGAAGGAGATAAATAAACCATCGGATAATCCAACAATTGTGAGACAATCCGATTTAATGATCGTTTACAGTTCTGTGTATCCAAGTTTACAACCCCTGATGGTATAAAGCCTGAATTTCAGTGCGAGTTTATTCACAGCAAAAAAATGGCGAAACAGATCATCATTATAGTTTTTGTGAGTACCTAGTATAGATCATTAAGTTGGAGTTTCGGATGCTGGCTGTAAGAATCATGGTTTATTTTTTTTCCACCATAATTTTGCGTAACAACATCTTGATAATATTGTAAGTATTTAGATTTTAACTAGAAAACGTGTGTTTTTAAAGTTCCAACAAAACAGCCTCCTAGAATTACAGTCTAAATAATTTCCTAGTAATCAAAATGTAAAAAAGACATTCATGGCTGGTCATTTTCTAGATGCTGTCTGTATGCGCGTGGCAGGCGCATGCCGCTGTGAACTGTACAGCCACCGGAGCTGGTCGCCAAGCCGATCCCGCCGACACGACCTGCAAGAACTACACTCTCTGCGTCTACGTCAGCAGCACCAGCTCCTATGTCTCCTACAACTACGTCTGTCCCACGACCTCTGTTTTCAACCCTACCCTCGCTCAGTGCACCACCACATACACTTGCCCCGCTGCCACTAGCAACTCCACAACTAATACCACAACGTCGGTTTGCACAGCTGACGGGTTTATCGCCGATCCCAACTCTTCAAATTGCTCTTCTTACATAGAGTGTGTCGAAATCAACGGAACCTATACCGAGACAACATACGATTGCCCAGCTACGACATATTATAACCCAAATACGACTTATTGTGATGCTTCTTACAACTGCACCAGTACCACCAAATTTGCGTGTACCACAGTCGGCAGGTTTGCCAATACTGCTGACACCACTTGTCAGACTTATTTCTACTGCGTACTTTTGAGTGACGGGACGTATACTCAGTACAATTACACCTGCCCCAGTACTTCATCGTTCAATCCTTCAACGGCGCGGTGTACTGCATCTTACACATGTACCAATTGACAGCGTTGATGATGATGACTGTTCAGTTATCATCATCGATGATGAAAGATATCGTGTGGATGCAAACCCTCGACCTGAACTTTCTAGGTGGAAAACGTGATTAATTATAATTACTTTCTTTATTTTTGTTTGTTTGAAAAATTGACGAATATATATATTCAAAGCTCTATTTTTGTCTTTTACTTCTTTCTCATCGCTAAGTTACTCCCGTATAATGGCCTGTATTATTATGTAATACCTAATTGTGGTCGGATTCAGTCAGTCAAACAATATGCACCTGTTGTCACAAACAAATATGTTTTGAAATAAGTCAATCTAATCTAACCATTGATTCTGACGATTTCCAGATAGAAAAATAGAAAATATTATTTGTCCAGTTAATATAATCTCCTACCCAGTACAACTCGAAGCCTAAATCCGTGGGAGCACCTCCAAGACCGACCTTAAAACCGTCACCTAATCCTAAAGGCTCTATAACCCTCGGGACCCCCGTGGAGTCGAGGTTTGAGCCCCATAGGAACCCTCCGGAGCCTAAGACGGGGTCCATAACGGCTGGGACCCCGGTCCATGGATCCCATCATATGCCTGATAAGAGAACGTTGGACTTCTGTAAGAGAAGGAGTCCGGGAGGCCCTGCGGCGTATTATGCCGCGGCGGGCAGTCAACCCAGGCCGCAGTCGCCGAGTTTTTCACCTGTGAGTACTTGTGATTATGAGTATTTATTTGAGAGCTTAAAGTACCACTTACAGCTAGGTAACAATATATTATTTGCCAGTGAGCACTAAACTAGACAGTTAGACTGTATCTTGGAGCTCGGGGTACGAATTCCAGTATCAGACTAGATACTACTTGAGGGTCAGACTAGAGAGGGGATTTCAGGTATAGTATTGTACGTGTACTGTTTGTGTGGTTTGTGTGTTAAGTGTGCGTGTTTGTTCTATTGTGCTTCGTTTGATTCGGTGTCAGGTCAGGGTCTTTATAATGCATTTAGACATATTTGGTAGGAGTTTTTGTTGTTGTCAAATATCATTCCGGTCCTAGAAGAGATGAACAACTGGTTCATTGATTACAGAATTGTAATTGATTGATAATTAAATACGGAATGTGACCTATGAGGACGATTTTCGGTTCTGTCTGTGTGCGACCGCGTTGTTCTTCTTAACTATGCACCGGATTTCGTAAATATAAATAACCGTTTACGGAACTTATTGTTGGATTATCCATTGTGACAATGATAATAGGCTTTTGTTTTAAGAAGAATGATGTGCAGAAGCATGTCTGTCCTTCCTAGTTTAGTCTTCACGACGATATGACCATGGCAGCAAGGATCTTTGTTCCTTTATTGGTGAGTTTTAATTTGTTTATTCATTGCCTCGTTGATTTAGTGATCGCAAACGTAAGGCCTTTAAGATGTCACGCCTTTTTATATTTTTGACAATAGGTAGGACCCCCTAGGCCCCTACTATGTACAAGTGAATTTTAACTGGTGAAATGTGGGCGTATACTATTTGCTCTTTTGTCGAACTCTTTGAGCAGTACAGCCATGGACGTATCTGTTATATATGTTACGTGTACTGTTTTTATAAGTATAGTGTTGTGCGGATTGTAGTTATGTGTTTGACCTAGAAAATTATGGATCAATTTTATAACGAAAACAAACCAATTGGTATCACATACCTGAACATCGGTCGGTACAAGAAGGTCTTTATGACTGTAATTTTTTTAGGTATTGTGTGGCAAGTGGTTGGCTTATGCTGCTGTCAACTGCAGAGAAACAGGAAGTGGTCGATTTGCTGCCCCGGACGATAAAACATGCTAGAACTACACACTGTGCATCTATGTGCACAGCGCAGACACTTATATCACGTACAACGCTGTCTGTCCCAGCGTATCTGTGTTCAACCCAAAAACGCCCAAATGTACCTCACCGACCATGTACACCTGCAACACGAAAACTGTTGTCACCATCATACCTACTGTCACCATCAAACCTAGGCCGCCTGAAATCTGCTCTTATGAAGGCTACATCGTGCGCCTGACAGCCTGAATTGTGAAACTTACATACAATGTGTGAATATCTCTGGCGAATTTACTCAATTGAGACAAATTTGTCCGGGTACCACATACTTTAACCCAAATACGACTTTATGCGAGACCAATTACAAGTGTGGGAACTTCACCTGTCCGTCAGCTGGTAGTATCGCCGATGAGTCGGACATCACCTGCCACAAATATTACTATTGCGTTCATTTATACAATGAGAGTTATGCTAAGTTTATTACAGCTGCCCTGGAGATTCGATGTTTAACCTATAACCAAAGTTTGTACGACGAATTATGAATGCAGTTAGGAAAATTCTTGTTACTTTTTTTTCACACAAGTTTTTTCCATTGACTTATTAATTGGTAGGGAACTTCTTACTTCTTCTTTTCAGAATCGTAACTTATACCCTTTCATGATTATCAAAATACTAATTCTTGGTGAATCCCATGGTTCTATTCATTATATTATCCATTGTTTCTGTTTCAATATAAATATGTAATACTTACACGTAATGCGAGAATATATTTAGCCTCTACACTCTACAGCGAACGATCGTAAGACAATGGGGAGGAAAAGCATCGTCATTTTTTTGTGAGTTGTGTTTGCCAATTTTATTGTTAACAAATATCAATATTTTATCCACAACATGATATCGCGAGTGGGGCATGTCATCATCGATTCTTCGATTTTTTTGAAATTTTCTTTCTTTTTACCAAAATCAATTAATTATAAAAAACCTACTCCACTCCAAACATTTAATTAATACTTTTCTGAAAGTTGAAAAATGAGTGATCATTAAAAAAAAATGCTTGCCCAACTTACATAATCTCAGAAATTAAAGGTCTTTATAGTAAAAAAAAAATATTTTTTAACCTTCCAGTTTTGACCCCTAGTTGATTGGACTAAATTTGTTGCTAATGACCTCTAGTATAACTGTCACCCTGTATTAGAGTCGAGTTCCAGAATACCCGTATTCAGCTATGTCGTGTAACGTGTATATACTCTATTACACCAAAATAAAATAACTCTTATGTCTTTTTAGGTGCTATATATGTTCGCCATGGAAGCTGATGGGGCTGTGGAGTGCTCTGCGCCAGGCCGATTCATCGACACGGCCGAAAAAACCTGCAAGAACTACACACTCTGCGTCTATGTGAAGTTCGCTAATGGCACTGAGAGTTTCATTCCTTATAATTACGTTTGTCCAGGCACGTCTTTGTTCAACCGAATGAAAGGCAAATGCACCTCCCCTAACAATTTTGTGTGTCGGCTTTGTAGTGGACACACAAAATTGTTCGTAGAAACGGGGATGGGACCATTCGAATTTGATAATCTAGGAGTCTAGGACCAGTCCAGACTATCAAACTCGAAAGGTTCATCCAAAGGTTTTCATTAAAAGATCGCTTTTAGTGATAAAACCGTCCATTGTATGACCCTGTGTAAAATTCATGCATATGACATTATGCTGAGCAGAGGCCCTTTTAGCATTATAATCTTTGTTTTCTATTTTTATAGTTTTAAGGTGTATTTATTTATTTAGCTAATACCAATAAACGCATTTTCCTTTTTTTCTTGTTACTTATATAAATCTGTAATTCATATTATGATATGGCATATTAAAGAGTATTCTATTCAATTCTATTCGATTATCTGGAAACTTTTGCAGTAGCTAGTGGTGTATTCCGAAACAATGGATAACTACAAATAAAAGAACAAGCAACCCATTTGTAAGACAATAATCTATCGAACGGCTGACAGATTCATCAATAATTCTGATTACGTTATTTATATTTCTGCAAAGTATTTGGATTTCTTAGAAATAAGAAGATCTCTGCTGTATGCAACGTGTTGATGTAGGTATTCTTCAACTGACTGCCGAATCCAATTACCTATCTATCACCAGTTTTGGCATACTTGAGGTAGAAAAACCTATCTATCTCTGGTTTTAACGTCCCTATAATCTATATCAGTAGCGATCTGTATTATTATATTATACTGACAATTATAATTATACTGTCTACCATCAGTAGCTACCTGTCAATAGGTTATTGTGTTCGGTCGTAAGTCAGCAACACAATAAACTTAAATCTATGTATAGGAATACCTAATGGACGACCGTCACAAACTTTTGTTTCAGAAAATAATGACACATTAAAGTCATTAATGTTCCAACGATTACAATACTCTGTCGTAACGAATACTGTGTTTCATTACCTGCTTTAATTTAACGCTTATAGTTGATTATGCACAAACAAGAAAGCCATGTGCCGTAAGTAATTTATTACTGAGTAGGTGTAATGTCAATATTGAATACATAATTACGTCGGAGACATCAGATTTTGATAACGCGTGTGATAATATTGGATTGTTATTTTCTCTACTCAGTTATTTTCGTTGGAATATAGGAATTCAAAGGTGGTCTTCAAGACCTTTTGTTGAAATCAGATATCTACATCTTTGGAAGTTACAATGTGCATAGTAAATTAATATTCAAGATGATCAGTCCGTATTTCAACATATCCTTGTTAGTACAACAATTATTCTTATGTACAAACACAGGAGTTTTTTAGTTCCGCTGTTATCGGTCAAATTATTTGAACGCAAAGTCTGACCGTTAACAGTAATGACTGTTTGTGAATTTTTTGTTGGATATAATTTAAAAAATCGGATCCATAGTCAGATAATGTGAAATATTCCGGAACGTCATGAACACAATCTTTTTATTAATGTTGTTAACTTAAAATAACGAGATAACTGTATTATCTCTTGATCTTAGTATATAGTCTTCAGTGCTTGAAGAAAACATTTAGAAATTCACGATGCAAAGAAAGATTACTGTCGCTGTATTTCTCGTAAGTACTTTTGTTGTTGTTTTTATTTGTACTCCCTAGTTATTATTTAATATAGGACCATCGACCTCCTCATAATCCACTTTTTTGCAATAAACAGACTGTTAAGATTATAGGATATTAGTAATATTTTCATGACCTAACATATAATTTTTTCATTATCAAAATTAAACTTAAATAATAATTATACACTAGTTTTTTCTTATGTGAATTTTGTGCAATTTTAATTTTTTGTGTTTATTTTTGAACTGTCTCAAGTGTGTGCATGTGTATTTTCACGAAGAATTACATGCCTTGTAATTGAGTCAATGCACTTTAGTAAAACTCTTCTTACTAAGTTTTGAAAATCATTCGATCCGTAATACCTTCTACCAGTAAAGGTAGAAGGTATTACGAATCGAATGATTCTGACACTTTATTTTTTTAGACAAAAATTATTTTCAGGATTTTCGAGTAGGACTTTTCAGATTATGTGTGTTAATTGAGGATAGTAGAAAGAGTTAATCCGTTCACAAACCACATATCGACTGTGGTGATTGTTTAACTATTGTGAACAAACCTATTACCTAACATGGTGATTAGTGATTATGCAGTTTCTTTACCACGGTTAATCCAATTGCACTAAACAACAGCTCTTTAACGACAAGAGTTTTTAATTGTGTACAAATACTGCTGGTACCTTGATGAAGAAGAAAAGTTGGTAGCTAATTCATATTAGCTATCAATATACAAGTTCAAATACGTAGAGACGGTCATCAGTCTTTACGTAAGTGAACTATATACTTATCCTAAATATTATGTACGTTTTGACATCTGAGAGGTAGCTGCAGGCATTCGTGTGGTGTATTACTCATTCTTGATTCATTAACACAAAAAAAATGTTACGTGAGTTTCTTTCTGGGGAACCTGTGGATTTGATTTTTGATACTCAATTTTATTTTCAGATATTCGTAACAGTATGGACTACTCACGCTGCAACGATTCAGACCGCTTCAAGTGGTAACAGCCAGTCATCTTCCGACAAAACAAGTCTATCAAATTCAACTGGTTTCTCGACTAATGAGACTTCAGTGAGCACGACAAATGCAACGAGAACTACAAACACGACTGATGCATCAAATACTGACGATGCATCCACTACGTACTCTGCCAATAAGACGGAGCTTACGTCTACGGAGAATTTAGTCAACACAGCTAATTCTTCAAACACCGACGTTACCACTGAAGCAAATACTACATCGACATTGTTGTCTTCATTTAATTCAGACACTGTTAATGTTACAACATCTACGGATACCTTGAGCACACTCACTTCGAGTTCTACTAATTCTACAAATTCAACGTCAGCCTTGGATGTTGAAAGCTCAGTAAATACGACTGATAATTTATATGCAACTGTTGGAAGGACTTCAGATGACAGCACAGAAAATTCTGCTTTGAATTCTTCAAGTTCATCAAATGTGACATCAATTTTGGAGTCTACAAGCTATACAAACTTAACGGAAACTTTAGATGCTTCCATTTTAGATAAATCAAATTTTAAGAACTCTACAAGTGCAATTGTTGCTTCAAATTCATCTATTTTCACCGATAGCTTCATTTCTTCTTCAGCCAATACTACGACGGTAAGTAACTCTACATTTGACTCAGATTCGAAGAGTTCTATAAGTTCGTTGAATTCTGCAGAGACTGAAATTTCAGACAGTTTGAATTTCACAAGCTCAACAAACGTCACAGATAATACGAATTACAATTCTTCAACAAGTAACATAGAAATTTCTAATATTACAACATCTGAAGATGCTTCCGATGCGACTTTATTGGGTTCTGCAAATTCTACAAATACAATATATGAATTAGTTACTGTGAATTCCGCAAACTCCACAGAAACTTTAAATTCTACCTTTTTGAAAACTTTTAACTTGGCGAATTCAACAAATAATTCTAAAACAAATTCCTCATCATACCTCATAGATAATCGGATTTCTTCTGGATCAAATTCTTCAGACCTTCAAAATACAACGTTCGATTCTGAGACTGCAACTTCAATAAACTCATTAAATTCCACGAATAATTCGACATCAGATACTATGAATACAACGAGCACGACTGATCTTACGGAAAATTCCAACGCGCAAAGTACCAGAACCTGTCTCGATTCGATCCAAATCTCAAATTCAAGCGATTCTTCAGAGATTTCCAGTTTGGAATCGGAACATTCATCAAAGTCTACATCTGCCATAAAATCTGAAAATTCAGTAAACTCAACTGAGAGTTTAAATTCTTCGGCTTCAGAATCTTCTAGTGCAACCAGTTTAATAGATACTTCAGATATAACAAACTCATCCTATGCGACAGATATTCGGTTTGCTTCTGAATCCAATTCTACAACATCAACGAATACGACATTCGATTCACAAAATACAACTTCAGAAAGCTCAATCACGACCACGAATAACTCTACATCAGAAACTGCAAATACAACGAGCTCAACTGACCAAACAGACCATTCAAACGCGAGAGCTACACGAAAAACTTTAGATACCATCAGTTCTACAAACTCTAGTGATTCTACAGATATTTCTAGTTTAGAATCCGAATATTCATTAAATGTGACATCTGCTGAAGTAACTCAGAACTCAGTTAACTTAACAGAAGCTTCAGATTCTACAATTTTAGAAACGACGATTTCCACTAGTTCTGCGAATGGAGAAAAGGTTTCAAATTCATCTCACACAACGGATGTTTTAATATCATCAGTGTCAAACTCCACGAGTTCAGCAGATTTTACGTCTGATTTAGATACCACAATTTCTTTAAATTCATCAAATATAACAGAAACAGTTATTTCAGAAACTGTAAATTCGACTATTCATGATGATAAGTCACATAACAGCGGCCATTCCAACATTTCTGGCTCTACAGAAACCAAAAACATTACAAATTCTAACGATTCTTCAGAATCGTTCTTAACAGAATCTGCGTATTCTTCGGATTCATCCTTTGCAGCAGATTCTACGAACTCAAAAAAATTAACAGAAAATTCGGATTCATCGACATTGAAAATAGTGAAATCATCAAGTTCAAGTAATACGGAAGGTACTAAGAATTCTTCCAGCGAAGTGAATGCATCCTTATCGGCCACATCTAACTACACAAGTTCAAAAAAAACAATATTTACTACAGACATTAATGATGTATCAAATTCAGGAAATATAACAGACATTGTTACTTCAGGTACGATGTCCTATTTAAATTCAACTGCAAAATCAGAAGCTGCAAAGTCGAATTTTACAGTCGTTAATGCGGAGTCAATAAGTTCTATTAGTGATAGTTCAAATACTGCCAATATTATTGAGAAGTTATCAAATTCTACATCGGCAGTAAGTAGTACAACTTCATCAAGTTCGTCAGTGCCCACGAGCAGTTCAAGTAGCTCAGAAAAAGCTTCTGTTAATTCAATTGCGAATAAGAACACAACACGTTCAATGAGTACAGATGACATAGAAACGACTTATTCAACCGATAACAACGCCTTCAGGAATATTACCGAAGTTATTGATACGGAAACTTCTATAATAACAAAAAATAATACTGACACTACAAGTACCACGACTACTATAGATACTTCTGACAACATAACTGTTATTACAATTATAACAACGAATATGACAATTACAGTTGATGACGATGTAACAAACATAACAGAAACAACTGTTCTGACCAACATAACTAGTTACACGAATAGTACAGAAGATATAATAACAAGTGATATAACCGATACAATAACTACAGTAATATTCACTAATACTACAATCACCACGATTACTATTGATGGAAACGAAACCACGGTTGCTAGTACAACTTTAAACAGTACTGATATTATTGAAACAACATTAATTGATGACACAAGAAATGCTACGACCACTATTATATCCAGGAATAGTTCAGATGCCACGACTTCCCTAAGAACATCTGACGTTTTAAATAAGACTTTTACCAGTAAATCAACAAACACGACCACAGGATTACCACTTGACACCCACCCCACCCCACCCAAACCACCCACACACCCCACCCCACCTAAACCACCCACACACCCCACCCCACCCAAACCACCCACACACCCCACCCCACCCAAACCACCATCTCAGTCTTCTGCCTGCACTGCGCAAGGGTTTATTGCTGATCCAGATTCCACCAATTGCAGCAGCTACATAGAATGCATACAAAATGAAAATGGCAGTTACACAGAAACAAAGTACACATGTCCCGCTCATACACTTTACGATCCCGATACAACTTTATGTGACTCCGACTACGAATGTCCGACAGATTCAAGCGATGGCTCAAATTCAACCGACAACACCACAAACTCGACTTCTGCCTGCACCACACAAGGGTTTATTGCTGATGCAGACTCCACTAATTGCAGCAGCTACATAGAATGCATCCAAAACGAAAATGGCAGTTACACGGAAACAAAGTACACATGTCCCGATCATACACTTTACAATCCCGATACAACTTTATGTGACTCCGACTACGAATGTCCGACAGATTCAAGTGATGGCTCAAATTCAACCGACAACACCACAAATTCGACTTCTGCCTGCACCACACAAGGGCTTATTGCTGATCAAGAAAGTACTAATTGCAGCAGCTACATAGAATGCATACAAAATGAAAATGGCAGTTACACAGAAACAAAGTACACATGTCCCGCTCATACACTTTACGATCCCGATACAACTTTATGTGACTCCGACTACGAATGTCCGACAGATTCAAGTGATGGCTCAAATTCAACCGACAACACCACAAATTCGACTTCTGCCTGCACCACACAAGGGTTTATTGCTGATGCAGACTCCACTAATTGCAGCAGCTACATAGAATGCATCCAAAACGAAAACGGCAGTTACACGGAAACAAAGTACACATGTCCGGACCATACACTTTACAATCCTGATACAACTTTATGTGACTCCGACTACAAATGTTCGACGGATTCATCTGATTCAAACTCAAATACGTTTACATGTTCTTCAGTTGGAAGATTCGCCAATAGCGCCGACTCCACCTGCCAAACTTACTACAACTGTGTGTTATTGAGTAACGGAACCTATGTCCTGAATGAGTACACATGTCCTAGTGTTTCAGTATTCCACCCGATCAACAAATATTGTATGACAGCCTACACTTGTGCTGCTTAAATATTTGAATTAAAAACTTTTTCGATATTGGTACACCTACTGCAATAGTGTAGTAATGTGTATAATATTAGATTATTTATTTCATAATATCCATTGATAAAATGTTTGTATTTCTATTGTTCCTGTAATATTAAGATTCAATGATTGTAACTAATATTAGTTTATACTTCAAAATATATATCATATTAGTTTCGATACTCAAATATTCGGTGATGACGTGAAAAAAAAACAAAATACATTCAATTTTTTTATTTATAATATTTAAAATACTTAGGTACCCTCACAAACTTGACATACTTAAAAATTATGGCATTAATATCAATCTCATAGCATTTAACATGTTTGCAAACATTGTTAAAATCTAAGTGATTTCGATATTGATTTCTACACACATCTTTGAAATGCATTTGGAAATCCTCCTCCTAGTAATTTTATACAAAGTTATCCAAAAAAATCATATTTTTATTACATTACTGATATTTTAAATATTCTAAAAATTATTTCTATAAATGGTTGGTACGCACGGCTACACTTCAAGCAATAAGGTACATAACCAGTGTATGCTGTCTTCTGATTGTACCAAAAACCTACAAAATGCGAGGTCAGCTAAAACTGGCAATATATAGCTTGATGTGTACTCGTGTGTCCTACAGCGTGCGTCAAGTAAGCATGGTAACATTTTTCGAGAGTCTTGTACGCAAGTGTTTCCAAAACAAACCTGAAAGAAATGGCCCATGTCTTTGTCTTTTATTGTGCATATTTCGTTTTCTTCTTTTAACCTCTTCGAAAAAAACGTCTCTCCTTCTTACATCCATCTGATATTTATTTATTAATACCGAAGCGATTTTCCTTGCTGTTCCAAGATTACGATTGAGTTTGACAGGTAAACCAGTACTACTATTACTGATCATATCCATCTGATAAGAATTAATCCTGTTTGGCAGCAGTCTGTGGGTAGTCTTCCCAACCGTTGTATGGAAAGTGCGGAAGTAGTTTTCTCTAACCTTTTTGATAAACTCGGGTGAAACTGTTTTTGCCTGTATCGTCAGTCTTTTTTCATTGACTGTACTGCTCTTAGTGGACTCATGGTGTTTAGTAAATCTCTTATCAACATTGAAAGGACCAATCTTTGAAATTGTATTGTGGTTAAACCGTTTACGATTTTCGTTTTCAAATTCTGGTAGACTTGTTACCAAATAGGTGGATTCATTAATGCGTCGCACTTGGTATGTCTTTACACTGATCGAAAATGTTGTGAAACTATTGAATATTAATTGTATAAATAAGAAATATCTTGTAATCAAAGAAATCATTAAAAACTGCTTCACGGTAAAAATTACGCGTCATGTTGACATTCTTTGACACTTTCTTTACGTAATGAAAAATCTTTTTTTCTAAGAACTATTTAGTCTTAATCGAACAAAGAGTTTAATTACCTATCTGATAAACCCAGACTTTTTAAATCTACTCAGTTTTTTTGCTAATAGATTAGGTAAGAAAATATATCTAAAATTAGGGATGAGATCACATATTCCTATACAAACGCCTTGACGCTAAGAAGCGTGATACTATCGCGTCTAACGCTTAGTAAAAAGTGAATGAAAATCACACAATGGCCGTCGAGAGTCAGCTCCCATACCGCGGAATCAAGGTCAAATTAGTCTGGCAAATCATCCAAATACACTTTGCATCTCAACATAGGATTTCAAAGTAAATTAAACCCTAATGTCTTGGATTTTAAGATTGATTTCATTTGTGACGCTTATTGCTTATATCGAACTGAAGAAAGAGTCTGAGATAGTTCCCGATGCTGTTATTGTTTTCATTGCCACCGAGCACACGCTTCTTAATTGCCATTTCCGTAAATGAACAAGAAAGCAATGGAGAATACAAAGAAAAACTGTACTAAAAAATATATTTAAAAATCAAATATTGCCTGAAATATGTATGAAAAATATGTAAGTACTTTTTTATTTAAAAAAATTGGTGGTTAAATTACTCCTTTGATTGAAGAACTTGATAACGTGTTAAGCTTAAAACGATAAACTGCTGTTTTGAAATAATGGATGCTGAAATACAGGCTGATTTTTTAAAGACCAGCCAAATTTAAGGATGTGGTACAGACCATCAAACTGAACAACTTTCTCCATGGGACCAACATCGTAATCGCGAATAAAAATTCAGCCGTCCCATACATTTAGGTCGAGTAGGTATTGAAGTTTTCTATGGGACAGTTGATAAAATTTTCGCGATTACGCTATTTGTCCCATGGAGAAAGTTGTTCAGTTTGATGGTCTGTACCACATCCTTAAATTTGGCTGGTCTTTAAAAAATCAGCCTGTATAATAAAATAGCTTGGTGACTACCTACACCAGCTTCGAAAGATAGGTACTGGCATCGCATCTCCCCTGGAACAGTTTTTGTACTGTGTGCAGAAAAAGCTACTGTGTACGAACATTGGTATGTTACAACTGCTCAATTGTCCGCGACCTACAAGTTGTAGGTCGTAGGTTCGAACCCAGTCAGGCGCTTTACTTTGTGTAAATTATATCATCACCATCGCTCTCAAAACGGCGAAGGAAAACATCGTGAGGAAACCGGCAGATCCTAGAACCGAAAAATCGAAGACATTGACATCTACCAACCCGCACTGGGCCCGCGTGGTGGATTACGGCCCACTCCCTCTCACAGAGAGGAGGCCTGTGTCCTAGCAGTGGGAACATTATACGGTGAGTATGTAATTGCTGTCATGCCCCTGAATAAAAATAAGAAAAGAAATAACAAATCATAATATTTTTATAACACAACTCAAAAATGAGTCGTCAGTTTACTCCGCTCCGTTTCTGTTTACTTAGAAGCAATATTGTGATATGTGCTTTCACTCGAGTGGCTTCTTCACTACAAATTGATCGAAAATGTTTTAAATAGCTTTTATTTAATTTGTTGTTTCAAACTGTCAACTCACATCACATCTACCTAGCCTTTTCCCAACTATGTTGGGGTCGGCTTCCAGTCTAACCGGATGCAGCTGAGTACCAGTATTTTACATGGAGCGATTGCCTAACTGACCTCCACAACCCAGTTACTGGGTAATACGAAACCCCTTGGTAAGACTAAACTGTCTAACTGACTGACTTTGTGTGTTGATAAACGTATTTTGTGTGTAGGTACGTGTATTTTACAAGGTCTCTCAGAGACAAGTGCCTCAAAGCTCAAGTGGTCAAGTCGTCGTTGATCTAGTGGTCGCAAACGCTACCGCTGACCATACAGTTCTGGGTTCGATTCCCGGGTTGGGCAAAGTGTTATTGGGTTTCCATCTGGAATTTCTCAGTAGCAGTCCGGAGTCTGGATTTGTGCCTGGTTGATAGCAAATATAATTAGAGAAATACATAAATAAACATGGCAACCCTTTGAGGATTACATGTGTGATGTTATAAATGTAAACCGTCAACAACAACAACACACACACACACACTTTTTACATTCCTTATTAATAAATTAAAACAGTAGCACACAATGTTATAAGGTTATAAAATAACGAAATTGTCAGCTGAGTACTAATTTCTGAGATACAGGCCTCGCCGAGTTCAGAAGATAGAGTCAATACCCTAAGTAAACCTCTCTTTACCACCACAAATGCTGTGGGATTATTGTTGTATAATGTACTAGCTGCGCCCCGTGGTTTCACCCGCATAAGTTTCGATCCCGTGGAAATATCGGGATAAAAAGTATGCTATATGTTAATCCTGGTTATAAACCATCTGTGTGCCAAATTTAATCCAAATCCGTTCAGTAGTTTTTGCGTGGAAGAGTAAACAAACATCCATCCATCCATCCATACAAACTTTCACGTTTATAATATTAGTAGGATATGACAGTAGTATACTTACCCAGTAATAAGTACTTTTAATATGTAATCCTTGTAGCAACAAGGATTACATATTAAAAGTACTTATTACTTATTATTAAATTGTTTATTTTCTCACCAGCATAGTAATGCTGGTGAGAAAATAAACAATTTATTTTTATTTTGTAACTATTCAAGTGAAAAGATAGTACCTAGTGATATTTTCTAAACCCGGCAGTACCTATTTTACAAGGCACTTTCGAGAGGTCGGTGTTGTGCGTCACCGAGGCACCGTCATCGGTCATTCTGAGCTACACACGCAACGATTTATACAACCCAAACAATTGGAATAGAAACATCAAGATTGCGTATCGTGTTTTCTAAGCGTGATGATCAGACACGGTCATACGATGTTTGTCCGAATCCGCATGCGTTCGTCAGAGATAACTAATGTTATTTAAAGGTTGCGTTGATGCGTAGAGGATATTTGCATAACTTCCGTAACAGTATTTACGCTTCTCCAAATTGAAGTTCAGAATGTACAGGTAATGTGGTGTTCAGGCATTACATCACAAGGGTAGATGCTGCCTGCCTTTTTAGAGAGCTTGCTAAGTTTCAGCGTGTAACCAGAAGAAAAACGACCGGGACCCTAAATTCGTAGCACATAAACAATGACATTCTGAATGATTTTGAAGGATATGTCTTATCAATTGCTTTATATGTTTGAAAGTTTGTCTGCCCAACTACGTTAACAACGCAATGAATGTTGTTGATCTTTCAATATCAAAGCCATTGCTACTGAGTACTGTTACTGTGTTACGCAATTACCCCCTGGGCCCTTTACCGCAAAACTTTACAAGAATACAATTCATAACACACAAATCACGAATCAGTAAATTGTAGACTTATCACTACAATTTACATATTTGTAAGGTTTTTTCGTTACAATTATGTGGTACAGACAGTACTTGTAAGACTTTGTAAATTGTAAAGGTTTGTGGTATAGGCCCTGCTGCTAAATTGCTGATATATTTAATCTAACTAGCCAGTATCGTCCCACAACAAGGCAAAGGCCTTCTCCCGTTTCCATACAATTCTGTCTTTTGCTAGTGCCGGCTAGTTCTTTCGATAGGAGTCAAGCTCGTCCCGCCGCCTTCTTCATCTCGGCCTGCCGGTGTGTTGATATTATAATTATTGATTAATGTTCACGGAACCTTCGGAATCACTACTTATAACGACTGCTAAATGGTTTAGCATAATGATGTCTTCTTTAGCTGTCTCGGTATTACTTTGATTAGGTAACCATCGATAAATTCTACACAAAATTACCTGCACAGTTCCGGGTGTTTTTCCAGCTACTGTTGATAGCTTCTTAAGTAACAGAATTCGCTTTACACGTCCAAACTGTCGCAGCAGTACCTATTTCTTGCCGCCTACCTTCCTGCTTGCTAACGATGTCACGCACAGCGTTGGAGCGTATATTTTGCGTAATCGCGATATAAAGTTGCATCTCACATGCAGAACCTAACACTTTATTGCTCCATAGTTATAATCTTGGGTGATTTGCATTGAAAGCTTTGTTTTATTTTAAACTTTTATCTATGCGGAACTATTTTAAATCCTACTAATATTATAAACGCGAAAGTTTGTATGGATGGATGTTTGTTAGTTTTTCACGCCAAAACTACTGAACGGATTTGGATGAAATTTGGCACACAGATAGTTTATAGCCAGGATTAACACATAGAATACTTTTTATCTCGATATTCCCACGGGATCAAAACTTATGCAGGTGAAACCGCGAGGCACCGCCACACATTTTAATTAGTTTTTAGTAAAATTATTACGTATATTGTTTTTAACTCTTGGTTCAGTTGAAAGAAATGTAGAGTATGAGATAAGTTACAAAACTACAGATTGACCAGTAGGTATCTCTGAAAACAAGTCCTGAAATGAATCCTAATAGGTTGGTATCGTGTAAACATTTTTACACATGTTACGTATATATTATTCCGAACAATCGAAAAACACGACCATGAATAAACATGTACCATTTATTCATTACACAAAATCAAAGAATGCAGAAGAGTGGTATCCAAGTAAAAGTTCGCTCATATTCAACTCATGCGCAGTCTCGGCCGTTATTTGCGAAAGCCAACTGCTTTGTAAATAAAGCGCGTAGATGCTCTTCGAAATTTAACAATTTCACTGAATAACGTCGTATCTTGGAATACTAAGTAATTACATGTTTCGTAACATCTGGGCCTTTTCAAACCACTTGTGGGTTTTCGATATTCACTTATTAGCATAACTTTACTTATGGTCGCACCTTGGCCTGTGTGCTTTAAACTTTTATTAGTTTGCAATTTCTTCATCATCATCATTTCAGCCGAAAGAGGTCCACTGCTGGACATAGGCCTCCCCAAGCATTTTGGGAGGGTTTAACAGGCGGGTTGACGATCGCAGTATGGTGTTAAAATGCATAGAGAACACTGCTGCCCATTCTCCAGTAAATTCCTTACTCGCCTTTTACAACAGTCACGGGAAGAGACGGAAAAAAAAATCCCTTAGCTTCTAAGCAATTTCTTAGTTTAGACTCATAACTACTACTTTATCTTCCACCATTAAAGAAGTTGAAAATATATTGTTTGTTTTATTAGTCAAAGTTATGTATGTCTCGTAGCTGTCCATTTATTGTTTGTCTGTCGAAGATACTCGTAAATGTATAAATCTAAAGTGTCCTTAAATGGAAGCTTTGTGAGTGGATAATAAAAAATACACTTAAAATAAGTTCAGTGATTGTCGAGACAAACTTGCGCCGCGCCGCGCCGGAGTGACAGTCGTTCCTATATTATGTACCGTAAAACGGGGTGAATAGGGATGCAGGGGTGAATCGGGACGAAACTTTAAAATATATTTTAACGTTGAAATAATATAGTTTGTTGCCAGAAAAGACTAATGTGTTTACTGTTTGTTAATTAAAGATTAAGTGTCCTTGTTAGCAACAAACTATATTATTTTAAAGTTCAAATCCATTTTAAAGTTTCATTCCAATTCACCCCTGCATCCCTATTCACCCCGTTTTACCGGTACCTACAGTTTCTTGTTGCTTATGGTTAAACTCTTCCAGGGTTTTTACGTCTTCTTAACATTTTAATATACATTAAGCAAGACTTGCCTGCGGGGAAATATTAAGAGAATAAACTTTTCTTTATTTAATAAAATATTGTTGTATCTTAAGCCAATCAATAGACAATGTGGAAATAATTCACACTTGTTTCGAATTATCCATTCAATTGATTAAGATGACGCAAATTATTTCGTTCCACACATTTTAAGTTCGTCGGTAATATTTTAAAAACCTTTCAGAAAACCGCTAACAAAACATAGCGATAGTAAAGTTATTACTTAGATCGGTGTGATGTATGATGTATGCGCGTGCACACTACATGGATTGTCTTCCGCCACTCGCTACGGAAAGGCGATGTCTCATAAATAACGTCTAATATGCCCGTAATTTGCACATAATGTATTGTGTTTTTTTCATACAATATATCGCACTACTTTTTATCGTTGAATGATGAGTCGCGTGATTGAGTATACTACATAAATACTTTGTCAGCTGATTGATGTCAATATTCTGTAGATATCATTGTTACAAACCTTAGTAATCTTTTAAGTCGTTTATTCATTCGGAAATAGAATAAAGCAAGTCAGGATGGGTCGGAAATATTTGAAAACTAGCTTCTGATCGCGGCTTCATCCGCGTGAAATTTCTTATTCCCCAGACCCAACACATCGCATCGCATCGCCCGCCCACTCTATTACTCTCTTTTTGCTCATCTCCTAAGGGTCGTACCGTGATGTTAAATATAACCTTACTCAAGAATTAGACTATCAAGTGAAACATTTTTTTTTTCAAATCCGACTGGTAGTTCCAGAGATTTATAGCGCGTTCAAACAAATAAACTCTTCAGTTTTATTTATTAAATTAAGTACAAATAAAGATATAGAAAAAGGTTACTTAATAATTTTTCCTTAAATGTCAAAACGGTGAAGGAAAACATCGGGAGGAAACCGGCATGTCAGGGCCAAAAATTCGAAGACATGTGACGTCCGCCAACCCGCACCGGGACCGCGTGGTGGATTATGGCCCATTCCCTCTCACAGAGAGGAGGCCTGTGTCCCAGCAGTGGGAACATTATAGACTGATTATGCTAAAGATATAGATTAGACTACTCTTGCTTGATACTATTACAGAACCGTGTAAAGCTGAAATAGAGATCCGAAAGTACAATAAGCCTACAGGACCTATTCTACCTAGGGTCAGTCAGCAACGTATTTTGAAACAGGCGGATAGTAAAACTTAGTACAATGAACCGGAAAATGAAAGCGGTGTCCAGGAACAATTCTTACTACGAGGAAATTACAGTACAAAAATATAAAGTATCAATCTACAGTCGTTCGATAATCAACATATAATTGGCGGAACCTTGATTTCTGGTTTGTGATAGATTCCTGTACATAACCAATCGTTATTGGATCAATTTAACTCTCGTTTATCTTTACCAGCAATTAAGTGTAGTTTCCATACCACAACACAGACAGACTTGGCATGCAGTATATTTTTATAAAAGCTTTAATTTCAACATTTGTCAAGGTTAATAAAACGATTCCTTTCTGGATATTTAAACCGTAAATTCGAATGTATATTCCACGTTCTTATAATTCTAAAAGGATTATTGCATTAAAAACTTTGACTATTCGTCGAATGAACTCTGGAATATTGAACAAAGTTAACTGCCGTATTCCTTCGTGGTATGTTAGTAGATCATTATTAGACGCAATCTCATAATATAACTTGGGCTCTTAAAAGGCTTTAAGTGTGTATAAGCTTAGTGGGGAGAAACCATTTATCAGGCTTTATTATTATCTAAATACAGACTGATTTGCATTCCTGACATAACTTCCTTATGTTATACAGTGATACTGGCGTAGAAAATAAAGAAAAAGTGTAAGTTTAGTTCGCTAGAGGTATACTTGGATAAGGTAAGTTCATAATCATTTGGGATGTTGTTAGTGAATTGTGAACCTAAGGAGCAAGGTTTACATTATTCTATACACAAGTATTGGATTCCTTACCAATTAGAGTTGGTAACGCATTTACTACATGATTAACTTGGTCTGCAGTTTAATGAAAACTTAGTCAGCTAGCCACTGAGGACTATGTTATCTATCAACTGCTAATAGATTATCACATACTTAATATTTGACACGTAATTTATATCGCAAAACTATTCGATAATCGTTATGTTTATTTATATCAGTACATCTATTGAGCACGTATAAGCTAAGTATTGTGATAAGATCATTTTATTCTAGATCATCGAAACATTGTTGGTTCTTTCATTTTATTATTAGACCCGTATTAATAGTCGCTTTTAATGATCCTTCAATAGGCTGAAAACTGAAGCTGTAAGTACCTCTGCCGGAAACAGGACTGAAAATAATTTAGTCATATAGAAATGCACTGCAAATTATAATAAATAAGAATAATTTATTATAATTTATTCATACCTACTGTATTCATAGAGCACGTAGAGATATTGACATAGACAGTGTTCCACGATTAAGAAGATTTAAAAGGCTTCTCACTTTCTAATATCAACGCAGTGATTTTTTTCCAAAACCGAGCGGTCCCAAAATCGAATAAGGGTTTAAATTCCAACAATGATTGCGGTGAACATTTGAAATGGGTCAGCAGGTACGAGCTCCCGGTGGGGCGGCGTGGTGTGTTCGCCCGCGCCTGCGCTCATTCACTTTTTGCCCACCTTTCGACTCACGCGCAGCGCAGCCTCCACCATTGTTCGCCACGCGCATTTCTCTCACGTGGGAACTGTTGACTTCTTCGTGCTTTATCCGCGGCGTCATTCATCTACACCGCCGGTGGGGACCGCACGTTATGCTATTACGAGTACGCGAGTATTTCACGAGTGCGAGCTTTGTGTTATCGCTTCGAAGGTGACTGTGATATGAAAACTGAGGATTATCGGCATGTCGGGTGATGTTCCGGGACGTTACTTGGTGAAAGTTGAGTGATGATCAAAAAGACACAGTGATTGGGATCTTGCTGACTGATAAGAGGAGACATGGCCGTCGCGCCGGTGAGTGACACCAAACTATATAACTTAGTCGTAATAGTTCATCCGAGCTTTATGTGGAACTTATTTTTTACGTTCACGATAAGGAATTTTTAAACGAATGTAAAAGCGTTGAAAGCAATGCTTCTTCATTAACTACTATGCCATGTGTTTAGATGCTGATCATGATGAGTTGATTATAATGATTAATTTCTTATCCTATCTTATTATAGTTAGTATATCATATTACAGTTTCTTGAAGATATTATGGCTTTAATTGGATATTTCACTTCTTGTTTAAGTCATACTGTTTTCTCTGATGTCTTATTGAAATAACTTAGTTGTTCCGAACGTGATTTTATACTTCGATGTCGGCTATTAGTTTTTTGATTTCCAATCAGTTGAAACTTAATTAAAACATCCGTTTTAAATAATTAGCCTTGGAATTAATGATACAACTAATATTTTTATAACAATCTAATTTAAAAGAGTGTCCATGGAGTTTCTTGCCTGTTCTTCTCCATAGGTACCTACTACGCTTTGGAATGGGCAGCTAGGTTCATATTTTTCTAGCTGACCGACCCCTTGACAATTAAAAAGTGCCTGTAATTGGTTTAATTGAAATAAATACTTTGAGTTTGAGTTTGAATTGAGTAAAGAATACATCTTAAATGATGTGCTTTATATTTCTTTGAAATCTAAAATACGTTCGAACTGATTATTACATATTTGATGATTTAGAGTTAAATGCAGTCATTGAAGCTCCGTCTAGAAAATAATAAACTTATTCGACTTCATATTATCTAGGATCGTAAGGAAAACATACAACAAAAACAAACAACATGACACGGACGTAAGGTAAAATTAGGGTCATGTTCGAAACAATAACAAAACAAATAAAACATGAACATAAAGAGTCATAACGAGAAAACATGTTACAAGTGTGAGTTGTCAACGAGTGATATATGAAATTTTTAAACAAGCTTAGTCAGCTTGTTTGTGAAACAAGCTCGCTTTCCATTAGTTTTACGACAGTAGTTTACGGGTAATTAGTAAGCTCTGCCTGTCTTATCTCCGATTACCTAACGAGCTGTTACATCTATCAGCGGTTTTCTTAATCAGGGTGATGTAAAGTGGGCGCCATCTTTAGGACTTGCTATAGGTTTAATGCTTACGTGGTGCTTCATGTTGCCCATTTCCGAATAATATGACGCTCTATCAAGTTTGGTTGTTACTTGAGGTTTTCTGGAAATATTTCTGAATGCAGCAAAAACGTTTTATTTTTGTCGGTAATACTGAAATCACCTGACCATTAGATACCGTTTGATACATAATAGGTATGTAGTGCACAAAGTTTTGTTGTCAGAGATGGAATGCAACATCTGATAAAAATAATACCTTCCGGAACTTACTCCAAGACAATGTTTATTATCCAAAAACGATGCTACCAGATACGATGATTTTGAGAGTAATAAGATATGACAAACTCGTACAGATTTTCACTTCTAGCATGACACTACATTATCCCATTGCTAAAGTCGTAGACATTTAAAAAAAGTAATACTTTCGATATGAACAAATCAGCCAGTTTGTTATCCAAAAACCGGCTTAGAAAAGATATATGTTAAAGAAATTATAAAATGCAGAAGAAAAACAAAATAAGTAGGTGGTTCAAACCACAGTATAAGCATCTTAAAGTGGTCCCTACGCTTATAATGTGACCAGTGGAAGCATCTTACGACGTCAGACGAGTAATTCGGCTTGGAAGGTGATAAACCCAGGACAGCGACATCAGTATCCCAAAGTAAACACAACCCTTTCTTGTCACTTTGATGAGAATCCAAAGAAGGTTTTGAAACTCACTGATAACTCTGTTTGTGTTTGTAATTAACACGGAAAGAGTTTTACGACTAAATCTAATGGAACCCTTTTACCATGGTTTTGTTGATTGTCCGGAATAAGCACGCAGAGGTATTAAATGCTATTGTGATGGACATGGATAAGTTAATGACTTAAAAGGACACAAAAACTTGATATACCAACAGTGTTATTTAACATTTTTTTTTGTCAAAAGCTCACAAAAACATTGATATTCATTCATTTGAATATATTTATAAAGAAATTTGCAGTTTTGATAAGAACATAACAAATTCCAACATCGTTCACGCCCATATTCTGACACTACACTCCGATTGTACGAGTGAAATCTGAGAACCAGTTTTATTTGCCTGTGCTCTTGATGGACGAGAAGTGCCCATCTAAATAAAGTTTAATGCTGATACTGTTGTGGAGAAAAGTGCTATTCAAATATTAGGGATTTCATCACATTGCTAAGAGTTATATAAGGAAACGAATCTGTGGATTAGGTACCTAAACACACAGTGAAAGTATACTTAGCAAAAATATTCGTTATATCTACCTGCATATTTTGGAAATACGAATCGTAAATCCGTAATCCAAATTTACTTTCATCAGAATGACAATAAATGGGAATTCACTACTACAAAATACAACGATGATATTGAAATGTTATTTTATGCTCTATCTCAAGTTACTCTTCGTCGTGACTGCACTCTTTGCTTAGAGCCGAGCTCGCACGTGCTTTACCTGTAGTGTCATTTCTTAGAACCTACACATTTCTCACTCCATATTCTATTTCATTATGCACTTTATTATCACGGGCATTTTATTTACGAACATGCTTCATGGATTCCATATTGAATTTTATCACTGCTGTCGTTATAAAACATAATATTATGAGATCCGGTTATTACAGTCTGAGTCATTATCGAATTTCTATAACTTTCGGTGAATCTTAATTTAGTAAATTATCATCTTCCATAAGTTCTTTCTGGCCGGCTTGTTTTCTCCCGACGATGCAGTTAATATTATTGACCTATGAATGGTTCGACCATTTTCTAAATTGCATATACATCCCTCTTTATACGATCGGAACGTTGAACTGAGGACAGATCGCTTTCAATAATATTCCAACCAACCAACAAAGGCGTACCGTAATCCTCGGTGCATTTGAATGCTTCACTTATAAACAAACATAGAATATTATTAAAGCATAATATTAGTATTTCTCAAGTCCATAAAACTTTTTATATTATGCTATTCGAGATATTGCTGCCAAATAAAACACTATTGATGCACTAGAGTAGGATAATAAAGGATATAAGATAATAAAAAAGGCAATTTATTCTGTATCCGATTTGAATTCAAAATTAGAATAGATATGAACTTTAAAAATATTATTATTATTAAATATCAATACATATTAATTAGCCGATCGGTAGTAAGCGCCCGCGCATCCTACAAACGTTTACGATACGAGCGCGCGTGAGTTGCGTGTGATTCACTTTCCATTTCGATACACTTACTTGCTATAGAATTCCCGAATACAATGTCTACCGCATGTTTGACATGTTCAACATAATTTAATAAACAATGTGCATTTGGCAGTTGTTTGTGTTTGTAGACATTATTTGGTATAGTTTGAATTGAGGAAACACGTGATGTATACCGAGACAGTTCCGACTATTAATGATAACTTTGATTGTGAAATTATTTTAGGTACATCCTATCCTACTAATATTATAAACGTGAAAGTTTGTATGGATGGATGGATGGATAGATGTTTGTTACTTTTTCACGCAAAAACTACTGAATGGATTTGGATGAAATTTGACACATATATGGTTTATAACCAGGATTAACATATAGGATACTTTTTATCCCGATATTCTCACGGGATCGAAATTTATGCGGGTGAAACCGCGGGGCGCAGCTAGTTCAGAAATAACGATGAAAGCTGTAGTAAGGATAGTAGCAGGTGACGTTCTTTAGTTTCTATCCCATGTAAGAAGGCGTGACTTGACGTCGAAAGACGATGACTGCCTCGTTGATCTAGTGATCGCAGGTGCTACTGCTGAGCATGAGGTCCTAGGTTCGATTTCCGGGTTAGACAAAGTGTTATAGAATTTTTCCATCTAGATTTTCTTAATAGCAGCCCGTAGTCTGGAATTGTGCCTGGTTGATGGTAATCGGCTGACCCCTTATTACATGCGACTTATACATAACTGGCGAAATGTGGGTGTACTATATACAATAGGTACATCTCTGCCTATGCCCTTCGAGGGATACAGGTGTGATGTTATGTATGAATGTCGATATGTGACAAAGTAATGTTTATAACAGCTATAAGAGAGAAAATTAGCGTTATTTCACCAGCACCAAGTGACCTACAACGCGGTGCTCAGAACAATACGGTACGACACATGGCGAGTCAGTGCACTGGAGTCGCGGATCATTGTTCTGAGCAATTGTTACGTCTGTGAATCCGCGCTTGCAAAGCACTTCGTGAAAGCGCCGTTTCTCACAGCCATAGTAAACGATATTACATTCAATGTTAAGGTGTTCATTTCAAGTATTTTGTATTCTCATTGTAAAGGTAACGCGTGTAATTTCTTTACTAACACGAGTTATTATGTTAGTTCAGTGTGACGAGAGAAATTTTTAACCTCCATGATTTATTCACTTAATTCGCTGTTATTTCACTATACTTACATTTTTACCAACTCACATTGTTTATGTTAGGTATACTAATATATGTTCTGACTGACAGACATGATGTTATCCAAACACAATATAGCGGAATGCGACAGCTTCCTGATTACATTCAACAATTTTACATAATGTAACGTAATATTGTAAACAAAGCACGGAACGATGCATATAATGATCGTAAATGTCTGACTAACAACCGTTTAACAGTCGACAGTAATTAACACTGTCACCGCGTTGCACTTGGATTATTTATGAGCAGCATTACCTAAATGCTTATAACATCACATGACCTGTCTAAACAAGGTAGCAGTGATGGGAATGTGAGCGTAGACCGGAAAGAATGGCTAGCAATGCAGGAGACATAGGTAAACCTAGCATTAGGTGGTATGAAGAAGAGAAGGAGAAGACAGTGTCAGGGCCCTTACCCGTTCTAGATATATAAAACTCACAAATGTAATAATAATAATTAATAATTTTTATTTTCTCACCACAATATCCTTATAAAATAATAACAAAAAATAAACAATATTGTCCAGTCATGGGCTTAAAGAAAAATATTGTGGGAGACTGGTGCCTAAGCTAAGCCGAAGCCTGTATTTCAGGCCACCAGGTCTCCGCCCCAAATATACAATTTTATTATGGTTTCCCGTATACTAAAACTAATGTACATCCTTGTGGTTGACATGAAAATCATGTTCCCATGAAGATCATTATTCACAAAAGATCTGGACATGCTGCACTTTTTACTGTTATACGTGATTTCATGAGTGACCATTATCATGAAAGTAAAATTAGATACACTTATGCGTTTTAAATTGATACATTCTAAGATCTTGGGAATCTCGGTTTCTAGCTTTTGTACAACATTTTATTTGCAGCCTAGTTTTCGATTTGTATAGCTTCTTTTTATTCTTAATTTACAGTTTCCTGTTACTGTAGGTACTTAAACTGGCGAGTTATGAAATCCCTTTAAAAATTTTTTTTAACAAGTTTCTGACTAGTTACGACTCTGTACTTTATCATGGCATCATTCTTCAAAGTCAATAACTAATGGTTTGTTTTGACCATTTGAAGTAGTTACAGCTGATGCACCGTGCATTGATGTTTTAGTGATTAAGTGTCAGTGTGCACGCACAAGCTCTTGCTTCCGACTTGATGAATCAGTATCGTTGGTAAATCAATTATTTGATCATATTTCATTGTATGCGGAATGTCTAAGGAGCTGTAGAAGTAACAACTTTATCACTAAGCACTGCTGTTATTCTTGTTATTTATTTATTTTACCATTTATGTACACACATATATAAACAGACAATGAAAAACAGAACAGAAAAAATATGTACAGAGGTGATGCTTATTTCATAAGAAATCTTCTTATTCTTGTTATTCTTTTATGTTTCGAATTAAAAATTACAAACCGATTAGGGAATTTGCTTTCAAAAAATCTGTCTGAAAATTATTTTGACCATTATCAAAACTGGTTTCATTTTACATTCGTTCTTAATTTCTGAGAGCATTAAAAGAGACAATTTCGACGGAAAAGCGTGTACAAAATAAAATTTGCTACAGAATTACATAGATATCATCAAAACCTGAGACCTTTCACCTTGAGTGAGGCAATGATACTCAAAATATTCCACGCACGACCCCGTAATGTTACATCATTAATATCTCTACTTTCGTTCATTTGTTTAATATTGTCTAAGGTAAATCAAAACACATTGATGTAATCGTCGTCATTAACTATATTATATCAAATCATTCTTTGTATACCTATTATTATTGAAAACATTAGAGGTGAAGTTTACATTACGCAATACAAGAATCAAAATGACTCAATAGAGTTTTTGAATATAAATTATAACAAAAACTTTCCTGTGGTCTATGTGGTATATGAGGCACATTATTGGAGTGAGTTACTCACTCCAATAATGTGCCTCATATACCCTAACTCCGGACACATAAAGCACCACAAAAAATAGATTATCTAAGGCTTCAATTCCGATCGTATGATTACACCGCGGCATTCAAAGTTAGCTCACGTGATTCGATCACGGGTCAATGCATCTGTCAATCATTACATTATGAATGGAGGCATAACATGTTATAATCAAACAAGCATTTTGAATCATAATCAAGTTCAATGTTAATGTTTGATATTGATCGGAACACGAGAACACGGAGAACACCCACACACATGAGGAATCCACTCTCGTTTTCTATGTCGTTCAGGCCTGGCGCAATGAAGTTATAATTTATAGAATCGCTTTCAGTAATTGTGGTGTTCGGAATAATAAATTGTGCATTGGTAATATTAATTGATGGTTATAAAATTATTCTTATAATTGGTGTTGTAACATTTATTACATTGGCTTAGCTTATCTTGTTTATATCTTAAAATAGCTACGAATGGTGTAAGAAGACAGTAGAGAGCATATATATATTTATATAGCGCCCCAGAAAAGTTTTGAAGGCAATCGCGAATATATTTGTCCTACTACATATTTTGTCTAAAAGTTAATTTTTCACATTTCGTTGTCCATAGTTTGGAGTTAACTGATAGTAAGTATTCCAATCACAGAGCAGTTAACAAGCAGAGATTACAGGTCTAAGATTAACAGTGAGACATGTGAACTTCACCGCATTATTGCTCGTCTAGTCACGCGCTGTGCTTTCTCTGGCTGTTCCCACCCCGTGGCCTGAACATCCGTCACTTTGTTGACAAAGGATCACAATAGTATTGTCATTTCGCTAACAATGTTCTTGTAATGACCCCCTTGTTTGAAGTGTTCGTGATCATGGATGGGTTTTCTTTTCGTGGTGTATTGTGCAAGAATCATTTCGATAGATGTCCATGTAGGTAGATATTATACCATCGGTCAAACAGTACCCACATGATGTATAGTTGTTATTATTTTTTTACCTTGGGAATCGAGTAAATAGCATCAAGGCATCAAATATTTAAACAGGCCAGACAATGACTCTGCATGACCTGTGACGCCGGATATTGTCTTGATATTTATTTATAAACTTACCGACTTTGCAATTAATTTGGATGTGTTATAAACCTGTCTGTAGACAAATATTATTTCTTTTACTTATTTTAAGAATTTATACACTAAAGTTGATCACTCAGTTGCTTTTCATTCTGCGATAGGAGTGTGTTAAGGAGCTAATCGGGGGAACAGGTTTCATAAAATGGTTGTAAGATATAAAGATTTATCGTTATATTTTAATATAATATTATTGCCGATATCTGCAGGTGTTTTTAAGGAAAGTGACACGAAGCAAGGAGTTGTGGTACACCGCATTCCTCAATATATGGAAACATATGTATATACGTAAAGGGAATCGAAAAGGTGTTGCCATTTAAACTATTTAAATTACATAACCCAACAGCTATAAATAGACGTGATCACTTTATATTACATAGGTACTTACAATAAATATTATCAGAGGAATTAAAAAGTATTATCTAAGTGATATAAAAAGTGAGGACGAGTAGGTATTCCGTGTTGCAACAGCGAGTTACGAAACAGTAGTAATGGGAGGGTCCGCATTGCCCGCCTGCTTGGCCCTTTGCCCCTCGCCATGAAACGCGTTTATCCTACAATCTCTAAAGCAAGCCACTCACCATTATCTTTAGCTTTCTTTGGCATTTCAAACGTACTTGTTTATTGGTCTTCACTAATGTTTTCATCTTCAGTATTTGGTTTGGTGTCTTTTCTACATTATTTGATTCATTAATAAATGTTGTTGCAATGATCTATTTCTTTAAGTATTTCCCTGTTCTTCTTTTTTTTTTTGTCTTTGGAGTTTCTAAAGGACAATATCATGGATGTGTTCAGAGGACCATTTTTATAAACTTATTTCTAGATGGTCATTATAAACTCATTTCTGTTTTCCAATTTTGTTGACAAACAACATTCTTTTTTTATTCAACATAAAAATCAAATATCTATGAAATTGTAAAGTATCTTGATTGTTCGGTGACTTTGCAACCATTATATTCAAATGCTGAACCGTTTGGGAAGGTCCTAACGTATCAATTGTCAGTGGAACAATACCGACCACTTTTACTTTCAACCTGACATGTATATTAAGTATAAATATCTACTGATTAATGTGAATAGTGATGTTTCGTGATATATTGATAGTTTCCTTGCTTCCTGGAGAAAGTATGACATGTTATACACACAAAATCATTTTTCTTGTTTCTAACGTAATGTTTTGTCTGTATTTACTTTTCAATTATGTCCCAATAAAGCTTTCTAAACATTCCTAACGATATATTTATATAACTTTTCCTCCTGAGTTCACCTAAAATAATGAAGCATCGTTGATCTCATCATCGCTTGCCATTAGTTGTGATTGGTCAAACGCAAGGCTATCACCTAAAAAAATAATATAATACAAAGCTATCTAAGAAAGTACATAGTCACCTCTAACATCAACGATGACTATATACTAAATTGAGACGTAGATCACTATTGTCATCAAAAAAATCAAGTCACGATCAGGTTGACCGGCTCGTCAGCTTTCAACGAGCCTATTGTCGCTTCCACTTTGTAAATAAATGTTCTGTATCGGACTATCAAACGGCGTTGATTGAAATTTTAACAGAATAACGGATACAAAAGGTAACTAGCTCATTTGATTTCGTTGTAGATCAAATATAGAACCTTCAAAGCATTATATGTGTATATGGTGTGAGTGGCAATAAGACTAGAGGAAGATCAAAGACACGATGGATAGATTATGTGAAGGATTTCTTTATTAGAATAGGGGCGAATACTGAGAAGAGGAAGATGTACCTACTGATATATGTACATACATAAATTCACGCCTTCTTCCCATGGGGGTGACAGAAAGTCACCGTACCCCGTACAGTAGTATGTAGTGCAGCATTGGCAACTGCTACATTATAATTTTATCACGAACGACCTTCTTTTATAACGAATCCAACCTTATTTTTAACCAGAAAGGTTTTTCTTCATATTGGTTTTTTATTTTGAATCTAAAAATATCATGTCTTTTTTCTTGACGAGATTTTTCATTTTGAAGGATTTTTTTGGACACAGGACGGATTCTAAGTCTAGTGTTTTTTTTTTTAATACTTATTTTTTTTGTGCTTGAAATAATTCGCTGCAATGTTAACGCTGAGTATACACATATAACGGATTGAACGACCGAGTTCTGTGCGGTCATCCATTGGATCCAAGGGCAGTGTTCCCGAAAATAAACGAATTGTACATCACTGAAAACTGGTCTCGAGGCGAATTTCATGAAGACTCGATTTGTCTGAAGTCTGTAAGGCGAACTTGAATTCGCTCCACCCGCTACCCTAGAACTGGTTCTACGTCTGGACGTCTACAAGCTTCCTATTGGGAATCGAACCCAACACAAGAGGATTCTGTTACCGGCCAGCGAGGAGTCTTCCGACAGCCAGGGTGGAGCCTAGGACCGGATTTGCGTATAATTTGTAGCTTTGTTTTTATTTTCAGTAGTTACTATTGTCTCAATTTAGTAAAAACCTCGCTGCCTGATAAACGATTGACTTGGTGCAAAGTTACCCATTTAGGACGACCAGGTATCTATTTTGTTGCGAGAGTTATAGGATCGTTTCCAAACGTTTTACAAAAACTGTATATTCGTGAAACTTATTATAGGGCTCTAATACCAAGGACGTCGCGTCGGCGTTACAACTTAATCCTTTAAACTAATAAGAAGTATGTTGTGTCCTTTATTAAATTTGTTTACTTGTATTATTTATTTTACAAAATTAAAACGTGTACAAGCGAAGATTCCCTTTTATTTCGCTATAGTAGGTAAGGATCGTAGCAGGTAAACGAGGGGTTACGTTCATACATTCTGGTCATACACGGACGCTGGTTGCGAGTATGCACCTGACCTTTCTGAAGAATATCACCAATAAGGTCACTATGTGTCCTCATACGGCCTTCCGGCGTTTACGCACATTTGCCATGCAAATTCCTACTGATATGATTAATAATTAAAGACTCTACAATATTATTCAATTACTATACAATAAGAGAATCTACACAAATTGGTTCAGCCCATGTGTCTACACGGGCTGATCCAATTATACAACTTAGCAGTGTTCTAAGAATTTGAAACCAAACTTGATTCACCTACTTTAGTTCATTTTCACTTTCGTTTGTTTTCGTCTGTGAGAAATAGCATCACCGTTTTATGTCATAGCCAGAGGAAGAAAGCATTGTTGCGTTTTTGACCGTCAATTAAGTAAAAGTTCTCTTACAAGAGCGTGCGAACTGTCAGTTCGGAATTCTTCAATGATGAATGACCTGTTAATATTAACAAAGGATTTACTATTACTTGTGTTGGTCTTATTCTTCATCTTTATATTTTTTTGGTATTGTTAAGATCGGTGTAGAGAAGAGTTACTAGCACTTCTTATAAACTTGCTTCAACAACGTTTCGTATTGTTGGCATTGAAAAGAGCTCTTTCGATCTTAACATCTTCAACTAGCCAGTTGATTATGTCGCAGCAGCGGTCGCAGCGAGAGACGAAAATTCTCCTCTTTGTTCTGCCCTGAGTAGTACTCGTACTTGCTACGTACATAACCTCACACCTTCTTCGCATGGGGGAGTTACTTGGTAATTACTGAATAATACCTACCATCGAAATTCTATACAATGATATGATGACCATAGCCTTTTATGATGTTCTATTGTTCACAGGAGAGTGTTGTAACTAAACCTTATATTGTATCCACGAACACTATGTGTCCTATTCATTATTTATGGAGGCCTGTTACACGTTTATGATTTAAATAGAACATTAAATCATGTCATATGTAGCGGCTAGGTGTTGAGTCACTTTTTATGTATTCATTATTATAATTTCTGTTTATAATGATCTGGGATTTATGTAAGACAGGAAATGTCAATTATTTTTTTGTATGCAAGAACACTAAGTTATTTATGAAACAGTGACCTACTGACTGAGAGGAATCAAATTACTTAGTGTTTATAAAATAACAATGTTTTAAATAGTTGTACGTATAACGATGAGCCCACGTCAGAATTCCCTGAACGATTTTACTTTTCTTCACGTATTTATTTAAATGATGATGGCACTAGCGTGTGGGTAGCATACTTGTGTAGAGAAGTTTCGAAAATCGAACGCAATACGACTTTTGAATTGATCATTGCTGATTTGGTTACAGTTTGCGCCAAAACATACGTTTGTGCGTGATTGCACTTCAAGAACACTCGGGCGCACCCAGAATTTACTACAGCTATAAATATATTTTAGGCTTACGCAACTGTGATGTATGATGCTGAAAATTATTCAAGTTACACAAGTAATTGCAAACGCATGGATGGTCACTTGGTTACTAACTTGTGGATTGTGTAACTTAGAGACAAACAACAACACTTAAAGCATCTACAATAATTATTACAAGATTCATAAGTATTCTCACGGCACTGACCTCTGATTACAGCATCATGGTAAACAGATGCATGAATGTCGTATTAATAGGAGCATTTCTCATAATAATAACTGCAGCGTATGTACAGTCACGAGCGACCAATATGTCAACTCTTGGCCACTTTCAATTGCGTTTTTTCGTCTAATAACGAATGCAACATTGAAATACGACACATTACATAAACGTACGGGTTCGACAATGCTATGTTAGTAACAACATAAAATTTCATTAAAAAATAAAGGAGTAAATCGCTTTTGAATAAGGCCGAGTGTATACATACTTTTGCTCGTGACTGTAGGTTCTTATTGAACTAGCAGGCAGCTGTATAGGAAATCATAGGCTTCGTCTGCATATTTAACTAATTGAATAATTACTTACTTGCACGTTTATTTTACACTGTAATCCGTTTCTAATAAGAAAACATCTAGATCATAATTCAATTCAAAACGTGGCGTCTTCCGATCGCGACCATTGACGGTATATTATGAGAAAAGAGAAAAGTGTAAAGAATGGCAACTCGTGGGAAGCATCTACAATGGCCCCGATATGTCACGACGAGTGTTTCACTATATTTTCTAATTGTTAAATTAAATATACTTAGAACCAGAGTACCTACGCTATTATCTCCAGAAGGATGCTCCCGTCCATAATTCATATTTTTTTGTTTCTTTTTTTTTCAGATATTACCGGTGTTGCTAATAGCTGTGGTCACGAGATGTAAGTGCGATCCCGCAAACGGGTTCAACACACACGGTGGGATCAGCGCATCACAGTTCGGGACGCTGCTCAAGCCGCCTCCGCCACCACCGCTGCCTCCTGTGCCCGTGCCTTTCCACAAAGGCCCAGAGAGAAACCAGCGACAGAATGCAGATGTCGGATATCAATACCAATCACCACCACCCCCACCTTTAGGATCTAGTGACTTCAAATTCCCAACCCCTTTCTACAAACAATACAATTTCAACTTTGTTCCACCTCCCCAACCTTTCTCTACAACTCCATCGCCAAGCTTATTCCAAAAAGTTTCAGGATGGCTTTTCCCATCGCAACAAACTAGTTATGCAGGATCATCTGTATTTAATAACGCAGGACCAATAAAAAAGGATTGTAATCCTTGTAATTTAGTGCCATGGTTACCAGTAATTAGATACAATTTAGGAGCTAAAAATGTATATCACAATTCATTGCCAACATACGGACCGCCCAGTCCTACAGCTTACGCTAATATGTTAAAGGTTCATCCGCACCCTTTTAATTCACAAAGCCAAGATAATAGGCCTCCGCAATTATTACCTGGATTGCCGCACACAAACTATGGCCCACCTAATCTTTCTTATAATGGCGGTGCTGTGAGAGTTGTGAGCTCAACTTACGGTCCACCAAGTGCAACACATACTTTAGACGCTGTATCACCAAACCCTCCGAGCTCTACGTATTCTCAGCCAAGTTCATCTTCTGGCATACCAAGTTCTTCATTTAGTTTACCCAGTAACTCATTTGATTCTCAATTCTTACCTACTCCATCTCATGAAATTACAAACAACCTCTACAATGTAGCTAGTTCAACCATCCAACCACCTTCTTCTTCATACGGGACTCCCTCCCCATCTTACGGAGTTTCTTCTTCATCGTATGGTACTCCTTCTTCGTCGTATGGAACTCCTTCATCATCGTATGGTACTCCTTCTTCATCGTACGGTACTCCTTCTCCACTGTACGGAACTCCGTCTCCGTCGTACGGAACGCCTTCTCCAGGGTATGAAACTCCACGTCCGGTTATCACAAACTTCCAACCCGTCACTCCACAGTATGAACCTGGAACTTTAAATAAAGAACTGCCGCCACAAAATGACGTGGAATTATTGGACGACATAACTCCTAATGGAGAATTACAGTTGCCGAAAGTTTCACATCCAACAACATTTAAAAATTCTTACGGTGAACCTATTACAAATACACATCTATTTGATATTTCGTACCCTGTGTCAGCTACAGCAGCTGAATCATCTAAAGTAAAAACGCAAGTATTACCACATGATAATACGAAACCAACAACACCCAATACGTCGTTTGCCCTGGCAAATCCAGCTCCATTTGCACTAAATAGAGGCAGAAATATCCATACGTTACAGCCTGTCGCACTTCCTAATCTAAGTGTTTCACCTTTACCACCGATATTTAATGCCCGACCTTTCAGACCTATGCCAACGAAATTTCCTAAAAATTTTCTCCAAGGTATCAATCAGTTGCAACACACTAACAATAATGTCCATATAGAACAAAGTATACCTCTGGCAGAATTCACCCATTCTGTAGACTATCCTGCTACTATTATTCAATCACCTATTATTGAAATAGATCCCCCATCAAACTTCAATCAGTCAAAAGCATATAGAAATATACCTAACAGTTACGTAGTAGATGAAATTAGGGACATATCGTCACAGGCTTCAGAAGATCATATTTCAGCAACAAAATCGATTACAGATGCGAGTTTTGAAAGCACTGGGGGTGATGTCGGCAACGAGCTGTATGACACTGGTGTACCTGCAGATTTAAAACCTGTGTCTCGTGTTCCTTCTAATCATAAATTCAATTTTGTTGATTTGAGAGGAATGAATGATGACGATGTTGATAAATACCGCACAGAAAATAATTTACAAAACATCGATTCACCTCTCTTGTACCTAAAGCCAAGTGCACCACATAAAAACCATGGTAACTTCATATTAGCCATATCATCGCCTGTACCAGATAATGAATACGAAATTTATGATGATATTCCCACAACCGTGACACCACAGACCCCTACTATTACAAGCAGTTGGGATGAAAGTAGAGCTGAGTATAACACATATAAACCTAAGATTGTCCAAATTATAGTACCTTACACAACAGGAAATAAGCAGGCAGAAACAAACGAAGACTTTGTGCAAATGTCACAAGATTGGCCCTCTACACCAAAAGACGAATATCAAGCTCGTAAAGTTCCATCTAACACAGAAAATTCTTATGTGAGTCCTATAACAGAAAGTTATAATACTGCAACAACAACGACTGAAGATACACAGGTATTAGAAAACTATGACTCGGACAGATCGAAGGATTTCTATGACGTGAATGAACCACCTTTTGATATAATTAAACTCCAACACACTATAGATGACTGGACGGAACAGGAATATTCTAAACAGTACAAGACCCCACAAAAGACGCGTAGCAGCGAAAAGCATGCTAAGCAGATACCTGACGACTATTTTACGACTGCCATACCGACCAATTACGTAACAACGACGAGTAATTATAATTACGAATTCTATGACCACGAAGGTTCAAGTAGTTTTCAAAACATAGTCACAGATGAAAGCAACAATACATTTAGTAAACCACGAAAAGAATACAATACAATAGAGAGAACGAAAAATAGGCACAACAGCGGCAAAAATGAAGAGTTAGATGAAGTACAAAAGCTTCATATTTACACAGCAGCATCGTCTTTCCGCACCACTAGTTCGACTACCACTACCACTCCAGCTCCATGGGGTAAAATACAAACAGCCATATCACCTTTAACAAAAGAAAAAGTTTATGTGGTGACTTCAAAACCTTGGAGGGATATGCGAAATGTGTCGTCTGAATGGTATGAAGTAGAACCCTTCGAATCTAAGAAAACGAATGCTGACAGTGAGGTCTCAGCGTCTAGCAATCTTCCTTTCAAGTCTCCAAGGTTTATGAATCGACCATCATTTGGCTTTACTTCAGGAGGAAAGATTGAGTCTGATTCGTCGTATGGATTTTCTAAAAGCTGGTATCAAAGCAGTGAGTATAAATAATTATTACTGAAACATGTTCTGTGCCGCGGATTAGATTAAAGACTAGATTTAAATTGATGTTTTACTTTCAGTTAACGAGCTGGAGACTCAGAAGGAGAACAATAGTACGTCCTTGCCAGAAGCTAGCCAACAGAAAGTTACCACCACTAACTTGGACGAGGTTTAATTCTTAATATTTACTAACTTTCTTTTAACAGTTTTTTTTTAGATCTTATCACACAATTCAATTTAAATTAAACTTTAAAGAGCTAAATAGATTTTTTTCTTAACTGTTCATGATAATAATGTACAATAACAGTATAATAATAACGATTTCAATAGTCAATGCAGGACGCATTGGTGCATCAATAAAAAAATTACAATCGAATTACAATTCCGGCACCAATTTCGTCGAGAGTTTCACATTAGTGTGATAAGAGCTTTAAATATAGACACACCTATAATTTTACAATATTATCCATTATTATGATAACTTATAACATCTGCCCCACTATGTAATAACACTAAAATAGTTCGCAATAACCATACATAACGATGTATGTAGCACCGTATACTTTAGTGTATATAGAAATTTCACTATAGTAATCACTCATTCAACGATTTTCAATACTTAAACCACGTGTATATACATGCACAAGTATTTCCTAAACCTTTTTCATGAAACTTCTGTTATTATTAATACATAATATATTTTATGAAAAAGTTTCTCTTAACAAACACCCTAAGTATCAAAACGTAAGTCTATCTACTATAAGCCAGAGAATATTAAAGTACAAGCCTATCACTAATTCATATTTCGTTTTATTTTTCAGGACAGCACGACTGCAAACCCTTATAATGGCTGAAAAGTGTTTTAAAATGTGAACTAAAACTGTAACAAGTGACAGTGGCGATTAAAATATAAAACAACTTTTTGAAGTTAGTGCGTGAAACAGAACAATTTAAGAAGAACGCGAAGATATAATAAGTGTTCTTTTTATTTTGATCTTATATACATATTATTAAAAAAAAGTGTACATGGACACTAGTTAATAGGTAAAGTTAACCAAAGTGGGACTTCATTAAACATTTTTTCATTAATTTTAAATGTAATCATAAAATATCCATCCTCTAGAATATTTTAGCTTTAATTCATTAGGACAAGCTGCTACATATGTGTACCACAAGCGGTTCAAACCTGTACCAGCTCGTCCCTGAGAGGTTTAAGTAGATATGTTTTGAAGTATTATGTGTAATATCTAAAATTGTAATAAAACTGAGTTTAGCAGTAATAAATTTTTGTAAATATTGAATTGTAAATAAATGAATGAATCGTGACGTCATTTTTACTGGTCTCCCAAATTAAACACATTGTAACTTTGATCGAGATAAAATATACTTAAACTATTATACAAAGGTACTATGTTACTGGCTCAGGTTCAGGTTTTGTTCTGTCTTTTAACCTGAAGTACAGGAACTCTGCACTCCAAGATATAATTGTTATTAATGTGACGAAGTTTAACACGATGATTGGCATTATGTAGGAGCCCGAAGCCTCGCGCACTCGAGCTGAAATTAAAAAGACAAAAATGTTATAAAAGAGTAATAAGGTATTTTATCTCTACGGAAAGAAGGACAAACAGTTTGATAAATCTAGACACAAATGTTTATCTTCTCACGCAAATTGTGAAAGTTTTTTGAGGATAATAGCGAACTAATGGTTGATTGTAAAACATGGTGCTAATTTGCAAATCTACCTAACAAAGATATGTTATTCTGTGTACCAGTATTAAATATAGATATAGAATTTTCCTAATCCTGTGTAAAGAAACGTAATAAATATGATTCTGGCACCCGGCATTGTCCGACATTAATTAGAAGTCAAACAAAGGTCACAGCAACAAACTGATAGTGTCAGGTTAGTGAGTATAGTCACGTCACGACATCGACACCACATCACTAACCACCAACACCTTGTTAGTCCTCTATTTCAGCACCACGTTCATTAGATCCGTGTCGCGCTCTATTTAGATAATTATGTGCTACATTAGATAAATTAATTGTTTCCAGCATCTTTCGTTCGCCTAGGTTTTGTGTTGTAAGTTTCGAGTTCGTTAATGAATATTATAAATTATCAGTTGGCCGCAGAAATTGTTCCATGCGAGAAATAAAGTCATGACCTGTAGTCGTTATAATAACACGTTCTAGGTACCTACCAAAATAAAATAGAAGGTATGGTTTTAGTAACTTTTGCAAAATATCTCCATTACCAATAAATGGACCAATAGAAAAGTAACCGGTTAAATCTTATCAGTCGACAGCATTATGAGTAGGTAGGTGCACTTACTCAATAAGGTTCCGATAGTGAAGATGGTGATGCCGCTGAAGAACATTTGGATCCCGGAAGCGAAGGCCAGTCTGTGGAGGGGCACGTAGTTGGGGATCACGATGTTGACGTACACGGTCCTCATAGCCTTCGTGATGCCGAGAGCCAGCGACACGAATAGCATGCCCATGAAGGATGACGTGAACAGCATCACTGAAAAATATTAAGTGAAAGTTCAAAACGGGTTACATATGAAAAAATCGGTCCTCGCACCTCTGCAAGACCGATTTTTTCAAATGTTACCCGTTTTACAGGAATCTATTATGGTATTTCAATTATGGAATGATTTACTTTCAAGTGAATCCGAACGACAGGTATTCCATGTTTTGCTAAAAATGCATCAGATTTTGTTGTGTCTATATTTGTTTTTTGCGAGTCAATGTAATTATGTAATACCTAGATCAGAAGGTAAGTCGGGTACAAAATGCAACATTCAAGAAGTAGTTACATTTGTAGAAATATAATTTTAGCATTAACAAACAGTTGAGTGTAACTTGAAAAATACTTAAAAAGGTTCATAATAGCAAAAACGAGGAGTACCAAGAACAACTTAAATTATTCAAAAACATTATTTGGTTCTGTACCTGTACAATGATGTTAGATGTATGAACTAACTAACAACAATAATAAATCATAAGGTTACAAACAAACTGTCATAAAGTAAATAACTTTCACTATCGAATGGTATCAGTCCATAAATCTAAAAGACGCAAATGCTCGCCATTCATCAATGATATTGGAGCATTTAAATACATTTACACACAAAGAGTTTAACAACCTACTAAACGACATTGATGTACATAAAACAGTAAGAAATAAAGTATTGTTTGTATGAGTTTGTGCTCCTTTATCAATTACTCAGGACTATGATGCAGACGGTCATTTACACTAAACCGATGCTGATAAATATTTATCTTTGGGTTAGTCCTGAAACAGAGCTGTAATAATTCTTAGTAAAAATATACTTACTGCTTCTGGTGAAGATAATCATAAGTAAACTGACCATGTACATCACACGCGGTGACTTGTTGCACCATTCTCCGATAAACGGTGACACAAATCGAAATAGCGTATCCGAAAAGCCTATGACTGACATCAGTTTTGCTATATCTGCTGTTTCAAACTGCATCATGTCTTTGAGAATGATTGGCAACAACAGTGAGAAGTTCGTTTCCACACAAGCAGCTATTGATAGACCAAATATAATGTTTACGAATATTGGATCACTCAAAAGTGTCAGGTCGAAGAACTGAATGAAATGATCCATATAACCCTTTTTCTCATTTTCTTTGACAATTTCCTTTTCTTGGGCATTTCTGTGTTTTTGATTCTCTGTTTCGTTAAATATATTTATGGAACTGCTTAGATTAATTTCCTGAGACTCCCACCACTTGTATCGAGACTCTAACAGTGGTGCATCGGGCAATTTGTTTCGTATATCTGGGTGTGATATAGCATTTCGAGTTTGAAGACTAGAGCTACTATTAAGAGACCGCATTGATAGACTCTTTAACGGGATCACACCGTTTTCCGCAGTTTCTTCGAGCTGTGGCGGTAGTGAAGCAATATCTGTAAAAAATTAGGTGACAATAGAACATATGTTGCGCTAAAAGTACTGAACATATAACATTTGAATAATAAAATAATCATACCAACAACTTTAGACGAAGGAGTTACACTACCGTTAATAAGCTCTACTTCAGGTTCCTTATTTAGAGGCTCTGCTTCTTCTGATGTGGGTGGATCTCTTAAGTACCACTTAGCAGGTCTTAGTAAACAAGCAGCAACAAGCGAATGGAGACAAATTGCACTTAAAATTAATACTGCGTATCTCCATCCGTAAGTGTACATCAAGAAACTCATAAGTAAGGGCATGTATATAGACCCCAGTCCTGTGATAGACATGCCTACGCCAACGGCTCTTCCTCTTTTATCTTTGAAAAATGAATTTATTGCTAGCGTGAACGCTCCCATAATTGCAGCTACACCCATCGCTGAAATTAAAATGATATCAGGTTTCATAAGGCGGATCACACGCTAAAACACACCACGCGACAGGGCGTGGAAAAGGGAGCCAAATTCCCGCGATTTATAAAAAAAACACGCGGGACACGTTATCTGCGCCCCGTCGCGTGGCGCGTTACAGTGTGTGATGCGCCTAACGCAATGAAATCTAAACATATGAATATTATCAGCAGATATGGGTACTTACAACATATAATACTGTAAGATAAAATAAATTGCCAAAATTCAGTTGCTGCTGACATCATCATTAGACCAGCTGATATGAATATGGCGCCCAACACGGCAATCTTTCTGTACCCGAAGCGACTTAACATAGGTCCTCCGAAAAACGACAGTAGCATTCCAATGCTATGATTTAAAACAATTACGAAGGTAACTTGTGTAGCTGTCAGATCGGTATCGTTCAACACCAAAGCGAAACCAGCGATCAAGGGAAGAACCACCACCTGAAAAACAATTAATTCTTTAACAGCAAGTAAAGTATATAAATGAATAATTATGATACGTAAGATGAAAATATTCCGAAAATGTTAGTGGGCAGTTGTTGGGGGAAACAGATCATGAATCGTACTATGGAGTTTAATAGAATGATTTAGAATAATAAGTTTCCTTACTTTAACCGAACGAGTGTGCGGATTAGAATTGACCTGTCTGGATTAAAGCTTAGTTCCGTCTTGTTGAACCAATTCTCTACCTATAATTAATTGCTTTCTTTTTTGTTGTAGTTCTTTTTTATTGTTGAGGGGATTTCCCTCGCTCTTCATTCTTATCTCTATCACATTGTGAATGTTTTACCCTACTACGTATTTTTTTTTATATTCGTTAGTCTGGACCCTTGCCTTTTGTATATCTACTTTTTAGTCCTTACCAAAATTTTTAATAACTCATGTATCATATAAAAAAATCAGTAAAAAATATGAGAACTTATTATTTATTAACCACATATTAGTAGACCGAAAAAAATAATTGGAAGTAGTTTTCTTTAGATATAAATGAGCTGTGCTGATTAAAATAAGCGATGTTATGTAACAATCATAATTAATGTGATAAAATAATTCTATCATGCATGAACGATATGAAAAGTACCTATTTGGACATTTAAAAAGATTATGATTATTTATACAATGCGATTCATAAAAGGTAAGGAATTGAGGTAGGAATTTGAGTCACTTTACCAATGAGCTAAGAGTATATTGAGATAAGACGATTAATCAATAATTAAGAGTCGGTTGACTCTTTACATAAAATGTGTCATATACAGGGTGATTTTTTAAAGACCAGCCAAATTTAAGGATGTGGTACATACCATCAAACTGAACAACTTTCTCCATGGGACCAACATCGTAATCGCGAATAAAAATTCAGCCGTCCCATACATTTAGGTCGAGTAGGTATTGAAGTTTTCTATGGGACAGTTGATAAAATTTTCGCGATTATGCTATTTGTCCCATGGAGAAAGTTGTTCAGTTTGATGGTCTGTTTAGGTACTTAATTACGCTCGGTCCTACATTAAAATAATGTTATTGTGTAAGATAACGTATTAATAGTTTCGCGATCGAGTTATCATATGTAGTTGTAAAATATAATCTTGATAATTTTGGAGAAGCAATTCAGCAAGAAGGAAAATGTGCGTTAACAAATATTTTTCCTTGCTTGCAGGTCACTTCCAAAGTGCACTACGTTAGTTTTGTACCTAGTTTAACAGCTTAAAGTTAAACTAATGAGCTCTATTGTATCTTAAATCTTAACAGCCTTTTGATAACCACTGCTAAAAACGCGGCAATGGGAATGACTGAAAAAGGAGAGCACCGCAATCGCGCCACGCTTCGCTTTTGGTACCAATTATGGCACTCAAAATGGTGATTACAATTGTTGTTATAACAAAGTAGTAAGACTACTAAGGATAAGACATGAAGAGGATTCTTTCCATAGTCTTTATTACACACACAAAGTAATATTAGGTAAACTTAGAGAAATCAAAAGCTGAAGTGACAATGAGCCAGCCATATTAGCCGTAGAACTGTTGACAATTAGGGTAGGTAGACGTGTTCCTGGGTGGAGACCGTGAGTCGGAAAACATACCTAGGGTAGGACATCTAGAAAGAGAGAAGATGTTCACAGGGTAGCTGATGACAGCAGTATGAGAGAGGCTTACAATGGCCTACGATTGGAGAGGTCTATCTATATGTTCAGCAGTAGACAGTTAAAGGCTGGTGATAATATGGAGAATAAGTAAAGTGATCTCCAATAATAATATAACAAGTTTTCTTTCATGAACAATCACTTTCGTTACCACATTTGACAAATCTGTATAAACTTTTAATGCCGAGCGTAGTTGGTAAAAGTAAAATTAAAACAATAAGCTATAATTTAAATAGATTCAGAGATGTTTGATGCCTACCTAAGTCATGTCGTAGAAAGTCTTTCATCGCGAGAAAGCAGCTAAGATAGCAGAAGAGAGCTACTCTTGCTATAGATGTCTGTCAGTCCTTGTGGACTATAGTTAAGACAACGTTGCTGGCTGGAACGAAGTGGTTGATTCGGGATATTTAACAGCAGTATAGGTTTTATTCACTCGTCCAACATAAATGTATACCTACTTAACGTTGAACACATAATAAAACACAGCATTTAATTGATAAGAGGCGTCTCGGTGATAATATCACAACATCATATGCATGGCATGACTATATGTAGACCTAATTTATTGTTAGCTTATTGTTTATCACATAAAACGGTCGTAAAAAGAACTGTACATTCAAATTCAATTAATACTTCATTGTCTGTAAACGCAGTTTATCAGCTTTAAGACTTCCAAAACAAAATTACCTAATATAACTTTATAAAATGTTAATGTATGATTGGTGTGATAAGTAATAAAATTATACTTACGTTATTTAAAGCGTATGCTATGGTCACAACCCACCCGTAGCCCCCGTCGGGGGGGACCTTATTTGTTTCAATATTCATTTTGAGTTCAGGAGCACTAATCACATTTCGTCAATCAAAACTTTTGCCTAAATAATTATATAACTTTCGAAGTTAACGTCAAGTCACAATTAATATACATTTTCCATCACTTGTGTGGTTTATTCACAGTTTTTCCTAGAGAGATTAATGACCCTTAGTTCAGTTTCAAATTGATTAGCAACAAATACGTGAATGTTCGTAGCACTGTCTACATGTTATGTTAGTAACATACACTGTAGACGTATAGCGAATATTCACAGTCGTTATCGGTTCGACTTTAGTAATATGTCTCCTTATCATTAAAATGTCATTACGTGCTCACACGTATTTAGGTCTATCTTAGAAAATTATCAGAATCAATGTAGATCTGACTAATGTTGTTTTAGGCTAGTTTTAAAGGTTGTAAAAATTTGATTCTCGGGCTTTCCCCCCTATAATCTAGTAAGCACGACTGAATTGCGTATTTTTTGTGCAGTTATTGTTGCGTAAGATTTAAGTAGGTACCCAATTTTCCTGAAAGATTTTTTTTTTCTCTTTTTTAGACAACTACATTTTACTTTGTGAATAAAGACCTATAAAATACTTAGACAGCTAAATAACATGTAATATTAAAGTTGAGTTAGTTAATTCAACTTTTGATTAAAATCAATATTAGTAACTAATGATGTTGATTAAAAAATCAACATAGTAAATCAACATAATTAGTTACTAATGTTGATTAAAAAAACTGAAGTAAAACTTTAATTTTTTAATGCTAAAGATTTTCAGTAACATGTTTATAGTATCTACCTATTGGTAATGATAGTTTTAATAATTTCCAGAGGGGTGATTGCGTAATACACTAACAGTAGCAATGGCTTTCATTTTGACAATTCAACAACATTCATTCCGCTATTTACGTTGTTGAGCAAACAATTTTTTCGAACATACGAGTATACCCAATGGATTAGCAACATCCTTCAAAAAGGGTACCGGTTATGTAGGGTTCCCGTTTCTGAATAAATCCTTTGTTCTTCTTGTCATTACTATTTGTGTAAATACTTATTTACATAGGCGCGTTGCACTGATAAGGAGTTATTTAGGGCACAAACCGAAACAGTAAAAGTATTCCGAAACAATGATTATGTACTAATAGGTCATAATTAGCATTTAACTTGATGGATGACGGATAATTAAACAACTAAAAATATGTTCTCGTTAACCTAAGCTCTGATTCAAGGTCACGCATGGTTTTAATTTCTTTATCTTCCATAATATTATATTGATAAAATATTAATAAGAATAACTTCGAACGTGGCTATAATCGTTTCAATAATTTGTTTTTTTTTTCAATGAAAAAGATTTGTACATTTAAAAAAAAATCTATTTTTGCAAACATTTATTTGAAGATTTTGAAGTTTTCCTAAATAGTGTATCTACCTAGGCAGTTATATCTTATTTAACTTCTAGGTAGTGTTGAAATAATGTTATCATTTAATCCTATAAGCATCATTAATAGGTAACTAATTCATATGTATAGATAGGTATGACCTCATTTTGCAATCTTGCACATTATTAACAAGATTGTTGGGGAAAATCGTCGTAAAATAATTTCACTTGACGTCTACAGCTTAGAGTAGGTGTCAGAAAGGAATTTAAACTATATTTGTGTTCTGTTTTACAACCATAATTATACAGTGTGGGTACTCTGACTCTTGGGTAAATATTGCTAATTGAGAACGACAGGCGCTATTTACATTAAAGTGCCTATCAAATAAAGTTTTCTTCACATACAGCCGGCGTATGGTTGCTAAGTTACAAATACTGGCACTATCGATAACACAAACATTCACAGTGGTCTAGTGAACGATAAATATATGGGTCATTTCTAATTTATGATCAACTAGGTACCTAGCTAAGTAGGTACCTACATCACCAATTCTAAGTAATAATTAAATTATAAATATTAAAACTAAAACTTTGACACTACACACATTAATAAAGACACAACACTCATTACGTCAAATCAACAAACAAATGTTTGCACTTGTCATTTATTTTTAAATGCATTGTACTAAAGGGCACACACGTCAAAAGATGCGTCCGCGCCGTGACGAATTCCGTTTGACCTGTTAACTCAGCTATTGCTCGAGTACGGGCGACACGGGTTAATCAAAATCCGGCGGCTATTAACCAATGATGCATCATTGGTCCATAGTAGCCTCACAAAGGTTATTTCCTTCATCTCGCTGTAAATCTATTTGTCGACTGTTCCTCTTTAGAACGTTCCTCTAACAGACTACTTTGTTGCAGATTTAAAGACCATATAACCACTTTATTATTAATTTTTGTAACTAATAGGTATACAACATATCCCGGAATTAACGTACACCACCAAACACTCTCTCTCTCATTAGAATATTATGTTATATTCATAAAAAAATAATATTATGTATAAAAACTTGTTTTTTATTAACTTAATTAGTTATACTGATTGTGGGAGAAAATTGTAGTCACATTACAAATCTACGCATGTACACAGTCGCACACGTATAAGGGTCTAGCGTACTAGGTACTTCATCCACTTGGTTTGTTTCAACTGTACAGCGGAAGTGTGATAGTAATTTACGTAGTTCCAATTATTTTTGGGATAAAAAATTACCTATATTAAAAAAGACAGTAATCGATTCAGTAAACGATTCTGAACAAACTACTTTCATAATGTGCATTAATTCAGTTAGACATTGTATAATAGTAATCGTTTCTCCTTTTCCTTAGGTATTCTCAACACATTAATAATGTTGGAGGATACTCAAAGGCCTTCGAGGATCAGTTCAGTGGTTATGCGATATAAGAATATCGTTCAACCACTAAACTGCAACCAACGACACTATTTTTCCCTACTATAAATATTTGAATGTAGGTAAATCACTGATCATGAATTTTAGAAATAGCAACCGAAAGATTCGGTTGCTAAATCTCTTTTGCTTTTAAAGAAATGTTTAACTACTGCAGCATGATCAGTGTCTACCTATCTTATCTTTTGAGAGGCGTCAACCAACTCAATTCCCGTAAAAACCAGAAAAACAATCTCGCGTAACCCCGGATGGTCAAACTGAATCACTCGCTGAAAACATGTCCACTAGGTACCTACTAATTTTGTGTCCATTCGTATCATTTTGCAGGTCTGGTTTTAAATCTCTCTTATCGAACATTTGTGTTACTAGCGTAAATTGTGAGTAAATAAACAATTAAAAATCATTTATTAAAGTCACGAGGATTTTTATTTATTTAGGTCAAGTATATGCCCAATGCAAACGATAATAATTTTCCGACGTACCTAAATCATTAAAATGTTGTAGACAAAATTGATATCGACGCTTTGTCAATGCAATTCCAGTTCTGCAAACTCCGAAGGATAACTTACAATCAAATAGCTTCTTAAAAATAGGGCAGTTAAATAAAACACGAAGAAAAGTAATATTAATGTAATAAAATAAGTATAAAATAGACTAAAGATAATTAAGCTTTAATAACATCATGTTCGTCAGTTTTCTGTCGTCTTGCTGTGATGAACTTTTCAAGTCCCCAGGACAAGGCGGTTAGCCAAGTGAATATGTTCAGACAATGCAGCGTCACTGCTGTTGAAGCATTGTCTTTGATCCAGCCTATAAACACAAAGAAATAAATAACACTCTGTATCTTTGAAAGCAATTTAATAAACGAAATTGATTTAATAGGTAATTGATTTCTACCTTCGCCAAAGCATAAAAGATTAAGGACCATGCAATATATACAAAAAAAAGTGAATTCTGCTTACCAACAATAGGTCCCAGAGAAAGGTAAACCATTCCAGCTGTAATCAGTTGAATTCCTGTAGCCCCTGGCAGCTTATGCAGAGGAACATGAGTAGGTATGACCAGGGCCATAAATACAGTTCGCAGTCCTTTTCCGAAGCCAATCATCACAGCTACCAGAATGACCACATAATACTTTTGACAGTACGCCAGAACTGAAAGAAGAATGAGGACGGTCTGAGAACTTCTATTGGCTTTTTTTTTCATCAACTTACTCTACATTAAAAAGAACTGCAACGTAAATATAGACCTTTCCATATAGGAACGATTAGTTTCTTTGGTTGCGAAGCAAAAGAGCCAAACCCAATTTGCCAAGATCGTCAAGAACAATATAAATTATAAATAAAATGAAAAGTATATTACCTACTCTTCCCATAGCCATCGTCATCACTCCGAAAAGAAAGAATGAGTTATTGTCCCATCCAATTTTACCAGCGACAAACGGAATGCAGAACCTTACACAAATGTCAACCCCAGCTAAAAGTGACATAAACAGGGCCACTTCAGATTTACTTTTCCCATAGTCACCGAGAATAAATGGAGTCAAAATAGAAAAATTCAACTCATTGAAGTTAGCTAGAGTAATGCCCAACATCAAGTTGATAAAAGTATAATCCTTTAATAAATCTAAATCAAAGAACAAGGAAATTTTTTGACAAAACGTCAATTGTTCTTCTTCATATTCCTCATCTGCGACCTCATCTTTTTTCTTTTCCTCAAATACATCATCGTCGTCATCATCATTGTCATTTTCCTCCATCTTTGTCATCAATAGTTTCATCTTCTCAGTTTTATCTTCGCTTTCTTTTAAATATTGCTCCAATTTTAACGATGCTTGTTTTAATACTTCACTTTCATAATTAAAGTTATTAGATTTTCTTCTGTGTCGTGTACGATACGACTGATTGCTGTGATTATCTTTCAGATATTGGTTTTCATCTTTTTCTTCATTTTCTTTTGGAATTTTAAGTGAGACATTACTGTGGTTATCCTTATTATACTTTTCACCATATTGCCCATCCATTTTAAAAGATTTAATGCTCTTGCTTCCAACGAAATGCTTTTCCGCTCTATCGGCTATATCTTTGGCATCGGCTGGATCAATTTTTTCTACAACTGCCTTTTCGTCAGCTTTCAAATCTTGAGGAGCCTTAAGTGTAGGACAGTCTTCTATTTCTGATTCTGGAATCTGTGTCTCTAATGTAATAGACGTTTTCCGTTTAGGTTTGTAAGTATCACGCTCTTGAGCCAAAGCACCTAAATTAGCTGAAGAGTTTTTCTTAGACTCATTTAAGTACAATGTTGACGATTTACGAGAACGATCACGATCACGATCTTGAGCCACTGTTAATAAATTACCTGATGAGTTTTTCTTAGACTCATTTAAGTAATATGTCGAAGATTTACGAGAGCGGTCGCGATCTCGATCTTGAGCCACTGTTAATAAATTACCTGATGAGTTTTTCTTAGACTCATTTAAGTACAATGTCGAAGATTTACGAGAACGATCACGTTCTTGAGCCAAAGCTCCTAGGTTAGCTGCCGAGTTTTTCTTAGATTCATTTAAGTACAATGTTGACGATTTACGGGAACGGCTTTCAAGTAAATTAGTCAATGATGGCTTTTTTGAATTTAGTCGTGAATTCATTTGTGAATTTTTAGTCGAGCCTTCTCTTGAAGAGAGTCTACTTTTCGACTGCCGAGATTTGCTGAAATAACCATCGTTCGCACGTAACATCATTGGTATACCGGGGTCCGTAATTTCGTAGCCAGGATTCACTGGGTCATCTTCATTGTAAATATACTGGCTTGAAAAAGCACTTACATTTTTGAACTTTTGACTAAAATATCCGCTTTCTTGTTTTTTATTTTCAATCTTATCATCTTTGGTGTCTGCTTTCAGCAGTTTCTCTTGATCTTCATCTTTTTCGTTTGGTTTTTTAGTGTGCCATTCTACTGGTTGCAGTAAAAGAGCGCAAGCTAAGGCATGCAAGGAAATTCCACTTATGATAAGGATGGCTCCCGTTTCTCCAAAACCCGCAAAGAGGGCGGTGATGATATGTGGCCACAAGATGGGCCCTAAGCCGGTCGTTGTCCATGATAGTCCTGTGGCCAATCTTCTTCTGTTTTTCCAATAAGTATTTAATGCGAGGGCATTTGCCGAACTGCTTATACCATAGCTAGCACCTGAAAATATGCAATTAGTTAATGAATAATAATCCCGTTTCAACATTTCATTTAAAATATGACTTATTTTAGAAATATCTTACCGTACAAGATTGAGAATGATACAAGATAGGTGATGAAGTTATACGAAAACGTAGTCAAAATTAGGGATATGAAGACAAATATTGCTCCAGTCATAGACACCTGTCTGTAGGTGAATGTTTTAAATAAAGGACCATTTGCTAGACCTGAAACAAGACAGACGAAAACTTAGATAAACAGCATCGCAAATTGGAATTTAAAAATATTTGCATGTCTGTGCAAGGAAAGTATGAAATCTAAATATTTTGATAAGGGTAGATACAATTAAAAACATTCTTGTTAGGTATGTTTATCAATATTTCGTTCCAGTTTTTGCTCTTTGAACGATAGATTAATGTAGGTAAATGCAATATCTGAATGTTAAACGTTGTTTAATGTATTTACTGCGAAATTACAAGTACACAATGATAACTTTAGATAACTTTTAAATCCTCGAACATAAATGTGCAATGTAAATAAACAAATTTTGTAAACAGCTAGTGATTTGTAGTGTATGTGTCGGTAATTATGTAGGTATAGATAGTTTTAGTATAGGTAATGACACTAATTACGAAGGGGCCGGTATGGTATCAGAGAGTTACCATGCGAGGCGCGTCACGCACCGACGCAAGAGGTCAGGGCAGAGTTCATGTTGATTATAGTGGTCGTCTCAGAGCTGCTGATGCCCAGACGAGTGAACTTGTCTCGGAACAGAAGCCCGAACTGCTGCAGTATCGGCAGCGCGGACAGCTGAAATAGACAATTATACATAGATTAATACTTATTTGTAGACTGTTACTGACTAAAACCCCATGGTGTTTCTCCTCAGGCCTATATTGGCTGAGGAATCGGGAACGCAATTGCAATCTTATGCTATGGATGGGATCTACTCTATAAGCGAAGGTCTTAGAAAAAATATTGCTTTCTATAGAAGCAAAAACAAGTAATACACAGGGGTGTATCATACGCCTCAAAAGTTTAGGGTAATGGCACGTTTTTGAATGAGTTTGGAACGACAGTCTCGCTTCTAAACGTAGCATTTTTTTCTATGATTGTTTCCACACACGAACTGCAGGAGTCAAGTAACGCGGTTCTATAAATATAGTGTATCTAGCTACTGCTCGCGACTTCGTCCGCGTGAAATTTCTTGATTCCCGACCCTCTCCGTCGCATCGTATCACCTCGTTTTCGTTAAGCATTCTTTCTGACTTTTTTTCTTTTTGCTTGGCACCTAACGGTCATAGTGTGATGTTAAATAGCCTACAGCCTTCCTCAACAATTGGGCTATCAAATGCTAAAAGATTTTTTCAATTCCAACCGGTAGTTCCAGATATTAGCGCGTTCAAACAAACCAACTCGTTAGTATAGATTTGTTTGTATAAATAGATGCTCTATCACATAGTGTGTCTCTGTCTAGTAATTATTATTTTATACCGTCATCAAGCGACTCATAGCGGCACATAAGGATTCTCTATATAGCGAATCGCGATGCAATTACCTACTCACACAAATCACGTGCAAAAACATTTAGCTTCAGTAGGTACGTATGTCTATAAAAGTTTAGTAGGTCAAAGGTATTCCTACTTGCTAACATAGGAGTTAAAGTCACAATCCCAAGGGGGCAGTAGCCGAACATTGCAAATTTTAAGTTTCCGATTCCACACCCAATATTGAACTGCATAGCTATTCACAACCAGTCGATACGCTTCCGTACCGTATCGAACATCAATCAATGTTATCGTAGGAGTCCTCTAAACGCTGTTCACAAGTCCAAATCCCGAAAATTTTGTCAGTCTAGTTTTTAGACGACCGATATTCTTCAGACAGCTGTTTGCTATCAGGGGCAAGGCAAATCTGCTGACCTGAATCTGATAGCCTGTCGGATTAACATCGTGCGGTTTTAGTAAGTAAGAACTTCAGGCATCTACACCCACTCCAGGGCGAGAAGGACATCCATGAGAAATTCCATAAGAAAAAACGCCGGTCAGATACACGGAAAGACGATTGTCAAATAAGTACTTATATTATGAGTAATTTTCAACAGAATTTAAAGTACCAACATATCTCTACTATTCGCAACACTTATGCTTTTCCGCTTACCGAGAATACTTGACGAATATCAGCTATGTCTAGTCTGGTAGACTCTAGATAGACAACTTGAACTTAAAGCCACGTGTAGGTAGTTAGACGTTAATTTCGCCTATCCGCCATCACCTAAGTCTTGCATTATATGTATTGTTAAGGCGCTGCCCAAACGTAGGACACCGTAAAAGCTCAGTTTTTTGTCGCACTGTTAGGCGTATTAGTACATACATATTACAAGCTAGAAAAAAAATTAGTGTATTTTCAAATGTTCAAACAAAATAGTTGTTCAAAAATATTTAATAAAAATAAAATAGTATCATGATAAAACAATCATAAAACAGAGATCAAAAAAATATTTTTCGTCGCATAATTCTCAAACTTTTGAGCGTAAACTATCATATTTTAGATATAATAAAGGGAATTCAATCAACTACCTAAAAATTATTCCACTGAGTCATGCATTTATTTTTAAATTTAATTAAAACTTTAAAATTACTTTTATTTCCGTTGTCATTCGATTCAACTAACATCAAACGCATCCCTGTTTTAAATCTTATTGGTTGCCGAGATGCGATGCCTAAAAATTTGCTTCTTACCGCGCCTTAACCAGCATAGGCTACCTACAAGTAGTCTATAGATGTCAATAGCCATAGAGCCCGTGATCGTAATAATAGGTGCACCTACCTATAGATACAGCTGATTCCTATGGAACATCAATTATTATGCACATTTACTCGTACACTTATACATTTTCCTTAAGACCAGTTTAGAAATAATTTCTCATAGAAACATAATATGAATAGTGGGTATTATTCGCATATGTTATTATGCACGCGAAAGTGAGTCTTTATGGTTGTTTGCGAATTTTTAATACGAGACGAATTTTCCGTGGCGATAGGTTTCTCCCGGGCATAGCAAATTGAGAGAATTTAAAAACAAAAGTTATTTAAGATAATGTTTAGACACAAGGCTGACGTTGCTGATAAATCAGCACTTAAAATAAAGATTAAGTAGGTAAACACTGGGTGCCAATCCATCAAACACCTCGATTGTTGATATCGTGCATATACTTAACTCGCACCACATGTGTGCAATATTCTATATGCCGTGATAAGAAACTATTTTTTTAAACATTTATGCACGTGCCTATGTCGAATTTGTGGGAATGTTATAGGCTGATTATTCAATTTCTAATTTAAATTATATCAGCATGTTAATTGTGGTAGAAATGCTTTGTAGCGTCAAATAAGTATAGGTTCTGCCTACTGCTAAAAATAAACTATATACAGTCAACCTCAAAATTAACATAGACAAGAATGACGATTGAAGACTGAAGACTTTCATTAATAAAGGAAAAACTACTGCTCGACCAGAATATATTCTTGTCGGAAATACCGTCCACAAACCGCCGCAACATTATCGTACTTTCTTAGAAATGCCAATAGAAATTGGTACACTCAGGGCACAGTGACATCTCTGATAAACGTTCACCACTGACAGTCGTAAAATTATCAGGAGCCATTCGGGTGTGAGGTGTCTAATGAGTTTTGAAAAACTATACCACACAACACAAACCTATTAATTTCTCAGGTCGTAAAGATACAATGCAATATGCAATAAACACAAGTGCCACTGAGTGCAACGTTGTTATTTCGCCTTGTTGCGAACGTTAGTTATAAGCCTTCATCATTTTAATTGACGCTCATTTATAACTCCGCTAATGCTGGGTAAATATAATATAGAAGTATATAATAAAGACTTACGTTAGAGAATCCAGCCGCAACGACGATCATCCATCCCCAGCCGCCATCGGGAGGAACAAAATCGCCTTCCTTCTTCAACTTGGTATTAACTTGCTTAGCTTTCGTCATTTTCGAGCTTATCTTTACCAAGCCTCGTGTAAGAAGCCCACTACAGTCTTCGTTTACGCTGCTGACAGAACTGATAACTTTTGAAATAGTAATCACTTTAATATGACAAATGAATCAAATGAGTTGGCAACGTTTCCTGGAACAAAGAGACTAGTTCACTACGCAAACATAATAACTTGAATGACTAAAACCATTGAGTCTTTGTGTAGCCGGTGTGCATCCGCTGTTAGTCTTATCTAAGCGTGCTCTATGCAAATCTGTGTTAGTAAACTACATTTACCTACTGCATGGTTACCGCTGACAGATATACTAGTACTCGTACACCTACAATCTACATACTTATTTAATCTAGAAAATGTCATCTTGCCACAATAAATGCGTCAAGCCCCTCACGTGATTAGACATTACTATGAAGCAGCATTAGTATTGAAAGCATTCTGTAGCTGCATGCGGGATTCACAATTAGAGGTGATATAAATAAATATCATAACATCGCAGTCTATAAAATGTTTATCGGCTTACTTATCACTATCAAGCAGTAATTGAGCAACGCCCTTAACTACATATCAGTCTTTGTAAACGTGATGCCTTGAGTAGGTAGTGAAGGAACATCAATTGTATTGGGGTCATCAGTCAGATAAAATGTGTAATTATCAAAAATATACCTAACTAATAACAGATATGAATATTTTCAATGCGACACACTTCCGAGATAATGGTTGATTATCAATCGTCAAAACAATAGGATACCTAGAGGATTTAAATACATAAAAAATGTGACGACATTATTTTAAATCGTAAGAAAAGTTCTGAGGCCTTTTGATATGTAATGGATGCAATAGGTACCTACATTGAAGTGCATTACCTACTGGAGTTGATTAATCTTTTCACAACCGATCCTACTTAGGTACCCACTTACATGAATATAGGTATGCCTATTGTAATTTGTCAAGGCATAAATGAATATGACCATATAACTAAGTAGATATTTGTTGAGTGTCCATAATATATCTTTCGAGTTTTCCTGTGATTAAGAGTAAATCTGTCATGCATACATAAGTCTACCTAGGTAGACTTATTCCTTGTGATTTCAAATAGCATAAATATGCAAGTCCATTTTGTATTTAAAATTGTAGTCATGTATAACTAACTGTAGGTACCTTAGTCGGTGTAGGTAGGTAGTACTAGGTACATGACTACAAATGTTACACCATTCGATTTCAGCTTGGTAAATCAATCAGTTTCTAAACAGTAATATATCAGCTCCCACTTTATAAATTACAACCTTCTCAACAATGATTCGAACCGTGGAAGCATGGAACTGAAAAATTTTCCTCTCTCAAAGAAAATCAATCTAATGAACCGCCACCTATTCTGATATTATCATAATCCACAAACTTATGGTTGAGTACCCATGCCACATTATTTTAGGATCCGCGAGGCAAGGAATTGGTAACAAGCTATAAGTAGTAAAACCTATAGGAAAAGTTCCATGAGAGTTACGGAAAATGGAAACATGAACTTTTTTTAATGACTATAAAATTATGATAAATATAAATAAAGTACTAGTTACTAGTACTACTTAATAAGTACATTACAAGTACAATTACACAAAAAAATGAGTGTTCAAAAGCTACCTACAAGAATTGAATAAAACTCACCTTGGAATAAATATTGCACCTCATAAATATGACCTAGGTAGGTATTTGATTTTCACAATATTTCTTTCAGTAGAGAAAATTATGTACAGTTAAACTCAACTTTTTATTATTAGCTGGTCGTAAATGTATCTGTTTTTTAGCAAATAATAATCGAGCGTTGTAAACGCGTCAATACAAAGGACACGCTCGGCGTGCGTGTTTCCGTAAAATGAAACATGGATTTACAAAGTTTACTTATCTGCGTTTGTATGAATTTACAACGCTAAACTGATGCTTACTTTAATAACTCGTCGTAAATAATAATACGCACCTCATAAAGAGATTTAGTCAAGGCAATGTGACAAAATGTGTGAATAATATAAAACTGCGCCTTTAAAGATAATATTTTTTAAATGTTTTTATTAGTTGTACAAATATTACAAAATGTAACTGTTAAGTAGTACCGTTGTAATGCAGTGGATGAAGGACATAATAATAAATTATTTCATAAGAACAAATATATGGGAATAAAAGTAAATAAAACCTGAAAGACTGTGAAAAACACTGGTCAAAACACCACTATCATGTCCGAATATAATGTTCATTTTATTTATATTTGTAAGTAATGTTGTCCCAGGTTCATTTGTTTTATTTCATTATTTTATCAAATCACTGCAAAGGACTTAATAATTGTTTGAATTCCGCGCGCTGGCTTAATTTATATTTGTTAGGTTGGCAATAGAACAATGCAACATATAAGCGCGTGTCAGACTTGGAACACCCATCGTCGTGTCACTCGTAATTATTTCCCACTTGCATTGACATTGAAAAATAGGTAAAAGTTTATTCATGTTATTTTTACCTCTCATTTTGCATCAAAAAAATCTTCAAGTTCTACTCGTAGCTATAAAATAGCTGTAATCGGTTTGTAGGCTCACGCCAGGACATCTTATGTAGTATCGGTTTTGGTTTGTCTCTGTAGACATGTGCTCGTCACCTTTCATTAGAAAAAAGAGTCAACGATAGACTACTTGGCCAAGGTTTGCTACTTACTTGTTTGTACTTTATTGTATCTGTAGTCCAGGCCAAAATGTCAGAATATACCCTGTACCACAAATAGTGGCATTGCGCAGACGTTAATTTTTGTTAAACTTTCATTTAGTCATTGAGAATAAAAGTTCGCTTAAATTTTATGTAAGCTTTCTAGCAAGTTTTTTAGCGTGAGGCTCATTTCTACGCACATGCAAACAGAAATGAACTAGTTTTATTTACAATATATTATAATGCTTATTCGTAAGTTCGTCTTTGATCTTTTTTCTATAATATAAATAATATTTTGGAGTACCTTTTTATCTACAGTCAAATGATGGTTTGTCGAAAGTCTGTTTCGTTTGTTTTAATTAGTGTCTAACCGAAACACAATTTTCAGCCGAATTTGAAATCGTATCCGAACCTCCTCCGAGGCTCCTCTTCTAGTTTCGGCAGAAACTGAAACTTATGAAGATAAGAAAAAGTCTGTATTTATTAGTCAATTACGGATTAGACATATGTAAATTAATCAATTGCTTAGGGCATCACTTCTCGGAGGGCACATAAAGAGCACAGAAAAAATATTTGCTAGGTCATGAAAAGCAAGGCTGTAAAAGTTTTATTATGGCAAATAGTATTTGCAATGGAATATAGTTCGTTAATTGTTGCAAATGGGTTTAATTAATTAGCTAATTGTTGTTGTTGTTAAATGGGGGCCCCATTTGCAACAACTAACTGTCACTATTAGTAACTGTCACGTCCACACCCTAATTGCGTAACACTATCGATCTCAATCTGAATCATTTTGAAGGATATTGCTGATCCATTGCTTCATGTTCAAGATATTTGTCTGCTCAAATGAATGTTGTTGAACTGTCAAAATGAAACCCATTGCTACTGATAGTGCGTTACGCAATCACCCCGCTAGAAAGAATACGAAAAATTACAAGTCACCCTGTAATACAAGGCCTGTATAGTTTAAAGAGGCAGATACGCTAAAAATGTTGAACTTAATTCCCGTAAAAGTCGCAAGTCGCATTTCAACAAATTAAAAAAATTTTCATTGTAATAAATACGTTTTTTTTAACATTTTGTAATACAAAGAGGGTGAAATCGGGACCCCATTACTAAGTCTATGCTGTCTGTCTATAATTATGTCAGTCGTAGTCGTTCGTATTCTATCAAAACCGCTACCTCACGAACACCGACTACCTACCAGTTTCGGTCGGGCCGAAGATTCGGATAATTTATTCTTACAGTTTACACTGACACTTAGTCTGTGGAAGCAAAACAACTAAACAAAAGTTGTATTCTGAGGGGCAATTCTCGTAATTTTAAGAACGTTCACAGTCTGATCTCAGTCTCAATCTGTCAAAAAATACTTCTAATTTCCCTACATTTTGACAAGTTTTTGACATTTGTTTGTCGCCGAGATGAGACTGCAACTAGATTTTGTACGTTTAAAATTACGAGAATTGGCCTTCTGTTGTTTTGTTCGTGCATGGTTTGTGCCACGATTTGTGAGCCATACTATGACGTGCCAATGTTGTACATGTAAATATAGAGACAGCGAGCACTCACACTGACACAATAATTTTACAAGCACAAGCAGTAAAGTGATGGTAGCTCGCCGTTCGGCCGGAACACGGATTATTGTTTTGTTTTAGAAAAAAAAAGTGTTGTATTAAGTTAAAGCGATGTGCTTCTGTTATAATAATTTAATAATAACACGTTTATCATAATTCTTACCACCGTTACATATAAATCAAATAACTTTTGTTTTTTCCGTCAAGTATTTAGATTAGGAAACAAGTGAAATTCTTTGTTTTTCCACACCTAAAGAAGGTGCTATGATATTGCAATAATTTTGAAGAGAATTTATGGGAAATATCTTCGGAACGGTGAGTGCCTTGATTTAATACAGTTACCTGTAAGGATAACTCCTTGACCTTTATTTTAATAAGCGTATACTTAGTTACAACAAGTTCCATTTCTTGGTTGTTTTGAAGGTAAACTTGAACTATTTAGTTTATGAACTACAGTACAGTACAAAAACTCTTGTTATTTCTGTAATGCTTAAGGTTTTTTGTCCCAGGCCCTGAAGTTTCGAATTAGTTTCAATGAACCTTTAGTAAAATAATAAAGTGTTAGAAAATATAACTGACTGACCATAACTGAGCTCCATAGAAGACATAAAGTATGTAAGATTAGGTGTATTACACAGTTTCCAAAAGAACTATCAAAGTTCTGAAAGTCTACTTTTGAAAACTAAATCTCTATCAGACTGTTAGTCAATACAATGGCTTACTCAGTGACTTTGTGATGCTAAATTAAATTTTCCATTAATTACCAGAAAACAACCACATGAATTCTGTCACAATTTCATACTTTTCTTTGTGTTATCTCAGCAGAGAAATTATATTAAGAGATTATTTTATACAACTCATATTTAAATGGTCATCTTAATGTTTTGTGTCAAATTTAAAAAATCATTTCATACAATTGCAGCCGCTATGCTCCATCCCACCATCACTATCCGTTACTTACTCATTCCTTTGTCATGACAAACATGCAGGCAAACAAAAGAATCAAAAGATAATCTTCACTAGATAAACTTTTGATTGGAAATGTCATTTAAATATTTTACCAACATACTGTATTAGGTATACAGTATTCCTAATAATTTCATTCTAGAATTATCAATAGGTACTTTTTTTAGTTTGGACCATTTGCATTGTCAATAATTATCTGAATATTGACACCAATTCTCTTCAGCTAAAAGAATATTTGCTCATTGTCCTGTTGTTTGTTCTTTATCTCTATACCAGTATTTCAAAATTGTTGACTTGATACTAACAGTCCCTGGTAACATCAGTGTTTCTTAGATAAATTAGAGTACCTTTTGGGATACCACCATATCAAAGCACCATTCTTCTTTTTTTTTTTTGAGTCAAACGCAAAGGTAAAAATATTGTATTTAATATATTATATGAGTTAGGCCCAGAAGGTGGCCATGCCAATTGCTGCATCAGTAGCTTTTTTAGGTCTGCAGAAATGCAGGTGTTGAGAACTGGTCACTGCCACTAAATATTTATTTGTTCCTTGTTTTATTTTAGTAGCCTGGTACGGACAAGTCAAGCCATATGACAGATACTGTCAATTGTTATGCACAATATACAATGAAAAATAATTAATTTTTAAACAGATATATTATCTTGTTCTAATCCCAAATTTAATATTATATATTTGTAATGTTTAATTTATAACCATGCTTTTCATTGAAAACTTCACATTAATCCCTCATTATTAATTAATTATATGCAATATAATTTATTAATTATTAGGTAGGTCATTTTCTAGATTTAATTCAGTTTACTTTCGTGGTATTGGTAAAGTGACTCATATCGCATTATTAATTACTTTAACTAAAAGCTTTCAGTGGTTACAGGCACTTAATCAACGGCCTGTCTGTACCTATTTTATTCATTTTACAGTATCTTTTTGTCAAAGTCCATTGTAGCTGTAGTCATTACTATAACATTCTGCGTTTCTGTCGTCATGCTACCAGCTGTTATAATGTAATCAATATCTTTTATTGGTGTCTGTACCTATTGGAGAACCAAACTGGTTCAGTGTTTTTGAATTGTGAATAACTACCATGTTAAATTCTCTGGTTTTGCTTCGAACTACTTATTCATTATGTTTTGTATTATCAGAAACTTATTTAGCAGTATCTTTGCTAATAATTAATTTAAAATATTTGGTCTTAGTTAAAAATATCAAATGAGAGACCGTCACATCTTTTTCTGATCTACACCTAGGTACAAGAAAAAAAAACATACCCCATACCTAAATAAAATACCTAATATAAGTATTTTTGTATATAAATGTTTTGTGTGCGTTAGTGTTTTTGTATAAATGTTTGTGTGTTTTTGTGTAAATGTTGGTTTGTCTGCACCATTGTTTCACACTTTGTTATTTAATTAGTTGTATGGGGAAATACTTAATTATTCCATTATATTGCTGCACTAGCAGCACATAACTTCCGTCCATTTATTGTGGAAACCATTTTCTATACTTAACAGGTAAGTAGGTACCTACTTTTGTGTTCAGGATATTAATTATATTATAATGTCACACTGAAAATGGCCTTATATCAGTTGTGTATTTAAATATAAAATACAATAATTATACATATTTTTATATGCCTACCATTTAGCATTTTCATAATTGAATTAACTAACGCGCGACTAATGACAAGACAAGTAACAAATCATTAATAGCATGTGTTGTCCTCATACAGCTCAGATTGAAGGATAGTCGAAGCGGCGACAGTTTTATTAAATTCCCTTTAAAATCTGACGTAGGTAGTCCATAATATCTCGCAATGGAAAAAAGTTGCCCTTTTAATGTTCTTAGCGTAGGTGCTAGAGTGCTAGTGCATGTGTTTATCCCGAATAAAAGGCACAATGACACTTTAGCTTCGCAAATGCATATACGCATGCATGAACTCTTGTGGCAAGATAACGGTTCCGAAAGAAATCCCCAAGTGTGCGACCGTATGCAGTCAATCCATCTGTGCTGATGCGACATTAAGAGAAAGTTACTAGAAACTGTGAGTCCTAGATTGACTACGCGTACACTGCGTTAATGTCCTCAATATTCTGATTGTATATTTTTCTGGTGTTCGACATATAAGTATGGTTATCGCGAACTTGCTAATTTGTGTAAGAATGTTCAAGATTTTCTTAAACTAGGTTTTTGACTTCAGCCATCAGTAGGCCAATTATTATTCTCGTAATTTAAAACGTTCAAAATCTAGGCGCTGTGTCATCTCGGCGACAAACAAATGTCAAAAACTTGTCTAAAATGTAGGGAAATTAGAGGTATTTTTGACAGATTAAGACTGAATGTTCTTAAAATTTCGAGAATTGAGAGAGATTTTTCTCTTTCACTCTTTTTGAAGATGAACATTTTTTATTGCTTAACACACTAGCAGTAGGAATGGCTTTCATTTTGACAGTTCAATAACATTAAGTGCGTAAGTAATTGATGTTGTTCAGAAGACTAATTTTTCACAACATATTAATCAATGGATTAGCAATATTCTTCAAAATGATTCGGATTGTGATTGACCGTGTTACAGTGATGATGAATTACAAAAATGAATGAGAACCAAAAATGTTGGCACTACATTATTCAGTAGCATCATTGGCACATTATTTGACGACGTATCTACAACACTACTTCAGTAGGATGTAAATACTTCGTCAAAGTGAACCCTATAAAGAAAAGAAGTACTCAACATGATGCGTCCGGTTTTAAACAGTAATAGTCAGAAGTTCACCTTCCCCCTTGAAGATACTCCTCAAATTGCTTAGGACAAACCTAGGTGCGTACTTAGAGCTGTTATCTAGGTTATCAAAACTAATTAATGACCTCGTTATTAATGTTAAGTATTTAGTTTCATACCGAAGCTACTCATCATTCTAGTACCCGACCATAGATACGGTTACAAAGAGAAACAAACAGCTTGCAAAATAATGAAAATTGTCTTTCCACTGAGTACTCAAAATATTACAAAGAGACGTTTGACTCCACAAATCCAAGCTAAAATAATCTAAAAAAATACAAAGCGTCTTTGATTAAAAATAGCCGTTTATTACTCGCAATCGTTAGTTCTTTTTAATTACAATACGAAGCTAAATATTTACTTATTCGTTTTCATACGACTTCAATAGTTTACTCATAATGAACAAATTATGTGCAAGTATCAGTTTTTATGTAATTCAAAGAAAAGCAGATCTATTTTGGTCCAAGCCGTTACTTAGTTACTCGACGTGAGAATGGCATGTGAAATTAGCAGCATTAGTATTATGTGCATTGTGTTAGTATCAGTTGTCCCATGGGGCTAGTGGGACATATAATCCCACTTGTCCCATCATGGGGCTGGGTCAATGGGACTAGTGGGACAGACCCGTGGATCATAGCATAGGGTCTAAGTAATACTGAGACTTCTATTTTTCTCTATGGCAATGGTGCCGCTGTCGACAATTCTGCCAATGTCAGATGTGATGTGAAAACACGCGCGGAGTTAAAAAAAGAACAAAAACATAAATTCTACCGTCATCAAATATAGAGATGAAACATAGCTGAAACTTACGCTTCGATCTGTCAAAATCTCGATCGATCGTTCGAAGTGTGCGTTTACGCTAAGTTTTGTGTGTGTATCTTACCCTCTAACGGCTCTTGCTAAGTATTCATTGCTATGATTAATATAAAAAAGAATCGTAAGAATCTACTGCACGATCTCTTTATCTTGAGTATATCATAAAGTTTACTATACGATTGGCATAAACCGAGAATTTCTGGTCTTCTTGTAGAGTCAACGGTTACTATGTTTTTCCGGAATAGTATGGCCATCTGTCCCTAGGGCACAAGTGGCATCCAAGCAGGAACTTTGGTTAAAATAATATTATTTCAATTAAACTGCTTCAGTTACAGGCAGCCACATGTGGCAAATGGTCCTTATATTTGTTGCTGATAACTAGTCTAACCTTATAGGGTCGCGAAAGTCACACGCTCAGTTTATTTATAATACTGATATACCTACTGATATCTGATATTTGGTTAGTTAGATCAGAAGCTGATTTCAACTTTAGAAAAGGGCAGGTTTAGTTAAGTCTTTTAAAATCTTACCAGTCTGCTAATTCAGGAAAGTGAAAAACGTTATTTACATTAAACATAAATCGAAAGCGAGGAAGATATTTATTCCATGCCATACTAAATAAATACAGATGATGCGTATGATTCGAGTCTATAGACATAGCAGATGTTTATAGGACTGTAATCATGAACATTTCATCTAATACTGAAGGTCGCGTAAATCAATTATGTAGGTCAAGTCTACTAGAAATCCTTATCCGGCAAATAAAAGTGTACAGTAAAGATAATTTCACAGCATTTTTCCTTTTACAATATAAATCTTGTTATCGTGGTTGATAAAATATTTGAGTATTGTCCTAAAGATAGGACGCAGTAAGTAGCCAATTGACCGAGATTTGCGAGAGTGATTAACGCAACAAATGAGCTGTATTTCTATGATTTCATCGGCTATATATCTTATACTTAGCCGATACGCTACAGTAATCAGTAGGTACCTATAGCAGAAATGAGAATATATACTGTCATCGTCATCTTCCATTGTTTTTGTGGCATACACCTCTCGCTATCTTAAGTGTAGGTTAAATTCAAATTTAATATTCAAGTTCCTATAATCATTAGAAAAAGTTTCTTATGTTTGGCTGTACTTACCTTATCCTTGGTTTCCGCGATCTAAAGAGCTCTTTTGTTTACTTAATGATCTCAGAATTTGTTAGGATCGTTAGTGTTTAAAGTTTTTCATGCCATTAGTAAGTTGGACGAAACTATGTAATAATTCTGCTGCAAGTTCCATTCCATGCTATTTGCTAGGATTAAAAATATGTAATTGATCCTTCCATCGCTAGAGACTTCCTTATAATCGTAATTGCAGTAAAACATTAGATCTAAAGATTCAGGATAACAATCTTGGATAACAGTTTACAATCACGCGATCTTTAGTTTTTTTTGTTAGTTTTGCTAACACTGGGGTTATCGGCCTGTCTCAAGTTGTATGCGCAGTTTTTTGTTCCTATACGATCGTTACGTAACTTTGCAAGCTAAAATATGTATTATGCCAAGGTACAAGGTCCAATATGCTAACCATTATTTGCTCTCCATTGAATCCCTTATTTGAGATTGTCTGTTTGGTTTGGGAGTCTCTTGTATGAGATATTAATAAGTGAATCAAATATATCGTCATTGCTTTGTGTATTAGCATTTACATTTACTTAATTTGATATCAGACATATTGTCCTGAATTCCATTGCTTTATGAATTTTCTCATCTTAGTTTTTACTAACAGAATTCCGATGTCATCTCTCGATGACATCGGAATTCTTGAAGTGAATAAGTAATGTAATAATAACTGTTTCTGTAACTGCTCATATTGTAATATATTGTCCATTATTATGTCAGCACGTGATAATAATTAATTATTGTACTGTATAAATTAAAAGACATTCTACATTCTATATAACTACAGACACCTTCAAAAATATTTGTAGGTAATGCTTTATAAATTCAAAACATTGCAGTTTCAAATCTAGATTTAGTGTAGATACACGGAAAGTAAGTATCGGACTTCCACTATTAATAAGAATATAAAGAAGATAAGACTGGTAGTTCACGTGTGAGCTTCACATTTCATGTGAGTCGAGCAGGGCGACAAACATCATTACGAGGTCACATGCGGATTTATATGGGATCGTGAAATCTATTTTAAGTAACCTGAAGTTATGCTCGGTAAATACACGGGTATTTTTGAAGCCACTATACCTCCATATAGTTTTCCTGCATTACATATTACATTTTCTTAACGATCACTTGATCGTCCGACCTTTGTAAGGTCTCATCGACTTATTTTCTTATAAGGAAGGTCTGAGCATTCCCTGAAAGATAATGCGGTTAATGTGGTGACTTTATCATCATTGTGTTTAGTTGGTAAATATTATGTTACATACAATTTTAGACCGTTCTGATGTAGTTTTAAGACATAAACCTAAAATAATGTAAGTATCTATATCTCATTCTCTGGAACATTCCAGAGAATGAGATATAGATACATAGAGAAATCTTAGATGCACGTTGCTCTGCTCATTTTCAAAATCAACGGCAAACTGAACTGGATAGTAAACGAAATAGCACTGCTGTGGTGTCCTGTTGGTAAAAAAGCCAATAAAAACCCATATAAAGTTGTGTAATTAAAAACAATGTATCCAATTACATCACTCAACACTTCGTTTTTTACATCCAAAGCTGTTATCAAGAGAATGATGTACTAATCCATGTTATTGTTTAAATTTCATTCTACAATGAGTAGGCGTTGCACTAAATTAAGGAGCTCAGTCTGTTTGAGCACAGTCGTCTGCCTTCATTTGGCATTCCGAATGTATATTAACCACGAGGTTGGTTGAAATTTGGAATCGAATTTGGTGTATTTGAAATTTTGTTTTGTCAACCTCAAGGCCTGCCTCGCTTTGCTTCATCAATAATGCACGTAATGTACACAAGAACTCAATTCAATGAAATGGAATGTTTTTTTATACTATCGTGTTCATCTCCATCATTATTTCCAAGAACCTTCTTGAACGGTTAAAGGAAAATTTTTGAAACCAACAAACAATCCTGGCAAGTTTTGAAGTCTGAGTTTTGAAGTCTCTTTTGTGCTGACAGTTTAACATATTTTATAAGGCGTGAATAACTGTAGTAATTAACCATACAAACATAATATGAATTGTTATTAGTAGTGCGTAATGTGTAATCGTTGTACATTTTGTCTCTCTCGTAACATGAAGTCAGCGTGTGGCAACCGAGGACGTTGCACGTGGTGACCGAGTGGATCGCAGTAAGCACGTGCTACCATCGTGGTCTTTTTCTTATGAAGCCTAACTTATATTTTAATGTTTACTGTTTTGTTGCCGAGCTGCGGTGGCCGGCCGGCAATCAAATCAAAACACATACTATCGCAACGCTGTGCTGATAACTCGTCATGCCGCGATGAGTCTAAACATTGACACTTCATTTGATTGTGATAGAGTAGGCGTTTAATCAAACATAATACATTTATGATGAATATAGGTAGAAAAGAGCCAATTATATTGGCTTACGATGAGTGTTGCTTGCGTGGCATACTTAAGTAACTAAGCCTTTTGTTATGGATAAGGTGGTTAAGTAAGGGGGTCACACTTCAATCACTGCATTATCTACATAATTTGGGAAGGATTTCGTACAAGTTTATCGTATCGAAACAAAATGTTTTATAGTTCCTATCATAACAACATACTTAGCGTAATTATGTTAATTAGATCATGATTTGATATTTAAGTGTGTTATCTCTATCTGATAGCTTCTGTTGGTTCCAGGTGAGGTGACAAAGGCTGAAAATGACTGTTGAGAAGAGCAAAGGCATAGAGGCGAAGAAGCCACCGGCGACGAGGAAGGTAGCTCCTGATGGAGGGTGGGCATGGATGGTCTGCTTAGGAGTCAGTTTAGTTAATGTGAGTGTTACACCATAATCAGAATGATCTTACCAAGGCTACATAGTACGAACCCAGCTTTCGATATTGGGTTTATCACTTAACAATAAGAATACGTACAATTTAGTTTTTAATGCAATTAATGATATCAATAATGAGTAGCCTCAATAAGAAAGGAAAAATGTGCGGAAACCCAGCGTGCAGCAATTTTAATGCTTTGGTCCAGTGCACGTAGGCAATATTCTGAAAAAGCGATGGATAGGTATTGGTATTGTTGTGTTAAAATAACTGCTGACTAAGTTATCGCAGGAAGCCCTCGTGCTTCGTATAAAGTTCTCGGAAAATATAATAAACAGCAGCAATTTAGTTCTGCATGTTGTCTGTACAAGCAAGCTAATTCCAAAAGTCAATGACCGGTATTGCGTCCTTTAACGTTTGTGTCAGGTACTCCCTAGCAACATTTGCTTTTAACAAATCGTGTACCTTATAACAATTAATTAAATATTATCCCTGTCGTCTGCAGTTAATTAAGTACTTATGTTTCTAGCCACTCCGTTTTTAACGTCATATAACGTCTTTGTTGTACAATATTCAGCCTGTAATCACCACTATCACAGTTAATTTGTGATAAGAGGTTTCAAATAAGTTACTTTTTATTAATCTTCGAAAAGTTTTGTTTTCTGAAAAGTACAACGGAAGCTTGGTTAAAATAATGTCAAAAACGCTTTGTTTCTTCCGTCTTAATGGAAGCCTTCGACATTGTATTGAATAGTGATTTGTCACTGAGAGCTTAACAGTATCCGAGTTCATGGCCACTTTGTGCGCGTAATTCACAATTTTCTGTAGGCTAGCTGTTTTCCATATCGCTTATTGAGGATTCGCCTTTGTCCTTCATCCCATTTGTGCTGGAATCCTTCAAGGTCCTATACTGTCGCCAGTCCTCTTCACGTTGTACATGAGCAATATTCCAAAATTGGGTCAGGTGAATGTTGTTAGTTGACAAAGTTGTATTTGCTAAGACAACAAAACAATCACCTTTATGCTAGTTTCTAGGTATCATTTCAAATTTCGCAAAATGTTTCTGTTCGGCAGGCTTACTCAATTTAATTTGTTAAAGTAGGAAAACAAGCATCGCTCTCGTATATAACCTACATTATCATGAACGATTATTTAAAATAATAACGGAGACTTAAACATTATTCAGCAAGTCTCTTGAAAAATCTAAATGGATCGCGTTCTGTAAACAAACAAAACTAAAGACGGCTAATTTAATCCGAGGGATATGTAATGTCGCAATGTGTTGTCCAACTGATTTTATTTAACAATAGGTTTAAAGCATTATGCATTGCCTATTGTCAGTCTGAAATATAACGCTTTATTGCTGCATACACCTTCAAGCACCTATTGTCGAAACAGAATGGTCTTCTGCGTACTCCGATGTAGAAAAACCGTTTTAATGTATGAATTAATTAATATGCGTAATACATCATACACCGTTAAATTATGATCGTTTTAATCCTTAAATCATCATTATGAAAAACTTTTACTACGAGACCAACCCTGAAATCGTGAAAAAAAAAATAAGTTGTTCCATACATTATGTCGAGTTATGCGAACATAAATCTATGGATCAACTGATTTTTTTTTTCATCCGCCATCAGATATTTATTGAAGGGCGGTACAGTGCAGTGCGTACGTGACGAGATCTCGAAGTCTCGACTCTCGACACAATCATTATGATTGCCTAACTAGTCACATGCTCTCCTACCGTTGACACAATTACTACTTCAAGTGATAGCGTTGAACTATGGAAGGAGATTGATATATCTTCTGTTTATCTTGTTTTCGAGGTGGACCAGTAAACACATACTTTTGAAATCAATCTCAGTTGAATTCAACTATCGCTTGTAGGTAAGGTCTATGAGGTAGGTTACCTTCATTATCCTAGTTTGTCCAGCACTGGACAGGCTCAGAAATTTCTTTTTAGCCAACACTTAATGATTTCTAATTACGAAAATTCTTGTTTTCATGCAAGAAAGGCAGTTAATCTTCGTCCCCATTGTCCTCTTGGGACATGTCTCGTTAGTTGATTTTCATTTCCATGGATAGTTAAGCACGATCTGAGCGAATGAGATAATCTCCATGAGAATTAAATTCATCTGTGTTTGAACGAGTTTCTGCCATCATAACGACCTTGAACTTATTAGACTTTGAAAAACTTATACAAATTACTGTTAACACGTAATCCGTTTAGGCCACGTTCTTGTCGCGGATATATTAAAAATAATTATGTTGTTATCGGAAAAATCCAAATGATAAAGAAACCAAAATGCCTAATTTGTTTGAATATGAATAACTAGCTTTTATAAATTAAATAAAGATATGAGAAGAATTTGCATATTGAGAAAAATATAGGCTGACTAGAGAATAATCCAATGATTTCGCTCATTTTTATTGCTTATCGTTAATATACCCGGTTGTCCCAGCAGACACAATCAATATTAAGAAAACAATAGATTTAATACAGCTTTTTTAATGTCATTATTTTATTCATCATCTTAAAACGTGTTCATTATCAATTTCAGTTTTCAACGCGTTCTCTAGAGCCGTCATTCGGTCTGCTGTTCAAAGACTTGCTGGATGACCTCGGCGTCCACACCACAGGTGCCTCAGTGATCGCCAGTACATTAGACTCAGTGGTGAACTTCTCCGGTTTCTTCGTGGGACCTGTGATAAAAACCTTCTCGTATCGGAAGGTGTGCTTCGTCGGCTCAACAATATGTGCTCTGGGCTTGCTGTTCACCGCGCCTGCTGCCAGCATGTTTCACATTATAGCTACTTACAGTATTTTGGGAGGTGAGTTTCATAATGTATGCTTCTATATTAGATTAGAGCGTAATATCGATGGCAAGATGACTTGACGACTCAGTTATGCTTGTCGTAATGACTGACACGATTGAAAAGAAACATGGAAGAATGGCGTAAAGGAGAGACTTTTGCCCTGCAATGGGGCGACACATGGGTGGATACTGATAATGAAGATGATGAGTAAACCATTTATTTGTTCCTAGAAATATCGAAGGCCATCCAAATAGAGACTGTTTAAAACATTAGAAGTTCACGTATTCATTATTTGCAGCTGATTTGCATATGTTCCTCGATTCGTACTCGCTATTTAAATGTCGATTTCGCGTGCATCTGTTTTTTGTGCTCGGTTAGATTTTTCCTTGTTACGAGTATGTCTAGCTTTAGCAGGATAAGTCTGTCCCTGATAAATTCATATCATAACGTATCCTATTATAAAACAATCGTAAATGGTTACCTTGTGTTTTTGTTGAGTTGGTGAAATAATATATTTGTTTTGATATGGGTTATAGCAGCCATTTAAGACTTATTACAGTGCATTACATTTTACACTCTCGCTTATTGTTATAACCTTCTTAAAAGACGTGAAGGTTTCTTGGAAGTTTTCCTTTATCATTTCACAAAACTCGACTGTGTCTTGCATGTGTGTACTGTATTTGTATTTGCTTGTTATTGAATTAACCTCGTAACATAATTCTATATCCGGATAATATGTAGAGTTTGTAATCGCTTTACTTTTATCTACCCTCTCATTAGTATGGATATTAATATCCGTCTGTAACCCTTTGCCCCGAAATACTGAAGATATAGATTATTGTTGTCAAAAAACTACTTAGTTGCGCTGCGTTTTGGTGCTTACTTTGCGTGATCGAGTACTCTTTGATTACCTAATACGTCTTATTTAACAATTACCTGCACATTATGCGTAGTAAGTAAAATTAAGTGTTTACCGGTTCTTTTAATAGTAATGTTCGTCCTTTAGTTACGCACCCGTGACGAAACATTTTTGATTGGATCTGTCCGATTCAGATGTTCAAAAGTTGCATGAGCAAAATATTCTTTTTCAGAGAAATAATTTGCAATGTAATCGAATTTAATACGCCTGTTGAAAACAGTTAACGTCTCGTCTGTAGCTAGGCACCGACGTAGGTGGGCTACGCAAGTCCGTTACGTAGTTGCGGAAAACGTCGATAAAAGAATAATTAAAAAACTTTCGACGTTTATCAAGCGCAAGGCTAAATGTGGAGCATTCTGTATCCCGTATACTTTCATTGAGCAGATCGATATTGAACTTGAACAAACAGGGACTTTGCTAGGCTTCGTGATGCAAGCTTTGTATATTGAATGCTATATCATCCGAAGGACGGAGTTGAAATATACGCATTCATTGGGCTTAGTAGCTTCGTCTCTATGATCATTGGATCATACAAGTACAACAATACTTTGTAGAGAAGACTTCTACCCATTATTTACTTTGGTACTGGGACGGGATTATACCCATTATGTCGTGTGACTGAAAACAAACAATTTAGAACTAATTTTCTGTTTTAATGGGTTGTAACGTAAATGGTCCGTTAACGCTTTTCATTACTTAATTCCGTCTCTTGCGTCATCTGCGATTCATGTAATTTACACAGTGGCTGCTAATCAACGTCATTATTATTTCAAGTAATTAATATTTCCTTTCCTAGTTACTGGAATTGTGTACTTATTTGTTTATTCGTAAAACTTCGTCCAATTAGCTGACCATTCCATAGGGCAGTAGACTGCCCCGGTTCCCAATATCTATTTCACCGTTTTCATAGCATTAAGTATATCAGTCCTTCCTTAACAAATGAGTCTTAACGGATGCATTCGCGCTCTGCAAACGGATTAGTGTTTGATAACAGTATGTTATTATAATATACATATGAACCGATAAGGAATCTGCCCATCCTCCTAGTAAACATTTTTTTTGACACCTTACAAATATTTTCAAACTTGAAAGACGATATAGCCAGTTTTATCATATATTTTCCGCACATTACATGAAATATTCTTAGTTTGTTTTGTTCTACGATGCAATAAATTACGTTGAAGGTAGCCACGCTGTCGCCGTATAACCGATTTCACGCGTCTTCGAGAGTCGTGTTTGATATCACGTAACGTAAAAACTGACGTAGTTGTACTTCGACTTGGATTTATTATGACGTCTCTTTCGTTACGTAGGCTGGCTCTTGCGTATATAAGAATATGAACCGTAAAAAGATATTTCAATTTTCTTCCAACTTATGATTGTTTATGCGTGGCTCTTACTGTCATTCAAGAAAAGAATACTAAGGCCCATTACTCATCGGCGTTAAGATTTTGTGTACCATTGAATTTCACAGGGGGATTACCACACTCAATTTTAGCCTGTTTCGGTACCATTTAATTGTACAGGGGGATTACCACACACTCACAAAGCGAGTCAATATTAGACAAAAAGAGTCGTTGCCAAGCGATTTCGTACCATATGCGATGCAACTGTGTAACTGTCACCTTGACTTGCCCTGCACATCAACTGCAAATAATTGTAGTCTGGACTTGATATTATAAAGAGAAAATATTTGCTTTTTTGTACTTATGTTTGTTCGTTACGCTTACACGCTAAAACGGCTTAACGGGTTTGGATGAAATTTGGCACATGGGTAAACCATAACCTGGGTTAGGACATAGGATACGAGACTTATGCGGGTGAAACCGCGGGTCGCAGCTAGTCCTAGGATAGTAACTTTTTAACTTGGTTATTATTGTGCAGTCGGAACACAGACAGACATGCAAAAGCAAGAAAATCTTGAGTGTTTTCATTGAGTCATAATACTGTTATGTTTACATGTTCACACCTTATCCTCACAAACTAATCTTATTATAACGAACGCCTACCATTTACGTACAGACGCCAACACACCAAGCTACTGCAATCTGTCAAATTTCTTTAATAGATTTTCAACTTTATCGTTAAGGCATTAAGGTTCAAGGTTGATTTGGAGAATTTGACAGTTTCGGGTAGCTTAACCTGTTAGCGTCTGTACTGTAGCAGAAGTTTATAACTACCGACGTTCGATTATGACTACAAACTAATTGATCTTTGTAATGTCGGATCAATTAAATATTGCACCTGTATAGTAAGAATTATAAAGTAGTACTTGATGCACATGATTTGTTTGATTACTCATTGGAGTTTTTTATGATATGAGACATGATTAAAAGCGGCCAAGTGCTAATTGGACTCGCCACGAAGGGTTCCGGATCACCGTACAGTATTTAACATTACATACTACTTAAAAAAAACACGTTTCTTTCCTTTTATTTTATTGTTACTATTTGTTGTTATAGCGGACATAGTAGTACAAACTCTGTGAAAATTTCAAGTGTCTACCTATTACCACAAAGTAAAGTTACTCATGTGGTATTACGGTTTAGAACCGTAATAGCACATGAGTAACTTTACTCTGTGGTAATAGGTATATGTATATTTAGATATACAGCCCCGTGACAGACGGACGGACAGCGGAGCTTTAGTAATACAGGGCCCCATTGGACTCTTTAGGTACGGAACCCTAAAAACGTAATTTGATGAGACTGGTAGTAACTTATATCGGAACCTATTCCCACGCAGCGTAGTGTCTATTTCCAATAAGGACAGCACAGCTGGTGATACAAATTGTATTAAAATAAACTGTTCGATTGTCCTTGGATCACATTGGTTCAATTAATGGGTGTTTTGTCCATTATACGGGCATATGTTCACTTGTAACTCACAAAATCAAAAGTCAAAATTACAAAATATTCAAATTAGGCTGAGAATCAGCACTTTTCGAACGTCAAAATTACAAAAGACAGTCCCCCAAAAACGCCCGCCCTTTCACCACTTTCTAGTGCTATCGCTGGGAAGAAGTGGCGCAATAAACTCCCCAGCAGCACAGCTGTCTGTTCAGTTAGAAAATACTTGATACTTGATTGTATACAATACTACACACAGACGTCCTTCAAAGATTACGACATGGTTATTTAAATAAGGATATTACAGTCATACTGTTTTCCTCATGCCTATGTCAGACTGTTTTGGTTTTGTTTAGTTATCTAAATCCTACTAATATTATAAACGTGAAAGTTTGTATGGATGGATGGATGGATGGATGTGTAGTCATACAGACATAGACAACAATGACAGTTTCCCTAATTTTTCAGTATGAGATAACTGATATTAGTCATTTCTGGGTTTGCCTCGTTGGTTCTGGTGTTATCGAGGTATTTCATTAAAAAAAAGGTTGTAGAAACCTGTAGTCAGAACTTGTACCCGGTTATATTCTGACAATAATTTCAACCCCTATTGTATGGGACTGTTAAAAACATGCGAAATGTATAAATAAATAAAATAATGTTTATTTATCTCCACAAATTACGTTCTTACACATTAAGTTGACAGAAATTTTGTAATTTGTGGGAGATCTGGAGTCTAAACTAAGCCTAGGCCTGTATGAATCTGTAATGTTGTAATGTCATCATCATACTCCTGCCCCTATCCCACTTAATGTGGGGTTGGTGTAACATGTCTTTTTTTTCCATACTTCTCTATTATAGTTTGACCAAAACCGCTGTACCGCGCCTTCAGTATGTGCGAGGCGAGACGGGGGGGCAGTGCAGGCTGCTCATTCGTTATCGCTCACGGCGTCCCGCCCCCCGCCTCGCCGCGCATTCCTCCCGCCTCGCCTAAGGCGCGGTACAGCAGTTTCGGTCAAACTATAGTCGTCATCTCGGCACGGTGGTACAGGCGAAATATATGAATCTGTAATGTTGGTGTTCATTATTATCAACCCTCTTTCCAGGTTTCGGAGTGGGCCTCGCGTCGGCATCATCGTTCGTGTCCCTGAACCATTACTTCACCAAGAAGCGTGGCCAAGCCGTCGGTCTCTCGATGGCAGGTACCGGCTTCGGACTGATGGTCATGCCTCAACTAGTCAAGATCCTTCTAGGAGAGTATGGTTTCCGGTGGACGGTCGTCATCCTGGGAGGACTGGCCTTCCACGCGGTGCTAGGATCGTGTTTACTGCAACCAGTTAAATGGCATCTCATTGATGAGCCGGTTGACTGTGAATTACAGACAGTGAAGGTATGTATTGTAGAGGATTTTTTTGTCGATTTCTACAAGGTGTTATTGAAATAACTCAGAACCTTTTAAGAGGTCATTGTAATCATTATTAAGCACAACTTTTACTTTGGGACTAACCTTGAAATTGCGAAACAAAATCAGCTGTTCCCCATATTTTGTCGACTTAAGCGACCTTAAGCGACTATGAAAAGTTCAAGAAAGCTTTTTAACTGATTGACAGGTAAATGAAAATGTCTTCACATTAGCCACAGAAACGTTTCTATGTAACTTTTACATGAGTTACCTTAGGTAACCTGGAAGTCTTTAAACAGACTCCGGACCCAGGTTGGCCGAAGCAAGGAAAACCTGTTCAGGGTAAAATGTGGTGCTGTTCCACAAACGATGGGACACTTAATAACGTGTCCTGCGTGTCCTGTCAGCTGTTACAGGAACTGATGGATGCTAGTGATGGCGCCAAACAGGTGGCCGAATTCTGGGCAGAATCCGTTTAGATTGCTATCGACACGCTAAAAAGAAGATTGTCTACACAAAGCTAATGCCTAGTTTTTTTTTACTAATTTCAGGAAATGGAGTGTATATTAGAGAGTGAAGAAGAAAACGATGACAAGTTCGAAATAAATCCGCTAGTTTCACCTCCAGTGCCAAAGATAATAAAGCAGAGGTCCCACGGAAACATGAACCACCCTTCAGTTAGGACTATAGGATTACCGAGGGCGAAAACCTGTGATAAACCATTGCAGGAGTTTGAAAAGTTCGAGATTAATAATAGGCTGTATCCTGGGTTGACGTCGGCCGCGTCTGTGGCGGCGATGCCGAGGGTCATATCGAGTGGCAGCATGAGTGAAGCGGCGCGCAAGAGAAAAGTGTCCGTCATTTCCAATATCTCTAACATGGATTTCACTGGCAGTTACTTGCAGTTGTATCTTGATGTGAGTATTTATTACCAATAGGCTATTTTCTTAAAAAAAACTAATTAGTCCGTCAGTTAGATTATCAAAAAATTTTGAACCCGTATTTTTTCTTTTGTCAATTATATAAAAAATGATGAAGATATCGCCCGTTAAAGTTCCGCGTAACGTCACTTGCTTGCGACACTTTTGTAAGCAAGTGACGTCACGACCCCCTGCTCCCCAATTTTGGCGCGCTTTATCTTAGTAATTTTTTGTTTGATTGACAAAAGAATAAACACGTGTCCATTATTTTTCGATAATCTAACTGACGGACTAAATATAATATTTTTTTTTTCCCAGGCAATTACCCTATTTAGTATTTTTTTACTAGCCTACGCTGTTCCACTCCTGGGCAAAGGCCCCCCTTCCACTCCTTCCATCTTACGCAAGCCCACGCGTCTTTTTTCCAGTTTAGCCGGAACCTATTCAAGTCGTCCCGCAATCTTCTACGTGGTCTACCGCGACCCCGCCATTCTGTCTCAGGACGCCAGTTCTGTGCTATTTGGGCCCACAGTTTGTCGGTATGCAGCCCAACTGTCCCATTTAAGTTGGGCAGCCTTTTGAGCCACGTCAGTTGCCTTTGCTTTGGAGCAAAGTATTGTGTTTCAAACTTTACCACTTAGTATATACTGCGCTTCATTGCTCGTTGGCAGACCTTGAGTTTGTAGTAGTAGCAATATTACTTTTATAAACCTGTACTGTGCCACGGCTGAGCAAAGATACCGTGGACTTCTGTGACAATACATGACCTATGAGACTACATAATGGTACTGATACTTTTACTCTATGTATGCATCATGTGGCATCATAAAGTATACCGACAAAAGTATGTTATGCATGTATGTTCACATAATGATCAACAATGTAGAATACAATTAATATTAATTTATTGTGCGATTAAAATTTTATTCACGTGTCCATACATTATGCTTACAGACGGTGGACGACGATGCCATACAAATGAAGCCAATAAAAAAAAGTATAGAGCCCGAGGAAAAGAAAAAGGGCTTCTTTAGAAGATTTATAGCTCTTATGGACTTAGATTTACTTAAAGACTGGTCGTTTTTGAACCTTTTACTAGGGCTCTCGCTATTTTGGAGCGGGGAGCTACAATTTAGGATGTTGACGCCATTTTTCATAAGAAGTTTGGGCTACAATATGAATGATACGGCGTTTTGCCTTTCAATGACTGCCATAACTGATATTTTGGTGCGGTTGATATTGCCGCCTATTTTCGACAGGACGACTATTTCGAAGAAGATGATTTTCTTCATTTCTTCGTTCTTCTTAGCGGCTACGCGGTCCGGTGAGTAATAACCTATTTATTACTTAAATAACATTTAACATGAAGGTTTTGTTTGAAGTAATTATTTTGCGCGTTAACCACAAACAACCTATTTTCAATTTTATTGTTGTTACACGTTTAAAAGCATGTAATTGATTTGGTGTTGTTTATTTACCAAATACTAGGAACGTGACGTCATCAACATTGCCTATTCCACTGAAGTTTACGACCCTAGGTCATGTAGCCATAAATAAATCGATAAAACGTGTGCATTGACTATTAAAGAATATATTTTGCAACCAGTTGTGCGCAAATATTTCTTACTATGAGTATACCTACTAGTATTTCTTTTAATAACTAGTCGATAGTTATGTTCATAATCAAATGGCTTGCGGACAAGAAGGATCAATTTTTTTTTTCGATGCGTTTGATATACCGGTGAAATTACAGGCATGAGACAATTTTGTTTTACAGCTTTTTCTCTAAAGTTGGCATCCATAATCAGCCTATAATGTTCCCACTGCTGGGACACAGGCCTGCTCTCTTCAAGAGGGAGTGGGCTGTTATCTACCACGCGGGCCTAGTGCGGGTTGGTAGATGTCACATGTCTTCGAATTTGTGGTTCTAGAACATTCTAACTAAACCTACAACTCGTAAGTTCCCGATACCACTGGGCCACCCTGCTGGCAACACATTGGCAAAACCCTGTTTTTGAAGGTCAACTAATTTCACACAACACCACACTCAACACTACCTACTTTTTAACCGACGAAAAAAAACGGAGGAGGTTTTCAAGTCGACGCGTATATATTTTTTTTTATGACCACACATAACTTTTTACAGAATAGTCCGATTACTTTTTTTGGAAAGGGTATACCCCAAAGTTGGTCCCATATAAATTTAGATAAAATTCCAACCCTAAGGGTGGGAAAATAGGGGTAATTTATTGTTCATTCACAGATTTGAATGCTGAGTTGTTATTATTATATCTATTCCAGTATTAGCAGAGCAAACAGAATGGGTGCCCCTAATGATCTGGCTTTCAATCTGCGGCTTCTTCCGAGGCATGTGTCTCAGTAACTTCACGCTGACAATCTCGGAGTACTGTCCGCTTGAGAAGCTGCCAGCCGCCTTCGGACTGCACATGGTCAGCAAGGGAGTGTTCGTTGTTGCTATTGGACCTGTTATTGGTAAGAATTTTTTCTAATTATTTTTTTTCTTCCTGTAGTATAAATGGTACAGACGCCAGCAGGTTAAGCTACCCGAAACTGTAAAATTTTCGCAATCAACCTTGAACCTTAATGCTTCAGCCATAAAGTTGAAAAGCTATTAAAGAAATTTGACAGATTGTAGTAGTTTGATGTGCTGGCGTCTGTACATGGACCCATTAGGCGATTAAAATAAAAATACTACAATGAGGATAAGTGAAGACTTAGGTTCTCCAAAAAACGAACATTGATCTTAAGTTTTTCAAGTAAAATATAAGGATTTGACCGGTTCCGGTCTTGTGATTTTAATGTTCTATTAATTCAACCCGTCAAGTTTAATACCAACTGATTGGCTGTAGTTGTCTATGTTAACTTATCACAACAGCTAAAAGTTTTTCAGTAGATTAGGTGTTTGGTTTCCAGGTACCAGTGTCTCGTGGTAAATTCAAAAGATAGTATTTCGAAGATAATTCCAACAACCATCTCTTTCACAGTAAAAAAAAAAACTTTATTTTTCTCACATACGACCTCGTCTTCTTACAGGTTACGTAAGAGACTACACCGGTAGCTTCGCGACCTGTATCCACGTACAGAATGCCCTCATTATGTCCTGCGTCCTCGTCTGGGGCATAGAATACGCCCTCGCCTTCACACGCCGCAGAAAAGTGGTGCAGATTTAGTGGCCGCATCGTTCCGACTGAGGAACGTATTCGATGCTCGTCGTATTATGTAACAGTTGTATGAGTAATCCACTATTTAGACATGTTATTTTCTTGTCTATTTATGCTTGTACAAGTACAATATCGTTAATGACCTGTATGTTAGCAGGCAACCCCAAATAGAGAGATAGTGCAGTTGATCAATTCTAACATGTTATGTATCAGAATATAAAAGACTACTTTTTTAATCGAGAAATTATAATCAACTATAGTCCATATCAAAGTCATATCAAATTGAAGTTGAATTTACTCAAAATGGAGTTGATTGCCTGCACTGTATCCATAAAAGGCGAAGTTCGCTAGTGTAAGAAATGGCGGTACTGACATTGGAAGGTATAAAACAGGCAATGTTGATATTACTTAGCCTTAGCGGAATCTGCTCATATGCTATGCTTGTGTGTAGAATTTATTAGAAAAAGGTCAAGTTGCGAACTTGTACTGTCTTATTAGAATACGAGTTCTAACAGACCTAGCCAAAACCTTCAAGCCAGTTACTGTATTTTGAACTTTATTCCGACGTAAGTAAAGTTCCTAATGCAAAATTTTTAGACAACTTAGAGTTTTTGTAATAAGAACTAGTACTAACTAGTTGTACCATGATTCCATATCCAACATACGTATAAATGCGTAATGAATTTAAATATTTTTGAAAACCTCTAGAAGTAGCTCTCTAAAACAGAAACTGAATTGGACATGGTGTGTATCAAATGGTATGGAAAGTTTACAAGTAATGTACATCCGACATATTAATAATAAATTAAGAATATTAAAATCATGATCATCATAATCTTCATGTGTCAAAGCTTAGTTGTTAACGCTAGAACCAGTGAGTTTGGAAGGTGGAACATCTTATAGATATTATTATGTACTATTTAGTTACTTAGAACGTAACTTTTAGACATTGATTTTAACGATTAATATTTTTAGACGGCTGTTTGTAGTTCAGAAAGTTTTGTAGGTGTGTATTTTTAGATGATATTAATTTATACACATAACATAGAAATAGGGAAACTATCTTTTAAAACTTGCAAGACAAGGGTTTTGTCAGAACATGTAGGGGTTTATAAACTCTTTTAGACAATGAATGTAGATGAATGAGAGTTCAATGGATTGAACTGCATTTCCTTTTTGCTTTATTTTTATACTTTTAAATCATGACATACGTTTCCTTTTTTTGGAAAATTAGACGCTATACTTATAACTACATCGGTGACCGAAGTTCGTGGTTTGTTTCTTACATGACTAAGTGTGTACCTATGTTATTATTGCTTAGCGAGGGTTGAGCATATAGTTTTAAAGGTACCGTTTTTGTATGGGCTATCTTGTCATCAACTTGAACTTGTGAAAGTGAACATTAAAAATAACCTATTTTTTAATTATTATACAAATTACTATTTTAACTGAACTGTTGTACGCTAACTATACCCTCATTTTTACCTTATTATGAAACAGCATTCCGAGTGATTTGATTAATAGAATTTTACAGTTAATAATAGGATCCTGACATAGCAATATTAATAATACTTAACACGTTGCTACAATTAATAAAATGCGAATTACTTGCCTAGCGAATATGTTTTGACGTAAAGCATGTTATACAAAATGCCATACGGCTAATATGTGCTAACGAAATGATTTTTTGTGATTGTTGACTTAAATTGAATGAGCTGACTCAATATTACATTTTGCACTTACGTCAAAATTTCCGTAGATTTCAATAAAGGTTTTGATTTGTGACAAAATTGCACTTATTAGATTATATTATTACTTGAGAAAATTTAAGGCGGAAGCGTCAGGGTAACCCGCGAGATTCAAATTTGCTTTCTTTTTTTTTGTAATTTGCAGGTCAGTGTCAGGTTGTATGTTGATCTAAATATGATATTCGCGGCCGTAAGAAATATTTATTTATAGAATTATTGTAATCATAAAAATCACCAATACAACTGTCTTAAGTTCATGTTACTCTATTGAATTACTGTTTTATGATATCATGACATTTAAGGCCAATTCTAACTCAAGGTGTATTGCTGATTTTCTGTATAGTCGGTCGCGAATCATATTATACTCAACATAGAACATGACACTGACCTGCAAAATGCAAAAAACGTAAGAAAGGCTACCCTTTTTTTTGCTTTGGGAAATCATCAAATAACTCCCGTTCTGGGCGGAGCATACTTCAACGGACTAAAATCCACCCGTGTTCCTTCAGTTGCCTGTGCCAGGGGCCCATGGAAACTCTTTCGAACAACCCGCGACCCTGACGCCTTAAATGATACGAGTACCTTAGATAGGTCCCACGATCAGATACTAATTTGTTTAGGGTTTTGATCATTTGTCAAAATCGTCTCTTCCTATTTTTCGTCTTCCAAGAACTATTCTATACTAATAGGATTTTATCCTGCAACGTGCGCTTTTGATGTGTGATGTAATGACCAAATATATCGTGTACTTACTAATGTTTGATACAAATGTAGTACTTACATTATAATAAGAATTCTTAACCAGTTATTGTATGTACTTATTACTCTTATTATTTTTGTACTTCGCGTAGGAAAACTATAGGAGTGCCATTTTAACGTCTGTTGTTTTTAACATGATAAAATTATTGCAATCAATTTTTGAAACTTATGTGCCAATTGTACATAGATCTTGATATGAAATGACGTAAAATAAATAACTATTTAGAAAAAAAACTTTACAATGATTAAATAGATGTAATCAACTAATCATGTACTTATATGAGATGAAAGTATGTGTGAAACAATGAACGTACATTTTAATAATCCAATGCATTTTATTATTTACATAAAACTGTACATAAAATCAAATTTTAATGTTGGTTTATTGACCTTGTTCAAAGCATAATGTGGACTGTTCTTTAGTTTTTTAAGTGAACAACTTATTAAAAAAACACGTGTTACGGTTTTTTTATCGTGCAAAAAAAAACTTGCATCTCAGAAATAACTAATTTTTCTAGTATATGTGACATTTAAAACAATGCCGATTATCAGACCACTATGGAAATTAGTTGATCGCCAGGTGTCGTATGTTCGGCATATATCTTGAGTGACGCTGTTTCCATTACAGTCACGAGAGGCCACCAGACAACTAATAATAATATTATATCAGCTTTGTCTATAAAACAAAAAGAACAAGCCACATTTAACTCTTCTTTAGTGCCACATTTAAATACTTAAAGTATTCCGGCGAATGCGGTAAAGTGTTTTTACATTAACGTAGATAATAAAAGGAATACCTACCTTACTAAGGAGGGTGCGCTAAGGTAGCCCGATTATAATTCTGTAAAGCCATTGGTTACGGTCGCGAATCATATTTTAATTAAAATATAACGCTGACCTGCAAATTGCAAAAAACGCAAGTAAATTGAATTTCGAGGGCAGCCCTGACGCTTTCGCCTTAATTAAATATCGTTAATTTTTGATAGACTACACAACGTCTGTCTGTACGATTGTCTCATTTAGTTTTATGACAATAATTTTGTTGAGTTTTTCGTATTTAGTCGTATTGTTGTTGACGAGATTTGTTTAAATATCAGTTGAATCTGTTATGAAATAATGGGTGTCTGCTTATTAGAATGCTGCATGCTTTAAGCGTTCATAAAATCATTTGCATTAATTCTAACAGTATTTTTATCTCACGAAACAACGCGCGTTTCACTTGTGGTAACCAAGTGTACAAACGCGCTGTAAATGTGTGCGCGAAGACGAGTAGCGTGAGCTCATAACACGCCCACACATACACACACCTCCGACTTTGCCTCGGGCGGTATTTAGAGCTGCGCTTACACACACATTCACAGCGTGTTTGTACTGTACACTTGGTAACCACAAGTTAAGCGTGCGTCGCTTCGTGTGAAAATACTATAGGTACTTAGTATCTTAAGAACTAACATGTTCATATAGTTTTTAGTATATTCTGTAGGAGTAGAAAGTACAAGATTAATTCATTTTGATGTTGCATTGTAATAAGCAGACGTCCTATACTTTTATCGATGGTGCGAGACTTAGCCTGTATTTTATATACTTAACCTATTTTATTAACCATGTAAAATTTATAGTGAACATTTTATATAAAAAAAGAATGAAAAAAGACAATGGATTAAAGTAAAAGGTGGTTACCGAGAGATTTTGTTTTATTTGTTGATTACGATGATGATGGATATTAATGCCAAGTGCAAGACTCGTTGTTGGCTCCCCACAACCGAAAACTTTTAATGCAATCTACGCACGACATATTAATCTAAGCTATACATTTCCAGCATAATCTGGCTTCTCATTGTACGAAAAGCCTATATAGTGACAGGTCATCTAAAACTGGAAATGTACAGCTTGATATGTCTTCGTGAGTACGGGTACAGGCACCGGTGGCGCCTCTAGCGGCCAAAACAAGATTTGAAATGAAGGGATGATTTCATTTCAAATCTCATCACCTGTGTTCTTTCCAGTCTGTTCCAGTGTTGTGGTTCAGTATCCTAATTGCGTGAAACGCTTTCAACCACAATCTGAATCATTTTGAAGGATAATGCTAATCCATTGCTTCATATGATCGAAAAATTTGTCATCTCCAACAACTTAAATAACGCAATGAATGTTATCGAACTGTCAAAATGAAAGTCATTGCTAGGTACGATTAGTGTTACGCAATTAACCCGCTGGTCGATCTCTGCTTGAAGAATGCAAGTTATCTAGGGCCAATTTCATAAACGAAAATTATCGCATTATTAATGTGACAAATTGTCTAGCGCGCGTAAGCTGCCGTGATTGGTTGAATGATTTATCAGTTTAATTTTGCTATAATTTCCGTTTACGAAACTGGCCCCTGATAATATAGAATATTAGGTATTGAAGCTGTCATATTTCAACGATTTATGATGACAGCACTGTACGGGCCATCGTTCACACGGTCGTAGTTAGGTACGAGAGAGTTGGCTTGTTTTTGCAGTCTGCAAGCAGATGATCCTAATGTTGTCGCCGACAAATCAAGTAAAAAGTAACAAAAGATTTAACAAACCAGACGTTACGTTACAGAAAAAATGTTAGTGATTGCTACAATGCAATTAATTAGCGGCCCGTCGCGAGATAAGAGCTGGTAGTTAAGAATTGGTAGTACCTAGTCAAGTAGGAGACGAGTCCGATTCATAATTTATGGCGCATCGGAACATGAGGCGGGTCGCTGCGCAGTAACAAATTCACGTATCAGCGGGGGTGAGGGGTGACGTACTGCGCAGCGAGTCGAGCACTTCAGAGTCGCCATAGAGTTTATATCCGGCTGTGCCTACACACAAATCCCCATAACCCTCATACCTACCTTATTTCGGCCGCCAATGAAAGATTTGAAGTTTATGAGAGCCAATTGTATTGTTACGAGCTTCGGGTTCGTGACAATAAAAACTGCCGATAAAAATTACCAAAAGTTACACTTTATTTAATCAACACTAATAACAACTCAAACACACTAATTATAAAACACAATCGCTCTTAAGTCGCACTTGAAGATCGCTTTCGATGTATTCATTCGATGTATGCAGAACCAAGTCTGATTAGTCGCGGCTAGTCCCGGCCTTATATAGTGCCGCAGATAATTCCAGAACCTTCTATTGTAGAAACATCTAGAATGTTCGAGTACATACCGGCCCCGACTGACCACATGTCGATAGTTCTAGTAAGTTCAGCCAAGCGATAATAGATGGCGCTAGTGACTCTATTAGTTCTTCTACTAGAAACTAGATGGCGCTAGTGGTAACTAATGTCACCATGCATCAGGCATTAATTGTGGCGCGCAACACTGCCCCCTCCTAAGACATGCTCGTCCCGAGCATTATCGGCTCCATAATAACGCGCCAATCGATCCACATGAACGATCTTAGGAGTACCTCTTGCACCTTTCTGTATCCGGTAGGTTACGTCATTGATCTTTGTCACAATCCGGTACGGTCCATCCCATTTCGCTTGAAGCTTAGGAGATTTCCCCTTGCTGCGGACTGGATTGTGCAACCACACTAGTGAACCTTCGTCGAACCCTTTACTGTTCATTTTGCGGTCATAACGGGTTTTCATCTTTTCAGACATTTGCTGGCCCGATTGTCTGACGTGCTCATAAATGTCATTCATTTTGTTCCGCAAGTTATTCGCATAATCGGTTATACTGCGTGGGGCATCAGGTGGTATTCCGGTGATCAGGTCTGCAGGCAGCCGTAATTCTCTTCCAAAGTTTGCGAAAGCTGGTGTCACCGATGTACTTTCGTGAACAGCGCTTCGATATGACAACAAAAACGGTTGTATGTGCTTGTCCCAATCTCGTTGCCGATTTTCCACCGATTTACCTCTCCAATGTCTGATTAAATCGTTCCACCATTCTATCCGATTGTGGGTGGTAAGAAGTTGTTCTTGTTTTATGAGTACCCATAACTCGACAAGTTTCCTGGAATATTTGGGACTCAAAATTCCTTCCTTGATCACTGTGAATCTCTAAAGGTACTCCAAACCGACAGAAGACTTCATAAACTAATTTATCTGCAACTGTCGAAGCTTCTTGATTTGGAATGGCAAAGACTTCCGGCCACTTAGTGAAGTAATCCATCACAACCATGAAATACTTGTTACCACTTTCACTTTCCGGAAACGGCCCCGCAACGTCAAGGGCTATCCTCTCCCATGGTGCGCCAACATTGTACAATTTCAATGCACCCCTACTACGAGTCTGAGGTCCCTTTACAGCTGCACAACTTGTACATTTGCGACACCAGTCCTCGACATCGTCCCGACAGTGGACCCAGTAAAACCGTTCTCGTATCTTCAGTAGTGTCCGTTTTACTCCCATATGACCTCCTGAACAACCATTATGGTACAGCTGTAGAACATCCGGTACTTGAGCTTTAGGGACAACCATTTGCAAATGACAGCTGTCTCCCCGAGCATTTTCCCATTTACGGCACAGGACTCCATCCTGAATCACCAAGCTGTCCCATTGGGCCCAATAGCTTTTTGTGATCGAACTCATTGCTGAGACGTCGCTCCATCTGGGCTTAGGAGCTCTGGCCTTCATCCACTCCAGAATCGGCTTGATGTCCGAATCTTCCTGCTGTGCACGTTGTAGGCTTTCCTTCCACTCGTTGCTGAGGTCTGTCTTGAGCATCCTCACAGGTACGACTTCTTTACTTTCTTGCCTAGTACAATGCTTGCAGTCTTCAGGACAAGGTCTTCTTGATAACGCATCTGCGTTGCCATGAGATTTTCCGCTGCGATGTTCGACCACGAAGTCGTATTCCTGCAGTAGTTCAATCCATCTCGCAACTTGACCTTCTGGATTTTTGAACTGCAATAGCCATTTCAGTGCAGCATGGTCCGTTCGTATGTGGAATTTCCGCCCCAGAAGATATTTGCTAAAGTGCTGCAATGACTTTACCACAGCAAGCAGTTCCCGTCTCGTAACACAATAGTTCCTTTCAGGTTTCGACAATGACTTGCTGAAGTACGCTATCACAAATTCATGATCGCCATTCCGCTGGGACAACACACCACCAAGTCCTATGTCGCTTGCGTCTGTATCAACTATAAATTCCTTGCCCGCATCAGGGTACCCCAAAATAGGTGTTTTGCATAGACGGTCCTTTAGCTCCTGGAATGCGATGTCACAACTTCCATCCCAGCAGAAATGTCGCTTTTCCTCGGTTAGCCTATGCAGGGGTTTGGCTATATCTGCAAAGTTCTTGACAAATCGCCGATAATAGGAGCACAAACCCAGAAATGCTCTGACCTGCGTCTTGTCTTTTGGAATTGGCCAATCCTTGACAGCGGCGATTTTCTCTGGATCCGTGCGGATACCTTCTTCAGACACTACATATCCCAAAAAGCTAACTTGTCGTTTGAATAGTGAACACTTCTTCGGACTTAACTTGAGGTTGGCACTCTGGATCTTCATGAGCACGCGTTCCAGGTTTTGAAGATGTTCTTCAAACGTACGGCCTACGATGATGATGTCATCCAAGTAGACCAGGCAAGCATCGCCAATAAGCCCGGTAAGTACAAGTTCCATCAACCTTTCAAACGTTGCCGGAGCATTGCATAATCCAAACGGCATAACTTTAAATTGCCACAGACCCTTTCCTGTCGAGAATGCAGTTTTCTCCTTGTCCTTAGGATCAATTTCAACTTGCCAGTAGCCACTTTTCAGGTCCAGTGTGCTAAACCACTTTACTCCAGTAAGCATGTCCAGCGTGTCATCAATTCTTGGCAAAGGATAGCTGTCCTTCTTCGTAACGTCGTTCAGACGACGATAGTCAACACAAAACCTCATGCTGCCGTCCTTCTTTCTTACCAGCACTACAGGTGAACACCATGGACTAGATGAAGGTTCAATAACACCATCCTTCACCATTCCCTCAATCATGGTTTCCACTTCCTTTTCGCGTGCTAACGGCAATCTCCTTGGCCGCTGACGGATAGGCAATTCTTCTCCTGTGTTTATTTTGTGTTGAACTAAGCCAGTCCTCCCGATGTCAGCATCGTTTGACGAGAAAACATCGGCATACTTAAGTAACATTTTCTTCGCCTTGACCATTTCATTTTGGGACAGAGCGCTGCGGCAGTCTTCTAGAAGTGTGGTCACTCTCGTTTGTGCATCCTTGCTGAGGGTCCCAGTCGATAGATATTGGCATCGACGCAACCAATCCACTTCCTCGCAAGTACCAACTAGTGTGCCTTTTTCTATAACCTGTTCCTGATCACAAAGGTTCAGCACACGTACCCCTGAGATGTCGGTGGTTCTGACCAAAGTTCGTGCCACTTTCCATGGTAGGTCATTGTCTACCCTTTCCACGAGTACACAACGATGAGTTTGCCCAGGATTCCGAGGAAGACTAACCGGCACAATCGTTTCCGATCTCGGCGGAAGAACAATCTTCTTAAGGCTGTACACGTTCCCTGGTAACGCTCCTTCCACGAAAAGTTCCTCTTGTCCACATTTCAAAACACCCTGCTTGACGTCAATTTCGCAACAATTCTTCCTCATAAAGTCAAGGCCCAGGATGCAATCGTCCATTATATCAGCCACGATGACATTATGCAGGTAGATTCTGTTGCCTAGCTCCAACCCCATCTTCTTCTCTCCATGGACGGGTATGCGCTGACCGGTGGCTGTTACCAAATTAATGTGTTCCCGGTTGCATGCGGAGTCCCCAAGGGACCGTCTTATGAGTTGGGAACTGACAACCGTGCGAGTGGCTCCAGTGTCTATGGTCAGCTTACACGGCGTTCCGTTGACCTCGCCCTTGATGATTAGGCTGTTCCCGTCTTGGGTTTGTGTGATCGAAACCCTTGGGGCTCTTTGAACATTAGCCAGCACCCGCCCCGCAGTCCTGGCTATTACTCGTTTCCCTGCTGTTGGTGCTGGGCGGTGCTGTTAGCTGCACTGCCCTCTGGAGATCGGCCGTCTTCTCTTTCTGCAGTTCGCTTGGGGCAACTGGATCGAAGGTGGCCCCTTTCCCCACAGCCGTAGCACCTAGGGCTGTACCCTTTATTGCGGTCGCGAAATGTAGCCGCTGCAACCTCCCTGACGCGATGGGAGCGATGATCCTGTCGCACGGCTTCCACCTCCAGTGCATGGGCCAAGGCGTCCTTAAGCGTCCCGTGGTGCCCGAGCCTCACAGCAGCTCTAACTTCAAGGTCGCGGATGCCGTCGATGAATGCCTGCACCAGGTTCCCATCAATAAGCGCAGGTACGGACTGGTAAGCTTTACGCACCAGCTTCTCCACTTCAAGGGCCCACTGCTGCAGGTTTTCATTACTGCGTTGCACGCGATCCTTGAGCTGCGCACGAAACACGTGTTCCAGGTGAGCGTCGCCATACCGAGCCTCCAATGCCTCAAGGAGCTGCTCGTAAGTCACTTCCTTACCGAGAGCTTCCAGAACAGTTAAGGCCTGGTCGCGCAGGCCTAGGGTGAGGGCAGTCATGGCCTGACTTTTACTCCAAGCGTTCGCCTTCATGACAGCCTCAAACTGGATTTTGTAGGCCGACCAGGAAGAAGTTCCGTCGAACGGTGGCACTTTGAATCCACGTAGCGAAGGTGTTGTAGCTACGGGAGCTGCGATTCCATCCCCAAGTTTAAGGTAATCCAGCGTTTTCTTTACATCAGCCATCACGGTTTTCTTTACGTCAGCCACCACGTTGTCAACCCGATTATACACTTGGTCGATCCGGATTTCAGCTTCCGACAGGCGGTTGTCATGTTGATCAACCTTATCCTTCACCTCCTTCATGTCTTTCCCGAAGGTAGCGTGAAGGTCCTTCATAAGGAGCATCTGCTCTTCCTGGCGGCGCGTTTGCTCCTCCTTATCACGTTGGAGCTGTTCTTCCAACCGACGAGCCTGTTCCTCCTGTCGGCGAGCCTGTTCCTCCTTGTCCCGCTGGAGCTGTTCTTCCAACCGACGAGCCTGTTCCTCCCGTCGGCGGGCCTGTTCCTCCTGTCGGCGGGACTGCTCCTGCAGCATCATCATCAGGGCAGCAAAGTCTGGTGCTGCTGATGCTGGAGCTGTTGCGGACGTTTCGGCCTCCGTGGTTGGTAGCTGGCCCTCCGACCTCTGCGGCATAGCTCCACTAAAACGTCTCTGATCCGTCTCCTGTTGACGTTGACTCCGGGTACGGATACCCTCCGTGTCGTCTTTAGGTAAAATCGGCATGATTTTAATCCTTGCTTCTGACACCAATTGTTACGAGCTTCGGGTTCGTGACAATAAAAACTGCCGATAAAAATTTCCAAAAGTTACACTTTATTTAATCAACACTAATAACAACTCAAACACACTAATTATAAAACACAATCGCTCTTAAGTCGCACTTGAAGATCGCTTTCGATGTATTCGCTTCTATCGCAGAACCAAGTCTGATTAGTCGCGGCTAGTCCCGGCCTTATATAGTGCCGCAGATAATTCCAGAACCTTCTATTGTAGAAACATCTAGAATGTTCGAGTACATACCGGCCCCGACTGACCACATGTCGATAGTTCTAGTAAGTTCAGCCAAGCGATAATAGATGGCGCTAGTGACTCTATTAGTTCTTCTACTAGAAACTAGATGGCGCTAGTGGTAACTAATGTCACCATGCATCAGGCATTAATTGTGGCGCGCAACAGTATGAAATTAGATAGGTATAGGTACTATAACATAGACTAGACACGTTCCGTATGTAGGCTACTACTTAGGTACCTACAGTCAACTGAACGTCTATGGTAACAATTTGACAGTGAGAGCGCCTTTATGTCGTACCTGCTAGCTTTTGCCAGCGGCTTTGCCCGCGTGTTTGTCGGTAATTATCCCACGGGAACGTACTACCGACATAAAAAGTCTATCTTCATCCAGATCCGTTTTTGCGTGATAACAAATATACAAACTTTCACATTTTTACAATATTAAGTAGGATTAGATAGAGCGCTTCATCGGGGGGTATCATATTACCCGGTAAGTGGGTTATGGAGGTCAGATAGGCAGTCGCTCCATGTATAATACTGGTATTCAGTTGCATCCGGTTAGACTGGAAGCCGACCCCAACGAGGTTGGGAAAAGGCTAGGCAGATGATGAGTTAGGGCGCTTCATAGTTGCTTTGACAGTCGTTACGGGTAGTCAGAAGTCTGAAGGTCTGGCAACGAATCTTTCCAAGCAAAATCGTACTACCCAGTAACTGGGTAGTGGAGGGTTATACTGTAGAGGCTTGTCTGCCGAAGGCAACCTCATATGTTGCAGGCCGGATATAATTTAGCGCGGATGACATTCGAACGCTCAAGCTTGTGTCAAATATATTAATTAGGATTTTGGTTTAGAACTGTCATAGATAATTTTAGATAGAGATATGTAGAGAGGTTCTACAATATAAACCTAAAGGAATCATAATATAGTGTTTGAGTCCTCCCGTTACCTCAGAGGGCTCTTCTAGTTCTCTACAATACCTACCTTACCTATTACTTTCAGCCTACGAAACAAAACGCAAAACAAAAGAAAACAATCTTATTGTTTTACCATGCAAATAACAAGCTGTACGTTTGAACTTTGTGAGTAAGAACATAAATTAGGACAAACACGTTTTCGTAGGTACTTAATTAAAAGTAATAGGTACTTAAACAGACGATGTTTATTTTAAGTCATCAAAGCGGACTTCATGAGATCTTTTCGATAAAAATCTGGTCATGTTAATCGTAAGAATTTTAATCAATAATGTGATAGTCGGTCTGTCTATTTTTTTCGGCTAAACGATTAAACCAATGTCAATGAAATTGGGTAGTTTAAAATTCGTTTTTTAATCTCAGATACTAATCTGACATTTAAGTCTGTTGTGTTTGCGTTTTTTAGTATAGAACTTTGACATTATACCTGTCAAATTAGTATCTGGGTTTAAAAACAAACCTTAGGTAAGGGTTGATGCATCGGGCCTGTGGGCGGAGAGCAATGGGTAGCTCTTCGTCCGATCAGAACCAGGCCCGTGCCGGACGGCGCGTATGTGTTCCACGCGCGCCTCAAAGAGATGTCAGCATAGTTGACGGGGCCCGACAGGGCCGAAGCCTGCCGGGGTAGCGGGATCGTCCGAAAGGGTTACCGCTGCCCTGGTACATAAAGGGCTAAGGAAGGAACACGGGTGGGCTTTAGTCAGTAAGAGTCTGACACTCCCTTCTGCTCCACCCAGAGCGGGAGGGGTCATTTGATGATTTCCCATCCTCAAAAAAAAAAAAAAAAGGGTTGATGCATGATTGTTGCGCATTGCCTGAGCGATTCGCTTCTGAACTGCACACGGATTCCATTCCCGCGCTAAGCAGGGATCCAGTTCTGGATATCGTGCATGATAAGGTAGGTAGGTAGGTATACCTATTTGATTCTGTAAAGTGTGAAGGTACCAGTTAGGTTCACATGAGAATGTTATTTAAATCCGGTTGTCAAAATCAAAGTAGTTAAACGCTGCAAATATTTTTATTCAGTATCAATTTCAGGGTCAAAGAACTGTGTTATATACGACATCTTTGGAAGTATATTAAGTTACATACTATCGGGTACTTAGGTATCTATATACCTACTTACGATGGCGTGTGTAGTAAGTGATAGTCTATGATATTAGAACGGATTAACTTATTTTTATTGGTTTCCCGCTCGTTCACGCTTCATGTGACACCGAATTTTCAGTAGGTAACTGGATACAGTTACTTTAACGTAGGTAGTTTTCAAGAGCGGTGAAAAACTTAAAAGTAAAAGTGATTGGGATATCGTGATGGTAAATTTTTCAGGGCATAGTCAGTCAATAATGTTCCCACTGCTGGGACATAGGCCTCCTCTCCGTGAGAGGGAGTGGGCCGTAATGCACCACGCGGGCCCACAAATGCTAAATTCCCTTCTGGCTGCCAACCCCGAATGTGATGTTTTCGGATGAATGGAGTAAAATTATGCGTGTATGTCTGGTGTTCTGTGAGAGAAAGTATGCAAGAGAGTCCACTGTTCCGTGTTAATTTTAAATTAAATTTTGTACAAAATAATTGTCAACGTAGGTAACAATAATGGTTTCTATGTTAATTAATGTCATAGGTATTGTACCTACCGTTTTAATTATATATAAATAAATAAATCACATGTCTTCAAATTATTTCTAGGACAATTTTTCAGGGTTAAAAAGGTTTATTGACTGAAAGAAAATAAGATAAGTAGGTACGATGACGATGATTATGCAAGAGATTTATAGATAAGTAGTCTAAAGTTTTTTGTGGCTCTCCCATTTAACTTGCCGCACATAAAAAAATCATAAAGAAATCGGACAAGTGCGAGTTGAACGTGCGTGGAGAGGGTTTCGTATGATCAATTTGTTATTTAACATATTTATCACAAGAACAAACTTAACATTGTAGTTGAGAAACATGATCTCCCATACACTACAACTGTTAAACTAACTGCTACGTACAATATTGAAAGATTTACCGTGTTATTTTAAGACCATAGACTGCTTATAGGTTTTCCTGTAATTTATTCATTTGATAAGTCACACTTAAACTACAGTTTGCAAACCATTTCTTTTTTTTCTAATTTGGCCCCCAATTATCTCCCCATATTCAAAATTCATTTATTTACGTTACCAGTCCGTGTTTGGGTCACAGAAATTCATGTGTACCTTTAAACTTATTCAGTCGAGTACGTTTGGAGCATTTGGCTGTGTTCACGATGATTTCACGAGTGATCCTATAAGGGTTCCATTTTTTCATTCGGTCATACGGAACCCTAAAAACTGGTTCGGAAACCTGATTGTGCAAGCCAGACTCACTTAATTGTTTTTTTATGTTTTACCTCGTTATGTGTAAATATTTTCGTGAAATATGAGTAGGTAGACAACATTAAATTAGCATTCATAACAATTAACAAAATATATAAATATTATAAATAGTTATAATAATAAATACCTACTCACCTTGCACTTAAGTGAGTAATGATTTATCGAAAAGAGTCAGCTTTGCTTAAATAAATGCACATAGGTAAGAAGATCTCATATTTCGAACTAATACCGAATGCCCCTGGTCCGCTCGTGTTTTATACTAAAACTTAGCTTTAGAGAATTATATCGCGCCAGAGGTTCTCGATCTGTAAGTGCACTAACCGACAAACAGACAGATACAGTACGTTCAAATTTTGTTTATATTAAAAGATTCCGCCGAATTGAGAACCTTCTCATTTTATAGAAGTCGAATAAAAAAGTTCAAAGTTCAGAGTTCTTTATTTTCCGAGCAATTATCAGAGTTTTAATTATCAGTAATTAGCCACTCATTACCTACCAATCGATGGTAGTGAGTGGGGTTACTTTACAATATCATCTAGAGTTTAAAAGTTTAATAAATCTTCCTCTTCTTAGTAGTAGTATCGATGATTCCATTTTATTAGGTATTTTTAAATCAGCTTCGATAAATATTGCAAATTAGGTACCTACCTAAGTAGGTGTGTCACGTATAACCGTGGTAGCATAGTTTGGGACCATTGACATCACAACAACTAAATAGGCGTGTCATAAACGCAACCAGAATGTGAAAAAAAATCTAGCATTGAAATAACAGGTTTGCATAAGAATCACGGTAGTCTTCTATCACTTATATAAATCTCGTTCTGCTGGAATGGTTGTTCATTTAAATTGATTTTTTTATTTAAGATTCCCTTACAATTTCTCATTTACTCGCCCAGGCTTTCGGTGCTAAATATCTGCATCATAATCTAGTATTTTTAAACGCGCCTGAATTTGCACAGGCTCAGTCTAAGAAAGAGAACACATGCACAGAGAAATAGAGGACTGATCTGGCACACTTTCTTATAAAGACGACCATTTTTAAGTACTTACCGCTATATCACCACTCGCGAAGGCACTCATACTGGCTACTGATTATTCGTCTCAAAATGACAAGTTTTTTTTCCCATGGTTCTCGCATGACGAAGCAAGCAGGCAACTTGTGACTTTAAGATTGTATTTTACAATATTCAATACGAAAATAGCCCTTACTCATCTGACTAGCCTTTTCCCAACTCTGTTGGGGTTGGCTTCCAGTCTAACCGGATGCAGCTGAATACCAGTACTTTACATGGAGCGGCTGCCTATCTGACCTCCACAACCCAGTTACTGGTTAATACGATATCCCTTGGTAAGGACTGGTTGTCAACTTTCGGGCTTCTGAGGACCCGTAACGACTGCCAAAGATCCACGAATGACAGCCGGGACGTTGGTCCCGGTTGTCATTCGTGGATCTCGGCTTATCGTGCTTTCCGAGGCACGGAGGGGTCTTGATATGTAAACCGCGGCAAGTGTAGCTTAATCTGATCGATCGACCCAGGGGGTTGTTATTACTTAGCCATAAGCCCCGTTAAGTAATGTTATGCAATATGATAACGAATAGCTTGAAACCCCGCCTTAAAATTAACAGTCGTTAAAAGAGCTCTTGGTTGAAATCACGTGTGCATTATGAATATTATGCTAAATAATCAAAAGCATTCAGCAATTTATGATAATTGCCCGATGTCGATTAAATAATGTCACTTTAGCAGTAACAAGATACTTATCTATGCAATTTTGGTCAATGACTTATCTTAAAGATTATTACTTATATGCTTTGTATAGAAATGGGACTGGGCGGTGGTACACTTGTAGGATGTATCCAGACAAATGAGCCAAAGTCGACACACAGTCGGTGCCTGAAGACGGACGTCATCACCGAGGTAGGCTTAAGAAACGCTGGCATGACGATTTGGACTCGTTCCCGGCCGATTGGACTGAGAAGGCACAGCACAAGGACAGGTGGAAGAATATGGGGGAGGCTTTTGACCAGCAGTGGGACAATATAGGCTAACGGAGAAAAAAAATAGTATGAACATGTGTTACATATGTTATGGCATAAGAAAAGTGAGGCCTATAGCAGTGGGTGCAGTCGGGCTGTGGAAGATTATGATGATAGTACCTATGCGGTAAATAAATATGTTTTAATGGTAAGTTAGGTATATAAGGTTTAATTGGAAACCTGAAAAGAGGTTATTGCACTCGTCACACTGTGTCATCACACCTTGTATGCTCTCAAAATAGCTGTATGTAGGTCGGTAAACATATACATACTTTTTTTTTTTAATTATGCTAGTATGGCACCTGTATTACGATAACCTGAACAAATGTTAAGATCAACAATTTTATTTACGTACTAGCTTCTTCCCGCGACTTCGTCCACGTGAAAATTCTTGATCCCTCGACCTATCCCGTCGCATCGCATCATCTGCCGGGGTAGCGGATGTTATGGGGAAGTTCTGAAATATACATGAAGGTTTGTCGGTGAAGGTTGAACTCTAGAGTGTGTAAAAAAATCTACCTATTACCTAAACTGTGATAAGTCTCCAAGATTACAACATTCATTCAAATTAATATTATCTGTAATAGCCTTTGTAAAGAGTCAGAGCCTAATCAAGAAGATGAAGAAGATTTCACCAAATCCTTTTTAATTTTTTTCATTCAGATGAGTTTCCCATCGTATTCGTTTGTAAATATTACGCTAATTCCGATTCCCTTTTTGGGAACCTACGATCTTGTGTATGTCGGCGCCAGGCCAGCTAAACAACCTCTGCAATTCATTTTTTAAGCATGATTATTACTCACATGCTATCTACTTTGTAAAATTCACCTATTGTATTAGATTAAGAGTTAACATAAATCTCATAACCGTATCTTGGTGAAGTTCTGTCAATTAGTTAAGTACATAAAATGGTGAAACGATAATTTGTTCCTTTTTCTCAGCATCATAAAATAGCCATAAATCTGACATCTTTTTTACCGCTAGACGAACTATTAGTCCACACGGATGTGTTTATCGATGTCCGAGCCCCGTGAACTCCTGTACGCCTCTTCTCACAATTAAACGTAACTAAAAGATTGGGGAGCGGTGAATGCTTATGCGAATCCGGCACCCCCGGCCATAGGCAGATGTGGAACAACGCGGTGGTTTTAGCCGGTAAGAGTCTGATACCCCTCTGTCACACCCACGATAGAGGACGTCCATAAAAATTTCCACAGGGCAACTAATGTCATGTCCCATTACGACGTGTTTGTTAAATAATAGTAACAAAATAATAAAGCTCTACTTGAAGCCACGTTTAAATACACGTTTGAAAGCAATAACTCCAAATCATATAAATAATTGTTGTTTACGATCTCCATACTTACTAATTAAGTGATCGAGCCTCATTAGGGTTTAAAAATAAACGAGTTTTTTAATAATAATTATCATTAAGGAGTTACTATTTTAATTTCAAATCAAATTGATTATAGTTTCGTTGTGCTGTACATTCTCTTAGAGTATTTTCATTGTAGACGCAGTGTTGTGAGGACGTGCGCTGAACATTGTCGTTCGTAACTACAAAATGCAAACATCGTAACATTTTCTTATACAAATGGATTCGTATTTATCCATCAAAAATAAATAAATAGCTTTAAAATAATTATAGATTTACCTAATAAAACAACATATTCGTCAAAATTATAGGGCGTTAATAGGTGACAAGTCATTGCCATCTTTTAACTTTGTGGACTTTCTTGGTGATTGTAAAAAATGGATGAGGCTTTCGCGCATATTGAAAGTGATGGTCAGAAGACTAAGAAGGGGTTGGTACCCCCTGACGGAGGCTGGGGATACGTGGTCGGACTTGGCGTTGGATTTACTTTCGTAAGTATACTATAACACGTTTTTCTGACAAAAATGTGCCCTTTTTAATTATTTCAACAGTAAGTAAAAATCCTACGCCTTGATTCATCGAGACATTCTTTCACTGAAATGACCTCACCCTACCAAGTCTTCATTCGTATTTAAATTAACAGACGGCAGGGTCAGGGAGTCAGGTCCAAGGCATCCAATACCAATTGCCTACCGATGCTAAACACTGAAACAGAAATTGTAAGAATTAAATCTGTACTATCTAGTCTTTCTTGTAGCAATAAAGAGACATTAACATCCATTACCTGTGAACGATGATAATGGTTGAGAAAGGTCTGGTTCATTGTAAAAAATATCGCTTTTTCGGTGTTATCGAAATCATTCCGTCCAAAAAAATGCCTAAGATATGTAATTGCTACTAATTATCTACCGCAATATCATAAAAAAAGTCGTCAATATCTATTTATATTGGGCCTATTGATTAATGTGCGTGCATACCTAACGATCTTTCGCCAATGACCTTGACCATCAATAAGCCATCTCATCATATCGTGTATAGTTAGCGAAATAAAAAACAAACAAATTATTTATTTTCCGATTACTGTAAGAAGAGGTTAAGAGATAAGGAACTTATGACAGGGTCCTAATAGATGGGTACTTCTTAATCCTACTACTATTATAAACGCGAAAGTTTGTGAGGATGGATTTTTACTCTTTCACGCAGAAACTACTGCACGGATTTGGGTGAAATTTGGCACATATATAGTTTATAACTAGGATTAATACAAAGGATACTTTTTATCCCGATATTCCCACGGGATCGAAACTTGGCGGGTGAAACCGCGGGCCGCTGCTAGTTAGACATATTGGACATTTAAAATCGTGGTAAAAATGAAAGGATGTAAAGTGGACGAAGGAACGCGAGTCGGTACGCCACGTTCGCGACCCGCTCCTATTATACCTTTTTAATTACCAATTATTCTAATAGACCCAATACATACACCCCTGAGAAAAAACTTTGAAAGTAGTATGTACCTACAGCCGCCAGCACATCAAGCTACCCGAAACTGTCAAATTTTCCCAATCAATCTTGAACCTAATGCTTTAGCAATAAAGTTGAAAATCTATTAAAGAAGTTTGACACATCGCATGCCTAGTGGAACACTGACTTGAACTCAAAAAAGACGATTTTTGGGAAATCGCAAAAGGAGATCTTGCTATGAGGACTTAACCTACTTGTTGATGCATAAAAATAAAACTGATTTATATTAATCATGAATGCTTGTATTTTGAACGTCTATGATTAACTATTGATGAGATCTGAGTAAAAAAAAACGGAAATCACATCAGACCTATCTACTAATGGGTCAGTGTTCCATTAAGCATGCGACATGTACCTTGATTGCTGGCGACTATAAGGTTTAAAATTTCTTGCGCTGACCTTAAGGATCATGGGACATCGGCAGGAAGATGATGATATACAATGCGAATAGTTTATTTGTCAGAAAACTTGGTAGGTCAACTAATATCGGGAAGTAAACAAGTCTAAATATCAAATAGATAACAAAACTTTTTCGAAAATTGATCTGCAATAGCTATGCAAATATGTCAGCACAATCAGTTTTTTTTGACGATTTTTTAATGTTTTTTATCTTTTAAGAATATATTTGAGTAGATCAAATTAGCATCTCCGGTTTGGTTTATTCTTAACGTAATTTTAAGTGAGGTATCTTATTGAAACGAAGTTCCTTATCGCTCTGCATACTTGGCGAATGCGAGCCAGAACGCAACAAGTGTAACATACTATTTTTACCGACTTCACAAAAAGGAGGAGGTACTATGTTCGGATGATTGTATGTTTTTTTTTTTTGTATGTTTGTTCATTGTATCTTCGTTCTAACCGGGTGTTCTACATGTCACGTTTTTTAATTTTTTTAATACAGTTCTAACTTGTTATTATGTTGTTATTAGTAGTACAGATTATTTATTGTTATAGCTCGACACAATAAATAGATAGTTGTCAAATTTGTTTGCTATTTTAGCCCTAAGCTATTTTATATCACTAAAAAAATATTTTACGTAGGTGCTGTTCGGGAACTGAAAACAATATTGATAAAATGTTCCACCGAACCACACGTTACAAAATTGTTTCAGTGTGGTAAGTGGAATTACTTAGGTGCGGTTCGGGCAAGTTTTGTTGAAATCAGTGCTCTGAGTGGAATACCTCACTCCCAAGACTTCTTTTACAATCCTAGGATAAGTTCCGGCTACCTTATCATGCAGATCACATCGTGTAAATTCATTTCCATAATTTTTAAATTTATCTGATTGTATAGTGTTTATCTGGACACTGTGACTCTGAAACCAGGTCTTAGAAACGGCGAAAATACGAAAGTGTATCCACCTGTCTAATATACGTTCGTGATTAACTTGCCAAACATGTAAACAAATATGAGTTATTGGAAAAAATAACTTTAATTCCTACAAAATAAAGTTCAGTTTACGCTACAACTTCGAACATTTTTATAACTTTTTGAATAGTGCTAGTCACTCTGAAATAAACTTAATGATCACTAAAATAAAGTTGATATTTGTTTAACTTGAAATAACATCAATAGGAAACATACATTTGAATATACCCTAGGCATATTTAAAATAATATAAAAAAAGAACTCTTGGTTGATCTTTATCTTATTTATTTGCAAATTTTCAAATAAGTATCTACAAATTTAGGAGTTACCTACTTAGATATATCTAATATTGCAGAAATGTCAGGTAAGTAGGTACCTAAGAGCAACATAGTTTAGAATTTTAGTCTTTGTTAGTTTTTAGTATTTTTTTTAGTTTTTTGTATCCGCAAGTTATTTTCTATTAAAGTAAGCATATGACTGGTCAGTGTCCCTCAGTTGTCAGTTTATTTAATTCGCCAGTTTCGTTGATTTGTCAGTTTCACTGATTGGTCAGTTTTACCGATTAGACAGTTGCGTTAACTCGACAGTTTCCAGTGTTTGTACGTTTTCATCGATTCGTCAGTTTTGTAAACTGAAGGCAAAAGTTGTTACGTGTTGACAAAAATATATTGTGGATAATTTAAGCTGCTTTAAGGAATACCTAACCTTATTAAAATCTAAATTTATTTATAGAAATGTACTTACCTTCTAAGATTACTTAACTGAAATCAAACTTTATTTTAGTGTTAGCTTGTAAATTGTAATTGTTGTGTCTTTGTGAATAGATATGTTAAATAAATGATAAATGATTTTGTTTTTGTAAGTAGGTTTGTACAAACACTTTTACACGTCAATCATATTTAAAAACTAGATGAGGTCGGCGTTTCCTATCTGACTAGTCTGAGAAGAAAGGCCAAAACAAACTCAGAGGTCACAGTCTCTTTTAAAGTCCAGACATAATCTTGGTCAGATCATATGAAGACCATGTAGGTCGATGTCTGAGATGGTCTTTTGAGGAAAGAACCACACAGATTGAGAGGACCTGTCCAGTCAGTGCACGCATTTGTCAGAAATCGTGCAGCTCAATTCAAAGCTTAAGGAGCTCAACGATTCGACGAACAATACCAATGAAAGGACATTTGGGTAGGCCACATTAATTACCCAAACTGCCAGACCATGACAAAAACTAAGAGAACAGAGAGAAAAATAATATAAATAAAATGACCCACATAGTCTTCACATTCACAATAATTAAAATAATAAAATACTTTACAAAGTAAGCAAATGTCATAGTATATATATAAAATTCATTAATGTCAAAGTGTATATAAAAAAAAACAAAAAACAACAAAACAGAGAAAAAAAAAAACATCCAATAGGTATGTAAAAAATTGGAAGCAGCTCAATCCCAAGCCTTTTGGTCCTCGATATAATCCTTAACGGTATAAAAGGCTTTCTGGCACAACTTACGTTTAATGAATGATTTGAATTTATCAAGGCTTAGATCTTGAACGGGGCTTGGAATTTTATTATAAAAGCGTATACATTGGCATCTGAACGAGCCATCTATTTTCTTGAGCCTTGTTGGAGTACAACAAATTTGTGTTTGTTCCTAGTATTTATATCATGGATATCACTGTATTTTTTAAACAATTTTATATTTTTATGGGCACATAAAAGATTTTCATAAAGATAAAATTTTACTACTGAAATCTAAATATGACACATAATAAATATGTTGTAAATTCAAATAAAATAAAATAGCGTCAATTAAAATGGAAATTAATGCGATCAAAGAATTTTAAAACGATTACCTTAAATCTCGGATATAAAGAAACGTTAATATCCGATAAGATCTGTCTCAAACACGTCCAAACAAAATTTTTTCGTGTCCATCTTTTATAAAGAAATAAAAGCGTATACATTGGCATCTGAACGAGCCACCTATTTTCTTGAGCCTTGTTGTAGGTACAACAAATTTGTGTTTGTTCCTAGTATTTATATCATTGATATCACTGTGTTTTTTAAACAATTTTATATTTTAATGGGCATATAAAAGATTTTCATATAAATAGATAAAATTTTACTACTGAAATCTAAATATGATACATAATCGCGAAGGAGAAGGCGGAGCGCGCGAGGGATAGGCAATCGCTGCACCCTCGCGCGCCTAGCCGCCGCAGGAGACGCCCTGGACGGGAGTCAACAGCCGACTCCCGGCCACCGTAGGCGCGGGCTTGCGGGCGGCGAGCTATGGGCAGCTCGCCGCCCGGTAAGGACCAGGCCCGGGTCGACGGCGCGTTGTGTTCCACGCGCGCCTCAAAGAGCTGTCAGCAAGAACTGACGGGGTCCGCTAGGGCCGATGCCGCCGGGGCTGCGGGTTGTTCGAAAGAGATACCGTGGCCCCTGGCACAGGCAACTGAAGGAACACGGGTGGGTTTTAGTCAGTAAAAGTCTGACACTCCCTTCTGCTCCGCCCAGAGCGGGAGGAGTCATTTGATGATTTCCGACCCAGAAAAAAAAAAAAAAAATATGACACATAATAAATATGTTGTAAATTCAAATAAAATAAAATAGCGTCAATTAAAATGGAAATTAATGCGATCAAAGAATTTTAAAACGATTACCTTAAATCTCGGATATAAAGAAACGTTAATATCCGATAAGATCTGTCTCAAACACGTCCAAACAAAATTTTTCCGGGTCCATCTTTTATAAAGAAATAAAAGCGTATACATTGGCATCTGAACGAGCCACCTATTTTCTTGAGCCTTGTTGTAGGTACAACAAATTTGTGTTTGTTTCTAGTATTTATATCATGGATAACACTGTATTTTTTAAACAATTTTATATTTTTAAGGCATATAAAAGATTTTCATAACGATAAAATTTTACTACTGAAATCTAAATATGACACATAATAAATATGTTGTAAATTCAAATAAAATAGCGTCAATTAAAATTGTCCGTTAATATCGGATAAGATCTCTCTCAAACACGTCCAAACAACATTTTTTCGGGTCCATCTTTTATAAAGTCACCAATAATGTTTTTAATTGGTTCATCCAATTTATGAAATCGTTTTTTTTTCTATTCTGTTCTCTTAAATTAATTTATTTTTGTCTAATTTTAAAATCAATGAATACAGCCTCCATTTTGATAACATTAAAATGTTATAATTGGGGGTTCCTTTGCCAAATTTCCTTATTTATCCGATTGCATCAACCATATTAATAGTGCGATGGCGTTTTGGGTAATATATGTATTGATCCATGTATCTGTGACGTTATAGTGATTGTAGTTTACACCGGGTGACATTTTCTCTTTAATCGTCATAGAACCGTCAGGAATATACCAGCGGTCACCCAAAGTAAATTATCGTCAACTTTTTTTTTATTTTATCTTGTTAAGATTTCGATTCCTATCTCATCTGCGGAGTTTCGCTAGCTAATTTGCACGTGCTATTTTTCACCTAAAACAACGTACTAAGGGCTGATTTTTCCATCGCCAGATAACTTTTATTCGATGAATAAAATTGACGTTTTTGTATGAAATAACTGTCAAAATTCCAAAATTATTCCTCGAATAAAGCTATCAGAGGGGCAATTCTCGTAATTTTAAGACCGTTCACAGTCTGATCTCAGTCTTAATCTGTCAAAAAATACTTCTAATTTCCCTACATTTTGACAGGTCTTTGACATTTGTTTGTCGCTGAGATGAGACTGCGACTAGATTTTGAACGTTTTAAATTACGAGAATTGGCCTTCAGATGATTGAAAAATCAGCCCTTAGTATTATAATTTGAATATGTATGCCACAAATAGAAGATATAAAACTACGCGTTGTTTTGAACGTCATATGCGCGTGATACCGTATATCGTTTTCAGCCATTTTTTATTTATTTTATAAGTAAAGAATGAAGTGAAGTGATGAATGAATGAAGTGTGAAAGAATTAAAAATGTAAAAATAATTTTATATATTTTATGGGTGGCGCTCGTGGCTAAGTAATAACTGCCGCACGGGTCGATCGAACAGGTTAAGCTACGCTTGCCGCGGACGGTCCGTGGATGGGTGACCTTATTTACACCCCCGTGTCTCGGAAAGGACGTTAAGCCGTTGGACCCGACTGTGTTCCTTGACAGTCGTGATCTTTGACAGTCGTTCCGGGTGGTTAGAAGCCCAAAAGTCTGACAACCAGTCTTACTAAGGGTATCGTATTACCTGGTAACTGGGTTGTGGAGGTCAGATAGGCAGTCGCTCCATGTAAAATACTGGTATTCAGCTGCATCAGGTTAGACTGGACGCTGACCCCAACATAGTTGTGGGAAAAGGCTAGGCAGATGATGTGACAATTATGTGCAAATTTTAATAACTGACGGCACGGTTGGCGCAGTGGCTGAGCGATCGACTGCTGCGCTGCGTGTCGCGGATTCAATTCCCGCACGGAACAAATATTTGTATTGCCTACAGGTAGTTGTTCCGGGTCTGGCTGTTTGTGTATGTGTGTTTAAATGTTTGTAAACGCACCCACGATACAGGAGTAATTCCTAGTGTGGGGCAACGTTTTTTAAAAACAAAAAAAAATAACAATAAGTTTAGGTATTAATCCGTAGTAATAACTAAGAGGTATGATAGGCTTCAACAAATCTAGGTAATAGTTACAAGACCGAGGCCAAGCCTGTGAACTTGTTTGATTTTAGATATTACTGCAGTTAATCCTTTAATTGATATGGAAGTTAAACAGTTTTAGCTCATCAACGTAGGAAATAGAAAATTGCATAAACAAGATAACATATAATTGTTACACCTTGAATGAAACAGATAACTAGTTTATCTATTATATATTCAAGGCATTAAAGTTTCATCGACGTTAGGCTTACCAGTTGATTCGCACGAGTTTATTCGCCCAGACCGGCAAATCGTCACTTTTAAATAATATTAAATGATTAATATTATTATTTAATTATTAATATCAGGAAAGCGGTGGTGGCCCAGTGGTAACGCGACTTACGAGTTGTAGGTCATAGGTTCGAACCCAGACAGACGCTTTAATTTGTGTAAATTATTTAATCACCAATGCTTTCAAAACAGTCAAGGAAAACATCGTGAGGAAACCGGCATGTCCTAGAACCAAAAATTCGAAGACATGTGACATCTACCAACGCGCACTGGGCCTGCGTGGTGGATTACGTCCCACTCTCTCACACAGAAAGGAGGCCTGCGTCCCAGCAGTGAGAACCATAGGCTGATTATGTATTAATATTAAATTCAAATTGTGCCAATTGCCTAATACATATTTCTGGAGTTGTCGACTCGCCCACAAATAAACTAAATTAGTGCGAGTCGCCAATAGAAAAAAAATTTACGGACGATTCGGACGAGTAAATTCGTACCAATCGAATAATAAGCTGACGAAACCGATCGTTTTGCAGTAATCTGCCGAATTATGATTGGCCCATTACCTACTTAAATGAAAACTAAACATTTATAAATGCTACATAAATACCTTTTAACCGCGATTCATGTCAATGTAATGAAGGCAATTCTTCAGAAATTCGCAGATTGAGTTTTTATAAAATAAGTATAAAAGTATAATTGAAGTTAAATATCTGCATTGTTGTCTTTGAGGTAATGGGGCGAATATTTTATTTTTTCAGGATTTACCTCAGAGTCACCCTTGACATTTTAGTTAATCGGCGTTTAATGGACAATAACTTTCGTGAGAGGCATAGCATAATCAGCCTATAATGTTCCCACTGCTGGGACACAGGCCAGGCCACAGGTCCTCTCTGTGCGAGGGAGTAGGCCGTAATCAACCACATGGGCCCAGTTCTGGTTTTGCCAGAATTTTTGGTTTTACGACTTTTCCTCACGATGTTTTCCTTCACCGTTTTGAGAGCAGTGGTGATAAACTAATTTACATAAAGTAAAGTGCCTGCCTGGTTTCGAACCTACGACTCGTAAGTACCGGCCGTTTCCACTGGGCCACCCCGGCCACCACTGCTCGTATCAAAAAGGTAGTCATGTTTATTCATGAGCGGCTTTACTCACGTGCATATTTCGGAAACGTGTTAAACTTGTGGGGTATACCCAGCCGTTAAGTGCGCAATTTATGCTTTAACTAGCTGTGCCCTGCGGTTTTACCCGTTTTTTACTTTCTACTTTTTGCTCGGCTTCTAAGGGTCGAAGCGTGATGTTAAATGGCCTATGACCTCCCTCGAGAATGGGGTTGTCAAATGTAAAATTCAAATACGACTGGTAGTGCCAGAGTTTAGCGCGTTCAAACAAACAAAAAACTCTTCAGCTTTATTATTATTAGTATAGATAAACAAGAATAAACGAATGACGTAAAAAGGGAAAACCTCTTATTACCTTTTTAGGCTCCATTAAAATGAAGGTATTTTATAGGAACACCATCTATAAAATAATAATTCAATATAATACCTTACGGAGAAGAATTAAATTGCTTTAAATACAAAAATCGGTTTCGCTGCTATTGAAAATTATTATTTTCACGGTCTCATGTTGCACTTTGATAAAATTCAATGCAAATTAAGAAATACATTCTTTTTTTGTCAAATGTACAGTAAAAAATATTAGCGTGCTTAGATACTTGGTGTTTACGTTCGTATTAAATCCTACTATTATATACTATATAATATTATAAATCGAAAGTTTGTATGGATGGATGGATGGATGTTTGTTACTCTTTCGCGCAAAAACTACGAATTTGGATGAAATTTGGCACACGAGATACTTTATAACCAGGATTATTTATTTATTTTTTTATTTATTATTAACACAGGATACTTTTTATCTCGATATTCCCACGGGATCGAAACTTATGCGGGTGAAACCGCGGGCGCTGCTACTATTTTCAATAAATAAACTAAAATATCACGAAACAAAGTTGGTAATGAAACATTTATGATTTTAAAAAAAATGTCTGCTCAACAACGTAGGCAAATAACGCAATGAATGTTGTGGAACTGTCAAAATGGAAGCCGTTCCTACTGTTAGTGTGGTCCGCAATTACCCTGCTGGATTAACACACAGAATATTTTTTATCACAGTAAATGACATATCTATTAACATTTAATTCCATTTTATAAGATAACACTAAAACAACAAAATATTATCCTAAATTAACTAAAACTATTTACAAACTAAAATATAGCGTCGAAAAATTCATCCACATTCATCATATCTATTGGCTTAACGGCTTTCCGACATCCACGCGGGCGAAGTCGCAGACAAAAACTAGTTTAATTACGAAGCTACGTAGATATAGGTCCCTACATAATACCTACTCGTATTTAATTGACACAATTTTCTTTTCAGTTAAGTTTTCTAAAACTGAAAAGAAAATTGTTTTTTTTAGCTCTGCTACAATTGAGTACCCATGTTAAATAATATAATGTTATCAAAAGTATTACCTCTAATTACCTACCTTTATATGTACCTACTTCTATGTTATTGGTTTGGTTTCCGCACTTAGTCCTTCAAGTGGACTATTGTGCGTGGGATGTACCTACTCAATTTATACAGTATTTAAAGTAGGTACACAAAAATGTGGGAATTTAGGTAAGTTTACGAACGACAGTACCTACCTATTTCCTAATTAATAATTTCGTAGATTTAGGTACCTACTTAACTAGCGGTTCTAATTTATGCAAGTAAAGCTAAATTCAGCTCGATTAAAATATTGACGTAGGCACATACCATAAAAACACATCTAGGCGCAAAATACGACGTCAACTATTATCGATAGAATATCAAAATAAGTTCAACTTGAACCTGCCGGAAATCTTTCAAGGTTAGCTGATGACATGAACCGGTTCAATAGCTCTGATGATAGTTATCAACTCACTCATCATGAACTTCTTCCTGCCCTTGTTCCATGTTTTCCTTCTCCATTCTCCCCTATCAACTGTCACGCTGTCATTCACTCCTTCTACGTTTAAGGCTCCCGCAAAAAGGTCATGGGTTGAAGAAGAAACCGTTGCCAGCGACTTCATCTGCATGTATTTTGTATGTTTTTTTATACAAGTAAATAAAAAAATACGAAATTCACCACCACAATTCATCACCCCTCTCTGGCGCTACCAGAGAGGGGTGATGTAGTGTTGGTGGTCTGTGATCACCTGTCATGTCAACAAAATGTCAGTAGGTTTTTTCATGTCAATGGAAAATATATTTTTCCTTACACAATTATATCGCATGAATATTCCTTGCATAGACTTTCACCTTCTGTTCTAAATATTATAATTATGTGTTTTTATGTATGTGGACTTGATCATTATACCAAGTAATTGAACATTATTATCTATAATTTTTATCCCATACGTAGCCACTTCACAAGTATCCAGGATGAAAAGTAGGAAATGTCCTTTTCCAGGCCCTAGGCTAGGTTAGGTCTAACGCTTTGCCAAATAGGTATCTGTTAATTATTTTTACGATCGACTCAATGGTTTAGGCGTGAAAAGGTAACAGACCGGCAGAAAGACAGACTGTTACTTTCGCATTCATAATATTAAGTATAGATAATCACCAAGCTTGTGGTAATGGCCGTAGTTCTCAATACTGCGGACGACATTTCTTTTCCTCTCTGACACCCACGAGTTGAGAAGCTGTTTAATGATTACCAGAAACCACACGGAGCGAACGAGTAAACAATTAATATCAATTATAAGGTCGATGACAATATAATAATATAATTACCACGTTGTAAATAAATGTGTAAATAATGACAATAATACCTACGATACGAGTATTTCTGTATGTTTATCATTGTTTTTTAAAGTCTCCAATAGTTGCGTCAGATTTATGCTGTTCTTCCATGAACCTATTTACTTCTGTATTAAGGTTGTTTCTTAGCAGTTGTAGTCTCTGGGTACCTACTTAGGAGTTTAAGATAAATGGTTTTGAAGATCTGTGGCATACCTACCTGCCGCTATTTTGTTTTTTTTTTTTTTTCAAAATTGCGGCCACGGATGAAACCTTTAAAAAATCGATAGCTGACATCAATGCAAACAGAACACATAATAAGACCAAACGCCGTAAAGTGCCACGTTTCCAAGATATTAACGTTCAAAGTTGATCACGTGACTTCCATATTTTTTTTACTTGCTTACATCTTGTTGCTTAGATCTTAGAAATAATCACTTTGTAAGTTTAAAGTAAGCAAAAGTTGAAATTTTCGAAGGTTACCAAAAAATAAAACCTGCTGTTCCATAGAAAAGTGCAAAAACCTACGCGGTGCATTTTTTTTTAATAACTTAATGTATCCATGGTAACAGCTTGTGCATCGATGGCCCTGCCACCCTGTTTAAGGAAGATAAAAAAATTACTTCTGTGGCACAAACGGTAAACACTTCTCTCGATAAGTATAGTTCTATGGCACTCTAATTAAATAATGTGTAACCCTCAAACAGCTGACAAATTAGTCGGCCAAGGGTAAAGATAGGTATTTTTTGACCAAACCTATTCCGTGTTTTTACGAAACGTTTTTTGTATTTAACGACAGTTTAGTTTTTAGAATGTACCTAGCAGTTAAACCACGACCAATTACCACTTTTTTTAGAAGAATATTATGGCACCAAATTTTGCTCGTTACTAAATCATTTTTTGTCATAAATTGGTTTAGGTCTTAATAGTAAGAAAATAATCATAGATTTTTATTCTTTTGCAGATGTTGGGTTTCGGCTCGTCTAACGCATTCGGCATACTATTTCACAACTTCTTCATAGAGCAAGGTAGTGGTAGCGGCTTACCCCTGGTAATAGGGGTTTATAATGGAGCCCTTTCGATTTCTGGTACGTATACTGAAGATATTTTTGTGTTAGATGATAAATTATTTAATGTTGTAAGTAGGTTTGTAAAAAAAACCCCCGACAACGTAAAACCCTATAAAAAGAAAAAAATAACCTTATTTATTTTAATTTTTTTTTTAATTTCATTCTTTTTGTAGGGACTCCTTGTTATTTCATTTCTTTTATTTTCTTGCGTTTTATGATTCAGGTAATTTGGTATTTAATCAGGTTTTTTGTAATTCGCCATTTTGTGGTAGTGGCCATCTTGGATTTGAAATTTATCATAGTGTATAGTATTCTACTAGTCAAGCCCTTTCATTTGATACCCATATTGAGGGAGTTGTAAAAAAATATGTAATCCGCCATATTGTGGCGGCGGCCATCTTGGACCGATTTTCATCAAACATAGCTAAGAACACTCCCGACAAATTCACCATTCAAACAAAAACAAACAAAATTAAAATCGGTTCATCCGTTCGAGAGCTACGATGCCACACACACACACACACACACACACACACACACACACACACACACACACACACAGACACGTTAAACTTATAACACCCCGTCGTTTTTACGTCGGGGGTTAACTAGATGAGGTCGGTGATTTTTATCTGACTAGTCTGAGAAGAAAGGCCGAAACTAACTCAGAGGTCACAGTCTCTTTTAAAGTCCAGACATAAACTTGGTCCATGACCATGTAGATCGATGTCTGAGATGGTTTTTTGAGGAAAGAACCGCACAGATTGAGAGGACCTGTCCAGTCAGTGGACGCATTTGTTAGAAATCGTGCAACTCAATTCAAAACTTAAGGAGCTCAACAATTCGACGAACAATACCAAAGAAAGGACATTTGGGTAGGCCACATAAATTACTCAAACTGCCACTGTTAACAAGATTTCTATTACATTTTCATCATCATTGGGGAGGCTCATGGTTGGCCATCATCATTCAGCCAAATAAACCCTTATTTGTCTGAATGATGATGGCCAACCATGGGCCTCCCCCAAGTATCACCACAATGCCGGTCATTGTCACTGAACAAAAGTCAAGTCTTTTCCTATCTTCATCATCTTTCGCTGTTTTCTTGGATCCCGAATTCAAAGGGTGACAACGGGACCATTTGAGTCCTTGTCGGTCTGTCCTAAGGCCATTTTGATTTCGGCGTTTTTTGCGTTGTGATACTGTGCCGTTCGTGTGCGAGTCTGACTCGCACTTGGCCGCTTCTTTTTCGTTTGGTGTCTCACTGTTCGACTAACCTGCCCCTAACTTTTTAACATAACTTTTTGGCGAGAAGAATTACTTAGAGTGAGGGTAAGTTCTAACTTTTATCTCATCCCTTTTACATTGTACAAGACTGGTTCACACGTGTAATAATGAGCCATCGACATTACTACATTTAAGGATCCCTCAAATATTCACTCGAGCGCACAATGCTTAACCCAATTGTGTCGTTAGACGGATGCACCGTACTGTGTGTAATGTCGGCCAGTTCAAGTATCGATCATAGCTCAAGTTACCATTTCTAATTAAGGATACACAATGTAGCACAGCACAAATCGTTTAATCAAGTCGGATTGAGCAAAGAGACCGACTAATGCAGGACTACAATATTGGGCTGACCTCTTTTTTGGTTCTTGATCTTTAATAATTTGGCACGTGTAGTATAATTTGGTATTCATTTGTTTGATTGGTTAATTGTAAAGTAAACAAACGCAGCTCTAAAACGTGGAGAAATAAACGACGGGGTAATACTAAGAGTAGGAATAGCTTTAATTTTGACAGTTCAACAACATTAATTGCGTTATTTACGTTGTTAAGCAAAGAGGAGAGGAGAGGACAGAGGCCTTTGCCCAGTAGTGGGATGATGCAGGCTACCAGTAACAGTAACGTTGTTAAGCAGACAAAGTTTTCGAACTTATGAAGTAATGGATTAGCAATATTCTTCAAAATGATTCAGGTTGTGATTGATATCATAGTGCGTTACGCCATTAGGGTGCTGGTTGGGTTATGATGATGATAAAAAAAATTGTGTCGGGACAAGAATCTCTTTTTTTTTTTTTTTTTTTTTGTGGATGGGAAATCATCAAATGACTCCTCCCGCTCTGGGTGGAGCAGAAGGGAGTGTCAGACTCTTACTGACTAAAACCCACCCGTGTTCCTTCCTTAGCCCTTTATGTACCAGGGCAGCGGTAACCCTTTCGGACGATCCCGCTACCCCGGCAGGCTTCGGCCCTGTCGGGCCCCGTCATCTATGCTGACATCTCTTTGAGGCGCACGTGGAACACTTACGCGCCGTCAGGCACGGGCCTGGTCCTGATCGGACGGAGAGCTACCCATTGCTCTCCGCCCGCAGGCCCGCGCCTACGGTGGCCGGGAGTCGTCACGCGGCTCCCGACGCCCGGAGCGTCTCCCTCGGCGGCTGAGGCGTGAGGATCTCTCCCTCGCCCATCCCGCCACCTCCTTCGCTAGCATGACTGCTTCGCAGAAGGAGGTGACCGCCTCCCACTCCCTCTCGCCCCGGACCATGGCTTGCACCAGGGCCGGACGCGAGAGGTCGCCGCCGCTGCCGATCGCCTCTACGAGGACACGGCGGTGCTCTGCCCAAGCGGGGCAGACCTCCACCGTATGCTCCACCGTGTCCTCTGGGCGATCCTCGCAGTGGTGACACCCGGGCGTCTCCTCCCGCCTGATGATGTGCAGGAACCTCCCGAAACATCCGTGTCCGGAGAGGACCTGCGTCAGGCGGTAGGTGAGAGCGCCGTGACGCCTCTCTAGCCACTCCTCAAAGAGGGGTCTTATCGCCGCTATCGTGGCGTGCCCTGCGCTGGGTTGCGATAGTCGCGCCTTCCATTCCACCATGAGACCGCGCCGGAGGTCCGTCCGCTCCGCAGCGATTTGCCGCGGGTGCAGAGTTTCCCCCCGACGTAGTGCCTCCGCGCGCCAGTCATACAGGCGCGCGAGGACTATCGCCTCCAGATCCCATGGTGGCAGTCCGGCAAGGAGGCTTGCTGCCTCGCCCGAGATCGTGTGGCGCGTTCAGATAGTGTGCGGCTCGAAGCCGCAGTGAACGCGCCCACACCGGGGCCCCGTAAAGGGCCATGGACCGCACGACCCCTGCGTAAAGCCTCCGGCAGGAGGCGTTTGGCCCCCTCAGGTTGGGCAGGAGCCGCTTTAGGGCGGCCCCGGTCCGTTCCAGTTTGGGGGCCAAACGTCGGAAATGCTCGACGAAGTTCCACCGGCTGTCGAGGACGAGACCCAGGTATCTCATCGTTGTCTCGACGCCGATGTGAACCCCTCCTACCATCAGTTGGGATCCCGAAGGTGGCCCGTACCGAGGCCCATGAAAGGACATGGCCTCGGACTTGTGCAATGCCACCTCGAGACCCAACTGCCGGATCCTTTCCACGACTATCGCAACCCCGCGTGTCATCGCGTCGGCCGCCGCCTGATGCGACCTCCCCTGCGCCAGGACCAGCGTGTCGTCAGCGTAGCAAACTACGCTGACGCCATCAGGGAGGTCGGCCCGCAGCACCCAGTCGTAACCGATGTCCCACAGGAGCGGCCCCAGAACCGATCCCTGTGGGACACCGCACGACATCTCTCGCCAGTTCCAGTTCCCGTCGCGACCGGGGTAGATGACGGCTCTGTCCGTTAAGTCCTATTTTAAAACTGTCTTTGCAAAACGACATTAATGCTAAAATAACGGCTATAAGTTTCTGGGGCCGAAACAAAACGACAAACGATTTTTTTTAAATATGTGTTGTTTTTTTGCGTGTTTCGTGCGTGCTGTTTTATTGATATTACTTTCAAACCGCTCTAAACCTGTAATCCAATACCATGCATGAAATGTAAATAACACCATTTCCGTGAATTACTACACTCTTGCGTGATACGGATCTATGACTTATTATTATGGAACAGATTCGTATAATTTACACATAATTTAGATCGAATGCCATTTCATTAGCCTGTGCTACTTAAAATATATATATTTTTTTGTTTTAAAGGCGCATACGTTTTGAATATTTTGACAGACATTCCTTATTTTTAATGTATTCATCACCTTTGATTTTAAATTTGCTTAACCGGTCTACTAGGGATAATGTACCTTATTTTAATATAAATTTGTCTCAATTTATTATAATTTTTTATTGCTGAATTAGCCTGCCCTTGACGTCGATCTCGCCTGATAGAAAGCAATGGATGAGGTCCTTGATGGAACGAACGTGCCCAGAAGATGACTATTTACTCATGCTTTGAAAATTCACTTATTTGCATGAGTAGTAGATCTTTGCGTGAAGGAGCGTCTAGGGAAATATTGCCCACATAGGTACTACACATTTCTGCGCCAAGCAGCATTGCTATGTTCCGATTTGAAGGGTATAGTTGTCGGTGTTATTACTGGCGCTCGAGATATTTCATCCTTGTGTCTAGGATGACAGCCCACCTGCTGCATCTATGGTATTGTAGATGAACCATCTTATAGACGGAGATGTATCTGACAAGGTCGCTGTCCCTGGGCGATGGTGACCAATTGGCCTCCTACTAGTCTGCCTCCCCATAACATAAGAGAAAGAAAGAAAGAAAGAAAATACATTAGAGGGACCAAAGTAGCAGAATAAGTAGGTTTATGTCTGTTGTTCACAGGTTTCTTGGGAGGGATAGCTCTGAAGCGATATTCCTTTCGTCAAGTGGGACTCGTCGGAGCAGGACTCTTCGTGTTAGGAGACGCACTCACAATTTTCGTCACGAAGACATATCAATTGGTATTCACGTTCGGAGTTATAAGAGGTAAGAATACAGACTATTCAATGCAAAAGTAGTCTTAAAGACATTTGAAATATGTGACAATAAATGCAATGGTAACCTAAAGACATCTGCCGTATTACGAAGAATTAATTCCATGATGATTCCAGTCCGAAAAAGGGATGGTTTATAGGTCATGTATAACTCCGTCTCTCTCTTACACTCGAGTTATGACGGTATTAAAGCGACAAAATACGGCACCGGCGACGGTTAATTAACAGAGCTCCAGGCGTTCAACTCTTCCCAATAATAATGTTTGTTAATAAATCTGGAACATACGTTGCTACTTATCTTTGCGCATTTTTTCCAGGTGCAGGCTTCGGTATGATGATACCAGTTAGTTTTACAGCATTCAACTGCTACTTCACCAAGAAACGAACAGCGATGATGAGCGCCAATCAAGCGATGAGCAGTTTGGCGTCCATCACCTTTCCAATGCTGGTGACATTTCTGCTGTCGGAGTACGGGTTGAGGTGGACCTTAGCTCTAATCATGGCGGTCGATCTACACTTGGTCTTCGCTATGCTAGTCATGCACCCAGTGGAATGGCATTTGATCAAATCTGAGGAAGTCATTGAAAAAGGTAAGTACCAATGAATTTTGGATTGAACACAATATTTTCATGATAAACTTTTGTCGAGTGCTAATGTATTAATACTTTTTTCAGAATTATGTGATATTAGCAGTTTGAAAAAGAAGAACACGGATAGCTTCGATGAATTTGCAGTCAGGATGTTACCAGGAGGTGAAGAGGATGTAGAAATAAAAAGTGTCAAGCGGAGAAAAAAAGAATCAATGAAGATGAACTTAGTGTAAGCATTAAAGATCACTTATTTGGAGTACCATGGATCTCTACAGAAGCAGGAAGATTGTTAATTGCAGATAATAACTGCACTATCGGTCTCGAGCACCAAACTGACCTATTTCTTTAAGATCCAAGCTTATCTTTCTAGAGTCCATTAACGTCATTTCATTGACACTTTCTCGATTGTCAACTGTTTCCTTACATCATTTGTTACAATTCTGTTTCAGAAAGATTCTGTGTGAGAATGTAGAACTGGACTTACTAAAGGATCCTAAATTCGTGAGCACATTGGTTGGGCTCGGATTCGCCTTCGTGTCAGATGTGACATACTTAGCTATGGAACCAATGCTTCTCTTCTCATACGGATTTTCTAAGGTAAGTTATCATAGATATATCCAGGCACTTATAAAATATCTAGTCCACTTTACTCCAAATCTTTCATCTTTCTCAACGATCTCCAAGAAAATGACTAGGGTTGAGTAAATCGTAACTTCGCTTCCTTGTGTTGAAATCTTTAGATCTAATTCGATATTAGCCAAATATCATCATTGTCTACAGCGAATTTATCAATTTCATGGACCCATGCATTTTCTTTTGTATTTTCAGATACAAGTGGCAACATGCGTGATGGTTGGTGCCATATCTGATTTAATAGCAAGGCTGACGCTTGCTGTAGTAACGTACTTCTTCGTCGTCGATAGTCGATTAATTTTCTTCGTTGGCACTTGTGTCACAGTTTTCCTTCGAATCGGTAAATATATGTTTGAAAAAAGCTTTAACATTTTGATCTAAGAAATGCTAATATGGACTTTGTTATCAGTCGATGTCAATAAAACAAACATTTGTTTTTAATTCAATTTAATTATAAAGTAAAATTTTTTTCCTCGAGAACCTTGATCTACCAAATGTTGTTGGGGATACAGTTACGTCAATTTATATTTAAAGTTATGTTTATGTTTCTGTTTGTTCTTTGTTATTGTCTATTATGTTTAGACATATATGGCGAGACAGATGGACATAATGATTTCTGGTACTATAGGCACGAACATTTATTACATTTTACTAACAATTTCCACGTTTATCTTTTCATTAATTTCAGCCTTGGTGACTTCAAGCTCGCTCTGGTTTGTATTCGCGGTGACCGCCATATCTGGGTTGGTGCGGTGTTCAGTCCAAGTGCTGTTCCCACTAGTTCTAGTCACCGCAGCACCAGACCGGTTTCCAGCAGCATTAGCACTCCACATATTGTTCTCCGGCACGCTTATGATGTTGGCTGATCCTATGATTGGTGAGTTAGCAAATTCTCTATCATTAAGTATATCAGCTACTCACATGATTATTTACTTAACGAGGAAGGCTTTTATTATTTATAATTATAATCTATTGACTATTAATCGGCAACATGCACGTCCATAGTTTAGTTCTTTAAAGATAACACTATCAACGTCAAAGATAAATAGAATCTGTTTCTTTATATAAGTTGTAAAATAATGCATTAGGCAGATTGATTTTATCATCTTTTATCCATTAGGATATCATATTAATTTGCATTATTTGTAAAAAAAAGTCAAGTCATTAAACCAGTTATCATATTTTTCAATGAAAACAACTTAATCAGACTATCTCTAAAAGGCATTATTGCAGATAGATGTGCAAGGTCATCTTGATTACCCCCTACCTACTCTCTATCGATAATCGCTTATTAATAAAATTAATTGATCCTTCGTTGATTAATTGATTGTTTCTAATCATTGTAAGATTCTAATGTCTTTCCTCATTACATGAAAAATGTTCATTATGCTGAGCGCAGACTAGTGCTCAAACACACGAGCGGCCCGCATTGTAGCTGTCGACGAGTGTCGACGGCTGCAGTTGCCTCTGCCTTTGACGCGTGTCGCTCACCAAGTAAAGATTGTTTACTAGCCAGACTATCTTTCTATGAAAACAATGGGGGCAAACAGTCTCCTATGACGATATTAGTATTACAAACTATTATGTCAGTGATAGACAAAACTGTTATGTTTGTCATGTTCGCACTGTCTACATTTTTTTCATGATTTTTTTTGTCTATAACACCCACACAACATTAGATCACGCCTGTTCCCGACCGAAGGGTTAAGACGAGGTGAACCTATAGTAAACCTTTATTTCGCCATGTATTAGGGGGCGTTGATGTGGTGCTGTTCTACAAACACCCCACTTAATATGGTGTCCAGCGTGTCCTGTTGTATGTACGCTACAGGAGTTGATAGACGCTACCGAAGGTGCCAAGCTCGTATCCAAATTCTGAGCTGACTATAGATACACTGTGTTCTTCACGTTATCCATAAACTTTGGCCAACGCTTCTATAGCTTTTACAAATCAAATCTAACAAAGGAAGTAGTACTTAAAAAGGCTTCGTTACAAAGATATTTGTAATTTCTTTTAATGAAATTTTATTGAGTTATGCAGTGAGAAAGGGTCTTACTCGTAATTTGGTGTGTATAAATCCAACTTCCTCATATGTGATAGAATAATTCTACTAATTCTACCTATGCCTATATTTAAGGCATAATAGCTGCAATAAAAGTTCCCAGTCTTAATTTAGCTGCCACAAAAACTTCGTTAGTCGTTTAGTGTGTGTTAGCTGGAGTTACGTCACCCCAGCTTCCTCATTCAATACAGACAAACCAGTGAGGTTAGGGTTTTGGACTATAGTCAGAAAAATAAGGCATAACAGCTGCACAAGGAAGGAAAAAACTGAACAATAATACTAAAAAAGTGTTGAAACTACGATCAAAAACGTGTGTGTAAGCTGACGACGTCACCCCAGCTGCTCATTCATATCTTCCAAACGAAAGAATATATGATTATGTATTGTAACTTAAAAAATAAGGCGTAATAGCTGCCTTCGGCAGCCAAATTTTCAAATCTCTGGTCAAAATACTCTATGAGTTATTAAACCGATAACTATGTGTAAGCTGGAGTGACGGCACCCCAGCTGGTCATGTCATATCTTCCGAACGAAAGAAGATATGATTATGTATAATAGCTCAAAAATTCAGGCATAATAGCTGCCATAGGCAGCAAAATTTTCAAATCTCTAGGCCTTGTACTTCCACGTAATAGCAGTGGCAGCTAAATTAAGACTGGGAACTATGATTGCAGCTATTATGCCTTAAATATTGGCATAGGTAGAATTATTCTATCACATATGAGGAAGCTGGAGTTATACACACCGTAATTTGGCCTATGTTACCGCTTAGTGAAATTAAAATGATAAATCTATCAAATCATTCGGATAGAGAGGCATGCATAATCGGGTGATTTAGGTTATTTACGTTTGTATAAAAATTATTTTAAAAAAGAAAAACATTAATGTGTCCATAATGAAAAATGCTTATTTCCATGGTCTGAACATCTAGTCGAAGTTTATGTATATCATCCGGAACACGGTTTTGAGATTGCCATCGGCACGCTGAGAAGAAGGAGGGGGTGGGCCTATAGCCATCAACCGAGCACGAATCCAGACTCAGGGCTGTAACTGAGATATTTCTGTTGTAAAAACCAAAAAATACTCATATCTATTATTCTTTTCATCTATATTTTTTTTTTCAAGATTAGAATATTTATTTTTATTTACAAGATAACACTAAAATAACAAAATTATGTCCTTAATTAACTAAAACTATTTACAAACTAAAACATAGCGTCAAAAAATTCATCCACATCGCTGTGGACTGGTAATGTACCCAAGAAACTGGCGGCATTGCCACGTTGTATGGTAATGCTTAGCCTCTGGCCAAGGTAAAAGCCAGCCCTTGGGTCATGGGAAGTGTCAACTAGTCTTTTTCGAAATTTCCCTAAAAAGACCATGCGCACTCGGCCCGAGGGTTTCAACCCCAAACGGCTCGAAAATATAATTATTAATAAGGTTATTATATTTACGCCGCTTGAGGTTTTCCGCAGCCGCAGCAGCAGCAGCGCAGCACGCCGACCCTGGAAGATAGGATGGCGCAAGAGTATCGACACAAGTTGCATCCCACACTAAAGGCCTACCCACTTTCGATGGAAATAAAGACATGCCGTCCGGTCTCTTGAAATCGTTGCGTGCCAAACCATTGGGTTCTAATACAGCTGGAACGCCGACGGTGACAAGAGCTCGTCGAATGATGTCGTTAATGTTTGCGTGCCGCGCTAAGTGACCCGCACTTCGGCTGCAAGACAGACCGTGGTGTCCGAGGCTGTTGACAACTTCGCCACAGTGACAGCGATGGGGAAAACAACACGGTGCATTTATTTCATCTATCTTATTTTCCTTTTTTTCAGGTGTCCTCTATGAAGCGACCGGTAGCTACGTGTACTGCTTCTTCGCAATGAGCTTCTGCTGTTTAGTGTGTGTCGTCCTATGGACTATCGAGTATGTAGTGTATCGTAAAGGTAAAAGTAGATCCTAAAATGTGCCTTAAGTGAAAGACATATAGTTTGTAATTAATCTAACGAGAGGATGGTTAAGAAACTTGATGGGGTTGTTCGTGTTGGATGTTCCTTATCTATACTCTATACAAATCAATAAAATTGAAGTGTCTGTTTGTAATATCAAAATAACAGATTTTTACTAAATAAATATGAAAGTGTATACGCGACTTAAAAAAAAGACAAAAAAATATATACCTACCTTTCTGTCCGTCCGTCTGTCTGTTTGTTTCGGCTAATCTCCGAAACCGATTTTATTTTATTTGATTGTCTTTGGGTGACTTACAGCTATGAAATACAGGAGACATTTTGAGGAAAAATTTTGACGGGTATTTCACTGACTGATAGCTGTTGTTATGGAGTAACATATAGACTACTTTTGTCCCGGTAGCACATTCCCGTGGGATAATTTCCGACATCCGCGCGGGCGAAGCCGCGTGCAGAAGCTAGTTAATAATATATTTTGTGAGAGATAGTACCGATGGGTATCATAATAATAATGAATAAATTTATTATTAATTTTAATTATCAATTAATATTATAAATATATTATAATAAATTAATTTATAATTTATTCTCTCTTCACAAAGACTTAAAGTTAATGTGTACAAGAATGACTTAGCTGTATTCCACCTTTGTGAGAGAGTGGTGTCTGATGTAGGTGTTTGGGAAAAACTTTTGTTACAGGTCACCAGGCCCGTTCTCATTGTTACCTGCTAGTGTTTCAAACCTCGTCCACACTAGTGATCATGACGTGATACTCACATACATTTTATTTTTCATATTTTCCATGACGACTCAGGGGTTTAACTCTTAGCATGAAATCCGTAGTTACGGCCGAAGTTACGCGTTCCAACTCCGTATATCACCTACGGACATACAGTTACTTCGGGGTCCAAACTAAGAATGAATCACAACACGGTTTGACAGTTGTCCTTACTCCCAATGAGTTTTTGCCCGTCCGACAAATTTAATTAATCGGGAGTAGGATTCATTCCGATGTATGGTACTACTTTCGGATGAGTCCGAATATTCGTTGACGGAATTACAGATTAGGTCCCCAAGACATGTTATTTTGGAACTCGTGCCGTTTCAAATGTGCATCAGTGCGGACGTTGCTTTATATTTTATTGCCCTATTATATGTCTATTTTGTCTGATTTTAATACACCTACTTCTACGAATATTGCATAAGGTTTTATCTCAACACGAAATAGAGGCGCGAGAATAAAAAAAATGGTATAGCTATAGGTATACGGAGAGACGATCCTCTATCACATTCCATCGTGCAATGTGCTTTTGTATTCGAAAGAATGTGAACGAAGTATAAGTTATAAACCAAAGATAATTTTATACACTACCTACTTAATGGTTGCCAACAACATGAATGTTGGGTAGGTATAACTGAAAACCAGAAAAGGCGTTTTATTCTAGTTATCTAAACCTTTTATGCAAGGTTAATAAAAAGTGAAAATCTCACCCTGTATAAAAAAGAGTTTATTTCGATAATGGACGTTTCAAAAGTTGACTGGAACACAAAGTATGTTCAAAATCAGTGGTCTAAAATGCGCAAACGCAACTCGTAAGTACATACTCCATAGATGTTGATTGAGGCAGAATTTTTATTATTTTGTTCATCCATTTTTTTATAATTAGGTGTAGAATACCGTACGAATCTTTTATATTATAAAAATATAATTTGAAATTATTGTTATACATATGTTTTTGTATTAATTTAATAAATATAAGTTCTTGCTATGATATAAGTATTATGCTATATATAAATCACTGTCCATTCTAAGGTTGCCTGGAAGAGATAGTAATGCGATAAGGCCGCCCATTGTATATTTTGTAGTGTGTCATGTATTTTATAAGCTATGTATTTTTGTGGTGTACAATAAAGTATACATAAATAAATAAGTATTGTGGTTACTGATAAATGTAGAATGGACATTTACTTTTTCACGACCAGAAAGTAGTAATTTAAAATGAACCTACCTAGTAAATGTATTGTAATAGGTGTGACCTAGGGTTGGTCATTTAAATTCATAAGAATTAAAATGACAATCAACGTGTGTCATTGTCACATGTATGCCGAACACGCCTTCTTCCCATGGGATAGGCAGAAACTATACATCGTGTATCAGAAATTCAGAAATGTATGGTCATATTTAAGGGTATGGAACAGATCATCAAACCGAACCACTTTCTCTATTTGACCAATATCGTACTCACAAAAAAAAAAAAACAACTATCAATACTTTTGGATCGAGTTGTTATTGAAGTTTTGTGTGGGACAGCTGATTATTTTTCGCGATTACGATGTTGGACCCATAGAGAAAGTTGCTTAGTTTTTAGGTCTATACTAAAACCCTTAGAAAGAAATATAACCTCATATTTCTAATTCATGCCGTAGAATTGGAAATAATTCCGTTTATTTTATAATTTATTTGATGTGCCATCGTATTTTAAAAGAAATGTTACTGTTGACTGTTATAGGTAACTATGTTAAACATTATACCTGCCTAAGTAAATATTGCGACATTCAAAGACCCACTTTGAATTTTTTTGCTGATTTTTAAGTATTTACGTTATAGAACTGCTGACAGCTACTTTACATAACGCTAGGTAATTTATGCGAAATGTTGTCGTGTGCTTTTATATGTTTGTTTGTTATAATTAGATTACGTTATGGTTTAAAATAAACTTTATAGTTTAGCTAACATTTTTATGTGTTTCCATAAAATTGTGAATTTATTTATAGTTGTTGAATAAAAATAAGTATTATTTAAGTATAATAAAGGCCAAATGTTGTTGTTACACATACCTACTACCTACTATTCATATATTTGTTGCCAATTTTCCATCCCGAAACCTTTACCAATCGACGTTTTAGTTCAAAAATAAAAACAGGTTTGGAATCTGGTAGCTACCGTCAATATAACTTGCTATAATTAAGCACAATTAATTCGTAATTATTATGTCATAAACATAAAAAATAATTATTTATATGGTCGACTTTGATTATGTAATTTAAGCTAAGTAATAAAGAATTTCGTACAGAATGTATGAAAAAATATCTGAGACTAATTATTAGCTACCAATTTTTTCCTTCAGTCATCATTTGTGTATTTTGGCTTAGGTAAGTAAATAATAAGAGAAATAACTATTTTAATTTTTTTATTAACTGACAGATTTTCGTAACTGGGCTTCTGCGATATAATGACTAACATAACACAATTAATGATCGAGTAATTATTGATGATGAGAGCAATCATTCAATAAATATTTCATACTAGCCTCAAGGCGGTCTGTATAGAACCAAAATCCGAAAATCCTAATCGAAAAAAAGGAAAATTAAATAAGGTTAATATTATTAAGGATCCGTTTTCGACGTTGTTTCCGTAAATTATTCTGACAGAGTGACAGACTGAGTTTCAAAGCCACGAGTCTACTTTTCTGTTTTAATGTTGACTTAATGTTAACGATTTCTTAATTAGGACGATAATACTAAGTTTTCTTTAACATTATTGGGTGATCAAGCAGTTGATGGGACTCGGTTCCTTGGTTCGATCTTAATCCTGAAACCGTCGGATCTCTTCAGAATGATATCTGTTGTCAGTTGGAAATCTTTTTCAGGTACTTCGGACACAGATTTATAGTTCCTCAAGATGGTTGACAGAAGTATTTTCAGCTTCAGAAGCGCGTACTTGCGACCTGAAAAGTAATGTTTAGAAGACTTAAAGTTGGCACTAGCTTTTTCACGCAATTTCGTCTACGTGGAAGGAGTAAAACTGCTCAAATACAACCTCAAACTTATACATAATTTATGGAAACTGAGAGTTGTGCCTGTAACACGTTGTGAAAAAACAACATTGCATTGAGGATACCTGCCAACCATATTCTACGCAATATATAGTTCTATAAAATACGTACGTATACGTTCTATGTAATATTGGTATTCAGCTGCATCCGGTTAGACTGGAAGCCGACCCCAACATAGGGAAAAGGCTAGGCTCTATCTAGATGATGATGATAATTATAGTTTTATCCCTTAAGAAAGCGTCGTATAAAGCGAAAACGAAGGAGGGTTTTTAAAGAAGATTATTGGTAACTTATTCTTTCTGTGTGCTAATAATAAGACCATGGCCACCCGTGACGATTATTATAGATTACTATAATATTAATAAGATATGACAGTTAATTATGACGGTAACGGGCTCACAAATTAAATGTTATTTAAATTAAGTAGACATACGGAATGACGATCGTTCATTGAATTTAAATAATTATTCGGCTATTTGCAAATAAATGTGCTAATCATCGTGATCCAAAAATCTATGATTTACTGAATCACGTTATTTTATTTTTTATATTTTTGGGAAAACAAACACAATACATTTTATAGGAAGAAATACAGGTTATATCAGGAAAGTAATTTTAAATAAGCCATGGCCCCCACTGGGTGTCTAAGAACCCGATTTCGTTGTCTAACTTTTGACATGGATTAAACCATCAAGCCAATTTTTGTATTAAGAACCTAATAGTGGTCGAAATACACTTGATACAAAATGTCCGGATTAAACTGTATTTTTTGTACAAATAACTTCTAGTAAAAATAAAGTTCGGAATACAAAAACTGTCTTGAAGGTAGGACTAGGCTAGGACTAAACCTATATCTCGTTTTGTTATAACACTGTATAAGTTTTAGTCGATAGATACCATACATTTCCCATTGCTACCTAAAAGATATGACTGTTCCAATTAACAATGCATTAGAATATTCTGTACTAACCGACACAGCTCCTGGGTCCAGCACTGAAGGGAATGTAACTGTAATAGTGCCTGTTCGCCATGTTCTCTGGCAAGAAGTTGTCAGGGTTGAAGGTGTCAGGGTCCTTGTAGTGCTTGGGGTGGCGGTGGACGCCGTAGGTGCAGACAACCACGGTGGCTCCAGCAGGAAGGGTGTAGCTGTTGGTAGCTGTGCGAGAAAAAAAAATGTTGGTAAAAATTTTGTGACACATGTCTAAGGGCTGATTTTTCAATTGACAGATAATTTTTATTCGTGAAAGAAAAAAGAAAGAAAGAAAATGCATTTATTTGCGGCAAACATGACGCATAAAAAAGAACATAAAAACAAAAAAAAAAAACAAAAAAAAACGAAAAAAAAAAAAATCCAAAAATTGACGTCTGACAGATTTTGTACCGAAGAACTGTCAAAAATTCAAAATTATTCCTCACATAAAATTATCTAGCTTTGGAAAAATCAGCCCTAAGTTGAGTATGAACATATATTAGGGCCGAATGTGTCTTCCGTTCACAACTTAGCTCAGTTACTAGCTTATGCCCGTTTTCAATACGAGACGAACGAGGAAAATTCAACAACGCGCTTTTATTTAGGCATTTATAGGCCATTGTGATGGATGTAATTACCGCTCTTAAAGAAAATAAGATGATAATATAAAAGCTGGAGACAAAGATGGGGACGACTAGACATGATGAAATTAATAGACCAAGGTGATGCCCGGTGAATCAGAAAGTCCGACCACCATTCTTACCAGCGGGTGTAGTATTATCCAGTAGCTGGGTTGTGAACGTCAGAAGGGCAGTTCAGCTGCATCTGTTTGACTGGGAGCCGATCCCAACATAGTTAGGAAAAGTCTAGGCAAATGATGATGGTGTGATGCCCGGTGAAGTTTTTTTTTCTCTGGAGATCTCTAACACTCTAGTATTCATTAGATAAGAAAAACTTAAAGAAAACTTTTTTACCAATCTTAGCATCTTTCTTCAACTCCCTCGCTATGATAGGTACAGGTGGGTACATCCTGAGGGTTTCCAGGATTACTCGCTCCAGGTACTTCATTTGAAGGGTGTCATTGAAGGTGGCTGGTCGGTCAGAATCACCGAAGATCTCGTACAGTTCATCGTAGACCTTCGCTTGTACGTCTTGGTGAAGTCCCAGCAGACACAACACGAAACTTGAGCCGGCTGCTGTTGTGTCGTGACCCTGAAATATTAAATCAGTTTGTCTTTGAGTAAATTGATCACGAGAATTGGAAAGTAAATTAATATCCTGTCAATTTCGCAGTCCTTTGACCTCTCGTTTAATATCCTTGGGTTTTTTTTTTTAAATTGGATTCTAATCAAAAAGAATGGGTACAGTGTGGATGGGATTGGTTCATCCAGAGTTAAAGACAAAAAAGAAAATTTTGTATACCTCAAACATAATCGTGTCGACTTCTTCCTTGATCTCGTGGTCAGTGATCTGGTTCGTGCCATTTTGAGCAGATTCAAGCATCAGGTCCAAAAAGGCCAAGCGTTTTTTCTCACCTGTAATAATAGGTCACTTTAAAATTAATTTTATCGAACCGCACACCCTAATCGGTTAACACACTATCAATCACAATCTGAACAATTTTTGGAGGATATTGTTAATCCATTAGTGTTCCATATATAGTGGCGCAAAAAAGGGTACTCGGAAAGATATTGGGTAGGCATTTACTCAGCAATGGGGCATTCTAGGTTACGAAAGAAACACATTAAACTGCTCCTAGCAGGTTTAGGAGTTTCGTCTCCTGCCCAGTGATAGTTCTTCTTCTGCGTGTCGCTGGCACGACTGTATTTTACATCTTGTTTTCCCAAAACTTTGCCACTTCCATGGCGTTGTCAGTGGCAGCACAAAGCTCACTTTGACTTCTTGTTTTGAGACACAGAGGGCAGGATAGGAGGTGGAGCATGGTTTGTGACATAGCTCCACCTGGTTAGTGATAATTAATTAGCTATTATATCTATGTATGAATTTTGACTGTAGCCGTACCACTGTTGACCAGTCATTCTTTGATTAATTTTAGGTACGTCAGATACTTACCAACATCATTTTCGTCGTTGAAGTCCAAATCATCTCGGTAGCCCTTGAAGACGGTATCTGACAGCGTTTTGCCACCATTTGCCAGAACATTGTCATGGCTGACGCCTTTGCCTTCCGTCAACTCTTGGATGGTTGGAGGAATGATACCCTTAACTTTGTTCTCGTTGTAGATTTTCTTCTTTAGCTTGATAACCTTGAAATAGGATTTAAAGAATATTATAGTATTTGTTTTTTGGCACTGAATGGTGGAAAGAAGGTGTTATATATTTAGTACTAGCTCTGCCCCGCGGTTTCACCCGCATAAGTGTCGATCCCATGGGAATATCGGGATAAAAAGTCTCCTGTGTATTAGTCTGATGTATAAGCTATATTACTGTTAAGTTTCATCAAAATCCGTTCAGTATTTGTTGCGTGTAAGAGTAACAAACATCCATCCATCCATCCTCACAAACTTTCGCATTTATAATATTAGTAGGATGAGAGTGGGTTTTATTAAAAAAAATATTGCTCACCCCTCATAAGCAATACATTTTTGCCGTTAGGTATCGTATGCCAAATTCTTAGTCGGAAAAACGTTTGTACTAGTGGGTACATTTTGGTTTAATTGTATGCAACATAGGCACGAACTTTACTACATGCTAAACACAAAACAGTCAAATGCTCACGGAATAAAATTATCATAAATGATACGAAAGTGCAAAAGCCACTCATTACATTCGTGGAAAATAGGAGTATTTTATATTTACACCTTTAAGTACCAATAATTCAGGTAAGTAGGTACCTTATTAGTAAGTCCATGAATAATGTCCAAAAGTTTCTGTTGAGTTTTAAATAGCGGGTGTAGTTTGAAGATGAAATCCGGGCGTAGCCAGAACTTGTAATGCCTCTGATGGATGATGTCGCACATTCTAGAACAAAGTTACACAAGAATAATAACCAAAATGGGCAGTTTAGGAAAATACCACTAGTGTAGGTACTAGAAGCTGTGAAACGATTTCTTTTGTTATCAAATTCATTCGATTGACTATCACAGTCTGGCGAAGCTGGCGCTACTAGAAAATCCTATACGTAATACTTATTCTGGTGGAAAAATTTTCCTTTTAATTATTTTATAAATTAAAAGGAATCGGACTCCATATGTTAACTATGATAATATATAAAATACTTATTTCTAGCTATCATTAGCTATATTTGCTCTTATGAAATTATTAATTAAGTTGCAATGATCATCACTCTAAGTCGACAGTATTGTGCGTTTACCTAATAGGTAGGTTAATATCAGTCAGCTGAATGTCACCAAAAAACTTTAAACCATTAACTTACTTCATTACAGCCATCGCATACTCATAGCCAGATTTATCTTGAGTTCGCCTTGAGATGCCCATAGCAGTCTCTATAAAATAATAATTCTTACATGAGTTTCACAATGTTCTTGATAGGAATTAACAATACTGTATTATTAGGTAAACACAACTTAATGCAAGGTTACGGCCACAACCGTTACCTCACTTCATTAGAATAATTCATTAAACATGACACATTGTTTTAAAATTTTGACAGTTGATCTAATTGCTTTTTTCGTATGTCACCTCGCAACATATTCGTCGCAATTAGGGACAAACTGATGATATCATTTTGGAAATTTACATAGAATTAACTGTCAATGCATGGTTAATTTCTACCACTTATTTAGCTTTGTTTGATTCACCTTAACATTGAAGAATCGATTTCTAAACCAGCATATATTATAGTGCCCACTTATGAGTTCGTGTCATGGAATTTTCAATTTAGGATTTCGCATTAACAAGTCGTTTTTAGTTAAAAGTTGTGTCTGGTTATAGAAACCAGCTACTATTATGACGGTGGTGGTATTTGGTCCCCTAATATCAATCAGGGGACGAAAGACCAAATACCAAAGACCAAATACCGTCGTTGTGATGATATTCTATCCCCTAAATCATCAGGGGATGGAATATCATCACAGCGACGGTATACCATAGTACATCTCTACTTATCAGATTAATAGTACCCTACGAGAGTACAGCCTTTACAAGATGCAAGTTTCTCGCCTGTGGCATATACTAAAGTTGAACCAACAAAACGACTTGCATCGTCTAAATACTGTTTGGACGGTGCATCTCTTATTGTTATATCAAGTTATGGTTGCCGCAGTCAATTAAATTGCACACTGTAAATCAGGCTAAGTCTTATAAGAGTTTCAAAGTAATACCAGCTTACCCAATAAGATGTCGACGGTAACTTCGCTCATGTGATCATGGACGTCAAAGGTCTTGCCAACTTCGGAACGCATCTTCTCCACCACGTTCTTACTGTTTTGGTTGAATGTATCCACGAATGACTTCAGAATGTTTATGTGAAATGTTGGAGCGATCATCTTTCTGTGGGAGCGCCATTTTGCTCCTAAAAGAGACACAGTATAATTCTTTTAAAACGATTGTAAGAACAAGCTACAAGCATAGACACCTATTCTTCTCTACATAGTAAATCATTTAGGAAATTGTGTCAAAACTTTATAAAAACTTTTTTACAAAAAAAAAACAACCGACTTCCCAAAAAACACTATAAGGTGAAAAATAATTTTAATTTCGGGAGTCGGTGTCTTTGGTTTATATATTTTCATTTTTTGCCACCGACTTCCGAAATTTAAGTTATTTTTCACCTTGTAGTGTTTTTTGGGAAGTCGGTTGTTTTTTTTGTAAAAACGTTTTTATCTTTCACTTTTTAGTTGTGAAAAATTAAGACTTATATGGTTTTCTCATCGATGCCATTGTTAGAACTGGGCCAGCACCAGCTCTCCAATATAAAAATAATCATCAAAATCGGTTCATCCAGTTGAAAGTTCTGAGGTAACAAACATTAAAAAAAAATACAGTCGAATTGAGAACCTCCTCCATTTTTGAAGTCGGATAAAAACATAACTTTGGCTTTCACATAGGACTATATTATGCTGAATGTGACCACAAACTAAAATTAGTGTATGGTCTTTTGCGGCAGAACTACAGGTGGTTGTGGTGACGTTTTTGTGAGCAAGTCTCATTTCTTTAAATTTTGAGTGAAAGTAATGTCAGGAAAATTGGTATCCATAAAACAAAAAATCTTACCTGAACTGATCAGAAGACCTTCGCCAAGCCAAGGTTCGAAGTATCTATAATCTGAAGCTTTATCAATATGGACGTTACTGTTCAAGATCACCTCCACATCCTCAGGGTTTGCAAGGAAGATGACCAGCTTTGAGCCTAACCAGCCTCGGACCACGTAGCCATACTGGTCGCAGATACTCAAACCAATTTTAATAAATTCTGTATCAAAATAAAATGATTAAATTTTCTACGTATAAAATATACCACGCCAGTATTTAAAGCATGGAAGAAAAGTTGTACATTATAACATATAATTTAGTGACATATTAGGAATAGTAACGTGTCTTATTGCTCAAAAGTGCCGTGAGCTTAGAACGTATTAGTATTGTAGAACTCTGAACCATACTCCTTGGGCTGCTGGACATAGGCGGTGCGCCTATGTTCAGCAGCGCTTGGGGGAGCCCAAGCACCGCCAGTTCGACCTGTTCTGGCTTAGCTAGGCTATTATGGGCGGGTCAAAGTTGGGAACAGACGAGGAGAACATTTCAGATTTCCATCTACAAAAAAAAAAAACACAAATAGAAAAAGAAATTTTTACTCACCTTCTGGTTTCTTGAAAAGCGCCATCAGCGCATTTCCGAATACCGGGACTGCCTCAGGTCCAGGGAGGATGTTCCCCATCCTGTAAATCCTGGACTGCTGCTGCCATCTGTGCATCAACCAGACACATGATGCTAGTATCACCAAGGGATAGAACACCAGCCTTGTAGTATTGATATTCTGGTCGGCGGTGACGTCTAATACCGACGTCATTTTGCTGCAACCAAAATCAATGAATTAAATTAGGCTCCAAATGATCACTTTTTGGACATCAATGGACAAAAAACAGCCCCAAGACGAACGCTTCCGGGTATTTGAGCTGGAAAGAAGAGAGGAAGCAAAGCAAACTTCTCTATATGTATATAAGAACCTTGGATTCCTTCCAATATTGTTACGAGTATGAGGTTACATAAGTATTGTTTCAGTACATATATTAGCTTTGCTAACTAAAGCAAAAAAAAAAAATTATTAGTATGTGGCACAGTTTTAGTGCTCCCATTTTTTATTTCTGCAAAGTTTTTGATTTGTAAGCATTAGTGCCAATTATGTGATATCGTGCAAAAAATCATTTGCTGCATTGCTGACTGCGGTGTACAACACAACAAAGAAGAATCTAATTTTTTGTGTTAGGGGATTAAACAAATTTATTAACTTTGATATTTGCGAGTTTAATCATATATACTGTATAGTTCTAGAACAAACGATTCAATTCTATAAGATTTTAGTTTATTGAAATACTGAGTTTGGTTAAAAAAATATAATCACAACTTTACTGTACCTGGTTGTTCAATAATTGAGCACAACAAAACTACTATTACCTAACTAAATGTTAACACTACGGTCTTATAACTATTACTGGGAAATTCACCTGAATATGTACGCATTTTATTTATAAGCGCTTAATGCATGTCGCAGTCATTATATTGTGTAGTAGTGTTTTAACTGAAATACTAGGTATTTTGGGAAATGCATGCAAATACTTCAATAATTCAAGAAAGTACGTTGTCGTTAATTTTCCGTGCTTCGGAAAGCACGTTAAGCCGTTGGTCCCGGCTGTCATTCATGGATCTTTGACAATCCTTACGGGTACTCAGAAGCCCGAAAGTCTGTCAACCGGTCTTACCAAGGGGTATCGTATTACCCAGTAACTGGGTTGTGGAGGTCAGATAGGCAGTCGCTCCATGTAAAATACTGATATTCAGCTGCATCCGGTTAGACTGGAAGCCGACCCCAACATAGTTGTGAAAAGGCTAGGCAGATAAGATTATGATGTTGTCGTTAATTAATTTTTGACTTATCCTAGATTTATATATATGCAACGTAGTAGGTGCATTACGGATGGTAAAGTTTTCCACAGTTATTAAATAAATTTGCTGACAATAGCATATATTATCTGTGCATTATTAAAATTAACGAAGCGAATTAACTATTAATTACAACTCATGTGTAACAATTCATATTGTGTCTTCATAACGTCTACATAAGGAAAGTCTGATAATATATTAAGAAACGGGCCTCTGTGAGTTGACTTCGGCCCCTCGTATGCCTTCCAAAGGTCCGGGACCCACGGTCCCGAGTTATGTCAAATCATAAAAGAAAAATATATATACTCCTCCTGAACGGATGTTGGACAAGAAAATAGCCAACTATGTAAGAGATAGTGCACACGTGGGAGCGCAAACGCAGGTACTCACTCTCACTCTGATAGTTCACGGGGGTGCCAATTAATACGACGACTGGAGAGAGATCGGGCGTATTCAGGCTTTTTGCATGCTTTCGAGAGTTACGAGAGTGTCACACTATCAACTTTTTTATTTCGGGTTGGGAATCGATCTCAGGACGGTGAGCAGACGCACAGACTAACAAGGAAGTCAACATCTAGTACGCAATTGCCAAATAAAAAATTAGAGGAAAATATTTGTAGGAATCTTTCTTCGATTCGAAGAAAGCGGTTTTAAAACGATTGATAATTATGTTTTAATCATTAGTTTTTTAGAAAATATGCTTCTTTTCATTAATGTCGGCAACATAATGGAAATACTTACAACGTAATGGTACCTAAATTATGTGCTTCATTGTTTCGTAAACAATTTCTATTATCAATAATTAAATTAAATTCTGGGTTTTTGGTTTCCTTTTTCAAGTCATGGTGACAAATTTTGGGGCCCTCTTTATCATGAAGTTTAATGCATCAATATGCATTTGTTCTTGGTTGTATTATCCTTACCTAGGTCCTATGTCCTCAGTTTGAGGCCTAACCCGCTCTAAAAGAAAATGATTTATAAAGTCATCTTCCAAAGCCAGCATGATTAATTTTCAGTGTTCTGTATTTTGCTTTTGCTGACAGACGCTGCTCCCTTGATCCATATGAACCCAGATGTATGTGTTACCGGAAAAACCTTTCATCGATAGTCGCTTCTACAAAATTACCTCTTGCCGAATTAATTGAATTGTAAAATGTGATAAATATGCAAGTAGATAAATATGCAAGTACTAGGTACATTCATTTGTTGAAATCCTACTACCGTAAACTATCCGTTGTAGTATTTAACAACAACAACAACGCTAACTACGACCATTATCTACCACTTTTTTTTGGGTTAAGAAAAACTTTAATGTTTTGGACATCAAACGCCAAATTTTTGTTTTATAAAATGATTCTAGTTGCCCTTCTAAAAGGTAGTTTCGTATGGAGGAGAATGGGCAAAAAACGCCGATTTCGTCGTAGGAAATTAGATTGAGATGAGAGAGAACAATGGTACATGACAACAGTCGAATTATTTTCCATTACATCACTGGGTTGAATAGGGAACGAATTTAGCAGAACACGATACATTTACCCTTTTAAATGATCATCACCCCGCTATACCTTTAAGGAGCTAAGCAGTCAAACATGACAATATAAGAACGGCTATTTTAGTCAACTTTCAACAAAACAATTAAGTCGGTTCAAAGTTCGACGCCTGATTTGCAAACCGATGTTCGATTTGCAAAGCAGTACACAAAGCAGTACACAAAGCAGTACACAAAGCAGTACACAAAGCAGTACACAAAGCAGTACACAAAACAATTGATATTTTATAGGTTTCTTTTTTTTACATTTGTTTTACTATTATATTATTTTCGTAAAACACACACACACACACAGAAACACAAGGAAGTTAAGGCCTCTTCTGTCATCTTTGGTTATAATAAAAATATCTATGGTTAGGTGACTGTTAATCAGAAATTCCGTGTGTGTGCTATTACATTACTACTACTACATTACTATTTAGTACTATTATATTATTTTAGTGGTTCGTCGCTGTGGAATAATCTGTAAGAAACCATCAGTCAGTGTCTCAGTATTGTGCCATTAAGTAGTAATATACAGGAACGTAGGCTTTCATTAATTCACTAAAAATGAAAAGCTTCGCAATCAATGGGAAATTATTACTTAAGGCTGCGGGTATTGACCTCAGGACGAGCTGCTTCTCACACGAACAACTGAACGTCACTTGCTCCCGCGTCGCCAGGCTGCTGAGACCAAAACTACAAACGCGAACAGGATAGTTTTATAAAAATGTGGCTGTTATTTTAGTAATTATAAAGGTCCAACCAACTTGTATCCCTAACCAACAGATTATGGACACAAGCCAATTACTACTAAACGGGCAAAAATCCGGACTCCATGCTGCTTCTCAGATTTTCCTAGTGGAAGAACACTTCCGACCATAGGGTCGAAGCCTGTGAAAGCAGTCTTATTTTCTTCACAAAAATATTGATAGAGGTAAAAGAGTATTGAATATTCCCGTATTCGTTCCGTATCAGTGAACTTTCAATAAAAGAGGTCACGACCAATAAAAACATTGACTGCCCTTGCGTAATGTAAAACAATGTTCGTACAAGCTACAAATTCATTATATGCTACTTTATTTACATGATATTTATCCTTGACGGAACGGCAGTAGGGTGTGATTGTGGAGCTATGTCGCAATAACCATGCTCCACCTCCTATCCTGCCCTCTGTGTCCCAAAACAAGCAGTCAAAGTGACCTCTGCGCTGCCACTGACGACGCCGTGGAACTGGCAAAGTTTTGGGCCAAAAAGATTTAAAATTCATTCGTACCATCGACATGAAGAAGACGAAGATGATATTTACTTACTTATCTGAGAAAATAAGTCTGCTTAAGGAATGTTTTAAGAAAAAGGTGTTCCTGATTTTTGTACTTTATTGTCATTACAGTTGCAACCAGAGAAAGGATGACATCAATCGTTCAGGCTGATTCGTAATTCTTAATACTTAATAGCAGCAAAATGTTTTAAAATAATACAATACAATAAACACTACGAACTGCTGCAATTGAACAGTGTGTTAATATTAGGAGCCTAATTAAAAAAAAACCTGTGGGGTTGGGGGACCCCCGGCAGGAACAAAGTTCAAAACAAAAATCCAAGATGGCGGCTGCGAAAATTTCAAAATGACGAAAATTTTTACATTTTACTATAAACTGCTGCAATTGAACGGTATGTTAAGGTGTATATAGGGCTCGCTGACCTTGTGCATGTGGGCGGAGCTAAACGCTCTACCCCCGAATACGTAAAACGCGCGCGGTGGCGCGCTGCACTAAAACGACGATCAAAGAATATGCGGAGACGCAGACATGCCGCACGCAGGTCGCCATTTTTGCCTACGATTCCAGAAGGGAATGGCGGAGGCAAGGCTGATATATTTTGTATAGATTGATACTTATGTTACGTGTATTTTATGTTTTTACTGGACATTATTTATTAGAATTTTTTCATTTTTTTGATTTTGTTTAAAATCATACGTGAACTTAGTTCCCGACGGGGGTAAAACTTTAAAAATGATATCGAGTGTTTTCTTAGGAATGGAATAACATTTTATTTGCATAGACTGTAGGTCTTCTTAGGAGGACTTACATAAAAATGAGATTTTATAAAAATGAGAACCTGTTTCATCAATTTGAATTATTATAAATCAGTAATAAACCTACCTAACTAGCACTGTACCTAAATGCCATTTTTAGGATTCCGTAGCCAATCGGATGATGTTATAATCAACTTTCTTCCTGTCATTGTTATTTACATAGCAGGTAGTGGTACCTATTCTAATTTGTGACCGGTAGGTGCCACAACTAAAATATGCAAAATAATTATTTTTTCAAAAAAAATAAAATAACCGACTTCCATAAAAAAACTACAAAATGAAAAATAACTTTATTTCGGAAGTCTGTAGCAAAAAACGTAAATTCAAAACCAAAGACATCGAATTCCGAAATAAAGTAATTTTTCACTTTGAAGTGTTTTTTTTAAGTGTTTTTCATGTAAAAAGATTTTTTTTACTATTAATCGTACGTCAAAAGTAACAGTTGAACTACGAAAACTGTTACCACTGGTATAGTATAGTAAAGTAACAGTATCATGTCTCGTTAGTGACCTTGAAATAATCACCTACGGCCGCTCAGTAGATAAACCTTCCGCGTTCGTGCGTAACAGCCGCGCGAGTTAAAAGACTGAGACTCGTGATAGAGATAAAACTAATTTTATTCTCAAAACGTGTTAGTAGTACAGTGGTATGTTGTAGAGTCAATACAATAATGTGTCTAAATTATATTTGGGTTAGTTTATATACTAAGTCTTATCAGCTAATACAATGGTGGGGGCAGGTTGGTTGTCACCACAATTCATTTATCTTTATCGCTTCCGTACCCGTCCGGTATCTCTACTGTTTCGTCTCGTTATCTTGACTAATTCATATTTATATTTATTTATAATCAATTCCGCTCATCCCATTGTTATGGGGTGGTAGCGTTATCTCTGCTGTTGACTGTCCAACCTCGTTATCTTGACTCTCCCCTTCTAGTCTTTTTGTACTCTGTCGGGTTTTTATGATTCGACGAGTTAAAAAGACGATAGTTAACAAAATTATGGTTACTATCGTTATGTAGGTCAGGATCCCTATGTTTTTGATCTTATCAGAGGTTAAGTCGGGTCTATTGATGGCTGCGATCTGCTCTTCTATGTTGTCCATATTTTCTGGTAACGTCATTGGTAACTCGTTTGCTGGTTCTGTGACTTCAGTAAAGGTCTGAATATCCACAGGATCTTGAGTGCTTCCGCATTTGGTGTTGTCTTCTATATAGGAGTCTACGATGGTCACGCTTCTGTCGGCACATCTATCATAGATTGTTTGTTCCTTTAATCTGAACTGGAAATATAAGTCATTTTGAATTTTGTATGAGTATTGTTCTGGACAGTAGATTTTTATAACGCTACAGTTGTTGCGTTGTTTCAGAATGCTTTCTTCTACACATTTCTTTGTTGGTGAAGCTGTACATATATTGTTGTTACATTTGTCTACTTTATACACATGATTGGTTCCCGTTAAATACTGGCCGTTCTTAATACTAGGCATTTGACAATATTGGTTAGATGGGGTGATTATGCTAACTACTGTTTCTAGATTATATTGTTCTTTAGAGACCATGGGTAAAGCGAATTGGAATATTAATAGTTTGTTTTGTATAGCAACGCTTGGGACTATTAGGGATTGTAGTTTGTTTATGTCTCGTACTACGTTAATTTTGCTGGGGATTTTATCTAAACCTTGCTGTAAATGTATTTCGTTAAATATTGCGGGTTGCAAGATATTGTGTTGGGCTAGGACGTAAGCTTCTTCGAGATGTTCGCAGATGTCTTTCAGTGTTTCGTATACTAATATTACTTCTTGTAAGAAGTAATCCCTAGAGTTGAGTTTACGGTTTACAATTGTTATTAACTGGTTAAGTTGATGTGTCACATTATTTATTTTGTGATTCATTGTTTTGTGTTGTTTGTGTTGTAAAATATTCGTTGGCGCATTGCTGCATGTATTCTTCAAAAGGGGTATCGGGATAGTCATCACTATTACATTCAGGTTCGTCGATGTTAAATACTCGGTTTCTTTTTAATTGAGGTCGTTCTGTTACAGTTCGCATAGTCGCGTCTTTATCCTGTAATTCGGGAATTTGTGGTTTTGGTTGCCAGTTTGGTCGAGTTGGTTGCCATGGAGGTCTTTGATTAAAATTATTAGCATTATTATTGAAATTACGCTCAGGGTGAGCGTGAGTTTGCTTATTATTATGGTTGCCATACCAAGGTTGTTTAGCTTGTCCTGCTTGTTGCATCCGAATCCTAGCCGAGAAAGGTGAGATTGGATATGTGTGTCTCTGCTGGACAGGTCTATTACCAAGGTTTGAATTATACACAAGGGCGTTGTGTTGTTGGTGGGTTGAGCTCAAATTATTTTTAACGAAAGGTTGAGTATGACCATTCGGTTTGTTTCCCGTATTTCTGATGTTAATTACGTATCCTTCTTTGTCAAGAGTTCTAGCTCTAAGGCAAGTTTCTAGGAAGTCTAATTTTTCACAGGCTGGTTTATATTCAGGTGGTAGGAGTGATATTAACTTTTGGTTAGCTATTTCCTTTAAACCGGTGTGTACATGTTGGTTAATTGTACATCCTTCAGCTATTAACATTTGTAACTCGTATATAACGTTAGTTAAGCTTGGTGAGCTTGGTCTTAAGTTATTAATTTCCTGAAACACATCTCCTATCGTTCTATTCCATGATCCATACTGTTGTTTTAGGATTTCTTTAATTTCTAACCAAGTGAAGTTATGGGGGTAGCTATATATGAGAGTAGCCGCATTGCCTGTTATTTTTGACAAGATTATATTGACTTTCTGCGCATCCGTGCCAGAGGTTATTTGAATAAAACGTTCTACTGCGGTGATAAAACCGTGTAGGTACCTTTCTCCACCTTCTCCAGAGAACTGGGGAATAGGAATATTACTTTCTGGTCTAATTTGGGAGTTGGAATCTACGGGTGGTGTCATTATTAACTTTGGGGTGTTTACTAATTTTCTACCTGAAGGAGTAAATGCCAGTTTGAGGTTGTTTTAAACGGGAAATAATCACGTGTACTTACAGTTGTGTTGTGAGAATGATGAGGGCTATCACTGTCTTCATCTGGATGTAGTAGAGGCTTCGTAGAGTCGGGTCTTTGAAGTCCGTCGATTTACTCCGATGAGCTTCTATACTGCGATGTACGAAGAGAAGTTCTTCTTGGCCAGCGTCACCTTGATGTGTACGGAGAAGAGTTTTTCTCTGAGTCAGCGTCACCTTGCAGGAGAAGTCTTGAATCTTTTTCTTTATTTGTAGGTTCTGGGCAGGTTTGATAGAGTAATCTTCTTGGTTCGGTGTCTGGTAGCGGAGATACAGCAATTCAGCACGTCGCCTTGATTGATAATTTCTTCAAGAAATGCCCCACGTTGGGCGCCAGTTAAAAGACTGAGACTCGTGATAGAGATAAAACTAATTTTATTCTCAAAACGTGTTAGTAGTACAGTGGTATGTTGTAGAGTCAATACAATAATGTGTCTAAATTATATTTGGGTTAGTTTATATACTAAGTCTTATCAGCTAATACAATGGTGGGGGCAGGTTGGTTGTCACCACAATTCATTTATCTTTATCGCTTCCGTACCCGTCCGGTATCTCTACTGTTTCGTCTCGTTATCTTGACTAATTCATATTTATATTTATTTATAATCAATTCCGCTCATCCCATTGTTATGGGGTGGTAGCGTTATCTCTGCTGTTGACTGTCCAACCTCGTTATCTTGACTCGTGCGAATACTCAGAGTATATCAGTCAGTGGCGTGTATTGCATAAAGGCATATAAGCAGTGCCTACCTCGATAAATCACCATAGGCCTGTTAGTTACATTTTAGTGTGTGTGCCCAACTATGAAACTCACTAAATTATCATACCTAACAAAAAACAAAATCTTCGTACAAATACGCGCGGCAGTAGGCAGTCGCAAGACGGCCTACTCGGCTCCCGGACTATTCGATTTTTATTTTGACCTCACTATCGGCTTTATCACCCTCGAAAAGTATGAAAACGACACCCATGATGAAATATTTGAATTTTTTTGCAGCCGCCATTTTGGATTTTGATTTTGACCTCACTATCGGCTTTATCACCCTCGAAAAGTATGAAAACGATACCCATGATGAAATATTTGAGAACTTTTGCAGCCGCCATTTTGGATTTTTATTTTGACCTCACTATCGGCTTTATCACCGTCGAAAAGTATGAAAACGACACCCATGATGAAATATTTGAAAAATTTTGCAGCCGCCATTTTGGATTTTTATTTTGACCTCACTCTCGGCTTTATCACCCTCGAAAAGTATGAAAACGACACCCATGATGAAATATTTGAAATTTTTTGCAGCCGCAATTTTGGATTTTTATTTTGACCTCACTATCGGCTTTATCACCCTCGAAAAGTATGAAAACGATACCCATGATGAAATATTTGAGAACTTTTGCAGCCGCCATTTTGGATTTTTATTTTGACCTCACTCTCGGCTTTATCACCCTCGAAAAGTATGAAAACGACACCCATGATGAAATATTTGAAATTTTTTGCAGCCGCAATTTTGGATTTTTATTTTGACCTCACTATTGGCTTTATCACCCTCGAAAAGTATGAAAACGATACCCATGATGAAATATTTGAGAACTTTTGCAGCCGCCATTTTGGATTTTTATTTTGACCTCACTATCGGCTTTATCACCCTCGAAAAGTATGAAAACGACACCCATGATGAAATATTTGAAAAATTTTGCAGCCGCCATTTTGGATTTTTGTTTGACCTCACTATCGGCTTTATCACCCTCGAAAAGTATGAAAACGACACCCATGATGAAAAACTTGAAAATTTTCGCAGCCGCCATCTTGGACTTTTATTTTGATCAAATTCAATATTTTCTCATTTTAATATTAGTTAGATAAGCCTTACTACTTGTATACTATCGTAAGCGTCCTGATGCGCACAATAGAAATGGGCCATCTGCAGCGAGCTAGTCAATAAACGCACACTGATACAATTCGTTCGTAAATATTTGCACTAACACAGGCAAACGCGCGTAGTCAGTCGATAGCCGGAGCGGAGCAGCGAGTGACACAGCCCTGCCGTCTCAGTGCTAACGCACGACTGCCGCCCGCGCCCGCGCAGAGCACCTCTGAAGCCCAATCTCAAAGTGGGGAAATTTTCTTTGCAAATGTTGATTGATTTACATAAGCTGTTTCATTTCTATAGTATCTCTAACCATCAATTTTTCAGTGTAAAAATATTTGCAAACATCAAAGCCGTTTAGAAGTAATATGGAATATTAGGAAAAAATAGCGTTTTGCTAAAAAATTTTTTAAGGGAAAAGTATTAGCCATACGAAAAAATCCTGTTACAGAAATGTTGTACATGAACCTATACCAACAATATTTTTTTTTCAGATCTTCTAATCAAGCCGTTAATGAGAAATATTCTTCATAAAGTGACCGTGTTACGGTACTAAACGAGAGTAAGGCCCTTAATATTGTGAGACTTATAAAAAAAAAATCTGTGGGGTCGGGGGACCTCCGGCACTAACAAAGTTCAAAATAAAAATAAAAGATGGCGCCTGCGAACATTTCAAAATGACGAAATTTTTTACCTTTTTGCAGCTATCATCTTCGATTTTCATTTTAACCTCACTATTGGCTTCAGCACCCTCGAAAACCATGACAACTATCTCTCTCTCTTTCTTATACATAAATAAGTAACACGGAGGGGGCATAACGCTTTTTCGTTACGTGACGATTCCTCCCATTTTGCTCCGCAAGCTCAGCAAGAAAACTTCGCTCCAAAAAAAATTCATTGCAACGTGTGTGGATCAAGTGTATTCAACCAAATCATTGTGCGTTGAATGCATTTGAAAACAAATTGAACGAATAAGTGTTGGAGATCTCTAGTTCTGAAACAAATGAGCGTCAGGACCACAGAAGGAGTGGCTAGTCGTGTAGGTACCTATAGTACAAAATATGTATGCGGGCTTGTCTTGTGAATGAAGGTGATGATATGACATGGTTCGGCATGTCAAGTTCTGATTTGACCTACACGATTACTGACAAATGCTTGCACTGACTGGACAGGTCCACTCTAATATGTGTGGTTCTTTCCTCAAAAGACCATTTCAGACACTAATCTATATTGTCTTCACATGATCTGACCAAGATTATGTCTGGACTTCAAAAGAAACTTTGACTCTGGAGCTTGTTTCGCCATTTCTTCTTAGGGGTAGTCAGATAGGAAATGTCGAATATGTATCGAGTTTATTGGCATACGATTGTAGAGCAATCGCATGCTAATAAACTCGATTTGTAATCTATATAAATAAATAATACAAGTTACGTTTCTACTCGTTGTAATGTGCTGTTGAATATGTGTTTAGACGACTTGCATTTGTACAATGATCAGGCGCAAGTATAGCTAAATACATAGAGTATTATGTTACTTGGCAGGCCGTACGTGATTTGGAGCTGAGCTTCCTTTGTGTGTTAAAACAGTAAAATTATGTTTGCTTCTAAAAAAGGTTCAAAGTCGCATTCTTTTGCAGAATTTGATCATATATAACAGTAGCATTAGAAGATATATATTTTTAGAATATTTACCTGTTTGATTAACATAGTTATCTCATGGTAATTAAAAGATGAGTCTATAGATTTTATACTACGACGTAAATGTAAAATTAACCTCTTTTGACCTCTGACATAGGTGTTACCGTTTTTGTTGTGTCCAGAAGCGTTACTTCTTGCGAAGATATGAACGAACAGCCTACCGCACATGAGTTGTAACACTTACACTACGAAATTCGCCCACGCCCACGAGAAGAGAATAATGTTGGTTTATATACTCGTCTGAACATATGAAAAACGAACAGGTTTCATGTCTCCATAATCAACCTATACCGTTCCCACTGCTGAGACACAGGCGTCCTCTCTGTGAGAGGGAGTGAGTCATAATCTACCACGCAGGCCAGTGCGGGTTGTTGGATGTCAAATGTCTTCGAATTGTGGGTTCTAGGACATGCCAGTTTACTCACGATGTTTTCCTTCACCCGTTTTGAGAATGTTGACATTAAATTCACAAAGTAAAGTTCCTGCTTGGGTTCGAATTCACCACCTAAAACTAGTAAGCCTATACCATTTGGCCACCACAACTCTATAAAATAGCAATATAACGAGATGTTTGTGTAAGTACTTTTTCAGCATGATACCTGCTAAATCTCTTTACCTAATCAAACCTGAATACTGCCTTGGTGACAAGAGGTCTTAAACGTTAATGCTAAACATGAGGTCCTGCCTTCAATTCCTGGATCGGGCAAAGTTTTATTGAGCTTTTTCCATCTGGATTTTTACATTTCTCAGTGGCAACTTCTAGTCTGGATACGTGTCCGGTTGATGTCGATAGGTTCGCCCCGTATTAGATCAGGACGTATACCTAATGCAAGAAGATATCGACCGGTTATCTGCATGGTGTTATCATAATAAAATCTCGTTGAACAGTTCGAAATGTAGCCAGAATAAATTCACCAGGAAAGTAAATACAGTGGGCTTCAAAAATACTTGGCGAAATGTGGGTGTACTATAGGTACACCCCTGCCTAACCGTTCGGGGAATACAGGAGTGAAGTTATTTTATGTTATGTCTGAATACACAGAGAAGAAACCCAAAGATATCTTCGATGGTTCTCATGTTACAATCAGACACGCTTAAACCAACTTCAGAAAATAGGTTTTGTTAAAGGGTACTAAAAATAATCGAAAATGAATTAAATAGATAAAACCTGAAACGGTCCTCGTACTCCAATCACTCTGGAACTTATATGTTCGAGCCGTTTGGGATTGAAACACTAGGACCGTGGGATCCGAGTGCCTACTTACTTTTCAAGACATCGCTAAGCAGTTGGTTTACTCTTTAAGTGAGCTGGCCTATTTTTCGGCCAAAAAATCAGCGTTGCCATACAACGAGTAATGCTGCCAGCCATTTGGGCTGGCAGCATTACTCGTTGTATGGCAACGCTGATTTTTTTGTGCACTTTTCCTATTGATAGCGATGCGGGCGAATTTTTTGATGCCCTTTGGTTATTTTCCCTCCTTTTTATACAGGGTGACTGGTAACTCGACGTGTTCCTTCCAGGGCGTGATAGTGTGACCCATTTGAAACAATTAAGCACCCCATAAAGCCTAGGCGAAAATTCATGGACTCCGAGAAACACCGATTTTCATGTTTTTTTGATAATTTCCCAGAAATCGTCACTAAATATCACTTATCTGTAAATTCTCTAATTTAGTGGCTTTCATAGCTATTCCATTGGCTATCTAATACTTTAACACACCTATTGATGTAACCAAATTTTCTAAAATATCAAACAGATAGAAGTTAAAGTAAGAAGTTTATTAATTATTATCAAAAATCATCTACGTACACGAACTTTGACATCAGTTATCTCAAAATTTTACTATGTAACTAAGCGTACTAATTACGGGGAAGGCATCTTCATTTAATAAGATAAGCAACGAGGTACAAAAGTTTCATAAATGTTTAAAGGTGCCGATGAAACAGTCGATAATGTTGGCTAAGGTCGAATTTGCAAATTGTTGAAATATTTTAAAATGATGTGATAATCGAATTAATTAACTGGTTTATGTTGTGTCTGGTGTATTAGTATATTATTAGTATTTCATTTATTTATCTATTTACATACTTAATTACATTTTTAAATATTTCTTAAAATACAAAAAATAAGTATAAAAACATTTAAAACTATAAAAAAATAGTGATCCACCGATGTCGGGAGCAGGGTTCAAGCTACCGGTGGTTAGGGCTCTAGAGACAAGAACATCTTCACAATGCGAGCCGTATCGAGGGGTACTGCCTTTTGAATCAGGCCCTTGATCCAACCGCTTAACGAGAGCCTCGATAGATGTTGATCGAGGCTTTCGGCCATCAGGCCATTAGCTGATACGACAATCGGCACAATGATAGCCGAGCTCACAGTCCACATGTCAACAACCTTGAATGCTAAGTCGAGATATTTAATTTGTTTGTCTTTCTCAGCTTTATGAGGTTCCTGTCATGTGGAATGGTCACATCGACAAGCAATGTGCGGCGCGCTAATCAATCTATCACCACTATATCAGGCTAATAAGCGACAATAGTCCTGTCAGTAATGATAGACCGATCCCAGTACAACGTGACATGGTCATTTTCAAGAACTGGGTCGGGCACATACTTGTAATACGGTACCTCAGAATCTACAAGTTTATATTTCAAAGCAAGTTGCTGGTAAAGAATCCTGGCTGCTTGGTACTATTATTATTATTTTAAGACTGTTAGCTTTTTAAATTGTGTAAATATAATAAAATAAACTTAATTAAATAGGAAGGCATATATTTATTATTTTCTGTCTCATTTTCTTACAACGTTATCTTAGATCCGGAATAACACCATTTTCATCTTTGTTACTAGTTAGGAGTTAGTTTATTTAAAAGTATTTAATGAACCTTATTCCATTAAAAGATAATTAGTTACAGTCACATTCATAGTTGATTAATGGATCATCCACATTGGACAATGAGTTACTAAACAATGTATCATCGTTTATAGATACATACACGAAGTCCTTGATTAACTTCTTAAATATGATATATAATGTTATGTTAAATAAATAAAACTTATCACAATAAATAGTAGTGTAATGTCATAATGAGTGTTTAATATCGCATCTTAGTACTTCTAATTCAACACCAATATGTGGGGCGATAACAAGATGTGATAAGGAATTTTCTTTGGTAGATTAGGCGACGGCAGTGGATACCCTCTGTCTGGGCTCAATCTTCAGCCTGAATCCGTCAGTCCTTTTCAGGATAATGTCAGCCTGTAGTTTGAATTGATCTTCAGTTATATCGGAGTTTATCTTGTAGTTACGGAGGACTGTAGACAGCAGGATCTTCAGCTTCAAGATGGCGTATTTGCGCCCTGAAAAAGCATACATTTTTGATGTTATGATTTTTTATTTTATTTTATTTGTTAGGTACACCAACGACCTATTCACTAGAAAAATTAACATAGTAAAAAATAACATAAGCATTGAGTTATGGTGAATTAGTAATTTACTACACAACACTTACATAAAAATAGCTTCTTAAATATTACGTTTTAACAAGATTTTTTACTCGTAGTGAAGATAGAAAAAATAATTAGAAACAAAAAACAAAACATTAAGTTAGACACAAAATCATAATCGAAATTAGAATCAAATATTAAAATCAAAATTATAATTAGAATCAAAATTATAACATTAAGATTAAAATTTAAATTAAAAAATAAACAGTACAACATTGATACTTATTTAAAATTCAAAACGGTAGAACTAGATAACAAGTGCAATAAAAGAACATTCCAAAATTGTTATAAGTAGTGGCAGGTACACACGTCAGCAGGTCAAACCACCCGAAACTGTAAAATTTTCCCAATCAACCTTGGACCTTAATGCTTTAACGATAAAGTTGAAAATCTAATAAAGAAATTTGACAGATTGTAGCAGTTTGACGTGCGTCTGTACATGTGGCAAAATACAAAAAAAATAAATACATAGTAAGCAACAAAAAGTAGATTATGAAATTATGATTTGTCATTAATAGTTATAAGCTTTCTGCGAAATTGGGAAAATGAGTCTGTAAATATATCAATATTGTTGCAGATATCTATTTTATTATAATTAGCCATGATTTCATTATACCATCGTTGAATGTTTAACCTCAAAGATATTTTAGCAATCTATTAAGATTGCTTAAGACAAGATTGACAAAATAAGTGATTACACTTATTTTGTCAATCTTGTCTAGAAAATAAGACGAGGAGAAATTGATATTGAAGAGTATATTGCAGTAAATACTTTTTAAGAGTATGTACTAACCGACACAGCTCCTTGGTCCAGCACTGAACGGAATGTAGCTGTAGTAATGCCTGTTTGAGGTATTCTCAGGCAAGAAGTTGTCAGGGTTGAAGGTCTCAGGTTCCTTGTAGTACTCTGGGTTGCGATGGATCTTGAAGGTGCCAACCACGACGGTGGAGCCAGCGGGCAGAACATAGTTGTTTGTGGCTGAAAAAAATCAAACATGGTGCAATAGTTCCATTTGAATTTAAAGGTTAGTGACGCAATTTGACCCTGTAATCGAATTCAATTTCACTGTACAATTTATACGGTCCACCTAAAGGTTAAGTGCTAGTGACGTAAGTAATCCATAGATTTGCGTCATTTGAATTCATCTACAAGTTAATCTATTAGAACTGATTAACTTAATTCGTGGCTGGACGTCATTTCTTTTTTCATACACGAAATAACTTCTTCCTTGTGGCTTGTATGTGTAACTGTGGGCGTTAAAGAAGTCGCCTAAAGGATTTCCACGGCAAGACTACGCACGCTGAGAAGCGTCCTTCTGTCTGCTTAAAATTGCGTAGAAACTGCGTAGATACATCTATTTACCCATTGACCGTATATTGTATTGATAATTTGGAAGCCCTCACTGGACATTCACTGACGTTTTTGTGTTTGTATTTGCAGCTACACAAAATTATTTAATGTTCTGAATATTAAGACTTACCGATTTTCACGTCACGGTTAAGTTTTCTAGCGATGATGGGTACTGGTGGGTACATCCTGAGGGACTCAAGGATGACTCTCTCGAGGTACTTCATGTGCAGGGTATCAGCGAAGGTGGCAGGCCTGTCAGAGTCGCCGAAGATCTCGTGCAGTTCGTTGTATACCCTCTCTTGGATTTCCTTGTGGACACCCAGGAGGCAGAGCACAAAGCTGGAGCCAGCGGCTGTAGTGTCGTGACCCTGAGAATCAAAACAATTAATGTTAAAGCTGTTAATGTAACATTAACTCATCTGCCTAGTCTTTGCCACATCATGGTGAGCTAGTTCGGTTTCCAGACTACCCAGAATGAATAAGTACTTTACATTGGGCGACGGCCTCCTGATCCTTTAAATCTAGCTTCGTTCAGGCTAGACCGGTAAACAGGCTTTCGGGCATCGGGCCATGAGATCAGATTTTTGTGCATAGTTATTCGGGACCTGCGGTCTAACTTACTCACCGAGGCGGAGGACTGGCCATGACTAACGCAGCTGCATCCCACAGATTAATGTAATCGTGCAAAAATATTGCATAAACATAAATCATTATAAACGTAACTACATTTTAATTGACTAGATTCTGCTAAATTTGCACAATGACGCCTGCATCTACTATAGCATTTAAATGCTGAAGATCATTTAAAAGTTTATTACCTCAAACATGATAGTATCAACTTCCTCTTTGATTTCGTGATCACTGATGTTGTTTGTTCCATTCTGGGCTGATTCGAGCATTAAGTCCAAGAAAGCCAGACGTTTCTTCTCACCTGTAAAAAGTTAGGCAGTTGTATGAATACTGTTTAGAGATAAAATGTGTCAGCATTTCGGTGTGATGGTTAGTAAAACATAAATATATAGTTTACCTATGTCGTTTTCATCATTGAAGTCCAAGTCATCGCGGTATCCCTTGAACACGTCCTCAGAAAGAGTTTTGTGATTTGCCAATACATTGTCACTGTCGTCAGGAGTCTTGGTAAGTTCTTCAAGAGTTGGTGGGATCACACCTTTGGATTTGTTTTCTAGGTACGTTTCCTTCTTGTTCTTGATAACCTTTGAAACAAAATGGCAGGTAGTGAGATATAATTTAAAAAAAATAAAAAGATAAAATATTTAAAAAACAGAACTTTCAATTGAAAATAATAATGTCTATTCCAGGCTAATAGCCTATTCCTTAAACTATACTGTCTATATTGTCGAATCTTATATTCAAAGGTAGGTTTGTCTTTAGATTAGATTAAATGATAAGAAATCTATTTCAGTTAAACTTGACTTTGCAATGAGTAAGTGATGGTACCTTGTTGGTAAGTCCGTGAATGATGTCCAAGAGTTTCTTCTGCTGCTTGAAGAACGGCGTGAAATTAAAGATGGCGTCGAATCGTAGCCATAGTTTGTAGTGCCTCTGGTGGATAATGTCGCACATCCTGAAACAGGCAATGAAGATAATTTAAAAAAGTGTCTAACCTGATATAAAAAACTAAGCATATTCAGCCTATAGTGTCCTCCTATAACTGCTGAGCCACAGGCGTCCTCTCTGTGAGAGAGAGTGCCATAATCCACCACAGTGCAGGTCGGCGGATGGCACATGTTTTCGAATTTTTAGTTCAAGTCTTGAGTGAGTGGTGATGAAATAATTTACACAAAGTGGCAGGAACTTTGGGTTCGAACCCAAGTGTTAGAACTCGCACTGGGCTACCAAACCAAAGAAAAAAACCAAACCAAACTACCAAAAAAAATTGCCAAAAAATTATAAGACAAAAAACCTCAACAAATTAAAAATATACTAAAAGCCTATTTTACTGTGGGGAAGTATGGAATGGAGGATGTCAACGTGTAGGTTCTCAGCCTGTGTCTAGCCTATTATAAGTGAGCAACTCTAAAATAAGCTTTTAGCGCACATAATCTTATTGTAATTAGATAGAGCGCTATTGTTACGTATAAAAATGTTATAAAAAAATATGCATGAAATAAATAATCTGAATTTTTTTTTTACCATTGGTCCAAAAAATTACTTAAAAGTGGATAATAAAACAGACTTGGTTTTAGATATATTTAGTGACATCTTTGATACAGATGAAAGACAAATGTTGTACGGTCTTAAAGAAAGGATGGTATAAAAGTTTTTACGTTATAAAAAATAAAAATAGCATCATCCTAACAATATTGATTAAAACAAAAACTCACTTCATCACAGCCATAGCATAATCAAATCCAGATTCATCTTGAGTCTTCCTAGTGATTCCCATTGCAGTTTCTGTAAAAAATAATAAAATATTCATTCATTTGATTGTTATTGTTACGTTACATACAAGTCATGCTTACTAGGTAGCTAATTTAAAAGTCAAATGGTTAATAGTTTATGAAATAACTTTTGTAAAGGTCCCTTCAAAAGGTACTTAAACAAAGCAAGTAAAACTTGAAGAGGGCAATTAATTTGAATAATAATTATGTAAGTTTTTGTGTGAGTTTACCCTATTGTATTGAATGTTGATAATTTAAATATACGATAATTTTAATAAATGAACGTAGATAATTTTCAGGACAAGAACCTAAATTGCATTTGCATTTTTGATTACTATAATATCATATCATTTAACATGAAATAGACAACAAAAACTGAGAAAAAGCTGACGATCTTTTGAGCTGTGTTTGACTTCGATATAGGCACGTAACAAACATTATTAAAAAACCTACAGATTTTCATTTAAATCTAGTAGTTTTTGAGTCTGTAGTACACAAGGAATAGGTTGTTAAAATATGGGTCACAAAATGCAGGAAGTGTAGTAACATTATCACGATGAAGAATAATTTCGATATGCAATTGTCAAAATCGGCGAAATTGTTAATAATTTCAAAAGATTATAAATATTGAATAAGCTAACCAAAACAATGCACTTGTGCAACGTAAAACGTGGTCAAATTAGTTTCAAGTATCTTCCGATTCGATTGAGGGCCATTGTACCAATTTAAAACAAGTTTATCGGATAAATTAAATGCTTCTATTTGGACTTTCTCCCGAATTTATTATCGGCAATGAAACGCTAATTGCACATTTAGTTCGATAATATATTGCATTTTTCGTTTCATAGGTAATTTGTTTCTTTTGAGATTAAGTACATGGAGGTTGTAAAAATGACTGTAACAGTTAAAATCTTCTTAGCGTATCAAATCTTCTCAGACGCTTCAGTTTTTTCATTTTGATATTTCACTCGAAGTGAAATGTCTGAACAGAAAATGTCATACTCGTGTGAACCAACGGACATACTATATCAGACGCTTCAATTGAGTATGAAATTTTGTGGCAGCGTCATAAACATACACTTTCGCATTATTATTAGTTAGTATGGAAAATCTTACCAAGTAGAATATCAACAGTGACACCAGACATGTAGTCGTGAACATCAAACTCCTTTCCAATCTCTGGGCGCATTTTGTCTACCACATTCTTGCTGTTCTGGTTGAAAATGCTCACGAAAGACTTCAGGATGTTGATGTGGAATGTTGGAGCAATCATCTTCCTGTGAGAACGCCATTTCTCGCCTGAAATGTGTAAATGTTTTAATAGATTGAACGGCTGTTTGTAATTTCAATGAAAGAGTCTTGGCAAATGTAAAAAAAAATGTGTTGTACAAAAAATCACTTTCATTTATTCTAAGAAATGGTCTTAATGGTGTTTTGCACACATTAAAATCGACTTATTTACGGCATATAAACTTCTAAATAGCAGAGATTCATAATCTGCCTAGCTTTTTCTCATAGAAGTTTGGTGTCGACTTCCAGTCTTTTACATGGAATGACTGCCAATCTGTCCTCCACAACTCGGAGTTGTGGAGGTCTAGGCTAGGTAACACAATACAAGGTGGTAAGACTGCTATACAGAGATTGCACGGAAGAAAATAATTTAAAACTCTAAATACCTGAACTAATAAGTAGACCTTCTCCGAGCCAGGGCTTGAAGAATTTGTACTCTGAGGCTTTGTCGATGTGGACATTGCTGTTGAGGATGACTTCTACGTCGTTGGGGTCAGTGAGGAACACAATTAGGTTTGATCCTAGCCACACTTTGACGACGTTGCCGAACTTCTCTCCGTACTCTAGGCCGAGTTGCACCAGTTCTGAAATAAGGAAGGAAACGGTAATAAAATCGGTTATTTTAAGGCTGCACTTAAAACTTTTAAATTTTCAAACAAAAACTCACACACGGTGAATCAGCTTGGTCCTAGCCACGTCGTTCAACTATATATGTAGTTAAGTCGTATTTAGCCAAGTCCAAAAGGGTGCATGATCAAACAAATTAACTTATAAAACACATTTAACGTACCACTGGGTTTCTTCCTCAGCACTATAAGAGCATTTCCCAAGAAAGGTATGCCAGCTGGACCGGGGATCCTTTCTGCAAACTTGTACATGCGCGACTTCTGCTGCCATCTGTATAGGATCCATATGCTGGATGCGAGAAGCAGAAGAGGGTAGAAGATCAGTCTTGTGTTGTAGCTCGGCACCTCGGTCTCTTCGACCACCGTCGTCATTGTTCTGTAATTAGTCAGTTTTTGTTATAGCAGGTTCATTATGTGGTCTTCAACATCCAGTATTGATTTTAGGCCATTTTTATCTTTATAACAAGGTAATCGCTTAACGATAATTATTAATATTAATTAGAAATAAAAATGAAAGGACAAAATATTGCAGATAAAAAATATATAAAATAAAATATACGAAATTATAAGAAAGCCTTATTATTATTTATCACACGAAAATATATATATTTTTTTAATTGGGATTTATTTGTTGTAAAATCAACGAGAGAGCATTTATAAGAAACTATTTAGATTTAAAAAAAAAAAAACTAAATAAGTATGTCTTATTTCCTTTTCAAAGGTTTTTGTTTTCGCGATTGATTAAATATTATCTCCTCGACTTACTTGTTTTTATTTAATTTCTAAGAGTATTGGTCAAACCTATCCCCTCGTGGTCCAGTCACAATTAACCTACTTGCTAAACAAAACATTTTATATATAGGCACGGATGACTTCAGTTACGCATGACAATATTTTAATACTGATTATATTTGTTAATGTCTTTCCCTATTGTATATTCTGAATAATTAACAAATCGGTATTCACAAGAGTTGCCGCGGTTGGTCCGTGGATGGATGACCATCTTCACATACCAAGACCCCTCCGAGGCACGGAGGGGTCTTGGTATGTGAAGTTGGTCGCAAAGCACGAAAGCACCGTTGGTCCCGGCTGTCATACGTGGATCTTTGACAGTCATTACGGGTCGTCAGTAGGCTGAAAGTCTGACAACCAGTCTTACCAAGGGGTATCGTATTACCCAGTTACTGGGTTGTGGAGGTCAGATAGGCAGTCGCTTCATGTAAAATACTGGTATTCAGCTGCATCCGGTTAGACTCGAAGCCGACCCCAACATAGTTGGGAAAAGGTACCTAAGCAGATGAAAATGGGGACATTTTAAGACGAATAGTTCCAATCTACCAATTCAGCTCAATTCATAGGCGTACACCACTGCCAACAGCACCATCACATACCTAATTTAACAGAAATCATAATATAACGTTACGTTAATACATCATTACGCTTGTAATCTTCGAAGGGTAAGGCCAGTTATATGAGGCGTGGTTATTGCCATCAACCGGCACAAATCCAGACTTCAGGCTGCTACAGAGAAATTCCTAATGGAAAAACCCAACAACACTTTGCCCGACCTGGGAATCGAATCCAGGACCTCATGCCCAGCAGTAATACTTGCGACCACTAGACCATCGAGGCAGTCAAACGTGAAACTTTTACAGAAATATAAAGGCAGTCAAACGTTTACAGAAATATGAATGGGACTAGCTCCGCCCCGCGGTTTCACCCGCATAAGTTTCGATCCCGTGGGAATATCGGGATAAAAAGTATTCTATATGTTAATCCTGGTTATAAACCATCTGTGTGCCAAATCCGTTCAGTAGTTTTTGCTTGAAAGAGTAACAAACATCCATCCATCCATCCGTACAAACTTTCACATTTATAATATTAGTAGGATGTACGGAACAATAATGCCACAAAGAGCCATACCCACTTATTTTAATTGATACAGTGATACAGTCGTATCATAATAATTACATGTCATCCACATTAAATCAGTATACTAATATTATCAAGCATAATTTGCAAACTTACGTAGACACAATACGGACACATCTCGACCCTGTCACCTACATTTTTTAACATTTTTAATACACAAAGTACCCACAAGACTTAATAAGTTAAAAACAAAATATCAGTGGTTTTGCTCAGGTTGATCAGTGCAGTAATAAATACAGTGTTTTTATTAATGAAAATGGCAGTGCAATGGGATAAAGGCAGGACGATGATCATGTGTGCTCAGATCTGATCATCATGATCAGTCAGAGATGCTTATGTTCCTAGTAAATATTTTCGAGTGCATTTCAGTTATTGTTTAGAGTATTACAGTAATTGTATTGGCTTATGAAGAAGTTAATAAAGAGGATACTGCAAGCCTTTATTTACCTTTAACGAAGCTTAAATTATTATAGACTAGCTTTTGCCGGCGGCTTCATCCGCGTGGAGATCGAAAAATATCCTACGGCACCGTACTGCCTTGATACAAAGTATTATATGTGTTTATCCAGGTTATAAATTATCCGTGTGCCAAATATCATCCACATTCTTCAACCGTTTTTGCGCGATTGAGTTACAAACATACAAGCATACAAATTAATAATATTATTTGTATGATGATATTTAGTAATAATTTGCGTCAAGTAACTATAGTTTTCGATTTAGGTTTCGCATCGGGTTGTATTCTTACAATTACTGCATGGATCGGAATAGAGGGCATGTGAATAAAAAGGATGAAAAAAGATTACATGTAGCAGAGGTAAATCTTATTCTTCTGTACGTGAGTTGTTGTCACCTAACTCCTCCTAAACGCCTGGACCGACTTGGATGAAATTTTGTGTGTATATTTCCTGGATGTTTTGAAAACACAATTGGACCCGGTAGATGACGCTGCTTTCCCGGGCAGGATGTCGTCTGCCGGGGCCGCTAGTGAATAAATAAAAACTTTATTCGGTTCAGAAAACTCGGTACAATATAAAATTAAAATAAAACTAGTAGAAGATAACAACGAGTCTTAGGAGATAGGTTTTTATTCCTAGGTCCTAGGTGTTTCCTAGGTCCTCTGTCTGTGGGATGAGAATGTTGAGATGGATGTTTTGAGTGACGAGATAAAGTAACAAACGTCTTAGAGGAAGTCAGAAAATGGTGCCAGTGACAGAAAAGTTAAAAGGAAATCGATTGACTCTGTGTGATGTGTGTGTGATGAAGAGGGATACAACGCATGTGACTAAAAGAGTGATGATGTAAATGTGGATGGACAGGGAGAGGAATGCCAAAAAAAAGTTGTGTTTGTGAGTGATCACGCTGCCTGATTGTTTTATGGCTTTCTGATGGCGTTTCTAAAATAAAAATACCAAGTAGTCGTTACAATAGTCGTTACAGCGGTCGAGGAAAGGGGTATGGGAACAATTGGCCAATCAGAACGAGAAAGGGCGTCATTTAGCTATGCTCTGATTGGCTGATAATAGCGTGATCGATTTGCATTCGGATATTCGTCACAAACATGCCCGCGGCCTTGAATATTTCAGCTTACAATGAAGTCATCTCGTTCCTCATCTTCGACCAGAGGGCAGATCTTCGTGTATGGCAGTCTCACGATGCCTGATGATGTCCGAATGTCTGCTACTCGTGAGATGCCGTCTTTGCCCGGTATCGTCTTCATAATCCGTCCCAATTGCCACTTTAAAGGTGGCAAGATGTATTCCCTGGCCCAACGCGACCAGAACTGCTGCCGGATCGCGACTCAATCGATGAACAGGTAATTCTCGTAGGTCATCTTTACAGACTGGTGCGTTGAGTGGTCGTCCGATCAAGAAATGTCCAGGGGTGAGGGGAAGATTATCTCGAGGATCCGAAGACAAGGGAATCATCAGTCGAGAATTTAGCATCGCTTCGTTTTGATATAATACCGTAGTGAGTTCCTCGAAGGTCAAATGAGCGTTGCCCACTACTCGGCGAAGATGGTACTTGCATGATTTAACCCCAGCTTCCCACAAGCCACCAAAATGCGGGGTATATGGGGGAATAAAAGAAAACTTAACTTGTTGACACCTTGCGTAGTCAATGATGTCTTTTCTACATTTTAATAAAAACTTAGCAAAATCATTGCCTACAAAATTGCGTCCATTGGCTGAAAATATTTCTGACGGCTTGCGACGCCGTGAAATGAAGCGCTTAAGTGCGAGTCAGTACGCGTCAGAAGAGAGGTCACTAACTAACTCTAAGTGTACTGCGCGCGTTGTGAAACAGATAAACAGACAAATGTATGATTTGATTAGCTTCGCACCTCCGCCCTTTCGGGTTTGTATGAGCACTGGCCCTGCGTAGTCTACACCTGTGCCAAAGAAAAGAAAACTAGCGGTTACCCGTTATTTAGGCAAGTTACCCATGAGCGGAATTAATGTTTTACCACGAATGCGTTTACAGATAACGCATTGTTGAGTCACCTTCTTAGCTAGGTTTCTACCTGATAGTGGCCACCAATTGTCGCGCACACGGTACAGTAATGCTTGAAGTCTACAGTGCATAGATTGGTTGTGTTCGTGCCTAAACAATAAAAGTGTAAAGTAATGCTCAGAAGACCACAGAATCGGGTGTATTTTATTGTAATTAAAGTCAGGCGAATTTTTAATTCTACCTCCTACTCTAAGTATATTTTCGTTATCTAAAAACAAACTAAACTAGCAATTCTAACGCTTGACTTGACACTTTTACCATTTTTTTGTAAATTATACTCAACTGGAAATTATTCCATTTGTGATAACTGATAACCGTGCAAGTGTACTAAAGGCATCATACTTGTCAGCTGATTTGTTTAGTTGCGCGCACAGCAGTTGTGAATATAGCGAAGTACAGATGCCAGCAGGTTAAGCTACCCGAAACTGTCAAATTTTGCCAATCAATCTTAACCTTAATGCTTTGGCGATAAAGTTGAAAATCTATTAAATAAATTTAACATATTGTAGTAGCTTGATGTGCTGGCGTCTGTACATGCACTATGCAGCAACATGACTCATGCGATTAAAATGCGAAAACCTATTGAAGGGAAAAAAAAATATTCGAGTGAAGTATTTGTATTTTTAGTTAAAAATTAATTTATAACGTTTGTTTTGAGTTCAGGTAACTCTTTAGGCAAAATATCATTAATATTCGAAATTAACTGTGAATTAGAATTGCTATTAAACTCAAGGCCGTGCATAAAATAAAGGGCCGTCCCACCATAATGTCGATGAGGATAAGTCTTCAAGACTAACGCCTCGTGAAATCAGGTCGGCAGTAATGTCTTTGCCACTTACATGTCGGCAAGAAAACTTATTCCTAAGTTCGTGTATTTCAGCCACTCGATTATGTACAAACGTTTTAAGTAAATCAGGTGGCATACGTAAGCAACCTAACACGTTAGTCGAGTCGGTCCAAAATATGACGTCATCAAACTTATGAGTAAGTGACCTGTCAATCCTATCGAACAATCTAGCACCTAACTGCGCACCACACAGTTCTAACCGCGGTGTACTAATGGGTTTTAATGGAGCCACCTTACTCTTAGAAATGAGTAACTTCACTGTCACCTGACTAGTAGGTACCTACACTACGTACATAAGCGCATGCGCCATATGCAGTTTATGAAGCGTCTGCAAAAATGTGTAACTCACACCGAATAGGATTACATTGAAAATCTGGTAAGATTTCGAACCGTAAACAAATATTAAAGTCATGGATTACTCCTGGTTTACTCCGCTTTATGCGTCATCGAGACACATTGCATAGAAAAATTAAACAGGCGCCTAATAATGAGATTTTAGAAATGACTTTTACAAGGTACAGAAACTATTGTAATAAATTACTAAGGACATTAAAAATAGAATTTGAAAACAGGTGGAAAAAACACTAAACAATTATAGTTGGCTATAAATAACATCTCAAACAGGTCGACAAGGGAACCAACACATCAACACAATTATTAGCCTCATCAAGTACCTACACCACAAAATTCTGTAAACTTTGTCAATGACTTTTTTGCCAAAATAGGTGAAAAACTAGCTAAAAACATAAAGAGGGAAACCTAACTAACAGAACGCAATCCATGGTAATGCTCCCAACAGATGAGGAAGAGGTAGCCGGAATATTAATGTCGCTCCGCAATAACTGTGCCGCGGGATGGGATGGGATATCCGGCGACCTCTTGGAAAAGCATGCGGCCGTGATTGTGCCTCCGTTAACGTAAATATGTAATCTTGCTCTTTCCACAGGCAAATTTCCTAACGTGTTCAAAAAAGTCATAATTGATGATTTGTTGCCGAGGAGCCGTGTTGATAACTACAGACCTATATCTGTGCTAACTGCTTTTTCCAAAATATTAGAACGGGTAATGAACAGCAGACTTGTGAGCTACTTGGAAAACAATAATCTTATCGCACCAGGGCAATTTGGGTTTCGCTCAGGCAAATCCACCTCTGACGCGGTCCATGAGTTTAAACCCTGTAACTAATCCTAAATTCTTCAATAGGCCGCGAATTTGACTTACGCTTTGCTTGGTAACAGTGAAATTAGGGGAGGGCTGGATTTAGGGGCCACCTAAGCCAAGGGATCCCTAGTTAGGGGGGTTTGATTTAGGGATGGTTGGTGAAAACAGGCTCTAGGCGAATATGGTAAAATCATGTACGTGAATATCTGCGCAAGTAGGCAGTACAATTGGCATTTTACTTGGAAATGTGACTTGACCTGTTCGAACTAATATTACGAGTATTGTCGTGTGGCTTTTGTGAATTTTAATTACCTACAATTACTTTCCATACCTAGTGTTTAATTTGTCACGTCGCCTACGTGACAAATTAAACACAAGGAATGGATATTTGTGTGTGACTACTTCGAGGTACTTCTTGTACTTAAATGCCGTGACTTATGTATTTGCGATGTGGCGAGGTGGTTATACACCATAAAGTCGAAATGATACTAACTTCGTGGTCTACATTTGTATCTACATAATAGCTATAGCTAATACCTTCTTGCTTTCAGCACTGCGCACCCTAAGGTTACTGCATGAAGTTCAACAAAAAGGTATCTTGACTTCACGTGACTTGAATATTAAGCTATTTATACATTTTTTTTACTATTTAGCATTACATCACAGTTTTTTTCTGAATATCATGATGATACCCTAGCTTGTTATACATAAATTGTTGGATAGCTAAAGAAACGTAGATTTTGTTTAGTACATCTGCAGCATAACTGTCACAGACTTTTTAAAAAATATTCTTAAAAGAAAAAAAACGTTGAAAACTAAAACCTCTTAAAGGATCTAGGTCAACCTAACCTGTCTGTAACCCTGTATAGTTAATGGCACCTCAAATAAAACATGTTAAATGGCCAAGTAACTGCGACCAACTTGGTTGTAGCGTGCGTGGTTGGTCACAGTTCTAACGTAGCCAAACTTATTTGGTTGGGTGGCCCCTTCTTTCCTATATCGATGGGTTGCCCTAACTTATGTTTAGTTTCTGCAACCAATTCGGCTCACGCGTGGTTGGTCGAAGTGCTAACCTAACTGATTCGTTTCATCGGGATATCCTTGCTTAGTTACTGTGACTGTGTCCGAAAAGACACACTGATTTTAAAAAGTCTGCATCATTAGGAGCCCTTTCATTTAAATAGCGTATATAACTAGAAGGACAATAAGTTTTTAGAGGATCAGTTAAATGCATAAGCATCAGCCTGTAATGTTCCCACTGCTGGGACACAAGCCTCCTCTCCGTGAGAGGGAACGGGCGGTAATCTATCACGCGGGCCCAGTGCAGATTGGTAGAAGTTCCATGTCGAATTTTTGGTTCCAGGACATGCCGGTTTCCTCACGATGTTTTCCTTCACCTTTTTGAGAGCAGTGGTGATTTAATAAATTTCACAAAGTATGGGTTCGAACCCACGACCTACAACTCGTAAGACGGGGCGGATACCACTAGACCAGCACTGCACCCTTCATTTAAATAGTCATCAGTTAAGGTTTCTCATCAATGAGGGCTACCGTTTTTGTGCTCACCAGTTGGCACCGCTGTCGAGTAAGGTCCTGAAGTATAGCTCTCAAAGTTTGTTATTACGGGCATGAAAACCAAGTTTAATTTTTTTTTAAATTAAGTGAAGCTTAATCGAATGTAGTTATGAGCGGAATACATTTACAACAATTATGTTACCATCCTAATTTATCGTTGTTGATAAACAGTTGTACCGTGTTCATAGTTTACGTAGATAGTGCCAGTCATGTTAATTAGCAAACTAAAAGTGTATAATGTGCGTGTTTATACTTTTGTAAATGATAACAAAGCTTCAGCGGGATGACGTCATTTGACAATTGTTTCGTCATTTGTTTTTTTCGTCGTCGTACAAACACGCAAATGTTTTAAAGGAAAATTTTCCCTTGCTTGTGCTAAACATGCAAACAATGCAATAATTATTATTTTTTTTTTTATAATATGTTTTTTGTAATCATCTAATTTTAATATCTTTAAGTCCTTACCTTTTATTATTAAATTAATTTAAATACCTAGATTTGTTAGTATACATTTTTGCATCTCGGCTGGTCAGGTGGTTTTTTAGGGTAACACGGGCCAAAGTCAAGTGTTCTGACAGTACTACCCTAAGTGATAGTTGATGATAATATATGGCGTGGTGGTATAATGTTTTGACTTTGTGTTGCGGTGGTAAATGATGTTTAGGTGTGATATTTGTGCATCATTGTCGTTCTGCAGGAATTTCCGGATAATTCTGTAACTTTCAGGATAACAGGTTTCTATAGGGTGTATCTTTCTGTAGGATGTACTTTTTGTGTTAAAATATTTTCTAAGGGTACTGATTTGTTTATTGTGTAGGTTCGCTATATCTACTATTCCTCGTCCACCTTCTTGCCTGATACCTAGATTATTATTATTATATTTTTTAAATATTATTAATCGTGTTATTTTATTTTAATTTTATCCTTTTCCTGTGCCCTTATAGGGTCCATATTTTTGTACATAGCTTTAAGCCTTTTGTAGCATCTTCTTGACAATATGGAATGCAATAGATGAATATGAATAATAGGCTCTACCAAAAAGGCTCTAAGAGTTATCGTAAATGGAAACCTTAGAAATCTCCTAAGGTTTATGCATTGAGATAGCCAGGTAAAACAATATTGTATTGACTTTGGCTAATGGTGAAATCTCAGGGAGAAAGAAAGAAAATGAACAAGTGAAGTAATAATAATACACATAGTATGTAAATTATTTAATGAAAAACCATCCGACAGTCCATGAGAGGAATAATGTATCAAATCACGACGAATTATGCAGGCATTATTCGTTGTGATCATAATTTTACTATCGTTATAAACTATTTTAGACAATGTTATACCACTCAAAATTACGTCCTAAAAATTTTATGGAATCACATCATTACTTGAAAGCGTTTATCCCCTAGTCTGTTAGGCAAGCTTAGTAAGTTCGGTAACAGTAGAAAACGTAATTTTGCCTTATTGGTGACAATTGAGCTCTTATTCTTTTACCATCCAATGGTATATTAGACTAAATCTAAGCTACGTTTATTAGTAGTCTTTTTCTGGGTTCAATAGTAAGTCTAAATCCGTCTGATCTCTTCAAAATAATGTCGGCAAGTAGTTTGAATTCTTTTTCAGGTACAGTGGATGAACACTCGTAGTTCCTCAAAATAGTTGAAAGCAAAATCTTGAGCTTCAGTAAGGCGTACTTTCGACCTGAAAAAATATTTTTTAAAGATAGATTTCATTTCAAATATTTGTAGTTTCAATGTAATTGATATACAAAGCGATAATTAAAACATAACATAAACTGAATATCACGCCTGTAATACCCGAAGGGTTAAGCAGAAGCGTACCTATAGTACAGTCACGAGCACCAATATGTCAACACTTGGCAACTTTCAATTGCGATTTTTTCGTGAAATAATGAATGCAACGTTTAAATACGACACATTACATAAACCTATGGGTTCGAAAATGCTATTTTCAACAACATAAAATTACATTAAAAAATAAAGGAGTCAATCGCTTTTGAATAAAGTGTATACATACTTTTGCTCGTGACTGTACTCAGATTTCGCCAGTTACGTTCAAATCAAAACAATCAAATCAAAATTGTTTATTTGCATAAATTATGGTAGGTACAAAAGATGACAAGTATATAAAATTTTAGTGCAGACACATTCTGCCATGTAATGATGGCATGCAAATATTTAATACATGAAGTAGGTACTTAGTCATTACGGGAAGTAGATACTTGTTTTCGAAAACCAAATCAACTTATCTAAAGGTAAGTTTGATAAAATAAGTGGATGCGGAGAAATAAAGAACAAGGAAAAACAGTAAATTAATATCAATACAAATTATAATCCAACTATGAATAGTCACTAACCGACACAGCTCCTGGGTCCAGCACTGAACGGAATATAGCTGTAGTAATGCCTGTTTGAGGTTTTATCAGGCAAGAAGTTGTCAGGGTTGAAGGTCTCAGGGTCCTTGTAGTAGATGGGACTGCGGTTGACCTTGTAGATTCCGATGACAACGGTGGCGCCAGCGGGGAGGACGTAACTGTTCGTTGCTGGAAATAAAAAAAGTTAAGGATCAGTATCTGTGTCGGTTTCTGGCTAAGAAATATTGAAAGAAAGGACTTGATGTTCCTTGTAACACCTACTGTCGCCGCCATTTTAAAAATGGCGGCCTCGCATGGGATTTATATAAATCCATAGCTGAGATTAATTCAAACAGAAAACATTACATATTATGAGACCAAACCCCGCAAAGTGTCACGTTTTCGAGATATTAACGTTCAAAGTTGATCACGTGACCTAATCATCAACTTGGACGTTAATATCTCGGAAATGTGACTCTTTCCGGGATTTGGTCTTATTAGGTATGCCAGGCTCGATATAAAAATCTTCAAACCCCTTTGCGGAGTATTTTATTTATGGATCAAGTCGTACACGAAAGATTCATTAATTTGCCAAAAAAAACGCAAATAGCATAGATATACTTAAGCCTCTTCCAAGCATCGCCAAAGCGACCGGTCCCGCTGCGCCCGCATCAAGTTGGTAAGTATTTATTCAATTGTAAGGTTACATTCGCAATGTAATGTATAGAACCGTCATTTAAATCGATAAAAAATCGAGACCTACCAATTTTAACATCGCGATTAAGCTTCCTTGCGATGACAGGCACAGGTGGGTACAACCTCAATGTTTCAAGAATGACCCTCTCGAGGTATTTCATTTCGAGAGTGTCTTCAAAGGTGGCTGGTCTATCAGAATTACCGAAGATCTCGTATAGCTCGTTGTAAACCTTCGCTTGGATATCCTTGTAGACACCCAGAAGACATAGAACGAAGCTGGAGCCAGCTGCAGTGGTGTCGTGACCCTGAAATATTTGGAATTGAAATCAGTTCGTTTTATCTTCTTATGTTCTACTTATGGCAATACTTAAGAAATTAGGAAATCATGATCATAACAGTAGTATTAGAATATTGATTTTGACAGTGCCTATAATTATGAATAGTTCCAACTCCTTCCAAAAGTTCTTTCCGGCAGAGCCCCGTGAATGAAGTTGGAATTGGCGTTGAATAAAAACATTTAAATGGATTTAAATCTCCTTAGGTTTGGGGTTCCTACAATGATGTAAAACCAGAAATATTTTAAATCTTACCTCAAACATAATAGTATCCACCTGTTCTTTAATTTCGTGGTCACTTAAGTGATGGGTCCCATTCTCCGCAGACTCGGTCATGAGATCCAAGAAAGCGAGTCGTTTCTTCTCACCTTTGGAAAAATATGTTTGTTACGTCATACCACTACTTTATTACACCGGGAATAAATACACCTCCGTAAGCATATAGTTAACAGTATTCCATTGTGTGATCATAATTTGATGAATTATAATTAAATGCTCGGACCATAGCTACAGTAAAGATTGAGTATTTTGTTTGCTCAGCTGCTAGAAGGTTAGCTTATAAGATTTAGAGCTTTCTAAGATTGCTACTGTTGTAATACTGACTACGTCTTCACCGAGGCATGGCCGAGGCCTCCTCCTCGTCGTTTTCTAAATTCCTAAGTGTCTCTGATAACTTTAATCACTATTATTGGCCTGTAGTAATTCTTATTTGCTAGTTGGTATGTGTTTCATACTAACCAACATCATTTTCGTCATTGAAATCCAAGTCATCTCGGTACCCTTTGAACACCGCATCAGAGAGAGTTTTGTTATCAGTAGCTAGTACACTATCATCGACAGTATTTCGTGTCAGCTCAGCTAATGTTGGAGGAATGAAACCTTTCGCTTTGTTTTCGAAATACGTCTGTTTCTTACTTTTTATTACCTGAAAGTTTAATACAGTGATTATATATTGATAATGTATAAAGAAGGGCAACCAAGATGATTTGCACCATGCGTAATTTATCTAACGAACAGCGCCTCAAAGACCTTCGCCTCATCACATTGGAACAGCGTAGACAAAGGGGCAGTCTCACTGAGGCGTACACAATACTTACAGAAAACTACGAAGTGCCCAGCCTTTAAAACCTTAAACACTCTGAATGCCAACAAACATTTGCGTGGGCATATGTTATGGGAAAATTCATCAAAGAAAATGCTTTAAAAGCAATTCTTGTCTAACCGAGTTGTAACAGGGAAAATGCTGTGACGTCTCCCTCATTGAACTGCTTAAGAGTCGACTGGACAGGTTAAATATCTCCAAGCTATTTGATATAAATGCATCAACTAATTATCTGTGTCTAACCAAATAATAATAATAATAGGGGTGAAATTGCCGTTTTATGGTAATAGGTACTTTGAATTGACATAGAACCTTCATGGTTTGAGATTTATGAGTGAAACTTTTTTCACATGGTACCTATGAAGTTCTTCTTTTAAAAAATGTGCAACATTTGATTATCGACTTTCAGTTGTTTTTTTTATTCAGCTTAGACAAGAAAGATGGATACTTCGAAAATTCGAGTTATTTTTTAATACGAGTTCCGACGCCGAACTAACGCTGCAGAAACAGCTCGCAATACTAATGTTGCGTTTGGAGGGGGGACTGCTAATGAACGCACCGTGCGATTTTGGTTTAAACGCTTTCGTGATGGAAACTTTGATTTGAAGAACGAACCACGTGGAAGACCGCCCACACAGGTGAATAACAATGAATTGAAAGAGATGGTGGAAGCCGATCTGAGCCAAACTACCCAGGAATTAGCGGCATGGTTTAATGTTACCTTATCAACAATATTGACTCAGTTGCGTCAAATGAATAAAATAAAAAAAAAATATGAGAAATGGGTGCCTCATGATTTGACTGATCTGCAGAAAGAAACGCGTGTTGAAACTTGTGTTGCCTTGTTGAATCGATACAGAAATGAAGAAATATTGGATCGAATTGTGACATGTGATGAAAAGTGGATTCTATACGATAACTGTAAGCGAAAAATGCAATGGCTGGCCCCAGGTCAAACGCCGCAGCAGTGTCCTAAAGCAAAGCTTACCAATAAAAAGGTAATGGTAACTGTTTGGTGGTCTCAGCATGGTGTTATTCACTATAGCTTTCTCCGATCTGGTCAAGCAATAACGGCAGATGTCTACTGTGCCGAACTCCGAACAATGATAGCAAAACTAGCAGTGAAACAGCCCCGACTCATGAATCGATCTTAACCATTATTGCTCCATGATAACGCAAGACCTCATACAGCACGAGAAACCGTTTTAACTCTACAGGAACTGCAATTAGAAACCATTCGTCACCCTCCGTATTCGCTAGAGCTTGCTCCAACGGACTACCATTTTTTTCGTGATTTGGACAATTTTCTACGTGATAAAAAGTTTTCTTCTCAGGAGGCACTACAAAATGCTTTCACACAGTTTGTCGAATCTAGGTCACGAGAGTTCTATCGCAAAGGCATAAATGGCCTTCCTATTATACATGGCAGCAATGTATACCTAGATAATAATGGTAATTAATTTGATTAAATAAATATGTTAAATTTAAAAAAAAAAAACAAATTTTCAGTACAAATCGGCAATTTCATACTTTAACCCCTAATACTTGTATGCTGATATGAAACTCTTGCAAAACCTAAATGAAGGTAATAAACATAATTATAAAAATTATATATTAAACTTTAATGATTGCAGAATGTTGTACAATATTTAACCTGGAGATTGAGATTGTGTGGAAGGTTATAGAAAATCTGATTTCCATAATAAAAACTAATTTATCCAATTCAACTGTAATAAGGTTAAATTATCTACAAGCACGCGCGATTCATTCAAACAGAACCTTATTAGTTATTAGTACCTTATTAGTTAGTCCGTGGATAATACTTAGAAGTTCTTTTTGTTTTTGGAAGAATGTCGTGAAATTGAAAATGGCATCAAATCTTAACCAGAACTTATAATGCCTTTGGTGGACTATGTCACACATCCTGGAAACATTGAGATAAACAAACAAAATTAAGTATTAAGTGAATTTTAAAGTAATTTGGCTCATGTAGAAGACTATTGATGGTGAAAGAACTTACTTCATAACAGCCATAGCGTAATCAAATCCAGATTCATCTTGAGTTTTTCTCGTTATGCCCATTACAGTTTCTGAAAAGTTTACTGGTTTAGTTTTAATTGATACTAACTAATGGCCGACCCGATACAGATGGTGATGACGCTGAGAAGGGATACAATTTCTCATGTTTTAATTGAATTGAATCTAAAAAAACGGTTCATCTGGAGTTACACCAAAATTCACTACACATTTTAAGAAAATATTACTTTTTTAGAGGTTGGCAAGTTGTATATTGTTTCCTAATAAGACAAGGTGCCATAGTACCTATTTACAAGAACTGTTTTTTGGTTTGAAGGCAAAGGCATATCATTATATCTTCTTACCTAGCAAGATGTCGACAGTCGCTGTGCCCATGTAGTCGTGGACATCGAATGTTTTGCCCGTCTCTGGGCGCATTTTCTCAACGGTCCTCTTGCTATTTTGGTTGAACACTCCTACAAATGACTTCAATATGTTTATATGGAATGTTGGAGCTATTATTTTCCGGTCGAAACGCCATTTTGAACCTGTGACAAATGGTATTTTAATTTTAATCACAAACTTATCGAACTACTCTCTTTGAAGTGCCCTAAATACTAAGTAGTACAATCCTTTCTCTGATTGAAATTTGTATGAAGGGCTAAGTTTAGAAAGAGCAGCCACTGTCTATCGATCTAGAGGGGGCTATATGTCTATGGGTCTATCTTATTTCAGCTCAACAGTATTTTATTTAATCCTACATACCCCTCTTATCTTAAAGAACGTTCAAGTTCCTTCATGACGCACATAATAGATATCTGAGGTCAACGGAAAACCTGAGACTAGACATGCCGGATGCATTCCACCAGTTTCAGTGTCAAATCTTTTACTGTTCAAGCAGTGCGGTTATGGAATGACTTGCACGGGTCGGTCAATATTTGTTCACTTTTAAAATTATGGTAAAAAAGGACTTCCTTCTTAAATATCATCATTATATTTTCTTTGCTCCTGTTTTATGATTATTATTATATATATATATATATATATATATATATATTTATATAGATTAGTATACGAGTCATATAGTTACTTTATGTATGTATTTATTGTATTATGGAAATGGTACACCACAGACTACCTACAGTATTTGTCTCTCCGCCCATTGTGTCACCCTTTGTAAAATGTATATATTTATGTTTGTAATTTATATGGTGTAGATAATAAAGAGTATTCTATTATATTCTAGAGAATAGCTGATAAGGCACACACCAAAAAATTAGAAGTAATCTCCACTAAGCATAAAAATGATCATCTGTTTAGCCTTCTCCCAACTATGTTGGGGTCGGCTTCCAGTCTAACCGGATGCAGCTGAATACCAGTATTTTACACGGATCGACTGCCTATCTGACCTTCACAACCCAGTTACTGGGTAATAAGATATAATTTTTATCCAGTATGTATAAAAATAATATGTATAAATAGTAACGTCTATAACGAATGAAGACTTTTCTAGATGGAAAAGTGGCCACCCAGCTATACACACACAAAGACCTACTATACAATAAGTATGCTTAAAGACCTGCTAGTTAGAAGTATCTAAATAATAACATTACCTGTGCTAGTAAGCAGTCCTTCCCCAAGCCAAGGTTTGAAGAACCTGTATTCAGTAGACTTGTCAATGTGCACTTGACTGTTCAGTATAACCTCAATGTCGTCGGCATCCAGTAGGAATATGACCAGCTTGGACCCAAGCCATCCTCTGATCACTGTGCCGTACTTCACGGCATATTCCAGACTGAGGTTTACTAATTCTGAAATATAAATGTAAGAATTGAGAACCTCTTCCATTAGAAGTTAGTAAAAAAATGATAGTTTATATGTTAGTCCCTTATAACAATTGGATGACTAGTACTCGTCCAATTGCGATGGAAGTTTGGTTTCTGAGTTGGTAATCTATCCTCTAGGTGACGCGTAAGCTGCGGGCTAGTTTTGAAATAAATGGGATCGGGTGAGAAACTTGTTTCGTTGATTTTGAATTGAATTCTAGTAGCAGTATATCACTAGCGAGTGTTTAGCTTCAACATTGCTCACATTGATTTAATTGAAAGTTAATAGTAATGAGTGCTTTGAGTATAATTTAATAAATGAATATTTAGGAGCTGTTTTTATTTATTTATTACTGACTTTTAGTTGAATTTTGCTAAGAGTGTTGTGAGTTTTTAATTTTTTGCGTGGGAGATCATCAAATGACCCCTCCCGCTCTGGGCGGAGCAGAAGGGAGTGTCAGACTTTTACTGACTAAAACCCACCCGTGTTCCTTCAGTTGCCTGTGCCAGGGGCCACGGTATCTCTTTCGAACAACCCGCAGCCCCGGCGGCATCGGCCCTAGCGGACCCCGTCAGTTCGTGCTGACAGCTCTTTGAGGCAATCATTGATCCCTTTCTAACGATTTACAAATAAATATTCTAATTTAGGTTTTGGCATTTAACATAATCAATCGATTATATGTCATCATGCTTTTAATCTGCTCATCAGAGCAGCAGCAATGCCAAACCTACACATATGTACTAATATAGGTACTAATATTTTGTTATTGAAAAATATAATTTGTTTATTTAAGGTAAATGACAATTCTTGTTTAATCACGCGGTACGGTACGCCACTTTTTTGGAAATACGAGTGGTTGAAAGCATCATACTTACGGTCAGGTTTCTTCCCCAAAGCAATAAGAGCGTTTCCGAAGAATGGTACAGGTTCAGGTCCTGGCAATAAGTTGCCTAATTTGAAGAGTCTGGACTGCTGCTGCCATCTATGTATCAACCATAGGACTGACGTGATGAGCAGAAGGGGGTAGAATACAACCCGCGCATAGTTCACGTGATTGGTATCGTCGACAAAAGACGCCATATTGCTGGAAAAAATAATCAAGTTTTAATCAGGAAACGAATTACTGTGCAACGAAGATCTTTTGGCGCTTGAATGACGTTGTTAGGAGGCGCTGTTGGTAAACATTTGCGAAATTGTTGTGAAATGTATTGAAAAAACAAGGTGGTGGCGTTAGTTCCGATTTTGGCCACGCCCCAAAAGATGAACAAGTGAGAATGTCTCTCAGTAGGAAGCTTTTAATATAGACAAATGCCATAATGCGATAACCATTGTGGCGTTTACTACCCTTTTCTGTAACGAAGGTACAGTCCGTTCACAGTAATTTTGAGCTCTGTCAGCAGCGTCCTTATTGTGACGAGAATTACGATCACAATCATTTTTACAGACTTGTCAATGGCCGCAACCCAACACCAACCTTATTAGAATGATAATAAAGATCACTGTGATTTGGATAGTGATGCAAAAACAGAGGCAAAATGTACTTCGATTTGAAGAATTTGAAGACCGATCAACAGTGATATGGCATTCCGCAGTTTCAGGGTTTATTGATTTCATAACAATATGTGCAAAGTTAGTACTAGTACAAACGCCAACAGGTCAAGCCACCCGAAACTGTCAAATTTTCCCAATCAACCTTGAATCTAATGCTTTTGCAATAAAGTTGAAAACCTATTAAAGAAATTTGATGATGTGCTGGCTTACGTACGTACTACACATGCAAAACTGCGAACAATTGTTATTCTGCATTAAATACTAGAAGTTTAATGACAAAAAGTCAGTAAACTTCATGTATTTAATAATAAATGTCATTGTGTTAGTATTTAAAATAATTTTTAAACCTAGGTAAATTGCGATTTGCAAACGGTGTGTAAAATTATAGGTAGGTATTATGACTGAATGATTGAAACATGTTCCATTTTAAAGAGATATCGGTTCTATAGCCTTAACAAAATAAATAAAAGGTATCTAGCAGAAAAGTAACGTATCCACGTGCAGCTGGCAATACAATGTTCCTGAAAAACTTAAGAAAATACATAATATGTGCCTAGCAAATGATTATCTGCCAAAAACTTTGGTGGAAGACAAATCTTTTCTGTATTTTCCTACTTACGAGTGCATTTTATTAATTTCTAGATTATGTCATTATACAGGATGAAATTTAAATCATTGGTATCCTTTTAAGGGGTCATTGTAATCATCATTATGAACAACTTTTACTATGGGACCAAACCTGAAATCGCGAAAAAAAAATCAGCTGTTCCCTACATTTTGACGAGTTATGCGAACATAAATGTAGGGAACAGCTGATTTTTTTTTCGCGAATTCAGGTTGGGTCCCATAGTAAAAGTTGTTCATAATGATGAGTACAACGACCCCTTAAAAGCACGCTTGTCCCAATATTCCACTATAAATCATCGCCAAAAGGTTAGTATTATTTATCGGTACTATATGCAAACAAAGCTCATATTTGATTATGTAAATAATATTCAGTATTTATTTATTCCAGCTAGTTGCTCAAAATAATACAAAATCACATTCTTAATAATAGGGGTTAAAGTATGAAATTGCCGTTTTATTGTAACAGGTACTTCAATTTGACATAGAACCTTCATGGTTTGAGATTTTTGAGTGAAACTTTTTTCACATGGTACTTATGAAGTTCTTCTTTTAAAAAATGTGCAACACTCGATTATCGACTTTCAGTTGTTTTTTTTATTCAGCTTAGACAAGAAAGATGGATACTTCGAAAATTCGAGTTATTTTTGAATACGAGTTCCGACGCGGAACTAACGCGGCAGAAACAGCTCGCAATATCAATGTTGCGTTTGGAGAGGGGACTTCTAATGAACGCACCGTGCGATTTTGGTTTAAACGCTTTCGTGATGGAAACTTTGATTTGAAGAACGAACCACGTGGAAGACCGCCCACACAGGTGAATAACAATGAATTGAAAGAGATGGTGAAAGCCGATCCGAGCCAAACTACCCAGGAATTAGCGGCATGGTTTAACGTTACCATACCAACAATATGGACTCATTTGCGTCAAATCAATAAAATGGGTGCCTCATGATTTGACTGATCTGCAGAAAGAAACGCGTGTTGAAACTTGTGTTGCCTTGTTGAATCGATACAGAAATGAAGGAATATTGGATCGAATTGTGACATGTGATGAAAATTGGATTCTTTACAATAGCCGTAAGCAAAAAATGCAATGGCTGACCCCAGGTCAAACGCCGCAACAGTGTCCTAAAGCAAAGCTTACCAATAAAAAGGTAATGGTAACTGTTTGGTGGTCTCAGCATGGTGTTATTCACTATAGCTCCTATCTGGTCAAGCAATAACGGCAGATGTATACTGTGCCGAACTCCGAACAATGATAGCAAAACTAGCAGTGAAACAGCCCCGACTATGTTGTATGTTGAATTATTATTCCATGATACGCGAGACCTCATACAGCACGAGAAATCGTTTTAACTCTACAGGAACTGCAATTAGAAACCATTCGTCACCCTCCGTATTCGCCAGACCTTGCTCCAACGGACTACCATTTTTTTCGTGATTTGGACAATTTTCTACGTGATAAAAAGTTTTCTTCTCAGGAGGTAGTGTAAAATGCTTTCACACAGTTTGTCGAATCTAGATCACGAGAGTTCTATCGCAAAGGCATAGATGACCTTCCTATTAGATGGCAGCAATGTATAGATTTAGATTAAATAAATATGAATTTAAATTTTTCAGTACAAATCGGCAATTTCATACTTTAACCCCTAATATAAATATTGTTGTAATAACTCTTGCGCCTGAACTGTATCGTTAGCAATTGACCTGCAGTTTCTTCTTGCTATGGTTAAAGTAATAGGCGCTCTACGTTGTTAAAATTATGCTTTTCGTTTATTTTCTTGGAAAATATGTTTTTAATCGTACTGCGACCACTATCGGTGACGATGTGATATATCGTGAAATGGAATTTATTTTAAAACAATTGCTATAGTAGGTATTTCGAAGTTCATGTCCAAATGCATGCCGCACTCCCACAAGACTCGGGAGGTAAGCGAGTTTAGTTTGTTCTCAGACGAGTGGTATAAATACTAAATTATGATTATCCGAAAACAAAAAAAGGGATTGTACAAAGAAGTCTAGAAAAGAAGCGGATTGGACGTGTTGGCGTCAAACTATTTTATTATTTAACTGAACTTTACAAAATTAAGAAGCTTATAAAAAAAATGAAAGGCTTTTGTTACATTTTTAAATAATCTGTACCCATTTCTAAATAAAGTACGGGATAGCTTTAACTTCATGACAGAAGACACGATACTATTAATTAAATTGTTCTTTAAATGAAGACATTTATCTATTTCCGTTCATTATATTTCAATAACCTAATTTTAAAGGCGACCTTCTGACTATTTGTTACATTTTTAAAACTAAGGCCATTCCCTTGTTTTTAATAACAAAGCAGCATGTACGGTAACAAGAACATAATGCATATACACACACCAATTAAAATACACTTATTTATAATCCATGCATTTCACAAACCAATACATCAATCACACCGCGAAAAGAAAACACAAAGATTATTAATAAAATTGAAAACCTTACGTTAATCGGAAGTCGAACATAGTCAAAATTTTGTTTGCGGTACATTTTCCTAAAACTAATACGCCGTAACACAGTGTAATACCAATCTCACGCATGGCCTTAGCTATCGAAGATTAGAAACTCAATGATAGCAGCGGCAGAAGATTTGCCAGCACTAGGTGCTTCGGAGTTTGATGCACGTTTCCATCATCGTCACGTACGATCGATTAATAGATTGCTAAAGTTTGTTTCAGGATAGCATAATCAGCTTATAATGTTCCCACTGCTGGGACACAGGCCTCCTCTCTTCGAGAGGGAATGGACTGTAATGTACAGACGCCAGCAGGTCAAGCTACCCGAAACTGTTAAATTTTCCCAATCAACATTGAACCTTAATGCTTGCTAGTGATAAAGTTGAAAATCTATTAAATAAATTTGACAGATTGTAGTAGCTTGATGTGCTTTTTTTTTGGGTGGGAATTCAATGACCTCTCCCGCTCTGGGCTCAGCGGAAGGGCGTGTCAGACATTTACTGACTAAAACCCACCCGTGTTCCTTCAGTTGCCTATGCCAGGGGCCGCGGTTGCGGGTTGCGGGTTGCGGAAGGATCGTACGTTCCCGCGACCCCCCGGCGTAGGTGTGAGATGGAACACCGGGGTGGTTTTTAGCCGGTAAGAGTCCGGCATGCCCCTCTGCCTTCCCCAGGGCGGAGGATGTCCATGAGGATTTTCCCCCCGAGACCAAAAAAAGGGGCCACGGCATCTCTTTCGAACAACCCGCGGCCCTGGTGGCATCGGCCCTAGCGGACCCCGTCAGTTCGTGCTGACATCTCTTTGAGGCGCGCGTGGAACACAACGCGCTATCGACCCTGGCCTGGGCCTTACGGGCGGCGAGCTGCCCATTGCTCGCCGCCCGCAAGCCCTAGCTTGATGTTCTGGCGTCTGTACCACGCGGGCCCAGTGCGGGTTGGTAGATATCACGCACAGAACAGATAAAAGAGGTATGTCACGTCTCCGAATGTTTGTTTCTAGGACATGTCGGTTTCCTCACGATGTTTTTGCGTACTGTTTCAACTTAAAACGTCCAAACATGTCCCACACAATATAGGTCTCCTTTTAGAAGACTATGAAGGTCTTGTGACAATCGAACTTAATCTAATAGTAACGTGACCATACCAATCGCAATGGGATTGTAGCTGTCATCATCGAAGCGAGTCTTTACAAGAGACTTTTCCTACAGTCCGGCCGGCGAGAGAATGCATTCCTGACACCCAAAGACTACAATAGTATGCTGACACATGTCAGTGCGACAATTCTAGTAGCTAATAAAGCTTAGTAATTTAAGGGCTTTCAAGTTTAATTTAAGTAGACGGATGACGTATGATCAGATAATGAACTATAACGATACTGAAGAAGTTGAGTAGCTGTAGCACTCTAGGGTCTCATTGCTGGAGGTAAATATAGGTTAAAAAAAGGCTGGAGAATTGTTCGGATAGGCTCAGTTACGCGTGGTCCGATATGCTGGAAAACATTGTGCGATAGCCATGTGGGTTTGTGCAAAAAAGGCCACAACCCATCTTTCTGTGGGTTTTTATATTACCGAATAGCTTCTGCCCGCGACTTCATCCGCGTGAAGTTTCTTTTTCCTCCCACCCTCCTCGACGCGTCGCATCGTTTGCCCGTGGTATCAGTTTGTTTTCGCTTAGCGTTCTTTCCGATTTTTTTTCAGCTTCTAAGAGCTATAGCGTCATGTTAAATAACCTATAGCCTTCCTCAAGAATTGGGCTATCAAATTCAAAAATAATTTATCAAATCCGACCGGCAGATCCAGAGATAAGCGCGTTCAAACAAACTATTCAGCTTTGTACTTACAAAGTTCCTTAGCACCGGTTCTGCACTGCAGTTGGATTATCGGTCGATTCGATTGTATTCAGATTAGTATATAATCCAGATACTAAATTGTAAATAAGTAACATTAGTACCATCATAGCCGTAATCGTATTTGTCCATTAATGGCTTATTGGTAATTTCATTAATGAGTAAATATGATAAGAAGGCTCATAGTAGATATACTTACTATGCACTATGGTAAAATATTGTGATGTTGGGATTTTGGTAATGAGAATTAGTGGTTCGTCAAGGTAAAGTTCGTTTTTTAATCTAAGATACTAATCTGACATTTAAGTCTTTTGTGTTTTTTTAGTATAAAAATTTGACATTACACCTGTCAAATTAGTCTCTGGGTTTAAAAAACGAACTTTAGACTTTGTTAAATATTTAAATGATAGAACGAGAAACTTTAGGTAGCAACTGTCCACGTTAACCTACATATACTTATGTTTTGAATATGTCACAATTTAATTCTAAAAAAATAGTTTAAAAAGAATTTGCTTATGTATTTGGTGTACTTACCCAGGCAAGAGCACACCAACATATTCTATTCGCATTCATCAAAGCTATCACGAGAATGACAATATCGAGACTGGGTTTCACCGTTTCAGCTCTTAGCAGCATCATCATTTAGGAGATTTCATTGTAAAGAAGATTATAAAGTACCACATGACATATAGAAGCTATATAGCTTCATTTAAATACCTAATATTTCCGTGATAACCTGATTCGTATACGAGAATAATGAATTAATAATTTGGTTGTTTGTCAAAATATTTGGCATCGATAGCACGTGATCTCAAGCTAGCTAAAATCTTTAACAGTTTGACATTTCGTATCAGGACACCGTTTCGTTTTTATATACAATTATCCACATTTTGGTAGTTGTCACGCTTCATCTGGCAGTGAAAGAGGTCCCATTATCGTCCTATGCAACACAAGTTCGTGTTTACCGTAAAACCAGTTTTCTAACACGTTTCCATCCAAATCTTTTCGTGCAGTGCAATTATACGTTTCGTTAAAAAAATACAAATGTACACAGAGCGTCGGCGTCGGTTAACTTGAGTGGGTGATAAGATAAAATACAATCTCCAAAGCGTTCGGAGGTTCATAAAGTCGTTGTTTCGAATCATGAGTGATGCAGTGACTCGGAAACATTCAGAGATGGGTGACGATACAGTGCCGGAATTAGAGAAAATCCATAAGAATGGAACGGACCACCAAAAGGAATTTAGTGAATCTAAAGACGAATATCTCAATAATGACCAACGAGCACCGTTTAGGAGACAGGTCTGTGTTAAAAAGCTATTTAAATAAGTGTTAATTCGTATAGGTTTTCAAAAAAGTTGTGCACGCAAGTGACGTGTGATACGTTTTTCTTTTAAACGTTACGTTAACAGTGGACACAGGTTTGATATATTTTTATACAATTACTTCTTAAATTGGTTAACCCTCACCTACATCGTAGATTATACAGATTAACGACCGGATCTTCGAGTGTATTGATTTCCTCAACTAATATAATTATCAGTTAATAGTTTCCCTTACTGTAATTAAGTATTGTTATTTCATGATTATTTTCGTTAACGTAAGAATTAGAATTACACACATGCTTTCTTGATAATGTGGTTATTGGAGCATATCATTAAGGTGACTTTAGAATGAAGTTATAAAGTAAAATAAAAATGTTGTTATCTAGCTTAAAGTTTGAAATTTAGTGAATAATGTGCTAACAAAATCCATTACGAATTTCAATAAAAAAAATTATTAGTCACGGTTTAAAATAATAAATAATGTAATTTGATCAGGACATTCTGTTTAAATCAAGATGGTGAATGAAAACGTGACGAAACTGGCGTGTCCTAGAACCAAAAAAACCGAGACATGTGACATCTAGCAACCCGCACTGGGCCCGTGTGATAGTTTACAGTCCACTCACTCCTTATCGAAGAGAGGACCCCTGTGTTGGGACACAGGGGTCCTCTCTTCGATAAGGAGTAAAGCTGGGGCTTTGGGAACATTATCGGCTGATTATGCTAGCTGAATAGGCCACACTTATTTATTATTTGACACTAGTGATACACAAATACAGTTCAATGAATACGCTTCCAGACCCGCTAGAAGTATCCAAATATTAACATTACCTGTGCTAGTAAGTACTCCTTCAAACCAAGGCTTGAAGAATCTGTATTCAATCAAGTAATATGATACATGATCATCATCATCATTATTGGCAGCCTTGTTCCATCCACTGCCGAGTATAGGCCTCCTTCCTTGAGTGTCATGCTTCCCTGGCCTTTATCGGGCATTTTTTTAAAATAATTTAGTGTAGATCATAAGTCATAACTTCATAAGTCATCTATTTCATAACAAAATACATTGTGTTGAAAATATTTCAGTGATGATAAACTTAAAAAAAAACATAGAGTACGTTCATATTTAAAATTCATTACGCATTCAAAATGGAACAATATAAATAATAATCAATTATATGTCAATGATTCAGTAACACAAAATTAAATAATCCATTATATATACTTACATATATATATTTTTTAATACATAATAATCCATTTAATATCTAGTGTTTGCCTTATATTATATGTCATTCACACTGTTAGCAATTAAACTCACATTCTTATGCAAATATGGGTTTATTGCTGTCTGTGTTTGATAACTTAAATAAAAAGATTCTATCACCGTAGATTTCACATTTTGTATAACGTTACCCCGTTTTTTGAATACGAAATTAAAACCACCGAACGTTACAATAGCATTAAGTTAATGTATATTTTAACGATAAATGGCTAGAATTTGCTTATGGTTCAAATAGTAACCCTGAAATGACTAGTAGAATATAAGTAGCTATTTTTTTTTAAACGTTGCCCCACACTAGGTGTTACTCCTGTATCGTGGATCCGTTAACAAACATTTAAACTCACATACACAAACAGCCCGGAAGAACTACCTGTAGGCAATACCAATATTTGTTCCGTTCGGGAATCGAACCCGCGACACGCAGAGCAGCAGTCGATCGCTCAGCCACTGCGCCAACCGTGCCGTCGAATTAGATTATTAATAATAATATATGGATTCCTTGGTAGTAAACCTAATTGTTGCGAACGACAATGAATACTGAAATAGCGAGTTTTTTCAGCCATCATCAGCCTAAAGCAGTCCACTCTATTGCACTCCATTCAACTCGATTTTCGACAACACAACTCGATTTTTTTGAAGTGAAAACTTCTCTAGCGGCGTTGTGCACTTTTTTTGTGATGGGAAAATAATGTTAAACTCGCGTCAGGACACGTGACCTGATCGAAAATTCGTAAGACGGAGCTCGCGTCAGGACACGTGACCTGATCAAAAATTCGTAAGACGGAGCTCGCGACAGGCCACGTGACCTGATCGAAAATTCGTAAGACGGAGGAAGAGTAGACCGCATTCCAAAATATCAAAAATGCACAACGTTAATATTCAAGGTTTCACTTCTGCCGGCACTCCCGGAGTGCAAAACGTTTTTTTTATTATACAATTATACAAGCCGTGTAATTTTGTAATTTTTTTGGGAAATCCCATCGGCCAAAATTACGAACGTCTATACCATAGGTCCAAAAAATTCTTTCGTAGTGCTCACTTTCACCATATATAAGGAATACTTGTGCAAAATTTCATGCTTCTGGACCAAGCAGTTTAGGCTCTACGTTATCTGTGAATGTTTTATTTTTTTCATTAAGTAGATGAGCCAGTTGGTTTTCATTTTGAAGTGGTCATAAAAATTACCCATGGCAATAATTCAAGATACATTCACGATAGTAAAATGCAGGCTATAATGTTGTAATCTATATAATCACTATAAAACCTCATTATCTACTATCTAAAGTCGACTGACACTTTTTATCCCTGTAGGTATGAAAATGAAAATACACGTGAGAAATTTGCCTATAAAAGGTCAACAAGTACGAACGGATTTGTGTTAAAAGTTTTTTAAACACGTGTTTTTGGTGATTTTTGTAAGTTTATGTAGATATCTTGTTTCAAACTACATAGTATTTCTATATACAGCATGGCGCTTTAATGGCGGCATTAATTTAAAACACGTATATGGTTTCGCGTGTTTGTTTTAGGAATATATTTTAATTTTCTAAATAAGCATCATGGAGCAGCCTGTACTTAAAGAACTGTATAGCAGGGCTCTTTTGCCGGGGTCACGGATCTTAACACCAAATCAATGAAATTTAAACGAATAACGTGCAAAGAGTAGGCGAATTGAAGGAAGGAAGGAAGAAAAGAGAGCCCTATGTCGGCGAGCGGCGTAGGCGGTAGTTTTCAAATTACAATTAAATCCGAGACAAAAACAAAATTAATCGTAAATTAAAACTGGTTAATGATTATATTATTGAAGCTGTGTTCGGAATGATGCACTTGCATACTTTCTGTGTGACTATCAGAATGTGATGTTAATTGTGTTTTACATAATTATAATGATTACATATTGTTTACCTACTATTAGATAGTGATAGGTTACACGTGCACGTGCTAGATGTGCGTAAAGTACACAACAGCTGTTTTGATACAATGTATTTTGTTTTGCCAATTAATTGTCTTGTGAGTCTTATTTTCTGCATAAAACAACCGACTTCCAAAAAAAAACACCGCAAAGAGAATAATAACTTTAATTTCGGAAGTCGGTGTCGCTGGTTCCGCATTTTAGTTTTTTGACACTGACTCCCGAAATTAAGGTTATTTTTCTTTTTGCAGTGGTTTTTTTTGGAAGTCGGTTGTTTTTTTTTGTAAAAAAGTTTTTATTTTTCACTTTTTAGTTGCACCTACCCCACACAAATTCGTATATACTTATAAGATTAGAGGTACCCCAATAACAACTTTGACAGAAATGAGGGTGTACCGTGGTATACTGAACACATCTGCGTACCCCTTTAGAGGGTACAGGCGTGACGTTATGTTGTGTGATGGCGTAAACAATACATACATAAGCGATAGCAGCAATAGCCATTGATTTGCTGGCATTTATTGAAGAGTTCCGTTGTCTGTCTCCGAAACTCATCATCAGATCTTGTTGAAATTCAATCAATGGGACCATTTGGGAAGTATACCCTTTCCAACAAAAAAATAATTTTTCAAATCGTTTGGCAAGCGACAGAGTTATGCGCGAACAAACATAAAAAAAAATAAAAAAATACAAACATCCGAATTGAGAACCTCTTCCTTTTTTAGAAGTCGGTCAAAAACATCGTCGATTTGACTGTGTAGGGTGAGAAGTTCAACACGTAACTTTAAATAACTGTAATTTTGAATACCACCTACCCATGGGTTCATGGGGGATTAGTTGCAGTCCAAAATTTTCCTGCATTTGTGCTATAAAAATATGTAAGTTTTATAGTCCATCGCGATAGATTCAATTTAGGATACTCAATAACCAAACTTATTTTTAACATCGATAGCAGTAAGTAGCACCATTTTCATATCATATTCCACAATATCATCATCATTTCCGGATAAATCAAGTTTAGTCACTAAGGAGAGGCAATATTTTACTTAACCGTAAACAAAAACAATGATATTATTTGACAGGCTGAATCAGAAATTTTTTATGAACAGTGCACGAAATTCTAACCAAAAAATATGTCCTTGTAATGCCTTGTAAATATGCTTAATAAATATGTACAATATTAATAGTTGTAAATTTTTGGAGTGCTGTATCTCGGTAAATATAGAATCTACAGTGCTGGTTTTGATCTCAAATTGTAGCAATTTTAGTCTACTTTAAAAGGTATAGATATTGTTTATTAAAAAATGCATAGTTTAGGGCTTATATTGAAAATACCATAAAATTGAAAAACCATTGTCCGAAAATTTCGCGTATTTTGCGAGTGCTGCAAAGTTAGCACAGGCCTTTCGAAGCTGCAAACTTGGATATAAGCTACTGAAAGTGGTCCTAAAAACATATTAAAAAATCAGAACTAGCCGTTAGTTTTCGATTTTAGCGTTTTTTAGTGTTAGCTATGACTAGCCTAATCGTTTATAACGTTGTTCTAATTTTAATGAATTTTGTTTACAGGCAATCATCTCGTTTGGAGTGTTCATGCTAACACTCGGTGCTGGTGCAACGGCAGGCATCTCTGCAATCTTAATACCACAACTGAAACATGCCAAAGGAAAGCACGCCTTCTCCGTGGAACTGGTATCATGGGTAGGTACGTGTATACTTCGACTGTGACCAAGCCTTTGTTAATGTGGGTTAATCACATCAATTGACAATGATTTTCTTTTATCTTTCAGCCGCTATATCATCCCTGGCCCTCTTCTTCGGTAACCTGATGGCGGGCTATTTAATGGATAGACTTGGAAGAAGACTGTCCACCTTATTACTGGCAGTCACATTTGTAGTTGGTTGGCTAATCATCGGGTTTTCAAACGACCTCATGTATTTAATATTAATAGGAAGATTTATCACAGGTCTGTGTCAAGGGTGGCTTGGTCCACTTGGTCCAGTGTATGTAGGAGAAATTAGTTCTCCAGCCTTCAGAGGATTATTCTTAGCTGCTTTATCTTTGGGGATCGCAGTTGGTGTGCTCATGTCACATTTATTCGGTACTTTCCTTCACTGGAGTTTAGCTTCCTTGCTTTGTGGATTATTCCCTTTGTTTGGCGGCATAATACTTTACTATGCTCCAGAATCACCGTCGTGGCTAGCATCTAGGAACAGAATCGACGAATGCATAATTTCGTACCAATGGTACAGAGGAAATAGTATAGCAATGAAAATTGAACTGGATAAAATGATTGCGGATCTTTCATCCAAAGAAAAGAATCAGGGTAAAATGCAAACTTTAGTTGCAAATATCAAAAAGCCAGAATTTTATAAACCATTGGGAATAATGACGACCTTCTTTGTTATAACGCAACTTTCTGGAGTCAATGTTATATGTGCATATACAACAGATATGATGAAAGAACTCATTGGTAGCGGTTCGACCAGTTCTTACACCTACGCTGCTATGTTGAGTATAGACCTGTTGCGATGCGTGTCACTGGGAGCTGCTTGTATCATGCTCAGGAGATCTGGCAGAAGACCTATGGCGATATTCAGTGGTGTGTTTACAGCTTTATCTTTAATAGGGTTAGCTTTATATCTATATCTTTACAACTCTGGTGTCGTCCACCACATGTCCCCATTTATTTCATTAGGACTTATGGGATTCTATATAATTGTATCTAATTTGGGAATATGTCCTTTACCGTGGAACATGGTAGGCGAACTCTTTGCTGTAGAAACAAAGGGCTTATGCTCAGGTATCAGTGTTATGATGACATCTGTCGCCTTCTTCGCGGTAGTTAAGACAGCACCCGCCATGTTTGTAAGTATAGGTCACCATGGAACGTATCTCTTCTACGGGTTGTCAACTTTGGTTGGTACGATATTCTTATTCGTCTGTTTACCTGAAACAAAGGACAAAACTTTGCTGCAAATAGAAGAACACTTTAGGTATGGTAAGAAAAATGATAGTAAAGAGGTAGATATCTAGTCAATAGAGCTTGGGAATCATTAGATGACTGTGTGTATATTGTTATTTTTACGAATTTGTAACTGATCACTTGGGTGACGTTCCGATGTGATTGCGTAAGTCTAAGGTTATAGAGGTCAGTTTGAATGACCGTTGAATGGAGCCGTATTTCTTTTTATCATTGGAGTTTCGTAAAACAAAGTATTTTGTTGAAGATGTCAATGTAATATACAATTTTTTTTTTGTAAATTATTACTGGAGGTGTACTGTAATAAAGACGGAATAAATGTATGAGTATATATGTTATTTAGTTAACCTAGTTAGCTAAATGTTAATGTCACTTTGATTGATTAAAATTAGCCATAGCATAGTTTTAATGTTGAATGCAGATATGATCGCTAGTGAACATAAAATAGTTCATAAATTAGATCAGATAAACAATGAAACTATAATTTATTAAATGTAAGATATTGTTAAATGGAATAATGACTGTAGTAATTCTTGAAGCCCTTTTGTGATGTAAGCTTAAGGTTGTACTTATTCTATAAGAGTCAAAATAGGACACCGATATTAAATATTAGTTTTATTAAAATGACCTTGTTATTTTTATTGTTTATTGAGTAACAGCTCATAAACGCACCAATCAAACAGAGTTATGTATAGTTTCATAATTGTCTATGTGTGTCAAGACCATTGTTCTCCTTTATTGTATTCCAATATTTAAGGAACGAGGTAGGACGCCCTCAGGCTAGGTGGAGCGACGATCTTCGCAGGATGGCTGGTAGCAGCTGGATGAGAGTTGCCAAAAATCGAGTTGAATGGCGTGCAATAGGAGAGGCTTATACTCGTAGGCTAATGATGATGAAGGAACGTGGTACGTAGGCTAGGTATGTGATCTACCCTAGTTAAGTTCAGTCGATCTATTCTGAAAATCTCACCGTGAAGACTTGGGTGAGGTCAGCTTTAAGTTAGCTGCCAATAGTGTCAATCCCTAGCATCAGGTGGAATGACAGCTCACTCCAAGTTCATCATCCAAGTTTTCACGTTGAGATTTCCACAGAATATTTCAGAAGAATCACACAAACCCAATGTTTTTCACGACATTGATATCACACTTACGTTCTAGGTACGGAGAATGTGAACCAAAACTACAAGTAATTGTATATATATTAACAACAAATCAATAAGTTATCACGTTTTTGTTTTATATGTCAATTAACATAATTGAATAGACATTATGATAAATTATGCAATATGTCGAGGGTTCATTGACATAGTTATGTTACTATTTCACAATAACTATATCGATAAATATTTGGTTACACACCGTTAGTGAAAAGGTTTTTTCCATTCATAACAAAAATGGTAAAATTGGAGTTTTATATTAAATTCGTGGCCGAGAGATTGCTAACTAATTATAATATTTTATGGTTCTTATCAGCGATCTGTCCTCGTGACCTTGTTTTTATTGGGAGCTTTGACTTTGTGGCTAATGTTAGTTTTAATATATACAAAACAATATAACTTTAGGTCAACAGTATACCCAAGACTTTTTAGCAACAAAGCCAACATCATACTTCGCGTGGCACCTACGTAGGGTCTACGCGGAACCTACGCGGGGACTACGTGGTGTTTTCTCCGAGTCTACGCTGCTTCTACGCCTATGCTAGCCCTACCTGCCTATCCTGGGGCACTAAAAGCTTAACAATACATGATTTTTTCTTAATTTTTTCCCGTTTGACTCGAGCGTTTCATCTCTCGTCATAAACTACTATCATACCAACAATACATTACAAGAATATTTTTTGTTTAAAAAAACGATAATTACAGTATCACTTCTCATAATATTGCCTATGTCATTGTGACCCTCGAATTCGCATTATGTGCTTTACTAAAAAAACAACTATCGATAAATGCAGTAAAAATACTTTAGTTTTATGGCACTTTATTCGTGTAGAATATTAATATTTTTAGCCTAGATAGTGTACAGAAACCTAGTCTTATATATCTCACTATCCTTACATTCTACCTTATATATTATTTCAGCGATGTCGATACTGATTATAAAATTAATTTCTAGACCTATCTGAAATATTTTACCTGAACCCGGTAGGGTCAGCCACCTCTCAAATGTTAGTATTGGTTTTGGTTTCATAAGGAAAAAAAAATACAGAGTGACAGGGACATCGACGCGCTACCTGTTACCGATTTAGTACATGATTCTGAACCCTCTGCGTAAAAAACTTTAGTCGATTATCTAAAAAAAAAATTACTGTTCCATACGTCTTTACCGCGTAGGTGTTGCACTTGTCTATGGAACAGCTGGTTTTTTTTGATAACCGGCGGAAAGTTTCTACGTCTAGAATCATTAAATGATTCGCGAATATGATTTTTTTATTTATTTTTTTATAATGGATAACGAATTTAAATGCGATTTTGGTGATTCTTTAATTTTTTGTTACTATTTGATTGACATACAATTGATTATTATTTATATTGTTCCATATTTAACGCGTAATGAATTTTAAATATGAACGTACTCAAAGTTTTTTTTTTTGGTTATTATTATATTATAAATTTATCATCACTGTAATATTTTTATATAAAATTTCAATAACTTAAGACGTATGTGCTGATTTCGTGGTTACAGTTTGTGCGTGCAACTCTGTATATATTTTTCTTATGAAACCAATACAAACAGAATTCTTTCTGGAACTTTGAGAGGTGGCTGACCCTTCCGGGTCCAGGTAAAATATTTGTGATAGGTTTATTGTGTAAGGGAATGCCGCGATTGAGAGTCAAAGGAACTATAAAGTTTACATTTTAAGCATATTTATCTATATCTCTGAACAGGAACATTTTTATCATTGTTCTAAGAAAAATAATGTTATGATTTGGTTCAGTTGCTACGTAAACTTAAAATAATTGACTAAATCGAACACAGTACGCATTCATTCAGTGGTATTTTCCTCTACTTTTTATCAGTGTTGATCTTGCTCTCCAAGAATCATAATAGTAGAACAGCAGCTATTGTAGAAAAAAAACTGTATCTCGTCTCGTCGTGGTCGAGGAAAAATGAAAGATAGTTCGAGTCGAACCTTGTTCAGGGTGACTTGTAATTTGACGTAAGTATTCCTTCCAGAATGTGATAGTGTGACCCATTTGCAACAATTAAGCATTTCATAAAACCTAGGAGAAAATTCATGAAATTCGAGAACAATCAATTTTCATATATTTTTGAAAACTTCCCAGAATTCGTCACTAAATATAACTTTTCTGTTAACTCTGTAATGTAATAGCCTTCATTGTTATTCCATTAGGTACCTAGTAGGTACTTTAACATACCTTTCCACAACAGCTAAAAGTTAAGGTGGAGAGAATTATAATCATTAGAATTAGTAATACAATTTGTTAATTAGCATAATCCTAAAATGTCAAGATTTCATGAAATAGTCATTCAGTAGGATTACTTGATCTTAGAGAGTTGTGTTGATGACTTTAATGATTATAATTCTGTAAATACATATTTGTTACGGCCGCGAATCATATTTAAATCAACGTACAACTTAGTACTAACCAGCAAATTGCAAAAAACGTAAGAAAATTTGAGTTTCGCGGGCTACCTTGGAGCATCCACCATAAAGGAAGAAGTTTATTAACTATGTATATTTTAGCCGGTATACTGGCTGATATTTACTCAAGTTACTTCATTAAACATGACGTGCTAATTTAACACATTACTATTAATCGCTACTACTTTCTACCTACAAAGCGGAACAAATGAATTGATGTAAGACGTGTACAAGAAGGGTGTCCATCGGCACTGTAATAAAAACACTAGGTCAATTTCACAGTCCGTTAACTCACGTTTAATCTGTGGCACAAGTGGCACGCGTCTCCTACATAAATTATCGATTCTTCCTGTCTGACACGTGGTCTTGAGACCAAGATTCGCTACATCTGTGAAGATTTTTTCCGGATTCAAGTTCCCACGTTGGTACGCGACATGTTCGGGGACAAAAAACAACCAGGAAAACATCTGGAGACTGGATGATCTATTTATAGTAGAGTGTTATGAAGTAAAGTGTGAGGAACTACATAGTTAATGAACATGTGCGCCGGTTGACGTAACGACGTATCTACATTCGATTGATGGTTCAAGGTTCCGCATTCAAATGTAGATTAACTATATGTTTGTGAGGCATATGTTCCGCGTTTTATTCAAATAAGCTGCCATTAAGAGCAAGGCGACCGTTAACCAAATTCTAAAATGAAGCATGCATCAACAAATTGCCTTTATTTTCATGTCAAGTGGTTCCTGTGCTTTAGTTTATTTTTCCCGTTCTGTGCTACTTGCATATCATATCATCGGCGTTAAAGGGCACGATGGAATCCGAGCGGAACGAATATTTTAATAATAGGACACGTGGCTGAGCGGAAACCATGCACGTGCTATCAATTAGAAGTGGAATAGATAGAAAAAACTTGACTAGAATTTTATTAAACCCTTCGAAGTGGGAGGAGTTGTTGCCTATAAAAATGAAAGCGAAATCATAAATTGGCCCTTTAGTTGTGCAGCGAGTTACAAAGGGTTAAGGGCCCCTTTTCCGAAATTTACGTTTCTAGATCGAGTTGTTTTCAGAGAAATCACCATATTTAAATTCGCAAAAAAATATATAGTACAGATACATGTTTAATCTAGTGACTTTTTTGGTTAAAAACACAATATTTAACATTTTGCTCGACAAAAAAAAAATCAGAAGTAAAGTCGATTTTGAAAGTATTTTAAGTTGTATGAGACTTGGGGGAACGTAATATTTATGAAAATTTAACATTTCATTTACTAATCAGGTTTAACAGGGATATTATTGGATATATTTATAATATGGCACTTATTTTTTTCCATATAAAATAAATGCGTGAAAAACGACTCGCGCGCACCGCGCCAGTGTCCTGCCGGACGTCATCGAGGGAGGACCTATGCAGTTTTTGCTCGCAACCACATTTTCGTCTTCGCGCGCGTAATAGTGCCCACTTACCTGCGTAAAAACGTGTTGTATTAGAAGTAATTAAAATGGCAAATAAAAAAAACAAAATTAAGAAAAAAAGGGCATCTGAAGTGAAGAAAATCCGAAAGTGTATTGCGTAAGTACTTATTCTATAAATACGTCACAATATTATTACTTGTGCTTCTCTACACAGACTAGCGAAGTCAGTATGACTAGAATTTTAAATCTTTAATATTTTTAATGGAAACATTCACCTTTACATATTTTTACATAAACTGACGATCCGAATGGCGCAGCGGTAGTGAGGCCGCCTTCCGATCTTAGGGTCCGGGTTCGAATCCCGGTAGGAGCAAATGTTTGTGTGATGAGCACGGATATTATTTTGTTTCCGAGTCATGGATGTTTGTACATAAGAAGTACCTATGTATTTACAAAAAAAAGTAAATATGTATTATATCAACTATCTGGTGTCCACGACACAGGCCAACGATATTTATTTATTTACTAGCTGTTGCCCGCGACTTCGTTCGCGTGGAAATTTGAAAGTGTATGAAAAAAAACATGTGTGCAATTCACACGTTGTAGAAGTGAAACCTTCAAAAAGAGCACAAAGACAACCACGAACATAAGAAACACTATACTCGTATAATGCTTCCTATCTCATTTTCTCCCACGTTAAATATTATGAATTTATGTGTCTGTCTCTTTTTACTGTCGCTTTTTCGTTTCATGGACTTTCAAATCACAACGATAAAGAATATGTCACTTAAAAAAAAATAGCCTACGACCTATTCTCAGACCTACCAAATATACACAAAAATTTGGTCAAGCCGTTTCGGAGGAGTTCGATAACAAACACTGTCACACGAGATTTTTATATTTGTATATTATGTTATGTATTAGATCTTATTTACAACTCTAGTAATTGTTCTTTTTTAATTTGGCTTTTTGAAATTTAGTAATGAAATTTATTCCATTCCAGTGCTCTGAGACCTCGTACCGGAAAAGGTACTTTGATGTCCAAAAAAAGTACCGATGGGCACTCTAAAGAGGGGCAGTATCCGTAAGCACATTATGTACATATTATACAGTATACTAGGACGGAGCAGTTCTACCTGTCCGCTACAAGTTTGCCGTTATCTCCCGTCCGCTTTAGCTTTCTTACTTATCACGTGTCTTATGTAGCTCATGGCAGTAAATTATTTTTCGTTAAAATTTATTTCAGTGATTTTGAAACCAAATCCCTTTCTGTACTTTAATGACATTCCATTGTTTCAGAAAAACTAGTAATGACGAAGATGATCCCTTCATCGTTGAAGCTGAAAATCCAGAAGACAAGTTTCAAAGGACAACTGGAAAAGACGAAGATGATTTCCTTATTGTTGAACCTGAAATTCAAGAAGACCAGTTCCAAACAGTGACAGGACGACGCGTTATTGATATTCATTACTTATTTAGTCAATTACAAGAAAAAGCACGTCACAACAACTTGTTTGACTGCAAAGCGGGAAATTTTCAGCTAATCAGTGAAAAAAGGGTTGGCTTAATTTCAGTATTTAAATTTGAATGCAATATTTGTAAACAACTTTGCTTTATAAATTCCGAAAATACTGACTCAAATGTTGATGTAAATAGCGCAGCTACCACTGGCATGATAGCAACAGGAATTGGCTACTCACAATTCGAAGAACTTTTTTCTGCAATGAACATTCCTGTATTTTCTACAAAATATTACAATCAAATCCAGGATAAAGTGTACGAATGTTGTGAAAAAACAGCAGCCGTATCAATGCAAGATGCTGCAGAAGAAGAAAAGAAATTGGCTATCGCAGAAGGTCGCACCAAAAATGGCATACCAGTAATTGATGTTTACGTGGATGCTTCTTGGTGTGCTAGATCGTATGGATCGAATTATAAAGCTGCATCTGGAACTGCAGCCATTATCGGTAGAAGAACCGGTAAGATCATTTTTCTGGCTGTAAGAAATAAATACTGCCTTGTGTGCGCCCGCGCAGAAAACAAAAATGTCGCTCCTAACGAGCACAAATGTTTTAAAAATTTCAAGGGTTCATCGTGTTCAATGGAGGGCCAAATAATTGCAGAAGGGTTCAAACTATCCATTTCCATGTATGGCATAATTTATAAAAGAATGATTGCAGACGGAGACGCCTCGACATACGCAAAAATACTAAAAGAAAATCCATATAAAGACCAAAATATTACAGTAGAGAAAATTGAATGTAGAAATCACATTTTGAGAAATTTATGCAAAAAATTACGTAGTCTAGTTTCAGAAACAAAATACCCTTTAGCTCACAGAAAAACATTGACAGATGTGAAAATTATGTCCATCAGGAAAGCAATAGTAAGGTCAGTTATACACCATAACAAAAATCTAAAGGACGGTGCTATAACTATTCTTCACAATGATATAATCAATTCTGTAGCGCATGCATACGGCGATCACAGGATCTGTCAGGATTATAACTGTGACAAAGAAAAAGTTTATAGCGACGGACTGAAAACCATCCAAAATTCAACATTTCTGTTCCGGATAAATTCGATTATTTCTAATGTGGCAGTAAAATCACGAAGTTTAATAGAAAACGTAAATACAAATCTTGTCGAATGTTTCAACAATGTCATTGCGAAATTTATAGGAGGAAAGCGAATAAATTTTGCCTTGAAACGAGGTTATCAAGGAAGGTGTAATGCTGCGGTGGTAAAATTTAATGAAAAGTCAGCAATATCGGATGTGCAAAACACATTAATAAATAAAAATCGACCACAAGAGGGATTAGCTGCAGTTGTGGAAAGGAAAAGGGAAGAAGCCCAGAAAAGAAAAAACAACTCAGAACGTCCAGCTAAAAGGAAAATCAGAAAATTGGCAGACGCGAAACAAAAACAAAATGACTATGGCCCCGCCAGTTTAGATCCGGATATGTCCTTGTCTGAACTAGAAGTAGCTAAAGAAGAATTTCTAAAAAATTTAGAAACTCTTACTGCTGACAAGGACGCGATTGAGCGTAATACAATATTACAAAGAGACAGTAGCGAATGGCTAGAAATTCGCAAAAATCTTATTACTGCCTCTAATTTCGGTCCAATTTGCAAAAGGCAAGCATCAAAAGATACCGCACCGTTAGTAAAAAATATATTATATAAAATAAGTTTAGGCCATGTTGCATCCATTGCTTACGGTATTGAAAATGAGCAGCAAGCATTGCACAAGATACAACAACAAGAAAACGTATACATTGAGCCCTGTGGTCTGTTTATAGATAAAGATTTCCCATTCATTGGTGCTACGCCAGATGGGCTCATTGGAAATGACATTCTGGTAGAAGTCAAATGTCCTTTTTCAGCATCAAAAATTGGCATGAAAAAAGCTATCGAAGAAAATAAAATACAAATATTAAAATTTAATAAAAAAACGCGCACTACAACAATGAATAAAAATAGTAATTGGTTTTACCAGATCCAGGGACAGTTGCATGTGGCAAGACGACGGCAATGTCTACTTGGTATTTGGGCCGGAGAAAAAGAGCCAGTCCACATCGAAATAATTGAAAAAGATGACGTATTTTGGAAATCGAAAATGGAGTCCAAATTAATACGGTTTTACCATAAATGCTTACTTCCCGAAATTGTGAACCCCAGACATACGCGTGGTATGGGCATAAGAAATCTGACACTTGAAGAGAATAAATCATCCAAAAATAAGGAAAATGAGGAATTTATAACGCAAAATAGTCCTGATTTGATATCAGTTCCTAGTTCCCAACTCGGAGGGGAGCGCCATGAGGACTGTGGGTTTGACCCTCTTAGAGGAAACTCGCGCCTAGCATTGAGGAATATATCGGTCGATGAAAATGAACCTGGACCTAGCACACGATCACTAAATTTTATTGAATTTTAATTTTTACGCTAGTACCTATATATTTTATTTTATTACATTATAATTAATCATATTTGTTTTTCATTATAGTACTCACCAAATCTTCTACCACCATTCTTTAAATTCTATAGAATGATCATCGCCTGCCTTAGTCATACATTCATAACAATATAAGTGTATTAAGGTTTACAGTCAATAGTGTAGCACATCAAGCTATACGTTTTTGTTGCAAACTAGCTCTTATTACCAGCACGCCAATATTTGAACTACTGATTTATTTGTACTGTGGCGTGCTCGTCCGCCGCCATAGGTCACCGGAGTTCATATCGCGACGGCTCCTGTGCAACGCGGGCGCAAACCGACTCAGTGCGTAAAATGCCTAAAGTTTCGGGAAAAGGGGCCCTTAAGAGAATTTTTTCACTTTTTCGTTTCTGATTTTTGATGTCAAAGGCTGAGATGTTGAACGTCATGTTTAAAACTATATAGGGTCAAATCAAATTAGCTAGCGAAATTCTGCAGATGTGATGGGTTAACGATAACTAAACATGATATTATACCGCCGAAAAAACTGAAAAGCAAAAAATAATATTTAATAATAAAATAAGTTTTTATTTTATAATTTTTTGTGGCTATAATCTACCAATTGTTTGTTAAAGGGCAGGCATACGAGTATGTGGCAGTGAGTAGAGTAATAATACACAACTCAGCATTCAAATATGTGAGTGAACAATAAATCACCCCTATTTTCACACCCTTAGAATTTTTTTTCCAAATTTATATGGGACCAACTTTGGGGTATAATTCCCAATAAAAAAAGAATTATTAAAATCGGATTATGCTGTAAAAAGATAAGCATGGTCATACATAAAAAAATAAAAAATATATACGCGTCGACTTGAGAACCTCCTCCGTTTTTTTTCGTCGGTTAAAAATAAAAAAAATATTTTTTTTTTGTTAATGACCGCTTGTAGTATTTTTACTTGAAATATGAGTTGTTAAGAAAATCTAGTTTATTTTGTTTCATGTCTGTAAAAGTTACAAAAAAAAACCGATTTTTTAAACTAATATTTCAAGTGACTACTCTAACTGCGATCGATGACCCCACAAAAACATGATCAAATTAATTATTTTTTTATTTTATCACGTTTAGATATAAATAGCCATCACGTCTGGGGAGTTTCGCTAGCTAATTTAATTTGACCTAGTTTAAAATTCACTGATAACAGTTCAAGTGCTATGATCTAAGAAGTGCTTTGGCTGGATTTAGGTGATTTAGATAATATGATAACAACTTTTAAAATGTTGCCTATGTCATTGTCGTGATACGTAAATGCGTTTATAACATTACGTAAAAAAATGTATTTGGTACTGTAGAGCCTTGATGAGGTAGACATGGATTTAAAATTAAAACTTAAATAAATGTTTGAAAAACTAACACTGATTGTAAATTCTTTTATATTTTGTTGATTCTTTTATATTATGTAAATGTGAGGACTTTGTAGACTTTAGATCTGTAGACCATTTTTTATTTTATCAAGTAAGTACCTGGTACTACGCTGTCCTCCCATACCTATACCCCATCCTATATCCCATAACTATGTAATTTGAAAACATTGTAAAAGCCAATTATTTTTAAAAGAGTAACCGTGGGTGGGGTTTCTTGCCGGCGCTTCTCCTTAGGAAACGACCAATTGGAACCATGCACCTAGCTTCTAACTTTTCATAAGTGCCCATGTTAGTGAATTTTTTGTTTTGATTTTGATTTTGAAATCAGGATCATTCCCGTGATATGTGACGGTTGTAGTAGTCTTACAGAAAGAAGGCCTTTCCTTGAAGGAAATGTGAAGGAAAACATTCGTTCTTATTTTGTTATTGTATTGTTTAAATTACATACCTACCTTTTTCATGTAATCATTTTCAAATCTGCCAACGCAACGTTCGCAATTGTTGGGTTTATTTAAAAACTTTGCTTAAATTAAACTAATGATTAGCGACTGTTTCACCATACATTTTTGACGTTTAAACATCACTTAACTTTAAAGGCGTATCCACACATATGAGGGCCATATATGGGACGTGACAGGACCGTGGCCCACACAAAGCAGGCACTGAAGCTCCGTCGCCGTCCCGGACACGGACGCATGTGACGAGTTCATATAAAATGTACACACCGATATTTTTTTGACCCCTGACGGAGCACGGTCCATCCACGTCCTAGACACGGCCCTGATATGTGAGGATAGACCTTAAGCAACGTTTATAAATAAACCCCTGTATGTTTAAAACTTGTGAACTTTGCAGTCTAAATAATTTCTGAAGTGATATCAGTCTGGCCCAGTCTTAAATTAGGTTGGATAAAATGATGTTTTAAACATACAATTAATAAAATTCTATTGAAATCAAAGACGTCATATGAGGTTGTCAGTACGTCATTCAATTTAAATGCAGGGCTGTAAATTGTAGTAGGTACCTAAAGTAGGTAACCTATTTATGGTTTCTGAAAGATACATGCAAAATACAGTAACGGTCAGAAGTGGAGTGACATTCTCACAAATCAATAGATTGACACTTTTGTTTAACTTACGACCTTCTTCTAATGAGTAATTTGTATACTATAGACACACACTGTTGTATTTAATAAATTCAACCATTAGGTTATATAGCTAGCGGTTATCATACGTCGGTAAGTTACTGCGTAGCGAGCCGTGTGAGTTCGTATCTCACGCGCGGTGATAATTTTTTAAAATGTTTTTATAATTTTATTTTTATTATTTATTTATATAATTACTCGAATAATCACGCATTGAATATAGTTCCGTATCATGTTCGTCTTGTTCACATAGTTCGTAAAACTTTATGATTATACCCACAGAAATCTAAATAAATAAATTATAAGGTAGACAAATGCAGTTAACTTACGACTCATTCACCGCAACTAAATAGAACGTTATTTGTTTTTGGTTGGTTGTTATTGTGGGCTAGTCACGTGTTTTTAATCTATTAGCGGTGTTGTATAGTTCATTTTGAAACGCAAGGAAATTTAAATATTGAGATGAAATCGGATATTATCGCGCTGCGTAAAAGTGGACTTAATATTATATCACAAATATTTGATGAAACCAGACTGAGGGTGAGTATTATGATTTAATTATTTTATTGTTTTTTTTCTAATTAAAGTATAACTGCCGATCCTTTTAGTTGTTTTTTTAAACGTTTTATATTTATCATAAAGTCTAAATAGAAGAAAAAAATAAAATTCCAAAAGTAAATTTAATTACTTTTGGAATGATGAATATAAAATATAACATTAGGTATAATAATATAATATGTAACATTTCTATTTTCAAATAATTTAAAAACAAAAATTTCAAATAATTTAAAAACAAGTGGTTTCATACCAACGAGATATTTTGCCGAATTATTCGACACGTCTTTACGAACCGTTCGCTGTGCAAATGAAAACCAGAGGGACAATTTTCGTAATTTTAAGAACGTTCGCAGTCTGATCTCAGTCTCAATCTGTCAAAAATTCCTCTAATTTCCCTACATTTTGACAAGTATTGGACATTTGTTTGTCGCCTAGATGAGACTGCGACTAGATTTTGAACGTTTTAAATTACGAGAATTGGCCTTCTGCTCAAAACCCGTATTTGATTGAAAAACATAAACAACAACGTTTACATTTTGCGATACAGCGATAACATTATAACGAATAAACATTTTGAAATCACCCCCATATTACAATAACAATATAGGTAATAATAAAAAAATAAAAAAAATATTTCACTATTATTCTCGTTTAATGATCTATAAAAAACGAATAATAAAAAAAAACCGAATAAGATTATTATTGGAAAAGAAAAATAAAAGTCCCACTCGAGATTAGAACCACCACCAGACCTATTCGTTCAATAATCCAACACGTAAGACTACCAGCTTTTCGTACTTGACGTAATTTTAGCAATGGTATGAACCAACCAAGGTCATACGTAATAACGCAGCCTGTGTGCAAAAACGACTGTATGTTTTTTGTTTCGTTCGACGCCAGCCAGTGTGCGAATTCTGAGGTGAGCATTCTGTGTTGATACATCACTTATGCATACAGACGTAGGTACGGTATTTAGCGCGGGTTCACAGCAATACAGTCCTTAAGGTGCTAATGCATTAATGACCGCGACCGTACATATATGCCATGCGGTAACAGTCTTTCCAAAAAAAGAACCAATACAGACAGGCGCGACGCGACGCGGTGCGAGGCGATTCTGGTAAAACAATTTCCATGAAGTTTTCATGAATTCGTTCTACTAGTGTCGCGTCGCACTGTCGTGTCGGGTCTGTCTGCGGGAACCTTTATACAGAATGCGTACATTTATGTATGTACAGTCATGAGCACTAATATGTCAACACTTGGCAACTTTCAATTTCGATTTTTTCGTGAAATAACGAATGCAACGTTGGAATACGACACATTACATACACCTATGGGTTCGAAAATGCTATGTTCGTGACAACATAAAATTTCATTAAAAAATAAAGGAGTAAATCGCTTTTGAATAAAGCCGAGTGTATACATACTTTTGCTCGTGACTACCTACGTCTTTTTGGCGTTCTGCAATGAAAAGCGTTTGCTTCTTTTATCTCTGTAATAAGGAAAGGTGTCGTTTATTTAACGAACCTATCAAAACGCAAACATCGTCGCGTTAGCCCGTCAGTTGGCAGATTAAATTGTAACAAATACTTCTTTATATCTCCAAATAAATCTTTTTTAAATAAATTGGACTTTATAATGATGGCAATACCAAATGGGAGAGTTAATAATAATAACAACAATAATTGCTATAATTTATAATTGCTATAATTTATAATTGCTATAATTTATAATTGCTATAATTGTATAATTGCTATTACTTATTTCTAACCATGCTTTCTAGATAAATTGTTGACCGCATGCAGTATAAAATAAGTACAGATCAAAGGATGACCCGATACTTCGCAGGTTCAGTCAGGACCAGAGAGGACCAGGAGGACCAGGGAGGGGGGGTCAACACTCTTAGTCCATCAACGAAGTTACGGGCCGGTCCAAAAGTAGGTAGTTGAGCCGTCCAAACAAGTGCCAAATTACGTTTTTGGGACGGACATTCATATCATGATTACTTGATTAGGGACAGCTGTCAAATCGTGTTGTCTTTCATTCTTATTTCTTTTCCCAAACTAATCATATGTCCGTAAGTGAAATAAATTAGGACATGCCCGTAACTTCGGCCGAAACTACGAATTTCGTGATTACGGAGTAGAACCCCTTGACCTAATATCCTACTTACCTTATATTATAGGCCAAGTTTTTTCAAAAGGACCATCTCTCAGATACCTTTAATACTAGATACGGGCGCGTACGATTTCTTTTTCGGTACCCAAATTTTATACAATGAAAGTGTGTTAAGATGCGTTGGTCAAGAAACATTAAATTGTATCTACTAATTACATCATGGAGAATTAGTAGGTATGTGTTCTGTTTTATCAGACGATGCATCACAGAATCGCATTTATTTACTATTAGGTACTTAGCTCTTGTCTACATTTATCTTGTTATCCAATGAATCATACTTGTTGACATGAAGTAATGTGCGATTAGCGATAACAGTGAGCGATGTATTCATACTCATAATTGTCTATTGTATGCTAGATGTTAGTCACTGTGAGCAAAAGTCTCATTATTTTCTTTATTTGAGTACTTAAACAGACAAAACACAGAGCCAAAGATAAACATATTTTGATGGTGAACATAATTACCTTAATTCTTTTGGTGATTAACCACTTTTGTCTTTATTGTCCAGTCTGTACACGACATCCTTAGTTCAATTTCTTATCAAGATATTTTATAATAGCGCCAAAAAATATAACAACCATAACAAAATATATCATATTTCTGTTCTGATTTTCATTGTCTGTTTATATAAGTGTGTACATAAATGATAAAATAAATAAATATAAGACAACATCAGGCCTGTAATCTCCGAAGGGTTAGGCATAAAAAAAATATGTTCGGTTATATTTCCTAATGAAATAATTTGCTAAAGGCACGCCGATGACTGGGTATATTGCCTAATGGAATATTTCGCATCTTTCGCTAATGCTGACCTCTGAACTCTTTTCTAATAAACTTTTTTCAGACGACACTTTGAATTGGTCCAGATAAACAGAGTACATTATTGTACCGTGTGATTGTTACTATATTGCTACTAACTAGTTGAGGTTTTTAATAAATAAGTAAATGTTTTTCTTTGAAAAAACTATTATAACACATATTAATAAGGTCTTTATATCGCAGAAAAAATGTGTAAGGACAATATGTGGTGCTGGGCCGATCGATACATGTAAACTTTTTTTGAATCTTAATGTACTAACTGTAACTTCCCTTTACATCTTTGAAATTGCTACTTTTGTTAAGAAACATGCAGATCTATTTATTAAAGCAAAGGAGAATAAAAGATTTTTATCAAGAGACCCCACTAAGTTACAAACACCGGCCACGTCCACCGCGTTATATAAAAAAAACTGTGGATACACAACAATCCAAATTTTTAATAAAATACCAAAATCTATTCGTGAATTGCCCCTTACGCGTTTAAGACATATATTAAAGAAATGGCTTATTGAAAAATGTTTTTATGATATTGACGAATTCATGACATGTAAATAATATTTTTTTTTATTGGAAGTTAAGGATCAATTTTTGTTTTTAAGAAATGACTTATTGTTTTTATAATATTGCTAAATTAATTAATAACATGTGAATACACACATACTGACATTTTAAATTGTATCTATTGTAAATGACTCAATTTTGCATACCGATTATACGGTGAGACATGCTGAACTTCTACAATGTATAATGTAACTAACCATGTGTCTGGCAAAATAAATTATTCTTATTCTTATCTACTATGTATCGTGTCATTATTGTGTAATATATAGTGTGATCTTAGTATACAGTGTGAGTCTTCATAATGTGCACATATCGAAATGATGAAATCTATGCTTAATTTTATCGACGGGAAAAATATAAAAAAAAATCTAAATATTTTTTAATTTTTTTAATGAAATTTTTAAAAATTGTGTTCGCTACTGTGATCCCAGTGTGAACAAAACGGTGTAACTTTTAAACTAAACCATCTATCGCGATGAAACAAACTTCATAATGATCGGAAGTAATTAGGCGTTCTCATAAAATGAAAATTGTGGAAAAAAATCTACCCTCAATTGAAAATAAACATGTTTATTTTTAAATCTGTTGTTTTTTCATAAATTTTTAAAATAATCGTAAAATTTCACAATAAGACACACAATTTGTACATTGACATGCAATTGATAAACATGCAATTTTTAATATTGGGTAGCTAATACGATGAAGAATAACTTAAAGTAATAAAAAAGGTAGGTAATGGGGGCGTCTTATTGAGAAATTTTACGATTATTGTAAAAATGTATGAAAAAAGAACAGATTTAAAAAAAAAAAAAAAAAAACATGTTTATTTATTAAGGAGTTTGTTTCATCGCAATAGATCCTTTAGTTTAAGTTACACCGTTTTGTTCACACTGGGGTCACAGTAGCGAACAAAATTTTTAATAATTTCATTAAAAAAAATTAAAAATACTTAGTTTTTTTAAATATTTTTCCCGTCGATAAAATTAAGCATAGATTTCATCATTTCGATATGTGCACATTATGAAGACTCTCACACTGTATAGATACTTATTATACCTACATATTTAAATATTTTATTTTAGTTAACTAAACGGGATTTTGTTGGTAGACTCTTCTAAGGAAGTATAGAATAAGCATGCATATCATCAGCTGGGACACAAGCCTCCTCTCTTCGGGAGCGGGTGAACTGTAATCTACCACGCGGGCTCATATATTGTATTTGTTATCAATGTCATGTTTTCGGTGGATAGTTGGATTCTTCGAAACGTTTTCCTTGAACTCTTTCCGCCTTCTTTTTAATTTCAAATAGATCGTTTCCTGCACAATCTCTAGTGATTTTGTAAACATTACCCTAATCATATACTTACATGCAATACGAATACATATGTATCGTGCATACGTTTGTTGAATTATTTATTGGAACACGTGACCTGCACGCGCGCAGTGTGCATAGGAAGCAAGGTTGACATGCACCCGACTCGCGTAACTGACATGAGCGCTATGCTAGCCGTGATTCCGGTGGTGTTTAAATTATTCTAACTTTAATATTCTAATTATAATAATTTACTAGCATTATTCATATTCATCATCATCATCAACCTACAGCAGTCCACTGCTGGACATAGGCCTCTCCTATTGCACGCCACTCACCTCGATTTTCGGCAACTCTTATCCAGCTACTGAGATCGTCGCTCCACCTAGCCTGAGGGCGTCCCACCTTACGTCTTATATACAGGGTGGCAGCAGGGACATCGACGCAACCTGTTACCATGGATTCAGTACATGATTCTAAACAACCTCATGTCGACAGATTTCATCGGTTATTAAAAAATAAGTTAGCTGTTCTATACATTTTGACCGCGTAGGTATTGCATTTTCCTATGAAACAGCAGGTTTTTTTTTTGTTAACCGACAGAAATTTCTACACTAGGGGGTCTAAAATTATGTGCTTAATTCATGGTTACAGGTGGCGCGTCGATGTCCCTGCCACCCTGTATATTATTTATAATTATTTAAGACCAGACTGCCTCGCTGCACCACTGCTGAGCATGAGGTCCTGGGTACGATTACCAGATCGGGTAAATAGGTTTAATTTTCCTAAAAAAATCGAATTAGTCCGTCAATTAGATTATCAAAAAATATTGAACCCGTATTTTTTCTTTTGTCAATTATATAAAAAATGATGAAGATAACGCCCGTTAAAGTTCAGCGTGACGTCACTTGCTTGCGAGACTTTTTGCGAGACTCCCAAATTTTGACGCGCTTTATCTTTGTCATTTTTTGTTTGATTGACAAAAGAAAAAATACGTGTCCATTATTTTTCGATAATCTAACTGACGGACTAAATATAATAATTATTTTTTTACCCAGGCAACTACCCTATTGTTATCGGGTTTTCCTGTCAGGAATTTCTCAGTAGCAGCCTGGAGTCAGGATTTGTGCCCGGTTGATGGCAATAGGCTCGCCCAATAATATCACATGCGACTTAAAAAAAAAAAAAAACTAGCGAAATGTGGATGTACTATAAGTACACCTCTGCCTTATGGTTGAGTTGAAACTAAAAACCTACTTCAATAATTCTAACACTATACAAACACATTTTTAATTTTTTTTAAAATCTTTTTTGTCTATTTTGTTTTTTTCTATTCATTTATTATTTATTTATTTTTTAAACACCTTATGGCGAGCTACATACTCTAAAAGCTATTATACAATCTCCTCATTCAAAATTTGTTAAATCACTTTTATTATTACATATTATCATGCAATGTATCGAACTGCTAGAGGGCGGAGACCTGGTGACCTGAAACACAGGCCACGCTGACAAGAGCCAAATAGGCTTGTGCACCTGGCTTAGGCACCAGTCTCCCACAATAAACTAAGCCAAATAAAATATCATGTGTCACAATGTCTGTAACGTTTATTGTGGTGAGAAAATAAATACTTATTATAATATAAAAATCTCATCTAAATCTTTGTAGCAATTCTGTAGTCGATACTACGTTGTATCAACGAAATCGAAGGCTGGCTAGTTTATTTTTGGTATCGATAGTTGTCATATAATGTTGTCGTATATCTCATCGACTCAAATAATTTAAGTATATAAGATAACCTACCATCCATTGTCTATTAGAAACAACATTTAGAAATCTAATATTAACTTATTATGACATTTAAATCAAATAATATGTTCGAGCCGTTTGGGGTTGAAACACTAGGCCCATGGGGTCCAAGTGCCCACTTAGTTTGGCGCACTCAGCAGCGGTGGTCGACTCTTCACGTGACCAGAGGGGTGGCTTATTTTTTGGCCAAAGAATCAGCATTGCCATACAACGTGGCAACCCTGCCAGGCTTTTGGCGATTGACAGCGATGAGGACGAATTTTTTAATGCCCTTTGATTATTTTACCCTCCTTTTTATATGGTTGTACATATTATTATTATTAATTTAAGACTGTTAGCTTTTTAAATTATCTAAATATGCCTAAGGGGTCATTTTTCAATCGACAGATAATTTATTATTCGTGGAAAAAAATTGACGACTGACAGATTTTGTATGGAAGAACTGTCAAAAATTCGTAATTATTCCTCGGATAAAAATATCTGGTGCTGGAAAAATCAGCCCTAAGTAAATAGATTAACTACTTACTTATGATTGTCTAGCTGCGCCCCGCGGTTTCACCCACATAAGTTTCGATCCCGTGGAAATATCGGGATAAAAGGTATACTATATGTTAATCCTTGTTATAAACCATCTGTGTGCCAAATTTCATCCAAACCCGTTCAGTGTTTTTTGCGTGAAAGAGTAACAAGCATCCATCCATTTCAATCAAAACATCCATACAAACTTACGCGTTTATAATATTAATAGGATTCGAATAACAGAGGGACAATTCTCATAATTTTAAGAACGTTCACAGTCTGATCTCAGTCTCAATCTGTCAAAAATACCTCTAATTTCCCTACATTTTGACATTTGTTTGTCGCCGAGATGAGACTGCGACTAGATTTTGAACGTTTTAAATTACGAGAATTGGCCTTCTGATAATTGCCTTCATCAATTAATTTATTAGCATAAATATGTAGTTACTATTCACATAAAGAATTAATTAAATATAGAACTGCCAATAATAGGAATTTACATATATGTCAATGTTAATCAAGGTATTTATTTAATGCATAAACAATTTATGTTGACGTGGAAACCCAAAGTGTCATGGTGTTTTTATTACCGAAGTATTATCCCAAGGGGTTTGCTGATGCGACCATGTCTCATGTGCATGGAATTTCATTTTCCAATATATCTTCTAATAGGAATGCTGTTAGAAGGTAGAATCGATGGGAACAAGCCGAAATAATCAGAGTTCTTCAAATGTTTTTAGAAAAACCACCTTACCTTTTTAGAAAAACAACAATTTTAGATCCGAATAAAGACGATATACACAAATAATGAAACTTTCTTCATGAAATATCTGAAACATAGAGACAAACATTACATATTATTATTAATTCATTTATTACAGATAATAATAATCCATGCAATACATTAAATTAAATTAAAATCAATTGATACATAGACAACAGACAAAAAAATTACATAAAATAAAATTAAAATCAATTTTAACAATAGTAACATTACATTAAATTAAATAATTTACAATAAGATCAAAATCAAAATTTGTGTTAGTACATTATATATATATGACGTACACAATGTGTTTGTTAGTGAGCGCCCAAAACAAAACAAATTATTAAACGCCTAGATTGGGGATCAGATGCAAATGATGATCGCTTACGGTTACAGAACGACAGTAAGTTAATTATTACATTGGTTCAATAAATATATTATATTGACATAGACAACAGTAATTAAATCCCGAATGTTTTTGCACTAAATGCACTGAATTATCGTTGAGTTTCATGAACTCATTTTTCACATAATATTTGCATACCTACATATTATACGTCGTATGTCGGTATTGTTCAGGTCAACACTGAATAAATGTAGCCGTATATTTCCTTTGTTTATTCGTACTAAGTAGTAGGTATGATAAACAACGGAAAGGCACTTGTGCCTTTGACATTAGAGATAATTTATTTTTGTTTCTTTAAGGTGGTTCCTAATGGGCACGCCACAATTGCGGCGATAAGTCCCCTCTCTTTGAGGAGTGGCTAGAGAGGCGCTACGGCGCCCTCATCTTCCCCCTGACGTAGGTCCTCACCGGACACGGTTGTTTTGGGAGGTTCCTGTTCAGGATAAAGCGGGAGGAAACGCCAGGGTGTCACCACTGTGTGAATCGCCCGGAGGACACGGTGGAGCATACGGTGGAGGTCTGCCCGGCTTGGGCGGGGCACCGCCGTGTCCTCGTGGCGGCGATCGGCGGCGGCGATCTCTCGCATCCGGCCCTGGTCCAGGCCGGGGCAGGCCGTCACCTCCTTCTGCGAAGCAGTAATGCTCGCGAAGGAGGAGGCGGAGCGCGTGAAGGAGAGGCAATCTCTGCGACCTTACGCCCCTAGCCGCCGCAGGAGATGCCCTGGACGGGAGTCAACAGCCGACTCCCGGCCACCGTAGGCGCGAGCTTGCGGGCGGCGATGAATGAGCAACTCGCCGCCCGGTAAGGACCAGGCCTGGATGGAAGAGATGTCAGCACGAACTGACGGGGTCCGCTAGGGACGATGCCTGCCAGGGCCGCGGTTTGATGAAAGAGATACCGTGGCCTCTGGCACAGGCAACTGAAGGAACACGGGTGGGTTGTAGTCAGTAAAAGTCTGATACGCCTTTCCGCTCAGCCCAGAGCGGGAAAGGTCATTTGATGATTTCCCACCAAAAAAAAAAAGGTGGTTCCTATAGGTGCCAGATAAGTGATTAGTGCTTCGAACGAAATCTAACACCCTGATAAGTCTAACACAGTCACGTTGGTAAGACACCCAAATGAGTCTGCAAATCTATAATCTGGTGTAACTAGGCTGCTGAAGTCAGAAGACATCAACTCTCTGAACAATAGCGAAAGACTAAAAGCTAGGTGTGTTGCTCTCCAAGGTTAGGCCAAAGAAAAATCGCGGTGGTTATGATGATATCGTCAAAGTCGCAGGAAACACCTAAATAAGAGACGCAAGGAGCCGTGAATAGCAGAAAAAGGGGAGGCTTATATCCAGCAGTAGGTGATTCCGGTCTGAAATGATGATTATGAAATTAGGTGCAGACTATTTGAACAGCGCAGTACCTACCGAAAAGTATTTAAGAGTAATTGGATCCACTATATTCAATGAAAATAGGCCAATTGATGGTGGATCTAAATAGAGTTCCAATTGACAGTCAACGCCCTATATTTTTGTAGATCGTGATCAATCGATCAATTGATTCGGACCCAGGCAGGCGCTTTACTTTGTGTAAATAATTTCATCACCACTGCTCTCAAAACGGTGAAGGAAAACGTTGTGAGGAAAGCGGTATGTCCTAGAACCAAAAATTCGAAGACAGGTGTCTGGGCACGTGGTGGATTACGGCCCACTCCCTCTCACCGAGAGAAGGCCTGTGTCCCAGCTGTAGGAACGTTATAGGCTGATTATGCTTGATGGTGAATCCAAATAGAGTTCTAATTGACAATCAACGTCCTATATTTTGAAATGAAAATCCCATGCAAAATTTGAAATTACAAATTTAATGATTTCCAACGTAAATCATCTACGACAGTCGTAATGGGTGTAGGTTACTGTTGCAATCGAAATAATTAAACGAATTAAATCTTTAAACGAATATAGGTATTATATCGAAACCATGAATAATAAACACCGTGTGAGTTATGCTAATCTACCATATGGTATTAAAAGTACCATAACCGTTTGTGTAACATGTTACACCGGATAGCATGCTTCCGTAGAGAGACACATGACGGTTCGGTTTAGCCTGTTCTATTTTGAGTACACATAATTGGGTCTTTCGTAATGCATTATGGTTTTAAATACGCCCAGTGCGATGCTTAGAATTTTTAGGGTTCCGTACCCAAAGAGTGGCAACGAACCCTATTACTAAGCTTCCGCTGTCCGTCTATCCGTCAGTCTGTCTGTCAACGGGCTGTGTCTCATGAACCTTAACAAGTAGACAGTTGAAATTTTCACAGTGTGTATTTCTATTGCCGCTATAACAATAAAATAAAGTTAATAAAGGGGGATCCTTAGACATGAAACGGGGTTAAAAAAAAGTAGTTTTTAATATTGTACGGTGGTACGGAACCCTTCGTTTGCGAGTCAGACTCGCACATGGCCGGTTTAGTGGTACAGGCACTATTTGATTTTGTTTGAAGTTATAAAACATTTACCTACATAATTATGGATGTTGTTTTTCTTGATCACCTCTGAGGCTCTAATCGGTCAGTAAAAAACAGCGTAACATAACGATATCTATAGATTTATATCTATACAAAAAAATAAAATTGAAGTGTGTGTTTGTAATGTCAAAATAACAGCTTTTTACTAAATGCATATGAAAGTATATACGGTAAGTACTTTTATTAGACAAACAATTTTAAAAATTTTCCGCTGTCTGTTTGTTCCGAAACGACTAGACCGAATTTGATGGAACTTTCACTGGCAGATAGCTGATGTTATAAGGAGTAACTAAAGTTACTTATATTTCATAAAAAGAAGTAGGGTTCCGCGCAAAAAAATTAAAACGCGAACGAAGTCGCGGGCGAAAGTAGTAGTAAATAAATAAGCTAAAAACTCCAACAATTATTTTTTAGCAAGGAGATGTGATTTGATCTCCGTTTAGAGATAATGATCTTAATTTTATGATCTCCTTGATTTGATCAAAATTCATGTTTATGTAGAATACATGAGGATGTTTTTATATTATTACCTACGCAGATATTTATATAATTTGTATACGAATATGCGAATTTTTAGATTTTGTGTACAGACGCCAGCACATAAAGCTACTACAATCTGTCAAATTTCTTGAATAGATTTTCAACTTAATCGCTAAAGCATTAAGGTTCAAGGTTGATTGGGAAAATTTGACAGTTTCGGATAGCTTGACCTACTGGCGTCTGTACATTTACTAACGATAAACAAGATTTTAATCTAATCTTAATTTATTGCGGTGATCACTCACTCTATATTTTATTTATAGGTAAAATAAACTTCCATCTCTTTTAAAATACAATCCTGCAGCTATGATGTTTCGACACGAGATACAGTTGACTTCAACCCTTTCGTAAATAAATAAATGAAAATAAACAACAGACTGATGCGGATGGCGGATGACGGGGGGCCTAAAAAGGCCACTTTGGCAGAATCATAATAGGATAACAATATGAATCATATTAAAAATCGTAAAATGGTCACAAACTGACAATTCATATGCTCTGTGTGCAATTCATATCACAATGAAATAACATTTAAACTGTAGAAATAAAAAATAAAAAACCAATTTGATTAATAAAAACTGTAATGAAAAATTTACCGGTAAAATTACGGTTCTTATTTTTTTCATGCGGCAATGTTTACACCAAATATGAAATGAAATTTTACGAAAATTAGAGGAATTGCTAATGATCTGCTGGGAATTCAGGAAATGAATATCTTTTAGAGGTATTGCTTAAAGTGGCCTTTTTAGGCCCCCAGGTTGTTGTGGCGCAGCCTTGGAGAGGCCTATGTCCAGCAGTGAACTGCAATAGGCTAAGTTGATTGAGTCAAATAAAACACCTTCATTGCCGACCACATGATCCATAACAAACACAATTTAAAAAATAATTACTTTAATTAGGCGTAAGTTTATGTATGTATGTGACTTGACTGATGGATGTTCAGGCTGATAAAAAAGTAATGAATATCGACGTCGTAGTGGATAGATGTTTATTTATTGCTTGTATCATGCATATAGTTGTACAAGGGTATTTTGTCGCGTGGCCAAATGATTCTTGCAGTACTTTACCTGCACTCTGTCCGCACGCTATTCGTTTTTTGACAGCTACCTTAGAACGTAACTATTCCAGATATACGTAAAAGTAAACTTTAAAATGCGTAATAAAATAAATATATAAACTGCCTTATCTTATTAATGACTTCTTACAGACATTATAATACCGTACGTGTATCATTAGTTCGAAAAAAAAAACATAATTGTTATGGGTATTACATTAGATTTTATCGTAGTAAGTCATGGGATCGAATGTATGTAAATTGTTGATCGGTCAAACCTAAGTAACTGGTTATAAATTCGGATGCCAGTGTCAATTAAGTAAACATTTGTAATAGTAAGACAGTTGATTTAAGTTGGTATTTGTAATTAATTAACTACATTGGTCAATAATAACATCTTTATTTATTTTAATTATTTACTTTGCCAGTTGCCTCTTAATTCATAAGGGTCTGGGAATTCCAGGCTGGGTAAATTGTTACCTACGGGGGTTTTATGCTATCACAACAAGTTAAAATGCGAAGTGAAGCTTCGACCTTGGCGTGGTGGATAATTGATGTTCATAAACTTCTCCAATCAATGCATAATGTTCTAATTATGATATGGTACACAGGGCACAGCTAATTAGTTTACATCGCGCATACATTGGTAGCTGTCATTATTATTGTGTGGGTATACGTAATATATTATAGTCGTGGTTAAAGATAAAATAAGCGGTTCACAATGAAGAAATATGAGCCTATATTTTGAACCAATAGAACAAGGTTCCCATAGCCAAGTGGTGTAAGCGCCTACGATAACTAGTGATGTAAGCTAGGCAACGTAAGTTCGATCCCGTCTTCTCGAATTTTGTTTTCCTGCTTTTTACTTTTTGTTTTTTATTAAATTAATTTTGTGGTAAAAAAAATGACTTAAGCAAAAAAAGTGGAAAGTTAATTAAATAAAACCAATAAAATAAATTTATTTTTTTATTATATAAACGTTGGTATTGGTTGGAATGAGCGAGCTTATCGCTTGGGTCATTAGCAAATGATCCGTCTCGTTTCTTCCAATATATTCCTTCCTTACAATGGTTGTTTTTAGTTTGTTGGCAAAAATAAACTTGTTTGGCCGATACAATGATTTAAGGCAAACTGGTTATATACATAAATATTCTTTAGCTATTCATACTAGACGTTCGAATGAGTGAAACACTGTAGTTTATCAGTTTTTTTGACAAAGACAAAGTTTTTTGTTGGTTAAGGATGGACAAACTATTTACAGTTTGTCAAAGTAGGTAGGTATATAAATTGAAACAAAGTAAAATTATGACAACTTCTAACCGCATAACAATAACACCACTTCACCAGACTTTCAATAATACGAGTTGTTGTTTAAAAATTTAAAGAGGATTACGGCGGTATACCTAAATAATGCTAATGTTTGTCAAGTATTTGTTTACATTCGCTTAACATATATGAACATTATTTGCATAAAAATAAGGTTCATAGTCGTCTACTAATAAAAACAAATTTGACTAATAATGAGTCGGAAAACCTTCGTATTCTATCACCATACTGTTCTCCCAATCAAAATTAATGTATGACCTAGCAAACTGTAGTCGGTTTTGTCGGTGCGCAGTGGACAGCAAAATCTTCTGCGCTGGCTTGCTGCAACGTAAACCAGCTGAATGTAGGTGATTTTTCACAGTTTGTAAGCACACATTGTGTGCTGTTGCTGTTACGCGGGTGGGCAAGAAGGGATCAGCCTTGTGCCTTGCCACTATGTCGTGATGTCGAGCCGATGAATTCGCCTTTGGTTTTGGCCCGCGTTGAAGATGTTCTACGTCTACTGAATCCTCATATCGGCGGACCCATAACTGCACGGTTCTCCTCTGTGGATACAAAACAAAACAATATTTAAAATACTTACCGATAATAATAGCTATTATTATAATAAATAAATATTATACCTACTATATTTATATACTGTGTATATAATATACTTATATATATACCTTATTAATATTACTTATGTACAATATATATGCGCATACAAGTTAAAATACTTATATGTTTTAAATACAACTGAAAATTAGTAAACTTAATAAGCTATTTTTATTTACGTTATTCGAAAGCTTTTATTTAATCTGTCTGAAGGCCCGTGCCGTAGTGGAACAAAAATGGCCTAGACCAAGTTAATTTTATCATAATCATCTTCGACAAAAAAAAAACTATAATACATTTATGATAATATACCTATATTATTGGTAGGTATTAAACTTAAGTTACATTAATTTATTCCTAGGTAAACATTGAAAGGTGAGACGTGTTAGTTAAGTTGAGTTAGGTATAATATCAACGTAATATGAAACTGTTACTCATCGATATCATTAGGCGCCTTGCAATTTAACATAGAGATACGTTTTGCTCATGCAGAATAACGATTTCTGCCTTTTTTTAACATTGATAAATGTTGCATGGTTGGATCCACAGAAATAAATCCGCACACGAATACGAGTAACAATCAATAAACTCAGTAATACAAATACTCGTAGACTGACAACTAAGAAAGCTAATTTTTTATAAAATAGGGTGCATACATTTTTTTTTTAAATTGTCGGTAGTTATTTTCTAAACAGTCAAGATAAAATGGCCTGAGAGTTCCGTGGCTGTCTCAAACGTTACAAACTTCATTAGAGATCGTCTAATTTAAAATGGCACGCCCCTCCACTGCTTGTTACATACACATTTAAATTGTTTGCATAGAAATTTTTGTGGAGTGGCGTGCCATTTTAAGTTAGACGATCTATACTCATCCATGAACGGGATCGAATCGTTATAAATTCAACTTTTAAGTAATGTTAGTTGCTGATCACATGGTTTGAACTTACGACTTCTCGTTCACTGACCAAAGACGATAGCCACTGTGCCAAGGTTACTATAGTAATATAATGCGAAATATTATATCTCGTTCGATAACATCAATTAATGATTACTATTGCCATACGCACACTACTAAACACAGAGCTCGCTCGTTTTATTTAGTGGTTGTGTGCATAACCATGACTTCACCCACACATATACAATGTAAACCAATTACTTTGGTTGACTGTACCTATAGTATGGTATAGAGAGCAGTAGCAGTAGGTGGTGGGTTCGAACCCAGACAGGCGCTTTACTTTGTGTAAATAATTTCATCACCACTCCTCTCAAAACGGTGAAGGAAAACATGAAGTCCGCAACTCCACGTCAAAGTTATATTAAGTATGATATTCCTAAATAATGATAACATGCTCGCGAGCACCTCTCATTTGTAACTGACGCAGTCAAAAATAAACCTAATAAAAACCACTAGAACCGCATGTGTTTGTTTACTATCAATCGAATTATACTAATTATGAGCAAACAAAGGCATATGCCACCGTGACTCAAACTTTTTCTCGTCGAGAGCAAATTTGTAGTTTTTGTTGAATCTCTGTTGATCGCCAGATGGTTGTGCTGCGCATGCCGTATGGCGTCAGTGCCAGAACTTTGGCGGGAACCTGGCGTAATTTCACTGTCTACTACTCGTATCTCAAACAATCTGGCCCCATGTCGGAAACACAAAAAGATATATTGTTGCGTTTCGTTAATTTGGTTTTTAGGCTTTTTTGCTGTAAAAAGAGTTGCAACCATGAGGCACCATGAGGTCTGTCTTGATTATTCCCAATGACTAAATAGAATATTCAAATACGAACCACCTTGAACCTGGGCAGTTCGTGAAGACATTTTAATTATTACTAAAATACTTATCGCCTAATTACCTAGGTAATACTAATGACATTTTGTTGCTACTCTTTGTGTTTTTATTTGCATATTTATTTATTTGATCATTTACATTAAAAACTTGAAATAGAAATACTACCTAGTGACAGGTTTTGTACCTAAAAGAAATATACATATAATTAGGTATATTTCTTAATTTGTAAGATTTCTGTAAAACTAGGTACTTAGTGTTTAAAAGAAAGTAGAAGGAGAACAGGCAGTTATTACTTACTAGCTGCACCCTGCAGTTTCACCCTCATCATAAGTTTCGATCCCGTGGGAATATTGGGATAAAAAGTATCCTATTTGTTAATCCTGGTTATAAACCATGTGTGTGCTAAATTTCATCCAAATCCGTTCAGTAGTTTTTGCGTGAAGGAGTAACAAACATCCATCTAGCCATCCATCCATACAAACTTTCACGTTTATAATATTAGTAGGATAGGATTTTCTGAAAACCTTGGAATTATTATAGTTTGAATCTTGATTAATTTACATAAGTTATATCACCAAGTTTGCTTTCACATGTTTGCTTTTAGAAATAGTTTATCAATTATCATACATAGGTACTGTGGTCTTTAACGTCTTAGTTAAATCAAACTATCATAGTGTCAAGATTCTTCATGTTACCAGATATCTTAGTTAAACACTCGAAAATATAGTAAGATTGTGTGATGAGTGACGAGATTTCTGATGTCTAGATGTATGTCTTCTATTTACATGACAGATACAAGATCCCTGAAGATATTTATCAAACAAATGTATTTATTTTATTTCTATAGTTCTATAGTAGAAACATTTCGTTGGAGGCAAAATTTGTTTTTGAGATAGTAACTTCGTAAGTATGACAGGGCGTATTACAAAGATACACGTGCAAAAGGATTTGCTGAATTAAAGAATGTCATCTTTGTTAATTAAATAAACAAACAGACATTTTTTTGTACTCGTCTTCACGTTCTGCCCCGAGGGTCTTTGCATAAGATGCACAGATTATTAATACAAAAATATACGTCATCCTAATCTTGGAACACGTGGATGCGCGAACGTTGTGTAGAAAAAGTGCTTATTCAGTTTCTTTAGTTAATTCGGTAGTACCCTAAAGGTAAAGTCCATTTTTTGCTGGTTCCCATGAACCCTGCGACAATGGCGACGACCTCGCTGAAAGACTTCGGGGAGATCCACGCAAGAATAAATATTATCCAACAATAGGGTAGCTTCTTTGACTTTACTTTGCCGTATAGGGCGACGGAATAGTCTTGATCTGGATTCTAACGTCTTTGGGGACTTTTATTAAGGAATTCAAGGTTTAGGCAATAAAAACAGGAAGTGTTATATTTATTTTAGAATTATTTATATTGATAGATAGTAATCATTAATTGATTACTATCAATACAAACAATTTTTGGTGAAAGGTTACAAGGAAAATCTTACTGTATAAAACATTTAATAAATATTAACGGCATAACAATATGATACAATGTTTCATTGCAGTTATAAAATAAGCCAGGAATAGTGTCATTTATAGGTGCGACAGCTATAAAAAATCGTTGTCACTAAAAAGCTAGAGATAGGATTATCTCTAGTATTTAAACATGATAATCTGACTACCAAGAAGTTTGAATACTAGAGATAATCTTGACTCGTAATAAAAACGTTCAAAATCTAGTCGCAATTTCATCTCAGTGACAATTAATATTAAAAACCTCATATCATTTTTAACAGCAATCTGTTACTTATTTAAAAATTGTAACAGCAATCTGTTAAAAATTCTTTGATTGAGATTATAATGAGAACATTCTTTAAAGTACGGGAATTGTTCCATGTCTGCATTACCCACGCAAATGACAGACATTTATTTCATTGGTATATGAATATGCGTATTTTTATATTTTGTGTAACATTTACTAACGATAAACAAGATTTTAAATAGTTCCTAATTTATTTCGATGATCACTTACTATACTACAATTTAAGTATCAAGTTTGGTTCAAGTATCAAGTCTTATGACTCGCGCTATACGCAAGACAACAAAAGGCATAGCGGCTCGTAACGGACTTTTTTCCGTGCCGCATCGATCAGGATATCTTCCTCGTAGGTTTTGTGATGCAAGGGACCCGCCATTCCCACGCATCGCATAACCTGATTATTGACTTAATTTATTGCATTGAAGAATTTTGTCACGTGCAAGTATACGTAAGTACCTACGGAGATATAGTGCTTATAAGACTTTAGTAATTAGTACCAACGTGAAAAAGGTATAATTAAAGGTAATTAGTACTCACGAGGTCAGGTTCAACGCAGATACAAGTTGTAAAGAAAGTATTCTGATAAACTTTGATCTCAAAAAATCGTAAATTAAAAGAGATTAAAAAGTGCATTGTAGGCACGACTACACATCAAGCTATACATTTCCAGTTTTAGCTAATCTCGCATTGTATAGATTTTTTGTACAATCGGAAGTCAGCGTAAATTGGTTATTGGCTTGATGTGTAGCCGTGCATACCTAGTAACATTGACATAAATACCATATTGGAAAGAGTTAATTAACCAATAAAATTCAACCTTTATCAATAAATAATGACAAGAACTAACAGCATTGTGGAATGTAATTAAAAAGTTAAAGACACTATCTGCAGAAGATGCACTTGTTACTTAACACTAAAAAGGAGTTACAGACTTCCACAAACCGGGTCTCAAAGTGTTTTAAGTGCAGTAATAATCTACGCAGATAATGATAGTTTAAATAAACGTTCGTTAAACTAAACTGCAGCTAACGGTGCAAAGATATCGGTCTAAGAGGACACTTGTTCCAGAGTATAATGGCCACTTGCTCAGGAAAATATGTGATCTTAGCATTTTGAAAGAAGCCGTCTACCGTTGTCTTTAAAAATGGAACTATAGCCTGTCCATTAGGTAAACCGATGGAACTAGTGATTGCAGCAACACACCATACATTGATTGATACACGTACGGTATTTAAATGTCTGTAAGAAGGCATAAATAAGATAATTCAATAAGATAAGGTAGTTTATATATTTATTTTATCACGCATTTTAAAGTTAACTTTTACGTAATCTGGAATTGTTCGTTCTAAGACAGCTGTCAAAAAACGGTTAATGGACAGGTTATAAAAATATTCCTTAGGTGACCTTACAATAAGGACTGACTTGGGTATGTCGATTATCTAGGTTGATTAAAAACTTGTTCTTTTTACCCTATTCCAAGACATGTTCCTAACTGTAATTGTAACAAGTATTTGTGAGTGTAGGCGGTCGTAAAAATTTGTCAGACAAATGAATCATGTTGTGCTAGTTACTTTTGTTTATCTAGTAATTATTGTGACTAATGAAGCCACAGTTAAACATCTTTGACTAATGCTTAAGCTAGATTGTAACGCAAATAATGCTATTAAAATTCCTTAACTGCCTCATTGTACCAGTCACCAGATGAGGTATTACTTATTTACCGACTTTCTTAGGTTACCTACAGTACTTTTTCTGAATTTTGTATTTCATGTATAAATAAATGATTTAATTCTATAAGTAGGTTTGTACAAACAATTATACACGTCATTCATATTTTTAAAAACTAGATGAGGACGTTTCCTATCTGACTACTCTGAGAAGAACGGCCGAAACAAACTCAGAGGTCACAGTCTCTTTTAAGTCCAGATATAATCTTGGTCAGATCATGTGAAAACCATGTAGATTGGAATATAATTATATAATGAATGCATACAACATAATGTAAAATATTTTTAAAAGAGTAACGGTGGAGCTTTTTGCCCATTCTTGTCCATATGAAATTACCTTTTGGAAGGGGCGACTAAAATCAATTCTATTTTTTTGTAAATTTTGACGTTTAAAAGTGCCTTTTCTATTTAAAAAAATAATGAATGATGTGACGTCGACGTTTGACTTGGTAGTAGGTACTATTACGAAGCGGATACTCACTCGCTAACTATGATCGATATTCACCCATGTGCATCAAAAACTTTAATCATTTGAAACAGCGCCTGACGAATGGAGCGGAAAATATTTAAATGAAAGTCAAAATAGCGTGCAACTACCCCATAAAATATGGCGATATTTTGATGTGGAAAAAAAATAAGGGAGAAATTAACATTCTTACCGTCCCGGATACAAGGAGCGTGCGGAACGAAACCCACGAACGAAGAAATAGGCGAACTTTCATGTTTACTAACTTTGAAATTCATGGCATTCTTCAGTAGCGAAACTTCCGTTATTTAGCTGGAGGAAGACGTTGTCAAGAACGGTAAATGAAAAAGTTGGGGCGATCCTAGTTTGAATACAACTATGAATTTTTGAGTAAGGTACAATTGCAACTTTACTGTTGCGAACATACCAACTCGTAAAAAAAAAACCATCAAAGATAAAGAATTTATATACTATTTAAAGCTGAAGATTTTGTTCTTGAGGAAGGCTATTTAACATCACGCTAGGAGTCTTCAATCAATTAATCAGTCAAGCATTATTTATTTGTTTAGTCTTCATTTGTCTTAGGAGCCGAGCCAAAAGAAAAAAAGTCGGAAAGAACGCGAAAATGAAGTACTAGCGTGGGCAGGCGATGTGATGCGACGCCGCGACGGGGTGGGTCGGAGGAACAAGAAATTATACGCGGACGAAGTCGCGAGCAATAGCTAGTCGAGATATAATAACATTTCAGCTAATTGTCCTAATTTTCAAACACAGTCCAATCTGAATCCTAAACAAAATTAATAACAAAGTGTTTGAATTAACATTAAAAGCGACGGTTAAGAATGAACTTGAATAACTTTAAAATCAACTATACAAAAATCAAATCTGTAAGCTCGACCCAAGCTGTAATCAACCCGTTTGTGGTTCTCCCTCGAAACTTGGTATTTTTTATTCGGGATAACGGCGGCACATTACAATCATAATAGCGCTATCGCCTTACCGTTAACGGCTGGGGTTTTGGGCTGGCTCCACCGATTTCGTTAACTGGAGATTAAGATTTTGGTTTTGAAGAAAACTTTGTTGGTAATATTCAGAGACAAAGAACATTAATTATAGTTTCAAAAAGTTTTATTTGATGTCTCAAAGTTACAATACCTAATAAAATTGTGGTTTTATGATGCTTCAATGTGAATAATTTTATGGAAGAGTAATTTGAAGCTTTTCTCTAAATTATCGTCATAAATATTTATTCTTTGAAGGATTTCTAAATGTCTTTTGATAAATTAATGTATATTAAGTACCTCTGCAAAGGAATGAAGAACTCCAATCATAAAATATTTAGAACAGTTTTATTCTCAGTTAACAAGAGATTTAGAAGACGGTGTAGTCGACCGTAGCGGCTCATGTTAAGCTGCAAAGCGTTTTAAGTAGGTCATTTACTGTCAAATGATTTGGTTGCATTAGCATAAGGGTCTTTGTCTCAATGGGGTTGCATTAAGGGAGTGTGTTGCAAATGGGCTCACTATATCATTGGCAATCGACAAATTAACAAAAGGGATCGGTTATAAGGCCAGTGTCAATTTAAGTTTTGTTTTAATAGGTAGATTACCTCATTATTTGATTATTGCTTTTCAGTCATCTATCTAGGTAAAGGAACGGCAATTGATTTTTATATATCTGTACCTTAGATATATAAAAATCAATTGCCGTTCGGTAGTCTCACAAAAACTCGAAAAAATCCAGCCCGATTGTGATGAAACTTTGATAAGTTATTGTGTGCACGCCGGAGGTTTCTAACAGTAAAAAAAGTAAAGAGGCATTGCAACGCGCAGTGAAAAATAAAATGACAAAATTTCAATAAAATGATGTAAATTTAAAAAAATATATACAGGAACTAATTCATTTATTGTCGTAATATAACTATCATCTAACATCACAATGTTTATTAAAATAAAAGGCACTATAAGTTAATTTATTTCATTTGTATTAAGAGGCGCCCTTTGACAATCATATTTACAATATTTGAACTATTCACGAGAGCTCTCTATACTACATACAATACACTGGACAGTCTAAGTCATTGAACTATGTAAAATTACTAGAATAACATATAAATAACACGATCAATGTACAAAGCTTGAAGTGCAGGCTCGACTGTCGACCGTTACAACACACCTTGCGCCTGCGCCTCAACCGACTTTGGCACTAACAGCTGTATGTTATGTTTTACTACACCATACTTCTATCGCAATAAATATCTTGAATTACATTTATCTATACAAAAACTACAATAAATACTTAAGTTAATTCTTATTATTGTTGTTTTTCAGCGATCGTGCTTGTCTAGTTTTCTCCTGCCACCATTTCAGGGTTTCCTCAAACTGTTCTCTGTCTTCTGGTGTCACTTGGATATCAGGTAGTTCTCTCTTTAGTTCCATATCATCATTGAATTGTTCTTCAACGAAAGTGTTATCTTCGGCCTTGAATTTGTACTCATTGTGAGTTAAAATTAACCCAGGATCAATCGAAGGCAGACTGGTCTCTTCAGTGAAATTGTGATGCAGTTGCTGATTCAAAATTGCAGAATATTTAACTTCAAAATCACTCTCGTTCACTGGCACATCAGTCTCACACAGGTAATGTCGTTCTGGGATCACTGTAAACTGCTCTGCTGAATTCGGGAATGCGAAATGTCCTTCTAATAGATGAGGGTTTATATCTTCATGTCCAAGAAGATCGGATGATGGAGTGAGAGGTTGGCCAGCTCCTTCTTCTTCCTCGTACAAGTTTGGAGTAGCCACTAACTGGAATTGTTCCGTTGCTTGTAAGTCAACATATTGCTGTCGAGGAAGGTGCATGGACGCATCCAATTCATCTTCATCCATATCATCGTCTTCAACAGCGGGAGAATGCAGTGAGTAGTAACTTCTCTCTTGACTGTTTTCTCTTGGTGACGAAGATGCTGGAGACGGGAATGATTCCATTGATGGGCGTGAAGAATTTTCTTTATCATGACCGATGTTCAGTAAACTCTCCAAGTTTCGTATGTATTCGACTGCCATTCGCAGCGTTTCCACTTTACTTAACTTTTTGTTAGCTCCTCGGTTGGAGTTAGCATTTTCGAAAGCTGATGCTACTTCTTCGGGTATATGTTTACGGAGAGCGGCAAAGCCATCATTAACTTGGCGCACTCTGTTACGTTCGCGCGCATTTCGGCGGGCCACTGCAAGAGGTGTTGGTGACCGCAATGACTCTTCCGCGCTATTTTCACAAGGCCGAGGTTTCTTAGCCACTGAAGTTGGTGACGTTATAGGCTCAGCAGCACGCACTAATGACGTCACTGAAACGGTCGCTGGTATAGATTGAATCTTCGGCTTCTTTCTCACTATTATAATTTCACGTGTGGAGTTTTGATTGGCATCATTGTTTGTTATATTCACGGTATTATTCACGGTTTCTTGGAGCACCTGCGCTTTGCCGAGCGGCGAGTTGCGGAAGACGACGACGCCGATGGAACTCATTTCGGCACGATGAGTTGCTGTTTTTACATGTTACGATTGTTTATTTTGTATTAGTTGTGGACTTAAGTGAGATTGGATCACGTAGAAAATAACTGTTTTCTAGTAAAGTGGAGTAATACTATACGATGGCGTCAGAGCGCCGGCCGCGACAGGAATGGCGCGTGCCGCGCGGACGCACCTGGGGTGGCTCGCGGGGGGATCAACAGGGGTACTTACGTTTACTAGTTGCACACATGCTCTTTCAAAGGGCGGAATGGGACAGCGTTCCTGTTCAGTTTTGTTTGAGCGTTGAATTATTTTGTATCAGTCTCATCTTGAGAATCTTTTACAATGCCTAGGATGATGACAAATCTTTATCTGCTTTGGGTGTTCCCATATTCAAAGTATATGAATGTAAAAATAGTGTATTAACATTGAATAGTATCCATTTTTATGTATTTTCGAATCTCTTTCATGGGGCTTTTTCTACGATAATCATTTTACTTTTAGAAGATTTTTGGTAATTTATTAATTAGTGTTTTAATACTACTAACTAAATGTTCTAATTGTTCTAAAACACTACAGTTACTATTTAACTACAACAATCAATTTTTTAAATCACGAACGTTCTCCGCTACGAACCACAACGATGCCCCTAAAGCTGAACAACATAAAGGACAATATAATTTTCATGGGGTGTCGCACCCAACTACCGGTATGTCTGTGTGCGTAAGTTGCAGTTACATACCAACACATACCTTTATTCTGTCATGTATACCCACACAGATATAGATAGTTCACACATGTGCAATAATCGAGCTAAAACCGTTCGCGTGTTTGAATGGAACTCCAAAATTATTGCGCTGGCGCAAGGGGTTTGGTAATGGAATAATGTAAGCCATGGTCGAAAGTACTAATATTTTATTGCTGTCCAGGGTTTTAAATCCTTAGTAATAGGTGTTTGCAATGTAAGTCCCTTATTAAAGTTGCAAAATTTTGATTTTAGAGCGTTCACCATGATTTTTTTTTCTCATGAAGGGTCATGAGAAAAAAAAAATCATGATGAATCATGATTTATGAATCACTTTTATATGTTTTCAGTGAAAGTCATAGTCTCTTCAAATCTTTTTACTCTGAAAATAAATATCTGTTACATCCTAAATTATTATTTTCAATCAACGAAGCCGGTTCTATTGTACCTATATCTCGTTCAAACAACTTATCTCTTAGATAAAATATAATTATTTTTTTTTTCTACCCGATCTGTTTGTCTGTATGTGTGTGGACATACACCCACGCCAGCTGCGTGCCCTTTAGCTTTTGTGTCGTGGCACGCGCCACTGTCCTAGCAAGACCATTGTTACATCTCCAGTACAACTGTTTAATAGTTTGATAGACTATTTTGAATCTTAAAATTGAAGTTGTAGAGTTTAATTTTGGTCTTCATAGAAGAAGCTGAAATAGTGGGATTTTGAAACGGGATTTTTGATGCGCACAGAGGTAAGGATACCTCCATGAATAAAATACCCAAACCACACAAGACTTAGGTATAATTAATCTAGCATTGGCCGGCAATGTGAATGTAATGTGTGTGACAAAGTATATATTATGGATGAAAAATCAAAGTATGTATTATATTATTATTGTAATGTGATTAATGTTCATTGAAAATGAATGTAATGTTAATTGTAAATTCATGTAATTATACATTGATTTTGCATACCGTTAAAACGGTGAGACATGTAGCACTATGCAATTATGAACACCTTTATAACATACCATGTTTCCGGCAAATAAATAAATAAATAAACACTGTTAAGAAGATATGATTTTTTTAGAAAAACAATTCATCTTTGATGAGCCTGTAGCAGTGTAGTGTAGCATCCACTAGTTAATGCTATGGGTATTGTGGCAGTGACGCTAAAGCAGTGCCTTATTCGTCAGGATTACATAGGTAAGTAATAATTTAGTTAATAGATATAGCAAGCACGGTTGTTAATGGTAGTAGGTCCAGCAAACGTTGCAAATGGACAAAAAAAATTACTTTTAAGAATCCGGCAATAAACTTATTCGTTGCTGTTGCTGAGTGTCCACAACAGTGGTGACCTCTTACGAATGTTTATAGTATAATAGGGCCAGAATTAATTACCAACCTGTGGGTTTCCCCTATGTTTTATGCCAAAAAGGGTACCTATATAGGTAATTAATAAGACGATACTTAGGTAATTAAGTAATTAAATTATTGACGATTAATTATGCATCAGGTAATTAAAGCAGGATATCTTATATTAGATATATATAAGATATTGATATTGATGATTAGATGGTGGGACGCCCTCAGGCTAGGTGGAGCGACGATCTTCGCAGGATGACTGGTAGCAGCTGGATGAGAGTTGCCGAAAATCGAGTTGAATGTCGTGCAATAGGAGAGGCCTATGTCCAGCAGTGGACTGCTATGGGTTGATGATGATGATTAGATGGTGATACAGATATTGAATCGGGTAAAGGATCTATTTTTAACAGTCAATTGACCGCTAAAAATACTTCCTTTACCCGATTCAATCGTGCATGCCATGTGCTGTACTGCTGGTTGTTGGGAATGTCGAAGGATGGGCTGAAACACAATTCTGCATAGTGTGATTATACTTGATAAGTTAAAGACAATTGACCGGTTAATTATGTATATGTATAAAAACGCCTTGTTACATTAAATTCTTTTCTGGGGACTCGTAGTTAGTTGCTCATTCGAAAACTAACGTCTTTGATACATAAAAGACTGTTTGCAATAAGTGGGCTAAGAAATAGCCTCACAGACCTTTTACCTGGCCTACTCATTGCCAAGTTAATGTACAAATATGGAAATAGAACATTGTATACTATGAAAAAGACGTCAGCTAGTTTACGAAGAGATATTCCAAGCGCCTGCTCCGATAAAAAAAGCAACGTATAACAACGCCGCTGAATGTTACCTGAGTTCCAATAGATCTTGTAGGCGTATGCCTTCGGAGAAACAAAATAATTAGGAAGTTTTAAGGATCCTAAAATGTATGAACACTATATTTTATTGTCAAAAGAGGATATGAGCATCCTTTTTAGACGGGACCCGCTTGGCATTTGTTAAAACACCACAATTAAAACGTAACTCGAACAACGAAACATTAAACTGTCTTTGGATTAGAGGTAAGAGGAGTGTTGCTCCTAATACTCTCCTAAAAGTGCATCCTGTAACTCAAGATGTCTTGTTTTTTCGCGGCAATCCGCTCAGTAAGGCGAACTCCAAGGCTCCAACATCTTGCGAACATGTGGGATCCGTAAGTGTGACTATGGTGCGTACTATCCGGGCTATATTTAGCCTGGCCATATGGTAATTGCTGGCAGGGGAAGGTGTATCGAATTGGAGATGCCACAGCATTCGAACGAGGTGGATTGATCTGTCAAAACATTCACAACCCTTTTTAAAAGCAACTTTTTAGGAGCACCATCCTTGTTTTTGTTTTTCACTGTCGTATATCTTTACTAAAATAATATTGTAACTAAAATTATTTCTCTCAAGTATACTTACTGATTTGATCGTATAACAAAACTACTTACAAACATAGGTAGATATCCCGGTACCGGTAGATATAGGTATCTATGTGACAACATTGATTTACTGCCTGTCAATCCATGTGCGTCTTATATATATTTCTACAGAAATGCACCGTTTAAAAAAATAACTTCTGAAGTGGGTATGATTATAGGTTAAAATCAGATTTTTTTTATTATACTGCGACAATTTTCCACCCTCCAGTCTAGCATATGTTACACCCATAATTCTTAAATTGATACGATCAAAATAGCTACTGAATAGCGTTTATTGAAAAGTCCACAAAAGATGGTTTCCTAACAGAAAACAAATCCTAAATACAGTCCAGACCAAAGAAACGCACAAAGACGAACCTGCGCATTCATCTCAAACAGCTGTGTTATGAATAGTTCCCGCCGACCGAGTTACCTTCTAATGCTATAACCTATCTCAATGTAGGACACTTTGAATTAGCTAGGCTATAGAGGACTTCCCCGATCCAGACGTACAGTAGGCCACACGTCATAGTAAGAAAACCAGAATAACCTGGCCTCTTATTGTATTGAAACTCTGTGCCACGCTAGGCCAGTTCCAGGTCACTGCTTTAACATCGACGCGTAGTCGACTGTATGTATGTCTGTGTGTTATTAGACACTAAGAACAAGAATAAAGGGGAACCTTCAACTTGAAAATTAAATAAGCTAAGGTCAGTATAACAAAAGATGTCTGGAACCCTTAGACTGCATCTAGACGACTAGACTAGCTATTCAATAGACGTTTTTATTGCAAGGGGGAGTTGTAAGCATATCCGCTTCAAAATATTGGGTATGATTCTGAAGGAAAACAATGAGACAAAGGTGTCTTTGATAGCCGTTGGAGCCAGCTTATCTCGAAAGTAAAAGTCTTAGTTTATTAAGTCTTAGTTCTAGATAATTATTGAGAATTTATTAGATCTTTACATCTATATAAATAAAAGAAAGTCGGGTTAGTAGTAGCAACTCAAGAACGGCTAGCCCGATTTTTCTGATCTTAGATTTGTCTCCACCCCGAATAGCAAATTACTATTACAACATGGAAAAAATTCATGAAAAAAAAAAAACATTATGTAATAGGTACATTTTGTATGGAGCGACATTTTTGATGAAACTTATCTCGAAATACTTTTCGTTTTCATTATTGAACATATATTGAACTTCATTGATTTTGAATATTCATTTTATCTCAATAAAAACTGAATTTAAATTAGCTAATAAGTTAAAACAACATTAATTGATTCTGAGGCGGTACGACGTTTGCCGGGTCAGCTAGTTCATTGATAAAACCAAGGACGGGATCTGGTGAACATTATTGAAATTGATATGAAGAAAGCTCACAACCGTACTACTGAGCGCAAACAACCCGTATAATTACCCCGAATCCAGTTCAAATACAAAGAGCGCTTGATACAAACACCAACAAGTTTCTATCTTCAAGGCTGGTTATATTAAAAAGTCGTCTGGCTCCCATTTGTTGCATTTAAATATCGAATTCTGGAGTACATTTAAAAAGTATTCGCACAGTACGAGGTGTATTCATTGGACCGTGGTCCAGACATAATACTCCTTTCAACCTCTTTGTTTAACACCACACGAGACGTTTGGACCTGCCCCTTCCTCTGGGACCTTAGAACTGCATTCATTTTCAATGAACTCTTTGCCAACTTCTTATAACAAAACAACATTACATTTGCACTCACAAATATGCTCCTCTATTCTGTTCCCTACCTTATTCCATACAATTACTGATTATGCTGGTTTAAGTAGTGCTTTTGATAAGTTTGTAAAAGTTCAAGATCAAGTTTTTTCTTTAAGTTGTTCAACTCGGTCTCCTGTTTTCAATGGCAAAACCGTTACATGCTGTGAATTAACATTTTATTAGGCAATAAGAGTTACTAAGGACTATTAGGGCAAAAAATAAACAGTGCTTAGAACAAAATCAGTCCTCAATCATTTAACTTAATTAATAAATCATATTAAGTGACCCTTTAAACTTATAAGGTACCTAATAATGTCAAAAATCGATCGATCGATATCCGTATCGTATATTTTAACAAGCGGATATCTTGCATTAGAACTGTATCAAAATTGATAAGCTACAGTAAAATCAATTCCAACTTTAATCAAATTTAATTCAGTATTATTATTCGACTAACTTAACCGACCAAAAAATATCAGGAACCAGGCAGATGTTTGGGCCCGCGCCGTTTTACCCACACAAGCAAACACCCTGTCCCTTTCTATCCTACTAAATACATGAAAGCCAGAAAGAGAGAAAAGATATGAATAGGGGTTGTGGAGGGTTCAGCCATGTGATCACCTCCCTGGTGCGCACGCACACATATAAAGACTGGGAACCCTCGATCATTTTATTGATCTAGAGAAAAAATCTCTGCGATTAATTTTGTTACTGGCCGAGTCCTGGATTAACGTGATTTGTAGATGTTGTTTTAATTATTATTATTGCTGGGTGATTAATGAATGTTACTATGATTGATATTTTAACTAAGCGTGTTATTGAAAAATTCAATATTTACACATAATTATATATCATCTAGAAGAAAAAAAACTAGAAAATAAAACAAACAATGTGTTTGTCGAAAAATAATTAATTCGTCGCAGTGCTTTTGGGTCTTAAAGGAGACTGAAGATCAGTAATGATGATTAAAGGGCTGACAATGATACTGAATCGCCCTAGAAAAATATAGGTACAGTGACAGCAGTAAGAATATGAATTACTTTCCTAATTGGAGTAAGTAGATAACCAGTTTCTATCAAATATGTAGTAGGTATTTGACTAGTATACAGAAACGTATAAATTAGTTTACTTGCAGACACTATGGTTGCAATAGATCCAAAACCGGATCACTTTTTGTTTCGAAGTGTAATGACGACATTAAAACCAACTTTACAGCTAAGTGCCCATAAAAAACCGCTTCCGTAAACATTTAGACGCGCCGACAAGCCCATAAAGTCTACGATGGGTCTTCGGCAAAATAATATCATCATCTCATTGGCTTCCGACAATTTCGAGTGTGCAAGAAAAACAAACTACTGGACTCGCGTATCGTGTTACACTACTTAAACTGTCGTCAGCTACTACCACCCACATGGTCTCCTTTTTTTAACAATCTTTTTACCAAACTAAATAGGTTTCCTGTTAGAAAAACAAACAGAGACATTTATTGAGTCGGAAATTTTTGTTTAAATGTCTAGTTGCGAATGAATGATGGATTTCGAATGACTGTCGACCCTTGACGGAATGATGCTTCCGTTCACAAAATTATATCTTGATGTTTGATATGTGAAGGAATGAGGCAACTGATTTGTCATTTTATTGATGATAATAATTTGGTTATTTGATAATCATGCCACTTTCCAAAATCATGTCTCCTTGGTAGTTAGAGCATATCATTTACCAAAATTATAGAACGGTACTATCAAAGGTTTATCTGTTCATCGGTTTGCGGTGAATATATCAAGTTCTACGAAATTTTGGAAGCGAAAAGATTGGGCTGACGGAGCGTAGGTAGCGATCCTAATCGATGTCTATCTGTATGATTTCATTTCACGATTCACTGATGACGTTGCTATTACACCCTTTATTTTTTTAATTTTTAAAGAAGGTATGTACTAACAGGAATGCGTTTTTTGACGAACTAAGACTACGGGCATTACTTTGTGGTTCTTCATCAGATATAACCGCAGAGTATTTGAAAGAAAAAAACACGGGACTACCGTGGACACCGCTTTGATTTACGACGAATAAAATTTTGGGATCTTTTTAGCGTCGCAATTAAAATATTTAACGAACCTGTCGCAGTGGGTGGTGGGCGACAGTTCTCACGAGCCTATTAAATATAATTTTATTTGTTTTTCTAACGATTTATGTATGAGTAGACGCCGTCTCCTTGTTTATAGTTGTGGACACTTCGGCGGGGTTTTGACGTGTTTTACGACGAGGAAGCTCGAAAAGTTGTCGCCAATATTTTTTGTGACCGGTTCAAGGTTGTAGTTTTCGATATTTTGTTTTTATTAAGTATTGGGATTAGGAAAAGAGCACTTGACTTTTTAAGATCATACCTGAAAGATAGAAAGGTTAAAGTCCAAGTAAACGGCGTAAACTCATTGGGGTCTGAAATGACAATGGGCGTTCCTCAATATTCGATATGGGGTCCATTCCTCTTTTTAGTTTATATTAATGATTTACACCAATTACTTCAAAATCAACCGAAGATGGTGTTATTTTGCAGATGACACATCATTGATCTTTTAAAATAGACCGACGGTCACAAAATCTTGACGACGTGAATATTCTATTCTTCAGGTCCAAGATTGATTTACGGTAAATAATTTAGTACTTAATGATTAAAAAACCAAATGCATTAGATTTAAGTTACCTAACGTTAGAAGTAGCGAATGTGACATCATATTGAATGGCCAAAAACTAGAATTTGTTAATCAGACAGTTTTCCTAGGAATCACGCTAGACGAGAAATTATAATGGGGATATATAACATCTATTGCGGGGCGGCTAAGCTCGGCCGCATATGTATGCTGTTAGAAAGATAAGACAGTTAACAGATGAAGAAATCGCGCGTTTGGTCTATTTTAATTACTTCCACAGTATTATGTCATATGGCATTTTACTGTGGGGTCGGGCTGCTAACATTGAATCCATTTTTATTTTGCAAAAAATAGCTGTCAGAGCCGTTTATGATCTACTTAACCGCGAATCTCTTAGGGAACTACATATTTAAAAGGGTTAATATTATGACGGTACCTTGCCAATTCATTTATGAAAATATTATGTATGTAAGAAAAAATCAACATCTTTTTAAGAAAATAAGTGATAGACATAATTTTAATACTATAAATAAAGATAAATTAGAACAGCCTTTTTTCAGATTATCTAAAGTACATACATCTTTTGTGGGGTACTGTGTTAAATGTTACAACAAAATACCTTGTGAAATATTGCAATTAAATGAAAGAAAAATTAAAGCTTATATTAAAATTACACTTTGTAAGCAAGGATATTACAAATTAGAGGATTATATCCAAGATAAGAATGCTTGGAAACATGCTGGTCCTGCTCCATAGGACAATCTCTAGAGTCTAGACAAAATCAAACTGGTTGCTAATGTAATTGTATAATTTATTCTTTTTTTTTTACATTCTGTAATTACTTAAAGTCACACCCGGACTTATTACTCTTTATTTATTTATGAAAATCGTCTACTTTTGGAATATTTGCAAATATGTGAGCAACACATAGTTAATTTATATGTCATGGTCTCATTATTCAATTTTATTCATTTTAGTAATTTTATTTTTAGGTGCATCCTCTTCACATATAATTATATAATTAATGTATGCAAAATATTGTAATACATTTTAAAAGAGTAACGGTGGAGTTTCTTGCCCATTCTTCTCCATACGAAAACTACCCTTTGGAAGGGGCGACTAGAATCCATTTTCCTTCCGTCCTTTTTTCAGTCAGATTTGGGGAAGTTTAAAGATTTAATAGGATGAGAGAGGGTCTACAAACAGAAACGGCAAGCGTCTTACCACGTTAAATAGTCACGATTTCAAGATAGGGAGATGAATGAAACCTGCCGACGTTTATATTATATAATATCATGCCCATAAGTTGCTAACGTTTTAACAATACAACCCTTTTAATAGTTTCGTTATTCATATGTCAACATTCATAACCACGATACTTATCAACGGAGCGCATACGCATCCCAACAAAAATAAAATTCTGTTATAAACGATTTGTGAAATGCGTTGTCAGCATGACGCGAACTGAGTTTGGTGAAATCAAGTTTTTTCCCTCAGCAAAGGGTAGTTATAATAGTTTTGTCCCCTGGACAATATTGTGATGAGACGTCTTAGTGGATTCACAGCGTGAGGCTGACGGCGCGTTCACTGTTTGGAAGCCACCACCCGCCTTGTAATGTTGCTCAGAATTAACATATTATAATAATTTTTAACCCCATACATCGACTCACCGTCGACAGTTGAAGATAGCAATAAGATCGTATTAGTTTATGTTTATAGTTTTAGTAGCGGTGCATGTCAAAGCCGTTACAATAAATTCGAGCGTGCACTAGTGGCTGCAAACATAAGTGGCGCGTCTGTCTTTAAATCACTTACCTTCGAACGCACGCCGTGTATTATGTTATCTATTGCAATAATTTCCGAGGCGTTAAAATGAGCCCGGCATGGGTGTCGGCGCGCAACGAGAACAATTTAATTGAATAAAATTAGCCAATAAACTTTGCTCGTCGAAGGCTGCTACAATGGCATACCGCCTCCGCAGCACGGTACTCGTAAACAGGCCTTATTTACTGGAGACTCCTTTGGGAATCCGCATTAAATGCCCTCAATATACTGTTGGGAACGTTTGCGTACATTCATACCTTAGGCGGTAATAGTTTTTCGATCCCATTGTGGGAAGAAGGTGATATATTTGGGAGACGTAATGTCTTGGAGATTTTACAACGCCGCATCGCGATGGTACAGAATTTGTCTCTTGACCTTACTGGTGTAATGAATGAAAAAGGTTTTACTTCTGCAGAATATAACATTCAAATGAATACAAACGAGCGGGTGTCCCGTTGTTTAAAATCAATTATGAAGAGCAAGGCGCGGGCTATGGACGAAAAATCCCGTAGCCCGCGGGAGAGCCGCTTGCAAAACCAGCAGTGAGGTCTCAATCAAGAGACCAATTACTGTTCTGCTCACTGAACTTTTCATGTCATATAGCCAGAAAAGGCTTGATCCAATAAAAAATATGAGGATTAGAGAATTTTGTCATATTTGCCCCCGAGTAGGACTATAACTAAATATTATTATGATTATTACATTGATATCTAAGCAGGTTTTATGCTTTCATCGGGCTGGAGATCTTTTCTCATGAAAAAATGAGGCGATTAAAAGATTTAAAAGTCTGAAACTGCCAATAGTTCATGACTGAGGAAGGGTTTCATCCTAATAACATTGGTCTCTTGCTACTTTGTTATATCCATGTTAAACAATTGAGCATACCTACTTTAGAGGTACTTTATGCTCAAATGAATTAGTCTGTCTATAAAATTAATTGAAATTGCTAACAAGGTAACTTATTCACAACGTAAGGTATCATTTATGCTGGGTTTTGCCGATCCAAGCTTATTTCTGTTCATATTACAAATTTTCCTGCGTTTAATATACCTACATCACCCATAATCAGTTCTTTAGCTCTCATAACATCAAGCTAACATATTTTTGATCACATTCTGCAGAGTACTACGGCCAAATATTATTTAATTAACGTGCCGAAGTGTTCAAAATTAAATTTTTATTATAAGAAAACTCCAATGCTCATCATTTTAATGAGTTTTGTGCGGAAGTGCGCACGAGTCATCGGCAGTTGGTGATCGGGCGGCTGCGCGCTGAATGTTAACGTCAACGCGTGCCGCCTCGCAAGCGCAGCCTCCCCCGCTCCACCGCTGCGCCGCTCAGCTGCATCAAACTTGATAGACATCTCAACACCACTTAATAAGCGAATTCCTCACACCACTTTACTGGTACTCGGAAACATCGATGTAGTTATCGAAAAACGCGAAATTTGCAATTTTTTCTCCACTGATTTATTGTCACATCTCATGTAATTTTCTCGCTCGTTATTCCCCTTGAGTGCACAACATGGTATATCCCTAATTAGCAAGTAAAAATCACAAGTGCATAGTTATAAATTACAAAGAATTTCGCTATTTGCAACTGTTCGTGTGACAAATGCTGGCCTGCTGGGGCTTTGTCGGCAGTAGTAATGAGACACTGCGCAAGCGGGAGACAAATTTATCTCATAAATATCTTTGGGATGCGTCGATCTGCATCGTTAATTTACTACACTGGATATCGATATCGTAATTCATTCACATCTTTATTATGTCATTTATTCAAAAGTGTCTCGATATATTACTGAAACTTCATTTCGATCGGTTAAATAAAATCCACTTAATTGAAGGAAGGGAAAAAATGGCACTTCGTGCCGCCTTTATCTTAAATTTCTTAATTTGAGTTTCGCAGTCGAGTTTAGGAGAAGGCATTTTTCAAAACATCATATCTGACAGCGTAAATGACGAATTCTGACTGTAACCACCACTTGTATTTACACGTTACGATGAAATCCTTATAGCTTGGGGCTCTTAACGAGTGTTCCTGAAACCTCAATTTGCTTGAACGCTGACATATAGCGGGGACAGAAGGATGCCACACACGCCGCGACGCCCAACCGCCAATCCTTTATGCAAATACCAACAATATCTGACCACTTTACTTTTTAATACAGTAATCATGTTATGAAACGGGCGGCTTGAGATAACGTTGGAGACTTCGGTCTTCACTGTTGAGACTGTTATTAAGACAACACTCGGGTTTCTTCAATTAAAAGTTTTGAGACATTTTAATATTTGCCTTTCAACTAATCTTTGGTTTGAACACACATTCAGAACTTGTTAACAAGTTCGCGACCGCTCATTATTTACTAAACAAACAGAGACAAGGGTCGAACAAGCTCGAAGATTTTCGAAACACTTTTTAAGAATTGGCAAACGGAAAAAATGTTGTCAGTTTTTTGTTGTTCACCTGTTTTTATGTCGATATCGCACAAGTTTTCTACCACCCGTGTTCTAATAAACACTTATCGGAACCTGATCTTAGGAAGCAAAGAATTATGGCATATTTAAACAATTTATTGCTGCCGCAGAACAAGGGAACTGCTGATAAGCCTCTGGTTTGGCGATAACGTTCTTTATGCTCTAAAGATTTGCCGAAATAAAAGAATTATGGAAATTACAGAAACGGAACATGATCAGATCAGAATTAGAACAAGTGAAACAGTTGGTTTTGATAGGAATCAAGAGTTTACATTGATTTATGGAAGCACGACGCTATTGCCAATTAAAATGAACACATTATAACATTACACATAATGGTACCTACCAGGTGTTTCTTGCAATATATTGACTAACTAATAATATTTTTCCATCAAATCATATGAATAGAAGGGTGATACTAATTAAGCCATTGATGCAACGAATGCTGTTTTAAATATTTAACGAGTTATAATGAATGATATGTCACTGCTAATTGCAGATATTATGTCATAAATTGCATACAAATTGTTCATTGCCATGATTGTCTAGGTTCTAATCATCATCACGATGAAGATGTTTTGTTATTTTATTATTTTTGCAGTAATCATTTTTGTCACGGCTATGAATGGAATTTCATTTAATATTTGCGAAAACTTCAATACCGTCAACAAAAAATATATCGATCTTCAGTTTGATATTATTAAATGTATTATTTTAACAATTGTAAAATAGAGAAAATTTGCCTTTTAGAGACAAGCGGAATATTCTTATCTAATGTAATATTATTACTTATTGTGTTCATGACGCATTATATGAGGAAATTACTATTAGTCACGCCCGTACCTAGATTAGATTAACGATACAGGAGCAAAATTTCGTCAATGTCCGACACAAGCAGAGTGGCGCAGTGGAAGCGTGCTGGGCCCATAACCCAGAGGTCCGTGGATCGAAACCACGCTCTGCTAAATATTTTTTTTGTAAATCTTTTTTACCAATTATTGTAGGATAAGATAATAAAGATAGCGCAGTACTGTATTAATTCCTCTTTTGTTTAATTTTGAAGGTAAATATTTGTATTTTCAACAAATTTCTTATAATAATTGCCATCATTGTTTTTTTTTTATCCGAAAGTATTTTTTTTTAACTTTCGCAATTTGATGATCTTTTTAAATTAAATTTTAGTATCTTAAGATAGACCGTGTTACATTCTTAATTTGTATGCTTTCTTTAACACGCTTATCACTTATTCAAACAATAAAATTTTATATCGTCAAACAAAATATCGATTACAGATTCATAGATAGTAACTCGATCTTTTCTGCCGACCGTGAAATCAAGAGCACGCTTTGACGTCTTAATCCAATCAAGCAAATTAGTTATTAGATTACAATGTGGTCGTTGAAAAGTAAATTATGTGTTTATTGATAGCCTAGCGCGTGGTCAAACGATTAACATTCGGTAAATTAAGGCAGGTCGGGGATAAATAATAACGATTAATATTTGGCGGTTATTAACTAACTTTTGTTTTTCTTTCCCGAAAAATATAATTACCGTAAAATAAAATAAAGTTGAATGGCCATAATTTGTGTATTTTATATTTTCGGTGATATTTTACTTGCCTAATGTATCCTAATCTGGCTGGCTGTTTCGAGAAATTCTTCATGACGTTCTACCACTTTTTTCTCCTGAGTAATTGTAGCTAGGTTTCTAGTGCATTACAAACAATGATACACCCATTTACATGATGTTCCAGTAACATTAGGTACCTCATATGGCTTTGTGAAAAATAAATCATTTTTGCATGTCTTCCAATTGGAATTACCTGCGAGTGTTTCTTTGAAGTCCACTTATATACTACACAAAAACAGCTAAGTGTAGAGATAGCAGTATTATGTCTCGTGTTAGGAAAGTGTCAAAACTATCTTTCAACGATAGAGTTTAAAATGACACCATTAACAACAAAGAATGACCAGCGTTTCGGAGATGGTCACTATAAAGCTATTATTAATACATATCTTTTTTTTAAACCGACTCGTTATCTGACGCAGGAATCCTTTCAATCCATCCGTTCTATTGTTTTTGGTCCACTTTTTTATGTTGATATCAATATTTTTTTCCGATGGGAGTAACGATAAAACAGTGATTTGTTCCGAACAGATATCGACCGCTCGAGATGCCTTGAGGCACTTATGATGCGTTTATCATTCGGCGGCAACGTTACTTTTGTATGTAAATATTTTATTGTTACGTAAAAAAATCTTATTCTTTCAAAAGTGTATCATATTTAAATAACCATAAAAACACAAATAAAGTTGAGATTATTCGAATATGTGGGAACAAAATTATATTAAAAGTAATAGAAAGTGTATTGGTCAAGCTTATTCGAATCCGATCCGACGTTAAATACATTTTAATGAAGACATTATCCTTTTTGCAACATATTTCTCTGGCTCGTATCTTGTGTACAGAGGTACCGACAGAGAAGATCCAACAATCGGATTTGTGCTAAGTAGATCATAAAATATCGAGCATTTTTATGGCGGTGGTTTTAAAGAGTTGCGAATTGTTAGAGTAAGGTATATCTTTTCCCAAAAAATTATCACCTGCGAATGAAAGATGTACCTATCAAAAGTGTTAGGATATTCTTAGTGGATTTTTGATACTGTTGGAATAGGCACAAGCGATAAATGAAGGAATACTTATTTTAAGGTTTTGTGTAGAAGTAAGTAGGTACTTAAATTAAATAGCGTTTGATATCATCCATCGTTCAAACTGCTCGTAGCAAGTAAATGGGATCTAGACCATCTTAATAGAGACGGGTTTTTAGTTTTATATCAACATAGTGTAGAGTAGAGTAGTTGTATAGTCCATTGATTTGAATTTAGATGGTACCTAAACTGAGGGGCAATTCTCGTAATTTTAAGAACGTTCACAGTCTGATCAGTCTCAATCTGTCAAAAGTACCTTTAAAATCCCGACATTTTTGACATTAATTGTCGCTGAGATGAGATTGCGACTAGACTTTGAACGTCTTTAATTACGGGAATTGGCCTTCAAATCCACTGTTTGTTTAGATTGACGTTTCATTCGTTCCCATTCACGTGTTTCTTTCATTATTCAATCATCAGGCAAAAGAAAATTAAAATTAAATTCCACTTTAAGAAGCTATTTCAAATATCACATTATAATTCATTTTAATTGAGTTGTTAATCGATGCATACCGTGTTAGTTCTCGATTTGAATATTCGATTGTATATCGATTATCAGTTTGGACACATCGGATGATTGATATTGGTCTCAGTATAATTTCGTAGTGGATTCCTTCATATAGTTTGAATTAATAGAGTTGTTTGTTTTAGTGGTGCTAGTGGGCATCGCCGCGAGCGCAGCGTATCGCCTCGCCTTAATGAAGTGTCGAATTTTGTTTTCTTGTGGGAGTTAAGGTGGCTATACAATAGCCGGGCAGTGGTTGAAATATACATTTCAATACTCCTCGTATTGAAATCCAACCACTGCCAGGGTACGAAATATTTTCTAAGTTTTTTTGATTTATGGCTGATTTTTCAATCGACAGATAATTTTTATTCGTGGAATAAAATTGACGTCTGACAGATTATGTATGGAAGAACTGTCAAAAATTCAAGATTATTCCTCGGATAAAATTATCTGGCGTTGGAAAAATCAGCCCTTAGAAATAGAATTCCTATTATTGTAATTTAGATTTTTCTAATCCTCAAACAGAATAATTCCTGTTCATTAAACTTTTATATTCTTTGTTAAGTCTTAAGTTTACTTTTATTTTACATTAAGACATTGATGTAATAATTAACACGATTGTGTCTGTGTACTCGTTTGTCCAGCGTATGCGTATATTCCGCGTAGAAACCACGTGGAAGTACTAGCCCTACCCTGTATAAACGCTGCGCTTGTGTAGCGTAGCTATGACGACTCCGTAACGTGCCAGTGACGACTGCGCAGCGTTGTTACGTACACTGCGTAGCGCGGCCACGTCGAACGCGTAGCGTCTCAGCTGCACTTATGTTTAACAAACGCCTACGCCGTAATCCGCTAGACCTACGAATAAAGATAGCATCAAAAGTAGTTCTTTAGGTAAAAGCTTGCTTTTTAATATGCTGTTCTTATTGCTATTGGTGTGTAAGCCCTCTAACCCACTCGCTTCTGAATTAACTTTCGGATCGGCCATCGATAAATAAATATTTATATTGTGTTAATGATAAAGAGTGTTTCGTCTTAGATTTAATAGATAACAAGTTATGGCCGTCGCCTGAAGCTGTATACATTATATCTTAATGTACTATGTTTAATTGTAATCCTCTGCGATGTTTTAATAATGAATTTGTTAGTAGCTGTTGTGATTTGTATTGTTTCGAGTGTTAGTTTTAATTGTTATATGATAAAGATTAATCTTATCTATATTATAGTGGTGATTTTTACTCAGTAGGTTTGAGGTATGTTAACTACGGTAACTTGTGATTACTTTGTGTATTTAATTTATCAGCACTGCTCTCAAAACGGTGAAGGAAAACATCGTGAGGAAACCTAGAATCAAAAAAATTAAAAATATGCGACATCTATCAAGTAGTAGATTACGGCCCACTCTCTCTCGCAGAAAGGAGGCCTGTGTCCTAGCAGCGGGAACGTTACAGCATGATTATGCTTGTTAATGTGTGATGTATAACTGTCGTATGCTGTGTACTCTGCCCCTTAGTCCATAATCGTAGACTGTACGGTTCCGATGTTTTAAGTATAAAATTTTATACTTATCACTCCACTTCGATAATCAGCTGGAAACATTCGATTATTCCTAAAGTTTAACATTTTCAATAACATAAAAAATACCTCTCTTGAAACTTGTCTCAAATGCGATTGGCGACATTGAATCATTTTAAACTGGCCGTAATTGTACTGTAGCTCGAGATAGCCCGGCAATTTGATGATAAATGCTACAGTGAGTTTATACGCTCGTACACCGTCACGGTCCTTATGAGTTAATTAACGACAATCATGCAAATGACACGCCACACTCAATACTCAGTACATGCGACCAACTACAGTAATAAGTGAAAATCGACTGATCGAAAAAACATACGACGAGCTTTAACATAAAGTATAATTTTGTAGTTAACAAGCGCAACTACGTGAAGAAATTTGAAACATCGTGAACGAGTAACCTGCTTCTAGAAAAAAAGGACAACAAGAAGTAGTACTCTATACGGTCATACGTGATATTAGTATATCACATTTAGAAGATTACTAATTCCTATGCAAAAAGAAGCAAGTGAAAGAAATCGTACGGTCACGATCGTACGCCTCCCCAAGCTCGCTCTATTAAAATTTCCATAACATGTACTCTAACCATACATTAATCTAAAAGCTCGCCTCACTCAAAGCTATCTCGCATGCATCACTACTATCTGCTAAAACTTCTAGTTGCTGTGAAAAAAAACTTTAATAATTCCAATTAACCCTAATAATAGGCTCCGGGCAGTGGAGAGGCAGTGCGATTAAAAAGACAAATCCCTCAACCACTAGACTACAATAGCAGGTTGCGAGCATTCCGTCGAGTGGAAGCCTGCCCTTTATTAATAGACCAACGACCGGTAGCCGCCACGGTTGCCATACTGAGCGAAAGATATGATTAACACAAAGGCGATACATAATAAGCGATATTGGACCAGTTCGGGGAGCTATGGACATAATATGTAACCGCAGCAGGTTTTCGATCATATCCATTACAGGCTAATGCTTGTGGCCGCGACAAACGCACGCGTTCACGTTTGCTTTTCTTTGAAGCGGGCTCAGGTTCAGGCTCTGAACGTTATCGTCGCAGATTGTTCCATCTAATTCTCAGGATGAATGCACTTATGGGGTATGCTACTTTGTCATTGTGTATGCAAGTGTATGCTCGGGCTTTTAATTAACGTAACTATGCACTTCTATGGCCAGCAAAGGTTTAGAGACCTTGCTTCTAAGCCTTTTATATTTTAATTTTCAGTCCAATTAAGCTAACTAGCTAGCATGTTTCTATAATTTTTATCAATAGGCAGATACTTTATCTTATAAATAATATACAGAATATTAATCGGTTTTGATAAAATTCCTTCTGTCTTGTATGTAGATATAGAACCACCAACATCGTCGATATTGTCTTATCCTCTTCATGAGGTTCAATGAAAGAGTTTCATGCATTTTTTTTTAGATAACTGTTACTTGATTGGGAACATTGGGGAATATTAATTAGAAACTCGATTAGTTAACGACCAAAAACAGGAACAAAACAGGAAATAAATTACTGACAAATTCATCTTCATTGAAAGGAACGTAAGACAATTAATGAAGCTAATGAATATATCTGCGATATAATTATTGGAAACTTTCAAATAAACGCATTCATAAACTGGAGTGCAGACGCTCATCACACATCATCGACGCACATCAAGCTACCCGAAACTGTCAAATTTTCACAATCAACTTTGAACCTAATGGTTTAGCGATAAAGTTGAAAATCTATTCAAGAAATTTGACAGATTGTAGTAGCATGATGTGCTGGCATCTGTACATTTGAAAATGAAGGGCTGTATTTTGTTACTAGTCGTGTTACTTTTAATAAGTGTTGTGTTGGTGACCTTTCTTTTTGCCATTGGAGGCGTAGAAAAAGAAACAGAGACAGAAGACCAGGAAAAACCAAGAGTAATGCAAAAATCGTGTTACAATTATTATTACAAAGCATAATAGTCGCAGGATGTTTTTTTTTCATTGCTAAATGGCCCAAGGTGCCAAGTAATGAGGTCAAGAGCAGGCGCTCTTGACCTCGATCACGCCTGATGGAAAGCGATGGATGAGGTTTTTGGTGGAACAAGCGTGCCCAGAAGATGCCTGTTCACTCTTGCTTTGAAGGCGACGGGTTAACTGTGGGAGGGAACACAGGAGCAGTGAGAATTGGCGATGTTTGTCAAACTGAAGACTAATCAAGTTACCTAATGCGTAAAACCAGTGTTATCAACGTGTTTGTGTATAACTGTATTTTATGGATAATGCTGGTGTTTTCAAATTAAACCAAGAAATAAATAATAAAGAATTAAAAATCCTTATCTTTTAGTTACAAGTTCATGCAGATTATGACTTTTTTGTCTGAAAATACCGTGGTCTTAATCGAAGTAATTACAATCCCGCAGATGTATATTAGATTGTACACTCAATATTTTATCGTTATCTCATGATAAATACACACAAGATGACTGTAAATAATATCTCAACGACAAGAGAAGTAATTGGATGGGCTTCCATATCGATCAAGCCACAGTTTTGTATGAACAAGTTCATGATAATTAAACGTGATGTGAACGTTTTTTTATATGGCGTTCATGTTAATTGTTTAATAGGCGATGCATTCAAGAGCCCTTACTGGTAAATTCTTCTATACTTTCTTACTTTATTCCACTGTAAAAAATACACCTAAAATCTTACGTTAGGAACAATCAGTTCCTAAAATCCACCAAGATCCAAAATCTATCAAGATCTATGGTTTATCTATGGTTATTGGAAGTATGGTTTGATCTATGGTTAATGGAAGGAAAGCCATGATAAAAACAGTAAAAAATTTAGATACCGTTATTAAAAATATGCCCAAGAACTTCAATAGGTGGAAGCAAATATAACACAAATTAAAATGCAAAAAGTAATTCTAACCGCAAAGTTGCATTGCACATACCTAATGACGAGTATCCGCCAATTAAGCGTCTGCGCATGGTCCGTGACAAAAACTTGTCTTGTGAGCCTTTAAGAGGCGCTACCGAACTTAATTGGACGGTGGTTATCGACTGCTGGTTATTGTGCCAACTGGCAATGGCGAATAATCGAAGGTCGGCCGAGCGGATTCCACCTAGTCTACTCCCAGCTATGCCATGATCTATTTTTGTTTACTCCAACACAAAAACCGCCGTGAAATTGCAGTGTCGAACAAAAAGAGCCAACACCAAAATTGGAATTTGAAATTTTAATTGTGCTGTTAGAGTCTTAGTTGCGTTGCTTGTGCGCAGCTGAAACGACTTACGTTTGAAGCCTTAAGTGTGATTGATGATTGTTTTATTTTAACGCCTTATTGAATAGAACTTAGAATTATTGGAGAGTATTTACTTTTTCCAGTCCATAAAATAACCTGGATCTACTCGTGTTAACATGGTGAGATAAGTAAAAATCTTTAAAGATATGACTTATTATAGGAATCTTATTTAAGTTATAGTTTCCAAAAGTTCAAATCCTATTAATGAGCCCCTTAATTAGTAACTGCAGCAGAGCGCTGTGACTGCGGTCTGTTGTGTTATATTTTATGGTTGATGCGACAGGTTGAAGTCATTCCATATGTAAACTAAGGCGTGTGTCGTCGGCGGCGAGTGGCATCGAGTGCCACGCGCCACTCCCGCGCACTCCGACTGGTTCCACCGCCGCCGCCTGCGCACTGACGACCACTCCTAAATAAAAATAAAGACACGCGCCCGATGACGTCTATCACCGGACCTCATCAAACTTTATCCTTCTCCCTATACATAAATTCATTACAATACCTATCTACCCCCGTTTTAACACCCGAGAATTCCTGTTTTCGAAACAAATTCTGAATGAATCTGTTCTCTCTTATTTTACCATTTGTTTGGAATAAGGCGTGTATTTCATTTATTTCTTAATAAGCGAAGCGACAGTACCTCGGTACGATGTTTAATTAAGAACTAGCGAAACGGTGCGGACTGCGGCCTCTCGCAGATCTACATAGTTATTTGTTTTTTAATCACGAATATTTATAGGTGCTATTTTGTCAGGTATTTTAAAGACTTATGCTATGTGGGAAATACGGCAATTTGGCCACAAAGTAAGCAAGTTCCGTTCCTTATCGTTTCTAGAGAAGTATTTTACAGTAAATTTGATGAAATGTGTTCGCGTATCGCAATATATGAATGCGGCAACCCCCGAAAAAATTAGTTCAATGAAATGAGGTCGATGCACCGAGATGCTCACAGAATACTGGTTCGTTTGTTGAATTTATTAAAATATAATTGATACGAAAGTATAACGTTATTACGCTAATAACGTTACAACTCTGTCGCAGTAAGAAAAGTTCGGAAATCGAGTACTTTTCGTTTTGTTCACGGATTGCGTTCATTCGAAAAGGTTCCAGTGTTGATGACTTGTTTATCGAGTATTTCGGGTGGGTAAAAAGAGGAATCTTGTGTGTCCAGCGGAGCTGTCCATTCAAGAATTTGTTGACAAGCAATTAAGGGTGGGCCGAGTATGTGCGATGATCAGAACAGGAGCGAGAGACAATTTTATACATTATTTTTTATTGATTCAATTGAATGCTGTAGATAAATATAATTTTATGGATTGTAGTTATTGTAGTTAATGTAAAAACACCAAAATGTTCGGTATTGTCAGGTCGGGTTGCCTAGTCGAGCTAGTCTTTTTCACAATTATTGTTTCTTGTTGCCAGCGGGAACTTAAAGCGGTTCTTGTTTACGTTAGAGACCATACTACCATCATATCTTTGCATGACATGTAGTATTGATGATAATGATGTTTATGACATTGTCCTACAAGTTTTTACTACTCGCTCAATAGCTACACATTCTACACAATCATAATATGCCGTTTCTATTCGTAGTAGCTATTCGAATACAATTCTTATTTTTTGTCACAGATGTAATGAATGTTTCATGGTGTTTAATAGAAGCGTATTAAAAAATTTATTGCGTGAAAGGAATCATTAAAACTGTACGACTTTACAGGGTTAAATGGAAATGTTTTAAAAAATCAACTTAACTTCATACATTAAAACGCATAATGACGTTTATTGTATTTTTGGTCCATTATGACTGTCTGAGAACAACGACAAGAGTAATTTTAACATTGAAATATCCATTAAAAGCCAGCTCCATATTATAGCACGGGAGTCTGACGCTCCATACTAAATGCTTCACTAATTATTATTTCAATAGTTCTTACCTTTGTTTTATTAACAATAAACTCTGCTAAGATTAGGGGTAATGAAAATACAGGATGGTAACACAAATGGTTTTTTCTTCATAAAATTAATTTTCTTGCAATAAAACCGGATAACTGTGCTGTTAACAAAATTCAATTATAACAAAAGGCGAGGGTTCGGCTCGAGCTGTCGGTCCGCTTGTTCAAATTATATGGACGTAAATATATTCGTTTTTGCGAACAGGAAGTAAGTAGAGCGATCTATACGGAGATTTGGAGTGATTAAAGCACCCATATGTGTTTCGTTCAGTACCGTATAAGTGGTTTTCAGGTTATGTAACTGTGAGCAATAGGGAATCAATGTTAAGTGGGTGATGACGATGCAAGTTCGCGTAGGTAGTTAGATACATACCTATTTACCTATGTAGCAGTCAAGCTGTATGTAACGCTCGTATGTCCGTCAGCCACTTTACAGGTGTTAATTTAGTGGCACTTTATGCCCTGAGTTTATTATAAAATATTCCATATTCCAGTTCGCCACTTTAGATTTATTTAACACAATGCTCCAATTATTCCCATTGTCCACCGTAAAACCACAAATAATGGTTAAAAATAAACCGTCCTAAAACGTTTATCCGTATTCTTCGTTCCACGGTCGAAAGTATTCCGAGTGGTCATAAACTCGTACACCAGTTACGCTACAGACCTTCGTACAATGGTAAATGATAGTTATAAACGTTTATTAATAGAGGTACCTACCTCCATACGTACAAACAGTCAAGAACTTAATGTAGATTTAAAAAAATAGAGCTTAATAACATGACCGGTGCGCAAGCGCTGAATCAAGACAGAATTCTGTTGTTACGCGCTATTATTAATAATTAAAACGATTACTTCTGCGAGATAGTAGCGTGGTGTAATTAATATTGTTATTAGCGAGGAGGCTTGAAGTGCGCGTTACTATGTGCTGTGGAAGATACCGAAGCCCGTGGGCGAGCCGTCAACTGGCTCGGCAAATCATTAGCTAGTTCGCGCTTATAAGAAAAGACGGCGCAAGATAATCAGATTCAAATCTTATTAAATCAAATTGGAAAACCATTTAGAAAACCGGTGACGATAAAACAAGAAAAACTGAGGATATTAAATTTTTACTCTTAAGGAAGATTCGCGATAACACAAGATTGTTCGTCTTTTTGAACGTACAGATTATTATCTAGTTATTACCCCTGGTTTTAAATAATTGTTGGAATGAAAATATTTAGTGTATCACTGGTATATCTCCGTCACAAGTTATAGGATTCCTCTGAGGAATCTACTAGTAACTTAATGCTTGGGGGCGATAGCAATCTGTCACTGTTAGTACCTTTATGTAGATCAAGCGGTGCCGACACAGGTTAAATGAAAAAAAGTTTAAGTGATACATTAATACTTGCTATATTCTTGCAAAACATACTTGTATTTATTCGTGTATTTCTTTAGTTTTCTTTTTCATTCTAGATTTTTCCCAGACGTCTGAGTTTATTTAAAGATCCAGTGAATGGACTTAATTTGTTATCGTTAGGTGAAATCCGCTCGACTTGGAACATTCAGTACCTGCATAAGGGAAGCAGCCTTGTCAACTCATCTTCTTAATCTAAGTATTTAAATCTGATATTGAAAACCTGAAGATAAACAGGAAACACATTTAATCTACTACCAACGCATTATTTACACCTCAAATAAATATCTACCTACCCCAGTTATTTACAGGAATACGTAGAAGTAACTTTAACACGATTCAATGAAGAATCTCAAAGCACAAAGCATTAATTATCGCCATACCTTCAACCACTAGCTGTAACGAGAACTAGCAATTACATGCTGCAAGTCTTAAATCTGCCATTTCAACGTTACCTAGAATATCCACTACGGTTCGACATCATTTGATTTGCAATGATTTATAGCTCCATGGGAAACTTAGGGCCGTATTACTGTAAAGATAATCATTGGTTTAACAAACGCACGCGGCAGCTTTTAAAATTAATGGACACGTGAATTAAAGTTGCGGTGCAGAGTCGTAATGAAGATAACGTTGGGGTGGACACGGCACGATAAAGTTCTGACGGCGTTTCTGACTCGAAGATAAGCCTTTAATTATTGAGATAAAGCCTGTACGTACGCCGTATAGGCTTTAAAACGTCCAGCAATTAGGACAGGAGCGACTCGGTGCCCACGGCGGGTCGTTGATCTGTAATTAGCGATTGATTAGTAATTTTGATTAATTCGACTCCGAAATCTGTCACCTAAGTGTTCAGCTGGCGAGAAGATTTTGTGCTCGCGAATAAATACCACTTCCATTTAACAAATGACGCATATTGATAACCGACTTGATAATGTCGTTTAACTTTGATCTTTTGAAACATCGAAACCGATTCGATTTGCATTTTTTCTATGAATATAAAATGGTTGCCACGTACTTTGTTTAAGTTCGATTTAAAAGCTTCTGTACACTAATTAAATTTACAAACTTGCATTCATCAAGGGCGCGGTTAATATTTGCGGAACGAGGCACCCAATTAACTCGAGACGCACGTATCATTATCGAGGAGTAGGTACAGGTAGTAAAAGGTCATTAATCTCATTCATTAAGAACATCCGATTCCTGATTGTTCGTTGTGAATTCTTGCGCCCCCGACTCCGCCTATACTTCGCGCGGCGACGAAATGTATTTATAACGATTCTAGTGCTACACCCACGACACTTGCCGATATTTTTTCTACCAAAGACATGTCCATTCGTTTCCTAGTTAAGGAAATTGGCATGATTGATGGCCGACCGAACTATTACTTGCGAATTAAATTAATCTTAAAACTGATATCCGTTCATTTCACACGTAACTTATAATTATAATCGCATCAATCTTATAAATGGAAGAAATAAAAATGAGTTGTATTAAATCGATTCCATGAATATGATATGTTTTCAATAATTTGGACGGAAATGACAGATAAAAGCAATAAGACATGAGATATGAAGCTTCCGCTATCAATCTTGGTTAAGAAACAATAAGATGGTCGCTTTTGGCGTATGGAAACTTTCCCACGATGGCGACCAACAACCGGAGTTTCAATTTCAAAGACTATCGACAATACCATGGAAATGGTAAAATCACCCGCTAAATATGTCCTGGCTGGTTTTAGTTTCACTTATATTAATTGAGAATTTCTATACAAGCCTTTATTTATATGTCTAAAGAATGTGTAAGTATTTACACAGCATACAAGTACTAATAAGGGATATAACGAATGGTGGCATCCGAAACGCGTGATTAAGTCATTGGCGCGAGCTTAAAAAAGGTAATATGGTTTTACAAGTACGCAAGTTAAAATTATATTAGCAGCTGAAAATACACGTTGTCTGTAAGTGAGATCATTATTATAAATTGGCAACGATGTTGGGATATGAGCTAACGTTACTTTTTAATAAGTTTCTCGGTAAAAGTGGGGAGTTTACTCCACTCGCTCAGTTTCAGTCGTATGGCCATCGCCTTGACATTTATTGGCGATATAAATTGTAACTTAATAACTTAATCTCAGATCATGGCCGTGGTTTGAACACACCTGTATTACTCTTTACAACGTTAATTTGTGTGTATTTTTGAAACGAGTTACGATAAACTTAAGTTAATTTGTACGTCTAATACTAAGTCTCATAACTAATAATTTTTATAGGTATTTAAAAAGATACGTAGTTATTGAGACGATAAAGTTTCAGTTATTGAATAATGATTGAAAGCTTCCTATGTCATTTAGATTAATGATCTCGATTCTCAACGTACCAAGTAGGTACATCTTAATAATAAATCGAGAACATGTCACGTGCGACAGCGTACGATTATATGAGTACGATTTATGACTAATTACACAGTTAAAATAGAAGAATGAGACTCGCTACGAGATGCATTAAATAGCCATCAACATCAGTCAAAGTTGCACTTTACATAATTTTCATTGTAAACAAACGCCTTTGGCTTTCGGCGATACAAAGCGCTCCGGACCGGTAGGTAACATACGTAATTGCTCTTGCATTTCAATTATGAGCAATTATTAAATCCCACCAATAAATTGTGTGTGTTGGGTTTTACAAAATGTTTTATGAGTACGATTTAAATCGGTACGGGAGCCTGCAATTAGTGGCGCTGATGCTTCGCTAGACGTGGAACGGTCGTATAAAGAGTGTGGTCCTGTAACAACTTCTTGGTATTGTATTGTAAAAACGTATTTAGTTCCTAAAACTTTACCCTATTACTCAAATTATCGATAATAGTTGAAAGAGCAAAACAATATTTTGTAACAAGGAAAATACTGAATGGGAAATAAAAATTTAAGCTTAATTGATAACTTTATTGAACCAATGTAACAATTATTAACTTAATTTAATGTTAGTCTGTTCCTGTTAGCGATCTTCATTTGGGTCTTTACGGCGGTCCCCAAACTAGGCGGCACCTGTATCTTGGGGACCAGAGTTGTGATACATAATGCTATTTACCACTGGAGCTTATGTAAGTATATTGGAAGTGTATATTGAGATCAAAGTGAAATTCTTGTGTCTCCCTCAAATCTATTACCGAAATACGTAACAAATTCTATCTCTGTACAAAAATTAGTAATTCCTCGGTCATCTCAAATATAGAAACTTCTCAAAAAGTACAACTTATTTATCGTATGCGACACATATTCCACCCACGTCGCATCACATCTTCGCAAGGGCGGCGCGCGACCGGTGCGCCCCCGGCGGCAGGCTAATTCTACAGTCTATATATTTGCACTGATTGCCGGGACACACTCTTATTTATTTACTACCCCCACTACTTAATACTTGACATGAGGAGTTTATTTGCAATGTTAATTCGAGAACTGGAACGCTTTTCACTTGTTGTAGGATGTTGTTCTATATTTCTTTTGGATTTATTTTGTTGCTCTGATTTTGCGTAGGCTGTTACAGTGTAAAATGGGCATCCCATGTTACAAGCGATTGCAAGATAACTAGTGAAATGTGGGTGTGCTTTGTTCATAGATCTATATTTCTCTTTAGTTTACCCATTTGAGGAACTACAGCAGGCCAATTCCCGCAATTAAAAACGTTCAACATCTAGTCGCCATCTCATCTCAGCAACAATCAATGTCAAAACTTGTCAAAAATGTAGGGAAATTAGAAGTATTTTTGACAGCTTGAGACTGAGATCAGGGGGGCAATTCTAGTAATTTTAAGAACGTTCACAGTCTGATCTCAGTCTTAATCTGTCGAAAATACGTCTAATTTCCCTACATTTTGACAAGTTTTTGACACTAAACTTGTTTGTCGCCGAGATGACACTGCGACTAGACTTTGAACGTTATAAGTTACGAGAATTGGCCTTCAGACTGTGTACGTTCTTAAAATTACGAGACGACACCAGCACCCGTAGCATTACCACCATAGAAACAGAAAAAACGAAGTACAACATTACCGATTGCTGACAGATTTTGTCGGTGGCGATGTCGAAAATGTAAAAAAGAAACGTCACTTTGTATACAAAGAGATTATGTCTATTCTTCGTAGAGTAGAGAGAGATAGAAGTCACGCTAATCGTACTGCTGTTATTCTACTGAAATCCTAAACGAGAAATCTACTTGAATCATTTTAGCATACCAAAAGTTTTTATTTATTTCTTGAAGCCAAAGCTTTTAACCTATTTACCATTCTGTTCCTACATTACTCAACATACACATACATACAAGTGCTCCTTAACAGCCTGCGCCTGAGGTGTTCCGGCTGCGTTCAGAACGGCGCGGCGGACGCATAAGCAGCTTTTTGTGCCCCAGTATTGTCGGTAAGGCACTGTGCAGATACAACGAGTTTTTGGCTAACGAGCGGATAGAAAGGCTGTTATGTCCTCAGGTTAAGGTAGCTGTTGTAACAGATTGTTCTGATAATTTGTCAGTTATGAAACTTCCAGAAGGTCAATTCTCGTAATTTAAAACGTTCAAAATTTAGTCGCAGTTTCATCTCGGCGACAAACAAATGTCAAAAACTTGTCAAAATGTAGGGAAATTAGACGTATATTTTTGACAGATTGAGACTGAGATCTGGGGGGTAATTCTCGTAATTTTAAGAACGTTCACAGTCTGATCTCAGTCTCAATCTGTCAAAAATACGTCTAATTTCCCTACATTTTGACAAGTTTTTGACATTTGTTTATCGCCGAGATGAGACTGCGACTAGATTTCGAACGTTTTAAATTACGGGAATACGGGCCTTGACTGTGAACGTTCTTAAAATTACGAGAATTGCCCCTCTGGTCATGTAATGGCATACTTGAGATTAAAAAAATACTTAATATCTGACGAAATGGTAATTAAGGATCATGAAATTTTTGTATCGACATTAAGCTTACATAATCAGCCTGTAATGCTCGCACTGCTGGGACACAGGCCTCCTCTCTCAGAGAGGAAGTGGGCTATAACCTACCAGTGCGGGTAGGTAGATGGCACATGTCTTCGGTTTTTTGCTTCTAGGACATGCCGGTTTCCTCACGATGTTTTCCTTCGCCGTTTTGAGAGCAGTGGTGATGAAATTATTTACACAAATCAAAGTGCCTGCTTGGGTTCGAACCCACGACCTAAAACTCGTAAATCGAGGCCTTTGCCACTGGGCCCCCACTGCTCACACGGACATTAAACTTAGGTAAATTATTAATAGCAGCACTAGAAAGATTCAAAACTGGCCTAGAGAGGTATCACCATCTGCCTAGCTTTTTCCCAACTATGTTGGGGTCAGCTTCCAGTCTAACTGGATGCAGCTGAATACCAGTATTTTACATGGAGCAACTGCCTATCTGACCTTGACAACCCAGTTACTGGGTAATACGATACCCCTTGGTAAGACTGGTTGTCAGACTTTCGGGATTCTAACTATCCGTAACGACTGTCAAAGATTCATGAATTACAGCCGAGACAAAAGCTTAACGTGCTTTCCGAGGTACGGACAGGTCTCGGTATGTTAAGATGGTCACCCATCCACAGACCAACCGTGGCGAGCGTAGCTTAACCTGATCGATCGACCTGTGCGGCTGTTATTATTTAGCCACGGACCCCTACCTAGAGAGACCCCCGGCCTAGAGAGGTATATTATATACTAATAAATTTTCAAATAAATATGTTATCAAGTTGCGGTATTCTGAATGGCCAGTCCATTACACAAATAAAAATTCTATTATGCTTTGCATTTCACCTTGAACAAACAGTATCAATACAACTCGTTTGCCCCTAACTCTGTTACTGGGGCAATAAAGCGTGACGTTACATACATTATTTAAGGCAAATCCACATAGTTCACCCTCTCGCCCTCCCTTTCATAGCGAACAATTAGGGTTGACGCACACCTGTCCGGCGCGCGCGCACGCCACGCGCCGACCGCTTGCGATTCCCTCCGCAATTATTCCTACGTTCGATTGTTGAATTTTATATCACCATTATTTTTATTCAACGGTATTTTTGACACGTGTAAAACGGGTTTCGTAATAAGCAACATTGTTCAGTAATTCATAAATATTATAATAATTTATATTACATTCCGCTTGAGTGATTGCATTTTTTTATTTTATAATAGCTTTTGCCAGGACTCAATTTTTTTGTAATTATTTTAGCACTGTGTTAAAAATTACACGAGCTTATGAATGATTTATAATTCTTTCCCGGAGTATACATTTCATACTTTTTACAAAGTTATGCTGCTTATGTAAGCACTAAACAGGTTAAACGAAAAAGGAACTTTAAACGTATATTTGCTCTCACAGCAGTAACTTCAAGTTGATCGCCATTATTTTATCGAATTATCAGTGATGTAGGTGTCACGGCTCGTAGGTGCAGTTGTAAACCGCGGACACAACAATAAAATAGGTTGTAAAGACATTTTACCAATTTGAGCGCGCACAATGGTCGATTGATCACAGTCACAGCGAAGAAGCGCCTTCATTGATCACTCCCTATATATTGGTGACTTGTAATACAAATAGTACTTTTATTTACGATTTTACAAGTCGTTGTTTGGGAGAAACATCTTATAAAATAATAAATATGATCTGTAGTGTTCCCCTTTTTTTTAAGTACCGAGGTCAATCAGGTAGACGGAACCCTGAATAATAATAAAAATAAAACACCCCTGGCAAACTTGTTGAAAAGCATTGCTATATCCATAATAATGCACATTACTCTACACATGCTCAGATTTAAGAGCATGCTATATGGGCACCCTACGCGATTACAAATTCAAACCATTCTAACATGGCCTTTGACGACCGGTACTTGGTGGGCCCTATCAAAAGGGGGACTTCATAAGGCTTGTAGGTCCCCCAAGGTCTATTTACACTGGTGGTGCAGCTTGTGCAACTTGTAAACGTCGCGTGTCGCGAGGGTGCGGGACAGGTGTGTCGCACCCCTTATTTGAGGGAATTTGAGGCCACAACGCATAACTATACTATACTTATTCGATATAATGTAGGGTGGCTGTTGGTAAGGAAAATTCGAAAATATTATTTGGTTTCAAATTATCTGTAGTAATCAGATGACGGGTAGTTAGACATGAGATATATCACAGTTTACAACACAAGCACAAGCCAAGCATGTCCCTAAAACGAGATTCCTTTAGACATCCCAGCATTTCATCTGACAAATATGACGTAACCAACGTCACATTGGTCTGTATTGATCTGGGCAATTTGAGGGTGGTTTTTAAAACTGCCCTTATAAAGTTATAAGTAGGTAGATAAGCCTATTAAGCGTTAAACTGACAAGGTGACAATCTGTCAATTTCTCAGGTAATAAATACAACGCAACGCAGCTGACTAACAACCAATAGGACTAATCATATGCAAATATACAGAACTTGTTTATAAAAAAATATAAATATTAACTACCATGATTCATAGTCCATACAAAACCCAGACTAGTAAAATATGTAAATTCTAACGTGCTTATAAGAATAGCTGGTGACCCTACCAACGGCTGACACTCAACGATAGTAAAAGCTCGTTACACTCGTCAAATGCAAATAAACGTGTTGTTTGAACAAGTTCAACCCTCCGTCACCGGCGCAAGCGTATGACCCGGGCGTACCCGTGATTAACCGAAATGGGTGAGAGGGTTTGACACGTCTAGTACTATTATTAATTTTGATGTATTGGTACCCTTTTTAATTGATCACTTTTATGAAAAAGTCCAGTTGTTTCTTATTAGTTTGGTGGTGGTGGTTAAAAATGTCTATACCTTTATAGATAAATGATTTTATTTCTGTAAGTAGGTTTGTACAAATACTTTTACACGTCAATCATATTATAAATACCAGACGAGGTCGGCGTTTGCTATCTTACTACTCTGAGAAAAAAGGCCTCAAACAAACTCAGAGGTCACTTTTAAAGTCCAGACCAAATCTTGGTCAGATCATGTGAAGACCATGTCGATTGCTGTCTGAAGGGGTCATTTGAGGAAAGAACCACACATATTGAGTGGACCTGTCCAGTTAGTGTACGCAATTGTCAGTAATAAAATATTTAAAAAAATTGTGCAGCTCAACTCAAAACTTAAGGAGCTCAACGATTCGACGGACAATACCAAAGAAAGGACAGTTTTTGTACTAGGCACTCCTCGCCATTAAAATCAATCATCAGTCACCATTCAAAGAAATTGATACAGAGTCAGCCATCGAGTTTCAAAATTACACAATATAAACAAAAAGTTGAACTTTTGTGAAACAAGAAGATCACTCACATAAGAATATGTTCAACTAAATTTTTTGGTTGAATGAATTTTCTATTCCCGTGAATTAGCAAAACAGAAACCATGTTTACTCCTAAAGAAAACAACCAAGAAATAGACACTCAAAGGATATTTCCAGAAGTATCACTCGCTAAGAGGATAGATAACTGATAACAAAAGTATAAAAGACGGCTTCAGCTGCAGTTTTCTAAGAGGCTATCGACACCTCAGATCGTAATCATTGGACGATTAAAAATAACAAAATCGCCAGTACAATCACCATGTTTATCTGTTTTGACCACAAGTATCATGGCTATTCTTCGCCATCGTCCTTGATTATATCAGTGACGTAGACATTTGTTAGAAGGCTTTAGGTGCTGGGGCCACTGAATCAGCGCGCAATGATGACGCAAAGATATTACTTTTCTTAAAAATTTTAAACAGGCCTTTTACTCATATGGCAGAGGTTACTTGAGGTCAGCCCACTCAGGGTTTTAGAAAAATCTCTTTTAGGGCACCTCAATATTTTCTTTTTTATCTTCAGTATTGGGGTCTGAAAGTTACACAGCCGCCACTAAACTGTTTTGTGACTATAATAGATTTCAGTAAGTATAATACTGAAACATAATGTAATGAGTGTTTTTTTTTAAAAGACCTTTTGTTTTAAAAAGTTTTAAAGAAAAGTGTGATTTTAGTTGGTATGTTTTTCAGGACGTAAAAACTCTTTGGCTCTCGCTACTTTAGTGGCCACATAACAATATTGAAAGTGTGAGTGAGAATAAGAATCCATTATATCCATCTGATCGGCGATAGTATTCATGTATTTCAACGCTATTGTATACTTTCGGGCACTTTGAGAGGTCGATCCTTAGATCATCGCTGTTTAATGGGCAACATTGAAGAACATTCAACGTTTGTCATCGTACTATTGACAGATTTCGTCTTTTGTTCGACAGATAATTTCTGTATCGAAGTTTTTTTGCGTTCTTTGGGTCTGTGATTTACTTTGAAGTGTTTAATTTTTCACTATTATAGTGTTCTTTAAACTGAAACTCTGAACAGAGTAGGTAGGTCAATATTCAATTGTATAAGAGAAATACACTGTCAAACACCTATTAGGTTAAATATGTACTCAATAATTACAGCTTACATGTGTTTTATTTGAGCTGCAATACATTCACTGACCCAGAGGTTTCTGTAAGTAAATAAATTTCATTCATAATCTCTGGCGGGTAGTCGCACCGCTCCATTCCCACGCATGCAATATGGATTTCACTTAGCATAGATAGTTCATGAACCACACCATGAATAATAGACAGCTGTATTTTTGCTGTGTAATTGACACAGCGCAGTTCTACGCTCGAATATAAACTTATGATATAGTTAAAACGATTAATCTGTCTCGGTTGGTGGTAAAATCCGGACGCGAATAATGAGACGAACCTCATCCGAGTCACTGTTGGCTTGCGTGCCAATTATTGACGTAATTATTTTGAAAATATTGCCGGCCTTTTGTGATATTTAACACTCTAAAGTGGCCATATTTTTTAATCACCCGTCGTGGGCGCCATTTATTCCGTCGCCACGAGGCGTGAGGCTCAGATTGTCAATTGACTCTTTATAACGGATGCGCGTCTCGCTGTATTAAAACTTTAAATCAAGATGAAATAAAATCTTTAATGCTCAGAATGAAAAATTAATACCAAAAAGATCCACTTGGCGCTACGATAGTATCGAACAGCTCGGTACAAAATTAAAAATCTGTTGGCAAATAAATAACGTCAATTATGCCTTCTCTGTGTCATTAAATAATTTTCGCCGCAATTTGTTTACACGTTTCCAAATAATTAATGCTTCAATTATTTTATTTAACAACTCTAATCAAGTATGTTAGTTTGTTGCATTACCCATCTCGAAGGGGAGTCTAGCACTTGCATATTTATTAAAAAGTAAAAGCATCTGTTTAAAAAATATCTGCTGCATATGATAAAGCACAGGTCGACTGTCTGTTTGTTTGTTTGAGTTATGTTTACGTTTAAGGTACTTCGATAAAATCATAACCACCTTATAGGTAATATTATGTAGGTAACATGATATTCTATCGAATCAACAATAATATTTATCATCAAAAAAGAAAAATAAAGTTTTGATGGAACAGATCCCTACTCCACAATATTAAAGCGAGCTTAAAATAAGTAATTAACAATTTTTCTGCGCCAACTGGGCACTAAGTATAAACTGATCTGAGCGACGTATTAACGAGCTTGGACGCGAAATTAAAACGTATTCCAGTGTTATCCCCGCTATTAAACACGGCACGGCAGTAATGAGATTGTGAGGTAATCTCTGGTTTCGTTAGTGAGACCACTTCTCGCGCCCGGTATGATCAGCTCACAGGTATTATCGTGCGTGAGCGACAACTGAGAAGTGGCTGCTGATTACGCCGCGTTCACACGGACACACGGCTATTAGTCCCCACGAAAGCCCTCCATTTATTTCGATTATCAATTAGTCCTTAACACCTAGACATGCGATAAGCCACCGACTTTCAACTTTAATGCACGTTTAATTAAAATGAAAAAGTTCCTCGTTATGGTCTATAATGAAACGGGAAAAATGTACTTAAGGAGACGTATGGGCGATTTTTCTATTTCAAGAATCCGCCACCTGTGGCCAGTATGTTGGGAATACGCGGATTTCGCTGGGAGCTGTGTTCTATTGCGCTGGGAGGCTGCGACGGCGCATTAAACTGTCTCACAGGTAATGGATTGGGAATTTCATGCTCCAAAGGTCGATTTAAATTAATTTACACATTAAAAAGACTAAGTGGACTGGCTCGCGCGAAACAAGAAGTAAATAGTGTTAATCCGACTAGCGACGGACGCTGCGCCGCCGCCGTTCTTTAGTCTGAGCTGTGATATAAATAAGTATTTGTTGTGTTTAGTTATTGCAATGCCTTTTCAATTCATTGTTTAGTTGGCTAACAATGTTTTTATTAATTGGTGCTTATTCCATTAATTTATAGACCACTTTGGATAAAATAAACATTGTCCCTTGTAACGGCTAGGGCTTTGCAGGTAGGCTGCACAGGCCGCTAACAAATTAAGTTAGGAAGTCAAACACCTAGTTAATATTCATAGGTTTAATAGGTTACAATAATTACATAATAGTAGACTAGGTCGCGGGTAAGGACACACTATAGTTCTGAGCTCAAGCACACCGGTAAGGTTGGAAGGGTACCATCCTTGGATCTACGGGATGCAGGCGCGGCGCAGTTCAGTCACGCATGCAGTGCGCAGTTCAGCCACGCATGCAGCGCGCAGTAGGTAAGCGCACAGTATGGCGGCCACGTATGTAGTGATGCAGGTGTGCGTGGAGTACGCAGTTCAGCTACGCATGGAGTGCGCAGTTAATGAGCTGCCCAGTCCTCAGCCTGGACGTAGAACCCCTAGATTTGGGGTACCAGTATCTTGAGGACCAGGGAATCACTCCTGCTTGCTATGCAAGCGGAAGTAAAAATGACCGAGTGTTCTTAGAAAATTAGTGTTGTGCCATGATTATAGTGATGTGACTTACAACTTACTAATTATCAGTCGACTATTTGCCGTTGAGACCCTCACAACGCTACACCCTCACACAGCAGTGGGAATATTATAGGCTGATTATGTAAACATTGTATACTGACTTCATTTGTTTAGTCAATATCTATGTCTAATATTTTTAAGCTTCGCGAAAAAAAAGGTTCTAGCTTTATTTTCGATTAAAGTAGTAATGACTATGGCAATAGGTTCACCCTATTACATGGGACTTAAACATAACTGGTGAAATGGGGGCGTAGGTACTATTTTAGTTATATCTCTGCCCAACCTTTCGGGGATTACAGGCGTGATGTTATGTTTTTTTTTTGTTAGCCTATGCTGTCCTACTGCTTCCAGGAACTCTTTTCCGCGCCACCCCAAACTAGTAAGTAGTAATAAGTATGCAGGGTCGTCGGATATAGTTGAAGTTTAGGAAGAAACGGATTGATGTTTTCGGATAAAATAGTATTTAATTAATAGAAAACAAACAGTTCATTTATCAAACTAAATTTCATTCGAAAACATCCATCGTTTTCTTACTAAACTTCAACTATATCCGACCACTCTGCATACTTATCTCTTTTGTTGACCGTACCTAGAACCTCGAATGTTATATATTATTAAAAACATACATTTCATTAGAGAGATACAGTTTTAATTCTCTATCCACCAGACAGTGATGGCTTTATATTTACATATTTGCAACTCTATGCTCTTATTTTCCTTAGCTCTTCGTCGTTCTTTTTAATTTTGCATCTTAATTATGTTTTCATTATTCTTATCTACCCCTAATATTTACTTTTAAGCAACTAACGAACAATAATATTCACCTAGTTATCAAAAATACACAAATCTAGTTATCGAAAATAATATATGAAAGTTCCACGTAAACTTAAAAAAAAAAAATCATCTGGGTACCTAATTTTAAATATACTTCAGATAATACGTTGGTACCAGGCTTACTAAGTCGGCTTCAAATAGCCTCAGACCCTACCACAACTAAAGGGTTAATATAAAATTCAAAGAAAGCATTTCAGTTAGAATGCAAAATCTTTGTTAATGATTGGCGGCGGATATTTAAGATGTTTGCAGACAAAACAAGAAGTGAATCGAATATCGAACGGAAGCCCAAGTCTTGGATATTGACCCTTTGAGACCCTTCGCCCAAATACAATGAAGGACCAAGAAAAATAGAGTGGCAGGAACGCGCGCCGACACATCTGCCCACTATCGAATAAATCTACTAAAATAATATTTTTATTTTGATTACGCATGCACGGGTTGGGCAGATGTTAGAAACGATACAGACGGGGTGTTAGATTGACCAGCAGTGTGCTTTTCTAATGGTCAACCGAAATATTTCATTCAAAAAATGAAAAAACAAAACTCGATGTGTTAGGGTTGAGTTGATAGTCCTCTGAGAGACGTGCATATTTCGTTGTTTCAATCTGAATATTAGTGTTATAACTATTTCAGGACAAGCAAATGTTTGTGAAAATACCAAATCAATGTAATAATCATAGTCGTCATAGGTAATAAAGTATACTTTACATAACTAAATACTTCGTATAAGTTTATGTTGCGAGCACAGATATCTAACACGAAAAAAATGCATTGTAATATCGGTTAAACATTCGATACTTTCAACGCTCATGTGTCAGACAACCTAAGGGTTGTTTCCAAGTCGCCAGTCACTGACCAATACGATATGGGCATTAATAGGGTTCGTACATTATCTACTTATTGACCGAGTACAAGGTGTGAAAGAGTTTAGAGCCCCGAGGTAAGTGTTATATTACAGTGTTAACTATACCAACTTATAGCTGTAGATGCAAGATAAAAGGGCAGTTGAGCTTGTTAGTAAACCTCATTACGCCACTCAACTAACATTATCAATGGAAATTTTAAATTAGTATTCGGCAAGTATAAAACTTCATTGAATTTCATAGGTAAATAGATATGTCTAGTTATCATCTAGTAATAAGTTCACGTAGTATATGCCTCGATCGGTTTATAAGACAAAAAATACAGAGTAGCCATGCTTAGCCTCGCATAACATTAAAACCTTTTTGTAGTCCTCTCGCATAAATTAAATCGAAAGGCAATTAGTCTAAAATAATTTACAACTTTCGTATCTCGTTTGTGACGGCTTTTCTCTAAGTTTATGATTTTAGAAAGAAAATAAACTTTGTTTGTAAAACAATTCGTTAGCTTATTAAAAATCTCCGTTTTGCAGAGGAAAAATGGTCAAGTTTGAAGTGGACCGTACGAATATTGTAGTTCTTTACAGAAAAAATAATATTTTAGAGAAATCTCTAAGGTATAATATAAACTGAGGACACGGTTGGCGCAGTGGCTGAGCGATCGACTGTTGCCCTGCGTGTCACGGGTTCGATTCCCGCACGCAACAAATATTTGTATTGCCTACAGGTAGTTGTTCCGGGTCTGGCTGTTTGTGTACGTGAGTTTAAATGTTTGTAAACGCACCCACGATACAGGAATAATTCCTAGTGTGGGGCAACGTTTATTAAAAAAAAAAAAACTCTAGTTGTAGATAAGTTCAGGGGTGTGTGTTGAGTCTATTTCAATCATTCTAACGCATGTTTTGCAGTAAAAGGTATATTGTAAACGTAAAAATACAGTACAAGGTAAATGTACATAATCGGTAAAACAGTCAAAACTTTTACAAGCGTTTCACGAGTGTGGCGTACACACACGCGATCCTGATTTTGTCTTTTTAGGAGTCCGTTTAGGATTTTTGCAACAGTTTGTAACACTATTTTGTATTTTGACAAATTATAACTATCACCCGGTTTATGAATTGAAAATTTCAAGTTGATAACTAGTCAAACTCTGCTTGTACTTACCTATATGACGAGAGACTGCAATAATCTAGGAAGAAATGAGTAAAGTCTAGTAGATTTCCTACACAAAAAGATGAAAATATGTGTGGCTGACATCTTTCAGTATCCGACGCTCTTTCGTATAACTTCGATTTATCCATTTCAAGGCACAGAACGCTAAAACAAATCGATTTGACACACAGCGGCGGCGTCACAAAAGAACGCCTGCGCCCGCGCCGCCCACCATCTATGTAGTACAAGTAGTATTCCGCAATTTTACAAGTCATAAAAGATACTAATAAATAAAATTTGTGTCGTTCTGTGTGACAATAATGGGTAAAGCGACGCCGCGGTGCAGGGCGGGTCTAAGTGCTAACTGTCGTACAGGTACGAAAGGTTCGTAGTATGTAGATTTTATTGTACATAGAAATCGTTAAAATGTTCTATGCGTGGTTTAGTGGGCGTATGATTAGATGTTATAATTTATTTGTGGCGAAAGAATTTTGTGGTCTGTAAAATGAAGCTATTGGTTCGTGTAATTTCGTAAAATAAATAATAAGATTTAATTACTCGTGATAGAAGAAGATTTATTTGTAAGCATGCGCGTGCACAGGGAACCTAAGCTTTTTATGAGGTGGGCAGCTACCTTATAAAATCGAAATATGGTATGACCATTGAAGTTTTTTATCTCATTAAAGAAACGATACCACAAAAAATTAAAACTGTAGCTCAGCAATGTATTAGTATTTTGTCGTTTATGTTTGACAGAATCGTCTCCTGATCACACGTGTACCTGATGAGGTACACATGTGCGTCAAATTGCACAAATATCATCCATTCATTGGTTCTGGGACACTTGCGCGAATCCTTTTTCGCGAAAGACTTGCACTTGCTTCATTATAGTTTGCGTCATCTTGAATTTAGATTTCGACTCCATTTGTGTTATCACTTTGGTCTGGTTTGTGGTGAAGATGTAACAAGAACCTATAGATAAATTAATTGCAAACCCCGCGCCTGATATGCATGCTGTGCAGACTCGGTTCCATGTCCCAGACAGTTACTGCCGTGGTAGAAAGCACAGGCAGTTTGCTGTGCCTCCATGTCCCACTGTTACGCGTGCTAAGCCCCCAGTATCTCGTACTCTGGCCGGACTTAATTTTTCTGTGGATTCTTCACCTAACAATCGATCTATTTGCGGATGAATGAACGAATATTTTATTAGCATGTCAGAAGTATTGTGAGAGGGATTCATAAAAGGGTCGGAATTAAAAAAAAAAATGTTTTATAAGGCTGGTTCAAGGCGGCGCGGGAAGGAAGAGTTCCTGGAAGGATTTGGGGGAGGCCTTTGCCCAGCAGTGGGACAGTATAGGGTAAGGAAAAAAAAATTTAACCTGAGGGGCATTTCTCGTAAGTTTAAGAGCGTTGACAGTCTTAGTCTCAATATGTCAAAAATACCTCTAATTTCTCTACATTTTTGGCAAGTTTTTGACATTTGTCTGTCGCCGAGATGAGATTACGAATATATTTTGAACGTTTTCAATTACGAGATTAGCCTTCTGAACTTTATAATTTTATATTTTCTTTTTTATGTGTATGTGTCTCTGTCTTTAATTACTGTAATTGGTTTTTAACCGTGTTATCTAAAGATAATAAATAAATTTAATCAGGTATCGTTTGTGGATATAATTTTAAAAAAATACAATGGATCTACTGCAAGTCTAGGACTAGCAAGTTTGCAAAAAAAAAGCAAAAAGCTTGATAAAAATAGGTAAAAAAATCTTAGTTTGTATAATTTGTATCATTTTGTTACCTTTTCACAGTTGTCACTTGTTTCCTACTACCTACGTAATTTCTATGGAAATGATAGGTAGGTACGGGTTACGTTGATCCAAATAATTTCACAAAACTGGTAAATCAAATAGCATTCTAAGAGACACATCCAAGAGTGATCAGGCTCTAAGAAATCGTGATTTGGTTAGGTACCTACCTAGGTATAGGAATACTGCTTCGAGATAAACCACTTAAAAAAAATGTTTAAAAGTAGTATCTAAAAAAAACAATATTCTCTTCTTAAATAATAAGCAATACAAAATATTGGGTTTAAATATACATTTATAGGTTTTGTTATAATACCTAGTAAGAAAAGTAGACAACTCGACAGTCAGACTGATACTGATACATTAATAAACAGATTAGTAGAGCCACCTACGTTTAAGATTAATTCCCATTCCACTATTTAAGTATTGATTTATAACATTCAAGCCTTTACCCCGATGTAAGTAAGCACTTCGCCTTTAACCTAAGTTGAAAGTAATTTGTAATTTTCAAAAGGAATTCATTTACAAAATTTTAAATCCGAGAACGAATAGGCTCAGGCTTTAGAACCAAAACAATAATAGCCAACGATATTTCGCGCGTATTTGCAGATATTTGTAAAGCAGTGATATCAATTTTTGCAGCCAGGTAGATAATAAATGACCCACTGGCCCAAAATCCTGGCCGTTGATATAAATCTTTAACGCTTCGACACATTTTGACCACACGTCAGGATTATGATCGGTATAAAATACTTCGCATTGTAGTTCTGCCTTTAACGTCGCCGTACAATGGACACACGTCTAACTTATAAATTTTGGCGCGAACAAAGGCGCCATATTGACAATGTAACATCGATAACAGACGCTCGGACAACCCGAGACGGCCATATTAAAATATATCCCAGCCTCGAGATCGGAGTAAATCAATAAAGATGATGGTTTAAATCATCTTTAGTGTATAACCAGTCAAAAAGCTGTTTCCAATTCGAAACAGAGTGCTACCGAACGTCAGCTTAGTGTAAGTATACCTTGCATTAATCCATTCCAAAGAAGCGCACAAAAAGCCTTCCGCTCAATTTCCCTCGAAACGTCAAATGTTTGCTTTCGAAAAGGATTTTAAAATGCAACGACTTTTTGTGTGAGTATTCCAACGGGATTACCGTATGCAAAGCAGTCACGGACAGCAAGCGTCGGTGTTACTTACTAAACGTGACTAAAACGCAAACTCTGATGTTTGAGGTGATAGAGACTTGATATTTACATGTGCAACTAATCTTTGACACATGTTAAATAAGATAAATGCAGTAACCTGAAAGTTTTAATTGATTTTCTTGTATTAATCTGGTTTATACAGAGATATTTTTAGATCTAATCCCCTCCACGGTAATATCTAAAGTAACGTAAAAGTTAACGTTACAACTGATACGTCAGGATCGGCCGGGGTACAATGGAAACTATTTGATTGCTTCATTATGCAGAATCGGACTCGGTTCATTGTATATCATTTCGCATGTTATATCTGTTCGTATCCTAATTTAATCATCTTGAAGATTGGACCACCGGGGAAAGCGATGTAACGGGTGGCCCTTCGATTTGCGATTGAACTTTTAAGACAGTTCACATTTAGGAGTGATTTGTTTTTTTCCGATTACCGATAATATCTAAGGACCTAATGACTCGAGTTGGGTAAGAGATTTGAATTATGTTATCAAGTTAACTCTGATATGTACAGATAATTAGAATTTATGAAAGTAAACTTTGAATGCAATTAATAATTATGTAGAGAAATGGGTGTTGTGGAGGAGATTGAAAACCTGATTGAGAATGGAGTCGTTAAACGAGGATGGAGGACGATACTACGTTTGATGAAGATGGTTATGGAAATAATACTTATTCCACTTTTTGTTTATTTCTAACAAGCGAAGCCCTTAGCAAACTGACAAAGCAACTTATAAAACAGTTCAAGATCATTTTCATTTTTAAATATTTTCCGTGTAAAAAGAACCTGGTCTAACATCGTCTTTAATCTGTGCACCAACTATAAACTGTCGTATAATGAAAATATAATTATTTTCAATTCTATAACAGCAACAGCCTGTATCTAAGTTAAATCTCCCTCGATGTTCGCAATATCGGAAGAGTCTCGTATTTGGTATTATTTATTTGAAACGCGCAGAAAACGGACAATTCTGATGCCTTCACGAAGCTTTCATTCCTTTGATCCGTTTCAATTTGCCTGACGTCTTATTTTCTACGCGGTGGTCCAACTGATCGTTCGAACAACTATCAAGAAAACGGTTTTTTATTGAAGAAACTTTTATAATATTACAAGCTACTGTTTATATTCTGTATTTTTTTATGTTATGTGTGTGTTCTGTTTTTCTGTAAGAAAAATGTAAGCTTTGAAAGTTTATTAAAAATACTTACAAGAGGAAAAGGTACTTATGTAAAAAAAAGTTCATAAAAACCCACGCAAAATCTAAATTTAAAAAAATATTACAACGTAAGTAACTCGTAGTGCTAACATTGCCTATAATGGTTATAAATGTTTTCAGATTAGTACATAAGTAATCAAATTACTTAGTAAGTAATATAATGAACAGATTAAGACTAAATTAATTAGTCTAGGGTACCATTTCAGCGATAGATAATTAAACGGAGTCTAATCGTGCTATATTATAGATTCGCTACCATGCAATAAGTTCCATGTTTATACATGGAATTTAGTAAAAAAGGTAGCGAATCGGCGATAAGCGGTCGGGATAATCTGGGTACTTGGGCAATAAACTTAGACATTCTGATAAAGAAAGTCTCATAATATCTGTTTTAACATAAATCCGTGATTAAAGCAACAAAACTAAGGCGCTTCTGCACCACAAATCAGTAACTGCATTTAACGTTAAACGTATTTAAAACTTCATTATATTAGCATCTTCAAATTGTTGTCAGGAATAGAACTATGTATTAAATTCGTTCGATTGTTGCATATATATGGTGCAAATTTGCCTAAATATTAAATTCCTCTCGCATAGAAACATGGACAATACAAAAGTATTAAATAAATGCATCCGACACTGTCATGCAAATGTAACAAAGAACGTCACTAAAATACAATTTTAAAATTTATGTGTATGCATTATAGACACAAAAAGTAAGCACCCGCAAACCAAACCTAGTAGTTACAGCATTTAATCGCGCATTTGCTGTAAGCTGAATAATTGTTTTAAAACTACTAGCTTCTAACATGATTGAAGACCTCTTCTTAAGGATTCGCCTTCTAGCGATGCAGTAATGCGGTACTAAGGAACAACTGATTGATAAAAGCTATCAAGAAATATTCTTGCTATCTAATCTGTGTGTTTATTTTTTGTTTTATGCATTTCTACGACGTTGCGGCGAATACAGAGATCTTGGAATTAAGACAGTGCGCACAGCAGAGTCAAAATAATTGACTAACAGACGGAACAATTTTAGTCTTGTCAAAATAAAACAGTTTAGTTGTGTTTGTCGCAGATCATTGTTTCCATAGAGTGATAGTAGTGTCGTAATAATAAATCTTAATTTGGCATTCTAATTGCGGAACACACTTACAATTACAAAGAAATTGATAATCCATTGCTTTATACGTTTGTTCTTCTACTCAACAACGTTAATAACGCAATGAATGTAGTTGAACTGTCAAAATGAAAGGCATTGCCGTTGTAAGTGTGCTACGCACAGATGACCATGCGTACATAAGAGGCAAATCAGTTTTGTTTTGCCAAAAACACGGTGCCTAATAGTTGGAAATGTGCGTGCTCACAATGCGATAGTCTGATTGTCTCAGGTTTGTGCCCAGCGTGAAGTAAAACATAGAGTAGCAGTGCCTAATCAACCTGCGTAAGTAAGAATCAAGGTATTGAAGTAAAACGGGTTCCTATTATCGCAGCACTAGTAAATTGTCATTACTTAGCTCTCTCTATCTTTGTTCGGTTTTCTTTACGACTTAAAGTGGCGAGTGTCCTTTGAAAAAAGGGTGAAAGGATTTATTTAATGGCCACGTGGGAATAATTAAACTACCCACATTAATAGTATTCAGGGTAACTGTCCCTACTTTCTTATACATGGGAAACTTTAAGAAAGTGTCTTTTCTTTTTTTGGATGAAATGGCTTTTACTTTTGCTTGTTAAATTGTTAAGATTTATTCCAGAGAAATGGCTTGAACATCCGGCTGTGAGTACAGACGCCAGCACATCACAATCAAATTTATTTAATAGATTTTCAACTTTATCTCTAAATCATTAAGGTTCAAGGTTGATTGGGAAAATTTTACAGTTTCGGGTAGCTTATCCTGTTGGTGTCTGTACCTAGTGAAACTGAATGATGTGTGCAAAACATTACTGAGCTCGTTGCTCGTAACGTTATTCCTGGCTGTTGTAGGGTAGGCAGCATTTCAGTAATAACAAAACCAGTATGAACTGGCCTCTTATTTTATTAATATTCTGTAGGTACTATGCTAAGCCAGTTCAAGGTTCATATATTTCTGACGTGCGGCCTGTTGTACCTTCGTGTATATTAGGTAAAATAGCCGCTGGCGTTGATAATAAAAATGGCTACTTAAATATAGAAATCAGTAGTTGTGTCTTTATATTACCAAATAATCTTCGCAAGGATCTTTCGCAAATATAATGCACCCATTGACGAAGAGCCAGTACTTGAGATACAAAAACGTATACAAAGGGAACATTAGTAACGTGGCATGAAGAAGTGTAACAGTACACTCAGTAACAGGCATAACAATGGGGTATCGTTTTCTTCGAAGAGCCATACGAAGCGAGCCAAAAAGAGCCAAAGCCGCCGCCACGTCTGCGTGTCCCGCGTTAAATTTAGCGTTAGTGATCCCATTTGAATGTGAACGTAACCTTTGAAAGTGAGAGCTGAAAGTAAAAGAAATGTAGCACACGCTTGTATAGGAGTAAAGGGATTAAAACGTCACAGTACACGAATTATGTCATTATCCAATAGTTAAATAGAATGCAGCAGATGTAGAGTGTAGTTAAAAATATTTACAGTAAAACATAAAATAAGTAAGTGAGTAGTTGTGGCCAAGTCGTAACGGCTGCGGCTTACGAGTTGCAGGTCATAGGTTCGAACCCGACGGCGCTTTACTTTGTGTAAATTATCTCACCGCTGCTGCTCTCAAAGCGGTGAAGGAAAACATCGTCAGGAAACCGGCATGTCCTAGAACCAAAAATTCGAAGACATGTGACATCCACCAACCCGCACTGGGCCCGCGTGGTGGATTACGGCCCCTCCCTCTCACCAAGAGTAGGCCTGTGTCGCAGCAGTGGGATTAGTTATTTTAAGTCTGTAAGATTGAAACTAGACAAATGAGATTAAGGAGTTTGATAACAACAGAATGACAGAAGTTAATTTTGGTATTCAATTGTTAGAGTGGGACTTTTTAGGCGGCGATTCGATAATTGGACGAGAATTAAGAGTGAAATTTCAAGGACGCGTCACGTTTTGGCAAGTTTCGTTGCATGAGAGAGAAGAAAAATATAACTGTATCTGTCTCTCACACTAAATCTTCCTAATTCTTTATTTTTTAAGAGGTTTCACTCAAACACACATTTTCTTTTAATTTCAATTTAATTAATCAATCTTATTTCACTAAAACTTGCAAATGAGAACACTGTAAGTAGTTATAGCCCTGTGCAAGTTAAGTAAACAAAAAGATTAAATTTAACTATAAAGTAAATTAAATATGCAAACAAAACAATTTAATTTAGTAGGTACTTAAACTTTTATAGCGTAATAGATCGGGAGCCTACCTTCAACCATGAGCTTTCATATCTACGTATGATGACTTCATTAGCATAATCGGCTGTAAGCTCCCCTATTGCTACTTTAATTTTCCTTTAGGCTATAATAAACACTATGGTGATACGTAACGTACTGAATATAGATGCAAAATCTATTTATGTAAACTTTTCGCACAAAAAAGTGCAAAGGCAAGGCAGTCAACCAAGGGTGGTGAAGATGGTAGGTGCTTTGGTGAAGAGGGACAATGATAAAAAAAAAACTCTTAATACTAGGTACACAAATACATAAATAGGTTATATACACATACATACTATTTCTATAATATATATTTATAATATATATATATATATACAAAGTCAAGGGAGAGTGATGTTGAGATAACCCCTGCGCAATTTTTTTGAAAATTTGTTTTGAAAATAACTCTGCAATTTCCGCTTAAATGCATACCGACTGGTGGCCGTCCTGATATCAAGAGGAAGCGCATTCCAAAGAAGAATGGACTGAATATGAAAAGAAGAATTAACAAAGTCAGACGTATGAGAAGGACAGAGGAAGAGAAGATTGTTAGAAGAACGCAGATTCTTAGCGTGTGAAGAACATAGATATTGGAAGTGAGATACGAGATAAGAAGGAGGAGTGGGAGAGTTGAGAAGGAAGAAAAGCCTGGTCAAAGCGCGCAAACTTCTTCGTTGGCGAATGGACATCCATTTGAGCTCAGACCTATAGCTCGACACATGGTCATATTTCCTGAGGTTGAATATGAACCGGATACCATTATTGAGCTTATCCAGCAAAACCGCATTCAAATCAAAGTAGCATACGTCACCATAGTCGATTATAGGGAAAATCAAATTCTGCACAAGCATGGCATGCAAATCTATCTACTATACAAATAAATAAATTGATGTGCATGTTTGTAATGTCAAAATAACAGCTTTTTAGTAATTATAAGTATGTACGGTACTTAGAACAAAAACACATTTTTTTTATGTGTCTGTCTGTTTATTCCGGCTAATCTCCTGGACCGATTTCGACGGAATTTTCACTGGCAGATAGCTAATGTTTATAAAAAGTAATTTAGGTAGTACATTACTAATTTTATTTTAGAAAAAGAGTTAGGGTTCCGCGCAAAAAATCAATACCCATGAAATCTAATGTTTTCCATCATGCACGCGAACGAAGTCGTGGGAACAGCTAGTCCTATATAATGATATAAATAGCAGATAGAACAAATGAAACCAGACTGACCAGCATGTATTTTTATGACATCAATCAAGGCACGTGTATATTCATGAAGCGGGGATACAGATACGAAATAACACGTTGCCTTACATCCTGATTCAACTTTCGCGAATTTTTCATTAGTGTGCGGTCCCCACTTAAAAAGTTACAGGTGACATCGTAGGAGCAGATGGCAATAACTGGAAGTGTTGACACGAGTTTCAACATTAAATCAACGATTTTATCGACCAACGTCTGAATCTTACAAATCGAGCCTTCCGGAAGTGATTGCATTTTGAAGAGTTAATAACAATTACCGTTACGATTGATTATTGAAAGGTTTTTATACGAAAGAAAACATTGGGCGCATGAATAGCATTTCATTCACACTGGCCGGTTCGGGGACTTAAAATGTTGTTACCCTGCGTTATTTGTAATTGTTCGGCGACTTTAAATGAGTGATATTAATGATATTTACATTTTATGATGGAGCGGTATGTAACAAGGGAACGAGCGGGATTCCTTCACTCGTCAACCAGGAACAAATTCTTATTGATATAAAAAATGGATGTACAGTAGTCCGAGAGATGCTTCGCTCGGGAAATCTTTGAATGACATTGCTTTGTGATACCAGAGAACCACAGACACGTTAAGGGCTCAGACAAGGATCAATATTCTTTTAGACACCTACTTGGCACAAGCTAAAGCCTTTGTAAAAAGATTAGCTAGTCAACAAGCAGTGCAGTGCTTACGCAGGCAGGCGAACTTACAGACGTCTCGTTTAATATCAATAACATAAATGTGACCGTATTTTATAACTTTACATATATAAAAAAAATTAAGATCTATTTTGATCCACAGGTAACATTAGAACTGTCCAGAAATCGTTTCAGACTTCCGACAAATGCTTTTGCAATTATACACCGTAGACCCTTTGTCAGGAGCTGAAGTAACGCGAAAGAGTTGCCAGCAAAACGAATTGTCCTCACCAGGGGAAAGGAAAATTCAGACAATTAAAAAGCCACGTCTATCACCCTCACAACACACACCAACAATTTCGTACCGAACGCAATCATATTACGTCATAAAAATGACGAATAGGCATGTAAGCACGCAACCAGCGTGCACGATGACATGTCTGCAACGGCTGCAAAAAGCTGCAACACGCTGTATTGCCGGGTTGGTGTCATCTGATAGTGCACTCACGCATAGACCATTCATCTCCGGTATTTATTGGCGCGAAGCGGATGCCGCTTCTGAATCGTAAACATTCACTGTTACGTACTGAACATGTATGAACATTGAATTGATTTTGTGATTGAGCAGTTTCTTATAGGTTGCTGAATTGTTATTATACTTTGTGATCTGGGAAGGTAGAGTTGTTCTGAGTATATTGTTGCTCGATAAGGTAACAGAATGATAGATGTCATAGATATGTCGATGTTTAGTTATGTCCGCATACTGAAAACTTTTTGCAGGCGTAGATTATGATTTGTCTTGAGATATACAATTCTTGAATTTTCGGTTATGTTTGCATTTTGTAGGCAAATGTTGTTCATAGTTTTTAGGAATCACGTCGAAAAATTGGTTAAATTTCTATTTAATCCTAATCTTTAGTTTTTTTTAGTTTACTATTTATTGCTCTTTGTATTTTGATACCCAATAAAATACATAATAATATCTTTAATGAAGCGTTATAATTAGCTGGCTACGCCTGCCGTTGTGATTACTGAAATAAATGTCAAAAATATGTTCAAATGTTAATAAAATTTATGTCCAATAATTGTCACGGTTTATAGGCATCTTACGAAAACGAAATGTTCGAAAAGTGTTCTCTCACATTAAAAAAGTTTATTTTCCACTAATCTCCCTTGTGATCTCTATCGGAATTATATGACATTTCATATTAAAACGTAATTATGAACAGCAATAAATTAGCGCATGATGGTGTTCGAAATAACTCATCAATTCTTTAAAACCACTCTTAAAATTTATTATGAGTAACTTATTTTTATTTATATGTCTTAATTGGACATGTTACTTGTATGAGTTGGTTTGACTAATCAACACGATCGTGTCCCCAAAGATAGTTTATCTATTATACAAGCTTTCTAAAGATAAAAGTCAAATTTGAGATTATAAAGCAATAATGTTAGTTATAAAAACTTGATTTTATTATGCCATCAATCTTGTAGTCGGCATGTAGGATGTGTCTTACCAACGGATGAGTCGTGTGAGGTTTCATTTTATTAATTTTATAATAGCATTTTCGTAAAAATTGGTATCACATAATTTGGAAAAGAAATAAGATGAACAAAAAGAAGTTTTTGATTGACATATTTTTTTGGCTGAGAGAGTTATGAGCCGAAACCAAGCTTTTTTACAATAGTGCAAAAAAAAACTTGTATTTGGTTCCATGCTAATTGGAGATATGCACTTTCATGTCATAAAAAATCATCAGTTTCTGTTTCTGATCGGTTATCACTGTTATCAGTAAAGCGAAGCAAAGTAAACTTGCTGCATCTTTGGTTATGGTGATAATACTTTCCATACAATACAATTTAATTACTTATGGAGCAATTAAACGTCACAAGGATTTAACATATGGTACCTAGGTCACATTAATCACAAGATTAGTCTAAGAAATTATATTTAAACCCGCCTTTGCTACTGGAGAAAGTGGTTTGTTTATATTATTTTTCATAAAACTGCCATAATTCTACCAGTTTTTGTTTTGTCTAATATTTATGTTATTATACGCGTAAATGGCATAAAATCGCTTTTGCCGTATAAACTATCACAAAATGTGCCATAAGCAAGGATCTTTACTGCAATATTCAAGTCTACCTGTAATTCAAGGATAGCGTTGATGTGATTATTGCTTATTTTTTAAGCTTAAGACACCATAAAGCAAAGGATACATGGGCGCCTACAGTAATCCCTTACGGCTTTCTTATATAAATTCACACTTACCGTATCGAAGAAAAGATTAAAATGCATTCTTATTTGATACTGAATGCAATTCGTAATGTCCCTATTCTGTTTCTCACGGCTCGAGCCGCTATATGTTTAATAAATTCATTGATATAATAAATATTTTGACATCAACGGTCTTTAAAGCTATCTATCGGCTGGTTTATCGTCGCCACGCCTGTAATCTGTAATAGAATAATAAGTGTCGAGTCGATCCTTTGAGAGGTGGATCGTTTTATCTTATCTTCGGTTGTGTCTATCGTGTGGTATTGTGTCATATTACGGGTCAAATCTTTTAAGGGACCCTATTTTTTGGGACTCGTAAAAGCTACATTTGTCGCGCTAAGTGAATAGCGGAGTTCTCTAAAATGTATTTAAACGATACATAGGTAGTAAACTATTACCTATTACATACATAGATTACAAGAGAGCAAGCTATAATGTAGATATATTCGGACTGTTTGATTGTTATCTACATTAGATGTTGTATTCAGAACTCGGTTCTCACACTTTTGTTTAAAAATTTTCAATTTTATTTCTGTTGTGATATCCTACTTTACTAATGTTATAAACGCGGATGTTTGTTACTCTTTCACGCCAAAACTGCTGAACGGATTTGGATGAAATTTGAAATTTGAAACAGATAGTTTATAACCAGGATTAACACATAGGATACTTTTTATTCCGATATTCCCAAGGGATCGAAATGTATGCGGGTGAAACCGCGGGGCGCAGCTAGTCATTTTGTAAAGGATTCTTTCTACACTATATTATTATAGTAGGATATTTTAAACACGTCGTAATTAGCACAGTTTATACGTTTTAACGCACATCCATTCAGGTATTTAATTTACATGAATTCATTGTTGTGATTGTTCTGTTTTTTGGTAATGAAAGTGATTTTTATTATTTTATTGAAGCTGCATAAAGTTTGCTGCATAAAAATACGGAAGATTGCACTTTCACTTTGCATGTATGTAGGTACAGAAAATAAAATCTAATTATGTAGGTACCTGAAGTTGTGAACCTGTAACGCCCACAGATTTTCAGCTGTTTTGTTTTTAGGAAATAAATATAGCTTCGATATTCTCTCTATAGTCAAGCATCTTATACGCTTCGTATATCCCACTAGTGGGACAGGGGGGCTAAGGAATATTTGTAGTTCTATAAAAGGGTAACGTACCATCACATGAAACTTTAAACGCTTTTTCCGGGAGCCGTGTATCAACGGGTCGAAAGTCAGGATCTGTTGACATTTTGACATCCGTACAAACAAAAACTTGTTTTTCTTTCAACGTTTTTACGTGGCTACTGGAATTTCAACGACCAGTTAGAAAAATGATACTTATTTGTTAGCATCAATTTTAAAGTTTTTGTTAAAAGAGAATTTGAACAAGGCGATGTTATTAGAATCATTTAATTGTTTTGAAGCCTATTTGTTTATGTAAATCGTAAATTAAATGAACACATTCAAAACAACGTATCTGACATAAACGAGCACGTTATCATTATCACAGACCATACATCACTCTAAAGTGAACGTTCATTTGTAGAACATTACCATGTTTTGTCACTTTATCATTTCAACTGCAGTGAAATTAAGTTTATTTACACGAGTGTATTAATGACCTTATCTTAATATACAGACTTAAAAGTATGAATAACTCACGGAGCCTTCGCATTCCTCTGTCAACGCCACGCGACTGGGAACCTTCCACAAAAACTCAAATGTCATTGCGCAAGCTTATAATAAGGCCCATTCACACGGCACCCTAGTAGATATTTTTTCAATGTCAAGTCGGGACGGGCATGCAATTTTGTAGAAAAAACGGCAAAATCAATAATAGCCCCATGCACGTGTTGCCGATGGATTATAGATTATGTTTTGGAAGCTTTTCTCAGCGCTCGCGAGGTGATGTCAGGTACGACGCGTCTTGGACGAAAATGTTTGCAGTCGCTTTAGGAATACAAGTATTTTAAAGTGAAGCTTTTTTCTCCATTCTAGGTCAGGCTAAATGTTATCAAAACTTGTTGACATTCAAATTGTGCGTGTGTTTACTTAGAATATATGGAACAGCAAAGGAAATTACCACTGCTGAAAAAAGTAGCCGACTTGCTCGCCTCTGAACTTTTTAATGTTGGTGTTGCGGTTGAAGAAATAAAGTCCAGACAGTACTGCTATAACCAAAACTTGTAAGCTCTTTTCTTATGAAAAACAATGCATTCATTGTTCAAATGCTCTCCAATGTGGCTTAAATACAAGCGATCGACTCTATTCGTTTCACTGTTCCATTCTTATGCTTCACAAAGAAATTCTATACAATTATAACGGCCAAAATTGTAACTGTCTTTCTAACAAAACTCAGATGTAGCATTTCTTTTACGAAAACCGTACAAAAAGCAGGTAATTTTATTGAAAGACATCGCAGTATTTTACGATTTCATAAAAAACTAAACCGTTATTTCATCAAGATATTGAGTGCAAGATATTCTATAATAAATAGGTCAGCGAAGGATTAGCCGAAATTCGTATTATTAAGTTTTCGGCGAAACATACTTAAGAAAAATTTATTGTTTTTTAATCAGCAGACGTGTCATTCGACTGTGACTGGCAGGAACGAGATTGGTCAAAATAACAGAGATAAAATCTTCTAACAAGAGGTTAAGGATATGAAATTAAATAAGATACTTCTACTTATTATAAATTGGTTGAATGCCGGTAAATCTGAGGAATTGTTATTAAGTAAAAGCGAAGTTCATTATTATGCCGCTATTAATTTGAGTCAGGAAGAAAAGTGAAGTGCTTCATCTCAAAAACTCAAAAATTAAGAATTATGTAGCACGAAATTACTTTTTTTTGAAGGCTCTCCCGCACTCGACGCGGAAGCCTATGGTTAGTTCAAAATATGGGTTTTTAACAAGCCCTAACAGGTGAGGTTTTAATCTGGACTTTATTTACTTGATTTCATGAGAAAGTTTCTTCAGCATATTGCTGGTAATTGATACTGTTTCTCGATTCGAGGCATAAGTTTTTTAGTAATTATTAAAACACGATTCCAGATCAAATTAATTAACTGCACATGGTGTAGTTTGAGATTGAATTTGCTTTCACCTTCAAAGATTTCCTATAAAAGAAGACAAGTAATATTTTCATTTATATAGGAGAGGTTCACATGGCATAAATCCCCTTAACAGTTTGACAAATATCCGAATCATGTAGCAATTAAAGAAATATATGTTCACATTTCATTCGGCTTAAATGATAGCAGTAAACGCGCCATTATCTTCTATAATTATTTCATCGGAACATTATGTGGTGTTTGTTCTGAAAAAAATACAAATAGCGACAGTGCACGAATTAAGTTAAAGATCACGAACTGTTGTAATATATGTGAGGTAATTACCGATAGTATGGACGATTAAAATGGTTCATTTAGGTACTGTTACAGTAATTACGGGAAATATCATAAACATCGCTGGATCTTGGCTCAAGGATAATGTTTCACAATCCACGGCGAAGTTCGCAATGCCGCTGAATGACGTTTTCCTGTCACAGATTCGTTTTTTTTACCATCCATACGTTCACCTACTTGAGAAAATTTGCCGTCGATCTTGATATTTACCTGCGTGGAATGTACGCGTGGGAAAATTCTGTTAATGGCTTTTGTGAAGGTGTAAATGATTATCATAACAGAACTGCTGCGCGAATTAACGATACGTGCTCATGATACGATATTAAATGTTATTAAGTGTTAAATTTATCTTTTGCTTATTCTGAGCATTTTTGAAGGATTTTTTTAAATAGAAAGTGTACTATTAATTATTACTAGTAAATATTACGGTCGTAAGTGAACAAATTGGTGATGTCAGACTTCCGGAAGAGATAGGTGTCATTTGCCGTATCTACTATCTACAAATACAGAGGTTAACGAAGATGGTAATAATTGATGAAGATGGTACAAACACCAGCCCATCAAGCTACTATAATCTGTCAAATTTCTTTAATAGATTTTCAACTTTATCTCCTAAAGCATTAGGTTTAAGGTTTATTGGGAAAATTTGACAGTTTCGGATAGCTTGTCCTGCTGGTGTCTGTACATTAGATTGCTATAAGGTGTTAGTCATTTCCCACTCTTACAGAAAAAGACTTCATAGATTGATGATTAATTTTGAAGCTTAGCTCATACTTAATCTTTAGGAGTCCGCAGTATTGGGCATTGCCATTACAGTCCCCAAAAATTCAGTCAAGTTCTCGTTAAAGAATAATATGAATTGCGAATTTTGACAATGCGAAAAAACATATCGTATCAATTCGCGTGTCGCATCGACGTCAGAATTGGCGCGGGCGCAGCGCCGAACAACAATAATCGTGAATGAATTGTAATGGCGGGCGGTTTAATTGATGCACCCGCTGCTGGACCTGTCTCTGGCATAGGGATTGAAATAAGGTATCGATAAAGGTAAGTTTTTAATAAGGACGATAGGTGGATAAATATTATACGTAGCATTTTCACGCTTTTCGTTTGACAACTTTGGTAATTTTCCCGGTTAACTGAATTAAGAAAATAAATCTTATTTTTACTTTTAAGATTTCTTTCAATTTATGATGAAGGGCTTAATGATTATCTAAAAGTGACTGAAACATAGTAAGCAACATTACTTTAATTATTATCTAATATCAAGTTAACTGTACAATTTAAAATAAGGAATCTTAAGACCACATTATTTATTATATATCATACACGTTATTTTCTTTTTAGGAGCTAGGTCAGGTTTGTTGATAATATTGTAGATATTTAATACGTTGTATATGGACATCGATACAAACCGGTGCGCTGTGACAACACTAGTCGTTGCGTAAACGTTCATTCATCGAGCCGCTCTCCTTCTGTTGAATTTAAGAGTTTGACTCTTTAGTCATTTCAATGACCACAGGGTACTCACATAAGTATTCGCATAAGTATTAATCGAAGGTTCCTTAAATTATGTGGATGCATTTCACCAGTATCCTGAATTGGTTTCACTGCCTTGAATTTTATACGAGGATATAAAGCAGCAGTTCGTAAAGTTATTCAACTCCAGTTTACTAGCTCATACTTGTTACCCGAATGGTTTCCGTTTGAAATGATAACATTTCCTGCTTATAATGGTGTTTCCTCACTAAACATCTTTATGAGTCATTCCGATCAGTCTGACCCAAATGAATTCATTACAAGACTAACGATCGATACATGCGATCAATTGATGACTCCATTGATAAATCGAGTTCTTAGAATACTCTTGAATAAATTACAACTCCATTTATCACATGACGTCTATCGTTCGACTAGTGGAGTTAATGTATTCGACTTACAAGTTCAACTCGATTGACATTAGCAAAACATCCTTGACACTCAATCGGAAGTTGTGAGCATTGAAGACGCGATTCTGTGCTTAGCAGTTTGAACTCGAGACAATTGCATCATCGAGTGATGCGTCGAGTCATCGGCCGGCCACTTACCGAGCGGATGTTGTTAACCGTGGCTTGATTAGCCGAGACGATGTTAAACGGCAGCCCGGGCAAGTTCAAACAATTAACTGTATAGAAGTGTCCGACTCTAATGAATGATACAGACTTGCTCCATTTCATTATACAAACACCGTGACAAGACGCGGCTTACAAATTGAGATTAATTCAAGAGTCAAGACTCTAGGTACTGTGGCCTCTGCGCTTAATTTGTAACGGCACATAGACTGCTTTCTTTGCGAAGTAATGTCATCCTTAATTTAAAAGTACTGTGGTGTATAGTCTGATGTAGTTGTAAAAGGAAATAGTTTATGAGTGTATGTTATTAATATATGTTGCGCAACTAAGCCATTTAACCTTAGCTATTCAATGTCCTGATGCTATTTATATCGTGTGATATTCAACTGAAATTTCGTGTAGTATCGTCTGTTCTTAGTAACATAGGGTGTGACGTAGTTGATACATTACTAGCACCAAATTGAAATTAATTTCTATCTGCGCATTGGTCAAGCTGTTTCCGCCTGTAACATTCCTTGTTCGAAGCAGTCTTGTTTAGGAATTAGGTGTTCAAAAGTTGTAATTCGATACCTGATACAAATATCAATAACCTTTTATCAGGCCTTTTAGTAGTTTAGTCCAGTACTTATGTGTTAAAGATTCCCAGTCCACGATGGTATCACAATAATTGTCCCAGAGATGCGTTTCAAAGCTAAGCCGAATAATTACTTTGTATAATTTTGTTCGTAAACATTAGTAAGATATCATCTTATTTATTCGCCAGCGGGGAGGCCATTCCTGCGTACTTTGTTGAAGATATTTAGTTAAACACTTTGATTCCAAATGCTAATTGCGGATCCCTGGTTTCTTACATTGTTGATTTTTAATTGCTACGTTGATTTCTTCATTTAAATATCAAGTGCTATAACAGATAAAACGACAGTTTTGTCTGTTGTAGCACTTGTCTGAAAAATCTGTCAAGTAATTAGCAATAAACGTTATCTGATCTACAAGTATGAATATAGTTGGTTTTGTATATTTATTGTAGAGAGATAGTAACTAAGGTAACATTTTCAGTGTCATAAAAAGGTCATGGGCGTTTTTTACTACCGTTGGTATGTAAGGTAGGTATCAATAAAAATATGGTAGCAGACACAGAAGCAAAGCAAAACGTCTTAAATTGTTAATATGTTGACATTACTACTGATGAGTTGGTTGAAGAAGCGTTTAGTCAGACATACATTATTTTATTTTGACTATATTCGCGATTGAATAACATGAACAGGTACACAAAATCAACATGTCCCAAATTACAAGAGCGTAGTCACGCAAGTTAGTAGTACCTTTACAAAAACATTTTAAAGCTCGGTGTAGTAGGTGGTACAAATTGTTCAATTTGTCGCTGATCGCACGCACTGAAGCACTTTCCTGTCGTCAAGTCAGTGCTTACTTGATATTGATTGCGTTTAAATCGACTCACACCCACGCTTGGTCAATATTGACACGAGATAGAGACGGCACCGCGGCCGCCGAGGAAGTGTTACTTAGAAATTTGTACTGATAACAACACTTTACATTTGATTATATTCCGTGTACGTTTGATTATATTCAGGTTCTTATACGAGCATAATAAAATCGGAGCACGCGTTGATTCCATACAATATTATATCATATCAATATCACCCAGAATGACAGAAAGAATTTCAGGATTCCGCGCTGTCGCATAAAATTCTTTTCAATACAAATATGTCAGCTCTTTTATTTACCATCGTATTATAATTTCATAGAAAATATTGCGGAAAAACGTATCAGAGAATAAATATCGTGGAATTCTTATAAAGGGCTTCAATAAATTTCTTACATCGCTTTTTTATTTTATTGGTACATTTTTTCTAGGCGCTCTTTGTCAGTCACGATCATAAATCAAAATTCTCTGTACAAAGTATTAAAGATTTATTCGACTGAAATTGATTGTTTACAATCGTGTGCCTGTGCGTACTTGTAAGAGCTTCGCGTCCAACTAAAATACATTCCACGACTTTCCGCGTACGTCCAAGATTTGTAATTTAAACCCTCAATTGTAACACTCATTTAAAATTGTAAATTTTTAGATCGGCCATTCATCACGTGCAGTTCGTCTCCAGTGGATGGCAGATGGTGGCCTTGGGGGTAACTGCGACTCTCAAATGCAAGCTTAATTTTGTTGTTTTTCTTGGGATTGTCATTGTCAGTAATTGTTGAAAGCACGAGTTGTCTATATTTACTTTCCAGCTATAGTGGTTGCGTTTTAGCATGGCAATAGTGGTTATTGCCCTTTCTTTTTTTTTTTTTAAACGTTGCCCCACACTAGGAATTTCTCCTGTGTTGTGGGTGCGTTTACCAACATTTAAACTCACATACACAAACAGCCAGACCCGGAACAACTACTTGTAGGCCATACAAATATTTGTTCCGTGCGGGAATCGAACCCGCGACACGCAGCGCAGCAGTCAATCGCTTAACCACTGCGCCAACCGTGCCGTCTTTCCCTAATATCTCTCCCGAGGAACCCATACAATAAACTATGTACGGTTTTTCGTTAATGGAACATGTTGAAGATCACGATAGACATTGATTCAGTATCGTAACGGACTTTTTTATAGTTATTGAAATAAAAATGCTAGAAAATGTATGCTATACAGAGTCAATTTAAATTAGCTAGCGCACGAAACTCCGCAGCCGTAATGTGTATCGATTTCTGAACTTGATAAAACAAAAAGTAAACTTATTTTCTCAACTCATGTTTCATCAGCGGTCGTCACCCTAAACAAAAAATCATCAAACCTTTTTTATTTTACTATGTAAGTACTTTATTGTGTTTAGATATTGTTGCCTATAACGACTACGGAGTTTTGCTAGCTATATTAATTTGACTCTATAATGTAGCTATTTCTATGCTAAAACGTGACAACTTTAGGTTAATATGAATTTACCTATAAACAATTTCACAAAACAAATGACCAGCGGTCTACTTTGGCCCTGGATCGATAGACCTGGAAGTCATGGGGAGAAGCCTTTGCACAGCAGTGGGATGATGCAGGCTAACAGTAACTATTTTACATAATCAGTGTGAATAATATGTCGAATGTGAAAAATATCTATTTTACATAATCAGTGTGAATAATACATATTATGTGAACAATCCGTAACATCTGCATTCTTTCCTTCTTAAGCGCTTATTACATTATCCAATTTTAAGGAATGCTTACTAGGAAATCGGCAGATGTAATCGCAGTCAGAACAGATTGGATCCAATTTAGTGTAAATTGGAGGTCCAACCGCACTACTTCCTAAATTTTGTGTACGATCCTTCTTCAAGAATGCGTCTGAATGCGTCGTCTGTCCGATTTAGAATCCAATTTAGTGTAGTGTAAACACTAGCTTCCGACTTCCTAGATAAAGTGTTCCTAGTAAGCATTCCTTAAGATTGGATACTGTAATAAGCGCTTTAGGTGTAATTTTGTACAAACATGAAATCAGGACCTTCGGAAAAAAAGTAAACAAAGAAATCAGTGCACAAATAAATAAATTAGAGGAAGAAAGAGTCTCAAATAAATTCATTATGTTAATTGTTGCGATTGTATCAGAAATTCTTACCTCAATAATTAAACTGGAGCACTCTCGACACCAGGGCAATTAGTCCAGACGGCACAGTGCACAAGTTATCACCTTCATTGGGGCAAAGTAATTGTTTTGCACGAAAATGCCAAATTGTAGGATAAATATCTACATGGCTTTCACATGATCTGACCAAGATTATGTCTGGACTTTAAAAGATACTGTGACCTCTGAGTTTGATTCGGCTTTTCTTCTCAGAGTAGTCAGATAGGAAACGCTGACCTCATCTAGTTTACAACAAAATATGATTGACGTGTAAAAGTGTTTGTACAAACCATAGATATCCCAGTAAAAACCATAGTTAACCGAGTACAAACCTACTTACAGAAATAAATAATTTATTCCAACTTTATTTAAACTTGAGGAATATTTTTGTACTGATCTGGGAATGCAAAAGAGGAGCAGAATCTTATCATTCTGTAAATTGTGAAAAAAAAGAAGGGATTCCCCTATATTTAATCTAGCTAAGCTTACCTATATGGTGATTTTATCTACTCATAAGATCACGCCTGTATTTCCCGAAAGGCTAGGCAGAGATGACCCTATATAATACACTCCCATTTCACCAGTGCAATAGGAGCTGAGCCTATTTGTAATGTATTAAAATTCTACACTGGCAGACTGGCGCCGATTCCCTTATTCACAGACTAAACTAAATTTAAGTTCAGTACATCTTTTTCTTTCTATTTCATTAAGAAAAGGACAGAAGATAAATATTAGTTTAGTCCTGTCAAATTAGTCAGCGCTTGACGTATTTTTAGTAGCCATGTTTTTAATCACATCTAAACTATCTATGGAGTTTCTTAATTTGACAGGACTAAGCTAATATTTATCTTCTGTCCTTTTCTTGATGATATAGAAAGAAAAAGATACACTGAATTTAAATTTAGTTTAGTTTGTGAACAAGGGAATGGGCGCCACTATTGACGGTTATAGGTTGGATTTAATTTATGGTAACACTCAGTAGGTGAGTTTATGAAAAAAGGCGGCGTTCATTAAATAAATGTTGTAACAGATGACTTGACACAAGCGAGGAGTCGTCACATTGTACCGATTTGTCCCATTACAAGTGCTTCACTTGTCACGCGACAAAACCTATTCATTCGCAATTTACACCCCACAAAAATGTGTCTCAGAAGGTCCTAATTCTACCACAATGTCACTGCGAAATTTAATCTTATAGAAGGGGAGTAAGTTTCATATTAGATTGGTGTTAAAATAAGGTTTATTCTTCAATAATGAATTCAAAGTGGTATCAAAGCAAACATAACGCCTTCGCAACCTACTCCCCCCGACGAAGAAACAATAATTGAGAATAAATGGCCAACTTCACACCACAAAGGTTTCTAAAGATAAAAGGTAGAATTACACGGAAATTTCGAGGCGTGTGCCATTGTGGACGTCCTTCACTAGATAACAATTTGCACTTGGAGTGTGTCGTGTATTGTTACCAACATTATAAATAAATAATACAATGAGGCTACCAGATGTGTGAAGAGGCTTTCAGAGTTCCCGGCGCAAGCCTTTGAGAAAATAACGCACAATAGAATTAGGTTAAGCTTGTTCTGACTCGTGCTTCCAGATTGACTGTGGTTCCTGAAAAAAACACAAACAAAAAAATGTTGTTCAAATAGGCCTTAAAACGCAGACTAAAGGGTCTTTCTGCCTACACAGGCCATTTGTAGGTAATTTAAATAATAAATTAGCCTAATTATCAATTTACTTAATTAGCAGAAGCCTCCCATAAACGTATTGAACGGCAAATAACGTGCCATAGAGAAACTATAATATAACAATTGTAACATCATGCACACTGTTGTAACCTCTGATTACAAATAAAGACTACCTAATGATTGATTGATTAAAAAAACATTTCACCAATTGAAAATTCTGAAAAAAGACAAACATCTGAAAATGTTGTCGGTGAGAATTATATAGCTACTAAGAATGAAATACCTACAGTAATAATAAGAGTAATATTCTTTATCATAATTTATTGTCAGTTTTATCGAATAGGGTAGAAAGTTAGTGACAAGATAAAGGAACATCAAAAGCTATTCAAATTAACTTGATCGAAAGTAAACCATCGTTGTACAATCCTGACAATGCACTTGTGGAGTAACAAATTCTTTCCGGTTGCATTGAATCGCCCCGAGTCCACCGGCAGAGGAAGTAACACTGCAATAACAGCAGTAAAACCATCATTCAGTTGTAAAATATTTATGGCGAAACGTTTACAAAAATTACGTATTAAACATAATAAATTGCCATAACAAAGCTTTTTACAACCATGATTTACAATCGGAGGATTCTCCGTAGTTAGTTACCCGTTGTGTACGAAATTGTATTAAATAATGATATGCAACCTGAACAAGATGTCTTACAAAATAAACATACACGTCATATTTATGAAGATGCTATCAATCTCGGACGTACCTAAAAGAAGTTATAACAAAGTAAAGAAATAAGGAGCAGAAGTTAATGAAAACACGCACGCATTTATTATGAGGCAAAGATGAAGATGTGCTTCCTCATTAACCTGGTCCAATCATCGGAGGCTCCACGAGCTTGTTGTTATTAATTTATAGAAAGTCATCGTGGGCCCATTAGGCAAGATAACCATATTGATCAGACGGCCGATATTCAAAACTATGAGCGCTGCTCCCGCTTTTGTATGTGATTGCTCTAATAATCACGTGCCGCTTGTTAGCCATGATCAGTGGCCCACTATTACCAACGATTGATTTTGTATCACCGCCGCCGATATCGTTAGATTTATAGCTTTCACAGTTCCTAATGGTGCAATTATGACCACAATCGACACAGGAGTGGGTTCAGTTACTGACGCAGAACATAGCAGCGATGGTATAAAGAAGGGCATCTTAACGGATAGGAAGTTGTTTATCATCGTCGGGAAATACAGATGCAATTAAAACTAGCCAGACGATGTTAGATGTTCGTAATGAAAAGCCGAAATCGGAAGTCACTCGTTAATGTCACATGAAAACCCACCTAATACCGTTTTATCGGGAAGATCTTGATTATCTGAGTGAAGATCTCACGGATTAATTCTCTAACACCTCATTAGTGTCCAAAGAGGCACCGTTTACAAACCAAATGCAAATTTGATGAGTTGTGCTCGAGCATTCTCATCTAAAGGCTTTTACTACAGCCAATCAACATCTATTAATGCCCTGTTTTAACTGAGCACCCGATGGGTTTAAGAGCAAATAAATTTTGGATTTGGACGCTATTAGTTCGGCTGCTTTGTGTCCGTGGCGCAGGCGCAGTATATTCTCGGTAGTTCTCGTCGGTATAACTTATTCGGACACAAACGTCTTAATTAGGGTTCAAACGGTTTACGTTATAAAATATTGTATCGGGTCGTTTAGTTTTGGGAACGCACGAAGTAATATATTATTTCTTAATTTAAGTAGAAGTTACGATATGTTATTTATAATCTCTATCATCAGAAATAGGAGTCAATTATACGAGTGAAAAAATAGAACGTAACTAAAAACAAAGAACGTGCGTTCCTCAAATAGAATAAGAATCTGTAGGTAGGGCAGTTTTATATCAGATCATAATTCGCATATTCATAAAATGTTGCTTATAATTCGAATAAAAATTAACGAGACCATTAACAAATCAATGAAAGGGTTCCAATTAAGTAGCTGGGGTTATTATGTGGCGGTTGGCGAGTCTCGCCTCCTGATGATTATCACAAAATGAGATCTTGGACAGACTCCGTTACGTGTGATATCAGACTTACATTCATTAATGCGCGCCAGCGGATGTGCGGTAGTTAAAATGGATTTTGAAAATGTATTTAAGATAGTCGCAATGTTGATTTGAATAAAAGTTGTGAATATTCATTGAAATATGACCGTTATTAGCAATTTCTTGTTGTTTCAAAATAAATTACCGCAGCTTAAGTATTCTGTTCTAGATGAAGCCATAGAAATCCGCAAAAAGATAATTAACGAGGGCAAATGGTTTAATCCTGTTTACTTCGCTTAAACAATGCATAATTAGGTTGAGTTCGTCCAATGTACCAATAATATGGTACTGTAATAAAATGGTAGTAGTAAATGTTTCAGCTTTAGGATCTGTTGTACTTCATTATGCCTTTAAAATCACACGAGTCATAAATAGTTTTTATCATTTACTTGTGTTTTCAGAATCAGAAAACTAACAGGTTGCAGTAGACAGATTTTTTATTCTGACATTTATTGTTGTTGTAATTGTTTCTAATAAAATCAGCAAACAAACGATAATTAAGTTCACACACGATAAGTACTAAACCTAAATAAATAAATGTAAAGTTAACTTATCTGAATACTGAATTTGCTATTGGTTATAAACTTAATCTATTTATAAGTAGCTCCGCGCTTATTGCACCGTATATCCTTGAGTTAACGAATACCAATAACGATTGTAATTGGACTGATTCATTTTATACTATAGCAATTTTTGCCCGCGGCCAGTTCCCGTTAATTCTACTAGGAATTGTGAAATGTGTGAGAACCACGGCAAGAATTCCGTAGCACACAATATACACAGGTTAAAATAACCGGGTCTATACTGAAAACTACATTAGGTACTTGTGTTAAAACGAAATCAGTAAGTGTACACGATTATTTCTTTCCGTACATTTAATAAAATCCAATGAAATGTTATTGGTCCATATAAGATAATGTAATTCATACTGTTTCATCGTACAGGCTGTTTCCCAACATTACTATTCACGACATGTTCCTACGGGTTTTCTGGTTTAATAATAATAGGCATAATGATCTCTAATAGGCCTAATGGCTTGATTGCCGTCATAAAATCGGGAGGGTAGGGAGAATGATTCAAAATGTTCACTAACAGAATGCTGGCCTCTTTTAAGGGCAAATTAATTGAATTGGTTTAATATAGCCACTTAATAGGTACCTTAGAGCATGTTTTAGTAAGGAATTGCAATTGGATTACATTTCACACACATATCTCTTTTGAAACGGATACACATAAAATTATTGCTGTTCTAAATATTAAAAAAATCTACATTGCGAGTGTGATAAACTGTATTTAGTGGGACAATTTATCAGAGTTACTAGTACATATATTGCCTGTTTAATAACATGTAATTTTCTTGCTAATTTACACGTTGATTCATAGTATCATACATTTCATGTTTTAAATAAACTTTATCGTAAAAATTAAGTTGTTTAAGCCAGTTTTACGAGTACAGCCATAAATTTTAATACTAATTTTGCGTTTTATTTTACGGTAACGTTATAGGTTTTAATTCAGTCTTGAATCAATCTTGGGCGGTGCATCAAAGGCGGCACCTGTGCCCCCCGTGCAGCTAAACAAAAAAGAAAAAAAAACAGCCGTTTAACTAAAACTATACATATTAATAACGCGTTTCAAAACTGTTAAATGTATCAGTAGGGTGACCATTGGTAACCTGTCAGAATAATTTGGTAAACACTTTAACACGCTGTATAATCTACTGGAATTATTAATTAAAAAGCAGTACCTTTTTACTTAATATTAATATGTCGTATCTGTATCCATTTTACTGTGTGTACAGACGCCAGCACATCTAGCTACCCGAAACTGTAAAATTTTCCCAATCAACCTTGAACCTTATGCTTTAGCGATAAGGTTGAAAATCTATTAAAGAAATTTGACAGATTGTAGTAGCTTGGTGTGCTGCCGTCTGTACATAAATAGTTAAAAAAACGGTTTAATAAGGTACTCTTTGATTCTTCTTACTATTTCCTACTTGATATCGATATACCGAATTTTAAATGATAATAATAGATTACAGATTGTGCAGTGAGTATCCATGTTCTCTTTTGTTCAATTCAGTTTACATTCACCAATCAAGTCTAGCATCAATTAAAAACCACAATTTTTGAGCTACCCACCGCCTAAGTCTTTTTGATCACATGAGGTATCAAAAAGAAGAGACTGCAGGTCTTTCAAATAGATCCTGTAAGTCCAATCTTCATGGTCACCCTTGATATTGGTCGCGTCAATTTTGACAACGCTTCGCCAATTTAACATCACAGGTGAAGGCGCGGCCCTCGCCCACAAAATTAATCAGTCCGCCTCTTTTTCAGACCTATTTGTTTTTAATCATCGTATTTGTTCTGCTAGCCTTTTAGTCCTGGCCGCTGATTAAGATTTTATTCATAAGTCTTCCGTTTTTTGCGCGAAATTTTAACCCAGTCTGTTTTTTGCTGCTTGATATAAATTTTTTGGGCGCTTTTGAATAGCAGGAAGAGTTGCTACGGTTTGTGGGTTTTAGAATCATGGACTGCCATTTAGATTAATGCTTGTCTTAAATTGTTTCGCAGTGGTTACCTATCTGTTATGAAATCAGCTCCTTAATCTCCTGTATTTAAAATCATACTATAAAGAATGTGGCTCACGTGAGCAAGGTCCATATATATCTGATTGACAATGTCATTATGGCGCTAGTCTATAAACAATGTTCAAAACACGGCGCTTTATAGGACAGCTGTCTCTGACCACAAGGACAAAAAGTGTCCAGATACGATCAGGTCGAATTACATTTGGCCACGGGTCCTGCGGCGGTGGTGAACGAAAAAAAATCACATGTAAAAAAACAACGAATCTGCCGTCGCCGCCGCGGTGTAAACAACTCACTGTTTATGAGGAACTTATAGTTTTTATACTGAATGTAGCCAGTATACTGTTTGCGTTAACGCTCTGCAAACAATTACCCACAAAGTTACCGAGGTACCCCTGATGTATGTATGATGGACCCGCTTTGATACGCCGGCCGTGTGGTCATTTGATATTTAGGTGGACATAAATAAAATTATCGACGATGTCAGAATTTTTCCGTTGACGGCTATTTATTGCGGTGTCCGAGGACGTTCATCGATTTTAACGGTTTTGGGGTCTTCAATGCGAAACGTCTTAAAATGCACTTGGTATCGCGAAATAATACGAATCTAATATCGCCACCGCATTCGACCCGCGAACAATGCGCGTTTCTCTACGGCTTTTAAACATGAATAGGACGGTATTTAGATGATGTTTTTTCATCGAACCACGGTACTGTTCTCTTATTTGCCTTTTGTCAAGTTGTGGGCGCGACAAAGCCACAAACATACCCTGCTGTGTGCCCGAATAATTTTTTGCCCAAGATTTCGTATTTTATTTCATTTATTGAAGGTTTACTTTTAGAAAAAGTACATTTCGTACTGCTTCGGGGCATGTTGAAAAAAACTTTATAGAATATGCACTATGATATATCGTCCCGTAGGTAGGCACCTATTATTGTAAGGTGGATTTGTGGTCGTTGCTATGCCAATGTACCTTCCGTGCATGCCGATAGAGAAAATAGAATATAAGATTTCAGTTTGAATGTAGAATTAGATTAATATAATTCTACCTTACATAATGTGGCCTCAAAACATAATATCATCTTGATAGATTTTGATGAAACAGTAGATATAAAATACTTTCTTTTTACTTTTAAACTCTTTGTTTTTAAGTCTGCAATCAAAACGCTTTAAATCGCACAAGAATTCCTAAAGCCATTGTGAGTATTTGTTCTCGCCATATCTTAAACACTAAGTCATATCTGAAAATAAGCATAATTTCATTCGGGAAGGCTTTCACGGTGCCTTTGGTAGCGAGTGCAGGGGCGTGCACAAAACACTCCGGAACACGTGCAAGTTCGCACAATGAGAGTTTGCATTTCCGCCCGCCGTGCACTTCCTTTACTCAGATTTTACTTTTTATTGGGAACGCTTTTATTGCGCGGTCTGGACGCTTTTGTACGGCCGCATTGTGTGCAGGACATTCAGCCACATAACGCATCGTAGGTTTCGATTTCGTTAATGATATCGGAAGATTTAAACCACGATTGAAATCGAAAGGAAATAATGAGGAACTACAGGAACGCACACATCAAATTCGCTTTTCAAAAAGAACAATGGCTGCCATGTTTGACGTAATTCCGTTACGGGACCATCCTGGCATTTTAATCTTAACATCGAAAACATGTTTAGGGTAGATTTAACACTTCTAATCTGGGTGACCAGCACACGTCAAGTTAAGTGCCGCCCATGAGAGCCATTTCTTGCTAAATTTATTTGCACTCCCATCTCGGGATTAAAACAAAAAGTCAAACACCATTACTCTTCGCAGGAAACAATACGGAACAAAAAATAGCACAAATAAGTAGATCAGAGATAGTACAAAGGGATGTTTGGGGTAGGGAATGATAAATGGTTTTTGTTGCGAATTGGCATCCTTTCAAAAACACCTCAACTGTGTAGACTCAGAGCTCAAAATCCTTCGCACTGACTATCTTGTCCGTTAATATTGCACGTGGAATACCTTGTGGTCAAACTCTGATTATTTTTATCTCCTCTTTATCTCTAATGGTGTCAAAACGTATGTCCGTTCTCTGCGTGATACAGGAAGGTAGCTGCTGGTGGCATCTGCCCACACAACGCGACATCTTATTTTTCTCGAAATAAACCCATAAGGGTTGATATGTGACAAATTGGCATATTTACTGACTGCTAAACGCAGGAGGTCCAATTGTTAGAACTTGAGAAGTAATAAGACTGCCAAATAGATTATAATCATGAACATTCCGTAATTTGTGTGAGCCTCGAAGGTTCGTGTCAATATTTTCGTGATCGGAAGTAATAAGTGACGTGGGTGTCCCATGGGACCCTTTCATAGTGCAAAAAGTGATAATAATATTCCAATTTTCACAATTAAGGGTAATAATAAAATTGCTATGCCTTACCCACATATTTTGGAGCAGTAGCTTTATTTAGTTTCTTTTTTGTTTAGTTATATTCCCTCTCAGGGAATTGTTTGAGTTTCGAACTTTTCTGATTTATATTTCTTGATAAGTTACAAATTATAATAAAAGAAAGTGTGTTTACAATCAAGCAAAAAACATCGCAATATACTCCGCATAGCAGATTTAACTTAATTAAAAATGATTACCAAAAGCAAAACCATATTTAACAATAACAAACTTAATAAGTAAGTGGTACTCATAAAGATTTCTTTTCAAACTACATTATTCATTAAATGCTTGTTGTCGGATACATTCACCCCGAAGACAATACACCTTTAAAGACGCCATATTTTTTAAGAATTATCAAATTAATTCAATTACCACATAATAATATGATTTTGGTCGAACAACGTCTGCCGTTCCACGTTCGGGGCCCAAATGAACACAACTATAATTTTATGTGATGAAACGAAACAATACAGGACTTTATAGCATTCATTTGTTACGATGTTGTTTTTTGAAAAAGCAGTATGTTCTCATCTTAATTAAATTATTGTAATAATGACTGTACACTTTATGAAACGTCCTCAGGTAACTATCAGTTATATTTTCACATTAATATTTTGATGTTTGCCTTAATATCTTTGTTTGGAGTCGTGCGTTGTATTCGGCGAATTTTAGAAACGACTAATTGGAACCTAGCTCGTGAACTTTCATCTAGGTTTATTTATTTCTTTTACCATTTATGTACACACATATACAAACAGACAAGAAAAATCAGAACAGAAAAATAGGTACAAACGGGATGCTTATTTCATAAGAAATCTCTTCCAGCATGTCTGTGCTCGGACAATAGATAGAGAGATGTAGACAGCGTGTAAAAGAGTAAAGGAGACAAAACAATAATATGTGAAATAAATTAATAATTTTAATTGGAATTTTATATTTTGCCGATCCGATTTCCTCATCGTAAAGCAGTAATCGACATCGACACTTTCTACCGTGACAGTTACCTGTCACTATAAATAAGCATTTACCTAACAGTAGTTCTTGTTATCCAAAACTTGGCAATACCAGCCTATTAGACCATACCACGTATGTTTACATTAACGTCCCACTGAAAACATGTATACCCGCGGAAAGAAAAGGTTGAGCGGTTGTGACATTTAGTTTTCGTATAGAGAGATTATAAAAGGTCACCTTTTCGAATCGTAGGTAGGCAGGTGTTTTTGTCCAAAATGTTGGCAATACGTAGTTATTGAACTGTCAGACAGAGAGGAAGCCTGAGTCTAGACGTGGAAATGTAATGACATTTCCACGTCTAGGACTCAAGCTTCCTAAAAATAAATCCTAAATTTAAATTCCTTTTAAATTCCATTTACTAAAAGTTGCTTAGCCTAGCATCTGCATAGCCTGCATTTGTGCCCGGTGGATATCAATAGGCTCGCCCTCATTACATGGGACTTAAACATAACTGGCAAAATGTTTGGGTGCACCTCTGTCCAACCCTTCGGGGAAACATGATGGTGATGTAATGTTGCTGAACCTTTTCATTCGCCGTCTCTACATAATACATAACAATATACAAACCACGTGTTTATTATCCCTATCGAGACATAGAACGGGTTTCTATCGGTGCATACATCTAACAAAAGATAGCATTGGTTAATGCCATTTATGAACATTTTATGTGTGACCAGTTCGTTAGCGACGTTGTGTTAAGATAAATATCTCTCCATACATCTTAGTTCGGATACCAAACGTATTGGACACTGAATGGGCTTTAAGTTAATACTTACAACGTGTGAAAAAGTTTACGGGTAATATTTTAAGGGGTGATTAATAAATCTTCTCAATTGAGTTTTTCATTTTAGTTTTCGTTGTTGATTTTATTTCTATACGTAGGTTTGAACAAACACTTTTACACCTCAATCATATTTAATAAACTACTAGTAGGTACATGAGGTCGGCGTTTCCTATCCAACTACTCTGAGAAGAAAGGCTGAAACAAACTCGAAGGTTGTCTCTAGCCCCTTAAAGGGTCTCTTTTAAAGTTCCGATATAAAGTCATAGCATTTATTTCATATAGACACATAAAAGGCACTTTTGAACGTCAAAATTTACAATAAAATAGAATTGATTCTAGTCGCCCCTTCCAAAAGGTAGATAGTCGTAATAATCTTCGTCAGATCATGTGAGGACTATGTAGAATGGTGTCTGAAATGGTATTTTGAGGAACTTCACAGATTTGAGTGGACCTGACCAGTCAGTGCATTTTTCAGTAATAATAATATTTTCTTGCTCTTATATATCTTCTTACAAACGTTACTACGTTAACAATGATTCAAAAATGCCACTAATTCACTTGCAATCGTTTCTTCGTGTTTTTTATTTTATTGACTGTATCTTTCATATTGTATAATTGCATAAAACATGCATGTACTACATTATATCGTGTAACATTGACGTTAAGAAATGTATCGAAGGATGTAAGTGATGCCCCGCTCAACGGATGAATATAGCATGTTCTGAAGCAACAGAATCCAGTCTATCTTCTTAATTAAGCAATTGACATCTTATATTTCGTAATGCTACTTAGCATCAATCAATGTTATGTGGAAAAAAACAAAATGGAGTTGACTTCTCCTCTTTATAAGAATTTAACTGGAAGCTGTGTTGAAAAGGTTTTCTCCTGATATAAAATGTGCGGTTTCAAATTACTGATTGTCAGACAACGTTTAACATTATGTCTATGGTTTAACTAATCTTAGATTAGCGATGGTACAGGTTTTGTGTGAGGATTACTGATAAGTTGATAGCTGGCTCTAGGACGTAGTAAGGTTTTTTATTTTATTTGGATTTATTTTTACTGAAAAATAAGTTGACAACGACTCGAAGACACCTCCACTTAGATATTTAACCCTTAATAATATGTAGACTTCAATGAAAAGGCGAAAAAAATTACTTAGTGATTTTTGCCATAGGCAGACCGATGGCTATCATGTAAAACACTGGTATTCAGCTGCATCCTGTTAGCCTGGAAGCCGACCCCAACATAGTAATATTTATTTATTTATATGTTTGGAAAAACGCCCGCTTATTGTCGCCTCAGAAATCATACCGACCGATGCTATGTATGAAGCCTACCTACCATGATAATTTTGTAAGACGAAGGAGACTAGTCTCCACGACACAGGGAATCCTAGTGTGGAGGCTAGTGTTATTCAAATATTGTAATGTTTTTTCTGAACAATAAAGTTTTTATTATTTATTATTATTATTATAGTTGGGACAGAGGCTAGGCAGATGATGAATCTCTATCATGGGTGGCAATCCGAAACTTTGAAAATTTAACATGCTAATAGTATTTAAAAGCCCCATCTATTTAAAGCAAAACCCAGCTTAATGTTTAATGTATGCCACCGTTTAAAATCCTACAGTAATAAGGTATAATGATAGATTCTCATGTAATACAGTAAGTGTTTGCCGCGGGTTAGAATTTATGCTACGCCTCCGTCGAACCGAGTGGCATCGCGTGAAATCCTTGTAAAATCTACTAAAGACCAACCCGGTTCTGAACACAGGCTTACTTGGGATCTGTATTTGCACTTGCGCTTCATTAAAATGACACTTATTTGTTTATGGATAAGAGGGATAAGGGCTGCATTTATTAGTTTGTACGTACGTAATGCGTGTAATCAGCCCCTGATTGGCTTGAATTAATCGTACGGAGCATGCGTGACCGCTACCATTGCAGTCATGAGGCAGATTATGAGAAGTCGTTCAAGACTCTGATGTGAATTAAAAATAATGGCATCGTTAAAACTTATACTTCTGCGTGAAATAATAATCCCTAATGATTTTATTTGTTTTGAATGCGTTTGTAAATTGAATAATTGATGTTATCATGAGTTTTTACGTGAAGGTAATTGAGCAATCGTTTATTATTTGGATACAAAGTTGCAGATTTGCCTGGCAATTGAAATAATAAAATAAATTGTATTGAATGAGCTGCTTTTTATTAGTCCAATATCTTTGTCGCACGTAGAGGCGTCAGATCAAAATAAATTAGGTACTTGAAATTGACAGCGTGTGAAACTAAAATGCGCTCCATAAATTATATAACTTTCAAGTTGGTTTCAATTACGCACTAGCTACTAGATATTTTAATTTTTTCTTCAAATTATTGCTTTGTACCCAATTAAAACTTTGAAAGCCTTAATAAGCGTATTGGATTAGATCTTTTGTTGGCCGTAATGTATGGTAATAAATCCATTAAAATAATAGCGGTGAGCGGCGGTCCATTCGATTCGTCACCGTCATTACATTGATCTCGATGCAAGCCTCTGTGAGACCACCAGAATATACCCATTCCAAGTGATAAGTACTACAGAAAAATAAAGATAGTCTAATAGACATTATACTTTTGATCCCCCCCCCCCGTATTTTGTTGTTCCTTTTCATAGTTTTCACCAAATCTTTGAAACCTTAAACTCACACTGCGTACGAATGAATGCAAAAGACAAAACTTATTTTATTTTAAATCACACAACATCATAAACATCATGCATTGTTTCCCCGAAGTTTAAGCAGCATTGTAGCTGCACCGCTGCTTAGCCTTTCGGGGATACACACAGTAGTAGGTACACCCACAAGTCGCCAGTTAGATATGTTCAAGTCCCATTTCCTAGGAACCAAGCCTATTAAAAAACAAGCTTATTTAATCGCTGTCCCTATTTTACCAAACTTAGCCTAAATACCTGGTCAACGATTTTAATTTTTAGATACATACACTAGTATCGCGAAGTCAAGAACCCTTCTTAACCATCAGTAGTTGGTTACGCAGTTCCGAAAAATCAAACGGATCCTATCCACCACTCGATTCCAACTCGATTAGTTCCGTATCTTCCACACCAGTGGCGCTGATTGTCTCATTCGATATGCGACTACCGCCCATTAACCGATTGCTACTGATTGCCCCCACAGCATTCTCTATGGTTGGCCTCCCGGCTGACATTGTTGTCTTAACGACAATTATAGCCATTACGATTTGTTACAGTTCATTAAATAATTAAAATATTCGAGCTGGGTTCTAATTTTTATTACGTGGATAAGCTTTTGCTTGAGGAAAAACTTTCGGAAAAGGTATCTAACATGTTCTGTTTTATTTTATATTTTGGGACGAAGGAGGCATATTGTTTGGGACGACCTATGATTTTTTTATGTAGGACAAAACTCGGGCCAAACGATGAATAAATAAAAATAAAAAATACTTCCCGATTCTCATAGATATATAAAAGAAAATATTAAATGATAATTCGAAAACAATTCTCCTTTCCGAAAAAAAAAACAATAAAGGACTTATTTATGCTAAACGTAATGTGTTGTACATTGTACGCGCCAGTAATCGTTGCGAAACATCTCAATATTCACTTATTAGGGTTTAAAGAGTGGTTACGTCCAAAATCAACGGCACGGTGCCGGTTGCCGGTGCCGGAACTACGCAGGCGATCAACTTCCTAACCTTTAATCAAGATACCACCGTCTTACACCTCCACTGACGTTGGTGGTCTCGCTTCATCGATATTTTTTCGATGTACATTTTGTAGATCATCGGAATTTGGAAATACTTTCTGTTGTTTTGGTACAAGTAAAAGTACTTGCATTTTTATGGTTTGAACTTTAGGCATTTTTTTAAATTTTTTTAATTCACTCTATGTTGCATCAACCCCATGATTAATGAATGCCATCTTTGAGTAAAATGAAAAAATGAGTTTCAGAACGATTCTAGCAACGTTCTTACGAGTCTTCATTGAGCAAATAGGTTAGGTCTATCATCAAATATAACAAAGGAAATAGCCGCAGCCAATATTTCGGAAATATTCTAAAACATCGAACATCGACCGTCTCGGTTCAGCAATTCGTGACTCGTGCCTTACCTTGGTTTATGCAGTGAAATAGAAAATTAGTGAGAAAATTGATGCGGTCAGAGCAATCCTTCCAGACAATGACCTGCTACTTAGTTTTTAATGTCACTGACATTGGCAGAATTGACCGCTGGTTGCTACATAGTGGCGTATGATCTACGTCCGCGCAGTGCGGTTGGAATAACCAGAAATGATCCTCCGAACCGTGAAATTATTATCACATTGCATAAACAACTTTATTAAATGCGCCAATAGTTTTTTTTATCTCATCAAAAACTTCTTCTACCACTTCATCAAACTATCTGATGCTGATGAATTAAGAAACATGTCATAAAATATTATTAAATTTTATGGGGGCGCCGTTCCAGATAGCGTTATCTAAGTCGAAAGAAAAAAAGATAATATATTTTAAACTGGATTGGAATTAGTATATCCTGAGCCTTATCTCCGCACTTTGTTAATGTGACTCTTTATCAAACTTAAAATCCAATGAAACATTTATAAAGCAAGCCGGGCTATACCGCGCTACCTTTAAGAAATAAGCATTAACAAATTGCTTTTGGACAGATATTTTTGTAATGTTACTTGTTTGTGAATGGTTCTATCTCTAGTGATCAATTTATCGGCTCGTTAACGTCTGATAAATGTGACTGGATTACTCCGTGATTATAAAGCAGTATTTCATGATGAGAGCATTGATTAACACTGTGGGAATATCTTTAAAATATTTTTAATAAACGCTGCTACCCCGACTCATGCATTTTAATACATCGCAGGCCTCAGACTTTAGCATGATCGCGTGATTGCGGAAAAGCTTCTTGCACTACGATTACCTCGTATCTGATTTCAGCTTTATAATCGTACATTTCATCGCATAAAACCAGACTTCTGGGCGGTGCCAATCGTAATGAATGCCTACCAGTACCAACACCTTAACGTTTAATATACTTTAAGTACCGTAGCGGCTCGAAACTGAACAGAACAAAGTGGTACATTATTAGCAAATTTTGAACCGCACACATTAAAATTAATAACCGTGAAAGGGGAAATTGGCTTCAAATACTTGATGATTGCTAGTTATCAGGTGGAAGCGCCTATGACATACAATGCGTCGATCAGCATCCCCAATTACAGTTCGGTTTTGGAAGCGATTGAAGTAATGTTCCCTTTGATGTAATGCAGACGTCTTCCGGTACATACAAGACATATCCTTAGGCAAATTTCTTCATGAGCTACGTGACAAGAACTTTCAAACAGCGTGAATTATAACCATATTTGTAAGAAATTCCACCAGTTCTCTCACGAAACGTATGCCTGTTATGTAACAAATGACACATGCATAACAGTCAATTAGAACTTAGCTCAATTAGTAGGGATATTTTCCGACTATTGGGCATATAATTGCCTTGTAAAGTAATTCACATCGGTATTGTTGCATAACGAGCCCTGTCTCGCGTAGACGGGTTGCGTTGACAGCAGCGGACCACCGGAGGCGAACACCGTTTTTTGAATAAACCTTCGTTAGAGTCGATCTGGATGACATGTTACCTCTTGCTGAGGTTTTCCTGGACAATTGCGAACGTGTCTGTACTTATAGTGAATGTAAATTGTGCGTCAGTCAGTTTAGTCACCCTGTATTTTAGGTATATATGTAAATATTCCAAGTACTTAAGTTTCATGCCTGAGTTAAAAAGTTAAAGAAAAGTAAATTCGGCTATCAAATACTTTTAAAATAGTTATCATTGCTTTGACAGCTGTCCAGATCACACGCGCCGATAAAATTAAATTGATTGTGGACATTGTTGATGGTAGACGTAATCTAGAGCGCATTATGAGAGGTCAGTTCAATGTTGACTGACACCAATAGCATCGTAATTTCTTCCGTTTATTGATAAGTAATGTTTACTGTCACTTACCACCTGGACGGGTCGATGAACTCGATGCAAGTTTCCATTTTGATCTCGACAAAATCATCGACCAAAATTGGTAACGTAAACACATAATCGGCGTCACCAAATATCTTACATTTCGAGGGGATTCAGTAATAACGGATGATCATTATTTTAGAGTTCTACATGGCTTTATTGGATACAAGTGTAAATGATCGTCGACGTTTGCGAAGGCTCTATATATCACTGATGGTTGAAAGTTTTTGTGGCCAACGAGTCCTCACGGCGATTTTATGTGGTTTAATTCGATCGAAGCAAGTGGTTGTATCGGCCCTAATTATTTGAATAGCGCGACACGACAGCTCTTTGACTAAAGCCGATAACTTGTTCGAACAGGGAAAATTATAGAGAAGGGCTTTGAAGCTACAAATGTGTTTTTAAGTCGAAACTTGCGAATGTGAGAAGTTCTCTCGTGAATAAAAAAGAGCATGCAAAACTTGGTCATGCTCGGCATTAAGATGCGACGATTTAAACAAGATGAAGTGCGCTGAATACAGACGAGCTAAGTTTTTAATGGTGTAAGTGATGCCTGTAAGGAATATGATAATTTAATATTTTATTTCGGAAATGCGTAAAATCAGAAATGCACCATGTCACGAGAGATTGAAACGGATGATTCGATCAAATTAATTGGTGTATCACAAGTAGGTAGGTATAAAGAAAACTACATGATTACATTAAGATTACTTACCACACACAAGAGGCCATTTAGTGGAATATGTAAACTGTTTATTTTAGAGTATTTCAAGATAACCTTTGTCGACTCCACTGCTTTCAACAATTTTCAAAAGTTTTTATGAAGCAAGTGCAGCGGCATTAGACATAAAAATTATAATAACAATAACAACCACTGACTAATGTCTGAACTGCTGCTTTTTATTAAATCGGCCATTTATAAAATGATTTGTTAAAATTTTAAAATTCCTTGTTAATGAACTCGCGTATGAAAAAACAAGGTTCGTTATAAAGAACGTAAAGAATTCAAAGGTCGCATTTTTGGGAGTGGCAATTAAATGCAAAGTTTAAGGGTGGCATCCCAGAGAGCGGTGACATGACACCATGTGATGTAACTGTTATTTTTATAAGAATTTCGGTGGAACTATTCGAGATATTTTAGATAAAACTACCTGCTACTGAGTTCCAATTCATTAAAGGCCATTAATGAGGTTTATTGCGGACTCTGAATTTATGGCACCTCTGTGCCGACTGATTAATTAAATAGTCATTGAATAGGACATTATCTGTGAACATTACAGTTTGTGCGTCCCGTTTGGAATCCAGTATTTTTATTATATCGCAGTTTCAACAAATTCAAAGGAGATCGGCGTGTTTGAAACTATCTTTAGAATTTAAATAAAAAGTGCGTATAACTATTGTCATTCACCAGGAGCACCACCGTTTTTTGTAATTCTTTGCGATGGAAATAATTTTAAGGATTGTCTTCTCTATGATTACGAAAAAGTATATATGTAATTGGTGTAATTACTTGGTATGATTCATCATATGAGTATTTATTTACTTTGAATTAAGTATATTTAGGCCTCCCCAAGCACCTCCACTTCGACCGGTTATGTTCAGCAGTGGATGTCTTTCGGCTGAAATGATGATAATGAAGTATATTTATGTTTGAACACACTTTGGGGACTATGGACGTCAGCCTCATATATACCTGTTGCACATTTCATAATTATGCAAGAAGTTATTTGATAGGTGTTCTTTATTTTGACAAGGAAAGCCAACCGTAACTTATGCGGTTCATGCCCCTGGGTATGTACGGTACATATAAGACGCAAAGGGGCAAAAAATACACAGACCAAACGTACTGGCACTTGAACTTGATCGATATTCAAAAATAGCAGCGTGTTGTGCGTACGCGCAGCCAAGGGATTTAGGTCACACGCTTATTGGCGGCAACGTAACACTTGCGGCCAAGGCCAGGGGTCCCTGGGGCCCGGGCAGCCCTTGGACGCACTTGGCATGTTCGAATATGGAAAACATTTTGAATAAAAAAATTGTGATGCTAAATGTCAATTTTGCAAACAATATTCTGTCACTTTTAGAGTCATCCATATCACAAATGGAGATGTCGAAAAAATAAAGGAAACAACGAGGTAATTTTCCTTCATGTCACAATAATTCATATCGGTAACACAGCCAGCTATAAAGTGGAACCAAATACAATTTGGTAATATTTACGGTTCCATTGTTTCCCAAAAGTTTAAAAATATTTTAGTGTCCGCTGAGTTCATGGGTGGTAGCTTCTGAAATAGGTTTTTACAAATATTTATGGACATACCCTACCTGTCGGTTATACATTACCTCAAACAATAAAAAATAAAACAGCTGTAGGTATCTTGAAAGCTAGTATTACGGAACATAAAAAAATATAGCATGGATATGAAAATGAAGGTAAGTAACTGAAACCACATTTTTCAGAATTTCATGGAACATCACTGTGACTACTTTCTGATTAATTCACCAACCGATTCTTGGAAAAAATCCATAAAACAAAAATCACGTCTACCAATTTCATAATTTCCATCACATCAAAGCAATCTGTTCTGGGCAAGTGGTCACCAGTTGCAGGCAGCTGTGCGGACAGCGCGCGCGACGGTCGCGTGCCTCGTAAACGCACGAGCGGAGCCGAGCTCGCACGAGACAGCGCCGCCGCGCGCCGAACTCTGACGCCGCCGCCCCGCAAGGTTTGGCGGGCGGCGCAGGCGGAGCGTTTGATGCGGCCGCGATATTACATCGAGCTTTAAAGTTCCAGAAAGTTAACAAGGTTATATTTTGATAATTTTCTTGGGATTACAATATTTTTTGTACTTGTGTCTACATGATGAAGAGACTATTTTTTAACTTCCTTAAGAACCTGTTAAAGTTGATAATAATAGGTACTGCTCCCATTAATTAACGCTTGACAATGAATTTAAAATTAACATTCCTTTTTGCAAGATTGTGATAATCGCTATATAAACGAACGTGGACGCTAGGTATGCAACAAGACAGACAAGATAATGAGAAACAAGTTTGTTGCAAACGGATGCGCTAGCGCATAATAACCAACAATTAATACTTAAGAAAATTAACTAGACTGAACGACAAAGCATTCGCAAATCCACAGGTGTGTTCGTCAAGTTCCTGTCATATCTAGCAGATCTCGTCTTGTAAAGAACTTGAACAAGTTCAAACAATTAATATCCTCCGACGGAAATATCCACCCATAATGGTTCGTGCTTCCCTTCCATTATCAAAAATTACTATTGCAATTTTATTTCGATGGGCGGTGCGGCGACGTGATCCAGTTGCAGTACGAATTGTCTTTTTCAAATTAAATGCACCAAAGTATGCTTAGGCCCCCCATTTCGTGTATTTCGAGTACCTCTATGTTATTATTTTTCTTTTGCAAAAGTAACCTGAGTTGAGGCACGTGTGGAAAAAAGCACCTTTTATTATTTTAATTTTGCAACGTCCTGTGTTCTGTGTTTGTATATTAAAACCTACGTAGATAATGTTGCTTTTTATTTATTTCAAGGACATACGAGTATGAAGCATTGGCAGTCCCAAGTTATAGATGTCAATGGAGTGGTTGATAATTTATAGTAAAGTAATCGAATCCTAGCTTGTTTGTTTTACCTAGAGTTACGACTAGAGAAAGATAAATAATAAAGGTGTGAATTTTAGATTAACTTCTGTAAGATTATGATAATATAAAACACGGAGTGTATCAGCTGCTTATCGTTGTGAGCAATTCTGAGTTAACTAAGAGAAACAGGTTCTTCTGGTGATTGTAGTCGATGGGATACCAACGTTACCAACCAGTCGTTATTTGTTTATCTATGCTCTGCGGCTAGAACGCAATTCTTCGTGGAACCCCGTAAAGTCCCGTTATTCCTGTACAGTAGGTACCTAAGTCTTGAATTATAGGTTCAAAAGTATAGCTAATAAAAACTATATTTTCAGCATCAGAATCGTTCCCACATCTCGTTGCAATCACTTTTCTTCAAAAAAATTTCAATGTAGGTATAGTTTTGACTTGCTATGATTTTATTATGTGTATAGATCCATAAACTATGGTCTACACCTAGATAATTATCTATTGTAATTTTCCAAAATTAGCAGCAATATATCTTTCTCAATGTAGTTCCCTTATTATTTTCACCAATTAGTCTTTAGTATCAGCTTTTTTAGTATATTTGTAGAGGTTCGCGAGGCACTGTGTCTATGTAAGACTGTAAAGTACTGGGAATAAATCACGCTTGTTCATTTACGCTTATTAGCACTTATCTACACGCGCTTAAAATAGGAATATTTTATCGTATAAATTAGTCGAGAGGTATGCAAAGATTTATGAGTGCAATTTTGATTTTATTTTTAGTATCATGCCATAATTTAATATTGATGTAGCGGCCCTTTATTCTTCTTCACTAATAGCTTTTTCTCTTGCATATTTTGTTGTGAATAGTTACGATTGGGTGATTGAAAAACATAAGTAGGAATTTATAAAAAATGTATTTAATTACAGATACAACCAAATGGTTGAATACTGGTATTTTTTATAACTATTTCATAAAAATCTTATAATATTAGGAATCTGTCTTAGGGTGCTAACTTATCTATTTACATTACAAGTCTTTGTCTCAAGATTTTCAAAATTTTATTTTACAAATTGAACGAGCTGACGTACAAAACAAGGTACCCAGAGTCGTTCAAAAATCTGAACATAAACTATACTTAAATGTTAATGACTAGATAACAATTATGAACAATTGTAAAGATTACATTCTAAGTGGAAGTAGTAATCCGTAAGGCTACACTAAGGCACAGCGTTATGTCGAATCACTTACATTATAACTAAATGCTTAAGTGGAATAAATGATCGATTCAGTCTTCTTAGTGCTATTCCGTCGATGTGGGAAATGCAGTGGGGGTATTCGTTCGGTGTCCAGTCGCTCGGGGAATGCATCGATGGGGTCGTTACAGTCCACCATTATCCCCTCTCATTAGGAATATACTGATTGCGCTTAATTAGAGGTTCTCTCGGAGCCCTCGCGCTCCGATGCTCGGCTCCTCTGGAGGATTACTCGTTTTTTCATAATCACCAAGCCGCTGATTGGCCGCACTTTGATCACCGCAATGTACGGGTTCCTGGGAAAAAGGAAAAGCATATTTGAAATCTTTGAAGGAAAAAAGCAAATATTGCTACGATTTGCGTCAATGCTTTGACAATAACAGGTAATCTAAGTTCTAAATCCTGGATACAGAGCTCCGTGACGGTATATAATTCCCATGAATAGTGCAAGATATCGCCATATGTTTGCATAGCGCTCAGCAAATATTGTAACACGTGTGCCGCGCTGGCCGCCCTTCTATTTCCTCTTGAGATTTCGTCTTCCGGTACAATAAATTAATAGCCGACGAAGCGTCTTAAAACATTTTTTGCGAGTTTTAATATCTTGTTTTTAGTTGCGGCGCTACCGGTTCTACTTAATCTATCAGGACGGACCATATGGAGAGTTTTTGGCAAAAAGCTCTCACTGACCGGACGAAACGCATTAACTTGAGAGATATCTGTGAAAAACAGAGCATGATTCCACTTGAGAATCGGAGTCATCTGTTAGGCTACTTATTATTAGAATAGATCACTTTTATGTGCAATTTTCTCACTACATGCGGGGCGAACCGCAAGATTGTTAGAAGTAATTGCTGTTCGGCTATTGAAGCAAATAAGAAGGTGGAATGCGGGTCCCTACTATCTACAACCTGAAATAGAAAAGTCTACCTTTGATCATAAAAAAATTTTACCTAGCTGCGACTTGCGAGCTTTTATAGCGACATATTTTAACATTCGCCATTGTTGCAGACGTGCCATTGTGTCCTCCTAATTCTACAATGAAAAGATAAAGTCTATCTTACGGTTCAATGCTCACTCATAATGGTCGATGTGTTTACTTTTTGCTTAGGATGAAGGTGAATCTTCATTCAAATTGTGCAATATAAAAGATTCGGTCCCTAACGCAACCGTGACTAAAAGATCGGCATAAAAAATACTATAAGCCTTAACTACCTGACTCTATGCGAAGTTTGCTAGCGTGAATAAATATAATAAAATATATTTTTGACTTAAAACGGTGATAAGCTTAAAACGTTTACCTTCTAACCTAGCTTTAACAAATGACTGACTAATAAAAAATTAGATAACTTTGATGCTAATATTAACAGACGGCGCGACGAAAGCAAACACGGTGATAAGAATATCATTATCAAACCTTGAAGGTTATGTTAGCACACTTAAAATTCATTCATGAAATATCCTGCAGTGTTATCTCATGGAAAATATAGGTACCCTCAATATAAAATGTATGACAATGATGAATTCAACAAACAATAATAAATCAGTTATCAAAAATGTCAACAAAAAGAAGTTGGACTCACCTCCAATCACTGTTGTTGCCACCACGATATAACGTCTAGAAGCTCTTCATCTTCAGGACTCATGGGCTCGTAGGAGTCGTACGCGTCGTGACAGCCCGGGCCAGCGGACGACTCGGACACGAACGAGGGGGCTGGCGAGTGAGACTCCTCCGACAGCGGTGGAGTGTGCGGCCCGCCACTCGTCATGACTATTCCTGACGAGTCGGAGCAGCCCTCTTCGCTCTCCTCAAGTAACCGCTTCAAACTTTTGATATACTCCACCGCCAGCCGCAAAGTGTCCACTTTGCTCAGTTTCCTTGAAGATCCTCTTCCTCCAGCCAAGGCTGCGGAGACCGCTGAAGGGATGTGTTGACGCAGGGCCGCAAAACCATTGTTTACTTGCTTCACTCTGTTCCGCTCCCGAGCGTTCCTCCGTGCTACGGAGGCAGGCTGGGTCGGGTAGGGCTGATGAAGATAAGATTTTTTCTTGCAGCGGCTGGGGTCCACTGGAGCAGGTGCTAATCTCCGTGGAGCTTGAGATTGAAGGTGCGTCAGTTTCTGATCGACACCGAGATTTTGGTACGTGTGAATAGCCGCCATCGGCATCGCGAATGTACGAGTGAACTAGGAGTGTGTATCGAGAGAGCACTTGTCTGTGCCGCGCGGAGGTCGCCGGTGGATTGGCGGAGGTGGCGCGCACCCCCGACGCTAAGTAGCGCGCGCGCCGGCGGGCGGCGGCCGGAGCGCGGGGCAAGGGAGCGGGACGGCGCGCGCGCGGCACGCGCCCCGCCGCCCGCACGCTACTTGTTGTGCTGATCAAAATACGCCGGCGCTTATTATGCCATAGAGCGGTAAGCTCGCGCCGCTATTGTTGCACGTCGTTGCGCGTAATTATCCCGTCCATTACCATGTTCGGAAGACGGGCTCTGTTCATGTCTTCTATTTAGAAGTCGTTATAGAGAATAGACGCTGTAAACCGATCGGCGACGATATTGCGTTATTAATATTGTCCCGGAGCTTTTGTTGTATTAAATGAGGCTTGTAAACTTTTTGGGATCCTGCTCTGTATAAAAATACCTGTGTAAACATCGCTTGAGGATACAAGAGTTCAAGTGCCTACGAACATGTTTCAATATTTTATCTGAAAACCCTTAAACAAAAAAATCGTACTGGTTAGTAGAGTCGTAGCTACTACGTAGCGTCTACGCCGTAGCACTTAACTTCGTTACCGATCGGTCAACAGTTCGAGTTGATTTTTCTCAAAAGTTAATGTTTCTTTATGCACAAGTCATTTGGTTCGTCTCGCGGTACGTGGGCAGGTGCACTGATGACGTTCATGCGTAACCTAGCCCAGTGAGTCGCCAATGGCACTTTATTTGATGGCTTACTCTCATTATAATGTTAGTTAGATCTTTTGATATTTATAGTTTACAAGCCGCTCTTTAAATTCTTAGCCGGCATGGAGATAGATTAGAATACTAAGTTGTAAGGAATGAAGTTGTATTATTTTCTACAAAACCTACCCATAAAGCCTGCAGCCTGCTCTAATTATGATATCAGTTTTAATGACTATTCCTTTTAACATTAAAAAACATTCAATACAGTAATAAAGTAAAACCAAAACAACATCTTCCTTACAATTTGCCCCAAAAACGAAACAATTGAATGCATACCAAAACGGAAATCATTGACACCAAAAATGTCAGCTGATTTCGGCAGGTGTAACATGGCGCACGCACGACACTCCTCAACTATTTGTGACACTTCTAGTTCAGGTGACCTCATGCCATTCTCAATAGTCAAATCACAGGTAAACAATACTTTAAAATTTTAATAGAATAACCGTTTCGATTTTAACAATTCTCACCAAAATCTGTCATTAGCGTGTGAACTTCGATCTTATAGGAGCAGGTTGTGGCAGGTGTAACGGTGCACACTGTCCGACCATTTCTAAGGCACCTGTATTGTGGTGTTACCCTATTTTAGAGTGAAATCATTTTAAGAACACGAAACAAGATAACTGTGGACGTTTTGATAAAAAGATGCACCTAACAGAAGGCCAATTCTCGTAATTTAAAACGTTCAAAATCTAGTCACAGTCTCATCTCAGTGACAAACAAATGTCAAAAACTTGTCAAAATGTAGGGAAATTAGAAGTATTTTTTGACAGATTGAGACTGAGATCAGACTGTGAACGGTCTTAAAATTACGAGAATTGCCCCCCTGGTATAAGAGAGTTTCATAACTTTTAGTTTAGTTTGTTTTGATCTTTAATTATATAAGGTTTTCCTCGATTACTAACATCACATTGAAAATACGACATCTTAAAATGTTATCATGAATAATATAGCAGCTGGATGTTCAATAAATTAATTCACTTTCTTAATTAATGGAGTACCTACCTACGCAAGCAATCACAGTGCTTAAGGGTTTATTTAATTTATGGGACCAATGAATGTCAATTTACTTTGACATTTATAGTCTTAACATAAATGAAATGTGCACAGAAAATAAATTATTTCTCGTTAGACGTAAAACACATTTATGAATTTTGTAATGAATATTCATATCTGTTCAGTGCATTGTTATAATTGAAGAATTTTATGTTAAAATGGCTTAAGAAAACGTCAGCCTTGTATTCCCTGAAGAGGGCGCCAGAAGTGTACTTATAGTAGGCTACTATTATTAAAAACAGTAAAACGCAAGCCTCAGAAAAGTAAAAAGTCTTAAGCAATAAGAGGAAGTCAAAATCGATGCCTTCAATGATAACGTGTCATTGTCTTAGAAAATATTAAATAAAACAATATACAGAAACCACAATATATGTATGTATTAAAAAAACTATGAATAAAAACGATCAACGCGTTTGTCAAAGCTCGCTCTATCACGCACACACTCTCACACATTCCAAAACTAATCTATCTACAAAACTACCCTTAAACTAGCACAACCACGCCATCTATACCCAACCCTTGAGCCAAAGGAAACTACAATCGATACTCGCTTCAATCAAAGGAAAACATTTCTACAAAAGGATAGTAGATGGCGTTCGATCAGCACTAGCGCAGGGGTTGTTTTTAAGGGTTGTTTCGACTGCACTGACTTTCAAATCATGTTCGGTTGCATAGATGGCGTGAAACACAAAAGAAGATTGACTTATTAGAATAAAATATAAAGCCTGTATTTGCCACAATTGCTATTTAAAACTTTAGAGGCAAAAGTAGTTGTGCTCAAAGTTAAAATGTTTTATTCTTATTTCGAATTATGCATGAACATTCTTATTTCAAGTCATTTTTAATTTGTCGAAGTCCCATGGAACGGTAGATTGTAATTAGTCGTTAACCGAATGACACTTATAAACGAGTGCTACGAAATTAAACCATCGTAGAACTTTCCCGAGTATGTCATTAACATTTATTGATACGGTAGCTAAAAGTCAATTACAGCAGGTATCACGGGAGACGGCACAGCTTTCACACCTAAACTCACACAAATGATGCTATTAATTAAAAATATAATAAACTTCTCTCCGCAAACCTTATTATCTCCCTGTTAATTACTCGCGTCCTCAGTAAGCCTTCGATAACATCGAAGACCGATTTTACGAGCGAAGAAAGCGATGAAGATAATATAAAATCAGTGTAGTTATGCTTGTGTCTATTTAATTAAGAATTCCGTAATTGAAATCATATCGTGGGAATGTTCAAATCAATTTTTGGTTCTCGTCAACAACTCTTAGGTAGCTGTTATTAGTCTGCACACTGTTATGTAATATTTTTACATTTAAATTAACAATGATATTTTTTCTGATTCCAGCTTTGATAAGTAAAAAGTTATAAACATTGGGTTCATTGGGCTTCATTTCTTCCCTCGTTACAGGCATGCAGTGAATTATACATTTTTTAACGATGACGATCTAAATTTTGCGAGACGCTGTCAATGATGACATATAACTCGTAATTAAGACAATAATGTAAAATTTATCTTGATCGATATAAGTAATTTAATTGGATTATAAAGCCTTTGACTTAATGGATTGAGAAAGGCGGCCTACCACTTTGATTGGAAGCAACTCGGTACACTCGCGTTTTTGCCGATACCAGACATTTTAAATAGGCCTCTCGCCGTAATTATGCTGTCATTTCGCAAATTTATTTACATTTTTAATAACCGCATCGGTTTCACGAATTAATTATATTCAGCGTCTGAAAAGCGTTATTAAAATAATTTATATCGATCGTACGTAGGTATGTAAGGACGAGCTCGGGTAAATAGTTATTTAATGCGTTATTCAATAAATTATACAGTCAGCTAAAGTTACATCGGAGTTTTAGCCGGAGTTACATGCAATACAAATGATAATACCACGTCGCGCGACACAGACAGATTCTGATTGTCATCAGAACAAACGTTCTCCGACTCTTTCTCTCGGTAAATAACTTTGGGTTAGCGGTAATAACTTCTCTAGGCGCGCGTAGGGCTATCATTTACGAAATAACAATCGCAAATAAAATGCGATGCGCGTGCGCGGGGTATTAGCGGTGTTGCGCGCAAACATCGCGGTCGGGTGTGTAATTTCACGTGCGCTGACACGGAGGCTGTTCGGCGGGAACGCCATACCACAATATATCACATGCTCGCGTACGCCGCCACACTGTATAATTCGTGTAATTTATAGTAGTCCGTCGACTAGGTGCGGCCGACACGGTTAATAGCACGTAACCACGCGACAGAAGCATTCGTGTGCACTCGCCGGGCAGCGCCGCGGGCACGCCCCGCCACCAGCCGATGCCCATTCCATTAAGCGCACCTACATCATAGTGCTGCGTTACGCTCTAGTCTGGACCCAGCATTAGCGGTGATTAGAATGAATTATGATATCTTTTAACTCGTAATAGTAGTCTTCATCTGCACCGGGTTTATCGTTACACTTCTTCTACATTGTTACACACATTCTCACGTCCTTAGTAGAGCATTCATCGGACAGTCGAGAACTTGGAATTATCAATATTTTTTTTATGAAATAATATTATAAACGATTGTACTTTGTTACTAATAAAGAATAGTTCTCATACTTCATTATGCATAAACGATGGCTAGCGAACAATAAACGTCACTTTAATATTATTAATATTGCAATAAATTTTAAGTGGTGACTGTACCGCACTTGGGTACCGACTGTATTTAAACAACGCGTCGTTTTTTATTTATACCTCTAGTATAAAGTTCGCACACCATAGTGTTGTTCTTTTTATTTTCAGTTCATCTGTGGCGATTATTCATTTATCAAACAAATGGCGGAGCTTCATCAAACGAATATCTCTCTGATCTTACAGAGGAATCGTGTATATTATTAGTTATGAACATATAGTGAAGCGCCGATTGGAATAGACGTTTTTGTATATATGTGGTTGCTGAATACTATACATGTATGGTGGTTGTATGACGGTAAATTATACCAAATGAGAGTAAATAAATGATGCTCGTTTAATGTGTACATATCATGCGTGTTGCACCAACATGGGGTGTTGATACTGCTTCGGGCCACATGTACTTATAATGATCTGCTCTTAAAAATACAACAGCGTATAAGTAACGACGGCATCTAGTAGCTTATTTACTGATATCTAACTATCTTAGTTTACTCTTAAAGCTTGCGTGACTTGTTTTCATTTATTTTTAATCTAAATTATTAAAACAAATCTTTAAACAAAATATTATAAACGTTACATGTTTTGCTTGACGAAAATTACATATCAGTAAAATTGCAAAACATGTCAAAATAATGACTGAAAATAAGTGAATCACATAAAAATGTCGTCGAGCTGCTTTCAATGTATTTCTTGTACAAAATTGACGGCAAAGGCGGTCAAATTAGAGGGCACAAAACAATTATCAATATTTAGCGTGTTACTCTAATTGTGGTCTGTGGTCAGGTGCCTGAGGCGGTTGAAACGTCAGCCTTCAGGTACATGTGTACTTAATCGCAGGAACAACTTATTAATTAATCATTTCGCTTAATTAAAACAAGATTAACATAATGATTATCGCTTGGATTTAAAGGTAAATTACTTCTTAACATATGTTTGGGCGTTCGCGATGTTGTATTAATTACACTATTTTTTTGGTTTTGTATGGTATGTAAACATGATATAGGGCTGCTTCAGGTAAGGTAAATAAATGATTTTGCCATTTACTTTTAACTGAGAAAAGGGTTTGCAGATGTAGTAGTGCATCTTTTGAGGAATTTGCAGAATGTTTATGTTAATTATTTTGACATATTATAAGTTATTTGCCTCTTGAACATGAGTAAAATTGAATTAAAAACTGTTTTTTTTTTATAACCGACGATAAATGTATTCGCGGGTCTAGAATCATGTGCTGAATTTTGCCGTTTGGGGTTGAAACACTAGGGCCATGGGGTCCGAGTGCCCGCTTGGTTTTTCGAGATATCGCCAAGCGGTTAGTCGACTCTTCACGTGACCAGAGGGCTGGCCTGTTTCTTGGCCAAAGAATTAGCATCGCCATACAACGTGGCAATGCTGCCAGCCTTTTGGGCACTGTTCCTGTTGACAGCGATGCGGACGAATTTTTTGATGCCCTATGATTCTTTTGCTTATTTTTTCACATGTACATATGTATTATTATTTAAAATGTTAGCTTATATAATGTAAATATTAGGGGTTAAAGTATGAAATTGCCGATTTGTACTGAAAAATTGAAATTAGTTTTTTATTTAATTCAATATAATGGTAATTAATATATATATATATATATTAATTACCATTATTATCTATACATTGCTGCCATCTAATAGGATGGTTATTTATGCCTTTGCGATAGAACTCTCGTGATCTAGATTCGACAAACTGTGTGAAAGCACTTTGTACTGCCTCCTGAGAAGAAAACTTTTTATCACGTAGAAAATAGTCCAAATCACGAAAAAAATGGTAGTCCGTTGGAGCAAGGTCTGACGAATACGGAGGGTGACGAATGGTTTCTAATTGCAATTCCTGTAGAGTTAAAACGGTTTCTCGTGCTGTATGAGCTCTCGCGTTATCATCGAGCAATAATGGTGAAGATCGATTCATGAGATTCATTCATTCGAAAGCGTTTAAACCAAAATCGCACGGTGCGTTCATTTAGCAGTGATATTGCGAGCTGTTTCTGCCGCGTTACTTCCGCGTCGGAACTCGTATTAAAAAATAACTCGAATTTTCGAAGTATCCATCTTTCTTGTCTAAGCTGAAAAAAAAAAACAACTGATTATCGATAATCAAATGTTGCACATTTTTTAAAAGATGAACTTCATAGGTATCATGTGAAAAAAGTTTCACGCAAAAATCTCAAACCATGAAGGTTCTATGTCAATTCGAAATACCTACTACAATAAAACGGCAATTTCATACTTTAACCCCTATTAAATAGTTTGTGCTGAATTCATGGTGGTTACGGTTTGAGAGTTGACGTCCCTGTCACCCTGTATTTCAAACTAAGAAAAATTAGTAGTAGAAAAAGTATTTTTTTAAAGAATGCACGTCGACTATAAATAATACAATACACATTATTTTCTGTTTCTAACAAGCGACAAATCTCAATGAAATACCAATTTATTCCACTAAACATCTACGCAACATATTTGTTGAAACATAAAGTATGGAATTGATTCTTGCTGGCTTTCCAATATCGTAGCTTATTCTAAATAGAAACACAACAACAACACTACCTAAGTAACTGTAAAGTCAGAAATTCAAATAAACGATTTAAAAAGACTAGGAAATAAATTTATGCTTTTTTCGCATTTTACACAAAGATTGCAGTCCACTGCTGGACATCGGCCGCTCCCATGCTGCGCCACAACACCCTGCCCTATATTGTAACGTCTAGGATATTATTCGTGGTTATACAAAACTTCCCTTAATAAAATTGCACTTACCTGAAAACTATTAAATCAACTCAAACAACACGTTAATCTTTATCTAAATATTGAACCACGCAAGGCCCTTTAACCCCCCATTTACACTATAACAAGTTACCGTGGCATCATAAGTTTATAACTAAGTGCACTCCTCATCAGATTTCTACCATCTAAGCTCATTCTACATAAGTTGAACTAAGCAAGGTACCGTTACAGGCGTAGCTATGCTCACCTATTGTTGAATGGTGCAAGCCTATTGGCCCTGTTTCGGAGTCTTGGTGAAGGCTCCTCCAATCACAGCGAGGAGGCTTCGCCTAGCAATAGATTTGCGTTAGCAGTCACTGCGCATGCGTCGTAGGTATTTAGTAAGTAATTAAAGGTGCGATTCATTGAGTAATCTAGTTAATAAGTGGTACATAGAATGTATTTGTATGAATCTTGTGAGTTTATCTTATTGGTAGATGGTCTTAGGTGATTCGAACTGGTGTGGTTCTAACTGGTATTTTATTATGTCTAATGGTTTTTGGTCTAATTAGAAGTTTTGGTATTCATATTCCAAGATGAGTGTATTGGTTGTATGTGCTTACTTATTAGTTCATTTTATTACCTTTTTAGTTTATGAGTTTCCTTGCCATGATCAAACGCCTATTGAATAATATGGCCAGTTTTAGAAACATGTAACAAAATAATTTGAAGGAATTGGCAAAAAAAGTATATTATCAATAAAACTGTTCTAACGATAGTCTATCTGCTCGTTCTTTGGTTTTTGCTAGAGTTTTGCACTAAACTGAAATACTTATTCATTAGAAATTTATTAGAAAAAAAACGGGTTGCACTCCGGGAAATGAAAACTTGAATATTAAAGTTGTGCATTTTTGATATTTTGGAATGCGGTCTACTCTCCCTCCATCTTACGAATTTTCGATCAGGTCACGTGTCCGTTTTTTTTTTTTTTTTTTGTGGATGGGAAATCGTCAAATGACCCGTCCCGCTCTGGGTGGAGCGGAAGGGAGTGTCAGACTCTTACTGACTAAACCCCACCCGTGTTCCTTCCTTAGCCCTTTATGTTCCAGGGCAGCGGTAACTCTTTCGGACGATCCCGCTACCCCGGCAGGCTTCGGCCCTGTCAGGCCCCGTCATTCATGCTGCCATCTCTTTGAGGCGCGCGTGGAACACATACGCGCCATCCGGCATGGGCCTGGTCCTGATCGGATGGTGAGCTACCCATTGCTCTCTGCCCGCAGGCCCGCGCCTTCGGTGGCCGGGGGTCGTCACGCGGGTCCCGACGCCCGGAGCGTCTCCCGCGGCGGCTGAGGCGTGAGGTTCTCTCCCTCACCCATCCCGCCACCTCCTTCGCTAGCATGACTGCTTCGCAGAAGGAGGTGACTGCCTCCCACTCCCTCTCGCCCCGGACCATGGCTTGAACCAGGGCCGGACGCGAGAGGTCGCCGCCGCTGCCGATCGCCTCTACGAGGACACGGCGGTGCTCCATCCAAGCGGGGCAGACCTCCACCGTATCCTCCACCGTGTCCTCTCGGCGATCGTCGCAGTGATGACACCCGGGCGTCTCCTCCCGCCTGATGATGTGCAGGAACCTCCCGAAACATCCGTGTCCGGAGAGGACCTGCGTCAGGCGTTAGGTGAGAACGCCGTGACGCCTCTCTAGCCACTCCGACGCGAGCTCCGTCTTATGAATTTTCGATCAGGTCACGTGTCCTGACGCGAGCTCCGTCTTACGAATTTTCGATTAGGTCACGTGTCCTGACGCGAGTTTAACATTTTTTACCCATCACAAAAAAAGTGCACAACGCCGCTAAAGAAGTTTTCACTTCAAAAATAAAGTAAATATAATATAATCACTAATTTAAATTCATAACCCTAATCCACCTAGAAATAAAAAGTACAAAATTATAATAACCTTTCCAAAATATAAACATTATCTATCATCCGAATTACTCCCACACTTCTCCAAAACTCCAACGACTAAGCAGAAACGACATCCCATTCACAAAAGAGTTTCAATTCCCGTTTAAAATTCATGTCACATTGACAATCGGCTTCCGAATACGCGACACTATGGTATAGAGGGCGGAACTTTTACTTTCGAGAAAAAATAGAGTTGCGTAATATCACGTAGGAACAATTTCCCCGTCATTACTGTGAACGTGTCATAATCTGTGACCGGCGCAGGCGCCAGATTTTTATTGTCTTCTCGGGTGGTTGTGGCGCGTGGACTGGTTGTTGATGAGGCGTCTGGGTTTATTTCATAGGAATAGAGGCTTTATGTGTGATGGGCTACGTGTATTTTAATAATTAGTTAACGTAATATTTTTCATAGTTCCTGAAAATTAAACAAAATGACATTTACCTACGAGAACATGAGGTTTCTGCAATTATTTTGTTAAATACCACATTATCTTTTCGCCTTACAAAAGACATCAACGAGGCAAGCATTTTTTTTGGGAATAAAAGACCAAAATATATTATTATTGTTACAAGTCAATGTTGTTCCACTGCAGGACAATAGCCTCCCTCAAAAATATCATTTGGATTTTTTCTGAATCATACTGAACCCTAAGTTGAGAGCAGTGGTGGTCCAGTGGTAACGGCTGCGACTTACGAGTTGCAGGTCGTGGGTTCGTACCTAGGCAGGATTATTTCATCACCAATGCTCTCAAAACGGTGAAGGAAAACATCGTGACGAAACCGGCACGTCATAGATCCAAAAATTCGAAAAATGTGACATCTACCAACCCGCCCTGGGCCCGCGTGGTGGATTACAGCACACCCCCTCTCGAAGAGAGGACACCTGTGTCCTAGCAGTGGTAGCTTTAAAGGCTGATTATCGTGATGACAGAACCCTAACAAAATATAACATACAAAAACATAACATCAAACAGTTAAATGACAGCACCAATTTGTTACAACGTCGTCATAAACATTGTATGATATAAACGAAATAATTATCTGAATTGATACAAGGCAATGATCTCTAATTATGGCCACAACAAAACTCTGCAAGTAGCAATTTGACAATGGCAAATGTGGCCAATTGTCAATAAGCGAGGGACCACGTGACTCCATTCATTGTACTTACGTGCAAAAAGAAAGTCGCGAACGTTAAGCAGCGATATATAATTTAAAATGATTACTGGTCATTTATAAAGTGCCTTTTTAAATGTAATGGAAACATACTTTGGCGAGTAAGGATGGGAAACTTAAAATTCATGAAACAAATAAAATCAATGAATGACAAGGTAAGACCATGATTTATATATAAATATGTACCCGGTATTAAAATAACTATTTACTTAATGCTAATAGTATATTAAATTTTTAAACGTAAGCTAAAAATAAACCGACTTAAAATACTTATAAATATAGGTACGTTTTTAAGTATTACAGTTTAATAGGGAGTTACGTATCCATAAAAAATGCTGATCAAACAATATTTAATAAGCTTAATGCCACCGATACCGTCATTTTTTTATGTTTCGTTTAATAAAAATTAAACTTATCCTAGGTGCCTATTTATATTTCCTTTAAATTTCAATTTAATAACTTTACTACGACGGTCACTTTTACGATGATTATGATTTACAAATTTTATTATTAGTGGCCGACACGACTATAAAATTACTTATATTTTAAAGGTCTATATTATCAAAAATATATTCATACATATGTATTCATAATTATATCATGCTAGCTTCTGGGCGCAACTTCGCCCGCGTTTTTTTTCCCGACCCACCCCGTCGCGTCGTATCGCATCGTCTGCCCGGCTATTACTTCGTTTTTGCTTGGCGCCTAAAGGTCCTAGCAATGTTAAATAGCCGCCTTCCTCAAGAATTGAGCTATCAAATGCCAGTGATTTGCGCGTGCAAACAAACAAACTCTTCAGCTTTATTATTAGTATAGAAGATATAGACACTAGCTTCTGCCCGCGTGTTTTAACATGAAACATCCTATGGTACTCGGTAATACGTATCATTCTATCAGTGAAAGATTTTTCAGAATCGGATCAGTAGTTCCGAAGATTACCTCCTACATACAGACTCACAAATTTTACCTCTTTATAGTATTATTGAATACTAGCTGCGCCCCGCGGTTTTCTCCGCATAAGCTTCAATCCCGTGCGAAAATCGGGTTAAAAAGTATTCTATGTATTAATCCTGGTTATAAACTATCTGTGTGCCAAATTTCATCCAGATCCGTGTAGCAGTTTTTGCGTTAAAGAGTAACAAACATCTCTCCATCCATCCATACAAACTTTCGCGTTTATAACATTAGTTATAATATTATATAGTATAGATAAACAATGAGTAAAGTGACGATATTAATGCTAACACCAACGTATAGGTAACATTACACTCACAAAAAAGTTTACACAGGCATTAAGGAAATAAATAATTTCAACAAAGTCGAAGTCACACTTTTATTTTACAAAAGCCGCCACCCGCGTCGGCCCATACATCACGCCTCGCCGTCTAGGTATAGGCAGGACTGCTAAATGTGACTGTCTGATAGAATCGTACGTGTCATTGGAATATTTATACCCTGAGGTACTTTAGTGTGAGATGAAAGACACCTTTGCTGGCCGTAGGAAAGCTTCAGACGACTATAACAGTTTTCAGACTGAAACAAAAGGATGATCTCATGCATACAGTTACATACGTTTGTAAACCTTTTTTTTAAACGATCTTTTTCTTTGTTTTCCTTGGATGCATAGTTGTATAGGTAATTTACATAATGACAAATGAACACTTTTATTCAAAAAGACAGTACGCAATACGAAATTTTCATCATATTCGCCTCTGACTACGCAAATATCCGTAATCTAGATAACTTAGAAAAGATATCTTCCTTGTTACTCTAGTTGGCGAAGCACAATTTTTACAGCTTATGTTCATTGCGACCTTTACGGGCAAATGATATCCAAGCAAGAACGAGACGGTAGAAGATCATCCAAGTCTTGTCACTAGAATAAAATGCCCATAAAACTAATTAGCAATCTAAGGGTTTACGACGCTATAAATGAATAAAATGGACCCCCGGCCCAACAGTTCACATGAGTTTTACCGACGCTTTTTGTCTTAAGAGGATGATGAAGACATTTCAACTAATTAAAAGTCTAACGTTTGCTTAGAATGCGTAGCACATCAATATGTATGAACCCAAAATTTTCAAAAGTAAAGCAAGAATACCTCCTTTACATTCAGAGCGATCAGCAGCACTAATTTCAACTCTACTCCAACCAACTTAGCCCTCATTAGGATTCATCTTGTCGATCGCAATGTTGCGCCGGAGTATTTAAATAATAACAAAAAGGTTCAGCACCTCCGCAACGATCATTATGATGATCGCCTGATTGTAATTAAGCGTCCGTCTCGCGACCGTACTACGGGAGGCCAAATAAAAAACCGAGACACTGTATAGCAACAATGAGGTATTAATGAAATGCCGATCAATTAACATGATGCCGCGGTGGGGTGTGCACCTCTCTGTGATGCATAAATAACACATTTCCCATAATCTACAAATGGTCGGGTTATACGGTAAAAACCGATTTGGCGCTCGTAAGGCTCGCCCCGTGGTGCCTCGCCAGCGGGGAGTTACCGCACTCTAGTGAGAATTTACTATGCCGCCATAAAAATTAATGCTATTCCACTTCGATCGCCAAGTAAAAACTTTCGCAGTTTGAGATATTCGAACTTGTAGCGACGCCACCGTTCCAAAGCTGATCCTTAAAACCATTTTGTTCTCAATTAAATGCTTATCTTCTTACAAAACGCTGTATCTATTTAAGCCCGAATAGATTTTTAATAGAAATACCACTTTTGCCCCATAAAATCCTAAGTTTATTCCGTTTAATATCGGTGAAGACGTGCACTTAAGCAAGATTACATGAGTTCTTTTTTATCCGCGCATAAGAGGCCAAGATCGGTTAATACAGCTAACGAAATAAAGTGCCAATGAAATTACCGGATCGCTTAGTGAGTATGCTTACCATTATGCGAATATAAAAGTTCCTCACTTAATAAAGAAGTAGATTTTACACAGAAACCAGATATGCAACATTTGCAAGTCCAGTTCCGAAATAATCGACGGTAGGAATTTAAATAAGGTGCCAATTAGAAGGAGGGTCGCGACTTGCGAGTGCTGGCATTATTATAATGTCTTTTAATAATTTTATGTGAGCGACATTAAATGTTTGACGTTTACTGCTTAATAATAAAATCGTGGTAGCGGGCGCGCGTTCGTGTACTCAGCTTTAAGCAACCAATAAACTTTGCTCAGTCCTTTACAAGGTTTGCCTGTCGTCGTTTAGATTAGACTTTTGAATGCATATACACTGTTTTATTAATATTTGTGCGTTTGTTAGCAGGCTCCATTGGTCCTGCACAATTTCAATTCAAGCAGGGTTTAGTGCTTATAATAAAAACTAATGTATCTACTTTATTGCAGTCATAACGATATCGCAATTAAGTTATTAAATGCAAAACAAGATATTAAGCGTATTAACAAAATGAATTTTTAAAAATGTAATAAATTTCCTCAGCCAGTAATAACATTTATTTTGTTAATTTTACAAACTATTAAATCATTTTCTGAAAATAAAACTGTAGGATAGCGAAGGCTTAAGTATAAATTCCAATAGTTCACTCGATTAAAAAAGAAAAAACAACAATTTGCATATATCAACCGCGGAGGTTGTGCGTGTGTGGTACAGCGCAAAAAGCAACTTTTGAAACATGAAACAATAAATCAAAGCACAAAAAATACGTGTTACCGCGGTCCGTTGTTTACACGTACCCATCGACATTGTCGCGAGCCCTAAAAACAACCAGAGCTGCACTTGAAACCTTTAAGGAGAAGCTATGCCTCGAAGGCTTCATAGTAAAAAGTAGTCGAACTAATAAGGCAATATCAGGTTCATTTCATCTGTAATAGTTTATGTTTAGAGTCTCATTGAAGATGTATGACGAGTGAGTTTTTGTGACCCATCTGTTATATTTTTTGAGTTGGTCTGCTGCGCCTTAAGAGACCAGCGTTGTAATAAATACTTCTCTTTCCTCATTACCTTACCGCCCAAACCGACGACATGCAGAATGCAAAAACAGCAAATGACATACGCCAATACACGGCCAACATATTCACTTAGCGAAATTGAGAAATAAAGAGATTTTTTACCATTTAAAACGTGCTCTAATTGATATTTTATTCAACGCTTTTGCTCGTTGGGTGGCGGACATGGAAATATCAATAATGAATATGACACCAACGACGCTGTGCGGCGCTTTTGTTTATGTAAATTGAATATATTTCATACAAAGAGATTTTTTCTTTATATTGTTAATTCAGGAGCGTATGTTCATTTAAATGATTTTAAACCGATATTCAGGATCATTTCCTTTACAAGGTCGGATGAATGCTTGCTAAGTACTAAGTGGAATCTGCAGTAGATATATACATATACCTATAAATGCACTTACTTACACTACACACTAGCATGGAACTATATGTCTAATTCTAAATAAGATCTTATTAGAAAACAATGTTATTTATGTTTTTCTCTACATTTTTTAGGGTATTGTTAACCTGTTAATAGGGGCACCTAAAAACCAAAACAAGCAGATGTTACATCACAAGCTCAATTAAAAATAATAACATGATTGATTCATACAAAAACAAACCCTTTCATCGGAACAATTCATTTGACGTCTTATTCCGAATCAGTCAAATTACACGTTCCAATTGGTAGCACTTTTATTTTTGTTTATTAACTAGAAGTTGCGTGTGGCATCCCGAACTAGGTACCTTATTAATAGTAATCGGTTTCGTGACATTACTTATTAATAATACCGAACAGTATCTAGATACCGAATGATAGAAATTAACAACGCTGTTTACCGTCCCATTTTTTATCGTACAAAGATAATCGCATGCCTTAATAATAATTTGTATCAGCCCTTTCGGATGTCGGTATTATTTTTTGTAGCTACGATTCACGTAGCACTGATTGGATCAGTTAAACAGTGACAAAATACTTGGGACATTGCTCCTTTGTCGTGACGTTCGGTTTTGTTCCCGAGATGTGTCTCACGATATTTAACCTCATGTCATTATTAAGACATCACTTGCCCGGTGGCTGGGAGATCTACTTGCTGATAAAATTTCGGTCATTTATATCGAGCACCGATAAATGAGAGCAGTGAACACTGAATAAATGTATTGTGCTAGTATAATAGTTAAATATTTTAATTAGAACGTTGGTATTTCAGAATTTTGTTTTGAATCTTGTTTATTTTTTTGTGGAAAAAAGGGACTCTACTTCACCCTTTTCCTATAAAAACCAGTCGGTCATCGCTAACAGTGATATCTCTTGCACTATTGAACATTAGGCAACTTCCAAGAGATTTGTACCCAAAATGCTTACAAATGGTTGCTCAATCGTTCGTGAGGAGTCCGAGTCACAGTCGGCAAAGGAAACATTAATTAGGAGGTCGCCCTTAATTAAATTGTGACGTCTCAGCGAATTTCCCTGAGATGCTCGCACTCGGTGGTCTTGCAGGTAAACGTTAGAAGTAAATGTAAACTTTATGGGCACTGGCAGTAAATGTAACATTTTAACGATTATCAATTAAGGAGCAATACCTTACGGTACAGTCATTAACTGAGTAGTAAACTTATATATACGAGATCGCGACTGTTTTATACCCTGGGAATTTAGGATGAAGTAGGTCCTGGCGAATATGGGCAGTTTAAGGGTTTCTCTACTTAGTACATGCCTGGATAGTGTCCAGGCATGAACTAAGTAGAAAGTTAGGCACGTCGATTTATTCGTAGATTTTTGCGTAAAGTGTAAACTAAGTGCAAGCGACGCAACTAGAGTAAGAACTTTTTGCTACAAACTTTTTTATAATATGTTAAATACTTTTCTTTTTTAGTCGTCAAATTGATGTGCATTTGTTTTTTGAGTCTCTGTCAATGTTCGTTGATAACCAAATGTAATATTTTTTCCCTTTATTTTGTAATTAAAGTGATTTATTCGTTTTCTCTATAAAATCCGTCATTTTCTTCCATTTCGAGCCTATGAAGACCAATACACTAAGTCTTCAAGAGCAAGAGACATTGACGCTTTTGACATCGCGGCCTTGGTGTCGTTTATGACAGACAATGTCGGTGAAAAGGTTAAGATCACAATGACTATACACCCTAAATTTAAAATGGGGCAATAGTGGGACCATCATTTTATTATCCGCAATAAAAAATATTATAAGCTAGGAACAAAAAACAGATTATTACACATCAAAAAATAAGTTATTAAATTGATGAGCGGCAATATCCTTTAACAAAAAAGGCGTTAACCACAAAGAATAGATTCATATTTGTTGTTTAATTAAGGAATTTTTACGCTATAAAAGGTATCTTGTAATTTGATGGAAATAACAGAGGCTTTAGAGGCGGGGTGAGCCTGAATAAAAGAATTCAGAAGCTTTACCAATAAAGTAACCTACAACCTGGTTTTAAGAGTTAATTATCAAAGCATGTTTTTCTTTCAAACTACACTGGAATCATAGAGAAGGTGCAATTTTAAAGCGTTTGCTTATTCTTGAATCAAATGGTTTTCATTGAAGAAGATGGTTTTGAAACAGACCAAGTATAAGAAATATTACATTGTATGTGTAGTTATGACTATTCTTATAATTACTCAATTAATCTTTATTTTCACAGCTGTGCGTCGCCACTTAATTTCTTATCGTCTTATTTCATTCGACAATGTACGAAAACAGCCGCCTTAAAAAATAGCACGAGCAACAATTTCAACCATTTCATTGTCTCCAATATCTCATTTCAATAATTACGTGCATCAATTAAATCGAATGTTGCCAGTTCATTGTGCCCACATTGCCCACATAAAAGGTTACCGTTGGACTTGTTAAGAATGACATTTACGTATCATCGCGTTGCCCCTGTTCGGGTGCTCGGCTGTGTCTAATTTTCTCAGCAAGACGTCTGCGTGCTGCGCCTGTGTCAATGTAAAACCATTAATCAAGGTCAAGTCAACATCTTAGACCATTTTATTAACATTTGATTCGCTGCCAAATGGCTTTTGACAAACTGTTTATAAACAGGCTGCGGTGCCGATGCATATGAGGACGTTTGGTTACATTTATAATTCGCATTCCTGAACAACGCATGAAGGTGAATTTGCATTAATAACTGCAACTTTGAAGTTATTCTGTCCTTGCGTATTTCTTTTCACATTCCTTCTTTTGCATCAATTAAAGTCACAATTGAATCTAATGTAAGGCTAAGCAGGGTGTATTTGTTAGAGTAAAAAACGATATGTGCTGCGTTTGAGTCATCCGACAAATACTTAAACGGCTAACCCAAGCACCTACATACAGAAGTATGTGGTCAAGTGCTAGAACAAGTTCCCAAACATGTCGGAGGCTGCAGTATTAAACATGGTCATAGACTGTGGGCTGGGAACACTCGCACCGGGCATACTAATGAGTACAGAGAACTATTTTAGAACATATCATTAAGAAACAGGTCACATAATGTAAAAGGCAGTGGCTCTGATCTTCGTATCGCGTTTACATTACTTTGTTGGAATCAAAAATACGCGTTAAAGGAAAGAGATGGCGATAGGTTATGACTTGAGTGTGAGAGAGAGGTTCAGCCGTCAAGGCAGGTGTCGCGATACATCTGCGCGTACGCACTGACCGGCACGTGCGCCCCCACCAGAGCTTTCAGGCCGAAAGGGAAGGTATTAGACGGTTTTAAAAGTTTTGAAGTATTTGAAGATCAATATCATCAATTTATATTTGTAATTATCAATAAATAAATTAACTAATGAGTATTCATCACTTGACCGCCTGTTACCCATTCTACCTCACGTTTAATTAAGTAAAATGTATTTTTAAGGACCTCCAGACACTAAAAAGTAAAATTTCGAGGCGACATCTTTTTCTCAACCTATCAACTTTTAATATTTCCATTATTCACGCAAACAGATACCAACGAGAGTATCGGAATAATTATATTTATTCAACGGCAACGTTCGGAAATAACATTACAAAGTGTTAATTAATACAATCGACGCAAGTATTTTTTTTTATTTATCGATAAATATACTTAGTAACTTGCGGAGAAAAAGTATAGTTGAATATACAAGATAAATTGCTCTCCATATGTCAATCTCGAATCATAATTGAAAAGTAAAGTCTTGTAACTTTTTTGGTATCATTAACCACCGTGTGTACGGCACGAGCGGTCGCCAATTTTATAACCAATTTTGAGAACAGGAAGCCTGCGCGTGCGACGGGCTGATTTCAATAATAAATCGATGCCCCCACAATTCACCGGTGGACAGCGTTTGTCCGAAGCACTAGCCTGAAATTATCGACATTGGCACAAAATGTACTGGGCGGGGACCAACGGTTTCTCTTGAACCCGGTGAATTTTTATAGCGGTAGCAGGAATCGTCGATTAGGGGGCTATTAAGCTTTTCCGCTTCGATCCTTCCCCATCATGCTTGATTGTAACATGTCAGTGGCTCTCTCCGTGGTTTGCTCAACCACACACAGTTCAAGTTGTGGTATGTCGAGCTAAATACCAAGAAACAGTGCCACGCTCCTGTGTACCTACACCCATTTAAGGTATCGTCCATCTTAATTTTACAACGTAGGTACTTTATTTTTGCTGGATCACGTTTATTATACTAAAGACCGTGAAATCAAATTTATGCCATCACTTTACTTAAATCGCTTTCGGTTTAAACGAGAGGCGACATCAGTGTCGCAACAAACCCTGTATTAACGTCTATCATCCGCCATTATCACGGAATATCGTAATAATTGAATTACAATCTTTCCTCAGACTCCGAGATGAGAATATTTTACGAGAGACAAAAAATTGGATCGGAAAAAGTTTAGGTTCACACCTAAAATGAGGCGTCGGCTTGTTAAAAAGCTATTAATAATGTTTTAGACGTATTCCAATAAACGTTTTAACACCTTTTCTGTAAGGTATCATTAGGCTTATTATTGCAGAGCCGCCCGACCGTCCGATCTGCAACCACTCCAACGAGTTCGATTTTGTTTTAATATTAAACGTGCGGCTATTATGGACAATTTATTTAAGTCACTCGATGTTGTTACATTAAAAATATATGATGTCAATTATTGAATATTAAAGTCTATTTAAATATAAATAAAGAAACGTTTTCTTTTATTTGACTAGCCACTTCGTGAAACATTAATTGGTAATATTGTTGTGGTTGTAAGTTATTGCTTGCTTATTAAAGGATTCAAGGTTTTCTACAAGGACACGATCTGGTAGTGGTGGTGTTCTCGTGAATTTGAAAGATATCAAAATACAATACCTGCTACCAAAAAAGTTGATCCTATCAGCATTAGGACACGCATGTGAATAAATTCAAAATGGCTACTGAGCGTACGGAAAGCCGAAAATTTATTAATCTCGAAGTAAATAAAGCAATCCGGGAGTTCATTAAAAGGTTTAAATTTTATCTGTGCAGTTTATGTTAACCACCGCGTGCAGGGCGCGCGGCACAGGCGCATCCGATGCCGAATCGTACTAATTGGAACTTTGTACCAACTAATTAGAATAAGTTGTGGCCGAGCGGACCAAAATTTATTTTGGATCTGTGCCGCAGCGAAAGTGTTTCCCAATGTCCTTTATTTTTAATTAAATTGATTCATTTATTTTTACGGAGATCGATAGCATCCCTGTAAAATTCCTGTGAGCTCCACACGTCGCCTCGGTTCTCACATTACACACGAAAACATCGTAATAATATTTTATTGGATTTTAAAGGCACCTTCTACAACATTCATCACGTAAAAGGTGCTAATAAAAATAATATTGAAAGGACATGATTAAAATATCCCAACATGAAGACAATTCGCATGCTCTCAACGTCGCTGAGGGGGACTGGTCACATATTTATATGAAACGCATCAATATCGGGACGCCATTGATATTTTTAAGTATTGTTGAAATAACCAGGCAGCGGGTAAACGGTGAAATATAGGTTTTATCACTCCCTTTATAATTAGGTGTCGAAAAAATATTAAGGTTTTCATATGCATTTCAGCTGTTACCCAAGAAAAAGCATGTGATTGGCAGCAGCTGTTACAAATTCATAAAAATTCATTTTGGTATGCCTCCTCTTTTATTTGCGACTCCGAACAATATTCAGTATTCATATTTCATATTCCTGTTACATTTATGTAAAAAGGATCTGGACAGAAAAACAATGTAAGGCAAACTTTCTGAGAATAAGATGAATTTTAAAACACTTCCCACAGACACTTCTTGTTATAAAGATTTATTTAAAAAATACTTCACCTAATTAACTGCAAAACTAAAATACTTTGGTTATCTAGATCATCATTTCAGCCGAAAAACGCCCACTGCTAGACATAGATCTTCCCCAAGCACCGTCACTTCGACCGGTTCTGTGCTTCTCGCATCCAACGGATCTCTGCGGCCTTTACCAGATTATTGACCTAACTTGTGGGGGCCCAACGCTACGTCTTCCGATACCCGGTCGCCACTCCAGAACCTTTCGGCTCCATCGGCCATGTGTTCTGCGAGCAATAAACCCTGCCCACTACCACTTACTCGTAAGTTTGACAATTATTCGGGCCTCAAGCAAATAAATAAGTCAAGGTAAATTATAATCGTACCAAAATTGCTTTTAAAGAATTTTCTCACAATGAATAACCACGATCATTAAATCACACACCTCCATGATTTGTCAACCCTAAATCGCGACAGGTCAAAAGGGTACCAACGGACGTCGAGTTCCTGTAGTCATTAGCTGTACTACCTCATACGCAATATTTTTATAGCCATTACCTTTTCACACCGTGATTTGTCACGGAAAATATAATTTAATACTTCCGTAGCTGAATGGTTAAATATTCATTGATATCTTTAGGAAATGCGTGTCAAAGGTGCTTGTTAATAGCTACTGCAGTAGTCTAAGAAAAATTGCTTCTGAATTGCAGGCAGTTACATCGGAGCATTTTCACAAGTATTTAATGTCAGTATCTGCATATTCTGGCCCTAATGGACTATGTTGTCGTATGTGTACAGTTGTTTACCCACAATTGAATTGAATAGTCATACTGTGTACCTACCTATCCTTCTACCTAATTATTTATATTAGATATGTTCATGTTACATATATGTATAATGATGAAAAGGCAAAATAAAATATTCACTGTTTTCCCATAGAACTAATTCAGATGGACAACCATTTCTTTTATGTCCCTTTCCCGTCGGTGTACCAGATGCCATAATTTATTAATTCTCACGTCCAAAATGTCGCATATTGATTTGCCGGTTTGATAAAGCGTTTAGTCATTATCGCTGAACTGCGGACATACGGACAAATCCAAACAATTGCCCACGCCATGTCCGGAGAGGGGCTGAAATAGCCGCAATTAAGGGTTAATAGCACTATCTATTCACGACAAATTCCCACGCACAATACGGAATAGTAATAATTTTGTTTGGATAAAATGTTTTGTTGTATATTTCCTGCAGCTATTTAATGCTGAAAAAATATTCAAATAAGATTTATCCTGTCACTCTTAGTTTATCTCCTTCAGCAAACCGTTAACCATTGAAGAGTTAACAGCGCAACATCTCAAGTGTATTTGCTGAAGACCACCGCATGCGGTAACGACAGTCTGTCCACAATTTGCCTTTGAAACTACCGGCAATCAACCCTTTATCAGCGCATAGAAACGATAAAATCTCCGTCTGCGACGATTTCATCATTGTCCCGCCCATTAACGCCCATTAAAATTCCAATCAACACGCACTTATTCATCTGTCGAAGATGTTACGAGGATGCGAGGACAACGTGACGTCACATGCCATGTCGGGCGTCTCGCAATGAGAAATTACCTGTTTAATTACCTGAGTCTTTGTCACAGTTGAATTAATTGGCGCCACCGACAAACATCAAGAAGCATCGATGGCTGCCGAAAAACAATATCCTCTCCTATAACCCAATAAACTAAATCAATTTCATGTTGACTGTGACTAATTTTGTTAGTTTTAACGCGGGCTTTCGGCGCCAGTTGTGGTAAAAAACAAACAAACATTCCGTAGAACTAATGAGTGTGTAATTTTGTTAGGGAGGCTCTATGTAGGCGGTCCTCGGGCCGACACGAAGGGCCACAGAAAATTAATATTCTAGTCGAAGTCTAAGCGTTAGTGAAAATAAAAACTACCAGCAGAAGCAATTTCCATATTATTATGGATACAACCAAGTGATGATCTGAAACGTGAGTTCTACCACTACATAAAATTGACACAAGTTCTGGGCAACTCGATGTCTAGTGCAGGTATATAGGCCATAAAATTCCCTTGCCGCTTGTTTTTTCCAAGGCTTGAGGTAAAGCACAGCAGCTCTCAACTTAAAGTACCTAGTTAAAAATTAACTACTTGACACATCGGCCCATTCAAGTTGAACTCAAAGTCAAACGATCGTTAAGATATTCTATGAATTTTAACAAATATTTTAAAATTTATCGGCATAATAGGGATAAAAATACATACACTGGATAAACTTCTAATGCTGCATAAACTGTTGAAATAAAAATAGAATATCCTAATCTTACTAAAACTATTAACAAACTAACAAATGGCGTCGAAAAATTCCTCCGCATCGCTGTCGACTGGTATGTACCCAAGAGGCTAGCGGCATTACCACGTTGTATAGCAATACTTAGCCTCTGGCCAAGGTAAAGGCCAAAATTAATTTTGTACTACTCGAGTTCACACTGGAACTGACTTCAGTTACGCAAGACTTCGACTTCTAATTACGCAAGACTAACAACTACGCTGTTAACTATTAGAGATGCCGTACATATCGCAAATGCGGGAACATTAATAGAATAATGGGATGCATTAATATTCCACACAATAAAAAGAGTCTAGTCCACTCGTACTTAAGGGGGCAAGGACTGCAAGTACCCAAGTACTTAATATAAATACATATGTACCGTTGAATGAAAACTGTAGCGATCGTATCTTCATTTAATTTAGAGCACAGTAACGTTTTGAAGATAGCCTATAAAAGTCGGACTTTAAATGAGACTGTAAAATGGTTACATTAACCTTTCACCGGCACTATTTAAGTGGAGTAATTGATTTCTTTCTCATGAAGATCATTTTCAAGTGCATCGAAGCGTTTCGTCGAAATATAAATTTGTTTACGTGGGTAACCGCATTGCGTAATGACCATTTAAATTATTTGCCACCTTCGAATTCCTTAAAGCGGCAGCTTTGGCATCTTACTATAATTACTATAACTTTTGAAGTTCGACAATTTACGGTAAATATAGGAACAGAGATGAGTCTCTAAATATTCATCCTTTCTTTAGGGCGGATACAGTTATGAATAACAACAAGAAGCCATTTGAGATGGATACCACGCTCCTTCGCGCAATCCGTGCTGAATACAGCTATGGCGCTTAACGCTGTTTGAGATCTCATTATTTTCTCGAATTTAGTCCACAGCTAATAAAATAAATATTACTAAAATCCTGATGTTATTAAGAAAACAAAAACAACTAAACATCCAGCTGTTTGATACTGAACATTAGCTGAACTTTACGACAAAATGTTTTCGGCTTCACGTTTATTTTCGGGAATACATTTGGTCCCCAAATTCTTCGCAAATGGTTATGCATTTAGAAGATAACATTCCTCGCTGATTGAAAGAGTGGATTTCTAAACGATTATGAGGAGAGTTCCAGTGTTAATATTGTAGGGACGTACTAAAACAAAAGAGGTTCGCTTCGGCAATGAAATGTTTATTGGCTGCCGAAGCCGGCGGGACGTTTCGCGCCTCGAGCGTGGATAACGAGCAGTAAATGACGTTTACAGACATTCAATCAAACCCGTGATTGGACGATTGATAGCCACGGTGCATATTGGAACCGAGTTCGACGTCAGACGAAATTGGAGTGAGTAATTAGGTTTTTGGTCAAAATATCTGTACGTAATTTTGTTTTTAGGAAGTAATTGGGGATTACGGAATGGTATTCTTGGTCCATCATTATAGGTAAAACTGCCAATGTAAATAAAATAGGGGATTTTTTTTTGCCCGACTACCTGTTTAAAACATTTTAACGTTGATACAGCCAATCAGCTGTTTCAGCTAAACAAACAAACGTTTATCTTTTTCAAAGACGTCAGAATATTCTCCGAATCTTTACGCAAGTTGCAATAAAAATTATGACCAACAATTTGTTAAAAACGAAAGAAGACATTATCGAAAACGAACTCGACTTCAAACGAAACCACATTTATGTACATTTAGCAACTAAATAAAATTAGCTCGGTCCAAATCCAGAATCTGAGAAAGGAGTGAAAATGTAAAAATACGAATCTTTTTACACCTTTTTAAATCATTACACATTATTACGTACATATAAGGTTTAAGGGTATACAGGTTCATACATTACTGTGGTAAATAAACATCAAATTCGGTCGTTTCGCGCGAGTGTCGCGCTGGGAACAATCAGTTGGCTGGACGCGTGTCATTCAGTCGGCAATGCACTAACGAGCACATGCAAATACCGGGTACTTCGCACTAACAATATCCATGGGCTACTAGAGTACTGGTTTATAGCGACGAATGTGTTGAGAAAAACTGTACTTTGTAGGAGTGGTGCGTACAATAGTTTATAGAGTTTCTATGTGATTCTTAGTTCTTTACACATTTTATTTCAAAGGATAGAATTTTTTGTAGGATACGAGTACCTACTAGAAAACCCGAGATTTATAAAATAGAAATTGGCTAATCCATCCACTTGCTTATTTCATCAAGTTTCTCAGTGGAATTTAATAGTTTTAAAGGTAGTAAAATTAAGTTTAACATACATAATTATGCTTTTTTTTGTGGAAAATGCGTTTGGTTTTCCTGTGTTTGTGTTTTTTCATAGGATTCATCGTAGGTAGCCCGGGAGTCATCACAATTTACAGATGCAGTTTTCTACGGGAATGCTCAATTTGATCTCCACAAACACAAGTATTTGCAAATTGTTCTCATGTTGTAATAATGGGCGAATAGCGACGGCCTATCAACCTAACAAGGACATACTTGAATTAGAATAAAAAATATTCCAGATTCTAGTATTGGCGAAGTAGAATAATGCAGTTATTTTACATTAATTGAAATAATGCCTTTACTTACGAGTATGTAACCTTTAGGAGATTTTTAGCAGTGAGTTCACTAAACTTAATTCAGAAAGATAGGGTTGGACTCGCGATGTCAACCGACTGATTGCCTTTGATTATTAGAATATAAAAAGTATAAAAACATAATAATAATTAAATTAATAATATTAATAACCCCACTGACGTATCTCTACGTTGACGTCGTGGTGCGGCTTGCGCGTTCTAAACTCTAGGTCTGTGACGGAAGAGTTTACTTCGCCGGATCAGGTCTAGGGTGAGGAGTCAGACCAAGAGAGATACAGGAACCCGCAGGGCAGCATGTGGCGAGCTGTTGGGCAGTAGCGACCCCACGGACCCTATCTCATGGGAGAAGTCTTGTTCCTCACCTCTGGCTTGCCTTTATTGGCTGGCTGGAGTGAACACTGACGAGGAACAGAGCTCCCATCTCATTCTTGTCTTTATTGGCTGGCTTGAGTGGAGATTCGCAAGAGCAAACGTGCTCGGAGGAAGGAAGCATTTCAGTAAGATGCTGGTAGGGATCTTGACCGTACTTCCGGGATTGTCCTGATAGCCGTGGAATACCTCTCCACTCCTCACAAGTACCTCAGGACATGTTGCCCCCTTGTTGCTACGACACTATGTGCTAGCAACCGTTTTGGGGGGCCCATTATTGAGTGTGCAAGTAACCCCTGCCATTTTATCTGTAAATTATATTATCATTGGTCAGGCAGGGGACATAGACCTTCCATAGTTCAAGGTAACCGATCTACAATAGCCACTCACACCCATAGCGCAGTATATTTTGTTTTCATGTTCTGCAATTGTTCTGCACCAACCGGGGGTTGTCCTTAGGTGCACTTGCATGGTGCATACAGGGATAATCGACGGTTGGTGCCTCCGCATCATTTAAAAATTATCTAAAGAGCCTCTGCGAGTCGGCTTCGGCCCCTGGCACGCCTTTCAAAGATCCGGGACTCCAGGGTCCCGAGATATGTCAAAGACAACTCAAATTAATAATATTAAATTATTATTAAAAGCATGTGATGTCCCACTGCAGGGCAAAGGCCTCCCTACTCTCTTTCCATCTCATGGATTTGTCTTTGAATAAGTCATTCAAGAGATAATAAAATATATTATCTATTATATAAGCAGGCTAAGTTAGTATCTATCTATACAAAGATAAATGGTAACAAAAAATATATTAAATTATACCTTTCATATGACTTACTTTCCTTTTCAGAGCTTATAAATAACAGCACAGCAGGAATTTAGATCTTATTTGTTTTAAATCACAATAAATAATATCCAATGAATGGATTCCAGACACCGCATGATTCTTACATTTGTACGCGCCAAGGTTCCTATAAAAATGATAAACGTTTGTCGCTGGTCGCTTTGTGTGAAAAAAATATGATGAAGCCGTATAAGGAAAAAAGTAAAACGGTAGGCAAGAAGAAGCCTCGTGTACTCACGATAGAATCGCTAGATGCAACCATATCATATATATACCTACAAAGATATTGGATTTGAAATAGTGGAAACAATTTTTCATAACAGAAATATTCCATGCCCATATCCCTAATTTGAATTTTCCACAAATACCGTGGGATAACACAAAATGAATTCCGTTATAAATGCTCTAATCAATGAGACTGTATATAAATGGTTTATAGTGTTCCAATATGTTTAATCTTCCATGGTTTACATTATCCGACAGCAATTAAATGTTTTCATTCGATAAGAGTTGGGACAAACGATTCTGACATTTATGTTGGTTGGGTAATGTCGCTGTACGATTCGATAATCGGTAATCGTTACTCGGTGGGTTTATAATTCGATTTGGTTAGAGATGTCCACACCTCTGGGTGGGCGCCGGCCTCCCGCTAACACCAGATTAAAGCTCCAAATGTATTGCGTGGGCAATAAACATTTATTAATAGGCCTTAGATATTTGTTTCAACACCATATTTCTACGGATTAAGTGAATTCATTCGATATAACATGTGTACACAGGAAATACGTTTGAAAAACGTCTTGATATTTCGATTAGGTGTTTACACGTGAATGTACAGTTTCCAGCCGGGTTGATATTTAATTTCTTTGATAACATGGAGATATTTAATTAATTTAATACAGAATCCATGTATCCTATTATTTAAGTTGCCATGTATCGAATTAATACCACTCACACGCGGAGAAGTAGTTACTTTGGTATGTAAGTGTTTACAATGAGGTGTAAAAGGGCTAGTTTAATAGGTTTGCAACAGTAGCGAGATGTGCTATTGTAATCGAAGATATGCTAAAATGCATGGATCAGCTGTATAATTTCGCGCACGGGTATATGAGGAGCTGTAAATATTTATAGATCCACTTTTCCATGTCCGGTAAATTGCGGTGTAATCGAGTCAAGTTTATCACAACAATGTTTTTACATTGCTCCCAAACGTATACGAGTGAAGAATGAGGCTGTTGTTTTAACAGCAAATTACTAGCAACCAGTTGCTGGACATTTAAATGTAGAGTGATTTAAGAGCAAAGCTTCCATTTGATATGAAAGGGTGCCTACTGTTGATAAAGCAACATGACAACTAGGAATATGAAAATTTGCTAGTTTGTATTTACGTAAGTAAAGTTATGGTAGATAGGTACTATTCAAACAATGGCAGATGTATACATTTTAAAATAAACATAAATATAGAGCAAGTTTGTAGATAGAAGTCTGAAGATTTTCTTTTTTTTATCCCATTTGATGCAATTTTCTAGGTTGACGTAAACTTGGTGTACGGTAATTGTACAACTATTGCACGGCCATCATCATCGCAATTTATAAACATGTTCGTGTTTCAGAGTGATGGTTACAAAGTACAAGTTACACGTCGTTTTAAAGACAATGTCGGAGCGAATTAAGGGCCAATTAATACAGCAAATTGCGTTATTAATGTAGTTTGCGTCGATCGTAAACCTGCAAAATCTTTAGAATTTTACTAGGTCTTGTTTCGAGATTAGAATAAAAACGCTGTTATACTTATCTACAGATGCAATACAAAGAATATGTCATTCCAACGTGTAATTGCTTATAAGAGAAACAAGCATGAGCAGCATCTCTGGTTATAGCAATATTTCCTAGACATAAAACTTTTTTTATCGCGTCCAGTATGACAGACATTTTACCATTAAAAATCAGAGATAGAATCTTTTCCATAAAATAAATTCACCTCACACGTATACACACAATATTTGCATCGACATGTACACCAACGAGCTATAAATTAAAAGTTATGATCATTAATGAACCAGTTTTAATTTACGATCAAACTGTTGATAAATAATCAAGTTGGTTGGTATGAAAAAATTAATCAGATGAAGTTGAACGCGACATTCTCCTTACGGAGTCTAGTGGCATTGCTCTTAATGCCTCCATTTAATGTAATAGCTATATAAATTGCAAAATGAAAGTTAAATTGCAATATTACTTTATGAAACAAAACAAAATGATGATTTACTGCTTCGTATAAGCAGTTTAATTGATGGGAAGGTGACTTCTTTAACGGGGTTATTTGTCAAAGCTTGTACCAAAAGATTTACGTTACCATAATTAAGTGGATATCCTTTGTATGTTTTTCGTTGTTATTTCTTCATCTTTGTCCTTCTAATTTGCAATCGTTGCTCAAATTTTCTTCATGAATATATCTAAAAGAGTAATTCTAATTCGAATACTACTTATTTATTTGAACTGTATAATTGTGTATAAAGCTTTTTAGTTGAAAAACCTTTCAAATTATTGTCCTATTCTAATACCATGATCCAAAGTCAGTTTTAAACGATGAATCCACCAATAAATATTAACCATTGATGTAGATCTTCAGTAATTTGTCATAACGTCTTTATCTTGTCAAATGAGGGAATGTAATTCGTAACAATCGACGATCGGCGGGCCCAATCCGTCGGTGATATCGATGGTCCGTCACCGCTCTGTCATTTTAGATGTTGAATGATGACAACCTTGAGTGAACACCGCTTCGTTACTGAGGGACTGGGGACCCACAGCGGAATGAGAAATTTCAATTTATTCACTAAACTAGAGTGATGTGATTTTCTTTGAAAATATTATTGAATACGTAATGACTAATTAATTAACTGCCTAAAATATTTTAATCTGATAGAAATACATTGAAATCCAGTTAATTCTGTTCGGGCTTTACTTTTTTTTAAATTATGACAAAATGGGAAATTTATAGTAATTAATTAAGCAAAAGTATTCCTAAAACTATTTACTGCTCATTAATAAGCCCTTCATATACCCGAGATTGTGTCAGTAAGTTCCCACGTATAATGGATCGTTCGTTGAGGGATCAAAGTGCGTCGGCGCTTGCGCAGATATCGCGAATATATCGTGTTTGGTGCGATGGGCCGTAAGCACAGATGTGACAGCTATGCCTGTTAATTTAAACGGACGCGATCAATATACACTATCGTCACTTCATCTTGAATTGAGGTATAAGGTTTAGATGGTGAATGAAAATTAAAGATGCAGAGTATGTAAGTAATGGAATCTTTTGTAATGATGAATTAAGAATTGAACTTGTTATAAGTAGCATCTGTTGTCATCTAATAAATGACCGGTGGAAGTATCAACCACAAACTTAACTAAGAGTGAAAAATGAACTAAGTAGGTAAAGTAGGCTTCAAGAGGATAATATCCAGGCGTTTTTATATGGATAAAGCTTAGAACCAGTTAACCAGTTGACTGTCGTAATTACAAAAACAATTAAAAAGGCCTTTGTGTGTCGTGTGGATCCACGTTCATACGAAGGGTTAACGAGTAAACCTGAAAATCCAATTCAACCAAACATGCTGAATATACTTCGACACTAAATCCAATGCACTGACCACCAGAACAGTTCACAGTCCGATTTACTTCGGTTTCAAACATTCATCACGAGCCAAAATTACTTTTATGACATAAATCTTCGCATTCAAATCAAACAAGTGATAAAAAGCGACGCTGCTAACAACATCATCCCAACAACAAGCGTATCTAATGTTATTTAAGTCGAAATATTGGATTTGAAGCATACAAAATTAATAATTACACCCTGTGCAATGCGGTGCGATTTGGGCATACTTAAATTTGTATTAAGATGACAGGAACAAATTGTCTTATCCAGTTTTGCTTAATCCCTGTGTTTAGATATCTGTTTCAGGTTCACAGGTTGTTAGTATGATTAGTTGTTGTTGAGCGATGTGATTTGCTAATGAGGTCGACAGTCGGTATACTCAGTAATGGAACAAACACCTGATTTAATTTTGTATCCAAGGCTCGGATGCACAATTTAACATTAAAAGACATATTTAAAACATCATTCTAGTTTTGTCAATCATTTGTAATTGACTTGGACAGAATAACTATTTAGATCTGAAGCTCAATTATCGTACCTACTTAATTTAAATCGTAATCTCATCTCAGTGACAATCAATATCAAAAACTTGTCAAAAATGTAGGGAAATTAGAGGTATTATTGACAGATTTTTTTTTTTTTTTTTTTTTTTTGTGGATGGGAAATCATCAAATGACTCCTCCCGCTCTGGGTGGAGCAGAAGGGAGTGTCAGACTCTTACTGACTAAAACCCACCCTTGTTCCTTCCTTAGCCCTTTACGTACCAGGGCAGCGGTAACCCTTTCGGACGATCCCGCTACCCCGGCAGGCTTCGGCCCTGTCGGGCCCCGTCAACTACGCTGACATCTCTTTGAGGCGCGCGTGGAACACATACACGCCGTCCGGCACGGGCCTGGTCCTGATCGGACGGAGAGCTACCCATTGCTCTCCGCCCGCAGGCCCGCGCCTACGGTGGCCGGGAGTCGTCACGCGGCTCCCGACGCCCGGAGCGTCTCCCTCGGCGGCTGAGGCGTGAGGATCTTTCCCTCGCCCATCCCGCCACCTCCTTCGCTAGCATGACTGCTTCGCAGAAGGAGGTGACCGCCTCCCACTCCCTCTCGCCCCGGACCATGGCTTGCACCAGGGCCGGGCGCGAGAGGTCGCCGCCGCTGCCGATCGCCTCTACGAGGACACGGCGGTGCTCTGCCCAAGCGGGGCAGACCTCCACCGTATGCTCCACCGTGTCCTCTGAGCGATCCTCGCAGTGGTGACACCCGGGCGTCTCCTCCCGCCTGATGATGTGCAGGAACCTCCCGAAACATCCGTGTCCGGAGAGGACCTGCGTCAGGCGGTAGGTGAGAGCGCCGTGACGCCTCTCTAGCCACTCCTCAAAGAGGGGTCTTATCGCCGCTATCGTGGCGTGCCCTGCGCTGGGTTGCGATAGTCGCGCCTTCCATTCCACCATGAGACCGCGCCGGAGGTCCGTCCGCTCCGCAGCGATTTGCCGCGGGTGCAGAGTTTCCCCCCGACGTAGTGCCTCCGCGCGCCAGTCATACAGGCGCGCGAGGACTATCGCCTCCAGATCCCATGGTGGCAGTCCGGCAAGGAGGCTTGCTGCCTCGCGCGAGATCGTGCGGTACCCCGGATCAGCCTTACGGCTACCACCTTTTGGGGCGCGTTCAGGTAGTGTGCGGCTCGAAGCCGCAGTGAACGCGCCCATACCGGGGCCCCATATAGGGCCATGGACCGCACGACCCCCGCGTAAAGCCTCCGGCAGGAGGCGTTTGGCCCCCTCAGGTTGGGCAGGAGCCGCTTTAAGGCGGCCCCGGTCCGTTCCAGTTTGGGGGCAAACGTCGGAAATGCTCGACGAAGTTCCACCGGCTGTCGAGGACGAGACCCAGGTATCTCATCGTCTTCTCGACGCCGATGTGAACCCCTCCTACCATCAGTTGGGATCCCGAAGGTGGCCCGTACCGGGGCCCATGAAAAGACATGGCCTCGGACTTGTGCAATGCCACCTCGAGACCCAACTGCCGGATCCTTTCCACGACTATCGCAACCCCGCGTGTCATCGCGTCGGCCGCCGCCTGATGCGACCTCCCCTGCGCCAGGACCAGCGTGTCGTCAGCGTAGCAAACTACGCTGACGCCATCAGGGAGGTCGGCCCGCAGCACCCAGTCGTAACCGATGTCCCACAGGAGCGGCCCCAGAACCGATCCCTGCGGGACACCGCACGACATCTCTCGCCGGTTCCAATTCCCGTCGCGACCGGGGTAGATGACGGCTCTGTCCGTCAAATACGCCCCGACTATTCGACGGAGGTAAGTCGGCACCCGGTGATACCGGAGTGCCTCCCCTATGCAGCTCCAGGGCAGGGTGTTGAACGCGTTGGCGATGTCGAGTGACACCGCCACGACCACCCCACCCCGGGACACCGCGTCCCCCGTCGTGAGGGCTCTCACGCGCATGATGGCATCCACCGTCGAGCGCCCCTTGCGGAAGCCAAACTGGCACTCCGCAAGATCCGGCCCCGTCCTCACCAGGTGCCCGACGAGGCGGCCCGCAATCACTCTCTCAAAGAGCTTGCCGACCTCGTCGAGCAGCACTATGGGCCGGTATGCGGACGGAGAGTCCGCAGGGCGCCCTGGCTTCTGAATGAGGACCAGCTTCCCCGTCTTCCAACGGAGTGGAAACTGGCCTCTCTCCATGCATGCGCTTAAGAATTATTGACAGATTGAGACTGAGATCAGACTGTGAACATTCTTAGAAATACGGGAATTGCCCCTCTGTTAAGCACTATTATATTTAAGTTTAAATAGTACCTAATATGTAAGATTAAAATGCGTTTATTTCTTCCAAGTATTATAAAGAAAAAAACAACACAGTGAGAAAAAGTGAAGAGAAATTTGACAAACTGAAAATATATATTTTTATATATTTTCGCAATACTTAGTTGATTTCTTGAATCAAAATAATCTGAATTTGAAATATTCTAATTGGAATGATTACTGAATTGAATAATCGATTTAGAATGATTCCAATGACAATCATTACAAATCGATTTTCAAATTCTCGTAACTCCAAATAGGTTGCCACAACATAACCTAACACAAAGAGACACCGATATCCAGTTCAGTGAGATCCAGATCGACTAGATAAGCCACTGCGCTAACAGTGGCAGGCTCCACCAAACCTACTCGCTAATTCAACGTCTCACGCGAGAACTGTAAAATGGGAGTGATTGGCGCGTTAGATACGCAGTTAACTGCCGGTTAATAAACCGAATGATTCATACCCCTGCCCCTCTATATACTGGCATTAACGTTCACTTTAATTGAGTTACTTCAAAATTTATACACCACAAAATATAAATTGCTGGAAGTGACTATTGCTCGGTGTATTTATGTGCCCTATTTTCTTCGAGTATTCCTTGCTGTTATGGATGTGATAGTAATGAAATTCCTATCTATTTATTTTATGCGCCTGTAGAGCATTGAATTCAAGTGTTGTTTTGCTCTTTTATAGGACGACTAAGTTTCACTTGTTTTACCTCAACATCGCGTAGATTGGCGAGCTCGTTATTTTTATGATTGATTCAACGAAACTTCTATACACCTTGTACTTTTATCTTATTCACTGTATAGCGAAAATTTTCTATTTTTTCGTTGAAAATGCAATCTTATCACCATTGTTTCGTTTTTACTCTCCAATGATTGGTGGAATATTCTTTTATTACATACATATTTTATTTATAACGGGGTCTGCTAATTGAATTGAAATAAAGTACCTTGTTAAAACCATATCCCCCGGGTCTTGAACCGTATTAAAAAAAATCAACAACAATTAAAAAATTCCAATAAAAATATAACAGTTTTTTATTTTGTACAATTTTTATCGGCGTAGGTATTTAAAACTTAAAGAACAGACAAATCTTCTCACGTTAAAACACTTAAGAGTAAAAAGACCAAAGTGGTTTCAAATACACATATCCTTTGAATGATTTACTAAACTAAAACACATATAAATTTAATATGAAGTACCTAATAGCTTCCATTCACCATCAAAGACTTCACATCGTTTATTTCTTAATACGAGAATATCTTCCTGATTGCTTAAAACAACGGCCATTAAACTAAAATACTGTCTTTAGCCTGCTCTAATCTCCTCTGGATCACAAGGCACCGAAATCCAAATCGGATTACGCATCAAGCACTTATGGTTCATATAAAATTGTTTCAGCTTCGTTACGCTTACCGTGCCGACATGAATGAAGACGTTATTAAAAATATACATATCTACCCTGTCCACGTATTAAACGATTAACCCGATAGCTTTGTAGAAAACAATTAACTTTGAGGATTGAAACTGTTAGTCCTATCATTTGGACGTAACGGTAGATTGAACTTAAGGAGAGAGGGCATCTGTTTAAGTTCGAGAGATAAAAAGGGTCACAACACAACACGATATTGTGTATTTTTTCTTAAAACCCTTACGCAAAAAGCTCATGAGATTATTTATTCGTATTAAATATTATAACACAGGTAACAGCAACTCAATCTTTAAAAATAACAGCCAGATTTCAGTTCCCACACACCTCAGATTTATTTTCAATAATCACGAAACTTAAGCTCCATGTCCTCTCTACGGACATATTTAGTGTTATGGTGCAAGTATGACGTCAGTTGCAAGTACTTGTAGCAAGTCTTGCAACCCCTGATGTAATGGTGGTTAACGGACGCAGACCATAAGGAGGCGTGCAAGCGCCAACTCTGACACGATCAAAGCGCCGCTGTTCTTGCCTGTACCCGTCAGAAGGCTCCACTCTCAGTTACTACGTGTAGGTTGAGTATGCGAGTGTATTTAGTGGGGAAATCTCTGTGGATAATAATTTAATATTGTATTGAAATTGTCCTGTATAGTTAGGTTTTAATACCTATCTTGGTAAAAAATTAGGCCAACTAGAAACAGACTAAATTCTTTATTAAGCATTGGGCTTCAATGCAAAGTCATGAAAGCAGTAGATTGCTACTGATATCGTGTAAATGAGTTTTTCAGGAGTTTACCAGCGATGAAAAGCCTTCAAAGTTCTGTAATATACAAGACAATTAATGCAATAGAAATAAATAGTTGCAAGCAAGACTGTGAACAAGAAAAAGAACACACGAACACTGAGGGACAATTCTTTTAACTTTAAGAATGTTCCCAATCAGAAGGCCAATTCTCGTAATTAAAAATGTTCAAAATCAAGTCGCAATCTCATTTCATCGACCAACAATGTCAAAAACTTGTCAAATATGTAGGAAAATTAGAGGAAGTTTTGACAGATTGAGAATGAGATCAGACTGTGAACGTTCTTAAAAGCACGAGAATTGCCCCTGAGATCTCAGTCTCAATCTGACAAAAATACCTCTAATTTCCCTACATACTAAGTTTTTGACATTGATTGTCGCTGAGATGAGATTGCGACTAGATTTTAAACGTTTTTAATTACCGAAATATGCCTTCTGTTCTGACTAAACATCTAGTCATAAGGCCTCCTTACGTTTTGTGATGGAACCTTGTATAATTTTGGCCTTTAATTATTCAGCAGCAATTCAGTCGGCCCCACTCCATGGTCACAGCATCTCCGTGAATACTTACGCTCATCTCTCTTTAATTGATGTCGGTTTTTGAGTGCAGCAATAAGCCGCCTGTACGCGTCGCCCCAGCACCTCTGTTCAACCGCAATGTATGGAATTTGTATTCAATAATTTAAACAGCCGCTTGCTTTGGAGTATTCACAAGTTATTTATTTAAGCGCAATTTATTTTACTGATAAAAAATAGATTTTATCCGTACAGGGTTTCATCGTGGCATAAATGTTTTATGGTGAACAAGTGACATTACACGCGCCGGGTTGTTGGATTCTGATCTGTGCGGACCTTCGGCTGCTATTTATACTGCCAGTGCGCATTATTGGACGATTCATAAATAAATACGCCAAAATATTTATGAAGTTTGAACTGAAATCGATAGCTTTGTTTTTGTTCTTCTTTTGTTTTATTTTTGATCAATCTTTGTTTTTCAAAATAATATCTGAGTGAACTGCCCTCCTGCGTATTTATTATTTTTGGATTTACATAAAAATAAACTATCGTGTGTATTTGCACATCAACGATTTGGCGACAAAGAACGCGAGTCACTGAAGTTTTTAATGTTGCTACAACGACACAATTGTCGGAAAAGTCTACTCATTATTTTAACCTCACACGTTACGTGGGTAAGTATACTTACTACCAAGCAAACCCTTTCACTTTCGATACAAAACCAAATAATCACAAAACATTATCACAGCGCAACATATGATGGATGACACAACAAGACAAAAGATTCATCCCTATTTTTTCCCGACTTCCTGTCCTGTACGGAGGGTACTGTATTGTTTTACTTGTGTCTGTTCTCTTAATATAAATCAGGTCGTGGCAGGCTGTCGGCGGACGCAGGTGGCTGACGACACGCTTATTTCTCAGTGCTGCACAAATGCTGTGATTAAGTTAATTTTGGATTTTGATGGTAGTATGCAAATTCTGGGCGGGTGCTTGTGAAAGTAGGAAAAACTTGATAATCATTAGGTCAACTTGACTTCCTTTACAAAAAATGAAGATGCATTCGACATACTACATCTCTGTGTACATGCCAAAAAAGATTTGCGTTGGTACTCGACTTCCTTTGAAGAAAATTTGAAATGCAGTAATCAAATTATCATAATATACTGAAAAGTTATATGTGAAGTGAAAAGGTTCGCTTACTTTATTGTTAACTTGTGACCAAGAATATAATCTAAGGTAAAGATAAAATGTAGATGCAGATATACTAATTTCAACTTGCACTGCTTGTTGCATTTTAAATGTAAATATAGAATTTTTAGTGGAGGCCCTTCCACTATCTGTGCAATTATATATTGGGCGACCTGTATATGTATTCACCCACTTAACTACAAAACTCATTTCAGTTTACACCTCCCAGAACTTAATAGAAAACATAAAATGGGTTATTTATTTAATGAGGGGAGACTCATTTCCAAGAAATTGATAACTGGTGAAAAAAAAAATTAAAGTAACTTTCATAAAACCCAAGACTACAAATTACTATGTTAACTAGCTCATAATTAATTTAAACGCTCTTAATGACCAATATGCCACCAAAATGTAATGAGAAAGGACAATTTTCTTCGGCTTTTTTATAACTTAAAAGCCGTAAGATAAAAAAGCATGTTCCTTATAAAGGCAGATGCTGAGAGAGAAATGATAGCCCTTAACACAGTACATCAAACTTAGTTCCTTTGTAGTACTTTCTCCGGGGTACAAACTGTCGTGTAGTTATCATTACCATGAAAGTAATAATTACGTTTTTATTAATCAATATCACTTTTATTTATTACAACGAGGACCAAATACAGCCGGACGCAGGTGTATGGCAAATACGGATGTTACACAGGCTGGTCCATTAAAAAAAATAATGTTCATATGAAAATAAACACTGAAAACGAATATAAATTGAATGAACTGATTGTACGTTTACGGAGGTCTTGGTACTTAACGAATGAAATCATTAAAAGAAGCGATGTTTTTGTGGAGTACAGAAGAAAAACGATACTGTGAAAATTATAAAGTGATTCAGAATTTTTTGTTTTTTCGTACTTATTACGCCAATAATTACTACCTTTCTAGTAAGTTCTTCTTCAGATTTTTTTCTAAAGTGAATATGTACCTACCTATTAATTATTTAATACCAGTCGATTTCCGTGGATCGAGTCGAATCTGCGTTAAAACTACAAAAATTAGGTCTACTTTTGTAGAGTTTTGACTTTATTTAATGAATCTTTGGGAAAATAGTGTATCCTACTAATATTATAAACGCGAAAGTTTGTATGGATGGATGGATGGGTGGATGTTTGTTACTCTTTCACGCAAAAACTACTGAACAGATTTGGATGAAATTTTGCACACAGATAGTTTATAATCAGTATTAACACATAGATACTTTTTATCCCAAAATTCTCACGGGAACCAAACTTATGCGGTTGAAATCACGAGGCGCAACTAGTATTTCATAAAAGGATCAAAAGCGTCTACCCAAAAATGATAATGAGGAATAGATACGTTTTATTAAAAATAAATCTGAAACGCGTTTTTGTACAAAAAATGTCTCCCGCAACAAAAAAAGGGTAGTAATCAAACATAATCCGTAACTAATCGCATCAATTTCTTTGGGTGACTATTAATTTTGTGAATTTTTTCGTTACAAAAATGGAGGTCAGAGAAATTTTGTAGCTGGACTAAAAATACGTTATTATACCTATGGAATTTCATTTTTGTAATGGCGGACAAAGGGTTTTAGAACCCCGGACAGCTTATAGATTCTAATAGGTACAATATTTTCAGGCGTTTGATACAAGTATACGTTGGTAACTTTTTCAATCGTTATAGCTAAGCAAGTTTTGTTTCATGCAGCATAAGTACCAACTACAATAAACTAAAACTCTTGTGCTTCAAATTTTATTTTACCAAACATTTACCCCTATATTTATAGGTACGTTACGTTGCCTAAAGTTGTAAAAAAAATATGGTTAAACAGATATTAATCATTACTTAACTTTAAGCAACTTTTATGAATAAGGGATTATGTTTTGACACCTCAAATCAAACTAAGCAATCTTCACTTATCATTACATCTAATGCTATTTATGTTACCATTAAATAAACAAAATCTGTAATGATGACCGAACAGCATTCGTAAAATTCAATTTGAAACTAAGATTCTCTCGCGGCGATTTCTGAACTCATCAATCAAAGGTCGCGACTATTCAATCATAGCTTTTCTCCATCCCTTTTTTTCACGGTTGAAAAGCCTTATGTGGAACAGAGATAGTGTGATGAAGTTTAGAAGGTTGAATGGTAAGTAACCCTTGGTTCACACGAATGCCTCAAGGAAGGGTCTGTCCAGAAGAGTAATCAATTTGCTTGAAGGAGGAAATGTTGAAATAATTGATTTTTTCACTGCTAATAGTCTTGCTAATGTCTGTCTGATCCAGATGTGAATTTTGACCAGCTGTTGTGGCTATAAAATGAGAGTAAAGGACATGAGTCGGCTTAAGTTATAGCTTATAGCCATTATCAGGTAAAACCCTCGGAATGTAAGGCCAGCATGCAGCAATGGAGCCAACAAATGAATAAACGAACGCAATGCAATTAGCTTGTTACTCTCAAAAACAATTTTATGGACAGCTCAAAATTCAATGCACAAGTAGCTGCCAAAATGCTGGTGAATGTTCGTCACCTTGCTGATCGAACTGTTAATCACAACTAACAAGTGTATAATTATGTAACTAGTTTACTAGCATCATGTGGGATGGGAGTCCATTCTATTAGTACGCACGGCGCTCACTTACCATCCCGTTACAGTGATCAATGATGCAGGAGACGCTATGCGGAGGCGTAAATTAAAACATAAAATTAGCGATCGGCAGATACGACTCGGAGTTTCATTAAAAAGTAATGAAAACTTCCTCAGAATATTAATCGAGTTATAAAACGAGGAGCTGGATGAAATACAGCACTCTTTTAAAGTTTATTACGCCGACTACTTCAATTCTATCTACTTCGCCGATACGACGTTATACGTGGAATACACAAAATATCTACCAACAAATATACAAATAATGTCAATAAGTGGTAATTACATATTTCTTCGCCGCACCTCTTGTTACATTGTCGATAATTTAATAGCAAACACATGCAACGCGACACAAATCATTTGCACAGGACGATGTTCGAATCGCTACTCGCTTGACCAGTTATCGGACATTTGTTTTATTTCACATAGTTAACTAGGTACCGTGGACATCGAAACATGTAATTGTCAACTAAATTAATAGGTGTTTCTAGAGAAGAAGTAAGTAAACAAAGCTGTTCGGGTAGTAATTAGCTCGCGAGTCTGAAATAACATAATGGGGAAATTAACTGGTTTGGCACGTGTTATTTCGTAATTTCGCATGTTTGTGTCTTCGGAGATTCCCCACAAATACGTATTATTTTCTCATAAACATGAGTGACATGAAATAATGTTCAAAAATTGTATTTTTGTACCACACAGGCCTGTTGGTCTAGTGGTTAGTGACCCTGACTGCTATGCCGGAGGTCGTGGGTTCGATTCCCACCCAGGACAAATGTTTGTGTAATGAGCACGATCATTTGTTCTGTGTCTGGGTGTAATTTATCTATAATATTTATATATTTAAAAATATATAAGTATGTTTATCAGTTGTCTAGTACCCATAACACAAGCTCTGCTTAGCTTGGGACTAGATGGCGTTGTGTGATAGTTGTGGAATATTTATTTTATTTTTATTTATTTATAATTTTGAAACGAATCTGAAGTTTGGTTTTGACTTTTTTGTCTAAAAATGATTTATATGGACTCCCGCTATTCTTGTTTACGAACCGATAGGCGAACAAAGGCCTGAGATCGGTATCACTTCACGTAAATGCGTTCGGCATGATGCGAGACTTTTGACACCAAACAGCGGCGATAACATCTAAAGACATCTAATGTTTTAAACAAACTCTTTTATGTGGGTTAACTTAATTTTGTGAGAATAAAAGAGATATTTCCATCACATTGTTTGATATATTGATATCGAAAATGAATTGAGTTTTTTACAGATGCGGGGGCAATATTTTTTTGTAGCTAAAAGGAGTTGCATCAGATACGAGCTAATATAGAAAAAGGAAGTCATCATTATCTGCATATATCCCTTAATTGTTCAAATTCTAAAATATTTTTGCAGCAAGATGAGAGCCATACATCAGAAACTTCATCTGTCATTAGCATCACTTAAGATTAAAATAAGACTACCTCAAGACTAAATTAGTCATGCATGTTTTGCCTATGATCTAGGTGTTTTTATCTGGCTTGCATGCATATGCAAATATCTTCCATAAACACTCGTCTGACGGACCGACGTTAACAGGTGTTCGTTCGCCTAAGACTATGGAATGAAGTCCGAAGACACTTGCGCCTGACAATGTCAGTTTGTTTATCACTTGTTTCAATATTGTTTATTTCTAGTACATGACAATGTCGTTCCTTAATTGTAGCTCCTGTTTTAATTATTTTAATGTCAGTTGCAGTCGAACGATTGATTAAAATGTTAATCGTTTCGATATTAATTTCTCACTGACATAATACTCGTATTGTACTACAAATCTTAATGATTTACATTGAGCTTCAGCCATAGCTTTCAAAGCCATAAAAAAATGCAATTACAATGCATCATTTGACTATATTTCTGTATAAAACCTCGTGAGTGTCACTTTGTAAAAAGTACCCAACAACAGCCCCTTATCTGCATCAATAGAATAAATTCGCGATAAAACAAAATGAAATACCGAAATAGATTTACTAACCAATTACTAACGTGCTCTCCAATCAAACAGCAATACGTTCTAGCTTCAAGCACATTCTTCAAGCGACATTAAAATGCGGGTCCTGGCAGGTTCCTCAAGATGGCCCTACCTGCATGCATTAGGATTCCGCAAGCCACTTAGTAGTACGGCTCACCTACAGACCCGTTGCCCGTATTCCCATTTAAACATAAAAAATAGAAGCTGGATAATGTTAGGATCTAGTCTCGTGTGGGGTTATAGAAAACGATAGAGACGATTTATTGATTTAAGTTTTCTAACACTTTCAATTTAGACTCATGACATAGCATTCTTAAAAGAAAAATGCGAAGTCAAGGATACCCACCGATTATTTCACTTTCTTTGATACTAAGTATATGACTTACGTTTTTTCGAGATAACCTGAAACCTAATTCATATAATATAGAATTATCTTAAATAAAATCTTTAGCGCTGCGCACTTTTGCAGCTGCCAAAAAAATTATTTATAATTCTAAATCGAATTAGGAATCTCTACTATTTTCCTAGTCATAGTTCCTCAGTCGTGTGAGGTGTATTAGTGGTTAGTGTGGTCGATAGTATGCAGTACTGAACCAGTCGGCAGCTGACGGTTAGACATGTATTAGTTGAGGCGCCATCTACATGCAAATTGTTTCTCCTCCACTGTTTATTAAGGTGTTAGGATTAAAACCCTCGCGAATGATCGCCGAGCAGCCAGGTAACTGCCACCAAGCATGTTTAATAGCGAAATGCTTCGTCTGCCACGCATTTTCATGTTATGGGCATGCGTCTTTTATTCTTTAATTAGGGTTGTTGGTTATTCTTATTTGCCTTTCTTATCTAGTTTTCAAAAGTGCGTAATAAAAGTAATAGTTTCAGTTAACATGAATATTAGATTTGTTTTGTTTTCTCGTTATCCTTTTATAGGGCTTGAACAAAAAGGGGCGAATAATTTTAATGGCACAAGCAATTATTCACGTCCGTTTGACGTATTTAGATCAGTGTTTTTATCATCGTCCTCTGTGTCTAAGCAGCACAGACTATCATTAACTCCTTATAGTAAGATGATGTTGTTTTTCTGCGGCACCGTATAATGTGCAGGTATGACGTCGGTACGCACGACACAGCCACAATTAACTCGTCCTCTAAAGGAGTTGCACCTGCTAAAACCTTAATAATTACACTAAGTTAATTGTTAACTATACTGGTCTTGAGAAAACACGCACTGTTCTAATAAATATGCGGGCCAAGTGTACTAATAAATCAAATTACGTGTGTAGCCACACAAAGTAACGAGCAAATTACTGTTTTTTAAACGTCATTGTAGTAGCCATTTCTTTTGCAAGCGTTATTTTCTTTCCAAGAAGACAAACAAAAAGATGTTGTTGTCATTAACAGCTCTACTTATGTGCCGTAATAGGATGGTATCGAGAAAATAAAGTAAGAATTTAAGGTATCGTAAATTAAATTAATTTCATAGGTAATTAATACGAATTGACAAATAATGTAATTTATGACAAGTTTAAATAGTAAAGCTTAATGAGTGGCGCGGGCGTCCTTCACGAAGGCCGCGAGTGCAGTGAGTGTGAGTGACCTATCAGGCGGTGCGGGCGGCGGCGCAGGAGTGCGCGCGCCGCCGCGTGCTGCGCTTGCGCCATGTTAATTACTACCACCAATAAGGCGCCCCGTCAACATATTTATTTTTTAGTTTATGAATTGTTCATAAAACCCACTTCATTAAAATAGGATCTGTATCACTCTTTTTTTCAGATGCGAGTAAGCACAGGGGAGCTTCGTGTGACCCTGAACAAAATGCCAAGATTAATTCCCGACAAGGTATTTTATGACAAAGACGTGCTCCGGCACGAGCACTCAATAACTCGGGACCTCCTTTTTCGGTACGATCCTTATTGGTATTCGAAACGTTCTATGAAAATAAAAATCCTAAGGTGGCCACCGAATGCCTGATCCTTATATTGCAAGGACAACATTTAATAGCGAGCTGAAAAAATATTATCGAGTGGTAGTTAAGCGTCTATAAACTAGTATAGGGTTTTATCATTCTCGAGCTTTCAACTTTTTATAATGTTAAAATTTCTCGAATATCGAACAGTAGCTGTAATGAACAGTTGACTGACCACGTTCTGCACGCTCTGCTTGTGCGCAGACGTACGGTCTGTCATACATTGCGAGCCATGTATGGGATTTATATTTACTATCGCTTCATGCATATAAAAAAGTGCGAAATGGAAATGATAATTTTTCCCACGAATATTTTGATTGGTCGTCGAACCAGTCAATAGTCGAGATCAAAGCGGGCCGGCCGTCGTCGCCTGCGCATATCGACCGCTGGATCTTTGTCATTCGCGCTCAACTCGACGCGGAGCGACATTGCGGTAACACAAGCGCCGCCGCTGTTGGCAATTAATGTAACCAAAGATCATCAATAAACATCTTTATCACTCGATCGCCTCTGACACCGAAGTACTTAAACAACTAGGGACCTGTACATTATAAGATTTGAATATTCAGTCACGCACATCTTTCAACATGCTCCGAGCGGAGAAGTCGTCCCGTCCTACATGTTACATTTTTTATTATTTAGCCACCGAACACGAGACGTATTTAAAAATAAAGTCATATATTGTAGAGAGGTAGGTGTCAGCACAGGCAAACAAGACAATTAGAGAGATGACAGTTTCAAAGAACAGGGTAAGCCCAGAGCGGCGTTTAGTGATTTTAAAAGCTCGAGGGAGCTATGTTATAATGACCAAGTGCTGTATTTTAAAGTCCGCTTGACCAATTATGACCATTTAAACGAATGATCGGGGCGTATGACGAGCCGCCCAGCCTAGCCGTCATGCCATCTACGGTAATCCGAGGTTGGATCAGCGCCGACTCTTTGGCATTGTTTTCCTTAGAAAATACGCAATTTGATATCGGTCAGATAGTGCCAAGGGAAGAGGAATCTAATTTCATGATTTTGAAAAAAATATAATTGACAGCGAATGTTGACCGATTGAGCCGGACATGAGAAAAATAGTAACAAACCTTGTTCTTCGAAGTGCGTTTAAGTAGCTAATTAAATTTTTTTCTAGCTGTGTATTAATCATAGTTCGTTTATCGGCTACAAACAAGATCTCGGGTAGCAAAGCGATCGCGTGGTAAGATTCGAAATTCGAATCTTGAGACTCGCGTGAGCAACTCACGCACAGATACAAAGAGATACGCGATTCTGATCATGCGCATTGATAAATTGATCACATGCATATCGGTTACTAGCTCCAATATCGTGGGAGTACGTCCTCAAGCGATGAAAATAAGAACTTTTAATATCAAGTGGAAATTATCACTCGATATGGTCGCTAATAATAATCTTATTGTTAGCTTATGCTGTGGGAAATAAAAGCAAAGTACTTTATCTTGAAGAAAACAATACTATTGAGCCTTGAAATTAGTTTCTGATCTGATTTTACTCTTCTCGATACCTTATCCGTATTTTGAAAAAAACTGCAAGTTTAATTTAAAAAGGGCATGGCCTAATCAACTATTGGATATCTTAATTGAAAATGGACTAGGCCACGTTGCTGAACGAACTATGGATCGAGGTCCTGAACGACAAACCATCCCTTTGATTTGTTAATTCATCTTCTGTTGAGTCTACCCTTCCTTCAACAATGTATTTCGTTACCAACACCAATATATCGCACTGCAGCAATCATGCAAAACCCGTAAGGAAGACATAACACACGATTCTCAAAAACCATATGTTCTGCATGTGGTTTTATTTGGTTTCATGGTGTTTAGCCACGAGGCTGCCCCGGGCGGCGCCCCTCCCCCCATTGTGTTGGACAATGCGCAGTAACTCCTCACTAACGAGACGTAGAAAGGGAACAAGGGAGAAGCGGGTTGCGATCTTGCTAGTCAAACAGTTCAGTCGCTGTAATTCATGTCTGAAATTGAGATAGAATATTGGCTGGAATAACATCCCAAAAAGATGGGCAGAGGCATGGGTGAGGAACACCCAATTACGTTTTATTTTCATAAGTTTAACGACGACTGTTTATGTTTGAAAGAATAAAACGTGTCTTATTTATTTTTTACTTTTTCATTGAAAGTTTAACTTGTTACTCATAATAATTATGAACCAATTAATTCCACATTTTACAGGGTCCTGCAAGAAATAGTCTTCCAAATACAGTACAGCACCCGATTCTCTGATTTCCGCAACCAGCCAATGGTTTCCTCAGCATATATTCATTGTACTCCACGCAGCTCTTTCTCTGATGAAAATTATCTATTTCATTAAATAATTAGTTTAGTTTCAACTGACATATTTCATATTTATCGTATTTATGCACACTGGATTTATTCGATGTAACATGCCAGCGCTCTCACGTATAACTTGGGATACAACCAAAGCCTGAAGCGTACTCACATTTGTAAAAACCATAATAAGCGCCCGCTTTTGGCATATTGTATTGACACACGATAAATATTTGCAAGATTACACCGAGCTGAGATTGCAGCAGAGATCTCTTTTTCCTTTAGGGTACGAAGTATGCTCTACTCGGTAGGCAAACGGTTTCCTGTACAATAATACACATTAGTTGGATAACGCAGTCTGTTTTCGTTCATTATCTTGAAAGTACATCATATTGATTCACAACTCACATTCATTTTCACAGTCATTTTTTTACAGGCTTGACCGTAGAGGTCATAAAAAAAGAAAGAAAAATTGTTATATCTGCAAATAAAAGGCACATTATAAAAAAAACATATAATACACACATATAAAGTAGCCAAAAGCTTTGCAATTAAAGTTTGTCAATTTCGTCTATTGCTTAATATCAGGGCCAGAGACCAAAGACATTGCATATTGCATTGGCCATTGATATGAAAAATTATATACAAGTGATTCATTGTTAATCCCAGTGGATGCAATTTGCTGCATCTTCAGGCAGTCTGGCCAACTCAAGCTCAGATACTGTTTATTATATAAATGTGTGCGATAATGTTAAACACAAAAACAGCCATAGCTCTCAACTGGGGCTACAATGACACAGACATGAGCATAGAAGCAGTCGAGGAATGGGCTGAGACGAATGATTTGACGCTAATACGGTTTACAGGTCGTTAATATTCAGCAATAACTACAAGAACATTAAGCAGAAATTACTTTAGCGACTAGTCTCATCGAAGGAATCCCCGCATCAGGCGAAGCACCCCACGTCTACTCGTCGACTACTGGGCTGGCGTTATCTTTTTCTACGGCTGCGGATGCAAAGTTAGTGTATACAGCTTTGAATCATCACTGGTTGCCTAAAACCGACCCCGGTATCAATCACTAGCAGGAATAGCGCCACTAGAGGTGGCAAGTTCCAGCGAAAGAGCCTAAATGGTCTCCGACACTCGACACTATTGCACGACAACATCCTTGTACCACAAAGGCTGACAAACCAAAACAGTTTTAAAAAGTGTGTCGTCCCACTCACTGGCAAATGATCAAAAGAAAGACTGAAGTTGTGGCGAGACAGTGTTTCCTTACCCATACCATTCGTTCCACCTGCTGAAGATCTCCCGCCTGGACACAAGATGCCTTGGCTAACTAAAAACAGCCTCCGGACCCAGGTTGACCGATGCAGGGAAAATCTGTTCAGGTGGAGATTATTAGGCGACTCCGCCTTGGAGTGTAAATATGGTGCTGTTCCACAAACAATAGGACACTTTCTAAATATCGTGTCATGCGTGTCCTTTCGGCTGCACGTTACAGAAACTGATGGACGCTAGTGATGGCGCCAAACACGTAGTCGAGAACTGGGCCGAGTCCAATTAGATATCCATCGACACACTTAGAAGTAGAAGAACATGACATTGGAATGGACTATGAAGAATAATTGACTCTGGATTTAAATGTCTTCCAAAACAAAGAAAGAGTAGATTCTAAAGCAAAATAAAACAGAGTTATTGATTTTAAGCTGCATTCATACAAGCCAACATAAGTTATAGGCCGGTAATAACTACAATTAATTGAAACTTTGTAAGTAATAAAAAAGAAATAATCATAAAAACCATTAACACGTGTGCGCCTCAATAATCGATGAGTCCGTAAATTAATACTTTCTTGTTTCTTTTTTAAAGTTTGTTAATTCAAGGCAATGGCTACAGAGGAATGCTGAGCGCCACCCTTAAAAAGCCTAATTTAATTTAACAGGTAGGCAGCGTTTTAATCATAGGCTTACCACTAAATTATACTGTGTGGTAATAGCTGCAGAGCAATCAGCTATACTTCATTTTTGCTACTGTTTTTTTGTATGTACAAAAACTAATTCACCCAACCCCCGAACGTGGGTTCGCTACTCCTTCCGTTTAGCGAGTATTGCTTTTGGGTTGGTCGAAAGGAAATCGTTTGTTTTTTACGATTATGAATTCGGTCAAACATCCGAATTGCCTCTATTAAAAATCAAGATTCTGAAATTTCGTTTGAATGTTTTCAAAGACGATTTGAATTATCACTTACCAATTAAAACTTAAAAAGTTGGTAACAATCAACCCTAAAAAGTTGGTTGGTTGGTTGGTGGTTGGTACATTGCACTTTTCTCATTTTAAAATAGAAATATTACCCCATTCAAATACTATAGTATCACTATCACAGTAAAATTCTATACTGTATAATGTTCAATTTTGATCTACCTAGATTGCCTGTCAGAAAAATAACTTTGACCTTTTTACAAAAATTACATAGCGCTAGATCAGTAGAGTGTACGATAAGATTGGACGCATCATTAAAAACGAATGACGGTGCATTACTTGAATATTATTATAAAACATGAGAGTTATGATCTGGGAGCAGTTCTCGAGGCACGTAATACACACAGTGATTTTCACCCTCACACGCCGCATCCGTCAGCACACGTCCCGATAAAATTACAGGGGGCAATGAAAACTTAGCACTCGTTAGGTGTCAAAATTGCCATAATTCGAAAACGCGGTGTGTGCCCCGCCTTACGTAAAGCAAGCCGACTTTTTGCCCGTTCCGAAAATTTCAAACTCAATTTTTTTTTAATGATTTGTGGCCGCAACCGATATTCCGAAATTGGATGATCGGAAACGAAATCGATCGATCGTGTGAAAATAATGCTTTGATCAACCCTTAGATATTAGTGTAAAAAGTTTACCGCTATAGGTAATTTTATTTTAACTCGTTTCTTTCGCGATTGAAGTACCTACCTTCAGACACGGGTTGCCTTTGATATCATCATCATTTCAGCCGGGAATAACCCGAAAAACCTAATGCTGGGTATAGGCCTCCCGTTTTTTCTGCCATACTTCCGGGTTCCGTGAGTCCCTCATCCAGCTGTTTCCCGTGACTTTCACGATATCCTCAACCCAACGCGATTTTGGACCGCCCTGATTTCTTTGGCCTAAACTTGGCCACTATTCGGTCATCATTTTACATCTGATAATAATAACAACTTTAGATAAGTATGCTAAGTAGCTAAGTAGTTTCATATCTAACATATCTCTAAGTGCCCAATGTTTACAGCATCATAATCTATCAATAGACAATAAAAGTATCGTTTATCGTCCGCTCGACGTATTCACTCTTGCTTTCTTTATTCATCGTATCATGACTAGCTTTTTGAATTGTTTCAAACAATAAATGCTACTCGATTACAATAAAAATATTTACTTTCAATTACGAAACAATGATGTTGCTTTATCATCGTCAATGTGTCGTAATCGTTTGGAGATTGTGTTTACTGATTACATGTTATTATTTACATACATTGTACTGTAATTTGAACTTTCTAGGAAAACAGTTTACTTTCCAATTTAGTTACATTGCGTTTTAGTTTCAATAATATGAAAGGACAATGCTCATGAATGTATGGAATCCCGTACCATTCTGCATCAAAGTCAAACTTTGTTTTTTATACTACATTTACCATATTAACTCCTACAAAAGTTCTTTTTGTAAACAAAACCCAGGTTTCGGAGCTTAAATAAAAATCGAATGAACCTAAAAACTAGGTACTTTATTTCATTTGACATGTCATACACGAACGGCCATTATTGCCCTAAAAAAATGATAATCGTTTAAATAAAAATTATATTCTATTCTAGTTATTTTTAAAGGCAAAGTATAATTTTTGACATGTTTTTTGAAAGACGTGATCTTGACACTTGCAACATTCAAGGTTATATTATATCCTAATCATATTATTATCATTTGAAACGGTACATCATGTAAAGGGAATCAAACAATATCATCACTTTTTTACTTTAAACTAATTATCTGTTCAAAAATCAAATCACCGACGGGTAATGTCGTAAAAAAATATGAAAATAATTACTATAATATTTTGATCTTAATGCTTTTTGGTACGACTTTTGATCATTCTCTTTTCACTCCAAGGTCATAATTTGATATTTAGGATAAAGACTAGTTCAGATGGGACTCGCTTATGCTACAAGCCTCCTTAGTTTCTTACCGTATTTAAAAATCAAGAATAATACGAGTATAACACAATCCGAAACTCTAAATAGCTGGTCAACGTTCTATGATCATTTTAACACCTTTGTGATTCGATTAGTCTCGCTCTGATATCAAATAGACACCTTTGAATTCGGACAATCGATCTTTAATGCCATAATTCAGATCAATCGTTATAAAAGGCACGTAATTGGCCAACAATCGCTCGATATTTCATCTCATTCGTTTGATATTTCTTCATCAAAGGGGATTGGAATGTTAAATGTTAAAACTGGACTTTGTTCTGATTCAGAAACTTTCCAGTTAAAATCATTTGTAATCTTTGGTTGGTTACTTTTTACGAATGTTGTTGCAGTAGCCTCTTGAGGCTTGCCCATTTCATGTCGGCTATTTCACGCTGAATTATTTAAGTGGGAAGCGTAATAAACACAATACATCATCAACCATGATGTGTATTGATAGACAAAATTAGTTACATGTATTCAGCGGTCAACCAGACGTGAAATTGGGAGTGTTTGAAGTGCGTCGGCCCGGACAAGTGTGGCGACAACAACTTCGCCACGTTTTGTTATCGGCTACGCCGAATTGTGCAAAAAGGGTTCTACCTGCCAGGTACAGCCGTGGTCAAAAGTTTGTGTAAAAGGTTCAGCTACATCACAGCATAGTGAAACTTTTTTGGTACGCTGGCCCCATGTCGTCTCGCTACATTACACAATATTCACAATAGAACCCTGCGTTCGATCTACTTAAGGACCTTTGGATTTTTTTCTCGTGTTTAATTTCGTTGTGCGTCGAAGTCAACAAGATGGACTTAAGGGTTCTCGGGAAACTGCTAAACAATTGTTGCGTCACGGTCAATAGAATACGGTGCGTTTTTGTGCACATTTTTTTCCTAGAGCTTTCGAACTTGACCGTTATAGCTTTAATGGTTCTAATTTTAACGGCGCCGAAAGGATTTAGGATTCCCTTAAACCGATTATCTGTTCAAGCCAGATTATGCTCTACAATCGCATTGTCGGATTTGTGCAAAATTCTTCAAGTTTAACAAAATCTCAGATAATTACTTACAATTTTGAATGTATTGACAAAAACTTGTAAGTTCCTTCCTACTTCAACTCTTTAACATAGGAACCACAAATATAAACTTGTTAAATATATTTTGAAATTATTTTTGGAGGCTAATATCTTACCGAAATCTAATGATCATCTTGCTATTGGCGAAATATTAAAAGATAAAGAAGTCTGAAATTGATGAATAGATTTTTTTGCACAAGGAACTGTTTTCTATTTTAACGCCTATTATGGGGAACTGATTCTTGCAAAAGATTATTAACGCAGACGCTCTTCTCATTAGATTATAGGTATAGAAAAGAAAAGATAAAAAATGTTTATGTAAAGAAACGCTTTGTTATGATCCAGATTTATATTAAATTAATAATTCTTACAATTCTGATGTGGAGATAACTAAAACGAGCGTTTGTCATCCACTAAATCTTGCTCTAGAGTCTTGGTCGGGGGACGTTGGAAGGTCTTACTGTAAAGCTCATTTAATTTTGTTTATTTTTATGTTAAAATTATTTCCGATATAGTTTGCACCTACCTACCGAAAGATACATCTATACGCAGAAGCACTTACGGAATACAAAGAACACGCTCCCAAAATGTTTCAATCATAACAATACTTGGTGACATTAACGTAAATAATAACAAATCACCCTAATAAATTGTAAACTTCACAATTTCAGCAACTCGTGTCACCCGCCACTTGTGTGACAATAAATGCCATCACAATCGCTCACGCCCAAAACTCGTGCCATTAGAAAGATTTATACCTTAGCACAATGTGTATCGTAAATTCGTAACAAATTCCCGGTGAAGGAAATATATGGCGTACCAATTATTCGGAGACTAACCGACCGGAAGTTTTCAAGTATTTTTATCGGATCTTTTGAACACGGTGGTGATTTTAAACAAATATGAAACTACGAACCGAACGCCTAAGCTGAGAAGAATAGAGGATTACAACGAAATCCTGTTTTTGTTTGTTTTCTTTGGTGTAAGTCTTTTGTATCGGAGGCGGCGGACGAGCTAATGTATGGTGGAATAGAAATATGCAGGCAATTTAATATCATACCTTTGGAGGAAATTGTATTATGTTGATTTGAAGCAAATATGTATTGGTAATAAGTCGTAGCGTCAAATCTTTTTATACTATAAGTTCTTAAGCTACGCAAAGAATTCAAGAGATATTGAAAAACCTGATACCTACATAATCTAAATAATATGATTAAAAATTGAAATTCCACAAAATCAGAAAAGTAAACAAACACGCAAACAACGTAATCCTCGCCATAATTTATCTTGTCCAGTTAAAATACGAAGGACAGGTTTAATTACATAGCGGGACAAACTCCAGCTTTTTTCTTGTTTACAGCTTTGGACAACTTAATTGGCAAAACAAGACACAAGCTTTAGAAAACACGGATAGATTCTTATCGAACAATATATGACAGGTCCAGGAACAACTGACCCAAAAAAACCGTCCACCGAAATTAGTTGACAGAAAGTAACACCATAACCGATTGGACGTATCGCAAGACAGTTCATTTGTCAATATCCCTCACGAGGCATAATTAAACTGTGAGATAGAAGCTAAAAGCATCGGGTTCTGTATCAACAGCCAGGCGTCACAGTTATCGAAATTAATTCTATGAATGATTACCATTGGTATATGTGAGAAAAGATAACAGAACTCATTTCGAACTACTTGTAAGTGCAGATGGCTTAGGCGAGGTCTAGCAGTAGGAATACCACGTTTAGTATAATTTCCTTTTCAAATCTAAAGTGGCGATATTATTTTACGATCCGTGATAACCCTTTGGATTTAGTTTTTAGTAAAAAAGCGGCATTTATTTAACGGGCTAAATAATTTCTCTATCAAAAACACGTTAAGTAACGTCTACATTTTGATCAGACAACTTCATTTAATTGGTTCCCTCTAGGAAATCTCATATTCAATTAATAAGATCATGGTAATTGGATCAACAAGAGTCGGGAACCTTTGGTGCTGATGGATGGTATCAATTTTCGTACCGGTCCCGACGTCCCTAGTAATTAGTTATCATAGCTCGGCGTCTCATTCCCGAAGTACTTAAAGTAATCGCATTTAGTTAGTAAGCTGTTTATTAATTAGTGTTATTTAAAACTATTTGGTAGCGAGTTCTGGCTAACGACAACGTGTTTTGTATACGTAATAACAAGTTGCCTACCGTGTTTGTTTTAGTAAATTTGGTTTCCCTCGTTTAAAAACCACGACGAATTAATTGGAACTTCGGTAGGGTACATGTTTTATTGTGAACTTTTCTTATTCGTAATATAGTTATCCTGAAGCTAATTATCGCCTCAAAGAGATGTCAGCGTAGTTGACGGGGCCCGACAGGGCCGAAGCCTGCCGGGGTAGCGGGATTGTCCGAAAGGGTTACCGCTGCCCTGGTACGTAAAGGGCTAAGGAAGGAACACGGGTGGGTTTTAGTCAGTAAGAGTCTGACACTCCCTTCTGCTCCACCCAGAGCGGGAGGAGTCATTTGATGATTTCCCATCCACAAAAAAAAAAAAAAAAAAGCTAATTATCATCAACTAGAATGAAATCAACTTCTTTTTAAATTTTTCGTAAAAAAGTACCTATTATGTGCCAATTTGAAATAAATGATTTGACTTTGACAACTTTATGAATCGATAATATTATATGTAAATTAATGTCTCAATGCAAACCAACTATCGTGTTGATGTACAGTACAGAATGCAAACAGGCAGAACCTACAAACGCGAACCGTTAAGCTTGTGGTCAGATAAAGCTACAATCGAACGGATTTCCACCTGACCGTTACTTGCTCTGCTAAATTATCCCTAAACCATTGTCCAAACGGACGTCTTTTGCAGCCACATCAAAGAGCCACCGACAAAGTACGGGGTCTAAGCGTTGCTGGTGCAAAGACGCGTGCCTCTAATCTCTATTGATATAACGGAACTAAAGAAACTTTGTATGAACACCTTACGCGTTTTTTACCAAGTTTCTTTTCAAGACATCCCTATAAAACGTTAGCCTTTTTGTGATATTAGAGAACGGTACTGCACTTTGCCGTTATGACAAACAAAAAAACAATATCAAAATGTTACAGTTTCGAGGTAACTGTATCACAGCCCCCGCGCACTTCCGAGGTTCATCGCTATACTACCTACTCCACTTCAAGGTGGAAGGAAGCAATACATTACTTTTACAAGGATCAACATTATGTTATTGAATTACTTTTGATATTGATTTGGTGCCTTCAGTTATGTTTGCAGAACGTTTGCATCTGCTCGGGGCAATGCGTTTGATTTTTTTGTTCGGCAGACATTGTCGAGACTGTCTAGATGTGGGCGCTTAATTACGGATCACGTTCATAAAGATAATGTAATATAATCCTCGTTGCGAACAATCAGAGTAAGCAAGGTGGCGTCATAAGAATTAATTCAGAAATGCGATATTCTATTGAGTTAGTCCAGGTGAATTATTTGGCACGCTCCTTGGTAACCTACATCTTATCGATCGGTAGCACCTTGTGTTTCAGAGATAGTGCGTTAGATACCTTCCGTTATAATGTAGATCAATACGTGCGCCGACATATACGGCAGATGTGGAAGGGTTATTGTATACACAATTTATTATTGTTATGATTTCTATAGAAACTTTGACAAGGCGTACTCGAGATTTTGGCATGTGCTATTCCTTTTGGTAACACATTGTGCTATTGATTCATACTATCTTTTCTTCGAAAGATTCAAATCAATATGCGTATCTATTTTTACATTGACGAGTCGTAACTTGTTTATCTGAAAATCTAGAGTAATTATTTAGATACTGAGTTATTTTAGTTAATTCCCACAACGTGGCTTGGCTCTATTTATGAGTACATCCTGTTAATATAATGACCGTCTTTTACAAAGTTGTACATATGAGACGTGAACTTACAATCTAGTTCTAAACCGTGTACTTGATAAATATAAAAGCAAATTTCGCATCGTTAAGTCGCGTTATAGCAACCGTGCGCATGCGACGTCGGCAAACGTTCAAAGGCTTGGACGCCGACAGATGACGTATCGCTTGCACAATACGATAAAATGAAAGGGTGGAGTGCATAGCGATGCAATTCATAGGGGTACTCTACTCACTGTAACCTAACACTTTGAATTTTGCACGGTGAGCACGTGTGCAAATCAAAATGTGTACTATTGTGATAGAGATGATAGATGGAGGACATAAATGTTGATTAATTGTTGTTGTTGGATTTTGAAGTGGTGTCGGGGGATCGATTTTAGAAGTATTTCTCTCGTTTTGACTGGGAAATTGAAAAGATAACATTGTGAAGCATAATTTTAAGCAGAATCTGTCTCTCTTGTAGTTGTGCAGTGAATTTATGGTACAGGAATGCCATTAGTCAAATTTAGTCATAGACAATAAATCGAATCAAAAATAGGACTTGTTAAAAAAATATGAATACCCACAAAAAGAAATATACAAGGCACCGTGTAAAAAAGAATGTAAACAATAGTGCGTGCTACAGCGCAGATTCTGTGCGGGAATGAACTCGTGAAAAAAACTGACCTAAGTAAATATTGCAGTTTGCCCACTGGCGCCTGTAACTTGATAGTATTTAAACAACATAAAAGAACCTACTAGTAATATGAAGTTACATTTTCATTTCACACAGATTTTAGTTCACCCTATTTTTGTGAAACTATAAATAGGAAATATTAGAAAATAATAGGTTATTTTCAAATATTTCCTACAGTAAACCTTTGTTTATAGTTTGGGTGAAAACTAGGCTGAAATTGCTTACATTTATATAAAAAAATGACAAAAAAAGGAACTTGGAATCTCTTAAGAAAAAATCTAAAAAGATTGAAAAAGATCATGTCTAAAAAATGAAATGGAAACTCCTAGGTTGACTATCGATACATCTGCTATGCGTGCCCTATTTGTAATACTACCCTTAAAATTTTAATCAGAGTAAGCAAGGCCAGCACATTAATCACAGGAGACCAGAATGAACACCGCTTCCGGACATCTACAAGTTAAATCAACAACATGAAAAAATATCGACCCCTCAAGAAGCACAATAATTTTTATTCCGCATAGTTTCTTATTCCGACATTTTGTGACACACGGGATTTGTAGATGAAAGACAATTTTGAATTTTACTTACCAGAGCCCAAAACTCAAAACTTTGTAAAAAAAAAACTTTCGTGTAAGATTTAATTATTGTTTTCGTAGCACTTGCTACGCCAACTAATAAAGTCGTAGCACTCGTAGCAAATACGAGTAGCTACGATCAATTAGTTCTTAGACAACTCGCAAAATAGATAGTTTCCGTATGGCCTACTAAGACAAAATAATTTACTAAGAGCAGATTTTTCTGATCTTCGGAGAACTCTCATCTGAGAAACAAAAATGGCGGTTTGTCAACTTTTGATTTTTATTCAAGTAAAATTTATTTGAACATTGAAAAATCGGTGCTAAGGTAATATGTGGCTTAAACAAAATGTTCCACTATACACAACACTGTATGTATCCCAAATAAAACGCAACTTGATCAAAGCATTGGAGATCGACGCATCGGTAACACAGGGCAGGTACAAATTACTGTGGCAGGGCTCGATCACAAGATGGTGGTCGCTGATAAAGCTACACCATCACTATAAAGACATAATTTAGTCAGCGTCGAACAAAAAGTATAACGGACAGACCGACAGAACTAGATGAACGATGTTGCGTTTGCGTTTTAATTAACGATAACATGTTGCGACTTGCGATTGAAACGTCCTGTGCTGAAAAATGTACGTGATTAGTTTTATTGTGGCGTCTGAACGGTGTGGTTTATGTGATGTGTTCTGATGTGTTGATGTGCGCTCAGTCTTATAAAGCGATTAGGGTTTGTCAGTTCGACTTTTCGCTGCTGACGCTGAATTTGCGTGAGTAAGGTTCATGAATAAATTATAGTTATTTAAAAGAAAACGTACTTTGGATTAATAGAAAAGTTTTAACTTGTCAAATCAATTATTTTAAAAGAGAAACCGTGGATTTTCTTGCCAGCTCTTCTCCATAGGAAACAACCAATTGGAATCGTGCACCTAGCTTCTGACGTTTCATAAGTGCCCATGTAGGTTTATGTGAAATAAAACATTTTGATTTTGAAATCAATTGTATCATTATATGTTTCCGAAAATATCTCTCAAAATGATTTCATAGTTTTTAAGATAGTCGTTTCTACACCATCCTTCAAACTTAACTAAAACATTACAAGTTACAACTTCCATAAATAATAGGTGCATAATAATGCAAAATTATATCTTTTCCATTATCAAAAATGAAATGCAAACTGTCGGCATGGGTAAAAGGGCTCATATTCAATTTTAGTAAAACATAATGCAAGGGTAATGAAGCGTTGCAACTTCCTGTGCGAATCGATTGAGATGTATTCGCTACCCGGATATGTCTTTGTCCGCGAATGCGAAAGGGTGAGTCGGGAAGTTAAGATCCTCAAGCATAGTGATTTCATGCTTACATGGAACCCTTTGAATGTCTTACTTTCTCTGTCGGCACTTTATTCGTGGGGAAATCGATTTACAATGTCAATTGAGTTTTGTTAATTGATTAGTTATATGACGGACTGGTATTGCAGTCCTGTTTCCGTTTTGAAATTGATTATTTAATGTACTTATTGAAGATGTGAACGCACTTAGATTTAGAAAATGATTTACCAACGGAGTCTATTCCTTCATGTTGATCAACTAAACATAAAAGTCTTTTAAAAAAATTAAACTCTCATTTATAACCAAAACCGCCAACAGCATTAACGCACTTTAACATCTTCAAAAAACAATAAAAATATACCTAAACCGACTTTAACGACTTCATATCGTAAATCACCGACTTACGACCTAAAGTCAGCTAGTCAGCGAAGCTAGCGGGTTCTCTGCCCACCCATAGGTGTGGACAGTCGTGGTCAAAGGGTCGCGACCAAGCACTAAATCAGACAAGACGTGTTATTTGTTCAACAGGCTTTGATACCACCGCGATGCGCCTGCGCCTCATAATTTATGTGGATATATGGGAATTGAAACACATTAGTGTTTTGTTTGTTTAACTAATTTTTCGGAGATGAGTTTGGAGATTTGGAAAAAAGTATAATTTTGGGCCGGTATCTTGGCCCTTTGTTCATCCTTTGATATGCTATCCTGAATTTATTTGAGTGATTGGCATACTTATGTAAAGTTATAGTAGGTAACAATCACACTTGGTAATTTTGGTACGACGCAAACGCAGTTTTCTGGCAAAGCGAATGTCAAGCGTACGTCAATCCTGTTTCTGTCTGTCCATTGATTAACAAACAGTATTAAACCGCTGTTCCCATTCATCAATTTGCATTTGTCGGCCCCCATTCGTAGTTAATAGATCTCAACTAAAAGATCTCAAAACATTGGTACAACTAAATAAATTCACAATGCTCCTAGTGTAGTAAGTACAAATCGTTCAATAAAACATCGACTAGCAAAACTCGCCTTAACACAGTAGAAATAAATAAATAATTCGTCTGTATCAATTGGAAAAGGAACATTCTCCCATCGAGGACGGCTCTTGTAAATCTTTGATAGCAATCTTGATGTACGAACGGATGCAAAACGGGATCGTCTCGGGTCCAAGGCGGTTTGATTTAAGGAAATACATCCCTGACGAAACACAGTAAGTATCGTATGTAACATCGAATAATATCCAATCGCTTTGCATATCCAATTGCAATCTCAATTGTTTAGTTCAATCACTCGACCGATATGTAGATTTAACGGAATGCATCGAATTTAAGCGATAGCTCTCTATAGCTGTATCGTTGCCAAACTTTTATGTAAAACATCGGCGAAATGTTCAAAGGTTTATCGAGGGTTGCATTACCATTAAATGTTAACACACTATAATACTTAAATGCACAGGTGAAAATATATAACCCTATTGATTGATATTTCGAAATAGTCATTCAATAGGGTTATATGAACTTACAGGGTTGTATTGATGATTATAATGATTATAATTCTATAATTACATACTTGTTACTGTCGCGAATCATATTTTGATCACAATTTAACCTGACACTGGTCTGCAAATTGCCAAATCTTAAGGAAATTTGAATTTCGCGGGTTACCCCTTAAATAATAATAGATAACAAAATTGCATAAATCATATCTGATTAATTGGATCTATTTGAACACGAAAACCACATTAAAAGTAAACAAAAACAACCATTAAATCATAATAGAAACTTCTATAGATTAATCTAATTTGGTTTAGTTAAACACCCAGGGCGAATATTTATCAAATCTGAGGTATCGGCCCATAAATAAGACTGCACGCGGTTTCGGAATGTGTGATAAAATTTATAGCGGGACTCGTACGAAGCAGAGCTCTATCCCACTGAGATACTCACAACTATTGTAATCTGATCATGCAAATTTGTAACCCCTTTTTTACTCGCACAGTCGGCACACGCCTAACACTCCATGTGTACCTGTTTGTAGTAGATAAGGGTATAGTTATGTGGTGGAGACAAAGCTATTTGACATTGCTGAAAACTTTTGTTGTTTAGATTTAGATGATTAATTGCCCAGCAATTAATCATCCATATAAATAATTGCGCAGAAGTGACTGCTCATTTTCTTGTCATTAAATCAATGCAAATCAAATTAAAGTTTGTCAACGAAGGGTCGTTGCCTTGCTTTTCAGCAAACAATTCTATCACACCAAAAGCAAATTTATCACTCCCTTAAAATCCAAAACACGTGTACATTACAAGTTATCTGTGAGATTGAAAACAGGAGAAAATAAAATTTTGGCACGTTCGTTAACGACCGGTCCTGTTGATTTGGCAGATGTTATTTTTAGTCATTAGAGAGAAAAAAATCAATTAATAACCGCCGTTTGTGTACAAAATTGATTACCGGAGGCTTCTGAAGTCAGCCGTCTGACCGCTCCCGAGGCACCCGTGTGAACTCTGAAAATCATAATTGCGTACTGTCTAATCAAGCATACTTCGTCCCTCTCTAATCCATTGAGATTAGTTAGAGCGTGAAAGAGACGAATCTTAGGAAGTAAATGTTGCTTCCACTCTTCGTGACCACACTTTGATTGATGAACAGAGAAAACGCCTCGAGTGGGTTAATCACGCCTAAATTTAATTTAGAATGAATATGAAAACACGGAGGCTATTTATTATGTTTTGTTTGTTTTGGATAACATTTTCTTTTTTCTGGATCCATATCCCTAATGTTACTTTTTGCAGGTCGAAAATATGCGAAGTTTGACCCCAGCTCATTTAAAGGGTTTTACAAAAAAAAGCATAGTTTAGATTCAAAATCGTTGTAATTATGGAATGTAGTTTTTTGTAAAGGTTGTGAAACACCTTTTTTGTCAAATATTATAAACAGTCATCTATGTGGCATTAAGGTGCGTCAAACGTTTCGTGGGAGACTGGAATCACTGGAATTAAGATAAACGCTTCCCATTAGATCCATTTAATGTTGGAGCAATTCGGGACTATAAACATAATGCTTTTAATCATAGTAGGCAGATAGGCTCCAATATTATTTGTTACAACTAGCACATAGAAATACGTGGACTTGTCTACTCTTTTTTAAAATAAAGGACATGAAGTTACCGAGATGTTATGTATGCTACGAGACAGAGCTTTTCTTTTAAACATGAAGTTATTTATATTTAAAAAACTATTTACCCATAGGTATAAAATAAATATAGTTTATGTTTGCTTATGATACGTTTCAGTGTTAGTAACATAATTGGTTTATTTACTTAAAACTCCGAAAAAAAGTAAAGTTGTTTAACTCTATTGTTCTCAATCTCTGGTTGCATGGCATACCGCGCTCTAGGTTTAATTAAATGAGGTGTAATATGATATGATATAAATGAGATAATTATTTATGAGGCCGTACATACTATGTTTTGTACCGGATATATTTATATTTGTCCGTCCCACTGCACTGATTCCACTGTTCTCCTTCCAATACCATCGCTCATCATTTCAAGATAACGCTTGAATAAATAAATAATAAAGTAAATTGAAAACCTTCCCAAGTAATTGTCGGTGTGGAGAGTGACCCTAATGGCTGTAATGAGACCGGAACCCTTTGAATGGCCACGCCACTTACGAGGTTCCTTTAAACAAACAACTTGAGGGATTTCTTCTCCTAAGTGGCACAATAAAACTTAAAGATCACTTGAACTCATAAACTTTGATCACTTGTAAATGAGCCTCTATTAGTATATTTAGCACTAATAATTGCGTTTTGCATTTAACTGAAAAAAACAATTAATTGTGCTCTGTGTGTGGCTCAATAGTGCGTTTTTATTATATTGTCATAAAAATTATTTATAATCACACGTAAACGTTTAAAAAAGACGTTTTACGACCAGAAAGGCGGCATTAAAAAGACTTTTGTTAAAACAAAACGTTCCTTAGCTTTTATGGTAATTTTTTAATCATTAAAGTTGTAACGTTAATCGTTTGACCTAGTAATATCCAATGAAGTTGTTTTGCCAAAAAAAATAAATAAAAATTGGTTTTCTGAAATCCGGTGGCATTTGCATGCTAACGTTACCTGCCAGTTACATGGTATTATTTTATCAAACAGGCAGATGTATTCAACTTGTTATCTGAGTTGCGTGGGTGGACGGCATGCGAAGGTGTTGCCAATGAACTGCTCTCAATGCTCCTCATTGTTGTCAACCCCTGCACGACGATTAGTGGCACACGATCGCCTACTGTGAACCACTTCCTTGTTTACACTACACCAGTGTATACAGAGCATCGAATACGGTGAGGTGATCATCAATAGACAAATAAAGATAACAGTGGCGAAGTTTTGTAAAAGTGAAATTTGCGGTATATACAGGGGAATGCTTTGTTCTGTTTGAAATAGAAAGTGGTGGAACAATTGATATTTTGTGATGTAATACTTTCTTCACCGGCTCGTCCACGAGGCCCTAGTATCACATCAAACTTTCTTATGCTGGGTCCCTATAAACAAAAACGAATCATTTTGCTTACCAATGGAAGCATTCTTATTGCTAAAATGGGCAGATTCGTAAGCTAATTTTACATGTGATAGCTAAGTAGCTATCACATGTAAAATTAGCTTACGAATCTGAATTTTGAAGCAGTCCTCATAACTTTCCATAGTATGCGCAGCCATATGGAAGTCCATATGGCTGCGTATACTATGCAAAGTTATGAGGACTGCTTCATCATTGGTAAAAATACAAGAGTCTTCATTTTAACCAATAACGGTCCATAAATTATAAGAATTATCGTCCATTAGTCGAGTTCAGTTCATTTCCCCAACCTACGAGAAGATACTTTTAGCTTCCTGTTTCAATAAATGCGTGTGATGCCCACATCTCTTCAGCAAACGACGTCTGTGACAGATAAACGTTCTGTACCCTAATTCCGTAACACACGATCAATCGGAATCTGATTAATTTTGATGCAAATTGCTAATCCATTGCTTCATAAGTTCGAAAAAATTGTCTGCTCAGCACGTAAATAACGCAATGAATTTTGTTCAACTGTCAAAATGAAATCGATTCCGATTGATCGTGTGTTACGCAATTAAGCAGCTGGTTTTTCAGGTCTATTACTCAATCGTAGGCTTACCCTTCTGATATATTATATCGTAATAATTCCCTCTCGTTTTCTTTATTGAGGAGAGCAAGCTACCAGTCTGATTATTATGGTAAAGACTGGATGGTACGGTAGTAACGGATTGGACTTAACGATCATTATTATAGTCCATAAGTAGAGGATGATTGCGTAACTCTAAAGCGATTACCACAGATTACCTTCTATAGATACTTTACTATCAATAATATTGTGAGATGGATCGGGAGAGAAACTGGTGATTCAGATTGCACAGCTACAACTTTGGTAATCGATGGATGGATAACATTAGCCGAGGATGAGGTCAGTGGTGTGCAATTGGAGTGGCACACGTCTTACAGTGGACTGCTTTAGGCAGGTGACGATATCATCATCATTTTGGCAGCCTTGTCATCCGCTCCTAAGTATAGGTGTCATGCTTGTCTGGTCTGTGCGAATCCCAGGTATTTCCCGAGATCTACTGTAGGTCGTCCAACCAGACGATGTTACTTTAATTATTGTACTTATTGCATAGGAACCTAGCAGTAAAGGCTGGCACGTTGATGAGTTTTTTTTTACTGTTAAAACATTGTAACAATGATCTATGGTGCCCTTGCTATCATAAACAATACTAAGTCATGCAACATTATTACGTACAAGAGAACAGCTGACCCATAAAACAGCTTATCGACATACCATCTTTAGGGTTGAATGATGAATCACTGCAGTGAGTGACCACCCCATCGTATTGTAATAATGGGCTTAACCATATCTATATGGATAATAAAATTTTAATACCAATATGAATGTAATATGTGTGTCGATCGTTAAAGCGAAGGGTAAACACTAAAATAAAAAGTTGGTTAAAGTTGTTGGAGTTCTTCTTCGGAATCGACCGACATGCAAAAAAAAAAACGCATCGTAAAAATCAGCAAAGACTTAACGAGTCTTACTTTAATATTTAGCGATATATCGAAATATTAGTTACTATTTTCTAGTTTCTCATTGCGCTGTGCTAACGTCCTTTGCTGAGGAGTATGCTGCATTCACCGTATAAGTCACTCCCATTGCATTATAGAAATAGTTTTTGGAAGATGTCTAGCTGTTTATTTCACAGGTGCCTAAGAAAAACCGAGTAGTGTCTATCCAATATTAATTCAAAAACAAGCGAATACTCTAATGAATCAAACGCTTTGATTAATACCGCAGTAGTAATGATGGATGCAACCCTTCAGGTAAGGGTGGACCGCCGGCCGCGAGCCACCCTCCGAGACTAACGTAATTACACACTTATTAGTTCTAACCTATTTTTATTTGTTTTTTCATGCAATCTATGTGGCGCCCGCGCCGACGTGGTCGCGTATTTGATGCTGGTGAAAAAATCGGTCACACGGCCTAGTTTGAAACAACACGGAATACCGTCCATGAATATGTTTTTTCTCAATTTTGGATTCTATGATGTAGAAAATAAGGGCTACATAGAGTTTTTGCCATGTCTTGCAAGAACGGTTAGTTTAGTCTGAATTAGGTCCGGACCCATGTTCTTGTGCTGTAAACTTGTTTCCTGTCTGATCACTGCCGGGTGGTAGGAAATGGAAATGAGATGCTTTTTTGTACTTCATCATAAAAGTACTAAAAAGATTTCGAAGTTACTAGCTACGTGTGCTTGGATTACTAAAATGACTATTATATCTTCTAAACTTGTGTTAGAAGACAAGTTCCTTATTATCATGACAATATATGATTTTTGTTTCTACGATTTAGATTTTTACTAAAAATGTGTATAACTTTGCTGTGCCCTGACAGGGTCTACAACGGCTCTTAGCTATAAGCCTTTTGTGAACATCTTTATACCTTGTGGAATGCAAATAAACGAATATGAATATATACGACTATTATGTGTAGCAATAGCTCAACTCCATGACTAGTACCGTGCTTCGGGTCATCTCAGCGATAAGCGTAAGTCCAGGGATGTGTGGCCGGCTTTGGTTTTCATCTCGATGGGTCTGTTGAACGCAATGAATGTCGCAGTGAGTTTTGCGGTAGACATCAGAAAGAATTTCAGATTTGTCTCGTGAGAACCCTTCGATGTTAATCGAGACTACGCTTACAATCCATAATCGATTGGAAGGTCAAAAATGGTAATGGGATGAGGGAGTTGGAACTCGTAATTGAAAATGTTAATCGTAAATAAAGTACAAATTATAATAATTAAAAATTCACAAGTAGCCAGAAGCCGTAACTCCTGAGTCCTCAGCTGCAAAGCATTGACCTTTTGACAGGAGGCCTTTTTGAAAATTCACATGGTTTTCGCGCTTTGTACTTCGTTAAAAATAATGCCATTGAAAGGCGATCTGATGTATGGTGGTCTTATTGGATCTCTGAGGTGTTTAATCTGACATTTATCTGCGATGCTCTTCAGTCAGGAATCACTTATGCAATAATTTATCGCATCCGAGCCTTAAGCGAGTGTGTCCTGTATTTAATTTCGGCGGCCCATTGGTCGAGACCTTTCGCCCTGTGCGTGTGAGTCGTCGTATTCATAGTCCTGAAGGTTGCAAATGTATTTCTTTTATTTCTCTAGAATTGTTTTTTCATGTTACTGAAGGTTGTGCTTTTCGTTTTACACTTTCATTCAATCTTAAAGACAATTTTTAGATTATAATAGGGGTTAAAGAATGAAATTGCCGTTTTATTGTAATAGGTACTTCGAATTGACATAGAACCATGAAGGTTCTATGTCAATTCAAAGTTTTGAGATTTTTCAGTGAAACTTTTTTACATGGTACCTATGAAGTTTTTCTTTTAAAAAATGTGCAACATTCGATTATCGACTTTCAGTTGTTTTTTTTATTCAGCTTATACAAGATAGATGGAGGGGACTGCTCATTAGCAGTCCCCTCTCCAAACGCAACATTGATATTGCGAGCGGTTTCTGCCGCGTTAGTTCCGCGTCGGAACTCGTATTCAAGAATAAATCAAATTTTCGAAGTATCCATCTTTCTTGTCTAAGCTAAATAAAAAAAACAACTGAAAGTCGATAGTCGAATGTTGCACATTTTTTTAAAGAAGAACTTCATAGGTATCATGTGGAAAAAGTTTCACTCAATAATCTCAAACCATGAAGGTTCTATGTCAATTCGAAGTACCTATTACAATTAAACGGCAATTTCATACTTTAACCCCTATTATTAACAATTTCTTGCAAAGCTAAAGTGTGTCCATTCTCTAGACGTATTTTAAGAACTTCTTCGTTAAATTAATTATTAGCTTATAATTTTATGTGGCTTTTACCTGGGTTTTATTACCAGTGTCTTAAATAAAATCATACAATATAAATCACCTCACCAGTAACTGGGTTATGAAGGTCAGATAGGCAGTCGCTCCACGTAAAGGACTGGTATTCAGCTACATCCGGTTAGACTGAAAGCTGACCCCAACATAGTTGGGAAAAGGCTAACCTTATCCCATTCATATCTACCTAAGTAGATTATGATGAATATGAATCACCTCAAAAAACGTATTAATCTTAACATCAATTCCACTGACGCCTGACTATAAATACCACACATTAACATCCTTTAGTGTAGTTAATTCGCTGGTCAGATAATAATTAATAAGCTCACAGTCGATATTCAGCTCGTGACCACCGAAGGCCCTCGTGACCGCGGCGTCTCTGACCCGACACAGATTGAGATATCAAAATTCGCAATTCAATCCCACGGTGATACACGCGTTTGTTTTATAGTTATCATTTGAGTTAGCCTTTGGGCAGTGTGGATTAGTTTGTATCGGATGTGAGCTCATTAGGGGTGCGATACTTATGGATATTTTAATATGGTAGGAATTAAAAGGCCCACCTTGAGTAGGCTGCTGAACCACGCGAAAGTTTTTGAAATCACTCTTATAGCTAGACGGTAGAAAGTTTCAAAATTCTATACCTATTTGAAACATTAACTATAATTGTATAAACTCAAACTAAATAACTTTTAAAGTGTTAAGTGATTAGAAAAGAAATAAACCAAATTAAACAATAAGGTAACGTAATTACTGCAAGGTTGTCAATCCGAAACAGGAGGAGATACCTTGTGTCCCTGTCCTGTCAGCTGCTAAAAGGTCCCTCTCAAAATGGTTAGGCAATACCCGCAGTCATATAGCCCGGCTAAAGACTTACCGTAATTAAATTTAACAGTGCCCGAGAATTTTATAATAGCGTAGTAACTACTCGTAAAAGTATGGTTTATATCCAGTAGCATTTAATATAACGTTCACAAAACGAAAAAAGTAAAGTATCGTCATAAGAGCAATCTCTCAATTCCCTGTTTAAAAACTACATACGAATTGACACTGGCTGTATAAACAGCATCGGAATAAAGTCTTTTTACGTCTTATTTATTTATCAGATAGTGAGCACTCTAACAGATTTTATTGTTGATTCTATTTACACTTGGGTCGGTAACGTTATCTTCGATCTACGTAATGGCAAGTGCAAGTGAGTGGCTAATTGTTTTTGTTTGCAAGTGATCGTATCCGCTGTTCAAAGCTCACGAGGGGCAGGGCTCGTCTATACTGCCCTGATTTATATTTCGATGTGCGGAGAGATGTATCAAGTCCTTAAGCGTTTGACCGCTTGCGTGTGCGCATTGTTGTGGCGGCGGTTTTTAATTATCAAGATTCTAATTGAATGAACATTTGGAGAGTAACGTTTTTAATTAAAACTTATTTATCTTGATACACTTTTGGGACTTTAAATTAGTGAAAGTTTTAGTTGGTTTCGTGCACCTCTAAATATTCAATTTCACAGTCCGAACAAAATAAAAATGTCAAGATTAGGCATCATGAAAAAGGGAATTTCTGAAGATACGGAACCTTTGTTTTGAAATAGTTCATATTACTGAAATACCAATGAACCGCAAAACTGTTATAACTTTGCACCGGACCCTCGACTTCAATTGCTCCAGGATTGGTGTTACTGTGGAGATAATCCCGTGTTTGCTTTAGCCCCGAGCTGGGATTGAGCCATTTAATTTTATAAGTCGAATCTAGATAAAGTCTGCTCGAGTGTGCTTTATGGGTTTGTTTATTTAATATAGCTTATTGTTGGTATCATTATTTGGAGGAATATTTCACTGAAATTGTTGTTGCATGATATATATTTTTTCTGAAAAATAATATTTGAAATCATTTCAATTCAGTCAGTTATTTTGAAAATTAGAAGAACAGACACATTTTTAATCCTATAATAATTTTGTGAATGGTTGAGATAAATTACTTATAGACTATTAAAAAACGTTGGAAACGCCATAAGAAACGCCAAACCGTTACTACCATTCATAAAACACTCAAATCCAGGGTGGCAGGGACATCGACGCGCAAACTGTAACCATGGATTCAGCACATGATACTAGATCCCGTAGCGTCGAAATTTTTCGTCGGTTAACAAAAAAAAAAATCTTCTGTTTCATAGAAAAGTGCAATACCTACGCGGTCAAAACGTATGGAACAGCAATTTTTTTTTTTATAACCGACGAAAAATTTCGACGCTTTGGGGTCTAGTATCATGTGCTGAATCCAAAGTTACAGTTTGCGCGTCGATGTCCCTGCCATCCTGTATGGACTGGAAATTAGCCAGACTTATGTATCGAATGGTGATCGCTCTGTGCATGATACATAGTTTGAAAGTATCGGCACTTACTAAAGCTAACAGGTCAAGACTCAGAAAATATGAGCGAGTTATCACGAGAGACTTGATAAACCACTCTAGGAATAAACCAAGACAAAAGAAAATGCATGAAATCTTAGACGGTAAAACAGTAACCAAACGCATCAAGAACCACAGGATGTGCTACCTCGCACATGTCTACAGGCGCCGCGTATCACATCTGCTGCATGCAGCAATGGAGTACAAGGCCAAATCCAAGAAGGTCGGCCAACCTATCTAAACCTGGAACGACCACATAAAACAGAACATGAAGTACTTCGACAAGGGAATCGCTTTTTGGATGGATACGGCGGAAGACAAAAATAAGATTAAGATCGCTGGTAGTGAGATATACAAAAAACCGGAAACGAATAGTAGCGAGAACTACGACGATGACATGGAAAACAGCAACATCTAATACAACATAACACAGCCGAGCAATGACATACAAAAGAACCGAGAAAGCAGTAGAACCTCGCCAAAAGATTCACGGGTGAAGTTCGGCCTGAAGCACCTGGCCGCGAAGTCTTTAAAAGATGCCCATCCATAGACAAACATCACCCATATCTCCACTAGTACGAACTTTACTCTAGGATGCATATCCGGTAGGCTCTTAAATCCTACCCTTTCCTACAGGCACGTCTTCCCTACAATTACCGCGCCCCCCGGTCTACTCCTTGATATGCAATGGTCGCTGTGAACATGAACATGAAGCTACAGGAGCTACTGCGAATCTTGGGGTTCATTCGATTAATCGAGTCTGGTCAAACCACGCTGGGATCGGTGCAATTCATTCATTCATTCATTCATTCATGGTTGAGAAAACTTACTTATAAATGAATCATAACATCGATAAGGTTGATTTAAATAAATCGCAAAAAACATGTCAACGCAAAAGCTATGATTCACTGAAATAAAAATTTAATTCACGCTCCATTTAAAATACGTATCAGATGATTGATATAAACAAAAAAAAGCCTTGAATTACACCTGCGAATTAATGTAAACGATTACATTTGTGGGTTACTAATGAAAGTTTAAAATTCACCGGTAGGCCGCGTGAGGCGCGCGCGACGGTGCGTGCGCGCATACTTGTCGGACGTAGGGAGATTTGCTCGTATTATACAATGTTTTATGTGCTTATGGCTCACTTACATTATCAAGTGATCGATAAATGCATACAGTCAAGTCGAAGGTTTGTGGGAATTACATGTACGTACATTTATTTCAATAAAATATGAATCTTAAAATAAAATCGGATTAAACAATAGTTAAAGAAGCTACGTTTAAAAAGAAAGAAGTAAATAAGTACCTAATTTTCACTTGACCAAACCGAAAGATGAAGACCACTTAGTTCGATCTTACAGCAACTTTATTCCAGCCATCTACAGAAAGATTTATGAGTGTTTAACATTATTTATAGTTCTACTTATTCCATTAAAATAATAGGACAATTTGACTAAATTATACTATAATAATTATATTTTAATAAACCGCAGAATTATGTATGAAATGATGGAATAACGATACATGTCACGTTAACTGAGTCTTGTTTTTATTTCCATGTAAAGACGGGAAACCTGCTCCGTACCAAGTGTCATTATGTTAATATAGTTCATAGTTACTTAAAATACAATTCAAGGAGATCTTATATGCTCATGTAGACCGGGAAAAAATGTTCCCAAAGTCGTCCTCCAATCATAAATTAAAACAAAAGCCAATAATGGCAATTTGAACAAAAGAAAAACATTTAATAAAAGCAGTAGTTACAGGCATGTTCATGTGTGTACGTTTAACAGCGTGAGTCGAGATCGGTATCGAACCTACTTCTTTACTCATGACCAACACTACCGAACACCTACAAAACCGTTCACTGATAACACTGGCACCTTTATTTTTGAAGGCGTAGAGTTCAAAATTGAGAAGTGTTACATTTTCGGATGTGTCTCACTACGTTTGTTAGTGCACATGTTGAAACTTTTGTCATGTTATCTGGATTGGATCTGCCGCTAAGTTTTACGGTAATCGTAGTCTCTGCAGTACTTTTAAAATATTTATGGTCATCGTTTTTTCTTGGTGGGTCTTACATTAGTCGCAACATCAAGAATGCTGAGTAGAGCAATATTTACATGATCTTCTGATAAGGTTTTAATAAGTTTTTGCTAAAACTTACAGTTTGCTACTAACTAGTAATTAGCTTAAAGCCATTATTAAAAGTTAAGGCCATTCGGGCGTGATTAAAACCCTCTGCTAGATTAACATCTAGATAAGACTGTAGTATTTTTAGTCTTTAATGTTGTTTTTAATCCCTATCAACCGAACAGAACTGATGTTTAATACATTACTCCTCTCAACGAGCTAATTGATGCTCCACTTATTGTTCAATGGAGTATCAACTATTTCACTTGATTTGTTCGTCGACATATTGTTGCAATAATAATAAATTCAATCAACCTGAAACCCATAAAGCCTTACTTATAGCTGTCACTTAACGTCGTATAATAATAAATGATTGCCACAATACTTTTAAATCATTTATTAACTTCTGAATGTTTGAATTATGTATGCCACCGAGTCTATCGCGGTCAGGGGGAGTTAAAAAATAATACAAAGTGGCAGAATTAAAAAAATTACGTATGCAAGCCTTACATTATAAGTAAGTTCCACATTACGCAGAAGAGTAAGTACTAAAAATTCAAAAGCCTCCTCTGGGCACCGTTGTCCCCGCCCAATGGGCAGCTGTGTCCCCATCCAGGACTCACTAAGCCTCTATTATGGTTCCTTCTCGCATAAACACGCCGTCGACCCATAAAAGCGGTCGATCGCGCCGAGCTTCAATTTATTCTTGAAATTAACCTGTCGCATACACTTAAGAAGTTGCGAGACGCGTGTTTCAAATGAAGCGCGCGGTGATTGGGATGTTCTGAATTGACGAACTTTCCAAATTGTTATCATTAACCAAAAGATTTAAGACTCAGTTTTGTGTAAGCGAACCTGAAAGTTCCATAAGGTAGCGGTAAACAGAAGTAGACTATTTTTAAGTTTTTCTTACCTTTATTCAAAGAGATTAACTTACATTGTAGAAGTGAATTCCTAATGACAGCTAAAACTGGATCTGGGTTTATAACCGTAAGATAATATGACAGAGTAATCGACTCTAAATATAACATTTTGCGTCAGCGATGCAGGACCATTTGATGAAGAATATTAACGTCATAACCGTATGACAGCGAAGTTCTATCTTTGGAACATAATTTATGGAAATACGCGCGTCCATGATACACATGAATATCAATTACATATACTTTTATTACGTTTTCGCGATCTAACCAAGTAATTTTGTTTGTTAGACCGAAGAGCGTATTACGTGCATTAATTAAATTATATAAAAATGATTGATTTATCGATTTTCTTAGAAGTAATAATAGAGGTCTAGAGGTGGGGGAGCATAGGAGCAAGCGCAGATGTACTGTCGCACCTGCGCAACGACAATTTACACGATTCATTATTAACTTATAATCTAGTGATTTGTACATTTCGCGATCTGTATGCGTAATTAACTAAGCGATTTAATATATCTTAAAGATTATGATAATTAAAGATATTAATATCTCTAATAGGATATTAAAACATATTTTATTATTGATATAAATCTAAATCGTATTGCATTTACAATATCATAATTTACCTTACTGTGGATCACAACATCTACAACGACCTAAATGAAATAAAAACTAAATTTCCCTGTTTGGATATACACAATTTGATGCTTATCTGAATTATCCATACATACTGACAATTCAAGTTTGAGGATATGATGAAGAACTTATCTTAAATTCGTTGCCTGGTGTTCAATACGTCATACATTCAAAAGTATGTCCATTAATATCCACACCAAGCATTGCAGGTGTATTTAATTTAAATGATTAAATTGTTAAACACTCTTCAATATTTATTTTGTTTCACAAAAATCGGTGAAAACTAATGAAAATTTATTACAACCCCATATTGTAATGTCTACGATTTTTATGACAACATTAATTATATCTTAACATGTACTCACCTGTAAACACGTTTTTTGAAGAAAAATCAACCGTAATTCTACGTACAAAAAGGGCATACTTCGGTCGAAGACGGCCTTACATTTTTCTGATATAATTATGGAAAGGACGTGCGTGGAGTGGACTTCAACGTGCAATATTTTACTTGATATTCGTTTTGATCCAAATACAAAATAAAATGTTTTCTTTATGAATGTTGACCAAATATTTTCAGAAAACTACGATGGATGACCTATTATTAGGTTTACAGCTATTCACCTCAGACAGCAAAACGATGTTTGTAATACTCAAAAAACAGTTAAACACTCAGCCTACCTGCTTATACAAATGAGGGTCTGAAAAGCCTTAATCAAAGGAATAAATATTTAAGAATAAAAACCTTTACTAGATGGCACCTTAAGACCAACAATGAAAAGCGAGTAAAACTCAAAAAAAAGTTAAATCAACACTGACTCCACAGTTTCCCTGTCTCGTAGTTTTCAGTAAGCCAACGACTCGTCGAGTCGGGCAGGTGCTGCCCAAGCGCACACTTCTTTCATTAAAATTAATACCAATGTCGCGTGTGCACATTCTTACTCGATAACGCCTTGCCGTAATTAAGGTATGGCTTTAAACGAGGCGGGCAAGGCGGGCGCAGCGCAGGCGCACGACCGCCACGCGCCGAACGGTACTCCGCGGAACGTTTAACGAGAAATTTTGTTTCCATCAATATTTCTGCTTATGGTATCAGATTAACAGTCTCGTTGCGATCCGGTGCAGATGCGAGGAGGTATTTTCTTTATTCGCGAATAGGAAATTTTAGATTGTTTTCATTTTCTGATATGAGATTCAATGCACTAGCATAGTTAGCAAATTTTCCATCTAATTGTGCAAAGATCTCAGTCTCAATCTGTCAAAAATACCTCTAATTTCCCTACATTTTTGACCAGTTTTTGACATTGATTGTCCCTGAGATGAGATTGCGACTAGACTTGAACGTTCTTAATTACAGGCCTTCTGATCTGTTTTTGAAAGTCGTATTTTTTTACCAGTGATTGTTACGATCGAATCTATAGACCTATGCTTGCCCAGGAGGCAGCAAAAAGTAAGAACAATTAGACATAAGGTTTCGTGTATTTTTTTCTCGGACACCGCATTATTTTGTAGTGCAGCAAAGTGACAAAAAATTAATGCACAAAACGAATTCTGGTTTTCTTCACGTTTTGCCCGGTGCAGTCTCAGAGATAAATGATACAAAATATTAAACACGTATATCGAGTTTGTTTATTGGCAATCAGTATTTGACGGTTTATTTATGTTTCTCATTCTTCAGCTGTTAACACTTCAAGATGACGATCTTAGGGGCGTCGCAATTCCGTTCGAATCAATAAAACTGACAGTAAAAAAGATTATACAATAGAAACTGATATAAGGAAACAATACTAATTATCTATTTAGGGGCATCTTATCACCGCTACTAACGAGCTGTCGTAAACCTATAAACGAATTCGACAAGCCTTGTTGTCGGCAAATGAGACGATTGCCTAAACTAGCCTTATTTATAGACCTCCGCACACGTCCGAAGGGTTAGATATGTGAAATACAGCATACTAAATGTTACACGTTTACTCATTATCGAGACTCAGAATGTTATCAAAAAAATAACTAACTTCGAAAACATTTTTATTTTAGCGTCTAATTAAATAGAAAAACAGGAAAACATTTCTAATTTTGTTTTATTTTTCTCAAGAATTTTACAGTCTCACGTTCTGAACACAAGGTGGAGCGCACAATGCCCTGTAAACTTTGAAAAACAAAAGAAACCAGCAAATCCCACCGCACCCCTCCAATTGACTTCCTACCAATACATCCACCGTCATTGTCGCACACAAATCTTTATCTTAAAATTCGAATATCAATCAATCGCATCCGATTGGTCAATGCGAATCGAATCACAGCCGAATCGTATCTCGGTCACAATCGGTGTCGGGGTGTCGTTGAAGTCGGATGCGACGACGTCACTGTGTCCGTCGGCCCCGTCAGCCGTAGGTGGCGGCGACGGTGACCGAGACCGATGCGATGTCCCGATAGCCCCCGTGTCACTGTCTTACAAGCTACGAGACATTCTATTTGCATTTTGGATGTCGTCTAAAAGACGTGTGTTATCTGTCCTAGCACATGTAGGTGAGAAAACAAATATATTCCCCTGGGTAAATAGTATTAAGTAGAAAAGCTATTAATGTATGCAGACTTTCTTTAGGTTTCGGTTTTGTTTTTCGACCTATTTTATCTTTCTAATCTTGATATCGGCATAGATTCTTAAGTGCTTTTTGCGACAAAACAAGCTTGAAGAATGTATTTTTAGCTAGACATATTGCTTAAAAAGCAGTATTTTTCCTGCTAAAGTCTTGAATACACTTCCGTCAGTTCAAATACATAGATGAAATCAAAAACTCTGTTAATAAAACGTAGTATCCCTGTGTCTACAAAAATCATTGAAATCAAATAAACTCGCGACACACAATCAAACCGCGTATCATGGCCTGGCCGTCAAAGCTCCATACATCACATCTTGTTGGCAACGAAAAGGAATGTTCGTTCATTGTTAGCAAACCACGGTTGATATGAAATGTAAAACATATCCTTTATTAATACTTAATACGATCACCCTTTGATTCGATGAATAGGAGTCACTCAACAAGTCGTTAATCAAACGATATTGGGTACGAATCAGGTAGTTGTATTGTGTGATCGATGGCGGCGAGCCTTGCATCTATGATTTATTATAACTCTTAAACTTGGCATTAATGAGACTGAAGTATTCATTGAACCGCGACTGGAAGCTACGAGCTACTAATGCAAGTTACTCCTTGTTATCGATCCGTACGATTTCGATAAAGCATGACAAGCCAAATAGTTTATATCTATAGGTACCTAAAACGTTTATATCAAATGTAACAATGGGGCAATTGCCGTAATTTTAAGAACGTTCGTGTTCTAATTTCAGTCGCAATCAGCTGTCAAAAACTGTATAGCGCTTAACAATTTTTTTGACATTTAATTGTCGCATAAGTTTTGGTTTCCCAAGAAAGCGGCGAACGGTCACAGAATACCGGCTGCCCAAATACAGTGTTTTTTGATACCTTAATGGCAAATACTGGTGAAAATGACAAAAATGCTTTATATGAGATTGCGCCTAAATTTTAATACGTAACGTTTTTTATTACAGGAATTGACCTACCGACATTTGCTGACGATATATTTGTTTGCCGTACTATTAATTTTGTACTCTCATCATTCCCAGTATTATAAAACCCAGCGTTTTACTTTCACGGCAACGATGTTATGACAGTTTTCCATGTTTGTTTACGAGTACTGTCCATCCCGTCAATCCCACACCAGTGATGCATAACTCCATGTATGGCAGATGACATTGTTCCCATAATCATCACTTTTACATCGACATCAACCCCATGTCCCACGTTGTTACGCATCTCACGTCATTTGTTTTACTTAATTGTTTTATTTGCAGGTAATTGCTCAAATAAAATGCAAATGTCACACAATATCCGGTGTGGAATGGGAAACTAAAATTGATCAAATTAAAATGAATCAATAAAAGTTCACTACACTGTAGAACAATATTAGGTTATTTGAAAATATTATAAGAGTCCAAATTAGTCTCCTTAAACACAAATTCGTTTTAATTTGTAACAACGAAAACCACACGCAGCGAAAAGAAATTTATTTTTAGAAAATCTCCGAATAAGATTTATACCTACGAGTATATATTTAGCCCGTAATGTCCCACTGCTAGGCTGGGATTTCTCTCTTCCGCACCGGAAAACGATTTAAGTAGTGAAAAATAGACTTAAAGATAACTTTTCTAGAGCACAACGACACGATGTTACAATTCCATGATAGAATTGATGATCGGCATTTGGAAATCTTGCTTAAACACGGTAAAATAATTCAAAAACATAAATTAACCCAGCAGCATAATTTGTTAAATTGTAATTGCTCAATGGGAGGTGAAATAATTGTTATTGTTATGACAGTTTTGTGAAGGGATGTTACCCTTACCCCACATGACATAATGTTCAGGGGTCATATAAATAAATAGCATCACACGTGTCGTTACTAATATTGCACTTTATTTTTGCAGGTTGCATATTTGTAGAAGAACGGTAATAGACTAACAGCTAAGTGTCAAACTAAAAGTGGAGAGAGAAATATTATAAAAACGTATACCTGGCGATGTATTCCGAAAAAATCTCACCGTGAACACTTAGGCGAAATTAGCTTCAAGTAAGCTGATTATAGTGTCAATCCCTAGCGATCCTTACCATCAGGTGGAATGACAGTTCACTTCACCTATGATTTGACAGATGTCAGGCGAGCGCGCCAACGACTGAACCACATATAAAATTTGTTTTCGTTTATGATGAAGGCTTTCATCTTTAAAATAATAATGTAATTAGCGAGTTGTGCACTAGTGCAAACTACTAAGTTTTCACGGTGAGATTTTTACAGGACAGACGGGCTGTTACCTGATCCACCACGAAATTAGTAACATGTAACCTATATTGCAAACAAATCCATACATACAATTGCGATGCGTTGAAAAACGAATGCAACCTACTTGCCCACAGCTGAAAACAGCTAAACGAAAGATTCACACGACAAATCAAATTCACACTTCCTTTCACACCGTATCAATTCATAAAAGAAACTTTTAACAATTTTAATATTTTACAGCACTTATAATTTTAAACCAGTTTCGTGGGTGGTGCGATGAGATGCGTAGGAGCATAGGGTGGGTACCCTTACAATACGGATACAATGACTTGAATTATCGTCGCGTTCTTATTGGACATGTTACACGACTTAACGTGTTACTAAAGCTTATTGTTAGTAACTTAACGACATCATTGAACGCTAATAACACTATATTCTTCTTTTGTCGGTGATGTTACTGTTCTTTTTAACTTACGCCTTGTAAGTTATTTATGAAATATATTAAATTAGTATTGGAATATAATGTGGCTCCCGCGGTCAGGATGAAATAGGAGCTTTTTAAGTAATGATTATCGTGGTGTCAATGAAATCTGGGTACTGCATTTTTGCAATGCACTTATGGAAAAGTAACTATATCATTATGAACGTTTTACGGAACCTCTGGGTGTTTTTCAGTAATTAACTTGGTGATCTCCTAAATTTATAAAAGAAAATTATTTGCATTGCTCCAACGTCCACAATACCTTCAGCTAAGATATGTCCGTGGCTGAAAGCTGTTGTTTATCCGTTTCTTGCATAATTTATGCTTTGGTTGCTTATAGAATTTAAAATTGAACAGTTTATTTACTTATTTTAACATCAGCAGGGGTTACAATTACGTTCCATTGTCTTTTATTTAACCCCTAAAACTGACGTAACCCTAACGGTACATCGATCGATTATTCGTAATAATCATAACAGGAAAAAAAATCGGTTATTTACGGAACCCATTAACACCTCCCTGCAGGTCATATCCGGTACAAAATCACGGGTTTCAACCCCACAAGATGACTGGCCACTGCTTTATTACTAAAAGTCAATTTAAATCTAATACGAGATAAGTAGCTCAAGTTCAAAAAAATATACTTAGGTAAAGCCAGGAAAATTACTTTTTAAGCAAATTGAATATCAACTTAAATGGTTCGTATATTCAAATCAGAACTGTAATTCTTTGACAACAACTGTCAAAGAATGAAATGTCTAGAATACTTCAAATTGACGTAGTGTGTCAATTGGCTTAAAAAAAATCCCTGATTATTTACTTAGTCTAAAAATGGTGTCAAATAAAAAGAAAATTATCAAACATCAAATCTGTGGTATGACACACAATTACATCACCATTTTAGAATGTGAAACTAAAAATGGACCAGCACTAACATCATAAAACACATCAGTTTAACGAGCGAAGCTTAGAAAACAACCCGATAAAAATATCGATACGAGGCCTATTTACCGCTAATACAGAGCAAAGTATGTATCAACTAATGAAAACAAATACCTAACATCGAAACAACCATATCGATTCAATTAGTAAAGCTAAATAGAATGAGAGTTATTCGATTCACGCACTCGTATTGACGGTAGCCGGTGCTTTGATCAAAGAGCCGACGAAATAAAAAATAAAACAAAGCTTAAGAAGTGCAATTCATAGCGTGTTTCAAATCTAATTGATGATGGGCTGGTGAAGACGCCGAGGAGTGTCACCACGGCGGCGATCCTCACACGAATGGTATTGGCATATTTTAATGAAGAAAAAATGACCATGTTTCATTAGCTTTCGAAAAGAAAAATGTAGCCGAAGTATTCAAAATTATCTAAAGCTCATGTTAGGAATGCTAGAAATATTCAATGGACACAAATAAATTCGGGGATGCGTCGATTAAAGATATTTATTAAAATATGTGTTAGTAGTAGGACTTGGGAAGCCATAACTGTCTCTGAAACACCATTATTATCGGCGATATCTTTGAATATTTATTGAGACTTCGTCAAATATAATTAAATTACTGTTGTTGTAGTACAAGCAGCTTTAGCCCTTCGTAGAGGAAACTTTCCCGTTAGAAGGAACAATAAATATTTACTCTTTAAAACATATATGGTACCTACTTAATTTAAGCCATGAACTTACAAGACTGAAGTTTAATAAACTCTAGTGGCCTCATAACTTTTAATGAACACGATCCATCCTATCTGCATATAAACTTTATAAACTGATTGCTATTCAAAATTAAAACGGTTCCCTTCATAGAGCTGGACTAATTAACAAAGCAAACATTTTTAATCAAGCCAACGTTCTTATCGGAGCGGACTACATGCGTATACATATGTAATAGGAGTAATTTCATTACATTTACAACATCACCGCTCCATTCCCCAATTTCCAGAATTGGTTTCATTAACGTAAATGTCAATGTATTTTATCGATAATGTACCGATAAACACTGATGCGACTTTTATCCAGCAGGTTCGAATACGACTTGCCTTTATAAGAAATGCCTTTAAACTCAAACACTCAATGAGATTGAAACTGATAATACTGATGTGGATTCTTAAGACGATTGATTTATTTTAAATATAAAGACATCGATACGCTGATTATGTGACAATATCTCTTCATCCCTTTTAGTGGCAGCGCATTAACGGCAATTCCGCAGATATTTATAGGCACTTAAATTAACCTGTAATATTTATCATGCTTCTCTTTGCAACTATACGTGAATATTATAGAAGCTTAAGAACCTATTCATGAAAATGTGCAGTTACGAGTCATTGCTACGAAAACTATTCAATTCGGTATTTTATGTTACAGCATTCAGTGGTCAGCAGAAAAAAACTGGGCACGCGTTAGCCACCCTCCCCGCGCCGCGCACCCCCCAACCACCGCCAGGTACGGACCCGCACGTACAGGGGGAAGGGATGATCGAAAATAATAGGGGAAGAGAATTTTAAAATGTATATTTTTTTGCAGCCGGCGCAGGTGATATAACGCGTGCGCGTGGGCCGGCGACTCACTTGTACGTGAAGCTCCGCTGCCGCCGCTCGCGCTCGCCTCTAACCGAAAGCTCCCACGAAGCCTTCCCCTATCGCGCAGTGCTTTTCCGATAGCCGCGCCGACCGGTCGTGCTCTTTATCCGTAGTGAATGTCCGCGCCGCACGCACGTAAAATGCTACAAGAAATACAACTCGTTCAAGGTCAGACGAACTACGTAGTCGTCGCGTCCGGATATCCTTCAGCTACGTTAGCCAAAACGGCCGTAGAGAAGAGAAATATACCGATTGCTCCGGCCCCTGAAAAAAATTATGTTACACATGATTCACCACCAAATCTACAGTATAGAAAGAAGGTGCACTTTAGAACAAACCCTTACACTGGACCCCAGGCCGCGTCGATCGCGAGACGTAACGCTCGGGAACGTAATCGTGTGAAGCAAGTGAATGATGGATTCAACGCACTACGCCGACACCTGCCTGCGTCGGTTGTCGCTGCGTTATCAGGTGGTGCCCGCAGAGGATCTGGCAAGAAACTTAGCAAAGTTGACACACTGAGGATGGTGGTAGAATACATTAGGTATCTACAGCAACTCTTGGATGAAAGCGATGCTGCTTTGGGAATTACACGGGATCAAGAAAACAGAGAAAATATTCCAAATGGAAACACATTACAGCCGATGACAACGATGGATATGGACGATGGATTCTTCTATGGAAGTGGATCTCCCTGTTCAGAGAAGCCCGATTCCCCTGCGCCTTCCGAATGTTCATCGGGGGTGTCGTCGGCGTACTCAGCTGATCGGTACGAGGTCACGACGACGACGCAACAACAGCTCGGCCCTATGGATGAGGACGAGCTACTCGACGTCATCTCGTGGTGGCAACAGAAATAACAATCATGTAAGTTGACATACATTTGCTTAATTCAGCTAAAAGGTTTCCTTTTTGTTGTGCCATATTTTTTTAAACAAGTTAGGGATGTATTACCTGTCCTATCTAAAGTGATCAACGAGCTCTATGAGTTTTTAAATAATTGATACTAACGTTTATTTTCTTTTGTTCACAGATGAAAAGTTGTGAGTGACACAAGGACCCAACCCTCCGAAAACGATGAAACGATGTCAGTTATTTATTAATAGTGCATTAATCGTTTATACATACGAAAAGACTCTTGTATATCTAGTCAAATCAATAGTGCCTTTAATAATTTAGCTATTAAGTCTTAGTTTTAATTGTGGGGTAAATAATGAAGTTTTGGATTTTTGTACTGATTTTTTTAGGCAGACAAAACATCTGACTGCTCTACTTTAAAAAAAAATTGTTCGGGTGGGTGTTAATCTTTTAATGTAAGTACACTGTTCAAGTGTTTGACTGTATAAAATACCTCTAAATTGTGCCGATAAGTATAAAGACAATTGTTTGGTATAGGCTGTTATTATAATACTTTTAGTATACTTTGTGAAACAAAATGGTCGATAGTACACGTTACCCTTTACTGATATTACCGAAACTGTAAGAACGCACTTTGTATTATCGGCCGAGTCGATGATATTGTAAATATACAATAATTAGTTGTAAGTTATTAGGTTAAGAAATTAAAACTATTTATTGAATCGACCTGTTGGCATTTTTATTCCTTTGTTTGAAAAACCTGCAAGCTGCACTTAGCTCCACTAGTTTTTATATCGAACTACCGGTGTAAAATGTCGTGAGTTCAAATAAGTTATAGGGTGTATCAATTAGTTTTTCCAACACATAATGTTTATTTTATCAAGATAATTTAAAATAGATTTCTTTACATGCATGTTATTCCCTTTGTCCTGTCAGTCTAACGTCAATAACTATCAAATTAAATACATGTTAAATGAGAACCTTGACATTAATAACATGACTTTTTGTGAATGATTATTATTATTTTAGAAACGTATTAGTACATTTCACAATGGATCCATATCGTATATTATATCCTTACTTTCACTAACTTTGTCCCGCAAATGAAAGTTTCAGTAGGTAAACGATAAGTATTTAATTTTCAGTAGTATCTAAGAATAAGTATTTTTCTGAAAAATGTCTTAAAAGTTTACAATATTGAACACAACTAACTTCATATTTATACTTGGCAATAAATTAAATGACTAAGTGTCCTTTTGTTTTTGCATGTATTTGTATGATTAGTTAGTTAGTAGTAAGTCGACTTTTAGTTCTATTAACTACTGTCGATATTACATAGACATAGTCAAAAGTCAAATCTAGGGCAGACCCAATCAACTATTTGGGTCTGCCCTAGACCTAGAAACGAAACCAATATATCTTAAACCTATGTTGCTTGTCCTGACCCATGATCACAAAGCCGCCAATGAGATTCCATTTCATTGTAGAAAGTTGTAAACTGAAACTTACATCTTTCATTACATACATAGTTATATACATAATCAGCTTTTAAAGTGCCCACTGCTGGGTCACAGGCCTCCTCTCTTCGAGAGGGAGTGGGCTGTAATCCACCACGCGGGCCCAGTGAGGGTTGGTAGATGTCACATGTCTTCGAATTTTTGGTTCTAGGACATGCCGCTTCCTCACGATGTTTTCCTTTACCGTTTTGAGAGCAGTGGTGTTGAAATTATTTACACAAAGTAAAGCGTCTGCCTGGGTACGAAACCACGACCTACAACTCGTTAGTCTCGGCAGCTACCACTGGGCCACCATTGCTCTTCATTCATTATTCGAACTACATTCAATAAACCCTACAAGAAGAATTTAAGGAAAATATTTGATACAAGATTCTTTAGTTATAATCTTGTATCAAAACTTTTCCATCCTTAAAGAATAACCTTTTAGATACCTAAAGAAACTTGTGGATAACCCTTTAACATAAGATATATGAAAACAAAGAAAGCTGTCAACGAAACAGCGGGAAGCGGCCGACCTCCTCACAAAACAACACAAATTAGCATAATGAACGAATCAGTGTCTGGCCCTGTAGACTTCATTTAACTTAACTCATTTTAAAAACAGCAAATGTACATTCTAAGCTTGGTTCACACGGTACACAATACGATATGAGCTTTTTTAATGGCATCTTTACAGTAAAAGCTTTCACTAATACATTATTTATTATTTTAAGGCTCTTGCTGTCATTGTAGGTCACATATGGATTATGTCACAGGGATAAGCGACATTATTGACTGGTCTATTGATAATGTCATACCACAATCAAATTTAAGGTGCTAATCGGTCGGTTGATATACTCTCGTTGTGTTACGTACTGTGCTTTGCTTACTATGCAGCCATGTTAATGGTATAACAGAGAGGAGCTTTACAAAAGCGTGTTTCCCGTGCTTATAGGTGAATCTTTGATTTGTTCCGTGTACGCCCATTTTCCATTTTTGCCCAACATTCTGGAAAATAAAAAAGATCCTGTTTTGCTTCACGTCAAATATATTTCCTGTTTCGACCCATAATTCAGTTGTTGCTTACTGGTACAGTCCGTCAAATGTGCTTGAAACTTTTGTATGAAGATATTAAACAATGACAGACTGTTATTACAGGTAACTGAAAATAAGTGATTAAAAATAAGAAACCGAATAAGTAATTTATTCGGTATTTAATCATAATTATCAAGTTGATACAATCTTTAAAACTCCATCTTTTCAGTGACAAATGACCTGCAAATTTTCTCGATATGTCCGTATATTAAAAATGATTTACTAAAAAAATGTCATGTTCCCATAGTTTTATATCCAAACAACCCGTCCGATTGTTTGTGTCAATCCTGTTATTACCCTTTAGATATAATAAATCATCGCTGTCCAGATGTAGAGAATTAGCGGGACGCTGCGCGATCGCGTCGAGATATTCCCTAAAAATAATAAAAAAATACCTCACACGAACCCAATCAACCATTATTATATGACACACGATGAGGGCAGATTCTATTAATTTATAACCAATGTGGGTGGATATACTGGCATTATTTTTTTAAAGGTCGCGGAACGTGGACCTGGATAACTGTAATTTCGTGTTGTTTTTATTAAGATATTGGCCAAGTAAATTGTGGCACGCAACCCTTATGAAGCTGTAATATGGGCAGGAAAGATTAGGAGGAACATGTGAATATACGTCCTACACGTCCACGTTGATGCCTTCTCTTGCTTCTCTTGGTAAGTAATTAGTACCCATGTTGTCTTTACTAATCATACATTGATTAAACAATGTTAACATATACTCCGGTCACAATATGTCAGTGGTCATTAAAATTATGAACACAATATTAAGCTTTGCAATTTCGTACTTTTGCACACATTAGAATAATCTGAAAACGTTATTCATGAAAGGCGATGTAGTATGTAGAACTTCTTTTTCAGTAAAAGATTTCAGTAAAACAATATGTTATAACAGTTTTCTCTTTTGATGATTTTTTCTAAATAATGACTCCTTGTTTCTACGAACACAAAAGCTAGGTGGTATAATTTATACGTCCACGTAAATTATATTTGACTGCATTGTTAGACCTTTGAAAAATTCACTTGTAACATCGCGCGTGAGACCGACTGTGTTACCCTACTGTTTCTATAAAAACGTTATTGTTTTGATAAAAAATGACATGCCATCCAAACATCTGATAATAAGCGTGGGCGGGGTCGCAACAAAAGAGAATTGGTTAGCACCATACAAACACAATACGGGATGAAGTTTTGATTCGGGTGTAAAATTAAGTTTTCTAACATCGGCCCCCCTTTGTTCGTTTTTTCTTGTCGCACAGTCCACACAATGAGATTGTTTGTTCTATTAACGACTTAACTGCGATAAAATGACTGTTTTCTTGGGAATATTTTTCACTAATTTACGAGACCTTTCGTTTGTGATTTGGCAAAATAACACCTATCACAATATAACAAATACACCAACAGTAGTCATTATATTTTTTTACATCTGAAAATGTATCTTTTGAAGAGTTTTTTGTCTCGTCAATTTATCAACGAATCTGAGTTTCTCCACACATTAATCAAGTTGCATACATACCTATCTGTATAACTTCCTGCGTTCGGTTCACTAAAGGCTACTTTGGACTGTTTATCTTGCTAATGATGTTTTACGATGTTGCTGCACTCGGCGTTATCACGCGCCGTCGCCTACGGTAGCTAATGCACAAACTATCAACGAAATCTAACAAAATCTCCTCTATGCGTAAGATAATAAGGTTCCATTTAATGATAACGGTAGTGATATTGTGAACTGGTAGCATTCTCCCGGCGGCTGTCTCTTTGTCGCCTCTCATATCTATAGGCAACTTAATTAATTGACGGATCGCGGTAGCAACCGACCTGATTAGCGCCCCTTTTTGTGCAACATCTTAACCCTTTTGTCGGAAAGTTATCTAGGTGATAATAGAATTGAGTTCACATGTTCCGCAACTTTATATTCCATTGGTGAAACGGTAACCGAAAGAGCACTTAATAGGTAGCGGTTAGGAGATTTACTGATTTGATTTAAATTACAAAAAAAGATGCGATGAATCCTTCCACAATCTTTCGTATCTACCGCAGACACTTTAACGTATGTAATATAATCGGTAAGCGGTGCTCTAACATAAGATGTAATCATGAACGCGATGCTTACGTATAAGCGCCTTTAAATATTAATTTACCTCCCTCCGGAGGACACCGAAGCAGTAATGCACTTACTTAATAATAGGTGGCCGTAGCTTCTTCAACAGTTCCCGACAGTTCTATTTAACGCACGAAATAATACCCCAATTGAATATTTCGGGGCTGGAGAACAAAAGCCGGCATCACGGCTGTCGGCCACATTACCGCCCTACCACAATAAATCCCGGAGGTCCGTCGCCAAAGGGCTAATTACTCTGAATATCGGTTGATATACTGTCTACTTAGGAACCGTGATGTATGACCGCATTCAAAGGATCGGACGCCGCACGCCCCCGGCACAGGCACGATGCTAAGATTATAAATAAGCATGTTTAGGATAACGATTGTCGACACTGCGGTTAGCTCATAATAAACGGTAATAGAAAACATTAATTTATCCGTCGAACTTTGGCCGGGACCAATAAAACACTCGGCGGCACCCAACAGTTGCATTCACTCGTAAAGTCTTTCATATCGACATCGAATGAGATGTCCAAGATATTCATTGTGCGGGTGACAATAGCGCACATGATCTAGATTAGTGACGTGCATTGTGTCCCCAAAGGGTTGCATTGTGTGCTTACAAACACAGGGCCCGCGCATAATGCGTCGATACCCGCAAACATCTCGACGGATTCGCACAGATTCCGTGAATTTGTAAAGAAAATAAATATCACTTTTGACAACGTTCTATTCATCATTTTTCATATTTTTGGGTATAGAATGCAATGAAATGAATGAATGAATGTTTTTGATATCATATTTTAAAAGTCAATAATGTACAATTATAATTTTATTATTTTAATATAAATCATGTTGATTGTAAGCAATAAAAGATTAATTAAATTATCATGTTAAACTAATTGGTGGCTGTCGTGACCAGTACTCATTATCACTTTTGGTTATAGAAAATCAAGACATTATAATACCAACAAAATGAATGGTGCTGTCTTTATTACTCGTGTCTTTCATCGTATTTAATCGTTTAATATTTTACTTTCTTTGTATATTTTGTTCACACAATCCAATACAGAAATAAATTTCACACTCACCAGCTCAATTTCTCTCATAACACCCACGAACAAGTAATTTTGAACCGAACAATTCTCAAAATAAACCTTTAAGACTTGGTTGAACGTAATCTTTAACCAAACGCAGCCACAATGGAGGTGATAAGATCAAATCTTGCTTCGTCGGACAAATTGTTCGCTTACAGACTGTTACATCGATAATATGTTTACAAAACATGTCATTCACTGAGAATAATTTTAAACAATGTTTTTGTACCGTGAAATTGATTCTACTGCTACCTAGAATTTGGTGTTATAATCGCTGACCTGCAGGTAAGAGTTTATGTAGAACATTTTGAGAAAAAGAGGGCACAGAGGAGAGGGTACCTCATGCCACTAGTGAAGGTTGTCGTGATTCAGCTGTCTATTTAGAGCAGTTTTATCAAAATTAAAGTGTTAATTACGTATTTATGTTTCTAAAAACCTTGAAGTAATGATTTTAGTAACTAATTTAGACACAGAAAGTCTCATAGCTCGCGAATTTTCAAACTTTTTTTATTTATAAACTATGATTCAAGTGAAGTGACGTTTAAACGTCAAAAGTGTATGGTTAACAGTTGCTAATCACTACTGAACTTTAAGCAACGTTCATGAATAAAGACGCGTATTTGTTTCGCTTTTCACTAATCGACATCATGTTGAAAAACCGCTAGTGCTGAAATCATCACAACAACACGCATTTACTATTCTCGATCTAAGCACCTCATGCACCTTGCTAACTCGCTAATAAAATTCTAACTCACACCTAAGCTTCCCTGTCCATGTATGTGTCAAACAATTCGTTGCAAATAAATGAGGTTGTTACGCGTATAGTTTTAGTGCGGGCTAGCAATAAGTGGTGTGGCCGGTGCGGCAGATGTTAAGGATTGCGGGTAGCAGCAAGGTGTCGTGGCTCAGGTGCTGTGAGTGGCACAAGCCACAGCTTTGTCATCGTCGCGTACTGACGAGCGCAACCTGAGTAACATTTATGTCGCATTTTATTTTAGAAGCGATCAAACTACTGTATTTTCTCAAACAGTTTATGTTGCGTTTTGTTTTAGTAGCGATCAAACTACTGTTTTTTCACAAACATGGGGATTTTTTTTCGACATTTTTAGCAGATATATTTTAGCATGTATCAACCAAATTAATGCACTTAAAAATATTACTAACCGATGCAAAATTTAAGCCGATATTAGTATATAGAAAAGTCGAAACATAAATAAGTTATATCAGCATTTTTTTTTTTCCTTTTAGTTTCCGGAAAACTGCCAGGAAAAGTCTTGCGTTCGTTTGTTTCTGTGTCCCCGCACGGTTTACTTACGGAAAATGCTGAAGACATTACGTGTGCCTCTTTAGGTTTATGCAAAAACAATAGACCAACATTTTGACACATTTCAACTACATAATTATCTGAAACAGAGCTTAGAACTTAAATAATAATGATAAATGATTTTATTTTGTAAGTAGGTTTGTACGAACACTTTTACACGTCAATCATATTTCAAAAAGTAGATAAGGTCGGCGTTTCCTATCTGACTAGTCTGAGAAAAATAATTACAAGTAATATCTCTAAACTTCACTTTCCAAAGACTGTGATCGCGAGTGTACCTTGCTCGTAGTAATTTTTTCGACATCCGCCTTGATATAAATGCGGAATGCGCGAAAGTAGCGCAGGATAATTAAAATCCCTGTATATCATGGGTTTTGATATGACCATTTTACCACTTTTCTTTTTAATATCTTGTCATTTAATTGTCTATTCCATCTGTCTCATCTGCACCTTTTGATGGCAAAAAGCTTGAATTCTTAATTGTATTTTCTATTGCTTATATCCAAGGAGGGGCTTATGGCTAAGTAATAACAGCCGCACGGGTCGATCGATCAGGTTAAGCTATGCTTGCCGTGGTTGGTCCTTGGATGGGTGACCATCTTTACATACCAAGACCCCTCCGTGCCTCGGAAAGCACGTTAAACCGTTGGTCCCGGCTGTCATTCGTGGATCTTTGACAGTCATTACGGGTCGTCAGAAGCCCGAAAATCTGACAACCAGTCTTACCAAAGGGTATCGTATAACCCAGTAATTGGGTTGTGGAGGTCAGATAGGCAGTCGCTCCATGTAAAATACAGGTATTCAGCTGCATCCGGTTAGACTGGAAGCTAACCCCAACATAGTTGGGAAAAGGATAGGCAGATGATTATTTTATATTGCTTATAATTATAATAGAATCTGTACATGTCAATTCTATATTTTAGAGAAGATACTGAACTAAACTAAAAATGTAGGTTACAGTGGAATACTATCATATTTAACGGCTTTTTTTTACCCGTACAATTTTTTAAACGCCTACTGCAATGTCAATGTCTCAGGCTCTTAAGAAAGAAAAGGCTTAATTTGCAGAAACTATCTACATCGTCATAACTGGGGCAAAAGCGACATAAGCAGATGCAGACACTCGTGCTCGTGTTTATTGCACAATCAATAAGCTGCAGGACAGATGAAATCCCAAGGACTGGTGCCCACTGTCACTCAGACGTCCCGATGACAGTTTGCGCAAAAACTTTCTATTTACAATCCCCCTTTCTTTTGTGCAACCCTATACTTTCTGATAGACGAAATTGTACAACTGTTCAGATTGGCATATGTTAACCCAGGTGCGAATTTCTGTCAATGAAATTGATGGAATTGTTGCAGAAAGCTTCGTGTGCGTTGGCACACTTCTTTGAGGAATTTTGAGGGGCAGTATGTTAATAATAATGTATCATGAATGAAAGACGGGGATCTGCGATTATTATAATTTGATCCAGGTGAACTCCTATTTATGTAGCCAAGACATGAATGAATAGGTTTCTTATAAAGGCACTTACAACCGTGCTTTATCGTTGACCGCATCAACACTTTATCTTCAGATGGGATAGTGGTCCGTCGCAAGCTGGTCTACGACGAAAAAAGACTGAAAATTAATTATAATGAAGCAGTTAATTAAAGTTCACAATGATATGAACAAGGAATACTACAAGTAAAACACGCAAAATTGTAGTTCTCTACTAATGAGCGCTAAGAAACAGAGGGAAAATATAATCAGTTGTTAAATATAGCGACAATATTTCGAAGATAACCTTAATTATGAACGTATTACCTGATTCATAAAATAAGTAATTATAGTTAACATTTACACTTATCAATTCTTTAGTTCCCGCTCTGTTAAGAAGTCACTGACTTCATCGTCTTAACCATTTCTCGTCGATGTTGACTCGACCTACAATGTTTTTGGATGCTGATAAATAAATAAATAGGCGTAACTTGAGGTACGAACGCACGAAGAAAACCTAACAGAAATTCGAACGTTGTTTAAATCGCAAACACAACTGTCCTATTATGGCATTTTGGTGTTTTATGCGGCAAGCGCAATAAATATCACCTATAGATATGAATTAAGTCTTAAAACTAAATAAATACTATGTCTAAAACGAGTTTTTTAGAATTTAAAATCGTTCGACTTTACATTAAGTTATATAACTTTGCGCGTTCGTGTTGGGCCCACTGGCCTCCAATTATAAGTAGGTAAATAGATACGGAAATCATAAGGTTCACTCGATGCACATCGGAGCGTTCGATTGTTGCGGAAGTTTGTTACTGGTATAATAAAAAGTTCACCTACAAATCGAAGTTCTAATAAACAAACACTTTCTGTTTTACGAGCCACAATAAAAGAGGTGCTATTCTTCAAAATATTACGACGCGGTCATAACACTGTCCCTGTTAATTCGTCAGAATTTAAATGTCAATGATACGAATGGTAAAGCAAACATCGGTCCGTAACTGTTACCGACAGTAACTAAGATATTTCACTGGTCGACGTTTACATTGGTGTTAACGAGTCATCCCCCTATAAAATGTTTTGTGTTCATACATAAATCTTCGGAGCTAGAAGACATCACAATGCCAACGTATAAATATTGTGTATTAATGAAATATATTTATTGCGTCATAAAAAGTTATGTGTATTGGAAAATGCACAACTGTTTGGTCATTTAGACATAACGTCTGGATATCTTGTATATTCTAATATTTTGGTTTACGTAAGCAATAAGGATCTTTATATTGTTTCAGAAAGAAAATATATTAAAAAAATATAGTTAAGTGTTCACATGCATATGTACATGGACATTAGGGTTATTTTTTTCGCGATTGAACGAGAAAATACTTATTCACTCCGCAGATAAAAACTTTTATTAGTCATTATACATTACTATCAACTGCTTTAATTTACATAATAAAGCTTCCATGCATTACTGATTTGTGAGGCACCCATTATCACCCAATATAAGAGATAATAACTTAGTCAAGTTGTAATAAAAGTCAGGCACTTTAGCATCGCAAACTCTTCGCCATTAATTTAAATTGTTTAATGACCAAATTAATTATTTTAAATGCCAATTAATGCTCCCAGATTCTGATAATGAATTATGTGGATTCTGACGTACTACACCTCTCATTGATAAAATTTTAACGCTTTTATAAGTGTAAAAACCGCGATAGTGTACCCCTATCTTCATTTACTTAAGTGGTTGATAACGCGTGTGAAAAAAAGAAAAGTTATTTTTTTAATTAACACATTAAGGGCAGTATCTTAATCTGTATGGCGCCAATTCTAAAAAGACTTCACCCCTTGATAAGAGTCTCGACGACTTTATCAAATACGTCCCCGGGACGTATCTATAGAACGGGATAATAATGTGCAAAAAATCTAAGGTTCTTTAACAATTAATGGTTTTTGGGTTTTACTTGTGTTGTAGATTTTGGACCACCCCTCCGAAAGAATGCGAACATTTTTATGATTGTGTTTCTCAAAGATAACCCATATCTGGTGTCCCTTTGATGAATAAAAATCATCATCATTTTATGCCCCTGGCCAACCAAAGTATCCATTTTCTCTTTATTATTTTTCAGTGATTCCTTCGGAGGTGTATTTCTTATTTAAAACAACTCTTAGTAGCCGCTGACTCGAAATAAATGTTGAATAATAATTACTGACAAGAACGGACGTGGGAAACCGTCTCCTACGGCAGCGATCGGCGTACGCGCAGCACATAAATCACACAGCATAACAACACAAGATTTATACCGCTTAAACGGATAACAACAATTATACCTGAATCATTTCAGACGGTATGATATCACCTAATGATTCACGTAATTAAGCTAAAGGTGTTAAATTATCACCTATTTATATACAGACATTAAGATTGAGCAGCATATGAAGCAATAAAAATAAATATTTTAATCAATTAGTTATACTTACATGTGTTCGGTAGCGTACCTATCAATAACTCCGTATCTACATAATGACTTCAAGTAAATGGAAAATTAACATTAACTAAACTTCTTTTTTTACATGTATTAATAATTACACTGGGTACATGTTGCACATTAACAGTAATGCACATACCTGTTTAATTCTTAAATAATTAGGATCAGTTTACTTCAAATCTTCACTCATTTATCAGAAAATGTAGCTAATTATGTACCACGATTAATGCTAAAACACAACAATTAACCCTTTTCTACATCGGTGCTCTTTACCATTTTTTACGTATACCAATATTTCACACGGAGTAATAAACTTTTGAAATATTGGGGGCAATTATAGAAAGGTAAAATGAAAAAATAAATAAAGACAAAATCGCTAGCCTCGGGCCGTATTGCAGAGGGCCACTGTTCAAACCACATTTGAACCATATTTTTTGCTAAATTTTTATGAGGGAAAGACGTTATCCGTTTGATCTGGTCCACTTGATTTATAACATCTGACCGGACTAAACACCGCTTGTTAGTATTCAGGTTAGATTTGCATCCAATTAGTAGCATTAGAATTTAGTTATGCGTGATATACCGTATCAAAATGCCGATATTTATGGCAGCTTTGATCTTTAGCTTTTGAGCTGGATAGGACGTTTTATTTAAGCACAGGAGAATGCAGGGTAATCGATTAATCAGGGTTTGGGAGAGAGGCTTAACAGATATAGCTACATAAGCTAGAAGTAACACTAATATTACGAAAGGAACCTATCGGATATGATTATCATTTATTTATTTTATATTTCGTCCGCGTGAGATTTCTGGTTTGCCGAACAACCCTGTCGCATCGCATCGTCTACCCGCGCTATAGCTTGGTTTACGCTTAGCGTTCTTTTAGTTTTTATTTTTTTTTATTTGTTAAAAATATTTTTTCAAATATGACTGGTAGTTTCAGAGATTAACGTGTATAAACAAACAAACTCTTCAGCTTTATTATTAGTACAGCATAGATTATCCTAAGGTTAATGTAAACGTCTGAATTACCAATATGAGAAAATATGATCACCCGATTTTTTTTTTATTTCAATTGTAAAATAATAGTCTTGTAACTAAGATAAACTACGTCACCACATAGTTCATACTTTTGTACTTGTTTTTCTATATGAGAGGCCCTAGGTTATTGTCATTAAAGATTCCATTCACTCGTTCACATGCAATTAAGAACACATTCAAGTAACAGTAGGCACCAACCCATTTGCATTAATCTGAATAAAAATAGTCAAAAACAAAAGTATTGCAAGTGAACGGATACAAGCGAAACGAGGACTTTCCCACGATACTGTACAATCAGTAAATAGAGAGCGATATACATATATCTAAATTACTTTACAACAGATATCGATAAACAATTAAACTTTATAATACCCTAATTGTTAATTATGTATTATAAAGCCGCAGACAAACAATAAAAATAATGTCTCGATTTAACATAAAGCTGTAAAGTCAAGACAAAAGGCAAGCCTATTGTTTGCGGCCATATAAACGTACGTATGTTGTACATAAAATATACGTCCAAATGTGAAGGTACGTGCTTACTTAAAACACTAAAGAATAAAGAATTCACAGTCATCCGCGGATTAACGAATGCTCCCGCTGCCGACAGCGGCGTACACACGAACAAACTATTTCACCAACAACAGTCGTAGGTGCGTAGGCTATTCGTAGCGCGCTACGATTTTTTGTAGCACTTTTTGTAGAGGGTGTACAAAAAGTGATTTTTGTTCAAACAAAACTAGTATTTATATTACTGGTTTTGCTTTAATATGTTTTATTTTGGCTTGCAATAAACTGTCATGAAATAGTTATTTCATGTCTGGCCAATATGAGAAGGCCAATTCTCGTAATTTAAAACGTTCAAAATCTAGTCGCAGTCTCATCTCAGCAAATCAAACAAACAAATGTCAAAATGTAGGGAAATTAGAGGTTTTTTTGACAGATTGAGACTGAGATCAGACTGTGAACGGTCTTAAAATTACGAGAATTTCCCCTCTGGTCACTATGCTCCTACACAACAAAAAAAAGATATGCCGAAAACTTCACAAAACCTCCATAATGACAACTAACATCTAATAAATGTTACCGAGTCCCCAGTTTCAAATAAGGCCACCCCTAAACCTCCCTAGGGTATAGTAAAAGGTGACAAAGACGTCAAGGGAGTGTGCATTATACTCACCTATTGTAGATAGCAAAATCATAATTTCGCGACAGTTCCAATTTTTAAGATATTTTTTTTTATTTTTGGAGCAAGTTATTAATCAGGTTTCTTACACAACGGCCCATAGTTTTAGCCACCAGTATGTCACATAGCCCACCGCCAGCGGGTACAGCCAGCCGCCCAGGAAGCGCAACTCAACGCGCGAATAAGAAATAAATTCGCTGGCAAGCGTAACAAAGGTGAAGTAAAAAGGAAGCGTTCACCCCCTAGGCCATGCGCAGGCGCAGGCATTTATACACGTGCCTTATGGCTTCATGGGAAACGAGAAAAAATGGCCATTTCGAACGTAACGAATGTAGAAATCTATTCAACTTAACACGCATGTAGCTAGTTATGTCTGTGTTGTGTGTCCGTTCGTGTAATGTTTTACTTCGGTATTGCAACAGCAATCCCTTATCGTTATAGTTTTGTATACAGTACAAGAATCATAAAGCAAAAGGCTCTAAGTCTACGGTTTTGGTTAAATAATCAGGTGTAAAGGCCACCCCTACCAAATGGGTTAGGTTAGGTTAGAACTCTTCTATGTTGTATAACTACACGACTAACTGTTATTGTAAGATAACCTGTAGGTCAATTCTCGTAATTTAAAACGGTCAAAATCTAGTCTCATCTCGGCGACAAACAAATGTCATGTAGGGAAATTAGACGTATTTTTGACAGATTGAGACAGATCTGACTGTGAACGTTCTTAAAATTACGAGAATTACCCCCCTGGTCAATGTCCGTTTCTCAATTCCACAAAATGTGTATTAGATGGAACTCAATGTAGGTTGAGTAGCGAAGATCGACACAAGTGCTGAAATCTGGGTTAGTACTGATTCGTTTAATTACATTCTCGATTCCCCCCGAAAAATAAAAATTAAGTACAGTAAAGCGAGAAAGTCCTACCAGCGAAATATTATTTTTAGGAACCAATTTAACTAAATGAATAATTCCTGCAAGAAATCAGCCCAATGAGAAATATGCACACCAAAATATGATTATTTAGTTATTTTTACTCAAAGTTGTTGATTTATTTATTGATTTGTGTTTAAAACATGTATATTAATATTATATTGTAATTATAACATTTACAACTGTTGATTTATATAATTTAGAATGATTCTATAACGTGTTTTATATTTTTAAAGGTATTTTTTATACCAACCTATATTTTATGGTACCTATATTTAATTACCTAGTTTTTTTTTATATTAATATTATATTTTTGTAATTGTGAAGAAACTAATTGTAAAATTGACCAAACCTGTGATTGATTTTGTAATAATGTCGAATAATTTGATCCGGAATACTTATTAATAATCACTTAGTACTTGTTTCTTTGACTGTACGACCTCGATTACGCCTGATAAAACAGGATTATTTAATATTTAATTTTTCGGGGGGAAACAAAAATTGGGGTACAGTCAGTACTAACCCTGAAATCTGACAGTGCGCCGTGTAAGTGCTGTTATAATTATTATTACGTTTGACAGGAAGTCTGTTGTGTGGTGTTATTTATGCACAGTTTTTCTCTTTCGTATACAGGAAGTGAGAAACTTTGTTTATTTGTTTCCGATGTTACACCACGAATATTGAAACAGTTACTTTCATTTCTACACAAGCCAAAACTGAATGTTTTGGCTTGTGTAGAAATGATTATATAATATTTAATTTTTCGGGGGGAAACAAAAATTGGGGTACAGTCAGTACTAACCCTGAAATCTGACAGTGCGCCGTGTAAGTGCTGTTATAATTATTAATACGTTTGACAGGAAGTCTGTTGTGTGGTGTTATTTATGCACAGTTTTTCTCTTTCGTATACAGGAAGTGAGAAACTTTGTTTATTTGTTGCCGATGTTACACCACGAATATTGAAACAGTTACTTTTATTTCTACACAAGCCAAAACATTCAAAATTACATGTAAACACACACCCAATTAATACCAAAAAATATAAATCACAGAAAAATAGAGGTGTCCTATGTTCAGCGACATTGTTGGACGTGGAAGATATTTGTCTTACACACTTAGATAAGCATCAGTTCGCCATGTTGTTCCCACCTCCTGACCTTAACATGTGTACGAATAACCACGCCATAACTTTGGAAATACAAGGTGAAGCTAGACAATAATTAAAATTCCTTTTAGAAGAGAATGTGTGTGTGTTAAAATGTAGCAGAATAAGTTGTAAATTAAAACTGGTGGCCTGCCTTAAGTGCGTTTATATGTAGTTTTTTGTTCGAAATAATTCGTATTAGAAAAATAAATTTCTTAACGTTGATTCTTACTAAGGTGGAGACGGCAATACCTACAACAATAAATTAAACTACGTCTAGTGACGTTCCTAGTCTGCATATGAAAATTCAATCAAATATATCCAGTAGTTTAGTCACTAGTCAAAGATTGCTAGCCATAGTCAGCCCATCGCTACTACTTATTTATTTGAAAAAATCGCTTTTTTAATTTCGAAGCTAGAAATTATTTGATAATTCTAAAAGGCTCATAAGCATTAGAATTGCCAGTGTTTTTATTTACTGTCGTATTGTTGTCTCCACATTTTATATAGTTGATGTTCTTTTCTTTTCTAACTATTAGAAACGTTCTGTTAAAAAAGTAGCTTTTATGCCGATGTAAACATATTTTGACACTGAGTAAAAAATGAATCAAAGAAGATGCTCTTCAAATGTTTGTACTAACAATTGTAGATGTGTGATTAGGGTGTAATCTACACGATCTCGAACGCGCGCACCATGTCTTTGTGTCTGTACACCCCTTTATATCGAGGTGTTAAATTGTTTATATGATAATCGCCTTTACATTGTGTTACACACAAAAGTACAACTGTGTTATGTTCTTTTATTTCATTTTAACACGGCGCGACGCTTCTTACGACACCTCAATTAATTGTCATAACTTCTGCATACATTTTATAAAGCAAACGTTGTATGATCAGTAAATTACAAGTTTTAACGAGTATGATAATTATAGCTATCTAAAAGCCGTACCTACTAATAATAGTTATATCATGTAACCAGTCTAGGAATAACGCTATTATAGATTAATCGTAAGGTAGAAGACTTACAAAAGAGAGCAGGAAGATTGAGAAGGTTTACTTTTATGTTAGGTATTGGTTTGCTGCATGTCTTCGTGTTTTACTGAAACTGCAGCATGCAAATGATAAATAAAACTCTATTTATGTAACTAGCCTGTATTGTCCCACTGCGGGGCAAAGGCCCCTCTCCCTTTTCCACACAATTCTGTCTTTTGCGAGTTTTTACGGTAGGAGTCAAGCTCGTCCTGCCATCTTCGTCTTGGCCTGCCACGATGGCGTCGTGCGTTTAGGGAGGCCCAATAGGTGATTTTTTTAGCCCAGTTGTCCTTTGACATGCGGCAAACGTGTTCGGCCCAGTCCCACTTAAGTTTAGCGGTATTAGAGCTGATTTTTCCATCACCAGATAACTTTTATTCGAGGAATAATATTGACGTTTGACAGTTTTTGTATGAAATAACTGTCAACATTTCAAAATTATTCCTCTAATAAAGTTATCAGGTGATTGAAAAATCACCCCTTAGATAAATAAAAAATGTTACAATAAATTGAAAATGGGAAAATTTCCAGGCCAGTCATTCTTCTAACGATTTTTCGAAAAGACTGTCTTCAGTGCTTTGGACAATGGCACTAATCTACATAATATCTCATTGTCAATACCTATTAAAATTCCTCACAAATGCTTGCCGGCAACTGAATCGATAGCTAATTTAATCGCCTAAATAACAAATCGAACTCGTATCATTTGGCACTCGATCATTCCCAGTATACTGTTATAAGACCTAGTGGTTTGCGTACGAGTCGCACGACAAAATTATTCGTGCCAATTAAGCGGTGTCCGCGGGATGACACTCAACTTGTCCTTTGGGCACACGCCGCCCATTCACTCGCGATATCGAACAAAGATGGCGTGGAGAAGCAGAAATAGCAATGATGATATTTCCTTTCAGTCTTATTAATATAAAATGTATGGCAATAAAAAATTATTTTCCAATTTTTTTTAGTAGGATGGAGTAGGTACTTGTTCAACTTAGAAAAAGTTGAACGAACGATGATGTCTCTGATACTGTTATTCTAGTTTACTTTAATAATAAATCAAAGATTACGTTTGAAACACATAATTTATTATTTATGAATGTCATAACTCTGTTAACAATAATTAAGACAAATACAATATTTCACTTTAACTTTATTAAGTGTCAAAAATTAAATTATAACAGAAATATTATTATCTACATTGCGTAGTTTCATACAGTGAATCTTCGTAAACTTAATGGACTTAAACCCACGCATTAAAAAAAATCGTACTTAAATCATTCGACTCTAACACATTTGTAAGTTATCGCTCCGTTAGTCCAAGCCCCAGGTCTCAAAGTAATAACCAGTTAAACACACATGAGACCGCTTCCAATATTTCTACACAATTATTAACGAAATTGTTGCACATACGTTAATGATTGGCCGAGCACACTCTAATCATGGAGCATCTTCCTTGAACGACGATGAACCGTAATTTATGATTACGGAGAAAGTAATAACACAATGAAAAAGAATTCGGAAGCCATTTATGAAATATCTGTACACATAATGCTGAATAATAGTCGAACACAAAGTGGCAATGGGAAGAAATAATATTTTTCATTTCCTGTTTGGTTTAGTAGTGAATTTTGGAGAGCAAAGTTTTTGCATTGTGTACACGCATCCGTGGGAGCAACTACCTGGCACCCGCGGCGCTGTAATTTCTTATAAATCGACATCGAGTGAGATATCCAGGGCCGCGCTTCTCCCCGCTGAGAGCGAGCTGCGCGGGCGCAGAGGGGGAGGGGGAGAGCGCACCTACAATGACACACAATAGCACACATGATCTAGATTAGTGACGCGCATTGTGTCGCCAAAGGGTTGGGGAGCTTTGTGCGGACAAACGGAGCGCCCCCGCATAATGCCACGGTACCCGCAAACATCTCCACTGTGATTTCGCACGATTCTATGAATTTGTAAAGAAAATAAATATAACTTTTGACAGGCGTCCACGCATCGATGCTATCGTTGTTTGTCGATTGTGAATTGAAAACAGAGATACAAATGAAAAATAATCCTTTGGCATTCATACAAAATGTTGTTTCGTCTTATCATAATCGATCATATTTTTTTAATGTTTAATTAAAAAGAACACAGTTTTGTGTAATTAATTTCATTAAAGCAAATAACCTGCAATCATACTTTTAGCTAAATTAGAGCCTGGACCTGTCAAGGGCGGAAAGGGTGAAGAATGTACAATTTGAAATATTCTAATAGTTTTTAATAACCCACTTTTGACGAACATTAGACAGCCGTTAATTAAACCACTTTTAATGTTATGCAGAGGTTATAATGAACGTTTCCGTAGAACTTTTAAGGGTAGTTCAGTCAAGTTAAACCCTTCCATTTGCGATGGTTGCTTCAGGCTATTACTTAAGAAAACGGTTATTAATTTTTATAATGTCGTGATGTTGTGAGTGCTGGTGGAGGAATCATGATATGTAATCATAAAACTTATTCTGGATTAAGCACATAAATACGCTCTGTTTGCCCGCGGCTTTTCTCGCGTGTCTCAGAAATTGGGTTTGAATGTTTATTGATCAGTAATCTGCCATTGCGATTTATTTATTTGGATCGATGAAAACTCACAATTCCTACTCATTATTCCTACTTGAAAGATAAGTAGTATTTTTTATTTTGATGCTAGAATTAAGCGGTAAAAAAGTATAATCGCCGATAAAAAACATAAATAAGACATTTGCATCTAAAATCTAACAACAAACAAAATTCCACGATACATTATTAAAAAATGTAACCTGTCCGCTTACGTCCATTAAGATAGAAGTCAAAATATTTTATGGACGAAAATGTTAACACTTTTGTCAAACGAGATCACCCACAGAAGGCACAAAGGGCACCGATGTAAATCTCGCCTTTTATACGCCGCAAGAATTTTTTGATGCAACATCATAAAATATAGACATACGAACAAAATACTAAATGCAATAAAAATCCTCATCGTCATTCATACAGATTTAAAAAAACTGAGCTCTACATTTCGGAAAAACTCGTTCCATGGTAATTTTTTATACGCAACCTGACCGCTGTCATTGTTAATTGTACCTCTTGAACTAAAAAATGGATGAATGGATCCGAACGCTGTCTTTGAGCACCCAACGGGTGACATTGTTGGGAGCGATTTGTCTTACAAGTTCAGATTCGATCTTAATATTGGATATCGTTTTTTCGCACCTCATGTCAATTATGGCTCGTATCTTTTATCAGTTTTTTATTCTTTAGAATCAATATTTTTTATTCAGTGTAAGTGCCCGTATGTTAAGGTTACTTTATAGTTTTATTGCATTTAAGGATAGGTTACAGAGATACACAATATCAAGCTCTTTCATTCAAATGTACCCCTTTAAATCAACGCGTGGCCATTCATCACGCTGGCGACACTTCTCGCGTTGAACAGACACGAGCAAGTCAGGTTCAAAACAACCAAAACACAACTCTAATATATTGTAGTACAAACAGTATTCGGTTGTAGACCATTTGATGTTAATTTTCGGAACTAAACGCAGATGCAAGCATTATTGTGTACGCTGTATCTAATTAGATAATGTAATTAAATAAAATTCCATTCTCGCCTTTGGGTGGTAACCCTTTTGATATTCTTATCACCGTTTTAGGCCCGTTCACAATTTATTGACCTTGAAGTAATTAATTACTTTATTTAAAAAACTGTTTCACTATCGACAAAATCCTCACACCAGAAAACTTGAACCCACGAAGAAATAGGATGCTCAAAGAAAAAGGTCGTTGAACGTAATGGTAAACTCGATATAAATTTGATATACAACGCCATAAAAAGACTAAAAGCAATTCAAATAAAGTAACTTTTTTCCCAAAACTAAATGCAGTGCAGTGACGTACAAAAAACCTGGCGGAAGAGGATGGGACTTACCAATATTAGTTTTATATCTGGCAGAAAAAAGGCTCGACTTGAGAGGGCGATTGTCAATCAGAATAACAATAATAATGGGAACCCTTTGAGATTGACGAACCCTTTCGATTCTGCACCTGATGCGGAAGCTATTCGCACACGACGTGGGAACATTATTTTTCCGACAGTTCGGACTTTTTGATACTGCCTTTTTCAAACTGTGTGAAAAATGCTTTTGAATACGTGTGAACTATGGAAAGGTTCCTGTTTTTAATGTGGTTCACACAATAATAAATCATTTACCTTTACAAGCCTTTTCTATTGACAAGTGCTCGAATTAACTTTTAGCAGTTTTTATCGAAGCTAACATTTAAAGGACTTTGCTTTATGTTTGCAGTAGAGTTTTAGCCATCCATTGTGATCGAATCTATCCGTGATAAATAGTGGTGTAAATACCTAGGATACGAAGCTTTCGGTGAAGGCTACATGCCAGTACACTTATCAAGTTAGCACGTTCACGATACCTGTACTAACTGTCCGTCACGTGCTGAATACTGCTAACAATGAACTTGCGCGAATAACAAGTAGACAACCAAATGCTGTTCAAAAATCTACCTTATTCCAACGAAATAAGAGTGTTTAGTATCACTACCCGCATGCTGTAGAAATACACGCGCCAGTGCATTAATGATAGCGCTATCTGCTACCTACACTTGACTTTTAAGTTTACAAGTACGAGAGATAAACGTTCAATAAGTATTCCTTGACATTGGAAACATATGTTATCTATTTCCAATTTTCTTGTTCGAAAGAATTCGAATATTGAAATATATTAAAATACAGAGTGTTATCCCAACTTTAAGTAACTAGAAAAAAAAGAGGAATCTTCAAACTAAATATGTATTGTCCAGTAATTCTCGGGTATCAAGCAATTATTTATTTAATAAATAACACCAACAACGCCTTACAATAGCTTTTTTCTTCTTTCGTGGTATTTTCCTCCCTGAAAATCAAGTTGATTTATGCTAAGGGTGATTGCGACCAATCAAAACGGACATGACGTCATGTCGACCGTCGGACCAACAACGTCAAACAGCTTGTGTCAATTGCGTAAGAGAGCCGGCTCCTAAAACCAATCCTGTTAAAACATAAAGGGGTATTCTCAAAACATCAGTTACAGATTCTCGCCCATTACATTTCCCGGTTAGACCCACAGACATCGAGTGATAAGGAGGCAAGATCAAATTAGTGCCGAAAGAAGAACTTTGCTGAAGCTGTCGCGGATGGGGTCGATCAGGACTACTACACGTGCCACATCGGTTGTCGTCCTAAGTCCAGAATTTTGACGCGCGGGATTTGCGTTATATTTTTGGATATAAAACCTATAACTAACAAAATACCATACCTACATAAACAATACATTACAGTAAAGACTAGTTTACACGTCTAGTTCGCGTCATTTATCGCGCGCTGTCCGGTAGCCAGTTTAGGAATCTCGCCCAGTCTTCATAAATTTCGACAGATGTTCGTACGGCTCTTACACCACACAGAATAAGAAATTCGTGTTGTGACGAGACCCCTACTGCTTGACCCTCAAGGCGAAATACGTTTTCGCGACGAATTACAATCTTTTAGGCCTCTGTAAAGTAATGTAGCCAGGACACGTACAGCAGCGTCGTTGGAACAGCAGGACGCAGCAGCCGTTCTAACTTCTGAGAGCCGATGATTCGGCCCGATCGGTGCAGTACCGCACTTTTTACGACAATCACACTTGTACTGAGAAAACATGATTTTGGATAAAATCTCCATTTTATAGGTAACAAAGGAGACGAGTGGCACTGTTAAATGTGCCATGCTACGGATATAAACCGAGAATAGCCTTCCTGGATCGTAACTTCATTTTGCTCAAACAAAAAACAGTCCTGAATTCAGGAGTACGTACTTAAATTTGTTATAAATATATCTTTAATTGTTTTATGACCTCCCTTTTTTTAATTTTAACTACCTTTGTCCTTATAGTTGAGTTTTACTTGTCGCTACACGACAATACAGGGTGTAATAAGACCAGTAACATAGCCGTTGTACATTGCGCATTTCATTGCGTTCTTTTGTGCATTGTACTTATGGGTGCATGCAACGGCGGAGTAGTTGTAGGTATTTAAAGTTAAGTTATAATATAACATATAAAACTTGGTTTCGTGAAAAAAGTACCAAAAAGTTGGAACTTTGACCTTCGATATCTCCGTAAACAGAAGGTTCCCAGTAGTATGCTCTAGTAGAAAAAAATGATCACACTAACGGGTAGTATAAGTGACTCTTGGTTTACACCCGTTAAACTTACTAACTAACTAACTTAGAAGGAAAAAATATGTCGTTTCGGGGAAACCTTTCCGGCTTTGGCCAATGATTGGAAAACCACTAATTAGTTATTATTATTTAGTCTAGCCAAACTTAATGAATAGGTAATTATATAGAAATGGTGGTCCAACTTGAAACCACTGCACATTTTCGGATGGATGAATTTCAATAAGAATCACGATAAACTGAATCGTACGGTACCTGCATGCCCGTATCAAGTTCACATTTTAATTCAACTGTGAGATTCGACATCATATTTCAATCAAATCAAGGAACCAACAATAAACATTAAATTAGAAGCGTACTATTACGTCATTACTCGTCACCCTCACTAAAAGTTTCGTAATATGGCGGAAGCGACAGGTCCTGGTAATTTGACTGCTGTCATAACAGCGGATACAACCCACTTAAGCTTATTTCACCTAATTGAATCCTAGAGCATTAAGCTTCTCCAACCTATAATCCCTTTTATGAGATTCACGCCGACATTTTAAAGATCACTGCTTTAGCTGTCCTCTTCAGAAAATATTTTTTGTTACCGTATAAATCTAGGGCAAGGTGCATTAATTTCAATTAAAGTTTTCTACGTAAGTCGGTTTAGCATTTGATTGGCTGTATAATTTTAATTGTGGGCGATTTCGTTAGATTTATCTTCTAATAATTCTTGAAGTGCATACTTTTCTTGCGGATTTCCTTTTGCTGGTTTATTTTCACTGGTCATAAATATAAGTATTTTTTAATTACCTACTTTAATTTATTTGTTTTATGCGAACAGTATGAACAGCTTTAATAATATTCCTGGTGTATCCTTCTTTTTATTCTGACATGAGTTCTGATGAATTCCGATATCTATGTAGCTAACTAGTTTTATTTCTAGCAACATTGTAACAACGTAGGTACTTCTTTTTACAGCTTACACTAGCATCGATAGAAATTGAATGAATATTGAATGTACAATAAAATCAATAATTTCTATTGTAAGTTATTACTGTAAGGTCACGCTGGGCACAGCGGTGTTCTATCTAAATCACGGCGTTGCCACTGTCCTGTCTACTAAACTAACATCTTCATCCCGTGTCTATGTTAATGGTGCGATCCACTCACTACATTCTACTCGACTCGATGTTATTATGCAAAAATAATCGACTCCTCTACTAATGTAACTGTTCGAATGCGTGATTATACTTTTAACCTTTTTTGTCACTTGATATTCTTACACTTAAGGACACATTTAATTTGGTACATCTTATTACACGTATTGAACAGCAATATAATGTTATTACTTTTAAATCGATTCAGTTTTGTCCATTCATGTCAATTGGCACTATAATATTCAACACCTGCCTTATTGGACACTTTTAAACAGTCAATTGGCTCCTGTTTTAACTTTATATCGAGTCGAGTGATTGTATCGGTGGTGTTATGTCACATCACTAGCTGATGTTCACATAAACACATGCACTACGACATATTTACGAATGTTACCAGTGTTACCGCTTGTAAATGAGAGAGTTCATAAAATACGATTTACCTATATGAATCTATTGATATTTATTAGACACCCCGGTAGCCGATACTCACACATTCCGAGCTTCGAAATCTAATAAAATACATATTCGGTATGTTTCCACCTTAAGTGCCATTAAAATGAAGTAAAATGCGTCGGTATCTTTAAAAAGTATTTTTTATTTAAATTGTTGTATATAAAAGCCACTAAAGTACGTGGTAAACGATGTTGCGCAATTTGAAGTACGAAATTACAAGAAAAAACGCTTGTTACAATATGCCCTTAGAGAGACCCGGACAATTTCATACAAATCGAACCGCAGTGAAGTGTTTAAAAAGTCGGAGGAAACGAAGAAAAAACGTAGCAACATGAGAGTTGGTTATTTGGTGTATTTCATGCGGAAATCATTCTCAAATTGCACATCACAAAAGTGTATCTTCCGATTGCGAATGTAGAAGGAATTCAAAAGGTTTTTTAGTTTTTGTTTTTTTTCGTATGGAAGCATGCCGCAATGAGGAACAAAAATAATAATTATAACTTCATTTCATTCAGCAATTTTGAAAATGTTTGCCTAACAATTTGGAATTAGCACTATCGTATATCACAATTCATATTTTCGTGTAAGACGATACGTTTTGTTATGCGGTCAAGTGGCCACGCTTTCAACGCAATACAACTAATTATAACTTGTAATTATCTTCTTTTGAATCTGCTACTGGTCGACAGATGTTTTATTTTATTCTTAAGAAAAACATAATTTGCTTTTTTTTCTACACCTTTAGGTTCCTGCTGATTTAAATCTTAATATTTTACTTACTGGAAGAACTTTCACCAATTCTTTCGAAATCAACATGCAAAATAATTTATTTAAATGCAATTAAATTTAACAAAACAAGTTAAATGAAATTATTTAAAACATTTTTTCATTTCATCTGTTACTGCCGTGTAATTATTTAAAATACTGCTGACGACCCTTTTTTGGAGTTATGTTGTTTTCAGTCGATAATGTAGGCTTGATGAAAATTTCCAAGTTAGTAAATTAGTTACACACAGTACAGCACTTCCTTATTTATTGCAGTCATTATAACATCCCTATTTCGATGGCACAACAGTGATACGCGCGTGACTAGGGTTGCCATCCGTCCGGATTTGTCCGCACATGTCCGGCTTTTTGGGCCCCTGTCCGGCTGTATCATTTGTCCGGACTTTTGACTTAAGAGACTTTTTTTAATGAAAATAAACAAGTTTTTAATGAATACTAAAAAAAGAAAGATTAAAAAGTAAAATACAAGGACTTTCTGCAAATGTCTCTGACTTTTTGTCAGGACTTTTCAAATTTCAAAATGGTAACCCTACGCGTGACCCGGGCCGCGTCGATCACATCGCGGTTCCCAGCGCCCGCGCAGTCGAAGGAAGCCGATATCCGACGATTATTTATGTACGAGGACCTGTCCGCCGCTAGCCTTATTTCTTCTCTCCGTCTGAACGTAACTTATGTGGTAACTGTTGTAGGCATTTGTAAAAGGTTGAATGAAATTAAAAGGAGATTGGTAAAATATAAAACTAGTCATCAAAATAATATGTAGCTTTCGAATCTCCAAATTACTTTTTAATTATGTAATCCGGCTTGATTTACGTATAACTTCCGCATTTTTTGACTTGTTAATATCTGTGTTGGCTATCATAAATACAACTCTTATTGACAGCAATATAGTACAAATTACTCTTAATACCGTTAATCTCCACAATCCAGTGTATAAATAATCTAATAACGTGATAATTATCAATCATAAAACGATAAATAAAGTCTTAAGCTCGGTGTTTAAGATCAGAGTAACATGTGTATGGTAAATGTATTCAAGTATATAATGTACCGATTTGTAATAAATCATGCGGCGGTCCCGCGTCGGAACTGAGCCCGGCTATAAACCATTTGCATAAGTGATGGCTCTTACTTGTCCCGTATCATTGTACCAATTACGTCTCAACCTACCGTACCGCCGCACAAAACAGTTTTTAGACGTATTAAAATTACGAAATTATGTGAAAAAGCCAATCATTATTTTAATTTTTAATGCCACTAGAGCAGTTCATGCACGTGTTTCAACATTGAAATTATGATGGTTATAGCTCATCGCTCTAAAGAAAAGTACGTCATTCTAAAATTAATTTCAACGATTTATTGCCAGACAACCATTAATTATAAATACAATAACAGTGAAAGTGAGAGATTAATTAAAATATAACAAATGAACGCATCTATTGAATGGTATGAAAGAGATTATAGAAAATTATCAATAACAATCGCTTAGACCAGTTGTACCGCAAGTTTAGCGAATTACTTACGAACAATAGTACTTACAGACGAAGCAACAAAGAGATACAATCTATGCCAAACACTGGTTAACTGATCTAGCGAGATAAAGTATTAAGTGAGTGTATAAACGAACGTCGTTATTTCTAATATTTCGAAGGAAATTGAGACATTCAATCGGTTATTGAAGACAGGGACAAATTAGATACAAAAGAATTAGTTACAAAAGAACTCAATTGCACAATTATTATTAAAATGTAATCTAGATCTTATATTTATGGATGACTGTATAGTGCAGGCTTATCAAGTTATCACCTACATAATTTAGCTAAGTTTTATTTAATCGTAAAAGTTTCATACTCCAATATTTTATGATTAGAAAACTAAAAGCTTTTATAGAAAACATTGTATGCATTTGTAAGAGCACTTTGAAGTATTTGCTGTTCGATTGTTCTAAACCAAAATCAAATACGAACAACAACTCAAAGTATCCTAAATACCTGTGCCTTATCGTCGAGTATTCGCAAATATCACGAACACAACAAAGCTCACGTGCCCCAAATAATAAGATTATCGCTACAAAGCGCTGATAGAATTAATAGTTTCCGGAATTTGGCGAAATCATTTGATACTATTGTACTCATAGATTATAGCAACTTTTTTATAGAAAACGGAAGCAAATAAAAGTAGCGTAATGTAAACCTCAGGTTCTTAAATAAAGAACACTAATCTTTTATGCTCAAAGACGGAACACGCAGCGTTCATTGTAGCGCTTGAACACTTTCCCACGTGCCTGCCAGTGTTGCCGATCGTAAAAATATTAATTGCAATTACGTGAGTTAACGTCTGCACTGACTCGCATTAGGTTTAATTACTCGTTAGCTTCCTCTTCTATCAGTATTTTCCATAATCGTAAACCACAATCTGCGATTGCATATAAATCTGTTTGTTTTACACACGGACGCCACGACACGCGAGCTATTAAAAGTTTTATTAAGCCTAATGTTAATTTATGTTGGACGACAACATGAGATATCGTGCAAGCCCTTATATGCTAGGACGAACTATTTACTGAAACCGTCGTAACTTTCTAGAAGTTTTGCCTTATCCGTTTAATGTTAGAAACTGTTTGAGTGTTTCATTAGATTAGCCATTTATAATTGATGTTTGTTTATGTTTGCGCATAATTAATATTTGAATTACGATTATAATTGCAGTTATTGAAGTGTAAAAAATATTTTGTTCTCACAAAATGCAGTTGTCAAAAAAGTTGGAACAATTAACTTTCAGCTCTGCAACAAGTACCACATGCAGCTCATCCGTATGTGGCACTATAAATGGTACCATTTTTATTCGTCGCGAGCTTCTTTGTCCCTTTATCAATGTCTTTTTATTCGCACATGTAAATGCATTTAGCTCCCACCTCCTTATCTTGGTGAACACCATTAATCTTGTATAACAATGTACCGGAGCTGCGTTTGCGCATCGATGGCTTAATCAAGCTTGCTGGCCGTATCAGTACTTTTTTAAATCTACGAAGATAAAATAATTCTGCACGGCTATCTCTACGAGCTTTCGTATCTCGTTTACCGTTTCTTTCGATAATGGACTTAAAGGTAATTTATTTATTTTCACACTTTTATCGAAATTTGCGTTCGGCTTTTAGGTTCTGTGGCACTTTGGAGCGTTAAATCTCGTACTGATGTCTACAATTGTCTCATTTTTTTATAATAATCTTAATAGGTAATAAAATTTATTTAGTTGGTAATCCTACCTAATATTATAAACGCGAAAGTTTGTATGGATGGATGGATGGATGGATGGATGTTTGTAACTCTTTCATGCCAAAACTACTGAACGGATTTAGATGAAATTTGGCATACAGATTGTTTGTAACCAGGATTAACACAAAGGATACGTTTTATTCCGAAATTCCCACGGGATCGAAACTTATACGGGTGAAACCGCGGGGCGCAGCTAGTAAAATAATAATTATGTAAGTAAATAACAACTAATACCTAATAAATTATTTAAAAAAACATAATTATAACCTAACTTAACTAAAACTATTCACAAACTAAAATATAGCGTCGAAAAATTCATCCGCATCGCTGTCGACTGATAGTGTACCCAAGAGACTGGCGGCATTACCACGTTAGGTATATGGCAATGTTTAGCCTATGACCAAAGTAAAAGCCAGCCCTTGTGTCGCTCCCAAGTGTCAACCAGCCGTTCATTCTCTTATTCATATTAATAATACCAGCCTATTATTTTTCCACTGCTGGGAAAAGGCTTCTTCCCATACAGAAAAGGCAAGAGCATTGATCACCACGCTTGCTTAAGACATAAAAAGGTTGTCAAAAAGGGTTGGCATAAAAAGGTTTTTTGACATTAGAGATGTTAAAAATGGTTACTTAAATCTTTGAATGATATTAAAATAACTGCCAATGTTAAATAGATGCCCTAAGAGCCGGCCTACGCTGTTAAACACTAATCAACTGCATCCTTTGCTCACATTATTATTTTAATAAGTATGCAAAGAGAATTAAAGACACTTAATTAGTCTGGTTCGATTTCATCCCAATAGCATTGGACTTTATTCCATCATAACTATCATAAGTAATCCCTCACAAGCATTATGATCGTAAAAGTATTGAAAGAAAATATACTTAAAAAACAATGACCAAAAGTCGTACCTACCAAAAAGTTTCATGCATCAAGATCAAAATATTATAGTAATTATTTTCATAATTTTTTACGACATTCTATTTTATTTATTAGAATATGACGTTCCGTTTCAAATGATATGATTAATATAACCTTGAACTTTGAAAGTGTCATGATCACGTCTTTCAAAAAACTTATGTAAAAAAATTGTGCTTTGCCGATTCCACATTAATTAAAAATAATTAGAATATAATTTTTATTAAAACGATTATCACTTTTTTAGAGCAATAATGGCCGTTAGAGTATGTCATGTCAAACAAAATAAAGTACCTAGTTTTTAGGTTATTTCGATTTTTTTTTAATCTCCGAAACCCAGGTTTTGTTTACAAAAATAACTTTAGTAAATATGATAAGTGTAATTTATAAAAAACAAAGTTTGACTTTGATGCAACATGGTACGGGATTCCATACATCCATGAGCATTGTCCTTTACCTAATACTAAAACATAAAAAAATGTTAAGATAATTGTCATTTAATTTTTAACAAACATTTTAATACTAAATTGGAATTTCGTATGCCTACCTACTTGATATTTATACGCCGTTAACGGCAAAACATAGAGATCTCTGTACCTATTCTATTTCAAACAACTTTTTTTACACCCATGTTTAACAAATAAAAAATTTCGACTTTAACGGTATGTAGAAAGCATATCTTTCTTTACATTATTTCTTTCGCAACGCTTTGAGATCTACAAGCGTTTCTGTTCAATCATTGGATGTTTATCGTGCTATAAATATCAGAAGAGTAGTCACGTCGCTGACGATTAAAGCGCTGATTCATTAAGGTAATACTTGTAGGGGGATGTGAACCTCAGACTTATATTAATCCTCCCATTGAGGGATTAACTTCTGCTTGCCCATTAGTTCAACATAATGGGAATGATAAAAAACCATATTAAAACCACAAAGAATATTTGTATTAAATTGTATATTTTCATTTATATTAACGTTCTTTTTTACATATTTACATCGTGAGTAATGCTACTCAAATAATTTTTATACAGAATGTACAATCACAGCCATAACAATAACATAATCATTTACAAGACCCCGCTGACTATTTACATACAGCTAAACATTTTTCTAATTTATAAAGGCAATAAATTATTCAAGAGTTCCTTAACTCAGAAGACTAGACATCACGCACATAACTACACTTGCTGTTCATATTACTTGTGCTGCCACCACGTAATAGCGTCAAGTAAGTCGTCTTCATCCATAGGGTTTACTTGTTCTTGGGTCTGGTAGTTATTCGGGATGTAACCACCTGAGTACGTAGAAGACACTCCTGATGAACACTCCGAACCAGCTGGCGAGGGCACAGAGTGTGAATACGGAGAACTTCCATCGAAAATGCCTTCATCAACTTCGAATGGCGCTTGAGTCGGCACAGTTTGCGCGGTTCTAGTCACCCCGTGCGCTGCATCGCTTTCATCAATCATGTTCTGTAAATACCTGATGTATTCCACGACCATTTTCAGTGTGTCCACTTTACTGAGTTTCTTTCCGGATCCACGACGCGCACCACCCGACAGCGCAGCAATGACAGCAGCAGGCAGTCTCTTCCTTAGAGCATTGAATCCGTCGTTCACTTGTTTCACACGATTCCTCTCCCGGGCGTTTCTCCTCGCAATAGAAACCGCTTGAGGACCGGTGTACGCGTTGTTCTTGTAATTATACTTCTTCTTATCAGTCTGCATGTCCAGGGTCAAGTATTTTCTTTCAGGAGCTGGTGCAATGGCCACCATCCTCGGTGTGTCACTTTTGACGTAAGCAACGTGATACTCGGACGGCGAGTGATGAATTCCTTGAAGCATTTTGATGAATGATTGCAAGGACGGTTAGATGCGCACGCGTCAGGTAGAAATGATAGAGAACTTTTGGGAGCTTCGATGTAGTCGACCACGGTCTAGTGAATGAGCGCTACGGGCAGCCGCACCGCGTTATATGGGCCCACCTTGTCCAAAAAAATGGATGGGACCCCTCACTCCCCTACTTTAAATCATTTTTTTGGGATCGTACCTGGAATATTCGTTCAAAGGTGTACTGCAGTGGACCTGTGCACGTGCCATTGAATTTAAATATGTTGACCGTGATAGATTTGAATCGTTTTGATTACATTTTGGATTACAATTGGATAATAATATTATAATTGTGAATACTACCTGTACCTACAGCATGTTGTTATATTTCAAGAGCTCATCCGGTAAAACATCCTGCACTTATAAATATTACGCTCTTATCTATTTAAGAAACAAATTCAAAGATTGTACTTTTATATCCCTCTCTTTATAGCCGAATAATTATTTACACAAGATCACTAGAACAATTTCTGCAAAAAAACGCGTTCAACAAGGAATATGGAGTAATCTGCGTTATGGGCAATAAACGACAAAACTAGGCATTTCCAGTAGCTACATGAGGTCATAAAATAAGTAATTAGAACTTATCTGCGTGTTATCCTTATGATAACTAATGTTAATGCAAGCCAACAATGTAAAACATAGTCAAGAAATTGTTGAGAAGAGAATTTTAATATGTATTTCAAAGTAACAACAAAGAGTCATGGCGCCTTGTGGATCAGCTGTTATTTTCACTATTACGTAAACAATATAACTTTCATTAAATTCATGCTAAGGCAAGTGGACCCATGCGGTCTACAGTACAAGATTTGAAATTTATTACGGTCAGTAAAATAAAAATTCAAGAGACGAGTTGCTTTGTATTTAGAGTAACAACAATGAGACCGTAGCCAATAGGGATACCTACAACAAAACTTGCAAACTGGCCAATGAAAGGTGAAACGAGTTTTATGATTTGGGATATAAGGCTGAATATCAAAAATGATATCTTTTCATTAACACTTGACGCTGTGAGGACTTTAGAATCTGCACACTGGGCGGCATTGCCTTAACTGAATAACTGAAAAACTTTACCTTAATTTAAAACGGAGCGTCAGTATTTTACACGCTCTTCAATAGTGAAGGGCTCGCCTTTGTCACATTCATTGTCGTTTAAAAAGATTACACGAGGAATGTGGGCCAGGCCATTGAGCCAGAGGGAAGAATGAATTGTTTAGAAGCTTTCAATCATCCATTGAAGAAGGCGCTAAAGTGATTTTAATAGACTCTGTGTCGCCTCCAAGAAGCCATTCGAATTCAATTTTGGCCCATGTTTTACCTTTTTACCTGTAGGTATTTTGTTTTGTTTTTGTCACGCTACATTCGGTGGGCAATATAACCGTTTGCAGTCATATGTAAATTGTTTTATTAAGGGTTTATACTGTGCGTTATACATTTTTTGTTTTCTGTAATGTTTACATTTGAAGTTGCTGAAATATAAATCAAAGCACACCTGAGTATCGTGAGTTAGAAGTATATGCTACCCAGAAAAAATTAAGGAGCGTGAATTTAGTGAAGTTTCTGATCTCGTTGAAGAAGATGTAAATAGATTTTTTCATGTTTCACATCTATTAGAAGGACGGCGACTTATATCATTTATATAGGTTCACTTTTCCCCAGAGTCATATAACTTCTCACATATGAACAATCGAATCCCAGAACGAAGATTAAGTCCATCAATCATCTCAGTTCAAATTCTCCTTCCTGCAAGTGAATTCGCGAAGTATAATAAAATTGTGGGAGTGATACATCGAAGCACAAAGTGCGGACACAATGGCGCTGCGGGCGTGCTCACAATACTATCGTCAAATAACATTTAGCCAGCCCACACCTTAGAAAATCGCAAAATAGAGACATCTACTGAACACAATGAGCTACGAAAGAGCAAACGGAACCATAACCGATAATTACAGTCTTTGTATCATTTATACTTCGAGATTTTAAAACGAAACTAACAATGAACTGAAAGGAGCCTATTGTGAAAATTGCAATGGAAACACATTTTGATTGAGCGTCCCTAAATAGCGAAGAGAACATCGTGTCCGAGGAGGCAGTTGATAAACTCATCTACTTGTTTATCACCGCGTATATACAAGGAGATAAAGCCTAGAAAAAGTGTACAAGCGTCTGTCCCATCGAAGCACAAAAAGTAAAGTCTTGTTTAACTTGCAAAATTAATGGGCTGTTATCCTTATTCGTCCGCCGTGTGCCAACGAAAGTGGGCACCAACTATGTGGGCAGTGCACTAGTAATAAACTCATTGGAAGGATTATTGGTAGACAAGGAGCGATCGGCTGACAGTTCCATTACGTGGCAGAGCCTAGCTAATATTTATATACCGTTGGGTCCAGTCGATGCAGATATGCGGCCCGGTGGTCCCTCGTGTATTGGAAAGTCTTTGATCGATAAAGTTGTAACTTTAATTACTAAACTGGAACCGAGGCTTGCTTTAAAAGGCACCGCGCCACGCGTCGAGGACCTCCACAGAATCCGATTTCTTGCTAAGGCTGTGGCAAAAATAACTACAAGTCCTTCAGCTTTATACCTACACATTCACAATTTTTACTGCATTTAAAGCTCCTGTATATTATATCTCCGATTACTGTATAAAGAGGCGAGGATTATTCTCAATTTGTTCTGTCCAGGTTGTTATTCTTTTTTTGTGGATGGTAGCCAACTCGCTAACATGGCTTCAATAAATATGAATCGGTGATATTCATTTTCACATTATATTTGCGTCTAGCAAAGTTCAGAACATCAAATCTTCCTTTTTCATAAATCGAACATTGCCGTTTGATTACCTTTCAAAATTTGATTTATGCGTGTGTGTGTATCGGTTTTGTATGCTAGTCTAATTATATCTAAGCTAAACTCAAATAATTCAAACACAATTCGATACCTTTTAGAAATTACCAAGGCAGAACGTTAAACGTCAATTATATCACTGATATTAATAAATTTCAAGATGATTCAAAGGGTCAAATAGAGAAATGCTCACCTACATAAACAGATGCCGGAGCTAATATTATAGACGATTGTTTGCCAAGAGAAGTGTTTGGCACAAGCCATATAGTAGGCTCAGGCGCACCTTGCGAACATGTGTGTAATCCTTTCGCATCTGCCGATCTTGCACTGATTTTTATATGAATAATATGACGAATTATGTCTGAGCTTTTATTTGAGATGGCACCTTTCCGGATGTGCATCGGCAGCGGATGTTGCCTTCTCTATGTCGGTTATGTATTGCGAAATACGATGACAAACATTTTTATCGCAATTCATCTATAGAGTAAGTTATATGATGTAGGTACTAAATAAATGTTTGTATAAAATACGTTACTTATTTCGTATATTGTTAAACCGCTAAACCAACAAAGTTTTTTTACAACATAATGGCATGCATTACGCCAAAAACCGCAAATCCGAACCCACAATATGACGTCAATAGTGACATACCTATCGATCCTTCACGGGGGCACGTCTTTAATAAAGTTATACGCATGACAGTGCGCACAGAATAGCGCATTGTTGTGCAACACTGCGTGCCCCATTGACATATTAGCTTTTTAGTGGCCTCTTCAGCCATTGTGTACACATGTTTACAGTAAACCCACACGTGGACCATCCTAAATCTCCTTTAGCATATTTTTTTTCCCAAACCTTTTCGGAATTCTCGCTGTGTGTTCCGAAAATTGAATTAGAAAGTTTTTAATGCGATATTAAATGTTATAAACAGCCATTATCTGATCCCCACGATCCGCGGCGCGTCCCGCAGAGAGGCGCAAATTTAAATTCAATTAAGAAACTATAACCGTAAATACTCATACTCAAGCTTAGAGCTAGTTAGAGCTGCTTCATAGCAACAGCTTAATTATTATTTTAATGGAATATTAAAACTCTTAACATAACTCATTGTTTAAGGACTGTCATTAGAGGCAAACCGCGGCATCACGGCATTTAGAGCTATTAAGAGGGTCGTTTAAGTGAGGTTATTTCACTAAAAGTATTCATTTGTTTTGTTGGAGTGGCAACGTTGAAATATTACACCAATAATCCCGCCCTGCCCAACTTTAACGGTTTTACGTCCCTTAGATGGATCCTAAATGTTTTCAAGATCCTTTTGTTTTACTCCAGTCAAAACTATATTCTATCAAATAAATTATTTATTCAATAAAACTATTAAATAAAAATTAAACTATGTGTTAGTGTCTATAAAAGTTTTCGTACTTATTTCGCGTTTATGGCAAACTTGAAGCAATCAACAAGTTGGCTCTTTATTTTTAGATGCCAATTATGTTCGTTCACATTATCTCATTGCAGACCGTGGAGTTTGACTTTTATAGGGCCACTACAATCCCCGAAGGTCCGCGGGGCTGTAAGTAGCCGAACATGGCGATATTTTTCTTTGCCAATGATGGAATGACACGAAATGTTCGCGAGTTATTACCGAGGCAACGCCTTACGCACGACTGAAATTGCTAGGCCACTGTAACCTGGGCCGGACCCGCCTACGTACTAAAAATCTTTACGATTATTACAATAATTGCATGTATCCCGCAATACCATTGACAGAATGAAGATTTAAATCACTGTGCAGTAATTAAAAACAAAAACGAAACACTTCCAATATGTAGGTAGCTACCTCCTATCAGTTTTGTTATCTCACTGTATAATGTCTCTACCTCGGAGGTCACGACGAAATAGTTGATCGTAAACCAAATGGGTAATTAAACGTAATCAAATTAAATGCGCGCGCAACAAATTAAATGCATGTATTAACAAACAAGACACATAAAACGGAATCAGGAGATAAATAAGAAGAATAACAACCATCACTTCCAGACCACCAGTGCTGAGATATAATTCAAACTAATGAAAACAAGTGTATGTCATCGCCTAAAGATACCGATGCTCATTACCTAATTGATCGTAACGCGTTATTAATTCAAATCATATGAACTTATCATTACATATTCAAGAGCAACCTCGGGGTGGTCTCCAAACAACCGAAGAGGTTCCATCTCTAAAATGAAGCATTAAAAATCGCTATCGTTAAGGGCAGCGTGTCTACTGTTACAGTAGGAGAGATAATCAATGATGCACCGTGAAAATTTATGACTAATTTGTTATGATTTTTTAATCCAAAGTTTAGTGCGAGAAAAAACGTGGGAGTTGAAAAATAACGTAAAATATAACTAAGCCATTCTGAGACCAACGGTGATTATTCCGTTGTGTTTTCAGGTAAACAGTTTCAGTTTAGCTACCGCAGTGCCGACGAATAAACCGTAAGTACCTCACTAACAAGGGCTACTACCTACGCATAATTTTTACCTATTGTAATTAGCTGAGACTAACAAATGGTAATAACAGTAACGAAAACCCCACTTACGCCGTCAAGTACAGGTATTCAAATAAATTCTGAAACTACTTACAGGCTTCTCTCATGTGCAGGTACACCTTATTAATTTTGAAAAACTTACAAAGCGTAGGCACAGAGGTAAATAATAGCACCTCATTTACCTAGCCCAATAATTAGCATTAGTAATAAATTACTCGTTCTTACAGTTAAGTAATGTAAGCATAATTACACGTGAACGGAACCATTTCTCATTCTTCATTAAACTTTAAAAACTCTGCTCACTCTTATAATTCATCAAAACCAGTAAAAAATACTGTCACGTCAACTGAATGAAAGATTTCATTAACTTTGTATAAGTATGACTGTGTAACGAGTACGGTTTCTTTAATGGCCAGGAAAACTTACAGACGTGATGGAATTTGCAATAACAGACACATTTTGTTCTCCGAAATAAGGAGTAAGGATCTTCAAAAAACTTTCCACAGTCAATGTAGGGAACAAAGGTTTTTCATCTTATATCCTTACTAGCAACTCGCCCCTGCTTTGCACGGTTTTACGACTTGACATAACATCGATATTTGAGTGGTATATCTACGTTAAATATTAATTAATTATACACATAAACCTTCCGGAATAAATTCTCTAAGTGATGGTGAAAACCGTTTCAAAATCTGTTACCTATGTAGTTTAGAAGAACAACGCAGTCACACAGACACACATGGAAAGTGGCTTCAATTTATAATTTCTATTGATTTTCATGCTTTATGCATGATTTGTATTGATTATAATATTTTAATTGGTATTGATTATTATAATTGTTATTTTCATGCTTAGAATGTTGAAAAACGAGGTTTTATTACCCCTGTAAGATTCCCTGATCACTACAACACAGATTTACGCTAAAACACAATGTTTTATGGTCTTGAGTACTTGATAAAGTCTGTAAGTTTAATAAAGGAGAGCAGAACGAAACATAACAATGCATAGGTACCCGACCCCACGTCACCCGACATATGACACTTTATGTTCTTTGCATTTTTTACCAGCTCTTCATAAAGACTTTAAATGCTCTTAGGAGACATTTAATACTCCATTAAAATAACACTGGGACCGTGTTATAAAGGATCTCAACCGGGAATATATCTCAATTTAAGTTTGAAGATTACGTTTTTAATAATTCCATAGTGTGTTAAATATCAGGTTTTATTAAAATTCTAGAGCTGGGATTTGTTAAACAGTCTCACAGCGTGGCTGGTGGCTTTGTACTGTTGCCATCAAATGTTTGTTCTTTGCTGTAATTTCTAAGCTACAATTATGTATTGCTTTTATAACCACTCCAATTACACGAATAGGATATTTCTCCTTCGTTACGTTAAAACTCAATAACAACTTTATTGGTTTAACCAAACAATGCGTTATTAACTTGTCAAAACTCACACTCTCCCGTTGTTTTCACACCAATCAAATAAGCACTTGATACCGATACCAACAATTTTGTTAATCTCTCGTATCCACCAATCATCTCTTATTGGTTTTCGTGTGAAAATTTTGGACAACATCGTTCCACGAAATGACGGGGTTAACTTACAGGGTAACAAACTGCACAAGAAAAGACATCAACGGGAATAGTACCTACTAATGCTTCATTCATTAAACTTGTAAAGTCAAGGTGTATGTTTAAGTTATAAGGAAGCACCGAAAAACCCTTAGATGGAATTTATATAACAAAGTTAAACAACGAACTAATGACTCATTTGTAGTTTCAGCTATTGACTAATGAATTTTAATTCTTGACTTAAACATGAATACTGAATAAACAACAACCTCTTCCAAGGAACAAAATTCTTACAATTCCAACATTGATCGAGGCCTTCATTTTAAATTTCAAAATAAAATTAACAGTCGAAAACCAGAAACTAATTAGTGAGACCAGAAAGTACCCTTTTCATTTCTTGAACTTTTTGTAGCGAAAATACAAATAATAATTTAATATTCGTTGTTTTAACTACCCTCGGTTTAAAACCGCCAATTATGGTACCACAGACATAAATCAAGGTAGTATTTGTTCAGATCTTAATTAAAATGCTCCTGGATGCAATTGTCTGGGATACAATCTGAACTAATTACCTTTGTATTCAAATATGTACTCCTGTATAGGTTAACTAAATAAAACCGGTAGCTGTATCGCACTAACATCCATTTACTCACGGCATGCGTAAGTGAAAGTAATATATGTAATTATCTCTAAAGGATATCATTTACTTTAATTGCTTTGATGATTGCATCATTCCCGAATTGATTACTTTTGTTACCACTTTTAAGCTGTAATGAAACTTTAACCAGTTCATCAGATTCTTCAGTATTATTATCACCATTTAAGATTTTTACAGCTGCATTTAGTTCTTGACCAAATTGGGGGCATTCTGTTACAGTTAGCCTTCACTTTAAGTTTATCAAGCTAATCGTTCTGATTTTTTTTTATTCCATTCAATACATAATTCTACTGATTTCTTTTGATGTCATTCAATAATGATCCTTATTGCTTGGTGTTTGCTCTTATTTAAAATGGATAACGTAATTTCATTATTAATTTAAAATATATTTTACTTTCTCATAGTTTCTCTCCGAATAATTGAAGATCAGACCTCGAAGTGACGATGATGAATCAGAGCTGCGAACTGAATGTGATTGAATGACACTTGTATTGAATGAATGGGATGTGTATGCACGAGCCGTGTCAGCTTGCTAGTCACTTGTCTCAGTCACCTACTAATACATTTACATCAAATAGCACAAGTCAATCAAATAGGGCTGGGAGATCAGCAATTGATATATGTATCTGTGTTTAGCATGGTATTAAAAATAAAGGATTAATAAAAACTACATGATGATAAGCTATATTTGATAGTAAAAATCTTAATCTGTGAAACATTTATTCCTTTATAATTCATAAATGTTTTAATGTCAAAAATGTATGGTTAAACAGTCGTTAATCATTACTTAACTTACTTCATTAATCTGCAAATTAATATCGACAATGTAACAGAAAATGTAGTTGTCTAATGATACTACAGAGAAAGTTTTTATTTAAACCTTCCTTTTATGTATACCCTCGTTTCAGTCTACCGAAACCCAAACCAGCATCAAAGAAAAGTATAAAGGATAAAACAACAGATTCGTTTAACTAAAATACAGGGATTTTATCTACAGCGCGCAGCGGTTAGCTTTAGGCTATTTGAATAGCAAATGATGTATCCATTTCGGGTGCGATCATCTCTCCGATATCCGATACTAAATTAATACTCTTTTACTTCGATAAACAAACAGATATTTGCATATCTCGATGAGGCATTTAGTTGATTTCTTCTGATATGGAAATAGTCAATGGTTTTGATACTTTTGCCTGAGCAAAAAGATGTGACTTAAATGTTAATGTTTAAAAAAGCTATGAAGAACGTATAGCACTCCGATTGTGAATTCAAGAAATATAAAATTTCTTCATTATTAGGTATATTATGCATAATGAAGTAATAATTCTTGAGCCAATATTAATTGACACAATCCTTTAGTAGCTTTTCAGGTTCTATCACTACACTGTTATTTTTAGCACTCTAGTGTTTGTAAACGTTATCTCAAGTATAAATAAACATCAAAAGGTTTAGAGGGAAAAAATCTGTGCTGCTTTGTTTAAATAAAACTTTCTGACCTAAGTACCAAAACCTATTCGTCGTAGTTACTATCGTTTAATCCGATGTTTATTTGTTTTGCCGAAAACAAGCGAGTTGCCAGGATAAGTAATAGCTTAATATCACGTTGTGTCGGCGGAGGTGGCTGGATTCTCGGCTCCACGCCGATTCGGAGGCCCGCTTAGCAAATGTATGTTATTAGCAAAACCGACGCTTTAACAAACAACTGCCTGTAACAATAGCCCCACGCAACACCTACGAAGTTTATAGCTCGCGCCTGGGAACAAGGATCCTTAAAATTCTCGCTTACATGTACAAACATTTTGAACAAGAAATTAACACCACCTTTTAATGTCCTACATCTACCTTGTTTATCTGACTGTGCATTAAAAATATCAGCAAAACGTTTGAACTAATTTAACTTGCATATTCATAACTGCATTAAGTTTCATCTAGATACGCCATCAGAAAAACGAAATAAAGGCGCAAGTGTCTCTACTTACTGCCATAAAGTGTATAACTACTTAATATTACCCGCGGACTTTAAGTGATTCCACAGTCAAAATGTTAAAAGATAAAAATATAATAAAATAAAAACTGATGACAGATTTAAAATTAGATAAATATCTCGCGTACTTTTTCAGTTGCTTCTTTTACATTTTCGAAGTAATCACACCGAGAGATCGGCGAAAATTATAAATATTACTTTTATGTTAATTTATTGCGCCATTATTGCTTTTATTATTAACATCATTAACAGGGTGGTGGTTTACCGGCAACCGCTGAAAATTAAATGTAAAGCGCTGCAGCAGGTAATGAAAGCGGCTGAAAAGTATGTTAACAGAGAGGCGAAATTCAAAATGCCGTCTGGCGTTGTAGTAAAAATTCTTGAAAAGATTCACATTATATTTGTACTAGCTTCTGTCCGCGACTTTGTTCGTGCAAAATTTCTTGTTTCGCTATTACCTACTTCGTTTTCGCTTAGCGTACTTTCTCTTTGCTCGGATCCTAAGGATCCTAGGGTGATGTCAAATAGCCTGTAGCCTTCCTCAAACGCGAATTGAACTATCAAATGTAAAAACAATTTTTCAAATCCGACTGGTAGTTCTAGAGATTAGCGCATTCAAACAAAAAAACAAACTCTTCAACTTTATTATTATTATAAAGGGGATAGGAAATAGATTAAACTTATTTCAAACATAGTTTTAGTAGGTAGTTTTAGTTCTGCTAAATTTGAGCACAATATTCTAGCATATCTTCACATTCTTTACATTCAACAACAACGTATAATAAACGTTTAGCTTGAATCTTTACCACAACATAAGTTGCGCTGAAAGGCCACCCATCTAGCGCCCCACGCGGCGTCCCCCGCCACTGTGACGGATCCCGGGCACGCCCCTCATTTGTTATACAAATTTTATAATACCCTCCGAGCTAAACTACTAAAAGCCCTCAAAGTCGCTTAATATTGCTTAGGAGCTGCGAGTCTGCGACTAATACGAAATCAGAATCTGCGCTTTTAAATATTTGATTCGGGAGATTACATTTTTCTGCGATTTATGATATTGGTAATAAAGACATTCAGGACCATTTGAATTTTTGATTACTTGGGCACTTAATAAAAAGCACTTTCCCTTTAGTAGAAAAGATTCCTAACCCGATACAAAACTTTAGATTCAGTCTAACAATCTTAAGTAATACACTCAAACTTATTTAATTTAAGTATGCGTATACACGTCACGTTGCAGTATAAAACTGATTTACATCCGTCACCTCACACTGCAGGTCCAGTTGAAAACCAGCGTTATACACTAGTTGACTGGTATTTTTGCTGAAGTGGGCGTTTTTGGAGCAGTCGTGACCTCAGTCGGCACACATTCCTGCTAATTTCTTACATCGCTGTTAGCACTTTTTACTTGTTTTTTATCTGATTTATATCATATTGTGTGCCTTTTAGTCCGTGCTAAATAAATGTATATTTTTTCTTTCTTTCAAGATATTATTGTTCAGTGCAGAATATTGCTCTCATGCATTTGAAAACAATATTAAATCCAATCATTTCCACATGACTGCAAGTACAAACAGTAAAACAACTACTGATCCGTACGCCACAGCCAATGTTATAATCCGTTGAAGGCCGTGAAGACATTTCATTAAATTCTCTATCACCCGAGGACAATGCAATTGTACGGGGGCAATCGAGATTGAGACGGCAGAAGCGTATTGCACACCAGGCCTCCGGCTGGTGGTGGTACCGCTCCTTGATTAAATAAACCTTCAAGAGAACGTCACGCCGGCGGCCCCACGTGTCAGTCTTCGGCATATCGCACGGGCTACATACCCGCGTGTCATTCACTCGCTCGCCATTATTTACCATTCAACCGCGCATTATTGTTTTTTCATTAATCACAATATCACCTACCGCTTTAAAATCTCCGCTGTAACTGTCTGCATCTGTTTCACCTTTTTTTATTTCATGACGTATATCACAGTTCTTACTCTGAATTCCTGACCCAGTTATGTTAATATGCAACAATGAGATTACGATATTTTTATTCGTTTAATTTTATTGGGTCCTTAAATTGAGTCTTCAAAGAAGAAGATTTCGTTATCAATGTCATAAATAATACCAATGGCTATTTGTTCTTTATGAAAATTATGCGCATGAGGGACATTTATTTAAGTAAACTAACGATGTGTAGTTTTTGCGAGACATCTTCAGGAGCTTCTATTAATATTCATTACATCAGGCAAGTTGTTTATATCCCTTTACCTTATAGGCGAAATGGTCCAAGTCGCAACCTTGGGGCACTCGCGGCGGTTCGCAGCAATTTGTTAAGATGTAGCAGCTATTTGTCTACAAGAAACAACATTTATCACTTGCGTGTGCAGTAAAGTTGGATGCTTCGTCTACTAGTCTCAATTTATGATACCATTGTGGAATACCTAACTCGCCAACGTTTTATTTATATGTTATTTTAAATATTCCAGTTAATACGATACAAAGACAATGATAAACACTTAATAGGAGAGTGCAAAAAAGAAAGTATCTCGATCTCGACAGACTAGCTAGACTCTAATGAATCGAAAGTACGTGGACGTGCCGTGGATAAAAAATACCGTTACTGATGTAATGATTTTGATAAACTTATACCTGCTAAATAAATAATTATGTAAATTAAAGAATTTAATAAATGTACATTGACGTCAATAACATCGAATACGCAATTAAAATATGTTAGGATTTCAAATAAAATTACGAAAACCCACATTTCGTTCCGCCCAAAATTATGACTTAATAAAATGTAACGTGTGCCGTAACTCACGGAGTGATAAAAGGGGCTATGACAGCTATGCTGCTCAATGCTGTATGTGTGGAATCTATTAAACACGCCTCACCGACGCACCACCACACAATAATTTATGTTGCATTATTTTGATAGCACCTTAATTATCATACAGGATCCGGGAGTAGTTAATTTTGTTAACTGAAGGATAGCAATAAAACTGTATTATCAATTCGCGGTTTTCATTGCCCTAGAAGACAAAGTGTTGTAACTTGATCTTCGGTGTGTCTTCGGTCGTCCATTGAAAAAAAATATAGGTCTCGTTGCAAGAGTATCATAGCGGATTGGTTTATTAGAGACTCAAATGTATTTGTTCCAAAATGAATGCCACAATCACGCTGCCAATATGCATAAATCAATAATCAAACAATGACCTCGGTACGGTAAAGGAACTTACATAAGTCAGTTGCATCTCTGGAAGCAAACTAATAAATTCAAAGGATTGACTCGGCGGTGTGGTGAGAACTCGTCCATTTACAGAAGCCGCCATATTACAGGAGCATAAATCTAAGCGAAGTCATCCGAGTGTCGTCGGACGCCCCGCTCGCCTCGTGAATGGACCGATATGAAGGATGGCCCAGGCTTGGGTCCGAGCCCCCGGACCTCGCGACGCCGCATCTCAACCACCGCCTTAAACGGGACGTTTTGACAACCGCCGATATGTGAATTGAAATATGAAAGCCGCTGATACGAGTGACTCGAGTATTGATGTCGGAAAATAAAATAAACATATTTAAGTACGTTGCTCCGATAATATGAGTGGGATATGTGATTTAAAATATTATTTAAGAAATGTTGTAGACGACATTCAACGTAGCCAAATAAAAGTATTAGGAGAAGAAAGGCTACACGTTACATCCGAGGATTCTTGTGTAAATGTAAAAGATCCAGACTTATTATAAATAAATTCACCACTCTTTAATCATTTCTTCTGAGGAGTCGACGTCAATTTGGCGGCTCTGAGCTCGAATTCAAAGCTGATGAAAAAAACACAATGGGATTATGCAGGCCTAATGGTCCACCGAACATGGGCATTAATCTCGTCATACAATATTGATGTTTCCACAATTTATTGCCGGTGCTTAGAGGAATCACAAAGTCAAAACGGCTTATTAATGTGTGAAGAAACTCACCTACTCTGGAAACCGTTCCCATGTGACATATTTTTATGAAACCCGCGGGGGCTCGTTAGCAGAATATTTCGTTTTCATCCGCAGAATACAATTGAATGTCAAACTCAAAAACATAAGTCATAATTTTAATAATCTTATCTATATATGAATGCTTATTCGTTTTCGGGAGCGGCAAAAAGATACTATTCTCAAACAAACACACTTCCAAAGTTAAAAAATACCTTTAATATAAATGAGGACTTGAGTTTTAAGAGGCGGTGCCATTGTAGGAGACTCAGAGTTGACTTTAATCTGCTTAAAATCAGGAGACATTCGCTTCCAAAGCACGTTTCGTGATTGAATAAGATTTAATCTGTTTCCCTGTACGAACAGAAATCCCCGTCTCCCTCAATGAATCCTTAATCGTTGAATAATTTACTATAGCATGCTTGTTCTTAGTTGTGACTATAAATAAATCAGTCAAATATTTAATAATTCTCGCATTTGGCGTATGGGAACATAAATTATCATTTGGTTTTATGGAAACTTCAGTATCTTGTTAAGCGTCTCTTCATTCTATAGGTATAGTCTGTTTTGGCTCAGATCACGGATTATGCTGTTTCATTGTCTTCATTTCAAACGCTAGGGTGGATAAGCAAGCTCTGCTTGAATTTGATAGCATAGCAGAATTAAACACTTTGGGTAATGTTGTACATAATATATGTATTGAATAGTTTGACCTTGGGAGTCAATGTTCATAAATAATATTTTGGAGGTAAAAGCTTTTACCATCACCAACCTCGATACTAATTAACTGCGAATCATGACTTAATTAAAACCTCATTACGTTTCACGACTTTTATTTCTCTTTTTGTCTTTAAGTAAGCGATAAATAAAGCAATAATTTCATACTGATACTGGTCTGATGTTATTCCTTCGGCGGTACCATTCAGGGGCGTAACGTTTTATTGCAATGCAAATCTGTGCTTTTTCCCAGTAATAAAAGTATTTAGATGGCAACACGTGACGACAGGCGCTGCGGGCAACACCGGGACGCAAATTATGGCAATCTTGACACCTACGAGGCGCTAACTGGGCTGCACCCTGCAATTTTCTCGACGTGCAACACCGTAGCTCCAGTACGTACGGTCGTTCGCTGCCGGCGCGGGCGGCGGTATGCGGGCACTGATTTGCTTCAATTTACGCCCATGTATTTCTAACACGCGTTTTATTATTGTTTTGAACTTAAATTAGACGAGAAATATGATGTTTCTGCTGCTTATATTGTTGCGGAACTGTATGGGGCGGTTAGAGGTAATTGTCCCTTATTGCGTACTTGCTGATGCGTACGTGGAAGGTGCTTAATTTTCAGTGACGGTGTAGTTCGATGATCTTTCTAATTATACGGAAGCTTTGATGGTTGTTTTATTTCACATATTTTATGGCATCACGAATAAATCGCATTCATTATAAAACTATAACATCACACACTACAACGCGTCACGCGATTGTTATTGAATTTGTTTATGTAAAAAATCACGCACACGAGCGCGTTATCTGCGTCCCATCGCGTAGCGCGTTGTGGTGTGTGATCCGCCTAACTGCTTCTAATAGGTATCATAAATTGAATTGTATCCACATTAAAACTCACCTAGTTGTAAAAGTTAATTCGGACCAACCAAACATTTGGTTAACTTTAAACTAAAGCACCAAACTCTTAGATAAATATGAAAGTGCGTAACATTATCTGATACATAAGACTTCCTTCTGCAGGTTGTAGAACAAAAGGCGAGAGATAAGATCTAGAGTTCAAAGGCGTGTGGCGCGTAGCTGCCGAACGCAACCGTGTGTAATACAGTCCACCGGAGCGCTCCCAGCTCCCACGTACCGGTCTACCGACCGGACGGACGGACGCCGAACGCTCGAGAAACAATAGCCACCCGGACAAAACGAAACCGATCGATTTTAAAATCACAACCGCAATCTTTGCGCGGTGTAATCTTGCAAATATTTATTATATGTCAAAACAATATGCCGAAATGGAACGCTTATTGCGGTTTTTACAAATGTGTCTGGTTTGCTGCGAGCGCTCGTTAGCGTGAGGTACGACGCATTGTGGGGGTACAATGGAGGGCGGGGCGCGCCCGCGGCGCCTGCGCAGCGCGGGAAATCGCTGCCCAAGTGTTCCACATTTAAATCAATGACAGACGCGGTGAACTATCCGCTCACGCAACAAGACACGCGTCTGCATCTTTCTCCTTCAAACGTTAGTGCATCTTTAAATAAAACGTCAATAAACGCGTTTTCAGTTGTGGGCTCCTTTAGTATCGCACATTACCGAAGCATGAATGTGCTATCAAAACTGACTGTGACTAAAAAATATTAAGAATTTTATTATTTATTTTTATTAACGTATAATTTGGCCAGAAATTGGCCTTACATCTTTAATGGTTTAATTTGGTTCACATTTTACGATTCCAATACAAAAATATGAATTCAATGAGCCAAAATATTCTTTTAAGCGTATCGCCGCCCGTGAAGCACTTCGATACGACTTACAAAAAGTAATTAAAGTTAAACTCGCTGCTCAAACCAAATTCCCTAAACATATCGTTGATACGGATCGCAATTCATTATTTCAAATATATTTATTATATATCTGCAAGCATATTTTATTTTAATTCACGTACCCGTAAATTACACCGTTATTAAATATCCTTTAGGACATACTTATGTTTCTCATTTTTAGGAACAATCTTAAATTAAAATCAAAAGTAAGAGGGGACGTAATGAATTTCTTAATCCTTCGTCTGCTACAAAATATCACGAAACTCTTGTAATTACTTATCTATAAAATAAATCAGCAAAAAAAATTAAAAACAGCGAGCCTCAAGAAACCTTTAATTCCGTTTAAGTATGTACAATACCCGTCACTCATACACTCAGTCAAAGCATCCACTTATCCTACATTGTCTTCAGAGCTCCTGTAACCGGTTCCATATCTTATTAAGCCTTCTATAAATAAATAATATCATAACATCCCAAAAGTCCCGTTGTTTCCAATAGCGTTTATGGCGCGTGGCGGTCGCGAGCAAACGCGCGCTGCCACAGTTTTACGACAAAATAATATTCTTTAATTATAATGGAGCGTCGTGAAGTAAAAAGGCGGCGCACGCGACATCTGTATTAAATTTTAATGGAATAACAGTTGCACCTGCGTGCAGTCGGGTTTGCGCGAGAGTCGATCACTACGCTCCGATCCCAAGAATCTGCTAAGTGTATCTAATTAAAAATTAATTACTTCAACCTTTCCAAACACCGACGAGAATTCCTATAGCGATGCTCCAGATTTCAAGAAGCTAAGATTTAGCTTTTTGTTTGAGCATCAATTTTCTGTGAAAAAGGAAAGTAAATGGGTTCATTTTATAACCGTCATCATAGGTGTGCAAAAAACAATAGAAACCTGAGGGTGCGAAGGGACGAATATTAGCCGAAGCTCACTAGTATTCGGCTAATATTCGCCAATGCAACAAAAGTACCTACAGCTACACGTATTGAGCGTTGGTAAAGTATTTAATTGATATGATAAACTTGGCATTTATCTACCAAAAAGAATTTTGCAACAGCTTTACTGAAAACTTTCACCCCGCGCCACTGGTACTTAGCTAATATACCGTAACGAACATGTTGACTACATATCCAAACATTTACAACGGAACGAATCTTTGCAGGCGGCGTTACAATATTTATGACGTGCACCGCACTTAATAATTAATGTCACTCATGAGGCTTCTCATTAAACGCGTAACACACTTACAAAAAAGTTCATTCTCATTACAGTTTCCTTGTCTGGTAAAAGCACTTGATGTTTTCAACCATATTTAGGTAAGAGTATATATCTCTAAGGGAAATAAATGATCCTTCTATGTAACAGGTTTTCAACACGTGCCTGTAGACTAGTTTTCCGTTGAAAAGGAAAACTGGTTTAAACATTTTCTTTAATAAACCAAAAGTTAAATTAGTTAGTTAGTGGTATCGTACGACGAACTACAAACCATACAACTGTATGTGACAAAGAGTTTAATCGAAAACACAAGCAACGATTTATAAAGAACATGGTGACTCAGAAAGCAGTTAATTAGACACAGTGTGTAAAACCTGCAGCTTTTCCTTAAGATTTCAGAGAAGAAATAATCACATTTTCTATAAGGCAAGTGTAAGGGTTGAAGATCATTTTTAAGATGGAAAATTGCACGCAGGAACTCACCACCAAGTAAATACAAAGGAATCTTTATCCTTATTGCACGTCCGCTGCTTATATACCTAGAACCTGATTGCATGGTAATTCATAAAGACAACTTAGAAAAGCAGGAGTCACAAATCACTTTAGGTACTTAACCTGTGTACTTAACTGCGTAATTAATAACACAGCTGAGGTAGGTACTGGTCATTATAACCGCCTCGGGTCCATTCTAGTTACCGTCACTTTGTATAAATTATATAAAAATAAGCACGACTAGAAAGGGATGGGTATATGGTGATTGGTGTAGATCAGAAAGTGATGGGCGAGGTGGCAAGGGCAGGTGTCACGGGACATCTGCTGGCCCACAGACAGGCACGTGGCTCAACCCTATAAACCGACCTCTACGACTTCCAGCCATAGGAAAAACTTAAGAAATCCTGTAATAAATAAGACCCTTTACATTTTAACGTAGGTGTTGCGGTTTTTCTAATTTGATTTAAAAAGTCGAAATAAAAAAAACAGTTTAATAGTAATTTAAGTACCCTATATAACTACCCTTCCAGGCTAATTCTTTTAAATAAAACAAAAGTCTGTTATTTATTTAGTCACACGCAAATAGGTACATAATATTAAGGTAGAGAGAAAACACATCGAGAAAACTTGACGCTACGACTATTTTTTTTTTTTTTTTTCAGTATTTGTGAAATAATATTGGTAATACTAATTCAATCAATAACACACTAGCTTGATCTACAAAAAAAATAATAGAGTCGGTCACAGAATACAACAGAGGGGCAATTCTCGTAATTTTAAGAACGTTCACAGTCTGTGGGGCAATTCTCGTAATTTTAAGAGCGTTCACAATCTGATCTCAGTCTCAATCTGTCAAAAATACCTCAAATTTCCCTACATTTTGACAAGTTATTGACATTTGTTTGTCGCCGAGATTAGACTGCGACCAGATTTTGAACGTTTTAAATTACAAGATTGGCCTTCTGATCTCAGTCTCAATCTGTCAAAAATACGTCTGATTTCCCTACATTTTGACAAGTTTTTGACTTTTGTTTGTCGCCGAGGTGAGGCTGCGACTAGATTTTGATCGTTTTGAATTACGAGAATTGGCCTTCAGATCTCAAACTAATTTCGAGTTTGGTGGAAAAGAGTTCAACGCGTTGACAGTTGGCGTTGAATATTGTAATTTTGTATAGTTTTTTTTTTTTTCGATAATAATCTTTAAAATTAAAATAAGGTTATAAATTATTATAAGGTACTTATGTTAAGTACATCTGTGTGTCGTTTTTTCAAAGCCAACTTTTTTGCCAATTTCTTTTCTTTGTAAATAATATATATCCGTGGGTACTGCAATATAACTTTGAAGGTAAATTTTAGTTATATTGCATTTCCAGGGAACTGAAAAATAAAAAAGCAATGTATGTTACATGTACATTTAATTTTCCATTTTTTTTTTTAAATATTTGTTGTAACTTTCTGCGGGAATATGTGGGATGTGATAGGGTTGTATCGATATAGTGTTTTAAAAAACTTTTAGGACATGGGACAATATACTTAATGACAGATTAATGGAGTAGTCAAGGTTGCATGCAGAAATATTTTAAGAGCTAAGGTTTAAAATAACATGTCATCAGTAATGCAAATAACTAGAGTTAGTTCAGACTTACATGGAACAAATTATTATTTACGGTAGCCCTAAGGTGATCAAACAAATTTTACGATTCCACCCATTTCTTGTACAGTTTACCATATCCTCAAAGACATCGCTTAACATTATGCAACTCCCATATAATTTAAAGAGACAAAATTTATAAGGATCTCCGTCATCACGGAATTATAATCATTACTCAGATACACGATCAAGATGTTTGCAGAATAACATAGCCGCCTTCCAATATTGATAATATATTTCAAATAATAAATAGCTGATAATTAATTAATAATATTTCATTTGCTAAGTAGTGACCCAGTGGTACAATGGCCTTACGAGTTGTAGGTCGTGGATTCGTACCCAGGCAGGCGCATTACTTTGTGTGAATTACTTCAACACCACTGCTCTCAAAACGGTGAAGGAAAACATCGTGAGTAACAAACCGACATGTCCTAGAACCAAAAATGGGCCCGCGTGGTAGATTACAGCCCACTTCCTCTTTAAGAGAGGAGGCCTGTGTCCCAGCAGTAGGAACATTAAAGACTGATTATGTATGTATGTTATGTATTTCATTAAAGTTAACTGCTCAAATCAAAAACCAAAAAGTAGGATGACTGCGGAAACACTTCGTGCGGTCTGTCTACCGATTCCCTAAAAAGATAATCAAGAAAACTTTAAAAAATATATAAATAAGTGCAAAATAGCGCACATATTATTTAATTATAGACATTAAAAGTACAGTAAACGGAATATGAAATCCCTTCGTATGTGAACCCATTAAAATAACTGGGACCGGCTGAAACTCGATCCACCTTTACTTTTTGTTACCGAATGGTAGTCGCGCCTGTCTTCGACAGAACTTAGATGTTATCAACATAAAATAATATTATCCTGCCTCTTGTTATTATTCCTCTGCTCATGATAACGAAAATTGTATGATTATACTTCGACGCATTGTAATGTGCATGTGCAAATTTCTTTTATAAAAAATTACAACACATTTTGTGCTTCTTCTTTCCCAGGTTTCAGTCACCCCTTGATGGATAATATGTCTTCTCATTAGACCGACACCGACAAAGAAAGGAAAAAAAGGAAAGGAAAAGGAAAGGACTGAAAGGAAAGAAAGGAAAGGTCTCGGACTGTACCGAGACCTTTCAGTATTAATTAGGTTATATGTGGTATTCAGTGTCTGTATATATGGATATTCATACCCACTAACTTAGATAGGAATACGTACTGTCCTGCTCACGAAAATACCCTATGTTTTTCTAAGTTTTAATTTGAACTTAGGTTACACTTGACAAATACTTACTATTACTACTACTACTGTTAGCCTGCAACATCCCACTGCTGGACAAATGCCTCTCCTTCTACTTCCAGCTCTTTCGATCCAGGGTTAAAGTAGACCACTGGTCGTTTGTCTTGTTCAGCTCGTCCCGACATCTTTTACGGGGTTTATCACGATGCCTTCTGGCTGAGTCAGGGTTCCACGTGGGTAGCGGGATCGTCCGGGTAGCGGGATCGTTCGAAGGGTAGCGGGATCGTCCGAAAGGATTACCGCTGCCCTGGTACATAAAGGGCTAAGGAAGGAACACGGTTGGGTTTTAGTCAGTAAGAGTCTGACACTCCCTTCTGCTCTACCCAGAGCGGGAGGGGTCATTTGATGATTTCCCATACTCAAAAAACAAAAAAAAAAAAAAGGGTTCCACGTGGTGGTTATTTTGGCTCACAGCTCATTCGGCATATGGCAGACGAGGCTAGCCCAGGCCCATTCTAAGCGGCTTTTTGAGCAACGTCAGTAATTTGTAAATCCTAAATTTAAAAAAAATATATTTACCTCAATTTTTACCTACTATACATTACGTGATGATTGAGTTACTTACCACTGATTCATCATAACTTGCACTCAATAAAAATTTAACTAGAGATAGCATTGATTACACTCTATTCTAAAGTGGTTATCAACAGTTAAAATCCAATTTAAATGCATGTAACCCTGCAAAGCATAAACAAGACTCCTTGAAAATGGATGGCTATGAAAAATTCATGTGATTTATTAGGAATAAGATTGTGCTAACAAAATGCATCACTGCGGGATATAAGTAAGGAAGAATTTGTACAAAATGCACTATACTTCCAACTTAAGCGTATTTGTGGCTTTTTGTAGCTTAATAATTGGGAATGAATGTTAGGATCTAGGACTTATTCATACAACAAATGCTGTAGCTTCTAGTCTTGCAGATATATTTGCAGCAATAAATATATCCAGTTAAATTGAAGTCGATATAGTAAGCCTATAACATCGTAAAGTACGTGAAATCAGTTTTGCTGGAGCTTACCATAGACAATGACATGACTGCGTTTTGATTAGAGATTTGTATAGAGATTTATCCACAAAATTTTACTTGAAACACATAAAAGCGAAGAAAAATTACTAGAAAGCTTTTTAACACGAAAACATCAGGCGTTTCCAGTTTACACTACCTACATCGGCGTTAACGCCTTCTACTTTTACCGGAGCATCATGTATTCCAAAAACAGTTGCTCCTTCCACTCTCTCAGTAAAAAAATGAACGTTCCCATCTAGACACAGAAAGTAGTCACAGTTTAATTAAGAATACTATTTGCTTAAATAAATAAACCCAAAAGTGAACAAACAAACATATTGTTTGCTTAATAAATGCAGAACAGCAGTAATAATAAACTATAGATATCCCACTGAACTAGGTCCATGTCTCAATTGATTACCTTCACGACTCTGATGTATTTTCGATGATACCATGCGAAGTATTATTTATTATAGTACCGACAGGAATTTATCGATATTTACACCCTTGTATTTAGATGGGCACTAAAAATCAACTGTTGAGATCAAAATGCTGGACGACCACAATGGCTGTGTCTATTTTTAGACAAGTGTTTTAATAGATTCTGATAGTACGGTGACCATGAAGAGTATTACAATACAATTCGCAATTATTATAGTATCTAGAAACTAATCAATTTGATATTGGTTAAAAAACACTAACAGACTCTTTACGATAGTGATTTCTCAGCATTACTATACTTTACAAATGAGATGTTCTGCTAAAAGGATAGACTGCTCGTAAGACGATTTGCTTAAATGCCGTTTTGCTATTACGACCATTTGCGTATTGGACTTTTCGATACGAAGGGAAAATAAATACCAACTCTTGTTAAAAATGATAATCCATAACATGAATCAATCGATTGAGTATATAGCTCTGGATTGAAGAACCAATTACTAAAACTCAAAATATAATTGAAGTTCTTAAACAAAAATGTTTTTGGAACACATTCGTTTTTGGTTTTTATAGACGTAATTATGAAAGATTAGAACAAAAACTATAAGTAGGTATCTACTTTACGGAATAACATTTTAGTTGACTCATCAGGCGAGTAAATACGAGCAAACATTACAAAAAAGAACAGTAGCAAGAGGCAGGTTGATCAAAGCCAACTGATACCTGAAAAAATCCTTAACAGAATCAAAAACGCCGTCACCACATTCCTAGGCACGCGACACCAGGGTCCAAGACTGGAAACATTGACGAGTTTCCTAAATAGGAGTCCACCTCACACAAGAATGCTGAACTTAATATAAAAGGAACCGCAAAAACGTTGCTACATTAGCATGACACTATGACTTTACAATTAATATGGGCCCATTAACTAACTCTCGAACTTGAACTTAGGTACGTTGGTATGCTAAACACGTTTATAGCAAACTGTTATTACTACTGTAATGTATTTGCATATTGAAGATTTTTTTTTGTGAGTTATGCATGACTTTAAAATTGTACCGTGGGTTGAACTCTGTTTGCTGTTGGATTATGCTAGCAGAGATATGCAAATCGTAGTTATCTTTTCATTTGGAAAAGTTAAGTTGACGGCGGTGAAAATTATTACGTAATACAAATTCATTAATTTCTATTTTAAGTTTTAAGGAACGTTAGCTGTTTGCTACAGGGAAGTAATTTCTCATTGGATAGGTATAGTTTTGATTATCTGATAGATACATACCTGTATATTTTCATGAACAGAATCCTTCGATAGAGAGATAAATCACTTATTTGGTGCTACACAGAAAAAATATAACACTTAAATGCCCAATTAAATGATAATCCCTAAGTAAGAACATATAATTTGAAAAATAAATGCAAATTTACCGAAGTGGTGAAAATATATCAAATTAAAAACTATATAGATATATTAAAAACAAAAAAAGTACTACGATGTACCTATTCGGTGAAGAAAATTCAGATTAAAAACAAACAAAGTCCGATGTCCATCTCAGGATTGCTCCAAATGGGAATCCAGCCCAGCATGTGTCAAGCAAATATACCTGACGCTGATATCCTGCTGGATCCCTGAATTTAAAGTGCAGCGATATACGTCTAGCAGACGACCTAAATACGCGAATGATGTGTAGAAGAAGTGTTATGTGCAGAGTGAAACTATGTAAATATGCAATTTAAGTTATGTATTCTATAGTAAAGTTCATTGTTTATTGTATTGGGACGTTCTTAAATGTTCGAAGATATATATTGATTGTATATGCTGGTTACATGGCTTATCACATTATAAATATCTGTTATTTACTTCATATTTCACGGTTGACATGAACAGAAGTCTCGCAATGTTCAGAATATAGAAACAAAAAACAGTTCTGGAGAGCTACGAACTAAACAAGCCAACATGTTACTCCAGCAGCAGCAACAAAACAATATTACTACAACATACTTGCCGTAGATTCAGACGTACCTTGCACTTGTAAAGGTTGCATTGTATTTATTATCACAGAGCAATGTCTTCTTCACACAGTGCATATATGTATCTGTGTTTCATTTATTTCACTGGGCATTGTATTCTAAGAATGGTAATGGAATGCGTTTATCAAGAGTTCATTTGCCAGGACATTGATTTAGACATGTTCTAGTAATAGGTAATAGGTGATACGGGCTGGTGTCCGCAACTCCACGTCAATGCGCGTATTTTGCATAGTAAAGTTAATTTACATATTTGCACTTCAATTATGAAGACATATTAAATTTAAAATAAAAAAAAATAATCAGGTACGCCTAAGGTATAATTTGATTATTTTGTATGATAAGTCAAAGGTAGTTGATTTAATCAATAACAACGTTACAGCAGGTCAAACATTTAGATCACTTGAATTTGAAATCACAATGTGGTGTATCACAGCTGAAGTGGAAAAATGTCAACTAACTTTTGGAGGCCACTGTATGTTCTAGTAATGCAGGTATGGCGCTAAATAAGATTAGTACCTAGAGAATGGCTAATGTGTAAATGTCTGTACCTACAGGAAGAATAAAAATAAATCATGGATCTTAATTTTAGTCGATTTGAAGGTTATATTATATTTGTCTATGGTTACATATTTGTTTTTTCTTTCTTTTTTAATTTGCAGTTTTAGATAATGTGATTTGTGATAGGTACTTTTACTTTCTCAAGGTATGTTTCGTAGTTTATTTATTTTTAAGTTAAGGTTGTGTAACCACTAACTCCCAAAATACAAGCTTGACTTAGTTTGGGAGTTGGCACATAATCTATAATGTGCTGCTGTACAGCCATCAAACATCCTGATGAATTATACTTCATAAATTAAGTTTTTGTTGTACTTTGAGAGCGAAACAAAATGTATTTATTTATTTCATTTATTTATTTGTTTTTAGCATGAAACGTTATAATTTTTTAACACTACATCATGCAAAAATAGGGCAGACCTTTTTTAATTAACAAAATACACACACGTTGTAACGGAATTTTGTATTCATTTTAAATACGTAAACGTACCGAGAACGCACTTAGTTCCTCAACCCGATTGTATTAATTGCACGGACATAAAGCATCGGACATAAAATTGTGATACCATTATACGACTATAATTAATAAAACAAGATAAAGGTGGAGTTGTCGTTTGTTTGATTGCAAGAAACACCGAAATATCCAATTTCCCGGCGCAGTGGTAAATCTTGATTTTATTAATCCCAATTTACCATTTACATTATTACTCGCACGTTGAAACAAGGGTAATAAACACGCATATCAATTACCTATGTGCAGCCAATAAAATATTGATTGTTCTCAAATTAAAAAATTGAATAAACAAAAGCCATACTAGCTAGAAAAATCGGTCATAACTCTTAATAAGCATATCTGCTTTCGAAGATGTTAAATTGCCACCATTGCTAATTCAGTAGCAGCGAACAGTTTAATTATTTGTTATAGTAATTTATGTTATCTTGTCATTCAGATCTTTATCGTGAGATCAAAGCGCGAATACTAAAGATAAATAATTCATATTATAAAAATATCTAGATTTTAGCATCATTAATAAACCATGCCTATAGCTCACATAGATCGTTATCAGCATCTATTAGATTCGCTATCTTGATGACATCAATATATTTTGTTGTATCAGATTTCGCTTGAGATTGAAACATGATTTATTATATTTTTAATTGGAATTTGATCCGTAGACGACATTTAACTTTAAAATTGCTGGACAATAAAATCGTAACAATGATTATCGGCGATCGAGATAAGGGACTTCCGTTGATCCGTCAGATTATAGTTTTTATACGTTCGCAATCACGTATTTTAATTGCTAATCGAATTTTAGTGTTTGCTTCGACGACAACACCAATTTCTTCCTATGCTTTTTATTAAGCTATGATATGTAGCTATACAGCCAAATTTAGGCGAAATACAAACTTAATACGTCTGTTCTATGATCGAATTTGGCTTTGCTACTCATCAGTGACCTCATGAAAGGAAAGAAAATTAGTCTAGACGGTGAAAAGGACAAGGTATATCCCACCAGGTATATCCCACCAGGTATATCCCACCAGGTATATCCCACCAGGTATATCCCACCAGGTATATCCCACCAGGTATATCCCACCAGGTATATACCCCCAGGTATATCCCACCAGGTATATCCCACCAGGTATATCCCACCAGGTATATCCCACCAGGTATATCCCACTAGGTATATCCCACCAGGTATATCCCACCAGGTATATCCCACCAGGTATATCCCACCAGGTATATCCCACAAAAAACATTGCATATAAAGTAGGTTGCCACGACAAAGTTATCAGAGGGGCAATTCTCGTAATTTTAGGAACGTTCACAGACAGAGGGGCAATTCTCGTAATTTTAAGGCCGTTCACAGTCTGATCTCAGTCTCAATCTATCGAAAAATACGTCTAATTTCCTTACATTTTGACAAGTTTTTGACTTTTGTTTGTCGCCGAGATGAGAATGCGGCTAGATTTTGAACGTTTTAAATTACGAGAATTGGCTTTCAGATCTAATGTAGAGCCTCGCCCCTAACTCGACAAGGCCTATCTCTATAAACCTTACATCTTGGTCAAAATGTACAGCTTGACCGTTTCACGGCCCTCGCAGACGCACTCCTATGGGCTTATGGTAAGAAATTAAGTTACTGGTCGTTAATGTTATGTCATGCAATATTTAGTTCAATGATGTGGCCAAGCCATACATGTTTAACAAGATGTAAGGTTTGTAGAATTAGGGGCTTGGCTCTATATTAGATCTGTTACCTTGTTAACCATGAAAGCTTTATGTAAGTCTTGGCAACTTTACATGCAATGTTTCTGGTGGGATTTCATTTCTTATTATAATCTGCATTCGCGATTTATTTGTCAAAAATGTACACAAATATGGGTTTATGGAAAAATAACTTTAATTCCTACACAATAAAGTTTAGTTTACGCTGCAACTTCAAAAATTTTTAAGACTTTTTAAATAATTCTTGTCACTCTGAAATCAACTTAATTGCAACTGAAATAAAGTTGATATTTGTTTAAATTGAAATAACATAAAATAGAAACGTAAATTTGAATAGACCTTAACCCTGCTCTATTTCTTTTTATTTTAGCGGTGGTAATGTATTAATATTACATATACTTCCAGCATAGTAGGGTAAAAAGGTACTTCTTACATGCCAACAGTTACTTAGTTCATAGCTAACGAAAAAAGTTTGTTCTTCGTCATTTATGTATATTATGCTAATCTAGCTTTCATAACAAATGGAAGTACATCATACTACATATATACTGTATACTTATCATCCGTAAGAAACACAGACTCGCACCTCTCTTTAAGGCGGCTGGAGGGTGAAAGTTACAGATTTCTTAACTTTTTGTTGTTTGTGTGCAAATCCTTGCCTGCACACCAAATTTCAGGTTTCTAGAACTTCGTGAATCAGTCAGTTGAAGACGAATTCGACGTATTTTAATCCAAAGTATATTACCTAGCCATATTAAACTTTGCTCCTTTTTATAAGTCTGCTAACTACATTTTATACTGAGAATTTGAGCTCTCTAGTATTATCCAGGCCGTAGGTATGAGGGCTTAAAAATTTGACGAAACACTTCGAGAAAAGGTAGTTAGTGCCGCTATTTTTTGTTCTTGGCTCGTCTTGACGTGGGCACTACGGAGCCCTCAGATATTACGTCTTTCAAAAAAATATGTGTCAAAAACTCCCATACAAATCAATAGTATTATTTCCTTCCTCATCAAGTAAATATTTACAGTTATCACTATTAACTTCCTCCAGCTCATTGCCAACTCCATCATTATACGTAAGATTATTTCAAGGAAAACATTTATTTTCATTAAGTTTTTCGATCATCGACTCACGGTCCTAATTTCTAAGGTTTGATTAAATCGAATGGGCACAAAACAGAAGTATTCGTTGATTAGAAAGCAGATGGTCGACGTAATGAGCGTCATTTTAGACCCAGATATTTATATAAATGCTTACTTGTTTACGTTAACGTTCAGGGGCTCGTGGCTAAATAATAACAGCCGCAGGTCGGTCGAAGGTTAAGCTACGATTACCGAGGTCGCTCCGTAGATGGGTGACCATTCATAACATATCGAAACGTCTCCGTTCCTCGCCGTTAGTCCCGGCTGTCATTCGTAGATCTTTGTCAGTCGTTACGGGTAGTCAGAAGCCAAAAATTCTGAGAACCAGTCTTACCAGGCGGTATCGTGTTACCCAGTAACTGGGTTGTAGATGTTGAATAGGCAGTCGTTTCATGTAAAATACTGGTATTCAGCTGCATCCGGCTAGACTGGAAAGCGACCCCAACATAGTTGGGAAAAGGCTAGGCAGATCGATCGCTTACTTGTTTACGTTGAAAAGCACACTAAACCACTAATAACAAATCGAGTTCTACGCTACTTTAAATTAAAACTCAAGTTCCTTCCTATGAAACAGTTGATATTAAACGGAGTTTAAAGATTCAAATTAATTTTCTCTCAATTTCTGACAAAAGCGCTTACCGTAGAGTTCTCCTTATAATTTGGTACATCGTAGGTTCATCTGTACGGAGAGTGTAAAAGGCTACGCAAGTTCGACCACGAACTTGCGTGCTCCCTTTCAAAAATGATCTTCCAATGACAGGTTTGCTGACGCACGCAAGTTGCATACATATTGAATTATGGTCTAGTTTTTAATCCATACTTCCGATAGAATATGTCTTACATTGGTCGACTTAAATGACTTTCGCTTAACGGTGCATATTCCATACGTGCATAAATGCATATCAATCAGGTATTAGCGTGATGAATTGCAAAACAAATAATTATGTAAATTATCCTTCAACTTTTCTGTTACTTAACGCTACGTAGATAAAGTAGTACCTATATATGAAATCACAGCTGCAATCGTCACTTTAGGTCGAAATCGTCGTCTTCCGCGTGAACAAGTTAATCGTTCCTGTAATAAGCATTAGATTACCGTCCGACCAATTCCACTGACCAATTCCAATTTGTCTGAAAACCACAGCCACATAGATTACCTGCATTCAAACACACGTCTGCGAATGTAAAACATGCATAATGCATGTAATTTGCCTAATTGACGTCATATGTATATCACGCTGAACGAATTAACTAGATTATTCAATTTCAGTTGGAGCTATATTAATGTCTGATATCAAAATAGACTTATTAGAAAGGCATTAAGATACTTTCATTCATACCTATCGTCAATGAAAAGTCTAGAATGATTCAAGAAGATTGGATAAATCCTTTAGTTTTATTATTATTACGTGTTATCACCTATTTCTGAGATTGCTGGTTAACCTATAATAAATTGGTGACTGTGTAAGTTCGAGGCTATTGTGACCTATAGTACTCAAAATATATTATGCATAGAAGCTGTTGGTGTAACTTAAGAAATAAATACTCTGCAAGTTATATTTATAAATATGGTATTGACAGTCTACCGCACCTATGTTATAAAAAGTAACTGTTGATTAAACTAATCGTGTTTAAACCATTTCATAATTTAACTGACACTTGGCATGCATTACACCGAATGGCTCCTAAGCAAATAACTGGTACGATCACAGTGATCCATCATGTTTAACTTTGCAACATTTAAAGCAGCAAAACTAGTGAACGTTCATCCACTTTCATTATGTTTTGTTTCGGTTCAATTAATGCATTGAAAAAAGTATTGCCTAGCACTACTTAGCATATCTTTAGAGGGTTCCGTCCCTACAGCGATTCAGAACGAACATAACAAGACACCAAACCATTGGGAACACTACGTGCAATCGGCAACGAGCCACGAAGTGTTTCTCACGAAGATGAAAATATACCCATCGTAGTCAACATATACCATTTATTTATTTATTTATTTTATTATTTATGTCCACACGGTAAAATACATATTGATATGACATAATTATAATATGAGTACAAAGGTACTGCTTATTTCTTAAGAAATTTCTTCCAGCAGACCTGCGAAAGGAGAAGTAAAAAAAGAAATGTAGAGAAGAATAGTGTGTGGGAACAAGTAGAGAAAAATACCCACCAACCACCATGTGCTAAGTGCTTTGTGAAATGTGGTACATCTGGAATATGACTAGATACAATCTGACCATATTTTGACTTCCTATCAACAACATTATTCTTCTTCTTCCTCGTGTCGCTGGCTGTGTTTTAGATCTTGTAGGCCCAACACGGCTCCTATCGTGCCCTCTGTGTCCCTAAGCATGCAGTCAAAGTGACCTCTGCGCTGCCAGCGACGACGCTGTGAAACAAGATTATTGATATTTTTATCTGATCAACTCTATCACAACAGTCACGGACATGTATACCCAAGAGTATTCGTTTTAATTTCTTGAACCTTTAATGAGGAAGTCTACATGGAAAATTCAAGAAACTATAATTTCTCCAGGGTTCTCACCTCGACGGTACCCTAACAATTGCAACGCGCTATCAGTTAGGATGCAACCACGCCTTTTTTAAGGTGTGTGACGAAACTCGCTCGCGATAACATGCAACTATTTGTATTACAGCATTTCGTGATCACACAATACAATGCGTAACATCTAAGTACCAATATCAGTAACTGACGATAATTATCAACCGATAATTCTTTTGATTTCACAGTTGTGGATGCTGAGCGATTTTCCGAACAGTCCCGAAATCATCCGAGATCATCCGAGTTGGTGCAAATATTTGATATGGAATTCGGAAGTCGTTAATTAAAAACCCACAATAGTAGATAAAGACTGGTTTGTCTACTAGTCTTTGGCATTTCATTGTTACTATTTGTAGCAGACAGCGCGGCGGTGCCTGTTTACACAGACAATAATATATTAAATTCTTTACATTTATTCGATATCCAAAAAGATTTAGATACATATCTGTTCATTCAAAATTATTATTTTAGGTATAATTTTGTACCCACGCTTAGAGAATTGAAATATTAACTGGATTTTCCTCTAAGTTAAAAAAACAGTACAAATAAAACAGTCAAATAAGCCATAAGGAAATAAAGTAATATTTTCCTCATACGAAAAGAGAAAAACGAGTTTGGACTCAACCTTTTATTTAGTTTTTTTGTCATCAAGTGAACTTTTTCATATTCATATATTTATTTGCATTCCACAATGTTGTAGAGGTGTTACAAAGGCTTAAAGCTAAGGTACAATCATGGACGCTGTAGGACACACCAAAAAGTATAAAATTAATTCTTGAAATAAAAATAAGACACGAATTAACAATAAGCAATTTTTTAAATATGTTATTAATATTACATAAGCAAATATAACATTTTATTTTATTTTTGTTTACCTATCGTTTAGAGAATTGCAATATTAAATACATTTACCTCTAGGTATGTGTAAAAACATACAACATAAAACAGAGTAAAGAAGTTATAGGAAATAACACTTTCCTCTATTAAATCTTAATTGCATTTTACAATTGAAAACTAATTAAAACCGAGCTTGGATTCAACATTTTATTTACGTATGATTTTCGAATTGTAATATTAACTATCCTCTATGTTGAAAAACAACATAAAACAGAATAAAAAGTCATGAGGAAAGAGGTAATATTTTCCTCTATTAAATTTTTAAAAAAAACCCGGACGTAGCTTTGACTCGACATTTTATTTCGTCGTTTTTTCCGTAACTAAAGCTCATTTTTTGTTGATTTTTTGATCCAATAGGTATATTAAAGTTGATTAAAATACAATATCACTACAATATCACCACTAATTAATTAGTGGATAAACATAATATAGTTAACTATATTATGTCTGATTTTGTAACAAACATTACGGATGCATACAGGGCGTAGCCGAAGAACTATTTCATTTTTTCAATTGTTTCAATTGCTGAACTCGTTTATCAGTTCTTTTCAATGAACACCCTGGAATTCTTACTAATTTCATGTTGATAGTGATGAAACTTTTTCTGGAACAAATAATATATTTTTTCATACTGTCCCAAGGCGAAATATGACGTCTTGGAATTGACGATGTGTCATATTGTTTACTATATAATAGTGGACACACATATTGACACCGCTCAATATTCATTATTTTATTAATAGATTTTTTCGTAACTGTACAAACCAGCCTCTGCCCTATGAATTAATAAGATATTATTGCTTTTGCCTCAATTCAATCAGCTATTTATAGTTTTTTTTTTGTAATCATTCAAGTTAATTAGCTACTTGTTAAAATTACTCAATCTTCTATGTAACCCTCGTAATACACATTCTTTAACTTAGCATAACATTAAGCATATACTGGGTAACATTGCGTGGCGCCCTTTGCATAAATCGTGCATAAATCTCACGGCTATTAGAGTAAGTTGTAACAACGTAGATAGTCGCTTATGAATGAATTTTGCAGTAGAATTTGAACTGTTCAAATAGGCTAAGGCCTTCAGCTGATCCAGTTTTTTATCCAACCCCATACCTTTGTTACTATCACAACGAATGTGAGGACGTATCTATATTGCGACAACTATAACATTTTCCACAGTAGCAGTAAAAGGCTAATACAGTTATAAGAACTGTGAAAATTCCTAAAACTAGCCTGGATTTTTCTTCAATGCGCGAGAGCAAGCAAGGGTACAGCTGATTGCAAGCGCATTTGAGCACTATGTTGCATGCGCGGTTGACTGGATGTTCAGTGCAATGCAAGAGCAGAAGCAGTTTTTACCGACTTCATGGTGTAGGTACTCCTGTAAAAACAATATATGATATCATCTAGATCGTCGTTTTTATTACCCTCAAGAACGAATAATTGATTAACATTATTTTATACGAATAAGCTTTGAAAACAATTCAAGCACTCAAGTTTTTAGGTGTTTGCGAATTATAAATTTATAATTCACCAATACCCCGTGACCTCACTGCGCAGCGCGTGCGCACACGGTTTTCCCCCGCTCATAACTCATCCTTTGCAACCAGCTGCTTAAACAACCTCTAATATTGGAGATCATCGGTTGTCAAGCAATTAACTAAACCGAAATTATACTTAAAATGCGCTATTAAATCATCGTAGGTACAGGTCAAAGTGGTTTTGCTAATTATGAAACAAAAAAATAACTAGATGCTAAACGTTTCGTAGACACAATGATTATAAACTGTACAGGAGGCTGGGTAGTTGGGTAGCCTGGCATAATTTAACATTATTCGCTTTCTACAGATGTTTGGGTGTGTCTGACTTGCGTCACTAAGTTAGAATTATATATATTTTATTACACAATGTGGAAGGAGGCTGCTGACGCGCGCTGCATTGATTGATCAGATTTTATGTCAATACAAACTCAGTATTTGATCATGATTTCAATAAATGCAATTAAATCACTTTTTAATTTACTGTTTTTAAAGTAGTCAGTTTGCGTCAGCATAAGATGTTTTAATTTATTAATGTCAACTCATAATTTAACTATTAATTATTTTTATGCAGTATTTATTTATTGTATAGTTTAAATAAACAACAACAACATTACTAACAACAACGACATTGTCTTTGTCTTTTTGTGTATCTGTGGAGAAAGTTGTTGGTTGCAGATATGTATAACTCCTTATTTTCTATTTACTTGTAGATAATATGTAATGTGTAATTGTTTGTTTTTCCGAATAAATTAAATTAAATTGAAATAAATATTTTATGCTGTAATTAATTATGAAATTAAGACAAGTTTTTTCTTGTCTGTTTATAATACATGTGTGTACATAAATGGTAAATAAATAAATAAAGTCCATAGATACTGAATTCCTAAAGAAATCTAACTTTCACAAGGGTCTGCCTAACTTCCAGGGCATTATGGTCATTCCGTCTGGTCTCTACCCATCGACGCGTGCCAGGCCGGTACTTATGTATATTAATATAAAATATACACCGTTATATTTTGATAGTTTTAATCCTTAAAAGGGGTCATTGTACTCATCATTATGAACAACTTTTACTACGGGACCAACCCTGAAATCGTGAAAGAAAATCAGTTATCCATAGATTTATGTTCGTATAACGCAACATAATGTATGAATCAACTGATTTTTTTTTTTCACGATTCGGTTCGCGTTTAATTCGTCAAGCACGCTTTACTTCAATTACGAGTTATTAAAAGTAATAAAATGTTAATGATATTTGTATTACTCTCGTGCCTCGAGTGTTTTGAACTGACAATAAAGTAGTGATAACGAGCGGATCTATAAATCATTTTAAAATCGACGGCGCGTCAAAACCCGTCCACTTTAATATTGTAGGTGTACAGTCACGAGCACCAATATGTCAACACTTGGCAACTTTCAAATGCGATTTTTTAGTGAAATAACGAATGCAACGTTGAAATACGATACATTACATAAACCTATGGGTTCAAAAATGCTATGTTCGTAACAACATGAAATTTCATTCAAAAACAAAGGAGTAAATCGCTCTTGAATAATTCCGAGCGTATACATACTTTTGCTCGTGACTGTACAGCGCAACAGACAAACTGTACGCAACTGTGAGAACAGCTGTTTTGATTTTTGTGATCTTTTTACAAAATATAAACATCATTAAACAAATGCCAAATTCCAATTAGCACTTTCAGAACGTCAACCAAAAAATCATCCCCATTATTATATATTATATTAAAAATCATGCCCCGTTATTCATAAACGTTGCTTAAAGTTAAGTAGTGATCTGTCTAACCATACATATTAGACGTTTGAACGTCACTTAACTTTAATTATCTGTTTTAACTATACCCCAATATGAATAGGTACTTAGGTATCTACAAACTTCTCAATATCATGCTTCTGTTTGTCACTGAATTTGCAATGTAATTAGTATTTAAATAATTCTAAAATAAATGAATGCACTAATTAACAGGACTAATGAAATGTCAAGGGGATCAACAGCAGACTTCTTTCAGTTTTGCTAATAACGACAGTCTGTATTAAAAAATCCTTCTGTTAAATGAGGTTTCTATTGCAATATCCTATGAAAGTGCTACAGCAGTAATTAATACGCCATAGTTCTACAGTTGTGGGTGTGTGATCGATTTTGAAATCGGATGCTATTTGGAGACTGGACAAACGACAATGTGTCAGACAAGTCCAAAAATAGAAAGGGCCATGAGTGAGTGACTCAATTTTCCGATTGCCGAATTATATCCATATAAATCATACTGCCATTAACCCCCCTTCCTCATATTATGTGACCCGCGTTGACGTAGACACCGATGGTAGACCAAAGATGGTTTAATGTGATAACGGCGAATTACAAAATCACAAACTCGTTAACTCGCTGTATAGTTTAAAATCCATGGATTACGTTATAATTTAATAATTCAAACACCTAATGATTATGAATACGCTTTCCATGTTCGAATAGTTAAATAAGTTTCTCTAAAAAAATATGGTGTAACAAAATATTATGTCATGGTTACCTTGATACAATTATGAAGCGGTTTTCCTACGAGGTCGGGTGTACCATTCCTTACAAGACCTTCTATGTTGGAAACACTTATTGGGTTTATATTCATGAGAGGTGATCAATGGGGCAATGGCTAGATAATGATTGATTCATGGGTGTGGTGGCACCTTGGCTTGCCCACGTCGACGTCATGTACGTACTTTTGTAACACTTTTTAGGGCTGCACTTTGCTAACGATTTCGACATGGGTAACAGCTTATTTCGGCTAACGGAGACCTTTGCGCGATGTCGGTGTCAGTCGATGTCATTTGTAAAATACACTCGGACAGCGTGCGTCATAGGAACAGTAGCGTGGCCTTGCATTGAGGGTTGCTTGCATTACTCTTATTTATTAGATGATAATCAGCTGTTTCCAAAAACAGGTCGATGACAAACAAATTGCGATCACCAATCTATTTGACAAGCTTCGCAGGTTATGGAATGTTTTCCGTACGACTGTCAATTGTTAATTCTACTACTACAGTCGAAGGAGAAGCCGATGTTCGCCTGTACCATAGCCCTAATACTATATAATTAATTGTACTGTCGAGGTGTGAACCGTTTCAATTAGTGATTACTTACTCGCTCTAATAAGTCCCTCGGCCAAATTGTGTAATTTATATTATTATTGCATTAAAAACAGATATTACCTTCATACATAACATGAGTAATTTGTATCTAAAACGTTTAGTTCTTCCCCGACCTACTATTATAACGTTCAACCTCATTAGCGTGACACCAATCTCTTAAAGAGAAATTAATTATATATAGTTCGACACTTAATAAACGTATAAATCTTATTGCGTAACCTCTCGGTTATGCTACCTTTACGGCATAATCTGAACCATTACCATACGAAAACAGTCGGTAAGTGATTAAATCGCTGTATAATAACAGGTTGCTAACCTACGTTCATATGTAGGTACTTGTAATACATTAAAAAAAATCGAAAAAATAATCTAATTCCGCCCACCCGCGGCTCGCCCTTGAGTACAAGTGACGTCAGTAGATCCTACAAGATAAGAACAATAAAATATTAAGTGCGTATATTTGCAACACAGTGGCCTTCGCGGGCCGAGCCAGCATGAGACTGACACAGGAGCAGAAGATTGGCACAAGCAAAGAGAGGACAAGACCCAGCACTGGGTGAAGTCGGACACATGATTACGTAAACACTGAAACTTACATTTTACAAGACGCACAAGGAAATGCATATTTACATCTCACGATCGTTATCAGCTATGTTTTGTAGACACATAACTTAAAACATCTAAATTGCATTATGCACTTAACATATCTGTCACCAAAAACTAGTTTTAGCATTACGTTGCGCTGAATATATTTTTGTCGAAAACATTAACAACACCTTTCACACTGTCTGCTATAAAATTGAATGCACCTAATTAATTTACTGACAGATTATGACATTCTAACATTTGTATTACTAAAACTAATGCCATATAAAGTATTAGTTTCACACTGAAGGCCGCTATTTCGCAGCCCCGTAACGTAATTGCTCACATTTAATTAAAATGATTGTATCACCTGTAAACAGACAGCAACCTTTGTTTTGTTATATGTTATGCGTGACTAAACCCGTATATTTCATGGATAATCTTCGATGTATTGAGATCAAAAATTCGCTTTATCACAGAAACCAACCGATCTATTCCTGACTACTTCTTTGCAGTGATTTGTAATAGATAGCCAGGTAGGAAAGTCCAGCTGGTCATTCAGCATAGGTTTGATTGATTGTTTGTGGGGAAAAAAGGCAAATAAAAATAATCTTTACCTTTACCAATTTCTTTTGTCTGTGGGGAAATACTCATGGATACCTTCCGTCTGGGGAGATCAAATGGTTACGTCAGACTCCTACCGACTATAACTCAACGGTTCCTTCCACTACCATGAGTCGGGAAACTGGGAGATACTTGTACATATAACAAATCATTCAATCGCATGACTTATGCATCGTAAAGTTAAGTGTGACGAACTTTTATCTTCGCGTGTATTTGTGTTCACTACTGTTCAGAATAATAAGCAGGTAACATTGTTCAAATTTAGATCGTTGTCCTTGTGTTCCTGATCAAAGGGAAAATGCATCTGTCTCTTGAATTCCGTATTACTCACTAGAATGGAATTTATGATCGGTAGCCAAAACTATCTGCATATACTTCGACAGCACTTCAGCAAATTGTTATAGCCTTACTGTTATCCGGCACCGCCTAGTTGCTTATAATTATAAGTTGATGTAACACAACAGGATTGAAAAACGAACATTTTCTAAAAGTAATCAGTTCCGCCCGTATTAAGCGGACTTTATTTACGAGTTGTAGGTCGTGGATTCAAACCCAGGCAGGCACTTTACTTAGTGCAAATAATTACATCACCACTTCTCTCAAAAAGGTGGAGGAAAACATTGTGAGGAAACCGGCATGTTCTAGAACCAAAAAATCTAAGACATGTGACATCTGCCAACTCTCTCACCGAGAGAAGGCCTGTGTCCTGTGTGTGTGGGAACATTATAGGCACGGTCATTGACATGTACGTTAATGAAATGAAGGTTATTTCAATTATAGCGCAATTCAACTTGGAAAATCTGACCGCAAAGAAGCCAAAGAAGTGCTCAAAAGTTTTTTTTTTTTTTTCATTAAAAGTTAAGTTACAAACGCCAGTATACCTGTAATTAAAATCATTTAAATTTTGATTTTGAAATATTTTTATTGCTTTTTATTGACGTCAATGTAAAATTATTATTCAGAATAGTAAAATCTAGTACTTTATTATACTAATGATATACGAGATTGTTATCTAAGTCAACACCCTCTAAATATGTATTATGAACACCAAGGTGTTTCCAATCTGCATAAGCAGACTAGAATATGTCAATCTAATTTCGAGATTTCAACCCCCCCCCTCCCTCCTTTTTATATACCTACTTGTACATATTATTATTATTATTTTAAGACTGTTAGCTTTTTAAATTAAATAAATATAATCTAGTATAAATAATTTCGAAAATAATAAGATGGAAGAGGAATGTTTAATAATAAGGAATATTATTATTAGCTAGGTTTATTATTTTGTCAATTTGTCACAAACAGGAGTGTGTGACAAATTGACTTAATAACTCTCACCAAGTATTTAAAATAATATGCATATGTGCATAATCTGCCTATAATGTTCTTCTTTTCACTGCTGAGACACAAGCCTTCACTCGGTGAGAGGGTGTGGGCCGTAACCTACCATGTGTGCCCAATGAGGGTTGGCAGATGTCACATGTCTTAGATCTTTTGGCTATAGAACATGCCAGTTTCCTCACAATGTTTTCCTTAACCTTTTTGAGAGCAGTGGTTATGAAATAATTAACACAAATTAAAGCGCCTGTCTGGGTTCGAACCTGCGACCAACTCGTAAATCGCCGCCGTTACCTCTGAGCCGCCACTGCTCTCATGTATATTTAGTTTTTGTCTGAAGTTTCTTGCAGAAAGTTTGGTTACCAGATTTTTTTTAAATGCTAATATTTTATAGACTAGGTATTATTTATACGTTTACAATGGGCGACACCTTCGAAACAAGTTGCGAAGTAGATTTCAAATAGCACGCGCCACGTTATCGTTGTTGACCTAGGTCGCGATATTTATATATAACTCAAACCACAAAGCGCCGACGTTACAATATAACAATTAGATAATAGATAACAATTTCCGTTTCAAACTGAGGCCACATTTTTGAATGATATCAAAGAAAGCATGAGAATCCATGTCTATTTTTAATCATAAGTCTATTTATAGGAACATTTTGCATAACATTAGCTGCGGCCAGCAATTTCATTCGCATAATTATAAACCTCGACCCATACTAAAGCCGCTCATGACTGATTAGATTAATAAAAAGCCATTCTTGTGCTTGTCCGTTCTCTATATTCGGAAAGTCATAAATGTCCTATTTCCAATTCAGGCTGTGCGTTGTCTTTCAGTCATGTAAATTTAGAACAATCATTATGACCTCCGAAACCTATACTAAAATGGAACTAATGCAGAATTCCGTCATACTCTTGTGCCTAATTTCAGGACACGATTTTCAAAGGGCTTACATAAATATTAAGTTCACTGAAAGCACGAATTAATAAAAAAAACTAATTTATATTAAAACTTTAAACGTTATATAGAATACAGCTGAAACAGGAACTGAAGAATGAAATAACTATAAGGGTCTTCTGCTTAGCGTCTCGATGGTAAATAAGAAATTAATTGTGAAAATTCAAATATTATGTCTATCCCAAAATTCAGCCACGCTTATAAAAAACTCTTTCTATGTATCATTGATAAATTTAAATAAGGATTGAATTTTCAATCGTCAGATAACTTTTATCAAAGGAATAAATATAACAGTTTTTGTTTAGAAAATGTGCCAAACTGACACATTTATTATTTAGATTAAAATAATCTGACGTATGAAAAATCGGCCCTAGGAGTGACTGCTACTACATAAAATTAAGAAGACAATATAGCCATACAAAAACTAACAGTGAACCAAGCTCCGCGGCGCCACAAATTGACCATTGAGCGTACATAGACAAAATTGCAGTGTTTTATGAGGCGTTTATCAAAATTTAGACCACAATGTAGGTACAGGTCACGAGGTGTTGATGCAGTGCGCCCGAGCAACTCAAATATGCGGCGCAAACGCATACCATGCACTTCTTAAACCAATAGAACTGGCACAGTGAAGGATTAAAAGCTTAGTTTTTTTTTAGGATTCAGTTTGGTTTTTTTTTTAAGTGAAATGTTGTAGCTGGAGAGAAGAAAGATATAACTCTCTCTGTCTCTCACACAAAATCTTCCTTATTCTTAATTCTTAGACAACCTTTTTTTTTATTTACGTTTAATCATTCAGTAAATTATTAATTACCTATTTAAGTAAATAATGACTGCTCATTAAATTGTGCATAAATTTTTATGAGTTTTCAAGCGTCTAGTTACGACATATTAGTGTCGTTTCATATGTGCTAAATGAGACAGATTAATAGATACAAGTTTGAATGCAATAGAACTCAAAATAATATAAAAGTGTAAGTTTAACTATAAAATTAAATTAAATATTTTAGATACCTATTAAAAGCTTTTGTTCATTCATAATTTTCATACTATCACAAATGTGAGGTACCATATCTATTGACCCGTAAACTAAACTTTATATTGCAGCGTAAATTAACAAACGAAACTATATATGACACTACTTCAACGTACATAGAATAGGGCACCATTTAAAAACTATTTTATTAACTTTCTTTTCAATCGATAGGTATTCGTTGCCCATAAATAACATGTGTTTGTTATTTAACGTCACCATTTGAGTTTGTGCATAATATTGCAACGTTAACTATGCAAATGGCAAAATAAAAATACGACAACAACTCTCAATTAGAATTTTACATCAGAGGTATGTTGCATATTTATTGAAATACGCAATTGTGATGCAAAAATCTTTTCAATGGTATCCTTAACACCTTTCTTTACACCGTTTACTCACATTATGTACTTAAAAACCGGAAAAACGGCTTCAAAGCAAGAGTATAATGTTTAGCTAGATCGTTAATCATAAAAATTAAGTTATTTTGAAGGTAGATATTTATCTATTTTAAGAATATCATTCGTAGGTCTACGGTGACTTGTTTGGCGATGGTAGGACGTGGTCGGAGCGGAGGCTATGTTTTATAAAGTAGGGGTGGATGTTATCGTTTCAGTTCACTACCAACTGTCGCGAACATTGGCCACTTTCGGACAACCAGTAGGTTTTCATTTTTTTTATAGAATATATTTTCTTGTCTATGACATCGCGTGGTTGAGTTAATTTGAAAGTTCTGTAAAGTGAATTTGTTGCTTGGATTGACGAAGATTTTTTTTTAAGTTTACTGTGTTTATTGTGTGTGTGAGGGTGCTTTTTATTTTTAGTGTATTTTTATTATTATAATTATAGTCTGGTTTAAAAACTCGTAGACATCTCATTGTGAAAACTCAAAAATTTTAAATAATTCGTCGAATAAATTATCTGATAACTTTATTCGAGGAATTAATTTAAAATCAGCCCTAAAAAAAATTGGCATGTCTTAATTTCTACAACACTTATTCACAAAAAGAAAAAATAATTGGTACAATGTTTCAAAACGCGTAGGCATCTCATGATGAATTGCTTGTGAAAACTGAAAAATTGTTAGGCTGAAAAAAAAATTGCCATGTCTTAATTTCTACAACACAATTAGTTATTCACAAAGAAGAAATAAATTATACTATGATCAGTTCAACAAACAAAACAAAACACAAAATTAAAACAAAAAATATTACGAAGACCTGTATTTGGGTAAAGGTGAAATAGAATCGACTAAAAAAGAACGAAATTGTATGAATTCGGTAACCAATCGCAGACGCATCGCAAATGCACGTTAAAATAAACAGTGTCTGTGTTTCCTGAAAACTGCGATACTTTCATGTTCTAAATTTCATACGCAAGAAAATGATCGCAAAATAGGCTCAAGCTACTTTAAAAATCTGTCTTTAAAAAAATCCGTCACAAAAATAACAGTGAATGTGAACCTTTTCACCAGTTTAACGATGTACCTATACGATAAATAGATGGAGATAATGAAGTTAAATTAAAATCAATGACGTGCTGATTAAACAAATGTAACAAAGCGAGGTTGGCAAAATATTAAATTACCTGCTCTAACGACTCGTTTTTTATGGCGTCATTGCAAAACACCAAATAAACAAACAACAAAATCTTTTTTAATCCGCAATCTCATTAAGAGCATTGCCCTTTGAATTGCATTAAGATGAAAAATTGCATGCACTTAAACAAATGTTCATAAGCAATGAATCAGACATGCAACTCAAATTTAAATAAACTAGTTATATAACCCGCGTATTAAAGGGGAAGTACCATGTTCAATTGTAGCATTAAAGTTCATTAGATATTTAATGCGTTAATTGAAAATTACAACATACGAATTTAATCTGCACTGTTCTAGTCTAATACAAAAGCACCGAGTAAATTACTGTGCCTATGTACGTACTTACATGAGTTAGATATAAACAATCTAAAACTTAAAGTTGGGATGGACTCACTCAGAAGCGAATCTCGTGAGGGACGCGGGTTGGGACGTTCATCATCATCATTCATTTCATTTTAATAGTATTTTTATTCTGTTCTTTGACTTCAACTTCATTGTTAGGATACCACTTAAGGGAAGAGCGAGACAGCTCCAACACGAGTACTATTGTAACTTACTGGGGCTGCCTCAGTTTATGTATGACACAAAGTTTGAGAAGTAATAAATATTTTTGTTTTCTTTTTTATATCCCAAGCCCATATATCCCAATTTATTTGGGGTCGGCGCTACATGTATTTTTCTTCCATACTTCTCTATTTGTCACCATCTCAGTAGTCACGACTTTTCTAGCCATATCATCTTTCCCACAGTGTACCCATCGCTTCTTTCGGTAGGGAGGTTCATCTTCATAAAAATCCCGCGCGAAATTCGCGTTATTCTATTTGATGTCAAAAATCTGAGTCACATAAATATTAGAATCAAAAATATTAAAGCGTAAACTTTTTAGTTATGCAAAATATAGGTGGTGTCATAAAGATGATTAAGAATAAATAATGGTCATCAAGATAAATTTAAAAGCCTACAAAGTTCTGACAGCTGATTTAATAAAACTACTAAACAGATAAGATAACTAATCATTTTTCTATGCAAATATTTTTATTGAATAGGATAAATGATATTCTTAGTCTGTTTTATAATAATAATTAGTGAAATAAACCACACACGCGCCTGCGGTGAGATGATTTTCAAGAAATCCGGTTGATGGGCATCTTAATAACTTCCACATTAAACAGCTTAAAGAGAAAGTTGTAATATTAGATATAAAACTACACATTAAACTGTCTTCTCTATCACCTTCTTTACCAAAAATTGTCGTTCCCACATCACACGTATTGGCGTATGTGTGATGTGGTAACGACAATGTTCTTGCTAATGAACATTGCACAACATCCTGGATCGAACCTATAAATCTAAATCACCTATATAGGTAAATTATACCTATAAAGACGTGTTACTAAAACGAAAAGTGTTGTTAAGGTCATACGTCAGTTGTGTTCGGTAATTATCTCGACCGGTTTCTTTAAACAAAACGTACTCGGCTATAGGCCGGATATATGCAAAATTGCCGAAAATTTATTTACGAATAATGTGACGGAGTTTGGTTCTTGAAGAATGTAACAGATTATACCGACATAATTTTTCCGTAGCGGACTAAATTGTTTAAACAGATGATGTAAGGTATCAATATAAACATTAGATAACATCTTCTCATCGGGTAATTAATGATCTGGTGATTATTTTTCCTGTCATTATTGTAACCAACTATAAAAAAAAGAATGTAAACCTTTGCACGCATTCAAGTTATATCAAATACAAAGTAGAGATTTACTTAAAGGAGGCATTACCAAAGGAAGGTACTGCGTTAAGTACTTAAATTATACAATTAACATTATATGCAAATGACCGCCTACTGTTTTTTTTTATTTTATCATACAATATCACAATATTGGAGATACTTTATTCACATTACAATCTCGCATATTAACTAATAAGTAATTTAAATATAGCTTCAACTGCTAAGTAACTATAAAAGACCCGAATCGTCCAATAACATCTTTCTTATTCACTATAAGTTAAGGGGAAGGCAAATGATTCACGTGCTCTTTATAAAAGTCAGCACTTGCACTACAGTTTAAGTTCACTTACAATCACAATGCAGCCTAATTTTAATAAGGGTTAAATTAACCTTGAACCAGATATTTTTTTGTAAGACTAGATTAAATACAACATAACATTTTTATCGTAAGCATATTACATACCGGAACAGGCCGCAGCGCAACTCATTTTCATACAAAGATTTGCGGCGCAGCCTGCCTGTAGTGTGCGTTGGTTCATAGAAAATGTACTAAAGTGATGAACGAAGATGTTTTCAATGCATTTCGTTGCGGTGGGGCCGCCCCAATCTGCGCTAACCTTTAGCCTCGAGTGTCCATCTATTAAATTAATCAATCTATAAACTAGAAGGAATAGGAGGGGGCTTATGCCCAGCAGTAGGACAGTATGAACTAATATGTAATAATAAGCGATCATCTAAGCCTATCACAATCCACTGCTGGACATCGACAACACCTGCCTCTACGCCTTCTACAAATAGTCCAACCCAAGGTTTTTGAACACCGTCCAACACCTGATGTGCATCCCACAACAAATTTCGATTCACAGTCTCCACTAAACCCTTTCCCATTTCAGATAGGAGTACAAAATGGCTACGAAGTTGTTGGTTCTATTAGCCGTGGTGTCATCCGCGACAGCCGCAGTGAAGCTCCAAGAGATGTTCTCTTGGAACGTGATGGACTGGAACTACCCTGACCCGTACTCGAGGCAGCAGGCTATCCAGTCCGGGGCTCTCATGCAGGAGAATGCCCTCCCTGTTGGCATTGAACGGTGGAGGAACAAGCTTTTTGTCAGCGTTCCTAGATGGAAGGCGGGTAAGTCATCGTAACATTTGTAAAGCTGAACATTTAATTAATGAACTGGCTAGCAAAAGTATTGCCATTAGGCGATGTGATCTATAAAATGAAATTCTAAGCCGTAACATGATAAAATTATTTTTAGTGAACAGGAAGATAAAAATAAACAGAAATGCATTATGGTTTGCTAACACAAATTTTTTTGAAAGACAAGGAGTTTGTGGCTAGGTAAATGTTCACTTCACCATGGTTGTCAGAGCTCCGATTACAAAGATATCATTTACATTTCCCTTTCCTTAACCAATTTTCGCCATGTCGCATGTCGATCAGAAACTGTTGATTTTGTAGTGGTCGCAAGCGTTAGTGCTAAGAGTAAAGTCCTGGGTTCAATCCCCAAGTCGGCAAAATATTAATCTTTTCTATTTTCTACTAGATTATTTTCAGTAGTAGGGTGGGCCTGAACTTGCCCGATTAACGGTAATAGGCTTGCCCCCTTCAACATGGGACTATCATGTATCATGTCTTTTTCCACCCACATACCTAATGCTTCATGGCAATTTTAAACTTTGTCTGCTTTGTGAACATTGAAAATGTTGAAACCGAAATGTAGGAGTACTACCTCTGCTTACTCTTTCGGGGAATGCAGGCATGATGCTGTGTTATGTCGGTCAGTATTGATCAGACGTAAGTAACGTAATAATATAATTGTGAAAATTATTTAAAGGCATAGGATTTTTTTTTTTATAAACGTTGCCCCACACTAGGAATTTCTCCTGTGTCGTGGGTGCGGTTACAAACATTTAAACTCACATACACATACAGCCAGACCCGGAACAACTACATGTAGGCCATACAAATATTTGTTCCGTGCGGGAATCGAACCCGCGACACGCAGCGCAGCAGTCAATCGCTTAACCACTGCGCCAACCGTGCCGGCATTGCATTTTCCTTTGCGTGTGGAAGACTTTTATGTCATCGTCATAATGTTAGGTTTGTATGACATACTGTTGAGAAAACCTGCCCATTACCTTACTGGGTGTACAAACTAACTCAACCATATATAGTTGTTTCCATCAGTATTTTAATTAACATGTATTTCGAAGTTGTGATGGTTCTGTTTTGTAATTTATGTCAGTTTACCTTATATTTAGCCTAGTTTATTTAGGTTTATTAGGTATTGCCTTTTTTGTCGGTAATCTGCCGTATAACTCTACACACAGGTATTATTACTCATTTGCAAAACTGTTGTCATAATTTGCCACTCACCTAACACCGCAAATCACGGTATAGTTTTTTAAAGGAAACTTTTAATTACTCAAGGTCAATTAAGTAATTAAGCCATTACAAAACTTATTTATTTACTAACCCATTTCTTTGCACAGGTATACCCGCTACATTGAACTACATTCCTTTGGATGGTCCGTACGACCCTTCACCGAAGCTGAACGCCTACCCAAGTTACGCTGGCAATGAGTTGGGTAACTGCCAGAGTGGTCTCAGCACCGTATACAGGATTAAGGCAGACAAATGTGACCGTCTCTGGGTCCTAGACACTGGTACTTTCGGAATCGGTAAGTTAAAAACACTCATTAAGTAACTAAGGGCTGATTTTTACTTCGCCAGATAATTTTTATTCGAGGAATAAAATTGACGCTTGACAGTTTTTGTATGAAATAAATAAAAATTTCAAAATTATTCCTCGAACAAAGTTATCAGATGATTGAAAAATCAGTTCTAAGGGCCGATTTATCCAACGGCAGATAATTTTATCGGAGGAATAATTTTGAATTTTTGACAGTTCACCCATACAAAAACTGTCAGACGTCAATTTTATTCTAAGAATAAAACGTAACTGTTGATTGAAAAATTTGCCCTAAGTGTTATATTAGTAGGAATAAAAAAATAATTTCGGTAGTTCCTCTGTTTTAGCGAGTTTCACTTTTCTGGTAGGCGTTAACCGTAATTACCTTACAATAAAAACGATATCAGTTAAGTGTTGTTAGTATTTAAATACAGCAATGTAGGCTAATTGCTGAAAGTACAGTATTTAAAAACATAATTTGTTTTCAGATTCCAACGTGACCAACGTCTGCCCTTACTCGCTGAATGTATACGATTTAAACACCGATCAACGCATCCGAAGATACGTGTTCCGTCCTGAAGACATTGTCGCTTCGACTTTCATTGCCAACATCGCCCTCGACGAAGGACGAACTTGTGACGACACCTTCGCGTATTTCTCCGACGAACTCGGCTACGGCCTCATCGCTTACTCGTGGCAACAAAACAGATCATGGAGATTTAGCCACGGATTTTTCATGCCCGACCCACTTACTGGAGACTTCAACATCGGCGGCCTGAACTTCCAATGGAGTGCTGAGGGAATTTTCGGAATCACAACCTCTCCTATTGGTCCCGATGGATTCAGAACGCTCTACTTCAGTCCTTTAGCAAGTAACACTCAGTTTTCTGTATCAACGCGCATATTACGCGATGAATCTAAAGTTTCAGGATCCTACCGCGACTTCCAAGTTGTAGGTGTCCGAGGTGCTAACGGTCACACCACATCCAAAGTAATGGACGAATACACTGGAGTAGAACTATTCAACTTAGTAGACCAAAACGGTATTGGGTGCTGGAGAAACGATCTACCATACAAGCCACAGAACATTGGAGTAGTAGACAAAGACGATGCAGGTCTGATATTCCCTTGTGACGTCAAAATTGACACTCAAAGAAATGTATGGGTGATATCTGACCGGATGCCTGTGTTCCTGGAATCGACCTTAGACTACAGTGACATCAACTTCAGAATATACACTGCTCCATTTGATGTTTTGGTACAAGAGACTGTATGCCAGCCTCCTTCTCAACCGCAATATGTTCAGCCCGCTAACCAGGTTCAGCAAAACAACCTCCGTCAGCAGCAACCTTACACGTTCTACGACACAGGATTGGGTGTGACCAGCAATCCTGTTACTGGAACTATTTCACTATATTCTCCAGTCTCATCTCCCCGTCAAGAATTAATGCAGAACACTTATGGAACTGGACTAGTTAGAAACTCTATTCCAACTGTAGAGAGTTACGTCAACTATCCTAAACAAACTACTGTTCCTTACATAACTGGCCGATCGAAACAAAGTCATTCGAACAGGAACCCACCGCCTGCCTGGTGGCATGAGAAACATAACTACGAAGTATACGAACACTAGGAACGTCGATAAGAATATATTTTATTCTAAATTATTTTTATTTTCAGTATAATACAATGTTGCTTATTAGTTTTAAGTTCTAAACAATATTTGCATTCTGTCTGATTACTTATTTTTATTACTAAGTAGATATGTAATTGTATTTTAACATACATTTTCATATTTGCAGTTATAGTTGTGGAAGAACATTAGCTATTATTTATTAATAGTTAAACGTCTCTGCCAAGCAATTCATTTGCGAACATACAAAACTGAACTGTTAGACGAAAAATTATGGAAAACCTTCATTGATTCAAAATGGCATTTTGTAACTATTTAACTCAACTACTGTAATTATATAGGTTATACCTCGTATTCAGAAATGATTGTAATAAACAGGGTGGCAGGGATATTGACGCGCAAACTGTATGCCCTGTGTCAAACTGTGTGCCATGAATTCAGCACATGATTCTAGCGTAGAAAATGTTCTTTGGCTATAAAAAACAGCTGTTTCAAAAAAAAGTGTCCTACCTAATGTACCTATGCGGTCAAAATATATGGAACAGCATTTTTTTTTAAATAGCTGATGAATTATTTCAGAAGGTTTAGAATTATGTTCTGAAGCCATGGTAACGGGTTGCTTGTCATTATCCCTGCCACCCTGTATTTGCTTCTAGAGATGTAAATTAAATAACTATACGTAACTGTACAGTAACATAAGGAGGTGTTACAAATTTTTTTTCACTGTGAGAATACGGTAAAAAAAATATAGATGTAAGGCAAATCGGAGATTCTCTGTTATTTTAATTTATTACGAAATAAACGATTTATATATATATATTTGTTTTAATTAGCCTATACTGTCCCACTGCTGGGCAAAGGCCTCCCCCAAATCCTTCCATCGACTCTTTTACCGCGCCACCTCGAACCAGCCCTCGCGGTTCGCGTCCAGATCGTGTCGCCATCTCTTTCTGGGCCGGCCTCGGCGGCACCGTACATCTTCAGAAAGCCATTGTGTGGGGGCTTTTGCCCAGCGGTCATCGTGCTTACGGCTGATGTGACCCGCCCAATCCCATTTGAGCCTGGCAGCCTTCTTTCATACATCCATTATGCCTGTTTTGGAACGCAGCGTGGTGTTCCGAATTCGGTCCTATCTTTTAACACCCAGAATGCTGCATTCCATCGATTTATATAATATATTTGTTAATTTCACCTAGACCCTAATGAATTGAGACTAATGAATTGTATTTAGACGACAGTCCTTCATTGTAACATAAAAAACCGTATTGCTTTATAAGCAACTAGCTTTTGCCTGCGGCTTCGCCCGCGTGGAGGTCGGAAATCATCCCACAGAAACGTATTACCGGGATAAAAAGTATCATATGTGTTAATCCAGGTTAGAATATCTAAACTGTCTGTGTGCTAAATTTCATCTAAATCCTATTAAAAACATAATGCTTATGATTGAAATACTATCATGAATTCATGCAAGCCTAGGGAACGTCGCGGCGGCGTCGAATGGTTCGCGTAGTTATTGCATTTTTATACTCGCGATAATTTCTAAATTAAATGCCCTTGATGATAAAACTATTTATTTGAATAAGAATTAATACTACGATACGAATGTAATCCACTTTTGTTTCTACCCGCGATCTAATTAAATTTTAGAAAAAGTATGATAGTTAGATATATTCTCTTGCGGACCTTTTTGTATGTATCTAATAATGAGTACTTTAGTTATGTAGTACATCATTTTTATGTATTTTGTTTTCTACTTTGGGTTACATTATTGCAATTTATTTTTCTGAAGAATCGCTATTTTTTTTTTAAATAAATTATAGCCTATGTTACTACCTAATAGTTTAGCTTTGTGTTAGTGAAAAAATGGTTTAAATCCGTCCAGTAGTTTCGGAGCTTATTCGGTACAAACAAACAAAAAAATCTTTCCTCTTCATAATATTAGTTAGCAATTTATATCTTCATTTCTAATTAGCTATGTCGACATAAGAATAATTGCCGTTCAATCAAGTATTTAGAGAGGTGGATAGTCTGACTGCATTAGCATTATTATTATATTGAGTTTTTTATTTTTCCTCTTTTAAGAGAGTTTATGACCTTACACACGGGCGGAAAAGGTTTTTATACCAGGTATTTGCTTCCAAGTACGCACCCCAGGTACCGAACCGAAATACTTGCAAGACTTCAAAGTATTTTATACGACTACTCGCTCAACTACGTAGGCACTCAACTGCGTTAGTTTTCGCAAATGCGATCATGCTCCTTATCAGTAAGAGTCTACGGAACAATTTCGTATGAAAGTATTTTTTTACTTTATTGGTTTGTAAGTATTTATTTGTAATCGCGATTTTGCTCCTTATTTATAGAATGTCACGGATCAATTTCCTATGTAAGTATTTTTACTTCGAACAGGGCTTTTGAATACGTGATTGTACTTCTTATTTGTATGAAGTCATGGATCAATCATTTTCGATGCAGATAGAAAATACTTGAAAGTATTTCGAACCCTGGTTTTAAGCCCTGGTCTTTTAAGGTGGACGTACTTGGAAGCCCTGGTACTCGATTTTGCAAGTACGACCCATGTCTAGATGATAATGTAGCAGCAGTCAGGAACTTTCGGGTTATGGGACAGGAGTTGAGTATGGTGGCGTTTTGGAGAATGTAAAGTATGTGAGAAGGTATGTGTAGAGTGTTAAGACTTTGTGTTAGAGCCTTCGGCACTATACCGGTAGATGAGACTATTATAGGGACGATATGGACATTATTATTTGCGGGCCCTATCAGAATCCCAGCGCTGCGATATTTATATTTATCAGGCTGAGATAGGAGCCTTTTGGCCTCATACAGGACATTTTGTTTTATTTTACAAGCTTTTATTTAACTTGCGATGCATGTATGTATGTTCGGGTGGACTCTTGCAATTCAATTTTGAAGCTGATATTTAGTTATATTTGTATTTAGTTTAGTTTTTTATGTTTAAATATTTTGTATTTCTTTCTTTTCAGCATCTTGTGATATGTGAATCTGAAAATGATCTGACTGAAACATTTTACATACACATTTCATGATGCACACCCTCTGGTGGCGTCGCCACCCCACCTGATCACAATAATCACTTTTATCTTGATAGTCTTTGAGTTGTTTTGCTAACAAGCAGTAAGCTAGTCTGGTTATCATTTGATCCATGCTCTCAACAACTGTACGAATAAGCCTTCGCCCTAATGACAACACTCGTATTTATCTGTGAATACAATAAAATTCTTACATGCTCATGTCCTTCTACGATAACGGAACTAACTTACTTTAGAGATGTACCAACGAAAACCTTTTCATATAATAATTATACGTTTACCGCATCGTACGTACGTAAATTGTTTTAATACAATTGAAATCTGACTGAAGAAGTACTCTTATCAGTCTATCTAGTCTCAGTCAAACACTGAGCAGCAAAGATCTTCATTGTGTACACAAATTAAGCCATTTATTGTTTCATGAAACTATCTCGTTCGCTTGTTTCTTAAAGATTCTGCTGAAACAACCTCCTGTTTCTAAAGAGGAAAATCTGCGAGCAATTGAGCATATTCAACTTTTTTGTGGATACTGTTCTATTTTCGGACGTGCGTAAATCATTATTTGATAGTGCCATGCCTCAGTGCTGTAGTTATTAAAATGTACCTAACTTATTTGTCCAACGTGCTCGCTCGGTTTTGAACGAGCCTCGTGGTTTTAGACATTCTTGTTTATAACTCCATTCATAATGAACGTCGAGAAAGCTGAAGAAAAACAGGATTACAATCCTTTTGAACATCGACAAGTTAAAAAACCGACATCGTAAGTTATTTTACTATTTGTTTGGCATGTTTGTTTAGATGTGTGATTTATTATTACTGTCTTTGAGTGCCAGATTTTTGACAACCTTGAGATTTATTAAAAAGTTAAGTTAATGATTAAGCCTGAGCAGTTTTCATGTATTGGTGTTTGTTCAGTAATTTTTTTCTCCTATGTGGACTCCTGCAAAGAAAAGGCCTCCTTAGTTTTGTGGGAGTCCCTAACAGGTAGTGTGTCGCACAAGCGAGCATTCGAACTATGGTGAGTCGCAGTAAGTTTTTTCACACAAGTGTTATTCGCACATCCATTTGTCGAACTCACGTAGTACATTCTACGTTAAGGCCTGTTACTTTGCCTAATAAGTGTTATCAACAAACTGCGATCACCAATCCAACTCTCACGTATGGTGATAGTGTTAATGCTCCTTGATGTTCATCGCGGTCAATCGATGGTCAACACTGGATGATATTAGATGCTCGATTTGTTATGTCTGAGATTAAATATCATTGATTAAAAAATTGTTAGAAATATTCAATAACTGGAAATATCAGAAGGTATGTGTCCATATGCTTGCGTACAGTTTCAGTTTTAGGCGCCAACAGTAATAAAACTTTATTTACATAGTTGTTCCACCAAACAAGCAAATTCTGGATTACGCAAGTGACAAAGAAAATCATTTGAGTATATGATATCATTTATGTTATAATTACCATCTGTTTGTTTCAATGAACTCTACTAAAACCCGTGTTCTTTATTTCCAGAGACATAAGATCAGCTGCGAACTTAATCAAGGCCTCCTTAGGCTCTGGTTTGTTGGCTGGACCATTGGCATTCTCTAATGCAGGATGGGGAGTCGGGTTGTTCGGCACATTGCTCGTCGGCATTATATGTGGGCACTGCATTCATATATTAGTGAGTATCATCATCTGACTAGCCTTTTCCCAGTTATGTTGGGGTCGGCTTCCAGTCTAACCGGATGCAACTGAATACCAGTATTTTACATGGAGCGATTGCCTACCAGACCTCCACAACCCAATTACTGGGTAATACGATACCCCTTGGTAACACTGGTTGTCAGACTTTCGAGCTTCTGACTACCCGTAACGGCTGTCAAAGATCCGCGAATGAGAGCCGGGACCAACGGCTTAACGTGCTTTCCGAGGCACGGAGGGGTCTTGGTATGTAAAGATGATCACCCATTCGCGGACCAACCGCGGCAAGCGTAGCTTAACCTGATCGATCGACCTGTGCGGTTGTTATTATTTAGCCACGGGCCCCTCACATATTAGTGAGTATATTAACTTATATTACTACTAGCACTAGTCTGAAATCGCTAACCCGTCTTGAGCAAGCGTGGTGACCAATGCTTATGCCTTCTCTGTATGGAAAAGGCCTTTACCATGCAGTACAATAGTAATGAGCTGGTTATAATCATATTTTCACTACGTACCCGAGACTTTGACTGCGTGTATTTTGTATTTCATCATTTTCAATTGAAATATCCAGGATGAAAGTAGCCTATGTCCTTCTCCAGATCGCAGGCTTCCTTTCTGTCAAACTTTATAACGGTTATTCATCAACATCATCATCATTTCAGCCGTAAGACGTCCACTGCTGGACCTAGGCTTCCCCCAAGCACCGCCACTTTGACCGGTTCTGCGCTTCTCGCATCCAGCGGAATACTGCAGCCTCCACCAGTCATCTATCCTTTCAACACTTTGTCTTTGCGTTTGCGGTCGCCACTCCAGAACCTTTAGGCCCCATCGGCCATCTATTTTGCGAGCAATGTACCCTGCCCACTGCCACTTAAGTTTGGCAATTCTTTGGGCTATGTCAGTTGACTTGGCTCTCCTACAGATCTCTTCATTTCTGATTCGATCTCGTGGGAAAACTCCGAGCATAGCCCTCTCCATTTCGCACCATAACGGTCAGTTTAGTTCACTGTTCAGTTTAGTACAGTTCAGTGTGTTCAGTTTAGTAGAGTGCAGTGTGGATTTAGTAATGAAAACGTTTAGGTAACAGACAGACAAACAGAGTTACTTTCACATTATTAATAATATTAGTATGGATTTAGCTCTTGACTAATTAACAGTTGTGCAGTATTATCGACCTGCAAGGCTGCAGTGAAGGTTCTACACAGAGTTTTCAACCAAGATAAAAAAGAAGGTTAAGGTTTTGATGTCACAAAAACGTATTTATTTTTTAAAGCAGCATTTAAGGATTTTTTAAAACGAGTTTTTTTTTTCTTATCGCAACCGATAAATGAAACCTCCTGTGCAACCATTACTAGTGAACATGCGACTGTTCCTTAAATACTAATAAAATTTTAGTTTTTCCTAATTATGTTAAATATTGGTGTTTAGGTCTGTTCCCCCGAAGGGGAAGAGCTGCCCAGTTGCACAGGCTGTTCCATTTATTCCAGTTTTGTAATTAAATCCCGAATAAACTGATGTGTCGTAACGATGTAGTGTCTCCTGTACCCAACTTAGACCATATTATCTACAGTAGGCATACCTATTTATATACAGCAGGTCTAGGCTGGTTAGCCTAAAGACCTATTTCTTTACAGGAACCCCTAATACCTATTGTCGTTAATTAAACACGTCGTGAGATACTTTTGGTAGTGTGTTATTTAACTACTTCCTGGTGCAACAGGAACATAAATATGATCCGCCTATATAAATCACAAGTGCCATAAAATGGCAGTGACAGTAGATAATAAACGGTAATCGTGCTATTGTTCTAAAGCCTTGTATAAAAACCACAAAAAATAAGAGTACATCATCAGATCGTGACGTTTTATTCGTCGTGAGCTATTACTCGTAATTACTGGGTTAATTATAACGTTTAAAGATCAGTACGTCAAATAAGGAAATAATGGGGTTTATTTATAAACGATGATTAAAGTTAAGTGACGTTCAAACGTCAAAAATTTTGGTCTAAACATCTAAAAAACGCCAATTTAACTTAACTTCATGCTTCCTTTATTAATAAAGGGCAATTTGTTTAATATACACTATACCCTGTCCATTAGGTAATCCGTTTTTGAACATTGGAACTAGTGATTGCAGCAACACACAATACATTGATTGATTCACGTACGGTATTATTATAACGTATGTAAGAAGCCTTATATAAGAAAATTCAATAAGATAAAGTAGTTTACATATTTGTTTTATTACGCATTTTAAAGTTAACTTTTACGTAATCTGGAAAATGTACGTTCTTAGACAGCTGTCAAAAAACAGTTAACCTAATGAACAGGGCATAGTAATAGTTTCTTTAAATAGTTTCAAAGTTCTGGCCCTCTAGAATATTACTCTACATTTACATCAAATGTCCATTGACAACCAACGATCTTTATCTTTGTAAGTTTAGAAAATGAGTAAGCATATTATTTTTTTATTTATTGCTTTAATCTGGTAAATATTAACCAAACAGTAATTTTCCATGTTTTGTATGAAGAATTCCGGTGACGTGTGAAAAAAAGACTTTTCTCAAATATTTTCTCTCTTTCAACTTTCGTACGGAACACGCGTGTAAATATTTAATATTTAATGTTCTTATCTATTACGTCACAGGTGAAGACATCTCAACAATGTTGTGTGTTAGAAAAAAAACCGTCTTTAGGATATGCCGAGACGTGCAAATCTGCTTTTATGAATGGACCCAAGGCCATGAGGAAATTTGCTCCTTTTGCAAGGTAATATTGATTTAATAGAATATCAAAACACCTCTGCCTACCGCTTCGGGAAATACAGACGTGATTATTAGCTGTAAATACATTAATTCGTAAAATGATGACTCAATGGATCCTAAAGGATTCATTTATACTCTAGTCAGTTTTCTGGTCAAATGATTTTTCAGACAATAAAAAGTGTGTAGACCAAAAATATTAACGCAAGAAGTAAAATACTTCGTGGTACCAACCAATACAAAAGAAATTATGAAGGTTCCAAATTAGAATCCGCCCCTAAACTGTCCGGCAGCACGATTTTGTACAGCACCCTAATTCCGTAACACACTATTAATCACAATCTGAATAATTTTAAAGGATATTGCTAATCCATTACTTCATATGTTCGAAAAATGTATCTGCTCAACAACGTAATTAACGCAATGGATGTTGTTGAACTGTCAAAATGAAAGCCCCTCCTACTGATAGTGTGTTACGCAATTACCCCGCTGGTTCCGAATAGGAGTTCCGTATCTTTCTATGACGGTACAAAGATACAAGCAAATGCCTGGTTTGGGTGTCACCGTCCAATCTTTTCTTGTACAATATGATTATTTATATAATTTTTTTTTATGTATCCTGTTTCTTAGCCATCTGTTTGTTCCAAACAATAATCTAATATGCTGTCAGATTTTTATCAGCCAATGTGTCTTCAGCAGAGACGTGCACCCAGTGGTCTCATCTTTTGTCTGCGAATCTAGTCGCTAGTTCAGGTATACTATTTCTCTTGAGGCGAGAGAATCTTAGGCTGCCCACTCCCTGCTGTTCGGCGGCCAATTCGTTGATATGTCGGGCCAGTATAGCTTGATAATTATTGCTGTTTGACTCAATTTCTTCCTTCACAGTTCGCAGATCGAAATCTTGATTCACATATTTATTGCTTATGTGTGGTGAAATATTGAACAAGGCTCTCATAGTTTTGCTTTGAAACCTTTCAAGTATTTCAATATTACTGTGGCTGGCAGTACCCCAGAGTTATATGCCGTAAGTCCATATAGGTATAGGAAAAAGGTCCGTATAGCTTTATACTGTCAACGGTAAGTTACGACCATTGAGCGAGTGCATGCTGCGGAGTTTGCTGTCTGTTTCCTTTTTATCCATATGTGTTTGCGCCAAGTGAGTCGACGATCGAGATGTATAGTATTTGGCGTCATCTGATTGTGGGATATCTTTATTATAAAGTTTCACAAGTAGGAAGGTTTTCCTTCTAAGTGTGAAAGTTACTGAACCGACTTATCTGTATTGGCTTTTATACGCCACTGCTGGAACCATGCTCCGATGAGAGGCAGATGTGATTGGAGCCTTTTAGATGCGGAATTGGGATTTTCATGGGTCGAAAGAATTGCAGTGTCATCTGCGTAGGTTGCTGTAGTGGTATTTTCATAGGTGGGTAGATCTGCTGTAAATATTAAATAGAGGACTGGTCCTAGTATACTACCCTGTGGAACTCCTGACTTAATTTCGTGCATTTAGGTTGTTTCAGAATTATATCTTACTTCGTAGCATCTATTTTCAAGATAGGATTTGATCAGAAGAAAGAAAGAATACGAAAGCTTTTATTTTTATTTTGTAAAGTAGCCCATTATGCCACACTTTGTCGAAAGCTTGGCTAATGTCTAGGAAGACTGCGCAGCAATATTGTTTGTTTTCCAGTGCTCTGCCTATAGCATCAACCAACCTATGCACTTGCTCGAAGGTTCCGTAGCTCTCTCTAAATATTTTCTATATCTTCGGTCATTTTCAGTGAGATCTTGAGCTGTATCTCCACTGTAATGATTTCCTGGGATTTTTTCCAGTTAGTTTTCTTATTTTAGATTTTAGTTGGTGCTTCTGTTAGTACTATCTTGTTACTAACGTTGAGAATTACAGCGGAGTGGTCTGAGATGAGACCAAAATCGGTTTCTATTTTGGTGTTATTGATCGCAATGTTTTTTGATATGAAGAAATCCAGCAAGTCGGGAGTTTTTCGTGGTAGGTGGTTAGTAGCATAAATAGTGTAGCCCTTAATTGAGATGTAGCTTTTGCTGGTAAACCTAGTTTCGGATATTAATACCACGTCAATGTTTTTCATGTGAAGAAACATTTCTAGCTCTAGTCGTCGTGCGACTAGTCCGTTAGCATTCCATGTGATTATTCTAAGGTTAAGATTCATTTCTTCATTTGGCTGCTTATTAGCTGGATGAAACGATCCATCATGTTGTCGACCATGCTTAACATCATGATTTGAATCCTGTTGAACATTTGTTCTAAGATGTCACTTAGCTGTTGTATTTGAAGTGGTTGGTCTGGGTTAATTGCATTTTCTGTTTTGCTTTTTGTCATTTCAGCGTAAGTTACGGTTGTTCTATTGTGAGGTTTGAATTTCCTTGGCTGCGATCTGTCAGTTTCAGGTATATGGTTAGTTTGGTTTGTATAGTTATGTGTTTGTTTTGGTTGGATCTTAAATATGTGCTCTTTATATTGTTTGTATTTTATGCATCCTCTGTAACTTGCTGGATGTTTTTCTTGGCAATTTGCGCAAGTAGCTTCGGTATTCCTGATTTTGGTAAAACTGGTGGTCGGATGGTCGTCTCCACATTTGACGTACCCGAATGGTCTGTGACATTGATTTTTGGAATGTCCGATTCTCTGACACCTTTTGCATTGTAAAATTTCTTGTTCAAGGCGCTTCAAAGGATACTTTCATATTATTTAGAAATTTTATTATGAATATATCTTTGTTGTTTCGCTTTGGTTCCAGGTCTACGTAAAATAGGGGTAATGGTTCCTTTGCATTTTGGTGACATACATTTACGAGTTGCCTAACTTCGTGTCCGTGTGCTTTAAGTTCATCTTTTATTACGGAGGTGTCTTCGGAGCTATGAAGACCTCGCAAAACTACTCTATAGGGTCTTTCACTTTTTAGCATGTACATAGGTATAGTGCGAGATATTGTCTGTGATCAATTTTTCTCTTATTGCTTTGTATACTTCTATACTTGTTGTTGCATTACTTTGACAATGTGCCCTGACCTTAGTGTAGTCATAGTAAAATTTCCTTCTATTGTTATTGTTAGCAGTAGGTTTTTGAGATAGTTGATATCCAGACACCAGTTACAAAGACTGGTTCTGGTTTTGGTGGCTTTTCTGTTTCTGTATTATCAGTTCTATCTTCTACGTCGTTTAATATTGCAAATTGATTTTGTGTGGGTATTGCATATGCAGTCGAGTTGGTCTTTTTCTTAGCGTTTCCTGTCTGTGGTGATTCAGTTTCCACCCTTTTTCTTTTGGCTTGGGGTATTCGGTCTTGTTGCGAGGTGTGCTTGTCATTTTCGGTCGATTTAAGTAACATTTCGTGTGTGTCATTTACTTCTTGAGGTATTGCCCCGATGGAGTTGCTACGTGTTTTTGTAAACATGCTTTCATGAAGAGTTTGTTGGATCATAGTTGGGTTTGGGTTTGTTTTGTTTTTAGGGTTTTCATTCATTTTGTTCCCACGAGTATAGGACGAAAAACTGGTCACTTAGTTGTGACGCCATTCCCTAAGAAGGCAACATACAACTACGTTTGCCAGGTCCGTAGAGGTCGGCGCTAATGCTGTTCATCCATACAGCCATGCATCCAGTTGGCACGTTTCCCACCATTGGATTTGGGTAATTTTTGAAGAGGTTGTCTTCCTCGCGGTCCGGGCAGTTAAGCCAAGACCCCCGTTCCTGATGAAGTATCTAGTAGTTTACGGGTTAAAAAGGTCATTTCCTACCTCCTATGCTCTCTGCTGGCTAAGCGTCGCAGTGTCGAGTTATTTACCGCCGCCCGAAACTCGGCGTTGTCTTTCATTCGTTTAGCGCCATTCAGGGGACACGTGTAGGGTGATAATTAGGCAGCTCCTACGGACGCGAATGACTTCATCCCCTTATAAAAAATATATATAAATAAATAATAATAAAGATCTTTTGGCGCGTTGCTAAAATCGAAACTAACGCATCTTGTTTTTTAATTCCAATTTATGTGGCAATTTCACAAAATATGTTTAACTGCAACGCAATGTTTAGTTATTCTGTCAATGTTATTCAGGCGCCAGAAGATGCTTGTAGCCAAATAGCACTCTACCTACACTCCGTTCACAGTTATTTTACCTCTAATTTTGCATCACTGTCCAAATCGCAGTGATCTTTATTCTCATTCTAATAAGTTTACTTTTGGGTTGCTGCCACTGACAAGTCTGTCAAAATCATTGTGATCTTTATTCTCGTTACAATAAAGTTTCTGTTAGGTTGCTGCTGGCAGAGGTAAAGTAACTGTGAGCGGACTTTACTTATAATCAAAAGTCGACTTAAGCCAAAAATTGCCAAAATGGAATGATTTATACACACTATTATTCCTTTATCTATGTTAGAGTTTTCTTCCTGTTATTGTTTACCTTAGTGATTACTACCATAGTCGTTCTAACATGTTTATTCTTATGTACTAAGCCGCCTCAAGTATGGATTATACTCTTGTCCCTTTGGTGATTTTTCTTACATTATTTGTTATTCTGTTATAAACACAATGTTTTAGTTATTTATATTATTATTTATTTTCAGTGTATTTGCTGAATTCGCTCTACTATTCACTTATGCGGGAGTCTGCTGCATCTACACAGTTTTAATATCGGATTCAGTAAAACAGGTAGGTGCGATAATTACACAGAGCACGGAATCGCCGCGTAGTGTCTCCATATTGCACTATTAATAAAATGCCTGGCGCCAAAAGTGTGTTGAGTGCACAACTTCTGTAACAAACCGCTATTGAAAGTTGTCAGTTTCAATACGTATATCGAAACTGACAGCCTAGAATGGCGGTTGTCTCTCGTAAGTCGGGGCCTTTACCACTACACTACGACACACGACGTACTTACGAGTTTTAGGTCGTGGGTTCGAACCAAGGCAGGCGCTTTACGTTGTGTAAATAATTTAATGGTGTGCTATATAAATAAATATGAATCACCGAAATGTATGTACGCGCATACCTTCCGACCGACTGCACCAAATTGGATAATTATTTTCTTTTTGTGTTTGTTATTGTCAGGACAAGGTTTGTATGAAGAAAATTATGAACTATATTCACGAAAAAAAACATATGGTGGTGCGACGTTCAGGTCAGCTAGTTAATTATAAGATTTTTATAAAATATCATTATTACATAAATAGTTGCGTTGGATGAGAATACATTCAACAGTAAGCCGAGCACACAGATTAGGCAAATCATAATGCAAAGCTATGTCTGAGTGCAATTAAATCAAACATGTCATTGTTAACTGGATAAGCTTTCTTGATAACATTAACGCCAGGTAGTAAATGCCACTCAAGTCATACGTAATCATGTGAATGAGCCGCTAATAATAAAGAGATATGGCACTGATGGAAGTAAAAACATCAGTTAGGAGGAATCTAATCTACATACATACATAAACTGACGACTTCTTCCTATGGGGGTAGGCAGGAATTGCAGAACACCGCCTGCGACAATCCTTACGTACTTCTTTCGCATGGTTTTACGTTCAGTCACGAGCACCAATATGTCAACACTTGGCAACTTTCAATTGCGATTTTTTCGTGAAATAATGAATGCATCGTTGAAATACGACACATTACATAAACCTATGGGTTCGAAAATGCTATGTTCGTAAAAATATAAAATTTAATAAAAAAAATAAAGGAGTAAATCGCTTTTGAATAAAGCCGAGTATACATACTTTACTGTATACATACTTTTGCTTGTGACTGTTCATACCTCTGGTTATACATGCACGCCTTGCAAATACTACGCACCTGACCTTTCTAAAGAATCATCACCAATAAGGCCACTACAGTTATGTCCTCCTAGGGCGGGGACACCCTGGAGTCCTGGCATTTCCACTCACATCTGCGTAATCTAATCTATCTAAGTTAAAGGGATTCCATGATCAGAGGGGCAATTCTCGTAATTTTAAGAACGTTCGCAGTCAGTAGGCCAATTCTCGTAATTTAAAACGTTCAAAATCTAGTCGCAGTCTCATCTCGGCGACAAACAAATGTCAAAAACTTTTCAAAATGTAGGGAAATTAGAAGTATTTTTTGACAGATTTAGACTGAGATCAGACTGTGAACGTTCTTAAAATTACGAGAATTGCCCCTTTGATCGCAGTCTCAATCTGTCAAAAATATCTCTATAATTTCCCTACATTTTGACAAGTTTTTGACATTTGTTTGTCGCCGAGATGAGACTGCGACTAGATTTTGAACGTTTTAAATTACGAGAATCGGCCTTCAGGTGCGTTCGAAGCAATGTCATATTGCATTCATTTTAAGGGAGTAAAAGATGTCTTCACATAAACATCATAATGTGACTCTCTGTAATTTCTGTCGAACCCTCTGGGGAAAAGGGAAGTTGTCACATACGTATTTCACATTGGAGTCATGTGTGAAAACTATAAAAATAGATAACCTAGAGTATACATAAAATTACCTGGATTAAGTAAATTGTGTTTTAAGCTTCATCTTGACACACATTAAAAGATGATAAAGATAATAATTAATTATTTTACTGCCTCGTTGATCCAGAAGTAACGAGCGCTAATGCTGAGCATGCGGTCCTGGGTTCGATTCCCAGGTCGGGCAAAGTGTTATTGTATTTTTCCATCAGGATTTGTGCCCGGTTGGTGGCAATAGGTGCGCATCCTATAATATGACTCAAAAAGGTAAAAAAAAAGGGTCGTGCGCTTTACTTGTGGTAACAAAGTGTACAAACACGCTGTGAATGTGTGCGTGAAGACGAGTAGCGTCAGTGGTCAGCACATAAAACAAACACACGCAAACACACAGACTTCAGACTTCGCCATTGTCTCGGACGGTACCAGGAGCGCAGGAACTCTCGATGTGTCTGTAAGCACAAGCGCTTACCTGCTTACACACACTTTCACAGCCTTTTTTGTAAACTTGGTAACCACAAGTTAATCGCGCGTCGTTTCGTGAGATAAAAATACTATATGTTATGTTAATTATTTTATTTGTAGATCAATACATATTGTCATATGTTGTATCTTTATTTGTTTTCAGTTGGTTGATCGTTTCGCTCCGTCTACGATTCTTCCAGTGGAATACTACTGTCTAATCATACTGGTGCCAATCATACTGCTATGTCAGATCAGATATCTGAAGTTTTTGGCAATATTCTCCGGGATCGCCAACATTTTGTTATTCACTGTCTATATCGTTTGCTTGTACTATATATTTGGAGGCGATATATCTTTTGAAGGCAAACATGCTGCTGGGAACCCGGCGAGATATCCGGCTTTTCTATCGTAAGTAGCTTACGTAACAATATTTTAAATATTAACAATAAGTAACAGCTACTTACTGCTAATTACCGACGTCAAGTTGACGTTGACGTTTTTTTTTCAATTGTCTTATAGGCACTTATACACAAATAATGTTGGCATTCAATTAGGTTATGACTCCTGGCATGACACAATTTTAATTTTAATACTCGTCAACTTTTGGCGATGGATCCAAAAAATAATGCATAAAAATAATAAACAATCCCTTGTTTATTATTTTTATTAAAAAGGTTTCCGATCCTTTTTAAAAAAAAACTTTATTTACACCATTTGATCGATGTTAATAATTCAGGAATCAATTATTATTTATTCATCTTTATTTTTTCAGACTACAATGGTGTTTAGTGTTAGTTACAAAATAGCTTAGCCTATGTTACTGTTGTTTACTCCATAACTAAAACACATCGGATCCTATTTGTGAGCGCCCACACTAGCGGGCTGTCTGCCCAGGCGGCTAATAACAATTCAATAACTAATCTTTCAGGACAGTAATCTTCGCAATGGAAGGCGTCGGAGTAGTGATGCCAATAGAGAACACTATGAAGAAACCGCAGAACTTTCTGGGCTGTCCGAGTGTGCTGGTGGTAGCAATGTCAGCCATCGTCTTCCTCTACGGCACCCTGGGAATGTTTGGATATCTAAGATATGGTGACGTGTTGAGAGGATCCATAACACTTAACTTACCTACTGATGAATGGTTAGTGGATGTTTTCATTCAAAATGAGTCAACATAACTTATCACAGTCCACTGCTGGACAGGCCTCTCCCAGGCTGCGCCATAACACAATATGCTCCGCCTTCCGCATCCAGTCTGTCCCAGCCTTGGCTACCAACCTCTTCATTTAAATTATATAGGCTGACTTAATATCTTAGCCATCCTTTACCACTCAACAATAGGGCGATGAAGAAAGTGACATGGCACTTAGTTGCAATATACGTGCCCTATATTCGAAATTTCTCCTGTATACTCGTACGTTTACAAACAAACATCACGCATATTTATGAGTACATACAGCCAGACCAGAAACAATTTTTTTTTGAGGATATCTTTCCCAAGATTCGTCGAGCAAATGCCAGTTGCTCTCCGCTACTGTGCTAATCATGCTGGTGTATTTATATTATAATTTCGGGTCCAGCGTTAATATGTAACCAGTATCGTCGGATATAGTTGAAGTTTAGTAAGAAACCATTGGATGTTTTCGAATGAAATTTGAATTATATAATAGAAAACAAACAGTTAATTTATCAAATTAAATTTCATTCAAAAACATCCATCGGTTTCTTACTAAACTTCAACTATATCCGACGACTTTACTGGTTACTTATCTCTTTTGGTGACTGTACTTTTAAAAAGTAGTTTGAATTACACATTATTAAAATGTGAGACGTAAAGTATGTCACGTGCATTCGCCACTCTGTCACGACTAGTTAGTTAGATGGTCAATTATTTACATAAATACAACCGCAGATCATACTTAGTGCGAAATGCCTTGGCGCAGATTTGACGTAAGATTGCTCGAAGTATACAGACAGTGCAAAGTCTAGCATAAAATAACTTGCTTGATGCGCTATTGTTTTACAGAGCTAATATCTACACTTAATTTTATTATCTTACTCCAACAATGGTATTAGTATGTACTAGGTATACAGTATGGCAGAGACATGGACGCACCACCTGTTACCATGGATTTAGTACATGATTCTGGAACCGCTGCGGTGAAATTTTTTTGTGTAAAAAAAGTTATAGTAGTTTATTTATATAAAGATTAGAACACAGTGGTGTAATATTAGTCGTCAAAAACATTCAATTGATTATTTCTTATCACAAATTCCGAGATCACTGCACTCATCCTTATGTAATCTTGACTCATCTTCTGATTCTCCTTAACTGAGTCATCATCTACCTAGCCTGTTCCCAACTACGTAGGGGGTCGGCTTCTAGTCTAACCGGATGCAACTGAATACCAGTATTTTACATGGAGTGACTGCCTATCTGACCTCCAAAATCCAGTTACTGGATAATACGATACCCCTTGGTAAGACTGGTTGTCAGACTTTCGGGCTTCTGACTACCCGTAACTACTGTCAAAGATTCACGAATGACAGCAGGGACCAACGGTTTTACGTGCTTTCCGAGGAAAGGAGAGGTCTCGGTATGTAAAGATGGTCACCCATCCACAGACCCACCGCAGCAAGCGTAGCTTAACCTGATCGATCGACCTGTGCGGCTGTTATTATTTAGCCACAAGCCCTCATTCTCTTTGTCTGAGTCGTAGTAGTAAATTATAGTTTACCAGTAATTGACGCTCAATACGCCGTAATCTTGAATTCTCGTCGTCCTTGAATAAATGATGCGAGGAATACGACCGTCGTTGATAAACAGTAGGTTTATAGTTTTAATCCACTTTCAAATGGTTTTTACGTGAATTCGCACCTACAGTTGGGTAATTGACTAGTTACCTATTTAGATAATCTTGCCAAAATAATATTGTCAACAACACGGTGACGGTGAATTTTATACATTTAGAATTTGAATTACTCATATCACTTTCCATTTGTAATTTTAAAATTCATAGATTTAAAGTTTTATTTTTCCTTATTATTAGCATTAAAAAACATGCTACAGCAACTGTTATACCACATAATTAGCATAACTGATGTCATAAAACTCTATAAAAAATCAGAAAATCAAAATTTTAGATCTGCAACATATTTTCGCTTACCAAGGTCGCGGCTTGCTACGTATCTATCTGCATATTTTTTGCAAATGTGGCTTTAAAAGCTATTATTATTTTTTATATATCTTTCACACATCTCGGGACCCTCGGGCCCCGGACCTTTAGAAGGCGTACCAGGGGCCAAAGCCAACTCGCAGAGGCCCCTTAGACAATTTTAAATGATGAGGAAGCACCAACCGACGATTATCTCTGTATGCACTATGAAAGTGCACCCAAGGACAACCCCCGGTTAGTGCAGGACTGTTGCAGAACATGGAAACAAAACTTAATGGGCTATGGGTTTGGGCTGTTATAATGGATTGGTTACCTTAAACAATGGAAGAACTATGTCCCCTGCCTGACCAATGTTATACATATAATATACACGTATAAAATTAAAGACAAACCCATTTATTATTATGTACATAAGTTTCTTTGTTATTTTGTTTTCAGGCCAGCAATACTTGCAAAGGTATCCATAGCGTTATCAATATTCCTGACATACCCACTTCAATTCTACGTGGTCATCGACATCTTCACGAGATACACGCAGCATCACATCAAGGAGAACTATCATCAGATCATTCAAGTTACAGCGAGGACTGTTGGAGTATGCGCTTGTGGTAGGTCTTGTTTCTTCATCCACAGCCTGGCGTCACCTACCGATCTATTCTGAATAATGTCACCCTGAAAGTAAGCTTGAAGTAAGCCGTCATTCCATCAAATGCTTGTGTTTGACAGCTCTCTTCAAGTTCACTTCAAGGGTGAGATATTTACAGAATACACCGGCTGCTCTTGGCTCTGTTTGTGCCCAAGTTTTTATTACAACTAAATTACATTATCGAGCTGTAAACCGCTTTCCTTAATGAACTCTCTGCTTGTTTTAATCTCAAAGCAAGTGACAAGTTTATACTACTCTACTCTTAACTTCCCTTTCCTTCTTTCGAGAGGAAGCCTGTCCCAGCAGTGGGAACGTTATAAGATGATTATGCAACAAAAACTTACTTGTTTTGAAATCCTCTCGTTCTGGTTCACTTCAATAAATTACACCTCAAAATATTTTGTCAAGTAGAATACTTGACAAAATAATTTACTTTCGGCGTAAATATCTATCGAAGCAAGTAATAAGTGCATATCTACTACGATTATTAGATTAGTCTATTAACAACCGTATTGCAGGCAAGCATTATGCATAATTTCGAAATCCAAAAATAGAGCACATATTTACAAATGAATTAAATAAACTATATCGAGGCTACTTGTGGTTTTCTAATTAAACATAATTAGGCAACCGTTGTATAATTTAGGAAAATACCACCTCCTCTAGCGTATGTCGTAAAATGCGATTTATTGATTGGGTCGGTAGCTAATTGAAATCCAATCACTAATCCGATTGACAACCATGGTGATTAAAGAAATATTACAACCGTTCATTGCAGCGGTAGGTCTCACGTTACCACGTAAAGGCGTGTACAGACGCTTGTAATGTGTAATGTAATTTATCATGTAACGTCACAAGAATTTTGCGTATAGATGGGACTACGAGCATTACATGTAGCGCTCGCGCTGATCCACCGCGCACAGTGGCTCTCGCAGTCAAACACATACAAGATTCGCGTTGAGTTTGTATGCCGCCTGCACTAATCGCATTACATTAATCAATACATTACATTACACGCATCTGTATACGCCTTTAAGATGATTCCACAATTCTTACTACGGTTAACATTCATTGCGCTTTAAAGAACAAAAGTAATTGTAACATTCAAATGATAACTCATAAATACTCATAATGGATAACACACATATCTATCTGGTTTAAGACTTTAAGCCTCTTGGAAACTTTGTATTGCGTTCGAAATCAATATCACAAGTGCCGCTTTCCGTATCTCATAACAATTCTCTTCATTGAATATCATAATTTGATGCCCATTGGTTTCGTTATCGCGTTAAGTACCTATTTGCTACTATACTTGAATGTGATTTACTTATATTTGTTTATTGACACACCAACGACTTATTACATTACAATTTTGGTTTGTACGGAAATAGTTTGCAGTGAACTCGTCACTTATAGTTGTGCACAGTACTTACATAGTTAAGAATAAAAAATAGATAAATTACATGATTTATAAATCCATTTAAGTTACATTGAAATTAATTAAAAATCTACATTAAATCAATGAGTAACAGAAAATTTAAATAAAGTAAATAGAACATTGAACTTAATTGACAATAAATAGAAAAATTAAATTATATCAGAAACATTATGATTATTGATGCAATTTGTTGTAACTACTGTTGGTATAATTATTATACATAGTTGTAATCTTTACGGCCTATAGGGATTGTATCCTATCCTACTGATAATAAAAACCCGAAAGTTTGTGAGGATGGATGGATGGATAGATGTATGTTTGTTACTCTTTCACGCAAAAACTACTGAACGGATTGGGATGAAATTTGGCACACAGATAGTTTATAACCAGCATTAACTCATAGGATACTTTATATCCCGATATTCTCACGTAATCGACACTTATGCAGGTGAAACCGTGGGGCGCTGCTAGTAGAGTAAATATGTATATTCGTTTTCAATAAAACACATAAAATGTCGATAAACTTACACATTTGCGGTTTATGTAGATCTGTATATACTAAATCTAATGTACCTACTAGGTGTATTTTTTTAAAGAGAACAATGACTGATAAAAATCAAAGTCTCAAGGTCTCTTATCATGATCTTCCTGCCCTTGTCCCATGTTTCTTGGAGTCGGCGCAACATGTTTTTCTATTCTCCCCTGTCAACCGTCACGCTATCATTCACTGCCTTCGCTTTCATATCATTCCTCACACAATCCATCCATCTTTTCTTTGGCCTTAATTCCCTCTCCATCCATCAACATTTATATCCATCACTCTTTTAGTCACATGCGTTTCCTCCCTCCTCATCACATGGTCAAACCAAGCCAATCGATTTCCTTTCAACTTTTCTGTCACTGGCGTCACTTTCAAACTTCCTCCTAAATACTAATATCTTACTTTATCCACTTTCGTCACTCCACAAATCCATCTTAGCATTCTCATCTCCGCTGCATGAAATCTTTTTTCATCCATCTTCTTCACGGCTCAGCTCAAGGTGAGAAGCAAATTATAATAGATAGAATGTTCCTAAATCTAAAACAAACGCCATTAACACGCTAAGAAGAAAAATTAAAAGAAAAAAAAAACTTTTTATAAAGAAGCTTTTATTACTTATTAATAAAAAGGACTAAAAAATTAAAAATAATTTAAACCTGATAAGAAATAAATAAAAGCGTGTTACATTGTGTTCTAAATGTTCTTTAATGTTCCATCAAAATGTAACACGCTTTTATTTATTTCTTATCAGGCTTAAATTATTTTTAACTTTTTAGTATTTGCGATGCGAGATGGACTACGGCGTAGTTCGTAGCGCGTAGCAGTGTTTTCCGTTTATATATGCGTTTACTGCACTTAAGCTACCTGCTATCTTTAGTCCCTGGTTACCATCTAGCACCAAAGTACTCGTCAAGACGAATCACACAAGCCGAAACTCGATGGGGTTGTTTCGTTTAATTACCGAGTTCCTATGGCCATCTTCCAGCTCCATCATCAGACCCTGGTTACCATCTAGCACCAAAGTACTCGTCAAGACGAATCACACGAGCCGAAACTCGATGGGGTTGTGTCGTTTAATTACCGAGTTCCTATGGCCATCTTCCAGCTCTATCATCAGATCAGCTCTATGTCGTAATAATTTTGCATTGTCATCCGATTTACAAATGCACGCAAAATTTCAGCTCAATCGGTTGATATATATCTGCTTCAAAATTGAGTTGCAAGAGTCCACCCGAACATACAGACATGCATCGCAAGTTAAATAAAAGCTTGTAAAGACACAGTAGTCGTCAATAGTATTCTCTTACAGAAGGAAGAAATTTATGACTCTTCTTTTTTTCAGTGGGAATAGGGATGGCACTCCCGTTGCTGGAGCAAATTCTCAACATAGTCGGAGCATTGTTCTACTCAATCTTAGGCCTCATCATCCCCAGTGTAATAGAAACTGTCTTCCGATGGGAGAACCTTGGCAAGTGGAACTGGATCCTTTGGAAGAACACATTAATTTGCTTATTCGGCCTTCTTAGCTTGGTCTCAGGATGTACCGTCACGATAATGGACATAATTGAGATTCTACACAGGAAAACTGAGTAACGAGAGCAATTATTGTAATGTATTCAACACTATCATTAAACTGTAATTTATAAGAAACTGTCTTGTTATTTTTGTAAGCAAAAAAATACGTTAAGTCTCAAGGCTAACATGTAGAATAACAAAATGCGTTTGATGATTTTGTCAGTATTAAGATTGAAGCCAGCTTAATGACAAATTATTAGATAAGTGATATTTTTACATGATTTTCCGGAAAATTTATTATTTTTACCATAATTGTTTTTTTATCACAAGTTATGTGTCCACCTACCGTATCATCTATACTGTCGTAGAGATAAATTGAATTGAATTGTTTTTAATTTGTGCGTAATTAGAAAAAAAAAATTGCGACTTTAGGTTGTATAAAACTTAACATTAGTCCGGAATGGATGGAAATAATAATATGAAACACATTACTGTTTCCAATAGTAAAAAAAACAGCATAGGTAATATATTTTGAACAATGCGGCTGCGGTTATTACTGCTGTCGCTGATCCGTTTTCCGAGCATGATGATATAGCATTCCGTTTTCACAAATGAATAGTTATTACATTCTGGTTTATACATGGTCAAATTAAATTAGTTAGCGAAACTCCGCAGACGTGAGCGGTATTGATATCTATACATAATAAAACAGATAAAAAAAAGTTTTTATTTCGTGTTAGCGATCTTAGGTTATGTAGTAATATTTTCAAAAGTCTTATTGTTTGTGTAAACTTCACAGAGGTAATGGGTATTGACATCTAAAGACGATAACACAAAAAAACCTAACATTAATTTCTCAACTCTACTTAATTACTTCAAGTATAGACTACACTACCAGCGGTCGTTAACAACAAAAAAAATATTTTTAAATATTTGTTCGTGTTCGTGATTAAATAGCGATACCCATACTGTCTGCGACGTTTCGCTAGCTAATTTATAATTAAAACCCTGTCTAAGGAAGGACAAGCTCTAGGGGAGGCCTATGCTGGAAAACAAAACAATCTTTACATACCGATGTCAAATAATTAATCTTGTCATAAATATTTCATGCAAGATTGTTAAATAAAGGATATTTTTATAAGGAAGGACCAATTTCCAGTAGCAGATGATAAAGCAGGCTACCTTTACAATATATCTGAAAGACAGAATGTTCTTGGAAAACTGGGCTAACAAACTCTCCTTTATCAATAACTCCTATTATCACTCAACTAACACTGATGTAACACGTGCTTGTGAGACCTACAAGTCCCCTATACATTGACATCATTCAATAAAATTGAATTGTATACGTACAAGTACCTAGTTGTTAACCATGGAAAAAAACGGTAACTCCACATTTCATTTCTGTAAAAGGGCTTACGATGTTAAAGATTAGGATTTCCATGATCCAGTAACAGATAACGGAAGTGAAATATTTAAGGCTAAGCAGGTATAACATCTATCCAATGACAACATTCTTTTATTATTATTGTATTCTAGTTTTTGGCCATGACATCCGAAACGCGACTAGCAAAGTTTGAGGACCTCGCTCATTTAGTATCAGAAAACGTACGTGAAAGATCAGCACCGGATATGTACGCATAATAATCCTATTTCCTACTAATATTATAAACGTGAAAGTTTGTATGGATGGATGGATGTTTGTTACTCTTTCACCCAAAAACTACTGAACGGATTTGAATGAAATTTGGCACACGAATTTTTATCCCGATGTTCCCACGGGATCGAAACTCATGCGGGTGAAACCGCAGGGCGCAGCTAGTCAACATATAATAGTATACTATTACCTAAGTGTAAATACCTTCCTTACATTCTGAAACGTAAATATGACGATTACAGAGAAACAACTTCTCACAACGAAGACTCGCGTTACTACGATGTAAGCGCTATGCAATGAATACCTACAAACGATATCGTAATACTATTTCATACAAAGGGTTAATATTTGCAGAGAATGATGACCTATGAAAAACCATGTACACAAATTACGTCAATTACGTCATACAAGAGATCTTCGAGGGATCTCTAAAAATAACTTGGAAAATGCTATAAAATTAAATGCTCTCAACACGATATGGCGACGAGATAAAAATTATATAAATTAAAAGTCATAAGTATAATATTAATATTGACAATCCTAAAGCAATGTTGTCTTGTATTATTGTGCCTAGATTGCGTTCAGTACCGGTCACGTGTATCCTATAAGAACGACGATAGAGTATCAGTCGGCATTAGTATGTGAGCTGTTTACTGTGACCGCGTCTCCGCAATTCTCGTGCATTCGCAAATAAATAATAATCGAAAAACATGCAAAACCAATGGAATTCAATACGTCCAGCGAATTTAATCGAATGAAATTCATGAAATTCGTTAAGGTTTTGATAAGCAAACAGAACACTTTAAATTAGTGTGTGAGAATGTTTACGTTGATCAAAAAATATATAAATAACAGAAAAAGTGGTTTCGCAAAAATGGATTTTATTGTTTGTTAACCAGCACTTGAAGAACGGGTTACATTTTATTATAACTTTGTTGCTATCAAAACTGTCGCTAAATTATTCAAATAGGCATCAGGAACTTTTATCTCGTTAATGACAAACATTATTATCCCTTTCAAGAATGTATCTTTTGTAAGAGATAAGGGATAACAATTGCAGAGCAATTGCGCCATGAGCAATCGCCATCATCAATATAAATAAGAAAAACAGCGCAACCTTCTGATACCGTATAATAATAGTTTTGTAAGATACTTCAGTGATATCATGAACATAACTTGTGAAGTAAAGTGCCACTGTAAATAACCGGTTTTAAAGTAGTAATTCTAGTGCTAGTGACATTATATACCTAGACTTTAAACAATCGGAAAATTAAAAACACAACGATCGAAATCAAAGACTATTAATTTGCTTTGAGTGTGGACTTTTAGTTAAGAATCATGGGTGAGAAGGAAAAGAACAAACATGTTGAAGAATACAACCCTTTCGAACATCGGGAAGTCGTTAAACCAAATTCGTAAGTACTATTTGAACTTTTTGAACTATTTGAACTGGTTTATAATAATAATAAATTCTTTATTGGCATAAAAAAAATTACAAATAAAGTGAAGCCCTGACTCCTGCGCTAGGTAACAACACCTATGGCACAGGAGCCGGTGTCTTCTCTCATTCAGTAGGTTTTGGATTTTATGCAATATACATCGTTTACTCATATTTGTTCTGCGAGCAATGTGCCCTGCCCACTGCCACTTCAGTTTGGCAATTCAATTCAGAACCAGTCGAAGTGGCGGTGCTTGGGGTAGGCCTTGTCCAGCAGTGTACGTCTTCCGGCAGAAATTATGATGAATGATGATATTTACTTTACGATAAATAATAATAAATATAGCAAAAGAGTAGTAGTAACAGTTCTCTGGTTACAAATTTAAATAAAAAAGATGCGTGTGCTAAATAAGATACAATATTGATAGTGAAGGTTAGCATCATATAATTTTAATACGTCTTTGATTAATAATAGTAGCCTTCAATTGTGTCAAAGACAAAGCTAGCGATGAAATTACAGCCACATGAGATTTTGATCATTGTCTTCAAGATCAGTACCGCGTCAGCAATAGTGTTGGTGTTGAATCTTAGGGCATCAGCAATCACTTATCACAGAGGATTGTTTGAAAATCTAAACTAAAAAAAACATGTCAACTGTTTCCGATAATTTCTTGTCATTTTTTTATACACGATGCGAATTTCCAAACATAGCGTAGACGGAAAGTCACGGAAATTTGTTGTTTAGCATATTGACTGCCAACTGAAATTGTCCGTATATTCAAATCACAACTCTCATTCTTTGAAGGTTGTATGAAATGTCGGCAAGCTGACGTAGGGTTTCAGTTTGCTTGACTATTAATTTTCCTGACTGTACTCTCCCAGTCCGATGTATTGACGAAATGGGTGTTGTGTGTTACGTAACTTGGGGGAGGCCTGTATACATTTGTGGTCTGCGACTGAGTTGATTGATTGACGCTACTATTACTTATTCGTTTTTTTTTTTTCAGAGACCTCAGATCCTTAGCAAATCTAATAAAGTCTTCGCTAGGATCAGGCCTGCTTGCTATGCCCCTAGCATTCTCAAATGCTGGATGGGGAGTCGGCATAGTCGGCACTGTTATCGTAGCATTTATTTGCGGACATTGTGTTCATATATTTGTAAGTACAATTCAAATATTTTATCATCTTTTTTCTTTAACTTTTGATAAAAAAAGAATTGTCTAGGCTCTGCTGCTACCATTTCAAGGTTGAGAATCAAATTTAGACACTCGTGATAAATTTCTTCTTTCCCCGCATCACACCATAATTATGGGTTTCGTAACTAGATATGCTGTAGGCTCTTAAGATGGTATTATAAATGGTAAACAGGGATGTACTCTACTGAGTAATGGCGTGACACACTATCAGTGGCAATGGCTTTCATTTTGACAGTTCAACAGCATTCATTGCGTTATTTACATTGTTGAGCAGATACATTTTTCGAACATATAAAGCAATGGGTTAGCAATATCCTTCAAAATTATTCAGATTGTGATTATGTCTGTTTCGTAATTAGGGTACTGTTTTACTGATCAATGAGATTCTTGCCAAGTTTATGTAACGGCACGAATGTTGTGTAATAAATAGAATACAATGTTTACTTTTCTACTATTGACAATGTATAGGCAATGTTAGTGTATAGGTACTTGAAGATGAGGGTCATTAGTAGCCACTCGTACGACCTTTTTTTTTTTTTTTTTTCTGGGTGGGAAATCATCCAATGACTCCTCCCGCTCTGGGCGGAGCAGAAGGGAGTGTCAGACTTTTACTGACTAAAACCCACCCGTGTTCCTTCAGTTGCCTGTGCCAGGGGCCACGGTATCTCTTTCGAACAACCCGCAGCCCCGGCGGCATGGGCCCTAGCGGACCCCATCAGTTCGTGCTGACAGCTCTTTGAGGCGCGCGTGGAACACAACGCGCCGTCGACCCGGGCCTGGTCCTTACCGGGCGGCGAGCTGCCCATAGCTCGCCGCCCGCAAGCCCGCGCCTACGGTGGCCGGGAGCCGGCTGTTGACTCCCGTCCAGGGCGTCTCCTGCGGCGGCTAGGAGCGCGAGGGTGCAGCGATTGCCTCTCCCTCGCGCGCTCCGCCTCCTCCTTCGCGAGCATTACTGCTTCGCAGAAGGAGGTGACGGCCTCCCATTCACTCTCGCTCCGGACCATGGCCTGTATGAGGGCCGGAGGCGAGAGGTCGCCGCCGCCGATCGCCGCCAAGAGGACACGGCGGGGCCCCGCCCGGGCAGACCTCCACCGTATGCTCCACCGTGTCCTACGGGCGATCCCCACAGTGGTGACACCCTGGCGTTTCCTCCCGCTTTATCCTGAACAGGAACCTCCCGAAACAACCGTGTCCGGTGAGGACCTGCGTCAGGCGGAAGGTGAGGGCGCCGTGGCGCCTCTCTAGCCACTCCTCAAAGAGGGGACTTATCGCCGCAATTGTGGCGTGCCCAGCGCTGGGTTGCGACAATCGCACTCTCCATGCCGCTATGAGATCCCGCCGGAGCTCTGTCCGCTGTGCCGTGATTTCTCGCGGCAGCGGAGCAACGCCCCGGCGTTTTGCCTCCTCTCGCCACTCCCATATGTGGGTGAGGACTTTGGCCTCCAGATCCCATGGCGGCAATCCGGCAAGGACGCTCGCCGCCTCAGCGGAGACCGTGCGGTATCCTCGAATGAGCCGGACAGCCATGACCCCGTGGGACGCGATCAACCGGCGGGCTGATCGCCGCCTCAAGGATCGCGCCCATACCGGTGCCCCGTAAAGGGCCATGGCCCGCACGACCCCCGCATAGAGCCTCCGGCAGGAGGCGTTTGGTCCCCCTAGATTGGGAAGGACCCGCCTGAAGGCAGCCCCGGCCCGCTCCAGTCTGGGAGCCAAACGTCGGAAGTGCTCCACGAAATTCCACCGGCTGTCGAGGACGAGTCCCAGGTACTTCATCGTCAGCTCGACGCCGATGTGAACCCCTCCCGCCGTTATTTGTGAACCCGACGGTGGCGCGTCCCGAGGACCATGAAAACACATGGCCTCAGATTTGTGCAATGCCACCTCGAGTCCCAATTGCCGGATCCTCTCGACGATTGTCGCAACCCCGCGTGTCGCTGCTTCGGCCGCCGCCTGGTGCGACCTCCCATGACTCGTACGACCCTTAAGTACGTCTGCGCAGTATCACTCAGCACCGTTTCCTATAGGTACCTACAACTCTACATAGGTCTAGAACAGATTGAGCCTGCTTAGATACTCGTAATTATATATATTTTTTTAAATGTATCTTATTGTTGTGACTATAAACAATGAAAGATAAGAATAATGTTTTAACAAGACTTTCGAGGAAAGGCATTGGCGCCATTTTGTAGCAAAATAAAAAAGAAACTTTACCGCGTTAACACGTATGACAATTACTTAAAAAAATTTTTTTTTACTGCATCAAAATAAAAAAAAATTGTTCCTAAATACGTAATTTGGTTTAATTGAAAAGCCACTACGAGGAAATTAAAGGATTCTACCGCCCGGTGTGGGTGGTCAATCTTGATTAGGTACCTATTTGTTTTTCCGAACATTAGGGAAGGAGGGCCTTTGCCCTGCAGTGGGACAACACATGCTTATAATAATAATAATAATAGTCTACAAGACACAAATCAGTCCTACCGTAAAGAAAAAAATGTTAGGTTCTTTTCGATGAACATGATCTTATACTGAACTATCGACACGCCCCTGCTTAGCACGGTTTTTACAACTTGACAAACATCAAGATTCCTCTATTATATATAAGTTTATTATTAATGTATTACACACATAAACCTTTCGGAATAAATTCTCTAAATGATGGTGAAAAACTTAGACAAAATCCGTTGCGAAGTTATGGAGACCAACGTGGTAAAACACACAGACACGTAAAGCGACTATAGATTAGATATAGAAGATATTGATTTAAAAACAGTTTTTCAATCGTATTTTTCTTTGCAGGTAGAAACGTCTCGAGGATGCTGTCGCGCGGAACGAAAACCATTGCTAAGTTATTCAGAAACCTGTGGCGCGGCTTTTGCAAATGGACCAAAATGTGTCCGGCCATTTGCTAATTTTGCACAGTAAATATTTATTATTTATTTATTTTATCATTTATTTATACCATATTATAAACAGACAAGAAAAAACAGAACAGAAAAATAGGCACAGAGGTGGAGGTAAAAATAGGTTCTTATTTCATAAGATATCTCTTCCAGCATACCTGCGATAGGGTAACACATATTTATTATTATATTACGATAATTGCTTGTTCAACGCTACAAGGATCTTTAAGCGCGTGGCCAAAATCGGAACTAACACCGCCATATTGTTTTCTCAATACAATTCCTTTGACAATATTTTCTCTTATATTCCTTTATCAATAATTCCTATCAATCTCATTCAGGCGCCAAAAAATCCTTGATGCACTTTAGTTTGAACACCTACCATTTCTTTCGTTGCCATCGACTTAAACAACATCATGGTACCTACTCAGGTAGGAGGATTCCTTAGTCCTCTCCTTTACCTTTTAATAATAAATGAGTCTGAGCTTCACTTTTTCATTCCCCATTTCAGTCCAGTTATCCTTTTGCATCGGTCAAAGTAAATACTTTTTAGTTTATATAATGATATAATATCATTGCTAATGGTCAATTAATAAACTATTAGTTAAAAAAAATAACCATTAGATAAACTAACAATTGTACAAAAAACTTATTTTTCCAATATTTAACCATTAGTTAATTTGAAGAATTTTTAAAACATTGGTTGAGTTAACTACGGATGAAAAAATTTGTGTAGTTACTCACCGTGCGTGCATCATTATGGCAATGCTTGCTACAAAATAAATAAATAATATTTTCATGTAAGGTTTTGCTTATCAATGTTTGCAACCAAAATGATATTATTTACAAATTATTAATATTCTAGCTAAATTCAAGGTATATTGGTATCTAAGCGTTTCTGTCTCGCTTCGAAGAATATTCCGCTACGTTATCAAAATACTCGTACTGTTTAATTTATCACAAGAACACTTTTCTTATTGTTATAATAAAAGTATTTTTCCTTCTTTTCAGTGTATTTGCCGAGTTTTCCTTATGCTTCACGTACCTCGGCGTCTGTTGTATATTTACGGTGCTAATAGCAACTTCAATTAAGCAGGTAAGATTACAAATAACATCAGTATGCACTTATTTATTTACTTAGTTCTATATATTCTTCGTTATCTTTAGTTTCTACACAGTGGCAGTGAAAATAATTGCAATATGACTAAACACATTTCCTTGGGTAAGTCCATCTTCAGAGTAACGCATTCTTACAATAATTACGATCGCTGGTTAATCCATCTAATGATAATGAGTGTCATGCCGGATATCTATGATGTCTTGATAATAACAACAACAACTCGCAATAGACCATATGCGTATAATTATATATGTAAATAATAGAGCTCTTCTAGCCTGGTTGGTCTAGTGGTCGCAAGCGCTACTGCTGAGCACGAGGTCCTGGGATCGATTCCCAGGTCGGGCAAAGTATTATTGGGTTTTTCTATCTGGAATTTTTCAATAGCAGTCCGGAGTCTGAATGTGTGCCCGGTTGATGGCATTAGGGTCGCCCGCTATTACATGGGACTTAATATGACTGGCAGATGTGGGTGTACGTACACCTCTGCTTACCCTTTCGGGGATTACAGGCGTAGTATAGATAATACAGATAATAGAACTCAACAACACGAGCAACTACGACCATTCAATGTGCTTGTTTAACTGGTGTTACGGTCCCGTTTAAGGGCAGTTAGCAGTAGTGCCTTTAACAACATGGGACTTAACCAAACAAGATCTGTCAAAATTGTTTCTAAGATAAACAACACATTCTCAATACCCTTGGTAGTTGGCAATGCCGATGTCACTTTTTTCATATATTACCAACCTTGGGCCTAGAACCATATCAAGTAGCAACTGTATATCATAAACAATTTGCTATAAACCTACATTAAAACCTCCTATCCTATTTATTCCAGCTGTTCGACACATACATAGAGGCGCCGCCCATGCCGGTCGAGCATTACTGCCTTATCCTGCTCGCGCCACTTTGCCTGCTGTGCCAGATCAGGCACTTGAAGTTTCTTGCACCGTTCTCCTTGCTGGCCAATGTACTGCTCTTCGCCACCTTCGCGATATGCCTGTACTACATATTCAGAGAGCCGTTGACGATCGCCGACAAAAAAATCGTAGGAGATATGTCGCGACTCCCTGCGTTTTTGTCGTAAGTCAAAGTGATGAATTGTCTATAGTCTTTTGTTCTTTTATTGCGCTGTTGCGTGATAGTTTATGCTTCTATACAACATGATTTAAGTAACCTCTGTCGGTTTTTGTTCTGAAATTATGTTTTAGTAATTACCTACAAAGTGAATAAATCTCTGTTTATTCACTGAAACAATGACTGAAATTCATTGTCAGTACAACATTTAAGTATTTTTTTTTTATGAACAGTAGATGCTTAATACGTAACTAAGATTATAGAGATAAGATTTAGAATTTGAGATGATTCACTTATATAGATGACCGTAATGGCAAAATTCTTAAATGAAGCAGCAATGACAACAATTTGAATTGATCACTCAAAACATAATTACTTTAATGATTCACAGAACTGTAATCTTCGCAATGGAAGGCATAGGAGTAGTGATGCCAGTAGAGAACACGATGAAGAAACCCCAACACTTCCTCGGGTGCCCAAGCGTGATGGTGATCGCAATGTCATTGGTGATGATGTTCTACACAATTCTGGGTGTGTTTGGCTACCTAAGATACGGCGATGTCCTTAGAGGAACTATCACGTTGAATCTGCCTATGGATGACTGGTAATTTATATGCTTATATTTTAAACCGGATAGGAAAGTAGTGGCTATGACATGGTCTAAAGTTTAATCCAATAACAGGATAGTTATCCATTGCAATAACTTTTAATCGTCGATGAGCAATGTTGATATCTGAAAAAACAGCAGCAGTAAGACTTTACTTAATTGCCAATTTACGCTTTGCCACTTTTTGGAGTTCCTCATGGGTGCATACTTAGCCCGAACTCACACTCCACTCTTAGCCAATAAAATTATGTCATAGTGTATCTTAACTTAAATCGTAACTTGAACAAATGCTGATATGTTTAAATTAGCTGAAATTGTACCAATATTAATTAAGATGAGTTTCTTCTTATGCGTTTTAACATTTTTGCTATTTCAATTTTTCCAGGCCAGCAATTTGTGCGAAGATATTCATATCAATAACTATCTTCCTTACGTATCCTCTACATTTCTTCGTTGTGATTGATATATTCACAAGATACGTGGAACCCCGCGTCAACAATAAATATCATAACGTCATGCAAATCAGTACCAGGATTGTGATCGTGTGTTTCTGTGGTAAGTTCTATCATTTTATCAAAAACTAACGAATTTTTTTGTTCCCCTGACCCACCCCGTTGCATTTGGGGTGCGCGGGGGGTGTGCGGGGTGGGTCCTCACCTGCCCGAGCTATTCGTTTTCGCTTAGCGTTTTTTCTGACTTTTTCTCTCTTTTTGTTCAGCTCCTAAGGGTCATAGCGTGATGTTAGATAGCCTTCATTTTTTTTTATTGTTCAAATCCGCCTTGTAGTTCCAGAGATTAGTGCGTTCAAACAAACAAACAAACTCTTCAGCTTTATTATTAGTATAGATTAAAAACGCTTATTAACAATACGCTTGGCGATATAGCTCAACACGTGCTGGATGTTGGGAATGAACTTTTGAATGAATAACAAGCAATTTTGATATTTGTTCAAGAACAACAAAAAAAATAACTGAAGGCTTTTTATGATAACCAAAGAAACAAAAATATTTATGCAGGAGAAGGTTAAGTCTAAAGTATAGACAAAGAAAATTTTAATTTTTATATTCACATCGTGGATAAGATTAAAGTATTAACTTATAATAAAAACCCGCAAATCAGTCATATCAGGTGAACAAACATTTATTGAGACAAAATCAAACAATGTATATAAATCTTAACTGTCACTAATCTTTTCCTAAATAATCGTCTTTAGTAAACAGGCCAAGTACATGTTAGTCGGACAAAATATTTAACATAAAGAGAAATGCTTAAACATAACCTTGTCATAGTTTGTTTTAAACATTCTTTAATGCGTTGTTGCTCACTCTTTGTTCAATGTTAATGACTAATTTGACTTAACAACTGGGTTGACTGGAACAAATTGTTTTCACAATCATCATCACTCTCCTTCCTGCCCTTACCCCAATTTATTTGGGGTCGGAGCAACATGCAAATTATTTTTCACGATATGAAAAATTTAATTGAAATCGTAATCCATAATTTTTTTACGTCACCTGAAAAGCATAAGAAGGAACATGAACAGGATTTGAATTTGAAAATTACATATAATAGTTCAGTAGCATTATTCAATCTTACTTGAAGTCGACACAAGCTGAACCAACAAACTGGCGAAGTCGAGGGAATTAACTGAATGTGGGCAGTGCAGGACCGGTAGTTGCAATGCTCGAGGGAAGCCAGCTTAAAAACGTGATAATAGTAAAATAAATAATAGTAATAAGACTAAGCAGAATTACTTAATTTAAGTTAAACTATATTAATAATATTTTTTTGTAATTATATTTAATTGTTAATATTTAGTATAATGTAAATTGTATTATTTAGAATTAATATTATAATAAGTATTTTGTACAATTTGCAGTGCCAATTTGCCCTTACAGGGTACATGTTTTAACACTGTGCCATGAAATTTGAATGCATGCCTTACTAACCAGTGTTTTACATGTAGCAAACAAATAAATAAATAAATAAATATTATTTCAGGTGGAATTGGTATCGCTCTACCATATTTGGAGCAGATCATCAACCTTGTTGGTGCTTTTTTCTACTCCATTCTCGGTCTCATCATACCTGGAATCGTAGAAACTGTATTCAGATGGGAAGACCTCGGCAAATACAACTGGATCCTGTACAAGAATATTCTAATCGTTTTCTGCGGAATGTTTAGTTTAGTTTCAGGCTGCTCCGTCACTATCTCCGACACTATACAAATGATTAATAATAAAACGGAGTAATTCATTAAAAATAATTTGAGCCAGTATTTTTTTATTAAATAATATGTGGGAGATGATATCTGTGATTAGTATAAAAGTAAATAAGTAAGATAGTAAATAAGTGTAAATAAATATTTATTTATGTACCTACAGCCTTTGTATAATTTTGTTATGTATACGAGGCGGGTACTCATATTGGTCCGTAGGTTCGAAGTCGCGTACAAATGTGGCTACTTCTGAAATTGCAAAGAGCTCCAAAGTCATAACTGACACATAATTATTTATTTTAAAGCAGGTTTTTATTTGTATTCTCAGAATTCAAAAGGATCATAGTAAGCAGCGCCATTACCATTAGCGTAATAATTATATTGATTATAATAATCTTGATAATTATCCGATATTTAACTATTATAATAATCTTGATAATTATCCGATATTTAACCATTATAATAATCTTGATAATTATCCGATATTTCTCTCAAAGTTTCTGCTTTAATTGAGTTGACATCATACGTCTTTTTTAGGTTTTTAATTGAGTCCAAATTACTCTTTATTATATTTTGGATGTTTATCCTAGTTACCTATACATCCAATAAGAACATTTCTAAAATCGAAGATGAACCTATACTTTCTTCCTTAATCTCCTCAAAAACAATTCGTAATTTAAAACGTTCAAAATATAGTGGCAGTGCCATCTTGGCGACAAACAAATGTCAAAAACTTGTGAAAATGTAGAGAAATTTGTGGTATTTTTGACAGATTGAGACTGAGATCAGACTGTGAACGTTCTTAAAATTTCGAGAATTGCCCCATCTGATGTGCTAATCTCTGATAGCTGTTTTATTACTACATTATTGGATATAGAATACGACTTTAAACAATATTTGAATGCTAACCATCGTCTCCTAACGTGCAGTGGAGGCATACAGAGCTCGCACTCCATAACGTATATTGGTTTGCTTTTTATAAAGCTCCCTATTACTCTTAAAGCCTGATTTTGGATTTGTTCTAGTTTGTAAATATTTGTTTTAGCACTATTGTCATATAAGAAGCACCCGTAGTCTAGCCTATTTCTAATTAAAGCTATATAGAGCCTACGAAGATGAATCTGATGGACACCCCAAGAGGGAATCGTAATAATTTTAAGTAAATTGAGAAGCCTCTGAATTTTTTCAACTATTTCGTTGATTTGTTTACACCAGCGTAATGTCTTATCTAGCCAAACGCCCAAATATGTATAAAGACAAACGTTGATAAGTTCACTATTATTAAAATTTATTAGAATTTGTATTTGCACAACAACACAATATTTCTATTTACTTATGGATAGTTCCAGAATAAAACTGTAAAAGTATTAAAAGCATTTTGAATTTTATTCTGACCCTCTGTGACATCCTTACAAGTAAAATACAATACGAAGTCATCTGCGTACTGGCATGAATACACATCAACAATATCTCAACAAAGCTAATAAGTGGCTATATTGAAAAGTAACGGAGAGATGGGATCACCTTGGGCTAAGCCATTTCGTGCATATCTGACCATATTGATTGCAGACTCATCAGCAACTGTAAGGTGACGTTCGCTAAGAAAGTTCCATAAATATTGGCAAATATTTTTACCAACACCCAAGCTATCAAGAACCTGCAGTTATTTATATATTAATATATTATTATACGCACCTTTGATATCAATATAACAAGCAAGAGTTGAAAGATTCTTTGAAAAGCCTATCTGAATTTGAGCCACTAAACGTGTAAGACAATCGTAGCTGGATTGTCCTCTCCTAAAACCGACTGTATTTCGCGACAGAATTTGATTCTTCTCCACATACCAATTGAGTCTTTTAGTAATCATAGAATGAAAAATTTTGCATGTACACGACATCAATGAAATATGAATAGGTCTTGGTTTGCTGTTAACATTCGAGCCAGCACCCGACCTTGGTATGGGTATAACTCTAATATCACGTCACTGCGATGGAAAATTACCGGAAATTAAATATAATACTATAGATTTTGAGTAAGAACAATTTACCAAGCGGTGATAGATGTAAAATCATGGAATACGTTATATTGTCTTCGCCTGGAGCAGTATCCTTTTTCTTTAAACAATTATTCAGCTCTTGTAACGTAAACTCAGATTTGAGCAACACATGTCTAGATGTAAAGATAGGTTTTTATGAAACGACATCATCTGGAGCAAGATCACATAACATTTCTCTCTTTAGCCCCTGAGGCTACTGAACATTAGATTTCTTCTAACTCTTCACAAGCTGAAACTTTGTAATCAATATCTTCACACAATTTCTTATGATCATTAGATCTCGCTTTTTGAATAGCCTGTTTAGCCTTCAAAGTTTTTCCTTCAAGTGACGCAAGGTTCCTTGGTGTTGGATTCCCTCTAAATTTTTTAAGTCCCAGTCGACGCTCTGCAACCAATCTAGATATATCTGGACCCCAATATTCTTCGACTTAAGCTACTAACCTTACTTGACTTATTAAATTTTGTAATATACCAAATACTAATTTGGTATATTACAAAATTTAATAAGTCGAATATTCTCATCAGCTACTCTATTTATTTGACTGGTGTAATAATCTTACAAAACCTAAACATCACCGTCCACATCGGAAAATGAAAAAATATGGAGAAGACCATTTCTGTATCCAGTCCAGTTGGCTAATTTGTAGTTGCGTTTTTTATGGAATTTCAGAAGCGCTTACGAATATTACATCCATTGAAAATAATAGAAAAACAGGAATTTGTGTAGATAGCAATGTGCACTACAACATATAGCTCGATGCGCCTCTGGTTACAGAGGTGCACCGATAGTTTATGAAATTCTATCTAAAATACACTATCTGTCTGAAAGAGATATAGATCTGAAGTTGCAATGGGTTCCCTCACATATAGGTATAAAGGGTAATGAGGAGGCTGACCGTTTAGCAAAGTTGGGTATTGTTGGTGGAAGAGAAAAAAACATTAGAACTAATTATATAGAAATATGGCCTAGGTATAAACATAAATGTCAAGAAGTTTTTTTTTTTAAATAAAAACGGTGCCCCACACTAGGAATTACTCCTGTATCGTGTATGTGTATCGTGGGTGCGTTTAGAAACATTTAAACTCATATACACAAACAGCCAGACCCGGAACCTGCAGGCAATACAAATATTTGTTCCGTGCGGGAATCGAACCCACGACACGCAGCGCAGCAGTCGATCGCTCAGCCACTGCGCCAACCGTGTCGTCAAATGTCTTTGTCGTTTATTGTGTGTGTGCCAAGTTTGGAATGAGTTTTTAATCAAAGATCGAAACATTAAGGGATTTGGTACAGGTCTATGGTTTCGCCTCCTCATATACCGTGGTTTTGTAACTCTAGGCTAAGCAGAAAAATTATAGTTACAGCTGACAGAGTCCATGCCGCTCAATCATTTTGGATTTTTAATTTAAAAAAATTGATTCACCAAATTGTGAGGTGTGTGGCACACTGGAAGATGTTATACATTTACTGACGGAGTGTGTCAGATTTCAGTCTGCAAGAGAGGATCTAGTTAGAGAGCTCAAGATAAATATGAACGATGTTTGTATGTTCCATCATATTTTGTCGACAACTAACTCCGGAGCTGCTTATTAGTTTAGTTAAGTTTGTATTATTACGTGTTGCGTTATAAGGTCCGTTTATTATTAGTTTTATTACGTTATAAGGTCCGATGTGACTGGCATGTACAATTGTATAAAAGTCCCCAATAATTAATGAAGAATAAAAAAAATATGGCTTCTTCAAACCTCTAATTTGACCAAAGCCTTTTGAAATCAAGATACCAATATTCCGGAATCAATATTATGTTTGTTTCTTAACGCTATGATATATTCAGGATTGAATGTCAATATGACGAAATACATTACTAATATTTTCACAAGTTTCCTTAAAAATGTATTTAATGCCCCTGAAGTGATCTTCTGCGCAATATTTCTTTGGTCTAGCCGCAGTCAGTCATCATAAATCGGAAGAATGTGTTCGGCGCGACAGTTATTTCTGCGTGACCTTATTTCCAAATATCTTTATATTTTAAAATATCCACGTCAACTTAGCAAAGAATCTGTATAATGTCATCATACTGAACTTGCTTCTTGCCTTCACCACAACATGCTAGCCTTTCCCCAACTGGTCTGAAGAAGGCTTTCAGTTTGATGCATTGGTGACACTTTGTTAGCCAGTAAGTATTGATAATACAGACGCCAGCACAACAAGCTACCCGAAACTGTAAAAATTTCCCAAACAACTTGGAACCTAATGCTTTAGCGATAAAGTTGAAAATCTATTAAAGAAATTTGGGCTGAAAAATAATGGGCTGGCGTCTGTACCTATAGGATTGATTTTCAGACAGTCGGACATATCTAACCTACTGAAGCAACTGTCATTGATATAGGACCACCTGCACTGTGACAAACCGTTCAACGTGCTCTCAGAGGCATCGAAACCGACACAGAGAACAGTACCAGTACTAGTACCAGTACTACAACTACCAGGTAGGTACTCAGACTGACCCAAGCAAGTGCAGGGAGTGATAAATCCACTTCGTTACAAAACCTTGAGAAAAGATAATCAGTTAGCTTATTCCTAAGCAAATCTCTTAAGCCAATAGATGGCGCAACTACACGTCTAAATATACCATTCCAATCCCACGCGAGTTCAACTGCAGCCAAAATCTAGTTAACAAAATATTTATAGACGCTGTTTACTCTCGGTTTGTTGATGTTAATTTTCGTCACATCATCATCGTAGTCTATAATTTTCATTCGAAACACCATAAAAACCACAGCTTTATTGGTTCGATTAAATATGATAACATTGACTCCACACCGAATCTAAATCTGTCTGGTGGACCCGGACAAATTGACATTGATTGCCATAGTCATTGACCTTTTGAGCTTACATTTGGCACAATATCTTTATATTGGCTACATTTCGTTTGAGAAGTAATTCGGTCAAAATTATATAGTATGTGTTACATAAGGAATAAGTACGTTGCCCTTTCTGTAGTATTAAAATCAAAACATAAACCTACATGGGCACTTATGAAACGTAAGAAGCTAGGTGCATATTTCCAACTGGTCGTTTCCTATGGAGAAGAGCTGGCAAAAAACTCCACAATAATTGGCTTTTACCATGTTTTCAAATTATAGTGTTAACAGGTACGGGATGACAGTGTACGCCAGTACTAACAAAATAGAAGATGGTCTACAAATTTACAGTCTTTGTAGACTGCTGTCCTTATGGCTTAAAATTATTTAACCTAGAAGTAGGTATCTTCATCCTCTTGCCCCAAGTTTGGGGCTATCATTTATTTGGGGTCTACGCAATATGTCTTCGCATGTAACAGAAAACTGAAAGTAGGTACTCGTAAAATAGAGAGGTCTATAATTTTTTTCCCCGCTATGACTCCTTACTTAATTTTTATCTAGCTTTCATGGAGGAAATATATGTAATTGCGATGTTTTGGTTCCTTTTAGATAGATTATCGAAATGCTTGAGAGCAGTGGTAGCCCAGTGGAAACGGCTATGACTTACGAGGCGTAGAGCGTGGGTTCGAACCTAGGCAGGCGTTTTACTTTGTGTAAATAATTTCATCTCCACTGGCCACTGCTTTCAAAATGGTGAAGGAAAACATTGTGAGGAAACTGGCATGTCCTAGAACCAAAAAAATCAAAGACATTTGAACCCGCACTGGGTCCGCATGGTAGATTACAGGCCACTCCTTCCCGAAGAGAGGAGGCATGTGTCCCAGCAGTGGGAACATTATAGGCTGATTATGCTATGCATTATGCTATCCATATACTTAATTGTACAGCAAAATTTAACAAACCTTATTTACATTACCATTAATATAAAGGGTACAACGGTGGTCTTATCGCTAATAGCGATATCTATCAGACAACCGTTGTGACGGTTCCCACACTGAACTCCAAGCTTTGAAACACACGCACCAGCTTTTAATAATTAGCTGCTGGCTGCTATTATTTTATTATTATTTGGTGTGTCTTACCAAATAATAATAAAAAACCCACCGTCGTATCTATAGGTTCGTTGACGTGGCGGTGGGGCTTGCTCCTAAGCTGAGGTCTAGTTCTGTGCTGGTAGAGTTTAGTTTCTTTGCCAAAACAAGTCTAGAGTGAGGAGCCAGGCCAAGAGAGATAAGCCTGCAGCCGCCTGCTGCGTTTTCGGGGGGCATTATTGAGTGTCCAAATCACCTTTGCAATATTATCTGAGTATATTAAAAAATGACAACAAATGTCAATCATATCTATTAACTACTAAACTTCTTCATTGTTAGCAGATTTCTTGACATATCACAAAGGTCAAAACGAAGCTGGACACACACCTTTACACCTTTGACTGACACTCCGTCACAAGAAATTCTATCAAGTGTGGTAATTTCTTAATAAATATGCATGCCTTCATTGATTTTTTTTATTCCTAGCTGTCATGTTTTCAAAACATGGTGTGATGTTTATATCTTGCATTCAAAATATTAACGTTAGTCGGCGTACTGTCGCTAATATGGAATATACATACATTATTTACAGTAAAAAGAGCTTGCACTTTTCAATATACCTATTGTTTCACTTGTAGAACCACATCCACATACTTTGATAAAAACTGCCACTTGCTCACTTCAGATGTCGCTACTATCTCTAGTCCAAAAATTTGACAGCTGGCTGTCAATATCCATACATTTTTCGTAAACAAGCGACTTTTTTACGCTTAATTATTGAATATGTCCCGTTGCTCAGCTGTTGACTGTAAAATAACGGGGACCCATGCGTTTCCCAAAGCTAATAAATGATGAAAACCGTGGAGGAAAGCTTTCGTAGAAGAAATAATAGAAACCTGATAATTCGTCGAGACTATGTGTCAGGGCTATCCATTTTAAACCTGATGACTTATGGGAGAAACTCTTAAACTAGTGACGCTCATTTTTATAAAACAAAGAACCATGTCTGTTTTCATTACAGAGTGGCAGTTCTCGTATTTTAAGAACTTTCACAGTCTGATCTCAGTCTCAATCTGTCAAAAAATACTTCTAATTTACCTACATTTTGACAAGTTTTTGACATTTGTTTGTCGCCGAGATGAGACTACGACTAGATTTTGAACGTTTAAAATTACGAGAATCGACCTTCAGGTCCGTTCGAAGCAATGTCATATTGCATTCATTTTGAGGGGGTAAAAGATGTCTTCACATAAACATCATAATGTGACTCTCTGTAATTTTTGTCGAACCCTTTGGGGAAAAGGGAAGTTGTCACAAACGTATTTCACATTGGAGTCATGTGTGCCTTCAGGTTGTGTGGTGTGAATACATTAAAATTAAGGGTATGTGTGGTGTGTTTAACTTAAACATATTAGATCAGTGCTAGAATTAACGTTTTTCAATTAAGTTTTCCAATACAGAAATGTTAGGAAGATCATCCTCGAGTCGAGTTGGTATCCAACTCCGTCTAAAATACTTTAAGACACAAGGACTAGACGACACTAGCAAAAAACAGAATTGTGTGGAAAAGGGAGACGAAGGCCTTTGTCCTGCAGTAGGTCAATAGAGGCTACTAACTAGCCTCTATTGACCATATATACATTATACATACATACACATATATACTATTAGACAGTGATGAGTTGCACAATGGTGGATTTTTCGAAACTCCAACCCACGCTGGACCCGATCAGGGGTACAGACGCCATCAGCTCAAGCTACCCGAAACTGTCAAATTTTCTCAATCAACCTGGAACCTTAATGCTTTAGCGATAAAGTTGAAAATCTATTAAAGAAATTTGACAGATTGTAGTAGCTTTATGTGCTGGCGTTTGTACATATCAGAAATTACAAAACTGTTTTGATTGACTTTGTAGTAGGAATAATGTTTACCAGTAACCACCGGCATGTGACTGATGTGTCATGATGATTTAATATGTTAGCAGTTCGTGGTCATTAAAAGAACATTAGCTCTTAGGTTTTTAACTAAGAAATTTTTCACAAACCTAGATTATCTTGTGAGAATACTCGTGCTAAAACAAACAAATCTGCAAGATGCCATAACGTTCACATAGCTATAGAGATGCCTGCACGTGCACATCCATTTTATAATCTTATGGTAGGCAAATAAGTACCAAAGACAATGTTATATCTCCTAGTGATTAACGTAACAAAATATGAGATAACTTTTTGGCATCAATACCCACCACATGTATGTAATCAGGGGTCGATTACCTTTTATACATAAAAGATATCATTATGAAGTACTACACGTGGAAAACTGCCACCTTTCCTTTCCCACTCTTGCAACACTTTGTTTCTATTAGATGAAGCCAAATGCGTAGTAAACACTATGCTTTATATACATATTATCTAATTTATGAAATCATGAATGCCTCAGTAGTAGCGTTTGTGACCACTAGACCTACGTCTAGTGGTCACAAACGCTACTACTGAGCATGAGACAATGGGTTTGATTCCCGGTTCGACCACTGACCTTAGCACCCCGGTTGGTGGCAATAAGCTCGCCCCCTATTAAAAAATGAAATGAGGGGAAATGAAGGTTTACTATCATAGGTGCACCTCTGCTAAACCCTTCCGGGCATACCATGTTATGATGTTATGAATATATGAATAATTCCGGTATCTTTGTATTTCCTTGATTACAGCGCCAAAGCGTTTATTTGATTACAATTTCAGCACGTTGCGCTCCGCACTAGATAGTGATGGCTATTTAATGATGGATGGACGAAGATCGTAGACGTATAGAAATTATAGGTTATTTCCTGTACACACAATAAAATATGAATAAGTCTACGTGCAGTTTCGTTAGTTCTCAAATAAAATAATAAATAATAATAAACCTTATGTCTTTAACAGTTTAAAATAATGGTTATATTGAGTTTAATAACGTAATAGAAGTGAAGATTTATTCCTAATTTCCTAGAAAGACGGTTAGAGCGAGTATCTATTTGAGACTGCAGATTTAACGACACTCTAAAACGCAAGGTTCTAAAACAAAACATATATTATTTCTGCACTGCTCTCGTTAAAAATGTTATTGCAAAAACTAGCCGGCGGCATGTCCGTGACAAAGTTTGCTGAAAAACAAATTTTAAAACTTTATTTTTAACCTATGACTTCACTGGAGAAAATGACTTTTAAGTCCACCTCAGCTTGTCAAAGTGATGTTATCTGGCGTCAACAAAGGAGCGTAGGTGTTGCTAAAAATACAATGGTAATTAGTCAAAGTTTAATGGTAATTATAATGTGTCGGCGTGGCGCTCGCCCAGACACTTCCCGACCTCGTGATCTACCTGTAATCTATCCATACCTACGAGTACTTAGCTAAGCCAACAGTAGTCATATACCATACATACATACTTAAGAAGAAAGAGAGCTCGTGAGCTCTCGCTGTAATCAATTTATTGTGAAAGGATTATATAGCACTCATATACACAACAACATTACTAATCTAACAATTGTTTCTAGACCCTTTGACTTCTAGAGCACTTTAAGCTTCAATAAAATACTTACAAAATGATGCAGTAAATGCTTGAATAAATAATGAACGCAAAACGAAAGTCAAGTAATTGCATAGTGAAGTCATGAATATGACGATGGACATACTGGCTCTTTTCTAACTGGTTCAATCTGTAGATATTTGGCAACAAGAGCCAACTAAAAAATTAATTTATGTATTTTCACGTTGTTAAAATTGTATAACAAAGTGAAAACGTACATAATGTATGAAATATCGAGCAATCTTCACGCTCCACAGCCTGCGTCACAGATGGCTTCTAAATATTTGCGGCCTTTCCTATTCACGGTTTATTACTTAAATCCGTAGTTAATTTGGTGGCTGGGGTAGACTGGATACGGAAGGCGGAGGACAGGCTGTTGTGGCGCAGTCTGGGAGAGGCCTATGTTCAGCAGTGGACTGCGATAGACTGAGTTGATTGAGTTATTTTAGCGGCACGTGACGTAAATTCGAACGATTTTTACATTTTACATTTTGGTTAAAATTTTGGCGACTAGCCCAATAAGTATCCCGCATAATATTAATAAGATCTTCGAACGATTTTTGAATCGACATTACAACTATTCTATAACAATTTCGGTTTAAATTTTTGCGACAAGGACAATAAGTATCACCCATAGATATGAATGAAATCTTAAGACTAAGTAAATATTATGTGCGAAATAAGTATTTACAGTTTAAGAATCAGCCCAATTTACGATACGTTTAGTCCGCGCGTTCGACCTAAGCCCACAGTAGACAGTATGTAAATATTGTTTCACCAGTGTCTTTGACTTACCTACATACTTTTCATGCCAATATTTTTCTCATTTCACAACATTTTGAAGGACAACTCTATACGTAAGACAGTAAAGTACGTCGGAATAACAACAGCATGAATGAAGATGCGTCCTACATGTTTGGCATCCTATTAGATATTTTTAATTTTTGGAAGAATTCTACATAATAATTTTAGTCGGTGTCTGGACTCTGGAGAGTGCTCCTCAAATCAATTGGCCATTTATTTATTTCACAAAAAGGCTATCGGCCAGTGACGTGTTTTAATTGGACAGTGATGAACAAAATGTTTTGCATCTAATACGAAATTAGTATATTTTCGTACACACCTCCTCTACAGAATCTCCACCCAAATGCTTTTTCAATAATGTAAGTGTACTCAAATATTTCATCATTTTCCCTATTTTTCCGTTCGTATGTTCCGTTAAAAATAAACAAACCATTAGTTTACACGGCAATCATTTACACCGTATCCTTGCCAGTGAAGTTTAAAAATACATGAAGGTGTAAGAACATGTGTTTCTCCTGTGATTTCGAGTCTCATGGAGTTCGTTATCAGTGCCAAATTGTCTCGGCTACAGTCACCCTTCGGTATTCTACACCTATTTATAAAATAAAAACACTCTTATGTGTGCCAAATGTTAATAAAAGATTGTTAGAACTATTAGGCACAACATTCAATTTCTTGCTTAGAATCTCGCATGGCAACAATTGTGACGCGCTTTGCTCTGGTTCACATGTGACATATGTATAGTGCTGTTGTTACCGACAGTACCTCAAAATCAAATTCAAAATATTTTATTTCACATAAACCTACATGGGCACTTATGAAACGTCAGAAGCTAGGTGCACGTTCCAATTGGTCGTTTCCTATGGAGAAGAGCCGGCAAGAAACTCCACGTTTACTCTTTTAAAAATAAATGCCTTTTTGTTTATTGCTGAATGGGCCTGCTCTTGACCTCGATCACGCCTTTACAATGTTTTCAAATTACAGTATTAATAGGTATGGGAGGACAGAGTTGGCCTGTCAATAAGTACCAAGTACTTAACTACTTACTGCCGAATTCGGAAACCACATATATAACAATACTTTCGCAGAGGCACGATATAAATAGAATTTTAATTAGGTTCTTTAGGTTAAACTGGTTGATTAGCATGAATTTACCCGCCCGTGGGCGATTCGCACGAAGTTAATTTATTTGTGGGCGAATCTACAAATCCAGAAAGTGTTAGACAATTGGCACATTTTGAATTTTATGCACTCAATTCAATACAATTCTTATTCTTTCCAAAGAAGGTGACATTTTAGTTGCAAATACTATTAGTTTCTCTGAAACTAAACAAAAGAAGTAAGTAACTTAATTAGCTTTTTATCAATTAAGGGATTTATGAGTTCCCTAAAAAATAGCCGTACAGCAAATAGGTGCCAACATAAAAACGTGTATTTATAAAAAAAAAACTACAGAAGATCCAGAAAGGACCACCGGTACAATAGATCTCACTAGGAGACATATTTATTTCAAGGAAAAAAACTGATAAATACCTACCATAAATGATAGATGTCACTATTTACAACGACTCGTCAATTTCTTGAAACCCTGAAAAGTCCTTTGAAATCAATGTCGCTGGAGAAATGTTTGAAATATAAAATAAACGTTTCGATCTCCACTTGGTTGAAAATGCAGCCAATATCAAAGCTATCCGAATTCCAGCGCATGTTATCTAAATATGTGACGCCACCTCAAAATAAACTCTCGTTAATAATGTACGTACCTACAGTTTATATGCAAAAAATGTTTAAAAAAGCTGTTAAATATGCACGAGACTCCGTTTCGAATTCTCAGACCGCATACTTATTCACCAAGTTGACAAAACCAACGGAGTTATCTTTTTGAAATAATTGGAATAATTATTATAATAACTGTTAACAACTATATCAACAATGGTCTTCCATCTAATGGACAGAAGTCCGTCCAGAATTCCAGATTCCACTGGCCCTTGAGCTAAATATCGATGCTAAGATGGTCCCTGAGACGGTCACGCGTATTTTATATTTATAAAGATCACTTTGCACACTATACACACGACCATTGACTGTGTCGCCGTCCGTACGTTAACATGTCGCATGCGCGCAAATGTATCGATACAAAAAATCGTTATACATAAACAAATTGATTAATTAAAACCGTATCCAATAATACCTGTGCCACCCTGGATTTTTGCTTCCATAAAAAAAACAAATAAACATCAGTGAAAATGACGAACACTTACAATATGAAGGAGTTCAGTTCGACGTAAGTTGGGTTTTTCTTTTAAATATTTTATTATAATAATAATGTTGACCATGACCGCGAATAAACCTTGAATTATGTTAACCACTTAAAGACTGCATGTTTAGCATAATCAGCCTATAATGTTCCCACTGCTGGGACACAGGCCTTCTCTCTATGAGACGGAGTGGGCCCTAATCCAACACGCGGGCCCAGTGCGGGTTGGTAAATCATGTTTAAATTAATTCTGAAGTTAGAACGAAAAATATTCATAAAAAAAAAGAATTGAGTTCAATAGTAAATTAAATTAAATTAAATTAAAATTAATTTATTTCGGACAACAGTGATCCATACTTTGTTAGTATTACAAGCAACTTATATTCTAGATTTAGTAACATTGATATAAAAATAGTACCTATAATTAAAACAAAGGATGACCAGGCAGGAAAATATGTTTCCTACTTAATCAACCTCCGCATGAAATGCCTAATATTTGGAGCTCTCCGCCACAGCTCTCAGGATATAAGTTGCGACTACTCCGCACTCTGCACAGCAGTGAAGTAGTTTTTTTGCGTATAATGGCTTGAAAGCCGTCTGTATGGGCCTCGGTAAACATTTTTGAGGCGCTACAGAAACGGGGCAGTCGCAACAGCATCCTGAAAGCATTATTATATTGGACGCGCAGAATATCCAGCGATCACTTAAGTAGTGTAGTTGGCCCATAGATTGTTCGTGTAAATACTCTCGACAGTAGGCCTTAAAAAGAGTAATTTTTACTAGGTCAGAGCACCGAGCAAATCTACGGGCCAACATGTTACCTCTGACCGCCAGTGCACTACGCTCAATCTCAATGTCTGTATCATCCTTATGGTCGTTAAACAAGTTAAACAAGAAATTATTACTCGTCAACTATATGATTATTTGCTTCGGAAATCTAGTCCTCCATGACTGTAACAATAAAACTATAAGTAGAACAAAGTTGTAAACACAAATCTGCTACAACTGAAATGGCGCCAATATGTTGTGTAATTTTCACGTGTGCGGCTAACTAACGGTCAGTTTTACACTTTCTTGCTGTAGTGGCCGTCAAGCGTGAAGATATGTGTTACAAACTATGTAATACAACGTAGAGTAGTTAAAACATACCAATCTTTACTTTTAATCTCGTTATTTTCATTACCAAACATGGAATTGATAGTTACCCAATCAACTTTCATAAGATTATTTTATGATTCTTTAATTTAATTTCTCGCAACTGCGCAGTTTTTAATCAACCAGAGAGACACCATAAAAAACCTGAAAGTTCTAAGGATTTCCTTCTATGTTTTAGTTTGAATTGAAGGTAATCAAGGACTGTATACAAACAAAGTAACCGAAGCTTCCGCAAATACAGTTCTGAGTTCCGAAAAGCAATACAAATAACACCTTTTTTTTCTTTGGGATAATCATCAAATGACCTCTCCCGCTCTGGGCTAAGCGGAAGGCGTGTCAGACTTTTACTGACTAAAACCCACCCATGTTCCTTCAGTTGCCTGTGCCAGGGGCCACGGTATCTCTTTCGAACAACCCGCAGCCCTGGCAGGCATCGGCCCTAGCGGACCCCGTCAGTTCGTGCTGACATCTCTTTGAGGCGCGCGTGGAACACAACGCGCCATCGGCAAAGGCCTGGTCATTGCGAGCATTACTGCTTCGCAGAAGGAGGTAACGGCCTCCCATGCACTTTCGCTCCGTACCATGGCCTGGACCAGGGCCGGACGCGAGAGATCGCCGCCACGAGGACACGGCGGTGTTCCGCCCAAGCCGGGCAGACCTCCACCGTGTGCCCCACCGTGTCCTCCGGGCGATCCACACAGTGGTGACACCCTGGCGTTTCCTCCCGCCTTATCCTGAACAGGAATCTCCCGAAACAACCATGTCCGGTGAGGACCTGTGTCAGGCGGAAGGTGAGGGCGCCGTGGCGCCTCTCTAGCCACTCCTCAAAGAGGGGACTTAGCGTCGCAATTGTGGCGTGCCCAAAATAACATCTTCTAACCATTTCAAACATTACTTAATTGAGAGGCTATTATGTTAGCGAAAGCATTCAAAAGGCGGTAATGAATTCATGATTCTTCAAGAGGTTTTCATATCTTTATCTTCTCATCAAAAGATATACAATCTTCAATGCCAATTAACTTGTTCTAATAATGGCAGCTATTATTAACATAGGTACAATCACAATAACATCTGACAAATGCGTGCACTGACTCGACAGGTTCACTCAATCTATGTGGTTCTTTCCTCAAAAAACCATTTCAGACATCAATCTACATGCTCTTCACATGATCTGACCAAGATAATGTTTTTAAAAGAGAATGTGACCTCTGAGTTTGTCTCGGACTTTCTTCTCAGAGTAGTCAGATAGGAAACACCGACCTAATCTAATTTTTTATAAAATGTGATTGACTTGTAAAAGTGTTTATACAAACCTACTTATTAATTAAATTAATTATTATATATAATATTATAGTTAATTATTTATCATCACAAAGTATACCACATGTATACATAATGAAACTATTCATGCATGAAGTCTTGTTAAATTGTGTAAAAATAAATAGCTGTACTACCTAGATATCAATCAATCTATCTAGTCTTTCCAGTCTAACCGGATGCAGCTAAATTACAGTAGGTATTTAAATATCAGAACTAGATATATCGGTCAGATATTGATTTGAAATCGTATTTTAATTGCTTATTTTAACATATGTACATTTTTATAAGTTGCTTTCATATTATGAATGAAAACTATTGTGTTACGGGGTCATAGAACAACCTGTTTGAGGATATCAACTTAGTTATTGAAATATTTAAATACAAGAGTGAATTATACGTTATCAAGCCTGACTTACAAACAACGATTGATTGTGTACTCTAAAGCGACTTCCTAAAGTTCACATTCTTCCTAAGGTTATAAAGGTCTAACCGCTTTCATTGCATATTCTAGCTCTTTCATCTGATTAGGATATGTAAGTTTGTAAGTTTGGCAGCTATTTTAGTAGCCATCTCGTAAATTGCATCATCAAGTTTTCTAGTTCAATGACGTTAGCGTTGCATAATGCCGTCATTTTTTATTGGACATTATTGGCCCACTGCTGGGCAAGGGCGTCCGTACTCTCTTTCCACCCAAATCCAGTCAATTAATCAAATGAAATGCGGATTTAGGAAAAAATATCATTATTTCATTTTGTGGCTTTCTTTTGTTATTATATATTAGGTACTTACGAGTAGCATGTATTCAATGGAGCCTCGTTCGTGTTTGGCTTAAAGAAACTTAACTATATTCGAAGATACTGACTGGTCCATAATTGTTTCTATTATTTTTTTTATTTTAATAGAGTACACAATGGATTGCAATAAAAGATTTGAGATTTGAGCCTTTTTTCGTAAACCGCGAATGAAATCAAAGCAAGCAAAAGTAAATCTGCATTGAGCTATATTGATGCAAACTGCGTATTTGCCGTTAATGAATAAAGCATTATTATTTTGACATCACCTATAGTAACTTATAGGAACTCAATCATACTTCTCTTGTCCTTACCCCAATATATTTGGGGCCATGCCTTTTTCTTCCATACTTCTCTATCAGTCGTCATCTCGGTAGTCACCCCCTATCTAGCCATATCATCTTGTACACAGTCCATAGGAACTCAATCTAAATCCAAAATTACTAAGGTCTGACAAATACCGGAACCATTTGTAATGTTTACCTACCGCCTGTTGTGTCGCAAATAATCAACAAGTATGGCCATAGTGATGGCATATGTCCAAAAGCGACAATGTATCACTGGTCTTTTTTTTTTTTTTTTTTTTTTTTTTCAGGATGGGAAATCATCAAATGACTCCTCCCGCTCTGGGTGGAGCAGAAGGGAGTGTCAGACTCTTACTGACTAAAACCCACCCGTGTTCCTTCCTGAGCCCTTTACATACCAGGGCAGCGGTAACCCTTTCGGACAATCCCGCTACCCCGGCAGGCTTCGGCCCTGTCGGGCCCCGTCAACTACGCTGACATCTCTTTGAGGCGCGCGTGGAACACATACACGCCGTCCGGCACGGGCCTGGTCCTGATCGGACGGAGAGCTACCCATTGCTCTCCGCCCGCAGGCCCGCGCCTACGGTGGCCGGGAGTCGTCACGCGGCTCCCGACGCCCGGAGCGTCTCCCTCGGCGGCTGAGGCGTGAGGATCTTTCCCTCGCCCATCCCGCCACCTCCTTCGCTAGCATGACTGCTTCGCAGAAGGAGGTGACCGCCTCCCACTCCCTCTCGCCCCGGACCATGGCTTGCACCAGGGCCGGGCGCGAGAGGTCGCCGCCGCTGCCGATCGCCTCTACGAGGACACGGCGGTGCTCTGCCCAAGCGGGGCAGACCTCCACCGTATGCTCCACCGTGTCCTCTGGGCGATCCTCGCAGTGGTGACACCCGGGCGTCTCCTCCCGCCTGATGATGTGCAGGAACCTCCCGAAACATCCGTGTCCGGAGAGGACCTGCGTCAGGCGGTAGGTGAGAGCGCCGTGACGCCTCTCTAGCCACTCCTCAAAGAGGGGTCTTACCGCCGCTATCGTGGCGTGCCCTGCGCTGGGTTGCGATAGTCGCGCCTTCCATTCCACCATGAGACCGCGCCGGAGGTCCGTCCGCTCCGCAGCGATTTGCCGCGGGTGCAGAGTTTCCCCCCGACGTAGTGCCTCCGCGCGCCAGTCATACAGGCGCGCGAGGACTATCGCCTCCAGATCCCATGGTGGCAGTCCGGCAAGGAGGCTTGCTGCCTCGCCCGAGATCGTGCGGTATCCCCGGATCAGCCTTACGGCTACCACCTTTTGGGGCGCGTTCAGGTAGTGTGCGGCTCGAAGCCGCAGTGAACGCGCCCATACCGGGGCCCCATAAAGGGCCATGTATCACTGGTCTACCACGTTCTTTAGATAAAACGTGCGAGATAGAACTCGTCGGTACCGACTGATAATATGGTGCATTTCCTTTGAAAAGCACGCAGGGGTCATGAAAGTTATGTATTATCAGCTTTGTTAACTTATATACCTAAGCAATTATCATCGTCAGCCATTGTGCGCTTTAAAATAATTTCTAACGTGACAATATTATCGTGGACGTCCACGTTCACTTCACGGCATCACGATAACACTTTTTTTTTAATGAAGTAAAAAATGAATGAATGAATGAAAAATGAATATCATAAAATTTAAATTATACAACGTTCTGGACGTCTAGACGTATAAACATAAACCTGCTAGCCTGTTTTACGACTTGGCCTTTAAAAAATTATATTCTTGTTGAAAGGATTTACCAATTTTAAAGGCAGGTGGAAAATCCCCAAAAATTCAATAGTTAAGCTATGCGAACGAAACCGTGCTTGACAGCAATTTATAAATACATTTGGCAATTCGCTAATAATCGTATATTAGTTTACCAAATATTTGCTACCTTTAGTAGGTAGGTAATTATGTAAACTAATTAGTAATAATGAGTTATTTGCTATACCGCCGATAATAAATCAATAGTCTTCGCTAATACCTGACCTAGCATAATGTAATGACAACATCATTTACATAATACACTTCCGGACAACCGAATCGAGCCACCCTGCATGTTTTTGTTCGTGTATTCAGGAACAATGATGGCACAAAAATGATGACCTGCACCCTAATTGCATAAGACACTATCAATCACAATCTGAATCATTTTGAAGAATATTGTTGCTAATCAATTGCTTCATGTGTTCGAAAAATCTGTCTGCTCAACAACGTAAATAACGCAATTAATGTTGTTGGACTATCAAACTGAAAGCCATTCCTAAATCCTACTGTTAGTGTGTTACACAATTACCCCGTATGTCCAGAGTCCAGTATGTCTACTTTAAAACTGCACCTATTTTAGACATGAGTCTAAAATAGGTGCAGTTTTGAAGTTGATAGCGATCTAAACATCAACTTAATGATGATCATTATGTTGATGTTTCGATCGCTATTACCTACATGTAAATATGCAAGGTGGTACCTGCTATTACACATGTACATGTGTTACATATGTACCTATGTACATATGTTCTGTGACGGTGGGTCGATTTAGGACTCCGTGAGTGTATTTAATGTTATTAAGTGTCACTATGATGAACACTTAACATCAAAGTAAAAGAGCTGATAAGATGTAAATACTAAACGTATATGTATATAAAAATAAAAGATTACAGCGACAACCATGTTATCAATAAAGCCTTTTATTACTGCAGACGGCATTTAAAGGAATTAAAACAGCCTAAGTTACTTAGCGATACCTCAGCTAAATCATATTCCACCGGAGGCTAACATTACAGAATGTATCATAGAATTGTAATATGATCAGTAAATACCTATCTAATTATGCAAAGTAATCAACCTACTCTTTATGTTATGTAAAGGAGGATATAAAATATTATAAATTGACATTACATTATCATCATCAGTTGATATGATGATAGAGTAGTAAACTTAATTTTCTCAAGGAAACTCTGACAATATAAACACGTGTTTGTTCTATTGTAATGAAAACTCAACTCAAGTATGAATTGACAACGACAAACCAGCAACAATAAAGACAACTGCAATCGACAAACGCATTCATTATGACAGCTCTACTTTGTCCATTTTTTAAGCATCAAAATTTCAAAAGAGAGAAGAAATTAGAAAATACATGAAAATTGTTCTTAAGAAAAGTGCCAATAGATACATTGCTGGCAACAATGCCATAAAGAAGTTAGTTCTTTCCATTGGACGACCAGAACCATACGTCAGAGCATAAACCACTGTCATTATTATAATAAAACTCAAGCTAGCTATATTATTCTATTAACATAATATTAGATATACATAGTCGTTCCACTGGGTAAGAATTAAATAAACCGGTTCTGTGTATTTTAATCGATGCTCTTTAATTAATAATTATTTCGAAGCAAAATGTGTATGATATACATAACCGATAAGGAAAATATACTCCACCACTTTAGAAAAACATAGGTAGATACTTAGGTACACGGATTTATTTCCTTACAAATATAATTGATGAAAAAAATACCTACTGACTATCATCTTAGAACTTTATACAGTATAAAGAAAAACACAAATTAGGATTTGCCACAACAATGGATGGTACCGTAATAAATAGTCGTAAAAGTTAACTTTGTAAACCGCGACACAGATTCTTTCATTATGACTTATAGGATGTCCTCGTATTTTTTTATGAAGTTTATTATTTCGTGAAACTTTTAAAAACTATGGTTCATAAGGTTGATTTTTTCAACGCCAAATAACTTTATCCGTGGAATAATTTTGAATTTTTGACAGTTCTTCCGCACAAAAACTGTCAGACGTCATATTTATTCTACGAATAAAAAATATCTGTCGGTTGAAAAATCAGCCCTTAGTGTGTTAGAAACGCTGATGGTGATCTAAATCGTACCTGCTCCGGGGGTCTACTCCCTAAGCACGAAATCCGTACTTTTGGCCGACGTTACGGGACACCGTAGGTATCACTTAAGAACATAAGTGTTCTGTAATTAGTTCGGGGCCCAAACTAAGAACAGACGACAGCACAATTTGACAGTTGTCCCTAATCCCGATGAGTTTTTGCCAGTCCAAGTTTTTTTTTTGTCGGATGGGCCCGTATTTTCTTTGGCGTACCTAGAGAGTAGACCCCCGTAACTCACTCAACATGTAGGTATTAGAGTACGCAAGACCCACACCTTGGAACAGCGCCAAAGAATGCTTCGTAGTCTCATATCTAACTTCTCTGTCAGAAACGTCTTAGGCCGGAAAACCGGAAAGTGTCCTCTGTCGGTGTGACTACGCGTTCCGGTTCACCGAACAAAAAGTGACATATGTATAATGAACGCAACGATCACCTATTTGCGTGGCGATCGCTTTTGGTTAGGGCGTGGGGTTATGCGATATAGGGAGTCAGGATGGAAACATTTCATTTCCATTCACCAACCACGTTCCTAGCCATCACTATCATCTGCTAAAAAACTCCAATAACCCTATGTTTTTCCCTCAAACCACAGGACGTTAATAGCCCTATACGACATGATAAGTGAAAATTTAACAATGTACCTAGGTTTGTTTTCATACCATCGTGGTCTTTAATTTATAAACCACTAGGCATGTAGATAAATAAGTACCACTTGGAATCTTGCTACTGTGGCCAGAAATAAATGCGGGTTGGCGTTAAAATCGTTTTGAAAAGAAATGCTATCTGTCTGTATCTATTGCTGTCTGGCGGACTTTAAACATGCATTCTTTAGCCATAGACGCTACATACGTCACAAACCAGCGCTGGGGCTTTGTCTTGCATAGGGTCACAGCATAATGCTGAGCGATAGCCGTTTTGCGTGCATGTGACGCATGTTTCCTCCAACCCATTCTAATTTTTTTGTTTTTGCGTTTTATGTTCTTTTTGCGTCATGTTTACTGCAAATAAACGTATTTTCTTTCTTTTTTATACATAGGTACCATTTGTAGTTTGTGATCTTTTTTTTGTTAAGCTACTACTGTCTGTCCTGCTGTCCCCTGCTGGGCAAAGGCCTCCCCCAATTCCTTCCAGGCGATCTTTTACTTATCTTAAAATCTTTTAAATAATTACCCGTTACTTTGGACTACTAATATTAGGACTAAAAGAAAAATAAAAGTGAAAGTTATTTCATGTGTCAAGATCTACTATTTCTATCACAGCACTACATCCATTAAACCAACATTTCGCGTTGAAAATATAAATGATAAGCAAATATTTTATGGGCTACGAAATAATATTCAAAATTAAATATCTCTTTCAGGGCCATCATAACAGAAAATGGAATCTATCCGTCAACGATATCCATTAGCACAATCAACACAAAATGTAAAGAGAATGACTTGGAAATGAGCGATTACGATCCTTTTCAAAACAGAAAATTGGAACATCCCAACTCGTAAGTAACCTAAACGACTGTTTTATCTGCCAGACGGAAACCAATCGACATTGAAATTAAAACAGAGAATCCCATTGAGATTTTACGTTACCTACTCCATAAAAAACGGTAATAGTAGTAATTCACAAGATTGATACGATTGATTCTGAAGCTGAATGATTGCTATGTAATTGAGGCAATAAAAAATGCATAAATCATAAAACGTGGTAGAATAAAAATCTACTGCTTTTAAAGCAACGATAAGTAGTTCAATGACATTTAGTACCTTGATTTGGTCCTATTTTTATTTACATTAATGGTGGATTGATTTGGATCTGCAGAGTATTTTAAATTATCAATTGCTTTATCATCTATATCATGTGTAACTTTTCTTTCTAGAGATGTGAGATCATTTGCAAATCTTCTGAAATCATCACTGGGTTCCGGAATTCTTGCCATGCCAGCTGCATTCAAGAATGCTGGTACAATAGTTGGGATTGTTGGAACAATCATCCTAGGATACATCTGTACACACTGCGTTTATTTACTGGTAAACTATTAGCTACTAATTTACTGATATCAGCAAACAGACATTTCTAAGTATTAACAATAGATGAAGTCAAGAATATGATCCAATTAGAAGATGACTAGATGTTCCTTATAAGTACCTAACACATAATTATATAAGTGTTATAATGTCAACTTGTATGAAAACCGCATTGTGGTAAAATAAGAGATAAGAATAATTATACGGAAATATAGAATTAATTACAATGACACCTACATATATATCTACTCATAATTTAAAGTGAACGCGATCTATTAATCATCTATCTATCTAGATTATAGTGTCATTGTGGACGACGCAATACTGTTGCTACAGGTCATGCAGCCCTTTCGGTATTAATACAATCATGATCAAAATTAAATACTTTTCAGGTTAAAACTTCACAAGAAGTATCAAAAGTTACAAGAGTTCCATCATTAGGTTATGCTGAAACTGTTGAAGCAGTATTCGCGACAGGACCTCAACCGTTACGGAAAGTGTCTAGAGCATCAAGGTACGGAAATCCAGATATATTTTTAGATATTCAAATCTTTGCGCAGCGCTTGCAATTGTGTATTTATTTATTTGGTTTAGTTTATAGCTGGGGCCACTACTTAAGGTGAGAACCATAACCTACACCACAATAGACCATTTCCATGTCCTTTGTTGCAAACCCTATGGATAATATGAATTTATGTTGAATTCTTATATGAATCAACAAAGGAAGTTTAAAGCCGGCAGGCATTTCAAAATGAATTCCGAAGTCATAATTTAATAATAGTCACATCAACTCTCACCAGAGTAGTAATTAAATATACATCTTGGAAGACAATAGTGTTTGATTATGTGATGTTTCATGTTTAGTCTCGTTCATTTTCACGTATATACCATACTATAATCCCGTTTATATTTACACTTACCGTTATGAAACAATGATTTGCAGCTTCAAGTAATATAATGACTGTAGCTTTATTATGACTTGTATTTGATTTGTAAACTATCACGTCATTGCCGTCGTAAATCTCCGTAACGATACCATTTAAAAATAATTAAAATTATTTGAGAGCAGTACAGGCAGTATCAGTTTTATTGAAGCTCAATTTTATTTCTGGTTACATGAATACTTGACTGGTGATTGAAAAATCAACTCGCACTACTATTTGAGTTTTGATATTGTTAGATATCTTAATAGAAATAGAAGCACCACTGCATCTTTCTCATACATTTTTAGACTCGAAAGAAATTTCTCTGTAATTTCACATAACGTGAAGAGCTTAGAGTCGTAGACATCTGAATTATTATGCGAATCCATTATTGTCACAATCGTCTTTGTAGTTCCCACGTTGCCAACATTAATGTCTGCGCCACATTACACACTTGAATCAATGTAATCACCAACTTATACAACGGCAGGCCCATCACATGACCCACGGAAATAATCACGTTGTCAATGAGTGACATTGTAAATTTGAGGTAATGAAAACAATAGATACCTAAGGTCAAGCATTGCAATAGTTAGGAGTAGTATACCATTAATATCTTGTCAATATAGACTTCTTAAATGGACCTCACGTGACTGCTTATTCACGTTTGAATATCGGGACTGTCTTTGCATGCAGCGGTAGTTTTCCTTTGCAAACTATTGCAGTCGTCTGCCAAAAGTGATTTCTAATTTTGATCTTAGAATCGAAGCAACGTTGGGGCAGCTGCTTATCATTAGGTAAATGTTTGATAGAATACTGTGTAGAGACGCATGTTGACTATTATAACTAGAGGTTATAACTTCATTAAAACACATAAGAACAAACAAAATATATTATTCTTATATAAAAAGGAAGACTTACAGAAATAAACATTTCATTCCATTACAACAGCACTAAATAAAATTGAAATAGTGAAAACTGGCTTTTGCTGTGCAGATTCGCATTAATGTATAATATTATGTAATACTGAGTGAGTTATCATCACCAAAAGCAGTCGTATTGCCAGTACATTTGAAGTTACATTTGTAAATGACGCTGCGCATTGGCATCGCTCTTGTAAACGGCGCCTAAAGTTTGGCTCCCCCTCAAAAATAATACCTGTCTCAAATAACTAGAGATATAATAAGCAATACCTGTGTCACCTTAACACAGATCACGGAAGTGGTGTTAAATATTAACGGGCATCGTGATATTCATATTTCAGGATATTTATAGACTGGGCGATGGCTTTCACCATTCTTGGCGCCTGTGCAGTCTATGTCATCTTAATAGTGGATTCTGTTAAACAGGTATGTTGGACCAATGACAACACATTTGTCTTTCTTAATGCATTTAGTACTTAAATTATAACAAAAGATAATACAAGAAAATATTTGTAAATGTCACTCTCCGTGAACAAAATTGGCCCAAGTGGGTGGGAATTTCGTGTTATTTTCATAGAACGAGAATTTCATTAGTTATACGCTGTTGCTATCGCGTTAATGAATGTCGAACACATACCTACGTATTACACATAAAATTAAAGATCTTGAAAAATAATGACCTTGTTAAATGACGGATTAAACTTTTTGCGAGCGAGGTTTCTCTAGCTGTGACCTTTTCAATTGACATGTATAATTCATTAATACTAAAAAAAACTATTTATTGAAATACTATGTAAACTAAGTATTTATTTATTTAGAATATATTCTATTCTTAGCCCAAAGAATCAGCATTGCCATCCAACGTGGTAATGCTGCTAGCCTTTTGGGCACTTATCCCATTGACAGTGATGCGGACGAATTTTTTGATGCCCAATGAGCTCCTGCCTTTTTCTATATTTTTTCATATTATATACTTGTATATTATTGTATAAAGTATATATTAGTGTTAATTTGTTTTTGTACAATATTCTCAGTAATACTAGGTATAGAGTAGTCGGTAAATATTCTTAAGCAAACGATTTTCGTAAAAGGCGTCCTCTATTTTTTATAATGCCATTTTGTACCATTGTTGGTCAAAGGACTATACTGTCCTTCAAACTTTCGCGCTGTCCTATTACCTAAAATGGGACTTAAACGTATCTGGCGATAGGTGGGCGTGCTATAGTTACACCTGTGCCTCACCTTCGTTAATTCAAGCGTGATTTTTTAATTCTAATTTGACTAGTTTCAATATTACTATCATTATTCAAATTATATTAATTTCCTTTCAGATAGTCGACTTCTACAATAAGGACAACGGGATCAGTGAAACGATGTATTGCCTCATGGTCCTGGTGCCTGTACTTTTCTTCACACAAATCAAAAACCTGAAATACTTGGCGCCGTTCTCTGGATTCGCAAACATTCTGCTGGTTCTCACATTCCTCATCTGTTTATACTATATTTGCTCCGACTTCCCAGCTATTGAGTCCGTGCCGATGTCTGTCGATATTGCAAGACTACCGCTCTTTATCGGGTAAGGAAACTGAGGAACCTATTTTTACTGCATGCGTATTGCGTACTATATTAATGTAAACCAAAGAGTATTAATGAGAGTTGGGGAAATGGCTTCTTTAATGTTAAAGCAATAACTTAAGGCCCGGATTCCACCAAAGTGGAGACGAGACGAGAGAAGAGGAGATTGGTTAAAAATAACCAATAAGATTTCCTTATTTAGGTACATATCTTGTCTCCACTTAGCTTCAATGGATACGGCTGAGCAGAGAGGAGAGATGTCTCATATTTGCGAATGAAACAGAGATTTGAGCTTTGTCTCGCGAGCTGGTGACGGACGAGAGGAAATGTGAGCGGTATGTGGCGAGCGGCACCGCTAATTCCCTCGCGTCGCACAATCCACCCGCCGCGCTCGGGCCACATCCAACGCTGACAGATACGGGTGTATTCTTCAGCGTTGGATATGCCGAGGTGAATCGGAGAGGAGGAGAGGAATGCTTAACCACTAGGGTCAGCTGTTATGCATTTCCTCTCCTCTCCGCTTCGCACACCTCAGTCCGGTCATCAGAGTCCGGCCCTTATTGTGTCTCCTGACCTAAACTGTAATTTTTGGATTACCAATTGTTTATTAAAATTACTCGATAGATAGTTAATTGACATGGTTAATGTTTAACCCTTTCCCAGTCGACATGTACCTAATTAGTTCACGGCGATTGTTTAACTATCTACTTATTAGGTATGCGTGGCGAACAATCGGTTTTAAAAATATAGATTTTTAATTCGTTCGTACGGAAAACATCCTCCTTGTTTACGTGTCCCCTTTATTTCCGCAACAACTGGCCGAACGTATTCAAAGCTTAAAGTATTATTTTTATTTTTTTCATTGCATTTTGTTTTCTACTAAGTATATGGCTTTGGTTTTTATTTTATGCATAGTTGCCTGTAATATGTAGATATATCTTATTAAACAATCTCTTTGCCAATCGTATATAATGCAGCCACACTCACAAACATTTGTGGAATTAAATTATGCGCCTTTCTTTTATAAGGATATCTTATGTAAAATGCCTCTCAAATCCCTAATTTGATTTTTAACTTCATTCCAGTACAGTTATATTTGCGATGGAAGGCATCGGCGTCGTGCTACCGGTTGAAAACACCATGGCTCAGCCGAAGCACTTCCTCGGCTGTCCCGGCGTTCTGAACGTCACCATGTCAGTGGTGGTTCTGCTGTACATGTTCATGGGATTCCTGGGCTACGTACGCTACGGAGATAAGGCCAGAGGGAGTATAACTCTCAATCTGGATACGGGTGAACCGTAAGTACTTACTTGCCTGTAATTACCTTAATTCTCCAAACTCTAATTATGAAAGGTAAAGATAGTTAACGAAGTATGCACCATATAAGTAATTAAAGGAGGTCGGGCGAATCTGCCCTGAAGCCCAATAGCGTTAAGACACATACCAAGGGAAAGATCTCACCAAAGCTTTCTTATTATGAAGATTTCTCTTGATTGTTAGTACCTACGTAAGGAGCTACAGAGCTAATTAAATATTATTGAAATTCTGGTATTTCGTCAATCAATTAACTTTCATTAATTTTGTGTCTTGCAAACATTATCTTTTAAGCCCATAAACGGACATTTTAAAACATTGCCATTGGTTTTTAAGACTCGGTCGGCCGGACAGAACGTTAAACCTGCTGCATCCCCCAATAGCGTTAAGATGTATGCCAATGGAAAGATCTTTCAAGGAGAACCTTTGCTACTAACACGACTTTTGCCAATTGTTCGTCAGTACGGAGTGAATGACCTAAAATGGAGACAACTTGGGCACCGATATTTAGGAATTCTTGGCGCCTAATAGCCATAAGATATACACCAATGAAAAGAGCTTTTCAAGGGGAACCTTTGCTACTAACACGACTTTTGACGCCAAAAAGGGCGCCAAGAACATTCTTAAACCTCGGTGCCCAAGTAGTCACCTATTTAGGTCATTAACTCCGACCTGACTAAAATTGGCAAAAGTCGAAAGATTCTCTTTGAAAACCTCTTTCCATTGATGTGTATTTTATGGCCATTGAACGCCAAGAATTCCTTAACATCGATTCGGGCAGAAACCCATAGTACGATGCCCATTTTCCTTTACCTAAAATATAAAATAACTCTTAATAACAGCTCCACTGGTCGACTGAAAAGGGGATATATTTATCTTAGGTAAGTTAGGTACAATTTAATAAATATATTTTTATACCTATTTACAATTATTTTTGAAAGCACGATCCTTTTATTTGTATTAATTCAAGATACTGGTACAATTATATACAAGTATACACATATAATACGAAAAAATATGGAAAAAGGCAGGAGCTCATTGGGCATAAAAAACTTCGTCCGCATCACTGTCAATGGGATAAGTGCCCAAAAGGCTGGCAGCATTACCACGTTGGATGGCAATGCTGATTGTTTGGGCTAAAAATAGGCCAGCCTTCTGGTCACGTAAAGAGTCCACCAACCGCTTGGCGATGTCTCGAAAAATTCGATGAGCACTCGTACCCCAAGGCCCTAGTGTTTCAACTCCAAACGGCTCAAACATATAGCTCCCAATAAGGTTGTTATATTTGCGCCGTTTGAGGTTTTCTGCTCCTGTAGCAGCCGCCCCAGCACAGCCAACGTGCTAGGAAGATGGGATGGCGCGAGGGTGTCAACACAGGTTGCATTCCACACCAAAGGTCTACCCAACTTCCAAGGCATTATGGTCATTCCATCGGGCCTCTTTCCATCGTCGCGTGCCAAGCCATTGGGTTCTAAAACAGCTGGCACCCCGGCGGAGACGAAAGCCCGGATGATGTCGTTAATGCTGGCGTGCCTTGCCATCCGTCCAGCGCCCTTGCTGTAGGATAGGCCATAGTGTCCGAGGCAGTCGACTGCTTCACCGCATTGGCAGCGATGTGGAGCTCCGCAAGGAGCGCCCAGACGCAAACATGTAGCGAGCCGGAATGTGGTGTCAACCAGCATAGTGCCTATATTGGGTAACGGTAGCGCCTGAAGCCAGAGGCCCGACTCCCATTCACCCACAGCCAGCAGGCGGGCACGCTCAGCAGTATTGGTGGACGTATTAATAAGTGTATTCCGTACCAACCTGCAGAGCGGCTCATCCCACTGTCTCTGGGAAGACAGGTTCTCGGGCTGAACCGTGTCCGGGCAAGCCACTTTCCAGGCGTTCACCGCGTCGGTCAAGCACGGCACTTCAGAGTCAACCTGAGCAGGAACCAAGATTCGTGCGGTTAACTTTTCGGTGCTGTGGACCGAGGATAGGAACGCCGGTAGGCTTACACTAGAAATTTTGCGGACGCCGAGCCCACCAAAACGAGTGTGGCTTGCAGCCACGCGCGGTAATCCAAAGCCACATTAAAAATGGATGTAAGAGTGCTGCGAATAATGTGATCGATTTTGTCCAAAAGGTGTGGATGCTTCCATAAAGAGGAAGAGCGGAGAAAATACATAAAATTTGGACCGAAACAACAGTATCTGATTAGGATGAATGCCGAATGTAAATTAATTTTAGAAAGTCTATACGTAATATCGTTAAAATGTTTAATTTTTCCGTCGACGAATGGTGAAAAACTGTCGTCTAAAATTAGGGAACCTAAGAGGTGCAATGAACTTTTTTCCAAAACTGTCAGGAGCTACTAAATTAAATTTCTGTATAGTCGATTGTCTGTCAGTATTGTCACAAATGTAAATTTCACATTTTGGGTTGTTGAGGTCAAGGCCGACGGATTGGAACTGCTGCTTTAGGAATTGAAGATCTTTTAGAACGGTGTCTACGTCTCCTCCTGGTGTTCCGTCATCTAAATACTAAGTTAAATTTTTAAGTTAAATTCAGCACCAAAAGATCCTTGTAGGTAGGTATACCTACAAGGATCTTTTGGTGCTTAAGTGACATTAACAGGGGCATGCTGCTGGTTCACATTTTTGTAAAATGATATTGAAAAATCAAGATGGTGGCGTTAGTTCTGATTTTGGCCACGCGCCAAAAGATCTTTGTAATGCTATATGTAAATCATCAGAAGGTAGTACGTGGGTAGTATTACAATACATCTTTATTTTTTCAGAGCTGCAGTAGTTGCGAAGGTGTTCATCGTATTTGCTATCTTCTTCACGTACACTCTGCAATTCTACGTTCCTATGGAGATAGTGTGGCGGAACACTAAGGAACACGTCACACAGAAATACCATAATCTGGCTCAAGGCGTCATTAGAGCTGTATTCGCGGTTCTCACAGGTGAGTGTCTTAATGTAACACAAGGTAGCGCTATTATAATGGTATTTATAGCTCTGTTGTATCAATAGCTGAGTAGGAATTAGGCCCTAACAGACACTGTACTTTATGTTACAGGTACTACTTCCATAGTTTTTGGAAGCATACTTGCTTTTATTGTTTCTTAAGAAAATACAGAAACTTCTAGCATCATATAATATTAATAAGTAATCCTATTATCTTTTGTACACAGTTATAGCAGCGTCTACTTTACCGCGCCTGGAACAAGTGATTGGCCTGGAGGGAGCATTCTTCTACTCTTTCCTGGGTCTCATTGCGCCATCTTTGATGGACATTATTTTTAACTGGGAGAGAGGCCTCGGAAAATACAAATGGATTCTCGTGAAGGACGTGATATTAGTATTGTTTGGAAGCTTCGTGCTGGTCGCGGGGGTAACTCAAAGTATTAGGGAAATTGTTAGTACTACTAGCAAATAGGTAATAATAAAAATAAGTCGTGATAAATGTGTACCTACTTTAGATACTTTATGTAAATATAGATAGGTGCATTATTAATATTAAGCAAAATTGTATTGTACTTAAATAAGCCGAGTGTCCTATGAAATCAGACTATAATGAACAAGCCAGGACTTAAATGATAAAATTAACCCTTGGCTTGTTATGAAACGCTTCGACGTTTGACTCAGTGTTGAACACTGTAAATTAATATTATTCTAAAAAATAATAAATATTATTTTGTTTTGTTTCTGTTGGCGCAGTGGTTAAGCGATTGACTGCTGCGCTGCGTGTCCTAAGGTTCGATTCCCGCACGGATCAAATATTTGTATGGCCTACAAGTACTGGTTCCGGGTCTGGCTGTTTGTGTATGTGAGTTTAAATGTTTGTAAATGCACCCACAATACAGGAGAAATTCCTAATGTGGGGCAACGTTTTTAAAAAATAAATTAATTAATAATTAAATACTTGTGTCTCATTATTACCTTCTTCTTAGCGTGTTGATGGCAAAAATATTGATTTTTCTTTAAATGTGTTTGGCCCAAAATTCAGCAACGCAGATAGCATTCGCTAACGCAGCCCTTAGGTCCTCATGTGTGCACGTGACAGGGCATGCGGTGCAAGATGGGAGGTGAGCCATTGTCTGTGGAGAGACACCGCATACACTCCGGAGGTCGGACCCTTCCATGAATCCCCTCTTGTGGAGGTTGTCCTTGCTGCGGCCTACTTGGGTACGAAGTCTATATATGGTTTTTTACGTCGTACTTTCCAAAGATCACATCTTTCCGTGGAGGAATTCCCTTTGGCTGGACTCACGCACACAAGAAAATAATTGCGGCTTAAGCCTCTGTGGCACTGAATTAAAATTGTGCATTGAGTGGCGTGGGTCATCCAGTGGCTTCGCCCTCTCGATGCGGCTGGCTATAGTCTTGCGAATTTTTAGAGGCGCTATGCCAGTCAGTGGATACAGCATTCGTAACGGGGTCGGTTTTAAGGAACCAGCATAATCATGTCTCATTTAGAGCTACTACGACTAAGTATAAAAAAAACCGTGCAGTTCAACTTCAGCCCTGCTATAAGAGCTGGTGGTAAGCCCCCTGTATCCACTAACTTAGCGTGAGCTAATCGGCTCCATACTGGACAGGCATATTCGCCTGTGGAGAAACAAAGTGCCATTCCAGTTGTTCGCAGGACTTGAGCAGATGCATCTGGTGGATGTTAGGTGACAAGTGGTTATAGTACCTTTAAAAACGAAAACACAGAACTGCAACTTGATCAGTCTTAAGATAGTATATATACCGCCCGTGCTTATTAACACAAGCTACGATAATTATAAAGACAATGTTAAATTCTTACCATGGACGTGCGGTTAACTGTACCAGCATATAAGTAGCACGGCTACTAAAATATTATACCAAATAGGGACCTTAACGTCAAAAGTCTGTTCTTCGCTTATTTTACAGTAAAGAAAGAAAGAAAGAAAAAAGTTTATTTGGACACAGTTCGTGAAACACAAAATACAAAATTAATAAAATAAAAATAATGTTTCAGACAACAATAGTGTATGCCTCACGGCTGCGCCAAAAAGGTCCATTTCAGCATTAATTCCAGACAGATGCTGTCTGACGCTGGTTTTCTAATGAAACTTTAGGGAAAAGTGATGGGGAGTACACACAGTTTCAACATACCTAATACATACTTATAAATAAATAAACTAGTAATCACGTACATATATTATCATTATAAATACAAATAAGAAAAAAAAAACAACAAAGTCTCAGCAAAACCTGTTTTTATCGATCAAGTAGTCTGTAGCTCTAACAACACTATATTACATATTAATTTCATGAGCAACACCGAGTCGTATGATGCCAACTTCAAGATAAAACAATGGTTAAAAATCACTTCTTGACAGTTGACATTAACAGTAAGCTAACAGAATGGCGGCAAAATCAAAACATTTTAGTTAACTATAGAAAGTTTATGTACCTGTTGTTTGTAATGTTTTGTAAACATTAAAGTAAAACAGTTTCATGTAGGTAATTATTATGCTGTGTAAAGGAGCGCGGGATTCAAAGACAGAATCCCTTTCAAGCACTAGCTTAAACTAACTAACTAACTCGAAATATAGTTGTAGATAGCTTTAGTGAATATTTACTAAATCCCACGTACTATTTTAAGATCGATTGTCATCGCCCAAAACAGCGAAAGGTAACTATAAATCATATACCTACCAGACTAAAATACATTCCTCTCACTCACTGGCTGCTAATTGGAATTCACAGTATTCGCCAGTTACAAGAGCAGCGCTCAAAGCAATACCTTCGCTGTGATTGTATGTATTTAAATATTATGCAATAACATTGTAAACTAAACTTCGAGTTTACTGTATAGTTTTTGGTGTTTTTTTCTGTTTTCTACATGAACAGAAGATGACTTTCACTGATTCCAAATTAGTAAGTATATTATTTATTTACACACTTTTGAGGTTATGAAACACAAGTTGATAAATTCATCATCATCAATGGTTCTTATCTATAAGTAAATTGATGTGATATTGAACTGATAATGGCTAACGTAGGTTTACCTGTATCAAATATGTTTATTCTGTTAGTGTTAGCAGTGAAAGAACATCATGAGTTTGGTTAGTAGCATGTTTGGTCAAGCGTGTCGAATTCCTTAGTGTAAAATGAATAATTACCTACGCCAATCATTTCATTCAGCAATCAGGCAGCACATTGGTAGTAATGTCACACACACACGTGTTATTCGATCATTTGTTTAACGATTTTGATCATCTGATTCAGCGAGTTCAAGGTCTAGTCTACGCTTGCTATTCGTTCGCTCAATCCTATAGGTACACTCGGAGCTCTCCTAAGTTTATTTGACCTTAAACAGTTTCATATTTACCCTCTACGATATGGTCGTGCGTAAAACGAAGTTTCCGTGTAACTAGTTTGATTATTTTATTCACAAAAACTATCAGAAAGTGTGTTTTTATATTTTAATCAGTAATTTATAAGTGTCAAAATGAGTAACATAGAAGTGGCTGTGACTTACTTTTTTGAAAACATTCCAGTACGTATCTATTTACTTTATGTTAAATTAATTTGTGCTATTTGGCAGGTAACAAGTGTTATCTGAAGTACCTACCTACTTGTTAAATTAATGCCTGTTGCTAATGGGCAATCGCCTTTTGATAAAATTACATTTTTATTGCCGTGACAAAAAAAAACAGGCATCTGTAATAAATTTTAAAAAAAATTACCAAGTTTAATTCATGATTATTTATTCATAAAAACTAAGAAAATTTTAAAAGTTTCACTATGTGTAATGTTAACATATTAGAAGGAATAACTTCTTATGTAAAAAAATAAAGTTTAATTCATTATCACTATTTGGTATTCATCAGTCGAGTATAATAGTACCTACCATCTATCTATATGAATATTAACTTAGACAAACTTATTAATTTACATCGACAAGTAAAATTCTATACATGACTTACCTACTAATTCCCGCAATAACAAATTCATATGTATTTAGAACAATAGTTCACAAAAGGACATTTAGATTTACAAATTGTAGTACTATTTTGAAATGTAACATATTTACATGTTTGTGGTAGTTCCACATTTCGAAATGAAGTTTGGTATCAACTAAGTACAACATAGATTAATTCACCATAATTCTAATAAGAACTCTTTTTGCAGGTACTTCCGATTGTGCTTGGCGTTGGATCGGTAGTAGTACTTGTATCAGTACTTGCCAACTGGTTGTGGGGGGGTAAGAGACAAACGAAAGAAGCCCCAAAGAAGAGTTCACAGCTAGTAGCATTAGTCGACCCTAATGCTAAGTATGCTCTGCCACTCATAGAGAGAGAGGAGATCAGTCATGATACAAGGAGGTTCCGTTTCGGTCTGCCATCATCAGAACATGTTTTAGGTGAGTACAATAAAGTATAACTTATTAAAGTACTCAATAGATCGAGTAAGCAAATTGAACTCTTGTATTAAATGAACACTACAAAAAAGGCATACTTTACATAAATTATTCCTTTATAATCATTAGCTTTGTTTTTAAATATAATGTTTGCAAGTATATTTTTATTGTGATCCTCGGGTCATCCACTCTTGTATGTATGCCTATATACCATCTAAAAAGACAGCAAGTATTTCATTTTTAACTGGAAGACAACAAGTACTATGTGTCATTTAAAATAGTAATCTGATTCCAGTCAAACTATTGTTTTAAGTTATATGGTATTTAGGCATACCTACATACAACACTGGATGACCCAGAGAATCTTAAAATTATACCCTAATATAATATGCATACAAAAAAATATGTACTTATTAACAAAACATATATTGGTATATTATATTTTCCAGATGTTGGAGTTTATATAAACATTGCTTATAGTTAACGGACATTCGGGACATTCTAACATTTTTTTTTAACCATATATACTTTTAACACATTAATATTACTTACTTTTAGCATCATAAAAATTAATCTTGATTTCATTATTTTTTTTAAATGTTGCCCCACACTAGGAATTTCTCCTGTATTGTGGGTGCAAACAGCCAGACCCGGAACAACTACTTGTAGGCCATACATATATTTGTTCCATGCGGTAAACGAACCCGCGACACGCAGCGCAGCAGTCAATCGCTTAACCACTGCGCCAACCATTCCGTCAAACCAATTCATTGCCAACTCATTTTGCATGTTATCCATGATTGTCCAGATTTATACTTATCTACAACCAAATTTCAGCAAATCATCTAACAATATAATTGATAAAAAGAAATACTTTACATAATTTGAATAATTTTATCATTTGAAATGTTTAAAAATTCCAAAAACTTGTTTATCTTATCAACAATGATTTTTTTTTGCTTTCATTATTTCCTTCTGATAAAATCAAATCTAGACCCTAATTTCGTAACACACGATCAATTACAATCTGAATGATTTTGAAGGAAATTGCAAATTGCTAATCCTTTGCTTCATATGTAAATAACGCAATGAATGTTGTTGAACTGTCAAAATGAAACCCCTGATACTTAGTGTGTTACGCAATTACCCCGCTGAGGTTTAATAACCACTGTCAGAGCAAGATACATAGATCGCTCTTTGACCTTACTTTACTTATAAAAGCAAGCGTCCCATAATTATGAATATGAATGTTATTCTTATAAAAATAATGTACTAATTGATATGATATGCTCGCTCACATTTTCCGATACGAATATGAACTTTATATATACATAAGAACCTGTGAACCTGAGTTCACATTCGTATGAATCGCTTAATCAAAGCAAAGTCAGACTGTGCTCGATGTATCTTGCTATTAGTACCTATAATATTTTCTAAATAAAAACCCTGTCTTTATGATACAGGCTTGCCAATTGGTCAGCACATCCACTTGTCAGCAAAGATTGATGATGACCTCGTCATCAGGTCTTACACTCCAGTTTCCAGTGATGAAGAGAAGGGATATGTTGACCTCGTTATTAAGGTAAAAACCCAAAATTTATGTCTTCATTCAAAATGTTTTACATACCTACCTACCTATCATACCTTTGTGCTCATTCCTGATTATATAGCAACATTTAATCAGACACGTAAACAAACGTCGTAATCGCAATCTTCACAATGTTCGTCTCTTATCATGTGATAATTTTCAGTATTTGAGATTAAATGTCTAGAATATTTGATTGCAATTCCAAAGTATTTGTAATGTACAGACGCCAGCTAGGTCAAGCTACCCGAAACTGTCCAATTTACCCAATCAACCTTGAACCTTAATGTTTTAGCGATAAAGTTGAAAATCTAATAAAGAAATTTGACAGATTGTAGTAGCTTGATGTATATAGTAGCGTCTGTACCTAGTTTTACATATTGCAACATTAGTCCTACATTTACATAAAGCTGAGGAAAAATGTCTACAGTACGGTCTAGAATCATGTGCTGCATTCATGGTTACGGTTTCCGCGTCGATGTCCCTGCCACTATATATACTTAAACAGTATGCAATGCCGATGACATAACAAGAAATCTTTGCTAAGCTTTATTATGATAACGGCGCGAATCAACAAATAACTGATGGATGCTAGTCAATCAACTTTTTTTTTTTTTTATGATATAAACTAGTGCTTGACTGCGATCCCACCTGATGGAAAGCAGTGATGCAATCGTTGATGATAAAGCGCACTAATTTATTATAAGCCTATTCACTCTAGCCTTGAAGACACTTAAATTACAATCGGATGGGAAGACCGCTGCAGGCAAATAATTGTTCCAGTCCTTCGATGTACGCGGTATAAATGACTAGACAAAACGCTTCGTCCGGATCGCGGCGGTGTCGGTGTCCACGTAAGGGGGGACACTCGCCGTACGACGGGTTGTTCGATGGTAGAACGGTGATGGCGGAATTAAGTCATGTAATTCCCGCGCACACTCACCAGAATGCATCCTGTAGAATACCGAAAGGCTGGCTGCCTTACGCCAGTGGTCCAGGCTTTGTAGATTGGTCTTAACCAAATCTGGATCACCAATTAGCCTCTTCGCACGCCTCTCCACTGAGTCCAAAGCTGCTAGATGGCATTTTACAGCACCAGCCCATATGTGGCTGCAGTACACCACACACGATCGGACCTGCGCTTTGTATAACATTAGAAGCTGTCCCGGTGTGAAGTACTGCCGGACCTTTGCAAGGACGCCAAGTTTCCTAGCAGCCATCTTCGGCTTTGGACTCAATGAACCGCCCAAAGTTTAGGTTTGAGGAAATTTCAACTCCCAAGAGCTGAAGGCGGTCGGTGCAATCCAAGGATACATCCTGAAAAGCAGGAGCCAAAGTGAACGGGCTCCTTTTGGCGGTAAACAGACACGCTTGTGTTTTGGCGACGTTGAATCCCACAAGGTTGGCTTCGCCCCACTTGGAGACTGCCTGAAGTGCGACATTCGTACGCTCTACCATAGTCTCTCTTTCGGACCGGATTACTTCCTTACAAGCCCGAGCACTCGGCAGGTAACTCAGCCTATTGCAGTCCACTGCTGGACACAGGCCTCTCCCAGATTGCGCCACAACACCCTGTACTCCGCTTTCCGCATCCAGTTCCGCACGCAGACGGATAGCTAATAGCCATGAACTCTCTAAGTCGATATATCACTACCACTAGTTACATGTATATGGGCCCCACCCCCTTATTTACATTCTATCTTCATTATTCTTCTATCACAAAATTCTTATTATTTTAACTGTAGAAAATTCTAAGGTAGATAACTGCGGTTTAACCGCGAAACCATGTTAAAGTAGGAATAAACATGAATAAATATCGTCCTGTCATATCAAAAAGACACACTCATAAGAAATCGTAATACCTACCTACCTTTAATAAATTATATTATAATTATATAAATAATGACAAGTTAATTATAAGTTATGTTATGTTAATCCTACTTCCTACTATGCTTCTAATATTATACCTACTGACTGCCAAACTATTGCGGTTTTTAAAAGAAGAGTGAAAGAACACTATCTGTCCACTTCATCATAGTTATGTATGTATTTATTATTTTGAGTATGATATAATTATTATCATTCTTGTAATATTTATTTTAGAAGTATTTATGTATGTTTATTTGTATGTATGTTAATATATTCTCGTAGTTCTTGTTTAGTTTTTAAGTGAATTGTTTTTTTTTTTATTCTATGTATTATTTTTTGTCTCCTTTGCTCTATCACACGCTGTCTACATCTCTGTATCTATTGTCCTATCTCAGGTATGCTGGAAGAGATTTCTTATGAAATAAGCATCACCTCTGTACCTATTTTTTCTGTTCTGTTTTTCATTGTCTGTTTATATATGTGTGTATATAAATGGTAAAATAAATAAATTAATTAATAAATAAATATAAACGTGAAAGTTTGTATGGATGGATGTTTTAACAAACAACTTAACTGAACTTTCACGTTTCGTGAAAAAGTAAGTTTTTACGTGAAAGAGTAACCTCTTTCACGCAAAACCTACTGAACGGATTTGGATGAAATTTGGCACACAGATGATTTATAGATAACTAGGATAAACATATAGGATACTTTTTATCCTGATATTCCCACGGGCTCGAAACTTATGCGGGTGATACCGCGGGGCGCAGCTAGTAATAATATAAGACCCGCATTATGTAATATCATAAAGTCAAAGCAATTATTTTCACAAGGTACCATTTACCGTACCTGTTTAATTTTATATTATTAGCCGTAAATATCCCACAGGTCAAAAGCCTATTTATATAAAACATTTTATTTCAGGTGTACTTCAAAAATGTGCATCCTAAATTCCCCGATGGCGGGAAAATGTCGCAACACCTGAACGACTTGAAGATCAATGACACGATCGACGTGCGAGGTCCTTCAGGAAGGTTGCAGTACGCCGGAAATGGGACCTTCCTTATCAAGAAAATGAGGAAAGACCCACCCATCAGAATGCCGGCTAAGAAACTCAACATGATCGCAGGTTCCTATTTTCAATTTGTCGTGATTTGCATTCACCGATAAGAAGGCGTATCGGATACTTACGTCAGTAACTCTTATCAACTTAATACATAATGACATTGAAAGACCCCATATTATTAATATTATATTAAATCATGCTTCACATGACAAATCTTCTGAAACATTTGCATCATATAAATTTGTCACACGGCCACACCAAAAGGTGTTACAGCATGATTTCTTAATATAACTATAAATCTTACTTTCATCTTGCTCTGAAGCGTCTACTACTAAATTGTAGGCAATATTTAACTGCCATTAGACAAATGAAATTGACTGAAACATCAAATGGATCTGAAATTATTACATTAAATATTTATACATGACGAATTACAATAATACATAGTGATCATTTTATCAAAATGTCGCTTTACTCGTGCTTTCAAAATGTTTTACACTTAAAATGAATGGTTATTAGTTATTAATCATAGTTTTGTCTCGTCAGGTGGGACTGGCATCGCGCCAATGTTACAGCTCATCAGACACATATGCAAAGATGCCAATGACCCTACAGAAATGAAACTGCTGTTTGCCAACCAGTCTGAAGAAGACATTTTATTGAGAAATGAACTGGAAAAGTATCAATCTGAACACCCTAATCAGTTCAAAGTGTGGTACACCATCGATAGGCCCAATGACGGTGAGTTACTGCCTAATTACCTACATACTCATAAACGAATATATAATCTTTAATTGTTCAAATCGGAGCCACGTTCGATCACGTAAATATTAACAGAAATCGATTCATTGCTGTCATTAAACGAGATTAAATTGAAATCGATTAAGGAAGAGTTTTTCGGCCTTTATACCGAAATGACGCAGTTTCGTCTGGCATTCTGTCTTAAGCGCAGGCCACACCGCCAGCTGGCGGGCGGGCGGGCGAGTCGAGCGAGGCATCGTTTCACATCTTTTCATACTTGGGTTCACACCGCGAACTACAGAGATAAGCTACCGAAGTATGAAAAGATGTGAAACGATGCCTCGCTCGGCTCGCCCGCCCGCCCGCCAGCTGGCGGTGTGGCCTGCGCTTTAGCTACGATGAGAGGCAACTAGATGAAGAAGGAGTCGAGTAAAGAACTCCAAATATTTCTGGTTAACACCAACTTCAACTTGACGTACTTGAAAATACGTAGATTGTGACAAAAAATATTAGTATGTACACCTAAAATTCTGCCGATTCATCATGATATTAAGAATTTATACTAAATCAACGTGACTCAAAACCACGTAATCAAAACCAGTTTTAATACGAACTATCATTATTTTCAGGTTGGAAGTACAGCGTCGGTTTCATCAACGATGAGATGATCAGAGAGCATTTGTTCCCGCCGGCAGATGACACACTTGTCCTTATGTGCGGACCCCCTCCTATGATCAATTTCGCCTGCAATCCTGCCCTTGAGAAACTAGGATTCAAGGAATCCCACCGTTTCGCATATTAAACCGGTATTCCACTAACATTTTGGGAGCAAGTGAATATAATAGATTTCTTTGGAATGTTGTACGTGTTAGTATGTTGTGATTTTAACTATTTTTAATTGGGTAGTTATCAGCTTTGTAGTTTAAACGTAATTAATAATATTGGTATTAGTTTAAAGAGCTCAAAAACGTAGACTGTCTATTAATGCCTCAATGTTGTCAAAGCGGTTGCATTTTTATCAGCAATTAAACTGCCGATTTCATGTTTTTATTTGTACGTAATTTTTATACAAAGAATGTAACGCACTACTAAAGCAGATGGCGCCACTCTGGATATCATGTTTACAATTTATTTTATTTAAGACACTACTTACCTAGTGCGTTGCTTATTCAAAAGGGAACACGTTAAGATGCAGTTAAAATAGAAATAATATATAAAAATTTGTTATATTTGTATGTGATAATAATGTGTTTGTTGCAACCATTAGTGCTTAGTTGTTGATGTAATTATACTTGAGTTCATTCTAACAACTGTAGTGAATAATCGCAGAGGAAGAATAAAATATTATTGTTATATTTCTGACTTTATATTTTAACATTAATTTTGTGCATAACTTGGTATCGTAAATTGTATCAGTATTACGAAGTAGGTAGTAATAATGCCTATAAGACTGAGGGGTAGTTCCTTATGCATCGTGAAAATTCCGTATACTGAGAAGGTAGGTTGATAAAACTGTATTGACCGAAGTATATCGTTGGCTCCCTTCCAAATAGGACCTAAAATGTTTTTAGGGAACAAATAAACTATTAAAACAACGCGTTTAACATGCTTTAACGTATCTAAATACAAAATAGATTAATTAATATGATTTAAATGGAGTAGTCAGAAGATGTTGACCGTTTGGTTCTAAATTCTGTGTATTATGCTTAATCCAACAAAAGCCAGCCTGACCTTGGCTAACTAAATTCGTATCCCAAAAAAAAATTACGATTTGCAAAAAAGTAACAGGGATTTATTGTAATTCTACTATAGTAAGACTAAGATAAGTTTACCTTCTAAACGACAAGACATCGCGTGGATACATAGCAGCTTTGTTGTCTTACTTCTTGTTCTTGAAATATGTCATGAAATAGTCGCTCACTAAAGCCAGCATCGTTATTAATATGAGATAGTACACAAACCAGAGGCCAGTAGTACGATCACAATAGTTGAGATAAACTAAAGAGAAAACAAACTAAGTATGTAGGTAAATTTAAAAAAATATACATCTGTTCGTTGGTAATCTCATCACTTGAGAACGGTTCGACTGCCTTAGCTATTTTTTGTTTGAAAATGTTCGTAATGGCCCGAATTTTATTTTATGGAACTAAAAATTGTTTAGCGCCGCACAGAATACCTACACCTTTCAAATTTACATCGATATGGTGTAAATAGTCTCCGATTAAAATGGGTGTGTAACACGCGGAGTGACGGACAGAGTGACAGACGGACATGACGAAATTATAAGGGTTCCGTTTTTGCTAGTTTGCAGCCTAAAAGCCCTAAAAAGTACAGACGCCAGTAGGTCAAGCTATCCGAAACTGTAAAATTTTCACAATCAACCTTGAACCATTAAGGTTCAAGGTTGATTGTGATTGTTTTAGCGATAAAGTTGAAAATCTATTAAAGAAATTTGACAGATTGTAGTAGCTTAATGTGCTGGCGTCTGTACCAAAAAACCTTGTATCGCTTCCAGACAATAGAACCCTCTAAAAAAATTATCAAATAGTATTTTCTTCTCGGTTACTCTGAATTTTCTTTTGCATAAATAAATTGTACATTACCTACCTCAGAATGCAATCCAATCATCACACTAAGTGTTACCAAAAGCACCCAAAAAAAACATGGTTGTCGCATGTTGAGGATCTAGAAAAATATTCGGTTTATGAAGGTTGACACCTTTAATAGTTAAAAATATCTGGCTACCATAAATAAATGAAAATAGATAGGTACCTGCCGGAAAACTGAAAATCTCTGTAATAATTTTGTACAGCTTTAATAACTCCTTCAAGCAAACGACGAAACTACAACTGGATCGCTCCGTTCCCCGTTGAAGTACGATCTACATTCAACACGGAAGTTATATTCTACAACTTTGTTTAGGAATCTCAACCGTATTGCTAGGTAAAATATCAAACTTGCAGTCAGAACTATCTCCACATAAACATTCAGTAGCCCTATTGCTCCGATAACCAATTTCAGCGATGATTCGCTGAAATTGGTCCAGAACCCAAAATTACATTATAAGTACATTAGATAGCTTCTTAATTCAAGCAATATAAATGAATTACTTATAATTTAATTAACATAATAAGCAATTCATGCTATACGGAACTTAATAGAAAAAAAAAATAAAACAATTTTAAAAAAACTATTGATAAAATAGCCACAAATAGAATGAAAAAGGTATAAACTTGAAACCCTATATAAAGAATAAAATAACCTTGAAATTGCCCTACGTAAGTACGTATGAAATTTTTTGATTAAATGTTGTCCCGTCGGGGGACTGCTCTAAATATTAGCCTAACGTTCTGTTAAAGTTTAAAATAGTAGCGGTCCTCCGACGGGGCAATATTTAATCAACAAAATTTCATACGTATATGTACGTTCGTAAGGTCATAATTTCAAGGTTATTTTTTTTTCTTTCTATAGGGTTTCACGTTTATACCTTTTTTGTTCTATTTGTGGCTATTTTTTTTAATTGTTTTAGGCTTTTTACAGAATAGAATAGAATAGGTCTTTATTTGCTTAGAATGTAGGTACATAAAAATAAGTTTTAAAATTATATAAAGAGCATCCATGTACATTCTGCCTTAATATAGCATGCAAATGTAATACAAAGTGGTATATAATAAAGATATTACAAAAAATTACATTCATACATTTTTATTGTTATTTTGTGTCGGGGGTTTTTTAAATTTTTTATTTCATGCTTTTTGTAGGGACTCCTTATTATTTAATTTCTTTTATTTTCTTGCGTTTTAAGATTCTAGTAATTTGGTGTTTAATCAGGTTTTTTGTAATTCGCCATTTTGTGGTGGCGGACATCTTGGATTTTAAATGTATCATAATGTACAGTATTCTACTAGTCAAGCCCTTTCATTTGATACCCATATTGAGGGAGTTGTGAAAAAATATGTAATCCGCCATTTTGTGGCGGCGGCCATCTTGGACCGATTTTCATCAAACATAGCTAAGAACACTCCCGACAAATTTACCTTTCAAACAAAAAAAAACAAATCAAAATCGGTTCACCCGTTCCGGAGCTACGATGCCACAGACAGACATACAGACATACACACACACACACACACACACACACACCCCCACACCCTCACACACCCACAGACACGTCAAACTTCACCCCGTCGTTTTTGCGTCGGGTGTTAAAAATATATACGGACCATCTCTGAAATTAAATTTATGGTTTGGAATATGGCCTACCTACAGTACCCGAGGGAGTCGTTATTAAAATAATCGATAAACCAAAACAATTGTTTCATTAAATTAGTAGTTACCTATCATAGAGGACTTATGTTCACTGATATTCTCTAATTCGCTAATATTTTTAAAGAAGTGAAGACTTATTTAAATCAACATGAACAAAGTAAAGAATATTGAAGTCCTCTCCGCGGACAAGCTAAACGAAGACTTCATTCGAATTTTTCAACCGATTTTCGCCGTGCTGCGGGTCTTAGGATTTCTCCGTGTAAATATCAAGTACGGATACCTTACAGCACCTTCGACATGGTACCTTTTATACAGCAATTTTTTCTGGATACTAAATACGGTTTGTATTGCATACTTCTTTCTACGCTGCGAAAACGGTTACGGCTCTCCATACGCCGACTCGACCCTCAAACTCGGTGTCCTAATGAATGGAATAAATGGCGTTCTAATAGTTTTCCGAAATACTATCCGTAGAGGAAATAAAATTGGTCAAATGTACGTAAAATTACAAAAGATAGAACGATACCTGAATATGAAGAATAGTAAAAGTTTAAACAAGCAGCTTGAGAGGCAGTCGACTTTTACTATAATGAGCGGTTGTTTTTTCACCATCTTGTGGATTGTATTGTATAAAACAGTGATAATGAGGAATATGTGTATACCATTTATGGTAATCACGACAACGGGTGTAGGACTGCATTTTGAAATGGTTGAAATGTATTTCATTATACAGCTTATTATAACAAGAGTAAATTATATTAATGATGTCCTACGACAAGAAACTTCAAGTACTAACGAACCGATGGAAAAATCAATCAATGATGGAAATTTGTTTTTTCTAATGAACCCGTATGACCATCCTGTCAACGAAGTTCCAGCCGAATTGGTTTCTGCAATCCATTGTATATTTGAAGCTTTAGCAGATTTTACAGAACTTTTTCAACTCTCGGTAAGTATTGATTAAAAGTGCTAGTGTATTTCTAAATCATCGGGTTAAATGATCTAACTATTCTCTTTTATCAACAGTTGTTTTATTTCGTCTGCCAAATCTTAGCTTGGAATTTGGTATCCATACATTACCTGGTCACTTCATTGAAAGAACAGGTAAGAACGAACAAGCTGATATACCTACTGTTTTAAGAATGGTCAGAAAATAATAAGAACTATACCTACCTGGGTACCAGTCAGCAACAAAAGCTGATAATAACTGAAAACGAAAAATATATTCAGTAAACCAACCATGGTAAAAATTTGATGTTGAAGACTAATTATTTGTCGTTTCTCCCCAGAAAGCAGCAGTAGCAGACATCGATCTGATGCTGTGCGTGATGCCTCTCCTGTTGAATAAGCAGTTCCTAATGTTAACATTATGTCTGAAAATGGAATCATTATCAACAAAATTAGAGGAATCGAGGAAACTTTGCATCGATATCATTTCATCAAACATTAATGACAGTAATTATTTACCGTGTTCTTTTTACCCGACTGCGCGATAGCAAAGATCGGGTTATGTTTTTTCTTTTTAATGATGAGTGTTTTTTCATTTGATTATTTTAATTGTCACCGTTATTTTATGTAGTTAATCAAATAGGCTGCGGCTATTATTCTTTTATTGTGCTTCTAAGCAAACAAATAAATATATTTGTTTGTTTGTACTTACTGGCCTTGGTCCTGGTCTTCAATTCTCACTTCGTCTCAAATGGTCATGACTCTGGATCAGTGCTGGTTCCTCTTGCTGGATATTCTAGTGGCCTATTAAAAGCTAGAGGGACTCCACTCTGGACATAAACCTGACCTAACTACTTACTTATTGAAAATGGCATAGCCTTTATACGGTACTGAACCGATGGCGCTGGACCCACGTTTAGCAGTTGGCTCGGACACCACTGCATTTGGTACTTGCATCGGGCTTTAAATATATATTTTTAGATATACTCGTAAATCTTATAATACCGAGATGACGACTAATAGAGAAATATGGAAGAAAAATACATGTAGCGCCAACCGCAAATATATTGGGATAAGGGCGAGAGAATGATGATGATTCTATCTCATACTGTTTTGATTTTTTTTTTTTGAAGTGAAAACTTCTTTGGCAGCTGTGCACTTTTGTTGTGATGGGTAAGAAATGTTAAACTCACGTCAGGACACGTGACCTGATCAAAAATTCGTAAGACGGACCTCGCGTCAGGACACGTGACCTGATCGAAAATTCGTAAGATAAAGCTCGCGTCAGGACACGTGAGCTGATCGAAAATTCGTAAGACGGAGGGAGAGTAGACCGCATTCCAAAATATCAAAATGCACAACGTTAATATTCAAGTTTTAGGCACTCCCGGAGTGCAACCCGTTTTTTTTTTTAATAAGTCTTAAGTACAAACTAAATATTGATATGAAATTTGAACTGAAATATTTATATTTACAGGCAAATCCCGTGACCATGGTAAGCAAGTCATATTACTGGTGGAAGGAAGACGCAGCGTGTCCATTTACAACATTTGTACGCTGGGCACCCGACTGCCACTACATCTGCTAGCCGTTACCGCGACTTACACTATCGTAGTGTTACAGTTTGCATCGCTATAAGTGCACCTATTTATAAAAAAACTTAGGATTTAGCATCAGTTATGAAGAAAATTAAAGATAACACTAAAATCGAATATCTTTCCAAAGACATCCTTGACGAAGAATTACTAAAGTCCTTAGGACTTATGTACAGTTTCCAAATGCTGATGGCTTCCACTCGTGTTGACATCAAAGACCGGTTTTTGACGACGCCATCGTTTGTTCAAAGATGCCATACTTTACTCAGTGTAATTCTTCTCCTGGGTTTAGACTATGTAGTGATCCACAAATATGATACAATCCTTTTTGATAACGAAACTATCTACTATCTGAGCACTTGTGTAACAGGATTGCAGACGCTAACATTTATATGCAATATCATTCATGTACGTTTTATAAACGGAGATGCTAATGTAGATTTTTTCGTTAAACTGCAACAAATTGATAGGTGTATGAATGTAAATCGCAACAAAAGTATCACTGGTCTTTTATTAAGGACAAATATTTTTTCACTAGCGTTGACTCTGGCTCTCTTCTTTTCGCTTCTTGGTCTAGCTGGTGCAAAAGGAACAGCTGCATTTTGGCCGTACATAGGAATAGCATATGCTCAACTCAGCTTCGTCATGGAATTAGTCTGCTGTTCAAATATTTTTATGTATTTCTACATACGTGCTCGCTTCTTGAATTCAATAATTAAAAACTTTTTGGAGCCAAAGAAGACTCAAGAGATTTTGTATTCTAAAAAAAAAATATTTTCTTCATTATTACCTACGAAAACTGTTATGAGACGCTTGGCTGCTGAAACTCATAATTTCATATCAAGCGATACTGATGCTTATTTGAAACAATTGATGGATGGCTTTTTCAAATTTCAAGACATTTACAAATTCCAAGTGAGTATAATTGATACCCTTGCATACAACTTATTCATAGACCGTGTCCCCATCGGTTTCTATGAGGCGTGATCGAGGTCAAGAGCAGGGCCATTCAGCAATAATAAAAAATACTACATTAAGTATTTCAATTTACTAATCCCTTTTGATTTTCCAGGTCTTCATGTTTTGCTGTAAACTAGTTGCATCGAGTATTCTAACATTCGAATTTTTACTTTTTGCCGTCCAAAATGATGTAAGTAGGTCTAAAAGGCCGTCACTAAAATAAGAGTTTGCTCCTAATGACTTCCACTTATCCTCGACCGCCGATGACTTTTTGGTCTGCACTACCTATGCTCTCGCCATCTATCGGGAGTTATTAGACAGGGACTTTACCCTTAGGAACTGGAACATTTGAGGAAGTAGAATCACCTCCTCACTGTTCGCCTTTCAATCCGAAGTGTCAGTGTATCAGTGTAACATAGTGCTTGATTTATGTTCGCAGACAGTAGGACTTTGGGATAGCTTGACGCCATCATTTTTCACAGTAATCGACTTGGTGATGGCAATTTTACTGGGAATCCGCTGTGAATTATTTATGAGAGAGGTGAAGGAAACTAAGCTGTTGGTGATAACTGTTATGTCGATACATTATGATGGTAATAATAATAATTTAATTTTTTTTGATGTACTAAGCAAGTCGCCCATACTTATATCTAACTAGTTTCTACCCGCGACTTCGACCGCGTGAAATTTCGGCCCCCGACCCACTGCGTCGCATCGCATCGCCTGCCCAAGCTATTACTTCGTTTTCGCTTAGCGTTCTTTCTGACTTTTTTCTTTTTGCTTGACTCCTTATGTTCTTAGCGTGATGTTAAGTACAGTTTAGCCTTCCTCAAAAATTGATGTGCGTGTGAACTGAGGGACCACACTGGGAATTCGCGAAATGAAAATCCTAGGATTTAGTAGTAGACTTAAAACAATTGTAGAATGAATCTGGGAATTTGTAAGCAAATATATTAAAAACTACGACCCATAAAGTGTGGTCCCTCAGTTCTCACAGACGATCAATCAGATCTCGGAAAGTATCTTAAAAAAGAAGGTTTTGTGAATACAGACATTTAGTAAAGAATTTGTAAAGATATTTACTAAATAACAGACCACAAAGCATTAAAGATAAAAAAAAATATCACGAATGAACTGTGGTCCCTCAGTCCACATAACAAAGATAAATATTTTAGTGAATATTACTGAATAAAATTAATAAAACCGTTCTTTTTCTGCATACAGTTTTAGTAAAAGTCTTAAAACATTTTGTAAAAAAGAAATGGAGCAATAATATCGAAGCATTTTGAAGATAGCGATGATTAAAGCTGGTCCCTCAATCCTCTCCTCCACTGACACCCGTGCGTGTGGTAGCTGCTAAACGAGAGGAATATCAGAAAGTCTAGTGTACTTAACTTTTAGTAATAAGTTTCTACTAAATAATAGGTATCTAAAATTGTGTATTTCTTACCTCTTAGCTGAGATAATATTATTTTTTTAATCCTATGAAAATAGATAGAGCAGTGTGACCACACAATAAAACAAAATGTAGACAGTACTATTCTACTTTATTATATCATTATTTAGACGAAATGAAAACAAGGTTGCATGGTTAATTTAATGCTATATTACATGGTTTATGTGTATTTAGTAAAAAGTAGATTACAAAATAAACTAATCAATTATTATAATACTTTTGTCAGTACTTACATATTTTGAAATAATGATCAACATAGCAAAAGAAGCTCGTTCAGAAAGCAGTGATATCGGTAGATAAAGGAAGATTATGTAGTCCTAGTTTTTAATAGCATTTAATAATTTTTTTGCTACTCGTAAGTTTAAATAACTAAGTTGATGATCAGCAAGCTGTTTCCGAACGCAAACTTGAAGTAACATTAAATTACCCTCTTTTTTAATTTATGTTTAATGTGTATCAGCTCAGCGGTTTTAAACGTACGCATAGTGTTTATGATGATAAATAAAACAGGAAACTGAAAATAGATGGGATTACACTTGATAACAACAATAGAGAAAAAACATTGCAGTTTGTGGTATTAGTGTCATAAATCAGTTGTCATAAATTAGTCATTTCCCTGTTGAAAATAACGTGAGATAAATAATACATATTATATTTATTTTATATTAGAGAAAATAAGCGCCACTTTAACTTGAAGTTTACTGAAATTTAACTTAACAAGTTTGTCTTGTTCAGCACAGGTACGTATCATTTTCGTTAATAATAGGAATTATAATGTGTCAGTTCGTAGGTTGATCTCCACGGAGATTAAAAAGTAGTAAGGTGATATTGAAGTTGGTTTTCGCCTCAAATAATTCGCGTGCTTTTCCTGAAAGGTATTCGATGGTTACTTTCAAGTAGGACTTGTATAAATCCTTCCTCTAAAATCCATACATGTTTTATTACAGTGGTATAATGGCCAGAGGTCGAAAACCAAAAATTTGCCATGTAGATCAATGGAATGTTTTTAGGAAACATGCTGAACAATTGCAAGATCCAAAAATCAAATATAATGATCCAATTTTTTCGATATTATCTGAAGAACTTGAGCACAGAATGACTCCTTTGGCTTTGTATATATCACTACAACGCAATCGAAATTTAATTTTCGGTAGTAATATTCGATCGTCTGATGACCCCACCACAACTTTGAGTGATGAAAAGAATTGTTCTGCAAGCAGTAGTCCTTCATCATTGACATCGGCAAATAAAAGCAGTAAATTTAGCTCAGGTGTAGAAAAATCCAAATCATTTTCATTTAATCTTGATATATATGAATGGAGAAAAATAAAACCCTTAAGTGGATATAAGAAACGGAGTGGTACTTCAACGTATAGACAATATAAAACGTTGCCAAAGTACAAATGGAGCCACATGTTGAAAGAAAAAATTTGGACACATTCAAAACTACCCTGCACATGGGTCTTTAAGAAAAACAAGATAGAGGATGATAAAATTTATTTGCACGGGAAATGTGGCCAATGTTGTGCGGTAATTCATTTATCAAATCAAAAAATGACTGACAAAATAGTTAAATTTCTGTGTAACGTTTGTCATTTCGATGTTAAATTCAAACATAACCCGAAAACTAAGTCCAAGTTAACGCCTTATAGGAGGCAACAATTGGCTAAAGAACTACGTTATAAGCCTGCTGTCATGGTACATAGTGAGTTGACTTCGAAACTGATTGAGAGCGAAGACTACAAAAGTTCTCCTATATTGCCATCCATATCGGCCTTAAGAAAAATTAAGTCAGATGCTAGATTGGAGCATTTGCCACATAATAATCCAATTATTTCGTTATTGATGTTGGCTCAAAGTGTTGATCATGACAATAAGAATATTATTCGTGAAATATGTATATTTCCAGATTTTCGTTTGTTTTTTTGGAGTGACTGCCAAATTAAGTACTATAATGAGTATCGCGCAAAATTTAATAGAATTACTATAACAATAGATGCTACTGGTTCCTTTTTCGAAAAAGTGTGTATTCCAGATGGTACAAACGTCACAAAACGATTATTTTTATATGTATGGCTTATTACAGGTAACGCTAAGTTGAAGTCCGTGCCAATTTTTCAAATGGTGACAGACTCACATTCTGATGAAACTATTTTGATTTGGTTAAAAAAGTGGTTAACGTTCGTAAATAATCCACCACACGAAATCATAACGGACGATTCATCAGCTTTGGTTTCCGCTTGCGTTAAGGCGTTTGCGTTATTTAACTCCACAAAAAGTTATATAATACAATTGTTTTCCAATTTCGACGGCAACAATTCACAGCGGCCTAAAGCTTTTATCAGACTTGATACGAGTCACTTCATCAAGTCACTCCATAATTTAGCAAGTTTTAAGTCTGATATCGATGTGCGGATAAAGTATTTTTACATACGCTGTTTAGTATTTTTAAAGCATTGTGAAAATTATGTAACCGTAAAGGAAACCGTCCAAGATATTATTAATGTTTGCCTTGGTCAGTATACCAATGATATGGACAATGACTGCAAAGAAGCAAAATTACGACTTGATAAATTATTAAACGGAGTAGAAGAAGTTGACCAGTTAGATTCAGAAAGAAAAAAATCGGATGAAACTTACAAATTTGATGAAATTACTGACGATTTTACTTTTTCACTTTGGTTCGAAGATATTCTTAAAACTGTAAAAAGAAAAAATCAAGCTAACATGATCTTAAAATGTAATGAAAATTTATACTATTTTCTACCATTTATTCCAACTTTAAGAAGAATAATTTTAAGACTTCCATTGTGGTCAAATTTATCATGTTCTTATTTCGATTCCGAAAATAAAGCACCATCATCGTCAGTAATAGAAAGTTACTTTAAAACTTTATAACACTTAGTTTTTAAAACAAAAGTTCAAAAATATAGAATCGACGAGTTCATCAAAAATTACTCCATTTTTTTAGATGGAATAATAAAAACTGGCTGACCTAGGTGAAGATGTAGTGAATAAAATAATCCCTCACAAAAAACGCTCGAGAAAGAGAAAACGTATTAATGTAAGTCGAGATAAAAAAAACGCCAAAAATGTTAAATCTAATATTTCTACTGGATATTTTAATGCGGATTCAATATTTTCTGATCAACCCTCTTTTATTGAAAATTGGAGAGGAGAAGCTGAAATGAATAAAAAGAAAACAAATCATAATGTAAAATTATTAAAAAATGGTAACTTGTGTCGTTCGGTATTACTAAATGATAAATATGTCACTCTTATGAATACTTGTGGTTTCGATTCTGTAATGTACTTTTTGAGTGCAGGATTTAACGAAAATGAGAATATTCGAGACGTTATGGCCACTTTTGACAAAGATTTAATTTCACAATATATAAAAAACCTCTGCGACATGGAATCTACAGACGATGACATTTATTTAATGAGAGCAAAAATTGCTGCACAATATTTTCGCTCATTAAATGAGAAAGGAAACCATATTAGCTATGACTGCCAGTGTAATATCACATATATATTTGAACATATTCTTCTAAGATATTTTTTCAGTGCAACTTTCATAAAAAAGTGTTTAAATACATCCTGCCAATCAAACTTAATCAAAAGAGACATTGCGTTTTTACCATTAAATATAAATTTTATTGAAATATTTGGCATAAGTGTTTTAGAAGAGGCAATTAACATCGATGAATGAAACAGGAACTGTACCACTTGTGACGACCAATTAAGTTACAATTACGAGCTTTCAAAAATAATATCATTCGGTTTGAATGGCACTGATAAAAATTCTCTTACTAATGTTCCTGTTACCATAACAGTAAAGAACAAAACCTACAAAAAATTAATGCTGGAATGAATTCAGATATGGGCGCATCTGAATTCATTCCAGCATTAATTCCAGGCGGTCTTGGGCATTACCGATGTCACTGTTTTATGAATGAGCGTTTCTTTTGCTATGATGATCAACATTTTAAACTTATTGAAAGTACTGACCAATAAATATACTTTCATTCATTAAGCTACATCCAAATGTCACTTACTTAAATAAAAGTATTATAAGTGATTAGTTAATTTTGTAATCTACTTTTTACTAAATACACATAAACCATGTAACATAGCATTAAATTAACCATACAACCTTGTATTCGTTTCGTTTAAATAATGATATAATAAAGTAGAATAGTACTGTCTACATTTTGTTTTATTGTGTGGTCACACTGCTCTATCTATTTTCATAGGATTAAAAAAATAATATTATCTCAGCTAAGAGGTAAGAAATACACAATTTTAGATACCTATTATTTAGTAGAAACTTATTACTAAAAGTTAAGTACACTAGACTTTCTGATATTCCTCTCGTCTAGCAGCTACCACACGCACGGGTGTCAGTGGAGGAGAGGATTGAGGGACCAGCTTTAATCATCGCTATCTTCAAAATGCTTTGATATTATTGCTCCATTTCTTTTTTACAAAATGTTTTAAGACTTTTACTAAAACTGTATGCAGAAAAAGAACGGTTTTATTAATTTTATTCAGTAATATTCACTAAAATATTTATCTTTATTATGTGGACTGAGGGACCACAGTTCATTTGTGATATTTTTTTTTATCTTTAATGCTTTGTGGTCTGTTATTTAGTAAATATCTTTACAAATTCTTTACTAAATGTCTGTATTCACAAAACCTTCTTTTTTAAGATACTTTCCGAGATCTGGCTGATCGTCTGTGAGAACTGAGGGACCACACTTTATGGGTCGTAGTTTTTAATATATTTGCTTACAAATTCCCAGATTCATTCTACAATTGTTTTAAGTCTACTACTAAATCCTAGGATTTTCATTTCGCGAATTCCCAGTGTGGTCCCTCAGTTCACACGCACATAAAAATTGGGCTATCAAATGAAAAAAATATTTGCCAAATTCATGACCTGACCAGAAATTTGCCCGTTTATACAAACCAACAAACGGTTTGCCCGTTTATACAAACCATCTCAAAAAACGGTTTTTATACAAAAATTACCCCCTTATTTAGTTATTGAAGGTCTTTTTATCGGGACAGGCTGATTATAAAATCTTTTTATTACAAGTTTAGTTAATCAATTTCTTTTTATTGCTTTCCAGGCAGACTAAGGGAGAAATCAAAGAGAATGTTAAAGCTAATAGACGAAACACCACCACGCTTCTCCGTCTACGACATGTGGCAACTAGACGCCGACATTTTGTTACAAATGTTCATGTTGGTCACTGGCCTTATTGTGACACAAATGCAATTTGCGTTTTTGTAAACATGAAGACATTTTTACAGAACAAAGTAGAAAGCGTCACAGCATGCAATTGGAAAGTAGAATTTGTGAAAAAAAATTGTAGGTAAAAAAAAACGAATTGTTTGGTAAAATGGTTTATTTAGCTTTTTAATGTCCATAAATAATTATTTTGTGATTTCAGTGATCTGATTATTATTATTATCTAAGTATTTCATATAAACCGTGTAAAAATACATAAAATTATTGTGTACAATACAATAAAAACTACAGTCTTATGTAAAAGAACAATGTTCAATGAGGCACTCATATCTCAACTAACTATGTATTAAACCTACTAGCTAATAAAAAATAATTATCAAATATCTATTGGACGGAATTAATCATAAAAATATTATTTGACACTAGATTCCATACAGCTGCACGTAAAATAAGTTGTTTAGATATAAGTGTTTTAGCTGCCTTAAACAACTATCATAAGTAGTGTCTACTTAAAAAAGTTTGATTTCAGATCTTATTACATCATCTACTAATATAAAGCTGTCTTATTACAAAATTGCTACATAAGGTCACTTGTGCATTTTTATTTTAAATCTACTATCAGTATTTGTAAACTTTAAAAACTACACAAGTAGTTAACTACTGAGGTACTGACATTTACGCCTGATTTACATGGTGCGATTTAATTGCTTGTGGTGACGTTACCATATGTTGAAGCATAAATTAAAGTTGCACCATTTAAAGACACCATTGAAGGATGTCCTTCAATGGTGTCTTTAAATGGTGCAACTTTAATTTTTCTAAACTAAGCAAGACACAATAGAAGTTTTATTGTTATTACATCTGGGGGCCTTGAGTGTCCCGCAAAGTGTTTACACCATACAAATCATTGCTACTTCAATTTTATCGTAAGCCACAGACAAGAAGAATGCATTGTGTAACTGGGGCTTAAAAGAAAAATTATTTCGTTCAGAATGGAAAAAGAGATTAAATATTTTTATGCTTATCTCACTAGTTATAATCTTCATAGACTGTTTGTTTTCAAATCACTTAGAAGAAGTTTCTACTCTATCAATGTTTTTCGTAAAACATCCATGATTGATGATGCTAACTGGATATCAGAACATTTTTGTGAATAGAAGCACAATGCATGATGGGATTAGTAATGCCATTGTTGATACACTTGATGCACCATTACATCTGTGGTCGAGGAAGCAGAAACACCATAAAGTTTCGTCATACCAGTCCCTGAAACAAATGAAATCAAAAGTCATTTATTCAAATTAGGCAGAATCAGCTTTTTTCGAACGTCAAAATCACAAAAGGCAGTCCCCCAAAAACGCCCGCCCTTCACCACTTCCTAGTGCTATTGCTGGGAAGAAGAAGTGGCGCACCAAACTCCCCAGCAGCACAGCTGTCTGTTCAGTTAGAAAATACTTGATTGTATACAAAAAATATGTATGTTAAATAATTAACATTACAAGGCACAGAACATAAAATTAAATTATTTGCCATATGTCAGCTAGCCACGCCAATATACCAACAAATATAATAAAAACTATACGTACTCAAGCTAAAAAATAATTAAGTAATTAAAATGTAAATAAAAACTTACTACCTAAATAAAAGCATCCAGGCATAAAGGGCGTGACAGCTTACATATTTATGCATTGCTGGGTTCTGGTGCTGAAGTCACAGATGATAAACTAGGACCATCGAAGTAAAATAAATAAATAAGTTAATACTAATAACCATAACCTGTCAGTAAGCTAATTCTGGAGAAAGAACATGAACATTGTCTGGAGTTAATTAGGGTGACCAACTATTCTTATAGTGTAAGTAGTCGTTGATGGAATAGTAAGCCTTTGAACACAGGTTGGACTTTACTTGAGCTTCAAACTCATTAAAAGGCAACTCTAGCAAAGAAGAGGGTATCTTGTTATAAAAGGTTATACCAAGCCCAACAAATGGATTATGAAGCCAGTGAAACGGGCACGTAGTTTGTCTTTATTTCTAGTGTTAACACTGAATATCACTGTTTTTAGTATACAAGTGTAAATTTTGCCTAATATATAAGATGTTGGCGAAGATGAATTGTGATGCAACCATCAGAATAAAAATATGAACTCAACTGTTATTAATGAGACACAATTACTTTTTCTATTGTTACCAACCATAGTAAGGCTTCCTAACAGACGAGGGGATATAGCACTTAAATATGAGTAAAACAATGAGCAAGTGAAATAAGAACAATTCATAAAACTGTCTGTTTATCTTATTTATACATGAATAACATTATTAATTATTTGGAATAGCTACAATACAGTATAGCTGTTAATAAATAAGTTTTACACAATAGCCATAAAAAGCTATAGCTTGCTCCTTGCACCAAACTCTACATAGCTTTCAGTTAAAAATAACAATAATTACCTTTTAATGTCAAGTTCCTTTATAGTGTTATTGACATAGTTGGCTAAATTCACATCCCTCGCAGCTGGTCGGCACCCTTCATATGTATCAGCAGGTATGTCTGTCCGGAATGCCCTGAAGTTGCTCAAACAGTCCCTTGTTATCACTTCTTGTGCTGAAATTGAAATATTTTGACTTATGAAAATGAGATACACCAAAACCCGAGATTAAATTTCACCAAGGAGAAGAATGAATGTTTTTCTTTTGTAAAACTACAGGGTACACCACAGGGTGTTCCCAGAGTAATTCGAATTCGGTAGAGGAACCATGAGAGATCCATGAGGTATTTCAAGTGAATAAGAGGTGTCAGGTTATTATAATATTACCTCCTTTTCTTTCAATAAGTTTGACACAAATATCTTCATTATCAGGACATGGGTTACCAAGGTAGCCCACACCGCGCCAGTTGAATGGTTCCATACACCCTGGAGTAGCCGCCGTACATTGATAGCACCATATTGCTAAACCTGAGAAGTCGAACAAATATTAGGTAGCTAGTTATTTATTTTACTAGGGTTTTAAGTGAAGTTTAGTAGCGTAGCTTATGCAAGTTTTCTATTTTAGTTTAGAAGATATTCTGCAAAGCAATGCCGCACTCTTCAGTAAAAACATTTTTGTTTAGTAAATAAATAGGGACTTAGTTTACAAACTCTCCAATTATGTTTCATGACTGCCAATCCAACATTCACAATACATATTACGTTACGACGAAGACCAAATATTTACAATAGACTTGTTTACTTGAATAGTCCAACGACAATCAACAATGTATTCAAAAACCACACCCCTATCCCTATTCAGTTGCAAAAGAAATGATTTTACGTAGATCGGGTACTTACTATCACTTAAAAACGTTAGAAAAGTCAGAAATAATATTAAATATTTCATTTTGTACGTGTTATTTATCTTTTATGTGTAATTTTAATCGCTGCGTTTTCAAAGCGCAGACAAAAATTGCTGAAAGCGACAGTCAACTATCAACTGTCATTAATGTCATATCAATGTGAGTTTGACAGCAGACAGACCACAGATTACTTATACCGTGCCGTAGACCTACGTACCGTGCTTATACTCCTAGCGGAGAGTCCTTTGAAGTTTCGATAGAGACATGATGCATTCCGAATTGCGCTGTAATCGATTTAAGGAATTATTCCTCTCCGAATTAGCGTGAGCGCGATAACGACGTCCCGTGAACCGTCATAGATGACGGCTTGACATCCGTCATCTAGCGATAACGCCGACCATGCCCTAAATAAATACCGCCGTGAGCGCTGACAAAAATTACAGCTGTGCAGTTTTGTTTTGAGTCGCATCATAAGTTTAAAATAACGCGACATGGCATTTTCGAAATTCTGGCTAAAGTCGCAACCGAACCAAAGAAACGTAGGTTTGGCGTTGAGCGAGCACCGCGAGCGCGTTCATGGCTGTTTCGAACTGTTGTCGAAATCGGAACGCAAATTAATAATTAGAGCGCTATGAGCGATTATGGCATAATTCGGAATGTACCACAGACTGACAGTGTCACATTGAGTGTGTAACAGATGCAGAATAAGTCAAGAATCATACTACAGCGCATAAAGTTCGTTTTTTAACCCCCGACGTAAAAATGACGGGGTGTTATAAGTTTGACGTGTCTCTCTCTCTCTGTGTGTGTGTGTGTGTGTATGTGTGTGTGTGTGTGTGTATGTCTGTCTGTGGCATCGTAGCTCCCGAACGGATGAACCGATTTTAATTTTGTTTTTTTGTTTGAAAGGTGAATTTGTCGGGAGTGTTCTTAGCTATGTTTGATGAAAATCGGTCCAAGATGGCCGCCGCCACAAAATGGCGGATTACATATTTTTTCACAACTCCCTCAATATGGGTATCAAATGAAACGGGCTTGACTATACACTATGACAAATTTCAAATCCAAGATGGCCACTACCACAAAACGACGAATTACAAAAAACCTGTTTTAATACCAAATTACCTGAATCTTAAAACGCAAGAAAATAAAAGAAATGAAATAACAAGGAGTCCCTACAAAAAGCATGAAATAAAAAAATAAATTAAAAATTTGAAAAACTCCCACAACGTGAAACCCTGTAAAAAGAAAAAAAATACCTTGAAATTATGACCCTACGTAAGTACGTATGAATTTTTTAAATTAAATATTGTCCTGTCGGGGGACCGCTACTATTTTAAACTTTAACAGAACGTTTGGCTAATAATTAGAGCGGTCCCCCGACGGGATAACATTTAATCATCAACACAACTCTCTAAGATCAAGTAATCCTACTGAATGACTATTTCATGAAATCTTGACATTTTAGGATTATGCTAACTTAACAAGTTGTATTACTGATTCTAATGATTATAATTCTGTAAATACATATTTTAATCTATAATAATAAATAAATAATAAAATTTTAATCAACGTACAACTTAGTACTGACCAGCAAATTGCAAAAAACGTAAGAAAATTTGAATTTCGCGGACTACCTTAGAGCATCCACCTTAATTCCGATTTTGGCTACGTACCAGAACTCGTAGAGGATAATTTTAAAAAATAAGGAATATTATTATAGTTTAAGTTTTTATTGAACTTTTCAAATCAGATTCAGATATTTTAAGAGTTTGTGTTGAACATCATTCCTATTCATCATCACCCAACTCCGTCTCCGCACCCTCTTCTACCTTAGGAGGGAACACAGACGCTCTGAGCAATTGCATGTCTTCCTCATTTAAATCAATACACATTGTTCCAACTATGTCTTCTAAACCAATTGTACCATCATTACTAATATCTACTTCTTTAATGAGATTATCTACTATCTTTTGTGGCATTTTATGACCCTGTTTCGTCAAAACTTCTCTCATTTCTTCACGATCCAGGAGTCCTTGCTTCTCATGGTCAAAAACTTGCAATGCAGAACGAATCTCTTCTTCAATAGGAAAGTCCCTTTGCCTTATTGTAACCATTTTATGAAACTGGTCAAAAAATATATGGCCTTTCGCATCAGGCGGTCTACAACAATATTGTACTAGTTCCTGGAGTTGTTCCACTGTATACGTCATAATAAGAAGACTTTTTAACATGTAAACCAGCTCTTTCTCGGTGATATACCCATCCAAATCAGAATAAGCTGGAGTATAATCCTGAAACATCCCCCAGAGCTGTTCTATTTCGGCTACTTGATCAGGTCGTAATTCAAAGGGTGCTTTCAAAGCTTCCTTCGAATCACTGAAATCATACGGTGCAGCAGGATCTGGAGGTGGTTCCGGAAGATACTCTTCCTCTTCCACAGCGTCATCGGGTGGTGGAGGTAATTGGTCTTCCGCGGCTTCCTCTGTTTCTTCACCTTCAACATGTTCGCCTTCCAATTCTTCGCCCATAAGCTCTTCACCCTCGACTTCCTCTTTTGCTTCTCCCTCCAATTGTTCACCCTCAAGATGTTCCCCTTCCACAGCTTCACCTTGCACGGATTCCCCTTCAATGTGTTCTTTCTCTAATCCTTCACCTTCTACATGCTCTCCTCCCACTTCTGTTCCAGCAGTTTCACCTGTTTCATCACCCGGAGCGCCTCCTTCGCCCCCTTCGCCTCCTTCACCCTCTTCACCAGTTTCTCCACCCGTAGTTTCTGGAGCATTACTTTCCTCAACATCACCAGCCCCAGTGGCGGGAGTCTCATTCTCAGTACCTTCAAGGGCTGTTTCACTTTCCATAGTGAATTGTTTAACTACTTTAAACTAGAATTTTGAATACTGTATATTATTAATGACCCATTCTAATTTATACTAAAAATTTGTCCCCACATCGAGGTTTACTGAATTTTGTACGGAGTACGACTATTAAATTATCAGTTATTTTGTCATATAAACTGAGGCTTTCCAATGATATGTAATCTAAAATGTCTATAAAATCATAAAATAACTCATTGCGTATATTACCCATGAAATTAAACATTTAGGAAAAATATAAAAATAATAGTTTGCGTCAAGTGTCTGTTGACATCTTGATTTTGGTGATGTCTGTCATGTCATGTCCAATGGTCTCATGGAATTAGTAAGTGTAGTAGTAAAGTACAGTCATGTATTTTATATCTTCACTAATTTTAAAATTCATTGCTTTATCAAGTCAAGACATATAAACCTTTTTTAAGCTACGCTACTAAGCAGACTGTTGCATAGAAAACTATATTTTAATTAATGGCATACACCCTTGAAGAATGTCGACTTTATATCAAACTAAAACCTTTTAACTAGCCTTGCCATTTTGTGAATAATACTTAATACTTTTCTCTAATAATAATCGTCAGAGTCAGTGGCAGCACTGTGATTTTGAAAGTGATAAAATAACTGTAAAAATGATTGTAAAGAAGATGGCTGGATGTCATTCTGCGGTATTAATATCACGACGCAATATATTATAATAAACGAAATATATAAATGAGACGGTAAGGCAGATTCTATTGTACAATGAACAGACAAAAATAGCCCTAAGGTGATGAATATATTTTGGCTGTGACTGTACAACGTTGTCTGTTTGTTTGACGCGGTTTCGCGTTTGTTTTGAACCAGAGATTATAGAAGATGTGTTTATGAATAGGTACTGTAAAGGATTTATTCGTATCGAGGAACTCGAACTGATATAAGTATGTAATAATTAAGCTAAGCACACATTTGAACGGGCCTAAAGTGATACGCGAGGAATTTTGCAATGCGTTGCGGCTCGGCCCGTCCATATGTGCGCGAGCCTTTATTGTATGTACACTTCGACCATCAAACTGTAACACTTGAATACTGCCTCGCCACTAGCCACTATCTGTCGCGATGTCGAATTGTCTGGTCCAGCACAAACTGTTTCAATGGTGTTCAATTTCCTCTTTTCGCAATAGCAAAGCGTTGTTGGTCGTTGGTAGGCAAATAAATCGTATCACCGCAGCCGTTTAGAATGTCCTGAGGAGTTACAGAACACAGCGACGTGCGGCGCGATGGCGCTGGACAAGTGCTTAAATGAAAATGACGACTTCACCCACTGCTGAGCATAGGCCTCTCTATTGCCATTCCCAACGCCCCTGTGCCAGCCTCATCCAGGTTCTACCCACGATGGTAACAATGTCGTCCGCCCATTTCGCCATTTCGTCTTCCAGTCCTTGGACACCACTCAGTCACTGTCTTACTTCACCTGTCATCACTACGTCTTGCAAGGTGTCCTGCTCAACTCCATTTGAGTTCCATAACTCGTTTTCCGATATCGAAAACCTTCGTAGGTACGTCCACGGTTCTCGTCATTTGGGACTCGGTCTATAATCTTTATGCCAAGCATGGAACGCTCCATGGCTCTCTTGGTTCACAGCCCAGGAGGCTGCCTGTGAGCGTCCATGTCTCGGCACCATACGTCACGACTCTACCTCCTTTTTTTGTTATTAATTTATTAAAATAGAGTGACCCAGCTTAGTTGGTACTAACAGGGCCATATTTTCTTTACAAGCTTTATGCTAACAAACGACATTTTACAAATGTAAAACTGACACCCGATTCTGCCGCCCCGTGATTACGTTCTCGCGTGTTTGTGCTTAGTACAACAGCTGACAATGGCAGTGGGCCGTGCCGTGATGTTTAGAATAATTATTTATTTATAATTTCTCATGGTACGGCTACATTGTCGCGCTAAAGCGAACTATACTTCGCGCGCTTCGTTTTACAGCGTGACGTCGAGAGGTGTGCGAGAGAGAGTGCGCGATGTTTAGGGTGCCTTACCCTGACAATGTGGCCGCAGCATTAGATTCCCTTTTTGCTGAAACTTTCTCGCGGGGATGCTCCCGGGTGGTACGGTACCTATACCTATCCAACAAATATCTTATTTCTGCATAATGATATTTATAGCGACTAACTGCGCCACGTTGCAGAACTTTTTACTTGCATGTCGCAGTAAATCTCATCGGTTCATTTACCACAGGACACCTAAGTGGGTAAGTAGGTACCTACATTTTACTATCCACATGCTTGACTTCAGTAGAACCTGATGATGCAGTTAGATCAGATAATTACAAAGAGCCTGTCAATTAGTTTTGTATACTTCATAAATGATGATAGCTAGTAGCTGAAAGATGTTTGTTTCTGTAAGTAGGTCTTAAGTTTATACACGTACAGCACACTAATTGCGTAACATACTATCAATCAGAATCTAAATCATTTCGAAGGATATTTCTAATCCATTGCTTCATATGTTCGCAAAATTTGTCTGTTCAACAACGTAAATAACGCAATGAATGTTGTTGAACTGTCAAAATTAAAGCCATTCCTATTGTTAGTGTGGTACACAATTACACCGGTATAAACAATTTTACACATCAATAATATTATAAAACTAGATAAGGTCGGTTTTCCCATTTACTTTCCAGTATTTCTTCCGTATTCTCTACTCGAGCACTATGGGATTAGGAAAACAGCACTTGACTTGTTAAGACCATACCTGAAAGACAGAAAGGTTAAAGTCCAAGTAAATGGCGTAAACTCATTGGGGTCTGAAATGACAATGGGCGTTCCTCAAGGTTCGATATTGGATCCATTCCTCTTTTTAGTTTATATTAATGATTTAACCCAATTACTTCAAAATCAACCGAAGATGGTGTTATTTGCAGATGACACATCATTGATCTTTAAAATAGACCGACGGTCACAAAATCTTGACGACGTAAATAATTCTATTCTTCAGGTCCAAGATTGGTTTACGGTAAATAATTTAGTACTTCATGAAAAAAAAACCAAATGCATTAGATTTAAATTACCTAATGTTAGAAGTAGCGAATGTGACATCATATTGAATGGCAAAAAATTAGAATTTGTTAATCAGGATGGGAAATCATCAAATGACTCCTCCCGCTCTGGGTGGAGCAGAAGGGAGTGTCAGACTCTTACTGACTAAAACCCACCCGTGTTCCTTCCTTAGCCCTTTATGTACCAGGGCAGCGGTAACCCTTTCGGACGATCCCGCTACCCCGGCAGGCTTCGGCCCTGTCGGGCCCCGTCATCTATGCTGACATCTCTTTGAGGCGCACGTGGAACACTTACGCGCCGTCCGGCATGGGCCTGGTCCTGATCGGATGGAGAGCTACCCATTGCTCTCCGCCCGCAGGCCCGCGCCTACGGTGGCCGGGAGTCGTCACGCGGCTCCCGACGCCCGGAGCGTCTCCCTCGGCGGCTGAGGCGTGAGGATCTCTCCCTCGCCCATCCCGCCACCTCCTTCGCTAGCATGACTGCTTCGCAGAAGGAGGTGACCGCCTCCCACTCCCTCTCGCCCCGGACCATGGCTTGCACCAGGGCCGGGCGCGAGAGGTCGCCGCCGCTGCCGATCGCCTCTACGAGGACACGGCGGTGCTCTGCCCAAGCGGGGCAGACCTCCACCGTATGCTCCACCGTGTCCTCTGGGCGATCCTCGCAGTGGTGACACCCGGGCGTCTCCTCCCGCCTGATTATGTGCAGGAACCTCCCGAAACATCCGTGTCCGGAGAGGACCTGCGGCAGGCGGTAGGTGAGAGCGCCGTGACGCCTCTCTAGCCACTCCTCAAAGAGGGGTCTTACCGCCGCTATCGTGGCGTGCCCTGCGCTGGGTTGCGATAGTCGCGCCTTCCATTCCACCATGAGACCGCGCCGGAGGTCCGTCTGCTCCGCAGCGATTTGCCGCGGGTGCAGAGTTTCCCCCCGACGTAGTGCCTCCGCGCGCCAGTCATACAGGCGCGCGAGGACTATCGCCTCCAGATCCCATGGTGGCAGTCCGGCAAGGAGGCTTGCTGCCTCGCGCGAGATCGTGCGGTACCCCCGGATCAGCCTTACGGCTACCACCTTTTGGGGCGCGTTCAGGTAGTGTGCGGCTCGAAGCCGCAGTGAACGCGCCCATACCGGGGCCCCATATAGGGCCATGGACCGCACGACCCCCGCGTAAAGCCTCCGGCAGGAGGCGTTTGGCCCCCTCAGGTTGGGCAGGAGCCGCTTTAAGGCGGCCCCGGTCCGTTCCAGTTTGGGGGCCAAACGTCGGAAATGCTCGACGAAGTTCCACCGGCTGTCGAGGACGAGACCCAGGTATCTCATCGTCTTCTCGACGCCGATGTGAACCCCTCCTACCATCAGTTGGGATCCCGAAGGTGGCCCGTACCGGGGCCCATGAAAAGACATGGCCTCGGACTTGTGCAATGCCACCTCGAGACCCAACTGCCGGATCCTTTCCACGACTATCGCAACCCCGCGTGTCATCGCGTCGGCCGCCGCCTGATGCGACCTCCCCTGCGCCAGGACCAGCGTGTCGTCAGCGTAGCAAACTACGCTGACGCCATCAGGGAGGTCGGCCCGCAGCACCCAGTCGTAACCGATGTCCCACAGGAGCGGCCCCAGAACCGATCCCTGTGGGACACCGCACGACATCTCTCGCCGGTTCCAGTTCCCGTCGCGACCGGGGTAGATGACGGCTCTGTCCGTCAAATACGCCCCGACTATTCGACGGAGGTAAGTCGGCACCCGGTGATACCGGAGTGCCTCCCCTATGCAGCTCCAGGGCAGGGTGTTGAACGCGTTGGCGATGTCGAGTGACACCGCCACGACCACCCCACCCCGGGACACCGCGTCTCCCGTCGTGAGGGCTCTCACGCGCATGATGGCGTCCACCGTCGAGCGCCCCTTGCGGAAGCCAAACTGGCACTCCGCAAGATCCGGCCCCGTCCTCACCAGGTGCCCGACGAGGCGGCCCGCAATCACTCTCTCAAAGAGCTTGCCGACCTCGTCGAGCAGCACTATGGGCCGGTATGCGGACGGAGAGTCCGCAGGGCGCCCTGGCTTCTGAATGAGGACCAGCTTCCCCGTCTTCCAACGGAGTGGAAACTGGCCTCTCTCCATGCATGCGCTTAAAAGCGCCTCCAGTCGAGGCCCGAGAGCCCTCGAGGCCAGGACCCAGGCTTTACTCGGCAAGCCGTCGGGTCCCGGGGCGGTATTTTTGGCCTTCAGCCTGCCTACCGCCGCTCTCAGATCTACCCCGGTCACTTCAGGGGTGTCGTCGTCGTCGTCCGTGTGGTCCGCTTCGGGCACCGCAAGTGGCGGAGCCATAGGCGGGGGAGTATGCTCCCCCCTTGAAGGGAACAGAGCGCTCACCACTTCCTCCACCAGCTGGGGTCGGAGACTGCGTCAGCGGGGGGGCCCAGGTGCGGAGTTTATTCCACACCATTCTGTAAGGGCGCCCCCATGGATCTCGGTTCAGAGTCTCCAACATCTCCTCGCGGGCCGTAGCTTTGGCCCGCTGGACAGCCTCTTGGAGGGCGGTCTTCGCCGCTCTGTACCCCTCGTACAGCTCCACTTCCGTGGCTTCCGCATCCGGAGGGCGGATGCGGAGCCTGCGGTGCCTAGTGTACCGGTGTCGCGCGTCGACGCACGCCTTGCGTAGCGCCCCAACCTCCTGCGACCACCAGTACACCTGACGTCGGGCGCATCCTGGCCGGACTCGGGGCATTGCCACGTCACAAATCTCGGACATGGCCTCCCGGAACCACTCCGCCTCACCGTCGATGTCAGCAGGCCTGTCCGGTGAAAACACCCAGGCCTGCACGATCGAGGCTTCCAGGAGAAGCTCCCGGTCCAGCTGCTTCAGCGCCCACCGCGGACCACTCGGGGCCTGTTGGACTAGCGCGCTAGAGGTCTGGGTGGAGACATCAAACCGGATATACCGATGATCGGAGTATGTCTCCACCTCCTCCATGACGCGCCAGTCAATGACACGCTGTGACAGAGCGGGGCTGGCGAACGAGATGTCCACTACCGACTCGCCCCGCATCCGCACACACGTAGGAACAGAACCCCGATTTAGGACGACCAGGCCTGTTTCCAGAGCCCAGTCCTCCACCATCCTGCCCCGCACATCCGTGCAACGGGAACCCCAGGCCAAATTCTTGGCGTTGAAGTCCCCGAGCACTAGCACGGAGAAGGCATGGTTTCTGGCGACGACGACACTCAACTCTGTTAAAGAGTTCTGGAACTCGGCGAGAGTTCGGCTCGGAGAGAAGTATACTCCCACGACTACAATCTCTCCGAACCGTGCTGCTACGCACCCCTGTCCCTTCGTGACACCTTCGAGGGACGGGGTACCGGCGGCAGCCGACGAAATTATGGCCACTGAGCCGCTCAGGTCCTCCACCCAGTCATCCCTGGGCGGGACAAAGTACGGCTCAGCGACCACGGCGATGTTAATCGACCACTGCGCCATGCTCTGGAGCAACAGGTCCTGAGCGCAGGCGCAGTGGTTGATGTTCGCCTGGAGGAGGCGTAGAGGAGGAGTCATTACTCCTCCATTTCAGCCCCCTCCCGGACCCACAATACCCACAATAGGGACCTCATATAACATATATTGCGGGGTAAAGATAAGACAATTAACAGATGAAGAAACCGCGCGTTTGGTCTATTTTAGTTACTTCCACAATATTGTCATATGGCATGTTACTGTGGGGTCGGGCTGCTGACATTGAATCCATTTTTATTTTGCAAAAGAGAGCTGTCAGAGCCATTTACAATCTACGTCGCCGCGAATCTCATATGGAACTATTTAAAAGGGTTAATATTATGACGGTACCTTGCCAATTCATTTATGAAAATATTATGTATGCAAGAAAAAATCAACATATTTTTAATAAAATAAGTGATAGACATAATTTTAATACTAGAAATAAAGATAAATTAGATCAACCCTTTTTCAGATTATATATAGTACATACATCTTTTATGGGTTAAATGTTACAACAAAATATCTTGTGAAATATTGTAATTAAATGAAAGAAAATTTATATTAAAATTACACTTTGTAAGCTAGGATATTACAAATTAGAGGATTATATCCAAGATAAGAATGCTTGGAAACATGCTGGTCCTGCTCCATAGGACAATCTCTAGAGTCTAGACAAAATCAAACTGGTTGCTAATGTAATTGTATAATTTATTCTTTTGTTTTTTTTCCTTTGACATTGATTTACATTCTGTAATTACTTGGGGTCACACCCGGACTTATTACTCCTTATTTATTTATGAAAATCGTCTACTTTTGGAATGTTTGTGAATATGTGAGCACCATGTATCTATCACATAGTTAATCTATATGTCATGGTTTCATTTATCCATTTTAATTCTTTTACCTATTGTGGTATAGTAATTTTATTTTTAGGTGCATCGTCTTCACATATAATTATATAAATAATGTATGCAAAATATTGTAAAACATTTTCAAAGAGTAACGGTGGAGTTTCTGGCCCAATTTTCTCCATACGAAAACTACCTTTTGGAAGGGGCGACTAGAATCAATTTTATTTTTATTTTATTTTTGACGTTCAAACGTGCCTTTTATGTGCCTATTTGAAATAAATGATTTGACTTTGACTTTATTAGCAACACTATCGGATAGTGCAATAATACCTCCAGCCCGGTAGGTATGTAAGTACCATTTTTTTTTTCAATATAATATACACACTGTTTTCAGTATGGTTTTCAGGGTTCGATACCTGGCTAGGAAAATAGATCTTACAAAAATGTAATGAAGAAAAGTAATGATCATTAGACTTTTGAAATATAATTATATATTTTAAATTTTAATTAAAACCGACCCAGAGCTTTTTTTCTTTTAAGTTTAGTCATCCACGCACACTTGAAATGCGTAGAAATTTTAATTATTTTATTTGCATACCTAAAATATTATCTACTATAAGTGTGACTACTAGTAGATAGGTACCTAAATTAGGATACTGACAGTCTGACAGTACTTTTAGATTGGTTTTTAATTGAAAAATATTTTAAATGAAGTTTTTTTGTGTTTTAACTGACTTAAAAGAAAAGAAGGAGGTTCTCAATTCGGCTGTATTTATTTTAAATGTTTATACCTCAGAACTCATAACATTCATAATATTTAAAAAATTCTTCTTTTGTTTTTATAATACTTATAGGGTGGTCGGATATTTTGGTCAAGTTCTTGAGTGGTTTTTGAGTTAACTTATACGTAAGTATTTTAATTTAAATCAAAGACGAAACTTCCCAAATTAATGTTATTTTTCTCTTTGTATAGTTTTTTTTTTTTTTGAAGTCGGTTGTTTTTTTATACCTGGTTTTCTCAATTATCTAATACTTACTTACAATTGCTTACTTTCAATGATTAATTTATTATCTACATGATACCTAATAATTAATCAAGTATAATAAGTATAATAGGAAATATTATAAGAATATAACTAAAAAATATAATTATATAATATAATATTGAATAAGTAGGCAAATCTACCTAATAAGTAACAGCGTTTCTTACGTAATATTTATTTTCGTTCAGGGGCAAAATGTCCAATTCTCAAAATGTCCAACGGTGCCAAAAGGTCCAAATACCTACCCAAAATGTCCAATTGTCAAAATGTCCAATGGTTAAAATGTCCAACTCCCAAACACGTCCTTCAAATGAAATATTACTCATGCAAGTGAAACACGGTTATTCTTTTATTGAAATGTGAATGCACGTGTGTGCAAAGAAAATTAGTGCCATCGACTACATAATATCAAAGCGACTTTTCCGCGCCCATCTCAACTCAAGCCACGCGGTCCAGTGGGCGGGGTGGGGGTAACCACCCGGGTAAAAACCCACGCATGGGTTAAAACCCAATTACCACCCATTTCGACCCGGGTTATCACCCATTTCTGCGGGTGAAAACTTATTCCGTTAGTTTCATATATGCAGGACACAACGGGTGAAGCGCGGGGGGTGCGGGAGGGTATGACGCGCGCGCCTAACATGCAGGGATTCCCGTGCGTCCCTTTCCCCCCGCGCCCTACCCTACCTCACATTTATTGTTCACTCATTTTGTCGATAATGGCATTGAGTGCACGTCTTTAATTTGAGTTTTAAACCACGTTTCAAAATTTTACTACATTGTGATTTGTATTATAAACCTGATTGACCTTCGCTTGTATAAATTGACACCGATTAGATTCTGAACTGGATTTACAAATATTTTCCTGCTTTTACGGAAGGACATAAGTAAGTACTTACATATCTATTTAACTTAAGTAGAGTCACTAATTTGATTAAAATCAAATTATCGCTGCCTGAATATTAAAATCAAATTGGTTTTAGATTTCAAAGTTTAGCTTTTTATCAATTTTGACAAAGTTACATTCCAGTATGGCTTTACGGCCAAATTTAAGATCACTCAAGAGCACAGTGTGTTCCCTCTTTCAGCTACGGTCTTTGGTCAATAAGTGATTTTAATTTTGGTTTGTTTATTATATAATTAATAAAATGTTTGACTCGTATTAATTTGCTTATAGTATATTTTAATACAATTTTCGTGGTTTTAGGTCAACATGGTGAGACCGAAAAACCAATTGATATGGTCACATTATCGAGAAACGGATAATAAATCAGCTACATGCAAACATTGTGAGAAGCGATATAAAATACCAAACTTGCAGAAAATGTCTAGGCATTTACTAAAGTGTCTTAACTGCCCTGAAAGTTCTAAACAGCAGGTAAGACCGAATTCACATAAAAATACCAACTTACCGCAATCTGCAGCCAGTAATGCATTATGCCAACCAGTGGCAAACAAAGAAAATGTGATACCAAGTGTCAATTCATTAACTGACGAGAGCACTGCATCTACATCTAAATCTAGAGAACCAGATCTATCAGTTGGAGCACACGAAAACCTACATTCGTTACTAGCAAAAGCTATATACGTATCAGGAACACCTTTAACAATAGTTGAACATCCTCTCTGGCTAAATTTTTTTGAACATCTTCAACCCTTAAAGAAAAACCCTTAAAGAAAAACAATTTCTAAATGAAATGCACCGTGAGTTAAAAGATGAATTAAAATCACAAACATGTTTACATTTACAGTTAGACGGTTGGTCTAATTGTAGAAATGAAAGCATCATTAATGTGTTGATTTCAAAACCGGAACCCGTTTTCGTAAAAAGTATAGCAACTGCAGAAAACCGCCACACAAGCGAATACTTATGTGAAGAAATTTCCAATGTCTTGGATGAATATGGAGCAAACAAAATGTCAACGTTGATTGGAGATAATGCAAGCAATATACAAAGAGCTTTTCGTCTCGTCAAAGAAATACATCCACACTTAACGTGCCTGAATTGCACAGCACATACTCTGCATTTGCTTTGCAAAGATATCGGTAGAAATTCCGTAATAAAAGCTTGCAAAGACATGGCAACTAACTTGATCAAAACCATTAAAAGAAGTCAAGTATTGACGTACTTGCTTGCTAAAATAGTAAAGGAAAAAAATGCTGGTGAGACTTTAAAGCTACCGTGTGATACTCGATGGGGCAGTTACTGCACAAGTTTTAAAAGTATACAGAATACAAAAGTTGCTTTGCAGACCTTAGCTGTTCATGAGAATGCAACACTTTTACCAACAGAAGAAAAATCCTCATTGTTAGATGATAACTTCTGGGAGATTATAAGACAGTGTATAATACTTTTGCAACCTATTTCTGACGCAATATTCTCACTCGAGTCAAACGAGGAAAACATCCACAAGGTATTTTTAACACTGAAAAATATGAAATCTAAACTACTATTTAGTTTACCGAATATCACAATCGTAGACAATGACATCAAGGATGAAATGCTATTTAATGTTGATGCGAGAATGAATATGTGCTTGAAACCCATACATTTTGCAGCATACTTGCTAGACCCTACAGTCCAAGGAGCGGAACTTGACGAACAGCAAGAATTAGATGCCATGGAATTTATAAACGACGTTGGGCATAGTATTGGTGTAAATGTCATGACAAACTTAGCATCTTACAAAGCGAGAGCTGGATTTTGGAGTAGAAGATTTCTTTGGGAAAACATAAGCGAAGTTAGGCCAACAACATGGTGGAAGGGCATTTGTGGGTCTACTACATTGAGCAAAGTCGCTGACCATATTCTCACAGCGCCTTCTACTTCTGCTGCAGTAGAGCGTTCCTTCAGTGCTCATAGCAATATTCACAGTAAAAAACGGAATAGGCTCACTACGGAACGAGCAGCAAAACTAACCTATATATCCTATAACTGGAATTTGTTGCACAAGCGCAGGAACAATGTGACTGAGGACACTGAAGAATGTATGTCTGATTCACCGCAACCATCTCGAAGGCAAAATTCTTCATTACCATCACCGACACGTACCATTAGCCCAGAAGCTACAACACAGGGATTAACAGCTTCGAATTTTTCGATTGCGACCGTATTACCGACCCAAGTTCAAGTGACGATGACGAAACACAGTAATTAAAATGATTACACGAACTTTGTAACAAATGTGATTTTTTATAAGTGAACTACTTTGTGATTTTGCAAATAAATGTTTGATTTTGAGTTTAATCTTTTTTTAAGGTAAAATAAAAAAATAAGGTAAAAAATAAAAGACCATATAATAATTCTATGCGTATGCGTCCAAGTTTGTGATAGCAGGTTTGCCAACCTCTGACCATACCTGTTAAATTATATTTTACGTTATTCACTATGTAAACCGTTTTCACCCATAAAATCGGGTGAAAATGGGTTAAAACCCGGTTAAAACCCAAATCACCCGGTTATAACCCAAATGGGAAGAATGGGTATTTACCCACTACCCATCTCTAGGTGGGCCTAGTGCACTAATGCATTTTCTGATGACTTGCTGCGATAAAATACACCAGTAAAGCATGACCTGCATCGCACCTTTCTCTCGACGCAGCAAGGTAGCTTAGGAGACAGTTCAGCGGTCAGTAAAAGTTTATAGTAAATGGCTGAGTGCACAAAATTCTAACCTTCCACGGCCATCGCTTTCATAAGGCGCATTACGTGCTTAGATTCTCCCCGGGAGAAACGGTCGGCGGGTGAGCGGTTGCAGTCCGCATAGAGCGTGAGCAGAAGTTTCGACGCGCGGTAACGTCGCGCATGCGTACCTCACCAATGGTTTTGGCGGGAAACGAATGTGTTCGAAAACTAAAATAATATAATATTTTTTATTCTTTTGTGCCAGTTTTGTGATTGTCTCTGAACACTAGAGTTTGAAACAGTAGCAGCTACATAAAACAGAACCTCAGTCATCTTCTAAACATGGTAAGTAAGTTAAAAGTTAAAAAAAACTAAACTAAGTACTTTAAATTTTATGGGCATAGAATAGGATTAATTGGTTTTAAAATGATTTACTTCTATTTAAGTTTTCGATACGGCTCTAACACCTATCCATCCTAAACAAATATTGAGCGCTATGCACATAGATATCATAATTAAGTGCCTAACAATTTTATTACTGAGTAGGTGCCTACTACCTACTATAACCTTATAGGCATAAGCTTACAAACTGAAACGTTCAGCTTCAGCGAATTCATTGTCTATGGCAGAGACAGTATCGACAAATAACTTTTTTTTTTTTTTTTAAATGGACAAAAGCTTCAAATACTTACACGCACTAGCATTGCATCATATGAAAAAATATATTAAATGAAGTATTCTGTCGTGAATAAAAGATTGTACCTAATAAATCTTTCGAATAATAAGATTGTAAATAATGTTGTGTGTCCAATATCGATTAATCTCCTCGGATTTACCCGAGAATATCTAAACCTCTTTATAGTATGAGTGGTTTGAAATACTTAGGTACCTACCTAGAAACTGAAAAGGGCTACTTATGCTTGTTTGAAAAGCAAAATATTTTTATAACTCGTATGTAAGAGCTGTAAAATATTATTTTCTATTATTTTAGTAACCTTAAACAAATAGGCAAAATTCCAACAGCCGCTTCACTAGACTAGAGCTATCTAAGGCGTTAATTAATTTTGTAAACACTACAAGTTAGTTTGCATTGCAACTACCAAAAAAACTACATTGTAAGAGCCGTTTTGTAGTTTCGGTAGATAACAAAATGTCTTAGATAATGGTACATAAGTACTTATTCTTTGCTTGAATACGTAGTAGGTACATACCTAGTAGTAGAAAAATCAACATCCGATAACAATGTCTCAAAAAAAAAATAGAGCAATGACGACGAGGCGCAGCAATTCACTGACAACGTTTCTGTGTCTGTAGCACCCTGATATTTTGGGAATTTATGTAGTAACCGAATCGCTAAATTAATTTGTATCCCATTGTCCAGCCTTCTTGTTACATAATTTCAATGAATCATATGGCATTTACTGACAGTCGCGTAAGAACTATACCCCACTTTTACTCATCATGTGATAGGAATAAACCACAGATACAGATAAACACAAGTACACAACGGCTTTCTTCGCGCGCTTCCGAACGAGTTTTACACGTACGTTTATAAATACAAATAGGCACTTAGTTGTAAGCTATCCTAGAAAGGAATCAAGTAAACACTAGGTAGTCCACTCGATAGTCGAAACTCGAGTAAATGATAGCTGCAATACAGTTCTGTTTTATTAGGATTGCATGATTTCGTTTTCAATAACGATTGGAACTTTTGAAGTAAATCTAAATGGATTAAAACTTCGAACAATTACAATAAATACTTGCTAAAGTTCATTCTTACAGTTCTTATTATGAAAAAGCCGCAGTAAATAATTTGTGACGTCAGAAAACAATATATTCAGATAGGTAGGTAGAGGTAGAACGTAGCACGAGGTAGCCGAAGGACCGATTACCGCGAATCGGCACAAGTAAGGTAGGGCGCCCTCAGGCTAGGTGTAGCGACGAACTTCGCAAGGTGGCTGGAAGCAGCTGGATGAGAGTTGCCGAGAATCGAGCTGAATGGCGTGCAATTGGAGAGGCCTATGTCAAGCAGTGGACTGCTGCAGGCTGTTGATGAGGTAGTGGTACTTACCTAGACAAGTAGAAAACGAAAGGGTCAGGAGTTACAACTGAGGTAGTTGGATAATATTCAACGGTTACAACCCTTTTTTGCAATGTCGAAAAACCGTTACCTACCAATTACAGTAAAATTCTAGATTTTGCATCTAAATATATTCATGCTTTGAAGAATTTACCTATGTACAAACTGCAAAGCTGTAGCAAGCGTAAGGTAAACCTTATGACTTTTCCTGAGATTACAATCGGCCACAAACTACTTAGTTTAGGTCTATACTAAGTATAGTAGACAGGTAGACAGCTCAAATGATTAGGAAGCATAAAATTATGAGCGTACGAATGTCGCACTTCAGGCAGTCTCCAAGTGGGGCGAAGCCAACCTTGTGGGATTCAACGCTGCCAAATTACAAGCGTGTCTGTTTACCGCCATAAGGAACCCGTTCATCTAGGCTCCTGCTTTTCAGGATGTATCCTTGGAGTGCACCGACCGCCTTCTTTTTGTTTTCCTTTACTTTGGGCGGTTCATTGAGTCCAAAGCCAAGATGGTTGCTGGAAAACTTGGCGTTCTTGCAAAGGTCCGGTAGTACTTCACACCGGGACAGCTTCTAATGTTATACAAAGCGCAGGTCCGATCGTGTGTGGATTACTGCAGCCATATATAGGCTGGTGCTGCAAAATGCCATCTAGCAGCTTTGGACTCAGTGGAGAGGCGTGCGAAGAGGCTAATTGGTGATCCAGATTTGGTTAAGACCAATCTACAAAGCCTGGAGCACAGGCGTAAGGTAGCCAGCCTTTCGGTATTCTACAGGATGCATTCTGGAGAGTGTGCGCGGGAATTACATGACTTAATTCCGCCATCACCGCTCTATCATCGGACAACCCGTTGTACGGCGAGTGTCCACCCTAACGTTGTTGACACCGCCGCGATCCGGACGAAGCGTTTTGCCTCGTCGTTTATACCGCGTACATCGAAGGACTGGAACAATTTGTCTGCAGCGGTCTTCCCGTCCGATTATAATTTAAGTGTCTTCAATAGGGTAGAGTGAATAGGCTCATAATAAATTAGTGCGCTTTACCTTCAACGATTGCATCACTGCTTTCCATCAGGCGGGATCGCAGTATAGCACTAGTTTATATCATTAAAAAAAAAAAAGCATCTTCATGAAGTCTACCCCGTTAGTCTAGTGGTCGCAAAGGCTACTGCTGAGCATGAGGTCCTGGTTTCGATTCCCGGGTCAGGCAAAGTTTTATTGGGGTTTATCATCTGGAATTTCTCAGAAGCAGCCACGAGTCTGGATTTGTGCCTGGTTCATGGCAATAGGCTCGCCCCCTATTACATAATGTAACTGGTGAAATGACGGTGCACCTGCTACAGGTACAGTCACGAGCAAAAGTATGTATACACTAAGCTTTATTCAAAAGCGATTTACTCCTTTATTTTTGAATAAAATTTTCTGTTGTTACGAACATAGCATTTTCGAACCCATAGGTTTATGTAATGTGTCGTATTTCAACGTTGTATCGTTATTTCACGAAAAAATCGCAATTGAAAGTTGCTAAGTGTTGACATATTGGTGCTCGTGACTGTACCTACACCTTTACCTATAAGCCTTCGTGGAATATAGGTGTGATTCTAATGTGGTCATGTTCATAAAGTCACAAGACCTATCAATTGGCCATAGAACCCGTTATTCATTGAACGGCCGTTACTGGAGGAAGGCTATGTTAAACGGCCATACATTCCCGAGGATTGCCTCAGCACTATGTATATTAGCGTGAAGATTGGTTGCTCCCACTTAACTTATATCCTTTCTATTGTAGCTAAGCCTTACTTAGTAGTGTGAGTATTATGGATAATCCACTTAGGCCGATCACACACTACAACGCGACACGCGACGGGGCGCAGACAACGCGCACCTGCGCGTGGGATCTTTACATACAAATAAAAACGGGGAACTTGGCAACGCCCCGACCCTTGCTCGAGCTAGCCCGCGCCGCTGAGCCTGTAGTTTTATTTTCGTCCCTAAATAATTCCGATCCAGCCTGTCCCGTGCTGCCCTCTCCCAGCGACGTCCTAAGCCGAGCTCCATATCCCACAGGGGGTGCCCTTAGCGTGTAGTCACTTAGTTTTTAAGTTTTAACGCCCTAGCTGGATACCTTAATTTATTGAGACATCCACAGGCAAGCCCGGTTAAGCAGACGACAACCTCATAGGTTGAACCGCGAGATGCCATAGCTACATAAAAAAGGCGAACTTGGCACTTGGCTCCGTTTCCCACGTCCCGTCGCGTGGTGCGTTGTAGTGTGTGATCCGCCTTAGGTAGAAGTTCTATTTCTACCAATGTATTACTAAATCGAAATCACTTGGTATCGTAAAACTAGAATTAGGTAGATAAGTACGTAATTGCTACATAGACCTTAGACAAGACAACATCAAAATAAGAGCCTGAAGCAAAATCGTAAAAGCTTCACTATTTATTGAATCATAAAAATCGTGATCGATAGGTATTGCAGTAAATGACGTAATAAATAAAATTAAATGAAATAATGTTTTATAGGAGTTCTGCAAATACTGTAAGTAGGCAGGTATTTGTATAGTAGGTATTCCATAAGCATCAAAATATGTGAATAAGAAACTATAAAATAAACAAGTAATAAAAAACATTAAAACCAATTATCATACCGTTTATCCAAATAATTATAAGAAATCATGACAGAGGTAGGTTTAGGGCTGTGCTACCAAAATTACCGTGTCTTTTCTGAAAATAATATTTCACCTACATGGGGTTAAAAAAAGCGTGCTGGACACAAAAATCTATACACGGCATAAAATGTGTCACGAAAAGAAAAAAAAAATTGTGCGAAAAACCAATTTTTAAGCCGACTGTATGTACCATTTCGTACAATAATATTTAGGTGATCGGTGAAGAACGTTAATTCTTCCCCTGTTAGCCCTAGTATAGTAGCTTAAATGACTGGCTGGTAACTGCACTTACTGCTAAGTATCCCATCCCTTCAATCCTGTAAGTACATTACCTAAGTTTCTATAACTTTACATGCCAAGTAGGTGGTAATGTATGCATCAATAGACTGACCAGCAGCATCTTAACTAATCCTTACGTGCCCATAATATGTACTGAGATTACCAATCCGATATAAACCATACAAATTATGGCGATGTTCGGTGGCAGACGGTTACGGGCCGATGACGATACTAGTCTTCATTACACAACAAGATGGAAAGGAAAACAAACAAAATACTTATCAGTACTAAAACCTGTCCATGTCATACTTCATAAAATTGGTTCATCTTCATTGTTCATGCTTACCAAAGAAACACCTACAAAGATTGCTAATTGGACCGCAAACATATCGTACGAAAATCAAACGTTTTACCAATAAAACATAGATTTGCTATTAAACGAATATACTCGAGGCCTGTCAATGCCACGTTTTGTTGTCATAAGCTATCGTAAAGTGGTGAGCACAAATAAATCCCTTGCTTATTATTATTTTGGACACCTGTTTAAGAAGACAATGTTTGTTTAGGTGGCTAATTGGGTGCGTCTCTTTGTAGTTTATTCAATGATTAAAAACTGATTATCTTAGTTCTTATCACGAAAGAAGTCGATTACAGATTACAGAGTTCTTTGGGAAGGACTTATATAAAGGAAAAAAGTCTTTAAACAGACTCCGAATCCAGGTTGCCGGAGCAAGGAAAACCTGCTCATATGGAGATTCACAGACGACACCGCCTTGGAGTTCAAATGTGGTGCTGTTCCACAGACGATGGGATACTTAATAACCTAGCTGTCCTGCGTGTCCTGTCATCTGCACCTTACAGGAACTGTTGTTAGTGATGGCGCCAAACACGTAGCCGATTTCTGGGCCGAGTCCAGCTAGATTGCCATCGACAAGTTCATACATCTTTTATGGGGTACTCTGTTAAATGTTACAACAAAATACCTTGTGAAATATTGCAATTAAATTAAAGAAAATTTAAAACTTATATTAAAATTACACTTTGTAAGCAAGGATATTACAAATTAGAGGATTATATCCAAGATAAGAATGCTTGGAAACATGCTGGTCTTGCTCCATAGGACAATCTCTAGAGTCTAGACAAAATCAAACTGGTTGCTAATGTAATTGTATAATTTATTCTTTTTTTTTTTTTTCTTTGACATTGATTTACATTCTGTAATTACTTGGGGTCACACCCGGACTTATTACTCCTTATTTATTTATGAAAATCGTCTACGTTTGGAATGTTTGTGAATATGTGAGCACCATGTATCTATCACATAGTTGATCTATATGTCATGGTTACATTTATCCATTTTAATTCTTTTACATAATGTGGTATAGTAAGTTTATTTTTGGGTGCATCGTCTTCACATATAATTATATAAATAATGTATGCAATATATTGTAAAACATTTTAAAAGAGTAACGGTGGAGTTTCTTGCCCATTCTTCTCCATACGAAAACTACCTTTTGGAAGGGGCGACTAGAATCAATTTTATTCTAATTTTATTTTTGACGTTCAAAAGTGCCTTTTATGTGCCTATTTGAAATAAATGATTTGACTTTGACTTTGACTTTGACACGCTATGAAGAAGACAGATATATCTGCTATGCATTTTACTCCTTCACACGTCTTTTCTTTAGAACGATGAACACAAGTCATTTAAATTAAAACAAAGAAAAGCTCCAAAACAAAACATATGAGTAGGAGCACCTCCACCTACGTACATACTCCAGGACCACATTTTCTCATAGATCTATTAACTGTGAGTCCACATCGCGTGCGCACATAATCTCGCAACTAATAGCATAATCTTCCACAAATCCTTATAGATGGCACAACATTCTCTTGTGTTCATGATGAGGATTGCTTTGTGTGTCTCGGTTAAACGTTGTTATCATATTTCATATAGGCTCTTTGTTTCGAACCTAATTTAGTCGATCGAAGTAAATCATTATGCCTTAGATTTCTGAAACAGGATCTATTTCAGCTATTTAACTTTTTTGATCTACCATTGTACACCCTTACTACAGCGGACATATATTTCAATCAGTATGAAGCTCTCAAGCTATTGCTGTCACAAATAGGTATCTCTTACTTAGATATCAAATAATTAAACTAAAAATAAATGTACTTATTTTAAAAAAAAACTAAAAAACGCGCTTTTCTCACGCATTTTTTTTTTTTAATAATTAAATTAACTTAAATTCAAAAAGCGATTTTTACTGATTGATGCTAAACTATAGTTATGTCTTCCGAACTACATGTACATACACAAAGTCTCCTTTCGATACGACAGTTAGAACTAGGTTAAAATTTACTTCTAAGATTTTTTTACATTGTTAGTTACAAGTGAAGCTAATAGGTAAAAGCGTGTTAAAAAGAGAATGAGAAGGTAACCCTGAAACAATGTCATGTCTGGATAAAGTATTCATTACAATAGACTTAAATTAAGCCCGCATAATACTTAATATTCTAAATGAATGAACCACGCACTACGATTTCCCGAGGATTAGGTTCATTCACATGACAGTGTGAGCTTGAAATCAGTGCGTAGGTACAATAAGTTAATAACATGATTAATGAGATCTTGCTCAATAAAACTTGAGCTGACGCCTAATGACTTTTACTTCACATGTAAGTAGGGTCACCATTAGCCAGAGAGGTAATTACGTAAAACACTATCAGTAGCAATGGTTTTCATTTTGACAGTTCAACAACATTCATTGCGCTATTTACGTTGTCGAGCAGACAAACTTTTCACACATACTTGTATGTAGCAATGGATTAGCAATATCTTTCAAAATGATTCAGATCGAGATTAATAGTCTGTTATGCAATTTACCGCATCTGACAAGTATTTTAAGTAGATATAGAGGTTTATCGTGCACCCAGAGATTCCCTTTTATGTTTAAAAGTCCCTTGTAAGTGTTGCGGTCCAAGGCAAACGCTATTGCCATCACACAACAGATAAAAGAGGTTTTATCTGTTCTGTAATTGCCATTCCTTCCATCCATCGAAAACTGTTGCAATTTCCCTCTGCAAATTTAGTCTTTACATTTGCGGTTTTCTTCATTTTTTTTCCGTCAGCCTATATTGTCCCACTGCTGGGCAAAAACCTCCCCTATATGTTTCCACCTTTCCTTGTTCTGTGCTTCTCCGTCCAATCGGTTAGGAACAAGTCCAAATCATCACGCCAGCGTTTCTTAGGCCTGCCCCGGTCGTCCTTCTTCATTTGGTGCATGTAATTTCTGGTTATTCTATTTTTTTCTGTTTGTCCTTTTTGCTTCTTCTATCGTATCTTTCTACCTTATCTGTTCAGCAACTGTATTTTTTTTATTAATATTTAATTTTAACGTTTTATAATTATTTATTTGTGGAAACACGTGCAATTTGTTAATAATAAAAATTGATTTTATTATTAACAAATTGCGTGTGTTTAAGTGGTTAAGTTTCTTTTTTATTTTGCTACAATAGGTACAGGATTTAGAATTCGTCTCACCTCTACAGTCTAGACTGTAGACTGAAGAGGCTATTATATTATTATATATCGGGGAACTAAATCGCACAGCAACGTTCGCTTATCTGCCATATTTGGACAGCCAAATGCGCATCGATTAGAGTTCAAAGGACCCAGACAGCTCCATTAGCTTGATGATCGTAACCTATCTATTTTTTGTTAAAAGTTTTAATTGCAGTCTTCTTGTTATTTTAACAAGCACCCATTTATCCTATTCCAAAGATTGACCATTATTACCTACATCTTTTATATTTTTCCTAATTAGACCATACCATACCTATTCACTGCACGACTTAATAATTTACCTTGTATTTTTATGGGTACATCAATTAAAAAGTACAAGTAACAATTTTAATCTAATAGACCAATCGTAAATAACAGATATTGCTCTAATGTTGGAGCTGGTTCCAGCAGCTTGCAAATAAATTCAAATTTAAATTCTACATCCTCATTAAATCGTACTTCTGCCATAAAATAATCTGATAACTCCCGACTCATCTCGGCGTGTCGTGATCTAACCGTGGACTAGTAACATCATAAATGTAACAACTGCAATTTTATTGATATCATAACAAATACCTGCCGAATTCTTACAGCACGCACGTCGTGACCGTCCTTGAAACTTTATCTTAGTGAATCTCAATCAACCTTGTCACTCCTATTATTTTTTACTGACCATCTAACTAGACGTTACTTGCTCTCAATCGATATTATACATTACGCATTAATTAAATTTTGTAATCACTCTGTGATTCATAAATCTAACCAATTAATCATGTGATGTTCAAAAGAATCATATCTTTAACCGGCAATGAAATTAAAATATGTATCCGCTGCTACTCGGAGGTATCTTAGTATTTGATCGTATCGAATTATTACATTTGCCATTACTGAGATCGTGATTTCCTCTGTTTGGATTATAAGCCAGTTATATCGTATCATCAATATGAATGGGCATGATAAAAGCGAATTTATATGGGCTATCAATTCTGGCGTTGCACTGATACATGTCATTATTGAACGAAACTTTGAATAATATAGAACAGGATCAAGCGAAGGTGTGAAGGTCGGTGTTTGCGCAATAAATCGAACCGCATCTGGCAATATAGTTCCCATTGTGGATCTGTGACGTGGATCACGAACTGCTATTGCTCCACTTCCTCGGCTATGTTAGGCACTAAGTTTTACAGACCAATCTACGAGGTCCCTTTACTGCAATAAAAGAGGCCTTCTCTTTTAGTAACAGCCTTAATTTAATCCTACACCCACAACTAGGTGAAGGCGTCTGTCGTTTATCAATGCGATGAGGCGTTACTGATGCAACTATTCTTTAATCTTCTTACAGAAGGCTTTACCTGAAATTCTTGGAACCAATTTGGTTCATTGATTCCATAAGTACTGGCTCTACCACTGGCAAATCATATCTGTTATAATGTATCCGTGGGTGGCCCATCTTCAATGCTATTTGAGATAATCCACAAATATACTAATTCATAAGAAAATGTAGTCGTATTAAATTCTTAATCCAATCCCAGTAGGAACGTGTCGATATTTCAGAACAGATAAAACTAATGATATTTGTAAGGCACGACGGCTCTGCAGTTGTTGTGTTTACATACAAAATAAGCAATTATGTTCTTATTCAATTAGAAATGTTCACGTCGGACGAGTATACAATGTACTCGTATACATAGGTACTAGTCCAATGTGCCGTCGTTTCCTCTCTATTTATTTTATCCACGTTCAATAGCTAAAAGTTTATGATTATAAAAGTAACTTTCGCCTTCTACAAACGTTTACATACAGAATCGATAATGATGCGGAACGGTAAACTATTATTGGTATTTTTAAACCTGTGCCTACTGACACTTTTACCTTTGAACGCGTCTATTTTTAGCCTATTGAATGACATCATTATCATGGCCCTGTACCTTGGATAACAAATTGCCAACCTTAGTTCGCATTGTGGAATGCAGCTTTCTCGGTTAGCTTGAATAGGTAGGCTGTCTATCACCAGTGTCATCTATTATAGTTTCTCTCCATGTTAATTGTTGCATCTGCATCGTTGAATTCATCGTCGTCGGCATCTGCGGGGTAATTAACACACTATCAGTAACAATGGTTTTCATTTTGACAGTTCAACAACATTCATTGCGTAATTTACATGGTTGAGCAGACAAATTTTTCGCACATTATGTAGCAATGGATTAGCAATATCCTTCGAAATATATATATCCTGTAATTGGGGTGCTGGTCCCATACCTTCATATTTTCTTCTTTGCCTTCATATTTCCTCCTTTCTCGATAAATTTTGCCTATTGAAGATCGAAGCTCAAATGCGAGACATAACACTTAAGCAAACTGCTTAAATTACAGATTTCTGTTAGAGTCAGATAATTATGTCACATGAGTCATTGTGAGTCACATTAATGGCTCGTGAAGTCACGATCCTTACTTTTTTGTGTTTTTTAATATTTTGAAAACCAGCACACGTAACAGGAAGGTTTCCAAAATATTATACAGTCATTATTTTCTGTACCTACATGGATTTGTATATGTATGAATTGTAGGGTCATTAGATGCGGATCTTACACAAGGCGCATACGTATCTTTTGATCCAATTTCACTACCTTATAAGTATTGCAAATGTACGCAATGTGTAGGTATGTATGCCATATTTAAATTGCTATAATAACAGTACAAATACCCAATTTTATTGTCAGTGAAAGTATATTGTGGTCAACTTATTTCAGATGAGTCACCCTTTATAATATCTACCTTTACCTTTCCAAAAGAAGTCACATCTGTTCATCAATAAACCTAAATATTCTCTCATAATAATTGCTACGGTTAAGGGGCTCGTGGCCAAGTAATACAGCCGCACGGGTCCATCCACCAGGTTAAGCTACACTTGCCGGGGTTGGTCGTAGATGAGTGACCATCTTTACATACCGAAACTCCTCCGTGCCCTTGAAAGCACAATAAGCCGTTGGTCTCGGCTGGCATCCGTGGATCTTTGACAGTCGTTACAGGTCGTCAGAAGCCCGAAGGTGTGACAACCAGTTTTAGCAAGGGCGCCCTATCGTATTACCCAGTTACTGGGTTGTGGAAGTTAGATAGGCAGTCGCTTCATGTTAAATACTGGTATTCAGCTGCACCCGGTTAGACTAGAAGCCGACCCCAACATAGTCTAGGCAGATTGAATAATTTCCATGGCAGATTGAATAGTTACTATAAAATATAAAATAGCCCTATGACCAACACGTCGCCTAAACGTCGTGTTGGTTATTATAGGAGGTAAACAATGTTGTGTAATCTTAGATATTAATTAACAATGACATCGATGATGATCATTAATTATTTATTGGCTTACATAATAAAATAGAAACAATCAAAGTACAGAAAAGTCTTTGTACAAATCGGGAAGTATATGGAGGGATCGGGAGATATGTACTCGTATTAATGAAACAAATTGTACACTCAGAAGTGTTGTGGTATCAGCATCGTGTGATGCAGAGAAATGAGGAACATGTTGTGAGGATTAGTATGAATGTGATGGTTACAAGATGAAAAAAACAATGGATGGATTGTGTGATAGATGATATAGCTAGGTTGACCACTGAGATAACGGCTAGAAGGCCTGCAGCGCCGAGCCCAAATAAATTGGTAAACTTTCAATCAATAGCGCTTTTTATCCTGAAACTCCTTTCTTGTACTAGTTTAATTGCTGTTATTTTTTTTTCTGAGTATAATATATCTTAGAGTTCAGTGTGCCTCTTGTCAAAGGCCTCCTCTTACGATTTCCATTACTTTCTGTCTTTGCAACTCTTCTCCAGTTTGGACCTGCTGTGAGGTTTATTTCTTCCTCCCCTCTTCTGGTAAACGTTATCGACTATGTAATTGTTAGGGATTAGATAGTAAATTAATTAGAAACCTTTATCTGTTTGTTGTTCTCAAACAAAATATAAATATAACGGCACATGGCCATTATCAGTCAATTCTAGGTTCATCGTGGCTGCCGAGCTATCGTGGGTAGGCGGGCGAGGAGAATCAAAACCACGTGTTGCAGTTGATTATTATTTTAACAAATGAATTATAATCAACACTTTCTAATCAATTGGAACAGGTACGACGCTCCACCGAACACGTTTTGCTTGGGCGCGATGCAAACGGATCCCTGATCCATCCGACGGCCATGTGTAAAAGAGCCAGGAGTTGCGTCAGAGTGAAGAACCGTCAACCCGCGCTTGTCAAAATGTATATGCTGTGATTCTTCGCGTTTCTTAACACTCTCAAAACGTCGAAGGGCCGTCAAATACATAAAATAAGCAATACGTACTTATTAGAAGAACTAATAGGTACGTTAATACATTAGCACGTACGCTAATTTGTAAATCTCTAGCTCTGGAGAGTCTAACTTCGTAATTTGTTAAAATAATAAACCTAGAATTTCCTACAGCAAGTTGCGTGACCCCCTTTCATTCTAGACTTACAATTTATTTTATTAACGACATACTGATATTAACTATCTATAATCGACAAGATCTTACTAATTACCTTCTAAATCTATGCAGTGATTATGCGTAATTTTGTGTTCACTTGTTAAGGGGGAAGTGCTAGTGTAGTCCCCGAAATTCAAATTTTCTTACATTTTTTTGCAATTTGCAGGTCAGTGTCAGGTTGTATGCTGAACAAAATATGATTCGCGAGCGTTACAAGTGTGTAGTTACATAATTGTAATAACTAAAATCATTAATACAACACTCTACGGTCTTATTACAAAAAATGCTTAAGTACTGGTTTAAACCAAGACTAAAAGGTCTGGGATTGTGACGGTATTAAGATTAGTACCAGGATCAAAATGTGTCCCGAATCCCGATTATAAAACGAAGACTATCTGAGGATCTGTTTAAATAATCCTAATTCCCATTGATCGATATTTCCTGAAATAGTCATTCAATTGGCTACCTAGCGCATTCCCCTTAAAAAAAATAGATTTATTTTTACCCGACAGCGCGATAGCAAAGACAGGGTTATGTTTTACACGTGCTCATGTTTGTAATGAACTACTACTATTGGACTATTGGTACTTTGGTAGCTATTTCCCAATAAACTAAGTGTATCGAATATGAGATCGTGACGGTAACTGTGTCCGTGGAAGCATGATTATGATTACATTTCAGAAGTGGACTGTCACTGGGGAACCTATATTAATCTATTTGAACTGATCCTATTTTAGCCACTGCATTGCATCAGACTATTTAAGTCAATAATCCGTCGCAAATGCAACGCGTAATTTATTGCCTATCTTAGAAAATCATGATACATCCGGAACCCGATACTCGTTACAGTCCTGACTGAAAGTATCAAATCTTTGAATGATCTTCTTCTGCCTGCCGTTTTCCTTGCTCCATTCATCAGCCTATTACGTTCCCACTGTTAGGACACAGGGCTCCTCTCTGTGAGAGGGAGTGGGCCGTAATCCACCACGCGGGCCCAATGCGGGTAAATTTTTGGTTCTAGGACATGCCGGTTTCCTCACGCTGTTTTCCTTCACCGTTTTGAGAGCAGTGGTGATGAAATTAAATAGGTAAACCAACTAAAGTGCCTGCCTGGGTTCGAGTCGAATCCTCCACCTATAACACGTCAGTCAGAGCCGTTACCACTTGGACACCACTGCTCTCATGCCAAGTTTGCAGTCACGTTTATCATTGACAACCTTTTCATTAATTTTAAAGATCCATAGATAATAATTGGATGCATATCCGGTAGGCTCTAAAATCCTACCCTTTCCTACAGGCACGTCTTCCCTACAAAAACCGCGCCCCCCTGTCTACTCCTTGATACGCAATGGTCGCTGTAGCATCATGAACATGAGGCTACAGGAGCTAGTGCGAATCTTGGGGTTCATTCGATTAATCGAGTCTGGTCAAACCACGCTGGGATCGGTGCAATTCATTCATTCGTTCATTCACACAATTCATACCTACTATCTTCTGTCATCCGTCTTCTTCACGGCCCTGCATTCCGATTCATACAAAACGACACGTACCTACACTTTCCGAAGCAATTACTTTAAAGTACGAGAGACCTTTGAATCAACCGATGCTAGAATACTGGGTCAAATTAAATTAGCTAGCGAAACTCTGCAGATATGATGGGTATCGATATCTAAACACGATGAAATAAAAATTAAAAAGATGTAGTGTCTTTTTCTTAGGGGTCAACGACCGCTGGTATTGTTGTAACTTCAAGAATGAGTTGAGAAAACGTGTTTTTTTAAATTATTTATTTATCGTTTTTAAGTATCGTGATTTTTATACATATATGTGAATGGTATATTCACATCTGTGAAGTTTACCCAAAAAAAACTGATTTTTTAAAGTGATATTTCAAGTAAATATGAACAGCGGTCGATGAACCCACAAAAAAAAACATTTAATTTTTTTAGTTTATCATGTTTAAATATCGATACCCATGACGTGTGCAGAGTTTCGCTAGCTAATTTAATTTGACCCTGCATATATTCATTTCTACCTTTACCTAAAAAACCTGAAGGACTTTATTATTATCACACTCAAATCGGCACTTGTCAGGGTTTGGAGTTCTGTAGGCGTGGGGGTACAAAAAAAACTTGAAACGTTTTTGAGGCTACTTCAATTATTATCAACTTAATTAATGATCTCTTCACATACGAGTATTTTATCTTAATTTATAACCCACAATAAAGTAATCAGAGCTTTTTATCAGAACTTTTTGCAGAGTCAATATCTTATGAATGGGTGTCATTACACGTGAATTATTGGCTACTTCAGTACCATTTTGCTTTAATTACACACGCACACACAGAATTGGTATCTTATGAGGCTTTTTTGGGTTCCGTGGCCGTAATATAGTCATTAACATTGGCCTTGGTGAGATTTGATGAGCTTCTTTTCTAGTCAAGGGCAGATATGTCGGCCAAAAATAAAGATGTAAAAATCCGCGTTCCACTTTGAGTTATCGCTATTGACAACGGAAAATGTTTTGGGCTAGTATAGTTATAAGGTCTGTATTTAGAAGTTCATATACTTAATAGAGCTATATCTACGCATTACTGCTCTAACTGACCACCCACATAAATACTAAGATGCTCAGTTGTTTTTAATGCTTGCTTTCTCATTCATTCTCGTATTCATGAAGAAAGGTATTTCATTGATACTCCCGGATATTGAGCTTTAACGTAGAGTGGGGCATCCGAGAATGCGCCAGCACGTCTATTTGCCTGTAGGCTCTAACTAAAGTGTCAACAGGGTCATCGCACAGGACTCGCGGAGCAGTTTATGTCAACGGGTTTCAAAGATTGGCTAGAAGAGCTTATATATTGTACAAGTACATCCAGAGTTTATTTGATTATTTAATCTTTTCGCGAAAAAAGGTACAAAGGCGGAGTTAATACCTTAGGCAATCTCTACCAGTCAACCAAGGGTGGTAACGAGATTAGATAGCAGGTACTTTGGTTGAGAGGCACAATGACAAAAAATGTCTTAAAACTCGTTACACAAATACATAAATCTAACAAATACATGTATCTTTAATTACTGTAATTGGTTTTAAACCGTTTTATTTAAAGTAATAAATAAATAAATAGGTTATATACACATACATACTATTACTAAAATATATACTTATAATATATATGTCTATTATAATATAATATATATACTTATATATATATCGATGTCTTCCTAAGCCAACTGCAACTGTCCCTTGATCAAATACATAAAGAATTAAAATCACTTGATTCAACCAAAGGTCCTGGTCCTGATGGGATTCCTTCGGTTTTTTTGATAAACACGTGTGATACATTATGCTATCCTTTACTTATATTGTTAATAAATGTTTATCATGTGGTATTTTCCCTGAAATTTGGAAACATGCAAATATTGTACCAGTTCACAAGAGTGGTTCCAAGCATGACGTAGCGACCTATCTCTATACTATCTGCTTTTTCCAAGCTATTTGAACGACTGGTACATAATAAATTGTATCCTGCTATTCGCAGTGTTTTAATAAAAGAACAGCATGACTTCGTTAAAGACAGATCTTGCGTTAATAATCTCCTCATTTTCACGTCCCAATTGTTTGATAGTCTCGATAATAGACAGCAAATTGATGCGGCTTACACAGATTTTCAGAAGGCTTTCGACAAATTTGACCACACACTTCTACTTAATAAAATTGCATAAAATGGAATCAGAGGGGACCTTTTACGGTGGTTTATATCTTATGTAACTAACAGAACACAAATGGCGGTTGTTAATGGCTTTGAATCTGGCTCTTTTCGGGTCACCTCCGTTATACCTCAAGGTTCCATTTTAGGCCCTTTATTATTTATTTTATACATTAACGACATAAAAGGCTGTTTTCAAAATTCAAAATGTCTTCTTTACGCGGACGATTTAAAGTTCTATAAAATTATTTCTGATAAAGTCGACTGTGTTAACTTGCAGCAGGATTTAGACCGTTTCTCTAGCTACTGTTCTTCCAATAAGCTTTACCTCAGTCTTCGAAAGTGTCATGTTATAACATTTACCAAAAAGAAGAATGTTACTGAGTTCGACTATCGTCTTGCCAATACGCCAATTAGTAAAGTTAGTTTTCTCCGCGATCTTGGTGTTCTGCTAGATTCGAAGCTCCATCTGGATGCTCATATAGATAAAATTGTTAACAAAGCCTACCAAATGTTTGGTTTTGTCATGAGATCTTCCAGGGATTTTCGTCGACCTTCCACCTTTTTGCACTTATATAAATCAATAATCAGGCCACAGTTAGAGTTTGCAGCACCTATTTGGAACCCTTTTTACGTAAAATATAGTGAAAGATTAGAACTAGTACAACGTAAATACCTCCGTGCTATGATTCTAGGTGTTATGGGAATAAAATGTCATACCACTTACTTCTTAAAAAATATGATCTTCTGACCTTAAAGTCAAGACGGAAACTTCTGGAAGTTATGACTCTGTTCAATGTGTGCCGCAATCATTTTGATTGTCCGGACTTAGTTAGGAGTCTGTTTTACCTGGTTCCTCGAACAGTTCATGTACGTGAGGTACGCATTCGACGTCTATTTGCTACCAGCCTATGTAAATCGAACGCTGGCACGCGCTCACCACTTCATCGTATAATAATGAGTTTAATTCTATCAACATTCTTTTTCTTAGTAAAAATGTATTTAGGAAACAAATCCAGGCAACCCTAAGAGATCAGCAAATCAATATACAATGTGTGACGTAATTGACGCAAGACCTTATACACCCCAATTAGAGTATTGAGTTAAAAGCATATTACAATGTACATTACTTATTTTTTTTCTTATTGCCTGTCTTATTTTTTTACATATTGCCTTGTCTTTTGTATTATTGACTTGTAATAGGATCTAACTTTCTTTGGCTAAATCGGCGGTCAGTATGGCAAATTACAAGGTATTGTATCTGTGTTACTAGCCAGTTTTAAGAACTTTATACTGTAATATATGGAGAACGTAGTGGGTAGCATAATTGTTTTAAATGTTATATTTAAGATTTTATGACTGTTTCTTATTGTGCTACTGTTTGTTTTTCCTTAAATAAATAAATATTCAAAATCAAGGGAGAGAGGTGTTGAGATGACTCTACGCTATATGTTTCGAAAATAACTCTGCAATTTCCGGTTAAATGCATCGCGACTGGTGGCCGTCCTGATATCGAGGAAGCGCTTCAGACCTTTTTGAGAATTATGGCGTAGTAGATAAGCCAAATATGTAATTTGAATAGTTGAAGGTTAAGTTTACTAGCCTTTATGGGATGGTTTTTATTGCTGCGACATGACAGACGTACGACGTGACTGACGACATGGATCCGCCAACGACCATTTTGGAAGTAGTAGGCAACGTGCAGCAGAATTCTATACTCAATGCAAGAGAAAAGTGTTATGGAGGTACCTAAATATTATGGGGATGAGGCAGACCAATGGTGGATTTACTGTGTGAAAGATGATATAGATATAGCTAGGAACAAATTTAAGATGACAGCTGGTAGAGACTGTCCCCAAATAAATGAATGATGATGAATGGAAGGTTATGAATGTTTCAGGAGTGGCCGCTAATCAAATAGTAGAGACAGCAGAGTAGCCCAAGTCGGAAAGAACTGATCATAATGATCTCATTAATTTTTTACTCATCATCTAAGTATACATTCTGGAATGCATTATTGATTGAGTCTCTGGCCAACTACCTAACTAGCTACTAGCTAGAGTAGACCTGCCGGTCTATTCTGTAAAAATCTCACAGTGATAACTTAGGTGAAGTGAGCTGTCAATAGTATCAATCCCTAGCAACAAGTAGAATGACAGCTCACTTTAAGATCACTTCACCTAAGCCACGATGATATTTTTACAGAATAGATCGGCTGGTGATTGGTCTGGACGTGGCCATGTATGGCGTTGATGAAGTTGATGGATTAGGCTTTTGTGATTTACCGATAGCTCAAGGTCATAGTGGCGCCTAATGTTTTAAACATTTTAGCACCAAAGTAGTATTGTGTGGGACTAATGGGCAGTAGATAGTAAAATAAGAAGATAATTATAATTTACTAGCAGCGGCCCGCGGATTCACCCGCATAAGTGTCGATCCCGTGGGAATATTGGGATAAAAAGTATCCTATGTGTTAATCCTGGTTATAAACTATTTGTGTGCCAAACTTCATCCAAATCCGTTCAGTAGTTTTTGCGTGAAAGAGTAACAAACATCCATCCATCCATCCATCCATACAAGCTTTCACGTTTATAATACATATTAGTAGGATGTTCAATTTGCTGAACATTCTATACCTAAAACATCGAAACCATTCACGGTAATTAAACATTAGTTGGGACTGTGAGAGCTTCACGAGCTCTTGGTTCCGGGAAGAGTAAATAAAACCACAGCAGGTACGTCATATTCATTTAAAGGTCAATTTTTCAACCTTATGACAACTTTTGTCTGAGGAATAAATGTGACGTTTTGACAGATTGTCCATAAAAAACTGTCAAAATGACAATTTTATTCGTCGGATAAAAGTTAACCGGTGATTGATATAAACCGGTCCTTATAATTATTCCTAGAAGATAGCTCTTATTTTACATTTATACACTTTTATTCTTATCTCTTGGCTTGTCAGCTAAAAGTTTTATCTCTTATTCTTTTTATACTTAGGGCTGATTTTTCAATTGACACATAATTTTTATTCGTGGAGTGGAATAAAAATGACGTCTGACAGTTTTTGTGTGGAAGTCTGTCAAAAATTCAAAATTATTCTTGCGATAAAATTATCTGGCGCTGGAAAAATCAGCCCTTAAATCAATGTTTGTCTAGTATTTCTGCCATCTATTTTTCAAAGTATTGCATTTAAGCACCAAATAGGCTATAATATCTACAGTACCTATAATTCTTTATTCATGTCTTTTAAGCATATCTGTTGTATCTTAATCTTTGCTTTAGCTCTGTAAACGAGGCAATTTGCAGCGGTAACACTCTCTAAGTCTCTAAAAGCCCTTCTATGGGCAAGATGAGATGGCATACCGCTGAACTTACTTGCAATTGTTTACTTTATACATCGTGTGAACGCCAATAGAGTATGGAAGACTGCATGAATATGTTAGAACGGACGGTAATAAGAAACATTCTTATTTGGTGAAAATTAGGCACCTAAGGTCTCTTCTGTAGATAGCCTGAAGCCAGGACTTTCAGCAGGATGTTGTTGACGTATAAACTTGTATTCTCATTTCTTATAGAGCGTCAAATTAATTAAGCTATCGAATCTCCACAGATGTGATGGGCATCGATGTCTAAACAAGTGAATAAAACAAAAAAAATGGGTTGGTTTTTTTATTTTTGCAGTTAACGACTGCAGGTAGTGTAATTACTTAGTTCCGGCAGCTAGTTTAATTTGACCTTATATAATCCCAAACAGGACCATCTATCAAGCAATGATCCTAGGATAAGTTCGATTAAAATAGGTGACCCGAATGCAGTGTGGGCTGTAGTTAGTGGAAGGTTGACATGATATTCCACTAAGGGCTGACTTTTCCAACGCCAGATAATTTTATCCGAGGAATAATTTTGAAGTTTTGACAGTTCTTCCATATAAAATCTGTCAGACGTCAATTTTATTTCACGAATAAAAATTATCGATCGAAAAATCAGCCCTAAGCTGTGTAGATAATGCTCACATTATATCACTGGGGTTTTGCTACGTTTTGAAATGTAGGTATATCTATACATAGTCATGAAGGCATTTTACTTTAGGTACGGCAGCTCTACCTACCTTTACCTCGATTGATAGCCGGAAGATCAGGGACGATTTGTCTCAGATGTAACCACGCCGCTTCGGGTTATACCTTCAATTTGTAACGTTACCTAAGCTGAACTTTGGTCAATGTATGCAAATAAAGATTCTGCTAAAATAACCCTTTAGCACTTAGAAGTACCTTCCTGAGCTAGGCTCTACTTACATACTCGATATGAAAAATATCTTGAGAAGACTCAGTAGGTTTTTGTATACTAGAACCTTTTTATTGTCCACCATTATCATCCATAATGTGCGTTTACGTATTCCATTTCCTTTAAAGATGGTGGATTTCTTCCTCACATTTTAATCACCAGTCATGTTAGTTGTTTACTTGCCCGCTGGCCATCATCTTTCACACAATTCCGTCATCTTTTCTCAGATTAGAATTTTTTCCTCTAACACAATTTGCTAGGAGCTGCCAAGTCTAACAAACACTTTAGTCTTGTATTGGTTTTTGTGGGCCATAAAGAAGCTTCAAAAGAGAATTAATTGTCTGGAAATCTATACAAACTGCGGAACATAATACTTAGGCCTCAACCATTAAGAGGGCAAAGTTCAGCTTCAAACATTTACAATTTTACATCACAGTCACAAATGACAGGAACACGTAAGGATTCCGTTCCGTGCTTTTTATGTTCTATCAAAGTAGTAAATGGAATGGAACGTATAGGTAAACATGAGTCATATTTTGGCGATCATTTAAAAAAGTTGTGTAAAGTTCAGTATTTGCTTGCTATTAAACACCAAGGCTTTGATATGTAAAGCAAACAATAAATACCCACTCGCATTCTGAGTCACGTTTGTTGAATGTTGGTGTTAATCAGGCATCTTGTTGATCAAATGAAAATACAGAGTGGCAGCCACAACCTGCAGGGTAATTGCGGAACACACTATCAGTAGCAATGGGTTTCATTTTGACAGTTCAACAACATTCATTGCGTTATTTACGTTGTTGAGCAGCTAAATTTTTCGAACATATGGAGCAATGGATTAGCAATATACTTCAAAATGATTCAAATTCAGAGTAACAGTGTGTTACGCAATTAGAAAGTGCATGGTTCTGAACCCCACTGCGTTAATTTTTCGTCGTTTATTAGGAAAAAATTAGCTCTACTATTTTGACCGCTTAGATATTGCTTCTGCTTCTTTTCTACGAAACAGCAGTTTTTTCGAAAAGTTCTGACGTAAAGTTTCTACACTAGAGAGTCTAGAATCATGTACTGAATCGAAGTCCACCCTGTATATCTACTTACTAAATCAGAAGGCCAATTCTCGTACTTAAAACCTTCCAAATCCAAGTCGCAATCTCATCACAGTGATAATCAATGTAAAAACCTTGTCAAAATTGTACGAAAATTAATTGTGTTTTTGACAGATTGAGACTGAGATTAGAATTCAAACATTGTTAAAATGCAGGTGTCAAATAAGTCATCGATAGTTTAGTCTTATATAAATCTGCCTGTAATGTTGTCCTTTTAAGGCCTTCTCAAAAAACTGCGAAAGTTATTGAAGTATTCTCAGAAAATGCTGTAGGTATTACTATTAGCAGATTATGAGTATGCTGCCTTACCTTTTATTAGCGCCTTCTTGTTTTCACTTGAATCTTTATGTTTTAGGCCGACCCATAAGGCAAAGTAAGGATGAGGCTACTAATAAGGCAACAGACAAGTGGGTATATTTTCCTATTTGTACATCAGTCAACTCTTACAATTCACACAAGCAGCTGGTAAGCGAGTAATGCATATTAAGTTGTTACAATTCTTCCGGCAGGGAAGGGCCAGCACTGCATGTGTATTCGTAGTGTTGCAAGCTTTAAACTAACAATGTTACACATAACTAACTTATTACTGTTTGTATCTACAATCAGTACTAACAAGCCTACCAATAAGTGAGGCCAGATGTACTGAATTCTGCATAAAATCCTATATAATATATGTAGGTATCTTACGTGAGAATATGAATTTGTGGCTGACTGGCTGGCATTAATATCTGCAACAAGAACATTTGTGACGCTGTTGAATAGATGGCCCTGTCCAAAATGATGCTCTCTAACGATCTACGTTTACCTAATAAAGCAGAGCTAATGTGAAAATCTGATCCCAAAGCCCCTTACAATTTTTGACGACACACACACACACACGCGACGTGAGATTGAGTAAAACAGAGCTCAATCGTCAAGGTGATGCCATCTACTATTTGGAAGATTATCCTTACAATAGCTAGCTATATTAGTACCTCCACTTATAAAGATTGATTTGGTACAGATACTCCAAACAAAATATTATTTTAATGGCATAGTTTCTAAGTAGGCGCTGTTGTATTGCAGAGATACCTAGGTAGGCACTGCACAGCGTCATAACTGGAAAACCAACTAGACATTGGAGAAAGAAGCAACTGATGAAATTCCCACGTCAGACACAACAATGTCACCTAAACTATAAGCATAAGGTCCTTGACGAGCCACGTGATGCAGTTTCGTGACCATTCTTGAGCCGACAACGGTTATAGAGCTCGTGACAAATTCTTGATGCTTGCTCCACTTCGACACTTCGTACAACTTAGCAATGTAATACAGGGATAATACCTACTTTATTAGCTCCACAACGAAATTTTGTAATCTTTTACGATTCTAAATAGACCGCTGAATCGATAATTAGAAGTTTAGTTCTAGCTTTGTTTTTAGTCACGTTTTAAAATGTATCTTCAAGCGCTACCTTTGACAACTGATCAATTGATTGTTCGTTCGAGCGGAGCGAATGCTTGTATTCACCATAGTGCACTACCGATTAGTTACACAGCCTGTGGTTTTTAAAATAAATATAACATTAAAAAATGTTATGACTGTTATTTACGAGGAATCAATGCCAAGGCTACTAAGTATTTAACATATTTTAGCTAGATTCAAATTTGAACTTAAATATTATCAAATTCGAGTTACTTATCAAGTTTTGGATGTATAATCACAACCAAGGTTTTTAGGTTTCCTATTTTATTCATCAGTGATAATTCTCAATTCACCAAAGTACACTACCGATTAGTTACACAGCCTGTTGTTTTTAAAATAAATATAACATTCAAAGATGTTATGACTGTTATTTACGATGAATCAATGCCGACTCCACTATTCTACGCATTTTAGCTAGATTCAAACTTAGAGTTAAATATAATATAATATCAAATTCGTGGTACTTTGCAAGTTTTGGATATGTAATAACAACGAAGGTTCTAGCTCCTATTTTATTTGTCATTGAAAATATAGCCCATGATCCTACTTCTAGATGGAGCCTAACACATTATGTCTTCTCTAGTACTAAAAGCATCAGGGTCTGTCTCCCTTACCTATATCCACTGTCCTAATCAGTCACTTCAATTCAAAATATAAATGATGTCATCACAGGCTACGGCAGCCTTTTTTTTTATATTAAATAGTGAACAAACACTAGGACAGTTTGTTTGTTCAGCAGCGTCATTCTGCTTTTTACGTGGATTTTTTGTGGTGAATCGAGTAGTACACTATAACTATAAAAAAAACAAAGTTTTATAACTACAACAATTAAAGATTTTTTTATGCGTCATATTCTTAATCCCTAATTTGTAATTAAGTCTTCTATTAAATGACGAGCTTATTTCCTTAATCGTGCGTGATCAAGTAAGTACCCGAAATAAATTCAATCTCTTATTCGTTACTTACATCAAAATCGTCCGTGTAGTATATACGGATATATACTGACAATTTGCTTTGTCTTCAATGGCTAATGATGATGTCTCACCTTGGTGTAATGTTCGATGTGTGTTCGAATCTTATGACTTCATTAGATGAGCTTCATCTCGATCCTCGACAGACCTATTTGTTATCACGTAAGGTCACGGTCGATAATAAGTAAGTTTCAACACTGCAGACGCCATTGAAAACTATTGTACTGTTAAAATTAGAACACTGTCTGCAAAAGCGTGTTAGAGTCGGACGTACAATTCTCGTCACGACTTTGACGACACGGGGCATTGCACTTTGTAATTTCTTTTAGCTTACTTTAGTCTACATCTAGATTAAATTCCACTGTATGGTGCGTTCAGTTGTCACGTACCTACCATAAAGTTTTTCATGGAAAATAACGTAAGTGCGTTTGATGACTTTTTGCCAGAGAGCGTTTGATGTAGGTCCGATGCGCGGGCCTGCGGGCGGAGAGCAATGGGTAGCTCTCCGTCCGATCAGGACCAGGCCCGTGCCGGACGGCGCGTATGTGTTCCACGTGCGCCTCAAAGAGATGTCAGCGTAGTTGACGGGGCCCGACAGGGCCGAAGCCTGCCGGGGTAGCGGGATCGTCCGAAAGGGTTACCGCTGCCCTGGTACATAAAGGGCTAAGGAAGGAACACGGGTGGGTTTTAGACAGTAAGAGTCTGACACTCCCTTCTGCTCCACCCGGAGGGGTCATTTGATGATTTCCCATCTTGAAAAAAAAAAAAAAAAAAATGTAGGTCCGATGTTTTTTTTTTCGTTTGTAGTCTTCCTTATCAGGTGTTTAAAAAGCGAATGAAAAACCACCTGAAAAAGTGTCATTTGTAAAGGAAATTGGACGATTATCTTGGTTACCACTGGCTAACGATTGAGAAAAATATCGTGAAGAAATAGACCAAACAGTGCAACTGTGGTGACCAATGTCCTATTAATGGGCGCCCGTTCTTATAATCATTTCTTCAGCCAACTGCAACCTGCAACTGCCAACCTATTATTGAGAGACCCCATACGTATCCATTTTAGTTGATCATCAAATAATAATGATTAATACAACAATGTTTAGTTAACTCTTGTTCAAGATGACTAATAGTAAGGGTGGAGGTATTTAGACTTACATATTAATTGTCATCTAGGATCGGGAAGTTATTCAAGTGCATTATGATAATGACGTTCCAACAAATGCTCAGCCGCACAATGTAAGACAACAAAGATTAATAGACAGTCTGTAGTTAAAATTTGTGCAAGAATTGATGTTTACACCATTTATTACCGACCGTACATGCAAATCGCAATGCACTTTTGAAATAGGCATTGGAAATGCAAAACCATCTCGGTTGATAACTATTACTACTTATATTATTATTAAAAGCCTGTGACGTCAGGCAGGGCAACTTATTAATTACCACAGAGGTACCTTCCTACTACTATACAGGGTGGCAGAGACATCGGTCCACAACCTGGATTCAGTACATACATGATTCAGGACCTCCCTGAGTTGAAATTTTTCGGTTATTAAAAAAAAATGCATTTCTGAGTTTTACGAAGTTCCATACATTTTGAACGCACTTTTTTGAGAAACAGTTGCGTTTTTTTTAATAACTTTGATGTGAGTAGGTATGTGATAGACAGAACAGGTAAGGTACTTATCAAAAGTGCCGTTGTTTTTAAGACATTAGGCTGACCACAATTTTTCTTTATCTTATCTTGAACAATAACAGCGGAACTATAAACTTAATTTGCCTTTTTAGAAACAGTTTAATGGCTTCTTATTATATTGTCGCGTCGCGTGTCATCGTAGATATATTGTTAGGGTTCCGCATGAACTTCAAATTATCAAGCCATATGGTTATTGTAGGAATATGAATAACTGAAAAGCCAAGTCAGCATTTACTTAAGTCTTTGAAGTTCCAATGCCAACATGGGACAATCGCCCAAATTCCAATACAGTCCACGCAAATGCAGCAAGTAAGCAGAGTGCAGTGTGCAGTGCTGTAAGTGCAGCAAAATTCCCTTTCAAATCACTGCTTTTCATTATAAACCTCATCTTCATCGATTGACGTCAGTGAGCCTACATGATACTGACAGCATATGCACCTATCATACGTAAAATTGCATAATGCAAATGTCTACATGAGTTAAGCACCTAATGACCTCCAACTCCAAAACTCCAAATACTTCGATCAACCCCTAGGTCAAAGCCTCTACTCCTAAAAACACAATACACCATAAGCAAGTCCCTAAAACCAGATGAAATGTTCGCTCGTCTCCGTTTCGCCACCGCTCGGCACTCCGGCGCAGGTCCAATTCAAACGACAGTCATTGTGATGCAACCGCGCCAGCGTGAGAGCACGCCGCTGCTCGTCTAAATGGACCGACGGTAATCTAAATATTAGTATAAGTATACCATTGTTGGCATGTAGCTCATCAGGGTCTGAACCGCATATTAACGCATCACGCATATAGAGCCTATTAAAACATTGTTTCATGATGACTAGGAATTTTCTTTGTAATGATTGGATCTGGTGGCTGCGTCATCATGCCTAAGTATATACTGTTGTCATTTTATGATATTTAAGTATACAAATTTTGAGTATGAATGTCGATGGCTATAAGAGTAGGGGAAGACCAAAAAAACGATGAATGGACTCTGTGAATGTGTGAAAGATGATATGGCTAGAAAGGGGGTAACTACCGAGATGACGAATAATAGAGATGTAAGGTATGGAAGAAAAAGGCATGTTGATCGCCGATCCCAAATAAATTAGGATAGAAACTGAAATCCGTATACAAAAACCATTTTCAACCACTGAATCTGTTTTGAATTCCCCATCTAGCCAACTGAAATGGCGGTGTCGCAGAGTCTAATATGACTTTCAGAGCAAACTTCCATTAGCAAAAATAAAACACCGAAATTTTCGCGTCATCAATAATCTTCGTGCATTCTGCAGCAGTTTTAAGCGGCAATTGCCTGACTGCTGAGCCTGCCTGTACTTGGCAGGTAAATACTTAGTTGCTTCGTTGACGTCATAGATATAAGATGGTTGACATGCAGACTGACCAAAGACCATTCACGTGAGCATTACAAATCATTATGTAAACAAAATAGTCACACAGAAACCATCTTTCACCAACGTAGGCACAGTAATCGATCGTCCTATACCTACCAACTTAGCAAGTTGTAAATAACTTTACTATGATATTCCATAACACTTGTGATGGGTGCCGTAATCATCATGAGGTTTCTATGGAATGACTAACATGAATGCACACGTAATTCTCTTAAATATTTGATCGAATAAATAATATTTCCAAAATAAAGCACTTGAAACGCTTGATCTTGAATTCTTGACGTCATGGTTCAATCTTTTTTTGTGTTCTTAATTACTCAATTATTTACCTACAGCCTAAGTACATAATATGATTGGTAAAATTGGGAAGAGTCTAAGTACACCTAAGCCAAAATTAGATTTCATGGCCTGTTTCACTATCTCCGGATGTGGTTCCGGATAACTTATTTGGCAACTAACTGCGCCCCGCGGTTTCACCCGCATAAGTTTCGATCCCGTGGGAATATCGGAATAAAAAGTGCCCTATTAACTATTGGTTATAAACTATTTGTGTGCCAAACATCCAAATCAGTTCATTAGTTTTTGCGTGAAAGAGTAACAAACATCCATGCATCCATACAAACTTTAGCGTTTATATTATTAGTAGGAAGTATTTCAGGAAAATTCTGTTCTATTTAGGTACATAGTAACCTATATACTGTATGTTATATATTGTACGTAGTATATAACATCACGCCTGTTATCACTTATCACCGAAGAATTAGGCACCTAAAGTAGGTACACCCACATTTCGTGTTGGTTGAATTTCCATGCGATAAGGGGAAAGCCTATTGCTATCAACCCGGCACAAATCCAGGCTCCGGGCAGAAACTGAAAAATTCCCGATGAAAAAACCCTACACTTACGTACCTAACACTTTGCCTGACCTGGGAATCGAACCGCGGAACTCATGTGCCCGCAGTAGGGCTTGCGACCACAAGACCAACGTGGCACCATCTTGTGATCCTTTATGACCTTAATGACCAATTCGCTTAGATCACAAAATATCACAAGGTAGATAGTACCCTTATAAACAAGTTTTGCATCTAAAAATGTGGTGTTTGAGTGTATAGAATCGGAAGTAGGTATAAGAACCTTGGTACGCACAGGTTCAAGGGTTCCAAATTACCAAGATATTAGAATTAAAACGGTGTCACTATCCACCTTGAAACAAAACTATTAAAGGCATTATTCATGAATGAAATATGGCGTGACCACACGCGAATTCAACATTAGGCAGGTATATTACTTAAATGTAACTTTAAAGGAACGTAGTAGGTGCAGGTACCTATATAAGTACCAACCTACCTACGTATACCTATATCAGACACATGTCAATTGACATTAATGATATCTTACAAAGAGGCAGTAAGTTCTACACGGCTTCCAGTCTAACCGGATGCAGTACTATACATGGAGCGACTGCCTATCTGACCCGGTCACTGGGTAATACGATACCCCCTGGTCATCGGTCGTTACGGGTAGTCAGAAGCCCGAAAGTCTGACAACAGTCGTAAGGGTCGGCAAGGGATATGTGATACCCAGTAACAGAGTTGTGGAGGTCACATACTTAATGTTTAATTAAATAATTTATGTACTAACCTACCTACGTATACCTATATCACACACATGACAATTGACATTAATGATATCCCACAAAGAGGCTGTAAGTTACATTTTTACCGGACAGCTTAATGGACTTTTAATCAGTTATTGGCTGGCCTTTTCTGCGGGGTAATTGCGTCACAATATCAGTAGCAATGCGTTTCATTTTGACAGTTCAACAACATTCATTCTATTTACGTTGTTGAGCAGACAAATTTCCCGAACATATGAAGCAATGGATTAGCAAGGAGATTCAGATTAATAGTGTGTTACGCAATTAGGGCACTGGATTTTTTTTTTTTTTTTAATTTATTTTTTAGGTTCACCAACAATTGTATACCTACACTATTATAAGCACTTTAAACATAAGCAACAAATCGGAATAGAGTGCAACAATCACTTATAGGTAAACTCTGCATGCACACAAATCGTTGTCGTAATTAACAAAAAATAGCAAGAAAAGACTATGGAAATGTAGATGCGTTTGTGTTTTGTGTGTGTGTTTGTGTTGTGTGTGTGTGTGTGTGTGTGTGTATGTATGTATTTTTATATTAAATCTGTCCTGAATTAACACAAAAGTAGGAGTAAAATATGATTACTATCGAAACCTCTACGGTTATTATTACTTAGAGGTTTCAATAATAATAGTATTTTTTCAGCAACAGTTATTATGTAGGTACCTACTTAAAATACCATGGACGTACGGCTATTTTACTGATCATTGATTTTCTGGCAAAATACCATGAATTGTAACCTTTCCCTAATCACGCGAAACTGCGTATCTAATACAACACCAATAACAGCCCAAAACTTTCCTTAACAAATAGGTTTAATTACCTACCTTACTCTTAGTCACCTTGGTTTTTGTTTATGCAAACGGAATAACTTAGGTTTCTAGGTATAGAACTTGCGACAGTGCTATCACCATAACTTTTGCATCTAATCCACTTGAACCTACAGTAATATTTTTGCTCTTCGTACATCCTATCCTTACGCGCCGCTATCTTTGCCCTTTTTAAGGTTCCGTACCTACCGAAGGGTGCCAAGGGACCCTATTACTAAGGCTCCGCTGTCCGTCTATCCGTCCGTCCGTCTGTCACAGGACTGTATCTTTTGAACCGTAATAGACACTACTATGGCTGCTATACCAACAAATAAATAAAAAATAAAATAAATTATAAGGGGTAAATTAAAAGGTCCCCATACAAGAAACGTGTTTTTGTTGTATAATAAAATGTAAAAAAATGTAAAATGTAAAATATTTTACGGTGGTACGGAACCCTTTGTGTTTGGCCGCTTTTTCTTACGTTTTAAAGGACCAGCTTTCCCACATGTAGGTAGATACCCTACTAAAAAACCTGTTTTCTGTTTTCAGATGGCATCAAACAAAGTTTTCAAGAGCACAATCAGCGTATTGCTGTTTTTACAAATGGCGGCGCAAGTTTCGGCGGGAACGCAGTTCGCTTCTCACGTCAGCGTGAACACGCCTGCGCGGAGCTTCTCGCACGGGGTCGGTGACCCCTTGCCATTGCTCGCCAGGCGAAATTACAACCGACAATCTGCCTTCCGAAGCTTACCGCGTAAGTAGATATTCTTTTAAGTATTTATTTACGAGTGGACCAGAGTTACGAGTGATGCAGAAGTGTTCCACTACCTTGCAAGTCGCAAAGAACAAGAATATAAATGTTCGGAGTTGAGTTGAGGGTTAACCTTCAGTCGGTAGGTAATTTTCGTAATTTTCTGGATAAACAAATCGTAGGTAGGTGGAGATTTGTTTTCTCTAGCGTTTAATCTAGATATCGTTCATACATTGACTGCCACTGAAATAAAAAGTCACTGTAGTAGCAAGTTGTACGCACGATGTCATATCAAGCTATACATTTCCAATATAAGCTGCCTTCTCATTCTACGAAAAGTCTATACAATTCGAGGTCAGCTAAAACTAGAAATGTTTAGCTTGATGTGTCGTTGTGTGTAGGTAGGTACTACGTAAGTCGTAAGGTAGGTAGGTACACTCCAGTATCTTCTTGATACTTATCTTCGTAAAGAAACTACGTGACTGGCACATGAAGGTCAAAACTATTTCGAAGAAAGTCAAGACAATAGATGAATGGGTACCGTAATTAAGTACCGTAGTACGTAGCATCTGGGACCCACTATTCTCATCTAGATTACAATACAATTCAATGCATAGATACTAATAGGTACCTTTAAAGAAAATAAGAAACATCCAAAGATTGCAATTCATCTTGACAAATACACAAACGAGTACCTACCGGCGGAGATAGCGTGTGACCATTTATTTTGACATTAGATAATTTACACTTTGTTATGTGAGCACGGGCGATTATTACCTACTTTCTCGGAAACGGAAAAGGCACGGCTATAAATGTATAAAGAATGTATGGTTACCTGTCATACAAAGTACCTACTACGTCAGCGTCACACGCTGACAGGGAAGGCCTAAAGTCAATAAATAGGGACAAATAATATCCCCTTTTATTGCTTTGTTTGTGGAGCGAACGCAAGCGCAACTGTTGAGTATGTATGGGGTTCGATTCCCAAGTCGAGCAGGTTTATCCATCACGATTTTTTTCAAACAGCCCTGAGTCTGGATTTTTGTCGTTAATGGTAATAGGCTTATAGGCCCCATAGGACTTAACCAGAACTGCTAAAATGTGTGTGACACCTCCTACCTATCCTAAGCTTAATCAAACCTAATTTTAAACTGTTTACAATTCCAGTTCCACCGCCAAATCGAGGAACAGGCTACCCTCGGGTGAAGCCGTCGATACCCTTCAACAACGAAGACACCTTCCATCGCGACAATACGTTGCACGGAGCACCCTGGCAGTACAACAATTACATGGGTACGAGAGGTCTTTTTGTGTTTATAACGCTTAAATTAAAAGAATCCTTCATGAATGTGTCTGCTGTACAAACAGAACGCTAGATGAAGATGAAGGCACCAGAATTAAACGCCCCCATGAGCCCTTTTTGGGACATTATAGTAGAAATAATAGGGCAAATTAGGGATATAGCCACCAGGCAGACTGCCTGCTCCCTTCCCATTGCCTTGAGACCTAGCAATATGCGTTGTAGGTACATTTTTTTCGTGACGAAAAACTCTATGGGTAGAAAAACCTAAGGATATTGGTAGATACCCCAACCAGTAGTGGGTATCAGCAAAGCAAAGGGTTAAGTATTCACAAGGTGAAAATAGTGATTACAGAAGTCGAAGTCGGGTTCCAGAACTCCAGTAAAACGCCCTTCTGGGCTACGCTGAAAGGGCTCGTCTCTAGGAAAACAATTCTTCTACCCCTTAGCTTCTGGTATGTATAGGTACTACTATAAGCGCTACATCATACGTAGGTACGTGTTGCCATCATTCGAGAACGTGCATATGTATAGTTTCAGTAGATACATACCTTCACTTAATGATGAACGAACCTAAATTGAACCCAAACTCTTGCTATGATTTCATATCACACACAACCTTTTTTCAGATGTTGCGATTCCTCTGTTGCCGCCATCACCCTACAAGGTAGATTCTCCTGACCCGGAGTCGCTGTGGCCTGAAGGTCTATTTATACCACCGTTTAACCCGCCACGGTTTGGAGCAGCTATCAATCGTCGCAGTGAGGTATTGTCAGGTAAAACTTATTGTAAATAGTACCCATTATAATACGTTGGACTTAGTCGTCATCAATCTCTAGCTGATAAAGTCGATGGTGATTTTGCCTCGGAGTCGGAATGTAAGTATTATGCAATTCACGGCGCGTCATGTGACCCTCTTATGTCAATGTAGTAAGGTTCAAATTGAAATGATTATAATAATATAATCAAAAATCATTTATTTAGCAATAATTATGTTGATTTAGATTTAGCTGCCCTCCTACTAATGTTACAATATTAGTCAATTCTGCTGCCCTCTGAACGACCTACTGCTGACTCCCAGTTTGTGCTGCCAGCATCCTGTTGGTTGTGGTATTTAGGGTAGCAAATGGCAAAAAAATCCTGCACTCACTAGTGGGTCTTTAGAGCTTGATTCCTCGGTCGGCACAGTCACAAATGGTGCACCTGCGATTCAATGGGCGCGTACATACTGCTCGTAGCGGTAGGATGCAGACAAATGAAGCGCCAATTGATACCTTTTATTTCTTTGCGAAATGAACTACAAGTTACAACGCGCGCCATCCGCTTTAAATCCGGCTTCAGTAGAAAACAGATGCAACCAAGTGCTTACTTCCTTCGCATCACAGATAGGCTCCCGAATAATATCTACCATTGGACCTATTTTTTCAGAAGCCGAATCCCTGGACCCCTACTTACTGGAGGGTTCAGAGGCAATAGCAGCAGTCAGGAGATCAACTCGCCATGGTCTTTACTACTTCCACGATATACCTCACATCGAGTCACTGCTCGCCAACCAGGAAATCAGGATCGAGAACAATTTGAAACCTCATAGGATAGCTAGCATACGTCATACGTGGCCCTATAACCGACCTTAGCGTACCCCGAACCGACGAAAAAAACACTACATAAAAAATTGCAATTATATATTTGTATACAAATGTAAAAATACTCAATAAAAAAGTCATTAATATTATACACAACCTAATCAATCTAGTTTTATTTTTAATTTGGGTTTATTTATAAACGATGATTAAAGTTAAGTGACTTTCAATCGGCAAAAATGTATGGTTATCACTACTTAACTTTAAGCAACGTTTAGGTTTAAATAAAGGGGACAATGGCGCCGATTCCTTTGTTCACAAACTAAACAAAATTTAAGTTCAGTGCATCTTTTTCTTTCTACACAGAAGATAAATATTAGTTTAGTCCTGTCAAATTAGTCAGCGCCTGACGTAAATTGACGTATTTTTAATAGCCATGTTTTTAATCACGTCTAATATTTGTCTATGGAGTATCTTAATTTGACAGGACAGGACTAAACTAATATTTATCTTCTGTCCTTTTCTTAATGAAATAGAAAGAAAAAGATGCACTGCACTTAAATTCAGTTTAGTTTGTGAACAAGGGAATCGGTGCCAATCTATAGTATAGCAGCATAATCAGCCTATAATGTTCCCACTGCTGGGACACAGGCCTCCTCACGCGGGTCCAGTGAGGGTTGGTGGATGTCACACGTCTTCGATTTTTTGGTTCTAGGACATGCCGTTTTCCTCACGATGTTTTTCTTCACCATTTTGAGAGTGGTGATGAAATAATTTACACAAAGTAAAGCCAACCAACCAACGACCACCACGACCAACCACCAACCTACGACCTACAACTCATAAGCCGCGGCCGTAGGCACTGGGCCACCACCACTGTTGTAAAGTATAGGATAAAATGTATAAATGAACAAATGAACGAATGTACGTGTGAGCATTATGTGTATAACAGTGTTGTTACATGTTTTTGTTTACCAAATAACATTTCAGTTGCAGCTATCTAGATTAAATTAAGGCCTGCCAGTTTAAAAAATATGCATAGTAAAAACAGGAAGCCAGCCTCTACAAAAAGGGATTCCAGCTATTATGAAGAATTTCACAAACACTTAAAAGATATCATTGAGAACCATACAGATCTAGACACAATACTGTCATATTTTCACAGTAACAAATTAGCAATTTGTAGAAAATTAGAAAGAAAGAAAGAAAAAGTATTTGTACAGGAAAATCACAAACTAAACCAAACACAGTCAAAAATAAAAACCAAATTTAATATAATAATAATATTTATATAATTATATAATAAATAGAAAAATGAAACAGAAAGTTCTATACGACGCCAAAAGGCCAAAATTGGAAAGCCTATTAGTGGACGGAATTAATCAATTAAGTACCTAACTATTATTATCAGCTACCAAGTTTATTTAGAGATCGTCTAATTTAAAACAGTATAAATAACAAACATTGTATACTTTCTCACAAGTTATACACATTTGAAAATTATAGAAGATATAACATACAATTATTTGTAGTTTTCCACTATAATATACAATTAATTGGTATCAAGGCAGTGATGAGATTACATATTGAACACAATATTTTTTTTTATCCCTAAGTTAATTCTTATATGTCTACGATTATATCTCAATCTACACAATAATAATAAAATATACATAATTACAAATAGTAATAACATAAGAGGTTTTTAAAAATACCTAAGTTTGGAAGACAATTCACAAATTTTTCAAAAACCCTGTATATTATCACTTACATATCTCAAGTTTCTTGGTTCATAATACAGGAACAATATCACAATGTTATGATATCATTATGAGTCACATTATGTTATCAAAACAAATCATAATTTGGAAAAGTCACTTTGTGGTTAAAGACACTAAATGTGACATCATACAACCACATAAAAATTCTTAACTATCTAAGTCATTATGAAATGATAAGAACTTAATCATACGGAATGAGATTCGCTTTCAAAAAGAGTATACAAAATAAATTGGACCCTGTTGATTCCCAAGTTTACTGCTAAGTCCAAAAATGATATAAGTTTTAATTTGGTTGAACTTAATTTCAACTTTAAGCACTTGTTTACAGCGCTTATTTTTAGAATGAAAATTGTGTATGTATTTTACAAAAATACATTGCAAATATGGTATGGAAGAGGAGTAAATTCAAACTAATTATAACTAATTTAGCAATACTATAAAACTTTTGAAAACAGAAGACTGAAGGGTTTGTAAAGTCCAAATGTTTATGGTGTTGATCAAAATGGGTTTTGTTTTTAATTTTAATTGAGAACAAGTTTGGTGATAAGAAATGCATTAGTCATTTAAAACTTTTCAATTTACAATCAATAAAGGGCTAATTTTTCAAAAGCCAGATAACTTTTATTATGACAGTTTGATATAATTTTCTATACAAAAACTGTCAAACTGCAATATGTATTCCTCAGAAAAATCGGCCCTTACATGAATTTACTTCTATTGATAGCAGGGAAAAATGGAGCTAACTATTCACTGTAGATGAATAGTTAGCTCCATTTTTACATAAAAATCAAACCCAAATAACAACCCTATGCCAATGAAATTAGAGCACCAACTGCTTTAACTTACATAATTATCACAATTTCAAGTTCTTAAAGAAACACAAGTTATTTAAAAATAATAGTTGTATATGGGTATTAGTACAGCTAATGCAAGTATGAGTGGATACGGAGAGACTCCAAATGCTGAGTTACAAAGGTCACCATTGCAGAAACACATATAAACCTTTTTACGGTTCCACATAGTGTATGCACACCTTTCTTCATAATCGCTTGGGGCTCTTTGTAGGCACATTCTTTCAGTTGCTGCACCATAATCTGTTAAATGAGTAATATTTTATATTAGAAATAATTAGCAAGAGAGTTATGATAGTATTTTTTTAAAGTATACTTACACATTCATAAACTTATGCCTTCTTCCCAGGGGGCAGGCAGATACTACAGAATGCTACCTGCTACAATCCTTACATACTCCTACTTTTTTAATGTAGTTAAACATAATTTCCCTAACTTAAACAGATTGCTTAAAGTTAAGAAATTATTAATGCCAGTATAGCTAACTTTTTGATGTTTAACCATATCTTAACTTGTACACACAGTAATGTTTATAAGCAAGAGTATGATCAAGTAAATTTAAGTTAACCAATTATGTACCAGGCTCTTATTTTTTACTTAGGGCTGATTTTTCCACTGCCAGATAACTTATATTCGAGGAATAAAATTGACGTTTGACAGTTTTTGTATAAAATAACTGTCAAATTTCAAAATTATTCCTGGAATAAAGTTATCAGATGATTGAAAAATCAGCCCTACATGAGATAACAATCAAATAGGGTACTATAAAAAATCCTGTGTATGGCTTTATTAGCTTACCATCAGATCTGAAAGTCCCCACAGTGCCTTCAATTAGTTTGCCGCACCATCCTGAGGAACAGTCCACAACATGGATACCTTCGTCAGACACAGTCTCAGTCACATTTACTGGAAAAGTATCACCACAGGTACCAAGTTCTCCTCGCGATCTACATTTTATGCATCGCTTTCGTAAACCTGTAACATTAAAAATATTTATAAATATTTTTCAAACAAAAAGATTTTACAAACTTTCTAATTTCACAGAAAAATTATATTGACGCAAAATCATACCTTTATCGACGAAAGGTTTGATTTATTAATTATTCGTACACAACCAAGTGACTTGACAGATTCCTAACAAGCAATTGTTGAACAACTCTCACTTTACCTTGATAAATAAAGTCGTGTCAAAAGAACTAGTGAAAACTTACTTTGAACTTCCTGTGCCACAAAGAATACCAATATAGTCACCAAAAACACTCTACTGTACTTCATTTTGTAATAATGTAATTATCATGAGGGACAAAATACAAACACATCAACTTTTAAAACTTTTCATTTTATAATCAAACTCCAACTTTTACTTTACTACCAACCATTACCAACCCATCCACCGTTCCGCGCTACCCGCTACGCGTCAGCTGTCAATTCTATGTCAGTGAGACACTGGCAGAAACAGACCCGACAGGGTACATTCCGAATTATGCCATAATCGCTCACAGCGCTCACATCAATTATTTACGTTCCGATTTAGATATGACAGCTGAGAGGCACTGAGAGCGCTCGTGCACGCGCTCATAGTGCTCGCTTAACGTCAAAACAATATTCACTTAAATACTCATGGTTGGAGTACCCAGTATACTATAGTAGTCTTTGGTTGGAGTACAGTATTTATTTCTGTATACACCACAATTTTCTTCTCCTTTTTGATTAGGTGACGACTGTAGCCAGAAGCACAATTTTGAAAATGCCACGTTAGTATAAAGATACGATGCGACACAAAATAAAACACACAAATACAACTGTCATTTTTCACAGGCGCTCACGGTGATATTAATTTAGAGCATATCGCAAGATAGCGCCTGTCATGACGTCATCTATGAAGGTTCACGGGACATCGTTATCGCGCGGACGCTAATTTGGAACGGGTGTAAACACGCTCAAATCGATTACAGCGCAATTCGGAATGGAGCCAAAGTGACAGAATCTAGCGCAGCCCTTTCCCAAAGTGGGCAATAACGCCCCCTTGTGGGCGCTGCAGGCCTAAAGGGAGACCCAGTAAGAGACCCAGAAAAAAAATCGGGGCGTTGTGTAGAGGTGGGGGGGGGGCGATTTGTAATTTCATCTACTAGGAGGACTCTTAGACACCGACTGAGCTCTCGACTCTCGACTACAACTTCTGAACATCAACTAATATTAAGAGATTGCTCAAACTATCTCGGTTCGATATTTCTCTCCGCGTAGTTCATATATCTGTCCTGTTTTCTATTTATATAAAATTCAAAGTCCTGACTGACCGACTGACTGACTGACTGATATATCAACGCACAGCCTAAACCGCCGGTCCTAGAGACATGAAATTTGGAGGGTGTATTCTTCGTGAAGAGTAGGTATCCACTAAGAAAGGGATTTTCGAAATTCCAACCCTAAGAGGGTGAAAGGAGGTAATAAACTTAAAACTTGGCACGAATGCTTATCTAAGTAAATTATGAAGTTTGCCATTTTTTGTTTTTATAAACTACCCCCTAAAAGGGGATTGGGGTGTTTTAAAGTTTGTATGGAAGAAAATTACCGCGCTGTCCGATTTACTCGAAACTCACTATTTATACCTAGGATTGAAAGTAAAGAATCATGTGTTTTTCAGGGTTTTTCGAAAATCTACCCCTGACGGGCTAAAACGGGGTAGTCAATTTTACAGGGGAGGATTTTACAGCGTGGTTTGATTAATTCGATAATTGGTATAAATAATCTTTGAGTCAAGTTACGAACACGTCCCAAACAATTTTTCTAAATTTCCACCCCTGTAGGGGTGAACAGTGGGGATACAGTTTACATGAAAAATCTTATTCATTAGGTTAATAAACTTAAAAATTGGCAAGAATAAGTAAATAATAAAGTTTATCATTATTCGTTTTTCAAAACTACCCCTCAGAGGTGTTAAAGTTTGTGTGGAAGAATTTGAACGCGCGGTCCGATTAACTCGAAACTCAGTGTTTATACTCAAGACCAAAAATAAAGAATAACATGTGTATCAGGGCAAAAATCCTCTTTTTACCCCTAACGAGGTAAAAAGAGGTAGTTAATTTTACAGGAGAGGATTATAATGCGTGGCTTGATTAACTGGAAAATTGGCATAAATAATCTATGAATACATCCCAAACGAGTTTTCAAAATTCTTGAAACTTGGCATGAATACTTGGCTAAGTAAGTAATAAAGATTATCATTATAAGTTTTTCAAAGGGGGGTTAAAGTTTGTATGGAAGAATTTGAATGCGCGATCCGACTAGCTCGAAAGTCAGTAATAATACTTTTGACAGGAAAGAAACAATGATAAATTTTTGGGTCTTTCGAAAATTGACTGCTGACGGGGCAAAAAGGGGTAATTAATTTTTTAAGGGGAGTATTTTACTACGTGGCTTGATTAACTCAAAAATTGGTATACATGATCTTTGAGTCAAATTATGGAAACATCCCAATTTTTTTTTTCTACCCCAGTGGGGTAAAAAGACGGGATACAGTTAATATGAAATATCTTTTTCCTTTGGTTAATAAACTTGATACTTGGCAATATTTGCATCATTAATTAATACAGATGGTCACTTTTAGTTTTAAAAAAAATCTCACCGAGGCTTCAGGGCGTGAAAAAGTTAATAGGTAAGAAAAAATATTAAACCGCTCGGACGGATTAACTCGAAACTCGGTACTAATACTTAAAACAAAAAGTATGTGTTATAAGGGTTTTTCAAAAATCGTCTCTTACCGGGGTGAAAAAGGGTAATAAAGTTTAAGGGGTGGGTTTTACTACTTGTTTCCATTATCGAAATGGGTATAGGTACCTAAATAATCTTGAAGTCATACAATGGGAACGTACCAAACGCTTTTTTAAAAACCCCAAAGCCTGTCAAGGTAAAAGGGGACGACAAGGTTTATTTAAAAAATCTTATTCATTTGATCTGAAAAATTTAAAATTAACCCGATTTAAATAAATAAATGATAACGATCGTAAACATACATCTTCGAAATTTTTAGAGTAAAGTAGGTACACGCGGATGAAGTCGTGGGCAAAGTGCTATAGGTACTATATAATATTATAAATTCGGTCTGTATGTTACATTGTTACCTACGCCTAAACCACTAAACGGATTTCAATAAAAATTGCCTGCCAGCAAATGCCAGAGTTAGATGGCCGACATCCACGCGGGCGAAGCCGCGGGCAGAAGCTAGTATTGAATAAATAAGATAAAAATCATGTTAACCTGTCGCTCCGTTTCGAAATGAAAGTAGACACAAACAAATAAAAAGGCAATAGACACACTTTCGCATTTTAATAGTCATTAGAATTTCTAGATAGGTAATTTTCGTAGATAATAGACCGCGGGCAATGATGTTTTAACAAGTTTTTGTTAAACAACCCGATTTGTGCATACCCGTATAAATCGGCTGGTTCATAGAATACTTGTTCTTACTTGTTGAGTACGATTGAGCGTCGAGTGAGATTATCGAGTTTATGCACGTTTGTCTTATTCCTGTCGGTGCGTGCTGCTTACGCAATCCTATATAAACACGTAATATTTATTTTATTTTCATTTGTTTTGTTTTGTATTTATTTTTTTTACTGTGCGGAATATATTAAATTCGGATTCGTTGAAAATCCCACAAACCCATCGTCGCCTTTGTGCCTTCTATGTCTAAAAAAATTTGATCTAATGAAGCAATGAAGCCTTCAAGACTGCAAGATTATTTGAATAACATGCATCCAGTTAAAAAAGACAAGAATGTAGCATATTTTCAAGACCTAGAGAAGAAGCATAATACTCAGCCATGTGTAGCAAAACTATATTCGGCGGCTGCTAAGCAAGATGACGACATCTCTTTGTTAATTGCTCAAAAAGGCAAACCACACAACATCGGAAAAGAGTTCATTTTGCCAGCAATAAAGGAAGTAATAACTACTGTGCTTCATAAACCGGCCGCAGATATTATCCGAAAAATTCCTTTGAGTAATAATTCTGTGCAAAGATGAATTGATGAAATGGCTGAAAACATTGAAGAATCATTGTGCAATCATCTGAGGACTAGTCAATTCTCAGTTCAGCTCGATGAGGCCACTTTACCAACTAATGAAGCATTGTTGCTGTCTTACGTGAGGTTTATTAAAGATGAGAAAATATGTGAAGAACTGTTGTTTGCTAGAAATTTAGAGACCGATACAAAAGGCGAAACCATATTCAATACATTGGAAAAGTTTTGTGATATCAGTAGCTACGGATGGCGCTCGGTCTATAACAGGGTGCCATAAACGCTTCATAGCGTACTTAAAAAATAAAATTCCAGATGTCCTTGCTGTACTTACATTGCGTTATTCATAGACAGCATTTAGTTGCTAGAAATTTAAGTGAACGACTACTTATTTCAATCACTGCAATATGTCATCAAAGCAGTCAATAAAATCCGTAACAGTTCTTTGAATGATCGATTATTTAATCAGCTTTTATGTTACTGATGACGAAGATTTCAATCGTTTGGTGTTTCAAACTAAATTTCGTTGGCTATCAAGAGGCAATTATCTGACTCGATTTTACAACCTGTTTGACTCTGTGATAGAGTTCTTGGAAACTAAAAATACAGAATTGCGCAACAAGCTCATTACATCAAAGAATGATATAGCTTACATCACAGACCTGTATAAATTGATCAACGATATAGGTCTCCAACTGCAAGGCAATGAACTAAATTTAATTAAAACAAAAAATGTCGTTGCTGCTTTCGGGCCAAACTGATTCTACACAAAAAGAATATGGGCAGTCGTGACTTCCACCATTTTCCGAATTTATCAGTATCCTGCATTAACGACGACTTGTTTGCTTACTGCCAACATTTGGAGAACCTCCACATTGACTTCACCGGGACATTTTGAACTTGGAAATACCAGATTGGGTGTTGGATCCGTTTTCAAATGTCAACACAGCAATATCACCTCAGCTGGAAGAAGAACTTATAGAGTTGACAACGAACGAGGAAATAAAAATCAAGTTCAAAAATGGCTACCAAGAAATTTGGCTACAAAAACCGTTCCCGCAATTGTGCCCTGGATTGTGGTCAATGGTTCAACGATGCTGGATAGCATTCCCATCGTATTGTGTGAACGTGGATTTAGTGCTGTGGCAACGCTGCTAACTAAAAAGAGAAATCGTTTGCATGTTGCCGAACGTGGCGACTTGCGGCTGTTCTTGAGTAAATTGGAACCTGATATCAACAAACTTATTAAACAGCATCAGATTCATCCTTTACATTAGTTTTTATATTACAATCGATTATGTTTGTTTTATTTTGAATAAAAGATATTCTGTCTGAATACTTTAAAGTTGCGTTTCAATAATCATTCTCATTGGCAGGTGTAGCCCGTAAGAGTTAACTTGAGACCTGAGCGCCGTTGTGTACTATCTACTGCGCTCAGGTCTCAAGTTAACTCTTGCGGGTTATAGTAAAAGTCTCGTTTAGAATGAATGTTTAATCTCCGCTAGTATAGCTCACAATAATTAATTTAATTTGAAGTTATAGTGGTTTTTAAGTAGGTGTAAAAATAGGGGCACTAAAAATAATTTATTCTCAAAGTGGGCAATAGACAAAATAAGTTTGGGAACCCCTGATCTAGCGTGATGTCTAAAGTTTATAAACTGTCACATGATTATCACTGACACTGGCACCACAGACTTTGGGTGCAACTGCTTAGCTATTCACAAAGTCAAAGTCAAATCATTTATTTCAAATAGGCACATAAAAGGCACTTTTGAACGTCAAAAATAAAATTGATTCTAGTCGCCCCTTCCAAAAGGTAGTTTTCGTATGGAGAAGAATGGGCAAGAAACTCCACCGTACTCTTTTAAAATGTTTTACAATATTTTGCATACATTAATTATATAATTATATGTGAAGACGATGCACCTAACAATAAAATTACTATACCACAATAGGTAAAAGAAATAAAATGGATAAATGAAACCATGACATATAAATTAACTTTGTGATAGATACATGGTGCTCACATATTCACAAACATTCCAAAAGTAGACGATTTTCATAAATAAATAAGGAGTAATAAGTCCGGATGTGACCCCAAGTAATTACAGAATGTAAATCAATGTTAAAGAAAAAAGAATAAATTATACAATTACATTAGCAACCAGTTTGATTTTGTCTAGACTCTAGAGATTGTCCTATGGAGCAGGACCAGCATGTTTCCAAGGATTCTTATCTCGGATATAATCCTCTAATTTGTATTATCTTTGCTTACAAAGTGTAATTTTAATATAAGTTTTTTTTTTTTTTTTTTCACAGCCACTTGTTACGCTTCCGTACTATAACGAACATCAATCAATGTAGGAGTCCTCTAAAAGCTGTTCACAATTCAAACACCGGAAAATTTTGTCAGTTTTCGGGCTGATTTTTCATCCGACAGATAATTTTTATTCATAGGATAAAATTGACGTCTGACAGTTTTTGTATGGAAGAATTGTCAAAAATTCAAAATTATTCCTCCGATAAAATTATCTGGCGTTGGAAAAATCAGCCCTAAATAAAAGAGACAGCTATTCTTCCCACAGCCGTGTGCTGTCGTGGGCAAGGCAAATCAGGTTATCAAAATGTGTCATTTTCGATACGATAGCCAGTCGGATCGTTGTGAATAGCAGTGCAGATGCCAGTTTGAACGTCTAAAGTTACTATATATGAACCGAAAGATTCCATCACATTAATAAAGAGTATGCCAAGAATTTGCCGCATGTAATGTATGTAGAGAAAAACTTAGGAATGTAAACGATATTTTTCATTTCAGTAACTTTTCGCGTTCGCATTGCAAACGATGATATTCATGAAATCCTTTATTATTTACAATCAGCGGATCTACAAAAGATGATCTCCGATGCCAAGCAACACATACTCCTGCGCAGTAACATGTCATCGCCAGTGACAGTACAAATCCTAAATAAATTGAATAACGAATAAATTCTGAAACAAAATAAGTACTTACTTACATTCTTGTTTAGTATCGAAAGTAAGTAGGTAAGTTGAATAGTTTTACCTTGATTTAACAATTTAGATTTAGACACGACTGTTACTTCAAACTCTTGAACTTTTTTGCCATTTATAAAACATGAATAATTACCCTCTTCGTTTTTACTTATGTGTAATATATGCATGGAATTATTAGTGTCTACTGATATATGAGGTTCTTCTTCATTCTTACATTTTATATTATTTCTGTAAAAATATGTTAGCAGAACAAGTTATTCTTCTAATTAATTTCTAATGATTTTATATAAATTTTAATTAAAAATGTAATACCTAAATAATGGATTTAATAGTTTTGCGCCTTTAAACCATTTTAAATCAGAATTTGAAATTGCTTCCGTACACGTAAGTGTTAGATGACTGTTTTCTTCTACTTGCTTCATAGTTTTGTGTTTATTTTTATTTATCTTGTGCTTCACTGTAGAAAAATAAAGTCATTTACTACAGAGGTACCATTATTAAAAAAATATATATAACTATAGTTTAATAACTATTAAGATGGCTGGATTTGCCGCATCCTGTAAGGTTGGGTAAATTAAGCAGCTTTCTAACACAAATTGCGTAAGGGGTGAAAACAAACGAACCATTTGAGAACCATGGCGTTGGCATGGCACGGATAATTATGGCAAAACGTCACGCAGTCTTCAAGTGGGTGCTTAAGAGTTGTCTTGTAGCGGCTTTACACTAACACTCGTTTATTAAAACGAACGTTACGGCATTAAAAAAGAAATGCGTTGTAGAGATATTTTAATACTACCTCTTTTTATAACATGGCATGTTTCCTCTTCTTCAAAGTCGGGGATATTTCTTATAATTTCACTTAGTTTAGGTACTGTTTTATTAAGTAGTAATGAACGACATGATATATCGTATCCATCAGTTAGATATGACATGACAGCTGTGTTAGAAACCACTTCAACGGGCATTATCTGTAATATATAAAAGGCAAAATATTTGGCAGGGGTGCTATGTCTGTAAGCCATCAATCTTCAGCATGTGCACCGTTCATCTGGGTAGTTAGGCTAGGCGGTGCAAATCCATAGATGAATAGGTAGGTAGTAGGTCCTGTATTTTCTGTTTGGGAATAATTTAAGCAGCATAATTATGACGTCTTAAAAAAGTGCATTTTATTAGTTTGTACCTCACAGGTGGTATTGATATCACTGGGCTGTAAACGACATCTACCTATTCTTTTGCGTACAACTTTCTGATGGTCGATTTCATTACATTCGCCCCAGTTTTCCCAAACTGTTGCCAATTTAAAAGTTTTATTTGATTCCCTTCTTAGCGATTTGTAAGGTTCGTCTTCAGATACTTTAATCTTTTTGTTTATAGTATCGTAGTAGTTTAGTTTGTATTCTTGCCACTGAATGGATGATCCAACTTTGGGGCTGATTTCAACATTCATGACACCTGTTCAAAATAAAAAAATCTCTGATTAATGTAACAAGAACCTTCACGAAGCTCCCAATTACGCATTCCATCAAACTAAGCTTATAGCAAAATTAATTGCCAGGAATCGACTTCTATTTTTCGTGTGAAAAATCGCTGTTTACGGTAGTGCACAACATACCGCACGCAAAACTTTGTGTTTTTGGGTGCATGCAACGGTACGGGGATCGTGGGACTATTTAAAGTTTAGTTAAGTTAAAACTTGTTTTCCTCCCATGTCTCCGTAACCAAGAGGTCCTCAGTTATGGTCCAGTACAAAAAAAAAATCACAATAATGGGAAGAACAAGTGACTGAGATTACGTATCAGCGATCAAGATTACGTGTTTGAGTCAAACTGTGTGAACGTCTGGAACAGAAGCGCTTAATCGAAATTGGTCGGGCCGAACAGCGGAAATAGTTCGCTTCACACAAAATCTGTTCGCGTAGAGGAACAGATTTTGAGTTGTGCGACACGTGTAAATAAACAAATGTAAATAACTCTTTTTGGGACTGACCTTCGAGAATGTACATGAAAACATTGCCTTTTATCATTATTTCAGGACTTTTACACGTATAAATTCCCGAATTACTAACATTGAAATCACGAATATTCAACATATGAACAGGTGTTATTATTAATTTGGTACTAAAATCATTATTTTCAATTTCTGACAGCATATCTTTCTGTTTTTTGCTATCTCTTGGCTTATAAAACCACCATTTAGGATAATAGTCGCCTTTACTATCGCTGAAAAAAAAAATTAAATGAGTATAACGTTGTGGTCCGTAGCATAGAGTGGAAAAACGCCCTTTTCAGCAATGCCTGCATGAAGATCCGAATAAACAAAATGCACTTTGTTTACCATATAAATTAAGTATCAAAACAATAAAAATATTACCAAAAATGGCACCAAAGGTGCACTATAGATCCAGTAATAACATCTACCAACTTCGGTTTATTTGTAACCATTTCAAAAGATGAAGAATTATCATAACAGGCCGTAATTTCCAAATGACATGTATTTGTAGTTGCGCATTTCATAATTACATCGCAAAAAGCAAATATTATTATTACTTGATATAATACCATGATATCCTGAAATTAAGATTTCACTAATTTAATAAACAATACCCATCACGTCTGCAGAGTTTCGCTAGCTAATTTAATTTAACCCTGTAAATTTACAACCAAGTTATCATGAAATTGTCAGCATGTGTGAGTAATGGCGGTCATACACGTTTAAGTTTTTGGTCTAATTTGCATGAGACTTGAGGTTTAATTCAGTTTAGATTCACAGGCAACGGAATCGCCGCACCAGGCTGCCGCCGGCAGTGACTGGAGACGGCAGTGACTGGAGTACGGCAGGACCAATAATATGGGCCGCGCAATTTGCGTCGAGCGCAAATACGGCTGGAACGGGCCATAACTTTCTTATCGCATTATGGTAAACATAATAAAAAAAAGCATTAGAAATGCCTCATTAGGCTGTAATATGTGCCTCATTGTGGTTAGGGATTGCAATCCGGCCGGATCCGACCGGTTGTCAGCAAGTAATCATAAATAGCAGACAAGTATTCCCCTCGACCTCCTTCACTTTCAAATGCAGTAATTTCCTTTTTTAGTATTTTATTAATTTTTTTTTTTGTTTTTGACCCCCGACGCAAAAACGACGGGGTGTTATAAGTTTGACGTGTCTCTCTGTGTGTGTGTATGTCTGTCTGTCTGTGGCATCGTAGCTCCCGAACGGATGAACCGATTTTAATTTTGTTTTTTTTGTTTGAAAGGTGAATTTGTCGGGTGTGTTCTTAGCTATATTTGATGAAAATCGGTCCAAGATGGCCGCCGCAACAAAATGGCGGATTACATATTTTTCACAACTCCCTCAATATGGGTAACAAATGAAAGGGCTTGACTAGTAGAATACTATACACTATGACAAATTTCAAATCCAAGATGGCCGCCACCACAAAATGGCGAATTACATTTTTTTTTCACAACTCCGTCTATATGGGTATCAAATGAAAGGGGCTTGACTAGTAGAATACTATACACTATGACAAATTTCAAATCTAAGATGGCCACTACCACAAAATGGCGAGTTACAAAAAACCTGATTAAATACCAAATTAGCTGAATCTTAAAACGCAAGAAAATGAAATAACAAGGAGTCCCTACAAAAAGCATGAAATAAAAAATTAAATAAAAAATTCAAAAAACCCCCGACGTGAAACCCTATAAGAAGAAAAAAATAACCTTGAAATTATGACCCTACGTAAGTAGGTATGAATTTTTTTAAATTAAATATTGTCCTGTCGGGGGACCGCTACTATTTTAAACTTTAACAGAACGTTTGGCTATTAATTAGAGCGGTCCCCCGACGGGACAACATTTAATCAAAAAATTTCATACGTACTTACAACGTACGTAGGGTCATAATTTCAAGGTTACTTTTTTCTTTTTATATGGTTTCACGTTGTTGGGGATTTTTAAAAATTTAATTTTAATTTTTGCGGTATAACATAAGAAACGCTGTTAACTCGACCGAGTCATTCGCGAAACATCAAACGACTCGCACGCACAAGTATGTACCTACCACACCCTTTAGGCGCATCACACACTACAACGCGCCACGCAACGGGGCGCAGGAAACGGAGGCCAATTCCACGCGCGAAAGCGCGTTTTTGTTGAATTTGTATGTAAAAAATCACGCGCGGGGGCGCGTTATCTGCGTCCCGTCGCGTGGCGCGTTGTAGTGGTGGGGTGTTGCGCCTTAAGGAGCCTCACACATTCAAAGGCGCGGTTATTTTGCCAAATTTTGCAATCATCGGGTCCGATATCGGACCCGGAATATTGGTACCGGATCTGGTAAGTCTATAATGATGCCGGATCCGCCGGATTACCGGATCCGGTTTTCCGGATTGCTATCCCTAATTGTGGTATTCTAAGAATAGTAAAAAAAAACTGTCGTTATCAAATCACAAGTACCTAAGCGAATAATAACGGTGATGCCCACTGACACGCTTGGTTTTTATGGAAAGTGTTTCTAAGTCAACTCTAGCAGCGACTGCCGAGGCATCTGCGTGCTCTGTGTGTGAACTTGACCATGTATGGCTGTCAATATGCCTTCTAGTGCATTCCCACTCGAATTTTCTGCCAATTCGATCATTCACCAAGCTCCATGCATACTTGAACCTCTAAATAAACTTTTTGAATGTGTAGGTACGTACCTACACATTCAAAAAGTTTATTGGTTTGCTTCAAGTGTTTATTGATTACGTAATCAATAAACACTTGAAGCAAACCACAACGTAATACGTTTGACAGACAGAGGTGGTGGAGATGGCGTACCGATTTTATGTCAGACTAGCTGTGCCCGCGACTTCGTTCGTGTGCATGTCAGAAAATAAATTGGGTTTCATTGGTTTTTATTTTATTTTGCGCGGAATCCTAATTGTTTTCTAAAATAAAAATAATTCCTTATATTAACAGCAATCTGCCAGTGAAAGTCCCGTCAAAATATATATTTTCATAATTATTAATTTAGTAAAAAGTTGTTATTTTTACTTACCAAACAGACACATCAATTTTATTTATTTGTATAGATGTACATACAGACGCCAGCACATCAAGCTACTACAATCTGTCAAATTTATTTAATAGATTTTCAACTTTATCGATAAGTACCTAGATTTTCAAATCTGCTGGCAAAATCTTTCTGCGATGAAAGATTTATTTAAATTATTGCGTGAGATTCAGAGGTCGCTAGTGAGTCGCCGTCGACCGTAGACAGAGCCGTCGACTAAAGCCGTTATGTGTGTACCTAGCATTATTTGTCAAGGTCCATCCAAGAATCAAAGAATAGTGGAAGAAGTGTGGATGGAAATATGTAGTTCATTTTTTAAAATAACAAGCAAGTCTTGAACTTCCCCAATTACACCTTTTCAATACGGATACTCAATAATTTCTTTTATCAAAACTACAAAAAACAATTTTAATTTTAGTAAGCAGCAATGTTTTGTAATGATACGATACACCACAGATAGTATCCGATCGTATTTGTTCTTGGCGCTCTCATCTTCAAATTAAATCAAATTTACTTCATCAACATGGCGGATAAATCAGAAAGTAAGTTTTGTTTATATTGTTATTTAATAAATTGTTTAACTGTTTCGATTATTTACATGTTGTGAAAACAAATGCTTTTTTTATTTGTGTACGTACCAGTATGTATTTGAGATTCTTATAACGTGCTCTTCGCTGTAGCTACGATTGTAATGTTGTTCGCTAGATTCAAAATTTGAAAAAATTCAAATTTCCAGCCGAAATGTCACTCAGTTTATCATTGGAACTAAGAAATAAAGTGTGTTACATACTTTGATGTAATAATATCCTTTTGAGAACATTGGTATATCGTGCAAATTCATAGATATGTTTCCTCGACTTTGAGTTATATAAATTGTATTATTTTGTTTAGGAGACCATGAAGAAGAGGATTTTTCGCCCAGATCACATTATCGAGTCAAGGATGAACCAATGGATATGGATTTTCCCGAAGAGGAAGAAGAACCTCCAGCGTTTGGCCCTGCCGCGCTTGGTCTTCACAGGGTTGGAACTAAGTTACCGCCAAAACCAGCACCGAGTGAACCTGTCCAAAAGCTGAACGCGCGAGGCATGCCAGCTCGCATCAGAAAGAAAAACAGATTCATATTTGTTGATGATTTTGTAAACACTTCGCCACCACGTCAATCACCAAAGCGAACTCCGAAAATTATCACTAAAACTCCTAACAAACAATCAAGTACTAAAAAACAGAAATCACCATCTAAAGTCCAAAGGGCAAGTGAAAAGTATGATGAGAAATCTGAACCTATTGGACCCCAATCACCAGACACCAAATCTGGACATCGAATTGGAATGAGGTTAAGGAATTTGTTAAAGCTACCAAAGGCTCATAAATGGGTGTGTTTTGAGTATTTCTATAGTAACATAGATAAAGTTTTATTTGATGGAGAAAATGATTTCATGATTTGTCTCAGAGAATCTTTTCCACAACTCACAAACCGAAAATTAACACAAGTTCAATGGTCTAAAATTAGGCGAATGATGGGCAAACCCCGAAGATGTTCCCAGGCATTTTTTGATGAAGAGCGGAGAGAACTTGAAAGGAAACGAAAATTAATAAGATTTATACAGCAAAGAAAAGCAGCTGATATCAGTGTCAAAGATTTGCCAAATGAGATACCAATGCAGTTGGTAGTGGGAACTAAAGTAACAGCGAGATTACGTAAACCACAAGATGGTTTATTTACAGGATGCATAGATGCAGTTGACACATCCAACAACACATATAGGATAACTTTTGAACGCCCAAAACTAGGCACACATTCAGTGCCAGATTACGAAGTTCTATCCAATGAACCTCCAGATACTATAAGTCTCTCCAGTATAGCAAAGAAGTTTCGACCACGTTTTGTGCTTCAAGACATATTTAGCTTGTATGAACCAACAAACAATAATTCTCAAGGTGACCCACTCATTGGTTGCTCAGACATAGCAAAACAAATGGATACTATTGGCAGTTACCCTTTTGCACTCTTAGAACTAATTGTTAAGTTAAGAAGAATATTAAATGCTAAACGAGACAAAATTAATTTGTTAAAAGAATATAACTGTGATGCAGAGAAAAGAAAATCATTTGGTCAGAAAATGCCAGAGGATTTTGAACGAAAATATGCTGCAGTTGTAATTGACTTGGAAAAAATGAATATGGATTTACAAGATTACATAAATGATGTACAACAGTACTGCCAACAAATTGCCCCAGAGCCTAGCTTAGCTGCAATGTTAGTGCCTTCACACCTGAGAGAAATATGTCGCGAAAAAGCATCTTTGTTAGTAGAAAAAAATAATAATGGGTCTGTCAAAGACCCCAATTTAATTGATCTTATTACAGACCTTATAGCTTTAATGCTTCAAGTTAAAAGCTTGTCTGATTCAGATCAAAATGCATATGAATTAACAGTTTTGCAAGGCACAATGGAGCAAATAAAAATGAAATTAGAACCACATCATCAAAAACTATTTCAAAATAACGTAGAAATTCATATGCACAGGATTCAAATGGGTCTTGGGCAAATGACCCCAAACAGTTTTGTTGCTGGTACATAATGTGCAATATGTATATTTTATTTATGATGTTTTGTTCATTTGCTGAATGCTTAATGAATTTTATTTAAAAATAAATATGTAAAATAATTTTGTTTCTTAAAATACATAATATTATTGTGGTGCATAGTCATACTACCTATGATTTAAATTTGTGTAGTTATAGTGAGCATAAATGTATGATATAAAATCATTTTATAAGAAAAGAAGCTTATAATAGAATTGTAATTTATTGTAGTTTGGTTACATGTGGGCTTACAATATTGCTCAGTGCCATGAATACTACTGGTATTGGTCAGTCAAGTGTATTATAGCAGCCTTGTAATAAAATATGACAAGTTTAATTTGATTGTTTTATATTAATTTCCTCCAATTATTACACAACTTACACACATTGCTAACAATTAATCACCTACCCTGTGGTAGATTATCAGAAACTGAAATGGTATCAGAGCCGTGCAATCTTGCAGGTACTTGTGGAATAGTACACGTTATTTTGCCACAGCTGAGACTTTACTTGTGTAGGAAGAGCTTCACTGTTCTGGTCCAAGCTGGATGACTGGTCCCATCTGTGAAGCTACAGAGGGTATTGTTTTTACAAAATAAAGAATATAGCATACTGACTTAGAAGGTGAGGAGCTCGTGGCTAAGTAATAACAGCCGCACAAGTCGATTGAAGGTCTTGCCGTGGTAGGTCCGTGGATCTTAACATACCGAGATCCCTCCGTGCCTCGGAAAGCACGTTAAGCCGTTGTTTCCGGCTGTCATTTGTGCATCTTTGACAGTCGTTACGGGTCGTCAGAAGCCCCAAAGTCTGACACCCAGTATTACCAACGGATATCGTATTACCCAGTAACTGGGTTGTGACGGTCAGATAGCCAGTCGCTCCGGAAGTGTAAAAACCCTGGCATCCAGCTGCATCCGGTTAGATTGGAAGCCGAGACCCAATAACACTGCCCGACCCGGGAATCAAACCATAGGACCTCATGTTCAGCAGTAGCGCTTGCGATCACTAGACCAATGAGGCAGACAGTTTTCTTCAATACTACTCTATTAGTCGACATCTCGGTACTCATCCCCTTTTTAAACATATTTTTTAACCAATTTACAGAAATAAATATCATTTATCAACAAGAATTTTAGGTTCCGGATATTATTTTAAACATTTTTGCTTATACACGTCACATTGGGGACCCTGTAGGCCCCGTATCATTGATACGGCTGATACAGCGGTAGCTACGCCCCTGGGCAGGGCTATCGGCAGTGACCGACGAGTACGCATCCCACATGTAGCTGCAGTTTAAGTTCTGATGATCAAACTAAAACCCAACTACGGGCGAAAACGTGTTTTTGTCGTAGTTTTTTTATTTTAAACTTTTGGGGTTAGGGATATCACTGAGGGTTGCAAATCAGCACTCTGACTGGACAAGTCCACTTAAAGCTGTGTGGTTCTTTCCACAACAGATCATTTTTCAGACACTAATTTACGTGGTCCTCACATCATCTGACCAATATGTCTGAACTTTAAAATATACTTATCCCAGAGTTCGTTTCGCCATTTCTTCTCAGGGGTAGGTCAGATGGGTAATATCGACTAGCTTATTGTTTTTGTAAGAGTGATTCCGATATTCTATTTACAGAGTACACAATTTCATCTTATATCATTAGAATAGAATAGGTACTCTTTATTGTACACTTTAAAAATACATAATATAATATACAATTTTACAAAGGGTGACACAATGGGCGGTCTTATCGCTAAGAGCGATCTTTAGAAGACAATCTTTGACCATTTCGTTAGATAATTTTTGTGTTAAATCCAGAAAGTGTCTAGAAATCGTAAAAAGCCGCATTTATAGGAGACAGATGTCCCGCAACAAGTGTCGCTAGACATGTAGGACAATGTCGCACATGGCTAGCGACATCGAAAAAAGTCGTGAGCGCCTCTTGATGCAGCTACCAAATTTATTCTGCTTCTCCTATCTTGTGCAATAGGCCCCTATCAATATGATTAGATAATAATAAAGGCTGCAAAGGAATGTCAAACGAAATATTCAGCTATGGAAATGATGTATTTCTCAATCTCAGGATTAACATAATCAAAATCAGGTTCACAATAATGATACGAATATCACTTTTTTAATGATGAAGGACTACATTCTTAAATTACTTACATAATTCGTTATAAGTGAAATTTCATGCTAAACACAGATATATAGAAAATAATATTTAAATAAAATACATTTTCTGAATAAAATTGGCTACTCTAGTCCATCTAATAAAATTATAGGTACAGTATTTTCAATTTAAACAAAAATCAGTTTAATTAATATTTTATGCTTTATATTTGTTTAAAGTTTCTAGTAATTCATCAGCTTCCTCCGAAGTTTTCACCCGAATTAAGATAGGTGTAGGTGGAGGCTTTGATTCTGGTGTGGGGATGCATACCAACATGACATTGTTTTTACCCATGCGTTGTGTAGGAATAGCAGACGCCAATATCAAGTTAACTAAAATGGTGCCCAAGTTTGTGTTGGCTCTAACTAAGAGCTGGTGTTTACCACTTTCCTCAATTTTCTTGATATAAAGTGTACCAACACCTTTGTCAACAAAATTGCCATCTTTCTTTACAAAGACTTTGCAACGCCTATCATAAACAGTGTTGTCTTCAACAACGGGTGTAAATTCTACTTTAGGTGGTGAATCTTCTTCTTCATTGGTTTCTTCAGTAGTATCTGTGTTTTGTTTGACATTAGAATTAAAGCTGAAAGGCTTTCCAATTCCAAATGAAAATGGTGCTGCTGTACCATTGGAAGCTGTTGTACTTGTGGTTGTAGCAAAAGAGAAAGGAGAAGAAGTTACAGCACTTGCTGTGCTTGATGTAATGGCTCCAAATGAAAATCCTGCAGTGCTGGTTGAAATTGTACTTGAAGTATTAGTAGATGAACCAATGCCAAAGGAGAATGAGCCAGATTTTTCTGGTTTTTCAGTTGCTGCAGTGGCATCGCTTTGAGTAGTAAATAGAGATTTTGAACTTGGAGACACATTAAAAATTGATGATGCTCCCATGTCATTTCCAGTTGCAGCTACAGGCTTTGTAGCAGAATTGCCAAACAGTGTTTTTGATTCTCCTGGAGTAAATTTATTATCACTCTTTTTATCAACATCTTCTTTATCTGAACCATATTCATCTTGTATTTCTTTTAAATACTTCTCATAATCTTTGAATATTGGAGTAAGTATGCAGAGAGGAGTTTGTTCTACATGCTTTTTAATCCAATCTGATACAGATTCATTTAACCCTTTTAATTTTGAATAATATTTCATTTTTTTATCATTCTTGGTGTCCTCAGGCTTTTTATCTTTCTCATTTAGATTTACTTCTGGTTTTGATGCAATACCAAAAGTATTAGACATTGGTTGAATTTTAAATGGTGCTGAATTTGAAGTGGTTGAAAACAATGACTTTGCTACATTGGCACTGGTAGACGGAATGTCAAACTTACTGGAGGTAACTGGTGCAATAGATGATTTCGTAGAATCAGTATTGTTATCTGTTGAGCTAGTAACAGTTTGGATTTTGAATGGAGAATCTTTAACGGTGGAATCAGCTTTTGATGTCATAAACATAGATGGAGTTGTGGTGTTTTGAGCAGGAACTCCAAATAGGGCACTTGGGCCTGTCTGTGTTGATGGTGAGCCAAATGGCGACTTAGTTGGTGTGGTAGTAGACTGATTGCCAAAAATACCACCGCTAGGACTGGCCATTGTTTTATTTGAAAATAAACTAGACGTAACTGATGAATCTGCTTTGTTGGATGAACTGTTACTGTCATTGCTGCCATTAGTTAATTTTGACAAAAAGTCAAATGATGCTGGTTGTGCTTTATTGAATCCACTAAATCCACTGAAGACACTTTTCTTAGGCTGAAATGTATAATAAAAAGCATTAGAGGGTGGACTTTTAACATTCATATCATAAAATTTTAAAGTAAATATTTACAGCTCAATAATCTGTTACTGCAAAAGGAGCTTTATATGTCTTGCATTGCCTTCCTGAACTACCAATGGATGGACAAAGGTAGAGGCTGTTTCAATAAACAATCCATGAATGGAAGAAATAAAAGAAAACTAAAGACAGTAATATATATTCATTATTTAACGTAATATTTCTAGCCTCTAGCAGCCTTTCATCTAGCATCAAATACCATTATTCTACAATTTGGAAGTCCAACATAATCGAATGTTTAATTTTACCTCGTCACCGGCAACTTGTGTACGCCTTTTTGCAGTCCTGATAACACGTTTTTCAAGCATTTCCTTGGGTGCAATTTTAAAACTGCCCATTTCTTCATGGTCGGCTGGGTCATCTTGATCCCAATTGTCGTGATTCAATTCGGTAGTGGCTTGTCGTTTGACAGACATTTTAAACTCTCTTCAACACTTTTTACAATATCCGCAGTAGTCTAAATACAATAGTTTGTCGTGGCGCCAATCACCATGAAAATTTCAGCATGAACATGTCGTTTTCAATCTTGTAAAATATTTCAATCGCATCTATTCTAACAAATTAAACTCGAGCACTGGATTATAGAACACTATCCGGGAAATCAATTTATGTCTAAATAACTATTGACAGAGTATTTTAATACAATTTCTACAACAAGACTAGTCGAATTAAATCTACCACATAGCGACGGGCGACGGACGACATTGATTGAATGAATGACATGAAATGGAATCAAATGAAATGAATGATCATGAATGTATTGAATGAATGAACTCAGATCATAGTGATAGGTACCCAAGAATTAGTTAGTAGGTACTATGTTTTTTTTTCGGAGTTACTGACATAGCTTGCAGAGTAATCAAACTGAAGTGACAATGGGCTGGCCATGTTTGTCGAAGGACCGATGGCCGGTGGAGCAGACGAGTCCTGGAGTGGAGACCGCAAGCGAAGTGTGGGACGCCCCCCAGCTAGATGGACGGACGACATTAAGAAGGTTGCTGGGACAGACTGGATGCGGAAGGCGGAGGATAGGGTGTAGTGGCGCAGCCTAGGAAAGACCTATGTCCAACAGTGGACTGCGATAGGCTGAGTCGATTGATGTTTTTTTTAGTGTAGCAAGTTACGCACTGAGGGGCAAATTCTTTAACCTGCTGCATTGCAATCCTGTATGCCTTTGAGCAGGGTATGTCCCAGAGGCTAGAGGATGGCTTACTGGCCTGCAAATTGCAACAACAGTCTTGAATGACATGCTGGCCTACAATTATTATATTCTCAAATTTCGTAATGGCCCAGTGGTTAAGGCCTCGCCTCTCATGCACGAAGTTGCGGGTTCAAATTTGAGCAAGCACAAATGTGACTTATACAATCTACATCTTCTATCTATATCTTTAAAAGGAGAAACCGACTGATTTGACTGACTGACATTTCAACGCACAGCCGAAACTACTGAGCCTAAGCAATTAAATTGAAATTATGCACAAGACGTTTGTATTGTAGGTTAGCAGTGTTAGCACTAAGGAAAATCACTCTTTAGGAGGGTAAAAAGGGGGTATTTTGTCTGTCTGAAAAATCTCATTCCTTTAATTTTAATAAACTTGAAACTTTTATCAATACCTACATGAATGAAGAACTAATAAAGTTTGTAATAATTATTTTTCCAAAACTACTCCTCAAAGAGAACTAAGAGGATGTCTTAACCGTCTTCTAAGGGTTTAAGTAAATGATAAATAATTTTATTTTGTAAGTAGGTTTGTACATACAGCCACTTTTACACATCAATCATATTTTAAAAACTAGATGAGGTCGGCGTTTCCTGTCTGACTAGTTTGAGAAGATAGGCCGAAACAAACTTAGAGGTCAATTTTATTACTTCTCAAATAGTTTGTATGGAAGAATTTTAACGCGCGGTCTGATTATCCCAAAATACTTTTGACCGAAAAGTAACAATAATAAGCTTTTGGCTTTTCGAAAATCGACTCCTAACGGGGCAAAAGGAGATAATAAAAATTTTAAGGGGAGTATTGTTCTTCATGGCTTGATACCTATCTTAAATCTCTTTGGCTCGAATACTTAGCTGGATAAATGGAATGTGGAGACAAAATACGAAATACACGCGGAGAAAGTCGCGGGTGAAGTGCTAGTTCAATTCATATGTAATTTTTTATATTATTTTTGACGTCAGTGACATCGCAGAAGGAAAACATTTTGCCAAGTGCGTGTCGGATCATGCTCAAGGTTTCTGTAGTTGGTATGAATTTATTCCAAGTACAAACTTAATTTTGTAGTTGGAATAAATGTTTTCCCATACATCGATATACCTCACGGTTAATTCTCCTACTCCAAATGTAAGTTTGTAATGGCAAAAAAATATAAATAATAAACGATTTTTGGACTAATTCCTTCACTTGTGCTGTGAGACTTGTTTCTTGACAAATTGTATGGTTTTATGGTCGCATTTTTGTATTGCTTGGGTACACTAGGGACATTTTGTCCCGCAACATGACGCGCAACACTCAATCTACGTGTCGCTGCAACGTTGCAAAGTGTCTCGCAACAAGTTCCGAAACGTTTTACGTGACGCGGGACATGTTATTTGCTCCCGCTCCGAGAGCGAGCGCACGCATCCCGCGTCAGTGTCGCGTCATTTGTAAGCCTGCAAAATGTTCCGCGACATTCTCTCGGGACATTCACGAAGTTGTCGAGCGCCATGGTTCCCAACATGTCGCTTCATTAGTCCCCTAGTGTATTCGAGGCTTAACACAACACATTTACACATAATATGCTTTTTGTAACTACAAATTTTGAAAATGGTCATATACCATTAAGGGTATAGAGCCACGTGTGGGTGGACGGTAAGATTTTGAAATCGTCAGCGAGTCGTCGGTGACTGCGTGTGTAGCCGGCATTATAAGTCTGAAATTGTTAATCCACCTTTACCAAGCGTGGTGATTAATGTTCATGCCATCTTATAAGAGAAGAGGCTTTTGTCCTGCAGTGGGACAGGCTGTAAAAAAGGCTGGTATTATTATTATTAATAAAATTCTCAACCTAATTCAGATGAAAATATTTTACGAGCTACCTAGAAGAAGAAGCGCTACTACTGCCATTGCAGGAACAGCTGTAAGTTTGTTTCGCGTAACAGAGTTTATCCAGATAAAGTATATTTCCGGAAAAGTTGTGAGTGTGTGCGTGTATTCATGTAATGTACATATCGTATAGGCGTGCAGAACTGTGTCTGTGTATGTAATTATTTCAATTCAACTCACTTCGTTGAATAAAGTTGTATTGTATTAAAATTGAACCCAATTTGGTACAGATTTAAAGTATGAAAGTTATTTTATTTTGTTTAAAATTATTTTTATTCTGTTATGTAATAAACGTCCCGCGCAGTGTAAAGTTTCTGAAGAAAGCATATTAGTTAATTTTGCGTTTTTCGTATCCTTGTTGTGTGAAAGAAACAAATGGAAACAAGAGTTTTTTCTTGTGAACATAACGTTAGTTTAGTTTAGATTTCGTTTAAGTTGAAGTAGTTAGATAAATACAAACTGTTGATGATTTCTGTTAGCTAGAGTTTAAATTAGAATATAAAGTATGGAAGTATCTAACGAAATAAAGGAAGATATTCGCAAAACCCAGTCGGACTTGAAAAACGCGATACGCATTCATCAGGTTGGTCTAGTGATTAATTACTTTTTATCACTATTTATTAAAGTAAAGAGTGTCGATCTTTATTAGCTAATATACTTTTTCAGGTTTGGGTTGCGCGCCTTCAAGAAGATGAAAATGTAAGAAAGATTATTGTTTCCTTAGATAAAAATATCTGTTGGAAATTCTTTAAATTATTACGTTTTTGCTTTGTTCGCAGAACATTCATCTCAGATATAAAGTCAAAGAAGCTGAGAAAGAAATGATTGCAATTGGGCAAACTCAAGTAAGTTTTAAGATTCAATTAGTTTATTTATTACTGGGTGAGTGCCTAATATTTTATCAAGTATTCATAAATGTAACCCTTAGTACAGTAGCATGGCAGGCTGTAAATATATAACTCAAGCACAATCTACAAAACAATATTATTTGTGTGTAGGTACATTGCTACCATTGCTTGATACATCTTGGATATTTTGCATGTTAAGAGAGTGAATGATGCTTACACACTAAGGTTATTTATTAAGTATGAAAGTCCAGTAATAGTTTGTTCAATAACTCAAATTCAGTGTAATTATTTTTCATATTCACATGAGGAAAAATATCCCAAGTATCATACATTAGGGAAAATTTATTCATTCTTAAAACCATTTATGTATAAAATTGTTGTGATATAAATAAATAAAAAGTTTCTGTTGTGTGAAATTTTTAATTAGAAGATAAACTATCTTTATTTTTAAGTTAAGAACAAAATATACTTCATTGTAAAATATTTCTAAACCTCTCCTTTACTTGTAGAATGTACCAAATATACAAAGGGCTTTGCACTTATAAAAAATAATTCAATCAACTTTTTATTAACTTATGTGTGTGCAGGCCTTCCCATCATGCCAAAGTAGGAAAGACAAATTAAATTAAAAACCAAGTAAATAATAACTTTTCTTTACCACAGAAACTAGTGGTAGACAGACTACGGAGAGAACTAGAGTTGTACCAACAAAGGTTGAAGGCTCGGAACAAGCACATCAACATTGAAAATGACAACAGATACGTGGCACAGCAACTGAGGGACCATCAAATACAATATCGTAGCAGAAACAGAACCGTATCTCTGTTAAAGCCATCTGTACTAAACGAAATACATATTAAAACTGAGAACAATAGTGATGAAATAAAGGAGAATATTTCTGATGTGGAGATTGAGATCAAGCTGTCTAATGAAAAGGAAAACTCAAATCATAGTGAAAATGATGATAAAGATAAATACCAGAGGAATTTTTCTCAACTACCAAGCACTGTAAATGATAGCAGAAACAATTTTGTGAATGTACTAAACAAAGTGAAGGAAGCTTTTGGGTAAGAGTACTTATTTATATATTGCGGGCCATATCAGAATACCAGTGCTGCAGTATTTATTTCTTAAATATTGCAGCATTATGCTGAGATATACTTTTTGACCTTGCACAGGTCTCTTTTTATTTTGGTTATTTTTAATGTAACTTTGTTAGTTTTACATGCTCTTTGTTTATTGTTTGTATTTCCTGTGTGTGTCCAAATAAAATATATTTCTTTCTTTCTTTCTATTTAAACTATTTATTATAATTGTTTACTTTGTATTTTACTTAATCGTTTTTGCTTGACAGTGGATCAAAGCATCAGCACAGCAATGAGTGGCAGGAACAGAAGTCAGATTCGGATTCAGATCGAGGTGCGGCTCTATCGCCGACGCCGTCGCCGCCGCCGCTGCCCGGACCTGGCGAACCCGTCACTAAGGAGATCTTCTTGAGGTAATCACTAATGGAGTAACCACCGACGGCCGCCATGGCCCACGTATAATGGTCCACTTGAAGGACTAATCACTAATTGCTGAACTGAAATCAACTAAATTCAACATCATTGGTATCAACTAGTATATATGGGGGTGTATTGTGACTTACTGGTGGCGACCCTATATATTGTAATGTCAAGAGTATATTTAAGGTAATAAATTGTGCACAAATAAATAAATAAATTGGAGATTTTCATGTGGTGATGGGATAGTGTTCCATAGTGGTACCAACTTACCAAGCTGTGATGAAAAGAGAAAGCCATAGCTGTAGATTGTAAGCACATGACCTACTTGCAACACCCATGTCTTTCAATTGACAAACATCATGAATTAACAACAATTCAACTATACACCCAACACAGTGTATTAAGAAACTGGTGCTAATCATTATAGGATTATTGTTAACATAATTTTATGGTAACTTTATTTTCCAGACTCATTGGTCTAGTGACTCCTTTACAAAGGGAACTGTTCGAGAAAAAAAGAAGTGAGCGTCGCAAGAGGCCCACAACAACCACCAACAAAACCGATTTCCATTATGGGAGCTATGAAATGTTACCTGTAAGTGTGAAAGAAAACAGATCCTTGATAATTTTCTATGTAATTAAATCAACAATTTTGAAGGAAACCTTTTATTATTATTCCAGAAGAAGAAAAAGTACAACCAGTTTTCATACCTGCAAACACATAATGATCCTCCGCAGACACGGTCTGCCAAGCTACGAAAACAACAGGTCAATATTCTTATGTAAATGGTCTTTATATAAATTACAGATTATATTAAAATACACTAACGAAAAACAAGCCACCAAGCCATTTACTGTAGTATTTCTTTGATATTGTCGTAAATGTATTCATAATTATGATGTTAATCATTCAAAGCGTTATTTGTATATTTCAGTCGCAGAATAAAACGTCTCGTGAAGGCTCACCTTCAGGATCTTCAACTGAAAACAAAGGTAAGTTAAAAAAAGAAAGTTAAATGCTATCACCTAACTACGACAAAATCGCAAACTAAAAAGGGATAAACAAGACATAGTAACAAAATAACATCAAATTCAAATTTATTTATTTGTGTGTAGGTGTAATGTAGTGGTACATGAGGGTATAAAATAAAAATAAATATGTTGTGGAACTATGTGTTGCCTTGCAAGGAGCACAAATATTGCTCATCCATTAGGTAATGGGTGTACAGTAAGGCCTATATAATTATAAAAATACTGCTAAATAACAATTTAAATCTTTATCAAAATATGAACAAAGAAACTTTACTCAAAATATAAACCAAGAAAATAGTATATATATAATTCTTAAACAAATATTATAAATTAAACTTATGAACTAAAGTAAGAAATTAGGCAATTAATCAATCTGAGAAAATGATGTTACGGATTTTATATTTCGCCTAAATAATCATTAATCGTAAAATAATTATGCTTTCTGTATTAGGAACCTATGGAGTGTTTTTTTTTCAAAGTGTATAAGTCTTTTGAAGCTTTTATAGATTTAGGTAATTTGTTAAATATTTTTGGAGCCATTCTTAGGAAACTTTTTGAGAATAGGTTGGTTTCTGTTTTCGTATAATCGGAGTCACACATAATTACTATATATTATGTCATGTTATTAAGGCATAACATATATAGATGATTTTTGACAATGGCTATTAAAGTTGTTCCTTTAACTTTTAACTGTTTGTTGTTTTAGAAAATTTGGTTACATTGAAAGGTTTCTTTAAGTTGGTAGTAGTTAGGTTTTAATGAAGGCCATCCAATTTGATAGTTTAAGAAAATGATATTTAATGGGGAAATCTAGGAAATTTAAAAAACTACATTTATGTTTTCCCGAATCTCATGAATTTTCGCCTGGGCTTTATGGGGTGCCTAATGTTGCAAATGGGTCACACGTTCTGGAAGGAATACGTCAGATGACAAGTCACCTTGTACATTTTGCTTATGTGTCCATAGGATGGACCAACGGCAAGCCTGCGTGGGCGGCGACTCTGCCGGCTAGCTTATCTGTGGAACCAGTGTACACGGCACATAATGCAGCCCATAAAAAAGTTTGTCATGTTTGTGGACGGAATGGTGAGTTGCTTACTATTTTCTACTAATTAGGAATCCTAAATTCCAGTAGTGTAATAAAATCTACTTCATAAAATGCTTAAATTCATTCATTCAATCACTGACAGACACCGCACAGCCTAAACTGCTGGGACTAGACTCTAGAAGTATGGAATGTTGCACAAGAGTTCCTTTTATAACGCAGATGCGCGCTAAGGGACTAGTTTTAAGAATTTTTCCCCTACAGGGGTTAAATAGATAAAAGTTTGCATGGAAATTCGTCATTTTTGCTGATGGGAAATCTCATCGGCCACACACATCTTGTAACAAAAAAAAAATTTATTGTACATATATATTTTTTTCTAACCCCGGGTTCCAGCCAAAAGCGGTCGTTGAGTTCCTATGTCACTTTTTGTTCGGAAAACCGGAATGCTCCCTGAGTCGGTTCGACCACACGTTTCGGTTCACCAAACAAAAGGTGACTTATTTTTCTTTACTTTTCTCAGATGTGGCGTCTCTTCTGGCGTGGTGTGCGGGCTGCGCCGTGTGGCAGCACACGGGCTGCGGCGTGGCGGCCGCGCACTGCGCGCTGTGCGGCGCCGGCCTGCCCGAGCCGCCGCACCAGCCCGCGCCCGCGCCCGACCCCGACCCCGCGCGGCACAAGCAGCTCTACAGAGGTAACTATAGGTGAGGCAGCACACGGGCTGCGGCATGGCCGTCGCGCGAACAGGAACTGCTGCCCATCTCAAAACGCACATGAAATCCAAATATAAAAAAAAAATTGAGGTCAAAAACAAACAAATTACAATGAAGTTACTACGTACTCATATAATATTAAATAGAAGAACTAATGTGCATCCGAACACGTAAATAACCAACTATGATTACTATTATTACCTACACAGCGTTATGAAAGACATTTTATTTTTTTATTAGCCGTTAATGTCCCACTCACACACAAAATCAAACTGCCGAATTGTAACAAGATTTCATAGAAAAATCTGCAGAGTCATCTTTGACAATACAATTCATTGTGCGGTCGGGTGCTCGTCTATTGTTTTTCCCGCATCCCCCTTCGCTCGGAAGGTTCAAGGGACTGTCACCAACGAAATTGTTATCCTGTACAGTATACTGCATACTGCATGTAGCTGCACCGTGCCTGAGCCCTTGTCTATGATACTGACACGTATAGAGAAAAGGAGAGGATGGCCTAGGCCCATACCATAGTAATAGTTCCACCGCACATGGTTCAAAATAGCTTGATACTTTTTGTAAAATATTGACCTTCATGCGAACTGATAAGTTTATTTATAAATAAATATCATTTCAGATAAATTAGCCGAGCGAAAAAGCTTACAAGAGAAGAATATAAAACTATGCGTCGAACTTCGTAAGCTTGAAGTGAGAGCTGCAAGCCTCAAAGAAAATCTGGACGAGCATAACGCCGAGAAAAGGCAGCTGCTGGCTGACCAGATCAAGACGCAGAGAAACCTTCAGAAGCTTCTAGACTTCATCAGTCAATTTAAGGAGACGTCGATAAGCATCCGGTCTACCTCCGTCAGTGAGTCTGGCAGCGAAATTAGTAAAAGTAATGAGGAATAAAGTGGTGAGCTCCTTTTAGTTTTTTTTTTCGATAAAATTTGGCAATGAGATAGATGACATCCTGGGGAAGAACATAGGCCACTATTTGTCCCGGTAGCACGTTCCCGTGGGATATTTTCCACGTGGGAAAAGCCGCGGCAGAAGCTAGTGTAATAAAAATGTTTAGTATAAAGATTATCCTTTGATTCACCAATATGCGATGAAACCTTGGGACTTGCGGTAGGTTCCAAAGCGCGGCACTATTTAAGCGGATAGACTTTACCTTGCCGTGATGCCGACGTTGGTACGTAGCAGCCTTGTGCACTGCGGGGAAACCACGGGGATTCGAAATGGCCTGTGCTTGTGATGACTGCCTTTCTAATAGGGAAGGGTAAAAAAAAGTGCAGTTTAATTATTTTATGTTGTTATAATTTTTATGATTACTGGCCACGAGCCCTACCCGTGTGTTAAATTAATGTCGCCATTGTAGCGGCACGTTGCTTGATTTTTAATTAGCTCAATCTGCAGGCATAATGAATTTGAACGATTGCAGATAGATCCTGTAATCATTTTTTCCCATGTTGGTAGTACTGGTGTTTCCTCTTGTAACAGTAACTGTTTCATTGTTGCAGGTTGAAGGTCTGATAGCGTCTCTCCGTGTTCGTGATTCGTGGTCAATGTGATTGTTGATTCCATTCATAATGATCAATGTCATAATGTATAAGGTGGTGTTATGGAGTTTCAGTAGTTTAAAATGTAGTCTTACTCAGGCGCCATCTCGACGAGCAAGAGAATCGCTGCGATATTCTCGCCGTGCCATCAAAGTCAATAGGAACTCTATGAATCAATCTCGACTCGGCGATATCATCGCGACGATAATATGATGGCGCCGCATGACTGTTGCCGCGATTTTCTCGCTCGTGGAGATGGCGCCTTAGGTTCTCAATATTTTTTATTATTAGAACAACTGGAAATTCTAAAATTAGTTTGAGTTTAATTTCTACTTTATCAAATGATATATTTCATGAAGATTTTTATTGTAACTATTCCTCTTTACAGAGTTTCTTGTTTAAGTCAAATAACTGAAATGTCGAGTTTATTTTAGAATGTGAAAGTAGTGTAGAAGTTGTGAATGTGTGTTATATCATGATTGTACACCATCAGGCGGATGGATAAGTAAATCAATTCTATTAAATAAAATCAAATGATTAGCCAAAAGTGAAGTGTTCAGTATTTGATTCCTAATTTAGCGTAGATGTAGTAATTGTCAGTTATTTTAGAAATGAATTTTGTTCCGACTACTATGTTTTAATTTTAAGCGTTGTTACAGTTACGGTTTTTTAGAATCAATTGTCCGTCCTTTTCTAAGTTTAAATATTTTATTATACAAGAAGAAAAGGAAGCCAAGATTTTGTAAATATGAAACCAAACAACGTTTAATATTTGTATGGACTAATGGATACTGTCCATAAGTTAATTCAACATTAGTTATTCTCTGTGATATGATTATTTTTATTCATTAGGTTGTTGATGGTACAAATGTACTTTGTACAAAGAACCTTTTGTAAAACCCTCATGTAAATAAATATTCGTAAATTGGTTAAAAGTGCTTTAATTTGGTTTATATATAATTTAGACGATCATGGTACTTTGATACTTATTAACTGATTCAAACAAACGATTTTATTATGATTGGCTTAGCCTATAATTCTAAAACTTTCTTTCCTTTCAATACGTCTCTGCGTAACGCTTCAAAGGTGCGTTCTAGCAGCTGCACTTCATATTGCGTAAGAGATTGGTACCTTTGCATCTCTTTAACTCCCTGGCGGTTGATATGCACCAGTCCTCCAAAGTATGCCGTACCAAAGTCATTGTTTTCTATAAATGCGTGCACTTTCGTTGGCTGTCCGTCCAAGGCATCAATTATACTACGAGTAAAAAGAAGCGCGCTGTACGCTACTGACAGAGTTGGCGAAAATCCCCGATTAGCTCTTAATATTTTTTCATCAAACTGACGAAACTTCAATGTGAAGTCCTGGGACGTTTTAGCATCAAAATCTAAACTTGGTTTGCTTTGAGAGAGAAGAGGAATGGCAGTCTTTTCTGAATGGCCTCCGATCACAGGTACCCAGCAGATGTTAGGGTTCAAGTTATTCTGTGCTGCATACAATGTTTGAGCACGCAAGGAGTCCAAGCCAGTAATACCGAAAAGTTTTCTTGAGTCATAATCTCCATGGCTCCTCAGGACCTCAGCGGCCATCGGAATGAGACAATTTATTGGCTCCGTAACGATTCCGACGAATGGCATGTGTTCCATTTTGGCTATATGTATCGCTAATGTTTTTACAAATTTGATGTTTGTCGACAGCCATAGCTTTTCTTTGATACCGGGCTTCCGTACGAGTCCACCGACGCCTAGAACTATGTCAGCATGTTTCAGAGCCGTTTTAAGGGTGTCTTCTCCTGTATATCCTAAAATGCCAGTCTCGGTGGGCACGTGCGACAAGTCCAATATGACGCCAGGCGTATGTCTTCGAGTGTCATGCACAACGAGCTTACTGATCCCAGGCTCTGATCGTAGCAGCAGACAAAGTGTTTGCCCGATGTCGCTCGCACCTCCGACCACAGTAACTTGATAATTCCTTTTCGTTGTAAAAAACAGTTCCAGGATATTTTTGAAGATTAACTTGTTCATTTTGATGGAAAGTAGGTATTGACTGCAAATTTACATGATATAAAATGTTCTATTAGGTTACTATTGGTTTGTATCTAGAATGTTTTTTTGGATTTTGTAAATGACTGGGTATTTAAATAACCATAATTATTTTATTTGACAGTCAGCCCATTTAGCAAAACTGTTGACAGTTATTCAGATTTGTTTAAATGAACATAGAAAAAGGCCATATACCGAATTTAAAGTAGCCGTCTGTAGGCAGATAGATTCCTATTTATCTATTTATTTTTCCTGTAAATAATAAAGAGTATTTATCTATCTTGCAGTCGAATTTGGGATACACCTACATAATATAAAGCTCAATTAGGCTATCTCCTATTATTTATTGTTCCAAGGTTCTTTGAAGTTTTTCGTTTTTCGTAAAGAGGGTAGGTATGAGAGCAGAAGAGCTTTATGCGTTTCGATTTTTGTACCTTATGGTTTTATGTCATTTCATTTTGGCAATAGAGTCAAAATCACAGCTCATAATTTAACATGTAATACTAAAGAAATTCAAAGTCTAATAAAATATTAAAATTATGTAAAACAACCATGCATTTTCAAATTGCTATGACGAAACTAAACACCCGTTTATTCCAAACAAATTTGCAGACAAAAATAAAATGCATACCGATGAGAAATGTCCAAGTTTCTGTAATTGGCGCTGCCGGAGAAGTCGGGGCAAATGTGTCTCTTTTACTTAAGCAGAACCGCAAAATAAAGAAACTGCATCTGTATGATGTAGACGAGAAAATAATAGGAGCTGCCATAGAATTGAGACACTTACCAGGAGGTCCGCAAGTAAAAGGGTTCGCTAGTGATAACTTGAATGCAGCTATTCGGTCGTCTGAACTAATCCTGATGGTTGACAGAGTGTCCCGCAGGCCAGGAAATACGCGAGAACAAATGATTGTAGCTAATGCTCCCGCTTTGCAGAGACTATGCCGAGCAATTGCTGACGAAAACTCTGAAGCGTTCCTCGCTATCACAACTAACCCTATAAATTCTATGGTGCCTTTTGCAAGCTCAATCTTGTTTAAATACGGCACCTATAACCCTTATAAGGTTTTTGGCATAACGCAGATAGACGCTGCCAGAGCCCGCGCTTATGCTGCAAGAGCATTGCAAGTGAGCTGTCGAAATTTGTTCATTCCTGTTATAGGAGGGCATTCAGACGAAACAGTAATTCCTTTATTTTCATACATCACTCCTGCCGAATATATTGTCCATCCCTGGCAAGCAGATTCATTGACGAACCTTGTGAGGAGATCTGGGACAGAAATTGTATTTCAGAAACAAGGTTATGAATCAGCGGTGCTAGGGGTCGCTTGGTCCATTAATGAATTTTGTAATATCTTAATAGATGCTATTACTGGTAGTCAAGTTGAAGCGACTTGCTATACCGCCAATCCATATTTTGGAACAAAATTTTTTGCTGGCCCTACTACAATAGGGCCGTATGGTATAATACGCCAATGTCAGAAACTCAGATTCAATGACTTTGAATCTTTTCTATTAAAGTCTACAGTGCCTGTTATTAACAGAGATGTGGGTCTTGGAGAAGATTATGTTAAGTTTAGATATTGATTGAAAGAACCCAAACAATCTTTGGTTTTAGACCGATTAACTTGAATCTATAAATTTTAGTCTTTGTTATAAGTAATTTACATAGTTTTAATAAATTTAAATTCAATGAAAATTATTAAAAAATTACTAGTAGGTAGTATATGTCATATGCTATACTTTAACCTTTTGTTATTTTACATAAGATTGTATTCTAAAATGCTCAATGGAAGCGTCGTTGAGCATTGTCAATATAAAATCAGTTAAAAACGTAGTTATTCATATTTTTTACTTTAAATCTTATATTATTTATAAGTGCCTTAGCCCCGTCTTCTAAGTGTCAGTGTTTGGGAAAACGGGCATAAGATTATTTTTTTAAACTTTTTCCTTCATTGAAATCAATGCAAACTCGTGATAAACTACACACATGAAAAGTAAATTATAAATGATTTTATTCTTGTAAGTAGGTACTATTACTGTAAGTAGGTACAAACTCTTTTACACGTCAATCATATTTTTAAAAACTAGATGACGATCCTTACTGACTACTCTGAATACCTAGGGCGCAAGCACGTTTTTGCTATACAAAAAATCAGGTTTTTGAAACGAAATCAGGTCATTTGAAAAAGATATAGTTTTTGAATTTCGGTCAACTCAAAAGATGAAAATCTGTTCGTCGAGTCGTATATTTAATCCTGCAACGGGTTTGTGGCCAAATGAGTAAAATTGTACCATACTTCTGAGTGGAATCAATACTGTTGCGCGCCACAATTAATGCCTGATGCTTGGTGACATTAGTTACCACCAGCGCCATCTAGTTTCTAGTAGCAAGAACTAATAGAGTCACTAGCGCCATCTATTATCGATTGGCTGAACTTACTAGAACTATCGACATCTGGTCAGTCGGGGCCGGTATGTACTCGAACATTCTAGATGTGTCTATAATAGAAGGTTCTGGAATTATCTGCGGCACTATATAAGGCCGGGACTAGCCGCGACCAATCATCCAGCCCGACCCTTCATTGTTGATGAAGAGCCAGCTCGCGTTGCAGCTGAGCTATTAATTGTAAATTCACGACGACCGTAACCTCTGAGTTTGTTTCGGCCTTTCTTCTCAGAGATAGTCTTAGGAAACGCCGTGCTCATCAAAGCACTAAAAATATAAATTCGATCCAGCCTGTCCCTTTGCTGCCCTCTCCCAGCGACGCCCTAAGCCGAGGTTCGTACCCCACAGGGGGTGCCCTTAGCGTGCAGTCGCCTAGTTTTAATTAGTTTTAGCCCTGGCTGGAGGCTTTAAGATTTCTTAAGGCAACCACAGGATAGTCCGGTTAAGTAGTCACGACCTCTCAAGGTCAACTACGAGATGCCATATTCTAAAAAAAAAAAAAAAAAAAAAAAAAAAAAAAAAAAAAAAAAAAAAAAAAAAAAAAAAAAAAAAAAAAAAGCGACCAATCAGACTTGGTTCTGCGATAGAAGCGAATACATCGAAAGCGATCTTCGAGTGCGACTTAAGAGCGATTGTGTTTTATAATTAATGTGTTTGAGTTGTTCTTAGTGTTGTTTAAATAAAGTGTAACTTTTGGTAATTTTTATCGGCAGTTTTTATTGTCACGAACCCGAAGCTCGTAACAATACAAAAGAACGTTATTACGGAGAGAAGACGTCATTTGAACGGAGAAGTAATGATCAGAGCCGTGGGAATGTTGGAAGCTGGTTCTCAACTCGTAACGTCTGGGTACAACGCAGAGTGTTTAAGTCGACTTTGGACACGTTACCGCATCACTGGCAGAGCGACATGGAGGACGAGCTTGCATCACCACACGCAGACAAGGTCGTTATGCGATGATGTTGTTTACCAGGCTTCATATCTCTTCAGGGATGTTATTAAGCGATCAAACCATAAGAAATCACTTGCATAAAATCAATCTCCGTTCCCTAAGGCCGCTACTTGTACCACTTATTGAGCCCCGCTATCGCAGAGACCGTTTACAATGGGCTCGTGAACACAGTGTGTGTTTTTCTGACGAATCTCGCGGACGGCAAGAACGTTTTAATTATGCCAGGAAGTCCATGCATACAGTGGTGGAACATTCATGATATGGGCGGGTATTTGGATCGGCGGAAGAACCAAAATCGCATACGCATGAACGGCGGAAATACAGCCTACTAATTGTTTATTTTGCTCAATAAAACCTTTGAAAACTTTTTTTTTTTAAGTTTTTAAAGTTATCACATTTTAATATTAGGATTAACTAAGGTGAAAAATCCAGCATAAGAAAAAATCGCGAAAAGCCTTTATTAAATGCAAATGCAGAGAGTACTTCGTCGATCTACACATACGAAAAAAGTGTTACCTACTTACTGTCAAAACACTGTAATAGTCGACCAATTCTTGGGATAAATTCATCCCAATTACGAAACCCTTTATTGTGCGTGGTCCGACAAGCACTTTTCCGTTTTTTAAGAATAACAATTACCTACGTCGAAATTGTTCGAACTAGTTCTAGCAAAGCACACTTGTAAATTCAATTCTTATTATTTCGCTAAGGACAAACCAAACATTCTAGAGACCATTGAAAACAAAGCTATAGGAATGGCGAGCACATAATCGAAGCTGACGTGTGCAACGTTCGGTTGTAACGGTCCAATATCGGACAAATGGCGAGGTGGTGACGCAAAGCGGCCATCCGAGTCGCATCTCATTCGGAGAACATTGTAACTGCCTGAGTGCCTTGTTCCTCTTACAACGGGGAAAGTAGTTATGGCTGCGTTCACACTGAAGCTGGTTCCGTTTCTGATGATCCACATGATTCGTGTCAGGATATAAAGGTAGGTTAGTAGGCTAAGTTTTAATTTTAGTGATCTTGGTAATAATAAAGATCACTAAAATTAAAATGTTGACCTACCTAAGCTCTTAATAGAGAGCTTTATGAAATATTGTTAAAGATTTTTACGCTCATAGTTTTGTTCATAGGATTTGCAGGCTGTATAAAAAAAGGGCTGCGGAAATTATTCAATTGTCAGTAAACTGTAATCTAAGTAAATCATCCTGCGCTTTCCGAAAATCCCAACTATCCACTTTACTAGCGTGTTCTGAAAGACTAAGCACTTATTTTGTTTAATGTTGATCTACCTACTTATAACAAAAACGCATGTGAAACAAGATGCATTAAAAGACCGTGCGCTCACCAGATGTGTTAAAATTTACTTCCCAATATAATTTGATGTGATCCTAACTTAACAGGCGGGGAGCGTTCTCAGCTCGGTGCAACCGCAAATAAGGATCGTAACGACAGGGTTAACTTTAAGATAATCGCTGAGCGGCCATACGGGTCCGCCGCGGCGTTACATTGAGTTTAATGTCTCTCGGTCTTGACGACCGCCGTCTGACGGTGTTAACTTGAGGGAGGGTTAAGGGTCGAGAGACCGGTGATTACACCTCTGTAAGGACCATTTATTGCCACTACACTGTTTGTGATTGCCTGTGTGCTACATTAACGTTTCGCTTTATTTTACAGACATTATAAAGTCATCTGTGGTCATGATGAGGTGGGTTATCACCAGGTGGCTTTTGTTCTGGTGGTTAGTTCCTTTTGTGGGTTCAATTGATATTAGCAGAGCTCTAGTATTGTTTACGTTTCTATTATTTAATAGGACAACTTCATGGCCGTATTGGCCATACCGATTGCTTCTGGACTCGTACCTGCGATCCGTATCGCAGAAGCCGAGGTGCTCAGCGGGTGTGCCTGTCCAGCTTTTAAGAGATTCGGCAATCGTCAATCAACATTATGTATGTGTAGATACTTACATGAAGTATTAGATAGCTGTCTTACCCCAGAAAGAGTTAGGTTGCTTATAGATTTTGGGAACTTGGGCGCTGTGTCCGCTAACGCGGGGCCCGCGTGGTTTATGCCCCACTCCCTTTCACAGAGAGGAGGCCTAAGTACCTAGTTACAGCATACAGCAGATGGCTCCGATTAAAAGAAATGATCGATGTTATCTTCTCATGCATTAAAAATGTACACATATACCTACTTCCTTCATCAAATGTCATCACAATGTATATTCAACTTTCAATCTACCCAGACGAGAGATATTTCAATGTGCGGTAATTATCATAACTACATAACTTGCTGTAATGTACTCAACAAGTTATCTGATCAATCATGATGGCTATCAACGCTCGTGCTTAGATTTTATCAATTTATTAAGAACCTGTTCGTTCCTAATGTTGTTATTCCACATTTTAATTGCATTGCGTCTTAGTTGTTGGGTAGTGGAAGCAGTGCATACCGGGACTTGAATTAAATTATGTCGCCCAACGATGTCGACGTGGTACGGAGATTAATCGAGTGCGAGGTCTTGTTTTTGATTCTTAGGTCTTGCTAGATATTATTAGATTGTTCTATTAGGTAAGTCTGACTATCACAGTCTGGATTTCGGAGCTATTCTTGGTAAATGACAGTAGGCTCGCTTCGTATTGACCTCGTTGGGACTTAAGACTTTGTATCACTCGGTAGCATGTGGGTGGCGAAAGGTACTTAGCACGGTTCCTTAAAAGTTAAAAGTTTCCTTTCTACTCAACACATGGCAATTGCTAGTGTAGGCACTATTAATTATAAATATTAATATTTTCACATACATTTTTTAATTAGATACTTTTTCTTGTAAAATCCTTTGCCACTAGGGTGCGTGCACCCACAGAACGTCACCTGGGAACGAAGTCGTGCCAGTTTATTCAATTTTGAGAAAATGGTGAAGAGCTTTATTTCTAATATCGTGTTAATATGTAAAAGAAAACATCTATCAGAAATTGTGCTAGATAGTAGCGGATCAGAAAAACTCCTAAAGACGTACACAGACTGGTGACTAGGTAAAGTTCGGGGGAAGTCGTTGAGATGTCCCACGGGTGTCGTCTGTCGGCGCCTCGGCAGTGGGACTGTGTGCCGAAGTTGCTACTATGGATACGAGCTATATACCCTGATAAATAACAATTATTTTGTAATATGTAGGGAAACGCGTGTTGTTTGGGATTCAATGCGAATCTTGACGAGTTCAAATATCATGCGCAAGTATAAATAGTAGGTGGTAGATTTTAACCACATGCATTTTATTTTATACATGAAGAGAAGATGAAAGCCCATTAAATAGATACGCTGGAATCTTGGAGTACCTACCGGACACCGAACTCTTATACTCGCCTATCTTAAGGTAAGCTTGCGTTTGACCTCTACCCTTGTTTCAAACTGGCTACCGGTATTTGTCTGTGTAATTATGCAACAAAACAGGTAACAGGTACATATAAAACGTTAGTCCTGCAAACAAAGCTTACTAGACAAAGAATGCGTGAAGTTCCGCAAGCGGCCGCGTCGGCGTCGCCTCCCACAAGTCGTTATCTCAACTTGTTTGCTAAACCCGCCAAGAATTGCAAATGGCGATAATTCTAACTACACCGATAAATCAGCTACACCCCGTTCAAGTTTTTTCCCGAGAGGGTCCCTCTTTTCCACCATTGTTGGTGATTGATCGCGCCTTTTCTATACTTAAAGTTTTTCAAAACGTTCAAGAACATGTGTTGCTGAAGTTTCGACAAGCCATCGACACTGATGTATTCGGATTTGTACTATTAATTTGTCGTTTGCTTTCTGTGTGACAGAAGGCTTATTCGTATTCGGATGTAACTTTAACAAAGTCTGTAAGTTATGACGAGACCGCTACGAAAAGTAGGCTGCATCATTAGATGACTTCGTGTAGGTAGTTCTCGTAAAACAACAAGGTAAATAAACAGCAGCATAGTAAACAAACAAGAGCATGCCTAGTGTCCACGGCTAATATTCTTTAGAACAGTCGTCGTAGAGGTCTACGAAAACGCCTACGCCGTCGGTTTTTTCGTAGACAGTGGTTGTTGTTGATGATTTGCAAGGCCTCTGTCCCCAAGAGGACTTGAGGAAGACTACAGGTGAGTATTGAATGAGTTACCTACGCACTCATGAAAAATAAATAAATATGACAAAATGTTTGTTTAGTTAAGGTATTCGATAAACATGTTTAGTTCGTTTGTTCATTTACAATAGGAAAAGTGAATTCCTTGCTAACTTATCTACTCATGCCAGTTTTAATTGTAGGTATAATGCATCACCATAGCAATAAAATGAATCGTCCGAAATAGCAGAATGGTAAGAAAAACAATAAATTAGTGGTCGATGACGCCCCCGTGAGCCGGCAGCAAGTCGCGGCGATGCTGTGTCAATTTACGACCAGCGCTAATTGTCCTCAATTTATAGTTACTATATTAACAATATACCTATTAACAGGTCTAGATGGATATGGAGTAGGTATGTGTTCTATCAATATTCTTCGTCATAGGGCAGCAAAATAACGAATGTTTTGACAATACCTAATTTTTTATATCGATGGAATTCTTTACCTTATCTATAGGCACTCTTCATTTTAGAAATTTATTTATTTATTTATCACAAAAGCGACAATAAGTCGATATAAGTAGATACTCGATATAGGTACCTAGTTCAGCTACCTTCAATAGTTTTAAAAATATTGTGATCCTTATTCATTTTACGGTATGTGACGATACACTATGTTAATTTAATAGGGCTGTTCAAACCCGATGCAAGCACAACGGACGTTGGCATTAAAGTCATTAATTACCATACGCCCATAAATATTCTATTTTCAAGCACAATTTACAAAATAATAGTGTTAAAACAACAATGTCATTAGTTTACTAATGACATTGTTGCGAGCATGCGAAATAATTGGATCCCGTTTATAGCAGGCGCACTGCTGGTCTCACGAACAGTTCTTGAGAGCATAGCATGCTATTTTTGCTTGCTCGTTATGCAGCTTCCTGACTCTGCCAAATGCAATTTGTACTAGTTAAATTGACATTATGCCTTGATATTCCCTATATTTCATATTTAATTGAATATCTACTTCGTTAGTCTCACACACTTCAGTGGATAGTGATTAAATGCTTCTATATTTGACACAATAACAACAGTAAATTCAATTAGACATAATAGACGACATGTCGCGTATCAAGTACGAATCGAAGTCGTGCTCGTTTCACTTCACCCCTCGACTCGGCACGGCTTTTAATAATCGATTTAATTGAGCCAATGAACAATTTAATTAAAATTCTAAAGACACGGCGTACGGCCCGTGGGATGCGGCGCGACGTGAGCCATGGGAACACTCGGCGATCGGACTTTTCGTTAACTGTCTGGATCTCCCCTATGTCTTAAAGTTTCAAAGATGGCTGCTACGTCAAACCTGTCGTACCTGACTTTGACTTTTCTTATTTTTACACACACAAAGACTTTCGTCAAAAGTTACGCTCGTCTTAAATATGGATTCCTTGGTCATGGTAAAAGATTTTAGGTAGAAGATACATTATGTAATTATTTTCTTATTCAGCAATGAATTACTTACTACAGAAATACATCTAATGCTCGTTATTTGAAGATAATTTGCATTATTATGGTAGTTAGTCACGTAAGTGATATGTCCGTCTCTCACTAACTTAATAACTTAGTTTGTTTTGCGGTTAATTAGATTACTATAAATCACATAAATATACAATTATAATTAACTATTTATCAACAACAATTAATTACGTTTTGTTTTAAATTGTTAAATCATCCAGTCTATTGTTGCAATAATAATTTTAAATTGAGCTTGTATTTCTTTGTTACCATTAAACGTTACCTAAGTATGTAAGATTGAAGTAGGTTTGTAGGTACTTAACACCACATAACTTACCGATTGCATCATTCTAAATTATTATACGATAGTGTTAGTTGACTTTTACTTTGGGGTTCTAAACACCTACAATTAAAATGATAGCCGCTGATGAGACAATCCTACATACATTTGTAAAAACAACATTGGTAAAAAAATACCTTTGTGACATATCCAAAATTTTAATAAAATCTCCTCATTTATTAAAACCGTCAAAAACCGCATTTGTTTGCCACCAACATATTATTTAACATTTTTCCTTTACGGCAAGCAAGCGGCAAGCGCTACTACTGAGCATAAGGTCGTAGGTTCAATTCCCGGGTCGGACAAAGGGTTATTAGTCTGTATTTGTCCCAGGTTGATGGCAAGTGAAGAGGTGTATGAAAGATTAGACAGTACACTCTTACTCCGAAATGGTTCTAGTGCCTGCGACATGTATAAAAATATGCGATTATTAAAATGTCGGCTGTACAAATGAGCGGCGTGGCACGCGGACTATGCAGGTATTTACGGCACGGGTTATAGCAGATCTAGGGGGAATCGTGTCTCTCTCCTCTTTATTTTATACTTTCAAGCCTTTTTTCTGCGGCACATTTTGTATTAGCATCATGTTCCTAGAAGTTTAGTGGAGCTGTGCTGGAATTTTTGGTGATAAAGTAGGTAGGTATGTATAGTATAATGGCGTAGTGTGGGAGGCCCCCAGTAAGATGGACCGACGACCCTAAGAAGGTGGTGAAGGTGGAATGTGGGACAGACTGTATGCGGAAGGCTGAGGACAGGGTATAGCCTGATAGAGGCCTACCTCCAGCAGTGGGATACGATAGGCTGAGTTGTTGTTGTATAGTATACGTAACGAACGTAAACTAGGCAAAAGGAGTATGTAAGGATCGTAGCAGGTGGAGTTTTGTAGTTCCTGCCTACCCCCATGGGAAGAAGGCGTGATTCTATGTACGTATGTATAGTATGGGTAGGTAGTTAGAGCTTTGTGGTTAGTAGGTACTAATCAATTTAAACACCGTGTTCTGTTAATTTAATATAAATAAATAGTTTAATAAAAAGTTTTCTACAATTATAGTAGTAATAAGTAAATTGTTTTGTTTCTAACATACATTTTTGATCTTAGCATGCATACATAAAACTTTGTAGCGGTATCTAAAACGCCACATGCAAAAAAACGCGTCATACTGACGTCACGCAAATCCTGCACCTCGCAAGCAGAGTTTACCGCGCAACTAGCATATATACAAAAACTTCCCAACATCAATCGTTGGGCAGTTGCCCGCCAGACACAACACCCGTCTGGTCGGAGGATCCTCCCTTTTCTATGGAGTATGAGTGAACTTTACACCCTGTTCCTCATACCTCTATAACTTTTAGCATAACCTCACGCATGTATTCCCGATGAGATAGGCAGAGATGTACCTATAGTACTTACACCCACATTTCGCCAGTTATGTTTAAGTCCATGTCATAGGGGCGAGCCTATTGCCATAATCAATCGGACACAAATCCAAACTTTGGGCTGCAACTGAGTAATTCCCGATAGAAATACCCAATAACACTTATAACACTTTGCCCGACCCGAAAATCGAACCCAGGACCAGGAACTTAGTGTGCGTTTGCTAAAAAACTAAAATTCTACATGACGAGTCATAATCGAATAAAGAAAATATGAACCACGTCATTGTATCGAAAAAACCGTTTACATGAACGTCCACAATGCTACGGGCTATTAATTGCATATACGGGAAATAGGGCGATTACTGCCCTTATAGCCGTAGGCGCAAGAGTGTCACTAGCACGCGTAGTCAAAGATAAACCATGATCGGGAAGTCGCGTGGCGGCGCGTGCGGCCATTTCACAGTCACTGTATGTAGCCACAGTGCTATCTAGAGGTATCAGTTACTTATAAAGTATTAATAAAAATAATTTAAAAAAAAACTTATTGTCAAAAAAAAAAACAACTGACTTCCAAAAAAAGCACTATGAAGTGAAGAATGACAAAAAACGGAAGTTGATGTCTGTGGTTTGGTGTTTTCGTTGCTTGTCACTGACTTCTGAAATTAATGTTATTTTTCGCTTAGGTATAGTGTTTTTTCACTTCTTGCTATGTAAACAACAGTGACAGGAAATGATTACCTACATCATTAAAATATTCAAAGTGGGTTAATTACGTACATATTATTGAAACTTACTCAAAAACAACTCAAGCAAAGTTGGGAGGTATATGGGACTAGCGCGCGGGCTCCCTCTATCATATAAGAAAAAAAGAATCACGTAAATTGGCCTAGTAGATACTTCATCATGGAGAAATCGGTACAAAAAAAAATCGCCAAATGCATAACCTCCTCCTTATTTAAAAGACGGTTAAAAAGAATATTGAAATTGTATGTCGTAAGAAGAAAAAAATATAATAAAACAAATGTTAAATCAAACTACTGCACTAAATAAACTACGCTTGCCGAACAAATTCCACTACCGGTCTAATGTAAAAAATCAATTAGTTACGGCGTACGGACCCTTTACTTAACGTGGAAATCGAAAAAAGACGCTCCGATACCAAAGGGTACAGGCATTTCTTGTTAGCATAATTACGAACGACCATGTCTGCTCGTAGTAGGTAGTTGAAGAATAAAAATAATTAATTTAATTAACCGTGCCTCAGAAAGCACGTTAAGCCGTTGGTCCCGGCTGTCATTCGTAGATCTTTCACAGTCGTTACGGGTAGTCAGAAGCCCAACGGTCTGACAACCAGTCTTGCCATTGTAGAGAAGAAAATGGTCGGGACATATGCTTTTCATAACTGTCTAGTCTCATTAATTCATATATACATATTACCTATAGTTGATATCACCATTTGATTGATCATTATGCATGTTGGAAAACCCGTTAATATTTTAACGAACAGACCAAAGTAACTACTGCAATATAATTAGGTCCCGGCTGTCATTCGTTGATTTTTTACAGTCGTTACGGGTAGTTTGACAGACAGTCTTACCAAGGGGTATCGTGTTACCCAGTAACTAGATTGTGGACAGGCAGTCGTTCCATGTAAAATACTCGTATTCATCTGCTATGTTCGGGTCGGCTTCCAGTCTAACCAGAAGGTTAGACTGGAAGCCGACCCCAACATAGTTGGGAAAAGGTTAGGTAGGTTGATTGATTGTTCTTTGTGTGTGACAATTTCAGCCTATAAAAAGTCTTTGCTACTTTTATTTACTTTTTTTGCTACTTTTAATTTGTGCACAATTAAGTTCTACGAGTTTTTTTCTTTCCGGATATACTCACTAGTATAGGCTACGAAATTTAATAATAAAAACGATGTGCTACGAGTTTACCGAATATCTACCTTTACTATAACTGGCAAAATGTGGGTAAACTAAGGTAAACTTCTGTCTATCCCTTCTGGGAAAACTGGCGTAATGTTATGTTACCTACCTTCACTAGTACTACAAAATTGTACTAATAAAACTTGCTACAAGTTTTCCGGATAAAACCTATGTGCTACGAAATGATTTCACAAAAACTATGCTACGAATATTCCAGATCTACGGATTGCTGCGTCTATGCGCATGAGTGAGTGTGGTCGCGAATGTCGGAACGCGATCATTTGGCACGCGCCGCGCTATCTGCCATCTGCGGCCACCGTGCACCAATCGAGCCGAAAACACCCGCTAACCGCCGCAAATCCCACATTATACGTCTCATGCATGGAAGTAGCTTTTGAACCCGAGTGCTGCACAAACAGTGCTTAATAGACGCATGTAATGATCTATTGAAAGATTCAAGTGATGAATTAAGTAAACCCATTTAGTTTAGTTCGTTTAGCTAGGTTCATTGCTGATCTGTCAATTCCACGTGAGTTCTGTTTGTTGATTGATTTAATGGAAAATATTCCTTTGTTTGTATAGTTATATTATTTGTTTGATACTTTAGTCTTGAAAAATCGCTGTTAGCGATAAGACCGCCCATTGTGTGTTTTTTTTATGTTAAGTATATATTTTTGTGGTGTACAATAATATATATATATATATAAATTAATAATTGTGTGGCCCCTTGTAAAATTTCTTCATTTATATGTATCTGTAATATTTATGGTGTACATAATAAACAATATTCTATTCTAATTCTATTCATACCTTCTATTTTAATTTTTGCAGGTGTTCGATAATAACTCAACTTACCTATTTAGTTTAATAGGACTTAAACTTTTAAACCGCGCATTCTAAAATATAATCTAATAATTTTGAATTCATATATCGAGGATTTATTTAACGGTTCTTACTAATATGACGTGACGTGCCGTTTCGACCCCTAATCTTTATTCTGGTGTTAATGTGTTCGGGATTACACACCATTAAGTTCGGCTTTGCGTTCAGTGTTGCCGCAAAATAAATAAAGATTATTATAACTGCCTATTAAGTGCCGTGAGAAATATTTTTAAACAAAACACAGCATAGATTGTTCTCTATGGTCGGGAATTGTCCTTATCATAAGTCATAAGCATAACTGTTTGAATAGTAAAGTCTCATTAATTCATCTGTGTTAGTTGAATTCACGATTTGATTGATCATTAAGGCTGTTGGAAAACCCGTTAAGATTTAACGAAGAGACAAATGTAGCTACCGTAATAGGTTCTTAATTAGGTTAGAACTGCATAATGATTTAAAAGCTCGTTTAACTAACAAGCTTGTTTAACAAAAACAACAAATTACTAGGTATTGCTGGGCAAAAAAGTTGTGAAATTTCCTGGTAGAACTATCCAGGAAAGTTTAAAACTTCCGAATACTTGGATACGTACCTAGATATTATGTGAGTTACGACAAAATCAAAGGGTATTGATACCTAACCTGAGTTTTATCAAACCAAAAAGTCCTTGATTTGGTATTCTACGTACGCTGAAGCTAATAACTTTCATATCGTGAAAACGAAAGGGTCTCCACAAACAATATAGCCTTTGACTGATCTACTTCACAAGTGCCTTTGTTTTGTCCGAACAAAGCTTTGATTGGTGCAAAATTCCCTGAAACATGCAGACAAATATTTGCTTTTATGAATTCGGACGCAGGAAATAATAAAACCGTAAAAGCTTCATCAATATAATACCAATGTATTTTATGTATTTAATAGAATAGAATAGAATACAACTAATCAATTTCAACTTTGTTGGGGTCGGTTTCCAGTCTAACCGGATGCAGCTGGAATACCAGTGTTTTACATGGAGCGACTGCCTATCTGACCTCTACAACTCAGTAACTGGGTAACACGATACCCCTTGCTAAGACTGGTTGACAGACTTTTGGCCTTCTGACTACCCGTAACGACTATCAAAGATTTACGAATGACAGCCGGGACCAACGGTTTTTATGCCTTTATCCAATTAAAATGGCCGTGAGTTTACAAAAGAGTTGTTGAATCTGAACGAATTAGTGCAATTAAAATTCTTCGACCAAGATCCCATTCACCAAAACGTTTAAGGATTTTAGTCATGAACTCCTTAGTAGAGGACATTAATCTTAGATCACACTTATCATTTAATTAGATCCGTGTCGAGTGCCCTTGCGGCTTCAATTTTATTTTATAACGTCATACACACGTCTCTCCCTTGCTAACTATGCCACAAGAATGAATATTCTCTCGTTTATTTTGAATATATTCCTGCTAAGATTTTTATTACGGTGACATAAAGTTTAAAATGGAATGGCTGTTTGGTTTGGAAACAGTAAAATGATAAGTGTTTCGATAGCTGGCGTGCGTCCCTACTGTTACGGCGGTCGTATTCTATTCGCTACTGGGCAGTTGATATGGCAAATTAATAGGGCTGTCAAACGATTAGAATTAAAGTTTTTGTAATACCTAGTTAAAAATAAATAACTAAAATATTATAACAGTAAATGTACCTATTGCTTAGTATAACAGGATCTTAAATTAACTAGGTTTAACGCTAACGCTAACGCTAGGTTAACTAAGGTAGCGTTAAAACTAGTTATTTTAAGTGTAAAGAAAATTATACTTATAGTATAATTTGTTACAAATCAAGTCCTGTAACACAGCGTTAATGAGGAAAAGTGTTTTTTGTATGGGTCCTACATACATATACAATAAATTCCCAGATGTTATAAAAAATGTTACAATAAAAACTTTAAAAAGAAATTAATGGTCTTCCTAATAGAAAGATCTTATTATTCGATTAATGTTTTTTTAATAGACAAAACTTTTGAATCGGCAATGTACTCGTATTATAAATATAATTATTATTATTTTGAACATATGGATCTAATATGCGTTTATTTTTAATTTTATTTTAATATATGAACAATTTATTGTAATAATTCTAACTGTGACATTTTAATTTGTTATTTTATTTTTAGATACTTAGCTTCTTAATAATTATTATAAATTTTGCGAGCCTATTTCCAGGTAGAATGTACATAGCTCACTCCTATCTACTCCACCTGAATTTTAATGTAACCTACATTCGTTGCAAATAAATGATTTGATTTTTTGTTATAGTATATATAACTTTTTGAAAGTGAAAAGCTTAATGTGTAGATATTTCACACTTACTTTACAAATACTCATCAATCAAGGGCATTACCTTCCTGCCCTTATCCTTCTATAGAAGTTTTAGCATGTCTTTCAAATTCTATAACCTTAAAACCTAACATTTATTTTTTGAGATTTGAAAACATTAAGTTAACTATATAGAATTATTTCTAAGAACTTACTTAACATTTTCTATGTTAAACTCATAGAACACTACTTTTTTATTAAAAAATAATAATCAAAAAGCACGCAAACCCTGCACTAGATGTGCATTAGGTATCTCTTGCGCATCCCCGCCGGATATTGAGCCCCAAACTTAATCACGTCCCTCTTTACAATATTAAACAGTATATTTTTTGTCCTGCTCATTACACACCGTACTATTCCCACGAATTTAATTTTTTTTCAAGATACGTTTTATTATTTTTACGATTAGTTTCGTGAAGTAATGCGTTCACGCCGCATAATTCTACGGTGGAATGGACTTTTATTTTTGAATGAACGTGTCCGCACAATAGATGTAGTGTGCATTTAATTCTATATAATTTAATAGTCACCAAACGTCTGTGGTGCCTTTTATAAAACGCAAATGGGATTGATAGTCATGGTGTGCATGAATGGTCGTTATATCTGCTGCAGACTGCGGAGCATTAATTATAATATTAAGGTTGATACTTACTCGTTTTGTCGATCTTTTCAGTTCTTCGTGCTTCATTACTGCTTTGTAGTCGATTCGCCCGAAACGGGTGAATCGACATTTTTAAATAATATTATTTCTTCTAAACGCTCGACTCGCACGAAGTTAATTTATTTGTGGGTGAATCGACAACTCCAGAAATATGTATTAGGCAAATGGCACATTTTGAATTTTATCCATAACTATTTAGCATCCACCGTCCTATAGCTGCGTAGTAATTCAATACGGGTACAAATGAAAGTATTTCAATACAAATTGCTTAATAATACTTATCCGTACGTTTCCGGGAAAGCCATATGACGCGAAAAAAGAAATAAATATACGCGCCATAAAAAAGAGTATACTGTATTTAAATTTCGATCGGAGCCGGGGTGATAGGGATGCAGATGAGTGACGTCACGTGTGGCTACTGCTCACGATACTCTCCCCCACCCGGGCTAATTGTCACCCCCCATTAACGAGACTTTCATTTGATTTTACAGGCGTAAAAGTATTCTTTGCTTCTGTGAAACCTGCCCGTATTTCGATTAGCAGGTAGATATGTCTTTGTAGATCCCAAATTAATTAATTATTCTTTTCATTGTTGTCCTCAGGAATAAAAGAAGCGTGGGCTTTGTGCACTAGTTTTGCTTTTCTTTTTTTTTATGATTTTGCTGAATTCATTAAGCAGATTCTCTCTTTAGCTCTCTATACCGTTTCAAAAATATGATATATTTCTAGTTTAATTAAAAATAAAAGTAAAACATCTTTTTTCATAACCGAGAAAGTTCTAAGATAATTCAGGGCTGATTTTTCCAACGCCAGATAACTTTATCGAAGGAATAATTTTGAATTTTTGACAGTTCTTTCATACAAAAATTGTCAGACGTCAATTTTATTCCACGAATATATCTGTCGTTGAAAAATTAGCCCTAAGCAAAATTAACCTTTCCTGTCTCGTCATAATATCAATCACTTATAAAGAGTCGACGAGGTAGAATGTGGTGAATTAATTATATACGTAACTTATAACTGTTTGCACGGCAACAATATAACAAGAAATTGTTTTTCAATAAACATAACTTAATCTTCTCAGTACATTTTCCGAATGCGGGGTTATACGGCGGGGAGGTAAGCTAATACGTGGGCCGAAGCCGGTGTATTTGTCAACGAGGCTGGGGCCACGCAATCTTAAAATCAATTTTCATTTATTCGCGGCTTAGCTTCACTAGCTCAGTGCACGCCTTATGATATGCACAGACTTAGGTGAGGAATAGAGCGGGCTTTTTCTATATTCTTGGGTTTTAAAACGTCAGGTAATTTGTACCCCCCGTTCTTCTTCTTAGGGTGTCTAAATGAAGTCGGCCCAGAATTTGGCTTCGGCATAAGCGCCGTGAGAAGTGATGGCCCATGGTAACGGCCTTATAGACGTATGAGGAACAGGGTGTAAAGTTCACTCATCCTCCATAGAAAAGGGAGGATCCTCCGACAAGACGGGTGTTGTGTCTGGCGGGCAACTGCCCAACGATTGATGTTGGGAAATTGTATCTATGCTAATTGCGCGGTAAACTCTGCTTGCGAGATGCAGGATTTGCGTGACGTCAGTATGACGCGTTGTTCGCATGTGGCGTTGTAGATACCGCTACAGCCTTTTTTTTTTTGTTGGTGGGAAATCATTAAAAGACCTCTCCCGCTCTGGGCTGAGCGGAAGGGCGTGTCAGACTTTTACTGACTAACCCGACTGCCTGACCCACCCGTGTTCCTTCAGTTGGCAGCAGCAACTCTTCAGCAGGGGCCACAGTATCTCTATCGAATAACCCGCAGCCCTGGCAGATGGTAACGGCCCCGACTTTCGAGTTGTAGGTCGTGGGTTCGATCCCAGGCAGGCGCTTTGCTTTGTGTAAATAATCTTATCACCACTACCCGAAATGGTGAAGGAAAACATCGTGAGCAAACCGGCAAGTCCCAGTACCAAAAATTCGAAGACATGTGACATCTACCAACACGCATTGGGCCTGCGTGGTAGATTACAGCCTACTTCTTCTCGTAGAGTGGAGGCCTGTGTCCCAGCAGTGGAAACATTTTAGGCTGAATATGCTATAGGCGCTGTCCTAATAGAAAGCGATCGTCACGCCAATATGTTCGTGATAACTTTGTATAGGCACAGCGACTTATGCGGAGAATACGGACTTTTGTATTCTAAGCAAAGTTGAGGTTCTAACTGTAACAGTGTCTATGAAATAGGATTCATCACGAGCTCCATACAGCGTGAATGGGCGTTATAATTACGTGCAGATTTTTTTTTCATTATTTATTTATTTATTAGGGACATCAGTTATATGCTACAAATACTTAAACTAAGATTTAACAAACATGTAACCCACACCATTGTCTACGTTTTAAGTAAAGGTTAAAAGTGCTAAAGACAAGTGACAAAAAAGGAAAAAAATAGTCGATGCCACAATATTGCTGTGTTACTTAGCTTAGCTTAATTAAACTTAAAATACTCGCTAAACTTATGTAATACTAAACCAAAAATAAAAGCATAAGGAGCGCTCCGCGCAGCGCTGAATCGTCTTTGGAGACCTCCTTTCTTGAAGAAATTTCCTGCAGGTAATTTTACGAATTCTTCAGACCGTATACGTATGCTCCCAAATACACTACATTTTCCTGTTCACTGTGTGGTACCTACTTGGTGGGGCTACTCGGTAAAGGCTGTCCTATTCCTTGTAATAATAAACAGTCACCAATTAGTATGCGATGATTAAGGAAATATTCATCAGCAGTCTGGCTCATATTCACGGTTCATGAACTGCTGCAATGCTTGTAATTTTAACGGATTGAATAAAAAAAAAATCTTGTGCTCCAAAGAACATTTGGCCTTCTCTTGGGCTTTCTTAAGTCTACCTAAACGTATGGCCACTACTCCGGCGAATAACGTCGGTTGGCGTGGGCCGGCAAAATCTTTACAAATGTGGGCCGTTATCGTGCCGGCCGATTGACCGGCGCGCCTCCCGCCGCCCGAACATTTCTCACTCTGAAAAATAACGGATTTATTTAATTTTATGGCCCCGCCGCGTGCTGAATGGACGATTGGGTAACAGTGACGCGCCGAGGGTTGCCCGACTTCATTTGTTCTTTTTTCATGTCTTTCTTGTTTTTATGTTTACTTACGGATACCCGTCGTAGTTACGGACTACGGTCGGTGATGTGGATTTGTTTTGTAATACCATACGGAATATCGTTTTATTGGTATTGTAATTTGTTCTGTTTATTATGAAACCTGAATCAAAATGAGATCAAAGCTAGTAGTTAGCGTTGGCTACTTTGTTAATGAGGTTAACGGGTTAGTGCGAAGGGGATTGGTGAGCTAAATGTTAATGTGGCTGCCTTGTAATTAATTAGTAACGGAGGTTGTATGTAATCATATACCTAATATTATTTGTAGATGTATGTATGTATAAGCTAACAGACTTAAAATAATATTAATAATATGTACATGTATATAAAAAAGAAGGAAAAGAATCATAGGACATCAAAAAATATCTGTATATTAAGTATATGTAGGAATAGCTTGTTAGGTGGTCTTAACATCATAACATTTTGAAAAGTTCAAGGAAACATATTTTTAATTTATGTCTATTGAAGACATGTCTGGATCGTTGAAGATCTGAAATGTTTCGGAACTTCTTGAACATAGTCAGGTAAGGAACACGGGTGACGATTTCTTTACCTTTGTGGGATTTTATAGACCAATTTATTATTTCTAATACTTTATTTGCAAAAGATTAAATCATAACTTCCTACAAATCATCACGTAATGATCAACGACCCACAATCCTTAAATTTTTCGTAATCGCGGTCTAGTTTTATGACTGCGGACCGTTTATCAACTAATTTGTGGATTAGTATAATGCCCCCATCACACTGTTTACGTTTCCCATGGCATCCGTGACTCAACCGTGGGGTATGAGACTGATCTCATTATTTAAATCCCCGTACATAATTTTTGGATGTCACGATGGTGCAGATTCGATTCGCACGAAATTAGGGAAGTTTGAAGTTTTTTACTGCTTTTTACGGATGTTAGGAGTTATTGTCTGTGGTTCGTGGATCTAGTTATTGTGTCTTGGTGCTGTTAACTCGTTGTCGTGGTTTATACAAAAAGAATTTCGAAAATAAATTTATAGAGATTTTTGTGTTTTTAGTGAACATATAGCCAGAAGGCGTCGTAGCAGACCACGTAGAAGATGGCGTGACGTGTTGCTGAAAACAAACGACCAGTGGTCCACTTTATCCCTGGATCGAGTGAATCGAAAGAGCTGGAAGTCATAGGGAGAGGCTTATGCCCAGCAGTGGGGTGATGCAGGCTAACAGTTACAGTGAACACATTATAATAGCAATCAAAAAGGTTTCACTCTGAAATTATCAACTATTTAGTGCTACCTATGAGTTGTGATCTGAGTATCAATAGATTATCTTATAATCTGCCTGTTTTGAACGTAACTAATTCATGTTTCCAATCTTTTTTCCAACTGTCATAATAGTGGGCGCTGTTGACAATCATAACACTTCACGGCTGTTGCGCCCGCGCATTAGTTTTTTGTCCGTTTTTTGCTGCACCACGAAACTAAAATTAACATTTATATTACACTTAAATGCCCCGTTTTATCATTGTAAGGTTATCTGAGTACATAGTGACCTTATTTTTTAATGTCTATGATCTTTTTTGTTTTATTTATAGTTAATTAGGAATTTATCGAGATCATGGCGTTTTGGTGTTTTCTCTAGATTTAGATTAGTTTACACAATAACGTTTGTGATTGCTATTTCATTGTTGTTTTTATTTTTCTTATGTTTAATTAAATAAGGTGGATATAATGTTAAATTCCTTAAGGGAGGGGGACTCCTAATTGAAATCTTTAAGTTGTTTAAGAAAGGCTGTTGTCGAAACAACTAAGTGAACATTATTCAAATAAGTGATGCGGAGTTGACGCAGCCTGTGCTGTTTTACTTAACGATTTACTGCGTTATAGATACTTATACGTAGGCTGGTTTACATCATTTTATAATTAACACAGTACATTTTCTGCATGATAATCTTGGAACATATTATGAAGGAGGCTCAATTAGATATAGGTATAATAGGTCAGGGTAACTACTCCCTAATCACGAAATCCGTAGTTTCGGACAAAGTTACGGGTTCCTATTCCGTATCACCTACAGACATTAGATTGGTTCGGACCCGGAACTGAGAATGAATGACAACTGACAACACGATTGGACAGCTGTCCCTACTCCCGATGTGTCTGCCCGTCCGAAAACATAACGCTTGACGCTTGTTTTGACGGATCAACTACTTTCGACGTTCGTTGACCAACTTAGAAAGTAGACCCAGGTGCATGCTGTATTGATGATATTAACAATTATAATTATGTAAATACATATGTACCTACTTGTTACGGTTGCGAATCATATTTTGTTTAACATACAACCTGACACTGAAAACATGTACAGTCGCCAAAAGAGATAAGTAACCAGGGCAGTCGGATATAGTTGAAGTTTAGTAAGAAACCGATGGATTTCTTCTAATGTTTAATTTGATGAATTAACTGTTTGTTTACTATTAATTCAATAAAAAAATATCCAAAACCATCAATCCGTTTCTTACTAAGCTCGTACTATATCCGACGATCCTGGTTACTTATCTCCTTTGTTGACTGTACATAAACTGGTTAAATAAATAAAAGCCTCATACATTTTCAAGCCTCCACGAAATGGTTTCCAAACGCTAATAAAAAGGGCAAGTTTAATTCGAGCAGTCAGTCAGTTTATTCGTGAACTCGTCACGTGATATGGAATCAGTTCGCGTGAGAACCTTAACTCGTTATTAGCACACTTTGTAAACTGAAGGAAGGTGCTTTCATTTAATTTATGCAAATTCCAGTTTGGTTGTTTTCTTAGCGAAGGCCCGCTAAGCGATGGGATGTGAGCTGGGAGGTTCTTTCAACTGTTAAGCTAGCTTTGAGTTTCTAAGCCCATTGTTTATAAGTATAGGTATGTCTGTATGCTCATGGATCTATGTATACTGTAGGTCTATATGGATGATGGTGTTGGATGTCGAAAATAATGTCTGTATTTTGTTTTGATCGACTTTGTTTTAGGATTTAAACGTAAGCCAGTAAACGGGTTTTATTTTGTAGAGTTGAAGAGTCTTAATGGTGGGGTACTGCTTATTAAACATTCTATAACTAACATAATTATGGTTTCGTTAAATTACTTCTTTCTTAGATTGTAATTCTTGAACAATGTCGTGCTTACAATGCAATATTATTACACATCAGGATTCATTCGTAAATTACATTCAATACAATACAATTTCCATCAATCTATCCACCTTCTCAAACGTTATCGAAGACTAATCGTCGACTTAGCCACCTCTGTCGAAGGCGTCATCAGTTTCCACCACAATAGCCGCCAACAATGGCCGGGTACTGCGCACAAGGGCCGACAATAGTGGAGTTTACCCTGCAACGGCCGACAATAGTCGCGTTTACCCCACAACAGCCGCTCAATGGTCAGCCGACGATCCCTTTTGTCGAAAAACTCGGAGGAAACAACCTGATAAGAGTGATTAATTGGTTTAAGTCGAATTCAATGAAAGCTCGGAACCCCGACGTTTTTTGTAAGTCGGATAAGCTCGGTTATAATTCTATTTGGAAAGAAACATTGTTCGGGGTTTTTCAGGTGTAGTGTTGTATTTCAGTACCTAAATGAGAACGTTTAACGTTGGTAAATGGGAATGTGTTGGTTATTCTTAAAATATTTAAGTATTTTATTAAGAATTTATCTATAACAATCTTGCGCTAGAAGAACTCATTCAATTATTAAAACACCACGGCAGTGCCTAGTTTGGGACCCGCTGTTAAATCTGTTTTAAGTATTCTGTTGGATAGAATTTCATGCCATGTTACTTGTATGTTTGTGAACTATGTGTAAGTTTATCCAGTAGCCACTTTAAATACTTACTAAGATGCGAAATAAACACATAAGTACGGGGATCTCGAAATTAAGGTCAAAATTTGCATTTAAATGCATTATATTGGTGGCCCACCTTTACAATGGGGAATGATTATTGTAATGCAATTTCTGTATTAATATAATACAAGTATTCGAACCTAACAAAGCGATAAGTGTTTCAATTGAATAAAGCGTACAATAAGATCTAAACAGGTTCTGTTTGTAGTGCTACTAAATAGAATAAAAAATTATGTGGTATTCATCAAAACCAGGTTGACTGTAGAGGGGCGTCTAAGTCATTGCCAAACTAAAACTCATTGAATTCGGGGCTCTATGAAAGGGGTATAAGATTTGAACAGTCAATGCAAGATTTAACTTTTTGTCGAGTCATAAAGGTCTTTTGATATTAACCCTTCGTCTGGTAGACTGTACGGGTGCTTCCGACTGAGCGACTCACAAAACGCCGCTGAAAACGCGTAAAAGCCCAGTTGATTTGTGAGCGTACATGTCTCGAGTTACCCGGCAATAAATTAAATGTGTATAGAAAATGAATGCGTCAATACGTTTCCCCAACCCTGTTCGCACTCGTAGTGATGTTCGTAAGATTTATCGATGAGCTTCGTATCAGACAAGTTTCATATTCTACGACTTGTTAGTCTGACATGCACAGATATAATTGACGTATGCATGTTGCTTGTTGTTAGCTTGTAATGATAAATGCGTTTCGTTGGCAGTTAGCGTTACTAACAGGTAACTGTGGCAATGGTAACCAATTATAATTTATTTATGAATATAGAATACAAATACTTTTGAGTGAGTATTTTTCAAAATATCAACATGAACTTACTTTTAATACTAATATATACTATATACAATTATATACAAGTATAAAATACGAAAAAATATAGAATGAATATAGAATATTAAATTAGATATGAATACTTATTATTTTAATGGACGTAGAAATAAAAAAAAAGTAATTATAGAGCTACTAGCTGTTTATATAATTATCTAAAACTAAAATAAACCTAATCATTAGACTATGACATCGTCTTATTACTTAGGTATTAATACGGGTACTAAATACTTTAAATACCAATTAAGTAATCATAAAGTTAATGTTTCTTTAATTAAATTAAAAGGCAAGTACTGGGGCTTCAATTTTAATGTACTTACGTAAAGCCTATCACATAATAACATTAGAGAGATAGTTGAATGGAGCTTATTTGCACTGTAGTCTTTCTTTGTGGTGCTGTTTATTTTTTACCGACTACTGCAATCTGGAAGCTTTTAAAACAGCCAATAATATGTTGTGTTAAAATATTTTCTATTTTTATTTATTTATTCAAAATCTGTATTTACAATAGGTAACTAACATAAAGACTGCCAAACTGCATAACAAAGGGGCAATTCTTGTAATTCCCGTTCACTGTCCACAAAGTAGACACAATAGTTATACAATCAACCTGAACCATAATTATGTGGTTCATGGGACAGGGAATGGGTTAAGAACCTTCACAGTCTGATCTCAGTTTGAATCTGTCAAAAATACCTCTAATTTACCTACATTTTGAAAAAATTTTGACATTGATTGTCACTGATATGAAATTACGATTAGATTTTGAACATTTTTAATTACGGGGCATGGCTTTCATTTGTCCTGCTCTAACAATAGATTACAAATAATGAATTTTGATAATTAATGTGCTTGTGTAAATAATTTAATTGTGCTAAGGACTGATTTTTCCAACGCCAGATAACTTTATCGGAGGAATAATTTTGAATTTTTGACAGTTCTTTAATACAAAAACTGTCAGACGTCAATTTTATTTCAAGAATAAAAATTATCAGTCGATTGCAAAATCGGCCCTAAGTAAATATACTATAATATGTAGATATATAGTATATGTCAAAATATTATAGTTTAAATAGATTTTTCAATATATTTTTCAAGACAAGTGTCTCGTATATCTCCGGCGGGCGCGTATCGATATGATTGCCGTCGCTCCGCTCAAACCCTTGATTTTTGCGGGACGTGCTCTGAATGGATCGCAAATTGACACAGAACGCCTTGCGTTCGTTCCGATTTGTTTGTACCCAATTTAAACGTATTCACCTAAGTGTTAACTTGTATTATGATTCAAAAAACATTCGCTTTCAACATTTGTATCAAACAAAACTTGTTTTAGGACATCGCTAAAGTTTTTTTACCTACATTGACCATCAAAAGATTCTCAAGATGATGGTCAAGACAACCCAAAATGGCTTATTAGTCGATTCGCACGAATTTACTTGCCCGAATCGGGCGTATCGTCTCTTTAGATATAAAATTCAAATTGTGCCAATTCGTGCGAGTCGCCTACAGAAAAAAAAAAATTTAAAGTTACGATTCGCCCGTTTCGGGAAAAAAAAAATTCGTACGAATCGATTAATAAGCCGGTCAAGACTAAACATGTCTCCGCAATCCGTTATACAAGCACCTACAGGTTCCAGACTTCAATGTAAGTGAATTTGTATGAGGACATGTTTACGACAGTAGGTACATTAACATTTTTCCACGCAACTATGTACCCTCTTGAAATATAATTAAAAACTATTATGGTAGTCAGTTATAAATCATTCTTTATTGCACCCCTTCCACGTAGACTTAATTGATTCAATGCAGAAGTGCCACCATAAACTGATAACAAGGTACCGGTCTAAGTGAAGAATAATGCATTTATAACGTTTTTGTAATATTACTGCTCATGGTCGTGCCCGCCGTGTATAATATCAACTTAATGCTTTCAATTTCTGTATCATTTTAGATGTACTCGCACGTTATCGCAGGTTCGTTGTGTTATTAATTCGTTACAACTCTTACTACGGGACCAACCCTGAAATCGTGAAAAAAAAATCAGTTGATCCATACATTATGTCGAGTTATGCGAACATAAATCTATGGATTAACTGATTTTTTTTCCATGATTTCAGGCTTGGTCCAGTAGTAAAAGTTGTTCATAATGATGAGTACAATGACCCCTTTTAAGGATTAAAACGATCAAATTTTCACGGTGTAGACATAGTTCAGGGAATTCCTATTTAGTGTCCCAAAATAAAGGTATATTGTTAGTTACAAATGTAAAAATAGAACACCTGTTTTGGGTAATATCTGCTTATTAAACCGCTAAGAGGAAAACCACATATGTAGTTGTTTAAAGAGAAGGAAACATGATATTAGAAGAAGAATAATATTACATAATATTGAAGGTTTAATGGAAAGACCGTGAGATATACATAGTTGCAAAATGTTTTATTTCAACCCAAACAAACACAGGAGAACAATACTTTATTATTAAACTTTTAAACACGCACCATATCATCAGAAGTTGGGTAGAGAGCGAGAGAGCACAGACAACTGACAAGCTAATGTCAAACGACCATAGACAATAAATATTTTTTCATTTTCTTGTGTTGTCATCAACATACGAAAAGTAGTTAATAATTGTAATCAGCGGGTTAATTGCGTAACACACTAACAGTAGCAATGGCTTTAATTTTGGCAGATCATCAGCATTCATTGCGTTATTTACGTTGCTTAGCAGACAAACTTTTCGAACATATGAAGCAATGGGTTAGCAATATCCTTCAAAATAACTATGATTGAAAGTGTGTGCATTATGTATTTAGAGTGCTGACTGCTGCTTGTCATAATACCTCCAACTGCGTTGTACCTACTTAGGTAAAGCTATTCATAAATATTCTTTGATTTATCTACCTTTTAATAAAATAAACCAGATCATTTTTAATATACTCAAGTCCCTAAAACCAAGACCCAGGTAACCCGCGGGGTAATTGCATAGACACACATAAAATGACAATTGATAGCAATTTCATTAATTTTGACAGTTCCACCCCGTCCACTGCTTTATTTACATTGTTGAGCAGACGAATCTATTAAACATATGAAGCAATGGATTAGAAATATTCTTCAAAACTCTTGAATTATAATAATACGCAAGTAAGGTGCAGATATCAAACGTTTTCTAGTCAATTTTATGTTTGTTTCAGTAGAAACCTCTGATTTTTTCAGTTCTATGTATTAAGTTATTTTGGTTGTATTGCTCATGTTATTTATTAAACTGATCTCATTTTATTTTACAGTTGCACTACTCGTTATTGATGTCATAGAAAACCTCTGAATTGTTCAATGTTTTGATAAGCATAAAAATATTCGAATAGGTAGCATTTGTTCCTGTCATTTTTAAACCGATCTTATACTCGTATTACTTGTAGCATACTTAGCAGATAGAGCATCAAAAAGATCATAGGGTTGTGCTATAGTCCTGCGACGGGGAGGGGTAGGGCTGCTAGTGTGGTCACAAAGCAATGAATGAGACGTCGCCGACGAGTTTTACCAATGATGAATGGCCTTCCTTCGCGTTGTGTTATAATTGCCAGTTAGGTAGTTTCACCAGAACTGCTCGTTCAAACTTAAGGAAACTCACACACTGCATCATATTGCGACATAAACAAACTTAGGTACATTTTGTCCAATAATGTTTATTTATTTGTGAGCACATCGCGATTCTTGTTATTGTGGTGAATAATTGATTTCGCTATAGAAAACATACGCAGAAATGTTTATTTTTAACATACAAGTTACAACTTAAGCGCCACTGCGCTGCGTACAAGGAAAATATAGCGTATTAATAGACTCCCGATGGGAATTATCTTATTAGATTATTTTAATTGCAATGCATACGATTTTAATTAGTCATTCATCAAATGGACAAACCTGTTACATGATACTGGTAATAAAATATACCAATGTATTCTACACAGTAACGCAATGGACCGATTTTAATTTGATTCAGTATCGTTTTTATTTAGGCCTAAATGCGATACCGCGCAAAATCTGCCCACTTACAGAGTTAAGCGTCGTTTCAGCTACAAAAGGCCGTAACATCCGCGGCGGCTTTGTGCGAAAAGCTCCACAAGTACGGAGCTTTCGTAAGGGGAAAGGAAGGGCATCACACCCCGCCTCGCGCGGGCGGCAGCGGCGGCGTGTGGCGTGTGGCGGCTCGCGGCTTCCTCCCGCTCGGCGCGCATTCGCTCCGTGGCGGCCGCGGCGAGTGTACGTCCACGTGTTTCAGTCACGAACCGGTCCGCGATCGCGACAAAACTTTTCAGTGCGGTGAAAAACATTATTTTCCGAATACGCAAAAATGAACAAGATTTTTCTGTGCTGTGATTTTTTATAACTGTGTAAAGACTAATCGAGCGTAAGAGTGTTTTGAAGAGGCTAATTAGGGGTTGCTAGACTAATTGGCTGGGCCGGCGTTTCATGAAGGTGAGCCGACTTTTATTTCCGTTCGGCAATCCCTCTAATTGCGTCAATTAGTGTAATGCGGCGACAGCTTTGAAGAGTCGCTTAATGATCTCTACACCGACCACCGGACTCTACACTTTGAAAAACTATTAAGTCAGTGAAGTACCTGAGGCTATGGTTTTTAACTAATTACTCATTAGTTTAGTGTATGGATTACGACGCTTATCACTTAGAGGGATCTTTTATTTTAATATGTTTTAGTTATTAAGTTTTAGTTATTAATTATTTTTCAACAACTCTACATTACTCATAAGTCATAGATATATTAATTACATTACGTCAAACTCTTTTAATATTGAACTTAGGTATAGGAGATATTAAGATCTGTGAGTTAATCCGAAAATAACTTACCTTCGGTTTATTTTACTTTTTCAAAGTTCTTCAGCGAACTTTTAATACAAAGTTAAAAACAAGACATTACAAATGTTTATACAATAATTGCTAAAATGCGATAAGTTTATATATTTCACAACTAAAATAATTAGCTGTGAAATATATAAACTTATCGATATTTGATAAGAGTTTATTATTTTACAAAATAAAAATAAATGTTTTTAATGTAAAATAAAATAATCGGAAGGAAATAAATATCCTGCTGTAAGTGAAATATCATCCTCAATGATAAGTTAATTGTTTTTTATGTCGCTCTTAGTGGTTGGGTTATCATGTAGTGATAACTAGTACAACCACATAAAACACAATTAGTTTATACACAATAATAAATTAAATTCGCGTAGGCGTGAGTACTTGATAAGGCGAGCCACATGTATTATAAGCAACAGACAATTTCCGGAGAGAGTGTCAATAAAAGTTGATAAGAATTGACGCAAGTTCCGTCAAAGAGTTGAAGAAGTTTTTTTTCTACAGACAAAATTTTCTTCGAAAGTACTATCAGGATATTTTTCTTCTACCTATTTACTAAATAATTTGTAGTCACCTTCACTCCTTTTTTAACGATTAAGAATACTTTATTACCAAATTAATTTAGATTTTTACAATTAATTACGTAACATAACAGATAATAATTATTTTTAATGAGTAAAAGGACGCAGTAAGGTAAATGCTTTAATTAAACATGATACTAATTGGGACCTGCGTTAAAAAATAATGATGTATAGTTGCAAAAAGCATTCACAATCAATGTGCGCTGATTAAGATAACTCGCAACTAATTGACATTAAGGAAAAAATAAACCATAAGAACAGTAACACATAAAAAATAATGCACATCGTGAAGCATTAATTTTGCAAGTTGTTTTTTGGCATCGAGGTGATTAAAAATGATTTGATATCTTCAAAATAAACTTCCTATGTTTTATATTTTTTCTTCGTCTTTGCCAATGGTCTTTTTATTCATATTATCATTCGCCAGCCCCTATCCCAATTTATTTGCGGTCGGCGAATCATGTCTTTTTCATATAAAATACCGTTATTGATATCCTACTTCCTACTAATATTATAAACGTGAAAGTTTGTTTGGATTGATGGATGGATGTTTGTTACTCTTTCACGCAAAAATTACTGAACGGATTTGGATGAAATTTGGCATACAGATAGTTTATAACCAGAATTAACACATATGATAGTTTTTATTCCGATTTTCCCACGGGATCGAAACTTATGCAGGTGAAACCGCGGGGCGCAGCTAGTTATTGATAAAACAACAGTAGTAGCAGAAAAGAGATGAATAAAAGTCAGTCTGCGATATAGTTCCAGAATTCCAAAAATATAGAAATGCAACATTGCCGACTAAGTTCAACTCCTGAACTCCAACAAATCATTTAAGAAGTTAAATAATAATAATATATTCTTTATTTCGGGCTACAAGCACTCACAACCCATACAGTATTAGTAACAATGACTTAAAAATTATGTAAGTAAGCTTTTACAGACTAAAGTCACTAAAAATGACGTGACCCAACACACGTTGGCACGCAACAGCAGTTAAAAGGCAAAGCTAAAATAAGAGTACAATCATTCTTCTAAACAAATCAACTTTTATAATAAATAAACCAGAACTCGATTGCACATCATTCGAAGAACACTATAAAAACATGAAGTCCTTTCTCTGCGAAAGGTAGAGCGCTCAAGTTAAGCTCAACATCGTTATCGCGAGCTAATTAGTGCTAAAATAACATTTATTATCAATTACCAAGAAAAACTTCTTCATAAGCTTTTAATACTATAAAAATACTTTATAGTTTATGTCGGCCATTTTATTTACAAGAAACAAATATGAAAATTGTAAAAAGAAACAACATTATTGCCATACCTACTTAATTAGATACTTGAAGCAAAACTAACATCCCGTCTCCCATCTGTGTGGGCTAACGCGACAACATTATTCATAGACAACAAAAATCAATATTAAAAACTGTCGTTTGTGTACATAGATCCATATTACACGGAACACCAAAAACAAGAAAGCATCTTTTTGCTACAAAAAGACAGCGCGGCTGTGGCGCTGAGCGCAACATCGTTGTCCCAAAAGCCAATTAGAATCCCGTATCCGGCTTGTTTATTCTCTAATTAGCAAGTATCTCATTAGAGCTACATCACTAGCCCAGCCAGTGTAGCAATGCCTCATTCGTTTTAATTATAAACACTGCCTCCTTCTGTTCTTATAATTACCGTGCACAATTAATGGACAACATTTTATTGCTTATCTTACGCATAACGAATGTTTATACAAAATGGATTAACGACGCTCCACTTGTTTATCGGGTTTTTGTTATTTTTTTGAGTTGCAATATTATTTTTATAGGAATTTGTGCTATTCGCATTAAGGTTAGCAAGGAATATATCTTGCGTCAAGTACACGATTCTTTTTATAAGTCTGTAATGAATGACTAATGAACCAACGATGTCTGCAATTAGCCTCTTTTAATTATTATATTGAAAAATAAGTCTTAAAATATTTCTGCAATAAATAAAATAAAACGATTTCGTAATTATAAAGAGTAACGATATCTATCGTTACTCTTTTAAAGATGGTATAATTCGATGTAGAAAAATGTGCCTGAAAATCTTTTCAGGCCCATTCTGCTCCATACGAAACTACTTTTTGGAAGGGGCGACTAGAATCAATTCTATTTTTTTGTAAATTTTGACATTCAAAAGTGCCTATTTGTGCCTTTATGTGCCTATTTGAAATAAATTATTTGACTTTGAACAGTTTTAAGTATTCATTCGCACATTTGCTAAGGTAATTTTCAGGAATTAAACAAGCCGCAAAATTAACATAATACGACTTTTTAAATAATTCCTCATTTGTTGTGTTGAGTAAATCCGTGTATAAGCTAATGTAACCGTGGTTCGCTCGATATTATAAAATATCCGTATTATTACGTCAACCGATACCAGCGGCCGCATAATAAATTAATATCATTTTAATGTTCAATTAGCTATGTCAAAATTATATTTTAGCACAATGGCCTAGTGCATTTCCATTAATTAATTTTACCTAATTAATAACCGGCTTTTAATTAACGTGGGTGTTAGGATAAATTAATCAGCGGTGATTGGCTCACGCTACGATCATGATCAGAATGGCCGCACCTCCAAATTTTGATCATGTCATAATATTTTCTCTGTAGATCGAATTTCAATTAGCCAACTACGCCCGCTGATTAGCTGCCTACATTACAGCGGGTCAAGCACGTTATTAATTACGTACGCAAATGTTAAAAACTATTGTCAGCGCTTTCTTCAGAATACAATAGGATCTCATATCCAAAACACGAAGATGCTCACGCGCACAATGCAGGGCTACTTCCAGTTCGTATCAAATATCAACTATAAAATTGAATGTTATAATAACATCAAAGTTTTCCATGCAAAGAATGTAAACTACACCCTTCCACAAGCCTCTCCTTTTTATTTCGCTTTAAGTACCTAATCGCGTTCGCGTTAACCCAGCTTTAAATACTAATTAGTCTACTAGTTACGGCACCGAAAAACATATTTTAAGAGTGAGCGTTCATAGCGCTCGTAAGTTATTTTTTTATTTGTTTCATTAAAAATAATTAAAGTGACATGTGACCCTCGCGCGAGGGCTGTCATTAGCGGGTCGGGGGGACGCAGGGTCACCGCGCGCACTAATTGGTCTGGCTTGCAGCCTCCTCCTCGCCGTACTACAAACAAATTAGCTAGAGAAACGGATGCTGACGCTGTGTTAGGGTTACCACTTTTTTAGATGACGGCTTGACTGACAGACTGATTCATAGAGGATGTCATAGAGACAAGACAGACAGTTGTGTGCATTTAATGATGGCATTGGTATAATGTTATTCTTCTCATGATTTTGCCTAACTCAATATAGGGAAAGCCGGTCTTAACTCTAAAATAAACAAAATTAGGAAAAACGTAATTTTGTCAATGATTTTTAAATTTAGTCAGATTCTCAGTTTCATCATCATCTTCATTTCAGCCGAAAGACGTCCACTGCTGGACATAGGCCTCCCCCAAGCACTTCCACTTCAACCGGTTCTGTGCCCCGCGCATCCAACGGGTTCCTGCGGCCTTCACAAGGATCAATATTGATTTAAACATATATTGATCCTCAGTTTAATATTACAAAAATATAAATGGTTATTTATTTCATAAACATTATTAATATTAGTTTAGATAGATAAATTCTTATCTGTTACTAGAAATTAATAAAATAACTTTATGAATCATACAGTTATCCGTAAAAAATCTTGAAAAACGAAAATAGAGCGTAACAGGACATATAGTCGGAAAAGCGATTGTTTCTGACATTTGATATTCGAGCTGGATTATAAACAAATCTACTAACTAACAAACCTACTGGCCAAATTGCTTTACAAAAATGTTTGATACACATATCAGCCTTTATTCAGTATGAACTGGAAATAAACAAATTAAATAGGAACACAAATGTTTTCTTTTTGGAAAAACTGCAGCAATTTGAACAATGGTGTAACTACAAGTGAATTAAGTAATTAAATTGATTATTGAGCCGGAAACTAATCGCGGAACAAGGCTCACTCAATAAAGTACGCCGCGTACCAATAACGTAATTGACAAAAAAACGTTAAACTGTTTCAGTCACCGTCCGGCTTAATTTGCAAATCCAATTTGTATCCAATAACGCACCTGTCAGTGAGATCTATTGAATTTTGATGATGTTATTTGATCGTAGGTAAAGAAATAAGTATTTTATTGTTTTGCTGCACTACGGATACGACGGTGCACTGCTGCAGAAATTGAAAATTGTTCCTCTTGATTAAATATGAAATGGTTTGAACAGGACGAACGGCCCAATTTTCGTGCAGTTATTTCGAATACATTAATTGAATTAAAAAGCGTAAAAGCTCAAGCACTCCCTCATTTCTATATGATATTAGAAGCCATCATTATGTCAAAGTTCTCATCATTAAATTCAACCAACACTACTCATAGGTCCCTACTTTTGAAATTCAATAATAAAATTACAAAGAGTCGTGAATTAAACGTGGTAGCCCTGTCCGAAGGTCACCAGTAATTAGGTTGTTGGTGTGGCTTATGTTTTTCAGCAACGGTGGCGGCGCTTCCTCTTGTTACTTATTTAATTAGGGCTGCGACCGACTCTTGTCTCGTGTTCCCGTGTTCCCCCCGTGTTGCATTAAGTGTTCCTCCTTACATTACACGACTTTACAGTCTCCTATTATCGATCAATATGAGTTTAGAGGAACAGTGGTGGCCCAGTGGAACGGCTGCGACGTACGAGGGTTACGTCGTAGGTTCGAACCCTGATAGGCGCTTTACTTTGTGTAAATTATTTCAACACCACTGCTCGCAAAACGGTGAACGAAAACACCGTGAGGAAACCGGCATGTCCTAGAACCAATAATTCGAAGACATGTGACATCCACCAAACCGCACTGGACCAGCGTGGTGGATTTCAACCCACTCCCTCTCACAGAGAGGAGGCCTGTGTCCCAGCAGTGGGCACGTTGTAGGGTGATTTTAACATGAGTCTAGAACACGCCACGCTAATTGGCTAGAAAATAACTAATTCATAGAAACAACGCAGATTGTTATTGTGTTGAAGAAAAGCTAATTAAAAACAATACGCCGTAACTGAAGAGATCGGAAAATTGAACATATATTTATCTGCAAAGGAAATGGGAACACATTTACACTAGAAAAAGAAAGGAAGTCCGTTGGATGGGTGTACAAATATAGCCAAAGCAGGTTACAAGACTAATTAATATTATCTGGGGGTGTGTCTTAACGAAGATATGCTTGACATAATTATATCACAGAAGAGATACGAACTTGTTCTTTTATGATTTTTTGGCCGTTTGAAGACATCACGGTATACCTACCTTAGGTTATAGGTACTACATAAATGTGCAAAAGCAAATGTTATTCATATTTAATCAATAGGGCCTAAACTTTTTAATGGAATTTGTTCAGCCTGGTGTATTTGTTCAGCCTGGTGTATTTGTTCAGCCTGGTGTATTTGTTCAGCCTGGTGTATTTGTTCAGCCTGGTGTATTTGTTCAGCCTGGTGTATTTGTTCAGCCTGGTGTATTTGTTCAGCCTGGTGTATTTGTTCAGCCTGGTGTATTTGTTCAGCCTGGTGTATTTGCGGGTATATCCACTTCCTATTTTTCTTCATCCGTTTTCAACTTTCTCTAGCAATTCATTTGATGTTTTTCAAAATGTTAATCACCATTTTAATGAAGTTATAGAACCACTGCTTCTGTTGCAACCACCATGTTACGCAGGCGCGGTCACAGCCCAAGATTTGGAGGGGGGGGGGGGTCACCAAGTAGTAAGTCAGTAATTTAAGTTAGTAAGGCAAGTAAATCATTCAACTATCGACAGCGTGAATGATTTTGGGGGGGTCATGACTCCCCCACGGATCGCGCCTGATGTTACGGTGCAAACCATAAATAATAATCTGCATTACATGAATATAAAAACTGATCATAAACATAATCAAAAGTTAAAAATGGCCCCGATTAAGAATATAAGCCTCATTTACGAATCTACATTTTTAATAAATTGTTAGGTATATAAAGTGGATAGTATTATAATTATGCAAATTCAACAGTAGGCATTTGTATTTCTTGATTACTTTATCATTCGCTCTTAGTTTAGTTGAGTTGATAACGATTAAATACCTATGAAACGCAGTTGACTTCATTGCCATTATTTTCAAACAGTTATTACGTACCTAATAATAATTTATTTCATAAAAGTTAGTTTATAAAACGGTTTTATTAAATGAGACACAAATATCAATTACGACTGATTTCCAGTTCATTCTAATTGTAAAAGGATAACATACAATTCTATAATTTTTACCTATCAATGAACACGTTAACCTATATTAGGTTATTGATTTATCTGTAATACTGAAACGTTTGACATTCTAACTAAACTTGGTACTTATGCCCTCGAGTCAATAGCATCTGGTTATAAGCAGACACATGTAGTCAAGTGTCGTTTTCTAATTAACCCACAAATGTCCACAAAGTGTAAATAATAAATAATAATTAGAAAGTCGTCTTACTGTTAACCCCTCGTCCCTCATTAGGGATGGTCGGGCAGCGCGGCCGCGACAGATAACCCCACACAGTGGCGTGACGACTGACGCTTATTGACGACCCACGCTTACGTGCGTACGTACTGTTTGTCTACAAGTCACAACCATTTTATAGTCCTCCTGATTATAAGATATTTTTGTGTTTATCGACCAATTAATGACTTAATTATTGAAAATCACTTCTCATAATTGATAGTTGTTGTTAACGTCATTTCATAAAGTACGTATTTAGAACGTGGTGATGTTAATTTCATATGTTTATGCTACCATGTACTATATTTGATAACCGTACGATGAGCGCTTAATTTTCCTGTTTTCTTCAATTTCTGCTATGCATAATGACATAATGAGTCTATTATTAAATATAAGCCTAATATTTATCTTTCCATTTTGGTTCTATCAGCCCAAATATAGTAATGGGATAGGGAAAAGTACCTAATAATATGTTCTGCTTGCTAAATGTCAATTTAATTAACCGTTTTAAGTCGGCGTAGAATTTCCATTAGAATACTCCAAATAGGTGTTAAACTCGTCTAAGGAAAACTGGTGCACATGGTATGAACTGAGTGGTGGCTTGAGATGCGCATAAAAAAAGTGACGGAGTGTGTTTCTAGAACACGTTACCATAAAGCGCTGGTTTCTCAACGAACGAGGAGCACACGAGTTAATAATATTTTCTATCGATCTCGTCGACTCCCTAATTGGCTCGAATGCAAATACTCTGTTATTAGGCAGGTTAATTAAAGAGTTATCGGTCGTAATTAACCCGTTTCGGTACACTACGTGTGCCTATGGTTCGTTCGAAACACTACTAATTAAGAAATTCCTCCTTCATTAGCTCAATTAGATTTATTCACGTCAGAAACTTCATACAATAACATGTGTATATTATATTAACACGCACCAAGTTTTAATGTGGGTTGTTTCGAACGAAAATTAGGAATATTTTGTTAATCTTAATGTTTTTTCAAATATTTTGATTTTATGGGTTGCGAGTACCCAATTACCTATAATATTATACCTACTGAAGGTAAGTAGGTCATGTTATATTGTGGTAGAACAATGGTTATTCAGATAATTATAGGCGATTGTTAAATAAAACCATGAAATGAATTATAATTTATGAACCGTAGTGTCACTGATTGCGTAGGAGTTGCTACCTGGGAATTTAATTTTTGTTGCGGACCTGAACATTAATTTCTGTGTAACCAATAAAACCAATAACGCCTATATTAGTTTCAGGGGCTTTTATTTACAAAGGACGTTATTCTGTATTCGTATGCAGCAATTAAATTAAATATTCTAATAATAAAATGGAAATTTATAAGAAAGTACATTGTTATGTCAACAATCAGAGGGGCAGTTCTCGTAACTTTAAGAACGTTCACAGTCTGATTTCAGTCTCAATCTGTCAGAAATACCTTCTCTCCTCCTTCTCTTTCCTTACATTTTTGACAAGTTTTTGACATCGATTGCCGCTGAGATAAGATTGTGACTAGATTTTGAACGTTTTTAATTACGGGAATTGGCCTTCAGATCTGTCTGTGAAAATAATTTGCTACGAAGAGACACATAAAAACAAAGAAGACAAATATACAGTTTTTTTCGCCCTCCTACTAATACCTACTAATATTATAAACGTGAAAGTTTGTATGGATGGATGGATGTTTGTTACTCTTTCACGCAAAAACTACTCAACGGATTTAGATGAAATTTGGCACACAGATGGTTTATAACCAGGATTAACATATACCTAGGATACCGATTTTTTATCCCGATATTCCCACTGGATCGAAACTTATGCGGGAGAAACCGTGGTGCGCAGCTAGTACCATAATATGAAAGGGATGTTCTTAAGTTCTGTATCGCGTAAGTGTACAAATCATAAGTAAGTTTCAAGTTTGCCATCCTTATGTAGCTATATGTGGTCTGTATGTGATTGAAATCTATTGTTAGATATCCGGTAGGAAAATCGTCATGTTCCTTGATATTTCATCTGCTTACTGTCCAGTTACCGTATAATTTTAATTAGGATTCTAATTCTGGTAGGTAGCACAGAGAGACACCTTCTGGTTTTGTTGAGATAATTTATCATATTTATATTGATATAATTAATAACTATACATTTTAAATGTTAAAACTTACATATAATAGTTGCGTAGTCGATGGTATTCTGTAAAATGTGCCTACCCCCATGGGAAGAAGGTGTGAGTTTATATGTGTCAATAGAATTATAATAATTATTATTATAAAGTTCCTTGTTATTAATGAGGAAACTTAAAAGCCCGATGTGAATGAAGCTCAGTGTGCCCGCGCCGTTCGGAAGTCGCGACCAAGGGTTATCGGTAATTGTGAATATGCCAGTTGACGTCAATAGGCATCATTATCGAGTCCCGACGAATACTACTTACTACCAGATATAGTGGCTGGTAAAACGAAATATTGGCAATGTCAAGTACACAAAAGAACTGCCAGAAATGTACAAAAAAGAATTGCCAGAAATGTACAAAAAAGAATTGCCAGAAAAGTACAAAAAAGGATTTTGCCTGATAATTTTAGGATTAAAGTAGAAAAATAATAATACCAGCCTATCATTGTGTCACTGCAGGGCAAAGGCCTCTTCTCATACCCAGAAGGCACGAGCTCTGATCACCACGCTTGCTCAAGAGTTTATATCCGACTAATATTATAAACGCGAAAGTTTGTATGGATGGATGGATGTTTGTTACTCTTTCACGCAAAAACTATTGAACGGATTTGGATGAAATTTGGCACACAGATGGTTTATAACCACGATTAACACATAGGATACTTTTTTATCCCGATATTCCCATGGGATCGAAACTTATACGGGTGAAACCGCGGGGCGCAGCTAGTTAACTATAAGTACAGTAGGTCAATTCCCGTAATTAAAAACATACAAAATCTAGTCGCGATCTCATCTCAGCGACAATCAATGTCAAAAACTTGTCAAAAATGTTGGGAAATTAGAGTTATTTTTAACAGATTGAGACTGAGATCAGACTGTGAACGTTCTTAAAATTACGAGAATAGCCCCTCTGGTTTCCTCACAATGATTTCTTTGCCGATGTTTGTAATGTCCAAGAAAAACTCGGAAATAATACTGCAAAATTACTGGAAATATCAATTACAATAAAATAAGTATATCGGAGATTTAAAGGTAGTATTGCACATTTTATTTTGATTTCCAACTACCTGTGCCCGCGTCTTCGTTCGCGCGCATTGTGGATTTCATGGGTTTTCTTTTGCGCGAAACCCTAATAAAATAGCCGAAGTTACTCCTTATAACATCAGCTATCTGCCAGTGAAAGTCCCGTCAAAATAGGTTCAGCTGTTTCGGAGATGAACCAGAACAAACAAACAGACAGACAAAATGATAAAAAATAGCTTTTTTAATTTTTTTATTTGTATAGATAATCTTCAAGGGTTCGGCATATTCATAAAATAATTTATGAATGTGCAGAATTGCCGAATTTTTATGTATTTGTTTGACACTACCATACTCAGACTAACTATAATATGTTATCATGCAAAGGCCGGGAAAGATAATGACTAATGAAACATACTTTATGTTTCATTAGTCATCAATATCTTTAAAGTGAATGAGAAAGTACTTTAAAAAATCAAGATAAAAACGTGGGTACTAATGAGTAGGTATGACGTTTTAATGGCCTCACGCTCACATATGTAAGTATTTCGAACTTACAAAAAACCGGTGCCAATGTTAAACACATTAATTTAATTAAGTGATGAATGTAACTTTGATTTTTAATAAAAGTTTACTTTGATGGACACCAAAATTATGTTTTTAATGTCAAAAATGACAGAGATCTCAAAAAAAGTAAGTAAAGTTTTTTCTACACAATTGTGTAACACGCCTTCTATCACAATCCGAAGGCTTTTGAAGGAAATTTGTAATCCATTGCTTCATGTATCCAAAAATTTGACTGCTCGACTACGTAAATAACGTAATGAATGTTGTTGAATTATCAAAATGAAATGTATTGTAATTGTAAGTGGGTTACGCAATTACCCCGCGGTCTCTTAAGACTTTCTTTTCACTAGATACTTCTACTACTACTATCTACGTTAGCGCAGCGTAGGTACCGCGTAGACGCAGCGTAGGCACCGCGTACGCGTGGGTCATGCGTAAAGTTGGCACCGCGTATAGGCAGCGTAACAAAAAAGCTTACTTTCAATGCGAAGGCACCCCAAATCGAAGTGCAACAACCATTGATATATATATAAAAACCCGGTTTTGATATATCAATGGCAACAACCCTTATGCTTTAAAAACAAAATACATAATCGATAACCCCAATAATGACATCCCATATCATCTATGTCAACTTTTCAAGTGTTCGTCGAATGCACTCTCCAGGCTTTTTATACCAACGTAGAAATGAAAAAAGTTTGACCTTTTTTGATTCCCCTAAAAGATAAATGGATGTTCGGTATTCCTTTAATGAAGAAGACATGACATGCGCCTGAAAAAAATTAAAGCTTTTAATTTTGTTGAGTTTTAAAAGCATTGAACGCAAACGTAAAACTTTAAAAAGTCAATTTATACGTAAAATTAATCGGGAAGCAGACTCTACCAAAATAAGGGTCGCTCGTTTATTGTTCATTTCGATTTTAGTGCTTTTTAAGTACAGTCAAAAGTTTGTAACTGTGGGCTGGGCGACAGATTTTATGCAAATTCTGACATAATGACATTTAGTAGGGTCACAAACTGTGTCCAAGTTTTACTTCTTTTGCGTGTTTATCTGTGTTAAAAAAAGGTTTTAATACATTTTTTTTGGCAACGACGTAGGCCGCACGTCTGCGCAAACAAAACCAATATAAGCTGACCTCTTATTCTATTGAAACTTCATACTACGCTAGGCCAGCTTAAGATCAAAGTGTTACCCCTGATGTGCGTACATGCAAACTATCGATAGTGATAGTGACAAGTAAGGTTCTATTACGATTCATCTGGTTATATCAACATGAAAACCCTCAAAGCTGCAGATCACCAGCCACCAAGATCTCTCTTTAGAATGGCAATCATTCCACGTTCGCGTGTAATCTGTACCCTATGGGTGTCATCAGTAGCTGGTCGAGTAGTCGTAGTGATGACATAAGTGCTCAATTAGGCCGTTTTATTTGCCTAACGAACGCACAGGACAGCTTGGCTTTATACAATTGTGCTATAAATATGTAAGTTGAGCTTCATCCATCAGGCATTTCTGTGATAAGTTCGTGCCTTAATACTTGAGGGATTTTTACAAAAATATTGTTCATTTGAAATCAATTTCTATTCAGTGCCTTATCTGATTGTTGCCTCCTACAGATTATTGACATCCTTAGGGAAATTGCGCTCCACTTCTACTTATAGATCGATTGGTTGTTTTGATTGACAACTTCCACGTAGTTTACTTTCCTTTTTATTTTAAACGTTTTCTTCCTACAAAATAATGTTTTCTTCCTCTACTTAATTGCTTGTACATTAAGAAGTTGAAAATTCAAATTTCTTGTAGCGTGGAGCCATTGTTTGACCGACTGTACAGAGTTAATAAGTTTTATAAGTAATAGTACAACAAAGTCGTCATCCGTTCATATAAATCGTTCATTTCCTGATGTTGTAGTTCACTTGATCGTGGAGTAGCAAACATCGGGCGGCGGTAATGAACGAGCGGGAACGCGCTCAACGCTACGGCAATTTGAACGTTCAGTGGGCCGGCGCTTTCCAACAGTCCTCGAAATTACTACAGCTCGATACTTAGTGCTTACTCTCAGTTGTTTTCATTGGCCACTTGATTAAGGATTACACAGGAAATGATTTGAATAAGCTATTGTTGATTGTGGAAGGTAACGGTCGTCGGTCGAGCTGGATTTTATTGTGTCCGCCTGCCTTTAAAGATTTCAAAAGTAATAGGAAACAGGATGTCTCCGATTTATTTTGTTAGCGACGTTTAGTTTGCCGTTTGGTTGGCGTATTGTTGGGTGTGACGTCGAGTCATTAATCAATTTTCGACGTTACTGAAATCTGTAATGGTCAATGTTCCGTCAAACTTTATAGTTAGGTACTATACCTTCTATAAATATGATGATATAAACGACAGTATGAAAAAAAAATTAATAAGATTTTTCATGAAAACCTAATCAAACCATAAACCACAACAGTTTACTTACAAAATGCCCTAACTGTACTCCGAACATAACAGAAAAATATCCCTAACCCAATTCAATATTCATAAAATTGCGTTGACAAATACTCGTTCAATATTTTTAAAACATGAAAATCGCAGCGTACTGTCGCGTTGAATCTATTACCTAACGCGGTAGAATTTCAAAGCGTCACAGTATGCAATTTAAACTGGACTAAATCGCCGTCGGAGTCAACAACGCCACAGCAACGGCCGACTCGGATCGGCTTTCAATTTTGCGGAATTAATAACAGCACAAATACTGGTGTACTGGTGACTGCAGACGGGACTAGGTGATCATTCAAACGTACACGACACCTGTGTTTCAAACACATTTTTGTAGTGTGAATGTTTCTTTTTGTTGGCTCACTAATTAGTATCGGTCAGCATGGAAAATACGTCGCTACTCATCACCATTATTCATATTGTTGATTGTCAATTAATGACAATTATTATTTAATAATTAACTAGGCTTCGGGAATCCTGTTTTATTGAATAAACAATCCCTTTCAGACTACCTACAAGTTATAATGTACGTCCAATTTACTATCCATAGAATTAAAACATAATCTTATATGTATAATAATTTCCGAGAATATTGCAGCCTGGCTGTACTTGAAATACGTAGTCGTGGTTACTGGTAGAGGTGGTCTCTGTGTAATATCCGAGTTCTCTAATACCAACGTTGTTTGTCAACGCTTGGACCATTCGTCAAACATCGTCGTGAGGTGGACTGGGCGCCCAATTAGAACGCTAAGCTGAGCGTGCCTCACTACCAACTTGCGTCGACTAAAAGCACCTCTAATTATTATTGATACGAGCTCTACGCTCATTCCCTCGAGTTTACCGTACATCTGAATTTCTCTAACACACTCGGTAACGTAGCACGGTATTATTATCGACAGTGCAATGTTCTGTACTTTTGTGCATAAAATCAAGTAATAAGGAACGGAATATCGGAGAGTGTTTGTAGTTGTTTGCATCCTATTTTTACTTCGCTGATACTATTGTTATTAGTCATTATTTACGTTCATAACAAGGGGGAATCCCTATGATTATTTCTGTTAGTCTTAATTAGGGACGAGGTGTCGATGTGGGGCTCAATATACTACACGATGGGTGAGGTTCAGAACTACGTGACGAATAGTTACGTACAAATTTATAAACATCTTCTGACCTTTATTTGTTCTAGGAAATTCAACTCAATTTCAGATTCTTCGGAACGTATGGATGAGAATAAGACTGCAGCAGCAAATTGTATAAATATTAAAAATAAAAAACAACAGAGGTTTCAGCCGTAGTTTGGATCGAAGTGGGCTCAAAGGTCCTACTACATGTTTGAAGCGTAACAGTTCCGCGAATCAATTACAGGCGTTTTAGCGAGGATCAACTGACAGCTGCAAAAAGGACCCTGACCTACCATTTGACCTACTATTTCATACAGGCAACCAATATTCAATGGAAATCTGTTGTAAAATAAAGGTTTGTTATTTTATACAACAGAACATAACGAATAGTCACGAAAAACTAAATAAAAACAGAATTAGGCGAAACGAAACTTTGTGTTTTTATAAAACTGCGCTGAATTCAATGATTGAAAAATGATTGTTATTAAAATGAAAACCATACTGAAAATAATGGCGCCGTTGTATCCGTTGAAAGGTTTTTCTTAGAAAATGTGAATGACTGACTGGCTTAGTAAATTGGTTTTCCCGGTAAGTATTAACAGAAAGTATTGGTAAAGCTGAATGCATAATGGGCGGAAAAATGTCAAGCGTAAGTGTATTAAAGTTGGGACCGTTACTGCTGCGTGCCGCGGCTGATGTATGGCGGCGCGGACAAATTGAAAACAGTAGCAAATGGCCCGATACCGGCCCGCTAACCTCTCCACAATAGCCGCACTTCTTGTTCGTTATTTCTACCGAAAATATTTTACTTTTCATGAAACTTAAGAGATGTTGTCTTATAATTTTTCATCTTTAACGATGCTTCAACAAGGAGTTAGTTTTTAATAATAATTTATGCGCGACACTGCATTTTATGAATAGATCAATTTGACTTATAAAGTCATTCTATTTTAAACGCACACGTAATTTTTTTTACAGCTTTTCGATTAATATACGGTCTCTTTCAATCCACTTGTGTGTAAGGTAACTTATTTCAAATAAAGTATGGTTGGACGAAGTCTAACCAAAATTTAAAAATAAGTATCGAGTGTACAATGTAGAAGGTGTTTTCTATTAGAATTGTATTCAATATAGAGTTTCGTTCGCGCAGAAAATGGTTGCGGGACGCGTGAGCGGCGTCCCTGGCTCACCCTACACCCTACACAGAATAAAATTATATTAGCGTTACAGCAACACAACTCACGAATTAGCTGTGATAAACATGCACGACCAAATCTCTAAGTAAACAGACACTCGGGAAAAACGGCTGAGGAAAATATATTATGGTCGGCTGTCAGACTCAATTTAGTTAGTCTGTGACGCCAATTATTTTGATTTCCGAACAGTGGTAACCCAAGTTATAGGCAGTGGCGTATTTTAAGAGATACTATGTCTAACAATAATTAATTGGTATAGTCAGTGTCTATTCATTTGATCTACATATATCAAAGTTTAGTACAAAAAAAAAAAAAAAAAGAAATCTTCAAAGACAATCTCCAATTTTCCATTTTAAATTCCGTATTCGCATAAAATCCAAGCAAAAGGAATATCATAAGGGGTGTTTGTCCCTCGCAAATAGTTAGATTATATAAATAAGGCGGCCGGAATAGTTTGACCGATAGAGATCTGCGGGCAGCCCTAGCGGTACCCTCGACAAACCGTCTCCTACAAATTGACTCAGTTTTACGAAGATTTTTTTACTGATGTTATTACGAATATGTTACGTAAACTTTGAACGGGTGGTTAAATTTGCACAAGATTTTTTATATTGATAGAGCGTACCTATTGGGATAAGGTACGAGTGTACGTTTGTTATTCTTTGGTTTTGACAGTGTTACTCTGTAGTATATGGAATTAATCAATGGTTGAGTTGACTAACAAATAGTTATTAATTAACTAATTAGTCTTTTGTTTCTTGTTAAGTGAATGAATTAGAAAAATCCCCCTTATTCATGCAAGGCATGGATTGGTATTATGCTGAATAAATACTAGTATAAAATAATATAAATACAGGGTACGTATCGTTGTAATGTATATTTTGCGGTGTGGTTGGTGTACGAGGAGGTAAGGCGATAGCGCCGAGCCGCCTCGCCGCCCACGACTAAACTGGTTCCAGTTACGATTCTATCCTGTTTACTGATACGTTACAAATTGATCCGATGACACCGCCAACCTTTTTGTTGTGCTCATATTCCATACAAACGTAATTGACAACATGCCCAGCTCTAGTTAACTATCACTGTTTTTAAATAGGTACATTAAGAACCGCATCATTAAGTACAGAATAACGAGAAAAACCACCGAAGCCGCGCAAAAAGATGTTCGTTGCCATTTTCACTGCAATTAGAGCGGTGGTTTTAATTACTGCGAATGAAAAGTTTTTAATAATGATTCATGGAATAATTAACCTTTGCCTGTTAATTGATTCACTCCTCTCAGATTTCTCATTATATAGGATTTAAATAAATTTGCTTAAAGCCAAAACTAAAGAATACGGCTACTGAAATTCGGCTAAGAAAATAACAAATGCAATCTTGTAGTAGAATCAGACAAATAGCGGAATATCTGCAGTGACCAATTCAAATTGTAGGAACTATCGGGGTCCGCGCACGAGCGGGAGCCGGGATGGAATCCAATCAGCGAAACTAGTTCCACTGATGCCTATCACTAAACTTTCACATTCAAAGATTTGTTTCTCTAGATTAAATCAAAGGCGAATTACAGTAGCGGCGAAAAAGAAATATGGCGAGTCCGGCCCCGCGTGAGGGCGGGGGTGTCCTGCTGAAATTGCTTTTCAATCCCTCGGACTTTGGACTTGTAAAGAAGTTATTACCTTCCAAGGAGATAGCGCCGGGTCCGGCGATACGGATATATGTCTTTTTCATATGTAATATTCCTTTTTCGCGTTTTATTAATGGAAAATGTTTCGTGGGACAGTGCGGCCAGCTCTCGCCTTCGATATTAAAAAAGCCAGTGTCGACTTTGTGCGGCTTCTTTTATGAGATTGTCGTAAAGTAGTTTATGTTTCTGGGGTACTCATGCGACACTCGCGCTTAATACATACATATATGTTATCATTTATAACATTACGACTTCTACTTTTATTTTCACTTTCGTCTTGACGTACGGCCTAATGATCGGATCACCGATAGTATTTATGTTCGATATTCCATCGATGATTCTAGTCGTATTCATCAAATATTAATTTTCGCACTGCGTTTCACCTACTCTCTGTATATAGCTACCTGTATACTGCTCGTTTGATAATGTTGCCTACTCTAATTAAGTCCACTACACCAATGTTTGGAATTAATTAGTGTATTGTTTAATTGGCATCTCTTGTTATCTGTTTGTTTGGTTTATTTATTCATTAGTGGTGTTTGTGACAGCTGCTGCTGAGGCAGATGCCATTACGACAGATTGTATTACCATGTGATTGTGTACTTTTAAAATTATATTGTTATCTAAACTACGTTGTTTGTTTTGATAGATTACGTTAGTTGTTTTATATGATATTTTCATGATATTATGAAGGGTCTTTGTAAACATCATGTTCATGAATGGGTATTCTTAGAAAGTAGAAAATAGTGGGACGTCTCAATAATTTATTTATTTTAATAGGCTCATCTTCAATGTCCTAAAGATCTTATAACTATACGGTCTTCCATAAAAGTAATTTTCCGTCCCTGCCATTTTCCTTGAGCGAAGTTAAGCAGCCCTAATTTCGGAAAGAAAGTGTCGTATAATCGTTCTCACCCAACAGGTGGCCGTACCAAGGATACCCGAATTATGGCGATGGAAAGATCTTTTCTCACACATTTTTATAAAAAACAGATCCGTTTGATATAATTTGTATTGGTGTAGATATAAGTTTCGATTAGCTTTAGCCTCATAATATCAAGACTTTTGAGCACTTAACCCAGGTTACGAGTGAGACTCAAAGATCAAGATTTTGCTCTAGTTTAGCGCTCTCAGTGCTCCTGAAACATTGCTTACAATATTACATACGAGAATTTGAAAGTTACGTCAATCTAAGGACCTATTGCAAACCTAGTCATGCGAGGTAGGTACATGTGTGTCGTAACTACTCATAAAACCTTTTGTTTTAGAACATTTTATTGAAACTATCTATACGTACTTTAGCAACAATGTATGATGGCATCAATCGCAGGCCTGTGGAACAATGCGGACCGCTCGCCGCTCCCGGATTGATTACACCTGCCCGTCACGATTAATAGAATATTGTGTGTGATTCAAATTGAATTAGCCACCCATTGTCGAATTACGTGTATGTTTCCTACGGACTATTGGTTTTGAATATTTAGTAGCCAATTTAGATCGTGTTAGTATTGTGATTTGCGAATGATGTTAATATGGACGGCGGTTTTGTCTCTTCTGTGTGGAGACCCAGATTGTGAAATAGTCATTATTATTAAAGGCTCATCTATACGTGATGAAGTAGGTACTTTATAGATATATCGTTGGCAAAGTTTTGATATATTGAAAAAGTAGAATATTTATCATGTCATGTAACTAAGTTTTTTCATATAAATATTTCAGGAACAGTTCACTATTCTAATAACAGCGCTGTCGGGCGATGCAATTAATATGAATACTAGTCCAGATCATATTGAAAATCCCTCACTCAACACACGGAATTCTCTAAATAGTTTGATATTATTTTTCCAAATTGATTTTCATATTTCACATATTAAAAACCATGTTCGTTCTATTTACAAAAGAATCGTGTGAAATCATCAATTATTTTCGCTAAACCCGTCTTAATTGTGAGTCATGGAATAGCGTAAAGGGTATGTCATGGTTAATTGGCGTTAAAAATATTCGTGAGAATTTCCAATTTTCATCTTCGAACGGTTTTGTGCGAGATTTTGTTAGACAGTAATCCCGCGTGGTTTTCCAACCAATTGACCGCGACTGTACCCGATGTACCGAGTAGCCCAATATTTACTTAGAACGTTAAAAAGTACAGACGAGAGCACTCGTGTTTGGGCAGCTGCCTGTCTGTTTCATGTTTGTACTCTGTGGCTTCATAATGCGTATTTAAAACTTTTTTCATGTAATTGGGGATGGCCCGGAAATAATTTTGTCTGAAATTATTTACGCTTATTTAGATATGTTAACGTTGATATTTGGTTGAGTAATATTTGTTTAAAAAATGTGCATAGAGAGTACACAATAATAATAAACATGTTTATTTTTTTCAGGTAATTAACCAATAGAGAACGCTGTCAATTAGACCACGAACGCTTTCAGTAAGTTGTTTTAAAGGATATAGGATTACTTATAAGTAAACAAGACAACTATAACTTCCTCACTAATTAGGTTTGCCTGCGGCTTTGTTTGCGTGGTCATCGGGACGAGGAAATTAATAATTGGTTCGAAGAAATTGCAGTAGGTGGTAGCAGTATGAATGAAAATAATTAAAGAAATTGTTAGGTACTGATTAATTAAGAGAGCCGTGATGGCCCAGTGGTAACGACTTACGAATTGTAGGTCGTGGGTTTGAACACAGATAGGCGCTTTACTTTGTGTAAATAATTTCATCACCACGAAGGAAAACATCGTGAGGAAACCGGCATGTCCTAGAATCAAAAATTCGAAGACATGGTGACATCTTCCAACCCGCACTGGGCCCGCGTGGTAGATTACAGCCCACTCCCTCTCAAAGAGAGTAGTGGTAACATTATAGGCTGATTGTAGCAGTACAAATTAATTAATCAAATACGATTCCTACTCACCCAATTAGTGAGTATTAGTATCGGGTATCAAATCAGTCAGAACATCTTCTGGGAACTGCAGATATGCAATACAGAGTTCCAGTGAACACATACAAGGTAGGTACAGCTAGGTACATTAAATATAAACACAAAGCGACGTTCGTGAAGGATCGTGTAACGGTATACGGCTGTTAGACTAATTTAGGTAGAAGATCATCCACGTAATTAATCCACTTAGGAAGAGCCACGCGGTGCTTTGAAACTGGAAGCTCGAGTTGCTACTTCGAACCTTGGTTGGCCTCGCTCTGACTGGGGTACTACAGGCAACACTGAGCTCTAAATACACCAAATCAAGTTAATTTTAATCCTTTATAGAGAGACTCTTAGCACTCTTGAGCATTGTTTCTAAGTAATGCCACTAATTGATACTTGTTTGTAGATGCTGAGGAAGTATTTTCCGTCTAATTGGACGCAACATCTGTTAGGGATGACTCTTATTGGAATACGACAGGTTAATATTCATTTATTTAAATAATAAAACTGAGAACATGTCGTTCACGTTTAGACGAGTATCTATACTTATACTAGTTTTTTTATTTCTTTGAACGTGCTAATCTCTGGAAAGTCCATTCGGATTTTATGAAAATCTTTTCAATTTGATAGCCCAATTCTTGTGGAAGGCTATAGGCTACTTAACATCAAGCAAAACAAAAAAGTTAGAAAGAAAGGTAATCGAAAACGAAGTAATAGCGCAGGCAGGCGAGGCGATGCGATGCGACGCGGTGGGTCGGGGAGCAAGAAATTTCACGGGGACAAAGTCGCGGGTAGTAGCTAGGGGTTGATATACAGGGTGGCAGGGACATCGACGCGCAAACTGTAACCATGGATCCAGCACATGAGTTTAGACCCCATAGCGTGGAATTTTTTCGTCGGTTATTAAAACAAAAAAATTGCTGTTCCATACATTTTGACCGCGTAGGTATTGTACTTTTCTATGAAACAGAAGATTTTTTTTTTATAACCGACGAAAAATTTCTACGCTATGGGATCTAAACTCATGTGCTGAATTCATGGTTACAGTTTGCGCGTCAATGTCCCTGCCGCCCTGTATAAGTATCATGGTTAGAATTAGTTGCGTAAGCGCATGATCATATCGCGGTCGCTATATTAATGCACCTCGTATACTGCATTATACTTATCATAGTACAGCTAGGTGTATGTATACCTTGAGATGATAGCTGAACCGCATTTTTTTTAAAGATCACATTGCTATAAAGAAATTCTAAAGAATAAGTTACTTTAATTTAAAAAAAAATCTTTATTAACATAAAAATATACATAGCTGTAAAGCTTAAAAATAAAGTAAGCAGCATTTACACTTATAATAATCAGTAGTATAACAAAAGGAAAAGTAAAACATAGAATGTCGAATGTAAATATAAGGCATCAGAAAGTGTGTAAAACTCACACATAGTTCATATTATGCATATTTCCTACAGTCATTGTTAAGTTCGATCCTCAGAAATTATTGACATTATTCAACCATTCACACATTACGTATTATGTCATAATTTCTTTTGTGATTTTATTCTCGTATTATGTATGAACTATGCGGTGCTGCCTGCACAGTAAATTGAACCGTATGTATACTAAGACAGGGTTCAAATTGTAGATCTCGCAACCCTCTGATCAGCTACCATTCACATCATAAAACGTCAATAATGCAATAGCACTGTCGCACAATGAGCTATTGTGTGAGTCATTCCCTCTTCAAAATAAGCGTTTAATTAAAAACATACGACGACCATTTTTTTTATTGCGACACTTGACTATTGAGTGAGTAGGACCCGTTTGGGGCGCGGGGTGAATGTGAACTGATTATGTTCATTCATTCATCTTTGGGAATTCAGAATTAAGTGAATACTCGCTGATGAATTGACAAATTGATGATTCATTTACAGATTTTTTTGTTCATCATTAGGTGTAATAGAAAATGTATTTTATTCAAATTGTGTTATTGATTTTCAGTACAACCGTAACCAATTATGTACTCAATAGAATTTCTAACTGGTTTAATTAGTTTATAATGGCGTATCTAAAACAGTGTAATATCGTGTACAATTTATGTGGTGTTGATAATTTGGGTTCGAAACAGCGTTCTGTGGAAATTCTAGGTATGCTAATTAGAGGAAATTAAATTAATTTAGAAACTAATTGGCTTATTCAAATCGGAACAGTGGAATACCTTTGCGAGCGCATCGATTTAATCAAACGTCCATCATTGATCCAATATCGGATGCAAATTGTATTTTAATTATAATTAAGCGGACCGTTCCATGAAACACCTATTGCTTTAAGTGATGTACTCGTAATTTGATTACAAAATTGGTGGGTTTTTACATGAAGGGAATTAAAAAACTGACAATCATCCTTTTAGATCGATTATGAGTCATATTGAATGCCAAAACATTGTCGGAAACTACATCTATTACGTCATATCTTATTATGCCTCGTTGGTCTAGTGGTCGCAAGCGCTGAACATGAGGTCCTGGGTATCGATTCCCGGGTCGGGCAAAATGTTAATGGGTTTTTCTATCTGAAATTTTTCAGTAGAAGCCCAGAGTCTGGATTTGTGCCCGGTTGATGACAATAAGCTCGCCCCCTAGAACATCGGGTGATCGGACTTCCATATGACTGGCGAAATGTGGGTGTACACCTTTGTTTAACCTTTCGGTGAATACAGTCGTGATGTTATGATGTATGTTATCCTATTATACTGAATAATATTCTCGTTAGTGAGTGACAAGCTATTCACGAGTTACCCTTTCCTTTGGTTGACTTTTACGACACGTTCGAAACGGAAACGGAGGCTTATTAGCACGTCCCTAATTAGTCCTAAAACTGTGTTACGAAATGTTTAAAAACATTCACTCGGCCAAATGAATAAGGAACTAGGCTCTGGCAAAACCAAAAAATGAAGTATGTAGTTTGGTTATATTTACTAATCCAGTTATTAAAAATAATGACAAATATTATTTAATGAAAATCTGTTTTATTTTCGTCGTATCCATGAAAAGAAAAAGACTGAATAAGTCTTTGTGATATTATCTTAAACTAAAATAAAAAAAAACTAAAAAATTGACATTCGACAAAAATATCGAGCGATCGGTTCTTCTTTGTTTCCGTTCGTGATGCTCAACTGTGAAAAATATAACCATAACCACTATTCAGCAAAAAATGAAGTAGTTTGGTTATATTTACTAACGCAGTTATTAGTATGATATATCTTTATTTTCTTTCTTCATAAAGGTTCACAAAGTTATAAACATAGAGACAAGAATTAGTGTTTTGACAACAATGCACAAAATATGATCCTTTGTGAGAGACTGGTGTCCATACTAGGACACCCTATGACTGACGGATCACCAGTTATTAAAAATAATGACAAATATTATTTAATGAAAATCTGTTTTATTTTCGTCGTATTCATGAAAAGAAAAAGACTGAATAAATCTTTATGACACTGCCTAAAATTAAAAAAAAAAATTTTTTTTAAATATGATATTTGACAAAAATGTCCAGCGCTCGCTTCTTCTTTGTTTCCGTTCGTGATGTTCAACTGTTTCTTATTACAAGATCGATAAGTAAGGCTTATCTAAAAGCCAGTACATAATTAATTTAATTATTGAAAACATTGACACACATCTATCGTTATTACATTTACCTAATTAATTTCTACATGTCATTTGCTAATTAGTTGTATGTTCCGTTGCTTGCGGCTGGGAGGTAATTCTTTTTATGTTGAAAGGGATGTTATGGAGTAGAAAATGTAGTCGCCTTAATTGTAATTGGTTATTTATTTTGATGAACTATTTGTTGTTTACTTATATATATCGATTAGTTCTTTTTTTGTTCACAAGGACATTTTGTATTTGTGCTCTATCTTTTAGTCTTGGTTGTTTTATTTGTCTATCATATTGATTTCCTTCATCTGCATTTCAATGCGGGTAAGGATAAAAAAAACATATTTTATTTTACTATTGTGGGTGGTAGGTAATTTTACGTTGAAAACGAAATGGCGTAATGAATAGAGAGTCGCCTTGTAATTGCTTATTTATAGAATTTAAGCTTTGATGAAGTATTTGTTGTGGTTTATACATATATGTCTTGATTTAGATGTTCACTAGGACATTTTTGTATCTTCGATGTTGCTAAGTCATCTGTATTTCAACGTTGCTAAGAATTAAAAGGTACTTGAAAATAAAAATTCTATTTTTTGTCAAACAATCTTCAAGGTTCTGTTTCATAGCTTTCTGGTTTCTGGCCCAAAGCATCAAAGTCAAAGTTAAGTCATATATTTCAAATAGGCACATAGTACTTTAGAACGTCAAAAATCATCATCGTGTCATCTTTACAGTTTTCTTCAACTACTCCAGGTAGCATTACGAGTCTTTAACAGAACACTGATGTCTTACGTCAGTGTTCTGTTAAAGTTTAGGAGACACATCAGACTCAACCACTAACAAACTTAACAACACATTAACTCCTTAATGCCAGTTAATCAGTTATTTACTCCCGCTGTATGGCGATCAATACGCGTCACGTTAGCTATGTCGAGTCACATTACTGACTGATTAGCCGTGTCAGTAACGCGTGTTATCCACTCAATTACCGACAACACGAATTAACCTCCGCTCAACTAGTCTCAGATTATGCACTGGATATCATTTGTTTAATAACTGTCGTTTCGACATCGTAGTCACGTTTGTGAGTAGACACATTGTAACCTGAATTCCAATTCTCGTATTGAAAGACGATCAAAATCTAGTCGCAATCTCATCTCAGCAGCGACAATCAATATCAAAAACTGGTCAAAAATGTAGGGAAATAAGAGGTATTTTTGACAGATTGGGACAGAGATCAGACTGTAAATGTTCGTAAATTACGAGAATTGCCCCTCTGATGTGTACTAAACTAGTACATAGAACCGAACATACGATTCTAAAGACTGAAGGCCTCAAAGTCGCGTGTTAAGAAAGTATTTCCATAACTTTTTCCTTGTAAGTTGCTTAAGTATGTCGTCTGCAGTAAACACATCGTCAGACCACGTAAATCCCCTGCGCCTTTATCTACACAATACACTTCGTCACTTTTCCCGGGCATCATTAAAACAGTTAAAAAACTATGCCTCATACACTTTCTGCCAATTACTGATGTTAGTCACTCATATTCCATGTTCTAGGAAACAACACGCGAATATCGGAAAATATAATTGAAACGCAATTATTATTAAATTAATATCTGGGCATGAATCACGGCGCGGTATCTACGCCACTAGTCGTTGTAACCGCATCGGTTAGGCATTGCACCAATAATACGCTCAATTAATTAGCCCGGAGACTGACGTGGTCCACGTACTTACCTAATTAATGTCCCAGAACCGTGCCAACAATACCGCTGTTATTATAATACTGCTAACTGCCACTGATTGAGTTACCTCACATAAACAATGTGCTCTAATACAACCACAATACGTTTTGATTAGCTAACTACATATTTATTATATCGATACGTTAATTATAATATTATGTATGCGACGACAATACCCATTAATATCATCAATATTTAATTATGCAATGAGTCGTGTGGAACCCTTTTTTTTTTTTTTTTTTCCTGGGTGGGAAATCATCAAATGACTCCTCCCGCTCTGGGCGGAGCAGAAGGGAGTGTCAGACTTTTACTGACTAAAACCCACCCGTGTTCCTTCAGTTGCCTGTGCCAGGGGCCACGGTATCTCTTTCGAACAACCCGCAGCCCCGGCGGCATCGGCCCTAGCGGACCCCGTCAGTTCGTGCTGACAGCTCTTTGAGGCGCGCGTGGAACACAACGCGCCGTCGACCCGGGCCTGGTCCTTACCGGGCGGCGAGCTGCCCATAGCTCGCCGCCCGCAAGCCCGCGCCTACGGTGGCCGGGAGTCGGCTGTTGACTCCCGTCCAGGGCGTCTCCTGCGGCGGCTAGGAGCGCGAGGGTGCAGCGATTGCCTCTCCCTCGCACGCTCCGCCTCCTCCTTCGCGAGCATAACTGCTTCGCAGAAGGAGGTGACGGCCTCCCATTCACTCTCGCTCCGGACCATGGCCTGTATGAGGGCCGGACGCGAGAGGTCGCCGCCGCCGATCGCCGCCAAGAGGACACGGCGGGGTCCCGCCCAAGCCGGGCAGACCTCCACCGTATGCTCCACCGTGTCCTCCGGGCGATCCCCACAGTGGTGACACCCTGGCGTTTCCTCCCGCTTTATCCTGAACAGGAACCTCCCGAAACAACCGTGTCCGGTGAGGACCTGCGTCAGGCGGAAGGTGAGGGCGCCGTGGCGCCTCTCTAGCCACTCCTCAAAGAGGGGACTTATCGCCGCAATTGTGGCGTGCCCAGCGCTGGGTTGCGACAATCGCACTCTCCATGCCGCTATGAGATCCCGCCGGAGCTCTGTCCGCTGTGCCGTGATTTCTCGCGGCAGCGGAGCAACGCCCCGGCGTTTTGCCTCCTCTCGCCACTCCCATATGTGGGCGAGGACTTTGGCCTCCAGATCCCATGGCGGCAATCCGGCAAGGAGGCTCGCCGCCTCAGCGGAGACCGTGCGGTATCCTCGAATGAGCCGGACAGCCATGACCCTTTGGGACGCGATCAACCGGCGGGCTGGTCGCCGCCTCAAAGATCGCGCCCATATCGGTGCCCCGTAAAGGGCCATGGCCCGCACGACCCCCGCATAGAGCCTCCGTCGTGTGGAACCCTTACGTTTGGTTCGTGTTTACTCGATCAACGGAAGGGTTGTTTTGAAGTACTGCAACAGAAAAAAAGCGATCCAGTGAACGAAATTAAATTTGTTTCCTTTGGGGGGTAATTATCAGAGCTAACTTTTTAAAAGGTGGCGTAGTGTAGTAAGTAGCAACTGCTAAGCTACGAAAGCTTTTGTGCATAAGTTATTTGCTTATTGGAAATGTTTTTGTTTGTCCTGTTCTTGATGGAACCGATATCTTACTAGTATATTCATATTGTTGGCTTTCACCATTAATTTAATAATCTGACGTATCGAGTTTCCCTTAACAGTATCCGTGGTCACACGTTGTCTGCTTGATTACTCCTGTGCATTCTCGGTTACCTGCTATGTCGCTTTGATATTTAACTCTATTCAATTGAATTTAATTAATTTTCGTAACGCGTTGCGTGTTGTCAAATTAATATTATTGCGAGTAGAATATAACGTCAATAAGTCACCTTCGACCCACGAAATACGAGGGGTGAGGGGAACAATTTAGCAGCAATTTTAATAATAAGTCCCTGGCATTTCTATTATAGCAGGCAGGCGATCAGGTGGGCTCCGCGAGGGTTTAATAACTCACGATTAGCCTATTGGAATCGCTCTGAATGTTTGCTATTTTTTCTATATTGCATATACGAGCGCTTAACTGAATGAAATTAAAAATTGTTTGCAGTAGTTATGAAATGTCTGACATTATCTGAACAAAAGTGCTTTAGGGCTAATTTTTCAATACTCAGATAACTTTTAACTGAAGAATAAATATGACTGTTTGACAGCTTTCGTATAGGAAATTATGCCAAGCTGTCATATTTATTCTTCTCATAAAAGTTCTCTGACTGAAAAATATCTGTTGATATATCAGCCCTTAGTCAATTATATTGAGTTATCTTTTGGACTGGGGTTTTTATACTTATTTATTATTTTTTATTCTTTGTGGGGCATTTAATTTAGAGTTATGGAAACAGGAATAAAAATAATTATTTCTTATTAGGTTGAGATACACAAAGAATAATTGAAATATCTGTAAGTAGTTGAATTAAAATTAAATAATGATAACTTGGCTATAATAAATCATAAATAACGATAACAAAGTTGAAATATTTCATCATTATAGTTAGTGGTGGCGCGAGAATTTTAATTAAAAATGATAACGCGTAATGTGCAGTGTGTCGGCGACTCCCTTCATGGTTGGGGTGATTTTTAATTATTAAAATTCTACGCCGCCGGCGTCTGCCGATATTGCTTTGATACGGGAACTGACGAGGTAATACTGTAATACTGCCTATTACTCGCATGCATCGCACTGATTGATCAATTACATTATATTATTTGTATTTAAATTGTACGCAGATGCAGGCTTAGGATTAAACAGTGGTGAATGCAAATTGAAAGCTGTTCTGTTGTTTGAACCTGCTCTTTATGTTGTTGCGGGCGCAAGCGCTGGCACGCGATGTCTTTGTTGCTGGCAATGTGTATTCTGAGGAACATGGCGTTGCCCAGTTTTTTTATATAATCCCTCGGTAGAAGATAGCATTACTTTCACACTTTTACTTGAAGTGGTAGTAGCGTAGACTAAAATAATCTTAGCTACGGTTCGCTATGAAGCACAGGAAATGTATACAAGATTACAGGATTTGGTCACGATCTCGTAAAAGGGTTGGAGGATATTATATTATAATTCTGAAATGATAAAGGGTTACATGAAATAACCCTGTATAATTTCGGACTTATAATATTTACACGTTATATAGTCATTGTGATATCAATCTTTAGGTAAACGTTTATTGAAACGACTAAGTTCTTAGGTACTTACCTACATTTAACAATTATTTCTGAAATGTCAGCAAAAGCAGCAGCTTTTGTATTAGGTACCTACTAAATATTTTTATGACGCATTTCATGTAGACACTTTAAATCTTTCAAGATGACCGCAAAACATAAAAAGTTAAACATTTTATCAACAAGCAGTAAAGTTAAACTTTAAGTGAAACAATAATTTTTTTGTTCAGCGCCCAGTGTGCCGCGAGCCTGCTACTGTGAACACAAACGATTCTTATTAAATTCTCATAAAACAAAATAACTGCGCGAGCAGTATTTTTTCAATGAGATGCGAGGTACCGACGAATTCTCGTATCCATCGCCAAGAAAGACTTGTTGCTGTCTCTCTTTATACTTTCATTCGTGTTTGAAACTCTAATCGAGACCTTAAAAAATCCTCTATTTTATACCAAACAGAGAAATCTTACTCGATTGAACACTAACTGTTTTTCGTCCAGTTTTTATTGAAGGTTGGCTAAATCGTCGAATTGGTCACGACTGTTCATTTCTAGGCTTACACAAACAACTCCATAGTTTATTGTCAGGCACGTCAGTTTTTTTTTGTAGTACGGTCGCGCACAGTGGGTATCATTGCGCGTAGTCCCGTACCTACGCGGGGTTTGCGAAATGAAAATAATAACGGAATGTTTTAATTTCCCTGCGAGTGACAGGTCACGTGCCCCGTCCCCCGCGGCCCCGCGCCCCCAACTGTCATCGTCACTGCTGTGGACAATTAGCCTGCTCATGAGATTAAACAAGTAGAGTGCGCGTGTTTGCCTGGTTTTTTTATACAACCGGTTTGCATCGCCCGCAGTGTACCCTTGTCATGTTAGACGCAAATGGCTGGCTCCTAGTGAATAGTTTGATAGATATGACAAGCATGAGTAACGCACACACACTGTGTTCACATGACTAATATGGGTTATGATTTAATAAACAAGATTTAACTAGGTATATTATATGAAGAGTGGAGACATTAATAGATTATTTGCAAGCCTGGATATTGCGTCAGGTTACGGTCGACTTAATTTGAGGGAATTTAGTAACAACAAAAATTATTAACAATACCGTTCGTATTCCGTTACATATTCAAACACATAATTAATAATTAGTTAGAAATCATGATATTATAGCGCATAGAAACAAAATCTTTTAATACAAAGTTATTTCCGAGGCTAGAAACAGCTAATTAAGTAATTATCGTGTGTTTGTTCCATCATGTCAGTTCAGAGAAGCGTGTTTATTTACTCCGACAAGTAAATGAGCAAATCCTTTAATTAATTCATAACGTGTTCCAATGAGATTTCTTCACGTTTCAATATAGAGAGGCGATTACCAATGAAGGCGCACGAGCGGAAAATTAAATGCGATTGTTGCAAGTGTTAGGAGTTCGTGAGCGGTGGCCCTCCGTACTCCGCACAATGCGAGGATTAAGAATACACACTGATTTAGACTGTTAATAGATCCTTCACATTGCTTTTATTGCTCAATCTTTTTACGGGAAACTAGCTTCGCCCCGCGGTTTCACCCGCATAAGTTTCGAACCCGTGGGAATATCGGGATAAAAAGATACAAATATACTATGTGTTAATCCTGGTTATAAACTATTTGTGTGCCAAATTTCATCCAAATCCGTTCAGTAGGTTTTGCGTGAAAGAGTAACAAACATCCATCCATCCATCTATACAAACTTTCGCGTTTATAATATTAGTAGGATGAGTACCATGTAGCGCAACCCTACGATTTCTTGCGTAATAAAGGTACCGTCCGCAACAAAATAAATAGACTTACGCGCTAATGACGAATACAGAAGACGTTTGAGACGTCTAGTCTTCTGTTAATTACAGACACGTTAAAAGACATTGTCGGAAAAAAATTGGCAGATGTTCTTCTAAATGAATGATACAGGTTATTACGACAAACAACGACGTCAAGGAGCGTGTATGCAAACGAAGCGAAGGGGCCAAAAGTCGCGTATAAACGTATAATAGACGTGTTGCAATTCGGCCCAATTAAAATTAATTAGCTACAGAACACTGTGTGCAAACCGAAGCAACAAATCAACGAAAGATACAACTTCGGATAGCGGCGGCCGAGGATAAGGACACGGACCCTGCATTTGGACAACACACTGCAAAATAAATTTTAAGTTTCAGGACATAGTGTTCAAATTGCTTTTTTGTAATGCAGTAAGACCAGTATTCATTTTTTATCTAAAAATATTTTGTTTGTCTGGTCATGTTTCGATAGGTCATAAGTTATTTTTATTGAACAATATGTGTAATAAGTTTAAACTAGAAATAAAACAGTTTCAGACCATCAACGGCCAATTACTTCGAGATGTTTGTAGTCAGAAAGAGTTAAGTAATTAAGTGCTAAGATTAAAAGGCCTTTCACTTATGAAAGGAAAACCGTAATTAGGAATATCTGTAATAGGGCGTAGGTTGAATACGTAGATACAGTAGTGTTGTACCGGTTGCTAATATCAGAAGGCCATTTCCCGTCATTAAAAACGTTCGAAATCTATTCGCAATCTCAACTCAGTGACAATCAATGTCAAAAACTTGTAAAAAATGTATTTATTTATTTATTTGGATCACCAACAATTGTTTTTCAAGATGTTATTTTTATCAAGATGTTATTATCTTGATAAAAATAACATCTTTAAAAACTTTGAACAGTGTAACAATTACTTAAAGATAAACACCACATGATCTAAAATTATGTTAATTTGTAAGCCTAGATACATGTACTTACAGTTTACAAGCCAACTTAAAACTAAAGACAAAATATGTAGACTATGTATATAGGTAAATAAAGACTTAGTTTTGAATGTGATTGCTAAAGTTATTTAAGTAACAAAATAATGAATGAATGCTTTACAACACTTCTGTTATACAACTCAAGATTTTAGATTTCTGCTTAGTCAGAGAATCAAAGTGCAAATCGATTCGATCGCTGCAACTATTCAAAGCCCTACAGAGTACAGAACCTAGCGCATGGAGAGTTAGATCCCAACACCGTTCTTCTCTGTGGAGGACGAAGTGGAGTTACGGGTTTACGTGGAATTCTTGAAGGAGCACGAAAGTTTATAAGTGCGAGCAGCGGCGGTGAGTCAATATTTCCTTTCAGGATTTTACAGGCAAACATTGCGTCGTCGTTTAAACGCCTTCGCTCTTCTAAGGTGTGAATGTTGAAGATTTTTAATCTGTCTTTGTAAGAAGGCGTTTTTTTAGCTATACCGACAGAAAAAGCTAAATGCCAAGCGAAGCGTTTTTGGATGCGTTCTAGACGCAAACTGTGAGTAGCACAGTGTGGCTGCCACACCACACTACAGTATTCTAATATGCTGCGTACCAAACTATAGTACAGTAAAGTTTTTGTTTTACTTTGTCAATAACCTTTACTTTGTCTTATGACAAGCCCCAACATTTTTGACGCTTTTTTAACAACATGATCTAAGCGTGGCACAAAGGTTCATTTTTGGTCAAACAAAACTCCAAGGTCACGTATAGTGTCAACTTCATTAACCTTGTCCTCATTAATGTAATATACTGTCTCTATAAGATTATTTTTTCTTGTATACTTAACATGGTAACATTTCTTTGAGTTCAAATGCATTTCATTATTATATTTTTTTTTGTATGGAAAATAGAGGTATTTTTGACAGATTGGGACTGAAATCAGACCTTGCACGTACTTAAGATTACGAGAATTGCCCCTCTGTTATCAAGATGCTGTACCAACGTCCTACGTGTTAATTTTATCCTAGAAAAATCATTAAATGTCTATAGACATGTCTTGTAAATTGGAACTATTATAAAGTAACAGTTATTTTCGTAGTCAATTCATCATTGTGGCGTGCGGGAGGAGACGTTGTTAATCATAACCGGTACGATTGCCAAAATAACTTGTATTCCTTGTGAACGGTGATTTATGATGGTCGCATGTTAATTACGATCTTCGTTATGTCGTGTTTAGGTCAGTTCTGGTGATCACAATATTTATCATTCAACAGACGATGCCTTTAACTGCTCATAAAAATTAGGGACAACACCTATTTGTGTCTATTTCCGTGAATGGGAAAGAGTGGGTTGTCAATTAAAAATTTGATAAAATTAAGCAATAAGGTCGACGTTATTTTGGTGACCGTACAGACCATAGACATAATTAACATGAATTCATTACTCATATGACGGTACAGTGACACTAAAAACAGCAAGAACAAATTATGTAATCTAAACGCAGCTTAGCAAAGGTCACATCATACGTTATGACCTTTAATAAACTCCTCAGGTGTTGTTACGTATAAAAATCCGGGCAATTCAATTAGCGGGAAAGCAGGGCGCAGGGCGCGGAGGGCGGGGCCTAATAAACATAATATAAATAATCTGTGGCGATAAATCTGCAGCGCTTTATGGCAGGAGTGGGTTGTCACTCCGTCTAATTAGCGCTAGTGTTGTAAGCGCGACTCAGCGGTGAAGCGCTGAGCGGGCGTCGAAATTGGAGTGCAGTGTTATGAAGTGCTGGCTGAAAAGAGGATAATCCTGTAGGCTTTATTTGGGCTTTGTTTTTGCAAGCTAAAACTGGCTGTTTAATTACCTGGTAGATACATATAACATAGATGGAGTCACTTAGTTTCAATAATCAACTGATAAATTACGAATCACAGTTACCTTATCTGATTGATTACTCATACGATTCTAATAAAATTACTGAAGGGTCTAAACTGTTTCAATAGGTACAGAAAAACCGGATCAATTAAAAACAAACGCACATATTCTTCTAAGAAAATGTCTAATAATAAACCTCATTTTTTCATGAAATATTATATCGCTGCAGCGGCTTTGCGGTCGCGCCTCTCGTCAAAGCACTCTTCATCAGGCTTAGTTAATTATGAGGACATATCAGCTTTATTATAATTACTCATTTTAATGTCGCTGCGCCTAGCGTCACACGGAGCAGTGCCGTGCCGTGCCGTGTCGTGCCGTGCCGTGCCTGCTACATACAAAGTCTCATTCACATGAACACTGACTGACTTTACAGGCCTCACTGACCGTCGTCTACTAAGACGCAATAACTAACTCAAATTCTAGTACTAATAGCTTTTAAAAGCCATTAATGATCTCAATTACAGAAGGAACGCTAATTGGAAAACGGGTATCCATTAAGAGGTTTAATAATATACGGACGGTAATTGTTATTGTAAGGTTGAAAGTTCGTGTAGTACAGAGCTGGTATTATACTCTTGTATACGATTCGTTTTAATTGCTCGTTATTATTGCTCGACATCTCATTAGCTACAACGCGGAGTAGTTTTAAAATAATTGGGCAACGTATGTATGAAATTATTAATGCGATACCTACCTACCTGCATAACAGCCATTAATTTGCAGGATATTGAAATCACTTGAAATTATACGAGTACCTAACATGGTAGCACCAATTAACTTAACGGTTAAAAAATGACTACATATTGATCGAGTTCGCTTACTGAATACGTGTTACGCTTTCGCCAAATAAGTGGTTTCCGTCGAGGACCTTTGTACAAATTATAGCGGAGTAAAAAATGTAATTACATAGTTGATAGGTGCACTTTATCGGGTTTAAAAGCTGGAGTGGCGCGTAGGTGTTACATTACACAGGCAGTTGTCAGAACGGTCCCGCAGCCGGTATCACTTGCACGCACCATTACCTCCATAATTTAATTATGTTGGAGTGATCATTTCATTAATAGAGGCGATATTTGGCGAACGAGAGCGCTCGCCCGCGGCTTTGTCAATTTTAATTAAAGCCCGATAGGTGGACCGAAATGTTGGAATTCTTCATTAATTAGTCCGGCTCGAGATTTCTAATAATTTAATTAATGGAGGGAGTTAATAAGCCCGCGGCCGTCCTGTCGGTATTCCTGTAACGCGTCGGCATGTCCTCGTGTTACACATTCATTGGTTCAAGTATGTGCGCCTAAATGTGACACCTCGCCCCTCAACATGGCGCATATTCCAGTAGTAGCTGTGTTATTGATGAGTAGATGGAAGACTGATACCAGGAATTTGTGTATCTGATCTAGTACGAGTATCGTGTTATAACTGGAATTATAAAATGATGTGCATGAATTATAAAAGTTGAATGTCGTTATGATATAAAATATTATGTTAGGTACTGCATTACATTTAGAGCTGATAAAAAAAAAATTGTTTCCTGAACCAAAATTGTATGTCATGAGAATATTAATTAGTGGATAGTCAAATATGGTAAGTTGATCCTTTACGCTAGATTCTTAAAGACAAAATCCGCGATAAACAAGGTGTCATCTCTTGCATCATAGGTAAATCGAATACAATGACTCATGTTTATAAATCCATACAAACAACAATACAATGTCTTGTTCACACAAAGTAGGATACCACCTTCATCAAACTATAATTTGTAAGTAGACAAATTGCTGAATAAACCTGTAATAATACGACATACGACAGTTTAATAATAAATTAATGTTTTCCCCTGTACCGTTACGTATACTTATGAAATTGCACACTGTTACAGCGAAACCCGGGGTATCAACTATGTACGGATTCGCTTGTCGAACCAAATGACATACAATTGTCCAGGAGCCCTTTTGAAGTAGAATACTCAAGCAAATTACCGACTTTTATGCTATAATCTATGGAATATCGTATTACGTGGACGTTGTTTATGTCTGGGAGACTTGCTAATATTGTGGAGGGTATATGTAGATTTTATGTTTAGATTTGCTATCTTAATGTTTGGTAAAACTAGTTTTTTTGTCACTTGATTTTTATTTAAACAATTAAAAAAAAAACTGGCACCCATTGCCATAGATCTAGACTTTAGATAGTTGTTAGAATATTTATAAAAGTTGTGTGATATGTTTATGTATTTTTTTATTCAATATTATTATTAATTCAATATTATTTTTATTTATTGAATAAAATTATTATTTAAAAAAATCCCATTGTTCCATTAACAGCAGTACCTATATAAAAAACCATATTATATAAAACGAAGATAAAATAAGAGTGTTGTGTTGTTAGCTAAGTAAGTTTTAACAAAGTTCAAGTTATACAATCCACTGACTGTACCGAAGTAGTTGTTTCTAGTTTCTACACTTTGTATTGTTTCAAAAGGAACACAACCACAAAGAGATATCAATAAAGGTATTAAGGCCCTCATGTCCTGTGTAAGCAAAGATCCGACAAAACTAACGCACATACTTAGGTACAGCATCGCTAGGAGCGTCCGGTCGCATCCCTTTATCTATGAAAATGCCGCAAGCGACGTCAAAGTAACTCAAAGGGAGCCCAACGTAAACACAGTGTAATAAAATTTGCTAATATTTAACTTACGTACCACCAACGAAGGATCTTGTGAACCAATTAAGGTATAAGGCAGAGTATTTGAAACGGTAGCGTTAGGAGGCGTTGCTGGGAGATTCATTACTTAACTGATAGAAGATTTTTTTTACTTTTTCCCTAATATTTTTGTTTGAATGCAAAGCTATAAGTTAGGAACCACTTATCCGTTTCTTGGAATATCTGCGATGTGTAAAAAGATTGTCTCTTATAACTTATGCAACAGGCTAGGCTCTAGAAACTGTCAAAGTTACGAGTAAACTTCAGAATTGCTTCTACTGTATTGAGTCACAAGACATATTAAAAGAGGTGTAATGTTCTTTTTGTATATTGTGAATTTGTAATAGTATATTTAATAACTAGAAAATATTAGCCCATTCCCTCTCACAGAGAGGAGGAGTCCCACTCCCAGCAGTGGGAACGTTATAGGATAATTATTATGCTATGCTATACAGGGTGGCAGGGACATCGACGCGCAAACTGTAACCATGGATTCAGCACATGAGTTTAGACCCCATACCGGCGAAATTTTTCGTCGGTTATCAAAAAAAAAAATCTTCTGTTTCATAGAAAAGTGCAATACCTACGCGATCAAAATCTATGGAACAGCGACTAGGTGCTACTATCGCATTAGCGCAAAATGTAAAGATAGATTGAAGGTGTTATAATAAATAAAACAATTAATAGTTTATGTTTGTGATTGTTGTTTTTGTTTTGTTTATGTGTTTATGTTGTTTGTGTTTGTGTAATTTCTATATTTATGTAGGTATGTAATTTATATGGTGTATCGTACCTAATGGCATTTCAGGTTCAGTCACTATGCTAGGTTTCTACTTCAGGGGCTGCAGTCTCGACATTCATAGCGATCGCTTTACGACCGAGTTCGGTCGCAAAGTCCCGATTGACAGGTGTAATGTATGGAGTGACAGGACTTTTCGACTGAATTCGGTCGTAAAACGATCGCTATGAATGTCAAGACTGCAGCCCCAGATATATCTAAAAATATTCGTGTGAACTTTCGGAGATACGTATGTCTTCAAAGCCTCAAAAGTTTTTAAATCTCAATTCTGAACGAGCGTTCAGTAACTTCTGCAGCCAGTCAACAACTAAAGGTCGCGGATCACGGATGGTGAATTGAAATCGTGCCCACCACTCATCGCTCGTCGGCGACCGATTACATGCAATTACCCACCTTTGCCACACAACCCGTTACTAACTACCCAACTTTCTCGAATGTTATTGTTGATCAGTCAAGTTAGACCTTTACGGCTATCTGTTATTGAGTTAGTCCAGCTGGGTAATTACGTAACACAGCACCAGTAGCAATGGCTTTCATTTTGACAGTTCAACAACATTGAATGCATTATTTACGTTGTTGAGCAGACAAATTTTTCGAACTTATGAAGCAATGTATTAGCAATATCCTTTAAAATGAGATTCTGATTGTGATTGAAAGTGTGTTACGCCATTAAGGTGCAAGTTCGAAAGGGCGATTTTTTTACGCGATCCTTTATTTCCTTCACTGGATTGTCAACTCTCGGTATTGAGCCGAGTTTTGAGAATCCGACTGAGCGCATCTCAGCACCCGTGCGACCCTGCGCTTATGGGGAAGTAATTGCATCTGAGGTAGATATTACGTTTTACCTATTTGATTGTAAATGCTGAGAAAAAACCTTTGGCCTTTATAGCTTTTATGTAACTAGGTAGTCATAACATGGCGCACTATTTAGTATTCATGCAAAGCAACTGAAATAGATTAATCAATAGGTAATCTGGTTTCATATGGAATGTGGGCCGAATCGTCGTCATCCAGAGACGGTCATGAGACAGACTCCTCGGATAAATAAATCTGGAAAGATAGAAGAGATAAAATAGACCTAATTATTGTTCAATCAACTCAGCCTAGCGCAGTCTACTGCTGGACATAGGCCTCTCCCAGGCTGCGCTACAACACCCTGTCCTCAGTCTTCCGCATCCAGTCTGTCCCAGCTACCTTTTTAAGGTCGTCGGTCCATCTATCTGAAGGGCGTCCTACACAATTATTGTTACCAAGCCATATTTTCGAGTAGTGACCAAGTTACATAAAATATCGCGTGACATAGGTACAATAGGTCTCAAGCCCCCATGACAAACGACCTCCCAACAAAAATGAAGCAAGCATTTATCTCAGACAGTTGCTGACGGATTTATATGCACGCGTAATTACCTGATTCGCGTCGCCCTATACATGCAGTTCCGCAAGGTAACGCAGGGGAGGATTGTTACTCTGTGGCATAATTATGGAGGACACCGTGTTACTACATATGTAGTTATAGTTCAAAGTTACAGTTGCATGAAAACGTTGTAGTTGAGTGTTTTCAGTGTTTTATTACTAAGAAGATTTAAAATTGTTATTTTGCTATATTTAAACATGCAAGGCAAATAAGATGTTTAGAATTTCATATTCAATTAAGATGTGTTGCAACTTTGCAACGTTTGATATTATTAGAATGAGTATCTATTGGGGTGAACGAAAGAAACCAACCCAAATAATAAAATATAAAACATAACACACTTTACAATATCCTATATAAAAACAAATTATAAAACCAATCATACAGAAATACCATGTTATGTTATCAAACGGAAGTTATTTGATATTAAAAAAAACTTCGCTCGAAACATGTTTTGCAAGCTTTTGTAAGGTGAGCGTACTGTCAATATTAAAAAAACTAGGTTAGCCATGGATAGTGAAGTTGCTTCGCATCCTAATCCTGCGGCGGACGCGGCGGGAAAATGGCGGAAATTGAAAATAAACATTTCATCTGCGCTCCGGCACGCACTGCCCAAATTGACAATACAACCAATTTGCCGCCGCGCACCGACCACTTTTGTATGGGAATTGAAAAATAATATTACTCTTTTTTCTACCACTGCACGTGGGCAATCTCAAAAATAAACTATGATTCTTCAACTTCTGTTCCTCCGGTATTTGGTTCTTGTTATGGAAAATAAACAAAAACGTCGGTGAAATATGAATACTTAAATGCTCTCATTTACTTTAGACATTAAGAATAAGTGTAGAATTGTAGATTAACGTAAGCTTTCTAATAACTATAACTATAAAGTATCGGAAACATAAATGAGAAAGCGATTACCTTAATAAGACTTTTACAACAGCGGCGAAACTTTTCATTAGCAATTATCATGTTGTAGCGGAAACACTTACCCACATCGATGGTAAAATACGCAATGATCATAACGTTGGCATTAAATGTTCACAATAATTAGCTAAAGTGGCTACAATGGCAACAGACGTCTCATTAAGCGCGCGGGGTGTTATCACAGTCGGCAGGAAGCACTTCGATAGAGTGGCGCTCATTCATTCAGTTTTAAAAACGAATGCGTTTAGTTAACACGCGTCTCGACTCACGTACGAACGCAGCGAAAGAACCATTCATCATTACTCTAAATTATAATTCATATTACCCAGTAATTACAATGTGAAAGATGTTTTTGTTTTAATTAGTACAATTTAGTGTGCGGTGAGTGCAACTGAATTATATTAATAAGCGCGTTGTTATGAAAGTAGTCGCAGTTGTTTACAGCGATGTTGTGAATATCTCAAGACTTTTTAATTACGTGCAATAAGTATAATGAGTGTTGTAAAGTTTCGCAGACGCTCCTCGCTGAGCTTTGATGCCAATTAATGTAGACTTGTAGAGTTTATTGGAAGTTTTCATCAGATTTTGTTGTCTACAGTTTCTTCGTAACTACTCTTGTTCAATGTGGTTCGTGCAGGACTCATTAACTTAATTAATAACAGTAATAGGGTGATTAAAAAAAATTAAGACGCTTTTATAAATTAAGTTTAACTCAAAACCGAAAAAATATTAATTCATATGTGCCTAATTTAAGAAATGAGGCCTTCCGTACAATTACACATAATAATTTAATTAGGCAAGCTAAATTAGTTTGTAAAGTGAGCATAGTTAATGTAATTTAGATTGAGTTTTTTAATAACCCTAATTGAGTGATTTAATTACGCACACCGACATTGCGTAGTCAGTTACTTAGTTAACGAACCTCCTGCTAATTATGACCACCTATGGCTACCGTCTCGTGGGAATACAGAACTATTCGTTATATAAGGTAAGTGCTTATAAACGTTAATATCGAAAGTGGACCGTATTAGTACACACGGAAATATTGTTTACAGATTATTGTTTTGTAAGTTTATCTTGAATAACTTTACCTAATAAGTAGATTCAATATGCAGAGCGGCTAATTGCTATTGACTAAACTTTATCTGTCATGTAAAAACTTATATATCTCAAAATATGTTTACTTTTTAGAGAGTAAACGTCAGGTTTTTATACAAAAACATCTTCATTTAGTTTTAATAATAATTTGATTCATTTTAAGTTTTATAAGTAGCGGCACAACGGCGCACACGCCGGCACCATCCGAGCAATGTAATTATTAAAGAGCCAGTCTAAATTATAATTAAACGTAATGGACGCCACTCGATGGGCCGCAAATGAATGAATGTTTAATTGAATGACTCCCCACAAATAAAAGCAATTTTCTTATAGCCCAGCCCTTAGCTAACGTAATTTAATTAATGGCTCGCATAACTCTGATTAAATAATATCTGAAAAGGAAAAATGCGATCAGCTGAGCGGCGCGTACCGATGAAGTTGAGAACACTTGTTGAGGAAAATGTTCATGTTTGCCGACACCGAAGTGAGATATTTTTATATTATTTTAACACATGTAAAGTAGACTTTTTGAATGCTTAATCGTTCTTTGCCAAACTCGTAATCGATATAAAGTTACTCTTTGGACGTATCGCATCGCGTAAGCACTTACTAATAAGAGTTACAATGAAAGGCTAGACTAATATTCGAGGTCAGGTAAAAAATAAGGGTAATTTTTAATCCCAGCCAAAACTGTGTACTGACACCGCAGACAATAACAATTTTAATACAGTCTCCGGGACAAATCAACTAGTCCCACAGTAAAACAACATTCAGACAGTCTGAAAAATGCTCTACAAACTAACACGGACAATAATATCACAGGCACTTAGAGATTGCCTAAAGCATAACGGAGAGGAAATAGCAATCCGATAAAAGTTCATAAATAAAACATCAGAACGTTACCTTCGATAGCTATTGTCTAATCTAATAAATGTTTAATAAGAATTAGGTAAAAGTGGCACTCCCTGGGCAGGCATCGGGGATCCTCATTGCATTAGAGGGTGCTGCATAATGTCAGAATTGACACTCTGTTGCTGAACGCCGTCCATCCCCAAGTCTCTCCACTATCCCTTATTGGATATTACGCTAATATCATTAATATTTTTAGCTGTTCACTTATAGTGTAGATATAAATTAAGGATAAGAAACTGACGCGTTCCCCAAGTGACGTCGTAAAACGAACCAGAATGTGTTGATAATTTAATCGAAGCGATAAAGAATTGCTAAGTAAGTAATATCTCCACTCGAAGCCCGTATGTAAGCAACACTTATCTAGAAAACAATTTTATTCAATTATATCTGCCAGAAAAACTCGTTCTTTAATAGATAGATTTACATCTCGATTGAATTTTAATTGAGTCAACGAGCGAGTGCACTCCAATAACGGAGTAAGTTAATTATAAAAGGCAATTGATTTAAAAGGAGCCGTGTCGTGGCCGCGGTATGAGTAACAGAAAAAGTTTTCAATTTCACTAAAAGGGACTGGTTTGTGTCTCAGAAGTCTCGTCTGGTTATCGGCTTGTAATGTATGAAGTTACTCGCCGCGGCTTTATTTTATAACTCACTTCACGTAATAGGCTCCAAGTTACTTTAATTCACTTTGCCCCTCGTCGCGCGATACGTTTACTAATTTAGCTTTACAACTCGGAAAAATATATTTTGGGAGTTGGAAATCATGACGTTAATCACGGGATGGATGCTAGTCGATCCGCCGTATTAAACAACTATACGGGGAACAGAGAGATAACGTCATAAATTCATCCATAAACATGCTTCATAAATTATCACGACAACGATTTGGAACATTTTACAACGGCTATCAACGATACTTTACGATCGATAGGGATGTGACTGCATCGCGGCTCATAATTAATACGAGACGTTTGTTTTATCATCTAATAAAAAATCAGCAGAATTTGCTATCGGTGACGTTACAGCGAGTCGTTACACTCGTGTTACTTTAACGCGCCAAGTACGTTTAAGTATTCATAAAAGCTTTCAATTTTATTATATCGCGATACAAAGTAGACAACTGGTTCACTCTATTTATGGATTTACTATTCAATCTATTTAACATTAATTTGAAATTGTAACTTGGTCAAAGCTATTAGACTACTTCAAATGAACACGTCGGTAAATGTTTTAGTAATTGCTATTCTATTAACTCGATTTTAATTAAAACGATTGACTTAACCATGGAATGATTTAAATTCAGATTGGATCTGATTAGAAATCCGAAACTGTAATAAGATGTGGTGTTATGAACAAAAGATCGCGCGGGAGCCGGTGCAAGTTATAAAAGACAAGTTCACCGATCCAAATTGAGTTCGACATCTCAAATAGATAAAGCGATATCTACCCGTTATAAAGCAAACTTTATAGTTTTGTTTTTGGCAGTTTTGACACAGCTTCTATCTACTTATTTGTTCCTTCAGCTGCATCTAACTGAGGTGAAACTTTTAACTTGTCCGACGTATATTCCACCTGAGTATCACTTACTTGGACTGCCGAGGGACTTTGTTTATTATCCACCACTGGCTTTTGTTATTCTATTGTTAGATGGTCAGATTCGTTTTCTCGAAGCGTTTCTGTTCAGTTATTGGATGGTGTCACAGCCAGATATTGAAGTTAATTTTCGTGAAGTAACAATTACGGAGCATTGTTTCGGAACTGTTACAGACGTTCACGGTAACATTTTACGAGATTGCCTCGCTGGAGATAAGGGCATTGTGCTCCTTCAGGACGCCGGGGTGACAGGAGACACCTGAAAACAATAAACACGAAATTGCCACAATAATCGGCCCTCATGATCAGCACAACGACTGTCAGACAATGGGGCAGATTACGCGATAGGGGTTTAACCGAATAGCAGCTAACTCGATTATGCGGCCATCCGTGATTGTGTTTGAGCCTATTAATGTTTGAATTTCGTTATATTATTGCGGCGGTCGGGTGCCGCCGCTAATCCAATATGGGTTGGTATTAACGAAATTCCGCGTCGAGCTCGCGGTTGCCGTTCTGTGGCGCGCGACTGATAATACTCCTCACATTCGTGTTCTAATAGCCCATCGTCTACTGATCACCTCGTTGACGGCCGTTTATAGCGAGGAGATAAGGAATAATGCAAGATATTATGGCCCAGCTAATTACTTCCTTTTATAGGCGAGCTTTCAAATCCAGCTCAATAATGATTTAATTTTATGTTGAGTTGGCATAATCGACAGCCATTTATTATAGTTCATGTCCTAAGACCAAAGAATAAAATCAAAGATGCACTTACAGTATTACTTTTAATAAATATTTCTGAACACAAAGTGCTCTCCATTGCGGAAAATAAAAGCAATACACAACCGAAACTCAAAGCTACCTGTGAAAATAGAAAAACAATTTTTTTCCTCACAGTGCATCATTGCAAGAGGTTTAATATGAAAGTGCGTGCGAACATACTTTGTAGCGCGGGACCCGCCCGGATGTGACGTAGGAGGGTGTGAAGTAAAGCACCGCGGCCCACGGCCATACCTAGATTAAAGAACAACTTAAAGGAAAGCAATCTGCTAAATAAGTACCAGTGTAGTTGATACGGTGAGGAAGGTGCTCTACTTTGAAAAATTTTTTTTTTGTTAAATAAATGAAATGGTTACGCTTAGGTATAATTAAATGCGTTATTAATTTAAAATAGAATATGCGGTATATTTCAAACAACCCAGTCATGGCTATTTTAACCAGCAGGGCCTCAGGGTTATTGGTTTAATTAAGTAATTATATTATTTTCTTTCTCGTGTCTCATTCTCATTAACGTTCAATCAAAATGGTAATGGCGACTCTATTTAGATTACAGCTAGCCGCTCCTCAATTCTGCTTTTAATTTTAAGCTAATTAGCAACTAAATTGTTCGTGTTCCGCCTATTAAAGTGTGCACAAAACTGGAGTGGAGCAACATTCGTAGCGTTGTTAGTTGGTTGAATTATTTAGCTTCTCGTCTCGTTACTTTGCGTCGTTTCCGCAGGTGTGGCAATCATATTGTCTCTCAGTCTCATCCGAACGCCGGCAGAGTGGTAGGTGGCAGGGGGGCGAGGGGGGGGGGGAGGGGCTGGTACTGAAGCCCCGTATCCCCCTCATCGCGCCGCTTATTCTTTAATCTCGCTGATGAATTATGATTAGCGGAGTGCACTCAATCCTATTACTGTTGTCTGTCTCGAATAATCTTCTGGAAGATTTGTTTCCTTTTTTTTTTTTTGGGAACGTCAATGTTAAAGTTTAGAAACTTTATTTTTACTGAAAAATACGAGATAATATTGAAGACGATGCACCGAACATCTAGAAAAAATACACACTACAGTGGACTACAGCAAAAACATCGCTATGATCTACTTACTGGGAATTCTGGCTGGATACAATTATTTAGCTTAATGCAGTTTACCTGAACCGAAATGCATTCGAAACGTGCATTAAAATTCGTTGGAAGCCTAACAAAAACCTTTATGGCCCGTACAGAGCCACGTAATAGCTCGCCGTGGGACCACAAACTCCGATTATCCAAACAGAGAGCTCCCGAAACAGCGCTGTGAAATTTTAACGTGTAATTGATTATGAAGTTGGCCACTAATGGGCGAAAATAGTTTCTAATTTGGAGTGTGGTGGCAGCGCATAATTGGTCTCGGACCGCGTCTGTGTTAATCATTAACGTCGGTCCGGTGCGCCGGATGCGGGCTCCCACTGGTTCCAAAGGCCCGCGCCGGCCATCCTTAATTTCAGCCGCTGAATCGCCGCTCGCGCTTCAACGACACACCGCTGTTTTATTCCATGTATTACCCAACAATTTTCCGCTGAATGTCAAGCGAAATTACTTTTGCATAGTTTTTTGCCCCGCTTCCACGGCTGACATTCGTAAAATCCTAATTCGTGCGTATTGACGTTTCGAAAGTCACCGCTAATGGAAGGCGTGAGCTTTTTTGCTTGAGCTGCGTCTAATCTCGGTTGGTTGCATTCGCCACGGGTTGTTTTCCGAGGGGCGTAGCGTGTTGCTGTCACCGCTCGGTAACTAATTATTCACGAAGGCTCGCTTCACGGCCTGTCTACTTCGCAAAAAATGTCGCATTGATACCTCGGTCGTGCACTACCATTCCATTGACCGAAGGCCTCGCATCCATTTGCTTCTTGTTCTTTTATTCGTTCTTGGTACTTTACCGTGTTCAATGAATCCGATTTGAGTTGTATTGTTGGCTCGGTGACAGCCTGAGTCACCTGCACTATGAAATACATATAGAGCTTTAATTTCACGTCTTTTAAAATTGTAAAATGGTTTATTCATGAATAAACAGATAAAAAGGTTGTATGAAATTCTCACGTCCTCTTGATTTCCTCTTATTTAACACACTTGATGAGAGTTGCAATTATTAATTTGCTTTAGCTCCTTTATATACCACTAATTGGGTATTTCCATGCGCTTGCACTGCAGTTCGTGAAACTTGAGCGGTGCTGTGGGCATACATCCGTATTTGTATTAAATGTGTCGGTAGAGAGGCAATAAACCATTGTTATTATATACGTGCAATTAAACGATTCACCACACTTGATTAGGTATGCGTATTTAACCGCTATTCTTAGTTCAACTGACTCACAACAGAGTTGATTAGCTTCCTCTGTAGATTAAACAAACAGTCATTGACACTATTTGTCGGCGTGGTGTGCACGCTTCCGGTCGATATCCGTACGCTATTATTTATGGCGGCCGATCGGACGCACTCTCGAAAACACACAAAAATAAGAGTCGCGGACCATTCGTCACGGACCTTACAATAGCCAGCATTGTTTCAGGCACGTTGACTCATAATAACCGAATCCGTTGTACTAGAAAACAGTTTGTGCGTGGACAAAAAAACAAGTGGAAAGGTCGTGCAGTCGTAACCGGCGCGATTGTCGCCAACAATATAGTGCGAGGCTGCACCAGTTGCCAAATTTAATTTTGAATTGTATTTAAAATATTAATTAAGCGTGACGACGCTGCGGTCCGTGCTTGACTTTATTGTTACTTTTTTCGGCGACACGATCTCAATTACAGTTTTTATTCTTATTTTTGTACTTATTCGATATTTTAAGGCACATAATTTGCTATTATTCAGAAACGTCGAGTCGTGTTTCACGTTCTCATTAATCGCTTGAGTAGTTGTGCTAATTTTTTCGAGAAATATTACAGGCGATAAATTTCATGGTTCTGGAGTTTATGCTGTAAAATAAAATGGTCTGAATGAGCTGTACGGTTCTGAGGCGATTACGTATTGTGACTTATGATTCAATATGAATGGGCCGCGATACGACTGAACTTGATTTGTTGCTAAGGAATATACGGGATATTTTTTGTGGTTTCTTTTACGGTATATTTACAACTCAATATCGTTTTATGTTTTACTTATATTTGGGGTTAACTGTTTGCAAACACGTTCTATTATTGTAGGTCTATTATTGTGTTCGTTTGGGTTTTTCTTAGTGTTGTTGTCTTTGATTATCACAACTAACATGGTATCTTCTTGTTGCAGTGTGAGAGGCGGACCCCCCAACAGGCGAGCGGCGGCAGTCCAATCCTGGGTTCGCACATGCTCGCCATGGAGGTGCAGAAGGAGGCGCGCGCGTCGCCGCTGCCTGCGTCCGCGCAGTCCGGCGCCTCCTCGCAGCCCGCTCAACCACCTCAACCACAGGTATGTACACTCACCTGCAAAATTGCATGGATACCTTAGTGTCTATTTTCCAGTGAACGTTTGAGTTCAAGTTTTAGAAAATAAACTAGATGGCGTTGGTTTCTTCACAACTATCTATGACTAATTTACGAAACGTAAGTAAGGAGTTAAGAAGAAACGTATTAGGTAGGATTAAGTAAGGAGTTACACAGCTAATACATTAACAAGCAACCAAGCAAGCAATTATCTTACATATACGCTTTAGTGCAGCATTACATTTATTAGCATACGTAGTTTAAATGATAAACATAACAAAAGAAACCGATAGGAATATATTAATTAAACTAACGAGTCGGTAGACATTAAATTTAAGAATATAATATTCGAGTTGGTAGTTACTTAGCAACAGGCAAAAAAAACAGTCATCCCAGGTAAACAGGCTCGCCAAAATAAAGGCACATTTAAAAATTAAAGAGGTTTATTTCTTACAATTTATTATTCAAATTTAACAGTCAGTATATTAATTATTGTATAACATTATAATATTATGTATAACTTCTTATTGAGGCCATAGCTTAAGTATTCGTTTCCAAAATCGGAAAGAGGATTGAAGCTTATGTAACCCCAATAAAAACAAACAGGAGACCAGATTATTTTATCGCAAAGGCAAACGGATTAAATAGCTAAAAACTACGAAATTGAACAAAAACATATCAAATGGTTAGTAGGTAACATAAAAAAACTAAAAATTATGTTGTGTTTGAACTAGAAGTGTTCATAACTTTTTTAAGTTATTTAGAATACGTAAGTAATATGTTATACACACATAACCAGGTCTTTAATTAATATAAATAATAAGTACTAAGTAAAATAATATTAATTAAGTATAATTATTTATTAATAGCTCGTGTAACCACTATCCTGGGCGATAACAGCTTGCATGCGGGAACGCATTGAACTAATTAAATTTTTACATAGATCTGAACCACGAGTACTCTCCCATATTTGTAAACAATGAGCCTCTAATGCATCTGGAATACGCTCATTTTGATTATTCCACCGTTGACCGATGACACCCCATAAGAATCTGGTGAACTGCTCATGAGTCAAATATGCAATGGGATTTAAATCCGGTGGTCTAGCTGGCCAAGGAATAACGCAAATGCATTATGCTGACGAAACCACGCTTGCACACTGTGCGAACGGTGTATCGGACAATTATCCTGCACAAATTTTATCTGTGGTAATTCTTCTCTTGGATACACATTTCGAACGGTAGGTCAACATGGTCTCCTCCAGCACTTCTATATAATTTGCACTATTTGCTCGACTTGGTAGTCTGACTAGTTCTCCCGGATCGGCTGCACTCATTCATGTTCGCTTTTATATGACCAGATTGCATATTGTGTGTATCGCGTATTATTTCGACGCCACTAACATAAGCGTCCACTTAAAAGTTTTTTCATCTGTAAAGATGACATTACTCCAATTGAAGTTTATGTGATCCAAAGCGAATTGTAATCTTATGTACCACCTATAACAGACAGATCTCAATAAAATAAAATGTTATATTTACCTATAAAAAAATAATGTTAATAACATATTTTAAAGATTGCTTATTGTTAATTTGTGTCCTAAATTTATTTTATATTCATAATTAATTTTATACTTTTTGCTGTGCCCTACAGGGTCCATAATTGTACCTTAGCTTTAAGCCATTGTAACACCTCTACAACATTATGGAATGCAAATAAATATATGAATAAATAATTTTGATAGTCGTTAACTGGTTTTACGCTGCATGGCGTCTTTTCTCGCTTCACACGATATTGTTTCTGTACTGTCCATGGACTTTTGCAGCCCACTGTACATTAATTGATAATACATTAGAGTAGAAACGATACCGGGTTAAGAATGACGCACATTTGGGCGGGCCGCGCCGAATTGCAAAAGTCCTCTTAAATCAACGTAATTGTGTATAAACCATCGCAAACTAGAGGTAGGCTGCACCGCGGTTTTTGCGGCTCTAATATTATGTGTTTAGTTTTATGCTCACCATTTTGGCTTACAAAAGGTTTTTACATTTTTACTTTATTCCTTTATTTCGTCTAAGTAATTATAAATTACATTATTAAATATTTTTATAAACAAAAAGATAGAAAAAAACAGTTAAAACTATAAAAAAATAGTAGCCTACTATCGGGAACAGGGTCCAAGCTACCGGCGGTCAGGGCTCCAGAGAGAGGAACCTCCTGACAATGCGAGCCGAGTCCAGAAGTACTGCTTTCTGAATCAAGACCTTGATCCAACTGCCCAACGTGAGCCTCCTTTTTTTTTTTGTGGATGGGAAATCATCAAATGACTCCTCCCGCTCTGGGTGGAGCAGAAGGGAGTGTCAGACTCTTACTGACTAAAACCCACCCGTGTTCCTTCCTTAGCCCTTTACATACCAGGGCAGCGGTAACCCTTTCGGACAATCCCGCTACCCCGGCAGGCTTCGGCCCTGTCGGGCCCCGTCAACTACGCTGACATCTCTTTGAGGCGCGCGTGGAACACATACACGCCGTCCGGCACGGGCCTGGTCCTGATCGGACGGAGAGCTACCCATTGCTCTCCGCCCGCAGGCCCGCGCCTACGGTGGCCGGGAGTCGTCACGCGGCTCCCGACGCCCGGAGCGTCTCCCTCGGCGGCTGAGGCGTGAGGATCTTTCCCTCGCCCATCCCGCCACCTCCTTCGCTAGCATGACTGCTTCGCAGAAGGAGGTGACCACCTCCCACTCCCTCTCGCCCCGGACCATGGCTTGCACCAGGGCCGGGCGCGAGAGGTCGCCGCCGCTGCCAATCGCCTCTATGAGGACACGGCGGTGCTCTGCCCAAGCGGGGCAGACCTCCACCGTATGCTCCACCGTGTCCTCTGGGCGATCCTCGCAGTGGTGACACCCGGGCGTCTCCTCCCGCCTGATGATGTGCAGGAACCTCCCGAAACATCCGTGTCCGGAGAGGACCTGCGTCAGGCGGTAGGTGAGAGCGCCGTGACGCCTCTCTAGCCACTCCTCAAAGAGGGGTCTTATCGCCGCTATCGTGGCGTGCCCTGCGCTGGGTTGCGATAGTCGCGCCTTCCATTCCACCATGAGACCGCGCCGGAGGTCCGTCCGCTCCGCAGCGATTTGCCGCGGGTGCAGAGTTTCCCCCCGACGTAGTGCCTCCGCGCGCCAGTCATACAGGCGCGCGAGGACTATCGCCTCCAGATCCCATGGTGGCAGTCCGGCAAGGAGGCTTGCTGCCTCGCCCGAGATCGTGCGGTACCCCCGGATTAGCCTTACGGCTACCACCTTTTGGGGCGCGTTCAGGTAGTGTGCGGCTCGAAGCCGCAGTGAACGCGCCCATACCGGGGCCCCGTATAGGGCCATGGACCGCACGACCCCCGCGTAAAGCCTCCGGCAGGAGGCGTTTGGCCCCCTCAGGTTGGGCAGGAGCCGCTTTAAGGCGGCCCCGGTCCGTTCCAGTTTGGGGGCCAAACGTCGGAAATGCTCGAACATGAGCCTCCTGAGGTGTTGGTCGAGGCTCTTGGCTATGCCATTACTTTATTATTATTTTAGTATTTTTCATTCTACGCGGATGATGAAGGTTTCTTAGAACCATAATACATAATCAGACAAAAAGGCTTATGTAATCCTTACCTCTGTCAGAAGTGTCAGAAGACTACGTTTTCGTAGCTCGTAGCCACCTCGTAGCAGTCGTAGACTTCGTAGCATTAATTATGTAAAATTCGCAAAAAAGAATCACATTTATATTGATTCTGAATTTGTAATCTACTAATGGGATAAAACAATTTACTAAATAATACAATTGAAGTTTGCAAACTCAATCATATTTTAGTCTTCTCCATAATTTCCATGAAATTGTTAATTACTTAAAGTCCCTTGCAAGTGGTAATACTTGTAATCAATTTTTTGTTACCTTATCTTCAATTGTTTTTCTGTTGTGTCAGATTTGCGCTGGATGCAGCAAGGTGATCACTGAGCGATACTTGCTGAAGGCTCTGGACCAGCTGTGGCATGAGGACTGCCTCAAGTGTGGCTGCTGCGACTGCAGGCTCGGGGAGGTTGGCCACACGCTCTACACACGGGCCAATCTGATCCTCTGCAAGAGGGACTACTTGAGGTGGGTTATTTGTGACTAAGGAAATATTTTTATTAGCACAAAGTTATTTATGAGAATTACTTTTTTTCCTTCCGCTCTTTGAGTGTGAATATGTATTCCTCGTCCCAATAATTTGGTTGGGGCATTAGGATAAAAATAAACGCATTCTCGTTCGTCCCACCAGTGGGAAGACAGCGGTGGGAGGAACGGGAATACACGGAATATAACGGTTCAAATTTTCAGTAGGACTTTTGAGAATGAATTTAAGCTACAAAAATCCCTTTCACAGGGAAAGCTACCCTAAAACGGGCAATTTTTTTTTTGTAATATTTCAATATTTTTAAGATATTTATTTTTCTACAGGCTGTTCGGCAACACTGGCTACTGCGCGGCCTGCAACAAAGTGATCCCTGCTTTCGAGATGGTGATGCGCGCACGCAGCAACGTCTACCACCTCGAGTGCTTCGCTTGCCAACAGTGCAACCATAGGTATGTACCTATAGGAAAAAGAACTAGCGCGAAGGTTAGCGCAGATTGGGGCGGGCTGCAACACAACGCAAAAATCCTCCTTCATCACTTTCGTACATTTTCTATGGACCAACGCACCGCATGTATTTTTTTGTATGAAAATGCGGTGCGCTGCGGCCCGTTGTAGCTGTAATGTGTGCTTGGCTTTAGGGTGCTACCAGACCGCGGCCTATCGACGACATTGTGAGACGTTTGATTTTGAATCGACTTCGATTGACCTCAGCCTGGTTGCACCCTTACCTTAGTATCATAGATACTACCGTCACCCGACCGTAAATATGGCACATAGAGTTTCAGAAAAAGTCCAGCTTTGTAAAACTTCCTCTCTATTACCTACTCATAAATGATAAATGATTTTATTTCTATAAGTAGGTTTGTACAAACCCTTTTACACGTCAATCATATTTTAACAAAACTAGATGAGGTCGTCGTTTCCTATCTGACTACTCTGGAAAGAAAGGCCGAAACAAGCTCCCTCTGAGTTGGTTTCGGCCTTTCTCCACAGTCTCTTTTAAGGTAACATAATCTAGGTCAGATCATGTGAAGACCATGTAGATGGATGTCTGAAATGGTCTTTTGAGGAAAGAACCACAGATTGAGTAGACCTGTCCAGTCAGTGCACGCATTTGTCAGAAATCGTGCAGCTCAACTCAGAACTTAAGCAGCTCAACGATTCGACGTATAATACCAAATAAAGGACATTTGAGTAGGCCGCATAAATTACTCAAACTGCCAGACCATGATTACAGCAGTTACATTATAACACATATTCACCCTCAGGTACTATTTTTATTTAACGGTAAACTAAGGCTACAAAACTAGAATTGGTAGGTACAAATTTACGAAGGAGAAAATAACATAGTTAATTAGCTAGGCTAAGACAAAGTTTTCCGTAATAATTATCGTTCTTATTGACATTGAAAGTAAAAAAATATACAAACGCTAATGAACTAAGAGTTTCTATTTACAAATAGAAGGTAAAAAAGTAAAACAGAGGTAAAATGAGTAATTTATTAGTCACCCTTCTGTGATTGTTAAAAACAGCTGTATTTTAAAACAGATTAAGTTTCTTAGAAACATGCAACACCACAACTGCGAAAGTTGAACCCATTATTTATGATAGTAAACAAACTAAAACCGTCTCACCAATATTGAACCCCACATTTAAAGAGTAGGACAAAAAATCCAGTAAACTATATTGAGTGAAAGGGATAGAGATATAATGTAACAGCAGTTTAGATTGTTTATTCATCTCACGGACACTGAAAACGCGATTAAATTTTCCGCTACATAATAAAGTCAAACGCAAGGAGAATGCGTGCTTTTGTATAAACATTTAATATCCAGTGTCCATAAATTGTGGGGCTTATTTTATTTATATTCAAGGTTTTCGTAGAGCTCTTAGCGAAAATTGTATTCAAATTATAGATTTTCTTCTAAAGTGTCGACTTTTAAAAACTCTCGCCCGATTGATTTTTTTAACCGTCTTTATTTTTACACTTGATTGTAATCAGTGGTAAAAATATGGCATTCAGCTGCACCTGGGTTAGACTGGAAGCTGACCCAGCAAAGTTGGGAAAAAGGTTAGGTAGATAATGATTGTAATCAGTGACAGTTGAAGACAGTAAAACTTATGAAATTATCCCTCACTCTTTCCTCAAAATCTGTAATCTTAACAAAAGACGTCGTTTTACATTTGTCTATGCAGCCAACTAGTAGAAGAAAAGCTAATCGATATTTGTGATAACTCTGCGGGGTAGTTGCATAACACACAATCAGTAGCAATGGCTTTCATTTTGACAGTTCAACAACATTCATTGCGTAATTTATGTTGTCGAGCAGACAAATTTTTCGAACATATGAAGCAATGGATTAGCAATATCCTTCAAAATGGTTCAGATTGTAATCGATAGTGTGTTACGCAATTAGGGTGCTAGATTAATTAAATCCATGCGATGGCCAGTGGGTACATCAGAGTACATTAGATTGCCTGCCGCAGCCAACCTGCTTAGTGTGTCAACAGCCTAAGGTAGGAAAGCAAATAATATAGGTAAACGTAAACGGTACTTCATTTCCTCGCTGCGCTGTGTTCGTATTGCATTCGGTATTAATAAATGGCGCGTGTAGCCCTTCAACAGTTTGATTAAACTTTGAAGCTTTAGTAACGTTGGTAGTTAGGTATGCTTGTATCAGAAAGCTGTAAAAAAGGAGTAGGTAGTTATGTGTTAAAATGTTATACATTATAACATTAGGTTACTCGTGGAAATCCATTTAATTTTATAAGAAATGTTACATGTAATTAGATGAGTTTATAACGTAATAAATCTTTCCAATGCGTTTAATAATTATTTCATTTAAATAAATGGTCTTAGATCATAATTACTTCTAGCACGTCGTAAACACAAATATAATAAGATGTAAAAGACATATAATGGAATCACGCAACCTTCACCAAGAAAGCTCTCTGTGAAAGCAAACAGTTCATATCACAGCACTATACGACTTGCCTTCTCCAACACATGCATATATTTAAAACAGCTTTAATATTTCTCCAAAGTAACATTGTCCCAGCAAAGAGATTTCTTTACTAATCAAAACATATGAATACCGTTCGACTGTTTTATTCAATTCAATTGTACGGTGCACGACATTGTCAGCCGGCCCGGATACCGCCGTCCGTATTCTAGTCTCGGGCTCTCGACTCACGTTACCTGAATTTGCAAAGGAAACCCATTTTGTTGGTATGCTTCGGTGTAGTTTGAAACGTTTTGGGGTTTAGTTTAAAGCCGATTTTGATTTTGCAATATTGGTATATAATAATATAATATCTATAGCATATTTGTTGGACAAAATTGATAAAAATACATAAAAATTTGCATTTCACTGTCGTTCCATGTCCCCAAAATGTCGAGTAAAGTTCAGAGTAGGGGTGCAGGCGCGAAAACGGCAATTTTCGCCGGACTGCGTCCGTTTAAATAATAGAAAGGTCGCGAAGATTGGAGCCGCTCTGAATGGTTTATATGTCACTTGTGAACCTTTCCCGTGTTAGTAGATCTCCCGCGACATTCTCGCCAAATTATATATTCATTCGAGTGCTTTTAGAATCCAGACTCAACAGTTGGCCTCGCAAAGCGCTGTAACTTTGCTTTAAGCATCTGAAAATTGGCTTAACTTCCATGAAATAGCAGATTGTTGTTATGTTGTATAGTAATGTAAGTTGTGCGGTGAACTACGCAGGCATTTCACTAATTAGCCCTATTAAAGCTTGATAAACATTCAACAACAACGGTCGGTACGCCAGTGCAAACTATTAAATATCACGTACAAATCAATTTCCACGCCGGGCAGAAATCTGAATCCAATTTGCGGGCTGTCCGATCGGAGCGGACGGCAGATATCACGGGCGAATATCGCTAAACGGCTAAATAATTTAGTAGCAATCTGGCGGCGAGTGGCGGCGGCGGCCCGCGGCGGAAACCGCGTGCTGCGGCCGCGCGCCCGCTGCGTGCCCGCGCCTGCCGCCGCCTGCCGCTTGTTGCCCGCACCTGCAACCACTATCTTCACGCTGTTATGACTTGCCATTACAATTTGTGCAAATCTCTCAAATTGCAACGGCCAGTTACGCTTATTGCAATTGAGACGAAGACTCTCTATGAACATTATCTAAAACCGTTTCGAGTAGTCAAAAATCAGAGCTTTTTGTCTTTGATAGGCAGTGGGATGAATATTTTTTTCTGTTGTTTATTTGATCAGTACCTACACCTCCTGAATGCTTTTGTCTTACTGCGGAGGGAGTAGAGCCAATGTACACGTTCGTTTAACGTAAAACGTCAAACTTGCCTTAGGTGCCGTCGCGACACAATGGCGCTCCGAACAAAGCTTAACTTGCACCCAGTCATTAAAATTTCGTTTTCCATCTTTTCCATTACGCAGCTGCAGACAAAAAATAGCGAAATAAAAAACGAGGAGCCCAAAACAAAAGTCGGGAACGAAGAGAACAGGAAATAAAGTTAATTAAGAGCGGCGAAATCGACTGAGTTGCGGTGGAAATTGGCCCCTTAAAAAAGAGACATTTGTAGCGGAGCTATTGCGCTTAATTTTTGTGACAAGTGAAACAAAAGAGTTGGCAGGGTGGCGGAGACGCGGGGGTGCGGGCGACGTGCGGGGTGAGACCGAGGGGAGATAAGGTCGCCGTTATCACTGGCGGTTCCGGGCGGCCAGTGGCGAGTCGAAGGCGATACCTTTTGTTTTGCCACATTGAGGGATGCTCGCTTGCGTGACGTTATCGCGCCTCCTTGGTTCGCGCTGACCTTTCCACTCATGATAGTAAATTTTCTTTCTCAGACGTTTCGTGGTTTACTTTTTGGGTTTCGTTTCATCAAAGTAATGATGTTCGCGATTAGATCGAACCGTGTCGTATTAGAAATAGGATGCGTATAATTATTAACCTTAATAACGCCTGGGTTGTGTAGTTGGTTCCGGTAGCAACGCTAATTGAGTCTTCCTGCTTGTAGCTTATTTCATATGTATCAACTAATGATGAGTTTGTCGTAATTAACACACGAAGTCGATAACGTGAGCATGAATTGGGCAATTGGAAACACCTAAACATGCAATGTACCATAGGAGACTCGCTAATTTTGTAGTGAAATTGCAACAGCAGTTTATAGATGTTGCAAGCAAGGTAGTTACACTGGGTAGCCAATATGTCCTGCATACCTGTGATAAACACATTATTAAGAAATCCAACCTTTCCATCCCAATCATGACTTACGTCTAACTTAACTATAATGATATCACAGTTTAAAGAATTTACTTAGCAACACTAGACTAGACTAAAGTAACTTGATACTTGCCATTATCAGAACATTTAAATCAATAAGCTGCATCGTTTGTCTAAGGTTCTGCGTGGGCGACCGGTTCTACCTGTGCGACAACAAGATCCTGTGCGAGTATGACTACGAGGAGCGCCTGGTGTTCGCCAACATGGCGTACAACCCGCCGCCGCTTGCGCACCTCAAGAGGCAAACCACGCATTTGCCGCCGCCACCGGTAAGCAACACTATCCTTTATTGAAACACTCTTATAGATTTCTTGACTTCCATTTTTGTTTAAGGATTCATGTTGAAAATCATCATCATAATATTATATAAAGTTCCATTCATTTGTGTAAAAGACTTGCATTGAAACTGTAACCTATTTTAAAACTATAGGTACCTTGGATCTATGCAAGACAAGGTCTAGATCTTGTTTTAGATACCGCACGTCTGGAGTTGATAGCCAAGAAATTAATTAAATAAATTTTCTACAGACAAGCAATGCGATGAGCGGTTTGATGAACGGCTCGAGCCGTTCCGGTGATCTGAACAACAACATGTCAGGGTCGTCGCCGGCGCCGTTCGCTGCCCCCCCGCACCTCAAGCCCCTCGGGCTCTCGGCGTCCAGCTGAGATTACAGCGCGTGAGACGCGGCCCACCCCTACGCCAAGTATCAACACTAATCACGCGTACTCCACGAGACAATCGATACTACAAAGTTAATCAGTTGCAGTTACAAACGAACTATTCAGTGTTTAAAACGCAACTCCCGTTAGACAGAACATTCTAATCGTCTAATTACTGGACTTGACATGTTTCTAAGTGTATAAACTAAAGCAAAGTAAATGCCAAACTGTAGTTAGTGTTTCTGAATTGTTTATTAACAGCACATAATTAATTAAATAATCTACATTGTCATGTAATTATTTCTCGAATTAAATATGATATTATTATGTTATTAGAGTATGTGTAAAGGAAAATCGTTTTAGTTTGTTGAAATCTCAGAATTTGATCTCAGATGAGCAATTATGCTGAATTAGGATATAGTTAGTAGAGGATCATTGAATCTCCTTTTTTTATAAATCTGTTAAAAGTTGCAATATCATGTCTGTATTTTTCTCTTTGATGTACAATGTGTGAATTGATTGGTATGGATAATGGTACAGTGCGATTTTAGCTTTCGGCTGCGAATATTTTCAGCGGTTCAGATGCACAGTTACAAGGACGTACGGTTTCAGTGAGGTGTCCGTTTTGGCGGCTCAACCGCTGAGTGGAGCGGTTTAATTAACGCGTGTACGAACCGCTGAATGTGTATCCGGCCTAACGCGGAACCTTACGAGTGCGGGTTTTAAGACTGCCGAATTGACGTCTTTGAGGGATGAAATGTATTTTAGAATAAATATCAGTGTTAATGTAAATATTATATTCATCTATATGTACGTATTATAGTACAATCAATCGAGTCTCAAATTGATTAGGTATATTTAATGATCAAATTGCTTATTTATTTTCAAATATTTTCGTTTTACTCTGGCTAAGCCGTGGATGAAAATTAATTTAAAATGTTCAATTTTTGAATACATTTGTTATTTCTTTTTGTATCTATGTATATTAACTGTTAAGTTTACTATAGACATTGTTACGATGTTTGTATTATTTATGTAAATAGCTCACTATAAGTAGATTATTGTATATTATTATCTATTATTATACAATGGTGAATATAAAATATTTGGATTAATTAGTAAAATGTGGACATATGTGTTAATAAAAAATATACATAATTCGAAATAGTTCAAATTAGTTCTTTTAGTAATATTTTAAATAAATAAATACTTGTCGTCGTCTTCGGATGATTTATTAATTGTTTGCATTTAATTATGTACAGTCGCCAATACTGTATTTTAAAATTATTATAGTCCTTACATGCTCTACAAGAGAGTATTAAATCAATAGACGTTGTAATGTTAGTTATTGTAAATCAGGTGTTTTATTGTCAGCAGTTGTAACTAGTACATGCATTTGACAGTACTTGGATGTGTAATTCTACCGTAGGTGTTATGTTGACGACTGTACAAGCTCATGCATTCCTGTAGAGAGACGCACGTTGTGTGCACACACACATACGCATTTGTATAAATATAAATGTGCAAGTTCTCTTTTAACCAATGATATGACCAAAGATGTAGCTCATTAAAGCCTTGTTCAAAAATATATCTTATTTTATTTGTTTAACAACTTTTTGTCTAGCACCTTTTGAATGTAGGGGTTTTTTTACTCTGATATGAGTTATATAGGTACAGTCACCAAAGGAGACAAGTAATCAGGGTCGTCGGATATAGTTGAAGTTTAGTAAGAAACCGATGGATGTTTTCTAATAAAATTTAATGTAATGAATATAAAACCAACAGTTCATTTATCAAATTAAATTTCATTCGAAAACAATCATCGGTTTCTTACGAAATTTCAACTATGTATATCCGACGACCCTGGTTACTCATCTCCTTTGGTGACTGTACCTACAATACCCCTAAGTACGAGGGTTTACATAATCAGCCTAAAATGTTCCCACTGCTGGGACACAGGACTCCTCTCTTCGAGAGGAAGTGGGCTGTAATCTACCACGCGGGCCCAGTGCGGGTCGGAACATGTCACATGTCTACGAACTTTTGGTTCTAGGAGATGCCGGTTTCCTGACGCTGTTTTTCTTCACCGTTTTGAGAGCGTTGGTGATAAAATAATTGACACAAAGTAAAGCGCCTGCCTGGGTTTGAACCCACGACCTACAACTCGTCAGTCGGGGCCGTTGCCATTGCCACCACTGCTCTCTGTTTGTAGAAAAGACATAAGGCTAGAAAGGCACAATCATAATACAATTAAAAACTCTACATTTTGCGATAAACAGAAAAAACGAGAAATATAATTACCAAAAAATCGAAGATATTTGATTATCGAATTACACAATAACATTCTTAGTAATAGCTCTTAGTAATAGATATTGCACTCTCCCTGTAATTAGGGAGAGTGCAATATCTAAAAGAGCAATGTTATTGTTTTGTTTATGGAATAAACATCTTAAACATTTTCATCTTTTTTTCCATGTATCTGTTTATAAACATTCACCTACTTGTATAAAAGGAAGTTTCTCAGTAAAACTTCAAGGGGCAATTATTTTGATTTTGAGTGGAAATACTTGCCTTTTGACCTTGCAGCAAAATAATACGATTAAGTGAAAGTATATCCATCAGTCGGGGTGAGCGGCAACTCAAAAAGTATTTAAGTGCCCTGTGGGCGAATGTGAGAAAAACTCAGCGAAGCCCTAAGACGAAGTCCACAGAGGGTGCCCTTAGCGTGTAGTCGCTTTGTTTTTAAGTTTTTAAGCCCTGGCTGGGGGCCTTCATTTATTGAGGCGCCCACAGGCAAGCCCGGTTAAGCAGACTACCACCTAATAGGTTGAACTGCGAGACAATTCCCAAAAAAAAAAAAAACTGAGAGACACAGCAGGACCAAAACAATTTATGAAAGAATCCTGTAAATTGCTTATAAAACATCTTACATCTTATAACATTCGTACTTTATTGTGCACCCTTTATCATTTATCAGTAAACATAACTTTCTTACTTGGTGTTCTGCGACGAAGTTATTTTTCTAAAGACCCTGACCTCACTCGAACAAATACAATAAAACAGCTAATGAAAGAGAAAATTTTCTTAATGTTATCAACAGTCGGGGTGAACGGAAATTCGAAAAGGTGCTCTTTTAGTAGTCGCTGTGGGCGAGAATGCCAAAAGAGAGCCAAGGATACATACATTGGCGCCGATTCCCTTGTTTCACAAACTAAACTAAATTTAAGTTCAGTGCATCTTTTTCTTTCTATTTCATTAAGAATAGGACAGAAGATAAATATTAATTTAGTCCTGTCAAATTAGTCAGCGTCTGACGTAAATTGACGTATTTTTAGTAGCCATGTTTTTAATCACGTCTAATCTTGCTATGGAGTATCTTAATTTGACAGGGCTAAACTAACATTTATCTTCTGTCCTTTTATTAATGAAATAGAAAGAAAAATACGCACTGTACTTCTAATTTTATTTAGTTTGTGAACAAGGGAATCGGCGCCAGTGTCTTCAAAAAATTAGTTGACATTTTTTCACTTCAGAAGTGTAATTATTTTTACGTTTAGTCATAGGTAGTTGAATTAGGGCTGATTTTTCAATAGTCATATAACTTTAACTTTATAACTTTATCTGAAGAATATTATAACAGTTTGTCTTATTTTCTATACAAAAACTGCCAAACCGCAATATTTATTCATGAGATAAAAGTTATCTGACTATTCATAAATCAGCCCTAATTCAACTACCTATAACTTATCACAAAAATTATTACACTCCTGAAGAGAAAAAATGTCAACTATCTTTTGGGGGGCATTGTACATAAGAAAATGAAAGTAAAATTACGGTTTACGGTTAAAGACAATTTATTTCACACAAAAATAATATCAAAATTCACTCCTATGAGGAAAAACGTAATAATTAAGATAAGTGACGGTATCGCTGGGCTAAAAACTAAAATTCAGTTGGAACAAAAAACAGTAAAAACTAACAATTCAAACATTGTTCAGAACATGGTGCTTTAATAGTCTATAAAAGTTGGGAGTGATTCCTTAATTACCTTAGGTATAGAGTTTTTTATTTATTTATTATTAAGGCACATCAACAACACAAACACAAACATTTACAAATAACAGAGAAAAGAGACATGGACTAGTGTTTACGTCAATTACAGACGTGCACAGCATTCACAACAAAAGAGAAGAAAAAACACAGCATTCACGCTACAAAAAAAAAAAAAACAATAAAAGAAAACAAAAACTCTAGCTAAAATCTCGGTAGAAGAGAGAATACCCTCATCGACTTAAACATTGACTAATATATTACATATTTTTTTATGTTGTCTGCAGTCATCCCAGTTGTAGAGTTGAGCCCCCTCATATACTACAGTCTACCGTAGTTTGTCCTGGGTGCTCTTAAAATTAAATGGTTAGCCTGCCTCATCATGCGCTTTTAAATTTGCATTATTTTTAAAAATGTTATTTGTGTATTTAAAATTACTACATACGAACTAAAGGCACAATCTTTAACTGCACAGTCTTATTCACCGAAAAATTAAAGGAAGTTACGGAATAAAACCTCAAGCGACAAAGTATTTTCCCTGACCTTAAATCAAATACAATAAAGCAGCCAATGAAAGAGAAAATGCGTTATCAACAGTCGGGGTGAGGTGAAATTCGAGAAGGTGCTCTTTTAGTGGCCGCTATGGTGAGAATGGAGAGCAAAGCGGTTTCATATCGGGAGCATACAAATGTCGTCCGCCGCAGCATTGTAGTACTTACTGATAGCACCTGAGAAGCACATCGGAAATGATTGTAGGGACAGCAGAATACGTGAAAGGCTAAACGATACAAAGAAAAAATGTGTAAAGAGAGAGCTGTAAAAATATGTATAGAGTGAGAGAGTACTCTCTCTCTCTAAGGGCCGATTTCACCAAAGTCAGATATTTTTTATCTGTGGAATCTAATTGACGTCTGATAGTTCTAGTATGGAAAAACTGTCAAATATTCAAAATTTTCTCTCAGGATAACACTTATTCTAGGTATAAAAGTTTGATGGAATTGGCTCTTAAAGTACCTACTTTGATATCACATTAAAAAAATACAAATCTGGTTCTGACACTAATGTTTATAAAAAGGCTTTCATTATACTGGATTCTGGGTTAAATGAAATAATTAAAATTATTTACATTTTATTCAGTATTCGTAATAATCAGTTCCCAGAGCTCATTATTGAAAAACGCTTAATGTTTTGTAACTTTTAGAGTAAGCCTCATTGACTTTATAAATGGTACACAGTATTATTTACAAATACTATGTTTTATTTCCACACATCTGTATTTTTATGCTAACGCTAGTGCTTACATCGAGCGTGCAAAGAGGAGAAAAATCACCCCAATTTCCCGACCCCCAGCCCTCATTGTCGGCCCAACACACCCTGATAGAATTGTTATCGATGCCATCTTTAATTTCACCACTGTAAACAACCACCAACATTATGGAACACCACACAACTAACTCCGAGTAGATTGAAATTTAAAGCTGTGTTTATCTTAATTTTATTTTCAGTTTTCGGTTATTCAGTATGTGGTTGTTCGAGCCTGAAGTTCAGCCATAACTTCGGATGGCAATGAACATATTCGTGATTTTGAGTTTAAATGCCACCTATTCGTGATCGTATTTAATCAAACCTCTAATAATTCCGATTTTGCTTTCCTAAAAATATTATTGAACACTCTAATATAATGATTGCGCCTATTTCTGTGAACCTTTGTGTATGTACGACCAACTTCGCTCGCTCGGCTCGCGCGCGGTTTGTCACAGTTCCAACCTTTTTTTTTTTTGTTCGCCGCCCTGGGGCGAGCGACGGGGTCTCTCAGACTCTTACTGACTAAAAATCACCCCGGTGTTCCATCTCACACCTACGGCGGGGGTCGCGGGAACATACGATCCTTCCGCAAACCCCGACTGGGTCCGCCACCGCGGGCCTCCTCGGGTCACAGTTCCAACCTAACCCAACCCGTTTCACATTTGGTCGGGGTACCCTAGCTTAGTTAAGCGATCAACTGTCAGAAAAGGCCATAAAGTTAAAAAGAGGCTCAATTATTTAAAAAAGTGTGTATCATTAGAAGCGCAAAATGTGTTTAGAGGTTTATTAGATCAGTAAGTTTTTATAGGATCAGTTAAATATTGCCTATTCCCAATTTGGAAGCAAGCAGTACAAGCTTCAGTCGAACTATGCTGTGTCCTGAAACAGAGACCTCGTAAAGCAAAAGCAGACTTACTGGGTACCGTACCGTATGTACCTATAGAGCTTAAGTTCAATTCACTCAGTCTTTCACAGTCTGAAGGTCAAGTAATAGACCTTCAGACTGTGATAGTAGTCACGTTAGTTATGCTTATGATTGCGCCAAGATTATAACATGTTGAAGGCATACTGACTCATGCATATTGCACATGCAATTACGGCGACCTTTCCTGTCCCCTTCTTGCTGCTACATTAACTGCAGAAATATCATAATAAAGATTTCTCAGTCGCTTTGGGAGATCGATGTTTTGCATTCTCATTGAGTACATTGACATACAATACAAATCGATGAAACAAATTGCGTGCATTGTACATGAAGCGCATATTCAAATAGAAAGGGTTGACAATAAATAAAGGTGTGAGCTGTGACGAGCGAGCCAACCTTCGCAGTCAGCCTTCTCGAGCGTGAACGTCACAATGAGGTGCGTGAAAAATGGCTCCCACCGACGCGACGTCCCACAAATCAAAACTCTGAAACCGTTTGGCAAAAAACGAAAAATAAAAAACACAAATAAACCGGCGTAGGAAGCCGGGCGCACACCACTGATGGCTTCTTGCAATAATTTCCGTTTTCAATGAACGCGTTTTACTTTTTCTTATCATCGCACGAACTAGGATGGTTGGGAATAAATTGAAATACAAAATTGATTGTTGACTTTTCCCGGCCGCTTTATTACTGTCACAAATAGGAAAGAGATTGAAAATTGCCTACAGCGAGACGCCGCCGGCGGATTTGATGATTCTTCAATCAACCACAGACTAATGTGTATGATTCAGTTTATCTTTAGGACTCAAATGGAACTGAACCATATTCTTTTCGCTAGCGTTTTTAAGACAAATGTAATTGAATCGTTATCACTTGTTGCGATTGAAATTTCAGTGGAAGTTTAAAAGAACATGGAAGTGCAAGCTTTAGACCGAGATCACAAGATAGTGCAATCTGCTGGACGATTTATTAAGTTGTTGGCTCTGGTTAGAGCACAGTGGGTTACACGCGCTATCTTTCGGTGGAGCAGTTTTACACGGAAAATAAATTTGATTTCCATTGAAATTTTGATAAGGCAGATTTGTGGAAAGTTCTTTGTTTATTAGCAGGTACACGTGTTCCGGGCTACCTTAGTCTGAGCTACGAGTTTTAGTAATTGATAGAACTTCACAGGTACTCGTGGACATGCATTGATGCGTATTTTAGAATTTGGGTCCATAGCTTATCAAATGATTATTAAAAAAGAGTGCAAGATCAGAATATGTAAAAATATTTAAATAGCTTTAATGAACTTACTAACAAATGCTTAGGGCAGCTTTATATCAAAACGATATTTTACTACCTGTTACCGTTAGGTACGCCAAAGGTGACTACGCTACAATGTATGAAAAATGAAATATAAAATGTGGCTATTTATAATCCTTATCTTGATAAATAGGCGAGCTATTATTTTTACGAGCTATTCCCTGTTTACACTCCTTAATGCCCGGTCAGGATGAGTTAACGACAGTTGTCAGTTCTTTTACCCTCCAGCAGGGATTTATATAGGAAAATGGTTCTTACACAATGTCCATTTATTAAGAACTCCGGACTTCGTTAAAAAATCGTCGAATACACCGTGTTTACCCAGATGAAAGGGGAAGAGGAAGGTCTCCCTAAACTGGGCGTGCTATGCCCCCGATGCTCCTATTTTTATTTGAGTTTTAATTATTAAAAGTTTTATGAACTGCTTATTTCTTTTTACGAGATTGTTGAATTAATTCCTTTTGTTTGTTAACTCGACCCTCCTTGTATTCTCAAATGCTAAAAGTTGCGTTTGTTTTTCTGTAATTAATGTGTATTGAAATTGTGATCACTCTTTGCAAAAACCGTTGCAGGGACTATTGCTATAACCGAACGTTTAGGCGTTATGTAAGAAACGAAATAGAAATAAAATAAGGTACGGAGAATAATAAGTCACGTCCTTCTTGAACGATAAATTCAAATGAATATGTTTTATATTCATTTCGATTGAGTGGGTTATTCACAAATTTACCATTATCACGTCCGCTGAATATCATAAAACATTTTAAAGTTCGCAAAGAGATATTCGAGAGTCGAATCTTCATTCGGCGCCGTGGGTTCGCTGTAAGTAAATTTAACTTTAAAATATGCATAACAGTTTTCCGATGCGATCCCCTTTCGAATTTAAACACATCTAGTCGTATTAAGATACATTTCGATTCAGTGCACTTGGGAAGTTCGGGAAGAAAATGCTATTCAGTTTAAAGATGATGCGGATGGTAGTTTATGTGCAAAATGTAAGGAAAGCACAGGTATAAGTTTGTGTTAAACTTATAATTGTGCTAACGTATAATGCACTTTCACAATACTTATTGTACGCCTAATTTTCAGACGAAAAATCTTTTTTAGGATTGATTTAGCGTAGGACTTGAATTATGGTCCCGATGGTGTAGGTATGCACTTCGTGGTGCCGACTAGGTAGGCAATTCAAATTAACTACTTACATATTATTACAAAATATCGATCGAAGCTTATCACCACGTCTACAAAGTCGAAGAGCATTTTCGTCCTACATTGCCAAAAACATCACAGGCTTTTCAAGTCCAAACTATGTAAGCCATAAAATATATTTAAGTAAACGCATCAGAAACAAATTGCAAGAGGCTTGTAGACTTGGGACTCTTGGAAGTTAAGTGTACTTAACCGCGACTTGTGAAAATGCAAATAAGGAGCTTCGTCCCGGCGACGCGCCGGCAGCCGGCCGGGGCTCCGGGATTTGTCTCCAGCAGATATGATAATTAGTTTTACAGCGATGAGAATTAGTAAGTTACACCAAGAGTTTTCTTCATAAAAACCGTCAATTTATTACAGTTTCAGGCTGGAAAGATATACGCTAAATCATGTTGCTTGTTGTGTCCAAGTATCAAACAATTAACAACTTTTGCTGAACAATCTAATATTTAAAAAAAAAACGAATGTTGGTGAATCTAATGCCTGAAACCAAAGTACAAGGTACATTTTACAATAAATCGTAGTTAAATCGGATCCTAGCAAATACTAAAGAACCTACATGAAAATCTTAAATGCAGAATACTTAAATACCAAATTCCTTCAATATGGTCTGGAAACTTGTTAATGCTATTAGAGCAAGCTACGGAGGCGTTGAGCCTGCAACCTTACTTAATTCTACTTATTCGACAAACTTCGGCAACAGCGCCGCCACCCTCCCTGTCGGCACATCTTCAGTGCATGCTCTTATTATTAGCAAAGATTTGCATCATTGAATCAAGAAGTTTTCAAATAATAAACAAAGTACGGAAAGAATTAAAAATTTAATACTCTTTCAAACATAAAACAAAATGAACATTAAATCAAACATGCCAAAATGAAGAATCCAAAGAAAAGACTTAAAGTATTAGGCATATTGCTCGGTCCGTCGCTGCGGACTTTTTTGTTATGGTGTTGGGCTTCCACGCTAGGCTTCCTATCTGTATTTTCTATTTCTCCTTGTTCAAGTTTCTTACGTTCATCAGAATACTTTTCGTTTGGCCAGGACTTTGATTCGGCAGACTCTCCTTCAGAAACTGCCTGTGAGGAGGAAGGATCATTTAATGAAGGTTGAACTTCGCTTGACATTTCCTCTTGTACGTTTGTCGTCACAGCTACAACTTCGATGCCTTCGTCTATTATTGTCGTCTCAGGTATTGTAGAAGTGACTTGGTGCTCAGAAGATGATTTGGCTTGCATCAATGTTACTTTTTCTTTCTCAGAAGATGCTTCTATTTTTTCAGACGATGCTGCAGTACTTGATACAAGTGCATCTTTGTTGATTACGTCACAAATATTCGAGCACTGCTCCTCTTGACATTTGTCCTCTGTACCGCAAGTTACAAAGTTCTCCCAGGCTGACAACAGTTGGTACAGATGTGGTTGTTTGCAGTCGTTATCTACGTAGGTTTGAATTCCTGCTACTTCATTTTCACAAATAAGAGGTCCACCGCTGTTGCCCTATGATGTAAAACAATTGATTTTAAGAAGAATGTAAAATATAAATGCATTAAAGTAACGTAAAAAAACGCAGTCTCTTTTGGGAATATTTATTAATACAATATCTGCCTTGCTGAGGCCTTTCCCACTGCTAGGCGTTGTCCTGATTCCATTCTTTCTACTTCTTAAAGCTGATTGCTGGTGTTGATTGGTGGTTTATTTCATCTCGCTATCTTCACTTTCGACATCGTTTTTTCTAATTTAACGACCATTCTGATTTTGCATTTGCCCAGCAATCATTTGACATGAAATGGTCGGCTCAGTCCCAGGTCAGTTTACCTACACACCGGCAATATGCGTCAAGGAACGGGAGAAAATATTGTGAGACTTAGGAATTCTTAAGTAGTTATAGTAAACAAGTTTGGTTTGTTATATCTCACCTGGCAGAAGTTACTGTCGTAAGCCGCGTTCTTATTTTCGTCGCTGTCGCTAGCACAGGTCATGGTGTTTCCAATAAAGTGAGAACCGCAATTTTCAACCGTAGGTGGCAGCATCTCAACGGATATCTGTATTAAGCTCCTGTCTTCGGTGTTATTGCCGTCCTTTTTCTACATACAAATGAAAAAGTCAGTTGGGGGCTTTATACAGGAAAGTCCAATTAAGTCTAAAACTACTTCATGAAATAATGTATTAGTTTATACTCATAAATTGGCTTTCTACACCAACATGATTAGAGACCTTTGGATCTCTCTGGTTTATGCTTCCCCACCAGCACTTTGTAATCTTTTTTATGAGGTCAGTCTTTTATGTAAATGGCCTACATACGCAATTATAATCAGCCCAGTGTTCCCACTGAGAACTGAAACAAGTTCAGTCTCAGTTTTCTAAGAGATTTATTTTCAGCCACAAACTGCATAATCTTACAGCTCTGCTCTCTAGAATTGCAGGGTCAGCTCTAATAATAGAAAATACAAAACAAAGTAATCTTACGGCGAATACGAGTATTATGCAGGTTTTCTCCGCGAGCTCACGTTTAGGGCCGAGGTTGGTGATGCCCACAGCTGAAGTAATGTTGAAAGCTGACAGAACCTTCATTAGAGAGATGTCAGTGCGCCACCATTGCGTCGAACTGTGGTTGTACGGACGAACAATTTGTATGACCTGAGTAACAAAACCAAGTGAAGTAGATTGCAAGATTTAACATATTTAATAGGCATACAATAATTAAATTATAGTTTAACTTGCTTTATGAGGATGGAAATTTTATATAAAAATATTTGTGCCTAAACGTAGTAAGGAGACGCAGAAAATATATTGCAGATGTAGACTTATTGGGGAAATAATTTCAATATGCCTAGGCAACCATCTGGGGAACACTAGCGTGAGTAGTTTCAATATTTCGTGTTACCTCTCGCTCTTGTTCATCCTCGTCTTCATTAAGTGTGAAATTAGTATCAATAGTAATTGCACCGAGCCTAGCTAGAAGTGTTTTTCGCGGGAAACCGTTAAGAGCATTTGTGACAATACTGGGGCCAACAGCTGAGGTGACTAGCCAGTCAGGTCGGATGAGGATCGCGCCACGTAGGAACCGGGAGCCAGTACCATCTACCACCGACTCGTCCGGGTAATATAGAATTGCCTGTAAACATATTTTAAATGATTATATTAATATAGAAATCCCTAAAAGGTAGTCGAGACAGTTTCTTATCTATATTACTGCAGTAATTTTAAACATATGTTGTCAGCTGAGTCGTGGGTTATGTATGTATGACTTGTAACACGGAGTACAGTTAAGCCTTAAAAAAGGACTGGATAGTGACGAAACATACGATCACACTTTTCATAACCTATTATCAATTTCAACTTTCTTAGAAAAACTCAATTTTAATCCTTCATGTGAAGCACGGGAAAGAGGATAATTAAATTTTTGTTGATACACTATGAATGTCACGTGTTCTTTCACCACTTCTGCATTTTTCCATCGTTACGATATTACGTAAAAGGTAAATTTAACACCGAAGTAAGGGTTAACCGACTCACCATATATGGATAAAGCCCTCTCTTAACTTCCTGTTCACCATCTGCGTGTACTTCTACACATAGCGACAGTGCTGAAAAATTAACAAAAAATACATTGGCTAACTAATCTCTACAGGTGAAAATCAAAATTAGTTAGTATAAACGTTGAAGAATTACCAGAACACAGTGCAATTATAAATTTAGTTTTCATATTCGTAGAAAATTATCATAAACATTTATAGGAAAACTAAATGACGTTTCACCGTCAAATACATTGCTGGTCTGACAGTAGAAATTTCAAAAGAAGAATAGATATCATTTTTCTTTTTATATTTTCTCTGTCAGGTAAATCAAACAGGTTTGATAAACCTACACAAGTATTTAAATCCTCACTTTTGAGGTAATGCTATAATTCTTTTTAACTCTCTCTCGTAAAAATCGAATTAGTCGAGTCACGTCCCTTTATTTTTCTTCGCTATCTTTGACAAAGTTACGCCGACTCGAGTTAAAGACATTAATCAGAATCTCATCCGAGCCAAGATGTATTATCCTCAATAAAGCGAAAAGAATGACTTTGCGATTTTAAAACGCGTGTTTTACAGATAACGGCGGCGAATAAATCTGGGGAACACCTAATTATTCATGTTAGGGGTGTTTAAGAGTGCGTATTAATACGCTTGGAGCGGCGTCGGCTTTTGAAAAATATGCTAAGAACATAAAAAGTGCAGTTTATTTAAAATACCGCGGACGGAAACATGGCTTGGGCGGGCGCGCCACCACGAGCGCGCTCTGTACGTCTTTTCAGTTTTATTTCAAATTGGATAAATGTATAAAACATTGAAAGGGAAAAAGATTTAGCTGGTGAATGTGATTTGATTTTATTATCTAGTGTTTTAGCTTGCTGTTTTTAGCCAATGTTTGTAAGTAGCTGCAACAAAATAGCAATTAGAAATCCACTTCAAGATGGAGAACCACTAACATTGTCCACAAATGAGCGGAGATGTCGTATCAAAACCGCTGATGCAGCCACGACAAAACCACTTGTTCAGATGGTTATTACATGTCCAGTTTAGGTGGACCTGTCTTAATGTTCTAAGCTTCCTCTCAATGTTCTAAAACCTTAGGGGCAGGCAGTGTCTTCTCAACTTGGCATTGTTATAACGGTCCGAATGAACGAGCTACGTGTTTTGGCTGCGACCCGCAATTGCTTTACACTTCTCCTTCCTTTGCAGTTGTAAAACGGTGTCCTAAAATATCAATAAAAGTGCTGTATAACTTTTAATCACAGTTGTGTTTTAATGGCTATATTGATTTTGCGAAAAAGCAATCGAACGAATATTTATGGGGTACCCGTAACAGCGGCCGATTTTATTGTTTTGTCGGTGAATATAAAATGATACGGGGATTTTTGAACGCAGGTAGTTTCACATTTTATTTTTACATATATATTTATTCATTGTTTGAAATAATAGAATCTAAATTTTGTGACGGCGTTCAATGTTTGAATGTTTAGAACGTCGAATAGATTGGACTTCTTTTAAATCAAGTTTCTAGTGTAGGTAATCGTTAGAGTTTCTGAGACAAGAATACATAAATTGGTTATAAGTAATCTATACAGATAAATAAAATTTAAGTCTGTGTGTCTGCTTGTAATGTCAAAATAACAGCTTTATACTAAATGCATATGAAAATGAAAGTATATACGGTACTTATAACAAAAAAAAAACAAGGACGATGAAAATAATGATGATCTGTCTGTCTATCTGTTTGTTCCGGCTAATCTCCGATACGGCTAGACCGATTTTGACGGGACTTTGACTGGCAGATAGATATATACTATACTTTTTATCCCGGTCTGTTCCCGTGGGATATTTTCCGACATCCATACGGTTGAAGCTGCGGGCCGAAGGTAGTGTTCAATAATATTAATAAGCAAAGCTTCATATTTAAGGGTGATGCACTAGGTAGCCCGCGAAATTCAAATTTACTTACGCTCGCGAATCATATTTTGTTCAACTTACAACGTGACACTGACCTGCAAATTGCAAAAAACGTAAGAATATGTAAATTCCCCTTAATAGCTAGGATTTAAATATATATATATATATATAAATATTTCCCTTGGTCACGCCATAACTTGAGAACGACTTTACCGATTTCATACATCTTTTTTTTTTTTTAAAAGAAAGTTGCTTCACGCGGACGAAGTCGCGTGCTGAAGCTAGTATAATATAAGAAGGACTCTAATACCTGAAGCGTGTGAGTAAATTCGCTTTACGTACTCGTTGCGTACAAATTCCATGGAGTCTAGTCGAACTTTTCGCTGGCTTACCAACTGTGACTCGCGAACGGTGATATGAATATTAAACGCTTCAAGAATTAGAAGATTTATACGACAATTCGGAAGTCGGGCGGTCTTTGCGCACTTAAATGAATGTTTAACATTATCTCCGGAGTTTTAAGGAACTTGAGCCTCTTAAACAACTTGCGAAGAAACTTTAATAGAGAGCGGCTCTCGGGCGATTAATTCGAAGACGTGGCAAGGTGGACGGGAATCCTTAATGTGGAAGGGTAACGGGAGGTGTTCAATCGGTGCATCTAATAGAGGCAGAGAAAGGGGTGCGCTTCATTTAAATTATTTTACGAACTTTCGCATTTCGTTTCAAGCGCTTTGTTCCTAACCTCTCTATACAGGGTCAAAATAAATTAGCCAGCGAAACTCCGCAGACGTGATTGGTATCGGTATCTAAACACGATAAAGCAAAAAAGAAATTAATTTGATGATTTTTTTTGGAGTCATCAAACGATAGATTGTAGTCACTTAAAATATTAGCTTAAAAATCAGTTATTTTGTGTAAACTTCACGGACGTGATGGGTATCGATGTCTCAACACGATACAATAGATTTTATTAACTCACACTACAAGTAACAACACTACCAGCGGGCATTGACCCCGAAAAAATCATCAAATATTTTTTATTTTGTCATGTATAGATTATCATCATCAAATTCACATTCTGCAGAGTTTCGCTAGCTAATTCCATTTGACCCTGTATATACGAGTAGATTTAAATGAGAGTGAACTTATAATGAATGCAGTCACAAAGCTGCGTTTTGCAACAATGTAACACGCCAGAGCGAATTTTTCAACTGTTTGCTAATAAACAATCGAGTTGAAAAACTTATACCCGTCGTAACCGAAGTAACAATGAAAGCAGTAGCAGCACATTCCAACCCACATGATGAAAACCTCATCGGTAATAACAGCAACATATCCGTTTCGCGTGCTTGACAATATAAATTGATTGGCGTGGTGTGCGCGTGCGTCATTGTTCCCGCCGTCATTTTCCGATGTCCCGTACCGTTCTATTGTACTGCACTTTATTGAATTTGATTTACGCGCCAATTTTTGTAGGCTTCGGTTTTTATTAACTGACCTCGGTGCCGATGTAAACTTAATTGAATCCGCCAACAAAAGGTATCGAATGAAAAGAGCGTCCAGTGGTGTGCGATGTAGATTATAATAGGTTTTTCCGAATTTGCATGGGTGTTAAGTTACTCGATATTCGATATTTTCATGGCGGTTGAACTATTGCGTTCGATCTGTTTGTTGTAAACCTGCTATTATTAATTTTTATGTTGCGCTTACTGCTGGGGTTATGTTTTCCAGTTAATTATGGGACGCCCTATTTTTATTTCCTGTTTCATCATTTGAAAAAACATAAGACATTATAATTTATTCACAAAGACACCAGAATTTCAATTTACAAGCTAACACTAAAATTAAAAAATTATATCCTAACTTAATTAAAACTATTTACAAACTACGATATAGCGTCGAAAAATTCATCTGCATCGCTGTCGACTGGTAATGTACCAAAGACACTGGCGGCATTGCCACGTTGTATGGCAATGCTTAGCCGCTGGCCAAGGTAAAAGCGTTATAAATTGAACTGCACTTCTTAGAATGTTCCTCTACACACTACATAATAATAAATAATAGCCTCCCGACTGATTTCGGTCACGGTGGCCAATCTCAACGGAGATTAGCCAGGTGCACACGACCACGAGATATTATAGTGCAAAAGTGCATGCGTAAACAGGTGCACTCTCTGTTCCTTTACTCTCATAGTCCGCTGGGACGGCAATCCGACACGACTGGGGAGAGATCAGGCTCAGGACCAACGGCTTTACGTGTTTTCCGAGGCACGGGGGTATTAAACCGCCAACTTCCAAACTCCGGACTGTTCCAAAAAAATTCCTAATGGAAAACCGAATAACATTTTGTCCGACCCGGGAATCAAACCCAGGACTCCACGCTCAGCAGTCACACTTGCAACCACGAGACCAACGGGGCAGTCTCGCTACATAATGCATTGATAAGAAAAAGAAGAGAAGAAAAGTCGAGTAAGAAGTATTTAATTTGTCAACAGGATGGCCACAAACTCATATCAAGAGTAAAACTAAACTGTCTCGACGAGAGCTTTTCTTACAATTTTCTGCAATAAAAGCGAATTATTTGCTGAAAGACCGTAATCTGAGTTAATTATCTGAAATTTGGTCGTATTTAACGTCGTTTCAAAACGAGTTTTCACAATTGGAGGCGAGTCAAAAGAGCTTTCTAAAGGAATCGCAAACACAATTAGGAGCAAGTTCTTGTTTGTAAATTGTCAGGGAAAGAGTGTGCATGACACGCGGCGGTAGGTGCAAAGACGTGTTACTGATCATTTGTCGATCACTGTCAAATAAATCTTCTGATTTTTCAATATTTGTCGAGTTTTTGAAATATTATAAATAATAAATATTAATTCAAAAATAAAAATTGGTAAAATACAGTATATATACACCTTAGAAATAATATAGGTTATTACAAAGTATGATGCCTGTACTAGTATAAACCTGTATTGCAGGTGGCATGAGTTCTTACAATTACTATTAGGACAACTGATTTCATAACAATATTTTTTCATAAGTTTTAAAAATAGTGCCGCAGTTATTTAATTTATTATGTTATAATTTACTTAAACACTTATCATTACGGTCTTAAACATCTAGATAATTTCTATATTATTTACGGAAAATAGTTGAGTGTCCTGGAGAGGTTTTATAATTGAAGTTAGCTTGATAGTCAAACGTTGAGAAATGTCAGGGTTCATGAGGTTTTTTTATTTCATTTTAAAAAGGGGGTGTTTACTCGACGCCTTTTATTTTTCTAATAATAGAAGGAATTTGATATTCAAAGTATTTAAAGCATCAAAACAGTTGACCTTAATTCTGTGAAGTATACATACATACCTAAGAATATAAAAACAAAAACATGACGCTATTTTTACCATAATTACTTCCAAAAAATTAAAATCTCAGTTCCGCCATTGTAGCCGCCCAGCGTACCGGCCGCTAAGCTCGTTATTATGATTGTGCCCTATAGAGAGATACAGAATCAAATCAGGCGCAACAATGCCTGCGCAATTAAACCCGCGAGGGGAAACGTCTTGTAGAGAAGCCGCGAATGACGACAGCGACGGGTTTACAGTCACGGGGAAAGAAGAGCGTATTTTATATTTCCTCATAGGGCTGACTTTACCAAAGCCAGATAATTTTATCGGAGGAATAATTTTGAATTTTTGACAGTTCTTCCATACAAAAACTGTCAGACGTCAATTTTATTCCACAAATAAAGATTATCGGTCGATTGAAAAAATCAGCCCATAGAAGTTAAATATGTAGTACCTAGGAAATATCTTAGGGATTGCTATTATTAAAACACTGATAAAAACAATAGTAATGTTGCCATAGTAGCCATATTTTGTCAACCGGTCTGCCTCGGGTGCGTGATGCATCGCGAGGGTACCAATGGAATTAATTATACGAGTCATAATAATGACATAAAAACATTTAGGTTTATACTTAGTTATAATTACTGTAGTTATAGTTTAATTAAAATCTCGTATATACAGGGTTAAATTAAATTAGCTAGCGAAACTCTGCAGACGTGATTGGTATCGATATCTGAACACGATGAAATCAAAATAAAAAAATAAAAAATTGCCATCAGGATATGGGTAATTGCAACCAAGTTAATTGCTATCATTATAATTACACGTTTCTACGCAACATCCACTTAGCACGCAATAAAACCTTCAATAACCATTGTCTTAACGCAGACAAACCAAAACCAACATTGTAACAGAATTAAAGTCAAACTCTTTCATTGTCAGTAATGCAAATCCCCGTCTGAATACGGTCTGTTTACTTCTTTGCCCCTTTGTTTCAGTCGTAACGAGCAGAAAAAGGGCCCATTCAGAGCATCCGAATCTAATTACCCTACCCTCGGTTACAAAGGAGGGTTTCTAATTAACGATATTATGTCAAATAATTTGTTTGAGCCGACGTCTTACTTGGTCGGAGTCGCGGATTGGATTAAGTTTGCTCGGCACCGGTACGTTTGCTTTATAAAGAAAAGCTGTTCGAATGGAAACGTTAAAAGAACTGTGATTGTAGCCGAGAATTTGTCTTTGTTGAGTATTCAATTAGAAGCAGAGTTAAGTTTGAGATTAATTGGTAAATCTTAAAGTAAGTCGATTTCATTCGAGTTATTTGTATCGGTCGGTACCGGCTTATATTCAGCACAGAAAATCAAGAAAGGGGGTTCATTAAGTTTAAAAAGCTATGTATAAGACAGTATATTTCTGATGCAATTAAAAGTATGATTATGTCACCGTATAATTATGAACATCATTAGTTCATAATCTATCTCGCAAGATTACAAACTATCGAAAAATTGTGAACTGCAACAAACCATTTAGAATTTAACGCATTATTTTTCGATAGTTTATAATCTGTGCATGGCAAACCGACAAATTGTGAACTAGTATCAAACTTGCAAGCGACGGATCGCACCTTGCGCTAATACGAAATAGTCAAGTAACTGCGACCATATTGGACATAGCGCTCGCCAGCCAATGACCCTTTAGGGTATATATGTTCTGTGGCCACCGCTCGCTTTGTTCGCTTGGCTCGCACGCTGTTGGTCACAATTATAACCTAACCTTAACCCATTTGGACGGGGTGCCCTGGCTTAGTTACTGCGACCAGTTTGGCTACCGCCAAGACCGACAAATAAGGGTGCTTCACATTTTTACGGGTGATAAAATTGGACAGATTGTGAACCCTGTCGCTAAGTGTAGGTTCGTACACAATTTGATGGTTTGACATGCATAGATTATAAACTATCGAAAATTAATACGTTATATTATAAGCAGTATCGTTCAGTTCACAATTCATCAACAGTTTACAATCACGTGATATAGATTATAATCTAACGGAGTTCACAATCATACGGTGACAATTGTAAAGCGATTGCAGATAAATAACCTGCAACGGCCACATTCTATTCAATCAGACATCATAATCATACTTTTAATTGCATATGTTTGACGTATCTTTTGTTTCGTTACAAGATGAAAATGCTACAGAAAATGAACCCCACCTTTTTAATTAGTCCGAATCCCAATTCATGTTCCCCTCATTTCCCGTTCCTCATGTATGTAAACACAGGGTCGACTCAAGTCATGATAGATGTCCCATGTCATATGTTGGAACACGCGGCTTTTGCCTCGTCAGCCGAGTATTAGCAATCTGTCAGTGCTAACCGTGCATTTAACATTACGATTGGGTAGCATTAATTAGATTAATGTCATTAGCTGGCCCTTCACTCCGTCTTATGACGTATGTAAATGATCATGAGACGTGCACGTAGATGCAATTATAATAATAATGTATTATTTAGTACTAACACCTTTAATTCCTCAATGACAGTTACCCATTCATTGCTATAGTTTGAGAGAGATCCGACCCGATATATTATATATACATTTAAACGGTCTTGGAAAAGTTGTGTACAAAGATATTTTCATCTCTCGGGAGTTTAGTAATATTTTTTTGTCAAAACCGTCAACAACATACACGCGGATTCTTAATTATTAAAATGATAATATTTTATAAAACAGCATGTGCAGTGCAGTAACGCTCTGGAGCTCCGCATAATGGATAGTACAAATCCCCAACAATAGCATTCGACACGTCACATCAAGACCAATAAAGCAAAATCCCTATTATCCGAGACGTGTTTAAAAGGCTCAGAGTCCTTTGGACGTAATGCCGTTCTAGGATATTAAAGGGGTATGGCCATGCACGTTAGGTGGGATTAGCAGACATTTGAATGCGCCGGCCGCATTCCTCCTCACTAATTAAGTTAATATTTGGTTATCGGCGGCGCGCACACGGTCCGCGCGACTAATCCTGCCGAATTAATGACGCGAATTTATCATTATTAATGCGTACGTGGTCCTCGTCATACCTGATTTTACGCTGCGACCCGCGTACGTACTTATGACATGGATGTATCTCGTGTTCATGAGATACTAGTGTGAGCTTTAGTGAATAAATAAATATTCTAGTTAAGTAGATATATTGCCTAAGGGGTTAAAATGCTCGTGCTCGTGTTTCAAAAGGCATTTGAAACACGAGCATAATTTTATGGCGAAAGTTAAGTTTTGTTTATAAAGGTAGTACGATTATTTTATTGCTACAGTTTCATCGGAACGATAGTTCAAGCGCGGGTTGATTAATTAGCTCGACAAAATGTCCGAGAATCGGGTAAATGCTCGATTAATGAAAGCTTTTCAACTTAATGTTAATGGAATCCTGTTGTTATGTTAATAAGCGTGTGTTTATATATTATATACACCAGAAAAATACATTGCATAGATTTAAAATAATAAAATAAAAAACTACCAAACATAGAAGGGGCGGCTTTATCGCTTTCTGCGATTTCTTCCTGGCAACCTGTGAATTGAGAGTAATTGCCTGGTCATTCTCACAGTCGGAGTAGAGCCTACTGCTTACCACACAGGTAGCCCATAAGCTGTACCTAAACTACATTTGACTGGCATGTGCAATATGTAGTGTTGTCGACGTTTCGTCTGAAGTTTTCCTCAATTACTCATTATTTCCATTTTTTTTTACTATCTTCCGATAAAATGACACAAAAAACACAGGAGTCATTTTCAAAACAGTCGGATAATCCTTCCTTTCCAGAACAACACTATGACATACGATTGCTTGTTTCGAATTTTCCGTCTGAGTGGATCACAATGAAAAGAAAATGTTTTGTCTTGTTTGTTTCACGTGTGAACGCGGCGCGGCCAACTGCACCGTCCATTCAATTCGACAGTTTTACGACACGGCGCCCGTTTATACGCACGTTTCGCTCCGTTATGGCTTTATTACAATTTTTTATAGCTCCACTAGTTCATATTTTCGACGGTGTTAAGGGACTAAAGAAGTGGAGATTAATATGTCGTGAAAAGCTTGATTTAAAAACTGTTTATTTACTAGCTTTGTTTTTTGAGAACTGTATTATTAAATCGTCATATAGTCCTATAGTCGTTACAGGTCCTCAGAAGCCCGAAAGTCTGACAACCAGCCTTACCAAGGGGTATCGTATTGGGTAGCGGGATCGTCCGAAAGGGTTACCGCTGCCCTGGACCATAAAGGGCTAAGGAAGGAACACGGGTGGGTTTTAGTCAGCACGAGTCTGACACTCGCTTCTGCTCCACCCAGAGCGGGAAAGGTCATTTGATGATTTCCCAACCAGGGAAAAAAAAAACAAAAAGCATCCCAGGAATATGTGGAGGTAAGATAGGCCGTCGCTCCATGTAAAATACTGGTATTCAGCTACATCCGGTTAGACTGGAAGCCGACCCTAACATAGCTGGGAAAAGGCTAAGCAGATGATGATGATACTCCTACATTGAATGGCCTTATTTATTTCATCCATTCTTACATTTCAACAGTAAATTCCAGTAGATTTTTAACCTCTATGTCACACAAAACGAGCATGCCTGCTCCTACTCAAACCCTACGAATTGGTATTGTCAGTAGTGCGTGGAGGACGGTACGCGAGCAAACAGTTGGTAACGAGCGATCAATGCGCAATCACAGAGCACTAATCACGCGCGATTGACGGCGGACACAAATGACGGACGCAAATGACGGACGTAAATGACGGGAGTAGCAAATGACGCGCCGTATCGTGTGACACGCGGGCAGCGCTAATGAATTGCTACGGACACGGGGTTGCAGCACGTGTGGTGGGAATTGCGAGCGTTTTTTACAGGATTTGTACACTCATTTCTGTTTTAAAAAGTTGTTTCGATAGTATTTCGGTAAGGAATGGTAAAGAGGATTAAATATATCATTTTCATAGAATTCATGATACACTTCATGTACTTCTTCAGTTTCTGAGATGATGCATTGTAGCAACCTCCTACGCTATTTTATTTATAAGTCTGCCTAGCTTTTTAGAAAAATTCAAATACTTAGTAATATTTTACTGTTATGATCACCATCAGTAATTTCGTTGACTTATCATATTAAAATATGTATTCTAACCTTTACAATATCTACCACTGCTGGGTTGCTTTTTGTGTATCAACCGTCTTTGGCCATTACCAGGCATTTTTTAAAAAACGAGGCATTTGTGTCGCCTTTGATTATTTTATTTCTTTCCTGTTCATGTTGATAAGTAATAATAATTTGACTTCTTAAGGCTCCGCAGACAGGTGCGACGCTACTCCTCTACTACGCGAGGAACAATTTGTATGAAAACTTCATGGAAATTCTTCTAACGTAGTCGCGCCTGTCTGCGGCAAGCCTTTACTTTTCCATGACCAACATTGAATACACAAAACATGACATTCCGTCTGTAATTCCTGAAGAGTTAGGCTGCAAAAAAATCTTATAAATCGTGTTTGAACAGTTTCTTAGATCGAAGATTTACGTCAAACTAACACATAGGTCACTACTAATTTGACACGCGACAAATTAGATCAAGTTGCACATGACAGTGGATTATTGATTGCTGGGTGGTGGAGGAGGGGGATAGGCATAATGACGTCATGCGCCCCACAGCCAGTAATTAACGACTGATTAACGCACAATTAGCACTGATCACTGATAACAGATGCCGGCGGAACTTGAAACCCGTGCACTTGCGTGCAGTAAGATGTGCAACGTCAGAAATGTAAGGGATTTTTCTTATAAAGCAACGAATTTTCTCAAATTAAGTAGGTACAATCAGGGATTGACAGATACTTACTATATGATATTGTACTCAAAATTTCACAAACGACTTCTCCTATTATCTCAACTAATTACAATTTCCTTCTTATTGTAACCTATTGAGAGACGATTTAAATAAAAATAAGTACTTATAACTAAACATTTTGAGTTTTAACCATGCTGCGATTAAAATACCATAGCACAGGCCTACTATAATTCCCTCAAGAAACATAGGACATAAATTTATTTTGTATCCCAACCAAGTAAAGTGTCGAAATAGAGAAAGTATCCAATTTGGCGACTGGTAACTTTTTATGCACGTGAGTGTAAAATGTGACCTATTGTGGTGAATGTAATGTGAGGTAAATGTGATTGAATGGTTGGTGGTTTTCACGGTTGCTGTGTGTTCCGGGGTGATCAGAGTTGCAAGCCATGAAAATGGAAAGTTTTCCAAGTAAATTATTTTCAATTGAAACAACGCAATTAAAATAACTGTTTAAATAAATCCATCAAAGTAAAACAATATTTTAAAAGTTTTGTTTTAACAAAACTTTTTCAGAGATGCGGTTATGTCCAATTAAAATATGTTTTCCTGCTTTCCTGAAAACTGGTTGAGCAAATTAACCAGAAATATAACACAATTAATGTGTTTGCAAATTACATTATGTGGCATGGCAGTAATTAAAAGTAAGGTGTAAAATTTAATTAACAAAGTGATCGAAATATGCGAAAACAATCGTTAATTAAAATGGAATATTTGAATGCAAGGTGTAATTATCAGCGTCTGTATTGTTGAAATAATTAAATTTGTAACAACAGATGGATTAAGGCGCAGTCAGACGTTTGAATTTGTTTATCGCTTGCCGGCAGCTAATGTCGTCACATGGGTCGGCGCACACCGAGTCTCTGCTTCAAATGGATTATTAGTGGCGTTTGCTATTGTTTTCATATTAATCGGTATCACACAATGTGGAGTACTTCGTCAACTCTCTTTAAGAGACAAACAAACCATGATATCCTTCAAAAATCTTAAAAGTATCTTGTTTATAACTACTAATTTTGTAGTTGTGTAAGTAATGTCAGCTATCAGTCGGGGGTTGCGGAAGGATCGTACGTTCCGACGACCCCGCCGTAGGTGTGAGATGGAAAACCGGGGTGGTTTTTAATCAGTAAGAGTCTGACAGACCCAGGGTCTGACCTCAATGAGGATTTTCAACAAAAACAAAAAAAGTAATGTCAGCTAAAAAGAAGCGGTTAGTAAATAATTACTAGCCAAAACAATATCCTTTGCGGCGAACATTACTCTTACTTAATTCCTCAGTTCATGATTCAGCATTCTTATTGGGTTTCAAAAACATTCGACCCGATAAACCCTGCTGTGGCACAAATAACTGCACACATAACATCTCGTTACGCGTACCAGGGTAACTTCGTAACGTTTCCCTAAAAGGTGCACGGTGCACGAGGCCGTCGGCTCTGGCAAAGGTGCGCACAGATAAGCTCGCCCGGTTTAGCTCCGCTCATAAATCAGTCTCTGTCGGTTTAGCTAATTGTAGTGACAAGCGCCCACTTCGCCCAATACGCCCAGATATACCAGAATATATCGACGGATTTTTCGCTAGCCTGATGAATAATCAATTGGACTTGAGTCTTCAGCTACTGGGTTTTGTGTAATCTATACGGACATAATATTAACTGAACTTTTTGGTATGATTGCTGGCAGGTCTGGGTTGAGATCTTATTTATAGTTAGTTTTTAAATGGCTTAACAGTAGGTTTCTAAGCTGCCATCAATGATCAAACTGGTAATTTATACAATTTCTTTATCCCCTTATTTTTTCGTGTGTTCATCTGATATTTGCTGTCAGTTTCTTAAATAGTGTTTTTTTTTTAAACGTTCTTTGCCTAAAAGCAGAAGGCCATTCTGCTTGTAGGCTTATTCTGGGCTACGAATACTTTTTTTACAATTTTCTTACCTATGTAATCAGGTTATCGATTTATCATGGACACCCAATATAAATGATTCTGTCTGTAAAGCACCAACATCGAATGGTTGTTATCATGTTTGGGATCCCGACGGCAAATGCTTCACAATACATTTATTTTAGCTGGTGAGGCCGTTTTTTTAACTCTTCTTGCAATATCCTGATTCCTATGACCTCTGAGTTTATTTTCGGTACTTCTCAACACTTTAGCGCTTTACTGATTTATGCTAAACAGAAAGAAACAGAAGAAGCTTTGGTCACATCCTGATGACGTTCTTCCTCGTGCTAATCTTCGATAGGCTCTTGTTTAGTAGAGGATGATGATTGGCTGATTTGGCCACGAAACCTACACGAAGTAGCCTTTTTTTTTGGCTGGGAGATCATCAAATGACCTCCCCTGCTCTGGGCTGAGCGGGAGGGCGTGTCAGACTTTTACTGACTAAAACCCACCCATGTTCCTTCAGTTGCCTGTGCCAGGGGCCACGGTACCTCTTTCAAACAACCCGCGGCCCTGGCAGGCATCGGCCCTGGCGGACCCCGTCAATTCGTGCTGACATCTCTTTGAGGCACACGAAGTAGCCTTAGCCTAGAAAGTAGTCAGAACATGGATAAAATTGACCGAGAAATTGATTGCATTAAGTAGCTTCCATAGAAATATAAGAACCTTCTTTCTTATATCTATGGTAGCTTCTCTGAGGCATGATCAATTGTTCATAGGGCAAATGTTTTATTTTTTCTTGTTAAGACCCTAATTTTGTAACATTTTGTTTTGTTAGACGTTTGTAGCTTGCTGTAACGATTACTATATACATATAATATACATATTTAACACGTGCTGTTATATATATATAAGTCAACAATTTATGACCGGGATCGGAGCTGTTTCTCTTAAACACATGTTATTTTGTAACTTATCTAAGAGGACAGTACGGCACCCACTAACTAGATTAAGAAACTTTACGCTTGTGTTGAAGAAATCTTTATTTATTATTTTATTATAAGCACCAGTCACCACAGATATAAGTAGGTAGCAAACAAATAGATAGGCAGTACTACTAAATAGACTCCGTCTAACCAGGGACCTATTTAATGTAACTGACAATGCGACATGTTTGTCAAAATATGACCAAATTTACACATATTCACGACAGCCACGACAGGTGGTGACTAAAACTATGAAAAAGACTTGTAACATTGCATTGTTGACATGACATATCAGATTGTCTCCTGTCAACTGTCACGTGTGGGTTATAATAAATGGGCCCCAGCGTGTGGACCTGACCTGAAATCAAGACTTGAATGTGCACTTGGCGGGTGAGAGTATGTCATGCTCACACAAATGTCTCGTCGGTCTTGGATAATTAAATTCCCTTAAAAATGGTTGAGCTATTTGGTGCTAATAGTGCTGATCCATGCGTCATGTTTGTAAATGATAAATTATTTTATTTTGTAAGTAGGTTTGTACAAACACTTTTAGACGTCAATCATATTTTAAAACTAGATGAGGTCGGCGTTTCCTATCTGACTAGTCTGAGAAGGAAGGACGAAACAAACTCAGAGGTCACAGTCTCTTTTAAAGTCCAGACATAATCTTGGTCAAATCATATGAAGACTATGTAGATCGATGTCTGAGATGGTCTTTTGAGGAAAGAACCATACAGATTGAGAGGACCTGTCCAGTCAGTGCACGCATTTGTCAGTAAACGTGCAGCTCAACTCAAAACTTAAGGAGCTCGACGATTCGACGAACAATACCAAAGAAAGGACATTTGGGTAGGCCACATTAATGACTTAAACTGCAAAAATAATATAAATAAAATGGCCCACATAGTCTTCACATTCACAATAATTAAAATAATAGAATACTTTACAAAGTAAGCAAATGTCATAGTATATATAAAATTCATTATTGTCAAAGTGTATAAAAGAAAACCAACAACAAAACAGAAAAAAAAACATTCAATATGTAAAAAAAATTGGAAGCAGCTCAATCCCAAGCCTTTTTATCCTCGATATAATCCTTAACGGTATAAAAGGCTTTCTGGCACAACTTACGTTTAATGAATGATTTGAATTTATTAAGGCTTAGATCTTGAACGGGGCTTGGAACTTTATTATAAAAGTGTATACATTGGCATCTGAACGAGCCACCTATTTTCTTGAGCCTTGTTGTAGGTACAACAAAGGACATTGACAATCTATGTATGGATATTGGACCAAGTGCTGCCCAGAATGTACACATAGTGCATTATGTTCCATACGTCATTACTAACCTGTAAACCGAAGCGCTCCAAATTCTGTTCAGGCAGTCAAGAGAAAAACAAGTTTTTCGTTGTGAATTATTTAGTGACCAAAATTGGACTAAAACAAATAATTGGACTATTTTTAATAATTATGGATAATAAAATATTAATAACAGCTATAATTGACGATTTTTAATCATCAGTGACAATAAACGATTAGTAGTACCTACTGTAACTTATTAAAACTAACTAATTAAACTGTAAACTGTAGTGTAGTACTACGAATAAAGTCAATTCTTCAGCTGTGAGGACTGGAAAAACATTAACATTGTCCTGAATAACATTCATGTTTTGAAAAGAAACTATATATACTCGGTTAAGTCTTTTAGAATCGACATAATCTGCTAAGTCATTATTAGTATTCAACCGCTGTCGGGCTATATTTATGAAATCACGTGCATGACGAATATCTAATATATCCACATGAAAAGCATTTGCTAAGAGGCAGCAGTTTTAAGGTCTGCAAAAAAATGTGACATGGCTATGTTGCAGTATTCATGTCAAAATATTTTAAAATCTCGTTTTAGTCTACCGTTTACCACCTCAACGGGCCATCGGCAAGTAGTGCACAGCCTTGATTTATTTGCTTGGATTGTGCTTAGTTGAGGAGATCCCCTTGTTTGTGATTCTGGGAGAATGCTAACATATCCATGCGACTCTAACATAAAAATAGAGTCGCGATATTCTCTGTCCAATATGAATATGTTACCAGGGTGAAAAAACCAGTGAATTACCCTATCAACATCATCTAAATGGTTATCCAAAAGAGGCGTCATTTTGAGTCGCAGCATGCTTCCCGGATCTATTATATGTCAAAGGCGTGCGCACAGGTACAAACCGTGTGTGACCGAGAAAACTATACACACTCCATTACCTACGAGTATATGAAAATATTGACAAAAATTGATAAGTACCTAAAACCATAAAAAAAATCCTGGGATTTTTTATTTTTTTATAATTTTTTTGTTAAGTATATTGATCTTCGGAAATCATTTGGAAATACTCCCATGTCTGGGCAGCATTTGGTCCAAACCCTGTCAATGCCCTTTGTGTTTGTTCCTAGTATTTATATCATGGATATCACTGTATTTTTTAAACAATTTTATATTTTTATGGGCATATAAAAGATTTTCATAAATATACTGTGAAGGCACAGTCATAACATTAATCTCTTTAAATTTGTCTCTGAGCGAGTGTCTTATAAATTGATCGAACAGCTCGCTTCTGCAAAACAAAGATAATCTGAATATCAGCGGCACTTCCCCACAATACCGTACGACATTAAACTATGAAAATAGCTAAAGTACACTAAACGGGCTGTCTCTATATCAGTTAAATTACGAATTTTTCGAACAGCGTATGCTGCGGAACTTAGCTTTTTTGACAATTTGTCTATATGCGGACCTTACTGAAGCTTAGTATCCAAAGTTATGCCCAAGAATACTGTGCTGTCTTCAGGATTCAATTCTTCGCCCTTTATCAACACATTAGTTTTCACCTGCCTAACGTGAAGTAGCGTAAACTTAATGTATTTGGTTTTTTTATCGTTTAGAAGTAAATTATTAACATTGAACCAGTGGACTACTTTAGAGATCGCGCTATTTACATAGGCAGTAGCCTGCTGCTGACGTTTAAGTTTAAACAAAAGTGAGTGTCATCTGCAAACACATATAATGATTATTATTTATGAGGTACGGCAAGTCATTACTATAAATAAGAAACAAGAAACGACCAAGAATTGAGCCCTGTGAGACTCCCATTGTTATTATACATCCGGGAGATCTTTTTCCATTTACATCAACGCTCTGAATCCTCTCACTCAAGTATGAAGTGAGAAGATCCAGAGCAGAGTTCCGGATCCCGTAGTGGCGGAGTTTCTTGATTAAAGTTTCGTGAAGAACGCAATCAAATGCCTTGGACAAATCACAGAAGACGCCCAAGGCATCGCATTTGTCTTCCCATGCATTATAAATATGTCCTAAAAGTTCAACACAGTTTCAATATTCATCAGTAGTTGAACGACCCCTTGTAAAACCGAACTGTTTGCTATGTAATAATTTGTGTTTATTAAAAAATCTTTGCATTTGTTCTAAAATGAATTTCTCAAAATTTTTACTAAATCGTGAACGTGCTCCGTAATATATATATTTTTTTTAAATGTTGCGCCACAATAGGAATTACTCCTGTATCGTGGGTGCGTTTACAAACATAAACTCACATACACAAACATCCAGACCCAGAACAACTACCTGTAGGCAATACAAATATTTGTTCCATGCGTGTCGTCATAATGATTTTTTCTTGTCCGTTCTTCCATAGGAACCTACTACGCTTTGGAATGGGCACTGCTTCATCTTTCTGACTAACCGACTCCTTCACAATTCAAAGGTGCCTGTAATTGGTTTATTTGAAAGAAATGCTTTGAGTTGGAGTTGAGTTTGACGGATGAGTCTAAAGAGTAACTTCTTTTAAACCCTAATTGGAAGTTGGATAGAAAATACGTTCATTTACGGTGCAACTTGATGCAAAGAAAAAACACAAAAAAGAACAAGTTGAAGGAAAAATGAGCGTCACATCCCCGCAACAGCCATCGCTCAGCATAAAGCTGTGACCCTATGGGAAACAGAGCCAGAGCACTGGTTTTCAGCGACATCCGACGTTGACGTGGTGACGTCAACCAATGCAGCACAAAGTGAGATACAAAAAGCAAAATAAAAATAAATACACAATACTAGTTTGACGTAAATCTTTATATTAATATAATATTTAAATGGCGACATTCCGTGCCGTCGGCAACGACACACACAATTAACACTTTTTTTTCTGTTTGATTACAGCGTAGGCGCAATTATACTTAGTCGTTACCCCGTATTCGAGTGCTCGTACGACTTTACTTGAATTCGGGCACCTGATGCATTAATTAAACTGGTCATCGTACTGGAATACGGGCTAACGACTACGAGTACTTTGAACGAAGTCGAGGACCTGCGCCCGCGTTCGTGTAAGTACCTAACTACGGACGCCATGTCATTCGCCATTCAAGTTACCGAAATGATGAAGCTGGACTAAAATGTCCGAAGATGGACTTAGTCGACCCCGTTCATTTACACTTATGTTTAGTTGTTTGCTCGAATGCCACAGGCAATCGGATTCGGGAGAACCACCAAATGTAATTGCCCCATCATGTAGGTAGCTATCATTCTATATATTTACGGTCTGATTTTTCCAACGTATATCTTTATCTGAGCAATAATTTTGAAGTTTTAGAAGTTTTTCCATACAAAATTGTCAAATGTCAACTTTATTTCACGCATAAAGATTTGACGTTAGAAAAGTTAGCCCCAATACTTACATGTACAGTCCTCTCACAGTTATTTGCATAAATCACTGGCAACGTCACAGTGATCTTTATTCTCATATTAATAAGGTTGCTGTTGGTTTGCTGTTATTGACAGGTCTGTCAATATCATTGTGTCTTTATTGTCGTTACAATAAGGTTGCTGTTAGGTGGCTGCTGTCAGAGTTAAAATAATATTGAACGGACGTAAATACACCGCCTCTATAGAATTATAGAGAGGTATAACGACATAGCTCGTCAAATATATTCTGTGCTCATATCACCTACATCAAAGGTGTAGTAGATAGGGGAGTATCTCGGATGCAATTCTTAGAAAGGGTTGAAATACCTGCTCTGTAGCTAAATGACACCCGGTTGTGATGTGGTAAGTGTAGGGCTATGCTAAGTTTAATTAATACTCCAAAACGGGGTAGTTTTAAGTTTCATTAAAGCTCAAAAGCATTCTAGTGATTCTTAACGGGGCGGGATTTCAATTGACGCACTTCGTCTATTTATATTGTACGCCTTTTCATATAATTGTCAAAGAATGACAGTTGTGATTTGAATATACGGACAATTTAAGTTGGTAGTCAATTTTCAATTTTCAGTCAATGTCAGACGTGATTCCAAGGACATCGCGTCTGACATTTGAAATATGAACTTTGGCCCACGGTGTTTATTTTTATACTAGTCACTTCGGGGATAGTTTAAGTGTATCAATTAGTCTGGTTTAATTCTAGCAGATCGATAGGAGCACCTTCTATATATAAACATTTGCTGTGTCTCGTTTGGCTTGATCTATTTTAGAGAGAGGCAAATTAATTAACTGAAAATGGGTGGTCCCACTGGTCCCTTAAAGGACTACATATTTTTGTTCAAAAAAATAGGTACTACAGTTCTGCAGGCAACGTTTTTTATAAGTGGAACAATCGAAAAAGTGAATTCATTTAAATAATGTCTCAACACATCTCTTTATTATAGTTACAGTTTACGGTGATATGAAAAAAAATCATTGGAAATATCAATTATTTATCAATCAGATTTTACAACTTTTTGGTATGAAAATCCTTATCGCATGTCATACTCTGCACACTTGGCGAATGATTTTAACCGTCACGATATTTTTGCTATCGTAGAATGTGTGTTTACAAGCGTATGTCTATTTATAGGTATATTAGTGTAGTCTTTTTTTATTTATTTAGTTACTCTTAAACGTGAAGCCGACACGGCTAGAAGGCGTTGCGGCAAACCCCGTAGAAGATGGTAGGACGAGCTGGTGAAAACAAACGACCAGTGGTCCCCTTAAGCCCTGGATCGAAAGAGCTGGAAGTCATGGCGAGAGGCCTTTGCCCAGCATTGGGATGGCGCAGGCTAACAGTAACTCTCAAACGTTGTTAATTTATTTAATTTGAAAAGAACTTCGCTCTTACCAGAAGACCAATTCTCGTAATTTAAAATGTTCTAAATCTAGTCGCAGTGTCATCTCAGCGACAAACAAATGTCAGAAACTTGTCAAAATGTAAGGAAATTAGAGGTATTTTTGACAGATTGAGACTGAGATCAAACTGTGAATGTTCTTAAAATTACGAGAATTGCCCCTCAGGTGTTCCACAAGACCTCTCGATGTTCTAAATTATTGGACCTTTCAGTTTGATCTCCACCTAAAGAAAAAATGCTGGATTACGGGGAAAAACGCCAGGGCAACCACGACATTCAATTTTTCTTTCGTTTTTTGCAATTTGCAGGTCAGTGTCACGTTGTATGTTGAACAAAATATAATTCGCGACCGAAACAAGTATGTATTTCTAGAATTATAATAATTAAAATCATCAATACAACCCTCTAAGTTCATATACCCTATCAAATGAAAATTTACTGAAATTTAATTTTTTTGCAACATTGACACTTACCTCCAAATTGCAAAAAACTTAAGGAAATTTAAATTTCGCCGGCTACCCTGGCGCTTCCCCTTAAACAGAATGAAAAGTTAAAATCCAACAATCGAGCAGCCATCTGCTTATCCTAACTCCTCTGAAATGATAGTAGCAGCAGTAATTCGGAGTGTCTCGTCTATGTCAATAATTTTCTCAAAGACATTCCTGCCGTGCCCTTCAGTTACGCTTTGATAACTCTTTAAGATGCCTCGCATTTTCTACATCGCAGCGTCTCGAAGAGTATTTTACAGCATTTTTGCATGAAATTATTTGGTATTTAATGCGTAGAAGTTATTTTCGGAAATATGACACTGGTAATGGCATTATCGATTCAGAATATTTATATGTACATAAAAGTTGCTGTGAATAAATAATGTATTTATTTATAATGAAAAAATAGTCTATGTTCTTGTTCTAATTATCTATTCTCCAGATTTTGTGCTTTTTATTCAATTACTAGACCACATAGCATTGGGTTTGTTTTATCACAATGTAAATTCTCTTTTTAGATATACAAATCGTCAGTCTGTGAAATGAGTAGGTATATGCTTTGATATCATTAATAGCTGTAATAAAATGGCAAGCAAAGATAAAGTTATACTACATCATAATAAAAACAATAGTCGAACACTAAAATGAATAGCTGAAATCATCTACCGTACAGTTTTGCCTAGACAAATAAATTTTAAATTCGTATCGAAGGCAACAAATTACTTGATAAAGTATCCTTAACGACGATACTTCAGGGTGTCTCCGCCCACCTGTCACGGGTTTTTCGAGCAGACGGGGCGGATCCGCGGGTAGGCGGGGCGTGGGTGGGTGGAGGGCACGCCCACCCGCGCGCCCCGCCCACCCGCTGATACCTCAGTCGCCAGCGAAGCGTCGGCCGCGGTGATACTGTTGACATGTCTGATATGTACCTGATGCAGATACTCTTAGTGGAACTATGCATCTGCGAGAGACACCTCTCCATGCCAGGTAGATTTACAGGAGCTAAAATTGGCTTTAATCAAATTAATTATCATTAATTTAGATAATTAACGAGTTATAACATCACGCCTTTATTTCACGAAGATGTCGGCAGAGGAGTATATGACACGTGGAGGTTCTATATTGGCTGTAAACTAACCCACTTCACATACAAAAGAATACATTGATATTCAATCTTGCATGCTACCTTATCAAACATGATTGATTTTAAAATCTATGTAGAGTTTGCGTAATTTTTCATACAAAGTACTCATCTTCATTATTGTTATATAGGTAATTAGGTACGCCGTAGACAAACACGTAGAGGTCTGCTACGTCGCTACGAACTCGTAGACATACATAAGCTACGTATTATGTAGCTATCGTAGCTCGTGTCTTATTTGAACTTTGAACGTGTAGCTACACATACATTATCTTTAGCCCACTCACATACGTTTCAATTATTCTTCTTGTGTTTATAAATCACGTCTTCGTGAGACACACACAAATAGAATCTTATTTCCTCTTACTTAATATATTCACTGTTTTAAATACAAATGCAAAGCGATGTGGTTTTTGGTTTAGAACAGAAGGCCAATTCCCGTGATCAAAAACATTCAAATTTAAGTCGCAATTTCATCTCAGCGACAATCAATGTCAAAAACTTGTCAAAAATGTATGAAAATTAGAGGTATTTTTGTCAGATTGAGACTGAGATTAGAATGTGAACAGCCCGTCAGGCTGCCATCGTATCGTGACGATACATGATCATCATGATTAGAGAATCTGGAATTGTTCACCACCACTTATAAAGAAAATGTCACACCCCCAGAAGAAAAGTTTACCTTTCATTTTAAGTTTTAATGTGATTGATGATGTTCATAATCTATGCACATAGGTATTTTAGGATAGTCACTTAGGTACCTGAATACCAGTCTTACCAAGGGTTATCGTGTTACCCAGTGAATGGGTTGTGAAGGCCAGATAGGCAGTCGTTCTATGTAAAATACTGGTATTCAGCTGCATCCGGTTAAACTGGAAGCTGACCTTAACATAGTTGGGAAAACGCTAGGCAGGTTGATTGACTTAAGTACCAGCACCCTAATTGCGTAACACACGATCAATCGGAATCGGTTTCATTTTGACAGTTCAACAACATTCATTGCGTTATTTACGTGTTGAGCAGACAAATTTTTCTAACTTATGAAGCAATGGATTAGCAATTTGCTTCAAAATGATTCAGATTCCGATTGATCGTGTGTTACGCAATTAGGGTGCTGTATGTACTTACAAAAATAACAGTCATCTCAAATGACGGCAAAATACTTAATTTAAACGTTCCGTTTTGGAGCTTCATAAGTTTTCCTTTTCAGAGGTAAGCTTATGGTTTTCTGTAGAAAAAACGTGAAAGAATCTAATTAATAAACCAGACGTATATAAGATAGATGACTTAGTATTAATGCAGTTGATTGCATTTTCTTTGGAGTTGTTATCTTGGTCGTATTTCACGTTTAATCTGCAATGATTAATTAAAATGTCAGCCGAGGGCGCGCCGGCCCTGTATACATCATAATATTGTCTTAGTAGATTCTTTATAAAAAACACAGGGGTGCATTCAGAGATTTTAATTAGGCCATACTAAATACTTCCTACTAATATTATAAACGTGAACGTTTGTATGGATGGATATATGTTTTGTTACTCTTTCACGCAAAAACTACTGAACGGATTGGGATGAAATTTGGCACATAGATGGTTTTAACCAGGATTAACATATATGATACTTTTTATTCCGATATTTCCACGGGATCGAAACTTATGCGGTGAAACCGCGGGGCGCAGCTAGTCGTATCATAATAGATAAAAGTTATTTGTAATTTAGGCACCAAATTAGTTCTAGCAAGAGTTCGAAGGATAACTTAGCTAAATAAATAAGCCTGAACATCATACAACAGCTGAATCGAATTATTTGTAATATTAAAAAAAAAACTTTTATTTCTACTCTTATATTACCAGCCTTCCAAAAAGCCATATAATTGGCATTTTATAAGGCTGGAAAAAACACTTTAAAATACACACAATAATAAGCTCCAAACTGCTTTAATAAAAATGTCTGCTCCAGAAGAAAACTTTTGGAAATTGCAATACGACTAACATCTGCTAGACACAAATCTTATGATGATAAAGTTAATAATTAAGTATTTGTCAATCATTCATAGTTATTGTGTTGTAACGATATCTTGGCCTTTACTTCTCAAAGCATGTTTCATTTGAAGCATCACCTTGGTACCTATTTTTCTGTTCTTTTCTGTTATATGTTTGTACAAATTTTTATATTATCCAAATGCGGTCCCTACATAGAAATTAGCAAAAGTAATTCATTAACCGCCCGCAAAGATTGCGCTAAGTCCTTTATTTCAGTGCGGGCTTGGCAGCCAAGTATTTTTTAATTCCGCGGCATTACCATTGTGCCATGTTGATTTATGTGAGCCAAGTCCGCGCTTTCCTGTACGTAAATAAACCGAGATAATGGCTCTTTTTTAACACCTTCATTAAAATGTACTACAGTTAATTGATGGTGTAATTATGTGTATTTTTTGGAAATTTGTATTATGAAGAGAGCCAGATTTGATTTAAGGTTAAATAAAGTTTTAGGGATACAACAGTGATGATTTTTCCTATTACAAAATAGGAAAAATAATCACTGCTGTACCTGACTACAGTTAACGTTTGCTAACAGTTTGTTATGAATCTATTAAAACGATAAATTACTTTATTTCTGTAAGTAGGTTTGCACAAACACGTTCACACGTCAATGATATTTTAAAAACTAAGGTGAGGTCGGCGTCTTTTATATGATTACTCTGAAAAGAAAGGCCGAAACAAACTCAGAGGTCACAGTCTCTTTTAAAGTCCAGACATAATCTTAGACAGATCATGTGAAGACCATGTAAATTGACGTCTGAAATGGCCTTTTGAGGAAAGAACCACACAGATTGAGTGGACCTGTCCAGTCAGTGCACGCATTTGTCAGTAATCGTGCAGCTCAACTCAAAACTTAAGGAGCTCAATGATTCGACGAACAATGCCAAAGAAAAGACATTTAGGTAAGCTATAGTATAGGTAGTTTTTTTTTTAATTTACTGCTGTTATTTTTCCCTAATTAGGTACTAAAATTAAGTAATAATAATAATCATTTATTTATCCAGATCAAACAATCCAATTTGTTAGTAGTAACATGCACATCTTAAACACTAGCAATAGCAGCAGCTTACGAACAACCCGGAATGTTATTTTCTAATGGTTTTAAAATTATTTCTACCTAGAAGTTAACATTATCTGCCTAGACTATATTGGGGTCGTCTTCCAGTCTGACTGGAAGCAGCTGAATACATTGGTTTTACATGTAGCGACTGCCTATCCGACCTCCACAACCCAGTTACTAGGTAATACGATACTCCTTGGTAAGTTTGGTTGTCAGACTTTCGGGCTTCTGAGGACTTAACACCTGTTAAAGATTCACAAATGACAGCCAAGACCAACGGCTTAACGTGCTTTCCAAGGCACGGAGGGTCTTGGTATGCAAAATATAGTCCATTCACGGACTAACCGCAGCAAGCGCAGCTTAATCGGTTTAAGCTGCGCTTGCTGCGGTCGCTTTGCTTGCTTGCTCGATCGATATTTAGCCACAGGCCTCTTTTCTTAGAAGTTAACAAACGAAAGAAAAATGTCTGCTCGCACTATTAGCCAAAGCATGCATGTTTAACATTTTACAAACTCACTTTTAACATAAAACATAGAACTACATATAAACAACTAAAAGTTCTTTTTAGCGGTTCAAGATAACCTGTTCCAATAAATTCGGTATTGGGTAGTTCCGGTGAGTTAATGGCGCCGATATAAGGTCGGTCGGAACCCATCTCGTTCATTCTTATCAGTACTCGTGTCTTGTTCGTGTGTTCGTAGCTTAAACAGCGCTTAGGTAGATAGTGTACCGCTTACCGACGAAATGCGTACCGCTTACCTGTTAAATGTATTTGAAAAGTATCCAGAAGATTGATTGTTAGTTTGTCTTCTTGAGAACTTCATCGGAAGGTCAGAGTATTGTTAAGATTTTATTTGAACAAAAGTGCTGTAGAAAACAGTCTTATCTACTCTTAGTCTTACCTACAAAGTGTTCTTAATTATATAAGATTTGAGTTTAAACAGTGCCACTGACAATAGCAGGGACAGTAATACCCAAATATTATTTCCTAATCACAGTTTAAAACATCTTGGAAAAAGTTTAGAAAACCATAAGGAATCCTTTCTTTTATTAATTTAACAAAATATCAATACCAATTCTACTTCGATATAGGTATTATATAGATTAGTACTGACTCCAACCCCAAATGCACCGAATGTAAATAAACTAACACCTTTAATGACGAATCATTAATTGATAGTAAGCAGGCACCGACCGTAAACCACTGAGGTCAGTCAGCAGCGCGCTGTGTAATCATCATTGTGGAAAACGCTAATTTAGCATCATTTAATTAGCAAATAAACACCGGCCGTCTGAATCTGCGTCGACGTAATTATCGAAACACAATACGTAAACACGATAGTGCTTCGTACGACTAGTTATTGGGGAAATTTTCGGTTTAAAATAAAGATATTTGGGCACTGTCTGTCCCCACAGATGAACCGTGAAAACGGTTTTGTGGGTCATAGTTTAAAGTATGTATAATACTGCAGTGCGATTCTGTAACCATCTCAACGTGAAAACTTAGGTGAAGTGAGCGTGGAGTGAGCTGTCATTCCAACTAATGCTAGGGATTGACACTATTGACAGCTTACTCTAAGCTCATTTCATCTAACTTTTCACGGTGAGATTTTTACAAAATCGATCTGCTGTTGTTAATTTTAATAAATACAATAACATTACAAATATATCAATAGGAATGTGATAACATATACAGTGCCCTACAAAAGTTTGTTGATATTTTTCTACTTCTGCTGTGTTGCTTCATTATGATTTAAAATAAAAATATAACCAGGTAGGTACTCGTAAGGGATTACTTGATTATTTTTTATGATAAGTGAAAGGTAGTTGAATTAGTCAATAAAATCGTTATAGCAGTCCAAACATTTTGATTACTAGAATTTTAAGTCATAATATGGTGTGTCACAGCTGTAGTTGATAAATGTCCACTAACTTTTAGAGGCGACTGTGAGTCACTAAAAAGGTGATGTGGGTTTCTTCCCACTGCTGATTGTTGGGGATGGGTAAGACATTTCAAATAAGACGACAAAAAAAATTAAGGTTACGAATTTCTTACGATTGACCAAAAAAGAAAATGCCCATGGCCATTGAGAAGTGTGAAAGACGGTGTGTACACAGTTATAAAAAAAATTAGTAGTTCCTACGGCTAAACTGTTTAAAAAACTTTTTTTTTTCCAAAATTATCTGATAAAACTGTAAATAATCCTTGTTCACGTTTAATTCTTACGCAATGAATTATTATAAGGAATTGGGAACTTTAAATTTCACCACTTTCACACAGATACACTCACAATTATTGTATGAATAATATTATTAAAAATAATAATTGAAGAATCATCGACGAAAATCGAGGGTATAAAATTAACCCCAATCGTCACATAAAAACATCTTTATTAAAATTAGAATTCCGGGTGAATGACTGAATACTTAATTCAAATAACCAAAACAAACCACTCAATTTGTAAGTGGCACACAAATTGGCGTCCATACATTTTCCTACATTTTCTGCCCCATTTTTTTACAAGTTCATCAGATACCAGAAACATAGACACACCTATGTGAACATAATAAAAAAATCTGATTCATTAAAACCAGAAACAATCCAGAGCTTTCCTCAGCCCAGGTAATTACATAATTATAACAACATTACCAAAACAAAGACAGCAAGCACATTTCCCCCTCAAATCTGAACTTTCGTCATCAATTCATAGTCGCACACAGCACGAGTTTCATTTATATCCGTACGAATTAATTGCAAGCAAGAGCTTTCAGCTCCAGCCCCATCGACATACAGTTTAGCAAACACACGAGCACTTGAAAGCTGTGTGCTCTAAAACTGCATCCTAATTATGGCGCATTCAAAGTGGCCCGCCAATTTGCCGCCGGTTGAGTCGAGCACTCGCAAAAACTCTAATTAAGGTAAATAATGTTTATAATTAAAATAACACTCGGCTGTGAGCGAATCAAAGCGAGGTTTCAGGCAGACGACGCATGTAATGCGGGCACTTTGACTTATGAGCATTTTTTGTGCTCGCTCGGGTGTCTTCTTTGCTTTGCATCGGAAATGGCTGGTAAATACGGTTTGGAGGCTGTTTTTAATTCTGCTAGGGTAAGGACAAGATGGCCGTTTATTAATCCTGTGATTAAATGTGCTTGGATTTTTTTCAGTTTCCTTTATAATAAGAAATTGATACAAAATACTACACACTAAAAGTTAGGCTAATAGATTCGTTTTCGCAGCTCTTGAAATAATATTGGGCACTAAATTAAAGTTCAGCACATAATAGAATTTGACTTATGTACCGCGGATCGTACGTTATTTACATTTTGTAGAAAAAACACTCAAGATTCGATGCAGAAATAACTGAAAACCTACTCACAAAATGCTAACAATTTCACCCACACACGACGATATATCGAGCTATATACTTCCAGTTATAACTGGCCACGCATTGCATAGGCTTTGCGTGTAATGAGAAGTCAGCTTATACTGGAAATGTATAGCATGATATGTCGTCGTGCCAACTAGGAACAACAAACGTTAGTCCTCACACATTACGGCACAATCAGATTCCAATTTCGAGAGACCATTCACTTGCGCTAATCACAGCGCAACAGGGCTTCAAGTCACATTCGTGAAAACAATCCTTCACAAATGCGAACAGACAAAGCTTTGAGTAAAGTGGAAGGCCTGTCGGTTTGGCTGGGTTCCGTACACCAGCAATGCAGGAATGCTAATTAACAGCCGCCGGCCGCACGCCATTCTGATGCCCGATCTAATCAATGTTGCCATGTTATCTAGACCACTGTGTTCTGAAAACTGTTGTCATTAGCTAGGTAGGTATGTTTGTATCAAGTGTTTTGGTTTGTTGACAGAAATGCATATGCTTTTTGTAGTTTTTAAAAAAAATATTTATTATACCTTGAAATATCATCGCTATTTACCGAATGCAAACCTTTGTTTTGCCACAGTTTGAATTTGATACTCTTACTGCTTTTTAAATAAACGAAAAATTGGGAAATGTGCTTCGCTTAGAAACATGTTCCTACTCTACACTTGACAAAATAAAAATATTTAGTGTAAAAAAATCCTTTTTTCCTTGAAGCTTATCCATTTAGAATTTACGGCGGGTTGTGAATTTTTAAATAAACATGTACGAAATGAAACAACGAAATCCAAGCAAAATGTATTCAGTAAGTCTGAAATCACTTAACTAGCAATAATTAACTTTATTTACATTTCGCCTCCTGGCAATTGCAGAACCCTTCCTAAGGGTAAGGACACATTCAGACTTTCAGAAAAAATATTTCTAAGACATTGTTAGATCGTTTTTTTTTTCTAAAATGAATGCGCTTGTAATTTTATTAGGATAGAGAGGAGATAGTTAGGTAAGGATGTACAGCGGGTAATAAAATAGACAATAACAGAAGAAATAAACAAACATAATATCTAAACATTAAAACGGAACCATATTTTTTCAATATTAGATTATTAGATATAAGAAAACACCGTACACGTGATAGAAGTGAAAAAAACATAAAGAGTAAGAGAAATTTAGTGTGACAGACAGAGAGAGTTATATCTTTCTTCTCTCTTGTCGTCCAATTATCGAATCGCCTCCTAAGAAAAAGTATGTAGGTATTTTCTCAATGGAAATTGTTTATCAAAATGAGTCATCAATGAGTTCTGCACACACAACTTACCTTCTGTGTTAAGATCTCATTCCTACTTCATCACATCGCAGACACCACATTGTGCACCAGCCCTAACCCTCAGTGGTTCCGCCGGACGTGTAATTAAAACCATCCTTTACTGATTTATCGCATCCACAATTTATTCCTTTATCTTTGTTCGGACCACTAATATATCTTTATTTTACTCTCTAGATAAAATTAGCAAATTTGCTCACCACTCCTCTTCTTGGTTTCCCTCTTTCGTGTTCTGTTAAAGGGTTGCCAGATAATATTTTTAACTCTGATTAATGAGAAAAGTGTACCGAGTCGTAATTTAGGCGTTGGTTATTTACTTATTATTTATATATACTTTGTTTTCCACCAGAAAATACAATTAACACTACAAAACATACAATATGCGGCCTTATCGCTTTCTGCGTACTTTGTGATTAAGACGTAGTCTATGAACTTTGAACTTTCACAAAAATTTTGTGGCTCATTCATCATTTTTGTTCTCAATCATTGATAAGTTATATATCAAAAAAACATAATTTATTTGAATGTCAGTCATAATCATGATTTGTGTATTCACTGTAGAAGTGGGCGCCGACCAAAAATTTTCCGGCGGCGGCGCGCCTGGAGGAACTGGTCGGCGCGGCGGCGCCACGCCGCGGCGCGGGGCTTTTTAAAAAAGAAAACAACCATTTTTTGTTTAAGTGTTATATTTTAAAAGTATAATAATAGCAGAAATAAAAATTAAAATAAGAAAAATACATAATTAAATGTTTTTACAATATTTATAATTGTCATGGATGAAAATTATTTTGTTGACACGTGTAGGGCTCAATCGCGATCTTTTAGCGTTTAAAACCAATCCTGCTATTGAAAAAACACGTTCACTCGGCGTACTTGTAGCAGGAATCGCAAGAATAGTTCTGGCAAGCGCAGCAAGTCCTGGGAACACATTTTTTTTCTCTCGCCAATAGGCAAGCACGTCCCCGTTCAAAATCTCCACTTCTTTGGGATCGACCGAAGCTAGGTATCTCCAGCATTCTTGAGAAAAATCTGTTCCTGTTGCCTCGTCAATGTTGCTGAAACTACTGTGCTTCTTAGATAATTTTGTCAGCAAAGATTGAGTTGAAGAGGACCTTGGTGGAGGCTCAGATAGATCACGAGAAGTTTCACCGCAATCGGAACATAGAAAATCAGAAGCATTTACATGTTCATTGATGCAATCTGCCATAAAAGCCGCACGATTTGTATTTCTTTCCTCTAAATAAGAATCAATTTCTTTCAATCCTGAAAATCTGGGATCTAAAAGAGATGCCACTACTACGTTTTTGGTCAAAGGAAATCTGTGATCAAATTTCTCTAGCATTCTATTTTTAAGTGTTATCATTGTGACTCTTTCTTCGTCTGAGATCGAATTTAAAATCTCTTTTAATTCAGAGCGAAACACAAGAGCCAAATTAAGAGAAACAGACTTTTGCGCACATAAAATCTCGACAGCTTCGCGAAACTTTCGAAGAAATCTAATAAGGTCTTCCAGCAGGTTCCATTCTAATTGTATTAGTTTCAAGTCTTCCTGGCCAATCTTTGTGAGTATGGTGTTTACTGGATTCCTATTGCAACAATGCGCCATGCTCTCTAACATGCTTAGCACACTATGCCAGCGGGTCGGCGTGGCAGTTTTGATGCTTGGCACGTGATTTATATCGCCAAACTCATCATTAAACGTTTGCAAATTCTGTAAAACGTCATCATCGTTACCAATTGGTTCATTTTCGTCATGTTCCAAGACTTCTGAAACGGTTTCGATTTGCTGTAAAAACTCTAACTGCTCTTTTTCGGCTTCTTTTTCCAGGTCTGGCAAACGGTACCTAATAGCTTTCACAATCTTTTTAACCTTCTTCACCAGTTCGTTTAAACATGGCACAGTTTTAATCCCACCAATGACAAGGTTATGTAACCCGTGTCCCAAACATAGGTGGCTGTCAAGACCAGCCAGCAAAATGGCGCGCTTTACGTTTGACCCCGCATCTGTTACTGTATGGAGCTCTTTATTATGCAACCCAAATTCTGCCACTGTTTTATTAATAATTTCTTGAATTTTTTCCCCTGTTTTTTTTCCTTGGACGAGCTGAGTGCTTAGTGTAAAATATTTGAGGCTATAATCTGCAAAGAAGTAAAAAATAATGAGAATAACATAGATAAAATATTTACACTATGGTCTGCTAAAGTAGAAGAATATGTTTGCCCCCCAGTGGGTCACAAATGGCTAGATAAAAAAAATAAGACTATTATTAGGTGGTCGTTCTTACCAGCAGTTATGAAATGAAGAGTGAATGTAATGTAGCTGAGTCGACGATATTGATCCGTCCACAGATCAAAGGTAACAGACACATGTCTTGGAGTTTCTGTTAATATTTGGTCTTTCACAGTCGCAAGCATGGTTTCATATACGTCATCTAGTGCACCTCGACCAACAGAATATCTTGATGGCATGTCTTCATCGGAGACAATTATGTTATGTTTCTAAAATATTTAAAAAGTTACAAATTAAAGCATAACACCTTTGATAATTTAAGATTTTAATGATGCTTTTTTATAACATTTACCTTGAAGAAATCGATCATTCCTTCATCCGAAACAGAGTCAAATGGCATAAGTGAGGTGCAGAACCAAAGTGCCAAATCTCTTGCAAGAATCCATTTATCTTTTTTAGTGACCACATTCAGTGCTGAACTGCAAGTAACTGTCGATCCAACTCGAGGGCGGGGGTTGGGAGAAAAGAAGTCCTTTATAAATCTTGTTGGCTCTGAATTGTCATCCCTTAAACTGTGAGAATCTCTTAGGTGTCTAATAAGGTTCCCTGTGCTGATTGTTTTACCATATGATTTAATTTTGGCTCTGTAATAAAAATGTTATCTTTGTAGCTATTTCAAGTTCAAATTAGTTTTACATATGTAAAAGAAACACCCACCTATACACATTCAAACCGTAGCCAAAAAACCAGTTTAACAACATCCACAACCGTATTTTTTTAAATAAAATTCTTGCGAGATTCGTATTGCGTGCGTTGTCAGTGCATTATGTCAGCATATATTTACAAACACAAAAAGCATTCAGTTCAGTACATTTTACTCAATTAAAAAAATTACATCAGAATGCAAAACAATCATAAACAGCGAAGGCAGAACAAGCAAAATAGTATGCAGGTGCAGGTTAATTTTGGGTTAGCTGTGCCGTAAAATACAAATATTGTTACGTACGTAAAAGTATATAATTACTTAAAACTGTTACATCATTCATGTAATCTGTTGTCAATCAGATGAGCGCAGCGCACCTAAATCTCGAATCTAAAATGTGAATTTGCGTCAGCCACTTAAATCTATGTTTGATTCGTCAATAAATACCTAACCTAGTAAATATTGAATATTTAGAGACAAAAAAGTTTAGATCACATTCAAGATTAGATACTTACTGTCCAAAGAATATATCACTGTTTTCAGATTGGCAGTCAGTTAGACATTGCTTGCAATAGACTTGATCACCAAAAATTTTGCATCTTTTGTTTTCTTCCTCCATAATTAGTTGACCGAAGTGCTTCCAAGCGAAACTAGATTTGGTTTTCCGATCAAAGAGTACAGATATTGAAAACTGACTTATTTTGATTTTGTTTACATTGGAATTGGACGACATTTTGACAAATTATTTACGTAAGCAAGCCTAGTCAAGAGCGTGCGTGGCAACTAGAGCGAGAGTGCCGTGGCGACTGGCGGAGGCGCGTACCGCGCGGATGTGGATTCACAGCGGCCCGCGCCCCTGCCCCCGCTCGCCTCAATCGGCGCTAAATTTCAAATTCTCGGCGGCGGCGGCGGCGCGCGGCCTGCGGCGCGGCGCCGCCGCGCCGGCGCGGCGCCCACCTCTAATTCACTGTAATAATAAAACTCCAAAAAATTATAATCACATTACCTTACAAATTCCTCCAAAAAACCTATCAAAAACCGATAACAAAAACCCGAAATTCAGCCGTCACCGGAAAAGAAAGTAAAATCCGAAATTATTCACAAAACTCCTCCGTTTATCAACGGTTAAAACAAAGCCAAGCATTCCCATTTAAGCTTTATCAACATTAGCTCATAACTGGGCAACATGAACCACGTCGCAATAAATCTAAAAGGCGATTTATTAAATTTTTCATGAACCTGCCCATGTTTAGTACTCGATAAGATTAATAATTCACAAGTTTACGGTGTTTAGCGGCTTTGTTGCATGGCGGCGCGTTATCGCCGCGATCGCGCTACGAAATGGCACCGTGGAAAATGCATCTAAAACTTGGATTGGTTGAAACTGGATAAGGATCAGAATACTCGTAGATGAGTAATTATGAATATGTTAAAATAAAACTTCGGGGTGATTTTTCAATAGTCAGATATCTTTTATCTTAAGAATAAATCTGATAGTTTGACATCTTTTCTATACAAAAGCTGTCAAATCCACAATATTTATTCCTCCGATAAAAGTTATGTGACTATTGAAAAAGGTTTCTTTACTACATATGATGGTTTTATTACTTTCCAAAACTAGTGGTTTAGGTAGTACGTTGTCTGTCAATGAAACAATGAATTTAAGATTTTTATTAAGTAGAAGAAGATAATTATTGTTTCATCAGAATACCAAAGCTGCGACATTTATTTTTTAAATGTTGTATCATCATGCTGAGATAGGAGCCTTTTGGCCTCGTACAGGACTTTCTGTTTCATTTTTCTTTTTGTTATTTTTTTTTTATAATTTGGTTTTGTTACTTTTTTTTATATAATTTGGTTTTTTTTTATTTGTGATTGTGTTTAGTTTAGTTTTCTTCCTGTGCGAGTCACAATAAATACTTTTTCTTTCTTTCTTTCATTTCACTGCCCATTTCACTATTCGCGAGTGGCCTAGCATTATCAGCCTATAACGTTCCCACTGCTGTGGGACACAGGCCTCCTCTATGTGAGAGGGATTGGGCCGTATTCCACCACGCGGGTCCAGTGCGGGTTAGTAGATGCCACATGTCTTTGAATTTTTGGTTCTAGGACATGTCGGAGTCCTCACGAATTCTCCCTTCACCGTTTCGAGAGCAGTAGTGATGAAATGAATTACACAAAGTAAAGCGCCTGCCTGGGTTTGAACCCAAGACCTACAACTCATTAGTCGGAGCTGCTACCACTGGGCCATCACTAATCACAAGGACACAAGATAAGCCTAGTACTTAAGTAAATTTAATCGTTATTTTTCCACATGTCTACAATTCCATGTAAAGCTCAATCCACGTTTCTCTAATCCAAGCACTGGGTTGAAGGTTGCAGCCGGTTGCAATGTTATGACACCTAATATACGCGGAGCACGCGATTCCGTGCGGTTGACTTTGCCACTGTTAATGGTCTGCTGAAACGGCCGAGCGTGTTGAATGGACGATTTGCGATTGATGCTATTAATCTACGGGAAAATGCACTCACACTATTATACAAGCTATTCTTTTCATTTTTATTGTTGTAGTTTACATGTGAGGTTTGCACTTTGTGTAATGAATACTGAGGTTTGTCTAATTAGGTATCGATTTGAATATGGGGAACTGTGAGACTAATATATAGTGTTGGTAGGTATGCACATGTCATTTATGATGTTGTTATGTTACTGTAGAATTGCCCCGTTGGTCTTGTGGTTGCAAGCGCGACTACTGAGCGTGGGGTCCTGGCTTCGATTCGTAGGTCGGGCAAAGTGTTATTGAGGTTTTCCACTAGGAATTACTTAGTAACAGCTCGGACAGCACGTTAAGCCGTTGGCCCTGCGTCTGATCTCTCTCCGGTCGTGTCTGATTGCCGTCCCATCGGACTATGAGAGTGGGGGAATAGAGAGTGCACCTGTGTCTACGCACACACTTGTGCACTATAACATCTCCCGAGCCAAATGCTAGTCTCCGTTGAGATTAGCCGCCATGGCCGAAATACGGTCTGGAGGTAGTCCGTTTTCCGTATTTAATGAATTTATTTGAAAATTGTTATATTATTTATGTGATTACAACACAAATGTGACGAAAATACACTGTGCATTTTGTGGGATAACACTTTAAGTGAAATGCGATTAAATTCTATCCGAAAAGTAAAGCATTGTTACTGTGAATTAAAATAACACCGCAATCTGTATCCGCAAGCGATAAATGTAGCAAATGTTCATTAGTTTACAGTTGGTGACAATTCAAAAGTTGTTAATTTCGTACTGCCCAGTAGCCATGAGCCACGAGCCACGCTCCCGTAGGGCACGAATATAACAAACAATTAATTAAAAGCTGACTGTAATTACGAGAATACTCTCGCAACATATGTTTGTGGCAAATAAAAGGCATTACTGGCCATTTCGACATGCAAACGTGATTTTTTAATTGGCCTTTTTATGGTTACCAATGGTACAGGATGTTGCCTTTGTTGTTGTTCCTTCTTCAAGTTAGATAATGGCAGTACTAGGATTACCTACACTGCTTACAAATCCAACCAATTGGGTTCACTATTGTCTTGCATAAAACTCTTAAATTCTTAAAAAAAGGTTTTGTTTATTATTATTTAGTTTTTTCTTGTTTATAGTCAGTCCCTAATTATCTATACGGCATGGATTTACTTGCTATGATACAATTTCTCGTTTCTTTCCGATACCCCAAAACCGGCAAAACCTTATAGAAAATGAGCACAGTTAAAAGTGCATAACCCAAACAACGTAACAGGACGATCAACAATGACTGGACGTTCACTTATTGAGTACATATTTACTCAACAACGCTCCATTAATCAATTTTTGCATTTTTAATTCGCCACTCATTATTTGCCCGTAAATTTCATTTCCACTGTTGTCCCACCATTTTAAAATTTAAGCTCCGACTACCCTCCAAAACGCACATTTCCAAGTAATTTACAATTTATCATGTTCGCAATAAATGAGCAAATATTTTTCATTTGTTAAGCCACTTGTAATTAATATATGTAAAAATTTTATTAAACTGCGGTCTGTTTAATAATGGTAAAAGCTTTGGCTTTATAATATGAATTAATAAGTTATGCACTATTACTGTGCAAGTATATATATCTGTGCACGATAATTAAATTGTTTGCTAGAAATATATATTTTTCGTTCTGCACTATGTGGTCAATCAGTTCTCGGGAATGGGTTTAATTTGATCTGAATATTTTTCAGATATTTAAATGTTGATCGTTATTAAAATGAATTCCAGTTAAGCACTTGTTCTGTATTCGTAATATTCGCCAATTCGTCATCGTTAAGGGAAATCTGGTGCGTTATCAGCCTATATTGTTCCCACTGCTGGGACACAGGCCTCTCTTCGAGAGGGAGTGGGCTATAATCCACTTCGCGGGCCCAGTGCGGGTTGGTGGATGCCATATGTCTTAAATTTTTGGTTCAAAGACATGCCGGTTTTCTCACGATGTTTTCTTTCACCGCTTTGAAAGCAGTGGTAATGAAATAAATTACATAAAGTATAGTGCTCGTCTAGGTTCGAACCCGCGACTCGTAAGTCGGAGCGGTTCCCACTGGACCACCACTACTCTAAAAACCTGGCAGAGGGACCAGATATTTAATTTAGATTTTGATTCAGTTAAAGCTTGACCATAAGAAAAAACTAAAGGGTATAATTCGGCTATAAAATATTAGATTTCACAAAATAAATTAAACGTAGGAAGATTTTTAGCCGTATTCCACATACATTTTTGAATCACAAGGGACATAGCCCTCGTATAGCTTGGCATCCGGACATGGCGGCAGAGAAATAAAACATTTAATAAAATGCCACTACACTGCTTTGTCCACTTACGGACATCGGAGCTCAAGTGCTGTTCACAATTTCGAAATGAAATCATGTTTTTTTGACGACCGTGCAAGTTTTTTGTAATTGATATGACAATGTGAGTTCGTGGATTCATATTGATAAAAGGATGAAAATTAATCGTTCTTTTTGTAGTGTGGGTGGACAGAATCTATATATATCTAAAATAATAATATTATAAAGAGAAAATATTTGAGTTTGTTTGTTACGCTTTCACGCTAAAATGGCTGAACGGATTTGAATGCTATTTAGCCCATGGGTAGACCATGTTCTGCATTTGGACATAGGATACTTATGCAGGTGAAACCACTGTTCATAAAAATCCCAGAATATTATGGATATTTAAGCGATTATCAGTACCAGTTTATTTCACCGGAAATCCCGCAGCTTTGCTTGTTTTAACCATCATATCTACATATTATAGTCGGCTGGCGATACGTACACCGATTTCCATGTCACGAGCGAAGCCACTAAGCTTTCAAAGCCAATTAAAAAAATCAGCGAGACATACATGATGAATGAGTATACCGGTCCTACTTCATAGTGCTAAATGCTTCACTAAAATATTAAACGCTCGTCCATGTAACGTATTTCGCTTTACATTTTTTGAAGCGGCTCTCTTTGTAATTGATAAAGGCAGCCGGCCACCGCCCATGACATGTTGTATTTATGCGAATTTAAAAGCTTCCGACTCGCGGAGCTTAAATCTGAATTAATCCCGCGTTTTTTGATCACGACTGTCGAAAATTTAATGGTCGTTATTTAATAATCAATCTGGAATACATTTTAGACTGCGAGGTTTTGACGTACTTTTTGCGTATTGGCTGCAAGTTTTATAGTAAATGTGTGGGTAGATTATTACAGAAGGCCAATTCTCGTAATTTAAAACGTTTAAAATCTAGTCGCAGTGTCATCTCGGCGACAAACAAATGTCAAAAACTTGTCAAAATGTAGGGAAATTTGAGGTATTTTTGACAGATTGAGACTGAGATCTGACTGTGAACGTTCTTAAAATTACGAGAATTGCCTCTCAGATTGCAATTTTAGGTACCTAAGTGTTTTTGTTGAATTACGAGTGTATTATACAGGGTGGCAGGGACATCGACGCGCAACCGGTTACCATGGATTCAGTACATGATTCTGAACCCCCCGCATAGATATATTTCGTCGGTTATTAAAAGAAAATACTGTTGCACACATTTTGACCGCGAAGGTATTGCACATTTTCTATGAAGCAGCAGATTTTTTTTTGTATATTAATTGGTAACAGGTAGAATTTTCCACGTTTCTAACTAAATACAGATTTTTCTTTTATTTTTCAGAAACTGAAAGTCAACATGAAGTCACCTGCCCAGAAAAAAAAAAAAACGCATTTTAAAACGACAGCTGTAGCTGCAATATTTCTCCTGAAGTTCTAAGTTTTCAAGCACTACTAGATTCACATGAAACATAAACGTCTGCTTATCTTTTGTATAAGCACAGCATTATGCGTGCGTGGTTTGAACAGATAAGTTCACAAAGTAATCTTGCGCCAACTCTAACCCAGCGCTAAACACCTTAATAATCATGACAACTTGTTTCGACGTGGGCACAATGCTAACTAGTCAGACGCAACTTAAACCAAACACAATCATACATGCAACGACCACATCAAAAATGCCAAAGGATCTTACTCCTTATGATGATAATTTTAAGGATGACAGGCGGTTATATAGGTTGTAGAACAAACTTTGCACACGTGTGCCCAAACTTAGGCTAACTTGGAGCTGTCAAATTTGTTTAGCGGTAAGGGAGGGCCGCTTAAGTTGCGAGGTAGGGCGCCGCTGGCGTATAACTAAGTGCTTACTTGCCTACTACTAAATTGTTACATTTGAGTTGTAAAATTAATGCTGCGATTTATGCGAGGCGGAAAGTTATTATTGGTTAGGTACATAACACAACTGCTTCCCCGACTCCCGGGCTAAGGTTATTAAACTATTCAGCGATTTGTTTGTAGTAGGAAACCTCTCATAAATAGTTACACGAGTTGTTTACGAGAGCTAGGCAAGGAGAGACGATTGCGTTACACAACAGGCATTCCTCGGGATTCCCTGGTCCGAGTTCGAGAGAAGCCTCGCAGGTGTGGCCGAGGGCTAATTACGGCAACTTGGAAAAAACAAACGGTAATTCAATACGGTCTATTCTTAAATTAAAAAGCAGTTTAAATGGTTTTGTGTTAAAGAATGGTAAAAGGAAGTTGGTAGAAAATATTGATTGGTCGGTTTTATGATTTGTTTTTTAAGTCCGTAATGTAAAAGAAGCCATGTATATTGGACTGGTGACCATAGGAACGGTTTTTCATTAAAAGGTACTGTAACATAAATACATATTAGGAAATTAAGAATAGTGCTCGAGTTACATAATCCCTGCTTCCCTTATAAAGCTTATGCCAATAGAACTTCATGTTATACCAACATGACGTTTCTTACCTTAGCTGGGGGCAAAAATTTGTAAGCGTGGTATCGCGTACTAAATCTAAAGTAACAGGGATATAAACCATTACGTTGGGTGTCGATGGTTATAGCCTCACTTCTTGTCGAACCCTTTACTAATAAAAATCTATGATATGCTGTTTGGAAACACCTGTGCTAGTCTATTAAATTGTAAGAAAAATGGTTTTGATAATACTAAAGCTGTGTTCAGACTCCGATACAAATAGAGATAGGTACGCGAAGTTGGCTGTTTGATAAGTAAATTGGATGGGAGAATTATCATGTTATTCTTAAACACTTGTAATTAAGGATGGAATTAGACAGCTTATTGTATTGAAATAATCGGGAGCCCTACCTACATTCTAGATCCATTTAGATTAGCACTGTAAAGAAGAATGGGTTAATATGCTCCTGGTGGTACGAGGACTAAAACATGGTGACTCGATTATAGTGGACTGTATTAGATATAAACTTAATGAGAAGAAAACCGCGGTAAACAATACGACTCGAATTGTTAAGAAAGGAGTATGCAACCCTACGATGCAACCGCTTAGTAGCGAGGACGATGACGCAGTTTTATATATATTAGTCTATGGACGCAGTGCAGTGCCGGCCGGTGCGCGCCCGCACGTCGAGCCCCCTCTCCGCGACCGCCCGGGGCGGCGTGATATTCTCGACAACTGTTTTAATTTATTTTGCATTGACAATCACGAGAAAAACCTTGAGTACCTAACGAAACAAATCGCAGCCAGGAATAGGAATTTGTGACACAAAAATTAATGTTTGAACTCATGATTTGAAAAATATTTTCAAACTTTCTTTCGTCTTCAAGCCATACACGTTTTTGTATGTTTCCGCGCCAAAGTCCACGGCAGAACATAAAGCAAAATCAGCTCGGCGATAAGGGTCGTTTCGCACTGCGTCATATTTCACAAAGTGCCCTAAGTTCGGCAGTTAACTCACACGGTTATGGCGTTGTTAACACGTGTTCACGCTCTATATTGTTTGTGCTTCACGTAAACTAAATCATTGGGTAAAAAAAATGGGGCTAAAAACTTTCAGAAGTTTGTAAAGTAATGAATCATTTCAAATTACGTCTGAACCATGTCAAAAATGGGATTTCGTTTACCCACCGTAAAACATTTGACTGAAACTGATTTTTCTTAGCGTTTTCTCAAAGGAAAATGACTAAAAGCTATCATGGAAACCTCGGAAGACGAAACCCCATCGAACAAAAACACAGTGTTCCTTATGTGATAACAAGATTAAATAAAAAATAGACTGTAAAAAGACAACCGTAGAATCAGGGCGCAATCATAAAAAAATTAAAAATCCGCCAATATTTTCCGGTAAGCTCGGAAACGAGCCAAAACGTATTAACACGATGTAGAAGGGACAAGCTTATGGCTTGCCGCTGTTGGTTCCGTATAAAATATTATTAGAAGTACTTGGAATATGATGTGAGTTGGTTTTGACTGCTAAATCAAATCATTTAATAATTATTAACATTAATAATAATTTATATAGTCTGAACGAATATTGTATATTTTTTAGAGATGCGCCAAATAGTGGTTTCGCCAAATAACCGCATAATATTCGGTTAAGTTCTTACCGAACTGCCGGATAATTTGGATCCCCGTTCCATAGTTTTGCCGCGCAAACAAGTTTATACACGCTAGATTTTTCATTCATTATGCATAAGTAAACCTGTCCTATTACAATATAATTGTAATTTGCTAGTGGGATTATTGCAATTAAAAATTACGGTTCTTTTAAGATACTTGATTTTATGTAACTATTAATACTTTGTAATAATCGATAGTTTAGTTCTCGAGTCCAATACTAGATGGCGTTACTAGGCTCGCCACAATAGTTTTAATAACATATTATTGGACAAGGACAAGTGACGGTAGCGGTAAAATAATAAAATCGGAGTGAGGTCATTATATGCATCATCATGTGCCTAGCCTTTTCCCAACTATGTTGGGGTCGGCTTCCAGTCTAACCTGTCTCAATGTATCATATTGTATATTAAATTGCTTATTAATAAATAAAGATGTGAGCTACGGATCTCTAAAAATAATAGCAGGAAGTTTTATCAGCTGACTGCATAGTTATAAATGGTGCACGTGGTACGGAAGGTCTGAACAAATGGAGCCGTGCGTCCATTCCTACGGCGTTTAATTAATGTCTATTTGTTAGCACATTTACCTGCAGGTAATATTTCACTTTTACTTTGTTTCATAGGAATTTTTATGACTAACGCGTACTGCAATTTGTGCACAACAATTTATTATCTTTAGTGTTATTTTCTGGGATGTGCTTATTAAAGTTTTTAGAGATTCAAATAAATGTACACCCAAAAATTGTATTAATTCTAGAGCAATTAATAAGAACTTTAAAAGAGGATGTAGAACACAGGATAGGTACAGCCATACAAATATCGTATAACGTACACCAACATTTTAGTCATATCCATATGTGAACGAACCATGAAAAGGCTCAAATGCCACCTTTTTTCTTTCTTTGATCATCTTGCAATCGGTTGTATCGAAAAAAAAAATCACACAAATTAAAAGTAAAAGAAAAAATATGAAACCACATTTTCAGAATATATTCCAATGCTTTACCAGAAAAATACATACCTGTCCTTTTTCAATTACCCACCACGTAAGATATCAAAAGAGTTGTCAAGTCGGGTGGCTACAGACTGACTAGTGCGTTCTTGACAAAATTTTCATAAGAGACGGGTAAAGCGTCGCTCGGGGCGACAGTGGACTCGCTTCAGATCACTTTGTAGTATTAAACGAGCCTTTATCGAAACTGTGGACTCACTGCGCACCGGACAAGGGTATGCCTTTAGAACGTAACTGTATAGAAGCCTGCAGAATAACAGTATTATTGAGTGCTCAACTGTACCCAAAAGTGTATTTAAGAAGAATAACTGTTCAGGATTTTAAACAGTGTATCTGACAGGAACACAAGTGAATGATTTTCAAAAGAGTCTCTACAAGGAAAGTATATCACCGAGGAATAATTCTTATAAGGACATTGAATTAGAAACTTTTCGTTGGGTTACCTAAGGTATTTTTATAACGAAATATAAATATACCTTTTGATTGAAAAATTATGGTTACAAGAACTACAGCATTTTTTTAATGTCGGTTCTTAGGTAGGTCGCTGAACACTAACAACAATCTAACAATCTTCTCTTACTCTGTCCGTCTCATACGTCTGATTTTGTTCATTCTTCTTTTCATATTCAGTCCATTCTTCTTTGGAATGCGCTTCCTCTTGATATCAGGACGGCGAGCAGTCGGTATGCATTTAAGCGGAAATTGCAGAGTTATTTTCAAAATAAATCTTTAAAAAAATAGCGTAGAGTCATCTCAACATTTCTCTCCCTTGATTTTGTATATATATATATATATATATTATAAGTAGGTATATATTATAGTAATAGTATGTATGTGTATATAACCTATTTATGTATTTGTGTACCTAGTTTTAAGAGTTTTTTTTTTATCATTGTCCCTCTCAATTAAAGCACCTGCCATCTAATCTCTTCACCACCCTTGGTTGACTGGTAGAGAATGCCTAAGGCCTTAAGTCCGCCTTTGTACCTTTTTGTGCGAAAAGTTTAAATAAATAAATAAACACTCTCTAATAAGAGTTTCTGATCACAATATTGTTCAAATTCAAATTTTCACATTCACATTTAAATTGACTTGACCACTGTGCTGTGACTAGTCACAACACAGTGCCCTTACTGTTGTTAGCGCGTCGGTTCTTTATGACATTTACTGGTCTGACCACTATCCTGTTCAACTGGAGTGTGATTACATTTAATAAAACCAAAAGTAATGCTTAATGACATCCGTTGCAATAATGTGGTCTGGGGTTAAAGGGACCAAAATCAAATTAGTGTATATAGTGAGCTATGTCATGCTAAACTGCGCAATATTGATTTTCCGGCAGAAATTACTATTTGCGGTAATAACATGTGTTCTAACATAGAACATAGACATTGTTTAGATAAAATAACGATGAAATAGTACAAAAACTGTTTAAAAGTATCGTAGGAAAAGTAACGTAACTGGGTGGAACAGATATGTTAGGGACGCTCACGTGAGGGCCAGGCATTGTTTTCAGATGTGGGTATTACATGGTAAACCCTCTGTCGAATATGTGTACGATAAAATGTGTGAATCTAGGAAGCTTTTTAAATTCCAATTGAAGTGGTGTCAGGATAATGAGCAAAACATTAAAATGGATATTATTGCAGACCACCACTTCAAGAAGGATTTGAAAGGTTTCTGAAAAAAGACAAATAAGTTAAATCCGAAGCCTGGTCATCCTGCGAGTGTTGCTGGCGTGCATGAGCCACAGAAAATTGCCAACCTGTTCAACAGTTTTTTAAGGTTGAGTCGCCATTGGGTACGGCGTCGCGGACGCTTTATGTTGACTGTGGAGCCGGAGACCTTAAAGTCAGGCTTCCAGCCAAAGATGTGGCAAAAATTATTAAAGGCATGGTGAGAGGTAAATCTCCTGGTCATGACAGCCTCAGCATCGAGCATTGGCAAAATGCGGGCTGTCACTTGCCGCGGGTTTTGGCAATGTTTTTAATTTATGTGTTAGCCATTCTTACTTACCTGATAGATTAATGTTCACGGTTGTTGTACAGATGCCAGCACATCAAGCTACTACAATCTGTCAAATTTCTTTAATAGATTTTCAACTTTATCGCTGATACATTAAGGTTCAAGGTTGATTGGGAAAATTTGACAGTTTCGGGTAGCTTGACCTGCAGGCGTCTGTACGAATAGCTAAAAATAAGACCGGAGATACTTCCGATTTATTGAACTTAAGGCCGATTTCGTTAGCCACTGTTATAGCGAAAGTACTGGACAGTCTGCTTGGCCAACTGTTGGCCAAGCATATCAAGCTCCATGATGCGCAATTTGGTTTTAGATCCGGTTTGTCCACGGAGAGTGCCATCATGTGTCTCAAGCAGACTGTTCAATACTACAGTGATCGGAAAACTCCTGTCTTTGCTTGCTTTCTGGATCTGTCGAAAGCTTTCGACCTAGTTTCATATGAGAAGCTATGGGAGAAGCTGGAAACTGAGACAGAATGTAATCCGGAAGTTATTTCTGTTTTTATATATTGGTACAACAACCAGGAAAATAGTGTACGATGGGCAAACTCTTTCTTGGACGTGTATAGGTTGCAGTGTGGGGTGAGACAGGGTGGACTGACCTCGCCTAAGCTCTTCAACCTGTACATTAACGGGCTGGTTGGTGAACTCGTCAGTAGTACCAATGTCGGGTGCAGCATTGATAGAGTCTGTGTAAACAACATAAGCTACGCAGACGACATGGTATTGCTGAGTCCATCGATTGGAGGTATGCGGAAGTTGGTACGGGTTTGTGAGTCTTATGCGGAGGCCCATGGGCTCAGATACAATGCTCAGAAAAGCGACCTGTTAGTTTTGAAGGGGCGTGGCAAAAACTACGTGACCTTACCCTCAGTCACCTTAGCAGGAGCCGCCTTGAACAGAGTCGCACAGTTCAAGTATCTGGGCCACTGGGTCTCCGAAGACCTTAAAGACAACACAGATGTGGAAAGGGCACGTAGGGCGTTGGCTGTCCAGTGTAATATGTTGGCCCGCAGGTTCGCACGTAGCAGTAATGAAGTGAAAGTAAGACTTTTTATGTCTTACTGCCAAACGCTTTACACGTGCAGCCCGTGGGTTAACTACACACTGGGAGCATACAGCGCCTTGCGTATTCAATACAACAACGCGTTTAGGGTGTTGCTGGGGCTACCACGATTTTGCAGTGCATCGACGATGTTCCCGGAGGCGCACACTGATGGCTTTCATGCCCTAATAAGGAAGCAATGTGCGTCGCTGCTGAGTCGTATTAGGTCCAACAGCAACAGCTTACTAAGCGTGTTCGCGGACAGGTGGGACTCTTCACTGCTGCGCCACTGGAAGCGCTTGCACATTGCCTTGTGAGCAGTGGACATTTCCTCCTCGTCAAATTTAATATGTTGCTTCTTTTGTGTTGTCACTGCTGTCTTATTGTTTGTATCTTTTTTATGTGTTGTGTATTTTTGAGATTTTGTTAGTATGTGTATTTTATTGTATGTTTTGTAAGTGTATCTATGGACAGAAAGTCTGAAATAAACGTTTATTATTATTATTATAAATAGAGTAATTACAATCGATGGTTTCTCATGTTACATTATTCGGTCTTATATTCTATTTAGCCTGTGGTATAGCATGTGAAGTTTATTTTGTCTAATATGTATATAAAGAGATAGAAAAGGAATGAGAATTTAATATTAATAATAATTTAGTCACAATGTCTGTGGAATTTGGCGTACATGTCAATAATATAGTACCTGGTTAAATACAGTCCAATACAAATAGAAAGTCAGATAAAATAATTTCACAGAGTAAATAATTTTTTTTAGAAGTAGCTACTTCTAAAAAAAATATTTACTCTGTGCTCTTTAAGCACTTTCTTAAACTTTGGTAGAGGAAGATCTTGGATGGTTGTTTGGATGGTTGTTTGTTTTATTCAACTAATAGTTTTTTACCAACTAACTAACTCCCTTTCACACATGATACTATAAAACATTAATCAAGACAATACTTAATTTGAAACGAAAGTATCGGACACTTTTCATTTACAACTTTTTTATTTGTTAGTCGTCACGCAGCCAAATAAATACCTTAATTTTTTTTTAATATGACTTCAACAAATAAAGACAATATCTGAGACGAAACAATTTACGTCCTTCCAATCTTCGAGTATCAGTAAAGACGTCTCGTCGCCGTCTCTATGAATAAGTGTAGTGGACCGTGAAAGACTTGACAGTATCATATCTGCAGGTTCGTTGTGTCCGGCTCCGTTCGGCGCCGAGTGGACGCCAAATCAAACTTTATTGGACACTTTTCATTTACCTCGAATATTCGGTAGCAATATAGGTTTTAGCTGTTACGCTCTTTGAAAAAGAGAAATTATTGCATGTTTCTGGAATTGGAAAAAAAAAATGGTTTTTGTTTTAATTATTGCAGGAACTGTTATTGAAAATAGTGAATGGGATCTCGCAATCGCATCAAAGTAGACGTTGGCAACTTTTAACGTTATCATTTTATTATCAGCTGCCAAGCCGTTAAAAAAATCACTAGATTTTTTTTTTTTGTTGGTCTGGTTTCATAAACAGCCTATAATGTTCCCAGTGCTGGGACACAGACCTCCTCTCTTCTATAGGGAGTGGGCTGAAATCTACCACGTGGGCCCAGGGCGGGTAAGAAAGAAAGAAAGAAAAGTATTTATTGCGATTCGTACAGGAAGATCATAAAACTAAACTAAACACAATAAAAAAAAACAAATTATATATAAACTATTGCAGTTTTTAAAAGAAGAGTGAAAGAACACTATCTGTTCACTTCATCATAGTTGTGTATGTATTTATTATTTTTAGTATGATATAATTATTATCATTCTTGTAATATTTATTTTAGAAGTATTTATGTATATTTATTTGTATGTATTTTCTCGTAATTTTTGTTTAGTTTTTAAGTGAATTGTTTTTTTGATTCTATGTATTATTTCTTGTCTCCTTTGCTCTCTCACACGCTGTCTACATCTCTGTATCTATTGTCCTATCTCAGGTATGCTGGAAGAGATTTCTTATGAAATAAGCATCACCTCTGTACCTATTTTTTCTGTTCTGTTTTTCATTGTCTGTTTATACATGTGTTTACATAGATAATAAAATAAAAAAATAAATAAATAAATAAAAAAGTAACAAAAAGAAAAATGAAACAGAAAGTCCTATACGAGGCCAAAAGGCTCCTATCTCAGCATGATGCTACAACATTAAAAAAATAAATGTCGGTTTTCAGAGCAGTGGTGCTGAAATTAAAGTAAAGTAAAGCGCGGGGTTCGAACCCACGACCTACACCAGTCGGGGCCGGTACCAATTGGTCACCACTGCTCGATGGACGACTCCTTGACCTGCTTCATGCACCTCAAAGATTTTTATTCAGAGATTCAAGATTAATATTACGGTGGTACAGACGCCAGCACATCGAGCTACTAAAATCTGTCAAATTTCTGTAATAGATTTTCAACTTTATCATTAAAGCATTAAGGTTCAAGGTTTATTGGGAACATTTGACAGTTTCTGGTAGCCTGACCTGCTGGCGTCTGTACCTTGCCAATTCTTTCATGAAAATATTATGTATGTAAGAAGAAATCTGCATCTTTTAAAGTGATAGACATCATTTGAATACTAGAAAATAAAGATAAAATAAATTAGATCAACCGAATTTTTCGGATTATCTAAAGTACATACATTTATGGGATACAGTGTTAAATGTGCCCTGTAATTAAATGAAAAAATATCACAAACGCAGACGCAAAACTTCATTCTTACATAAAAGCATACAACACGTTCATACTCCAAATATTTACTACACAGGAAAATGCTAGATTCCTCGAAATAAAATGACTAAAACGTGGACGATTTCCTCATACGGACGTACTCGTATGAGGACGATTTCCGAAATGTGTTTACAATGAGGGCCGGCCGGTGGACGCGACATATTTCATTATTGCTAAGAAATGCCTCCGACTCCATAAAATGGAACGACGCAAAACTGTACAGTCGTGCTCGGAGATTCTTCAAAGGATTAACATACGTTTCAATTTACCAAATTGAGCAAGCTGTGCTTCTGTAACTTGCTCTTGTAGTTGACTGTTTAGTTGGTTAAAAGATTTTTAATATTTTCAATTATCCATACTTGTCTCTTTCTATTTGATATTTCAAAAGAATTCATTTATTTATTAGAATTTGGTACATTCGTGATACGGCACATAATACATTGGACAATAAGTTGAGAAGGTATTATATATTATAAAAACCTTATTCCTTGCCTTATTCCTACAAATATTTATTAAAATATTGAAACTCAATGATACGGCCAAACGTGTGTCCACAAATTTCAGAGGTCTTTCATAAAAAGGCTCTTACATTCCGTCACACTAAAAACAAATAGATGCGCTCTAACTATTATGAAACACTTGTGTGTCCGAGCGTACAGTTGCGTCTGGCGGGTGAACGTCCACCCTCCACTTCCGGTCACTATATAATAAAGTTATTCTCGTTCTTTCGATAAACTTCAGTTTGTCCGCCGATAAATTACCGGGTCACATTCGCGGAAGTTGTCCCGGCCTCGCCAAATATTGGCTTAACTTGAAGAATGGGCCCAAAACATGTCCCGGGATTTCATACGAATTATGTTTTATTTGTGACTTCAAACGAGATAAGGATAATGTTGCGTTTTGTGTGATTTGTAATTGTCAAACACAGGCATGGCTTGTTTATTTTTTTAAGTTAACATTTGTATGGGAATTTCCTTTGTTCCGAGATTGTTTTTAAATAAAAACATATGTTCAATCATAATATAGCGTTCACGTTTAGAATAACATAGTACCAATCATCTACATTACCATTCCGTACTTGTATTAAACTTATTAAAAAACAATACCTTATGCTGTGCTTGTGTTACTGTGTAAAAATAATATTTACATTACTATTTCGAAACACAAGACAAAGTAACGCACCACTCATTCACACAAAGCCTCTGTTACCCATCCGTTCTTGTCCAAACAGTTCAAAGCTGTTATTTTCGTTCTCAGGCCATCGTTTTTCTCTGTGGTGTGCTACGCTAAATTGGTCGGCGCGTGTAGGCCGCGTAGCGGTTTGGCGTAGATGCCGCTACGCCATCCACAGCGGTTACGCGGAGCTACGAAAATCATTTTGTTGCTACGTTGCTACATATAATTTACGATAACCCTGAATTTAATAATACCTGCGCTTTTATTACCTTTACAGAGCATTTTGTAAAAAGTCTGGTACTTATTTTGTATATTTGTGTAGATTCGGGGTTGACGTTTACTAAATACCATCTCCGTATGTCTATTATAATAGACTCACTTCCCAGGACTTGCCTAAGTTCTTTAGAACAATATTAATAAGTTTTTAGAACAATATTAGTTAATGGCTAATAAAAAATAAAATAAAGTAAATTTTTTAAAGGGCTTAGAAGAAGCAAGCGCTTCAATTGGAAATGTAATAAAACATTTTTCTTTATTCTTAACTTATTTACATATAGCTTATTTACATATTTTTCTGCAAAAAAACTAAGATTTTTGCAATTTTTTTTTCATTTTCCTGTACAAAGTTTGAATTGTTTCTAAGTATCAAAGTACAAATACGGTTACCTCCTCCACGGCTTCGTAGCCGCATTGTTTGCGGGAGATATCCCTGGATCTGATGGTGCGGCACTAATGCCGTATGAATGAAATTTACTGTCAATATCTGAGGCCCGCATGCGGCTTTGTGACGCAAACTGTCCTCTTTTATAACCTCCATTATTCCTCTTTTTATTTTTCCCTTTGCATTTTTCAGTGTATTTATTTATGAGTCGCCGGTCTTTTATTTTATGGATCCGGTTTCATTGGCTATTTGAATTCTATATCTGTGAGCCAAACGAGCGTAGTTTCGGTTTTTTGTGCGATGGCTATGAAGCTTCGGTTTGTGGTTTCGCGATTAAATTAATTAATCTGCTGAAATAATTAGCTAAATAATTAATTACTCATATTATAATTGCAATGTTTAATTAGCTGTTCATGTATGGTACCAAATATTTCAGTAACTACCTAAAGCGTCCTAATAATTGTTTGCTGCACCGGACGACGTCATTACGTCGGCACCGGCTGTCGCCGAAAACCAGCGCTGGGAATCTGTCTTGCATAGGGTCGCAGCATAATGCTGAGCGATAGCCGTTTTACGTAGATGTGACGCATGTTGCCCCCAACGCTTTGTTATTTTTTTTTTTGTGTTTCATGATCTTTTTGCGTCATGCTTACCGCAAATAAACTTGCGTATTTTCTTACTTCTTTTTTTCTATAGCATTATGAAAAATGGGCTTACAAAGCAAACATTCACGCAGACATTTATTTATATTTCTATAAACACAGCGTTTATCTACACGAACGTCGGGACTTACCTCAACTGACTGTTAAATAATGATCACGAAACCCCACGTAGTAATAAGCACCCCTATAATTTGTCCGGGATTATCGTGAGACGGCGCGAGGTGAATCCCGGCGATTAGTCACAAGTATCGCGGGATTCAGGCGACGGGATCCCGGGCTTATCTTCCCGGCAAGAACGCACAAGCGACGAATACTGATCGGCTGAGACCTCAATTAGGTATTCAGGTAAAGGTGTAGAATTATCCAGATTGTGTATTAATATCGACGTGAAGGGATTACCGTTAAAGATAACAGTAGCGCTCGTTAAGAAAATGTGTGCGTGCTTGCAGACAATTTGTGTTCGCGACTATGTCTTCATATCTACCTATACAAGAAGCTTATCCATCTATTGTAACATGATATCCATTTTCTTTTTCAAAATTCTGAATCAATAAAAAAAATTAAACCCGTATGTTGTTTAAAAATTGCGACAGTTTTAGTTGCTCCATCTCATAGAAGTAAAGTCCTCATCATCATCTGCCTGCCTTTTCACAGCTATGTTGGGGTCGGCTTCCAGTCTAACCGGATGCAGCTGAATACCAATATTTTACATGGAGTGACTGCCTGTCTGACCTCAACAACCCACTTATTGGGTAAAACTATACCCCTTGCTAAGACTGGTAGTCAGACTTTCGGGCTTCTCATGACGCGTAACGACTGTCAAAGATCTACGAATGACAGACAAGTAAAGTATAGGCAATAAAAAAATCACGATAAAAAGTCAAATATTTTATGAATAAAGAAAGGCCAATTAAAAGCACATAATTTACCAAACATGATCCCATAATCAAAAATCCTTCCCCGCAATTCGCCCTAATTCAACCCTAATTACAATATCAACAGTAAAATTTTCTCGAAGGAAATTCGAGGTGAGCGGAGTGCGACGTGGGTTGAGCAATTAATTCAGTCGGCGTCGAGCGCAGGTCGGTTGCGGTTCGATGCCCGCACCGAGCGATGCGACCCCTGTCTTTACCGCGTGGCGCTTCCGTATGCCCCAGCGCATCTTGTGGCTAATCTACGTCCTAACTTTGAAATACATAGATAAGTTACATCTGTACATACATAGATAAGTTATGGTCTTGCTAGACTTCGATTTAGCTAAATAAAAACATCTGTTGGTAGCAAAACCTTCTTAAAAAAAATTGTATCAGTTACCTGGACAAAACAAATTTTTTTTTTATTGAGAAGGGGTTCACTCTTGACCTCAATCCAGCCCAGAGACAGGGATGAGATCTACGGCGGAACGAGCTTGCCCAGAAGAAGCCTATTCACTCTCGCCCTGAAGAGATTCGGGTTGTATGAACACGGGAATGCAAACGCAGGCAGACAATTCCCCTCCTTAGCTGTGCGCATCAGAAAAGATGATGAGAAGCCCTTAGTGCGTATATATGGAACCACGAAACACGACGTCGACGTTTATGAAAACTAAAAACAGCAAAACTTTACATAAACAATGCTTTCCCAAAATAAAACAGCCATACTTTATAACCAATCTTTCAACCTTCCAAGCTTAAAACTTCTTTTATTTTTTCGCTAACTTTATAGAGAGGTGGATGGAGAGTATAGGCCTTTGCCCAGCAGTGGGGCATTAATGGCTAATTTAAAAAAAATAGGTATGATCATGCATTGAATGGCGTGCAATAAGAGATGCCTATGTCTAGCAGTAGACTGCTACAGGCTAATGATGATGATGTCCATGCGTTCCTAGCTATCTTCAAGACCAAAAACAAATAAACACCGCTATACCACAATATTTCTAACTCACTCGCAACATCGCCGTCCGATATTTGGGGCCTAAAAGCAATTACCCAAACATCCCAATGACAGAAACATAAATATTTCTATGGCAACCGCATGCCCGCGGATATCGGCTGCACGTCCACAGGCACGATAATTACGGGACACCTCAGACGCCGCAATTAATTCCTGTCCGCGCTCCCGCGGCTCTTCTGCTGCGGTGTGCGCTGTCCCGAACACGGCCGGAATCTGACCGGATCCGGTATCAGGACATCCCTACCGAACTATGTGTCTATTAGTTTATCGCCTGTATTGTAGTATAGATAATATAATATTGTGTGGGTTGATCATACTATACTACTACAGAAAAAAAGTAATTGACACAAACATTGCGTCGACTTTCATTTTACGAAAACCCACAGGATTCCATCCTTACAAAATTCAGCTCAAAGGATCGGCAACTCTTTCGAAAATTAATTGCCGAACCAATTATTACGGTAACGAACTACATGTGTGCCCAAAATATCAATTAGCCGCGTCCCAGCGCCGCGAACAAAAGATATAGCGTCCCTAATGAATTCGTAATCTCCGTAATCTGTTCAATGAGAAATGGCGTATTCGAAATAGCGGCGGCTGCAAACAAATTAAACCTTCCCAAAAATGAATTTATCACGTAGGACGGGTTACCTAACTATTCATTTGTAGCGTTGTTTGAACAATGTGGCCAGGCGTGCTCGTGTCGCCTTTTATTGTGATCGCCTCTTGTTTGCTTCAATACATCATCGATTTATTTGGCAGGTTTATGTGTTTGTAATTGAACTTACCTACGTACTAAATTGACTATAAACGGAGGTAGGTGTAACTCTTTTTTTTTTAAATCAATTTCGGGTATTCAGCACATTTTGAGTGTAAAAAGGTACAAAATAGTCCCAAAGTCCCAAAACGGACACCGGTTGTGTTTTTACGAAATTTTCAATCATCATTATGTAATTAAAACTAAATATACCCGTATGTACAAATCCTACTAATATTATAAACGCGAAAGTTTGTATGGATGGATGGATGGATGTTTGTTACTCTTTTACGCAAAAACTACTACATGGATTATAGTGAAATTTGGTACACAAATAGTTTATAGCCAGGATTAACACTTAGGATACTTTTATCCCGATTTTCTCACGGGATCGAAACTTATGCGGGTAAAACCGCGGGGCGCAGCTAGTATCAATATAAACCAATTAAACCCCAAAATGAGACGCAAACCAAGAATGCTCCACGACGATTAGCACCAAATGTTGCATGTTTGTCGTAGCGAAATGTAGAATATTTTAATTTAGGTGAGGTCCGGTAAGAGCGGCGACCGCCGGCAGATGGCGCCGTCCTGTGATTAATATGCAGGATGGACACTGTCGAACCACGCCGAATCTAACTCCACGGTTGTTTTCCTTCGTTTTGATAACAATTTGTCCAGGCGGACCCGACTCGAACGGTATTAGGGAAATGATCGCAGTTGTACTCTGCTCTGCGTGAATTTCTGGGGTTTACAGATGAAAATCGAATTAATATCATGTTTTGTTTTCAGGGACGGGGCAGTCATTTTCATGAAACTTATTGGCTAACATAACAACGTTTTTTTAAATATTTTTCAGCTTTCCTTTTTCAGCGCACACTTTCTAATGGTTTGGATTTTAAAACATAAATAAGCGACACCGTAACACTACTTTTGTATCGCCATTTTTCATTTAAAAACAAACCAAATGTAATTAAAAATAAATACGTAAACAGAAAACACAAGACAATTTAGTTACAAAGTAACAAATTGTAGCTATTTCAGTGTAACGATACTGTTCCGTCCACCCGGTTATCTGATGATGCATTATGGAATAAAATGTGAGTTAAGACTCAAGTTTGCACAATAAATAATTGTTTCCAGAGACGTAATTGCCGTAATTTCATGAATAATTACCGCCACAGAGCAATTAAATAAATTACAGAAGGAATAACGAGCTCCTTCGGGCTTTAGTTTAAAGTTGGGGAGCAGGATGTTGCACTTTACGTTTGTAACTCTTTAAAACGCTTCTCATCTCAATCAGTTAGATGATGCTGGGTTTTATACCGAGAATAATATAGCCTCATACACAACACTGTAAATATAGTGAAAATAAAGTAATAAAAAATAATAAAACGAATTATATTTAAGAAAGAAAAGAAAGAAAAAAGTTTATTTGGACACAGTTCGTGAAACACAAAATACAAAATTAATAAAATAAAAAATAATGCTTCAGATAACAATACTGAAAATAAACATTTTTCAAACATATTTCAAACATGATATTTATACAGAACCGTTTTAAAATAAATGTTATTTGCTTTTCAAAAACAACATAGCGGCGGTCTGTTTACTGATATTTTTAAACGGTCGAAAAAACAGCGTAACGGTAAATAAACTAGCGGTTGAACACGAGTGTGGAACAAAAATCGCATCCTATTTATCGTGCGATAAATAGGATGCGATTGACGTCGCAATCTAAGCACGAACCGCAAATTGTAGCGCCAAACGCGGCCAGCCTGAAAATTTAAAAAAAGAATCGCCGCTGTCATACTCGCGATATGGCTCGCTTCCAAATACCGGGAGACCAGCGGGGGATCGCTCGCGGGGGGCGGCGGCGTCCCCACATGGCCAGTTAGTTACGCCGCGAATTATAGGGGCCATTACGATTCATTAAGGCCAGTTAGGCTTAAACCGGTGTTTACCCACGCACACACACGCACCCACACACATAAGCCTTCGTTCGCAACAGTTGGTATTGTTTTAAGCGTGTCAGAGAGGGACAGAGGACACGAGAGGGTTGCAATTTGAAATTTTAAGGTACAGAAATGTGTGTGTAATTAGTGGCCAACGTAACGAGCTTAGGGTCTTGCTAGCTGAAGTGTGAATTTTTGATTTTGGTCAACCCGTTTTTTTGCTTCAGGGAGATAGTGTCATGTTTGCAAATTTAGACAGATAATTATTTTAGATGATCGAAAAAATTATCATGATAACCCATATTATACCTAGTTGTCACAAAATATTCAACTTGCCAATACCAATTCATAATATTTCGCGTAAATCCTTAAGACATTTGAAGTTGAAAAAGTTTGTATTTTAAACCACTAGTAGGTAAGTAGTCGCCATACGCCACGATATCCGACGACCTCTTCATAATAGTAGTTCAATATTTTATTCATGGAGGCTCGCTATCGCTTGAGTTCATATGTAAATAGCCTATAACCAGCAGTTCATAGCTGGAGGCTTGCCAGTATTGACACTATCGGCTATCGGGCTCAAACTGCGATGCCTCCACCCTGTACGTAGGAAAACCGATGTTAAACGATATTTTATGTAGCACTTTAGACTATTGATAGTGTATTAATATCAATTTATTGGGAAATGGTAATGTTTTAATATTGACTGAACGTGCCTTTGCATTGAAATGCAAAGTGATGTGTCACGGGTCGGTCATTTTGATTTTTACCTCTATAGATAATATGAATGTCCGCGTTTTTCTATACAAAACTAAACAAACGACGTTGGATCCAAGTTAGTATCTACAGCCACCTAAAGCATAATTAATGGCTTTCTGATCTCTTAATAAGAGTAAAATCTTTTACTAATCTGATTTGCAAGAATCAAGTTCATAATAAACCAAAAAAAAACACATTTATTTCCATGAAACACCTTGTAAGCAACTGTTATAACTCGATCATGGTGGAATCTAATCGAGCGTTTGACCTGATCCAACGCAAACCAAACATAGCCAGGCTAAAGTCAACCTTACTTTGCAGGCATAAAGGAGAAATGTTAGTAAAAAAATAGGCTTGCAACGGTAGCATCTGCCAATTTGTAGCTGCCTATACGTCATAGGTAAATAACCGACGCATCGTTTGCCGATGCTTTTGACAGCCAGAAGTATTGAGCAAACATCCACTATTTGTATGTGAACTTTTTGCTCCGGCTTTTTTCATTTGGCTCACTGTGCGTGATGTATTGGGATTATTATTGATAATTAACGTTTTAACGTGAATTCGCTCGGGTTATTATGATCATTTATTTGTTTTTCGGAGAATGGTTTGTTAATGATTGTTGTTGGGTTTTAAATGTAAGGGGTTTTAATTGGTTTTTGGAAAGTTACGTAGGTACTGTATTTAGTAACGAAAACTACATCAAACCTGAGGTAAGTTTATCTTTCTTTGCTAATATTATCTTACTCAGTAAAATGTGTTTTAAAAGTTAATCAGTCTAAACACACCTAAAAATCAAATCCCCCTATTAAAATCCCACACCTAACGAACTCGCCCAAAATGGTCGGGAGCAATTTATTTTCAAACCCAGACACATTAACAAAAAACCGGTGAACGAAAGAAGTACGAAAAAAACGCACATAATCCGAGCCCAACTAAGCCCATGGGCTATCTAATAACATTTATTACTGGGCTTCCGGTCCCCAGTGTCCACTTCCGGTGACCTGATAAACGGGCGCCGTTTTTGCCGCCATATTTATTTATAGGTGTTGGTGGGCGATAATGTCGATGCTGGCAACACTATGTTTCGGCCCCACGTTGAGCGCCAGCAGCCGGAACGCTACGGACTATTGGTCAGCCATGATGTGGTCGTCATTAAGTTAACTATCCGATTTAAGTTATTGGTATTTCTTGATTCTATGTGTCACATATAGCTTAATATAATATGGTACTTAAGTGTGCAACATGCACATGCAACACTATAAACTAATATTTTTTATTCTGAGTTTCATAGGCATTTGAGTTGTCTCAAATTGCAGCAATCGTGTTGTAATTGAAAGGGCTTTCAAATAAGTATGTCTGAGCCACTAATAACTGAAGTCTTATTGTAAATCAGATACCATTTAAATAAGTAAATAAACAGATTTTCCAGCGTCTAGATTTGTTGAGAATGGAACCAATAAAATATTTAGAATTAATATATTACGATACTCAAACAGATCCATTACGCATATAATGCTCCAGTAATAATTACTTCCATGTCATTGCGTAACATTCACAGATACCAATAACATCTTAATTCACAAGGGTAAGGCAGATAGTTCACGAGCGCCTATTAATCATATCGATGGGAAGAAGCAAGTGTTAGCGCGATTTATTTGTTCGCAAGTTTAGTGCCGCGCGCGCACTGTGCGAGTAATGACAGACATCACGATATAAATGATTGGGGCACTCAGAATGTTTGTGTTTTTGGAATTTTCTTTAAGCTAGTGATAAATATTTGTTATTTGCTCAGCATGTTATTAAATGCTTCGAGTAAGATGAGGGCGACGAAACCAATTCTGTATCAAAGTATATTTTTCTTTAAATCGAAATACGACTGGCGTTGACAAACTCCTGACTAACTGTGACTTAAGCACCACACATTTATAACATAACGGCACGCCTGTAATCTACAAAGGGTTAGGCAGAAGTGTACTTGTAGTACAGACGTCAGCACATCAAGCTACTACAATCTGTCAATTTTTTTTAATAGATTTTCAACTTTATCGCTGAAGCATTAAGGCTCAAGGTTGATTGTGAAAATTTGACAGTTTCAGGTAGCTTGACCTGCTGGCGTCTGTACACTGACATGTCGCAAGTTATGTTTAAGTTATATAAGTATAGAGGGCGAGCTTTGCCACCAACCGGGGTCAAATCCAGACTCTGGGCTCCTGGTTTCTGACAAAAGAATAATATGCACAATTGCTCATAACTTCTTCTGATAGCTAAATCCTACGCCAACAGATGTTTAAAACAATGACCTAACCAACACATGCAAAGTAATCTAACAAAATATTACTTTTTTTCTTTGACTTTCATAATTTAGCCCAAAACGAATGATCTCCTTTAATCTGCCAAATAAGTCATTTGAAAAACCAAAAATAATGAAAAGGATTATGACTTTTATGACTGTGTAGAAAAATGAATTGAACAAAACACGCAAACGCAAGAGGTCATAATTTTGGGCATGATTCATCTAAACTGACGTAGTAACAAAATATGTTTGACGTTGAACATCTTTTTATGTAAGGGTGTATTATTTAGATGAACTCTTTACCAGAAAATTCGTTTCGTCAGCCCACAAATTCTGTTTACCTCATATTACAATGTAATGGCGTGTTTGTTTGAAGTGGACAGCGCAATCCGGGGTATAAATCGCGGGATCCTTCCTGGGACGAGCTCGCAGTACCCCGGGGACCGCGGCATACATACATCATGGCTTCCACTTGACAACACGCTACTCTGGGATGACAATCTGAAACTTAAGTACTTACAAAGGAATGTGAGCTTTGAGCTTTTTGATTTTGATTGGAATATGTTGAGTAGCGTCGGGTTACCTTTGTGTGTGGTCTCTGTAATATGAAGAGTCTAATGCCAGGGCTATATTGATGTAAGGTGTTAAAATTTTATTTATATCATTCATGTTACTAGATTGAAACTTTTCTACCTTATGATTCTTGCCAAGTGTATGTGAAAGTAATTTACGATCACACCTCGTTTTTGGTCAGAAAGCACTAATATGTACAGACTTATGTTAATTAATGAAAAGTTTGAGTCACTGAAAGTTAAGTTACAATAACATGACAAGAAAGATACTTTACATTATTTTCCACTAACAAAATGTAAATATCACAACATAACATGTGTGCATACTTATAATAACCATTTTAACAACATAATTTCCCAACGATTCACCACAACAATTACCCACACCTTTAATTACAGCAGGTTACCTGAAGATTTACTGCGCTCAGCCAGGTGTGCAGGTCTCGGGGGCCATCCCATCCATCCCGCGGCCGCAGCGGACGGGGCCATCCATCCTCCGCCCAGCAACTGGCCCTTGGCGGACATTAGCCGGCCCTTGTCTTTGCCGCTTTGATTTACGTGCCCGAAAAGAGATCCATCGCTTGAGGGCAGCTTTAGATATGTTTTGGGTATTGATTTGTAGTGTCCCGACGATCTTAGGGTTGTTACAGAGATGCGCATACCTAAAAGAGAAAGCACACAGAATTGAAACTACTTATGTCAGTTTAATGAACGAATTCGGTTACACTTTTTTTCTGGTTGTTTTTATGTAACTTTGTTAGTTTTAAATGCTCCTTTTTTACTTTTTGTATTTCCTGTACGTCCCCCAAATAAAAAAGTTTTCTTTCTTTCTTTTTCTTTCACTTTAAGATAGAAAAGGTTGTTGAAATAGGTTTGTATTGCGGAACAGCAGAATACTTTCAGTTCCTGTAACTTTACCAAAAAGAAAGTAATGATCACTAAAACGGGTAGATAAACAAAGGCAAACACGTGAAGGCAGCTTAAGAGATGGTTTTGATATTGATTTGTGGTGTCGCGAGAATTTTAGAGTTGAGTATTACAGAGGTGTGAAGGTACCTACAATATAAAATAAACAGAATAAAAAAAATGTCACACAGTGAGGTACTTAAATTGGATACACTTTTTAAATTCGTTTAAAAAGGAAGATAGTAGGTTCTTAAAATAGGTTTGTATTGCTGAACATCAGAAGGCCAAGTCTCATACTTAAAAAAAGTTCAAATCCAAGTCACAAACGTATCTCAGTGACAATCAATGTCAAAAATTTGTCAATGATGTATGTAAATTTATTGTATTTTTGACCGATTGACACTGAGATTAGAATACGAACGTTCTTAAAAATACGGGAATTGCTCCTCAGATTATTTCCTGTTTCTGTAACTTTACCAAAACAAAATTATAATCACCAAAACGGGGAAACAAACCATAATGAACAAAATCTATTCATAAATAAATTAAAAATAGCTTCCTGTCTCCTGACGACCAAAAGTTGTCTCGTACAATTTATAAACGTCAGAGCGTTGACTGTGAAACCTCCTGATTCATAATTAATGATAATATCCGGCAGATGCGGATTTTTCATCCGTTGAGAAAAAACGCCGGTCGGCGGAAAATAATCGCGAAAGGCCTTAGTCATTTATAATGCTGGATGTACAGCGAACTCAGAGCTGTGGAAGCGGTTTATCAGTACGGGTGCAAACACACACGTGTATAAATATTTTTAACGCATTTTTTTATACTTATCTTTGTCTTACCTGGTGCTTTTTCTGCCACGTGTTAAGTTTCACAATGGTAATTGTTTTTTTAAGTGTTCATCAGTTTTCACGCCTGACAAGAGATTTGTGTCTAGAGGTCTTATTAGCCCTTTTATTGAGTAATGACAGATTTACTTATTGTCAAAACCCAAAAAGCTATTCTGTGGATTAGCTTAACTTTTGGCTCTGCTAAAACAATTGTAAAATCAAAACCGTTTCGTCCGAGTCATGTCCAATTCCGCGTGACATCGGCTTCTGTGCCAAAACGGAAATACAACCTTTAAAAAAAGAAGTGCTCGCAACCGGAAGCGACGGGCAGGAAGACGGCGACGACAGCGCCGCGTCGCCTGCCGACCGAATTAAAAATTAAACGAGGATCCGTTTCCGGATACCGTGACGTTTGCTCTGCTTATTTTTTACTTTATCAGGGCTATGACAAGCGGATGTTTGTTTAGATTCCGATATTTGAATAAAGGCGTGTTCCTGAAAATGCTAACTGCGCATACCAAATAAATCTATTTTTAATTCATTCTACCGCACGTGGTCATTAGTTAGTTTTATATTTTATTATGTGATATCCGTTATTTCTGAAAGTGCTGGTTATCCTTTTTTTTTTTTTTTTTTTTTTTTTTCAGGATGGGAAATCATCAAATGACTCCTCCCGCTCTGGGTGGAGCAGAAGGGAGTGTCAGACTCTTACTGACTAAAACCCACCCGTGTTCCTTCCTTAGCCCTTTATGTACCAGGGCAGCGGTAACCCTTTCGGACGATCCCGCTACCCCGGCAGGCTTCGGCCCTGTCGGGCCCCGTCATCTATGCTGACATCTCTTTGAGGCGCACGTGGAACACTTACGCGCCGTCCGGCACGGGCCTGGTCCTGATCGGACGGAGAGCTACCCATTGCTCTCCGCCCGCAGGCCCGCGCCTACGGTGGCCGGGAGTCGTCACGCGGCTCCCGACGCCCGGAGCGTCTCCCTCGGCGGCTGAGGCGTGAGGATCTCTCCCTCGCCCATCCCGCCACCTCCTTCGCTAGCATGACTGCTTCGCAGAAGGAGGTGACCGCCTCCCACTCCCTCTCGCCCCGGACCATGGCTTGCACCAGGGCCGGACGCGAGAGGTCGCCGCCGCTGCCGATCGCCTCTACGAGGACACGGCGGTGCTCTGCCCAAGCGGGGCAGACCTCCACCGTATGCTCCACCGTGTCCTCTGGGCGATCCTCGCAGTGGTGACACCCGGGCGTCTCCTCCCGCCTGATGATGTGCAGGAACCTCCCGAAACATCCGTGTCCGGAGAGGACCTGCGTCAGGCGGTAGGTGAGAGCGCCGTGACGCCTCTCTAGCCACTCCTCAAAGAGGGGTCTTATCGCCGCTATCGTGGCGTGCCCTGCGCTGGGTTGCGATAGTCGCGCCTTCCATTCCACCATGAGACCGCGCCGGAGGTCCGTCCGCTCCGCAGCGATTTGCCGCGGGTGCAGAGTTTCCCCCCGACGTAGTGCCTCCGCGCGCCAGTCATACAGGCGCGCGAGGACTATCGCCTCCAGATCCCATGGTGGCAGTCCGGCAAGGAGGCTTGCTGCCTCGCCCGAGATCGTGCGGTACCCCCTTATAAGCCTTACGGCAACCACCTTTTGGGGCGCGTTCAGATAGTGTGCGGCTCGAAGCCGCAGTGAACGCGCCCACACCGGGGCCCCGTAAAGGGCCATGGACCGCACGACCCCTGCGTAAAGCCTCCGGCAGGAGGCGTTTGGCCCCCTCAGGTTGGGCAGGAGCCGCTTTAGGGCGGCCCCGGCCCGTTCCAGTTTGGGGGCCAAACGTCGGAAATGCTCGACGAAGTTCCACCGGCTGTCGAGGACGAGACCCAGGTATCTCATCGTATTCTCGACGCCGATGTGAACCCCTCCTACCATCAGTTGGGATCCCGAAGGTGGCCCGTACCGAGGCCCATGAAAGGACATGGCCTCGGACTTGTGCAATGCCACCTCGAGACCCAACTGCCGGATCCTTTCCACGACTATCGCAACCCCGCGTGTCATCGCGTCGGCCGCCGCCTGATGCGACCTCCCCTGCGCCAGGACCAGCGTGTCGTCAGCGTAGCAAACTACGCTGACGCCATCAGGGAGGTCGGCCCGCAGCACCCAGTCGTAACCGATGTCCCACAGGAGCGGCCCCAGAACCGATCCCTGTGGGACACCGCACGACATCTCTCGCCGGTTCCAGTTCCCGTCGCGACCGGGGTAGATGACGGCTCTGTCCGTCAAATACGCCCCGACTATTCGACGGAGGTAAGTCGGCACCCGGTGATACCGGAGTGCCTCCCCTATGCAGCTCCAGGGCAGGGTGTTGAACGCGTTGGCGATGTCGAGTGACACCGCCACGACCACCCCACCCCGGGACACCGCGTCCCCCGTCGTGAGGGCTCTCACGCGCATGATGGCGTCCACCGTCGAGCGCCCCTTGCGGAAGCCAAACTGGCACTCCGCAAGATCCGGCCCCATCCTCACCAGGTGCCCGACGAGGCGGCCCGCAATCACTCTCTCAAAGAGCTTGCCGACCTCGTCGAGCAGCACTATGGGCCGGTATGCGGACGGAGAGTCCGCAGGGCGCCCTGGCTTCTGAATGAGGACCAGCTTCCCCGTCTTCCAACGGAGTGGAAACTGGCCTCTCTCCATGCATGCGCTTAAGAGCGCCTCCAGTCGAGGCCCGAGAGCCCTCGAGGCCAGGACCCAGGCTTTACCCGGCAAGCCGTCGGGTCCCGGGGCGGTATTTTTGGCCTTCAGCCTGCCTACCGCCGCTCTCAGATCTACCCCGGTCACTACAGGGGTGTCGTCGTCGTCGTCCGCGTGGTCCGCTTCGGGCACCGCAAGTGGCGGAGCCATAGGCGGGGGAGTATGCTCCCCCCGTGAAGGGAACAGAGCGCTCACCACCTCCTCCACCAGCTGTGGGCGGAGACTCTGCGTCAGCGGGGGGGCCCATGTGCGGAGTTTATTCCGCACCATTCTGTAGGGGCGCCCCCATGGATCTCTGTTCAGAGTCTCCAGCATCTCCTCGCGGGCCATATCCTTGGCCCGCTGAACAGCCTGTTGGAGGGCGGTCTTCGCCGCTCTGTACCCCTCGTATAGCTCCACCTCCGTGGCTTCCGCATCCGGAGGGCGGATGCGGAGCCTGCGGTGCCTGGTGTACCGGTGTCGCGCGTCGACGCACGCCTTGCGTAGCGCCCCAACCTCCTGCGACCACCAGTACACCTGACGTCGGGCGCATCCTGGCCGGACTCGGGGCATTGCCACGTCACAGATCTCGGACATGGCCTCCCGGAACCACTCCACCTCATCGTCAATATCAGCAGGCCTGTCCGGTGAAAACACCCAGGCCTGCACGATCGAGGCTTCCAGGAGAAGCTCCCGGTCCAGCTGCTTCAGCGCCCACCGCGGACCACTCGGGGCCTGTTGGACCAGCGCACTAGAGGGCTGGGTGGAGACCTCAAACCGGATATACCGATGATCGGAGTAGGTCTCCACCTCCTCCATGACGCGCCAGTCAATGACACGCTGTGACAGAGCGGGGCTGGCGAACGAGATGTCCACCACCGACTCGCCCCGCATCCGCACACACGTAGGAACAGAACCCCGATTTAGGACGACCAGGCCTGTTTCCAGAGCCCAGTCCTCCACCATCCTGCCCCGCACATCCGTGCAACGGGAACCCCAGGCCAAATTCTTGGCGTTGAAGTCCCCGAGCACTAGCACGGAGAAGGCGTGGTTTCTGGCGACGACGACACTCAACTCTGTTAAAGAGTTCTGGAACTCGGCGAGAGTTCGGCTCGGAGAGAAGTATACTCCCACTACTACAATCTCTCCGAACCGTGCTGCTACGCACCCCTGTCCCCTCGTGACACCTTCGAGGGACGGGGTACCGGCGGCGGCCGACGAAATTATGGCCACTGAGCCGTTCAGGTCCTCCACCCAGTCATCCCTGGGCGGGACAAAGTACGGCTCAGCGACCACGGCGACGTTAATCGACCACTGCGCCATGCTCTGGAGCAACAGGTCCTGAGCGCAGGCGCAGTGGTTGATGTTCGCCTGGAGAAGGCGTAGTGGAGGAGTTATTACTCCTCCATTTCAGCCCCCCCCCGGGCCCTATCGGCAGTGGTGGCGGCGGCGGCGGCGGCGGCGGCGGCGGCGGTGGTGGCGGCGGCGGCGGCGGCGGCGGCGGTGGCGGTGGCGGCGACAGTGGCGGCGACGGTGGTGGTGGCGACGACGGCGGAGGGCCTGCCCTTCCTCCTGGCTTCGGCGGGTGGAGCGCAGGACTTGCTCCCCGCCCGGTGATCGGCCGGCTTGCCAGCAGCCGCACATGCGACGCAGTGCGGCGCGGCGTTGCACGAGCCGGCCGTATGTCCGGGCTTGCCGCAGCGGAAGCACAGAGTGCTGCGGTCCTCTAAGGTGCATTGGACGCTCACATGGTGCCCCACGAGGCATCGATAGCACCTTAGAGGTCTGGGCTCCAGCAGCTTGACCTGCGCTGACACCCAGCCCACCAGGAGCCTTCCGCCCTCCACTATCTTCCTCGCCGCCGTCACGGGACAGCTAACCGTTATGGTTCGCATACCCGTGAAGTCAGGACGTAGGGTGCCCGCCTTCACCTGGTCGGTCAGACACCCGCCCGTCCTGACGACGGCGGCTACCACCTCGGCCCCCGTCACCGAGTCATCCAGGCCCACAATGCGCATATCCGCGCACTTGACGGGCCTGGAGACTCGAGCCTCGTCCGCATTGAGGGACGCCCTTAACTTTTCAGCCAGGGCGTCAGCGGTGGGGCCACTCGTCGCACCGGGGACCTCCAGCATGCGGGCACCAGTGGCGGTCACCCTATGCCGGAGACCTCCGGTGATCCCCAGCTCCTGGAGATCCACCGTCGCTCTCGCTTTGGCGAGCACGTCGCCGTAGGTCACCCCCCTCTTGACCGCGTCCGGCTGTAGTGTGATGACTACAGCCGCGGTCTTGGGGGAGCGAAGCCTAGCCGCAACGGCTCGCTCCTTGCGGCGCCTCCTCTGCGCCTTTTTTCTGGCCGCCTTGGCCGCCTTCTTTTTCTCCCCGACCACCTGCCACTCGGTGTTGGTCGTGGGAGATTTGTTCTGGGGAGGCGTAGGCTCTGGGGCCTTCCCCTCCCCAGCCGTTCTGCCCTTTTTCTGGGCTGGCACCGCAGGTTTGGCGGCAGGCGCCGATTTCGCCGGCGCCGAGGCTCCACCAGCCGACGTCGGTTTCGCCGGCGCCGGGGCTCCTCTAGCCGACGCCGGTTTGGCCGGCGCCTGGGCCCGGCCAGACGGCCCGGGTTTAGGGGCGGCAGCGGCCGCGTACGAGGCCGCCTTAGGCCCTGGGGCCGTCCTACCCGCCAAGGGAGGGCGCAGAACGATACCCTCCAGGACGGCGAACCGCGCCTGGAAGGTCGCCAGCTCCTGCCGAACCAGGTTCAGGACCTGGTTCTCCACCGGCACGGGCTGGCTTGGTGGTGGGATGTTCTGCGCTCTGGCGGCCGCTCGCATCCCGGCCAGGTCCGCTCGGAGCTCCTCGTTCTCCTTTCGGAGGAGCTCCATGGCAGCCGTCAAGCGGGCCACCTCCGCCCGCATATCGGACGTTACGTCCGGCGGGGGCCCGATGTGAATGGCTTCCGCCGCCGCCATGATGGAGGCCTTGGCCGAGACTATGGCCCTGTTTTTAGAAGTCTGTAACTTCTTCAGGGCCACGTCCCGGATCGCGGCCTCCACGACCGCCGCAAACCTCTCTTTGCGGTCCGCATCAGGGCCGCCTACCTCAGCCGCCTCGTCGCTTGAGGTCTCTGATGCGGACACGCGACCAGAACCCCCCTCCTTTGCGGGCTCCTCCGCTTTTTCTGCGGCCTCCCGAGCAGTGAGCCCCCTCCCTGCGCCTCGCTCTCGGGCTCCTCCCCGCCTGCTGGTGGGGATTTTTCTGGCCGAAGCCAGCTCCCCGTCAGAGGACGACCCCTGGCCGTCCACTGACCTTGGCCGCTTGCTATGGGCCTTTCTTTTAGCAGCGGCCGTCTTCTGGTCACGGCGAGGGCTCACTGAGCCTCCCGTGCTCGCTCCTCCAGATGCAGCATCGGACTCCGACACCGCATCACTCCTCCCTTCGTCTTTTGTAGTTTTTTGTTTTAAGTATTTTTCCATAATTGTTCCCACGAGTATAAAACTTTAGGTACCTGCTCAAAAATCCGTGGTTCGCACTAGTGACTAAATCAAGCTACCCATTAGCCAAGCTTACTACCTCCCTCACGGTGCGCCGCCGCTTGGAGGTTTGGGGAATTTTTTATAGAGGTTAATCTTCCTCGCGGTCCGGGCGGTTAAGCCAAGACCCTCGACCCCCGTCAAAAGTCAGAGACATGACCTTGACAATCTTCGGGGCTACGATATTAACGGTGGCAGGAGGGGGGGGTTATCCCCTCCTGCCTGCCCGGCGGCAGGGTAAGTGCACACCAGGCCCGCTCTTACTCCACACAGTAGCCGCTCTGCTCCTCATAGCGGCTTGTGTGGAGCGTTCCTCTTGGCAGAACATTAGCATGCGGGCAGCGAGATCTCATTGGGAAGAAATCCCACTGAGAAATAGCTGCCCGCACCCCAGGATGCACCGGCCCGAAAACTGGTCTTCCCCCCGGACGTATCCAGAAGGGAACTCCAGTCCCCAGGCACACGTGGAGGTTTTCTGCCCTGGCACCCCGTGCTGGTTATCCTGTAATTGGCAACTGTGTAGAGTACGAGTATACAAATAGTTAATCTAGGTACACATAAGAACATAACCCTGTATGAACTTTGATTTTATGGATAGTGTTAATAGAGATTAAATGTTCAGCACATAAGAAAACAGAAAATGGTTGCTTCAATAAGCCGGTTTTAAAGGGCTGTATCGAAAAACCAATAGCAGTAGCAGTGTTTGTTTAGTTGTTGTTCAATTATCGTGAAATATTATGCCGAGATATAAATGTATTAATGGGGCTTCAAGGACACTGACAAAATTAGTATAAATTACTTTTTGACTTTTGTTTTTAATCGCAGTATCCACAAAAAAGACACGCATAAAATAGGGTATGTCTACTTTTAAGAAAATATCTACTTGTTTTGCATAAATAAGTAAAATAAATCAAGCCCGTCTTAGTATGAGAAGCTCTACATTTAGTATTCGTTTAAATATCCCAATACTATGAACCTATCTAACATTAATATGGTATATGAAACCATGTAAAATAAATATGTCTGTATGTACCCATATCTATGTGATCAAGGTACACATCACATACACGAAATTACCTCTCTGGAGGTCACATTTATTGATCGCGAGCTTCATTTACCTCCCTCCCACGCTATCTCTAATTTACTTCTACACGTACATAGCCCAGTAAATGAGTCGTTTCACCAGTGTGTGTTCCACGAATACATGAACGTTATCACACTGAAAACTTTCTAAATATAATCCTAGTGTGTAGATAGTCTGTGTCTGTGTAGATAGTCTGCATATGTGTGCTTAAATTAAGTGCCCGCATACAGAGGTATTAGCCGGTATACGAAGCGCGCTCACAGCTTCATTTATATTATGCTGAAACTGAAGAAATGTCTCACTCTGCTCCTTTCTAGAGAGAATCTGTGTGGGCGTGCCGCACCGTGGGCGGAGCTTAAGACGGACACTCCTTGAAATCCTCTTTTTTCGTAGCTTCGCCGTATCTAGGCGAGCAGCGACCACGCTACCAAGACCTCTGACACTTCATCTAATTTCGTTTTTCTTCGAGAGTTTTCGAACAAAGTTTGGACCATGGCAGGTCTTGGTTGTCTGGTCATGTTTATGTAAGCGGAGAAACAAAGCTCGGAACAACTTTAGTCGTTATCGCGTTTATAAAGTTCTCGAGACATTCACTTTTATGGGGTGTTTTGCTTGAGATAAATTTTTATTTCTTTTGTCTTGATACTTTTTGTTTGTTGATGATATAGATTATGGAGATGTTTAAATATTCAATAGAATTTATATTAGCTGTAGGTACTTTTTGCCACAATAATTGTTATTATTCTGCATATCTAGTACGGTACAGAAAATTACCTACTTCGCTAATATTTCGTGGGCAAAATGGAACGCTGCTTAGTCACCTGAATTGGAATTTAAAAAAAAAACCCATTACGGTCGTTGTAGTCCATTACAAGTGTTCAGTACGTTACGTACGATTACTGATCGATATACATTCGAAATAAAATATATACCATTTTGCTTTGGCCAGAATAGTATAATGCAATGTTATTAATTTTATTATATTCTAAATAGTATTAAGTTTACTTCAAATACCATAATCTTATAATCAGGCGAGAAAAACATCGCCCATCCAATCATTTATGAACGATGATATCCTTTCACAAAACTGGCGTCAAAAAGATTGATAGTGGAACATTTATACGGCATGAAGCTTATCTTAGTGAAGGTCCGCAGAAATAATAGCAACGATGAAGGAAAGCGGTACCTAATGAGTGATGGATGGAATCCCTCTGCTGATTTGTGGGTAGATAAAAATATATTTTGGAAGTCCAATATTATTCGATACTATGAAAAATATTTTAGACAAGGTGGAGACGACAATAAATTAAACAACATTTATCTAATGCCGTTCCCAGTCTGCACACAATAATTTAATCAAATTTATGACCAATATTTAGTCACAATGTCAAAGATTGGCAAAACCCATAGCCGGCCCATCACTATAATTTAGTTTGTTTTGAAAAATCACTCTTGTTATGGGTGTTACGATGAATTTGATGATTTAAAATACCTGCTCTTATAGGCTATAATGAGCAAATGGTTATTAGATTTTAGGCAGGTACTAGTTATTAAAATACACGAACGTAGTCATGAAAATGTTTTGATATTTAATGTCTGGACTTTAACAGAGACCCCGACTCCTGAGTTTGTTTCGTTATGTCTTCTCAAGGGTAGTCACCTAAGCCATGTCGACTCCTTCTAGATTTTTTTAGATACACATGTAGTGTAAAATTGATTTGGATATCCTATTTAATAATAATTTCATTCAATTTGGAAGGGTTGAAATATACTACGCCGTAGCGTGCTTCGTAGTCACTACGGCGTAGCCAATGCAATAAAGACACTACGCGACTTCGTTGGCGTAGCAAGCAACTGATGCGCTACGCCGCGACTCATTAAGTCAGAAAATTATTCCTGTACTTTATTTTATACTTTGAATGTAGGAGGTAAGGACAAGTATATGTCACAAAGTCAGCTCAATTTCGGCAACAACGGGCATTTTACGTTTTACAGCGCTACATAATAACGCAAGAATACCCATAAAATAATTGAGCTTACCTTTAAGTACGGTAAAGTGGCCACGTGTGTACACGAGTGGAAAACAACGTGGTACCCATTGGGAGCCATTGGGAGCCAGTGGGCGTTATCTCCCACCACTTCCTTTTGGCGCTCAATTGTGCGAACAGGAAAATGTTTGAAGCTACCCTACTCGCCGTAAACGAAGACATCACTTGTGAACTGTTTCTAAATGTGTTAGATGATATCCGGACCGTATCATATCGGCAGTGGTACAGACATAATTATGTATAAACGTATTTGTATTTAATCTCACAACATGGGACGTATTTAATAAAACTAGGTGACAATCCGGCAATCTGGCAATTCTGCAATATTTTTATCATAGTTATTTTGTCTTTACTTAGTAACGCCTGATGTGAAAATGTGACAATTAGGTAATTTTTTGACAAATATGTCGTATTGTCAGTTATAGCAAATAGGGCCCAGCAGGCCAGAACCCTAGTTGCATAATATGCATTGAATGTTGTTGAACTGTCAAAATGAAAGCCATTGCGACTGATAATGTGTTACCCAATAACCCCCCCCCCCCCCCCCCGGTTCTAAATTATACATTTAATGTGATGGCTTCTGTCTACGGTACGGGAATTTGATACTTTCAGGTTAAATATAGTCGGTATAATACGAGTATCATAGTATGTCGGCTAAAATGACCCTCTTAATGCTTTCAGAAAAATATAACGTGTCTACATCATCTCTGTGGTATAAGAGGCTCGACACAACGCATCGAGGTACTGCATCAATTATTGAGAACAGTTTTTTAGTTCATGAAGCCTACCATCCACATGCGAATGGAAAATTACAGCTCCCTTGGTTGTCCTACAACATCCATTAATGAACACCGAAATAACTTGTCGCTCACGTCATTACAAATGAACTCATATCTCGTATGAGCATTCATTTTAGCACTTACACCCCATTATACCAAATTATCGATGTCACCTACATTACATTGTGTGAACTCAACCCTACATGAGCTGTGTGTGCGTGTGTGGGATATGTGTATGGGATATGTGTATGTCAAAACAGTGGATGTAACTGTGTGCGTTATCTGAAAGATTCCACTTCATTTCCCTCGACCCGCGGATGACATCACATGTTATTTACGTGCCGTATATAATATAGTCTATGAATATTCTATTTTGTCCTTAATAAATAAATAAAATTATACATATCGCAATGACGTTGGTTACAGGTGACATTTTCTGCACGCTTGTCGAAAATGTTTATGAGTAAAGTTCAAATAGAAGGTGAATTTCTGTTCTTAGTTTTGTAATTTAGTCCCAGTCCTAATCCGAAATTCCCTGTCTTTGTTTTATTTTTTATTAATGATATAAACTAGTGCTTCACTGCGATCCCGCCTGATGAAAGCAGTGATGCAATCGTTAATGGTAAAGCGCACTAATTTATTATGTGCCTATTCAAAAAACTTTTGTATAGTAGATAAAATAAAGAACAGAATTACTCACTCACATCAATGATAAATGATAAATTGTTGAATTTCCGTAATAAGGTTTGTACAAATATTTCAACACGTCACGTCATTTCAAAACTTCATGTTGTCTGTGATTTTTAAATAGTCCCCTAAGATGACCCACTGACCAGTCGTTTAAGTGTCCATAGAAGAACCTCAATATACCAGTCTATATCAAAGTCAACTTGAATAAAAATACGACTTTTGCCATGTGTTGTTTATAAACAAGTTAAATACCCAAATAAAGTTAAAAGTAAAGTAAAAATTAATGCGTTGTAACCTTTATAAGTCGGGACATTAGCATTTGAGCGCCGACGGCTGTCGTTTAGGAAATGAGAGTCAGCTGTTTTATCTAAATGGGAGTATGGGGACGTAAAAATGACGTAAAACTCCCGTTTAACAATAAATAATGAAATAAAACGTTATGTTCCATGTACAGAATCGTATAAATACGTATACTGCGTCGTCAAATTGATTCGTTTACTAAAAGTAAGTTATTTAAGTATTATTTTGATGCAGAAATCTTTTTGAAATTAGTAAAATTAGATAGTATTAAGTTCAGAATAAAATTCGCTAAAATTCACATAACAAGCAGTATTCGTTTCCACTTCTTAATAAAATTATAGTCATAAGAACTATTCCATGTTAATTCTACATTCTTCAAGCATCATTTCTCCACCATTCCCCTGCATTAAATACCTCACCAAAAACACAATCACCACACCATAATTAAACACTAAACATAAACAAAACACAAACAAGGAAAAACAAGTGCATAAAAAGAAAAGTATCGCACAATCGGTACAATAGGTTCGCGGTACGAAAAGTACCGAAAATACCGCAACCTTCCCGGTAATGAAGCCGTATCTTTAATAGCTGCGATAAGGGCGCTAAATGTTTGCGCACACGCCAAATAATAAGCGGCTCGATCATTTGCGAGGGGAGACTGACGGAAAAAAAGAATTGGAGCCTTTGATGGCGCTCTTATCGATGGTCGAGATGGAATGTGCGAATTGAATAAGGTTGCGTGTTTGCACGGATTTTGAAGCTGATGATCGTTTGTTGTGGTCGTGTCTTTTGTTTTGTTGGTTGTATTGTTAATTAACACGGAGGTATAATACACACACACAGTACTTGGTACTACAATTTTGTGTTAGACAGCTCAGTACAGTCAGGGTATTATTAATACGAGTCTATATCGGCATTTCTTCTCAGGGATCAGTCAGCTATGAAATGCCGGTGCCATCTAGTAAAAAATATTGACGTGTAAAAATTTCTTAAATTCTCTACTTACAGAAAAAAAAATTCAAGCAAAATGACACCCTACGTTAAGTTGTCGTGTTATAGCCACTTCAGACAACTGCCAAAGAATGGCAGTTGTGATTTGAATATACGGACAATTTAAGCTGGTAGTGTAGTTGCTTTACTATTAATTTCCCTCACAGTACTTAAATGAGTTTCATGCATACTAATTATATTAGTTTTGTGTGAATTTCTTTGCTAAAAACTGATGTTGTAACGTTTATTTTTTAAAGAAAAAATAAATAAAAAGTGTTTATTCACATAAATAATTTTAACAAGATATATTCCCAAGATATACCTCTGCCAAACTGCAAAGCAGTTTGTTGGCAGACGTAGCTCCTTTTTTTTGTACATAATTATTATCATAATATATATTTTTTATAATGACACTTTTAAGTTAATAAAACTATTTCCTTTACCTATTTCTTAAATTTAGAAGAAGAAAAAAAGAAATTGTTGAGGTGGCTAGTTTTTTTTGCTCTTTTTTAATATGGACTAAACATAGAATAAGCCGTCTCAATTTATAAAACAGGTATTTATGAACTCTTATTACAACGTTTCGTCATCTCCCTCCATAACAAAGTTCCCATCTTGCAACCACATCAAACTATCATCTAATCGGCAATATTCGGAACATTTTATAAAACGTTTGTTTGCTATTCTGGCTTAGCGCGCGGTCGACCAACATTTTAGCGCTTACCGCGCGGCCCGACCGCCTGATTGGCAGTTAACCCCGCAGATAAACGCAGATGGGTAACGTTCGACAGATATCGCCTATCGTTCGACAAACTTCGCTCTTTACGGTTATTCCCCCATAAAGGGAACTTTAAGTAAAAACAACTTTACAACCATCGTTTTACGATATCTTTTTATGTGGCGCGGTTATTTTTATCGCTATTATGGCTGTTACTGATCATCATGAGTAACGTAATTGTTTTATCAGACGTCTTTTAGTTTATCTATATAATTATATACTAATAATAACGCTGAAAAGTTTGTTTGTTTGAACGCGCTAATCTCTGGAACTACCAAACAAATTTTAACAATTGTTTTTGCATTTGATAGCCTATCATAATTCTTAAAGAAGGCCATATATTTACATATATTTCAGGCTATATATTAACATCACACCAGGAGCCAAGAAAATAGTTAAAAAAAAAAAAACGGGTTGCACTCGGGGAGTGCCGGCAGAAGTGAAAACTTGAATATTAACGTTGTGCATTTTTGATATTTTGGAATGCGGTCTACTCTCCCTCCGTCTTATGAATTTTCGATCAGGTCACGTGTCCTGACGCGAGCTCCGTCTTACGAATTTTCGATCAGATCACGTGTCCTGACGCGAGTTTAACATTTTTTACCCATCACAAAAAACTCTCCCTCCGTCTTACGAATATTCGATCAGGTCACGTGTCCTGACGCAAGCTCCGTCTTACGAATTGTCGATCAGTTCAGGTGTCCTGACGCGAGTTTAACATGTTTGACCCATCACAAAAAAAGTGCACAACGCTGCTAAAGAAGTTTTCAATTCAAAAACGCTAAGTAAAAACCACACAGCAGGCGATGCGATGCGTCGTTGAAGGTCGGGGGAACGAGAAGTTTCACACAGACGAAGTAGCGGGCCGTAGCTAGTTTTTAATAAAATTATTAGCTAAACTTTGATCGAAGTCTATCTTAATAGAAAGCACCTAACTTGGATGTAAAGTTATGATAATCACGATAATCCAGCGTTTAACTCCATTTGTCGAAGAGATTCAGCGAGCTAAGATATTAAAATTGTTCCTAATTCACATAATTATAGGTACTGAACGAGCTAAGCAAAATTACTGGCCAATCTCATAAACTTTATTACTTAGTCTTTCCTTCATGCAAATTATAACAGCTCTGCCATTATTTCATGAACACAAATATAGATAAAACGAAAACTAATTTGGAGCCTCCACCAACGGTTAGGGCAACGCTACTTACGGTGGTGGGTGTCATCAAAACTAAATTTGGGCAACGAGTCGCAATCCCACATCAAATAATGGGAGGAATGACGAACAGAACAAACTTCACACATCCCTATAGATGGTGGGACTCATGGCCGTCTTGTGTGAGTAACTTGTTAGCTTACATACAGTTTGGCTTCGAAATTATTAACGTCATCGTCATCGTCATTTTTATTATTTGGTTGGATGCTTTGGATTCGGAAAATAATCTACATTACAGTGTTTCATAAACAACCAATAACTAGCTAGATCATAGATGTCAATATTGCGACAACGTTAAAGTAAAAGAATTTATTAACACGGGTCCTTATAGACCAACGTGAGGTCTTAGGTCGTTCGTGATATCTAAAAGGAATAGTTTCTGGTAATTTGGAGTCATCTAACTATGCAAGACCTCTTTCAATTCTTATCCGTTTAAAAAAGGAAGGGGAGACAATCAATAAAAAAAAAAAATAGTTATTCCGGCAACTAACAACCAGTTTTTAGCTAAACCCGCATTAAACGCTTCCACTGACTACCGACCTTATTTAGTTTTTAAAATATGATGAACATGTAAAAGTGTTTGTAAAAATTATGGGGTCAAGCTAGTCATGATCCCAGTCCAGTCTAGCATGTTCAGTGCCACGAAGAAATGAGCAGTAAGTCAGCAGCGTAAATCGCCAGATGAATATTGTTTCAAACGGAATTAAGCACGCGCGCTAGGGACGGGGATCACTTATAATTGTTATTTTATTCATAGGAACAACAGTCCTTCGGGACGGGATAGGTGAACAAATATTTTAGCTCGTCGAGGACCTTTTAGCGGTGGATGACGCGGGTGGGCTATGTTGCGCTACAATTAGTGTCTTGTGTAGACAGTTTACTTTACGGTAATAACAATCATATGTAGGTAGCAAAAGTATTTGCTTCTCATTCAAGTTAAGTCTCAATCAATTCAAGTCTAGTGATGTAAAGTCTTAATCATTAGATCGACTAAAACAATTACATTAAATCTAATCCTCGAAGAGTGACTGACAATTTGGAATCATCATCTACCTAGCCTTTTCCCAACTATGTTAGGGTCAGCTTACAGTCTAACCGGATGCAGCTGAGTACCAGTATTATACTTGGAGTGACTGCCTATCTGACCCACACAACCTAGTGACTGGGTAATACCCCTTTGTAAGACTGGTTGTCAGACTTTCGGGCTTCTGAAGACCCGTAACGACTGTCAAAGACGCATGAATCCGGGATTCACGGCGCGATTAACGCGTGCTTTCCAAGGCACGGTGCGGTCTTGGTATGTATAGATCGAGGATCGAGATCACCCACCCATTAGCTCTCCGTCCGATCAGGACCAGGCCCGTGCCGGACGGCGTGTTTGTGTTCCACGCGCGCCTCAAAGAGATGTCAGCGTAGTTGACGGGGCCCGACAGGGCCGAAGCCTGCCGGGGTAGCGGGATCGTCCGAAAGGGTTACCGCTGCCCTGGTACATGGCATGCCTGGCTAAGGAAGGAACACGGGTGGGTTTTAGTCAGTAAGAGTCTGACACTCCCTTCTGCTCCACCCAGAGCGGGAGGAGTCATTTGATGATTTCCCATCCACAAAAAAAAAAAAAAAAGATCACCCACCCACGGACAACCGCGGAAAGCGTAGCTTAAACTGATCGATGGAACCGTGGAGAGTTATTTTCAACATAATCAAATTTTAATTTGGAGATTTTCTTATAACACTCACTTGCATCTTAAGCTATCGTCGTGAACCTTGATGAGGAGACTTATTCTAGAAACCACATCCACTGCTGAGCGGCTTACTCAGGAGACGAATGACTCAGTGTAATTCCACCTCATCTGTACGAAAAAGATAAGCGGTAAGCTAACCCGTGTCTATCTGTACCGCACAATCATCCCGCAAATCCCGTATCATTAAGTATCGCTAAGAAAGCGATCCGCGGACTATTACCATGTTAATAACATAGGGGAAATGGTGATTAATCAACCTGACGTTTAGCTACATCCCCGCGTTACTAACCTCAGTGGCATTCGCAATTTATGCATTGGTTTGCGAAAGGTCAACACTCGACAGAAGATCTTGGGCTTAATGCTGTTTCCATTAAAATGTTGATTGGACACTGAATTGGCTTAAAGGGTTGTGATCTGTGTGCTGAATGTGGAGTCAACCGAGATCCACCTTTTGTTTATTACTAGCTGTGCCCGCGAAAACAAATTGGATTGGATGGGTTTTAATTTTTTTGCGCGAACCTCTAATTATTTTTATGAAATAAAAGTACTCCTTATACCATCAGCAATTTGCCAGTGAAAGTCCTGTCAAAATCGGTCCGGCCGTTTCGGAGATTAGTCGGAGCAAACAGACAGACAGACAACATTTTTTTTTTGTTTTTTTTTTTTTTTGTTGTAGTTTTCGTATCTATTTTTTATAAGCATTTAGTAAAAACCTGTTATTTTGACATTACAAACGGGCAAATCAAATTTATTTATTTGTAAGTATCGAAGATGTTTATATAAGAACATTTTATATCGTCTTACCTTCGCGTCTTTTCCCCTTATTACAAATTCAAGATTATTTATAAACCAATTAACATAGTATAAGTAAAATTACGTGTTAACTGTGCTCTAAAAATATCAATTAGTTTTTACCTTTTGAATGCACGCTAGCAATTAATTCCTTTCAGTAGCATTATGCAGGTTACAACTGAAAGGCTTGTTGACGTAACTATTTTATTCCGGCATATAAACACAGCCTAAATAGCCTGCAACCCACGAGCATAAAAAATAAAGCTCTTTTTAAAGCTAAATTAAACAATCAAAATGTTCCAGGAATTTAAGCACCCCTGTCTCATTTGAATTATAAAACCTGGAATACATATAAATGCAACATAACATTATTTGGATAATCCCGCGGAGGCGACTCGTGGCGACGGTCAAACGCTGATATTTCTCCTCTTAATCCCTGTCAGATTATTTAAATTCCCACCTGCGGGTCCTACTCACCATTTGCGGCCGCTTTTTTATTTTAAACAAAAATAAAATATAAAAATATTCTCGTATTTGTTTTGGACGGCGGGAATCCTTTAATTTTCGGCACGGCTGCGTGACGGTCCGTCCACTGTCCGCTTGCACTGTTTGGGTCGCTTTGAGAAAAAATGTTTTCATATTCCATGCTTATACGTTGAAATGTTTACCGGATTTTAATATTTTATTTTATTGTCAAAACAATGTTTGCGGAGCATTTGTTTGGGACAGCTCGGGCCGTTCATTCAGTTGAAGTATAAAGGGAAATGGCATTTCATATTTCGAATTAAAGTCCTCTCGGTGGACAATAGTGTAGGTAATATATTAGCGTCATAACAATCGTACAAAGTTTAATTTTTTGTCAACATTGCTCCAGAGGCGACTGAACTCGTTTAACAAAAGAAAACCTAGGAGTTAGTTGTCCAAAGCTTTGCCAACTCTGCTGGCTGTTCTACAGTGAAACTATAGTTAATAGCAAGATTAACATAGATTGACCGTTACATTTAAAGGTTACCTCTTTCATGATTTCCTTTAAAGTCTTATTTGTTATTATAACCTGTATGATTATTTAAAATTAAAAATAAATAACTGTATGACAAAATATATTTCAAAATCCATCGTAGGTATTTTAAGATGGACTTAAATTGAAATTCAAATATATATAAATGCCCTCGTGGATGCCGGAAAATATCTACGGGAACGTACTACCGGGATAAAAAGTACCCTATGTGTTAAACCAGGGGGGCAATTCTCGTAATTTTAAGAACGTTCACAGTCTGATCTCAGTCTCATTCTGTCAAAAAAACTAGAATTGACCTTCTTTTCATTACTAGAATTGGGTTATACGTGTGCCAAATTTCATCAATTTTTTCCGTTTTTGCGCCTATCACATACACTCAGACAAATAGACAAAAACTCTTCGTTACTATTTTATTATTAATGTACGATGACTCCTAAATTATGCACTTTGGGGGTCACCGTGAAAAATTAATTTGAAAAAATTATTTCAGCCGTATCAAAACTACACTAGCTAAAATATTTTAAAACACATCCAACTACAGAAACCTAATTAATTACATTTACCTAAGCGCGGCTATTGTAGCAGCTCAACTAAGTGCAGGACAGAGCCTCGAACCGTTCCGAGGCTGGAATGTAGCAATTGTTGCCGCTGGCTTTATCCGCCACTGTCGCTTCCCGTTTTATTTGCTTTACTATACTTTAAATTCTTTCCCTCACTCGCGATGCTTTATGCGAATGTGCGCGCACGCTCACTGCTCCGCCGCGAGAGTCGCCTAATGAAAACTTTTTGAATTAACGTACCCATTCGATGCGAGTTTTTTTCCCAGTCTGCTTTGTATTGAAAATAACTCGTTTAAAGTTGAATTTTAAATTCATTTCTCGTACTGAATGTGTTTTTGTACATACTGCTTGTTAAAGAGTTAGAATGAACCATTTTTTTTATTTTCATTCTAGATGAACCAATATTAAAAATTGTTTTTTAACGTTGGAATGGGGAACTAATAGACATAATGTTTTGTTTATGTAGTGCTGTAAAACTACGTTTAAATATTGTATTTTACAAATTAAATTCATATAAAAACGTCCAACCGCAGCAATCCATCGATCCTTAAACAGAAACGAGCGCGGATTGTGGCGGACACACCTCCATTGAACGCGGCGCTCAAAAGCGAGACCGCAACAAGGCAACCGATAAATCACACGCCAACTTCAAATAGAAATGTCATATTATTTCCACAAAAGATTTAACTCCAAAATAAATTATATTTTCCCCCTTTTTCGTGCCATTGTTCACGGACGTGTGGAAGCCGCGCAGTGCTCGGCGATATTTAAAAAACCATTAACTGCACGCTTTTGTATAGAAAACGGTACAACAGTAGCAACCGATATGCTCAGATGTTCTGTTGTTTGAATAGCTAATTGAATTAGCATAATGTTACAACGAATGATTGACATGTTTAATATATTTATTTTCTCATTACTTACTAGCAATTTAGGGGCAAACGTAGTTTTAACTGGTACGATATGTATTGTATAACAAAACAGCAGTGAAATAACTAATTCACAGAGCAAGGGGTGCTTGCACACTGGCCTACAAAGTAAAAGTTGATGTACAATTCGGTAAGTGATCCACACACACTGTGTTGAAGGATTCGGATGAGTGTAACGGCTCAAGTTCTTTCACAGTCATAATAATGAAACGATACGTCGATACCCTACCTTTTATGTGATTGAAGAGTTAGGGCAAATTTCACCTATAAAACGCGCGATCAGCGCATCTGAACTGCGTTCAAGAGCTGTCGGTGTCAATAATCCACAACAATGACGATACTGACAGCTCTTCAAGCAATGGACAAAATTTTGACTACGTTGTATGTGTGTATATATTTTGTTATTCTTTTAATTGTAAAGTGCGTTTGTTTGTAACGAAAAAAAATCTTTCTCTTTCTTTTACTTTTCAACGCGGTTCTGCTGAACGTTTTCAGTTTCATTGGTCAAATTCGCTCTTAGAGTACCTAGAATTTTAACATTGTTCGTAGCTTAAATGAGACTAGAGCTGTTGTATTTCAACTACTTACTAGCTATCTATCATCAGCCAAAGAGTCCAAATCTTCAACAACATTATGTACAGTCCATCGTAGTCCATAGTTCCCAAACTCGACTCACCTCAAATTCGTGTAAACGCAGCGATCGTTCGTTACGGCAGCTTATCACATGTTTACGCGGTATTTTCCGGAGGCACGTGCTTAGCACAAAGCTGGGAAACTTCGCCATAAATCCATTCTATTCTGATTTACAGCCGCCGACTAAATGTTTGATTTGTGCTCGTAAATCGAGATGAGCGCTGTCAGAAGCACAGCTGATACTTTTTTGTTTTTTGGGGATAGGAATTATGCCTAGGGGGAAAATGAATGTACTTTACATTTTTTTACAGGTTTTTCTTTATGTGGAATTGGATTTTCCGAAAATAAATGCCCGAATTATTAGGAACTGATTGCATTTTTTTTTCAGTGAAAAACTAAAACTAAAACTTGTATTGTCCCACTGCTGGGCAAAAGTCTCCCCCATATTTTTCCACTTTTCTTTGCGCTGTACCTGCTTCGTCCAATCGGTTAGGAACGAGTCCAAATCGTCACGCCAGCGTTTCTTAGGGCTGCCTCGGATTGTATAATAAACAAACAAAATAAAAGACATTTTATGTAACTCGAAAACTAGCAGATTGTTTTCCTACTTTTATATGCTTGAGAACGAGGCTTTTGACTACATTGTATGTGTCTATTTTATGTCTTTTTTATTTGTAATGTACGGTTTGTTTGTGCAGAATAAACACTTTCTTGTTTCTTTCTTTTCAACAAAGTATGATTCGATTCGATGACAATGTATCTTTTTTTTTTTTTTTTGAGGATGGGAAATCATCAAATGACCCCTACGGCTCTGGGTGGAGCGGAAGGGAGTGTCAGACTCTTACTGACTAAAACCCACCCGTGTTCCTTCCTTACCTTTACAGTTAATAAACATCTACAGTCATGACAGAGCTCTTACACAATCGAATAATTCACAAGTACAAGTTAATTAGCAGCTTAATTTGGTACAATACATGACGAAACTTGCTCTACGAAGGGATGAGGGGCCCATTCAAAACTACCAATGTGTAAGTGCGATGACAGAACTTGAATGTGGGATGACTTTGCTTGATAATGTAACTTACTTGTATGTCATTTGTTTAAATTATAAATAGTGAACGAGAATTTCGAATTAATTCGCACAAGACATGATGACGAAAGCTTTTTTTCTCTCGCGATGAAATCCTACTAAAGTAACCGACCGACATAGCCCGAAGAATTGCTTACTTGGCAGGGCACATTGCTCGCAGAATACTTTGATGGCAGATGGGGCTGAAAGGTTCTGAAGTGGCGACCGTACAATGTGCACCGATGATCTGGTGAAGGCCGCAGTAATCCACTGGATGTGAAAAGCACAGAACCGGTTGAAGTGGCGGTACTTGGGGAAGGCTTATGTTTAGCAGTGGACGTCTTTCGGCTGAAATATTCATGGCTCAACCCCATGAATTGCCGGACTCTTGCGTAACTTACTTACCTATTAAATGTCACATTGATTCTGCATTAATAATAAATGTTCATGAAAATGAATTTCGGAAACACCCTATCTATAAAATCAGCTAGTTACAGTCAGGCAAACCTTCCCAACTTAGTAAATATTAGTGCAAACGGTATAATTTTCGCGGTACGACTGAAATAAATCCGGCGAATGGCGCCCCGCCACCGTGTCGCACTGCAATGTCGTTAATTCGCCGATTTAAATCGGAAACACGCGATAAATTCACCGTTTAGCCCTTTTGAATTCAAATTTCCAACGCCAATTGTAAGTACTGTTTGTAGTTCGACTAGCAACTTTGTGGCTTGGAAACCAGCGCTTTAGGTAACGCTCAATGAATGTGGCGGTAAATACAATTGCGTGGAAAACGCCTTCTTTGAAATAAATTACTGTCGTTCAAAATTCATGGAAACCAACAATTAAAATAAATGTTATAAAGTTCTTTTACAGCAGTCATAGCTAAAACTGGTTAATTCGTGCGCTGGCAAGCAACTAAACTTTGAAACTCGCCACCCTTGTTGCCGTAGTAACGTAATGTGCCACTTCCTCAAGTAAAAAAGTTAAGCAAGTTTATGAAAATAAAAGTCTTTTTCCAACTGCATAATCAGCCTATAATGTTCCCACTGCTGGGACACAAACCTCCTCTCTGTGACAGTGAGTGGGCCGTAATCCACGCGGTGCCAGTGTAGGTTGGTGGATGTCACATGTCTTCGAATTTTTGTTTCTAGAACATTACCTCACTATGTTCTTTTTCACCGTTTTGAGAGCAGTTGTGATGAAATTATTTACACAAAGTAAAGAGCCTATCTAGGTTAGAAAGAAAAGAAAGAAAGAAAATGCATTTATTTGCGGCAAACATGAAGCATGGAAAAGGACATAAACACACAAAAAAAAAACAAGTTGGGGTAAACATGCGTCACATTCACGCAAAACGGCCATCGCTCAGCATAATGCTAAGAACCTATCCGAGACAGAGCCCCAGCCCCAGCGCTGGTTTTCAGCGGCAGCCGGCGTTGACGTGTTGACGTTAAACAGTGCAGCATGCAATTATACATAAATAAATAAAAACAACAATCAAAACAAGAAATAAAATAAACCATTGCAACATATGATTCGACACAAAACAAAAAACAAAAATCAAAACATGAAATAAAATAAAATAAACATACATTTAAAAAAAAGATGGTGAAACATGAAATATAATCATGTGGTAACATTCCGGGTAACGAATCTCACGGCGCGCCGGGTATAGGTAACCTGTGCGCATTCGCATCTGTCACAATGCTTTGACACATAGATTTGACGTTTTAACATCTGGAACGTAATAATTAACAATAACATGGCTCATTATTAATCAATGTTATGATAGAATTCTATTGATGTATTGGGTGAATATGTAGCTGTGGTTTTTGCAAAACAAACAGGTTCGAACCTACTACCTACACTCGTAAGTCAGGCCCGTTACCACTGGGCCGCCACTGCTCTACTTCAATCTTAAGTTCACTTTCATTAATTCAGACATGTCTATATTTTATTCATACCCAAGTTTGTCACACATCACTTTACCAATTGAACTTCATTTCGACACTCGCACCAGAGACAACAATATACGTCTAATATTATATTGATAGGTTTGATTTCGCCCCTCTAGGCCGCTTTTTGTTCGTTATTTATGGCGCGCGCGATACAGATAGAGCTGGCGGCGATATCATGAAATATTAAACGCATTACAAGTGGCATATAGGCAGGAAGATGAGGTAAGAAAAAAACGTTCGCCTTCATTTCACTGAGTTGGTTGGGATTACGTGGATTTCTATAGTGTTTTTTTGGAGGAGAACTTGGTTTACCGTATAAAAATTCGGAAAAAAAACTTTATTAAAACTATGTTTGTTCTAATATAGGTACGTGATTATGTTATATGGATGGCCTAACTTTCATTAAATAACAGAGTATGGGTTTAATTTTCTAACAGTTAAATAGAAATAAAGTGAAAAAAAGATATTCTTATGCGTAAAATCATATGTCTTGTGAATATCTTCATAACAAGTTTGCAACGACATCATTCCTAGTAAAGTAATGATTACGCAAAATACGCGCATTGTCGTGGAGTTGCGGACACCAGCCCGCTGTACCTATTAGTAAAGTAATGCTATTGATGAATCTTAAAATTTGAAAAACGTCAACATACTTAATGGATACCCTACCTCTATCGCCCAGAAAAATAGAAAAACTTGATAAATAAAGCCAGGGCCACATTATTCCTTCCCCATAAAGTTTGGCAGCACAGTTCGCCGCAGCAGTATCAAGTTTACGAATCACACACAAGTTTATTCGCTCACTTTTATCGCAACTGAAGCGCGTTAGAGAAAATGATTTATACGATTTATCATACATAACTTATTCCGACTCCATTTGGAAAACTATTGTTGATGCTACCCTGTTTAGTGTACAAGGGGTATTAGATTTCTTACTTATGTCATTGATCGTATCATAAGACTGACTTATGGGTACTTATTTTAAAAGCATTTATTCATTAACGTCATCATATATTGCCTTAATCGTCCCAGTATTGAACATAGACAAGTATCAAAAGTTTATATCATAGACCACAAGACAAAAGAAAAAAAACCGACACGTGCCGTTTTTTCTGCAGATATTTTTTACATAGTCATCACTCCCCCGATGATTCCTTAGATGATTTCCTGTCGAATTATATGGGCTATTTTTATTATCACTTACAGCCAAAGTAACAGTCTGTTTGTTTATAAAATTTCATCAAACAACCTTTAATAAAACCCAAAAGAGTTATTGAAGCGGGCACGTAATAAAGTATCGACAGGTCCCTCGCAATATTTCTAATATCATTGTAATCTACATATTATTCCAATAAGTGGGTTTTCCTCAGCCAATATTGCGCCCGGGAGTGGAGTAGCCGACCCTCGCGGTAAATTTTTACCTTTTATTGTTTTATTTATAACTTTGTGATTGATGACGGCTGAGAAGTTGGCTTCATAAATATTGAGAGAACTCACGCTGCGAAATAGTTTGCGGGAATCTTTTGCCGGCTCGTAGTTTTGTTGAAGTCGGATTTGGATATGCTTTGTGTATTGTGGCATTAAAGTTGCATTAGTCTAAGTGAAGTTTTCTTTCAAGAACTGATACTGAAATGGCTGAAGCATCAAATATCTTCATAAGTAGATTATAACTATGGTTTTCTTGAATTCGCACGTTTTTTTTTTTTTTGTTCGTATAGGTATTGAAGATTTACTTATAATAATATGTTTTAGTTTATATTAACGAGAACAACTGTCAGTGGATTAACTTCTAAGTATTCAAAAAACTATGATTTTAAGTTCTAATAAGTTTTTAATGAATATTATAATGCACATATCACGTGAACGAAGCCGCGAGCACAGCTTGTATATTTATAAGTAGTTATAACATTCTCAAAATAAATCTATTATCTCTCCTTGGTTAATGAACTCCAAAAACACATATTTATAAAGAACCGTGCTGGATGACCACAAATATACCGTTATCAGTGTCGATCAGTAGGAAACACGCCGCAGACGATGTCCGTGCTCTGAACGATTCAATTTGCATAAGCGTTTGTCGTTAACGTGTTGTTTAACTGCTAGCCGTGTCACGCTGATTTTTTTTTTGTAGATAAGTTTTTAATGTTGGCTGGAAATTTTTAATTCGGTGTTTGTATGCAGAGAGAGATACTCTGCTTAGGCACCTATATACATTCATCACTGAAATGAAAAAAAAAATCTTAGCAAACATAGTGATTTTTTACTATTCATAGTCAATAAAAACTTTATTTTCAATCAACCCGTACGTACCCCTTTCAAAACTTTTCCTATAGAAACCAATAACAATCAGAGAATTCGAGAGCACAATTTTTCACAGAAATCACAGATAGTATTTCCCAGACAAATACAAATGGAAGGACAGCACACAACGTTTGTTCCCTTTTTAAAATTCAGCCGAGCACAATAACTGCGGGCAGCGGACGGATGCGGCCTTCCATTGGTTCCGCGATTAGACCGCACGCTGTATCTGCGCATAGTTACCGAATGCTCGTTCGGAAATCATTGGAAATTGATGTAACCGCAGCTACGTTGACTTTGGCGATTTTAAATGTGTGCGAGTGGTCAAATTCCTGTTCGTTCGTCGTTATTACATTATATGGACGTCAGCAAAAGCCGGTTACCTTCATGCTAAACTCCACGACGTGTTCCCTAAAAAACAAGTTCCTCTACTTCTAATCGATTCTGATTATTCTATACCACAACCAAACTCAATTGATGATCTTGTATAAGTATTGAACTTTCTCTTTCTTTTTCAGAAAAAAATAACCCTATATTAATTAATCCGGTAATTCATTTTGAGAAAGGAAAACTTCAATAATATTATAAAAGTGGTTGTTAAATTACCTACTATTGGTAGAAGCAAGCTACAAACAATAAATACCGAAAGTCAATTTGATAGATAAGCATAGTAGAGTAAACAACTCCACAATGTGTCAGTATCTTATTCAGTTCCTGAAGTAACATAAAAATGTAGCACCCACTTGTATTGAAGCAGGCTATCACCATAAAGGTGGCATGACAATAGCGTTTGAGAACACGCCAGGGTGGCGGCGTATCTCTCGAATAGCCTCCATAAAGTGGCATTCACAAAGAGACGTCCGCGCGGCCCGGCGGCCGATATCACAATGCGGCAAACGACGCCGGCGCTTCCTGTTCCGGCCGCGGCGCCACAGTCGCACAGATTTATGCCCGTCGCTTCCTCCCGCCATATGCGTGGTCGTACCGACTACCCTCGCGCTCATTTACACAAAACTCGAGTTTTTCAAGCACCTGTGTTACACGAATGACGCAGCGGATGTCGGCTTTTTGCTGTTTAGCGATCGCGTGAATACTTTAGCTCTCATTTTTAATGTCCTTTTTTTAAACGTTAAGACATTTACAACTGAAAGCTTTCCATTTTCCTTTAAAAATAAAACTGAATAAACGACGTGTTTTTGGCAATGTGACGTATCGCCCAAGATTGATAGTTCTTTCCTTACACAACCTATTGTTCTGCAAATGATTTTTAAAACCGGATTTTATAATTGAATGAGAAAATACACATGAATAAGTTCTATAATACTTAATAATGTACGAAAAATGCGCAAAAATACATTAGGTCCTAATTAAAATTGAATGTTGTTAAAAAGGCTGCCACGCTACGTCTCCTGCAAGGTATAACGAAGTTAATTTAACGCGTTTACGTTAATAAAATATTCGTGGACTGGGCGAAAAGGCGCTCGCAAAGTTAACCGGTTAAGGGTTAAACCGCTATGGTGTTACCAGCTTAGATTATGAAGTGGTTAACGAATTTGAAGGCGAAATCTGAGGGACGTATTTAGGGGTATGTGGGTGTTGAGTTTTATTACATTACTGGAACGTAAACTAATCGTTATTGGAGAGTTGTTTGTTAACATCATCATTATCACGTGTACAGTGAACATTTTGTCACTGAAACGGGCCAATAAAAAAGTTTACCTCATTAATTTTTGTTTAATAGATTGCTACTAAACATATTTTGTTGATACAAGACTATAACTATCGGAAGATCACGCACAAATGAGACATTATTTCTATTATAATTGTGTATCTATGTCTGCCCACCTATCACACCACATTAAACATTAATAATTGATCACTTCAGAACATCTTAAACTTATCACTTTCTTTACACATCTCGTTACATATTAATAATCGAGATAATTACTCATTGAACACACGTCGGGTGTGAGAAAAGGCCGAAGGAGCAAAAAGGGGGTAGTTCGTACATAATGAAGCGGCGGCCGCGAACTCGCTGCGTCTCGGAATATCTTAGCAGTTGTACTGCTATCACGTCAGCTTAGACGCGTGCGGGCTTGCTGGGACGAATGTGAGGATAATAAAGAGGAACTAAATGTATTTAATAATAATCTTGCATAGCTAATCAATAATCTTGCTTGCATCTTGCTTAGTAAGACATAATATGTAATTATTAACATACTTACAAGAGATGGGATTCAGAAATTGGAAGACGTAATATGGTCCCAGTTGGGCGCCAAAATCTGAAATGTAACCTCAAATGTTAATTATTTGTGAAGTAAAAGCTATGAGAGTAGCCCCTCGATAGGAAATGTTTTATGTTATTTAGAATACCATCTTATATGTATAGTATAGAACATTCTGAAATAAATTGCGAAGAAGTTTTCCTAACACGGTAATTTTCCCGCTTGCGGTCTGTTAGGACCGATTCCTATATTGTACTAATCTCATAATGAACAAATCTCAAAATCACCTTTTCCCAAAATTACTAATTTTCTAAATGTCTTTGTTTTTGAATGCAAAAAAATGAAACTCTAATTGTCTGACAGAAAAACTACGCTCATGATATTAAATCATAAACAATAGGAATTTATTTGCTACCAGACACAAAATCGTCATACTAAACCCGCAAACTTTACAGTTCGGAAGCAAAGTTTCATATAAATTTTGTACAACAAACCTTAGCTGACGTTAACTTCGTATCTTTGTCTGATCCTCACGTGGAGGCAGGTGGGCTAAGGGGGTGCAGTGGGGTAACCAGGGTGGGGGGAAAACTAGTGAAATTCCAACTAGCTTTGTGAATCAATCAGGAATTAATTGCGACCCCTTCGAGTCTAGTGGAGTCGATTCCTACTTGTAAACTCAATGCTGCATATCGTATTACTTTTCAGATGCGAAAGGGTTCAAATGTTTATTGGCTATTTGAATATTGGGTCAGCCAAATGGTTGCAAAACAATCAGATACTTAAGTTCTTATAGTGATTTCTATATACTCCACTACTAACACTTGGTTGGAGGGATTAAAAGAATAGGTAGCATAATCATCCTATAATGTTGCCACTGCTGGACCGTAATCGATACACGGGCCCAGTGCGGGTTGGTAGATGTCACATGTCTTCGAATTTTTGGTTTTAGGACATGCCGGTTTCCTGACGATGTTTTCCTTCACCGTTTTGAGAGAAGTAGTGATGAAACAATTTACACAAAGTAAAACGTCTGTCTGGGTTCGAACCCACGACCTAAAACTCTTCAAACAGATAGAATAGGTACAAAAGAAAAGGAATAGATACAAGTAGCTAATAGCCAAAAAATAATGGTATTATAAAAAACAGATTTCCTCCACAGAAGTTAATAAACAATAAACACTTACCTACTCGATACAAGTACAACTTCCAAAGAACATGTAGGTTTAATTTAGTTACTAACATGACGTAGTCGTCGAGTTTTCCAGAACTCAGAAAATTACCCATTTATTAGAGTTTAAAAGCTAGCTCGAAACACAAACCTGGAACATATTTATCGCGTAAGTGAAACCGAACAAGTTGGCTGAAGTTGGAAAGCTGTAACTTTACAAGCTCGATTGTTTAGATTCGAAGTAAGGCTCCTGCTCAACCGTCGGCGATTAACGTGGACTGAGTAGAGCTAGCAAACTAAAAATGAGTTGGCGAGCAACGAGTAGCGAATCCGCGACGACAATTACTCGCTGGTATATGTACGCTGGGATATGTACCAAACGTGAATGTTCTGCCCGCCAAGCGAGCGTCGCTGAGCGAGTACTTTCTTTGATAGCTCTTGTTGTTGTGACAAACGAGTACTCGCCGAGTAAACAGTAAGCGATCAACTATTAATATACATATATAGGTGTGTAACTTTTAATAATGGTACGGGTACATTGTCGCGATAACGCGAACTATACTTCGCGCGCTCCCTCTCGCACACCGGCGCCGGCGTCTCGCTGTACAACAGAGAGCGTGCGAAGTGTAGGTCACGTTAGCGCAAAAATGTAGCCGAAGCAATACACAGGACCTTCAATCTTTTGTACGTTTCTTTAGCGAAAAATCGTATATAGCAAGTCGCTTCCTCGTCGGTAGTGGGACAAGTGCCTTACGGAGCTGAGCGAGTGAGACGCGACGACGTCAAAGGAAAAGTTTCAAGTGTTTCGCAATACAATCGTTTGTGTCGATGAATGCTAAAGGTAATTGCGGGTAGAAACATTAATTTTACTTTTGATATTTGATTTTATGAGGTTCAAAATAAAATACTTTAAAAATAATACTTTTGGCAGTAGCTTAGCGGCTGAAGAAAATAATTTCAGCCACAGAATGGAAAGTGATGTGAGTTGAAGAGAAAGGGTGAGATTTTTCAGTGGGAAAAGAGTCTACCGTATTTTTAAGTAACTAAAAAAGTTGTGTCTGTTATATAAATAGTTTTATGTCAGGTCATATCAAAAAAGTTATGTTTTTTCTACATAATGTACTGTACAATATCATTCAACTCAACTAAACACAAAACGCGTAAACACGTTTCACCACCCAAAATATTTCCCTCAACACTATCAGATAAACAGATCGGACAGTTTCCACGGCAGTCTGTTGCCGGAGCAACGGCATTCCTGTGCTCGAGTGGCTCTTAGAAGGCCTGTCTACCTGTCCCGCCTGCTCGAAGTTTGCTCGAGTTTGCTCGACTGCCGGCTCGAGCACAAAGCGTGCCATACCGTCTGTTTAGCGGATGAAGCGGGATGCACTTGTGTCATTGTTTCTACCAGACCGCAACGTATTGGGTACCCTTGTCTGGGTACTGTATTATGTAAGTGCTTCGATTTATTTCTTGAGTTTGTCAAATGTTTTAATACAAGTTTTATAGAGGATTTAAATTTATTAAAATATAGGGTCATACATAACTGCACGGGTCGATCGATCAGGTTAAACTACGCTTGTCGGAGTTGGTCCGTGGATGGGAGACCATCTTTACATAACAAGACCAGTCCGTGTCTCGGAAAGCACGTTAAGCGGTTGGTCTCGGCTGTCATTCGTAGAACTTTGACAGTCGTTACAAGTAGTCAGAAGACCGAAAGTCTGACAACCAGTCTTACCAATGGGTATCATATTACCCAGTACAGGTACTGGGTCACATGAAGCGTCTGCCTACCTGACCTCCACAACCACTTGGTTGTGGAGGTCAGATAGGACGGTGAATGGTCAATTTCACCTTCGAGAGAACTGATAAAATTCACCAAGAAATGTGAAAAATTAAAAACCTTTGTAAAATGCACTTCTTAAAAAAACATCGACTGTGTAACCTCCTCTTTTTTATGGTCACTAAAAATATATACATATATACAGTCTCTTAATACCCGAAGCGTTTAAGTCAATATTCGCAACTAACTCAGCAACATCGATTCATCCGATTCGACAGGCATCACTAGTGCTGTCCCAGATAATTTCGTAAGTGGGATCTACCCCGCAGCTCAGCCCGACACTAATTGCCCTTTCGCTAAAACTCCTTGTCTCAGATACGGGTAGTTTGTTATTCACTAAGTTTTTCGAAATAACAGAACTTCTCCTAAAAATGTGAATAATAATAAACCTTTCAAATGCATCGACTGCATAACCTCCTCCTTTTTTGTAGGCATTAAAACATATTGAAGACTTAATAGCCATAGTATCTAAAGTCTATTCAAACGAATGTTTCAAATTGATGTTATTTCAAGTTAAACAAATATCAACTTTATTTAAATAAGAATTAAGTTGATTTCATAGTGACTAGCACTATTGAAAACGTTATAAATTTTTTTGAAGTTGTAGCGTAAACTAAACTTATTGTGTAGATATGAATTAAAGTTATTTTTTCATTAACTCACATTTGTTTAAATTCTTGGCAAACAAATCGCGAATGCAGATTAAGTCGATATTCGCAACTAACTCACCAATATCGATCCATCCATTTCAACCAGGCAGTGCATCACTAGTGCTGCGATGCTGTTCCAGATAATTGCGTGGGATCTGCCCGGCAGCTCAGCCCGAGGCTGGTTGCCCTTTCGCTAAAACTCCTTGTCTCAGATAAGGGTAGTTTGTTGTTCGCCAAGATCTTCTTTGGCGTAAGATAACAGATAGCAATTAACATGTTTGGTGTTTAGTGTAGTGCCTTCAGGGCAGGATTAGAGATTTGTGGCAGGTTGGCAGTGAAGGATTGCGTGGATCGGTCTGTAGATTGGGGACTTGGAAACACATTATAATAGATGTAACAGTTTTATGTGTAAAATTCTTACTAATTCTGTTAACAATACTATAGGCTACCCCTAAAAGCCAGTCCGCAATAATTTATAAGGTAGAATATATTTAACTTCTACCAATTTCCAAATATCCTGGCACCTAGGACATTTTATGGGGTCGAGGTGATATCAAAAAAGTAACAGTTTAAATAGAAAATTACACATAAAGTCAGAAAAATTAATGTTAACGAAATTGACTAGACCAATTTAAATTGTCCATATATTGAAATTATGACTGTCATTCTTTAACAGTCGTATGAAAAGGCTATAAGTCGGCAAATTGATGTAGAGTGTAAATTTGCTAAACAATTCATTTCTCTGTATTTATATTTAATAAATCCGTTTGCTTCTTCGTTCTCTGTTTTAACAAAATAACAACATCTTAAGACGTTAGATTCTATAAATATTTAATTAGCTAATTAGGTGTACAGTCCTAACCAGTAACATACTCCTACGAGTAAGAATTGTTAATTATTGGAGTTTCTTCCTTCATACAAGTTATTAATGACGTCATATTAACTATTCAACGTGATCCTTTGCATGTGAGAATATTTAATGATAGATTAGAAAGCTCCACGGTTAGTAGCAAACGTTTCAAAACGTGAAGGAAATAAAGTAAGTATGTACCTATAAGAACGTATTTTGATAAAGTATAAGTAGGTGCAGTGTGGCAGGGACATCGACGCGGAACCAGTTACCATGCATTCAGTACATCATTCGTCCGTCTGCGTTGGCATTCCACTAAAAATTCAGAACTCAGCACATGATTCTAGATAACCTAGAGTAGAAAGTTTTCGTCAGTTATAAAAAAAAAATACTGTTTCATAGAAGTAGAGAGAAAGAAAGAAGAGTTTTTAAGTAAATAAACACTGGGCAGCTTGAGTACTCGTATGTGTGCAGTTAGGCGTGGTGTGACGCGTATGTCTGTGTTCGTTCACCTTTAGAATTAAGTACATAATAGTGTTAAGAAAAAGAGCTGTGTCCACGAGAACACTGCCGACAAACTGTCCTGCAGTTTGGCAGAAGATCTGTGTATTCCCATCTGTGTACTCTTTTGTTGAAATAAATAAAAAAAAAAAATAAAAAAAAAAAAATGCAACACCTACGCGGTCAAAAACTATGAAACAGCATTTTTTTTTGATAACTGACACTACTACTTCACTAGGTTGTCTAGGACCATGTGCTGAATTCACGGTTACAGTTTGCGCGTCCATGTCCCTGCCACCCTGTATAGGTAAGTAAAGAATATCGCTTGCGTAGAGCAGCCATGACGTCATAATGTATAAAGTATCGATTGATCAGCTATTTTTTCAACAAGGTTTTTATAGACCAACCTAGCGTTAAGAATAGCTAAACATTTCACGTTTTTCAGCTCCAATTCCTTACAATAATAATAATTCAAACCACGACCACACCAACAGGCTACCCCTAGAAGCCAATCCGCAATAATTTTCACTCAAATCTGACATTAACATGACCGATATTCCGCTTCCAATTTGCATGTCCTATCCTTTGAATAAATTAGAACCACCTGCCCCAAGGTACCTCTATGAATATGTAAGACAATGGCTTTCAAATCTTAGCCTCCAATTAGAAGGGGTCATTAAACCCTTAGTTAATTACTTGTGCCCGTTACGGAGACGAATTGCGTATGTATGCGGCGCAGAGATTAGGTGGGTATTGGCTATGAAACTTAATGCTCCTGGCTTCAGACGGACATCTGAGGAGTTAGTTTGTGATTACGTAAGTGTTATGTGGTTTCTGTATGGTGTACGTTTCAGGTATCGGTTAGTTAGTTATTATATTCAAGCGAATTTAGTCTTAAGAAAACGGGGTTACCTACTCTGTTGTGTGAAAGGGTATCCCCCGTTGGTGGAGCGCTTTCCAGACCTAACAATATAAAAACTTTTTTTTTTATGTACGATTTAAAACTAATAGTCCTGTCAAATTAGTCAGCGCCTGACGTAAATTGACGTATTTTTAGTAACCATGTTTTTAATCACGTCTAAACTGTCTATGGAGTATGGAGTATCTTAATTTGACAGGACTAAACTAATATTTATCTTCTGTCCTTTTCTTAATGAAATAGAAAGAAAAAGATGCACTGAACTTAAATTTAGTTTAGTTTTTCAATAAGGGAATCGGCGCCTATGTCAGATAGCGATTCGAAACTGGCATATCCAGTTAAATAAAAGTCGGCTTTAAAAGAAATTACAACTGCTCACCTCACGCTAAACAAAACCTCAAGCGGACTTCAATAGTTGTCCTCAGAAGGCAGAATTCTGGCTACCTATCCTCGTCTCCAATATCATTTTTGCTCATACATGCAGCAGATTACCGAGTGTCCAGTTTAGTGGCAGGTCGGGTGGCACTTAGCCGGCGGTCAGTTTAATCCGTTTATAACGTTTAATCGACTCGGCTCGCTGCCACGTCGATACGGCTACCACTTTAACCGATACCTGCTATATAGAATATCTGTATTCTGTAACCGAATAACACTGTGACGAGATAAAGTGTGCTCCTATTAATTTGCAGCCGCTAACGAACATCGGGTTAAGTAAATTGGGATGGAAAATAGAGGATAGAATAATAGGAACCTACATTTTTTGGCTGAAATGTGAATACATGTGGAAGCTGCAAGGCCTAAATATAAAGGTCGTGAGAATGTTTTAAAATCGAAATCGGGAATCAAACCCCAAAACTTCAGTGACAGTGAAATCTTAAACCAATGCTTGATTGTTTGTTGCTACTGCGACAAAAACTCCTTTTTCCTATTTCTTTTTTCAGCATTTTTTTCTAGACAAAAAAAAATATTTTGACATAATAATGTTTTTTTTTTTATAGAAAAAATAGCTTTGACTTTCAATTCAATGTTTATTGCATCCATAATGTACACATACATGTGGTAGTAATAAAACAATAGAATCAATCATGAACCCTGTAGGGCACAGAAAAATATTATTATTATTTCTGTTCATTATGGAAAAATAAAGACAAATTTATAAAAACAAAACCAAATCGCAAAGTTTTTATAAAACAGCAATTTTCAGCACCTTACAGTCGCGTTAATAAGCGCGTGCTAAACAAGATAACTTAGCGTCGTGCATTTTATAACGAGCTAATTATTCCGGCGTGTGAGCACGTCGAGTGCTGCCATAAATATCCAACGCAAACACGGTATTAGCACCGGTCACGCTGCACCTTGTTTGTCTACGGCCTAAAACAACATGCGTTTGCGACCTCCGACTAAATTTGTTACAGCCGGTCATTCGCTGACTCAGTGACCGCTACTGTACAAGCGATTGGAGCGGGCTTACCTTACAATAAACTTTAGGCTGAACTACGCTTTAGTTTTTGTTCTTGTAGGAATATGATGTTTGAAATTAACTTTTTTTCCAACCTTCCAACTTATTGACGCCTAATTTAAAACTGATTTTTCTCCAAATATTAATTTAAGATAAAAATAACGAAAACTACTTAACCAAACTATGAGATTGATACAATGATCGCAAAAACAGAAATATTTAAAATCAGTCAGTAGGTAAGTATCTAATACTCAACAGCTTCATTAAGCTTTTATTTATCAATATTTTAATTCTTGTTTAACACTTTTATCCCCGAGTATACGGAAACGTGACTAAGCTTAAACAGATCGTGAAGCCGAAATACTTTTTATTTAAAATAATATTTTATTTGACAATTAAAAACAACATAATAATTTTATTCGTATAAAGATATAATTTAAGGAGATGTTAATCTGTAGTCTATGTTTATTTTCGTATACATTTTATTAATTATATTTACCTTTGTATAATATTAAACATAAATAAATGTGAATTATTTATATTTAAGCGGTTTCACTGTTGGTATGCGGTTTTTGGTTTCGATTCAGCAATTTATTCATCTGTTCGGCCTATTTTGTTGGTAAATAAATGATAAGATTATGAAATGTTGATCAATTGACTATTTGCTCTTCCCTACCTCTGAATATTACTAGTTGTGGGTGCTTTCATTATTTACTACTATTTCATGATGTCCGTTAATACTAACAGCTACAAGTCGCAACTAGCTTTATATTGGTGACTGACCGACTTCTTGACAATTCAAAAGTGCCTGTAAATGGTTTAATTTAAATAAATGCTTTGAGTTTCAGTTAACAATGAAAATAAATCTGTAAAATCCATGAACAACTTCCCGATTACATCAATGTATCGTGTCTCATTTTCATGAATTAGCTACCCAAACCACACGTCCCCATCCCCATACACTTGGGTATTTAGACACGTTACCAAACACGCATTTAAACGCAAACCACGCAAAACTTGGAATTCATAGCGTCCGTCGATTTTAGCCTAATGTGCGTCATGTCAACATATTGTTTGTTAGAAGCGCGCCCGTGGACACGGCCTAAGCAAACAGCCATTACTCTCGGCGCCGAACGCACGTGATCGCAGCCCTCGACAATTATATCGAACCGGATCGTATCACGTCATGCGTGGTCTATCACTGTTTGGATATTAGCAGTCATTTGTAATAATCGTGTTTTATGAGGAATTCTCGTTCGATTGTTTGGTTTGTGCGTTATTATACGCAGCTGTGTGAAATTTGAACTTTGCTGAGCAAATATCGTTTACCAGCTATCAATTACGGACTCGTCATTCAATTTTGTGTACTGATTCAGTCTGTATCTATTTTCTAGTTGATTCCTGAAGCTATAAAAAAAATACTCCAATTAGTTCTGCTGAACATTCCGCTCAAATATTTCCAACTGCCTTATGTGCAAGACGATAGTATAATATCTAACAAATATCTCTAATATTATTAAATTCAAGCCAATAAACTCAATATCACACCATGACAAGCTAACTCCGTAATATCGATATCGCGTCATATCAGAAAACAATAAGGTGGTTGCACACTCATTTAGGATGCAGCGAGGTGGCCGTGCCGTCGGCGACTGGTCGCTGTCGCAGCGGTCCGCACCGGTCCGCAGCGACACGCGACGCGCACCGAATGACTGATTGTCCGCACGTGCTGCTCAGATGCACCACTGTTTACAGTTCCAACTGGAAAATATTCCAGTACTGCCGCTAACATGTGTTTGCGAATGGGTGTACTTACAGACGTGATTTAGAAATGGACCAGTATTTTAATGTTAGATATTTTAGACACGTTAGGTAGTTGTGTACAACTCTTTATTGTAGGTAAAATGATACAGTAAAAAAACTCGATTTAATATTCTTACAAACCTGCAAGTTGTTACATCATTGAGGAAGGCGGTACATTAACTTTCTAATGCTCCGTTTACTTGTTTACCAACTGGTCTCTACTTGACTACTTACTGGTTTAAAAAAAAATATATTTTCCCCGAAACATGTTTACCTACCTACTTAAGAGGCTACATCCAATAATCCACTAAATTATAAAGTACACAAACTAAAAAGTAGTCTGTCAAACACACGCTCGCCCGGTATCCCCCGAGATGGTGTAACTTGTCCGAACTGACCCGAAACTTAACCAGTAAATACTGAAGCCGCACGAACTATCAAAAACTTGAGCACTATTCCCACTTGTGACCGAATTCTGTTTAAAACGGACGTAACTCAGCTGAGTACACTTTACTTGTTAGCTTATACATTTATGTGGTCATTCATTAAACGCACTTGTATTAGGAAATGTAATTAATAGAAGTGGGAAAATATGACGTTAATACATAGTAAACATTATGAAATCGATGACGTAAGTATAGACTGTTTTCAGACGACTTATTATGAAATAGTTTATTTACTATTTTAACAATGTATTTGTATGTAATTGTATACAAGCTGTTGTTTTGCATCCTCGTCAAATTTCAGGAGGCTATTATGAAAGACATAAAGAATCAAATAAAATTATGATCCCTGGTAAATAATGAATACATACTTGTTTTTTTAGTTATTTAAGTTTGACAGTATTTCAGAATATACCACTTTTAAGGAACAGAATCGCGTCAGGGTATCGTATATGCGGCCGCGTTTTTATGTGTGTGTAAAAGGGCAGTTACAGCGCGGTCCCACACAGGCCGCGTTTTAAAACGCGTGTCCCACACATGCCGATTTCCGAAAAGTAAGAAAAAAAAAACCTACTTATTTTATTATTGATTCGTGTCGAGAATCAGTAGCATAGTTACCTCCTTGAATTTGACGAGGATGTAAAACGACACCTTGTATACCGTGCAGTCCACACTGTAAAAGACAGCATAATTTGGACACGCCTCGTATGTGGTGCATCGAATCCATCTAGCTTATTTTTTTAAATAATAATTATGAAAAAGTGATTCCGATATCCTATTTACAGAATAAACAATTTCATTTAATTTCATTAAAAAAACGTCGTCAATTCGATTTTCTATTATCGTGTTCCTTGCAAACCAAACGTTTAATTTCCCAATCTATACTTACCCAAGTGTAAAATCAATTTAGAGCCAAATAATTCAATATACAAATTCAAAATCAACACAGAACCACCGAAACCAAATTCTTACCTGACTTAGCTGTCAAGTCCGTAACTGCAAGACCAACAGATTGGCAAGTTCCACCGAACTGTATCGCAGACTGAAGTAACAGATTCGTCGGTATTGTACGAGGCACGAGTCACTCCTAAATTCAATTAATCATAGTTGGGATTAGTTCCCCTTTGACGACCTGCAGGCCAGACGTGACTGTCTTGTAACTGGCTTTCGATAACTAATGATAATTATTGGAACTTTGTGTTAAATTATTTTGGGTGAAGTGTCGTTCGTAGATCGAAATTTTACGCCAAGGTTCTTTGATCGGTTACCTACTTACAAAATAATATTTGAATCATTTTCTTGAGATGAAAAGAACGCGGAATATTGTTCGAACTAAGTTCCAAAAAATTATTTAAAATAATGTTCAATACTATATTCATAATGTCAATATAACGTGTTTTCGATTTCGTATCAACGTATTTTTTTTGTGGCTTTATTTTTATCTACGTTATCAAAATCAAATTATAAACACCTCAAAATTACCGTGGTTTCGATACAGGTACGTACCTAAAATTGATTTGCATAAATACAAATTCTAAAGATAATTTGTGCAGGTTAGGTATAACTGATGTTAATTTGCACTTATCTACACTATAAATTAATTTATTCCACCCACCCTGTACGTCCAGAAACTCAAATCCCTTTACGAAATAATAAAGCCACAACTCCTGTCAAAATATGAGAGGGTATTCTCAAGATATCAGTAATAAATTCTCGCCAATTACAAAGTTAGTGCAACTTCCGTTGGTCAGTACTCGAAAGGCCAACTAGTTAATTCGCAGCGTGCCCCGCCGGGAATCGAACTCCGGACGTCGGGTAAGTAGCAGATTTATTAAGAGGCTATTCCTAAATGCCGGCGGGGAGAACTTGGCTTTAAAATTAAATCACGCTTTAGTTTGTACTAAGCCTTCTAAATTCGTGCTTTGTCTGTTGCAGATACGGCCTCTCTATGTAACTGGTTCTTACATTTGAATTGTATGGTGGATCAGTGTTTCGGTTGCTGATGTTCTAATATGTAGTTGATACTGTACTTATTGTTTCGCGATATTGTGATAATGGTTACACGGATAGTGTTGTGGTGATAGGCATCTACGTAATATTAATTAAACTAATCTTTTACAGTATTTATTTGTATTTTGTTGGTATAATAACAAGACACGAGTTAATTTTCTTAGAAACCTGAAACTGGTTACATCATTTAAGAACATACATTAATTTACGTTTCAACGTACATTAATTTTCTAATGCTCGCTTTACTTGTTTATCAAACAGTTAAACACTGGTGTCGTGCCTACTAAACTAATTCTCTACTTGACGAAAAATTCTCAACTGTAACTTTTTTGTAACTATTCCTACGTGAGCTTAAAAGTAAACCTTGTCAATTCACGTGGGAAAAGTTATAAACTGCATTAGTACATTAGCAATTGTGTGTTTTAATACTTACTTTTATGGGTTGGTCAGCGAAGAATATTTCTCAGACAAGCTTTGTATATTTCCGACGACTTCCTCCCTGAATCACATGCGTAGACATGGCGTAGACATGGCGTAGACAAACCATTTCCTCTTCTCTTTTTGACTCCGACACGCTCGGCTGAAAACAGAAAATTTCATCAAAGTATTTTTCAAATGCAACCCTTTACTCGCAGCAGACTTACAACAAATCAAAAGGCTAATAAAGAAACGCGAACAACTCCTGCAAAGTATTTCTTTCATCGGAGGCAAAGTTGCGAATCGGAGGAAAAGTTGCGAGTCGGGAATTTCCTGCAGGGTGACGGGGAGGGAGGGCGGAACTGCCAACGACTTCCTTTACTACGTGTAACTGCAGTCAGACAAACGGGTTTGTCATACAATCTTTTGTGTTTAGATGTAGGTATCATTTGGATGTGTAATTACACGATTTTATTTCTAGTAGTGCCCATTCGTGAATGTAAGAAAGAGAAAATGTTTAGGAAAAAAGTCACCTGTAAATCAATTATTTCAGAAGGTGGCTGAGACAGGTGTTGGCAACATGAACCTCATACACTACTAATTTAATCAATAAAAACTTCTAAAAATATAAAAAAACAACAAAAAAAAAATTGTCCTCCAGACCGTATTTCGGCCATGGCGGTCAATCTCAACAGTGACTACCCTTCGGCGCAGGAGATATCATAGTGCACACAGTGTGGACACAGAAGCACTCTTCTCTTCCTTCGATCTCATAATCCGATGGGACGGCACGCAATCCGACACGACCGGAGAGAGATAAGATAAGATAATATTAATTTTGTAAAACAAGAGTACAGTATGAAGGTCTTATAATTAATATGAGGGGGCTACATGTTTTGCCATTTATGGCATACTAAATTAGTTGCATTAGACAATACTAAAGCAAAAAGTACAAAAACAATAAGAGAAAAAAAAAGAATTACAATGTTCAAATTAAAATTAAATTGAAATAACAACGTCAAAATTTAAATTTCATACACAAGTACAGACGACAGCAGGTCAAGCTACCCGAAACTGTCAAATTTTCCCAAACAACCTTGAACCAATGCTTTAGCAATAAAGTTCAAAATCGCTTAAATAAATTTGTCAGATTGTAGTAGCTTGATGTGCTGGCGTCTGTACAATCTTCGGATCGAAGATTACAATGTTAAAATTTAAATTCAATTCAAAATACAACGACAAAATTTAAATTTATTCTGAGATCAGGCGCAGGTCTAACGGCTTAACATGTTTTCCGAGACACGGGGGTACCACACCGCCAACTTCCAAACTCTGGGCAGTTACTGAGAAAAAACCCAATAACACTTTGCCCGACTTAGGAATCGAACCCAGGATCCCACGCTCAGCAGTCGCGCTTGCGACCACGAGACCAACGGGGAAAAAAAACGGGTTGCACTCCGGGAGTGCCGGCAGAAGCGAAAACTTGAATATTAACGTTGTGCATTTTTGATATTTTGGAATGCGGTCTACTCTCGCTCCGTCTTACGAATTTTCGATCAGGTCACGTGTCCTGACGCGAGTTTAACATGTTTTACCCATCACAAAAAAACTCTCCCTCCGTCTTACGAATTTTCGATCAGGTCACGTGTCCTGACGCGAGCTCCGTCTTACGAATTTTCGATCCGGTCACGTGTCCTGGCGCGAGTTTAACATTTTTTACCCATCACAAAAAGTGCACAACGCCGCTAAAGAAGTTTTCACTTCAAAAATAATGAATATGCAAGTCTTAATAACTTAACATACGTATTATGAAGCGAAAAACCGACGTAAAATCTCAATAGAATTTTGAATATTACTCACTCGAATAACGCTGTGTTATTAGTTTGTCTGATAGTTAGCGAGCAGAACTAAAACACAACAAGTAGTAACAAGGGAACATTACATAAACAATCCCGGCTCAATATTGATTTCAGTTTAGCCAACAATATAATCTACCCCAATTTGACTAAAGTTCTCAGTTCCTGACTACGAGAACTGAATTGATTACCACATACTTATTTATCTTGGATTCTATCTCTATTGTAGACGTGGTTATTATTTAGCAGATTTATCAAAATGCTAATTTTATCACAACGCTAGCTGTGCCCCGCGGTTCAACCCAATAAAAATAACGAAACAAAAAATATATATCGAAAAAAAAAATATCAGGATAAAAAGTATCCTATGTCCTAATACAGGTCATGGTTTATCCATGTTACGTGTACCTATATGTACGTTTTAGCGTGAAAGCGTAACAACCAAACATACAAAAAACCTAACATTTTCAAACAAAATGGTTTGTCTAAAACATTATGTTCAGTATGTCATTACGATCATAATAACAGCATGAACCTACCTCTTCACATAGCACATAGTCCTTCTTGATTTACTTAACATATAACAAAATAACTTACTTTTTCTTTCCTGCAAAAATGGCGACGGAAGAGAAATAATGATATATTTTTGCTGGGAACCAAATCAAGCTACCAACACATTATTTCTAAGTCAATTAGATTTTTCCTGTCAACTCTCCCGTTAACAAGCTTTCCTGAAACGAAGATAGAAATTGTTTGTAGGTACACAGTATAGAAAACACGAAACATAGATATATAGTATGATGCATTGTTTCAGTTTAACTAAAACATGACTTGGTGTAGTCATCTCGACATTGTGTCACGGTAAGACAATGGCAGACTCTGACTTGTTATCTCAATATTAATTTCCTGAAAATGAATTTCAATGAGCAAATGTTGTCACTACTGTTTTATGTGAAAACAGATGCGAGGCCTACCAAACTATGTTTGTATCTCCGCTCAATATGTGTCTATAAATATTATTTAGTTGTATTAAATTTCCCTCGCATTTCGGGTCGTCAGAAGACAACTTTAGTCTTACCAAGGGGCAACTTTAGTATTACCCAGTAACTGGGTTGTGGACGTCAGATAGGCAGTCGCTCCATGTAAAATACTGGCAATCAGCTGCATCCGGTTAGACTGGAAGGTGACCCTAACATAGCTGGAAAAACGCTAGGCAGATCTTGAGACTTGTGAGTCAAATAGGTATTTTTTCTGTTTTTGAAGTGAAAACTTCTTTAGCGGCGGGGTTGTGCACTTTTTTGTGATGGGTAAAAATGTTAAACTTGCGTCAGGACACGTAACCTGGTCGAAAATTCGTAAGATGGAGCTCGCGTCAGGACACGTGACCTGATCGAAAATTCGTAAGACGGAGAGAGAGTTTTTTGTGATGGGTAAAAAATGTTAAACTCGCGTCAAGACACGTGATCTGATCGAAAATTCGTAAGACGGAGCTCGCGTCAGGACACGTGACCTGATTGAAAATTCGTAAGACGGAGGGAGAGTAGACCGCATTCCAAAATATCAAAAATACACAACGTTAATATTCAAGTTTTCACTTCTGCCGGCACTCCCGGAGTGCAACCCGTTTTTTATTTAGGTAGGTAAGTATGTGTCAGCATGTCCAGCACGACGCCACTTTATAAGAGTCAAGAAATAATATGAACCTACATCCTGACAAATAAAAAGCCACAGAAATAATAGAAATCATAGGTATACTTGTCATGGAGAATAAAAATAAAAGTAAAGGAACCAACAACAAACAGTAAGATATGGCTTTTTTCAAGACCGACGACTTGAACCCAACGTTTATTTGTGAGTAAATTTTTTTTCAACCTGTATTGTCCCACTGCTGGACAAAGGTAGAGTGGAAACACACAGGGGGGGAAGCTGTGGGGGACCACAGCTCCCTTGTGTGTTGCCTTCTATGGCCAATTATAAGTATTATAATTCGGTAAAAAAGTAACATACACGTATTCGTATTTCGTCCTAAATTTACGCCTTCACTCAGAAGGCGGCATTTCCGGCAAACATCATGGCTGCTATCTACGAAGACTTGAACCCATTCTGTAAGATATCTCGTTAGATGGACGTTCATCAAGCGGACTCCAGCCTAGCAGCACTAGGATCAAGTTTCAAACTGGTGCGGATTTAGACTCGGCTGACATTGATATTGATGATATTGATAGACTTACAGCTTACATTGTCTGCACACTACCTATTGTAATTAGTGCGATACGGAACAATGTGTCTAGAATGTAGGTAGCGAATGCACAGAGAAAGACATTAATATGTTAGGAGTGACGTAACGTGATTTTGTACATATCATAATTTGCATAATTAGTCTATAATGCTCCCACTGCTGGGACACAGGCCTCCTCTCTTCGAGAGGGAGTGGGCTGTAATCTACCACGCGGGCCCAGTGCGGGTTGGTAGATGTCACATGTCTTTAGTTTTTTTTTCTAGGACAAGTCGGTTTCCCCACGATATTTGCCGTCACCGTTTTGAGAGCAGTGATGATGAAATTATTTACACATAGTAAATCGCCTGTCTGGGTTCGAACCCACGACCTATGACTCGTAAGTCGGAGCCGTTACCTTTAAGCCACCACTGCTCTCTGAGCCACTACTGCTCTATCCTATTCTGAACTCTTCAGATTTTCGTATTTTTGAAGTTTTTAAAGTATCTACCGTAGTTATTTAGTTTAGTTTATCTCTATTCTACATTTCGGAAAGACAAAACTAATTTAGATTAAATCCTATTTCCGACAGCATAAAAATACAATATTAACAGATATACATGTATCTTACCAAGTATGATCTATATTAATGGCCATATTCCCACCGTCTTCAGAGCTTCTCCATTGTGTACTGCACTCAATCACCGGTATGATATTACGAATACATTGCGCCACGTGATACGTACACCTATAAATTGATGTGAGCGGCGTGGAGCGTGATTTGCCCTAATGAAAATCAAACTGGAGACGGTCAGGACATGCATGCATTTAGATACCGAGACAGCCAAGTGATTAATTATACCTACCCACATATGTAAATATTTATGTCTGTAGTAAGGGTAGATGGAAGTCATAGGAAATCAGAAATGGTGTTAATAATGAAAGCTTCTTTCCTCGAAAATAGTTAGCCATGTAATAAAATTAGCTCAGCCTAATTAAAAAATGTGATATGAGGTCCGAATTTTCCCTCTATAAAAGTTACATTTTACCAAAATCAGTTACGTCGTGCTGTCGGCGGCTCGCGTAGTTTTAATCCAAAAGTTAATATTTCAATATAGCATGTAGATGGAATCGTAAAATTCCCCAATATCGTTCACTTTATAACACTGTAAAAGGGAATATACACTCGACGTATAATCAAATACGCCCAACGTCAGAGAGTCGAGTTGAAATAGAATTTTTTCGCTCTTAAAAATTGCGATCACGTTTCTAATATAGTGAAAACAATATTCTAGTGACCGGGTGATTTCTGCACAGATGCTTGCCCTACCAATATTAGGTAGGTGGGGCAAACTTTTTCATAGCTTTGATATATGAGTGTCCCATAAAATATGGGGAAATAATTTTAGATACGTGCAAACTAATGTTAGTCAATTTTAATACAACTTCTCATATCAAGTGTTCACGATAGATGGCAACTTTCGCACGATATTCAGATTTAATATAATGTATTTGGAATTTGTTCGCTCATGTTTGGTTTTTGATTTCTTCTCCGCGCGATAACGTCACGATATCGTAATTTGAAATCGCATACATCGGCTGCTCTCGCGGTTTTAATGGGTGAAGGGGTCGTTTCAAACGCCATGTCGATCGAACGATATAAAAAACCACATTAATCTGCACTTATCTCGACGATATTATTTAATGACGCGTCATTTCGCGGTTATTTGTTACTTTTATGGAGGGAATAGATCGTGTTCGGAGATGCATTTTTAGATAACACTCTTTATGTCGAACATTATATTATGCGTAAGTGAAATTTCATTATATGAAGCATGATCGTTCTGACTCGCTGTTTTATGGTCCTCGTTACTGCCCTTACACATGTACTAACAATATTTTATTGAAAGAAAATATGAAAATACCATTATTTAGCAGAGACTAAAAGGCACACAGTATAGAATAGGTACATTAGATAAAAACAAATAAAAATAGTGAATAGTCCGATGTAAGAAATTAGTAGGAAAGTGTGCTCATGGCGTTTTTGTTGAACTGAGCCTTATTGGCGCAATAAGGCTCAGTTCAACAAAAACGCCAGACAACTAGTACCTGACGCTGGTTTTCAACTGTGACGGATGTAAATCCGTTTTACACTGCAAAGTGACGTACTGCGTACAACGTATTGAACTGCTTTATATGTCAAGCAGTTCTAATGCTATAGGTAAATGAATAAATAGCAACAACACGCCTATTAAATATCTTCAAGTGGAATAATAGTTTAACAAAAACTATTTTCCTTGAGGACCGCAAAGTAAGCAACAAATATCGTTTATCACGCAATACGATTATTCCACAAAGAGTCGCCGGCAGCGGGTCGATTTGCATGAAATATAAAGGTGACCGCACACATAGTTTCCCGTTGTTTATAGCGGTCAGTGAACGTGGTCGTTTTGTTCCTCGCCCCTTTTGCATTCCTGTCTTCGTACCTTTATTGTCTTACTTTCCGCTCATGACATCGGAATAATATATTTATGAAATAGATAAACAAAGGGAGGACAGCGAAATTGTAAATTAAATTGTCGAGTAATGCGACTGTGCGCTCAAATGCTTGGAAGGACTTTTTTGTTTGGGAATTTAATGTAAAGGGAAGTTTATGAATGTTTGTTTGCAAAATGAATGGTACTTTTGGAAGTAAGTATTTAATTTGCATTGTCTGTGTAAGTGCATGTGTACCTTATAAGCATACAGGTTGACAGGGACATCGACGCGTCACCTGTTACTATAGGTTCATTACATGATTCTGAACCCCCATGTGATAGAACTATTCGTCAGTTAAAAAAAAATTGTTGCATAAATATTGACTGTGGAATTGCACTTTTCAATAAAACAGCCGTTTGTTTTTTGATAACCCATGAAAATTTTCTACGCCAGAATCATGTGCTGAATTCATGGTTACAGTTTGCGCGTCGATGTCCCTGCCACCCTGTATACTATATCTAACAGGCATTGGCGTATAAGGAAAGCATTATTTTTATTTAAAAATAAATAATTTCTACGTCTACATCATCACAAAGGCACCAGAAACCAAGCAAATAATTCACACATTGTTTAATATTCTGTCTGTATTCTTCATTTCACATTTCACACCTCAATGACACCTTTTGTCTGCACCGTCTCGCTTTCATTATTTGATTATCATCGAGAACTGTCAATTGGCTGTCATATTCCGAACAATCGGCACTCGATCTCACTCCTCTTTCTAATGAGGGACGACACATTGAAGTCCGAAGTGGAATTATTAAAAAACCATTAGATGTGGGGCATAGACCGTGATGGATGGACTCTTGAATCCGATCCATTTCAATTTAAACGTCCCGATGTCTGCATAAAGGGTGAGGATCCCCAGAGTATGGTAATGTGTTTTAAGTCAGCCGTGGTCCGGTTTATTCGGATTTTTGGTCTTACGTTTCCGTAGTTTCATAGAGATACGTCATAACGTTTATAATGTTGCAATAACGGCTGGAACATTACTCACACCTAACCAGGAGTGATGAGCTGATAAATCATATCTATTCGCCGATTTATATCGCAATAAACGAGGAGGGATTGCGGCAGTAAATAAAAAGTACCACCAACTCTTTATGATGTTTTATATTTATAGACTATTTAACATTTATTTTGTATACCCTTTTTTTAGAAAGTTACGAAAATATCTTGGCTTATAATATTATTGTAAGAAGGCGAAGTTACATTTAGCAAATACCTTCATTTACACAGGATGATGCTACGAGGCAGTAAGCTTACCGCGTGGGTCTACGGCGTAGCGCGTCTACGGCGGAGCTACGAATACTAAAAACCCAGGCCGTTAACTCGACTCCACTGTATAAAATAACCATCTGGGAAAACCAGCGCTTATCCCTTAGAAAAACTCTCTTTGTGAGGATAACTCGCTCTACATCCCCTCTTATGATATGTTTATGTACTTTGAGATTTTATGTGGACGTTCCAACGCCGAGCACGAATTTTATTGGGTTTATAGAATTTTATGGCACCATATTCCATGCAGTGGCCGCTGTTTTTCATTGTCTATTGATTTTGATGCGAATGGAACGCTATGCTTAAACTGTCGTCGGTTAGTATAGAGAATTATGAAGTGTATGAATCATAAATAAGATGCGAAACTATTCTATAGATAGAACGTAAACAAAAAAACTGCCAAACAAACGTTAACCGTGCTGAAGCTGAGGTAATCTGTGCGCAAAACTATGTTTGAAGCGAGCTTTAACAGTTTGACGGCGCACTTAATGTATTTATACCGGGCACCGGGCAGCGGCATCTGTGGCTAATGATATCGCTGGACCTGCACCCCCTGCCTCCTCGGCCCCCTTCCTCCCAACACTCCCGATAGGCCCCCATGACTCGGTCATTAGTTAAACACGCACAGCCGCCCGCATGTCGCAAGTTTATCTTTGGCTAAACTGTAGGTATGTGGACTCGATTAGCCCTTTGATCAAATAATCCGGCGATAAAATAGGGCTTCAGGAAATTAAATTACATTAAATGTCATTGTTCGGGTGCTCTGGCTGTGAAATGGTTTTATGTGGGGCAGGCCAGCCGGCTTGGTGGGTTTATATATAGGAAGCAGCTGATTGCGTAAGTAAATTGAGTGTCTTAGAACGATAGAGGCATATTAAATAATGCCTCAATGTAGAAAATAGGTTAGGTAAAATATATCGATAAAGCAAAGCAAAACACATACCCCTTTATTCATAAACAATACTTAAAGTTAAGTAGTGATTAGCGACAATTTAACCATACATTTTTGACCTTTGTTTTGTTTTTTTATTGAAATAATTGCTTTACATAAATATTTACAAACTAGGGCATTAAACTAGAGGTAGGAAAGAAATACACAAGTACATAAGTATTATCTAAAATTCCTACATATAGTAAATCATTTATCTACTTTAATTATGGTTACATTCAAATTGAGCAAACTAGTATATTACTTTTTTGCATCATCGTAAAACATTTTTGCAACTATATTCTATTATTAACGTCACTTAACTGTTAATAATTAAAACAAAAACAATTCAAAGGAAGTGTGTCTTATTTTCACGGAAACAAACGAAAAGTCAGCATCACAATAGTAGGTACCAACCAGTTTGTTTCAGATTTCAACTAATTTTCGTGACTAAAGTACCTACTACACAAGGATATTGACTTGGACAACTCTTTAACCAGCATATTGCACGCGATCCTTAATTTCCCAGTACAGCCGTAAGGTAAAGTGGCGAAACTCAGGCGGCTGGCAGCCAGCGGCGAAGGGTTTCAAGACATGCTCGTTACTCGCATGCGGCGGGCGAAATAAACCGCCCGCTAGTTTAATTGGCGGTCACCTACACGCTACGTCTCATTCCTAGGGGCTTCCAACAAATCATTAAGACCACACCGGTTCTGTACGTAACTCGAGTTTCCGAGAAATTGTTAGCCTGCAGTGCTGAGGAAGAGTTTAGGTGTTGATATTTTGATGCACTGTTATGTGTAGAATTGAATACTTAGTGATGACGATTAGGTACCATATTGAAGTCATTTAGTCACTATAGCTATTCTTTTATAGTGACTAGCTACCTAATCAATGTAGTCATTTAGTCACTTTACCTAAGAGCAGTGCTGGTACCACCACTGTTCTCAAAACGGTAAAGGAAAACATCGTGAGGAAATCGGCATGTCCTAGACCCAAAAATTCGAAGACATGTGACCTCTACCAACCCGCACTGGGCCCGCGTGGGAACATTATAGGCTGATTATGTAGTCACTTTACCTATAATAGCATAAATCAGCCTTTAATATTCCCACTGGTGGGACACAGGCTTCCTTTCGGTGAGCGGGAGTGGCAGTAATCTACGATGCCGGTCCAGTGCGGGTTGGTGGATTTCACATGTTGCTTCTGTTACCACTTGGCCATCATTACTCTATATAGTGTACTAGAATCGTCGAAATCGTATGAATGTATGTTACAAAATATTGTATAATATTTTTTAAAACAATACTTACATGCCACGAAGCACTAGTACAACCTTTATTTAAAAACCTACACAAAACCCTTACAACTACATTCCACATTCAAATTTAATTAACACTGCAAATCTAATCTGTCCCAACATTTATTTATAAAACAAAAGACAGTAAAAAGCCGCATAGGGTTGAACAGTAAACGTTCTTGTGCCCGGAAGAGGGCGGCGCGGGCGTGCGGCGGTCACTCGATTAATACCAGCATTAATCTCAGCTGCCCCGGCGCAGGGGACTTTAATTTATGCCCTCGTTTTGACAATTGATGAGGAAGGACATCGTGTAGATATTTTAAACAACAGACACAGGTGAAGCGGAATTAAACTGCTATTATGGACAGGGTCCGATTGTAGGTACAATTAGTAGGATTAATTTACGAATAACATTGTCAAATATGCACCAGATTTTTCACACAGTTTGACAAGTGCAACTAAGATTAGTTGCACTTGTCAAACTTTGTAAGTATAGATATACTTACTATCTATATTGCCGACACGGTTGGCGCAGTGGCTGAGCGTTCAACTGCTGCGCTGCGTGTCGCGGGTTCGATTCCCACACGGAACAAATATTTGCATTGCCTACAGGTAATTGTTCCGGGTCTGGCTGTTTGTGTATGTCAGTTTAAATGTTTGTAAACGCACAATAAAGCTAGGTTCTAGTTAGGAGAAAGATTCGCAGTACAGCGGCCAGGTCCTTCCTATTGTGTTTGGAGAAAGAACTAGTTACTCGCTAGCTTCCGGAAATATCGAATTTACGTAGAATATTCTAGATGTAATTTAATCAGAGCTTTGCGTTAGGTAGAACTAAATAGACTCGGACGTCTTGTATGCGTTATGTGTAACTCTTATTGACAGGTCCACACTACCGCCTGTCGAGTCTATCTCTAACACAAATATCAATTCTCGGAAACATAGTAAGGGATTCTCTATTTGCTTGTCATAATATAGCAAAATACCTTACCAGTCACATCTAATAACTACCTATGGTTAAATCAACTTACATCAAAACGCGCGAAATATCATCAGACTTTATATTGCCAACGAATTTGAACTTTTCATTTCCACAGCATCGTGGCTACAAATCCGCGCAAATTCAATTAAACTTCCAAACATTTGGAGGCAAATCGCCGGGTATACCCTAATGAGTGTTGGTGAACGGTCGGTCTGGAAGCAAGGCATGCGTGAGCGGCGCCCGCTGCTCGTGACGTCATCGTCCGCGCGACCGAAGAGAATATTAATTCACTGTCGCGTCTAGCTACATCACTCGCACTCACTGCGCTCACTCACTGCTAATTGCATGGAAACGCAGCCTGTAATTGTCATGTCAATTTTAATACACACCATTCGTGCATAAGAAATAATTTTACGCGTTATTAAATATTAAAATACTCATAACTAATTAAATTAATACCAAATGGAATTATTAATCATTCGTTACCGCAACGGGAATATTTGTAATTTTATACATGTTTAGCAATTATTTGAACTGCACTAGCAATAGCTGCGGGCAAGCAATTATCATCAAAAACTAATTAAAGCCTCAACTATATTAATATTGCGTCCAAAATTATAAATTCCTCGCTGACACAGAGGGTTCCAACAAAACTGATACGGAATAAATTTTCAACTTAATTTAACTAGACAAACACAAAGGACGGAACGAAGGGACCGACTTAATTTCAGTATAGAGGTGGAAACTAATGATAAGCTAGTTTGTTCAGTACTCACTTCGAACTATGAATATATTACATGATGAATACTGAAGTAAAAGTTGAAATTACGACAGCTGTTTGGTTTATATTTGGCTACTTATCAAAATACATAAAATAATGATAGTTGCATATAGTCCTTTGCTAAGGCTGGATAGGGTGGTATAGACAGTAGCCATATTTTTAATAATGGAAAAAATCTTCATGAGAAAAATAAACAGGTTTTTCTTCTATATTCAAAAACTGCCACATCTATATCTCCGTAGCGTCACATTCTGTGTTGGCGCGCGCGCCGAATGCGTCCAAAACTCCCGACTTGTCCGATTTCGCGCTCCACTATACTCGCACAGCTGTCGCAACTCGCTCCTGTGACAATCAACGCAAAACATTTTAAAATATATTCTTTGAGGCGTGTGATACAAATAACAGTATCATTGAAATGTACAGACGCCAGCAATTCAAGCTACTACAATCTGTTAAATTTCTTTAATAGATTTTCAACTTTATCGATAAAGCATTAAGGTGCAAGGTTGATTGGGTAAATTTGACAGTTTCGGGAAGCTTGACCTGCTGGCACCTGTACGATTAACAAGTATGGTACCTACTACTTTCTCCCATGTTTCATCACGACTGGTGGAAAGCGACTGGTTGTAGCAACGTAGCATAGATACGTCTAAATAATTATATACCTACCCAATATACCCATAGAATGTAATAATAATTGAGTCGCACTTCGTTAATTTCCAAATGCATTTTAACTGACCGACGAGTGGACATAGAGAAATACGTACAATCAGCCCAAAACCAATATCCACAGCAAAGCTTTGACGTATACCTGAAATACAAATACCCTTTGAAATTGTCACAACCATTCCAACAACACAAACGTTATTAATTCCTGAAACTACACACACATCACCTTCATCCTTTTATCTATTAAAAATGTTCGGTATTGGGAAATCAAACAGGTGCTTCAGTCAAAGCTCATAATTTAATCAACGTGCAGGGCAGTGGTCTGTCTGTGCATCTGATAGTCGCAGTTATTAAACCGCAGACTGCCATGTTCAATTTACAACGTAACCCCACGGAAAATGTTGTGATTGTACACCTACCTGTGAATTTGTCGGCCATCATGATTTCTGCGGTTGTAACGTTAATAATGGACCGATTAGCCGTATGGGGGACCGCGGACCTCGATTTGGGAGATCTCATAATTGATAATAATTGGAGCGTTGCAATGTAGAAGTGCTATGGAATATGTATCCAAATATAATTAAATTAATAGCAAGTGCAGTGGTAACGGCCGGGACTTACGAGTTGTAAGTTCTCTCTTAAATATGTGGTTTCAGTGCAATCTACTCACAATAAATATAGCCAAAACCAACTACATAATTTTCGCAGCAAAAAACAAAAAAATATCACACAATTCACAACTAACCATAAGTAACCAACCTCTCAAAAAAGTTGATCACGAAAAATACCTTGGATTGATTTTAGATAACCACCTGAACTGGAAGCCACATATGGAGTGGGTTAGATCTAAACTGACTTCGCTCACGGGAGCCCTGCGGAGTGTTGTCCGATGTCTTCCACGCCAAATACGCTACAATATATATAACACTCTTATAAAACCTCACCTGGACTATCTAATAGAAGTATGGGGCACAGCGGCCAAAACCAATATTGAAACGCTACAAATAGCACAAAATAAGTTAATAAAGACACTCTTCCAATATGATTACAGTACACCAACACAAAAAATATACAATGAAACTAAGTTAATGAACTTATCACAAACATATATATATAATACATGCATATTAATAAGAAAAATACTTAATAAAAACATTCACACACAAATACATTTTACAAAAAAACATCAAATACACAAAATTGGGCTCAGAAATGCAAATCACATACAATTACACCCACCACGCACCAGCTATGGCAAGAAAAATGCGATGTACGAAGGTGCTGCATTATATAACAAACTACCAAATTACATCAAAAATGCAAAATCCATGTTAATATTTAAGAAACACTTAAAATTACATCTGGTTAAAGCGAGCGCACCTTAGTACATTACATACCACATCTAGTTGCGCGCGTTCCGTGTATGTTTACATTTTGGCTGTGTTAAATTATTAGCGATTACCCTACACTCTTAGAATTATTATGTTGTATCTATTTTGTATTCTTTTTTTTTTTTTTTTTTGCTTAAACTGTACGTAAATTCAATAATGTTTTTAAACTAGTTTATATTTCTCATGTAAGTGAAATTTCTTATGAGAAATAAAGATATCTCAAACCCGAAGTTCGAACCCAGACTACGCTTTACTTTGTGTAAATTATTTCATCACCACTGCTCTAAAAACAATGAAGGAAAACATCGTGACAAAACCACATGACTTGAAATGTTTTGTTCTAAGGCATGCCTTCTAGAACAAAACATTTCAAGTCATGTCACATCTACCTAAGGATGAAACGATAACATCTAGGTATCGATACTTATACTCCATACCGTATCGGTCAATTCGGTCATAAAGTATCGAATGAAAAGTATCGATGCTTACTTCTATTGGACAGTTTTTTCGTAGGAAATATTAGAGACAATTAAGAACAGTAGTAAGTACATGATATAAGTATTTATTAAAATTTTTGAAGCAGTTCAATCTGTCATCGGATACTGCATTGGGGTATGGGGAGGTGCGTGCAAAACGCATATCATACAACTGGAGAGAGCTCAGCGATCCTTGCTAAAAACTATGACATTTAAACCCTACAGATTCCCCACTAGAACGCTATATGAGCTGTGTCAGGTTCTCACGGTGAGGCAGCTTTTTGTTTATCAAGTTATTATCAAACTGCATGTGTCTACTCATTATGTTCCAAATAAATTAAGCAACAAACGTACTATTACTAATGTATTTGACTCCGTAAAAACACGTACCGCATTAGCCAGACGTCAAAGGCGTTTTCTTTCTGTGCACATTTACAATAAAATCAACAACATTTTAAACATTTACCCGCTCTCTTTTCATGAATGCAAGTCTAAGGTTAAGAACTGGCTTCTAACTCTTAACTACGAAGAAACGGGAAAATATTTTATTGGGTAAAGTAAACACACCCTCACACACACACACCCACACTCTACATTCACACACTACTTCCACACTAAATTTTCAATACCCTAAATTACTATGTCTATTGTAATTTCTGCATGTTCAAAATGATCGTGTTTCATTTAAAAATCTTAGTTGGCATAAAAAATATAATGTATGAATTGGGAGAAGGCGCTGAAATCTGACATACAGGTTTTTACCTAGTTTGGGTTTCAGAGGCTTCATAGGTTTTTGTAACACTAATTTTTTTCAATAAAGATTTTATTTTATTTCTTGCACGTGGTTGTTATCTCTTTTTTTTTGTAAAATATATCCACAGCTCAGGATGTGGTTATATTTTAGCAATCTTAGTTAGCTTAGTTTAGAAAACAACTACGTACTCACGGGTAATCAAATCGGTGAAAATGGGATTATTTCAAATTCAGTCACAGGTAACAATCAAACAGCGCAAGCTGCACGCGATGAGATGATTTACGGAAATAGCAAATCGAATCTAATTATTTATGTTTTCAGAAAACACTGTTATAATGATGTTATTAAATATACATGTTTCAAGTGATTCTACCGTAAACAAACCAACCGCAAACCAAACAAAATCATCATAATGGCATCTGCGTCTATTCTATCTACGAGCAAGGCTGCCAACTGAGCAGTAGAGCTATACGTTCTAAACAAAAATTCAAGCCGAACACCCTACCATAGAGCAAATAATCTCTTGTGCACACGCGTTTTTTGACAAGTAATCACTCAAAAGTGGTGGGTGACCGACCGAGTACCGATTCAAGTACTTACTTCACGATCTATTAGTTACTCAGTTCTAAAGTATCGATGCCTAAAGTACTCGGTATCGAAAGAAAAGTATCGAGTAAGTACTTGTATTTACTCGTATCGTTTCATCCCTACATCTACCAACCCGCACTGGGCCCGCGTAGTGGATTATGGCCCAGTCCCTTTTTCAGAGGAAGGTCTATATCCCAGCAGTGGGAACTTTTAAAGCTGATTATGCTTTTAATGACAAAGTTAGTAGAATAACAACAAATCCGTAGAGATGAAATATCGCGCATCATTGCGTTCTGAAAACTATTTAATTAAGTTGTTTAAGTGCTGGTTAGCTTTTCCTAGAATTATTTATCAACTAACATTTACCAAACACAACAAACATAACACACGTAACACAAATCTATTTCGCAGAATCCGTCCCAAATATGAATACTGCACGGATTTCCACTCTATTAGTTTCTACCGGGAATTCCTCGAGTTTGGTTTTACCATACATTTTCATTCGGCAGTGCTCCGCCCGGGGTAGTAATTAATATAGCTAATATGATTAGTAGTTGTTCTCTTGCAACTTGTGTCTGGGCTGAGCGCTTTGTAGTGTTTTTGCTTTGAACATTTTCTTGGGAAATGAACATCTTTGATGATGAATGAAGATGCAAAATGTGAAGATACATTCAATTACTTACGTGCTCCACTTTTCAACAAAATAAGTATTTTTTTAACAATTTTTCAAAGTAAAAATACCTGTTTTGTAACAAAGCTCATTTCTCCTTAAATAAATAAAACTGACTACATAAAATAGAGTGAAGTATTACATTTTTATTACAAAACGAATGTCGCCCGTAGCCCGGGGCGGGCGGTGGCCGGGTAATAATTGCGTGCATATTACTCCCGCCCCGGGCGTAATCGTCGGACACATGACTTATATCTGTTTTTTAGTCAATTATAAGTACTCAGAATGACAAATATTATTAACATTGGATTTTACACTGGCTATTTTATTTTGAAGGTGTTTAAAATAAAAGGTCGTTTCGTTAATTGATTTAGTAGGTAGGTACTTATACAGTTTTGCTCAGCTACCTATTAAGATTTGGTATAGGGAGACAACCACAACGTTTGAATGACTGATGTTTTAGAAAATTGCTCGCGAATAGTCCTAATTATGTAACATGCCTACTTACTACCAATACAAAGTCAGCCATTTTTCCCTTGAGTAGCCATTATTGGAACTATTTATTTCCGCCATCTTTGAATGTCATAATTATACTGTTTACTGCATAATATACTATTTAGGTTACTGTCATGGGGTCTGTATAAACGGAGCCATCTGCTCTTTAAACGGTTTTCTGGCGAAACCATATTAAACAAATATGCTCTGATTACCTTTTATCTTAATTTGAGTTAGATCTATAAGTATTTTGAGATTATTTGTACGAATGTACTTATGCGAAGTCTACGTGCGACACCCCAATTACATGAATCCCAATCCTGCCATTCTTCTTATATCGACCGAATGCGTATTAACTCGTTTATTTCATAAATCGATTATGCTACTATAGTCAGCATCATACATACATATCTGATTTCTGTATCCAGTTAGAGTAATTAAGCCTTTTGGAACTCGGAAAACTAAACATGAAATCCAAATAAATACCACTTTGATTTTCGTTTGCTCGCATTCCAAATCGTACACAATACCGATGTTGTATCATATTCTCTGAATTCTGTGCATATGAAATTATCGTAAATTACGTTCCTACATGCGATTTAACAAAATACCTCAGTTGGAATGTAATTAAAACACGATTGCTTCATTATTGACGGCTCTTTCGGAATCTGTTCCTCCCAATAGTTGTGTGATGTATTAACACATTCTTTTGGATACGAGAGCTTCGCTTAATTTCACCATAGAATAATTATACAAGGTGCAGACGACACTACGACTATACATTAAACTGCGTATATCTTATGACGTTCCCAGTCCGCATACGAAAATTTAATCAAATATATCCAACAGTTCAGTCACTATAGCTAGTCAAAGATTGGCAAAACCCATAGTTGGGCCATCACTACTATTTAGTTTGTTAGAAGAAATCACTTTTTTAATTTCGATGCTAGGATTAATTTGATAGTTCCAAAATATTCTTATGCGTATAATATTGTGTCAATGTTTTCATTTATTGTCGTATTGTTGTCTCCACATTGTATGTAGATCAAAAAGCCTTTAAAAAAACTTACTAGATATAAAAATAAAAATCACGACATGGCTTTTAGTACGGGCATAGGTACCTTGTGGCAGAAATAGGCCGCAGTAATCCGCCGGATGCGAGAAGCACAGACCCGGTCGAAGTGGCGGTGCTGGGGGGACGCTTATGTGGACAGTGGACGTTTTTCGGCTAAAATGATGATGATGATCAAATTTTTTACTAAGTTATCTACTAGGACATTGAATTAATCAATAATGAGAATTTACTAGCATGGCCTGTAAATCTTACTTCCCTTGGTCTTATTACCCGGTAATAATAACATCAACAAACGAAAACAAAACTAAATCACGGTTCTACTCTCAAACTATATATCATGGGCTGAGACTACAATATAGTTTGGGAATTAAGCTACAATTAAATGGTCGTAAATTCCAAGTTTGGTCCCGGGTCACTCCGGGGACTGCGGCGGCAATTTATCAATTATTTACGCCACTTGGGCCCTGCGCACCGTCTGCCGTCACCTCCCCGCCACCGATCTGTTGATTGACACTGCTGATATTGAAAATAAACACGCTAGGGTTTTCTACTGATAGATAGTTAGGATGATAAATTATTGCATTAACTATACCAGGGTCATGCAACTAGTTGTCTGGCATTTTTACTGAACTGGGCCTTTTTAGCGCAGCCGTGACGCACACTTTCCTGCTAATTTCTTACATCGGAGTTTACACTTTTTAATTTGATTTTAATTTGTTTTTATCTGGGGGGCGTAAATTCTCGTAATTTTAAGAACATTCACAGTCTGATCTCAGTCTCAATCTGTCAAAAATACGTCTAATTTCCCTACATTTTGACATTTGTTGGTCGCCGAAATGAGACTGCGACTAGATTTTGAACGTTTTAAATTACGAGATTTGGCCTTCTGATGTATGTCTCTGGTTTACTGTGTGTTTTTTAGTCTGTGCTAAATAAATATATTTTCTTCCAATTACGGGAGAATTTGTGTTTTATAAACTACCGGTACTGTAACTCGCTCAGCTAGTTTTCGCGCAGCTGAGCTTACATACTTAGCTAGTAGTTAAGGGGGGCTCGGTAAGGTATCCGAGATTGTATACTGATTAAAATATCATTCGCGATCGTAACAAATATGGCTTTACAGAATTATAATCATTAGAATCAGCAATACAACTCCTTAAGCTAGAATTGGCCTGAATTGTCATGATTTCATGAAATAGTTTTTTTCACATTAGGGTAATATGAACTTAGACAGTCATATTGATTGTATGACTGTAATTCTACAGGGTGTTAGGTGCTACAATTGCAAAAAAAGTTTTAAAAATTCATCAATGCGCACAACGAGGTAGAATGAGGACCTTGAGAAAACCTACCTAAAAACCGCTTCTGAAATCCTTTCCCCAACGTTTACTATAGTGTTTCAACGAACATACCAAACAAGTAAATAAACAAAATATAACAGTGAGTACATGTGAACAAGGGTCGTGTAATCAGTCACTTAGTATTGTCCCGGTCCCGCGGTGCCGGCGACGCTGGTCCGTGGTCGCACATCGATCTACGTCAACCACAGTTTCGGAGTCGCGGACTTGAGTCAAGAGTCCTAAGACGGAGCACAGATGCTCCCGGGAAATATGCGGGACATTATTTGTTTATTTACTTAGATATTGCAGATACAAAATAGATGTTAGACATACGTTTGGTTGAGAAATATGTATTATGATGAAGCGCGCACATAATGTTTTTTGGAAAATTCTAAGCAATAAGCTCATAATAATGGCTATGTGTAACATACCATCACGCCTAAATTCCCCGAAGGGTTAGGCAAAGGTACACCGTTATACTATAGTACACAATTTTGCGAATTATGTTTAAGTCCCATGTAATATAGGCGACCTTTTTGCCATCAACCGGGATAATACTTACCAGACTCCGGAATGCTACTGAGAAATTCCATAACTATGTACAGACGCCAGCAGGTCAAGCTACCCGAAACTGTCAAATTTTCCCAATCAACCTTGAACCTTAATACTTTAGCGATAAAGTTGAAAATCTATTAAAGAACATTGACAGATTGTAGTAGCTTGATGTGCTGGCGTTTGTACATGGTTTATTTAACGGCAGTGGAAATTGAATGAGGTCAACATGTTTAATACAGGGATTTGAATTTTACCCAGCTTCTTGCTATGCACAGTATGAAGAATATTATATATTATTCAAGTTTCAATTCCAAGATTTACACTCCGGCCGTCAAGAGAATGCAGTGCGACAATTCTAGTAGCTAACAAAGATCAAATTCGCAAAACACGTATTTGTTTGTATGAAACTGACAGGTGTCAAGAACGCATTCTCTCGTCGGAAGCACTGTAGTTAGCTTTTACTAGTATTTCGAATTTTTTGTTACTTTTTGTTTCTGGTTTTCTTGATGACTTAATGCTTTTTTACTGTTAATGTTTATGTAGGTAGGTACTGATTAATTTCATTCCATTTATTGTTTTATTTGCACTGCCCTTAATATATATCACTACTCAAAGTTAATTAAATTGCGAATATTTGTATAACTACATGTAAGTAAACAAATATGAAAATAAATGAACACAATTATTTATCTTGCGTCCCCTTCCGATTTAATAAAGTTGAGCTATCGGCTACCGGTAAGTAAATATTTACACTCAGTTTTATATCTGGCAACATTGCTCATTATATTGCCAATATTGGATTGATAAAATAGTAGCAGCTACTATTAACCATTAGGTATACTACGCTGTTTACTTTAAGCTTAAACTTAAGAGAGTAAAGTGTGGGCCACTCTGGTTTAGTCTATGGGTCAAACAATGCTGTACTATTAAATAGTAGTAATGAATTTTAATAGTAAGATGGATGTCTTTTGAAAAACTAACAATTGATCCGAAAAATCGTTTTGAGATATAACTGTAGGAGAAAAGACTTCTGACAGTTTTAAGATATGAAGCATTATAGTCCCATATTATAACTATAGTAATGCTTCATATCCTAAAACTATCTAAATTCTAAGTCCAAGCGATGTAGATTAAATTCAATATTAGAAATGTATTCCTGAAAATCAAAAACCTAGTTACCTACTAAGTTTTTGGGTTTCAGGAATAAGGCTATAAAAATAAGAATCCGTGGGTAAGTTGAAAAATCCTTAATTTTGCTAAATCTAGAACCAATGTTACCTCTTCGTTTATTTTATACAAGCTGCTCTCCGCGGATTCACCCGCGTAAGTCTCGGTCCCGTGGGAATATCGGGATAAAAAGTATCCCATGCCCTAATCCAGGCTATGCCTAATTTCATCCAAATCCGTTCAGCCGATTTAGTGTGTATGCGTAACAAACATACAGAAAAAAACGAATATTTTCTCTTAATAATATTAGTTTAGAAGAACCATATTGGGTAGTTATGTACGTATGTATGGCACATAGCAATTGCATAATATTTACGACATAGTTAATTAAGACGCACTGAGCTCAATGGACGATATCTCCTTAGTTGCAAGTGTTACCATGATTTACGTCCGCCATTTGTAATCTGTTTTGTTGCACCCATTGTATTGTGCTGAACTTTCAGGTCATTAAAAGAAACTTATAACGATTTGTGTTGAAACGTAAGTTAGTTAAGTTTTAAGTTGATACGTAGTTGCTACAAAGTAGGCTTTAAAAAGTGTGCCATGCAAATAACGAAGAAAAATACACGGTCAAATTAAATTAGCTAGCGAAACTCCGTAGATGTGATAGTTATCAATATTATATATATAATATTATTAATATTACACGATAAAATAAAAATATAAAATATTTGATAGTTTTTTTCTCCGTCCACTGGGTGTTGTTATCTACTTGAAGAACGAGTTAAAATTTGTTTTGTTATGTTGTTCGTGTTTAGATATCAATGCTTCTGTGAAGTATAGGTAAAAAAAAAGCTTATTTTTCAAGCTATTTGACCCTGTATACCTAATATGCAAACCAAACTCTATGAGCTTTAAAGAAAAGTTTGCTGATCATAGATCAAAACAATGAAGGCCAATTCCCGTAATTAAAAACGTTTAATCTAATCGCAATGTCATTTTAGCGACAATCAATGTCAAAAACTTGTCAAAAATGTATTGAAATACGAGGTATTTTTGACAGTTTGAGACTAGAATTTGAAAGTTCTTAAAATAACGGGAATTGCCCCTCAAATCAAGGTTCAATCTGGGTCAGTAAGCAAAAGCTAACATATATTTTCTATAAGCAAACATTTTTGTAATTCGACATTATTAAAAATTACTTGCATTACATAACAGTATTCCCTCCTTTGAAAATCAGCCTGAATAAAGAGAGGCTCAATAATTTCTCAAGCCTTTAAGAGCAGATTTGATCTGTAAGCGACGGGCCGTCAGCTGTAGAGCCGAGATCTTTCTTACGAATCGCTCAAACAAAGGCGAGGCGTCGGAGCTAACTTAAGCCTTTTGTTACTTAATTCCTTAGATGAACACTGCGCTTTCTTGGTGCGTGTACACTGATGCCGACGTGAAGTTTTCTTTTTAGGTTGTGTACAGTTTAGTCTTTTATACCATCATCAGTTTCCAAATTCTTTCTTTTATCAAATCGAGACTCATAATACGTTTTCAAGCTACAGCACTGAACAGACTATTGCAAAGAAAACTATATTTAATAACTCAAAAAAAAAAAAAAAAAAAAAAACTGATAATAAAAATCAAAATAACACACAACTCTGACCAATGTCGAGTAAACATCAACTATTTTATGAAATATAAATCAATTCTTTTAAATTTAATTGACAGAGTCTGCTAGTGTCACATTTTTAATTCGGTCTGACATGTAAAGAAGATGGCTGCATACTTCGAAATTACATTACGATGCAATATATACTGCTGTCAGTAAAGCAAAAATAGCCCATATTTATTTATTTATTACTTGAATTAAAATGGTTTAAAACCAATTACAGTTATTAAAGATACAATTTGTATATACACGAACACAAGATAAAATAAATGATAAAAGTACACAAAAGATAAAATATAAAACCATCAAGTAAAACAACACTTTCATAAATCCCTCTCACAGTACTTCTGACATGCCGACAAAATCTTCGTCCATTCGTCCGCAAACAGATCGTTTGTTGGATTAGAGTGCAAGAGATCATTAAGTGCGGCCAGAGTACATGGTATTAGCTTGGAGACTTAGCACGCGCAAGTGTGCGACATGCAGGCACAGGAAACAGCCTGTGCTTTCTGCCGGGGCAGTAGTTGTCTGGCACAAAGAAGCAAGCTAGCACAGCATGTAGATCAGGTGCGTCTATAGTGCCACGGAGCGTCTTATAGGCTATGGTGAGCTGGTATTTTGCTTCCCATACCTCTAATCGAGTTATATCCGAGGCATCCCAGTAGAAATTTAGTCGGATAGAGGTAAGGGTAATAGCCATGTTTACTTTTTGTACCTTTTCCAGTAAGAGCACGTAGGTACTTTCGTGCGGATTCCACACGCAGGAGATAGATTCCAATTTGCTACGTACGAGTGCATTAAATATAATTTTGATGGCATGTGCTGAACGAAAATCGCGGCAAATACGCAGACCAAAACCCAATCTTTGGTAGGATTCCTTAGCTACCGTGGCGATGTGAGCTTTGGGTCGAAAGTGACTCCCAGATCTTTCATGGCTGATGTTTTCATGACGGTATTGTTGTTTAAATTATATTCATAATAAACTGGGTGCCGCATTCGACCGAATGTCATTGCGAAGCATTTGGAGGGATTAAATTCCATCCTATTGTCAAAACTCCACCTGTAGATCCCGTCTATGTCTTGCCGCAGTGCTAAACAGTCACGTTCGACGAATACGGCGACGAACATATTCGGATGTGACTATAACTATTACGCCAGCTTAATTCATAAATAAAGATTAGAGGGTATGAAATCTTCCCAAAGGGTCATGGCTGTCCGGATGGTCCGAGGATACCGCACGGTGTCCGCTGAGGCGGCGAGTCTCTTTGCCGGATTGCCGCCATGGGATCTGGAGGCCAAAGTCCTCGCCCACATATGGGAGCTGTGAGAGGAGGCAAAACGCCGGGGCGTAACTCCGCTGCCGCGAGAAATCACGATACAACGGACAGAGCTCCGGCGGGATCTCATAGCGGCATGGAGAGTGCGTTTGCCGCAACCCAGTGCTGGGCACGCCACAATTGCGGCGATAACTCCCCTCTTTGAGGAGTGGCTAGAGAGCCGCCACGGCGCCCTCACCCTCCGCCTGACACAGATCCTCACCGGACACGGTTGTTTCGGGAGGTTCCTGTTCAGGATAAAGCGGGAGGAAACGCTAGGGTGTCGCCACTGTGTGGATCGCCAGGAGGACACGGTGGAGCATACGGTGGAGGTCGGCCCGGCTCGGGCAGAACACCGCTGCGTCCTCGTGGCGATCGGCGGTGGCGATCTCTCGCGTCTGGCCCTGGTCCAGGCCATGGTACGGAGCGAGAGTGCATGGGAGGCCGTCACCTCTTTCTCACGCCTCTAGTCGCCGCAGGAGACGCCCTGGACGGGAGTCAACAGCCGACTCCCGGCCACCGTAGCCGCGAGCTTGCGGACGGCGAGCAATGGGCAGCTCGCCGCCCGGTAAGGACCAGGCCCAGGTCGACGGCGCGTTGTGTTCCACGCGCGCCTCAAAGAGATGTCAGCACGAATTGACGGGGTCCGCTAGGGCCGATGCCTGCCAGGGCCGCGGGTTGTTCGAAAGAGATACCGTGGCCCCTTGCACAGGCAACTGAAGGAACACGGGTGGGTTTTAGTCAGTAAAAGTTTGACACGCCCTTCCGCTCAGCCCAGAGCGGGAGTGGTCATTTGATGATTTCCCACCCAAAGAAACAAAAAAAAAGGGTATGAAATGTTAATACGATAATTTATACAATGAAAAAAAATTAAAAACTTTATGAAGATATTTAATAGTAGGTACTTAGTTTAAAAAAATATAAACACCTAATCAAAATAAATCATTTATCAAATCATTGCGCTACGATTGTAATAGCTCATTTGTGTCATAATTGTATATTATTTCAGATAATATAATGGTATTTTAATTGTATTAAGTGCTAATCGCCTCAATATTTACAAAATCACGTCTTTCTTAAAAATCCACTCAGATTACAAACAAAGTTCCCTTCATTAAAATCGTACCCAGTGTACAATCACCATAAGAGCCCCGTATTGTCTTGACGTCATCAGTCAGGAGGAGTGAAAATGTAACAATACAAGATTAACAGTTGACGTCTTTATAAATATTCATTTTCACAGTATTAAATTCGAGAGCCGGTTGGAGTTGCGTTTTGTTTGTGCGACAGATGTGTTCTCGAAAAGTTCGGAGAGATAATGTTCGCGGGAATATTCGAAGGCTGAAAAATTAAAATTGTTTGGACTTTAAAATTGTCGTATTCTATAATGTTACTGTTATTACAGATAGTTTTAGTACTATCAGGAATCGGTGTGGTCTTTTTCATTCAAATGTTACGACAGTGGCTGGATCCATAAGTATAGTCGAATTCAAAAGCTTTATGAAAAAAGCAGTATGTAAGTTTCGTAGCAGGTGCTGTAGTTTCTGCTTAACCCCATGGGAAGAAGGCGTTAATTTTTATGTATGTTTGTATTATGAAAAAAATATGTAACTATCCAATTTCAACCCTAATGTTTCTTTTTTGTATTCACGGACTTAATTATTTATATTTATTACTTTTCTATAAAATAAAACTGTTGAATCATCAATTATACCTAGCTTTAAGAGTACATCCGTTCTCGAATCTAGCTCGTAAATCGTTACTTAACTTCAGAACAAATGGCATCTTCCCGTAACTATAGATTTTTCATATTTTACTCTATATTCTCTAAAACTAACTCCACCATAAACTCCCATAAATTGAAACTAGTAGATACTTAATAAACCGACAGTATAAAGCCAAACCACCCTAGGTATAAGCACATTAGCCTGTATGGAGGTGTCCACAGTGAGGTAGTGGAGCGAACTATCGCGGTATCTTCACGCTCCGCCGAGTGGAAGCCTTCTGCTCCATCACACGCGTCGATCGGTTTACGCACTTCAAGCTATCGGGGGATAACTATTTTTTGAAGTTTTGATGGTAAAATTGGATTATAGATTAAAGTGACTTTTGTTTAGATTTTGTTGGAAGACTAAAAACATTTGCTACTGAAAAAAATGTTACCCTATTTATTATTATAAAGCACATTTATGTTTTGAAAAGGTAGCATAAATATTATTTTTTATCGATTAAATGCGTTTTCTCTAAACTAATCAACGAAATTAGTGTAGCTATGTAATTTTTAAACTAGTCAAACAGTGCAAACTCTTCTTGACTAACTCTTTATCCAGTGCGGTAATTGCACCAAGAAATCTTACTGGACAATAGATATCAATATGCAATGTTTCTCAACACGCTGGTCAATGATCCAAACTGTTACCGGTGATATATTAATTTACTAATTAAGGGCAATTAATATATTACCAGTATACGTCATTAATGCGACTATGTGCCTCAGTAATACTGTATTATTGATATGACTAATATCAATATTGAATCAAGCATCTACATCAAAAGCATACCATTTATGAGCGCACACGACCTTCGATATTGTTTGCAAATAATTAATTGTCGAATGCAACTATGGCTGTTGATATTGGCGTTATAAATGCTATGCCATATTCTATCCACATTAATAAATACATCTTTGACAATCAATCTGCTATTCACCGATTTATACTCTAATACCTTTCATTAAAGTGCAAAATGTCCGTATAGTTTTCCGACACAATAGTACCTGTAACACGTAAACGACAGTTTCGAATGGTCGTATATACGTAGTTTAAAAAGGAATTAATTTTATTCATTGGGAAATAGAGAATATATTGGCTTGGATTAGTTAAACGATCTTGTACGCGACTGTACGCGTAACTTTATCTTGCGTCCGTTCTAAATGGTGCTTTACATTGTTGATTTTAATGTTGATAATGCTTTGTGGAGAAATGTCGATACGTGTGTCACGACTGCGTGTATTGAAGGGGTGATACAGGGTGGTGGGTTCGGTGCAACGCGTGCCCGTGAATAATGCGTCGCTAACGGGCGATTAATGTCCAGCATCGGGCGATCGGCCGTTTTTACCGAGCTTACATTCGATTAAACGAATCATATCCAGATACACTGTCGGCACTGACGGAAATAACATAAATAATTTTATTGTGCATCACACTTCATAGTTGCCAGAAACAGTGTTTTTGAAGAGAATAATTTGCAAGAATTTTCCGTGGGAGTAATTTAATTTGTGCGAGGAAATTATGACAACAATATTTTCTTGGTATGAAATTGCAGAACATAATGTTTATTAAACTTTATATAATAATTTAAAGTGTTCCTTTGAAAATAACCTAATTTTTTTGTGAAAATCATGAATTTTTGAAAAAATATCTTGCATATTTATCACTAGCCATTCCATTTTTTTTTTGTTAGAAACCTTCTCCGGCGCGCACACAACAACTTACCGAAGTTTCATCTCGATTCTCATTTTCGAGTTTTTGCAAGACTGACACAAGGCCACAGATTTATACATAGATAGATTTTAAAGGTCTCTTCATATCAGTAACCTTTTGAAACCAAGTTCCCTTCTCCGTATCTATCTATAACTTATTGAATTACCCATAAAATGTAAAGCATATCATGTAAATTTTGCGCCCATACCTTATCTAGTTAGCAATTGGCTTAGGATTAAAGTAGATGCCAAACTGTAAATCAATGAAGCCTGTCTAGTCAGGTTAATCAAATGTATCCGCTGGAGCTTAGGAATATGCAGGGGTACTGTCGAGGCCAAAAGGGCTTTGCGATTCCTTGATACTTCTGGATAATGCTAACGAAACATTTGCAAGATGATTTGCCTTAGCATTTGCAAGATGATTTTTGTGGTAATTTCGAACAGAGAGGTCTCTATTCATGTAATGATATTTGTGTATGCAAATCTTTGCAGAAACTTTACTGGAAAGATTTGCACACACAAATGTCATTGCGTCAATTTAAATGTAAAAATACGAATTTTAAACTATAAGGAAATATTAGAAATTAAATGTTTGCACATACAAAGTAGAGTTTAATCATATTTTCTTAAAAACTTTCGTCAGATCAAAACTCGCTTTGGAAGTTACACAATTCTAAGAAAATCGTCTTTGAAACACTTTTGTGCATGCCTGTCCAATGTAACCCAGCACCATGTGCGCAAATTCCTGACATAACTGAGCACTACAGTGGCGTAGCTTCATTGGAACAAGGCTAATACGCCTTACGACGGTGCGGCTTACCTTTAGAGAGTGTTGCTGAAAACCACCATTTTACTTCAAGTTTTTACAACAAGTTATTGCATTTAAAAAATCTTAGACAATTAAAATCTTGGTTTGTAGTAAGTATCTCTTAGACTCCGCTGAATAAGAATTTATTAATTATTTAATAAATTCGATGTCCCTGCCATCCTGTATTATCATAATTAATTATAACATAGGATGGCAGGGACATCGACGAAAAATTTCAACGCAGTGGTTCAGAATCATGTACTGAATAATTGTTAACAGGTTGTGCGAAAAAACCGTAACCTGTTCCAGAAAAAAACCGAAAGTTAGAGTAGTGTCTAATAAAAACTAAATTAAAAATATTTTATTTTAACTTTAACTTTAACCCGAAACTTGGGCCCATTGATTATCAAAGAAAATACTCTCACAATAATTGTTGTGGGTGCTTGTCCCTTGTAATGTGTGCGCACATTCCTGGCATAGCTGCCGTCTACATGGTCGCAGAAGCTCAGTGGGACAAGCTTAATTCGCCATCTACCACTGCGGCTTGCCTTAATAAACTATTATGGACATTACTGATTGTAATGTAAAGAGACGTGGTTTAATTTAATTGATGGGGCGATTGAAACGTTGAGGATATAAAAATTGAGGAAATAAAAAAACTTTTTCATAATCCGGAAAACTGCGACGTGCCAACGTGTCATTGGGCTACGTCATTTTTAGTTGTTTTAAGACTGATTTTTTAATAGTCAGATATCTTTTATCCAAAGAATAATTATGACAGTTTGACATATTTTCTGTGCAAAAGCTGTCAAACCGCAATATTTATTCCTCAGATATAATAATAATATTGGCCGGCTTGAGTGGAAATTCGCAAGAGCAAAGGAAGGAAGTATTCCAGTAAGATACTGGTAGGTATCTTGACCGTACTTCCGGTATTGTCCTGATAGCCGTGGAATACCGCTCCACTCCTCACTAGCATCTCAGGACATGTTGCCCCCTTGTCGCTACGACACTATGTGCTAGCGACCGTTTTCGGGGGTCCATTATTGAGTGTGCAATCACCCCCTGCCATGTTATCTGTGAATAATATTATCATTGGTCAGGTAGGGGACATAGTCCTTCCATGGTTCAAGGTTACCGATCCACTATACCCAACCCAAACCCATAGACCAATATATTTTCTTTCCATGTTCTGCAACAGTCCTGCACCAACCGGGGGTTGTCCGTGGGTGCACTTGCATGGTGCATACAGGGATAATCGTCGGCTGGTGCCTCCTTAAAATAATAGGTCTAAGGGGCGTCTGCGAGTTGGCTTCGGTCCTTGGTACGCCTTCTAAAGGTCCTGATCCCCAGGGTCCCGAGATATGTAAAAACAAAATAATAATAATAATGCTTTATTTCCAAGTTTACAATTTAGCAGAATAGCACTATGTAGAACAGACTATATAAACCTACAAATTGTAAGAATACCACTGAGTTTAAATCTCTGGCACCCAAGCTAAGCTTAAACTTGTGTTATGGGTGTCAGGGCTCTCTCTTTAAACATTAACCATGATAATATAAACAGGATTTGGAGTTACATAGTGATTAGTGTCACTAGCGATTGCCGGATAAGTTATCTGTCTATGGAAAAATTAGCCCTAAGTCTGTGTTACTAGTACTATATGGGCTGTGAGTACTTGTAGTCCGAAAAAAAAGAATATATTATATTGTAATAAATAATATTCAAGTGAAGAATTTAATGACAAAAAGTTAAATGACAAAAATAATCTTATCGTTCCTTTTGCACCAAAGGACCAAACAAAACAAACCGTTTGAAATATTCCCCATCAAGTATTTTCCCCTTATTGATGGCAGGTACGTTTAAAAACAAGGTTTTTTATCATGTAGACACAATAGCCCCTAAAGAGACATTCCGTCGACAGTGAAAAATGACACTCATCATTTCAACACCATTTTTATGAGCACAATTTCTTTCGCATAAAAATAAAAATCGGCGCGTCTTTATAAAAATATCTCTTCAATTGTCATTCATGGCGGCGTGGCGCGTATTTGTCACCCGCCATGTCGGTCGCGGGTCGCGTTCCAAATATAAAAATGCAATTTTAAACAAAAATCCAGCCGCTGGATTCGAACCCTCACAATAAAAAATAAATGCGTGCAAACGTAGAAACATGCGCCACACTTTTGTTGCCAGATATTTTTTCAACTTTTGTCATAGTACCAAGTGAAGGAAATGTGTGTTATATTATTATAGTCCTAAAGGGGAAAATTATGGTAAGAATTGTATTTATTTCGTAAGTTTTTGTGTTACTTACGAAACTCTTAATAATTATTGTTGATTATCTGTTTTATTTTCACTATGCATGTAATTATAATTTCAAATTTTCCTTCAATTTATTTTTTCGAATGAAAAGTATTCTTACGTTCTTGACCCTATTTTAGTGATGTCTCTAGTTAATCGATACACCGACTAATTAACTTGTCAATAAGAGCAATCGAGCCATTTTCAAAATATAGAGATTTTATGAATCTTTCACACAGCCTGATATATCGGCTATTTAAATAGCTGATATATTAAGGGTATTTACTTTTGAATCCCAACCACAAAACTAAATCGTGTTCAATTGCTGTTCTTACTTCAAAAATGCTACGTCCCCACACAAAGTCGGATATAAAGACCTGTCACAATAAAATAAACTTTACGATGTAATTCAAAAAACACCGATATCAAATACAAATACAATCACCAATAAATTTGATTCGCGAAACAAAATCAAAGAAACGTTGTTTGGGGAGGGTTCTGCGCATGAATTTGGTATTCACTGCGTCGTCAAGAAGACATCAGGAGGCAGAGTAGCCAAATATTATAATAGCATAATGGTGTCAGGTGGCGTTGTTCTGTAGGGATACGCCTTTACAAACTCGGCAGCGGTTAGGGATGGGTAACTAGGTATCGATGTTTTTCTTACCTGTGATTTCAATTGTGTAAAATACACTTGTGGACAAAATTGTATGAAATACACTGTTGTTTATTATTCAATTGAATAGTCCATTATAAAAAAAAATACTAAGAGGCATCGGGACCTGGTTTTTTTTTTAATTGGCCTGGTCTTTTTGTCGTCAAAATAATGACAACTTCACTCAAGTGAGTCATATACTCACTTGAGTGAAGTTGTAATTATTTTTAATTACTCTTTCATATTGGTTAAGCCAACCGAAGAAAATTTAGCAGAATACCTAAGGAAATATAAAATATCAGCTTGTTAATAAAAGTAAGAATTTTCCATAGGAAAATATCGATAAGGATTAGAACAGCACTTATTCAAAAGCGCCGTCGTCTCGCGTCTCGCCGCTACGTCGACGGAGCATCGCGCACTAAGCGGGGTTTAGGCTCGTGATATGAAAGCGAAGTGACGTCACCAGCTCTTCAGCCAACATCCCAACCTCCAACATCCATGTAACTTTGTTCCAACGTCGAGTTTTATTGCTCGTCGGATTGTCGTGTGCTTAGTTTTATTGCACTCCCGGTGTTTAGATACCGCCTCTGCGGCGTGAATGCCAAACAGCTCGGAATATTCATGTACCCAAAATCAACGCAACCAACCCCCGAACAAACGCTTTTTATTACTGTTTGCCAACTATCAACTTTCAACCGTACTATCTCCGTAATGTATTCAAACCTTTTTATATGTAAACAATGTTATATGAATTAATTTCAACTCAGTGAAAACCCCAACATGAATGTTTACTCGGATAATGGTGATTAGGTAAAATGTATGGAAACGGCAATTAAGAATGAAAAATGATCATTACGCTCGTTTATAATTAAAAAGCTCCCATATTCATATGCATACTAGTCTGTTCCGACTTTGATTAATAATGGACTTGACAGGCTGGAAGCTTTCAAGGTATAACGAAATGATCATTCATTTATAAATGCTTTGTTACTTTTAGAATAATTAAATATGATATGCACGAGCTGAAATGTGACTTAACATCTAAATTGAATCAGAGAATTAATTAATTTCACTAACAACAGCTCATATCATAATAGTATTTTTTTTTTGGGAACAGTACATAATTCGAACGTCTATCTGATTCAAAAAGTAATAAAGAAGTAAGTACAGATTGACCATTACTTATCAAAGACCATCTCAGACACCTATCTACATGGTCGTCACATAATTTGACCAAGATTATGTCTGAACTTTAAGAGCGACTGTGACTTCTGAGTTTGTTTCGGCCTTTCTTCTCAGAGTAGTCAGATAGGAACCGCCAACCTCATCAAGCTTTTTAAAAATATGATTGATGTGTAAAAGTATTACAAAACTAATTACAGAAATATAATCAATTATCATATCAAAGGTCCAAAGTAAACTACTGAAAAATCAATACCTGCTGAAGTCACACCTAATAACTGAAAACAATTGCAATCTGTCAGCAAATTTAAACAAAATCATTCGACTAAAGAACTTGTACAGAGTTCAACAGTCCATAAAACAAGAACAAAACTAGAAGCAATTCGAGCGATCAATTTCGCTACACTGTTGTATTGTGATAAAAAATACAGCTAAACAACAAACGCACTAGATTAACCCATCGCAATGGATATGGATAATCCATATCAGTCAAGTTTAAATCGCGGCAAACGAAAATGTCAACTTGTAATCTACGTAATTAAGTGAATGTCAGGGTGGGCTTACAGTAGGGTCACCTCGCGTGGAAAACGAAAATGCGGGTATATTATTTTGGTCCTTCAGTCCGCGTTTTTTTTACGAATCTGTAAGAATACTATCAGGCTTTCAGACCATAACCTCACGCCCCGAAAGGTTGGGTAGAGGTATGTGTATGTATACCTATAATAGTACACCCACATTGCGCCAGTTATGTTTAAGTCTCAGGTAGTAGGGGGCGAGCCTATTGTCATCAATCGGACCACCTATCGCAACAAAAACACTTGCAACCTTATTTATTACAAAATAAGGTTTATCTTTGGATCCGACCCCTGGTTTAAAACATCAAGCCATTTTAAATTTGGAACTATAATCCGACAAAGTTAAACTTCATATTACAAAAACTGACGTCAAACCCGAAACTAAGACAGCCAATTTTGCATTTATAACTATAATAAAAATATAATATTGAATAATATAATATAATATTGATCTTTTACCTTGTATATATCATCTTTGTAACACATATGGAATCTAACAAATATTTGAGTATTGAGTACAGTAACTGGCTCGAAGGTTTATGCTAGGTCTAAAGTAAGAACGAAGAGTACAAAAAGAGAATAAGACGGTTGAAGGTGACATAATCCCAGAAGCTCTCATTTGTGTTTTCACAAGCCGTCATCAAGTCAGACCAAAGCATTTTGAAAATTAAAAATTTCTCCCTCAAGAAAATCTATTCACTGGCAGCCCTAACTTTCAGGAACGGCAAGCCGAGCGTCTCGTCGCCGCCTCTCCATGAAACACGATTATGATACGAACAAGTACAAGTGCGTGAGACATAATGGCCGACATTATAATAACAACGCAATAAAATTGTATTCGAAACGAAACACCCATGTTAAAAGGTGAAATGGATTACACACGCTTTTCAGCCATAATAATAAATAAACACCATGCTTGTTGTTTGAATAAGTAATCACAAAAATGTTGCGGGTAGAATCAGTTTCAATGTTATTCCAACCGATATCATGTAGCTATTACGCCGAAATGTCATTGTGATTGGGTAAATACAACATCAGTGAATAATTTTTATTTAAAAAACAGGCGAGAACATCAACACAATGTTCAGTACTGAAAATAGGGCGCCACTTTGCGCCATACGCAGAATACGCGCATTGACGTGAAGTTGCGGACCCCAGCCCGTATTGCCTATTACCTAGGGCGCCACAAAATTACCACTACTGAAAGTTAACAGCATTTTCAGGAAAAAGAAGCCTTCATCATCATTATCATTTCACTGCTGGTTATAGCCCGCCGCTTCCTCCCATCCAGGTGTTTCCTGTGACTTTGACGATATCGTCAAAGCAGCCTTAGCAACGAAGAATAAGCTCAATAAACTCTCTTCAAACACTACGTTAACTTTCAGTCCCCTTTATCAAAATTTGTCGCAATATTTCCTACCACTATATGAACAATCAACATATTTAAAGATGTGCGACGCGTCGACTCAGGAGATTCGCGGCGCGAACTTCGCGAGTTAATTCTCGCTAAATGAATTATTCCTTTCCGCCGAGGTGGCGCCCTCTATTGACGGAGCAAACTCGCTAAATAGTTTCGTTCCCGCTGCTATTATTGTTGAGAAACTGTCGCATAAGTTGGATGTTGAGTATGTCTGCTGACACAATAGTTTCCTAGTTGGTTAAATTGTCCCTGGAGTGAAATCTTTGGTGCTTTGTTGATGTATTTTGATTGTACCTACCTTCCTACAGACCGCTTATGTTTGTATTCACAGGTTATTATTTTATTTTAGTGACTATAAACAATACCTACTCTACAGAAAAGCATAAATAAAAGGGATATTTCAATAGAGCCCCAGCAGTTTCAACGCCCATAGATATGACTATAGTTTACAAGTAATAAAACTAAGATGGCACGAATCAAAATAAACAACTTTACCTACCATTTATGTTTTTTTTTATAAATACTGCAATTAATATGTTACATATTTTTGTGTGTGACAAGAACACTTAAATCAACATAAATCTGAAAAACAATAGTCAGTCATTAACGTGTTTATTACAAGTTCTATTCAAAAATATTCAGATTGTGAACTGTAAAATGTAGGTACTATTTGTTTGTTGTTGCCCAGTAGTTGTAGATGCCCAGATCATCATCATCAGCCTACAGCAGTCCACTGCTGGACATAGGCCTGTCCTATTGCACGCCATTTGGCTCGATTCTCAGCAACTCTCATCTAGCTACTACCAGCCACCCTGCGAAAGTCGTCGCTCCACCTAGCCTGAGGGCGTCATGCCTAGGTCATGCGTCAGCTGAAACCTCTGATAAACCATTCAATCTTAGAGCGGTTCTGCAGTACGTCCGATCCGAATCCGAGAAATTTCGGTCCGAAGTAGCTATTGTACTATTTGTATGTACATACGATCCGAATTCTGTTCGTCCGAATTTAGAACATTCCCAATTCGGATTGAACTCGGATCTTGAATTCAGATCGGATGCAGTGCAGAACCTCTCTTTAGATAGCATAGAAATACGCAAAGTACACACGATAATCAGTTACGTCAAAGCATTCATTAGAAGTTAGAGAATGATATCCAATCCTCATAGTGCGGTGTCGCGGTTGTAAAGCGGCTTTACCCCGACGACGCCGGCGTTAGGATCCCTGCGACGTTCCTAAAACCAGAATACTCAATTAATATGCTAATAATATGGAGGATTTGACAAGGGTGCGTTGCAAGGTGCAGTAAAACCGAACTCGTGTTGAAATAGCACCGTCTTATCTCTGAACTTGCTAATTATTACTGCGGCTGTGCTATCTTTGTTTTATTAATTCGGGCTTAACTTTTGCATCGGTAGGTAACTGTGGATTATAATAAAAATTAACTTAAAATGTTTGGTATAGTTTTAATTAATAATTTCCAAAAACGGACTTTTATTTAAAGGTCAACACGTTTTTTCTTCCAGAAAAAAAAATTAATATATATTCTAAATGAAAATCTGTAAAAATGCAAACTGCCGTCATCGTGGATTTTTTTTTTGTTGTTATTTAAATATAGATCATTTTAACGTTAAGTAAAAAAAAAACAGTGTGAATTCGAATATTTTTTCTAATTCAGCGAAGTAGTTGAGTAACACACTAACAGTAGGAATGGCTTTCATTTTGAGAGTTCAACTTCAACATCATACGTTGTCGAGCAGACAAATTATTCGAACATATGAAGCAATAGATTAGCAACATCCTCCAAAATGATTCCGATTGTGTTTGATAGTATGTTACGCAATTAGGGTGCTGCTCCAGAAACAAGTCATTACTAATTATCATCAGCAGCTATACGAACAAGTCAGATATGACGTCACTGGTCAAGGTTACAATAAATACGTCTGCACATACTTTCGCACGGGTTGCGTCCGCACCGAAGTGGAGCACCTTTCACCTCTACCGATTACTTAACATGTTACTTTGTAGTCAGTTATTTTACGCACATTATCAAGCCTTCGATAGCTCAGTTGGTAGAGCGGTGGACTGTAGATGTAAAGTAACTGATATCCATAGGTCGCTGGTTCAAATCCGGCTCGAAGGAATCCTTTTTTCCTTTTACAACCCTAGATTTTTTAAAGATAGCTATAGTTTTATTTGTTATTTTCTGTCTTTAAGGTCGCGGAAATGCGCTGGATGTGGAACGCCATGACCGGTCTTTGTGGCAATGCTTAGGAAGGCCTTCGTCTAGAATTACACAGGGTCAAATTAAATTAGCTAGCGAAACTGCATACGCGAAAGGTATCAATATCCAAATACGATAAAATAAAAAGATTTGATGTTTTTTTAGGGGTCAACGACCGCTGGTAGTTTTGTTACTTGAAGTATGAGTTGAAAAAATATGTTTTACCGTATTTAGATACCCATACTGACATCCGTCTGTAAAGCTTACAAAAAAAACGATTTTTAAGCTGATATTTTCGTCATATTTTCGTAAGTGAATACATTAACTGCGGTCAATGACTCCAGAAAAAAAAATATATTTATCATTTTTAGATATCTATACCCATTCTGCGTCTGCGGAGTTTCGCTAGCTAATTTAATTTGACCCTGTATATACGACTTTTAGCCGAATGATGATAATAATGATGAAGTCCGAAAGAATTGTTAAATATTTATATTCATCCTTGCGACAACATCTTTGGGATTGTAGAATACTAAGTAAATGGAGTGTTAGTTTGTGAGCGGACTACGCGCAATAGCTCTGCGCAGTCACATGCACCAGCAAGTAATAAATGCAATGGTCCTCAAGTAGTATGATGCGAAGCTAGGAATTTTATAATGTAGATCATTTCTTTATTTTATTTCACTTCTTATAGAAATGATTAGTATTGCATGATCCATTTCCTTAAATTAACTCAATGTGGCAAAAAAAATATTAGTACTAACTATTATTACTAGCAGTCACCTACGTGTCTTAGACGAATGGTGACACCTTTCGCCTAAGACACCTAGTAATACAATATTTTTATCGTGAGAGTTCATTGAAGCTGATCATTGAATACACATTGCACCGTTGAAGGACAATAAATAAATAACAAATAAATAAAAACCTCCAATTTTACAATGAACGCAAAGGCGATAGACATTATTGACATTATTGTTTTTAAATTGCATTTAAAATCACTGACTATCTCCACTGGCACCCAAGCTAAGATTAAACTTGTGTATTGGGTGCCCTCTCTATTAATACATTTTCCAATTTATACAAACTAGTACGGAGTTACGTTGCGTAAGTATGTAGCTATCGTTGATTATAAAAAGAAAAGGAGAAGAAAATAAAACAATATGCGTATGAGCACTCTATTATCTCACTACTGCGTGGTTTGCCTTCACCGAAGTAGAGCACGTTTCACCTCGTCAGATTGCATAATATGTTTTAATGCACTTACTTATTTCAAACACATTATCAAGCCTTCGATAGCTCAGTTGGTAGAGCGGTGGACTGTAGATGTATATAAAGGCTGATATCCATAGGTCGCTGGTTCAAATCCGGCTCGAAGGAATCTTTTTTTAACTTTTACCACCCTATTTTTTGTTTTGTATGTTTTTTTTTTTGTTTCTCTTGAAATACGTTGCCCCACACTAGGAATTTCTCCTGTATCGTGGGTGCGTTTACAAACATTTTAACTCACATACACAAACAGCCAGACCCGGAACAACTACTTGTAGGCGTATAGCCTACAAGTAGCTGTTCCGGGTCTGGCTAAATATTTGTTCCGTGCGGGAATCGAACCCGCGACACGCAGCGCAGCAGTCAATCGCTTTACCACTGCGCCAACCGTGCCGTCATTTATTTTTATCACTAAGATTGATTTTTTAATGCTTTTGTAAGCTTTCCGTAGCTCAGTTGTACCAATACTAAAATTACTAATACGCTAAGGCTTTGGTTCAAATCCGGTTTGTCAGATTATCATCATTCGTCATCATCTACCTGGCCTTTTTCCTAATCACCAAGGTGGTAAAGCTCTACCAGCAAATTAATTGCTATCATCATTGTGAAAATATAAAACGAGTAATAAATCGAGGGATACATATACTTCTTAAATATTGTGGTCACAGAGTACTGAGAGAATGGAGTGATTGATTGCGGTTGACTGGCGTGGCGTCCGGTGTTTGCACAATCGCTGCGTGTAGTGTAGAGTCGCGACGACGCGGTGACGGTTAGGTACTGAACTACTGACCAACTGATCAGAATGTCGGCGATGTGTTAACTTCCAAAACTTCTCTCTTGTCTTCGCACACTTTATTTTTTTATTGTATAGTTCTTATTTCTTGGTTACTTTTAAATGTGTCGATTTAATTTTTTCCGTCCTCAGAGTGTCTGTTTATAACGTCAAAATCAATACATATCTGAAGGCCAATTCCCGTAACTAAAAACGTTAAAAATCTAGTCACAGTCTCATCTCAGCGGCAATCAATGTCAAAAACTTGTCATAAATGTGAGGAAATTAGAGGAATTTTTACAGATTGAGACTGAGATCAGACTGTGAACGTTCTTAAAACTACGAGAATTGCCCCTCAGAACTCAATGTTAGTTAGTACTTTGGATTGGCCAATAATACCAATTAAGGTAATATTTTCTTGTGACCACTCATTGACAGCTGTCCGAAGAATGCTGAATTTCTGCGTTGCACTTTGGTGTGTTGTTTCACTAACTGAGATTCGATGGCAAAATATGCACGTGAGGAGTGTATGCACTCCATGTTGTCACTACTGCGTGATTTCTCTTCACCGAGGTAGAACACGTTTCACCTCGTCAGATTGCATAATATGTTTGATTGTAGTTACTTATTTCAAACACATTATCAAGCCTTCGATAGCTCAGTTGGTAGAGCGGTGGACTGTAGATGTATATAAAGACTGATATCCATAGGTCGCTGGTTCAAATCCGGCTCGAAGGAACTTTATTTTTAAACCCTACTGTTTTTTATTTCGTTAATTAAGAGACGCTTATGAGTTAAGTTTTTAACAGGCATAAATAAGCCTTCGATAGCTCAGTTGGTAGAGCGGTGGACTGTAGACGTTTAATAGTGGTTATCCATAGGTCACTGGTTCAAATCCGGCTCGAAGGATTTTTTTTTAAATAAATTTCCATTGCCAGAAAAACATTGATGTACGCAAAAGAAGAAGGAGCGTATGCCAATCTAGGCCAGTTAAAACTAAATTTGCTCGGAATTTCTTTCTTTTCTTGAGCCGTTTCTATATAACAAACTAAATAACCTACTTTGAACACATATCCTAAGCAAAACAACGTTTAAAAGAACATTGAATGGCTTCTTTCCTTAGATTCCGCCCAAACTGAAGATCTTTTCACTACCATATCCTAATTTAGTTTTCCAAAAATAACGCACGCAACCTCTTCCACATACTCGTACACACACCCTCACTCCCACATACACATCATACACCCTACACTCTCACATAGATCCTTTGCATATTCCCTACATAAAAAATAAATAAAAATCTTAGTTGCATTATTTCTATTAATAATTTTTAATAAATGATACAATTTTTAATGATTTACGAGTACTAATACTACTTACTTCGATTTCAAACAAAACGTCTTCAGTACAATACTTGAAATATATAAATTGTTAATAGGCCTGGTGACCTGATTTACATGTTTTGTAAAAAACTTAGTTTAGGCACCAGTCTTCCACAAATTAAGTACAAAATTGTATCTGTAGACTAATTTAACTTTAAGCTGTAATTTGTGATAAGAAAAATAAAATCTATTCTATTCTATTCATTGTTTGGTGGATATATATTATATATATAAAAATGAATCCCTATTTCCCTTGGTCACGTCATAACTTGAGAACGACTTTACCGATTTCATCCATCTCTTTTTTTTAAGTTTTCTAATACTTTTTAGAAGGTTCTTACGGAAAAAAAATTAAGAAAGTTGCTTCACAGGATTGCTTTGCAGGATTGAGCTCGTGTGAGTCGAGCCGCACGTAAGTTTAATTTAGTACTAAGGGTTCGTACATGAACATTAAGGCATAATACCTAAGCTTGTTATACTTTTGAACTTAACACATTTGGGATACAAAACAACTTGCTAGCTAACTAATTATTATTTTCCACTTCATACAATTTTATACATAACGAAACAACAGAGGACTGAAAAAGTCAATTTATTTTAGTTATAGTAATCGATACTAATAACAAAGCTAAAGAGTTTGTTTGTTTTTTTGAACACGCTAATCTCTGGAACTTCCAGTCAGATTTGAAAAAATATTTTTTACATCACGCTAGGATCCTTAGAAGCCACCTAACAGTCAGACGGACAGCAGAGGCTTAGTAATATGGTTCCGTTGGTACCCTTTTTTTTTTTTTTTTCAGGATGGGAAATCATCAAATGACCCCTCCCGCTCTGGGTGGAGCAGAAGGGAGTGTCAGACCCTTACTGACTAAAACCCACCCGTGTTCCTTCCTTAGCCCTTTATGTACCAGGGCAGCGGTAACCCTTTCGGACGATCCCGCTACCCTCCGTTGGTACCATTTGGGTACAGAACTCTAAATAGCACCTACCTACCTTGGTATCGTATTACCCAGTAACTGGTTGGTGAAGGTCAGATAGGCAGTCGCTTTATGTAAAATAATGGTACTCAGCTGCATCCGGTTAGACTGGAAGCCGAACCCAACAAGGTTAAGCAGATGTCTACAAGGAAATCTTGACAGAGCACGAAAGTTAATGAAAGTGAGCAGTAGTGGTGAGTCGTTAATTCCTTTAAAAATTGTACATAATCTAATGACATATTCGACAAAAATGTAAACAAATATGAGTTTATGGAAAAATAACTTTAATTCCTACACAATAAAGTTCAGTTTACGCTACAACTTCAAACATTTTTATAACTTTTTCAATAGTGCTAGTCACTTTGAAATCAACTTAATTAACATTAAAATTAAGTTGATATTTGTTTAACTTGAAATAACGTCAATTTTAAACATAAATAAAATTTTAATATAGAAGCATTGCGTCGCGTCGTTATCACATCTGCGTTCATCTATAGTGTGTATGTTGAACAACTTCAGTCTATTTTTATATGAAACTGTTTTTTAGCTATGACGATACAAAAATCTAGCTAGATGCCAAACGAAGCGTTTTTAAACGAGACATACGTTTATTATTTTAAATTACACTATAAGGCTGCGTACACACCACACGCATAGTCAGCTGCGGACTATGAAAATGTACGAAAAACAAAACACGGTCAATCGCCAGCTGAAGGTGTTTTTTTATAAATCTTGAACTAGACGCTCACAGTCCGTGGCTGACTATACGTTTTGGTGTGAACGCAGACTAATTATACATACCATGTCTTTGCAGCCTGTTTTAATCCATAAACGGCATTATCCAACTTATACACCTTATGTTCTTGGCCTTTCTTAACAAAACCCTAGTGATATTTTTTTTTGTTTTTTTTTTTTTTAATCTACTTTCCTATCGTAGGTGTGCGTGCTGCTATGGTATGCTTGAAGAGATTTCTTTAGAAATAAGCATAACCTTTGCACTTATTTTTCTTTTCCATTCTTCTTATCTCTTGATATGTTTGTGCATAAATGGTTAAATAAATAAATTTGAACTAGCGACCTATCGATCACAACCATTTAACATGTAGATGTTCGCTTCCACCGCTCTACCAACTAAGCTATCGAAGGTACACACGACGACATATCAAACTATAGATTTCCAGTTTTAGCTGACCTTGCATTGTATAGACTTTTCGTACAGTAAGAAGTCAGCTTATACCGGAAATGTGTAGCTTGATATGTCGTCGTGCGTACGTCGACACTTCCAATACTTACAACAGAATCTGTCTCACTTTTCTTCAAAGTAATAATAAATTAAAAGAACAAAAAGATTCCTTCGAGCCGGATTTGAACCAGCGACCTATGGATAACAATCTCTTTACGTCTACAGTCCACCGCTCTACCAACTGAGCTATCGAAGGTGCATGAAAGTTGACGAAATTCCACGCCTCCTATTATGACAAGATAAAAGTGAACACGTGATTAAAATTGATGCGATTTAATATAAACAATAGATTAAAATATTTTTTCCGGTAAACTGTACTGCTAGTAAATGTATTGTATCACTTACAAAAGTATATAAATCAATTGTTAATAATACTTACATAATGCTCACTGAAATCAGGTAAATCCAAAACAACGTTGTATTGTTTTTATTGATAGCGGACAGATAACAATGTCAAATTTGAAACAAAGGTGACCTATCATTATTCCACTCGATACACACTTTTTTATCGTAAATCATGTGACTTATAAATAACAGATTGAGCAAATTGACTTATTTTTAATAACCATTGCATGAATTTAGAGCGCCATTTTCAGGTAGCAAGTCTAATAAAAAAGTAAAGGAAACTCAGTTCTCCTCCTACTAACCTAACCAATACTGTGTAACAATATAATTATGATTTAAAAGAGTGTCCGTGGAGTTTCTTGCCCGTTCTTCTCCATAGGTCCCTACTACGCTTTGGAATGGGCAACTAGTCTTCTCTAAACTTTAACTAATCTTTTTGACTGACCGACCTTGACAATTAAAAGTGCCTGTAATTTATTTAAAATAAATAGTGAGTTTGAGTTTGAGTTTGACTAATCTCCTTCCTCCTACCAAACCAAATAATTCATAAGTCAGAGAACCATCATCTACCTAGCCTTTGCCAACTGTTTGGGTCAGTTTCCAGTCTAACCGGATGCAGCTGCCAGCAATACCAGTATTTTTTCATGGACCGACTGCCTATCTGACCTCCACAACCCAGTTACTGGGCAATATCCCCCTTGGTAAGACTGGTTGTCAGACTTTCGGGCTTCTGACGATCGGTAACGATGGTCAAAGATCTACGAATGACTGTCGGGACCAACGGCTTAACGTCCTTTCCAATGCACGGAGGGGTCTTGGAATGTAAAGATGGTCACCCATCCACGGTCCAACCGCGGCAAGCATAGCTTAACCTGATCGATCGATCCATGCGGCTGTTATTACTTAGGCAAAAGCCCCTCCATAGGTCTGAGGGCCATTACTTTAAAATCTGTTTCCTATCTCAAATTGACTCTGCTAACTCTATGTAATGAGAACCCTACAATCAACCTAATTTATGTGTGTCTGAAACAACGTTCGTTAAAGTGTAACAATGTACAAGTAGATACAATATCTACTGAATAGCGAACAAAACTTTAGTTTGCACGCATTTTGAACGACACGACGCGACGCGACGCCCGGAAGTGGTGACGTTGTCGTCTAGAACTCAGACATACAATACCTACTACCCTTCGTCTTAAAGGCTAGAAAGATTGACTCACTATCCATTGAAACCTTACTACCCTACTAGAGTAGTTGAAGTAACACAAACACAGCAATGAACACAAAACAACGGGCAACTAAAGGAGTTAATTTCACCGCAAAGTGAGGTCGAATCGCGGCTAATTTGAATAGAAACTGTCGCGGCGGCCGGCGATAGTCGCGCCGTTTCCGACCCGTCCCGTATCGGACGTATGAAACGACCCCTAACGAGTTCCCGAAGAATTCGGCCTGTGAGTTACATCACTTGAACACGTAAATGACTACTTCGTACGAACTTCGAACCCAAGTTGTAACAGTCGTTACCACGTTCCTTAATTATGTTCTTATTCTTTATATGATTTTATTGCTGAATTTGCTGTACAGTCACGAACACCAATATGTCAACACTTGGCAACTTTCAATTGCGATTTTTTCGTGAAATAACGAATGCAGCCTTGAAACACGACACATTACATAAACCCATGGGTTTGAAAATGCTATTTTAGTAACAACATAAAATTGCATTAAAAAATAAAGGAGTAAATCGCTTTTGAATAAAGCCGAGTGAATACATACTTTTGCTCGTGACTGTACTACATATTGCTTACAAACACAGACTTATTTGATTATAGGTAGTTACATGGTTCAATTGAAATTGTTTTATTGGAATAACTAGCTGCGCCCCGCGCGTATCCTATATGTTAATCCTGGTTATAAAACATCTGAAATCCGTTCAGTAGTTTTTGCATAAAAGAGTAACAGACATCTATCCATCCATCTATACAAACTTTCACGTTTATAATATTGGTAGGATTGATTTACATAAATATTTACAAAATAGGGCCTTAAACTAGAGGTAGAAAAGAAATAATTGGATTCTACCTGAACTAGGAATAAACCTGTATCTCAGTTATCTTACTCAAGTGTTTAAACATAAGTATTATCTAAAATTAATACAAATAGTAAATAATTTATCTACTTTAATTATGGTTACATTCAAATTAAGCAAAATAGTTTGCTACTTTTTTGCATCATCATAAGACATTTTTGCAACCATATTCTATTATGATTTTTGCAATGTTACATTTTTAATAAGGTCTAAGGCTAACTACGAGTTAAATATCAAAACGTTACCTAACTATCGTAAATCTAAATAAGGTCGTAACTAAAACAACAACAACAATAGTCTAGCAATATAAAAAAGTCAATTTCTTTTTACTTTACTATTAAGTTGCTTCAGGGTACAATATCATAGGACTGTAATTTTCTTTTTAAAACACAATTTTATACAAAGAATTCTCAAGTAACAGGTAACATTAAGAACACCTGCTAGCTAATGATTCCCTCTTCGTTGGAATAACTTATCTGCATAAAAATGGAAATATACTGGAAAGGTAAATAGGCATTTTGCAAACAAAATTAATAAAGTTTTTAGAATCTTTTGCTTCTTTAGTTTTGTTAAATCCTGAAAGTTTTGAAGTTACAAGTAGCATAATCAGCCTATAGCATTCCCACTGCTGGGACACAGGCCTCCTCTCTGTGAGAGGGAGTGGACCATAATCCACCACGCGGGCCCAGTACGGGTTGGTAGATGTCGCATGTCTTCGATTTTTTTGGTTCTAGGACATGCCGGTTTCCTCGCGATGTTTTCCTTCACAGTTTTGAGAGCAGTGGTGATGAAATAAATTACAGAAAGTAAAGCGCCTGCCTGGGTTCGAACCCACGACCTACAACTCGTAAGTCGGGGTCGCTATCACTAGGCCACCACAGCTCTTAAAAGTTAAAAAGAGAAATTACAAGTAGCTTAGTTGATACTCCACGGACAGTGATCATGACTCAAGCAGTCAAGCCCCAGTCAGCCTTGACGGACAGCTGACTAAAACAGACTGAAGTTTACCTAAATGGTAGACACTTATCAACCTCAAAGGCATCTACAGGCCACTTTATTAATATTACAGTTAGCCGTCAGGTATCACAAATTCACGTTAAATTGACAGCAATCATATCAAAGGGCAGCCATAAAGATCAAACAGGCACTTGTCAAATAATTCAGGGGCGGCCCACCGTCGTCAGCCCACCACTTAGCATAAGGTCAAACTGACATTTGGAACAACATTTACGTCGTCACCGATTCATAACATTGTGAGGAAACGTACGTCACGCAACACAGATTATAGTGATGGGCATTGTGACGTATCATTATTTATTTAGACTTCTCATAAGCTTTAGGTTCATGTGGTCACATACTGTGCCAGGATATCAAAGGTCAAACTAAAGGGTTTGTTACAGGAAATGGTATTGAATTTATGATATAAGGGAGTATGATTGTATTGAGATGGTAGAGAGATGGTATTTCAATGGGAATCAGACGTGTACTGAAGTGGTGTTAAAACTAAAACCAAAAGGTGTAGCTTAGCGATCAATGCTCGTGCCTTCTCGGTATGAGAAGAGGTATTTGCCATGCCATATTAAATTATGGTCCTTAAGATTCTACACTACATTATATACTTGACTCTGAAGACATCAAATTAGAAAGACAATGTGATAAGCTTATATCACTCCTTTGGCATTTTAATATATCGACCACCCCCTCTGCTTCACAACCCTATTCGCCCACCTTTTAGCATAAACAGAAGGGTAGCAAGTACTCGAGACGGAATTGCCCTGTCAAAGCCTTTACTAAATTATTAATACGTAACTTTGAAAAGAATGCTTAATTTAATTACAAAAGTAATTTTTAACTACTGTTTAACACGAAACGCGTTGAAGAACGTGCTAACTATTGCGTTTGGTGAGGTCAACACTATTATATTTTTATTATTAATTTCTACTATTACGTCGACGTTAGATTTATGTTCCAGTCATAACTCATTTTAAATCGGTGTATTAGGCTTTTGTACTATTGTAACTTAGTTAAGTTACACTTGGGGTAGATGTTTAAAGGAGTTTATTAAAATATTTCGTTACGTGTTATAAAGTCATTTAAAGAAAGGAATATGAACTGAAATACTTCTGTTTACGAGGGAGTTTAAACAACTCAAACACATTTTAAAATAAAATAGAACTTCCTGTGCAGCAACGGCCTTTTACACTGATAAGAAACTTTCCAACGGCTTAAAATATACTTAGAAGGTAAGTGGCCTAATCTACTGTAAACTTACAAATCCATTTAAGTCGTATCAATCAAAAATACTTCCGCTAATTTACGATGGTACCTAATTAAGTCAATCTCCCATTAAATCCCCTTTTCTTAGCGACTCGTCTCTCATCTGGAGGCGCATAAAACGCGCGAAAACCTAATGCCATTTCACGCCGGAGTAAACCTTTCTCTCGGAGTTAACGTCTATTTAAACTCGGCTTAAGTTAATCGATCGAGAAGGCCCTTAATTATGGCTTTATCTTAGCGGCAATGAAGATCGAAGCGGGCGAATCTGAACTGACTTGAATTGGCGGAGCGCACAGCATGTAAATACAGGTGTAGATGCGCTACTCTATGATTTAGATAGATAGATATACATTTTCATCAAATAAAAAGTAGATTTTGGACCATAAAAGTCCGTTCTGTATCTCGTTAAAATCTGTGGTAATATTATAAAGACGTTAAAGTGAATTTGTATGTAGGGCCGTAGTGGGTAATCTTCGGAACTACTGATCCGATTCCGAAAATTCTTTTACTAATAGGAAGCTACAGTATTGCCGAGTGTCATAGGATATATTTTATGTTAAAACAAGGAATTTCTAGTCGTGTACAGAAGCTAGTTAAAGAAAAAAATGTTGAAGAAAATAATTTAATGTTCATTTAGTTATTGGCAATATTTTACTTCCGCTGAAGACTCATCTTACCACAACATTATCTACAACAAGCGCTACACTATTGAACAGTAAAGAATGGCTAACATATCTACCTTATTCCTATAAAATCTTACTGAAAATTACTTAATCTAAGACCAGTCTACAAGTTCTCGGTACATGTCAACGTTTACTGTCGGGAGGGCTTTGTCTATCCGAATTAGCGTTGAACCGCTAACCGAGAGTGTCGTCGCCGCCATATTAATATTCATAATCGACGCTCCTTGCCGTTACGTTCAAACGTGGAGGTAGATACGTTAATTTAATACGACTTTCTTGAGTGAAATTGATGTTAGTATTCAGTTGTACGTGTGCTGGTATGGATTATTTACTGTCTGCCTTAAATGCTTATAATAATTCTCGATGTTGGGGGCGCACGGACGGCTCAGATCTCAAATATGCGGCACCTCCCCACAGACAATAGCCCACCTTCCATGCTGCGCTGCATGCCCTGTCACCTGTGCACTTGATGATCTTATGGCGGCGTCAGTGAGCCGAGTTCGTGCAGCTGAATTTTGGGCCAATTTTTTTAAAACATTTTGCCCTCTATACGCTAAGAAGAAGAGTTTCGAAGTTTATTTAAGGAAAAATAAGAAGACCATACTCAAAAGGAAGTAGGTAATGTTTTCAGATTCAGGTAATGTTCAGTCTCTTAAGAAACAACAATCATACTTTCTTATCCCAATAAATACTTTTTCTTTTTTTTCGTATCTACCGCACAAGACTTTTTTTTACGGCATGTTTTTTTTATCTGTACAAATAACACGGTGTACAGCAGTGTCTATGACTTGCGTTTCCGCGGCGCGCGATACCCGCTGGGACCACAAACCCTAATTATGTCTGAAACAATACTCCAGCTTATTTTTACCCATTTTGTGCTCAATCATAATTACCTGCGCCTTCCTAAGGGAAACATTGCTACGGGAAATCATCGCAGAACCTTCCAGGCATTTTATTATGATAAGAAAAAATATTTACCTTCGAGATTTCCTTAGAATTAGGCTTGCATTTTTTTTCGTCCTTTTATAATAATATACCTAGAGTTAAGAACAGATGACCGAACATGGATGGTAAATGGGTGATATGTTGGGCAGGTGCAGACCCACAGCATAATCTTCTCTTTATAAACGAGATCATGAATACCTATTGTACTTTCTCTACAAATAGTAAAGTATAGGTACAGTGGAACAATCTAATTGGTTTACATTTTATATGTGTGGGTGAAGTCATAGCTAGGCACACAAACACTAAATAAAACGAGCGAGCTATGTGTTTAGTAGTATGCGTATGGCAATAGTAATCATTAATTGATGTTACCGAATGAGATATAATATTATATTACTATAGCAACCTTTGCCTTGGCTTGGTCTTTGGTCAGTGAACGAGAAGTCGTAAGTTCAAACCATGTCTGCAGCAAATGTCTTTTTCTTATTGTATTCATTATTTTGTTAAAACATTACTTAAAAGTTGAATTTATAACGATTCGATCCCCTTCATGGATGAGTAATGAAGTTTACAATGTTTGAGACAGCCACGGGACTCTCAGGCCTTTTTATTTTGACTGTTCAGAAAATAAATACCGACAAATTAAAAAAAAAATGTTTTTAAGCACTCTATTTTATTTAAAAAAATTGCGTTCTTAGTTGTCAGTCTACGAGTATTTGCATTACTGAGTTAATTGATTGCTACTCTTATTCGTTTGCGGATTTATTTCTGTGGATTCAACCATGCAACATTTATTAATGTTAAAAAAGGCAGAAATCGTTGTTCTGCATGAGCAAAACGTAATCTATACATATGTGAAATGGCAAGGCGCCTAATGATATCGGTGAGTAGCGGTTTGATATTACGTTGATAGTATACGTACTTCAACTTAACCAACTCGCCTCCACTTTCAACGTTTACCTAGGAGTAAATTAATGTATCTTTAGTGCAATACCTACCATAGTTATAATATAGGTATATTATCATAAATGTATTATACTTTTTTTTTGTCTAAGATAATTATGATAAAATTAACTTGGTCCAGCCCATTTTTGTCCTACGACGGCACAGGCCTTTAGACAGATTAAAGGTAACGAATAACGAAAATAAAAATAGATTATTATGTTTACCAATGTCAGTGCATTTTTTTTTAAACGTTGCCCTACACTAGGAATTACTCCCGTATCGTGGGTGTGTTTACAAACATTTAAACTCACATACACAAACAGCCAGACCCGGAACAACTACCTGTAGGCAATACAAATATTTGTTCCGTGCGGGAATCGAACCTGCAACACGCAGCGCAGCAGTCGGTCGCTCAGCCACTGCGCCACCCGTGTCGTCAAATGGGATCGAACTCATGTCGTTTAGCTTACATCAGTAGCTATCGCAGGCGCTTACACTAATTAGCTATGCAAACCTTGTTATATTAGACTAAAATATGGGCTCATATTCCTTCACTGTGAACCCGTTTATTTTATCTTTAACCGCGTGTGTATATTACGTATACCCACACAATAATAATGACAGTTACCGATGTATGCGCTATGTAAACTAATTAACTGTGCCGACTGTACCTAACTTCCACAAAAATAATACCGACACAATTCCAATAAAGCTGTTCATTTAAGAGTTCGATCGTTAAGTCAATATATACACGCCATAAACGTTGTGCACAATAAAAAGCCTTTGAAATCAAACAACAGCTCAATAAAAGCGTACGCAATTACCTGCTTCTCGCATATTTATCTTTTTCCGCGATATAAATGCTTTGTGGGGGCCCAACAATGGCTGCGGGGCGCCAACCACGGGAAGCTTTATAATTTTTTAATTAATACCGTCGAAAATATCAAAGTCATTGGCCGTTCTGCCTACTAGTGGGGAATGCTATTAAATTTTGATAAAGTTTTTTTCATGAAGCATAAAGCGTTCCACTCTTTTAGGGTGCACTTTGGTCGCCTCATTGTCAAACAAATACGTCTACATTGTACCCTTTATTTTAATGAAAATCAAGCCTTGTTCAATACAGATTAAAAAGCAGTGTTATTGACTTTGTCAATTCTATTCAAATATCTGTTAATGGGCAAGTTTTTTATTTTTTTACTTAACTATTATTTATTGTATGTTTAGATAACTAAATATTTACACTAGGTACCAAATTATATACAAAAACAAAAGGACACTTAAGCGGCGAAGTACTCAGAGTCTAAGTCAGAAGACTGGCAGCATTGCCACGTTAAGTGGCAATGCTAATTCTTTAAGTTTAATTTCACCAGGATTCTAACAAGTGCTTTGTGTGTGTTAAACACTTAAGAAAATATTATGATCACTCAATAGGACAATCGTCTTTCATCTGAAATCGTTTCACCCTCAAACAATTATCCTTTATCAATATCACTCAAATATTTTAACGACTTGCCGTCAAAATGATTCGAATCTTCACCCAAAAACAAAGTTAACTCAATCGAAAAATGTGTTACAATTAACAAGAGATGTGGAGGGGAGCCCTTAAACCGACGTTTTCCTGCGGGTTTTCCTGATGAGTGACTTTCACGGTGACGACACGACAAAGCCGGGACCGCCGGGACAGACTGACACGGGCTTCCAATACAATAACTTCATTAAACACAAAATAATGGTATCGATCTGTTTGCTCCTTATATTAGCAAATTTTTATTGTATGTATACATAACTAACTATTTACACTATATACTAAATTAAATCACTAAGGGCTGATTTTTTCAATCATCTGATAACTTTTATTCGAGGAATAAAATTGACGTTTGACAGTTTTTGTATGAAATAACTGTCAAAAATTCAAAATTATTCCTCGAATAAAGATATCAGATGATTGAAAAATCAGCCCTAACTAACTTACTAAACAAATAAATACAAAAACAAACGACACTAATGGCTGATTTTTCAACCATCTGATTACGTAACGAAAGTTATCTGGCGAGGGCTGATTTTTTCATCGCCAGATAACTTTTATTCGAAGAATAAAATTGACGTTTGACAGTTTTTGTATGAAAAACTGTCAAAAATTCAAAATTATTCCTCGAATAAAGTTATCAGATGATTGAAAAATCAGCCCTAACTAACTTACTAAACAAATAAATACAAAAACAAAGGACACTAATGATTGATTTTTCAATGGAAAAAGCATCGCTGTCATCCGGACACGAGCCCAGAAGACTGGCAGCATTGCCACATTGAATGACAAGAGACACAATAACTTTTTCTATTGTTACCGAACTTAATAAGCTTGCCTAACTGACGAGGGGTTATAAACAGACAATTATGAAAAAAAGAAGTACGAACTGTCAGTAGTACGAACTGATTGATTTTACAGCTTCTGGCTGTATGCTCCGAGTCTCAATCTTACTCCAAAATTCATATGAACCCAAGGGTGCGAATACAAGGCCGGTCAATCATCAGCCACTACGAGTCAACCGTATAGTGCTAGACATGACTAATTAGTATCATAGTAATTATGATAATCATAACAAAGTATGGTACAGTGATACCACATTGAAAAGTAACCTGTAGGTACTTAATAAATACTTAAATCGTAATTCCCATCCTTTCCCCACAAGCCTTCCAGACCGACCAATTCCACTCACATTTACGGTCAAAGGTAAATCGATGTTCGAATGTCTGATAAAATTTTATTACACCCGATGACCACCGAAATTAGCGTCATTGAGCAACGCTCATGCAAATTGCCCCCCTGCCCTCACCCCCTATAGAAATTTACTGTAGGTAATTGATTTAATAGTCTTCTTTGTTCACGACTAATGGACGGACACGCTATGATTCGAACAGCGAGCCTTCTATTGAATACATTTTCATTAAATTTAGAATTGGCTTGTTTTATTGTTGAGTGAGTTATGGGGGAGAATTGGGTAATGTCCTGGAAAATATTTTATCTCATTAATTTTTTTGTTAGAATTTTAAATTTATGCCAATCTGAACAACAAGCGATGTGATTACGTGGGTATCAATAGAAAACTTTGAACCTCGTCAAGTTTCAAACGGCATACTCTTGCAAATCAGATTTTATTAACACACACAAAAAGACACTGCAAGTAAAATAACTGCATCTATTTGCAATCAAAAACACAATTTCCGGTTAGTTTTAAATATAATTATTTCAGTGTTGCAAGGCTTATAATTATGGCCGGCACGATAACAGCGGCAGGTAACACAGTCTTGGGGATGACGTGACACGAAAACTTTAAAAATAACAGCTAAACATCACACTACCAATCAAAAGCTTTCGTGTGTTCCGGTTTTAAACATTTTAAAATACCCTGCACCTACGTTGTTTGAAAGCAAATAAAATGGTGTTTCTACTTACAGGTGTTATTAAACTGGCACACTTTTGAAGTCGAGTCCCTTGTGACGACATCGACATCAGCTGACCTATTCTATAAAAATCTCACCGTGAAAACTTAGGTGAAGTAGCTTGAACTGAGCTGTCAATAGTGACAATCCCTAGCATTAAAGTTTAAACCAAGATACTAATTTGACAGGTGTAATGTCAAATTTCTAGAAACGCAAACCGAAAAGACTTAAATGTCAGATTAGTATCTGGGATTAAAAATACGTGTTTAGGTGGAATTATATGTAGCTTACTTCGAGCTAATTTTTCACTGTGAGACTTTTGCAGAATACATGAGTTTGGATCTCAAGGAATTCCATATTTATCATTACTTCTTAGTAATGGGAAATGGAAATGGGAAAGCTTCCAAGACAGTCTAATTAGCTACGATTTATCTCTATGTTATATTCAAAACTGGACCTGTAAACATGGTTTTTCTTTTATATAAAATCGTCTTTTAATACGAATTCGTAACATGACCTCTTTTGTTAGTGGAGTCACGTTTCAATCACATATCAAACTTAGTTTATCCAGGCGAAATCGAAAGGAAGAAGTGGGTGAAAATTTCCACCAAACGAACTAAATTATTCAAAATACGCATACGTGTTTATGATAGCAAATATTATTGTAAGCAAGATTTTGGATCACAATAGTATTTTTTACGTATTGTTCGTGATATTCATAGACTTGCTTTTTGGTAGGCTTTCGTAGCAGTAAAGATACAAATCACAACACCACTGAAAATATGTTAAAATAAAGCGCTTGAAACATGGCTTGAAGATATTATGTTGGTGAGCTCAGTGACACTAGTGCACTACATAAAGATGTCTATAATTCCACCCCTGAGTGGGTCAAAGAGGGGGTTGAGTTTTATTTACGAATGAAGTCACGGGCAACGTATACTTACCTACTACAATTATTATGCATCGACTGAAGCAATATTAACTGGAAAGATGCCATGAAAATGCTGCCATTTCTAATATAGCAGGGGAAACTCAAACAAAAGTACTAGCACAAACTCCACAACACGAATGTATGTTTTCTTAACCACAAAGTGTAGTTCACAGGCGACAAAACCACGATATGAACAGCTCAAAACAAAGGGGCTGTTACGTTTTATTGCGTGCAATCGGCGCCAGTAAACTCGAGATAGTACTCCTGCCAACAATTAAAGGGAGAAGATAAAGCCGACGGATTTTCACGACTCCTTTACCTAATAATATAAAGATATCTGCGTTAAGTACGAGGTTTCATGGAGTTATAATCCCGCTGTTAGTCATATCTTACAGAAAATTAGAGTTTGACTGTGCAGCTGTTATTGAACATAAATATACGATACTAGCTGCGCCCCGTGGTTTCACCCGCATAAGTCTCGATCCCGTAAGAATAAAAGTATAAAAAATATAACATGTTATTCCCGCCAGGCGTCTACCGGTGTCACTTCTCACCGCCGTAAACAGCACAGAGTAGTACCTACTATAAAGCGTAACCAGGCCATGGTCTACCCATGAGCCAAATTTCATCCAAATCCGTTCAGCCGTTTTAGCGTCAAACCGTAACAAATAAATCTACAATAAATCAAATCTTTTCTCTTTATAATGATATATTTTGGATTACTACCAACTTGTTATCTAAGGAAGGATATATTAATTCCCGATTGCACATTTATAAACTATTCCTACAGGCTGTCCACGGTCTACGCGGGCCTACGATCCCTACGTACCAACATGACATACTTATACCTATATTAATAAGATATAGGTAATCAAGTATATCAACGTGTTATCTAGAGAACGAAATATTAAAGGATTATTTTCTTGTATCTAGGAGGTAGACAGAACCATAGCTGGTTACTACGTTGTATTGCCAATCAAAGCTCGTATTCTGCGGTCTCAAATAATATAGTGTGTACAATATTCTTTTTAAAATTCATGCTGCGTTAGAAATAGGCAAAAACTCTTGCGTATAGGTGTCGATTTGATAGGGCTTTGTGAAAAAATCTCCGCTCTATATGCGGAACGCACCGCAATCTGATATGGCGCGTGCCCGAGTCGCGGTTGCGATAGTGATGATTTATATTTTGACAATACATCGACGCATTTAATAATACAATTATATAAAAATAGCGATTTCATTCTTTAAATAATACAATATTTAATGAATGTATTCCAGTCTTTTCATAACATTAATTTGCTACAGGAATTTTCAAAGCGAATCCATAAATTAAGCAAAATTAATATCGGAATACTTTTCGAATTCCACGCATACTAGTACATATAAGTAGACTATTCAGGTCAACACTATCATCGAATATCCATACAATTGTACAACAAAACCTCACCAACGCGAATGAAATCGAATAGAATCAGTCAATAGCGCGGATTGGTATTTGCGCTGGAACAGGGTTGCTTCTGCCTGAGCAGGCGCGTCCGCAATCGCGTCCCGCTGTCAACACGCGCCCATTGTGTTTAATATTTTCAGCTCTTTTTTATAAATCCTTTGATTTCGATATGCGGGTGTGCGTTCAATTAAACGACAACCTAACAATTTCAAAAGTAGTATAGCTAGATGTGTAAGGCTGCGTAAACTTTTAATTTTTTAATTGGTGCTAAAAATTACGGAGTTTATTTATAAACGTTACCTACTTAAGTTTAAGTAATGAATAGCGACCGTTTAACCATTTAACGTTTAAACGTCCCTTAACTTTAAGCAATGTTTATAAATACAGGGGTATATTTTTACAAAATAAATACCTCATCATTCGGGCAGTCCGTTACCAGAAAAACAAACATTATTTATGTAAGATTTTCTTCCCGTAGCATGCACCTATTGTATGGTGCGGGCACATTAGTCTCAGACCGCAAAACACACGAACAATTCAACAAAAACAAACGTGAGGATTGCCTCTGAGAGGCGATAATTTGTCAGGTGCGACGCGCTCAAAGAATAAGCGTGCAGATACGACACTGCAAAGAAAATTATATACAGGTGCTTAAGAATCCTATGCCTAAGTGCTCATACACACGAATGACACACATCGACGGCAAAAGGAACTGCGTCGACACCCGCCAACGACGTCGACAATATGCCGCTCGTGTATTTGAGCACCGTACTCAAATACCCGGGCGACACCTTGTCGACGGCTGCGGTTGCTTCTGTCATCGACGCGTGTCACTTGTGTGTATGCACACTATACGTTTTTGTTAATTCCCGATTCCACATTTCTGAACTATTAATTTGCTATGGGCCTACGGCCTACGCGCTACGAGAGTCTACGACGCCCACGAACTTTACGCCTTGACTGTAGAATAAGAAAATTATGTTGTATGTTGGGTTGTTGTTTTAGCCAGAGAATATTATTTTACTTGTTTATGTGCATTTTGCAGACACAAAACATTCAAATCCTACTTCCTACTGATAATATTATAAATGTGAAAGTTGGTATGGATGAATGGATGGATGTTTGTTACTCTTTCACGCAAAAACTACTGAACGGATTTAGATGTAATTTAACACAGAGATGGTTTATAATCAGTATTAACATATAGAATACTTTTCATCCCAATATTCCCACGGGATCGAAACTTATGCGGGTAAAACCACGGGACGCAACTAGTAAAAAATTTATTGTGGCATGTAGGCAAGAAATGAAGAAAATACCGTACAAAGCTTTTCTTTGGCTGGTTGCGTGGGAACACCACACCGGTGGCGAGGCGGCCCGCTAACGTCTTCTTCAAGGGGGATGAAATATCTAAACGCGAGTCTCTTAATGACTTTCATTTATTTCTCTCCCGAATCTCGTACTGAACGGTGGTAATTATTGCGTTTCCAGTAGGGTTATTAAGTTTTGCTCCGGTTAGAATGAGAAATGGCCACATTTATTCGATGTTCAACTTGATACCTTTGAGCGGCGAAGGGCTGAAAATTTAATTTTAGATGACGATATTATGACGTAATTATTTTAATTGTGGTGCGCCATGGTGGTGGTATTAAAATTGTGCGATGAATTGAGGCGTTATCTTTTTATGATTTATGGCGTGATTTTTGCCTGAATGATCCCAAAATGAAACGAGAATAAATTACCTTATTTCTCTCGAGAGTCTCGGTGGGATGATTGCGTAATACACTATCAGTAGCAATGGCTTTCATTTTGACAGTTCAACAACATTCATTGTGTTATTTATGTTGTTGAACGGACAAATTTTTCGAACAAATGAAGCAATGGATTAGCAATATCCTTCAAAATGATTCAGAATGAGATTGATATGTGTTACGCAATTAGGGTGCAATATACAAACAAAAAATAGTAGGTAGGTAAATGAAAATAATGTAGATTTTTTTTTGATACTCACTTCTCTCTGTTTGAGAATAGGCATGTGCCCTGAAGTGGGACATTAGCCCGTTTTTTTTTTACCTTACCAATCTGAGTAATTACCGTAGATAATAGCTACTTCACAGATACCTAATCCACAATGAAACAAATGAACTCGCACAAATCTCATCAGATCTACATAAATAAATCGTCTCAATAGGTAATCGAGTCATCTGAAACAAATGGCGAACTTACTACAGATTAGATCGGACGAGCGACGCATCTAATTGTCCGTCCCTAATCCCGGACGGCGGCAATCTATCAGGTTCTTTTACCGGTCGTCCCCCATTTCAGTTGTAAAGACCTACTCAACAACTTTGTTTGGGAGTCTATCGGAATGATCCTTTTTATTGACAGTTGTTACTTTATTTAAGTCATCATCGCCTGTCTAGCGTTTTCCCAACTTTGTTGGGGTCAGCTTCCAGTCTTCAGTATTTAAGTGTCTTTATTTACTGACATCCAACGAACAGCCTAAACCACTGGGTGTAGCGCAAGAAGCATGTAGCACACGAGTTCTTTATAATTATAACGAAGGTTAGCACAAAACATTGATTTTCGTAAATTTCTCCCCTAATGGGATTGAATAGGGGATTAAATTTTGTATAGAAGTTCATTATTTTTAAAGTTATAAATGTGGAGGTTGGTACTTGGTCTTGTTTTTCTTATACTAAATAAGTTGACTTACCTACCTTATATAAATCACTTTTGTCATACCTATACTTATGAAGGTACTCGTATAAAGATGGCTCGGTTGGTTTTGGTCAGTCGCAAAGCGATTGTCTTTTCAGTATCGGTCGCTGATTCGATACTTGCAGTGGACCGTTTTCATGGCTTTTATATCTGTGATTCGTGCAGCAAATAGCATCCATAACACAAAAGAAATCCTAGTGTACCTACAGAAAAATGTTTTGTATTATTCAGAGATTGATTGAATCATAGGGCATTCGGATTTAGAGCATTGGGAGCTTATCAAAAAAAAATATGACGGACAGTGCCTTACACAAAAAAAAATAAAAAAATCCCACAACAGAAAGAAGCACATTCTACATGATCCTACAGGCAATAAATCCCATGTGTAGTATGATAATGACATCAGTATTTCATTGTCAAGAGACGATACAAAGTTTCAAAGCGTTCTCATATTTTGCGCAAAGCTCGAGGCGCTTGCAAATTCTGAACTTTACCGAGATAACACGCCTCGGCTAAGCCTACCGTAATAAGCTCCTCCTTCGAGCTTTCAGTGTTTACTTTTGGGCGTGTTGTTGTTTAACAGCCTTCAATATTTATTATATTAACCCTGTTTATGCTTTAAAAGCAGATTCTTTGTTTACTGACGACCTGTTGCAATTTGGATGGGCTAGCTGAGGTACCTACAGAAACTGTTCTGGTTGCGATCTGCTTGCTTGCAATAGGTAACTGTCGCATTCTTCAAAAATGAGATAACAATTTGTAAAAGGGTCAATTTCAAACACTAATTTATAATTGTACTAGCAGCGCCCCGCGGTTTCACTCGCATAAGTTACGATCCCGTGCGAATATCGGGATAAAAACTATCCCATGTGTTAATCCTGGTTATAAACTATCTGTGTACCAAATTTCATCCAAATCCGTTCCGCAGTTTTTGCGTGAAAGTGTAACAAACATCCATACGTTCATCCATGCTCACAAACTTTTGAGCTTATAATATTAGTAGGATATTTTATTGAATGCTTAACTCCAATAACTTATTGGATATTTCTAGTTCAACGGTTTGTATTGAAATTAAAAATTCTCCACGTCTCTGACATTTTTTGTCAGCCTTATGACAAGAAAACCTGAGGTAAATTTTCATACCGTCCCTCATAAACATAACTTACAACGTGTCAAATACCTGTAGGTAATAGGTATATGGTTGTTTATAGTGTGTACACACGTCACGCCAGTCATCCGAGGCAGGCGGGCGATTTGCGCCTGCCTTCAGTTATGCGTCGCGCGCGCCTTACACGTTGCTATCAAATTTCTAAGTAACACAGCTAGGTAGATGCTCTACTTCAATATTTGTATTTATTTTGAGAGGATTTAGTTTAGTGTAAGCAACACATATCTACCGACGTTTAAGTCTTCCTGACACGGCGGCGAAGGATTTTGTGCGCCAACTCTTTCCATTTTTAATTTATACTGAGGGAGTGTAAATTAAAAATGGAAAGAGTTCATCATCCATACAAAAATATTTACTAGAATATATCATCTTGCTACGTATATTGAATTACAAAAGATCAGTTCAACTAAAAGAAGGCTATACTAACATTGCATGACCCAAGGCGTCTTGCACTAGGTACGTTAACTAGGAGTTCTTGCTTGGTGCAAGTCTTTACTGATTAATCTATCCAGAGTGACGGCAACATAAATTAAATTGCAATGCCCCTAAAGTAGAGCATACATGCTAAGCTCACACACCTACAGTGGCCTCAACTCCAAATGCCCGGAGGCCGCCTCGAGGCACGAATGCCAAGACAAACCGAAATCTTATCAAACGACCGCCATGTTGGTCTCGTTAATAAGCAAAACTGCACACAGGGGCCGCTATAATTCACCTGAAGGCTGTTTGTGGAACATTGTAAACACTAGAGAACCTGTAACTCAACCATGAACGCTACTGACGTTTACGGTACAGAACTACCGACTATATGCTGACATTATTTATTGGGTAATTCAATTGCATACCAACGTGCCTTCGTGAACTCGTGCTGTATAATTCTCTGGCTTTTTTCTCTTCTTGTTTTCTTGTACAGTCTCGAACGCATCTCAAAAGGAAAGTATCGGTAACTGAAAATTAAAATCAGAATACAATAGGAAACCGTAAGAACGTACCGAAGCTCCTCAATGTCTTAAAGACCCTTTGTTATTTGTTCTTTAATAAGAATTTTCTCATAATACTTTTCTGAAGTAAAAAATTGAAGTTTTTTACATCATAAATTATGTTAAACAAAGCATGATGTTTAATTGGATGTTGAGAATTGTGACAATTCATCCCGCAGCCGACACTTTGCGCAGAAAATTTCGATTAAAACAAAATCGGGGCGGCGGGTCTCATGGGAGCGGTTCATTTTATACCAATTAGTTAGCTACAGGCAGTGGATTCGTCACGAGTGAATGAATACCCCTTTGAATTGTAGCTGTTTTACACGACACGACTTCTGAAGTCCAATTAGACAATACATAAACCCAGTTTCCGATACCTGAGTTCCCATTAATAATTGGGCTGTTAATTGTAAATCTAAAATACCCTTTGCATTTGGGTAAAAACACAATTCACTCGATTTAGTTACGTACTTACTACTTTAATACTGTTTTTTGTGGGGGAACCGACGTAAATATTATTGTTCGAATTTTCTCGTTGAGTGATATGATTTTTTAATCTTTAATTTTTATCTCTTATGTAGTTCTAAATATTGAATTTTCATGAATCTATCTAAACATTAAAGACCCGAACACTGCTTATTGAATTTAACGCCCAGCGCTTAACATCGGATCGTAACCAAATCGTATCGTATTAAACAGTCCCGCGTTACTCTAACTTGCTCATCTAAACCGAGTTGTCGGGAAATCGGCAACAAAACGGCCATCCAGCCAAGTTCAGACAATAAACAGTCGCAGATAACGGAGAGAGTTGCGTTGGCGCTCATTGTTGAACAACTTTGTGGGCGACGAGCTGACTGCTTAGAAAATAAGCTCCTGATAGCGCGATTTGTGGAGTGAGGTGCCTGTTGGGGAATTATACGGTAGAAATGTGTATTTAGACGGGCAACCTTCGTGATTCCTACCAATTCTGTTGCAGATGTTCACAATGCAGTTTTTCAGTATATTGCTAATAATGTAAGTTCAATCTAGAGATAAAAACGACCTAACTGCAGTCAGGCCAGTCGATGTTTTTGATAAGAAATAAGTAATTATTTTAAAATTTATTTTGTTCGCCACTAATACACGCAAAATAAATTTTAGAAGTCTCTCTCCAAGGGATTTTCGAACCACTCCCATGTACCTACTCGTTTTTCGTGTATGAAAAAAAGAAAATGGATTACTCCAACCGGAAACCCATACAATACTTAAGTACTACCAAATATGAAAAAATTGTGTTTTTCGCAGTACCTGCCATGTTCAAACTTTAATCTCACCAAATAATGTCCTGAAAAGTACTTATTATTTGTATTGTTTTGGTAAGGGGTCCGTGAAAGTTTTTAAAACTACTTTGGTGGTCCTTACCACCAATCCTTTTTTTCTTTTTTTTAATGACTAAAATTCTGGAACGAATCTTGTCGAGCAAACATTTTCCTTTTGAGCTTCACTTTGAATGATGTTAACACAGAGAGTAATATTTATCGATTGTAGATCATATTTTAAGGATTTATAATAAAAAAATAAGTATTAAAAAAAAGCGACACAGAAAGAAAAAAAAAATCTAAAGTGACAATCTTCCAAAAGATATTAAAAACCGTCTGGCTCCTAAACTATAAATAATCGCTGAAGATACATATATAGGGGTGCTTCAAAGGGCCCTTCGAGAGAGGCTTCTAATTTTTTTCTTTGGACGTCGATTCACTGACCAATCTGTATAGTGAGGAGTAAGAAGAGACCCTAGAAGTCCAATAAAAACATGACTTGTAAAAAAGTTATAAAACGATACAGAAGACACTCAACATCTTTCTCTGTCCAAACACAATTTGTATGCAATTATACAAAGCTATCAGATGAAAACTAACAAGAAAATTCCGAACCCCATCCCGTTGTGGACCATCGAAAGTTCGTTAAAGTAATGTCACTCTATCTCGTCCCCTCACGAGACAAATGAGACACCATTACTTTTATTAACGAGACGAAAAGAGAAGGGAAAGCCTAGATAATACCCTATAACCACAGTTTGTTTTCCAATCGCTGCTAACGATTATTGGCGTGTTATTCGGGTGCCATTTTGAATTGCTTCAGTGCTAAGACAAGTCGTTAGCAAGTACAATAAAAAGTGAGGGCACGGTGATTAGTTTCAAGGTAATTATTTACCCTTGTTGCTTTTGGGAGCAGTTTTCCTTTTCGTAAAGTAAAGACACGGACTTTGATGTCTATGTCGGAGTGAGAAAATAATGAGTCTATAGACACTTTAACTCACATAATTTGAAAAACAGTTGAATTGTAAACGACTTGTACCTAACTTTACTTTCTCCGAAGAGGGAGCGAAGCTGTAGGTTGCCTACCTATCTTACCACATAGTAAACAGTTAAAAAATCCATGCCGAATCAGTAGGTAATCATGTTTGCTAGGCCTAGTCTAGACCTCCTGTTTTGCATGCTCCTCCATTCCGGTCCTGTGCCGGTCGTATTCGGTCCTTGAATTACAAAATAAAATTATTGCCCTGCAATTGAAACTACCAAAACCCACAGTTACCAAAAACAAAGGTTTATTTAAACCGAGCACTCTCTTAATTAATTCAACAAGGCGAGATAAACTAAATGCGGAGACTATTCGTTGTCGTCACTACAAAGAAACAGGAGTGGTTCTGTTATTTTTTAAATTGCAGATTGGCTGCTAATATGCATATCTCTTTTAGATCCACTTATATTTACAATATTTTTGGCAGACCGAATCCTATGATAATTTTCATTGAAATCTATGAATAAATATGGATTAGGTTATGCAAAACTAGAATTAAATCACAATTTCTGTAGCACCTAGGTACCTAATAAATTCACCGAACGTTCACTGAAGCAAAACTAACTAGAAACCTGAAGACCAAAACTGGTGGCTGGGTAGCTCTTGTAGAGAACAAGAGTTTTCTAAGTCCGATTGAAGTCGCCTATCATTATAGAAATGTTTGAAAAGTGCGTAGGTACTTTAGTACCTATACGAAAATCCGTAGCTTAAATAACCACACTTGGTATAAACCCAGCTTAGCTATTCAAAATAAATTACCCTCATTCTGAAAACAACTGAATTATCCGGCCAGAGGAAAAATAAAAACACAAGCGACTCTTTATTTCGGGTGCACACTGGTCTAATCCAATTTTAAAATGTTGCCAGACCATACATATTATAAAACGAGACTTTGTCCGGAGCTTAACGTTTAAATTAGTTTATCCCCCTACAGCGGAACCGTGGCTAAGGGTTGCAAAATTTAAATTACAAATAAAAGCACTGAAAAATATCTACGGTAGTAGTGGCTCAATAACGATATCTTTTGATTAAAGCGGAAGGGGTAATAAAACGACTTAATTCGGAATTATGGTTAAAATTATCGTGAAAGATACCCAAGAGTTTTGTGAATCTTGCAAGAGTTCACGCCTCACCGAGCAAATTGTGACGCCGCGCCGCGCCGAGGTGGCACGGAGGACCGCTTGAAGAAGCTATTAAAATTTATTGCTCTCTAATATTTTATTAACATTAACTAACTGACTGCAATTGTGCATAACATTTCATCAACTTCAAGTTCAGTAAAGCCAAATTAAACACCATTGGTGCTTTTGGTTAGAAGTAGGTAACATAAATATTGACTTTGTGTAGTTAATTTGATTAAATATATCCCATTTACCATCAAATGATCCACAAGCCAATATAACCGATTAACATAAAGTTATGGCACACAGTTTAGCCGCGGACCAGTGACACCGATTTAGCACGCTCCCGGTGCCGTCACGGTCGGAAGCTCGGCCCGCTCAACCGTGCCACATGTAGCATATTGAAATACGCCGCCCGACTGACCGTCCGTCCGTCACGTAGCAACTGCCCCGAGGAATCCCTTCAAAGTGATACCTATTTGACTTCCACGCTTCACTGGAAATCTGTCAATACTCATATTTAATATCCACATATCCCGAATATCCGATATCTTGTACCTAAAGGTAGAATTTAGAAATGAAATTCCGAAGGTTCTACGAAATGTATATTTTTTCTGTAGTAACATTAAAACATTTTTCAATATATTCTAACATTTTGCGAGAACTTGGAGAACGTTCTGGAAAATTGCTACTAATACCTACTACATAAATTACAAAATAAATAATAACTTTATTTACCCACCACCCATTTCCATCCCCAAGTTGTCTCAAACGTAAGAAAACAATGAGCCGACGACGTTAGTTTACCTACCCTCTGTCTGTAAAATAAATTAATTCGACATTGCACACGTCAATTTTATCGAGCAAATCGATAGATGCAAATAACATATAAAAGGATGTTCAAATTCATGCTTAATTAAATAACTTTTTTAAAAGTTAGAAATTCTACAAGTTATTTTATGAGTATCTGTAGAAAGCATATTGTTATTATTCCGGTCACGATCATTGTCTACGGTAATTGTAAACTAATCTATTAATTTTACTAGCTTCCATACCGCCCTCTCGGGTTACAGGAACGCTATAATAGGTATCGTCGTAACTCGCGTATCGATGATTGCTGGGCTTGAAATCCAGTTGAAGGTTATCCCCCTCCTCCTTCCTCAGTTGACCTGTTTCCTTTCCAGCGTATCTCGGATCTTCATAGATAGTTATAGTCTGCTTTCTATGTGCAACTACAGGTGCGTTTTTCGGGATTTGCGCTACAGGAGTCGCTCGAGATTCATCGTAGCCATAGCCATAACCATGGTTGGGACCGTAGCCGTAACCACCCTCATGACGGAGACCCCTATCATCATAATACCCAGGGCCTCCGTAATCTTTTTCCCATCCAGCATCCCTCTGCCAACCCTGGTCTCTCTGCCAACCAGGGTCTCTCTCCCAACCCTGATCTCTCTGCCAACCAGGATCTCTTTCCCAACCCTGATCTCTCTGCCAACCAGGTTCTCTTTCCCAGCCTTGGTCTCTTTGCCATCCGGGGCGATCCCAACCTCCTCCTCTTTTATCCTCCCACCTTTGCCAATCCCACCCAGGATCGCGATGAACTTCAGGAGCTCGATACTCATGACGATCTTGAATGTGATCTCGGGCGTGGTTGTTATGAGTATTGCGATACTTATTGTGACTCAAATTGTCATCTAAGTGATATTTCTTGCCATAATCTTGATGACCATGTTGCTTCACTCCGCTGTCACCGTATCTGTTATAGCCGCCGCCGTTATAGTTGTCTCTTACGTGTTCTTGACCGTTATTGTGAGATCCTTGATAGCTCCTACCTCCCTGGTTGTCGTGTGAGCTCAGTCTACTGTTATACGCAGCTTTGTCGCCTTCATCATTCAAATCATCGAAGAACGTGCTTTTATTGGATGATTCGTCTTTATGATATGAATTTTGGAATCCTTGCTTATGGTGTCCTTTCTTGTGGCCTCTCTTGAAACCAGACGCTTCACTGTCCTCAGCTTTGTCTTGCTTGCTGTTGTAACCTTTGTAAGCATCGCTATCTGATACTGATTTACTATCGTGTTCTTTCTTCAAATATTTTGCTTCATCATTAGCTTTTGAATATTGGTTCTTGTGGTTGTCATTAAGCTGGCTTTCTTCCTGGTGAATTTTTTCGCCTTTCTGCTTATCATGTTTGATCGACTCCTTTCCTTCATCATGGGCGATGTCCTTTAAATGTTCTTCCAAAGCATCTTTAATAGTTGATCCACTGACAGTCGAAACTAACAGTAGCACACAAACTAACAAACTAAACCAATATTTGTATCGGGGCACCATTTCATCCCACGCTTAGCGTTAGATGTTGTCAGTAAAACGGTATAACTTATAATAGGCGGGAATTGAATGGTATAAAGAGTTTTATATCGATGTAAATCGTGTTGGACTTCACGGTATATCAGGGCACAATGACAGGAACCACAGAAGTTGTTGTGGGAACAATGAGTCGTGCTACTACTGGCTGGCGCGTCCATGACATGACATTATGGAACTAGAAGCATGCGGACGTTCTGTAGGACAAGCTGTTCGAGGTCAATGGAGTCCAAACGGGACGTTGACTAGAAGGTCATTGAATCATTGTGTCTGAGTTTAAGTTTGAGTTTAGTTCAAGGACAGCTGTTTTTTGTCGGACATGGAATGCATTTTGCTACTTTAGTACTTTTGGTGAATAGGTATTCTGCAAAGATTTTTGGCTCATGTTCCGGATGATCTTAACATCGTTCGCTCAATGACTTTGACGGCACGGTTAGCGATTGACTGCTGCGCTGCGTGTCGCGGGTTCAATTCCCGCACGGAACAAATATTTGTATGGCCTACAAGTAGTTGTTCCGGGTCTGGCTGTTTGTGTATGTGAGTTTAAATGTTTGTAAACGCACACACGATACATGAAAAATTCCTAGCGTAGTGGTGCAACGTTTCTAAAAAAATTAAAAAAAGATGGCTCAAGTTTTCAAACCCACATTTACAAAAAATAGGTTACGATAAACTCATATTTACCCAGGGCCTTTAAAACGTCCTCAGACATGTTTGTGCATGGGCCGGCCAGCCCAGAATAACTTGGTTATACGTCATCGCACAGAATACCTATCAATCAACTTGCCTAATTAGCCTATCGCATATACCTACTCCACTTCGGCACACAGGCATCTGCCAAGTTTTGCCACAGCACCCGATTCTTCGCCTATCGAGTCCTGTCCGTCCCGCCGCTTTTTTAAAGTCGTCGGTTCATTCAGCTGAAGTTGGGGGTCGTTTCACGCTACACTTGCTATTTCGAGATCACCACTCGAGGAGTCGTGTGCTCCGACGGCCGACGACCCTTCGATAGAAATTGACGGCCAACTTCCACTTCAGTTTTCTAACTCTGCCAGTTATTTGTTGGTATATTGGCGTGCTAGCTGACACGTGGTGTATAATTCAATGTAATTATCATTTTCTTTCTCATTGATTTGTACTGCTGCGTTGGTCTAGTGGTCGCTAACGCTACTGCTAAACATGAGGTCCTGGGTTTGACTCCCAGGTCGAGCAAATTGTAATTCGGTTTTACCAACTGGAATTTCTCAATAGCAGCCTGGACTTGCGCCGACCATAACTGGTGAAATGTGGGTGTACTATAGGTGCACCTCTGCTCAACCCTTCGGGGAATACAGGTGTGATGATATGTTCTGCACCCTAATTGCGAAACACACAATAAATCTCAATCTGAATCATTTTGAAGGATATTGCTAATCCATTGCTTCATAAGTCCGAAAAAGGTTACCTTCATAAAGTCTGCTCAACACGTAAATACCGCAATTAATGTTGTTGAACTGTCAAAATGAGACCGATTCTGATTGATTGTGTTACGCAATTAGGGTGCTGTAATGTTTAAAAAATCGCATAGGTACTATTATATTACAATCAAACAACAAGTTCTTCTTAACAAACAGTCGTGTTACGGGGGAGTTGGTTGCGCCACGTTTTCCCAACTAAAACACTAGGAAGTTGTGAAGTTCAAAAAGTGTTGATTCACAGCCTGATTTGTGTTGTGTATATGTACCTACTGCGCGTACGACATGCGTGTGTGTGTCGGCGCGCACGCGACATTTTATCGAGCATCGCAATAACCGAGTATGACACTGACTCGTGGTTTGATTGCACGTGCGCTACCCCCGCTCCCGATAAATACGTAACAATTTGGATAACTGTTTTATTTTAAACTCTGTTGGTAACTCTTTATTTTATAACATTAGCACGCTCGCATCGCATGTAAAAAACTGTCTTGTCAGAATGTATGTCGGAATCATGGGAAACTTGTTGGGCCGGCCTGCGGTTACAAGCGTTAGGCTTCTGTTATACCTACAGGAAAAAAAATTAACCAGTGCGCAAACTGTAACCATGAAGTCAGCATATGATAGAAATCGCCCTAGTGTAGAAATTGCAGCCTACAGAACAGCAGCTTTGGATTCAGTAGAGAGGCGTGCGAAGAGGCTAATTGGTGATCCAGATTTGGTTAAGACCAATCTACAAAGCCTGGAGCACAGGCGTAAGGTAGCCAGCCTTTCGGTATTCTATAGGATGCATTCTGGAGTGTGCGCGGGAATTACATTACTTAATTCCGCCATCATCGGAAAACCCGTCGTAGGGCGAGTGTCCACCCTCACGTTATTGGCACCGCCGCGATCCGGACGTAGCGTTTTGCCTCGTCGTTTATACCGCGTACATCGAAGGACTGGAAGAATTTGCCTGCAGCGGTCTTCCCGTCCGTTTATAATTTAAGTGTCTTCAAGGCTAGAGTGAATAGGCTCGCTCATAATAAATTAGTGCGCCTTACCATCAACGATTGCATCACTACTTTCCAACAGGCGGGATCACAGTCAAGAACTAGTTTATATCAAGAAAAATAAAAAGAAATCGTCGTTTTTAAAATCACAATTCGTTGTTCCATACATTTTGACCGCGAAGGTATTCCACTACACACATGACACCTACTTTCCTATGAAACAGCAGATTTTCTTTTATAACCAACGAAAAATTCCTACGCTAGGGGGTTTAGAATCATATGCCGAATTCAGGGTTACAGCTTGAGCACTGATTACATATTTCCTGTATTTTCGTGATAAATTACTTTAATGAAATTATGAAACAAATTATTTCTTATCAAATTTATTTATACCAATTTAGCTCACACATATACAAAAAAAAACAGTAATAGACTAATGCGTATTCCTATTTAATGTTGTTAACTTTAGATTTTATTGATCTACAATAATAAATTACTACAGAAAGAAGTATTTAAAACATAGCTAGGAGCTAATTATAAATTAACATTTTTAAATAAATAGTTAATACCATCAGAATTTAGAAAAATAGGAAATACTTCGTTATACAGCCATTACATATTAAATTATGATGTCTGCTCTGCCTTGCAGAAGACAGTTCCGCTAGAAAAATGCTTTGTCGTAAACAGTGTAAATGTATTCTATGATAGATTTTAAAAAACATTATTCCATAATCAGCCTATAATGTTCCCAATGCTGGGACACAGGCCTCCTCTCCGCGAGAAGAAGTGGGCCGTAAGCCACTAACTAACCACTAACCAATAATGCTGGAAAAAGCCGGATGCCGGATGAAAGGACATGCCGGTTTCTTCACAATGTTTTCCTTCATCGTTTTGAGAGCAGTGGTGACGAAATCAATTACATACAGTAAAGCGCCTGTCAGGGTTTGAATCTACAACCTACACCTCGTAAGTCGCCGCCCTTACCACGAGGCCACCAGTGCTCCAAAACATTATTGAGTCAAATAGTATTTATGTTTTTTTTTTTTTAAATTTGTATTATTACAAGTGTTGGTTCTTTAAAGATAATTAATTGAAATTGTGGCGAAAAACAACCTTAAATGCTTAAAACATGAGAAGTACATCGGCCCTATAATGTTTAGAACCAGAATTCTAAAAACTACTTTTAAACAATAATCAAAAGGGAAAAAATCTAAAGGATCTTTAATCATAAAAATTGCGAATCCAAAATAGAATAAAATGCTATAAATCTGAAGAAAAATAAACCTTACACTTTCATTGATTATCTGGCAGAAATTCGGTTTGTTAAAGATTTTAAATTGAAACAGTATTTTTCAGTTTTTTTTAGCTTATTGCGAGGCAGGCAGGCTTTATCATTAAAATACAAAACTGGGACACGTATTAAAGCGTCTACACACTATGCTGACGGTACGGCTTATCTATTTCCCGAACGCAACAGGGCCGTAATTCTCTATGACACAATGAATGAAACCGCGCGAAATCAACGCGAGATTGGCAGGATTAGCTAAGGAATTGAGGTGGTTTCGGTAAAGAATCGTTAAGTGGTCATAGTGAATTAGACAGTAATGATTTGCATCAGATGCCCAGTATCCGTACCGCCAGGAAAGTGTGTAAAACCTTTTAGGGATCATTTAAATTGAACTGTAAGGTGACGTTATGAGGACTATGCTGTGCCATTAACTCCTTTGACATTCAACCCTGCAATCCTAGTCTTAAGCTCTTCTACGAGGTTGTCTCTCGCCACTTCATCTTCTTGTCTGGTGGTGATGTTCCTCACTTTCACTACTCCACGCTTGAATTCTGACTCTCCGAGTACCACGGCGAGGGGAATACCATTCTCTTCGCAGTGTTGCAGTTGAGTCAGCATTTTAGGGTTCTTTTTGTAAGATTGCTCAGTCTGGAAAAATAAGGGAAAAATAAATTAATAAAAAAATAATAATAAATAAATAAGGTAAAGTTTTCGAGCCAGCAGGAACATAGCCTTTTTTCTTGTATTAACTTTGGCTCCAGGACAGAAACTAGTGTGAGCCAATGGGAATAAGCCCTTTACACACATTGCTATCTCAGCTACCGACAACATAACATAAGAACTATATTTCCAGAGGTGCACCACAATAGGTGCACACCCACATTTCGACAGATATGTTTAAGTCCCATGTAACAGGGGGGCGAGCCTATTGACATCAAACGAGCACAGGGGCTGCAGTCTCGACATTCATAGCGATCGGTTTACGACCGAAATCGGTCGCAAAGTCCCAGATTGACAGGTGAAATGTATGGAGTGACAGGACTTTGCGTCCGAATTCGGTCGTAAAGCGATCGCTATGAATGTCGAGACTGCTGGGGCAGGTCCAGGCTCCAAGCTGCTACTGAGTAACTCGAGATAGAAAAACCCAATACCACTGCCCGACCCGGGAGTCGAACCCAGGTCCTCATACCCAGCAGTAGCACTTGCGAGCACTAGACCAAGACAATTACAACTCCACACAAATACAAGTTATTACTAGAATTACAAGTTTTCTACTAGATTATCCCCGGTTATTGTGCCTGGCACAAAGCGGTTTAGTTCCTACCATCGTCATTCACAGTGCAGGTGATTTGCATTGATCAGGGCATGTCAATGTAACAGTTAGGAGTCGGTACTGTAGAGGCTTGTCTGCCGAAGACGACCTCATATAATGCAGGCCGGTCATATTTTAGAGCGGGTTACATTCGAACGTTCAAGCTAGTGTCAAATATTTTATATTAGGATTTTGGTTTGAACTGTCAGAAAATAATTTAGATAGAGATATGTAGAGAGGTTCTACAATAAAAACTTAAAGGAATCATATAGTGTTTGATTCCTCCCGTTACCTCAGAGGGCTCTTCTAGTTCTCTATAGTACACACATGGTACAAAATCTCATGACACTTAATGTTTCCTCTGATATTGGCCTAATGCAACCATAAATAAAATACAACAACAATGACTAATTTTCAGATGTTTAAACATAGGTATTTTTTTATGTTACCTTAATACCAGCATTCCACAGCTCCGCGCAGATCTTCATACGTTCTTCGAGGAAGTTCTTCTGCGCAGACGCAACGTAAACGTCTATGTCATTGGTTCGCACGCTGATGTCACCCGCGGCTAACTTCGCTTCAAGGACGGAGAATATGCGCTCCACGCCGATACTGACGCCTACGCATGGTACCTGGAATAGTCATTAAACGTCTTATTTTTAGGTTGGTCTTATTTGAGGCAGCTCTAACGAAGATACCAACAATTATGTTTTGGTAGGTTTCTATCCCGAAATCGCTGTTTGGAACATTCAGACGTAATGATACAAAAAAGTACTAAATCCTAAGGCCCCTTGTACAGTCACGAGCAAAAGTATGTATACACTCGGCTTTATTCAAAAGCGATTTACTCATTTATTTTTTAATGAAATTTTATGTTGTTACGAGCATAGTATTTTCGAACCCATAGGCTTATGTAATGTGTCGTATTTCAACGTTGCATTCGTTATTTCACGAAAAAATCGAAATCGAAAGTTGCCAAGTGTTGACATATTGGTGCTCGTGACTGTACACACGTTTTTCTTGCCGTGAAAAACTACGGTTTATTCGCCGTGTGTAGGCACGGTCGTCCGTGTTGTATAGATCAATATGGAAGCTTGTTGACGGACACGTTTTTCTACGGCGTGATTTATACGCTGTACCGTAAAGAAGAAGAACCGGGCCGTGTACAAAGGGCCTAAAAGCTATACAGGTCTCTCTAGTCGAGTATTTTTCTCTCATCTAGATAAACTTCGGAAGAAGAAGGAAAGATGGCGGACGTAACATATTATCTTATTCGGCCTTCTTTGTTATGTTTTTAACCTTGTGTGTTTGCTGTTATATTCTCTTAATTTTCTTTTTTTGCTTTTCTCTCTGTATATTTTTACAACAATATTAATAGAATATTAAATTTTTATCCGCTAACACTACGCGAATGTAAACTTAAAGTAAAGAACTGGCTCTTTACTCTTGATTATGAGGATGTAGAGAAAATAATAAATAATTAATCCCATTTTACAAAGGAACACATACATAGAACATACCTTTCTTTCATACACATACTCATACACAAACACGAACGGGAACCCACCCACACGCACACGTACACACCTCCCACACACACACAGCACGATTTAATTTAATTTAAGAATTAATTATATTCTACATATTTTTGATATTTTTTCTTTTAATTTCTGGTATTGCATTTTCTTTTGTTTTTACTTCTCTTAAGGCGGGGTTATCCGAATAAACGTCATTTTGTACTGTGTTTTATTCGTAGATAACACGGATTTAAGTGTTGAAAAAAATATATTACATATTTCACACTTCAATCTAGATATTTCGGCCGTGCGATACACGATTACTTACACTTTACTGCATCCAATTAAATCGCAAAGACAGGTCTAAATTATGATCTATTTCTTATTTCATTTCAGTTATATTAGGCTTTGAAAAATAAAACTAATGCCATAATAAAGGTCGTAAAAAATAGGAGGTTAAACGGCCGACATAATTTGAAATATCAAAATATCTATATCACTAATTCCAAAATCCAGCGTACTCTCTTTTCCTGAGCTCGCTTCGTGTCATTTAGTCCCGAGCGGAACGTGTTGGAGGTCGGACGTGTGCCAATTTTTTCAAACTCGCTACTCCCGCTAAGTTGTTACCGGCTGAGACAAAAATAGTTTATAAAAATAATAGTTTGGTGTTATTAAAATCTTAAAGTTTAGTTTTAAATACTACTTGTAGTACTTACCTATAGTTATAAGTTATAATTTTGTAACACAAAATGGGCAAAACAAAAAAAAATAAAAAGTTGTCATCGCTGGCTCTTCGAAGGCTGAATAAACAAAAAAGGTAAGAATGCTTTGACAATATTATTATTTACCTATATTATATTTTTACTTTACTTAGTTGGTATCAAAGAGAATGTAACCATATACATACGCGAAATAGATTTAAAAACCGCAAATATGTGTAAAACAGTTGAATGTAAACCCTATGTCAATGTAAATAAAGACGCTTCGCGCGCAAAAGCTATATATGCCGAATTTCGCACAAACGTAAACATATCGCAGCGAGTTTATTTCGCGCACTAGATTTTCAACGCTCGGCTTAGGGCGGAAAGTTGAAAATGCAACAGTGTGTTTTTTCGACGCGCGGGAATGAACTCTTGTTGTTGAGTTGGATTCTCAATGCTCGGCTCAACACCGAGAGTTGAAAAACCAGTGCGCGATAAGACCCCGCCGGGATATTTCTACGTCCGTGCGAATGTCGGCTTTATGTTTTATTTCATTTGCTGCATAGATTTACCAACCGCATCAAGTGTGTAAAACAGTTGAATTTGAGCCCTATCTCAGATCATATAAAGCCGCCACGCGCGCAAATGATATAATGGTTTACTGTTTTCAAATACCAAATAGGTACATAGTGTGCAAAAGCGCGAATTTCAACAGCGCAATAAGCAGTGTCGCCGAACTCACACATTTACAAACAAAATTGCACGTTACACACATAAAAATCCGTGACATAATTGGCTACAAATTACAAAAACAAGTTTGAAAAATCATCCATTTATTGCAAATGAACTAATGTTGAACATCTCCGCTTATTCGTGACACGCGCGCGATACCCGAGGGGCACTTCCACCGTTTTTTCTATTCCGTGGCTACATATCAATCATTTTCCAGTATAAGCTGACCTCTCATTGTACGGCAATCATATACAATGCGAGGTCAACTTATAATGGTAATTTTGTGACTTGATATGCCGTGTGAACCTACTCACAGCAACCATGTTAGTATTATTTAGTTTGTGCCACAACACAACAAATAATAATATCTATGGTACCTGCAACGTTTGTATAGGTCTCGTCTATGCCATAATAATACGCGCAGTTCACTATTGCCACAATGTAGAAATGTGACAGAAGTACTATTTCCTGCGAATATTATTATTTTTAATACATGTTTTATATTATTTTGATTTCGGTAACATTGAGGCTCAAGCTCGTTTATGCGGAGTACACTAGAGTCAACCCCCTTACTTACTGAAAACACTGTATTAGGTTATGTTAAGCTATAAATACATAAAAAAAAACTATAAGTATGTCTAGTTTGGCAATACATACTTTATCCATGTATGAAATGTTTACGTCGGTTTTTGATGTTTTAGAGCAATGCAGTTGCAGGCCAAGAGCAATACGCATGTACCAAGTAATGATTCGGCGGATAAAGAGTAAGTTTTCATGGACAATCTTTTTTTTTACTATTTGAATTTAATAGTATCTTACTCATTATTGTACACCATAATAATACATAAAGAAATTAAACACATACCTCCACTTATTACCTATATAATATAACTTTTTGATTACCAACAAATCAAAATCAACTTTTGCGTTACAGGTCAATAGAGCATGCGGAAGGGCGTAACGTGTCTCCATTGATGAATTTAGAGCCTGTTTATTTGAATAACCCTGGGATTGAGGAGTAAGTAACTGCAATCTGAATCCTACTAATTAATAAACAATTATACTGTTAATACTGATGACTATCGCATTTACTTAAAAATATGAATATTGAAAGCGGACAGAGTCTCTGGAATGGAGGGAATGGTTGCCGAAAAACGGTAGAAGGAGCGTTAGCAGGCCAATGGCCAGGTGGGGGGGGTGGACGACCTACAGAAGATCGCGGGGAAGACCTGTAAGAGACTCACACACCAGGGAATCATGGCAAAAAAGGGAGGAGGCCTATACTCAGCAGTGGGTGAAAAAATGCTGCCAATGATGATGATGATGAATATTGAAACTAAACATCATTTTTATTCTATTGTTACAGAACGACTATTAATGCAGCCAATGCCCATGTGACACTTGCTGAAATGCCTTCAGATGAACGTAGTCATGTATCACCTTATAATAATATTAATGAGTAAGTTGCTACTTTTTGTTTAACATATATTGTTATGTGGTATACAATAGGTTACATTTAAAAAAAATCTGTTTTAGAACAATGGAGGAAATCGAAAACTATACTCTGACCATTGAAAACAAACTCGAAAACGACTATCAACCTATCAGTGGACGAAGAATTGTTGACATGAATTACCTTATGTCACAGCTCCAAGAAAAAACGCAACATATAGATTTATTTGATTGCAGAGTTGGATATTTCAAGTTAGTAGGGGAAAAACGGATAGGGTTGATTTCTAAATTTAAGTTTGAGTGTAATGTCTGTCGGAAAAAGATCCTCACGCCTCAGCCGCCGAGGGAGACGCTCCGGGCGTCGGGAGCCGCGTGACGACTCCCGGCCACCGTAGGCGCGGGCCTGCGGGCGGAGAGCAATGGGTAGCTCTCCGTCCGATCAGGACCAGGCCCGTGCCGGACGGCGTGTATGTGTTCCACGCGCGCCTCAAACAGATGTCAGCGTAGTTGACGGGGCCCGACAGGGCCGAAGCCTGCCGGGGTAGCGGGATTGTCCGAAAGGGTTACCGCTGCCCTGGTACGTAAAGGGCTAAGGAAGGAACACGGGTGGGTTTTAGTCAGTAAGAGTCTGACACTCCCTTCTGCTCCACCCAGAGCGGGAGGAGTCATTTGATGATTTCCCATCCACAAAAAAAAAAAAAAAAAAAAAAAAAAAAAAAAAAATGTCTGTCGGAAAGTAATTGTGATCGAATCAGAGAATTGTGACAGTGGAGAAAATGTTAACATAAATGTTGCTGCCACCACTGGCATTGTCGCTGCTGGTTTGGGATTTGCGCAATTTGAGGAGATACTTTCTGCTATGGATGTGCCGGTTTTTTCACAAAAATATTATACACGTTTACAAGATTTTGTTTATGAAAATTGGGAGAAAACCGCAGCAGAATCTATGGAAAGGGCTGCCAAACGTGAGAAAGAAGCGGCAATGGCTGAAGGTCGAATGAAAAACGGATTGGCTCTCGTAGACGTATATGTTGATGGCGCTTGGGGCTTAAGATCTTATGGTAATAACTATAGATCAATGTCAGGGACAGCAGCAATCATAGGAAAACAATTCGGAGAAGTATTATATATGGGAGTGAAAAACAAATACTGTCTGGTTTGTGCCAGAGCCCAAAATCAAGGACTCACGCCTAAAGATCACGCTTGTTATAAAAACTATAGCGGATCCTCTAGTGCCATGGAAGCTGACGTAATTGCCGAAGGCTTTAAAGCATCAGTTGATATGTATGGTTTAATATATGCAAGAATGATTGGAGATGGAGACTCAGCTACTTATAACAAAGTGTTAGAAGCAAAACCCTATGACTACCTTAACTATACCGTTGAAAAAATTGAATGCAGAAATCATATACTACGAAACTTCTGTAATAAATTGCGAGCTATTGTAAAAGAGACAAAATATCCAGTAAAAGACATGAAAACACTTACTAATGAGAAAGTAATGAGCATGCGAAAAGTTATAGTTAAATCAATAAAATTTCACAAACATGCAGGAAAGCCGAAAAATGTTGCTATAAATCTGCTGCATAAAGACATCACTAATTCGGTGGCACATGCTTATGGTGATCATCGACTTTGTTATGATTATAACTGCTCAAAAGATAAAAATCTGAATAACAATACAATGAGAGAAATTCAAAACTCTACTTTCTTCTTCCGGGTCAATGCCATCATCGCTACTGTAGCAAGTAAAGCTCGAAGTCTCATAGAAGATGTGGACACAAATGTAGTAGAGAGGTTCAATAGCGTTATTGCCAAATTTATAGGTGGAAAAAGAATAAATTTTTCACTGAGACGAGGCTATCAAGGACGATGTTCAGCCGCTGTAGTTTCTTTTAACAGTGAGTCTGCAGTTTCATCTGTCCAAAGAGCGATTCTTGGAAGCAGTCCTAGAGGAAAGGTGAAAGAAATTAAGAAGAAGAGGGCACTAAAAAGAAAATTGAACAGAGATCATCCCACAAAAAAAGTAAGAAGATTTGAAGGAACCTCTGTACAGCACCACTATGGTCCTACAAGTTCAGCTCCCGATATGAGTCCAGCTCAATTAGAAAAAGCCAAGGAAGACTTCCTCAACAATTTAAAAGTCTTGACAAATGTTAGGCACAATATTGAAAGAAGCACTGTCCTACAAAGGGATTGCAGTGATTGGATAGAATTGAGGAAAAATATAATAACGGCATCAAATTTTGGCACAATTTGTAAAAGAAAACTGTCTAGAAGTACTGCTACAACAGTAAAAAATTTATTATATAAAAAAAATATATCTCACATTTTGTCAGTGGCTCATGGCGTGGAAAATGAGAAGCAGGCGATACAACAACTGGAACGACAAGAAAATATGGTGATCGAACCCTGTGGGCTTTTTATTGACAAAAAATACCCATTTATTGGGGCTACACCCGACGGTATAATTGGGGACGATACAATAATAGAAATTAAATGCCCAATGACGGCATTTAAAAAAGGAATAGATGCTGCTATTAAAGAAAACAAAATTCAAATATTTAAATACGATAAAAAAAATAATACAAGAGTCATAAACAGAAAAAGTAATTGGTATTACCAAGTGCAAGGTCAACTCCATGTAACAGAAAGAAACCAATGCATTTTTGGAATATGGTCCGGTGAAAATCATCCACTAGTAATAGAAAATATCTTAAGAGATGACGAATTTTGGAGGGTGAACATGGAGAACAAAATTATAGATTTTTATTTGAAATGTCTATTGCCAGAGATTGTGGATCCGCGACAAATTCGTGGTATGCCCATACGAGACATTATATTGCAAGGTGACAAAGAAAATGTAAACGATAAGCCGCAGCCAGGTCCAAGTAAATCCAAGGACCACATTCCGATTCAATCTACTCAACTAGTAACATTGCAAGGTGACAAAGAAAATGTAAATGATAAGCCGCAGCCAGGTCCAAGCAAATCCAAGGACCAAATTCCGATTCAATCTACACAGCTAGGTCCCTGCAAACCGAGGCAGCTACAGTTTAACGAATTTTAGCCAGTTGTACATAAATGATTTTTACTTTTTAGAAAACGTGTGCGGCCGGGGGACCCTCGTCAGGAACGAAGTTCCTTCTCACGTATGATGAAAAAAAAACAAAATTTTCGCAGCCGCTATCTTGGATTTACATTTTGACCTCACTATTGGCTTTACCGCCCTCGAAAACTACGAAAACGACACCCAAAGAATTAGAAAATTTTCGGAACCACCGTCTTGGATTTAAATTTTGACCTCACTATCGGCTTTAGCACTCGAAAACCATGAAAACTACACCCATGATGAAAAAAAATTGAAAATTTTAGCAGCACTCATTTTGGATTTTCATTTTGGCTAAATTCACAGAAAGTGGCATTCACAATCTGAAATGGAGGGGCAACGCTTTTACGAGTGACGATATCAACCGGTTCACTAATATGAGAACTTCGTTCCAATAATATTCGTAGGAAATAGTCATACTGTCACATTTCTACACTATGGCACTAGTTAACTGCACGTATTATGGCCTAGACGAAACCTACACAAACGTAGATACCATAAATATTATTATTTGTTGTGTTGTGGGTTGTGGCACAAAATAAAATGAACACCTAAATATTATTGCACTGTTGAATATTCAACTCTCGCGTAGGAAATTCGCGCTTTTATTTAGGCATTACTTTAGGGGTAGCTTAGGTGAAAATGGACAAATATTATAAGCTCAAAGGCTCTTATTACGTTTTTCACTTATTATTATACAAACCAAATAAATGATTTTTATTTCTACAAAGTGTTTCCTTTATTAGCATAACTTTTTTTATTATTTTTTAACAACTCACGCTTCACATTATGTTTTACACAAAATTATCATAAATTATACTTGTAAGCCTTCTTGAATTAAAATATTGATATTGTAATTCAAGAATTGTTACACAATTCTAATGTAAGTTTGCCTACCTATTGCTTGATTTTTATACTGTAACATGAAGATTTCGCACCCTTAGTGAAAGTCAAATGGCACGCGGCGCGTGGTTTTGAATCGTATCCGTATTTATGATATTCGTGTCAGTCAGATTTTAAATCCACCTACTTATTTTTAATTATTAGTAATTAGGTCCAAGTTTATACAGTACGTACCTAACCTATATGTATATAACCTTAAAAAAAAAACAACGGGTTGCACTCCGGGAATGCCGGCAGAAGTGAAAACTTGAACATTAACGTTGTGCATTTTTGACATTTTGGAATGGTTAACCGTCTTTACGAATTTTCGATCAGGTCACGTGTCCTGACGCGAGTTTAACATTTTTTACCCATCCCAAAAAGTGCACAAAGCCGCTAAAGAAGTTTTTTAGTCGGCAACATCTTGGATTTTAATTTTGACCCCAAATTCGTTCTTACCGACCCAGAAAACCATGAGATAGACACCTATGACGAAATTTTAGTCGACGCCATCTTGGATTTTAATTTTGACAGCAAATTCGTTCTTACCGATCCCAAAAACCATGAAAAGGACACCCATGACGTAACATGCCTTTCAGAGAAAGTTGTGACAAACAGACAGACAAACAAACATACATAATATATATACACACACATACACACACACGTTAAATTTTATGAATTTATGTGTCTATCTCATTTTAGCCGTCTTACTGTCACGTGTCCGTCTTACGGTCACGTGTCCCTGACGCGAGTTTAACATTTTTTACCCATCCCAAAAAGTGCAAAACGCCGCTAAAGAAGTTTTCACTTCATAAATACTTACTAGAAAAATAACCAAAATAAACTTATACTAATTCATTCAAGTTGATCTACTGCATTGCTCTGTTTTGTGACGCAACTTAGTACCTACTCGAGTTCGTGAACTCATGTGCGGTGCGCTTGGCGTTGGCGCGCGCGTGTCTCCGTGCATCGTAATTTGTTACGTATCGCTACTCGTTGCGGGGGCAGAGGTACGCGTTAGATGCCTACGGCGCTCAGTCTGGCTCGCCTTAAAATTGTATTTGTTTACCACACATTTTTGTATATTCCTATGTTGACATTAATACCTAAGCCAAATAAAATGGGAGATGGTGCTGACTCCTGGCATACAGGTACACCTAGTTCAGGAGTCAGAGGCTTCAAACAAGTTTTTGTAACCTATTATGTCAATAAAGAATTATTATTATTATTATTAATAAAATGTATAAACTGGACAGTGAGGTGGAAAGAGAGTAGGGCGGCCTTTGCCCAGCAGTGGGACATTAACGGCTAATAAAAAAATTTAAAAAATTGTTATTGTAATTATTTTTAACCGATTTAATGAAAGTTAATAAGTAAGTAAATTCTGTCTTGCTTTATTATTCGGATTGGACGCTAAGACACCATTTGGCCTTGGTTTGCAGCGTACATTAGTAGATATAGTTGTACGTAACAGTTACATAAATACGTTAAGCATAATCTATTACAAAAATTAATTCTTATGCATAAAATTATGAACGCATGAATGAACTTATCTATTAAATTATTCATAAAAACTACACATTTGAATTGCTAATTATATATAGTGATTGACAACGCATTCAACACTGTTGTTTTAATTAATTAATATATACTTGATGATAGTCGATAAATCATTATTTGCGGATAATTTTATATGCATGACCTACTAAACGAGGTGCGCCCGCGTCTTGTAGCACAAAACGTTGTCGCGCCTCAATAACTATGAAATTTAATACCTACCACCGGTTTTTGCACGCATTACAAAATCTTGTACCCAAGAACAAGTGAATTATGACAATGAATAAGTTAAAATAAAATTTAAGCTGAATCTAAGGATAAATATGATGGCATGTTACCTATGTCCTGTCGTGGGTAAAAGGCGTCAAATACGAAGGTTTATTAGTATTGTATTCTTTACTAGGTAACTGTCCCAGAGAGCACGTCAAAGTTTGGTGTGAATTTCAGCAGCCTACAGAGCACGGGCACTTTTTTTTGGGCAAGTTTTGCATCGCGTTTTGTTAAATTAAGGACATCCATCATCAGATCTATGTATATTCATATATACATATTATAAATTAAAGTCGCTTTTCGTGTCTATCTGTGTGACCGCCTTATTCTTAGTACGCAACGGATCATTTAGAGTTTTCTGGAAGGTTTATGTGTTTAATACATTACTATTAAGCCTACACACAGAAAGCTTGATGTTGTGTTAAGTCCTAAAAACCGTGCGAAGCAGGAGCGGGTCGCTAGTAATAACTATAATTAAAGATTCTATAGCTATAGTCTTATCGTAGTATAAACATTACCTGTTTATTTTTTGAGTCGAACATGCCAACAAGATTATCGTATCTTCCACCTCCCGCGATCGATCCGACAGTCTGGTCTTCATTGCCGATTTTAATTGGCTCTGAAAGGAAATGCACAATCTGCTCTCAATAATAAGTCAACAATCATCGTAATTGGCTGAAGCAAAGTGTGTTGATTAAATCAATTTCGAACAAGCAATTTGTAATTAAAAATGATTAGCCGGCTGAAATAATGAGACATCAATAAGAGCTAATTTCTAACACAGAAGTTATTATTAGCAAATACAGCTGTACTAATTTTCGAAGGATCTCTTGCTAACTTGCATACAACATACAGGCTATAACTTTTAATATGAAGGCAGCCAAAATAAAGTCATCAACCACAGAAACAACTAGATGTGATTTGCAACAGAACAACATACATACTTTTGCACAAATTTATGACAATTCTTTCATCATATTCCTGCACTTGTCTCATGTTACTTGGAGTTGGCGCAACAAGTTTTCTTCTCCCATTCTCCCCTGTCAAACGTCACGCTATCATTCTCACACGCTTCTCTTTCATATCATTCCTCACACAATCCATTCATCTTTTTTTTGGCCTTCCCCTCCCTCTCCCATCAACATTTTTATTCGTCACTCTTTTAGTCACATGCGTTTCCTTCTTCCTTATCACATGCCCATACCAAGCCAAACAATCATGACTGTATTCTTTATTCCCAATAAATAATGTTACCTTTCAGATACACCTTACTGGAACTTACTAAGACTTGAAGCCATAGCTCAAAAGTACCAATTTCAACTTACGAGTCAAAACAGCTTCATAGATAACTCCGGTATAATAATCCAAGCCTCTTGCCAGACTCAAATCAAACAGAATTTTATCCTGTATGCCAAAGAGTCCACAGTACTCCAACAGCAACTTGATTCCTTGTAAGCCTTCAACGGCTGCTTTAGTCTTGGATAGCTTCTCGTCTTTGAGCAGTTTGTCGGCTAATTCTACGCCACCGTTAAGTCGGACGTACTCGCCTATCCGGTCTGCGGCGTCCGGAGATATTCCCTTCTCGTTTATCATTTCTGTTCGCACTTCCGCCCACGGCGACTGAAGGTTAGGAAAATTCATTGGTTTAGAATTTATGAAAATAATGCTATTCGACTTTCGATGAACATTACTTTCGAAATGTGAAATCAACATAAATAGTCTAGGTACACATTAAAAACACATTGGATACAAAAACATATGAATATATTTTCCTAGTACTATCTCGCAAGGGCGAATACAAACCACACATTAAAGCACAAAGTTCATACTATATTAAAGGAAGGATAAATACAAAACTTTTCATGACTTCCACTTAAATAAGGACTGAGCTCAATGTTGAAACCCGATGTATCTCCGATTTACGTGAAATCTATACATATTAACAATAAAAAGACGCTTTGTGTGTGTCTTTTTGACCGCGTTGTTCTTCTAAATGACAGCGGATTTTAATGCAGTTTATTAGATAATTTATCACGGAAGGTTTATGTGTATAATAAATTACTATTAAACTTACACAAAAATAACAATATTTTTCGGTGTTTTGTCAAGTGGTTAAAACCATGTGAAGCAAAGGCAGGTCGCTAGGAAAATAATAATTGATTACCTTGTCTAACTTATCAATAGTAGAACATGCGGTTCTGAAGTTGTCAGCAGGAACGCCGCAAGCTTCGAACATGCCATCTAGTAGCCTCCGGTGATTCACCTTCAACACGTACGTGCCGATCTCAAGGGCGTCCAGTATCTCAGTGACCACCTTCAGGCATTCTGCGTCAGGTACCATCGGGTCATACTGACCTGCTATGTCGAAATCCTGAAAGAGTATTTAAAAAAAATAAACTTAATAAACATAAACTTTCGAAATTTCAGCAAATTGGATTTTACAGCCAGGACACTTTATATTGAGAAGGAAATAAAGGCAATTTGAAATAATCTAATAACTTTTTACTTTTCTTAAACTTACGAAGATTTGTATAAATTCGTTCCTCTTAGTCTTCATAAAAATTGTAGAAATAAAGTTGCAAATATTGAGATTGTTTCTTGACTTAATTTTATTTTTTAGAGAAAAATGTTATAAGGATAAAGTCTGTATAATAATTATTCATCAATAAATCAAACTTACACATTGATAGAATTCCCTGTATCTGCCTCTTGTCATCGCCGGGTTATCACGTCGGTACACCTTAGCGATATGGTATCTCTTCAGGGTATTTATCTTGCTCATAGCTAAGTACCGCGCCAGTGGAACAGTCAGGTCATACCTCAGAGACAGAATCTCGCCTCCTTGGTCTTTCAAGTCATAGATCAGTTTGGCGTCCTCTCCATATTTGCCAGTTAGTACTTCCTTGAATAGGAGAAAAATAAAAATTGAATAATGGTTTTTATATAATTATATGCAAATATACTACATAAAAATGTATTTTTAGTATATTTTTTGTTGGGTTAAACGGTCGAGGTAGACCGCGCCGAAGTGTGACGATCTAATCATGTTTGCGAGGCGAACACGGCCAGAGATCGCACAAAAAAGAGAGGTAGAGGTAGGAAAAGGAATAGAATAAAAAAACAACTTTTTTGTTGGGTTTATCTTTTGAAACCAAAGTAATTTGCAGTACATGAAACTAGATTACATTGAGCATGAAATAGAATTAGATAAAAATGCATAGCAGAGTTATATTTGTAAACAGTACAAGTACAGTAAGCTAGGGTCAAGTTACTACTAAACCATTCAATGGAACTGGCTGAAATTGATTTAGTAAACAATAATTGAAGTGTTTCACTGTAACAATAGTTATTACCATCAAACTACTACACAATTATATTCATTGATATGATTGCCAGAAGACTGATAGCCACTGGAGTAGACAAGTCCTGGAGTGGAGATGGCGTATCGGCAAGCGTAGCTTGGTACACCCCTTAACAAAGTGGCTAGGACTGACTGTATGCCGAAGGCAGAGGACTGGGTGTTGTGGTGCAGTCTGGGAGAGGCCTATGTCCAGCAGAGGACTGTGATAGGCTGAGTTAATTGATTGATTGGTATAATATCTAATTAATATAATATATCAGTTATTCATTATAAATAACTGAAAGAAAAGACTGACCCTCAATTCAAAGACAGGTGTGTCAATACACTCAGCTCCGTGTCTCTTGAACACTGCAATAATCTTCTCAAGAACACCATTCCTTATGCTCATCTGTTGTGGGTTGTAATCTCTCGTTCCTTTCGGAGTTTTGAGGGTGAACTTCTGAGGAGCAGCATCTTCAGGGGCCAGTTGTGATTTCAATGACAATAATTTTGCTACCTCCTCTTGAATCTAGAAAGGGAAAGAAATATAATTAAAGGTTAAATAATGTGTTGGCCAGGAATTAAGCGCAATATTTTACAATGTGGAAATGATATATTATCATGAAACCTTATTGCTTAGCAGCATCCGCCTGAAGATTTTCTTTAATAATACAATAAATTGTTCATTTAAGTTTAAATACTAATTCCATACAAGTCAAAAAAAAATTCAGCTTCCATCCATAATCTCAATTGAAAAAATAGCTTTGTGACAACAATAATTGGTCCTAGCGGCATCTAGAGTCAATTATAATAAAACAATAAGAAGCTAATTGCTCAAATAAAATAAGAAAGCATTAAGTAGGCCACCAATACCTTGCACAGAGACGATGTTGCAACGCATTTTGTGAAATTTGTGCCGAGTACTGAGTTGTGTAACCGCATCGCAGATGCACGGTTCTTTAAGAACCTCAATGCTTTGTACGACATGCTTCACTAGTTTTATCTCTCCACAATTTCAAACAATATGATATCTCGTCACCACAGCATTACTATGTTATGACCGGAAAAAGAAAACAATTTTGAGTCATACATTATGAACAATTTTCAAGAGTACATTCAGATTTCATCAATGGTAACATGAATGAAATTTTGAAAAAAGGTTGTGGTGACGAAACAAACATATGTGGAGATTCAACAACATTCTACTCAAGGAGGGGTGTACCAGAACCAAATCAATCATAAAATCATGCCCAGCTTATGTACAAACAAAGCATCAAAGCCTACAACAGTATGATAACTCATCAACACACCTGCTGATCAAGTGGTGCGATGCCATCTTTCACTTTTTGCAACACTTTAGGAGGATTCAATTTAGGTAACAATGATACTTCAGAGTCACTGAAACTCCGCATATGGTACCACCACCTCTTGATGTACTTGTATCTTTGAAAATCTATATTCTTTCCTAAGTCATTCTTCAGTTCTATATCACAGTAACTGGGATTATACCCACAAACATAACTGTACTGACTTAAATATTTATCAATTTCTGGTAAATCGTATTGTACATTATTCTTCTTAGCCTACAATTCAAACGAAATCGCATTAACTTGACAGTATGATGCAATATTAAAACAATTCATCAATCTGGTATGAGCACACGTACTTTAATTTATAGAGTACAACGTACCTTTTCACTTGATTCCTTCGCAGCTTTTAATTTTCTTACAAGTTCACCTTGTTCTTTAATTTTTAAAAGAATAGTTTCTTGGGTGTCTGCCATAGTTTAAACTTGAACTTAAAATTATTCAAAAGGTCTATCCGCTCAAGGCTTTCAAGTAAAAGTGCTTACTGCTTGTTGCTAAGAAATAATTACAGGCTCTCGGCTCTTGGTTTCATGCCTTTCATTTTACAATCAGCAAATAGCAAGCAAGCAAGTAATTTTACACACTGCCAATTGGAGGTTATACGACATGACAGACACTAGACAGTAATCAGTAAATAACTTATTGCCAAAAGCATGCATAGTAATGCATCTCTGTTGCTCTTGCGTTATTTCGTTACTCCATCACTTTTATTTTTTCGGTCGGGGATTGTATTTTACGTTTGTATCTGTAAGGCTCTGGAATACAACTTTGGCATTTGCGTAACACAAAAAGTGACATGACAGACAGTGACATAAATAGAGTTGACCCAAAAGCTAAACAAATAACGTCTCAATGCGGTTTAGGTCGATGATCAAATAATAAACTGTTTTCATACATTTCATTTTAATCTATAGGTATCTAGGTATCTATTCATACACGAAATATTTTAAGACACAAACTAATAGCTAGAAAAGAAAAAAAAATATTGTTTGTTTTTTTTTTCTTATAAACGAAAATATTTTTAAAATTTACATATATGTTTTTTATTTTACATAATTATTCTAATTTAAAACTGCTTGAGACGAATGCATTGAATGATGTTCAATACGGTATGGAAGCGTATCGAGTGGTTGTAAATAGCTATTTATTTATTTATCCATTTATTTAAGGCATCAAGGCCCATATAAACACAGACAATACAATATTAATATAACTTAAAAATACTATAAATACATACAACATTATAGTTACACTAAAAACTAACTAACGCACACAAAGCGTCTGCGTCGTGTTTCACTGACTGGTGTCATGTAACCGGCCACGAAACCGGTGGTACACAACACCCTTCGACCAGAACTCTTCCCTGAGGAACTTCTCGAGATGATGTGTCGGAACACGCACATCATCTCGAGAAGTTCCTCAAGACTTGAAGTTCGTGTTGTGACGCGACTCCAACTTCTCGACCCTCAAAGTCCAGTTGGTCTTCACACGCATGTACTCCACGATCTCCTCAACCTTCGTGGAGTGGTGCAGTCTGGACACGTACAGCTGCGTCGTCGGGATTGCTGGACGTAGCAACATGTTGGGTCCTGCCGGCGCGGTGCCGCACGGGTTCTGACAAGGAGGCTTCTTCTTCTTCTTCTTCTCCACCTTGCGGATACCATCCTTGTCGCACGTGTCCTTCTCTGGACCGTTTTCAAAACCTTCTTGGGTTTCGACCGGCTCCGTTTACCCCCTTTTGGTTTTCCCGCTAGTTTTACCTGCGAATTTTGCGACTCAGCAGGCTTGTTAGCGTCTACTATTGCTGCGTAGGCTCGTTTGGGGGTCGACGAACCTACACACGTCGTTGTTTCCACCTGTGTCGAGGCAGGGAGGCAGACGCTATGCATATCTCTACAAGTTCCACGACCCAGTTACTGGGTAACCATATAACCCTTGGCAAGACTGGTTGTGAGACTTTCGAGCTTCTGATACCCGTAATGACTATCAAAGATCTACGAATGACAACCGGGACCAATAAAAATAATGGTTTATTAAATTGTTTTAAGTTGGGTCTACATCTAGTGATGCTAGCAGCCCTATTTCTGTCAGGCAAATGTCGGATTATCGGACTGTCAAAGTCAAAATATTATTCATCGTCAAAAATAAAACAAACTGCTACTGCTTTAGATTTTATAAAAACGATACCTAAATGAAATTGTACGATGGATAGATTTGAATATATTGAAGCACGCCTATTTGAAGGTGAAAATTATGTCAAACGTGATAGAAGTGTGAAGATATACGATGGTGATGATAAGGTTGGTTATTTTATAGTTTTGGGGCTTATTCCGCTAATTCCTTAAATGTTTAATTATATTCCGGGGGTTTTTTAGTATAGCCTACAATATATTTTTACTGCTAGTCTATTCTATCACTAACAAGGAAGTCATAACTCTTATTGCAGTATCCTAAATGTTTACAAAGTACATAGTCAATTATTTTATTCATTCATAGTAAGTTTTTTGTTTTAGACCCAGTTTACTGATGGAGAAGTAGTGTTAACTACTCACAGAATCTTATGGGGAAAGCCAGGAGATATTCCCAAGGGACTTGTATGCCTCTCATTACATTTATATTATGTTTTCTGCATAGAAGAAGAGAGTGGTGGAGTATTTGGTCTCGGAGGGCCTAAAAGAATTTTATTACATCTAGGACCAGCATTACCAGGTAATAATGACGTTATTTTTTTTTTTTTTAATCTTCATTCTAGTTTTCCTGAAAATGATTCTGTTAGAACATCACTTTTGTTTATTTACTGATAATCAAGTCATGTGAATACAATGAAACATGTCTTTTATTATGTTGGTGTTTGCCTTGTTCCACCCACTGCTGAGTATAGGCCTATATTATTGTTGTTTATATTAATTTAATTGGATGCTGCTGTCTATACACCTTACACACTTTGTAGACTCACAAGGCAGTACTCTATTCCTTAATATGTATCATTTCAGGTAAAAGGCCAGGACCAGCAGTGGCCAGTCCATTCCATTTTGTGAAATTTTCTTTCAAGGATGGAATTGACCAAGTGTTCTATAAGGCCCTAACTGAGGCTGTTGCTGCCAAAGCATGGGAAAGAGCAACTCCTATTGCTTCACCAATAAGTGCGGCTAGCCCAAATGCATCACCTAAACCTTCAGTCACTCCTGTCAACTCCAAAATTCGCTCTGGCATAGTTGGCATTGAAAGAAGCATAGAAGAACATCATAGAGCAACTGATCAAAGCATTACTGTAGCATTTCAAGATTTAAGAAAACTAATGGAAAAAGCTAAAGATATGGTTGCCATTTCAAAAAATATTTCTACTAAGATCAGGGTATGTAAATATATAAGGCTACCTACACACTGACAGGTGGCTTGCTTAGCGCCTTGAGCCTAATGACTTAACTTATGGTTACTTGCTAGGATACACGGTGGCCACACTGGGAGGTGGTTTGCGTGTTAAGTCGCTAGAAGCCTTGGTAATTTGAATACATAATGAAAGAAATTCATAAATGTATGAATGTCTTATGACTAGACCAAAGAAGTAGCCGAATTCTGGGCCGAGTTCATTTAGATTCCTACTGACATGCTCAGAAGTCTGGCCTAGTATTTATTAAGTGCTAATAAACTTATCAGTAGCAGATGAAAACTGCAATGCAGTATCTAGGGTTTTTAGTGCAAAAAACGAACATGTTTATTTCGATACACACTAGCACACTAGGCGACTAGAGAAGGCGCCAAGCGCGCAGTTCGGCCGGTTGCGGAAACTCTAGAATGTTTGTTTCACGTCGTTACTCGCGTTAAGCAAGGCAATCCACCTGTCGGCCGTCAGTGCGTACATAGCCGAAGTCTTTGTTTTTTTGCTGGATCTATTTTGATTATTTATATCCCCCAATATTGCCCCATTACAGGATAAACAAGGTGACATCTCTGAAGATGATACAGTAAGATTCAAAGCCTACCTCATGAGTTTAGGTATTGATGATCCAGTAACCAGAGATGCATTTAGATCTGACTCGGACTATTATTTGGGGCTTGCACAACAGATCTCTGATATGATGATTGCAGTACTCATGGTAAGTCTAGTGGCAAAGACAAAAAATAATGTATTGTTTTGTGAAGTGGATTATTATTATTTGGTTAGACACACTAGCAGCTAATTAACTGATGCATGTATCAAATAGCTTGGTGATATTTAATCTGTCCAGTCGAGTCTTGAAGCAGTTCAGTGTGGGGCCTGTCACAACATTTTCTAGCCTCATCCCAACTATGTAGTAATATCATTCTCAAGAGAAGTTTACCAAACCTTATTCTACTTTTATGTACAGACGCCAGCACACCAAGCTACTACAATCTGTCAAATTTCTTTAATAGACTCTCAAATTTTATCGCTAAAGCATCAAGGTTCAAAGTTGATTGGGAAAATTTGACAGTTTCGGGTAGCTTCACCTGCTGGTGTCTGTACTATACTATACCTAATTATGAAAATATTGTCTGCTGACAGGATTGTGGAGGAATTATGTCATTAGCTGATGTCTGGTGCAGAGTAAACAGAGCCAGAGGCTTAGAGCTCATATCCCCTGAAGATCTCCTGAATGCCTGCAAGTGGGTATAACCTTTTTTTTATTGCTGAATGGTTTGGTCATTGCTTTCCATCAGGCGCGATCGAGGTCAAGAGCAGGGCTCTTGACCTCAATCGCGCCTGGTGGAAAGCGGTGGATAAGGTCTATGACCTTGACCTTTTTATGCTCCTTCTGCTGTCGGCCAGTCAGATATCGTATCGGCGCCTGCCATACTTGACGCCTGCTGTGTCCACTCAATCTCTGCTATTTTGTCTTCATTTTCATCATAAAATGTGTGTGTAGAATTGCAATAACATTTTTGTATGTCCTTTCAGATTACTGCAAACAATTGGTGCTCCAATGTGTCTTAGAAAGTTTCCAAGTGGTGCATGTGTATTGCAACTAAATAGTCACCAAGATGAAGAAGTAGCTAAGACTACTTGTGAATTGGTAATGGCCATTATTATTAGTAAAAATATTTTTTATACCCCAAATCTGCTATTCTTATATTTACAATAGAAACTTGTCATTGGAAACAACCTCGAATCATATAATATTTAAACAGCTCAGTAACCTTGAAGAAACTTGGTTCCTTTTTGATTATGCTAGAACCAGCGGTATGTAGTAAATGAAATCTTTCTTTCCAGCTTGAAGATAATGGTTATCTAACCCCTGTGAAGTTGTCACAAATTGCAAATGTGTCCGTCCTGCTAGCACGCGAGCGCCTATTCACGACTGAACGCCTTGGCATGGCGTGTCGAGACGAATCCATTGAAGGCTTGGCGTTTTACCCAAACCTCTTTCTAAGAGAAGCTTAGATAACATTACCATTAATGCTGTTAAAGATATGTTAAGCGTTTATTACAATTATTTGCAATATTTAAGTGTTTTATTCTTCAGTGTCTCGGAAAGCACGTTAAGCCATTGGTCCCGGCTGTAGTTCATGGATCTTTGACAGTTGTTACGAGTCGTCAGAAGCCAGTAACTGGGTTGTGGAGGTCAGATAGACAGTCGCTTCATATAAGATATTAGATACTGGTAGACGTATCACCTAGCCTCCGGTTAGGCTGGAAGCTGACCCCAACATAGTTGGGAAAAGGCTAAGCAGATGATGATTAAGGTGTTTTATTCCATAGGAAAAAATAATAGAACAGTTTTCAAGCACATACAGGTTTTATTATAATTTAAAAGCATGGCCTTAACTTCACAAAAGCTAGCTTCAAGATGAAAATGACAATCGAATTAAGTCTATACATAAACCATACCTTATTTAATCCATCTGTAAACTTTCTCTCAAAATATTCTTAATCTTACATCAAACATAAATACATAGTTCTATAATCTATCTTAACTTCTAGCACAAGTTATGATCAAAACATTTGTTAATACATACATCATAATTTATATATATTAGACCTTACGTAAAATAGAAAGTAGTTATTGAACCAGAAATTTATCAAGATAATACAAAAAATGTGACAAACCTTACATTAATATTTTCCCATTAAATACAAAAATAAACCTAATATATGAAAATTTTAGTAAAAGCACACTTGTGTTGAGTGATCACAGATACATTAAACACTGAAGCAGTTATAATTTATATAATTGTCATCATATTATGTTCATTTGTTGCGCATAAACACTATAGGCCTTGTGTATTTAGTAAGTACTATTATGGCAGTATTACAATGCTCTTTAAAACTAACTTAGTAAAACTCATTTTAAATCGCTACAACACGAATAATACTGCATTTTTAGAGACTAGACTAAAGCCAAACTTCAGCATTAAACCAAAATGTGCCAGAAAAGAAAAAAAAAAAATTCTAATCCTACAATTTATTTGTGATATCTTCGGAATGTGTCAAAGACAGTATTTAATACTCAATTGCACTCTTGAAATCCTTTGGTAATTGATTATACATACCACAACGTTCCCAAGCCTTAAATTCGTCCTGTGAACGAATATTGTCTACAAAGCATTCAACTCCCCTCACAAATGGCAGTAACATTTCATCATTTATGGTTTCTGAAAGACGATGGAGGAATGCTATATTCTTAGCAAGGCTGTCCTTAATCTTTGCAGCTAGTGGCCGTTCAGTGCACTCCAGTATGGTCATCTGTAATATTAAAGAATATTAAGTAGACATTTATGCAATAAGTATTTAACCTGTTCAATGCCGTAATCACAGACACATAGGCTATTTTCCTAAAAAAATCTAATTAGTCCGTCAGTTAGATTATCAAAAAATATTGAAACTGTATTTTTCTTTTGTCAATTATATAAAAAATTGTGAAGATATCGCCCGTTAAAGTTCCGCGTGACGTCACTTGCGACATTTTTGCAAGCTAGTGACGTCACAACCCCCCCCCCCCCTCCCAAATTTTGACGTGCTTTATCTTTGTCATTTTTTGATTGATTGACAAAAGAAAAAATACGTGTCCAATATTTTTCGATAATCTAACTGACGGACTAAATATAATATTTTTTTTTTTACCCACGCAACTTCTCTATTAAAAAGCCATTGTGTCTCACGTGGATCTACGTTCCGGCATACGAAGGGTTAATGGTCTGCTAGTAGATGTGTTGTAAGTTGGAAGTATTTGGATCTTTGCTAGTGTAAATTCCTAAAAAAATGTATGCTACAAGCTATTACAGAAATAAAGAATTCTTACTTTGTCATCAATTATGGACTGTTGTAAACCAAGGTAAAGGTTTAAACACTCTGACAAACTCTTCACTTTATCAGGCAGGCAACCAGTTTTGTTCCTGGTGATGAGTAAATCACCAACCTAGAAAATATTTTTTTTTTTTTTGTAAGAAATAAGAACACAATTATAATCTTCTATTCTTTTTTTGACTAAGTTAATGATAATAATATTACCTGAGTGTCAAATACTGAATTCAATTTCACACTGTGCTTATGATACAAACAATCTGATATAGTCCTGGAATCATGGATTATCTTCTTAGGTGTCTCACTTTGCAAGAGTTTCTTTAACCCAGCTGTAAATGCATGAGACTCCATAACTTTAATGTCAAAAATATAAATCTGTAGAGGTGTAGATAAGACCAGGAATGGCATTTTCCATTTCCTCCCCAAGCTTGCACCATCAGTACTCAAGCCAACATAACTGTACTGGTTCAAGTCTTCAATTGCTTCATGGAAACACTTATCAACTTGGTTGATGTAAATGTACTTTTTAGAAGTCTTTATGATTTCCTCACATTCCTTTCCAGATATCTTTAAATGTTTTTGTTCATTTGGCTGTTCTAGTTTTACAATATCCTTGATTTCTGAGTTATAATAGTGAAGAATACCATCACTTAGGTCTCCTTCGGGTGAATCCTTAACATTGTAAAGAGAAATTTTAGACTTATCGTTAGTCATACCATAAAACCGGCCTTCGTGTATTTCACTGTTATTAGTATGAACTTGTAATAGTTCACCCTTCATGTATATGTTGTCCATTTTGTGATGAGGTATAATTGATAACAGTAGGTAGTCGATTTTAATCCTTTTTGACAGGTTTCTCAGGTTTATCTGTGTCACTATATGCTTTATAGATGTAAAGTCCTAGAGTAAGATGTAGTACGACGACCGCAACTACAGCGGAATACACACTGCTCGTAATCGGCTCCAGTCGTAAAATTCCATCGAATAAGACACTCTTAGTAGTAAAGAATGACAGCACAGGTACGACAATAATGATCAGGCAGTATTTTATCACCGTCTGAAACACTTGGAAATCGGGTAGCTCCTGAAACCAAGATGTCATTTCGTTAAAATCACTTAAAATACACATTCATATGTAAGAGAAATGATTTAAAATGAGTATTTTGTTGACTTACATTTGCACGTCCTTCAATCATCATAAAATAAAAGAAACTAATAAGATATATTAATAATCGAAAAAGCCAATGCCGTCAGTCACAAGCCGCATCGGTCACAAGAATGAACGATTAGAATGGAGGAATTGGTTTTCAGCCAACCGTCCACTGCCACTACAGATAATAAATTGAGTTTAGTGAAGAATGAATGATGAAACGTTTTTAAGAGCCACAGACATTATAAAGTGTATATAACCAGACTATTCGTCACGGAAAAATAGGCCTTATCCCTCAAAGCACAGTTGACTTAACTCTAAATGTCCGCTGTATCCAGTGTCATGGGACTGATGGTAAATGTTCCTCTTGGATACCCTCGACCTGAAGAAACAGAGTTATATCGGACTCTTACCCGACTAAATCCTCAAAATGATCCGCGCCATCTACAGATATAAACCGGCTATGGCCATGTGCGGTCTGTCCCGCACCTATAGCCATTCTCCTAGAGAGGCATGTAGTGTAATGCCAGTGAACTTGCCACCGCACCGTCTTGGTATGGTCTCGGCTAACTATGTAATTGCGTAACACATTAGCTATCACAATCTGAATCATTTTGAAGGATATTATAGGATATTAGGCTAATCCATTGCTTCATAATGTTGCGCGCCACAATTAATGCCTGGTAAATGGTGACATTAGTTACCACTAGCGCCATGTAGTATCACATAGCAGAACTTATTTACCACTAGCGGCATCTAGTATCGAGAAACAGAACTAATAGATCCTTCTAGAAATTTTGATACTAAAACTATCGACATCTGGTCAGTCGGGGCCGGTATGTACTCGATCATTCTAGATGTTTCTACAATAGAAGGTTCTGGAACTATATAAAGCCGGAATTAGCCGCGACCAGGCAGACTTGGATCAACGATACAAGTGAATACATCGAAAGCAATCTTCAAGTGCGACCTAAGTGCAATTGTGTTTTTTAATTAGTGTGTTTGAGTTGTTATTAGTGTTGTTTAATTAATGTGTAACTTTTGGTAATTTATATCGGCAGTTTTTATTGTCACGAACCAGAACCTCGTAACAATATGTTCGAAAAATTTGTCTGCTTAACAACGTATCTAACGCAATGAATGTTATTGAACTGTCAAAATAAAAGCCATTGCTACTGATAGTGTGGTACGCAATTACCCCGCTGGTCTAGCTTACTTACCCTAAATTAAATTTACAGAAGCAAACGCCTTTTTTTCACATTCACACAAAAAATGTAATATTCATCATTTATCACATTGATGTTATCTTCGTGATGTTTAACACTTTCGCTACTTCACGGTACTTGCACATGAAAGGATGATGAAAAATTATAGCGGGGTCATAATGATTTTAATAAGCTCTATAGTATATAAATATTTGTGCATCGGTTAGAATAGCGTCACACAGGTTTTGGTCACGTTTTAAAATAAGTTATTTTCTCAACAATGTTCAGAATACAATATGGTATTCTGTTGATATGTTTTGTAAGTACGTTTCCGGTAACAGTCATTTATTAATTGTAATTATAAGTTTTATGACTTGCATTCGTCCTACAGATCGGGTCACATAGCACTTTAATTGATTTTAATGAAGTCCAAAAAAATATTTTGCAATGGAAGAACCAGAACTTGCTCAATCTTAGTGAGGTTAGAGTCCATATTTCTAGAAAATATATTATTTTAAGCTCTATTAAACAAACGTTTAGAACTTTACTGTGTTTATCAGATTGGAGTTACAACTAACGGTGGTTTCGACTTTAGTGATGTAAAAAACAAAATTTTTCAATGGAAAACCCAAAAGCTAGCCGCTTTATGTCCATCAAACGGGTAAGTTATTTTTTTCTGGTTAAAGACGTAGGTAATTTGGAATTACAGTGATTGTAATTATTAAATTATTTTATTACAGCCAACAGCTGCAAAATTTATTAAATATCGTATGCAGCACGTCACAACCAAGTAACGTTACCCTAAGAGATGCTTGCATCACATGCTTTTCGCGAGTGACATCGATGGCTGAGGTTTTTTAATCAATTCGTTTATCTTGAAAAAGTTACAAGTTTAGTACAATTTTAACACAATTTTATATTACAGGGACCACAAGAGTTAAATGCGTTAAGTGTTTGTGCTGTGCAGTATTTTACAGGTGCATACATTGCATGTGCTACAGCTATTATGGTAAGACTTCTACTAAACTTTATCTTAAACTTGTATGAACCTTTCTCACGGAAAAACGGTGCAAACGGTTTTGCGGGGCACAGTCTTATGTACAGACGCCAGCAGGTCAAGCCTTGAACCTTAATGCTTTAGCGATAAAGTTGAATTCAGATTGTAATAGCTTGATGTGCTGGCGTCTCTGCATACAAACAATCAATCTGCCTAGACTGTTGCCAAATGAGTTGGGGTCAACTTCCAGTCTAACCTTCCTTTGTCTCTCCTTCATTGTAATCCATCCAAAGGTTGTCTTTAAAAGATCGCTCTTAGCGATAAGACCGCCCATTGTGTCACCCTTTGTAAAATGTTATATATTTATGTCTCTGTAATTTGTATGGTTTACAATAAAGAGTATTCTATCTATCTATCTATCTATCTATCTATCTATCTAACCGGATGCAGCTGAGAATACCTACCAGTATTTTATATGAAGCAGCTACCTATCTGAACTCTACACCCCAGTTATACTGGGAATATACTATAGTAGTCTTTAACTGGGTAACACTATACCCTTGATAAGACTGGTTATCAGACTTTCGGGTTTCTGACTACCCGCATTGTAACCTCTGTCAAAAATAGTACGAATGACAGCCGGGGCCAAGGGCTTAACGTGCTTACCGAGGCACGGAGGGGTCTCAATATGTTCGGACCGACCTCAGCAAGCGTAGCTCAACCTTCAATCGACCCGTGCGGCTATTTAGCCAACTACTGAAAACTCATAATAAATAAAAAATAATAATAGAATATATTAGATATTTAGAATATCAATTCATTCGTATCAATCCTATTCCTACCTATTGAGAAAAAGGGATTCAGGATGCGTTACGAATACTGCTATGATTGACTTTTCTGTATTAACTTTACAGGCTTTATCAACGTCGGCGTTAAATGTGCAACCATCTGGGTGTTTCATGGGTTATTGTGATTTTGTTCGCTGTCTTAGAAGAGCTAATTCTCTTAATTTGGTACGTAACGATGAAACTTAGGTCGAAAGAATTTTGTATAACTGATCCAGATTAAAAGTTGAGCTATTCATAATTTCAGATTACACAATGCACTCGAGAAGCCAGAACCGGTGTTAACATAACAGTAGATGCCGATAACGTGCGATTTTATAAAAATGTTACTACTTGTATATTGGCAAAGTCCAGGTGTGGTACATTTAATCCGATTACTGGAGAACCCCAACTTCCTGGTTATACTGCGTCAGGAGCAAGAATTAGTAACACTCTTCAGCTTTCAGATTCAGAAGAGCTTAGAGTTTTAGCATTTTCTGCCAACACTCCTGTTAGCAATTCTTTTTGTACGATATCCCCAAACTTGACACAGTCAAATTGGCTTACAAATGTTTGCTAACTGCAATGTAATTGACTACGAGACCACATAAAATTAATTGAATAATTTTAAATCTAGGATATTAGGATGTATGTTTTAAGTCGTTGTCATGCTGTTTCAAGTAATAGAAAACTAATGCAAACGCCATTTTAATAAATTAATGTCAATGTCATTGTCAATGTCAACCACTAACCATAATCTGTGCAACTGACTGAATTCAAGTGATAATTGCGAAGTTTAAAAATTGCTATTTTTAACATTTATTACTTGTACTTTTCTTAAATTGTGGTTCAAATCTTATTTGCTGTAAAACTATATGCAGGTCTGTAAGTAGCCACTTTTATACTTTACGAATCTTAGAATTTTCAAAACTTTTTGTTGTACTCAGGCCCAAACCTAACATGGTTTTGTTAAATAAATAAGTTCAATTATATTATTATTGTTACGAATGGTAGCGACTAGATTTAATTATTATACCTGCTTATGTGTAGTTAGGTTATGCCCTTGAAATTTTTTAAAAACAATGATTTGTGTTCACTGCCTAGCTAGTTTTACTTTAAAAACAATTTTATCAATCATGATATTCACTTTTGCATCTCAATACTTAATGTTTCTTTAACGATTGAGATGCATAATTATGTCCTGAAGTGGATTTTGTGGACAGTGATGATTGTGAACTTTGAGCTCTGTATTAACTAAGTATTCTTAGGTCTTTTGTATGTCAAAGTTGAAAATAAATTAAATTAGAACATGAACTACAACTGGAAATTTTAACTTTATCTGTATTTCAATGATGGTGTGATAAGAATTTCATCTGGAGCATATTGTTAAAGGTCAATAGATAAGATAAGAGTCAATGTGTTACATCTAAGACAATTTTTCCATTTAGTTCTCTACATTTCTAGTATCTACTAACAAAAGTATGTTATTAGTTGTAGGCGAGTCTTTAATATTTTGTTGGCTATGGTGAATATTGTTCTGTCTGCTAAGATACCTAACACATAGGGAAAATTCAGAATTATATATTGAACAAGCACCATAATTACAAATTAGAGATACCAAATAAACTTATTATTAATTAGCAATGCTATAGTCATCATGCAAGTTATTCAATATTATTGGAATTTACATAAACTAGAGTGGAAATAGGTACTATCGCCAAAATTATATCTGACCACCGTAAGGACTATTCCTGCTTGCAGTGCATATTATTAGTCAACTTAAAAAGGATCCTCTTTTTTTTTACATACAGACAGCTGTGGTCATCATGTGCTCGGGATTTTGTTTTCAAAATGGCCAGATATAGGTTTTGGCGATAGTACAATAAAAACTGCTGATTAATTCTTAGATTTATTTTCAGAAATAGATTTACAAAACTTGGCTTTTACTGTTTTGGTTTTCTTTTTAATCTTCTTTGCTAACCGAATGGAAGTATCGGAGTCAGAGTTCTCTGAAATAATATTGGTTTTGGCAATTTGTTTTTTTGACTGCACGGCAGTTGTGACAATAGCACCTTTTTTGAAACGTGACTTGGTCTGTCTGTTTTCCACAGAGGCCGCCTTTTGTGCTTGCTGGGTATTCCTTGGTATGTCCGTAAAACTAGTATTATTTTGGTAAGAAGAACTGTCAGACTTATTTTTTAATCTGGAATAATATAAAGCAATTCATTATTTGTTATTGTCGTCAAGCCGAAAAGTTTATGTGTCTTGTTGATAGGCAAATGGAATCAAAATTTCTTAATAAAATAATTAAAATATAAATATAAGTACTTATTGTTCTAGTTGAATATAATATAATAATAAAAAAATCCCCCGAACCCAAATAAATAAAAAAGAAATTAATTAATTTTAAATAAAATATAACTCATGAATATTGTTGGGATCCTCGCTAGAACATACTTAAACTATGTAAAATATTATTTGATTTTAATTCAATGAGAATAACTATATGAAATTCTGTCAATGGGACACTACAGTACTATTCATTAAATAATAAACAAAATATATGTTCATAATAACAAGCATGCATCATCAATATTTTGAATAATGTTAAACATTCTTCGTGAAAGATTCATCCTTTAGTTTCCCATCTGAAATTTCTCAGAAGCAGTCTGGGTTTGTGCTTGACTAGTGGCAATAGGTTCGCTCCCTATTACATGGGAATTAAACACAACTGGTGAAATGTGGGTGTATTATAGGTACACTTCTGCCTAACCCTTCGGGGATTACAGCCGTGATGTTATGTTAGCCTTTGTGAGAGATGGAAGCAACTTGATACTCACTTTCCTTTTTTCTTCCAAGGCTTAGGTAATTTGTTCATAGGTTCTAAGATATCATTCATAGAATTTGGCACTTTAAGTGTAAGCTTTTTGGTCTTAGATTTCTTCTTCTTTTTGTCATCTTTATTTTTCTGCTGTTCACCTTCAAGTTCCTCAAGTTTCTTGGAGCAGGATCTATTAAAGGAAATAAAAGTATATTAATAATCTTGATCAAGTGAAGTATTTTTAAGAACTGTAAAGAAAATATTGAATTGGTACCGTAATAAAGCTTCACTGTCAGTGAAATATGAATTCATGGCAAAACTTGATATGCCCCAGGACAGTGGACCTTTCTCTTCAGTTTGAACACCGGTCCACACATTTCTCTTAAGTGTAGTCAACTTAACCTGTAGTTCAGTTGGCTGAGTACTTCTTGTTTTAACATCAGATAAGCACCTAAAAGTTATGAGTGAAATACTATACTTATTGATTAATTTAATGAGTCTGAAACTGAAAATTAGAAACGAAAGCTAAGCATCAAATAACTAGGCTTGTGCTAACGTAAGGTATGGGTTTAGCATGTAATGCAACAACCAACAAGTCAAGCTCTAAAGATGCCTACAGATTAACTCGATTTTTGACGATTGTTATTGTCGTCCGATATATTTTTTTGACGATCAACAAGTTTTGACAGCTTATTACAGATTTACCCCATTTTATTGATCGTTACTGTCGTCATTTAGCGATCAATAAAATTTATCGATCGTTATAAAGCGACAGTATCTAACTTTGATATTTAATATCAAAATTGACGATCGCCAAAAACTACGATATTGATTGCTTGCGCATTTAGGTTCTTGATTTTGTTTGACTACATGTGTGGATCATCAAAAATCGAGCAAATCTGTAGCCAACGACCAACATTTCGTTACCATTAGAGTATCTGTACACATTACAGCCAGGGAACTTTATGGTTGAGCTAGTTGACACACTAGCAACTTCAATTTGCCGCATTATAGCTATGTCATACTACTGAGAAAAATGACATTTGTGATATGAACTTACGGCCAATTTAAGTTGAAAGAGTAAATGCTAGGAAATATTAAAAAATATCTAATAAAACTTTGAGACTACTCTAATTAAAATTAAAATTTAGTTGCCATACTTCGCTGGTGGTAAACACCTGAATTGATGCCATGATGCGGGGTTCAGTCTCGATTTCTCTGTTGTTTCGTTAAACATTGATACACTTCTTGGTCTTCTACATTTTAAGGTTTTCTCGGGGTCTGAGTGGTATGGAGAATCACTTGTCTGGAACGTTAAAGTACTGTTTTAATTTATGATACAAAAAAAGTAAAAGTATTTATTGTGGTTCGCACAGGAAGATCACAAACTCTAAAGTAAACACAATCATAAAAATATAAAAAACAAAATTATATAAAAAGAAAGTAAAAAACAGAAATTCCTGTACCAGGCCAAAAGGCTAAATCAGGATGATGCTGCGACATTTAAAAATAAGTGTTGCAGCGCTGGTATTCTGATAGGGTCTGCTGGGAAATAAATATACTATAACATCGAAGAGTGTTTAGGGTGCTGCTTAGAATGAAATCTTTCTCTATGCAGGTCAAAACCAAGAGGCAGTTCCCTAGTGATTCTAAGTGCCTATGAAAGGCGTCGGTAAAATTTCACTGAAGATCCTTCGTGCATGTATTGAAAACAACGCCCAAAAATGGCGTGATGACTAAGTACGGGCACGAAATGTCCTCCTTCAAAGTAAATCATGTGAACTGCGATAAAATTGAAGGTTTCCTACCGGTGCTTTTACGATTTTCAGTTCAGGTGGCATTTTCTTCTTCCGCCTTGGTTTTGCTTTGACCGACGAATGTATCAATTTTTGAACTCTCCTCATAGGACTCTGGTTTCCATCGTAAGATTCAGCATCCGATGACATATCAGTCATTGCATCTGATGTCAAATCTATTGTAGCTCTTGATACCTGCAATTTAAAAAGATTCGTCATTCCAACTTTGTTTCCACATTCTTTATGATTGACACGAATAACTCAAGTAACGACCTGTAAAGTTTCCCGTTTTGTTTTCTTCCTTTCGATTCGTTTCATCTTTTCTAACTTTGGACGTTGCTTTCTAGGCTTCTGTAAAATCAAGATTTACCAATGATTATACATACGAATATTCATTATTCAAGTTCTTGTTGTAAACATAATAATTACAATGAAAATCTTACCTCGTTTACATTTTTGTTGATATCGGGGAAAATTGGCGAAGGTGGTGGTGCTGGCTGTTTAGCCTTAGATTCTCTTCTGTGTCCAGCTTCTGAACTGCTACTTGATGTATCCCCTTCATCACTACAATAAATTATGTTACAACGCATTTTCAAAATCATGTAAATTTTAATTCATAAAAAAGTTACCTGGAATAATCTGATAAATCAATATTTGTTGGCTCATCTGCATTTGATCCTTCTTTTAATAGTCTGGTAACAATTTTGGTTCTCAATCGCTCTTTGCTAGGATCTTCATCGCAGAAATCTAGCAATGTCTCGCAGAATGTTCTTCCTAGACTTTCATAGTCTTGGACAGAAAAATGTGTAGACATCCTGCTGCCCAACTCGGATCCGCCAAAAGAAGCTTCCATAGTATAGCTGTTAGATACTCCTAACATCCATACCACGACTCGACCAGTGCCCTCTTTACTACGTTGTATCCTAAACTTGCAATTTTCAAATGAAAACTGGAGCAACAGAAGTGGTTAAAATCTCTATTAGTGTAATAATATATGCATAACCAAATTCGATTCAAATGTCGTGTACCTTATCGGCAGCGTTTTTGTGAAGCATCAAAGGGAATACTTGCTCTTGTAAACGTTTGTCGGTAGTTTTTCGGCTTTCACATCCATAAATGAATATATTGTGCTTCCGGGAATGTGCGTGGAGATCAACATACATCGCTACGCCACATTCCTCCTGTAGTCTGACACACAATAATTGGTTAGAAAATTACACCGCATTTTCCTCCTGAGAATACGTAGGACAAGTTTTACGTTTCTTACAAACCTTCGTATCATCACTTTCGTATGCCAGACTGGTGGATATGTTTCCCTTATAACCGTTCGATATTGTCTATTCAAGTCCTTTCCGGTGAGTGAACATCGATTGTTTCCGACGATGACCTGTAATAATAGAAAATGTATGTATGCTATATGACAATGTCCGACACATTTTACGATGTATTGTTTGGAATATATTTGTCACTCACACCATCTGGATTCAACATTGGTACTAATTTGAATATAAATTTTTCCCTCAATTCGCGAGCTTGGTTTGAGTCTCCGGTTAAATAGTCCATGAAACCTTTCATCATCCAAGATGAAGGAGTTTCTCCTGGGTGAACTCGAGCTGTTATAACAACGGCTTTCTTTTTCTGCGAAGCCAATGACCAGAGTTAATCTTATGTTAGTTTAATTTTAGCAAATATAAAAAAATCAAATCGGTACCTTTTGCTCTAATTCACAAGAACTTGGTGGGGCGGTTACAGTTAGATAATATACATTATTCCCAGCTAATGTTCTACAAAGAAGCCTCAGTTTTGCATAAGTTGATTTGACTGGGTGTGATTGTAATTTAGATAGATATTCTTGTAGATCAGAATATGTGTAAGGATAACAATGTGCAATGTACACAGCGTCGTCTGTGTGTGGGAAATCAATGTTAAATGTTAATGTGTAACTTGGAAATTGCTCTTCTTCTTCAGACCTGTAAATAGATTGCACTGTAGTATTAAGGTATGTCGTTTATTTGAATTTAAACAGCAAGTTACTTACGTAGAATCATTTTTAAAGTACGCGATGTTATCACCGCATCGCCTCCAGCCGATCGAATGCAACTGTGCGTCCTTGGTTGAGTATAATAGAGGTCGCATGCCCTCGTTGTATAAGCTTTCGGCTTTTGATAAGTTCACTATGGAAAATCTGTAACATTTTGCGTGTGTATAATTTTTTTAGGAAACAATACGTAACGTTGAATAGTCATGCAATCGGTATTACCTGTACGTCATATGCTTTTTTGTGTTGGTGACTTTAAAATAGAACCATTGCATATGTCTGTTTGTATAGAGGTCAGTCCGGAGATGCAGTTCATAATAAGCTGACGTTATGCGTATTGCTTTGGCTAAATTTCCACTTTCGAAACGAGATTCAAATCGTAGCTCTTCTTCAATACCCTCGACGTCGACACTTGCACACGCTGATAGAAATAAGCGAGACCCTCCTACTGTAGAACGACTAAACTGCAACACAATCAAACAATCAGTCGCTTTGTAGTTGGTAAAAGAAATAAGTGTGTTCTTACTTACATAATTTACGGCACTCATAGGATAATATTGGAATATAACTGTCCCTGCATCTTCACCGACAGGTTGTGGTTGCAGTTCTTTTCCTGAAGATATATAATATGGTTCTGGAGACGCGGGACTCCACACTAAGTGTTGTATTTTTTCTTCAACCACCTATTAGCAGTTTTATATTATTAGTATAGTAACCCTTAGTATTATTCGTCCGTTCAGGAATTAACATTAGGAATTCTGTACTTAGTTAAATGTACTGAATCAAGGGATATAGCATCATAGTTAGCAAAACGGTTTAGACTATATGATACAATTCTTCTATAAAAAAGTATGGACCCGTAGACTTGCTAGTCTATTAGTCCTCTGTTAGATCATCATCATCATCTGCTTAGCCTTTCCCAACTATGTTGGGGTCGGCTACCAGTCTAACCGGTTGCAGCTGATTGCCAGTTTTTTACAGGGAGCGACTGCTTACCCGACCTCCACAACACAGTTAGTTAATTAGTCCTCTGCTAGATCGTCCTACAAAATTTCTAAGGTCAAGTTCAAGAAATTGCTCATGTGCTCAAGCCACGGCAATATTTGTGAACCAAATGTCACTACTGAAATGTGATCAACAGCAGGTCTGGTCAGTCTGGTGTAAAAAAAAAGCCAAGAATCAACTTACTTGACATTCGGTTGGCCACCGAGGTGCTTGCTGCGGACAATCAAGCTCCTTTGGAAGTGCAAACAAATCTCTTGGTTCTCTTAGTTTAGCTGTCGTCCGTAATGTTCTTATGTCCGTATCAATTTCTAGCTGATTCGTTTTAATATTGTTTTGAAGAAAGTTTGATATGGATGTCCCTGCATCAAAGAATACATCAAATTAGTTGATGATATCCATCGTCCTCGTAAGTCCTTCCCTTAATCTAATTCGTTTGGCAAGACGCACTATGTGTTCTCTCTTGAATCTGTATCGACTCGCTCTCTTCTGATCATATCATTTTACACGCAATCTATTCATCATTACTTTGGGCCTACCCTACTCTTGTGCCCATTCAATACTTCACTAGGTTGATAACAGCAAATCCGAATATTATTTTATATGTTGTGATCGAAAGTAGGGAAAGAGATTCCATAACAAATATTTTAGGAGTGAATTATACAATGGTACCAATAGTTAGTTATAATAATGTGTATTATGACCTAGTTTTCGTTGAAATTAAACGGTCGCCCATAGCATTCATGGCAGCTTGCGTATTGAAGGCATGCCATGGTTCACAAATAACATCAATATGCACGCGAGTCCCAACGACGAATTAGTTACCGGAAATGATGCAAGGTACCCAAAATACACAGCACATTAAAAGCACGCGCCACCTATTAAATAAGTGGGAATTATTGAAATGTCGAAACACAAAGCATTGGAAGATAATAGATGTATTGTTATTTTTAAATATTTTATTGAAATATGCTCTATTTTGGCTTGTCAGTTGTGAAAGTATAATAATAATAAGTTTTATTGTACAAACAAAAAAAAACACAAGATTAGACATACAATAAACATGATTGTACAAGCAGTGGGCAGAGGCAAGTTTAACAGCACGAACAGTACCAGAACAAATCTTTTAACTGTTCTGTGCGAACAGTATTGTCTTTCTTTTGAAGTAGCGGGCGTCTTCAAGTTAGTAAAGTTCAGTAAACAAGTCAATTACTTGAATGAGATTTTTTTTAAAATATTCCGATTTTTTGTGCTAGGTACTAACAGAAACCTACCATAAATGTTCAGGATTTACCTTTACTGCATATTGGGAATAATGTAGCCTGTAGCGATTTAACTTGCTCTATGTTGGCTATGAATAAATCATCTTGCATTACAGGGTTTATCGAAGGAAGTGTGAGTGTTACCGTCGTGTTCTCAATGAACTCCCTTCTCTGTTCTTCTCTTTTAATCATCATTATATTTTCTTGAGCGCTTTCGAGTTGTTTCCACCATAACATGTTAAAAAGTTTACGAAAAGCTACATTCGCTCTTCGCTAGCACATATTAATCTTTGTCATGTGCATTTCCATAATCGGCGATGTCGAGCGTTTCGTCACCATGGCTACACAATTGTTTGAATGTTAGTCGTCAAGTTTAAGTTTTTGGCGTGTAACCGGCGTGCTGCGCGGCGCTCCGAACTGAACTGACGACATCAAAAACAGGGGAACTCGCTTTCGGTTATTGGAAGACGATTGCCCCAGTAATGTCATGCTTCGACCGTTTATAGCTTATCAGGTGATTGGTGACGTAAAATGATTGTTCATGCGAAATTCAGTTTTATGAAAATTTCGATATCGGAAACCTTTGATAGAGGTCAAATTTTGATTTGGTTTATATATGCTTTACCAATGTAATCACTTGATTACATTGGTAAAGCATATATAAATCAAATCAAGAAGTTCATGAAAATCATGACTCACGACGATATGGGGATTTTATTATGCTCGGATTAGCCAGTAATTACATTTAGTACTTAACGTTTAGTTTTTATAGTTTTCATGAGATCTAGCTCAGATTACAAAACCTATAATCTTAGAGTTCCAATATTTAAATAGAAAACAATTTTGCGGTTCTATTCAATGGAGTAATCGAATTACCTTACACACAAAATGAAAAAAAAAGTCAAATAATAAAAACAACTCACATACCCTGGTCGTTGTCATCATTAACTTTTCCTTTATCCGTGACATCCACATCCAACTCTTCACTCTTATCTTCCATGGTGATGTGATAGCGACTTGAGTCACTTTGCGGAATACAGAAGGTTCTAATTACCATAAAATGCACATTGTTATCGTACGTAGGCGTGTGCCTGTCTGGGGTGCTTAGCTGTTATAAATTCCAGTCGGCACCTCTGTCTAGACTAGCCTGCCTGTGGTTAGGTAGAGGTATAGTGTCAGCTGTCTCAACCGTGCATGAATCTATCACATTGGTAGAGGAACACCTATTATGAACTTCGCAGAAAGCAGGTGATTCAATTTTATGCATAAGTGAAATGTTCTGAGGTACATAACTGGCGTGTTTATAAACTTTATCTGCTCATGGATTTGTTTTCCGGTAAACTGAGTTGGTATACTTGTTAGATTATTCACCGTGACTGTGCGATAACGTTTCTGCTGAAGGCTCAAAAGGTGACTGCACTTCTACGAAGCAGGTGGTAACTTGTGGGGGGCGTGTGGAAAACTTCGTAACTGGCCTCAATCAGGGCCGTAAACTTTAATATCCTCGTAGACCTCAGAATACATAGATATTCTATCGAAGTTTCAACAGCCATTGAACTGTTTTATAATCATAATTATTAAAGCCCATAACTTTATTGAAATGTGACGCAACTCACGCAACTGTAAATTATCACATCATGACTTGACTAAGGTATTCAATAAAATGTGACATACATGATGTCCACATGCGGCTTTAACAAAGTCTAACACTAATTCAATTTTGCAATCATTTTTGATACCACACCATAGGAATGACTTAAATTGGGATTCTCTATTCTCCTTTGCGTCTCTATCATGTCTACTAACCTACAGGGCCTACAGGCAATTACATATAACTATACGTTTGTAATAAAAGGATTATACAATCGTTAACATAGCATGCAGGGATACGTTGTACGTGTATAATGGCCCATTCAACTTTATAATCTGTTTATCAAAGGTAAACAACCCGTAATTTGGGGTTTCTGTGATGAATAGAAAACTGCTATACTCATTAAACTATGGTAATATCATGAAACTATATTTTTCGAGCTGATATTCTATGATATCTAAGCATCCCATTACTTTTTATTGTTTATTGTAATAGAACTAAACGTAAATAATTTAGGATTTTTTTTGGTATCGTCAGTTTAAATAATTGCATTGGCCCCAAGGGGAGGCTTGCGTGAATATTAGGCACAAATGTTTATTGCTGCTCTGTAGTCTGGGTTTCATATCAGTTTTTTCTTTTTCGAAGAAAGCATTATTTGACAATTCAATGGCTCGACTCATAAAAAATATTTTTGCTGCGCGTTTTTATTTCTATCATGGCGTCTGATATGGTTTTTGGAACATTGGAAACTAATAAAGTAAGACATTTACAAACATAAATCATCGATGGATGGCAGAATGAAGATTTTATGGCGATTCTTTATTTTATAGTAATGGATTTTAAAGCTTTAAAATGATCTTTCAACCCTATACCGATTAATCAAAACCCTGAAACATCTGTTCACGACACAACGAACCAAAGTTGCCTGGAAGAGATCGCAGAAAGCGATAAGGCCGCCCATTGTATTGTGGTGTTAAATGTAATTTCTTGTTATGTATTAACTGGTGTACAATAAAGTATATATAAATTAAATAAATAAACGAAAAAGTCCTTGTTGAATTGCTTTTCCATTATATTGTGCCTACTCATGTCTATGTTTGTCAAATGGTGCAAATATTATTTATGAAGTCAAATATAGATAGATATAGAAAATGGAAAACAAATGTACAAATCTATAAGCCATACATGAAACACTTGAAACAGCTATTCACAAGAAGGTACGTACAAGTACTCTATAAAGTTGTACGCTATGTGTTGCCTAGGCAACTTGCTAAGTCAAATCGATTTCATACTACCCGAAGACTGTATTCGCAGATATTTTTGCTGGTAAGATTTATAAGTTTCTGAATACATTTCTTTAATAGGTTAAGCACTAGATTTATGTTATCTCATTAGGAAATCTCTATATTTTTTGCTTTTGTATCAAATCGTTCGCTAAGCTTTTACTTACCTACATAAATGCATGTTCAATAGATATTATGTCTGTTAGATTATTTATTGAATATTTTTCTAAAGAATTTATGTTCAATCTAGTTTATAGCATGTTTATCAATATGAAGTTATTGTACAAGATAAAAGATACATAAATGAGTGTGATCAATTTGAATGAATTGATCACACTCATTTTTTGAATGAATGTGATCAATTTTTTAATACAAACGCTGGCTTGGTTTTGGTATTGAGGGTTGCTTTCCAAAGTCAGTCTTTTCAGGCTTTACAAAAGATTTCCTTGCTTTTCTCTCCAAACAGGGAATTTGCTTGGTAAACATATTGAGCAACAACTTAAATTGTCCGTAAATTCGAATAACAACGGTCAGTCTTTCTCATTCGTATGAAATTGCTTTTGTTGTTATAGGCTATTTAGCACGGCACATTGACGATGTTTTGAGCGGATTGAATTAGCTTAACAATTATGTTCCCTGACTGCACTTGGCCCATTTGGGCGCCAAATACACCTAGATTCAACATTAGAGAATTGGCCCGGTATAATAAAGCAATTTCGAACCCCAAGTATCTAAAACTATTTAAAATACTACCGAAAATCAATGAAGTCGTCAAAAATCAATTTGACACGATTTTATTTGAATATCTCAAATATAAACTTGTAAGAAATTCCTACAACGAAATAGATTCGTTGAGAATTTTACATATTCATTTTACGTATCTGTTCAGTTACAACCTGAAGTAGGTACCTAAAATACGAACTATTTTATTGTTCAGTGAGACGCCATAAAGCTTTTTTTTTCAGTTTAGTTGCTACGCTATGTTGGCATGTTACTTCGATGCTTGAATATTTCTACTTAACTTCGAAAAATCCGATACCATGTAGGTACACGAATTTTCCAACACGGAAGTACGAAAAACTAACTTTTAGTAAAAAGTTGTACTTAAGTAACAAAAACGCTGCGACGTTTTCCTGGCTTGCCAATAGTGTACTCAATTAGGCATTATCGCATTTTTGGGCAAGTTCCTTCAATTTCACTACTTCAAACTGCGGGGTAATTGCGTAACACTAACATTACCTTTGACAGTTTAACAACATTCATTGCATCATTTACGTTGTCGAGCATACACATTTTTCGAACATATGAAGCAATGGATTAGCAATATTCTTGAAAATGATTCAGATTATGATGGATAGTGTGATACGTAATTAGGGTACTAGTTCTATACCAAAAAATAATTAAAGAATTTAAACCTTGCCGCATTGCTTGGGCAGTTATCGCTCTGGCCTGTCTTGCTAATAAAGTGATTAAGTCATCAATAACGTTTTTCAATTACTCCATGTTCTTGTCTATGGTAACGTGAGAACTACGTGTCTAAGGGTTGCGGGGTGATTGGCCGGGTCACGGCACTGCCTGGTGCGGATCGATTGACTGCTAAACGAGCCATCTTATACTCTTTTGTCATTCATCAATCGCCCGTCGGCATTGTTCTTTATGTTTAGTGAATATTCATCGGATTTGTAACAAGTATTTAAGGGTTAATAGCAATAATAGTCAATTACTTGTACAGACGCCAGCAGGTCAAGCTACCCGAAACTGTCAAATTTTCCCAATCAACCTTGAACCTTAATGCTTTAGCGATAAAGTTGAGAAATTCGACAGATTGTAGTATCTTGATGTGTATGTCTGTACATGATGCAGGGATCATTATCATCACTAGGCTCCTGCCCTTATCCCAATTTATTTGGGGTCGGCGCCACATGTCTTTTTCTTCCATACTTTATTATTCTTATTAGTCGTCATCTCGGCAGCCCCCCCTTTCTAACCATATCATCATTCACACAGTCCTTCCATCGTTTCTTTGGTCTTCCCATACTCTTATAGCAGGGACGCTAGTAAAAAATATTTACCCAAAAATGTTACAAAAAGATTGGAAACCTGTTAGAAAACGTTATCTACTTTCCGATTTGCAATACAAGCGATTTCAATTTATTGATATCTCAAGCTTAGGATTAATTTTATCGCAGATAACTCAAACGTGCGATGAGATACTGTTTCATGAATCTGAGCTTTCAGGCTTGGTATTTGTTATTAACTTATTACAATCTAAAAAAACTCGTAATCCCAGTTTCCGCTTCAAAATCGATTACCGCCCTATTCCTGCCTTTTGTATGACGCGCGTTAAAATGTTTAGTGATTGGTAATGACACAAATAAACTGAGCCCGTTGGCACGGACGTCAAAATATCGCGGCGGGATTTTAGCGCGCATTGGATCTGCAACTCTCGGTGTTAAGCCTAGCATTGAGAGTACAACTGAGCGCATTCCAGGGCGTCAAAAAAACACACTGTTTGATTCTCAACTCTCGGCGGTAAACTGTGCGTTTAAAATCCAGTGCGCGAAATAAAATCGCCGCGATATTCTTACGTCCGTGCGAACGTGGGCTAAATATTTGATTTGTCATTACCAATCACTGAAAATTTCAACGCGCGAACCTGGGCTTAGGTACCTCCACTTCCTGGACAATATAAACTGTAGGTACAACCTTAAATCAAGGGTAGTTTTATTTCGATTATACCTATTCTAACACGGAACCATACAGACGCCAGCCAGCACATCATTAGCTACGAAACTGACAAATTTTCCCAATCAACCTTGAACCTAATGCTTTAGCGATAAAGTTGAAAATCTGTTAAAGAAATTTGACAGATTGTATCAGCTTGATGTGCTGGCGTTTGTATGTAGGTACATAATGCTACAAATGATACCTTCCATAAGTACTTAATATTGTAATGGTATGTTAATAAACTGTGCTTGTAAAAACTGGAACGTTTCGTGGCGTTCTTCTACATTATTACGTACACAGTTTGGAGAATACCAAGACTTTTTACGTAGTCAAAAAGTTTAAACCATTCCGTGCGCGTATACGTTTTAGAGATTGATAAAAGTTAAACAACAATGGAAATTAGAATAGTAACAGGTTTAGTTTCCATACTAGAAAAGTTTAAGCCCTATTAACATTATGTAGATAATTTTATGACAGTTAAACATTGTTTTATAGCAGTAGCAACTTACTGACGTAGATTGAGAAGTTGTAAATAGATAATACATAATCTGCCTTTAATGTTCCCACTGCTGGGACACAGGCCTCCTGTCTTCGAGAGGAAGTGGGCTGTAATCCACCACGTGGGCCCAGTGCGGGCGCTTTTACCTAACCTTTTTAATTTGTTCGGCTTACTAGATAATTTCTGACCTATTCTTGATTTTGATATAACTTTCATTACAGCCGTAATTGAAAGCTGAAATTAACAGGATTGAAGTTCATGAAATATTTTAATTTGTTTAAAGTATGCCACGTTTCTTAATGTTTTGAGAACTGCGTATTTCATCGTTAAAGTACGACCAGTTTAAAATTAATCATTTTTGTTTTTTCCTTCTTATCGTGTAAATATACAAAATTTAATATTATTGTCGTTATAAGCGTCTACCATGGGTATTTTTTTACACCTGTTTATTTGGTTGTAAGTGTTTTGGTTTACTTGCAAATCCGTTTTTATCTGATTTTTGAAACCATTTAATTCCATTGGTTTACGACAACCAAATCAAAAATTAATGTTTAAACAAATTAAGGTCTCTTAGTGGTATTTTTTTCAATCTTCTGCGTTGAGCCGTTTTCGAGATCTGGGAAATCCCAAAACGTTACCGCAGCAAAATCTTAAATAACCCAAGAACCATATCACACACAAATTTTGCTATTTACAAACATTTACTACGCAACAAAAGCTATCTATTCATGGATTTGGTTCCGGTCTGAACGAATTTTTGAAAATCGATTTTGCCAGGGTAACGTTTCAAACGTTACTCCAGCAAAATGTGTTTTTCTCAAATAACTTTAAAACTACAATTCACACAAATATTGCTATTAGTAAACAAATTGCTCCTCATGATACACTAATTATTAGTTATGGTCTCACCTCTCAAATGCACAACATTTGGCCAGGGTAACGCACACCACGGCGAGACTATCGCCGCGATTCTCTCGCCCGTGGAGACGGCCCCTAAGAGTGAATATTTTATTATCTATTTGTCCGTTCTGGCGTTACGCGACCGACGATACGCGACGCATTTTCCGTCAGATGTGCGTTCACTCTTTACTCTCATAAATCATGATCATTTCATTCAAGTATCTATGAGAAAGGATACCAAAATAAAATGATTGAATTAGTTAGAGTAGGTACTTATAGAGCTTTATCTCCTAATGTTTTCTGTTTATTTATTGTTTCCAGAACAAAATAATCTCTAAGTAAGTAAATAATCTACAGCAATGGGTCGAAAAGTGACAGTGGCGGTGACCACACTGAACCAATGGGCACTCGACTTCGAAGGCAACATGAACAGGATCCTGCAGTCCATACAGGAGGCTAAAGAAATGGGCGCCCTGTACCGCACTGGACCGGAGTTGGAGATATGGTAATTTTATCCATCATCAGTTGAATTAGGATGCTGTTTAGTAGCCAGGCCCTGGTGGTTCAGGTTGCAATATAAAGCGAGAGAAAAATTCTGTCCTGCACCCTAATTGCGTAACACACAGTCAATCTCAACCTGAATCATATTGAAGGATATTGCTAATCCATTGCTTCATATGTTCGAAAAATATGTCTGCTGAACAACTTAAATAAAGTAATGAATGCTGTAGAACTGTCAAAATGAAACCCATTGCTACTGATGGTGTGTTACGTAATTACCCCGCGGGTTTGTAGTAGACCATCAATTGTGTTTAGCAGTTACCGTTAACATGCTGATAAGTAATGACCAAAAAGTTCTCATATCATATGCTATTATAATAAAACTATTTTTGCAGTGGCTACAGCTGTGAGGACCATTTCTACGAACCCGACACATACCTCCACAGCTGGCAAGTCCTCGCAGAACTCCTCAAGTCACCGACATGTAAAGACATGTTGATCGATGTCGGCATGCCTGTACAACACAGAAACGTGTTGTACAACTGTCGAGTAGCGTTCCTGAACAAAAAGATACTTCTCATCAGACCAAAGATGTTGTTATGTGAAGACGGAAATTATAGGGAAACTAGGTGGTTTTCGCCTTGGACCAAAGTAAGTGCTTTTAATCATAACATATCGGACTTTTGATGAGCCTTGATACCAGAAGGCCAATTCCCGTAATTAAAAATGTTCATAATCTAGGCGCAATCTCATCTCAGCGACAATTAATATCAAAAACTTGTCAAAAATGTAGAGATTTTAGAGATATTTTTGACAGATTGAGACTGCGATCAGACTGTGAACGTTCTTAAAATTATGAGAATTGTCCCTCAGATTGCAGTAAAAATAACTGAAGTAAAAAAGCAAGACACTATCAGAATGTGTTCTAATTCATTGTTGAAAAAAAGGTTTTAATGTACAGACGCCAGCACACCAAGCTACTCGAAATTGAAATTTTCTCAATCAACCTTGAACCTAATGTTTTAGGGATAAAGTTGAAAATCTATTAAAGAAATTTGGCAGATTGTATTAGCTTGATATGCCTAATCTATGCTTTGGATTCTGTTGTGGCTTTGGTGCAATGTATTTCCAAAGGCATGTATGTAAACTGTGTTCTAATTATTCACAAAGGAACGACAGACTGAAGAATACTATTTACCTAGGATGATATCGGCGATAACGAACCAGTCCACGGTGCCTATTGGAGATGCGGTCATTGCTACTAAAGATACGTGCATAGGTTTTGAAATCTGCGAAGAATTGTGGAATCCACAGAGGTACGTCAAGTTATTTTTAGCAATATATTATACCATTAGCGGTCCAAAACTAGCATTTGCATTCGTGGTCGGGGTAGAAGTGTAATACATTCGACTTCCTTCAACGAAGAAACGGTGGCTAAGAAAGCTGAAAATACAATAAATTAGTTGACACCAGTTAAGATGGCATATTTTAACTAATATTATAAAGAGAAAAGACTTGATTTTTTGTATGTTTATTTGTTACGCTTTCACGCGGATTTAGATGCAATTTGGCACATGGGTAGATCATGGCCTGGATTAGGACAGATGATATTCCCTCGGGATCGAGACATGCGGGTGCAACCGCGGGGCGCAGCTATACCTCAATAATATAATTACTTTTGTTCATATTTTTTTTTATTTGCGAATGTTTTAACATATAAAGTGGTTTTCTAATCCCAACCCATTTCCTTTCACGTTACAGTCGCCACATCCCGCTAAGTTTAGACGGTGTGGAGATCATATCGAATGGTTCGGGAAGCTACATGGAACTCCGCAAGGCATACGTCACAGTGGACTTAGTCAAGAGCGCGACCTTCAAGAGTGGGGGAGCGTACTTGTTCAGCAACCTGCGAGGGTGTGACGGGCAGAGGATATACTTCAATGGTTGTTCCTGTGTGGCTGTTAATGGAGACATCGTTAGTAGGGGCCTGCAGTTTGCTCTGCATGATGTGGTTAGTATATTTGGTGAAATTGCCAACTTGGCAGATGGGCAACGGGAAATAATTGTTACGCCATTTGAATTATATTTTGTTCAACATACAACCTGACACTGACCTGCTAATTACAAAAGACATGAATTTCGCGGGCTACCCTGGCGAAGCAGAGAGTTATAAAAATATATAATAGTGTAGAATAAAAAACAATAACAATGAATATTTCGTGCTCCGAATTATTTTGATTCCACATTTTTTCATCATTGCCCTCATCAAAAACAAAATGCTTTGAATACTTTGGAATCAGGACTCGTCCAGATTCCGTAGTGTTTTTTGTGTCTCAGTTCCTGATAACGCCTTGCCTTTCCAAGGTTTTCAAACAATTTTCTACGTAGTCATTATTTTACAAATAAAATAATTATATCAAACAATTAAATAAATCTTTATATTTCCAGGAAGTAGTGACAGCGACGATCGATCTCGAAGACATTCGTTCCTATCGGACTCAAATCCGCTCCCGATCTCATTTGGCGGCCTCGAATCCACCGTTCCCTCGCATCACAGTTGACTTCGCACTATCAGACGATGATGACGTGTATCTTACAACGAGTCCGCCTATCCAGTGGAATTACTTGACGCCTGAAGAAGAAATTGAACTAGGTAACTTTTCATATCAGCCCGTAGACCTTGACTGCTAAAAGAAAGCCTGCAAAAACTCTTTGCATAGTCATTATCAACATAGGCTTTGCGAGCACTATTTAACGATTTTGAGTATTGTGCTTCAAAATATTCATATACAAAAATGCTGATTTGCTTTGAATGTACCCTAATATTTTTTTAACAATGTGCTTACACTGAACAAAACAGAGAATATTTTTATGCGAGTTATGCCTTTGAACTCTGAACCCTTCGGGGAATATAAGCCTGACGTTGTCTTATGTAAATAAAAATAAAAACTGAACAGCTAATTTATTAATGATGCATTTGTATCATGTCACTTAGTAGTTTATTATAAAACCAGATATTTATATACAGGTCCTGCTTGTTGGCTGTGGGATTACCTGCGAAGATCCGGCCAAGGAGGGTTCTTCCTACCTTTGAGTGGCGGCGTGGACTCCACAAGTACAGCTTGCATCGTGTTCTCTATGTGCACGCAGATATGTGACGCTATTCAGAAAGGAGGTTTGTAAACTAATCATGGTAATAAGAACTTCGTATTGGCGTCACAGAGCAACTATCTACAATATGCCAGGAGCGTGCCCTCAGCTTTTTTGGACATATTATGCGTTTACCTAAGCATAGTCTGGAAACACTTATGGATATAGATACTGGGCGCGGTGGAACGAAAACGCGCTCAAGGCAGAGCACCGGTAAGATGGTCAGACGCGATTAAGAAGGCTGTTAGAGGCAGCATCTACCGAGCGGCCCACACTGCAGAAGACCGTATAACTTGGAGACGCTCCGTATGTTGTCGCGATCCTCCAGCATTGGGGGAGCGACGAAGAAGAAGAGAAGATTGGTGACGTGAAAATTATACTTTCAAATCAAAGTTGCGTTGGCTAAATCTAAATATCTCTAGAGTAATGTCAATAGAGGACCACGAGTTGGAGAGATGTGTTGCCACTATTAACTTAGGAATCCAAGTGGTGTACTGCCACCACAGTTTATTCATATATGGTAGTTCTGTTGTTTAGAAACCCACTGAACAATAGCCAGTTTTATTGAAATATTAAAACGCACCTTTTAAAAATTGTATCATCGGCCTGTATAAAGTAGTCAATCTAAAATAGCTTTGAAATGTTTGCAGAGAGCCAAGTTCTGTACGACGTCCGTAAAATCCTGTGCCAATCTGACTACACGCCCTCCGACCCGATGGAACTTTGCAACAGGTTACTAGTAACGTGTTACATGGCTACGGAGAACTCAAGTCAGGAGACTAAACAACGCGCTTCACAGGTAAGTACCTGTGAAAATAAACTGTAGGGCAAGTGCCCTACAGTTTATTTTATTAATTAACAGTGTTAAATTGAGAATATAATATGGCACAGTTGAATATCAGAGGCTATATCAGATCCCTTGAACACGTACACAATAAACGCTCTATTAGTATTAAAAATTAGTTGTCTGTTTTGAACCACTGCTAAAGGTCTCTTCCCATAGAATGCTAGTGGGTGGATGATGGATGTATAAGGATAAAAATATTCTTAAATACATGAAAAGCGGAATAACTGTAACATTCATTTGTATAGTAACAAAAAGGCGTATCATACGGCCCGAAACGATATAGCTAACGTGGCTCGAGTGGGAGTTTTGTTCCAATTCGAAGTGTTAATTATTTATCTATGATGGTACTTACTTATTAATTTTATTATAAAGTGAGATAATAATAATTAAGCGTTCTTTCAGCTGGCCAGCGAGATCGGTAGTTATCACTTTCCGATAGTGATCGATGCGGCAGTGAGTGCAGTCATCGGTATATTCACCACCGCCACGGGCTTCGTACCAAAGTTCAGGGCTAACGGCGGCTGTCCACGACAGAATTTAGCTTTACAGAATATACAGGTAACTACTTCAATATTCTCACACTATAGTTCAATTATGAAACCGAGTTAAAATAATTGCTACACTTTAGTCATTGGGTTCAAGTCTTTTACATGCAGCGACTGCCTATCCGACCTCCACAACACAGTTACTGGGTAATACGATACCCCTTGGTAAGACTGGTGGTCAGACTTCCGGGTTTCTGACGACCCGTAACTACCCTCAAAGATCTACGAACGACAGCCGGGACCAACGGCTTAACTTGCTTTCCGAGCCACGGAAAAATACTGAATAAGATACTGCATTAAAAAAAAAATTGTTTATCTATGTTTATGTAAATCTTCCATTTTAAATCTTCTTTCTCTAGGCCCGTCTCCGCATGGTCATGTCCTACCTATTTGCACAACTAATGCTCTGGGTGCGCGGCAGACCTGGTGGTCTCCTAGTCCTGGGCTCCTCCAACGTGGATGAAGCGCTGCGCGGGTACATGACGAAGTACGACTGTTCCAGTGCTGATGTTAATCCCATCGGCGGTATATCGAAGACTGATCTGAAGTCGTTCTTGCAGTATGCCAAGAATAGGTGGGAGAAAGTAAAACCTGAAATATTGGTTGGCCCATTGCAAGTTATTTGTTATACTTGTGGTGTTTTTCTTTTATTATGATATGTTACTACATAAATTAGGATATTTATTTTTGAACAAAACTGCTCCCATCTCATAAATTAACTCTGTATCTATATTATAATTTTGAACGTTTATGGAATTTGCCCAGCAAAAAAAAATATTAGCTTGTACTAGGAGAAAAAAAAATGGTGTTCGTATATGAGGCTAGTTTAAGGTGCGTGTTCGAGTTAATTCAGTAAGTCCAAAACCCATTATCCTCAATATAACGCCCGTTTCCTTTATTTATCGAAGGTAAAAGTATCAATCAATTATTATATTTCTTATGATATTTTAATTTCTCACAGATTCTTCTTACCATCCCTCTCGGAGATCTTACAAGCGCCTCCGACAGCGGAGCTCGAACCGCTGACTGACGGTCAGATCACACAGACAGACGAACAAGACATGGGCATGACGTACGCTGAACTGTCCGAGTTCGGACGACTGAGGAAGACGCAACACTGTGGACCGTTTAGCATGTTCCATAAACTGGTACATACGTGGAGCGATAAGTGTACGCCGCAAGAGGTGAGGTTTTACTTCAAAAGTAGTAGGAATTTTCCACAGCATCAGTCAAGGCTGATTCCGCACCATGGGGTCAGTTTAAAGTTTCCGATCCGATCGTTTCCGTTTCCGAGTTTGCTAGATGTGTGTTGAGTTTTTTTTTTGCGTTTAGGTTTCTTAGGTGAATACTGTGGTTGTGTATGGCTTGATATGGTATCCACTAAAAATATTTCATTTATTCCAATCTGGAAAACTATTTCTTTCTGGCCAAAAGTGTTACTTATCCTGCGTTCGTAATTTAGTTTTCAAATATGTAAACGAAGTATTTTTGGAAAAAATAATTTAAATTTCGACACCAAGTTCAGTTAGCGCTACAAGTTCAATCATGCAGTGAACACCAATCCTTCTAAAATTAACTTAATTCTCATCAGATTAAGATCGATATTTGTTTAAGGGAAAATAATATCAATTGGAAACAAGAATTTGAATATGGCATACTTATGTTGTGGCATAAACCACCCGATCCACTTAAATCTTAGTGTTAATGACTCTTATATCAAACTCCAAAAGTACACAATTCTGTTTATTTTACAGGTTGCAGAGAAAGTGAAGCACTTCTTCCGATGCTACGCGATCAATCGCCATAAGATGACTGTTCTCACTCCATCATACCACGCAGAAACCTACAGTCCCGATGACAATCGCTTCGACCACAGGCCGTTCTTGTACCGAGTACATTGGAACTGGCAGTTCAAAGCCATCGACGATGCTGTAAGTAAAACTCAGAGTAATGACTTGCGTTTACATTTATCTCAATCATAGTTACACTGATAGGAAGGATCTTATTTCGATCGAATGACGTTGATAAGGGGCGCTGTTGGTAAATATTTGTGCAACTGTGTTTAAAAAAACAAGATGGCGGGGTTAGTTCCAATTCTGGCCACGCACCGAAAGACTCCTGTAGCGCTATACATTGTTCACCGGCTTAAAGTACTGAGAGCGTCTCAAAATAAGACGATGCGTTCGTGTCCCTGATTACCAACAACAATGATAGCAAAACGGAAAGCTATAGGATATTTCGTAAAGTAAGAAAAGATGTTTATCGCAATGTTTACTTTTTATTTTATAACTGCCTCTATGTTAGTTATTGCCCTGAAGTATTAACATTAGGAATGAAATATAATTTCCATGAAGTATAACATTAGGAGGGCAATCAACCTCATTGAATCTCGTCTCATTATGGTTAGAACAATATTCTTCATCCATATGCAAATTGTGGTTCACAATGAATTCTAACGCGTACATGAATTGTAGTAACAGATACTCGTACTTTCCGGAAAATAAGATAAAAGTTCAAAATGGTGGCTTATTGTTTTGAATAATAATTATTTTTATCAGTTTCGTGAGTGCTTTTCAAACGAAATATGTACATATTTATTTATTGGTACATTATCAGATGTATCAAATTGAAATAAATTGATTTTTCCCCTCTTTTTCAAGAAGATTTTTTTAATAAAATCAGTTCGTAACACATACCTTACACATAACTTTGTTTTTTGTTCTTCAGGTAGCTCAGATGTCGAAAGACAAGCGAGGATCAAGCGACAGGCCTCAAGACCTCAAGTTAAGCAGCGCGTCCACTTCCAACGTAAACTCACACTTTATGCGGGGCGATAGGAAGGGTGTCCTCATATAAATATTATAATTCATTAATTGACTCGCCATACATGCAAATGTTAGACAATAAACACTATCTGGGCGTAAACATGACCTATCGAGCTTTAGAAAGAGACTGTCACACAGGTTATGAGTGACAGAGATGACGCTATACAAAGCCGAACTTTTACTCTCGATGTGTAATTTTTACGACCCGGTGCTATAGTATTTTTATCTGAAGAAGCGACGCGCGCTTTTCTTGTGGTTACACGCACGTGAATGTGTGTGTAAGCGCAGAAGCTCTCGGCACCGTACGGGACAATGGCGAAGTCGGCGCGCGTGTGACGTGCTGACGTTTCTCGTCTTCAAGCACACATTCACATCGTGTTTGTACACTTGGTTGGCACAAGTAAAGCCCGCGTCGTTTCGTGCGATAACAATACTGTAATAATAGGTATGCGGACTTCGCTTTTGTGCTTTAATCTAGAAAAGATTTCTAAAAGGTAGATTCCTAAATGCTTAAAATACTGCTGAAACTTGGCATACTAGTGGCTTAGTGCGCAATGTATGTGGCTTATATGATATATGTATAGTAAAGTAACAGTGACCTGTGTTTGCGCAAACACTTGTGCACTATAATATCTCCTTCGAACCTGGCTAATCTCCGTTGAGATTGGCCACCGTGATCGAAATCGTTCAGTGGGATTATTATAGGAAAAACCGCTTCATTCGCTCAGTGTGTAGTCTGATACAGTTATTAAAAACTACTTTTTGCATGCAATCTTAAATCAAACAACTTATTGCTGTATTAGCTTTTAAAAACTTATCAATGGAGAAATGTTAACTACTGCTTTTTACTGTATCATGTAGTTAGAGTTGACAACATTTTAAAATTGTAGGCCTATCGTAATTAAGTGATTGTGATGGTTCCTAATTATTATTGTTATTAATACACACAGGACAATAACGAAGTGAACAAATAGCAAATGATGAAAACAAGACACGTCCATTTTCCGCCTTAGCCTTAAAAATATTTGACTGTAATTAACTAAAATGATAAAATGTTTACTTGATTTTTTTTAGATTATATCGTTTTAGGAAATCGATTTAAATTTTCTATTATTATTAATATTATCAAAGCCAATACTTATTGTATTTACTATTTGATAGATTACATAAAACTATAATATGATATAATCCTTATTAACTCGCATATGAAATCATTTGAATTTGAATTTTCACAAGTTAATATTCAGTGCATATTTTCGATCAAAATATGTATTTGGTCTTTTATTTTTATTTATGAGCTTATTAAAATAATTATTTTGTAAGAGAAACAAAACGACACAAATTAGTGTAGATAGCTTAGCTACATAATTAGTTCATAGATATTGTTTTCTGACGAATTTACGTACAATTTTTTTTTTTTAATATTGCCACAATAAATTGCTGTTAAATGACTTATTGTTCTTTCATTTATTAAGGGAATGGCTGGCTTTTCTCCAGTGGTGTGCGAGAGAGAGGAAAAGAGCTGTGCATTCGTATGTCTCTTTTCACTGAAGCTAAGCGGCATAGCAAAGCGAGTAAGATGTGCGCGGACGCAGTGCGGTAAGATGACATGTCTGCTTTTACAACTACGTCACAATCACAGGACTGTTTTACGTCGGGGAACGTCTAATAACACGTTGGGACGTAAATAGATATTTAAATTAACTTTACGTAATAAGTACAAGAAAAAGAAAACAAAATGCTTTTAAGAGTAATTTAGTACTTGCTGGTGAGTTCAGTTCATTATGTTATTCATTAGGTAATGATTTTTGTAGGAGTGTTCAAAATAAAAACAGCGATGTATAAACATGGATATAGAGCCTGTAGCTAGACTTTTATGTAGATGTGAAGCCATCCTTTCGCCATTACACATTTTAGATAACTGACCATCATATAATATAGCGCCGATTAAAGTAATACCACGCCTGTTTTCCCCGAAAAGCTACGTGACAATCCCATTCCAGAGAAGGCGAGCTTATTACTGCTATTCGGTAATCGGAAAAATTGAAACTCCGGGCTGAAACTTATAATTACGGATTTCGTTTTACAAAATTTGTAAAATAAAATAAGAGGGTCGCACACCTGCGTCTGCACTCACGATGTGACGTCATAGGCAAATTATATTCTACCTGAAAATTGGTACAAATAAGACCTATAATTTGCATGCTCAACCGCTAATAACTTCGACACTTTTAATGCTAGAGGGCAAAATACGAGCCAGGAAGTGGAGTTGCAGACACCAGCCCGCCATGCTACTATTACTTGAAATCTTACATGCGTTTGTCGGTCATAAATATTGAAGTTACCACCAGTACATCGAGCGAAAAGACATTTTCACTTCCAAACAGAACCTGTCACAAAAATTAAACTATATCTACAAATATTAGTACATATTTATTTATTAAACCTACAATACGTAGTTTCAACTCAATATTAATTATCGAATCAGTCCATAAACTGCATCATTTAAATGGCGATTAGTAGAAACCATTTTTTGCTCCATCGTTGCTGCCTAAAGGGTCTTCCTAACCGACGAAACCTGTAAAACATAGAGATACTTTTAAAAGCTACTTTTTTTTAAATATCAGTAATGCTTTGCGGGGGACTGGTCATATTCTTCATAGGTGTGTAGGTATTCTTCTATCTGTGCCACGTTATGTAAGCAGTTGAAAATTATCATCTAAGTCTCCGTTGAAAATTTAATATAGTTACATAAGTTTGAAAAAATAAGTTATTTATTTTGTGCTCATATTCGATTCCTGATGGAGTATTTAGTTGACAGTGGCAAATAACTGTGTCCAATAAAATCGTTTTCCATACGATTTGACCATAAATCAAATCTTTTGAACGGTGCTAGGTTTTCAAGGTAAAAAAGCTTTTCCTTACTGCTAAAAACTTTCACCGTGTCTTGTATGCCCTTTTCGACAAACTGCTTGAGACCGACGAAGGGATTTACTGAAAAATTAAAATTTCATATAAATATAGACAACTAATAATACCTGTTACAACTAAATGATAATACTAATTCTAGAATTCTTTACTTTTGTTCTTTTCGGTACCTATTAAGAGCTCAACTGTCACTATTAGAGACACAATTACTTTTTTATATATATATTGTTACAGAACTTAATAAGCTTGCCTAACAGACGACGGGTGAACAAAATATGGAAACATTTTTTTTTGTTAGCCTATTTTGAGTCCCACTGCTGGGCAAAGGCCCTTTTTTCTTCCAAACTTCAAGGCAAAGGTGGCGATCTCATATCACTTGCCGGGCCAACATGGCCAGAGATAGCACAATACAGGATGCTATTATATTACATTTATTGTTAGATTTCAAGATAAGATTAGCTTCATATAAAATAACATCCTGTGATTTTTTGCATTGGCGTTCGATGCCCGGTCTGGACGCTCGGCGTCAACATTTTTGAAAGCAGTTTTACTTTCTTGCTATTAAAATATTCCTTGAGTAAATCTAGTTGTAGAACTACTTGGCAGAAGGCGATGGCCGTAGGAACCTGTTGCAATATTTCTAAATTACCTACTTCTAGTATTAGTAGGTAAGTAGCTACAATAGTACTAGGTAGAGATGAACAGTCCTTTTCCAAGTAGTCTGACAAGAAGCTTTAAAAGCAGTAATATTTTACATACTTACAGGGGGTTTGGGCAGGGGTCGCAGGTTCTTCAGGGGCCGCCGTCTCTGAAAATGTCCGAATTTTGATATTTTTGTTGTGTCGTTTGGTTATATGTATATCTAATGGTGTAGTAGCAAGTTAAAATCTTGAAGCATTCAACTAATTCGTCTATCTTAAGGTATTTTAGCTCAAAAACGACTCATTCCAAATGCCTGATTATTTAAGACATACAGAGGCTAAAACTCCGATTAAATATTAACGCATACTTATGCTCGATGCCAAAAATTCAGTTTCGGATCGCCGTCTTTTATAGAACAGCGAGGTCAGAGGAGGCTAGCCAAATAAGCTTAGACGACGTTTATTAGAATACCCATGTTTTTTTTCACAATCAAAGCTAACTAGGTACATAAAACATACCTAGGTATTTAATTAAGACGTCACTTCGGGGTAAACAGAATTCTGCCTTCTACACCTAGGTACTGAGCTGTCCCCAGGGATGTGCCTTACAGGCGTTGCGCAGGGATGGTTCCGGAGTTGGTCTTTTAAGAGGAACCGGGACCACCCCTATGCGCGGATGGTGATCACCGGGGTGGTTTTAGTGAGGTAAAAATCCCACACTCCCCGAACCCTCTCCCCGGAGGTCGGGTGCCTTTCGAAGGTTTCCCCCCGAAAACAAAAAAAAAGGTACTGAGCTGTAAACTCTTTCGGCACTTAGGCGCCTTACTCACCGGATCGGCGCGTTTTCGTTTCTGTACCGAATCTGTACAGATTCTTTACCGAAAACCACTTCTTGACTGGCTCGGTTTGCTACGGTTTTTGTTATTTGTTATGGGTCCTGCGTTGCGCGTTCTTGTGCACGTTGGCGGTGAAAAGGCCAAGAAACCCAGAGCCTCATAGTCTGCAGACGATTTTGCCATCAACCAATGATAACTAGGTACCTACATACCTACCTAATTAAATTTTCAAATGTTCCTATGACTCGATACAACAGCCATAGGTTCAGCTACGGAATATTAGATAGCTACTTATTTCAATTGAAGGGAATGCATTTAAATTCCTTAACGCGTTTCTTTGTCCCGTTCCTAAAACTGATGTGTTATGAATTTTAAATGGTTAAACCCAAAGAATTAACAACTAGATGTTTTGTGTAGGACAGGAACACGCATGATCCCGACATTGAGCGACAATAAAATACTGTAAACAGCATTATTAGATTCATTAATCTTTAGGTATGAGAAAAATACATTTAATTTTGGGTTCAATTAATTTTTTTCCTTGAATAACTCGCTTACTATACCTCAATCAAAAAAATAAAAAATATCCTTACTTGAAACTTGGTTAATAATGTTTTGGATTACCTGCGGGTGCAGCTGCAGCAGCCGGGGCCGCCGGGGCTGCTGCAGCAGCCGGGGCCGCCGGGGCTGCTGCTGCAGCAGCCGGGGCCGCCGGGGCTGCTGGGGCTGCCGGGGCTGCTGCGGCTGCCGCGGCACTCGCATCGCCGTCGGCTGGCATAGCGCTCTAAAGATTGAGAAAATTCATTGATCATTATAATTTTAACAATAATATAATTGGACGTTATTTGCTTATTATACTAAAATAGTAACTTACCACGTATACAAACACTGCAGCAATTACTAGACAAACTATAGTGCTCTTCATCTTTGTTTAATTATTTTTTCACTTTAACTGTCGAACCAAGTTTAGCGTCCGATTTTGTACTAATCTGTGCGCAGCACTGCGTGTTATATACAAAATCTGTGTGCCGAAGAAATACAATAAACAATTGTTCAAATAGAAATATACGCCAATTTGAACAATTGTCAGAGTAATATGTACTCTGGTGTTAAATTGTTTGTCACTCATTACGTCCGCGTTACTAACTTTTGTTAAGGGATCACTTACAGTCTTTTGTGTTTTTCCATCTCAATTCGAGCCGTTGAAGGATTACGTATATATTTATAAAACGTAAGTAAGGCTTAGTTCACGTAGTATTAGAGAATCTATGGGGTTATTATGACCTGAACATCTAGGAAATCTCCAGCAGTACCCATATTCGCGAGAAACAAATCAAACTTGAACACTTATATCATTCCTGATATATATATATTTTGTAGATGTAGGTAGATACAGACCTATATCTACAAAGGTGTAAGTAAAATATTTTAGAATAATTCAGCAAACACACTCTTTTGCACACCTGTATAAACCAAGTGAGAATCGTTTAAAATTTAAGTAGCCGAATGAATACGTTACTTTACATTTATATAAAGTAACGTATTTATTCAAACCCATCATGACTGCAGTTTCGCTAGTTAATTTAATTTGTACCCTGTATATTTGTGCCCTGGATAAGACAACAGGCCCAACTTTAGTTTACATGGGACTGAACACTGTACAGGTCTGCCAAGACCTTCGATGAATAGGGATTGGTGTGATGGTATGTTATGTCAAATTCTATCTTGCTACATATTATGTTAAATGTTAGTATGAAGGTTTTAGCACAACGGGTGATCCCAGGACGTGTTTAAAATAAGAGCCCAAGTTTGTAAATAATATAGCACCATAACATTTTCTCTCTAAGGCCTCTGCCTCGAATCTTGCTGGCAGCGGGGCGGCGGCAGCGGCGGCGCGGGAGCGGCAGGATCTAATACGTAAAATCAAATGGACCGACCCACTCTAGTCAAGCGGTGACCGCCCGCGCGTCTGCATTGCAGTGTTGTGCAATTTATTTTTGTGACGTGTCGAAATGTCCTCAGGCGTGCTAGAGCAAATTATTTTAGCAATTTTTGTGAGGACACCGATATGGAACAGCAAAGATGTGAACCATAAAAATAGAAGAGTAATTAACCAGTTATGGGAAGAACGCCGCTATGGTGCCGCGCCATCTCCCCGCTGGTTTCGAGAACGGCACCCTAATTGCGTAACACACGATCAATCGGAATCTGAATCATTTTGAAGCAAATTGCTAATCCAATTGCTTCATAAGTTCGAAAAATTTGTCTGCTCAACACGTAAATAACGCAATGAATGTTGTTGAACTGTCAAAATGAAACCGATTCCGATTGATCGTGTGTTACGCAATTGGGATGCGGGTCTGCGTTGCCCGCCCCGCTCCCGTGTCGCCGCCGCCGCCGCGCCGCGCCGCCCCGCTGCCCGCAAGATTCGAGGTAGAAGCCTTACATGTGAAGTCATCCTTATACTAAGAATGACGCCTTGTTAGTTATGCGACCGTCAATTTTACGCTTTTCAAAAACATTTTGCACACGTCCGTATAACTTCAACTTGTATGGACAGAATATTTTATTGTTCTAGTTGTACTCATGGAAACGGCTGGAAAATATAGTAATGACGCAAATCTATGTAGATTTTCGTGAATGAAAAACCTAGACATTTTTAGTGTGTCGGTGTGTTGTGTGTCTAGACTCTAGACTATAGGTAAATGATGATTAACTTGAAAAAAAAATTTCATACAATTTTTTCTAATCCTTTAATGACAAACTGCTCTTAAAAATAATAATCTACAAACATTTCTATTTTACTAACATATATTATACTCCATTTATTAATTTATACTATATTAGACAAATATCGGTTCGTTCGTACAAATACCCTTTCGTTATTTCGATTTAAACGTTTAATAAACGCCGCTATTTCACAACAAATACAAAGCAATGTAATCTATTTACCATTCTATTACATTAAAAAAATAACATTTAAAGTGCAGTAATGTCAACAATATACCTACACAATAACTGTCAATATTTTGCCGTTATTTTTGTAATGCTAGAATAAATGGAGTATAGATAGTAATCTATGATTTCAAAAGAACCAAAACTCTTTCACCTTGGCCGGATCAAAATCAAACTCAGGGGTAGTTAAAGAGACGTTTTCATTTTTGTGCACTTCTTTTAGGTTAGGGAAGGCCAGCTGAAGCTGAACAGTAATGTACACGAAGGTAGAAGCTGCGATTGCCAGTATAAGCCCAGTGTTGAAGGAAAACATACCGTATACGGAAACATTGGCATCTCTTACTTCTAAAATGTTTAATATATCTTTCGTCAATCTGAAGTTTTTAGCTGAAAAATTATGCAAAATGAAGCTGATTTTTCAATAGTCAGATAACTCATAACTGAAGAATAAATATGGCAGTTTGGTGTATTTTCTTAACAAAAGCTGTCTAACCGCAATATTTATTCCTTAGATAAAAATTATACTGACTATTGAAAAATCAGACCTATATTAACCAAAACTGTTAAAGTAAAGCACGCACTTTTGTCGCAAGATAAGTAATTACTGTACATATTAAAACAACACAACAAAAAAAATAACAAAAATATAAAATAAATTCACGAGGTATTTATTTTTGAAGCAATATGGGGTTTACCCATTCTACCCGTTGATGTATCCGAGTCTGTTTGTGTTGGGCATGGTGCAACGGCATCGGCGCGACGTCTCTCCTAACCGCCAGCCTAGTGTACCCGCCTAGGCTGGCGGTTAGGAGAGACGTCGCATTAGTAAAGTACGTGGCGAGGGTGCTGCGCGGGCTGGTGCACCACCCAGATGTGCTAGAGGCGCTGCGGCTGCGTGTACCGGACGGGTATGTGGGGGCACGCCGCCGCCCCGCTTTGTTAGATGTGCCATGAGCTAGGACGAATTTACTCAAGTTTGCTCCTTTGTCAAGGGCCGCACGTATTATAAATAACTAGCTTTTGACGGCGACTTCGTCCGCGTGAAGCAACTTTCTTAATTTTTTTTTCCGTAAGAACCTTCTAAAAAGTATTAGAAAACTTAAAAAAAAAAGATGGATGAAATCGGTAAAGTCGTTCTCAAGTTATGACGTGACCAAGGGAAATAGGGATTCATTTTTAGGGTTCCGTAGTCAACAAGGAGCCCTTATAGTTTCGCCATGTCGTCTGTCTGTCTGTCTGTCCGCGGTTTAGCTAAAAAACTATTGGTACTAGAAAGTTCCAATTTGGCATGAGTATACACGCTAATGACGCCAAAAAAGTGGTAAAATAAAATTTTGAAAAAAATTATTATTTAGGGTACCTAATTATTTATTTACCTACCCTACATCTAAAGTGGGGATTATAATTTTTTTTCGTCCTTCCCATAGTGTGGGACATCGTTGGATAGGTCTTTCAAAAATATTAGGGGTTTGGGAAGACCGTTTTTTGATTAAGTGGACCGTTCGTGACTTATCAAGCTTTAAAGTACCAATTTTCGTTAGAGTCAAGTGTCCCCCCTCTACCAACTAAACGGTTGTAGTTAGAAATTCAAATGTCACGGCAGTAGTACCTATATATAACGAAGTTTAAAGAAAAATTATCACAGTTAAGTGGGCTTTACAAGTTTACGAGTAATAGTCGACCAATTGTATTAGACTCGAAAATTTCGAACAATTCCATAGAAATGTCGATAGATGGCGCTAAGCGTCAGTTGTATCGCGCTATTGTTTCATTCCTAAATAAGTTTTATAAAAAAAAACAGTTGCTACACCGGCTCTGACAAGTCTTATCCAAATCTCAGAAAAAAAAATTAAAACTTTCCGTGCAAAATTGTCGGATCAGGTGAGGATTTGTATAGGAAGTCAAATTAGGTAGGTAGTCATGTTTGGCTTTTAGTTAGAGCATGGTACGAAACTATCAGTCAGCGAATACGACCCGCACCTGGCTGTTATAAAAACTACGGAACCCTACACTGCGCGTGACCCGACACGCACTTGACCGATTTTTTATATATATAGATAGATATGCCGTCGGAAGATGTGATCGATAGCCTGCCGAAATTTGTATGTGTGTGTGTGTTTGTTTGTTTTGTTTGTTGTTTGTTTGTTTTGTTTTTTTTGTGTTTAATGTCTGTATGAAGTTTTTTAGTTAAATGTTATGTTGTTGGCTTGTTGCGCGCTTTGGTGTATACTGTAAGTGCAGCAAGCAATTGATATATAAATAAATAAAGGTGCATTGAAGGAGGCTTAATATTGTAATGTTTATTATTTTATTTTTATTGTTGAATTTTATGTTTGTATAGTTTATAGATAGTTTATTAAGTGTGTATAACACCGCTTTGGAATACTGTAAGATGTTGTATTTATTGGTGTGAATAAATAATAAATAAATATTAGATTTAAATTACCTTTAAGATTTAATATTTGAATTTTCTATAAAAAGTCATTTGGTCATCCTTCTCAATAATTTAGCTAAGACGAGGGCAGTAGTAGCTAAATTAAAAAATATTTGGAGTTATCAATATTCTTTATATTGGTACCGCTATATATCCATTGTTTTTTTAATGATGGGTGCGGACGTATTGCAGGTCACCCAAAATTGAAAATGAATAGGTTGTGTATGTTGTGTGGTGTTTCTTCTACCATATTGGTATATTCGGTGACTCGAGGTAAGTATCCACCTCAGTAAGTAAATTGCTAGGAAGGGTGGATAATCATCTCGGGTCACCGACCGTTCTTATTTCTACGGTAATCATATTGTACTAACCAGAAGTATTCGGCTTTAATTGTATGTAAGCGCAGATGAGCTTCATTTGTTCTATTTGTCTGAAGAACAAATCTGACTGAAAGCTTATTATTAGTAAGTGAAACCAACTCGAGCCTGACCAGCCTAACATAGCAGTCGCCCTCAATATCATTGTCTGGAAAATTAAAATGCGTTAGTAAACTACAAGACCTTTGTTGGAAAAAGTAAAATATCTAAACATGATTTCATAAATAAGTTGGTTATACATACGTCCTCAAACATTAGAACATACATAATAAATGTTTGAACTGCCACCAAAGAGCCGATTGCAACCGTTAGTACACCTAAAACGAGCTGAAAATGTAAAACACGTTACTATTTATTTATTTACTATTTAGTTACTGTAGTGAGCGATATTTTAATAAGAAAACTTACAGTAAAACTGTAGCAATCCTCTATCTGTCGTAATAGATCAAAACACATTTTGAGAACGACACAAAACTCTTTAGTATCAGGCCTAGTATGGAAAGTCACCCGGTCATCATACCCGTCCTTCCAAAACAACGTGTGCAACAGCCATTGTTTCGGAATGTATTCCATTTTAATCTTTGTTATTTTCATTAAAGCTACATTCAGGAATCGACTTCTGATGGTTAGAAAGGAATATAAGTAAACGAAGAAACAAAATTCATCGTAAGCAAAAAACATCCAAAGGAAGTAAAAACTTCCCACTATATGTATCATGATGGAAACGTTGAATACGTAGTACATGTAAGCCACTACGAACAATTGAGTGAAGCCTATCGCGGCCACTATAACCCTATATAAAATGATGGATATTTTTCGCATAAAGGCAGTTTCTTCAGCTCCAAGCAATGTGTCAATTTCTATAGTCCTTAGCAACAAGTCAGTACCATATTGGTCACCAAAAGTTATGTCAGAGATAAGTAAATTTCCAAATATCGTAAAATGCAATATTACTATATACTCGACTGTACTGAGGTACTGTTCCTCTCGGTTAGAGAACCACAAAAGGTAAGCTGCACTGGCGTTAGCGTAGATTAAAACGAAAATGTTGTACAACTTTGTTTTTCTTTCGACAATCTTGCCTTTTCTAATCACAAACCGACAAAATCCAGTTATTTCTAGTATTCGGAAAATGATAGTAAAATTCTTTACATATTCTTCCATTAGTTGATTTCTAATGGACACGTCCATTTTGTTACGTCTTGACGCTTTGGAGCAATAACGATGACTGAGAAATTCGAATCAAAATATTATTGTGTCATCATCATTATGAGACATATCGTACCCTCCGGGGTAACATCAGCTTCGATGAGTTTTACCCCAGAGTCAAATTAGATGACTATCTTTTGATAGTTGCTTATTATATCGACTCTAATAACCATAAGGTAATTTTAAAATTACTTAAAATGTGATAAAGATGGTTGATTGTTTTTTTTTTGTTTGTCATTTACGGGTACAGGTAATGAAACAACGGAAGTTTTATTGAATTAATGAATTGCACCGATCGCGCGATCCCAGCGGTGTCCGTTGCGACTGCTCGGCCACAGTGTCGTAGCAGAAAAGCGACTACGTCAACATGACGAAGGAATTTGTAAAACACTAACAATGAAAGTCGCAAATTCGTAGATCCAATATTCAGAAAGTTCTAAAGGTTTAACCATGGCTGCGCGGTTGAAACGTGGAGAACTGCGCGGCCACGCAGTTCTCTTGAACGGAGCTTCGTAGAGCTCCCATTCTTTTTGCTAACCACTGATACGATTTCGAAGAAAATGTAGACAGTATGAATAAAGTCCTAATGTATGGACTTCACGATCTACAGAACTTAAATACTATGGCCGCGCGGTTGAACATGGAGAACTGCGCGGCCACGCAGTTCTCTTAAACGGAGCTTCGTAGAGGTCCCATTCTTTTTGCTAAGCACTGATACGGTTTCGAAGAAAATGTAGACAGTATTAATAAAGTCCTAATGTTTGGACTTCACGACCTACAGAACTTAAAACCTATAATGCAAGTTAGAATAAGGGGTCCAAGATTTATGGTGCGTCAATCAGACATTTTCAATTTTATTAAGATAGAGTGGTAGATTAGGAAGTACCTTTTATTGTAAAAAAGGAATAATGATTGTCTATTCGATTAGTACCACCTATAACTTGTAAACATTTAATAAGAAATTGGAAAAAATAACCCTTTTTTAAACATGGGTTTCTAAGTTACTAACGCGACATTTTCAAAAAAAGTCATTCTGCGAAGGCGACATTATGAGAAAGAGCCATTTTACGACCAGTAGACATTTTGCGAAACAGACGTTTTGCGACTAAACCCGTCTCGCGTGGTGTTTTATCCTATCTCGGCGGCTGCCGAGCCGCGCGAGCGAGTGCGCCCGCGCCTGAGCACCACCCGCTTGCGCGTCTTGATCAGTGCAGTGATAAATGGTTCACCATGGATTAAGTATGTAGTGCTCGTGATTCTGCACTATTGTGGCTATTTAAAATGAACGTCAAGATGACGGGACGCCAGGTTTTTCGAATATCATTTGGATAGGATTTAATGCAATATTTCTACTATTTCATACTTTCGTAGTATAATTCTACACTCATAAAATTTCAAAATATTCTACAAAGAAAGTGGTCCCGCTATTTTGATATCAAAATGGAGGGACCACTATTCAATTAATGAAAAGCACATGGCGTAATCTTAAACTGAATACACCAAATTTTAATACCATATACTACGATTACGTTTGAATAAAGAAAGAAAGAAAAAGTATTGCAATCGTTATTATACTTTTAAAACTGTAATTTCAATAAAATTAAGGAGGAAATGCGACTTCGCACAATTACTGTGGAAATACAAAATAGATGTCGGGACTACATTTGCAATAGAGGCCAAGAATTTGAGCAGAATATGTAAAAAAATATTAAATAAATGTTAAAAATGGATTTTTTTATATCTAGTAAACCCCCCAAAAGAGAGATACGAGACAGATTTGAGCTTATAAGAGTGTGATAACAGATTTAATAAGTTTTTCAGGTATCATTTAAGCAAAAAAAATTTTTTAAATCATCATTTGGAATTTAGTATTTTGTGACTCGATTCACAATTCTAGCGAATTCACAAAGTTGTAAAAAGTTTTTATTGGCATGTGGCACATCACTAGCAAGAGGATAGACTAGAGAATTTTTGAGGGAGTTGGAAGATCCCGGTCGCTTTTGGTTTTTTTTTATAGCCATGCAAATAGCTGTAACATGGACAGCTTTAATTGAAGTCCGAAATTTTGCGAGTAAATTAAAAAAAAACTAGATGGTTAATGTCACTAATTTTGAATTGAAAAGTACTACACATCTAAATAAAATAAAAATTCAGAGTCTAAGTCTTATATTTTTTTTAAATTTGTTTGATTGTAAAATTTGGGTATTTTTTAAATAAAACAATAAAAAGTCGATGAAAAAAAATCCACAGGGCATGAGAAGTGTTTAGGGGTCTGAAAGGATAGCAGATGATTTAAATTTGGTGTATTCAGTTTAAGATTACGCCCCGTGTTTTTCATTAACTGAATAGTGGTCCCGCCATTTTGATATCAAAATAGCGAGACCACTTTATAGAATATTTTGAAATTTTATGAGTGTAGAATTTTACTATGAAATAGTAGAAATATTGTACTAAATCCTATTCACATGAAATTTGAATAACCTGGCGGGGTCCCGTCATCTTGATGTTCATTATTTAAACACATATTATCATAAGTGCTGCTGGACATTATCAAAGAAGGAAACATAGTATGTTGGTAAGGTTGCAAATAGTAGATTTATCTAAAGATGTTAAGGTTCAGAATATTTCACCAGCATTGAGCTCTAGCTTACAGAGAGTCGGCGAATTGTCATAGATGTTAACATTAGGCAGTTGCGAATTGGTTGGTTGTTGGTTGGATGGATGTACGTGGATGTTATAGACACCCGCGAAGTTTTCAGCAAACAAGTTACAATTTTCATGGCCAGTTGAAGCGGTTTTATTGTTGTAAGACATAACTGCGGGGTAAGCACTACTGCATTTCTTTCTATTTTTGATAAAAGACCAGAAAGTTTTAGGATTTTTTAAAGCAGCTGTTTCTAATGTCTCGATATAATTTCTGTAGCAAATTGTTCTTAACTTGCCACAGTCGGCACGCAGTGTTTCAAAGGATATGACGCCAAGGGGATTGTAGTATTTTTTAATTCTAACACGAAATTTGTTTTTTTCTTTAAAAAGTCGCTTAAGTCTAGGCGTGTACCATGCTGGGTACTCTTTCCTAGATATCGTTTTCAGGGGTACCTGTTGCTTAATAATGTCGTGTAAAACTTCGTATAGAATATTGACCATTTCACCAACCGAGGAACAACATCCCATCGAACTTTCCCAGTCTATAGAAGTAAGGGAAGTTAGGATTTTGTCGTAGTCCGCTTTAAAGAAATTAGGTTTAGTAGTCGGTTTATTTTGTAAGAAATTTGTGTTGTTGACCGTAGGTATGCCGAACTCGAGCGACGGATGTAATGGATTCTTTCTTGTAATGATTTCTTCTTGTGTCAGATGTGTGTGACAACGTGTCAGGTGTTGTACTGTAGAGTTACAAAGAACTAGATCTAGTGTTCTAGTTTTATTGTGTGTAAGGTAATTATACTGGCTTAGGTCGTTCATCGAAATGTAATTTAGAAAGTGTTTGGTTACATCGTTGTTAATAATAGGGCAAAGAGTAGTGTGCCTCACCTGACTATCCTCTTTGGTGTTCCACGTTATAGTACTAAGATTAAAGTCACCGACAATAACAGTGCGTTCGTTTTTGTTCAGGGCAGTTTGAGCTGAGTCTAGGGAAGCTTGGATGGTTTCATAAGTAATCGGGGGAGGTAGATAGACGCAATAGATGTAGATCTCGGTTTTTCTATTCCCTGGAGAGTCTGAGTCAACGGAGATCCTCAAATTCTCGCACTGACTTTCTAAGTGTGGCATTCTACGTGAATTTAAGTGCCTAGCTACAGCTATCAAAACGCCGCCTCCGTTTTTACGTGCTCTATATCTACTGGACTCGCGATCTCGTCTGTAAATTACGTATCTGTCATCAAATAGCTCCGAGTCGTAGATGCCGCCGTTCAGCCAAGTCTCCGTGAGCACGACAATGTCGTAGTCTTGAAGAGACATGTTATGATAAAAAGTTCCTGTTTTAGTCCTTAAACTGCGTACATTCTGATAGTATATCATATCGCAGGTTACATGTAGAACATTGAAGGCATTTTCTTGCTTTTAACATGTTCATACAACCGGCGCAGTTGTTTTTACTTGCCATTTTGTATAAAGAATGAGTTTTAAAAATCCTTTAAATACAAAAATTAACACAGCTGGCTAGGATCGAACTCAGGACACTACGTGCGCTCTCGGATGTAGGTGGAGAAGCCTCCACACCACTTGAACCTCGAGTTTAGATGAATTTGGTGTTCGTGTGTTACTGGAGTTAATTTTTAAATAATAAAAACGTTAGGATTTTTGAATCATTCGACTGACATTCCACGAATTTTTTCACACATTTTTGACGTTTTTTTTAATGTTTCGTTTGATTTTTGCAGTAAATTTCTGTGTCCGTACACTGTATTTATATCGTGGTTGATGTTTAAAGCACTGTTACTAATTAATACACTTTAAATTATGACTACACACTGCCGAATAGTTTCGGTACTTAGATACTTATTGGTTTTTAGATTTTAACACATTTATTTTTATAAATCTGCAGATATTTACGCAAATTTATTTTTAATCACTTTTTGAATACGGAGCAATTATTACATAGGTGTTCACCTAGTGGCGCCATCTAGCGATAATGAAATATAATATATAATAATTATGATAATAGGCTACGTGGTATAAAAACGACGCTTTTGGAAATGTCTGATTGTCGCACCATAAATCTTGGACACCCTTCTTCTAACTTGCATTATAGTTTTTAAGTTCAAACATTAGGACTTTATTCATACGGTCTACATTTTCTTCGAAATTGTATCAGTGGTTAGCAAAAAGAATGGGACCTCTACGAAGCTCCGCTTAAGAGAACTGCGTGGCCGCGCAGTTCTCCATGTTCAACCGCGCGGCTATAGCTATTAAGTTCTGTAGGTCGTGAAGTCCAAACATTAGGACTTTATAAAAAAAAAAAAAAACAGACCCACAAAATCCATAGTTTTGTTAGTATTACACACGACTTAAGAAACTATGTTAGTAAAAAACGCAAAAAATAAATTTAACTGATGTTGTTAGTGCACTACAGGAACTTATATACTACATATGTTACTAACAATGATGTACACACAATCTGTTCATGTACCGTCCGCGGTCACCTGACACTCCGGGCACATACAAATGAACATGTACCCAGTGAGCCATGATGTCGCAACACGGCTTATCACTGATGACCTTCAGAATGCTGTTGGCGATCCCACGCACTCTGCGCATCATGGACGCCATCCGTTTTCATAGGATGGTGTTGAAACCATCCACACGTGTTTCAGCAAACATCCCGGAGGCGTTGCAGTAACGTGGAAGCCCCAACAACAGCCTGAAGGTGTTATTGTACTGAACTCTGACGGCGTTATGTGCCCTTTGCGTATACCGAACCCACAGAGTGCACGTGTACACCGATTGGCAAAAAGCCTTAAAAAGAGTTGATTTCACCTCTGGAGTACATCGCGCAAACCTGCGAGTCAGCATATTGCATCGGACAGGCAACGCCCTCCGTTCCCTTTCCATATCGGCATCGTCCTTTAACTCCTCCGTTACTATGTGCCCAAGATATTAGAACTCTGTTACACGTTCAAAAACCACACCACTTAATATAACAGGGGGTAGGTACATGTGCTGGTTTTTTTTTGGTTTACCCTAAAAACAAGTAGTTTGCTTTTTAGAACGTTATACCTAAGACCATGCGCCTCAGCATACGCCTCGCAGACGGCCAACAACTTCCTGAGTGCACTAACTGACGGACCCAGCAGCACCATGTCGTCTGCATAACTAATGCTATTGGCACAGAGACCGTTAATAGAACAGCCCACCTGTGTGCTACTAAGCCCGACAATCAGCTGGTTTACGTACAGGTTGAAAAGCGCTGGCGAGGTCAATCCTGTCTCACACCGCATTCCAACCTGTACTCGTCAGACACATCATTGGCCCATCGAACTTGGTTGGTTTGGGCAAAAAGAATGGGACCTCTACGAAGCTCCATTTAAGAGAACTGCGTGGCCGCGCAGTTCTCCATGTTCAACCGCGCGGCCATAGCATTTAAGTTCTGTAGGTCGTGAAGTCCAAACATTAGAACTTTATTCATACTGTCTACATTTTCTTCGAAATCGTATCAGTGGTTAGCAAAAAGAATGGGAGCTCTACCAAGCTCCGTTTAAGACAACTGCGTGGCTGCGCAGTTTTCCACGTTTCAACCGCGCGGCCATGGTTAAACCTTTACAACTTTCTGAATATTGGATCTACGAATTTGCGACTTTCATTGTTAGTGTTTTACTAATTCCTTCGTAATGTAGACGTAGACGTTTTTCTTCTACGACACTGTGGCCGAGCAGTCGAAACGGACACTCCCAGCGTAGTTTGACCAGACTCGACTAATCGAATGAACCCCAAGATTCGCACTAGCTCCTGTAGCCTCATGTTCATGGTGCTACAGCGACCATTGCATAAGGAGTAGACCGGGTGGCGCGGTTTTTGTAGGGAAGAGTGTCCGTAGGAAAGTGTAGAATTTTAGAGCCATACCGGATATGCATCCTAGAGTAAGCATTGGACTAGTGAAGAGATCGGTAATTATTATCTATGGATGGGCATCTTTTTACGACGTTGCCGCCAGGTTGGTTCAGGCCGAGCTTCACCGGTGAATCTTTTGACGGGGTTCTACTGCTTTCTCGGTTAATGAAACGACGGAAGTTTTATTCATGATATATTGCTTATCAATACAGAGTAACAAATTGTTTGTTTCTTAAAATACAGTTTGAAATTGTATCGAAATGCTAATAAATGCAACATACAAGTATGTATAACGAAGGCATTGCGCTATCACAAATGTTACGGACCTCGTCGACGCATCGACCGATGATAAGCCAATATAAAAGTTCAGATCTAAGTATTCAATCATACCAATTGTACAAAATACTTTAACAATATTCTTTTAAAAAATCTCATAAATGCTAAGTAGGTACTACTTAATTAGGTGATATTACTTTCTCAAAATTTTACTACTATTTTCTAAATTTAGACATATTTACAATTCTTTAAGTACCTAATTTATCCACATGCTTCGCTGTGAAAGCGCAAATGTATCAATTGAGCATCATAATCTTTTATACCCTCTTTCAAAAACTCGGAAGCGCTTCATCAAGGCGACCTTGATGTCTAATTAAAATTATAACAATTGACGCATTAAATAACACATTTACACAATACATCATTCTTACACACACTCACAGCACATACTGTAACCGATCAATATTATAATTTAAATAATATAAATACTTCTAGAAATGCAGTTCAACTTGGTACGACATGTCGTGGCGCCGCTACGGGGCGACACTATCGAATTTAAAAAATTTGGACTTTATTAAAGTACAAAACAAAAAACAAACATAACATTTTTCTATAGTTACAATACAAATTAAAATTGTGACATAATTTGTGTAATTAATTTGAGAAATAATTAGGAGCTAGTATCACTAAAACGAGGAAAGAGATTCCTTACCGTGGATTTAATTTATACCAAAGCATAAAAGCTTTGATATTTTTCTTATGGGTCGGACAAGAAGTGTCATCCGATCCATAAATCGCTTCATTTCAAGTCAGCAACGTGTACATCGTATCTAGCACCATCCACTTTTACTCCATCACTGTCATCACGACTATCTCGTCTGTCTATCCTGGCTGGTTTGAAATGAAACTTACAATCGATTTCTATGAGACAATCGGACTAAAGCTATTTTAGTCTAACTTAATGCTAATCTTAAACATAATCCCGTACCATCACCAAAGATTGCACATAATACCCGATACTTTGATTTTTTAATTGCAGTCATGCCTAACTATAGGCCAGTGGATTATTTCACATTGACTGTTAAAAAATTAAGGTATTTTTTCAATGGAACAAAACATGGATACTGTTCCGTAGTTTAATACAAAAAATCTGTATTAACTAAAAACACGGAATGTCTACAATAGTAGTTTGGAAGACAAAATCAATTACATAACTAAGAGGAATTTCGAGTGTGCAAGCTCAAATTGAACTACATTAAGAACAGCTTTTTGTAAAATATTGTATACGTATTGTAAAACGGACGGAATAAATTCGTAGTGTTAAGTACATTTAATTATGCCATATTCAATAGATTTGATGGACCATGTTGTTGAAAAAATCCGATACCTTAATTGGTACCTGTTGTTTGAGACTTGTATTCATTAGAGACAAATTGTTCTTATGTATTGGACGTGGTAGTTATTTCATCAAAAAAAGAGCCACCCATAGTGCTCATAGTATGTCCATGTATATACTAAATACCTATGTTTGCAAAGCAATAAATGATTTGATTTGATGTGATGTATACTTTGATCCATAGTAAAAAAATGCCCATAATGATTACAAGTACTAATTATAACAGTTATGAAATTATCATTAATGTATGTTTAGTTGTGTACTGGCATTGGCAGCTGTCCTAGGAGCTGGTTCGCGAACGTCGCGTTAGTGAACTTGAAGTGTCGTTTGTCGTAGAACTTGAGCAACGCTGGGGAATAAGGGTGTTGTTTCTTTAGATGCATGTAGTGTTCTTCTGGTTCTGATGTTGTGTGTCCACATTCTTCACAGACGTACATCTGGAATTAATTAAATAGATATTGTTAGTGATGATACTCAGGCAAAAGGTTTAAAAAGAAATTGAGTATAGCTAGCATAAAAACTGTAAGAAACGAGGCCTCAGTGTGATTTAATAATCTCTCTTTGTTTCAACTTTTGAGTAGCGGGAGTGGCGATGTTGATTATACTTATGCTGATATGGCTGACAATTAATTTCATTGACATACGGAGTTTTTCTAATAGGCAATAGAAGGGCGATAATTACCTTAGTCCTCCTTTCTTTGTACGCGTAAGTATGTTGAACTCCGTGTACTTTCAGGCAGTGGGATTCCAGAGAGCATCTTTGGGTAAACGATTTCTCGCAGAGGTTGCATTTGTAGGGTCGGACACCGGTATGCGTCCGCGTATGTCTTTTCAGATCGAACGTGTCGTTGAACCCTTTGCCGCAGAAGGTGCATAAATATCGCTTCACATCTGAGTGGCATTTCATATGTCGATTCAGCAGCCTCTGTAAACTGAAGTTCTTGGAGCAGACCCTGCAAACGAACTTCGTGGGATCGTCTTCGCTAACTAATACTTGTTTGTTCTTCTCCTCTTCTCGTTGCCTCGCGTTGGCTTCAGTTGCTAATGGATTTTTGACACCGTGACCACCATTTATGAATTCCAACGGGAGTTCTGCTGGTAGACCCAACTGTAATTAAATAGAGAAATTATAAGACTTATGTTCTAATTACACAAATGTGAAGATAGTGGAAATGTGATTCGAAAAGGATATTGTGCCAGAAGAAAAGGTTGAAATTAATTATTCAATTATAAGACTAATACTTCTATTGTGACACGAATACAATTTCAAATGCAGTAAGTTAAAGCATAAGTTGATTTAGGCTCGGCGTAATAAAATGTATTTTATTACAACTTCTATGTCGTATTTATTTTTATTCGACGACATAGAAGAAAGGAAATGCATTAAAGCTTCGCCTTAAAATCAAATAATGCTTACCCTTTGTTGCAAGATATGAATTTTGCCATCGCCGGCAGAGGCTTTCTTGAAACTTACAGCAGCAGCAGGACTGAGGGACGCGTTCTCGATGTGACTGCTTCCGTCCAGCGAGTTGTTCCCGCCGGGCGACGGTAGCGACGTGCCGGTCGGCGAGTCCAGGTCCAGAGAAGGATGACTAGTGAAGGGGAAGCCTGGAGACAGGATTTGTTGTCTTTGTTGTAGTTGCACGTGAATTTGTAATTGTTGCATTTGTCCTTCACCGTGTTGTAGAAGCGCTGGATTCAGTTGCATCAATAAATCTGCTGGCCGTTCTTTTGCGAAATTGTAAGAGGAACCCTGGTTTTCTTGGCTGGCGAATGCCAAATAGTTGGCCTTTTCATAGTATCTACTTAAATTAACTTGTTCTGCTAATGATATATCAATATCAACTGGATTGTGTACTGAATCTGGGGTGATAGATGATGATTCTCGGATATCAGAATCCGTTATTGATTCTACATGGTTGTTTAGTAAATTAGCGAAGTCGTCGGCTGAGTCCGAAAGGTTCCCTAATATTCCTTCATTTGGTCCGGGGAATGTCAAAGTATTGGCAAATTGATAGTTATCTATACCATCTTCACCCATATCTACTACCATTGACTCGTCAAAATTACTTCCATAATTGCCAATAGCGCCTATATTTTCTAATTTGCTTTCATAATCTATTTCTTCATCTTTTAGCGCTAATCCATAGTGAGCATTTTGCATTAATGAATATTGTTTACTTTGTTCTGGGAAGTTTGTTGCATTGTCGTTATTTTCACAGTCCATATTGAATCCATTGATAATATTGAATTCATTAGAGAAGTTGCTATTGGCATTGAATGAATTTTGGCCGCCTTTTGTGGATGGGCCTAAAGTTTCATAAAAGGGAGGAAGACTGCCCGTAGGTGGGCTGTTAGGTCCGTAGTTAGATCGGCCATCACGTCCATTGCCACCGCTTCCTGAACCGCCTCCAATCGCTCCACCACCACCTGATGAAGGAGCTGTGCCGCCACCACCAGAACTAAAACTACCTGAACCTCCACTACTTTGTGAACTGCCACTTGTACCAGTGTTACCGGTTGATCGACCATGACCCGCTGCGGCACTGATGATACCAGGGACTTTATTCGCTGGGCAATTACGAAGGACAAAAGATGGCCTAGCCAAAATACCATTTGCGATTTTTGAACTACTCGTTCTTCGCTGTTCCCTTATTTTTTTTTCCGTTTCTTCATCTTCTGATTCGCCTCGTTTTTTCGCAATGACGTAATCAATGGGCTGGTCTTGTTCTGGTTCAGGTGTGGGCAAAGTTGGCGGTATACTAACGTCAGATAATTCTTTTTTCCCATCACGAAATTGTGACTGTGAGGGTGTTCTTTGTATAACTGACACTTTTTGACATGTAACACTATTGTCAATGCCAGGGGAGGGAGCCGATTCTGGCGATGGGGTATTTCTGGAGGGCAGCACTACTGGATCACTATCTAGCGTATCTTTTTCTTCTTTAATTAGAGGTTTGTCTTCTTTTTTCTTATCTTTTGCGAAGACAGGCAAGTATTGTTTACGTTCTGCTTGTGTAAGAACGTGTCCTCTTTGACTGCCATATGGGATATCACCTCCCAGTATCGATGATACAAAACGGGGTTCTTTTGAACGTTTGTCTCTTGTATTCTTTGCGCCATTGCTTTCGCCGAACACATCTCGCTCTGCAATAAAGAAAAGTACAAAATTAATTTGGAATAAAAAGTAAACAAATGGTTTGAATTTTCTATTTCTATTTAGAATAGATTGGTAAATATGATAAGAATGAAGATGACGATTTATTGAAGTAATCGAGACAAAACGAGATATAATAAAATAGTAACTAACTATTCGTCCTCGGCGTTTTGCTAACGTATTCATGTAGCGTCGGAGGCATGAGGCCTCGTTGACGTCACTGGTATGTGCCTCCGTAACGGTAATACTCGCCTCCACATATACGCTCACACGGTTGTATATGTGTGTGTGAGTATGTTTTTGTGTGTATTTGTCGCATTATTGTAATTGTCGCGCAGAGCACACAGCAGTGTGACAAAATCAATCTCGACCCAAATCTGCCATCCATTGACCGCAGTTTTAATCATTTATTCCGTGCTGAATGTTTCCTGTCTGTCATTTATTTTACTTTCATCCTAAATGGCCGCGTATAATTTGTAAGATAAAATTATTTATTTTATGATATTTTGTACCTACTGACAATCAATAAAGTGATTTTTAAATAGTGTATTAGAACTTTTTTTATAGTGTATTAGAAATTATTTATAAAAGTTTATTAGTATTGAAAACAACTTGTTCTGTAACGCTACTAAATAAGAGTGAATTCCTAAATTAAAGGAAGTCGAAATTTCTGTAGAAAAAATCCCTCTATTATAGCAAAATACGCGTAGGTAGTCAGTGAAAGTCCCAAGGTTGGGCCAAACGAGTTTCTTTGCCCTTTCTCGGCTTTTGTTAGGGACCCAAGGACGATCCCGGTGCATTGTTGGGGCTCTTTTTTGTATGAGCTTGTAATTGTATGCGTCTGCGTGGCCGGGCGTGAAACGTGGACTCTCATTTTAAATCTCTTCGTCCATAGGGCACAATTATGTATTGCTTTCAGATTGTAAAAAGATATTTTGTATGGAGTGCATTGACAATTTTTATAGCGGCACTTAAACCTCGTAAATGTTTTATGTTTGCTTTTTGTACGCTACGCTCATTCGTTCGGCGGGTTCTTAGAACTGTCCATAAACCGTCCCTTGCTATTGGGCAAGCTTTGACCTACAAGGGACATTGAATATTTTATTATAATGCAGTCCTTATAGCAATTACTGCATGTGTATGCGTTTCGCGTATGTAGCAAATGGGACAGATAATGAATTATTTATTAATTTTGAAGTTCTCATATAGTGACAAAATGGTCACTTAATATCGATTTATTAAAAAATAAAAGTTTATTTAAAAGATAAGCCCTTGCTGCCCATTGTTTTGTTTTAAAGGTTACCTCGATTATTAACTGCACAAAGAAAAAATTAATGATTCTTTATTTATTTAAAAAATGCTAGCCTGTTACAGCTGTGATGGCTATGTTAAATAAATATTGATGACTGCAACTAAACCTAACATACCGTACATAAAAGATAAAGGTTTTCGACAGCATATACGTTTAATATAATTCTCCAAGAATGTAAATACACATCAAAGATATTGCACTAAAAAATAACGTCGCGACTTTGAAATAGCTCACGAATTTGGAATAAAATTCGCTGCAGATGGAGTGGAATGCCGTAGTCGGCACACTTTATATGGCGAAGATGGAAATGATAACGTTTTAAATGTATGACAGAGATATATTATAGCGGTTTGAGGTATGTCTCAATGTAAATTAGCATCTTTACGCCAGTAAAAATAGCAAAAGTAATACATTTTTTAAATGGATTAAGTATATTTTTTTTCAGAAATCTATTGCACCCATGCATTAGATAGTAAATTGAAATAAATAATTTATTTCGCAAAGAAATTAAACCATACTTGTGAACTTAAAATATCAAATTCGACGTTGAAGAAAAGGGATAGCATACAAATGAAATCAGATTATTTTGGTTTTATGGCTGCTGTGATACACGAATAGTTTTGCTAACAGCAATTTAGAATAACTAAACAAGTCTAACAAAAAGGAACGATGTTAAGTTAAAACAGTACATGCCCTCTAGACAAGGTTGTGTTACAGTTTCAATTAGTACCTTCAGAATATCGGCTATAGAGATATACACACCTGACTATGTTAATTGGAGATACCTTTTAGAGTTTATCATGCTATAGCCAAAATTGTTCAAGTATTTAGCAAGAACGCACGTTAGCGGCTTGATATATTTTTCAGTTTTTAGCCAAATTCATAAAAACATAATTCTTAATTAATTCGGGCTTTTAACATTTAGCATATTTTCGTAATAATAAGACCCTACTATGAAGAAAGTACATACACCTAATTTGTATGAACTCGACTGTTTGTTCATTGAATATTCATTAAAATGCAATCTATTGAACTTTAAAATTTGAATAGAATTTAGTTCGCGTTCCTAATTAGTTTGACTTTATAAGGTACCAAAAATGCAATAGGTAATCACATTTTCGCACTATGCATTTGGCATTTCGAAACCAGACTAACTCCGTGATTAATATTCCAAGTATTCCTACGACCTGATATTAGCACGTAAGAATATAATGAGAAATGACTTTAAGCGTTATTAATAATGAAATAATAATGGATATGTTTTGGGCGCAATCCGTGCATTATTCTGGTGTAATTACAGACTGCTTTCAAAGCTCGCAACGATTCAAAGTAACAAAAAACCTATAGATTTGAAGATTTGTTCATAATCTTCTTTTATTATTAATACTCTCTGCATCAAAATTACTTTTTGAGAGTTAAGTAAATCCAAGCGTCAATTTTGTTCCATTTTAATTGAGTGATGAAGATGGTAACTGTGTTTTAAATGACTGAATAATTCGCAAATGATTTCAATGTTTTTCGCGTTACTATGAGATTTCCATCAGTACATGTTACTGCCGTGTTTGTACTTGTTACCGTACATCGCTACCATTAGCGGTCACGGTTATATCAGCACTTACATATATGATCACCGTTAGCGTTTTGTGCTGACGTCATATTCGCTGATTGATATATTATGTCCCTAGTTTTTAGCTTAATGCGTCATTCGCAGTTTTTTTTCAGTCTTAAGCGATGAAAACTTAAATTGAGTTTTGCAAAAACATGTTAATTTTTTGTTGAGTTTCCACACTATGATGATGAAATTTTAATATTTATCATCTGTTCCAGTTTTCTGTTATGCCATTTGACAGGTATTATAAACAAAACCCTTGTTCTCGCAGCTATTAAAACAAACAGTCACATGAATCACAATATATGAGTTACACATTTAAATAGCGCGGTTTTTATTCTAAAACGGTAAGTCAAGGCCTCGTAATTACCGCGTCCATATCTATTCAGTTAGTCGGTGTTTCCTGTCGAGGAGCACTGTGCTTCAACCTTGAATGCGAACACTCATTATTTGGCCATTAACGGCAGCCTTCTCCGCATCACATTTTGGCAATAATTAGCAATACTCAAACGGCCGACTTGTTCTAAGACAATTTGGAGCTAAATACGCGAGAGCCGATTGTGTTCGTAATGATCTTACGTTGGCACATCAAGCCCTTTTCCTTGTATATCAGCAGAATTCTAATGCAAAAACGTGATCATCATGATGAAGTATGAAACCTTAACCGAGCAACGGTTTCCTGTTGTTTTTCCTGCGCACATTACTTTTTCTTTTTGTTATAATACTAGTACGTTTCCTATCGCCTCTATTATTAAGTTATCAAGTCGGAAACAAAGAAATTATTTAACATAATGAGTGCCTTATTGCGATTTCACGGTCGTTTATAAGTATTTGGATACAATTATTGAAGCATGTTTTGGGTAACGCATATCTGCTTATTAAATTACAATTGTAATAATATCAAGCAATCACGGCGTAACTATGTAAAGCATTAATAACCTTAGCACATTTTGCGGCTTGCACCATTACGACTCGTGTTCCTAGTAATTATCGACACATTAATCATGGACAAAATATTATTCTAAAATGATTAATTATGGGTTGTTCCACTGTTACGTTACACTGTTACGATTACAATAAACGTGCGTTACAATTACAATAACTAAACCTTCGATGGTACTTGTACCCATAACTGGCTATGTTTGATTAATTATATTAGGAATAATTTATTATTTGATAGCTTTGGCACGTTTTTGAATGATACCTTGCGTTATTAAGCTAATAGGCATTATTTTCTTGTAAAGGTCGATAACTCTTACAATAAAACTACAGAAAAGTGCTTTTTATCTTATGATTTCGCAGCGCATTCTGACTTATTGGCCACCCAAAAACAACTTAAGTTGAAAAATTACATTCGAATAATGATTTATAATCTGTAGATGATTTTCGCGTATTCTCATGGCCTTTGTGTCGTACACGTTATATTTAAAATTTAACATGATATATTATTAGTAGTAGGCACACAGGCACGAACACACAAAGGCACACATGTAGAGGCGGCAGTAAAACTTGCCTGAGGCATTAATAAAAACTAGCGAGGCAGCGGGGCGGACTAGTATGACCTTGCGGCCGGGGTTATCGGACGCTGTTAGCATTTAACGCATTATAAAACGTAAGACAGCTATGAAGAACCGCTCCGGACGGAGAGCACATAAAATTCCGTTGAAGCCTTTTTTTCCATAAGCTTAAGTACCGATAGCACACGGTACATAGCTGCGCCCGCGCCTGCCGCGATGAAGAATCGGTTAAAAGGTCGGCTCGAAGGACATTTTTTTGTTATGAATTATTTATCGTGGGCGCGACCGCATGTGGACCGTTCGGACCATATGTAAGCGTGTTACACACTCACAAATCTGCAAACACTCCGAGACGTCTCTCACTAATGCTCGTAGCATTGATGATTTAGGAGCCTTTACAGCTGCAAGCGAGTTAACATACTGGTCGTCTCTCTTAAAAATAATTTCGCATAAACATTCACGTGTTATGTCTGACATTGAAGGAAGGAAGAAAAGGCTGTTAAAGTAACGCGATTGTTTCTCGCACAGCCTTTGTTCCGTTCGCACATGCGTTATCTAGCCATGAATTAGTACAGTCCAATACGAATACCTACCTACCTACCCACGCCTGGTACGCCTACTAAATGTAATTATTTAACCTTCCGTATATTTTTCAATACCACTTTTGATACACAAAAAACCGATTCTAATACGTCTCTCAGACCAAACGGTCGCAAAAACTGTTCAACGCTTTATTATTATTTTGATCACGGCGTGAATCACTACCAGATTTGGCGAGGGTTAATGACCCAAATATGTTTAGCGAAGTATTCAAGGCTAAAGCCAACTAATTCGACTAGCTAATAGAAAAAAATCCGGTATCTTAGAAGGCGATCAGTTAGCTTGTTTTCGTGTGTCCTCTGTATCAGCGGCCACTTCAACTTTATTACTGGTTTATCCGTTAAAACAATTACCGTTATTCAAATTTGTAAAGGGTCGGCGGGTGAACCAAAACTTGAAAGTCTTGAAGTTACATTTTATTTCCTTGACTGTAAATTACGATATTTCCAGAGGAGCTGTAAACTTCAGGACAGTCAAATAGGTCAAGTGATCCTTGAATTAAAATGTCTGGCATTATGCAGACATAATAAGCCAATAAGAATTTTGGAGGTGTGTGTTTTTCGGTCGCCATTGGTATTGTGAATCTCAGCTAAGTGTCCTCTAATGTTTATTTAGTCTTGGAACATGTTGTAAATGTCACTTTGGCTTTAGTACATATTACGTACACGTGAGTATGTGTTGTGTAGTAGGTACTAGATCGTGGGCGGTCCACAGCAAATTGCTCCAAAACACACGAAATGATTATCTTTTATTGCGCATGACACAACAATGGAGGAGATGACCTTACGATCGAGATTTAAACCGTGGTTAACCGCTCGCTATTTATTTTACTTATATGTTTAACGACATATTTTTCTTTCGTCCCATTTACATACAAAAATGAATTTTTTGTTACTCTGAAGATACTGAATGACGTTTCAAAAGATTGTTTAAAGTAACACGATATTTTAAAGTTGTGATAAAGGATAAAGGTGACAGTGTTCTAGGTGGTCGTAAATGTTTGAGATAAATGGACGGTGGCTTCGATGACGAATATAGTTTTATCGAAAATACCATATGCGCTCTACGTATCTACCATAAACTTAAGGCCGCCTCCATTATGCGTATCGCATCTTTTGACAGGAATTGATTCTATGTTATGTAGGTAGGTACCAAGTATGTACAGTGTTATTTAAATGCAAATGGAAAAGAGTGATATCATCTTTTCAATGCGTGGCGCTAATTTCCTCGCGTTAACAGGTGTTCTAGTCTACAGTTCGCGTGCTGACCAAGATATTCAGTGCAGAAATCATATAATCTACTAAGCACGTTTTGTGTTAGATGCAATTACACAAAACAAGTCTCCAAAACGGCCAGTAATTAAATAAAAAAACGGCTGTTCTGAATTCACACAAAGGTGAACTTGAACCACAAACGAAAGAACACGTTTGTTTGGAACAGAGTCAACCATAAGAAGTAGGTAGATACCTAAACAGGCCAACCGTTGTTAGGGATCGTCGATGGATGCAAGTAAGACTTATTTTCCACGTGTTCTAAGTTTACCCAAGCTGTGCAACACTGCAAGTGGTTGAGAACACATTCGCACGGTGTTTGCGCGTGCGCATACTCGCGGACGAGATGGACGGGGCTATACGTCACTCGTCTGTATTTGTCGAAATTACCGTTTAACAAGCCAATTGTTTATTAACATTAGTGTGTATTTTTGTAATGTAGACAGAAGGCAGTTTTGCTAAATACTTGGATGTGATTTCAGCTGGTTTTAAATCATTATCGACAGGAAGAAGATGGATTCTGCGATCCTAGTCCATTTGTTCCGTTTTTAACTTTAGTGATCAGCTCATGACATTTTGGTCAGTTATTTTGGCAAAAGTATTTAATAATCAAAGAATTTATTGGGCTTTCAGATATCCTGACTTTGTTATACGTGTTGGTCCAGTCAGTTGGTTGCGACTGTAGTTAAAAATGGTAAATTTTTTTTTAGACGAGCGAGCTATAAAGAACAAAATGGTTTTAAAACAATAGTGATTACTATTTTTCTGAGTGTTGCTCCATCATAATTAGATTCCCGTTATCGTCTATAGAGCGCATATAATCGCAGAACTGCTTTGCGGTTTATCTTTGACGGCGTTCGCGTAGAATTTTATAATATCAATCACGCGAGCATCGACGCCGAGTTTTATTGTTTCCGCAATATAGGCGATTGGACACACGTTGTGGTCGCCCGCACCCCGCAACCCGCAACCCGCACCAGCTAATGACAGATGCATTTGGGAAATGTTTTTGTGGTCAGACCGGACTAGCAATTTCACATAATTATTTCTGCATTTGCCAAATTTTTGCAAAATATTTGCAAATTCTTACGAAATTTTTGATGGGGTCTTTGGTAAAAAGGATCGAATTAATAATGATTTGATATCGATTAATACCATCTATAGCACTCCTTGAATGACTAATGCCCTACAACCCACTAGTTCTAAGATCTATCTATGAATCATGCGTCAATTACACAAGAAAAGCGGTGACTTGCTTGTGGTGACCTTTTTATCAAAATTGCAAACAAAGTTCGGTAAACATGACTCCCTGTGTTCTTATATAAATATTGATTCTCTATATGTATTGAGCAGCGAGACCTCATTTTCCTTTAAAATGCATGTTTTTCATGAGCATACTATAAAAAACTTGATGTTTGACAACTTCGTACGTAAGAAAAGCAGATGTAGCAGTAGGAAACAGGTTAATTCGCAATTAAAATCGCCCGTATCCATCACGCATCACCATGGAGTATTTGTGAGGACATGTGTGGGACCATTCCTAGAACGACTGGCTACTCACGTGCACATCGTTGGTAAAAAAAAAAAACTAAAAAAATATGGCGAGCCCTTGAGTAACCGTCACTTAAGTGCGCCGTCGGATGTTGACTCTTAAGTCAATTTCCTTGTAGTATGTACTCGGCAGTTCTCGTGGTTTATGTTTCGAAATGAGAAATGCGTTGGAGTATATTTAAAGGAGGCTTAAGCTGAAAGGATGCCTTTTATGGTTCTGCCTTGACCGACTAACTGATGAGGTCTAGGTTATGATGTTAGTCTGGGTTATGGATTTAAGTTCTCGTTTATCGTAGTTTTGGGTTCAGAATTATTAAAGAATGACCTCGTTCAAGCTTATTGGGGTTCAAATATTTACAGGCTATGATGAATATCGAGAATATGCAACGTTTTCATATCTTTACTGAGTTCAGCAGGGTTATGCAATGTAAACTTATATAGATTCTCAGAATTAATTTTACACTAGCATAATCCTTTAACGCATTAACAGAAATGTCCACCACGACTGTTGACACACAACTCAACAACACAACCCAGAGGGGCGCCATGAGTAAATTGGCAAAAAGCAATCGAGTTGTCACAAAAACTTCAGTTAAATATAAATGTTTACAAGTAAACGGCATTGCTGGCGATTGGACCACCATTAATAACAATTATACCCGCCAAAGTCATTCCAAGAACAGATTTTGTGCGCCTATTCTGAATGTAATCGCTTTTTTTATGATCGCCAATCTTTAAAAAGGCAAAACCTTAAGAAGGTAGCTGGAGTACAATGGGGAAGGATACAATAGCCACGGCCACATGGCGAAATACGATTCTTCTTTTTTGGTAACTCGTAAAGATGCAGATTTACTGTTCACGTATATTATGGCAACACGCGATAACGCATGCGCTTTTGTTTTTGTTGTCAGTCGCATTTGCGCACATGATTTGACTGTGCATGTAATTTGTACTAGTCTTACATTATTTTTGATTTTGTTACCAAAAAGGTGTCTTTGGTTGTGGGTCCAGGACGGACTAGCTGATTGACAGACAGCGCACAGTCTAATTCCGAAGAATCGAGTATGGTCATGAGGGGTGTAGAGGCGAGCTAAAAAAATAATGAATATAAACTTCACCCTTGCAGCAAGTCATCGGGGATTGAAGTTTGTTTGCAACGGCGAGTTACTGATACTTCTTTATGAAACTCGATACATTTAAAAAAAATGTATTTCAACAAACGTTCAATACAATCAATTGAAATTGGCACTCATCCAAATACGATTCGTGTTCTCCAGCACAATAGTTTTATTAAGAACAATATATTTTAAGAGTACAGTTGGGTGCATCTCAACGCGATCCCTTGGCCTTAATGCGAACGTCAACAGCATATGTTAATTGATGCGCACGATTCTGAAGTTGTTTAATTAAACGTATTATGTTCTGTGTACTTGCTTATTATATTATTATGTGGTATTTATTTTAGTATTTCATTACAGTGACCGTGTTAGCTTTGAATATAGTGGAGTTGGTTTTAAAATTACTGTGAAAGATTTTTTGCACAGATTTTGCTAACACGGTTATTTGGGAAGTTCATTACGATTACCTAAGATACAGTTTTTCTTTTTTGTAGTCAATAGAAAAGTCATTCTATGATAATTTACTATAGATCCCGATTTTCAAGGTTCACTGTCTTCCATTCCACACTTTTTTTGTCTAGTTTAATCCTCATGATCCCTTAGTATTTTCCGACTAATCTCCGTACTTATACTAAGTACATAATCGTTCGATTATTTCTATTATAATTGCGTTTACAGTACGCGTCAGTCTAGTACCTTGTATGTGTAGGCGCGTAGTGCATTGACGTCTTTCTACTCAGATCGGATTGGCTCTCGATCGTACGGCGGCAAACCGCAGGGTCATTCTTAATTATTCACGTGACTGCCGTATGTAACGTCACACCTTATTATCGTCTAACATCGATAAATATTACTTACTTAACAAAAAATTACAATTGCGTAAAAATTGCAATGAAATTTCAACATCGTTGGAACAAATAGCTAATATCACGATAATTAAATTGGTACTTCTGTTGTTCTATAATGTCTTAAGAATGTGGGAATTGCATAATTCATTAAGTATTTGGTAACGGGTATTGTTAATGACCGCGGAAGGTCGGCAAGTTAACCGTACGGTTCTCACGGCAAGCGCTGCGGGGGGCGGGGGGCAGGTAGTGGGGGCTATTAAGTATTAATATGAAAAAAATAAACTAATTAATGTATAAAACCTCTCTTGTTATTGACCCCGATATAATAATAATAGTAGATTCGGGATAGCAGGCGGACAACTCGTTGAAGTCTTTTGTACTGAACTGTCGAAGTGCTACGAAGTCATGCCTCTGAATAAATAAATTATTATGAAACAGTACGCGATTGATTATTGAGTAATAGAATTGCATAAAAAATTGTTTTCATTCTGTATTTATAATTTCTCTCTTTTGAATTAAATAGAAAAACATTTTTGCTGTCCATATTAAAATATACCACTTAAGTAATTATAGTTACGGCAAAAGAACAAACTATTAAAAAAGGGAATGCTGTATTTAAAATATTTAAAGTAAGCAATAATTCCCTATTCACTTAATCATTTGCCAATATAAAGGCGGCAATGAATAAATGTCAATAGTTATCGCTACCGGCTCTCTTGCTCCCCATCTTATTTATAGTGCACATTGCTGCAGGTTGGGGTCGCACGACCTTCGGACCGACTCATCCGTGCCCTTTTACCCACAGGTGCCAGCACACCTGTAATTACTTTATTCGTACTCTATTTTAAAAGCATTTTAAAAGTTAAAGCTAAAAATTTCCCATCAAATGTACCACATGCGGGCTTAACGGTAAACGTTGACTCACTGTTTTGTATTTAGATAGTAAAATTGTTTTTACGCTCAACGTGTTCCTTTACCTGCTGTTAAACATTTATAGTTCGTAGAAGTCAGGTGATTTGAAACAATTGATGACAACAGGTACCCCATTCATTCATAAACGTTGCTTAAAGTTAAGTAGTGATAAGCGATTGTTTAACCATACATTTTTGACGTTTGAACGTCACTTAAATGTAATCATCGTTTATAAATAATCCCGTATAAGTTGTAAGGAAAACGGTACAAGTAAAGGTTATAAAGGAATTTAACTGTCCGTACTTGGACATTCTACAAATGGTCATAGACACGAAACAGAAATAGAAGAAAACACTGTAATCGTTTGGTAATTGAACTCAGAAGCGAAATTAATGCAAATACGGGACATATACGTCACACAAGTTAATTATATTGAAATGACAGTCGAGATTGCGGTGACTAACCTAAATACAAAGCGAGCGGCGATGGCTGGCGGCCGGAAGTCGCGCCATTGTCCCGCAACCATTGACACCTCGGTACCTATCATCCGGTCAATTCCCGTACCGTGTGTAGTTCTCCAATAAATACAAAAAAAGTTATTTTGGTTGACATTTTCAACTGCTAACATCCTAAAGATTTGTTTTACCCTCGACTCTTGAAGCTCAAGGGCTTTTATATGATGTCACATTAATGCCTGAGGTATCTTTCATGTTATAACATTGCATTTTATCGAAACTTTTTATTTTAACCTTTGACTAAATAACATCAATTCTATTTGAAAAGACAGTAAAAGGGTAAAACAAGAAGCCGCCGATGAAGGAAATAACGATGAGAATAAAGTTGTCCGCAATGACATTAATGGCTTTTGAAAAAGTTGTGCTATAAATTAAGTCTACAAGCATAATTATGAAAAAAAAAGGTCTAGGGTACCAAGTCCTGTCTAGCTTGGATTCTCACTTCCCTGGAACTGTTCCAAGCACAGTACTGTAATTTGAATAGCCTATTCAAGTAGCTTGTGGTGAGCATTTGAATTCAAGTCACAGACAAGACGATAAGATCAGTAGTGGGCAAAAGGGTTTATCAAGTATCGTCATAAATTCATTCAGGATATACTCAGCAGCAGCAGACAAGATATAATTTTGAGGCAAAATTTTAGCACATCTATGAGAGTAAACAATTCGTGGAAAAACACAATAACAGGACAGTTATATCAGTGATTCACGCTTGGTAATTAACTACCCGAGACCGTTAAAATGTGCAGTGACGATAGTGGACTGTCGATTACGTTTTTGTTTATCTTAATCTGCTAAAATGCTCAATAGCGATAATACGATTTAGAAATAAGAAGCATATCTGAGATTAATTAAAGAATTATGATTTAAGAAGTCTTAAAAATACTCCCCCAACCCTAACGAGTTCTGGGAGAAAAACTTTCAACAGAGTTATTCCCAGAATAACATTAAGCAGAAGAAAAGTCTCAATTTGACAAAACCAACGATAGATTAGGATCACGCAAGCAAGACACACAAATGATCGCAGGTAGACATTTGTTGGCGAAGCCGAGCCGAGAACTGGATTCTGTTCAAGTGTGAGTATCGTTTTTTTGGGCGTGCAAGTGGCCGTTAAGAAGGAAATGATAAATAAAATAAAAGCTTTGATCAGAACGACAACGATGACGACTTGAACAAATATGAGACGAATGAAAATAATGTTTGAAATGCATTTGTAGAAAGTATGCTACTAAATGATGCAAGTATAAAATAATTCAAAGTTGAGGGTAAAATAGATGATTTCAAAATTACATAATTTAGGATGAGATGACTTAATAAGACTGTTGTTAGATAAGATTGAAACTGAAAATATGTAGAAGAGAAGATGAATACAAAAGAGCAAGTGTTAAATCCTGGAGACTTACCGATACAATCCTTATCCTTCTTGGAGAGGAGTGCAATGGGGCCATCATCAAGCGGAGAACCAGGGCAGAGCTGGTCGGTCTTGCTAGCGAGCAATTCCAGCCCTTCCTGCAACCCCAGTTGCTGCTCATGCAGCCGCTTCTTGATCAGGAAGATTTTCGGCATCTTCGGGCGCTAATAGACACTACATACACTTGATCCTTCTGTTCGTCTATGTCACTTGGTCTGTTAAAATACACAAATCAGCATCGTATCACACTGCACGTTAAGTTTCCTCGCGTTGTTGATGTTTATTTTGTGCGTACAAGTTAGCGGCACATGTGGTACCGTTGGTCGCTGCGAAAGGACTGAGAGCTAGTGTGCGGTGCCCGCGACACCGTTGCCCGAACAGGTCCGCCCCCGCCCGCGCCGGCGCCGCCCGCCTGGCCCCGTGCGTCCGCGCACCGAACCACACCGGCACCTCCGCACAAGCACCGCTCTTGCACACAGCTACACGCACCAGTAAAAGTGCTATTTTGTGTATGCCAGTTGTTGCTTGTCCTATCTCACTTTGTTCTAACACTTGTATTTTTTTCTTTTAGCCTGTTCTTTTATATAGCCATACATATAGATAAAACGAAAAGCCATAAAGTACGTTTTATTCTGTTTTCTTAAAACCTAAAAAATATTCTTACACTTCTAAACATGAAATTGTTTCTAAAGAATGCAAACAAATTCATAACTCATACTTTGGCAGTTTTGAGAATACAAGATATTTGCATTAAAATTTGTGCCAGTTGAATCACCAAATGAAGCCTTCCTTCAATACTGGATACTTTGCATTTACAAGTTCTTTTTTTAAAATTACCATTGCATGGACAATTATTAGCTGATTGTTAACTTAACATAAGAAGATATTGTTGGAAACTACTAATTAAGTCTTACATATTATTCATGCTATGTTAAAAATATAGTAAGTATTAACATTTTATTTTAGGTAAGGACCTCACAGCGTCTGTTGTCGGCAGCCTTTCAATTAACAGGAAGATTTGCAAAACAATAGAACCCGCAAGGGCAGACGGCAATCAATATAAAGGAACGGGGATTTACAAAATGGTTATGAAGCAACGTCAATAAACTTTACAGCTTCAGTTGTTTAAACAGACTTTGGGAAAAATTGTATTGTAAAGCTCATCTCAGTGGAAGTGTCGGCGCCTTTGGGATTCATGTCACATGTTCATGACGCCATCTTTAAGGATATTTTATTGCATCGCCTTTAACAGTTATGGATGTACACAATATTCTAGTTGGTCGAATGCCGCTTCCAGATAACTCATGCCATTTTTATTTTTCTGAACACCTTAGTACAATTCATGTACATTCACGAGCATAAGTATGTATACACTTGGCTTTATTTAAAAGCGATTTACTCCTTTATTTTTGAATGAAATGTTATGTTACTACGAATAAAGTATTTTCGAACCCATAGGTGTTTGCAATGTGTCGTATTTCATGTTATTATCGTTATTTCACGCAAAAATCGCTATTGAAAGTTTCCAAGTGTTGACACATTAGTGCTCGTGACTGTACTTCCTTCTTTTTCATTTATGTTTCCGGTAATTGCCATACCAGCGGATATCTGGCTTATTGAGATGCCGTGCATTTAACACGTTTTACTTAGAATGAAGATGTTTGCAACAAATAAACTTTAACAAATATTTTCATAGAAATACCCAAATTCTTAGATTAGAATCTAGAGGTTTAGCGGTGCCAAAGAGATTAAGTTCCCCGATATTCTTAAAGAAATACCGAGAAAACGGGGTTTAGTGTTTTTGTTAACCAAATCTTATGCACGGTATAAAGAAAGTTATTCATTTAAGACTTAAGAAGAATAGTAAAATTACATGGCTTGATGAATTTACTGTAGTGCTGAGGCAGGTAAGGCTCATCTTTAAAAATGTTTTGTTAATTTTTACCTTTACTTTCATCTTCCTCATTATTTCTACAACGACTTATGGGCTTAGCATAATTTCTCATGTTTTTTATACTATTTTAACTGTATTCAAGTTTTTCAGGTCCTATTGTTGTGTTATTCAATGTTTGTGGACACAAGCCGAAAACAAAAGTAACAGTTATCTTGGAGTAAGTTAATAGAAGTCCATCAAAATATTAAAAAAGGGCTTCAGACAGATTAGGCCGAAGAGTCCTTTTGACGGGACATTTAGAATAATTCCGTTTGTAATGTTGTTAATCAATATTATTAAGAGTACAATATGTTTTTTTGAACCATTCCACCATAATACAGTCTTACTATTGCTGGTGTAGATCATATAATAAAAACATTTTAATAGTTTAAGTACCGTATATTGTTTTCATTTAATGTTTTCTAAAATTTTATCATTTCTTTTTTTTTCAGTAAAGTAAGCTTTTAAGTTCAGAGAATCACCTGAAAAAACAGATGACTCACTAAGTCCAAATGTGAAGATCGTTAGTAATCCAATCAATGCTATTTTCATGGTTAAAAGGGTTGAACATAAATCATTTTTTTAATTAAAAAAAGGACCTAACGACTCCATCAACTGGCAAGGCGTTGTTTACACAAATAAAATAAAACTGTAATACGCTACCGAATTGGTCCCATCGGGTGTTTTAGTAAAAAATGGTAGCGATTTTGCGTTTACGTCGACTGCGTGAGTTTTTTGTTGATCCTTGTAACAAGTGATCGTTACATTGCTGAATTTTTTTTTAGAATTCATCATGACTATTTTTATAGACTTACTTTTGTCCTTATATAAATTCGACCAACTCGTTGTCATGACTGTGGTTATAAATAGGCTTTGTAAGTAGCTAAATATGGCATTAATATATTAAGTTTTTACAAACTTATTTTAAGCTTTATCAACGAAAAGCGAACATTTACAAATTATTTTATAATTTTTGTTACTTTGTCTGTTAAACTTATTGACTACGTGAACAACTTCTCAACATTGAGTTTTGTTAAGTAGTTACTGGTTAGCTACAAAGTAGGGCAGTGCGGGTTGTCCAATAATCGTGTTGGGCTCAGCAACCATTGCACGTGTTTGGGAGTCGTGCGCTGGCGCAGATTCGTCGTGCGAGTTCTCTGCCATCGCCGAGATCACGCCAAAGACGTACTAACCAAATTATCTTATTTTGGATGTGATAATTGAAAAGAATATAAAAAAATGCATTTGGTTTAAAATTCTGTTCTGTTGATATAGATTTTTTTCAGATCTTGCTTTTGGTGATTGGGACACTTGGGACAAGTTTGAATTTAAATGAGTATTGGAAGACCAGAGAAACGGTGAACGGATTGTGTGCAAGATGATGTGAACAGAAAGGGGATAAATGTATTATGTGATATCGGGTAGTGGTGAATTCAGAGATACGCATTTCTGAATTCCAATTGGCTCCAAATAAATTGGGATAAAGACAGAAGGATGTCGAAGCTTTTGGTGGCTGAAACCTTTCTTTAATATATGTATAATTATAATAGATTCCATGGATAATAAATTCAAATAAATGAATTGATCTTTATCGCATTTTATGCACTTTCTTCTGAGCAACTTATGTATAAGCTGTTTTTAATTAACAATTTACCTTCAAGTACTTTTTTATATCTGAATAATAATAATAAATCATTTCCGTCATGTTATATTATTTTTCTTCATAGATCGCGGCACATCTGAGCGACGGGCGCCCGGACGGTGCGTGTGCGTCGATTGCGCAACGATTGGCTGCACGGCGCGCGCGCCGGTTCCACGCCGGTAACTCGCCTCAAGTTCTCGGCAACGATAACCTCTTTCATGACCAAAGAAGTGGTAGCTGGTAGCCAGTATTGGCGCCAATATTTTAGAATAAGTACGTGGCCAATATTGCCTTTGAACACCTTTTAGAATTTTTTCCATCACAAAAATTCAGTGACGAACCAATAGTCGGCTAATAAGATCGGTTAAAAGAATAAAATCTAAGTCAACTGCGTTACTTACCAGAGGGTGGAAAAAATATTAATTATAACATTTTACTGTTAGTTATTAGTTTACGGTAGTTCAGTCTGACACTATAAAAAACGTTTTAAAATTAAGTTCATGAAGTTAAAATATCTAGATTGGTGTGTTCTATCAGAAGTGCGATGTTTACTAAGACATCTTAAGATATTAGCGGAATATTTATATGAATTATTTATCAAAACATCAGGCGGAATTCTTAAAATTTTCGGAATGAATAAATTAGTGTTTTTATAGCTTTACAAACAATAATAACGGTTGAAATTAAAACCCGTTATTCTAGATAATACCTTCATTATTTTTTTAAATCCGCGCAAAGGTCTCGAAGGTCGAAACCGTGAAGTAGGATTCGGATTTGACAACAATTTTTCGTGGATTACGCGAAGCTATTCTGGAGTTATTTTAAAGAGCCTTTATTGGAAATATCGTTAAGCTAAGGTGAAGCTTGTGGAATGTACTTAACATTCCACAAGCTTCACCTTAGCTTTGAAATGAACTCGGTGTTCAATCATATCAGATAAAACGTCGGTTTGACTTCTTTCCACGGTGGTCACAATGATATTCTTCGACGTATCTTGACGTAGTCTTTTTGCACTTGACAGGCGCTCACGCATAGCCACTGAAGGCGAATTTGATCTTGAAAGTCCGATTTAGAAAACAATGAACACGGCTTATTATAAGCAATAGTTTACTAGCTTTAATGTGGCTCACCGCTACGCGACTATATTTAATCGAAGATGTTGTTTGCACGAGTGTTTCCAAATCTGCCGTTCACCTTTCAGTTGAATAGAAGTCCATGGATTGGTTATGTTACTTTACATGCATTGCGAATTATAAAGCAACAATGTTGTAGCTTAAAGCTTAAATTAACAATTAACAACATTAATCAACATTAACAATTTACATTAATATTTAAGGGTTGTGGTTCAGTCGAACTTAGTGCTACACTAACTAACGCCAATGATCGGAAGGTCCAGAACAAGTTGTGGTAGACATTGAGCAAAAACTGTTGGCACAATATAAGGACTAGAGTATAATCTAGCTACCTTTTAGAACAGTAAGCAGCTGCAGCTGGTTTCTAGGCTTCCTGCCAACACCGCTATGTTCCAAACCAGACAATAATCAAGTAAATAACATCCCGTAGTGGCAAAGCTTCGTCTTCCATCAAGTGTGCCGTGTAAATAGATCGCGGTACAACGGTACCACACCATGTATTCTCGATGATTGCCCTGAAGCACGCGCGTGGCATCACAGGGGAATAAATTGCAATAGTATTAATGTTTTGAACCGGTCCACTGATTACAACTCAAGTGAACACTCGTATTATTCAATTGGTCGCACGAGCCTGCCATTTTGTTATGAAGAGTTGCATTCCTTTATGTATGACTTGTATGAGTGATGTTGTTTGAACTTGATTTCTTTTAACCGATATTTCTAATTTCATTAATTCAATACCTAGATAATTGAGTGTTAACTGAAGTTAATAAAACTGTAACATATTGCTTTGAACAGCTGTTTATGCTCATGTTTCGCCAATAAGAAGAAAATTAAATATAAATGTGAATTTTAATTTACAATAATTGAAAATTCAAGGCGATGTTTTCGTTTATTTTTTTCAAGGTTAGAGATCATTTTAATAAACTTTTAAATTATAACAACTGATAAAACAACATTGTTTGATTAAGTACCGTCTCACATGGTCTGAAGGTTTGTTATTCAATTCATATCATCACACATTTTCATCCCACAGTTTCTATAAGCTACCTTTTACGCTGTACTTCCCTGTTTTGCGCCAATATGGTCCGTAACACATTATCAATAGCAATGGCTTTCATTTTGACAGTTCTTCAACATCCATTGCGTTATTTAAGTTGTGGAGCAGACTAATTTTTCGAACATATAAAGCAATGGATTAGCAATATCCTTCAAAATGATTCAGATAGAGACTAGTGTGTTACGCAGTTTGGGTTTTACCGACAAACAAATTATGTCATTGGCCCATAGCTAAAAATAAAAACCATGTATCTCTGAACAACTTGGAAACGTTTCACCATAATATGTGTTGATAGTTTGCACGTTAATTATACAAATTACACGTGATAGGACGCCGACGTAGGTCGTAGCATCGCCTACGTGATTCGTAGAGCGTTATCACCCGCACCGAGTTCTGAACAGTGAATATTTTAAAATAAATATGTCTGACATAAACGTCATTGTACCTAAACTGGTCTAGAACTTGCTTACATGTTCTGTCTATGGTTGGTATTTCCTATGATAGTCATGTATCGAAAGTCTAGTATACTACTATTATTAAAAACTTGAAAGTTTGTATGGATGGATGGATGGATGTTTGTTACTCTTTCACGCAAAAACTACGGAACGGATTTGGATGAAATTTGGCACACAGATGGTTTATAATCAGGATTAAGATAGAGGATACTTTTTATCCCGATATTCCCACGGGATCGAAACTTATGCGGGTGAAACTGCAGGGCGCAGCTAGTATTTATATATACCTACGATTATCAGCATAATAAAAATTATAAATTCAGTGACAGACATCGCATAGCCTGAACCGCTGGGGTACATAATCAGCCTATTATGTTCTTAGTGCTCAGATACAGGCCTCCTCTCCTCCTCCTCGCAAAGGGAGGGATTTTGATGAATAGGGGATATTTTCTTTTTTTTTTGTGGATGGGAAATCATCAAATGACTCCTCCCGCTCTGGGTGGAGCAGAAGGGAGTGTCAGACTCTTACTGACTAAAACCCACCCGTGTTCCTTCCTTAGCCCTTTATGTACCAGGGCAGCGGTAACCCTTTCGGACGATCCCGCTACCCCGGCAGGATGAATAGGGGATGAAACCTTGAAAGGAAGTTCGTAATTTTTGCTAATATAAAATCCCATCGGGCACATGGGTTGTCCCCAATAAAGAGGTTTTCAAGATAAGATGAGAGTCGGTCATTAGTGTAATGGTTGGAAAAAGTTCAGGATCAAATCCGAGATAGATGAGTCAATGTTTTGCATATAAATTGAAAATTATAACTGTTTTCCTTAAAGTTGTATCAATAGCACATATTATTAGAACTTTGCTTCGAATTCAGGATTTTGGAAGTACCCACTGAGCTAAATAATGCCCAATACCTACGCAATAGGTAGCGGAATTACCAACCTATAAATTTTTAAACTATACTGCTACCGGATGTACTGGCAGGTTATTTATTTGTGCATCTTAAGGATGCGATATTTCCTGTTGTTTGCAACTACATATATTTTGGAGGCAACATTTTATAAAAGAAGTGTCTTATTTATTTTGTAGAGAATGTAAAATCCATACAAATGCATACATTTAAGTCCAATACAATAGCATTGTAAACAGCAATGTCTCTCTCGAGAAGGCCACGATCTAAAAATACCAAGTAAATTGCGTATTTACACTATTTATAGAAACAATATTCAATAAATATAGACAGGCCGTTTTAAATGGTAAAGGGTTGTGCACTTTTGCAAATACTGTTCGGAAAGAAAAGTAAACTTGAAAATAATATAAAAGTGGAAACAATTTCAATCGTAGGTAATGGGAAGGGCAGCTTGTATGGTAAAAATGGTAATTGTTTTGAAAATTGCAGCAGTCATGCAATTGGATTTTAATTTTGTGTAAAATTAAAATGGATATTGGTTTCCCCGAAGACCAAAAGATGCAAGGTGCATTTCCGTAATCACATCGCATGGCAATCAAGAGAATCAGGATACATAATCAGCCTATAATGTTCCCACTGCTGGGACACAGGCCTCCTCTCGGTATGGAGTGGGTCGAAATCACGTCTGCGAATTTTTGGTTCTAGGACATGCCAGTTTCCTCACGATGTTTTCTTTCACCGTTTTGAGAGTAGAGGTGTTGAAATAATTTACTCAAATTAAAGCGCCTGACTGGGTTTGAACCTACGACCCACAACTTGTGAGTCACGGCCGTTACCACTCAACCACTACTGGTCACCAAAAATCAAAATCAGGATGCTGCTGACAATATCTTCAAGATCCCTCTTTAATTACCGGCTGTGTGAGCAATAGTGTTTTTTTTCCTTTCCGCGTGTAGGTACCTTATAATATTTACGCATTAATATTTAGTGTCTGTGAAGTTGGATAACTGTCAATCGTATTCCGATACCTCTCCACAGCAGTTTGAATAATACATTTTATGAAACAAGTCGTATGACTAATTGAAGAAGTTTAGAAACATTGTGCCCATGTTTGTGTTAGTTTGCGCAAATGCGGAAGTAGAATATATCGATAATGCATGTTCATGTCCTGTGACCTAAAACACTGAATCTATTGCAACGGTACTTCGCTGATAAATAGCTTTATTTATTCATTAGTACAGCCAGTGAACACACCATTGTGTGCTTAGATATTTCGCCGTAGGATTATTAAAAGCATCAATTTATTACCACCTACCGGTTTAACTCTATCCATTTAGAAATAACTATTATGACTATGACTTCTATTGATGGCTAATACCTGTATCGAAATGAAAATTATATTGTTGTTTCCATAAAAAACATACAGAATGTTGTAATTTTCTGAGATCGTGTAGAGTTCTACGTCCATAAGTTCCATTAAAAGTTCAATTGTGAGAACTCTTCGTTACGTGAATTAAACGTCAGAAAATTCTCAAGGCATGTTCACGTGTAGCTAACTACCTACCTACGTATACCGGTTGTCAAAAGGCTGCGTGGTGCGCGGGCGGCGGCGGGGCAGGCTGCGGGGCGCGCGGGGCGGGCGCCGGGTACAGCGACCGCAATAGCGATGGTTGCCGCGCCGCAGCCACCATTGCCAAGATCACGGACCGCGCATGCGCGGCGAATGTCAGCCACGTCACGATCGAGCTTCGTGCTATCGCGATTGGATCGTTCGGATTTAGAACTTGGAATACAATCACGATTTAACTATCGAAATTTCTTGTTGGCTATACTTTAAAAATAACTCGATGTCATTTCCTTCTCTAGAATGATAACATAGCAGTAGCATTTATGCAGGTACTTATGCATGGGCTGTTAATGTAAGTGTAATGTATAAGCTCTAAACCTACTTCAGGCGTTATGTTTAAATATGTATGCTTATTAAGTACTTACTGCAACGAATTCATGGATTTGTTTCTGGTAATGTTTTTAAGACGACCACGAAACAAGTCGGGAATTGTTTGCGTGATAAAGTCATCATTACACGAAGCTGTCTGTAGTATTACAAGAATCTCCTAAATTTTTTCCTTAAGAAAATTTTGCCATCCATATTCCTGTGCAATGTTACTCACTTATCTCACATCGATTTTATTTCAATCGAGCACCAATCATGCGCGGTTCCCGTTCCCCAAACGAGTAGCTATTATGCAACCATCTCACATAGGCACGCACATTTTTTGCCCGCCATCCCCACGGTAAATAGTGTCCCAAGACTCCTGACGAGCTTTGGTTCGCGTCGTCGCCTTGTATGTATAATAGCCCTTGCCCTATCTTTATATGGGCCGAGCCGTAGCCTCCCGCAATCCTCATTCAGTACACGTAAGGTAGCGGCCCTAAGGACCGGGTTTTTGTAACAGCGCAACAGGTAGAAAGGAAAGGATTGCGAGTGCAGAGCGAGAACACATGACATCATCTTCATGTCTGTCTCGCTCGGCGCGCCGGCGCAGGAATGCCGGACGATTTGTGCTTGCGCATAATACAGACGGTTCGTGCGACCACTGTGTAGTTATAGTTATGTATAGCCGAGCATAACCAACACACACTGCCCTAATGCGTACGGGTCATGTAGCGGGATTCACAGAGTTTAGCCAGTGAAATTTATATTGAAAGGGAGTCTGATGATTTTCGAACATTATCGCCTTTTTTGACTTTATTTGTTCTATTTTAGAAGCTTTCAGTTTTGTTAGCATTATAAAAGTTGGTTTATTTTTTTCTTGATCCTTGAGTTTTAACGACGCGTTGATATATTTAAATAAATTCTTGATAGCTTGAAAATTGAAATAGAAGGGTCAGTAAGATTCCGTAAAGGACGCGCAGGGAAAGGCAATATATTGGCAGCATAAGCTGATACTTAGTCACTCAGTCCTAGTGCAGTTGCGTGTTAATTTAATGCAGGTGTCCTATTTCCATATTGATACCCTATTACTACAAAAATACAATAGCGTACAAGCATATGAAAAAAAACAAAAGATGGACGTAGATTTAAGGGTAGTTTAGTTATCGATCTTCCGCGCACGTTTTTCGCGTTTTCTTCAATAAATAATGTTCGTTTGTTCCTAGATCTCTATCTTGAAGCATCACCAAAAATATTTTACCCTTATTTACAAAGCCCCAGCAGGAACTAAACAAAAGTATTTTTAAAACAGACATCTGACGATCCTCGAAAAATTCGCAAAAAAAACGCCTAGAAACGTGACTTCTTATTTATACGTTAAATAAATAAAGCGACGTTGCGTCTAGAATATTAAATAAACAGTAAAACCGGTACCTGAGTGTATGTAAACATTGTTAAAAAACTTCATTTCGAGGCGATAATTGAGGAGAATCCTGTTGAATCAATTTACAGAGACCGATGTGGCAAAAGTCGTTTGGAAGTCAAACGCTATGTTAGTCAATTTTTAGTAAAAAATATAGTTTGACAAAAAAAAAACCTAAAGAAGCTGTTAATTGAATTAACTGGTAATACTATAAAGTGCAATGTTTTGACTATGATGTAATTTGAGGGTCAAAAAGATGACGTTGTCCAAATGATAAAATATAAAGAAATAAATCAAGACTTGAATTACTAAATGAATAATTAAACAAAATGAAGTTTTGGGTACATACTGACAAAAGAAGATGTTTTTGCTGTTTTAATACATGTTTAAATTAAAGGGAGAAAGGTATGTTCAAAGGTCTCTCCGGAGTTTTAGAGATGTCAAAAGGAGTTACTGTTGTAGGTTACGCGGTATATTAAGCATACATAATAAATTAAGAGTATTCAGGCGTATCGGTGAAACGTTCATAAATAGGACCTATGCGGTCCTAAGAACCTCTAAAGATCTATAAGGTCTTTTCGAAATGAGGTTCCAAAATTAGAGTATTTTTATTTTGACGTGGTATAGGGAACTGTGTCATGTGGGATTTCCTGACCCAACCGGGGACCCCTATGCCTCCAGCTGTTATTTCTTTATATGTATGTCGACGATAACATAGGACACGATTACCTGTATTAATTTACTGAATTTGATTTATTTAAAAGGCTTCATATAAATAAGTCATTAAATCAGAATAATTCAACATTCAGACGCATAGCAATTATAATTGTTATTATATAAATTAATTATATCTGTATCATAAATAAATTATGTACCTTCTGTTCTGTTTATAATTGAGGTACAACTGACATTTATAATATTAAGTTCTTTTCTTAACTACTTTTATAAAACGGATCATTTGTGTAGTTCGTAGCACCGTAGGCATTCGTAGCAATGCCGAGAAGAACGTAATTAAATCCTCTATAATACTTACCTTTTATCTACCTATAGCTTCTAAACTATGAAAACGACATGACTTGTGATGACTTGTCGAGAAGAAGACTAAATTTTAACTACGATTTTATGTTTATGATATTACTTGGCTTTATTTTTAAATCTCAATCTAAAATTTTATTTGGTGTGATGACGATGATTTCATGGTTTGATTGATCATATTTAGTTAACTCACACTACTCTGTGTGAGGTGTGTACAAAGAAAAAACCAAGATACTTACATTACAGGTAGGTTTGTATACCTATACTAGATGTGCCTGCGTAGCACAGCATCTACGAGCTGTAAATAAGTACAGATCCTACAAAATATGCTCGCATACTTGACAACAGATTAAGTATTCACAATTTACTTATGTCTTAATTAAATATGACGATAATACAATTATATGCGTTTAATTAAAATGTAACTGAACATATTCGTGTCGGTGGTAATGTCGGCCGTTTCTTGGGTAAATATGTTAACGCTGAGTCGCTGGTCACATAAAAAGTTTCCTCCGAGATCCGGTCTCACTGGTCCGTAAGATCGACGACCTCAGGTCGCCGTTTGACTTATGGAAATAAGTTTTCTTGCCTCATCTGACTGATAGGCTTTGATGGATTTATCAATACGCGTATTTTTTAATTTTCATAATTGTGGGAACTTTTCTTTGGCGCGACCCATTTTTCAGTACCTATCGTTATTTTTTGATGTGCTGTTTATCGTTATTATAGCATTCAAGTTTAACATTTCAATTTGATTATCTTTTCCATTTGCATTTTTAGCAGCAGATTTTCTATCTACCAAATTATCCATTCTTGCCAAATACCTAAAAATGTCATACCTGATAAAACGACCCTATATTCAACCCTAAAATGCTGACGTTATTTGAATGCCCTTTTTTGTTGGAAGCTTCTAGTGGTTATTTCGCATGCGACGCCTTTCTTCGGCCCCTGCGCCTGCGCGCGCTTACATCAGTGACGATAACATTATGAGACTTACGCGACCGGTTACGAGCCGGCAGACACCGCAGTTCCACTTTTGTTATATTCCCCATCATACATTATGTTTATATTGCATTTATTTATTAAAGATATAAACATTATCGCAACTAGTCGATCGTCGCTGAGAAAGTAGCGCAAGAATTTTATTAGAATAATAAATATTCAAGATTTAATCAATATAAATTTTTGTTGTTAGAAATAATTTATGATTGATCCTGTTTGCTAATAGGGCTGTGCACGATTGTATTACATATAATGTATGGGAAGTTATCAATGTACAGGACAAGCAGGTGCAGATTCATAGTTGATGCTAACTAGCACCTTTCTTCCTTCTCGTTTCTTTTTTAAGAAATTCCTTTCTATCCTAGCTAGTTCCAGTATGTTTCATGTTTATATTAGAACTTGAGCTAAAAATACCAAATATGCAAATAAATAAAATGTGATAAGGACATGAATGTTCTCATGAAAACCTGAAAACAATACGAGTTTACAATATAATAATATAATATAATATAATTATAATATAATTATAATTAAGTAAATTTGTAAAATTGTAAGTGTTAAATTATAACTGAAGTTATAATAGGAGTGCCAACATTGAAAAATAAATAAAAAAGAGAGCATAGGTATAAGTATTTATTTTTCATATTTTGGCAATATTTAAATTATTAATTAATTTCCCATAAGAGCGGAAATATAACATAGACGCGACATAAGCCGGCAACACCTAACTATTACAAAGCAAGCGATGTTGCAATTCAAGAGCCGAGGCTGCTTTAGCGGTCGCGCTCGGCGGTGCAGCACGATCTGGCGTTCCGCTCTGCGCGGGCGCACGCCCCCCTCCCCACGTCTCCCCCCATTTCTTGCTGCCCCGCGGCCCTGACCAAGACACAGACCCCACAGAGGCGAAATGTTACGAAATTGAGTATCGACCAAACGAGTTTGCGTCTGTAGTGCAGGGCTACAAGACGATGTCGTAAGTGTTCAATGGGAATTGGGAACGGTAGTCTAGTTTACTTGCATATGCCAGGTGCATCGTGTTTCCATTTTTAGAACGACTCTTTTATGACGCGAAAGAAGATATCTTAATAAAGATCGAGCTAATTGTGTTTTGATTTACGACGGTCAAGGGTAGAATTTAAACTGTAATTTCAAGAATACACGCGTGGACGCCACTTTGAGTTTGTAAAACATAAGTTATAAGTTATGATTTACTAATTGTACTGGCAGTTTTATTATGGCATGTTTCGCCCCGTAATCTTCCCGTAAGACCATCATTACAGGTGTGCAATTTATCTTCTATACTCATTACGCGGATGCAGCAACTTGGATGAGCCCGGCCTAGCTATTTTATTTATGTATGGCATCATGTTCGTACCTACATCTCATGGAAAATTATAGCTGCAGTAAGATGTTTTGTAGAAAAATATAGTGTTTAAATTCCCGGACTAATAAAATACGAAAAGGCGTTAAGCAATGAATTATAATATCGTAAAATTCCAGCAGTTAAATTTATATGTTTGGATATTGTATTTTGTTTATAAAACAACGGGTACCCAATGCTTATTATTACATATTCATACGTCTATATTAAAGTGAACTTTAACTGGAATGACATAGCGATAGAAATGAAAAACTACACTGTTCTGCAGCAAATAAAAATTTGTCCTACTTTTATCGACTACAATTAAAATTATTTAACAAGAAAGTTCCTTCACAATACGCATTAAACAGACGATAGGACAGAATTAAATTATAAAAAATTAGGAAATAAATTATAAAAGGTTTTTATTGAGGAGCAATTACAAATCAGGGTGTCCAGTAAAAGCTGGTATCTCAGGACAGTGCTGCTTGTGAAGAAAACTGTCAAGAGGGTATCAGAATAAGAACAATTCTGTTTAATTCCCTATTTGACCGAGTGCCAAGATACTGTGGACGCTCTGCAATTACAAATGCCTGCCTAACAAGGCTATTTGTCAGTCGGTACAATTAGCTTTCGTGTCACATAACAAGGGGCTTGTGAATTTAATTGAGACTGTCATCGAACACTCCACCTGCAGATTTATTTTTTCGCAGCTTTTTGTGTCATCGGATAGGCAGAGAGTGATTAAAAGTTAAATGCCAACACTTTTGCCCTCTCCAGTGACTGTAGTTTTATAATTGTTTTAATTAAGGTATCCTATAATGGCGATGCAATCATGCAAGTCGATACGACAGTAAAGTTTATTAATTAAATGCATAGGATAGTCCAAGCTAAGTCGGTTGTTAAGAATATACAACAAAAGACAGAAATGTGGAAAACTGTTATTTGACACTAGATTTTCAAAGCTAAAAGAAGCAAACGTAAAGTTTGGAATGTGCACCTTTTAAATATGTTTGCTTATTAGTATTATTCTTCTTAATAAATTCAAGTGATAAGCATAATCAGCCCATAACGTCCCTGCTGGGACACAGGCCTCCTCTCGGTGAGAGGGAGGGGGCCGTAATCCACCACGCGGTCCAAGTGCGGGTTGGATAAATGAGTATACAGTCTAGATAATAGAGCGGTACCTACCAACGGACGGAGTCTTCCTAGAAGGACCATTGACCATTTTAAATTCCAGGACTACAATCACATAGTTTGAAGAAGTCCTCAGAAAATACCGTAATATAGTATAATAATAACACACCGTAGATGATAGGTTGTTAACCCATCACCTAAGATCACCACAGTAGGTGTAGGTACCATTAAATAACTCGTTTCCTTTACTTGACATTTAAAAATAACGTGGGTGGACAGCTGAGGTACTGTATGTTTTTCTTTAACTGTTGTAATGCAAGGAAAATACACGGTCTGAGCAGTTCTTAAAGTAGAACAAACTGACAGTTCTCGTATTTGTAATTGCGTAATTATTATGAAATTGGAAGGGGAATGTTGAAAATCTTTAATGGAATTCTATTTGTTAAATATTTTTAAAGTAATACATCTATATGATTCGTTTAAAAAGACTAGCTATTTGTAGGAAAAAAACTACTATTAATTAGTCCACCAAGTCCACGGCTGTAGGTGCATAGTTTGTACGCACGATGACATATCAAGCTATACATTTCCAGTATAAGTTGACCTCGCATTGTACGAAAAGCCTATACAATGCTAGGTCAGCGAAAACTGGAAATGTATAGCTTGATGTGTCGTCGTGTTTACTACTTACATTTGGGTGTAACTGAAGAGGTGTATCTGGTTTTTTTTTGTTTTACAATATCTGGCATATAGTGCACCTTACGCACCTACACACAAATATGACAAACGATTAGACTGGTCGCGTTAACAAGAATTATGTTCTTATTCTTAAGAACGAATGCAATTTTCAGTTATTCAAACGAACCAAATGCGAGCTGCCCTTGAACCGCCAGCCCAAAAACACAACAATGTCTTACATTTTAAGATTATATCTGGACAACTTACAAATTGCGAAATAACTAGCAGCTGGTACAGTTTTAGTATTTCCTTTATATCCTTACTAACATGGAAACCACGTGTAACAAGGAACCCTAAATCGCTGTGTCAAACCCTCAAACCAGACAAACCTGTGCATGTTGGCTGTTTCACTTGTATGATGGTTATCACAAATCTTGTGCAGGTGGTCGATGTAGAATATGATTTTGTCAAGTTTTTCGACAACGCGTGCGCGCAGATTGCTTGCATTAATTATTATGGCTTCATATAAAATTATTGCACCTGCTTTTGGCGATAAATTTTAATGTTAGGACAGTAAATTGGTTATGTCAGTTTATTTTTAGGATATTAAATTATAAAAACATCTTAGAGTATGAGGTACTGAAAATATTATTACTCCACGGTCTGAAATTGAAGTGATTACGATTAAAGTAATAACGTTACTAATAAGGCGTTATCAAATCACACCTTTTTTCTGTGGGAGACTTTGTAAAATAAGTATTAACTGCAGTACGTGTGCCTTTAATGATTGCTATGTGTAATGTGAATTTGATAGTGTTCAATTACTTCCCGTCTATCATTAAGGACCACCGCGGAGTGCTGACGGGTTCCTGTGATTATCAGCACAATGTTTGTAACTACACGCAGCGTGGTGAGGGTAAATTAATTTCACAGTTTCAAACTATCTTATCTTCCGCGTAATGAAATGCGGGTAATTTTTCGGTCACAATAATAACAGTTTGCGAATTAACATTTGCGTTTCAACATTGTTATTTAGTAGTTTCTTTAGAAGACGTGCAAAGTTACAATCGTTATCTTTCTTTTGAATTGGTTGTAAAACTTTAATGAAGAGTCTATTGAAATAAAATATACATAACATCAAGCCTTGTTCCCCCGAATGCTTAGCCAGAGGTGTACCTATAGTGCACCACATTTTGCCAGTTACGTTTAAGTACCATGTACAAAGGGGCTAGCCTATTCTCATGAACCGGGCACAAATCCAGACTCTAGATTACTACTGAGAAATTCCGGATAGACAAAATCCAATAAAGTTCAGTTAAAGTTCCCCATCCATCCCATCCGTCCAATAGTCTATTTGAATGTTTCAAGGAAATCATGCATTACGAGTAAGAAATATCTTCCAATATCCAAACCAATTAATGCATTTTTGCAAATTTAAAATGGTGTGATGAATATGACCTTCAATTAGTCCTACAAAAACGTCATGAAAATAAGACATTCTAATGTTAAGGTACATACATATAAAGACGCTAAATAAGCAATAAACATTCACGAACTTGTCGCGAAGATGGAACTGAGTCATTTGAAGTAAACGTCAATTGTACACGCAGAGTTCAAAACAGTTGGCTACAACAAAGAGGGGCCATGCATATTCATGTTTCGCGCCCCCTTTACTAGCGTCCCGGCTGAATTGCGCCCGCGCCGCTGTGACACCGATTCTCTACATTCAAGATGCTTCGTATACGTTGATCACTTTTGGACTTTGTCACATTCAACTCGTTACTTGTCAATTGAAGTAGCCATCTCTATTACGTTGGCGTCGCGTCTTTTTTGATGTTGTATTTTATCTCGTTTAATTTGACAAGGTTCTAAGTATGTTCTAGTTTTCATAGGTCGACTGTAACTGCAGGTAAATAAATCCTTTGTTTACTATTTAGGACGGACAGGTGGAACGATTAGTTACAGGTTGATATGTGGAGCAATGTCGGTGGTGCTTTTGAATGTTTTCAGGGTAAGGAATCAATTAGATGGATTTAAAGTGTGATGAACTTTATTAGGGATACTGTTATGTCATGTTAAATTAAGGTGAAGCTTCAGGGTAGCCCGCGAAACTCAAATTTTCTTACGTTTTTTTGCAATTTGCAGGTCAGTGTCATGTTGAATGTTGATTAAAATATGATTCGCGAGCGTAACAAATATGACTTTACAGAATTAAAATCATCAATAACCCTATAACTTCATATAATCCTATTGAATGTCTATTTCATGATAAAATATCAATCAAAAGGATTTCACGGACTAGCTAACGCATCCCCCTTAATAAGACTTTTCTGTGATAGGAAGAAGCCGTTGGTTTTTCTGAAAGACAGTGTTATAGATTTCCTAATCGATCGTTCATATTTATTGAAAATGACTATTAAACAGTCTGTATCGCTTCCAGTTTATCCTCTACATATTCACGCAAACAAACTTCGACGCTATTAATCTTCGTAATGCTATGACAAGTCAGTAAATAGAAATTAAATAAGAAGAAGCCGGTCATAAAAACATTACCAGTTAGGTTCAAAAGAGGCAGTTATATTACTCAAACGCAACCTATTCATGATATATTCATTACAGCGAGTGATACAGCAAAATAACCATTCATTCGTAGATCGAAGTTTGTTAAAATCATGGAGGTTCTTACGGGTTCCTATTTTGTTAACATTAATCGTTTTCTTACCAGTATTGAGTAGAGTAAATCCAACATAATCAGCCTGAAATGTTCCCAATGCTGGGACACAGGCCTCCTCTGTTCGAGAGGGAGTGGGATGTAATTTACCACGCGGGCCCAGTGAGCGGTTGGTAGATGTCACATGTCTTCGAATTTTTGGTTCTAGGACATGCCAGTTTCCTCACGATGTTTTACTTCATCGGTTTGAGAGCAGTGGTGATGAAATAATTTACAAAAAGTAAGTGCCTGTTTGGGTTTGAACCTACGATGAAAGTAAATTCGATTCTAATAAATTAATAAGCAGGCTAAAAAATAAGGGGTTACGAGGGCTACGCTTATTTGTAGCGGATGAAATCAGTTGAAAAGTTTTATTTAGTTCTTCCCTAGTTTCATCATTTAAGAGTATGATTTTCGAGTATGAAGTTGGTATTAGAAACGAAAATATTTGCATTTGCGAAGTTCGGTTTAAAGAAACTTTATTCCCAATAAAGACATAAGTCACTTACTTGAGAACAATACTAAAAATATAGATTACAATATGTTCGTCATCAGTATTACAATTTAATAGTTACCCATCCAATGCATTCATTTCTCCAGAAGTGATCGATCCGCAATTATGTGCTGGCTAAGTTGAGTTTTGAATGCATTGTAAGTTAACAACATAAAAGGGCACCTACATACTCGTATTTTGTATGACGGGTATATAATTATATACACGTCATGTCTTAGAAGTCACACAAACACATAGAAGTCTTAACTTCTGTAAGACCTAACTGCAATTAATTGCAATGTTGAGTAAGTACACAAGTAGGTAGTTACTATCGCAATCTCTACAAGCAATGTTGTATTGCGGCCAGTGACAGGTGCCTTCGAATCGTAGTTACGAATCGTTTCTGACACGGACAGCGCGAAAATTGTTAAAATATAATAAAAGTTCACAATGTGAAAAGGGGTAAAATATTCCCAATTTGTAAACGTTACTTTAATCGGCGGATCATAATATTTACGGGTTTTATAACATTTGCGATTTTTTTCCGTTTCACGATCGGAACTTAAAATGTCTTGCATTAAATCGGTCAATGAAGCGTACGACTTATGTTCAGTCAGGGAAATTAAATGTTAGATTGAATCCCTTCGCCAACTAGCCGTGTTATAGACATTTCATACAACTGTTAAGGAATGGCAGTTGTGATTTGAATAGGCAGACAAGGTAAGTTGGTAGTCAAACCTACTTACTCTATATTCGTTTCACGAGTGTTACTTTTTCCTCAGGGTTGAGTCCCATTTGACTTGAAAGTGTGACTTTGAAAACCAAATTCGGGGTCAGTGTTTGAAAGTAATCAGTGTGGGGAAGAACCTTTCTGCATCTCATTATCTCGTCATGGTATAGTCAAACCGAAAAGTTAGTAATGTAGTTTATTAAGCAATTTTTTTTCTTTTCTACAGATTGCGAAGTTCTATCGTAATTCTATCAGCCCTTCTAACCATGGAGAGAGTATCAGCAGAAGGTGTTGGTACGTGGCGCTTCCTAATTACATTTCACGTAACTATCACGTATATGGATAACGGCAACTTTGTTTGTATTTAATTGTTACTAATTTTGAAATCGTTTCCATTGTATACATATAATTAGTTTTACAATGTGTCGCTGCAATTTGCCCTACCGCCTTGACCCATTCAGCGGGTAACAATTTGATCTAATTTCTTAGTACAAAGTAAATGTAGCAGTAATTAGATAATATTATATATTTTATGTTTGAAGTCCACGGAAATGTTTAACTTACTAAATCAACGTTTGTTATCCAACATTTTTAATTTTTGAGTTAATAATATAATTTTTGAGTATAATCAGAATCAAATCAACTATTGATTGTCTCAGTTGGTGTAGTAGCTCTTGCTGAGAGAGCTCTTTGCTTTATGAGGCTTACACCCGGCTCCCGAATTGAGTTTTCGAAGTTTAGAACTTGTCAAACTTTACTGTAGCATTGCTTAAAGTGATTCCATGGACGTTAATTTTCTTTTGAAAAAGACGTAATGATTGTTTAATTTTGCGGGCTAAAATATGGTAGCACTAAATTACAGTGTGACAAATTCTCAATTCAGAAACCGGGGAGTAAGTATCGATTCCTTGAAAGATTTCACTCACGTTACTCACGACACTGAAAATATCCTACTATCAAGTTTTCTAGTTCAACTTTTCTAGTAGTAGTTATTTTCGCGAATACTTCTGTTATCCATTCATAAATAATAATTACCAGACAACAATGGTGGCGAGTTTATTTGTCTGTTTCTAATTAGGGCATTGCCTTTTATCATGATTCAATACGCGGATCATGAATATCAAACAGTTCATAGATATTGTGTTAAGTAGCTATAAGTACTCATTTTTAAATGTTTTGCGAGTTTTGCTAGTATTAAAAGAAAATTACTGAAATGATCTATCTTAGTATTCGGACAAAAAATACAGTAAGTGTAAAACAATTAAAATTTATGAAAATGTGTTCCTAAAAAAACCTAAGTAATTTAGCAAGCATTATTACGACAAAATTCGCATAAGATAAAAAGGTTCATATCTTCTTAAATAATATTTTCATTAGTCTACTATCTCACCCTTATTACTGTTAAATTAAATGCCCACAACGTGAGGTGGGTTCTCCTCTTTCCTCTGGGTTCTCCCGACAAACACAGAACAGTTCCTCCAATAAAAACCACGCCGTTTTTACATACATTACAAATAGGTATATTATTTTGTGAAATGCATTGGTCATTGGCCTAGCTATGCCAACGACCTGTAGGGATCAAGCGCGATGATTGACCGCGTTGACGTCGGATGTGATGACGAAATAAAACTATTGCGTCTTAGTACTAGTTGGTCGAGTTACACCTTAATATAGGCTTTTTTCTACCATCCTCCTTAATGTGGTTACTGAATCTTGAACCTTTGATTCGGTCAACTACATCCTAAGCTATGAGTCAAAGGCTTCACGTAGGTGTCCACGTGTTTTCCATCTAGCACAGTGAAGGCAAAGTTTTTGTCAAAAACGCCTCTGTTTACTCATCCGTGTGGTACTTTGAAAGATCAGGCTCTCTCTTTGAGTGGGTATCAGAAAAGCATCCATTGGATTATACCTAGACGAAGATGGCGGAACGAGTTTGAATCCAACCGGAAAGACTGACTAGCAAAAGACAGAATTGTGTGGAAAAGGGCCTTTAGCTTGCAATGGGACAATACAGGCTAGAGTAGATTAGACACTCATGCCATCAAATGCATACCATCTCAAGATGTGGTATGCGTCTTCTCAATATTAAGTATTGTTAATTAATATTGGCGTCGCGGCAGACCCCGTAGAAGATGGCGGGACGAGCTGGACAACAGCTGGAAGTCATGGGGAGAGGCCTTTAGCCCAGCAGTGGGATGATGCAGGCTAAGAGTAATTAATATTGTGAAGGAGCAACTTAGCCTGATGAGCAAACTTTTTGTCAACGTAGTGATTTACCAATGTACCACGTGACCTCTCGTAGCAGGTTGTAAAAATATACATGTATAGGCCGATGCGATGATTAGTTTGCCCTCTAAAATACACACCTTTAATTTATGCAAGGTTGGTAATTACGGTATATTTAAAATAAACAAATTACTCAAGCTTTGCAACAATAATGTTGAGAGCAATAACCGTAACAAAATCTCTAGAATGCTTATTGCGTGCAGCGTATCAAATACTTAAAACTTTAATACATTCTTGTACTGCAAATTAGTTGGGTCCTGAACGTAGTATTTGTTATAGTCACGCTTACATTGTAAATAGGACATGGAAATGAGGGATGCGATAAGTTATGTCACTCCTTGGGTGAAATAGAGCGTGAAGATAGCAGAACTTGTTTTTCAGTATTTAAATGAAAACATTTGAACAATCCTGTTTATGACTCAGGGTTGTAAATGTCTGGTGGACTGATTTGCTCAGCTTTTATTACCTTTTTGACGAAGTAATTATGCTCTGGTAGGTAGGTATAGTAAGTATCTTTGGACAGTGAATGGGCTTATTTATTTAAAGTAACTATACCTGTTCAGATAAATCTCTAACTCTTAAGCATCCTGTCTGTATAATTAGATCGATTTGGAATTGTATTTAGAAGATTCTGATCGAAATCTTTATAGAACAACCCTACTCGTACACGAAATTGGCATTGAGTCAGGTCGCCAGCGGAGATATTAATTTTCGGCTGATTCTCTTAATAGAATCCGACAGAATCAGATAAAAGAATCAGTTATATTCACAACTGATTCTTTCAAAAGTTGTTATCATATTGTAATTAACCGTGTTCACTGAATCAATTCAATCAAAAATAAAAATAAAAATGAGCGAGGATAAATACATTTGGTCGCACAGTCACCGTTTCATGCAAAAAATTAGACACATGATAATTGATGATGCAAACCTTCGATCATACCCATATTCCGGGCACATACAACTACATACCTACATACATCTTGCGACTTGCAACATGTACAATGTACATTAAAAAAAAAAAACAATACAATTTTCTATTTTTTTTTTGTCATCTTTCATTCTCTATTTATATTTGCAAATATATTAACAATTCTTATATTACTCTACATAAGTTTATAACCAATCAAGTCATTCACGATTAAGTCGGTGAATCGATAAAGGTGATTAATACAGTATACAAACATTGAGTATATAAAACTGTTTCACGGAAACAGATTAGTTTCAGCAGCTATCTGAATAAATTATTGACTTATTTCGAAAAACTAAAATGTATGGAGTACGAAGTTTGAATAGTTTAGTTAGGCGAGTGTTGTAAAAAGTAATATTAATCTCAGCCAAAATTCAAGCATTGAATCATGAATGATAAAAAACTGAAATATCAATGCAGTTGTGCTAATGTTACCTCATATCTATTAATGTTTTTTCAACGAAATTAATTTGGAACCGATGGGCCATTGTCAGCTTTGTAAAGAGTGAGTTAAAAATCTAACTGGCCACGTCAATGATAAAAAACAGTAATGGATGCAGGCATTGCACGTTCGCACGACAATGACCGACGGAAGCCGAGCGTCCGGTGTCACCTGCGCCAGAGCACTTCCCTACGCAACCTGAATTATTTCTAATTAATTGTTTGTCTGTCTCTGTAGAATATATTATAACTTCTTGACGTAAATAGAACGACGACCAGAATCTGATAAATGTGTGTTAGGACAAGACATGTGCTGCTTTCATTTTTTCTTGTCTCGTTTGCAGAACATATTAGCATGCAGTGTCAGCCTTAGAAATGTAACATAGGATATGTTTTGGCTAGGTTTTCGTTTTCTTATCATATTAAATCTATTTCTATGAATTTTATTAAAATAACGGGAAGGAATATATAATGTTAAGCAGTCATGTTTTTTCATTTCTACATTAGCATTTCTTTTTTTATGTTGACGTATTTAGAATTGTCATTTCCATCAAACAAAGGCGGTCACTCCCATTTTCCTCTTGGCAACACATATTTTAATATTTAGAAATTGAACATTGAACATTTCGATTCCCATTATCATTTTCCCAAAATTCATAAACCCTGACATTTTTCTTTAATATCGTCGGATATTATACTGCGACATTCTGACTTACGTTTATTATTGAAATTGTTATATATTATTCAGCAAATATGATGATAATCCTCTTATCATCCTACGCACACTATGTTGTGTACCGTGTAGTTAGGTACCTCAGAATAATATTCAATTTCATTCTCATAACATTTTATTTAATCATAAATTAGATTAACATCAGTTTTAGCCAGCAGTAGCATGAGGTAAATTGTTTTTAAGCGCAGTTAATAATACAGAATATATTGAATTAAAATGCCTTCATCAACATTGCTAACATTGAACGAATTATTGCGGTAGTCCAAATCTGAACTCGGTTTTCATAGATAAAAAAAAGAAAATTGCGAAAATTCTCTGAAATCGCAACATCCATACGTTTCAAGATTCAATTACAAGCACCGCCTTTCAGAAAAAAACTGGTTAATGAAACATAATAATGGCGCTTTTCTTCTCACGATCCTCGTTATGAGTCACAGTTCTCAAGTCCGTGTGATGACCAGCAAGCAGCAATTAAGTCCAAGGTTTCCCATGAAATCTTATCGTTTAAAAGCTCGCTTAGATTTTAATCATATGAATTATAACGAGTTCATAATACTTGAGAATAATAAACTTTTAGAACCAGGAAGTTAATTTATTAGTTAAAAGGCAATTGCAAGAAAAGATTAGAAGTTAAATGGTCAAATACACATGGGGATTAAAAAATAATCTTCGTTTAGGTGAATGCGCTAGGGTAGCCCGCAAAATTTAAATTTTCTTACTGTTGGTGATTGACTCTAAATGATTTTACTTTGGAAAATACATATTAGCGAAATTACTGAATTAGTTTGCAGAGTAAGCATGCTGAAGTATCAAGACCGGTGGAGGAGACGAGTCCCGGAGTGGAGACCGTGTATCGACAAGCTTAGTGTGGGACGCCCCGAACTAGATAAATAGATAAAATATTCTTCTAAACAGAAATTCAAATTTTTAGGAATTTGCAGGTCAGCATCAGGCAGTGCACCTGTAAATTGCTAAACGCTTGAATTTCTCGGGCTACCTTATTGCATCCCTTAGCATCCCCATAGTTTTCAGTTCTTAGGTTTCGCTTTTATGATTGTGTAAAATTCTGGTTAAGAATTAGTAAAACATAGCTTGGATCTTAGTTGTTCGAATACATGATTTAGGTCTTGTTATTATAAGACGATGTTAATCTAATGTTAGTCCATCGTTAAAGATTACTACGTGAGATACACCCAAATCAGTACATACTAGATAATCAATCAATCAAGATCAATCAATTAACCCTTTCTAAGTCTATTGCTGGACATGTGGACATGTGTGTTACCAAAGGGGCTTTAGATACTGATCTCCGCTTATTATGTTTAAGTTTCAGAAGTAGGTTTGTTGTTTTTACAGAAAGTCGAACGAAAATTAAACAGATCTCAGTACGCAAGTGATGTGTAAGTTGCGAGTTACCGACTGGTTCTGAAAGCAACTATAACAGTCCTTAGATTTTAAAAAGGGTATTTTGTCTAATAAAAGTTTATAAAAAAGGGTCTTTTGTTCCAAAATTGGCTTGCATCTCATTGGTCAACATCGTAATGGGCGGAGTAAGCTACGGTTCTGAGTGCAAGCGAAATGTTTTTGAAATGGGTCACCGTGAGCGTTGCTGATAGTACCTACATTTCAAAAGATAGTAGGTTATTAAGGTATCTACAGTCTTACCGTTGCAAGAACATGCTAGAACAACAAAACACACCCATTCTTACTAAAAGGCAATAACAATTTTCAAGATATTGGAAGTCGTATTTTTTTTGGCATATAGCATATGTTAGTTTGCCACTGCTGAGCAAAGACCTCCTTTTATTTCTTCCATACCTCTCTTTTTTGTGCGATCTCTGGCCATGTTGGCCCCGCAAACATAATCGTCACATCACCTTCGCAGTGGTCTACCTCGACGGCAATGTCAGGCATCCATTGAGTGACGATCTTTGCCAATATTCTCTCCGGGCGCATTCGTGCAACGTGGCCAGCCCACTCCCACTTCAGCCTGGCTGTTTTTCTCCGACATCGGCTATTTCTTTTAAATCGTACCTCTAAAATATCAAACTACGATATACCTATGATAGGTCAAATTATCACACTTTAAAAGGAATACGTTGAATTACGAGTCATAAAATAAAGGTAGCATAGGAATCCAACACGGAAATTTTCCTGTAAAACGTTTCACGTGTTATCGTTTAGTCGTAAAGCATATAAGGACATACGTAAACAATCGTAAAAATAGTATCAAGAGTGAAAATGTTGGATGCGGGCACCCACACGACGCGACGGAAGTAATGTATATGCAGATATTAAACTACCTACATTGAACTAAATAAGTTCGTGCTACGCATTATAATTAGCTGCTTTGTCTTTGTAATTGCTTTGTTTTGTTTCAACAATGTATTTGAGAATTTGAAATCTTTATTGTTAAAGAAATGTTGACATCTGTCTCATGTACAGTTTCTATATCTTGCTGAGCGGTTAGGTGTCAACTTTTATCTCGATACTAAAAATTTGTAGTCTTCGTACCGTGGCGTAGCAATCCCTTGCTTTTGTTCCCAGTTCAAACTTGCTACGAGTTTTATTAGATAGTGTTGGTAACAACTGATCTTCTATACATTACAAATTGAAAATTGAAGTGTCTGTAATGTCAAAATAATAGCTTTTTAATAAATGCATATAAAGAAAGTATATATAGGGTACTTATAACAAAAATATCTCTCTGTTTGTTCTGATTAATCTTTGAAATGGCTAGACCGATTTTGATGAAATCTGGTATGTATTGTATTCGGATACTTTAATCCCTGGGGACTACTTTTTATCGACATACCACGCGGGCGAGGCCGCACGTGGAAGCTAAATAGTTTGTAAATATTTGTAATACGTCATCTGCCAATTACATGCATAAATTCACGTGAAGGGAAGAAGTTTTGTTTGAAATTGGCAGTGAGTGTAACTTAGTTCTGGAAACAGAGGAGACATAGTTCACAGTAGACCTCAGGGTACAAATTATCCTTAAAAAAAAAGGTGTACAAAACAAACCGAATATTATGCTCATCTTTTGAAATACAGTAATATATACGTGAACTTAGTCATTTGCAAGTATTTGGTATTCAATCGAATAAAATTTCTTTCAAATTCGGTTTAAATATATTGAACTTTTGATTAAATTACGAATTCACCTTTATTGTAAAGTACACAACACACAAAGTGATAAATACCAAAAATATTTTCGTAATAAAGATCCAAATAACTTGTAGTTCCATGGATAAAAAGTGTATTTATCTTAAAGATACAGTTAATCTGATTATATTTTGAGACACTCCAAACACAATTGCAAGTTATTGCCAATAATTTAAGGGTTAAAGTTGAGGTGCCTTAACGGTACGAAGACTTACGATTAACGTTCAGTCATGAATATTTTCTTTATTATAGCGAATTAATATAAAGCCAATCATTGTAATTATTCCTGTATGTATTTATTCGAATATGCAATAGTGTTAATTATCTACCAGTTGGTAATGATGAGATCCTTGATTGTATCTCATTATCTGAGATACAATTCCGGACTTATAACTCACCATAACTTGGCAACAGGCCGCGAAGTTAACTGTAAACTTGACTTAGCCAGAGAATTGTAAAAAACTTAATCGGTAACAACTGGAGCGAATCAGGTGAGCGCACTAATTGTGGGACGCCAATTAAGAACCATATTGTGCAATATTCGATAGGCGATAGAGTCACGGAACATAATGAAGTCACTTACCCTACATCGTTCATGACAGATGTTATTCACCGGAACATTAATTGTTGTGAATAGAGATGTGCCCACGCATGCCCGAAAAGTCTAATGACTACGAAATAACATGAACTGCGAACACATACACAATACAAGTGAACATGTTTTTGTAAAGTTGAAAGATTTGGTACCCAAGCGGTTTCAATTCTGTTCGCATTCAAAAACTTGCTTGGGTGACTATTAAGACCACTTCTGTCTTTCCAAAGGTTGTCCATCAAATCGCTAACCTTACCATTCCAATTGAAAACATGTGCATTTCTTCAGTAAATGCAGTAATCAGTCATGATTCAGAGATTTCATTAGGATCCACCTAATGAAATCTCTGAATCATGACTGCGCCTTTCTCCGGCCATTGACGTTGGTATACTAAAACTTAATTTGTTTTCCCAAAATGTTTCGGCGGTAAAAAGTAATCACCTAAGGAAAAACCAGAAATCACATATCGTAAGCTTGGTCGTGTCCTAGTTATCGAGCTGGGAACCGGTTTGTTTGGGTCTGAAAATAACTTCAATAATGCCTAGAATAAAGGAGTAGAGAAAGATTAATGAAAATTGAGAAAACTTAAAGAATTTTCTCCTTTTCAAAATTTTTATCCGCCCTTCTAAAGGCTTGAAAATTTTAATAATTTAGTTGTTTGAAAAATATGAGCCTTGAGTCATTTGTATACATTCAAGTTTGCCCTTCCTAATATAGGACGAGATTGTAAGTTATTACCGTGATGAAGACATTTAATTTAGTGCTTACATAAAATAATTAAAAATTACCAATTCTTCAATACCTACATCTAAATCTGTTTACAGCAATTTTCGCTCACAAATTAATGGGTGGAATCACATAGTTTACGAAATAGTTATGTGCTTAGATGTCAATAATGGTATGTAATTTTGTTGCCATTACATGCTTTGATTTGCTTCGCTCAACTAAATTTGGAATAGAGCGAACGCCACACATTCTCCCGCGCTCATGTTAGATAAAGCTGCCATTGTGAGATGGTAGTTTGGTAGTATGGTCATTGTTGGTGGCAGTGCGCATTATAAAGTCGTTGGATTGTGGCGAAAAGAGGTCGCGGGGGCGCAGGGGGGGACGGCCGTTGACCGACGACAACCTTATTGCGTTGAGCCATGAGCCAATGTCTAGGGTAAGGTCCTCGGACCCGAAGTGGAGTGCTGTTTTCATTGGTACGTTTCCGTGGGCGGCTCGACACGGTTCGGTTTTTTCAACGTTTGCAAAAGAGGTTGCATAATTTCAGACCATAAACGTTGCGAGCTCGTTTACTTTGCTAAATATTTGACACTACCACTAAACTCAATTCTTAACACCTGAAAAGTATGTCTATATTATTCAGTGTTAAGAATTGAGTTTAGTTTAGTTTTTGCTAACGAGTATTCAATTATATTCATATTCGTTTATTTGCATTCCACAAGGTATAAAGATGTTCACAAAAGGCTTATAGACAAGAGCCGTTGTAGACCCTGTCAGTATTTTTTTTAGTTTAGGTAGATTTTGATACTTTCAGATACTTAATCGTCTATATTGTTTTTATGTAGGTACCTAATCGTCATAAAGTAATTTTTATTTCATTCAATATCTTTAGATTTAACATTAATAATAAAATAAAAAAGTTTAAACATTTTTTGTAGGATGCTGTTGCGTGTACGACGACATCGAATCGTTTTATTTCTATTAAGCAATTGCTTTTGCAACGTTTTTTCTCAAAATTACGAATCAAAGTATGAAAGCTCGCAAGCTTTTTATATGACGGCGATAGTTTGGCCATTCGCCTCAAGGCTAGATGGTTCCATTCGAGAGTGTAAGAGAGGGTAATGCCCTCCGAAGTTGTTTGTGGCAAAAAATGGGGACACTGAGAGACCGGCTCACTTATTTTGTTTAAGTTATGAATCAGCGTGAGAAATAATACTAAATTAACTATTCGTTTTTGTTTTGTTGTTCCATTACCAACTCTTATGCAAGTGGAAGAAAGTTTTATTTCAAATATTGGATTCAAATTGTGGGTATTGCTGATAATTGTTTCGTAAAAGTTTAAAGCTTCTATTACATAGTGAATAATAAATGCACGCAGCATAATAAATAAGCTCTGATCTACACATCAGTGTTCTTGCTCAGGACGTCCGTCACGACAAAAGGGTGTGAATTTATACATTTTCCATATCTTCGCAGTAAGCCAACAAAGAACTTCAGGGACTTGGCCATGCAAACCACAACGGAATTTCAAAATCATTTGGAATTTTAAAATATGCCCCACTTTCTGCCGGGATTCAAATTTTTTAATATATTCGTATTTCTATACAGTGTTTACTCTTTTTCATGGTACGAACTGTAGAACTGGTGAGGTACATACTCGACGATTTTAAACGTGAACATTTCGCTATCAAGTTACTAAGGTACAATAGCCAAGTATTCAAATAGTCTCCAAACAAAAACCTTCATCTGTTAGCAAAAACATTTCGCCGAAAAAGCAACAATTGATTTTCCACACCAAAGTCCGTTTGGATGCAGCGATTGGAAGCCGTCTGGTCACCCCATTAGAAATTCTTACTGCGACCTATTAATACGAGACTTCGTTGAAGAGTACGACATCGACCTTAAAATCGAATTCAACATGCAAACGAAACGTCCCGAGATTGTTGTAAACAAGAACGTGCCAAAAACCTTGATTTTGATTTGGGAAGTCAGGGGCGAGTGACTCGCCACTACTTGGACTTGTTTTTCTTTCTTCCATGGAAAATTGTATTGCGCAATAAGCAATAAAGGAAGTCACACACTTGTTCGGGTCGGTATATGCGATTTGGCAATATTTGTTGAACAACAAAGCCGATCCGAAGCATTTTACTACATATGTATATTCGGCTTTCTGCACTTTTCGGCACCGGGCAAGTGTGTAGCACTCTTTATTGCTTAATGTGTATCCCTAAGTTATTAAACCAATATCATGTCGGGTATTTTCAAGAATAGTATGGATTAAAGACGCAGTGTAAATAATTTCATCACCACTGCTCTCAAAACGGTGAAGGAAAACATCGTGAGGAACCGGCATGACCTAGAACCAAAAATTCGAAGGCATGAGATATCTACCAACCCGCACTGGGCCTGCGTGGTAGATAATAGCCCACTCCCGTTCGAAGAGAGGAGGCCTGTGTCCCAGCAGTGGGAACATTATATACTGATAATATTAATTTCTCGTTAAAGTGATGATGTCGATATTGACTCTGATACTGACACCATTCATACACCACTGCTTCCATAAGCTATTACCTACTATACAAGATACTACTTTAAATTATGTTTTAAAGCCGTACACCGTTCAGGGTGATATTTTATGTATCGTTGACCGCAATGATCCCTATGGTATACAGGCAGTAAACTGAATCTCGGGGCTTTTACTATAGTGTGAAGTAGTAAGCTAAAATGGAGTGCTGTATTGATTACAGAGAATGAAAATGTTTATAGGATACTAAACATAGTTGATACAAAAGTTATGTATCGCTATTAAATTATGTGAGTAGAGGTTTAATTTAATTAATATATCTATACTAATTATAAAGCTGAGAGTTTGTTTGTTCGTTTGAACGTAGATTCTCTGGAACTACTAGTCAAATTTGAAAAAAGATTTTTGCATTTGATAGCCCAATTCTTGAGGAAGGCTATAGGCTAGGAAGGATATAACATTACGTTAGGACTCTTAGGGGCCGAGCAAAGCAGTATAAATGAATGCACGGGCAGGCGATGCGATGCGACGTGGTCATGGGAACAAGAAATTTTACGCGGATGAAGTTGCGGGCAAAATAAAATAATTATATTAAACCAAAGTAAGAAAAGGGAGAGGGAGGCCTTTGCTCTGCAGTGGGACAATACAGGCTAGTTAGATTAGATTATTAAACCAATGTTGCAATTACCGCTTGAAGTGGAGGTTCTTGGGGGAGTCCTATGTCTAGCAGTGGACGTCTTTCGGCTGAAATGATGATGATGAATGTTAGGTACAATTATTACCTTATAATTAGCTTAATTTAATGTCAGTCTGTAACTGTTAGCGATCTTCATTTTGATTCAAGATCAAACTGTGGTGAAACTGCGGTGGTCCCCAAACTAGGCGGCGCCCGTATCTTGGGGACCAGGATTAAGGTTATATCTAAGCGTATATCGGAGTTCATGATTGAGAAGAGCTTCAAAACACAAAATGCCAAATGTAAGTATAAAGTCAAAAGACAAAATGCCAAATGTAATGTAAAGTATAAATTGAAATGACATTCATTTCAATTTATACTTTACATCATCGTCGGCCAAAATACGACGTATGAAAAAACAAACCTACGTAGGCCCGATTTATTATTCCGTGTAAACATTAACATCTGTAATTTATTGACCGAACACACCCACTCTTTGTAAACATTCGTTCACTTTATACTTTTCTGACTACTTGACTGTATTCAATTGAAGCTGTTTCATACAACTTTTTTTTATTAATTTATCATCCATTCCACCTTTTTCCCAAGCAAGCACGAATGCTTTAATGTTAAGGGCGGGCGTTTTCGGGGGACTGTCTTTTGTAATTTTGACGTTCGAAAAGTGCTGATTCTCAGCCCAATTTGAATAAATGACTTTTGATTTTGATTTTCAAGAAAATCGTCTCATGGCGCGTGAAGCGTTAGATAGTACTGCTGCTGTGTATATTATACAAGAATTTGTTTAGGATGTAGGTAAAATTATCTTAATAACTAACAGGATAAATGTTTACTAACAAATTGAATTCAAATTGAATTGAATTACAATCTGTGGCGCTAGACCGAGGCTTTGCAAAAAACCTATGAACTAATATCGAATTTTCAGGCTTTTGCCCACCTGTTACGATAGCGTGTCTGTGTAATTCATTTACACACATGAGATGTGCACTAATGATGGTAGTTTTTGAAATTAGTATAGCAAGATGAGAGTTAGTAAGCTAGCAAGCTAGACACTTTGGCCTCTTGTATACAGAAGTATTCGCATTTTTAGGCTAATAAGTTAATGAGAAAGATATTAAGCTAGTGTGATAGTTTAATAGGGTTCTATTTTTGAGCTAGTAGCACCCCCTACCACTGATTTTGGTTGTCGAAGCTAGTACTCGTGCGACAGGCGAAGCTAGCATCCAATCAGATCATTTTACTCCACGGAATAAGTTACTGCAATGCTATTGACTTAAAATTTACTAGCATCGTGTAAACAGCTCTAGCTTGTGCCGAGGCGGGATAGCTAGCCAGGATATTACTTTCTGGCTATCGCAGCCTTGTGTAGCCCGGGCCAATAAGCGTGAAGCTTTTGATCCGTTCACGTAGGTCGACTAACTAAGACAGAACTGTGGCAATAGGCTGGCTAGTGCTACTCACAAAAACCTCATATCAAAATCTCATGTGCTTCATATCAATATTTCTGCCAAAGAATCAACGAAAAATCAAAAACAAAGTGATCTTTGAGAACATTGCTTACGTGACTAATGAAAGACATCAACGAACCGGAGCGCGAGCGTACACGTATACCTATCGATCATGAGGAAAACCTCAATAAAAAAAGGTTGTATTCAAGTCGCAGGCTGCACTGGCGTCACACACGGAGGCTCTTACAGTATCATATGCTAATGCTATTAAGGTTATAACACCGGAATAGGAATATTTACGAACAAACTAGCTGCGCCCGCGGTTTCACCCGCATAAGTATCGATCCCGTAAAAATATCGGGATAAAAAGTACCCTATATGTTAATCCTGGTTATAAACAATCTGTGAGCCAAATTCCATCCAAATTTGTCCAGTAGTTTTTGCTTGAAAGAGTAACAAACATCCATACAAACTTTCACGTTTATAATATTATATTAACACTCGTAAGTTTGTCAGTTCCCAATAAATCCTTTATTGGGAACTGACAAACTAATTCGCACTTACTTAGTGCGTAAGTAATAAAACGCATGTTCAAGAAATCTCATTACAAATTTCATACACAACTGAGACTTTATTAGGCTGATTTGTTTCAGCAATACTAATAAGCCTCGTGTTGGTCCCGCTTGAAATTATACTAACGACACACTTATAACGAGCAAATTATCGATCATTATTTTTACAAAAATATGTATGCGGTAATCGGTTTTCCACACGGTTATGTGAAATAATTGAATAACGTATAAAACAAGCAATACTTGCTTTAGTAATGACATGCGATAAGAATATTATTTTTAGTTAATAAGGTACTAACTTTTGTAAATTGGAAACACAGTTGCATTGCGTTATTTTGCCTAAGAATTTACCTAGTTACCAATTAAGCTGTCTGCATTCGAGTTACCTCTGAAAGCTTTTAGGCCGTTGGTCCTGGCTCTCATTTGTGGATCATTGACAGTCGTTACGGTTTGTCAGAAGCCCGAAAGTTTTACGTCAGGGGTATCGTATTACCCAGTAACTGGGTTGTGGAGGTCAGATAGGCAGTCGCTCCATGTAAAATACTGATATTCATCTGCATCCGGTTACACTGGAAGGCGACCCCAACAAGGAAATAGGCTACGCAGATTACCTATTAGATAGTTTTAAATTGCGATAAGGGCGGGAGAAAGACGAATGATGAGAACGATATAGAATATGTTAACTTAATCCTGATCCATTCTTGATGCTGATCACAACTTAGATTTCTTTTAATAATTTTAATTCATAGAAAGGGCAAGGTCATATCGTAAAGTCATCAATAAACATTTATAAAACCTGTATGTCTGTGTAATTCAAGAAACTGTTACAAAAACTACAGTTTCTCCTCAGTGACATTCGCATTTATATAATTGTCTAACCTTGTAGCATTTTCCTCGTAAGATTACGTAGGCTATCTACCTACCGAATATTCCAAATTCATTGTCAATTTCCAGTTAAAACTGACAATTTACTTGAAAAAAAACCTACGGTTGTGTTTTGGTTGTAAAAATATATCGGTCAAGAACAATCAAGAGGAAAACTGTAACACACGAATATGAAAAATGTTCGAACTTGTTTTGTTTTTTTATTTTTAAAACGGGTGTTTTATCCGGTGTGGGTTTTATGAATCTAAGTATGTATTAGGAATCTGTTATCAAAGGGGCAATTCTCGTAATTTTAAGAACGTTCACAGTCTGATCTAAGTCTCAATCTGTCAAAAATACCTACCTCTAATTTCCCTACATTTTGACAAGTTTTTGACATTAATTTGTTTGTCGCCGAGATGAGACTACGACTAGATTTTGAACGTTTTAAATTACGAGAATTGGCCTTCTGATCTTGTAAACACGCATTGTATTTCTACCCATAACTATTACTGCGTTGTTAGTTGTAAGCCACCCGAACACAATAGAATATATAATAATATGACATATACAATATATACATAATAATAAATATTAAAAAATGTAAATGAATTGTATGTAAATAAAATTATAAAATAAGTCCACCTCTACAATGAACGATGATTAGGTATATTGTTTTATTTCATTATGACAGCCGAAAAATGCTGGTTTCTAAGTGGCCCTGCTTCTTTTTTAGGGTTTCGTACCTACCTGAATCTGCCATAGAGACCCTATTACTAAGGCTTCGCTGTCTGTCCGTCCGTCTGTCTGTCACAGGGCTGTATCTTTTGACCGTAATAGACACTTGAAATTTTCACAGACCGCTATAACCACAAATAATAAAAATAAAATTCAGTTAAAAATTAAAGGAGTACCATACAAGAATCGTGTTTATTAATATGTAGTTTTATATATTGTACGGTGGTATGGAACTCTTCGTATGCGAGTCCTACTCGACTCGCACTTGGCCGTTTTTTTTGTCTTTCGAGCTATTTATATGGGTAAAGCTCAAGCCATGCTTAACAAAGATCTGTCTGGCCCAGGTCCCTCTACCAATCTGGAGGCGTTAAAATCTAGTTTTAAGTGGTTGTATTTTATTGGTGATTAGTGTAACTTTGCCATGTTATCTTTGGTTCCATAAAATGCCTGCAAAATTAGGTCAGTCTAGCTCAAGCGATAAGCTACCTGTCTCTATCTGAAATGCACTTTGAATACCAAAATACGAGTAGTATCTAAGTTGTTATGCGCAGCCTCAGAGCGTCACTTAAATCTCTGCTCACCTCATTATGATAGGACGAGAGATACATAGATACTACACTAATCGCCTTCGGGTTAAAACCCGACAACGTCCTAATAACACATTTTTCTTTTACCTGTCTGTAATTTGCGAGAATTTGGTGTTTTTTCTCGGGTTGTTTTTTTCCTGTTTTGTTAACGGTAAATGATTAAAAATAATAAATCATTATTTGTGGTTTGTTGTTTAATAACAATACAACATTATAATATCATTTAAGTTCATTAAAATCTAGGAAATCACCTCTCTGGTAGGTGTAATAAAACTTTATAACGAGTGTTTTTATTTAAAGTCCTCCATGTTGATATAAGTCAAATTAAAAATCATTTGTTAAAGAAAATAAAATAAAGTTAAGATATCAACGTATGTTTTTAATTATTCTGACATGAGCTTATGAATCGTAAAGGTACCTAGTCTGATCTTATACTTATTAACCGGGTCGCTAAAATTAAAATTAATTAAACCTGTCCTTTAATTACATAAAATAAATACAGCTCCATATAAAAGCAATAACAAATACATTTAATTTATTCGGCTCAAACTTCACGTAATTTGCACTACTTAATATTTCAAAGAAATATTTTCGGTACTTCAAAATCTCGGTCGCGTCAGGACATAAACAACATTGTTTATATGTTAGCGAATAAAAACTTTATGCGATACAACGCACACATATAAAAGTATCACGAACATCAGGATAGTGTGATTTTAAACTTTGACTGTATAGACATAACGTTGGAAATTAGTAATTGGATTGAATAACCGCGGGAAATGTAGGGTTGGCAAAGTAATAACGGATGTTTTTTTGCTGGAAAATTCTAGAAGATTTATTTTTTCGTGACTTTTTCAAGTAAGTTGTTAGTGTTAATGATATAAAACAACACTTTTTTAATTGTTGGCTTTATTAATAATGTCGTTAAGGCGTGGTTTTCCGAACGCAGCGTGAAAAATTTAACCCTATAAATATTTTTTTGGCAGTGGGGTCTATTTTTCTTATATTTTTACCTTGTTTGCACTAATTTCTGTTTGTTAAGTTACCCTTAAATTCCATTTATATACCATCAATAAGCTATACAAAGTAAAAACTATTCGTATTTACTTTGTATAGCTTATTATAAACGACGCCAAGATAGGTACATTACCTTCATGAAATTATATAAGCTTATTCACTGCACAATTTCCCGTAATTGAAAATCATAATAATATCGACCGACGAATCGATCCGATAACCTAACATATTAACCACTAACATACCCATGATAAATTTAACTTGGTAACGCTACTATTTCACAGATTTTCCTTTCCATGTGTTTGAGGCCCTGGCGTGTGCAGGCTAACGGTATCGCTCACGTGTCTCCGCGAAGCCATCGACCCTCAGCGGCCTCCGCGCAATACACCCCTCACACAACACAAAACGACCTACAACACTCACTACAATCAAACAAAACTAGACCTTACAACAATAGCTCAAAGCGCATTTTTGTTCAAACTCAAACTGCTAAATAAGACATCAATACCATTCAAAATACAAGTCGCTTCAATTGATCGCCCGAACATAAATCCTTACATAACTGATTATAAAACATATTGCTCACATCATACAGTCGAAAATCCTTTGAACTTCGTCGAAGTCTCAAGAGTAAGGATCAGTTAATCTAGTTATTCATACATTTATGTACTTCATGTATTATTTATACCATATTACAATCAAATGAAAACAATAAGAAGGTATTTCCACATTATTATTTATTATGACGCAAGAGAAAACTCTAAGACTAGGTAATAGAAATATTATTATGAAAACTACGGACAAAAGCAAACCTAGATTTATTAGATTTACCTTACTTTATCTAAACGTCAAGAACACAACTGTTGTAAATGATTCTTCATCGTCAATTTTATTTTATAATCATCGCTAGAGACCTACTGGTGTAGTTTTGAGGAAACTCGTAACTAAAACTTTCGGTCATGAACTCGTTTCCTATTTCTAAAGAACTTTTTGGAAGTTCATTAATCAATTTATTTATTTGCCAAAAGAGCAATTATCTTGTTAAAATTCCAATGACTCACTTATACTAAGATCATGGGCTTATTAGTTTATTCTCACGAATTTACTCGCCAGAAACGGGTGAATCGACACTTTTGAATACTATGATTTTTCTATAAGCGACTCGCATGAAGTTAATTTATTTGTACACAAGTCAAAAACTCTAGAAATATGTATCGCAATTGGCATATTTTGAATTTTCTGCAATGAATTTAAGAAAAAAGTACACGTTTCATTCTTAAAAATATAAAATATTTTATTCTTATCACTTTTGTGTCATTTTTCTATACTTTATTGTATTTTTATTATCTTTGAACATGAAAATGAATAAACTTAACTTTTTCGATTGTACCTACAGTCTTTATTTGAATTGATATAGGCTTTGCTTGATATAAGAATCAGAATAAAAATAAGAATAATTTATTTTGACAGAAACATGGTTACAGGGTGTTACATTATACATTGTAGAAGTTCAGCATGTCTCACCGTATAATCGGTATGCAAAATTGATTCATTTACAAATTGATACGATTTTCGGTTGTATATACTTATACAAAAAAAAAAAGCAAAAAAAAAAAACAAAACTGTGTACAATAACTAATACATCCATCCAATGAATTTATTGTATTGCTCACGATAAGAAATAAAAGTTCAGGAATGGATTTGTGTACCATTAAAATTACTATTATCTTCTCTTACGGAAGTCCCTTTCCTTTCCTACTTTCCATATAAGGAAACCTTTTTTTAAATATGGCAACTTATACCGAATAAGTTTTCGTTACGTAGGTTCATATTGACAAGTACCTTAATTGTCACCTTAAGGATTGATGACTATTGTATAAAAGGTGTGTTCCAAAAATGTTTCGACAGCTCACAAAGACGGAATAGTTTATAAGGTACGTCTCTGTGACTTGGCAAACATGTTTTTAAAAAAAATAGGCTATGTTGTCCTACTTCTGGGTAAAGACCATTCAGGTATTCCGTTTTCTGCATCACCTCGAACCAGTCTTGGCAGTTCCCCACCGCTTGCTGGTGCAGCCTCGGCTATGACCTCCGTCTTCAGGCATCTAACACCGAGAACACGGGATAAAGTCTGTGAAAATTTAGTTTTGTTCGAATATATTGCTAAAATACGGGAAACATAGAACCAGTTAAAGTGGCGGTGCTTGGGGGAGGCCTATATCCTGCACTGGACGTCTTTCGGCTGAAATGATGATGATGTTCTTAAAACAAGTATTTTTAGGTCTAGGGTGCAATATCGTATCACTACACCTCCACTTACCTAGCTTATTAATAATCTATTCCATCTCATAGCATAATGCGAACAGCTGTAACGGATAAGTAAATTGATTCAATATAAATATCTGCAATTAATGTTTCCTATACAAACGTGTTAGTCATCACACAGGAAAAACTAACGTTAATCCAGCTGCGTTTTTCCCTTTTATATACAACTGACCTTTAAAAGATAAATGTAATGCTTTACACGTTATTTTATTACCCGCATTTCCACTGCACCATCCGTAAGCAAGGAAGTTGTTATATTTTAAAAGCTGTATTAGATGATACAATGGCTTACATAAATGACTTGCAAGACATGACAAACTTGATGCCTATATGAGGGATTGGTCCATATTGGCTCAGGATCGAGATAAGTGGAAAATGGAAAGGGAGGCCTTTGTCCTGCTGTGGGATAATACAGGCTGGTTATTATATTATGACAATCACTATTAAAACTGTTCTTACCAAGATTTTTCATTAACTATGGATGAAGTGTATGTAAGTGAAGACGTAGTCGTCAATAGCGATGGGAGTCATTCTTTTTAATTAGAAGAACTGACTTTCCTGCTGTGACAATAAAGTTAATTTAATTTATTTAAATGAGAACAAAACCCTAATACAAGACACGTGAAAAACAGCGTAAGGGATAACGTGACTTAAGAAAAACATTAGCAAGACGTCGAGTCCAGAACGGTTAATTTGCCATTTCTTAAGACTAGCGCATTATCATAGAGTCACGTGAAGAGACTGCGTTCGAAAGAAAACAAAATGGCTTGGTAACAAACCATAGCCTGCGTTCTCACTGCACACTGATGGGACTTGACCCTATTATTTTTTTTAATTTGTGGACGTTCTGGCTGAGACGGTTCGTTAGGCGACGCCGCGGGTGACAGGTAACAGCTGATTCTGGAATTATGGCCGAGAAAAACTTAACGAGCTTTGAGCCTCCAATGACTTATGATGATGATTTAAGGTTTAAAAGTAGAAAGAAGGTATTGGCTTATATTCATTATAATCAGAGAATTATTTGAGGACTTATCAGGGTGTTTGCAAATGTTTTGCAAAACTTATAGGATGATGTTGTTTGTTCCTTGAGTCATGAGAAAAACTTTTATCAAAATAAGCATTTTTGCTCCTATAATGTAACAAAAATAAAATCACCGTCAATGTAACCCAGAGCCTATTTCATCTAAAAATAAATCACAATAGCGACATTGGCCGCTATTGTGATTTATTTTTAGATCAAGCAAGATTCAATCTCACCTCATTGGAAAAACCATAAATATTTGGGGGAAATATCTGATCTCCGCAATATATCGGCAATACTTTCGACTCACGTGTTCCACGTACGGTTGGCAGTGGTCTCTAGGGTTCACTACTTTCATTATATGACAGTTTTTATAAGCACCTATATATAAAAATAAACAAGAAAGTAAAATTTCACATTGTGACAACCCTGTTCAAGGATAAGTCACGTTTTACTATGTGCATTCAAATTTCCTGAAACTCAAAGTGAGTTTCAGGAAATTTGAATTTTCAAAATATCAAATACTTACCAAGGACATTTTCCCATCTCGTGTTATAAGTCTAGCCTTAATATTTTACCGTTTAAAGGAAGTTGACATTTATTTAACAACTGATTGACTGACCAATTGAATCGCGATAGTCAATCAAAATCAAAATAAAAAGTCATTTATTCAAATTAGGCTGAGAATCAGCACTTTTCGAACGTCAAAATTACAAAAGACCGTCCCCCAAAAACGCCCGCCCTTCACCACTTCCTAGTGCTATCGCTGGGAAGAAGAAGTGGCGCAACAAACTCCCCAGCAGCATAGCTGTCTGTTCAGTTAGAAAATACTAGATTGTATACAATACTAGGTATGTCAAGTAATTAACGTTACAAGACATAGAACATTCAATTAAATTATTTTCCATATGTCAGCTAGCCACGCCGATATCCCAACAAGTATAATAAAAACTATACGTACTCAAGTCAAAAAATAATTAATTAAAATGTAAATAAAAACTTACTATACCTAAATAAAAGCCTCCAGGCTTAAAGGGCGTGACAGTAATTATTGATTTCCTGTATAGTTCCTACACTACCTATATTTTGCCCAAAGTGCTGGTAAGCACTTATCTAAGCTTTTAGAAAGCTTAAAAATCTGCTTTCTTCTGAAGGACGTACTGTTAATATCTGAATTATTTTCAGTAGTGGCTATGGTAACCGGATATCAGCTATTTGTTGAGCATGGGTCTTCAGGTCAATCTGGAACAGATATAGTAAGTTATAAGTTTTTGGTTCTTGATTTGAGTCACTTCAGCCCAGCGGTCACTGTGTATGCACACAGTGACCGTTGGGCAACAGACTACACGGTGGGTACCCGACGATGGACGGCGCCGCCGAGGCCGACCCAGGAAGAGGTGGCGGGACGACCAATATGCGTACCGCAAGGGTTGGATCGAGGTGGCTCCAGAGAAGGATGGCTGGAAGAATTTGGGGGAGGCCTTTGTTCAGCAGTGGGCTGTCCCACTAGGCTAACTTAAAAAAAAAATCGTGTATAGTTAGTTGAACTATATATCTCTTTAATATTTACAAACTTCTAATACTAAATAAACTACACATTATTAAAATAAAAAAAACCAAAACAAAAATAATAATGATATAATAATAATTATAATATGTTTGTTTTGTTTCCATGTTCTGCAATAGTCCTGCACCAACCGGGGGTTGTCCTTGAACGTACTTGCATGGTGCATACAGAGATAATCGTCGGTTGGTGCCTCCTCATCATTTAAAAATGATCTAAAGGGCCTCTGCGAGTTGGCTTCGGCAACTGGCACGCCTTTCAAAGGTCCGGGACCCCAGGGTCACGAGATTAATAAAAAAAAAAAATATAATATTATATCCTATACTAACTAAAACTATTAAAAACTAAAATATTGCGTCGAAATATTCCTCCACATCGCTGTCGACTGGTAATGTACCCAAGACACTAGCGGCATTGCCACGTTGTATGGCAATGCTTAGCCTCTGGCCAAGATAAAACCAGCCTTTGGGCCACGGGAAGTGACAACCAGCCGTTTACAGAGTTCATTGAACAAGCAATGAGCACTCGGACCCCACGGCCCGAAGGTTTCAACCCCAAACGGCTCGAAAATATAATGTCCGATAAGGTTTTTCATATTTGAACTTGAAGTCCTAAATACGATTTGTTACATCAGAATGACATACAATTTATTTCAAACAAAAATACGGTTATCACATCTGTGACAGGTCACTGAAAACGAACGACTGTAGCACAGAAAGATTTCGAAAAAGATTTAAAATGCAAAAATAGTAGGCGATTTTTTAATCTGGCTTCAAACGTCAATATAAAAATAATAAATGTAGGTAAAAACTATAATTTCTAAGATATAATATTCTTTGTTACCATTACTAACAGTCATTGAAAGAAAATGTATGAAAAACTAACCAATGCTCTTTCCGTGTGCGTATGGAAATAGCTCTATAGGAGTGATATGTTTGAACATACAAGCTTGAAACTAGTATAACCTATTGTATTTTAATTTGAATAATGCCTAAGCATCATAATAACTTGAAATTTTCCACCGTTTTCTTGCTAGGGAGTGGAGCTGCGTGGCACTACATTTAAAAAAATAAAATAAAAATAAAAAAACTTTTTAATAACAAGCTTTTATTACTTATTAATAAAAAGGACTAAAAAGTTAAAAATAATTTAAACCTGATAAGAAATAAATAAAAGCGTGTAACATTTTGATGGAATATTAAAGAACATTTAGAACACAATGTAACACGCTTGTATTTATTTATTTCTTTTTCTTTTTTTCTGATTGTTCCTAAATGGGTAGACTAGCTGAATTGAAAATTTACAGCCAATTTCTTTATCAATACAGTTCCATTGTTAGGTTTTCGTTCTTGATTTTACCATTGTTATAACCTTGTTCAATAAAACTGTTGCAATGACGCAAGAAGTAGTATGTTAAAATCAAGTTACACGTGACAAAAACAAAAGAAAATCTTCTAGATCTCTAGAATTTTCCGTCGACCTCGCGTTTCGTTTACCGTAATCACATCGCCATGTTTTTTTCGTCAGTGTCCTTCGCACAAACTTATGTCAGATTGCATAATAATGACGTCTCATACAAGAGGTATATATACATAAAGTAACATAATTCTGAAAGAGGCCAGTAACGTGGTTATTACCGACCCCATTTGTATTGATTTCGACTATGAATAGGTCCTTATATAATGGTTTCTGTCAACAGTAAAATGGACTACCAGGCCAAACGGGTGAATGGAAGATGGCGTGTTAACCTGCTGACGCTCGGTGTAGTCTACTTTCGAAGGGTGTTTTGAATGGACGTAGACCTATTTGTATAGTTTCCAGGTGACACATGGTAATAATGATAAAAACACATTAGTAAATAAAGACAAAACGAAAGACGAAAGACTCATTGTATTTTTACTCTTATCTAGAGAGGGTTGATAAGTTTTGACAGATCACTACATCTAGAGGGGCAATTCTCGTAATCTTAAGAACGTTCACAGTGTGATCTCAGTCTAAAACGATCAAAAATACTTATAATTTCCCTACATTTTTGACATTAATTGTCGCTGAGATGACTTTGCGACCAGATTTTGAACGATTTTAATCACAGGAATTGGCCCTCTGAAGTGTTTTCCTCACTGTATGTAGGTACTTCTCTGTGGTTTTTACTAAAGATGAGCTCTTTAGTTGCTTGAAATGTAGAAAATATGAGCAAAACTACTGAGTAGTTCTATTATTCTAATGAGAGTATGTCCCTACATACATAATGAACGTAAAATCGGTCTAGTGTGCTAAAAGGAGGCTTTTATATACCGATTAATACTGGCGGCTCCTTCAAATTAAAACAGCCTCTTCTATTATTAATAGCTGTCAATTTAATTACCTTTCTCCGTATATTATAATATTCATAAATTCTATTTATATGCATATTATATAGATCCTCATATTTCACGTCACATAAATTTCCAGCCAATTCGCAAGAACTTGTTCATTAAGAAATTGGCAAATTACTAACTGCTTTTTTCTCCATAATAATAAAACATGTTTATTTATTGCGAATAAATAATGCTGTAATTTTTAATTTGAAAACATCACCATTTCCTTTGACACTTCTATTAGTGGAAAAAGTTCAGCTGTGTGAGCCGCTGATGAAATGATGTAGTGTTTTCTGAATAACATGTGTGTGTTTTTTTATATTCAATTTTATTTGAATGACATGTGTGTGAATTTTATATTTATTTTATTTTTAATTTAATTTATTTTATTTTTAGAGAGAGAGAGAGATGTTATATTTAATCATTTTAGCACGGCACGGCAGAATTAATGACATCATCCGTCGTGCTCTTATCACCGGTGCCAGCTGTTTTAGAACCCAACGGCCTGACACGCGACGATGGGAAGAGACCAGACGGAATGACCATAATGCCCTGGAAGTTAGGCAGACCTTTGGTGTGGGATGCAATATGTGTCGACACCCTTGCGCCATCCTATCTTCCTAGCACGGTGGGCTGTGCTGGAGCGGCTGCTGCTGGTGCAAAAAACCTCAAACGGCGAAAATATTCCAACCTGATTTGGAGTTATATGTTCGAGCCGCTTGGGGTTGAAACACTAGGGCCATGGGGTCCGAGCGCCCATTTGGTTTTTCGAGATATCGCCAAGCGGCTAGTCGACTCTTCACGTGACCAGAGGGCTGGCCTGTTTCTTGGCCAAAGAATTAGCATCGCCATACAACGTGGCAATGCTGCCAGCCTTTTGGGCACTGTTCCTGTTGACAGCGATGCGGACGATTTTTTTGATGCCCTATGATTCTTTTGCTTGTTTTTTCACATGTACATATGTATTATTATTTAAAATGTTAACTTATATAATGTAAATTGTTATTTACTAAATAAACAATATTTATCGTTAATTTAATTGTGTATTTTAATTGTATTAAAATTTTAATGTTTGAGTATTATTTTATTGTGTACATGTTATATCCATTTTGTGTTTTTAACCGACGAAAAAAACGGAGGAGGTTCTCAAGTCGACGCGTATATATGTATATTTTATTAATGCATGACCTCGCATAACTGTTTACAGTCCCATATAAATTTGGAAAAAAAAATCCAACCCTAGGGTGGCAAAATAGGGGTGATTTATTGTTCACTCCCAGATTTGAATGCTGAGTTGTGTATTATTACTCAACTCAGTGCCACATATACCTGCCCTTTGGCAAACAATTAGCAGATTATAGCCACAAAAAATTATAAATAGAAACTTTTTAACAAAAAAATGAAACCGCCGAAAAAACTGAAAAGCAAAAAATAATAAACCTTTTTTATTTAACCTTAATAACTAAGTTCTTAAACTAATGTAACTAAGTTTACCTAAATAATTTTTAATCGGCGCCGTTTAAATTTAGGGCAATTTAGTGATCTTTGTTTATTGATTGTTTGGCGCCGACTCAAAATTACTTAGGTATACTTACATTAGTTTAAGAATTAAGGTTAAATAAAAAAGGTTTATTATTTTTTGCTTTCCAGTTTTTCCGGCGGTTTAATTTTTTTGCTAAAAAGTTTTTATAATTTAACTGAACATACCTAATGAATTTGTCTGAAAATAAATGACTTATTATTACAATAGGATTAAGAGTCTCCACGACTGCACAACGAAGTGTGGAGTTGTGGAAGACTTACACCACTTACTGATGGACTGTGGTCGAAATGAGTCTGATAGAAATTATTCTGTTTGTGGTCTTGAGGCGGAACCGCCTTGATTTAGACACATTCCAAAAAATTCAAACAACTAGTAATAATGCGAATAGTCTGTTCAGGTTCATTGCCGAAATGTATCCGTACCAGCGTGTATTTAGGGTATGATCTTCTTAGCGTGTCGATGACAAAATTTCGGGTATGTTGGGACTATCGTAAGAATTACCGTAATAAAATTCCCTAGTTAAAACAATCAGCATCCTTATACGGTCTACACACCAAAGTCAATTGCTAGAAGTTGCAGCCAGTAATGTAAGGCATAATATCATTCCTGCGGTTGGTATCCGCAAGGGTGCGAATGACCGGATTATAAGGAAGTGATCACGTGAGGCCGCCGGGCGTAGGTCTAGCCCGTGAGAATTGAAATGAGATGTAGACAGGAACAGACGCCAGAACATCAAGCTACTACAATCTGTCAAATTTCTCTTATAGATTTTCAACTTTATTGCTAAAGCGTTGAAGTTCAAGGTTGATTGGGAAAATTTTACAGTATCGGGTTGTTACCTGTTGGCGTCTGTACATTACTTAACAAAGGTCTTAAGATTAGTGTTCAGCAAGCGGGTTTGGATTGTCACCAGCTAGTGGGTAGAGCTTCTTAGAAGCTGTACACTTCACTGCTAATGCCTTTTGACGGAAAACTGATATAGCCATCATACATTTGTCTCTATTATTTCTTAGCATAAACATCCTATAATGTTCCGGGATACCGGCCTCCTCTCTGTGAGTGAGAATGGGTCATAATCCACCACGCGATAACTCGCGTCGCTGTTGCTAAAACACTAGAAACGATGCTATGAAAGTAAAACGATCTTCGGGTTAAAATATGCATTCTCCTTCATCGATTTAGGCATGCGATGTTTTAAAAAATGCATGCACGTGATTTAAGTTAGTGACATGTGACGTACGATTGTTATTACATCACAAACACATTTGCCACCCAAATTCATGTATCATCCGAGTTATGTTGATTTCACTTTTAGTCTGTGTTCGTGGAAATAGCCCAAGGGATTGTTGCGCCACTCCTTGAGTAGTGTATGAACTTATTGAAATTTTCTTGACTGCCGTTTACTTTCTTGAAAGTAATTGACATTATTTATATTCTTCACTTCATCAAATGGAAGGGCTTATGGCTAAGTAATAACAGCTGCACGGGTCGATCCATTAGGTATAAGCTGTGTTGGCCGCGGTTGGTCCGTGGATGGGTGATCATCTTTACGTATCCAAACCCTTCTGTGTCTCGAAAAGCAAGCAAGGTCCCGGCTGTCATTCGTGGATCTTTGGCAGTCGATACGGGTCGTCAGAAGCCTGAAAGTCTGACAATCACTCTTACCAAGGGTATCGTATTACCCAATAACTGGGTTGTGGAGGTCAGATAGGCAGTCGCTTCAGCTGTGCCCGGTTAGACTGAACGCCGACCCCAATATAGTTGGGAAAAGGCTAGGCAGACGATGACTACATGAAATGGTTTACAATGGGACAGTCAAATGGGTACCCGTAAGGTAAGGTACCCGAGCAATCTCTGCACCCTCACGCGCGTAGCCGCCGCAGGAGACGCCCTGGACAAAGTCAACAGCCGACTCCCGGCCACCGTAGGCGCGGGCTTGCGGGCGGGGAGCAATGGGCAGCTCGCCACCCGGTAAGGACCAGGCCCGGGTCGACGGCGCGTTGTGTGCCACGCGCGCCTCAAAGAGATGTCAGCACGAACTGACGGGGTCCGCTAGGGCCGATGCCGCCAGGGCCGCGGGTTGTTCGAAAGAGATACCGTGGCCCCTGGCATAGGCAACTGAAGCAACACGGTTGGGTTTTAGTCAGTAAAAGTCTGACACGCCCTACCGTTCAGTCCAGAGCGGGAAATCATCAAATGACCTCCCATCTGATGATTTCCCACCCAAAAAAAAAAAAAGGTAAGGTACCCGAACAAATTTAAATGTCATTCTTTCTTATTTAAATACACCCCAAACCTATCCCAACCATTCTAAGGTTGCTTTTCCACCAGAGATGTGCTATGCAGCTAAGCTGCGAGGATGTGAAAGCTAAGCTACGAAACTGTGCGACCGTTTCCACTAATGCTAAGCTGTGTAGCGGAGCGAGTAAGATGTGCTATGAAGATGGGCCGCCGCGAGGTAGCTGTGCGAGGAAGATGCTCAACTCGAGCTATGCGTATGCATCGATAGTAGGGAAAGCATGGGGAGTACTCTGCTCTGCACATAGCTACACCACTCGCGCATCCATATCTCCCATCCATAGCACGCATCCTTCCGTATAAAAACATAGCTTAGTTGAATCCGTTTCCACCAGCGCTATGCTATGAAGATCAATGAATATGATTGGTGGATATCAAACGCATCCATAGCATTGTAGCATAGCACATCTCTGGTGGAAATGCAGCCACTTTGGAGCGAATTTTCACCAGGAGAGCAGAATCCACCTGCAAGTACGGCATCAGTCATACTTCGGTAACTGTCCACCTGTCTAGTTTATAGTGTTGACCTATAAGTATTGAACAGTGGTCGTCGACAAACTGACGTATTAGAATGAATATCAAGGAGATGTCAAGATGAATTTGTTTTTTCCGCTTTTGCACCTGAGCACATTCAAGGAACTTTAGAGTCTTGAAAATTTTATATTTTTATTTAGAACCTTATTGAAGAATAAGGTCCTCAAAGCAAGAAGAGATTGTAATCCTTATAATAATTTCTTATGCCACAGACGTATGAAAGTGGATAGAGATCGGTGATATGATATCTATGATATTGTATTATTTTGTCTCTGGAAAGATTTTGTTTGTGGCTTTAAAAACCTGTAACACGTTGTCATTAGCCTCCTTCATTAATTTTCGACAAAGATCTAGCTGGACAGACTAGTCTTATTACTTTTGTAATTAAAAACGCGTTCCTAGATCTAGAAATCAACGTTTAATTATTATTAAAAATCAGCACCTGCAATAACTTTTTCAACAGTTTACCGTATTAACTAGCTTGCTTAGCAAATGAGCAAAATAACTTTATAAACACACAGGCATTGTTCATATTTTACACAATCGATAATGAGTGTGGTCGGTAGATACAATCATACTAGGTTAATATCATAGCCGTAACGTTTTTTGTATAGTGCTTGATGGATAGGCATATAATGTAAGATTGTATCTCAACAAAGCTATTTGAAATATTTCGTTGCGAAGATAAATAAGAGTTTTAAATCAAAAGCGACAGAAATACATTATTTAAATTCTTAAAAATACACCGGTATAGGAAATGTCAGGTTTATGAAATAATAAATCAGAGGTGCAATTTCCGTAATTTTATGAACGTTCACAGTATGATCTCAGTCTCAATCTGTCAAAAATACCTCTTGTTCACCTACAGTTTTGACAAGTTTTTGACATTGATTGTCGCTGAAATGAGATTGCGACTAGATTTTGAACGTTTTTAATTACCGGAATTGGCCTTCTGGTGGGCACGTGTCGTATAGAGAAACAAAAGAGGTTTTAAATGTACTGTATACCGTTACGTCATAAGTAAGAATACCTAACTGGCAGTTTACGATTCACATTCTAATTTCAAATTCACCCCAGCACGTGTGTCCTTCAGCATTGAAAATGTCCTGCGCCGTTACCGTTCGTTTCAAATGTCCGGCTATTACAAATAAAGATCGTAGCTTAGATTGACTTACAAATTGTTCTAAACGCAACTGAAAAACATACAAAAAGTTGTTATAAATGCTGTGTAAACAGTAATAACAATGAGGCGTTTATAGTTGATGTTCAGAATATCATTGAATCATCTTTTTTTTTTTTTGCGAATTCCATGTCTCTGAATGTTTTTCGTATTTTTCTGAGTGGGTAGGTGGGCAGAAAAATACTGTTGTTTCCATTAATATCTGCATAGATAGAGTTGATTATAATATTTATTATTTAGATTTTTAGGCCCCAAGAAAACCTAATTCGGGAATGTAGTAGTCCAAAATATTCCTAAAAATCCTCTTTATTTACGACTACTACTTGTCTACAATTGACAGTAGTTATGAGAAAATATTGATGGCCCATCTTGATGGCCCATGGCTGATGTCCAGAATGCGAAGGACACGTGGCGGCTGTTTTAATTCACCCCTTTTAATAAGATGCTATAACGAATTAATTCACCAACTAAAACCGACATTTGGTCCATCAAACAGCCTATTAAGGCTTTACAAGTTCACACGGAGGCGCAGGTGCTACGCTACCATTCATCTCGTTCGTTCCCACGACCGAGTTATATTCATCCATTGTTCACCCCCGCAATTCATACACCCCATTCAAAAGGTTGGGGGTGAATCTCGTACAGGTAGTCAGTACAAGGTGTTATAAGAAATACGTTATGACCGTTGGCTATACGTTATAGACACAATACTGTAGTCAACACGGATAATAAAATATGTATTGGAGTACGCTCGAAGGCTTTGTTGTACATTTTAAGGATGGGCAGTAGTCAACGGTTATTGAATGTTTGTAGTTTTGTTCTTGCAAATAAAATTTTGATGGCGTCCTGAGAAATTGCAGGTTTTAATTACAAAGATAAGCGAACTTTAAGTTTATAAGATAATTATAGGTTCTTCAGGACATTAAGACGCATAAAAGTGTTTTTACGGCTTGCCACTTTTATCAAATTGCATTTAAAATATGTTATACTATAAAACCTTCGTCACCATTTTCAAGCCACGTGCATTGAGTGCGACAACCGGTGCATGTTTGAATTATAATTTCATTAACGCAGTTTGTGATAAATATTAATGTAATAAGCTATTCATATTATTTATAATTATATATATTTAGAAGTTCTGCAGACTATAACATTTCAGAACACTATGAGTTGTGTGTGTTGAATGAAAAGTTTTTATAAAGCACAAGGAAGTTGGTAACAATGGCTTGTCGAAACGGAAGTATATCGGAGCTAACGGCGGCGGCCATTATACAGCCATTTTAGAAAATGTACGCACCTTATATTTTATACGTAAATAAATTGACCTCGAATGTTTCGTTTGACTGTCATGGTGGACGTAGGCCATGGACAAACTATCACTTTTGCAATATTCTAAAGTAATAATTGGCTGAACTGTCTGGCTAGTGTCTAGTTATGTATTAGAGGCTTTGTATCTGCTTGCTATGCAGTATGATTATTTACATTTATATTAAATAATCTTATTATATTACAAAACTTGAGCTGGGTTTGATTCCCGAGTCGGGAAAAGTGATATTGGGCATTTCCGTTTAGAATTACTCAGTAGAAGCCCGGATTTTGAACCTGTGCCTGGTTGATGGCAGTAGGTTCGCCTATTCATAGGACATAAACCTTACTAGCGAAATGTGGGAGTAATATAGGTACACCTTTGCCTAGGTCTTCGGGGAATACAGGCATGATAAATAAACCCCTAACTATGAAAGTAATCAAATGCTTTGTCAAAAGTTAGATATTTAACAATAAAATATGACTAATCCAAGAAAAACGTGTAGATTTATATTCTTCAAGAATAAATCTCGGTTTCCATGCAAAGTGGAAGCTATAAATATAACCCTCAAAAACGCAAAAATAAACCGCCCACCAGACTTAAGCCGCGACTGTAAGTGGACGCGCGACGTCCAGTAAATATGATCCAACAATTATTGTTTACGCACTATAAATCTCCCAGTATCCATGTTGTTATGCGGCCGAAATGCCATAAATCCTTCTGTATCGTAAACTTTAATTTAATAATTATGAACGTCATGACGCGGAAATCATGAAGCCGGTCGTGATACCTAGCTATATAAAATGGGAATGATTCGCGTGGAACAATGGGTCGGGTTATCGAACTGCAGTAACATTTCGGTGAAGGTCCCTAGTCTCCGAGGTCATTGCTAGATGCTGTTTTGCTACGTGATTTCATTCTAATTCGCGTCGAAAATTGTTTTAGTTTTAAATATTTAACTGTTAATGTCATTAATTAGACGATGATTTGCACATTTAATAATTTGCAAGTTACCGTCTAATTAATTAATTAATATGCATTATTAATTGATTATTACATAGATGCTTACACTCTATAGTAAAAAAGTAAAACAATGTCACCATTTAAATCTATTATTTTATAATTACTATGAAGGTTTTTTTTTGGTGCAACTTGCAGGACTTGTTAGAAATAATCTCTTACATTTTAATGTTAGCTGTAGGTACTGTCATGTTACCTGTACTGTTTTTTCGTATCTAATTAGGCTCTCTTTAATTCAGTGCCCGTTTTTTTTTTAACCAAGATCCAGGTATTTTTCTTCATTCTTCATACCACATGTTTTCATTTCATGAAAAACGTCTGAGTTTAGTGGACTGATATTGTTAACACGCAGTGGCCAAGAATGATGAAAAACGCTCCCTTCTACCCTGTATATGAAGAAACCTTGAAAGCCTACAGGCCGATAAATCGAAATGTTCAATCGTCGCTCAAAAATAGAAATGTCAACAGCTAACATTTAATATTTTTTAGTCCATCCATTTATTAAGGCTAAAGATTACTGACACTTTTATGACACATGATATTCTTTAATTTGGACTGGAATGCCGCTAAATAATTGTATGCCAATTTATTTAGATAGTACTATATAAATGGTTTGCCTATAGATCAAAGGTGAACGGGTTCGGTTCCTTGTAAACCATCTTGCGTTTCATGGAAATCGAAATTTATTGCCGTAGGTACGCGTATGATATTATTAAAATTATATATGTAGACTGGCAGTTTGTTAGCGTGCTTGTATATTTAACTTGAAGTATCCATTCAACTACCATACAGTAGGGCGGGTTGGCTAAAAATGTTAAAATATTTCGCAGACTAAAAGACAATTTTCAATTTTAAAAACGTCAGTAATATCGAAAGTAAAGTCTCTTTTAAAAACTATAATTTCGCTGTATCACTAAAGAAACATCTTGCAAACCGTCCCAATAATTACAAGGCTAAAAATATAACCATCAAATGCGGGTGGCGCCGTAAACCTACCTAGTATATTAATAGTAATATGCATATTAAAGACAGTTGGCTTGCTAACCTGAAGATAATAACGTAATTATATTACATGACAGCTTTAACCTCCAAAGGTGAACTTAAATATGCGGGACGCAGTTAATATGTATGTACCTATTTAGAGCTTGCTGTCAAACGTGCGCCGTCCCACTTAACAAAGGCGTTTGTTTTTTAAAAATATTACGTCACTTTTTCATTGTTTGGTATTTTGTACAAGATTATATTTTAGTCAGTTTAGGCATAACTGAGGGATTTTAAACTGAGCATGGAAATTGTTAGGATTAGGCTATCCATCTGCATTGCTGCAAACATAAACATCATGCCTTAGGACCTAAGTGCGTAACACACTTTCAGTCATAATCTGAAAGATTTTGATGGATTTGATTATTCATTGCTTTATATGTTCGATAAATTGGTCTGCTCAACAATAATAATGATTTTTTTTAATTTTTTATACTAATATTTAAAAATATAATAAAATAAGACAATTCAATGAATAAACGACATAATATATTTTTTTTTTTTTCCAATGGAACATTTATTGTGAAAACGAAAACAAAAAGCGCGATTAAAGCTTCCTCTAGAATTTTGCAAGACCTTTATGCTATAATCAGATTGTTTTACAATTTATTCATAAACGTTGTTTAAAGTAAAGTAGTGATTAGCGAATGTTTAACCATACATTTGTGACGTTTGAACGTCATATAACTTTAATCATAGTTATAAATAAACCCTAAAGTATCAGTAATATTCTTAGGTAGGGCCCAGAGCTTCTTTCCGACCAAAACTACTTTTGATCCCAGATTTTTTTTACGTGTGACATTGACACTAAGCCTTGTTTACAGCTAAGCTTATCGAACAAAATAAAAGAGGCTAATCACACGCGAAGTTCAAGCGTCTGCCAAGCCGCACTGGCCCGCGTGGTGGATTACGGCCCACTCCCTCTCACCGAGAGGAGGCCTGTGTCCTAGCAGTGGGAACATTATAGGCTGACTATGAATGTATGTATGTACACGCCAAGAGCTAATAAGAACTGAAAGGAACGTCCTTTAGAATTCCTCAGTAAATCTGGATTAGGTCATACACAACTGGAAGCGTCAAGGTTTGCGGTCAATCGTGGGCGTATAATTACTATATATTGAATGTTAGGTGCTATTGTTCCGAAGTGACATTTTGGAATGGCCTCAATTATATAAACAATACCCGAGCTTTGAATTTTGACATGTTTTTTCTATGGTAATGTGTGTTATTATTCATGTATAATTGCTGTGTACCTGAAGTGGGGCTAATAGATAGATTAGGTGTGTCTGTCTGTTTTTATGAGTTAGCTTTAGTTTGAGTAGGCTTTTTGCCTTGCTGATAAATAATAAAAAAAAATGAATTGAAAATTAAATTTGATTTTTTTTTATAGAAATATTATAAAGTTATCTAGAGGAGGTCAGACGTAATGGTTCTCCTAATGGACCGCCTTTTGATTATCTCATAAAATTTATACTAAACATAGTGTATTACGCAATCATTTTATTTACTCAATTTACCTTAAAAGGTGAATACTGACGGTTTTAAGTACTGCAGTCGTTACCACTGCGTTCGTGGTCATATTAACCGTATTAAATGTGTAGTTTTATTATTATTACTTGTAATTTAAGCTCCATAATACGTACACTGACTTTTGAAGAGGCACGGGAAAATTGCGCTCACGAATACACTTGAACACTTGAATGTATAAATAAATAAGTAGGTACATTTTTCATCATTAAAAACTTTATTTGTAATGAGAATTTATTCTTCTTTATAAGTGTCAGATAGTCGATCTTCATTATAAGATACTTTTTTACTTCATTATAAGCTTGAAAGCGCATATTTTTCACAACATCGTAATCGCAAAAGAAACTTATTAATTATCTAAATTTGATTTTAAACTTCCGTCTTATTAAGAAATTTTAAATACAATATGCAATCTAGCACTAAAATATTATATACAAGTATATAAAGTAAAAAAGGGAAAAGCTCTTTGGGCATTAAAAAAAATGATTTTAAATAGACGAAGCTCAAGTGTTAAAAGATCGCTATGTTTGGTCCCCTCAGGCAGCTAAATAAAAAGCTTGGGGTGAAAATAAATACGTACCACGGGCCCAGGACACCTGCGGTCTTCAATTATTGGCACTATCTATACAAATAAACAAAGAATCGGCTAAATGCTTTCATTTGCATACATTCACTTTCAAAAGACTATTAATAATATTGAGTAGATAATTTTTTATTATGTGTAATTGATGTAGCAAGGGTTTCCTATGTTGGTTGTTGGCGCCTACAGCTTAATAATTACTTATTTAGATGTGTTTAGTTAAGCTATTTAACAATACAGCTACACTTAAGACTGGAATCTAATTTATAAATTAGTGTTATTTTAATATTTTCTTTATCATCGACTTCAGCCTGTATGGATTTCCCTATGTAGGTACCTATAAGTCACTCCTATGAGAACCAAAAATTCGAAGACATGTGACATGTACCAACCCGCACTGGCCCCCGTGGTGGATTACAGCCCACTCCCTCTCGAAGAGAGGAGGCCTGTGTCCCAGCAGTAGGATCGTCAAAGGCTGTTATGTTATGTGTTTAATTAAGTATATTGTTTAATTTGGTGGAGAAGCCTTTGCCCAGGGTAAATATAAAATAAAATTGTTTAATTTGCTCAGTTAGCATCCAAGCTGAATAATTATAATAATAAGCTGAATAATTCATCATTATTATTTTAATCTGTAAGAAAGAAAAGATTTGTTTATCTGTTTATAAACACACATTTAAACAGACAAGAAGAAAGGAACAGAAAAATACGTGTAAAGGTGATACTTATATCTAAGAAATCACAACCATCAAAATACGTGTAAAGGTGATACTTATATCTAAGAAATCACAACCATCAAAATACGTGTAAAGGTGATACTTATATCTAAGAAATCACAACCATCAAAATACGTGTAAAGGTGATACTTATATCTAAGAAATCACAACCATCAAAATACTAAAATAATACTAAACATGATGTGAAAAACTCTTTACTGGAAATGCAGCTTGTATATTTTTGGAGTGTTATGTGCTATTCGTCCATGAATATTAAAACATAACATTCAGAATATATTAATGTCTATATAAATATCGAGCGTTCACCCCACAGATGGATATTTAAGACCTTACAGCGCAGAGATTCGCGATATTTATAACACCATCAATGTTCGATGTTAGTTTTTATTTAATACTTCAAAATGAGCATTAAATACAAGCTAATGGTGATAAGATCATTCAGATTCTAATCATCTTCAAAAATAAAGTACTGTTCAGATATCATCAATGTTTTTAAGACGTTATGTATACCTGTCGGGTGACTAGTTGTAATAGGGATAGGGAATTGTACATGGTGTAGGATTTATTGTTCAATGTTCCATAGTTGCAATCATATTACGTATTTGCTTTGTGAGATCTCATCGATTTCCGACTCTCGGATCAACGTTTCATTATAACTACTTTAGTGAATTATTAGGTACATTTAATGGGCTGACCCCACTCTAATTACAGTCGTAAACATTATTATTTATATATAATTAAATCAGAATCATTACATCAAATATGGATGTCTGCCTTAATAAAGGCGGTTAAGTTATTGAAATCATCGTCGCTCACGGCCATCGAAATCTGAATAATACAGCCGTTACATTATTGTGACCGCTTAACTTCATTACAGAACAGAAGAATAGAAAAACAACCGTGTTGTTCCGCTTTAACGTATGCGATGCTATTGATATGGAAAACTGAGGTGCCAAACTGTCACGTGAAAACTCACGTTGCAGACTATTACACAAAACCTTCACTTTGGTTATTCACCTCGCATTCGACAAAAGACGAGATCTTACTGCTGTTTATACTGAGCTGTTTATTTATATAGCAATATAACACTTTTTGTAAGCAAAAATCAAATTAGGAAACCACAAATGGTTCAAGACTCTATTTAGTAACGCCACCTAGAGACTAAAAAGTTAAACAAAACCCGACACGCAAGCTTACAGCACACAACAAAATTATTGTACGGATGTATGCGTCTACATTCAATTCTAATCACGCACACAGACGCCGAGACATAGAAAAACGAACATTACGTACTCACACAAACACGAATCGTTACAGCCTCTTACGTGAAGAACGTAAGCGACTGCGGAACTCAAGATGGCTGACATTGGCAATGGCAGGTCGTTGACCCAGCGCTCGCGCAGCCTTCAAAGCTTAGATCTAGTATTAGAGTGGTTGTTATTTTCTGTCATGTTTTTATTTTATTATTGGACTGTTTTGTGCGCCGAATGTTTTTTGTTGTGCTTATGTTTTGAACAATGATTTTAATTTTGTTATGTAATTACTTATTGATTTGGAGTTATTCAAAATGATTTAAGATAATTTTCTTGACATGAAACTGTTCAATATGTGTAGGCTATTATAATAATATTAATTTATCAGCGTAGGAAATTGTCGTTATTTCAAAGTATGTTATCGTTTCAATTCACGCACGATTTCGTCTGAAACTCTTGATAACCATAAATTACTGCAATAATAAAATGAGTTTTATCAGGTACACAAATAATAATGATTTAGTTTATTTACGGCATACCAAATGACTTCGTGCCTACTAATAAAACGTTTTATTTAAGAAATATTATTTATTTGAATTTGTTCGTAGGCGTGAAACTGATTTTGGTAAACTTTTAGCGAAATGAAAACCTTTTATAAAATAAAAGCTCGTGCATTGTACAAATATAAAAAAGCCATTAAAGGAAAGGTAAACTGTAGGTGAAGGTAATTTTAATACAACCTCATCTTTCCTGTCCTCTATTAATTGAAATGAAAAGAGCGAGGTAAACAAAATCTTTTTTAATTTGTCCTTCTGAGTTAAAAAGTTATTTATTTGTTTACTTTTCTGAATTACATACTTTACAAATAATCTAAACAAACTTCAATTTTTAACGGTACTAATCTGAGCTAACCAAATTCATAGTTACAAAACCGAACATCCGGATTCAGTCTACAAAAGTAAGAAATAGCAGAATAGATTGTATATTAGCAAGGCATGATTCCATGAACATTGATCGTTGCGGTAGTGGCTCCGCGGTGCGGCGCGCCGGCGCAACCGCGGAATGTAGCTCAAACTAACGGTGCGTGTGCGCCGCGAAAAAACTCAAGTTCACTATCACGGAAGATTGCGCGCCGACGACGCCATTACCGCTCGGTTACGTTGTCGCGTCGGCTACCAGGTATTATGCCACTATGTAACTATGCATTCATTGCATAACGCGTGCTATATACTTCACCACGCATTTTACATTGAAACTAGACTGACAATTAACGCTTCTGCACGTTTTATATCATTGTGTAGATGCATTGATGCTGTCGTCTTAAAATAGTAAATAGTATTAGGCACGTAGCTGTTATTTTTCATACGAAGTACGGCAGCTTACATTGTTACTTTAGCTTATCTAGAAAATTCATCGGTAAACTTTTCACTTCCTCAATTTTGAATGCTCTTATTGCACATAAGTAAAATAAACATTCATTCAAGCTATAAGCTATTAGCAGCAATATAACAAAAAAAAAAAAATTATTCTGTTAATCCGCGATCAGTTTTATACTTTTAGCGGGTGAGTTAGAGGTTACACATTGGCAAATAAATAAAATTATAGCTGCAATGTTATGATCAGTCGCAGTAAACATTTTTTAATCTTATGATAAATTTTCAAGGATATTTGCTGACGCGGCTATTAAATAAGATTAGTTATTCAGGAAGGTTGGAATGCCGGGATGACAACGATTCTCATAGTGAAGACGTTGTAACTTAATTAAACAAAGAGGAATGCCCATATAATCTGATTTGCCTTTAATTGGTAGTTAGGGAACTTTTTGTTGTGCACCGTTATTGGGTAGAAAAGAGCTGGTAGACAAAAATGCTAATTGTGTAGTAATCACAATGAGTATTATACGGTTCACATTGACATTAGATTCGCTCTCGTAACGACCACCTGTTAGTTACGAGAAGCATCCGGTAGGCTTACGATTCATGGAAATTATTTTTGAAAAAAAATCGGAGTTCTGTATGGAAATGAAATTGTTTATTCTGTTAATGGGTTGAAAAATAGTAAATAGTATTAGGCACGTAGCTGTTATTTTTCATACGAAGTACGGCAGCTTACATTGTTACTTTAGCTTATCTAGAAAATTCATCGGTAAACTTTTCACTTCCTCAATTTTGAATGCTCTTATTGCACATAAGTAAAATAAACATTCATTCAAGCTATAAGCTATTAGCAGCAATATAACAAAAAAAAAAAAAAATTATTCTGTTAATCCGCGATCAGTTTTATACTTTTAGCGGGTGAGTTAGAGGTTACACATTGGCAAATAAATAAAATTATAGCTGCAATGTTATGATCAGTCGCAGTAAACATTTTTTAATCTTATGATAAAATTTTCAAGGATATTTGCTGACGCGGCTATTAAATAAGATTAGTTATTCAGGAAGGTTGGAATGCCGGGATGACAACGATTCTCATAGTGAAGACGTTGTAACTTAATTAAACAAAGAGGAATGCCCATATAATCTGATTTGCCTTTAATTGGTAGTTAGGGAACTTTTTGTTGTGCACCGTTATTGGGTAGAAAAGAGCTGGTAGACAAAAATGCTAATTGTGTAGTAATCACAATGAGTATTATACGGTTCACATTGACATTAGATTCGCTCTCGTAACGACCAACTGTTAGTTACGAGAAGCATCCGGTAGGCTTACGATTCATGGAAATTATTTTTGAAAAAAAATCGGAGTTCTGTATGGAAATGAAATTGTTTATTCTGTTAATAGGATATCGGGATCACTTTTACACGTCATATTATAAAAAATAAGCTAGAGGAGGTCGGCGTTTCCTATCTGACTACTCTGAGAAGAAAGGCCGAAATAAATGCAGTTATATGACTTTATGATTTTAGTATTACAAAAATTTATGAAGACTAGATTGCGAGCAATGCCTCTTTGTATAAATGGACCTGCACAGCCAATATCTATGATTCAATATTTAAAATACTTTATGCAAAATTACACACAGAGGTATTGTTCATGAGTTCATCTTAATAATAATTCAGCAGAATGATGTCAGATATTACACAATAGGCCCAAATTAAACGAAGAACATCGCAATAAAGGCTTTACAAAAAACCAATATGTTTTGTTTATCGTCTGAAGTGGGTTGAAAAACGATGTTCCTTTAATGAACTTGCAAGCTTGCTTTTGCATGATTCCAATAATCTTCAACACTGATGAACAGACAAAATCCTATCCAAAAAGATCTTGCAATCTTGGCTTTACCGTTTTCAAAAATATGAACTGCACCCTAATTGCGTAACACACTGTTAATCACAATCAGAATCATTTCGAAAGATATTACTAAACTATTGCTTCATATGTTTGAAAAATTTGTCTGCTCAACAACGTTAATAACGCAATGAATGCTGTTGAACTGTCAGAATCAAAGCCATTCCTACTGTTAGTGTTTTACGCAATTATCCTGCTGGATTTAAGTTAAGATGAGGAACCCCGTACCCGCAACGAGTCGTTCTTGACTTACCATATTATCTTACATCTTCTATTACCACTGTTATGACGTGAGAACCTCGATTGTTCCGATCGCTGCCACACTGTGGGTAAATCTGCTTACTCTTCAATGCTAATGGCGGCTAAGTACGTGTTTATGGTGCCTCCGACTGCGGCATTGCTTGAAGGTATAATCTGCGGGAATTGTTAGACATTTATGTAGTAGACTGTCGGATTATTCATAACCTTTAACTTTTTTTTGGGGTTGTATTCGTCTTCCAGAATTAGTTTCTGTGATGCAAAGCATGTTTATTAAAAAAAAAGCTTATTGTCCAGGTTGGCGAAAAAACACTCAGGTTTAAGTGGGAGTGGGCTGGACACGTCTCACGAATACATCCGGAGAGATGGGCAAAGTAGACCACGGCAAAGATGGTGTGACGATGAGATAACTTCTACAGGGCCAACATGGCCGAGATCGCACAAGACAAGGAGGGTTGGAAGAAAAAAGGGGGGTGTTTTTGCCCAGAAGTGGGAAAAAACATAGTCTAAAAAAAGACAGGTAAGCAGGTCCACAGGTTGGCATAAGATGAGACGACATGAGTAGCTTAAAATGTTACCTACAGCTAGATTACAAAGGTGCCCGTGAGCTAGTCTGTGTATTGGGTTAATAAAAGCTTTTATTTGTCATCAATGTCTAGACTGAAACTAAACTACAAAACTTTTGCCTTTATATTGATTAGCTGTTGTGCGTAATGTCTTTTTCTGCTTCATACATTTATGACTCAAGTCAGATATAAGTGAAGTGAGCTAGAAGTAAGATAGATACTGAATGCATTTCATTTCCACGAGTAGTGGCAGATTGCCAGAGTATCGTGTTAGTACAGTAACCATTTCCGCGTTGCTCTACTTTTGCTACTAGGTTGAGATAATAAGCTGTTCAGGTATTCTGAATAAGTAAAAAGGATATCTGTGCTGTGCTGGTCCATGACTTTAAGATGCCACGATAAGGAAGGGGAACTTTTCCTAGCAGAAGAAAATAGACTGTTTATAAAGAGAATAAATGTTTCAGACCTAGAGATGTTCAATCAACTCAGCCTGTATCAGTCCACTGCTGGACTGGCCTCTATAGGCTTCTCTCAGGCTGCGCCACAACACCGTTTCCTCTGCCTTCCCCATCCAGTCCGTCCCAGCCACCTTCTTAAGGTGGTCGGCCCATCTAGCTGGGGGTGGACCACAATAGTCTCCACTCTAGGACTCGTCCGACTCGTCGTCCTAGAGATGTTATGATGTGATGAAATTGATTTATTCGCAAATATAACGATGACGATTTAAATGAATAAGTTCCAATGCCTTTAAGTATGTCTAGGGCAAAATAAACAATTGTAATAAAATTATGTAACAAGTGTTAAACAATACGTTATTGTTCCTAAAATAGTACCAACGTATATGGTATGTAACGTTAATAATTATAATGTGTTTACAAGTCAATGAAATTATATGCAGTTAAATATAATAATATACTGAACTTGATATAGTTACGAATGATTTATTGTGTTATTGTTCCTGCTTACATATATAAATAATGTAACATTTATTCCGTTAGGTGTTTCTAGTTCATCTGTATGCTTACTAACAAATGGAATAATAAAGCTGAAGAGTTTGTTTATTTGACCCCGCTAATCTCTGGAAGTAGCAGTCGGAATTGGAAACATATTTATGCATTTTATAGCCCAATTCTTCTCACGGTAGGACCCATAGGAGTCGAGTAAATAGATAAAAAGTAAGAAGCATGCTAAGGGAAAACCAAATAATAGTGCTGAGGGGCGATGCGATGGGGTGGGTCTAGGGAACAAGAAATGTCACGCTGACAAAAGTTTTGTGAGCAGAATCTGCCTGTAATGTCCCCACTGCTGGGACACAGGCCTCCTCTCCGTGAGGCCTCTGCCTCGAATCTTGCGGGCAGCGGGGCGGCGGCGGCGGCGGCGCGGGAGCGGAGCGGGCAACGCAGACCCGTTCTCGAAACCAGCGGGCAGATCGTGCGGCACTATCTATACTCTATGGCGTAGTGTGGTGTTCGTGGTTATGTCGTCGAGATATTTGTTTTTATTCGCGAACGGAATGTCTGAACAACGGCGACAACATCTTTTTGATTCAAATTTATTCCTAACGCTCGATTTATTGTGGGCAAAAGACTGCAATGCAGACGCGCGAGCGGTCTCCGCTTGACTGGAGTGCACCGCTCGTTGCCCGCCCCCGCGCCGCTGTTTTCGAGGGCCGGTCCATTTGATTTTTCGCATTAGAACCTGCCGCTCCCGCGCTGCTGCCGCCGCCGCCCCGCTGCCCGCAAGAGGCTGGAGAGGGAGTGGGTCGTAATCTAGCACGCGGGCCCAGTGCGGGTCGGGTTAGTTTTATATATAATATCAATGTTATTCACTTGTTAGCAACAAAAAAATCACGAAGAGTCATCAGATAGAAAATAGTCACAGTGCAATGACCTAGAAGAGAACTAGATAACGTCAGTAACAAAGCTAAACTTTAATTAACAACGCAATCAGATAGATGAAGTGCCAATACAACCTGCTATGATTGACATTAGATAAAGAATATCTATTTACTTTGAGTGATGATACACGAACGAATTATTAAAATAAGTTTAGACAAAAAACTTGATTTGAAAAAAAAAACAATCACTTTCTTTTCATTGTAAATAATAACTCAATGCAGAGATCCAATCCGATTCCTTTAAACAAATGACCATGTTGCAACCACCTGCACCTGTCACCAATTTTCGACCATAAAATAATACTAATCAGGTGTCTTGTTTTAGAAGATTCATTACCACTGTCCAAGTTTTGTCCAACATTTTGGTGCTCCAAACGCGACGATAAAATGGACTCTAAGTAGTAAGAACAGAAAATCTGTTATTCCACAACAGTGTAGGTTCTAATGACCTATATTTGTAACATATGGGTCGACAAGGCAGGTGATAGTAGGTCAGGAATGGGTTACTAAGGCAATAATTTCGGCTGCTATTATCGAATATCGGCCTGCTTTATTTTTGGGACTGAAGGGATTGCTGCGGGCGTGCGATGTTAATAAGGTGTTCAGTTTCTCAAACTTTTGCACCTTGTGTTATCAAATCTTGGGCATCTAAAAGGTTTATTTAAAAAAGCTTGATCAACAGGTGTGGGAAAGGGTTTGCTGATTTTAGTTTCTATTTCCTTGGCCGATATATTGATTTACGATGTTATGTAAAGGAGGTTGTATTTCAGTTACTTCATAGGCCAGGTGGTGTTTTACAGCTTAATATTTGTTCTTAGTGAGTTGTTTTGTTGTTAGTGATTTATTCTGTTACGCAATTATTTACTTACTTACTTTTTTGTTTTGATTTCGAACTTTAATATTGTAAATGTAAAAGTGAGTTGGTTTGTTTATAACGCTTTCACGTTAAAACGACTGAACCGATTTGGAAGAAATTTGACACACAGATAGACCATGACCTGGGTAATGACATGGGCTATTTTTCATCCTGGTACACAGACAAAGTCGCGAGCAATAGTTAGTAAAATATATTTCTTGTTAAAATGACTTTTTAATAATTTTGCTATTGAATCAAAGTTTCCTTTAATGCCGCAGCAGCATGATCTCTGATTGAAATAAGACATCACTCACAATAGATGACGAATAGATAAAAAACTTAAATTACTTAAAGATGTAGCGGCCATACTAATTAGTACCTTCTGATAAATTATAGCCATTAGAACAGGAACACATTTTTTGCAGTATAACTGGTATTAGTTGTTAATAGATTAAAAACGACAATAATATCATTATTTATAAGGCAATACCTATTACATTTAACGAACTCGCTTCTAACGTCCAAACGCGCAAAAACTTATCCGTATTATACATAGTCTTATGATGAACTAGACATGAGAAATTACCCAGGCATTAAGTACCAGTACTTAAGGTAAAAGGTGCTTATATCGATGAGGTAAAATGTCAAAACCTGTATTAATGCTCTTATCGACATTTTTATTTATTGAATTTCCTATAGCGTTGCAATCTATTTAAGTTATCTGCCTACGTAAAAATGGGGCCGGGCTTAAGGAGTAAATAATTGTTTCGAACTACAATATTAATGACAAAAAATATTTAAAGAAGAAAGAAAGAAAGAAAAATGGTTTATTCGGCACAAAAAAAATGCATTTTTATTATTTCTTATATAAATATTAATTTATTGTACAAAAACCTTCCAAAATAAGTTTTCTAAATACGGTTGAAAACCGCATCAAAATCCGTTGCGTAGTTTAGAACAACGACATAGAGAGACACGAAAAGCGACTTCAATTTATAATATGTACGTGTGAGTTTCGATCCCGTGGGAATATCGGGATAAAAAGTATCCTATATGTTAATCCTGGTTATAAGCCATCTGTGTGCCGAATTTCATCCAAATCCGTTCAGTAGTTTTGCGTGAAAGAGTAACAAACATCCATCCATCCATCCATTCATCCATCCATCTATACAAACTTTCACGTTTATAATATAAGTAGGAAGTAGGATGTATAGATATTGATTGTAATTAAATTCATAATGGCGGGTTAAGCACGTAGGGCTATGTTAACTAGTCAATCTGATAATATCTGGTCAACATATAAAAAAAAAAAGGTTTATTGCAGAAACTTGTACAACTCTTACAGTAAATCTTACATACCTCCTTTTCAGTAAAAGATATACCTGTGCTAGGAGGCCCTTTTTAAAATCAACGAAAAATTATAGTTCGTAAAACAGCAGCCTCATCTACCAAGCTGTAGATCTGCGTCGGTGCATCTGCACGGTGCATCGTAGGAAACGCATCGCGCTACGATATTGCACCTGCGGCATGCTCCCACGCTCGTGCGCTACCTATTACTGTACACGACTGTACATTGTTACATGTTACCTACCTACCTACGTACTGTTTAACGTTGTACCTCTGTTTGTCTAGACTTGGGAAGATCTCACGATTAAATAAGAGAATATTTAAAAAAGATATGGTCATAGCAGAAAGTTCATAATATACACCTAAACGATTTTTACTTTCAATTAATTTTTCTTTAAGTTTTTTATATAACCTAACAAACATTAACTGATTCTGAAGACGAGTGTGAATATTTATGAATTTAAATTTTAATCTAATTTTAGATTCAATGTTGTATTTTATGAATGACCTGAAACTAAATGTCATTTATTTTTAGCCATTGGGATGATAGCCTAAAAAGATTTTACATTAAGCCTAAATGGACTCAGATAGTCTTTATTTTTGACCAGGCATAAAGAAAAGATTACCAACATCTTAAATTCTTTCCACCATCAGCTTACGGTTTAATTCTAACAAATTGTCTTTACAACTTAACGTAAGAGTGCCACTTGTGGCTGCAATGCGTATGAAACTTACTGGACCTGACAGACACAGTTAAACTTAAGCCGATTTTACAAACAAAGTGTCTTTCTCAATGTGCCATTACTTTGTATAACAGGAATAACAATTTGTTTAACAAGTAAAGAATAAGATCATCACCATTTTTAACGAGCCTTGTTCCACCCACTGCTGTGTGTAGGACTCCTCCCTTTTGTGTCATGCTTCCCTCGTCTATGGTGGACTCATCCCTCCTCCAAGTCTTACCTGCGGACCGTTGGAGAACATCTACCCATCTGGCTATTGCTCTAACAACACCAACTAAACATTCAGTTATGATTCTGCTCCATCTCCCATCCTACCATGTTAGTCTGCATCATCCCACTGCTGGGCAAAAGACTCTCCTCATGACTTCCAGCTGTTTTGACCCAGGGATCTCATTAGTTATTACCAGTGTTAATAATACATTGTAATTTATGGTAAACCATTACCGACAAAGTAAAGACCGGGCGTAAGATGTTACAACATTTCTAATTGGTACCTATTGAGGGCGATATTTAAATGCCACTCTGAGTACAAATTAACATTAATTGAAGCTTCCTAGCTTGATATAAATAAAGCCTAATTGATAGGCTTGTGTGTGTCAAATAGGCACAATGGTATCGCGCAAGGTGCGTTTATAAATAGGCTGACATTTCGTTATTCGCTTCGATTCTGCACATATGATTAAGGCTCTTATTTATTTAAAGATCAACAGGAAACTAGCCCAAAGTTCAAATAGGAGTGCAATATTTAAATATGTTGATGTGTTTAATTAAAAATTTAAAAACACTGTGGCCGAGTGACATTGCTATTGCCTTGAGTACATTTAAAATAAACGAGTTTTCTAGCTATAAGAATTGATTTAAAAGTTGGTCTAATACTACACAAATTGGAGTGTCGTCACAAGTCCATTGTGTTTTTGTAAATTAACTAAAATAACATTAACAGCTAACACTACAAAGTAATCAAAATAGGAAAAATATGTATACTAAAGTTTATTTATTTATTTAACCATATATGTACACACATATATAAACAGACAAGAAAAAACAGAACAGAAAAAATAGTATAGTATAGTTTTATTAGTATAGAAACTATATCTGTCGTGTCTATTCGATTTTCGTGACAAATCCGAACAACAAATTTCGGGGTTGAAGTTATAAATTAATTTAATGACGATCACCGTGATCAAAGATTTATATCTCAGAGTGGATAGCCGTGCTTCCATATAATTTTATACTTTACGAGTCTACGGGACCACCTTGTAGCGATAAAAGATGAAAGATAATTTATTAATTGTTTCTCTTAAAAGTACACTCGAAATGTTAACTGCGCTTATACTGCAAAACCAAATAAATATTAATTGAACAAAATTCAATTTGGATTTCGGACCGAATTTATGTGACAGGCTTCACTATATTTGGCCAGTATAATTTTCAACATGTTACTGATATTACGAGAAATCTTTTTATTATGCACTACAGAAAAGTACCTCAATGCACCTAAAATCTCAATATTTCTCACGGTCAGACCATCAAACGCTTTCACTATTTTTTTAAATCATATCCTCATAGGTTTTTTGCTTTCAATAACGAACAAAAAATTGGTTAAAAAATCCCTTTCGATTTCCGCTCAGGCGCCATCTGCTATTATTCTTGTCATGTGTTTGTTTAGATTACTTTTTTTTCTCTGTCCGGATTTCACCGGAAGTTGCCTCTCAATGAATGTGGTTTAACATTTAATTTTGTACATTATAGTGGTTATAGTATTTCCTAATCAGTATGAATGGGATGATTGGATCGTTTAACATAAGATATTGTGTGATGCGAAAACCATAAAGCTAAATTATGGTATAGGTAGGAGGATAACCCTCTTTGTTTGTGAGTTTATGATTATGTTCTTTTTTTATTGATGGCTACTAAAACATTAAATTGTTTTCAATTAGGCACATTCAGGGTTTCAGGTTTGTTTATAACCAAGCCGTTCCTGTATAATACGAGTATTTGTACTTTTAAGATACTTTTATTGTTTTCTTTTGTTAGGCTTGGTATATTGTATCCCACTGCTGGGTAATGTTTTTATTTATTTTATTATTTATGTACACTCAGTAAGTAGTATTTACTACTTATTATATTTTTTCTTACTTACTGTGAACTATTAATTCCTTTATCAACTGTCAGCAAAGCGTATTCAAATTAGTTGCTCCATTAAAATATAACAATGTGTTCAATTATGTATGACATGCTTGTATTAGGATTAGTTTTAATTACAGTTTTACGGCCGAACCATAATATTATGTTCTCCGAACACGTGATCCGATTTTGGAACTAATTACAGGTCACACTATTGTTTGACTGAAATACTAATGATGTCGACATGGTTCCTAATTGTTCTTTAATTTTATAACTACATATATTCTATGACTTACACGGTTTTGTGATAGTGGTTATTTACACTTTTATATCATCATCGCCCTAGCTTTTCTCAACTATGTTAGGGTCGGCTTCCAGTCTAACCGGATTCAGCTGAATACCAGTATTTTACATGAAGCGACTGCCTACCTGACCTCCACAACCCAGTTACTGGGAATACGATACCCTTTGGTAAGACTGGTTGTCAGACTACCCGTAACGACTGTCAAAGATCTACGAATGACAACGGACCAACGGCTTAATGTGCTTTCCGAGGTACGGAGGGGTCTCGGTGTGTAAAGATGGTCACCCATCCACAGACCAACCGCGGCAAGCGTAGCTTAACCTAATCGATCGACCTGTGCGGCTGTTATTTATTTACCCATGGGCCCCTTTTATATGTTGGAGTTTATTATTAAGTTAAGTTTTTTTTATTATTGTTTAGTTTATGATCTTCCTGAACGAGTTGCAATAAATACTTTTTCTTTCTTTCATTCTATTATACAGGCTGATTTTTCGATGTTGGTCCCATGGAGAAAGTTGTTCAGTTTGATGGTCTGTACCACATCCTTAAATTTGGCTGGTCTTTAAAAAATCAGCCTGTATGAGGGCTTAATATTCCATCCGACAACCGTCAAACTACAAAACTGAAATAAAATATCCTATACCTACGTATTCTATTGTTCTAACCGCTAACACAGCTCTATATACCATTGATACATCAATACAGATAATACCTGAAGAATAACATTTTCTATTTGTGCACTCAGGGCTCCCAATACCCAATATCTACAAAGCGTTCCAACGTCTTTATGGACCTCCGTTCGAATCCAATAATGGGTCCTTCTTCACCCTTAACTGTAACAGTTTCAAAGAAAGTTTTACGGCCAAAGATAAACGTTGGACGGACTTCAACGTTAGTTCTTTGCGTAAACAGGTAAATATTTTTATTGCCTCACAAAGAATGTTATCATCAAAAGGACCGCTCTGAACTTTCTTTCGGACAAATTGTGTGATGTGATAACAATGTGAGAGATAACATTTTTGTGATTCAATTGCTTGTTCGTTTGCACTTATTTAAATTTTTTTAATACTTCCCATTCTTTGTTAAATTTCAAGAATTACTGTATGCTGATTTTTATCTCTGATGGTAGTGGTAGCTAACGCACGTACAGCAGTGCGATCATATTCTTGTTAGTAAAATACGATGAAAGTTGTAACGTACTTTGTGGATTATCTAAACTTTAATATTATAAAAAAAAAGATTTGATTTTTTGTATGTTTGTTGGTTACGCTTTCACACTAAAACGGCTGAACGGATTTGGATGAAAGGCGCATGGTAAGAGCCGGATTAGGACATAAGACACTTTATATCCCGCTATTTCCACGGGATCGAGACTTCTGTGGGTGAAACCGCGAGGCGCAGCTAGTTAATTAATAATTTTATGGGTTTGCAGGACCAACATGTTCATGGTCTAAAAAGACAAAAACATAGACACACACAACAAACTCAATATTGAGTTTTATGTGAGCAGTGGTGGCTCAGTGGTAATGTCCGCGACTTACAAGTTGTAGGTCGTAGGTTCGAACCCAGGCAGGCGCTTTACTTTGTATAAATAATTTCATCACCACTGTTCTCAAAACGGTGAAGGAAAACATCGTGAGGAAACCAGCATGTCCTAGAACCAAAAATTCGAATATATGTGACATCTACCAACCCGCACTGGGCCCGCGTGGTGGATTACAGCCCACTCCTTCTCGAACAGAGGAGGCTTGTGTCCCAGCAGTGGGAACATTAAAGGCTGATTATGTACGAGGTGCTATCTATGAATGATACCAGCCGTGCCTTATAAAATATGCGCTGAACAATAAAACTTTATACATCCACTTAAATAGTAGCATTTTATTCATAACTAAACCTAGTGCATCCGACACAAAAAAATAAAAAGAGAACGTTATAAAACTTACTAACTAAAGGATATACGAGTAAAATGACCTTTTTCAACTTCCCGGCAGTTCAATGAATTGCAATTTTTTTTTACAAATACTTGTCCTTCATTCAAGTTCACCTTTTTGGTGCGAATTCTGGAATTTGAAGAGTCACACCAATATCTCATTCACCGGATGCAGTGTAACCCTTGCACACAAAAACTGAGAAATTACGTTTCTACGATAAACTCACAATTTCCGAAAAAATGAGTAACAAATAGAGAGTTGTTTCCTGCCCTATTGATCAAAGTGATGTGTGTATGGTGGCTATGATTGGCGTCGGAATACGGGATTGTTCTATAATCTTATATTTTTAGCAAAGTCCGAGACCAAATAATGTGTTTAATGTTGATAGAGCTGCTATAATAAAAAATAAAAAAAACGCTAAAACTATTAATCTAAATTATAAAATATTTGCAAGGACCCAACAGTAATTTTTTTTTGTGCTTTTTTCGTGTTATTTCTCCAAAAAATCCACTTCAAAATGTTGGTTTGGCGTCTAGATATACAAAATAACACGCATGCAAATTCAGGCGACAACAATAGACCCAAGTCAATTCCTTGCGGTGATCAAATATTTAAAATATGGATTACATTAGTGTTAGGAGTTTAGTTAGTAGTATTTGTATGATAATTTATGATAATGGCCAATTTAGATTGCAGTTCTATTGCTTTTAAAAATGCATTCTTATTCTCAAAACCGGAACATCAAGCTAAGCGTTTATTTATTTAATTTATTATTTATGTACTTACAGTAAAATACATAGGGATATGACATAATTATAATTTGAGTACAAAGGTACTGCTTATTTCTTAAGAAATTTCTTCCAGCAGACCATAGCGTAGACAATAGCGTTTCCAAAATAACAGTTTTTATTAAAACACAAAAAAATATATTTCCCTTTTTTTCTTTCGCATTTGTGATGGCATAAGTTCATAAAATTTTATGGTCGCCCTACAATAAAGGTTTCCGAAAAAAGATTTGTTGTTGCTAGGAGCGCATCTGTCAAGGTTCCCACGGGCTGCAGGAAAGGATTGAACCCCTGCCAAGCCTTGATGGTCCAAAAGCGATACTCTCAGTTTATCTTACCTGCGCAACTCATGACATGACCTATTTTAACTTTTATCAGTTTTATTTTTATAATAATGTCTAAGTCATGTGTTTTATACTAATGTGAAGCAACCGGATTCCAATCTTATTGGGACTTTTATGTTCGAGCCGTTTTGGGTTAAAACACTAGGGCCATGGGGGTCCGAGTGCCCACTTAGTTTTTCGAGACATCGCTAAGCAGTGGGGGACTCTTCACGTGACCAGATAGCTGACCAATTTCTTAGCCAAAGAGTCAACATTGCCGTACAACGTGGCAATAGACAGACGAATTTTTTGATGCCCTATGATTCTTTCCCTTCCCTATTTAATTTTTAAGCTTATTAGCTTTTATGTAAATAAATCAGAAATTAAAGACACTGAATTAAATTGCTGAAAAAAAAAGAGTTTAGGAACACTACCAAAGAGTTAAAGTAACGATTAAATATCATCTGAAGAAAAGACATCAACGCATTTTTAGCGACACGACAGTGAAACTGTGTATTAATTTTTTTGAAGTATGGCTTTAATCATTTCATTTTATTAAACCTGATACGTATATATGCAACGATAATATAAACGGAAAACGGAAATGTTTAAATTAAATAAAAATGTAATTTCAGCTACGCTCTACTACCAAATTCTTGCACTTACCGAGTTCTAATATTATAAATATAACACAGGAGGCAACACGTGACATTACAGTTAAATCATGGTTATATCTATGAATTTCGTAATGTATTTGATTACTAAAAAAAAGTGCTTTTGACACATTTTTAAATCAGGACAGCGACAGTCTAATGGCAAACGGTCACTGTCATTTTGAAAAAAAAAGACAAATAAAAAATCTTGCGAACCAGTTCACCCAAAATTATTTGCATCTGCTTTTTAAATACCGGATGGCACGAACGAGAGCATTAAAATTGCTTTTTATTATACTTAACCACTGTCTTCGTAACCAACATTTTAGGAAATGGCTGCGGTACGTAAAACGATACATTGTTAGCTTACGAACATTAGCCGAAAATGCGTCATCACCGCTTTAAAATTAGAAAAAAAAATGTTTGTTTTTTAATTAAAATAAAGCCTGTTCCAAAATTATCTGACAAAAATGTAAACAAATGAATCAGAAAACGTAGTGTGGATGCCAATTTGTGGTGCCACGTGTAAATAGAGTCCTTTGATTTGATTGTTTGAATACACTATGTAAACCTGAAATTCTAAATTAAATTCACCATAAAAATATGTATGTATCATTTGGCAATTGAGTTTAAGTTTATAACCTAAATTTACGTCGATAGTTTTTTAATTACAATTTAATCCGTTATGCAAACAATAATGTTTGGAAATGTGGAGAGATATAAAATTGAAACCTTCTAAATATAAATGAATGTGTCACTAATTCCCTATTGTAAGTGATTGCGTAAGAATTTGACCTGAACAGGGTTTGTTTACACTTTCATCAGATACTTTTGCAAAAGACTATGTCTTAGTTAGCAGCACAGGCCATAAATAAAAGAAGTAATAAACATAGTTTCTGTCTCGTTAATTTTGTAGTTAAATATATCTCATATATATCTGTATGAAGTTAATTTATTTTTCCGCAAACAAATTACGTTTGGATGGCTATGCTGTCTGCACTCCGAAGCTGAATTATGTTAGATTTTATGGTACTTGAAACAAAAAACCGCACATTTCATGGCTACATAAAACTATAATATTGTTGTGTTAAAAGCTTAGAATTATGTAGTAATTTCTGAACCATAATATTTTTTAGGTACAATGGCCAGATTTCATCATAATCTTGGCCGGCTATAATAAGGCTTCACTGCTGTTGATTCCATGGTTTTCCATGTGCAACATTCGGAAATATTGTAGCCACGAGTTAAAATGTTTTTTTTTTCTCGACATCCAATATGCTCCTGTCAAAATGACTATTGAAAGTTTCCATTATTCTTAATCTTCACATGTGGCACATTTACATTTGTGCCAATCCCGCGGACTGATTGTCTGGCACAATGGCTACTAACCCTTTAGCGGTTTGTGCAAGAACGCCACATGACTCGCAATACTCGTATTATCTTGGAACCGCAGCCAGGCGCAGATTGCACAGATTGGTCACAAACGCATGCTACGTTTTTTTTGCGTATAATCAAAGTACTGCATTGTGGCCGACAGATGATTTCTGTTCCTGTGTTAATGCATCCTACTTACCTACGTCATTATGTGTTTAGGGGTCAGTGGGGCTTAGTTTAATCCATATACCTCGTAATGTTGGCCCGAAAACTACATAACGACATTTCGACATTGTTAGTGCTAAATTAAGAAATATTGTAAGGCTGCAAAATACTTGCAGTTTTTCCATAGGTTTACTTAATATTATAAATTCGAAAGTAACTTTGTCTTTGTGTACCCTTTTCACGCCTAAACTACTGAACGGATTTTGATAAAATTTGGCAAGGACATAGATGGCATCCTGAGGAAGGACATAGGCTATTTTCTGACCGCGCGTTCACAAGCTAGTCTAGCTAGCAATAAAAAAAAAATTATGTATCGGTTTTCCCAGCAATAACATCACTTTTAGAACCAAAAATGACAAATACACAAACAAGATTTAATAATAAAAAACAGGTTATAAACGCACGTAATTCAAAAATTTCCCTACGTACGTATTTATCAATCAAAACATCTACAGAACCCTCTTGTCCATCCCGTCAATGCCACATTTGCCTATAACATTATTGTGTCAAATATTTCAATAGCTTCGCAATTGACAGGAGCACATTGCGTGTGTTTTGAGACGTCTGAGTTAAACGCAAATGTTCACAAGGTGCATACGTGAATTGTCACTTTTAAATGATCAATCATTATTTACTTTTATCTTCACAGAGTATTCAAATGTGTGCTGAAGACATCTGTGGATTCGCGTGGAGGTTCGAATACTTTGGAAGAATGACGGAGTAAAAAGCGATATTTGTACTGATCGCCAGTATTGTGTGTATTGATCGTTTATCTTTTACTTAAGACGAAGCATTAAGGCTCAGCAGATAGGCGCGATACGATGCCGACTCTAGTAGAAAAAATTCTATGAAAATTTCATGAAAATTGTACTACCAAAATCGCATCGCTCCATCACGCCGCGCCTGTCTGCGGTACGTCTTGAAGATGAAGCTAAAAGCCACCGCGTGCGCAGCTTTCCTTGCCTTGGAAACATGTAAAATAGAAAGTCTATCAAATTATGCGACATTTTCTTTTTCAGAACTAAGGATCACATCTGCTGTAGATAGCTGTAACCTTCTACAGAGACCAAATGCTTCGGACTAAATAGGTATAATCTTACAATGTTTTTACACTATCAGTATTTTGAGTCCAGTCTAACACTGGACTCAAAATCAAAAAGAGGCCAGGGTGATGACGACAGCTCTAAATTTCTTTTCTTCTTTCTTCGTAACTTTATTTGCCACCGCCACGCCCAAAGTAACCTAAATGTGACTTAGCTACTTATGATCCAACTGTCATGCCACAATGGAAGTCAACCGGTTGCCGTCAGCTTCCGCCCATTTCGATACAAACTATACAAGTCAATCGTTCTGGGCGCGACTCCGTGACATTTAAACACCGGATATTTTAATAAACACGTCATTATGCTTAAAAGCTACAAAAAAAATAACTTGTTTTAGCATAACAGAAATCAGTTATAAGGTATAATAACATTTTTTTTTGCTTACTCCGGTTTTTGCTTACCTGATCAAGCCTTTGGACGAAAAATCGGGTGTCAAACCTCAGGAAGGTTAACTTGTGAAGCAATTATCTATATATATAAAAATGAATCTCTATTTCCCTTGGTCACGCCATAACTTGAGAACGACTTTACCGATGTCATCCATTTTTTTTTAAAGTTTTATAATACTTTGTAGAAGGTTCTTACGGAAAAAAAAAAATTGCTTTACGCGGACGAAGTCGCGGGCAGAAGCTAGTAATTAATCATTATAACTAATCCAATTACTTGCTTACGCTATTTAACATTAATTGAATTATCTTTTAACGACTGGTTAAGTGTGAAGAAACATTTGCCATTAAGTTACACTGCACTGTTTTAAGCTACCTAGCTACCTGCGTGGATGAACCATAATCAAAGTCAAAGTCAAACCATTTATTTTAAATACGCACATAAAAGGCACTTTTGAACGTCAAAATTTACAATGAAATAGAATTGATTCTAGTCACCCCTTCCAAAGGGCAGTTTCATATGGAGAAGAATGGGCAAGAAACTCCACCGTATTCATTCGTTCTTATTCGTTTTCCGTAGGTATTCTGCTATATTTTCGTTATGCAGTATCTCTGACAGTATGTATGTAATGTATGTCAAAATTCTTGTCTGTGCTCATTTCACTAACGCCTGTATGTTATATTTTTCCTGTCAAAGATAATTTAATCTCGATGACCGTGTCGTTTGAGTCCAGTTTGTGCAATGGCGTTATTACTATTAGTTATTATGTGGCTATGGTCCGGAGCAAAAACTAGAACCGGCTCAAGTGTTATGCAAAATTAAGTTTTTGGTTCTTAAGAAAACTAGCAATGCAGGTAAAAATTATTAATAGGGTTTTTTACTGGTCTAGCTAATTTGGACGTGAGCCTGTTCTAAGAAAACAATATCAGAATATTAGATCGAAAGACTACGGGTAAGATCACATCTTGCTTTAAAAGAACCAAGAGATAAAAGTAAATAAGAGTAGAGAAGGAAAGACGTCTCTCTGAAATGACCTCTCGCGTCCGGCCCTGGTGCAAGCCATGGTCCGGGGCGAGAGGGAGTGGGAGGCGGTCACCTCCTTCTGCGAAGCAGTCATGCTAGCGAAGGAGGTGGCGGGATGGGCGAGGGAGAGATCCTCACGCCTCAGCCGCCGAGGGAGACGCTCCGGGCGTCGGGAGCCGCGTGACGACTCCCGGCCACCGTAGGCGCGGGCCTGCGGGCGGAGAGCAATGGGTAGCTCTCCGTCCGATCAGGACCAGGCCCGTGCCGGACGGCGCGTATGTGTTCCACGTGCGCCTCAGAGAGATGTCAGCGTAGTTGACGGGGCCCGACAGGGCCGAAGCCTGCCGGGGTAGCGGGATCGTCCGAAAGGGTTACCGCTGCCCTGGTACATAAAGGGCTAAGGAAGGAACACGGGTGGGTTTTAGTCAGTAAGAGTCTGACACTCCCTTCTGCTCCACCCAGAGCGGGAGGAGTCATTTGATGATTTCCCATCCACAAAAAAAAAAAAAAAAAAAGCCTGTTCTAAGAAAACAATTTCAGAATATTGGATCGAAAGACTACGGGTAAGATCACATCTTGCTTTAAAAGAACCAAGAGATAAAAGTAAATAAGAGTAGAGAAGGAAAGACGTCTCTCTGAAATGTTTGGTTTACAGGGTTCATTGGTAAATGTTAAATATCTTTTGAATAATATGTAAATCACACAAGGGGTTTCAAAACTTTATGACGTAAGCTATATAATACCTTTCACAATAGCGCAGGTACCAAAGCTCTAAACATTACTATTTCTATCTGCATATCTTATTGTTAGATCGTAATTGCTTTTCCTTATACGTTAATGTTCCTTGATAAACTTAAATATTAATTCCCACGTGGACAAACTCCTCCTTACTTATAGACGATGCTTGTAGTTAAAAGACATTGAAACTTCAAAAAATGTATGGATGGACAGAAGTTTATCATTACTTAACTTTAAGCAAGGTTGCTAAGTAAAGGGGACTATATTCGCGTAGAAATTCCTCCATACTAAATACTATCCAAAATAAATTACTGACCAATCACAGACAAATAGCTTAGGTAAAGGTACCGGGCTTACGTCAAGTTGAACGACCGATTAAGATGTTTATTTAGCCTTAATTACCGAACAAATACTCCATCGGCATGTGTATTGCGATATGTTTGTGGTACATCGTCTGTGGTCCTCTCTTGTGGGCAAACATGTGTCTGGTATTTAGTAGCCCAATGCTAAAGGAACAATGGCGGCCGTTGTTCAAGCTTTACTAGGAAAATACAGACTAATTGGGTGCTAAGCTATCTAGCAGCAAATTAGGTACAGTTTAAGATCTAAAATTTTTAATGAATTTTTCGAACCCGTTTAGCAACAACAAAGTTACTAAATTCAAAGACAGTGAATAGAAGAAACCAGCCATTCTTTCTGTAAAAATTTTACCGTAAAAACTTAGGTGAAGTGAGTGTTCAATCCCTAGCATCAAGTGGAATGTCAGCTCACTTCAAGTTCATGATTTATTCATGATTGATTTATGACATCTTCAATAGTCATCGTCATATTTTAGCCAATATATAAAAAACCTTAATGGATTATGCACCTAAACCTTTCTCGTGAATCACATCGTCCATTGGTGAAAACCATATGAAAATTCGTAGTTTTGGAGTTAGTCACGTTCAAACAGACAGACGAGGCGGGGGGACTTTGTTTTATACTTTGTAAAGATTTGCAGTATGGGCTTACATTTTCTATATAGGAACTATGAGCTTAGTCTACAAAAAGTTTTTCTAGTTATTTAATGTTCCCTGTATTTTTTGTTTCCCTTGCCATAGAATTGTAATGAATGGGATACCTTGTTCAGGCATGTAATAACAATCTCAGACAGGATAGGTTTCAAAGGAATGTGATTCTGCAACCGCACCTAGCAGCTAGGTACTCAGCATCCTATTCATTCTTGAAACCATCGAAACTTCTTCAGGTGCACTCTGGACAGCACGCTCAGAAAACACCTGTATATTTTCTTAAGAAAATGATATCGTTAAGTATCAAAATGACAGTCAAGATTAACAAGGCATTGTAGAGCAGCGAATTTGTAACTACTAGGCAAAAATGTGTCTTCAAAAGAATTCCAGTAAAGTTGTTAATTTAAAAAGGGGAGATAATAAAATATCCTTAGATCGACATCAATTGAGAACTGTCTAGGAGTTGTTTCAACAGTGTTTTTTGCTGTACACACAATTTCCGCGAGTTGACTTTGTCCTTTGCGGTGAACAGGTGCCTCTAACTAGCGATGACACTAATGTGGATACGACTGGCAGAATTATTTATCTATTTTTTTTTGTATTTATTAAGTTGTCGTTGTATTTATTCTGTCAAAGGTCACTTTATCTCGAAGATCGTTTCGTGTGAGTCTAGTTTGTGCAATGGTTCGGGGTGAAAACTGGTGCAAGTGTAATGCGTAATTAAGTTTTTGGTTCTTAAAAATATTAGCAATGTATTTGCTTTATACATAACTGGTTTTGTAACGGGATTTGAACAAGATTACTAATATTAAACAATGTATTTATTTTTTGCTTTCCTTTTTTGGTAACTTAAACATTTTAGTTACTGTGACGAAACAAAATATAATTTGCGCAGTCACACAGAAACTGAAGATCCGGTATTATTCATACGCATTTTAGCATATTCGTGCACGTTAGCAACCTTCAATTAACACGAGTATATTTCCGTAAAAATTGTGTAGTCATATCCACGCTATTTCGTCGTCTATTACAGTGGGGTGAACGGCCTCCCTTGTCCTCTACGAGAGCTGTAACTCTTAGAGGCCTCTCGCAAGTCCACAGTTTACTTTGTTACTTTAGTGCCGCACTTTGAACCAAAACGATAGTTTCAGACGTCAAACTGCCCATTTAACACCACTAAAGAAGATATAAAAAAGCTTTAAAAAAAACTCTTAAAATAATGCATCTTCTTTGCAGAAAAAGCAACAAAAAATTGAATGAAAACGGTCTAGACCACTTAAAGTTAGCTTCACTAATCTTTTACGTCTCGAATTCTTTACGACTGTAAATTTTGAAGTCAAAAACCGCATAAAAGTCACGTGGGAGATGTATTTGGTGCATCAGTGTAATCTTAGAAGCTGTAGGTCGCATTTAAGATGCAAAATTTAGAAATATTGATATCAGAAGACCATTAGCATAAATCTATGCGAATCTAAACTCGCCAAACGAGTTTCTAAATCGATTCTATGACCATTTTTATCTGTAACTTAAGAACCGTTACTAATTTATTTAATAATTATGCAGATACTGGTTTGCCTCGAAATAATAAAATGGTAACGTATATTCTTTACTATTAACCAACTGTGGATTTTAACTACGTCATCAAGTACGCTAGAATTACGTGAACAAACTTTAACATATTACGGACTATTTAAGAAAACTATAAATATGGTGCTAATGTGTTACTTTTTAAAAGGCTAAATAAGACTATATTGATAATGCTGGTCTCTCTTAATCTGATGGTAAGATAAATTCACGCGTGTTGTTATTTGTAGGAGGTAAAAAATTGTGGCTTGTTTTAATGGTTGTCATTTGTCATAGTTTTAATATCTACTGAATATTTTTTGTACCTAATAGTAGTTTATTGTTTTTGCTTCAGGCAAGTAACATTTTTAGTTTTAGTTTTATTGCAGCTATATTTTTCAGAAAACATAAACCTTAGATCACATAATCCCATAGTAAACATACCTAATACTTGAAAGCGAATTTAAGCCTATCTTAACGATATAAGCTAGATATTCTACGTTACGACCGGATGCGCTTTGCCTGTTCTTATCGAAACAATTTTCAAAATTTCGTAAACTTTGTAATTGAAAAGCTTTGCAGAAATATGCACCAGCTTAGTATTATAACTCAACTAGCTGACCCGACATATGTATGTATGTTGTCTAGTCCAAATTTTAATAATTCATACAAAACAGGTCGTTTTGTTTCCTTAATTTGAAGATTTTCCAATTTTTTTTCCAATTTTTCTTTCCGTAAGAACCTGATTCTGACTAAAACGAACATTTTAAAACAAAAAAAAAAAAAAATAGTCAAACCGGTCAAGCCGGTCTTAAGTGATGCGCTTACCAATGGCCAATATTTAATTCTTATTATATAGATTTCAAATGCTTCGTAAAACATCGGGAAAAAGCTATGTGAAAAAATTGATGCATTTCCAAAGATGAACATATCAACGGAACTAGCTGCCCATGGTGCACCGGACATCCCTACGTAAGTTTTGTCAGACATAGAGACTCTTTTAATACAACCTCGCATAAAGCCGTGTTGATATCCAACATCTTTCTTCTTCGATATTTACACGAAAACCAATATGCCATAGATACTGTCAAGCATGGCATAACTTTGCAGAACATTGCGTAAGTATTCTTCAAAATCTCGAGTATCGTAGTGACGTCATTCCGATCATCACATCCGGCACCCCAATCGCGCTACCATAATGATGACGGAAAATGAGTTAAGGCTCTGGCGTGCCCAGGGACTGATCTTTGGGCCTCTGCGACTCATTGCTGACCTACTGACGGAGTATTGACCCCCACGACGTTCACTCACACAATTTTATTTGCCATTCATTCTTACATAGTTTTTTTTTCAACGAAATTGTTGTTTACTTGTACTAATTTGAAGCCTGTTTTTCCTGAAGGCTTTGGCAGGGAGTGATGTGGTGCTGTTGTGTACCATTATGAAATGGCAAATTCTTGTGGAAAGGCAGTTACTGAGTTTGGAATGTATTACTTATCAATTATCGTGAACAAATTAACGCTCATTTCTTTACACAATGAAAAAAATACAGGAAAAAGATGAAACTGTGTCATAATCTTACTGTTAAGAAATTAAGAATACAAGAAATGTGGAAGGAGCTATAGCTTCTGAGTAAGTAAATAGCCTGATTATTGTTCAGGATTATGTTCGTGTTTATTTTTGTAGCTGTTCCTATAATCGTGATCATTTTATTCTAATAAAAGCTAGCTACCTTAATACAAGGTGAATAGGGACAAAACTTTAAAAGGGATTTTAACATTGAAATAATATTATAGTTTGTTGCCAAAAAGGACTCTAATGTGTTAACTGTATTATAATTAGTGATCAAGTGTCCTTGTTGGTACCCCTGTATCCCTATTCACCCCGTTAAATGGTCCTAGCATTTATAGTATTTTGCTGGTTTAGTTTTTCTAACTATTTATGTACTCGTTTACCTCACCATTTCACTTATGAACAGAGTCCACACGATATTATGCCGGTTATCTGGCATTGTATCAATGTATGTAAAAATATCATAATATTGTGACCTCATATCAGTTATGTCATGCTATTTCGGTCACTAGCACGTGTAGTGACTTCAGTGCGGGTCAGGCATTGTCATCACCGACCGAACCTTTTTGGGAGTGATTTATGTAAGGCAGAGGTTTGTGAGATGGCCATGTTATTATAATTTAAATATTCCAGTGTAGAATTTCAAAGAAAGAAGATCAAAGAAAATCTTATTTGAATCTTCTTTCTTTGAAACTGTAACCCTTTTCCCAAGTATGATTTTCATAAACGGCTAAAAATAACATAATTCTATTTTACAATACCTAATTCAATTTTTTTCTAAAATCGAGTTGAATGACGTGCAATGGGAGAGGCCTATGTCCAGCAGTGGACTGCTATAGGCTAATGATGATGAATCGAAATTTCCTACACATGAATCATATTTCACTTCATCATTATTTATGCAAGGAAAATATCCTCGTGTATCGGTATTCACATCTTAGAGTGTCCTCAATTCCTTTCCTTATAATCAATTTCGAAGAACTTCTGGTTTGAGTACGTCTTTGTTTAAAGACAAGAAGGCAGTAAATGTTGTTTTATGTTTCGCTGTTAAGAAAGGAAGACTTTCGTTTAGTTCGTCACTACACGTGGCTTAAACCGTGAAAATGTCCTGTATAGGTATTCCCAGCTCTTATTTAACTACTTTTCACCAACATCTTCCACCGTCCATGATACTAATAGCAGATTTGAAAGAAACCAAAGAAATAACAATGTTTTATTTGGGACACACACAAGAAATACAAATTTACTATTTGTATTTCTTGTGTGTGTCCCAAAAAAAGGAACATTTAAAACAAACAAAGTTACAAAATATACTACAGTGGTAGCGTAGTTTAGTATAGTTTGTATTTAATTATTTGCAGAAATCTATTTGGAAATCTAATGTTAGATGTTGAGAATATTAAATCAAAATATCAACAGTTATTCATCATTTGACTTGAGAATAGCCAGCAGATAAAATTGAATAGCCATCAGAAGCCGTAGGTTTGAGTTTTCTTCGCAGTGATTGCATGTCCCCATGTACTCTCCATTGAATGTACGTAATGATAGTTTCATTAGATGTAATCTTCGCATTTTTCCCTCTCGCTGGTAATCGAATGGCTGCGGTGCCCACGGCAGGGCCCCCATCAGCTGACCCACATCAGCGCCGGAGTATTGACCTCTGGCGATGTATAAATATAAACCAGTTCAGATTTTTCTCAAGCACATTTTTGAGAGGCTATAGCTGTAATTAAGTAATGTGTAATGTCAACTTTATTTATATTATTGTACCAGTTTTCCTTTAGAAGGCTGGACAAGAACTGTAAAAAAGTTCAAATGAGAGTACAAGTCAAGTTTTTTTTTGTGCTGTCATTGTAGGAAAAAACTAAAGTCTATAATTAAAACACTAATGAGATCAATCTTTTACTGTATTCGATTATGCAAATCTTTTAATTACATGAGTAGTCGAGATCTTCGGCCGTTCGCGACTTCTGTGATGAGCAATTAAAATAATAAAATAAATAAAATTCAAAACTTACTAATGTATGTTAATAATTCAGGAACCACCACCATACATTACTGGTGTGTTAATTGATTTGTTCAACCTCTATAATAAATCAGTTACTTTAAATGTAATGGGTAATTCTTCGCGTGCATTCTTGCATTCATTAGTCGCTACTCAACGTCAAATAGAAATGTATTTATTCAGATTTTTTTGTTTTGAATTAACATCAAATGAAATTGAAATATGGTATATAGACAAGTCAAAAACTATTTAGAGAATTCGACGATACAGCATTACGGAATGATGAATTATAACATTAGTTAGATTTACTTTGACATGCTTATTAATTTTCTTATATATTTATGACTAGGTAGGTATTTAAAAACATTTCCCAACCTCGTTCATTCTTTTCAAGACAACATGACCCGCGATGACCACTTAATTTACTTCTGGGAACTTCCACAGATCTTTGAAGTGATAAAAAATTTGATTTCCTTTGGTCCAAAATAGGAATAACGAACTTAGGCACCGCCACGTTAAGTATGGTCTCATCTTATTTGGTCGTCCCAGTTTTTATGATGACATTACATATTTGTGGTGGTAAGTATTGCTAGTAAGTGCCTAGATGTGTCATGTACGAAGTTCAAACAACGAGTTAGTGGTTCGTCACGTCAAGTTTGTCTTGGTTCTTTGAATTTAGCACGTATCTGTGTCGTGACGTAGGGGTCGAAGACATTTGCCGCTTTGCTTTCTCATTAGAGCGTTACATTTCTGTAAGTGTCATAATGTCTGTATTGGCCGACAGTTTTCAAGTATTGTTTTAACTTTTAGACGCAAATGTTTTAAAAGAATATTTACATTTGACACTATAAGTTAATGAGCAATCTCTAGATTCTCGAGCTAATATTATGTTGTTTGCTCTATATAACAAGTTAGCACGCGTATATTTATTGTATGCCAAGACTTTTCCTTTGCAACATATTATAATGTTTCCACTGCTGGGACACAGGCTTCCTCTCGGTGAGAGGGAGTGGCCTTCATCCACCACGAAGGGCCCAGTGCGGGTTGGTAGATGTCACATGTCTTCGAATTTTTGTTTCTAGGACCTCCCGGTTTCCTCACGATGTTTTCCTTCGTTTTGAGAGCAGCCTCTACAACATATCTAGTTGACATGGTGAAAGGTTGAGTTTCATAGGTCCGGCTTTGCTGAGTCTGTTGGTGAAAAGAGATTATTTCTTCATTGTTGAAAATCCTAAACCTTCGGGGATGTCAGATATGGACATCCTTTTTTTTTGTTCCTCCCACAATCGACTGACGAATGCTGTGTCATACCAATTTTTTATACCATTTTATTTACTTCAAAAACCTAATGTTAAACATTTAAATTGACATTAGCAGTGGTACCTACGTGTTGACGTCCCGTCGTGTTCTCCTTAATAACCATCTGAAGTTTTAATGTCCATTACATGTGTTATTATGGCGAACTCGTTACAGGCAATACATGGGCAGTGTTGGCATTTACAAAGGTACTTGTTAAGAATCAACAATGTCGTGGGGCTAGTATTTGTGGGACGAGCAGGATACAAACCGGTCCGGCGCAGCCCTCCCGGTAAAAACTAACATCCTACCAGTACTTATGGCTAGCTACTCCTTAAGGCACGGTTCGATATCTTGTTCTTTAATAGCGCGAACAACTGTTTTTTGCAAATTTTCCGGGAAATTACTTATGTGATCTTTCGTTCCTTATTTTTTTTTAGTTTTCCTGAATGCTATTCCCAAAAAGTGTTCAAAACTATTGTTCAATTAAAATATAGATACATAATCAGCCCATAACGTTCCCACTGCTTGTTTACAGGCCTCCTCTCAGTGAGAGGGAGTGGGCCGTAATGCACCACGCGGACCCAGTGCGGGTTGGTAGATAAAATATAGATAGCTCTTATGTAAATCTCCTATGGCTGAAATGGATCTACCACTTGACCAAAAACTTAAACTTCGAAACTGTCAGTTACATTAATTTTCAGGAAATGGTAATGTACCTATTTTGTGGTGTAAAGTCCACCACAAAACAGGTAGCTGTTGCAACATGCAAATGTATGATTCACTTACACACAAATCTCAATAATAAATAGTTATACTTCATACATATACATATGTACTCACCTTAGTTTACTTTACGTACCTCTTAGCACCTTTCTCACTTGACGAGTTTTAAACAAACATTTTTATGTTCTTCCGGAAATAGTTCAACACTTAATACAGCTTGACTTATCGTCTTTACTTAATACTCAACTCGATATTTCTAACATAAGTATTGCAACATGTCTATACTGGTTCTTCGACAAGTTATCTGTAAGTTCTGTAACTTAACGAATTAACTGACATCCGTGTAGTAACTTGGATTAAACTTGTAACCTGTCAAGGATAAGAAGATTAAATAAAAGGCAGATGTGGGTTCAATCAATTTTATTAAATACATAGCCAAAGACATATTTACAGATAACGGCGCCTAAGGAACTCAATGGATTGACGAATGTCAAAATGCGTAATGCTAATGTAGGGAAATAGAGAAAAATTATAGGAAAGGAGTTAAACATTATGTCATCGTATAACTTATTTCAGTTACCACACCGTCTTTAAGTGTCTACTTTAGTATCTAATAATATCACGACTCAGTGCAAAAGCTTCCTAAATTCCTGAAAACCGATATCTTCATGTTGCGAATGCTTCGTGGTCAACAGTATATACATTTCACAGTTTCTCTTTTTCCTCAATTAAGGCATAAAATCGCTATATCATCGTTTGGTAAAGTGATGCCACAACCACGTTCATATTAACCAGCAATGTTGATTGCAGAACGTATAAATAATGACAATCCACTATCTCCAAGCTAACGAAGGATAGAACGCCTATTTCCTTTACAGGATGTTATTACACGCGCGGGATAATTATGTAGACACCCGCTTTATTTTCATGATGATTTAAATATAATCAAACATACTCATAACTAGTGTCTTGGATCGTCCTTCGGAAAATATGTGAGTTATTTTTTCAAACACTAGGTAATTGAAAACCTATTTGAAATGTAACGTCATGGCAATGTCTGATATTGTTTTTTTTTTGTAGGTATCCAATTACATCAGCTGTCATGATTTGTTATCGATAATGTAATGGTCGGAGACTTGATTAGGTATTCAGAAACCGGGGATTATTAAGCTAAGCTTTAGCCTTTTTATTACAGTTTTGTTCCGGGCGATTGTACCCGCTATATGGCGTTATATTCCACCTATTTCTACACTAACCTAAAACTGTCTCCGGTAAACTGTAATAAGTCCAAGACAGCCACCGCCCAACCTTCCGGGGACCACAGGCGTGACGGCTACATTACCCATACAAACAAACACACTACAATTACATAAACTTTACTGTACAACGTTAAAAACCAGTACCCAGTACAAGTACCTAGCTACCTTAAACAATTGATGACTGCAATAGAAATGATAAATGGCAGCGTGGGTAATAACAGCGGGAACGACATCAAATCACTAAGTAATATAACATTGCACTGCATTACACAAGAGACGGTAATTTTGCGACGTAGATCGCGGCCAGGCGCGCCGCTTGCGCACTTCCAAACATAGAGTAAGGAAACCAGCAGTACCTACTTCGAATACTGCTGTAATTACGCTAAGGCAAGTGTAGACTACGAGCAAGTATGTAAATGCGTTTGTGCATGTGCTCTGATGCCGATGCTTTGGTAAAAAAACATTTCATTGTGCAATTGCTTAGATCGTGTTCCGACTCTATTTATGATGGTATTTAAAATATTTTCAATCCGTATAGAAATCTAATTGGCGATGGTTAATCCAGTGGCTTGTGATAGCGTAACGGCCGCGAGTTACGAGTTGTAGGTTCGAACCCAGGTAGGCGCTTTATTACTTTGTCTAAATTATTTCATTACCACTGCTCTCAAAACGGTGAAGGAAAACATCATCATCTAGAACCAAAAAATCGAAACATGTGACATCTACCAACCCCAACTGGGCCCGCGTGGTGGATTACAGCCCACTCCCTCTCGAAGATAGGTGGTCTGTGTTCTCAGCAGTGGGAACATTATAGTCTGATTATTTGATCCAGTGGCAAGAATAATCTACTATAGCAGTTCTTTTCGGCCTTGTTAACAAATTATTCTTGTCCTTGGTTTTTGAAAGCCTATTTAAATTCATTGTACTTAATCTATTGTCAAATATCATGTCAAGCGACTTGATTGGCTATTGTTGTTGCTCCTGTCCATCAAGCAATCATAACCAGTTAGATTTGCTGTTCAAAGCCTTGATATAGATTTCAAACCACTGTAAGCCACAGAAGTTAGCCATAATCAATTATAGTGACAGTTTTTACAGCCACCAGGAGTATGTTGAAAGCAGTTGACCCTGATTTCAGCGCATTCTGTAGTAGACGAAGCTGTAATGAAGGATTATAAGAGCATTAACGTTGGAGTTAGATTTCATGGTTACATTAGACCTCGCATACTCGTAATTAATTACGCAGTCTTACCCAGCCTTATGCAATACTCTGAAAAACGCCAGTACATAATGCTTTTTCAGCCACCAAGCCGTCAGTGTTTCTGTTTGTATAAGTGCTGGTGTAAGAACAGGTGCATGAGACATTTTAGTTTGTATCTGGGATGCAATACCAAAGGCGATGATGACCATCACTCATCATCACGTTGGCCGCCTGCTTCTTTTAGCATGTCACAATCTGTACTGAGTCGACCTAGAACTTAGCTATGAGTTTGGTATCCCAGTAGCGTCCATCAACTCCTGTAACGTGCAGGCATCAAGTCACGATATCAGCCGGTCTATTCTGCAAAAATCTTACCGTGAAAGTGTAGGTGAAGTGAGCTTGAAGTAAGCTGTCATTCCACCTGATGCTTGGGGTTGACACCATTGACAGCTCACTCGAAGCTCACTTCACAACGATAGATCCTGCTTACTTGTCACCAAATAAAATAAAACTATTCGTAATTTACACGAACAAACTTCAGTACTCTGCCTACACGTCCATTTTCAGTTTTATTCTTTGACAGCGGAGGCGCGGCGGTGGCGGGCGGTGGGAGGTGGAAGTTGCGCGGGAGTGGAGCGAACCGCTGCGCTGTCACGGTCAAGGACAGTATTAGCTGCTACGGACACTATTATGATTACACTTGTCGTACTGTTTTATACTACTGTTATGTGCACATGTTACGTACTTAATTTATTACTTAGTTGATTCGAGTTTTATATAGAAATGTACTATGTATTACGTCTTGTTCGAATGTTTTATGTAAATGTTTTATGAATTGCTGCATGATGTTGTTGGTACAAGAGTTATGAATATTTTTTTCCTGTGACTTACGTGGTAGAAAACATGGGATGGAAACCTTGGACCCAATGCAGCAATGTGGTATGAAATCGTCAATGCATATAGAACAAGCTTGATGAATTTTTGTCAATGCTCCCTGCTTATTTATTCATAGGAAAGTTTACAGTTTAATATGCATTACCTTTTAATATCTATTTCTTACACAGGTTGCGGCATCATGCAGCGGTTTTCCTGTTCATCACAATACCTACCATATTTTTCTAAGAAAATAAGGAGGTAAACTGATCATAATATTTGACCATTGTACTTACTCGTATATATTGTTTCTCTTAGATAGTCCATACAATTGGACCTCACGGTTTATAATCCTCAAGATTATAAATTCTTGCGTCAAATATTTTTAGAGAATGTCTTTCGTGACATACAGTCAGACAGAGATTGAAGTAATAACTTTAATGTTTGACTAGTTTAGTTTTAGCACCAATCTCTTTAAGGTGGATGCTCCAAGGTAGCCCGCGAAATTTAAATTTTCTTACGTTTTTTGCAATTTGCTGGTCAGTACGTACTAAGTTGTACGTCGATTAAAATATGATTCGCGGCCGTAACAAAAATGTATTTACAGAATTATAATCATTAGAATCAGTAATACAACTTGTTAAGTTAGCATAATCCTAAAATGTCAAGATTTCATGAAATAATCGTTCAGTAGGATTACTTGATCTTAGAGAGTTGTGTTGATGACTTTAATGATTATAACTCTATAAATACATATTTGTTACGGCCGCGAATCATATTTTAATCAACGTACAACTTAGTACTGGCCAGCAAATTGCAAAAAACGTAAGAAAATTTGAATTTCGCGGGCTACCTTGGAGCATCCACCTTAAGCTAAGTCGATGAAAAGGTGTATCATGTTCCTTACAGGAAGTGACGTTAGAGCTCATTAAAACCTATTACTATGCTATGAAGCAATTACAATAATCCAACAACTAAGTATGTCTCTACCATTAAGGTTTTATAGTTTGCTATAAATTAAAAATAATTTAATTTTTATGTTTGTCATAAAAGTACCGCTTTTAGCGTATGTGTTAATCTCAAGTTGTTACTGAGATATGAACTCTTTTAAAGCCTTCCATAGTTTATTGATTTTGTTTTTTTTTAAAGGATGTAAATGGAATAATGTGCAAGCTTAATATACAGGTGAATAAAAGCTTTTGTTGTGGAACTCTTTACAGAGTCTATGATGATACAGAATCGTCGAAGGCTTAACGATTCAAGAGTAAAAGATCGATGATCGATAGTAAAAAAAAAAAAAAAAAATTCTGCAATTAATACAAATTCGTATAACACACAGCTGGACCTGACACTCCTTCTAACAAAAGAGCCAGGGGATTAATTACGATTTAATACTAAAAATATAAAAAACCCCAGCTATTAAATTAAGGAAAATGTTGCCATCCTCAATTTTAAGATAAATGTAATGCTCGTTAACGGTATTGTTATTAACAGAGTAGTGAAGTTGAAGCTTGACTCTAACAACCTGACCCAATTGCTCTTGTTATAGACTTATAGCCAGGTCTAAGACTCATCCTGAAACGGTAAATCTCGTCACCACCATAAAAGACCAAGTTTTTACTACCACGGCGAGTACACGCAGTATCCGGCAAGTGTGTGAAGAACCGGCTACCACACCACTGTGACTGATAGAATTAACATTAGATGGTAATCGTTACGTACACATGACGATATACTAAACTGTACATTTCAAGTACAAGCTAACCTCGCATTATATACGCCCTACGTACAAAGACAGGTCAGCTTTAACTGGAAATGTACCTATAACTTGATGTGTCGTCGAGTGTACTCTGGGAATCTTATAAGAATGAATTGTTTTTTATTCATATGAATCGCGATAGCTGTTCACTAGATTTTTTTACGCTGTTGATTCACATTAAGTTAATAGTCAACATTCTTCGGCTTTTTTTTTGTAAATTTATTTCGGTGGAAGCACCTGCCGTCTTTGTTTGTTAGATAATTACTAGCTTGGTTTTAGAAGTCAGATGATTTGACTTAATTTTGCGCTTTGAATTAAAATATCAATTTAAACTTTGTCTTGATCCAGTCTATTTTGGTAGATTATTACTTTTTACACAAACTTCTTCCTACTTTAGCTTAACATCTTCATAATATTGATTCATCATCTGCCTAGCCTTTTCCCAACTATGTTAGGGTCGGCTTCCAGTTTAACCGGATGCAGCTGAATACCAGTATTTTACATGGAGCGACTGCTATCTGACCTCCACTACGATACCCCTTGGTAGGAGTGGTTGTCAGACTTTCGGGTTTCTGACAATCCGTAACGACTGTCAAAGATCCACGAATGGCAGCCGAGACCAACGGCTTTCCGAGGCACAGAGGGGTCTTGGTATGTGAAGATGGTCACCCATCCATGGACCAACCGCGGCAAGCGTAGCTTAACCTGATCGATCGACCCATGCGGCTGTTATTACTTAGCCATAGGCCAAAATATTGATTATTATGACAAAATAATGAACTAAATAAGCCACATTTGGAAGATTGATTCTTCCCACGAATACCACAAATTGTACCTACTCGGAATGGAAATCCTCCACAGGAAATGATCTGCCCTAAATCAAGTCGATGGCATTTTATTGATAGAGAATGGAACGGCGAGGCTTTTCCAATGTCGACGTGCTTTGTCACTTTGTGGTCTTTCGTAATAGCCTTCCGAAATAGAATTCGTGTAATTTAAGGCTTGGTTCAACAAAAGTTTCATATTGGGTTCTTGGTCCGAAAATAATTAAAAATCTATGCACATCTGTTTCAACAATGTTATTTTATTCGTATTTATGATTATAAAATTGGTCAGATTTTATTATTTGGACTCCGCAGGTCTTATTATAATGAATTTGTCTGAGTGGACTTGGCAAGAGTAATTCTTTAGGCTCTGCGATGGGCGTTGACTGATGAATCCTTGTGAAGCATCGTTCAATCATAAAACACAAACAATCTTCGTAAATGTAAAATTGAAAAATACAGAGGCAGATTCAACAATATTTTCCCAGTATCCTTAAACCAATATCCAATATTACTCATTCGAAAATCATCAATTTGGTTCAGTTTAAATTGAAGACAAAAATACTTGGCTAGTTGAATTTTTTGTTAGTGAAATAAATTGAATAGACTGGTACTTATACTTTAAGAGGAAAATAGGCTGCCAAAACTGTGCACATTGAAAATAAACTCATTAGCGGATGTATGTAGGATATAAAGATATCTACCTAAAACATTACAACGGCACAAAAATCTAATTTTAATTATTTTCTGCAGGAGGCCCTAATTGTGGTGTCCGCGTTGATTATTGACGGGCTCTTCACAGTTCAATTTTAAATGGTTTTTATTTACAAATGACTGGCTTCAGTTAATAAATACGTCGTAATTATGCGAGTGCTGTGACCCCGTTCGAGACGCGGAGACGCGGCGAATCGGAGATAAAGGCTGGTCCAGTCGTGGAGCACAAACATAAGATCTGTCAGCAATCCATCAGTTCGTTTTTGTTGCTATTCAGCACACGTGTGGAGGCGTTTGTACAAACGGCTTCACACAATGGCTAACCTTGGGCTTGAAGTTCATTAATGGCACAGTCGAGTACTTGATCCAATTTGTACGGACTTTTTTTTACCAAGTACACGAATAACATGGTTATTTAGTGATCAACGGCTATTGTTTGCGGTTTTCATTGTGTAGTTTATTTGTACATACTCGTAATGTGCTGAGAAAATTGATTTTCTTATACTTAGCGCCATCTACAGACTTAACCCGGAAACAAAATCTGCAGTAAGAAAATATTAACTTAATATTCTATGCAATATTAATTTGTCAATAGGTAAGTAACTACATAAAATTGGCAGCTTAAGTTCATTGCTGCAATAAATTTTGATAACCCATTGCTCTTGCTAAATTATTAACTTGAAGTTATATTTGTAACATAACAAAGAACATTAAATTATAATATTTTTGTTCAAAAACCTTGGCCGTAACATGTACAGACGCCAGCAGGTCACGCTACCCGAAACTGGCAAATTTCCCCAATTAACCTTGAACCTTGATGCTTTAGCGATAAAGTTGAAAATATACTAAATAAATTTGACAGATTGTAGTAGCTTGAAGTGCTGGCGTTTGTGCCTAACTAATAATATAATAAAAATGCGAATTGGCCAAGACTACTAATATAAACTAAGGCGAAATGAATAGCTCGTACAGTTAGGTGGTTTACAGCAGATCTATTGCTTCATCATAAAGTATCCAGTCAACGTTAATAATCATCGCCACTAACTTAAATCGATCCTTAATTAACATCCATGAAATACATATAATATCTGTTGCAGGTATACTGGTAAAATGGTTGTATTAAGAAAACTCTAGAAAAGTCTGTGAAATATATTGTAAGCCGCTCGCGTTTTCCATGAAGATCAATATTTCAGGTATTGCGTCATCTCTTTTATTTCGCTTGTGGACCATATTATAATCTAATAGGTATTACCCCGATACCTATTACCCCGCGTCCTAACCAAAGGGATTGTTCGCGCGAATACGCGACTGTCACGTTCATATAATTACTTGCTCGGAAAACTGGAACGGGCCCTCTGTTGGCGCGACCACGCGTTCGGGATCGCCGAACAAAAAGTGACATATGAACGTGACGATCGCTTAAACTCGCGCGACGATCGCTTTTGGTTAGGACGCGGTCGTAGAATGTTTTTAGAGTTAGAATCGAAAAGAATCATTCAATCTTAACACTTTGAAGGGCACTATACGGCTATAACCGTCATAACTTATATTGTTTCTCGTTTACCGCGCTGGAAGCTGTTAACAGACATAAAATAAATGATCACACCATATTCAGAATGTAGCTGCTACATATCCACGGTTTTGTACTATAAAAGTAATTGCTGAATTAAGTTTACTATATTACACATAAATAGAAGTAGATTTACGAAGTGGTCTTTACAGGTGGTTATACCGTAATATACACGTAAAACGTTTTACGCGTTTCTAAATTATGTTGAAAAAACTACACGCTTTCAGCAATCATAATAAAATAAGTGTTTGAAGTTGAGGGAAAAATAAGCAAGCAAGTGTAGTAATAATACTAACTGCCGCATTTAGAAGGTTTATAAAACTTAACGAATGATCCCAGGCATATTAGCAAGTATGTCCAAGGCGATTGCCTCGTTGGTGTAGTGCGCGTAAGCACTGATGAGTGTTATTAGGTTTTTGAAGTGAAAACCTCTTTGGCGGCGTTGTGCACTTTGTGATGGGTATAAAATGTTTAACTCGCGTCAGGACACGTGACCTGATCGAAAATTCGTAAGACGGAGCTCGCGTCAGGACCCGTGACCTGATCAAAAATTCGTAAGACGGAGCTCGCGTCAGGACACGTGACCTGATCGAAAATTGTAATGTTCTGAATCTGTCATATTTTTGACCGACAAGTTAATGATTGATTATTATATCTTAACATCTGTGAGTGCGGCAGTAAGAGTGCAAAAATGCTAATTAAGCTACAGGCACAGTAGAATCTCAAAGGGATTTCTTGCCTTCGCGCCGAACGACGATTAGATTCCTTTGCATTTATAAATATTTCATGAAGAACAAACTCATTTTATTTGATTACTTAAATCAGACTATATTAATTGGATGCGGCGATACCGATGCAAATTTCAATGGCAAGACATTGCAATCAAAGGGCAGTAGTACAACAGTTTGATGAAGACATAAATGAGTTGATTTCTAGCAAAGAACCATCTGAGGACCTTGAAAACCTTTAAGAAAATTCCAGAAAAACACAATATTTAAGTAGAAATATGTACCTACAATCGGTTCGTACAAATCCGAGGGAGATAATGAACAAATCAGTGTTTTTTCAATTGCTAAGCACTTGGTACGTATGCGCAAAGCAATTTTTGTACAGGTGAGTAATTTTAATTCACACATATTTTTGGCACTCTACGATAAATAAGCAAGTATGATCGTCTATACTTTTTATACTGATTCTCGAAATACTTAATACATATTTTTGACAATTTTCGCAATGTAGTGAATGGACAAGTTTGACGCAGTTATATTACGCATGTCACGATGCAGGGGTAAGGTATACCGGGCCAGGGCACGCCACGATAGCGGCGGTAAGACCCCTCTTTGAGGAGTGGCTAGAGAGGCGTCACGGCGCTCTCACCTACCGCCTGACGCAGGTCCTCTCCGGACACGGATGTTTCGGGAGGTTCCTGCACATAATCAGGCGGGAGGAGACGCCCGGGTGTCATCACTGCGAGGATCGCCCAGAGGACACGGTGGAGCACACGGTGGAGGTCTGCCCCGCTTGGGCAGAGCACCGCCGTGTCCTCGTAGAGGCGATCGGCAGCGGCGGCGACCTCTCGCGCCCGGCCCTGGTGCAAGCCATGGTCCGGGGCGAGAAGGAGTGGGAGGCGGTCACCTCCTTCTGCGAAGCAGTCATGCTAGCGAAGGAGGTGGCGGGATGGGCGAGGGAAAGATCCTCACGCCTCAGCCGCCGAGGGAGACGCTCCGGGCGTCGGGAGCCGCGTGACGACTCCCGGCCACCGTAGGCGCGGGCCTGCGGGCGGAGAGCAATGGGTAGCTCTCCGTCCGATCAGGACCAGGCCCGTGCCGGACGGCGTGTATGTGTTCCACGCGCGCCTCAAAGAGATGTCAGCGTAGTTGACGGGGCCCGACAGGGCCGAAGCCTGCCGGGGTAGCGGGATTGTCCGAAAGGGTTACCGCTGCCCTGGTACGTAAAGGGCTAAGGAAGGAACACGGGTGGGTTTTAGTCAGTAAGAGTCTGACACTCCCTTCTGCTCCACCCAGAGCGGGAGGAGTCATTTGATGATTTCCCATCCACAAAAAAAAAAAAAAAAAAAGGTATACCGGGCCCATCACGACTCAGATTAGCGTAAGAATTAAGTGATGATAACGAGTGATAACTGGAGCTTCAATAAGGTACTCTGCTACTGTAAACAATAAAATAACTAGAATAGGTACGCAGGGGTTAAAATCTACTGTCAGTTTAATGATTGAACGTTCAAATTGTGCTTAGAATTGTGGTTGGCAAGCCCATATTATGACATCAAAATAAACCAAATCACCACGAATTCCAATAGTTTAACCCATTCTTCTTCCATACCTTCTCAAGAGTTGGACAGGTATGAGCAATTATCGTTTAGCTAATGAGACAGGGACACTCCTGCCTACAACCCCGACTAGCATGTGGCAGTTACGTTTAAAAAATGAGACTTCTGCTAATTTAAAGCTCTTTAGGTAACGCCGTTCTTCGATTTATTATGTGCAGATAAATGGCCGTAATTTGCACAGCTGCTGTATATCGCTCGCGGCTCCCGCGCATAATGTATGCGTAGGCAAGCGATTGATGGACGAACAGTCGTTTTCATTTACACATGTGGTCTTAATAGGTTGAAAACTATCTGTTAAGGTAATTTACTTCGATATTGTGTCTCTTGGGAAATTATTTTGTCATTTTTGTGGTATTGTCATATTGTGTGGTTTTGTTTTACCTATCAAAAATGAAATCTGAATTATTTTCGAAAGCAAACAGGAAATCCTAATAAAAATAATCTGGCTCTTTATTCGCCGCCATTCATATTAAATAGTAGTTTATATTAAATAATAGTAATAGCAGTATGCAATAGTTTCAAAATCAGAACTTGGATCCTTTCCCTTGTAAACAGCAATATCTGCTAGATATTGCTGTTTACAACGGAAAGGATCTTTGGACAGAATAATCAATAATTTCAAATAGTTTATGGGCATGGGTTGCTTACTAATTCTTAAGATGAGAATTGTTTTGCAAGATTATGGAATAGCTTTTTAACTACATTCTTTTAAGCTAGAATAAATGAGACATGGAGTCTCATTTATTTTAGGTTGAAAGAAAGAGTTTATCCGCCTATATTCTACACTAGCTGCGCACCGCGGTTTTACCCGTATTAGTATCGATCCCGTGGGAATATCGGGATAAAAAGTATCCTATGTCCTAATCCAGGGCAGGACATCTACCAAAATGCCAAATTTCATCCAAATCCGTTTAGCCGTTTTAGCGTGAAAGTGTAACAAACAAATATGGGTACAGAAGATCAAATCTTTTCTCTTTATAATATTAGTTTAGATAAATAGGGTAATCCTAATAATGTTGATTCTTAATTTTAATTAACATACACGTAATTACTGTTTAATTTCTACTCGTAATTATCTTAAAATTATGTTCTTGCGGCTTTTACTAAGGGACGAGTGAGTTACATTATGATATCTTCATGCATCTCTGGCCTATGCCGCAAAAATATATGCAACATTATTAAGCACCCAAGTAATGCGTGTAGTGTACATGTTAAATTATGTTGTACATTTTATATTTCATATTGTAGGTACATGTTGTAATAATTCTCCCGCTACATACCTACATGAAACATAAAATATAAGTACCTACATCACAGGCTTTTAATAATAATAAAATAATAATACTTTAGAATATTGTACAAAAACAAATTAACACTAATATATAATGTTTTCCTTCACAAGTATAGAATACGAAAAAATATAGAAAAAGGCAGGAGCTCATTGGGCATCAAAAAATTCGTCCGCATCACTGTCAATGGGATAAGTGCCCAAAAGGCTGGCAGCATGTATATTGTTATTACATGTATGACAACATGCAGTGTGTGTACACGGTAAAATATAAAACACTATTACTTTTAGTGCCCATACTCGCGACCTTCTCGCGTCAACGGCAGAAGCAACTACTGCCGCCGACGGCTGCCGTCAACGCGTGTCGCCGGCAGTCGTCGACAATATGCCACTCGTGTATTCGAGCACCGTACTCAAATACATGAGCGGCACTTTGTCGACGGCTGCAGTTGCTTATGCCGCTCGTGTGTATGCACACCATAAGATTAGGAACACAATACACTACTGTTCAGCATTTCATGAAGTGGACATGACATGACGAGATGAGTTTGGCTTATTCTAATGATAGTCAAAATCAGGGAAATTATTGTTTATCAAAAAGACTACCAACTTCTTGTCGGTATATTTGAATCACTGAAATGGCTGTAACACGGCAAATTAACATAGTGTTTCAATTTGTTATACATTTACTTTTCCTGAATGTACAACAAAAATTATTTAACACCGTGATACTTTTACATAACAACTGCAACACGATACACTGATGTTCACCTTGTCATCAAGTAGATATGATATGACGAAATGAGTTTGTGTTATTTTAATATCACATACGGTCACCAAAGGAGATAAGTAACCAGTGTCTTCGGATGAAGTTGAAGTTTAGTAAGAAACCGATGGATGTTTTCGAATAAAATTTAGTTTAGTTAATAGAAAACAAACAGCTCATTTATCAAATTTAATTTAATTCTAAATTTCGGGTATGTTTGAAGGTTACTAATTACTTTTGGTGACTGTACACGAACGAACCGAATTTTGTCACTGACTCTTCACTTTGCCTAATCGAACATGTGTTAAAACTTTAGAAATACGTAGTATTATTATAAACACGATGTTATTTCACAAGCTGTAATTTTTTTTCCTAATACCGATATTTCTATGTTGCGTGTGCTCATGTGTTGGCATTGTCTAACAAGCTAATTGGGACTTAATAAATTGCTGGCCTTGATATTATTGGTATAACCTTTTATAACAATATACCGTCGCCCTAATTTAACGCAAGACAATGTTTATATTCTTTCTCCAGGATTAGCTTACTGACAGGTTATTGTTATTAACTTATTTATTTATTTTACTTCGATGGTCTTAGTTTATCATTTGTGACTTCAAGTGACAGCTATGTGAACAGAACCCAGCAATGCATAAATATGTAAGCTGTCACGCCCTTTATGCCTGGAGGCTTTAATTTAGGTAGTAAGTTTTTTTTTACATTTTAATTTTAAATAATTATTTTTTAGCTTGAGTACGTATAGTTTTTATTGTATTTGTTGGTATATTGGCGTGGCTAGCTGACATATGGCAAATAATGTAATTTTATGTTCTGGTCTTGTAATGTTAGTTACTGAACAAAGGTACCTAGTATTGTATACAATCAAGTGTTTTCTAACTGAACAGACAGCTGTGCTGCTGGGGAGTTTGTTGCGCCACTTCTTCTTCCCAGCGATAGCACTAGGAAGTTGTGAAGGGCGGGCGTTATCGGGGGACTGTCTTTTGTAATTTTGACGTTCGAAAAGTGCTGATTCTCAGCCTAATTTGAATAAATGACTTTTGATTTTGATTTTTGATTTTGAGTAGCAAACGAAATGGAACATTAGTGTCTTGACTCTTCGAGAAATAGTTTAAAACAAACCGTGAAAACGGTTTCGTGGGGCATAGTTTATAAGCAAGACTTTTGTAAACTTACCATTAATAAAGAAATATACAGGCTGATTTTTTAAAGACCAGCCAAATTTAAGGATGTGGTACAGACCATTAAACTGAACAACTTTCTCCATGGGACAAATAGCGTAATCGCGAAAATTTTATCAACTGTCCCATAGAAAACTTCAATACCTACTCGACCTAAATGTATGGGACGGCTGAATTTTTATTCGCGATTACGATGTTGGTCCCATGGAGAAAGTTGTTCAGTTTGATGGTCTGTACCACATCCTTAAATTATAATAATGTGTACCGTACAGATTTTTTTTCACGAAAGTATCAGCCTATGTTACCCATTTCCAAATCTCTAAAGAGTTTACTGTACGGTCTTCGTACACTCTTGAGTACCTGCACCTGGGACCTTTTTAAGTTTACTGTACGGTCTTCGTATACTCTTGAGTACCTACACCTGGAACCTTTTTAAGTTTACTGTACGGTCTTCGTACACTCTTGAGTACCTACACCTGGAACCTTTTTAAGTTTACTGTACGGTCTCCGTACACTCTTGAGTACCTACACCTGGAACCTTTTTAAGTTTACTGTACGGTCTTCGTACACTCTTGAGTACCTACACCTGGAACCTTTTTAAGGTCACATTGCATCAGCCTATAACGTTCTCATTGCTGGGACACAGGCCTCCTCTCGGTGAGAGGGAGTGGGCCGTAATCCACCACGCGGGCCCAGTGTGGGTTTGTAGATGTCACATGTTTTCGAAATTTTTGGTTCACCGGGACATAGTGGTTTCCTCACGATGTTTTCCTTCACCGTTTTGAGAGTAGTGGTGGTGAAATGATTTACACAAAGAAAACGCCTGCACCTGGCTGGGTCCGAACCCACGACCTCAATCGTAAGTCGGGGCCATTACCACTGGGCCACCACTGCTCTCTCAAGTCACATTGGCAACAATATTAAGAAGCAAACGGGACTTTCCAAACAGTTTTTCGAAAAAAAAACTTACGTTACACGTTGCCATGGTAAACCTTTTTGAAATACCATAACTACCTTACCCATACGTAACTACCTTAGGTAGGCTTAGGTAGTTACGAGTATGTATGGTTATCAAAACATCTAGTCATACCAATTTACATTCTGAAATGTTTTCAGGCAAACAAAATTAAAAAATATATTTAGACTTATGTTTTCTCATCTAGCACATATTACTATTCGTTTTACAAATTGCCCTTGAAAAAACCTGACCTTGAGCTCAGTATAGGAAACAAAACGGCATATCTATTCTGAATGAAGGCGGTCCGTTGGTCGTGGTGTAACGCGAACGATAGGCCAAGGCCGTGTGACATAACACCTTACGTGTCGCGCCGTTAGCTGCGCGCGCGCACCGCTACGCACCGGCTTTAACGACGATCCAAGCTTTTTATGCGTATGCACTTACTTGCGGAGTTGTGGCTGCTACGTAGCGCAGTTCAAATTTATTAATAAACTTGAATTTTATTTTTATAATGTTTTAATATTGAATGTTGTTGGTACGTAATAGGCGCTATGTGATAAAGATATTATTTATTTTAATTAAAATTGTTTCGCTCAGACGTTTATTACTGTTTTATTTATTTATTTTATTAATAATTTCAGCACATCATTATTTTGTCCGCGCTTTAGTACCGTTTGCACAGTTTTATTTTAAAAGAACTCTAGAAAGATAGTATTTAGTAAGACAGATTAGAGCAGTCTTCAGAGCAATCAGTTAACATCCCTATTTCCATTTCTAATTAGTGAACGAACAAATCTCCTTCCTCATCGATAGTAGCATAGCGTGATGAGAATTCAAATGTTATCTGACGATTAATGACTTGCTATTCATATAAGACAGGTTTCTAGTCTGTTTCATAAAGATTACTCGGAAATTACTCATTTGAATGGATCCATAATTATGCGTCAGCTACAAGTCATTCCGACATTGGTATGCATTATTTTCCGATTTGATAATCATTTTAATAGAACTAATTAAAATATGGGCTTGGGTACATAGACAAAGACATGCCTATTCAAGTGTGCTACTGTAGTTCTATTTGCTTAAGATGTAAATTACTCCTGAAAAACCGATTGTTAGATCGATTGTTATTATTTTTCAGTTGATTATTATTTCTAGGTACAGTCTATATAGTGATGAAAAACCCAACAATACTTTGAGATACTGCACTATAAGATCTCGCACTATAAGATCTCCCGCGCCGAAGGGTGGTCTCCGCTGAAATTGGTCGCCGTGGCTGAAATTCGGTTTGGAAGACTTTGTATAGTGTTGTCTTTTCATCTGCAAACAAAAGTTATACTTTCAGTTGCTATTTACAATATGTTAGTAGGTACATATTTTACTATAAAGTATGTAGCAGGAAAAGTAGATGGAATGGAATTACGGCGATATAAGACACATAATAAATTAAAACGATAATCAAAACATGCTCTTTTTTTAAATTAACCTACGCTGTCGCCCTCCTGGGCAAAGGCCTCCCTCTATTCCTTCCATCTTTTGCGAGCCCGCGTGTCCTCCTTCCAGTTTTGACGGAACCTATCATGATTATTTTATTTTATTATTTTATGTACACAAAATCCCATATACAATATATACATACATAATCAGCCTATAATGTTCCCACTGCTGGGACACAGGCCTCCTCGCTTGTGAGACATACAAACATACATAGGGGTTAAACTGAGAGGTCCCCCATCACCCTTTTTTTTTTTTTTTTTTTTTCAGGATGGGAAATCATCAAATGACTCCTCCCGCTCTGGGTGGAGCAGAAGGGAGTGTCAGACTCTTACTGACTAAAACCCACCCGTGTTCCTTCCTTAGCCCTTTATGTACCAGGGCAGCGGTAACCCTTTCGGACGATCCCGCTACCCCGGCAGGCTTCGGCCCTGTCGGGCCCCGTCATCTATGCTGACATCTCTTTGAGGCGCACGTGGAACACTTACGCGCCGTCCGGCACGGGCCTGGTCCTGATCGGACGGAGAGCTACCCATTGCTCTCCGCCCGCAGGCCCGCGCCTACGGTGGCCGGGAGTCGTCACGCGGCTCCCGACGCCCGGAGCGTCTCCCTCGGCGGCTGAGGCGTGAGGATCTCTCCCTCGCCCATCCCGCCACCTCCTTCGCTAGCATGACTGCTTCGCAGAAGGAGGTGACCGCCTCCCACTCCCTCTCGCCCCGGACCATGGCTTGCACCAGGGCCGGACGCGAGAGGTCGCCGCCGCTGCCGATCGCCTCTACGAGGACACGGCGGTGCTCTGCCCAAGCGGGGCAGACCTCCACCGTATGCTCCACCGTGTCCTCTGGGCGATCCTCGCAGTGGTGACACCCGGGCGTCTCCTCCCGCCTGATGATGTGCAGGAACCTCCCGAAACATCCGTGTCCGGAGAGGACCTGCGTCAGGCGGTAGGTGAGAGCGCCGTGACGCCTCTCTAGCCACTCCTCAAAGAGGGGTCTTATCGCCGCTATCGTGGCGTGCCCTGCGCTGGGTTGCGATAGTCGCGCCTTCCATTCCACCATGAGACCGCGCCGGAGGTCCGTCCGCTCCGCAGCGATTTGCCGCGGGTGCAGAGTTTCCCCCCGACGTAGTGCCTCCGCGCGCCAGTCATACAGGCGCGCGAGGACTATCGCCTCCAGATCCCATGGTGGCAGTCCGGCAAGGAGGCTTGCTGCCTCGCCCGAGATCGTGCGGTACCCCCTTATAAGCCTTAAGGCAACCACCTTTTGGGGCGCGTTCAGATAGTGTGCGGCTCGAAGCCGCAGTGAACGCGCCCACACCGGGGCCCCGTAAAGGGCCATGGACCGCACGACCCCTGCGTAAAGCCTCCGGCAGGAGGCGTTTGGCCCCCTCAGGTTGGGCAGGAGCCGCTTTAGGGCGGCCCCGGCCCGTTCCAGTTTGGGGGCCAAACGTCGGAAATGCTCGACGAAGTTCCACCGGCTGTCGAGGACGAGACCCAGGTATCTCATCGTATTCTCGACGCCGATGTGAACCCCTCCTACCATCAGTTGGGATCCCGAAGGTGGCCCGTACCGAGGCCCATGAAAGGACATGGCCTCGGACTTGTGCAATGCCACCTCGAGACCCAACTGCCGGATCCTTTCCACGACTATCGCAACCCCGCGTGTCATCGCGTCGGCTGCCGCCTGATGTGACCTCCCCTGCGCCAGGACCAGCGTGTCGTCAGCGTAGCAAACTACGCTGACGCCTTCAGGGAGGTCGGCCCGCAGCACCCAGTCGTAACCGATGTCCCACAGGAGCGGCCCCAGAACCGATCCCTGCGGGACACCGCACGACATCTCTCGCCGGTTCCAGTTCCCGTCGCGACCGGGGTAGATGTCGGCTCTGTCCGTCAAATACGCCCCGACTATTCGACGGAGGTAAGTCGGCACCCGGTGATACCGGAGTGCCTCCCCAATGCAGCTCCAGGGCAGGGTGTTGAACGCGTTGGCGATGTCGAGTGACACCGCCACGACCACCCCACCCCGGGACACCGCGTCCCCCGTCGTGAGGGCTCTCACGCGCATGATGGCGTCCACCGTCGAGCGCCCCTTGCGGAAGCCAAACTGGCACTCCGCAAGATCCGGCCCCGTCCTCACCAGGTGCCCGACGAGGCGGCCCGCAATCACTCTCTCAAAGAGCTTGCCGACCTCGTCGAGCAGCACTATGGGCCGGTATGCGGACGGAGAGTCCGCAGGGCGCCCTGGCTTCTGAATGAGGACCAGCTTCCCCGTCTTCCAACGGAGTGGAAACTGGCCTCTCTCCATGCATGCGCTTAAGAGCGCCTCCAGTCGAGGCCCGAGAGCCCTCGAGGCCAGGACCCAGGCTTTACCCGGCAAGCCGTCGAGTCCCGGGGCGGTATTTTTGGCCTTCAGCCTGCCTACCGCCGCTCTCAGATCTACCCCGGTCACTACAGGGGTGTCGTCGTCGTCGTCCGCGTGGTCCGCTTCGGGCACCGCAAATGGCGGAGCCATAGGCGGGGGAGTATGCTCCCCCTGTGAAGGGAACAGAGCGCTCACCACCTCCTCCACCATCTGTGGGCGGAGACTCTGCGTCAGCGGGGGGGCCCATGTGCGGAGTTTATTCCGCACCATTCTGTAGGGGCGCCCCCATGGATCTCTGTTCAGAGTCTCCAGCATCTCCTCGCGGGCCATATCCTTGGCCCGCTGAACAGCCTGTTGGAGGGCGGTCTTCGCCGCTCTGTACCCCTCGTATAGCTCCACCTCCGTGGCTTCCGCATCCGGAGGGCGGATGCGGAGCCTGCGGTGCCTGGTGTACCGGTGTCGCGCGTCGACGCACGCCTTGCGTAGCGCCCCAACCTCCTGCGACCACCAGTACACCTGACGTCGGGCGCATCCTGGCCGGACTCGGGGCATTGCCACGTCACAAATCTCGGACATGGCCTCCCGGAACCACTCCACCTCATCGTCAATATCAGCAGGCCTGTCCGGTGAAAACACCCAGGTCTGCACGATCGAGGCTTCCAGGAGAAGCTCCCGGTCCAGCTGCTTCAGCGCCCACCGCGGACCACTCGGGGCCTGTTGGACCAGCGCGCTAGAGGTCTGGGTGGAGACCTCAAACCGGATATACCGATGATCGGAGTAGGTCTCCACCTCCTCCATGACGCGCCAGTCAATGACCCGCTGTGACAGAGCGGGGCTGGCGAACGAGATGTCCACCACCGACTCGCCCCGCATCCGCACACACGTAGAAACAGAACCCCGATTTAGGACGACCAGGCCTGTTTCCAGAGCCCAGTCCTCCACCATCCTGCCCCGCACATCCGTGCAACGGGAACCCCAGGCCAAATTCTTGGCGTTGAAGTCCCCGAGCACTAGCACGGAGAAGGCGTGGTTTCTGGCGACGACGACACTCAACTCTGTTAAAGAGTTCTGGAACTCGGCGAGAGTTCGGCTCGGAGAGAAGTATACTCCCACTACTACAATCTCTCCGAACCGTGCTGCTACGCACCCCTGTCCCCTCGTGACACCTTCGAGGGACGGGGTACCGGCGGCGGCCGACGAAATTATGGCCACTGAGCCGTTCAGGTCCTCCACCCAGTCATCCCTGGGCGGGACAAAGTACGGCTCAGCGACCACGGCGACGTTAATCGACCACTGCGCCATGCTCTGGAGCAACAGGTCCTGAGCGCAGGCGCAGTGGTTGATGTTCGCCTGGAGAAGGCGTAGTGGAGGAGTTATTACTCCTCCATTTCAGCCCCCCCCCCGGGCCCTATCGGCAGTGGTGGCGGCGGCGGCGGCGGCGGTGGTGGCGGCGGCGGCGGCGGCGGCGGCGGTGGCGGTGGCGGCGACAGTGGCGGCGACGGTGGTGGTGGCGACGACGGCGGAGGGCCTGCCCTTCCTCCTGGCTTCGGCGGGTGGAGCGCAGGACTTGCTCCCCGCCCGGTGATCGGCCAGCTTGCCAGCAGCCGCACATGCGACGCAGTGCGGCGCGGCGTTGCACGAGCCGGCCGTATGTCCGGGCTTGCCGCAGCGGAAGCACAGAGTGCTGCGGTCCTCTAAGGTGCACTGGACGCCCACGTGGTGCCCCACGAGGCATCGATAGCACCTTAGAGGTCTGGGCTCCAGCAGCTTGACCTGCGCTGACACCCAGCCCACCAGGAGCCTTCCACCCTCCACAATTTTCCTCGCCGCCGTCACGGGACAGCTTACCGTTACGGTTCGCATACCCGTGAAGTCAGGACGTAGGGTGCCCGCCTTCACCTGGTCGGTCAGACACCCGCCCGTCCTGACGACGGCGGCTACCACCTCGGCCCCCGTCACCGAGTCATCCAGGCCCACAATGCGGATATCCGCGCACTTGACGGGCCTGGAGACTCGAGCCTCGTCCGCATTGAGGGACGCCCTTAGCTTTTCAGCCAGGGCGTCTGCGGTGGGGCCACTCGTCGCACCGGGGACCTCCAGCATGCGGGCACCAGTGGCGGTCACCCTATGCCGGAGGCCTCCGGTGATCCCCAGCTCCTGGAGATCCACTGTCGCTCTCGCTTTGGTGAGCACGTCGCCGTAGGTCACCCCCCTCTTGACCGCGTCCGGCTGTAGTGTGATGACTACAGCCGCGGTCTTGGGGGAGCGAAGCCTAGCCGCAACGGCTCGCTCCTTGCGGCGCCTCCTCTGCGCCTTTTTTCTGGCCGCCTTGGCCGCCTTCTTTTTCTCCCCGACCACCTGCCACTCGGTGTTGGTCGTGGGAGATTTGTTCTGGGGAGGCGTAGGCTCTGGGGCCTTCGCCTCCCCAGCCGTTCTGCCCTTTTTCTGGGCTGGCACCGCAGGTTTGGCGGCAGGCGCCGATTTCGCCGGCGCCGAGGCTCCACCAGCCGACGTCGGTTTCGCCGGCGCCGGGGCTCCTCTAGCCGACGCCGGTTTGGCCGGCGCCTGGGCCCGGCCAGACGGCCCGGGTTTAGGGGCGGCAGCGGCCGCGTACGAGGCCGCCTTAGGCCCTGGGGCCGTCCTACCCGCCAAGGGAGGGCGCAGAACGATACCCTCCAGGACGGCGAACCGCGCCTGGAAGGTCGCCAGCTCCTGCCGAACCAGGTTCAGGACCTGGTTCTCCACCGGCACGGGCTGGCTTGCTGGTGGGATTGTCTGCGCTCTGGCGGCCGCTCGCATCCCGGCCAGGTCCGCTCGGAGCTCCTCGTTCTCCTTTCGAAGGAGCTCCATGGCAGCCGTCAAGCGGGCCACCTCCGCCCGCATATCGGACGTTACGTCCGGCGGGGGCCCGATGTGAATGGCTTCCGCCGCCGCCATGATGGAGGCCTTGGCCGAGACTATGGCCCTGTTTTTAGAAGTCTGTAACTTCTTCAGGGCCACGTCCCGGATCGCGGCCTCCACGACCGCCGCAAACCTCTCTTTGCGGTCCGCATCAGGGCCGCCTACCTCAGCCGCCTCGTCGCTTGAGGTCTCTGATGCGGACACGCGACCAGAACCCCCCTCCTTTGCGGGCTCCTCCGCTTTTTCTGCGGCCTCCCGAGCAGTGAGCCCCCTCCCTGCGCCTCGCTCTCGGGCTCCTCCCCGACTGCTGGTGGGGATTTTTCTGGCCGAAGCCAGCTCCCCGTCAGAGGACGACCCCTGGCCGTCCACTGACCTTGGCCGCTTGCTATGGGCCTTTCTTTTAGCAGCGGCCGTCTTCTGGTCACGGCGAGGGCTCACTGAGCCTCCCGTGCTCGCTCCTCCAGATGCAGCATCGGACTCCGACACCGCATCACTCCTCCCTTCGTCTTTTGTAGTTTTTTGTTTTAAGTATTTTTCCATAATTGTTCCCACGAGTATAAAACTTTAGGTACCTGCTCAAAAATCCGTGGTTCGCACTAGTGACTAAATCAAGCTACCCATTAGCCAAGCTTACTACCTCCCTCACGGTGCGCCGCCGCTTGGAGGTTTGGGGAATTTTTTATAGAGGTTAATCTTCCTCGCGGTCCGGGCGGTTAAGCCAAGACCCTCGACCCCCGTCAAAAGTCAGAGACATGACCTTGACAATCTTCGGGGCTACGATATTAACGGTGGCAGGAGGGGGGGGTTATCCCCTCCTGCCTGCCCGGCGGCAGGGTAAGTGCACACCAGGCCCGCTCTTACTCCACACAGTAGCCGCTCTGCTCCTCATAGCGGCTTGTGTGGAGCGTTCCTCTTGGCAGAACATTAGCATGCGGGCAGCGAGATCTCATTGGGAAAAAATCCCACTGAGAAATAGCTGCCCGCACCCCAGGATGCACCGGCCCGAAAACTGGTCTTCCCCCCGGACGTATCCAGAAGGGAACTCCAGTCCCCAGGCACACGTGGAGGTTTTCTGCCCTGGCACCCCTCCCCCATCACCCTGATGCTATTAATTCACCTCTCTACACACTTTACGGAAGTAACGCTAATACGGTTCATGTACTATATTTTTAAATTGGGTCACTGTGTCTGTAAGCAATGAGCCAGTAACATATTTGTCCAAGATTGCCATCTTTGAACATATTATTATGCGTGAGTCAAGCCATTTATACGTATTTATTTACGTCGTAATTTACCGCTTAGCCGTGTCTCGTAAAGAGGAAAATTTACAAAGATAAACACGTGATAACGGTAAAAATGTAAACTTAGCAATTATATTATAAACGTATCATCTCGCTACATATAGTTTGTGGCGGTAATAGAGAAGACCAGGAACCTGATTTTTTTGCTGGAAAATGATAGATATCATTTATTCAGGCTTATACGTATGTTATTTGTTAGGGGTTTGTGGGTAGGAAATAACAGCCGCACGGGTCGATCGATCAGGTTAAGCTATACTTGCCGCAGTTGGTCCGTAGATGGGTGACCATCTTCACATACCAACACGCCGTTGGCCCCGGCTGTCATTCGCGGATCTTTGACAGTCTTTATAGGCCCTCAATAGCCCGAAAGTCTGACAACCAGTCTTACAAAAGTCGCTCCATGTAAAATACTAGTATTCAGCTACATCCGGTTAGACTGGAAGCCGACCCCAACATAATTTGAGAAAAGGCCAAGCAGATGACGTATGTCGTTACAGGAGCAAGGGTGGTAATCCTTGGTTCAACACGAGTCTTATTAAAGAAAACTCATCATCATTTTACTATCGTCTATTTGCTGCTCAAGATTTCTAAATTAGACGGGCGGGATCAATCCTATACCATCACGTGAAGGGTGGCTTTGTTTTTCAATCTATATACGTCTAAGGACTGATTTTTCCATCACCAGATAACTTTTATTTGAGGAATAAAATTGACGTTTGACAGTTTTTGTATGAAATAATTGTCAAAATTTCTAAATTATTCCTCGAATAAAGTTATCAGATGATTGAAAAGTCCGCCCTTAGTAGTCCGTTCGTATGTTTTATACTTATCTCAGCTGTATAGGGAAACCTATTATTAGCCATACAAGACTGTAATACACATGTTCTGTAACATACTATAATATGTATCGCTGTTAGTTGCCTAAATAAAGACAAAAAAGGCTGGTTTGACTTGTTTATCTTCTCTACCATTACAAAACTACGACTATCACAATATCATGCCATTAAACACTGATATTTATAAATAAATATAAATTCCCACAATAATCTTTTACGACACAAAAGAAAAACAGCGGTATCTCGCCTTATGGTAACCCTTATTGCTTCCTAAAGCCTAATAAATCTTGATGATAAAACCGCAAATGCCAACACATTACGCTGTCGTTACGTCTCTGTGTCGTACCGCGTCGCACCGTCGCACGGCGGGAGGCAACCAACGGGACCGCCAATCAGAGATTACGTGGAAAATAGCGTGTCTTCACAAATAGAGAAACAACCCGCGTATGTACTAGAACATATAAATTTAAATAGAAAATATAATGGCGTTGTTTTAAGCTTCAGTATAACCATCCCACAAATTTTATTTTATTTCCTACTAAAACTGTGCGAAACTGTATCCATAGGTAGTAAAACCCAAGTTGTAGGAATTTGTATACTGTATTGTTCAGTAGAAATAAGCTATTATACATATTTCACGTTATCTTAACTAGGATCTCTATTGCAATACGTTAGAAGAACGGTTCAAGACTGGCGGTTTCCTTTTGACGTCATTCTGTGCGTTTTCCGTTGTAGTCGAATTCCTTACATCAGCTGACCTGGAGAAAAATATTTACTATAACAAAAACCATATTACCTAATAAGGGCCAGTTTTTTGATCCGTAGTTAAACTCAACCAATTGTTAAAAATAGTAACTAATGGTTAAATTTTTGCAAAATGTGTTTTTTGATCAATGTTAATCAATAAAAAAAAAAAATAAAAAAAAAGTAATGATGATGTAGTAATGTAGTAATGATATAATATCATTACTAATGGTCAAATAATTAACTATTAGTTAAAAAAATAAGCATTAGTGACCATTAGATAAACTAAAAATTACTTTTAATTTTATTTAATTAGATTACTAAAAATACGAAAACCGTTTTTGAAAAGATCGGATCACTTCTAATCTAGATATACAGAAAACCATGCCTTTTAGGAACATTAATTGTATTTGGTAAGTGACGACAAATAGGTTTACTAATAACTTCGTTCGTGATGAGAGCATCAGTAGAAATTAATGAATGGGTTGAGGAGCCCTACCATAAATTGCTTATTGCCAATCAGCTCTGCTGTTACCAATACTGCGTTAATAATTTGCACCTACAACGCACTTAAAGAGAGTAGGACTTTGCAGCTGGTAAAGTTTATTACATGACTTTTCAAATTTTTCCTGCCCTTGTCACATGTTCCCCACTGTCAATCCTTCACACTGTCTATCCATTTTCTGTTTGGTTTTCATCTCCCACCACCCATCAACTTTTTTATATTTATCACTTATCATCACCTTTTCCCAACTACGTTGGGGTCGGGTTCCAGTTTAACCGGATGCAGCTGAATACTAGTATTTTACATGGAGCGACTGCCTATCTGACCTCCACCACCCAGTGACTGGGTAATACGATACCCCTTGGTAAGACTGGTTGTCAAACTTTCGGGCTACTGACGACCCGTAATGACTTTCAAAGATCCACGATATTTATCACTGTTTTAGTCATAATTGTTTTACACCTCCTTGTTACCCTTATAAAGACAAAAATGATTCCCAAACTATTACAAATTTTATTCCATACCTATCTCAAACTATCAGAAGATAAATTATTATTGCGGATGATTTTTGAAGACTGGACGACCTTTGCGAAGTCGTTGGTTATTAATTTAGTAGTTTTATTTTTGCAGTAGCCTTGCAACAATGGTTTATATCATATAATGGCGTAGGTCGTGTGAGTAATGGTTTTATTATGGGCCGTTTGCGAAGGCCCTTCAGATTAACCTTGTCTTAACATTCAAGATCGTTAAAGTGATCTCTAGTAAATCGGTATCTTATTTATAATACATGCAATAAAACGCGCGTGATAAACTTGACTACGAAAAAAAAGAATAGTTAGATTTTTATTTTGACACCATTTGTAAGATATAGACAAAACTCGAATAGTCAGAAAGGCCTTACAAAGGGCTGGCCGTCGAAATTCTCTGTAGGACCTGAGGTCATACTTGGAGGGCACTACGCAACAATGTTGCCAATGTACTTACACACGTGTTTTACATGTATTCTTGTCACGAAACTAACCTTTCTGATAAAAGGGATAGATTTCATTAATGTGGGAATCTGTGTGCTCGTCCACGTCTCATGTTATGCTTATATTTTATGTAATTAGAAGAAAGATACCAGAATGTATTTCTTATTTATGAATGCGGAAGTTTATAATGCAACTGATCAAGCTTTTAAATAACCAAATAAAACAATGTAAAGATACCGTAACTTCCTCTCCGAAAGACTCAAATTATAATGACTTCGTTCATTTTTTCCTGCGGGGATTTAATAATATTCAAAGGCCAATTAATACAAATTTAATAATCGCTGCCGTCATCCGGGTTAAACTGCATCTATTAATACCCCACGTCCCGGGCTGTGATAAGCCGGTCGGCTGTCCGGTTAAACCTGTACCGCCGTCCGCTAACCACTACTTGCGCTGTTCCTACATCATTTTCTTTGAAATTTCGTAAGATTAGCATCTGAATGGCTATTCTAGTCTGTATTAGTGTTGCATATAAAAACGGTAAAAATATAACTTTGCATTTATGCCATCGTCGGATGCATATGAATCAAGTCATTTTGCGGGTTTTTTTGGAGAGTCCAAAGTCGGAACAGTGGTTTGTCATCATGACATTCAATATGTATGGATTTTACAAGAAATATATTAAACTTTAGATGTCTGCAGTACACATTAAAGAGAAACACCATCCAATCGGAGACAACTTGCGACAGCAGGCAGGGTCGTGTGATGAAATAAACAAAACATTAAGCAAACATAAACCAAAGTAACGACATCCTTATTACGCCTTAACAATCGAGCCAACAGCCTACAAACTATAACCACAAACCACTAAATATAGACAGAAAATCAAACATCTTACTTAACATTACCTCTACACATGACGCATAACACATAAAGCAGTCTTTAAAACGATATACAGTAGCTACGTCTACGGCCATAAAGCCTGATAGGAGCGAGCGAGCCAGATAAAGACACAAGTTAAGATGTCCACAGATTGCACCGACACCATCCATTACAGACCAGCTTTATTAGCTCAGCTTACTAAACAGTTAATTTGTGACCGTTTTACTTGATGTGAATTGTGAATTCGCAACTCAATGTCTGCTCTGCAATGAATATGCATTTTCTGAGCATATTCTAGATGATTTTAAATGTGTGCACTTGAGAGTGAATCGTTTTTAATGGGTAGTTTTTGATGTGTCATCGTAATAAAGATATACAGGATCAGAATGAATATACATTACTGGAGATAAACCGCCAAATATGTGTTATGATGAGCAGTCAAACCGATATTACTTTGCTATAGGTATGTATAATTTCGCATAGCATTTTATACACTGCTTTGGGAAACCGTATTTTGTTATAAGCACTCAGAACGCAGCTGCCTAACTTTTTGCAATCAAAGTAGAAAGTAGACAAATCATCAAGATTGAAAACAATATTAAAATGAGATGATGTAAGACTATTCTGAATGCCAATGAAATGATAATCATCTTATCAGTTTGAACTATGGAAAAAGAGACTCTCACAATTACAGGCCACTTAAGCACATCACAACTAGAATAATGAATGGCGGAGGGAATGCTCGATACCGAAAACATTGCACATAAAATGATCCTTAGATAAACACTTATTTGACATGCGAGAGACGAACGATGAATGTAAACAACAAACAAATAGACAATTAAGACTTACTTAGGCACTTGAGGTTTCTGAAGACGGTTGGTCCGAAGGTAAATGTGTAGTCATTAGCCCCGTTTAGTGCCAGAATAAGACTTTGTAAACAGTTCGAGCTACCGCAAGATTGTTTGTTGAGTCTCCTTTCGAAATAGGTTGATGGTATGCAGCTTATTCAGGTCCGTGACCTTTAGAATTAAAATCGATTCATTTTTTTTCATTCGTCTTGAAGTAGATTGCTGAGTATGAATAACAATTGCAAGATATTTGACTTCTAAATTAGTGCTACGTTGATGCTAAGAATTTTCATCAAGTTTAAGTTTGCCGCATGTCAGACGACCAATGAACCAAACTTACGACCCAAAGGGTCCCTCGGGTCGTAGATGGCGGGTCGAGCTGGACTCCTTCCACAAGAACTGGTCCATGGCAGCTTCAAACTGAGAGAAATGGTAAGAGAGTAGGATGGCCTTTGCCCTGACATCATAGACTTTTAATAAAAAATAATAATTAAGTTTTTCTAGTGACATAAGTTCGCTTTGAATACAAAATTGTTGACGTGATATGGTATATCACTTAATTGTACGTTCAGCTTAAATTCCCCTTCAAAAAACATGTTTCCAGCTAAATCGCAGTATCATCAAGCACAAATAAAGAGCTATGCAAGAGGGATTCTCTTACATAACTCTTGACAACCACAACGGTTTCCCGCCTCACCAGTCCTTAAAAGCCGCAATTTGTCCTTGCTCCTCAGTCCCAGTGGCGACAACGTAGATATTTGGCGATAAGTACAGTTACTTATCGATTCGGCATTGTCTCGTCCTGGCATTCGAAGGCACCAAGTCGCACGTGCCTCGAATTTCGTTGCATCAGTCGTGAGAACCGACTGTGAAGTAACGCATGTCATGGTAATGAGTATCTGCCCGCGAACTTCGATTCTAACCTCTACAACGTACCTGTGTCACGCAATGAAGTGTTTTGTTTTAATATTGTAGTGGAACTACGTAGTCTTGGATTTGGTAATAGTCCATCAATAAGAGTTGGTGTTCATAGATAGAAACCATAGAAACCAACCGTTAAATAGGTTTATTTGCATGGTGGTCGAGATATACGGCAACGAAGTTTCCTTTTTCCACAGCACTAAGTTTGATAACCCTCGGTGTAACACTACTTTTGGTAACCCTTGTGGGAACGGCTTATTGCAAGGAAAGCAGTTAGATATTCTACTGCTGATTATAAAATAATAAAATAATGATAATACTTAAATAAGTTTCGATTTATTCAGAAAACTTTTACAGTTATCCAATTAATACTTAATAAATTCTTATCATTTGGTCCATTGCTTACATAATTCAAACTAATAGATCATGTATACATAATATTAACATTAATACATGATAAAAATTATAAAGAAGAATTAATTGAAAATGTGCCCTAGAATCAGTAAAACTTCACCAACAAGGTTCCGGCCTAAAAACCTAGGCTGAAAAATACATGAATTTTAGTCTTAGTAGATCTATCTAGTTCGTGCAACACGTGCAGAGACACAAGCCAACTCATTCCCAACGTGACCACTCACGCCAACCCGCTGGCCATCCTTCGAAACAATACTGCGAGCCACGTGAGCCTCGGTTTAGTCTGTGACCCATTTTCATTTATCACTATTATAGTCATTGTAGAGTCAACAGCTCACTCTACCAATGATCGGATACCACAATCACATAAATCTTCTATGATTTTACAACCACATTAAGTCGTCAATCTTGATGTAGCGTAGCGTACAGCACACAAATTATGGGAGAATGTTGAACGTGATTAGAATTCTAAGCAAAAGTATAAGTTGAACAGTAGAGGCGGCGAATAGCAAAAAAGTTTTTTTTTTGCATTTGAACGTGTAGGTATTGCGAATTTGCCTAGCAATGAGGAACTTCACACACTAGACGCGTAACGGAAGCTGCGCTCGATCAGATTTAGTACGGACCTTTGTTGAAACCCATTCAAATGATTCTGTACTTTTTTATTTAAATACAACGTGTGAATGCTATCGCTTTTGAAGGTCGGTCGAAATTTTAACATTTTGTAACAATGGTCAACCACAATAGCACGAACGAATGCCATCATTTGAATTAATTCATTGACATTGGCAATGATACCATCTTATCTAATACAGTTACAGGTTTTGACTAGCATACAAAGAGTTGAAATAATAATATAATCAAACTTTAATTTCACTTCATCTTTTTTACTGATACTTCTATTTATGTTATTTGATGCAGAACGTTGGCGGAAATCAGACGAACTTATAAATAAATCCTTGGTATATTATTGAAGGAAAGTTGTCATGCGGACTCATTGCAGTTGCGAACCACATTTAGAATTGAGTAGTGTATGAATAAGTAGTGGAAAAGTTACACAAATTCGTTTGCTCTCCTGTGAAGCACGGTACAGGCGTGTGTGCTGAGCTCTTTGTAAAAGCTGTATATAGCAGATACGTTGTGCTCATCAATAAGTTCTAGTAATTTTAGCATTCGGCTAGGCATTATTTCGTATGGCTGAAATAAATTCTTAACTTATTTATAGTTCACTGGTTACCTAAGCAGTAAAATTTTTATTTATTTTAGTCTTCCCATTCGCAAATCCCTTTTTACGTGACAAGCGTTAAGACCAGAGGGGCAATTCTCGTAATTTTAAGAACGTTCACAGTCTGATTTCAGTCTCAATCTGTCAAAAAAACCTCTAATTTCCCTACATTTTGACAAGTTTTTGACATTTGTTTGTCGCCGAGATGAGACTGCAACTAGATTTTGAACGTTTTAAATTACGAGAATTGGCCTTCTTACTTCGTTTGTTAACAGAAAAAAAAACAATAGATAACATAAGACTGTAGCGCGGACTAACCGACGCAAAACCGTGTACGCAGAACTAAGCAAAACTTAAATTACGTAAAATTATTGCAATTCGGACTATTGTCAGTTTTGTAAGAAACAAACGGAAGGCCTTCTCGGTTTCGACATATTGTTCAAATAACTTTAATATTGTGTCCCTTGAAACAAAAGGGTGGAATGAAAAGAAATACTCTTCCTTTAACTTTCTATTTCACTGCACCATATAATTTATTGCATTTCAACTGTTACAATCATAGACAATAGTAGTGCATTTATTTGTATTCTCAGTTTTACTTTTAACTGTTCAAAAAGGTACTTTGTAGAGTTGTCAAAGGAATTCGTACCGTTAAAGTCGTATTAAAAAAAGTAATGGTCGATACGGTATTGGACAATAAATAAATTTACTTTTATTTGATACTTTCTCTATTTTGTAATATATTGCAGTAGTTGCTAATGAAGCATTCGAAGGCTTGTTTATCTAAAAAGGAACCCACTCTGAAGCCCATATTTCAATTGCATTCTCGCCTTTATGAATAAATTCTGCTTGATATACATATCTCACCTAATGCAATCAGTATAATCCATGTTCTCTTGATACCCCTACGACAGAGCCTTGTAGCTTATAGATTACAAAAATTAGTAGAGATAAACCTCTCGCGAGCCATGTAAGCTACCCACGCAAAGAATGTTGTTGAACTAAAATAGTATGCGAACATTTTTAAGCTCATATAATTACATAGAAAGATTCAAGTTTTGAGAGGCCCAGTAGGTATAATCACGTACCTACACATCTATACATAAGGGAATATCTCAAAGATTGCCGGCAATCTATCCCTTTCACGCTTACAGCACTCTTTATGGGTGAAAGGAGATAGCCGATAGAGCCGGCTCTCACGTAAGTTGGCCAAAGTGAAATGACCGCTGTTGACCATTTTGGCAGTTACGTCATCCATCGCGGCTTGAATTCAAAGTTTTTTTATTACAATACCTGGCACGAATGGAAATAGAGACAAGATGAAAAAAAATTATGTTAAGGCGAACAAATAAATTTTCAGCATGCACTTGAATAAGTAGAGATGTTTAAAAATAGCATAAAAACATATACAAGTGGCGATAACTTCTGAATAAATTTTGAAGTTTGTGAAAAAAGTATGTGGCATATGCGCACATAGTGAAAAAATATTACAAAAGCAAACAGGTACTTAAGAAATGGTTCGACCAACAATAAATTAGGTAGGTAAGTATATACTTATCTACTTCTAACAGTCATGGTAATACATACAAAGATGTTTAAATGACAAAGGCGTTATGTACTGCGAATTAGTCACATAGAAATTCTTTATCTCAAAAAACCGTGTTTTTAACTACGAACGCGTTCAAGTTCAGCGATGAACGCGCTCTAGACGCGGTTAAGGAAGGATGAAGCCGACCTACTTGTGGTTCCCTGACCTCCGCCGCAGCCTAGCACTGTCTTCATTCTCGCTCTTGCATATACAGTGACAGCTACTGCTATCTCTGTCACTCCCGGAATATTTTCGCAAACGCATTTGGAAAATGGCGCAGCGCAGAAGCGCGGAGGTAAGTTGACGAGCTGCGTGACAATGAGGTTTTATGGGTTAAAGCTATGACTGACTGTTTTGTATTCGGAATAGATTTGTGGAATTTAAGTTTATCTAGATAACGAAGAGTCTGAACTAGAAGTGCGAATGCGTCATCATTGCATAAACTATTTAGATTATTTACTGACATTTATGTCGAAGAAAGTTCTCAGATGTAACATATTATTACACACCAGCTTTTGCCCTCGTCGCACTTCGTCCGCGTGCTTCCCACCGTGTCGCATCGCATCGCCCGTCAGGGTTATTACTACATTTTCGCTTAGCGTTCTTTCTGACTTATTTTCTTTTTGCTCGGCTCGTAGGCGTGATGGTAAATAGCCTATAACCTTCCGCAAGAACTGGGCTATCAAATGCAAAAAGATTTTTTTAATCCGACTGGTAGTTCCAGACATTACACCCTATATACAAACAAAAAAAAAATTACCTCTTTATAATGTTATAGTACAGAAGACAGAAGGAAAGAGTTGGCACAGGTGTAGCTTGCCCACATTTCTTCTGTTATTCTTCCATATAATAGAGGGTGACCCTGTCGCCATTACCCGGGCACAAATTCTGCCTGCTACTGGAAAACTGTCCATGGGAAACCAATAAGCTGAGAAGTTGTGTCGTTACTTCTTATAAATGCGTTACTGCAGTGCCCCTCCTTAGCAAAGACCTTTATGTCATAAAAGTTAAGCAATAACAATGATGTTAAGAGATCTAAGATTAAAAATGAAGGCGTTTGAAAATGAAGTTTATGAAAGAAATAAAGAAAGAAAAGACCTTTATTTGGCACAAACTGAAAGACACACAATATATCAGATACATACATCAGATAAAACAAACTAACTAACTGTGGTTAACTTGGCTTTTTAGTAAAGTTGTAAATTGAAAAATTGAAAAAAAGTGATAACAAACCTGTCTGGCCAAGCTAACTAAATCTAGACTGATAAAAAACAGCTGAAACGAATCGTGTTAAACAATATCTGTACATTAAAGGTGCTTAGAATAACGTGATAGAATGTCAACAAAACAGAAAAATATATAATATACTAATAGAAACAAAGGTCATTGACACTTTGCTTCAAAGATGACGCGTTTAGCGAACTACCTACTGTCTGTATAAAGTATTTAGCAGCCTGCATCCGGTTCTGTGAAATGTATTAATATATGAAATCAATAATGTACATCATACTAATGTGATATACTATAATTTGAAATTGAGATTTTTTTTAAATTCCTAACCCATGTTGCCCCTGAATATGAATCTGGTCGTGGTCACTGAACATTTACATGTCCAAGTGCAATATTTATCCCAGTTAGATTTTTTATTGGTATTTCTTTCAGATCTTCGTAGCCAAGGCTAAAAAAACAACGGATTTCAAGGCATCCGGAAGATTCATACGTAGTGTGGGCGAATGGATCTGTATATCCTGTAGGTAATAAAACAATGAATTTTTCGTCACTCAAATTAGAATTAGATAGTCTTTCAGCGTCCTAATTGTTTTCCTATCAATCGATGGTTTTATTGATTTCAGAAAGACTTTTCTGTACCTATAGTGATTGCAAACCAGAAGGAAAACCCAGAGATTACCAACCGGAGGTGAAACCGCAATCTTTACGAACATAACCAGGGATACACGGATGAAGGAACTTATTATCTGGCCAGACTCGTTGCATATCGGCTTGATATGGCCTGGTTATATATACCTAAGTATAGAAAAGAAAAAGCTAGAGACTAAAAATACGAAAAGATATATCTTACAAATTTCATAGGGGCTTATGAAGTCTTGTAATTTTATGATTTTTAAGACCATTTTGTTAAGTTTTCCTTACTTAAGTAAGGTAACACGTCTGCAATTCAATAAAAAAATAATCTCGGATTAACCCATTGTGTACAGAAGAATTCAAAGAATTGCGTCTCATCGTCCATTATTTTGCAACACCATGTTGGTACGCCAAAAAAATACACAATGAGGCAAATTATTTATTCATGCTCCGTGTCTCATCGAAATCTTCATATTGAGTTGACGCAAACATCTTCACGTCGACCACAACAGCATCATCCGCAAACGGGACAAAGGCTAAAAGAACATAACTTAGCCATATAAAGAAGGACACGAGCGCACTGAATTTCATTTTCTAAAACCCGATTACACGGGCGAGGTGACGCAAGCCAGCGGAGGTCGGCCGCGACACAACACTCGAAAACGAAAGGTGTTCGAAACTGAAATCGAAGGGAGTGATCCCGTTATCCTGTGCCGGACCGCGGAGATGGAAAGCTCCCGTTAAAGCGTTAACGTCATGCGATGCAATCATGCAACAATGACTCACGGCTCATGCTACACTGCGACTCCCGCGTTCGACTCTGCTAGGCACTCCTTAACTGCTCTAACTGTACTCCCTTGCGTCATTCTCAAGGACGTTTTGATTTAACCCACTTCGTCCGTGGGCGGGTATTAAGTGGATTTATAGAAACAAACTCATTTTCTGATGGTTTTCGCGTTTTCGATTATAACGGTAGTTTCCTCGTTCGTACGCCACTCGTAAGTTGTTATTTTCTCGCGATTAGGTCACACGTTGCGGTAATTTATCTTGGCAACTTCTACGTGTATCTTTCAGGATCTTCCTCTTGTAATGAACTGCTGTGTTTATTTTTCTGTTTATTTTTTTAAAATTATTATAGAAATACTATGTTTCCTGTTAACGATCTGAAGCGTAGCGAGGATATGATTTTGACATGCTGACAAAGGACCCTGCAATGTGGCTGCGCATGGTCGTGTTGTAAAGTATTTTCAGGGTGGCCCTACCCAAAGAGTGTCAACCGTACCCTATTACTAAGGCTCCGCTGTCTGTACGTCCGTCAACCTGTCACAGGGCTGTGTCTTTTGAACAGTAATAGGTAGAGTCTTGAAATTTTCATAGAGTGTGTGGGTACATCTCGTGTGCAAGTCTGACTTGTACTTGGCCGCTTTTTTGGGATATTCCGTCCGTAATCCCGTCCTTCTAATCATTATTCACCAAAAAGCAATTTTTAATTGAAAACATTTTCGTATGGGTACATTGATCACTAATAAAGATATGGGTACAACTTAATAGTATCGGAAAAATTGTCAGATATGCAGGATTTTATATAACGACTCGAGTAGAGTTTACGATAGAGTTACAGATTTATTTAAAACGCAAGTACCTGTCTATATAATATACGATAAATCAAGATGACTTCGATGTAAAAATATTCAAGCTGTTGCTAAAGTTTCGCAACAATATACCCATCTTTGTGAGGTAAGATGGGTAACACTACCACATCCACTTTACGCCTACTTAATCGCAACATTTGAAATTTCCTCTTCATGGAAATTATTCATATGCTCGCAAAACACATAAACTGCGACACAAAAAACCCGACACTAATAGAACATCAAAACAACTTTGAATAGATTTAGGATTGTCCACACAACTCTTTCACGACGGCAATGGCATTGAGTCGCGTGTCCCACTTTAATGTAACGGCACTCGACGAGTCCTGACCAAAACACTCCGACGCGGCCGAACGCGAATATATCCGCTAATTAACCTGTTTCACACTCGGAAATTCATTATGAGGGCTTTAACCTTCATAGTTTTTCACATAATAGGTAATTAAATCGTGTAACAAACCGCTGGCATCTAGTCTGTTATTATCTTTAAGTGCTGAGGTGAACAATGAGAAGTTCTAGGTTATATTTTGCTGTGCAAGTATGACGGTATTTTAGGTTCGTTAATTGATGGAGCAATGAACTTTTAGTTAAAACTTAAAAGCAAAACTTGAGTATTCAGCTTTAGATTTAGCATTATTTATTATTATTTTTTTAGAACACCATCTTAAATAGCAAAATACGCGCATTGACGTGGAGTTGCGGACGCCAGCCCGTATGATTTACCTAATGATTTTAACGTTGAATACAGTTGTAAGTGTTTTTATTTTACTCATATCGACAAGGGCTTCACTTCTAGGTTGCATATTCAGCCTAAAATGTTCCCTGCTATAATGAGCCTGCAGGGACACATGCCTCCTCTCTGTGAGAGGGAGTGGGCTGAAATCCCCAACGTGGGCCCAGTGCGGGTTGGTAGAAGTCATATGTCTTCGAATTTTCTGTTCTATTCACGATGTTTTCCCTCATCATTTTGAGAGCTGTGGTGATGAAATAATTTACACAAAGTAAAGCGCCTGCCACCCACAACTCGTACCTCGGGGCCGCTACCACTGGGATACCACTGCTCTCGGCACCTTCCTAGTTTGGCAGCAGGCAGGCAGGACTCCTATAATAAGTCCTAGATAAACATAACTGGCATTGAACCTTACTTACTCAAAATTTATGGTATTCATTTTAATGACGAATTCCTCACAATTTCGGTAGGTACTATTTACGGTTACGGATTTCCAGCAGAGTACATACGTACTGGCGTTTTTAAGCGCCTGTAGTAACAATCATTACCTTTCTGATTTCCTAGATCTCCTGCCAACACAATTACACTAGGCGCTATTATAAACATGTCTATTCGTCAAGATTTTACGTTATTCACTTCTCACTGCTACATAAAATATACATGCCTAATTTTTTTAAACAATGCTATCCGGCGACTCCTTACCACAGTTTATCCACAATCAGATTTTCTCAAAATTGAAGAGGTACTGGGCCCTTACTATTTAATTCGTGGGAGCTTCGGGAAAAGGAGCCCAGACAGTATATTGTTTGCTTTAAACATAGACAACTGTCGGTAAATAATGAGCACTTAGTTTTTTTTTCAAATCCACTTGGTACTATTTGGTAGAATACCCAACTTAAGCGCAATTTGGTTTGAGCGCCATCTACACGCACCTGTTTCCACCTACGCTTGTTACCTAAAACTGACCAACATCGCGGAAAAAAAGAAACGCAACGACGACAATCAGTAAGCAACTAGTCTGTGTGTATATCGAGAGATGTCGCTGCAAAGAACAACTTCACAAGGTTGGTCATGGTCAGGTCATGATAAAAGTCAAGAATTTAACTAATTTGAATTATTTATTTTTTATCAATCGGTACAAGTGATCGGAATACGTTTTAGGTCATTAACCTTAGCTTAGTTTTGAGGTTTATTCCGATACGCAACCAGAGGGGTAATTGCGTAACACACTAACAGTAGAAATAGCTTTCATTTTGACAGTTCAACAACATCCATTGCGCTATTTACGTTGTTGAGCAGACAATTTTTTCAAACAATGGATTAGCAATATCTTGAAAATGATTCAGATTGTGTTTGATAGTGTAACACAATTAGCGTGCGGTTCGGGCCTTTACATCTATCGTCACTACACGAAGTTTATTAGATGAGACACATAAAAGTAGGTAATGTAGAGGACTAGAAGAGCCCTCTGAGGTAACGGGAGGACACAAACACTATATGATTCTTTTAAGTTTATATTGTAGAACCTCTCTACATATTTCTGTCTAAATTAGCACTGACAGTTCTAAACCAAAATCCTAATATAAAAAATTTGACACTAGCTTGAACGTTCGAATGTAACCCGCGCTAAAATATGGCCGGCCTGCATTATATGAGGTCGTCTTCGGCAGACAAGCGTAAAGTAAATGAGCAATGTACATGAGCTACGCCCATCCTTGAATAAAATAATTGGTATACTCCCGCTTCTAAACAAGACTTTTATTCACAAGATTCGAACACTCAGGCTCTTCTTGCCTATCCCTATGATAATAATTACCTAACGCCAGATGATATATACAGTGTGAGGTCTAACTCTTGCAAGAGTAAGCTTAAGTCAGGACGAACGAATCGCGAATCCGACACTACGACAAGTGTTGGTTAAATTTATATTTACATGTGCCACTGTGCACCAACATAAACTAACGTCGTCATGCTTAAACCTCGTCGCGCTAAAACTGACGTAAAAGACGCGCCGCGGCCTCCTAAATACAAATAAATTGACATGACAGTTCACATCAGCCTAGATGAGGCTTAAAAAAATTAATGATCTTAACTTCAAACTCTTTTACCCCATCGGACGGTATTGAGCTAGAGGGAGAGAAAAGGCTAAGAGGTCAGTCTCCATCGAAAAATGCCTAACTTATGCTCATACTCCAGAGGCAACATTTCAAAAAATCTATGCCGTTCTCATTAAACTCAAACTTCATGTAACATCAGTCAATACTGATAGAACTGTGGGTGCTCCACTATAAATTGAACCAATTGTGTCAACCAAACACACTTTGCGAAGGCTATGCCCCGTAAGCAAAGTTGGTTCCAGCTTAGGTGAGTGTCATCTCTTTGCACCTTATAGAATGCTCTGTGACATCGGCACGGGAGCTCTGCTCGTAACACATCACACAACTCATCAAAACTCATACCATCGCGGTACATAAATTTAAAAACACACAGGGCAGCACCCTCAAGATATACGCCCAATATCAGCGGCCAATCGCTCTCACGCCATGTATTGTATTTGGCAACTACTTTGAACGCCTCAACAAACTCCTCCAGGCATACGTCGTTGCCCCTATAAAATTGAGCCATCTCACTCTCTTTAGTAAAAAAAACATTAAACCAATTAGCTGCATATAATCTCCAGGCGGCTTTTCTGCGCCTGTTATATCCTCTGTATGCGAGCCTTCTCGCTTCTTCCAAATATACCCGTACAAACGTATAGGGTAACGTTTCTTCACGCTCCGCGCAACTTTGGCGCAAACTCGTCGCAAATACGGCGACAATTCAGTGCGTTTACCCGGCGCCTCCACCACTTGTAGAGGACTAGAAGAGCCCTCTGAGGTAACGGGAGGAATTAAACACTATATGATTCCTTTAAGTTTATATTGTAGAACCTCTCTACATATTTCTGTCTAAATTACCACTGACAGTTCTAAACCAAAATCCTAATATAAAATATTTGACACTAGCTTGAACAGTCGAATGTAACCCGCGCTAAAATATGGCCGGCCTGCATTATATGAGGTCGTCTTCGGCAGACAAGCCTCTGCAGTACCTAGTACCTACCTAAGTATATCTTGATATCCGAGCAGTAGTCTCAATTGCACAGTTACAAATACTCATAACGAATAAACAAATCACGATTCAGTCCTGTATAAAGATGCTGCAGATGTAGTAAGAGATATGTAATGTACCCACATATTAAGTAAGTTCTATAAGCATCTTCTATATCTATATCTACCATCATCTGCCTAGCCTTTTCGCAACTGTTTGGGTCGGCTTCCAGTCTAACCGGATGCAGCTGGATACCAGTATTTTATATGGAGTGACTGCCTATCTGACCGCCACAACTCAGTTACTGGGTAATACGATACCCCTTGGTAAGACTGGTTGTCAGACTTTCGGGCTACTGATGACCCGTAACGACTGTCAAAGATCCGCGAATAACAGCCAGGATCAACGGCTTAACGTGCTTTCCGAGGCACGGAGGGATCTTGGTATGTGAAGATTGTCACCCATCCATGGTCCAACCGCCTCAAATCGATCGACCCGTGCGGCTGTTATTACATAGCCACAAGCGCACTTAGCGTGTCTATATTTATACATATTATAAGATAAAGTACATTTCGTGTCTGTCTCTGTTCGCGTTGTTCTTCTAAACTCTGCAACAAATTTTGAAGCGGTTTTCACCATCATTATGAGAATTTATTCCGGAAGGTTTATGTTTTAAACATCATATTAAACTCACAGCAAGAATTAAAAAACGACATAGTAATAAATCTTTGTGTTTAGTCGAGTCGTAACATAACAGCTTGGTCCGGAGTCCGGTAGCTTGGACCTTGCTCCCGACACCAGTGGATCACTATTTTTTATTGTTTTTATACTCATTTTTCTATTATATGACATACTTATTAAAAATTTAAAATAATAATATGAACAAGAAAATGTATAATATGAAAAATAAGAAAAAGAATCAAAAGGCATCAAAAAATTCATCCGCATCGCTGTCAACAGGAACAGTGCCCAAAAGGCTGGCAGCATTAAATTGCCACGTTGTATGGCGATGCTAATTCTTTGCCAAGAAATAATAATAATAATATCATTTTTATAATAATAATAATAATAATATCATTTATTTTCTCCCACAAGATACATACGTTTCTTAAATATAAATATAATGCTAAAACATGGAAGGGAGACAGGAGCCCATACTAAGTAAAGAACTTGTGTCATGGATCTCCTGGCCTCCCCGGACAGGTATACGTGCTAGAATCTAACTAATTGAGTAAGAGTTGCGTGAATGGGAATGATATAAATGAGTGGTTTGTTATTGGGCGAGTGAGCATATGTATAGTTATGAGTAAGTAATGATGCATGTGTGTGTATGTGCGTATGGCGAGTGGAGGTGTGTTAATGGGTGTACGTGTGTGTGTGTGTGTGTTAATGGGTGTACGTGTGTGTGTGTGTGTGTGTGTGTGTTAGATGTCTCTGTGTCTACAGAGAAGTTTCTCTGTCTCCTCATATTTAAGTGTCAGAAGCCATTTCATGACCTTTTTCTTGCAATCTTGTTTCGTTTTAGCGTAAATTGAGAGTACTTTATTAATAAGGTTATATAGATGTGGACCTTGCAAAAAGAAAAATTTGGCGCTAACAGCTGTTCTGGCTGGTTCTGTAGGGCAAATTTGAAAATTACGACGCCGAGCTAATGTTGGGTTATTTGGGTTAAATTTTAGAAGCCTATGTTGCCTAAGTACGACAGCAAGAATGTACAATTGCCTAACTGTTACCTCAGCCAGTTCATATAGTTCCGAAGTAGAGAATAGTCTTGGTTTGAATAGACTTACCTTGAGTACCAATCTTTGAGCTCTCTCTAATTCTATTAGGTAACTTTTAGCTGCTCCACCCCAGGAAGAAATACAGTAGGCAAGGACAGATTGACAGAGGACCAGATAGACCATTCTCATAACTTTGGAGTCCGCTACATGTCTGAGCAGTTTAAATATATATGTCAATTTGCGAACTCTCTTAGCAACATTACTTATGTGTTCAGAAAAACTTAGATTTTCATCAATGGTTACTCCTAAATATTTTGTAGATTTAACTTTCTGAATATTTGGACAGGTACATGTTGAGTTAACAATTAAATTACATAAATGTGCTATGATTTCATGTGATAAAGAAACAGATTTTCGTAAGGAAAAAGTGATATAATTAGTTTTAGTTGAATTTAATGTAAGTGAGTTGTTAGCTAACCAATGACATACCCTATTGAGGCCTTCTTGAGCGTATTTAAATACTTCTGTCCATGACTCCCCAAAAAAGGTAAGAGTTGTGTCATCAGCGTAAGAAATTATTCTACAATTTATAAGATCGAGTTGACACAGTTCATTGATGTAGCATACAAATAGAGAAGGGCCTAAAATACTACCCTGGGGGACTCCAAAGTTAACAGGACACTCCGCGCTCAATATGTCGCCTATCCTTACCCGCTGCGTACGACCCGACAGGTAGCTACTAAATAACAAAAGTTGTTTGTCTCTGATACCGAGGCTCTCAAGCTTCGCCAGAAGCTTGGAGAGAGAGACTGTGTCAAAGGCTTTAGCAAGGTCTAAGAATATTGTTAGGCATTTGCTTTTATCATCAAGCTTTCTCGTAACAAAGTCTGTAAATGTGTGTACGGCATCATCAGTCGATCTACCTTGCCTAAAGCCATATTGTGCATCAGAAAGTAAATTTTTAGATTCTAAAAATTTAACGAGCCTCTTATTAATTATCTTCTCTAGTACCTTTGATAGCGAGGGTAGTAAAGATATCGGACGGTAATTATTGACACAGTCTCTCTCGCCACCCTTATGAATGGGTACCACTATCGATTGCTTGAGAGCATCAAGAAATACGCCAAGGTTAAAGCAGTTGTTAAAGAGATCTGTCAGAGGGTGTACAATGTACTCTTGGATCAGTTTTAGCAGTTGGTTAGAGATACTGTCAAGTCCAGCACTACTGCTTGACTTTAAATTGCAAATGACACTCCTCACCTCATCACAATCTGTCTCAAGTAAAACAAAAGTCGCCGCATTGGTACCCTCAGAGTTTCTATCTGACGTCAGCGATATCGGGATTATTTTGCTAGCCAAATTTGCACCAACACCAGCAAAAAACTCATTGACTACGTTAACAGAATCCGCTGGTGTTCCGCTAATAAATAGTAATTCATGACTTGTATGTTTAGTTTTATGTGAGTTAGTAATATTTTTAATACTATGCCAAAGCATCTTACTATTGTTTTTTGCCTTTTCTAATTCATTTCTTTCGTATTTTATTTTACATTTTTTAATTAGACCGTTACAAAAATTTCTGTATCTCTTATAGGTTGTAACAAGTATGACATTATTAGGATTACTTTTCAGTTTTTGATGCATTCGATCCCTATTTCTTATGCATCTTAATAAGCCTACCGTAATCCAAGGCTTAAGAGTTACTTTGTTTCGCGGTATTTTTATTTTTGTTGTGTTACGACTTACTAAATTTTGTAGATAGTTCACAAGGATATTGGTTGCTGAGTTTGGATCTCGGTTAGATAAAAGTTCATAAAAGTTAGTATTTTTGCACTCCAGAACGATATTTTCAAAATTGATTTTGTCAACCGTTAGATTACTAGAGAAGTTAACTCTTTTATTTTTAAGGCAAAACAATGTCGATGCGTGATCTGTTATAGCTGTGTTGAGCACAAATGACAATGACGGCAGGTTTGTTTTTAAATCACATGATCAATACAACTATTCCCCCTTGTTGTAAAGTTGTATGCTGGAATTAGCCCATGAAACGATAGTAATTCTAAGTAGCGTGATGAGTTAGAGTTGGAGTCAAGAATATTGAGATTAATATCTCCAATGATAAAAATATTTCTAAAGGTGGATAAGTCATTTAGAATGCTACTCAATGAATTCAAAAAGTTATCAATATTATTGAAACAGTGGGGTCTATAGATTGAGATAATTACTGTGTCAGTACCTTTCTTAATGAGTAGACAATTTGCGTCGTGGAATGTGGGCTCCTCTACTTTATGTTTCAGAGATTTATTAATGATAAATCGGAAATAGGACAGCCGGAGGGCTGGCCTATTTCTATTCCTATTTCGTATCGCCAAGCGGTTAGTCGATTCTTCATGACCGGAGGGTCACATGAAAAATCGACTAACCGCTTGGCGATACCTCGAAAAACCAGTGGGCACTCGGACCCCATGGTCCTAGTGTTTCCAACCCAAACATTTCATTTTTAATATTTAAAAAATGTATAAAATAAGAAACGAAATAAGGAAATAAACGAAGTATAAAACCTCGATGTTTCCTGAAACATGCGAAGCAGGGGCGGGTCGCTAGTGTGAATATCCTAGTGTAGAATATGTAATATAATGACCTCACAGATTTAGTTATTTTCCAGTAGCAAATAAGTAATATGCATGCATAGGTACCTACTAGTTATTGCATTTAAATCGAACTCGTGTAACTACAGGTTTTCCTAGCAATCTTGCACTTTTAATTAGGGCATAAGGCAAACTAAACAACCAGGCCAACCAGCCAAGTGTGGCGTTTTAGATTTGTTAAAGGTTCTATTCTTTAGATATTTAGTTAAAATTTTCCGAATATTATAGAGAAAATTGGGCTTTAGTTAATTAACTGTTTGGTGATGCCAGAAGTCGTGAAGCGAAAGATGGTATATATGTCGCAGCCAACTGGTTAAATTAGCCGTTTCGTCAACCGCCTGGCTTTTGGAAGTAGTGCTCGCCTCGCTTCGCTCTCTCGGGTCGCACACGGTTGATCACAGTTCTAACCTAACCCATTTGGTCGAGGTGCCCTGGCTTAGTTATTGCGAACAATTCGGCTGGCACGTGATTGGTTACAGTTCCAACCTAAACTATCATTTATTGAATATCATTCAGGCCTTTAGTTGAACGGCCGCCGTTTAGTTAAAAGGCTAGGCGGTAAACTAAACGGCTAATTAAACCAGTTGGCTGCGACATATCCATAACATAATAAAATAAATAAATAAAACATTATTATTTTAATTATTTATTCATTCCTTCTCTATGGTCAAATTAAAGTAGCTAGCGAAACTCCCCAGACGTGATGGGTATACGGTACGATATCTAAACACGATAAAATAAAAAATAAAAATTATACTTTTATTGCATGTGAACGAAGTTTTCGAAATCGTCGTTCATAAAACACGTTAGATTTAAATTTACGTATTCTAAATAAGCAGAAAATAAGTAGTTTTGTTACTTGTTGTTTTAACAGTCAACAACAACAATAATAACATCAGTTTAAACAAAAAAAAGATGACCTGATTTTTTACTGACTATAGGTACTAAAAACGACCGCAGTATTAGTCTTTACTAATACTGCGGTCGTTGATGAGCCCACAAAAAAACCATAAAAATAACTTATCTTTTCTAGTATCATGTTTATATACCAATACTTATCGATCTTATCTTCTCTTGTTCGTTGATTTGTATGGTGTACAATAAAGTGTATTCTATTCTATTCTATTCTTATCGTCTGCGGACTTTCGCTAGGTAATCTAATGTGACCCTGTATTTAAAGGGTTCAGAGAGTCCCTGAAAATTGTCATGTTCCTGGATTTCCACTTTCTGTTTATGTCTTGAGTAAGAAGGGTACCTATTTTTGACGATCATAGTAATGTTACGGGTTAAGATTACAACAATCCGTTCCATCACTAAAATACCTGAAGACCAATTCCCGTAATTAAAAACGTTCAAAATCTAGTCGCAATCTCATCTCAGCGACAATCGTATGTCAAAGACTTGCTTAATGGTAAACGACATCGCGGTGGCAGGCCCAGACGGAGATGGCGGGATGAGCTGGATTCTTTTCATAAAGATTGTGCCTTGGCAGCTCTGGACAGAGAGAGGTGAACAGAGAGTAGGGAGGCCTTTGCCCAGCAGTGGGACATTAACGGCTAGTAAAAAAATAAAAATAAATAATGTTCAAGAATATTATGCATAGGTCCTAACTGAACCCTAAGCTGTGAGTACTAGTTATCTACGAATAATATTATGCAATATAGTGCCTAATTATGTTGTTTATGTTATGTAAGTATAGTTTTTTGACAGTAGTATTTTGTATTAACGATTAGGGTGAAAAGCCGTTTTAAAATCGCCAAGGTAAACGAGGAATAAATTATGGGTTTACTTTTGCTTACGCAGTTTATATTGTCGATACCTACGGATCAGGATGACGTAGAAGGTATATTTCCATTGATCTTCTTTCGACGAAAACAACAAATAAACGTTAACTTAACTGATAGCTATAAAAGTCGGAAACAGGTTCGGATCGTTTTAATCTTAATTATGTAGTTTAATATTTAATTTAAATCCGAATAGAAGTTAAATTAAATTAATGTTAACTTTAGCTATTATATGACATGATGAAATACAATATATCAAACAGTTTTGTGCACATTTTATATGATGTGTAAAAGTAACATGCTAATCGACTTTAGGTCGCTGACCGAATCTACCTACACCCAATATGGAATCTCACTGGAAGAGTGTCTTCACATTTTTCGAGTGAGGTTCAAGCGTACGGTAGGCGTTCGGACATGTGCACACCGTAGCCGCGTAGACGTCGCGTAGAGGCTTTGTAGACGCCACGACGGTTAAGAAAAGCATACCTACTACGTTTATTACTTTAAACCTAGAATCTTGAAAACCACCATAAACAATAGGAAGTCTGCAGCTGTAGCAGACTGAAGTGTGAAGCTGAAGTTAAAATGAAAACTTAAAAACTACCAGTTGGTTTAGTGCTCTGGCTGTTTCCTGAAATTACTTTGTGAATCTACGGATTACTAGAAGAGCGGTGGCCGCCATATATCGGCCGCAGTGACAGTTGTCATGAAAATAATGGCAGCGAGGTCTGACTTTACGGTGTTAAAAAAATCAACGCGTTGCACTCCGGGAGTGCCGGCCGGCAGAAGTGAAAACTTGAATATTAACGTTGTGCATGTTTGATATTTTGGAGTCGTTAGGTAATAATTTTGCACGAATTGCATTAATTATCAGTATAAAAGTACTATCATTTATGTGGTAAAATACAATATTAATTTCTACTCTCCCTCCGTCTTACGAATTTTCGATCAGGTCACGTGTCCTGACGCGAGTTTAACATTTTTTACCCATCACAACAAAAGTGCACAACGCCTCTAAAGAAGTTTTCACTTCAAAAATTCTCTCAAGAAAAACACGCCAACTTACTTTCGTAGATAACGTTTCAGTGAGGTCATTCGACGGTAAATTTTGAGGCTATGTGGCGGCAAATTGAAGGATGGCTACTAACTTCGCCAAACTTACTGAATAAGTAACTCAGTTAACTTTCCACCAGAAGATTGAATAGAAGGTCTGCGTAGTTTACTTTTACTTTACGAAGGGTTCATGTCAAACACTTTTCCTATTTCGAGAGTTTCAGTTTAGCCATAAATTCTATGCAGCTTGTTTGCTCAACAAAGTAGGTTACAGACAAAAAGAATAATGCGCTTATGGCATTACAACAAAAACACATTAAAACAATTTTTTTTTAATAGAAAGAAAACAATACATATAATGCTAAAAGGGCCTCAGCTCAGCATAATGTCAGATGATATTATGACAACACAAGGTATAGAGTACGTCTCACGAAAGAAGTCCCGCAACGATAAGTTAAACTAATTTTTCCTTTTAATTGTTGCCCACACTAGGAATAATATTTTTCTATGTTTGTCGCCCGCAACGGACAATAGATAGTCTTTTTAATAAGCTTTGTGTAGTCTTGTACATCGTTACGTTCACTACTATAGCATTGTCTGATCTCTCATATTGCTATGAAAAAATGTTAGGCGTCAAAATTTGTTTTCTTGATTTTCTCGTTAATTTCTCGTCGCATTATAATTTCAGATTATATTATTGTGAGGTACATTTTAGGTACATTCCTCTGGTAAATATTAGGTAACCATAAAATATCGATTACATTAATATTATCAGTATTCACCCGTCATTCTGACTGTCAGGACTGCGGCTCAGTTTATTATTATAATTGTTCTTGTTTCATGGAGGTACATTGAATTTCATTAAAGGTACATTCAAGTACATTGCTGGTACATTCCTTTCATACTTATATAACATATTCATTTCTGCAACAATACACCCGTCATTCTGACCCACACTGCGCGCCACGTCTGCAAAACTTCTTTCGTGAGACGGACTCCACCACCTGACGCTGATTTTCAGCTGCAGCCCACGAGTGCCATACGCTCGAATAATACACATAGGGAAGTGCATTTAACAGGTTTTCCAACTCCAATTCGTGCAAATCTTTCTGACGATTTGGGTTCATAAACTTTTTTGTATTCATTTTTTGCGCACTCAGAAAAGGACTAAGGTGTTTGTGAACTGATAAACTTTATGGAAAGCTAAATATACTCGATATCTTTTGTAAGATATAGGGACATACAATCCACTGGGTTTATTGCGGTTAAACCACATACCTTAGCGTATAAAGCAAGAAATGTTAGTATGGTAATCGCTGACTATGGAATAGAGACTTCTTGACCTCGGTAGTATTATATAAGTCATGTGTTAGTTAGAGAAGTGATTCTTTTGTCATTATTTATCTTATTGTGTGTACTTTGATAAATATAGATTAAAATGATGTTATAATAGCGTAATATATGACGAGCTATTAAATGCAATACTGTAGTTAGATTAGCCATGCACCCTTATGTGAGGAGTTACATATAACTTATACAGGCTGATTTTTTAAAGACTAGCCAAATTTAAGGATGTCGTACAGACCATCAAACTGAACAACTTTCTCCATGGGACAAATAGCGTAATGGCGAAAATTTTATCAACTGTCCCATAGAAAACTTCAATACCTACTCGACCTAAATGTATGGGACGGCTGAATTTTCATTCGCGATTACGATGTTGGTCCCATGGAGAAAGTTGTTCAGTTTGATGGTCTGTACCACATCCTTTAATTTGGCTGGTCTTTAAAAAATCAGCCTGTATAAGCATACAAAGATAAATAATGACTATAATTTACCATACGCAGCCGAGTTCCAGTAATATGACGTCAATCGGAAAGATCTTCGCCATGCGTCATTTATATTAACTTACTTATTTATTTTTATCTTTTTGTTAGCTTTTTTGTTGCTTATTTTTTCAATTAATCGTTTTTCATTATTGATTTAGTTAACTGCTTGCCTGTTTCAATTAAATTGGTTCTGTAATACAGGGTGGCAGGGATGTCGATGCATAAACTGTAACAATGAATTCAGCACATGATTCTATTTTAGACCCGTTAGGGTAGAAATTTTTCGTCGGTTATAAAAAAAATATCTGCTGTTTCATAGAAGCAATACAAACACGGTCAAAAAGTATGGAACAGGATTTTTTTTAAAATAATCGACGATAAATTTTCAACGCAAGGGGATTCAGAATCATGTACTGAATGCATGGTAACAGATTGCGCTTCAATGTCCCTGCTACCCTGTATAAGGTTATTTGACCAATGCTGGATAAAGTTCTCCTCCATAGTTTCTACTTCTTTCTCTCCTGTTGCTTTCTCCGGCTAAATCAAGGAATAGTAGTCGTTACAAGAAAGTTAGTTGAATGTTATGGGAAATCTGCTTACATGGAAAAAGCTCACAATTCAAACAAAATAATAGGGAACGATGGAAAGCTGGTAAGTTTCTGTTAGTTGAGTAGACAGCGACGGTACAGGTGACGGTAGGTACAACATTATAATGATACCACATATTATCATATGCACAAACACACCCCATGTAATTCACAGATTATAAAATCATGCAATGCTGCTAGCTCGTTTTCCCATGTCCCTTCAATATTTCGTATATGGTCTAGTACCTATTACCACTATTTGCTTACTCTTGGGTCAGCTCTCCTTATGAAGACATAATGAATTATTGTTATGAAGTACTTAACCTTGAAGAGCCTTGACCTGGTATGATACATACCTATCTATACAATGACATGCAAAATAGCCACAATCCTATTACTGGAACTTTTTGATTAGATGTAAACAAGTACGTAACCAATTATGTTGTGATTATGTTACTACATAATATGTATCATAATTATTATATAATAGGGTAAAAAAATAATAATTATATTTAGTCCGTCAGTTAGATTATCGAAAAATAATGTACACGTATTTTTTCTTTTGTTAATCCAACAAACCAAGACAAAGATAAAGCGCGCCAAAATTTTGGAGGGGGGGGGGGGGGTCGTGACGTCACTTGTTTGCCAAAGTGTCGCAAGCATGTGACGTCACGCGGAACTTTAACGGGCGATATTTTCATCATTTTTTATATAATTGACAAAAGAAAAAATACGGGTTCAATATTTTTTGATAATCTAACTGACGGACTAATTAGATTTTTTTAGGAAAATAGCCTATTGGTCATCTGCCCCGTTGGTCTCGTGGTCGCAAGCGCGACTGCTGTGCATGGGGTCCTGGGTTCGTTTCCCAGGTCGGGCAAAGTATTGATTTTTCCATTAGGAATTTCTCAGTTGGCGGCCCGGAGTTTGGAAGTTGGTGGTGTGATACCCCCGTGCCTCGGAAAGTACGTAAAGCTGTTGGTCCTGCGCCTGATGTCTCACCGGTCATGTCGGATTGCCGTCCTATGAGAGTATCCATCGGATTATGAGAGTAAAGGAACAGAGAGTGCACGTGAGTGAGAGAGTGTTTGTGATAAATAAATAGAATAGATGCATATGCTGTACATTATGAAGTACAGAACTTGCTAATACTTATACCAAGGTACTTACAATACTGGGCTGTTTTAGGTAGTAACTGTTAATGGAATTCTAACGACGTAGGTTGTTCCGGCCCAAAGTTTGACTCCCATTTCCCCTAGGCGCAGATTTAGAAGCCGGAGTAGGCTAGTATTACGTCTACGGAAACTGAAACTTTCAAAAAAATTGTATAAACTCTCTGTTCGTAAATATTTCAGACAAAATGACCTTCAAAAGATTTAAAAAAATGTGAATTTATTGCTTCGTGCGTCGCTTATTCAAAAACGTCATATTTCATGCAATTAGAATAAATCACATTGTCATGCTGTAGCTACCAGTAAATTTTTATTAATTGTGGGGACGCTTGAGGTCAGGGTAAATATTTGTAGGTACTTAGATATGTTGTTATTTAAAAGCGGCAATACAACATTTGCATTTTTTTTTCCAGGATTTTGCTGTTCAGTTACGACCAGCTTACGAACACCTCGTGTATGTATTGACTTTCGATATTAGGTACTTTGTGTAAATAGATGAACTGCAGTTTAACCAATTCCAGAGCGTGTCCCTGCGCATCAAAAAAACACACTATTGCATTTCCAACTCTCGGCGCTACGCAGAGCGTTGAATATCTTGTAAGCGAAAAAAAAGCCGGGATAAAAACACACCCGTGCACTATCAGTGGCAATGGCTTACATTTTGGCATTTCAACAACATTAATTGCACTATTTACGTTGTTGAGCAGAAAACATTTTTGAACATATTTATTTACTTATTTATTATTCCCAACACAGTTGCCCGAAATCGGTAGCGTGATCTTAAACAATATTTTTTCCAATACAGCTTATCACATGTAAAGTAATTTTCATATGAAGCAATGGATTAGCAATATCCTTTAAAATGATTCAGATTGTGGCTGATAGTGAGTTACGCAATTAGGCTAATGGGCTAAAACGTACACCAAAACTAAAGAAACTACCTATAGGTAACTGCGCAGTTGTATAACAAAGTGCACTCTGAATAAAACGCAAGGGTTCATGGGCGTAGTGGGATCGTCCGAGTAGGGGGATCGTCCGAAAGGGTTACCGCTGACCTGGTATATAAAGGGCTAAGGAAGGAACACGGGTGGGTTTTAGTCAGTAAGAGTCTGACACTCCCTTCTGCTCCACCCAGAGCGGGAGGGGTCATTTGATGATTTCCCGTTAATATATTTGTGTGAAGCGTGCAGCCCTCCCCCTGCAGCTGGCATATATTTGGCATACCTTAAGCATGTACCGACGTTATGAAGTTGATACATGTTGTGCGACTTTCACCGAGGGCGTATAATACATTAACGTACCTTGAAATTAGAAGCACCAGGTAAATGAGGAGTGACTTTAATGATACAAAAATATTAACAGCAATATGATTGTTGAACCAGAAACATGGTTCAAACATGGCGAGTAAATTGAAACAATGGTTACATTGTGTTTACTAGAATTAGAATTCCAAATTGCCGGTTAATACGTAAATAACTTGATTAATTAGTAATCAGACGAATTTTTTGTACATCAATGTCTAGTTCAGTTTCACATATTTGGTAGCATGGGGTGGACGTTTTTCTAGAAGCGACGAATATAATTTTCGCGTTACACGCCGGTTTTTCATTCACATCGTCGTACACAAATCCTAAGTTGAAGGACAGGCCTGGAGGAATCCTCTTACATCGAGAGAGGGACAAGTTCGTAAACCTGATTTGCTCCAAATCAGGAACAAGTTTGAACAGTCTTATGAACACCGGCTCCAGAGTAACATTGCAGAACTTAATGTGCTCCGTTGTTATTACCCCTCGCTTATATTCGAATCTGAATACACTGGGGTAGGACACAAGGCGATTTTCACAGATATACGATGCGGTTTTATGAAGAGGACTCGAAAAATATTTAGATATTTCTATGAATCTTGCAACTTCAGCCTTGAAAGCATCGTTCGAACAATATTTATCTGGAGCTTCTTCAGTGAGTTCAGCTCTTGTTTCCTCCTGGACTGGCTGTAGGTTTGCAATGACAGACTCCGATTGTGTAAAAGATTCCAAACTTGCCATCTGTCGGATTTTCCTGCAAAGTGGAGATTTTTTTCTCCTAGGTTTATGATTCATTGCTATTTGAGTATTTATACTGGATCCTAATTTAGATAATCAATTTTATGCACGTTATCTACACATGAAATTTAGTTTCATAACAAGCTTGCAACAAGCTGCCTATATAAAAAATATATTAATGTCGAAAAATCTGCTCCGTGTGACAAGTTACATTTTTTTTTCTATGAAATAGCCACATGTCTGACACCTACACTTGTTGACAAAAAAGGTAGTAACAACAATAATTAATTTTCTATAATAACTTACTTTTTACGCTGTTTACGAGAGCTTCGGTATTTACCTAAACAATAAACATACCTAAACACACTAATTATAGTATAGTTCCTTGAAAAGGAGGCTTAATATAAGGCCTTCCGTCAAACCAACTACTGTTCATGTGGAGGAGGTGAGTGTAGACTATAATGTTTCCTATATAAACCAACTAGCTTAAGCCATAATGAGCCAAGTTATACGTCAGCTATAGGGGTATTATACTAAAGCAGTCGGAATGGTAGTTGGGTGTGATTGTGGAGCTATGTCACAAACCATGCTCCACCTTCTATCCTGCCCTCTGTGTCCCAAATCACGCAGTTAAAGTGGCAAAGTTTACGGAAACCAGCATTTAAAATACAGTCGTGCCAGCGGCACGAAGACGAAGAATACTATAGCTCAGCTACACACTTTATATTAACGGAGTTTAAAAGTAGTGATTAATATTTAGAATATGTTTGACAATGAGCACAATACCATTTTTCATCGTCATTGGTTTTTTTTATCCCAAAAAATGCAGCCGCGATTTCTGCGGTGTCACTGACAATGTCGCTGTGGAAGTCGCGAATTTTTAGGCCAAATATTTTTATACAATGTCGTGCCATTGACATGGCGAAGAAGAAGCACGAACAAAAATAAATGGGTTCGCCTTCGATGGGTTTCTCTATAAATAAATAACTATAGAGAAACCCATCGAAGGATATACGAAATACACAAATATGTATCAATATTTGGTTCTCATCGTGTGTAGTGTTAACATACATAAAAACAGATAATCAATGACAGATGTAATTGTTTTACGTAAGGACATTGCAGCCGAGATTGTGATCATTTTTAAACGAGCAAGCCATGACTTATTCATTTATTAATTAAAATAACCAGTATATCCAGTATAACTTCCGTTCATTTAGAATTACTAAGTACTGCAACACGTGCCAAAGACAATGCTATAGCATTGTAGTACCAAATCTATATTTTGGGAAGTACCCTTTAAGGAGGTTGGAATTCAGTATTTAAAGAAAGAAAGAAAGAAATGGTATTTATTGCGACTCGTACAGGAAGATCACAAAGTAAACTAAATTGTATAAAAAAAGTAACAAAAAGAAAAATTAAAAAGAATGTCCTATACGAGGCCAAAAGACTCCTATCTTACATGATGCTGCGACATTTAAAAGATAAATGTCACAGCGCTGGTATTCTGATAGGTGATAGGGCCCGTGGATTTGTGTGCGAAACGAAAACTGTCTATTATCAGTACCTATACAATATCAGCAAAAATGATAAAATAACATTTTTGAGCGTCTCTGCACTGGGCGTTTGTTTACCGTAGCAGCAGCGTAGGCGCTGTACTACGCAGACACCGCGCGAAGACTATCGTTTCGCGAATCTTCAGACATCTAATAATTAGTATATTTGCAATCTGTTTTTGTGAATATCAAGTAGTTGGAATAGAGTTTAACAATTACGCGATTTATTTACATAGATCACGTACAGGTCGTATGTTTTATGTGGAATTAAATATGCGCAATTTGTAAGAATATCAAGAAATATTCTCATCAAAAGTGAAGTACCCACTTCCTTTCGATTTGATTTCCTCGTCGGGATATAATTCATATGGCCTCCAGATATTTGTTCCAAATCGGGATGGTAACCATGTGATTTGTATTAACAATGAGACTCGTTATTATAAGACATGCTTTATGCGTTTTTTTATTTTAAAATACATAATAGTTTTCATCACTCACATCACATTCACTGCTGGATAGAGACCTCTAACAATTTATTGTAATGTTGTACAAGGGTTGGTGACACATTGTTCTCTGTATCATTGTAGGAACGATTAGGTTAACAAACTGAGTCTACACTGTCGGTATGTAAATCTTGGACTGACTTTGCGGAAATTAAGTTACACGAAAGATATATTTTTTACCACCTAAATATAGGGTGGCAGGGACATCGGCGCGCAATCTGTTACTAGGGATGCAGTACGTACATGCATGAGCATAATCAGCCTATAATGTTCCCACTGCTGGGACACAGGCCTCCTCTCGGTGAGAGGGAGTGGGCCGTAATGCACCACGTGAGCCAGTGTGGGTTGGCGGAAGTCACATGTATTCCAATTTTCGGTTCTAGGACATGCCGGTTTCCTCACGATGTTTTTCTTCACCGTTTTGAGAGCAGTGGTCATGAAATAATTTACACAAAGTAAAATGCCTGCTTGGGTTCGAACCCACGACCTACAAGTCGTAAGTCGCAGTCGTTACCACGGCACCACTGCTCTTAGTGCAGTACGTACATGATTCTGAAAAACTGCTTTATCATTTTGACCGCGTAGGTATTACTCTGTTCTATGAAACAGATGTTTTTTTTTTTATAATCGACGATTTTTTTTCTAGGATCTAGATAAAAAATATAATCTAGAATAATGTGCTTAATCCATGGTTTCAGTTTGCGCATCGATGTCCCTGCCACCCTGTAGGTATACCTAGGTGTTTGTTTCGCTTAGAATATTCAAGTAGGTCATGCTGCCTAAGCCTGCACGTGTCGACAGTCTGTTACAAAACAGGGGTTATAACCAAACCTCACCCCTGTTTAATATTTTGCCAGCCTCTGAATAGTTTGCTGTCGGAAAACTGAAATCAAAAATCACATACGCACGGACCGTATTATGTTGCACAAAAACTATTATTATACAGGGTGACAGGGAAACTCGACGTGTTCCTTCCAGGGCGTGATAGAGTGACCTATTTGCAACAATTAAGCACCCCATAAAGCCTAGGCGAAAATTCATGGAATCCGAGAAAAACCGATTTTCATGTTTCTTTGAAAATTTCCCAGAATTCGTCACTAAATATCACTTATCTCTAAATTCTCTAATTGAGTGGCTTTCATAGCTATTCCGTTGGCTACCTAATACTTTGACACACCTATTGATGAAACCAAATTTTCTAAAATATCAAACAGTTAAAAGTTAAAGTAAGAAGTTTATTAACTATTTTAAAAAATCATCTACGTACACGAACTTTGACACCAGTTATCTCAAAATTTTACTAAAACACTAAGCGTACAAATTACGGGGAAGACATCTTCATTTAATCAGCTATACAACGAGGTACAAAAGTTTCATAAATGTTTAAAGGTGCCGATGAAACAGTCGATAATGTTGGCAAAGGTCGAATTTGCAAATTGTTGAAATATTTTAAAATGATGTGATAATCGAATTAATTAATTGGTTTATGTTATCCCTTTACCTCCGCTCCGCAAGTTAAGACCACACTTTCAAGAGGTAAGCGGTATTGCGGTGCGTCGCTCTCTCTACCTTTCGCGGCCTTGACGGGGTCGCCACCGTCCGATGGCGGACGCGGTGGGGCCGCAGGGGAGGAGGAGTGTTAGAATGACGTTGGCCGCTCTCCCTATCCTCTGCGGCCGTAAATTGGCAGGCGGCGGGGCCAATGACCTGACCCGTCGCAGGGGCACCAAGGGTGCCCAGACACGGGGTCATCTGGCGCCCATGTGCTGGTTTGGTCCCTGGGGCGGTCACGGTGTGCTATGTGTTCTGGTGCGCCGGTGATGGGGAGTACTCCCCAGAGGAGGGTCCGGTGACGAACAGCCGCGGCGAGTTCACGGATGAGTGCTAACGCGTGCCCGTGTTCCCGCCGTAAGCGGCAGAGAAGGACACCGTGGAATTTTAGTCGGTTACAGTCCCACATAACTGCACTATCTCCCTGTGGTAGTGTAGAATACATGAGCATTTATCCACGTTAACAAAAAAAAGTGCGACCAAGCCGAAGTTAGCAAGTCTCCAAGTTATATACCTACACAAAACAAGATAATAAAAATGTTTTATAACTACCCATATTTAATAACATTTTTGAATGTTGATGAACATGCAAATATTTTAAAGAAACCAAACAATGAACATTAGACAGTTATATATTTACAATACATGTATTTTCCTTCGTAAGGCACTCAACAAAATATACAAACTAATTTATCGTTTACTAAAGTAAAACAAGTACTCAACGTAGCAGTCGCCGAGCTAGTTTTTCTGGTTTTGCCGAAGATGAGAACTAAGTTCGGCAAAAAATGTTAACTTTTGAAGGAGCACAATAATATAAAACAAAATACCCTCATGTATAAAAAAATACACTCATTAAATGCATTCAAACCTCAATTAGTTGCATATTTAATCACAAATAACACCCTTCATAAAAGCTGAATGCATTGCCGTGACGTCTGTGACGAACTATATAATAATATATCTTAAGCATGATTGTTCTCATGTAAGTGACTTGTCTTTTTTGAGAATAAAGTCTTTAAACTTAGGGCTGATTTTTCAATTGACAGATGATTTTGATTCGTGGAATAAAATTGACGTCTGACAGACTTTGTATGAAAGAACTGTTAGAAATTCAAAATTATTCTTCCGTAAAAATTATCTGGCGTTGGAAAAATCAGCCCTTACTAAGATACCTATATTACTGACTTGATGGAAAATCCACCAATCCGCACTGGGCCTACATGCTGGTTTTTGGCCCACTCACTCTCACAGAGAGGAGGCCTGTGTCCCAGCAGTGGGAACATTATAGGCTGATCATGCTTTGATGGTCAATCCATGCACGAGGCGATCTATAGCTGAATGATTTTTTTGAAGTGAAAACTTCTTTAGCGGCGTTGTGCACTTTTTTTGTGATGGGTAAAAAATGTTAAACTCTCGTCAGGACACGTGACCTGATCGAAAATTCGTAAGACGGAGCTCGCGTCAGGACACGTGACTTGGTCGAAAATTCGTAAGACGGCGGGAGAGTTTTTTGTGATGGGTAAAAAATGTTAAACTCGCGTCAGGACACGTGACCTAATCGAAGATTCGTTAGACGGAGCTCGCGTCAGGATACGTGACCTGATCAAAAATTCGTAAGACGGAGGGAGAGTAGACCGCATTCCAAAATATCAAAAATGCACAACGTTAATATTCAAGTTTTCACTTCTGCCGGCACTCCCGGGGTGCAACCCGTTTTTTTTATTGATTTGTTTTGAGAGCTTATTTTAGGGTAATGCATAGTTGTCTGTCTTCAATGCTTGATAGAAATCATGTTTCTTGTGAGCTTCTTAGTTATGAAACATATTGTCATCAATAAATTGTCGTTATCAATAAATTGGCTTAATGTTACTTCTTGCCCACAACATTTTTACAGTTGTACATTGTGAAAGTTTTTTTTTAAGTAATATTTTATGAAAATATTTGCATTCTATTTATTATTATATAACCCAAATACTGGTGGGACAGAGATAGGTGCAAATCAGCGTTGTGAAGAAGTTAATTCATAGCCATGATAATAGATAAAGGTCAGCCTTGTTCCCTTTTGTGATAGCGTGATGATATACAGCAACTAAACAAGCCTGTTATTAAATTATTAACAGTATTGAAAAATTGTTAGGAGGTAAATAAAAAAGGTAAGTGAATGTGCAATGAAGGGTTGCAGTCTAATAAATGGATAATCTCGCAATTTCATGGTCAAGGCAGGATTATTTTTTTGCCAAATAACCGGTACAAAAATTAACTTTCGGAAACACGGGTCACTGGACGTGGTAATAACTCCTCGTGGTGAAAAGACACAAGCACATGCTGCCTTCGCAATGACCTTGTCCTACGAATAGACTTCCTTTTTACTCACAAGAACCAGAAGGAGCCGACATGACTGTTACTGGACTGCTGGGTCCAGCTACTTACTATTACCAAAGAATAATAACTATTGCTACGTCTATTGCTTAGTTCAACAACCGACAATCACTGGCTTGACTTGACTGGCAATCTGTCTTTCAAATAAATTCCCAGGACACGTTTGACTTGTTTACTTATATCATCATTCATCATTCTCCTGATCCCAATTTATTTGGGTTTGGCGCAACATGTTTTTATCTTCCATACTTCTCTATTAGTCTTCATCTCGGCAGTCACCCCCTTTCTAACCATATCATTATTCTTGTTTACTTACATATATGATAAATGATATTAATGAAAACGCAATAACTCTCTAAACAATATTAGATCGATTTGCAACCCCCGATGTTCACAGTACAAGTAGCAATTTGAAATTCATTGTGCAGTTAGCAAAGGATTGTGAACACTAACGTGCTAAAGATACTTTGACGCCTCATAACTGTCTTTTGAACCGCACTGCGGTGCTACGTACTTTTGTAAGGATCGATTTTTTCGTAGGAGTTTCAGAAATACTTGCATTAATAAGCGCTAAAGCTTATGTGTCCGTCAAGATGGAGGGACCAAGTTTTGGATTTCAAATTAGCCTGCATAAAATTTTAATACTGTAAATCTACTATTTACTTTCTTTGCAATAATTTTAGCTACCTCGATGTATACCTACGTAGTTATATAACAATATTCTTGGGCCCTTCATTTTGACGTCACAATGGAGTGACCAGATGGATAAGCTGGTCGGTAATATAGTTGGCTGCTGTACAGTTTTCTAATTATTTTGGTCGGTTAGTAAAAACTTATTCGATTCCGTTTCTAATCATAAACTTACGACAGCATGTAGTTTCTTCGTCTCAATTTTATTTTCAGCTTGAAGATGTCTTTTACTGTCGTAATCCTGAGTATGAACTAGGTCGGTAGTTCGGTACAGCGACACTATAAAGTTATTTATCACTATTTTTCTGCCGGTTTGTGTCGTAAAAGAAAAATAATGGTACTCGTATGTTAAGGGTGGACAGTAGATTATTTATAACAAATCTGACCAGTCAATTTAAACTTAATCGTTCCATATTGTTTCTTGTGCTGATATCATGAGCCTGTAAACTAGTGGTACATTGAGCACTTTTTGAACGATCACAGATATTACTACACAGTCTGGCCATAAATACTGTTACAATTAAAAATAAGAAAGATATTACATTTGAATTTGGAATCTGTCATTTTTATACGATTGTTCATTGAGTTTTTTAATTTTGGCGCCAATACATTGTACAATATTTTGCGATATTAAAATGGAGTGGGGTGATAAAGAGAACCGAATCGCTGTGATTGCATTACACAAAGTTGGTATGGAGCCAAATGTAATTTTTAAAACTCTCCATATTATGCTTGGTATTAGGCAAATGTTTGTGTACCGCGCTATTAATAGGTACAATGAGACCTCCTCTGTTTGTGACAGAAAAAGATCTGGCCGTCCACGTAGTGTTCGTACGAAAAAGGTGGTCAAAGCAGTAAGGGAAAGAATTCGAAGAAATCCTGTCCGAAAGCAAAAGATTTTATCTCGGGAGATGAAGATAGCACCCAGAATCATGTCGCGTATTTTAAAAGATGACTTAGGACTTGCAACCTATAAGAGACGCACTGATAATTTAAAAAAGAATAGGGTGGTAAAATCGAAACAACTACTGAAGCGGTACGCAAAGGGAGAACATAGAAAAAATTTGTTTACGGATGAGAAAATCTTTACAATTGAGCAACATTTTAACAAACAAAATAACCGTATTTGTGCTCAAAGCTCTAAGGAAGCTTCCCAATTAGTCGACAGAGTGCAACGTGGGCATTATCTGACTTCAGTGATGGTTTGGTGGGGTGTTAGCTATGAAGGAGTGACTGAGCCATATTTTTGTGAAAAAGGTATCAAAACATCGGCACAAGTGTATCAAGATACCATTCTTGAGAAAGTAGTTAAGCCCCTTAACAACACCATATTCAATAACCAAGTATGGTCCTTCCAACAAGACTCGGCGCCGGGTCATAAAGCTCGGTCCACGCAGTCTTGGTTGGAAGTGAACGTTTCGGACTTCATCAGAGCTGAAGACTGGCCGTCGTCTAGTCCCGATCTTAATCCGCTGGATTATGATTTATGGTCAGTTTTAGAGAGTATGGCTTGCTCTAAACGCCATGATAATTTGGAGTCCCTAAAACAATCCATACGATTGGCAGTGAAGAATTTTCCCATGGAAAGAGTGCGTGCTTCTATTGAAAACTGGCCTCAATGTTTAAAGGGCTGTATTGTACCCAATGGAGATTACTTCGAATAAGCTTTTTATATTTTAAATTATTTTATATTTATGTATTAAACTAACACACTGTAAAAGTAATAAATATTATTTGCAATAAAAAAATATATTATTTCTTCGTGACAATATTTATGGCAAGACTAGATATAAGCTACAATCACACTTCGCAGAAGGATTTCTGATCAGATCTATAATTTTACAGCAGAAAGAAAGACGCTGCTGTACTTAATCCTGAATTCGATTTTTACAACACTCAAGAGTGAAGAATTTATGGTCCTTATTTTATGGAAACTTCACGACCAATACTTTACTGGTGCCGGACAAATGAGAAATTGGTAAATAGTGAGGCTGACATAATTATATTTGATGCCTTGCGTTCAAGTTTCTATCACAAACAACTACAACGCAAAAGTTATCTATGGTTTTCCCACATTATGGAAAACATATAAACCAAGACGTGAATGAAATTATTTAAAAATAACGTAACCATTAGTTATATAAAACTCCCTGTCTTATATAACTCATAATTACATGCAACGTTGACTCGACCGATTATTTTACAGGTCAACAAATACATCATCTGCCTAGCCTTTTCCCAACTATGTTAGAGTCGGCTTCCAGCCTAACCGGATGCAGCTGAATACCAGTATTTTACATGGAGCGACTGCCTATCTGACCTCCACAACCCAGTGACTGGGTAATACGATGCCCCTAGGTCAATAAATACATAAACATGAATAAATCGCCAGGTAACCTTCATGAAAACATATTATCCACCTGCATATGTATATTATGTAAAATCTACGAAGAATCAAACTGCTTGTTGCACTTCGTCATTGTTCAATGGTGAAAACATATCAGCTAAGTAATAACAGCCGCACAGGTCGATCGATGAGGTTAAGCGATTTGTCCATGGATGAGTGACCATCTTTACATATCAAGACCCCTTCGTGCCTCGAAAGGCACGTTAAGCTGTTCGTTCCGGCTGTCATTCGTAGATCTTTGGTAGTCGTTACGAGAAACCCAAAAGTCTGACAGTCTTACTAAGCGGTATTGACCAGCCGATCGATTTTGTAAAAATCTCACCGTGAAAAGTTAGGTGAAGTGAGCTTAGAGTGAGCTGTCAATAGTGGCAATCCCTAGCATTAGTTGGGATGACAGCTCACTCCACGCTCACTTCACCTAACTTTTCACGGTGAGATGGTTACAGAATCGCACTGCAGGTATATGACCCAGTAACTGATTTGTGGCGGTCAGATAGGCAGTCGTTTTATGTGAAATACTGGTATTCAGCTGTATTCGGTGAGACTGGAAGCTGGCTCCAACATATTTGGGAAAAGGCTAAGCAGACGATATCAGCAAGGTGGTATCGGCGGTGCGGGTGCGCCGGACGTACATCTAAGTAACGACACTCAAACCGATTGGAATGCTCTTATTAGGAAGGTAGATCTGGGATTCTCATAGCACTAGTACCAACTAAGACATGTATTTTGATTTATAAAATACTAATCGATACCGTATGCTCAATCGTATTTCTGTGAGGTCGAGTTTAGTAACTGCGATCAACTTGGATGTAGCGCTCGCCGGCGCTGTTTGCTACACTTAGGTACTCGCGGGTGGTTGGTCACAGTTCTAACCTAACCACACCCATTTGGTCGGGGTGTCTTAGCTTAGTTACTATGTCCAAATTTAAAAAAAAAGGCCAGATCGTTAAAAATACGCTCATTTATAAAAAAAGGTGATCATCATTAGAAGACCAAAAAGATTTTAGAGGATCTATTAAATTAGGATTTTATTTAATTTGAATATTATCAAATTGATTATATTATATCAAACTGATTTGATGTTATATGTACTACTAATGGGAGTTATTTACCTGAAATAAATAAATTTATTATTTATGTCGTTTATTTATTTACTATCTTCTTTTATTACATTTTTAAATACTTTTTTAAATATAAAAATTAAGTAAATAAAATACATTTAAAAATATAAAAAAATAGTGATCCACCGATGTTGGGAGCAGGGTCCAAGCTAACGGTGGTTAGGGCTCCAGAGACAGAAACCTCCTCATAATGCGAGCCGTATCGAGGAGTACTGTCTTTTGAATCAGGCCCCTTAATCCAACCGCCTAACGAGAGCCTCGATAGATGTTGATCGAGGCTTTCGGCCATCAGGCCATTGGCTGCTACGACAATCGGCACAATGATAGCCGAGCTCACATTCCACATGTCAACAACCTCGTGTGCTAAGTCAAGATATTTGATTTGTTTATCTTTCTCAGCTTTCACGAGGTTCCCGCCATGTGGAAAGGTAACATTGACAATCATTGTGCGGCGCGCTAATCGATCTATCACCACTATATGAGGCTTATTGGCGACAATGATAATGATAGACCGATCCCAGTACAACGTGACATTGTCATTTTCAAGAACTGGGTCGGGCACATACTTGTAATACGGTACCTCAGAATCCACAAGGTGTATGGAATCCGAAAGTGGAATTCCCTCGGATTCCATAATCTCTCACCCCTTTACATGCATGACGGCACATTTGTCCACACCAAATTATGGAATTTGGTGTGGACAAATGTGCAGTCCTGATGGCACTACTGAAAGTTTCAGTTACCTTCAGTAGCTCCATCAGATGCAATTTGTTGGGGGCAAAGAGTTTTAAATCATCCATGTAGAGGAGGTGAAATATGACCTGACCACCCCTCTTCAACCGGTAGCCTAGACCTGAATCGTCCAGCAGTGTGCTTAGAAGAACCAAAGTGTACTCAAACCGTCGCCCTGAAATATTCCCTGCTTAATCCATACAGGCTCATCATTCCCCTGGATCTGTCGACACCCTGGATAGTGAAGGACCGTCTTCCATTGCCCTATACACGATTCAAGGAAGGTGCGTCGACATATCCTTGCGAGATCGGCGAACTTGTTGGCTAATGGCCATATCTATGAGGAGTAGCTCCTTAGTACCGCTGGACCCATTCCTACATCCATTTTGAGAGACAGACATAATCGAGTTACTATTTTTACTAGTTATTATTTATTATTATTAAATATTTTCCTTGGTATTAAGCATAGAATACGCCCTGATATGAAAACTATAAGGTGCAATGGATGCAGGCACAATGACGTCCTAGTATCTGGTGACGTGCATATCTTAGAACAATACTTTTTTCTCGATTCTTCTTATTGTTTTATTACACTGGGGGTATTTTTACAATTTTAGATTTATGGATTTGAGCAGAAACATTGAGTTCCTAGTACATAGAGACATGTCCGCCTATCTTAGAACTATACTTTTTTTTTCTTATTTACCGAATATATTTAAGCAGGTATAGTAGGTATCTTTTTAAATATAATCTAAGCTGAGCGGGTGATTGGATTTATGGTATATAATAGCCATAATGGGCAATTCATTCGTGTTATTTATATATGATAGTAAATACCTACACTTATTTATAGCTCCAAGGTTGCTTGGTTTGCTCAAAATACAAACTGTGCTCTAAAATTAAATATCTAACGTTGTTGAAAGGTCAAAACGAGTAATACATTTAAAAGATAACCCAGAAGAGGTGTTTTATTCATTTTCCGCTATCTACGTTGTAAGCTCCAAATATTTAATACAGTTTTATCTTCCTTCGCAGAACATAAATTATTTATTATGAATAGAGAGGCTTTATGAAGAGGTCATGCTGCATTTTCAGCTTAAGATGAGGCCCCAACATTTTCAGTGGATATGGAACTTCTGAATATTATATTATTATTATACTTCTAAATAATACCATATATAACAGTTCTTCATGTTTTTGTTCTAATTATGTTAGATGTGTTTTGATACAAGGTTGTAACAAATTTAGTTCCTATTTTTGCAGTTATAGTATAGTATCTATAGTATCTGGCTCTAAACAATTTGAGTTGTATCAGTTCGTTAAAAAACCAAGGAAATAATTTCAGTCTTCAACCAGCAAAAAAATAATGCATTCAAAACGAAAACTAACAGTCGGAATGGTTTTAATTTTGACAGTCCAACAACATTCATTGCGTTATTAATTACATTGTTGAGCAAACACATTTTTCGAACATATGAAGCAATGGATTAGCCATATCATTCAGATTGTGTGTGTGTTACGAAATTAGGGTGGTTGGGCGTCTTCTCCTTTGTTCTAAAAGTAGCCTCTAATACCTACCTACTATCTATTATCTGCCAAGCATAGTGATAGGGCAGTCCGCCTTTTGACCGCGAACTCTTTAGACGCTGTTACACTAGGTTATGGTTTAGTACGCCCATGAGTGCGAGATAAGACGCAGATTGCAAAATGTTTTAAATAGCCTTCACATGTTGCGCGTTTGGTTTTGTAGCTATCGTTCAAACTGCGACTCACAAATATTCATAAAACGCAGGTACGGTCTTCCCGCTTTGATTTTTGTAGCTGTCGTCCAACCAAAAATAAAATCCAAGATCAAGTTCACCCCAAAAAAAAATTACCGCCATTGCATTTTATTTCTTAAGGGCAATGCACTGAGAATCCATGCAAAAAGACCCAGGTGTTATGTAATCGACGGCATAAAATTCCGAAGGCCGCCTTCTGACGTCAAGTGCGTGGAAATGTACCAGCAGGCACACAAACATTAATTATATTTATCGGCAAAAACCGGATAAATTTAAATTAGTTTATTTTTAAACATTGATCGTCGACATAACACGATGATAAAAGAGTTATTTTGGGCTTTGGAATAGGTTTATTGCGAATTATTTTGGTAGTTTCGTGGTAAGTGTAAGAAGGTGCGATGACCTCTCATAAAGTCCAATTATTGTTAAGGACATATTTTTAGGTTATCCAAATGTAATGCTGGACTGAGACATCATCGTCACAACTAAAAACAATTTTAATTTTCACTGTTTCCTAAAACCGTTTAATAACTTCGGTATCAGACTACCGACTGCAACCCAATGCTTGTTTCACGAATATTGCGCTGTGAATGCATATCGACGCCTTTTTTGCCAACAAACAGTTTCGGATCTACATCTCGTAAAAAAATTATTTAAACTCATAATTTCGTTTACGGTAAGTAATTAATTATGGCAGACAAATGGCCCCAAGCACCGCCCATGGTTCATAGAGATAGGTAATGTTTAGCTGCTGGGACGTTCAATAGAGACTGAGAAATTACACTTACTTATATTTTTGGCAATCCTTTCTTTTTGTTTGTAAACTACGATAGAAACACTTTGTAAGGTAACTGTTAAGTTAAAATGGCCACTGGGAGTTACTTTGCTTCGAATAAAAGCTTTTGAAATAGAGATTTTACATGCTGCTGCTACTCATAACTTAAATTTTCAATTTATTTTTGATTGAGTTATATACATAGTGTGTACTATGTAATATATATACATCATCATCATCCACAACAACTGCGCCCACTGCTGGGCATAGGCCTGTCTATTCTGGTGCCAATCCCCACGCTCCTGTGCCATTCTCATGCAGAATTTGCCCGCAATGGCAACAATGTCGTCCGCCCATTTACATATGTAATATTATGACCTGAAAATTAAACGGGTACCAAAAGCGTTTAATTATCTGTTTGGTATTATAGAAGTCGCCATTCACTGAGAGAATTTTTCTGAAAACAACACACTGCTAGATTGTGATGTCTTTACAAAACTCTCTCTCCTCCGAAGACGTCAAAGACCGAAGTTAGTCTGTTTTCAACCATATATATATTTGCACATCTCTTATGTTATTTTTCTCTGGTGGAAATAGAGAAATTTCCAGTCTGTGTACCTAATTATCTAAGTATGTTGTTTTAAACCCGGTTGCCTTATTTTTTTTTGGGTGGGAAATCATCGGCCCTAGCAGACCCCCTCAGTTCGAGCTGCCCATTGCTCGCCGCCCGCAAGTCTGCGCCTACGGCGGCCGGGAGTCGGCTGGTGACTCCCGACGTCCAGGGCGTCTCCTGCGGCGACTAGAGGCGTGACGGCGCAGAGATTGCCTCTCCCTCACGCGCTCCGCCTCATCCTTTGCGAGCATTACTGCTTCGGAGAAGGAGGTAACGGCTTCCCATACACTCTCGCTCCGTACCATGGCCTGGACCAGGGCCGGACGCGAGAGATCGCCGCCGCCGATCGCCGCCACGAGGACGCGGCGGTGCTCCGCCCAAGCCGGGCAGAAACCCAGCCCACCAGTAGTCTTCGGCCCTCCCCGGCTATTTTTTGGGCCGCCGACAAGGGGCAGCTCACCGTAATGCCTGGCGTCCCCGTGAAGTTTGGACGAAAGGTGCCCGCCCTCACCTGCTCGGCAGAGCACCCCCCAGTCCTAACGATGGCGGGCACCACCTCTTCCACCGTCACAGAGTCGTCCAGACCCAGGATGCGCATGTCAGCGCACTTGGACACTCGGGCGTCATCCGCATTTAGGGACGCCCTAAGCCTTTCGGCCAGAGCGTCAGCAGTCGGGCCGCTGGCCGCACTAAGGACCTCCAGCATCCGGGTCCCAGTCGCAGTGACCCTTACCCGGATGCCTTCAGCAACGCCGAGCCCTCGCCTTAGCTCCGCTTCCGGCTGTAGTGTGATCACTATAGCTGCGGATTTTGGTATACGCCTAGCCGCGACGCTTCGCTCCGTGCGCTGTTGCCACCTCTCTTTCTTTTTCGCCGCCCTTGCCGTCTTACCCGCGTTCCTCTACTCCCCGGCTAGTTGCCAATCGGCGTCGGCCGGGGAGATATGGGAGGCGGTGGGAGCGGCCGTTTCGCCGCTGGGGCTGGGGCCCTCGCGGGTTCCGGTGCGGTCCCACTTTTAGCCTGCCCCGTGACTGTGGCTGTGGCTGGCGCAGCGGCAGCATACGACACCGCCTTCCGCTGGCCCGAGCCCGGTCGGCTCGCCGCTAGCTAGGACAATGGCCTCCAGGGTGAAAAACTGACTCTGGAATGCAGCCAGCTCCTGCCGCACCAGGGTCAGAACCCGATCCTCAGCAGGTACTGGCCCACCCCGCCCATGTTGCGCCCTCTCCTGCGGCTGGCCGGCCAGGTCCGGAGCTCGTCATTCTCCTTTCGGAGAAGCTCCATGGCGGCTCTCAAGCGGGCGACCTCTGCCCGAATTTCGGAAATTCCGTCCGGCGGGGACCAGAAGTGGGTGGCCTCCGCTGGGGCGCTCCCCCGATTTGGGGCGCTTCTGGAAGAACCTTTGGTTCTTCCCAGCAACACCCACCACTACGCGCTCCGGGCTCTTAAATAAGCCCGTCACGCCAGATGCGGCGTCGGACTCCGACCCCGCATCACTCCCCTCCTCTACGCGATTTTTTGTTTGTGTAACTTGTTTCATAATTGTTCCCACGGGTAAAAACTTTTTATTTCCTCAAAAATTCAGTGGTTCGCACTAGCGACTAATTTAGCGACCCATTAGTCAAGCTACCAACCTCCCTCACAGTGCGCCGCCGCTTGGAGGTTTGGGGTGATTTTTTATAGAGGTTTTCTACCTCGCGACCCGGGCGGTTAAGCTCGACCCCCGTCAAAAGTCAGAGTCGCCTCTCTGCGAGCGCAGAGAAACACACGTTGGAGCATACCTCCGACAGGATATTGGCATACGGGCAACGAGACCCCTTAGGCGCATAGTGCCCAATGGGGAGTCTTAGCCCGCACCCCAGGGTGCACCGTCCCGGAAACTGGCCCTCCCCCCGGACGTATCCATAAGGGAATTCCAGTCCACGGGCACACGGGGAGGTTTCCTGTCCAAGAACCCTGAACCCGGCTGCCTTAGCGCCTTAAATTGAGGTACAGACGCCAGCACATCAAGCTACTACAATCTGTCAAAATTCTTTAATAGATTTTCAACTTTATCGATAAAGCATTAAGGTTCAAGGTTGATTGGAAAAATTTGACAGTTTTGGGTAGCTTGACCTGCTGGCGTCTGTACTTAAATGACGCTCCGAATAACCACTCTTTAAAATCTTTCACTTTTACGTCTTACACTTCGTATTTATGAGAAAGAAACAAAGAAAAGCTGTACCCACTCTTACTTTTTCTTTTCTACGATGTATAATGTAGTTCAAATACAAAAGATCAAGTTACCGGTATCGATTTGCATTCCTTTCAGTTTGTCATAAGCAAGTAGGTATCAATGCATTTGCGTATGTAAATTCTATTCAGGTAGGTAACTAACACACGCAAAAGAAATGCATAGTTTAAACGTAATTTAAACCGTGTCTCCTACCTATGACTTTTATAATTACACATCTTGGAAAAACATGGTTCTGTTGATCTATTACATAGATTGTGTAAGTAAAAAGATATTATTAGTACGTAAACTGCGTTAAATAACAACTGATGGCACGTTTAGAAAACAGCGATAATTTCTATTAAAATAAATGGTCTTTGTAAACATTAGAACAGATTAAAATATTTTCCAGGATCACACCGGAATTTAATTCGTTTTCTCTTACCAAGCCATTTTCTCGAGTCCATTGTAAAGGTGTATTTTCACTGGAAGCTGTAGGAAGACACTTAATATTCTTTTAACACACAAACGATAACTATTTACCAATTTTTGTTATTTTCCATGATTCCATTTAAGATAGCAGCGAACAAGAAATTCGTAGACAAAAACACAAACAACGAAAACATCGATGACTCAACTGAACAAAATATCACCAAATTTGCCGACGGGAAAAAAAATTATGACTTCGAAATGTGGTACTGGCGCCACCTATTAAGGATACCACGGACAACCCACTGCACAACCCTTAAACAACTCAAATTAGAGAAAGCACAACAACTGTCTTCAAACTACCTGCAACGTGACGTGACACTTCGGCCACATTCCCCGCACCTCTGCGGGCAATGTGGCCGATGTATATTAATATACCAACAACATGGAACGTCTAATGGTCACTGGAAAAATAGAGGGCAAAAAACCTAGAGGCCGAAGCCCAAAAAGGGGGTCGGATCAAATATCCGAGCAATTGGAGATACCCATCAGCGCCGTACTCCACCAGACCTCAGATCGTAACAGATTGAGGAAGACCGTTGATAATTTGAGACAGAGTCACAATTCTCAGCAGTGAGAGAACGTTGAGAAGAGAAGAGATTTTCTTCCTGCTTTGCTACCAGGATAAAAAAAAAACACCAGGATAAAAAAATAGCAGCGTCGTAGCTAAATTCTGGGCCTCTATTCAGTTGGTCATCGACAGGCTAAGAGGAAGTAAACTAAAATGGCAAATACTGATGACCCTACGCGCAATACCTGTTTGATCACTGTTATCAAAGAAATAATTACACTATTGCATTAATTGTACACCCACGTGGCAGTATGTGCAATTATATGTCGTGATGTCTTGTTTTTACAAGGACTCCTTAGCAGATTCTTCCATTATAAAAGTCAATACGATATATAGGCTATTGATCGCCCATTCTACTAAGTATAGCACTTTGGTTTAGAATAATTTACAAAAGGGCAACGCTAATTTTGTTGATTCTAGTCGTCAAATACATTGAAACAGCGTAACCCGCACTGTCATGAATAAACATTTAAAGGTATTTTTAGACAGAATAATTACTGGAATTAACAATAACAAAAGCGGACTGCTTATCATTTAGAAATTGTAAAGGCCCATAACCTTTACAATTTCATTTAGTCCATTTATGCTTGACGTAAATGTGAAATAATAAATGACTAAACTAAATTACTTATATGACTAAAATGAATGAACGAATTGATAATAATGATTAATTTTAAAACAAAATGTAATAAATTTTGTAATTATATTTAATTGTTAGTGTTTAGTGTATATTGTAATAATTAGAATCAATATTACTAAGTAATATGTACAATTTGCAGTGCCCTTACAGGTAACATGTTTTAATCATGAAATTTTAATGTACAATAACTTCTTTTATGGGGTACTGTGTAAAATGTTATAATAAAATACCACTCAATATTCTTCAACTAAATGAGAAGAAATTTAAAACATGCATTAAACGCATACTATGTAGACAAGCATATTATAAGTTGGATGAGTATATCGTAGATAAAAATGCTTGGCTTATTGCTGGTCCTGCTCCACAGGCACTTGGGCTCACTAGTTGATCACAATTTCAATATTTGGAAGAGATCCTTCCCCTTTTTTTTGTTGTTTTTTTTGTGTTTCTGACATTACGAACTTAATTTTTATTTTATTCAATCAAAATTTAATTCTTAATACTTCAATATTAAATACCTCTTCCTGATTGGTAGTAATATTATTCTTTTGTCTCATCTCTTAAATAAATTGCAAACTATAGTTTTGTATAATTTAGAAGCTTTTTTTTAATTTTGTTAATTTAAGAACCATGGATCCGGTTTTTTATGATATTTTGATGTTGACTTGAAAGAGCAAGGCAGTTGAGAATATGTCGTGCTCACTTAAATATCTCACTAGTGGTGGCGCGTATGTTGTTCATTCGGTTCCCTACAAAATGGTTGAGCTGGGTGGTGCTGATCCACGCGTCATGTTCGTGAACGGGCGCCGTCGGTTGAGACTGGTCATCTCTTAACTGCCAGGGCTTATTTTTAATTTTACATTGTTTCTTTTTTACATTGTTCTCACTTAGAGAAGCAATAAGAATAATGTACCCAGGATTTTGTAATAATATCTTGATTTAAAAGAGTGTCCTTGGAGTTTCTTGCCCGTTCTTCTCCATAGAGATCTACGTTTTGGAATGGGCTTCATTCGAATTAGCTTCAACTTTCTGACTAACTGACCGACTATTTAATTTTGACAATTCAAAAGTGCCTGTAAATGGTTTAATTGAAATAAATGATTTGAGTTTGAGTTTGCATGCATGCCTACTACCCAGTGTATTATATGTAGCAAATAAATATATAAATATTATTTTTCCTTCATCTGATTACGACGATACATAATCTCATTAAATAACGCTTAGTAAACAAAACATATTTCACGTATTTAGATAATTTCCTTAAACATAGTCAACCAACACTTTACTGTCAATAAGTATTTTTATATTTCCCAACACCAAAATTATTTCCTCCTCATGATGCTGTTGAATATTTGTATTACCATTACGGGAATCGTTTTTGGGAAATGTGTAGAAAATAAACAAAATGTTCTTTGCAGTTTTTTAAAATAAGATTTGCATACTAATGTAGCTTATGAGGCTGCGGTGACGACGCTTGACGTCATGCGCGTGTATATAGACTGTTGCGCAGGAGTTTTGTAGATAGTCTGTAGTGAGACACGTTGAGTATCGTTTGGGGATAGGACAATTTGTGAACCCTGCAGTGGAGGTGATTCTTAACCAGAGGTAGGGAGCCATTTTTTATTATACATGTGAAAATTAAAGCAGTTATAAATATAGGTTTAGTTTTCCAAGTTCACAGTTAAAAATTAATTGGTGGGTAAATATAATCAGACATTTTTCATATTGTTTAGTGAATTCTTAAAGTGTAACAAAAAACATTTTGTTTCCTTTCACAGAAGTGTTCAGTTAATGTTATCATAACTAAGTCTAAACTGGTATAAAATAACCCTAAACATTTTACTTGTGAAATCAACTGTGCGTATTATTGTGATTGTTGCACAAAGCTCGTAATAGCAATGCATTTTATCACTATCCTTGATTACAAGTTCTCTTTTATAATCAGCATTACGATTAAGTACTCTATACATTTCTTATATCAACAAACATTTTACTACCTACATCTACATCAACAATCGTTATATGTCACAGGATACAGTACAAGAAAGGACTTTTACTTTCTTTGTTGACGCCAGCCATTTACCCGCGTATAAAATATTTCAATGAGATATTTGCCTGAATAAAATCGATGTTAGAAGGAAACCACAATATGTTTCATGTATAACAGGCTGGTGTCCGCAATTCCACGTACTCCATATTTTGCGTACCAGTCAATAATATTGCAATAAATGAGTTATTGTACAATCAAATCATAGTTATCTCAGACTCTTTCACAACATGATTGATCCAACTATAGATCCAACCATCTCTATCCATAATTGAAGTGCCGGGCATTTTGTCGGTGTAGCAATTCCCATCTTGTTCTATGCAGTGCCACTTGGCTATTCGTTTAAACTTGAGTGTTCCCCTTCATTTGGTCTGTGTATATCTTCATCTTAGTATGTATCTATTTGCTCTTCTCTGACGTTGGTTCAAAGTTAACTAATCAAATCAATTAAACTTTTTTGTTTGTTTCAAAATCTCCATTTCTTCATTTAATTTATTTAAAATTTCATAAATTACTTTGAGTATCCGGCACACTCTTTAATTGCCTCTGGTTTGAGCACCATAAAGCTTAATATATGCATAACCCGTTTATGAAATATGCAAATAATACTAAATACAATATTGTTTGCATTGCCTTTACAAGGCTTACCTTATAAATCGCACAATCATAGGTAAAGGTAAAGGAATTTATCTTTGCCTCCATACATTCTAATGAATGATCAGCTCAGCATAAATTAAGCTGTGTTTGCGGAATAAACAGCTTAATGCATTAAACAACACGTGTAAATTTTGCATTCATTAAGAAAAATCAAATCCAAGTTGCAGCTATTTTAATTAATATTCAAAGTTAAACTTTACTAAAAATAAGCCCATTGCATTCAAGAAAACACATATAATGATTCAACATATTTACATTACATAAAACAGCAAAAAAATCTGTAATTACAAATAAAAATACCTAAGCCCAGTGTTTTATTACCAGAACAAATTGTTAAGTGATTGATTCTACCATCGTTTCATAAAATGCGATGTTTTATTGCCAATAAATGCATTCTACAAAGGTTTAACACTAAACTTGAATTACTGTGTAAACATTAAAGTTATAAATAGCTTCTTAAAGCACCTTAGGTTTAAATCCAAACTAATACTTTCATGTTTAAACATTGCGAAAACTTCAAGAAACTTCACAAAAGTTTCGACGTTTCTTTTACCAGAATGGGTCATTGTATTTTTCACAACCATAAACCTGTAAAAGTGTCGTAAAGGTAGGCTTGAACGTAATTCTCTATGGTAACGTTTGGCCTCACAATACTATTTTTATGGGGGTAGGCAGTAACAAAGTTCAACACAACCTTTAAGTACCAGCCATTCCATTAAGTACTCGTATTTCATAATGTCAAGCTCTGAAATCCGTTTAAAGAATAACCGCAGAGCCGCGTCTTTCATCATGGGAGAAAATATTTTGATTTATTTTTGTAGGTATGTCAATATACTAAAGGATAGAGAGTAGATTTCAGTATAAGAGATAGAATAAAATTAATTTGTTAAGGATACTTCGACATGGATGAGGACGAGTACTTCGACACCTAAGTGGCCTTTTGTTTTTGTATTTATTTGTATAGTTAGTTAGTCATTTAATTTAGTACATAGAGTAAATAGTTAGTTATCTATACATACAACAAAAAATAGAAGAAAACCTAAAAAAAAATTGAAAAGCAAACATTAACTACTTTTTACCCGACTACGACGAGGCCAAGAGGAAGGGTTATGTTTTTAGCAGCCTATGTATGTATGTTTGTACATTTATATTATTCTATACACTTGTAACATTAATCGTACCAATTTACTGTATATCTATTTAATAATCCACGAGCGCTTGTAAATACTGGACACCAATGTTAATAAGTACTCACATAATGGGTACCTACTAGTTTAATTGTTACACCTTATAGGTATATTACAATATGTAGATAAACTATTAGCTATTTGAAATTCAAAACACGTTTAATATTCAACTAATAATTAATACCTAAAGAAATTCATTAAATTATTGACGTATTTAAATTTTAATTACATGCCTATTTGGTTAAAGTTTACGCACACTGAAATCTGTTTGACTTGATAGCTTACTTCTTTATAATTTTTAGGCAGTAGTCAAGCACGTGGCTTCACTCACGTGACATTTACCTACCCACGGCTACATCCTTACAGATTGTATAAATGTGGTAATATTTAGGAAAAGTAACACTTTGGTAGTCGAAGATAAGATATATACCTACTTACACAAGTCTCTACATATTCTCAAATAGCAATATTTCCCATAAGAACCTCGAGGGTCACAGCACAGGGCGTAAGCGGTATATTTAGTGCCTAAAGCCATTTAGCTCTAAAGAAACCATTGCGACTTAGCCCATTATTGCCCAACTTCGTCGAATGTCTGGCGTCCTCGGTAGAAACAAACCTACCCTAACCTAACTATTATGTTTGACCCGCAAAAAATTATAATAGTTAATGGCATGTTTTTATTTACTGCTCTAAAGGAACGTAAAAAGTTCCATTCAAAACAATCCGTTTATTTCTGTATCGAATTAATTATTACGCAAAAATCACCGTAAATAGTATCTCGCTTAACTATCTATATTTAGATTATTATTGTTAATTTATTATAGTTCGAGTTGTCCGGTTTGTCTATAGCAACTTAGTTTTTATAGTTCGAGTTGTCCGGTTTGTCTATAGCAACTTAGTTATTTATTAGATATAATATTGAGGTAAATATCTTCCTTATTCTAATTTTATGTCCGTAGGTATGAATCGTATAAATAACATAACAATATTAATCTAATCATAATAACTCGGAATTTATACGAGTGCCTATGCATAATGTTATGAGCTTAAATGGTACTTATTCCAAGTTAAAAACTTGTTTCAAGTTACGTAACAAAACTTATGAACATGTTATCTACTTATCTCTAGAACTGATTGTTTAAAAGATTAAACAATCAGTTCTAGAGATAAGCGTAAACGTGGTTCCTGTCTGATCTAAGAAGATCAGTCAGGAACCACGTTTTAGTAACAGTATTGCGAATAGATAAGGATCTATCTGTATGTTGATGATATCAAGATTGTAATCAATTTCACTTTCAATGATTATCATTTCATTGTACGAAATAGTAAAACGAAACGCTATGGTGTCACATGGAGGCCTAACGTGGACTCTCTTTATTTTAAATTCTACATAAACTTGAAGTGGTCTCATGGGAGTAGGCAGAAAATATAGAACGACACCTACAACGATCCTTATATTATACTCCTTTTTCTTCGTTTACGTTCATACATCTGGTCATACATGCACGCTGGTTATGGTTTTAAGTTCTAGTCTTACAAAGTATTTTAGGTACTCATAAAACATGTTTAATCGACCCTCCAATTACATAGTAGATCATCCTAAGTTACTTTCTTTAAAGCCCAGATTGTTAACCCTAATTGAATTCTGCAGCTGTAAAATCATCCCAATATGAGCTACGCGGCTGCCGAAAGCGTGGTGCCCACCAGCACCTGGGGTGCCACCAACATGTTCTACGTTCTTTTGGTACCAGCCCTCATCCTCTGGTACGCCTACTGGCGTATGTCGAGGAGACACTTCTATGAGCTCGCAGACAAGTTGCATGGGCCACCTGGCCTGCCACTTCTTGGAAACGCACTGGAGTTTACCGGTGGATCTCATGGTAAGCTATGAAACTTCTAATTTAGCGTTGATACGATGAATACTTTAAAAACTTCTATAGTAAATGTGCTCTTGAAATAAGCCAACCGCCTGCTGGCACCCAAACAACATTTCCAACAAAAACAGTTATATTGTGCATCACAAAGTTAACCCATAAAAAGCAGAAATGTACTTAAGCGAAAACTTTTGAATAAATCCTCCAAAAGTAGAGCAATTATTCTTTCATGCAATAGAAATACAACGTTAAACTATATTATTTTCATTCCTTTGACAGACATCTTCAGAAACGTCATTGAGAAGAGCATTCCTTTCGATGGCGAGTCTGTCGTGAAGATCTGGATTGGACCCCGTCTACTGGTGTTCCTGTACGACCCTCGCGACGTGGAGCTGATCCTCAGCAGCCACACACACATCGACAAGGCTGATGAATACAGATTCTTCAAGCCCTGGCTCGGAGATGGTCTGCTGATCAGTACTGGTGAGTTGATCTTAAAACTTGTTTTTATTAATTTTGGAAAGGAATGCTTCCGAAACGTTCAGCTTTATATAGGCACCGAAGGGAACATAACTGAATGAGTACAATGATTTCGCGAAACGAAGTGATAAAAATAACTTTCTAAATATAGGTATGATGGAGTAAAAATAAATTTAAACAACATTAATATACGGTACTTCATTGTTACCATTATTCAAAGTCACTGTCTAACTCTGACGTCAAACTGTAATAAAGTTTATATACGATTGTAGAATGTCAATTGGCTAAGTTTTATTGAGGAAAAGATTTTTATCTTAGACCTAAAATTCCCGGAGGCAACGTTTACGTGTTCAAATAAGGTCGTTTCTTTAATTCCACTTTAGACATAAACAAAGGATATCCATAAACAAACTTCAGGAAATACTTTACAGCCGCATAGATAAGTCTCAATTGACTTGTAATTATTAACGATACACGCATTGATTAGACGCTTCAAATGGCTAAGGATTATGAACCACGACATTTATTTTTCTCGTATTCTCAGGCCAGAAATGGAGGTCTCACCGCAAGCTGATCGCTCCTACCTTCCACTTGAACGTGCTGAAGAGTTTCATCGACCTGTTCAACGCCAACTCGAGGTCCGTTGTCAGCAAGCTGAAGAAGGAGACTGGAGAGTTCGACTGCCATGACTACATGAGCGAATGCACTGTGGAAATCTTACTTGGTAAGTAGGCTATCATCTTATCTCTTTTCAAATGAGATCAACGACGCTACATTTTTTTTGTGGCAGAGAAAGCCTGTCAACAAGGTTCTTACTAGTAGTTAAATACTAAGAACGTTAGTTCTACAAATAACTTTACAATGTACAGAACTCTCGACTTTGCCTTGTCACTAAGGACAGTAGGTATCTATTTACGCCAGTTTTGCGTCTATCATTAAAAAGCTCAGATTTACTGATTACTAATTTTACTAATAAATGGAAATGAGGCGGAAAAATACAAGTAATGTTAAAAGTCTATTGTATTCATTGAAGTCAACAAATTACGTGTACAACAACTTTAAATCTAACATTTACACTAGTTAAAATAACATTTCATTTCAATGTTATATCGCGTACGCGCTGCTAGACATGCGTAGGATCATTCAGTTTCTGTTACCAATGGTCCTATACGCGTGCGACGAATAGTTATAATTTGAATATATTCCCTCTCAATGACTCGTCTACTCAATGCAATTCACTTTGATGTTTAGGTAACTAATACTTAGTAAAATATAGGTGTGTCTGATTTCCAACAAACGCTCATTGGGAGCTGAATCGACGACCACTGAACACTATGCCCACTCTAAACATTCTCAAGATCTAACGACGTATAGCAAACGATAGGCGTTCAATCTACTGGTAACCTTCACTTGACAATCTAGTACCATCAGCAGTTCGTTTGCCTAGATTCGCATCCACATCTATTAAATACAAAATGTGAAGGGGCTATAAATATGATTCAAGATAATAAAGCAAACAACAAAATACAAACGCTTTAAATTCGCTCATTCACAAACATAAAAACTAACATTAAACTAAAAGTCCCCAAAACTAGACTGAACGCGTTAAGTGAAAATGGTCTTAAATCTCAAGGTGCTTACACAAAAATAAAGCAGGATAAAGAGCAATTTGTATGTAATGTCACGTAGGCAGCCACGCTGTGACAACACGGTGGCCCTCACATGGACAGCAGACTGTGTTCTTGAAGCAAATGTCCCGAGAACCTATTAAACCGTTTGCGAAATCTACGAGACGAAGATTACCTACGTGTTGATTCAACTCGCTCTTATACGAAATTATGTTTAATGCACAATACTCGCGAATCGCGCCGCCGCGTGCCGCTACATCTACTATAACTACTGCATATTGCATGATCGTATTGTGCGGTTTTAAGAAGTAATTCCATGCAACTATAATTCCTAGATTTACAAACTACGCAAATGTACACTTATCACGTAGCCAGTAATCGCCTTATTGCGTATAATAATAATAGTCATTAGAACGAAGTTGAGATAAATGGAACACTAAATAGTAGTATGGATTGTATCCGTGATGTTTATGGTTGTAATTATGTAGTTTGCTTAGAACAATTTATCTGGTTCTGTGCAGACCCGCCTAAACTTGCGGTACTATACCTACCCGTTTTTCCTTAAGCGGAAAACGAAGCCTCGGAAGGAACTAAAATGCCTTTGCGTGTTAGTTTCCAAGCAAATTTAACCTTATTTAGGGGTTAACAAAGCTTAACAAAGGCCATTAGACAGACTTTTATTTGTATTATTATTAGCTGTAAACGTTGTCGCTATCAGAGTTGTTATTTTTGCTAATTCACCCGTCACGCCATCAAAATCAACCGCAGTAATAATCAAATTGGTCGTATTTTACATTAAAGTCCTGCATTGTAGTTATATTTTAAAGCAGTTGAAGCCCCAATGCTAGATAATGCATCTCAGTGCGAGATTTCAATTGCCATCAAGAAAACCGTGCCAGGTCATTATGTCATAAAGACGAAACTCTCCGGTTAGTGTTGATGGAAGTATGATTGAATCATTGGTACGTGCGTGGTACCAGTCGGCACTGATTCATCGGGCACGTAGTACTACTGGACGTCAGGTTTGGCGACCCCCCACGTGCTCACGTGCTAATGGCCAATATTCGCCATTCCCGGCCACGATCGTTACGCTCCTTTATAGCTATCCTTCTTACACAATTGTTTTGAATTCAATGGAGGTCAAAACTCTTTCTTTTATTAATAGGAGTGTACGATAGCACGTCCGGCGTGCTCAGCAGATTTAATAACCGTTGATATTTAATCGATTTTTTTTGTCAATAAAACAGTCCGCATTTATGTGCACCGCATAATATTGCCCTATGCATAACAATCAAACTACAACTATCCAGCAAGTCCAAAGTGAGGTCATACTACTTTATTTCACTTTGCTGTAATTTTAAAACTACCATCATTATTTACTGTAAATAGTTTGAGCCATAACCCTGGAAAGTACTCGTATATACACACATCAACACCGTCTAGGGATATTTTGTATAAAGTTATTAAACTCAAAAAATACTGGCCAGTTTTAAATTCATTTGAAGAAAGCTTATTTTGTAAACCTTTTTGAACGATTCTAAATTTGAATTTGAAAAAATAAATTAAAAACAAAAGACTTACGCGGCATAATGGTAGCGAAGTCCGAAGGTTTCATTTACCTACAGTAGTTTTTGCCTATTTTTTTGTGTCAAATTTAAGTTTTATAACAAGTTATCGGTTAATTTCGAATTAATGTTATTGTGTGCATCATGCAGCGGCGCTATTTAACGAGAGAGGAATTGTTAAGGGCAGTAGGCATGCTCCAAACTGGGGCTACTCAACGGGGTATTGCCGAGGAGATTGGAACAAGACAAAACGTGATATCAAGGTTATGGTCACGTTATCGTGCTACTGGTGATGTGGCTGAAAGACACCCAGGCGGGAAGCGCATTACCACTCAACAACAATACCGATTCTTGCAAGTTGCCGCGAGAAGACAACCAAATGTTACAGCCGTGCAGTTGGTTCAGAGGCTCCAGTCTGAGCACCAGTTGCTTGTGAGTGACCAAACTGTGAGGAGAAGGCTGCATGAAGCTAACCTTCATGCTCGCAGACTGCTTCGTACTCCAGCACTACGCCGAGGAAATCGTGGACGACGACTAGAGTGGACTCGTGAAAATTTGCTCTGGGAAGATAACCAGTGGTCTGTAGTGCTGTTTACCGATGAGTCCCGGTTCGGTTTCCATCCCGATACACGTAGAGTACGTGTTTGGCGAGTTCCTGGTCGTGAGAGCCGTATGCAACATCCTCAGGAAGTCTATTCATACCACGGCGGGACAATTATGGTTTGGGCGGGAATTCGTGTTGGTGGAAGAACCGACCTCGTTTGGATCAGAAACACCATGACGGCTGAAAAATACCGTAACGAGATGCTAGTACCAATAATCTACCCCCATCGACTGCAAATGGGCCAAGAATTCACGCTCATGCACGATAACGTCCGTCCGCACACAGCGAGAGTGGTGACGAGCTGGTTGCAGGAGCACGACGTATCGGTCTTAGGCTGGCCCGCTCAATCGCCTGACCTAAACCCGATAGAACATGCGTGGGACATGCTCCAAAGAAGGGCTTTGAGGAATTTCCCTGCAAACATTGCGACAGAAGAGCAACTTTTTTTGCATCTTAGCCGGACTTGGGACAATATACCGCAGCAAGACTTGGATAACTTAATCCAAAGCATGAAAAACCGTTGCAGGACCGTTATTAACGTCATGGGGTGTTTTACTGACTACTGATTTTTCACATAACTGTTAAAAACAGATTAATTTTTCCTTATTTTTCACTTTTTCTTGAGAAACACATTCATTGTTAGTTTTACCATTATTTCACGTTTTTTCTTTATTTGAATAAAAATTTGTTTACGCAAAAAAAAATAGTTTTCTTTTATTCTGGAGTGTAGTCTGATAAATGGGCTTTATAAAAATATATGCATGTTGTATGTTATTTATAATAAATTTTGAGTAAATTGAGTAAATCCAAAATATCCCTAGACAGTGTTGATGTGTGTATATTATAAGCTTAATATTTTAACCTTTTGTTAAAAAATTACATATAAGGCGAGAATTGCGCACCATCCTAACATATTAGCAAAAAACCTTATGAATGAACCAACCATACCGAAGTGGGTTCGAATATACTATGCTACCTATTTCAGATAGTTTGTAATTATTATTAATTCATTTATTTCAGATAATAATAATCCATACAATACATTAAATTAAATTAAAATCAATAGACAACAGACACTTAAATTACATAAAATAGAATTAAAATCAATTTAAATAATACTTACATTACATTAAATTAAATAATTTACAATAAAGTCAAAATAAAATATTTTTAAAAAAACCTTATTTCTAGGATTGATTTGTTTCATTACACATTTTATTTATCTATTTTAGAAACCGCCATGGGTGTCAGCAAATCCACACAAGACCAGAGTGGGTTCGAATATGCTATGGCTGTGATGAAGATGTGTGACATCCTTCACTTGAGACACACTAAGATCTGGCTCAGGCCAGACCTTCTCTTCAAACTCACCGACTACGCAAAGAAGCAGACCAAACTCCTTGACGTCATCCACGGTCTGACCAAGAAGGTAACAAACACACCATATTACTTAACTAGTACATCGTAATAACTGGAATTACCAAGGCGTCCTAGACTCGATGACCTATTGGACGCTACTGGGAACTAGTTATTGATGCGACCATCAAAGGCGACGGAATAAACTAGCATTATAATGAACCGTGTATAAATGCCCATGACATTAATTGTAAGTACTAAAGCATTTATCTCATTACATTTATGAATGTTCAGGTTATCCGAAGGAAGAAGGAGGAATTCAACTCTGGCAAGAGGCCGACAATAATGCAAGACTACAACGCCACAACCGATGAAGCCAACAAAACAACATCCGTGGAGGGTCTCTCCTTCGGGCAGTCAGCTGGTCTTAAGGACGACTTGGATGTAGATGACGCAGATGTAGGACAGAAGAAACGTCTAGCTTTCCTTGACCTACTCCTCGAAAGTGCACAGAGCGGCGTTGTTATTTCCGACGAGGAAATTAAAGAGCAAGTGGACACCATTATGTTTGAGGTAAATATTTTAAATAAATAGAGCAGACAAAAATCACGATTTCTTTTGTAGAATATAAAATCACGCATTAAATATAATTTTTCATTCAGGGCCACGACACAACTGCTGCCGGTAGCAGCTTCTTCCTATCAATGATGGGAATCCACCAGGACATTCAAGACAAAGTTATCGATGAGCTCGACAAGATCTTTGGAGATTCAGACCGCCCCGCTACATTCCAGGATACTCTGGAAATGAAATACCTAGAAAGGTGCCTCATGGAAACATTGAGGATGTTCCCACCAGTGCCAATCATTGCGCGTCACCTTAAACAAGATATCACTCTTCGTAAGTAATATTTTATATTTCCGCTGTTGTGTTGAAACATTTATAACAGTCATCTTTATAAAACCTTATCTCTCAACAGCCTCCTGCGGTAAGCAAGTGCCTGCCGGTACCACTGTTGTGGTGGCCACGTATAAACTGCACCGCCGCCCCGACGTATACCCTAACCCTACAAAGTTCGACCCCGACAACTTCCTGCCTGAAAGATCTGCCAATCGCCATTATTACGCATTCGTGCCTTTCTCCGCTGGGCCCAGAAGTTGCGTCGGTACGTATACTAACAAAACCTAGCAACGTCTTAAAGCAATCCATGATGTGTTAAGTGTTTTTGTACTCAATCTATATGTTTCTTCCATAGGTCGTAAATACGCCATGTTGAAACTGAAGATTATCCTGTCTACGATACTCAGGAATTTCCGGGTCCACTCAGATCTCAAGGAGTCCGACTTCAAATTGCAGGCTGACATCATCTTGAAGCGCGCTGAAGGATTCAAGGTTCGCCTTGCACCACGCAAATCTACCAAAGCCTGCTGAATAGTTATATAGTAGATTCCTAAATTTAATTTTAATTTTATGTAAATATGGACGCATGGCTCTCGCATTATTGTTAAGCCTGTGCTGAGCACAGAATAAAATGTTTTTTTTTACATATTGCTATTGTCAAGAAAGATGTTATATCGGTGGCAGACCCTTTACACACGGGAAGGTATTGAAGACGGTGCAATCATTTGCATGTTTTGCTCAATATTATTTAACTATGCGGTTAGTGTAAGTTCTTTGTAAATAGACATTTAAATTATATCATTTGTACGTTGTACGATGAATGAGACGAACTAATAAACTTTATATTAAATAAAGTACATTTTATTTCTAAATAATTATCTGTTTAGAAAAATATGAGGCCCCTTATTAAATTATTAATGAAATGTAAGTAATTCAGTACGATAAGGAAAAAATACATATAATCATATACTGATTGTAGATAGGTAATTAACTAATTATGCATCAGTATTGGATGTTGTGCGACTTAGAGTCGATTTGGATTTAGCAAAGCTGCTGTGTCGTTTCCTGATATCTTGGATTGTTGACGTTCTGCCGAGGCCTTCCTGGCCAAGTTCATAGGTAGATACTTGAACATGGGACATCTTGGCTGCTAATTGGAGCCTGTAAAAAATGAAGTGTAGTTAGTACAGCGGTACTGTTTTTGTACAAGAATGGTATTTATTTGACTTTATAATTTAGTAAAATAATATTTACCTTAACACATCCAATGGAGACCGATTGTGTATAGGGCATACACATGGCAGGAAGTCGTGGTGTTGTTTCTTGATCCACCAGCCCGAGTGCAATAGTTTCCACTCAATCGTTTTCATTTTAGCGACTGAACATTCGCCAGCCTCTTTCAACAAATTGAAATAGGAGGCCATTAGTTCTTGACCTGTAACATAATTTGATATTAGTGACTGCTGGAAAAACCAAAACAATTATACCTACACCACATCAGGGTTCATTAATATAAGAGTAGACGTCTATTGTTTGCTATGTAAAGTTTGTCACAAACAGATTAAACTAATCTTTAAAACTGACCACAACCTTTCCTCGAAATTCCACCACCATTCCGTGTCAGCTTTACAAAATGGCTAAAAATCATGTCCCAGATTGAACTTCAAAACAAATATCACAGGTCATTTACCTGCAGAAATAGCCGTCATAAGTCTTGATTGTTCAGCTTCCTCTTCGAATACTTCTTTTGTGGCCCCGTATATCGCTCCTATATCTTCTTCCTCCTTCGTCTTATCCATTTCTACGATGCCAGCATCAGTCACCTTTATAAATAAATAAAAAACATTATTTTACAAACAGTTGAATGAAAATAATAGTAACCAAATTCCCATTAAGTATTTGTTATAAGTGCGTCTGCGCAGTAAGCAAGACTTAAACAGGAAGTACATAATATGCGTACCGATTCAAACTGAAAACCCATGAAGCAAAGAAATGCTTCAGCCAGATGCTGGGTGCCCAGTTCTGGCCTCTCCCGCCTCAGATGAAGCTCGCCAAGTAGATGCAGCGCCCGCCCGAGCTGTCTCCTCAGGCCATGCTCCATGGCACTGGCTCCCATCTCCGTCAGCAGCTTGGCTGCAGCTTCATGCTCACCCAATCTGTACCAGATAGATTTGATTTAACGCTCGATTTCGGACATAAGTTCAAAATGTTTCCGGCTTGTGAGAAGAAAGAAGTGAGAAATCAGCTAAATAATAATCAATGGAGTGCAGAAAATATGTACCTATGGAAGAAGAATGCTCCGAAATTCTCCAAATGCAAGTGAACAAAGTTAGAATAATGACATCTTTATGATAAAAGACATAAAGCACAAGCATAATCAACCTATAATGTTCCCACCTGGGACACAGGCCTCCTCTCGGTGAGAGGGAGTAGGCTGTAATCCACCAAGCGGGCCCAGTGCGGGTTGGTAGATGTCACATGTCTTCGATTTTTTCTTTCTGGGACCTGCCGGTTTCCTCACGATGTTTTCCTTTACTGTTTTGAAAGCAGTGGTGATGAAATTACATTACATAAAGTAAAGCGCATGCCTTGATTCGAACCTACGAACTATAGCTCATAAGTCACTGCTCTCCATAAAAGACATGTAAGAGGCAAATTTTAACTTCGAGATTGTGTCAAAGAGAGTTAAATCCGTTGTAGTAAACTAGCTTCTGCCCGCGGCTTCGCCCGCGTGGATGTCGGAAATTATCCCACGAGAACATTATTGTTTACTTTCGATCCTAGGTATAAATACTGAGTTTCCAGTAAATCGGACCACGCGCTAAAACTCTTCCATACAAACTTTGAAACCCCCAATCCCCTTATAGGGGGTAGTTTAGATAAACAAAAAAAATAATAAGATTTTTTAAATAAACCTTGTCGTACCCTTTCTACCACGACAGGCTTTGTTTTTAAAAAAGCGTATGCTTAAAATTTAAGAATTTATACGGGTGCAGTAGTTTAAAAATCAGGGTAAAAATACGCGAACTAAGCGACAAGTGATCGGTGATTAGCTCATCGACTGCGAGTAATACTTACCACTTGAAAGTGTGGTCTTATCTTGCGGGGCGGAGGTAAAGGGATAATATAAACCAGTTAATTAATTCGATTATCACATCATTTTAAAATATTTCAACAATTTGCAAATTCGACCTTTGCCAACATTATCGACTGTTTCATTTCATCGACACCTTTAAACATTTATGAAACTTTTGTACCTCGTTGCATAGCTGATTAAATGAAGATGTCTTCCCCGTAATTTGTACGCTTAGTATTTTAGTAAAATTTTGAGACAACTGGTGTCAAAGTTCGTGTACGTAGATGATTTTTGAAAAAAGTTAATAAACTTCTTACTATAACTTTTAACTGTTTGATATTTTAGAAAATTTGGTTACATCAATAGGTGTGTTAAAGTATTAGGTAGCCAATGGAATAGCTATGAAAGCCACTCAATTAGAGAATTTAGAGATAAATGATATTTAGTGACGAATTCTGGGAACAAAAAATAATGAAAAGCGGTTATTCTTCGATTCCATGAATTTTCGCCTAGGCTTTAGGGGGTGCTTAATTGTTGCAAATTGGTCACACTATCGCGCCCTGGAAGGAACACGTCGAGTTTCCCTGTCACCCTGTATATAGATTAAGAAATAATTGTAATTTTATTACACTTTGGAGCCTAAGAATAATTTGCATTAAACGATTAGCTAATTGAAATGTATAAAATTATGGTTACTCATTTAATTAATGGTGATTCAATAGAAGCAAGCTTGCAAATGTAATATTCTTGTTTAATACGTATGTATTTTATGAAAAGTGGAATATTACTCGTATGAGAAGTCGGAATATTATTGTTTGAGCAACACTTGGCGCTGCATGGAGATATGAAATATTAGGGGTTAAAGTATGAAATTGCCGATTTGTACTGAAAAATGGAAACTCGTTTTTTTTTTTTTTAATTTAACATATTTATTTAATCAAAATAATTACCAATATTATCTATACATTGCTGCCATCTAATAGGAAGGTCATTTATGCTTTTGCGATAGAACTCTCGTGATCTAGATTCGACAAACTGTGTGAAAGCATTTTGTACTGCCTCCTCAGAAGAAAACTTTTTATCACGTAGAAAATTGTCCAAATCACGAAAAAATGGTAGTCCGTTGGAGCAAGGTCTCGTGAATACGGAGGGTGAAGAGTGGTTTCTAATTGCAGTTCCTGTAGAGTTAAAACGGTTTCTCGTGCTGTATGAGGTCTCGCGTTATCATGGAGCAATAATGGTGAAGATCGAATCATGAGTCGGGGCTGTTTCACTGGTAGTATTGCTATCATTGTTCGGAGTTCGGCACAGTAGACATCTGCCGTTATTGCTTGACCAGATCGGAGAAAGCTATAGTGAATAACATCATGCTGAGACCACCAAACAGTTACCATTACCTTTTTATTGGTAAGCTTTGCTTTTCCATCACGAAAGCGTTTAAACCAAAACCGCACGTGCGTCCATTAGCAGTCCCCTCTCCAAACGCAACATTGATATTGCGAGCTGTTTCTGCCGCGTTAGTTCCGCGTCGGAACTCGTATTCAAAAATAACTCGAATTTTCGAAGTATCCATCTTTCTTGTCTAAGCTGAATAAAAAAAACAACTGAAAGTCGATAATCGAATGTTGCACATTTTTTAAAAGAAGGACTGTGAAAAAAGCTTCACTCAAAAATATCAAACCATGAAGGTTCTATGTCCATTCGAAGTACCTATTACAATGAAACGGCAATTTCATACTTTAACCCCTATTACTTAATGAAGAAGAAGAATAATAGTTTGTTATTTTTTAAATATGTTTTATTATATACTTCTTTTATTTCATTATATTACATATTAATTATATTTTTAAATATTATATACTACTCTGTCAAGAAAGTACCAGGAAAAGATCAATAATGTTAACAAAACACAAAATGTTAGTTATTCATCCAAATTTATTTTATCGCCTTAAAAGTATGCTCCTTCAGAAACGATACACTTACGCCAACCAATAGTCCAATCATTTTTTAAATGAGTTTTCCGGAATCAAATTCAGTTCTCGCCGCGAATTCTCCTTTATGTCTTCTACCGAACAAAAACGTGTGCCACGAAGTGGTAATTTAGGAAAAAGAAAGAAGTTGGCTGGAGCCATATCTGGTGAATAAGGTGGTTGCTCGATGGTATTTGTTGAGTTTTTGGTCAAAAAATCGTTTACAATTATGGCCTTGTGCGAAGGCGCATTATCGTGATGCAAAATCCAAGAATTTGCTTTCCACAATTCGGGGGGTCTACTCCGAAGTAGTATCGGCCGAATGTTCGGCCGTTTCCTGCTACGAAGTTACCATTTGGTTCGGTCGGTTCCGATCCTACACTCCTACCTACACTCTTTCTAATATTGACTATGGTCCCGACCCAAATGAGCCGATCCGAACCATTTTCGCATTTTTCAATAATATTCGGTTCGGCCATGTGTCGGTCCAAACCGAACATTCGCACTTTGCACTTCGGAGTAGGCCCTCTGGTCTTATTCGTCGAATTTGCTCTCTTAAACGCCGCATAACGCTCAAATAATATTCTTTGTTTACCGTTTGACCTTCTGGCAAGAATTCCGAGTGCACAACACCGCGATAGTCAAAGAAAACAGTCAACATGACTTTGACATTGATCAACTTTGGCGTGGTTTTTTCGGTTTCGGTTCAGTTGGAAGGCGCCACTCCGAAGCTTGTTGACTAGTTTGCATGTCAAACTCGTAAACCCACGTCTCGTCACCAGTAACAATGCGTTTTATGAAAGTTGGGTCGAAATTGAGTCCTTCTAGCATATCCTCAGCGAGTCTTATGCGATTGAGTTTTTGGAGAAAATTCAGGCCTTTTGGGACTAGCCGAGCGGCAACATGTTTCATACCTAAGTGATTATTTAAAATGGTACGGATCGACTCGTGAGACACAGAAAGTTCAGCGGCTATCTCTCTCAAACTTGAACGTGGATTTTCAGTCAGTATTTCCCTCACTTTTGCGATGTTAACTTCTGTTGAAGACGTTAATGGAAGGAGAGCGAGGCAAATCTTCTATCAAATCCCGACCGCTTTTGTACGCTTTGTACCACTCATAAGTACGTGTTTTTGATAAATTCAATTCACCGTAAGCCTTCTGTAACTTTTTCAGTGAATCCGAACACGAAATTCCATTGGCGATGCATAATTTAAGACAAACTCTTTGCTCGATGTTTTTGTCCATTATGAAATTCGCAATACACAGTAGATATGATCTAACTAAAACAGCACTGTAGTTAATCTAAATAACAGATGCAACTCAAACTCCGCGCCAAAATGGAAAACAGTTGTGCCAATCTAACAACCAAAAAATAACAAAAAATAATAATATGGAACCATAAACAAATCAACCATTACCGTATATATACTTTTTTGGCTGAATGTATATGTCGTGGATAGATGGCGCCGTAGTACAGCGGACACCGCCATCTAACAATTTGATGGGTAAACGAATAATCATGTGATCGGAAACGCAAGCGAGCCCTACCGCTTGGACACGATCGTCGGTGAAGGGGATGCAGCGAGGAATGGTGGAGAGACCGAGTGTGCGACACTGCGACAGTCTACAGTCGACAGTGGAGCTCGGACAGTCTTGCCAAACGCTCAGTACCGTACGTACGTATTTGTTTCCGACGCAAGTGTGCGTTCCGGTTGATAATCGCCAGTCTATTAAAGTTACTTTAAATTCAAATTATCTTTTCGTTCGAGTACCCACTACAGTGCCCACACATACGTAAACTAGACCCGATGTTTCGCATCTCGGCCACCCAGTGACGCGACATATAATACAAAAAAATAATTAAAAATATAAAAAATGTTTATGTTGCGCGCACGAGTATTATGTACCAAGAAGAACTTTTTCGATAGGAAATACTTTTCTCGATTCTTGTTTTTTAACCAACACTGTTCCACTGTTGGGCTAAGTCCTCACCCAAATTCTTGCAAGGCTTCTTTACCTGGACCACATGGATCAGTCTTTGTGTTACGTGTCCAGGTGGTGTCAACATTTCTTTTCTTCCTTGGCCTCCGCGGCGCCATCCATAACCTAACCTAACCAACTCCAAAAAAAACGAGCGACTTCCAAAAAAAGAGTAAGTACAAAATAAAAAAAATCTTTAATTTTGGAAGTGTCTTCGGTTTTGTATGCCACCGAATTCTGAACTTAAAGGTACTTTTTTGGTAGTCGGTTGTTTGTTTTTTGAAGTAGGTTGATTTTTTGTTTTCTAAGAGCTGATTTTTCAATCGACAGATAATTTTTATTCGTGGAATAAAATACGTCTGACAGATTTTGTATGGAAGAACTGTCAAAAAATCAAAATTATTCCTCGGATAAAATTATCTGGCGTTGGAAAAGGACACTTTATTAATTCAAAACTATTGTAAAACGTAAGTGAAGGTTCGTACCTTTGCATAACAGCTGCCATGTGCATCCTAACCTCGCAAAGCCCTTCTATGTTCTTACTTTGCTCATGTATCTTGAATGCTCTCTCAAGAGTCTTTTGAGCGTTATTCAAGTTGTTCATCATTAACTGACAAATGCCGATTTCTATTATTGCCTCTGCTGTTTTGTGTATTTCGCCAGCTAAAATATTTCAAAATATATAAATGTAATGTACGAGTAGGTGGTCATACACATGAGCGAAACCGGTCAACGGCAGAGGCAATTGCAGCCACCGACGAGTGCCGGTGCATCGACGGCTGCCGGCATCGCGAATCATGCCGCTCGTGTATTTCAGCACCGTACTCAAATACACGAGCGGCACTTTGTCGACGGCAGCCGCCGACGCGTCGACGGCTGCAGTTGCCTCTGCCGTCGTCGCTCGTGTATATGCACACTGAGGTGAAAAAATCCAACCATTTGCAGCTTAGTCGTCATATTTGACTCTGCCCAACAAAAGAACAAAAACTATCCGTCAACAAAAATAATTCCACATAAATCTATTGGACGTGACAAAGTTTCAGAGATTTGACTTTGTCAACTCAGACAAACCTCAACCCACTTACCACAAATACATTGAAAACGACCTAAAAAAACTACGGTACGAAAGAATGACTAACTAACCATCTTTAGCTCTTCTCTCAGCTAAACGAGCCAATCTCTCAGCCTTAGCGGTATCCACTTTTCGCACCGTTCGTGCTTTGTTGAGGAGGACCCTGAGCAGTTGTAAGGCAGTGGACTTAAACACGGTATCAGGAGGCACTACCTCACCTTCTTCTTCCGCTTCGTATAGAGGCCAGAGCTGAAGTCAAGATAACATTGTTCATTAATAAAATAATAATATAAAAAAATGTGAAAAGAAATAATAAATGTGGGCAAGTCTCCACACGGTAGGTGTTTGAGGATGGACGGCGCCGCCGAGGCCGGCCCAGGAAGAGGTGGCGAGACGACCTAGACGCGTACCGCAAGGGTTGGATCGAGGTGGCGCTAGAAAAGGATGCATGAAAGGATTTTGGGGAGGCCTTTGCCCAGCAGTGGGACATTGTAGGCTAAATTTAAAAAAAAGTATATAAGTGCGGTGTCTACACACGACGACTAGCTTGATATGTTGTCGTGCGTACTAAATTGTTTGTATTAAATAACTTTTCACCGGTTAAAACTATTTCGTATCTATATCTTCTTTGTCCACTATACATATTAGGATTAGTGAAAATACATAGGTAATAAGTCAAATGATATGAAAAAGACACTTAACCTTTCCGATAGCACTATCTCTCACTTCTGTGAGTAACATAAATGGTTCTTCTGGGTCTGCTCCTGGAACTAATGAATAACGGGTGTAAATGAGGTAAATGGGGTTCGAGTGCTCGTCGAGTATTTCGGGACATCGCCAAGCTGTTGGTCGGTTCTTCACGAGAGCTGGCCTATTTTTAATTCAAAGAAAGAAGAATTGCATTTATGAAAAGAAAGAATCAGCAATCCCATCCAACGTGGCAACGCCGCCAACCTTTTGAACACATTTCCCACTGACAGCGATGCGGACGAATTTTTTGATGCCCAAGATGAGATCATTTTCCGTTTTTATTTTCTTTATATACATAATATATATATTTTAGTATGAGATTGTAATGATTGTATTCATAATATAACCTTACATTTGTCCAGCAGGAACTTTCCATAGTGGTATTTACAGACAGCTTTCAACCGACCACCATCGATAAGGTACTGACTCGATACCGCAATCGCTGCTTGAAAGAATTTCTCCGCCAACCATAGGATACCCTTTTCCCTTTCAGCATAGTGAAGCGCTAGATTGAGTAAGTGGGTGCATTCTTTCTTCGGATGGTCTGGCGGTGGAATAAATCGATTCTATTAGACACTCATTTTCCAAAACGTTACTTAAACATCTATACAAATAAATGAAACTGAAGTGTCTGTTTGTAATATTAAAATAACAGCTTTTTACTAAATGCATATGAAAGTACACAATCTGGCCATAAATACTGTTACAATTAAAAATAAGAAAGATATTACATTTGAATTTGGAATCTGTCATTTTTATACGATTGTTCATTGAGTTTTCTAATTTTGGCGCCAATACATTGTACAATATTTTGCGATATTAAAATGGAGTGGGGTGATAAAGAGAACCGAATCGCTGTGATTGCATTACACAAAGTTGGTATGGAGCCAAATGCAATTTTTAAAACTCTCTATACGCTTGGTATTAGTCAAATGTTTGTGTACCGGGCTATTAATAGGTACAATGAGACCTCCTCTGTTTGTGACAGATAAAAATCTGGCCGTCCACGTAGTGTTCGTACGAAAAAGGTGGTCAAAGCAGTAAGGGAAAGAATTCGAAGAAATCCTGTCCGAAAGCAAAAGATTTTATCTCGGGAGATAAAGATAGCACCCAGAACCATATCGCGTATTTTAAAAGATGACTTAGGACTTGCAGCCTATAAGAGACGCACTGATCATTTTTTAACTGATAATTTAAAAAGAATAGGGTGGTAAAATCGAAACAACTACCGAAGCGGTACGCAAAGGGAGGTCACAGAAAAATTTTGTTTACGGATGTGAAAATCTTTACAATTGAGCAACATTTTAACAAACAAAATGACCGTATTTATGCTCAAGGCTCTAAGGAAGCTTCCCAATTAGTCGACAGAGTGCAACGTGGGCATTATCCGACTTCAGTAATGTTTTGGTGGGGTGTTAGCTATGAAGGATGACTGAGCCATATTTTTGTGAAAAAGGTATCAAAACATCGGCACAAGTGTATCAAGATACCATTCTTGAGAAGGTAGTTAAGCCCCTTAACAACACCATGTTCAATAACAAAGTATGGTCCTTCCAACAAGACTCGGTGCCAGGTCATAAAGCTCGGTCCACGGAGTCTTGGTTGGAAGTGAACGTTTCGGACTTCATCAGAGCTGAAGACTGGCCGTCGTCTAGTCCCGATCTTAATCCGCTGGATTATGATTTATGGTCAGTTTTAGAGAGTACGGCTTGCTCTAAACGCCATGATAATTTGGAGTCCCTAAAACAATCCATACGATTGGCAGTGAAGAATTTTCCCATGGAAAGAGTGCGTGCTTCTATTGATAACTGGCCTCAACGTTTAAAGGAGTGTATTGCAGCCAATGGAGACAACTTCGAATAAGCTTTTTATATTTTAAATTGTTTTATATGTATGTATTAAACTAACACACTGGAAAAGTAATAAATATTATTTGCAATAAAAAATTTTTTTTTTTTTCTTCGTGACAATATTTATGGCAAGACTAGGTATACTCGTATACGGTACTTAAAACATTTTTATTATTGTCTCTGTCTTTCTGTTCCGGCTAATCTCCGAAACGGCTGGACCGATTTTGATGGGACTTTCACTGGTGGATAGCTGATGTTATAAAGAGTAAGGGCTTTAGGCTTTCATCTTAGAAAAATAATTAGTAGAGACAAATTATGGTTTTCCGACATCCACGCGAACGAAGTCGCGGTATCAACTAAATTCTTATATCTAAGGAAGCCATCCTATACCTTGGAGAGCATTAGCGATTGTATTTACCTGATTTACTACCAGATTATGAACCTAACCTAACAATTAAAATAAGTACACCAATAATTCTAAGGCTTTTTGTGGCAAGAAAAGTAAAACAATTTTTTTTTGAGGAGGGTAGCGAGCCGGTACATTCTTTTTAAACAAAAGTTTTTTTTTTAATGGTTAACCAAAACCATTTTAGTCCGGTACAAGAACTGAAAATAAAATTGTTGTAATACTTTCGACATTCAATAATAATAGTATGTCGTAACGGCCAATGGCCTGATGGCCGAAAGCCTCGATCAACATCTCTCGAGGCTCTCGTTGCGAGGTTCAATCAAGGGCCTGTTTCGGAAAGCAGTATGTCTCGATACAACTCGCATCGTAAGGAGGTTCCTGTCTATGGAGCCCTAACCACCGGTATTTTGGACGCTGCTCCAGACACTGGCGGACCATTTTTTGTAATTTTAAATGTTTTTCAGAGGTATCTTTTTTAAGGAATATGTAAAAATGTCTTGCCTAATATGGAAGAAAATAAATAAACTGAATAATAATAAATAATCATTCAGTAGGTACAAACCTTCTTCGTGTTCTTTTTCCGCTTTTTGCAGAATGTCTGCGATGTGTTCCAAATAATCATCTCTTTTTCTGAGGTCTACTACAATACCGATATCGTCTTCGTTAACAAGCTGCAAATTATCATAAATGAGGTCTTGTAGATACGCTGCCGCATCTCCATAACCAGATTCCCTCATTTCCAAAATGAGGCATTCGTGTAAAGGAAGTTTACGCCTAGAAAAAATTACAAATTCATGATGAAAAACGTTCTACATGCACACTGCAATATTTCCTAACTTGTCACTGCTACTAACTAGGTATTTTTCTAACAAAAGCTCTGTTCATTCTACCACTTTGATTTAGTGGTTGCAAATGCGACTGCTGAATTTGACGGCCTGGGGTTGCAAAGCAAGCAAGTCACAGACTGGAGCCAGGCTTATCTATTTTTTTACATTACGTACTTAAATATTAAACAAGAAGTGTTAATAGGTTGTCCATTAGGAACTTCCTAGTAACAGCCTAGAGTTTCGAAGTTGGCGGTGTGATACCCCCGTGCCTCGCAAAGCACGTTAAGCCCTTTGTCCTGCTCTTGATCTCTCTGGTCGTGTTGGATTCCGTGCCATCATCCCATGAGAGTCAGAGAAGATAGAGAGTGCATTTGTGTATGCGTACACACTTGTGAACTATAATATCTCCCGCGCTGAAGGCTCCGTTGAGATGTGCCGCCATGGCCATAATACGATCTGTCTGGAGGACTATTATACTCGTAAAACCAGAATTGTGAAGCTGATCGATCGAGTAGGCGATATTTGTCAATGTTCATACCTTCGTACGCCATTGGAATCGAGAAATGCTAAATTAAACAAAGCCCTGCTTCGAAATGTCTCCAAACTGGTTTTGGTCATACATGCCATCAGTTTAGGCAGAGTTCGCTTCTTCGGAAACCCAGTACTGGAGGAATCCATTATCTATTTTTGATTTCGCAAACTGTTATTAAAACGGTTTTTGAAAATATAAAAAAAATTATGTGTTTACAAAGTTGACAAGATTTGATAGTAGATTGTCAAATTTGACCATAGACATTTTTTTTTTTACTTTTTTTATTTCGATGTACTACTGGCAATTTGTTTCTTATTCATGCAAGGAGAATGGTAACGAAGACTTGTATAACACTTATAAAAAATAACATCACGCTTGTGATGCCCGAAGGGTTAGGCAGAGGTGTACCCACATTTTGCCAGTTATATTATGTTTTGTTGCGTTTGTTGGGAGTTAAATAAATAAGTATTTAATGTTGTAATTATGTAGATATTCTATTTCAAGAAGTCCGTTTGACTGTCTTGTTTGAAAAAAAAATTCGATTTAGGTATGTTTATAGCTACGCTTATAGATATATAACACGCTTATACGCTTATAACAACATAGTTATAAGCGTATAAGCGTGTTTGGTTTTAAACAATTACATTGAATAAAATATACATATGTTTTATTCAATGTAATTGTTTAAAACAATATAAATAAGACTAACGGGTTGTCTAGCGAACGTTTCTATTTATTACCATGATGTGACAATTTCAACCCAAAGTAGAATATTTTAGGAAGACCCCAAATAATTGATTTGATACAATAAATAGTCCTCGGTTTCCGTCGGTCCCGAACTTTCTGATGTGTCACTTCAGTGTAGACCCCCTTGTTAGTTTTTATGAGTGTTCTCGTTAAATTTTATGATGAATTCGGCAGAGTCCAGTACGACCCCACATCATAATATTTCATTGTGAAATGAGGGTACAGCACATTTTGTATACCGACGTCGGATAATGTTAACATTTCAGGCTTTGGTATTGTTATAATAAGAGCATGAAAAGATGCAATATAGATCCCTCTCGTTTGGGAGGAGCTGGCAAAGAATAGACTTGTTTGGAGGCGTTTGGTTAAATAAAATGTTCATACGTTTGAAGACCAGAGGAAGAGAGATTTCGACAACAGGCGAGACCACCTCAAGAGTAAGCATATACTCACATATACGCACATACTCCTAAATACAATACCGTTACCATAATGGTTTTTTAAAGTGTCCGCACTGCCAGTAAGGACATGCATAGGGAAGCCCAAAGTGTTTTTGAGCAAGAATATGTAGGGCGAAAAGCTGATAGTTAAGTAGATGCGGTATGATGAGAGAACACCGATAATATTATTGAAAAGTTTCAGATAGGAGTTCCGTGGTCAGATCACTTTCAGATTTCGAAAAGAACCAAATATAAAGTGATCTTCAAAGCCTTTGATTTCGGTTAGATCGTGTGCGGCCTAACCCACAATGACTTAAACAGGCAAATCTGATGAAAAAAATATGGGCTTTCCGTAAATCTGGCGACTTTGAAAACTCAGATTTTGTAAATGTTTCATCAAAGCCTATAGCATAATCAGCCTGTAATGTTCGCTCTGCTGGGATACAGGTCTATATTCAGGGTGAATAAAAGTTGTTCTGTGCAATAATTCAAACAATTCTGATAGTGAATATATAAATATCTTACGGATTGATGGAGCCTTTTGGCAAATATAACGTAATTTTCATTCATTAAGGAAAGTAGCTACCCAAAAGTGATCATAATGGTGTTCTTTCATCATCTTCATTCATCATCATCTACTCAGCTATCAACTTTTCGCCCTGTATACGCTTGCTCCCCAAACCCCCTGGGCTTCCATACATAGTCTTAACCTAGTGTGCCATGCTCGTAACCTCTACTTAGTCGTTAGTAACGGAAACAGTCACCGTAGCCGCAATGGGCATGCGAAGTATTATTACAATAAGAGCACATTATGATCCCAGGTCTTGGTTATTTTTTTTCCATTTTAGTGCTAATGATAAAACGCCAGCAATGTAGGTACATATATTACATATAACGATATCTCCGTCACGTACGACACACGAAGTGTTGCCACATTGCAGAATGTAATGATTCATTCTACATGATTGTATATGTCGTCGTAATAGGCAATACTGCAGACATTCACTATCTGCTGATGTTAACTTGCTCAGAACATTCCTAAATTGACTATAGGCATTATAATTATGAATTACTTTTAAAAAAAGATCTTGTTTTTTGAATGATCAAAATAATTTACTAATTGTTTGACTTTGTTTTTTTGGTGATATAATGAAGAGAAGATTATTATCATTAATGATTATCGAAGATTATCGGATTTTATTCTTGTACTTCTACCTCAATCGTCTTGATTTCACTAAATAGGTAGGTAAGAAAATACGCATATGAGATGCACATTTTCTCACCCACATACGTTGACCTTTGGTTCCTTACTCGCAATGTCACTTTGTGAATTATGTTTTGGCTTTATGACCCATATCTACGAGTATGTAGGAGTATGGGAGTTCATATAAACTAAGTTTAATTACGTATAATAAGTGTACAAGTGCAAGGGTCTCTGATTTCGTAACCAACAACTGCTGGCTAAGTTTGTGTAACATTCATGAGGATACCTTACCTGATATAATATTTACTAAGATACACAGACTTTTGAGCAAACCAGAAAGATATTTGTGTATCAAGAAATCACTTTCATAGAAAAATATCCTACTTTATTCAAATAGAAATGCAAGTTTGATAAATGGTTGCCGACGACAGAAAACAGTGTGCTGAGGCGCAACTTGGGAGAGGGCTTAGTCCAACTGTGAACCATGATAGACTAAATAAAACTAATTGATTCAATAGTTGCAAATTTTACAATGCACTTTGCCCACTGCCTGTTTTTAATATTCGCTACACACAACCTAGCTCCAACTTTTTATCAAGCCAGAATGACGTACTGCCCGATCTGATCTAGCATTTTGAACTCAGGACAGGGAGTACCCATAATATTTACCCACGGCTTTATTATAAGTGGACAGACTTCATTTGTTCTTGATTGTCATGCTCTTCTCACCACACCCAGGGGAATCAATGGCAATGGGTTTGTAATTTAAAATTAACACAAGACTACGTATATGGGCCTGCGGGCGGAGAGCAATGGGTAGCTCTCCGTCCGATCCGGACCAGGCCCGTGCCAGACGGCGCGTATGTGTTCCACGTGCGCCTCAGAGAGATGTCAGCGCAGTTGAACGGGGCCCGACAGGGCCGAAGCCTGCCGGGGTAGCGGGATCGTCCGAAAGGGTTACCGCTGCCCTGGTACATAAAGGGCTAAGGAAGGAACACGGGTCAGTTTTAGTCAGTAAGAGTCTGACACTCCATTCTGCTCCACTCAGAGCGGGAGGAGTCATTTGATGATTTCCCATCCACAAAAAAAAAAAAAGACTACGTATATTATTTTAAAGCTTATGTTGTAAAACTTATCTGTTATACCTTCGTAATTCTGTTTTATTTAACACTTTGATGGAGTACACAGACTTGCGGCTGAAATCCTCCAAGCCAAGTCTTGTGAAGGTTGATACAGGAAGAAGTATCCTACGAGCCCGCTTCGGCACTGGCACTGTTGCAGTCGACATCACAAATTTGTAAACTCACAAAATATAAATTAAATAATTAAGACAAAAACTAATGAAAATATTAGAATCGTATAATTCTGTCTTTTTGCGAGTTCAATTGCAAATGTGTGACGTATTGTTTGTTTACATTTAATTAAGAAATCGTGTAGGTTAAGTCGCCACTGAAAGTTGGTTTGTTTTGTACCTAGAGCCAATCGAGTCGCCTAGAAAAAAGATAGGTATGTAAAACTGGACCTACGTACGTACGAGCCGGTACCTGCTGTTAAACTCAATAATTAAACATGTGTTAATTACCTATTACTTTCATATCTTTATTATTCAGTCCAACAGTGATATCCAATTATCCCAGAATTAAAAGCGCGGGAAGTCACGCTCCTGTCACTGTCAAGTGACAGTTCTTTCAGTCAATGAATTTGAAGTCCGTCTCACGAAAGAAGTCTCGTAGACTCGGCGCCACTGTCGTGCGACGGAATCAAAACATTGTTTTAGTTATTTATCTCGACATCATATTATGACAGGCACTGGTTAGTAAAATTCACAATCTTAAATAGAGTAAGGTGTATGAGGTACGAGGGTAGTTGTAGGGATTTTGCTAAGTAAAAACAATTAAGTAGTTAGTTATTTTTTTACTAATAATCATTTTGCCGCTTATTGCCGTGGGCCTTCTTTCGAAGATCTTATGAACACATGCCTATTATTTGCAAATCGTTAATTGTTTAATTGTATGTCAACGCTTTTCGAAAAAAAAACTAAATATCAGCAAATAGGAGTATTTTTTCACTTGATTGACTGTACTATACATTGGGTGTAACCTTGAATTGAGGAACATTATCACGGCCGGCGACACACGACCCACGCACGCCCCAGATGAAACAAATTAGAGATGGTAGGCAGCCGCCACACACTATTCGTATAATGTTACTTAGTATCTTGTGGGTACAGTTTTGTAGACAAGAAAAGTAAGATTATGGTCAAGGTATTCAGTATTAGTTTTTCCTACGAGCACTGTTATCACGTGTTTTATTTAATTTCCTGTTATTAAAAACATAAACACTTACCTAGCAGGCAATCAAGGTTTATTTTGCGTTGCCGTCAAAAACGCAATATTACATATAAGTATATGAGTTTGATAAATGGTCACAGAACCTAATAAACATAATGTTGTCACATTTTCATTTTCAGCAGCCATGTACCGTAACACGAAAAAAAATCGAATTCGTATCTCAAAAACCAAGATACCTACGAATTAATTAAATCATGTGAGCACATATAATTTCAGTTTGACATACTTAATTGAATCTATTCCATAAAAAAAACCCTGAAAAGAATACTTCAGGAGCTTATAAATCACCTCAGATTAGTGGCAAATGCAGTGTTTTTTCAATAGCTCATAAAATTCTAAAACTCGTCAAGTAGGCAGTATGTTTTCAACTTAACCTTTTGAGGGGGCGTTTTCAGGCTGGCGCCGAAAGGTCGCGCGTCGCGCCGCCCCACCGAGTCGCCAAACTATTCCGATCAATTCTACCCTTGTCTGTCTAATCACCACTATTACGATTTATTGTCAATACAGATAAATTGAAAATAAAACGACTGATTGTGTAATTTATCACTTGTTAGAATAAATAAGACTCGTCTTATGAGCATGGAAATTCTAGCGAGTGTTGAATGTAGATAGACCTACTTTTTAAAATATGATTGACTTGTAAAAGTGTTTGTACAAACAGAAATAAAATCATTTCTCATTAATCATTAGAATTACGGAAAGATCAAAACAAAGACTGAAGCTGTGGCGAGAAAGTGCTTCCTTAACCAAACCATTCGTTCCAACCGCTAAAGATCTCCCACCTGGAGATGAGCTGACTTGGGTATCCTAGAAGTCTTTGAACAGACTACGGAACCTGGTTGGCCGAAGCACGAAAAACCTGTTCAGGTGGAAATTACCCGCATTGGAGTGTAAATGTGGTGCTGTTCCACAAGAGATGGGATACTTAGTATCATGTGCTACGTGTCCTGTACAGCTGCACGTTACAGGAACTGATGGACGCTAGTGATAGCGCCAAACACGTAGCTGAATACTGGGTAGAGTCCATTCAGATTGCCATCGAAACGCTAAGAAGATTTATCATTTGATACATTTCTTTACATAGTGACAACGTAATGTACAGAAGAAAAGGCATGGTCCATTATTATTGGTTACATGTGCGTATAGCAGAAAAGATATATGGCACATAATCGTTAGTGGGTAATATGTGCTGTCAGTAGGAAAATAAAATTCCTAGTGGTGTGGACAAAAATAAATTAAACCGCTCATATAAAAAACAGAACGCTTTATTTGTTCAAGCTACTCATCGGCGTGGTAACTCTTACATAGTCTAACTTGATCGTTTTAGTTGTTACCTATGTAGGTACCAACTAAAACTATCAAGTTACTCATTTATTAATTTTATGCCTCATTAAATTCCCAATATATTCCTCTATTTATTTCTGTATCTTTGAGCAGGTCGTTGGCTTTGTATTGACGATGACTCCTGACTACTCTTTGGGGCTAGTTTTGGCTTCAGGTTTCTGCGTGGGGTCGGGAAATTCTGCCGAAATAGCAGGTGTCACTTCAAGTCTAGTAGCGTTTTCACTGGTAGTACCTCCATCGCTACCTTCAGGATTTTCGATTCCTTCTTTTCCTCTCTCTTTGTTCTTTTTTGCATTCTTTAGTGCCACCAGCATTTCTGAAAGAAAACATGAATGTTACGATAGGATAATAATCGACTCCTCTTTCATTACTTATTATTATTATCAGCTTAATTAGATTGTATATACTAATTTATCATGCCGAAAACCAATGCTATATAAAAAATATATAAATCATTGAATGAACGGTCAAATGTTTCGCAGTTATTGAACTAGATAATATAAAATGTATGAGTTTTTATGGATTGTATCGCACGAAATATAGGAATAATGTCACAAATTAGAAATGTTTTGGAACAACGGTAATACCCGTGGAAATTCAAGGATCAGGATGCCGGGTAATCTCTGTCAAAGATCCCTTGGCGTTTGAACTTAAAAGCCAGGAATTTGTCAAACTTATCTAAGCCCACTTGGGCCTGATTTATTCGAGCAGGTTTAACTCATAAATGAAGGCAATTTATCCCTTGTGTTAACGGCGAACTGCTGTAGGCAAGACGTAGACTATGAGATAACGGCCCTTCACCGTCTGATAATCTTTCTCGAAACAGTGAAGGAGTATGGCCTGCTCCCTCTCACCGAGAGGAGGCCTGCGTCCCAGCAGTGGGAAGATTATAGGCTGATAATGATAATGAATCTGTCTCGACATAAGTTATCCAAGCTTCACATTGTTCCCAATGTAAAGCTTTCTTCATATTCTGTCAACGTGGGCGTAACAGCGTCGCCGCCCGCCTCTACACATGACGCACATTTCTAATTACACACATATGTGTTCTGATGTGCAGGAACCATTCTAGCGCCGTAATGCGAAAACCTTCATTTCGCCAAACCATTGGAGCAATGGGCTTTTCATTTAGCACCTCCAAGACAAGAAGTAAGTAACTGTAATGGCCACAGCAGTAAGAAACACTTACCTCGTCGAAAATTCGCAGAAAGCGGCATGTGGTTAAAGCTTTTATCACCCTTTTAATTTATGAAGTCATGTTGAATGCTTCCATTAATTGATATTCCGTGTTTTTTGTGCATTTTACAATTATTGTTCATTTTATTTAAAGCCTCGCTTGTTTGACACACAGATGTTTGACTGTGTTTGACAAGCTTCCAAAGAGTTTAATAACTCAAACTTCTATGTGAAGGATCAATGTGATTAGAGCTCACTGACCTTTAATATCTTATTTATTATAGGTCAGTGTTTGAGCTGCATAAGCCCCGCTACCGTTAGGTCGTATAGTATTTTATGTTAATCTATTGATGTGTCAGGAAGTCATGCACTCATTAATTTATTCATTTTAAATGTTTTTAACGACTTATTCATTCACTTGTATACATAATCTTATAACATGAATTTATCAGTAATTTATCAGTTTGCCAAAGTATTTTAGTTGCTTTATTTATTCTTGTTGATCACCAATTTGATTAAAACTAAACCCACTATGTGTGGTGGGCCAATTGGCATCGTTATGGAACACATAGATCCTACTAATATTATAAATGCGAAAGTTTGTATAGATGGATGGATGGATGTTTGTTACTCTTTCATGCAAAAACTACTGAACGAATTTGGATTAAATTTGGCATACAAATAGTTTATATTACATACAGGATTAACACATAGGATACTTTTTATCCCGATATTCCCACGGGATCGAAACTTATGCGGGCGAAACCGCGGGGCGCAGCTAGTTAATAAAAATGTGGTGGAACACTGAGCAAAGTTGTGTAAATTGTACCGCGGTGAACAATAAAAGTTATAAGTTTGTTACGTTACGTGTTTTATTCCTCACCAAAACTGCGCATTTGTGTGTCAGACTTTCACTTATTCCACAGGAGTGCGCGTCACTCCTTCTCGTTCCTGCATTGACTTGGGCTACCAAGATATATGCCTTATTGTACATCAAAACCACCAACCAAGTCCACCGCGACCAAACTAAAGAAGAGTGATGAATTCCCAATTCCATCCCCAGTCAATTTCTAAGTTGATGAGCGTAGGTCAACAGATAAACAAACCAACGATATTGAAAAATTGTTTCAAGATGTCATGCAAAGTGTAGAGAGATTCACTGGGTTCGGTACATCTTGAGATGCAACTTAGTACGTGTCCACCTTTATTAGCTTTGGGACATTGTCAAACTGGTTGAGGTGGAAGTATTGAGGTTTTACACAAACAAAATATTACTGTAATTCGTTTTTTTAATCCCCGAGGTTAATCTGACAGGTGTAAACCTTCTAAGAAAATGCAAACACAAAAGACTTAAATGTCAGATTAATCTCTGGGATTAAAAAACGAACTATATATCTTGCCCAAAACTATCTATGGTCAAGCTGTGGTCTTGCCTGAGATCATACAACCATGGAATTAGTATGTTTGCATACATTATTGGATTTTGAAATAGGAAAATTTCAGTAACGGCACGGTACTATGGCGTTTTGACGCCTGCGTAATATGTATTTTTACTATTATGAGGTAATTTTGTAGCAGTTTCTTTGTTACAAAACTTATTTTGTTTTTAGTTATTTTTACGATTATCAAAGTTGCATCGTATATCGGTTTGTTAATCCTTATTTACTATTAATATTCTATAACAAAATACAAAGGTAAAATGCTAATAGCGAGAAAAATATTCAATATTGTAACACAAAAGAAAAACAAAAGGTACCGAAATTGGATCGCTGTCACTCAAATTCCTCAAGTCGAAATTGAGGTAAGTGAAAGTGAAAATGAGTACATAATCTAATAATGAGAAAAATAAGCGTTGAAAATACCTTGTACAAGTAGACATTTACTTCGTCTTCTATATCTAATACAATTGTATTACTTAGGCACATTAGGAGCTACATTTTTTCTGATATCTGAGTCGCCTTTAGGTACATTCAACAACACGACAAAAGCGATAGGTACCGTAACTCCTAAACTACAAAAATTGCCTTTATTCTTATTTATAATTTGCCTTATTTCAACGACCTATGGACGCTGTCAGTGTCAGATTCAATGTCAAATTATTACCACGGATGTGTGGTGTCACTGTACAGTCGAGTTCACTTATATATTGGTAGTGACAATGTTTCAAAATATTGTAAGCGTTAAAATGATCATAATATAGTTATATACAAACTTGACATCAATAAAATGTTATCATATAAACTGTTCATAAGTATGTTACGGTAGTGCAGTCAATAATATCTGACTACTCTTCGGAACATAAATATCTAAATACTCTAGATTTCTATATATTTGGTGCAGCCTAGGATTCGTAAATATCTATACAGCTTTGAATATTCAACTAAATGGCCTTTACCATTAAATTTATTTTTGCTGCCGGAGTAATAATGCAATGTTGCCGTTCGTAATAGGACTGTATCAATCTGACAACGTTGAGAGAGCTGAAAATCTTAGGGTCAACGCAGACTATACCAACATATTTGTTTAAAACTTTTCAGTCGGTTTAAAAATAAAATTTACTAAAGCACATTAGTGTTTCATTTTTATTTTATTATTCTCAAATTATTATTTTGTTCTTCTGAAAACCTAACATTTAAAATAAGGTAGGGAACTTCCAGGCAAGGTTTAAGCAATGGTGGTGCTGTTTTACAATCTGGTATATCCACCATTGGTATCAATAACATCTTGCAAACGTTCACGCATTGATGCAATCATGTTTGAACAGGCGGCGCTACTTCTAAAGCCTTCCCAAATCTCATGTTCGTGGGCCCTTAAATTGGTGACTGAAGAAAATGCTATCCAGTAGGTATTCGAATGAAGGATGTCATAACTGACCACTTCAAATTGCATTTGTTTCAAAGAAAAAGATTACTATAGGATATACTTCTGTAAAGAGATTGTTCAAAGAAATTAAGACAACAATTCGAGACATGTCACACTGTCAAAATATTTTTCATAGAAAAATTGCATAGATATTTGTGAACCTAACTTTGCGAGTCTTTGTCTGTAGCAATATTATTGATATAATGTAGTCACATATTTATGATGTCACAGATTGTTTACAATTTATTGTAAGGCAAAGCTGTTTAGAGTTTTATGAAAAACTTATCATTGCCTATATATTTTTGATTCATGAACATGCTCAGATATTAACGAACTCGACTGTACCTATTAATGAAATAAGCTTGCGATTAAATGGTGGTGACAATTCGGGAGAAAAGAAAATCCCTAAAGTAATCGATACCTTGAGTATTATGTCGATATTGAGCGAACACCTTTCTACTGTTCCGTCATCATCAGTCTTCACAGCGTCAGCTTCATCGTCTTTGTTCGCTGTTGAACAGCCGATCGATTCTGTAAAAATCTCACCGTGAAAAGTCAGGTGAAGTGAGCTTAGAGTGAGCTGTCAATAGTGTCAATCCCTAGCATTAGTTGTAATGACAGCTTCCACACTCACTTCACCTAAGTTTTCACGGTGAGATGGTTACAGAATCGCACTGCTGGTGAAATTGCCATGTTCACCTGTCACCACCCACTACACTAGGTAAAGGAAAGTACAGGGAAGGTTGTTGCTGCCCTTTTTCTTGTCCATAACAAACTCCTTGTAAGACAATCTTTTACACCTTCTTCAAGATATCAAGGCGTCGCGCGTCGTCGTCTGGATGCTTAAACTCATCAATTAATATCATTTCTCAGCAAGGTAATTAGGTCGTTACCAATATTTTGTATCACTCAACTCGCATGCCACCCACTATGAGGTAATTTTCTTTACAAAACCCGTAGACTTAATTAAAATCGTTCAACCCACATTACGTGGAATCTTATTTTCGGCGGAATGTTGTCATAATTTGTCACTTTCAGTTTTCCACCAGTCCTTACTCACTGCAATTTGTCTTCATTACCATTTTCTAAATCACCCACGACATCAATCTTCTTGTATACGGTTCTCATAAGCTGCGAAGAATTTACGTTTGGTAGGTAGGTTTGACGATTTTGGCGTGAATCTCTAATGATGCAGTGGTCATTTTCTTCGGCATTTTGTATAACGCCATGTTATTGTTTATTAACGCTTATAAGGGCATATAAGGTGAAATACTTGGGACATATTTTGACCGCTGACCTCAATCAAAGATGATGATATTGAAAGAGAAAAAAGGGCGCTGTCGGTGAGAGCTAATATGATCGGTCGCAGATTTGCACGTTGTTAGAATAGTAAAAAATTAAAAACATATTTCATACATATTGTAGGTACCTCGTTATACACGTGCAGCCTATGGGTATGAGTTACACTCAAAAATCGTACAGCGCCCTTCGCATTCAATTTAATAATGCGTTCCGGGTGTTGAAGGGGCTGTTCCACCTCTGTAGCGCTTCAGGGATGTTTGCTGAAGCTCGTGTCGATTGCTTCTACGCTACGATGCGAATGATGCGCCTCTCTTGTGCGCCGGGTGCGGGCCAGCCCCAACATTATGTTGTGGTGTATCGCGAGTAGACTAGACTGCTTGTATGGGAATCGCTGCTGCAAATTTTCCACATCGGTGTTGAGCTTGTAGCAGGGATGCGCATGAACTATATTGCAGTGTTAGGGTTGGGGGAAGGGTGGGGGGGTGGCGGGGGGGTTTTGTGTGCAGCTGTGTGTAGGTTAGGTTCACAAACGTAGTTGTTAAGAAATATTGTTAGTAACATATTTGAGTCTTTTGTTGCTTGTTAATAAATATAAATAAACAAATAAAATTGACGCCTATCATAATAGTGGAAAGCCCATTTCCATCAATGGATATTTACTAGTTCGTATGGTGATTAAAAATGCTCATGAAAGCATAAAAATTGCACCTATAACCTCAAGCAAATGGAAGTGGTTTAAAATCCTCAAGTAATCACACGACACGTCGCCCTCCATTCCACTTTATCCCTGAAAAATGACAGGATAAGGTATCTGCTATCCGTAATCCCATCGATGACAAGTAATAAGAACACACACGCTTCTTCCTAAATCCTCCTCAACTCAGTACGTAGTTGGATGAAAAGGCTCTATTTTCAAAGGGATTATTAGTATTGAGGAGTGTTATTGGATTCTGAGGGAGTTAGTACAGCATTTCCCAAACTATGGGTCGCAGGTGGAACCTCTATTGTGCGGGACTTGAAAAATAGAACGATATCAAGTGAAGATCTCATTGATTTATCTGAAGATACGTCACTGAAAAATAGTTTCGATCTAAAGCAGTTATTGAAATTCTGGCTCTCAATTGCTAACAACTATTCTTGCCTGTTTGATGAAGCTATGAAAGTCCTCCTGCCCTTCAGTATACCTCATACCTATGTGAGACGGGATTTTGAGCTATGATTAATATTAAAACTAAATTCCGAAATAAATTGAACGTATAAAAGTCATCGCAATTAAATGTAACTAAAATAAATTTTGAAGTTGACGCTAAAGCAATCATGACAAAAGTAGGAAACGAATACATCCTACTCATTAAAATAGCACTCCTTGTATTTAATGCGCGACTAGAATCAATTTTATTTTAATTTTATTTTTGACGTTCAAAGTGCCTTTTATGTGCCTATTTGAAATAAATGATTTGACTTTGACTTTTAATTTAATTAAGTAAGGTATTAAAATGTTTATTTTTATTTATTTATTTATTTTACCATTTATGTACACACATATATAAACAGACAATGAAAAACAGAACAGAAAAAAATTGGTACAGAGGTGATGCTTATTTCATAAGAAATCTCTTCCAGCATAACTGAGATAGGACAATAGATACAGAGATGTAGACAGCGTGTGATAGAGCAAAGGAGACAAAAAGTAATACATAGAATCAAAAAACAATTCACTTAAAAGCTAAACAAAAATTACGAGAATATACTTACATACATACAAATAAGCATACATAAATATAGGTACTTCTAAAATAAATATTACTAGAATGAAAATAATTATATCATACTCAAAATAATAAATACATACACAACTATGATGAAGTGGACAGATAGTGTTCGACCACTCTTCTTTTAAAAACTGCAACAGTTTGGCAGTCCCTAATGTCAGGCGGTAGTGAATTCCACAATCGCACCGCGTGCACTGTGAAGGAGTAGGAGTAGAAGTCGGTGGAGTGGGGAGGGGACTTGAGGTTTTTATGATGCGACCTGCAAGGTACATCTGAAGGACGGGCGTAGGAAAAACGCTCCCGCAGGTAGGATGGTGTTTTAGGGAATGGAATGTTCGATTTGAACTGAATGTTTTTTTCTTATTTAAACAGTTCTTCATTCATATACATATATACTCCTTTTTTTTCATGACAGCCAAGAGGTGAGCCCCGAATTTTGAAGTTTTTGTTAGGGAACCACTGAGGTGCAACTTTGAGAACCACTGAGTTATTATGTAAGTTCCTGGGAATAAACAGCCGTAATTTAGAATAAGTAGGTTAAGTAATTGCATGACTTCCTTACTCTGGCAGACGTACAGCGCTGCTTGAAAATAGGTACTCATTTTAAAACCGGTCCAAACCATAAAGTGAATGCATTATATACTCTGCATTAATAAATTTTTCAGTCCAACGGTGACACAGTGCCGTCTGCCGACACTCAGGCGCGTGGCGTGTCGGCTAGCCAGTCACAAAACCACCACTGCATTGCGAAACAACAACGTTATTTTAAGCTATAAAGCTGTTTGTACATTAACTAGTTGGTTTATGTCTTTATCCTCTGTATTTCCTGGAAAGACGAGCATAATTTAGGTCAGAGGAGCAAAATTAGTTGAACGTTAATGCAACGATCTAGGAAGATGATTCTGTGAAAGTAATTTAAGTTATAGTTCCTAATAATGTCGATAGGCTGGCAAGTGACAAGTATAAAAATAACAGCAGGGACAAGCTTACCAGGATCAGCAAAATGAGTCAATGTTAACGGAAGTTATCGGATATGATCCATTCTTTCAATTATTATTTTTTGCTCTCAATAAAGCCATAGCAATCTTCACAAAATGTCTATTTACACTTAAAAAACACATAAAAGAGCAAGTTCGCTCCACGTTTACTCCCGCGTGTCACTTATTGTGAAACGTGGGGTACGTTTGTCCCCCTTGTCCCCCTGTCGTGGTCAATGTGCCAGATAAAGCTACAGTTACCGAGCTTATTGCTGGCTTAATGCAGTACATTAGGGACAAAGAGCTACAGGCTACAGTTGAACAGCAGCAGTGAATACACGGATACCTACTTAGCTTTAAATGAACTTTAGTGTTGTATTTCTAGTGAGCTTAATTGAAATTGTTTCACTGTTCGGTGCTTAAAAGCTCCCCTGAGTTAGTGTGGGGTTCTAGTGTGATTGTTTGAGCTGGCAAATACGTACATAACTGTGTGTTTTTATATTACTATCACAATAAGTTCCGAGTTTGTATTGGCTCTACATAGGTTCTCTTTACATTGGGACTTTATACAGAGAAAAGTGTGGGTCATTAAAAGGCTGGCGTAACCTTGTGGGCTGTTTCCAGCGTTGCCAGACGTCCCGATTTTGGCGGGATGTCGCGATTTTTAGCCTAAAATTAAATGTCCCGCGCGGGACAGGATCAGTCACGCTTTTCGGGGATAGAAAACTAAATAAGTTATTCGTAAGTGAATTAATTACTTATTTATCATCATTCTCCTGTCCTGATGCCAATTTATTCGTGGTCGGTGGAACATGTCTTTTTCTTCCATACTTCTCTATTAGTCGTCATCTCGGTAATCACATCCTTTCCCTTTTGTATTACTTATTTATCCTAATATTATATTCCTCTGAAGACTTAACTACCTTACAGGGTAAACCAACCAGATATTGTTATTTCAATAGTAAACATATTTTTATTAAAATACATTTTCTACGACTATCTATCAGCATCATTGTTAACTTAATTTGAAACTCATAAAATAATAAGTAGTAAAAAATCTACAGTGCGGCCGTCGAGAGAATGCGTTCTTGACGCCTGTCAGTTTCATACAAATGAATACGTGTTTTGCGAAATTGATCTTTATTAGATACTAGAATTGTCGTAATGATAGGTGCCAGGAACGCATTCTCTTAACGGACAATTAATTACGTTTTTTTTTCTTTTGTCCCGCTTTCGACGAAAGTATCCCGCTTTTTAGACTAAAGGGCTTCAAAATCCCGCTTTGCCCGAAATAAAATCTGGCAACGCTGGCTGTTTCGCATAATCCAAGGACTGTCCCTAGGGAATGCTATCTACGTCAGCACGGGTCTAAAACGTGGAATAAAGTGTATGTTAACATTTTCGCGATCTACGTGTTTATCGTACATTTACGTTCAGGCAAGCTTACGGTCGTAACACGACCGCATATCCGCAGCGCAATCGCAACAGAAGGTATGCAAATTAAAACACTTGAATGATACGTGTAACGATACTGAAATTAACATTCTGGAGCTTTATCGGATGTTAAGTTAAGTTATTGTATGAATCCATTTGTATTATACAGTTGGGTTTAATTAACTTTTTGCTTTTATAAAATGAAAAGCACGGGGAATTCCGATTCTGAAACAGTTTTCCGACATTCGTTTCACCGATGAACGGTTCGCCCACAGAACGACCGACTTTTCGTTGTTTCACCGATAGAACCCGTCAATTTCTCCTATAGTGCGCGCTAACATACACAAACGTCAGATCTTTTGTGGTGTAAATATTTTCCTGAAAAGTCTTAGGTTTTATTTTCCTGTCCATTTATCGTAGACTATGTTCACCTATCTGTTCGTAACGCTCATGACGTCACAGCAAGGTCAGCAATGCGATTTTGTAACCATCTCACCGTGAAAACTTAGCTCACTTCACCTAACTTTTCACGGTGATGTTTTTACAGAATCGATCGGCTGGTCTGGACTGCTGACTTCACTGGGATACTCCGGAAGTAATCAACTTACGCCTACTTATGCAACAGAGCAATAAAAGCTTATCCGACAAGATCCTGTGCCAGGACGACAACATTCATCTTTATTTACTTTTAGTGCGGAGTTAATGAATAATCTTACTTTTATGGCGTCCGCATGAAGGCTCCACGGGAAATACAGTTAATGTCTAAAGATAATTAGTAAGAGAATAAAAACTTTATACAGTATAAAAGTCTGTATTTTTTCCATTTTATACTCTTTTTTTATATAAATATTGAAACAACTTTATAAATATTATTTTATTTGACTTTACTTCAAAAATTGTCTTTTTATTTATTTAGTTTTATATGTTAATAATAATTATTGCAATAAGTCTAAAATTAGTGAATAAACTCCATAGCATAAACAAGTCATTGATGTTCCTGGGTTTTACATTACATTGGCATTCATTCGTACAAGGTTTAAAGTAACCTAAGGGCTGATTTTTCAATCGATAGATAGTTTTTATTCGTGGAAAATAATTGACGTCTGACAGATTTTGTATAGAAGAACTGTCAAAAATTCAAAATTATTCCTGCGATAAAATTATCTGGCGTTGGAAAAATTAGCCCTTAAAGTAATTAACATATATTGAGATTGTTTAACTATTGAAAGAATCACCTGTTTTAACTTATTATAATGACAGTAACTTCTTTTATACTTAATTTTATAGGTAGGAAAAAACGTATAACGCGGCCCGCATGTCGACTGTTAAATTGCCAACAACGGTTTTTGGCGTTCGGCCCTCTGACATTCCTAGTTCTTGCGATGGATGAACCAGATACAAATTGAACTATTACAGCTGACTGCGATGTCTTCACCCAATTGTGATTTTTGTATAACAATAGTAGGTACACCATAAAGCTAACAGATGGCATTAAAAAGGTCAGTTTCACAAAAAAAGTGACATTCGCCGCTTTTTCCGTGAAGTCTTCAGTTGATATTATGTACTCGTCATCAGACCTACTAAATAGAAATTTAAGTCAGCCATCATTTACCAATCGATCTACCAAATAGGTTGTTGGTGGCACATTTTAATTAAAATCAAGCTAATATCGTTAGCTGATGTGTACAAAAAAATATTTTAAATAATTACCCATCATATTATGTGAAATCAGGCAAAAGTCCTCCCATCATGAAAAGAGGAACTTTATGACCATCCAAATAAACCAGCCAATTTACGCGAACAAAGTTGTGACAAGGGTAGATAAAGACCGTATTTTTCTGTTTTGATTTGACAAGCTAAAATATTGTCATTTCCATACATATTACTAAATTATCATTTATATGAATTCAGCCCCAGCGCGCGCGTTTTTCCAGCGCCGGGGCTCTGTCTCGTATAGGTTCTTAGCATTATGCTGAGCGATGGCCGTTTTGCGTGAATGTGACGCGTCTATCCCCAACTTGTTTTTTTTTTTTTTTTGTTCTGTTTTATGCGTCATGTTTGCCGCAAATAAATGCATTTTCTTTCTTTCTTTTCTTGTTTTCAGATATATTGGGCGTTTTTTTCGCAAAATTGGGCCCTGGAACCCGATACGAGTCGTTAAATACGGCTCAGTTAGAAATGAGGAGGGAAGAACGAACTCTTTATATTGTGTTGGCAGGAAGACGCACATAAATTTTATATGTTCAAACTTTTGTGGGAATTATTGCAGTGGACATAATATAAAGGAACTTTGTGTTACGTAACAAGTCAACGATGTTTTTATAATACTTGGCTTGTTTGATAATCACGTTTTATTGTAAGTAAACAATCAATTTTTAGATATCTTGCTAGAATATAAGTTCAATCAACTAATAAAATACTTTATTTTAAATTCAATATTTAAGTTTTTTCAAACAATAACATTTACATAATATAAGCTGACTTAAAATAATAATAAAAAATAATGATAATAATTATATGTACGTATAAATAAAAAATAAAACGGGGAAACAATCATGGGCATCAAAAATTCGTCCACATCGCTGTCAATAGGAAAAGTGCCTAAAATGCTGGCAGCATTGCCCCGTTGTATGGGGAAGCTAATTTTTTGGCAGGAAAATAGCCCAGCCCTCTGGTCACATCAAGAGTCGACCAACCGATTGACGATATCTCGAAAAAACGAGTGGGCCCACGGCCCTACTGTAAATAATTCAGTCAAAAGGTAGCTATTTATTTCCATACAAAGTGGATAGAAGCTCGATATTCGAAATTTTCGATGTTACCAATATTGTCGCCACAGAATATAATGAAAAGTTCTAGGAGTCCTTGACACTCCCACTCAGTGACTCCCAGTCGATTCCCCGCCGAGACAGTGTCCCAATATATACAAAATAACAAAGCAAACAAGTAAACCCTTTCTCAGTCTAATATCCAGACCATCAACACGTAGCACGTTCGCTGAATAAGCCTATACTTTCGTTTTCTTAAGAAAATCTCTAAGACAATAGGTTCCATCTATCTTTCAGTCCCTCGTGGATATTTATATAAAGGAAGACTTGGTTCGAATCGTCAAACCAGATTAGGGTACGCCAATAAATCTTGAGGGTGCAAACTTGATTCGACACTAACAAGTAATACGAAGCGAGGTTTTGTTCACGTAACTTCTGTCGTATTTCATAGGTCATTTCGAAGTTTTGAATTCATATTTGCACGCCATACGGCTTTAAATACAAGGTTTAAACACTACTTCACGTACCACCATAAAGTAGACTTGAACAACAAAGAAACCCGCATCTTGGCAGTATGGCGCTTTTCAAATTGTAGTTACATGTCATATGCTCGTAAATCAAGCTTTATTCTCAAAGAAGAATAAACGATCACACACATTGCGCCGGAATCTGACTATACATATAACCCAAACAAGTTGAACTTAAACAAAGCTGCATCATCTTGAAGAAATGGTGCTAAATTAAAATTCTTAAATAATACAGGGAGCTAGGAACATCGACACACATTGTGCAGGCGCATTGACGCACAACCTGTTACCATGGATTCAGTACATGATCCTGAAATCCCCTCATTGAATTTTTTCGACGAAAAATTTCTACGCTAGTCTAGATTCATGTGCAGAATCAAAGCAAAATCAAAATTCATTTATTCAAATTAGGCTGAGAATCAGCACTTTACGAACGTCAAAATTACAAAAGACAGTCCCCCAAAAACGCCCGCCCGTCACCACTTTCTAGTGCTATCGCTGGGAAGAAGAATGGCGCAATAAACTCCCCAGCAGCACAGCTGTCTCGTCAGTTAGAAAATACTGGATTGTATACAATAATAGGTATGTTAAGTAATTATATAAATAATAAACATTACAAGACACAGAACATTAAATTAAATTATTTGCCATATGTCAGCTAGCCACGCCAATATACCAACAAATATAATAAAAAGTATGCGTACTTAAGCTAAAAAATAATTAATTAAAATGTAAATAAAAACTTACTACCTAAATAAAAGCCTCCAGGCATAAAGGGCGTGACAGCTTACATATTTATGCATGGCTGGGTTCTGTTCACATAGCTGTCACTTGAAGTCACAAATGATAAACTAGGACCATCGAAGTAAAATAAATAAATGAGTTAATACTAATAACAACAATAAAACCATGGTCAGCAAGACGACCAGTCACCACAGGCAGCACCCGTTCACGAGCATAACTCAAAGATCAGCCATTAAATGGAATGTTTGTTAATATGTGAGCACCATGTATCTATCACAAAGTTAATTTATAAGTCATGGTTTCATTTATCCATTTTAATTCTTTTACCTATTGTGGTATAGTAATTTTATTGTTAGGTGCATCGTCTTCACATATAATTATATAATTAATGTATGCAAAATATTGTAAAACATTTTAAAAGAGTAACGGTGGAGTTTCTTGCCCATTCTTCTCCATACGAAAACTACCTTTTGGAAGGGGCGACTAGAATCAATTTTATTTTAATTTTATTTTTGACGTTCAAAAGTGCCTTTTATGTGCCTATTTGAAATAAATGATTTGACTTTGATTACCGCCTCGCCATATTTGAGGGAAGGAGACAACTCGACCCTCGACGCTACCCCAAGCAGTGACATCTAAGGGAGCATGACGCTGCCCTGGTACATAAAGGGCTAAGGAAGGAACACGGGTGGGTTTTAGTCAGTAAGAGTCTGACACTCCCTTCTGCTCCACCCAGAGCGGGAGGGGTCATTTGATGATTTCCCATCCTGAAAAAAAAAAAAAAATTAAAAAAATTAAAAAAAAAAAAGGGAGCATGACGAACTAACTGCCGGTTGTTCAGGCAAGAATAATATGATCAATCGTCGAGGTCACTAGCTAACCACATATCATCAACAACAATCAACAACATCAATCAACAATGCAATCAACTCATTAAAAACATTAAAATGAGTAGATTATGTCCATAATACATTAAAATAAAATTAAACTGAATTGACTTATACAGTCAAATAAAAATAAAGAATTATATGAACTCATATAACCTGTCAGTGAGCTAATTCTGGAGAAAGAACATAAACATTGTCTTGAGTTAATCAGGGCGACCAACTATTCTTATCGTGTAAGTAGTCGTTGATGGAATAGTATGCCTTTGAACAAAGGTTGGATTTTACTTTAGCTGAATTCAAGGTTACAGTTTGGTAAAAGTTATAAAATATTGGTCTTATTTTCATGCACTTGAAATATATTGATGATAAGCTAAATATGAATGATCCCAATAAATGATTGATATTCAAAAAATCCATGAATATTCCATTAACAGTTTAAACTTCTATTTATCACCTACTTTAGAAACGATTAATTGTCTTATCGGGGACATAATCGTACTCTGTTTAATGCAAATGACTTCTGGCTATAATCTAAGTTGTGAATACGTGCTTGTTTTACCAACAGCCTTCCTTAAGATCCTCACCTAATTCAACGCGGTAGGTACCTGTGTATGAGTAACTTACCGGAAAACCCAAACTAAATATCAAATCAATTGCTTGTCACACTCATAGATTTCATGGAAGTCTCTCGGTGGTAGAATAAATTAGCTACTTTTGGACAAACATTATAATAAAACATAAACAGGACCACCACAAAGGACGTTTCTCAGAAATGAAAAACTGTCTGAGAAAAACGACAGAGGATTCAAGAGGAAGAGGCATCGTTTAAAACTAGACTGTGGTCACCCTGACAACATCTTGAAGAGGACACGAGTTTCCGGTGAAACATTCAGTCTCAAAAAGATATATGCATCGACAAGAATTCATTGAATCAATGTGTACCCACAAAACATATTAAACACTGGGTACATAATTGTAGTCACACATTGATCACAAATTGTAGATAATCAAATGAATTCTTGTCGATGTAAACCTACATCTTTTTGAGGCTGACTACTTACCTACTCCGCTCCTGTAGAACGCCTTGGCACATCCTGAGGGAGATGACTGAGCTGAGACTGGATTTAAGAGTCTTGCGAATAAACTAACATTCATTCAAGCTTTATTTTATATGAACCTTTCTGGATTTGAGGGGATACAAGTAGGATACAATTTATAGCTGACCCAGAGCCTATAACTCACGGTAGCCTGCCTGGCTCTCAAAACGTCTTTTAAACATTTCACAGCCAATATAGAGGTCAGATAACTCACTTTAACGGTCTTAACTGGTCTTAAGAACTTATGTAAGTAGACGTACGTAATCGTACATAAAGCCGGGATAGCCCATAAGTGATCTTGGAGAAAGTAACCGCAATAAAACTGAAACAAAGACGCGGGGCTCGAATTTATATCGAAAGTTTTAAGCTCTGAAACAGATGCTGCAAACCATTCTGTATTTGTTAAAAGACACATTGCGGTCGCAGCTGTAAATCTCTATTACATGAAAATGGTGAATTGTAGTTTAGAAATACGTATGGCTCGTTATTGTTCAACTCCACGATCGATGACAGACATTTTTCTGAAACTTGTTTTACACACGGCCCCGGGTGGAGCAAGGTACAAGACGCGACACAGTACAGTGACACCATACCTACTCATTTTTTAAACGGTAGGTTGTCCTCCAGACCGTATTTCGGCCATGGCGGCCAATCTAAATGGAGTCTAATCTTCGACACAGGTACACTCACTTTCCTCATTCTGATAGTCCGATGGGACGGCACACAATCCGACACGACTAGAGATAGATCAGGCGCAGGACCAACGGCATAACGGGTTTTCCGAAGCACGGAGGTATCACACCTCCAATTTCCAAACTCCAGGACCTTCGGGAACTCTTTTTAAAAAACTATCCTATGGTCTATTAAAAAATTCAATCAAGGTCTCTTTGTTTAATATAGACAGAATATTAGAAAGATTTATCCAATATCAGACGATTCGTGAAACATAAAACCTACTTACCTAAATAACAACAATAATATCGCTACGTGACCAAATCGCAAAATGTTCGTATTAAGTAGAGTGACCAAAAAGATTAAGCTCACATATAAATGGGCTGGTCCCACATTATATTTAAGAAAAGACGAATGTCCTTACAATTAGATAATATGTAGGGGATGAAGATTCATTGGTGTAAGTCACGACAAATGAACGTTTTAATTGTATCCACTATGTAGTGATTTGTGTCTGTGTTTTGTATCTACTGATGTAAGGTAGGTATGCGCATAACAAAAACCAAATCTCAGGGTATATTATTATTACTTATTTAGTTATATTTTTTTTTCTCCTTATATTTATTTAGTGGCATAAAAGTACAAATAAAGTCTGATCCAGAAATACGGGGGTGATTCGTGCATGTTCTGGGGCGGCATGTCAATTGACGGCAAAAATAATCTTGTGTGCGTTTCCCGGAATGGCCGTGCTCGCTGGCAAGGGTTGCTAACTGCTCCTCGCTATATAACAGAGATCCTGGAAGAGCATGTAGTCCCTTTTGCGGGTTTTGTTGGCAGTGGGTTCATGTTAATGCATGATAACGCCTGCTGTCCCACTGCATTAATTGTAAAGGACTACTTGAAGAGATTGGGATTCCTGTTATGTTCGGGCCAGTTCGAACTCCAGATATAAACCCTATCGAGCACCTTTGGGACGACCTGGAACGGCGAGAGCGGGTCCGAGATCGTGCCCCTCCCACTCTTCAAAACCTCCTAGATGATCATTGAGGAATGGGACAACATTCCTCAAAAAAGTTCTACTTATTTAGTAGCATAAAAGTGTAAATAAAGTGTGATCCACGGTTTATAACAAGTTTACCTTCACAGTAGAAAAACACTTACGTAATTTAAGTACATACAACCTGCTTAACTTGCTGCTCAAAAACTGATACAAACATTTTTATAGACATTTCTTTATCACGACCATTAATTCTGATACAACGATACAACACACGCATAGGTAACAACTGATAATTTCAACCCCAAAACATCAGAGACAATGATTGGATTGTATTGCCATTTAACAAACATTATCATTCAATATTAACCCATAAGTAAACGAGCTTTAAGTTTAGAATCGTTTACCCACAATATAATACTGCATAATGGCGTGTGTGCCAATAATTAAAGGAGCTTGGCTTTCATAACACTATTTCATAAACATCCGCTTCAGCAAAAAGCTTTATAAACTTTTTACAGCGACAAAATAACAAACCAGAGTAAAGTTATGAGCATAAAATACAACAAATGGAAAGCTCTAACATAAACAATGATCGGTATTTTCGAATAATAACACAATAGAGTCATAAAGGCTATATTTGCAGCTTAGCATCATAAACTTGGGTGAAATACTATGCCAGCACCTATAAGCTATATTTATCGTGAAAATGCAGATATTTCAAGAGCCCGATAAGTTAGAAAATGGCTCTCATAGAAGTGCAAAACTTTTACACCTAACGGAGTTTTTCGTTTTTTATTCGTCGATCGTCGGTGACCAGCCTACCAAAAATACGGTCTTCATTTTTATCATGGAATGAAATTTCACTTTTTGATTAATGGTGTCAGTATGCGGATATTAGAAGTGTTTTTGTATTAAACGAAAAAATAGGGGAATTTTAGATATACCTAACTCTTAATACATTGGCGCCAGCCACGTGTGTGTGGGTTCAATGACCGAGTCCCTAACCACAATGTCTAGAACTTCCTATGTCTTTTATGAAAATTGGAAACATGACGAGGCGCTCTCCTGAGCAATATTGTTTTCTTGACGCTTCTAAAAGCCGCCCGTCACGATGTGATTGGAATTTCTTTCAGCATTTCTCTACATTTTTTTCATATGAACCGTGAATCCACTCAGTGAATCTGAAATTGATGTAAAAGGAAGAAAATCTGAAATTATGAGGTGTAGAACGTAAGTACATTGTTTTAATCTTTCATAGTGTGAGAATTTGTATTAAATTAGGATTAATTATTGCAGCAGATAGCAGCCATGTTATTCTTCGTTTGTTGCGCAAGATCTGTAAATTATAATGCATATTTATAGCGTCTAATGTTTTAGGTTCATTTACACAAAATTGTTGTATCCATGGAAATATTCGTTAATTAAAATACATATTCAAAGAATATTTCTAGATCTTTCTTCATTACGTTAAATGTCAAATTAAAATCCTTTGTTGCAAAAATATGGCTTCTCATTATTTATGAAAACAAGAAAATTCTCGTTTCCAAGCAGAGAGGTCGCCGCCGCGCCGGAGGAAATGAATATTTCCTTTGACAAACAAAATGTGAAACATTTGGAGTTGAACACCAGCATGCAAATGTCCTCTTATCGGATAGTTGTTTTAAACATAAAATAAAATATGCTTGCGTTTACTTTTGATTAATAAAGTTCAAAGTTAATTTGTGATATTGTCAAATAATTAAAATAAATGACTCAATTGAAAACATTTCCTATTTTGTACATCACGGAAAATCCCCGATTTGTAAATATAATGAATATGCAATCAATCGTTGCAGTATTTTAAGCTGAATAAAAACGAAGCACGACTGCAAAACCAATTTATTAATAATATACAAGCGTCAGAAGGATAACTGTTAAAAGTCTAATAAGGTTTTTGTAGTGTCAAATTAGATTTTAGTTATATGCAAGATTTTTTGTTTTTTGTTTTAGGTAACATATGTTTCCGGTCTGATGCAACAATCTAAGCGCTCATCAAAAAATCTAATTAGTTATAAAGCAATAGGTAGATACCTACAAGGTTACTGCAATTAACAAGAGTTACGGGAAGAAGCAGAGCAGTGATAACCCAGTGCTAACGGCAGCGACTTACGGTTCGAACCCAGACATCTACTAACCCGCACTGGGACTGCGTGCTCAATTACGGCCCACTCCCTCTCACCGAGAGGAGGCCTGTGTCTCAGCAGTGAGAACATTATAGGTTGATTATGTACGGGAAGGAGGTTTCAGCTGTTGGTCAACTATTCATTATAAGAAACCTGCAAAAAATCAATCATGTTACATATTTATTTAGAAATTACTTTCCGTGGCTTAGAAGCAAGATAGAACTATCTAATGTAATATAGACCATGACCGAGGACATGATTGGGTTTATTTACCAATAGAATACATAATTGTATAACGTGTGTTTGCGGTGCATGGACCAACATGAAACCAATTGGATATATCAGGATAGCAATAAAACGCATGTTGTCATATTGCTAGCATTTATCGGGCAATGCGGGCACGAGAGAAGTCCCGCGGCAATAAGCGGAACAAATAAATAATATTAGTTAGCAACATTTCTTCAACAACCCTCCTACACAAGCCATCTTTCCCTGTTTAAGATTGTGCATTGTACAGACCCCAGCACATCAAGCTACTACAATCTGTCAAATTTCTTTATAGATGTTCACCTTTATCGCTAAAGCTAATTTAAGGTTCCAGGTCTATTGGGAAAATTTGACAGTTTCGGGTAGCTTGACCTGCTGGTGTCTGTACAAACCAGTGCCTGTAGTATGTTTAGATATATTATATTAAATAAAATGAAAGATGTCTGATTTCGTCGCATGTATGTTGCCGTGTGAGACTTCTTTCGTGAAACGTACTTTATTTAGATAGGTAGGTACTATGTTTTTAAAATTCAGTGATGAGACGGTTAGACTTGCGGAGGTATTATTATAGTTTTGGAAATATCTCGTAAGCTCTTCTAGATACTAAAAAGCTATTTTATTTTTATTTTATTTTATTTGATAGGTATAACAAATAGCAGTATATTACATAGTAGGTACACAATATAAAAACTTATAGTAAAAGTAACAAATACACTACTCAAGACGTTATCCACAGATTACTATACAGAATAGCTAGCTGTTAGCAGAACAAATTAAAAAGCACTTATTAGATAATTACCAGGGTTATGATCTCTTAAAATAGTCGTAATTGCACTCTTAAATATAGCTTTGCTGAGAAACATAATATCAGTAGAGCCAAATTGTTTATTATAGGTGTCAACCAGGCGATGTAACGGCGAGCGAGCGCCTGAGTTAGTCCGATAAAATGAAGTAGCAAATAGGCGTCTCGAACGAACTTCTCGACTGATTACAGTCCGAGGGATCAGGAAGCACAAACTGTTCACAAGATCAGTACAATGAAATTTATTGCGGAATATACCAAACAAAGTCAACATTTCAAGTAGTGTGCGCCGGGATTGCATGGCCATGAGGTTATATTTTTCAAGCAATAATTGATATGACATTTTGGTTTTACAGCATCTGTAATGCATGGAACGTAGGTACTTACGTTGAACTAACTCAATGATATCAACGTACTTTTTGTAATAAGGGTTCCAGATGGGTACAGCGTATTCAAGTTGTGGCCGTATTATTGATTTGTATAGATGCATGCAGGTAGAAGGCCGATGAAATTCTCTAGACGCTCTCATTGCGAAACCAAACATTTTATAAGCTTTATTGATTATGTTGTTTAAATGGGTGTCAAGATGGAGCTTTGAGTCAAGATTTACGCCTAGGTCACGGAGGGATGAAACCTTGTTTAGGGCAGTTTCCAAGAAAGTAATTTAAATTCGTCACATGTTTTTTCTTAGTAAACGTAATGCTGTAACATTTAGAGACACTTAGGTGAAGCTTATTGACACTGCAGTATTCCGAGAAGCAGTCAAGGTCCTTCTGAAAATATAAACAGTCGGTTTGAACAGCAATATTTTTGTAAATGTTAAAATCGTCCGCGTATAATAGGAACTTTGAATTCATAAAGCAATCTTTGGTGTCGTTGATGAATAAGATAAAAAGAAGGGGCCCTAAAATTGAGCCTTGGGGGACTCCTGAAGTGACCTTTATCGTATGAGACTCAAACCCATTTATGACAACCTTCTGGGTCCTATTAGTGACATACGACATGAACCAACGCAGTAAACCACGCTGTCCTCTATAAAATTCATATATTTTTATAACATGTGTCAGCCTGTTTTTTTAATTTTTCTCTGTAAATAGAAAATAGTTCGTAGTCACTAATGTTTCCATATCTCTTCCACTTAATATACGTACGAGATTTCATTTTAAATAAATGCAAAAGAGATTTAGTGAACCAGCGTGGGAACTTAAAGTTTGTAGGGTGTGAGCGGTAGTATGTAATTTAATAATTTCGTATATTTTTTCATAAAAAATAGATACGGCTTCATCAGGTGGTAAATTATCAAGTAAGATGTTCCAATCAGCGTTTCCGATGTCTGTATTTATTGCATTGTAATTAGATTTGTAGTAGTAGTAGATTTGTAGTTATGCATACCTACAGCGCCTATGTTAAAACTGCTTCTTCAAGACGCCATCCTACGGAGACAACACGTTATTTGTCCATACAACAATGAATACTTGACACCCGAATATTACTACAGTTATTTTACCTCTGACAGCAACAACCTAACAGCAACCTTATTGTAACGAGTATAAAGATCACAATGATTTTGACAGACTTGTCAATGGCATCAACCCAACAGCTGTCTTATTAGAATGAGAATAAAGATCGCGCTGATTGCAATCGCACAGTGATGCAAAATTAGAGGTTAACGAACTGGAAATACCGTGAGAGTAAAAAAATCGTGTACATGATGTCAAGAGGAAAACTTTTCCACTTCATATCAAGCCAAATTTTCTTTTCGGGAAAATTGTCTGTGGTACGTACATTTCCTGCTGCCTCGGATTTTTCAATGTCATATAGCAATGTCGACGTCTAAATTCTGTTACCGTATACGTAGAGGTTTCTTTTCATTTCGTATCATCATCACCATAAGCCTACATCAGTCCACTGGTGAACATATCCTATATGGCCGCCAGTCATCTAAATTTTTTGCAGTTTTTATTTTCAGCTTGTGTCTGAAATATGGATTGTAATTATGAATTATTTTTAAAGTTTTTACCAGGGTAGAAGTTCGTTGAAATGTTTTTTTTTTCCTTGCCTACGCTGTCCCGCTCCTGGGCAAAGGCCTCCCTCCACTTCTTCCATCTTTCGCGAGCCCACGCGTCTTCCTTCTAGGTTTGACGGAACCTATCCTTATTATCAAAGGTATATCTGCTGGTAATAAAACGATCAGAGGAAAAACCACTTGTGATCCCCAATATCCCAAAAAAAGCCTCAAGTGTGCCCTGAGCCATGTTTTCCCAGGCATCCGCGGCGCATACTTAGTCAGAATATTTCAATACCAAATGCTTCGGTAATAATTTGAATTGTATGAATTATAAGTAAAGTTGATCGATCGCTGTTTCTCATAACTAAATATTTATGAGTATTAGGGGTTAAAGTATGAAATTGCCGATTTGTACTGAAAAATTTAAATTCGTCTTTTTTTTAATTTAACATATTTATTTAATCAAAATAATTACCAATATTATCTATACATTGCTGCCATCTAATAGGAAGGTCATTTATGCCTTGCGATAGAACTCTCGTGATCTAGATTCGACAAACTGTGTGAAAGCATTTTGTACTGCCTCCTGAGAAGAAAACTTTTTATCACGTAGAAAATTGTCCAAATCACGAAAAAAATGGCTTGCTCCGTTGGAACAAGGTCTGGCGAATACGGAGGGTGACGAATGGTTTCTAATTGCAGTTCCTGTAGAGTTAAAACGGTTTCTGGTGCTGTATGAGGTCTCGCGTTATCATGGAGCAATAATGGTGAAGATCGATTCATGAGTCGGGGCTGTTTCACTGCTAGTTTTGCTATCATTGTTCGGAGTTCGGCACAGTAGACATCTGCCGTTATTGCTTGACCAGATCGGAGAAAGCTATAGTGGATAACACCATGCTGAGACCACCAAATAGTTACCATTACCTTTTTATTGTGAAGCTTTGCTTTTCCATCACGAAAGCGTTTAAACCAAAATCGCACGGTGCGTTCATTAGCAGTCCCCTCTCCAAACGCAACATTGATATTGCGAGCTGTTTCTGCCGCGTTAGTTCCGCGTCGGAACTCGTATTCAAAATTAACTCGAATTTTCGAAGTATCCATCTTTCTTGTCTAAGTTGAATAAAAAAAACAACTGAAAGTCGATAATCGAATGTTGCACATTTTTTAAAAGAAGAACTTCATAATTACCATGTGAAAAAAGTTTCACTCAAAAATATCAAACCATGAAGGTTCTATGTCCATTCGAAGTACCTATTACAATGAAACGGCAATTTCATACTTTAACCCCTATTATTAAAGCAAAAAAAAATAGTACCGACGTAAAAACAGAAGTACCTACTTACTTTGGCTATATCTCAGGTTCTGGTAAGGTAATTATTATGACTACATAAATCATCCAGTGGTGGACGGCAGAGTAGAAGGTAAGGCCACGCGGCTGGTCACCGATGAGCTACCCCTTGTTATTGAATGCGCCAAGCTGTCATCGAACAACACCAGATGGAGGGTTATAGTAAAGCGAGCTACGACTACAACTGCGATTGGACAAAATGCATCGTGAATTTGTGACCACGACCGCTTTGTCAAAAGTGAAGTGAACAAGAAGAATTATTATGAAGGACATCGGACATCCTCGTGTTGCAATTTTAATCATCGCCCCTGAAATCGTTGCTTTTATATTTTGGAATGAAAAATGTAGAAGGTATTTATTGGTATTTGTGCTGCAGTGCAATGCTATAGTATTGGAAATATTACTTTAAGTAGATACTTTATTACCTAAAGCACCGTTATATTTCCATATTGTACCTATTCTAGAAATATTTAGAAATAAAGAAGATGATGTTTCATTCACTTGGGTGAAGAATACTTATCGATTATAACAGCGACCCCATTAGTGTTGTGTCTGAAATGATTAATGGAGACAGCACCAATGGAAGCCTTGTCTTCCTTTGGTAAAATAAACCTCTGAGTGTTTTTTTTATGTTAAATTATTTTTTTTTTTTCTTTTAAATTTCTTCTACACAAACCTTGTCCTGACAATGACAAAACAAAAAAAAAGAATTATCCAATTTGGTGCAGTCGATCGGAAGTTATGCGCGTACATACATTTCGGTGAATCACCGAATTGTGTATTTGGACCTTATGGGCCAAATACGAACCTGAGTCTAAAATTCCTTGCAATTAATTTTACCATACTTACCTTTATTTTATAGCCTATATATCTATTCACTTTAAAGTTAAAAGATGCACCATGTTCAGAATATTGTTTGCACTGTAAGTCTGTATTCTTTTTTATTTATATTTAGTTCATAACCCAGCAAAACCATTGCCTATCTTAATTTTTATGTTTTTCGTCATAGGAGTAAATAATTGTATTCTTTTTGATTGAAATAAAATATCTAAAACCATAAAATTAAAAAAAGTATTTAATTAAATCACATGACGAAACAATAAATCTATAACAAACAGGACGTCCGCATGCTTATAAAAAAGTCCATTAAAGCTGCTAATCAATTTCCACGCTTAAATAAGTTTTATTTGTTTCTTAGATCATTCCGTGAGATTAGTGCTATAACATAAGGAGGCTAAATAGTGGCCTTGACTCGATAAATGGAATAACTTGGCAACGACCTAGTATTTCTAGATTTGTGCGAGACGAAATGGGGCAGACAGCCTCCGCAAAACGTTATATATATCTACTGTCTGCTGTAGGTATGTTAGATTGATTAAAGAGACAGTTTATGATTTATACACAAAGATTTGGGATTAGCTGTCATGCGCAGTCTTGATATGTCTCGCTGATGGCGATGTCATTCGGTTTCCTTCAAAAAAGTTGAGCTGGGTGTTGCTGATTCACGCGTCATGTTCATGAACAGCAGTGCGATTCTGTAACCATCTCACCGTGAAAACTTTGATGAAGTAAGCGTGGAGGCTCACTCCACGCTCACTTCACCAAAGTTTTTGTCATTCCCGTAAATTAGATATATATCCTCTGTTGTTATACGATTTTAAAAAAACAATAATTAAATGGTTGAGATCCCTAAAGTATGACGAAACAGAAAATATTCTGACCAGGTTTATCTTGTGTTAGGCACTTAAGGTTCGCCGGTGTACACTTGACCAGATTGCTTACCATGATGTTTAATTTTTGTGTGAGTCATTCCTACCTGCCTGAGAATCTGGTAAAAACAGTTGTAGTTCCCATAATTAAAAGTAAGACAGGTGACTCATCCGACAAATCTAATTATAGACCTATATCATTAGCAACAGTCATTGGCAAGGTGTTGGACAGTCTGCTTGAGAGGCGGTTGAATAAACACATTAAATTGCACGATGCGCAGTTTGGCTTTAGAGCCGGTTTGTCCACTGAAAGTGCAATCCTGTGTCTCAAGCAGACTGTGCAGTACTACCCCGACAGGAGAACACCAGTGTATGGATGTTTCCTTGACCTGTCAAAAGCTTTTGACTTAGTAGATTATGATGTTTTGTGGCAAAAACTGTCGGATGATACTGAACTACCTACTGAATTCATAGATTTATTTAAATATTGGTATAAGCATCAGAATAATTATGTTAGGTGGGCGGATGCTCAATCCGAGTCATATGGATTAGATTGTGGGGTAAGGCAGGGGGGATTGACTTCACCGAGTCTTTATAATGTGTATATGGATCGGCTGATTGGTGAGCTGAGCGGCACCAAGATCGGATGCTCTGTTGATGGAACTATGATCAACAACATAAGTTACGCTGATGATATGGTGCTGCTCAGTCCATCAATCTGTGGTCTGAGGAAATTGTTGGCCATCTGTGAGAGGTACGCGGAGGCTCATGGCTTGAGGTATAATGCCTCCAAGAGCAAGGTAATTGTTTTTAGAGTGCGCAACAATACACCTGTTAATATTCCATCTATTAACTTACGAGGAACTCCGTTGGAGTTCGTTACGCAGTTTAAATACCTAGGTCATGTTGTCACGGACTTTCTCATGGATGACCAAGATTTAGATAGGGAGCGCAGAGCGTTGGCAGCCAGATGCAATATGCTGGCTCGCAGGTTTGCACGTTGTACTAAGGAGGTGAAACTGACTCTTTTTCGAGCGTTTTGTCAATCGTTTTACACGTGCAGCCTGTGGGTAAGGTATACGCAGAAGGCTTACAACGCTCTGCGCGTTCAGTATAACAATGCGTTGAGGATATTGTTGGGGCTGCCTCGGTTTTGTAGCGCGTCTGGCATGTTCGCTGAAGCGAGATTAGATGATTTTTATGCCGTTATGCGCAAGCGATGTGCGAGTATGCTGAAGCGATTCAGGGGTAGCCCCAACAACATACTGGCTACACTGGCGGACAAAATTGATGGGCCTTTCATTAGGCACTGGGCAGCTAGGCATGTGCGTACTGGCGTACATGTCGCCAATTAATTTAAGCTTTGTATGTACTAACAATAGGTTAAGATTTTACTAACACTATATAGATCAATGGTCTGAATTAAATAAATTATTATTATTATTAGCTAAAAAAAAAAAAATAATACAAAAAAAAATGGTTACAGTCACGCACGTATACACACCCCGACGCACCCCCACACACACACCCTCAACACTCACACACTTACATACATACCTACACAAACACACACAGAGCTGCTAAATTAATGTTTTATTTTATTTTCACTTTTCTTTTTTTTAAAACCTTTTACGCCTCATCATTGTTAAGATTCCACTTATGGGAAGAGCGAGACAGCTCCGACACAAGTACATTTGTAACTTACTCGGGCTGCCTCAATTTATGTATGACACAATGTTTACATTGAAATAAATATTATTATTTTTATTTTTTATTCCAACTAATACTAGGGATTGAGACTATTGTCCGCTCGGTTCACCTAACTTTTCACGGTGAGATTTTTACAGAATCGATCGGCTGTCGCCGTCGGTTCACACTGGTCATCTCTTGAGTGCAGGGCTTATCTTTAATCTTATGTTTAGAATTGTTTTATATTGTTTTTTTTTATCATTGTTCTCACTAGAAGCAACAAGAATAGTGTACCCAGGATTTTGTTACACCTTTATTTAAAAGAGATTCCTTGGAGTTTTTAGCTTGTTTTTCTCAAGATATATAACCTTTTGGAATGGGCAGCTTCAATTGTCTGACTATCTGACCGCCTTCTAGATAATTCAAAAGTGCCTGTAAATGGAAAATGATTTGAGTTTGAAATTTAGGTTACAAAGTGCTTTGCAATAACATAAAAAGCTCGTTGACATAGATAAGTAGTTGGCCCAATATGCCTATCCTTTTTATGTATGTCGTACACTAAGCGATTAAAAGAATCAAGGATCATAAACTTCAATTCAAATAATAAAGGATTATAGAATTTTACTAACATCAGCTGGCAACCAAGGAACTACAATGTACGTATCCAACATATCTATGATTTTAGTCCAATCACTTAGGTACCTACATGTCACTTCATAAACTCATGTTCAGCTGACTCAGCAAATATTTTTAAAACAAAAACACACCTAACTAACAGTAGAGTAGTTATTTGCATATAGGCACAGTAAGTTTTATCTTTTACTTTGTGCCCTTAGCAATAATCGTAAAGTACGAATAATAAACTTTATGATGCCTCTTTGCTCTGACGAAGGACTAATGGCTAATGAATTGGAGTAAATACTCCTTGTAAATACTGGCTGTGTATTTTTGTTCCTATCTTGATATTTTTTTTGAATAAATGAAAAAAACACGTTTTTCCCCAAAGAATTAACCCAACAGAATAATAATATAGGTACTTAGGGCTGATTTTTCAATCGGCAGATTTTATTCGTGGAATAAAATTGACATCTGACAGTTGTTGTATGGAAGAACTGTCAAAAATTCAAAATTATTCTTCGGATAAAGTTATAATGGCGTTCGAAAAATCTACCCTTAATGTGTAATTACCCACCACTGAAGAGGGTGGAACATTTTAAATATCTTGGACATATGATGTCCTCTGATCTGAAAGATGATGCAGACATAGAGCGAGAACGCAGGGCGTTGTCTGTTAGGGCGAATATGATGGCCCGCAGGTTTGCTCGTTGTACCACTAAAGTGAAAACTACATTGTTCAGATCATATTGTACATCTTTCTACACAAGCAGCCTGTGGGTCTCATACACGCGCAGACAGTACAACGCCTGGCGTGTGCAATATAATAATGCATTCAGGGTGCTGATGGGGCTGCCCCGATTCTGTAGCGCATCAGGTATGTTCGCCGAGTCGCAAGTTGACTGTTTTTATACTACTATGCGAAAACGATGCACATCCCTGGTGCGCAGGGTTCGGGCTAGCTCCAGCGGCATCCTGAGGGCATTCGGGCAGAGGTTCGATTGCCAGTACCTGAACCATTGCTGTATGGTTCACATACTAGGCAAGCGAGATATGTGATATGTTTTGTCTTTTTAATATTGTATGTGTTTTTTATTTTGTGTGTTTTTATTTTGATTTATTTTTTATTTTTGTATATACTCCACTGTTGGTCGAAATAAAAGATTATTATTAAAAATACTATTAAAAGTAATACAATACCAATCGGTCTAAGAATATGCTATTATATTACGTATATTCTAAGGAAACTTATTAATCTTCCTAAGTGCAGAACATATTTTTCCTCAAAAACATATCAGCGAGGCACCCCGTGTAGCCACATGATAGTGAAACTTTAGCCGAGCTAAGAACAAAGTTTCCACAATCTTAGTGTGATAGTAGTCAGCAGCGTTTACAACTTCATAATTAAATTGCGAACTGGAGCTTTCATACTATATAAAATTGTACAAGAAAATTACATTGCACACCAAGATGGGGAGAGGGCGAATAAAAGGCTAAATGAAGTCTTATTTAATCAAGGTTTTAATGTAGAGTGGGCGCTAAGACCATGTGGCTCTCAGACTGAGAAAATAAAAAAAAAATTCATTCTGCCGGCGAGTCGGCGTATTTTTAAGCTTGCTTTAAGAATTGCGTCGGGACCTGTTTAATTAAGTCTTAAATAATTAAAAAGCTCCATTACTTGACGAATGCTGAATTTTTTACAAAGTAAAAAAAAAAATCTTTCAAAAATTTTGCCTTACCTACTTTCTTTCTATCTATGTACTTTCTTTTTACTTTATAACTGGACTATATAAGTATCATAATACAGATTTTCCAATAATATTAGCCGCCATTTTCCTTATCCCACGGTCCACTTACTAGACATTTTCCGCTGCCAAAAGCTAACAATAATAATGCAAGCAGTAATAACAATTCCCTAGTTCAGCGAATGGGGTGCCTGCCAATCGAAAGGTCACGGGGTCGAATCCTGCCCCATTTTATCACGAATCCTCTAGCACCAGCATAATATTTAGTTTAGTCGACCGGCACCTATGAAAACATAAAAAAGCAAAATATTGAGCAAACGTGAATCCATTTAGAATTCAATTCACCACGCGAATGCAATTTCAAACCTTGGAAAATGTTTTACATTTTATACGTAGAGCTGAGAACCATAACTTTCCTTTCCACGAAATATTTTGAAAATACCACTCAAGCATTATTTTAACTATCATAGAATCAACCAAAACGTTGCAATCAATAGCCTGATGATATTACAGCCATTATTTGTGTAAGCGAATGTTTACAAGAGCATCTCTCAGATAGCCAAGTTTACGTAACCAGATGATACTGAGCAGGGATTCGACGGGATTCAATGCTGAGAATTTGTTGTGTGACGTCAGTTTATTTTATTTTGTAGTGCGATCTTAGCTTTGTTCATGACGTCAGTTGTCTTATTATATTGCTTATTGATCTACCAATGAAAGGCACGATAAAATATGGAATGTTTTGGCTAACCATTTTACTAATATACAGGCTGATTTTTTAAAGACCAGCCAAATTTAAGGATGTGGTACAGACTATCAAACTGAACAACTTTCTCCATGGGACCAACATCGTAATCGCGAATAAAAATTCAGCCGTCCCATACATTTAGGTCGAGTAGGTATTGAAGTTTTCTATGGGACAGTTGATAAAATTTTCGCGATTACGTTATTTGTCCCATGGAGAAAGTTGTTCAGTTTGATGGTCTGTACCACATTCTTAAATTTGGCTGGTCTTTAAAAAATCAGCCAGTATACGAAGCACGAAGAGTTTCTCTTTATACACGGCAAGGCATAAGAAGAAACTTTTGCCAAGCTACCTTTAATAATTTACAAACTTAACATTCTCGTAGGACGCCCTACGAGAATGATTTTCCTCACAACTTAACACACACAAGTTAACAATTCGAGCCTGCAACAACTTGCAAATTATCTTTTGATAGAATATGTTTTGTATAGTGTGTGGGACACTGTACGCACGACGACATATCAAGCCATACATTTCAATGTATAAACTGACTTCTCATTGTACGAAAAGCTTATACAATGGGAGGTCAGCTAAAACTGGAAAGTGGAAATGTATAGCTTTATGTCGTCGCGTGTACCTACTGTATTCTGTATAATGTTCTGGTTTAATGAGCATAACTTTGCCCAAAGTCCTAAATAGAATACAATTTACAACAACAAGGATTGAACCCGGCCACATTTGGTTAAGCGCTTACACAAAATGACATCCACACACGTTCGCTCCGTTATATTAAATCTTTCCTTCAGTCACAACACATGTGTTGCTACGACAACAAACACGGCTCGGCTATAAATTTTTAATTAACTTTGCCAACGTTTTTTTATCATTTTACGACAAGTTCGCAAACGTGATGTTTATGCGAATATTTATTTATATAAAATGGAATGTTGTGGCTTTTCGAGCAATGCTGAATTTGTATCTATCATTAAAAGCTTCTGTTGCTAAAATTGTTCGTCCAGAATTCCTTCCGGTATGGACGTTCTTAAGAAATTCGGTTTGCAGTTGCGCATACTGATTATCAAAACTTATTTAAGTAGGAACTAAGGCACAAAAAGGAGGGGAAATAATCAAAGCACATCAAAAAAGTGCCAAGTGCATGCAAAAGGCTGGCAGACTCTTTGGCCAAAAAATAGGCTTCTTGTACTTGGCTTATTATTATTTTAAGAGTTTTTATTTGTTTAAATTATGTTAACGATTAGCACTTAAGTATATTTTATACTCTAATTTGTCTTAACTTTCTATCATGTCGCGTAAAACATGAACGACCAACAAAATATTTCATGAAAAACAATGTTTTGTCAACCAAATACAGCAACAACATTATATCAACGTTATCAACGAACCAGTAACATCATTCCATTGTATAAACATTTCCGGACATGTGGTTTAATTACAAATCCCGCGTCGTGTGTACTTGGCGACAATTACGGCAATTTAGTCGCACCCTTGTTAATTACGGACGCACCTATCTATCACACACGAGTTAATCGATGTACATCACTGCCGGTTGGACACTAACTAACCAAAATTGAGATACCAAGGGAAATTAAATTGCGCTTTCATATTTCCGGAAAAGGCGGCTTTGTTCAGAAGACAAAAATTAAAGATAGCCACGATATTGCAACTTGCAAGTAGTCATATACGTCTTGAATGGTATTTTTAGTTTAAAACTACTTCATCTTTTCGTGTCGATGGTACTTTTCGTCGATATTTAAACTAGCTAAAACTAGCTGTGCCCGTAACTTTGCTCGTGTGAATGTCGGAAAACAATAATGTGTCTCTTTACTAATTCTTTTTCTGTAATATAAAAATAGTTACTCCTTATAAAATCAGCTATCTGCTAGTGAAAGTCCTGTCAAAATCAGTCCAGCCGTTTCGGAGATTAGCAGGAACAGACGGACAGACGTTTTTTTTTTTTTTGTTATAAGTGCCGTATATACTTTCATATGCATTTAATAATAAAAAGCTGTTATTTTGACATAACAAACACACTTCATTTTTATTTATTTCTGTGGATATAGATAAATTACCCAAACATTTTAAACTAGGTACTAACTCATCAACACACTACATGTTTCTCTATCCTTATCCCAGTTAATTTAGTCTTGGACTCTTCTACTACATGCTACATACATTGTTCATGAACCTACGTAACGAATAGCTATAGTATTGCAGCATCAAAAGACTTCAGAGTCATGTCGATCATTCTTTTGATCTCATCCATCTATTAACTATGTTAAAAGTTGCGTCGCCGTATGTTTACGACTGACAAAATACGGTACGCAGTCTGGCGCACTTCAAGCTCACAATAACATAACAGAATATAACATCACGCCTGTAATCCTCGAAGGGTTAGGAAGAGGTCTACCTAAAGTAAACCTAGTACATTTCGCCAGTTATGAATAAGTCCCAATTAATAGGAGGCGAGCCGAGTGCAATCAAACGGGCACAAAGCCTGACTTCAGGTTGCTACTGACAAATTCCTGATGGAGAAACCCAATAACACTGCCCGACCTGGGAATCGAACCCAGGACCTCATGCTCAGCAGTAGCGCTTGCGACCACTAGACCAGCGAAACCATAATTCTCTTTAATAGGATCAATTATTGTCTTATGATATCTAGTTATCTACCATAAAAAAAATATACAAATCACATTAACGACACTTTAATTTAGGCTAAAAGTATTATTTAAACTGTTTACGATGTCTCAGACATCTGTTGATAGTGTCCCATAAATCACAAGTTTTACTGCTTTTCACAATGGTCGTTAATTGGCTAATTTTATTTAACTATTATTTTACTGCTGTCTGTCTGTCTGATGAGACGGCGTGCCTACTTCAGGATTCTTCGTTATTTGGCGCACCGATACTACTGCCGCATTCGTGACCTACATAAGAATTGAGAATACCTTGTTCCGCAATTCCCAGAATAAACTAAAGGTATCAAGTGTACGACTATATTATATTAAAAAAGAAAGAGGGCGCAAGATGTGGGGTCTCCTGAGACTGAATAATATGAATGCAAAAACAATGAAACAGAACGAAATGATAATGCTTTAGTATAACTTTCCTGTTACTGCAAAAGGTTATCGTTCTGGTAGTTTAATATCAAAATGTTAGGCTCTCCTCGCTTTGAGCGGTTCACACGGAACAAGTTTACGGCTTCAGGCTTTAAGGACCCGTTCACACTTGCCACAACCACACCACATCGAAGCGACAAAATGTGGGCAAGAGGTGGTTACGTGTGAGTAGCGTCGCTGCAAATTCTTGTAGTTGCGTTGTCGCTAGTAGTTGCTATGTGGTTACGTTGTGGCTAGTGTTTGCAGACAGACAGATCGTTGTGTTTGCGATGTGGCCGGTGGTGCGCGGTTTCGCTGGTGGTTGCGTTGTGGATGCGACGTGGAGTTGAAGTAGTTGTTGGTATCGCCCACACTCGTTTATTTGTTGACGCTCAATTGTGGGCCATGTGATTAAACTATTAATTAACTGTCAGAAAAAGCGCCCGTCTACGTGTTGTCGTTGTGGTGATGTTGTGGTACGTGTGATCGGGCACTTACTGGCGTGAAACTGTATTGTTAAACGTCGGCTTTCAGAACATTTCGATTTGTCAAGCGCTGTTCGTGCGAAGTTCCTAAAAGCATTAAGCGAACTTCGTTTCTGTGACAAACAAAGTGAATGAGAACATTTAAATAAAATATGATGTCATAAAGAACGTTTATTCACTAGTACAAAGTGTGCTTTTCTAAACTAAATGTTTTAGAGACGATAGTCATAATATTCTTGTGTTAGTTTTTCGAAGAAGCCATTTCTAGGGCGATCATCATCAAGATTTTCATTCAGAATGATACATAGTTTTCAAAAGAGCGAAATATGACCAGGACTTGCTTAATATCTGAAAATGGAAACGTAACAATTAACATCTTTAGTTAAATAAGGCTTTTGGCACCAATATTAATTATTGACATTATAATGGCTCACGTACCTACACTCGTAAAAGTACGCCAATTAATTTTGAAAAATCCATTCGCCGTTATTTCACAGGGCTTTTGGGCTCTGAAAAGAACAAAACCCTGTTCAGTTTATCACCAATAGCAAAATAATACTCACATTACCTACTAACATATTACAAGTTATATGTAGTTAAATAACAATACCTTATTAAAAAAATGAGAAATCCTTTCCTCTCTGCCGCTCCTATGTAATACCACTGGCTGTTGTAAAAGGCGTCGCCCACTTGCATGCTCTGAAAAATAACGAAAACATTTATCTCTTAGGAAAACAGAAACATGTAGTGATTCCATCCAGAATTCGAAAAACCCTTTATTCTACACCATTTTTTTTTTTTTATAAATAGACCTGTTGCGTAATTGCATAACACACTGACAGTAGTAATGGCTTTCATTTTGACAGTTCAACAATATTCATTGAGTTATTTACGTTGTTGAGTAGAAAAAAAATTCGAACATGTAAAGCAATGGATTAGCAATATCCTTCAAAATGATTCAGATAGTGATTGATAGTGTGTTACTCAATTAGGGTGCCTCTATGTGTAAATAACTTACCGATCTCATAATAGTATCGGCATAATAGCAATACAGATATATCTGCATCAAGCCAAAAGTTAAAAACGCAGTGAACGACGCCGTCAGTACTATATTATCGAACGCCTAAAATCAAATTTAAAAATACTTATAGTACAGACGCCACCAGGTCAAGCTACCCGAAACTGTCAAATTTTTGCAATCAACCTTGAACCTTAAAGCGTGAAAGGCGGGTTTAGGTCACACAGTGCTATAAATCAAATTAAATACACATAAATGTGTCTGATCCATTAGATGTAATTAGATAAGCATTATTATTTACTTACCATGACATTAAATCCAGTTACGCATATAATTACTGAACTAGTTAGGTAGTGAGTTGAATAATATTGATTTTGAAAATATTTCCTCTAATAAATTGACGCATCTGAAAGTCACATTATAAATAATTATTGACTAGGCATAAACTTTATTTTTTATTTTATGTGTCATTACGCCATGCAATAAAAAAATTTGTTATCATATTGATCGGTGAAAAAGGAAACAAACACTACATTTTATTTATTTAATACACACAAATCTACAGAGGCGGACTTAATGCCATAAGTATTTTCTATCAGTCAACCTTATACATTTTATTTTAGTTGCCTTATTTTCATACGGTTTGTTATTTTACTATCATGAGCAGCAAGCTTACGAAGATGGGAAGTCTCTTTGATATTCTCCTTTGGTGGCCTTTTTCAATATCTTTTCGAGGAAACATAATTATGTAGGTACCTACCCACCTAATTCATAACAAATCTTTACCTAATCAATTCAATATGTCGAACAGCTAAATTTTTCAATTGTAATCCGACGCATCCGCGCGAGTCCTCATTTACGACTCTCTCCATGTCGTAGCTCAAGAAAGAAAACTGAATATGAAGAAAGGTGCAGCACGTAAAGAAGAAGCAGTCAGCGCCGTATACCATAGCCATGGCGACAGTTCCTGAAAAATAAATTCATTATATCTGATAATCTTCCCAAAACAACCTTCTTATTCTTCCACAAGACAAATAAACTAAGTGCTGTCTCAAGGAAAGGTCTGGCAATCCATTTTCTCATAAATACTTAGGGACCTAACTGAATAAGGATATCTTAGACTATTTTGAAAATTGCCTTCAGCATATAAGTAAGGAACGTTATGTATGTAGAATTAGCGACATACCTGTCCACACCTGATGAATATAAACGCAAGGATATATCGGGAGATCAAATTCATTGAATGGATAGTACGCTATAAACGGCATCTCAAGTTGGACTTTAAGATTTTTCAGATAACTCAGCAGAATTATAAACACAGGTCCCAATGCAAACATTGACAAACCCATTACGATCAGATACCAAATCTTCTTTGAAATGTTTGTCAGCATTGAAACTTGCGTGTCAATCACTTTAGTTTTTAAGAGATTTCCTTCTTCTTCGATGTTCATTTGATTCACAAGCAAACGTTCCATAGTTTCAATGAATTTATTATTATAATGCGCATAGTATAGAATTGAAACCGTTTTAAAAATACTTATAAGGCAGTGAATAAGGCACGGTATCAAACGAGTTAATTCTACAAAACTTTTTCCACTTAAAATGGCTTCGAAAACCCATAACACCATTGCAAGCACTTCTAGATTCACTGAAATGAAGTGTGCACAGTATATCCTGTGACTACGGACCAGTTCTGTAAAAGTTTTATCCTTGTCCTTACTATCTAGGGTCAAGCCAAGGAACTTTAAATAAAAATTCACTCTTTTCAAACATTTTTTAAATTGCACGAGCATTGCACGCAGTGGTGTCAGTGTGGCGGAAAACTCTTCAATACAACCGGCGAAGAACATGAAAGCCTTTCATTTGAAATACCTAGCGAATTAAGTTTAATTCTACAGTATACAGTGGGTATGAATAATAATTTACACTAGAAGGTGTTTTCAAAGGTCAGACATGTAGGACTTTAACTAACAAAACGTTTTAGGGTGATATCAAAAAAATCGTCCGCATCACTGTCAATGGGATAAGTGCCCAAATGGCTTGCAGCATTGCCACGTTGGATGGCAATGCTGATTCTTTGGGCTAAAATATACCTAGTTAGACATGAAACGTAAGTATAGGTACCTTCATGTGTTTACTAAACAAAGAATAATAAAACGAATATTTAAAATCATAGTTGCTAGTCAAAACACAGCAAATAATATGCTAATTTCGCACATTTACCTACCTACTCTATTTGCACATAGTCTCCGGCAGTATTTGTAGAAATATTTGAATCATGCTCTAGAAACGAACAATTAATGTGGAGCTGTGGTATGAACGTGCATTTAAACGTGCAAATAACACCTCACAGAATAATTACACACAACCAGCACTAAAAGAAAGCAATATATAATTTGACACCGACATTAAATAGGGGTATTACCACAGTACGATTGGTGTGTTGGTAAAACCGAAGCAAAAGTACTAATATCTAAAAGGGGTGATCTTATGAAGGTTTTGAAATTAGCTATTGTCTGTTCTCATACTGAATATTTACAAAATAAGTACATACCAACGTTTTATTTGTTGAGCTACTTTTTTGCTCGGTTATAATTACGATTCTATCAGTAGGGTCTTAATTATTTAGATAATGTAATGTCACGTGTGTGTATGTTTGTATGTAAGGGTGTGTTTGCGTGTGTGTGATATTTATAATAAATATACTAATATAATTATAATGCTGTCTACGTCATGTGGCGTGTTAAGAGTGCAGTAATCAAATTACTGAAATATTAATTGTACATTTGTTTGAGAAGAGCGAAATAAGACCAAGAAGTACTTAGAATCTGAAAATAAATATTTAAATATTACTGTAAAGATAGTTTTGCCTGATTTCAGTAAATATATACCTATATAAATATTATTTATTATTTATCTTACCCGAGCAAATGCTGTTAAATTAATTACAGTGAAACCGTAAGCTGTTAACCTGCACGGTTTTTGAGATCTGAAACCAAACATAAATAGAAATTAATTAAATAGAAATCAAGTAGGTACTTTGTCACTAATATTTATTTATTATTTATATATACTTTATACACCACAACAACCCACACACCACAAAAATACATAACATAAAAATAAATAAATCTAGTAATAGTTTTTCGAAAGTTTTCCTACAATAGTCACTTACAAACTCTGAACCAACAAGGCGGTCTCAAAATAATTAACATCAGTCTGATAATGACCTTGGCTTCTGCTTGGTCTACAACTATTCACCCTAATATCTCATAAAAGTTTATTACATTACCATGTTTATGTCACTCGTTGACTTATAGTTAACTCAAGTAATAAAAACAAGTCTCATAACAATAAATTATGGGCATTTTCCCCTTCCTTCTTCATTTAAACGTTTATTTCTGAAGTTCCTAATATTTAATGTTACACTGACCGAAGTAAAACAATCAAGAGATATTTTCTCTCGGCCGCTCCTGTTTCATACCAACGACTCTTGTAAACAGCATCGCCTACTCCCATACTCTGGAAAAATAACAAAACATTACCACAAAAACTAAACTAGAACAAATAATACCTTATTTATGTTATGTACACTTACAGATCTCATCACGTAATCACCGTAATAACAATAAAAGAATATCTGGAGCAAGGCAAACGTAAGGAAGGCGGTGAAAGGTGCCATTAGAGCTAGGTTTTTGATAGCCTGGAACAAAGTGTTTGTACAATCTATTAGAGACTGTAGGTCTAGAATAGAATTGAAATATGTTTATAATATTAAGCATTACCATCAGGTTGAATCCAGCTGCACATATAATCAAGGAGCTGGTCACAACGTTGAATAAAGTTGACTTAGAGTAAATAGTCTCTAATAAGTTGACACATCTGAAAAGAGCCACCAAAGCTAGTGGGTCAACAGGCTATAAATAAAACGTGATTTCACAATTTGTGCTATAAAAATGAACAATCAAAGTGATCAAAGACAAAGAAGTGAACTGAAAAACTTTAGGTCAAAATGAATAAATTAGCCAAAGCGGCGACGAACTTCTGACTCGCTTTGGCAATGTTCCACAGTGACTCGAAAAATGAGGATTTAAATAAAAGTCCGTACGATCTGGAAATACCAATTTTTGCTGTCAGCAGCAATGAGATAGATATTTTGAGCTGTTTGTAAAGGTATTGAAATACATTCCTAAATGGGTATTTTGAACTTTTATACAGTCTTGATAATGCACATTTTGCTTCAGGTATTATAGAATATAATGGAAATTCCTTCAGTAGGTACACTAGTAACTAAGGAACGTCATACCAAAATAGCTGATCCAGCAAAACAAAGCGATGTCGAGCGAAATTGACTTTCAGTAATGTGCAATCCATTAAGTCCATGGACTATTATCGTTTGTAGAGCAGCTACATACCGTATCAGTTCCCGATGTTTATTGACAAGTTGCACAAGCTCTGCCTTAAATGTTTCTAGTGTGATGTCACGTCTGTGCCTCGCGTCTTCTTTCACAATCCGCTCCATGTCGCGTTGCAGTTTTAGAAATTGAATATGAATAAACGTACAACAAGTTAAGAAGAAACAATCTGGCCCGTAAACAGAAAATACTGCCACCCATGCTGCAAATAAAGTCTGACATAGGTAATATTATGGATATAAAAATTAACAGACTTCAATTTCTGTAAACAGTCAACAATACAAATAAATAAAAATTAAAGTGTCTGTTTGAAATTCCAAAATAACTGCTTTCTACTAAATGCATATGAAAGTACATACGGTAGTGATAACAAAAAAAACTATTTAGCATTTGTTTTCTGTAGGTTTGTTCCGGCTAATCTCCAAAACGGCTGAACCGATTTTGATGGGACTTTCACGGGTAGATAGCTGATGTTATAAGGATAAGACTTACACTTACTTTTACTTAAGAAAAAGAATTAGGGTTCCGCGCTAGTAAAATAAAACCTGGGAAATCCAATGAGTTTTTCGACATGCACGCGAACGAAATCCAGTCATCAATAAAATGTTGTAAATAATCAATTTTCCACTAGCTCGATATAATTTCAACACTTCCATGTGGAACGGCTGCCAATAACAAAGCAGTAAGAACGATTTATATGAGGTCGCGGTTTCGCTATAAATCCACCATTATGGCAGCTCATATAAACCACTGATCACACGATCGAAATGCAATCACTACCAGAGAAGTGTAAAGTATAAATATTATTCCAAATGGATTTTCCAAATCCGTGCATTATTTCATGGAATTGCACTGTTTATGTTTCCATGTCTTGCCTTGCTATAGGTTTATTTAGAAACTGATGAATCTTATATGACTAAAATGTATAATTATGAGAAAATCTGTAAGACGACTCACCAGCCCACAGTTGAGTAAGATATATAAACGGCCAAATTCGTATATCCAACTCATTAAATGGATACCATACAATGAAAGGTAGGACGAGTTTAATTTCACCTGCACTTAAATAATAGGAACCAGTTATCACAAATGGTCCCAATGCAAATGCCAGAACGCCAAGAGAAGTTAAACTCAACAGTAGTTTACATATTGAAGACAAGAACGTCAGCCATTGCTTCGATTCCTCCACAATTTCTTCGTCATCCTCTGCAGCCTTAGTCTGCAAACTTCTCAACACCTTGACTAGCTCACTCACGTGGTGCATGTGTCGAATAAAGAAGTAAACTTTAAAATCTCCAAGTAGGCACAACATAAGGCAGGGTAACAAGTAAGTAATTTCCCACAGCGTACAGCCAATGACCAACCCTTGTATGAACCATATAAATTCACCAAAAACTGATAAGTTGAACGAGAACGCGTGAATGAAATACCTCCAGTGCTTTCTAAAACGTTGTAGCATAGTTTTATTACTATCATCACTGTCTATAGTCAAACCGATTAATTTCAAGAAAGTGTTTATTCTTTTGAAACATGTTTCGAACTGCAGCAGCATGCCTATTAGTTATTGTCTCTACGAACGGTTTAACAGGATTCCAACCAAAACTTACTTCTTTACACAAATACGAGTACCTGAATTAACATTACCAATCCGTATTGTATTTATACTAAGTAGGTAATTACACCAGTCCAAATATATAACATGTTATTAAATAAAATACAAGGTGTTTAAAAACATTGCTCACAACTTTATAATGCCGTGAAACTTACAAACAATCTGTAGAGATTTTTCAGGAAGACATTTTGTAAAGTCTGCACCTGAAAAAAAAATCCCCAAATCCTGAAAAATCTACATAATATTTGGCTTCGTAATAATTAGGTAGTAGTTTATTTTGCAGAAGCCAAACTGCGTTTTACTTGTTCAAGAGTCAAAATCTTTATCGGCTATTGCATGACAGTGTATTTTTAAAGTCAAACAACAGATTTCCAAGAATTTAAATAACTTCTGACTTTCCTCGTAACTTTTACATCAAGATATTTATAATTTTAAATCGAGTCCACCTGTATACAAAATAAAGGCTATAAGTCTATAACTAAACAAATTAAAACACAAATTGCTTCATTACGTCGTATGCGTAAAAACATAATTACCGACCCATTATAGTAATGACGGGTTAAGCCATTGTTTAACTTGAAAAAATATATGATGCCTAACAAGTAACATCTAAAGTACCTAGCAAACTCGTAAACAGACTCACGGAACTGTCTGGTTAGCAATTCTTGTAATAAAAAAATCAATCAATTCTTGTGTCAATCCACGGAATTATTGTTAAAATATTATTAATCGATATTTTTAAGCATCTACTCATCTATACATACAAGTAGTATAATAGTCATAAGTACCTACTCTGTCTTCTTCAATATTTTTTCAACTCATCAAGAGAGTCGTTAATCACATTGTTGTTGTTATCTAAATGGTGCTGAACGGTTGTTTTGAGCTCAATCACTTTGATGTTACACCTGCGCCATTGAACATTTAAACAGTAAACGCAATCCGACGATCACTCCCTAGACGTAGAGAATGCTAATACATCACAAGTGTCACGGAATAGTATAAATCGACACATTTACTGAATGGGGTCATAAACCAAGCAAATCGCGAGGGAGCGGCGGCAGACGTAACATCAAATCTGAATGCGAGCATTGTGGTTATGACAAATTGTGTCGCGCCCCTGCAACGAAATACAGTCAACGTAGATTTAGTAAATGGAAGCGTCCCATTTGTCAAACCCATTGTGGCGAGATAGAAGTTGAAACCGGATATAACAAACGAACATTGTGAAACACTGAAAGGAAAAGAATAGCCGTTACGTAATAATACTGAGTTGGGATTTTTTATATAACTAGGTAGGTGTCTAAGTATAAAATGAAATAATTTATCAAAGTCAAACTTGTCAGAGTTGACGATAACACAAAAATTCTAGGTATTCTGAACATTCCTTTCGGGCGTTTCCTTCATTGTCGTTTGGCGCCATCGATACTCGTTCTTTAATTTTATTTCAGCGCGGAAGGTCTGTTCTATTTTTCACGAGAAAACAGTTCAAAGTCTTTTGTTGTAGGTAGCTACGTACCGAATTTATTTACATACCAAATGTTCCACGTAACACTACACTCGACGCTTCGTCAACTCCGTTTGGCACGTCATTCTTCAGATTCTACAGAAGATTTCAAGTCAGACGTTAAAAATACAAGGATACATTAATATTAATTTTCACAAAAATGAAACTGAATCATTTTCAGTGTTCACACATTAAGCACTGAGCTAAACGAAACTCGATTTATTCAGCTGAACGATAATTATATTGAACAACGATTCTATAATATTTATATTACTCCAATAAAATCGAACGTTATTCCATTTACTAACCAAATACAATAAACTACAAATAATGTATCATAAATAGAAATAGATGTTTCCGATAAACACAAGAAGTACATTATAAAGTTTCTCTATTTTCCCATTATTCCATAGAGGCTTCCGGTAGTCAATAATTCTAATATGATTTATTTTCTGTTCTCAGTAATCGTAAGTGCGTAAGCGCTAGTTTCGATACCGATATATTTATGAAATCAATATTGGACCGACTTGAATGAAGCACCGACAAGGAACTGAGTCACTGACATAAGCGTACAACAGTGGTATTATGCCGAAATAGAATACAGGATGGCTGTTTACTAAATATAACATTCGAATAATTATAAAAATGTATCATCAACAAACTCGTCCGTCAGGAATAGCTTCCGAAATTCTCAACGCAATAACGTAAATGTATGAGTGGTTATTTATTAAAAACAAAGGATTTGCTGTCGAGACATGTATTTTCCATTATCGTTTGAGCTGGTTTAAAGAATGCACGAAATGTTATTTTGTTTTGTCTACAGATATTAATTAATCCACTGAAGTATAGCTATGAAGTCTGCCTACAGTCCATTCACAGATATTTTACCTCTGATTTTGCATCACTGTCAAAATCAGAGTGGTCTTTAGACTCCTTGTAATAAGGTTGCTGTTGGATTGCTGCTACTGACAAGTCTGTCAAAATCACAATGATCTTTATCCTCGTTACAATAAGGTTGATGCTGTCAGAGGTAAAATAAACTGTGAAAGGAGATCAGAAACATTCTACTTCTTTTGTGGTAAGTTCTGATACAGCTTTTACCTCGGAGCCTCTTAGATACAGTATTGTTGTGTATAATCGTTTTCTAATCTCTTCAATAATAAAATATAGGGTAGTTATTCGTAGTCTTGCTATTTTTTTTTATGTAAGCACGTACATAAATCCCGGTTAGATAAAGGCTCATAATAAAGCTCAGACAGATTAAATAATAGGATTATGATAAATGAGAGCAGCTACGTCGGTAATGTTGTTTTATGAACTACAGCTAAAAAAACAGAAGCATTCATTATGAATTATAATAGCAATAAAACACGAGTGTTCGTTAGTATCTCAACCCTTTTTTTTTTTTTTTTTTTTTTTCTGGGTGGGAAATCATCAAATGACTCCTCCCGCTCTGGGCGGAGCAGAAGGGAGTGTCAGACTTTTACTGACTAAAACCCACCCGTGTTCCTTCAGTTGCCTGTGCCAGGGGCCACGGTATCTCTTTCGAACAACCCGCAGCCCCGGCGGCATCGGCCCTAGCGGACCCCGTCAGTTCGTGCTGACAGCTCTTTGAGGCGCGCGTGGAACACAACGCGCCGTCGACCCGGGCCTGGTCCTTACCGGGCGGCGAGCTGCCCATAGCTCGCCGCCCGCAAGCCCGCGCCTACGGTGGCCGGGAGTCGGCTGTTGACTCCCGTCCAGGGCGTCTCCTGCGGCGGCTAGGAGCGCGAGGGTGCAGCGATTGCCTCTCCCTCGCACGCTCCGCCTCCTCCTTCGCGAGCATAACTGCTTCGCAGAAGGAGGTGACGGCCTCCCATTCACTCTCGCTCCGGACCATGGCCTGTATGAGGGCCGGACGCGAGAGGTCGCCGCCGCCGATCGCCGCCAAGAGGACACGGCGGGGTCCCGCCCAAGCCGGGCAGACCTCCACCGTATGCTCCACCGTGTCCTCCGGGCGATCCCCACAGTGGTGACACCCTGGCGTTTCCTCCCGCTTTATCCTGAACAGGAACCTCCCGAAACAACCGTGTCCGGTGAGGACCTGCGTCAGGCGGAAGGTGAGGGCGCCGTGGCGCCTCTCTAGCCACTCCTCAAAGAGGGGACTTATCGCCGCAATTGTGGCGTGCCCAGCGCTGGGTTGCGACAATCGCACTCTCCATGCCGCTATGAGATCCCGCCGGAGCTCTGTCCGCTGTGCCGTGATTTCTCGCGGCAGCGGAGCAACGCCCCGGCGTTTTGCCTCCTCTCGCCACTCCCATATGTGGGCGAGGACTTTGGCCTCCAGATCCCATGGCGGCAATCCGGCAAGGAGGCTCGCCGCCTCAGCGGAGACCGTGCGGTATCCTCGAATGAGCCGGACAGCCATGACCCTTTGGGACGCGATCAACCGGCGGGCTGGTCGCCGCCTCAAAGATCGCGCCCATATCGGTGCCCCGTAAAGGGCCATGGCCCGCACGACCCCCGCATAGAGCCTCCGGCAGTAGTATCTCAACCCTAAGCGCTCTTTAGTGAACACGGTTATTAACAAGATGTTTTATTTCGGACTTTGTATAAAATATCCAACTATCGACGCCGTTCGATAAAATGTAAAAAATATTTACGTAATAAATTATAATTCAGTACAAAACTATCTATCTATACTAATTTTAAAGTTTTAGAGTTTGTATGTTTGAACGCGCTAATCTATTGGGCTATTAAAGAACACGCTAGGACCAAAAAGAAAATAAATCAAAAAGAACGCTAAGCGAAAACGAAGTAATAGTACGGGCGGGCGATGCGATGCGAGGTGATGGTCGGGGGAACAAGATATTTTACGCGGACGAAGTCGCCGGCAGCGGCTAGTAGAGGGATATCTTTCATTGGGCCACGTTAGAGGAGAACACAAATATACCGCATACGCCAAAAATACCAACCGTTGATACAAGATGGTTGAACGCCAAGAAGAATAAGAGGATATTACCAATTGAGCGAATAGTTACGAGTAAATACATGTGGTTCGTATTCGCCTTTATTAATGACTTGTAACGAATGCTTAGTATAATAAGATTTATCGTGCGGATGTCCGAGAAGTGGGTGCTCTGAGTATGGATGACCTAGCTGGGAGAACAGTTTATGTTGATCGTATGAATGAAATTCTTTGAATGTGTAGAAACATAGTTGACTATGTAAATGGCTCCTAAAATTTCAATTTCTTCTAACAACTAAAAGAGCGCTGTACCATACCCACGGTATAAAGTGACTATCGGTAGGACACCATATACGTAAGTTTTTTCCTAAGGTAAATGTACTGGCAACAGTTGTTTCTACAATCCACAGCACTGAGGCAGGGTTGATCAACACCATCAGTCGATAGCAGTCAGTTATTAGCCTCTTCAATTCTCTTCTCTGCAAGATCCTCCAGGATTGGTCACCAAGGCGTCGCGATCCCAGAAGATTTGTTCTGTGGTTGCAATTTTATTCCGGTAGTTAGATAATCCACTAAACCAAACCAAAAAATCTTATTCCAGAAGTAAAGGAAGATTTAGGCCACTAACAGCAAAAGGAGTATGCATGAATCGTAGCAGGTGGCCAGGGGGTAGTTTTTGCCTACCCCCATGGGAAGAAAGCGTGACTTTAAATATGTATGTGTATTTAGGCCACTATGTTCGTGATTACACAATGTAAACCATTTAATCAAGAAAGTGTATAAATAAAACACGTTTAAAAACGCAAATAATTTATTAAACAATCATTTATTTAGATTCCAGCTTCAGTTCATATTGTGTATGTAAAGTAACAAACTGCATTAAAAATACGATCGTTATACTATCATCGAGTATAGATAGACTACATGTTAGATACATAAAATTAAAGCCAAAACGCTTACACTATTACAGGATGCGGTATGATATTAGTTACAGCGAGATATGTAGTAAATTTAAAACAATCAATGTATTTTCAAACGATTCTGAGATGTGTAAGAAAAGCGGCCAACTGTTCACAGAGGAAACCCATTAGATGACTGAAATGATTATATGAGTAGGTATGCACTCATAAAATCATTTGACTCATCCACTGGGTAGCGCACACGCCATTCACTACAGCTTCCAGCATTTGGTTAGGCGCAGAACAAGCATCATTCTGATAATGAAACGGGTAATCGACTTCGAAGAAAAGTGAATATTTATCATGATATTTATACTGACGCTTACTTACTCTGGATTTGAAAGGGCATTAATATAATACAATTTCATATAGGTATTCAAAATGCTAATTATAAAAGGGTTACGAAATAAATACTTAAATCTAAATTGCACCAATTTGCTATTGAACAAAATTATACTAACTTCAAAGTAACATCCTTTTAATTTGGTTTATAAATACTTTTGCTGAGCAAGCAAAAGACATGTAGGTACATATCACTTTTAAGACTGTGTTTACTTATCTATGTATACATAATGTTAACTCAAGTAAACCTAAATTCTATACGGATATTCACTAACATACATCCTACTGAACCTATACCTACATGCCGTATTATTTCGTTACCAACCTTATTATCTATTCTTCGTAAACTTGGTCTGACACAAGCTTTTACACACGCCTTGTCGAGTTATCTCGCCGACTTCTAATTTAGGTTTACATACTCGTAAATATCCGCCATTTTTCCAAGACATTTTCCACACTTCTCTTTGCTTTGAAGATAAAAACTTTATAAAGTCTGTCTGCATAAAATACTGAATAATATGACATCATGAGTTTCGGAATCAGTCTGGAAGACAGAAATATGATATATTTTGTTAAATTAAAATACTTACATGCGGATGCGATACCTCATTTAGCCTCTTAATTAATACTCTACACACTGCCAAGTCAAACGAAATAAATTAATATTCTAGAACTTTTAATTAGGCACTTGCTTGGTTATTTATTTCGCTTTTCAAATATTTTCTATTGATCTAAAAGCAACTCTTAAAATGTAATAAATTATTCTAAAATAATTAAATCAACGTATAGGAATATTATTTTCATAATTCTGCTATAGGAACGTCGTCGTTTATACATCAATGGCTAATTATTAGTAATTAAAACACGTTCCTACCTATACATATTATACATACTTTTGCAGTTGCTACATTTTTTTGCATTCCGACTATAAGTATGTACCAGATAGATGTATGAGAGATACGGTACATCAATCAAAACTATTGATTGCTATTTCGGCCATTTTTATACTAACCGAACATCAATCGAGTTATCGTAAATTTCTAAATCAGGGGGCTCATACAAATATAAAAACAGGGGTCTGCTCGGAAAAACTTAAAGAATTTTCACTTGATCATTCAAAAGAAAAACGCTGGTCACGATCATATTCGTCGTGCGTCTTTTACAAGAAGCACACGTGTGTTTATTATCTGAAGGTGCAATACATCACGTTAATGATCGCAACACTACCGACAAGACAGTGCGACGAACTGCATCATTTATTATCCCAGGACACAGACAAATTCAAAGACGTTGCAAATACTAAACAATTACATTACACGAGTTCTTCATGTCACGGAACACATGCATCGCATAAACACTTTTACAAATCATTAAAGAGTAATCTATAAAAATAAATGTATTCATCACACTTGTCTAGACAATACGCCGCCAGTCATAATGTCTTAACAAAAAACGTCAAACAAAAAGTTCAATGAGATAAACGAGTCACTTCTTTATCTGACATTGGCACGCGAACAGAACCACGTGCTCTATATAGTTTCACAGTTTCGCATCTTCTCTCATTAACTGTACCCTAAGAGTATTAATGCACCAGTATTTTAACGGTTCAGGGCAACATCGTGAGGAAACCGGCATGTCCTAGAAACAAAAATTCGAAGACATGTAACATCTACGCACCCGCACTGGATCCGCTGGTAGATTACAGCCCACCATCTCTAGAAGGGCTAGTGTTCCAGAAGCGGGAAAATTAAGGCTGATTATGTTAAATGCAGTATTTAAACTATTATATATTGAGTGCTTTAATTCGAGCGAACAAGGGTAACTAGCCTTGAACTTTGACGCATAATGTCTAAATATCACGCGGAACGAGAGCGGGCGTGGATCAAGCCTCGTATTATAATTGGAAATAATGGCAACAGCTGTGGCAATAATGGAAGCATTTCTTTATTAATGTGTCGGCGACTGAACTTGTGTCAATTAAACCCAGAGGTATTCATTCGGACAGCAACTTCAACTACTTTCAAATATTCAGTTATTCTACACTGATGACTCGTAAATGACAATCTGAACTATTGGGGGTTTCTGAGTGGGCACTGGGGCTGTGATGTCCCTGATGACGGCTTCTACTGCCGCCTCCCACTCCAGTCTTCGTTTGTCAGTGAGACCATTCCCACCGGCGCTGCTTAATCGTGGCATAGTCACCTATAACAAATATTCTGAAATTAGATACTAAAAGTAGGTAGATGGAAGATGGCTTTGAATTCAAGCTTGTATGCTTAATTATTATTCATTCTTTGGAAGCAGCAGTAGAGCTAAATAAAAGTTCGGAATTAGACTTGGCAACTCCTTCGTTCAAAAAATTCAAAGAGCAAGCTTAATTGGCACTAAAAGAAAATAACTTGACGGCGAGGTCCATTTGTAAGCGTTTGTAACAAATGCTTTTGTTCTTAGTTCATTCATTTGGTTCAAAAAACGAGATTGGGCAATGGAACCTACAGAATGTTATTTTCTAAAGTTTTTAATTTTGCACCGCTGAAGGTTTCAGTTACGTTTTATCGTCTTTTAAAGTACTTTTTGTCTACATGAAAAAGCGTTGGGAGCTTTTGACCATCATAAAAAATATATGTTTAATAATAGGGAATACTAAAAAAAACATTGTTGCTAGAGAAGAGCACTTTTCTAAACATTAAATTCGTAGATCGCTGCATCATTTAACCAACTTTATGACTCCACTACTATTCGTGTACCACAAAGTGTTATGTATGTACAATGTTAGTAACCGCATGTGTTGCATGAAACCTTTATGTGTTTTATTGGCCACATTCAACCAACGAGGAACACTAGAATTCAATTTTACTACTAGTACGCTATAACGAATCTAACTATAGATACATACTGTACTGTAGGTATTTGTGTAGAACATGCAAACTGAGGGTATCATAAAGTGCCCATAATTTAATATTAACTTACAAGACCTACTCGGAAGTAACATCAATATCATTTCCCCTTTCAAGCAAAACTACGGGTGGAGCAAAAACCCTGTCAAGTTGGGAAACAAAATCGGTCAACAACGATGAAACTGTCGGATCTTTCGAACGAAGGTCGCAACGCTGACGCACTTTTATAATAGTTCCCAGTTTTATGACCACTAGATCGGAAACTATAAAAATACGCTGAGATATTCATCTTATGGATTGTAAAATTCGATACTTACTGATATTTTTGCCGCGATCGTAACAGAACCATATATCTTATTTAAAGCAATACATTTTTCATTTGATCTACTTATACATTGAAAATGGACAGCCAGCATTTTCAATTTAAAAAAGCAGTAATACTTTCCCGCAGTGTAAAAGCATTAGAAAATAAGGCAAGCATTACTGCACGAAACGTGAATTTTATTGGGCACTAAAGCTAAAAGGGTGTATCTTGCGACGTTGAAGCGGCCTCGGCGGGGCGTTAGGCAAGTTCTATACAAGTCATCACTAGCGAAGTATCGATTGATTCTCTCATATTATACTGCGCTGGTAATGAGCATCTTTAGTTATTTCATCAGCTTTAAGATATGTAAGAAAAAAATTAAACTTGTTTCAAATAACGATATTGCAGTACTGGCGTATGGACTATTGCAAGTAGTGCCCCATTTTGTGTTCATTCCGCATAATGACACGGTGGTAAATACAACAGCGTAAAGATTGTAAGCTGCAAAATAAGAGGACTATGTACATATGTATATTTAACTGTGATCTGTGATTAATGATCCCAAAAGCCAGAATTATAATTACTTTGTCAAAATCTGGCAAAATACCTTGGGAGGTGAGGTCCGAGGTTTTACCATAGTATCGGGACCGGTATAGCTTTTCTGTAAAATATATATTCTGTAAACTATACTGTCCGCTTTATCTTTTACTGCTGCCAAAAATGAGTGTGCAGCCAATAAACACATCCTTTAGTTACCTTGTAACAGCCAAGGCTACATTCACATTATTAAACAAGAAGTAGGTATTCACAAATCCAATTTGTAGTTCACATTCTAACAAAAACAAGTAAAACTAAAGGATGGAGTTGACCTAAATAAACATGAGACACAATCACTGCAGTAAGAGTTTAGTAAGGAAACATCACTTGGTTAGCAAAACATTTATATCGTTGAATCATTGAAAACTCATATAAATATCTTGTACAAATCTAATATTTATTACATTAAATATCTTAACTACAGCTGGTTGAATGTTTACATATTTAAACATTTACACATGTTAGTACTTTTTGCTTCTTTAAACAAGGCATCAATCACAAAGTCTTGCCAGTAGCCCGTGTTTATACTACCATCGAACATCTGTCATCACAAACCTCTGATCTCCCGGCTCGAAGCTTTGAATGCATTTCACTGCAATTGTATGCCAACATTCAAATAACTTAAGATTAATTTCAGTGACCCCATTTCGCGTCAAAGTGAATATAAATAGCTACTTACCACGGTGAGTACTTTGCGGAGGTCGCTATGTAGCGCGGAGACATCGACCCCTCTGCCGGCGTCGCCCAGCCTCCTCAGAGTGTCTGCCAGCGGGCCGGACAGCGCCCGCAGCTGCTGCCAAGACTGGGCATACTGCCGTCGCACCAGCTCGATAATCGTCGACGTAAGTGCCAAGCCGATTAAAATGTATACCGTACATATCAACATGTACTTTGGTCTTTCTGGGAAAAGCGAAAAAGTATTTTGAAGCCAGTTCACTAACTTTACGACGCGACGCGGCGCGACGTTAACTTTATAACGCTGAATTAAGAATTATACTTAAAAAAATGATATGCTTACTAGGAACGATATCTCCGAATCCAATTGTAGTCATGGTGATGAAGCAAAAATAGAATCCATCGTAAAAAGTCCAATCGTCTTCCCACATCTTGAACAAGCCTGCCCCGGCTGACAAGTACAGGAACAGAAAACCTACAGCCCCGAAGGCATATAAGGATCTTTGTCCAGCGGGGTTTGCTTCAGAAACTCGACTGCAGCATTCTGAAAGTAAACAAAGATGTCAAATTCAAAAGAATAAGACCAAGGCGCATGCGCATCTTGCAATAATACAGTGCTGTCTTATAGATTATTATTCAAATTACCTAAACAGTGTTGTTTCAGTAATTTGAAAAATTCTTTTGTAGGTACATTTTAAATAACCAATCTGTATGTACGTTGTATGCACGACTATACATACATCAAGCTATACATAACCAGTACAAGCTGACTTCTTGTTGTACGAAAAACCTTAGGTCAGCTAAAACTGGAAATGTGTGTGTGTGTGTGTGTGTGTGTGTGTGTGGGAAATGTGTGTGTGAATGTGTGTGTGTGTGTGTGTGTGGAATGTGTGTGTGTGTGTGTGTGTGTGTGGGATGTGTGAACTTGATGTGTCGCCGTGTGTACTATGTTACTTAGTTAAATTGTACTTACTGGGCATCGCAGGTAGTTGTTTAGCTATGATAGAGACAAGTGTAGCGAATACTCGTCCCAAGTCAGCGATGACGGTCAACGTCAGAGGTATTCCAATGAGCGCGTATGCGATACAAAATAACCTGCCCCAGAAGGTCTCCGGAACTATGTTGCCGTAACCTGCAAACAGTATTGTAAATTAACAACTTAATCGTGGTACAGCATTGATGAAGACAATGATGTGGAGAGAAGATTTTAAGTGATCAACTTTTAAAGGTTAGAAATTAACAGGCGCTGTGCCAGCAGGTAGTCGTGACTTTACATTTCGTTATTTATTTTATTATAGCCTGGAATCTTTAAAATACTCTACTAAATGGTTCCAATCTCTGTGTGCAGACATTAGAACAAAGGAACCACTTATCTGGCAGTCATTAGTAGAGTCCATTAAAGTAGGTATACATATATCTATGGAATAAATTTACCCTAGTAGAAACCCAAAAATAAATGAATTCCTTTAAAGTGGATGCTCCAAGGTAGCCCGCGAAATTCAAATTTTCTTACGTTTTTTGCAATTTGCTGGTCAGTACCACGGTAATAATAGATAATATTACCGTGTCAGTACTAAGTTGTACGTTGATTAAAATATGATTCGCGGCCGTAACAAATATGTTTTTACAGAATTATAATCATTAAAGTCATCAACAAAACTCTCTAAGATCAAGTGATCCTAATGAATGACTATTTCATGAAATTTTGACATTTTAGGATTATGCTAAATTAACAAGTTGAATTACTTTGATGAATTGATTCTAATGATTATAATTCTGTAAATACATATTAGTTACGGCCGTGAATCATATTTTAATCAACCCACAACTTAGTACTGACCAGCAAATTGCAAAAAACGTAAGAAAATTCGAATTTCGCGGGCTACCTTGGAGCATCCACCTTAAGCAACAAACTGCGACATGGAAGTCTTTTGAGTATAGCATGGAAGAAGGTTGAGGAATTTTTTTGAGTACCTACTTTATATTGTCTAACGTCAATTTTTTTTTTTTCTAAAAATTCTCTTCAATATCTTATTTAAGGTAGATTGTACAGGGATCGCAAATGTAAACACCTTTATTTTTCTTTCGAAGCAAATAAACGATTCTGATTATGATTATGCAAGAGTACATTGACCATTGCAATTTAACATATAGAAAGTTTTAACTACCTAATAATAACGTGATTATTCTTAAATCCTTGTTCAAGTGCCAAATAAATAATATGCTTACATCGTCGTACACACCTATTGTGGTGAGCACAGTCGAAGAGAAAAACACAGCTTGTAGTATACTCCATTTTTCTTCTAGTGGTGGAAAATTATTCTCCACTTCCAACGCCAACCCGCTTGAGGACGCTTCCTCCAGCACCTTTTTGAATGATAATTGAGGAATTTATACATTGTGTTGCAATAGTCGGTCTAATAAATACAAGATCCATACATTCTTGGTTCAATACTTTCGTATTTATGCATAGTACAGTCAGGAGCACTAATGTACACGTAGCCAAATTCAAAAGCTATTTTCTCGTGGAATAAAGATTGCAACTTAAAGACAAGGTCTATGTACCAAGAACCTATGTAGGATACTTCCCGCTCATGCTTATCTTACGCAAATCAATAACATCTACCAATAGGGTCTTCTAAAGTAGATATATCAAAGTCAAGTTTGTGGTCAGAGTCACAGTATAATAAAGCACTGAGAGTGAAGTTTGTTTGTATGTTAAATCGATTTGTATTCCATAATAGTAAAAGTTATGTAGAAATCGGTTGAGATGGTATGTGCATGTGATACGGAGGAAAATATCGTGAGGAAAGTTTTGAGTATGAATGTCGATCGATGGCTATAAGGGCAGACCAAAGAAATGATGGATGGACTATGTGAATGATGAAATGGTTAGAAAGGGGGTGGCTACTAACCGAGATGACGATTAATAGGGAAGTATGGAACAAAAAGACATGCTGGGCCGACCACGAATAAATTGGGACAGGGCAGGAGAATGATGAATAGTACAATATTTGGCATGGATCCCTAATATTCCTCATGTCGCACTGTGTGGAGAACCCCTGCGAAGGGTGGATGAATTTAAGTATCTGGGCCACTGGGTCACTGAAGATCTGAAAGACAATTGCGACATTGCAAGGGAACGAAGGTCGCTGGCTGTCCATTGTAACATGCTGGCCCGCAGGTTTGCGCGATGTACGAAACCAGTTAAAGTTACGCTCTTCAAAGCTTACTGTCAGTCCTTCTACACGTGCAGCCTGTGGGTCAACTTCACTCAGCGGGCATACAGCGACTTACGCGTTCAATATAATAATGCACTGAGAGTACTTTTGCGGCTACCGTGGCGTTGTAGTGCGTCAGGGATGTTTGCGGATAATAATATTAATGGTTTTGCCGCCATTATTAGGAGTAGATGCGCATCCCTGATGACGCGTGTTTGCGGCGGCATTAACAGTATTCTCAGTGTGTTCGCAGATCGGTGGGATTCCCCGATGTTGCGGAGGTGGATGCAGTTTCACGCTGAGTTTTAATTGTATGTACATCTGTGTCTGTAACCTACTAACACTAGAAGTTAAGTAAAATTGTTACTAGCCCTATGGACTCCTGTCTGAAATAAAAGTTTTCTATTCTATTCTATAACGAAAGTGCATATTTGTACATTGTTCGTAAGGGTTATCATCATCATGCACAGTCTGACTTCGCCCACTGCTGGGCATAGGTCTCTCTTTTCTTGTACCCCACGCTTCAGGGTTACACTATAAATGGTGGGATAAATCTGAACAGACGAATCGGCTCCAGGTCAAACTGTCCGGATCACGGTCCGAATGCTCACATATTGGATCAGATTTTTTTATTGTTACGTCATTCTCATTTTTTAAATCATCCTAATAGTAATAGTGCCGCTGTTCGATTTTGCTAAGATCAGACGGGTATATAGGTGTTCACGTCTGGTCGCCTTTATTGACACAAGTAACTTACCCTCTCATACACGGCTAAATAATCGCTGAGTATTTTTTCGGCGCCATCATTGTCCGTGCCATTATTGCTGCGCTCAGATACGAAACGTATTAGGTTCCACCTCTCGGTAAGCAGTCTCTCTCTATGAAACTCCTGCTTGGCCATTTCGGCGGGATACTCCAAAGCTCGGAACACCTAAGCAGAAACAAAAAACAATACTGTAAAAGGCTTTCACTATATTATTCCCTTTAACCGGTAATAGATGGTACGTACCATCGTCCCAAATAAAAGAATCATCTTGTTTGGGTGAGTTTTTTTCCGTTTGTTTGGACATTATAGTTTTACCGGGATTCAAAATCCTTTATCCTAATACAAGTCATGGCCTACCCGTGCGCCAATCCTTTCAGCCGTTAAGGCGTGACGACCCAAATTCACAAACATCCGAACTAGCCTACTCTAATCAATTTAATAATAATATGAAAATAAAGTTCCGATTGAGAAACACTCAATCACGTGAACCGCTGAAAGGATTTTTTTTTTATTTGGATGATAACAAACTCAAATTTGTTTTCAATCAGGTAAACCATTTACAGGCACTTTCTATCATGTCCTGTATACATTACATAGGATACATTTTATCTCCTTTATGCGCTCCGGTAGGATAATTTTCGGAAATTATGTCAGGTCGGGCAAAATGATACTTGATTTCCTTTAGGAATTTCTCAGTTGCAGCCCGGAGGAAGTTGGCAGTGACACTCCCTCGTGTCTCAAAAAACGCGTTATTTTGGTTTGTTTTGAATGTACAGCGGAAGTGTGACTGTAATATACGTAGTTTTAATTAGTTTTGGGATAAAAATTACCTAAGTATATTAAATCTTTTTTTTTTTTCTTCTAAGGAGTATGTATATAATAAGAGCATAGTATATTTTAAGAGTAATTCTATCTATTATATTTTATAATTATAGCGTTAATTTATACGTATAAGGTAGTCCACGAAGTAAACTAAACTTAACGATAATTCAAGCATTAACTTTAATTATCCTGTGTAATATGTTGGTATCCTACGCCAAACAACATTTAAATTTTGCTGTCATGTGCTAAGATAATGCTGCTCAATTAAAATTACCACCGCGCTCATGCTATTTGAAAAATATTAGAACGTAATAAATGTGCCTGGTGGCTTGTATTATAATAGTATGCACGATATATACGTCTACAGCATGCCGCTTTAATGGCGACATTATTTGACACACGTATACGATTACACGTTTTCGTTTTATGAACAAATTTTAATTTCATTAAACGTTATTATTTATTTACCTGAACTGTACCTGAAGTACTGTAGCTCAGGGGTCTTTTTCCGAGGACACCATTGCTCCTGTTAGTGTACGACGTACAGTTGTTCGTGTGAGAAGCAGCTTGTCCTTTTTTTTTTTTTTTTTTCAGGATGGGAAATCATCAAATGACCCCTCCCGCTCTGGGTGGAGCAGAAGGGAGTGTCAGACTCTTACTGACTAAAACCCACCCGTGTTCCTTCCTTAGCCCTTTATGTACCAGGGCAGCGGTAACCCTTTCGGACGATCCCGCTACCCCGGCAGGCTTCGGCCCTGTCGGGCCCCGTCAACTACGCTGACATCTCTTTGAGGCGCGCGTGGAACACATACACGCCGTCCGGCACGGGCCTGGTCCTGATCGGACGGAGAGCTACCCATTGCTCTCCGCCCGCAGGCCCGCGCCTACGGTGGCCGGAAGTCGTCACGCGGCTCCCGACGCCCGGAGCGTCTCCCTCGGCGGCTGAGGCGTGAGGATCTCTCCCTCGCCCATCCCGCCACAACAGCTAACACAAAACACAACACACACACACAGAACACACACACACACACACACACACACACAGAACAGCTATCACTAAAATAATATATATTGTAGATTGTGAATACACGGGATTTCTCATTAACAGTCATCTAACCATGAATATTTATTTTTATTATGTAATCATAGATGACCGAAGAGGGCTAAGCTTCATATTTATCTGCCACAGCCCACCTCTTCTCTTCGAGAGGGAGTGGGTTGTAATCTACCAGTGCGGGTTGCTAATGTCACTTGTCTTCGAATTTCTGGTTCCAGGACATGCCGGTTTCCTCACGATGTTTTCCATCGCCATTTTGAGAGCAGTGGTGATGAAACTATTTAAGTAAGTACACAAAGTAAAGCGCCTGTCTGGGTTTGAACCCGCGAGCAGGAACTCGTAAGTCGAGGCCGTTACTTCTAGGCCACCACAGGTTTTTGGTTTTAGGTTGATGCGAACTCGATATTGGTCTAAGGGGTATGAGCCTACGTTGTATGCTATTTTGATTTTTTTTATATTAATTTAAATATATATAGTTTTCAATCGAATAGTCTGCTAAATGATGTAGCTTCAAAAGGAAAGAATAAAAAAGCTGGTGAAGATATAAAAGGCTGTAATGTACTTGCATGCATGTATTTAGGGATAAAGTAATATTTACGAGTTTGTTCAGAAAATGCATATATTTCACAGAATGATCTACATTTACTATTTGCTTAAAGCAGACACGATTTATTAAATTGTAAACAATATTATTAAAAGTTGTCTTATAATCATTAAAGAACCACAATAATTTGCAAAACCATAACTTTAAAAGTCCTTGAACTCCTCTGCATAGAGACATTTCGAAGCCTTTTTAAGTTTTGTTTGGGCTACTTCGGGAAAATTTGTGGTTTCTCCCGGACCCTGCGCTTCAGGTACGAACGGAGGTTGTACTTTTTGGCTCAGGACTCCCGCCCAGTCTATATCTGTGAACCACGGGTTACTTTTTATGGTATATAATCCGTCTTTTTCAGAACCCAAACGTTTTGATGGTTCCACTTGAAGAAAGCCTCTGAGTAAGCCTTTACACTCCTGGCTCACAGTTTTTGGACATTTATATTGGCCTTCTAACACTTTTTCATAAAGTTTGCTAGGATCTGATGCAAAAAATGGCGGGATTCCGACAACCATTTCATAAATCAAAACACCAACCGCCCACCAATCGACTCCAAAATCATACCCCCTAGACATAATTATCTCTGGCGCCAAATATTCGGGTGTTCCACATAATGTCCAAGTTTTTTTCTTTATAATTTTAGAAAATCCAAAGTCACACAGTTTAACATACCCAGTGTGGTCTATTAATATATTTTCTGGTTTTATGTCTCTGTGGATGATGCGACAGTAATGCATGTATTCTAAGGCCATCACTACTTGACAGCAATAGAATTTTGCCAAGGTCTCAGAAAAACTTCCAAGTTTCTGTAAATAAGTGAACATTTCTCCGCCAGAAACATAGGGCAAGATAAAATATAGATACAAGTTGTCTTTAAAAGCAGCGTCTAGGCCTACTATAAACGGAAATTGAACACAACGAAGAATTTCCTTTTCAAGTATTAAGTGTCTCACGTGCTTTCTCTCAACTACTATGGCTTTCTCGACAACTTTCATCGCGTGGTAGGCGAACGTACATTTGTCTCTTACTAAAAATACTTCCCCGTAAGCTCCGTTACCGATTGCTTTGATTCTGTCATAATTTTCTGGTGACTTTTCAACTACAATGGGATCTTTGAATCTTCTACAAAAATCCTCTTTTAGCATTGCTAAATATCGTTTGTGTTCTTCATGACATTGTTGAGAGTATTTAGGCATACCTCGTTACATGCAGTTGAATATTCCATTTAAAAATTCTATCCAAATAACTAAAACGCATCGAAAATATAAATAAATAATATAAGTATACAACATTTAACGATCGATGATACGTCATGTAACTATGACAATGACCAAGTCTGTGACGTTGAATACAGATATTTTATTTTTATTTACTTCTATCTATGTTTGCTCTTGAATCTGAAATTAGCATGGAATTAGTATGTACTTATAGGCATTTAGGATTGATTTAGATCGGATGACTACGTTATCTGCGCAGACCTATAAAGTACTTACAAATTCCATGGCGTAGACCGTATAGAAAGATTATTTGTGAAATTAGTGGGTTACCACCAGACTGTTTATTATAGATCAGTGGTCACCACAGACGCAGATGTGACTCTGGTAAAAAATGTAGCATCCGGTTAAAAGATGAAGTGTTGAATTTGAAATCAGTCGTTATTATCGACGTATAGTAGTAACAAAACTTCACCATTACTGTCCATTACCTATATATAGGTACTGTCGCGATCATTAATGCAGTATCACCTTAAGGACTCTATGGCTGTGAACGCGCGGTAAAGGCCGTACTACCTACGTCTGTGTGTATAAAGTGATGTATCAACACAGAACGCTCACCTCATAATTCGCAGACTGGCTGGCGTCGAACGAAACAAAAAACATACCGTTGCTTTTGCACACAGGCTACGTAATTACGTAGGACCTTGGTTGGTCCATACCATTGCTAAAATTGAACTCATTACATCAAGTACCGATAGCTGGTAGTCTTACGTATTGGATTATTGAACGCATAGGTCTGGGTTCCAATCCCGAGTTGGGAATTTTATTTTTCTTTTCCAACAATAATCTTTATCGGTTATTTTGTTATTCGTTTTTTATAGATTAATAAACAAGAATCATAATGTAATAATTATTTTATTTTCATTATTAAATTGCTATTGTAATACGGGGTTAAAATTAAAATGTTTTATAAGTGATTTCAAAATGTTTATTCGTTATAATGTTATAAACAAAAAAAAAAAACTTCTAGTCAAAACAGTTTATTTTCTCATAAAGAACAATTTATTGAAGTAAAGCAGGTAATCAGTGAATTACGAACCTAAGACTTAAAATATTGTATCTTAGTAATATAATAATATTGTGCTTTAACTACTAATGTGTACTCTAAGAAATCACAACTTGCAAATCTACCCACGTAAATAAAAAAAATGTGATCTCCTGGTCATAATACAATTAAATTACTCAGTAGTACTACTTTTTGTTTACTGCCAGTGCGTTCGTTTTAACTTTAGTTGCCTATCTCAAATGTCAAAGTTAACAAATCGTATTTATTAGGACTTACTGCGGGTCTAGCTTAAGTATTAATTTTCATTATAAAAATAAGATTGAAACTAAACCTCAAAATAATCCTTATTACGGATGTGACACAATATTATTTTAATATTACTAAAATCAATTTGTAATATATAATACTTTGATTGTATAACCCTATTATTATCAATGCTATCAAGTAAACGTTGGCACATGAATCCAACAATATTGAAACATCTAACTGTTCCTCTTAAATGTTCTCATATTTCCATGCAGTGCAACTTCAACTGCTCATCAGATCTCTCATTCCGTGCTTCCCAACGCTGTATCACAAAATGAAAAAGTTCTTGTTTATGTTTTTCAATCAAATATGGGCGAAACGAAAACCAGCTCAAAAAGCGGGTTTTCGTTTGCACGGCGAACGGTTCGTCAAGATGTGTCGAATAATTCGGCAAAATATCTCGTTGGTAAGAAAAAACTTGTTTCATTATTCACTGACTAGCTGGGGCCATCTTTTGACCCTCCGACTCACAGTAAGTAGGTATTTCTCTAAAACAAAAAAGAGGAGTTTTTTTTTTTGTATTTTGTGTTTTTTTGTATTTTGTGAACATTTCTATCATGAAAGTTTGCGCATTTTGTAAAACTCGATATCAAAAATATTAGTTCCACAGACGCTCACGTCGCTATCAGCGCCAAAATGGCGAAAATCAAGTCTCCATTTTGTCATCGATAGTATGAAGTCCAGCTTACTTGTTTATTTTAAGTCAGTGGAAACACTACAATCCGTCTTTACTTGTCATAACCATCATTTTGTATATCAATTGCCTGTCAACGCGCCCGCATCCGCCCCCGCTTTTTTGGTCTGAATGGCGCTTAAATGATTGATTTGGCATAATTTTATAATTCAGTTATGCCTATTGACATTAGGACTTCAAATGTTATGCGAACCAAGAGTATGTCTTTTGAAATTACCAGAAGTATATTAGGGCGCAAATTACGTCGCGTTTTAACCTATAGTCTGTTCCAAAAGTAGCTGATAAAAATCAGCCGTAAGTAATTTTTTGTGAATACAGGGAAAATGCGTAATGCGGCCTAATGAGGCGTGTTTGACAGCTTTTTAGAGAAAATAAGTCAAACCACCTCATTTATCTGTCACTTTAAAAAAATCCAGTAACATCTTTGAGAAACTTAAAATGGAATACATCACTTGATCACAGTGCTGTCCTACTGAACCACGTCCAATGGACACAGTGACACTCAGTAACACCCGGACCATCGTATATACAGCGCATATCGATACAGCTCAATAATTTCAGTTTTTATATAGAAATACGCATTAAAATGCCTTCTTGTGCATTTAATAAGTAAGAAAGAAAAATAAGACATGCGGGATTACTTTTCACGCGTAAGTACAGCCAAAAATGTTAATTTGATGAAAATTATAATTCGTTTATTGTTTGGTTCGCCATTTGTGTGAGAGCGGGATAGATAACACAAAATAGGCGTGAGAGACATGATTGCGAGGTTGGAGCGTAATAACAATTATATTGTTTTTTGCCAAGTCTCAAAATTATTTATTCATATACTTACTGTCAGTGAGAAGACATGCAGTTTTTTAAAATTTCCAGTGATTTTGCCGGAACAACTTTTGTGAGCCAAAGTGTAAGTAGTACTCGTTCGCCCTACACGACGAAGGCAACGCCAACGCGACTGCAATGAAACCTCGCCTTCCCTACGTTGCCAACTTAGCAAAAAGAAGATTACCCACTCACCTATTACAAATATATTTTACAGGAAAACTTCAGAAAAAAAAACAAAATAATGTTCATTTGTTTATATCAGTAGCATAGAGTAAAGTAAAATATATTATCAGTAGCAGTACATTCAGAGGCATACCATTTCAGTGTATATTTTATTGTTCGTAGTTTTACTAAAATAGGTACGGATTATACCAGCCCATCAGTGTCTTATTTTATTCATTTGTAATATTCCATAAGTATTTCGAAGCTAGGACGCGAAGGCAGCATGGGCGAAGACTTTCAGAGTGGGTATTCACAAGCGAAACAAGAACAATACGCACAATATTTATATAAGCTACATCAAGATTTTATAGATTCATGGAATGAACCATCTGTAAATAATGCCAAATTGGCTGACTTTGAAATATACAAAGTTCTTGGAAATGGAGCCTTTGGAGTAGTCTATCTCGTGAAGCACACGAGTTCTGGCAAATACTATGCAATGAAATCATTAGAAAAAGAGAAAGTTGTCAAATTAAAGCAAATTGAGCACAGTTATTACGAGAAGAAGATTCTGTGCGGCCTGAACTTCCCTTTTGTTGTTTACATGAAGTATTATTTTAAGGATAACGTGTACATTTACTTTGTCTTACCATTCATACCTGGAGGAGAAATGTTTACACATCTACGCAAGATGGGAAAATTTGAGGAAACCTCATCGAAGTTTTATGGTGCTCAAGTAATCCTCGCTTTGGAATACCTTCATTCGTGCGAGCTAGTTTACCGTGATTTGAAGCCAGAAAATATTTTAATTGACAAAACAGGATATATAAAAATTACCGATTTCGGGTTTTGTAAGTTGATACATGGCCGGACATGGACGCTCTGTGGCACTCCAGAATATTTGGCACCTGAAATAATACTCAGTAAGGGATACGGGATGTCGGTGGACTGGTGGTCACTTGGCGTTCTGCTGTATGAAATGAGCGCTGGTCATCCACCATTCTATGCTTCAGATCCCATGAGAATTTACGAGAAAATTGCAGCTGGGAAATACAGGTGCCCGGGACATTTTACTTCAGACTTAAAAGACTTAGTTGGACGTGTTCTTCAAGTAGACGTATCGAGGCGTTACGGTGTACTTAAAGATGGTGTTTTGGATTTTAAGAACCACAAATGGTTTAAAGAAATTGATTGGGATAATCTTTTGAACAGTCGGATACGACCTCCATTTGTACCGAACGTGAAATCCCCCGGAGATACAGCAAATTTTGAGCCCTTTGATAATGAAAAACTAAAACAAAGTTCTATATGCCTTTTCGAAGATGATTTTGCTGATTTTTAATGCGCGCAATATTTTAAAGAATAATTGTTCGTAAAAGTAAGGAAATACTTAAGTTTAAGTAGGTACTGTATTGTGTAGGGTATGGTTAAATTTTAGATTTTGACATAAATGTAATTTATTTTATTGATACAGACCAAGTGTATTGTATACCTCATGATGTGAAGAAGACACGTTTTAAATATTAAATAAATGCATTACGAGCTGTTTAAACTGAGACTAATTTTGTTAAAGTCGATCTTGAAATTTGCCGCCACACTGATAATAGCAACTTACCCTTTTCATTTATTTTTTCCATAATCCTATAAACATTATAATAATACATTTATGTAGGTAACGTCTTTTTTTTTTTTTTGTGGATGGGAAATCATCAAATGACTCCTCCCGCTCTGGGTGGAGCAGAAGGGAGTGTCAGACTCTTACTGACTAAAACCCACCCATGTTCCTTCCTTAGCCCTTTATGTACCAGGGCAGCGGTAACCCTTTCGGACGATCCCGCTACCCCGGCAGGCTTCGGCCCTGTCGGGCCCCGTCAACTACGCTGACATCTCTCTGAGGCGCACGTGGAACACATACGCGCCGTCCGGCACGGGTCTGGTCCTGATCGGACGGAGAGCTACCCATTGCTCTCCACCCGCAGGCCCGCGCCTACGGTGGCCGGGAGTCGTCACGCGGCTCCCGACGCCCGGAGCGTCTCCCTCGGCGGCTGAGGCGTGAGGATCTCTCCCTCGCCCATCCCTCCACCTCCTTCGCTAGCATGACTGCTTCGCAGAAGGAGGTGACCGCCTCCCACTCCCTCTCGCCCCGGACCATGGCTTGCACCAGGGCCGGACGCGAGAGGTCGCCGCCGCTGCCGATCGCCTCTACGAGGACACGGCGGTGCTCTGCCCAAGCGGGGCAGACCTCCAACGTGTGCTCCACCGTGTCCTCGGGGCGATCCTCGCAGTGATGACACCCGGGCGTCTCCCCCCGCCTGATTATGTGCAGGAACCTCCCGAAACATCCGTGTCCGGAGAGGACCTGCGTCAGGCGGTAGGTGAGAGCGCCGTGACGCCTCTCTAGTCACTCCTCAAAGAGGGGTCTTACCGCCGCTATCGTGGCGTGCCCTGCGCTGGGTTGCGATAGTCGCGCCTTCCATTCCGCCATGAGATCGCGCCGGAGGTCCGTCCGCTCCGCCGCGATTTGCCGCGGGTGCAGAGTTTCCCCCCGACGTAGTGCCTCCGCGCGCCAGTCATACAGGCGCACGAGGACTATCGCCTCCAGATCCCATGGCGGCAGTCCGGCAAGGAGGCCTGCTGCCTCGCCCGAGATCGTGCGGTACCCCCTTATCAGCCTTACGACTACCACCTTTTGGGGCGCGTTCAGATAGTGTGCGGCTCGGAGCCGCAGTGAACGCGCCCACACCGGGGCCCCATAAAGGGCCATGGACCGCACGACCCCCGCGTAAAGCCTCCGGCAGGAGGCGTTTGGCCCCCTCAGGTTGGGCAGGAGCCGCTTTAAGGCGGCCCCGGTCCGTTCCAGTTTGGGGGCCAAACGTCGAAAGTGTTCGACGAAGTTCCACCGGCTGTCGAGGACGAGACCCAGGTATCTCATCGTTGTCTCGACGCCGATGTGAACCCCTCCTACCATCAATTGGGATCCCGAAGGTGGCCCGTACCGGGGCCCATGAAAGGACATGGCCTCGGACTTGTGCAATGCCACCTCGAGACCCAACTGCCGGATCCTTTCCACGACTATCGCAACCCCGCGTGTCATCGCGTCGGCCGCCGCCTGACGCGACCTCCCCTGCGCCAGGACCAACGTGTCGTCAGCGTAGCAAACTACGCTGACGCCATCAGGGAGGTCGGCCCGCAGCACCCAGTCGTAACCGATGTCCCACAGGAGCGGCCCCAGAACCGATCCCTGTGGGACACCGCACGACATCTCTCGCCGGTTCCAATTCCCGTCGCGACCGGGGTAGATGACGGCTCTGTCCGTCAAATACGCCCCGACTATTCGACGGAGGTAAGTCGGCACCCGGTGATACCGGAGTGCCTCCCCTATGCAGCTCCAGGGCAGGGTGTTGAACGCGTTGGCGATGTCGAGTGACACCGCCACGACCACCCCACCCCGGGACACCGCGTCCCCCGTCGTGAGGGCTCTCACGTGCATGATGGCGTCCACCGTCGAGCGCCCCTTGCGGAAGCCAAACTGGCACTCCGCAAGATCCGGCCCCGTCCTCACCAGGTGCCCGACGAGGCGGCCCGCAATCACTCTCTCAAAGAGCTTGCCGACCTCGTCGAGCAGCACTATGGGCCGGTATGCGGACGGAGAGTCCGCAGGGCGCCCTGTAGGTAACGTCTCAATGCATGTTCTGTGTTTTCCAAATTGACACCGAACGAGTCGTGGGCAAAGCGAGTTAATACTTTTCCTTCGAGCCTCGTCATCATTGGAAAGAAAGTTGCGCAACATTATTTCCCGGAACTTCAAATCTTGCTCAAACTCAAACTCAAACTATTTATTTCAAATAAACCAATTACAGGCACTTTTGAATTGTCAAGGTCGGTCAGTCAAAAAGATGAAGCTCATCAGCCCATTCCAAAGCGTAGTGTAGTACCTATGGAGAAGAACGGGCAAGAAACTCCATGGACACTCTTTTAAATCATAATAATATTGTTACAAAGTATTGGTTACATCATTCATGTTCAAAATTATGCATGTGAGAACGATGCAGAACGTTAAAAGCGTCCGTAATGAAAAGATAAAAAAAAACAATTCAAATATTAATTTAAATCAAAATAAGCCATGACAGCAAAGAGTTGACCAGTCCCTACTGACGGCGCCCGTTCACGAACATGACGCATAGATTAGCACCATTCAGCTCAACCATTTTGAAGGGAGCTAAATGATCCAACACATGTGCCACCATCAGCGAGACATTAGAGTGAGCATGACATACTCTCATCCGCCAAGGCATATTCAAGTCAATGAAAGACGTACCCAGTAAATGGTAGCTTTGTAGTATGTAACATAGTACTCACATACGTTCTATGCAATTATACAATACTAGGAGATTGAATTTATATAATGCAAACATAGTATTCTAGAATCTTCAGCAGCTCTAACAGTATGTAGGTTGGGTAGGCGTGTGTGAAGTATTTTCAAATGCCAATCAATTTATTTATGCGTCCTGTGGAGCAGGACCAGCGTTTAGCCAAGCATTTTTGTCAGCGATGTAATCCCCCAACTTATAATATGCTTGGCTGCATAGTGTGCGTTTTATGCAAGATTTGAATTTCGTTTCATTGAGTTGGAGTATGTGGGGAGGTATTTTATTATAACATTTTAAACAGTACCCCATGAAGGAAGAGTCTACTTTAGCCAGTCTGAAACCTGGTTGAACTAATTGGTCCCTATTTCTGGTTCTATAGGCGTGTCTGTCACCTCTTTTACTGAAAAGATTTAAATTTTTCCTTACGTACATGATGTTTTCATAGATATATTGACAAGGTACCGTCATGATATTAATATTTTTAAACAGTTCCCTTAGAGAATCGCGCCTGCGTAGGTCATATATTGCTCTGATGGCTCTTTTCTGCAGAATAAAAATGGACTCAATATCTGCAGCCCGTCCCCATAGTAAAATACCGTAAGACATGATACTATGAAAATAACTGAAATAGACCAGTCTCGCGGTATCTACATTAGTAAATTGACGGATTGTTCTTACAGCATATGCTGCTGAACTTAGCCGTCTTGCAAGAGATGTTATATGAGCACCCCATTGCATCCTTGAGTCGAGCGTTATCCCCAGGAAAACAGTTTTATCGACGAATTCTAGTTTCTCTTTATTCAATACTATGTCACAATCACTACTTTTAACATTCGGTAAAGCAAATCTTATGCATTTAGTATTTTTCCCATTTAATACTAAATTATTAGCAGTGAACCAATTTTGCACTTGCAGTAGGGCGTTATTTACGTCGTCAAGATTTGATGCACGTCTATTTATCTTAAAAATTATGGAAGTATCGTCAGCAAATAACACCATTTGTGGTTGGTTTTTTAATAAATGCGGCAGGTCATTTATGTATACTAAAAAGAGGAAAGGACCTAATATCGAGCCTTGTGGAACACCCATTCTTACTTGTAAACAAAGTGAATTGACACCATTTATTTGAACTTTTTGCTGTCTATCATGTAAATAAGATTTTACTAAACTGAGCGCAAGTTTACCTAGTCCATAATGCTCAAGTTTCAAGAGTAAGGTTTTGTGATTAACGCGATCAAATGCCTTGGAGAGGTCACAAAAGATTCCTATGGCATCTTGGGCTTCCTCCCACGCTGTAAATATGTGTTTTAATAAAGTGACACCGGCGTCAGTCGTACAACGTCCTTTGGTGAAGCCATATTGCTGATCGTGCAAGATTTTGTTGTTGTTAAAATGATTAAGCATTTGATTGAGCATTACCTTTTCGAACACTTTGCTGAAAACCGGCAACACGGATACTGGTCTATAATTACTGGCGTCATCGTCGTCATCAATGTGGTGCAACTTTTGTTTACCATGACAACGACATGACATGACGAATAACAGGTGGCCAGCCACACAAGCAACACGCCATGTTGCCAGCAACATGTTTTCCGCAACACAAGAACATGTAGCTGAGAACCTAAGAGCTATACCTCACCAGGACGCCATGGCGACGTCGTCAGAAGGTTGTGCTGCCAAATAAATGTATACAGCTATATAGTGGGTGACTCACCTGGCATCAGTTTGGTTACGCAGCCAATCATACACTTTATTGGCGACGTGATCTGGCTTCGCTACCATGGCGTCCTGGTGAGGTATGGCTCTTATGTTTATCGGAAAAAGGTAAATGTAACTAGAGAATTTCAAATCATGCGGCACTGGGCTTACTCAAACATACTCCATCCGGTGATGTTTGAGTAAGCCCGGTAGATTGTTGAACGTGTGTGTACTCATACCTTTCGCCACTTAAAAAGTACCCGAACAGAGGCATGTGAAATGTTGGAAAAAATGCTATAAGTAGTGTAGTAGGTACTCACCAATCCTCCTCCACCCGTGTACAGCATGAGCGCTACGAACAGCCCCACATGGGACAGCGCAGCCCTGGGCTCGAAGCTCCCCCACTTCGACTTCGGAGGAGTGCCCATCAGGGTCTCTGTCTCCCATGACACGTTCTTCACGTTCTTACACATATTGTCAGGTCCTTGTCACTTTTACAAATAACTTCACCATTTCTTGTTTGTATAGAGTTCAATAGCACCTGTTAGTCATTTTGTAGAACTGTAAATGAGCAAAATTTTAGGCTTTTGTATCTTTATTGAAATTGATTTAGATTTTCGGCGAAGGCTTTACAACTCTTGAAACATGATACTTTACATACATGATATTTTACCAAAATGAATATTTTGGTTTTAAACAGGTACAGTTATGGTACAATAAATTATAGGCAGTTTTTACAGACAGATTCGATAACTGTACCAGAGAGACTATTACATCATCATCATCATCTTTCAGCCGAAAGACTTAGGGGACGCAAGCACCACCACTTCCGGTTCCGTGTTTCCCGCATCCAACGGATTCCTGCGGCCTTCACAAGGCCATCGGTCAACCTCGTGGGAGGCTTTCCAACGCTACGTCTTCCGGTACGCGGTCGCCACTCCAGATCCTTTCGGCCCCATCGGCCATCAGTTCTGCGAGCAATGTGCCCTACCCACTACCACTTAAGTTTGGCAATTCTTCGAGCTTTCGAGAGACTATTTAGCAATAATTAAATCAACGACATTTGTCGCACTGCAGTACCTACATCGTTTAAATGAGAAGAGTAAATAAGGGGTTCCACCGTTGAACCCTACTCAAATATTGAAGATATTGTTCGGACCCAGATCTTTAGGTCCCAAATCTTGGTACAGGTCTACGAAAGCTCTTGATTTATAGCGAAGTTAAAGTCAGGTCTAAGTTAGATACACGACACGATAACTTTTCCTTTAACCCCAGACCACCTACTGTACTTTAGGATAGAGTCCCTAAAAAGTTACATATTATAGCAAAAAGCAGGATGTCTGAAAATAAAACATGATACAAAGCAGCGACTAATTTCCAGTTGTTTACTTATCCTCCGTGACAGTAAAAGTCTTATTGCATGAGTTCTAAATAAAGCACTTTTATCTATAAAATGAAGTAAGTCTTAATGGTAATCGTGATTAAAGCATATTCACTACAAGTTCGTCTACCATTGTTGCTAGAATGAAAATAATCGAACTCAGTAATATACTAATAATACGAGAAAAAACAATTATTTAGGAAATGGATTGCTACCCACGTCATACCGAGGTATTCTTCGAAAAATTCACCAGTCCTTGGGCAACATGAAATATAAAAATACAATAAATAAGAGCCTTCTAATAATCTAGTTAGTAATAATCTAGTTTTCGGAGATGGCGTTACTGAGTAAAGTATTGAGTATTGAGTTTTTCAGGAAAAACCATCAACAGTCCGGAATTTAAAATTGTAGGCGATTTGTGGTCACAACGCCGTCACTCACTCCTACGCCACTGGATACCCTCCAGGGAAATACAGACATGACGTGTTCTATCAATAAGAAAAACGAAAAAGATATTACAAAGATATACATAGCAAGTCTGTAGTTGTGCGTCTGTCTGTGTGTAGTGTGACTTGGAATCCTGAACAAACTGTGGACGTGCTCTACTAACTGAAATAATGTGAACAAATTCCCTGTACCTAGGACTATGGAAGCACGTGACTGTACTACTGAAAATTGTATCGAATTATTTTCCATTGCCACACCGGAAGTTAAGGTGGTCTTTATAAACTGGACTATGTATATTGGTACTGTAACAAAATACATAGGTGCAATTTCTTTGATATCATAGAAATTAATATTACAGTCAAAATGAAAACTCCGTAAGGGAGTATTTTTAGCTTCAGTAAAGTTGAAACAAATAGGTAATGTCTTAGGTCATCATCACCTGCCTAACCTTTTCACAAATATGTTAGGGTCTGCTTCCAGTCTGACCGAATGCAGCTGAATACCAGTTTTTTACATGGAGCGACTGCCTATCTGACCTCCACGACCCACTTATTGGGTAATACGATACCGTGCTTAGATATGGTTATCAATAGTGCAGCATTTTCTATTTGTTTTTTCCGTTCTTGAGTTTGACTAATTACTTGGTAAAAATTCTAAATTCTTTAGACTGACAACTCCTACATCTACAACAACTAACACATTCACCTCAAACTTTGTGCCCCGCCCGACTTGGCAGTTCTAACTAACGAAGTCAGGTAGTTGCCAAGAGTCAGACTTTTGATGTACCTATTCAAAACATTCATAATATATTGTCTGCGTTATAATAACAACACAATGTGTTATTGAATATTTTGTTCATCGTTAGCCATTGCGTTCATTTAACAAACATCTGCAAGATTTAAATTCACAATATGCACTTACAGTGGCCACCAAAATTTAGTTGACATTATTCCATTTCAGCTGTGATGCCCCATTATGATTTAAAATAAAAAAAATAATCAGGTAGTTAAAGATAGTTGAATTAAGGCTGATTTTTCCAACGCCAGATACTTTAATCCGAGGAATAATTTTGAGTTCTTCCACATAAAATCTGTCAGACGTCAATATTATTCTACGAATAAAAATTATCCGTGTATTGAAAAATCTGCCCTTCGTTAATAAAAACTTTATAGCAGTTTGAACATTTGGATCCCTAGAATTTTAAATCATAATGTGGTGTGTCAAAGCTGAAGTGAAAAAAGGTCAAATAACTTTTGGAGGCCACACACATTAACCGTACCGTGTAATAAATTCGTTGCTGTGTTTATCAGACTTACATAAATGAGTGCGATACGTTCGAAGGTATTGGTGTGAACCTTTTACCTGAAATGGACACTGATGAATAGAGACGTTAATGTAGGTACTTGAGTTCGCTACAAATAAAGAGAACCGCTGAGGCATGGTGTCTACGTGGCTTGCTTATCAAGTGTTTCGTCCGATTTCTTTGGTGGATAAAGGGTTCGTATGAAACCATTAGATTAGGCAGATGTAGGTATCAGAGTTCAAACAAATTTACTCTTGATGAGTTGCAACTTGGATAAGCGATGGATTATCGCAATTTAGATTTAATATGATAATATCTAAATTGCTAAACCAACATACGAAACTTATATTTTTGCAAAAGGTATTCGAAGATGATTTAATACTTATGCTATGGGATAAAAATAATTAGAGCTAATATTTCGTAAAAGTCCCGTTAAATCATAATTATTTGAATCAACTTGTATAAAAACTATTGATGATTTAAATATTTTGTTTAAAATAAAAATAAAAATATTATCTTATCAGTGATTTCCCAATCATTTGGAATACGAAAATGGATAATGACTCAGTAGGTACCTACACCATACCACCATGATTTTAGCGACATACACTTCTATTTAAAAACACAACCATTTTGTGACAAAAAAGGAGCTAATAACTTGAAATAAATAGCCTGCAATGCCGTAGAGTTACATAAGTAGAACCAGATTTCCAGTACGTCTAGGTAATGCCATGAAAATGGGCGAGCGGCGGCGGCGTGGTGTTTATCATGCCAAGCCAATACACTGAAAGCACTCGATTTATGTACCTAATAAAGTACCACTTCAATACGAATACAGTTTCCTTAAGGAAAAGATCATTAGGTTTCAAATATATGCGTACTTGGACAGCCCGAGTCAATCCCCTATCCCCTTCATCAATATTCAAGTGATTAATTTGCTTACTTACACAAGTTCAAATCATATTTCCTTCCCTCACAGCTTATTTATGACTGAAGACACAACGGACCAATTTTTTAAACTCATTTACAATTCCAGTATCAGTATTTCACAATCACAAGTTGACACAAAGTTAGAAAGTTCCGAACGATCGTTTGTTCGGCAAAGCGGGAACGGCGAGCATCCTTTCCCGCCTGCGACTCGCGAATAACTGAAATTGTTCAAGCTTTCACATCTCTGAAACTAGCGAGCGCACACAGGATGGCTTTCAGCGCTCCATATCGTTGTAAGCCAGACTGAAAGGTTTTACTGGACAAGTGCGAGGGACCTATATGGATTTATTATAAGACCAAAAGAGAAAATAAATCCTAATTTGATTTTTCTGTGGGTGGTTTTACGATAATCCAGAGGATTTTTTTCTTCATTCTTAAACAGTTAATAAACATTTTGAGTTCCATTAGGTATACATTCTACGTCGGTACACTTAAAGTATGTAAAAAATTATTCTTTTTTAGTGTAATATTTAATGACTATCTGCTAAACCGGAACCTACTACTTTGTTTGCTTGTAAAAATATGTAGGTACTCCGGTAACATTTCACCTTCATTAAACATAGATATACATAAGGAGTATTCGATAATACAACTAATTATGACGATAAAGCCATAACGACGACAGACCACCCCAAAAGAAAACTTTATTAACTGCACGCGAACGCCTGATCATTTAATCTGAATCGAAACGCACCTCATTTATTCGTGCGTTTTCCGGCAGGCGCCGCACTACGGAGCCTATTGTGATAAATATGGATAGTTTTAATGGAATTACGAAACTATTGTGGTCAATTTTGTAATTATTCCGAAGTTTGTAGATTATTATACCTTTGTTATTCTCACCTCTATTCCTGAATGAACAACTTCCCTAACTTAAATAACACCGCTTCAGAAACTACGGTTTAATTTAAACCTACCGCTATATGCTAGAGCATGAGAACTGGCGGCCCAGTAGTCACGGCCCGACTTACGAGTCGTAAGACGACGGTTCGACCCCACGTAGGCGCATTACTTTTTGTAAATAATTTCATCACCATTGCTCTTAAAACAATAAAGGAAAACATAGTGAGGAATACACCTAGAACCAAAAATTCAAAGACACGTGACGTACCAACCTGCACTGGGTTCGCGTGGTAGAGTACAGCCCACTCCCTCTCGAAGAGGAGGCCCGTGTCTCAGTAGCGGGAACATTATAGGCAAATTACGCTACATGCTATCCATGTTAATTTTGATGACTGATTTGTAGAGACATTTCCCATATGTATTATATTCTGTGTTGCGGGTTTAGTGGTTAAATTGCGAACAGCGAGTCACAAAATATGAATGAATTTTCATGAGCATTGTCTATGAAATTGACATTAAAGTTCAATTAATTAATTTTATTTCAATAATAATTCTACCTTTGTATTACCGATAACACTCACGAGCACTAAAATCTAAGTGAAACCAATTTCGATCACTAATGAGGGTTCGTGCCTCCTAGCAACAATACGTATACGTAATAATGATGCAGATCTATTAGCAAGCCACATAATGTTGCCGCCGGTCGTTGTAGCCTTGAGGGTCAGGTGTCCACTTGCAAATGACGACACTCCAGGGTAGTACTCGTAAAAAACCTTACATATTATGTCACCTCAGGGTATAATGTTTTTGAAATCAAGAAAAATAGGTTATAAATTCGTCGACGTTGGTACAGGTAACTCCATATAAAGTCGTCAAATCTAAAGCAACGTCGATGATTTACTGTGACTTGATAAAGACATTCAGAGAAAGAATGCCAGAGTTAGAAAATGGAACTCTCTTGGATGGTAAATCACACAAATATTTTAATAGGTAGTTTCTTTTTTATAAATATAATTAATCAGTTGTTATTAAATACATAAGAGAAACAGATTAAAATTGTGCGAGCATCATTTATTTTTACACGGTGTCATATGTACGAATAAATTATAATTCGGCTTCCCTTACCAATACCCGTCGTAAATCTGCTAAAGACATAATTAAAAGCTATATCTCACTAGGTGTCATGGCAGAGCATACTGTTAGCACTGTGCAATATAATATTATTATGTTGAGGCTGATTTATCTTCATATGTACCCATAGAGAAAGACATATGATCAGCCGCTGTATATTGGTATTTTAGATTATATTACAGCGTAAGCTGACTTTCAGTCCAACTTGATGCAACTAAATTGAGTACCAACTTAGGCTTTCGGTACCCATGGGTACTTCATACTTAATGAAAATGTTTATTCTGTAAATAGGATATCAGAATCACTTTTACACGTCATATTATAAAAAATAAGCGAGATGGAGCCGACATATCCTATCTGACTCCTGACCCTGAAAAGAAATGGCGAAACAATCTCAAGGGTCACTCCTTCGGTGCACCGTCTACACGATGTAACTACTACCTACATCCGGTTAGTCATCATCATCATCATGTGCCTAGCCTTTCTCCCAACTAAGTTGGGGTCGGCTTCCAGTCCAACCGGATGCAGCTGAATGGGTGCGTCTCATATCATATAAAGTTATTTGGTATATTTTCATTTCAATAACGTTCACAAGATGTAATAAACGTAAGTAATACCAACTGTTGATATAATTTCTTTGGATATAACATTTATATACTCTAAAACTTATTTCGTATAATGTTATTGGATATAACGTTTATTTAATCGAAAATCATTAGGCTAATCGTTAAAATATATAATATTGATACCATTTTTATGGTTAACACCCCGATTGAAAGCAATCCGACTCGGATGGGTTATATTAGGTTAGAAGGTTAAGGCGGGAGCGGAGCGGAGTGCCAGGTCCCCTCTATGTTGGTGAATCATTTGGGTTAGGTTTGGTTAGAACAGTGACCATTAACGCGCGAAGTCGAACGAGTGAAGCGAGCGTCCTGCGGGAGCGGCGTGACAGAAACGAATCGCTGCAAAACCGACTCCACGTAGTCTACTCCTAGAGTGTTATTTAAAATCGCGTAGGCGCGGAGGGGCGAGGCGGCCCGCGAGCTGAGTAGCAGGTGGTGTTAACACTGGCCGCCGCGGCTGAGGCTGGCCGGCTAAGCCGGCCAGCAAGGCGAAGCCGCGGTGCTGAGCGTGAAACACATCTGCGACGATAAGTTCGCATGGGACCGCCGGAGCCCCGCAGCGCCGGAGCAGTGACAGAAACCATGCCTGCTGCATGTTGCATGCTTGCTGCATGCTTGCTTGCATGCTGCATGTATGGTGTATGCTTGTTTGCATGCCTGCTGCATGCATGGTGAATGCTTGTCTGCATGCCTGCTGCATGCATGGTGTATGCTTGTTTGCATGTTTTTAACAGGGAAATAAAAACCACATATGTTCACAATCTTTGTGTTTTTTACTAGGCGTTTTATCAATTAGACTAAATAGGTTTTATGTCTTTTGAGTGGTATATCAAACGATATTATATTCAAAGTATGTTATGCTTATAAAAATTAGTTACTTTAAAATTATATCAATCGTTCATTATATTAACTGATCATTATATCAAATAAAATTATAGATTTAGTTGTTATATCTTGTAAATATTAGAGATTTTGTAATTATATCATATATTACTTACCCCAGCTGAATACCAGTATTTTACTTAGAGCGACATTAGGTTAGTAACTACTCATAATTATATAATTTGCAAGTATAAATAAATAACTAACTGGATTGTATAGGTAATAGTTATGTTTAGGTGGTATAATAAAATTTATATATTTTTTGGTTTGCAAAAAATTAACAGTGTTATACTACCTAAGTTGTTACCTAAGTTCAGTTCAGATGACTAGTAACAAATAAATAAATACTGACTCATTAAATAAGACAATGGACAGTCTCATTAGGTAGGTATTTCAAGAAATCTCAGTAACGTGAGTTTAAATTGTTTCTGACGAAGCGGAAACAGAATGAAGCTCATAAACCTTCTGTGTCAAATGTCAATGGCGATAACGAAACCGACTTGCACGAAAATAAAGTTTCTTGTAAACCCTGACATACACGATAGGAAATGCCGATCAACACATTCATTGGGATGTGTGGGAGTAGATTATTACTCTACTTACTACGTTCTTCAAGAATAATCTGTATGTTCATAAATATTATATTCATTAAATTATCTTATTTTCTTGTCGGCGTCGGTTTAGGTTGTGCGTTATTATGTCAAGATATCGGACAGTCTAAACAGCTAGGTCTAGAACCATTTAATTTTGCACGATAGTTCCGAGAAAGATTTTTGAAAATTCACCCTCTTATGGGGTTAAACAGGGGATGAAATTTTGTATGGAAGTTCGGCATTTTTGTCGATGGGAAATCCCACCGGGCACACGGCTTGTTTTATTAAAAAAATATAGGTGAGAAACAAATGATACTTACTTACCTATAAAAAAAATTAGCCGTTCAACATCCATCTTCCGTTCACTTTATAGGTTCATTCAATCAAACCAAGATTGTTCGGTGATCACTATCCTGGGGGTCTACTCCGATGTAGTATCGGCCGAGTGTTCGGCCGTTTCCTGCTACGAAGTTACTATTTGGTTCCGTCGGTTCCGATCCTACACTCCTACACTCTTTCGAATATTGACTATGGTCCCGACCCAACTGAGCCGATCCGAACTTTTTTCGCATTTTTCAATAATATTCGGTTCGGCCGTGTGTCGGTCCGATCCGAACATTCGCACTTTGCACTTCGGAGTAGGCGAGGCTACTTTCGTAACTAGTTACTACGTTAAGAGCTAGCTCTAAACGAAATAGGTACTTAATAGGCCCACAACAGCACAGGTCGCTTCCCGTGATGCATGCACACGACCAACAGGAGGACCTTAAGTTCTATGGGCATTTCGTACTCCGTATCACTAACGGACATAAGATTAGTTCGACGCCCAAACTAATAATGAATGACAACACAATTTGACAGCTGTCGCAACTCCCCGTGTGTTTTTGCCCATCCGAAATATTGAATTTGACACTTGTTTAGACGGGTCAACTATTTGCGGACGGGCCCGTTACTTTGTTTACAGACTTAGAGAAGAGACCCCTAACTCCGTATAGCCGAATCGATGAAAGACTCAAGTATAGACATTACTGTTCTAATGAATCTCTTTCCAACTGTTATTTCATTGAAATTGGCATCATAATTCGAAAATTCAAATTAGAATTGGAAAAACAAATTAGGTTTCAGATCCGAGTTTTTCCATCTCATACTTAGAATAATTCCAGTTCCAATTGCTACAAGATACTTTAGTTTTAAGAGTGCCCTAGACAAGATCATTTACAATCTTAGAAATGTAGATTTCTGTATCCTAAGTGACTTACAGATTATAATTGTCTAGCTAGGGTATAGATCATATCTGTAGGTCAGACAAGCAGCAGTCTACCTTCGAGGCATGTTAACGTGGAATACCTAATGGTACAAGCAAAATCACTATAATTAATTAATACCAATATATTATGATAAGATCGATGGAAGTCTTAACAATGGCATATAGCTTCTAATTGCTAGCTAGTTTATGAATGTTTCCTTGCACATGAAGAATACAAAGAAGGCAAGGTATCAAATTACTTCTAACGTCTACCTTGCGTTGTAAAAGCACTTTCCTCTGTATGACTATATTATTATGCTTAAGTTCCAAACGGAACCGGGAAGTATGGCAGAAACCAGGGAAGACCTAAGTCCAGCAGTGGATGATTCCGGGATGAAATGATGATGATCATGATAAAGTGTCCATCGAGCTATCAAAAATCATAGGTTAAAGGCAAATTCAAGGCTTTGTCTTTCCTTCAACGGCAACTGATTCGTTGAACTCTTACAAGAGCATCAGTTCATTCACACATCTCGATTTGCAAGTTTAATTGCACAAGTTAACGGCCGCGACCCGCGACCGACTCGCACTGCGGAAACAGGCACAACTTGAACTTGCTGTGAGTTTTACATACTCATAGGCCAACTTGACTTAACAAATAAATATAACATTATTTAAATTTATTAATAATCTACTTAATCTTTGTAACTGGCAATATTGTAATGGGATAAGGCTTATTTATCTACACTCATATTATAACGAGGAAAAATTTGTTTGTTTGTTTGTATGTAGGGGGTTATCTCTGGAACAACCAGTCGGATTTGGAAAATTCTTTTTGATAGCCCAATTCTTGAGAAAGGCTACCTAACATCGCGCTAGGACCCTTAGGAGCTGAGCATAAACAAAATAAGTCACAAATAATGCTAAGCAAAAACAAAGTAAAAGGGCGGGCAGGCGATGCGATGCGAGGAGCTGGGTCGGGAACAAGAAAATTCACGCGGATGAAGTCGCGGGTAGAAACTAGTTTGTAACTAAAAGTGACACGGTCACAATATAATACAATCAATTCCAATTAATTTTAATTTTAATCCTTCTAATTATTATTACACGACTACCCAAAAAGGAGTGTAATGTATTCAGTATGATGTATGTTTGTTTGTATATATGTATGTGAGTTTCTTTTTATTACACGACAGCCCAAAAAGGAGTGTAATGTATTCAGGGTTGATGTATGTTTGTATGTATGTATGTGAGTTTCTTTATTCCACCATAACTTTTAAATGCCTGAACAGATTTGTATGTATGGGGTATCGTTAGAATCCTTACATCATCCCGAGTGACACTGGCTATATACTTTTTTTAAATAATTCAATATGGCGGCAGTATGGCTCCATTTCCAAAAAGTGAAAAAAAAAAATATGTTCAATTATTACAATATGGGTATCAAATTGACGGCCTTGATGATCACATTCCAAATTTATATAATTTATGGGTACCAGTTTTACTTAGGTACGAAGTACGTGCAAAACAAACATTTCATCTTTGGCTGTGCAAACGATTTAATCAGACTTTAGTAAGACTGAGAATGTCTAAATGAGTGAATGGTTTCGTAGATGATTGAGTTTTAGAATTCTTTCATCATCACACCGTCACACGAGTAATGAATAAAGCTTGTCACTAAAATGTATTAAATAAAAATAAATAATTAAAAACACGACTGCCCTGCCAAAAAACGAACTAAAAAGTAAATAAAAAACAAGTTGTATTCCCAGACTAAACAGATAAATAAAATTGTCATTGCAGTCGGAGGACCTCTTAGATTAAAAAGTGTTTCACAGAATGGTCCCCCGACTGCATTGACAATTTTATTTATCTGTTTAGTCAGGGAAAACAACTTGTTTTTTTCTTTTTAGTTCGTTTTTTGGCAGGGCAGTCGTATTTTTAATTTTTTTTAATTTATTGTTAGTGACACAATTGTTTAAAATTTCGCAACTAATGTTTGTAAACCAGTTAGTTCATGGTGAAACATGTATACCTTTTCCTAATGCATGGACAATGGACATCCTATGTACCGTGTTTCTGACAAGTAATTACTTTGAGTTTGAGACGGGAACATGTCTAAGGCATTAGCGTGCGTTTGCGTGCTAAGTGACGTTTATTGATCTCGGCCTCAACTCTCAAACTGTCATCTTGTAGAAGTAAACTTGAAACATTTAAAAACATTGATAACAAATTGCTGATCGATATAAATACCGACTTAGAAAACGGTAGTATCGCCACGATAACATTAACGTGGTCAAAAAATCACGTCTTCTTGTACTTATCAAAAGTGAACGTAGCATAACACGATTTTCATAAAAATAATTATGTACACATACTTAATTATAACATATCTAGGTTCTAATTGTGTATAAATGAATATTAAATGTAGTAGATAACCACTGATGGTAATCTAGATTTATTGCTAGTGATCATTATGCTCTACATTTTTTTTAATTTTTATTTTTATCTTCACAAATTAGATTCTTATACTGGCTAGGTATTACTAAGTTGGCATGTACATTTAACAATGCTTATTATATTAATGTTTTTTTTTACATACGAAGTTAAGTACGAATGTAGTTAGGCACTAAAAAGTTGTTATAAAGAAACGGTCCAACTGGAACCGTGCACCTAGCGCACCTATATGACATTTCATAATTGCCCATGTAGGTTTATCTTCTAATACAAAAAAATCAATGTTTGTTTGTTCGTATTTTATGCGCTGCCATACCATGTGCGATAAAACTTTGTCAACTTATGGCTAGCACTTGTGCGAAAGTTAAAGGTCTATCAAAAAAATACACGGACAAAGTCGCAGGCAGAAGTTAGTGTGAAATTATTTTTTTTGTTTTTTGACATAGAACTTTGCTTCGGTCGATCATCTTCAGGACTAACTTTAAAAGTTAGTTCTCAGATCAAGGACAAGGATCTATGATCTCAATGGTAATCGAGTGTTTTAATAAATAAATTCATTAGATTAGTCGTAGAATGTCGCTATAGCCAGGAAGTGGCACTGCTAATCTCGATTTATATTATTATTGAAAACTAAATTGGTTAGTGAGTAAATTAATTATATGCGTATTTATAATGCTACCTCTGTTTTATACATAAAACAGGTATTTAAAGCTATTCAGCTGATATTATTGTCTTCTTTGCATAACAAATATTTTATTCCTATAATCACGTGAATGAGTAACGTTTCCTGTTGGTCAATGCGAAGAAGCTTTTTGCACAATCAGGAAATACTGATATATTCCTCATCCCGAACTTTTTTTACCCAGGCAACTACCCTAATAGAGTTATTAGGGTAGTTGCCTGGGTAAAAAAATAATAATTATATTTAGTCCGTCAGTTAGATTATCGAAAAATAATGGACACGTATTTTTTCTTTTATCAATCAAACAAAAAATGGCAAAGATAAAGCGCGTCTAAATTTGGGAGTGTGGGGTCGTGACGTCACTTGCTTTCAAAAATGTCGCAAGCAAGTGACGTCACGCGGAACTTTAACGGGAGATATCTTCATAATTTTTTATATAATTGACAAAAGAAAAAATACGGGTTCAATATTTCTTGATAATCTAACTGACGGACTAATTAGATTTTTTTTGGAAAATAGCCTATTGTTTTCATTTTAATTGAAATACTGACTCTACACAATCAATTGTTGAAATTAAGACAGAGTCACAATTAAATCACCAACAGTGATTCTGCAAATCGTAGATGACTCAAAATAAATCAACAAATGACTTAAACCTTTTTCTACTTATCAGGGTTTTGTATTTTTTTCAGACTACCTACTGTGGAAAACCATGTTGCATACATAATGACCTGTAGAGACCTTTGGATGTAGGTATCGGGTTTCAAATAGGTATTTCTTGCGATGGATAATGTGGTGACATGTTTTTAATAGACAAACTATACATAAGCAAAATTCGAATGTTAATAGAATTGTTCGCAAATAAAAAAATACTGATTGCTGAATAGTTTTTTTGACGTAAGAAAGTGCCTTAGCCCTTCGTACCTTATGGATTGGAGATATCAAATGAGTTAATAGTAGTGACTTTGTACGCACATTGAAACACACATGAGTTTAAAATTTTCTAACTTTATTATTTAGAATAAAATTTGCCTTATTATACAGATTTTTAAGCAAAACTGTGAGAATAGAGTATTAGCTGGTTAGGCTAGAGGATTAAATTCAATTAATGTTTATCGCAATCCATAATGTACACATACAGGTGGCACGTATTAAAAAATAGAATCAATTAGGACCCTGTCGGACACAGCAACATTTTAAATATGTAAGTAGATGAGAGGAAGAAAACTTTTATGATTTTCCTTGTAAATCAACTCAATGTCAATCTTATCGACATAATAATACATTTTTTACAGATAATTAATTTTGCGACCCGTATACTTCTTCTGGAAGTCATTAGAACATTATTCAATGTTCATGTTTTTTTAACTATTATCTGTTAAGTAAATTTTAAGTAAAAAGAACGTAGGTAAACAATTATAATAAAAAGCCTTAATAATTTTGAAAAAATGTTTACAACTAGTGTTTCAAGATTACCTGTAAATTTATCCAAAATTTTCCATTTGCAATTTCGTATGCTCAGTTCAAAAATAAAACCTACAGGCATGCCTGTAAATCAACGACCATGCAGCCCGCGAACTACGTATTTTAACATTGTCATCATTTTATTGAAAACATTTTCGTTATTCAGAAAAGAGAATAAATGTGAAATCATATGTAGCTACCTCAATGTCACAATAATGGATTACTCTGAACTCTCTGCCCTGAAGTACCTCAGAATGAACCTGCTTTATTACAATGGCAATAAAGAACAAAGAAAAAAAACAAAACTGCCTCGTGTGGCCATTTTTAAAAGACAAGAAGTAGTATGTAACTATTAACTAAATGGTAAAAACAGAAATAGGCAATGTTTGTTAAATTAATCTGTTAAAAAAGACATCTTATTACAGTGAATTCAGGAAAAACTGCTGTCGGTACTGTATGTAAGACGGAACTCGGATCGAGCGCAACCGTGCATACTCGTATATTCACCAAATACGATCGCTAAGGGTGCCTACAATTTTGCTCGATTTAGGACGATAGTTTTGTCGATAGATATGCTGTATTTTGATAATCAATAAGGTCTGTCAGCTTCTTACAGATTTTTTTATTTTATTTATCGGTACTATGGCCTGTTTTAGAAAGGGAAATATAATTACCATGTCGATCGTCTGTTGCTTACACATTTACTCGATCTTGTTTGATCACATGTGTCGATCGTCAAAAATCGACCAAACCTGTAGACATGAGTTTCTAAATTCTAGGGCCTTTAGTTTTATTATTATTATGTGTTATCATCTGTATCTAAGATTGCTGGTTAAGCTGTAATTGGCGACTGTGTAAGTACACGGCTATTGTACTTAAGTTATATTAAAAATACAGAAGGTGTTGTGGTGTACCTTAATAAGTAAATAAAGTCGTGCAGGAATTAAATTCAGTGTTGCACAACACTTCTTCTATTCCTATATCCTAAGACATACTTACGGAAATAACAACATAACCGAAAAACACTATTAGGAATTACACTAGTACTACGGATAACCTAAAGAATGGTGGCTGGGACGGACTGGATGCGAAGGGCGGAGGACAGGGTGTTGTGGCGCAGCCTGGTAGAGGCCTATGTCCAGCAGTGGACTGCGATAGGCTGAGTTGACAGTACTATGGCTAGAAATAGAGATCTTGACTTGTCAGAAGACGCTACGAGTGCTACATCCTCTTAGCAAGAGAAAGGCTTTCTTCTGCTACGCGGTCGAAGCACCACAAAAAACTCGTGCTATGTAAAGAAAAATAACTACAGCTCGTCAGTGCCTCATCATAATTACACTCATTTACTTTTCTTGTTGCTCTTAGTTTCAATCAATATCATTATTGTTATGATGACCGTTATAAAGTGCTGCGTTGCTATTGATGACTGATATAATCGTACATCCGTAGCACTGTGAACTCTACAGCTACACACAAACAAACGACAATTAAAAAAAAAAAGACAATTAAAGACGTTTACTCTTACAACCATGCCTGCTAGTAGCTAATTAGGTCTGTCTTCTGAACTAGCTAATTGTAACTTCCTTCTAATCTTGGGAGGTGTACTTATTATTCGTCTTAGGCCGGGTGCAGACTACAAAGGCTTCACTGAAATTAAAAAAATTGAACTTTTCAAAATAAAATGGAACATTGAAGAATTTTAAGAATGCTTAAAATGTTTGAAAACTATGAAGTAACTTCATAGTTTTACTAAATTGGGAATGTCTGAAAACAATAGAAACTCGTAATAATTAATGAATGCTAAAAAAAACTTTAATCTTAATCCATTCATCCATTAACTTAAAGGACCATGACAAAATTAATCATAAAATCTTTTCATACCTACCAAGTCCCTTCATGAAATATTCCATCAATAAAGATTTACAACAATTTAACTTTTTGGTAACCCTAGCACAAGCACTGACCGCGTAAATAAATGCACAGTATTATCGTCTTTATGAGTAAGAAATATCGTATATAATAGCTTACACTATTTATTTTTGACAAATAATTACAATGATCATGATATTATATCGTACGGAAAAGAGAATCGACGAGTTAACATAAATAAGTTGAACCGATGCTTGCGAGGCACAGTATGTGCTGAGCTCTTGTGCCAAAAAGTAATAGATTATACGTTACCAGTAGCATTGTTTTAATTATATTTAAAGCTTATTTAAGCAAGAATAAAAAAATGTTTGCAGTAAATAGTTTTGTGGTTCTTCTCTTCGTGTACGTCGCTAATTGCGAAGATGCATTTTTACGTAAGTTAAAAAACATGTGACAGACTTTTTAAATTAATTTAACAGAAATAAGTATTTATTTATAAATACCATGTAAAATATAATTATATTTTAAGAAGAATTTATATAAAAATAAACAGTTCATTATAGTTGATTATACAATCTAAATAAGTTTTTTTTTACGGAAAAACTATAGAATTTTTCCAACAATTTTTTGTTGTCTCTCATCTCAGTCATCTCAGTATCAGCCATAGGCAGCTACAGAAATTTCCTTACAAAAAAATTTTCATTCTAACTCCAGAGAGGCTGGGTTCGTGTCCGGTTGATAGCAATACTTTCTTTTCTCCCTATTTATTGCATTGATTTAAACACAATTGGCAACTGGCTTTAACCATGAATGTGGTGGCCGCACAACTCTCTCTACTCCCGGAAAAATGAAGACGTGATGAAAGAATTTTAATTTTTAAATGACGGTGCGGTAGTCTTTCATCACACATTTTATTCATTATCAACAATAGATTTTCAATAGATTATTATCATAACTTTGTTTATAAGCACAGTCACGTAATATGACTCATACTTGGAATATAATAATTATGTGACCTAAGTTACTAAAGTTTAGCAACAAAGTTAAATAAACACGTGTAAGTCAATAAAAAGGTCCTGTTAATGATCTTAAAACAATGTACGAAAACTTATTAATTGCAATGTACTCGTAATTTGCACCTTTGAGGCATTATAGGTAACTTCATGGTTCCTACAATGTCGTATTTTCTTTTCTGTTATATTAGGACAAGTAACCTTCCAAGTCTTAGAATTTTGGCTTCTTAATTAACCCGCAACTGGGGATTATGACAGTGAGGACATAGGGTCATGAACATTTAACTATTCAAAGGAAATTGAGAGACGCTTTTTGTGCTCTCAGCCTCAAAAATATTTTAGATCGCCATAGTTATGGCATTACCTACGTCAAATAACGGATTTAATTACACAGTTTTGGCACTTCTATAATTATGTCCTAACCAGACCGATATACTAAGCAACAAACATTACAACCTAACCAAAAAAAGATGCGTTGTAGTCCCTAGCAGTAGAATTATAGTAGTTATACGATGGATTTTTGATTTTTTGAGACAGGGCAGCAAGGGCCGGTTCTTACCTTAACCGTTGTAGCTACAGGAAAATGTTATTATTTATCCACGTTAATTTCTTACGAAATGTAGGTACTTGGGAAAGAAGTTAAGTTCTTACGAAATGTATGAGAAAACTTTTTTTTGTAATTTGCGACAGCGGCAGCCCATCTCAAAAATAATCAAAGAATCTGTAGGCTGAATGTGGTATTATGTAGAAGGAAACATAAAACGTTGGTTTATATTCGTAGGACCAAATGGAGGAACTAGTGTTTAATCAGCATTTATTAGGGCTAATATTCTTCATAAAAATATTGTTAAAGTACTTACCTACTCAACTATTTCAGTGCGACCAAACACTCCCCTAAATATAAAAGCAGCATAACAGTTACGATATTGTGTACTATAAAAATAATCGCTGATTCGGATCTCTGATAGGATCGCAAATACGTGCGTCAAAAGAAGTACAGCCTTGCTTGCTTTTCAGATAAAAAATAATTGATTGTGACACATCCTAGGGGGTCGGTTGCACAGCTTCTCAAAGACTAAACCTCTCTCTACTTTGTAAAGGTATCTAGGTAGATAGAGTTTATATAACTTCTTAGCAGATTTTTTTTGATCAAGTGTTTATAGGTATATAAACTTTGGATGAAACAAAGCTATGTAGCTAACTTACGAATTTCTTATTTGTTAACCTATTTTGTATATTTAATTAAAACAACTTGAATTTAAATATTTTATAATATGTATAAAAAAAAACATAACTTATATACTGATTAAATTAACTGCAAAAAAAATACTACAGAAACCAAGAGGCTCCATGGTCGGTCGATACAGGATAGTCAAGTTCAGAATGAAATCGAAAGTTCAAAAATGTTGGCAACTCATAAAATATTTGCAAGGTCGCGCAGAATACTAAAATCTCTTCGACAGTTATCCTTGTGCAGTTAACACTTCAGTAAAACCATTAAAGGAAAAAAAACTTTATGCTTTTTATGTCGTGCCAAGACTATACCATTGAAAATTTTAAATCTTCCTTGGAATTCTGGAAGGCTTTCAATGAGAACGAATATTCGAAAAATATCAATAAGCGCAATAATATTTCAAAACATCGCCTATCTCATGCATATTAAGTACTAAGCATTTTGCTAGTTTAACACAATATCAGCCCGCGACAATCAGTAAGCTCTTCAATTGAGAAGTCCTAATTTTTTAAAGAGGTCCCTAAGGAAGATTCTCGGACCCCCATTATTTTAATTTCGCAATAATAATTTCTCCTAATGACTGATGATGACAAATGATGTCGACTCCAAACCCAGGATTGTATACATAAGATTGAGATTGATTAAGATTGTATCCTTGTTTGTAAATAACATTGTCTTCAAAAAAATATAGAAGGAATCTGAGCAAAAACATATCACTCAGTAATTTCCTTACCACATAGCAAAGGCCACATCTTATACAGTATTAAAGGCAATTAGTACCTATGTGATTAATGTTTTTATCTTATCTCGTAAATGATTAATTGATCTTCGATATTCTAATAAGGAACAAATTGCATAAGAATTAATATACATTTCTTTTAGCAGACCTTCAAGGTTCACTAAGAGTATTGAACTCTCAAATTAACAAACCTAATTAAATTTTATAAGATGGTAGATACAAATCAGGAATTGAAAAAATCTGTTGCAAAAACCGTATTTGACAGAGACGGGAATTTACTGATAAAAATAGATCTAGATTTTTCACATACTTAGGTAGGTACTTAGTTAAAATAAATACAATGTTACGTCGCTTTGGCTTGTGTACGCATTCTTTGTAATTCTAATTTAGTCATTAGTATTGTTACATACTTTACTGTTTTTGTACTCAGTTTCAGAGTCTAATTACCAAATACCTTTGTGAGTATGTACCTAATTTTTGTTGACAAAAATAGTTTATTGACACTCGAATTATACAAAAGTTAAAATTGCTCGCCCTTTTAAAGAAATATGGCACCGACATCAGTATCATTCTAACAGCGGGGTTTTGTAAAGAGATGGATGCACTCAGCAAAGAAAGCGACGACACGACAGCAAAAATGAAATCGATAACTCAGTTGATTGTACACATGTCGTGTACACGGCTAGGATATAGCTATACGTTTCTGGTCTAGCTTTCTGAACTGATTGTTTAAAGTTGTACCAATGGGTATTTTTGATTATTTCATAAAATTAAATACCTTACTAATAAAATAGTTAATAGATTGAATAAAATATTCACCATGCTTAAAAATGAAGTAACATTTTGTCTACAATCGTCTATTACTGTCGTCTTCCAAATTCCCGAACATAAATGTTCCATATTTACATAATTATAATAATCATATCGAACATTAGGTGTATTCATTACTATCTAAAGTATACAATAGCTGGAACTTAAACCAGCAGTAGATACCTTTGCGGCCATACCGCCCGCAAAGGTCTGCTATCTACCTAATTGGATTCATTGGTTTAACTTATCTAGATAGGTATACCTAACGTTATATCCAAGTTCCCACTGCCGCCCACATACACACACTCCTGCTGCTCGCACTGCTGCTGTTCCTGCTACTCTGCTGTGTCCTCTTCATCACCGTTTCCACCATTCACTCATGGCGCAGTTTGTCTTCTCCAATCTACCTATTTAAGCATTATATTTTTTGGTTCGAGGTTTCTGCTATACTCATCACAGGCCACATTATACATTCGGTACTAATACCTTCCTATCCCTTTCCTATCGAATAAATGCCATCAATCAAACAAAATCGAAACGGATTGATTTTGTTTGTTTAATCGGAGTTTGACCAGGTGACCGATACGTGATCGGTATGACAATCAATCATCAACGTCGCGTCCGTCACGGTTGATGTGGACACGCCGCGTGTGTTGAATGTCCTAATATGAGTTATTGAGTTATTAAAATGGAGATATGTACCTATGTACATAAGGAAGACGCCCTTATATATTTACCGAAAACAAACTAGAAGAATGTAATCCAAGTTACATTACGTACCATAAAAACAACTATTCTTTTAAACTCATTTTTGTTTATGCAAATTTCCACGTGATTTGAACTTGGGGATTTCTCACGTTTCGAAGAAACAATTGCATCAATACCACAACATATTGTCTTCGATTAAGTATTTATAAATCAATATGGTAATATGTAGGTATAGGTATTAAGTAAGCGCCTGAGGCGTAATACAAATAACTATACCTAGATATGATAAGTCCGTAACCATTGTAAAGAAAACAAACTTCTTACTACTTTGGATTTTCAAATTCAGGATATAGGACTCAATCAATATTGAGTAACTCTAATCCAACTACTACAAGCCATTCTGTGAAGATCGCCGCTTCACTTAGCCTGAGGGCGTTCTAACTTAGGGACTAACTACACGCACGCGTACGCATCCGTAAAGCTGAACGGATGCGTGTGCATTCCATAAAAAATTGTAGTTTTCTATGGACAAAAGCTGAACAGAGCTGAATAAGTGTGGTTAGTCCCTTAGCCGACGTTCGCACAGACGTAAAAATATCGCGGCGGGTTTTTTCACGCACTGTATTCTCAATGCTCTGCTCAACAGCGAGAGTTGAAAATCCAGTGTACGATAAAACCCGCTTACGATTGCAGATTCGCGATATCCACGATGATAGTGATATTGACTAACATTTATTATATTAACTCATCTTGCAGTAGATTTGAGTTCCCAACAAGCTACAGCATTATGCCATAAAAAATAACAATTAAACACTAAGTTGACTAAATGACCAATATTATCAGAAAATAGCTCATTATGTCTGCGTTATAGTTATAACCCATAGTTAGTTAAGATTTACAACTAACAATAAATTGTCCACATTATTATTTATTCAAGACAAGCTATTGTTTCATCTTCATCATCATTACGGTTTCTCTAATTATGTCTTTTTATTCCTTGAGAAAAATATGATTAACCCTGTAGCCCCGAAGGGTGAACAGAGTTGGACCTGCAGTGCGATTCTGTAACCATCTCACCGTGAAAACTTAGGTGAAGTGAGCGTGGAGTGATCCAACTAATACTAGGGATTGATACTATTGACAGCTCTCTCTAAGCTCACTTCACCTAACTTTTCACGGTGAAGTTTTACAGAATTGATCGGCAGTACACTCACATTCCGCACGTTATGTTTCAAGTACCTATCATGTGCCTACCTAATAGGGGGCGAGCCTATTGTCATCTACAGAGCACAAGTCCCGACTCGACAATGTATCTAAGTAGGTACCTAGCAATTCATTGTTCATAAAAAACATAACATCCCGCCTTGTTTCCCTGAAGGGTTGGGCAGAGGTATACCTTTAGTATACACCAACATTTCGTTTATAAAAATAGACGCATAAAATGTGATTTTTCCATTTCAGCTTCCTACATCACACCATGTGACTTCAAGAGTGACAAATTCACCGAATGCGTCAAAGAACAAATTGAGATCGCTCTTCCGAAATTCACGAAGGGCATCCCTGAAATGGACGTCCCATCGATAGATCCTGTTCACTTGAAAAACATCGAGATAGGAGGCAACGGGCTGAATCTGACTTTCACCGAAGCTGCTATGCATGGGATTAGCCAGTGCAAATTGACGGAATTGAAGTAAATTGAACGACACATTCCCCTTTATTCATAAATGTTGCTTAGCGAATGTTTAACCATACATTATTGACGTTTAAACGTCACTTAACTTTAATCATCGTTTATAAATAAAACCCTTAAGGGCCGGTTGTTTCAAACGGTTGCTGTTACTCGCTATTATTTGACGTACGGCAAGGTCATCGTTTCGTAATTATAATTTGAAACAACGCTTTTTTTGGTTTACGATAGTTACCGCATTTTTGACGTATACGCGTGCGTCAAGTGGACGTGTAACAACCCGCCCTGTGACACGTTGTTTAATAATTATTGTGATTTTTGTGGTACTTAATTACCCGTGCCAATGTTTATGGAAACTAAAGAGATAAGGAGACCCATTGTTGTCCACATCCCAGTATTACAGTGTTCTTTGTTCGCTTTTCATCTGATTTATTCATCCTACATGACTGTTTTTATTTCTGTTCACGTAGGTAATAGTAGGTACCTACTTCTTGTTTCCACAAACAAGACCTTGTATGCTGAAGAGCCAAGTCCGGAAGTATTTTCTAACCTGTATCATTTAATCGATAAACAATTATCATTCAAGACTACAGGCTGTTAGGTAGAAGGACTGACACATTTTTTTTTGAGGGATTGGGAATGTCATTTGCTAGTACAAAATTGTTTTATTTTTCACTTTTATTATGATTTTTTTTATTGTAATTTTTCGTTCCTTAACACAATTTTACGTCTTTGGAAGCATCTGAGTTATTTTCTACAACCAATTGTATCTACATAAATGTACATTGCAGATAACACCAAAAATTATTGCGCTCTAAAACAACCACAAACAAAAAAGTTGTGACGATAAGTATTTCGGGTGATTAAAAACAAACTTATCATTATCTCAATTACCTACCGTGACACTTAAAACGGGTGTTATAGGTGAAAACTAGTATAATATGACACTGCTATCCCTAAGAAAATTGTGTCAGTCGTTCTACCAAACAACCTGTATATAAGTTATGAAACGGCAAGACCACGCTACACATTGTATGCAAATTTTCGAACTCTTGGATACCTGTGGACTAAACTGCACTGATTGTCTATGCGCATGAGTAACGCAGAATCAATACAATAGGCACAATGCAATAATTCCATGTCACAAATCATACACGTGTACCTATAATGTAATTGCTTATAAACGGGTTCCGCGATATTTTATATTGGCAATTTGTCGAAGATTGCATTTTTCTACTAATTATGGGTAATTTGTTGTTGTGGTACCTACAATAAAACTAATTAAACTATGGACATTGACTTTTACGTTGATAAAGTATTACAAGAATTGTTATTAGAATCGTGTCACTTCCGTGTCGTGTAATCACATTCCTGAGATTCATTACATTTCTGAGATTATTTCTTTGGGGACCAGACTGGGTAGAGATTGTCTATGGAAATTAGATTGGCGACATAAACCATTTAAAGTATTTGTTGACATGTCGCCCCTTACTATGTTAAATATTGGGCATAACAATAGGATTCTACAAAGTTATTTTAAATTCGCTAAACTCCGCAGACGCGATGGGTATCACTATCTAAGCACGATGAAATATTTAAATATTAATATTGCATTTATATTTTTTTTAACACGTTGACTGCCAGACAGTCGAAAATCTATGGTTGGCGTGGGTTGGCGGTCACCGGTGACCGCGGTGGCAGTCAATGCCTTAAAGATTTGTTGTTTTTTTTTGGGAGATCAACGACCGCTGTTACGATGAGCTGAGAAGAACTGTTTTCTTACGTTTTATCGTTTTAAGACGTCGATACCTATCACGACAGTGAAGTTTAGAAAAAAAAATGGTTTTTGAAACTGATATTTCAAGTGACTACAACAACTGCTTATTTTTTGTTTGATCATGTTTAGATGTCGGTACCCATCGCGTCTGCGGAGCTTAGCTAGCCAATTTAAAATAACCCTGTATATCGTTATTTAGGCTCCCATATTTATTTAAAGAAATTTTTGCTATAACTAATAATCGTCGAAGACAATGATCATTGTCTATAGAATTTATGTCAACGTCTGGTTTTTGACCCTATATTTTACGTTTCAGGGCAGAGTTCAGTAAAATCGAGGGGTTATTCTCATTGTCATTCAAAGGCAACTTGAGTTTAACCGCTCAGTACGTAGCTGATGGCAAAATCCTAATTCTACCGATCCAAGGAAATGGAGACGCATTTGTTGATGCACGTAAGTACAACCTACGTCATATACAATTCTTTTGAATTATGCATAGCTAATATGTGGTTTTGCTTTCCGTGTTAAGCATAGTGACAACATATTCAAGTTAGTTTGATGTATTTTGTCTAAGACTACACACCACACACCTACCACACACCACACATACCCACACATACCCACACACCGCCACATACCTACCTAGGTAGATACTCGAACTTTTGGCGTAAAGTTTTACATAACCTTTTGTTTTTCGGGGGGAACCCTTCAAAAGGCACCCAACCTCCTGGGAGTCTGGGATTTTTACCTCACTAAAACCACCCCGGTGATCACCAACCGCACAGAGGGGCGGTCCCGGTTCCGCTTAAAAAAACAATTCCGGAACCCCCCCTGCGCAACGCCTGTAAGGCACATCCCTGGGAAGACTGTAAAGGGGCCTTCCCTAAGCCTCGCTATGCACGGCAGCACGAGACCACTGTGCCACCGTCTTCCCTTACATAGGTACCTACGGCAGTTTCCAATGCTGCAGTATCATCAATTTCATGAACCTTTTAAGGGAGGCGCCGCTGACGCGTGCACTCCGCATGCACATCCTCATAAGAAGGAGACTTACATATTCTGTTGTCCTCTGAGTGGATTCACAAGGAATGCATTGTTTGTAATTTGTTATACATATATACTTAGATGTTAGTATCGATTAAGTTAGGATAGGCGCATTTATCGCATTGGGTTATCCAGTAATGGAAGATGTAAGTAGATAAATGAATTTTTGAACCTGGTTTACCAGTTTCTACATTCAAATTGACTGCATTCCATTACGATTTCATCTTGCAAGCTAACCTTCAAATGTAGATAGAGATAGAAAACAAATAACCTATATGAAAATTAAACAACCTACTAAAAAATATTACTACCGCAATCCACAGAGGGTGTCGAAGTGCACATCGACAGCAAACTGGTCCACGATAAGGACGCCAATGGCGACCACTGGAAGTTAGCTGCGCCGAAGTTCAAGTACACAATCGAACGCACCACATTCGACTTGAAGAACCTGTTCAACGGGAACAAGCAACTTGGTAAGTACCTGGGAATTAATTTCTAAAATGAAAGGAAAATACAAGTGCCTGGACCGGTCAGGGAGACAAAACGTGTTTAAGTAACTGGCCTAGTTAATCTTTCTTTGTCGTGTTGTTATTCCAATTTGAAAACTACGTTTTGAACTTTTCACTGAAGTCAGCCAGCACGATGCACAATAATTCAAAAACACAAAAAAAAATAACGGATGACTCATTTTAGACCTTGAATGCAAGCGACAAGCAAAGGCTTCTAACCTATAACAGTCCAGCACCCTAATTACGTAACAGACTATCTACCACAATCTGAATCATTTTGAAGGATATTGAGAGGTAATATATCGCTTCATGTGTTCAAATAAATTAACTGCTCAACAACGTAAATAGGTAACACAATGAATGTAAAAATGAAAGCCATTCCTACTGTTAGTTTGTTACGCAATTAGATATTCCCGCTTTTTTTATATCGAGGCTTAAAATAACAAGGGGAAATTCTGGCAAAAACAAATAAATAATGATTTTGTTCCTATCAGTTTTCACGTAATAAGGTAACAAGGCAGAAACGCAACAAACTATAATAGGAATAATTTAGTATGATTATGGACCCTCGGCATCGTAAATTATGCCTACTATCAATGCAAACGCCATGACTATATAGGAAGGGACCTTTGAATAAGGAAAAATAACCACAAAAATCAAGGTTATTTTACCCTGCCACTTCCCTGTATCACGAAGTAAGAAAAAAGGAAGACCTCAGCGAAATTGGTTCAAAATATAGAAAGACAATTATTTCGTGTTTTTACATATTTACCTATAGGTGCTACCTATGTATGTTAGACACCAATTAAATACTCGTAGTACAGAATGAAGCGATTAGTCAATGTATCTATTAACAATTTTAATATCTAAATAACATTAGCAGATTTAAGCGCAAGTTTCACGAATCAACGAATGGTATAGTAACTTGAAAACTTGATATACCCACATATGAATCAAATTTTTTTTTTAATTCTGATTTGTATTGTCGTCAACCGGGTGCAAGTCCATACTCCAGGCAGCTAGGTACTGGAAAAATTTCTAATGGAAAATCTCAATTCCATAAATGCGTTGGTAACACCTATAAATAAATAAATAAATAATGGTAGTTGCACGTATGATCCGTGATTAATAGTGTTTTTTTATAAAGGGGCCTACCACATAGCTGTCAACTGCACATTCTGTACATCAAACTTTACACCCGTTATTTTTCCTCAGCGGATACAACCCTTCAGTTCGCCAACGAGAACTGGCAGCAGTTGATGGACGAGCTATCCCCGCCGGCTATCAAGCAGATTGTGCGCACCTGCGTGAAGGCTATAAACAAGTTCTTCTCCAAAGTCACCATCAACCAAATTATTAAAGGATATTCAGAAGAATAGACTATGCAGTGATCTAATTTAAGAGGTGTTAAGCTCGTCATTTATTATATTTAAGGCTGCTGATTTTCGACGACTCCCAAGCCAAATCCCATGTTTAAAAATGTTCAAAATCTAGACGCAATCTCATTAGCGACAATCAATGTCATAAATGTAGGGAAACTAGGGAAAAGCCATCTTGAAATTGGGTTGCGAAAGTACTTAAAATCACGGGAATTACCCTTCAAGTGTTTTCCAAGGATCTCTGATAAAACAGCATGATGAATGACGAGTTTCTGTTCCGATCAATTTTCTAGAATGTTGTTAATAATTGTAGTGCTTCAAACTTTTTGTCACGTGATTTCTTCGGGTTAATAAGATGCACGAACCAAATGCTTGTTGTTACCTACGTAAAATCATTAATTATTCTATAGGCCAACTCTAAGATAAGATTCGCAGTTTTTAGTGTGTAAAAAGGTGATGTTATTTACAAATAGGTTAAACATAAATTAATAAATATTTTTTGACCAAACGTTGTGATTATGTATTATTTTATTAGACCTGGAACGACGTGTGGATCGCCCGGAGGACACGGTGGAGCATACGGTGGAGGTCTGCCCGGCTTGGGCGGAGCACCGCCGTGTCCTCGTGGCGGCGATCGCTCGCGTCCGGCCCTGGTCCAGGCCATGGTACGGAGCGAGAGTGCATGGCAGGCCGTCACCTCCTTCAGCGAAGCAGTAATGCTCGCGAAGGAGGAGGCGGAGTGCGTGAGGGAGAGGCAATTTCTGCGCCCTCACGCCCCTAGCCGCCGCAGGAGACGCCCTGGCGGGAGTCAACAGCCGACTCCCGGCCACCGTAGGCGCGGGCTTGCGGGCGGCGAGCAATGAGCAGCTTTCCGCCCGGTAAGGACCAGGCCCGGGTCGACGGCGCGTTGTGTTCCACGCGCACTTCAAAGAGATGTCAGCACGTACTGACGGGGTCCGCTAGGGCCGATGCCTGCCAGGGCTGCGGGTTGTTCGAAAGAGATACCGTGGTTCCTGGCACAGGCAACTGAAGGAACACGGGTGGGTTTTAGTCAGTAAAAGTCTGACACGCCCTCCCGCTCCGCCCAGAGCGAGAGAAGTCATACGATGATTTCCCACCTAACAAAAAAAGCTGGAACGACTGACTGGTTTGAATTTGCTACTTTCTATAGGTACGCTGTATTTGTATGTCAAAGAAAGGAATAACTTTTCCTAGTAGCCACAAAACTATTGCAGAAATTATCGATAGATCCAAACCAACCGAACCTGTTATGAAAAACATAAGTTCTCATATAAGCAATTATATAACGTTTAAGTAATAAAAATGCTCAAAATAATGTATTAGAGCTAATATAATTTTCCACATTTTTCATAAAAAATATCGTGTAGGTAAATAATGTCATAGTCAGTCCATTACTAATGTTCAATGGCATCGTTAATGTCATCTTCAGTCTCATAATCTCATGCTCGCTCTTGTAATTCGTTGCTGCTGGTCGTGCTCACACTGCTTCTTCGTTCTTCACTTTCGGATGGCGCTTCCAAGCCGAAGGAATTGTTGTCACTTTGGTTGCCAAGCCGTTGTCTTGGATTAGGCCAAGACCAAGGTATAGTGGGTAGGGGTCTTCCTTTCTTGTACCACACAGTAACAGCTAATACTAGAGCTAAAAATGCGACACCTGCTGATGTCCCAATTAAGCCGGCCCGCAGACGAGGCATCCGGGCTGCACCTAAAAAAGATAAAGATTAATTTATTGCCATAAACAGCTCTGAAGACCTCGACAGTAAAAAAATTTCTATAGGTCCATGACCTGACCGGATTCTATGAATATTAATCTATTGTTATGTTCTTTTTGTCACCGAAAAGATTTCATTCAATGCACTTCGTCAGACCCTTGAATGAAGCAACATTAATTAACTTGTTTTTACGTGAATAATATCTGCTAATGCGAGGAAATTCTACGTATTAATTTGTGATTATATTTCGGTGATCTTTGTAGCTATAATCAGTCATCATGGTTCGAAAAAACCGGCCAAGTGCGAGTCGAACTCGCGCACGAAGAGTTCCGTACCATTATCTATATATTTAATTTTATTTTGTTTTTCTATGTGTTATTATAACGGCAACAGAAAAACATAATTTGTGCAAAATACAAAATTTCAACTGTCTAGCTATCGCGGTTCTTGAGATACAGCCTGGTGACAGACAGACGGACGGACAGACAGCAAAATCTTAATAATAGGGTTCCGTTTTTACCCTTTGGGTACGGAACCCTAAAAAGCGCAACATTTATGCATTGATTAGTTATTTTCCTCGAAAACAGGAGGAAGCCTTATATATACCAATTAGGGCGGTAAATATAGCTGTCAAGGGTTGTACAACTTTTACAATGATATTTATTTTCTCTCTTTATAGTTAAGTGAATCAATGAATATTATCAATTTTAATGCTTACTGGCGTAAAGGCGTACAATGTCCCTTGACTCAACCACGTGATCGTGCAGTAAAGCTGCACAAGTCCATTCACCAAAGTCTTCCTCATATACAGGGTTGATGGTCAGCGAGCAGTCGCCGTAGTCCAAGCTTCTCTCAGGGGTGAAGTAAAAACGATCTAGAATAGCGCACGGGTGGGTTTTAGTCAGTAAAAGTCTGACACGCCCTCCCGCTCCGCCCAGAGCGAGAGAAGTCATACGATGATTTCCCACCTAACAAAAAAAGCTGGAACGACTGACTGGTTTGAATTTGCTACTTTCTATAGGTACGCTGTATTTGTATGTCAAAGAAAGGAATAACTTTTCCTAGTAGCCACAAAACTATTGCAGAAATTATCGATAGATCCAAACCAACCGAACCTGTTATGAAAAACATAAGTTCTCATATAAGCAATTATATAACGTTTAAGTAATAAAAATGCTCAAAATAATGTATTAGAGCTAATATAATTTTCCACATTTTTCATAAAAAATATCGTGTAGGTAAATAATGTCATAGTCAGTCCATTACTAATGTTCAATGGCATCGTTAATGTCATCTTCAGTCTCATAATCTCATGCTCGCTCTTGTAATTCGTTGCTGCTGGTCGTGCTCACACTGCTTCTTCGTTCTTCACTTTCGGATGGCGCTTCCAAGCCGAAGGAATTGTTGTCACTTTGGTTGCCAAGCCGTTGTCTTGGATTAGGCCAAGACCAAGGTATAGTGGGTAGGGGTCTTCCTTTCTTGTACCACACAGTAACAGCTAATACTAGAGCTAAAAATGCGACACCTGCTGATGTCCCAATTAAGCCGGCCCGCAGACGAGGCATCCGGGCTGCACCTAAAAAAGATAAAGATTAATTTATTGCCATAAACAGCTCTGAAGACCTCGACAGTAAAAAAATTTCTATAGGTCCATGACCTGACCGGATTCTATGAATATTAATCTATTGTTATGTTCTTTTTGTCACCGAAAAGATTTCATTCAATGCACTTCGTCAGACCCTTGAATGAAGCAACATTAATTAACTTGTTTTTACGTGAATAATATCTGCTAATGCGAGGAAATTCTACGTATTAATTTGTGATTATATTTCGGTGATCTTTGTAGCTATAATCAGTCATCATGGTTCGAAAAAACCGGCCAAGTGCGAGTCGAACTCGCGCACGAAGAGTTCCGTACCATTATCTATATATTTAATTTTATTTTGTTTTTCTATGTGTTATTATAACGGCAACAGAAAAACATAATTTGTGCAAAATACAAAATTTCAACTGTCTAGCTATCGCGGTTCTTGAGATACAGCCTGGTGACAGACAGACGGACGGACAGACAGCAAAATCTTAATAATAGGGTTCCGTTTTTACCCTTTGGGTACGGAACCCTAAAAAGCGCAACATTTATGCATTGATTAGTTATTTTCCTCGAAAACAGGAGGAAGCCTTATATATACCAATTAGGGCGGTAAATATAGCTGTCAAGGGTTGTACAACTTTTACAATGATATTTATTTTCTCTCTTTATAGTTAAGTGAATCAATGAATATTATCAATTTTAATGCTTACTGGCGTAAAGGCGTACAATGTCCCTTGACTCAACCACGTGATCGTGCAGTAAAGCTGCACAAGTCCATTCACCAAAGTCTTCCTCATATACAGGGTTGATGGTCAGCGAGCAGTCGCCGTAGTCCAAGCTTCTCTCAGGGGTGAAGTAAAAACGATCTAGAATAGCGCTGTGAAAAATTAAAGCAAAAACTTGTAAGTTTTAACATTCTACATTTTGGCTACGTGTGTTTCCCCAGAGAGGAATTTAATTATCATAAAATTCCTCTTTGAACCCATTTTTTTTAGGTTCAAGTTCTTTAAGTTCTATCCTAAAACTAAATTAACTAAAACTATTTACAAACTAAAAAATAGCGTCGAAAAATTCATCCACATCGCTGTCGACTGGTAATGTACCCAAGACACTGGCGGCATTGCCACGTTGTATGGCAATGCTTATCCTCTGGCCAAAGTAAAAGCCAGCCCTTGGGTCATGCGAAGTGTCAACCAGTCTTTTCGAAATTTCCTTAAAAAGACTATGCGCACTCGGACCCCACGGCCCGAGGGTTTCAACCCCAAACGGCTCGAAAATATAATTATTAATAAGGTTATTATATTTACGCCGCTTGAGGTTTTCTGCAGCCGCAGCAGCAGCACCAGCGCAGCACGCCGACCCTGGAAGATGGGATGGCGCAAGAGTATCGACACAAGTTGCATCCCACACTAAAGGCCTACCCACCTTCCAAGGAAATAAAGACATGCCGTCCGGTCTCTTGCCATCGTCGCGTGCCAATCCATTGGGTTCTAATACAGCTGGAACGCCGACGGTGACAAGAGCTCGTCGAATGATGTCGTTAATGTTTGCGTGCCGCGCTAAGCGACCTGCGCTTTGGCTGCAAGACAGGCCGTGGTGTCCGAGGCTGTTGACAACTTCGCCACAGTGACAACGATGGGGAGAACAACATGGTGCTCCTAGTCGTAAGGAAGCAGCGAGGCGGAAAGTATTGTCGTCGAGCAAAGTGCCTATGTTCGACGACGGAAGTGCATGAAGCCACAGACCCGACTCCCATTTACCCACAGCCAGCAGGCGCGCACGCTCTGCAGTAGTAACAGACGTGTTAAGTAAATTATCCTGAACTACTCTGCAGAGCGGCTCATCCCACCGTCTCTGGGAAAATGGTTTATCGGGTAGATCTGAGTTCGGGCAAGCGAGTCTCCAGGCATCCATAGCCTCGGTGAAGCAGGGCACATCAAAATTAATCAGTGTGGAGGCTAGGATTTTTCTGATTAATTTCTCAGTGCCGTGGACCGAGGATATGAAAGCCGGTAAACTAATACTAGAAATTTTGCGGAAAAAATATCCTAAAACTTGCATTAGTTTTTTATGGCATTTGTGATGGAGATTGTACACAGAACGCGAGTGATTTCTTTAAGTTTCCTTAATAGATTTCGATTGAATACTTAGGTATCCAATAGTAGGTACTTACTTCTGCGCATTCACCGTAGAATCCAGACTCATACCAATATTATTAGGAGCTAAAAATCTGCAATAATCGAGCGGCCTTGGGCCATTCGAGGTGTGACAGTACAAGGTGACACTGCCGCCATCCCCAGCACCAACTTCTCGCTCATTAGCCGCTAACGGTCCAGTCACTCGAACTTCGATTTGTTCCATTTTCTCTACTCCCAGTTGGAACTTGTAACCCATGTGACATGTCCATGTGCCTGCATCTTCTACGGAAACGTTGGCAAACGTGATCCCACAGTCACCAGCCTGAAGATTTTGGCCAGTGTACCTGTGCGTGTGAAAATAACACTGAGGTGATGGAGTATTCTAACTTGTTACACGAATTGCATAAATAGAATTTCACCAAAGAAAGTTTACCAAAAGGCTTGTCCATCTTCAAATTGTCGCTCCACAGGTGTGAACTGAGAGCCGTTCGGATGCTGGAACCAACAATATTCAAGGGACGCGTCCGCGCGACACGTTATCGTTAGGTTGGATTCCTTCTGAACGAACAACGTCCTCATTTTGTTCTCTGACCTTTGGATGTCTCGCCTTATCCTTGTATCTAGAAAAAGACATGTGCTTAAAATTATAAGCTACCCATATCAATAACGATAAAACAAAAAATATATACAGCTGACTGCTGATCAGGAGTCAATGGCCTCTTTATCACCATTAGATTATTTATCGATGTCCATTACGTCTGCAAGGTTCCGGCAGTTAATTAAATTTTGCAGTTTTGTACGGACAAAGATCATACTTAGATCTTTAAAAATATTCACCTCCGTCCACAGGAACAGTAATAAGCGCTTGCATTGGTGTCAACTGATGAATTACATTGTCGACTTTTTTCATAACTCCAAGTGTGCATCTCCAAGTTCCATAATCCTGGGCAGTTACCAACTCTATTGTCAATCCACATTGTCTTTTGAAGACACCATGGCCGTAGTAACTGGAAGAATCATTTTTATATAAGGAGAAATGGGCTTACCCATAGGTCAAACAATTCTGATAAGACCATAATTATGTAGTATATCTTAGGCTGGTGTCTAATTCAACATAATCAGCCTGTAACGTTCCCACTGCAGGCACACAGGCCTCCTCTTTGTGGGAGGGAGTGGGCCGTAATCCGCCACGCGGGCCCAGTGCGGATTGGTAGATGTTACATGTCTTCGAATTTTTGTTTCTAGGACATTTCGGTTTTCTGACGATATTTTCCTTCACCGTTTTGAGAGCAGTGGTGATGAAAAAATTTCCACAAAGTAAAGCGCCTGACTGGGTTCGAACCTACGACCTACAACTCGTGAGTCGCGGCCGTTCTCACTGGGCTGCCACTACTCTCAATTAGACCATAATTATGTAGTATATCTTAGGCTGGTGCGTGATTCAAACAAAAGGATATTCGTAAAAATACCAACCTGTACCGACCATCACTCAAACCGTCCATGACATTAAAACCAGAAACTTCCGTAGTTTTTTGGAAACGGCAAAAAGTAATATTCTTGCTCGTGTGTAGAATATTACAGTACAAATGAAGTTTACGTTCGTCGGCTTCTCGAACGTAGCCCACATCGAGACGCTCAGCTGAAATAAATTCATAAGTAGGTAGGTTACAAAATTCAGGTAGTTACCATTATAGCAACAGATTTGAATCTCCTTCTGATAAACACATCGTATCAACTTAATTTAGGCTATCTTTTACTATGTACTTGGTCATTATAATGATTACGAAGCCAAGTCACGTCGCATGTAGTCTATCTGGCAAAATAGATACTAATTTACTGACCTCGTGTCTTGGCTATCGAACTGAGACAGATTGATGTCGGTGAAAGCCTTTCTGTCTAGACATGGAAGAGGCTCGGTCACCAAAAATATTGATGCGAATCACGACACTAATGTCAAGATCACCTTTCCACATATAAGGCAATGTCGAGGACTCGACCTAGTCGCGGAACAGGCACAACAAGTGCTTGCGACGGTGCCCTTAATCGGGCATGGGAGTCATGCCTATGCGTCACTGCGCTGCCGGTACGATTCACAAGCAATCGCCAACCGATAACATTCCGAAAGACCCTACCTTAAATGTGACGACATAATCATGCACTGCACGTTAAATAATCATGACGTTATATATTTCGTGTATTTGATGACTTTGTTTGATAATATAGATTGTTAATATTTATTATTAAACATGCCCAAAATATTCCACGCCAAACAAGGTGATAAGAGCGATATATCTGTAATCGGTACCAAAAATCAAAAAAGAGAGAAAATACTTTCCATTTCTTCGCCCTAATCATCAACTGAATGAGAACTAAAGACTATCAGGTTTTAACTTTTTATATTACGATAACATCTCTCTCTTTACTATTCCAAAAACCCATGGTTCTTATTATTCATTTCTAAGCTTAAACCGTATTTCATAAACCATGCAGGAATTTCTCCGACATTCAAATCCTGAAATATCGGGATCCGTTTGCAGTTAAATCGTAAATCGTGCTCTAAATCGGAATGTCTACTGTCCGACTGTCTACGTGTTTGCGACACTGACACTTTATGTATTTTACGACGTGTAGAGGTGTCTTGCATTATTTGCATGTTACTGTGCAATACTGATAGTATGCAGAAACTGTATACTTCATTATGTCACTCATGGATTGACTAGAAGTTGCATTTTGGCATAATTAGAAAATTATCATGTCTTCCTGGATGTTAGAAATTATCCCGACTGCTTATACTTTTTATGACAGCTATTTTTGTAGGTAGATCCAGGTCGACTCAACACAAGAGTTAATCAACTGTAAGTGTTAGCAAACAAAATCCTAACGAAGTCAATGCAAAACGAAGAAAAAAGACATTTAACCCAGTGCAAAACTCACCTTCAACAGAAACGGTCGTATCAACATGCAGTTCAGTCACTCGTCCAGGTATACCAAGTATAACGCGCCATCTTCCCTGCACAGCCCTAGTGGTTCGATCCAGGACCACACGACATTGCCCCGATACCAACGAACTTTCGGAGAATGGCTGAGCCACCAGGCAGTAGGAGTTGTTCAAAGGCGAGAGGTCTACTAGTGTGTGAGTCTGACCATCTTGCAGAGATATTGCGTCTGGAGTGTAACTTGATATTTGATCTGAAACAAAAGTGTGAAATGGCTGACATTCAAAAATAATGGAAGCCTTATTTCGTTAACTAAATTAATTTATGTAGATAATGTCGCAACTTAGGCCATCGTATAACCGCATAAGCATAGAAAAAAAATATATCTATGCGCATAGGCTTCAGTCACATAGTCGTCGCATAAGCAGGTCTCTGGATTCATCAAAAAAAATTGTCAAATTATCACTTCCCAAACAATTTTCCGCATAAATTATTACTTAGCAAGTAAATTCTTCACAAATAATTGTAACGCAAACCTAATGTTTGGCAAGTGACTTGCTTACCAACTAGTACTTTTACCAATTTTAATGTAGTAAAATAAGTATTTCAGTTGGTATATAACTTATTTTACGCAAAATAAAATAAGCCAAATATTTAGTATCGTCAGTTTTAAATTTACCATTTCTATTCAGTCAATTGCTTATTCAATGATAAAATATTTGCATCTTTATTTCAGTTGCACAAAATTTACAAATTAAATTACAATGTGCTTTGTTGGTTTGGTTTTACTCTCAAAAATATGTTTGTGGCACTCGCCGGCCCACTCGCACGCACGCCGGCGCACGCTCGATTCGCTCGCTAGGCTCGTGCGTTGTGTGGTTACAGTTCTAACCTAACCTAACCTAGCTGTTTTGATTTAAAAAATATACATACACACCTTCCAATATATAAATATAAAAGGATAATAAACGTATTATATAAAACCTTATAACAGCCTTTCCTTGATGTTCGTCCATTAACCCTAACAGGATAAATCCTTATAACAGCCTTTCCTTTGGTGTTCCTCAATTAACCCTAACAGGTTATGGGCCCAGAGCGCTAAGTTAAAGTGCGATTAAATAATATAAAGTGAAAGTGATTGGACACTAAAAAATTCATAAAAAGTAATTTTAGTGCAAGTGTTTAAAATTGACTTTAGTTCTAAAATATAAGAGTGTTTTACGTTGAAAACAATAAAATTTTATATTTTATTATAAACATGGCATACATACGAGGGTGAAGCAAAAAATTCTTGCAATCAATATTAAAAAATGCAAAGATTTAAACGAAAATATTTTATTTTTCTACATAATCTCCCTCCAATGCAATGCATTTAGAATAACGCGTTTCTAACTTCCTTATTCCTTGTGAAAAAAATTGTTTTTCTTGACTCTCGAAAAACTCCTCTACGGCAGCCATAACCGCGTCATTATCGTAAAATTTGGTTCCACGAATGTCCTCTTTTAATTTTGGGAATAAGTGAAAATCACTTGGGGCTAAGTCCGGAGAATATGGTGGGTGGTCAAGGAGATTGAAGCCAGCACAACGGATTGCGTTGAGCGCAACTTCCGATCGATGAGCAGGAGCGTTATCTTAAAGAAACAACACGCCCAACGATAGTTTTCCACGACGTTTTTCTTTAATCGCTTCACGCATTTTCGGGATTAAATTTGCATAATAGGGTTCAGTAATCGTCTGGCCTTTTGACATGTAATCAATAAAAAGGATTCCTTCACTATCCCAGAATACTGAGGCCATAACTTTGCCAGCGGTAGGAGCAACTCGAAATTTCTTAATGGATGGAGAGGATGGTCGTTTCCAAGACATGCTTTGTCTCTTACTTTCACGATCGAAATAGTGGACGCACGTTTCATCCATGGTGACAAGGCGACGGCAAAAATTATCCGAATCACGCTGGAACATTTCGAGATCACGCTTAGAAATTTCCAAACATCGCTTTTTGTTTTTGTCGGTTAACATTCGTGGCACCCATCTTGCCGACACTTTTTTGAACCCCAGTGAATCAATTAAAATGGATTGAACGCTATCAAATGATATCTTTAGGATCTCAGCTATATGTTTTATAGTTATTCTTCTGTCTTCCAAAACCAGATTCTCAACCTTTTTGACATTTTCTTCCGTAACGGAGGTTGAAGGCCGCCCAGAACGCGGGTCATCCTTACAGCTTGATCTACCTCTTTTAAATTCAGCCACCCAGTACGCAACCGTAGAATAGGGTACAGCATCATCCCCTAATGTCTGCTGAATGTCCGAAAAAAATTCCTTCTTTTATCCATAATTTTGGGTTTTTAGCAACTCGTTGCACAAAACAATTTATTACGTGCGAACGAACTGACAAAAACAAGTGACAGTTTGCATAAATATTGTATGATTGATACTCTTTAATTTGAATATCGAACTTCCCCCAATAAGGTTTTATATATATGCAATTCTAAGAACTTTTTGATTCACCCTTGTACAGACGCCAGCACATCAAGCTACTACAATCTGTCAAATTTCTTTAATAGATTTTCAACTTTACCGCTAAAGCATTAAGGTTTAAGGTTGATTGGGAAAATTTGACAGTTTCGGGTAACTTAACCTGCTGGCGTCTGTACATGGCAATTAAGCAATACAGTATAGTGGATGTTTGTTACTCTTTCACGAAAAAACTACTCAACGGTTTTAGATGATATTTGGTACACAGATAGTTTATAACCAGGATTAACACATAGGATACTTTTTATCCTGATATTCCCACGGGTTCGAAACATATGCGAGTGAACCCGCGGGGCGCAGCTAGTTAAGTAATAACTCTTTGTATTGCGTTAATTAGCTGGTGCCTATTTGATTACTTACTTGATTATAATGTCTTTATTATAATCAATTAATCAAACAGGCACCGGCACCTCAATAAGCTGAAGCTTAATGCCTAATATACCTATTAGGTAGATATGCTTATCAGTAGGTAGCACAGCTCGAGGTTAAATACCTAACAACAACCGCACGAGTCGAGAAGTTTAAGCTATGCTTGCCGCAGCCGGTTCGTGGATGGGTGCCACCATAAAATATCGAGACCCTTCCTGCTGTGCCTTGTAAAGTACATTAAGCCGTTGGCTCTCATTCGAATATCTTTGACAGTCGTTACAGGTAGTCCGAAGCCCAAAAGTCTGACAACCTATCATGCTCAGGGGTATCGTGTTACTCAGTAACTGGGCTGTCGCTCAAGCTCAGATAGGCAATCGATCCATGTAAAATACTGGTATTCAGCTGCATAAGGTGAGACTGGAAACCGACCCCAACATAGTTGGGAAAAGGCTAGGCAGTTCTATTGATTGCTTATCAGTAGGTAGCACCTACTTATACAATATTGAATACTATTAATCTTTTAATTATCTTTTTGGTCGTATGTAAGAGCAAAAGAAATTAATACTTTTCCAAAGCTGATGCATTATGGTGACAGGGCCGGGAGTACGGGTGAGGAGATTAGCAATTTGTTTGCGACCTATTTCCATTCAACTTTCCAGGAACCCGATCCTGTGCCCGCTACTTCCGGTGGCATTAGCGTTGAACATAATGTGTCTAGCATCGGATCGATTGTTGTGTCTCATTCTCAAGTTTTAAAGTTATTAAAGACATGGACCTTTCCAAATCTGGCGGTCCTGATCTTATACCTCCGATACTTATTGTAAATTATGCCGACAGCCTAGTTGTGCCACTGTGTATTTTATTCAGGCGGTCACTTTCGGAAGGCATAGTTCCAAAAATTTGGAAATCGGCATTCATTACTCCAGTTTTTAAGAAAGGTAATAAGTCGGATATCTCTAATTATCGACCGATATCTAAGATATGTCTGTTCTCCAAAATCCTTGAACGCATTGTCTTTACTGACGTATACGATGCTATGAACTGCAACTTTGGTGATGAGCAGCACGGCTTTCTCAGGAAGCGTTCTACTACATCTAACTTAATCTTGTCCCATGAATTTATATCTGAAGGGTATGGAACAGCGTGCACAAGTGGACGTTATTTACACTGATTACAGTAAATGCTTTGATCGTATTGACCATGGACTGCTCATGGAGAAGCTATTAAAGGCCGGAATACATGGAGATTTGTATCGTTGGTTCCCCTCTTATATTGATAACAGAACGGAGGCTGTGGTACTTCAGGGTTACACATCTGGATGGTATTCTGTCCCCTCTGGAGTTCCTCAGGGTTCTATTCTAGGGTCCCTTTTATTTACTATTTTTATTGCTGACGTGACGCATTGTTTTAAGGCTTGTTATATTTTACTTTATGCTGACGATATGAAGGTTCATAAAACTATCCGAAACTTATTTGATACACACCTGTTGCAAGATGATTTGAATAGATTTGAACAATACTGTAGACGTAAAAGGCTAGAATGTTTCTAAATGTTTTCACATGACATTCACACGCCAGAAGTCTATAATTGATTCCACGTACAAACTGTACAATATAAATATAGGCAAAGTCAATAGTATTAGGGATCTTGGAGTTATACAAGACAGCAAGCTACTTTTCGATCAGCATATTGATAGCATAGTGAATAAGGCGTCGAGAGCACTAGGTTTCATAATGAGAACCTCAGCATATTTCCGATCACTGAAACCGATCAAAGTCTTATATTGTTCGTTCGTACGCAGCCACCTTGAGTACGCATCTCAAGTCTGGAACCCTCAGTACGGGATCTATAAGTCGCGTATTGAGGGCGTTCAAAGAAAATTTCTTAAATACCTAGATTGCAGGGCGAAGTAAATATCTGTTGATTACACTCACCGATGCAGAAGGTACTGTGGCGATCCTTAACATTTATCTTACACTAAGCAACATCTATACACAAACACATATCACAAAAACGTTCACAGAAGAAAGGCACATAGATTGGTACACACAAGGATAGTTACACACGAAGAAGAAAGTCTATATTATTGTTAACAGCAGGTATAACAGTTTGTACACTTGATATTCAGAGACAGCACGATAATACTGAACTGTTACGGTGAGGTTAGGTTGAGGTTAAGGATCGCCACAGTACCATATTCTGCCGCTTGACCGTAGACGTCATATTAATGATATATGCTACTTGCTTAATATCGCAAATGGTTCTATTGACTGTCCTGAACTTGTTTCAAAAGTAAAGTTACGTACTAATCAGATGGGGCTGCGGCAGCGACCACTTCTACATGTACCTTATGCAAACGCTAATTATAGGCGTAATGCATACGTTCCGAGAGCCAGTTGCAGTTTTAATGAGATTTGTTGTGAAGAAGGCATTGACCTTTTCTGCACCAAAGCGAACACTGTAAGAAAGCTCTTAGCAAAGCCATTTTTTGTACAGGAGGCACCTGATTACATTGGAACTGTTTGTTGTCCAGATAGGCTTTAAATTGGAACAAACGAGAAAAACCAACTTTGAGAGATTTAATTAATGTGACTTAGGGCTGATTTTTCAATCGCCGGATAACTTTTGTTCGAGGATTGAAATTGACGTTTGGCAATTTATGAATGTATTTAAGAACTGTCAAAAATTCAAAATTGTTCCTCCGATAGAATTATCTGGGGTTGGAGGAATCTGCCCTTAGACGATGAAGGAGTAAAATTTTTTGTATTTATCTGTGGAGGCTTGTAATTAGCAATTTAGTTATATATTACTGTTATTATAATGTTATTAGTCTGTAAACCTTACGAAAATGAAGAAAAAAAAAAAAATTAAATACGTTCACATCTCTTATTTAAAAGGTTTGCCAATGCATAACTCCCACTAGCCTCCTGCTCCCACAAGGTGGACCGACGACCTTGTGAAGGCCGTAGGAACCCGTTGGATGCGAGAAGCACAGAACCGATCGAAGTGGAGGTGCTTGGGGGAGGCCTATGTCTACCAGTGGACGTCTTTCGGCCGAAATGATGATGATGACCAATGCTTATTACGATAAAGATACAGTGAAAAGAACTCTCATACCTGCGACATGCACTTCAGACCACCCGGTGATGGAGTGGTTCCCTCTGGTCGCAGTCATGCGCCATCGCCCCACATCCGCGGAGACCACGTTCTTAACCCTGACGCCGCAACCGTCACTCCAAGCCTCGTATCTTCATACAAAAGTTATATTGGTAGAGTATGTTTCTGCTAGCACAGAGAACCAACTCGAATAATACCATACTACCCAAGATCGGTCTTTTTTTTTTTTGTTTTATCATATTTAAATATCGAAACCTATCTACCCATCACGTCTGCGGAGTTTCCCTAAACCATTCAATTTTACCCTGTGCTATCCCAATTTATTCAACAATTGGGCACATAAGAAACGTCAGAAGTTAGGTGCACGGTTCCAATTGGTCGTTTCCTATGGAGAAGAGCCGGCAAGAAACTCCACGATACCAAGACTTTCGTACTAGCGTACCATTCAAGTTTTTCAAATCCGCGTGTTCGCGACAATGTCATTCGATATAACGGTTTTCGACCCACTGTGTTTTCGAACTGGCGTATCACTCGTAAAGTTTTTCTAAATAGCGTGCGTCGCAATAACGTCATTCGAATCTTCATATCACTCCCCAAAACAACATTATGCTGTACCTACGCAGTATTTAGGTAGTTACTAACCTATTACTGGGCGGGTCGCGGACGTTAAACGTGGCTCCCTCAGGAGTGGTCACCACACAAGTCTGTTGGTTCTCCAGATGTTCAGAGAGCCGCATCAAAGCTTGATTACCTTCAGCCACGTTCAGGTGTAGGGGCCATCCAATGCCCTGCTGCACGTGGAGAAGGTTCGCTAATCGCACATCGTACGTGATTATCTGGGCATACCCATTATGCGAGTACAATAACACTGAAAAAAAACAAAGTTAGTAAAAAAGTCCATAGTCCATAGTGATGTTTTATGTATACTCAGCAGCATTTTATGATAACTAAAGGCTCCACACATTTACAAACCTAGTGAGGCAACCAGTCCTGGCAAATGTTTCTGCCACATTATCACGAAAAAGTCGAATTAATTCCAAAAATACTTGTACAAAATAAATCAAATTAATATGGCTACACTCTTTGGACACTCATTAAAATGAACTGAAATTGCAAAAATTACAGCAGCCGATAAAACTCAACTGTATCTGTCCCGGTCATCGATTATTATAGTATTCGTTATGATTGTAATTACTTAATAAGATTAAAATCATTCAACTGAATAACATTATCGGTAAGCAGGTAATTACAAATTTTGAGGCGGCTCCTGCCTGTAGGCGTTCTTTTTGCCCTTGGCTCATTTTTAACCTGCCATCCACATGTAATGTAATATGTGTTGTAGATAAATGCTGGCGAACATAAGAGCGAGGGTCGATCTCTATAGCCTTCTCCGTTTCGTCGACCAGAGCGCGCCCACTGATGATTTACACGGGTGGAGCAGCGCCGTGATCGGGTCACCTACCTACCTACCGGCTAACGCAGGTCTAGTGTCTACGTCTATATTCTATAAAGAATACTTGTAGTGTAAGTACTTAAATGAATATACGTGAGTTCTGAGGGTATGGACAAGTTACATTTTATCAGCGATAACTATGACAGTGAGGTCAAAAATGTATTGAATTACATATGATTAACAAAGCTACCCAAAGCTTATTACAATCTTGTTGAAAATCGATGTAGAAATACGAAACGGACCACTTGTCTAGACCCTAGATCTGTTTAGAAACGGGTAGATCGATCCAACATGGAGGGCAGTCATCTTCATCGACTATAAGATTATCATGGACCCAGATGGAGGCCACTGAATGGGATAGAAGAGGCTAACCTCACTCGAAATGAGACTTCAAGGTGGTTGAAGGTGGTGTTGAAACTGACTAGGTGTAGGTACCAAGCCACCTGGGCACATTTTTGCCGTTCCCTTCTGTCTACATACTAGTCTTTGCAAGTCCCCCATTTTGCGGTCGCACGGAGCGGGGACTAAAACGTATACCTACTCAGCGACTCCCGAGATAGGATAAGAACCAATTGATATAAAAAAACTGATCAAGTGCGAGTCGGGCTCGCGCACCGAGGGTTCCGTACAAATTTGTATGTACTCGTATATGTCGGAGATGGTATATCTGTCTCTCGTTAGCATCAGGCATATTTTAAATACTGTGGACGTACTATGGGTAGTGTTGGTTATAACACGATAGAAAAACGGTTTACAGTTCAAATCCGATTATAATTTACGAACAAGTTAGTCACAGCTACGGAACGCGACAGTTTCTAACACATGTTGTTCGTACGATGTCCAATGTTTCGATGATCCCGAGAGCTCTGCTCACACCGTTCTTGTAGCGGTAGCTCTCCGTCCACCCCCACGAAATCAGGCTAGACTCTGTCTAGCGCCACGAGATGGCGCTAGCGTTCCGAATAGTCAAACGAATGACTCCGACATATATAACAAAAAAATTACGGGTTTTTTTTCTTTACTTGTGCTACATGACATTGCTTCTTGGCAAATTTCATGATTCTAGGTCAACGGGAAGTACCCGATAGGGTTTGATTCCGGAACATAAACGCCCGTAAATTGTAATTTTTTCACTGCTTCAAGGGATTGCAGCCCTGAGTAATAAATCCACGCGTTCCTGAGAATAAGGATCTTGAAAGATAGACTGACTGACGGACAACGACGTAATCTTATAAGGGTTCCGTTTTTCCTTCTGAGGTACGGAATCCTAATAAAAATGAATGTGCCGAGAAAATTGGAAAATTTGGGAAAACTACGTTTTTATGAAAATTTTATTTTTCAAGGGTAAAACTAATCAAGAATATTTAGGTAATCTACGTGAGGTACATAATAGTTAGGATTAAATTATATTCTTATATAAATATGATAGGTATAGATGATACCGATATAGGTATTATATACCACTGTATATAATACGAGTACCTATATCACTCACTCACTACCTACTACTCAGCTCAATAGCTACCAAGGGCTACGGAGCTAACAATGGTGCTATTAACCAGGGGCTACCGCTGTATCAGCCGTATCAACGATACAGGGGCCCCCGACGCTCATGCTCAGCAGTAGTCGCAAGCGGTACTGCTGAGCATGAGGTCCTAGGTTCGATTCCCGGGTCGGGCGTGTTATTGGGTCTCAGCTTCCAATCTAACCGGATGCAGCTGAATGACAGTATTTTACCTCCGGAGCGACTGGCTATCTGACCGCCACAACCCAGTTACTGGGTAATACGATGTCCCTTGGTAATACTGTGTGTCAGACTTTCGGGCTTCTGACGACCCGTAGGTACCTAATCACTGTCATTTATCCACGAATGACAGCCGGGACCAACGGCTTAACGTGCTTTCGGAGGCACGAAGGGATCTCGGTATGTTAAGATGGTCACCCATCCACGGACCTACCGCGGCAAGCGTAGCTTAACCTTCAATTGACTCGTGCTGCTGTTATTATTTAGCCACGAACCCCTCACCTTGTAAGTCAGTATGCTATATTATTTATTTTGTAAAAACAATACCCTCTGTAGCTTCACAGTTGGGTAAAACGGGCCCCCAAAAAAATTTGATACAGGGCCCCATTAGGATGAGCTACGCCACTGCTATTAACGCATATCCATATTCTGAAAAACACGATAACAAGCACAACACAAAGAAAATGATTAATTGAAGAGCGATAAGACAATGTCTGGCGTCTAAATAGTTGTGTCGCCAAGGTGGCAGACGGCTTACATAACACTCTCACAGGAGTTTAGTCTTCGTTGCCGTGATTTAGTCTATGGTTACCTAAAATAGGTGCAAGCGCATGAGGAATGCAGTTGCCTGCTTCTGCAAAAAGTTGATAGATCCCAAGAAGGCGGCGGATATATAGAGGGAGGCACTAGGTACCTACTCTCTCTTTCTCTCTCTCAGGCCACGGCAGACGTAGCGTGAGGTGCGTATTTGTGCTAGGCTCACAGATCTTGTTGGTTAAACGGAAGCAGCGATGCTATAGCGCCGGTAAGACTGGTGATAGAGAAAGGCTGAAAAGGCATCTTTAATAAATTCCGATTGATAGGTACAGGGTACTATCGGGACATGCTGTGACTATAGATGGGCAATCCACCGGGTTTAAACCCGGTGCTTTGGTAAACACCCAGAAAAAGTAGGTACAGACTCCGCCGAGCTTGGGCCATACAGCGTCTTAAGTCTTTTTTTGGGCTATATCTACAGACCGTTTCGCAGGCGGGCGCAGGCCCTTAGGATCCGCCCGATTGTTGTTTTAGGGACTTTAAGTGCCTAATTATTAATATAGAACTACGGGAATTGACAGGCGACAAATTTGAATCACGCTTGAAGTGAGCGTGATTCAAATTTCTCGCCTTGCTTCTTACATAGCCTATAGTCTTTTTTTCGTTCTTCACCTTTTACTGAGGCTGATTAATTATGTCCAAATTATGTCGGGGAGGGGGCGTATTATCGATACGGCTGATACGGCGGTAGCTACTTCTATACTTTTAGCGTGTAGACATAATAAAATAAACGCTCGCTCCAAGCAGACCAACCGCGTTCGTCCCAGAGGGTACACCATAGTATGATCTTGAGTTGTTATCTTGTCTTGTTGTTGTTATTGGTGTGTTGTTCTAATCATTTTTTTTATAGATTTTTTTAAGATATCTCGGTCGGAAAGTCAGAAAGTCAGAGAGTCGGAAAGTCAGAGGAAGGGTACTTTCGGAGTTCATACCTTCCTTATTTTAAGGAAGTTTGTTATAAAGAACTTTTTTATCCTTTAGGGGTGTTTAATAACAAACACTTTTATAAAAATATACTATTTATTTCTGCATCGCGTAAGTACAGTACAATACTTGATTGGTACTAAATTCAGAATCATAAAAATTCATAAGTCTTCTAAAATATATTTGGAATCGGAAGCGACTTTGTACTCAAATATTGTCTATACATGCAGGGGCGAGACCAGGACGCAGTGCTTGAACATTTTAATAAGCCTCTGTGCTGTATTCGACTTGTACACCACAATCTTCTCAACCAGAATAAAATTGTTTAAAAATGCCATAATAGGCCGTAGAACAAGAACTCATGGCGCCGGAAACGGATGATTTTACAGTAAGGATCTTGAATCCCACGTCTGAGCCAAAAAAGTCACATTGGTGTATGATATAATGGTGCCTTTTTACGACTGTATTGTTAAAAGCACTGTCTATCCTGGATAATTTTCATGCACAACCCTTTGTTATTTTATTTGTATCCGAATCTGTTTACTTTCACTGTGTTAACTCCTTATTATGTCCCATTATTCTTCGATTTGTTCTCCATGACCTTTCCATAATACTATGTAAAATTGTGTGAATGATTATTCGTATGTTGCTTTATGTATATAATTATTATTTCAATCAACTGGAACTAGTATCAAAACTTCTAGTTTCATATTTGTGTTCACTTTTTCTATTGCTAAAATAGCACCACCATATTCAGATTTCAAGGCTGTTAAGTAAAATATTTGTATGCCACCCAATGGAACTTGCACTTTATTACAACATTTATAATTCTTAACTTATTTATTTCATAATTATTGGAGATCAAAGGACTACAGCCTAATTGGTAATTGGTGGAATATTCACAATCAATTTGTGTGTTGTTTTTTCTTTCACTGGCAGGATTGGTATAACGTCATCAGCATCTTTCATGAGCGCAGTAGGCATCTGTGAAAAAAAATTAAAGCCAATTAATTGGAGAATTATTATTCAGTTTTTCTTTCATGTTAGGGAAACAAATAATTAGAAGGCCCACACAGCCTTCAGTTTCAGCATAGCTGTTCACAACCGTTCAATATGCTTTCATGTCGAATTGAACATTAATCAATTTTATCAAGAGTCCAAGTAAAGACAGTTCACAAATACAAAACCCGAAAATTTTGTCAGTTTAAATCAAATAGACGAACGCCTTTCTTCCGACAGCTATTTGCTGTCGAGGGCAAGGCAAACGATTAGCAATTGAAAATTTGTCATATTCGATTCAACAACCTGTCGAATGGTTGGGAATTACTATACTGTTCCCTCAACCCATTTAGTGTTCATTTCCTATAAGCAAGGGACTTCCAAAGCAAGCACTTTATAGTTTAACTACAGCAACTCAAACACGACATTCTTACTTACATTTAAATCTTTCGCTTGTGCCTCCTTCACAGTGTACTCTCTCAGAACATAGTCAGAGTTGAGCCAGTGGAACATTCTGGTTTCATTGGCTCTTACCAGCACATCATCCACTCTCAGGAAATATCTTAACAGTACATACCAATATGAAGGCATAACTCTCTGAAAACATATTTCATAACTTTATGTATTGTATTGCAAAGAGAACAATTAAATAGATTTGCTGATCACACATAATCTCACTGTTATTACTATTATGTATGAATGCTCACTTCATAATATATTACAAAAATATTACTTCCAAAAGATACAGGTCAGTGACCAGCACTCTTATTGTGTTACACACAATCACAATCTGAATCATGATGAAGGATACTGCTAAATCATTGCTTCATATGTTCGAAAAATTTGTCTGCTCAACAATGTAAACAACGCAACGAATGTTGTTGAACTGTCAAAATGAAAGCCATACAGACGTAATCTACATAGCTCAAGAGTCTCTACAATTTGAAGTATAGTACAATGTGTGAATAGAGCAAAAAGGGCCATTTGCCAATTAGGCAATTTCATTTAATGGTTGGTAAAAAAATTCAAAATACTTACTATTTTTACAGAAAGTTTAGACACCCCATGGTCATGCAGTTCATCCTCAAATAAAGTCAGATCATGGTAGAAAAGTATTTGATCTTTTTGTTTCAGTACCTCAAAATCAATTGATTCATCGGTTGGCTCTATGACAATACTGTCTGTGAGCGTGCCTTTGTAATCTGTTGAAAATGTCCAGTCAAATGGCCGCTTTGGTTTCGCTGCATATGGGCTTAAAATAAAAAATATGATTATTATTACATTCAGATATAGAAGTAATACAATAGGAGTACTACTAAGGTCTCATGCAGTTTTTTACTAGGTTTTGCTCTATTGATTGGGCGAGTTTTAACTATAATATATAAAACTAGCTGTGCCCGCGCCTTCTTTCATGTGCATGGCAGAAAACAAATTGGATTTCTTGGGTTTTAATGCTATTGCATGGAAAACTATTTTTTTTTTTAAATAAATTTAGCCTAAGTTACTCCTTATAACATCAGCTATCTGCCCGTGTAAGTCCCGTTAAAATCAATCCAGCCAATACGAAGATTAGCCAGAACAAACAGACACAGACAAAAATTTTAAAAATAGTTTTTGTTGTAAATATATTTTGTTATAATATTATATTCTTTCGAATGCATTTAACAAAAAGCTGTTATTTTGACATTACAAACAGACACTTCAATTTTTAAATTCCTAGTTCCCCGACCCATCCCTTCCCTGTTACTTCATTTTCGCTTATAAGTTCTTTCTTCTTTTTGCTTGGCTCCTAAACGTCTTAGCATGATGTTAAATAGCCTTTAGCCTTCCTTAAGAATCGGGCTATCAAATGCAATGTAGTTCTAGGGATTAGCATGTTCATACAAACACAAACTCATCAACTTTATTATTAGTATAGATATATTATAAACGATAAATATAATTACCGGGCTTCCTGCCAAGCCTCTGCACATGAAACCTCAATGGCCTCCATCTTGCTGGCCACACATCTCAGGGAATCGAGAGGATTAAAACATATAATTGCACCACTGCTATGAGTCAACTTCAGAACATTTTTAGGAAACACCATGTCAGGAAAGTGTGGTATCTTCAGTTCTTTGCAGTATCTGGAAATTTATGTTCTCATATCAACGAATAAAATTTAAAAAAATACAGTGAAAGGAGTGTGCTAGTAGACCAGTTGAAAATACACATAATTAGAATACTATTGTTTTATCACAATATGACTATTTTACCCTACATGTATCGTAATACCCTCTAGCTTTTGCCAGGTAAGATGCTGTCTACATATTACAAAAAAAAAGGCCCACACTTACATACAAAACTGACAAAATTGATCATCGTCGCGTTCGCAAACAACCTTTGTGGAACACATGCTAGGCAGTATGCAGCTCACATCGTACGATATATTCCATGGCCCAAACTGTATCGATTGCGAATTACTCGCATATCTTCTAGCATCCACACTGTTTACCTGTAAATATAGAAAATTGCATCTTCAAAGCGTCTAAAACTTCTCCCGGTATTTTATAAGGTTACGCCAGCAATATTGTTATTACCTCAGCGTTGAACATGTTTAAATATATCCACGATTAATAACTGTAAATCCAGGCGAATTTTTACATAAGCAATTAGAAAAATTGAAATTAAAAGTAGTTAAATCCTCCAAAATCCAAGACAAAATAAAACCTACAAATTCAGTTTGACAGAAGACTTTGACACTTAAATGTTGCCATTTTCCGAACTACTGCAAAGTGCTGCCACTGTTGCCAGAGAATGATTACTCCCTGCAAACGATCGAATTTATTGAGACAGCGTCATCGCGCGTCGCCGTCGCGACGGCTAAGCAAACAATAAAAAACCGGCCAAGTTTGAGTCGGACTCGCGCACGAAGGTTTCCGTATCTGTAAAAATTACGTCTGTTGTATGGGGGCCCTCCTTAAATATTTATTTTATTTTGTTTTTAGTATTTGTTGTTATAGCAGCAACAGAAATACGTAATTTTTGAAAATTGCAACTGTCTGGCTATCGCGGTACTTGAGATACAGCCTGGTGACAGACAGACGGACGGACAGACAGTGAAGTCTTAGTAATAGAGTCCTGTTTTTACCCTTTGGGTACGGAACCCTAACAAAGCTATTTCTGCAGTTGTACTCGAAAACATTCTATGTTTCCCATTCGGTTATGGAACCCTAAAAATACATGCTAATAATTTTCCGATTATTTGTAAAATAGTAAAAATTTTACGAATAATCTCAGTATGGTTTGGATCAAGATTTAATCTAAAATAAATATTTAAATGAACGAGATCTCCTTTAGTTTTATCTTACCAACATTATTTGGAAATTGTTTCTTAGTAGGCTTTGATCATTGAACGAAAACTCTAGCGTTATTTCCAACATAATAACCTTTTTATTTTGCTTTGAGTAAAGCAAAAAAAGTTTTTTTTTTATCCGCACATTCACCATAAAAAAGGGAATCGTTCGAAAATGACAACTCTGTCAATAAAACAGTGTTACCAAATTACAAATTAGACGGTTAAAACAAATAGTCGACATCAAAAACGTAGGTATATTAATACTAATAGTCGGATTACTAATATGCATCACTAATATTAACGGCCGGTAGCGGGGTGAGGGGTGGACAAATCAATATGGCCGACTTTCACCGGTTGGTTTGTCTGTTTTGATATTTGATAAAAATAATCTTTTTGTATTACATAAAACCGTCGTGGATTATTGAAATATAATTTGTGTGTACGGTAAAATCAGTAACTAACTATGGAAGCGCTTATACCAGTTATTAATAAGTTGCAAGACGTTTTTAACACAGTCGGAGCTGATGCCATCCAATTACCTCAAATAGTAGTTTTAGGAAATCAGGTAACCTAATTTGTTAAGAATTTATGTATTAATTCTGAACGACTCGTTGCGATTAAAATGGCAGATACACATGATGAATTTCCTGTTGATATATCTGTAGTGGTTATGTAAAGGTGTCAGTGGAGTTCTTTGTCCCCATTTTCATTTAAACTACGCTGTCATTGACCAAGACCGCCCTCCCGAATTCCTGATTCACGGTTACTGGTCTCAAGCTGCTCCAGATATTTTAACTATACATGGTTTGCGCATAGTCACGCTTCTAATTTAATCAATAAAACATCAATGACATCATGGATTTTCAAATGTAATATTTTGATGATAACCGAAAAACAAGAATTACAATCTTTATCCCGGAAAACTGCTGGAAAATATAAGAATATCAAATGTATTCATTTTGTCATTTGCTTAATCAACAAACAAGTAATGCGAAGATTGAAAAATATTACATATTTTTTTATATTTTGTTTTTCTGACAGAGCTCTGGCAAAAGTTCTGTTATTGAAAGTCTAGTCGGGCGTTCCTTTCTGCCTCGAGGCCCAGGGATTGTGACTAGGCGTCCTCTTATTCTACAATTAGTCTACAGCCCTAAGGACAGTAAGGAACATCGCTCAGCTGAAGAAGGTGAGTCAATATTTATTTCTCAACAAACACACAATTTAGTTGTAGCTTTTTTATTCTTATAAATTTGGCTTAATTTATTTAGGTATTTTTGATATTGTTGCCTTTTTGAGGAAAAACAAAACATTTTAATTTAAATATGCATATTTAAATGGAATTTATGTGGTATTTTCTCTATAATGATCTATAGATCATTATAGAGAAAATACCTCATAAATTCCATTAACATTTATTTCCATAAGTTCAACTAATTTTAATTCATATTATACTATTGTTCAAAATTATGAGTTTTGCAGTCTAGGAATTATACCAAGTCTTTGTGTTTGTTGGATGCAGTTTTCAATGTCAAATAAGTATAATAGAGCATTGATCTTCCTACTGAATGTAATGTTGCTGTATTAATTGACTAGACTACATGCAATTGTGCAGCTCCCAATGTCACTTTTGTTTTGTTACATTGGCATGGCATTGATCTCAGACTTTATTAACAATTACAGTATTGTTGATTTATTTACTGATACATAAATGAGGAGTAAAGTTTAAACTGCTTTTCATTATGAAATTGATAGAAATAAAAAAACATTCTTCTTCAATATGGAGTACAATTAATTTAATAAATATTTTATGAAATATTACCAATGTGAATGTAGCACTGTATTAAGCAGTCTAATTAGTATTGTATTTTAATGTATTGCTAGCACTAAGAATCCAGAACTCTGAGACTTCACCATGGAATCCAATAGCTCAACTTTCCCAAAAATTAAATACAGGTTTGTAATAGTAATCAGTTGTATGAGCATGTCCCTGTTACATGTTTAATTTACTTCCTATGCCACCTAATCTTTTAACTAAATGTATGTAAAACAATGTGATAAAACATAAGATGAATGCTTTTGTTATTGCCCAAGTTTAGTAATTGCTCAATAATTACTAATGCTATTAATAATCTTTGTTTTATTTATGACAAAACTGTTTCCATCTAGGTTTGCAATAAATCAAAGAATGTTTCATGTCTTGACAGCATGTAAAAAAATCTTGGCATGCAGCATGACTTCCATAGTGAACATTATGGAAATAAAATAGAGCTTGTCATTTAGTAGAAATATGTTACCTTCATAAGTCGATAGTGCTATGTATAAAGAAGAATCTACGATGATGGCACAAGACCATACCATGCTTAGACAATATTTCTCTATTGTTACAGGTACTGTAAATCTAGACGAATGGGGCAAATTCCTCCACACCAAAGACAAGATCTACTCAGATTTCGATCAAATGAGACAAGAGATCGAGCGCGAAACAGACCGCATGGCAGGGAACAACAAGGGCATTTGCCCAGAGCCCATCAGTCTCAAGATATTCTCAACCAGAGTTGTAAATCTCACATTGGTGGATCTCCCTGGCATCACGAAGGTAAACATAACATAACATAACTCAACAGTTTGTTTTTGTTTACAAGTTAAGCTTCTACTATCATTGTGGCGCAATATTTACTCCATTTATATTTTTAACTAGGTACCAATAGGTGATCAGCCCGAAGATATTGAAAACCAAATTAGGAATCTTATTATAAAGTACATTGCTAACCCAAACTCCATAATTCTGGCGGTAACAGCTGCTAACACTGACATGGCCACAAGTGAAGCTATCAAAATGTCTAAAGAGGTAGATCCAGATGGCAGGAGGACTTTAGCTGTGGTTACTAAACTTGATCTCATGGATGCAGGTAATTGAACTTGACTATTTATTTATCTTTGGAACATGAATAATAATAGATACCTCTTATATTTATGGCATGTCTTCTTGCACTAAGTATTGTCATGCCTATACTAAATGAAATACCCTTTCTAAATCTGTACTATCTAATAATTAAATTAGTTAATAATATTAAGCTGAAAATTCAACTAAAAGTCGTAAAAATTCATGTTAGACAAGTTATCTTAAACATTTGTGTAAAATTAGTATCAATGTCAACTTATCTCATGAATTAGATTACATGATATGTTTTGATAAAAATATTCTAGGAAGACAATTTGAAAGTTTCATAATAAAATTAGCCAATCAAAGGTTCATTGGCTAATTTTATTATGAAACCCTGGAGCAATGATAGTTACTAAAATAGTGATTTATTTCAGGAACTGATGCCATAGACATCCTATGCGGCCGCGTCATTCCCGTAAAACTTGGCATAATCGGAGTCGTAAACAGATCCCAACAAGATATTATTGATAGGAAGTCGATTGGGGTAAATTACCTTCATTATTTTTATGAAATCACATGCTTTTTGCAATATAATTATTGTTTGGCGATAAGATATGTCTAAGTAATCGTATTTGGCTAGGAAATTGTATTGGTATTTAATCCATTTGGCTTCAACGGCATTTATATTGCACATCATGCAGAAGTAATGAAAGTGAGATTGAATATTCAAGAAGTTAGCCTGATTTTGGACCAACAACATCTAAAAACTATGTCAAAATTTCTTTATTTACAAGATGTCGCATCGCGAAAAATCTAGAACTAAAATGTGCACTTTTGGCGCTTTATCAATTATTTTTCAGAGATTTTTAGATAATACATCAATGACAGCTCAAAATGCATACTAACAACAGAATACAGTTCTGTTATTGCCTACTGATCGAAGTCTTTAATAATCACAATAATTGATGTATTGATTTCAATTGTTTTATTATCAGGATGCTCTCAAAGATGAAGCAACATACCTTCAAAGGAAATATCCTACAATCGCCACACGCAATGGCACGCCGCACTTGGCCAAAACCTTGAACAGACTACTGATGCACCATATTAGGGATTGTCTGCCGGAATTAAAGGTAATTGCTCGTGATTTCATTGAATAAAATAAGTATTGTCAAGTAGCAAAGTTGTATAGGTATTTATTTTTCTGAACTACTGCTCTTTTCTCTTTGAACTGATATGAATCTATGTATGAATATTTCTCGTAATATCTCACATGCAACAACTAACCACAATCATAGTATATTTTTTATATGTTTTTTGCCAATTCAGTAAACTTTGACCAACATATCGACAAGTAATCTATCTGATAGTGCAGTCAAAAACGTGGGTTGTGATATCTGATTCAAATTCGTATTATCTTAAAACTGGTTATGAACCAAGATAATTCTAAGCATATAATGATAATGCTTTATCTTATGTGAATTTCATCGCGGTAGGGTCAAACCATTCCGCCCTTTTAATGGGAAACAATTAATAAAATATTTCTTGTTTCTGTGACAACAAATTATTTTGCTCATTTTTTCCTCTTCATGATGACAGGTCCGCGTCAACGTAATGATCTCACAATTCCAATCTCTTCTCAACTCGTATGGTGAAGATGTGTCAGATAAGTCGCAGACTCTACTGCAGATTATCACAAAGTTCGCGAGCGCTTACTGCTCCACCATAGAAGGTACTGCAAGGAATATAGAGACCACGGAACTGTGTGGGGGTGCCAGAATATGCTACATATTCCATGAGACGTTCGGGCGCACGTTAGATTCGATACATCCTTTAGTCGGTAAGTGGGTTTTCAGTTTCCAAGTGTACCACACTTGCTTTATTATAAATACACAATAATAATTCATTTCAGTTCCGCGAAGAATCTAAATTGTAATTCTTTACTTGAGTGAAAATTTCACTTTGGAAATACTTATATACAACAGGATTTGAATGTGTTATTGTTGTTATGTTATTATTATACACAATCCGAGAATGACAGTCTAGATTAGACACTGATTATTTCGTGACTCATCTGAAACATACATTACAACACAACAATTTTACTATAGTTTATCAATGTAATTTGAACCTTTTGTCTTTGTCATAAAAGTGACACAATGCGTCATCAGTGAATGCAAGGAATTGAAAGAATATGTCTTTGTTTATAGTGTAGCATTATCTTTAAAGTGGGGCAGGAGTTCCCTTGCGTAAAATCTCAACTAATGATGAATGAATAGTGTTTGATGAGTAATTTTTCGTAAAAGTCGCGATCGTGATTTATCTGCGATGTCTGTCTAAAACGATTTGATGGTAATTCAATCACGTCGTAAATCGGATGATAGTTGATATGAACAACCTTATCTAGATTAACTGCATGCTTAGTAGGAAATAATAACTTTGTAGCCGAATCTTGTAATAAAACTGCGCCGTTGTGTTTTATTTATTACCAGGTTTGACGCGCATGGATATTTTGACCGCGATCCGTAATGCAACGGGTCCGAGACCAGCCCTGTTTGTTCCCGAAGTGTCGTTCGAGCTGCTTGTCAAGCGGCAGATCAGGAGGCTCGAAGATCCATCACTTCGCTGTGTTGAACTGGTATGAATATCTTTTGCAAATTAATAAGTAGAATAGATGTATATCATAAATATTTCTTTGATGACAGCTCTTTTAAAAAAAAAAACTCGTGCATGAAATTTCTGTGAAAAGTTTGATTAAATTTTAGTTCAGTCACTGGAGAATAATATTTCACACGCTAACTGATTTAGTCAACTACAGTGCGATTCTGTAGCCATCTCACCGTGAAAACTTAGGTGAAGTGAGCGTGGAGTGAGCTGTCATTCCAAATAATGCTAGGGATTGACACTACTGACAACTCACATTAAGCTCACTTCACTTGAGTTTTCACAGTGAGATTTTTACAGAATCGACCGGCAAATACTGTTTGCTCACGTAATGTTTGTACTTAGGTGCATGAAGAGATGCAGCGTATAGTGCAACACTGCGGCACAGAGGTGCAACAAGAGATGCTTCGTTTCCCGCGGCTGCACCAACGCATCGTGGATGTGGTCACTCAGCTACTGCGTACACGCCTGCCAGCTACAAACTCTATGGTAAGTACATACTAACTTTGTATAGACCATAGGGGTAATTCTCGTAATTTTAAGAACGTTCACAGTCTGATCTCAGTCTCAAACTGTCAAAAATACGTCTAATCTCCCTACATTTTGACAAGTTTTTGACATTTGTTTGTCGCCGAGATGAGACTGCGACTAGATTTTGAACGTTTTAAATTACGGGAATACGGGCCCTGATTTATCGTCTTTCAACCTTGTTTACGACCTTTCGTGATCACAAGTCGTGGTGATGATCAAGTCTCTCAAGTAATATAATAATGTAGTCACGTCTGTGTAAATCATCTTAGGGAATCACCTCCCACAGGGATAGGCAGAACATTTTTGTCCTTAATTCGCCATGACTTGCATTTTTACAACTTGCGTGACGTATTTCGTGAGTAAAAGTGATATCAAACTCCACCGAAAGTTTTCGAGACAATTAGTCTAATTAGTAATTATGCTACATTTAGATAATGTCGAGTAAACTGTTTTATGATATGCTGGGACATTATTATTTCAATATGCGCACCGCGTACAACCTTTACTCGGGCATTGTCATTGCGTTTTTTTTTTTTTTTTTGCAGGAAACGCATATTATTATTTTTGTACAGAACACTGGTTACGTATGTACCTAACATGTGTGTTTTGATAACTAGGTTGCCCTCCGTATCGTAGATTGAGTAGCTGTCTCATAACATACAAATATATGCAGACCCAATATAACTGTAGACTACCATAATACCAATATTTGTTGAGTGCGAGAATAAACTTACGATCACAAGCCAGTTGCTGCACCACTTATTCAATCGAGCGACTATTCGCACGCTTAATAAAGGCCTTCGTCTTTATAGAGCAAAGTATCATAAAAACGATGAACAATAAAAAACTAATAGGTGCCTCTACACATACCCTACCATAAGCTATTATACTATCTTCAGGTGGAGAACCTAGTCCAAATCGAGCTGGCGTACATCAACACCAAACACCCAGACTTCCATCGCGAGGCTGCCCTCGTGTCCGGCCTGCTGAAGAGTACCGACGGTCTGATGGACGACCACAGCCCCATCTACCGCCAGAAGACGCCCCGACCCGCTTCCTCACCGGTATTCGCCATGTTCAAAGTATATATAAGCTTAAGTTACTATGTTGCGTGTCTGTGGGGACTAATGGCACTAACATGAGGTAAGTAGTGTTGTTGTCTACCTCCTTACAGTTGGCCATCGTGTGTACGTAGAGATTTAGTGAGGAGTAAGTGGGGTGGGGTGCATTTATTAGCCTTATTACGAACTATCGGACAACAGCGTTCGTTATGTTCGCAGCAGTGAAACTTCGCAGCTCGGCGCCATGTGACCCTGGACAGTGACATGCAGTCTTAATTTAATTTATTTTTGTTTGTTTATTTTTATTAGAGTAATTGCTGTTAAATTCCATGGCGACATTAATAGATGCGGTCTATCTGCGAGCTCGACATAGCACTTTATACTTTTCATACTGAGCTGTCTATACAATCCATCAATAATAAATTTAGTTAGGCGATGAACCACTGTATGGAGTAGATAGTAATAGTGTTGTAGAGTAGTTTGTCGATCTTTGTTACTTGTGCTGTAGAAAATATTTATGTCTTAGTTTCATAGTATCTTATTCAGAAACAGATTTGTTAGCATGTTATGTAACTCAATTAACAATTAACTGACTGAATTACTTTTTTATGTATGTATAGCAAAAGATGCAGTATGTGGGCAATTAATTAACTGTGGTTTTGCTATATGGAATGTGGCAAGTCGTTGCTTTTACTCAAATCAGTGTATTACACAATAACGGCACTGCATACCCTGTTCGTTGGTTGCCTGCCTACTTAACTCTTTTGCCAAGTGTACTTAAATTGACTATTGGTCTACCTAATTTTCTTTTATGATTCAAATAACTATCGATTCTTTTGTAGCTGTTTCTTCGACAAATGGGGGAAAGAGGGTCCACCCTAGTATTCTTGGCAAGTGTATGGGAAGCGCACAATAAGGTAAAATAGATCTCGCACCATAGTGAGGGCTAGTGCCGTAATACTACAGTCTCATGTTAGCCACATTGTCCTACTAAATCATGTGACGGCGTCATGTTGGTAAAGCTTTGAATACTATGTGGGCTCTCTCTCAGAACGAGTCCACACAAACACTATCCACGCGTTCTGCGTTTTGATTGGCTACGCAACATCGTGATTCAATCAAATCGTCAGACGTAGTTCGCATGGACAAAGGCTTTGTGTACACTCGTATGTGTCGTAAGTTTAAATGACAAGTTCTTGAAGCGCATTCTTTGCTGGTGGCAGGAATAACGACGCGCAAACTGAAACCATGAATCTAGCACATGATTCTAGACGGGGGTTTAGAATCATGTGCTGAATTATATTATCTCTTTAGTGTATAAATTGTTGTCGATGATAAAAAAATTGTTGTTTCATACAAAAGTGCAATACCTATGGTCAAACAAAATGTATGGCAATGCAATTTTTTTTTTTTAATACCCAACGAGGATTTTAGCACTGTTCAGAACCATGTACTGAATCCATGGGAACAGGTTGTGCGTCGATGTCCCTGCCACCTTGTTTAAAACTGTTGACAATGCACTTATGAGGTTAAGTCACGTCGGCGCGTATTATAACTGGGTCTCGTCAAGGTATTGTCATATGAACTTAGCTTTATTTTTGCTGACTAACCATTTTCCATTAGTAAACATTCTCACTGACAAACTAATTGCAATATAAATCGTCTGACCTCTTGTACATCGACAACATACACAACTTATTGGCAAAATTAACATATTTTTGTTTTTAAATACGTCAACTGCCAATATTCTTGTGTAATTTTATTTTGTTGTTTTCGTATTAGACGATGTTAGTTGTTACTGAATGCATGATAATATCTAGTTATTAGGAACATTTTTATATCAGGCACTTTCTCGCACAGAATTCATTGAACGAAGCTTGCCTTAAATGTTGGATATTCTCTTTTTAGCATGTGCCAGCGATCACTGATGGTCAGGAAAACAGGTCTCCAACGAGCAATAACAGTGAATCTCCAGCGACTCCCCAGGTAAAAGAAATGGTTTACTGATGGTAGATTGAATAACAATGATATGTAAATTTTCCAAAGAGTATTTGTATTTTTGCACGTCTGCAAATATACATAATTCGTATAAATGATGCACTGCACAACTACCTACTCCTTATAATGGATCATCGCCCTTACCTTAGTAGATAATGCTAACACATATTCGCCCCATCACGCAAGATAGATACTATAAAAATTCACCCGCTTAAATGTCAAGTCCCGAACTGGTGGGGGAAGGACCTAAGTCCCAGCTTGGAAAATAAGCCCTTCACTCACCACCCTTGCACAATTCCATTTTATCTTGCTTCCAAGGTAACCAATGCCACGATTCTATAAATTTCAGATGAACGGCACAATGGAGAACAAAGCTATGACTCCGCAGAAGCCAGTGAACCTTTTGCCTGAAGTGCCGAGTCAAACGTCACGCAAGCTCTCTGACAAAGAACAACATGATTGTGACGTCATTGGTAAGTACAGTGCTGCCAACTTTATCTTATTATGCATTGGTTGCCAGTCTGGAATGTTCAGTATAACCATACTCAACTTTGTTGATGGGCTAAGGAATTTAATAAAATAACGGATTTAGCCACGTTAAAATTAATATTAACATAGTTTGGTTTGGATTAGAGTGCAAATAACACCTAATGTTTTTATAACAGATTTAATCAATTAAGTCGTAACTAAGTTTTCACTAGATCACAATTAATACATTCATATTTTAACTCTACATTGTATCATTCAACAGTATTTTCTTGTGATGCTAGGTGGGCGGAGCGATGAGCCGTCAGTCGTATTACCTAATGAGACAGTAGACGGCATCAACGTGATGCAATTGAATCAAATGGGTGACTTAGTGGGTGAGGATAGCGAAGCGGTGTACAGAATGCTTTTACTCATTTTGCTCACTGTTAAACTTCCGACCACCTACCATCGAACTATTTTGCTTGCTGCTTCTTTACTTTGAATTTTTTGTCATTAAATGGTAACTTCTTTTTACTAACCCCTAATCAATGTATTAATTTTCAATAATGTTTCTTTTATAGTCGTATTCTTAGAGGAGTATTCTGTAATTATGTTTTCTAGTTGCGTGATATTGTGTTCTATTTGATGTGGGGATGTTTCACTAGTTTACTCCTAACATAATTATGTTCTATGATTTCACAACATTATTTTTAACTAACATTCAACCATTCCTCACAAATCATTAGCATTGCGTTTTAAAAACGACATATTTATTTCATTTAGCACCTTTTACTAACAATATAAAGATGGTTGGTTTGTATAAGGATTTGTGTCAATTGATTATCATTTCCTTTTACAAACCAACATTCTATGGTAACAACTAAGCAAGCTTTCTTTTACAGAACGATTGATCAAGTCGTATTTCTACATCGTGCGCAAGTCTATCCAGGATTCAGTGCCGAAGGCTGTGATGCATTTCCTAGTGAATTATGTTCAGGATAACCTGCAGTCGGAGCTTGTGACTCACTTGTACAAGTCGGACCAGGCAGAGAGCATGCTCAACGAGTCGGAACATATTGCGCAGAGGAGGAAGGAGGCCGCTGACATGCTCAAGGTTAGCGTTTCGTTGTTTTTTTTTTTTAACAAAAGCTGATTAATATTCATTACACTGTGGCTGAAGCTAGCAACTTTTGCTAATGTATTTAATGACGGATAAAACACCCGCTATCGTAAAATCTTATTCTACTGCACATTATGTAGATTATTTTGAAGTCTGGATTTGTGCCGTACTGATGGCTCGCCCCCTATTTCATGGCACGTAAACATATTTGGCGAAATGTAGGTTACCCATCGACACAGCTGTGATGTTAGGTATCGTCATTAAATGTAGGTTACCCATCGGGGAACACAGCTGTGATGTTTAGGTATCGCCATTAAATTATTCATCTAGGAATTAGGCTGCTGCAATTTTTTTAAATCAAAATCCAAAGTGGTTTTCAATGTCAAATGGAGCCAGAAACATACTACTGATTACTCAATACTTTTGTATAATTCCAGGCTTTGCAGCGTGCCGGTCAGATCATCAGTGAGATCCGAGAGACGCACATGTGGTGATGCTCGCTCGACGACGAAGACTCTAGTCTGTGAATTAGTGAATTTGATCCCAGAGCTCTGTACATATTCCTTTTATGTAGGTAAATTATGTGCATCAGGCTTTTTACTTACGATTCACATACATTTGCTTTTATCATTTTAACTCTGCAGCTCTCTTTGCTATGTATATTAGATATATTTATTCATGACATTTTGTCGGAAACCAAAAATTCGGAGTAAAGGCAGAAAATGTAGAAGCAAATGCATGTTAGATATAGTTGGACATTTTTAAAATGGCACCGCGTACAGGTAAACTGTGTTTAATTAAGTATTCAGTCATTTTTCAAGGTTATTTTAGAAAGTACTTATTGTTGTCATTTCATTAACACAAATTACATGTAGCAAGTACTATTTGTATCATTGTGCATTGTTTTAATAACTCTAGCTCAGATCTGTGTGTGTTTTTTATCAAATTGTATCAGACTGCTCACTTATGAACCTTGTTATATGTATATTATGCTCTTGACCAGCATTTCGAATTTATAGTCATGTTAACTTTTTATCTATGTATTTAAGATATTGAGCATGAGTTTTTAAAACACGTCAAAAGATCATTTAGGAACTAGTTTTCCATTCGATTAATCGTTTTGTAGCTGAGTGATGCTAACATAAGCTAAAGCCTAGGCACGTCATAATTATCACATCTCATCGTCCTGACTAGGCATATATTTTTTTGACATCTAGTAGTTTAAAACGGTTACGCAATTTTGAGATATCTTAGCTACTCCATATCTTAGATAAACTGTGAACAAAGACGCGTAATGTATGCTTTAATACCGACAACACTGAAATAACGTATGCATGATACAATAAATAGTATATATATAGTATATACATATAAATTATTACTTTTATATTTTGGTTCTGTAAAACTGTGCCAATAAATTTTATACAAGGGTGGCTTAAATGCAATGCAGTGTTTCAGTTTTACTTATTAAATTGTGCACAAACTTTATGCTGTTGACTTCAGTTACCATTTCACTATTGTTAAATGTGAAACATGCACATAAGGTAGGCTTAACATAAAAGTGTATTCATATAAACATTGTAGTTATTAATGCAGTGATATTACTTGTAATGTCTGATATATAGACATTTCCATAAAAGTTGGCTGTCCTTAGTAGTTTTACTGTACCTTATAAATGAAATGTTTTGCTTGTTTTATGATTGAATGGTGTGTTAGTCAGGTAATATGAATTGATTAGTTGTATATTCTGTTTATCCCCTATTTACAGGGTTGGTTGGACATTTTTTTAAAGTGCTTGTCTGTGTCCGATTACAAGGCTTTTTATCATTGAGTATGTCGTAATTCGATAGAGGAATAAATGGCTTTTACAGTATATTTTTAATATAGTTCCTTGATCTTTAGTTATAATTTCGCATGCTGTGTTATACAATTTCATTCACGATTTCAAGTCATTTTGTGTCATGTCCATGCTAAAGTAATTTATTTGTTTTTATCATGAACTAGCATAGTGAGTATTCCAATGTTACATGATGTATTTATTGTTGAAGTCCGAAGGTTTGTTTTATGTATCAAACACCAATTGAATGTTACATAAAAAAGATTGTATTTAAAAGTCTGTTAAATATTAAAATAGATTAATTGTCATGGTCAAGGGGTCTTTGATTTCTACAACCACGAAATTTTTCCTCCGACGTTAGGGTCGCGCACCGCGATTGTGCACTCAGTCCGAAATGGATGTTGAGAACTACAAGTGCATCGTTTATACAGCCCATGCTTGTTTCGCTGCACGCCATAATAATTATGTTATGTTAACTACCAGACGTATATTCCCTGAAAACGTAAACTTGAATAGGCACACAGGACTAGGCGGAAACAGGACTGTTATCGACACATTAATGAATATAATTCAGTTATACTGTCGAGCTTGTACCAGCCGACGGCCACACGGTACGCCATACCAAAGAACAAAAAACCCTGGTATCCTGAAAATTTGCGCTTACTTTGATACCTACTACATAATATAGGTACATTTTTTTTTTTACACTGTAGGTAGTCCTCGAGACCTTATTTCGGCCAAGGCAGCCAATCTCATCGGAGACTGCCCACTATTGAAATATGGGTAACGACTATAACAATATTTAAAACACGCCGTGTGCGTTAAACGCACTAGCGTAAAGACGACCTAATAAACGTTGAAACGCACACAGTCTTAGCAAAATATGCAAACACCATAGAAATGTAAAAAAACGAGAAGTGGCAAGGAGGCGTGTCTGTGTCGTCGCGGCATGGTCGAAATAATCATGCACTAGGCAAATGGCCGTCTCCGCGAACTAGTGCACTTTCGACCGTGATTGTGAAAAAATATAAGAATGCCGTGTTATTCAGTGGTTTCTTGTAAAAACCGAAGCCAAAACCAAAACTTTGTAAATCGTGGAAACACTTACCATATACTCGTATAAATATAAGTATTTTACTAATTTTGTCTTTAAAATCATGAAAAACAACAAATTATAAAATATGTCTTGCTTTTACTATGTTAATTTTGTTTTCAATGTCGCAACGACTGTAGATAGGTACCATTTTCGCAGTAAGTACATGGCTCCTTGCCCACTGCCTAAACATGTCACTAAATGACTAGACAAGCAATGTAAAAATCACAAACGATACCTACTTTATTTATGCGGTGCATCGCATGGTACGGCTGCTGCTGGTTGCGGCCAGCTAGTGATGTGGCTGTGCAGATCCACTAACGTAGGCTATCGACAACAATGTCGATTACCCAAATAAAATATTGCTAATAAAGTTTATTTTTCAATTTGTCAACCGTTTTAACCCAGTTGGAAGACCTAAAATGATGACGTTTAAATCCAGTTGGAAGACCCTTGAGAAGATGTAATATAACATTAAAAAAATATTATTTTCAAAATTTGTTTTATGTTGCTATTTTTTAATGATTTATAATATAATATTTTCTGGACATATCGTATTTTATTCGGAACCCCAATTTTTTTTTAGTACAATAATAAATGGGAGAATCGATAACTTTCCGATTTAGTCAATCACTAGCGTATATGTAAAATAAATGGCTTTTGCACAGCACAAGATAGCGACAGATGTTTTTGTGTAAGTAAGTTGTACGGCGCATGGTAAATGCACGCTGTGTTTGATGAGTTAAGGTTTATAATTGATTGTGTAGTACGTTGACTGGACAGTGGTTTCTTGTAAAAACCGAAGCCAAAACAAAAACTTTGTAAATCATGGTCTCACTTACCATTACAAGTATTTTACTATAATTATTTGTCTTTAAAATAAAAATAAAACAGCAAATTAAAATATTTCTTGCTTTTACTACGTTATTTTTGTTTTCTTATGTGGCAACAGGTAGGTAGGGTAGGGGCGCGTAGGTAGGGTAGGGGCGCGTAGGTAGGGTAGGGGCAAATTGGAGACTGGTTCCGATACATTTCCAACTACCAGGCATATCTCGGTCTTTCTTTTATCTATGGGCACCAGTGCCACCAGCGATACTAGACAGCCCACGATAAAATAGTTTGCCTCTACAATAAGACGACTCAGCTATAAGTACGATGATAAAATAGCACGGAGACCTCCGGCATTGTGCGCTTTTATAATTTCTAAGGTGATGATATTCTCGCGGACGTCCACGGCAGAAAATAAAAAGGTATGGAAATAAATGCATGTTATCGTGGACGAAAATTTGAAAGTCTTCATTATATTTCCATACATTTTTCTTTCCTGTGCAACATTCAATCTACGTTTCGCTGCAACGTTGCAAAATGTCCCGCAGGATTTTACGTGACGCGGGGCATGTTGCTTGCTCCCGCTCCAAGAGCGAGCGCTCGCGTCCCGCGTCAGTGTCGCGCCATTTGTAGGCCTACAAGATGTTCCGCGACATTCTGTCGGGACATTCACGTAGTTGTCAAGCGCCATGTTCCGCAACATATCACTCCATTTGTCCCTTAGTGTGCGAGGCTTAAAAACGCACATTATCAACACTTTTCATACTTATCAAACGTGGCACCGTTTACTTGCACTACGACACAAATGACTTATAGAAACTGATGTCTTTCAACGCGGTCCGGCACAGAAGTTGTGCGCGTGTTCTGGGAATTCTGCCAAGTTTGACAACAGCAGGCCAATTCTCGTAATTTAAAACGATCAAAATCTAGTCGCAGTCTCATCTCGGCGACAAACAAATGTCAAAAACTTGTCAAAATGTAGGGAAATTAGAGGTAATTTTGACAGATTGAGACTGAGCTCAGACTGTGAACGTTCTTAAAATTACGAGGTTTGATAAGAATTTTATTCTCATCTTGGAGACTAACCACACATATTCAGCTCTGTTCAGCTTTTGTCCATAGAAGACAACGATTTTGTATGGAATGCGTACGCACCCGTTCAGCTTTACGGATGCGTACGCGATACGCATTCCATACAAAATCGTTGTCTTCTAAGGACAAAAGCTGAATATGTGTGGTTAGTCCCTTAGTCGGTTCAGCCTCGATGTTTGAAAGCCTGATGACTCTAATGAGGGAGCAGGATACAGTGTTGTTTGTTTTCTTTACTAGGTCTTAAAAAAACAACGATTTGAGTTATTGTGTTTATTGAATAGTAATAATAACGATGGTATTTACATGTAACACACTGAAATTTACAATAATGGGTTTTAAAATGACTTTATTAACACGATGTGTGCTAGAATAACGAAATTTTTGTAGTAATTATTTTTTATCACTATATAACATTGAGATAGTATCGTGTACTTGTGTTGGTCATCATTAAAGATGTGTAAACACGTATCAAAAATTAAACCAACGATTTGATTGACAAAATTGTTAAACCAAGGCAATGACACGTCCTATTTAACAGCAGACAACTAATTATTCACATAATTGTAACAATTAGGGGTTTTGAATGACACAGCCAATAACAACAACAAATGTAAAATTCGCACTATAAATATAATATTTTTTTGTTATATCGACATGGAAATAAAACCTAATGCTGCAGACATTTAATATTACAACAATTACGAGTATTTTTTTTGTGATTCTTCGTTTTATTTACACAAGACAAGTCTACGGCTAATTAAAATACTATTTGTCATGGCTTCTTAATTTTATCACTTTAAATGGCAAGGAATGAGAAACTTTGTGACCTTTTGTTAGTAGAATTTTAAAAATAATTGCTATAATAATGAACTTTTCTATCAAAAATATGTTAGTTACCCAGTCTATACGGAATCGCAACAAAACTTTATGGATATGTTACATTTAATTGTGATTTTAATATCTGTTCTATTGCATACACATTGTGCAAAATACCTCTTGTATCCAGGCAAATCTTCGCTTCATTGAGTCGGTTAAATACCCTTCGTAACGTCCCTACTAATATTTCATACAAATTCCGCACTATCAAGTTATCTACCATTACATAACCTATATTTTGTTCTGAGATTTATTATATTTTCCTAGTCAGTTGCCTAACATCTAAACACGGAACAACATCGATTTAAGTCTATCTAAATATTGTTGGATAACCAAAATGCGTAAGGTGTTTGTACTTCTCTTAATAGTAATTTTGAAAAATATAGATCCTATTTTAATACATGCGAAAAATGAGTATATTATTTGTCTATTAATTGTCTATTTACTAAAAATATCAGTTACAATACGTTATTAAACCTAATTTCATTTTGTTTCGAGATTATTAGAGATTGTTACATTCGAGTAGTAAAAATACACGTCTTTGCAATATGCATTGTACTTTGAGAAGTGTGGCAGGAGAGCATCGTTTAAGACATTAGAATTGTAGTATCGCTACTACAATTCTGCGGTCGCTACCTCGGGGTAGCGACCGCCTAATTACTTTCTAAATAGACATTATTTTGTAAAAGCGAGAAGGCGTAACGTTTTGGGTGTTACAACAAACTACCCTCTTTCAAATTTCAGACGAACAGTGCTGATAACCTAGATTAACGATTTATTTAGAATTTATTATTATTATATTTTGTGAATCGATAATTCCCTCTATCGTTGATATAGTTACAGTGCACTTTATAAATGGCGTATAATTAGTGTGTATACAGGTTACGTTCACACGGAGGTGACGAGGTTGGTGCGCCTGCGCGCGGTCCTGTGCTAGGAGACGGGTTGCTTCCTTTCGCCCTCGAGCAGCTTGTCGTCTGTGCAGAACTTCTCCAGCTGCTTCACGTAGTATGTATTGAAGTTTAATCTGAAATTAAAGTTTTTGTTGGTAAAAAAATATATTTAAAACAGCAATCTTATAGAATGTGATCAAATCAAATGAATTTATTTTGCGTACACTCGTAAATTATTTAAAGATGTTTTAATTAAAAATTACCCAAACTATGTCCCGCCAGAAGGCAATAATTAAAAAATATATAGGTTTTAATTTTAACTATTAAAAAGGAAAAAGGAGGCCCACTTCCTGGGGAGGAGTAACGCCTGAATAGATGTGAACATCCTAATTAAAGTCAGTCATTCTAAAAAAATAATCATAAAGACGTATGAGGTGAAGGTACAAGTTCCTCATTCTCCACAGAGGAGAGAGGATCCTCCGACCAGACGGGTGTTGTGTCTGGTGGGCCGACGGTTGTTTGTTCCACGTACCTAGCAGATATATTCAGCAGTTTGTTGGTATTGTTGTCCCTTGCCATCCTCTCGATGATCGCGAGTACAGACAGCAGCGCTGCCGTGAAACGCAGTCCGTAGCGTGACACCGAGCGAGAGAACGAGTCCGCAGACCCGGTCGTTGCTGTCCCTCCACAACCCGCATCCTATACATGAGGCAAGACACTTTAGAACAAAATGTATTACATTAAATTTAGTTTTGTTTTCAACTTGAATTCAAAATCTTAGTTTTCGGACCACAAACTCTATGTCAACCATGACAAAGGAATAAAATAATCTTTAGGGTATTTTTTTATTATCAATGTTCACTCAAAAATCGACTAAAGCTGCATAGCACTAAAGTAGATAGTTGAGAAGTGGCAATTCAATGTTAAGTATCAAAATCTAAGATTCTGAATTCGTGTATAGTTGTTAACACATAACATGACTAAGATAGTCTCCTAGGTTCAAAATAAATAGAAGAATATTGTTATGCCTATGAAGTAAAAGCAGAACGGGGAAATGAAAATAAAAAGCTACAACATTGATCTCGACATTTTGTTTTCATATTGTTGGGAAAGTAGCGTGTAAGGAGTTCTAAATATAAGGCAGATATTGTAATAATACATAATAAATACTTACTGTAAAAGTCTAAAACAGAAAAGTCATGAAAGAATGATAAAAAAAACATAGATTAATGATTTTGATATATCACAAATACTACATGGAAGCAAGATGTACTTATTAACAAATTCATTAGTTTTTAGTACAACATTATGTAAACACCTTTACCGTTTAGAAGCAATGTGAAATGTTTTAATCCAATCATATTATACGACTTAGTGAGCGCGGTTTGTGGTTGGCTGAAAATTTGACGTTTGATATGTCGCCATGTTGCCAAAGATCAGTGAGATTCTATGATACTTGTGATATTATTTACTTTGCACCAGTGCACTAGTGTTACAGTTAATCTACTCGGTATATACCTCACTATAGTCTGTATTGTCATACGTCGATCCAAGCATACTGTTAAGCTCTGCGTCCACGAAGTACTTGTGCATCTCCTTTTGCCAATTAACGTGATTTGGTAGCGTTAAAAGAAAATACAATAATAAATTAATGTTAGAAATCATATAGGTATACTAACCACTGGAAAGCCTTGCTAAACATCAATAACAAAGTATATAAAATATAGATAATTGCAGCGGAAGAAAATATATAACATAATATTATGCAAGTACCTACTTAAAACAATTGCTTACTGCAGGGATAATATTATAGAAACCTTCACCAGATTTTGAAACACACATATATAATATTGGATACATATTTAATTACTTTTTTATCATAATAAATACACTGACTACAGTCACTAAGATTACAAATAGCCTACAAGTGCGTTTCTAAGAGGATAAGCACTGTTTACTCTTTCTATTTGATCTTTTCTGGACTTCTAAATTTTAAAAAATAACGTACGCCAGCAGGTCAAGCATCCCGAAACAGTAAAATTTTCTCAATCAAACTTGAACCTTAATACTTTAGCGATAAAGTTGAAAATCTATTAATGAAATTTGACAGATTGTAGTAGGTTGATGTGCTGGCGTCTGTACAATGACGATGAAAAGTGATTAAATTTTCTAATTTCTATTCCCCTGTAAATTCTAAAAAATTGTTATTAAAAGTTTTCCTTTTTAAATACGTATAGCGTGTCACCTGTATGAATGTGCAGAACTGTACGCAGACGAGGCACAGCGTGGTGACGGCCTTCAGCAGCTGCGGACTGGTTAGCATGCAGTCTCCGAGGCACGACTCCAAGAAGTCGTTGTGACGCTCCAGCACTTCGTCCACATTGTGCACCTGAAGAAGATAACAGTTTCAGATATCCACCCACTGCTTGTTTTATGCGCTCTGCATTTGTGAATTATTAGACCAAGAAACAATATTATTAAATAAAAGTCTGCTTCATTGGTCAATCGGTCGCAAGCGCTACTACTGAGTACCGGTAGTGAAAATTTCAACGAAGTGAGCTATCAATACTGTCAGTCTAAACAAATTTAATTTAATAACTTATTTAAAAAAAAAACCCTAGCATCGGGTGGAATGACAGCTGACTTCAGGGGGTCTACTCCGAAGTAGTATCGGCCGAATGTGCGGCCGTTTCCTGCTACGAAGTTACTATTTGGTTCGGTCGGTTCCGCCTACACTCTTTCGAATATTGACTATGGTCCCGACCCAACTGGATCCGAACGTTTTTCGCATTTTTCAACAATATTCGGTTCGGCCTTGTGTCGGTCCGATCCGAACATTCGCACTTTGCACTTCGGAGTAGGCCCCCTCGTTCACTTTACCTAGGTTTTTACGATGAGATTTTTGAGAAATTTCATTCATTCTTCATTCATTCATACATTCATGGCACTATCGGCTGGGCAGTTTTATTGGGGTTTTATATCAGGAATAAGTAGCAGCCAGGAGTCTGGATTTGTGCCCGCTGATGGTAATAGGCTCGCCCTCTACTACATGGGGTGTGGGACTGTGGTTTACTATATACCTTTGCCTAACCCTTCGGGGATTACAGTCGTTATGTTTTGTTAAGGTGTAAAAGAAAGTATCTCACAAACGCTTAAGTTATCATTTTCTAACAACTTCTTATAATAGGGATTGTCGATTGAAGTAGCCAACGAACGTGTTGCCTTCGCCCTATATGGGAAAGCATACGGTCCCAAATAACTCGGCAGGAAATCTACCGAGGTGGCTGAAAATAAATACCCCAAAGGACCTCGTTTAACACGCTTTTATTAATATTTAAGCACGAGTGCAGAGATAATGACTTCCACCTACATTTGGATCGGACTCTACATTTTCATAATGAACTCGATTTTTAGACATTCGGAATGTTCCACCCTGAAAACTTTGTTATAAAGGCTTGATTTTTTACAGCTTACACAAACGTCGTCGAACCAAAACAGTGAGTAATACAACCTTGTGTTGTGACGCGACCACTGGTAACTGGTAAGGAGTACCGCCTACAAATTATCGCGAATCCGCTCCGCCCACAGAAAAAACAGAGGCTTTGTAATAAAAACTATAACAATATGACTGACCAAGCTTTTCACCTTGCTACCTATTACACTGCTTATTAGTTCATTTATCTTGTTACATTATACCTACTAGTGTCGAGGATACTACATTTACTAGGACCACAGGAGGACATGATTCATGGCGGAGATGCTTCCACTATGACAAGACACACAAAAGACACATAAAAGATAAAATATCTTGAGCGGCTAAGATAGTTGACCCTTCGATCTTCAAACAAGAATTAATAGTATTTAACCGCAACCTTCGATTCACAACTCACGTAAAACCAATATCCAACAGTTTAAGTTTTGGACGTGATCTGTAATTGTAATATGAGCAATTAAAAACGTTTATGTACATCAGTACGATCTGTATGGTCAGTAATTGCGTTTGGTCAGCACTGTTGCAGGATAAGCGAGCAACTATCGCCTCCCACACGAGCGGCGCGCGCGCAACGCCTCACTCCGATCACAGGGCCGAGTGGCGCGGCCGTCCGCCGCAATGCGAACAACGACCAATAGTCAGTGAAGTGCTTGTGAAGTGAGAACTTTCAGTTGTGATATTGTGATTCTCAGGTGGGTTTGGGAAACATTCAATTCTTAAATTCACAAAAATCATAGTTATCAGTGCATCAAAATGATCAACACGTATCAAATTAATAAGTCGCATCGCAATTCGAGATCCTCGTATTTCATATCCATGTTTTCGAAGAGTTCCGTATCGGACTGCGGTTTGTGCAACCATATACTTACTTAAGAATTGCAAATGAGTGCATTTCGATTCTCAATTATGAAAGCTTGTAGTCAAAGTTTTCAACAGTAAAAGTTTTCATCAAGTGGAAGCAATAGCCAAATAGAAGGGTATACGTCACTCCTGCAAGAGCGTTTGAAGATACAAATTCTAAAGTTTTTTTATTGATAGAAGCACTTATTTGTGCACAAAACCGATAAAGTAACGCTTCGTTATCTAGGCAATGCCCGAAATTAGGGACAAACTGTGTAAAGCCATATATGCCATTAACTTTGAAGGTTTTTACTCCCTTGAAGAGATCAAAATGACAAGAACACCGTTTAAAAATATGGGACCACAAAGTGGTCCAAACAATCTGTTCAGTGTAAGTGTTCTAGTCTAATTTATTGATGACCGTGACATAAACTTTAATTAACTGTAAAAACATATGTGGGTGTAAACATAGAAAAGAGATCATCACATATGCTGGTAGTCCAAGCCCTCGACAAGGTCGGCAGGGGTGACGTCATTATTATTATGATGACGCAGGACATGTGGGTCGGTGAGCCTATACAGAGTGCGGGAAGTTGAGCCATGTCGGCAGTAATTGATTAAGTGGTAGACAAATGCATGCGCTGAGCACACCCCAGTAATGCCAACGAAACGGACGTATCCGGTGATAGTTTAAAAATATATTTTTAAACATACATGCAAAACAAACACTGTGTAAGCTACTTTTTGCCAAGTCAAACCAGACCCTTTTCGTATCAGAAATGGGTTGGATTTGGATTCACTCTGCGGCAGACGGTTGAGACTGTTAAGACTAAGTGGAAGGAATAGGGATGATCTTTGTCCAGCAGGTTGAAAAAGCAAGACAATGAGCCCGTTAAATTGCAAACTGCATCGTTCATCGAGACATGAAGGTTTACGAACGGTCGATAAGTACCTACTTCGCAAAACTAGTTAGCCCAGGTTTCCTATCCGTCGTATCGACGGCTGGTTTAGTAATGTGAATTCTTGTGCTTTGTGCTTTGAAGTAGAATTGAAAAATTAAGAATTCTGCGTATTGGAACCTCCTAATTATGTATGCGACAAACAGCCCGTATATTGAGTATGTTTTAGTGACTCATTAAAGTAGGACAAGAGTCCTTATAAGACTGGATACAGGTTAGCAATGAGTAATCAGACAGATATTGGTGCAGGTAGACGATAATAATATGATATATGTATTTCTTGACACTTGTTCGTGTAAAATTTAAGAGAAAATTGTTTTCTATTAAAGTTAAGAAGCTAAAGAAATCGATAATTACCACATGTAGGCAAAGCTACAATAGATGATTGCTTGTGAAGACATGGACTAATGACTTGAAAGACAAGCAGTGACCTCCAACCGACCTCTATACTGGACCTCTATTAAACAGTTGCAAAGTAGGTACTCATTGGAAAGTTATTTGCGGACATAGAGGAGGGTCCATCGATAAAAATAAAACAAATATATGAGATAATATTTGCTGTTAATCCGTATCTCTAGTACCTAAGCAAATAAACAGTCAATTTCAGTAAAGGAGAACCACTTCAACTCACACTACATAGTTACTTAAAGCAGATAAAACCGTTCTAATAGAAAAGCTGTTTGACTGAAGGTACTTGGATTCTTCACAATTTGATGTAGGTACAATGTATGGATCAAATCCAGTTTCTTTTGTAAAATACGCGTCACAGATGAATAGCTGTTTGTGTGACGAATACTACAATTCTTGCGTGATAAGACTCAGTATAGCCGCACGGTAAATTTTTATTTGTTAGCTTAAACGTTTCATCTTTCTGATTTTTATTTGTGGAACCGATACTCCAACCAATAAATTGTATGTGACTGTTCATTCGATAAATAGGAACCAATAGCTTTTTGAATCGCTTCAAAACATAAACTCTTTTTCGTGTGTTCGGTGTGGTGTGGCGACACAACTCAGGCCTAAATAAATTATAATATAGACGAACTTGACCGGTCATCGGACATAAACATTGATGCAATCGTTGACTAATGATGACGGAAGCTCGCCTACATAACTACCATGTTACTAAATACGGAACATATGTACATAGGTCGCAGGCAGACCATCCGTATAATCAAATTCATATTGATTCAGTAAACCGCTTCCGAGTGCGACATAAAAGTCAATCAACGGTACTTCCATATAAGAAAACTATTTACAATAGAAATTAATTTATATGGCGAGTGACACTATTTGTTATGGCCAAATATAGGTTCCAATATATGGAAGTGTGAATATGGAAGTACACTTATTAGAGCTAGTGACTGCACTTGGGTGAACTAGGTAAAGTGAGTAACATATTCGTTTGGATAATAGGTACACTGGCCGGGGTCTCTACAGATTTTAGAACAATTAATGAAGAAAACAAATAGATTAATCAAGTAATTTTCACTGCATGAACAGTTATTAGAAGGGGCAGTAGTACCTAGTAAACACGATAGGAAGTATGCCATTAATGCTCTACTTTATACATGACTTAACCACAATAAAATGTAATTTGAGCAGACATAAAAACACCCATTACACTGAATAAGAATGTACATTTAATTTAGAGTGAGTAAAAAAATGTCAAAGTACTTAACTATAAGAAAGAACAGGGAAATTAGAAAATCTATATCAATAGGACCGAAATATATCCACGCGATGCAAAATCGTCGGGTATTTCTTGTAAATTTTCAAGTTTCGTTGCCGATTTTTGCGTTGCGATATCGACCTCACTTAGATTAGTGTCGGCCCGAGATACCTATCTAAGATAAATAATATACGAAGGAGAACATCTCGAGTGCCTGTAGGTTTATCATTGACAACCATAACAAACATACATAGGTTGATTATTGAAGAACGTTCAAATCATTTTTGCACTGTAAAACAGATGAATGACTAACTTGATTTATCTCAGTGCAAAGAAAGTTAGAAGCCAAACTGCATAAAGATGAAATAAGAGGAAGCGAAACAGTTTGAAAAACAAGACCATGATGAGAACAAAACTGAGATATAACCAAAGCGCAACAAGCGGAAAGTATTCAACCCAAGTGTGAAGCTGGCTGGTGTGGCTGCGGAGATCTTTGTAAAAACTGTTAATCGGCGGACGCGGGTCGAACCGCTCCACCGAACTGAAATAGAAACACGAAATGATCTTTCCAAGTACATCAGGGTGTCGTAAATGATCGATGTTGATTTAATCTTTAGTGGTCATTAAGCACTTGATACAGAGTCATAGCCTTCTTACAACCGCGTCCACATTGCCAATTTTATGCGTACTTATCTCGAAATAAATCCAGTCGGTTGTTTTATAGTGAACTCTTGAACGCCTTTAGGATGTAGTCATGGGCCCTTCGTTATGCCTCTTGCATAGGAATTATGCATAAGTACATTGTAGACATAAGGAAGAAAGCGAGGCGAAAAGAAACGCGTCTTGTTTTTAGGCCGAAGCAAATTAGGCACAAAGTTGACAAAAAGCGTCGCTCAACGGACCGACTGGCTGTAGTAAGTAACGCGCGTCCAAATTGAAATGTTATGTGCGGAACGGAAGACTTTTTACTGTTTAGTTGGTCAAGTACCGGATGTGTGGTAATACTGCCTGAGATTACTGCCAATTCTCCACACTTATTTCGACCACATATCTGTGGGTGCATCGACATTACGATACGCATCATCTTCCTCTCATGAGAGAATTGGTCACGTTCGTCCGTAAGCAATCTTTATGGTGATGCCAACTTGAAAATTGTACGTGGAACACAATTTGGATTTCTATGTATGTATACGTATGCATGTTTATATTTGATCGTCAAATCTCAGTTGGAGTTTGTAATAAAAAGTAAACAAGTTCTTGATGAGACTAGTTAAAATTCATAAGAGCTCAAGGAACCGTTACCGCGATGAGAGTAATCTGGTATTTCACAGAAACCTGTTTAGTTAAGACATTTTATGTTTATTTGTTATGTAAAACCATATAAAGGAATAAAATTAATTCTTCCGAATAAGGAATTTACTGATTAGAATGTGCGCATGGTGTTTTTAAATCAAAGACTAATGGTGAAGTTATTTCGGAAGAAATAATGACCAAATACAATCACTGTAAGACAAATTAATACCATAACGCTTTAAGAAAAGTCGTAATTTCTAAAAATACACTATCGATACACTGTACAGTCACGAGCACCAATATGTCAACACTTGGCTACTTTAAATTGCGATTTTTTTGTAAAATAACGAATGCAACGTTGAAATACGACACATTACATAAACCTATGGGTTCGAAAATGGTATGTTCGTAACAACATAAAATTTCATTAAAAACTAAAGGAGTAAATCGCTTTTGAATAAAGCCGTGTGTATACATACTTTTGCTCGTGGCTGTACAGTGTACAAAGGACCCGTATGGTATGACGAAGACGATAAGTGCTTGTATTATGGCGGGTCAGGTCGGTTGCATCACGTCCAAGGCAGACTGGTTGCAGGTGACAATGCACAAGATCTGCACATACTTTTGGTTGCGCCTACGCACTGTCTGCGTTTAGTGTTTGCCAAATTGCAAAAATTCTTGAATTGTTCCAAGATCGACAGAGCTCTTTTAAAAAATACTAGATAATTTAAGCGGTTAACGGTCTATTAAATAACATGAATAATTTATTATTTAATTAGTTATTTCATCACAAAGTCGATTTTCTCAATATTATTTAACACTTTTTGATTAAACTAGTCCTACCTTAGCCTTAATTTTAGATACTACAAAGGGTTAGATATGATTTTGATATTTCAATGCATATTAAGTAGATCCGTAGGTGTTAATAAGTTCATACATAACTTAGATATATTTCTTTCATCACCGATTCCACAAAAACCGCAATATAAATGTATACCTACCTACAACTTGACCATAATACATTTAGATCTCTTAAACTGTTTAATATTGGATCACGTATTCGATTTACAGACGCCATTCAATTTAGAAGTTTTATCTAAAGCTCGGTGATTTCTTTTGTAAGTACTTTAGTTAAATAATCTACATATACCCTTCAACTCAAATCCAGAAGTGCCGGTCTGACCTATTAACAAATACATGTTCTAATACTAAACGCGGTATCAACGGATAGAGGTTTTAAATCCAAGTTAATTATCGATTCGTGAATAAATTATTGGAGTTGTGATGTTGGGGGCAAGCTTATGTCCAACAGCAGATGTTTTTCCGCTGAATAATGTTTTGGACAGTGAAGGGAGATAACTTGTGCGTTTAATTTGATTACACAGCACCCAAACGCGGAACCTAATCTCAGCGAATAAATCCAGAACCGCGTGCGCAGCGTTTTATCGTAATAGTTTTTTTTTTAAAGCAGTAATTTTCTCCATAAACTAAGGCGTGCCCGGCAATTAGAGCGAAGCGCTCGCGGTAGCGTGCAGATAAAACATATAACTAAAACTATTTCATTGAGAAACAACGGATACGCCTAATTGCTAACACCATTAAAGGTATTTTTTTTTAGTTCAGAATAACTTTCTTATGAGTTCATTTTGGATGCTTGGTAGGGATAAGTTTTGGTCAAGTGAAGTTGGTTTATTTCGAGAGCTTTCCTATCTTTAGTAAGATCATAATTATGGACAAGACCGAAGAATATCCTACTTCCTACAAATATTATAAACGTGAAAGTTTTACTAATATTAAAAACGTGAAAGTTTGTATGGATGGATGGATGGATGTTTGTTACTCTTTCACGCAAAAACTACTCAACGAATTTGGATGAAATTTGGCACACAGATGGTTTATAACCAGGATTAACATATAGGATACTTTTTATCCCGATATTCTCACGGGATCGAAACTTATGCGGGCGAAACCGCGGGGCGCAGCTAGTGTGATCATAATTTCACTGTATAATGGTCAAGTTTATAACAAATCAACTACATCAGACCGTATATTATTTTTCTCTGACTTGTACCGTGGGAAAATCAGCTCGTTAGCCGATGCGCTGTAAACCGGTAGAGTTAGCAAAGCAATCAAAACAATATGCATACTGTGCAAAGCATTCGTGTTGTGCGCCTTTGAAATTCTCTTCCTCACTTCGTACAGGACAGCCCTTCGTTTATCGTTAGAGGTTTTCAGGAAAATAATTAGGGAAAATTTCCTGTCAACATGACCATGTGTGTATAGTATTATTATATAATATTGTATGCATTATGTTTATTTATTGTGTGCTACACACATGGCATATTTGTTTAGTTTATATTTAGATAAATATAAAATTAAATTTATGGATATTATGCATATACTAACCATCTTCATTTACAAATTCGCTGTGGCACTGAGGTTTGCTGTCAGAAATCCAATTCTGGGTAAAATAAAAACCCTGTTTTTACAGAAATGTTATAATACAAAGATTGTGGAGCACAAGATACATGCAAGGGTATACTCATATCTACAATTTAAATGGAACAATATTCGTGGATGTATGACCTCAACAGAGCGCTTACATTAGCACAAGAATCACACTGACATTTAACACAAATACTCTCCAATCTCAATATGCAAAGCATCCGATGGGGGTTACTGATAAATAAATGTGAGTAAGTGATTATTGACGTTGCGCTCTGACTCGAGGCTTACGGCTTGAAGTAACGTTGGAGTTTTGGACTAGTTTACATGCGAGTTAAATTCAAGATAGTATTGTAGTACTAGTTATTTAGCATATCCAGTAAAATTGGAAGACTGATTACAGTATGTTTTGTCTATACAGATATTATAAAGAGGTAAAATTTGTTGGTTTGTTTGTATGTACAGGGTCATCTCTGGAACTACCCGTCGGATTTGAAAAACTCTTTTTGCATTTGGTAGTCCAATTCTTGAGTAAGGCTATAGGCTATTTAACATCACGCTAGAACCCTGAACTAGGATCACGGCGAGATATGGGTATCCGTTTTCAGTATTCTGTATCTTGATATAAACAACGGTGTAACATTCGTATTTCTAATAATATTGATCCACTATTACACAAACAGTAGCCACAGACAATGAATGAGTAAAAACCAAGAAGCGTGGTAGGTGCATCTTAGATAAAAACAAGTTACAGAGATGATCTAAGTATTAACAAAGATTGTGAAGCTCGCTCTATGCGTAGGTATTACTTACCTTCAACATAATTATTTATATGTATCGATGTAACATGAGTTAGTTAAAATAATAGGCGTAGGTCGGCATTGTTTTCTTAATAAGGAAGTATATGATAAACTGTCTGTTATTGCGGTCGCAAAACTACAAATAAGGGCCAAATATACGTCATTTAAATCTATGAAAACCACAATAATAAGAACGATATACATTTATTTTGTACCTACCGTGTCCTATGTACTTATAGGCAAACAGTACATTAAACTGACAGTTAAGCCAAGAATTGACATGCATGCCTATACTCGTATGATGAGTTACCTACTTCTGTTAAAGAATATCGCAGTAATATCCATATAATATTGCTATTTATATATACAGATGGCATATACCTACATGCCTTATACATATGTATAACATTAGTTATAAGGGGTTTATTGTTTTCTTCAGCATCTATTACAGATGATAAACTTTGTTATTGTGGTCAGCATACCACAAATAAGGGCCCAACATACCTAATTTAAACTCTGTAAAATCCATAACAAACGACCCCATTTTATAAGTTATCTTACTTGGCGTTCATTAGGCAAATTAAACGTGACCGAGTCAGACAACGAAAAGAGATGTTGATATTGATACCTAATATATGTAATTATTTATTCTAGAGTGCAAGTCAAACGCCATTAAAGTTTAAACAATAAGAAAGGTCATCTGTACTTTATGTCATGGGACACGCCCATGGCTATTTCTTTCATGAATAATAAATGCCAAGGATTTTCGAAGGGTGTGCTGGAATTTTGACAAATAAAAGAGGCAAAGGGCACCGTTAGATGTTATCTTAGACTTGAGCTCACGGCTTATATTAGTTAAAGAGATTTTGTATTATCAAATTAGGTAGCTTTTAATCCTATGATAACATCGCATATTCATATTATATTTGTTCGTGCAGACCAGCAATTAATTTTCGCAACGTTCGCTAGGAAAAACAACTAGACTATAAAACGGTACATTGAGAAACAGTACAAAAATACAATACTGTTTAAAATATCCAAACGAAATTATTTAACGAGCGGCGCCGGCAGTGCTGGCACTGGCACATTTGTCGATCAATCAATAGCGCACTGAGCCATCGGCTATTCGCCTCCTAACAGGTGATCCCGATGTGGAACACAATAGCAAACCTTGTTTGTGTCCAAAAGCGACGGGCATGAAAGCCGTGATATATTGTATAGTTCAATGTTGTACAATATAGCCGGCGAACATGTGGAGTATCTCATAGTCGTTCCGATGGGCGCACACACCTATTGTTTGGTTAAAACGCTTTGTTAGTTTCATCTTTATTTTGGACGTACGATGCGGCAAATGGTTTCATTAAAACGCGTTACTCAAATAGCAAGAATTTCACGAATTTAAAGTTTACGTTTACATTCAGTGTTTACGTTGGTGCAGTTTTGATGTTTTCCTATTTTACTACTAATACATTGCTTGAAAAGTATAACATAAACACTTCAAGCATTGCATTCCATTATATTTACAATGTTACATCCGAGAAATAGCTTAGAATTGGATGAGCCACCTTATATCGTTTTTTTAAGTACACAGAAGCCGTGTTCTCTAATAGGATTATAATATGAGCAATGCCCAAGGCGAGATTTAGTCATGGTGTATTCAGAGCAAATCCGAAGATAAATATTGTCCCAAGCAGTCGGACAAGCGTAACAAATACAGACGTAGTTAGCGGCTTTATGTAACTCTTTGTCACGATTTATACATTTAATAGAATAATTGTAAGCGGATAAAGTCTCCAATAAAATGTACGAATCACGATGGTCAAACAGCCGAATCAATAGTGTGTGTATAGGTAGAGTAAATAAGCTAACATGCGGGTGCTCAGTATGTACATTGTGAAACAACAAAGGCACACAAAGTATTGTAAGTACTCGAACTTCATTGGTTCATTAATGCTCCAAAAATCAATTATGCAGCAATAAAATTCACAAATTGGGAACTTACAGCATTGAGATGGGTACTTTCGAAATTACCACCTCTGCCTTCCATTCAAGGTGCTTTTTTGAAGAACGTTGATGCTAAGTTTTACAATCAAGTATAACATAATAGACAGCGCAAATCAATCCAATTACTGGATTGTAGAAGCATGGGTATGCTGCACGCGCGCAGCATTAATTTTATGGTAGTGAGAGAAATTCGGAATAATTGCCCCTTCATTATGGTGGCCAGTTAGGTAAACTCGACTGATTTTGGTACAAAGTAGCTCATTTAAAACTATGTCAGGCAAGTCAATATGAGGCTATAGTTTTGTACTTGTAGCTTGGAAATAACAAATAAACCTCTGTGTAAACCAGTTAACGATGTTCATTAAAGGCTACAAACAACAAAATAAAAGAGTATGTTACATTTTATCTTTGATCAATGAGAGTTCTCAAAATAGGGCACGATGTACTTAAATGGATTGATTTGTAGTTAACGGAACATACGAGGCAACGATTATCACATTTTCACAAAAGAGTTTGTAGATGCACTTAGCGTAGTTAATCAAATAAACGCGCGAATTTAGGGTATCTTCATTCATTTACACTTCCACATCTTTGGAAAAGGCTTAAACAAGCACGTGAAAGTTCGCCAGATGTTCAATGGCCAATCCATTTCAATTGAACCAATTGTCACTAACTACTAGTTTTGGAGTACTACACACGAGTTTCATAACAATTTACTTCAATGAGAAAATTGTGGTGAGTGATAAAAACAATTATTTTACGTTTCAGATGCCAGTGTTGTGCGCGACATGACGCGGGATACTTACGAGATGAAGCCCAACCGGCTGTCACGCGGGAGCTCCCTCTTCGGCACGGACCCTCAAGTTCAGCTAAAGACGGCGCTACAAACCAATGACTTTGCCACATTTAAAAAGCTTGTCAGCTATGGTTCAGTGAATCTTGAGCATGTGTATCAATATCCAGATTACAAGACATGTCTGGAGCTCGCAGTGTCCGAACCAAATAAACAAGAATTCGTGAAGCTTTTACTACAACATGAAGTGGAAGTCAATAAAATGAATGAGACACATGCCGCGGCTCCTATACACTTCGCTGTTGAAAGTGGAAATATCGAAGCATTAGCAGCGCTGCTGGAGGACGACAGAATTGATGTGAATATTAAAAGCAAAGGCAACACGGCTTTATTAATGGCCATCAAAAAAATAGAAGACTTGGATGACGACCGAGAGCGTGATTTGGCCACCTATGAGGAAATGGTTGAAATGCTCCTAAAAGCAGGTTGCAATGCTAATAGTCCCGATTTAAGGGGTATAACTCCTGCTTATTCTGCTGCCAAACAAGGTCTGGAAAGAATTGTAACTTTGATATTGGATTACGCTAAGGAACCTATTAATTTGGACACATACAAAGACAGAAGAGGAAATACGGCGCGTGACTATCTCAAAGAAGCATTCCCGCATCTATTAGCTAAGTTCGAAACTCAAGAACTAGAACCAGAAATAATTGATGTCGATAAATTATTTTCGTATCTTAGCAGACATGAAGAAGATAATTTTATCCGCGACTTCACTAAACTCGTGAAGAAAAATGACCATCGTCCAGCTTTAGCAGCTAGCAATGGCCTGAATACTATGCTGCAGATGGCTACTGAAAAGGGATTGCACAAAGTAGTTGAAACTTTACTGGACTCCGGGGCAGATCCAAACGCTACGTGTTCAGGTAATACAAGCAGACCTATAGCAATCGCTTGCCAAAATGGGTACCCAAAAATACTTAAAATGTTTGTGGACAACGAATCTACTCTATTTGACACAGTGAATTGTGAATCTCTTCTCCAAATAACTGTGAAAGGTATGCGCTCTTATTCCAAAACACCAAAAGCAAATTTCAATGAGTGTTTGGAATTATTACTAAAGACTCCTAAAATTAATATTAACGTTAACCATCCTGATGTTAAAGACAACACTGCTTTACACTACGCTGCTAGGAATGGTGACCAAGAAACTGTTTTAGAGTTATTAAGGAACGGAGCCTGTGTTGGTCTTCGTAACAAATTTAATGAACCACCTTTAGCAGATATTAATGCTAAAACATTAGAAACCTATTTGGACGAATGTATAACGACTAATGGCGAACGACCAAGTGACGACGATTACGAGATTCACGTGAAATATAGCTTCCTTGTTTATCCAAACAATTCGCTTGAAAACGAACTCTGTAAGGTGCCTCTAATGGATAATTCTATCAACAAGGAAAAGGAATTAGATTCCCTTTTAGCGCCCGAAACAGACGCTTTACTGTACATGACAAGAAACGAAGAATTGCGACCACTTTTAAAACATCCCGTCATCACCAGTTTCTTGTATTTAAAGTGGCAAAGAATAAGTTGCCTTTTTTACGCAAACATAACATTTTATTCCCTGCTTTGGCTGTGCTTGATCCTTTACATAATATTGGGATACGTAGAAGAGAAGAAACCACCAGGCTCAATAGAAGCGCTAAATATTGTTACTCATGCTGGTGCGGTTATTGGGTTATTCCTATTAATATTTCGAGAGTTGTTTCAATTACTTGTGTCGCCGATACGATATTTACAAAGTTTGGAGAATTTGATGGAAATCACATTAATATTTGTTACCGCTCTGATAGTTAGTAACGGCTCAGCGGAAGAGTCTACTAAACAACAATTGTCCGCAGTCGCCATATTACTATCATCCGCTGAATTAGTTCTACTCATTGGTCAGTTCCCCACTTTATCAACGAATATTGTTATGTTGAAAACTGTCTCATGGAATTTCTTTAAATTCATACTCTGGTATTGTATCTTAATAATAGCGTTCGCTTTGAGCTTTTACACATTGTTTCGGCAAGAAGATCAAGACGAAGAACAGAAAGAACCAAACCCTAATAAAGAAGGAAAGGAGGAGGAAGAAGATGAAGACTTCTTCGAGAATCCAGGCGGATCGTTATTTAAAACGATAGTCATGTTGACAGGAGAATTCGACGCCGGATCAATTAAGTTCAGTACATTCCCAGTAACGAGTCACTTAATATTTATTGTATTTGTTTTTATGATTCCCATCGTACTATTTAATTTACTTAACGGTTTAGCTGTAAGCGATACACAAGAAATCCGAGCTAATGCAGAACTTGTGGGGCACATATCCAGAGTAAAGCTAATATCGTACTTCGAGAGCGTTCTGATCGGTAACGCTAGATCTTATTCCCGACCGAGTACTTGTTGGTCATGGCTGCCCACTAGTTTTGAAAGACTCAATATCATAAAGCCTAAAATGTTTTGCATAAAACCTTTTGCAAAACGTATAAGTCTGTTCCCACACTTTCTGCCAAGATACAGGATCATTGTGAAACCGAATCAGGATAACAAGATCGATATCCCTCACGCAGAGCCACTGGGGAAATTCGGGGATGATTATGAAGACATAGAAGGCGGCACAGGCACTTGTTGTTTCGAACGCTGTCAGAACTATAGGTTAGATCGCAAAATAGTTAAGAATGCAAAAATTGTTGTTGCCAAAAAGACAAACGTAACGGAATTTGACGAAATAAAGGATCAGTTATCGAAATACGAAAAGAAAATAGAGAGTCTTGAAAGCACGATGAAGAAGGTGTTACAGGCTTTGGAATACCGTAAATAATATATTTTAAGCGATATTTTTATAACATTTTATTTTAAGGCTTTTAACAAATAATTGTCTACGTCTGCTTTGTTTTATGTATAATTATTGTATTTATATTATGTTAACGTATTCGTTAAGTAAAGTTTTAACTTTAGAGGCATTTATGTGAGAGAAGAAGTAAATACGAAACTTTTTATCGCGTCCAATGTTTTATACTACGTGAATCTAATTTTATTAAATTAAAAATATTCCTATAAATTCGACTCCATTGTTTGTTTCTTATTCAAAAACCCATCATATAAAAACATACGTACATATATCACGAAGTTGTTAACATGTCAAAGGAATTTCTGGTTCAATACGGTACCTCAGATCTATTCAAATTTACGTTTCCAATTTATGTTAATTCAAGTTAAACAAATATCAACTTTATTTCGTAAGTTAATTTCAGAGAGACACAGTTGTATCGTAAACTGAACTTTATTGTGTACGAGTTAAAGTTATTTTTTCGATAACTCATATTTGTTTACATGTTTGGCAAATTAATCGCGAACTTAGATTACACCTCTGATTTTCCCTTCACGAAATAAAGGTCTGAATTTGTGATATGTATACTATGGAATGTGCTTTATAATGACAGTAGCCACCAGGTCATACAGATCAACAGATCCCTAACCTAATTCTGTTATGGTCGGTATATACCGAGTTAATATGTTGCGTATTAACCCCTTCTATCCAACAAGACCTAATCAATTCGCTTCACTGATCTCATGTAGCTGTTGCCGTGGTAATAGTAATGTGTTCCAATCGCATAAAAAATAAAAGATTGCTAGATATATTGGATGTACAGTGCAGCCAATGTAGCCATACACGGGAACAGCAATAAATTATTTTGTTTCAAATCGCTTCTCGCCTTTTTTAATTAATCGGCGAAACTTCACAGACACTATGGCTATTAGGTATATGTTCATAGAATTATTTTTTTTGTTTCTATTATATACGGATTCCCAATAAATTACAAAAGGACCAGTATGTCACTGTTCGCATTGCAGTCTAATGAGGCCTCGACGTAGAAGTCGTTGGCGGCGAAGTAATAAAATCCATAATTTAAGTCTCACTAACCTTATCAAGGCTCTGTATAAGCTGGCACCAGGAGGGCTCGATGACCTCGACGCACATGTAGTACTGCAGATGCTGTATACAGCTCAGCATGCGCTGGCGCAGAGCGAAAGCGTCCGCGTACAGCCGCGCCTCCGAGAACCGCTTCACCACTTTGTTGTACAGCCACACTCTGTATAAACAGATTGTTGCTATAAGATTATTGATTGTTATTATGAATAAATAATAACCAAAAAGCTTATAGAGGTTCCTTGCGGAACATGGAATGTAATATTATATGCATTGCTGCACAGACTTCCTCTAGAAACAATTATCAACATTACGCAGGCTATAGCATGAAAGAAAAGGCGAACACGCGGAAAAATTTCTTAACTTAGGCTCAAATTATATTGCCGCGGAACGGAGTGGAAGCGAGTTTTTGTAACAATACTGTACTAGCAAAATTAACGTTATGTCGATTGACTAACGTACAAACTAGATACGAGCTTGTTACTGCGGGAACTCCCGAGAATGCGCGATAATTCTCCAGAAGGGGCGCGACCTGTGCGTATTGTATATCTAATTTGTGCGTTACACTTTTGACATTCGAAGATCATTATGCTATGTAAAAAAAAAAATCGATTCCATTCTGTTCCAAGGCAACATAATAGAGCTTTAGGATCTTCAACTTAGTTTCAACAAAAATAATGTTGATATTTGTTTGGCAAAGGACATCGCGCTGCCGGTAGGTTTATACAACGTTATATTTATTTAGTTGGTAAAACTTCACAGACTTCACAAAACTTCACTGGGTAACGATATGCAATCATAAAAAAATATCAATGAACTTCATTTAGCTTAAGCTGTAGACATCGAACCGGTTTTATACAGTGCTAATTTATCTATCTATACTAATATTAAGCATGTAGAGTTTGTTTTTAAGTTTGTTTGAACGCGCTAATCTCTGGAACTACCAGTCGAATTTGAAAAATTCTTTGGGCATTTGATAGCCCAATTAAACATCACGCTAGGAGCCGAACAAAAAGAAAAGCCCGCTGAGCAAAAACGAAGTAATAGCGCGGGCAGGCGATGCGATGCGACGGGATGGGTCAGAGGATCAATAAATTTCACGCGGACGAAATCGCGGGCAGAAGCTAGTCAACGTATAATAACCAATGACTGACCTGCAAAGTAGTCTCTCAACATGTTTGCAGTAGAACAGGTGTCTGAATATCATCTGGTAGCAGGCGATGGCTTTGTGGTTGAGTATCAGCGACACGGGCCACTTCACCTCCATGCCGAAAGAGAATGTCTCGATGCCAGTCAGTGGTGGACAGTCTTTATTCTGTTTGTACTCTGAAATATTATCACTTTATTAATACATCACACTCGTTGTTGTATTTTTTTTTAAACCAGGGTATAGGTTCCAAAAGGGACTGTTGATTTTTATATGGAGCCTGGCTGTACCTACTGTTGCACCATTGTTTTTTAAATAGTGTGTAAAATGAAAACTCGATAAGAGTAAGCCCCGTCAATATCTCGGAAAATTGACCCGCCACGAGGTTTGGTCTTATTATGTTTTCTATTTGCAATGAGGTCAGCTATCGATTTATATAGGTTTCATGCGTGGCCGCCATTATGAAAAAAAAACCAAATGGCGGACAGTTAGGTATGCCACGGACCTTCATAGCCCTGTCTGCTCAAACAGGAAGTTTTGAATACATGTGCCAAAATAGAATACGATGTAAGTAGAATGTGTTTGGGTAATTTCGTCGCTGGGATAAGACCATACGAACCAAATCCTGCGCCATTTAATAAAATGGCGTAGGATTTGGTTCGTTGTAATTATTGTTTTTGTAATAACAAAAACAATAATATTGCACCGATCGCGATCGGCAGAATAAAATGGAACAAGACACAAAGTTGCCCGCATGAAAAATATTGCTAAATTATCCAGAAATTTGTTTCAACGAACTAACCCCAACACAAAGCATTATATCCTGGAGGTTTACTCCCTAATCACGAAATCCGTAGTTTCGGTCGATGTTACGGACGACACCCACACCGTGTTACCTACGTACATAAGATTAGTTTGGGGCCCGAACTAAGAATTAATTACATCATGATTTGACAACCATAGTGTAATTAATTCTTAGGTCTACTACTCCCGATGTATTTTTACCCCTCCAAAAAAGGTAATTACTCAGATGTAGTGTTTACTCCGAACTTTTGATTTGCTTTCCGGCGGGCCTGTATCTACGTTGACGGATAACCTATTGACAGATCGCTACTGATGGTAGCCAGTACAAATTTTAACTGCCAATATAATATAATCATACAGATAGATAGCTACTGATATAGATTATTGGGACGTTAAAATCAGAGATCGAGGGAGATACTGGAGGTAGAAACACGAAACACATATCTAGTTTTTCTACCTCCAGTATGCCAAAACTGGTGATAGATAGGTAATTGTGTTCGGCCGTTAGAGATTAGACGAAACTGCCTTGCATGATATACGCAATTGTGGCTTTATAAAACTGCGTAAAATGTTGAGTGCATAAAAAACTATTTACCTTTTTCATCCTCAGTCTCAATAGACAGAATTTTAAACATTTGGAATTGCAAGTCGTAGGGAAGTAGTTCAATCTTCATATCCTCATTGTACGGGTCGTGACTTGCTGCAGAAAGCCTAAAATACAGATGAACCATATAAATGAATATATCACTAAAATTAAAATCTACATACAAAGTATAAAGCAGTCGCTTTTCGTGTCTGTCTGTTTGTTCGCTTAGTTCTTCTAAACTACACGATGGATTTTAATGCGCTTTTCACCATAAAATTAAAATCTATAAAGTATAAAGCAGTCGCTTTTCGTGTCTGTCTGTTTGTTCGCTTAGTTCTTCTAACCTACACGATGGATTTTAATGCGCTTTTCACCATAGATTAGACAATTTATTTCATAAAATGTATGTGCATCATATACTAGATGCGCCCCGTGGTTTCACCCGCATAAGTCTCGATCCCGTGGGAATATCGGAATAAAAAGTATCCTATGTGCTAATCCAGGTCATGATCTAACCATGAGCCAAATTTTATTAAATCCATTCAGCCGTTTTAGCGTGAAAGCATAACATACAAACATACAAAAAATCAAATCTTATCTCGTTATAATATTAGTTTAGAATAATATTTCGCTTATAGCACAGAAACGTCGATGTTTTGACATGTTACAACATCAATAGATGTGAATCAGAGGCGGGTCGCTAGTTTATCATAATGGAAAGCATTATCATTTCAATAATAAACAGAAACATTACCTTAAACACAATCCCAAAAGTGATTCAAGTTTGGAAGGTATGATGTCATCAATCTTCTTGGACAGCTCTTGTTCAGTAGCATCCATGAACTGTACAATGAAGTCTCCTTGGCTCATTAAAAAGTAATTCTTTACCGACTTGAGTCTTCCCATGAGATCATACTCCTTCAAAAGGAGCTCTAACAACGACTTGCTAGCGTATGCGTATGCTTTCTGTATGATAGCACCGTAGTTCTGTTCTCTTAGGGAGTATTTTATTTCTTCCGTGTTCGTTTTTGTGATTGGTTTACCTGTTGAGTATTGTTTTTAGTTGGAAATTAAATACTGTTTAACATTTCAATGTTATGACAATTAATTAGGTGATGGTAATCGCATTGAATTCATGCGCAAGCGCATTTGCGCCACGTCTTCACTTTTTATGATAGTTACGTGCAAACCCGTACTTAGAGTTAGGTAAGGGTTTGCAAGTTTTTCGCTTTCTATCAAGCATGATAGAGGTCAAGAGCACGCCCAGTTAGCTGTATTTATTTTTTTATTTAAAACCGGTAAGGTTACCTACAGTGGCCTTCAAAAGTTAGTTGACATTTTTCCATTACAGCTGTGATGCCACTTAATGTTTTTTTTTATTAGGTATCAAAGGGATTACTTGATATATTTTTTTAAATAAGTCAAAGGTAGTTGAATTAGTCAATAAAAACGATATAGCAGTTCAAACATTTAGATCACTAGAATTTTAAATCCTAATGTGGTGTGTTAGCTAAAGTGGAAAAATGTCAACTGACTTTTGGAGGCCACTGTATATTGTATTGTGCTGTGCAATTAATTTTTAAATATATAATAACAAACATGATGTAATAATAACATACCACACTGACTTATAACATTCAAATATTTCCCAGTTCTAAGGATGATATCAGTGAACTTATCTAGGAACTTTGGCACTCTATCTCTCTGAATACTGTAGCGTTTCTCCCAGTAGTCAGCCGAGTAGTCCACTGGTAGCTCTTCTTTGTTGATCAGCTCGTTATCTTCTATCATAAACTCCTGAAACACGTAAAAATCAATATTATAAAGGACCTAAACCCGTAAACCGATAATATCGAAAGACTAAGAGTAACGGGCTTAATAAAAGAGAAAATACCAAGAACACGTAGCCCGTGGCGATGGTCAAGCTGTTTCGGAGCAACTGGAATGTGCCATCAAGACTGTGGCTAATGGAGACTCAAAATTGTCAAAATAATTATTTTAGAGACAGGAGACATTAGGGGCTGATTTAGTAGGAGGAAGACAAAAATCGTAGCTCTTGTTTACGAAAACAGGTTGCTAGAATCTAAATTACTATGGCTAAGCTTTGGAATACCTAACTCGTCAAATGCATTTAAGATTCATTTTATTTTAAACAAGGAAACAACGTATTTACCTGAAAAGGATCAATAATAGTGCCTTTATGTATCCACTGGTCTAAAATACAGAGGTACGGTCGGCAAGCTCGCTCGGTGAGGAACAAAGATATTTCCTGGGCTCTGGCGTCGCCCATCAATGAGTTAGTTTTGTCGTGTAGAACTGTTAGGACAGCGCCGCCGCGCAACTCACTCTGAAATAAAATAAATTATATCGTTGAAATTCCAGAACAGTTGAAATAGAAAGTGTCTAGTGTGAATCCATCAGATAGTGGTAATCAGGAGAAGTATACATTTGAAAATTAATCTTTCTGGTAGATAACAGACTTTTGTCTTGGTGGTAAAAAAGGCCAAAACATTTTAAAATATTGATGACATACATACATTTATGCATGTCAATCTGCCTAGCCTTCTCCCAACTTTGTTGTGGACGGCTTCCAGTCTGAATTCATCTGAGTCAGAATGGAAGTTCCAGTATTTACATGGTGCACTGCCTATCTGACCCAGTTACTGGGTGACACGATACTTTTATGCATGTGATGCAATATATAATTAATTAATAAAAATACAAACCTTTCCAATGTTAGTGACAATAGCGGCAAGGACTTGCATGGTATGCATAGTAGGCAAGACAAAGTACCACAGCTTTTGTAAGGTGAGGTTTGCAGACAAGTGTTCAGTCTCCAACTGAGCAATCATGGTCTGAAAACAGTAATAATAAACGTTGAATCATTGCACAGAAGAATTAAATCACTGTCCATTTTAAGGTTGCCTGGAAGAGATCGCAGTAATGCGATAAGGCCGCCCATTGTATATTTTGTAGTGTTTCATGTTTTTTTTTGTGCTATGTATTTTTGTGGTGTACAATAAAGTATATATAAATAAATAAATAATTAAATAGCCTAACACTTTACAGTAGGTAAAAAAACAATTTCTAGTATTAATAGTAACTTTCTATAAAGTAGGTTATGGTAAATTATTAATGACAAAATATGTTGCTTCTTACATAATAATCCTTTAAAAGTATTTCAATGGCTGCGACCAGAGCATGCAGCACCTGGCCGGACCAAATGTTGCAGTGTTCAATAAATCTCCTCACTATAGAATAATTGGAAGCCAAGGGAAGCATTTGTTGAACAATTTGTTTTAGTGCATCGTCCACATCATCAGATATTAGAAATGTTCGAGGGTCAAAGGTGTCTTTAACTGGTTGGTGGACTATGTAGTTGCCAGGAACTCCAGAGAAGACATACAGCAGGTCATCAATCATGATGTTCTCTTGAGACGCTATTGGCACACCAGCTGAAATGGATACATTGTTTAAATCATAATATATAAAAATCACACAACTGGTCGAAGTGGCAGTGCTTGATCCCTCAAGCACTGCCTATATGCAGTGGATGTCTTTCGGCTGAAATGATGATGATGATAATATAAAAATCATGTGTCACCATTTTTAAACCAACCATATGCGGTGGTGTATGGTTGGTTCAAGCTTGAAAGATAGAATAGTTTTAGACCCGATAAGGAGCGCTCCGTGCGAAGCAGAAGCAGAGGCGGGACTCTAGTACATTATATAATTTATTTTATTACTTCATACTGTTAAGATTGAGTGAAAATGTAAAAAGGTACAACATTGTGGATAAGGTAGATAGGGTTGTATCAAATCACGCTTTTTGGGTAAGTAAGTCAGTTGATGCTTACAAACATGTAAAAGTAAGATAATAATATCATCTTACTGGCCATATTATGACTGGCCTTAATACAACAAGATGGTTTAAGTAGCAACACAACATGTGTTGATACTTAAACCCTCTTACTTTTAACTTAGAAATGAATGCATGATAGCTAATATAGAAAGGATGACTCATTTATTTCATGAAGCACATAATTCAATTATGAAACGAGTGTCATTGTGTAATCCTTGTACTTACATAAGGAAGAAATAATTGGAAGAGATTCCTTTGGAAAGTCCCAGGACATGGCAGGATGGTCTTTTTGCCAGCTCGGCAAGTCCAAACTGCTGTACCAGTTTGGCCTAAGCTTTATTTCTTTCTCTTCAAAGGACTTCATGACGAGTTTCTTACTCTCATCAACTGCTTTTAGGAGTTTGTCCTTGATCTGAAATTAAAATACGTTTTTTGACAAAATTTTAATAATGCTACCTTTTTTCTGGGAATTAAGTAAGTAAGTAATTATTTATTTTACTAAAAGCATGAAAATACAAAGCAAATAGAAAGTTGTGTCAGAAGATTGTAGTCTAATATTAAATTATTTTCTATTTTTTGTTTGTAGTGAACCTTCAGGGCTAATTAATTTCATGAATAGCCTGAAGTTGAACATAAAGTAACAAAATGGACCATATTGTCAGAGCTTCTTTAACTATAGTTTTGATTAAAATTGTATTCACCATGTGCCAGGCAGAATGTGCCATTCCAAATCCACAATTATTACTAGCCTGAAGTAACTCTACAACACTGTAATATTATACCATGGAAACCATTGATAGTACCATGCTCTGCATAATTTTATTATACATACTTACATCATGTTGTCATGGCAACTATATTAGGATATAACAGCACTGGGAGAAGGTAAGAAACAATTTTTTTACTAGCTAAGGCAAACACCCCATTAACATTTTATTTATGTAGATTGTTCAAAATATGGAAATAGTTTTACAAGTAGAATTTTAGATTAATAAAGTAAGTAGCCAGTATTTTCTCAGTAATTTCCTCATCTGATAACGCCTTCCAGAAAGAAATGTAATCCTATTATTTAATCTTAAACATAGAATTGAATTTGCCTGTGTATGCCTGTGTTGCTTTTCATTGATAAATTATCCTCCTATTATCTAGTTGCATAAGAATAACAAAAGAACATACTTGTGGAAGGTCGTCCTTAGTGATTTGATGTTTGTTGTCACCCAGTATTGGTTTTGGAGCCACTTTAGGTTTGTATATTTTTGACTTCTTCTCATCACACACTAATTTGTAGAACAGGGCTATGATGTCTGCTAGGTTATCAGTACTGGAAGAAAATAAGAAAACAGATACAGTTTTCACCAATAACTTGAATAAGATGATACTGCAAGCCCATAGGGAACTTCTGCAAGGTGGCTTCATGGCGCACCCGTGGTTCATGCATCATTATGTTTTAATTACATGTCATGCACATACATACTGTAAGTTTTAAATATGAAACTTATAATTTTCTTTACATGAAAACCATCTAACAACAATCAAAAAGTGAATAACCAAAGAGAATTTTTGATAAAAGAACGGAATTACGTACTTTCTGTTCCTGAGTTCCTCGTATTTTTTCAAAAACGACTTGGCGTTCGAAGCTTTTAGCGCCAATCTCTGTGCGTATTCGTTCACTTGCTTATACGATAAATTACTGTTACCATAGTTGGGATCGTTCTGGATGTAATCTAAAACAGTGTCTGGCTCCAAACTACATCTGTAAATTCAATAAAAAAGACATTATTGTCAATTACTAATACTTATATTTCAATACACGATTCTTAGCACAAGTTCTGTATGTAATCAAACTCCTAGCTAACCCTAACGCGTCAAGAAGTTCCTTGATTGTGCCTTGCATTTTATCTTTTGGAAATATCCAGTTTTGTAACATAAAGCTAAATATTTTTAAAAATCTGTAAAAGCTTCATTCATTTGTGTCGAATTAAATTTGACAGTTGTTTTGACTTGACACAATGTGCTTAGGTTGGTAGCATGTTGTAGGGACGTTACCACGAAGTTACCACAGATGATTTACAACATTCAATATTTTAGACTAGAATTTTTTTAAAAACTGTTTATCAATATTTGCATATTGGAATTATAACTAATATTTTACTTATTTACTATTGAATTATTTTAGCTGAATGTTATTTATGCTATAGTACCCGAATATTTATACAACAAGCGTTTATAATTAATCAACATGTTAATAGTACTATTAGTGCCAACGTGCCGCGACACTTCCATAAGTGGCCCCCTTTTGTTACCTACCCAGTGCTAGTGACCAATGCTACCATGTGCTACTATGCGTTTGGCCAGGTTTGGCAATGATAGAGCGAGCGAAGTGGATATGATAGATTTTCTTTTGAACATACATACAGAAATAGGAGTTACTTTATTGAACAATGTAGAGGTAGGCTTCAACAGTGCGCGAAGCGAGTTAAAAAAATTTGACATCCGAGGTGGGACCTCGGATTGGTTAAATTTTCTTCTGCTAATAGCTAAATATTTTTGGAAAGAAGTTCTTTAACTTGCGTTAGGAGTAAACTTGGAGAAATCGTCACGTAACGAAAAAGCGTTATGCGCTCTCCACACGCCTTTTTATTACATATAATAATAGAAAGATAGTTCTTACGGCTTTTGAGGGTGCTGAAGTCGATAGTGAGGTTCAAATGAAAATCCAAAATGGCGGCTGCAAAAGTTTTCAAATTTTTCGTCATAGTTATCTCTCGTGGTTTTCGAGCGTGTTGAAGCAGGTAGTGAGGTCAAAATTAAAATAAAAGATGGCCGCCATCTTGGATTTTTATTTTGCGTGAGACCACTCGTGAAGTACTCAAAACTTGGGCGGCCGGGATGTTGGCGATGGGTGACGGACGTGCGGCGGACACTTGGCCATAATAAATGTATGTAAGTATCGCTACTTCAGCGCCATCATCTCCATCTCGGTGACTGACGTGATTGTCCCGGTGACGGCTACGGTGGAAAAACGCACTCAGTCCGCCACTGATTGACCTTATGTGTAGAAAAAATGCCTTTGCCTTGCAGTGAAAGAAAGAAAGAAAATGCATTTATTTGCGGCAAACATGACGCATAAAAAAGAACATAAACACACAAAATAATAGTATAAACACACAAAATAATAGTAATAGGATTTTATTATTATTTTTACATTTTAATGCAAGAAGCAAATACATATTCTAATTACTTTTTTTGAGAGACAGATTTATAACGGGGATCGCGGTCATTATCACGATGATGATGCAGTCGCTATGCGATTGTGTGGACGCCAGCAGGTCAAGCTACCCGAAACTGTCAAATTATCCCAATCAACAGCGATAAAGTTAAAAATCTATTAAAGAAATTTGACAGATTGTAGTATCTTGATGTGCTGGTGTCTGTACAATCGCATAGCGAATTATATTTTTCCGAGTTGACAAAATAGTAGGACCCAGGTAATAACAAAATAGTAGGACCCAGGTAATAACAAAATAGGCAAGCAGTCTCGAATATCAATGTTTTCGTAAATAGGTAAATATTTAAGTTAGTATATTTTTACTAAATACCCACTGGATGTAGCGGTATCTACAATGCCACATGCGAACAACGCGTCATACTGACGTCACGCAAATCCTGCATCTCGCAAGCAGAGTTTACCGCGCAATTAGCATAGATACAATTTCCCAACATCAATCATTGGGGCAATTGCCCGCCAGACACAACACCCGTCTGGTCGGAGGATCCTCCCTTTTCTATGGAGGACGAGTGAACTTTATATCCTGTTCCTTATACCTACAAAAGGTATTGATTGCTAACGCTAAATGTTCAGGCGTTTCTTATTTTGTGAATGTATTTAATTTGTTATTATTTAGAAACGTAAGTAAATCGTCAATAAAATAAATACCTTCACACGCTGAAAATTCGTTTTTATTCTCATAAAATGCTTACACCCACTTACAATGTAATAATTGGTCGATGGTATGTACCTACCTAACCTACTACAAAAATGTCGTATAATGTTATACACGACACGACGTAATCCGATTTACATAAAAAGCATACAATCCACTGGGAAACGAACAACGTTAAAAAAGCGGTTCCTTCGTAAATGTTGTGTCATAGGCGTAAAACTTTTTTCGCTCGCAGGGCGGCATGTCACGAAAGCTTTGACAAAAGTTCGGCGAACCTAGTACGACAAAGGGGCGCATTCTGTTTTGATTTTTTGATAGAAAAACTAAAGAATCGGCACTTGTGTATAAAACTGTCGATTCATGATCCAAATGGTTTCGATTGAGAATAATGGATAATATGATAGGCATGTGTTGGCAAAATAAAAGTTGCCGCTTAGGTTTCTCTTCAAGTTCCTCACATTTCAAATTACTTGAATTGCCGATATTTAACGCAACACACCTGTTTTTTATTCTTTTGAAAGCTTTTTTATTTAAAGCAGCTTAGATTTGTTTAAATATTTGAAATAAAAGTTGTTATTTGAACCGCCATTCCCCAATCCTAGTCCTAGTTGTACAGCTATAAATATTTCAGCGTATAAAAGGGTCGGTAAAAAAATGCGAAAGTGACAAACCCCATAAACACCTGAGTTTATAGACCCAATGAAAAACGACGTGCCTTTGAAATCTGTTTCTGTGATGTTGGACAGGGTACGCCATTCTTTTGGCTTGGATTTATGTGTTTTATACAACCAGTCTATAAATGCCGTACTTTTATTGGCCGCGAGACGTTTACTGATTAATAAAGTGGGTGGAGACGCGGAAGATGCTAACGACGCTGCTTCCTAGAAACGACGCACTGGATCAGAGTCAATTATTATGTATTTTTAATTAAAAATAAGTAAGTTAGCTAGCCATTATAGCTGTCATAATAATTTAAGTGTTGGGCAGTTGAGCTGCATCTGTAAGGTATAAATAAATTGCTTTAGCTTGAATTTTATGAATAGATTATTTTAACGTTTTGTCATGTATGAAAAATTTAATATCTTTAGTAGACAAACAGACAGGGCATAGTATAAGTCAAAGTTCGAGCGACCGAAGCATCCGCATAGCTGCATGCCGACTCGTGCGTTTCGACATTCAATCTGAATTACAATGTAGGGAATTTACAGACTCCAACCGGTCGACGCGGTCGCCCTGTGTCCGTATCCGAGCGGAATAAGAAGCAGCTTTACTGTTAACTCTATTGTTCACGGACACACCAAACAATGTATTTTTGCCGAATAAGGAGGCGCGATTATGTCAACGGGTGTGTTCTGTTTTTAAATAATGACCAACGTTACATCGCAGGCATCAGAAATAGCCGCGGGGTACATGCTATCGGCATTTTAAATTCGAAATGACAGTGATTTAAATATTAAACATGGTAATAAAAGTTTTGAAAAAAGAATGTAGTATACTACTGCCAGTTTAACGACAAGAAAATTTACGAGTAGGTACACCTACGGCTTAGTTTACCTACTCGGTTTTTTTTTAAAACCCAGTTTTCGATCTTTCAGGCATGCCTAACTCCTAAGAGTCTTAACTATTTGAAATTAGATGAGTAGCTACCGGTTGCTCCTAGCCTAGATCCTTCAAAATGAACTAGCAACATGAGAAAGGGTGAAATTATTTCGTCAATCGAAGGGTAGGTTGAGGGTAGGGCTAGATACTCGAAATCTCTTCAATCAACAGCCGAAGATAGGTTCTTAATGTTTGTGATGTTGATGACTCTTATAACCGAAATAGAGTAGATGTTAATATCTTGGTGTCACCAGACCGGTTTACGTCAGCATTCCTGATAAAAATGTGACAAAGGCTTTCGGTGTTTCTTTACAAGTTTCACGATTCTTTAGATAACATGTAAAGTTTCCGTAAATGTGAAAACCATACTTACCTATCAGAAGATAGGTAGACTTTCAACGTTTACCTACTAGAAAAACATTAAACCATTTTCAAAAGATTGAGCATAAAAAGGTTGTGAGATGACCATGCCAAAAAAAAAAGCTCCAGATGAAAGAACGTATTTATTCAAAAATCGCGTAATGCATAAATAGTAGTGATCCCTTTCTCTCGTATAAACCCATCGTACAGACTCCAGGGGCTGCAGTCTCGATATTCATAGCGATCGCTTTACGACCGAATTCGGTCGAAAAGTCCTGTCACTCCATACATTACACCTGTTAATCCGGGACTTTGCGACTGAATTCGGTCATAAGCGATCGCTATGAATGTCGAGACTGCAGCCCCAGCACATCAAGCTACTACAACCTGTCAAATTTCTGTAATAGATTTTCAACTTTATCGCTAAAATATTAAGGTTCAAGGTTGATTGCGAAAATTTTACAGTTTCGGGTAGCTTAGACCTGCTGGCGTCTGTACATACCTACTCAACTAGTAATCTGTGAAAGAGCCAAAAAACAAGAAGCAAATTCTAATTCAAATTCAAATACTTGGAATCCTTTCTTTCACCTATAACGCAATATGGAGTCGACGAAAGCAATTTATAATGCATGAGTATTTATTGAAGAATGCAAGTTATCTGATGAAACAGCAGGTGAATTCAAGTTTATATTAACATACTGATCAGATTAAGATGATCACGATTATTATGATTAGTATGATGACGTCTCCAACTTTCGCAAGATACTCAAGTGGCACCCCATTCGACTTCGCAGGAACTTTCGGATATTGTGTCTGTTATTCAATCTCCTTCACAATCCTTAAACACCATCCTATCTACGGGAGCGTTTTTCCTACGCCCTTCCTTCAGATGCACCTTGCAGGTCGCATCTTAAAAACCTTCTCAAGTCCCCTCCTCACTCCACCGACTTCTACTCCTACTCCTTCACAGTGCAGGCGGTGCGGTTGTGGAATTCATTACCGCCGGACATTAGGGACTGCCAAACTGTTGCAGTTTTTAAGAGAAGAGTGAAAGAACACTATCTGTCCACTTAATCATTGTTGTGTATGTATTTATTATTTTGAGTATGATATAATTATTATCATTCTAGTGATATTTGTTTTAGAAGTATGTATGTATGTTTATTTGTACCTATGTATGTTAGTATATTCTCGTAATTTTTGTTTAGTTTTATAACTGAATTGTTTTTAATTTTATATATATTTTTTTTGTCTCCTTTACTATTTCACACGCTGTCTACATCTCTGTATCTATTGTCCTGTCTCGGGTATACTGGAAAAGATTTCTTATGAAATAAGCATCACCCTCTGTACCTATTTTTCTGTTCTGTTTTTTCTTGTCTGTTTATACAGGCTGATTTTTTAAAGACCAGCCAAATTTAAGGATGTGGTACAGACCATCAAACTGAACAACTTTCTTCATGGGACCAACATCGTAATCGCGAATAAAAATTCAGCCGTCCCATACATTTAGGCCGAGTAGGTATTGAAGTTTTCTATGGGACAGTTGATAAAATTTTCGCGATTACGCTATTTGTCTCATGGGGAAAGTTGTTCAGTTTGATGGTCTGTACCACATCCTTAAATTTGGCTGGTCTTTAAAAAATCAGCCTGTATATGTGTGTACATAAATGATAAAATAAATAATAGGTAAATAAATAAATAATACTTATTTTGTCGCTCGTTTGGGAGACCAGCGGTGCTATTCTGTAAAAATATCACCATGATAACTTAGATGAAGTGAGCTGTCATTCCACCTGATGCTAGTCGTTGACACTATTGACAATTCACTTTCAAAGTTCACTTCACCTTTGTTTTCACGGTGACTTTTACAGAATTGCACAACTGCAATAAAATTCTAAAATTAAAACAACCTGTACCTACCTAATAATCTAATAATCTACTTGCTGCAATTCTGAAGATGGAAGGTTTCGTCCTAAGACAGCCGGCCCGCGACACATAGGTATAGGCAGAGAGGCAAGTAACGAACTCTTACAGACAAGAGGTAGGTTCCTAAGCTAGTGAAACAGCCGATATATGTGTTCTGTAAAAATCACACCGTCAAAACTAAGGTGAAGTGAGCTGTCAATCCCTAGCATGTGGAATGACAGCTCACTTAACATAAGTTTTCACGGTGAGATTTTAACACAATAGACGGGCTGGTAACCGTCGTATCGTGTGTTGTGATGTCACCCCCCAATGTCCCAATACAGATCGGTCCTCAATCTGAGGACGTCTGTCACTATCCCTAAGATGTCATTTACTGTCAGATAGACAGGGTGGTCCTAAGAGACCACCCGGCACAACATACACAAACGTAATATTGTAGATAATGTAATCTTTACACATTGCCTTTCGGTGTGTAATCATAATGAGTGACGTAAACTATTCTAATTATTTCCGTGTCGGCACGACTGACACTGTTTAGATGGAGCTTCAGAGTTGCAGGAACAGCTGGTTATTGCGTCAGCGGAAAGGTTGCGGTACGGTTACATCAAGTGCCTATTGCGTTGGCGCCCCGACTGTTACTCAACGGATCCGGAGGCAAGTTGCGGTCCTGCGCCCTCGTGCTATGAGTTATGGAGTAGTATTAGTCAATTTGCAGTCAAAATTATTTTAATGCCGCCTTCGTTAGCCATATTTTAGTACCGAAGGTAGGGTGTATGGCTATAGATATTTATCATAATTGGCACTTTGTAAGAACCAGACAAGAAAACACCAAGAAATGCATGTAAAATATCCACTTAAATGCGGCTTGACGAGCAATAACTCATCAATATCGACAAAATAATTTGGTGAACGTTCAGAGTTCCGGTATGTTCGTGGAAATGGTCATTTTCACGGTAAGTATGCGCCGGCGCACGTGGCCTGGAGGCAGCGGGGGCTGGGGGAGGGGGAGGGGAGGAGGGGAGGCCGCGTCTGGAGTCGGTGACCGCACATGCGTCGTCGTGCATAAGGAGCCGCCTCTCTTTGTATTCCGGTAAGGTCGCGGACTCCCCAACTAGCGAGAATGGTGCAAAACTATTCATGTTAACACTTCTCAAGTACCTGTTAACAATTGTCATTTTTTGTCATTGTCATATTGATGAGTACAGTGTCCTTCCATGAAAGCAGTGCATAATTTATTTAAGTAAGTACAACATAACATAATGTGGCTTCGCGTCATTTGTGCAGCGCTTTATTGTTAGTTGGTTAACATTTTACCTACCTCTGATGGAAGAGCCATCCAAAACATGAAGGAAAGGAAGTAAATAGTATTAATTCAGGCTTAGGTAGGTACTTACAACCTATATTTTACGTTTATGGCTTTTATTATCTAAAGTGTAGCAGCTTATATTTATCAATTATACACATTGACGAAGATGATAAAATCATATTGTCTAAGTAATCCCTGTTGCCTCGAGTACTTACAGTAAACTTATTTTTATGCACTAAATGGGAATTCTAAATGAGATGAGACCATGGCCGTGAAGTCATGTAAAACTTTTTCTCAGGCGAATCATGATTTACAATATCTTGGACTGGACCACGACATACCACTTTGTCATGTACTTACTTATCCTTTTTGAGATTTATCTATTAGAAACTCATAATCTGGAGTTTAGTACAGTACTACTATAGTACCTACCCACATAAACTACTCTACCTAGGATAAGCAACGAAGAAAAAGAAAAAAAGCTCCATCAAGGTAGGTACCTAGATATTTTGATTAGAATAAGTATTCTATACAGGTAAATAGTTACGAACAAAAAAAGATAGTCTTTATTATTGCAATAAATAAGTAAACTGGCTTTTTTTGGCCTTTGGAGTGATTGGCAGGATTGGTAGGTACCTAACTCTCAGTTGGTTCCATGACGTTCTTGTATTCAGGGGCTTGGAACGTAACTTAATTCCGTAGGTAAGATCTAATTACTTAGATACTCCATCCCTGTTTATTTTGGTTTACCAAAAGTTGTCACATTATCACAATAGGAACACAACAGCAATAAAATTCCCCATTGTAGATTAAAGTGTGCTACAGGCAGGCAAACTTATTGAAAAGTTTTTATTCCTCTACTACCTTGAAAAAGGTTGCATTAAAATGACGTTTTTCTTACAGGCCGCTTTAGCTGAAGGAATAAGTTAGTGCCATTTCCGGCAGAAGAATAAATATAAGTATTTAAAAAAATACTTAAATGGCATCTTTCATTTTTAACCACTTGTTGTTTACCTACGTGTGTAAGTGATTAAGATTATTTTTTAATAACTACTAGTTATTGAAAAAAATAATCATCTACAAGACTTACAATAAAAAATTTGCATTTCAATAAGATTTGAATAAAGTCGATTCCATTAGGTAAAAGTAGTGTTTTTGCTGTACAAATCTTATGTTAAAAGATATTTTTTTTTAAATTGCCTTTTGTTCGTTTTATTGGGGATGTATAATCACTTAATTAGTATAATTTCATCCCATAGAAATGTAAAAAAACAGTATCTATGGCAATACCTGTTAGAAAAACCCGCCAAAACACGAGATTATTTTTGCTAAATACAAATCATGGCATGGTTTGCGTTTATTTTGAAATAAGTAAGTCACTGATGAGAAGCTGACCACAATAGAATGAAAAATTTCTTTTTTTTTTCATGTTGGATATTTAATTACACATTGCTTGTCATTTGATAAAGCTCTGCCATAGATGGCGCTTAACATTAATCATCATTTTTATAACTGTGAGGGGTAATGTCTGAGGGCTTACGATTACAGAGACAAAGCGCTGCATCAGTATGCAGCGGGGACAGCCGCTTCCTGCTGGCCGCGTTCCCGCACCGCTATGGTAATTTAATTGTACAATACAACAGCGGAATGGATTAGGTGCCTCCGACATAGTAACTTCGGAGTAATGGGGGAAAACTGACTGTATTGTTCCCGAGTTGCTGAGTAATTCGATTTGACCACGTAGGCTCTGAGGTTTGGCCAAGCAAGTTATTGAGGATAATCTTCCCAATCGCAACTTTTACTCTAACTCCTATGGGTATGTCCAATAAGCAATAAACGGAACTATAGTTAATTGGTCAGGACAATAGTCAGTCCGACTTCCAGATATGGCGCCTCGCCCCGCCTCTCCCAAGTTGCCTTAGCAATCTGGTTCTCCTTCTACATCTGTTCATCTGTTCGCCTGTAAGTGTTCGCTATAGCGGTCGTAGATAAAGTAGAAAAGAAAGAGTTGGGGTGGTTAGGACGAAGACATGGAAGATAAATGACGAGTCATGCAAGAATGATGACAATTTCGTCTGCATAATTCTTCTATGTACAGATGCCAGCAGGTCAAGCTACCCGAAACTGTCAAAATTTTCCAATCAACCTTGAACCTTAATGTTTCAGCGATAAAGTTGAAAATCTATTAAAGAAATTTGACAGATTGTAGTAGCTTGATGTGCTGGCGTCTCTACCTAGAGGTTTTTAAATGATTAAGTACCTATATATATGAGATTCACAATCATAAGTCTTATTTTCGCGAAAACTTACCTAAGTTACGTTATTTAGGTATGCAATTCCGCTAAATCGCATCCGTAGGTAAGCGCAAGCGCAGCCTTACCACCTAAAACAAGTTCCTCGAAATAAACATGACCGAGTGGTTTCGGCATGATGGCACCGCATAACAAACATCCTGACACTTGCTGACTCATCATATCGGTTCTAGCTAGCGAGTAGCGTCGAATGACTGATGATACAAATGTCAAGAATGCTGAAGGTTATTGCATAAAAGAAGGGAACTGGAAGTTGGAAGTTACCTATGTTTATTTCCAACAAGTTTTTAAATAGTACACTATAGCACAGTGGTCTGTACAAACGTACGGTTCCTTACTTAGGTTGCGGGTTCGAAACCTGCTCAGCCTGCTGTGTCAGTATTTAGAAATTCTAAAAGATGAGATTCTTTAACTCTTACAGTTGATAAAATATGGATAAGATGACCACCTATACTCCACCTAGCAACTCAACAATTTTGTCAAACGCTGCTGTAACACCAGGCATAAGTTTCCTCCTTACCTACGCTTACGTGATCTTCCCTACATGATGCAAGGGCGTTGACACCGCGGGCCAAGTCGGCTTTGTGCCAAATGTGAATAATAACTATCTACTGACGACCCACACGTGTTAGAAGCACCAAATTGTATTCAGATCCTTGTTTGACAGCAGAATTCAAATGCGCTGCGATATTGATCAGAGCATGTATTTACAGAGATACCTACATACTTCTACTCATGTTTAGTCATTTAGACGGCCACAAGTGCAATTTATACGATAAGACTTGACATTCTGGTGCCCAAAGCACTTATTGTTTGATTCATATAATTACCTAACGGTTCTAAGCACCTGCCAGGTTCATTTCAAAAAACATAAAACAATAGCCGTGTGTAAGTAGGTAGCCATAAACCACTTGTGCCTTATGTTTTATTAAAACACACCAATAAATCGACCATGAAGAAAATTCAAGCATTCAAATTAATTCAGCCGGAATGTTTAGAATGTACATCCTTGTTTAGTGCGTATGTATTACAAGTTATAAAACAATAGGGTACTCACCGGTCTATACGGCGTGAGTACATATAGAGAGAATTAATATTGTTTATTTAAATACTATTATGTTATAATAGACTGACAAAAAATATTGCGAGCCTTATATGATATGAATTTGCATGAACTATCTGAACTATTTATTTGACTATAAACCTAGTTGATAGATATGTTGCCGATACCAAAGAGTTCAAAGACCTTTGCTTCTTATGTTCGCTTAGTCAACCTTAGCTACATAATTTATTGATGTATCTACAAACAGGGCGTTGGAAATAGCTACCGTTTGAAGAATCATATCCGAATAATCGTAATCATAACCTTCGGATTTTGCTTTTGCGTACAAATTCCCTCAGACCATCATTTCGTGATCTAAGTAAATTCTTTATCAAATGCGTAAACAGGTAGGTAGATATAGGAAAATGTATTTTTGTATGAGTGTCCGGAATATGATAATTGTTATGAACCCTAGGGAAGTGTTTGAAAAACCCGCTCATGGAGGTAAACTCAAGTAGTGGCTTCGATGCGCACTTGAGGGTCCTATGTTGAATACAAATGACGATATTTGGCGGTCAAAGCGGGCACATACTGAAGTAAATTTATTACTTGTGTGTACACAGTAACATTACCACCTACGTATCATCACGTAGAAGGCATGTGAAAATCAGTTTATAGCTATTGATACCTGGAATGTTGTCGTAATTGCTTCCGGTCACATACATAGTTAGGCATTTTCTTGGAAATTATATTATTACTACATGTGTGAACGTTGGTCAAGGCAGTTGCTGCTTACAAGAATTTTTGTTTAGGAAAATTTGCAATTGTCTGGTATAGGAAATCGATAATCGATAAACGGTACCCAGGTATAATAAGCCAGAAATTATCTTATGTATAAACAAATTAGGGATACGAACTGAAATAATTATTTCAATGTCTTTATAAAAAATGATAATACTGACATCTGTCGCAGAATAGTAGACAACTTCACAAAGTTTGTCCTCTACCTGTCACAAGAGGGCGCTACCGTCATTGAAAGTGTAATGTTTACATTGTTCGAGCTTTATTCGAGCTAATTAATGTTTATGGGAGAAAATATAATACGATGATTAAATGTATAAGTAATTAATTAATTAGAAAATACAATTCATGACTCATTAAAATCAAGCAAAAGTTCCTTATCATTTAAAACATAATCATATATCATGCCTGTATTCCTCGAAGCGCTCGCACAGATTACTGAATAGGCGCTAGGTAGAAGTGTAGGGGTACTACCTATAGTACAACACACACATTTCACCCGTTTATGAGAGTTATGTTCCTTATTTATACGGAGTAGCCTGATTTTAAAGTGTGCCCTGGATATGTGAGAACCATCTACTTCTGATAATTACGAGGTCCCGATACTTTTGCATTGAAATACCTCTGTTACTGCGAATAATTCAAATTTTTCGATGTTTACCTCTATAATTGTGACTTTATAGTCCAATAGCCTGCAGTGCAATTCTGTAACCATCTCACCGTGAAAACTTAGGTGAAGTAAGCGTGGAGTAAGCTGTCATTCCAACTAATGTTAGGGATTGACACAATTGACAGCTCACTCTAAGCTCACTTCACCTAACTTTTCACGGTGAGATTATTACAGAATCGATCGGCTGTATATGTAAGGGCTGATCTTTCTTCGAATTTTCATACGTGGAATAAAATTGACGTCTTTGTATGGGGACTGTCAAAAATTCAAAATTATTCTTCCGGTAGAATTATCTGGCGCTGGAAAAATCAGCCCAGACAACTAATAATAATTTATCATTTTGAATATTGGTCTGATATTAAATAAACCTAAGCATTTTTAATGAAATTTTTCACCTCTTTAGATAAAAAACTGTACAATTCTCTGTAAATAAGACAAATGGCATTGTATACCTGACTATAAATAAAACCTACAGAACAGAATGAATGATGATTAATTTAGGTATGCTGAATTATGTCAACAGCACTAAATCACGTTATAAATCATATAACGTAATGACAGGTATGGCGTGTACTGTAAACTAACACCAAAACTCGTCTAATTATTCTAGTCATAGTGGAGAAATATAATAAGTAACAAACAGTTCCTATTGTTATGCAAGGCATCAAAGCTTACGTTAGCACAAAGTATTACAAATACAATCAACCATACCATAGCGTACCTATCTATACTTCCTATCAACACTCACAACACTGAAGATTTTTAATGAGAATAATTATGATTAATTATTATTAAAAAAAAAAAAATGTGTAAATCCAGCCACTTACCCATGCCAGTCTTCTGGGCACGTTTCCGAATGACAGCGATGTGGACGAGTACTTCAACGCCTAAGTGCTCTTTTCTTTTTGTCCTTATTTGTACACATAGTTAGTTCGTTAGTCATTGAATTTAGTACCTACCGAGTGTAAATAGTTAGGTGTGTTAAATATTGTAAAAGTTGCTTATCTTTCTAATAATGTTTTATTACGTTTATTAAAAAAAAGAAAATAGGGTCTCATCTTATACTTAAATATTATAAAACAAAGTCGCTTTCCCTGTATGTCCGTGTGACCGCTTCTTTCTTCTTAACTTCACAAATATTCAGGATGATGACAAAATGATTTTGAAAAAATTGTCGAAAGAATCATTGTCCCTTTCAATTAAAGCACCTGCCATCTAATCTCTTCACCACCCTTGGTTGACTGGTAGAGAATGCCTAAGGCATTAAGTCCGCCTTTGTACCTTTTTGTGCGAAAAGTTTAAATAAATAAATAAATAATAAAAAAAATCAAAATCATATAAGTGCTTAGAGCATATACATCATACATTCATATTTCACTTAAATAACTTAAAGACATCTCGATGTTTTGTCAAGTCGTAAAAACCGTGGCGCTCCTCTAGTATGTTTTTGATAGTTTTGCAGTTGCCAACACTTTTATGCAGTACTAGTTGCGCCCCGCGGTTTCACCCGCATAAGTTTTGATCACATAGGAATATCGGGATAAAAATTATCCTATGTGTTAATCCTGGTTATAAACTATCTGTGTACCAAATTTAATCCAAATCCGTTTAGCAGTTTTGGCGTGAAAGAGTAACAAACATCCATCCATCCATACAAACTTTCGTATTTATAATATTAGTAGGACTGAACAATGATGGACACTAACAAATTTAGCAACTAATATATGCCATAAAGCTATCTTTAAAAATCAAGCCACAACTTACCAGACAAAAATATTTAATAATCCATATCTTTATTGCATTCCACAATGTGAACTTAGGTACTTGGTTATAGTTTTACAAGGAAATGATCATTGTGGACCCTATCGGGCACAGCACAGCTTAATAGGAGAGAGGAAGAGGGAATTTGACTAATCACTTGTTATACTATATTATTCTCAATGTATAATATTGAGAACCGCATAAAACTCGGTTGCGAAGTTTAGAAGAACAACGCAGTCACACAGACAGACACGAGACGAGACTTTAATTTTATAATATGTATATATTATTCATCTATTTATTTAACGTTCATTTTAATAGATTACCAATCCTAATTGTAACTACAAAAACCAGCCAAGTGCGAGTCGTACTCGCGCACGAAGGGTTCCATACCATTATCTATAAAAATCACCTCTGTTGTATGGGAGCCCCCCTTAAATATTTATTTTATTTTAATTTTATTATTAAAGTAAAAATGCAACTGAGTATTTTGTGAATATTTCAAGTGCCTACCTATTGCCATTATTGATATCGAGCAAAAAAGGGCAAAAAAATCGCGTTTGTTGTATGGGAGCCCCCCTTGAATATTTATTTTATTTTGTTTTTAGTATTTGTTATTATAGCGGCAACAGAAATATATAATTTGTAAAAAATTCAACTGTCTAGCTATCGCGGTTCTTGAGATACAGCCTGGTGACAGACAGACGGACGGACAGACAGCGAAGTCTTAGTAATAGGGTCCCGTTTTTAGGTACGGAACCCTAAAAATCGTTCAACCTGTATCTTGTAATACCTGCTTAAATTGTTAATCACAGTTGACTAATAATCTATAAGTACTTGCCTATGATGCAATGCCAGCAATTAAAATGTTGAACGTTCAACGACTAACTTTCATCTTAATTGGACATGGACTGTGTGGCTTACAAATTCAATCTTCTCAATAACTGGCTGCTGAGTGGTGAGGCATAAAGGGTTTTTTGAGCGTCATCACATTTTGTACACGTTTTATTTCCTCGGAGCTTCATGATTGAAGTGGTTTTGGTCTACGGGCACATTGTACGCGCTGCGCTTGAATGCACTTTCTAAGGGACTGCTCCGAGACATCTTATTGACTTTTTGTTTGCTCATTGAGACATCGGGAGCTTTGTTTGATTATTCTGTTTACAGCCTCGCCAGGAGCGTGTTCTTTATTGGTTTCATTATTTTATTTTTGGAACTATTGCGACGTTACTTCAAACACCTGTTCACTTCACAGATATTAAGCATTATTATTAACCTCATGACGATCTAATTTTGTTAAGAAAAAATAAAAACTCCGTGTATTGTATCGGGTGGTGCTAGTTAGTAACCATGGTAACAACTTGTTGAGCTTAAAGAGGATAAAGTAGCGACGATATCATTTCTCTCGTTTTAATCTTGTATTTATGTTATACTTATCTATAAGAATTTCTGTCTGTACCTATTCCTTTTATTTCCAAATCAATATGTTAATCATTAACAATTACAGATAAACTAGATGTATGAGTAATGCTTGGAACTTCAGTATCGTGGGAGGTGGTACCGTGTTCCTACTTCCTAGCGTGGCGGACGGCTATAACAACATTCGCGACGAGGGAAATGTCAAGGTCACGCCCGTTCACTTCCTTTACCGTCGAGCCTCCGTGAGCCTACGATATTCGCGTCCCCCACCCTCTACAATCAATATACACTATTGTATACCGTTTCAAGTGAAAAGCCTGCATTTTGTATATAGTGTCTAATTGGATGTTACTTCTGTCATTTTTAAGAGCTTTTGCTTCCACCAAAAGATTTCTGTAAGTATGTTGTATTTACGTTGTTTGAATACTAAATACTGTTTCAATAGCTACCTTTTATTGGATATTTCCATTAGCTTCTTGTTTTTTATTGCTGTTGCGTACGAACTTCACTTTTGAGAAGACCTTTTGTGTGTAGGTATGACATTTATGAGCTTGTTGACCAACTATCTACATTAATTTATTAACTTTGCAATGTTGAGTGTAAAAAATACTCTCCTATTGTGACGTATTTCGTTTGTATAATATTTGTAGCTTTGTACCAATTCGGTTACCATCCTATGTTTGTTGCAAACCAACATAAAGTGGTGGTCCGAGCATAAACACTTCTCTGTGATATTGCAGTAGATGCCATCTATACCTACTATACCAACAATGTATATACACATTATGAATAAGGAAGTTTTGTCGTAGGTACTCTATGGATTTTTCTATCAGAGCCTGTGTTGAAGAGTTTTAATCGTAATATGTGGCGAAGTATCTTAGTTATGTTAATGAGACCAACAAGATGAAGGTACTTAATTTGGTGGCAATTATAGTTTACTTGTTATATTGAGTTCGGGTCTCAAGATTGAACCTTGGAGGACACCGCTTTTAATTAAGAAAAACTTGGGGTTCCAGATTCTTTTACTCAAATTGAATATTTAATAGAGGGAAAGTAGATCGTTTTAATGAATCAGTGGAGTATTGAAGCTATCGAGAAGATTTGGGTCTTTAATTTATTAATATGCATGTTTTAAATGCTGCTGATTGAGCTACTTAATATTAATAACAATCAATGTGAGCACGGCTGTCATTGTGCCGATTGTGGTATCGGCCAATGGCCTGATGGCCGAAAGCCTCGATCAACATCTATCGAGACTCTCGTTAGGCGGTTGGATCAAGGGCCTGATTCAGAAGGCAGTACTCCTCGATACGCCGTAAGCTGTAACGCCGCCGCCGCCGGCGTGCCGCCGTCGTGGTAAGCCGTGGTAAGGGCTGCAGAGACAAGTCTCTAGAGCCCTTACCACCGGTAGCTTGAACCCTACTCCCGACTCCCGACACCGGCGGACCACTATTTAATATATTTTAAAATGTTTTCTACACTTACTTAGTTTTTCTATTTTAAGAAATATTTAAATATGTATAAGATAAGGAACTAAATAAATAAACGAAATAATGCTCTAAATAATACACTGCAGGGCAAAGGCCTCCTTTTCCTTATTCCAATCAACTTGATCCTGAGCCAATATGGATCAATCCCTCATACTTAGGTAAATTATTTTCGGGTTTCCATGTGTTCGAGCAAGCAAGTGATGTGAATCAAACAACTTGGGTTGAACTTTAGAAGTCGGCGGCACGGTTGGCGCAGTGGTTAAGCGATTGCCTGCTGCGCTGCGTGTCGCGGGTTCGATTCCCGCAAGGAACAAATATTTGTATGACCTACAAGTAGTTGTTGGCTGTTTGTATATGTGAGTTTAAATGTTTGTAAACGCACCCACGATACAGGAGAAATATCCTAGTGTGGGGCAACGTTTTAAATAAAAAATAAAAAAAACTTATGGATATGTCCACTTGTAGTTGGAACACTTGCTGACCACAGACCATTTTAGCTTAAGTTAGCAGTACTTAGTTCATATTTATTTGGTTTGCTTGCGTTTAAAATGGGCGTAACAAACGAGAGTTACGAAGAAAAATAATGAATGGCTTCTCATAATTACCTATTATTTACCTTTACATTATACCTATTCTAAAGAATGAAATTCACATAAAGACTTGCACTTTTTATTAAGCATAACATAACAAAATAATAATGTCGGCTTAAGCCGTCAGATGGCAGTCGTGTCGAAGGGCCCGGCGTAACGACGGCGCCAATGGAGCGCGATTCCCCCAAGCCTTTCTTATTATGTGCTGTGATTTAAAACAATACAGCAGTGGAGCCGCTTTAGTACTAATAAAATTTATCAACATTTATTTCATGCTCTTATGAAGTAGTTATTGAATAATTACTACTAAACGTTAAGTCAGCATTATTTTTGGAAATATGCAGAACTTAAAAGACTAGAATGACGGAGCTATTTAATTAATACTAAATTGCGGAAACCTTGGATATAATATTACTAAAGTTCCGGTCATAAACGGAAAAAGTTTGTTAAATGATAACATGATAAAATCTGTAGAGATTTTAAAAAAAGATGCAATGGTAACATAATTATCTAATCTGTTAATCATAATGATTATTTAAGTAAACGGTTCACAAAGCATAAAAATGTTCACTGTTCAGAATGATTTATGTGCCTAAAGCTACCTTGTGCAGGTATTATGTGACTAGCTAAACTAGGAATATTGTGACACAATCATTCTGTTTTGCCAGCAGGTTATGGTAAGTATGTCTTCGAAAGTACTTTTTCTGGTCGTTCATGATGATGAACCACTACACGCTATGCTAGAGCATAGCGTGGGCTCTGCACTCTGCTAGAAGCTATGTAGGCTTCGCGTTGCAAGGCTTCGTCACCGCGATGCACTACTTTTAGAGTCGCATAGCATGGCGTAGACGCCGCTTATCATGGCGTAGACGCCGTGTAGCATGGTGTAAACGTCGCTTAGTATGGCGACTCCCTGCAGACGCTATACGTATTATTTAAAAGAAGAATGCGTAAGAAAAAGAGACTAGATGAGAAGTAAGAAGTAATTAGTCACATCACTTGTTGCGCGATCTGCGCTTCGTACGCGTACGAAGAACATCGTCTAAAATCACAAAACTCTTCACCACCCCTACTCCATGTTTTATTGCTCTGGATACAAGCAAGGCAGTTTTCGTGGTCGTTGGAGCGTCAAGTGAGTCCAAACTCCTACAGTTTTCCCACCGGGACGATCCCGCACCCCGTCACCCGAAGCCTTATTACAGACTAATTAAGTCACGCAACAGATACGTTAGAAATCTGTTTGGAAAATAACCAAAAACCGAGGTTTTCGGTTATTTTCCGAAATCTTGAGAAGATTTCGGTTAAAACGAGATTGTTTTTTGTCACATCTATGTTTTTGATCTACGGTGCTCGTCGAAAAATGCCTAATTAATCGACCGCACGAGCACATATTTAATCAAAAATGATTTACATAATGACTAGCCTTATAAGAAGTGTTATAGATGTGATATTTTTCAGCTACTTGAAGTTAACCTGTACGTACTATAGGTACCTAATTATCATTCTCTTTCAGCTCTATATCTATTTTGAAATCCCATTTCTCTATTATTTATAATAACATGATTTCTTTCGATTACTATCTGAAAAAACATTAAACTGGGTGAGTGATTGTTTTAGAAACTTTCTGCAATGATTAAGAAGGTGAAATTAAAATAAATTAGATGATGTTTTTATAATGAAGCCGCGATTGTGTGGCTTGCGTCACTTGCGTGCAAGCAGCAACCATTGAAGCGCGTGCAAAGCAGCGAGAGTGCATTCCCAGCTATCTAATGACAATGACAGAGCATCCCCGCTTTCCAAGTTCATTGACAACGAAAGTGTTGCGCATGCGTGAAAACTCGCGCCAATTATAAGCGCAGGCGGGTGCGGTGGGCGCGCGCGGTGGCGGCGGCGGCGGCGCAGGCGCAGCGGTCGTTGCGCGACGACGCGCCCGGCTGCGCGCGCTTCATTGCCAAGGCCGCCGTGCTTTCTCCACGATCTATAAGCTATTACGTGGCACTCGGGTCCGCTTGTATAATGTGATGTAATTGGAATTTGTTATGCTTTGCTACCGATAAACGGAATTATGAAAGACTGACAGTGTATAGTAAAATTACGTTATAACGATAGGACACGACCTCAAACACCGCTTATTGTTATTGTAATTAAACAATGTTAGCATTTTACGATGAATACTAATAAATTCATTACATTAAAAGCGTTATCGTGTATAATTGTGTGCCACCATTAAATGGTATTTCCGTCGTAATCATTTGAACTGATAAATGATGATTGCTCGTTGTTCTTGACCTAATCTCTCGATGTCACTCTGAGTACCTACCAGTGCGTTTCCGCGTCACCATGTCACTGATGGACTGGTCAATTATGTAAACAGTGCAGAATAATATGCTCTGAAACGTGGAATGAGAAAACATCCTCATAGTAGGTATATGTTTAGTATGTACTTAGTTTCATATAACAGAAAGAAATAAAAATTTAATTCTACATATCCGGTTCATCGTAGGCATCACAGAATCGTAGCAAACATTTTGACCATATCTCACAAACCCATCAATAAATAGTAACGACCCAATATGTTGTACTTAAATAGGTCCACATAAATAACTTTATGTAAATATCCACATTTTTATTAGACTGTATCGTGTTTTAAGAAGAAGAAACCTGTTATGTATAATGAAAAAGACCTCAAAAGAAACCAAACACTACGTCACAGAAAAGTACTTGTGTTGTTGACACAGAATATGTGTTCAAATGACTAGACGATTCTCCGACAAACTGATTTATGTAATTTGAAATCCACAGTGTGTCTCTAGACGGGACTGTATACCGGAAGCCACACGTTGTTAGAACAAACTCAAGGTTAATACGTAACAAAATCATTTAACTTGCACAAATTGAGGAGGTGAAAAAAAATAATTGATTCAATTGGTCGAAAGTTATTCACGTGTGACTACCATTCCCCATATTGTATAGAGGAAATTAGGAAAATTTCAGACTTGTGAACAAACACGACATATGCCTCCTGATCAAAGTTTCTTAGGCATTAAAGATGTAGGCGAATCCCAGCAGCGTTCCAGAAAACATCAAAGGTCTCAGAAGGTCTTAGTGTTGTCCAAGTGTTTTGGAGCGACTTGGAGAAGACCCCTGTCCAGCCGTGGACTTCAAAACGCTAGCCAGCACTTGATTATTAATTGGCATAATAAAATAAAATAAATACGATAGAGTATGCGATTTAGCGGAAGGAGCCTCAATTTACAAAATGGGTTTTATTTGCTGAATAAATTTATCATACTTGAGTTATCATAGCAACAATTAGTGCGCTCTTCGTTATCGAGCGTAGGATTTCCCAACATTCAAAAATATCTGTGTTAATATGACTGAAAGAGGCAAACTTCCTACATGGCATAACTGAATCTCCCGTGTACGTAATCTACCTAATTAGATACAGCACTTCCACAGCCAGCAGGCGTTAAGTCATAGTTTGGTATGCGATCTCATTGACGAGCGTTGAACCGGGAAGTGTCTGACAACTCGACTTGTACTATCACAATAGATATTCCAGACTTGCAGGACACAGTGATGTTCGTTGCATTAAACGTTGTATTTCACACTGTGTTATGCTGGATGTAGAGCTCTGACAAATGAGTATAGGTACTACATTGAGGAACCTACCTCGTCAATTTGTCCTGTTACTCCTCAGGGTACTTAGGTCCATTTAATGTTAATTGATGGGAACGATAAATCAAAAAATGCATGCTTCCAGCTACGTCTTTAGTCGTCCGTTTAAGTTGTGTGGATCCAAGGTTTGTCTTTCGAGTAGTTAATTGATTATTGCTCAGATAATTAACCACTTGAGCGGTCAAATACTTAGGCAGTGATATTGCTGATAAACTATTATAGTTAATTGTCACACACGTAAGACAGTAGATACTCGACCACGATCACGATACTTGATGGTGTGTACTCAGCTGTAGCTAGTGTACCTACTACGTCATCTTGTGGCAACCCTACTAGTACAGTGTAATAGGAAGTAATAGTTAGGCTGACTGAGATTCGATTCTGACGCAAGCGGACGGTCGCTGTGGGCGTTTGTAGGATCATTTAGCTTCCGTGTCACTCTGTCAAGTTGTGTGCCTATCGTTCTACGTCTCGCACCCACCACTGGCTCAACTTGCTAATTTATGACATCCGTCGGTTATGCGATCCGCAACCGGTACGACTTTAATTCACGCCAATCTCGTAAAATTAAATTTTAGCAGTATGCTCTGGTTGTTTTTCTTAGACTTCTCGGCAAAAACTTCAACAGAAGTATAAATATTTAGAGGTCGTTACGGTTCTCCATGAAGCTAATACTTTGAAAAACTTAAATTATACCTATATTTACTTTGAATGTACACTTACACGGCTGTATAAAAAAATAAATGCGGTAGTACATACACGCAAAAACTTGAGTTTTGCTCTCAAAATACGGAAGTAAAGTATTAAATATTTAAATTGGTAATGATCGTATAATCTCACATAGATTTGTATATCCTCCTTAATTCAGAGTTTAGTCCTCCAAAGCGAGAAAAATATTGCTTTTTCATATCTACGAAAAAAATATTTTATCGCTCTTTTTTTTCCATCAGCATCCCAAATAACGTTCGCATTTTAAATTGATTTCCATTTTGATTTAATTTAGGGCGTTTACACAAAGCTGCAAATGAGAAGTTGTGAACTGATTTTCAGTTTGGAAATGTTAGAAGCAGGCGTTTACCAAAAGCCAATGAAGCAACGCGTCACTGGGCGTGTTTACGCAGCATGTTTGTTCATTCACAAAGCCTACGTTATTGCGCATCGATGAACAGAAAACGTTCTATCTACAAGAATGCATAAAAAGTGCTGCATAATGCGAGCGCGAGCCGGACACCCACGTTGCGAATTCTCGTCCATTATCACTTCAATCCCACGGGCTCATGTGACGTACAGAAGCCAAAGTTGGGCGGTGCCAATGCAGAGATTTAGTTTTTGTGTACGAAGACATTCTTCCCAGCAGATCACGCGAAAAAGTATTCACAAGGGGATGCGAATTCAAATGCCTTGGAGGCAGAAAGTGTATGACAATGACGCTGACGGACACATAAATAGTAAATACTCGTAACTCAACTGGTTGTAAACCAAAACAGTAATAGCACTGTTTTGGTTAACTAAAAACGTAACGTTAACGTTACTGAAGCTGTTCTTACCATAGGGTACCAAAGGGTAAGAACAGCATTAGTATACAATAAGACCGTAAAATTAAAGACCGTTATATCCGATGCAGTCTGCAATTCGGTATATTTTTTATTGGTTACGATAAAATTATAGCACCACAAAACCCGACCTCTTCTACTCAGAAAAGAGCAGTATAATGAGGTAATTTTATTCTGCGGTAACACGATTAACACCATATGTAGGTGGATTCCCCGTTCGTATCGTAAAGTCCCGTCATAACTAAGATAAATAATGCTCCTGCTCTGTTATTGTTTAGAGACCACCAGGCGGGGGCTGATGTGTAGGTATGTAACGCATCTTCCCCGCGAAGTCTCCTCATAATCTCTGCACCTTCGTCTGTATTTTGTTAAATATTATTTTTAAAACATCCTAAACAGGAGTGCACCACATGTGCCACCTGACCTCACTGAGCTTTCCCACGCTGCGACGCAACAAGTCCTTGAAACATAAACGCCTTAGTTAACGTTAAAGCTCGGGTAACATCTTCGAACAAACTCACTTTGAACTGTGGACTGCGTTTTCATTCATTAGAGACTAATAGGTTTGTTTTCGGGAGCAAATGTCTCGGTTGCAGCGAGGCTTTAAGCTTTTTTCTGTTGACTTAAATGATCTGGTGATTGTTTTTTAATTTATTTTGTCGTTCGGCGACGTCATGTGGTTCCAATCAAAGACCGTTGGGGTCTTTATTTTTTCAAATCGATTATCGATGACTTAGTGGGTTCAGTCGTCATTTTGTTAGTAATTATGTTTTAAAATATTATGTATGCTCCGCTGCTTTGTGAATAAATTGGATTTGTTTTGTTTTCTTGTCTTTAATATGTTAAGACTAGTCATTGGGGTATTTTATTGCAAGTATAATTAATTGGGTAGCTATAAGCTTATCGTAAACATGTGCTCTTACAAAGTTATATTGAGACCTATAGACATAATCAAAGAATAAAAGCATTACGGAGCACCTGCTACTGGACCCAGCGAGATAAGAAAACAATTCAGGTTCAGATTTCAGAGACTGGCAGTTTCTCAACTAAATATGATACCTATACAATCCATATTTAAAACTAACTTAGACAGGAAAGCAAAAGTTAGACTGCGCAGCGTTTACTTACATTATATAAGTAATAAGGATAGCAGTACACTATCAGCCAGAACCGGCGCACACTTGCGCACAATTCCAGTTCAAACGACAATTATTCACTTTCAAAGCGTCAACTTGTAAGTCAGGAACTAAATGAATTTAACTATTAATTACCCTCGAGTCGTTATTCCGTCGGACAAGGAAGCAGCGCGGGCGCAGTCGCCGGTGACGTCACACACCGAATTAACCCGATTCTGAGAATTGAACCGTTGTATGTCAGTGCACTTGTCTTGATCGGCGCACACGTGTGGACAATGTACATAAGTACCTATATGGATTTGTTATGTTACGAAATGTTCCCTGTTTTATACAGAAATGGTTCTGTAAAGACGAAATATTTGTTATGGCTACAATAACGTCAGGGTTTATAATACGCCTCTACTTTGTTCGATGATTTTCTATTTCTGACAGCTAGATAATTATTTTGTAAGTAAAACAGTAAGTACTAACTTTACTATGTAAAGTATGTGTGGTTATACATAGAAATAAAATACATTATAAATGCTTAATTACAAATTAATATTAGTTATCGCATCAGGGGATTACCTACTTAGTAGGCAAAGTAGACACCTCGATTTATGTATAGAGTAGAGATCAAGAGATGTAGAGCTGTGATACGAAATAATTGAGCTTTATGTTGTGCCAAAAGGACATTTCCTAGTCTTGAAGCAAGCAAACAATACTGCTGATTGTTTGCTAATAACTTAACGTTCACTACTGATTGGAGCTTTGTACGCCAAAAACCAAGTTTATTCCAAGCTATGTCCTTACTATTGCAAACGCCTGACATGTCGACTCCCTTATACGCGAATTGATTACATCATATCTGTATTTCATATCTTCTTCCTCAATTGAATATTGTGTCCAGTTCGAACAAGTCATTACGCAACCGCGAGATAGGTACTACTTGTTGCCTACTGAGCTGATATTGATTAAATCTCACATTTAGTTTGCAGTGTAATAAACCCTACCATTCATGTACATTGCCTAGTTGCTACCAACTAAATAACCATAACATAAATACTAAAAGAATCACGTAACAGCTCATTCGGTTACGCTGTGGTTATAGTGTGTCATATTATTATAGCTAGCTATTCGCTCTCCCGCCGAGTTCCTTATGAAACTTGGGCCTTGCCAACTTCTTACAGTACAAAGAAAATACGCATACTGCGACGAAGCTGGGTTCTCTTGAACTTAATATAACCGCTTTGCTTTACACAGAGTAGTCGTAAAATTGAGATTTTATTAGCAAAATAGAGTAGCAATTAATATAAAATGTACCAAAGATTCCAATACTTTTAACTTTATGAGTAGACGATACTTTACATTGAACTAGTTTATATTCCTAGTTTATGAATAAATTATTAATGTTAAATAGATTAAGTGGGTACTAAATAATAATGTGTTTGTTAACTTTTAATAAATAAATATGTTATTAGCATACAATAATGTTAAGTAACATTGTAGATATGGTAATTTTAAATAGGTAGTATAAAATTATACATAAAAAGTTCATCAATAAAATATAATTATGTATGGATTGTATTTAGGTCTAACAGTATACCTCACTGCCACACATTTTTATTATGAAATGCATTGTGGTCAATATGGTATCTTTTTGACCGACCGGTCCAAAAACTGCGAAGTATAACACACGTGGTGGGCTGACAGTACACACTTCTGGTTTTTGTAATTAATTATGATTAAGCAATTGCGCCTAAGGGCACTGCTGTAAAATATTTCCTTATCCTTAACATACCTATTTGTTGCATTCCCCAATTATTTTAAATTAGTCGCATTATATATTCTACTTAGGTACATACTTTTCAAATGTAACTAAATTATAATAATATTCCATCAGAAATCAACGCTGTTCTAAAAGAAAGGATCAATTCTACAACGATCCAGTTTCCAAGAACCAATCTCTATATCATTGGTGAAAAAACAATTCATCCTAAGTAGGTACTCGGATTAGATCGCTATTCCTAACTTGAAGGAACTGGAACTCTATATTTAGTACATATCTATACTAAGTAGGTAACCTTATAAAATATTTGAGCGGAAGGCCTCACGCAGCGACCGCTCCACTGTCCGGGAGTCTCGTCACTCATCCATCCCATACAAGTCTCCACAATCTCATACACACACAATGTGCACGTGTATCGGTACTTTATAATGAGAACGAAAACAAAAAATATCCCAATGACACGCTACTGTGAAAGCAGATTGTAAGACACAGTTAAACGCGCATGATCGATGATTGTTTCTTGGCAATCATCAGCGTCTTTAATTTGTTTTGTTTTTTATTGTTTTATTTTAAACTTAATGTAATTTCTGGCTCACATATATGTAGGTATAAAGTTCGACTCTGTGTTTAGGTTGAACTGCTGTTGCCAAACTTACAAGTTGTAAGCACCTGAGGCACCTTCTAAATGCTGTAATTAAGTATTCGAATTCGATAGAGGAACATGACCATATGGACCTTTTCAGGTCATTCGTTTTTCATAAGATAAAAAAGGACACCTCTACCTACCTAATAATTTCATAATACATATCATTTTGACTTACCATCGCACAAGAGAGTAAATCGTACAGATAGTGAACCGGAAATCAAAGTCCGGAAAGGCAAGGACGTTACCGGATGCCCCCCTCCCCACCATACTCCCCTTCTACCGGTCACGGGACTTCCGCGCCCAACTTTTCAACTGACGTTAGGCGGGAAACACATAAATAAAATTGCATGCGGTAAAATTGTACCACAACACATACATGTGTATACTAACGTGTGGGTATTAAAATATTCACGTTTTTCCTTGATGTACTGACGATAAACAATATAATGTAGTTACGCGTCTTCCTCTACCGATTTGTGGTTTTGATTCGTGTCTTATAAGTTATATTGGTTTGATAAAAAATCAGTTCTTCCCCTAAAGTAATTAGTCGAATTCGAATGATTAGACGGAACTAGGTAGCCCGATATCTTTGTTTACTTGACAGGGTTTTATCATTCCGACAATTCACGGAACTGGTTTATAGAGGAAGTTATGCACATTGAACATTCCTACTTATAATTAAATAACAATGAGCCTATTTTAAAACTTTAATTCGCATTTCGATAATCTCTTCATTGAGCGATACGCTCCATGAATCAGAGATAGAAATATGATAGGCACGATGTGTATTGAACGTAGCCCATCCATTTAAGTGTTTATTGTAGCTGACTCATAATCAGTTAATAAGATTATTATTACTCATACATAAATTATGAATTATATTATGTACCCACGTACATTAATATTTTGTTTATGTAGTCATTTGCAATTAATTTATTGACAGCGATACATCAGACCACCATCATCACTGTCGCTTCTAATAAACATGAATTTAAATCCATTCCATCCATTTTGTTCGACAAAACAACAGTGATTTTGAAATTCGCTTGTTGTGCCAATTTCTGGCGCAGACTGTTTGACAGGCATCAACTGAATTTTGAAAGCTAGACTAAAAAGTATACATTTCATAGCAGTGACGATAATTGCAGAACACGTAAAAGTTTACGGGGTTAATACAGATTACAAAGACATGAGCTAAATAATATTTTCTTTGTCTACAAAGAACTAAGTACCTAATGGAATACCTTATGTTCTCCAATGTGGGATACATTTCGAAACTTCAATCTCAACGTAATAAACCCTTATATAAGCATGCAGCATATTATTATTTCACTAATTAATATCCTGTATAGGTACAATTCGTACAATCTTTGATATAAGGTCACTTAAAGATCTTATCGACCTTAATGTTGCTGAAAATCAAGTGCGGAATCGTGCCAAAATAATCTACAATCTGTTAGACATTTCATTCCAACATGAGTATCTACGAGCGTCAGTAATGCATGAAAAGAGAACTAAAGAAGATTTCAAAGCGATCATTGAAGACGTAGTCGGTGTAAGTTACAAGCCTTCACTGTCTCGGTTCGATTTAGCGTGAAAACATTTCGAAGTTGAGTCGTGAGTTCGTCTTACATTTTTCTTATTAAGGAAGCCTTTATCAGTGTGGTATTTGATACCCTACAGGCAGCTGGCGCCTACCGCTTCCGTAAAATGGGTGCATTCGACTCCAATCGCGGAATTTGATCTTTTGTTGATGGAGGCGTGATTTGTGCATGTATCTGACAGGGTGATCGGAGTTGTCTCGTGCGCATGTCATCTTCATCGGTAACCCGAGACGTGGGCGCAGTGGGCAGGCTTTTGTGGTAGCGATACAAAAGGCAGCTTGAGCCTAAAATGGTATGATAAAAGAGGATTTTGGATTGTCAACCACATCAGCCACCGTGTCTAGTGTCTACCTGACGTATTAATTTGCCAGGTGAAACCGTATTTGACGTAAAATGATCTTATTAAAATTCTCCTACGTGAGGCATCAGGAAAGAAGCACATTTCGATAATAACATTGATTAGCAGAACACTACTTTGTAAGTGTGCGAATTGCCTACATAGAAATATGATAGAACAGCAATAACAGTATAAAATCGATAAATTGTCTATTGCGAACAAAGCTAGCGCGCAGTGTCGGAGTCGTCGACTTGCGCCCTACATGCATAATGCGCGGTGTTACGGCGCGTTACGTGTGCTGCGCGGGCGCAGGCCGTTATGCAAGCGGCGCGGAACCGGCCGTGAGAAGCAGCGCAACACCTGTAATACACCGCCACCACTAAACGCGCATGAGTACGCTTGCAAGTCGACTAACGGCAGCACACCAGCACAGCACACCTCGTTATAACCACCACTGATCAGCCATTGTGAAATCACGTCATTGAATTAATTACGGGTTACGAGCCGTATGCAGTTTATAGCAACAGTTTCCTAGCAGCATATTGTTGCTCAGTTTACCGCTACGACACAGCGGAAGCCTATGAATCGAGGTGACGACATTTCAACGGAGAATCAAAAAAGTTTGTTTAATGTGTTATTGCCTACGGAGATAATCAAATGTTGCGTAGTGTTCTTGTAACCTATCACGTTAGAGATGCATTATACTGAAAGAATAGCTGCTTGCAGAAATAAAGTTCTGTTTGGCCAGACGTGATGACCACTATAATCATCAGCATTACACAGTTTCACAGATACACACACACTTTACATTTGAACAAAATACTGCCTTCAATAGATAGATCCGTAAAAAAGCGTTTGAAGAATTGCGACATCTCACAATATTGTCCCTGCAAAACTACACCAATTCACTCATAGCTCAAATATCTAATACAATAAAAACGTTAGAAATAAGTATCGTCGCCAGACGCCAAAAACTACTTGTACAGAAGAATCGTATGTTGAACAAACATGTGCGATGCAGTTCCTTAAAAAACTTTGGTGGCCTGAAAAAATGGAAGAAAAAAAGACACTCGAATGCTGAAGCTTGCCCGCCTGACAGGAAATATGATATTTTATTTTGGGCGTGGGATCAAACCGAGTCGATAATTTGTGTTCCGAATAGAACATCACAAGCAACGGTGAAATTAAATTGTTGAAAACGTTTTATGTTAAGTATTAATAAATAAAGAACAGGAGGGTCCTCAACAATAATAAAATGTCTTTGAACATAACTGAATAGGTAAGATGTTGGTATTTCAAAGAAAGTGTCACATTATGATATTGTCTTTTATGTATGTTTTTATAGAACGTCAGACTTTAATAAAGATCAAGTCTGTTTAGAAGATATTCCCGAGTGGATTACTTATATTCTTCCACGTTTTTAGGGTTCCGTAGTTCACGTCTCGGAACCCTTATAGTTTCATCATGTCCGTCCGTCCGTCCATCCTCGGCTTACCTTCCATACACGTAAAGTGGGGATGATTTTTTTTGTTCGCGTCTACCCCATAGTGTAGGGTACACGTATCATTAGATATGTCTTTTAAAAACATTGAGAGGTTGCTAAGACGATTTTTTGATATAGGACTCCCCCTACCCCTCCTCTAAAAGCTAAACGGCTGGTTCGAAAAATGTGAAAAAATTCATGATGGTAGTCCATGTGATGAACTTTGAAGGAAAACTATAACGGCTTAGAAAACTGTGTTACGGTAGTTCAGGAGTTATAGAGGCCTAACTTGTAAAGTGCCATTATGGGTTACTACGGAACCCTATTCTATGCATGGCCTGACACGCCCTTGGCCGGTTTTGTTTAGAAGTTCCTTTGTCCTCATTTTAGCACGTGTAGAAATAAGTAAGTTCTTTATTATACGTTCCAAAAAATAATGAACGCTACTATTTACACACATATCTGTTCGTAGTCCTATCTTGATGAATATAATCTGTTCGACTGTTGTCGGGTACCATACAAGTGCGGAGAGATGTCCGGCGGGGCGCAGGCCCGGCTGCTCGAATCAATATCAATCAGCATCAATCAGCACCCGGAAGCCTTGTAGCTGGACCAACTGATTGTTCGCTGGCGACGATGCGTGCCACAAATTCACATGTTTATTCACTAACCATCCAATTTCCCGGCTCTTAACGTTTTTGCTTGAGTGTTTTTGGCTTCACTAATTTTTGGCCTTCGTAGATAAGAACATTTTAGCATACCTATAGAAAATCTGTATAATTCGATGTCTTATTTTACGCCAATGAACCTCTGAACGTGATTATCAGTATATCTATGGGTTGATTTCATCAATATCTACAATTCAGAAGACCTAACTATATGAAGAAAGCGCATATGTGACGTTAGATTTAGCAAGTACTTACCTACTATTATTATAGCTGTTAATTAACAATTACAACTAATACAACGATACTATACTATCATTATGTAATGATTCATTAATGTCCAAGATATCACCATCAATGAGTTCGTCAGAATTTCAATTAGTGAGCTTTGCTTTGTAGCTGTTAATTATTATGTAGTTATACATATTTTGTAGGAAAAACTTATCGGAAACACGATAGAGTTATATCAAGATATGCTCGGAATATTCTTTTGTTATGTAACTTATAATGATAACTTGTAGGTATACCTACCTATACCTGTAGGGACTAACAAAGTACTCCCTCATATCTACCTCCTATAGGCACCTTGAAATACGGCACCAACGTCCAGCCATCGATTATGTTCGGTCGGTTAACGGCACATTTAATACAAGTAATTCATTTTACGGCTTTATAGCTGCTAGGATGTTCCTATCCCTGTCTGTCTCTATGAAGAACTTTGCAGAATCAAAACGAAACTACCTTTTGGCAAAAGAACAAAGAGAACTTGTGATTTAGAAAAAAGGAAATCAATATGAGGTTTAACTTTTAAAAGTTCTGGCTAATGAGAAATTATAGACTACTTCAACCAAATAAAAAAAACAACACCCTCTTAACTTGACCAAGAGTAAATTAGAATTTACTTCCAGCAATAAAGATACCTGAATCGGCCACGGTACTTAAGTGTAGCAGTTACGTAATAACGCCGTGGTACTAAAGAGCTCCTTATATGTTAATATGGCACATGACAATAACGCCGTGGTACTAAAGAGCTCCTTATATGTTAATATGGCACATGACGGTGTCGTTGCGCCTATAAAATCGTCTGAAGTGTAAACACCTGTAAATATCGCGCCACACGCACTCGTAAAATCTATTTCTCGCGCTATTGCGGCTCGTAGGCACTATACAAATAATTTTATTCAGAGGACAATCAACATTAAAACGAAAATATCACTGGACCTGATTTATAAACAGAACCAGTTAAATCTTCCACTATGTAGAGTCGTATACCTGCTGTGTTCCACCTATGTACGCAAGCAAATATCAGTGGGTAGTGTTATCTACCTATGTAATACCTCTATAAGTTTATTATAAGAAGGAATTTCGTGCGTTAATGCAGGTATTTTTATAATCCGTTTCTGAACTTTCTTGTTCCAAAGCAAAACAGAATTGCTGCAACACCCACGTTTTTCAAAGTGTTTAAAAATAAGGCGTCTGTTCAACATGAAATCGCTGATGAAACGGCTGAAAATATGTTTTGGTGGGTTATTCATCAAAGTCTCTCGTAATAGTTTTTGCCTACGGTTTGTGTGTGGACAAAGGCAGTGAGTCACCGACCAGATTATTAGGCCTTTAATATTACAGCGAGCAGCACGGCAGCGAGTCGACTCCTGCGCCGTCACGTCACGCCGCGCGCCGCTCCACGCTGCGTGCCTGTCTCTACTCAGACAATGCTTTGATTACTATTCCAATCTGTAAGTCATGTGACATTCTAAGGATATACCTAATACACGATTGACGCACTTCTTGAGGAAGTTGTATGAATATCTTTATAGCTTACTGGAAACCACACAAGGAAATTCTTCAACTTAATTCTGAACTCCCTAGTGTTGTCAGGAATTCCCCAATAGAAAAAAAACTACTCGATAAGTACGTTATCGTGTTATGTCTAGCTAGAGCAATTTATTCAGTATCTACTATTCAAGTAAACAATAAATAACTTACGTACTTCTTAGTACAAAAAACATGAGGCTCCCGTAGCTGTTTCTTGGGAAATTTCAGGACAGCGTTCTCCAGCGGAGTAAGTAGAGTGATTCGGGTTTGGAATTTCATTATTGGGAATTAATTAACACTTTGCGCGACACTAAGCGGCCCTCAACGTAGGTAATAACAATAAAGCTTCAATTGTCTCGTTCAGTCCTTCAATGGGTTAATTATGAATAAGACTTCTGAAACCTATTTAAAACACGTCTCATAATCTTAACCTGCACCCTAATTGCGTAACACACTATCAATCGCAATCAGAATCATTTTGAAGGATATTGCTAATCCATTGCTTCATATGTTCGAAATATCTGTCTGCTCAACAACGTAAATAACGCAATGAATGTTGTTGAACTGTCAAAGTGAAACCCATTGTTACTGATGGCAACGGGTTACGCAATTACCCCACTGGAAAAAACACACACGGGGATTTTAAACAAGCAGCAAGTAGTAAATTAGTCTGAAAGATTATCTACAATCTAGGCTATAAAATAGCAGAACGTAACGTTTTGCTGTCCCCAGCGACAGGTTCCTATGCTTATCCGGATACCTTAAGTACCTACAAAAATATATTATTAATTTATTTTAAACAGGTGATGATGACGCAAATTTATACGTACATTTTATATTAACAAGATGTTACTTGATTATCATGGCGCTTATGTCTACGGTATTTTAATAGATGGACTTAATTTACATTTTGGAACTAGTTCGACATAATCTTTTTTTACTTTTTTTACCTGTCTACTTATAAGAAAGAGGGGCTTGTGGCTAAGTAATAACAACCGCACGGGTCGATCTATCAGGTTAAGCTACTCTTCTACCGTCTTCACACACCAAGACCCCTCCGTGCCTCGGAAAGCACGTTAAGCCGTTGATCCGGGCTGTCATTCGTGGATCTTTGGCGTCGTTACGGGTCGTCAGAAGCCCGAAAGTCTGACAGCCGGTCTTACCAAGCGGTATTACCCAGTAACTGGGTTGTGGAGGTCAGGTACGCAGTCGCTCCATGTAAAATACCGGTATTCAGCTGCATTCGGTTAGACTGGAAGCTGACCCGAACATAGTTGGAAAAACGGTAGACAAATGACGATGGCCTCTGTACTTATAAGAATAGTTGTCACAGTCGAGGCAAGAATACCCTCTTTTTAAGGAATAATAAAAAAGGAAAAGTGCGATCTGGTTACGGTACGTATTTCATTTTCATCTCATTTTATTTCTCTATTAACTACCTTCTTACGTTAATCCTATTGCCAAAACAAGCAAGAATGGAAAGGACAATGCCAACACTCTCGGCTCGAACCGTGGTAGCGTCCGACAGACATTCTATATTAATGATAATTCATGCCATAAAACAGTAAGAATTATACAATATAAAAAAAATTTTTAGAGCACACCGTTGAAAAGTAATTTTAAATAGTTATTCAATTTATCAACACATTTCATAGCTACAATTTCAATTAGAAATGTTGTCAATGCCAAAATAAAATAATATCGATACGAAATTACACTTGTAAATCGATTACAGTAATATCAATATGAAGCTACGTAAGTGAATTTATTATTTACTAAAGTCGTAATTCGTAATTCTTATAATAATAAATAGCGTTTATTTATATTTTTGAATATATTTATTATAAAGTAATGTAATAATTAAAAATAATTTAATTCGATTATCGATATCGTTTAGAATAGTTTATTCCTAATAATGTTATTATAGTACTGGCAACACTTGACGGAAAACTTTAACTTGTATTTGTCTTTGTCAAAAAGTTTGACTCTCAATTCTCCCGCGTGTCATCACGAGCGAAGTGTTTCAGTGTTTTTTCGAGTTTTATTTTGTTTATTGCTGTGTTTTTTGGACTCCGATTTTTCAAGCACTTACAACCTTGGCTGTTGAAACTGAACCTGAACCTGTATTACTCGCTGACCCGTTATTTTCATGTTCTTGTTAAAATAAGAAGTATTATGTGGTCAACTTTAAAGAGCTATAACTTTTTTTGGTGTACTTCTAATAGAAAACTAATTATACTATCAAATTCTATAATCATTTTCCTTTTTTATGAAATATAGATCATCTTTGTCGGTTCTGGCCGAGTCTTGTAGGAAACCTTGGCATTCTCCTTTACTACTCCCATCATCAAGAAAAGTCGGCATGAAGGTAATAAGAATTTGCCTTCTCTTAGATATACTTATAATAACAATAAATTGCTCTAGAAATGAGAACTTCAATTCTTCGTTTTGATCGGCTTGTTAATGCGTAGGTATACATAAATAGGTGTGCCGATGTATTTATTAACCTAGTTACATGAATAATACATATCATAATATTTTTGCCAAAATAACGTTCTTTTTTGTTATTGTTACCTACTTAGTGTACTTAGATTGATAAGATCCATCAATGAATCAATATAATTAGTAGCAGGTTTCCGGGAATTATAAGAGATAGGTAGTGCCATTCACAAATGTAATAACTTATCAATAAAGTAGAAGGAAAAATAAGAACTCACGTGTCATACATACATCCGGTGCTTTTAAGACGATTAGGGGTTACATAGATTCTTATCATTAGGTATATTAATTTCGAAATCTACAATGTAATTGTTACGAAACAGTCATTAACAAAGGGGATTCAAACCAGAAAAAATATTACAGAACGAAAGAAGAGAAATAAGTACACACGACGACATATCAAGTTATTCATTTCCAGTTTTAGCTGACCTCGCATTGTATAGGCTTTTCGTATAATGAGAAATCAGCTTATACTGGAAATGTATAGCTTGATATGTCGTCGCGCGTACACAGATGAGGAAACTGTATGTAGCCTTATAATAATATATACTTAAAATAATTTATTTACTTTTCTAGTATCGTTTTTCGCATAGAGAATGTAGAATTGAGTTTTGAATAATTACGTTGGCGTAGAACTGGGTCGGTACTCAACAAAGTGTCAGAAACAGTGATTTAAAACTGCACCCTAATTCCGTAACACTATCAATCTCAATTTGAAACATTTTGGAGTATATTGCTAATCCATTGCTTCATATGTTCGAAAAATTTGTCTGCTCAACAAAGTAAATAACGCAATGTTGAACTGTCAAAATGAAAGCCATTGGTACTGAAAGTATGTTACGCAATTACCCCGCTGGTGTTCTATAAAAACAAAACAACTTGGTATTTATTACCCTTGTTCGCCTTCAGGCGGTGGAGGCGGGATGTATTTCAAAAATTTCGCTTGTATCGGTATCGAAAAGTAGCCAGTAACGTTGTCTCTCAGATGCCCAGCAGCTACCTGTATGCTGGCGATGGCGCATGCGATCGGAGCTATTACCCGGGGGGTTGCCTTGACGATAATTTCTCTCCACAGTCCCGCAGGCAGCCAAATCCTCGTGCGAGGGAAGCAGCACCAGCTGGCAGCAATCCGCGCCCTGTCGCCCCACAGCCCGCAATAGTGGAAGTACATGGAACGGTTGGAGCTGTTCCAAATCCTAATTTTAAAGAGAATATTAAGTAAGTGCTTGATACTGTCGACGACAGTGCTATAAACTTGAAGAGAGATTTCTATTTAACCCTTGTTTCATCAGATTTATTGAACTCTTAAAAATCTACGGTTAGTTTAAATCTTCTTGAATACTTTTAGTTATTCATAAATCATACTAGACCAGACCGTGCCTCTCTACACATCTGCAACCATTTTAAAGCACTAGGTAATCTGCCGGTTTATTTTGTAAAAAACCTCACCATAAAAACGTAGGTGAAGTGAGCTGTCATCCTATCTGACGCTAGGAAATCTAGGGATTGACATCTCACTTCACCTAAGTTTTCAAGGTTTGTACTTAAATATCTCCATATTTACAGAATAGCACTGCTGTAATCTCCACAGATTTAACTCTCTATTGAGTAAGTACCTACTGTTTAGCAAGGTGTGTACCTAGTAGGAACATCCATTTCTTACCGAACTCTGAGTGTAACAGGTTCTTCGTCCAACACAAAATACAAGATCTTTGGATTCCATGTCATTTCTAGTGGAAACTTGGGTATTGGTACAGGAGGCAGTTTCATGGAGTATCGAACCACCTGAGTTTCATAATACTTCTCTTCTTTGTCTCGTACGACTAAATCTTCGAGAGGTACCTTAGAAAATATCTTCACTTTAACACGCAACACTACTTTAGAAATCTTTATTTGAGTTGACTTTAACACACGGCACAGCAGGAGATCCTTCGGCATCACTACATGCAAGCGCATTCTGACGGCAATGATGCCGCGGTATCCTTGGGCATGCGGCGACGTCCTTTGGCATCATCATTGAAATTTCAATTTTATTGTGATACTATTAACTTATAAGTCGTTGCGACGACGAGAGATGATGATGCTACACATAATCCAATGGGCTTATGTAAACATGCATACTTAGGATAGATATAAATTAGGTAGGTATTGTTGGAACTGGTCCACAACTTGCGCAAGGGAAGAGTACCTTTGGGTAAAACCAAGCTCTCATCTTGCGGAAGCGGGAAGGTTTTAGGAGTGCGTGGTTACCTGCTCCGCTTCGATTCTCTCTCGAGGGTTGAGGATGAGCATCACAGGAAGAGAAGTGTGCTGGGATTCATCACTACATAATTTTGATGCCGACATCAGAGCGTATTATGAAGTCCTCTGTGTTTCCGTAAAGTATTTCTATTTACAGGTGGATGTTGCATGACGTCTGAAGCATAGACTAATACCTATATGATATGTATATATGGTCTGAAGTTCAAGTCACAGATAAAGCGGAAGACTATCAATTTGAAGCCACGATAGATTTAAATAGGTGTAGGCAAACCTCTTTACTGTTTCTGGGATACGATTACAAAAATAGCCATGTATTGTAAATAAAATATTTTTAGCAAAAAACCGCGATAATAAATAACGTGTGAATGAAGGCCAAACAACGTGAAAGATAAATTCACTAGTTTAGTTTACTCGTACTAGACTATGCGTGCAGGTTCTTCTATTGCGTTCGTTGAAATAAATTGTGTTAACTGAAAGTATCAGTAAAATGTGTTTAATAGTGTATACGTCGTTCTTTATCGCCCCTACCTCTGTATTTAATACCAGCATAATATTTAAATTAGATATTTTGTATATTCATAAAAATGGATATCTGTAGTGCTAATATACAATTCATGATCGTTCCAGGAATCACCAATAAATTCACTTGTTGAATTAAAAGCTGTAAACTGAGATTGAACTAATGAAATTCTCTTTATTTCATACTTTAAAAAACAAGAAATGTACGCAACAAATACTTATCGACTTAGTAATGTTTTAATGTCATTTATAGTTTTGTTGCACCTACCTGTATTTCTTCTTTCTATTAAATATTTTATTTGTACAGACGCCAGCAGGTCAAGCTACCCGAAACTGTCAAATTTTCCCAATCAACCTTGAACCTTATTGCTTTAGTCATAAAGTTGAAAATCTATCAAAGAAATTTGACAGATTGTAGTAGCTTGATGTGCTGGCGCCTGTACACAACACTAATAAAATAAATCGGTCGGCTTCCAGTCTCACCGGATGCAGCTGAATACAAGTATTTTACATGGAGCGACTGCCTATCTGACCTCCACAACCCAGTTACTAGGTAATACGATACGCCTTGGTAAGACTGGTTTTCAGACTTTCAGGCTTCTGACTACCCGTCACGACTGTCAAAGATCCACGAATGACAGCCGGGACCAACCCCTTAACTTACTTACCGAGGCACGGAGGAGTCACCCACCCACAGACCAACAGCGGCAAGAGTAGCATAACCTGATCGATTGACCTATGCGGCTGTTATTATTTAGCCACGGGCCCCTGGCTAAATAATAACAGTCGCATTGTAGATACCCACCCACCTAATATTATTCTATGGGGATTTTAGTTTTTTCGCAGAATGTTATTAGATTAGACCCGTAACAGCAGAAGTGTGTTCTCTTCGTCCAGCTTTTGCAAAGCTCAGCATACTACAAAAAAATAACTTTACCTTGGCTTGTGTGTGCTAAGTTGTCGACTGGTTGTGCAGTCCTACTAACACAACATGCTCGGAACAGCTTTGCCGTTGCAGTTGGATCGTCCATCCAACATGCTAAGCCTGTTTATTCTCTTGTGTTACAATTAAAATAGTTTGCCTAACAAACTTGTTCTTATAAAGGAGAATGTTCTCAATTCGAAAGAATCCATTTTTCATGTAAGCTAGGTACTTATATTGTAGCAACAAAATACGTTTGAACTAAGGTAAAGCAGAAATGTAAAGCTCGTTCCTACACCTACTAATAACTAAACGCGCTCTAGTTTATTACGATAGGGTTCAGTTCGTCAGCGCGCCGCACTTCGCCACTTAGCGCGCACATTTCCGATTCCAAGTTATCGGAGATTGTTTCTATCAGTAAAATCTAATTACTCTTCGTTTATACAGGGATTACAAGATTTGTTAAGTCCCTGGGAATACAAAAATAGCAACATCTTTGATAGTATTAAATGTAATTGACTTTACATTTTTACGGAGACATGGTGAATTTCGGAATATCGTGAGGAGAGTTTTGAGTATAAATGTCGATGGCTTTAAGGGTACAGCCCCAGCAGTCTCGACATTCATAGCGATCGCTTTACGACCGAATTCGGTCGCAAAGTCCTGTCACTCCATACATTTCACCTGTCAATTCGGGACTTTGCGACCGAATTCGATCGTAAAGCGATCGCTATGAATGTCGAGACTACTGGGGCTGGAAGGCCAAAGAAACGATGGATGGAATGGGTGGATGATGATATGGTTAGAAAGGGGGTGACTACCGAGATGACGACTAATAGAGAAGTACCTATGGAAGAAAAAGACATGTTGCGCCAACCAGGAATACATTGATATGAGCAGGTGAATTATGATGATGGTGAATTTCGGAAGACTGGCAAAATACTATTACTGGCGGTGAACTGCGACTGGAATAAACAACGGGTTGCACTCTGGGAGTGCCGGCAGAAGTGAAAACATGAATATTAACGAAATGAATTTTTGATATTTTGGAATGCGGTCTACTCTCCCTCCGTCTTACGAATTTTCGATCAGGTCACGTGTCCTGACGCGAGTTTAACATTTTGTACTCATCAAAAAAAAAAAGTGCACAACGCCGCTAAAAAAGTTTTCACTTCAATAACATTAAAATATTGTCTGTAAATCAGTATAGGTATACTATGCAGCAAACACGGACAAGAATCCTTGGTTAAAACGCTGCGATCTGTAAGTTATCAATTATCAATAGCAAGCCGTGTCAATTAAGTAGACGAAGATAATGTAATTTTAAAATCATTCTAATGAACAGTAGTCTACCTACCCACTTAATATTAGCAGCGTAGTGTGTAATAGAGTGTCGTGAAAGCTGCAGTTGGTAAGACACGGTTGCGCAGTCGCCGCGACGCGTGACGCCGACTCCCGAGGGAGCGGAAGTCTTGCGTACTTCCGGCTGCGCACACGCCGGAGATCCGGTCCACTTGTACGATCACGACGTTCCACCGACTGACGGTTTAACGAACATTACTTATTTTTTTTTGTATTTAGGCTTACTGATTTAGTGCTGTGGTAGTCGTTTTTGTCAACATAAGTACAATATACTTACTGCTGTCTTTTGGGGTGAAAAGAAAGTCCATGCTGACTCCAGCTAAGCTAAGTACTTTCATGGATTTTGGTAACATCTCCAATATTTTTCATTTATTTTAGACTTTTGATCATGTAGAGTCGATTTAACTTGCCGCTTCCCAACAATTTCGTCGTACTAATAAACGTTGGTCTATTTATACTTCCCACAATTTCATCAAACTTTGTAACCTAGACCACAATAGCAGTCTCACCGCCGGATTCCGTACACCAGTTACACACAAATAACCAATAAATATCGTCGTGAGTAATCATCACATACCATTGTAATCAGTTTTGTTAGGAATTAAAAGCGTTCCCGGGTAGACTAAACAATGAGATCAGCTGGACTTATTGCGGGTATGGCGTTAGGCGGCTATTTAGTAGACAAAGACATCGATTCTATTCGGGCCGCCGCGATCGTGTCGGGTTTGTAAACAAGAGTCAAATTATCCCTGACTATTGTTATGAAGTCTGTAGCTACGCCAAACACGCTGCAAAAAAATTCATTTTAATTTTAAACTTGGCACTTGAGATTTTTCGCTTGAATAATTAGTTAAGTGCAATTCGCGAAGGATATTTGACACAGCAAAAGTGTTAGTAGGTCAACGAATCATCTGGAGGAACATAAGGAAGTACTTATCTAATAAGATGATCGAGGGAGAAGTAGGTATGTGCAAACTACATCATCATCTCTACATTTCGTTTTGGAGCATTTCAGATTCTATCTATTGGATCCAGATTAGCCGATAGATTAATGAGATGATTTAATTAATTGAATTCATTAGTAAATAAATAGTATACATACTAAGTTGTGTTCTAATCACTTCTAGTATATTTTAGAAGTGCCTCAGTTCGGATGAGTAGTTAAATTATATGACAATGTTTCCATAGTGATTGCCCTTGTTCTGACGTAATGTTGATCGCCTTGATTGATGATGGCGCCCTTGACCGACATTCCAGCATCCAGCTATCCTTATACATAAAGCTTCTATTTTATTATTTCCTGTGGTCCAATTTAAATTTTAAATAAGTGCGTTCATCTTTGTAACTTGACCGATTCATTGTCGCCTTATGTAGTTGGTTACTTTGATTTGAAGCGAAAGTTTCCGTATTGGGAGTAGAATCAGTCTGTTAGGTGACATTACCGTTACCGTGGTTAGGGCGATGTCAGCTGTTTACGTTTCATTGTTATGTTCAGTTAAACCCAGATTTTCTAAGAAAGTGATGGGTGGTTTAAAGAAGTGTAGTGGGGTTACGGTGAAGGGGGAGGTGGGTATGTACGACGAGGTGAAGTAACGGATGAATGTCCGTGGGAACGGTCGCCACTTCCGCTCCGCTCTGCTCGCTCGCGCCTCGGCACTCTCAGCTATTTCCTTTATGTAGGGTGACCTTAAATATGATCAAAGGCTGATATAGACTCGTCTTATATTTTATGAAGGTACCATCCTAACACTTTTTTACATAGACATACCTACTACCTAATGTAGTGTACAATTTTGAATTTCATTCGAATGCGGTTTTAAGTTTACTTGGTTGTCTATCTACCTACTGTTACAGACTATTTTACCAATTCAGTCTGCTGCTCGACATTAGTCTCTCCCATGCTGTGCACATCTGTTTGACTGCTTTTCGCATACAATGAACCCTAATCAACTAAACACCCTCTTGACATGATAACCCTAAACTTTACGAACCCCACGCGAGAAGGGTTGCACATTTTTGACCAAGAGTAATATTTGGATGAACTTTTATTTTCCAACCATGGAATGGTGAAAACGTTTGGTCACCGCGCACGTTTTATTGAAGCAAAACGTTTGGTTCCACTACATTTATTAACGGACCGTCTTAGTTGCACAACAGGACCGTGTCGCAATGTCCCCGGTTGGTTTCTCTGGAAATTTTGCAATATTTATCAACAGCTATCGACACACAACAACTAACTAGATACCGTTGTTTGTGAGAAATGTTATTCATTATAGACACGCATTACTTGTTTCAGCAGTGTTCAGGAAAAAAGTCATACATTTGTGTGGATTCGTATCTTTTATTATCTTTAATAACTGAAGAATTTTGGTCCTTCCGCAATGTTCGATAAAGAAAGACATATCGAAATTAGTCAGAAATTCCGCATAATAATGTAACCCTTATCTACTATAGGTAAGTATTACTTTCACAAAATTCTAGAAAATAAAAACTAATAAAAAGGTAACATTACATACACATCTCCCAGGAAGTAGATAATGTTGCTGCGTAGTGTTATTACTTCATTATTGCATGTGCATATTGTGCATCCATAGCAACAACGCATTGCATTATCGAGGAATTAGTGAGTGGTTGCTAACTGCAGGTGCACATCCCAATAAATTGAATCCAGAAGAAGCAGGAAAATCATGCATAGAATGTAAGTATACATTTCTTTTGTTCTAGACATTAATGATCAAAACTGGATTTTTATGAAATGCTAATGCATATTACGAATGGAGGTGATAATAATGTATGTATGTGTGTGTGGTGAGGAGAGGCCAGTGATGTCCCGCAGTAGGCTCCTCTATGCTGATGATGATGACGATGAGTATGTGTAGTCTGTGTGCGTGTAAGTATTTATTTTCTGGTGTACAATAAAGTATATATACCTAAATAAATAAGGAAAGAAGGAAAATAAGGAAAAAGGTAAGATTAAATATTTTTTAATTAGAACAGAAAAATGTATTAACCGTATGTAAAACCAACTGCGCAGGTATTTTACATAAACATACATAGCAATAGTTGTTAGTCCGGAATATTCGATTTGAACATCCGATGTGGCGTTTGTCCGGTCTAAATAGCATAACGAGCGTCTAAGTAGGTAGTATCGAGCATTGAGCAAGTCCGTTGACCGTTGTTGTAACTTCGTAAGTTCGTAAGTACCACTCGCAGCGGTCTTGCTGTTATCGGCCGGAAGCCGCGACGGAAGAGCGCAATCTCGACCAATTGGACGAGTGAGTTGTCACGCCGCGTGACCATGCCCCTTGCTCTCTACAGCGCATTTCTAACTCGTGCGCAAGTACTTGTGACACCAAAATAAATATTGAATGTAAATTCTAACTTATTTGTTGACATGAAAGGTTTGAAGCCCTCGTTTCACACAAAATCGGTTTTTAATGTTTACGTTGAGCCTTAACTTAGAGCTACTACCTACTATTTTCAGATGGAACTGGGAATTACTTCATCAGTGTTGCATGCAACCTTTCATTATATTCGGCACCAGCACGCCAGACAGATGAAGGAGGTCGCAAGAGGAGGGCCCTGCTGTTCTATTTCTGTTCATCATCTTAATTGGCGTTATGAGGCGCTCCTGTAATAAACAGAATTCTGAATGCCAAGCATTCACTGGAGTGATTAACGAGACGATATAAAGTATCTTCATCCAGCTCAGGAGATTCAAATTTAGATTTTTTAGATTCATGAGGATTAATGCAGATTAATTAATCTACATTAATCCTCATGGATCTAAAAAATCTAAGAATTATAATTTTATAATTCTCTGATTTTTATGCCCGGACGCTGAGGAGTGGTGCAATAATTTTGACATCCACGTCTGAGGTTTCATATTCCATACGGAGACAAATTAACGATCTCAAACAAAAATACAGGTTTGATATTATGTTTGGTACAGTTTAACCTTTTAGTTTCAAGCTCTCATTCAGTAGCTACAGCAGTTTACAGCACTGACTGTAGTTCCATCGCTGAACTCAGATTGGAACTAACTTTATGCACAATGACCGACATAGGTGACCTGTTTGTTGATATATATATATATATATTTATATTATTATACATTTAATTGAAGAAAATTGGGTCATGTTACAAGAATTTAAAATCAACCGCAGTTTTCAGAGCTGCAAGAAACTTGTTTGAATCACACACTTCATATTTCAAACCCGAATATTAAATCTTAGCCCATTCGAAATAGTCATTACATCACCGAAAAATTGTCTACGTAGGTATCATGACATCATCCAATGCACAATCAACTTCTTAAATAAAAATGAAAAGCTCATAAATAAATTGTTGATTTCGTTCTGGTGAATTTAAGACTGGGAACTTTGATTCCAGCTATTATGCCTTAAATATTGACATAGGTAGAATTATTCTATCACATATGAGTAAGCTGGAGTTATACACACGCTTAGAATAAACCTAATAATTGTTAAATGCAGCACAAAAAAGTAAATACATTATAAACATTTACTTTTCAGATTTTTTTACTACCTAAACGAAAATGACTTCCGAAAAGCATTCGCATTATTTAGATACGATATTATTTATGCAACACCTCTGCCAACCCATTATAGGAGAATACAAGTGTAATATTAAGCTATATTTAAACTAGCCGTTTTTTATCGACTTTTTATTTGACTTTATTCCTTATAGCGAAGATTTGGATACGCCTGCTGATTGGCATTCAACTTGGTAACAGTGTCACAAAAACTATCATGAATAGCTAGCTGTCGAGTTTATGATCAATACTTATACATACATAAACCCAAACTCGGCAAAAACTTTTGAAGTTGACACCTGCTACACGACATGGCCGATATTGTTGATACGTACAGCACCCTAATTGCGTAAGACACGATCAATCGGAATCTGAATCATTTTGAAGCAAATTGCTAATCCATTGCTTCATAAGTTCGAAAAATTTGTCTGCTCAACACGTAAATAACCCAATGAATGTTGTTGAACTGTCAAAATGAAACCGATTCCGATTGATCGTGTGTTACGCAATTAGGGTGCTGGTCCTACTACACCCATGTATTTATAAGATATTTTTTGATAAGTAGATATCAAGGTATTCCTTGATTATTCAATATCAAAGGATGCATTTTGTTCCATAGGTATGTCGAATATGGGATAGAAACAGATTGGTTATTATTATTAAGCTTTTGACTGTAGATTATGTTTGGGTTAAATTAAATTAATGTCCCAATGCCTACCTAGATGTTTTTGTGAACTTCGAAAGGAGGAAGCCTTTTTGTCAACAATTGAACCGGTAATTGCCATTGTGACTGTACCTATTTAAATAAATAAATAAATATTCGGTAATATAATAATATATATAATATAATATATATTATATATATTTTACATGTAGGTACAAAATAAATACAGTCTTAATCAAATGAGTGTTTTTAGAATAATAGTATACATAGTCAAATAAGTAGGTGCGGTACTTAACTGCTGACTGATTGGTAATCTTCATCTTTATTAGAATACATTTTAGTTGAAATGAAGCGCCTATAGTTTCTCTAGTTATTACGTAGGACATAGCTACAACATGGGCATGGCCCAAACCGTCGAAATACATAATCACACCTCCTTTTGTGGACAAAGCAATGCCCGATAAGTATAGCGATTTGATAGAAAACGTCACCGAACCAAAGTTTCACGACTAACAAATATTTTAGCCGAGCGTTACCACTGAAACTCATCTCAGACAAGTATATAACAATATGTGATAACTTTAGGTGTACTTACACCAAGCGGAACCGGTAGTCTATATATGGCCAACATAATGTGAGCCCTCGTATTATCTATAGTGCTTCATAAATGTATAAAGAGAAAGGGAAGTAAACTGCCTGCGAAGGTTCTCACTTTAGTGGTCGTATCTTTCAACTGACATTGACCTCTAGAGCGGTCGTCGAGGCCTCTTCTCGGTGGCCATACATATTCATTACAACTTCATCTACATATTAATGAAGCTGAGATGAGAATAAGACGACGACATGTTTATCTACTCACTTCAATATCCTGTCTATGCCTGAAAAGCATAAATGACTTGATGGTTACGAACGTCGAACAGATTATTAGTTAGATGCAGCCTTACAAAACGCTATTTCGTGAGTGGTCATTAGAATGTTAAATTATTTAAATACCGATCAGTATTACATAACTCATTTGACTTAATGCAGGTAAAAACGTTTTATGTCTATCTTGCTTAGGTAATCTCGTCTTTAAATAAAATAAAAAAACTATTTAGACTCACGGGGTGTCAGAGTATTGAGTAAAGTACCTACCTACACACACACCTAGGCTTTTAATATACATAAAGGAAGGTACGCTCCAGTTGTATAAATTGCCATAATGGAGCTGCATACATAAAATAATTATTGAAATAAAAAAGTCTCTAAATGTTACCTGCTCTATCAATTCTCATTCAGTTTTTATTACTTCCTTCGTAAGCGAAGCAAAAATACTTCTCGTCGGACTAGACTCAAGTTCCGTGTGACCTTCGATTCGTCCGTCAGAAAAAAGTTGTTGTAGTCCTCCACATATGAGCGACACAAAAAAAGAGTAGGTAAAAAAATAATGTGTGATCGGAAAGTCCAGAGTCATCTCGTTTACAGAATAACACTTGTGGAACCGGTTGAGAGCACGACGCCAAATATCAACTTGTTTCCTTCCTCGTGCGGACACCCGGTAGGTTCTGCCTAACATTTAATTTGGTAAATTGGTAGGTACCTACTTGATTCGTTTTTGTTTCGCATAAACTTGTATGGAGTCTTTTGTGAATTAGCCTAATAAAAATGTCTTTTAAAAACTAAACTGAATTGGAATCTGTAACTTAGAGGACGTTATACATTGCCTGCGTTAAGAAAAGTCGAGTTGCACTCTGTTTTACCGAACTTTTAGTCTGTTATGATGATTGATTGGATGGTTTGTTTGCTCTTTAACTCGAGTTATGGATTTCCCCGGGTGTGATTTAAATTCTCAAGAATTTAGTCTGCCTTGTACCTATTGATATAAATGTTTTTCTTAAGTAGCAAGTTACCTGCGTGTTCCTTTAGTTCGATCTAGGTAGGTAAGAAGGTATTAGTTGCTTTCCAACTCAATTAACTACCTTATAAAATCTGTGTAATTGCGTAACTAACTTACAATGGCAGTTCGATTAATTTTGACAATTCAACAACATTCGTTGCGTTGTTTACGTTGTTTTAATTGACGAATTTCAGTAATGGATTGGAAGTCTCTTTCAAGATCCTTCGGATTGTGATTGAAAAGGTGTTACGCAATTGAGGTTCTGTGTACAATTAGGTTCAAATATTAATGATTAACAACTTCGTAAACAGTTTAAAATATACAATTTGGGCAATTAAGTATCTAAAATATTCGAATCTAAAGTCCACCTCAAATTCTTGTGGATATTTTAGTCATTATAATTATAGAAGATGCAACATGCTAAAAACATGAGAACAACAGATAGTCCGGGTATAAATAAGTTTGTAAATGTTTTGGATAAATTATTATGTCCGCTTCCTAGAATCGGCGTGACTTAACACCTCTCTTTACATACACACGTACGTAAACATTCGATACATTTTTAACAATAATATACGTCAGTGGTTCAACTACGCTACATCCAGTAGACAGTGATGAATTAACTCTTTTCTTCTGGTCACAGTGCCTAGCAAGGTTAAAGGCAGTATTTCAAGACAAGAATTACGACCTAAATGTTAGTGATGGTACTAAATCTAATGGCAGAGTAGTTCGTTTACTGCTTTTCGCGTCGTGAGAGATATATCTGTCGTCAATGCAATTTTCATTGATAAGTATTTTTACATGGAGAAAATTTTACTAAAATATGTTTTTTTTTTATTATTTTCATGTGTAGGAATTACTTAGGTAAATTAAAAAATACAAGACTGTTATTAAGAAATAATAATAAATGCTAATATAGCCGAACTCTGTTTAGGTACTAACACTATTACTTACTTTTTTCCCCAAATAAAAAAACCGTTAAGTATTTAATTGCGGGTAGTAATTTGTCTCTGTGTGTAGATTAGAATCTAAAATAAATTTTGCAGAAATTACAAAATCTTGCAAACGTTTTAAAACATCAAAGATGGAACAGAAATACCAATACGTCACATTTTTCTAAAAAGTTTGTATGTGAATCAATGTGTACGGAACAAAGTAGGTAGGATATGAAATCGTATGCGGAAGACTCCATTAAGGAAGTAGAGGATCCCCCTCAATTTATTTGCACATTTCCGCATTTATTGTCCCAGTTATCTGATAACCTATGTTAGGAGGTTATAACAGGTGACAGCTGTTTCAGGAATTTTCCGTGAACGTTTTACCAAATACCTAAGTAGTTTGTTAATAAAAATATACAAAAATACTGTTATAAGCACCACCCTACCTACTTATAAGCACTTTTAGCAGTTATATACAATTTTTGCGAAATAATGTGAAATACTTACAGAGTTTAAAAGGGAAAAATTTTCCGAAACTTTTTTAGCACTTCCGTTTTTGGTGTTTTGTTGTCCTCGCCCGTAACGTTAAGAGTAAACAGGAGACGGAAGTCGTACGTAAGGAACATGCAAAACTGAATGGATTTATCGATTGGAGTCCGGCAATATGGCGTCGGTTTATTTATCTTCTCTCTATCTGCCCACCTTCCTGGCGCCGTACTTCCGCCGGAAACGGGCGTCGTCTCCGCTCTAACCCTTACCGCGGTTCCGGTTTCCGGCTGCCTTTGAAGTCGGTCGAAGTTTCCTCTTCGCTACCCTGTCGTGGAAGAGGCTTTTTGGTTTAGTAGATACGATAATTACGTCAACAATATTAATGTGAGAATACTCAAGCAAGTTCATGCGAATTTTACAATCTTAACCTATTTTGAATAACATTTTGGCAACAATGTCATTGCCAAGTTAGCCTGAGGGCGTCCCACCTTACGTTTACCGATTCGCGGTCTCCACTCACAAGAACACGTCTACCCCAACGGTCATCGTTTCTACGGCTAATATGGCCGGCCCATTGCCACTTCAGCTTGCTTATTCTGTGAGTTATGTCAACTTTGGTTCTCTGCCGGATCACCTCGTTGCGGATTCGATCCCTCAGAGTCACTGCAAGCATAGCCCGTTCCTTAGCTCGCTGAGCGACCTTGAATTTATGGACCATCCGTACCGTGAGTGTCCACGTTCAGCTCCGAAAGTCATACATAACGTAGGTCCGTAGGTTCCATAGGTCTCTACATAAAACTTCTTATTCGGGAAAAATATGAGAATAGCGGGAAAAATATTAGCCAGTCAGCAAGGTGGTAGTGAGGGTGACTTCTCAGGCTGCGTGAGACGAAGAGATTTATTAAAATAGCGCAGCTAAGCCAGCTAATACAACTAAGATAAACTACATAAAAAATACTAATTACTGCACGACTGCTGCACTCATTTACGCAAGCCTGAATTTATATTTTAACAATAATATGTAAACTGACGAGCTACTAAAATGAAAGCATACTTTTATAATAAAGTACAGCTGATTTACAAGACGATAAAGCAACACTTTCGAGATTAATTTTCCGTCTTTATTGATTCTGTTCTAATTAGTATCGCACGTTTTGTGTACAACGTTTTCACTCACAAAAATGCTCTAGGTGCCTATCTCCTTTCAACAGTTGGCATAAAATTGTTTAGTCTCAATGCTACCCGTTGTTTGATTTGTATAACCTTAAAAGCTTCACTAGAACAAACAAACAATGCTCAGCAGACGTGAAAAACATCCACAATTAGATGTGACAATAGAAATTAATTTTAAAAGTCTAGATCTGTTTTTTAGTTTCGCATGCTGAGCGACTGTTTGTGATCATGTTTCATAAATACCACGTGACTTTTCTGGACCATAACGATTTACCTCATTTTAGAATTATCGTAGAATTCGTAACACCTGAGATTTCGCAAAGCGAGCGTCGTAGTCTGTCGCAAGCTCATCAGATAACAGCACTTCCTCCATTGCGCAGAGCCGCCGCGCGCCGCCCAATTTCTTCAGCGGCGCACGCGCATCGCCCCCGCCATGGACGCTCACTGTGCCGCCGTCGACTTCCTGCATACTGATGCAATGGATCTGCGGTTATTTTGCAAATTCCTAATAATTTTAAAAGAACGAACTACTCGTATTTTGGTTGATCAACTTTTCCAAAACTCAATGTTCCAGTAAAACAATTCTTGTTCTCTTACAATAATTAAAAACCGCTTCACATCCCGGCATTACCCAATGTTTATCTAATTACAAAGTTAATTAAATTCATGTAAACCCAAATGCGCACTTGCGGGGTCGCATGTTGCGCAAACGATAAGTTTCGGCGCATCTTGAATCTCGGCCTAGTTCGCGGCGTGCTCGCTCGATGCTCGCTGCTGCCTTACGTCATAGAGCAAGCGGATTGGGTCAGCGGCGGCGCCTGCGCCTTGTCCATACGAGTTATGTCATACGGACAGCGTGCGTAACATACATACGTGCTGTCTACGGACCCTTTAATAGTGTTACAAAATAACGTTCGTTATAAATCAAATAAATACACAATCAACCTATTTCCAGACAGTTCGTGGAAATCTTGGTTGTATAATGAGTAGACGGATTCACCAGAAGTCCTTAGGAAATTCGGAATTGTTGTAACTCATAGGATACATATTACATAGACATAATATTTAAACCAACTGATTTCCGATGCCTACAGGAACTACGCGGTAACCTAATTTGAACAAAACATGGATCTTAATAGTAATCCGAATGTGACATTTTTGTCGATTGCGGCGTTGTATTCACAGGTGCTCGTATCGCAACCTATATAAATATAGTAAACATCAGTATGCAGGCGCGTTGCCAATTACAGCGGAGACCTACTTTCTTACCTTCGAACTTTTACTTCCTGCGGGCCAGGCAAGGCGGCCGGTCGCACCACGCAACGAATTACGAAAGTGGCGCGAAATGCTCGGCCGACATTCGCGTACCGCTTGCGCCACCTTCAGGAAGTGCCGTTGCTGCGGGATTACGTAGTGCGGCGTGTTGCCTGCGCCCGCGCCGCTGCCGCGCCCGGACACTATCCTTGCTTGAGAAACACGTACGGGAGTCTGTGGTCGCGACCCGCGTGTTACCACACACCATGCAACGCCGCGTGAACAGTGCCGGTTGCCATCCTTTCTCTAATACTACCGACGATTGCTCTATTACGACAATTGCTCGCTTCTGGTTTGCTAGATATCAATTATCTTTATTAATATTTGGAAACAGCACTGTAGGGGGGCATTACATTTTGAAACCAAATTACATCATGGTAGATACAATTCAAATGCTCCTTACTCGTTTAGGAATAGCTATGGAAACATTTTAAGTTTACCAGGTGGGACTACTTCTGGAGGGTACAATATTTAAAATATATTTTATAAATGGGTAACGTCAGAAAGCGTTATATTGCGATAAATATCTAGTAGAGCGTAAAACACGAGTGAACGCCTACAGAAGAAACAAATCTTATTGCCTTCGTCCGCAAAGCAGGATGTATAATCTCTCTCGGAACTATGGCGAGTTACCTAAGCCTAAGGCTTGCTTAACGTACTATATTACAGCTGTTACGAAATGACTTGTTACTTGCAACATTAAATTACTCAATGTTTTCTTTAACTATATCGAGAACCTATTTAGTTTTAAACTACTGCGTTATCAATTACCAAATGGCTATTATTTAAGAAAAGAACATTTGAAATTCCTCGACTATCGAACAACACCACCCCTTTGTTTAAATTGTTATTCGTGACCGCTAATCGTTTCACTGGAAATGCAATTCAAATGTACAAAATGAAATAAGAAATCCAAACTTTGATTTTGAGAGTTTTTTAAATTCAAGAAACTGCATAGCTACCTAATAGTTATTTGGAAAGATGATGTAGGGTATTAATTGAGACCCCCCGGGGTGGGTTCCCGGATTGTCGAGGCGGAGGGGCTCAGTAGCCGTGGCTTGGAGAACCACGGTGAAGCCAAGACGAACCCGAGGAGGGGCCGCTCGTCAGGGCTTTGCGGCTAAGCCGACGACGACGTAGCGGCCGGCGGGTAGGTTGCGGTGCAGCTTGTGCGACATCGCAACTGAGGCGGGCCGCGGTGTCGTATGGGACACATCGCGGCTGAGGGTTGGACGCCGCGGCGGGAGAGGAGTGCCGGTATTGCGGTTCGCCGCTCTCCCTACCTTCCGCGGTCTTGACGGCGTCACCACCGTCTGATGGCGGACGCGGTGGGGCCGCAGGGGAAGAGGAGTGTTGTAAAGGCTATGCCGGAAGGAATAGTAGTTTAAAAATCAGGGTAAAAATACGCGAACTAAGCGACAAGTGATCGGTGATTAGCTCATCGACTGCGAGAAATACCTACTTACCACTTGAAAGTGTAGTCTTAACTTGCGGAGCGGAGGTAAAGGGATAACATAAACCAGTTAATTAATTCGACTAACACATGTCAATTAGTTAATACATAAAATCTGACATTGTAGAACATTCATATTGGTAACTGCAGTGCGATTCTGTAACCATCTCACCGTGAAAACATAGGTGAAGTGAGTGTGGAATGAGCTGTCATTCCAACTAATGCTAGGGATTGACACTATTGACAGCTCACTCTAAGCTCACTTCACCTAACTTTTCACGGTGAAATTTTTACAGAATCGATCGGCTGATGTAATCTTAGGACATTTTTTAATTATGTAATGTATTGTGAAATTAAATATTTGCAATTAATTAATTTAATCAGACATTTTGTAACGTTTAACTGAAGGAATATTATGACATTTTTAATAATTTAATGTGTTCTGGAATTAAAGATTTGCACACCACATGTAATGGTAGAATGTAAATGGGCCACATTTATATGTAAGATCATACTACTTTGTACACCTACATTTTGGCAAATAAAAAAATCCGGCCAAGGGCGTGTCAGGCCACGTATAGAATAGGCTTCCGTAGTACCTAACCCATAATGGCACTTATAAGTTAGGCCTCTATAACTCCAGAACTAACACAGTTTTCTAAGCCGTTATAGTTTTCTTTCAAAGTTCACCGCATGGACTACTATAATGAATTTTTTCACATTTTTCGAGCCAGCCGTTAAGCTTTGGGGGCGGGGGGGGGGGGGGGGGGTGCAGAAAATGCGCTTTAAAGTTGAATATCTCGCAAACGGATACCAAAATAAAAAAATAGTCTTAGCAACCCCTCAATGTTTTTAAATACCTATCTAATGATACCCACACTAAGGGGTAGACACGAGAAAAAAAATCATCCCCACTTTACGTGTACGGGAGGTACCCAAAACAAAAATTTTACGTGAGTTTATTTTAGCACTTTTTCGACGTGGTAAATACACATATTCATGCAAAGTTTCATCTTTCTTGCACTAACCGTTCGGAAGTTAAGCCGAGGACTGACGGACATGATGAAACTATAAGGGTTCCGAGACGTGAACTACGGAACGCTAAAAATGAAATTAGATAGGTTAGGTTTAACAGTATGCATAGGTACGTACCTTTGATCAAAAGTTATCAATTTCCCTAAATGTTTTTTCCTTGAGTCGAAAGAGGAAATTTTGTATATAATTGTTTATGTAGGTATCAATTATAATACTCACCCAAAATGAAATAGGCACTGTGTACAAATAATAACTTCGCCAATTAAGGTTTTCTGTCGTTTAATCATTGCTATGTGTTTTTTTCCCTGTTATAAATAACAACCTTAATGAGATTCAAGTAATAATGAAGTTCCTGTTCGCAATTGCTGAAGTCGTACATTTTTTTCAAGGTTTAATAAGGTCCAATCTGGTTGCTTGACCCCTACACCCGGAAATTTTAAGAAGCCACCAAGAAAAAGTTACGTTAATTGCTAAGTTTTTGTGTGATACGAGGGCGACAGTGAAAGTTTTTAGAACTGGCCATTTGTAAACGATATAATAAAAAAATGAATTCAGATTTTGAAAATAGAACTCATTGTCAATATTATTGTGTATGTATTTTATTCATTTGTAATTTGTTTACGGTTTGGCGGCAAATTGAAAATTGACTGCGTCACGTCAGCATGAATTTGACGCGAGAAAATTTTCGAACAATGATTTTTTATGACTTTCGATGTCATTTAAGTCAACAAGAAAGTTATGATAGACTTCGATTGGCCTTTTATGATGAAGCCCCATCTCGTGCCACTGTTTGCAACTGGTTTAATGAGTTTAAGCGTGGTCGCACTAATTTCACCGATGATCTGCGTGAGGGACGGCCTTCTACGGCGACGACTGAAGATAACATCAGTGTTGTGCGGCGTATGATAGAGACTGGCAAAAGAGTGACTTATCAGCAGATTCGGACAAGCTTAGGCATCGGTATGAGTCAAGTGCACAAAATCCTCCATGAACATTTAGCGGTCAGGACGCTTTGTGCCCGGTGGATACCTCATAATTTGACAGATTCCCAAAAGCTCCGTCGCGTTGATTGGTGACGTGAAATGGTTTTAAGATTTAACGGAGGTGACTCAAATGCTGTGTTCAACATACTTACGGGTGATAAAAGCTGCATTTATTGTTATGATCCTGAAACTATGAGAAAGTCTGCTGTCTGGGTGTTTCCTTCCGAGTAGTTGCCAACTAATGTGAAGAGAGGACGAAGCGTGGGAAAAAAGATGGTGGCCTCGTTCTTCGAAAGGACAGGTCATTACGCAACAATTGTTTTAGAGGATCAAAATCAGATACTGCAGAGTGGTAGGTACACTAATAATTGTTAGCCACTTGTCTTGGAAAAAGTTCGGGAGAAACGACCTCGCAGTAGGATCCTCCTTCACCACGACAACGTCTCGTCGCACACCGCCAAGCAAATCCACTACTTGGCGACGTCAGACGTGGAATTACTGGGTCGCTCGCCCTATAGCCCCGAATTCGCATCTTGCGATTTTTATTTATTTCCGAAAAAAAAAGAAAAACTTCGAGGAAAACGTTTTATGGACGCCGAGGAAGTTTCAAAATGCCGTCGAAGAGACCCCTAAGGACGAGTGGGCAAAGTGCTTTTTTCAGTGGTTCCATCGGATGCAGCGATGTATTGATGTAAATGGACACTATTTTGAAAATATATAATGAAACTAATAACTTGCTAGTTTGTTCAGTTTTTGATTTTCTAAGAACTTTCAGTGTCACCCTCGTACATTAGGAAATGGAAAAGGCACACAATACGACGAGAACACAATACAGCTCATTTTTTTTCGCGTTTTCAGGGTTATTCTCATTGTAAAAGTTGATTATAATGATGAGTTCAATGACCCCTTTTTATGTTTTCAGTTATTTCAATTACTTGTGAACAATATCAAAGCTCGTTAATTCTGGGAGATTTAGTATTTGACCCAATGCTGATGGTGTCGTTTTAGAGCTTTCGACGCTCGGGCTTATGTTTCGACGCTAACTAGGTATGGTCAGAACCATGTTATCAGAATTCTAAAGGCCTTTAACCCCGCAGAGCAAAAGCAAGCTTCAAGAGACTACTACATTACATTGGAACGCATTTTGGATTTGCAGAAAAATAATAACATATTGCTTATTCAACAATTTTATCTACAGTTACTTATGATTTGTGACAATAACAAATCAATAATGTATGGTATATAACAGCAATAACACGATTACAAAACTCTACATTGGTGTAACAAACAAACACGTGCCTACTTTTTCAACAACCGATCTAACCTCCTTTGAGAAATTTATGCTGAGATTCGAATTGCAGTCATGTCAACCGTTGCTCAAGTGCCGTCGCTAACGTTACAAAATCGGAAAAAGTACGCAAAAACGGTATTAGGGCGAGAAAATTCACATCGGTTGTGTTCCGTTACACCAGCGCAATTCGCTCAGTGCATAACCCCATCTTCTAACACGTAATGTGTGCAACGGTGCGCACCCGATCTCGCACGACCGGTCCCGAAAGTGGGTCATCTCTTTTTGTTCCACCAAGTTATTCCGTAATTAGAAAGAGAGGGTGAGGGTACTTACGCTGATTTCACATTATTATGCAGGAGTGTATCGCATGTAAATTAGCTTAGGTAGCAGTTTGATTGCGAGAACACGTGAACTAAGTATTGATGGGCTAGTAAAATTCCGATTGGACATTATTATGGTATTTAATTTCTTCTACAAGAAGGTGGTATAATTGATAAAATAACTAGGTGCCACACATCCTGTAACGGAAAATGTAACGATTTTACAGATAGCATTTTATAAACTTCTCTTTGACCTCATCACATATAACAGCAATTTAGGATTTGAGGTCACTTACGACATTAAAACGATGACATTTTAAAATACCACTATTGTTGGAATAACAGCGTTAAATCTGCACCTAATCCGTTAAGAAACAGGCGAATCTCACGAGGTGTTAGCCAAGATGGCGGCACGCGGAAGTGTGTGCGACTTCCGCGTTGCCCTGCGCTGCGCGTGCGCTCCACTCGTGACTGCTACATACATTATTAACCACCGGCTCGTAACGTAATTATGAGACATCCAAATGGAAGACAATTATTATCAAATGTAACACGATATGTCTATGTGTAAACATGTGACGGCATTTTCTTAGAGGTGTTTAGTGCTGAGTTACGATTCATCACAATCGTTCCTAACTGTCACGTGTTGCCTCGTCCGTAACTAATCAGACCACCGGGACTTTTGACATTGATTATAGATATCAGCTAACTATCTTTGGGGCTATATTTTCCAAGTCAAGAAGGTAGGTTAATTAAAATGACAGGTTTAAATCATATAGCACTTTATAAAACAAGATCAGACGTGATAAAATTATTGCAACTTTTTAGTTAACATTATAATTTTAATCAGGTCAATTATGTTAAACAGGCAACATCATAGTAATCTTTGCTGTTTTACCATTTATCTGTGTTTTAATCCATCGATGAGCTTATCAAATTAATTTAACAATTGTATACTACATTGAATTAAAAGATTAATTTTAAAATTAATAAAAGTAGGAAGTAGGTACGCGATGGGTTGATAGTAAGGAAAATTGTGATTGTAAATTTGGACGGTGGAAAATGGTACAGTAGTAGGTATAGTAGTAGTGGTATAGTAGTAGGTACCGACTGGGCAATGAAAAAGAACTAATTGAAGTGTAGGTAGATTCCATATATAGATGACGATGATGGGGTAGCAAACGTGAAAAGTTAAAACAAACATAAGAAGTCCTAACGTTGAACTTTGCCACTGTTGCCAAAGATTTGAAACATTAATATTGATAGATTTTGTGTGACTGACAAGACGTAACGGTTCAAGATATGACTGCTGGATTTAATTTCACTATGCAAAACACCATTCCTAAACTATGATATTACTTATTAGTTAAAAGGCTCTCATAATTTTTATTTAGTTTTTACCATTATTTTTAGCTACCTACAATCTACATGCTAGAAAGCTTTTGATTGTCAGAAGCGGGTAAGAAGAGTCGTGACAATAGCAAGAAATTGCTTATTGCCAGTGGTAGATCGTTTAACTGATATCGAAATCGAATACCTAGCCTTTTTTTTTATCGTGGAGAAATGCTCATGCATTCTGCACTACCACGATCATCAAAAGATCTCTCCCGCTCTGGGCGCTCAGCGGAAGTGCGTGTCAGACTTCTACTGACTAAAACCCACCCGTGTTCCTTTAGTTGCCTGTGCCAGGGGCCACGGTATCTCTTTCGAACAACCCGCGGCCCTGGCAGGCATCGGCCCTAGCTGACCCCGTCAGTTCGTGCTGACATTTCTTTGAGCACGGTGTCCTCCTCTGCCGCTTACGGCGGGAACACGGGCACGCGTTAGCACTCATCCGTGAACCCGCCGCGGCTGTCCGTCACTGGACCCTCCTCTGGGGAGTACTCCCCATCACCGGCGCACCAGAACACAAAGCACGCCGTAACCACCCCAGGGACCAACCCAGCACATGAGCGCCAGACGACCCCTTGTCTGGGCATCCTTGGTCCCCCTGCCACGGGTCAGGTCATTGGCCCCGCCGCCTGCCAATTTACGGCCGCAGAGGATAGGGAGAGCGGCCAACGGCATACCAACACTCCTCCTCCCCTGCGGCCCCACCGCGTCCGCCATCGGACGGTGGCGACCCCGTCAAGGCCACGGAAGGCAGGGAGAGCGGCGCACCGCAATACCGGCACTCCTCTCCCGCCGCGGCCTCCAACCCTCAGCTGCGATGCCTCCCATACGACACCGCGGCCCGCCTCAGTTGCGATGTCGTCCAAGCGGCACCGCAACCTACTTGTAGGCCGCTACATCATCGGCTTACTGGCAAAGCCCTGACGAGCGGCCCCTCCTCGGGTTCCTCTTGGCTTCACCGTGGTTGTCCAAGCCACGGCTACTGAGCCCCCCCGCCTCGACAGTGCGGGAACCCACCGGGGGGGTCGAATACGTAGCCTAACCCAACCTACGAGACGCGACCGCGACGGCGATGAACCAACAGTGTAAATTCCAGAAAAACTCAAAGTATGCTTATAAATGGGAGTTCTAATTCGTTCACAAACATTGACTTGTCTTGTTACATGCTGCCAAAATAGCAACAACCAAATTAAAGCACTAAGTAATCAATGCTGCCTTGACTTTGATGCATGCATTTTCCCGAATGAGCAGAGTCCACGAGCGAATCATGGACACTCATAAACTACTAGGTACATACATAGCTATCTCTCAGCAGTTGGGCACATAAGAAATTACACTGTCACAGACTGATAATTCTAGTAGATCAGCATTAATGTAATAATCCTTTTAATCATGACAAATAGGAACATGATGACTTGCTACTTACGACTGCTAAATTAATGACAACGTCATAATACCGGAGATAGATGGATAATAATTCTTTGTTAATTCCAAAAGTTAAGCAATCGTTAACGATAAGATAAAATAAAGTATCTGGCAATTATACTAAAGTAATAAACCTCCAATCGTTTGACCCAAAATCTAGAAGAATCCAGACATAAGCAAAGATAATCACAATTTAATGTAGCCTATGTAGGTATATCTACTTACCTACTGCAAATTGTAAAAACACTTTTAGAAGAAGTTTACTATGAAAACTGTAATGTAAGGTACGTTTATCAAACTGCATAAAGTTGGCTGGCCTATAATTTTAACTGAACTTGTGTCAGTCAAGAAAAATATGATTGGAATCTCTATCCAATGCGTTTACCTAACGAAAGACCATCGGATATCTAGTTATCTACCTTCACGTTTTATTCTACTACGCAAATTAGAAGCTTAACATCACATGGTATTTCCTCTCCAAACTACATAGATTAGATACTCGTATGTGCCTATTAGCAGATTGTCATAAAGATTACACATGATCTTTTTCCAGTCTGTGACGCGGCGGCGACCGACCGGGATCGCGGCGCGCCCGGACATACCGCCCACAATTACTGCCAATTGTGCCAATTGACGACACTGCCACCCTTCCGCTTTCTATTCCACTAGCATCATCGTCCAAACATCTGCCATCTGTCCTCTGAATATATGCTGCTGTTCCAATAACGACATATCTAAAGGACAAATCGTTCGCCGCCTAGTCCTTCAGTTACGGTTGCTTCGGTTACATCGTCTCGCCGCCCAGCTAACTAGTGTACGTTGTACAACATTATGTTACGTAAATAAATACCTGTTCCTTTATCGGTATTAATTCTATAAGGCATTCCTTGCGAACAAGTACGTAACTCATCAACGTCTGCGATTCACGCCTCTTGATCATTAGTCGTAGATTTCCGCCGAAGAGAGCCTACAGATTTAAGTAGCTTCGCAAGTAATTTAGGCAGTAAATTAGTTTTTATAACACGACTTTAATTAGTGTATTAAGGTCATCGTATGTATGTATGTAACACTCGAGCAATTTAGAGCTCGTCTGATGATCATGAGCGTTTATTGCTAGGCACGCACACAGTGGCAAGTTATTTGATTTCTTTTCGCAAACGTAACAATTGCTTCAATTGGTCACTGTCAGTCACCCTTCCGCTTTTGAGATGTGCTCTTATATCTTGTTATCGCTTTATCGCTAACGTTTGGCTTATAAAAGTGTGTGACATAATTCCTACTTACTTACCTAACACGATAATGGAATCCTTAATAAAATAGAGTTCAGTAAATACTTGATAAACATTACAATTTCTTTATGAACAGACGTAGTTAAAGCATATATGTTACGTTGTTTCCTTATTATTATTATTGTTGGAAAACTAATTATTCTGAGGAAACGTATTTGTTAATTTGTTTATGACGTACGTAAATGGTTAGTAATGGCATTTAAATTTTTAAATAAGAATGATTGATTGTAAATGAATCAATAATTAATGTGTTAATACAAAGGTTTACGTCCGCTTTACTTTGTTGCTAGTTGCCTACACTCAACAATTCAACATAGTCGCTCGTTTCCGTGTTTTTGTCTTCCTACACGTGTCGTGATATATTATATAAGACGGGCATATAATGTGATATGCTGCTGATAATTGTAAATGACTAATATGGGCATGATATACTTATTTATACAATTATCTATTAATTTTATGAGTAGTGCAGGAAACAGAAAAATGTTGCAAAAGTCCTCCGCGTATGATGCAACAAAGTCTGCTGCAAGTTTTTCTGTTGCGAATAACAAATGATAAAATCAGGTCGCCTTTTTTTTTCACTTTATATGTATTTGATGCCTTTATAAGATGATCTATTCCAGACTTAGGTACTGTTGTATCTTTTAAAGAACATACGATAGCGGAAAAGTTTATTTGTAGTAGGTACTTGTGTCATTGTTTATGTTAATGTTGGAAGATATTATTTTGCTATGCTAATGGGCGGTTGTTGTGTACGGTACTTGCGATGACGTCAGTGTTGATATTCGCGCAGTTTCCGGGACAGCTGGCTGCGGACGTCGATAGCTTATCAGAGCCACGCCGAGGTGGATGATCGATATATCGTACTGTTTGTGGAAGTGCACCACTTATCATATGTTACACATTTAATAAAATGTATCTAGTGTGTTGTTCTACTTTACCACTTTTTATTTTCTTTAATAAATGTAAAATGCAGTGCTCAGAAACAACAGAACTCAATGAGCACAAATTATTTTCAGGTATCGCGGATTATTCGGTATCTTTGTTCAGCTAAAATTTTAGCGATAATGGAAAGATAATAATATAATCATCATGCAAACACCAGATAACCTCATGACTTGGCAAATAATATTAAACAACATAATTCAGTATGTAATACATAGATAGGTATAAGTACTAAAACATAATTAGGTATATGTAGTAAGTTACAGTAAAACTTTCTGGTGCTTAAATTACTAACCCGCCGTTTTAGTCATATTCAAAATATCTAGACCTCGTGTCAAGTCATTTGATTGACTATAATCATATAAGTCAAACAATCACAACAGTTAAATAGTTTAGGTACTGAACACACAGACTGAACACTTGAACAGAGTCTTGATCAGGCTTCCAAAAGGGGTGTTAGTTATAGCCATAGAATTTCCTAAATCTATGGTTTAAAGCCAAAAAGTAGATATTAAATACGACGTAACGATTTTATTACTTCCACAAATAGCTTTTCACCATCAGTCGCATTCATTAAAATTCAGGAGCTCCTTCTTTCCTTTCCTCTGTGAACTGCAGATACCTTTTTGGTAGCAACTAGCTAGATACTCAACCACACTATAATTATGGACAATGCCAAGAAACTCCTCTAAGAACATTATTTTAGAAATGATTTGCTGGTTTCTAACCAGACTTTACCAGACCCTGTCAAACTTAAAAACTATCACAACTTTATTGCCAAGAATCCTTACCGAAACTTTGAATATCCCAGAAAAGTACAGGCACAAAGGCAGACTACGTGACTGATAAATACTTAATTTCTTATACGTTCAAAAGATTTTGATGTAAACAATTGAGGAAAAAGTATTGAGGAAAACCACAACCTATGAATAAGCGGCGAAAATGTCTAACAGTGAACCTCTCGTGAACAAGTACTATTGTGTAATAAATAAAATATCATCGATAGCAAAAGTTATTAACATCGCATTAAGCATCTTGAGATTGGTTCGCATGATGTTTTTTTGACGAAGAAATCACATTGTTTTCCTCTCAGGACGGTGGAGAGTGACATCGGCTTGCGTGTGCCGCAGTCGACGCCCCCCGGGTTTCTAAGCGCAGCGCGCGTGACCAATTGGTATCATGTGTCTTCAATTTAAATCTAACTCACTGTGTGGATCGTATTACCTATTGTCAACATGATTACGTATTTTCATAGCCCCAAAGACGACCGTTTTCGTCCATCTTTTAGAGTTTTAGAAAGATTTACTATATACCATAATGTAATATTTTTAACCCCCGTCGCAAAAACGACGGGGTGTTATAAGTTTGACGTGTCTGTGTGGGGGTGTCTGTGGCATCGTAGGTCCCGAACGGATGAACCGATTTTGATTTTGTTTCTTTTGTTTGAAAGGTGAATTTGTCAGGAGTGTTATTAGCTATGTTTGATGAAAATCGGTCCAAGATGGCCGCCGCCACAAAATGGCGGATTACATATTTTTTCACAACTCCCTCAATATGGATATTAAATGAAAGGACTTGACTAGTAGAATACTATACACTATGACAAATTTCAAATCCAAGATGGCCACCACAAAAAGGCGAATTACAAAAAACCTGATTAAACACCAAATTACCTGAATCTTAAAACGCAAGGAAATAAAAGAAATGAAATAATAAAGAATCCCTACAAAAAGCATGAAATAAAAAATTAAATTAAAAAATTAAAAAACCCCCGACACAAAATAACAATAAAAATAGTATGAATGTAAAAAGTCTAAAACAATTTTAAAAAAATAACCTTGAAATTATGACTCTACGTAAGTACGTATGAAATTTATTGATTAAATGTTGTCCCGTCGGGGGACCGCTACTATTTTAATCTTTAACAGAACGTAGGTTATTTTTTTCTTTTTATAGGGTTTCACGTTTATATCTTTTTTGTTCTATTTGTGGCTATTTTTTCATTTGTTTTTATTTTTAATTGTTTTAGGCTTTTTACATTCATACTATTTTTATTATTATTTTGTGTCGGGGGATTTTTAAAATTTTAATTTAATTTTTTTACCTACCCGATGATAAAGTGAGAAGATGTAGGTAAGATTTGGTCAATATGATAAACGACTAATTTCATATCTCTGACGCACCTGCCTATCAGATGATTGTAATCATCCAATTTTATGATTTACTATCGTCTTACCTGGCTCATTAATAATAATAATAATAATAACTTTATTTCGGATGGCATAGACCCATAGAAACATTAACCTAGTACACATTACATAAACTCAACCATCATTTTATCACACTTCATGAAAATGCAGTTAATTAGCATACCTACTTGCGGCAAACTGTAACATATAAGGACAAAGCAGGAGGTATTACGCTTTATCAGGTAACATCCGGGACATGCAGGTCGTAAAGAATTAATTAGAGCTTGTTTGTATCCTGAATCTCGAAGAAATTCGAGGAGCGGTTGAACAGGTGCCAAGTTGCAAGCCATGAAACGCCAAGTTGCATCGAATAATTAATCGTGTGAACAACGATATCCGGCTTGGATTCCATTCATTTTCCTCTGGCTCGCAGTTTTTCTCAAGTCGCGTGACGCAATCGCGGATGTTCTAACTCTTGTAGTGGCTATTGTACTGACATAATAATTGCGATACCTCATTAATGGTCAAACACTACCTCGAACGAACACGTAATTTTCTACTTTAAATATATTTCTAGCGTTTAAACTACCAGTAACAACCCAAAAATAATTTTCATTGGGTGTAAGGTAGCTCTTGTTTGTTTTCTTTGATCTTGCAAATTTAATAAATTATATCTGATAGGTGGTTTACCTATCAGATATAATATAACGGGCATCTAGGTATGTTATATAGATTAGTAGAGGAAAGCTAAATTATGATGATATAAGGAATGCTCAAAAGTAGCTACATATGAAATACTTATACCAAATTTAACAATTTTATTTTGAAAAAAAAGTTTAATACTTATAATATAATATGTTTTCTTAATACTATAATAATGCAACAACATGCAGGGTGTCTAGACTTACCTACTTATTACATTACATCCATTGGTACCTACTGTATACCAAGATAAACTCGTGTATAATACTCGTAACATTGTACTTGGTCTGTCTGTTTAACTGTATTGTAAGTTTTTGTGTTCGCTGGTATACGGTAGAAAGTCGAGACCTTGGCATTAGCCTTGCGCGTGGAAAACGATTGACGATACGGAAGCCCCCGCGCATTGTTTTAACGTAGATTACGTAGATCGGCGCGGGGGGCGGCGGCGCGGGGGAGGCGACGCCGAGGAAACGGATGCATTATGCGACTAACGACTTGTATTCTAAAAACTCGTTTACCGTATTGGTTAATGAATATGTCACTGTTTAATGATTGTCTTATTGGATATCCTGCCACCTGTGATATTTCAAATGGAGTGGTTTTATTTAAGTTTTAAAATATGTACCTACCTATAGTTTCAAAACTTAAAAGACCTTACCATAAAAGGCGAACAAGTTAAAAGTATTTAACTTTCATCGAGTTACAAATTCAAATGATTAATAAACATAAACAAGATAAAATAAAATTACACAGTCCATCATAAACATTTATCGACGGAAATTGAGATAATGTTTCGATATTTATCAATTAATTCTTGTATCACTTTACGAACACATTTTTATTTTATTACGTTGACTTGGAATTTTAAAGGCTCTCAAAGGTTTTAAATAAAAAAAACCCTAACTAACTTTTATTTGAATCACTTGAATCGAAATGACAACGACACAAGTTAATTGAGTGCTTAACCTGCACCCTAATTGCGTAACACCATTTCAATTGTTGTGAAGGATATTGCTAAACCATTGATTCATATGTTCAAAAAAATTGTCTGTTCAACAACGTAAACAACGCAATGAATATTGTTGAACTGTCAAAATGAAAGCCATTGCGATAGTGTGTTACGAAATTACCCCGCTGTTTTCAGTTTTTCCTACCCTTAATGCATAAGTTAGAAAGATGTAAATTTTTTTGGAGATCTGCAGTAACATAAATATTTTAAAATATTTAATCAAGAATCTTTAAGATTTTGTTATATTTCAGAAAGTACAAATATATCTTTTCAATTGATATTTCCACGTGACCGTGACACAGAGCTACTTTTGTGAAAGTACTTAGGAAGGTCATTAGAAAGATACGTTAGTTTCCATTGACTGAGTAGGTAAAAACCATACGGTTCTAGCTTACACAAAGAATGGCAGAGTCGCGCTATAAACATTATTATAGCGGGATCGACGACTCCTATAGGTACCTACTTAATTCATCTTCGATAGTTCAGATAGGTACTGACTCAAGTTTGTCAAAGATGAATCAATCTTTCTATTTAGTCCTAATTAATAACTTTGGTCATATTTATTTCTAAAGTCTTTAAACGTTAATGTGGCCATTTTCAAGCAAGACTTTAGGAAATAAGTTTTAATTACGTACTAACGCATTTTGCACCACTAAAACGGACATAGAAAATTGTGGTATATTTGTGCGTAGGTAACATTATCCCACGAAGTAAAAGAAGACTTGCTCTTACAAAACGAAAACTTGAATTTATAGCAGCCTAATGATAAAATACGTGCACAGTAAAGCAGTGTGTGTCGCTATTCCCAAAGGCAGGGGCTGCTCGTGTTGTGTTACAGTGACCGCAGTGCAAGCGCAACAAAAACAAACCAAGAGCATGTCCTCAATCGTGCGTGTCCTGCGGTCCACTCACGCGCAGGGCTTACTGTCACCTCTACTGACAAACAACACCAAGTTTTAGGCGCCTGTGGACCCAAGTAATGGAGAAAGTTATGCATGTGTTGCAAACAGGCTTCAAAAAAAAAATTGGTATTGATATAAAAATTCGGAAAACTCTTCAAGCTATAAATGTTTTCATGATTGTCACCATTAAGTAATCCTATCGTATGTGCTAAAATACATGTTTACAATCAACAAAGTAGAATATTTTGAAATAGATATGGTCGCAAATGATAATTTTATTCTCTGCGTCACTCCACACGCAAATTTATTTACATTTACGAACTAGAAAATTGACCTATCACGGTCACGGTGTCAAAAATATTTTCATTAGAGCACAGACTACGTTGTGAACATAATTATGTTAGTATGTCCCATGTAAAACGCTCGGTGTCTCTATAAGGCTGATGCTACGTGGCGTATCACCGACGTGCTATGTGTGAATCATGACAAATTTTCTGTATAAACTTTAATGACGTTTGTTTACAATCGGCACGATTTACCTACAGTAGTTGTTGTTCAAGTCAGTGGTAGCGAACGTACTGAATCTCACTTTTATTATGAGTTCGAAGGTTGAGATGTCTAACTACAACTATTGACTGACTTGAGGAACTGAAGTAAATTCTTTAGTTTGTAGTGGCACTTAGGTTACTATCATAAGTGCCAAACCTACATAATTATCAAACCTGGTACCTATCTACTAAATATTTTCAAGAATGATAGTGCGTGTTTTGTTTTGGACACAACCCTACTCACACCTTTTTCTCTGGCTCTGCGGTGGGCGGGGAAGGGGGCAGGAAGCCGCAGGACATCCGACACGTACAGGAAGCAAAACCAGTTCTCGAGGCTTTGTCCCTCAACAACCTCCCGGTCCCCAGGCCGCCTCTCCCCTCCCGCTTGTCCGACCACATTCCTGTAGAGCCTCCGTGCGCAGGCGCACCCTTTCTTCAAACATCTCACTGATGATAACTAATAAGAAATAAATGACTAATTAATCATAATATCATAATATGGGCAAAGGCATGTAATTTACCAATACTCAAGTACATTTTAATAGGATTTATTTTAATTCCACGAAAACGAGTCCGAACATTTAATTTAAAAAATCATTAAACTTTATAATTAATCACGTGGGGAAACTGAATACGTCCTATCCAGCTAGGCCAAAATTCTACATGTTTTTAAATACTTTAATACCGGTCTAACCATAAATATTCACTAACGTCACGTTTAAATACTTAATTCGTACAATTTATTTATACTTATGTAAATAAAGTGATTTACAACCAGATTCACGTGTCGTAATAATATCTGTCATAATAATTGTCTTAGAGCCAGGAAACAACTCCAACTCATCTTTATTCATTATTAATACTTCATGTTCAAGAAAAGTGCACTTAACAATTAATTACGATAATATTATGTGATCCAAATAAACATTGTGGCACACAAACATCTACCCAGACAGAAGTATGAGACTCTAAATCTAAATCCGTCGCAGCAAGCAATTTTCTCTATAAATACAACGGGCTCCGTCGTCAAGTATATGATTAACTCCGGCGAATGTCTCCGTGAAGCGGAAAAACGTCGGCACCCAAAATAGATGCTGAATATTTCCGACTCGTATTCCTCACTACTTGTGAAAATGGTATCTAAAGACGGTCGGCGCGCGCGCAACTTCCGGAGCACCGATAAACATGGCGGCGGCGAACCAACATGGCGAAGTTTCCGGCCGCGCTGATTCACATATGATGGCGTCCGACTTTGGCTTGCTCACTGCATATCTGTATTATGATTCAACCTTACACAACAAGTAGGTGTCCAGACTAACATCTTTCGGAATTCGCTGTCTAGCACATATCCTCCATATTATAAATAAATATATGCCTATTCAAACTCTATAGAGTTTGTTGTTCATGAACAAACAATATATGTAAACATTGATGGAAAGTACAGAACAAAAAGAAAATAGATAACAGAACGATAAGAATTTAACATAAGTAGAATTGAAATTAATATCTAGATTAATTTAAAAGATACTTGTAACTAGCATAATCAACATTTCCTGACTGTGATCGATTATATCAATCTCACTAATGTGTTTCTTCAAAGTAGATAAACATTATATGCGTAAAATGATGAAGTTGATGCACTGATTGTCGCATTTACATTCGGAACACGTGCCTGTCTACAATGTCTACTATCGAATAGCGCGTCAGTGCGTCTGAGAATCTCGTCGAACCTCGTGATTTCAATTTCTTATTTGTATGTGTACGAATTGGAGTTGAAATTGTACATCATGCGAATGATTCATATCTCTATCAGCTAAATTGGAAATCGAATGATGTTTTTATTACTTGATTGTTGTTCCAGTCCTTTTGTGTCAGTTGGATTGTTTAAATTGTACTCACTTGATTTTGTTCACTCGACAGGCAAATAAAGAATTATAAGAAATGACGTAGGTGTCTGTTTGGGCCAGAAAGAAAGAAGGTTACATAATTAATTAATACAAATGTCAGTTATTACTTATTACTTGTAAAGTAATTATTTTGAAAGGAAACCATTCAACGAACTACGGATTGGAGAAGTTGCAAAATAGGTATAATATGAAAAATGTTATATTATATTTACGCGTTCTATTCAAATCCTCGGCGGGTCTTATATTAACTTCACAAGCAAGGAGTAGAAAGGGTTCCTAAATAAAATGTTAACTTATACTTAATTCAGTTAAAATGGAAACGACACCCACAAATATTGGGGCCTTAAAATTAAATTGTTTCTGGAGTATCTAATTGGCTTTGTTACTAAACAAAATGGTACGGAAAAGTGATGATATCCTAAATAGCAGTAAAATAAGTAAGGGTCTTAATGTTCGCGTATGTTGGAGTGTATGAACCGGATCCAGGGACATTCCGCAAAGCACCGGTGCGCGTGCGCTGGGCTGGCGCCAACCTCGCGCCGGAGTAAGTGCGTGCCTGCCATCACTTCCATTATAACCTTATAATTGTGGGTTAACACTTCACAGATAATACCAAGATATCGTTTACTTGCTGATTGCATTTTTGTGATGATTAGATGATTAGCTTCATCAAACTGATAATTAACCAGAAAATTTCAGAAATCTCCAATACATTTTGAATATCAATCAGTGTATTCATATCTTTTTAGAAAGATATGATTTAATATCCGATAAGTAGGCCACAGTTGTGTAACTGCCCCTCACACACAGTTATCTGAATGTGTAAATAATGTAAAAGTCGTAATTTGGCAGTAGACAAATGTTACGTTACGATGAGAAACGTAGTCTCACGGCTAGGGCTGCCAAACATCCCAACACTATTGCGCTTGTTTACATTAATTTACTCATGAGATAAAAATGTTAATTGCTTTTATCACATATTTTTTAGTCTAACAAAAAAAAAACACAACGCCAATCAGGAAAGTACAAATGCAAAAATATTTAATAATTCGCGAGCCATTTTTTACCAAATTAGAGTATGTATTAAATGTAAATCAAGTAAAGGGAGTATATTATTCACTGGGCGTTTGTTTAGCGTAGCCGTAGACGTCGCGTAGGCGTCCGCTACGCCAGCTTCGCGTAGGCATACGCTACGCTGCCATCGCGTAGACGTGCGCTACGTCGATATCGCGTAGGAATGTGTATCGTAGCAGTTGCGTAGGCGTTAAGTGATGTCGCGTAGACGCAGCGCAATCGCAATGTTGTTTCGATGCGATGCCATCATTAACCTATCAACAAAACGGATTTTTTTTATTTCTTGCTTTCCTACTAGAAAGAAAACTATTAGAAAAAATGAAAAACGAGATATGAAAAGCAATGAGGGGAGTTTTCAATCAATTAACTTGTAACGACTATATCTATTGTATCTTTTCCAGACATTCTCGCCATCGATTACACATCGGTAAGAAAACTAGAGGTATGCAAAGGAAATTAGACACAACTTTGGACAAACAAACGTTTATTACATTTTTTTTTTGTTATAGACAGTCTCGACAAAAAGCAGTCAACCCTGTGTGAAGCAAGGTTGTCGTACCGCGCGCGGCCGTGGCAGTGAACTTACTTTCTTTGGCTTGCGCTTGCGCACAGCCTGCGACCGGCGACCGGCGACCAAGCGTGGATCGTGCTCGTTTAATAAAACCTAACCTGTCGCACACACTAAATGAGTTGAATTCATCGCAATTATAACCACTCCTGAATTATTTATAAGCGTTATTTCGATGGTGTCTATTCTGAGACGATTGTGCGTGCTACATATAGATGCTAGATATTATCAAGTAACGAAAATCTACAACGCTTTGATGAGTAACAGTTTATAAAACTAAAATAAGAAATCTAAAATTTAAAGCCTAATATACTTACTTAATTTACCTGCCTACTTGGAAGATGGACCATTTTATAAATACTTCAAGTGCAGTTAGACACTCCGTAGATAAAACAACTTCTGTATATTATGAAGTAAACTTAAAACCAAGTTGCATTCAAAACTTTATTGCTGTTTCTAAAAATAAACGATATTCACGCTTTATTAACTAAAAATAAGTAGATACTCATAAATCAACCCAATCGACCATAAAAGTAACCGCAATTGCGCAGACTACGTGAGTTACGTGCCACAATTTGAAAAGCCAGATATTTCCTAAAAAACGCAATTTTCGCATTACGTCATGCCATGAAAATATAGAACACAGATTACGAAGTAAAAAGACAGAAACCAAAAAAGGTATAGGTTTGTAATAGTTATTTCAAAACGCAGCAAAGGTATATTCAATACAGCCACGTAGGCTTTAATCATCTGGCATGAAAATAGAGAACCCAGATTACGAAGTAAAAAGACAAACCAAAAAAGCTAGAGGTTTGTTGTTGTTATTTCAAAACGCAGTTAAGATATATTCAATACAGCCACGTAGGCTTTAATCGTCGTCCGCAATCCTACTTCCGCGTAGTTCATCCCGCTGCGCGACCTAGGCCAGGCTAGGCTAGGCTGGGCCGTTATCATCGAGCCCGTTACGTGACGAGCCTGACCCGGATCCAGCCGCGCGCTGTAAACGCGCACCACATGGAAAAATGCACTAATCTGTCACATTACATACATAACAGTATCGCGAACGATGCTTGCAATACTGTTACCACTTTGTGCGATTTTACCGCCCGCTAATTGATAGATTTAATCAGTGGAATAGATACCTAGAAGTAGGTGTCTATGTGCTTCAATCCCGGTGAGTATAAGTATGCAATCAAGATTTTTCTTTCTGTGTCTTCTAAGCCGGCCTGACCTTCTGTAAATATAATTAGATATCGGTCAGGTGTTTTATATAAATCGTTTGAAAAATAAACAACGTACATCTTGTAAATAGGTTGGATTGAGTGATGAAGTTATTATTTTCATATGGTATTGCTGAACAGGTTTTGTATCACTATTATTGTGCATATTTCTTAACTTCTTATTATAAATATTATTGATGCTCTTAAAAGATTAGATTCATAGCTAGCTACAGGCACAATAAGTTTGGTAGTTTTTTAACAGACTTAAAAAGTGGATGTTCTATGTTCGTCTGTATGTTTTTGTATGTACGTGTATGTTCATTAATTGTGACCCGATATTTTTAAATATTTTTTCATTTGGCAGGTTAAGCTCGTGTAGTGGTCCCATATGAATTTTATTAAGTTTGCTTTGGTAGTTTTTGAGTTAACTTCAATAATACGTATTTAATCCACTTTAAGTACATATGTTGATGATGGTACAAAACTTCCTGTCACTGTTGTTTACATAGCAAGTGGTAGTGTGTAACGGTATACCTACGAATTCATGTGGGATAGGCATGACCGCTAAAACATGAAAAAAAAACGACTTCTGAAAAAAAAAAAAAACACTGCAAAGTGAAGAATAACTTTCATCACTCGGTGGCAAAAATCAAAAATACAAAACCGAAGACACCAACTTCCGAAAACAAAGTAATTTTTCACTTTGTAGTGTATTTTTTGGAAGTCGCTTGTTTTACATTTTTTATTTATTAGGAGGCACCATAGTCCACACAGTCCACACCTTTAAATAATGATTATTGAATCAAATTCATAACCTGTTATATTCGCATAAGTTCTGAGATCGTGGTGTCAAATATTTCGTCTTGGAAACTGCATCGCCTCTTGACATTTGGCCACTACCAATGTCACAATCACAACTCTTTTTATTAATACTCATTAAAAGGTTATCAATGTAATAATACGGTTTCTCCTTATTTTATACTTATGTAGGTACATAACACGATACATGGAAATATGGATTTACCAGTTTTTGTTATGATGATTAAAAAATCGGCCAAGTGCGAGTCGGACTCGCTCATCGAGGTTTCCGTACAAATTTGTAGGTAGGTACCTACCTAACCACAATTTTACTGTTTTCGGATTTTTTCCCTTACTTGTGCTACATGACATTCTTGTCAAATTTCATGATTCTAGGTCAACGGGAAGTATCCTTATAGGTTTTGAGTCCCTTACGAGTGTCAAAATATGCGGCATAAAAAGAACATAGGTACTTAAACGCCCGTATCTTTTGATTGCGTTGACTTAGAAGTTTGATTTTTTTCACTGCTTCAAGGGATTCGAGCCCTGTGTATTTGATATTAATTTCAACTTGATAAATCCACCCGTTCCTGAGAAAGAGGGTCTTGATAGACGGACAGACAGACGGACAACGAAGTGATCTTATAAGGGTTCCGTTTTTCCTTTTGAGGTACGGAACCCCAAAAATAACGTAGTTATTCACTCAAGGAAATATATGAATGTCGACTATCATTTGAAGTATCTGTCTCTTGATCAACAACGGGAATTCTCGCTAATAACACCCTTAGTAGACGAGCATATAGCTCGGTACCAACATGGCGGCACACCGACATACCAAGTAGAGTGCCAATAAAATGTAATTAAAATCACAAGTAGAGTGCAAGGCAGACCGCTAGTTACCCAGGTGACACTTATCAAGCGGACTGGAAGCGAGCGGCATCGGCGCCCGCGCAGACAACGTTGCGGCCTGTTGGACGAGTCAATTTTATATTCTATTTGGGTAAATAAATAGCACGTGCACCCGGACAGACAATTATACTGTATTAGATATCTATAACTAATGGGATGGTCAACATTATTCTGATGGATTTAAGTGGATACTTGCCGACTATCTGACCTGCAGATGATTAGCTTTTTTTTACTAGATAAGAAATTGAAGATCTTTAATTTCGATTTTGAACACCAACCGTTTTTATTGTGTGTAAAACTAAGAAAATTCTCACGAGATTTTGAACATACACAAGGAAGAAAAACTAGGTAGCCACAAAAAGGAAATTTATTACTTTCTTGACTATTTGCTCCGGCTCAGGTTTTTTATCTACTTCCAGTACGAATATTTAGTTACTTAATATTTTATAATGTAACTAGCTTCTGCCCGCGGCTTCGCCCGCGTGGATGTCGGAAATTATCCCACGAGAACATTATTGTTTACTTTCGATCGTAGGTATAAATACTGAGTTTTGAGTAAAACAATGTAGGAAGGCTGTTGATCCACATAACAGAACTTGCTTTTCTTTTTGTCTATATGATTGTATAACTGAGTAAATATTTTTTTTGTACTTTTGCATGCCGTAAGGTAGAGTATGTTGGAACCGCTTTTACAATGTTTACATCTTATTTTGTACCCACATTCATTGCCCCAACCCAAATAAATGAATTCTGATTTCTGGACCACACGCTAAAATTCTTCCATACAAACTTTGAAACCCCCCAACCCCTTATTAGGGGGTAGTTTAGAAAAACAAAAAAATTTATAAGATTTTTTAAATAAACTTTGTCGTCCCCTTTTACCACGACAGGCCTTGTTTTAAAAAAGAGTTTGGTACGTTTCCATTGTATGACTTAAAGATTGTTGGGTATAAGCAATCTTTAAGTCATACAATGGAAACGTTTTCGAGTTAATGGAAGCAAGCAGTAAAATCCACCCCTTAAACTTTTCCACCCCGTTAAGAGACGTTTTTTTAAAAACCCTTAAAACACATACTTTTAATTTTTTGTTTTAAGTATTAGTACCGAGTTTCGAGTTAATTCGTCCGAGCGGTTTAAATTTTTTTCTTTCCTATTAACTTTTTCACCTCCTAAATGCTCTGTGAGGAGTTTTTTTAATTGCCAAGTATCAAGTTTATTAACCAAAGGAAAAAGATTTTTCACATAAATTGTATCCCCGCGTTTTCACTCCCACAAGGGTGGAATTTTGAAAACTCGTTTGGGATGTATTCATAACTTGACTCAAAGATTAGTTATACCAATTTTCGAGTTAATCAAGCCACGCATTATAATCCTCTCCTGTAAAATTAACTACCCCTTTTCACCCCGTTAGGGGTAGATTTTCGAAAAACCCTGATACATGTTATTCTTTATTTTTGGTCTTTAGTATAAACACTGAGTTTCGAGTTAATCGGACCGTGCTTCCAAATTTTTCCACACAAACTTTAACACCCTTATATCCCCCTTTGTGTGGTAGTTTTGGAAAACTTATAATGATAAACTTTATTACTTACGTAAGGAAGTATTCTTGCCAATTTTCAAGTTTATTAACCTATGGAATAAGATTTTTCATATAAACTGTATCCCCGCTTATCACCCCCACAGGGGTAGAATTTTGAAAAACCCTGATACACATTATTCTTTACTTCCAATCTTAGGTATAAATACTGAGTTTCGAGTAAATCAGACTGCGCGCTAAAACTCTTCCATACAAACTTTGAAACCCCGTAATCCCTTGTTAGGGGGTAGTTTAGAAAAAAAAAAACTGGCAATCTTCATAATTTATTTAGATAAGTATTCGTGCCAAATTTCAAGTTTATTAACTCAAGGAATAAGATTTTTCATACAAACGAAATCCCCCCATTTCATCCTCTTAAAGGTAGAATTTCGAAAAATCCTTTTTTAGTGGATGCCTACTCTTCACGAAGAACACACCCTCCAAATTTTATGTCTATAGGACCAGCGGTTTAGCCTGTGCGTTGATGTATCAGTCAGACAGTCAGCCAGTTGAATTTTATATACATATAGATGGTGACAGTTCATTATTTTAATCACGACCCCGAATCCTTAAGAACAACTGACAACAGCCGTATCTGATTAAACGGTTGTGCGAAATTATATTGAAATAGTATTTAATGCTGGCAATGTAGTATTCTTATCGTACAGTCTCTAATTCTTTTATAAAAAATATGTAAAAAGATAAAAATAATCACTATTACCATGCGAAATATAGGTAAGGATAACAAATTAATTAGATTGATTATCAAACTATTTTTGAAGAGCAACAGAGCCCAATAATAACACTTATCGACCCAGGGATAAGTGGAAGGAGAGAGGGGAGGCCTTTGCCCTGCAGTGGGACAGAAATGGCTGAATAAATAAATAAACAGAGCCCAATGATTTAGCGATAAAGGAAAATCTATTAAAGACATTTGACAGATTGTAGTAGCTTGATGTGCTGGCGTATGTACATAAAATACATTCCAATGTAGCTACCTATATAATCATAATTAATCGAAACTATTCATCTTGTCGTACATTAAATAACTAGGAAACACTTTTACGAAGTGTGCTGTAGGTAAGGAAAAAATCAGTGACGGAATAACATAGCGATGACCATTTTCCGGAATAACTATTTGCTCATTATCATTCCGGCCAAACAACAGACCACTAATAAAATATTAGGTGAATATGGAATCGTTCGTCGAGTTGATAATCGTTTCTGATAATATTTGAGTTTCTTAAAACAAGGCGAGATTTCAAAAGTAACGTACTTCAAAGTTAAAACGACTTCAAATAAATATTCTCAGTGTTTTACTATTGAGACACGAGAACATTGCTACTTCGGGAAAATTCGTTTCGTCATCAAGTAATAATAATAGAGCAAGTACCTAAGTACCTATAAACCCACGCTAGACGATGCTAAATCTCCTGAAACGGGTAGTATTTATTAACACCGCGTAAATATTAATTTATATTGCAATATAAGGACATGAAGTGGGTCCAGGAAGTACACGCAAATACTTTGAAGAACTTGTAAGGTTTTTTTTCTCGTGTACATCGTCTCGGCGAGCTCAGCGACTGCTGCCCGGTCGTAACTGGTCGACAAAAAGTATGCATATATTTGAATTTAATTTTACGAACAGGAAATACTAAGACGAGCAAACAAACTAAAGACCAAAAATAAAACAAAAGGCGAAATAATATCTACGTATATACGGAATGTGACGCGGTTCTTTTTTCATACAGACCTTGTTACTACTCCATTTCGTAAGAATATATGTATTGTGATAAAAAGCGCAATACTCAAAATTATGAAGTTCTTCCATTGCAAATGAGGGATCCTCCCTTTTGAAATGAAGAAAATTTCACCTTGTTCCTCTCCCTCCAAACGATAATACGCTAAACTTAGATAATCACTATATTTTAAGACGACCACGGTTTGAATGGTACTGCCTTAGCACCGAGCATAGAGAAATATTGATTTTATGGGTCTGTGGGAAAAGAACAAACAGAGTCCATGAGCGCCATGAGCTTAATTTGAACACAATAGTCATGTGGTTAATTCCAATGGATGTGAAACGGAACATGTAGAATGGAAATGACTGATTTTTTATATGATATCTTATCATATCTACACAAGAAACATTTGTTTAGTTAGTAGTTTACTCCACTATTTACATTATCAAACGTTACTTGATAGATACGAAAAACTCATTTCTCTCCCACACTAACAACAAATGCGAAAGCGCAAAGTCATTCAGTTGATGTAAAGCAAAAACAGTCTATAAACGTAAAAATGTGACAATTGCAGGGAGTTCATCAATCTTCGCCATTTGAATGGGACGTAGGTGCGGCACGATGGTTTAACAATGACTTCGGTCATCCAGAGAAATTATTAATTGGCCCAAAGACATGACAAAGAAGCGGAAATATAAAACTTCTGCGCTGGAACCCCGCAGCGCGAGGCGCTTTACCTGACTCTTGCCCTGCCATTGTATCCTGACTCAATAGAAGGTATTTGCTTTTGAGATGCTGTGGGAAATTGCGCAACGACCGTTGAACGTTATAAGAAATCTTTGATCCATCATCTTTGAGGTAGTATCATGTCAGATAATGACAAGCAACAAGCGTGAAATGGAGGCTTTTAATACAACCCTTTCGTTTTATACCTGGAGAGGTAATCCTAGATTACTGGAACAGTTACGTACATAAACCAGAACAATTGATTACAACAAAGGCATAGAGCTAAAAAAGCAACCAAAAAAGAAATACGAAAACTTGCCAAAGGTAAGGCTATAGGACATTAAAAAGATTTGTTTAGTAGTTACTTTTTTTGCAAATACCTAAGTTTGAGCTCGAAAAGTTTTTATTTAGTAGGTACGTGTTGATTGAGTCTCTTAAGTTTGTTTCAGAATACATAATCATCAACTCCAACCATATTCACCAGCGCTATCATCCAAAATCTTTACGTCCATATCTATGATCTTATTCTTAAGTGCTCCGTGAAAAATCGTTAAGTTGTGAATTCACACCTCTTTGTCCCCGCCGATGTCCAAACCAACGCAAGTGTCCGGATTCATCGAACTACCCTGTCCACTGGTCGCTCTATATCTCACAGTCGAGTGTCAAACAAATCCGAGGCCGTTTCCTAGAAGGGACACCGCGGCGCCTTAGAGACCCTATAATTTTTTGTGCCCTTAAAGATAATAAATGATGCACTTAGAAAAAAAGAATCCGACCTGTTCACGAAGATAACGATCACAACGATTTTTATGGAAATGCTAGCCGGAATTATAACGAACAGGAATCCTTTTGGGATGTGGTGGAGCGAGCAGACAATGCGTCGGCAAAAGACGCGTTATAAAGTGTAGTTGTACCCATCTCATTTCATATCTGATCGGATCATAATAATTACTGTAGATGATACAGAAAAAAATATTGGTTTAGGTAGAGTGGAATTTAGGTAGTGGTTCTTATGCCTCTAATCGATATCTTTTTCAGTTCTCATTTTATGTTTATACTGAGTGGAAGGAAAAAAGTAACTTATGTTAAGAAAAGAAAGGAAAAATCGTAGCACAGAAGTTAAATAATGTAGGTAAGAAACGGTAGGAATGATGACATCTTTGTCATAAGAGCACCTTAGGTTCTTGGAATTCTACAAAAATAAAATCTTATTTCGCGAAATCAATATTTCAAATAAAGAGATCATCTAAAAGCTCTTAGTGGCCGCAAATCTCAAAACCGCAGAGAGGTAAACAAAGTTTCTTGTAAACTATAAAACTACTCCTCTTCGTGTCGGAATATGACAAAAGGATCAAGATCGGGCTTACTTCATCCCAAGCGATAGGCTTCTGTAAAATTGTTTAGAGCTTATAATCTAACGCCGGCGTCTATTAGACAATGCGCTACTAAGAGGAATTCCTAACATTTCGAACGGATCTTTTGTATTTGTACAAATAATAAAATGGTTGTAAAGCTCTCGAACCTTTTATTTCCTCGCTTCTTCCATGGTTTTGTCAGTGAATAGACCTCTCAATATCCTATTTAAAGCTTTGGTTTGCCCACTTTCCACGAAAAGGCTTTTAATAGAATATAACTGACTATGTATTGTGAAGGTACTTGAAGCCGTTAGAATAATATAAGCACCTTATAAACATAACATAAAGAATTAATAATAAAAATGTAATGGCCTACATATTGGCTCTGTCATGACTAAAAATTATTCTATGGAATACCAAAAAATCTACAGAAGCTTCGGGATCTCCGACACCAGACTACGATTTTTCTAAAATATCATATGCTTCTAATAAGCTAATCGAAATAATGCTAAGATTTAAATGTTTGTAGATTAGGTACAGAAGTAAAGCCAAAAGTGCCACAATACATAATAAACTAAAAGTGCCGCTGAAACTGATATAAGTACTAAACAGAGTTCTTTACAATTCCCCAAATCCCAATCACAAATAAACAGAACCTAGATTGAATAATATGATTATGCGATATCGTCCAATGGAAACATTCCATACACTTCGCAAAGAATACAACAACAAAATCGGATGGTCACCACACGATGCGATGGAACTGGGAAAGAACCACTGTTTACCACTTCGTTTCCCATTCAAGGTATTGTTCGGAAGTGAAGAAGTGCTCCATACTTGGAAGTATAATGTATCCCTTTGTATGAAAGTTAATATTTTATCTGAACGAAATTCGTTCCCATTGTGCACCGCAAACCTTACCTGCTATTGAAAAGAATAAAAGTACGGATTGCAGACATATTATGAGAAGGTTATAAATAGTGCAAATATTCACAAGAGATCGGATAATACATCAAAAGTGTAAAGCAACGTATTGGTAGACGTTTTAGAAGTGGGATGGGCGATGTAATTGATCGTAGAAAAAATAGGTGTACGTCTCTCAATTCAAAAGAATAAATATTTTATCATTATTTCTAGGAAAACTTAAACATCGAACTCAACCAGACTAAATAATATCATCAAATTGTATAGTGCCTAACTACCTAAGGCTCGCAATTTGCCAGCCTTCTACATGCAAATTCTTGGGATGTCAATACAATTTTAATCAGGCAAAATCTTTTGTACGTATATTCTGAAATATACCAAAACTTAACTAATTACAAAACAATGGAGATTTGTCAAGCGAGGTGCCGCTAATAGCGAGCGTGGTGGATGTAGCTCGTCGCGTAGTCGACCTTGGATGACGCTAGAACGTTTTCCTACTTCACTTCCTGCTCGATGCCATCTTGGTTTGGTTTGAATCGAACGCCGGCGCCATACACTGACTCGGCTGTACATAATTATTTAACATTAAGAATGAAGGTAGTACCTAGTAGGGATAATTTATTATTACTCCGATTATATTGATTTTAAAACAGCAATTTGACATAAAACCTCGTCAAAATTATTTCATTGACGTCATAAAATATGAAAGTCCTCACGAACTTATTAGAAGTGTACTTAGTACGACGGCGCGCGTTCCTATTTTTCCTACATAGCTGCTACCTACCTACTTAGTATAATTAACACATTTTCCTTAATATTGTCTTTAGACAGCATTAGAGTTGGTGCTAAAACCTTGTTATTATGAGACAGCAGCAGTAATTTCAGTAATGGACAACCAGGTATATCATTCCATTTATGGTCGTTGAATCTGTCTAACCCCGAATGCACTTTCTTTTATCCTACAATACAGCCTCGTTTCTTTTATGCTGAGAAATATAAACTTCCTGAGCACAAGCTACGATGTAGCGTTAGAAACAGTAGAGTACTAGGCATAGACAATGCGGGAGCGCAACCACGCATAGACAGTGTTTTGCATCGCTCCGCGCCCTTGCAATCTTCCTAATGAGTGAACCCTTTCACACTCTGGACAAAGCTGGGGTTTCACGGGTGATGTGACACGTATTCATAACATCGTTCTTTGTTGATTCCAAATGAAATGAAATTTTGCTCTTTAGGTAAAGTGAATGAAATTGAGAAATTAGGCTGTAGGTATAGGTAGACATTTTTTGAGTTTCGTTCAATTAAATTCAGCACGAAGGCCTTTCGGCTATAAAATGTTTGAATAAAACTATATCCTCATCAATAAACATAATTTAGACTAAGCCACAGTTATAATCATATAATTTGCTATGCATATTTATTACAGCCATATTGGATGGGGAGTTTTTACTTAATAAAATTAAGGTAGATCAATTTATGGGCTCTCGGTGAAGGGCGTGTGCCAGCCGCAAGTTTCTAAAATATTGTTAATAATATAAATTACTTACTTTAATTTGACAGAAATAAACGTTAATACTTGTGACACGGAAACAACTAAGTATAGGATTTGTGGATTAGTAAGTATAATCCAGGGAATACGGATGAAAGAAGACAGAAAATCAGATCTACTTCTAAACCACATTGAGATGATCGGAAAAACAAAAAAGAATATCAGCCTATTATTGTCCCACTGCAAGGCAAAGGCCTCTTCTTATACACAGAAGGCATGAGCATTGATCGCCACGTTTGCTCACGGCAGAAACACTAATGAAATAAATACATTGCTAGACAAGCACGTGACCTAACTATTTTTAAACGACACCTCGTTATTAATTTTATCAATTTATGAAATTGAAATTGGTTTTTAATATTAATCGATTACGACTTATATTGACCCGTTAATAAAAAAACATACGAATATGGCCATTGTGCGTTGCTGACGTTATTATACGCTGTTGTTGAATCAGGGCACAGCTGCTGTAAGGCGAAGCAATTCACATGCCATTATTTTAATCCAACTACATCAATATGTCTTACAATTAAAAATCTGAAAATAATGCTAATGAAATTTTAGAACTTTCTGTTGATTCGGCGTTCTGTGATAGAAAATCATAGATAACACACAATAGAATGAACAAAAATCCTTTAACTTCTATTACAATACAGAACTGACATAACAATTGCATCACGAACACTTGCTGTAATAATAAGGATGTTTGTTAGCCGAACTACGCAGGCTACGAAGTTATCTAAGTAAAAGAATTATAAAAAAAAACTGTAGAAGCGCCACTAGTCTGTAGCGCCAGCGCTACGCTTTGCTGTCGTAGACTTGCTATAGATATTATCTAAAATGTAGATGGTAGGTTTGATCTTTGTACCTATCTATGTGATTATACAAGACTTCCCGAAGGTTAATATCTGCAGTCAACCAACCAAGTACCACTTTATAGCAGTTTGAATCGAGTACCTATAAGTTACGATTCCCATCTACATTAAAACAATGATTAGTCTATGTCCGTTCTGAGAGTGCGTGAGCGCAACGTCTAGCGACGCGTAATAGGAAGCGATGTAACAAAAGAGACGTCTGAAGCTAGTAAGATGCGAGACAGAGATGAAAACATTATCAACATGTTACCCAATGAATTCATGCAAACATACAAGACATACATAGATGTAAGTTTGCAGATCTTTATTAGATACCTACGTCTGCTGACATGAGTCGCTATTTATTTATTATACGGCCTAAAGCCAGCCAGACGAAATTATAAGCCAGACATTGCAAGTCTAACCAATTTTAACTAAAAGAGAAATCCTGTTTTTATTCAGACCCTCTCTGTTCAAATCAAAACGAATTATATTTACTTAAACCTATAGAAAGCAACTTGCTCTCAGGTAGGTATAACCTTAGCTTCCTCGTTGAAAAGGTTTAAGGGTCGCGGGGCGGTATCAGAACAATGTTTACACCTGTGTGTGTATCTTAACGAGGGGCTGAACTTGCCCTTCTTCTCACGCTCTCTGGAGTTCGGAGCAAGGTGTCGCGTTTGATTTACAAGTGCCATCGTCGAAATTACGAGGTTGATCAAACTTTATGTTGTTATATTTTTATATTATGACGTTTTGGTCTTGGTCTATACAATCTTACGACCAACCGACAAGATTTAAACGTTAACACATTATACCAGCGTTAGCCTAGTGGATACAGATTTTAGGTTCAGGACTTCAGGCTCTTCTATCTCTACTAATGATTTATTTGGTTGTGTAAAAATATTTGCAAGGTATTTTTGATGTTAGGTTTAAGTTAAAACCTACCTACATGGCTATGCGTGATACTTTACTTAAGATAGGTAAGTACTCATTTCAACATGTCCAAATTCAAGTACCTATCTTCCAAATAAAAGAGAATTTGTCTCCAAAAAAACTGTTACTAGGCCAAGACTTGTTTTCCACAGGGGCATTAATTCTTTGTAGCCTTTGGATTGCCTAAGGTATCTTAGATAAACTGTGTCATTAATTATCTTTAGTAGAAATACTGATACTGACAATCACTTCAGTTTATCTCCTAGCAACAGGTAGGGCATAATAAAATGCAAGTTACGTCAAATCGCTAACACTGCACGATGCCTTACAAGTTCGTCCCTCAGCACATCCCTCCTTCCAGAACGTAAATATACGTAACTAGTATAATTGCATTACCGACTGCAATGCCGTCACTGTCATGGACAATCAAGGATTTAAAATCCGGAAATTGAATTCAAAGGAAATTAAAAACCAATTTCAAAGACAGTAATTGAAAAATCCGAAACAAATGTGCAAAGAGCTCGCGAAACGTATTCAAATCTTTACAAAGACTCTAATTAAAAAACGTGCGTATTATATAAAAAATAAGCCCTAACCCTTTCCCTAAACTTAAATCAATTGACGTTGTATCTAATCTACAGTCCATGGAAGCGACAGATGTGAGCGACAGGGGGTTTAGCGGTGAAAATTCATAGATCTCCTCCCTCTCTGACTGTGATCGGACCCTTCCAAATTGTGCAAACTGTTCGCTATGCGATGCATCTGTCCACTTGCTGTAATAGTGACGCCCAACAAATAAAAAACGACATCGATGATTCAATGTTAAATTTATCTATCACACTTCTGTAAGCAATCACTCGAATTTCCAAATACAAGGATATACCGTTTCAATGCCAACGCTAAGTCACCTTTAAGTACCTACTTCCTTTTACAATGGTAACGTTGCTCAGTAACTAAGCAACAATTCAGTTCCCAGCCAACGGTTAAAGCAGCTCAATTAAAGTGCGGTCACTTCCTGAAAGGAGTACAGTTTAGCAAACACAGCGGAACTGGTATTGTTTCATACCGAGAACAGTACAAGCTTGAGACATATTGCGGACTTTATGCTTCCTGTTTCCAATGTGAATATAAACATTAGCTCTTTGTTTGATGTAAGTAACTAGCCAAAGACGCGAGGATTAACCGTGGCTACACATGGCGCACAAATGTAATGCTTATTATTCTGCACTAAATGACAAAAGTCAAGCCGATTGAATTTGCAAAATGTGTCATTAACATAAAACACATGCAAAAAATGCAACCATAATAAATGGAATACGTAATGCAAAATTATCGATAAAATATAGTGCGCCGCCCTAAAGTAATCGGACTCTGCACTTTGTCCCTCACTGAGATAAAGTCGCCCTAGCATTCAAACAAGTGGCTCACACACACTGACGCATAATCAGGAAGTACAATGAAGATTAAAGAGACTCGTTACACACACGCATGGTTAATGTAATAATATTCGTGTAGGTACCATCCCGCGAGTAGAAGTAGCTGAATATAAATAATATTGCGTACGCACACAAAGGAAGAATTTAAATAAAGAGTCTCGCGGCTGTACCAGGAAGTAGCAGCTCACCTACTCACACATAGGAAGCGGCTATATCAGCTGTAGGTAGGAGCGCTATGTGGCGCTGGCGCACACTTGTGCGTCAACTATGCGTGGGACCGCGCGCACATGGCCTGATTGGGACATACCAAGTGAGCCCCCAGACGATACACTTTTTACGACGCATAGTTATTATGATATTATTATTACACACGACAGTTAATAGATTCTGTCTGAAGAACATCGCATGTTTTAACACCAAAGTATAAACACAGCGAATATTTTTCCGAATACGGAATTTTTACTTCCTGCTTTTACTCTTCACTTATCGAAGTTTACAAAATATTACACGTTATTATTACATGCCGTGGACTTCGGTTGTTATAAACGTTGAATGGCAAAAACAGAAACGGGGATAACGTGTTAAAAATTATAAGTAAGTATTTAAAATTGATTTGAGAATGGTAAAAATTTAAAGTTACATAACTTCATGTTAACAAGAATGAAAATATAGTGGCATTCGAACGTACGCTACCTACAAAATACCGCCCGCGTCATGTGCCCTCATCCATACGGATGCATTCCCAACCCGGTTTTTTGATCACGTCGATCCGAAACGAACGGAGGGGTCGCTTTGTCATGTGACACTTGTGCGCACAGAGACTCACCCAGGGGGTTACTCGTTAAAATCAGGGATTAATTGTCCATTCAGGGCAAGTTCGCGTTGTTACATCGACAGGATCAATAAAGCCATGTGTACGAATTATACTGTACGTTTTATTTCTATGTTGCTTACTAGACCTCATTGCAGCCAAAAAATGCATTAAGTAGAAACTACATACAATTTTACCCAACAGGCACTGTTTTATGGGATACTTAGATATGGACTACATACATAATGTACGAGAAAAACGATGCTTTAAATCTTTAGTCATTTAAGTATTCGTTGCGTGACCATAACCTGCTGCGCGTTGCCATCGGTTGAGGTCGACGGAAGTTGACGATTTCTTAACGGCATGTAATTATCTTTATAGGATTGGAACTAGAAAAAGGACTGCGTGTTGAGATCACGGATGCTTTAGATTTGTATTCATTTTTATTAACTTTACAATATTTAAAGCAACTTCCCAGAAAACCTGTCATGGCTGCCTGACTTCTGTATACTAATTAAGAATCAAAAAAATTATTAAATATAGAAATTATTAGAATTTTGTTTGTATTTCATAGGTTTGTTTTTAAATTAGTTTCAATAAAACATTGGCTAACGATGACATATTATTATTAAGAGTATGTCTGTATTGTAGAACTCCTTTGATAAACGAAATCATATTAAATCTACTGGTTTCCTTGCTTAAATTCACTATACAATACTGGTGGTTCACAAAGTTTCTCAATTTAAATAGTTACCTAACTACTTATATTCAGATCAATATGTGTGATATGATAATTATGTATTGAATAATCGTATCAATATCAATCCACCTTAGTTCTGAAAATACTGGTTGCCAGAAGTGGTTTTCTTCGATTAAAACCGCTTCAGAAATCACAAGTACGGTTTTTTTTTTGTAAGCACCTACCCACCGGTTTAATTCTAATACGACTTTATCATCAACCATCATGCAATGATGTTAATTACTATATTTAATCACGAATTTAAAGCATCTACTGCTAGCTACCTAGCCGTGGGTAATCGAGTCTACAGATCGTAGACAAGATAAACGCTTGTTTACAATCCTAGGGTTCATCATATCCGCCAACTACATCTTTGAGTTCCTCATAAACTATCATAATGAACGGTTAAAAAGGTACTTAATATTGCAATTACCATCAACGGATTCTCGAGTACTTATTGCTGTATAATTTTATAGCACATCACATAGATACAATGAAGACCTGTCCAGCGTAGTTCTAAACTAGTCCTGTAGTTGAAATCTGCTAAAAGACACCACATTCTAAAACTTATTCCCCATTTTTTGTCCCCAATAAAGTCAAAAAATCTGGTGTTTTATTTTATTTTACGCAGCGTGTCTTCACTTAGGGATTTCCGAGCCCTGGATTTTTTATCAGCCACAAAAGGCTTCTTTTGTTTAAACCTAAGCTAAGACAACACGCAAGGATGGAGATTTATGTTCACCCCACTTTCTGAACACAAAGTTGCTCATACTTCCATATATATTTATAATCTTATTTATAAATGTGTTACCCAACCAGAACAAGACGTTACAACGTAAAGTTCTGGTCTACGCTAAAGGCAAGTAAGTGGCGCAATTTTTCGGTGTGACATCGTTGCCTAGTTCTGAGTGGCACCTGATTATGTAATGCGAGAACAACGACGGTTGAATCGGGGTCGCGGTCTGCGAGCGAGCGCTCGGAAGTGCGTTGAGTTGAGACTCAATGAATGCTTCAGATGGTGCAACACTCGATCATTTATTGTGATTACAAGCTCTAAATGCCGCAGAACCAGTTTGGTATATAAATGAAAATTACATAACTTGGCTGCTTACCAAAAATCGTTAAAGTAACGAGACAAAGCCATCTTTGGGACCCAAAGATTCCTCTAACCCTTATTTGTTCGCCAAATCCAAAGTTATGTATTTCTCTAAAAGTTTACATAATAGAGTACCATTTCCAATTAACTGATTTTAGGTGCGTTTTTTAGACAAAGCCAGATCTTTGGTTTTTGTTTTAGACGCATGCATACATAACCATAGATTAGTCACAGTTAAGGTTCACCTTACAAAAATAATTGGTAAAGTCAGCTGCTACGGAAGAAAATGTATGAAATAAGAAGACAAAAACATTCTAGTGCGACCTCATTTCACTAGCATAATTTCATCTACGCGTCAACTCAAACTGATTCAGTATCAAAATATAGGACGTGTAATATTTCATTACAAAGACATAAAATCTGTAACTAGTCCGGAAGAATAGCACAGCTGTGTGAAGAAGAAACAAAAGAAATGTGTACAATTTAATAAAAATATGAGTATTGTGACATTCTTGAGCAATACTATCGAATGCAAGTAATACATCTGAACCGGGTCAGTTCGCAGGAAGTGCCGCTATTTCCATACGACTGCAATTTAAATGTTGCGGTATCCGGCACAGACTTCCGGTCTCTTTGCAACGCTTTTCCCGCATCGATTTTCTTTTGCAATTATAAAATGCATCTGATACTACGAAAACTTTTTATTTTGTATTTAATGCCAATCCTATATAAACTTCAAAGTTTCCAAATAATAGGTCTGTACATTAAGTACACGCGCGTGCACTATATTAAACGGGAACTAATTGTATATTCTGTTCCGATTCCGAAGTATAACAACACAAAGCAATTACAAATATATATATATGAAGGCCAGTTCAGCGATTTTTTTTAACTTCCCACGAATCGTTTTGTCTGCCATGCAATCTGTACATACTTGTAGAGTGATTCTATCCTTCCTTGGTAACGGACAAATTTCTCGCATACGCAAAACAATACTTAAGATACCAATTACTGGACGTAAGTACTTTATCTATTAAGCGGATTTTCACGAAGCGGGGATTAATGATGGAAAAATACTTTTAGAGATAATAATAGTCCTCCAGATCGAATTTCAGCCATGGCGGTCAATCTCATCGAAACCTAGCCATATTCGCGGGCAATATTATAGTCCACTTTCCGCAGACACAGATGCACTTCTCTCTTCACTCTGCCCTCACTCTCATAGTCCGATGAGACGGCGACACGACCAGAGAGATCAGGCGCAGGACCAACGGATTTCTTCAGTAACCGCCCGGGGTTTCGAAGTTGGCGGTGTGAAACCCCCGTGTCTCGGAAAGCACGTTAGAGATAATAACGTATATTTAGGTGGTAGGTATGTCTGTAGACACATTTGGCACAACACTACAAAGTACGGTAACAAGTTTGTTGCTACATCATGTAAGTGTAGCTAGTTATACGCGACGTTTCCGCACAGCCATTCCTTTTCCGTGGTGCGACCATCATCGGAAGTTGGGACAGAGATTCGCGCGTCTCCCCTCCCCGCTCCACCCTCGCTCGCCCCTACACGTCCGGTGCCCGTAGGCCGCCGCTGTCCAATTTCCTCTTCCCGCGTGTATTAATTTCCGGCTTAAACTATTTCATGTCGTTCATTTCCTATTAATAAGTATTCGTAATGATTTTTGTAATTTCATCTCTAAGTTTTTGGTAGTACCGCAGATGTAACGTTTGTATTTTTAATTCAATGATGATCGAAAAATGTTTTCATTTTCTCGACTTCTTCCGTACCGAACCCGAATTGTTTTGAAGCAAACATTCAGAAAAACTTGCTCATTTATTTTTATCGAAAAATGGACTTAATAGTGTTATACGGGGCGCTAATTTAGGAAGTCACCGAAATATTTAGTCAACGTCACACCGACGTTGACTAAATATTTCTATCAACCGCTGAATTCTTCATGATAAAAATATTAATTATTTCGTAGTAAGTTCAGCAAACGTGCCATAATTACATTATGTTTATTTATTTTTATACATATCTTAGCTTCCGTTTCCGTTAGTTCATTTCCGTTTTTACTTCCGTACGTGTACTTCTGCTGCAAGTCTAAAAAGGATTTTACACTTCGGGACTGAACTTGAAAAACCAATTTTGCTTCAGACGCCATATTAGAAGCGAAAATATGAAAATATTGCATGGTAGGCCTCTGGCGACCGCTGAAAACATGCGCTCACGCAATGAACTTATTTCTGGTAGGTACTTCCGCATGTGTTCGAATTCGACTCCAGGCGTTCATCGCATTCCGACTGGGTCGCAATTAATAAAGAGTGATTCTCTATCATGATTTCATTTTATGTCACTGCCATTTTATGCATTTTGTTAAAATTATTTGATTTGAATTCTATCCCCTTTCTCATTTTTTTATTAAGTAGTGAGTCCTCTATGTTCATCTTAAGCTAAACGTAACGTAGAAATTTCGACTGACTTATACCTATCCCTCTTTCTTATAAGAGAAATGATCTTAGATCCCAATCTCAGTCTTTGAAGTTTGAACACAAACATTGAAGATCACCAGATCCCAAAACAAAGGACAGAAAAATAAACAAGTTATCGTAACAAACAGAATAGTTGTTACAATGTAGACAGATAAGTTAATCACGTAATACCAAACTTGTAACATTAGAATGTTAACAAAGAAAGTAGCAGCAAGTTCTGCGGTCACGGTCACGTATGACCGAACATCATAGTCTTTTATTCTCTAAATTACTGCACATAACTCCACGACGAACGTCTGCATGCCGCCAGAACACCAACGTATACCAGCCAACGAGCTAGAGCGAGACGGCACGAGCAGGGAGCGGGGCGGTCGAAGGGAGCAACAGGTAAAGATTCCGAGGCCACTTCCGTCTTGGCTGCCGAATATTTCTGTCTCGAACCGGTAGTGGGACGGCGGCCAGGGCACACACAAGATAATCTCAACCTACACGCATACACCAAAATATAGGTACCTACCAATCTAATGAATCTAATGATACAACATTGGCTTTTGCTCTCCGGATGCTACACAAACTGTTTCGTGCGATAAACTACTAATATTGCATGTAACGAAGCAAAAGTTGTTACTAATTTTAGTAATAATCATTTTGAAAATTGGTATTAAATACAATAAAATGACATAAATTACTTTAAAGACAACGCTGAATGGTTTCAATAATTTTATGCGTGTCGCAGAGCTTACAAACATAATACACACGTAGCAGAGTCGAATGAGCTCAGCTCAAACCGGTTGGCGCTCATATTGTCTCACTCTGCACCAGGAAACTGCCGGCCGGTTGCTGAGACGTTTCCTGTGCTTTGTCTCAGTAATGTCACGATATCTTGAACCGCACGTTGATAGATCACATTCGTGAGTTCCTAGTGTTATGTTATACCAATAGATAGGCGATGAACTTATATAGACTACATAAACCTGCATAGTACCTACGATAACATCATTTATTTGAACTCGTATCAACGTCATTGTTAAAATATTACGGTATTTATTTATATCAAGTGTATCCCTTTCCCCTAGGTACCTACTACTTTGATGTAAGTAATAATATTTCAGTTGGAGGATAGGCACCTAGTAAGTCATCCAAATAAAAGGATCACTCATATTTTCGACGATATCAAAATAATTCTGGTAATTAAAAAATGTCTACGTATGCCCCGGAAATTAAACGCATTAAATCCATATCAAAAAAACAAGACTCGTGGCTCTGCGATTACTGTACAAACAAGGAAATATTGTGAGTTATTAAAAACTGGCGCGCTGACGTAATTCTACCACACTAACTAGCACTTCCGCGTGCCCTAAGCAGGCACACTCGTATAATAATCCCATTCCAACGTTCCTTTATATTCTACATGTTATTATTACTTAAGATTTGCTGCGACTTGCGACAAGTGCTGGTCGTGGGGCGTCGTCAGTCAACGCCAATCTTCCCCGATAACGGTTTGCGGAAACAGTGCTCGTACGTTTAGTTAAAAATGGGACTTGGTCTGGCTCCCGAAGTTTTATCTCAATGTGTGAGGTGGCTAGGGGCGAGCGGGCGTGCGGGAGGGGACTGGTTGGCGCGCGTCCGTCCGCCCGCGCCTCCACCGCATCATCAGTCCGCGCCGGAGAGTTGCCCGCGACGCTTGTCTGCGAGCTCGATCCCTCAGATACGCTGCTGGTTTACGGCGAGCCGTAACACGACACGTTTGGAGGGACCGCTGCTGCTTCGCGTGTGCCTGGTGCTCTGTGAACACTGGATTCTGTGCTACTAGTGTTGTGACAATGTACATGTGCTGATTTATCAAGTTACCGTCTACCTAAAGGATTTTGACGACGCAACCAGTTCCGGATCAGCTCAGCCGGTAAGTAGCGGTGCTTATCGCAGACCACGCTATCGCGGACTCACGCATTTCCGACCGCGCCCGATAAGGCAACTGACTGTACATTACCTACACATACGAACTCCGAATCCGGCAGCAAATTAAACTTCCAAGAAATTTAAATACGCTATTGTGCTATTATCCTAGGTACACGGCACATTATTCTTAAGTTAAAACGACTTAAATTAAGTTCGTCGATTACAATTAAGAAGAACTTACAAGAAACCCGTAAAAAGCAGTTATTGTCTGAATATAAAAATGTATACTTAATGTACAGTTGGGTCATTGGGTGATGTCTTAACTTGTTGAATTCACAACATACAACAAAGAATTATAGAGGAATAACAAATCAGAGCTTGCATAACAAAGGACCTAGATAACTCATTGTAAAGTTGTGTTTTTGGTTTACGATATAAAGTTTGTAGGTACCTTCCTTAAATAAAACGTTCATCCTTTGCGTCACATAAGTAAACAATTTAACATGATACGCTTGGCATGTTATTTATCTTAAGTTGTTAATAGTTTACTATCTGCCTGTAACAAACAGATTATAATTAAGTTATCTGGGTCCTAAAATTCGGTTTCTAATTTTATGTTACATTTATAACACACTCTGCCCTCCCACGAACACAAAATGTACTTCCCCCTTAATCATCAAAGCAATGGTTATAGAAAAACTACAACAACTTTAGATAACCAAAGTTACTCAAAACTTGGATATGAAAAAGTCTGGGTTATCGGATTGTGATAACCTTCGAAGTAGTGTTGTTTTAATTTAAAGCAATAGCTAGGAAAGAAGACGCTGAGATTGAAATGGTTTCAGTGTGCACCTAATTGATGTGTCGATACTTTGAGGAGGCCAGGAGGAGGTCCAACAGTGAACATCTTTCGGCTGAATGATAATGGTGATGCACCTAATCAAATTGTTGTAATATGATTTTATTCATCTACAAAACTTAAACGATATACATATAAGAAAGTTCTTTAAGGCTCTCCGCCTTAAAGAACAAAATATAAAAAAAAGAAAGCCTTAAATTAAAAAAAAAGTGCCGGCTTTTTATGTTTCCCAATTAAATAGAAATATACGAAATAAATTGATTGACATTTGATATAGTACAATACATTGCAGATCCGTCATCGCATTTACAAGAAAAAACTATGTAATACATACATACCCACGAGTTATCGACATTTGACGAAAATGCTGTCAATAAAATGTAATAAAAAAAAATAACTCGAGAAACAAATATTGATTTCAATAGCATTATTTTTGCTTATATAACAGCATATGTAATTCGATTATTCTACAACTCCATACTTCTCTGAAAACCTTTTTATTTATACTTACCTACATATATGAAAAGAAGGTCGTTACCATTATTGCTGAAATGAAATTTGAAATCCACTTCCTTCAAAAACATAAAGACAGTAGTATCATTTTACGCGATGATAATGGTAGATAAGAAGATGCCATTAGTAAAGATAAGAAGGAAACTATTCAAGACTAAGGCATTACGTATTGAAGCGGACACTGGCGCCACCTGTTATCAAATAGCTGAACTCTTTGTGAACGGTTTTCGAACCGCGTTGATTTAGTTTCCCTACTTTAGTCCAATCTCAAATGATTTATGTAGTGTACAAAATGCTGTTTGTATTGTGCTTATATGGTAATTTACTTATTACAACAATCGATTTCATGTTGTTACAGACAATCGTGATGAAAGTTGTAAGTCTCCAACTGCCGTCCGGGCCCAGTATGGAGCGGTTGCCGCTACCATTTAGCCCTACGGAGTTACTGTGGCGGTATCCCCTGCCCTGGGCACCGCCGCCACCCTCACCACTCGGTGATACCAAGGCCCAACTGCCAGCGGGTCTTCCCCCAGAACCAAGATTATGGACCAGAGATGATGTTTCAGTTTTTCTAAAATGGTGCGAAAGAGAATTCGATTTGCCGAACTTCGATATGGATCTCTTCCAAATGAATGGTAAATATACAATTTATTATGTCTATAACTCTGTAGTATTAACCAAAACATTAACAAATTAATTAAAAAATAACTTTTTCTTTTCAGGCAAGGCTTTGTGCCTCTTAACGAAAAATGATTTGGGCGAGCGCTGTCCCGGTGCTGGTGATGTACTACATAATGTGCTGCAAATGCTTGTACGTGATGCCGCATTACTGGGAAGAGTTCCCTCGTCCCCAGTGACTCCAACAGCGCGCGCCGCGCCTTACCCACCCTCCCCACATTCACACCCGCCTACTCCTACATGGGCTGTCGACAGCTTTCACCATTTCCATAGCGCTGCTGCTGCAGCTGCTGCTCAACCCAATTCCGTGACCTTAAGTCCAGCTCCATCAGTAGACAGTTCAGGAAGCCCGCAAAGAGGAGAAGCTGTTAACTATGCACCAAATTATGCACCATCGATGCCAGCTACAACTCAGGCTGCCAGTTCCGGAAGTAATCATTCTGATTCTGACGAAGAAGCTCAATTTGCACCACAACCACGCTCTCCTAAAGAAGCCCCATTAGTAAGCCCTGCACCCCAGCCTCATCCAGGGCCACAACATTCACATTACCGAGCTCAACACAGAGAGTTCTTCCCTAACGATATGCCGGAATCGAATACAAGTAAGTGATTGATCATTAAGTAAATCTCATTGCGACCGTAAAGCTGAAAGTATTTTGTCAACATAGACGTTACACTCTCCACACGAAACTCATTTTAATTTTATTTTCAGATGGAAGATTACTTTGGGACTTCCTTCAACAGCTATTAAATGACCCTTCGCAGCGGTACACTAACTACATTGCATGGAAAAATCGAGAAACTGGAGTTTTTAAAATAGTTGATCCTGCCGGACTGGCAAAACTATGGGGAATTCAGAAAAATCATCTTTCCATGAATTACGATAAGATGTCACGTGCGTTAAGATATTACTACCGCGTGAATATTCTGCGGAAAGTGCAAGGCGAAAGGCATTGCTACCAGTAAGTATCAATTTCAATTCAAATTATCAGATCGCTAGCATTTATTTTTGGCGTGGTTAGTATTCATATCAATTTATTATTACAGATTTTTAAGAAATCCAACTGAACTGAAGAACATCAAAAATATTTCGCTGCTACGACAACAAATGAGTCCAACTAGGGTTGTACCTCAAGCAGTCGTGAAAACGGAAATGAAAGAAGAACGTTGCGACGAAGAACCTGTTGACGAAGATATGCCTACTGACCTGAGTATGGCAGCGTCGGAGCCATGGCGGAAACGTGCGCGGCCGGACCCTAGCCCTGTCCAGCAGCCGCATGACAAACACCACATCAGTGCTCTAATTGGGGATAACATGATGATAAAACGAGAGTCTGACTACGCCAATGAACATTACGCACTCAATCTCAAAAGTGAAAAATGTGAACAATGATTACAAAAGACTTAACGTGGGACACTCGTCAGTGCAAAACGCATTTTCTGCATATACAGTATGCAATCAGCTCCACCCACTATAATTCTAGTCAAATTCCTCTCAGAAAGGATATTTAAGTCTTCCTCTAAAAAAATATTAACGTACTTGCTGAACAATCACTGAGAGTACTTTGACGGATTTAGGATGGTCATTGGAGTTTAACAGGGTATGGACCTTAATGATGCCTTTGTGCCAAGTGATTTTTATACCTAATAGTGTCAATTATCTATCTAAATAGTTAGCAAAAGGGACAAGAGTTTATTCGTGTTAAAGTCAGAAATTATTATAAGATTTGTGCAATGGACTATCACATAAGTAACTGTTGACTGAGACTTAGCAGTTTCAGAAAATGGTTGCTACAACTCTGTATCTATCTATATGTTACGTGCGTAGTTCGCACTCGATTAATGCATTTTCGTAATTTAATTAGTTTTATGAGTGTTTTATATTTTTGTCTAGATTTGCTGAAAAGAGAAGATAATAATCCGAAAGAACTTAAAGGGTTGAAAATTTTGAGAATATTATCATAAAATATATAATATAACGTCTTCCATTCGTTCTTTTTGGCAAACCTTCAATTGTAGCATGTGAAATGTAGTTACTATGACATCTACCACGTAAATGCGAAATTACATCGTATTTGGCAGCTTTGAAATTAAAATTACGTTTTGGTTTGTAAAGAAATATATTGAATCTATTAATATTAAAAAGACAATAAAATGTCAAATATTTTGAAAAAAAAATGCCTTGAAATCAATAAAACACACCCACTGTGATAAAATAAAAGTGGTAGACATATAGTACGATAGGGACTTTACTCAAAGATTTCCAGCTACAATTTTCTGTGATCTCTTTTATCAATGTAGGTAGGTAGTTAGATGTTATAGAGTAAAGATGTCTTTGTAAATATTATTATAGTTTTGAATTAGTTAGAAATAAGGAACTGACTGTAAAGAGAGTGTATGTATGATTTGTAAAACAAAAAAGTGGAGCTTTATCAAAGTACCTAGTATATCAATAAGTTCTATTACAACTCAGTTTGTATTTTTACATTAAAATTTATTTGTATTTGGCATGAATGCCAACATTTCCAGCTTGACGTACACAATACAATAAACATGAAGTTTCACAATTGAATATTGTGTCAGATTTATTATAACTTAAAATAAATGAGAAATAATATTATGTGTAAAAGGTCATTTATTATTAACCTCCCAAACAAACTACCAAATCTTTTAAATAATCTGCTGACACCAAAACACACCTACCTACCTACCTACTGGAATATATAGCTCGTATGTGTGCTCAGTGCTCAGTGTCTGCCTGTTACGTTTGAACGGCAAAATGACTGAACCGGTTTTGTTACTGATTTTGGTAATTAAAGCTTGCTAACAGAGCCAGAACATTATATCTATAACATACAACGTAGCAGGGACATACTCTATCAAATAAGGAGTAGTTTTTATTAGAAGACCCATAAAAAATTAAAACTATTATTAAAAATGAGGTATCATTGGGTTAGTCTCGACTTCACGATACAATTATTAAAAAAAAAAAAACATGGCGATTTTAGCCTTTATTCATTCTAGTCTCATATTTTTGTAAGCCTTTTTTGTGTATTTTATCAAAATAAAGGGCAGAAACCATTAAAAAAATATCACACACTAAAAGGTTGAAAATAATCCATAAACTAAAAAACCCGCCAAAAATTCGATTGCACTCCTAAATAGTGTTTAATTCGTCAAGATTTTTTTATCGGTGTCTTAGGAAAAGCTGTTCTATGATGATAAGCACTTAATAGGGTAGTTGCCTGGGTAAAAAAATTATTATTATATTTAGTCCGTCAGTTAGATTATCGAAAAATAATGGACACATATTTATTACTATGTCAATCAAACAAAAAATGACAAAGCACGTCAAAATTATTTGGGGTCGTGACTCGTGACGTCACTTGCTTGCAAAAATGTCACAAGCAAGTGACGACACGCGGAACTTGAACGGGCGATAAATCTTCATATTTTTTTATATAATTGACAAAAGAAAAATACGTGTTCAATATTTTTTGATAATCTAACTGACGGACTAATTAGATTTTTTTAGGAAAATAGCCTATTGTCGCAGGTATATTAAATTTAAAAAATAAAGACAATTTTTTTTTAAATATTTGTTTAAAGTTTATTTAAAAAAATGATGCAATAAATTGAAGATGAAAAAACCAAAGATAGCGCCTTCTAGTGCATTCGTGGGAAAAGTTTATGTTAACAGTAGGTTCTCAGGTCGAAGCGAGACACGAGCCTGCTTCAAATATCCCTGCTCGAGACGTCTCTCTCGAACCACGAAAGATGCAGTTAGGGAATCTTTTTTCAGGAAACTAGGGATGCGCCGGTGTGATACTACTCCCTGGCTGGCCGCACCACACTATGTAAATTATACCCGTATGTACCTACTAAACGAAACGGTATGCGTAAAAAAAAACCAGCTAAATGCGTGCCAGACCACTCACAGTGAAATATTCCGTAGTTAGCATGAATATTTACACATGCTACCACAAAAATAAGTTTGCATTTCTCGAAAAAACTATGAAAAGCAAAGTTATCACTGCATTTGTAATCGAAAAGATTCCATATTATCTCAAACACTATTGACTTAAATAAAAAAGTCACTTAGAAATCATAATCTTTTTAATTATGGGATCCAACAATGCCTACCCCACAAGCTATGTCCTCTGATTTTTTTTCGGTTTCATATTTTATGGGGAGAGCCACCCCTACTTGTTATTTTTTTTACTTCGCTACACTTTGTTTTAAGGCCCAACACCCACTACAACGCGCCACGCGACGGGACGCAGATAACGCGCCCCCGCGCGTGGTTTTTTACATACAAATTCAACAAAAACGCGCTTTCGCGCGTGGAATTGGCCTCCGTTTCCCGCGCCCCGTTGCGTGGCGCGTTGTAGTGTGTGATTCGCCTAACGGTGCACAGAATACACCTTTCCAATTTTCATCGGTATCTGTGTAACATCCGAACGGGCAAACGGACGGACAGACATGACGAAATTATAAGGGTTCCGTTTTTGCAATTTGTCGACGGAACCCTAAAAATTTACCTCAACCCATAATGAAATATGAAGTTTGGGTGGCGCGGCTGAGGAGTATACTGCCTGGCCGCGCCTTCACGAGTTATAAGGTAGTAGGTATACCCAGAAATAGTAACCTTAAAAAAAATGAAATTGTACCAAAAAAGAGATTCGAAAATCAATTTTCATTAGGTACATAAAATAAATAATAATAAAAAGCCTTTTATTTCATGCATTGAAGACTAAATTAACATTTTTACATGAGTGTGTTTACATTTAAATAATTTAAGAAGAAGTTTATTCATTCGATTTTTTGTTTGTTTACATTTCATATTAGTTAGGTAATAGTTTCATAACATCTTCTCATTTCATTTCGATTTATTGATTGCAATAAAAATATATTAATTAATGATAAAATTAAATTCTAATTTAAATTATTGATTGCAATAAATAATATAGGTCTGTATTAAATGTCTATATTACAATATTAATATTCATTAAATAAATGTAATGATTTGCTACCGTGAAACAAGCCAACTTTGCCCGTTTTTTTATGAAAATCGAATACATCACAAGAATTTTCTATAGGAGCTTAAGCATATTTTTTCATTTACTACAACTATGTGACCATATACACGCATTTGTTATGTAAAAACTTTAACAAATTCAAATTTAAACTAAGATTTGTTCGATTTTGATGGTGGGCAAAATAATCCGGACTTTTAGCCAACATTGCCCACTTCGATTTTTGACGCAAATCTAGATCTTATAAACACGTACAAAGCACCACAACTACAATTTAAGGCAATCTTAACCTAGGTCCTAAAACTCTGTATGTAGTTTAAATATTTTCGTGATAAAAACAGTGGGCAATGTTACCTAGCGGTTAGTGCTGTTTTCCATACAAGGCCCAACAAATGGTTTAAGATTTATAGGGTTGTCACATTCCAGTAAAATTATTAAATAAATATTATTTTCACTTTTCTTTTGTGGGTGTTGGAGATGCATATGAATAGACGTTAAAATGGTATTTAAATAAAACATTGTGTTCAAAATTAAATGTTTATTCTAATTTCGTCACAACAACAGCTTTAAGCTGTAAATGCTATATCAAAAAATGAAATCAATATACAGGGTTATTGGAAAATCACTAACAACCTCTTATGACAACTAAGTAAAATGGCCTCTTAAGAGGTTGTTGGTGTTTTTCCAATAACGCTTTATGTGCAAACTTGAATCAACAGCAAAACTAATCAACAAGTAGGTACTTAATTATAAGGAAATTTTAATCTAAGACTAACAAAAATTTTTTTTTTTACAAATATCCATATGCTAGAGCCCATAAGGAACAAAATCACAATTAGTAGATAAATCACATCACATGGTAAATAAAAACCAGGCAAAATCGCCGCTAGGAATCATAAAAATATTCAGTCATAAACTTAATCAATACCGTTGTTCTGTTCTGAACAGTTCAATAACGTCAGCTTGAAGCTTTAAATGCTATATCAAAGAAATGAGATCAATAAACGTTCAAAGCAACGACTTCAATCACCAGCAAAACTGATCAACAAGTACTTATATAAGGAAACTTTAATCAAATGTAAGACACAGTAATAAAAACCTTTTATAAAATTACATAAGCTAGAGCCTATGAGGAACAAAATCACAATTAGTAGATAAATCACATCTACAGATTTTCTATTGGCCGATAGTTTATTCTTAATCAGTATGAAGATAATTCAGATATTGCTAATGTCATTTCCTAATCGTAGGATATGGCACTAGCAATGTGGAAATAATTTTCAGCTGATATTGCACTAGCAGCCCAATCAGTCTCAACTATCAGCCGACAGAAAGTCTGTCAATTTAAAGCTCTATCAAAACTTAACAATAATATTTATTAAAAAATAAGTATATCTTTCATTACTAACCTAATTATTCTTTGGATTTAAGGAGTCTTAAATTATTTGTTGTTTATCCAAAACATGACTTTTATTGTATGTTCAGATCACTAAAATCGACATTAAATATTATTTGACCACGTCTAGATATCGCTGGCTCAGGCAAAACCGAAATAATATCTCCTAAATATTGTATGGTGCAAATGTCATCTACAGTTGGGTACGTAAACGTAGTTCCTTTATCAGACTTAGATTGTTTTACCTTACGTACAAATTTAATTGTGGGTTTTTTATCCACTATTGATAATACTTTGCCAACAAAATGTTTCAAGCTCTTTTTTGTAGCAAATCGAACTATAACCCAATCACATTCCTTTAATTCTTGGTCCTCAACAAAATATTCACATTCCTTTAAATTAATTGGAATCTCTGTAGGTTCCAAATTTTCTTTATCTTCCTGATCTTTTAGACATTCTGAGATGTAATAGCTATGCAATGTTTCGTAGTCTGAATTGTCTGTGTCATCTAATTCAATAGTAGAATCTGCAGAAGTTGAACTCGAATCACAAATAAATTGTTTCTTTTTACGTTTCAAAGAAACGTGCTCTTGTGCTCTCTTTTTTCCTTTAGAATTCTTTCGTTGTTTCTTTTCTTTAATTATTTTCGTTCTTTTTGTATCAGTCTTTTCCTCCTTAATTTTTTTCAGACTTTTGGTCGCCTTTCCTTGCAGACATTTTGGCAAATCTCGATTACACTTAGCCATAAATGGCGTATTTTCAGTCCCAGAAACCTCACCCAAAAAACGAACAGCTGAAGTTGGCATTGCAGCCTTAATTATCACATCGGAGAGTATAGTTATTTTGGGCTTAGTTATTTTTTTAGAAATCCCACTAGTCCCAGCAATTGGTTCCGTTTCTCCTATGTAATTGAGTGAGTTATCATTATTTTTAGACATTAACGGATATGTACTGCTACTAGTGGCAAGTTCCGAAATTTGAAAATCATTCGTATACGTCACTTTATCCACAGCTGGGTACAAGAAAGAGTTAATAGTAGCAATACAACACTTACTAAGGGTCTCAGGAGTTTTCAAGATTAATGTTGACTGTTCTTCTAGAGTTTTCTGTCTGTTTTCATCATATAAGTTCTCGTTTGGACTCTGAATTTCAAACTCTTGATCATTATTTGTACTTTCATCCATATAAGTAAATAGACCAGTTTGATCATTTAAACATAAAGTTTCGGGTATTTTATTTTTGTTTATTTTCTTTTTCGAATTACCCTTCAGTGTATCTTTCTTGCCACAAATGATATTCAAATCAGTAACTGTCACCGATTTTCCTGGCTCACATTTGACTTTCTTATTTCTTTTAACTTCCATCGGCTTTGGTGCTCTCGTTTCTTTTAAATAATCTATCAGTGCCAGATCAAGGCCATACGACACTATTTCCTCTTGCAGTTCTGGGATCTTTTTCAACACTTCTTGTGGGTTCAGTGGAAATATTCCCGATGCTCTAAAACCACTCCTAATGTTTTTATCCTCATTCAACCTAATACCTTCCGTTAATTTAGCGAGTAGTTTGGGGAAATGTTTTTTGTTCAGTGTTGTCTGGTTTGGATTTTTGAGTTTGTACTGGTACAAGATTTGTCGCCAAGCTTTTTTCAACGGCCCAAAAAATGCAACGTCAAGAGGCTGCGTGAGGTGTGTTGACCTTGGAGGAATGAAGATAAACTTGATGTTACATTGTTCGCATAACTCTACAACTTTCACACTCAGGTGACTAGATAAGTTATCGCAAATAACAACTTTAGTCCCTAGAGTCTCTTGTGCCCATGGAATAATTATCTTTTCGAAATAATCTTCGAACATGGCGCTATCGAACCATCCTGATTTTGTGCAGTTGTATCGAGTACCAGGTGGGCCTCCAGAAATCCATTCTGAATACAAGTTTGTTGCTTTATAGACAACATATAAAGGCAAGCATTGGCCGCTCGCAATTGCTGTGAACATAAGCGATATGTTTCCTTTCGTGTAATTGGCTATCCTTTCTGGATATCTTACCCCGCGTCGAAATATACATTTAGAAGATCCGGGGTCGTCGGAGAGATTGGTCTCGTCAAAGTTAATAATATTCGTTGCTGGGATGTCTTTCAAAGTAATACTTAAATTCTCAAAATAACTACCTATTTCTAGTGGTCCCTTTTCTGCTCTGGCTTTCGAAATATTTTGTGTAGTTCTTACACTCAATTCATCTGCGTGTCTAGCCAAAAAGCCCTGCACCCACGCATCTCCCGGAATTTTATTCTTGAACAAAAGTTCTCTAGAGTTTTTTCTTAAATATTCATGCACCAATAACTTTAGGTCTAGTTTAGTTAAGGGGGACCCAAAATCACTCGATGCTTGTAAGACTCTCACAATTTTTTCTTCTTCTTCACTTGTCAGTGTCGTAGGATGCCCAACAGAACTTGAATGCAATTTTTTTATTTTATTAACTATGGTACGTCGTGGGATACCAAACTGTTTTTCAGCATCTCTTGACGATATTTGTTTAGATGCAACTGCTTCGCAGGCAAGCCTTAACATATCGTCGGAGTAATTTTTATATGCTCGCGACCCTATTTCACGTCTTGGCTTTCTTGGTCTAATTCTAGACTTGTGTTTGTTTTTCTGAAATTAAAAATAACAATAAAATTAAAGCTAAGTGGATCTACAGATGTATGATAAAAGCTGCCCTTTACCCTAATGGAATATACCCTAAATCCTAACCCTATAAAGGGAATAGTATAGCTACCTATCCTACAAACAAACATACAATCACAAACTTCACCTCTTTAAATAGTACTTTATTTTAAAAGCCCTAAATATACAAAGTGTTAATTAAGAAATATGTAAGTGAGGTGTTTGATATTTTGTTTCTGAGGTTTTGCGTTAATTCAACCTGTTACAAAATAACTAAAAGTGACAACCCTGAGTGCTTTTTTATATCGGGCAAAGTTGGCATGGATGTGTCTGAATACTTTATGGTAACTTTGCCCATCGCCAGAAGTTTTGATTTACAAAGTCCTGAATAATGAAACTATATTTAAAATACTCACCAATTGATATTCTATAACATACAGTAAAATACACTTACCTGTGTATTCGCCATGAGGTACTCAATCCACAAACACTTTCCTTAGGAAATTTGCCCGCGAAAACATACACCGCACTGGACCAGTTGTGACGGGTTACTAAATGAACTTTGGAACGAATTCAATGGATAGTGTTGTCACAAATATAATCAACTTTCCACCCAAAAAATAAATGTTGCCATAAAACTAAAACTGTTTTTTATTTTAGCGGATTTGCTTATAAATTGCTTTTAGGGCAAAGATACCTTGATTGGCAAAGTTGGCTTGTTTCACGGTATAGATTTAAAATAAAAATCATGCATGCATGAACCCCTCAAGTAGTGAGGGTGAAGGCCTCCTCCAGAGAACCCCAGCGGTCTCGGTCTTTGGCTTCTGTCAGCCAGTTTTTCCCTGCAACTCGCGTGATGTCGTCTGTCCATCTTGTTACAGGTCTTCCTCTTTTCGAGTGCCTATCGGACCTGTCCATGACGTCATGGGAATTGGCCATCGCTCGTCGCTCATTCTCGCTACGTGTCCTGCCCATCTCCATTTTACTTTAGAGCGTAGGTGAGAGCATCTATCACTCCTATTTTTTGCCTGATGGTAGTGTGACGAACTTTCTGACATTTCCTGATTTTTGCGACACTTCTCCATGCTTCGCTGGCAGGACGTAATTTTATTTTTGACTCGTCGTGTGAACTTCCACGTTTGACAGGCGTAGGTTAATGAAGGCAAAAGACGAGTTCATGACTTTGCTCTTGATTTTCATTGCCATCTGGCTTTTCAAAATTTCCTTTAGGCTCCAAAACTTTTTTCATGTCGTTACTATTCTTCTATCTACTTCTGGATCGTTGTTTAGTTTTTGGAAAGAAATTTGTTTGCCTAGGCAAACAAATTTCTTTCCAAAAACGTTACGAGCTATATTTAATTATTTATTTATTTTATTATTTATGTACACACAGTAAAATACACATAGATATGACATAATTATAATATGAGTACAAAGGTACTGCTTATGCGAGCTATATCTACCTAGGTAGATATAGCTCGTAACGTAACGGGTACACATACCTACCGTCTAGTAAATAAATGGTACAATTTATCTAGAGACATGTATTTTGAATACATCACAGGGTATCACACACACACGTGCCGAGGATTCGATAGAGAAAACGAACAAGATTCAAATAAAAAAAACTTCATACACGCAGCCCGAACCTGTAACTATTGTAGAATCATAGAAGACTAAGCAAGTTGAAAACCTTAGTTTGTAAGGGAATAATCCGTATTTAGGTTTTTAATGACCCAGGTTATTAAAAAAAAAGAAAGACGCAAAGGCGTCATGCCTTTAGCCTACACATAATTTTTTAACTCTGTATGTAAGGTAAGGTAACTGGTAAGTACCTACTGTATTGTACACAAGCAAAATGCCTTAGAATAGAAAGATAACTTACTTAGGACCTAACATCAAGAATGATAAAGATAAAAAAAACAAAAATTACAAAAGGACTTCTTTATTTGTATTTATGACTACGTACAACAAAATTGCTCTTAAAATCTAATTAAACATAACAGTTAACAATAGTTTCCATTCTAGGAATGTTCTGGTGGCGCATTTTGGAAAAATATGACATCGTCTGCTATAATTGTGGAAGCAGATCTAACTTGACCATCATCCATTTTGACCTCTCCATATGACAGTTTTCCAGTTATATACACTCTTTGGCCTTTCTTTAAGTATTTGTATACTGTATCTCTAAGACCAGGCTTAAAAATACTTATTCTATGCCAGTCAGTTCTATGCAACATGTCACCTGATTCATATTTGTAACTGTAATGAGTGGCTAGTGGAAAGTTTATTACTGGATGTTCCTCTGAACCACGTTTCTGTGGATCAGCACCAACTCTGCCCAGTAAAGTAACTATATTTAATGCTGTAAAAAATAAAAACATTCAAGATAAGTAACTGTGTATTGAACATTTCAAAAATTGCCTATAATTAAATTCAAGTGTTTACACTATGAACTACTTTTTGTAGAGACAGACTTTATTCTCCTACAGTACAATGGCCACAAATTGTAAGTTAGTTCATGTTATACCATAGTGAAAATGAGAATTTTATCTTAGACCCTTTGTGAACCAACAAAGTTAGAGGTTGGTAATACTAACTTTTTTCGGTTTTTTGGGAATTCTGTCTAATCACAGTTTGTTGAATTCCAACGACTTTCCGCACCATATGTGGTATCTGCAAAAAAACAAAATACGATAAAGCAAATAGATGAATTTCTATGGCAGTGCAGTTATATATTTTTAAACTACTACAGTATGTATTAAAGGTTGTCTTTTAAATGTGGGATCCAATTTATCACATATGAACATTATGAACTGAGGATGTTCAATTATTGGAACTAAGTAAAATTTTGTTTAGAACTGCTTTATGATGAACTTACCTGATTTTTTTTTATTGATATATTTAGTTGCAATGGTATATTATAACAATGATTGTTTACAATATACCAATAATTACTATGGGTTTGTTTTTGTAAGTATTATTATCAGAAACTTATAAAAAAATTAAATTCGTACATAATCGACATTGGCTCTGCTATGTTACTTTATTGCATAGCAAAAGTAAGTTAAGTAAGCTTTTAACCGAGTAGCTCGGACCAATTATGAAGGTAAAGTGCTGGTGTTACACAAAATTTAATAAGAAACGAAAATAAACTGATCCAGAGCGTACAGTATGTATAGTGTTACTCCGTAATCAAATTTTGATCAGACGGTCGTCTTAAGATTGCAAGATTGTGTGATAAGTAGTAATTTTAAATCGAAAACAGTTTACATGAGCCGGTAAAGGATGTTTATGTTAAGGTAGTACTATGAGAAAATAATACTCACCCTAAAGGCTGGAAACATGATGATGTCAAGTATTTACTATCAGAATAGAATTTAAAATTGTTGCACGGAAAATTCTAACTATACAACAATCTTTCGCTTTCAAAACCTGTGGTGGCTGAAAAATAACCTCCAAAATTTTTCTGGAGTATCGGTTGCGGGTTGTAGTACCAACAGCACAAATCAGTTGGCTTGACAGGGGTATATTTGTCTATGGTAGGCATAAGGCATGGCATGCATGGACTATGGCATCTATCTTATGTTAGGTACACACGGCTACACATCAAGCTATATTTTTCCAGTTTTAGCTGACCTCGCATTGTATAAGTATTTCGTACAATCAGAAGTCAGCTTATATTGGTAATTAATAGCTTGATGTGTAGCCGTGCGTATACACACAGACTCGCTGGCGATTTCAAAATCACACAGATTTTAACAGAAGATTTATTACTAATTATGTATGGACGTGAGATTTTGAAATCGCCGGTGAATAAAGTCACTGAGTGAGTATGTCGCACTAAGCTTGGTTTTAATAATATTCGCTGGCGACATCGACACTGCCTAAAGTGCCACAGTCCGATACCGCTTGGTAAAACTGGTTGTCAGACTTTTAGGCTTCCAACTACTATGCCTGTAGTCATGTAATTACTGTCAAAGATCTACTAATGAAAGCATGTTAAGCCTTTGGTCCCGCCATACGTAAGAATTTGTGATAGTTAAAAGCAAGAAGTAGGGCCCCGGCATGATGTTTTTTCTATGTTACCAGACTAAATAATATCTTCAGTTGTACCAATCTGCCAAAAGAAATGCGTTTACGACTTGCGTCGTTCATCTCGGAATGACAGTTGTTTTGTGGTTATAAAGATAGATAGAAAATTCTATCTCTATCTCTTCAAACTTCAACCACCACCATACGCAATCCGGGAAGAGTTGTTGCCTGTGAAGGATGCCTTCAGCTGCGAATGCAAAGTCTGAGAAGCCACCCTCTTCGGAGGCTATGGACAATTCTCCAATACGACAAATTATGACGATTCTTGAACACAAAATCCGTAATTTGGAGAAAAGAAAGGTATGTACTATGCTATTAGTCAACAGTTACGAACCGATTCATTATAAAGATTCCCTGTTTTTCGAGAAGCCGTTATCCATGCGAAGCTTAATAAGTTTTGGCGTGGTCTAAGACCGCGTATCATTTTGCCCGCTCATAGCGTAAAATATTGCCGCAGACTTGACGCCATTTTCACACATGTGCTCATGGTATGTTGACGATACAATAAACCATGACGCCCTACAGTTTACATTTTACTAATTCATGTAAAATAAAGTATTAGAGGAAGCTCATTCTCCGAATTACCGACCAGCATTATCATTTACCAGTTTAGCTATATAAAGCGCATGATAAACAATGTTTTTATACATAATATCAAACTTGATTAAAATAATCAGCCTTTAGTATCATTGTTTATTAATAACTTTAAGTATAACAACATTGTTTTTTTTTTATCCTAGGCTTATTGGAGGCACATTTATTTAGTTTCTATGTCTTATGGTAGAAAAAGAAGGTTTTATTGTTTAGGCTCTAAACATAGGGTCTGTTGTATATTATACACATATGAAGCTTATTTATTTTGTTAAGTATTGTATAGCTTTGAAACACAAACTTGTACAGTTTATTACATTTAAAGTTATTTAGGTAAAAACTAGGAAAAAGCAATTTTTGTAAAGCTACTAAAATAAAATAAACAAATTGATCAAGCTTATAAATGTTTGAGCACTGTATTTTTGTATTTTGAGAACATATTAATACTACAAACTTATTATCAAATAACAGTACAATTGATTTTTAAAACACATCTTAAGCAATATGTAAGAAATTAAGTAAAGATTTTTTATTTCATGAAGTTGGGTCAAGTATAGGAACTGGTGTGCAATTACTGATTATTTATACTTTTAGCACACAAAATGAACAGAGGTGGACTTAATGTCTTAGGCATTTAATTTTTTTATTGTTTGTTTGGATACACAAGTAAATACTGGAGTTAAGTGGACACTCAACACCAGGGTCAATCACAACCAACCAAACCAGTGCTTACAGACGTAAGCACTTGTTTATAAGTATGCACTAATTTATAATGATAATGACAACTGTTAGAGAATAGTTTATCAGCAGTGGCATAAACACAAGAACATCACATAATATCACCATCACCACCATAACCACCATAATATCATCATTTACATAATATCTGGGTCCTTTTTATTGAAGGCCAGTTTTAACTATCTGGAATCGAAGCACAGACAGGATGATGATAATGATGTGGAAAATGTAGTATTTCTAGTGCAAATAACATTCTGGATGAACTCAATTTATTATTAAGTGCTACTGCAATTTTAAATTTGTTACAGAGCAAGCTGACATCGTATCGAGACTTGCAAAAAGCTGGAAAAGAGCTGAATAGTGATCAGAAAGTGGCAGTAGCTAAATATGATGAGGTTGCTCAAACGCTGGAGTTTGCAAGGGAGCTGTCTAAGCAAGTCACATCAATAGCTACCTCCGCTGAGCGAGAGGCTAAAAAACAAGCAAAAAAGGTACATCATTTATTTTCATAACTGTCTCATGAACTTAGCATAGCATCAATAAAAACAGTGTAACAAAAGAGTTTAAAACAGAATAAAGTAGTATTCGTTTTGCAGAAGCACTATATTATTATACAAGTAACATATAAATTCTAATTGTGATTTCTATACAACAAGACACTCAATAATATGCCATAATTATTGTAATACAGGATGCGTGGGTTCGGTATGCAGCAGAAACCAGCAAAATTCGGGAAGTTTTACTTATTTTGGATTGTCTTAACCAAATGGGAAATGCAGAAGCTAGAGATGACTTTCTCAATGGAGCCAATGGTGCAGCAAAGCTTACAGAAGAGGATCTCAAAATTCTAGATGATCTGTAAGTGTCATTTTAAATTATATTATAATACATTTACAATTTTAACAGGCTCCAGATGCCAGAATGAAATAACATTAATATTTGTAATAATGCACTTAGGATATAAGTGAAAATCATGGATCATAAGCACACACTCTCTTTACTTTAAACCTTTGTGTGCTTATGACCACATTACCACACGAGTATACGCGATTCAGCGTCACCGACCGACTGGAGCCGAGTATACCTGATGCAGCCTCACTGTCCTGAGCATGACGGTTCAGTTTCGTTCACTGTTCAGAAAAAGCTCAAAGTGCGCCTAAAGATGTTTTCACTTTAAAATGTCATACAGTGCCAGTGGCATTCTGGTATAAATCTCAAAAGCTACTTACCCTACTGTTTTTTCCAAAATTACAAAATTCAAATGTATTTTTCAGGTACCCTGAAGTGACACCCAAGCATGAAGTCAATGAAGAAGGTCAACCTGGATTCCATATTCAAACTGCAAAAGCTGCTGATCATCTGTATGCTATCATTGACTCCAGGCCTAAAGAAATATTGGGCACCACTTATACTCATATCAAGGAGATTGTGAGCGCCGTTCACGAATGTGGCTACTTTGACCGTTCAGCAGATATTGTAGCATCAGAGATAGAAGAGAGTCATGTTCTTGTACCGGAAATGGAGCCTGTGGAAGTGGTGGACAACGAGGTGGAGGCCGAGGTCGCGGGCGCGTACCCGCCGGGCGTGCTGCCCGTGCCGCCCGCGCCGGCCGTCGTGCCCGCGCCCGCCTACCCGCTCCGGCCGCTGCCGCCTATCACGTTGCAAGAGGTCGAGCATGCGTATTTCGCCCAGCAATATCCACAACAGAGACCTATCGCTGAAGTAATAGGGTCTCAGAATTTCTTCTTCCTGCAAGAATCTGAGCTAGACAGCCCCGTCGGCACGCCGCAACCACCGGTGATTCCCAATCAGCCGTCGCCGCCTGGGCCGATTCCAACTCAGACTTTCACCAACCAGCACTTCGTCCAGCTGCCAGGCGGGCGCATAGCCGAGCCCGGCACGCTGCCCATGCCGCCGCAGCCGCACTTTCCGCCGCACCCCGAGCTGGCCGGCTTCCCGCCCGGCGTGCCGCTGCCGGGCGTGCCGGGCGCGCACGCGCACGTGGCGCCGCTGCAGGCCCACGTGCCCGCCCTGCAGGCGCCGCTGGTCGGCCCGCAGTCCGCGCCGCCCATGTTGGACGAGCGTCCGGGCGTGTCTCCCTCGGACGACAAAAATGACGATGAAATTAAGGAGGGTGGAAGTCCCGATCGTGACGATGGTGGAGAACGTAAAATTCACGGACAAGGTGACGGCCAAGCTAGGTACCGGCGATTCGGAGAGAGACGCGGCGGTGGCGGAGGCGGTGCCAGGGGCGCTCCGAACGGACATCGCGGTCGCGGCGCATTCCAGAATAGACAAGGAGATGGCGGTTACCGCGGTAGGCACCCCGGTGACTACCAGGGAAGATCCGGGAAGGACGGCTACCAGAGCAGGCAGTACGACGGATATCAGAACAGACATAACAAAGACAGCTACCAAAGTCGCGGAGGAGACGATCGCGATGGATACTACGGCAACGGTGACACAGGCGATAGTCACCAGCAGAATGAAAATGGTGGTCGTGACAGATACAACGATAACCAGAGCTACCAGGGCGGCTTCAAGGGCCGTGGTAGAGGGGGACCTCGCGGAGGAGCTCGCGGCACGACGCGGCCTCCTCGCCCGCAGTACACCCGCAAACCGGAAAAAGTTGAATAGTTCATGTGGATCTCGACGGTGTGCTGCATTAGCAGCATCACCACGATATAAATGTATTATGACGGACAAATTCATTCGTGGAAGGCAGATTTCACCGGCAACAACGCGCTGTGGTAACAATCGAGAGATTATGGTATAAAAAAAAAATAAAAAAAAGAATTAAAAAAAAAAGTAAAATATTAAAACTTGAAACTGAATAAAAAATAAGTTACTTGAGTTTAGATGTATGATATATGCAGTTATTAATACTTACGTAATTCTAGATTCTTGTATAAGTTATGTCACGTAAGTGACGATAGTGACGCGGTGCGAGAGGCCGCTCGTGGCCGCCGTCATCGCTCAGTACCTCGTGCGTGCCTCGTCCTCGTGATAATATAAGTACAGGAGATGTGCACACAACTGACTAAACACTGTCATCCGGGACCTTTTTCCAAATCACATTGATCTTTGTACTTTTAATACAGTTGATTTTAAAATAGTAATTATAAATGTGTTAAGATACTATATACATATTTGTTTCTCATAAAACATCAAAAGTATATTATTATTATAAAGCTTTCATCTCAACAACATATAGCTATAATTTTGCTACTATTCCTGCGCAACTTTTTTGAGTTTTGTTTTTAATTATATTGGAATTGAACAGGTACGCGATACCTAATACCTATCTTATACCTGTTGACATTTTACGTTTTAAGAAACTGAACTGGCCATATCACATTAATTATGCATGTAATAGTGTAACTAGAATATGTTCAGATCTATTCGTGAATAGCTCTACTTGATTTTGCTTGTAATTATTTATCGTTCAAATAGAGCTATTAACGTTAAATTGATCAGATGTAAAGATGTTGTGGTATTTGGTTCCCCTGAATTATTTTTGTTTGTCTTGTCCAGGCTTTTTACATATTCCTTAACATTGTTCTCAATAGAGGATGTGTGCAAGCAAATTAAAAGTATTCTATAAAATTAAAACACATTTTATTCATTCATATCTTATCTCACGTAACAAATTCCCAGTAAAACTTGCAATCATTTAAAAGATTCTTGGGTTCGATTCCCAAAAGTACAATAGCAAAGAGTGTTGTTGGGTTTTTCCATCACAAAAGCCAATGCGCGAAATGTGTGAAGCCCTGCGTGCCATTTTTGTTCTTGGCGGACACCAATGAAACTTAAGAAGTCTGCCCACTACACTGCATCATACCATGACCTTGTTAGGAACCTGTCGGGCAAAAAATATTCTTTGTTGTATAAAGTATGAGACTGCCCCCTAGACTGTTCCGTGTCCAACCAACGCCATCGCGTGCCATGCACGGAGCGTTCACAATACGCTAGGCACGCGATGTTGCCAAACTGATGCGGCGAAATGGTGAACACACCGGTAAGTTATTACCGGTGTGTGGCGCATACGATGGGCGTTATAAACGGACAATTTTCTAATTGCCATCGTATAGGTATAAGAAATAATTTTCTCAACAAAAGTATTCGCTCACTCTTCCTGATGCATCTGCCCCTCGCGAAAACTGGTACATACAATCGTGAGAACGGGAACCATACGGATATGACACGCGGATGATACGGTCACTAAAACCGTTATGCACGGGTACGTTGTAGTGGGCATAGTACTCCGTTTCATTCTTTTCGTGCCTGATTTACAGCACGTTCATCGTAAGGTGTTCAATGTTACGGGTTTGGTTTCCGCACTTAATCCTTCAGGTGGACCATTGTGCGTGCATGGCGGCCGTCGGTGGTTATTCCAACCAGCCTACCTCCCTCCAGAAGCTTATTAAGTCTCCTGGTCTGTTGAGAAGATCTGGGTGTCCCGAGGGTTTCCGACCTAATCTGGGTGACGCCTTTGCACTCAAAGAGCACATGCGCGACGGTCTCATCAGCCTCCATGCAAGCCCTGCACAGGGGGCTGTCCGTTAGGCCTATCGTGTGGCAGTGTTTGTTTAGTGTGCAGTGTCCCGTGATGGTCCCCGTCATCAGGCGCAGGCCTTTGCTGTCCAGGCGTAGTAATCTTTTGGTTACCTTGCCATCTAATGATGGCATGGCTTCCTTGGACTGCCTGCAGCCCGGTGACGAGGACCATCAGTTCTCTGCTTGTGTGTGGGTGTGCTTCTGTAGCCACCTGCGTAGTTGATTGAAGGGGATGGGCACGACTGGTTCCGGTCCATAGACTGACGTGCTGGATGCCCTTCTGGCCAGCTCGTCAGCCGCGTCGTTATATACCTAGTGATCCACTGTGTCCTTTTATCCATTGTAGTGTCACTGTGTTGCGGTTCGGTACAGTTACCTGTTCAAGCGCCTTGTGACATTCTAGTATTAGATTTGATGTGATGCATTCCTTCTTTAGGGATTGGAGGACTGAGGCGCTGTCAGAGAGTATACGAACATGAGTGTCCGTAACTCTCCTGGCTGCTATAGCATGGGCCGCTTGTATTCTATCCACACACTCTGCTTGGTAGACCATGTTGAGCATTCCTAGCGGGCTGGATATGTTTATGTTGAGGTCGTGTGAGAAAACTCCGACTCCAGTTCCGCAGTCGATCTTTGATCCGTCAGTGTAAACTCTCAGCTCCTTCGGGCCTGAGTAGTCGCACTGCTCCTCTTTGAGCACTATGTTGTAATGCTTTTGGAAGCAGTATTGCTTAGGGGCTTTGTCGCAGGATGATGCCATCATTGGCTGCCGTTTAATCGCCTCGTCCTTTAGGCGCATGTACTTGATCCTCGAGTCTTTGTTAGAGTTCCTGTTATATGGAGTCTGAAGGCAGACAGGGCCGCCTCCTTCCGCACGATAAGGTGTAGGAGGGGCAGCCCAAGCATAGCCTGTAGGGCAGCGGTGGGTGCAGTTCTCATGCAGCTAGTGATTGCCACGCAAGCAAATCGCTGCAGCTTTTCGAGATCTCTTTGGGCTGTGCTCAGGTCTGTTCTGGGCCACCAGACTAGTGAGCCGTATGTGATAATTGGTCGGATAACTGTGGTGTAAAGCCAGTAGGTGACCTTGGGGTTAATCCCCCAGTTTTTCCCAAGCATTTTCTTGCATTGCCACAGGGATATGCTATGGCCTTTGTGGTGATGTAGTTGGTGCGTTTTGCCCAATTCAGCTGTTTGTCCAAAAAGATGCCCAGATATTTGGTTTCCGTTGATAGGGTAGTGACAAAGAATCGTGGAAGTTTTAGTGTAGCAAGTTTCCTCTTTTTTATGAAGAGGATCAATTCGGTTTTTGTTGGGTTCACTGATAGTTGGTGTGTACTGCACCAGTTCTCTACTATCTTCAGGGCCTGGTGCATTAGGTTGCACAGGGTGTTTTCGTGGGTGCCATTTATTATTAGGGTTAGAACATCGGCGTAGCCTACGGTAAAGTAGCCTTTATCGTTTAGTGCTTTTATCAGGCTGTCTACAACCAGATTCCATAGAAGTGGTGAAAGGACGCCCCCTTGCGGGCAGTCCTTTGCCACAATGGCCCTTGTGGTGTCGTTTACGGTCACTTGTACAGCTTGTTGCTTAGCTCTCTGTTCGAGCATATTAGTAATCCAGCCGCTCAGAGACGGATTTATACCATGTCTGTCTACAGCCGTGCTGATACTTTTGAATGTGGTTTTGTCAAAGGCGCCCTCAATGTCAATGAAAGCGGCTAGTGCTGAGCATTTGTGGTCCACTGCGCATTCAATATGACAGCCTTGTTAAAATTATTGCACAGCAATTTAATAAGGAAGCAGTCGCGATATTGTAAACGACGACAATATACGACATATTCAGACGCAGTTGTTAAATGCAGAAATCTCAGTAGGTTACGCCCTCGAGAAATTGCGCTGATTTTCCTTTTTATTTTTATTTTAGAATAAATGGTTTTATGTTCAAGTTATAAAGAAACAAATTAGTTTAGAAATAAAATTAGTTTTTTTAAAGTAGGTATTTACGATAGTTACACGGGCTATTTATTTTTTCCCTTCTAACAACTCAATACTGAAGTAGTAGGAAGGGTAATAAAAATTAACGGTATTACAACTGGTAGTAAAACTGGTAGTAACTAGGGCAACAAAGGGTTGAGCACATAGATATCCGTGGTTGAGAATGACAACAAAGGAAATTTTTTAATGCAGTAAAGCTTAAAAATCCCTGGGCGAGAGGAGAGACTCCAAGACGGTTGCCACCTCGAGCTCGATGTGGAGGTCAGCCAGACTACACGCCGTTTCTTTGTGACTAGTACGGGGCTCGCTCATGATTGTAAAGGCACGGAAATAGGACTCCGGATGTCCACTTAGCGACACTCTGAATTTCAAATCATTTAGGTATTTCAGTTTGTTGAACGTCAAAATTATAAAAAAAAACATAAAAAAACTTGTAGCCCCTTCCAAAAGGTAGTTTTGTTTGAAGAAGGGGCAAGAAACTCCATACTTAGGTACTCTTATGACGACTACAGCACGTAGAGTAGGCAAGTGCTGCTTGGAAGCCAAAAGCTCGCTCTTGAGTGTAATGAGCGCTATAAGCTAAAACATTATTGAAAGAGTCACGGTGGCCAGGGAAGTCGACTAAAGTCTTTCTTAAACCAAAAACTCGAGCGACTTCATAAGAGAGCTTAAATGTCCAGCGATTTTGAACCATGTGCGATGCAATTAACTCATAAGGTAATAATTGTAACATTTACACACCCACCTCACATCCCATGTCAATTATCTTGTATGCTACCTAAGTTGAGATATTTGATTTTACTTTCTAAGCATCGACTATCATTGTGCTAATCGATCTATCACCTTTTATCAGGCTTATTGACGACAATAGTCCTGTTAGTAATCATAGATCAATCCCAGTACAACATCACATGGTCATTTTCGAGAACTGGGTGAGGCACATACTTGTAAATGTAATACGGTACCTCAGCTCGGAATCCACAAGTTGTATTTCAAAGCAAGTTGGTGAATAATCCTGGCTACTTGGTTATGCCTGTGCAAGTACTCACCATTAGCCAGACGAGAACAACCAGAAATAATATGTCTGATGGACTCACCCGGACTGTGCTGGGCTTCTACAAAGGGACCTGGAGAATAAGTCTAACCCTGCGTCCTAACCGAAAGCGACTACAGCACAAGTACACGATCGTCAGGCTCGTTTTATGAACATGACATACATACGCGACTTGATTAATCAATCAAGTCGCGTATGTCGCTTTCGGTTAGGGCGCTAGGTTAGGCCGCGTCCTAACCGAAAGAAATATTTGCGCGAGTACACGATCGTTGCGCTCATTTATAGTAAGAAGTAATCAATCTAGCACAATTTTTAGAGAATATGTAAGGATCAATACATTATCCATACAAAGTCGCTTTTCTTAGCCGTAAAATACATTGTGTTATGGGATACAAAGGTACTATAACGTGCGGCTAGGATTTACCAAAGGGATAAGCTGTATTTTTATCATGTGTTAAGCTGTCACAGACACCATCATACAGTGCCGACTGCCGCATGTTTAGATAGAGCACAGAAATCTCGGATGTTTTGATATGTCACCATTGCACCCGTGCGAAGCAAGGACGGGTCGCTAGTAGTCACGAACACTAATAGGTCCACACTTGGAAACTTTCAATACCGGTAAAACGGGGTGAATAGGGATGCAGGGGTGAATCGGGAGGAACCTTTAAAATGGATTTGTACTTTTAAAATAATATAGTTTGTTGCTAACAAGGGGGCCTAAAAGGCCACTTTGGCAGAATCATAATATGATAACAATATGAATCATATCAAAAAAATCGTAAAATGGTCACAAACTGACAATTCATAATATGATCTGTGTGCTATTCATATCACAATGAAATAACATTTAAACTGTAGAAATAAAAAATAAAAACCAATTTGATTAATAAAAACTGTAATGAAAAAACCGATAAAATTACTGTTTTTATTTTTTTCATGCGGCAATGTTTACACCAAATATAAAATGAAATTTTACGAAAATTAGAGGAATTGCTAATGATCTGCTGGGAATTCAGGATATGAATAGCTTTTAGAAGTATTGCTTAAAGTGGCCTTTTTAGGCCCCCAGGACTCTTAATCTATAATTAAAAAATAGTAAACACGTTAGTCTTTTCTGGCAACAAACAATATTATTTCAACGTTAAAATCCATTTTAAAGTTTCGTCCCGATTCATCCCTGCATCCCTATTCATCCCGTTTCACGGTAGCGATTTTTGCGTGAAATAACGAAAACAACAATGAAATAAGACACATTGCAAAAACTTATGGGTTCGAAAATACTATGTTCGTAACAACATAACATTTTATTCAAGAATAAATGAGTAAATCGCATTTGAATTAAGCCAAGTGTATATATACTTATGGTCGTGACTGTACATGCATTAATAAAACAAACGTATTAGCTAGTAATAGGTTTTATTCGATAAAATTGCCGTTATGTCTTATAGTAAGAAATGGTATTAAAACAAATAGACCTATACCTGTCCAATCTGAACAAAATAAATAAAGTTCTCTTTAACTTTAATTACCAGACAGAACCTGTTATTTTTACAATGCTATATAACTAGTATGAGACTACACTGTCGTAGTCATATTATTAAAAACCTATACAACCTAAAGCAATTATACAAAATATCTTTTCATAGTGTACTTATATTTAAAAATAGAAATATAATATCGTCACACTTTGTTCATTTATAAATTATAGGGCAGATAAAAACAGTCGTGCCAAATTGTAATAATCACTTAAAAAGTATAGGGGTAATTTTATACAAAAAAATTGAATTGAATACAAAAAAGTTCCAGGAATGTGTTACTTCGAATTTGAAAATCACAACAGACCGTAAATTAACTAAGCCAGATATATTGTCCTTAATTGCCCCTTAAAGATAACGTAGGGTGAGATCATTAAGACTGTGATAAGTGACACATTGTAATCACCGCAATTTACAATTACGAATAGCTTTTCACCAATGGATCATTTCTTTAAAGTATATGATAAAATATTGCAATAATTAATGGCGTAGCTGCAATGAGCTGCGTTTAATATTTTCTTCATTAGACCATTTTAAAAATGAGATGACATGTACCTAAATATAAAAGGTAGCAGTTTGGCAGTCAGATCTATTCATATAGTCAAGCTGCATACATGTCGATAACTGTAATTTGGTCACCTAGAAAACGGCATTAAAACATTTTATACAGAAGTCTTAGTCGACGCTACCAGCAAGTAACTGCAGGCCATCTGCCAATTTATATATAGGTCTTAAAACAGTGCGATTACCAGTTTACTATGTATATACTTTTGCTGGGCGTAAACCGCAGGTCATACGGCAAGCCAAAGTAACTAAAACTAAGTTAGCTTAAATCGTGACGTGGTCAGGACTTAGGGTACATGCCAACGATGCCTCACTGCGATACCTCGCGATCACGATGCATTTGTTTCACATGGAGGTGACATCGAGGTAGCGAGCTAAACCGCGATCACGAGGTATCACAGTGATGCATCCTCGGCATGTATTACCATTATTACCCTTACGTATTGCTTAAACTTGGTCACATAATATAAGGATCTTACATCTTCGGTCAAGTCGGTTTCTAATTAAAATTTTAAGTTATGGACCTATCGTAGGTGTATTAAAGAATCGACATGGATACTACTAGACATGTTGTAAATAAACGACTACAAATATACAACCTTTATTGAGTTTAGAAGTCAAATAAAGAGTAACTTTATATTCTGTTCATGTAATATAATATTTTTAATGAGTAATAATTACATAAAATCATATTCTTTAATTATATAACCTTTGTAGATTAACAATACATACAAATGAGTTTACGAACCTTTTACATTTAGCAGTTACAGTAATTAGGCCCTAAAATAAATGAATATCACAAAAAGAAATTGTTTTTTTTTTATTATCAACTTTTCATCAGCTCCTATTTTAATGTGTCGTCTATTCTGTCTAATCTAGTCTATTGGTTCATGGAAGTTAAGAGTACCTATGTTTTCATATGTCTGTGTTGATGTAAACTTTGTTCAAATATGTAGTACTTTTAAATTAGTCCAGCAAGATATACTTTACTGCATTGACGGCCTTAACGACCCTAATCAGGCCTGACAAAGTAATGTCAGCTGTACTTCTGAAACTAGTATACTATGTACTTACAATTTATTATAGTTTTATTGCGCATTATTTCTCTTTACGGTGTATCAACACATCGTAGTAGTTATTGTAATCTTATAGCTTTCAAGGAAATATTCCTTAGCTCTTACTTATGCACCTACCGTATGATCATATCACACTCAAAGTAAGAGGCGCATAACCCAGTCTTATGGGGATACTAGCGATAACCTAAAACCAGTAAGTGTAGTGACTTAAGCGAATAACGGGGTTACAGTAATTTAGTTTTACAATTTGCTACAGGTCAATCAGGGTAACCCTTAATTGATATGTTCGTAAGCTAAGGCCGCCTTCGGTTTATGAATATCTATTACAATCATTTACATGAGCACAGAAAATAAAATTATGTTCCCAGCACAGTAAATGTCAACAGATTCAGGAAAAGCAAGCATTAAATGGCACCAGAGTATTTTCAATAAATACTAAGTAACAGCCAATTAATTCAATAAGACGTAAACAATATTTGTGGTTTGTTTAAAACTAGAAAAAGATCCGCCAAGGTTTAAATTTGAAACATTATAATTAAATGCTAAAAATTATAATACAATACAAAACAATTACATACAGCACGTTTTCACCTGTATAAAAATGAAATGAAAATATTGTCCTTACAAGATATTTACTAGAGGCTGCACAGGCGCGCGAGGTGTCGCCAACGTTAAATCATTTGTCGGGTCATTGCGTGCCGAAGCTTGCGCTCCCACGCCTCTGCCTCCGCCCACGAGTGTCGCACGTCTCGGAACAGCTGGAAAAGGGCGATATTTATCTGTAGGTGCGCCTCATTACGCTTAATAATGGTCGACTTTAACCGAACATCAATCAATATGCCTAGCCTTTTCTCAACTATGTTTGAGTCGGCTTCTAGTCTAACCAGATGCAGTTGAATACTGGACCAACTTCAACCGCACTTCGCCTTCAACTGCATCTGGTTAGACTTTTTCTGGTTGACATTTTTAACCCCCGACACAAAAACGACGGGGTGTTATAAGTTTGACGTGTCTCTCTGTGGCATCGTAGCTCCCGAACGGATGAACCGATTCTGATTTTGTTTTTTTTTTTGTATGAAAGGTTAATTAGTCGAGAGTTTTCTTAACAATGTTTGTCGGGGGTTTTTTTAATTTTTTTACATGAAGCGACTGCATACCTTTGATTGAACATGTAATATATACGTGTCGCGTATTCTAAAGACAGGTTAATACATATAGAAGGTGCCACCCCTTTACGACAGTATGATATACGTATTAAGAACGATGTCAAGAGGGTGCACATTCTGATACGCCCTAAAAATATTTCTAAATTAGAAAGTTTTTTAGGGCGTATGATGTTGTATGATGTTAGTAATACTAACATCGTCAATCCAAATGCAAAGCCTTATGGATTTGTCTGCTAGGATATTATTAGGTAAAAAATCTAGTCATGAATAGAACCAATCTCAGAATGGATATTTTTCTCAAATAATAGCATAAATAAATTATTAGTGTGGTAACAGTGCCAAAATAATGGCAACTTACCTGAGAAAGCCATACTTCGTCAGCCAACAACTCGTTCAGAATCACAGTCGTGTCTTTACTGGGGTTTTGCATCCTTTTCTCGGCGACTCGTTTACTGCACTCCGCGTACATTAGATACTTTTGATGGGATATCCTCGAATATAGCTGCACCCGACTACAACACGTCGCACATACGAGGAACTCCTGAAAACCCAACATAATATGTTTATAACGAAGGTTCCCTAATTCTTGTGAGCGTTGAAGCTTCCGCGTAAGAGGAAGCTTCAACGATCAACATTGATTGATGCAAAGGAAAACTATCTTATATAATCAGACCTGGAGCCAGGTAACTACCCTAACACACATGAACTGAAAGTGATTTACCGAACATCAAATTCACTCCACCAGCCCTTTTTGTCCGCCACACCGTTTTACTCGTGGAACATTGAGCGACTGGTGGTGAGCGATAGGTTACTTAGCGCATGCATCAGTTTGCGCAGTGCGTTGACTAGCAAGTGGCAGTGTACAGTTAAGTTTTTTATATCTTCGTCAGTTTTTTTTTGTTTTCAAATTCTTAACACATCATATCTTTTGTTGCCACTTGCAGAGATTAGTGCGTTTAAACAAAACACAAGCCTTTTTTCTTTATTATATTAGTATAACCTATAGATAATTTTTTTTTCTAAATGTAATTGTAAATTTGTCAGGGTAACATTTTCAATTCGGTCTGATATGTAAACGGGATAGCTGAATGTCATTCTGCGGTATTGACATTGCGACGCAATAATAATGCCGAGTCGGTAAAGTAGACTATGTGCAACGAGCAGATAAAAATATTCCTCAAGGTGAAGAACATATTTTGGATGTGACTGTACATACCTTCTCGTAGGCGAGGCGCGCATCGGGCTGGACGGGCTCGAGCGTGGCGGGGTTGTAGGGCTGGCCGTACAGCAGCAGGCGCGCCACGGCGGCGCGCGCGCAGGCCCGGCACGCGCCCGCGCCCGCCGCCACGCTGAGGCCGGGCCACGTGCCCACGGCCGCGTCCAGTGCGCGCGCGCCGCCCGCGCCGCCCGCGCCCGCGCCGCCCGACACGCGCGCGCGCATCGTCTCCGTCACCTCGTCGACCGTCTTCACGTTCGATAGAAAGTATTCGTCTGAAATGTGACGGTGCAGGTAGGCGTAGGGCTCACTCAGCGCGACGGCAGCGCGACCGAGGGGCCCGCGCTGCTGAAGCGCTGCTGTCGTGCGGCAAAATCTCACAATGGATTCCGACAACTTGTGACGGTCGTCATGCACCGCCGAGCGGTCGCGCGACAGCAGCGCTGCAGGCGCGCTGCGGTTATTGTATGGAACGAAACTTTTATGCGACGATCGCGCTTCGGTCGAGCTGCGGTCGCGCTGCTGTCTCGCTGCAACAATTGCTTAAAATGAAAGCACCAATATCGGCACCGATTAACGCGACGCTGGGCAATTACTTATGTGGTGTATTTAATACAACAGCTGTGTTAGTCACGCTAAAATATCAGATTCTCTTCACCCATTGTATTAGGTACGAGATAACTAAATAGATGTTTTAAATGTTTCTTTGTATTTTTAATTTAAAATAAAATATAGTAACTTTATCATATGTTATTTCCAGTTTATAGGTACTAAGTATGTCTTGTTTCTTAATGGTAACCTTTCCCTTAAAAGATGCAGTCTTGTACAAAATACATAAAAACAGAGTCATAAAATACAACGATTACCTTGTTCTTGAAATATTTCCGTAAGAAAATTGGGATCTAATGCGTGTGATATTAACGTTTGAATGTAGACTTCAAAGTTTTCCTGGTACATTTGAGTCTCCAACATTCTTTTCTCGATAAAACTACAGTCATCGATTGGTAGTTCACTTCTAACTAACTCGACTATTGTCTCCAAATGCGTCTGTGACCTTACTTTTACTGGGACTTGTGTGTATAACTTTTTATTATCTGGGTTCCATACAGTATACTGTAAAAAAAAAGTACTATAAATGTCTGTTTCAAATAGTTGCAGATTCAGTAAAGTACACGGTCATGGTAACAATTTGACATGGACAGCGCCTTTATGTCGTAGCGGTAAGGGCGAATTTCGTAATTCAAGTGTCACCGTAGAGGTGTGGTTGACCGTTTCTAGTTTAAGTACGTACATTTTAGTAAAAATGCACATTCGATACTTACTGTAGAAATATTACGATATAAAACTTTTCCATTTTCTTCAAATGGTTCATATTTTTGCAGTAATGTCTTGCCATCCACCCTCCACATTGCTGGCCACATTTCATTCAATTCCGATTTTAATGCTATAAATTCACCAGACTGAAAATACAGAGGAGAGGGTGTTATTGTCGCGTATTTAATTCAAGTAAAACGAACATTTCATTCAATACAAAAGTAGTCCCTAGCAGTTATTAGTAGCATGCTACCGACCTGTTTCGACCAAACAACTACAAAAGACCATATTATGCGGTCAGGACTTGGATAGGTGACAGATTCTTATGAAGCAAAACCGCAATTGTGTTCTTTTTTGACACCACCCAGACTCCCTTTACCCTATTTACCCACGCATTCGTTTGTACTTCTGCGAAAAGGGACTCTCAGCCTCCAACTGGTACTGTGGCGTAATCACTACATCACTGTCGCAATTACTTATTCTAATCACCACATCACTGTCCCAATTACTTATTCTGTATGAAAACAAAAGTGATACATGATTCATACCTGATAGGGCATTTCTTCTATCGGTCTCGAATTGTCTACTTGCCCACTACTGGAAACTTGATGGTGCGATTTTATATTATGTTGCATATTTCTGTTCGCCTTATTGTCGTTTTCTGTTGTCCCATATAGCCCATAACCCATGTTAGCCCCATGTGCTGCAACTAAAATATTGAAAATACAAATCAAGCTGGAAGCTTGAATATAACTGGAATCGGTTCGTAATAGCTGATATCTAAATAATAAATCAATGAAATATATAAAAAAAATTAACACCCACCAATAATGTTCACAGGAATACTTGTTCTGAAAATCTTACATATACGTGGGACTAAAAACTTCTCTATTGAAGTGAATTGGTATAAAATCTAGGTACCTTATAGTTTAAAACTAGTATTCAGGATTATAAAAATAATCAAATAAATTTTTAGAATTCATCCCCTGATAAATCAGGTTTCTGTTCTTGCTGAAGAATCTGAAAACTTCATTATATCGAAACTTAAGAAAGGCACACTTTTTTTTTTGGCCTTGTTTATTTTATTAATTATTCTTCCTTTAAAATCTAATTAATGCTTATCTATAAAATCAATGATGCTAGTAATGACTTGTTAAAATACATAATTATGAGATAAAGGTAGGATAGGTACAGGAAAAGGATAGCCAATTGATGAATGGATTCATCATGTGATAACATGTACACACGTTACAGTACTGGATCTACATTTAAAAATAGTCAGTAGACTTTTAAAAAGCTACTTATTTCTCATATGCTTCAGTAGCTACATCATTCTCATTATGGTTGTACATGTTATCCCTATTTTGGCGAAGTGAGGGGTGCTACCAGGAATAATTACAAATTAAAATTATTTAACACATTATCGGTCATATACTCATGTTTATTTTATGTCTTCTCCTATTATACAAAATTATTTACATAAAATATTGAGAGTTGTGCATAAACAAATAACAATTAAATAGAAATACAAAAAACTTATGTTCAGGGCATGGCCTTCTAATACATTATCTCGTACTTACTTATAGCTGTCAATGTATTATGCAATTAATTTCCCTTATAATATAAAATCACTTTCAGCTATATAGAATATGCATACACTATTGTAAGTACTAACTAATCTCAAATACTGTAAAATACAATACATTATTTATATGTACAACAGACACCCACTGGTATGAATTCCATAAAAAAATATACCATAATTTTGGAATTATTAATGGTAGCACCCCTTCAATAGCGAGTATGACAAGAGTCACAAATTCTACAATTTACAATAAAATGGCACTAATAATGTGTCATTAACAACAATTTAGGTGAAATCTTGTTACAGACTAACCCTAAAAATATCGACGTTTACTAGGATAGGTACATCACATTTCTTTCACAGAAAATATTTACAAATAAGATATATGTAATCATAATCATAGATTTCATCTAATAAAAATTTACATTATCACAGTTAAAATGTAACAAGTTTTCACGATATCCTGCTCAAAAGGCAGTTAGCTTGCTCCTGTCATACAAGCTTCAGGGCTAGCTCTTCACCATCGCGCTCTACTTCTTAAATGGAAATCTAATAAATTGAACGCACCTTCGTCGGGCTGGTGTTGATAATAGTATTGTTGCTGTGGCGCTGCCTGCAGCGACGTCACGGGCGGCGGCGCAGGAGGTCGTGGCTTCTTAGGCGCGGCCGGCTGGGGCGCAACTACCGCCGATGGCGTCGGCTTATTCATACTTGTTCGACCCTTGTTCTTTCCTTTGTCATTTAGAGGCGTACTAGGCACATTGAGCACCGGCTTGTTAAGCCTTCTCGCTTCCTCTTCTGCGTCATAGGTCGCTTCCTCGCTGCCGTCATATTTACGTTTTCGATCCTTATTTAAATTGTAATAACGGGGATCGTCCAACTCTTTCGTTTGAGAGGTAAGAAGACTCGACGATGCGCCGTGTATTTGATTAGCACCCAACAAACCTGTGGCACTCATACTCGCTGAGGAGCTCATGACTGGATTACTCAGTGACATACCTGCGTTTATCACATTTGTCGACGCCATGGCTCCATTGGCACTTTGCTGTGTGGCATTTGTATCACATTTATTGTGATCATTCGGTGTATAAGGCTTACTATTTGTTGTATTATTAGTATTCGTTCTCGACCACGTGGATTTTCTGGCGCCTCTGCCGGCCGGCGGCGGAGAAGTGTCACGCTCTCCTTGTAAAAATTTCAAGTAAGAAGCCATGAATCCTGAACCGGGGCCCGTGACAGGAACGTTAAATTTTTTATCCATAATTTTTGAAGTAGCGTCTTGTGAAGTGCTGTTAATGTTCTGCTGCTGTGAAGAGGGTGCTACCGACGATGCAGTATTTGCCCGTTGTTCTGCAAGGAAACCAAGTTCTTCCTCTATATTAGGTACTACCACCTTGGGCTGTTCCTCTTCACGTGTTTCAGGCGTCGAAAAAGATGACGAGGAAGCCGAAGGTGGAGTTTCGCTAAATGACGACAGTGGTGTTAACTCCACAGAAGATTGGAAATCAGGATGAGGACCTAGGTGAAAGGGCGGAAAGTAAGTTAAGGCATGCCCATGAGGCATGAGTGCTTGATGTTGATTAGCAAAATTGGTTGCATGTAAAGGGGCCTGAGAACCGAATGCTGAAGTACCAGGGAACATTTTTGGTGGAGGAGGTGGAAGGTTCCACCTTTCAAAATCAAAATAGGTACCATTTTGCTGCTGATTACTAGTTGAACTATGGGCTGGTGGCGGAATTCTATTCGCCAAATAATCAGCCATCACAACATTAGACAATTCATTCATATTTGAATGGGGAACTGGTTTTTCAACACTCTTTCTTCTGGGAGGTATTTTGTTAGGAGCTGTTGGAGTTGTTGGAACTGTTACTGGTGGTTGGCTTTTGCTGGATTTAACATCTTGTAATTGACAACTTTGCTGCAGACTTTGCAAATTTTTTACTATACTCATGGGATCACCCCGGCAACTAGAAAGATCTTGTAAAGCTACATTATTACCATCAAAATAGTTTTGCTTATCTGGTAAACTTAGCACCCTACTGGAAGATTGACTCTGAGGAACAGATTCTTCATTATGAGTATTACTTTCTGCTATACCATTATTGTAACTATTGTTACTGCTATTACTAGAATATTTTCGAGAACCTTGACGATCACCTTCCCAACAAGTTTGGCCAGAAGGCTGTGTTTGATTTCGTTCATATCTGCTTTCACTATAGGTTTTATTTTGTTCAAGCCCTAAAGCTCTAGTTATAACAGAGGGGTAAGCTACTTGACTGTTTTGAGATGGTGATCGTGACACTGATGCGTCTAAAGGAGACCGAGGTGCAGTATTATTAACTTTATTGTAATGATCACTATGTGGTTGGGGAGAATTGATTGAGTTCATAGGACTATGGTACATTGGATAAGCAGGACTTGACCCATGATCCAGAGGAGAAGTTTGTGGGGCTGCTTGGGAGGGACTCTGTCGCCTTGGCACGACTACACCACAATCTGGGCCATTTTGAGAACTGCTACTAGAGTACCCCGTATCTGTACTGGAACTACTTTTGGCTCTAACATGATAATCTGATTCAATGTTGTTTCCACTTTGATAATGCCTAAAACTAGAGTTTTGTGCAGTAGAATATTGTGAACTATTGATCCTATTTGTCTTAGATGAACTTCCAGTACTGCTACTATAATTCAATCTACCTGGGGCATCCATTATAGAATAACTTATTGGGGATGACTGTGGCTGAACTTTTTCATTAGAATCACAACTTTTTCTTAGTTCAGTACTTAATTCTGGATATATTTTACTTTGAGCTTTTGTCTGTACTTGTGGGGCTTTTACTGTAGGAGATACAAAATTACTTATGCTATTTGTGATTTGTCTTGAAGGCTTTTCACTACTTGTATTTTTAGGAGACTGGGAATTGTAAATAGAAGCTGATGGCCTAGAGGTAGTACTGGAAGATGACCGGTAATCTTTACTGGGTGGAGTTGAGGAAGAGGTAACCGGTGGAGTTGACACTATACACGATTGCTGGGAATGAGTTGCAGTTGAACTTGCAGAACTTGAATAGGACTTACTTCCTGCATAATCCTGCTGCGATGCGAGTTGACCACTCTTTGCACTGCTTGTACTATACGAATTATCAGTCTGATTCCCAAAAGATGACGGAGATTGAAAAAATGTTGATGATGATGTTGATGTTGCTGGTTGCTTCGATGCTGTCGCCGGTGAACCAGATCTGTTTGTTTGTTTACCAGCACTTGAAATTTGAGAGTTCAAATGATTATTTAGAGTTTGTGCTGCAGCAAAATGTGCATTAAAGTTCTCATATGTTGCTGATGCTTTTGTTGTAGCTGGACTTGGAGACGAGGGCACAACACTTTCATGGGGTAAAATTCCAAATGGGCTTGGCAGTTGGTTATTTCCTTGCCAATTTAATCCAGTAGTGCTGCCTGGGGTTGATGATTGGTCAAAGAATGATGTTCCTTGTGCTGCCAATGTTTGATGTGAATAATTTTCTCTTAAGGTAGATAGTTCTGATTCCACTGAAGATTGTTTGGATGCAACTGCAGCCTGAGCTTGAGCTATAACTTGGCGATGCTGTGCTTGAAGAGAAGAACTGTAGTGTGCAGGTTTGGGATTTGCATGATGAAACAGTGGCGAAAATACTGCGTCATACCCAACAGCTGGGGGAGACAAAAATCCTGCAGGGTTGAAGGGTGAAGCAGTTGATGAGCCAAGTTGACCTGCTAATGATGCTGTAGTATGTGCTGCTTGGAGGAGCAACTGACTTGTAGTTGATGGCACTGATTGGCTGCCTAATCCAGAGCCACCACTTGCTAGGTGGTGATGAAAATCCCCACTTGCAGCACCGGCCTGAACCCCTGCTAACCGATTGTATGAATATGCTGACCATGGTCCTACTGGATCCATTACCACCTCCGTGATGCTCAAATGTCAATGTATGTAATATGTCAATAGAAGTCCACACTTTCATCCATAGTTTGTAACACACAATCAATTGTATGTATAGTTACTAGCACTATTTTGGAACACTGGAACTCATGTTGAATTTAAATACTCTTCATACAGAGAAAACACTCCTGAAAATAAAGAAAAAGAATGTTAGTATCAAAACAACACATTTCGTAAGTAATACAAGAGATTAGGATCGGGAACAGAAGAACGTTTATCTTAATAGAATCAATGTAGATTATCCATAAAAACCCAATAATTTAACATCTAATCGGCGAATAACTTATAGTAAAGCATCGACCCCTAAGAATAAAAATAATCCGGCGCTTCACTACACAAGCGTCAGAGTGACGGAACAATACAGAATCGTATTTTACATTGTCAGGTAATACTAAGTTTCCATTTATACGAAGAAACATACCATCGCCTTGGTTTTCCACAACCATTTATCAATGTGGTTTCGGAGGACGCTCACAAGACAGATAACATCATAAATATGGCCTCGACTGGTCGAGTGCTCGTTGCGACGGGTTTTGTCTATTGTGAAATGAAAAGCAATTCAAGTCATAGGTTGTTCACAACAGATCACTTTTTGTTTTACACTATACAATATCAAATCTTCGGCCGTTATTATACTGACAATAATATTTCAACAAACCAATAACTTTATTTACAAGTGGGAATACGACAACGTTTCGCCTTTCACATTAATCGCCGCCATCTTACTTGTCGAATATCTGTCGGTCGGTCGAACGAACGAACGACCGCACGTAAAACAAGCGGTACAGCGCCATCTACAAAATTATTCCTGAAATAAATAATGCAGATTATTTTTTTTTCTATTTTAATCATTTTATGCATGATCACAGGGAACGATCAATGTTTCCAATAAACTAACTTGGCACGGCTTGATTATTTCTACAATTTATTGCATTTAATATCGCTCAACTAGAAGATGTGCTATGGTTAAAAAAACTTTGAATTAGCGCAATTTCCGTTTGTGAATAACGTTTTGTTCATCCGCGATGATTTTTTTTTTTTTTTTTTTTTTTTTCAGGATGGGAAATCATCAAATGACTCCTCCCGCTCTGGGTGGAGCAGAAGGGAGTGTCAGACTCTTACTGACTAAAACCCACCCGTGTTCCTTCCTTAGCCCTTTATGTACCAGGGCAGCGGTAACCCTTTCGGACGATCCCGCTACATCCGCGATGATTGATATTAATTTGATAGAAGTAGAAACTTTTCCTGCAGAGTTGCGTTTTTAATTAATCTTTTAAAATTTTGAACGTATTAATTTTATTATTTACAAGATCCACGAACGACGGTATTTATTTTGTTTATTTAAAAATTTATTTCAGCTCAGGTATTATGAAAGTTATTTTCAACCCAAAAATTCATAATGGTCTGATGGCCCATTGAATTACGAACGTTAACGAAACACGTTCGTAGTCTTTTTAAATCTTGGTCAATTATCAAATTCTTTCCTTTATCAAGTCAAGACACATAACTTTTTGAAGTTACGGCATCGGCACTGAGAAGGCTATTGCATAGAAAATAAAAATGAACTATTTAATTACTTGATAACAAAGACCAAACTAACATACACCTTTGAACAATGTCGAATTTACTTCAACCTAAAACCTTTCTGATGGCCTAGCCATTTTATGAAAGAACAATGGCCAATTTGAACTAGAAAAAAAGGCTAGTTACCGACATGAGACGGTTACCATAATTTCATTTATTCTTTAGAGCAGAGGAAATGATAAACTTAAAAAAAAAAAACAACTTTTTGCACATCAGATTGCAGGATAATATATCTTCATTCTGAACGCATTCGTAATTATTACGTACGGTACCTAGAGATGTCCATACTTTTTTAAAAGTCCTAACGAAATATCAACCGCATACACTAAAGTAAAATATATTGGGTATAGAGAGCCCTCATAAATACTTTATTGATTATTGAAGACCGCTAATGTCAATTGATCGGATAAATACCGCCATCTATTATCGCCATCCGCACACTTAGTTAACTATAACCTAGCTATATAGGTACTACCTAAGCAATAGTGCCTATACTTTAGCTTCCTTACTAATTTACTTGTTTCCAAATTGTATTTTCTCATTATTAACAAAATCATTGTAAAGCAAGATGCTTGTTTTTAATTAAGTTTTACAGTAAATTTGGTTAATAATGCGAAAATACAACTTGAAACAAGTAAATTAGTAAGGAAGTATCAATTTTAAAAGGATGTAGCTTTTTGAAAAAAAATGCCCATAATCTGTCACTGTAAGGAATTGTCCTACCCCTGATCAACCGGTATAGACGGTATAGACTATTCAGGATAAAAACTGCCACTTGCTCACTTGATACCGCTGCGGTCCAACGTCCAAGAATTTGACAGCTAGCTGTCATCCATATTTTTTTGTAAACAAGTGACTTGAAGTGACATCTTTTACGCATAATCAATTAATATACCCCGCTGCGCAGCTGTTCACTGCAAAAATACGGGGACCCATGTATTTGCAAAAGATTTTAAAAGAAAACCGTGGGAGAACGCTCTTCGAAAAAAAATTGGGAACCCGATATTTCGTCGAGACTTTTATGGAATCATCAGAAATTTGGATATAGGCTCTTTATTACTTTACTCTTTGGATACAGGTGATGCTCCCAAGAGAACTAAATCTGTTTTTATTGCCTACAGGCACTTGTGGTGTGATACATATTACGTAAATTATAGACATTATAGTAACGGTCTGTGTGTGCTTATATTAGATCAGTGCCAGAATTAACATCTCTGAAGTTTAAATAAAAATCTCGATATAGGTACCACAGAATAAAAATATACCACATTCCCCCAAAACTAATTTGTGTAAGTACTTACTTTATTCTCCGTAGTTTTAAAAATATATTGAATGCTAACTTATGTATTAAATAAAGAAATGAAACGACATATACATGCATAATTATATCATCCATCAAGTTACGTTTAAGATTATAAATCATATTTACATAAGATTTTTTTAAATAAAAAAAATAAAACAAATAAATAAAATTTTTATTCAAGTATAAAGTAAAGTAAAAATATGATTTACGTTAATTACAATCGAGGAAAGTTAAATTCTAACTGTAATGTAGACCTGCCTGATCTAGGTTTATGAAAAACCTGTGTTTCAGGCCATCAATTTACATCAAACATTTAAAAAGAAGACAACAATAAATGTATTAAAAGCTGAATTGAATAGAAGGTATAACATTTTTTTTTAATGACTTAAACAGTTACAGTTAGTTTTAGTCCAAGCATGTTAGGAAATTGGCCATTGTTCTTCACACTTATTCGGTCTGACATTTCTAAAGAAGAGTTGTATCTGTACAAGGATGTTTTGGCACGTGGCCAAAATCGGAACTAACCCAGTTGTCTTGTTTTTTCAATATAATTTCACAAATGTCAACAGCTACCGACGTAACCGCTGTATCAATGATACGGACTCTCCGGGCTACAGGAGCTCTCGAACGAAAATTCGTAAAATGTTAACCACAACTTCAAATATATTTTGATATAAGACCCGGAATCGCACGTGTCGCTGTACAACAAAGTGCGCGGGAAGAGTAGTTTGTAACATTGTAGTCGTAGCATTAGTAAGATCACATGGACAGCTTAAACTTTTGAGTCAGAATGCTATTTGATTTATTCCGGGTTTCCCCAAAGTTGTTCTCAAAAGAGTTAGAGGATGTATTTAAGACGCTGAACTGGGAAGCACGCGTCATTAAGGCTGATGATGATGACTTGAAAGAGCATGGCATTTGAGAGTATGTCATGCTCACTGATGGTGGCGCGTGTGTTGGACCATTCGGTTCCCTATAAAATGGTTAAGCTGGATGGTGCTGCTTCACGCGTTCTCACATTCGGGAATGCGCGCCGTCGGTTGAGACTGGTCAACTCCTAACTGCCAGCAGGGCCGTGTTTAACCTATTGGAGGCCCGGCACATAAGGATCACGGGGTCCTGAGAAGATGAGCAAAATTCTAATAAATGTTCAACCATTATTTTTATTTCTTTACAATCACAATAAATTAATAGATTTAGAAATATGATTCAGAAAAGTAACTCTTAGCATTCACAGTTAGTGATCAAAATTCGCACTGCAAATCAATTATTTTGTCATTGAATAGGGTAGAATGGCACGCAGCTGGATTTTTTTTTTGAGGGCGGGGCCCCCGTCGATCTCGGGGCCCTGGGCACTTGCCCAGAGTGCCCAATGGGGCCTGACTGCCAGGGCTTATTTTTAATTTTGTGTTTTGAATCGTTTAATTTTTTTTTACATTGTTCTCACATAAAGAAGCAACAAGAATAATGTTGTACCCAGGATTTTGTAATATTTCGATTTAAAATAGTGTCCTTGGAGTCTCTTGACCGTTCTTCTCCATAGAGATCTACGTTTTGGATTGGGCCACAAGCTTTAACTTTCTAACTAACTGACCGACTGTTTGGCAATTAAAAAGTGTCTGTAAATGGTTTAATTAAATTAAATTTATGGACCATTACCATTTGCGATGTTACGTTTTTTTAAATCCAAATTCACCAATTTAAGGACTGAATTGCATTTGACTTCTTAGCACTTGTACAACATTCGTTGAGACACCTACACAATAAAATAATAAATAAATAAATAAATAAATATTCCACAACTATCACACAACGCCATCTAGTCCCAAGCTAAGCAGAGCTTGTGTTATGGGTACTAGACAACTGATAAACATACTTATATATTTCTAAATATATAAATATTATAGATAAATTACACCCAGACACAGAACAAATGATCGTGCTCATTACACAAACATTTGTCCTGGGTGGGAATCGAACCCACGACCTCCGGCATAGCAGTCAGGGTCACTAACCACTAGACCAACAGGCCTGTCAATAATACGCGGCGATCATGTAACATTTCCTCAGATAAGCTAGGCTTGGGCATAGGTCAAGAGTGCGTCATCATCTACGGGGTAAAATTAAATTATTAAGCGAAACTCCGCAGACGTCATGTGTATCGTTATCCAAAATACAAAAAAAGATTTTATGATACTTATTTAATTTTATTTTTAACTCGTTAGTCATATTTTTTGAATGCGTAATATAACCTTATATTACGCGTATAAAAATATGACTAATGGGCTTTTGCGAGCTGGGTTCGGCGTCTCGTACACCTTACGAAGGTCCGGGATCTTAGGGTCCCGAGATATGTAAAATAAATTTTCATAGTAATAATACTATTATAAACATGCCAATTACTGGCTTAGATTGTCTTTTCATCATTCAAACAGAAATAACATAATATCACGCCTGTAATCCCCGAAGGGTTAGGCAGAGGCGTAACTATAGTACACCTACATTTGGGTGGTCTAATTTTGTCCAAAAAAATGTATGTATTTCGCAGCACAGTTCAGCGTAGCCTGCTGAAATCAGAAGGCCAATTCTCGTAATTTAAAACGTTCAAAATCTAGTCGCAGTCTCATCTCGGCGACAAACAAATGTCAAAAACTTGTCAAAATGTAGGGAAATTAGTGGATTTTTTGGCAGATTAAGACTGAGATCAGACTGTAAACGTTCTTAAAATTACGAGAATTGGCCCTCTGAACACTGGATCACTGTATCCTACTAAGCTAAGTGAAGTTTAAACGTATGTATGGTTAAAAAGTAGCTAATCATTTTTAATAAAGAGGAATACTTTTAAAACCGACGAAAAAAAAACAATAGCTGGAGTTCAATAACTTTATTTATTGGACATAACTTTTTCAGTAGCTGACTATTTAAAATTAAATTGTCAATTTTCTTTGGTAAATCAGTTAGGGAAGACTTGCAGACGAAAATCTCATCATTCTAATCTAGTCTATAATTATGAGAGAGCAAACTAAAACGCTACCGTAGTTTTCGTTTTATTTCCTATGAAGTATCTTCGAATGTTGGATTCCTTGGTTTTATCTAAATAATCCAAGGTACACACTGGTTTACTTTGAACAAATTGTGGCATGGTTTACATGGTTATAAATACTTCTAATCTCTATACATATTTTACATAGATCTTTTAATTTCTGAGAAACTATATAAAAATATTATTTAGGTTGCTTGCATGCATTTGAGATTTTTTTGTTTATTATTTAGGTCGTGGTTTATTATGTGACAAGTATAAACATTTTACTTTTGCTATACATAATTTGTTAAATCGTTGAAACGTTAGGAGCGTGAGTCTCATTTTGTAATTAGTACATATATCAGTCCTGAAACATCAAAAAAGTTTAAGATTATTTACTTCATTTACACAAGACGCACATAATTTTATCGAATAATTTCTAGTGTCCATTAAGATTTCTGTAAAACATCACAACATCTATATTATTGGTTCATGTACGGTCAAAAAAGGAGATAAGTAACCAGGGTCGTCGGACATAGTTGAAGTTTAGTAAGAAACCGATGCATGTTTTCGATTGAAATTTAATTAAATTAATAGAAAACAAACAGTTTATTTAACAAAGTAAATTTCATTCGAAAATATCCATCCGTTTCTTACTAAACTAATACTACATCCGACGACCCTGGTTACTTGTCTTTTAGTGACTACTAATTCTGCTCAAAAATCACGCTCCTTTGATAATTTGATTAAACTTTATAAAAGACATAGAAAATGAATTCTTTTTGTTTACTGAATGATTAATTGATTATGATTTTGGCACAACATTCCGTGCATGCGTTTCTTGTGAACAAAACTTTAAGTTTCGTAGATTTAATTTAATTTAAAACTTATTTAGAATATTCCACACAATTATCTTACAATGCGCTTGCGCAATTGTAAATTTACCAAGCATCATTTAATACACTGATAATGAACTATGAACATGCAGGACGGCAGGAACTACAAACAACCATTTAAAAGAGAGCAAAACTTAACTTATAATGATTGAGTCGAAATATTAATGTTTTACGAACAGTGCACAACATTTACAATTTTACTAGCTTCAAGAATTTAAGGAAAAGATGTTTTCTTATTCCGGACGAATGTTTTATAATAATAATATCTTTTTTTTCTTAATTATGCTAACATATTCGATAGAAGTGTGCGTGAGAGAAAACTTATTATGAAACACGAGCCGAACAAAGTAGATAAACTTGCTTTAGGGTAGTGAAAGGCGATGCCAATCCTAAACGGAAGGGGACTGTAACCCGAAGTACCACTATAATAAGTTTGGTTTATGTTTCGATTTTGTATATACCATTGAAACCATGAAAGCTAATGAGCCTAATTACCGCAAAACTAAAGTTGAAAATAGCATGCAAGAGATTTTCCATTGCGTGTTTTAGAATACCTATGCTATTTTCAACTCTATTTGAGGTGCGATTTAGTTCGTTATCAATTTAGCACTGAACATTTATTGAACATTTGGCTGTTCTTACAAACTTATTATAGGGGTTACTTTTCGCGTCACCTACCAAACCTACTACTTAACCTATTTTTATTATGATGCAAAGCTTTAATTAAAAAACAAGCCGCACCACGCATATATTCTATGTCGTGTTTATTAAAACTGCCGTGCTGTAAGATTTTGCTGTTTCTAATGGACATGAACACATGCTAATTTCTAGAAATTTCGAGATCTTTGTCGAACCTACCAGCTGTCAACTATGATATAATTGATATATGTAGCAACTTATTATTTATTATTGTTTTACCATTCATTAGCTGAGTAGATCCGACTTAGAAATATCCACGCAATACAAAACACTGCTCATCTTACACCTAATATAATCACATTATAAAGTTTTAATTATAGTTTAAAATAATGCGGTGGATAATTTACTCTGTGCTGTAACATTTACCTGAAAATCAATTGAATATAGAAGAATAAAATGTAATATCATAAGTAATTCATAATAGTAATTCACTTCTTAATTTCTTACATAAACATTAAAGGCCTATTCAGAAAGCCAATTCCCGTAATTAAAAATGTTCAAAATCTAGTCGCAGTGTCATCTCGGCGACAAACAAATGTCAAAAACTTGTCAAAATGTGGGGAAATCAGAGGTATTTTTTACAGATTGAGACAGATCAGACGTGAACGTTCTTAAAATTACGAGAATTGCCCCTCAGATATAAGCGATATCGTTTCCAGTAGCGATACTGAATCAGTACGCGATATAGCTATCGCGATCGATGTAGCTATCGCGATCGGTAGGGATACCGCAGGTCTATTCTGTAAAAATCTCACCGTGAAAAGTTAGGTGAAATGAGCTGTCATTCTACCTAACGCTGGGGATTAGCTCACTTCACTTATGTTTTCATGATGAGATGTTTACAGAATGAATCGGCTGGTCCGCCTTCTGGTTAGTCACTTTGGACCAGTCTTATATCTGAATAGGCCTTTAAACTACTTTTAAGCAATTGGAAATATTCAAAATTGTTATCACTAAACAATTTTATTACTGCATGTGTCAATTACAAAATTATTTTTTTACTATCGTGAAATCAGTACATTTGAATGATACTCGTACCAATAAAGCTAACAGGAGTATTCTGTTAAGAGCCCTATGAATTATAAAAAAAAAAAAACCTAGTAAAAAGAACCTATCCATAAGCACCGTTATTATAAAAATAAAATCTTTGGATTGATCTGGCAAGTTAACAGAAATAATAATCACATTTAAAACTTAACAATAAAACTACAAAATAATCAGACCCTGATTGCTAATATCAAATAAACATAACCTATTAGTGAGTATTTGCGTTTACATAATATAAAAATATATCTTGAAGTGGTAAATAGCTGGTTCAGTGAATCATAAGATTTAAAACTGGTTTAACCACAGGTTTTAAATAGTGCATGCAGTTAACAAAATGGATAATAAATTTAAATGCCTTGCGTGAGGGAATTTTCGAGTACAATATCGAATTCATCTAGCGGTTCGAGTATTTGCCTGAGGAATGTGAGAAGGCCGCGCTTGCGCAGGAAACTCTGTTCTTCGTACATCTCGATGGTAACGCGCGTCATTGACATCGGTACAAGCATCCGATGAAGCCAGTGTTCACTGTGAAATAACATTGCATTGTTACTATCTAATCATATTAATTTATTTATATATAATATAATAATCATTTAGAATAAAAAAGAATAAAACTTTTCTGTTTAGAAAGAGAGTGCTGAGGTGTTGTGCGCCTGAGTTGTCTCCTGTACTGACTCGCCTCTACCGCCTCTCTCTGAAAACTCGAACTGTCCCCAAATGCTGGAAGCTTGCAAATGTGCAACCAGTACCCAAGAAGGGTAGTCGTGCCGATCCCTGCAACTGCCGATCGATCGCCATTACCTCCATTCTTTCCAAAGTAATGGAAAAGGTTCTTAATACAGCAAGCTGCTGACATATCTTGAGCAGAATGATCTCCTGAGTGACTGCCAATATGACTTTCGCCGCGGGCGCTCCACTGGGGACCTTCTGGTATATGTCACACACTGCTGGGGCGAGACCATCGAGAAACACGGCTAAGCTCTGGCCGTGTCTCTTGATATATCGATGGCCTTCGACAGGGTTTGGCACGCAAGTCTGCTGAGCAAGCTTCTAGCCTATGGAATCCCAGCTGGCTTTTGATGCTGGATATCTGACTTCCTGAGTGAACGGTCAATCAGAGTAGTCATTGACGGCTGCTCCTCTGACCTCTTGGCGATTGATGCTGGCGTTCCTCAGGGGCCTGTTCTCTCTGCGACTCTTTTCCTGCTGCACATCAATGACCTACTGATACCAGGTATTGTTGGGTATACAGATGACAGCACCGTCGTGGAGAGATATCTGTCCAGCGCAAAGGCTGGAGGGGAAGAAGTCAGTTCGTTAAGAGGGGCCCTGGTGGACGGAATGAATGCGACCTTAAGTCTTGTCTAACAGTCGGGTGACAACAATCTGGTCAGCTTCAACACCACCAAAACACAGGCTTGTCTGTTCAGCGCGAAAAGGAGCCCTTTTGATCTGGCTCCTACTTTCTGGGGTGCAGCTGTACCTGTGACGGACAGCGTCGAGCTTCTTGGCATGAAATTGACAGCAAATCTTCGGCGAAAACATTGAGTCTTCGGCGAAAACATTAAAGCACAACGGCGGCCAAAAAGCTGGGCATCCTGAACAAGGTTAAGCGGTACCTTACACCGGGACAGCTTTTAACCCTTTATAAAGCACAAGTCCGATCGTGTATGGAGTACTGCAGTCACCTGTGGGATGGCTCAGCTAAATACCAACTCACCACTTTAGACTCGGTGGAGCGCAGAGCTAAGAGACTCATTGGCGATAAAAAGCTGGTGGAGGCAAAGCTTCACAGTTTGGCTCACCAGCGAAGCGTTGCCTGTCTGTCCGTCTTCTACAGACTGTACTTCGGGGAGTGTGCTCAAGAGCTATATGAGCTCATCCCGCCTTCACCTTTTTACAATCGAGAGTCCAGACGCACTGCGGGATACCACCCCTATTTGCTTAATATACCATATATACGCACTAAGCGCTTCTCATGATCTTTTCTGATGCGTACAGCTAAGGAGTGGAATTGTCTGACTGCGTCTGCATTCCCGAGTTCATACAACCCGAATCTCTTCAGGGAGAGAGTGAATAGGCTTCTTCTGGGCAAGCTCGTTCCACCGTAGATCTCATCCCTGCCTCTGGGCTGGATTGAGGTCAAGAGTGGGCCCATTGTCAATAAAAAAAAAAGAGTAGCTTTTTCCCGCGACTTCTGTCTGCGTGGAAGTAAAAAAAAAATATATCCTGAGAGAAAGCTACACTATCGCCGAGGGTCACAGGATAATCATATGGCACTCCACAATAGAGTAACTTTCCATCAGTAAAATAATATAACCGGATCAGTACTTCCAAGAGATTACAAAAAAACAATTTTACCCCTTTATAAAATTTGTTTAGATCATCCTTTATCGTATTCGATTTGAAACACAAAGCTACAATAGACTCGCACAAGACGACTCTTTTGACGACACGGTTGGCGCAGTGGTTAAGCGATTGACTGCTGCGCTGCGTGTCGCGGGTTCGATTCCCGCACGGAACAAATATTTGTATGGCCTACAAGTAGTTGTTCCGAGTCTGGCTGTTTGTGTATATGAGTTTAAATGTTTGTAAACGCACCCACGACACAGGAGAAATTCCTAGTGTGGGGCAACGTTTTTATAAAAAAAAAGGAAAAGGAAAGGACAAGGAACTCTATACTTCTATAGTTTGATGTCCAATCTTACATAACAAGCACTCACCGTAAACTGAGGCAAATGAAAAGTTGGAACTTTCCGTCTTTCCCGAGAGTGCGGCCCACGGAATTGATCTCATCCATAAGGTGGCAGTAGCACCGCCAGATGGCTCTGTGCTCCTGGTCTTGTCGGCAATTGTATGCCATGCCACAACTCTTATTATTCTGAGTGGTCGGCTCGTCGCATAGGCTCATTTTGAACTCGTCTTTCACTTTAGCTGTAGGTATAAAAAGAACAGACATTATGGTACAATGATAATAATAATAATTTATTGAAACGAAAAACTCATAATGTGACTACAACACACGCTATATTTTATTTCTAAAGAGTTTCGCAGAGCTCCATATCGGTATCGCAAGGTATATCGCTCGCAGAGTCTTCGACTATAATATATATTTTTCTAACACATGCAAGAGACCGGGTGTAGTTTTCAAACGGTTGGTAACATCGCGCAAAACACTTACCAAAGTAATCCCAAATGAAATGATTCTTTCCAAATAGCCGTACAGATTTGAATCCACACAGAAAAGCTTGCTCCAAGCATTTGACTAGTCCGTTTTCGCCGCAAAGCAGTACACTCAGTGAATTTGCGTCCTTGTCTCTCTTCGTTTGATAGTGCCACTTTACTATCGCGTTTACACAGTCACCTATGGAAGTTTGTAAATATTATTTTGTACCTTTTTATATAATCCTTTGAAATTATATTGAAATAGTGAGCAGCACGGTGGGTATATAGCAAATAATCACCATAAACGTGTTGAATGTAAGCGTTGAGGAGCATTGCGTCAGTGTATGACGAATAGGACTGAGCTAGACCTAACCGCCCAGATTAGCATTTTCCCTTAGGTACGTCTGTTCCTTTCTGTCTCTCAGAAACATCCTTTACTAGAGTGAGGAAAATACGGTCACAGAATCAGCCCGCCGATGCCGATGAAGTGTGGCACTTGCAAACAATCTAAATTCCGGGCGGATAGGTCTGGCTCAGTCTAAGTGCGAGATTTTAGTAACTTCGAAGTGCAGGTTACTTTAAAAAGCTGTGTTTGAGACAGATTAAAATGCGCCGCGATGTTAGTAATAGCGCTTCGCACTGCTCAGCAAGGACAAAGGGTTACCGAACGCAGGCGTTACGGTCAGGCGTAACGGGCGTAACTGGCATTACGGTCCGGTGTTACAGACGTAACGCTCAAGCGTTAACAAACACGCGTCTGTAGAATATACCGATCATGTGCTGAATGGTGGAGGTGGACAGGTGCGTGGTGGTGGGCGTGGGCGGCGCGGGCGCGGGCGGCGCGGGCGAGCGCGGCGTGGCGCCGCCGCGCATGCGCAGCGCCACCAGCAGGCGCTCCGTCGAGCCGTCGTCCACGCCCGTGCCCAGCCAGCGGTTGCACGGAAACCTACACAGAACCATCAAAAAATTAAACCGGGACTTAGATTTGTCCCTATACATATTATTATAGTGGTAGCATTTCGCGAGCATGCGTTACTCCATACAAATTAAACCTTACGCCAATGACAAAGAAGTCTTTCACACATCTGAATTCAGATTTTCATCAACAACTTCATCATTTTCCGATGGAGATGGTAGTTTTAAAAAGTTCAGTGACTCATCTCTATGACATACAACATGACCTAAAATAACAAATACGCCAAATTGACATACTGTGGCGGCGTTAACTAAAACTGCTATTTTACTTCTCTACTTTCTTTAAATCTTACAGCTTATTACTATTGCACAGTCACTTACGTGTAGGTATGTCCAGTCACTTCATTCCTCACAAATACTTGATCGAGTAACCAACGCGGTGATAGTCCAGAGTTGTCGTGTCCAATGCGCAGCGTAGATAGAATTCCCAGATTTTTGTGCTACATTACGAAAATAACAAGTATTTTGAACATGAAAATAACAAGAATTTTAAAAATGTTTGTGAACTATGTGTAATTTTTATTACTAAATGAATTATGAAATATAAGTAGTCAATAATTTGCAAAAGGTCACCGACTTCATAATGCACTGCATAAATTGGCTTGAGAACCTCGAAATACATAGTGTTTATTTTTAATAGAACTTCCAATGGCAAATAGTGCAAAGAGGTCAAAGGAATGCAGCAAAAGAATAGTAATTTTAATTTTTTGAAAAATGTTTGTTTGCTGTATCCCGTCCACTAGGTTAACCATTTTTATTACAGCTATCTTAGAATGTAACTATTCCAGGTTAAGAATAGAATAGAATTTTATTTTGCAAATATGGGTAATACATAATAGTTCTTAAGATTAAATTTAGCCCAGCCACATTTTACCAATCGGCATGCAAACATTTGAAATTATTTATATCGTTATTATTACAATTCAAATTACTATTACTATAGCATTCTTAAATCATCAGCTATTAAAAATATTATTATGTTTGTATTAAAGGGAAAATATAGGTCAGTATCATAAGATTATAAATATCATGTCATTACTATACATATGTCATGCCATTATCATTACATCAATTAACATGTCATTACAATTATTCATTATTCTAATACAATTCTAAAATCAAAATGTCAGTAATCTAAATGTCAAAGATAAAGATAAAGACAAAGATAAAGTAAAAGTTAACTTTAAAATGCGTAATAAAATAAATATATAAACTGCCTTATCTTATTTATGGCTTCTTACAGACATTATAATACCGTACGTGTTTCAATCAATGTATTGTGTGTTGCTGCAATCACTAGTTCCATCTGTCAAAAACGGTTAACCTAATGGACATGGTATAGGTACCGAACCAGCATCCAATTTGTGCACACAGAATGTGAAGTGGCAATTAGGTTGCTACAACTTACGTGGAAAACAAATTCATTAGTGTTACGCGGTATGGGTATTTTAGGCGTAGATTCGCCATTAGCTCCTGATATTGAAATCCAACAGTTAGCGGTCGTCTGACTTGCTTTACGTGAAGGTATGATGAGGACTCGATATGGCAGTTCTGTAAGACGAAAGTAGGGATTTTTATTACTGGCAAAGAGCATGATTAATTCTGGAAAATTAAATAAAGCCTTTACATTCCGGTAGTACATAGTATTACAGTCCATATTGTCACAACAAAATTTTAACAACGAAACCTCTTGGTAAGACTGGTTGTCAGACTTTCGGGCTTCTGGCGATCCGTAAAGACTGTCAAAGATTCACGAATGACAGCCGGGACCAACGGCTTAACATGCTTACCGAAGCACGGAGGGGTCTTGTTATGTAAAGGCGGTTACTCATCCACGGACCAAGCGCGGCAAGCGTAGGTTAACCTGATCGATCGACCCGTGCGGCATGGCAACAAGCCCGTCAATAAAAAAAATAAGGGATAATATGACAGCACTAATTAACAGGATATAATTTGGAATAGAATATACATACAGGCTACTTCGCAATAGCTTTTTAATTCAAAAGTAATTTTAGTATAGGTACTTACTAGTGGTAGGATAGGTATTCGTAAAGCAGAAATAGTCAACAGCATTTAAAGTGAGCAGGTGGTAAAGAAATTGTTCCCTTTCCTCTTCGGAGCGAAGGAAAGCCGTCCGTTTGTACTGGGACCTCAGCAATGTAGTGTCGGCTAGAAGTTCCCGAAGATGTTTAGAGAGCAACTTCTTCTCTAATGACAACCGAACCCAAGCGCGAGCATAGCCTATCTCAGTTTTGATATCTGTCATAGCTTGCACGTTTCTAGAATTAAAAAAAATATTATTTATGGTAGATAACTACTGCAAAGCAACGGGAAAGAAACAAATGATATATATGATGATCTTTCTTCATAAACCAACCTCATATCGAAAGTTAAACTCTCTGGTAGGGGACGCAAAGGGTTGGGTGGTTGAGAAGATTTCCTTTCCAAAGTCCCGGAATTGCTGAGACGATCCCGCGAGCTATCCCGTGATCCGCCTCGGGAACTATCCCGGGAGCGACTGCCGGAACTTGTGCTTTGATGTGCTTCTACTTCGGCACCCACAGATGAGAGATCTGTATTGAAATTTTCGAATGTAGTTGATTTTCTTTTACTTGAATAATGTGTATTATGTAACATGAAGAAAGTATATTACTTACAGTCGAGCCTTTTGCGCAACACACACCAAGCCAAAGCTGCATGTTCCAAAGCAATAGAATGATAATGATTCACATAGACAATTCATTCAGTAATCATAATGTTACACAAGTCTTACAAATAACAATAAAATTGACACATGAGTTTCGGTAAAATCGTATATTGTTACACATTTATTATACCCGAGACAACAAGTAAAAGCAAATTATGTAGCATGAATTTATTTATGTCAGTCATGAAAGAACAACTGGCGGTATTATGGATCAACTGGAGTAGATTGTGGCTTATCGCCAGCATACCTATAGAGGGTGGCAAGGACATCGACGTGGAAACTGTAACCATGAATTAAGCACATGATTCTAAACTTCTATAGTGTAGAAATATTCCGACGGTTTTCAAAATAAAAAATCAGCTGTTTCATAGAAAAATGCAATACCTACGCGGTCAGCAATTAAAAAACATAAATAACCGATGAAAAATTTCAATTCAGGGAGGTTTAGAATCATGCCACCTATCACCACCCTGTATAAATGGGCAATAGTCAGCAGCCACACTGACTAATTTGACGGCAATATGACTTAGAAGTTAAAACCATATTTACCAGGAGTAAGGTAGTTCGGATCAATAGGTTTTGTAGAGTTGCTGCACTGCTCCAACTCCTGGTAGTTAGTGAGGTGCATCCAAAGCGCAGACTTGCCCAATTTGTGCTGCAGGCCATGCGACCATAGCCTTTCTAGAAGGTCGCATAGTGAAGCAATCATAGTGCTTTCTTCTACGCCTGTTATCGACACTTCACTGCCCAAACCTAAATCCGATTCTTCTGTACCCATCTTCTCTAACAGCATTCTTTTCGTTTTGCTTTTGCACTCCTGAAATAGATGTCATAAGTAATTGATTAGTACTATACAAAGTGTACTAGAAAGGTGTGGTCGAGACCATCAGACTGAACAACTTTCTCCATGGGAGCAATATCGTATACGTGAAAAAGAATCTTCTGCCCATACATTTGGGTCGAGTAAGTATTGAAGTTTTGTATGGGACAGTTGATAATTTTTTCGCGATAACGATATATTACCATGGAGAAAGTTGTTCAGTTTGATGGTCTGTACCGCACTTTTCTGGTGCAACCTGTATAAGTAGAGGTAAAGGATAAATAGTTGATAAAAGTTATACCTTCAGAAGCTTTTCAACAAACGCTCTATTGTTCTGAGCAATGGCTGCCGGAGTGACTTCTGTGGACAGCCTCCTACTAATATCGCCAAGCAACAGCTCCGGAGGACAATCCTTCACTTGCCACTTTGCATTCTTTATACGTTTTAGACTGTTCGTTCTGAAAAGCGAAACACAAATGTCAAAATTCAATAGAGTATGAGAAATTATTATGCATATAACGTTATGGAAAGCCAGCGAAAAGCAATTCAGTCGGAATGTGTATTTTTGATGCGTTATATTAGTAGGCGCGCGGGTTACATGCAATCAACACGATACTTCTTGATGTGCAGGTAGTACATGACTTTGAATCTTATAATGGCCCGATAATTCATTATTTCTTGAAGCGAACTTTTTTGACTGCTAATAGAGAGAAAGACATAGGAAGCATTGATGTTACAATTACATTAAACTCGCGCACACTGTTACTACTAGGCACAATACATTCAACTACTTACTAATTAAAGGAATAGGTTTACGAATATTCAAAATACGCAGTATTACATATAAATAACTTTATTTTTTATCATATTCTTATTTACATACATAAAGCCTAGATTAAAACAAACAATAAATTGCTTTATGGTGTTATCTTAATAAGGGAAGATCTGTCAATATTATTAACTATGATGTAACTTTATAATTCTGATAACTATGTAAAATAAAAAAATTGTTATGTTATGTCATTAAAAACAAAAAAAAAAAAAAAATGTAAATGAATAAATAGAGTTGGACAAAAACATCGTTCGAATAACACTATAAATATATAAAATCACATATAATTATTACATGAAAGTATTTCATACTGCATGCAATATAAACAAATCATGCACTTTTAGTACAAAACACTGACTATCACAACATTCAGAAATAATATAATCATGTAGGGTTTGAAAGGCTTTGGAAACAACTCATGCGGACCAAGAACCTGGGAGGTAATTGTGTAACACACTAACAGTAGGAATGGCTTACATTTTGACAGTTTAACAACATTCATTGCGTTATTTACGGTGTGTATCAGACAAATGTTTCGAATATATGAAGCAATGGATTAGCAATATCTTTCAAAATGAATCAGATTGTTATTGATAGTGTGTTATGCAATTTGGGTACTGGTCCTATTAATAAAATGTTATGTTAGTTCACGTTTCAGCCTGTGTATCAATTCTTTCCTAAGCCTTCCAAAACAGAATCTCTTCTATGATTGCTTAAATGAGTCGTTACAATACTAGTAACGTTAAATTAATTCGGATTACGATCTTAAAAGAAACTAATAAACGTACAATAATAATATTTTAAATTCGTTATAATAAACTGAGCTAAATTAATAGGCTATTTTCCTGAAGCGAGTTACCGGCCTGGCTTACTATCATGGTTAGTAACATATTCGGTATTGCAGAATGTGTTTATCGTCATGTCATGGTACTTTCGATGCGTGCAGAGTAAGCTAACGAGCGATAGTTCCCCAACGTTTGCTGGTTTTGTGTGGAAAGTTTAGCGTACACCTGCTAACGTATTTTAGCTAAAAACGCTGCCGTAATTTCTCACAACTTAATTTAATTTTTGAAATTGCATAACGTGTCTATTTTTTTGTTTATGCTTCAAGTATCGAATCATCGCGGCCAGTAACTGGTTCCTTGTAAAGCGTTTTTACTTCGAAAGTCGGAAAATGTCGGTACCAAAATAATGTCATCTAGTTTTTATATTATGCTGCCATGGTGGTATTTTTTCACCTGTTTTAGAAGTAAGCTGCTACATTTAGTAGGTACACCTTTTTATAAAACTACATACTTACGAAATATGTAACTACCTAAAAATATATTTTTGACGTCAATACTTGAGTTTACTTTTGGTAAGAAATGTTTTAAAAAGAAATAATAAGAACTCAACAACTAAGTTAATTAGCCAACAGTAATCAGCTCGCTCTATTAAGATGTATTTCATTTTGGCTAAATCTAGTTTACCTGCCATTTTATCGGCACATTGTAACGAAGGAGTCTTCGTACTTCTTTATATAATGTATTTAAATATACATACGTTTAACAATACCTATGCAGGTATTTATCTATTTTAAACATTTTGTTGAGATAATCCTTATTGCAATTCGATCAGAAATTTTACAACAAGAAGTAATCTGATAAATATGAGAATAGCTGAACTGCCTTCACTCTTATCATTTAGTAGCTCTGTGAACCCTTCTACTGAGTATAACGTATCACAGGTTGCAAATAACTTTTCTGATATGATAATGCAATATAAATAACTTCATGAGATTCTTTAAGTTACCAAATTGTATTTGGTATTTGTGGTTTGCAAAAATATGGAAGCAATGATTATTTTTTCAAAGCAGTAGTTACATTACACGCACTACATGGTAGTGTTAATTCACTAATGAATATAATAACATAAATTATATCAGGCTTGTACAATGTACAGTCACATGCTGCCATATGAAGCAAGTTTACTTTTAATAGACTTTAGGTCACGCTTTAAAACAGTATGAGAGTAAAACAAATGACCAAAAATCGTGTTCACCGAGTTAACAATTTTAATTTTATTTAGTGATAACTTATTTTTGATTATATTCTAGTGTTAGGCTCAGCACCGACCGGAAGCAACAGTCTAACTTTGTTAATCTAATTAAGTTTAGGATAACATAAAAAAATACAGTAACAGTCTACTTCCTGTAATAATATTGTCATAGTGTAAAGTAGTAGTAGGACATTAAATCAATTAATATGAGTATTATGCTACTGTGTAAAAGGAAGTATTAAAATAGTTATTTCGGTGCCTATCGTGTACTGGGCACATGCAAGCCTCAGACAGCAATACAAACATCTCTGACAGATGACGCACGCACGAGACTACAGTTATCATATCACGAAAGCTGCACTCGCGGTTAGTTGAACTAAGCGGCCAGGACGCGTTTCATCAACTAAACTTCGGACAATACAATACGGGGAGCGAAGGGACGCGGGACGATATTATACTTGAATTCAGAATCTTACATAATTTAAATTTCATTGTCACATTCAAAAATTAAATCCAGGTCCTAAATTGATTGCAAAGGAATTTAAACTTTGCCTTGTATAAAATAAAGTTTGTGGTCCAAATCTCGATAATTATCTAAGATGCTAAATTCAAGTGTACACGGAACTTCCCCGTCGCGACTTGGGGGAGTAAACATCGGGTAAGGTCGCGTCCTAATCAAAAATGATCGTCCGGAAACCGCCTCGTCGGGGGCGACCACGTGTTCCAGTTCACCGTACAAAAAGTGACACGAACGCGACGATCACGTATCCGCGATCACGATCTTTTTGGTTCGGACGCGGGGTAGGAGCGAGGCTGGGGAAGTTCGGACACATTCGGGCGCCGACACGCGTCAGGCGTCGTGCGGGCAAGCGGGCGACAGGCGGGCGCACCTGGCGTCGGGCGCGGGCGGCCGGGCCAGCGCCTGCGCGTCCAGGCGCGCGGGGAAGGCGCGGTAGTAGGCGGCGCGGTGCGGCAGGCGCTCGGCCGGCGCGCCCACCTCCAGCTGCGCGGCGCCGGGCCCGGCCGCGCCCGCGCCGCCCCACACGCAGTAGCCGCGCGTGGCCAGCCCGCCCTCGCCGATGCGCCGCCTGCAACACAAACTCACCTTATTGCTGGTTTGCTGCGACGCTGCTGCACGCCTCCGATTTATCACTAACGGATTCAGTTGAGGATCGAGAAACTGTACCGCAGGAACGTAACATTTTGATATGTTAAGTAGATATCGCCATAAAAATGTCTCAGTTTTTGAAGACAATCATTTTACCATGGCTGTTACGGCGATAGTTCCAAAGGTCAACCTGGTATCTCTTACGGGCAATGTTAAGTAGGATACGCAGAATATTTTTGCTCAGTCCAAAAAAACTGCGAAGCCCAAATCGTATTAATAAATACTGTGATGTGATTTCGGTTAGTCAAACTCTCAAAGTTCTATTGTTTATGATCCCTTGTGGTATGACGTTAGTATGCAGTGGCTTGTGTGTGCCCGATCGGTGCACCTATATTTTCATTCAAAACCATCCATTTCCCATACCCCATGCTAAATCCAGTCTACATGCTGCAGTGTTATATGATATAACTTATGGCAGAACCACACTAACGTAATGTTTTGAAACGAAGTGATCAATAAACGTTGCTGACGTCCGTTAATGTGGTTCTCCATTTACAGGATTAGCCTTACCTGACAGTCTTGATCCGGTGTTCGAATACTTGCAGATTAGCATCGTAATCTCCCCAGTTGCCCATTATCTTGTTATCAATAAGTGTGGCAAACATCTGTGTCTCAAGAAAACGCGAGAGGAACGGCCGGTGTCGCTGTGGTTGGTCCGATAAGAATGAGGCTTTATCAAAGTTCACCATCGACTCGCGTGATGACAGCCATGAGTCACGATCCTATAGAACATCATCAATGATTTAGTTAAGGTTACATCCCTTCTTAATGTTTTGGCTAAAATGTTTTGGTGTGTTGGAATCTCGAAGTAAAAATACAGACTTCGTGGTTGGTATGTCCTTTTTTCACCCAGCAACATTTTCAATAGTTTATGGACCGGCCAGTTAAATTGGCGGTATTTATGCCGAAAAAAAGCCACCGCACGGGAGCGAAGCTTTGGGCAAAAGCTAGTATTCTGAAAGCCCTCTTAAAATGTAGCGTACCTGATCAGGCATGATGACGAAGTTCTCATACATGAGAAATATGTGCACAAATCTGTTAAGGAACGTTTCTCTGATGGCAACATTGAACCTTATGTCTTCATTATATTGTTCCTCGTCATTAAGTATTTTTTTCTTTGTTGTAGGCATTACTGTATCTGCGTCTACGTCATCTATGTTAACACCTGTAGTTAGAAAATGTGGAAAATGTAAACAAGAAGCTCAATAAGGATATTGCTATGATTAGATTTACAACATAATAAGGTTTCATTCAAAGTAATTATAGATTTCCTATGTAGACACAAGATGTTTACAAGAAGTTTAGCATAGCACAAAACGAAATGTTCATAATTCGTATTTATGCATCATATCTCCAAGTCAGAGTGAATTACTGTTTCTTCAAATGATTTCTAAATCTTTCGCCTTGCATCGACACCGAGTAAGAATTCGCAAAGAAGTTTCTACCTTGACTAATTTTGTTACTAGTGTGTGCTCAAAATCAACAAAGAGGCCATCAAACAAGTTTGTCCTACCGCTCCGTTTGACGATGTCAACGATTCGCTGCAATGCGTCCATGCGAAGAGGCGCGCGTCTTGTCGGCGATGCTGGTGGCGACGCATTCAGTGGCCTGCTTTCATCCCAATCGAGCACATCGTGGAAAGAGTGCTTCCGACGCAGACCGCCTGATAAACAACAATCATTTAACATCTATATCGTATATCTATACATGTTTTATATTAAAGACACCTTTCGTGTCTGCTGTGTGACCACGTTCTTCTGCCACGAAACGGATTTTGGGGCGGTTTTCATCATCATTTCGGGGTGATTTTTCAATAGACAGATAATTTTTATCCGTGGAATAAAATTCACGTCTGACAGATTTTGTATGGCAGAACTGTCAAAAATTCAAAATTATTCCTCATATAAAATTATCTGGCGTTGGAAAACTCAGTCCTTAGAGAATTTATTCCGGAAGGTTTATATGTTTAATACGAGTACATTAATATTAAATTTACATAATAACAAAGAAATGAAGATGATTTTGTGAAGTCGTAAAAATTGCGAAGCAGGGGCTGGTCGCTAGAGTTCAATATTTTTTTAAACACAATGACCAAGCAAAGTAGGTAAATACTACTTATATTGACCAATTATTATCATACTTTATTTTCACACTATATTATCACGTCAGCCAAAAGACGTCCTGAAGGTAATAAGCAGATTGTATTGGCAAATGTTAATATTTCAAGCCTTTTTCTATCATTATCATTCCAACCAAAAAACTTCCAGTGCTGGACATAAACCTAACAAAACATGAGATACATAATCAGCCCATAATGTTTCCACTGCTGGGACACAGGCCTCCTCTCTGTGGAGGGAGTGGGCCGTTATCCACCACGCGGGCCCAGTGCGGGTTGATAGATGTCACATGTCTTCGAATTTTTGGTTCTAGGACATGCCGGTTTCCTCACGATGTTTTCTTTCACCCTTTTGAGAGCAGTGGTGATGATATAATTCACACAAAATAAGGCGCCTGACTGGGTTCAAGCCTACTACCTACAACTCTTAAGCCGCGGCCGTGGCCACTGAGCCATCACTGCTCACCTCACCAAAACATGAGATATGGTGACAAACATTACCTACTGAAAAAAGTTGCATGCTGGGCATTATATTGGCAAAATATAATTTGTTCTAAATTGTTTTTAACCATGTTTTTATACCGTGTTTTTATGCTAATAAATAATATATTATTATGTTAAACAGCAGTGTATGCCTTTCAGCGGCATCGCCACAACCAAAATCGTCCAACAACCTGTCCGGTCACGTGAATTCGGTGGATGCGGGCAGCAAAAGTTCAGCGATACTTTGTTTGTTCATAGTATATTCTTTGCTTACTATATCGATATTATGAGGTAATGTCTAGGTCACGCATTTGTAGAAGTATACGTGCGCTAGGTTGCACGCCACACAAAGCCGCTTGAATATAATCTTGTTATTTACAAGAGCTGGTTTGCGTAACACGCGTCACTTAAGACATATTAAATCTGCTCAATAAATCAAACGTCGTGTTTTAATTCACTAATTTTTAATTCATAATCGCACAACTTTTGGTAGCTGCTATTAAACAATTATACAGAGATATTTTAAATAGGCTAGCTATACTCCGCAGACGCGATGGGTATCGATATCTAAACACGATAAAAATATAAAAAAAAGATTTGATGTTTTTTTGGGAGGTCAACGACCGCTGCTGTAATGTTAAGTGTTACTTGAAGTATGAGTTGAGAAAAACGGTTTCCTTATGTTTTATCGTGTTCAGATATAGATGTAAACCCAGCACGTCTGTGAAAACAAAACCAAATGATGTAAACTGATACTTCATACTTCAGTTATTGTAGTATGAAGACCACACATAAAAAAAAATACATCTAAATAATATTTTTTTGTTTTATCATGTTTAGATATCCACACAACGACACCCATCGCGTCTGCAGAGTTTAGCTAGCCAATTTAAAATAACTCGGTATAGGTAGTTCTATTAAAAAAAAAACCTTACCCGATGGTAATGTGCAACTGCTGCTCATACTGTCGCTCATATGCTTGTAAGATGTTCCATTCAAAGGTACGCCGAGTTTCGTAGGCTCGGTTTCAGGTCTTTGAATCTGTGGAAAATCCATAAATAAATATCGACATGAATTAGTCATTAAAATTATCTCTATCTTAATATCATTTATCATAGTCATGTTACATCAATTAGTTAATCCACTTAAACAAGTATGACAACTATTTAAGTGTAAATTAATTATAGAACTTTACATATTTGCTACAAAGATAGAAGTATAAATAGGTTTACAAAGTTAGTTAGTACAAAAGTACTGTTTGGTTTATATCTTACCTGATGTTTATCTAAAACATGATTGAGTTCTTCAATGAAGGGCGTCCTATGCGGAAATATCGGCAATTCTTCAGGCAGTTGAATATCAGGTTTGTCAATGTCGACCAAACAGAGAGCTGCTTCAGATCCGAGCGCGATGCTCCGAGGTCCATTTGGTCCTATACTCATGGCTCCACTATCTGAATGGAGACCTGTTGGTTGTAAAGAAAATTGTTAATATTTTCGTCACTTGAGGAAGTCAAAAACAACTCGGAGGAAAACATCAAATATCAAAGACAATTTTTTTTTTCAATAAAATAATGTGTTAACTATCGTAAAGTTTTAGAAGGTCCAAAAACAATAAAAATCATTCCTTATAGACCAAAGACATTGTCGGTGCTTAATAAAGTAGATAACCAGCATTGAATTAGCTGCTGGCCTATTGACCTCTATTATAAAGTGCATTGTACTGTACCCATGACGAATGGCACTGGCGCGTCGAGGAAATGGTATAGCGGGGCCGGTAGTATTGGCACATACACGTGCGCCCATGCAAACGGCAGCAGTAGAGATACTATGCACTCAGCTACGAGCATTAGTTTGTTGAAGTCTGTGAACAAATATTTATAAGTAATTAGTATAATTATGTAACCAGGAGACAATTCGATTTTTTAGGTTTTCCGAGAAGCGCGGGTTGTTTCACTTCCACTTGGCGCACGCGTATACGTAAGAAATAGCGTTAACTATCGTCAAAAAAACCAAACCGAAAAAAGCGTTATAGGGTGGTTGCCTGGGTAAAAAAAAAAATATTATATTTAGTCCGTCAGTTAGATTATCGAAAAATAATGTACACGTATTCTTTCTTTTGTCAATCAAACAAAAAATAACAAAGTTAAAGCGCGTCAAAATTTGGTCATGCAACACTTTTGCAAGCAAGTGACGTCACGTGGAACTTTAACGGGCGATATCTTCATCATTTTTTATATAAGGGGGCGTTCATAAAATACGTGAGATGTTTAAGGGTAGGAGGGGGTCGAGTCAAATCTCATCTAATCTTACGTTGGAGAGAGGGGGGGTCTCGGCAAATATCACGCAATTTTTTTCCGATTGAAACAAAAAAAATAATACTATTTTGGTCCATTTAATCCAGATTGTACATGCTTAAGATTTAATCTGAATGCCTTCATCAGCACGCCTAACGATCTCTATTGCCCAAGTGTACGTGATGATTTAGAGTAAAAATGCTGCAGTACATGCGGTATTTACTTTGCATCTAGCACAAGAGCTGCAGAGAATAGGCGAGCAGACCACATTGCACCAGCTAAGCAAGTGCGTATTTTCCGCAAAGTGCGACCCTCACGGATTGTCACAAGACGAGCTAATGAGTTACTGTGCGCAAGCACCAACGGCTTAGAGTGGCTAGATCAGAACGAAGTTGAAGGAGCAGATGATTTTACTGAAAATCATATGGACATGTTGGTTCCAATAGTCTCTCTTGAGACCGCGCATGATTCTCCATGGACTGAATTAGAGTTGATATTCTTTTTTTAATCACAGTAGTTACGATTTAAGTATTCTATTGTTAAATTTTTATTAGACTTATAATTAGGCTCTCAGCAATATTGATTACTAGTCTTAGCTAGTCGTAAATAAAAGCAATTTTTTTTTTCTTTTTACAATAACAATCCAACGCGTTTACGTAAGAAACCCACATTTTGAAAAATCTCTCGTGAGATTGGGGGATGGGGGAGGGGGTCGAATAAAATCTCACGACATCTCACCAGGGAGGGAGGGAGGGAGGGACAGAAAATTTTAAAAAACACCTCACGTAATTTATGGACGCCCCCTAACATACAAAAGAAAAATACGGGTTCTATATTTTTTGATAATCTAAGTGACGGACTAATTAGAATTTTTTAGGAAAATAGCCTGCCGTACGTCAAATAATAACGAGTAATCGATATTATTTGACGTACGCATGTTACGTTAAACAACCAGCCCTAACACTTTTTTCCTAGAAAAGTTTATAAGTGACACAAAATGAAGTACAAAATTTAAAAAAAACAACTCGTCTTTGCAGTTGGACGAGCCTATATTTTTTTCTTATTATAGGAATTCAATTAACAAAGAATACTTACCACTGGACCTTAGTAAAACTTGATGTTCCAGTAGAACACATGTGAAAAGCTGCACAACACATTCAACACCTAAAGTTGAGAACATGGCTCGAAGTGGATAGTCCAAAAGAGGTAACTCATCAGGAAGATTTGGCATTCTTATCACCTGATAGAAATATGAATAAAAGTTGTAAAGTGTTTCTTAAAGGCACCATAGAAAAGAGCTTCTTCTTTCTTAAAAATCATTCAAAAACACAAGTTAAATTATGAATACATCTCATATTATTTCTTATTAAAATTGACTATAAAAACTATTATAAAATAAATGTTGATGAGTTCTCTTGAACTATTATAAACAGAAGGAATCTGCTATTGTCATAAAAATGAATTGCCAGAAAGCCAGAAACTCATTAATATTTCTAGATTTGTATGGCGTACATAATACAGAGTATTCTATCTATAGTAAATTAAGTCTCTATCTATAGTAAGTTGAGAAATATAGTAAATTGATAAATGAGATTAGCAATATAAAATAATATTTATACTTACAACAGGAATTGGATCCAAATGAGGTTCAGAAGGAGGCACATAGAGTCGTAAAGCTTGACCAGGAAGTGGCACTGGTACTTCATAAAGTAAATTATACACATAGGACTCAGGACTGAGGCCTGGGCCTGGCTGCCTTGGGAGAGATCTACAACAGATAAACACACACAATAACTCACGTGTTTAAAAATTATACTTATATGATGACAAGGTAATTTTTTCTTTCTAGATCTAACTAAACTTGTTTAAAATTCCAGGTTCTCCTTCATAATTGAGTATGAAGATGAACAAATTATTCTTTTAGATATCCAGCCCCAAACATCACCTGTTTCACTTTTAAAATTAAGATAATTCTGTTTACAATAATTTTATTACAAGCAAACTCACCTGAATAAATTTTCTAAAAACAACTGTGCTACCCTCACATATGGATACTGACATATAAGTGCTATACTTTTTGCCACATACAGTTTGTCTTTGGCTATATCATAGTATGTCAGAGCCGCACCACTGTGAGGTGCGAGTTTGAATGATCTTGGAAGTGATCTGGAACTTTCTTTGCCCGATGCTTTTCTGTGGCCAGGAGGAGTCTGACCACTGGACAATTCTGTGATATACATTGCCTACAAAAACAAGCATCAATTAAATTCCTAGTAATTTGAATAATTCTCCAATATGACACACTTCACTTAAATACAAATATTTACCTGTAATGTATGCATGGCACTGCAGATATTTCTGTTCCTAACTTCCTCATAGAATATGAGACTGAATCCATAGTAACGGGATGCATTTTCTCTGGTTACTACGAAGCTGTGGAACTTGGGTTCTAAAGAATGTTTTTGTGTTCTAAACTGAAGGCCAGCTGGTAGACAAAGCTGTAAAATTATACATTCACAAGATATTACACGTTACAATTTTACCTATTTAAAGATAATTGTATGTCAATATTTTATCAAGTTTTATTACAGCTAAATAAACTGAGAATTATGAAGACTTCTCTTATTTTTTTGTATTCAGATTGAGTGTCAAATAAAAACTATTTAAAGTGGCGATTATTAGTAGTGAAACAAAGACTTCATAAATGTGACATTCCAATTGAACTTATTGAGCACTTACCATACACACTGCATGTTCATCAAATGGATTGCTTGTTATGTTCTCAGGGTAGTGAGCCAGAATTTTTCCTTTGTAGGAACGATCCAAAGGAGATACATGTAAATTGTCACCTAGAATGAAGACAGTGTTTCGTATATTTGCACTTTATTTAACAAACGCGCGACTTAAGCCTGTTACTTACCGCAAAGCCTATCAGGCTCCAATCCAGAGTCAAAGTCGAGGCCGCATATCGCAAAATAATCGGCAAATCGACATCCAACAGATAAATCAGAGACAGACATATTTCTATCGACCCGTTATTTACTATTTGAGACACTTTCTCTTCCAGTCTCTGTGCGTAGATTTTGTCTCAGCATTGTACATTAGCACTGGATTCTCGTTGGCAATCGATTTGTGTAGGTAGCTCACATGTTTTCATTAGGCGTTTAATTTTCAGTGATAATGAAATAAATACAAATTGTAAACGAAAAACTATTCTATTCACGCCATCACATCACTCAGACAGCTGCCAAATTACGAATACCCCTCCTCCGCCCCTCTCTGGCCTTCATGTTCAGCGTAGACAGAGAAACTCAGGCTTCACCCCTTCGCCCTTCACTGCCTATTGTCTATGGTCCAGAAAGAAATCGGAAACGATGTTATTTTTCACGGGGTCAGTCCCTAGGAGTAATGGTGTTCTGTGGTCAGTCCAAAAAGCATCAGTACCATTGTTACACACCGCAGGCAGAAATTATACTGCGTAAACCAGTATCAAATGATGCTTTGTGCCTAGAGGCATACTGCTGGATGCACACGCAGTGGCTTTAGTCTTAGTTTTACCAACAGCGTCTCCCTGTAAACCTCATTGGTGTAGCATAGAGTCTGAGTACTCGGAGTTTTCGTAGACACATACCATACGTTTTATTTTCCTAAGGAGCAAAGTACTGAAAAAATAGATCTGAAAAATAGACCAAGCGCTCTGTATCTAGACTGCAATGTATCTATTTTAATAATAATGATAACTAATGACATCTGTCGGGCATGCCACCGGCCGGGAGAATCAATCAGGCATATATCTCTCGTCTAGCTAACGGAGAGTACTTTTATGGACACAACCTTGTAGCCAGGATAATTCATCGGCAACTTACAACAGGTATATGCCCGACCTAGTTCTCGAAAATGGAAATATCACATTGTACTGGGATCGATCCATCATCACTGACAGGACTACGGTTGCCAATGAACCTGAGATAGTGGTGGTGGATCGATCAGAGAGCGGCGCGCAATGATTGTTGACATAACCGACCGATGATGAGAACCTCGTGAAAGCCGAGAAAGATAAACAAATCATATCGTATCTTGACTTGGCTCGCGAGGTTTTCTACATATGGCACGGGGACTCAGCAATCATTGAGGCGATAGTCATGACAGCCAATTGGTTAATAGCCAAGAGCCTCGAACACCTGCGGAGGCTCTCGTTGGGCAGCTGGATCGGGGCTTGATTCAGAAAGCTGTACTTCTGGACACGGCTCGTATTGTCAGGAAGTTACTCTCTCTGGAGCCCTGACCGCTGGTAGCTTGGACTCTGTTCCCGATACCGTTGGGCTACTATTTTTATATGTTTAAATGTTTTTATTTTAATTTTAATGTAATTAAGTATTTAAATGGATTTTTTTTTTTAGTTATAGAACATTTTAGTTATTATTAATTTTAAAGAGTGGTCTGTGTTTACCATTTACCATAAGGATTTACCTTGTTTCTCTCGCCACTATTCCAATGTTATGGGCGGTCCCAAGGTGGTCCCCTACCAACAAAATAACTTTGGTCGCTCAAAGTACAGAGTCTCCAAGTTTAAAAAAAAAAGGTTATCATCGATTGATGATTGTCAAATAAAATTTTACGAAGAAAAATGAATGAATGAATGTTGCTGTGTTTGTCAAAAGCAGTGGTGTATGCGGGGCGTGTGTTTGTAGTTTTTTAAATAAAACGATAATTGTGTAGTTTTTTTTTACTGCTGATAATATTTATAGAATTATTATTCTTTTGCCCTTGTCAAAATATCAGTTTGTGATTTTGTTGGCAGCGTTGGATTGCATTGAAATTCTTCACAAGATTCAAGGTAATTTTTTTTTTAACTTTAAATGCAATTTTTGTTTATCTCACGTCGTTATTTGTCAACGAAAATATTTAGAAAATAGCCCAGAGAATAGTGTATGCTTCATTCGACGGAAGTTCTGTTCCGTAGTGGGAAGTGATAACCGCAATCTTATCGTTGGTGCGTATTCTATTAAGGAAAATGGGTGTATTCTCATCCCAATATTTAACTGAGTCATGAGTCAAGGTACCTTGACAGTTTTTTTACGTTATTTTTGTGACACAGACAACAATTTTTTGTTGTAACTTTGTTGTGTCTGGTGCATCATTTGTGGCTTTTGTGATAGTTGTATCTCATAGTGCAATATTACGATTAGAAGACAGTGGTGTCCCATAGCAGGGCAAAGGTCTCATTACTCCTTTTCCACCCTCCTCTAAGATGACCCTTTGACCCCACTCCTCTCTATTTACTAAAGTAAGGTCAGTACCTTAAAGTAGCAGTAGATTCACTAATTAATTAGTGAATCACTATATGAAATTATTTAAAAACGCTATGATATTGCAATATACACTATCTGTGAAAAAATACTACTTTAAAAAATACTGCATGATTAAATGGATAATATTTGTTACAGAATGCTACGAGGAAGAGTGAAACATTTACTACACTGCACTTTTTTCATATCATTTATATTTCTTTTTCTTGTATTTGCTGGAGCAATAAATTTAGATGATAAAGAAAAAGAAAAAATTGATCCTTTGGAAAGATATGGAATTTACGGTGCAATAATTTTATATGTATTAAGACTTTTTACTCTACTAACAATACCTCAAGTCCTGTGCAATTTTGCAGGATTGACATTTTTCAATGCTTTCCCGGGAAATGTGAAACTCAAAGGTTCTCCTTTGCTAGCACCATTCATATGTATCAGAATTGTGACTAGAGGGGACTTTCCAAAATTAGTAAGAGATAATGTAACAAGAAATATGAACACATGTGTTGATGTGGGAATGGAGAATTTCATGATTGAAGTTGTGACTGACAAAGCAGTTAGTTTACCAAAGCACAGAAGAGTTAGAGAAGTGGTTGTGCCAGCAGAATATAAGACTAAATCAGGTGCTTTATTTAAATCAAGAGCATTGCAGTATTGCTTGGAAGATAATGTTAATATACTTGCTGAAAACGATTGGATAGTGCATTTAGATGAAGAAACATTGTTAACTGATAACTGTGTGAGGGGTATATTGAACTTTGTGCTGGATGGCCAGCATCAGTTTGGTCAAGGATTGATCACATATGCTAATGAGCATATTGTTAATTGGCTGACGACTCTTGCTGATAGCTTCCGTGTCGCTGATGACATGGGAAAACTGAGGCTACAGTTTTATTTATTTCATAAGCCACTATTCAGTTGGAAAGGCTCTTATGTTGTAACACAAGTGGGTATATTTGAAGTATTCAATTTTAAATCCTGTAACTTCATTTACAGGACTGCCCATATAATGTATTCTTCTATTTGCAGGTAAGTGCAGAAAAGAAAGTGTCTTTTGACAATGGCCTTGATGGATCAGTAGCAGAAGACTGTTATTTTGCTATGAAAGCCTATAAAGAGGGCTACACTTTTAACTTTATTGAAGGAGAAATGTGGGAGAAATCACCATTCACACTATGGGATTTCATGCAACAAAGAAAAAGGTGGATTCAAGGAATACTTTTAGTAGTACATTCAAAACAAATACCTGTGTTATATAAAACCTTCCTGGCAATATCTTGTTACTCGTGGGTAACCCTGCCATTATCAACAAGTAATGTCTTCTTAGCTGCTGTATGCCCCATACCCTGTCCACAAGCTTTGGACATAGTATGTGGATTCATTGGTGCTGTCAATATTTATATGTATATCTTTGGTGTCTTTAAATCATTCCCTATTCATAGATTTGGTCCAGTAAGATTCTTTTTGCTTATTGGTGGAGCCTTAGCTACCATCCCATTCAATATTATTATTGAAAATGTAGCTGTTATTTGGGGAGTGTTAGGGAAAAAGCACAAATTTTACATAGTAAACAAGGAAATTAAGATACCAGTGACTGTATGATTCCTCATTGCAATATGTCATATTATTTTAAAGTTTTACTGATTTTACTATAGTAAGTGCACAAAATACTTAAAGGACTAATCTTGCACTTACTTTAAAGTGTGAATCATTCAACACACTAGCAGTGAATCATTCTATGATTGTTTTCACAAAGATAACATGGTACATACCAAAATGTTAGTCAGTGTGTATGTTTGTTACCAAAGTATCAAAATTTACAATATTATCATTTTTGTAAATTGAAACTTCTTGATTAAATAATAAGCACAATATTGATATGTAAAGGTAAATAATAATAGCTTTGCTTTTATATAATATCTACAGATGATTTATTTTTTGATGCCTTGTTGTTTCATACTGAATGGTTATATTTTGTTTGTATTCAAATATTGTAAATTTATACAGTAAGTCAACTTATGCTATAGAATCATTTTAGTTATATTTGCACTAAGCCAATATCTAAAATGCAGGATATTAATGTATTACTATGTTATGGTACTTTTTAAAAATATTTCGCATTTCCGATAAATATTACGAACTATTTTACGATATGTGTAGAGGTATAAAACAAAGAATTCAGTTAGTATCTCACTGCTTTGTATTGTTTTCCGCACCTCAAGTGCTTATATTTTTATCACTGTGTCCTCCATTAATAATACTCCATACAAAGCAGATAAAATATTCATTGTTTACATTCAATGACATAATGTGTTGTTAGTACTACAACTTATCCTTTCCTAACTGATGTGTACTAGTTTATGGTATTAGACAACATATAAAAAACGTAAGAACAAATGGTCTAGTTTGAGTCCAGAGAGGAAATACTAAGTAAGCAATACAAATATCAAAATAGTGTCTGCATTGACTGTCACACCCACAAAATGGTTTTAACTGAAATGTTTGATACTGAGAGCACATACTTAGGTGAGATGTTTAATTTATAGTATATCTATATCATCAGAATATATTGTCATTTCATAATTATCGAAGTAAAATATTTATTTTCGAAGTGGCTTGTACAGGCTTTCTTAAGACTATTATATATAATAACGAGGTTCAAATTATGACAGTTTCCACTAGCTGTACTTAACCAACATTATTGAAGTATTTAGTTAAATAGATGTATAGTAGCTGTACGAATGAAACTATTATTGTTGCTAACTGATGTAACAAAGGGAATACTTTGTTTTTTTTTTTTTCGAACCAAATTATTGATTTAATACTGTTCCTGCTTTTTTTGTGATGTCTAAATTACATAATTTAATTTATTTTAATAGGAGCATAGGTAATTTTTTTTCCCAAATTATTAGTACCTACACGTAATGACTGAGTACATAATATTTTGTATTTTAATTAAAATTGTTGTAATGTAGTTAGGATGTATGCTCCAAGGTAGCCCGCGAAATTCAAATTTTCTTACGTTTTTTGCAATTTACTGGTCAGTACTAAGTTGTGCGTTGATTAAAATAGGATTCGCGGCGGTAACTAATATGTATTTACAGAATTATAATCATTAGAATCAGTAATACAACTTGTTAAGCTAGCGTAATCCTAAAATGTCAAGATTTCATGAAATAGTCATTCAGTAGGATTACTTGATCTTAGAGAGTTGTGTTGACGACTTTAATGATTATAATTCTGTAAAAACATATTGGTTACGGCCGCGAATCATATTCTAATCAACGTACAACTTGGTACTGATCAGCAATTTGCAAAAAACGTAAGAAAATTTGAATTTCGCGGGCTACCTTGGAGCATCCACCTTAAAGCGAGTTAGATTTGAGGATGTTTGAAAAATAGTACAATATTTTAAATTTTAAAGGGAATAGTAAAATGTTTGACACAATTGTAGGTTACAAAATTTTAAAGTTTGTTAAATTACTGTAGTATGAGTCGGATTTTTTAAACTTGAAGTAAGATGCACACAGTATTCTGTCCAATAAATTTTAAGTTCTTTTCAGTAAATCATGTACCTAACTGTAACTATTGTAATTGCTTTAAAACACCACATCTGACTAGTCATGTAAATATTTATGATTAAATAGCTAGTTGTAATGTGTAGTAGTGTAGATGAATAAGTAATTACCAGTGTTAATTGGGGTCTGTGTCTACTTAGTTTCTTATAGGATAAGGTCAGGGTTCAACTCTGTTCAACCCATTGTGATGGTCTAAGTATTCAATTACACAATTACCTTCGTTAATTATCATATTAGTTCATGACAAAAGACATTAAGGTCATGAGTCAGTTGTTAATTATTTTATTTATCTATCATATAGGGCGATATAATATTAATGTTATACCTATCTCGCCGAGTTTGAAACGATCCATCGATGTTGATGTTGTAAATTGTAGTCACAAGTGATTTACGTCTTAAATTAGTTCGGTATTTTGTATTACTATTATTTTCTATGTTATTGATTGGCACTTGAATGATGTATGTTAAAGAACTACAATAATCAAAATTTGATTATATTAGGTACCTAAATCCCACTTTGTACATATAAAAACACTTAGATACGTAAAATAAATTCGAGCATTCAGATGTTTTGTAATTCACATTCCCTTTTTATTTTGTCTGAAATGACAATGGTTAAAATAATGTATTGTACAAGTACCTACCTAACCCAATGTTTAGCACAGACTGGATTTATGTTAATACTAAATAATACAGTATCAGCACCCACAAATATTTCAAGTAAGACACCCACATAGGCAGTGTCGGGTATCTAAATTTGCTGTCAAGTTTTGTTTGTTTAAATTGAGAAACAGATCTTAATAGGTCCAGATATTCGACAGCGACCTCGACTGTCGGACAAAGAACATGTATGTGTGGGGGCCACGTATTGTTGTTTGCAATTAGTCTCAATTGGACTACCGAACTTAACTCCTACGAACATAAACAAGATAAACTATTTCTAATAATGTTACAACGTCACGCTACATGCATCGTTGACGCGATATCGCAGCCTATGTCTAATCGGTCAGTAAGGCTGCTTTTTATTCGTCACACCGACCACAAGTCGTTTTCCTCCCAACGATTAGGCGCGTCCAAACACATGAGAGGATGCCTCCAACCACATTCAACATGGTTTAAGTGATGTTGCAGCAGATGCCGATGTTAAGTTCATCCTCCTCCATCCATCATCCTTCATCCTTCATGCCTCCCGATTACCGATAGGATTCCCGATTACTCCTTATGCGGTAGGTATTGTATACAATATCTACCGCATAAGGATCAACACAGACAGTGCAGCAACTGCGCGAGCGTAATCGAGCTTGGTCGCGCCGGTCCGCGAGGTTACGATTAAAATAAAAATAAAAAAGCATACGCCAACGTATGCCGCACGCAATTAAATCTTGCACGCTATTTTCAACTCTATTTTTGTTAAGTATTTTTAAGTTCATTATCAATTAATTAATGAAAACTGCTCGAGCATCTTGCAGCTGCAGCTGTCTGTGCTGACCCTAAGTCAGGAGTAATGGAACTTTCAAGTACAGGAGTACTCGTGTGTGACTTGTAGTTGTGAGTCATGCTGATACGGAATTTCCGTCCGCGTGCACCGGAACTTGGTCAGTATTCGACAGACGACAGGGTTTGGAAATTATCGCAATTTATCTACTAAAGAGAGATACCTACCTGATATGAAGTCCCACTCATGTTCGGTAAATACTTCATGTTATCGCACGGAATCTATTTTTTTAGCATTATTATTGAGATGTGATATGGTATGCTATCTAACCACATCACTAGAACAGTTACAATTTTGTGGGCTTCCTATCTTTAAAGTTAATTATTATGTTGGGTCAAAAACCCGATGGGTTTCATTTCATTAGGTATCTATACTATCTATTTGTGTTGATTGATATCAAGTCGATGACATCATTTTACCGTACGTGCCCAGCTCTAGATACTGAAGGGTACCCACTGGCCAGCAAAACGCCCTCTATCGCAAATGAAGTGTCCTACCTGTTACATATATATATTATTATATGTATAATACAACTCACGCCATCTTCCGATGGGGGTAGGAGTTTAGTCAACGAATGGCCCATAAGGGGTGTAGAGTGCATGAGCAGGGACCTAAGGATTCCTTAAAAACTTGTTCAGGTGCTAAGGGAGTGAACATACCAAAAGTCCTTACGTCTAGGAGGTGTGCCGGAGTGGGGCACACCTAGAATTCAGGACACAGTTCCCACATTTGTTTTTTTAGTTATATCTAAAAAACGGCGCTTCGTAGGGAAATATTTGCGGATACGAAATACGAATATAAAATTAGACAATTTTATGAGCTTTTTTTTCGTAACTTTTGTCCAATACACTTTCTCCCAATTTTCAAACGTTTTCGAGCTACACGCTCCGGAAAAGTCTAAACTATAATCAATATTATATAAATATATACCGATTGCGTCTTCATCATCTTAGGCCACGAGGGTCCTGGCAAGGGTTCTTTCCCCATGGCATCCACATCCTTGCTGGAAGTGCTCTACGTCGTCTTCGTCAACAGACACGAGGACATGCCGTGAGGCATTTCCCTTGGCAGTGGAGGCACGACGCATAACAGTTCTGCATTTCTTTATTGTACCGATTTTGGACATGCCGGTTTTCTTCACCGTTTTAAGAGAGCAGTGGTGATGAAACGAAATACACAAATGGCCATTTCATATTATGGATCCATGCGAGCATAATCCCATGCATGCAGCAAAAAGGCGTAACAGTTTAATAAAGGATGGGTAAGCCTCAGTTTACTTATACCTATCATTATGAAAGATAAGCATACCAATTCTATGCATTAGGTACTCAACAGGTAGATAAAATTCCAGTTCGGCAGTTCGTGTTATCAGTGCCGAAGACCGTTACCTACTTGATCCGATAATTTAGAATGATATTAATAATTTGACACTACAAAATCTATTTATTTATTTATTAAGGTAGGTACACTAATAGCTTCTATGTATAATATATTTAAAGTACTACATCAGTCACCAATTATTTTACCAGATTAATAACAAAAAGTTAAATATAAAGACGAACAACAGTGCAATTTTGCTTAAGACTAAGAGTAAAAAATATAAATAGAAATGAGATTTTAATGGATAGTAGGTATAGCTTATAAAAACAATTTATAAAAAGGTGAAGCATTTCCAAAGTATACTTGCATAACAAATTATCAGATTGCGTTTTCCGGTAATCTCAAATGTTAAGTGGGAAATATTGCAGGAATGGCCGTGTTAGCTTCTTTTAGGTATTTACTTTTACCAAATTTATAATAGGTACCTAATAATTGGGTCCCCGTAAGCGAACCTAGCCTTTTTTCTATAATATTGTTTAGTCTAGTACGAGTAGCTACCTACATAAGCAGCTGTTGTGTGGTCTCTACGAAATAGTGATTATAAGAAGGCAATAAATCATCTCGTTCAGATTATCATAATTAGGTTGTCTCTATAAGATCGGTTTTACCGATAAGACTGCCCATTGTGTCAACCCTTGTAAAAATTCTGGATTAAATATCTATATCGTAATATTTATGGTGTTTATAATAAGAGGATTGTATTTATCTTTACTTATATCTCGTAATCTCACCGTGAAAAGTTGGGTAAAGTGAGCTTAGAGTGTACTGTCAATAGTGTCAATCCCTAGCATTAGTAGGAATGACAGCTCACTCCACGCTCACTTCACCTAAGTTTTCACGGTGATATGGTTACAGAATCGCAATGCTGGTTAACTACGCCTTTAAAATCAGACGTCTTTACCAACATTTCTGCCTCTCTGACGTCTGGCTCATACCTAATACCGGTAGATATAGCACCTTTCAAACGAACGAAGAAATCAACCACAGAAAACAAAATCTATCATTGAGTGAGTAACAGCTTTAGGTAGATACATAATACCTATTCAAATTATGCTGCCATGTCGTAACTAAGTAGGTAACCTACATTGATTGCGGATTGCACTGTCGAAAAAGGTATGTAGGTATCTAGCCTAGCCTGTATTGTCCCGACTGAGCAGTGGTGGCCAGTGGCGACGGCTCCGACTTAGGTTCGAGTTGTAGGTTGTGAGTTTGAACTCAGGCAGGCGCGGTACTTTGTGTCATTTATTGCAGCACCGCTATTCTCAAAACGGTACAGCCGTGCTCGGCTGGACATAGGTCTCTCCAATGGCACTCGATGCTCGGCAACTCTCATCTAGACTGCTACCCTGCGAAGAACGTCGCTGCACCTAGCCTGAGGGCGTCTCATAGAGAGGAGTAGAGGAGGCTTGTGACCCAGCAGAGGGAACATTATAGGCTCATTATGCTGTATTGTCCTACTGCTCCTTGATCTATCCGCGAAACTGACCGCCACGCATTCATCCGACCGACTTATATAGCGTTATCATCGCGCGGTTTCCCAGAAGTACCTATATACCTAAAATAGATTAATAACCAAATTAATTTAATCAAAGAGTGTAGGTACCTAAATTATAACTCGTGTATGTATCGACTGCTTTATCACGTTTTAGTGAGTGCGCAGTGCGCACGCCCTTTACCTAGTATAGGTTTGTGAAACACCCGGCGACAAAAACAATTTTAGGTACCTAAATTCTGATTTCCAAACAACGTTTTCTATTCTATTTACAAAATAATATGCCTAGTTTTAGGTACGGTCGCCAAAGGAGATAAGTAACCAGGGTCGTTGGATATAGTTGAAATTTAGTGAGAAACTGATAGATGTTTTCGAATAAAATTTAAAGCTGCTATTGTAAAATCAGCCCTTAATGGCTGATTTTTCAATCAACTGATAACTTTATTCGAGGGATAATTTTGAAATTTTGACAGTTATTTCATACAAAAATTGTCAAACGTCAATTTGATTCCTCGAATAAATGTTATCTGGTGATGAAAAAATCAGCCCTTAATCAATAGAAAACAAACAGTTAATTTATCAAATTAAATTTCATTCGAAAACATCCATCAGTTTCTTAATAAACTACTACGATATCCGACGACCCTGCACCCTAATTGCGTAACACACAATCAATCAGAATCGGTTTCATTTTGACAGTTCAACAACATTCATTGCGTTATTTACGTGTTGAGCAGACTTTCATAAAGTAACCTTTTTCGAACTTATGAAGCAATGGATTAGCAATATCCTTCAAAATGATTCTGATTGAGATTGATTGTGTGTTTCGCAATTAGGGTGCTGTTTACTTGGTGACTTTACCTACTTATTATGTGTTTGAGATTTTGAAATGTAACCTTTTTTTTTGGGTGGGAAATCATCAAATGACCTCTCCCGCTCTGGGCTGAGCGGAAGGGCGTGTCAGACTTTTACTGACTAAAATCACCTGTGTTCCTCCAGTTGCCTGTACCAGGGGCCATGGTATCTCTTTCGAGCAACCCGCGGCCCTGGCAGGCATTGGCCCTAGCAGACCCGTCAGTTCGGACAGGGACCCCGTCAGTTCGTGCTGACATCTCTTTGAGGCGCGCGTGGAACACAACGCGCCGTCAACCCGGGCCTGGTCCTCACCGGGCGGCGAGCTGCCCATTGCTCGCCGCCCGCAAGCCCGCACCTACTGTGGCCGGGAGTCGGCTGTTGCCTCCCTTCCAGGGCGTCTCCTGCGGTGACTAGGGGCGTGAGGGCGCAGTGATTGCCTCTCCCTTACGCGCTCCGCCTCCTCCTTCGCGAGCATTACTGCTTCGCAGAAGGAGGTGACGGCCTCCCATGCACTCTCGCTCCGTACCATGGCCTGGACCAGGGCCGGACGCGAGAGATCGCCGCCGCCGCCACGAGGACGCGGCGATGCTCCGCCCAAGCCGGGCAGACCTCCACCGTATGCTACACCGTGTCCTTCGGGCGATCCACACAGTGGTGACACCCTGGCGTTTCCTCCCGCTTTATCCTGAACAGGAACCTCCCGAAACAACCGTGTCCGGTGAGGACCTGTGTCAGGCGGAAGGTGAGGGCACCGTGGCGCCTCTCTAGCCACTCCTCAAAGAGGGGACTTATCGCCGCAATTGTAGCGTGCCCAGCACTGGGTTGCGACAATCGCACTCTCCATGCCGCTATGAGATCCCGCCGGGACTCTGTCCGCTGTACCGTGATTTCTCGCGGCAGCGGAGTTACGCCCCGGCATTTTGCCTCCTCTCGCCATTCCCATATGTGGGCGAGGACTTTGGCCTCCAGATCCCATGGCGGCAATCAGGCAAGGAGGCTCGCCGCCTCAGCGGAGACCGTGCGGTATCCTCGGACCAGCCGGAGAGCCATGACCGTTTGGGACGCGTTCAACCGGCAGGCTGGTCGCCGCCTCAGGGAACGTCCTCCAGTCTGGGAGCCAAACGTCGGAAGTGCTCCACGAAGTTCCACCGGCTGTCGAGGACGAGTCCCAGGTACTTCATCGTCAGCTCGACGCCGATGTGAACCGCTCCCGCCGTTATTTGTGAACCCGACGGTGGCGCGTCCCGAGGACCATGAAAACATATGGCCTCTGACTTGTGCAAGCCCACCTCGAGTCCCGATTGCCGGATCCTCTCGACGATTGTCGCAACCCCGCGTGTCACTGCTTCGGCCGCCGCATGGTGCGACCTCCCCTGCGCCAGGACCAGCGTGTTGTCAGCGTAGCAAACCACGCTGACGCCGCTAGGGAGATCGGCACGCAGCACCCAGTCGTACTGGATATCCCACAGATGTAGCCCCAGGACCGATCCCTGTGGGACACCGCACGACGTCTCTCGCCGGTTCCACTCTCCCCGGTGACCGAGGTAGATGGCGGCCCTGTCCGTCAAATAAGCCTAGACAATGCGACAGCGGTAGGTCGGCATCCGGTGATACCGGAGTGCCTCCCTGATGCAACTCCAGGACAGGGTATTGAAGGCATTGGTGATGTTTAGAGACACCGCCAAGACAACTCCACCCCGGGTCACAGCATCCCCCGTCGTGAGGGCTCGCACGCGCGTGATGGCGTCCACCGTAGTTGAAATGTAACCTAATTAGTTTTGGGTTTTCAGTTTTCAATTGCTGCATTTGATCAATTGTAAGAAAACCTTTTAAAATATTAAATTGAAACCGCCATCTCCGTTGATGATCTGATAGAAATACACCGAGTGTGCCGACTGCCGGCTGCTTATTATTCCGCACAAGTTGGTCCGAATCAACTGGGACTACCAAGACAAATGAGTTGTTTGGTGTTGCTCGGCCGTGGGCGATGGATTAACAACCCATCACAACTTGTACGAACAAATACAACAATACTCTATCTATGTAGAATTTAATTGAAAATGTAAGGTTGGAGTTAGCTGTAAATGTGATAATATGACTATGTGGTCTTGAACGTCTAATAACACGGAGGTTCAATTCGAAACTAACGTGCTAAACTGTCACTCTTGTGATTGCAGTCACTTCATCACTTGGCTAATAAACCAGTCAGTCGATACTGTTACTGTTCGCTTGTAACGTCCCACTGCTGGGTAAAGGCCTATCTCCCCATGACTTCCAGTGCTTGCGATTACGTGCTAATGTGGACCACTGGACGTTTGTTTTGTCCAGCTCGTCCCGTCATCTTGTACGGGGTCTGCCCGGACGCCCAGATAACGGTTATTTTGGTCCATAGCCCAATAGGCATGCGGCAGATGTTGTGTGCATAACTCCAGCTTCCTCATATGTGATAGAATAATTCTACCTATGCCAATATTTCAGGCATAATAGCTGCAAACAAAGATCCCAGTCTTAATTTAGTTGCCATAAAAACTTCGTTAATATGAGTCGTCTAGTGTGTGTTAGCTGGAGTGACGTCACCCCAGCTTCCTCATTCAATACAGGCAAACCAGTGAGGTTAGGGTTTTGGACTATGGTCAGAAAAATAAGGCACAATAGCTGCATAAGGAAGGAAAAAACTGAACGATAATACTTAAAAAGTGTTGAAACTACGATAAAAGACGTGTGTGTAAGCTGGAGTGACGTCACCCCAGCTTCTCATGTCATGAAAGAAGATATGATTATGTATTAAATAGCTCAAAAAAGGACTAAAAAGTTAAAAATAATTTAAACCTGATGAGAAATAAATATAAGCGTGTTACATTGTGTTCTAAATGTTCTTTAATGTTCCATCAAAATGTAACACGCTTTTATTTATTTCTTATCAGGTTTAAATTATTTTTAACTTTTTAGTCCCTTTTATGAATAAGTAATAAAAGCTTGTTTTTAAAAAGTTTTTTTTTCTTTTAATTTTATTTTCAACTTTTTACTATTTTTGATGCGAGATTGACTACGGCGTAGTTCGTAGCGCGTAGCAGTGTTTTTCCGCTATATGCGTTTACTGCACTTAAGCTACCTGCTCATCTTTAGTCCCTGGTTACCATCTAGCATCAAAGTACTCGTCAAGACGCATCATACGAGCCCAAACTCGATGGGGTTGTGTCGTTTAATTACCGAGTTCCTATGGCCATCTTCCAGTCCATCATCAGACCCTGGTTACCATCTAGTACCAAAGTTCCCGTCAAACCGGATCAAACGAATCCGAACTTGATGGGGTTGTGTCGTTTAACTACCGAGTTCCTATGGCCAGCTTTTTTTTTTTGGCAGAAGTGGGAAATCCTCATGGACGCCCAGACTGCCTCACTTATGAGCCAGTCTGGGCGGTGCCGGACTCTTACCGGCTAAAACCCACTCCTGCCTTTGCTGAGTGTCGCTCTGACGTAATCAGAGCCCTTTTTAGACCAATGAGTTGTGATTCTTGTCCGTCTTGTTCTTAAATTTGGCCAGTCCCGTAGTAGGAAGTAGGGGGTTCCTGGAAGCACTCTTTGCCTCACTTAATCTGCTTTGCCTTGTGTTGTTTAGGTGAAGGTGGTTTTAACAACTAACGATTTATATTTCTAATATCTAATTATCTTATTTACCTACATTACTTTACTCTTTTTTGTTTCTTATTTGAGTATACCTAACTAATTTCAATGATATTTATGTCTTAAACTTAATCTATTCTATACTTACGCTATGGCTATTCTAATATATACACAATATATTATATAGACATCATGTTTCTTATACTAAATGCTTACTTTTATTTCTTATCACAAAAAAATTTTCCTTTGTTTTTTGTTCAATATCCTATGTTTGTTTTCAGTCAATTCTGGCGAACTCGCAGCTGCTACTTGAACCATAATTTTAAACTGAACGAGCTCGTCGGACCACAACGGTAAGCTAAGATTATTAATAGTTTTGTATTATATATTATTATGTTATTTATATTACCGTATAATCTACTTACTAAGACAATTTAATAGTAAATTTTTTGACTATTATATGGATTTGTTTTAAATTCGGCTTTTAATTGGGCCAGTTTCTCATGAAACTGGCTCCAATTTGCTATTTTGGTATTTTTTTGAACTCTTGTGGCTTTGTTAATATTTCTCAGTTTTGGTTTCTGCTTAAAAAATCTAAAATCAATACCGTTGTAGCCGCTCGCAGCCGCTCCACCCTAGTGCCCTCATTTCTGGCATCGACCGCCGTCCTGAGCTTCTCAAGAACCTCTTCACCGGTGTCCTGATCATTCGCAGATGATACAATAACCGAATGAAGAGGTTCCTGGATGTTCTGCTTCGGGCCGGCGGCGATCTCCGCGAATATTGGGCCTTGGCCTGCGACATAGCGAGGGGCCAGCTGGAGTTGCTCCGACAGAGGCTGGGTGTACTCTTTGCACTCCTGCAACGCAATTTTGTGCTTTTGAAGGCCATCCATAAGGCTCTTCATCAGCTCTGTCGGTTGCTCCATGGACGGTTTAAGTGGCGCGGGCGCCAGTACGACTGCGTGTACGACCGCAGGCGTGACTGCAGGTGCGACCGCAGGTGCTGGCACGGTGGGAGTCTTGCCCCGCTCTGACTCCTTCACTAGTTCATACAGCCGGTTAATCGCGTCGAGTACCCCTGTCTTTATTTCTGTTTTGAGGTTTCGAGAGTTGTCCAAATGAAGCTTAGCTTTATTCAGGCAAGCTCTCGCCTCCGCTGTGAGACTGGGGTACCTCGACTCCGGTCTGTTTCCTTCGGTCTCCGGATTGTTTGGCGCAAGTGGTGCGGTGTCACGATTTGGGATGGCCAGGGACTTGACCTGGAGCTCAGATTTTACGGCCTCCCATTCTCCAATGCTTCGCCTCACACTGGGAAGCGAGGGTCCAGCCTTCTCGGTCGAGCACGGTGAGCCAATGGTTCCCGGCGAGCTCGCATCTTTCTTTGCCGGTGTGCGAAACATGGTGGTGGCCTTCGTGATCGTAGAGTTCATGTAATGTCAGAGGGCACTAGCGTTGCTTCCGTGTCCCTGTAAAAGGGGGATCTGCAAGAAGCAACAACTATGTTAAATATGATCCCTGTCAGCAAGGACTTGGTCGGGTAATTAAAAGTTGTAAATAATGCCTTCAGGTGACACTAAAAATGTCTGAAGGACCGTCAATTCCCTTATTTTCCAAAAAAAAAAAAAAAGATATAAAGAAATAAAAATTTCAACAAAACTCCAATAAAGCTAATAAGTTTACCAGTGACAAACGGGAGAGTGGGAGGGCAATTTTTGATGTTTTATATGAGCTAGGCGCACGGGCGAGGTGTCGAAAGACGCGTCTCCGCGCGGGCTAGCGATCTGCCGGGTTTCTAGAATTTATCCAGAAAAAAATCGAGAATTTTGCTGAAAAAACGTATTTTACGGCCGAAATGTATGTGAAAACTTCGAATACCACCAAAATTGAACTCGAGTTCGCGGAACGCGCACGGGAGTACAGGTAAGGTAGGTAAGTATCAATTTAAGTTATAAGCAACGTGGATTTACCTGAAAATTTTGAAAGAAAATTAAAATAGTGTTTTTAAAGGGAGTTTTAGTGAAAATTTTTACAAGTCAATAACGAAAAAGTGTTTTTCTTGAATTTGTCAGTATTCCCTAGTGGGAACGTATCAGGGAGCTTAGAAAATATGAAAATAACTGAAAACAGCTTGATTATGCGTCACCGGGATGCAAAGTTATATCTATGGCCACCTTCCGGTTCCATCATCAGACCCTGGTTACCATCTAGCACCAAAGTTCTCGTTAAGACGGATCAAAAGAGTCCAAACTCGATTGGGTTGTGTCGTTTAACTACCGAGTTCCTATGGCCACCTTCCGGTTCCATCATCAGATCAGCTCCATGTCATAGTAATTTTGCATTGTTATCCGATTTACACATGCATGCAAAATTTCAGCCCAATCAGTTGAAGATATCTGCTTCAAAATTGAGTTGTAAGAGTTCACCCGAACATACAGACATACATACATACATCGCAAGTTAAATAAAAGCTCTTAAAAATGAGGCATAATAGCTGCCATTGGCAGCAAAACTTTCAAATCTCTGGTCAAAATTCTCTATGAGTTATTAAACCGATAAATATGTGTAAGGTGAAAGTAACTTTATTCAAAGCGTATTGCACATCTCTGTACTCAGCGAGCCTGTGGTTCAGATATACCCTAAGGGCTTACAATTCTCTGCGCATCCAGTTTAACAATGCCTTCAGGGCGCTGTTGCGTCTGCCACGCTTCTGCAGTGTGTCAACAATGTTCGCTGAGTCGCGCACAGACGGCTTTGATGCCACCTGGCGCAAAAAGACAGCCTCACTGCTAAGCAGACTGCGTGGGAGCAGTAACAGCATCCTGGATGTAATAAGCAGTAAGGTAGATAGCCCAATGGTGTGGAGCCTCACCCAAAAGACTAAGTCTCTCTTAGTTATTAGATACTAACATAGTTTTTAAGTTCATACTAACAACTTAAATGTAATGTAATGGATCAATGGTTGTCTGAATAAATTAATTATATTATTATTTTTTATTAATCTCGGGACCCTGGGGTCCCGGACCTTTAAAAGGCATGCCAGAGGCCGAAGCCAACTCGCAGAGGCCCTTTAGATAATTTTTAAATGATGAGGAGGCACCAACCGACGATTATCCCTGTATGCACCAGGCAAGTGCACCCAAGGACAACCCCCGGTTGGTGCAGGACTATTGCAGAACATGGAAATAAAATATACTGGGCTATGGGTATGGGTGGCTATTGCAGATCGGTTACCTTGAACTATGGAAGGTCTATGTCCCCGGCCTGACCAATGATAATATAATTCACAGATAAAATGGCAGGGGGTGACTTGCACACTCAATAATGGGCCCCCCAAAACGGTCGCTAGCACATAGTGTCGTAGCAACAAGGGGGCAACATGTCCTGAGGTGCTGTGCTTGTGAGGAGTGGAGAGGTATTCCACGGCTATCAGGACAATCCCGGAAGTACGGTCAAGATCCCCACCAGCATCTTACTGAAATACTTCCTTCCTCCGGGCACGTTTTGCTCTTGCGAATCTCCACTCAAGCCAGCCAATAAAGGCAAGAATGAGATGGGAGCTCTGTTCCTCGTCAATGTTCACTCCACCCGGCCAATAAAGGCAAGCCAGAGGTGAGGAACAACTGGTCCAAGTAGATGTATTCATGGACGTATTGTAATTCCTCACCATTCACTCTGATCCCATGTTTAGTGTTTGACATTAGCTTGGTGTTCAACATGTTACGATCTGGAGGATAGAGGAGAATACGATAATGTCGCTAGCGAAGCGGAGATTTATTAACCGCACCCAAACGACTTCAATACTGCTTGTGTTCCAACTTGCCGCTAGCTTTTTAAATACTTTTTCAAGAGCACTATTAAAAAGATTAGATGATTACGACTTAGATGAAAGCGGGTCTCCTTGCTTTACGCCTTCTTCTTAAATGATGGTCCAGCTGTTTGTAATTTAATTGAAAAACTAATAAAATAGTACAGCCGCAATAAAACTTGAAATCACGGGCCCATTTAAAATAGGAAAAGGAGGCAAACAGGGCGACCCGCTATCATAGCAAAGGTATGGTCGCGGTAGACCACGTAGGAGATGGCGGGACGAGCTGGATAGGTTCCGTCAAAACTGGAAGGACGACGCGCGGGCTCGCGAAAGATGGAGGGACGGGAAGTCTTTGCCCAGAAGTGTTGTCAAATATATATATACGTTGCGAAATAGGTTGATGTAGGTGGGATCAATTTCTTGGTTGTTCAGAGCGTCAAATTTAGCATCGTCAAACTATTAAAAGCTTTCGAGTAATCGATGAAGGCTAGATATATCGGTATATTTGGTTTATTGCATGCAGAATGATAATCACTAGTGGAGAAGCCAGCTTGTTGAGGAGGCTGGTGTTTGTCGGTCCATAATAATAAATACATAAAATAAGAGTGTAAAATATAAGATTAAATGACTATACATATCTACAATGATACACATAATTATCTACCTACCTTGTTAATTTTCGTTTTTTCTTTCAATGTTGCTATTATTTTAAATCTTAGGTTATTTAAATAATTATAATTATGACAAAAAAAATATACAAAAACAAAAGGATATTTAGGCGTCGAAGTACTCGTCCGCATCGCTGTCATCCGGAAACGTGCCCAGAAGGCTGACAGCATTGCCACGTCGAATGGTAATGCTAATTCTTTGGCCAAAGAACGGACCAGCCCTCTGATCACGTGAAATAGACGCGCACACGGGCCCCATGACCCGAGCGTTGTTTAATAAGGTAGGTAGATAGGTTTTTATTAATACATAACTATCTGATCCGGCGAACGTCCGCCATATATTCTTTTAGTTTACTTCTATACAAACTTTGTCCTGACAATAACAAACACAAAAAAAAGAATTATCCAATTTGGTGCAGTCGTTCGGAAGTTATGCGCGTACATACATTTCGGTGATTCATTTTTATTTATATAGATAGATATCACCTATTCTAATGCAAACATGGACAAAGAATGAGAACGAGGCCCTAAGGCTATTAAAATTATAGAACATGTTTAAAGGGGTGGTGGAGTGTTAATAGTAGGTAGGTATGTGCAGAACTAAAACACGAATTAATTGAAGGACAATGCGAAGATAACAACCATAATTTATGGATACACCTGGACAAACTTTCTCTAGACATTAGAGTAGTCTACAAACAGCCTGCAGTAAACATACAAAACATTCACACTACAAACACAAAAGGGATACAAGACTGTGTTAAAAGATAATGGATGAATGAATGAAATGAAAACTGTACGGCCATTACTAAATCTTCAAAGACATTATTAGAACATAATTATAATATGCACATCCCTAAAACAGAATACTATTCACATGACTTTAGTGGAAAACGCCATGGTAGATCATAAATCTTATCGACATAAACAAAATCACACCGGAAAGACCCAAAAAGCTATTAATTACAACAACCTATGTAACAGGAAACTTATCTAATGTATGCTATTAATAAAAAGAACTAAAATATTATATTCACCAAGACAACAACTGATTACATCTACAAATAGAAGGAATAAACTGAAACATTCATAAAAAATGTTATACTAGGTATAATATGTAGATATTATTTTATTATGCAATATTTTATTTACGCGCATATAATATTGATTCAACCTAATTATATTTATTAGTGATTCTTTTGAGAAATAAATACCTTTAACCGTAATTTAATTTCCGGATGGTGGTTAAGGCTCGTAGTAAAGCCGGAGGTGCTTTTCTCGTGGGGTATGCAAGGGGCAGCTAAGACATTTTTTTGCTTATTTTTTCACATGTACATATCATTATTTTAAATGTTAGCTTATATAATGTAAGTAAATATTGATTCAATTAATTACATAGAAATATACAGAATAGACATAATGCTTCAGGTAAGTACCTAAGGGGCGCCCAAGAGCAACTTAGTTGCCCAGCAACTTTTTTGTCCCTGTCGCTGTCTTCTCGCCGAGATTTGGACGTTGCGCACACGGGAGCGACAGCAACGCTACTTTTTTGTAAAATTTGCGGTTGTTCGGCAACTGGCTAGCCGGCAACTTATTTGTCACCGTGCGCCCACTTGCATTGCAACCAATAGACGGGCGACAGTTGCATCGTATCCCGCGGACAAATATGTCTCCCAGCCGTTGGGTCGCTACATGCGCGCACTTTTATACAAACCTGTAGACTTGAAGTGAGAGACAAATTAGTTGCGGAGATAAAAGTTGCTCGTGAGCGCCCTAGAATGGATGGATAGTCACTTGTTTGGTTGGGTGCAACTGAAATAGCAAAGACCGCCAAAACATACAACAGCTTCGGGGAGCGGCGTCCATATTGCAAATTGCTAATACAGTGGAATCTCCATAACTGGAATTTGAAGGGAAATGTAAAATAAAAATAAGTTAATGAGTTTTCGACTTAACAAGAATTTCGAGATACAACGGATTTAATTGCTAAAACTTCGACTTAGAGAGGCGCAAGTTCTAAGTATATTTTTAAACTTGAAATACAAATCATAGTGTGTAAGTTATCACAGTGGAATGCAAATTCGACTTAAGTTTCATGGTACATATTTATTTAAACAAACGTTACAGATTACTTACTACAAAAAAAATTGTTATCTTCCTTTGATTGACGTAGAGTTAAAGTCATTAGTTTCCGTGTAGATGATGTTGTTAAATGTAGTTGAAAAAGTTTGTAACTACCACATTGTACCTATTTTTCTGTTCTTTTATTCTTGTCTGTTTATATACTTATGTGTGTACATATGGTTAAATAAATGAATGCTGGCCGATAATAAATGAGTCCAAACATAGACGAACATAAGGTACACTGATGTGAATCAGTTTAATGAATGAATTCATTCATTGTACGTGTACAAAGTACACGCAATAGAACAAAAGCATCAAACATTCCTTTCAGATTTTATTGCCATGAGTTCAGGAAATCCCACGTAAGACGTCCTTATATTTTACTAACTTCGACTTACGGAGTCTGCATTTGAAATTCGAGTTATAGAGTATAAATATATGATATCTATAATATACCTGCAGCGACACAACATTTTGTGCGAGTTACAAAGTCTGAATAACTCGAGATACCGCGTATTTAGGGGTTCAGCAGAAGGGAATGGCAATTATGTATTTTCGTCTTACTAAGGACGAGTTATCGAGATTCCACTACATATTTAGTTTCAATAGCATACAGACATAACGGGTGTAAAGATACACTTAACGTAGCCGAGATTCACTTGTTCTTTCCGTAATTATATTTTTTTACCTGGGAACCTTCTGGTTACGGAGATATTGAAGGTCAAAATTAAAAATCAACAATTAAAATAAAATCCCAATTTTACACCAACAATCTAAAAAACCAAACTAATTTTACTGACCAACTAAACTAACTAACTTTAGTGTGCAATTTTTACTGACGTTTTTTTACGAAAACAACTTATAACACCACTTTAAACACCCCGACGACCCCTGTACCGTTGCATGCATCCATAAGCACCATATTTTGCGTGGGTTACATTGCGCACTACCGCAAACAGCAAATTTTCACATCAAAAATAAAAGTCGTTTCCCAGCAATTATTTTTATGTAATGTTACTTAGTTTCATGTACAGAATGCGTAGTCGACGGCTATGTGATGTGTTTTTACACCCTGTATGTTCCTAGTTCAGTACAATATGACAGACTTCATGAGAAGGGTAACAAGCACTTGAAGTTAGGTAATAAACCATATCTAAGCGCACGTCCCTTGAGAAATTAGAGGTAGTTTGGTATCTACGTGCACAATATTTCTCCTTAGTAATTTCATGATGGGAGTTACCGTGACTTACGCCAATAGATACCGTATGCGAGCAAACAATCACAAGGCTATTACGGTAAGTATTCAAACGATCGAAGGCAATCTATTAAAAGTTTATGGACAACCGACCGTCCAGATTGATTGAACAGCTGATTTTATTTGCTCTATGCGTCTGAAGTAGTTCTTTGCAACTGCTGCGACTTTTATGCACTTTCTCATCAAATATATGAGTGTTTTTTACTGAATCGGTATTTAGACTAAGTTGTCAACATCTATTCAATATCTATTGCAAGAGGAATAAATTTTCAGAAGTGCTATAAACATATACCTAGAACATTTTGTAGATCCCTACTATGTACCTACGCGACGTTACAAAAACACTGAATACACTGAATGAAATATTTTTCTACTAATTAATTAAATTCTGTAAATATCAGTGACAAGAATTCTTGGAATGTTCCGGTTCTGCATGAAGTGGGAGTATTATGTTAATGAAGAGATGTTTAAAAAGTAAACACCCAACCAGCAATCGGTTTGCTTTATATTAATTTAGAGGACGAATGGTTCCTGGATGAATTCAAGCCAAGCTGTAAAATCATCCGATATTATTCCTGCACCTAATTGCGTTATCTATCACTTTCAATCGCAATGTGAATCGTTTTGAAGGATATTGTTTCAATTGAAAAATTTTTCTGCTTGACGAAGTAAACAACGCAGTGAATGTTGTTGAACAGTCAAAATAAAAGTCATTGCTATTGTTGGTGTGTTATGCAATTACCCCGCTGGAGTGGGAAGGTAGATCGGCGGAGAGCGTTTTTAAAGAGTGTGACTTGTTATCTAGACAAATAATAAGTAAGATGTATCTTCCATGAGGCTATAATTACGTTGCAAGTTTCTACACTAGCTCATTTTTGGAAACTGTAATGTTTATTTAGTAAATGGAGTGGATGATCTGAAAATGTTCTAAGAATAATGATTACGTTATTTATGCTGTTCTGACTACATAATTATGTGATTATTTTTTTCTAAATACGACAGTTAAACTACTCCTTAAAGGGATTACGTTAGCTGAAGCCCTAGCCGTGCGTTCGTGACCCGTTTGCCATCCACGGCGCATGCTTATACCACAATACTAAACTTTGTCCATGTCTTCACTCGGCAGGTTTCATACTCTTTTGGAAACTTGTTTATTTCGGGAATTATTGTTGCATAAGGGCTGGTTCTGCCGTCATAGTCCTGATTTAACTCGACGTGGTGACATCATTGCTTTATAACTTTCATTTATTTTTAAAACATTCCTCAAATAGACTTTTGCGGTGCTTTATCAAAGAGCAGGAAATTTCACGATTTGAAGAAGTGACTAATGGTGTTAATAGTTAAACGTTATTAGTTACTTTCATTGCCCCGACAATCTCTCATATGCTTCAGTGCATAAAATTTAAATTTTCAACCATTTTGTTACCAATATAGATGTCTGTATGTTACCTGCGCTTAATTTAATAATAGTACTTGTACTAATGGTAATCTTTTACCAAGGGCGAAATGGTAGTCTGCGATATTGGCTCGTAGAGGCTCGGCCGGGTGAGTTGCTGCCGGCGACAGTGTAGTGGACAGTGGACATGAGTGAGGTTCCCGAAGTGGTGGTGGAACATTGCAATGGTGTGGAGACCGAGGCCGAGGCCACGGACGTGGCTAATCAGAATGGAGACGATGGGTACGTAGCAAATCTGATTGCGGTAGAAAGTTCACTAAAGCTGGGGTACTTTAGGTGTCTACGAACTTTAGCTAAGTTGAAAAGCTAAATAGTTTCTCCTTTACGTAGTTGATTTAACGCTAATTTCATTGAAATGTGATTTCCCAAATCTGTCTATCTATAGGGTATCAAATACCGATACAAAACTAAAATTGTGATAACGAAGGAAATAAACAAAAGTGTAAACAAACTAGCAAACAGCACTTAACAAACAGCACTTAAAAAAGTGCGATAATGAATTGGATGTTTTCTATTTTTGTAGATTGGCCATTGATCCCAAACTGGGCTGCCGTGTTCATTTCTCGAGTGACGTCATAAGAGAAACGTGAGTTACCTTGTGGCACCAAGTCAGCCAGTTCAGCTGGCGGCGACGCGGAGGCCGTGACGTCATGTGCCCTGTCCCTATTACACTCTGACGCACTGCATATCTACCTCTCTTCTGTATCTGCATATAACTGCACGCACTAGCCTAGCTTGCATCATTCATAGTTCTGATTATTCATGCACGGTGGAGCTTAATGCACGCACTCTGGAGCCACTTCACAATGTTTTGTGTTGCAACGCCATTTGTGATATAATGACTGCATGCTTGTGAAAAGAGTGCAACTGGAAATACGTGTATTACTGTTTTAGTTTGTATCAGAGGACCTAAGTTTTCTTTTGTTTGTGATATTCGTTGCTATTCATAGCTTTAGTACCTCGCCGTCTGTTCAAAAATGAATAGCAAATAATATCAACAGTTAAAAGTCTGATCGTGTCAATTGACACTACCTAGTTACCTAAGCATAGTATCTTTCTTGAGTAGGTAGTAGGTACATAGCTAATCCGATAAATCCACTAGAAGGTCTTCGCATTGACATTAGGAAGCCCCGTTTACCGAGCTCCTCTAGAATGTCAAGATAATTATTCTTTTGCTTCGTTAAGCGGCTTTTGAACTCACGTTGTAGATTTTCCAGAAACATTTTGTTTAGATGATACTAAGTTTAAAAATGTATTATTTATTCATATTAATTATTCAACATTATTCTTAACACCACAATTAAATAGCAATAAACTTAAGTATTTCATTTTATGTTTACATAAAATTGCATGGTTCTCGTTGACGAATAAATTATGCATGCATGTAGCACGCTAACAGATTAAATAAGTATTTTTATAAAGTTGGATAGGTCTACGTCACGATCAGACTTTTTTATAAAACTTAAGTTTAATGCCGAGGAGCCAAGGATGGGAGGAAGGAGAAAAGGGGGGATACCTCAAGTGCAGACGACATGTAAACACGTCATCGAAGAACAGCCCTTTTTAAATACTGGTCCATTAAAGGACTAACAGTCCCGGGGCCGAGGGTTCGTACCTCAACATTCGCACGTAGTCTCGCTTTCTTTGCTTGAAGGTTTTTTTGCACCTGTTGTACCCATTGTACTCGTAGTATAGTAATTTTATTTCAGGTACGTCGTCTTTACATAAAATTATAATTAATGTTTGCAACATATTGTAAAATACTTTTAAAGAGTAACTGTTGAGTTTCTTGCACATTGTTCTCCATATGAGAGCACCATGGAGTGTGGTCCTAGTTATATTTAACTACATTGAACTAGAATCAGTTCTATTTTTTCGTAAATTTCGGCATTCAATGCCAATGACATTCAATGCCTTACTAGAAATTAATTGATATTGTCTTTGTACTTAAAAAAAAAAGTTTGATTGACACGTGGAGCTGTTTGTACAAAATAATATTGATTTTTTATAACACTTATGGTTTTCTTTCATTCACTATTCACAATATTAATTTCATTTAGAGATATTGACCACCCCTTGATTGAATTTAAAATACTTTTGTACAATTGTTTGGACAAAGTACCGAAATAATAATAACAAAAAGTTATTTCAATATTTTTTTAACTTACTTATTTTTGTTTTATACCATGTTGCCCTTAAAAGAGCGGTGGGTAAATGACCCAGGCTGCTCCCATGGGCATAGTTAAATACGACTAAAGGAATATAGGAGGGCAGGGACATCGACGCGCAGCCTAGTTACCATGGATTCAGTACATGATTCTGGACGCCCTGCGTTAAAGGTCTCTGCACACAGCGGGCGGGGCGGGACGGGACGGGACGGCGACGCGACGCTGAGCAGTTGTAATGTACTAGATATTACGGACGACGCCACACAGAACCGCCCCGCTCGACGCGACGGTAACCGTCGCCCCCCGCCGAGTATACAAGTCAGAAGCGGCGGGGCGGAGCGTGGCGCGACGCGACCGCGTTTTTGATTTATTTCATGCACCCATTTCCGTTTACGTTGTTTTTTCTTAGCTAGCGCAACTATGAGCAATAGCGTTTCCATGTCTGAATCGCTCAACATCTTTTTTGATGAAAGAAAGGCGCGGCGGGACGGGACGTGATCGCGCCCGCAGTGTGAACACTACCGCCGCGCCAGCGCCGTGTCGCCGTCCCGTCCCGCCCCGCCCCGCCCGCTGTGTGCAGAGACCTTAAAACTTTTTGTCGGTTAAAAAAAAAAAAAAAAATCTGTACCATACATTTTTCCCGCATTCCACTTTTTATGAAACAGCAGATTTCTTTTGATAACCGACTAAAATTTTAATACCCTAAGGGGGTCTAGTCATGAACTGAATATCCCTGCCATCCTGTATAATACGTATAAAGGAGTTGGGAAGTGACCTCATTTGAAACCGTATACTTATTAATAATTTTTTGTAGGTTATTCACAAAACACACGTACACTTAACTCCACATCAAGAAATGAGCAACATAATTATTATGAATAATGTATAATTCATTTCCTTACAGGTAAGTGTCTTGCGAACTTCCAACAAGTTCAGAAACTCATATGTAAAATCGATGCGACGTCTTGGAAACGGTAAGCAAGCAATATTTCCAATAAAAATGACGATCACTTTGTAAGTTTGCTGAGGTTTATTTTTGGACTACCTACTTTACTAATACACAAATCTTTAACTTTTGTTAAAGTTCGAAAACATACTCGTAATGTGCAAATCTATACCAGAAGTTTTCTAAAAAGATCCGTGCCGTGATTTGCTACAGGCGTTACGAAGTTTTCTCGGCCTCAAAATAACAGTACATCATGATTACTTGTTATTGTTGGACAACAGAATAAAAACCGACATCCAGTTAACAAAATGGTAACAATCATAAACCGCCGTTGTCGAATCTCGATTACCGTATCTTACGCATGACTTACGCAGTCTACGAGTCTACGACATGTGTGCTACGCGGGAGTTCGTAGTCTGGCGTAAGCTGTAGGCCTACGTATCTGTAGCAAGCCTACACGTCAAATAGTTCAAAGTGTAAGTATAATAATTAATTAATTTACTTAACTAAACTGAAGTTGTAAATAGGGTATGTTTAATTAATTGACTTCGAAAGATAAATACGAAGTTCGAACTTTGTTTACAGAAAACCTTTTTGTTGTAAAAGAGGTCGATAAAATACGAGGCGGATATGTAGATACAAGTTGGAGTTGGTTTGCTTGTATTTGTCTATTTGTTATCAGGCGACTGAGGGGGACCTCGTTCTCTTAGTATAAACATTAGGCACGCGATACCATTTACTCAAGCATTTTGAAACGGAATCAGAGTGTGTATACTACCTATAGGTTTTTAGCCGTGTCTGAATATGTTTCGATGTAACAATGAAAAGTAGGGGTGTAATATTTTAGCAAGTACACTTTTATAGCTTTTTTGTAACTGTGTCAATTCCATAACGTATGGTTAAACGTTTTTGTTGATACAGATTCGTGTAGTTCTAAGGACTAAAATACAATAATAACATCTATCTAATGTACCACATTATTACAGGTCATACGATTGTAGTCCTTAACGTAAACAATTACTTTTCTTGTCATTTTCTTAGCCTGTAATGTAAAGACATCGTATTTTTTCACCGGACATTCAGACGCAGGCTTTCATTGCAATGTCGTTGACATTCCCTCAGCTCGCACGAAGTAATTTGTTTCCCCTTTTATTATGAGAACCGTTGAGGACTGAAATATTCCGGCCGTGTCTGTATTTCCAGACGGTTGTAATCCTGATGCCCTCGAGCTATTCGCGAATAGGCTCGTAGGAGCAGCTATCTGTTTGAGAACAACCTGGCGGCTTTATACCGTTACTCTTGATTAAATACCTACAAATCTCACCATACAAAATGAATTGGCTGCAACGCAATTTTGACACAATGAAATACGCGATATTAAAAACAGCTCAGAAGGTATTTAATATTCAAGTAAACAATAGAATTCACAGCAGTTACCATTCGAGATGTTTTCTTTATTTTTATGAATAATTCTAACTTATTAGTCCCGAAATGAAAATATGTTTTTTGATATTAATTATGGTGTCGACTTCTGTACAGGTTGATTTTAATTGCAAATGAGTTACAAAATTATGCGTTATATTTAAATTGGTATGCGGCATGATAGCGGTTGAAGTTGGCTACTTGTTCGAAATTTTTTTTGTAATACTTCGTTATTGTTTTAATTGAAAAAGTACCTTTTTATGTTTATCCTTTTATAACGTTGAAATGAAACGCTTAAAATACAGCCGTCGTGTACCTTGTGTTTAGGTTCACTAAACCAAAACTTGGCTATGATAGCGTTATGTAATGCATAAGTAGTATAGGGAAAATACATAACAAACATGTTGAAAGAACTCGAAGAAAACATATCGTCTAGGTCAGTGTGCTTTTCCCATAATTCTTACAACTATACGATATGTTATCGTTACTTTGAAATACGGAGCAATATATTTTACGCAGATTCGCCGAATATATTGAACTCGGGGAGTGTTGAGCGTGAAATACGTCGGCTGACGTGTCGAGAGCGATTAGACATCTTTTAGCGTGAGCTTTGAATCTTCGCTAAACACTTAGGTGCGCTTAAAAGTGTGGGACGGTATGCGAGGAATTTAAGGCATTGGGCGCGGGCGGGGGCGCGGCCGCCCGCCCTGGTCCGCGCTCGGGCGCGTGCCGCCGCTAGTCGGCTTCGCGGCCTCCGACCGGCGGCGCGCGATTCGCTCCCAGCTGCCACACTTGTTTCTCCGATTGTTGTAAACACACTCGCGTCCGCGTTTTACGACCGTTTCTCGACCGTTCCCGCCAGCGAAAATTTTGAAATTCCAATTTGGTCGAAGCGTTTGGACAGTGAGTGTAGGCTGTTCTCGGACAGTTCTGGTGGTGGTGCGCCATGTGTGGTGGTCACCATGCGACCGCCGCTGCCGGCTAGCCGCTCACCTTGCACGCTTCTAACTCCACGTGTTTTGGTAAGTGTTACACTTTTTCATTCTTTACTAGCGTATCTTAATAAACTGCCACTGTGATAAAATTGGTTTAAACATGTTTTTAACTGTATTCTTTTTCTTAAAATCGTTTACTGTAAAATCTCAGTAAATTATCTTTTAAATCTTTTTTGAATCGCGTCGTTATGATGTGAATGAGATATTTTGACAGCAACTTATTAATAAAGATACCTATAGTTTTATTTAAATGGGACTTAAGTAAGTAGGTAGATCGGTAAAAAGAAGTTCTCCGATCATATCCGCGAGGCAGATTAGATTTTAAATTGAATGATTACCGGTAAGATTCACGTAGGCTCAGAATTCAGTTTTGAATTACAGGATATTACAAACTCCTTTTATAATTAAAGTAATAAAACACAAGTAAAGGCGAAAACGATTTAAAAGCGACAAATAAAGACCCTTCCCATTTATTTGAAGACGGTTAAATATTCATAACTTTTACAAGGTATTTGAGAAGGGCGAGCTCTTTCAATAACTCTTCCTAAAGTTGTAAAGTAATCTGTTACTGTACTTTAAGCTTTTATGACATCCACTGCGAGGGATTCAATCTAACTCGTGAATTTTCAACCTTTGCTTCATCATTCATTTTAGCCTTATACTCGTAGTAAACCTTATAGTTAACACAATTTAGTATCTATTTATCAGTTCCCCTTAGTAACTCAATATACCTTACTAGGTTCTCCCCGCGACTTTGACCGAGTGATATTTCTTGTTTTAATATAAAATATGCTCATAGCTGTGCCCTGTTACTTCGTGTTCACTTAGCGTTATTTTTTCTCGGATCCTAAGGATTGTAGAGTGATGATTAATACCCTATAACCATCCTCAAGAATTGGGCTATCAAATGCAAAAATATTTTTTCAAATCGGATTGTAAGTTCCAAAGATAAGCGCGTTCAAACAAACAAACTCTTCAGCTTTATTTTATCATAGATTAAGTGTTATAGAATATTGTCTTTATTTTATTATGATATGTCTTCAATAAATCCAATAAACGAAAATCTTCCTTAGATTCGCAATCAACATTGACATATATAAGACAAGTACCTAAATACTTAAGTATTCAAGAGCGGGCCCTGGGCGGATTGACATTCATAGTTTAGACCCAATTTCAGCTTCGGAAAGCTAGTCAATCGATCTAATGATTTATAGATAGGAATATAAACTCTACTGCTTTATGTGTTAAAGTTTAATCTATCTATATTATCTAAACTAATAATAAAGCTGAAGAGTTGGTTTGTTTTGCATTTGATAGCCCAATTCTTGAGGAAAGCTAAAGGTTTATTCAACATCATGCTATGACCCTTAAGGGCCGAGCAAAAAGAAAAAAACAGAAAGAACGACAAGCGAAAACAAAGTGATAGCGCGAGCAGGTGATGTGATGCGACAGGGTGGGTCGGGAGATCAAGACATTCCATGCGGACGTAGTCGCTGGCAGAAGCTAGTTCAAGATAATCTCCAATACTCAGCTAACAATAGCTTAAGACACCATGGCTATTCTCGTTTCATATCGCAGATGTAGCTGAGATACGTTTTATAACTAAGCGACCATAAACCTGAATATAACTCAGTTATTCATCGGAAAGAATACAAGCATCGTTTCAACTAAATATTTACCTACGCTAAACTAAAACTGTGTTGTTATTGCTTCAAATATGCTCGCTTTCAACACTATTATATTTTACGATCTGAAATTATAACAATATGTCGGATGGTTAATGAGGCGTGACCTGCTCCTATTCACTAAGTGTGTATATTTTAATTGAATTGACATTAAACATCACTAGCTGTTGCTAGCGGCATCGTTTGCGATCTACGATGAAAATTAATAGGTTACTTTTTAGGGTTCCGTAGCCAAATGGCAAAAAACGGAACGGATTCGTCATGTCTGTCTGTCCGTCCGTATGTGACAGCCACTTTTTTCCGAAACTATGAGAACTATACTGTTGAAACTTGGTAAGTAGATGTATTCTGTGAACCGCATTAAGATTTTCACACAAAGATAGAAAAAAAAGGAATAAATTTTGGGGGTTCCTCATACTTAGAACTGAAACTCAAAAAAATTTTTTCATCAAACTCATACCAGTGGGGTATCTATGGATAGGTCTTTAAAAATTATATTGAGGTTTCTAATATATTTTTTTTCTAAACTGAACAGTTTGCGCGAGAGACACTTCCAAAGTGGTAAAATGTGTCCCCCCCCCCCCTCTGTAACTTCTAAAATAAGAGAATGAACAAAAATAAAAAAAATGTATGATGTACATTAGGTACCATGTAAACTTCCACCGAAAATTGGTTTGAACGAGATCTAGTAAGTAGTTTTTTTTGATACGACATAAATCGTAAACCGCAATTTACCTTTCATTCAATCAACTCAACGGAACCCTTCATGGGCGAGTCCGACTTGCACTTGGCCGCTTGTTTTTAGGTTTTTTTGGTACCTGGGTAAGGATATAGGTATCCTTACCCAGGTCGTGGTCTACCCATGTGCTAAATTACATCCAAATCCGTTCAGATGTTTTATCGTGAAAACGTAACAAACTATTTTGCATTAATTTATTATATTAGTTAGGATATAGTAGTATCTAACTATCGCTTTTGACGTTTGGTTGGATTCTGTTCTGTAATTATGTATATCCACTGAGTACCGGTTTGGAATAGAAGCCCCTTCTCCCAGGGTAACAGGGAAACTCGACGTATTCCTTGAAAGGCGTTATACTAGGGGTCATTAGCAACACATTAAGACCAGTCAACTAGGGGTCATAACTAGATGTTTACCGAGCTGTGTCAGTTCTTCGATTTTTTAGAAATTTTCTGACTTGTTACCAAAACAATTAATTATGAGAAAAAACTACTCCACTCCAAACATTTAGTTGATACTTTTCTGAAAGTTGAAAAAAGAGTGATCATTTTTAAAAATATGCTTGCAAAACTTACATAATCTCAGAATCAAAAGGTCTTTAATAGCAGAATTTTAATTTTTTACTATCCCGTTTTCACCCCTAGTTGACTGGACTAAATTTGTTGCTAATGACCTCTAGTATAACCCCTTTCAAGGAATACGTCGAGTTTCCCTGTCACCCTGTATGTGACAAATAAGGGTTTACAGTGAGCTTGTTTGCTTGGTTTTTATCCGTGTAATCCCCGGATTTCGGAATTAATTTGTGGGCGAAATTCATTGTTGCCATGCCAGGTATATTCTCGTGTTTTGAGAACATTTATGATAAACTAATAAATCAAAATGGTATTCAGTCGAGAATATTGTACATATATGTATACATAGACTCACGCCTTCTTCCCAAGGGGTAGGCAGAAATTTCAGAATGCCACCTGCTACGATCCTTACATACTCCTTTTTCCTCGTTTCGTTCATACATAAGAAGGCCAATTCTCGTAATTTAAAACGTTCAAAATCTAGTCGCAATCTCATCTCAGCGACAAACAAATGTCAAAAACTTGTCGATATTTTTGACAGATTGAGACTGAGATCAGACTGTGAACGTTCTTAAAATTACGAGAATTGCCCCTCTGGTCATACACACACGCCGTCGATAATTTTGTAGTTATATTTTTATGTTTATTTTAGCTTTCCTAATATTCCGTCCATATTGTAAAGACTAGCCATTGATCGGGCATCATATAATACGGGACAAAGGGCTTCCATTCCAAACTGATGCTAAGTGGATAGAATTACAAAACAGAATCCAACCAACGTCAAAAGCTATAGTTAAATGCTACTTTACATATGATGTAGGTATAATGTTAACTTACATAAAATATACACACTTAGTGAATAAGAGAAGGTTAAGCCTCATTAACCATCCGACATATAGTTATAATTTCAGATCGTAAAATATAATGCCTACTTACTATTATCATTAAATATAAAGAGCGATTAGGTACCTCCAACAAATTCTATGAACAAAATATTATGAGCTGAATTATTTAAAAGAAAAGCCCTTTGATATTATTCCTTCAATTGATTTTTGAACTAAATATTTTACCATTTTCCGAAGAAAGCTTAAAGACTTAAACCCATTGTTATTTTGTGATTCATCTAATTAAACTGTTCTTATTTTGATGTTGGCATCGTAATTATGATAACTTTTAATTAGCAGGGGAACAGTGATCACGTGTGTGTAATTATTATACTGGGGGAATGGGGATGGAACAAGGTTTTATTTTCTCTTAGTATTTTTGCAATTCCAGTACCAGTGTTGTAAATGGGGCAAGGCTTAGTATATCTTTGTCTTATTTGTTACTTGTCTTAATAATTCGGCAGGCTATTATTTTCATAAAATCTATTGATGTTACGGCTAGCTGGCATTTTTATCTCAATTACGGCTATAATTAGCCGTTTTCTATAGACAAAATAGTACCTAAAGATTAAATCATTTTAAGTAACCTACGGCCTGATGTGATGAATGGATAATTTTCCCTCGTTCATTAGCAGTTGGCGGGTAGTTGCTAAATGATATCCGTTCGAGCCGGTTCGTTAACGCGTTCTAGGCTAAATTAAAAATATTCTTTAAGCGGTGGGTACTTGTCATATGAAACGACGTTTAATTACTATGATTTACGTTGCGAAATTCAAGATTTAATAACTGCGAGAGCCAGAGATAAAAATTTCAATAACATAATAAAATAAATTGTTAATAAAGATATAAGTACTTTGAGGCATGTATATGACATGAAAACAAATAATGAATGAACATGAAACATGGTATGAGCTGATTATCTTCAAAATTTTTAACCGACGAAAAAAAAAACGAAGGAGGTTTTCAAGTCGACGCGTATATATATTTTTTTTTATGTATGACCACGCATAACTTTTGACAGAGTAGTCCGATTTTGATAATTCTTTTTTTATTGAAAAGGGTATACCCCAAAGTTGGTCCCATATAAATATGGAAAAAAAATCCAACCCTAAGGGTGGGAAAATAGGGGTGATTTATTGTTCACTTACAGATTTGAATGCCGAGTTGTGTATTATTACTCTACTCTGTGGCTCTACTCTGTAACTTAGTTATTAAATAAAAAAGGTTTATTATTTTTTGCATTTCAGTTTTTTCGGCGGTTTAATTTTTATGTTAAAAAGTTTTTTACTCATATAATATCTCATTACAATGACACCTCTCCCTGGGAATAAAAGATTCCATGGATATCCAATAATACAACGGACATCATCATGATAACACGGGAAAGTCAGTCGCAGTCTCGCAGAGATCCGTCGACGATAGTTTTACGGTAATCGGATAACCCGATTTCATACGAACACAAACAAACACGACTGTCTTCTTTACGTTTGAGAAACATTTGAAAGAATCATATTTAATGTACAACATCAGTCAGAACGTGGTTGTGAAGATACACACATCAAAATATAGCTACAACCTATGATGCTGTTTGGAATAATGTTTGTTTACCATCAATCATTGGTAGAGTCGTGCGTAACAAGTCGCGCCCGCGCCGCCTCGCAACATACGAACTACGTGCTACGTGGCGCTCCCGCGCCACTGAGCCTTGACGCAATAAATATATTGAATACTAGCTGTCTACAGCTGTTAAACGTTTTAATTTTAGTCCAACAAATATTTTAAATAGTCTTTCATATTATAATATAGTGATGAGAAATCTTATTGTTAGTATGGCTATTATTTATTTTTCAATTGTAGGTACTACTACATTACATTTTAAAATTAAAATTCAAGGTGATTTTGAGATGTAAATGAAAAGATATCAAAATGTTTTTCATGACAATTAGTCGTATAAGTCTGTTGTTACCAGACGTCGTTTGTTAGTTTTGGATAGACCTTTATTAAGCACATAATAATCAAGAGATTTGATAAATAATTCACACGCAAATGAACCTTTTACAGACTGACTCCTGAAATAATGCAACAACCAACACTTTTCAACCTCTGATCTAGAAACGATGTTGCAGTTCGTGATCACTCTAGATATAGATGAAGTGATATATGAGTAATTGTTCGACGTGCCGATAGTTCTCAGTATTAGGCACTCTAAGATAAACACGAGAAAGCTCTCCCGTGTCGGTCGTAACTAAAAAGTCACTTTGAATTGAGAACCGTCGTCCTCTAGTAACTTTCAGTTGGAACCGGCGTGACAGTCACAAATCATTCCATTGCATAGATTGTGTCTACCTAACGTTTAATAAACGATATTGTTAACGTAGCTACGGGAAACGGCGTCTGATTTATGCGAGGATTCCATAATTATACCTGTTACAATTCCGTTTATTGTTGGTTACCGTACCTCGTAAGTAGGCCATTTTAAAAGAAATATACAGATGGATAAAAGTATAAGTTATATTAGTTGTATAGAATTGAAGCAATGTTTTGAGAAAATAGAACAAGACAAAATGAAAAAGATAACCTTCGGGAAAATAATGAAAGATCGTAGATGTTACTTTTCCACGTTTTTCTAAGTACCCATACATACGTAGCTTACATGTTTATACAGGTCATCGTTACATATTGTTTATACGTACATAGTTTTCGATGATCCTAAGTCAGCACGACTAATTCATATCTATCCTATCAATTCTCGCCACATCATCGTCACTCGAAACCCAAATATTATTTACATCTTCTTTAGATTTTTAATCTAATCTCTGGAGCAAAAAAACTCTTCTGCAAACTCGGTTACTAATCGCGACATTCAAGCTACGATTCACTTAATCTTAGTTAGCGCTAGGCCCTTTGAGCGATTATAACTTGGTTTGGTACAAGGACTAGTCCCCTATGAGCGCACATGTCTCGGAGCAATGTCATCCTAGGCAGAATACACTGATCAAAGAGGCCGATCTGCAAGCACTGTAGTCTGCCACTCGACAGGTATTGTGTGTTTGCCTAACGACTCAGGAAAGTGGCTAAACAGAGACACGTGCATTTTACTTAGACTACGTTCCTGATACTTATAAACTGTTAATGCGTATTTATACCGAAATATTTTTTTTACCGTCTGGACAAAAACAGGGTATAAAAGGTGAACGGAGTACAAGCTTATGGCACAAAGATTTATTTAAAAAAAAAAAAAAAAATCCCGTCGACCGGCTTCAATTAAAGGATTGAATGTCGCTACGAACTCATTGATAATTTCCTCGCGTAGAAATGCCTTTAAGTTGAATTGTATATTATTTGTCATTTTTTTTTAATGCTGTGCCATAGGCCTTTACTCCGTTTACCTGTTATACCCTTCTTCCTCTGAAAAAAAGTCAGCCGGTATATTGTTAAATTATCAATATTAAAATTAATAAAAGTATAATGTAATAATTATATTTAAATTAATAAAAGGTCGCACTTCATATTCCTTTTAGACAGCTATCTCATTGTGTCGTAACTCTGTATCTATTATTTCGACGTGTAACAAATAGCGAGACAAGATAGACGAGCAAAGCATTACTTGACTTTCCTATTTTACCGGTATAGCTTGCTATTTCTCTACGTAGCTGAAACGTGAACTTTCCGAGGTTACATTGTTCCTCTTCACGTCCGAAACTGCAGTCTGAGACATTTTCACGGTATAATATTTTAGTACCTATGCATATTGCTTCGGGTATTAATTTGCCGTTACATTTAGTGTCCTCGGATTTATTGGTTGGTTTACCTGCAGTGTTTTATTAGGATGTATAAGTACTTTGGTCTCTGATTCGCTGGTGATACTTCACAATTAACGGGACGGTGTGATTTTTATGGTGGGGGTGGGTTGTTCACAAAGTACATTATTTTGACTATAGTGTGTCGGAACATGTACATTCAAAATTAAATGCCATCTGTACAATTGGTTGGCAACGCGATTGCCTTATTTATCGATTTAGGGCCCTCTTCGTTCTCTACGGTCCGACTTTTAATTTAATTTCGTTCCTCTTCTGTGTAAACACCAGTATAGTTTACGCTAGAAATTGTATTTAAATAATTTCTCAATTACTTTATCGTTCAAATATAATAAAGCTTTGAACAAATAGTAGAGCTATGAGGGCGTCGCATCTGATTACTATGGGTGGTAAGTTTGAGTTATAAACACGAATACAAAGCAAGGCGATGGCCGATGCTCGCCGCTTTACGAGCTTGCTTGTTTGGCAAACTATTTTACCAAATTAACTTCATGTTTGAATGCTTTTGACAGACTCTAGTGTTTCGTGCTAAGTTTAATTAAATCGTAATTAGTCTACCTACACCGCACACTGCTTTATTAAGCAATATTTATATCTGAAGAACTTCTGCTTATTAAACGTTCACGTAGTTACCTACACGTGATATTTTTATATGGATATTACCTATATAAACCTGTAATTTATTTGCTTATTTCTATGTTTACTATTCTAAGAAGATATTGTTTATTATATGTAATATGTTCTAACAGTTTATTCCCGTCACAACGCAAACTCGTGGGTGTGTTTCGTCCATAAATTAAATTTAATCCATTATTGTATGTAGTAGGTACTTATTGTTCGATTCATAGTTGGCTAGCTACGTGTTTATCTTGTGGCACTTTCGCTAACGTTTTGCCTGAAAGTCGATACAGTGGAGCAAGCGATGACGTCAATGTTGCTTTATGATTCAATCTGCTGTTAACTGAGCTCTCGCCCAGCTGAGTGCAGCCCGCTCTAAATATATCTTAACAATTTTACTTATGTACGTTTCGTCTCTGACGCCAAATTTCCCGATGGCGCCTCTTTCCCTGTCACACGCAGACCTTTAACCATCAATATATTACGATACGTCGCATAAAGCTGTATTCTCTTTTTAAACTTGAACTAATCGTGTGTGTTTTTGTGGTATTTTGAAAATATCGTAAAAAGCTTCGTTATACTTTCATTATCATCATGACAGATTTTCATTTATAATTGGCTCTGTGTGATGTCGGCTGTGTACAGAGGCTGCCCCATTATTAATTTACGTAGTCACTGTTGATAGATGATTTAGGATTAATTATATTATCAGCTAATAAGCGCAGCAGCAATGAGGTACCGAGTGTGTTAGCACAGTATCGCGATTAACAAATTATCTGGGTATGGCGAATATTGCTGATAGCACCGGAAACGGGTTGAAAATTTTATCGAAAAAGTGCAAATCGTCACTTTACATTAGCACAGTTATTTCACGTGGAAAATGAAATGCATAAACGCTCGAGGTTTGGCGTTCTGTTAAACCTAAGTGCACTGGAAGAAACTTTTTGTGGTTTCATTCAACATACGTGTTCTGTGTCGGTTTGTTTCCCGAACTGATCCTCTGAGTAATGAGTGTACACACCTGTCCAGTAGGGCGACGACACACGTTGTTATAAATGTGTATGGCGGCCTGCTTTGTACACTAACGCCTTGGCATGGCCAGTAAATTATAAATGCTTGGCCAGCGGCTTATTGGAATGCAACCTGCTGATCGACGTATGTGTTTAACAGCTGTCGTACTTGATGTATGAGGGAGCTTACAGTTTTGTAGGTTATTTCGGGTGATTACTGACATTGTCAATATTGAGCTGATGGAGTGGGTTTAGGTTGGGTTATCTCATTGATATTTTTTCCCAACTATAGAAATAATTATCGTTTTTGTCATCGTTGTTTAGATATCAATAACTGAAAAGTCGTCGAACTATATCAAATGTTAAATAAAGGGTTTTTATCGGCCACCAAACTGCTCACTTCAAAGAGTGCTCATCAAGGGTAGCTCTCGCTTCGGCTTTTCGCTTCGATAAGTACGTAAATCCATGCAGGTAGACTGCAAGAGACCGTCGTCGAAGCAACAACCCTCCTAATATATTTCGATGAAAACGTTGCTTTTATCAACAACACCCTTTCCTATGTTACTACATTTTATCCGGACGCTGTCGACTTTGGGATTTTTATTTCCTTGGTCGACTGCACCCATTTGTTTTGTAAAACCCCTTTGTCGCAAAGTGAAAACAATTCTCTGATATACTTTTAAATGGAACGGCGATCCTTTGGGTCTGTGTAATTTAATATTGAAGTTGTAAGTGTTATCGACGTTTTGAGTCGTATAAAAGCTCAAGTTCCTCCCAACGTCAGGTAAAAACACACTGTAGGATATCTAGCGGGCATGTTAGTGGGTCGCCCCGTCCACATTCTATATTCGTCCTTGGTCAATTATTTTGTCCCACGGCTGTCTAACACGTGCCAATTACATATACTTAGGTATGAGTTTTATTTGTTGTTTCATGTACATTTAATATTGTTGTTTTAATGGTTATATGTTTTGCTAGTCTTTTCCCTCGTGGTATTAATTTATTGCTCACAAGTGCTAGAATCGAATGGAGGTCACATTATGAATTCATCGGTCTAAAATGTAATTGGAAACTTACCCGAGTAGGTACCTTACCTACGTAACATCTTTCGCAACAAATGTAAAGGCACAACTATAATTATTAAGGGCACATAACAATATCAAGAAAAGGTTCTACTGATTAAAGAAAGCAGGAAAAGTCAGTATTATAACTGAATAAATTTCCACGTCGTAGGAACATAAGTACCTACCTACCTTACAAACACAAATATCTGTAATGTATTCGTTACAAATACAAGAAAATATGCTAAGGTTATAAGTAGGTGTCTGATAGAGAACAACAAGCTTATCTTAGACCATGAAATTAGTTTCTTTCTGAGAAAACCCGACGTAATTCTTAATTATATCTGGAAAATTCGGACGATGTCTAATCACAATTATGAAGTAGGTACATACAAGGCATAGTTTCTATGATATCGAAGCCAATTAACGACCGTAGACTACTCTAAGGTCGTTGTATAAAATAAATGGTCTCTTAATCCATCTTTGAGATATTTTTTTGACATATTTTCATCTGGTCTTTGTAAGTTTCATGCCATTTAGCCTATCTGAAAATTGAAAACCGTCTGTTCTTGTCATATAAAAATATTATGCATAAGCTCCAACCCAGACATGCTATCATATTCATCGTTTTGTAATTTAAGCAAGTAGTGAGGTGGATAAAAAAATTACAAACCATTTTTTTTTCAAAAAGCTGCACAGCGAGTTTAGGCGAGATAACATGACAATTCTATTTATGGTCTTGTACGTACTCGTACAAGACCATAAATAGAATTGTCATGTTATCTCGCCACATACTTGTGGGAGTTGCAGAATGTATGTAAATGTATGTAAATAATGTATTTAATATTACGTATAAGGTAAACGTAACAGTGAATGACGTTCCCTTTTGAATCACCGGTGTTTACAACGTGGGTTGGCGGTATATACGAATTTAACGCTACAGAGTATATTTTCAATACACAGCTTTAAGTATAAGTTACATTTCCTAACGCTTAAGCGCCTTACTGGCGCTCTTGAGAATTTTCTCTTTGTACGTAAAGAGTTAATCCCGTTACCACATGCTTTAGCCTTTTTACATTTATTCAACTATAAATAATTTTTGCTTGGATATTATGCTAATAGAATCAAATATTTATATTTTTTGAAATATCAAAGCTGACATGTTTTGCGTCCTTTTATGTTGAAAGGTCATGTTATTTTTTGTATAAGTAATATGGAATTATGTCATGATGATGTGTCTTTCCCGTTATTAGGCAAGCAGTCTTGTTACATTTGGAAAATACACACACAATACTAACGTGTACTACAAAAAAAATAAAAATCCAAAATGAGAAGTATGTTAACTCTTAATTAATTAAGTTAATCATCACAACAGTGATATTATAGCCGATGTTTTCACGTCGCGTCGGTCGGCCATGACCATTATTTACAAATACAAGTAGGTAATTGAAGAGCCTAACACGAATGACGATAGCGTGACTGTCTAAATTAAACTAGTATAGGATATTAACCGCTAATTTCTTGATAAAGTTACCGCATACGAGCTCCTCACCGTTTTTCGGTATTTTTCCTTTTATACTCTGAAGGATTCGACGTGGGTCAAGGAGCGAACTTAATACGAGGAACTGGTTTTTCACCTACATCCAATATAGGATAAGCAAACAATTATAAGAAGTTAAGAAAATAGTTTTTTTAAAACATAAAAGAAATCAACAAAGCTTATAAACACTTAGTTTGATGAGGACTCTGAGGTAAAGAAGTACGCGTAAGTAACCCAGACGCAAATGTTTGTCGACATGCTTGAATGACTACATCCACGTAGATTAAGACCGTTGACTTGAATCGGTGAAAGTATTGATTCATTCACGATAAAGTGGCCCCGGCTATGGCAAAAATAGAATCAGAGTTTTCCGCTCAGAAGGCTTGGAAATGTCTCGCCGCGAATTGAGAGACAAGACAGGGCATAACGAGCCTGCAAACAGCCGATATAAACGAGTCAAACGACTTGTTTGCTCTCGACACATTGCTACGGCTGTTTAGCACCATGCCCTTACGCAGTACGTTGTTTCAAGCTCTGCTAACGAGGGAACTTGGATACCCAGTGAATTTACAACGCCTATAGACTCCTTTGTTACGGCTTCGGCCGAACTTGTTCGAAACTGGAATTATAAATAGGACAAGTTTGGGCACATTATCAATTCATTAAAGCTAAGTAGGTACCTACTTGCCCTAGAAACCTTGAAGTTTGTGTTCTTTTCAATAGTACTTTTCTTGCTTTGTCTAATTATTGTAGTTCTTCACCTGCTTGAGTTTCTTAGTATGCGTTACTAATGATATACCTACCGCTTTTATGTTCAACCTGAATTTTATGTACCTCTCTAGTTAAATACTAAAGCGAAAAACTGGTCCCACGGCTAGAATGTTAATTGTTATTAATTATTTTAATTGTGTACGTTTAAAATACGTAAAGTTAGAATACGTGGTTTCAATGAATGTGATATCATAATCAGCACACTGTATATCCTACATATTCTAAATTATAATAATAATAATAATAAATATTCCACAACTAACACACAACGCCATCTAGTCCCAAGCTAAGCAGAGCTTGTGTTATGGGTACTAGACAACTGATAAATATACTTATATATTTCTAAATACATAAATATTATAGATAAATTACACCCAGACACAGAACAAATGATCGTGCTCATTACACAAACATTTGTCCTGGGTGGGAATCGAACCCACGACCTCCGGCATAGCAGTCAGGGTCACTAACCACTAGACCAACAGGCCTGTCAAAATTAAAGTTGCTTTTTCTGCCAGTCTGTGTGACCACGTTTTTATTTTAAACTGCGCAACGGATTTCGATGTGATTTTTCACCATCAATTAGGAATTTTATTCCGTAAGGTTTATGTGTATAAAACATTATGAAACTTACATATAATGAAGAAATCTCGATGTTTTGTGTGGTGTGTGTCGATGTGTGGTGCGGGTCGCTAGTTACTACACAAAATACAGAAAACCGGAAGACCGAATACATTACGTCAAATTCAGTAATTATATAAGTACGTATCCGCATTAAAATAGTGTGGTATAAAAAGACTAACTGTCTTTTTTATTTCCGTCTACACAATTATTACCCTTTTTAGGTTACAAGATGATCAATCGAATGACGTGTTTCCGTGTCTCACCTGCGTGTTAATGAATATTTGTATATATGTACCAACTATACATATACGTACATACTTAGCTACATATTACCTATGGAATATGTATGAAATTATCGAAGCTACCAGTTTAGGTAATGACACGATCGTCTGTCACATGCGGGCTGATTGTGGTACCGTTGTCATCTAGTTAACTCGACAGATAATTATTACTATAATATGTCCGCCTCACTAATGATCTTCCATCATAGGTGTATCAGTATCAGTCTATAGTTTTATATTACGTTGCTGTATTGTCCCAGTTTATTTCTAAAGTAGTCAAGAACCGAACATCGACCATCACGTTGTCTCTTTGTTTGTTGGCGAAAAAAGATAAACGACTATACCTACTCAGAGTAAACAAATTCATGTGGCAGTGGGCTGGCCACGTTTTTCGAAGGACTGTTGAAAGAAAGAAAAGAAGAAAGAAAAGACAGTTATTTGGCACAAACAAAAAGACACACAATACACCAGATTCATACATCAGAATAAAACACAATAAAAAAAAATGATTAAATAAAAAGTGTGAAGTCCGATGTAAGAAATTAGCAGGCGTGTTTTTTTTTTTTTTTTTCCTGTGGTGGCCGGTGGAGCAGATGAGTCCTAGAGCGGATACCGCATATTGGCAAGCGTAGTGTGGGACACCTCCCAGCTAGATGGACCGACGACCTTAAGAAGAAGGCTGGGACAGACTGGATGCGGAAGGTGGAGGACAGCGTGTTGTGGCGCAGCCTGGGAGAGGCCTATGTCCAGCAATGGACTGCGATAGGCTGAGTTGATTGACTCGTTACGACTACATCCTTTTTCTTTTATTTTAACCCAACGCCATCGCTAATAATATCCCACGCCAGTACTATTGAACCCTTCTCATTTTCGTGTCCATTTGATGTTTTCTGAAAAGCTGAAAGCACTCTATTTTTTTAGATTGTACTCTCGCTTTCGATGTTGAGATTCGTTCATAAATAAAAAACGGACCTTCGATTAATTCAACTCAATTCAAGTTGGTACTAGCTTTGAACTCGTAACCGAATGCTTCAGAAACACTCACGTGAATATTTCAACTACCACGTTATTTCGTGTTTACACTGTACACTAATCCAACCTCAATTGTGGAAGGCGAGTTAACAATTTCATTCAGCTCCGGAGTATGAATACCAAATCAAAAGCGCTCGTTAGATTCAAATTATACCAACTCACTTAGCTTTGTTCGACGCAGATCTATGGCCTTATCATAACCGAGCGGAGTACAATTCTAACCATAGAGGTACTCGTATAAACGAAATATGTACGCGAGAAGCTGTTACCTTTTACAAAACGAATCTCCACGAAGGAAGATGCTACGAAAATTCACATTTAAACTTCACCGAGTCATATATCTTTTCTTTGTCTGCGTCAGTTAAGAAAGAAGATAGATTGGCGTCTTATATCCCTCGTCTCAAGTTTTTGTTGTTAAATTAAAGCCGCAGCGGTAAAGATTGCAACGTCTTTCTCTTCTCTCTTTCTCAAACGACGGTACAACATACCAAAATATGGTCGTCTAAAAATCCAATAAAAACGTTATTAATTCGCGCAACAAATAAACATTGGGCGAGGTTGAATGAGCCCATTGACGTAGGTATCCATTAAGATCATCGAGTTGATCTCTCTTTTTTGTTACGATCTGGCGTCCTGGCCTACAATAACACCTATTAAATATGAATGCAAATTGCTATTGATACAAAAACCCCTTTTGGGATTAAGTTACAGCGGGCTGTTGTTTACAGTCAAGTAGGTTCTAACAACGTTTGATCCAAAATAAATATTGGGTTTCAGTAGCCCGCGGCGCCTCGGCTCCTATTTACAATTAAGTACTAACAGTATCGTGAAACATTCGTGGTTCGTTGCTAGTTTGCAAACTACAGCTTGATGTAGCATTTCGATTCATATGCTGGTTACCTTTTAATGTTTTTACCCTTGAAAGATTACCCACGGAATCAAGACAGATTTCGTTTGTATCATGTATCAATAATTAATGTTATAATTATTTCGATTTTATTATCATAATCAGCTAGCGATAACCTTTAGGTATTCAGTACTGAACGTCGTTTGGTTGGTATGGTAGTGGAGATGAAGTTATTAAAATATAATCCTTTAGATACCTATATAGGAATAATTGGTGAGGTTGGTAATTCATACACGTGTCTATACGTGTTCTATTCGGTTTTTAGATAAGTTATGTGACAATAGCATAGCAGTGTTTTCTATACACGTAATTAACAGAACTTTATAAAATTATCCTCGAAAATTCTAACATTTTGCCATAAAAATACCACACATTAATTTGCGTGTTTCGTATTTAATACTTTTTTTGCTTGGGACTGGAAATACAATTTGAAGCGGACAATTCCTGACTTTTCAGCGTCCAACGTCTTTCATTCGTTTTTTGGTGGCACTTCTGTATACTTTTTTTGGAAAATTCTATCCAGCCAGCGTATAAAAAAATAACGATACCGATACGAACGAATGAGTTTTTGTCATTTTGTTTGTGAAATATGAGTAAACTTTGTTCGGCTGCTCTGAATTGTAAAGCAAAAACGACTCAGCAGTGTGCTCTGTTTGAACTACGCACGTGTACCTAATAAATTATTTATTATCTAACTAGCTAGCGTCTGCCCACGACTTCGTTCGCATGAAATTTTTGTTTAACTGTGCCCGGTTACTCAGTTTCCGCTTAGCGCTGTTTTTGCTCGGATCCTAAGGATCGTAGCATGATAATAAATAGATAAATCACCTTCCTCAAGAATTAGGTTCAAAATCAAAAGGCAGATCAAATGCAAAAAGATTTTCTTCAAATCCGGCTGGTAATCCCAGAGTAAACTCTTTATCTTTATTATTAGTATAGATATTACTCTAAGAAAATTCATTGTCACCCTGCTGTTAAGGAAATCCGTGAGATATCTATGCCGCCTTCTGTGAATGCAATGCTATCAAAGATGATGACAACATGGAAAAGTAGGAGTTTTTGATAATTCTCAAATCTTGTGGCATTACTGCTATCGTGCGATTACTGTTATCAATGATAAGTTCTTTTATTAGATAGGGAAAGACATAAATAAGCGACCATTGTTTGTCATTTTTGGGAGATAATTATAATAGGTAGGTCATGAGAGTGCGAGTATATCAGAAGATAGGAGATAGGAGTTATCGCCAGTGATAATTTCTAAAATTATAATTTTTAACTTCAATTCAATGTTTAATATATTGCCGAACTTATGAACTATAAAATAATAAAAACTTTATTGTTTAACAAAACTCTAGGATTCCCTGTATCGTAATAGACTAGTCTCCCTAGTCTTACAAGATAATTAGGTATATAGTAGGTAGGCTGGTTCATACATAGCATCGGTCGGTAAGATTTTTGAGGCAACAGACAATACTCGAATGTTCTTCCAAGTAAATAATGTACATATATGCCTGCTCAAAAAGTATGCTTAACCGACTCCTATGATATTTTTACCTGTGATCAATGTATGGGTAGAATGTGGCACTACGGCTGTGTGATCTGATCACTTTACAAATATCAATGTATTAAGTTGTAGTAGATAAGTTCGTGCTTTTCAAGTATTTTTGACGTATATTTTTTAATTTTCTGTTCTGCGCCTGTGCCTGTTCTGTTCTAGGTGTAATAAATTATAATATTCATAAATCTTAAATGCGGTGTTTTAGGCGTAAAATATACTGATTTCCATAATATAGTCTCGAAATGTAAAAGATAATTTTAATGGCTCTGTCATTGATTTATACAATACCAGTAGCACCCCGCGGTTCCACCAGCATAAGTGTCGATCCCGTGGGAATATCGTGATAAAACGTATCCTTTGTATTACTCTGATGTATGTATACGTCCATACCAAATTTCATCAAAATTGGTCCACCCGTTTGAGCGTGAAGAAGTAACACAAACACAATTTTTTTTTTTTTTGGTTTGGAAATCATCAAATGACCTCTCCCGCTCTGGGCTGAGCGAAAGGGCGTGTCAGACTTTTACTGACTAAAACCCACCCATGTTCCTTCAGTTGCCTGTGCCAGGGGCCACGGTATCTCTTTCGAACAACCCGCAGCCCTGGCAGGCATCGGCCCTAGCGGACCCCGTCAGTTCGTGCTGACATCTCTTTGAGGCACGCGTGGAACACAACACGCCGTCGATTCGGGCCTGGTCCTTACCGGGCGGGGAGCTGCCTATTGCTCGCCACCCGCGCCTACGGTGGCCGGGAGTCGGCTGTTGACTCCCGTCCAGGGGGTCTCCTGCGGCGGCTAGGGGCGTGAGGGCGCAGAGATTGCCTCTCCCTCACGCGCTCCGCATCCGCCTTCGCGAGCATTACTGCTTCGCCGAAGGAGGTGACGGCCTCCCATTCACTCTCGCTCCGTACCATGGTCTGGACCAGGGCCGGACGCGAGAGATCGCCGCCGCCGATCGCCGCCACGAGGACACGGCGGTGCTCCGCCCAAGCCGGGCAGACCTCCATCGTATGCTCCACTGTGTCCTCCGGGCGATCCACACAGTGGTGACACCCTGGCGTTTCCTCCTGCCTTATCCTGAACAGGAACCTCCCGAAACAACCGTGTCCGGTGACGACCTGCGTCAGGCGGAAGGTGAGGGTGCCGTGGCGCCTCTCTAGCCACTCCTGCAAGAGGGACTTATCGCCGCAATTGTGGCGTGCCCAGCGCTGGGTTGCGACCATCGCACTCTACACCCACACACACTCACTCGCAAACTTTCGCCTTTGTAATATTAGTGTGATTAGTAGGATTATACTACATTGGTAGTTATTCAGATACGGGTAGGTAGGTATTTATAAGCTAATGAAACATTTTTCGATACCAAATCATTTCCATTATAGGGCAACCATTTTGGGTGGGTGTCGAAAATTATGTTTACGTAAAAGGAACAAAGTAAAAAATCGTCAACATTAAAATAACAAATTAGTTTCGGAGCGTGGATCGTTCCAAAAGGAGCGATTATTAACATTTTAAAGATATTATAATTGGACGTAGATTTTTCGTCGTATGAAAGCCGTGTCCACTACTGAACACACCGGAATATTTAACTTTACCTAAGTAGGTATATCTACACACATCGATCGATTTATAAAATGGGGTTGGGGCGAAGCTATTACACTAATAAGTAACTTGTGTAAAATGCTATTTGGGCTTCTCTGGGAACGTAACATTAAAATGTTTCCTTTCCCATTTGTAAATATTTATGTAATAATAATATACGTATATATATAATTATAGCTCAGGTAAATCAATTTTTTGGCTTCGTCCCTACTCTCACCGATCCCGGCTCTACACGATTAAAAAAGTCCAACTCTACATACACGAAACGATAAGAACGTACAGTCAGAATGAAAAACATTTAGACGAATTAAAAATACATTTTTGGCCAACAACAAAAACTTGATTACATATTCATTGAAGGGGAACAAATCAAAACAGTCGGATATGACTGACAAGGTGGCCTGCCTAATTCTATCAGCACTGACAGGATGACTTCATATGGCCACTATACACGTTCTAAAATCCGTACCGTGCGTGACCGTTGATCCGAACGGATCGATCACCGAAGCCAATCGTTGTAACAGGACAGGCCGATCCTATCAGAGGGCGTGCTCTCTAAATCCGTCAATGAAGATACGGCCGTCCAAAAGTGACTCCTGCACCCGAATAAATAACTTTTTTGGACGGAAAAGAACCCAGCGTCACGTATCATTCATTCGGGCTCTAAGTGATACGAAGTAGGAATCGCCCTAACTTCGGCCGGAACTATGGCTTTCGTGCTTAGGGAGTAGACCTAGAATGGAATCATCCATCTAATTACGTAACAAGCGGAATCGCAATATTGATTTCATTCTGACAGTACAACAATGTTTACTGTATCAGCATATGTTTCATAAATATCCCCTCACAACCACTGGACCAACACAATTACCTTTGTTGGATGTCGAAATGATTGGGATTGCGATACGAGAGTGTGGCGTAATTAGACTTGGGCTGGAACCGTGAAATTAACAGGGTCGCTGCCTTGTGCGTTATCTGACAGTTATTGATAACTGGTCATTTAGTTCATGTATGCTAAATATTTCATTTACCTACCTACCTTTATTAAATTAACAAGCTACTTGGACAAAAGTATAAGATGGAAAGTTTATTTTTACTTTAGTTAATTTTAAACATTTTAAACAAATTGTTTGCTGAATAAGTTAAAACATTGAACTTATTTGCTCGAGAGGAAAATGTAATGAAATATGTATTGTATGCTGCAAAATAATGTATAAGTCCGCTATAGAAGACACTTCAACTGTCGATCTTGTTTCTCTCTTTCATAAAGACTTGAGATCCATATCATAAAATTGTCTGAGATACGACACAACGGGTGTAGTCTCACAGGGCGCATATTTAATACTATTGTACAATAAATTCGAGCCCTTTTGTGTTGCGTGTAAGGTGAGAGCATCGCAGTACTCCAAGCATGTACAATCTGTGTCATAAATATGTAAACACATTCAATATTTGAAAAACTCGGAGCACACAATGAACTCGATAAAATGTACATTTTCTAAATGCTCGGGATATTTTATAATGACTGGTACCTATTGGGTATTCGTTTACAAGAGAAAAGTTATTTTTATTCAAGTTATCCAATCAAAATGTTTTGTCTTTATGTTAGGATGATAAAAACCTTGCAATTAGAAAAGCTGAAGAATAAAAATGTTGGAAATTACTACAAAATATTACACATGAGTAACTCAAGGCGCTTTGCGGAGATTTTTAATAAGAAGTGAGCAATTATATACCTACAATCTCTCAAAGTGAAGTGCACATGTTACGTTCGTACCTTCGGGAGTTGAAATTAATATGTGCTCATGCTGCTCGCGTATATCATTGTACATTAAATTTTTGCGAGACTTACTCTTTATGATGCTAATGTTCTAAAGTAAAAATGTTGCGCTAAAACTCTGTACGTTTCTCGTAAACACACCACTCTGCGTCACAATTTATCTTTATTTTCGCTACGCGGTCCAAAGCACGTTGCATGCCGTAAGTAATACGTTTTCAACTGTATGACGGTGCAAAATAAAAAATATAAACTTCGCGTTACTTTTCATACTATCTCTATGTATATTGCATTTACGATGGTATCATAAACTGGCTCTATATTATTATGTCTTTTCTGCGAGTACTATTTCACGCGATCCAAGAAAAGTTTTACTTCTTCGTGATTTATCGCCAAAAATATTGAGCTCGTAAATTCTGTTTGCTATTGGTGCCTGTGACTTTGATAGTTGATTCATTCAATAATACATTGAGAGCGTATTTTCTTTATTCAAATTCGAGGTGTTAGAAGAAACGATGCAGTGTTCATAATCACAGATAATTACATTCCATCGCCACTTAATCAGCACTTTATCAGTATGTACTTTAGCGAAATGTATTCTATGTTGATTTTTGAGTTACCATTTGTAACAAAATGTTCCTAATAAGTTTTTGGAATTTGAACTTTGTTAAGACATTCAATTTGTCGTTCCATACCTTGAAAATTATTTCAAATTCTTAATTCAAATATAGTATAGCTACCAACATAAAAGGGCGTACATAGATAGTACTTACATACACAATTTATCTTGGAAGTCCAAACGGATTTAGAGGAACGATAAATTAGGATGTTGGCACGAGGCATGGCACAGAAATAATTTTATAAAGACAAAATGATAGGATGAAATAAAATGTATCTTACAAATAAAGCCTTATAAAACGTTTCGTAGGTAGGGGTCTACGCGGTCGTAGCACAGTGCGAGCTACGCCGTAGCGTAGCCACAGAAGTGCGACAGTGGATTTTATTACCTAACATTGTCTAACGTATTGAATTTAGTGAAAGAAATTTTTTGTACATTTAAAATTGGTTGATTAATTAAATTGATCAATAAAAACACATTTTCTTCATTGAATTTGCAAAAGTTCGCGCCCTAGCCTGTATTTAGTGCATATACATCATATTTCCTGTGTTGCATATTATATACTGTACACTTCAACTTATAACAAGCCTCTTCCTGGATAAGGCTAAAAATAACGTAGAATGTAGATGGATTTGGAAGTCAGTGGGTAATTGTAATGTCATTTATGTTCATAAGACCGTACTGTGCACGTGCATATATCCTTGCATTCCCACGTCCCTCCCATATCTTTTAAAAGGAGGCTGAAGTCAGTCAGATGCACACGTGTGCAACAAAGTGAACATAAGTCCAATGGAAATGCGGAAGATTTCCTTTGGCCAGTAGTCGTACTCGCTTGTAAACAAGAAGCTTCTTACGTCAGCAGTCAGTATCATACATATAGGTTGGCTACGTAATAATGACCGTGCTTAAATCTCAGCCCTTCCAGCTTCCATTTACTTCTAAACTTACCTATATTCATTTTATGGGCGAATAGCTACCGAAAATCATTTATAATGCATAGGCAAGTGTATGAAAACAAACTACCTTCAGGAAACTTTGGGTAGTTTCGCATTATGTAAAGGAGCATTAGTAGGTAAGTACTGAATAAGATTTATCCCGTAGGCACAAAGCTTACGTATGTAGATACAAAATCGTTTCCCATCGAATATTTTCTTTTGTTCTCGAAGAAATAATAAGGTGACATATATTTTGTAAAACATATTCCTTCAAAGACAACACGTATCTCCGTGTATCCGATATCCGAACACAAACGAAACAGCTTCGACGCGTTCAAATAAATAAATGTGCACTTAGAAACCTATAAATAAATAGGTAGTTGGTTTTTTGTCACTTCGTTTATAAAACCGTATAAAAGTTAGGTTGGCAATTGTCGTGTTTTGTTTACAAAATAACTTTTATTTGCGACTTTTAGTAATTTCAGAATTATAAAGTTTTAGGTAGGTGAAAGTACGCTATTGTTTCCCTGAACGTAAAATAAATAAATTATTATCATCAAGGAAGTACATGATTTTACACTTTGGATTTGCGTTTTAAATGAATTAGTATGTAGCTAAACATTTGTCAGAATGTATATATGTATCCATACTTGACATTGTATCACTGAACTGCTGGGAAAAGGGTTAAATATAACATTTGCACTGTTATGAGACCCTACCTACTTGAGACAATGTCGGTTTGTCGAAACACTGGAAATGCGTGATCAACAAATAATCATTTAATCTTTGGAATTATACATTGTAAAGTTAGCGATACATTAAAAGCTACAGGTTACAATACTTTATTTAGATTAGCGTGTTCAACATACATCAAAACAGTTTTAGTGGCTGGAGTGGAAAGTCTCTGGTATCGTTGAATTTTATGAGGTAAAAAGTAGGATGGAGTTAGTAAGGAAAAAAGGGGTTCGGAAAATCAATAGCATGCTTATCGGCGACGTATGCAGTCACGCCAAAACGGGCTGCGCATGCCACACGCCTGCTTAATTATTTTATTCGAGGGGAATATACGACATGCTCACACACCTTCTACTAGCCGCAGTTAATAAACAATTCAACCAAGACACTACGTCTGGGGCAAGTGCGTCCATTCATTAGGGACTTATCAAATTATAATCGTGAATGTAATATATTAGTTGGGTTCACGCACTCTGATAAAGATGGGGAGAAAATGAGGCAAAGTTTCCAGCCATTTGTTTAAGACTAAGTCAGAGTACCTCCGGAGAAGTCAGACAAAGCCGCGTGACTAAAGAGACTAATTAAAAGTTGTGCTACGCTCCGCTTGAAGCTACTACCATCTATACTATACCCATGTAGGTATGTAGGTACGTATTTATGTACGTTTCTACTCACATCTTTACGTGTATTCGGCATTATTTATTTTTTCATCGAGGAAACATTTAGTATATTTTGGTGTAAGCATATTGTTATTCTATTGCGATACATAATAAAATAACGCGAATAAATGTACATAATGTTACTCGGCAGGTAAAATTCCGTCAATAACGAAATTATTTTCTTTTCTCTGATGTAAATAGCGATCTCTTTTGTATGTATGGCAGATATATAACAAGGATATACATTGTTTCGTGAATTGATTTAAATTATAATATAAATATGTGGTCATACTTTGATATATTTGGCGGTATCGGAGGATAGTTTATTCAACAAATGGTGATTGTTTACGTGTGTGGTTGCCAGCACACTAAACAGCCGCAAGTGCCTTCTTGCTGTTGGCTCGCGTATCGTTTCCTGCGACTTTATCTTGATCTAATTTCATCCAGTGTTTGCAGATAGTATGATCAATCATTCCACTAGATCGTTACGTTTAACCTACGTATAAACATATGCCGACTGATTTACAGTATCAGTGCATCCATATGTTCTAACAGAAATGCTAGTCATTTTCTTTTGTTGATTATAGTTCCATAAAATAAACAGCTGACTTGGTTTTGCTTGAATGAACCGAACAATATCTACAAATTTTGACGATAGAAAGACTCGTGTGAATATAAAAAGTGGTCGAACAAAGAAAACTCCTTATGAATTATGATACTTGTGTTGTTACTGGTAGTCTTGTATATACGAGTATGTACTTTAGTTGTGAAGTATACTTTCGGGTTTTATATACGAATCTTTGTGCGAGCTTTTCATTTTCCATTCCATCGAGAAGCACGCGATCGGCCGCGGTTGCACGAGACAGCTGGCAGCCGTGGTGCACACGATGAGTCTTTTGGCCATTTGTGTACACCGGCACAAAGCTGGGTCACACGAGCGAACATCGCTACTAATATGTACACTCGAACCCTGACTGGCGAACTGCGATTCGCAAAATCGCAACCTGCGATCCAATTTTGATATGGTCGAGCTTCATGTTGGCAATTATTAATCGATTTATAAAATTTCAATTTGATGCGTACAATAGATAAGTTCGCTTCGAATTGAGACCTTATAGGTACATTTGTGTATAAATAATATGTGTAAAACGGCAAAAAATAAATATAACGTACCTACCTACTTGAAGACTGTGTTGCCTCTCTCAGTCTGTGTAATACCTAATTACAGGGACCACACTAGGAATAACCTAATGGTACGTACCTACACACAAAACACTTCGAGTTTTAGGAAAAGTTTTGCTTTATAGAGAGTCCTCTCTGTCACTCATACCTCCGAGTGGCTCCGAGACAACCTTTTTCTAAAGCTTAATGTTCGATATTGATTTTCCGTTGTCGTGATTAACATATCCATAATATCATGCCATAAGTACTATATTACATTCCAGCAGTTAAATTGATTTCCACGTAATCACTAGGTACTTGGCTCCGACAGAGAGTAGGCCTGTGTCCGTTAGCAGTGGGAATATTATATAGGCTGATTATGCTAATAGGTACGTAGGTGTACAAATTCTCGGTAGGCACCGATAACAAAAACAAAAACTTTATTTTACCAAAACAAAGTCTAGAGCTGGTTCTTCAGTAAACGTTTGTCTTAAATACCTTCAACTTTATGATAAATTAACTAGTTAAGTTGTGCATTGCCTCCTGACTGGATGCAGTCTATGTGAATTTGACTATCTTACCTACAATGCAACATAGATGAAAAAGAAGAAAAACTTTTCTGAAACTTTAACAATAATTTCTGTACCGACTGTACATACATCAGTTTCCAACGTGTTCTTTACATTCACCTGAAACCAATGACCATTGAGGCGGAATGGTAGATGCGTTAAACCAATACCCAACAAATGCTTACCTAAAACTATAATCCTGTAAATGCCTACACGAAACTTTCTACACTCATAAAGATGCGTGTGCACGCTTGCTCATGAAAAAAATGTGCCGCCTCATCATTCCTCCTCTATCAATTCAATTTGACACAAATAGCTTCAGATATATCTTGCTCTAACATACTAATATTGATTTATTTTCTTTCGTTTATCTTAATTCGGAGTAGATACGACTTATAGACAGAACTTGTCTCCATTATCGTAATTTTGGCTATCACTGTCGCCGATATCAAGCAGTCGTTATCGCAATATCGTGAGCGCTATCATCATAAACGTCGTGATTGTGTTGGGGATTAGCCAGAGCATTTCATTGTTATAGGCATCATACACAATGGTCGTAACGATTACTTAACCTCTACAGATGAACGATCGATGGAACACTAAAAGAGGAACGTCAATATTTGGGACGGTCTAAATCTGGATATGGGAAACAGTTCTGTATGCAACGAAATGGGGTTTGTTTTATTTTAGGGATATACTCGGACTGTTATAGGTATGTTTGACTGTGATAACATTTTTTAAGGCAACTTTTAATTACGGTGTGAATTGTTGAATTTAGTGAAAATAATTGATTAATTTATAGTCCTAAAGGACAAGTTCAGCATTGTGTGCAATTTATCTGTTGCTAAGGTATGGAGTGTAAGTGAGCGATTAGTCTTCATCCATATACATACTTAAGTACTTGTTGACAGGCCTACAATGTTCTCCCATACCTATCTATTGCCACTGTAATTTGAAAACATTATAAGAGCCAATTATTTTTAAAAGAGTAACCGTGTAGCCGTGCACCTATCTTCTGACGTTTCATAAGTGCCCATGTAAGTTTATGTGAAATAAAATATTTTGATTTTGAGTTTGATCCACGGCCTCGTCGTAAATAAAACATTAGGTATGTACTGATATACTAATCAGACGTCTAACTAAATAAATAAAAATCATGTTCCAATAATATTCACGTCTACCTATTTATTGCTTCTAGGTCAATTGTTATACAAGGCAAGTCAGCAAGTGACGCGATATCTGTATTTAGCTTCCCAGTGGAGTGAGATCTGTATCAGATCATGACGCAAATACTCCTCACACGAGGAATCTCAGCGTCAAGTGAATCAGGAAACCACTAATGTACTTAGTAAGGCAAACTTGCAGACTTGTAAACTACAAAACGTGTGCTACGTACCTACCTTCATGTTTGTATGCTCTAATGAATTAATCAACATTACTTCTTCTCCCAGACCTACTTATAGCACGACAAATCCAAGTAATAGCATAGCTAAGTACTGAGGAGATGTTATTATTTCCGTAGGAAAATACGAAGTGTAGCAGCTGGCCAGCTGTTTCTTATCCCTCGCAGATGTAAATCGCCCAAAAGGGACACACTTTAATGCCTTTTGATAAATGAAAACTTCTTTACCGGACTTTTAGGAGCCTTAGTGCTGCCGATATTTATTTATTCAGGATCTCCAAAACAAGAAACGTACACAAATACAAAAGTAACAGACAGTAAAGGCATTTCGGTCTTAATAATGTTTCAAATCTGGTTTCGATTTCACCCAATGTCGCAAATATAATTTCAATGTCGACATAGAGATTAGATCGAAACTAGATTTTGAACATTTTTAAGAAGAACTAGATTGGCCTTTTCGTATAGAGACAGTATTTCAATTGAATAATACTAAAAGATTGCCGAATGAACGAGTGCCTCGTTAAAATAATATCTAAAAGAAAAAGATTAATGAAACTGAATATCAGTTACATTGACGCTGATTTGATTTCATCGTTGATTTATCTATTAATGATAGTCAGGGAGACCATTAAGAAATCACTGGATTTGTATATAGGACACGCTCGAACCACAGAGCAAAAAGTCACCTAGCTCACATACCTAGGTACATACCTAGTATATGTAGATACATATCGCCGTAATAAATAGAAGGTATAGGTACAGCCGTACAATACAATAGAGGGTATAGTTGGTTGGTTTTGACGACGACTGGCATGCGGAGCTCGTGGCTGGCAGACAATGGTCGCCTTGATGCCGATACAAAGGCATACCAGCCGCTTATATGTTAGCTCCATACTACTTGTTCATCTTAAACTATATTAGACCGCAGTCCACGGTACGTTTGCCCGTTGGGAAGCATCTGAAAAATGTAAGATAAGAATACAAAAGCTCGACCGGATAAGAACAGCAGTTTATTGAATTCTTTATTTATGTATTTCCTGTACGAACAAACAGCACTCGTAATAGATACCGCCAAATTCCTTCTTGTTGCTGTTTTAATGAAATATTGCTTACAAACGTTTAACGAGGTTCTTGCCTTTGGTTTCTATTTTTAGATTTAGTCGAAGCTACTAGGTAGAATACTGAGTAATTTTATGCAGTCATCTGGCGGAAAGTATACGGACAAAAGGGGAAGAATAGATAGCCTGAGGGCGGCCGTCAACTACTATTAGATTATAAGACTAGAACACAATGATCTATAATATATAGGTACGAAGAATTGTATTATGTGTGTTAAACTAGAACAATACACTTCACATTATTTTATAATTATTATGAAAACTTGCAAGTAGCAAAGGAAATGTATAAAAAAATAAACAAGCCCAGCCTAAACAAAGTTCATTAGTAAATGCTGAGTTAGGAGTACGTTTACTTTAACAAAGCCGTTAATACGGCTTCGGTTAATGTAATCGATTGCAGAACCGTGTGTAGACGCGTTTAGAGGCCCCTTTGTAATTAGTGAGGCCGCCTTACGACACGTACAACTGTACAATACTTCATTAGGTTACTTTGTAAAGCTCATATGAAAATTAGCAACATATAATATGATGAATTATGGCTAAATTAATCTTAATCAAACCTTATTCCGTACTAAAGGTGTAATCTGTCAGGTCATGACCTGTCAGATTATTGATAGAGTTCTAGGTGCGCGGTGCAAAATGCAACAGAATCACATTATTAAACTGTATTTTCAGCCACACGTGAAAACGTGTAGGTCAGTTATTTGGGACAGCTTTCCATTTGCAGGAAGTTTACAACTCTGCATTCAAATATAGGTCAATCTTTACCTGACATTTACCTGATGTCAGCCAAAGCACCTACGTTGAAAACGAGTTCAGCATGAAGTTGACTTAAGCTACATATTTAAGCCGAACGTGGGGCCTTAATTACCGCACCGGTTACGAAATTGATAATTAGAAACTAAAAAGCTACTAGCGCAGGAAACCGACGTCGAATTGAATTTTAACGTCGACAAATTGGTGCTTTCGCCTTGAGATAGATTTGATGAACTTCCATGTACAAACCTGACATTGCGAGTATTTAAATACTTAGACTCTCTCAAGACTTTTATGAAATATTCAGAATACTAAGAATTTTCTGGCTCTTGAAACTCTAGAGCCAGGGGCCTCAAATTTTTCTGTATCCTGTTTTTATAGCAATAAATAAACTTCTTAAATATTTAAAGTAGTATATTCCTAATTAAAATGTCAAATTAACATAACGAAGTTTCCCCAAAAGATTCTAAGTTGTTCAATAATGTAAAGGGCTGTCCGCCTGTCCATGTTAAATTCGGTCAACCAAAAGGGTACGGTTGGAGATCATAAACTTAGTCGTTTGAATGAATGTTTTACAAAATTGGTTACTGTCGTAGTTATAAGCAACAACTTACTTTCGCAAAAATGTACTTAAGGATCTACATAGATTCAATATGTGATGTTTCTGGATGACATTTGTTAGCTATTTATAGTTCTTTCAATGTCATTATAATCGCACTAAAATTCTCATTGTCAACAACTTATATACCTATGTGTTTATATGAGCCTTGCGTGTCCGTATGTCGGTCTTTGGACAAGTTCTACAAATGTTTGATCCATTTCATTTATAATTCAGCTTTTAACCCCAAACTTTGTAAACCACTACGTATTTAACTGAAACGGGTATTTCAAATCAACAAGAACTGGAAACACATTCTATAAACAGATAAAATAGGCAAAGATTAGATACTTTCTTGTTAGTAGGTACTACGAAATTCTATGTATATAAAGCTTCTGCCACCTCTAACTAATTCTTGTGACAAGGCGTACCTAAATATTACCTGCGTACTAAAGCTTTTAAAACATCGTATTTTCAAAGTACTTTAATACTTAATGTAGCCCTTAATACTTTAAAGTGACAGACAAGCGTTAATTTTAATCCTGAATTAAGTCTTAGAATTTGGATGTTTGTGTTTTTCTTATAAGAAAGCGATGGTAGCGTGGTGTTGTATTATTCATGTGCCTGCACTGTGAGCCGCGGTATCGTAGCTAGTTAACTACGTGCACCGCCAACTGACAGCACTTGACATCTGTTTGGGCTGGCGGCCTCCATTCTCATTAATCTGCTATCTAATATTTAGCTAGTGCTTTGTAGAGGTGACTCCAAACAATCGCTGCTGAATCTCGACGTCGCGTGTCGCTGCAAGCATTCTACGATAGTTGCATTGATTTTGTGTAAAATCATTAAAAAAAGAATTCTGTTGCGTACTTTTCTCCCGTGATTGAACTTAATACCATTGAGAGCTTCGTAAATATAAATACGATTGAGGAAAACATGGCAGCACGCACGCGTGAATTTGAATGACATCTTTCGACACTGTGTTTCTTTACGAAGTGTTACAAAGTACTGTACTATTACAGGATTGAACTCGTTTCCCGTTTTATTAGTTCTGCCTTTTAGTTTCCTTTAACATGCACTTATATGGCCATATAACGTTTTATACGGAAGGAAAGCAGGTACTTAAATGTAATTTAAATCGGGTTGCAAATAAGTTATTTTCTTTACAGGTGTTCAGGAGAATGTGTTTATTAATATTTAAATCGACGTTTGAATATTAACAGGTTTGTTCAATTGATGCACAGTCCACACGTGTATTGTTAGTAGGTACTGTTCGTAGTTACAATGGAGCGTCTCGTACAATATAAATAACCAACCTATTAAATTTTGCTTCATCAACTCAAACAAGCACCAACAGAGATAACCACGGTATCGCAGGTTCCATTACATTCTGTATTTACTTAATTTACTCTCGGAACGCAAACGTTATAATGACCCTGTGTATACATGAATAATTTATTCTTTTAACAGTAATGAGCCTACCTGCATTTACATTCAAATGGAAAGCAGGTTTATGACAATGTGGTTATTTATGTTTTTATTTATTTATTTATTACTTTAATTAAAACGGTTTAAAACCAATTACAGTAAATAAAGATACAATTTGTACATACACGAACACAAGATAAAATAAAAGATAAAAGTACACAAAAGATAAAATATAAAATCATCAAGTAAAACAAAACTTACATAAATCCCTCTCACAGTAATTCTGACAAGCCGACAAAATCTTCTTCCATTCGTCCGCAAACAGATCGTTTGTTGGATTAGAGTCCAAGAGATCATTAAGTGCGGCCAGAGTACGTGGTATTGGGGACTTAGCACGCGCAAGGGTGCGACATGGAGGCACAGCAAACAGCCTGTGCTTTCTGCCGTGGCAGTAGTTGTCTGGTACAGAGAAGCAAGCTAGCACAGCATGTAGATCAGGCGCGTCTATAGTACCACGGAGTGTCTTACAGGCTATGGTGAGCTGGACTTTTGCTCGCCTTACCTCTAACGAGTTATATCCGAGGCATCCCAGTAGAAATTTAGTCGGATAGACGTAAGGGTAATAGCCATGTTTACGCTTATAGATAAAACTAAGAAACGCTTTTTGTACCTTTTCCAGTAAAAGCCCGTAGGTAGTTTCGTGCGGATTCCAAACGCAGGAGCTAGATTCTAATTTGCTACGTACGAGTGCATTCAATATAATTTTGATGGCATGTGCGGAACAAAAATCGCGGCAATTACGCAGAACAAAACCCATTCTTTGGTAGGATTCTTTAGCTACCGTGGCAATGTGGTCGTGGAAGGTGAGCTTCGGGTCGAATATGACTCCCAGTTCTTCATGGCTGCTGTTTTCATGATGGTATTGTTGTTTAAATTATATTCATAATTAACTGGGTGCCTCATTCGACCGAATGTTATTGCGAAGCATTTGGAGGGATTAAATTCCATCTTATTGTCAAAACTCCACCTGTAGATCCCGTCTATGTCTTGCTGCAGTGCTAAACAGTCACGCTCGAAGTTTATTTCGAGGTATAATTTCAAGTCGTCCGTATACAATAGACATTTTGCATGACGTAGAACTTGGGGAAGATCATTAACCATGATTAAAAATAATAAAGGTCCCTAAATTGAGCCCTGACTTACTCCGGAACGCGTGTGGTAGGTGCTTGATTCTTACACACCGAGCCTAACGAACTGTTGACGATCGCGTAGGTAGTCTGCGAAGAAACGGAGGAGAGATGGTGCGAAACCTATTTTGCTAAGTTACATCAGCAGCGTGTCGTTGTTAACCCTATCAAACGCCTTCCGAAAGTCGAAATAAAGTTCGTCTACCTGACGCCCGCGGTCTAAGCTGGAGGAGATATATTCAACCAGTGTCAGGAGATTCGTGTCAACTGACCTCTTGCTTCTGAAACCGTGTTGCTTATTACATAAATATTTGTTTACTTGCTCGTACATGGCATTATGGAGGATGTTTTCAAAGACCTTCGCCGGGGAAGATAAAATTGCGATAGGGCGGTAATCTTCAACGGAGCTTTTGTTTCGGGTTTTAGGAATAGGTGTTGCTCTAGAAACTTTCCACTGAGAGGGATATGTGCCAATCTGTAAGGCTAAATTGAAAATGTGACAAAGAGGATTACTGAAAATATGTTTTGAACATTTGATGATAAAGGGGAGAATGTTATCGGGGCCAATGGAGCTGTTAGGTTTTAGTTTATTTATGCCTTTAACAAGGTCTATAGGGTACAAGGGGGTATATTAATGTAATTGCTGTCACTGGTATGGTCATCCGCACAAATATGATCAGCATTTAGCCCCGGGGTATCAGGCAGAAAAACATTAGAGAAAAACTCAGCAAACGCCCTTGCTGCTTTATTTAGTTCCTGAAAAAGTTATACCTCTGTATGAAATGTTAGGCTCCAAACCACCTTTGGATCTTAGGCTGGAAATGTGCGACCAGAATTCACGAGGAGTAACTTTAATTTTACTTTCTATATGACTTATGTACGCGAGATATGCATCTGAAATACAGATCTTTAAGCTTTCCCTGAGGTCAGAAAATAACAAATACACGCTATCACAGTTAGTGCGTTTCCAGTTTTTATGGTGTTTTAGCTTGAGCCTTAGATCTCGAATGATATCATTATTAAACCAAACAGGATATCGTTTATCCGTCGATTTCTTTCTGCGTTTTTTAGGCATGCAAGTATCAAAAAATTTATAAATTATACTGTAGAACTTATGAGTAGCTGTGTACATCTTTGGATTCCAAAACCTCCTCCCAAGTATTCTCGTTACAGAGTAATAAATAAAGCTGTTCGTAATCGCATTTGCCGAAGTTCCAATCCTTGGTACCGTCCATATTGCTGGGCTCAATTGAATTTGAATAACGACCTACATCAACTCTTACGTCAATATGTAGTGCCGGGTGATAAGCATCCAGTGGTTCCCTCGGTAGCGGTTACAACTGTCTCACGTGCACTAATGTTCTCTTGGACTAAAACAACATCTACCATACCTCCATACGAATTCCCCACAACGTTCATCGCATTCAGACTACAATATGATACAAAATAACAATAATAGGTAATTCTTAATATTTAACGAGACACTATTTAAATTTAAGTCGCCTAATATTATTACAGGACCTTTTAAACTGTTTATATATTCTTCCACTTTACAAAACCATCGCCTGTACTCATCATCACTTGCACTAGGTTTAATATATACAACACATACGTGAACAGTTCGGCCGCACCATGTAAAATCAGCCCATAAGACGGTGGAGAGGACTCCACCGTCTGTTTCAAGATCACGGCGGCGGCGCAGCACAATGGGTGCGCGCGCAGCGAGCATCACTCCACCACACAGTGTGCTCCTGTCGCGTCGCATCACATTCCAATCCTCAGTTGTAAGTTCTCCGTCTTTGATAGAATCATCGAGAAAGCTCTCTGTTACTGCGACCAGATTATGCTCTAGTTGTAACAAGTTCGTTCTCCACGTCGAAAGTCTGGTTTTGAGACCACAGACATTTTGGTAGAATACGCTAAAGCTCTTCATTTTGTTATCAGGCTACTTAGGCACGAAATGTCTGGTAAGTTGGTTGGGCCTTATCAGATGCCTTCTTAGTTTCTGGTTTGTCTCGGGTTCTCATACGTAATCCATGTATTCACTCTTGCGTTCTTTGGCCATACATCTGTAGAATAGCATTTATCGTAGTAAATAACTGGAACACCAATCTTGTACGACTTATAACTTCCTCTGGCCTGCAGCTCTTCAACCGTGCACGTTCCAGTGGGGCACAATAAACGCAGATAGTCACGGATTTCGTCAGCGCTGGACTCCATATTCCACAAGTGTAGATGTTTGCGTGGTTCGACAGCTCTTAAGCTAGTAATGTTGGGCCCAGCGATGCCACATAATGAAGCAAGTTTTCGGAATTTCTTTTGTTTTACTTCTGTCCAGCTTTGATTGTCAGTGTGGTCGTCGGCAGATGAACTGCAGTGCGATTCTGTAACCATATCACCGCGAAAACTTAGGTGAAGTGAGCGTGGAGTGAGCTATCATTGAAACGAATGCTAGGGATTGACACTATTGACAGCTCACTCTAAGCTCACTTCACCTACCATTTCACGGTGAGATTTTTACAGAATCGATCGGCTGCAGTCATGGGCAGGAGAAACGCGGTCGCCGGCAGGAGAAGTAGTGTAGACATTCTCATTGACCAGGTTTATGATTTCCGATGTATGCACCTCAACGTTGGCTGGGATTACCTGCGAGACGACAGGGCCTGTAACGACAGGAACTTTAAGGGCAACACTTTTTGCTTTATTCTTTTTCTGTCTTTTGGCACGGTTGGTGGTTTGTACCGCAGCAGGAGTATCCGGTGCAACAGGAATGAGCTGAGCTTGCTGTTGAGTAGTTATAGAGTGGGGTTGCTGCTAAGTACTTACAAAGTGTGTTTGGTGCTCAGTGGTTACACAGAGGGCTTGCTGTTGGTCGGGTGTACAGCGGGGTGGATGTTGACTGCCCACAAGGTTGCTGCTGATCGGCAACGCTTATAGAAGTTGTTATTAAGGGGTTGCTTTGCTTTAGCTGGGTGTTAAGGAGGTAAATTTGGGAGGCGTACCCTGATAACTTAGATTCGTAGTTCTAAATAAGACATACAGCTTTACTAAGTTGTTCTTTTGATATCTCCATCTCAAGTCGTAATTTACTCATTTCAAACGAGAGTTCTTGACATTCGAGTTGCTTTTGTGCTCTTTGTAACTCAGGATTTTTGTTCCTAAGCGTGACATTCATATCATTACCTTTAGCTAAAGTTATGCAATTATCATCCGTTTCTTTAGTGGAACAGGTTACATTGTCAGTAAAAGGCGAGCAAAAACTTTGATATGCATTTGTACGACTTTCCGGACGGGTTGGCCGGGCTGGCGTATTGGTGTTATCGAATTTTGGTTGTTTCATTAGACATTCAGGGCATTTCAAAATATTTCTGCTGTCAACGCTCATCAGCCTAAGCCGATTTTCTGTTATATTAGCACAAACAAGATCATAGAATTTGAGGCAAGTAAAGCATTGTACGCTCTCCTCGCCTGTGGATGGATGGATGTTGGTATATTTACAATGGCATATTTACCTGTAGCAAACTAACCGCCTTTTTTTTCGTGATTGTGCGATTGGCTTCAGCTGAGCTCCGGATCCCATGTACGACTCCCACGTATGCCACCCACGGAAATTTCTAGTGGGGCAAGGTTTTCAATGAACCTAAATCGACACATCTCTTTAGTACGTTCAAGTACCTCCCCTACTAAATACCCAATAAATAAATATTTTCGTGTATTTATATAATAATAGCACAAACAATGCGAAGCTTTTAAGCTGTCATTGTTATCCAATTATATAATTTAAAGTTGTATTCGGGCTCAATTACGTCAATGGGTTTAACAGTTCACACGTTAGTCGATTTTGGTCACGTTTTTACATAGATACTCATACTGTTATTACTAATAATAATATATAAAATTCATGATTATCTATGTGTATGTATGTCCCATCCTACTAACATTATAAACGTGAAACTTGGTATGGATGGATGATATGACGCAAACACTACTGAACGGATTTGGATGAAATTTGGCACACATATGGTTTATAACCAGGATTAACATATAGGATTTTTATTACGATATTCCCTCGGGATCGAAACTTATGTGGGTGAAACCGCGGGGCGCTGCTAGTAATCAAATAAGTATATTTTTTATCTTTTATTTTGTGGTCAACCGAGACATGTTTTTGACGCGGTGGCTTCAGAGTTGTAACTGGCTTCGATTCCAGCACAGAACAGGTATTATGCAGTTGATATTAATATATCCACCGAAATAAGTTGAAATTGAGACGTCTTGTTTTAAAAGCCCTGAAAACGACACTGTGTGGTAAATAATACAGTGGTGGTCGATAGCTGTATCTAATATGCAAAGGGCATACTCGTATATGGGACTTGGTTCAAATGTCCACCACTAACGCAATCTATGTCACTGAATATCTATTAAATAAGGAGTAATTTTTACTAAGGGCTAATTTTTCAATAATCTTATAACTCAACTTTTATCTATCATAGTAACTAATAATAACTTATAACGATAACTTTTATCTCAGGAATAAATATTACGGTTTGACAGTTTTTGTATAGACAATATGACAAACTGTCATAATTATTCTTCAGATAAAAGTTATCTGACTATTGAAAAATCAGCCCTAAGACACCCACACAAACAGACAGAGTCTGACACTCCCTTCTGCTCCACCCAGAGCGGGAGGGGTCATTTGATGATTTCCCATCCTGAAAAAAAAAAAAAAAAAAGACACCCATAAAAATGTGTAGCATTTAAAAGTAAAAAAATATTATTTTTCAATCATTTAACCTTAACGGCTTGATTGTTCTTAGCAAATAAGGTATACTAGATATGCCTGGACCCCACGAGTGATACTGCCCAAAGGAACGTTAAAAAAAGAAAATTGCCGGGTTTTTATATTTATGATTTATTAGCATTATTCTCCACTTCCTAGTAAGTAATTTTTTTAATACTTTCTAAGTAATTCAACTATCTAGAAAATGTACAGGTAGGTACACTTACACAACAAATGAATCACGCACATTCCTCGTAAATTTACACAAAGTAAGATCAGTGACTACACTATAACTAATACATTGATTTGAGTCGATAACATAATATCTTATATTAAGGGCTTGTAATAGTTGCCGCCGGAGCTGCGGGTTGTTCGAAAGAGATACCGTGGCCCCTGGCACAGGCAACTGAAGGAATACGGGTGGGTTTTAGTCAGTAAAAGTCTGACACTCCCTTCTGCTCCGCCCAGAGCAGGAGGGGTCATTTGATGATTTCCCAACCAAAAAAAAAAAAGGGCTTGTAATAGTTCAGCTGAAATTCATATTTTGCCCCACTTCCTCGCGCCATGTATCAATCTATCCTGCTTGCACTGTCGAACTGATTCAGTTAGGGTTAACTAGACTGTTGGTGGACGTAGGCTTGGTAATAAATGATTAAATTATGATTATATTTTTATACGAAGTCAACGTCTTCTGTATAGAATAAAATGGAAATATATTGAAAGTTAAAAAAAAGTACTTATGAATAATTTAGCTAATTTACCAAGGTAACCTACGTACAGAAGTCCAAGAAAAAATAGGCGTTTCGGAAATCATCGTCTATCTTGTAAAATACGATGATGAGATCTAATATAGAGTTGTACTCTCAAAATGACATGTACTTCTATAAGTTCTTATCTATTTTGTAATTCCAATGGTTAGAAAGTACAGATCCATTTCAATGTTTATTAACGTAGGTGCTTCGCGAAGCAGACGGCTTTCGAGGAAGGTACAGCACGATAGAACACATCCATGAAGTGCGAGAAATTATACAGAAGTACGAAGAGTATAATCGCCCCTTTATCTTGCGTTTGTGTTCTATAAGAAAGCTTTTGACTCTATCGAGACCTAGTCTGTTTTGGAGTCGCTGCATCGATGGTCTTCATGAAAACGCGACAATGACGGTCTAACTTGAGGTTGGACTGTCACTGTCGCGTTTTCATGAAGACTAGCGAACTAAACATATTCACGTAAAGGGGTGAGAGAAGGGGACGTTTCCCCGAAATTGTTTTCTAATATTATTGGAGGATGTATTTAAGACGCTGAACTGGAAAGGACGCGTCATTAACATCAACGTCGAGTATATCTCTGACTAAGGATTTGTAGATGATATTATCATCATAGCGGCTGAATCGCTTCATGACTTGCAGCAGATGCTGTACGTCACCGGCGAGTACATTTCACACTTAAGATTGGCACAAAAGCCTGATTATGTTCAACGATTGCTGTCAATGTTAATGCTTTCAAGGTTGTCCGAGAATACTTTTACCTAGGGAAAACTGCAGTTTGGTAAGAACAACTTTGAGAGGGAGGTTAACAGAAGAATTTAGCTGGGCTGTGTGGTTGAGTATTTCACAGAGCTTAAAGACTATAAGGTCTTCAATTAGGGCGTCCTGCCTTTTATGACTTACGGAGCCTGTTTGTGGTAGTGCGCAAATGGAAAATTTTCACACCAAAAACCAAAGTCGATTCCCAGCAATTAGTTTTGTGCTTAGTTTGGTGTACGATGGCTATGGGTCTTTTTACACCCTGTATATATTATAATTTTACAACGGTTTAGGCGCCTACCCTTACTGCTTCCTTTAAAAAACTCCCACCTGCAGTGTGATTCTGTAACCATCTCACCGTGAAAACTTAGGTGAAGTGAGCGTGGAGTGAGCTGTCATTCCCAACTAATGCTAGGGATTGACACTATTGACAGCTCACTTCACCTAACTTTTCACGGTGAGATTTTTACAGAATCGATCGGCTGTATCTATAAGTTTGTTGTAATTAAAATATCAAATCAAATAAAATTAGTTATAAAACAGTTCTGCTGAATATACTGAGAACACCATAAAAATTTGGGAACTGTCTAAAATAGGTACGTTTACCTCCCAAAATTTTTTTTTGACATTTACGGGGTATTACGATTTTGAACCATTTCAAAGATGATTTTATAAATGAAAACTACAAAATTTGGAAAAAATACGAAATACGGGTGCCTTATTTTTACATCTAAATTTAATTTTACATTATAATATAATTTCTTCAGAATATAAAACGTTGTCAATCGGTTCTTTTGAGTGCAAGTGAAGTGACACGGGTTCCCCGTCTGATAGCCGAAGCGGTACTGACCCTATATATAGTGTATAATCTATGGTACTGACAAGTACTGAATCGGGGTCCTGTCGGGGGCCAGGCGGCGGAGCGGTTCAAGGTGTGAGTGGTTATAAAGCTTGATATTCCCGATCTCATCTTTTTACGTTAAATGTAACGATTAAAAAATAAAAACTAACAGATGACACCTGCTTTATGCATAGCTCGATTAGCCTGCAAATTTTCATGACCTATTTTTAACATTTGTATTGATTATTCTTCTTTTATTGTACGGTTTAGAGTAACTTTGAGACTTCTTTGTATCAAGAAAATTGTATGCAATCGTGTTTTCGCAACAGACGACACTTCGCAGTAGCCCTCATCTTTATTGTATATTAATTACAAAGAGAATACTGCAGTGTTGAAACTACAGCCGCAATCTGAGGTAGTAAGTACAAGCCCTTAACCCATTATCCGCCAAACATAAAGCCAATGGCGCCGATTCCCTGGTTCACAAACTAAACTAAATTTAAGTTGAGTGCATCTTTTTCTTTGAATTTCATTAAGAAAAGGACAGAAGATAAATATGAGTTTAGTTCTGTCAAATTAGTCAGCGCCAGACGTAAATGACGTATTTTTAGTACTTAGCCATCTTTTTAATTACTAACTTGTCTATGGAGTATCTTAATTTGACAGGACTAAACTAATATTTATCTTGTGTCCTTTTCTTAATGAAATATAAAGAAAACGATGCACTGAATTTAATGTTAGTTTAGTTTATGAACAAGGGAATCGGCGCCAATTTGTATTATTTACGAAATACTTATTTCCTATCATAAACTAACCCCCTAGAAAGTTCTTATTGGAATAAATTTTAAATGTAGCCAATTATAGTGTTCCTGTTTTGATAAACTACTATCCCTCTATACATTATAAAAGAAGATTAATAACTATAGGTTTAAAAACTTAGTTACTACACTCTGACATTTTCCATTTGACTTAAAATGATAATGTCTATTTTATGTGATAAAATAAGTTAAAAGAAACACCTCTAAATGGCTGTGTGCAAACCTGACTCAAAGCTGTCTTAGCCAGATTATCGCACTATGAAAACAATGATGGCGCGCACAGTCGTAAATAAAGCTTAATGTACAAGATGTGATTTAATTAACCGTGGTAAAATAAAAATGATACTGTTTCAAAAATCTTTAGACGATGCAAGTTATTTCTTGCTTCAATTTTATTGTATGCCACAGGCAAAGATCTTGATTAGTGCAAATGGGGCTTAATAGTCCAAAATCTACTGAAACTCTGTTTGACTTTGATGTGCGCACTGTCTATTTAACTTTCTAATTATAAATTAAACTCGAAATCATTTCTATAGATTTGCGAATTTGTTTTCTTAGAATATTCAATAATTAAGATTAAAAATATAATAATATTCGGATGGTTGCTATATTGTTCACAGTTGATTAAAAATATAGATTTATATCTGATTCCGTAGTAAATCTACCGAAGAAGAAGGTAATGTTCCGTTATAAATATAACCTATAAAATACACATACTTAATCTTATCTGTTGGCTCTTTAAAGTTATATTGTGTAATTTTATAAATTAATATTTTGTCCACAAAATATTACTGTCACGAACCAGTTTCGAAAACTCAGACAAAAGAGATAACCTCTACAACCTAGATTTATTTTAAATTCGAAATAATGATTTAACCAAGCAGCAACTTTTTACGTTAATCTGTCAGGGGCTGCGGGTTGTTCGAAAGAGATACCGTGGCCCCTGGCACAGGCAACTGAAGGAACACGGGTTGGTTTTAGTCAGTAAAAGTCTGACACTCCCTTCTGCTCCGCCCAGAGTGGGAGGAGTCATTTGATGATTTCCCAAAAAAAAAAGGTTATTATGCAAAAAAAGTTACGTCAGAACCTGCGTTGCGTTTCTAAATAAATGATTAAATAAAGCGAAATTAAACGCTTCATGACTAAAGCTTTTCAGCAAAAAATGAAGGTGCTCCTGTGTGGCAAATGATGAATATTTATTCTTGTACTCCATTTTTCACTTTACAAAGTCGTGCTGGGAATGTAAATGTGCATGTGGATGTGGAGGCTTGAAAGCAATTGTCCCGCATAACATTAAACAAAAATGACTACCATAAATTATTTGAATTCTGTAAGATAATACTTAGGTATACATGAAAAATAGTACATTACGATACGAGTGACTTAAGTAGTCCATTATTGCACGGTGTGAAATACCTACTAAACTCCGTGCATTAATAAAATACTAGAGTCACACGTTATACTATTTTATAGCTCGTGTGACTTAAACGACAAGAGATCGTTAAAGTATATAATACCTTACCTTATTAATCAACTACCTATATCATTGAGAGAAAAATAACTCAGAAAAACATGAAATACAAATTAAAGCCACAGTTTGTACAAAATATAAATATGTATATTGTTTGCGAATCGGATATAAGTTTCACAGCGAAAGTTGTTCAGTATGACAGATAGAATCACCCCCTTAACTGATTAATAAACATATATTTTTAAATTAATTATAGATAAATAGTTTAAAACATACACCATGAAGCAAAAATAATACCACAAAAAAAGATGACTAAAAACATATGCAGCTTACCTTTATCAACCCTGTCAAGTTATTATGCAAGAAGTTACGGCAAAACCTGCGTAACGTTTCTATTAAATTAATTAACTAAACAAAAGGAAATTAAACGCTTCATGACTAAAGCTCTTCACCAAAAAATTAAAGCGCTACTGTGGCAAATGTTGAATATTTATTCTTGTACTCCATTTTTCACTTTAAAAAGTCGCTGGAAATGTAAATATGGATGTGGAGCTTCAGAAATCCGTAATTAGCCAAAGGAAATAAGAATCATTCGCCCACTAAAATTCGCGAATCTCATGACGCTTTACTTCTGAAAGACTTTGTTGGTTGTTTTTTAATGTTCTTTCCTTATAATCCTGATTTGTATGTAAAGTAACTTCTGAACCGACTTCAAAAAGACTCCCAATTCGTATGTTTATTTTCTAAATCTAAAGAGTGACTGAAAATGGTTATTGCAATTTTGATGTCAATGTTTACTGGTAGAGGTAAACATTATCTATGATGTTTGTATCTAGAATTGCTTATTAGCCTGAGGAAATTCATGTCTTTTTCGTGTCTTCTAACGCAAATATACTTTTCAATATTTGCCTACAGCAATCGGTGCTTACATAACGTACCAATGTAAGTAATATTTTTTATATGACAGCGTAGGTAATCATAGCTGAAATGTATGTCTATGGATTTAAGTACATATGTATCTATTTTAACTTGGTTTATAGTTTTTTCTGCCTTTGGATCTGTGGGATAGGTACAGTCAAAGTATGTATACACTCGGCTTTTTTCAAAAGCGAGTTACTCCTTATTTTTGAATGAAATTTTATGTTCTTACGAACATAGCATTTTCGAACCCATAGGTTTATATAATGTGTCGTATTTCAATGTTGCATTCGTTATTTCACGAAAAAATCGCAATTGAAAGTTGCCAAGTGTTGACACATTGGTGTTCGTGACTGATAGCCATCTGATATTGGTATGAAAATTAAAGAACCTCCCATCTCGTAAGGTCGTAAGGAGGCTTTGGCTATGAGGATAAATGTACATGAACGGGGTCATCTTTGCAAAGAATAACGATTGTCCATTTTCTAAGATTATTGCTAGAAGTACCTAATTTATAGCGTCTAAACAAAACAATAAATGATAAATAAATCTGCCTAGCCTTTTCCCAACTATGTTGTGGTCGCTTCCAGTCCTGCCGGGGCGACTGCCTATCTGTCCTCCACAACCCAGTTACTGGGTAACACGATACCCCTTTGTAAGACTGGTTGTCTGACTTTTGGGCTTCTATCCACCCGTAACGACTGTCACAGATCTACGAATGACAGCCGGGACCAACGGCTTAACATATTTTCCGAGGTACGGAGGGGTCTCGACATGTAATGGCCCATCCACGAAGCGACCGCGGCAAGCGTAGCTTAACCTTCGATTAACCAGTGCAGCTGTTATCATTTAGCCACAAGCCCCTCAAAATAATAGATCATAACATTATTTATTTATTACTTTTGTACAAAGTTTTACAACAGGTAAGATAAAGAATAGCATAGGTAAGTAGGTACCTAGGTATCAATTAAATACAAATAAGAAAATACCTACTGTATACACTGTGGTGGGGGGACTATACCGTACTTAATTATGACGTGTCGTGCATAAAAAAGTATGTGTTGAATTAATCGTATGATAGCACGCGAGTTATAACTTCCACGTTCACTTTATACAAGTGAAAAGTTTTTTATACAGCCATCATTTTATGTGAAATATAAGATTATAAAACATGCTAGATTGATTAAACGAAATATGCTTTTTATGAAATTGCTTTTAGTAGCATTTCAGTGACGCCTTGTAGGACTCCAATTTTTCTTTTAGTATTAGATATATGTACGTAATGGAAATGGAACTTCGTTAAATTCTATCGCGTCCTATATTTTTTTAAATCGATTTCCCTGTGTTATTGGAGGGTTTCACATGATAATATTATTTTTAGTTAGGTACCTACTGCTGCGGATAAGAACGCGTACAAAATGGCTGTTAGTTCGTGTAGGATCGCTGGGGGCTGAAGCAGCCACTCGCTAACCCTGTATTTCTCCTCTTCACGCCACCCCAGTGCTTCTTCGAAAACGATATTATCGCAGTAACAATTCTTACTACTGGAATTTTACTTACTGCCAGAAGTCTCGTTTGAAAGTTACACCTAGAGCTATAACTTGATGACTACTTATAAACTTATGTAAAAGTAATTATCTAAGTTAAACTATAATTACGCATTTTACTTATCCCGATACAGTTACGAGTAGCTCTTCGAGGGCTAACAGTAAAAAAAGAAAAAAATGCGTTTATTGGCATTACAGCAAAATGAATACACCTTAAAACTATAAAAACAGAAAACAAAGATTATAATGCCAAAAGGGCCTCAGCTCAACATAATGTCAGATTACAACACAAGGTGTACCATTTGACGATGATTTTCAGCTGCAACCCACGAGTGCCATACGCTGGAATAACAAACACTTAGGGAAGTGTGTGTCCGTTATAATAAATTAAGAGAATTAATTAAATGTACAGTACAGTATACAGTACCTACATAGGTAATTGTTGTAAGAGTTATTAAATATGTTTTCGACTTCTATGTTCAGGCCGGTGCGACACTTTACGCAATACTCAGTATAGTATTTATTGCTTTAAAACCTTACACTAGAAATAAATTCAATTCGTTACTTAGTACATATCTACTACTATTTACTACCTACTATTTCTTCGGTGGATATTTAGTGAGCATGATCAATTTCCCCTTTTCTCTTTTTCTCGAACTGTGAATTTTATGCTTACTCTAGCGAAAGCCATCATATGTCACTCGGGATTTGCTCCGACCCTATCACACTTATCCTCCACCATACACGTTACGTATATTAAACTCATTATTTACGAACAAACGTTAAAGAGAAGAAGAATATGTAAGAATACGTCATATTAACCTTCTTCACGTAAGTAAGTACTGAGTAATGAAAAACTAAAGAATTCGCCATATTAGTTCGCTGTAGCACATCCTACCATTTGTCTTTATTGAAAGTACCGAAGTTTCTGAAGATGTTTGCCAGTCATTTGCATCTGCCTTATTTTGATCGTACGGCGGTAGATATACTGTCAGTTTCTTAAAAGTTTTGAAAGCGTTTGTCAAATCCTTTTCTCGTTCAGCGATGTGGTGTTTGAGTTGATGTTGTATAACGTAGTTTTTAGTAATTTATAATTCTACTGTCTGTAGTGAATGTACGCTGTCAGTAATTGAAATCATTCTGATAATAGAAATTTGGTATTATGTAAACGCAGCGCTAGGCAGGGATTCCCAGGTCGACAAAAGTGTTTAAGTATTTTCTGCTTGGAAACTGTCAGTAGCAGGTCGGGTTTAAGAATTATGCCCTGGGGATGACAAAGAGCAATAGGTTCCCGCGAAAGATTGTCGTACAACAATACACCTGTCGCCTGCCTGTTTTAAGATAGCTACAGCCGCTAAGCTCCTGAATTCTTAAGGCAAAATGAAATTAGAATACATATAATAAAATCGTACTAAAGTCTAAACTGTACGCTTTTTTGTAATTTTTGCGAGGTTTGGGATTAGAATTGTTACCAAAACCTCTCTACATATATATCTCCCAAATAGCGAAAATATATTTTTTAAAATTTTTGTCTGTTTGGCTGAATGTATGCTCCAGCGACACGCAAAAACTACCGGATAGATTTTGTTAAAATTTTGCATAGACTTTCCCTATAAGTCTGGTCAGTCTGTAGTCTATAATAATTGCGCTATTTGCTATGGGGATGAGCAATATTGCAATTTGTTCGTATTCATCTATTGCTTACCGCAAATTGTAAAAAGACGAGCTAAAATATTATGATCCCGTTATACCTTTAAGGAGTCAATCATGACATAAAGAACGGTTATTTTAGTCAAATTTCGACAAAGCAAATGACTTAGCGATTCCCAACAATTGATATTTTTTGTGCTTCATTTTTACATTTTGATTTTTTTGATTATACTTAGTTCGTAAAATGTATGCAGAAAAACATAAAGTTCCCTCCATCCTCCTACAAAGTGGCCTCTTCTGTCATCTTTGGTTTTAATAAAAAGAAATATCTATGGTGGAAGTGACTGTTAATGAGAAATCCCGTGTGTTCTACTGTTATATTATTTTAGTGATAGCTGTTAGTCAGAAATAATCTGTAGGAAAGGTGTATTAGTATAGTGCCATTAGTTAGTTAGCACAGGAACAGCGTTCATTCAATAAAAACGAAAAACTTCGCAAGCAATGGAAAATTACTACTGAAGGCTGCGGGTATTGACCTCAAGATTATTTATTTATTTAACATAAAACGGCCAAGGCCAATTACGATGAGCGATTGCGATGGGTTTATTAAGATGAGCTGCTCCTCACACGGACCACTGTACGTCACTTGCTCCCGCGTCACCAGCCACATATTTTGGCTGCGGAGACCAAAACTACAAACGTAGTATACAGTAAAGTTTTATAAAAATGTGGCTGTTATTTTAGTGTATTGTGGTGTCTTACGACTTCCACGCGAACGAAGTCGCGGTAAGAATCTAGTAAAATATAAATAAACATATCGTTGATTCTGAGCTTTCTACTTAACAAAATTATATTTCATACTGTGTAATTTTTCCTTAGGTTATTATTTTAAAAAGAAATATCTTGAGAGATGCCTACCTTCTTTTCAAAGAAGCTGTGCGTCATAAGGCTCCTATTATTTTATTTCATATTCATGTGTAAAAGTTTTCGTATGATGAATACTTGTAAATAGAGATTATTCTACCTACGTATTATGTGTATGTCTGGAATTTAATGTTATGTTTAAAAAGAAGTGTCTCAGTGGCAACGGGCTCGGGCTATGTCAATCTGGCCCAAATAGCTAATCACATAGAAGCTGGGATAATGATTAGGGGGAGACATTTTGAATGTTAACAGTAAATTAATAGATACAGGTTAATTTGGAGACGATATGCGATATCTCATTTTATTTATATTTAGCTGCCTGGCTGCAGATATTTGATTATGTTTATGAATGAATCTCTTCACCACCCTTGGTCGACTGGTAGAGAATGCCTAAGGCATTAAGTCCGCCTATGTACCTTTTATGTGGGAAAAGTTTAAATAAATAAATGAGAAGTCATCACAGAGAAATCTGTTATTATTATTATTATTACCCGTAGCCTTTTACCGACGAAACTTGTCCTGATCCCGGTAATTTTATTTAGAACGTAATTAATAGTGAGGCCGAGAGGTATTTCGGAGCTTCTGCGGCATTAAGTTACCAAGCCGTTACGTATGCACGCCTATGCATAATTACACACATAAATAACATCGCCGTGTGATCCCTAGGGGGTGAACTAAGTAACTATTAGTGCCAACGCTAAGGGGCAAGGCATTACATTACACGTTAGGTATTTCTGGTCTTATGGGTCAAGAAAAGCTTAGTAAATTATGCTCGTATGTACACGTAAAATAGATAAATAATGTTCATAAATCAATGGAAAAAAAACAAAACTTAAAAAGAATTTCGGTTAAGTATGTACATACCTAAAAGTTTCAGAAGTCGGTGCTAAGAAAAACTAAGCCAAAGAATAGGAAACAAAAATATATCGAAAGGGAATAGGTTTTTGGGAAACTGTTTAACATATAACATGACCACAATAATTTTGAAGTTGTTACAGTATATTTTTATGCCATGGAATAAATAGATTAGATCTGTCGTATTAATCTATTGGGGTAGTTGCTACATAGAAAATGAAACCTTTTTGGAAGTAGGTAAGTTGATTAAAAATAATCTAAAGGTCATGAAACCAGAGGTCGAGGATCAGGTCAATGGAGACCTTTTAAAGGATCAACGTGTCCTATGGTCCACTGAGTGGAATCAGTGGTCCTTCTTCGGTGAAGCGGAATGCAAGCCCTCATAAACACTGCCATGTTTCGTTTTTGCTTCTCCCTAAGGTTGACTGGTAGAAAATGTCTGAGGTATTAAGTCCGTCTCTGTACAGTATTTTTTCACTTGTCCAATGTAAAATTTTAATAAATAAACGTCACATTGATACGCTGCTTCAAGGATCTTTTGGCGCTCGAATGACGTGGTTAGGGGAGCACTGTTGGTAAACTTTTTGTACATTTTTTTTGTGAAATGTTTTGAGAAAACAAGTTGGTGGCGTTGGTTCCGACTTTAGCTACGCGCCAAAAGATAGATACAGACGGCAGCACATCAAGCTACTACAATCTGTAAAATTTCTTTAATAGATTTTCAAACTTTATGGCTAAAGCGTTAAGGTTCAAGATTGTTTGGGAAAATTTGACAGTTTTGGGTAGCTTGATGTGCTGGCGTCTGTACATCTATATATACAGAACTACCTTTTAAAAGTTAGAAAAAAAACAATCTGGTAATCAAGCCATTCTATTTTCGCTTCGAAGAGAATCCAAAAGTACTGCTAAGGGACAATTATTCCTCTAATTAAGTACGTACACGGACCATTTTCTAATCCAATCGTTATTACTAGACGTGACTAGAATCGAGCGATTAAATCGGAGCTCTTTTCAGGCTAGTCACATTGTCGACGAGGAAAAATGGTTGTGAAAGCAGACTTGAACATGGCTGGTTTCTGTAAGGCTATTGTAATATCGTGTCTCCTACCACGAATATCTAAAGATTAATTTAGATAGGTATATGGGATCTTGTTGGTTTAGATTTAAAAGCAGACACGATTTTACGTACCTAAAAAAAAGGTCCTCCATAGCGAATTTCGGCCATGGCGACCAAATCTCACCAGAGACCAGCCTACGGCGCGGGAGATATTATTATAGGACCTTGTGCACTGACATTGTGTGCGCAGATACAGGTGCACTCCAGGAAAGAGACAAGAAGAGAAGAATCAAGAGAGAGTTTCGTACCTAGGAAAGTGATTGGAACTTTTTAGGTCGTCTAGATTATATACCTAGGTAGTGTCGGTAACTTATTTAAAATTACTTTACAAAGATTAGTTAGACTTCTGCACAAGCACTTTACAAGATATCGTAAGTAACTAGATAGATGGTAAGCGAAACTAAAAGAAACGGTACTGAACTAAAATAATCTGATTTATGGAAAGTACGACCCTTAAGAAGTTTCCGTTTCTTATTTATTTATTTTATTTACAAAGCGATACGTTAGTGAACTTCCATAACTTCTCCAACGACAAACATTTTTTTGGATTATATTAAAAAGTACTTCTAGATGCTAGGTCCAGGACCGAGGGCTCGGGGCAGACCGCCTGCCGCCAGTGGTGGCGTAGCGTCTTTACTACGAGAAATGTACCTTGTGTAAACTCCCTATAGAGTATTGGTCGGGTATAGTTAGCGTGAGGCTTTCGAAATTTCTAACTACTAAATATACCGAAGTTGGAGCATCATAATCAGGTATATTTAGGACCTAGCGTTGCGTGATTATTATAAATATACCCGGACGCGTAATGCCACACTGTATATTTCAACAGACATCCATAGTCTGTGCTGGACCGCTTTGTGCTCGTAAGTGTCGGTCCAAGAGCGAGCTCGGGATTTGAGGCACCCCGACTCGGACAGGTTAGGTTCGAAGGGGATGACGGGGGCTCACGGGGGGAACGAGCCCCCGTCATCTCCTTCGTGTTAGGTTCCTTTAAACAATATAGACAGAAATAGGGCCTTATTGCTTGTAAACCAACTTAGACCACCACGTGATCTTCCCCGCCCCAAATACACCAATCCCGTCATTTACATGCAAGTTATTTTATTGAAAAAGGGAATAGTATAGTAATGATTAATTTTAAACTGGTGCTACTAAATATACCCGAGTAGCGGTGTCTTGTAAAGATACATTTAGCGGTAGTCACTAGAAAATGTGATCTCCTAATTATACCCGAAGCCGGCCAGGTCCGTGACGTCACTCGCATCCCCACAAAGTACATTCAGTAAACACGCTGTTGCGTAGGTGTGAATTATATAAGCGATTTTACGTGATTGAAATTCGTGTGCAATAAATAAATATACTTACGTTAATAAACATGTGTATTATAACTATATATTAACAAACAAATGATCCACACAATGATGTTGCCCATGTAGGTATGTGATAGTTTTGGTGATATAATTGTAGCTTATTATTTACTTATATAAAAAATATGCGTAGGTACTCAAAACTTTATCTTGTTAGAAAAATAATGAGGGCTGGTTTGGAAAGAAAAATAAATTGGTTAAAAGAAAAGAAGGATGGAGTACGGTCTCAAACCAATTTTTATCAATATTTCACAAGGACCACGGTTGGTACGTTTAATATATTTTTCCGTGTCCCCTCTGGCTGGTTTTATCACTAGGGCACGCAAGTCGCACATATTTCAACTTGACTAACATTCGTCCAAACGCCTGCTATATAGTTCGCGGCATTACGCGCGCTGAACGTAACGATGTGTGCCGTGTGTGTTAGGCGCGTGCTGCAATCAACTGAATGAAACTGATTTTCCTGGTGTATGTGGAATGATTTAACTAACGCCTGGGAGCAACCTTTCCCCGAATGGGTAACCGATTCTTAACTGTAATATTAGCATAATTAGGAAAAACATAAATTTTATCAGCCTAGGGTAATTTGTGATGTAAGTATGTATAGCATTTTCATTTCTTAAGGAGAAATATCGTTGCTTAGCTTTTGGAATATCATTTTAGGTAAATAAGTTCAAATTTTACCTAATGCATGTGCTGGAACCTGGAACAAAGGTTCATATTTAGTAAAATTAAGATGGACGACTATAACGAGGATATGGGATAAAAATTCGAATCGAGAAAGTTGTTTTATTAGTTTGAATTTTAGACTTTGTATTTGTATGTCAGTACTGATTGATTAGCTTTAGTTAATGACGATAGGTACGTACCTACCTATACAATTCTATAACATCTACTGTATATGATGACGATTAGGTACCTTCACAAATGATTTGGTTGCTATACCGAGGCTGGACTTAAGCGGATTTGCGGATTTTGTCGGTAAAATCAATGTGTTCCTGTTCATCAGTATAGGTGCAATACAGTTAAGCCGTAATCCTGTTTAAGGCTATCGAAGTACGCAGGGTTTAACAAACTTCCTGAATCTATAAATCTCGCTGCAAAACCATTATTATTCAAGAAACCTATATCAAACCTTCATCAAGGAATTTGCTGACACTTCCTGATATACGTGTTCGTTATCTTTTCCAAAAGGGTGAGATTTCTGATCGGATGTGTAGGTATCTATAAAATAACATCTAAATGTTAATCGTCCATCGATTAACATTTAGATGTTATATTACAGGGAGCAAACGTGGCCCAGTGGTATTTATTGATTTATTCATTCATCAACAAATTTGTGTCGAACAGTGGTTTTAACAATAACAATAAATGTAACACAAAATTATGTAAGTACCTAATCATAGTAAAGCCAGAAAAGACAAAAAAAAAATACATTCCAAATTGGTCACAACATTATTATCTAGTCTTATTATTAATTATAATAATTGAACTTAATATTAGTTCAAAATTGAATATAAATTCAATTCAAAGAAATGTATGCCAATAAAATTCATTAAAATGCAATGTCATGATAGAATGTTACATACTTATATCATTTAAAGTCATTAAAATATAATCACATATTAGTTCGAATTACTTTTATTTTATCTTTGAGAAACTCTTATATGCATATATCGGCCTCGGTATCGGTACTTTACTTTGTGTATTTAATTTCACCACCACAGTTCTCAAAACGGTGAAGGAAAACATCGTAAGAAAACCGACAGGTCCTAGAACCAAAAACATCGAAAACATGGGACATCCACCAACCCGCACTGGGCCCGCGTCGTGGATTATAGCCCACTCCCTGTCACAGAGAGGAGGCCTGTGTCCCAGCAGTGGGAACGTTGTAGGCTGATTATGCTGTGCTATTATGTGGTTAAAGGTGCTTTATATATAGGTGCATGATGACTGTGATGACATTTAATAATGAATGTAGGTACCTACGTCGCAATTAGTCGCCGTTTGAACGGGCAGCAGACGCTAACACTCTTTTGTGGATTTATCCATTAACGTTGTTGTTATTTATTTAAAGGTTGGTTGAGTGAAATAAATATTTCACTGGAAATCCTTCAAATTTTAGGTACCTTTTAGGACTCATACTGCTTTTATTTATGGATGAATGAACAAGTAGAGTAAAGTACCTACGTACATTTAGGTACAATTTTGTTTGTAGTTGTGTGTATGTGTGTCAGTAATTTAATTTTACTCACTCACCCCGTATAAAATGTAGACGTCTTCATTCTGGCATCTTTTATCTGACAACTTTTACCGTTTTTGCTAAGTAAGTTGCTAACCAAACTAAATTGATAATATTTTGAAAGAAAGAAGAAAGAAAGAAAATATATTTATTTGGCACAAACTAAAAGACACACAATACACCAGATACATACATCAAATAAAACAAACAATAAAAAAAAAAAGATTAAATAAAAAGTGTGAAGCCCGATGTAAGAAGAAGAAGATGAAAGAAAGAAAGAAAAGAGAGAGAGAAGAGAGAGACACGTGAGATGTTTGAGAAGTCTATTAATTATACCCACAATAACAAAAGGGAAAGGGGCACCCGCAATAAAAACATTATCGTACAAATTGGAAAAGTTCGCCAGATTTGAGGTTTAGATTTCCTTGGTCCCTTATCGGGGTTAAAGCAAAAATACCCTTCCTTTTAAATGAATCCTGTCAATCTAAGATTGATTTTGGATATGTAATCATTAGATTCAAATCCCAATTCAATTTAAACAGTACACGTGACGACGAGTCTGCAATGCGATTCAAATTGAAAGACGGGGCGCACTCCGTATTGAGAACAATTCAGATTGAATGCTATTCGATATAGGCATCACTCTGGCTACTGAATTGATCCAGCGCGAAAATTGATATAGCCGTATAGCTACGTGGATGGTATATGTATCTGTCGTACGTAGGTAGGTTCTCGAATACCTACTATTACGGCACTGAGCCCGCGTGGTGGATTACGGCCCACACTTACCGAGAGGAGGCACCCAACAGTGGGAACATTATAAGCTGATTATGTAAGCTTTTGATTTGGTTTGACTTTATTTATGACAAACAAACAGGTTTGGTATAATCTACTAAAGCAATTTAATTATTGTACGTCGCTGTAGAAAATAGCCATGGGGAGATACAATGGTGCTTTAGAATTCCGCGACGCTATCTCCTCTCGCACCAATACCCTTGGAACCGGTAATTCTGTTGACTGGTGTTGGAATAGGAATGGACTTCATTGCTAAGTTTATTAATCAGGGGCGAAACTAGTAAGTTTATATAGGGGTAACATTTACAGAAGCCGTATGTCTTTTGCTGCAAGACTTGCAACTCGTAATGCGATAAAAATGCTTGTTAAAAGAATTTTGTTATTTAAAATTATTATATATTTTATGTGAAGGTGGACTTTATTATCGAAAACGTGTATATATTAACAAATTGGTACATATATACCTATCTAGATATTTTAAAACAATTTGTAACTCGTGTTTGTAAAGAAATAACAGATTTTAGGATTTAAGTATGGAGAAAAAATAAAAAAAATAAATTTATAGGTGTGTAACACATGTGAGCAAATAAATAATTGATTTATGGTTAATGGGGAAACATTGCCGAAAAATATAGTACTTAGTATATGTACTGCCGAAGCTAGTAGCCACGCATAATGGTCCACTTGAATGATTAAGTGCGGAAACCAAACCTATAACATAGAACTAAGTAAGTACTTATAAGTAACTACTCTTAGAATACCCTTTATCTCTTCTTTGAGATCCCGTAGCCGATATACAATACGTATAGGTAGGTATATGAAACCTATTATTTTGAAATCAAGTTATTTCAGTTTGTAAGCCTTCGCTCTTCCGCGCCCTCCGAGTGTATTCCTACTTACATAGGAAACCCGGCCCTTTTTTTCTTTATACCGTGTCACTTGATCCGCGATTTGCAGTCTCTACCTGTTTTTATTTTGACCTACTTTATAGATTTCGGAGATTTACATGCGTAGATATATAATACTCACATACACGTGACAAAAAAAAAGTGTTACTTAGTGTTGTACAGTTCAACATTTCATAATAATTATTTTATCACAGTGGCAGACAGAAATGAGGTATTATTGCCTCACGACCATTTTCTATAACCTGTGTGTGATGAACAGAGGTGGTGAAAGCGCGTTGCGGCGGGGTGCGGGCGAGGGCGGCGGGGCGGGCCCGCGACATGAGGAGCGCGCGCGCAGCCCGCCCCGGCCGCCATGCAGCGCCTGCGCACCACCTTCAAACGATCTCGTACGCCCACGCCCGCCGACATGAAGACGCAGAGTAGCCTCGAGGTTCCCAAGCAGGTAAGGACCAAGATCATTATTGCATTCCTCATTCTGATTAAGACTTTTTGATACTTGGCTCCAGTTGTGCCTAGAAACGTGGGTAATAAGGTAATGGATTTTGCTTCTACATGGGTCGTTCTCATGATGAGCTGTAAAGTTAACTGGAGGCTAGTTACCGTAATTAAAAAAGTTCGAAACCTAATCTAATTATCATAACCTAATCGCAATTTCATCTCAACGACAAGCAATGTCAAAAACTTTCAAAAATGACACTTTGAGGCTCTATTCTAATCTTTAAAATGCGAACGTTCTTAAAGATACTGGAATTGCCCCTCTGATTGTGATGATTATTTTTCTATTAGAAATATAGAAATCCAAAACTAGGCTACGACTGCAGAGCTAATAATTGAACCATGTGACATCAAGAACCCGAAACTGGCGTGGAGTAGCCGAATATTATTTACTGTACTTATCTCTATTTAAACTATTGATTCATATTGCATATCTAACAGATGAATGTCGGCAGGTCCGGTCCGCGTCGTTCGATGAGATCCAACTGGAGGCAGTGCGTGGTTCGGGCGCAAGTGTCCTGCTGTCAGTACCGCAGCCAGGCGCCCGCAGCCGTTCCTTCGACTCGGCCGGATCTGATGATTCGGGCACTTATCTTGAGGTAAGAAACTCGCACTAGTTAATAACGCCTGTTTTCCCAGAAAGATTGGCAAAGGTAAACGTACACTTCGCCCGTAATAGAGGGCAAGTAGGTAACACTAACCGAGCAAAAACCTAAACTTTTAGATGCTATAAAGAAATTCCTTATAAAAAGCCCAATAACAAGTCGACCGACCGGAAAATCACGTTTTCTTTTAAGATATATTGAAATATATGAAATGAAAACGAATTCAATAAAAATTGAATTCATTGAAATGAAATTCAATAAAAGTTAAGGTCAAAAGTTAAATAATTTATTTCAAGTAGGCCATAAGGCACTTTTGAACGTCAAATTTTACAAGAAAATAAAAATGTAGTTTCGTGTGGAGAACAATGGGCAAAAAAATTCATAGTTATTCTTTTAAAATGTTTTACAATATTTTGGATACATTAATATTATAATTATAAAGTATGAAGATATTGTACCTAGAATAAAATTACTATATTCAATATAAGGTACAACGTATGAAAAATTAAGCAATGGCGTTAAAATGAACAAATATGTTGATAGATACATGGTGCTTACATACCTTAAATATTTACCGTAGACGATTTTTCCTATATTTTAACAAATAATAAATCAATGTGTGAGTTCAGGTTCTCACAGAATGTAAAATTAATGGCATAAAAATACTTGTAAATTATTATCATACAGATCAATCATAACTTTCCAATATGCAAATAAGTATCTACCTATGGCTAAAAACCAGTCCCTTAAAAATGCAGCTATAACCATAGGAAGGCATCTTATTTTCATTTCCGAAAATTATCCAAGCTGCAGAGCACAAAGGCTTGTCAACGTCTTCCGTGTTACTTCTGATGAAGGGATTACAAAATTACGTCAACGTTAGCTTTGACGTCGGTTTCTCAACGAGATGAATAGACTTTAATGAGTACTTAACTTGCATCAAACAGGCTTTTGAGATAAATAAGAATAAACAAGGTCCCTTCTCCGTAATTGTACGAGCAAAGAGTAGGTTTAACTTAGTTTGCAGTGCGTTTTCTTGCTAATTTATTTGTCGTAGTTTGTCCAGCAGAAGTTACGGCATGACTGAATTAATGGATTTAGTTGAAGTTTGAAAAGGGTTCATTAAAAAACTCTATCTACTCACTTACAGAGTGAATGGCACTTGGCTACGAGTAAAGGTGTAATTCTTTTTTTCTCCTCTATGATCGTGCTTTATGTAGGGGTGTATACAATGAACACCACCATATTCTTTTTCTTCTAAAGTCCAGTTTTTCTAACGTGGAGAATAGACAATCCGTGCAAAATACAGAAACGGAAATTTTCTCAAGAGGATGAGAAGATGTACTGATGTACAGCTGTGCAAAAGGGCATGTTATGTCAAGATTTTCACCCGGCATCGAAGAAAAACAGAAAAAAAAAGAAAATAAAATCGTAAATCTTTTACGATCAGAAATACAGCCGGTAAAATCTGTAGGTGTGGATTATTCTTGCAAATTCACACAGGCCCTGTAATATTTATCAAAATTCACAAAATATGAATCAATACTATATCACTTACCAATCGTTTTGTGGAGTTGACTAGCTGTTCATTCTAAACTGGTCAAAGCATGCTCACCAATCGTGCTTTCATAACTATGCCCAGCGGCGCTCTGCCCTGTTAACTCCGTCATGATTGCAATTCTGCGAACCAAGCGTATAGGTATGTCACCCGCAACAAACAACATCATCTGCCTAGCCTTTTCCCAACTATGTTGGGGTTGGCTTCCAGTCTAACCGGTATGCTACCTGTATTTTACATGAAACGACTGCCTATTGGACCTCCGCAACCCAGTTACGGGGTAATACGAAACCCCTTGGTAAGACTGGTTGTCAAGGCTTTCGGGCTATTGACGACCCGTAACGACTGTCCAAGATCCACGAATTACAGCCAGGACCAACGGCTTAACGTGCTTTCCGAGGCACGGAGGGGTCTTGGTATGTAAAGATAATCACCCATCCACGAACCAATCGCGGCAATCGTAGCTTAACCTGATCGATCGACCCGTGCGGCTGTTACTTCTTAGCCGTAAACCCCGCCCGCAACAAAAATATTCTGTGGTATAAGCTCATTGTAGTAAATAAATTAAGTTGTTTAATTTACAAATAAAGCCAAGTAAGCTTAACGTTACCTGTTACAGAAAGCATATTAAATCAGTGCAGCAGATAACTATTGTGGATTCTGTGAATTTAACCTCAAATGTAAAGTGGTTTGTATTTTGTGACAGGTCCCGCGTTTGTGGTCCCGCCGTCGGTCCGGAAAGGGCACGCCGCCACCATGCGTGCACTGCCGCCACATGGAGACGTGGCTCGCGCGGCGCAGCGAGGAGCGCGTCACGCCCGACCGAGCGCTCGCCTCCTCTTCGGCAGAGGACGACGACGAGGAGGACGAGAGCGAGCAGGACGTGCCGCAGGTGCTGCTCGCTCCACCACCTCCACCCCGAACATTCCTGCCACCCCCGGTGCACTCGCCGCCGCCGACGCCGGGAGCACCGTCCTTTGAACTGCAACCGCCCGTAGATGAACCCCCCATGCTTCCACAACGAAGGCGTTCCATATCAAGACAAGAAGCTTTCTTCGTGGAGCCCACGGGTAGTTCGCTCGAAAATGTTCGTGCATCCGAAGAGGAAGCGGCCAACGCTGCTAAAGACTGCCTCGTTCACGACATCTACCTGGCAGTTCCTGAACTAAAACGTGATCGCGCCGCGTCTGTCGACTCGTGTTTTTCAAAAGTTTCTGGTGGTAGAGCTGAGGAGTTGAATGGTACCGGGAACTCTCTGACAGTTCCCGGAAGTGGACTTAGATCAAGATCGGTAGATATAGTGTTGCCTACGGCTGAGCAATCGAGATATAAGGCGTTAGCGTTAACATCGCAGCAAGCTCAGCAAGTGACGACTTCTTCAAATCAGCAGAAGCAGGAGGAACCTGCGTCGCAGACCGTTTCATCCGCAGAGTGCAGGTTAGTTGTTTACTTGCAAATATTCAGTGTATTAAATTTAATTTTAATGTTTGGTTTATTTCATTTATTTTAGATGACCTTTTTTTATCTTCAAGGGCAATTATATGTATAAGGTGCTGCTATGAAATCAGTTTTTTCATAGTGGAACTGTGTAGCGCTTCTACGTTTATGACAGGATGGTAAATTACGCACTTATATTAATCAGCTGCACACCTGTAAAACATTTTTAATAACTGTTTCTGTAACTGTGTCTTATTTACGTGTACCTTATTGAGCTATAAATTGTTATACATAATCTCGTAAAAAAGATGTAAAAAGGGTGTTGATTAAGGCTGGGTTCGAGTATAGAATACGCGGACGTTGCGGTCGATTTATGGCTGCGCCTACACTATAGCCTACAGTGTACAAGTGGTTTCATTTTGCGCCAGCACTATAAAAGCCTCACGCTCTTACAGCGCCGGGACCATCAATAAGATTAATATAAAATAAGCCTTATTTTATTTTCTTCTCGTAATTATTACTGAAATTTATACTGTTTGTTTTATATCTAAACGAATCTCAATTGTTTCTTCTAATCTTCGAAATATGAAACAGTGTTTATTTAATTATAGATGCCATCAGTTACTGAAATAGTCGTGGAGAAGTCGTTGACAGGCTAAAACCTCTGCAGTACATAACACTTCTAGTAAGTGCTCCTATAGACGAGCGGCACACGTCAACAGCAGAGGCAACTGCAGCTGTCGACACGCGTCGACAGCGGTCGTCGACTCGTGTACCTGTGTATATGACATGTGTGTCTGACTTAGTCTCTGCTCTCGTCTTAAAAGTACCTACACTAAAACAATGGAATCATCCAGTGCTCGTTTCAAAGCTTGGTACTTAGTTGTCCAAACTACACTACTATTTACTAGATAAGTACGTTTTTACGAAGACTTTGTTACAAAGTTCAGTTATTTTCACTATAATGAATAAGCAATCACATTAAAATAAACTTTTTAACTGAGTATCGATATCGTGATGAAACCCATTTAAAAAATAATAAATAAACATTGTTTAGTATGGCGTTTGGCAGCCCGAGTCCGAACAGACTGATAAATTGATAATCTACCGGACGATTTTGTTTATCTGTCGACAAATTGATTATATATACGGTCCATTGAACTGAAAGCTCTAATAAGTTATTGGCGATTCTGTTTTTATATCGCTACTTTTATTTTTGGGCCGTTCTTATTATTTATAGCGTTATAAAAAAGTTTAAGTGTTGTTTTTTTTTTCATAGACAAATATTTCGAGCGATACCTGAATATTAGGTAGGTATTGTTGGTTTACACATTCATTCGTTTTACAAAACGCTACAGGTAGGCATCATCATCATCTGCCTAGCCTTTTGGCAACTATGTTGGGGTCGGCTTCCAGTCTAACCGGATGCATTGCACGGAGCGACTGCCTATCTGACTTTCACAACCCAGTTACTGGCTACTCAAACACAAATAATTTATTTCAATTAAACCATGAACAGGCACTTTTGAATTGACAAAATTAAATAGTCGGTCAGTTAGTCAGAAAGTTGAAGCTAGTTACCCATTCCAAAACATAGATCTCTATGGAGAAGGCCGGGCAAGAAACTCCAAGGCCACTCTTTTAAATCAAGTTATTATTACAAAATCTTCCGTATATTATTGTTATTGCTTCTATATGTGAGAACAATGTAAAAAAAAAAACAAATAAAGAAACAATTTAAAATATAAAATAAAAAATCAGCCCTGGCAGTTAAGAGATGACCAGTCTCCACCGACGGCGCCCGTTTACGAACATGACGCGTGGATTAGCACCATCCAGCTCAACCATTTTGTAGGGAACCGAATGATCCAACACACGCGCCACCACCAGTGAGACATTTAAGTGAGCATGACATATTCTCAACTGCCATGCTCTCTCAAGTCAACATCAAAATATCATAATAAACGGATCCATGGTTCTTACATTTACAAAATTTAAAAAATGCTTCTAAATTTTTTAATTATTTATTGACACGCCAACGACTTATTCACTATTACATTGCAATTTTGGTTTGTACGGAAATACTTTACGGTGAACTCGTCACTTATAGGTGTGCACAGCACTTACATATTAAAAAATAGATAAATTACATGATTTGTAAATCAATTTAAATTACATTGAAATGAATAAAAAAATTACATTAAATCAATGAGTAACAGAAAATTTAAATAAAGTAAATAGAACATTGAACTTAATTAACAATAAATAGAAAAATTAAATTAAAAATATTAACAAATCAATTACAGATAACAAATAGATTACAGATATCAAATAAATTATGTCAAAGTATGTTCATTACGATAACAATAAGTAGATTAAAACTGAATTGTAAAACATTGCGCTCACAATAATAGCTCACAATAATAATAGGCCAGTGCCTTTATTGTGAGCGCAAAGCTTAATTTTTCTTTTTCGTTGAGGAGTCTGATCAAACATTTAGAAAACCAGATAGGAAATTTGTTATTGCGTGTAGTATATAGGTATTTAGGAACGCATTCATCAAGTATTTTATTTAAATTCGCGTATAACGCATCTACCATTAAGTCCACATCCGCCAGATCAGAAAACAACCGCGTCCAATCGATGTTCTTCAGCCTCTCATTTGCGAGTCCATAGTTTGCCTTCCAGAAGTTATATTTGTGGGAACTCTTACTTTTTAATAGTGCGGGTGAAATATTGTTAATGGTGATGTCAAGAGGTGGGTGATGAAGATCCACTTGTGACATTGGATTTGTGGATTCACTGACAGATCCACCGTGGAAGTTGTATAGAATTAGGTCCAAAGTTCTGTTGTAACAGTTCCTAGTGTTAATTTGCTCAATGTTATTTGACGACATAAATCTATTAGTGAGCAGATGTGCACGGTGAGCTGGAGAGAGTATTGTCCGTGCACCAGTCGATGAAGCTGAGATTGAAGTCCCCAGCAATAAGCACGTCTTCTCCCGTTGATTCAATCACTGCACCGACATTGTCCAAAATCAAGTTAAATGGGGCTTGTAGCACAGGGGGCGGCAAAGAGACCGCACATATGTATAGGCTACATGAGCTTTTCTTTCTATTCGTTTTTTTTTTAGTTTAGTTTAGTTAAGTTAACTCTAGATGAAAGTTCCAAGACTGTGTTCCTTAAAAAATAATTCTTCTTGTGAAGGTTCTTGTTGCCGTTCCTACAAGTCTCGAGTTCATCCTTCATCCGATCAAACTTATCACTCATAAAGTCAACCGACTGCTTTAGTTCACGGAACAATGATTTTATGTCACCCGTTCATTGGTGAAACTTGCTTTGATGTTGGCAGATATCTTCGACGACAGAACTCCGAATTTCTTGACAAAAAAAATCCATGTCACTTAGTCAAGCGATAAAAACATTTTTAAGTACTGTGATCACAATTTTTTATTATTTTACAGTGATTTTTTTGATAATGTAATCTCAAATAACAGTGCTATTAATCGCAACCACAAATCAAAGTAATAAACATTGTTAACTAAGTAAAATAAATTAAATTTGACGAGTTATGGTTTACAAAATTATTGTCAGTTAACTTTGATACTCCAGGTTGGAAAAAAATTTTTTTTTTCATTTTCTTTTCATAACTGGTATACCTTGGCCTGTCGCCCGGTACCTACCAGGTTATCGATGAGTTTCGGGACACCCTGTATATTGACAAGGAACCGTCATGATGTTAATTTTTTTAAACAGTTCCTTTAGAGATTCACGTCTGCTGAGATTGTAGATGGCTCTGTCAGCCCTCTTTTGTAGAATGAAAATAGAATCAATATCTGCAGCCCGTCCCCACAGCAAAATACCGTAAGACATGATGCTATGGAATTAACTAAAATAGACCAGTCTCGCGGTATCCACGTCTTTTAATTGGCGGATTTTCCAAACAGCGTAAGCGGCTGAACTTAGCCGTCCTTTTTTTTTTTTTTTTTTTTTTTTCTGGGTGGGAAATCATCAAATGACTCCTCCCGCTCTGGGCGGAGCAGAAGGGAGTGTCAGACTTTTACTGACTAAAACCCACCCGTGTTCCTTCAGTTGCCTGTGCCAGGGGCCACGGTATCTCTTTCGAACAACCCGCAGCCCCGGCGGCATCGGCCCTAACGGACCCCGTCAGTTCGTGCTGACAGCTCTTTGAGGCGCGCGTGGAACACAACGCGCCGTCGACCCGGGCCTGGTCCTTACCGGGCGGCGAGCTCCCCATAGCTCGCCGCCCGCAAGCCCGCGCCTACGGTGGCCGGGAGTCGGCTGTTGACTCCCGTCCAGGGCGTCTCCTGCGGCGGCTAGGAGCGCGAGGGTGCAGCGATTGCCTCTCCCTCGCACGCTCCGCCTCCTCCTTCGCGAGCATAACTGCTTCGCAGAAGGAGGTGACGGCCTCCCATTCACTCTCGCTCCGGACCATGGCCTGTATGAGGGCCGGACGCGAGAGGTCGCCGCCGCCGATCGCCGCCAAGAGGACACGGCGGGGTCCCGCCCAAGCCGGGCAGACCTCCACCGTATGCTCCACCGTGTCCTCCGGGCGATCCCCACAGTGGTGACACCCTGGCGTTTCCTCCCGCTTTATCCTGAACAGGAACCTCCCGAAACAACCGTGTCCGGTGAGGACCTGCGTCAGGCGGAAGGTGAGGGCGCCGTGGCGCCTCTCTAGCCACTCCTCAAAGAGGGGACTTATCGCCGCAATTGTGGCGTGCCCAGCGCTGGGTTGCGACAATCGCACTCTCCATGCCGCTATGAGATCCCGCCGGAGCTCTGTCCGCTGTGCCGTGATTTCTCGCGGCAGCGGAGCAACGCCCCGGCGTTTTGCCTCCTCTCGCCACTCCCATATGTGGGCGAGGACTTTGGCCTCCAGATCCCATGGCGGCAATCCGGCAAGGAGGCTCGCCGCCTCAGCGGAGACCGTGCGGTATCCTCGGATGAGCCGGACAGCCATGACCCTTTGGGACGCGATCAACCGGCGGGCTGGTCGCCGCCTCAAAGATCGCGCCCATATCGGTGCCCCGTAAAGGGCCATGGCCCGCACGACCCCCGCATAGAGCCTCCGGCAGGAGGCGTTTGGTCCCCCTAGATTGGGAAGGAGCCGCCTCAAGGCAGCCCCGGCCCGCTCCAGTCTGGGAGCCAAACGTCGGAAGTGCTCCACGAAATTCCACCGGCTGTCAAGGACGAGTCCCAGGTACTTCATCGTCAGCTCGACGCCGATGTGAACCCCTCCCGCCGTTATTTGTGAACCCGACGGTGGCGCGTCCCGAGGACCATGAAAACACATGGCCTCAGATTTGTGCAATGCCACCTCGAGTCCCAATTGCCGGATCCTCTCGACAATTGTCGCAACCCCGCGTGTCGCTGCTTCGGCCGCCGCCTGGTGCGACCTCCCCTGCGCCAGGACCAGCGTGTCGTCAGCGTAGCAAACTACGCTGACGCCATCAGGGAGGTCGGCGCGCAGCACCCAGTCGTACCCGATATCCCACAGATGCGGCCCTAGGACCGATCCCTGTGGGACACCGCACGACATCTCTCGCCGGTTCCACTCTCCCCGGTGACCGGGGTAGATGACGGCCCTGTCCGTCAAATAGGCCTCGACAATGCGACGGAGGTAGGTCGGCATCCGGTGATACCCGAGTGCCTCCCTGATGCAACTCCAGGGCAGGGTATTGAAGGCATTGGCGATGTCTAGAGACACCGCCAAGACAACCCCACCCCGGGCCACAGCATCCCCCGTCGTGAGGGCTCGCACGCGCATGATGGCATCCACCGTAGAGCGCCCCCTGCGGAAACCAAACTGGCTCTCCGCCAAATCCGGCCCCACCCGCACCAGCTGCCCGGCAAGGCGGTCTGCAATTACTCTTTCAAAGAGCTTGCCCACCTCGTCGAGCAGCACGATGGGCCGGTAAGCGGACGGAGAGTCCGCAGGGCGCCCCGGCTTCTTGATGAGGACCAGTTTCCCCGTCTTCCAACGAAGTGGGAACCGGCCCCTCTCCAAGCATGCGCTTAGTAGCCCCCTTAGTCGAGGCCCGAGAGCCTCCAAGGCCAGGACCCAGGCTTTTCCAGGTAAGCCGTCGGGTCCTGGGGCGGTGTTTCTGGCATTCAGCCTACGTACCGCCACTCTCAACTCTACCTCGGTCACCTCCGGAGCATCGTCGTCGTCGTCAGTGTGGTCCGCATCTGGCATCGCAGGAGGCGGAGCCATGGACGGGGGAGTATGTTCCCCTCGCGAAGGGAACAGAGCGCTCACCACGTCCTCCACGAGCTGGGGCCGGAGACTCTGCGTCAGCGGGGGAGCCCATGGGCGGAGTTTATCCCGCACCATCTTGTAGGGGCGTCCCCACGGGTCTCTGTTCAGAGTCCCCAGCGACTCCTCGCGGGCCAGCCCCCTGGCCCGCAAGATCTCCGCTCGGAGGGCGGTCTTCGCCGCTCTGTACCCCTCGTACAGCTCCGTCTGCACGGCTTCCGTATCCGGAGGGCGGATACGGAGCCTGCGGTGCCTGGTGTACCGGCGTCTCGCAGCCACGCACGCCTCGCGCAGAGACGTCAGCTCCGGCGACCACCAGTACACCTGGCGCCGGGCGCGTCCGGGCCGGACCCGGGGCATTGCCACGTCACATATTTCGGACATGGCCTCCCGGAACCACTCTGCCTCGTCGTTGATGTCAGCAGGCCTGTCCGGTGGTGACACCCAGGCCTGCACGATCGAGGCTTCCAGGAGGAGCTCCCGGTCCAGCTGTTTCAGCGCCCACCGCGGACCACCCAGGGCCGGTCGGACCGGCGCGCTCGAGGTCTGGGCGGAGACGTCGAACCGGATATACCGGTGGTCGGAATAGGTCTCCACCTCCTCCAAGACACGCCAGTTGACGACATGCGGCGACAGAGCGGGGCTGGCGAACGAGATGTCCACCACTGATTCACCCCGCATCCGCACGCATGTTGGGACCGAACCCCGGTTTAGGACGACCAGGCCTGTCTCCAGAGCCCAGTCCTCCACCATTCTGCCCCGTGTGTCTGTATGCCGGGAACCCCAAGCCAAGTTCTTGGCATTGAAGTCCCCGAGGACGAGCACGGGGAGGGAACGGAACCCGACGACGACGACTCTTAACTCCGCAAGGGAGTTGTGGAACTCGGCGAGAGTTCGGCTCGGGGAGAAGTATACCCCTACCACGACTATCTCCCCGAACCGTGCTGCCACGCAACCCCGTCCTCTCTTGACAGCCTCGAGGGACGGGGTACCGGCGGCGGCCGACGAAATTAGGGTCACTGAGCCGCTCAGGTCCTCCACCCAGTCGTCTCTGGGCGGGACAAAGTACGGCTCAGCGACCACGGCGATGTTAATCGACCACTGCGCCATGCTCTGGAGCAACAGATCCTGAGCGGAGGCGCAGTGGTTGATGTTCGCCTGGAGGAGGCGTAATGGGGCCATTATTGGCACTCCATAACAGCCCCCTCCTGATCCCCTTGTGAGGGCCCAGCCGCGGTGGATGCGGCGGCAACGATAGCGGAGGCGGCAGTGGCGACGGCAGTGGTGGCGGCGGCTGCGGCGGTGACGGCGGTGGCGGGGGGCTTGCCCCTGCCCCTGGCTTTTGCGGGTGGAGCGCAGGCCTTGCTCCCGGCCCGGTGATCGGCCGGCTTACCAGCTGCCGCACATAGATAACAGTGCGGCATGGCGTTGCACGAGCCGGCCTTGTGACCGGGCTGACCACAGCGGAAGCAGAGACTGCTGCGGTCCACCTCCGAGGTGCATTTAGCTCCCACGTGACTGCCCACATGGCAGCGGAAGCACCTCAGAGGTCTGGGCTCCAGCAGTTTCACCTGCGCGGAAACCCAGCCCACCAGGAGCCTTCGGCCCTCCCCGGCTATTTTTTGGGCCGCCGACACGGGGCAGCTCACCGTAATGGCTTGCATCCCCGTGAGGTCAGGGCGGAGAGTGCCCACCCTCACCTGCTCGGCAGAGCACCCCCCAGTCCTGACGATGGCGGCCACCACCTCTTCCACCGTCGCAGAGTCGTCCAGACCCAGGATGCGCATGTCAGCACACTTGGTGGGTCTGGACACTCGGGCCTCTTCCGCATCTAAGGACGCCCTAAGCCTTTCGGCCAGAGCGTCAGCAGTCGGGCCGCTAGCCGCACCAGGGACCTCCAGCATCCGGGCACCAGTCGCAATGACCCTTAGCCGGATGCCTTCTGCCACGCCGAGCTCCTGTAGATTAACCGCCGCTCTCGCCTTGGCAAGCACGTCGCGGTAGGAGATGCCCTTCTTCTCCGCTTCCGGCTGTAGTGTGATCACTACAGCTGCGGTCTTCGGGGCACGAAGCCTAGCCGCGACGCCTCGCTCCTTGCGCCGTTGCCGCCTCTCCTTTCTTTTAGCCGCCCTTGCAGCCTTGCTCGCCTTCCTCTTCTGCCCGGCCACCTGCCAATCGGCGTCGGCCGGAGGTGATGCAGGAGGCGGTTGGGGCGGCCGTTTCACCGCCGGGGCTGGGGCTGGGGCTGGGGTTGGGGCTGAGGCTGTGGCCCTCGCGGGTTTCGGGGCGGCCCGTGTTGCTGCTTGCCCCGTGGCCGTGGCTGTGACAGCCGCGGCGGCAGCATACGATACCGCCTTCCGCTGGCCCGAGGCCGGCCGGTCCGCCGCCAGCGGGGGGCGCAGGACGATGGCCTCCAGGGCGGAGAACCGGCTCTGAAAGGCAGCCAGCTCCTGCCGCACCAGGTTCAGGACCCGGTCCTCAGCAGGTACTGGCCGCCCCTGTTGCGCCCCCTTCTGCGGCACCTCCTGGGGGCCGGCTGCTCGCAGCCCGGCCAGGTCCGCTCGGAGCTCCTTATTCTCCTTTCGGAGGAGCTCCATGGCCGCTGTCAAGCGGGCCACCTCCGCCCGCATTTCGGACATTTCGTCCGGCGGGGGCCCGAGGTGGATGGCCTCCGCTGCCGCCATTATGGAGGCCTTTGCCGAGACTATGGCCCTGTTTTTGGAAGTTTGCAACTTCTTCAGGGCCACGTCCCGGATCGCGGCCTCCACGACCGCCGCAAACTTCTTCTTGCGGTCCGCCTCAGGGCCGCCAACCTCACCCGCCTCGTCGCTTGAGGATTCCAAAGCGACCGCGCGACCGGTCCCCCCCTCCTTTGCGGGCTCCTCCGCTTTTTCTGCCGCCTCCCGAGCAGTGAGCCCCCTGCCTATGCCTCGCTCTCGGGCTCCTCCCCGCCTACTGGTGGGGATCTTCCGAGCCGAGGCCAGCTCACCGTCGGAAGACGACCCTTGGCCGTCCACTGACCTAGGCCGCTTAGTGTGGACCTTCCCTGTCGTTGTCGCAGCGGCCATCTCCTTATCACGGCAAGGGCTCCCTGAGCCTCCCGTGCTTCCTCCTCCAGATGCGGCGTCGGACTCCGACCCCGCATCACTCCTCACTTCGTCTGTCGTGTTGGGTTTGTTTTTTAAAGAATTTTTCATAGTTGTTCCCACGAGTAATATTCTTTGTGTACCTGCTCAAAAATACGTGGTTCGCACTAGCGACTAAACCAAGCTACCCATTAGTCAAGCTTACTACCTCCCTCACGGTGCGCCGCCGCTTGGAGGTTTGGGGAATTTTTTATAGAGGTTAATCTTCCTCGCGGTCCGGGCGGTTAAGCCAAGACCCTCGACCCCCGTCAAAAGTCAGAGACATGACCTTGACAATCTTCGGGGCTACGATATTAACGGTGGCAGGAGGGGGGGTTATCCCCTCCTGCCTGCCCGGCGGCAGGGTAAGTGCACACCAGGCCCGCTCTTACTCCACACAGTAGCCGCTCTGCTCCTCATAGCGGCTTGTGTGGAGCGTTCCTCTTGGCAGAACATTAGCATGCGGGCAGCGAGATCTCATTGGGAAAAAATCCCACTGAGAAATAGCTGCCCGCACCCCAGGATGCACCGGCCCGAAAACTGGTCTTCCCCCCGGACGTATCCAGAAGGGAACTCCAGTCCCCAGGCACACGTGGAGGTTTTCTGCCCTAGCACCCCAACTTAGCCGTCCTGCAAGTGATTAGGTGAGGACCCCACTGCAGCTTTGAGTCAAGTGTGATCCCCAAGAAAACCGTATTTTCGACGAATTCAAGTATCTCCCTATTCAATACAACGTGACATTTACTACTTCTAACATTCGGTAAAGCGAATCTAATGCATTTAGTTTTTTTCTCATTTAATACTAAATTATTTACAGTAAACCAATTATGGACCATAAGCATAGCGTTATTTACGTCGTCAAGCTCCTGTGCACGTCTGCCTATTTCAGAAATCAGTGATGTGACATTAGCAAATAACACCATTTGTGGTCGGGTTTTTAGTAAATCAGGTATATCATTTATATATACTAAAAATAAGAAGGGCCCCAATATTAAGCCCTGCGGTACACCCATTTTGACTTTTACACCCAATGAATTCACACCGTTTATTTGAACTTGCTGAAATCTATCATTTAAATATGATTTTATTAAGCTAAGAGCTAATTTACCCAGTCCGTAATGCTCAAGTTTCAAGAGCAGTGTTTTGTAATTCTCGCAGTCAAATGCCTTGGATAGGTCGCAAAAGATGCCTATTGCATCTTGTGCCTCTTCCCAAGCGTTAATGATTTGTTTTGATATGGTGACACCGGCGTCAGTTGTACAACGTCCTTTGGTGAAACCATACTGTTGATCGTGTAGGATGTTGTTACGATTAAAATGTTTGAGAATTTGATGTAACATTACTTTTTCAAACACCTTGCTGAAAACCGGCAAAACCGATACGGGTCTATAATTATTAGTGTCTTTGCTGTCCCCAGATTTGAAAAGTGTAATAACTTTACTGAACTTCTTTAAATCCAGGAATATCCCTTGATCTACACACAAATGAAATAGTAAAGCTAGGGTGCAATTGTGTCAATAATGGATTGTATCCCTTGGTACGATTGGTTGTCTTCTGACGACTCGTAACGAAACCTAAAAAAATAATGTAGCGAAATAAAAAAGAAAATTCTACCACTACAACAACATACACGTATAATTTATTATTTTAAAAAATCGCATTCAAAATTGAGTATAAAATTAGCTATTGATTGACAGTTAATATAGTTAAGATGGTAATGCCGCCAGTCTCTTGGGTACATTACCAGTCGACATCGATGCGGATGAATTTTTCGACACTACATATATTTTAGTTTGTGAATAAGTAGTTTTAGTTAAGTTAGGATATAATTTTGTAATATTTATGAATTAATTAGGTACTAATTGTTATTTACTTGCATATTATTTGAATTATAAATAAAATTAAAGTGGATAATTAACTAATCTGAATCAAATAATTTGATACTTACTTCTTTAATTAGAACAAAACATTGTTCTGAACTTTAAAACACAGCATTGAAAGTTAATGTTCTGTTAATAATGTTTAGTTACGGCTTATGTTGACGAGTGCACCTCAACATGTCAGTTTTGATCATGTAATTATATACGGTCCACCTCTTCTCAAACTTAGTACGACTTATGTAGTCGTACTCAGTTTCAGAAGAGGTTGGAATGGAGGAATGGAAACTGGCGAATTATTACGAGTGGAAATGCAATATTTCTTTATAGCTGACGCGGCGAACTTCGTACCTGCTCAGAATCAATAAAATTAAATGTTGTGTTAACTTATTAGCTGAATTAAATTCAGATATCATCAAAAAAACCGTTTCGTACAAAATGTATGAGTATTTTTTTTGTGAATATCCCATGTTTTAATATAACTATTAAAACAAGAGAAATGCACGAAAAAAAACCTGCTATTTGGGGCTGAGAAAAATTCAACAAATCAAAAATCCAACCACCTGCTGTTTGGATTTCGGTCCAGCCATTCTAACGGTGTAAATAACCCGACTTTATTTTATTTATATAAATAATAATTGGGTTCTACAATATTCATTCATGAGAATATTGAAAATGATCATCGACTTGTATCGCTAACTGTACCCACGTATAATGTTAACACCGGACGTTATTAAATATTTTTACATGAAAAAATAGATCCACTAATCTCGTTTGTGAACTTTTTGCGGAGAAGTTATTAATGTCAAACGCAGAAGAGACCTCTTTAGTATCAAATTTTTTCGCGTCCTTAATTAATGATTATAATACTGACTTTCTTTTCTTTTTTTTTACTTTTACGATAGCTAATGTACTAATTTTGGGCATAAAGTGAGTACAACTGTGGGCCTAGCTATAATTGCGTAACACACTATCAATCTCAATCTGAATCATTTTGAAGGGTATTGCTAATCCATTGCTTCATATGTTCGAAAAATGTCTGCTCAACAACGTAAATAGCTCAATGAATGTTGTAGAACTGTCAAAATGAAACCCATTGCTACTGATAGAGTGTTACGCAATTACCCTGCTGTCTACAGTTCTTGATATCCTAGAGGGTCCTACCTATAATGTTCCCACTGCTGGGACACAGGCCTCCTTTCTGTGAGAGGGAGTGGGCTATAATCCACCACGCGGCCCAGTGCGGGTTGGTGTATATCACATGTCTTCGAATTATTGATTTTAGAACACAGCTTGCTCTCTATGTTTTCCTTCACCGTTTTGAGAGCAGTGGTGATGGAATAACTTACACAAAGTAAAGTGCCTGCTTGGGTTCGAACCCACGGCCCACTTCTCGTAAGTCGTAGCCGTTATCACTGGGCCACCACTGCTCCGCCATTAATAGCGTCTTCTTGAAAACCAGCGAAAAGTGTAAAAAAATCTGTATTTGCCGAAATAATCAACAAGATACAGCCGTGTGGGAAATAGCATTTTCCGATGTAGGTAGCTACCTCTTTGCTGAAAATTGAAAGTAGCTGAAGTCAGGGAAATTAATTGTTAAGCAAATTGACTACCAACTTAAGTTATCCGTATGTTCAAGTATAATGCAGTGACTATATCACGGCAAATTGACGTAGGGTGTCAATTTGATTAATAATTATTTTTCCCTTACTGTATCTACTATGTATTAGGGGTTTAAGAATGAAATTGCCGATTTGTACTGAAAAATTAAAATTCGTTTTTTTTATATTAACATATTTATTTAATCAAAATAATTACCATTATTATCTTTACATTGCTGCCATCTAATAGGAAGGTCATTTATGCCTTTGCGATAGAACTCTCGTGATCTAGATTCGACAAACTGTATGAAAACATTTTGTACTGCCTCCTGAGATGAAAACTTTTTATCACGTAGAAATTTGTCCAAATCACGAAAAAAATGGTAGTCCGTTGGAGCAAGGTCTGGCAAATACGGAGGGTGACGAATGGTTTCTAATTGCAGTTCCTGTAGAATTAAAACGGTTTCTCGTGCTGTATGAGGTCTCGCGTTATCATGGAACAATAATGGTAAAGATCTATTCATGAGTCGGGGCTGTTTCACTGCTAGTTTTGCTATCACAGTAGACATGTGCCGTTATTGCTTGACCAGATCGGAGAAAGCTATAGTGAATAACACCATGCTGAGACCACCAAACAGTTACCATTACCTTTTTATTGGTAAGCTTTGCTGACCCCAGGTCAAACGCCGCAACAGTGTCCACTGTTGCGGCGTTTGACCTGGGGTCAGCCATTGCATTTTTCGCTTACGGTTATCGTAAAGAATCCACTTTTCATCACATGTCACAATTCGATCCAATATTCCTTCATTTCTGTATCGATTCAACAAGGCAACACAAGTTTCAACACGCGTTTCTTTCTGCAGATCAGTTAAATCATGAGGCACCCGTTTCTCATATGTTTTTATTTTATTGATTTGACGCAAATGAGTCAATATTGTTGGTAAGGTAACGTTAAACCATGCTGCTAATTCCTGGGTAGTTTGGCTCGGATCGGCTTCCACCATCTCTTTCAATTCATTGTTATTCACCTGTGTGGGGGTCTTCCACGTGGTTCGTTCTTCAAATCAAAGTTTCCATCACGAAAGCGTTTAAACCAAAATCGCACGGTGCGTTCATTAGCAGTCCCCTCTCCAAACGCAACATTGATATTGCGAGCTGTTTTTGCCGCGTTAGTTCCGCGTCGGAACTCGTATTCAAAAATAACTCGAATTTTCGAAGTATCCATCTTTCTTGTCTAAGCTGAATAAAAAAAAAACAACTGAAAGTCGATAATAGAATGTTGCACATTTTTTAAAAGAAGAACTTCATCGGTACCATGTGAAAAAAGTTTCACTCAAAAATCTCAAACCATGAAGGTTCTATGTCAATTCGAAGTACCTATTACAATAAAACGGCAATTTCATTCTTTAACCCCTATTATAAATCAATAAAAAAAAAGCCTTCTCCTCCACCCAGAGCGGGATTTGATGATTTCCAATCCTCAAAAAAAAACCCCCTATTTTAAGGAAAATCAATTTATTATGAAATGGTTCTGAAACACATGTTCATGTTGTGGATATGGAAAAAAATATAGTTCTTTGCTACACAATCATAGATCCTGTTTTTTTGTTAGCCTTTATTGTGTCCCACTGCTGGGCAACGGCCTCCTCTTTTACCTTCCAAACCCTTGCCTTTTGCGATCTCTGAAATTCTAATTTCTAACATACAAAAATAAAACAAGGAAAGTGGTACCTAAGTATATCTAAATAGGTTCATAACTATAAGTGAATAACGGTTTTAGAGAAAAATACATAATTAAAAGCACTATCGTATTACTTTTCCTGCCTCAATACATTTCCACGTATTACGTCAGCGCCACAGAACAAATAAATGGTAGGTACCAGAAGCAACGCGGTTGATTCAAGGAATTTTATGAGCTAAGTTAGTGTTAGAAGTTATGAACGAAATTATATTCGTAGGCTTGTAAAAAATGAGCTATTAAAATGTTGACCTACAGAAAATACCAGAAAACAGAGGTTAGAATCATTTGAATACGTAATTTATTTACAATAAGGAAAACTGCTACTTAAACCAACTACCAATTTGGTGGTCATGACTGGTGTGCTTAAATAAATATACCTACATAAATTTTAAACGGTAACAAAAAAGTTACTTGTTAACATTTTTAGTGGGTAGTTTTGAGAAGTAAATACTAAACCGGTTTTCTCACCAGCCATACATACATAATAACGTATATTATTTTGATAACTAAGTGCAAACAAGAATAACAAACTCATCTGATAAATAAATGTATAATCTGTGCCTGCCACTATAAGTCAACGTACTCGCCCAGCCGCAGTGCAAATAGTTCACGACATTCCGCAGATTCCACGGTTGAATAATGCGGAGCCGTAATCCTCTACTTATGATTATTGTATGTACCTACCTCGAATAGCGACGAAGCCGCGGGATTCTGGGGCCACTACGTGAACAATATTTCTCCAAGTCGTTCCCGTATTTATTTTGCCAGATAGACGGTACTTTAGCACTTGACAGCGTTACAAAGCGGAGATATAAGGATAGTAGATTGTACACATTTCCACGGAAATCGTATTGTAGAGAGTAGACTTGAGTGATTTTGTTTACCAATGAGTTAACATACTTACTGTGACTGTCATTTGGTAATGTGTTTGATGCGGGTCTTTATGACAATCGATGAAATCATATGTGATAATTGTGCTCTAGGGAGATTTGTTTACTTTTTCATTAGGACGTAGGTACTTTGGCACCAATCAAGAATTAGTTGGTGCCAAAGTTCGGCCCATAATGACAAACATGCTACTTACTTGAAAATTATGTAATTGGTTTTTGTTAGGCTAGCATATTATATTTTTATTTTAATAGTTTATTTAGAGCAGATTTTTCAATCGTCAGACAAAATAAAAATGGTGGTTTAAACAAGCTATTTAACAAAGCTATTGACTATTTAAAAAAGCTCATGAACTGTATCCAAAAAGTTCTAGACACAAAAATAGAATAGTCTTGCCCATAATTCCTAGTACAACACTATATATTTAGAATAGTTATGCAATGTGCGGTCGCGTATTTAATGCTATACCTGACAGTATCAAAATCTTACCAGCTAATAAATTTATAAGGTATCGTATAGCATGGTTGAAGGAAAAGAATTTCTACTCGGTAAACGACATGTTGCGCGCCACAATTAATGCCTGATGATGGTGACATTAGTTACCACTAGCGCCATCTAGTTTCTAGTAGAAGAACTTATTAGTTCTTCACTAGCGCCATCTATTATCGATTGGCTGAACTTACTAGAACTATCGACATCTGGTGAGTCGGGGCCGGTATGTACTCGAACATTCTAGATGTTTCTACAATAGAAGATTCTGGAATTATCTGCGGCACTATATAAGGCCGGGACTAGCCGCGACTAATCAGACTTGGTTCTGCGATAGAAGCGAATACATCGAAAGCGATCTTCAAGTGCGACTTAAGAGCGATTGTGTTTTATAATTAGTGTATTTGAGTTGTTATTAGTGTTGTTTAATTAAAGTGTAACTTTTGGTAATTTTTATCGGCAGTTTTTATTGTCACGAACCCGAAGCTCGTAACAATTGGTGTCAGAAGTGGGATTAAAATCATGCCGATTTTACCTAAAGACGACACGGAGGGTATCCGTACCCGGAGTCAACGTCAACAGGAGACGGACCAGAGACGTTTTAGTGGAGCTATGCCGCAGAGGTCGGAGGGCCAGCTACCAACCACGGAGGCCGAAACGTCCGCAGCAGCTCCAGCATCAGCAGCACCAGACTTTGCTGCCCTGATGATGATGCTGCAGGAGCAGTCCCGCCGACAGGAGGAACAGGCTCGTCGGTTGGAACAACAGCTCCAACATGATAAGGAGGAGCAAGCGCGCCGCCAGGAGGAGCAAGCGCGCCGCCAGGAGGAGCAGACGCTCCTTATTAAGGACCTTCACGCTACTTTTGGGAAAGACATGAAGGAGGTGAAGGATAAGGTTGCTCAATATGACAACCGCCTGTCGGAAGCTGAAATCCGGATCGACCAAGTGAATAATCGGGTTGACAACGTGGTGGCTGACGTAAAGAAAACCGTGATGGCTGACGTAAAGAAAACGCTGGATTACCTTAAGCTTGGGGATGGAATCGCAGCTCCCGTAGCTACAACACCTTCGCTACGTGGATTCAAAGTGCCACCGTTCGACGGAACTTCTTCCTGGTCGGCCTACAAAATCCAGTTTGAGGCTGTCATGAAGGCGAACGGTTGGAATAAAAGTCAGGCCATGACTGCCCTCACCCTAGGCCTGCGCGACCAGGCCTTAACTGTTCTGGAAGCTCTCGGTAAGGAAGTGACTTACGAGCAGCTCCTTGAGGCATTGGAGGCTCGGTATGGCGACGCTCACCTGGAACACGTGTTTCGTGCGCAGCTCAAGGATCGCGTGCAACGCAGTAATGAAAACCTGCAGCAGTGGGCCCTTGAAGTGGAGAAGCTGGTGCGTAAAGCTTACCAGTCCGTACCTGCGCTTATTGATGGGAACCTGGTGCAGGCATTCATCGACGGCATCCGCGACCTTGAAGTTAGAGCTGCTGTGAGGCTCGGGCACCACGGGACGCTTAAGGACGCTTTGGCCCATGCACTGGAGGTGGAAGCCGTGCGACAGGATCATCGCTCCCATCGCGTCAGGGAGGTTGCAGCGGCTACAGTTCGCGACCGCAATAAAGGGTACAGCCCTAGGTGCTACGGCTGTGGGGAAAGGGGCCACCTTCGATCCAGTTGCCCCAAGCGAACTGCAGAAAGAGAAGACGGCCGATCTCCAGAGGGCAGTGCAGCTAACAGCACCGCCCAGCACCAGCAGCAGGGAAACGAGTAATAGCCAGGACTGCGGGGCGGGTGCTGGCTGATGTTCAAAGAGCCCCAAGGGTTTCGATCACACAAACCCAAGACGGGAACAGCCTAATCATCAAGGGCGAGGTCAACGGAACGCCGTGTAAGCTGACCATAGACACTGGAGCCACTCGCACGGTTGTCAGTTCCCAACTCATAAGACGGTCCCTTGGGGACTCCGCATACAACCGGGAACACATTAATTTGGTAACAGCCACCGGTCAGCGCATACCTGTCCATGGAGAGAAGAAGATGGGGTTGAAGCTAGGCAACAGAATCTACCTGCATAATGTCATCGTGGCTGATATAATGGATGATTGCATCCTGGGCCTTGACTTTATGAGGAAGAATTGTTGCGAAATTGACGTCAAGCAAGGTGTTTTGAAATGTGGACAAGAGGAACTTTTCGTGGAAGGGGCTTTACCAGGGAACGTGTACAGCCTTAAGAAGATTGTTCTTCCGCCGAGATCGGAAACGATTGTGCCGGTTAGCCTTCCTCGGAATCCTGGGCAAATTCATCGTTGTGTACTCGTGGAAAGGGTAGACAATGACCTTCCATGGAAAGTGGCACGAACTTTGGTCAGAACCACCGACATCTCAGGGGTACGTGTGCTGAACCTTTGTGATCAGGAACAGGTTATAGAAAAAGGCACACTAGTTGGTACTTGCGAGGAAGTGGATTGGTTGCGTCGATGCCAATATCTATCGACTGGGACCCTCAGCAAGGATGCACAAACGAGAGTGACCACACTTTTAGAAGACTGCCGCAGCGCTCTGTCCCAAAACGAAACGGTCAAGGCGAAGAAAATGTTACTTAAGTATGCCGATGTTTTCTCGTCAAACGATGCTGACATCGGGAGGACTGGCTTAGTACAACACAAAATAAACACAGGAGAAGAATTGCCTATCCGTCAGCGGCCAAGGAGATTGCCGGTAGCACGCGAAAAGGAAGTGGAAACCATGATTGAGGGAATGGTGAAGGATGGTGTTATTGAACCTTCATCTAGTCCATGGTGTTCACCTGTAGTGCTGGTAAGAAAGAAGGACGGCAGCATGAGGTTTTGTGTTGACTATCGTCGTCTGAACGACGTCACGAAGAAGGACAGCTATCCTTTGCCAAGAATTGATGACACGCTGGACATGCTTACTGGAGTAAAGTGGTTTAGCACGCTGGACCTGAAAAGTGGCTACTGGCAAGTTGAAATTGATCCTAAGGACAAGGAGAAAACTGCATTCTCGACAGGAAAGGGTCTGTGGCAATTTAAAGTTATGCCGTTTGGATTATGCAATGCTCCGGCAACGTTTGAAAGGTTGATGGAACTTGTACTTACCGGGCTTATTGGCGATGCTTGCCTGGTCTACTTGGATGACATCATCATCGTAGGCCGAACGTTTGAAGAACATCTTCAAAACCTGGAACGCGTGCTCATGAAGATCCAGGGGGCCAACCTCAAGTTAAGTCCGAAGAAGTGTTCACTATTCAAACGACAAGTTAGCTTTTTGGGATATGTAGTGTCTGAAGAAGGTATCCGCACGGATCCAGAGAAAATCGCCGCTGTCAAGGATTGGCCAATTCCAAATGACAAGACGCAGGTCAGAGCATTTCTGGGTTTGTGCTCCTATTATCGGCGATTTGTCAAGAACTTTGCAGATATAGCCAAACCCCTGCATAAGCTAACCGAGGAGAAGCGACATTTCTGCTGGGATGAAAGTTGCGACATCGCATTCCAGGAGCTAAAGGATCGTCTGTGCAAAACACCTATTTTGGGATACCCTGATGCAGGCAAGGAATTTATAGTTGACACAGACGCAAGCGACATAGGACTTGGCGGTGTATTGTCTCAGCGGAATGGCGATCAAGAGTTTGTGATAGCATACTTCAGCAAGTCACTGTCGAAACCTGAAAGGAACTATTGTGTTACGAGACGGGAACTGCTTGCTGTGGTAAAGTCATTGCAGCACTTTAGCAAATATCTTCTGGGGCGGAAATTCCACTTGCGAACTGACCACGCTGCACTGAAATGGCTATTGCAGTTCAAAAATCCAGAAGGTCAAGTTGCGAGATGGATTGAACTACTGCAGGAATACGACTTCGTGGTCGAACATCGCAGCGGAAAATCTCATGGCAACGCAGATGCATTGTCAAGAAGACCTTGTCCTGAAGACTGCAAGCATTGTACTAGGCAAGAAAGTAAAGAAGTCGTACCTATGAGCATGCTCAAGACAGACCTCAGCAACGAGTGGAAGGAAAGCCTACAACGTGCACAGCAGGAAGATTCGGACATCAAGCCGATTCTCGAGTGGATGAAGGCCAGAGCTCCTAAGCCCAGGTGGAGCGACGTCTCAGCAATGAGTTCGATCACAAAAAGCTATTGGGCCCAATGGGACAGCTTGGTGATTCAGGATGGAGTCCTGTGCCGTAAATGGGAAAATGCTCGGGGAGACAGCTGTCATTTGCAAATGGTTGTCCCTAAAGCTCAAGTTCCGGATGTTCTACAGCTGTACCATAATGGTTGTTCAGGAGGTCATCTGGGAATAAAACGGACTCTACTGAAGATACGAGAACGGTTTTACTGGGTCCACTGTCGGGACGATGTCGAGGACTGGTGTCGCAAATGTACAAGTTGTGCAGCTGTAAAGGGACCTCAGACTCGTAGTAGAGGTGCATTGAAATTGTACAATGTTGGCGCACCATGGGAGAGGATAGCCCTTGACGTTGCGGGGCCGTTTCCGGAAAGTGAAAGTGGTAACAAGTATTTCATGGTTGTGATGGATTACTTTACTAAGTGGCCGGAAGTCTTCGCCATCCCAAATCAAGAAGCTTCGACAGTTGCAGATAAATTAGTTTATGAAGTCTTCTGTCGGTTTGGAGTACCTTTAGAGATTCACAGTGATCAAGGAAGGAATTTTGAGTCCCAAATATTTCAGGAAACTTGTCGAGTTATGGGTACTCATAAAACAAGAACAACTTCTTACCACCCACAATCGGATGGAATGGTGGAACGATTCAATCAGACATTGGAGAGGTACCTAGCAAAAGTTGTGGAAAATCGGCAACGAGATTGGGACAAGCACATACAACCGTTTTTGTTGTCATATCGAAGCGCTGTTCACGAAAGTACATCGGTGACACCAGCTTTCGCAAACTTTGGAAGAGAATTACGGCTGCCTGCAGACCTGATCACCGGAATACCACCTGATGCCCCACGCAGTATAACCGATTATGCGAATCACTTGCGGAACAAAATGAATGACATTTATGAGCACGTCAGACAATCGGGCCAGCAAATGTCTGAAAAGATGAAAACCCGTTATGACCGCAAAATGAACAGTAAAGGGTTCGACGAAGGTTCACTAGTGTGGTTGCACAATCCAGTCCGCAGCAAAGGGAAATCTCCTAAGCTTCAAGCTAAATGGGATGGACCGTACCGGATTGTGACAAAGATCAATGACGTAACCTACCGGATACAGAAAGGTGCAAGAGGTACTCCTAAGATCGTCCATGTGGATCGATTGGCGCGTTATTATGGAGCCGATAATGCTCGGGACGAGCATGTCTTAGGAGGGGGCAGTGTTGCGCGCCACAATTAATGCCTGATGATGGTGACATTAGTTACCACTAGCGCCATCTAGTTTCTAGTAGAAGAACTTATTAGTTCTTCACTAGCGCCATCTATTATCGATTGGCTGAACTTACTAGAACTATCGACATCTGGTGAGTCGGGGCCGGTATGTACTCGAACATTCTAGATGTTTCTACAATAGAAGATTCTGGAATTATCTGCGGCACTATATAAGGCCGGGACTAGCCGCGACTAATCAGACTTGGTTCTGCGATAGAAGCGAATACATCGAAAGCGATCTTCAAGTGCGACTTAAGAGCGATTGTGTTTTATAATTAGTGTATTTGAGTTGTTATTAGTGTTGTTTAATTAAAGTGTAACTTTTGGTAATTTTTATCGGCAGTTTTTATTGTCACGAACCCGAAGCTCGTAACAGACATACTTAATAAGACATTGAAAAATAAATAACAATTATAATAATTTAATTACCATATGACATTTCTAATAATAATAATAATGATATACAATTGTAATATTAATAACTTTAATAGAATCATAACTTATATTATTTTAATTAATTATGAACATAAATATTTGCATGTCACAGTAATATGACTAAGTGCTAAGGATCCATGACAATAATATTATAATATAAATATTAAAACCGACTGTACTTACCAACACTTATCGCAAATAAATTGATTTGATTTGACATATTTTCTATATTAAAGCTGTCAAAACACCATTTTTACTCCTCAGATAAAAGTTATCTGACTATTGAAAAATCAGCGTTAAGTATTAGAAGTTCATCCAGTGTATATATTTTCAACTTCCTAATTAAATTCACTTATAATAATTTTCACACATTGCTAATCCAATTCTGTTTCGCTGAAATTTTGCTTTATAAATACATAGAGACAGACCTCTACCGACGGTAAAATTTTGGGTCAACACGGAAACAAGCCTGTCTTCTTTGCATATGAGATAATATTACCATATTAATCTCATTAACACATTTTCAGTTTTAAACAATGCGTTGCGTGTTTTTAACATGTAAAATGAGAACATTCCAGGCATTTTATTATGTTATAACATTAACATTTTTTAAGAGGTAGGAAGGTAAATTATTAAACATTCAGTGTATATTTTTTTTGCTTAAAAAACTCGCTTCAATTTCTGTGGGGCTTTGCTGTTGGGTACAGTACGCGTCAGAGTAAATTAAGAGGATTCTGGCCATGACATGGTGGCCGGAGAACTGAACCTGACTGACGTTGGCTAGTAAAGGCTTTGAGAAACGAAAGGTCAGTGAGAACTCCACTCAAACGCACAGGATAGGTTATACCTATATGGAATTTAAAAGGTATTCCGAAAACATTTGGTTATTTTTGGCTAGCGACAGCTGGTATTCAACAATAAGTTTTATGTTTGTTCTTTCTCTGAGTTTCAAGTTTTGTCCGTTTTTTGGAATGTGATGTCAATAGGTTTCATAATATGCATGACACAGTAAAGGCATTATTATTATTGGATTACTTGCCACTGACAGACATGCCATGAGCACATAATATATAAGTATTCATCATATAAACCTCATGAATACTCTAATCAGTTTATTAATTACACGTTGAATTATTGACGCGTAGATAGATTAGTAACCTAATAGGGACCTATGACAAAAGTCATACATACATAATTGATAAATGGCACAATTTACATTGAATATAGTATTCGATACACTACATGCGCCTTATTTATACACGGATAAGTATTCACGTTTTGATCATAATCTCGATAAAAGCTTTGCAAAAAAACTTAAAAAAAAAGTTTATATATAGTATACCTATTTGTAACTGTATTATTTTATGTAGTTAAACCCATGGTGCGATTCTTAGCTGAAGTTAAGTTAAAAGGTAACGCAAACCTTTGACGATTTAATAGTTATTTGAAGGCACATTTTGCACACCTCCATGACGTGAGTAGACTGCCGAACAGCGAAAATGAACCGCGTCGCAGAAATAAAATACTGTTTGACTATCAGCGAACCCTTTCACAATATTTACTCACATTTTGTTCCACTGTTATTCTCATCACTTACCTTTACTTTTCATCCTTTATTCCTTTGTGTAACTTTACTTAAATACTTAGGTACATTTTAGATATGCTAGCTTCCATTAACGCATGATGTATGTAATTAATCTACTTTTAATTAGTGAGCTGGAGTTTACCCATAGACATTGACGGGAATAGATGCATTAGCATGCAGGCCATTAATGGATTAGTTACCAGTCGTTAGTTCATTATATCACTTTGATCTGCGTAGGTACATCGCGCTAATCGAGTGGCTAGGAAAACCCTCCGGGACAAGCTAGTTATAATTAACGCCTTGCATCGTTTATAATGAAAAACTCGCGAAGGTCTAATTCCAAAACTGAATTCTGTAGCACTAAACAAGTCTCTAGCAGCTTATTAGACATGCAGCGATCATCATCAATCCATTCAGAAAGCGTGGTGACTGAAAATCTGCCCATTTTAAAACTCTGGAGAAGTTGTAAACAATATTCTTTTTTTAGTTTACCGACTGAAAAAATGTAACGTGTATCTGTCTTTCCGTCTGTCACAACCAAATTACTCCGAATCTAATGGACCGAAATTGGTACAGTCACGAGCACCAATATGTCAACACTTGGCCACTTTCAATTGCGATTTTTTCGAGAAATAACGAATGCAACGTTGAAATACTATACATTACATAAACCTATGGGTTCGTAAATGCTATGTTCGTAACAACATAAAATTTCTTTAAAAAATAAAGGTGTAAATCGCTTTTGAATAAAGCCGAGTGTATACATACTTTTGCTCGTGACTGTACACATATGAGTTTCTGTGACCGAAACATGTACGCACGTGTAACGTAAATAATGAATTTTGCAATAGAAATGTGTTAAATATTTTCCCATAAGAATTTTCCTATCGGTAAGTGGCTTTTCTTACGTAAAGAAGGAACGAGCATTGATCAACATCTACATTTTTATAAAAAATCACAAAAAGTCTTTTAAAATAGTGATGTTTGCACCACCACCACGTTTGTTTGAAAGAGTTTATTTACCCCTGAAAGTAACTTGAACTCTTCGTTTTGCTGAATCTTAGGTTAAATTAAGTACGAAGTAGTGCTGAAATAATCTGGCACGTGTCTGACTCTAGATACCGAATACGGGTATCCAATAAATTACCTAGAAACTATTAAATACAGGACCGACTTCCTAGTTTCAGCGGTAATACAACCTTCGATTGTTTTTGATTTACCTATATTATTTTGTGGTGGTACCTATTTGCGAGGAAAAAAGATAGCTGCAGTTATACAAAAAAATGAAGATTGCCACACACTCTAACGTTTAAGTCAATCGACACCTCATTTGTCAAAATGGGAACAGTAGTTTTGAGCTGCGAATGAACGTATGAAGACTGTTAAAATAATTCCTCTTCTTTTTCAGTAGTCAGGTAAAATAGTTACGTTAAAGCTTGGTTATAATTTCAATAATTGGAACTTATTATGATCCAAGAATAAAGGAAGGACCTTACCTACACTCAGAAAATCAGGCGTGACCAATCGTTGATCTCCATAATTAATTTAACGTAAAATTCGTTTAACTGTCTAATTAATAGACTCTTAAACACAAAATTCGTAAAAGCTTTAAAGATATGATAATTTGTCCGAATTGGAATTTGATGAAGTATTCTCGTTCAGACTTATTTGATAAGAGAAATTCTTGTCAATTTCTAAAAGCCATTAAAATTCTTAAGGTCACTACTTAGCAAGTTATTTGTGTTTGTCCTTTTGTAATTGCATTTTATTTTGGCCGCGCAATTCTTTTATCTCTGAAGCTTTTTACAATATTACGCAGCCACGGTGGACCGACCGTGTAATTCTTTTTTAAGAAGATTTCTTCAAAATGTAACGAGTTAAAAGCAGGAAAATTGTGACGCTCAGTATTGTCGCTTTCTAATATAATCTATTCGCTGTATATTACCTACATTACTTTATTTTTACTTAAGCTCATTATTAAGTGAACTGTATTGTTCTTTATGCGTAAATAAATTCGTTAACCTTGTAATATATGTATAAGTAATTGCAGCCTTAATTTACTTAGTCGATATAAAATGTTCAGTAAGGACGTAGGCAGGTATGCTGGAAGAGATTTCTTATGAAATAAGCATCACCTCTGTACCTATTTTTCTGTTCTGTTTTTTCTTGTCTGTTTATACATATATTATATGTGTGTACATAAATGGTAAAATAAATAAAATACATTTCGCTTCGTGCATTGAACTTTGTTAGTGGTCTGTTTCATTTTCCTATGCCATTTCTTTATTTAACGTTCACTGCCAATGTGTTCTTACGTAGGTACCTACTTTAACTGTTCAACACCTATTACTTAAGGAATTGAGAAATACTACTGTCGTCGTGTACTATTTATTTCATATCTATGTTAGAGGTACTTTTTCCACCTTTTTTCTCGTTTTTATTATCATATTGTTTAAGAACACTGTATGAATTAGCTGTAAGTTTCCCGAAAAGAATAAAATAATAACAATTCGCATTGACGTAATTAGTCCTACTAATATTATAAACGTGAAAGTTTGTATAGATGGATGGATTTATGTTTGTTACTCTTTCACGCAAAAACAACCGAACGGATTTGGATGAAATGTGGCACACATATGGTTTATAACCAGGATTAACATATCGCCTCTTTACAAGAACAACGTTATATTTTTTAAACCACAACTTTACAGGAGAGCAATTTTAAACATTTAAGCGTTGATAAATTCTTAAATATTGATAATTTCAACGTCGGAAAACAGTTAAATTGTTGCGGTAATTAATGTGCTTTCTGAAAATAAACAAAAAAAAACTCAGTTCAATATGAAATAAGTTAAAAAACTGATTTAAAAAAACACAGACACACATGTCACGTTTTTAATGAAAATATGTCACAAAATGCTTGTAACATATTGATATATCACATTGAAGATGTTAAATTTAGGTCTAAGGCTGTGTGTGCGGCCAGGACGCGCCCGACGTCAGGTGTACTGGTGGTCGCAGGAGGTTGGGGCGCTACGCAAGGCGTGCGTCGACGCGCGACATCGGTACACCAGGCACCGCAGGCTCCGCATCCGCCCTCCGGATGCGGAAGCCACGGAGGTGGAGCTGTACGAGGGGTACAGAGCGGCGAAGACCACCCTCCAAGAGGCTGTCAAGCGGGCCAAGGATACGGCCCGCGAGGAGATGTTGGAGACTCTGAACCGAGATCCATGGGGGCGCCCTTACAGAATGGTGCGGAATAAACTCCGCACCTGGGCCCCCCCGCTGACGCAGAGTCTCCGACCCCAGCTGGTGGAGGAAGTGGTGAGCGCTCTGTTCCCTTCACGGGGGGAGCATACTCCCCCGCCTATGGCTCCGCCACTTGCGGTGCCCGAAGCGGACCACACCGACGACGACGACGACACCCCTGAAGTGACCGGGGTAGATCTGAGAGCGGCGGTAGGCAGGCTGAAGGCCAAAAATACCGCCCCGGGACCCGACGGCTTGCCGGGTAAAGCCTGGGTCCTGGCCTCGAGGGGTCTCGGGCCTCGACTGGAGGCGCTCTTAAGCGCATGCATGGAGAGAGGCCAGTTTCCACTCCGTTGGAAGACGGGGAAGCTGGTCCTCATTCAGAAGCCAGGGCGCCCTGCGGACTCTCCGTCCGCATACCGGCCCATAGTGCTGCTCGACGAGGTCGGCAAGCTCTTTGAGAGAGTGATTGCGGGCCGCCTCGTCGGGCACCTGGTGAGGACGGGGCCGGATCTTGCGGAGTGCCAGTTTGGCTTCCGCAAGGGGCGCTCGACGGTGGACGCCATCATGCGCGTGAGAGCCCTCACGACGGGGGACGCGGTGTCCCGGGGTGGGGTGGTCGTGGCGGTGTCACTCGACATCGCCAACGCGTTCAACACCCTGCCCTGGAGCTGCATAGGGGAGGCACTCCGGTATCACCGGGTGCCGACTTACCTCCGTCGAATAGTCGGGGCGTATTTGACGGACAGAGCCGTCATCTACCCCGGTCGCGACGGGAACTGGAACCGGCGAGAGATGTCGTGCGGTGTCCCACAGGGATCGGTTCTGGGGCCGCTCCTGTGGGACATCGGTTACGACTGGGTGCTGCGGGCCGACCTCCCTGATGGCGTCAGCGTAGTTTGCTACGCTGACGACACGCTGGTCCTGGCGCAGGGGAGGTCGCATCAGGCGGCGGCCGACGCGATGACACGCGGGGTTGCGATAGTCGTGGAAAGGATCCGGCAGTTGGGTCTCGAGGTGGCATTGCACAAGTCCGAGGCCATGTCTTTTCATGGGCCCCGGTACGGGCCACCTTCGGGATCCCAACTGATGGTAGGAGGGGTTCACATCGGCGTCGAGAAGACGATGAGATACCTGGGTCTCGTCCTCGACAGCCGGTGGAACTTCGTCGAGCATTTCCGACGTTTGGCCCCAAAACTGGAACGGGCCGGGGCCGCCTTAAGGCGGCTCCTGCCCAACCTGAGGGGGCCAAACGCCTCCTGCCGGAGGCTTTACGCGGGGGTCGTGCGGTCCATGGCCCTATATGGGGCCCCGGTATGGGCGCGTTCACTGCGGCTTCGAGCCGCACACTACCTGAACGCGCCCCAAAAGGTGGTAGCCGTAAGGCTGATCCGGGGGTACCGCACGATCTCGCGCGAGGCAGCAAGCCTCCTTGCCGGACTGCCACCATGGGATCTGGAGGCGATAGTCCTCGCGCGCCTGTATGACTGGCGCGCGGAGGCACTACGTCGGGGGGAAACTCTGCACCCGCGGCAAATCGCTGCGGAGCGGACGGACCTCCGGCGCGGTCTCATGGTGGAATGGAAGGCGCGACTATCGCAACCCAGCGCAGGGCACGCCACGATAGCGGCGATAAGACCCCTCTTTGAGGAGTGGCTAGAGAGGCGTCACGGCGCTCTCACCTACCGCCTGACGCAGGTCCTCTCCGGGCACGGATGTTTCGGGAGGTTCCTGCACATCATCAGGCGGGAGGAGACGCCCGGGTGTCACCACTGCGAGGATCGCCCAGAGGACACGGTGGAGCATACGGTGGAGGTCTGCCCCGCTTGGGCAGAGCACCGCCGTGTCCTCGTAGAGGCGATCGGCAGCGGCGGCGACCTCTCGCGTCCGGCCCTGGTGCAAGCCATGGTCCGGGGCGAGAGGGAGTGGGAGGCGGACACCTCCTTCTGCGAAGCAGTCATGCTAGCGAAGGAGGTGGCGGGATGGGCGAGGGAGAGATCCTCACGCCTCAGCCGCCGAGGGAGACGCTCCGGGCGTCGGGAGCCGCGTGACGACTCCCGGCCACCGTAGGCGCGGGCCTGCGGGCGGAGAGCAATGGGTAGCTCTCCGTCCGATCAGGACCAGGCCCGTGCCGGACGGCGCGTAAGTGTTCCACGTGCGCCTCAAAGAGATGTCAGCATAGATGACGGGGCCCGACAGGGCCGAAGCCTGCCGGGGTAGCGGGATCGTCCGAAAGGGTTACCGCTGCCCTGGTACATAAAGGGCTAAGGAAGGAACACGGGTGGGTTTTAGTCAGTAAGAGTCTGACACTCCCTTCTGCTCCACCCAGAGCGGGAGGAGTCATTTGATGATTTCCCATCCTGAAAAAAAAAAAAAAAAAAAGGCTGTGTGATAAGTTAAATAAAACACACTATCAAAATAAAGATCTTGTATTTAAAAAATACAAATTTACGAAAAGAATGGCTTACTTACACCATGAAATTAGTTTAAGGCACAATAATCAACAAGAGATCAATCAATAACATAGTACTTAGTACTCGCTTTAATTAAAATTATAAGGAACTGAAAAAATACTTTCATACAAATAAAAAAATCAAAAAGTTAACTGTATTCAAAGTTATCTAATAGTAATTAACGTCTTCTGACACAATTATGGCATCCAGTTTTATAGTACTTAGAAATTCAAAATAGGAACATTCCTATCACCCTTCGTAAACATAGAATCACAAATTCTCTTAATACTAATAAAAACACTATTATTTTTAACAATTAAATATTTCTAAAAAATACAATTTAAAAAATCTTTGTACTTAATCAGTCTTATTACAACGATTCGTAAAATGGCTTGTGGTATCTAGAAATGAGGTTTTTATTGACCAAATCCATGAGATCAGCTTTTTTTCTCTCTGCTAGTCCAGGTTTTGGAAGATAGGCCATTTGCAAATCTAAATTAATGCTTTGGCTATTATGATTTCTCTTTTTTTTCACCACTATAGCTTTCTTGAATAATTCGTCAGCGTTGATTCTTTGAAAAATATGGCATCGGGATCAGAGCTTTGAACTTTTATCATCTTCAGTCCAGCCAGTTTCACAGTATTATTGTCTTCATCTTTCATTATTGCAAAGTTCATTTGAGTGCATATACTTTTCCAATCAAAAAAATCATCGAAGCACATTTCATTAACATGAAATGGCTCGCTTTTTTTCCGTGCCGCCCTTATAGCCCCGATAAATGCGTCAGGTGTATACATTGGTCCTGATCTCAGTTGCCTTTTAACTTCTCTCTCTATTTGAGAGTGAGCTGAATCGCCCTCGTTCTGCGCATGCCCTTTAACGAGGTATTTGTGTGTAATTGATCTGAGATTTGGCAGAGTCTTGACTGCGTAAGTGTACATTGAGATCATAAACTTACTTTTTTGCTGTCCGGCACAATTGTCTCAATAAAAGACAACATCGAGGTCTTCAGCCGTTGCGGAAATTTTCTCCAGGTATTTGTAAACACAGGTAGCTATTTCGTTGACACCTCTATTGGCGTTAGACTCATCCCATACATAACTCTCAACTGAATTATTTTGTAAGTTATAAATTGTTAAATTAAGTACATTTAGTTGGACTAGAATTACACACTATTGGACTTACAGCATTTCCGTTACTTACGTTTTCGATCGCAGAAGATTCGCTTCATAATCAGGATCCTTTACTGAGTCGTCGCTGTCTGAAACGTTCTAAATGCAATCAATTTCTTGAAGTGTAGTGGTGTGGTATTGGTTTGATCAATTACCCTCGAATTTTGTGAGAATAGTGAACAGTGATGTTAGGAGTAAATAATTTATATCCCTCTGCATTTAAATTAACTTACCTTGATACATAGTTGGGCCACTGCTTGAAGAACTGCTAGAACTCGAAGAACTAGAGGAACCGTTGCTACTGGTCGAATTACTACGAGGTCGGATGGAATCTACTGCGATGTCTTTGTCTACAAAGAGGATTGAAATAATGAAATTACAGGAACATAACTAGAAAAAAAATATCAGTACAAGTAAAAAAATACCTTCTGTTGATGTCTGCAATGTATTGGTCGAGCTTTTGGCATTTTCATTCTCGTCTTGTGTTAAAATATCTATCTGAGAGTTTGAATCACTTAGTTGTGCACTTAAATTATTTTTAACACCTGTAGCTAATTGAACTAACATCCTAGATCGTGATGCCATCTGAAAAACAAATTCGTAAAAGTTACTTTATTTTAGCATGTATAATGTAACATTTTAGCATAATATAAACCCAAACTTAAAGGTTTTCAAAAGTAATGATGTAAAATAAAATAACCCATAGTATTTGAAAATGATTCATCAACAACATGGTTACATTCAAAGATATCACAAAGAAAACTTATAACTTTTTCATCAATAATGTGACAATATTCATTATCTCATCCTCACGAGTTTTTCAACAAAAACGAGTTAAATAACTAATATCACATTATTCAAGGTAAAGTAAATAACATCAAGAAACATACCTTTGCACTAAAAACGTGGTATACTCGTGATGCCACGTTTTTTGTGAAAAGCAGGAGCACTTCACTCGTTGCGCGTGCGGGGCAAACTAACGCGTCGCGTTGTCGAAGTCGTGCGCCACACCGAAAGAGACAACGTGATAACGCCATTTGCCACGGTCTTCTCGTCTCTTTCACTCATAGCTCCTCGAACATTCACTTTTAAAATGTCGCATTTTTGTAGAAAATAAAATTCTTGATATTCTTGAAAATTGAATATCAAATAATAAAAAAAAAAAGTTTTTATGAGATGTCACGTTGCTCTTGTAAAGAGGCCATATAGTATTTACTTTTTATCCCGATATTCCCACGGGATCGAAACTTATGCGGGTGAAACCGCGGGGCGCAGCTAGAAGGTAATAAAATCGAGCTACTAGCTATTTCACAAATTAACGTTACATGTTAAATATAAAACGCCTTTTCCTCTTCCAACTCGAGCACAAGTGTTTTCCCGTATTTATCAAATATTCAGATCAGGATATAAACTTTATATAATGAAATAGAACATTTCACGTCGTGTATGGTTCGCCGCGGGCTACATCACTGCTCTCCCCTTTTTCCTTACTAAAGAAAATAGCCATTCAAATTGTGACTGAAACATAGACGAAGTTATTATTATACAGGGTGGCAGGGACATCGACGCGCAAACTGTAACCATGGATTCAGCACATGAGTTTAGAACCCCATAGAGTCGAAATTTTTCGTCGGTTATTAAAAAAAAATATTGCTGTTCTATACGTTTTGACCGCGTAGGTATTACACTTTTCTATGAAACAGAAGTTTTTTTTTTGATAACCGACGAAATATTTCTACGCTATGGGGTCTAAACTCATGTGCTGAATCTATGGTTACAGTTTGCGCGTCGATGTCCCTGCCACCCTGTATTTATTACATGCGGAATAAAAAACTGAACTGAAAGGGTGCTGTATTTGTTTTCTTTTATGTTTTGTTTAGCTTTAAAGCTACTATGCCTATACACAAGCAAGCTATACCTACGAGGCTCTACCTACCTCGGTAAAAACATTGAATTTGTAAAATCAGTATTGATGTAATCGATTGCTCTCTTACAGGAATCGATCATACTAAATAGTCATATTTAGTGCTAAATGAGTAGGTACCTATTCAAAATATAATTATTATTGAACACGATACACAATTATGTTCAATATTAATTATATTTTTTCCTGTATTAATCATTTAAACAAAAAACACAAGCGTTATCAGTCAATAATGTTTCCATTGCTGGGACCAATTTATTCTCCTTTAATTCAGTCAAATTCAAAACTAAAGTATTTTTTTGTAAATCTGAAGAATAGTACTGCATTGCAATAATTTGAACGTCTTAGTTTAGAATGTCTCTAATTATTGCGACGCCCGCGCCGTCGGTACACGTGAAGTTCAGTCTAAGTTTGTACCATCTTTGCCACAAATCGGTGTTCCGGAGATAGTGAAATAACAATTGTTTTCCTGATAGGTACCTAAACAGTATATCGCAGAAGCATAAAGTATCGATCGTTAATCATATCGGCATTATTAGAAGAAAACTGTCTTACAAATATGATGAGTGATAGATGTGATGCTCTACGAATTACTATTGAACGCACGACCTGTCACCATATATTCAGAACATGATTCTGGACAATTTCAACGCAGGGTGCGTTGAAATTTTCGTCAGTTATCTATTAAAAAATAAAATCGACTGTTTCATACAAAAGTGCAATACCTACGCGGTCAAAATGTATGAACAGAAAAAAAAAAAAGGATTTGTTGAATCATTTTAACGCAAGGGGATCCAGAATCATGTACTGAATCCATGGTAACTGCTTGCGCGTCGATATCCCTGGCACCCCGTATATATATTTAGGTCTAGGTACACAATATGTCATATAGAGAAGTACCTAGTGCCTTAATAATAATCTAGCTTCTCCAAAAGTAAGAAACTTTGCGCTTAGTCAAAACTTGAAGCTGTAATTAGTGGCGCTGAAACTGAAACTGCTCAAGGCTAAAAACAGCTAAGACTCGTTCTTTATGTCTTCCGCGATCGTATTTTCTGTTCTAACTTACAGCACTATAATAATTTAAAACGCGCTGAAAAGATAAGCATCCTTTTCTTGTTAAAACTACCACGACTAAAGAAAATGGGATGACGTTCTGTGAGAAGAAAATAGTAAAGGAAACTAAAGGAATTGTTACAAATCGAATGACTTATATTCACATAATTGTTAGGTACATTGTTGATTAAATTATCTGCATGTGCCTCATAAAAGCATTGAATAGAAAGACAAAGTCACAATAAAACATTAATATGAAAATTACAATTTTAACATGAATTTTATTAATCTGACCATTTAACTTTCAAAATGATGAAAAGTATGTACAGTCACCAAAGTAGATAAGTAACCAGTGTCGTCGTATATAGTTGAAGTCTAGTAAGAACCCAATAGATGTTTCGAATAAAATTTTAATTAATAGAAAACAAACAGTCCATTTACCTATCAAATTAAAATTCATTATTTTGATGGCTGTAACACCTACGAGTTTCATTAGAGCTGCGCAGTTGTCGTAAGAAAGGCAAAAATATAAACTGCAGATCGTAACCAAGTACGCAATATAATATTTACATAAACATACATATTCTCATGCCTTCTTCCCATGGGGGAAGGCAGAAATTATAGAACGTCACCTACTACGATCAAACGACGCAAAAGGAGAATGTAAGATTCTCCTTATGCCTCGTTTACGTCCATACATACATCTGAGGGGCAATTCTCGCAATTTTAAGAACGGTCATAGTCTGAACTTAGTCTCAATCTGTAAAAAATATGTATATATATGTGCTCCTAGGGCGTGAAAGGAGTTTGCTTAGATGGTATGGTCATGTTGAGATGATGAATGAGAGGCGACTAAGACACATGCAAACTGATGTGAGTGGACACGCCGGGAGGGGACGTCCTAGAAGGACAAACACTTAGAATATTTATAGTTTGCTTAAAGAGAATGTTTGTATAACATATAATGCAGAGGGCACTGGCGGTGGCTGATTACCGGTTCCCGGTTCGACTCCCGACGGACCGCCCGTTTAATACTATCAACTACGCAAATCATCATACGCAACATCTCTATAATATTGATAGCTGCCTTCTTGAAGTACAATAACGGTTATGAAAATATCGGACAAGTTAAATTATGCATTTATTTCCGTTAGTTTATAACAGTTTCAGATTAACTCAAGAACACTGTTCCAATTAATGTAACATACGATCTATTTATACTTATTATTTGGTTGAAAGTAGGCGTCGTCGGTAAACTACTTTTGTATGGATGGTTTCAGTGTGCCAATATACATACATCACATTCACAATGATAGGAACTCATGCGTTAAAGGTTCTTAAATATTTGCATGTCTTAAATTAACGTGTTATAGAATACAGATTTATGCTCGTCTCAATCAAATTAATTTACAATGTTGAGAGCTTAAATACGCATATGTGAAAACTCTCTCTGGATATTATGGAAATGTGGGAGCGAAGAGTCGCTTCTCATTCAGTTTTTAATGAGATACCTAGAATCCGCTTCTGAGGGACCACAGATCATTAACGAATGGGAGCACTTGTGCGGATCTGTAGATAAAGTTGCAATGTTTTTGGTTGATTTCTTTGTAAATACTGCACAGTTACCAACCCGCACTGGACCCGGTGGATTACGGCCCACTCCCTGTCACAGAGAGGAGGCCTGCGTCCCAGCAGTGGGAATGTTATAGGTTGATAATGCTATACTGCACAGTTAGTTTGTAAGTTCGTACATCTACTCATATAAGCACGCCGGTCGCGAGTACTATGCATACTGACCTTTTTGAAGAACATCACCAAGAATAAGGCTATTGTGTAAGCTATTCAGGTAAGAGAATGTATCGATTTAAAACCGTTTTACACAAACTATAAAGTAATTAATTTAATTATACTAACTACGCAGATTTTTTTTTTTTATTGACAATGGTTTGACTCTTGACCTCAATCCAGCCCAGAGGCAGGGATGAGATCTACGGTGGAACGAGCTTGCCCAGAAGAAGCCTATTCACTCTCGCCCTGAAAAAAAAAAAAACTTTTTTTCTCAGTTTTTTTTTTAGCTAGGATTTAACAAACCACAGACAGACGTACGTAGTTTCATACTACAATGTATCCACCGCAGCAGCGCGCCTAGTTGCTGGCTTTCATTATAAATGGGATTTTAGCTTCAAATAACACATCGGTAATTGTAATAGCTACCTTTATTGAGTTATTTGAGAATCATCATGTGACATGATATACATGAAACTTTACTCCTAAATAAACTGAAAAGACGTGCCCCAATTTGTGAGAGAAGATACGAGAGACGTTGGGTATTCATAGCTAGACTTTGTTTTCGCCTGAGATAGACAAAAATAGAGCTCATTATAGTCGGCATAGGTAGGAACTAGATACTTGTACATATTTTTATCTAGTGACTAGATCATGATCGTATAACAGTCACAACAAGCACTGACGAAATGTTACTTCTTTATTATTAAAAACAATGTTGCCTTTTGTAACAATATCACAAGTGCTAAATTATTACACAAAACACTCGTAAATTATTAACGTTTACGCTCTTTGTATATTTGAGCGCGTATCTATGAACGAAAAACGAGGGAACAAAAATTGTAAATTACAAAGCCAAATTGATATTGATAAAGGGCTTTCAGATGTTTGACATTATATTGGACCCACGTCATACACGTAGACATGACAAACAAAACGCATCTATAGAGACCTCCCATATTCCACTTTAATAATAAAAGCTAGCTACTACAAATTTCAGGTTTTCATTTATTTTCCCTGCTGAAAATGTAAAGCTTCACGGCTGCGGCTGTTAAATTGTTACTCATTTCAAAATGTATGAAGTAAAATAATATTGAGCGAACCCATTGAATTAGTTTTTTGTAAGTTGGCGGTGTTTGGTTAGAGATTGTGTTCCTCGTCCCGGGCTTTAATTAAAAGAACAAATCAGTGTAAGCAGCAACAACGAAGTTCAATTAGTAAATGAAAGACATTAACTAACTGCAAATTAACTTGCTAAACACAGTTCTGTTAAGGTATTAGAAGCTACGAACACTTCAATTATATACATTATTATATTCTACGCAGATTAGCTAGGCATATTGTTTGTTAAGTTAAATTCAACATTGGCCCAGAGAAAACGATACTCTCTTGGTGTTTAAGAGCGGCTGATTAAAGGCAAGACGGAAAAGACAATGGTGTATTGTTGTGGTTTCCAAGGAGATGGAACTGGAAGGGAAATAACTTTGCAAATAACGTTCACAGACTTTTGCATACTGACATGCAATTAAAATGCTATTTTCGTTTCATTTTGGGAGAGCGCAATCATGTTAACACGTGTGCTCGTTAGATTTGGGTCATTTTTAATGAATACGTTTCCGTTCAGGATTCGGCGTATTGTCTAACGATCAATAGGGAAACATCACGGTACACAAATCAAAGGTTTCCACTGGAACCCCTCACACAATTTTGAAATTTTTATTAAGAGTTTCAATTTGTAAAAGGGTCTTGTGGCTAAGTAATAACAGCCGCACGGGTCGATCGATTAGGTTAAGCTACGCTTGCCCGGTGCTGGTCCGTGGATGGGTGACCATCTTCACATACCAAGACTCCTCCGTGCCTCGAAAAGCACACTAAGCCGTTGGTCCCGGCTGTCATTCGTAGATCTTTGACAGTCGTTACGGGTCGTCAGAAGCCCGAAAGAGTGACAGCCAGTCTTACCAAGGGGTATCGTATTACCCAGTAACTGGGTTGTGGAGGTCAGATAGGCAGTCGCTCAATTTAAAATACTGGTATTCAGCTGCATCTGGTTAGACTGGAAGCCGACCCTAACGTAGTTGGGAAAAGGCGAGCTTCAATTTGTATAAAGCATTTATTCATTTTCTCATAATAGAAGGAAATATCAATGTTATACGCAAAAATACCCTGACAAAATATGTATTTACTATTCACGAGAGGAAAATGGGATATTTCATCCACAAGTTCGTGTAGGTAATTATTTTATACAACTCAAGTGAAATATTTTTTAAATATGTATTATATTAAAAGGTTACATTGTAAATTGTGATATATGCCTATGATATTTTCATATTTCGTTTTTATTTATTAAATGCTTTGTGCACTAGTATAATCTGCATAAAGGCAAACTTAATGCTATGGGTTTGCATTTTTGACAACCTTAGGGTATTAGGATAGGTAGTACTAGGATAGATAGTATTTCAAAAATTCTACAAAACTGTAATTTGCCCGTTAAATTCTTAAAGCTACAGTACGAGCGCGACGGACGGTACTGCGAGTACTAATTAAAACTTGTCTGTTGCTGTTTGCAGTAAGACGTCGGACATCTCTTGTTAAATTTAAGTCATTTATAAATTAGTCGGTCGTCAGGTCGTGTGAACTGCTGCACGTTGGCAGCGCTCGCGTTCTGCGCAGCGCCAGCGTCCCCGCCACGCCGCGCCGTGCCAGCCTCTATTGTACATTCATCCATTGTTCTGTAAATTGCGAAACATTTTAAGCCCTACTTTTAAATAAAAGAAGCGACTTTTATCACCGCCACATGGAGATACAATAATTGTATCTTTATGAAAAGATTTCAACAAGTAGCTATTGAATAAATCGAACAAAGGTCAAACTGGTTTTCTAAAGCTGTGTCCTCACAAAACTGAGGTAAACCCTTATTGAATGCCACTCATAGGCCATCGACTTGAATGAGATTGAATATTTCTGAATAGACGTTGAATATTGAAGGTTTCAAGTGGATATTTTAAAATTTCACCGTTAAATCGTTAACAGCCCAAGTTAAGACATTTCAATTAATTTAAATCAGCTAATTAAATATGATGAACGATTATTTAACTTTAAAATAGAATTTATTTACCTTATCCAATTATAAACAACAACAATTCGACAATAATTCGTCGTTTTTTACAGCATTTTTATTGCTGCAGCATTTGCAATGCTGTAAGTAAAAAATTAATCCAATTATAGTCTTTGACATACTTAACATCATAAGATTAAAATAGATTATATAATTTATTAAATGTGTAACAATATATTGTGTGTGTTGTGTCGCACAAACAAAGTGTTGGACATTGACACGCGGTGACGTGGGAGCACGTGGAACCAAACTCCACGCTTTATTTTGTACCTACTTAGTTGATGAGCTCGGGTTGCACATTTTATAGTTATTTTAACGATAGTTATACCTTTCGTTTCGTTATTACTTCAAAGTAAGTTCGTTAGTGTCACCAATTTTCCATGTATTGCACTTCAATGAAACATTTTAGCTTAGAAATGTATTTAAAATACAGGATTGAGTGTTCCATGTAAAACATTGGTTATAAACCTCTGCAATGAGGCTTAGACAGCGCTTTCATTTCGGAGCGACCGCCACGAACTCAGTACGAAATACTAGCGTTACGGTTTTTCGTAGTTCAAGTATTACTCCTATCGCGTGGTAGATAATTCAAACGATAGTGCATCGAGAACCATGTGTGAATGCGTCATCATTATCCAAACCGAGAAACATTCAGGCACAGCAAACATTATCCAAACCGAGAAACATTCAGGCACAGCAAACATTATCCAAACCGAGAAACATTCAGGCACAGCAAACATTATCCAAACCGAGAAACATTCAGGCACAGCAAACATTATCCAAACCGAGAAACATTCAGGCACAACAAACATTATCCAAACCGAGAAACATTCAGGCACAGCAAACATTATCCAAACCGAGAAACATTCAGGCACAGCAAACATTATCCAAACCGAGAAACATTCAGGCACAGCAAACATTATCCAAACCGAGAAACATTCAGGCACAGCAAACATTATCCAAACCGAGAAACATTCAGGCACAGCAAACATTATCCAAACCGAGAAACATTCAGGCACAGCAAATATTATCCAAACCGAGAAACATTCAGGCACAGCAAACATTATCCAAACCGAGAAACATTCAGGCACAGCAAACATTATCCAAACCGAGAAACATTCAGGCACAGCAAACATTATCCAAACCGAGAAACATTCAGGCACAGCAAACAATGTCAAGAATGTAGCGATTTCTTCCGTGTTTATCTGCGAACATTTTATTGTACCCACTTAAAATAGATGTGTCACCCGAAGTGGTCGGTCACGCGCATATTTGTGGGCTATATATAGCTCTATCAGTTGGCAAATGTCCTGGCGATCCCGGCGCCCGCACTCCACGCTAAATGTCGCGTGCTCACGCGCCACCGAGCTCCGTTATTTATTTTTGGCCACCGACATGGAGATTGACGCGTAAATCTAATCTATCGATTGCTGGTACTAAATCTGTTAACAGAAGCTCTCCTCCGTCTGCAATAGTGATAAATATTCAGAGATCGTTGTCTACGTAGCATTTACGTCAGTGCTACGTCAGTTTTCCTTTCATATACAGAACTAGACAGACGTATGCAATCACATGCCTGGCCTTCAAGTGCCACTCAGCGTTGTAACCCTATTATGTTTGACAAAGGCTTGTAGCGCATATGACGCAGCGTTGCAAGAATGTAGCATACTTAGCATAATTCTTACTAACAGTTTTTTAATATGGGTTAAGAATAGTTAAGATGAAATCGATACTCGCAACAATAAACCCGACTAGTCTTTAAACATACATTTTCTTAACTCACGGTTTCTCTCGAGGGAGTTTACAAGAACTACAGTACTCACCTACCCTACATACCTCACATACTTCTTTTGCTTCGTCCACGTTGAAATATATTGTCATAATGGTGCCGGTTGCGGGAACTGCTTACCTGACCCTTTGGAAGGACATGCCACTAATAAGATCAGCGTACCTAGGTGTAGCCCTTCTAGGGCATCTCTACTTACTAATTTCTGCTTTATACATTAATTCATTTTGTTGGTAGTCTTTCATTCATTCTCTCAACCAGTTTTTCAACCTTTTAAATTCCTAACTTATAATTCCTTGATCATTCAGAGTTTTACTAAGACTCTAAAGGGTTTATTTATAAACGATGATTAAAGTTAAGTGACGTTTAAACGTCAAAAATGTATGGTTAAACAGTCTTTAAATTGCCACTTAACTTTAAGCAATGTTTATGAACACAGGGGTGGCTAACTTAAATAATCTCTATTTATACCTGACGTACTTAGTCTTCTACCGTTACTTACTTAATATCTGATAAAAAGTAATGTGCCATAATATTTATGAATACATAATGAGTCGTAAAACAACACTCCGTACAAAGTGCAATAAACACAAAAACTCTAGAGTTTACATGAAACACGTTTTTACAGGAAATGTTATTTTAACTATTTATTTATTTGAGTAATTCTTCTTCTTCATGTCGCTGGCACGACTGTATTTTACATCTTGTTGTCCCAAAACTTTGCCACTTCCACGGCGTTGTCAGTGGCAGCACAGAGGTCACTTGACTGCATGTTTTGGGACACAGAGGGCAGAATATCAGGTGGAGCATGGTTTGTGACATAGCTCTAGTAATGCAACTGTCTATTAGCGGTCGTAACAACTTGGATATGCCTTTATAGTTTTATTTATTTTAAATAAAAAAGCATTTTTGAGATCATTAAAACTGCTTGAATTTCAGGAGGACCAACTTTTTGTTCAATGTCATTAGTTTTTTATCATTCACAAGCTGATCCGGCGAACTTCGTAGCGTCTTAGAATCAATAAGAACGGAATGTATGAGATGTTGATGTTATCGTAATTTTTATTTTTTTGTTTTTATTGTTATTCTGTTATTTATTTAATACTTTACTTTTACTTTTTACTTAATTTTTTTTTTTACTTTACAAATGAGGAGGGTGAGAGGCGGACTTAATGTCGTAGGCATTTTCTACTAGTCTACTAGTCAACCTTTGGGTGATACAGTGACAAACAGTGGTATGTGCAATCATGAAAATTGAGAAATAAATATTTTTAAATATAAACATACGCATATACCTATTAAAACTATAAATATAATATATATACCTAATTATGTATAAATATAAGCACAAATGAATATACATCAATACACGAATAAACTAAAAAGAAATAAGACAAACAATGATAATACATTAGCGTTGTGATGATACTGCCAGCTATTCGGGGCGGAGACCAATCAAAAACATCATAAAAATCGGTCCAGCCGTTCTTGACTTATACATGGTGTAACTAACCCAACTTTGTTTTATTTATAAAGATATCTATTATTATCTCCTTTATTTCAACGTAAACACATATAAATAATATTTTTAAATATTAGAATATAAAAAGTATAAAAGCATTTAAAAATATAAAAACATGTAGCCCACCGGTATCGGGAACAGGGTCCAAGCTACCGGTGGTCAGGGCTCTAGAGAGAGGAACCTCCTGACAATGCGAGCCGTGTCCAGAAGTACCACTTTCTGAACCAAGCCGTTGATCCAGCTGCCCAACGAGAGCCTCCTGTGGTGTTGTTCGAGGCTCTTGGCTATTAAGCCATTGGCTGTCACGACTATCGGCACAATGATCGCTGAGTCCACATCCCACATGTCAACAATCTCGTGAGCCAAGTCAAGATACTTAATTTGTTTATCTTTATACTTTTTCTTTCTTTCTTTATCTTTCTCGGCTTTCACGAGTTTCTCATCATGCAGGAAAGTTATGTCAACAATCATTGCACGTCGCTCTGATTGATCCACCACCACTATATCAGGCTTATTGGCAAAAATAGTCCTGTCAGTGATGATGGCTCGATCCCAGTACAATATGATATTTCCATTTTCGAGAGCTGGGTCGGGCACATACCTGTAGTACGGCACCTCCGATTCCACAAGGTTGTATTTCAGAGCAAGTTGCTGATGGATTATCCTAGCTACAAGGTTGTGTCTATGCAAGTACTCTCCATTAGCTAGACGAGAACACCCGGAGCTAATATGCCTGATTGATTCCCCCGGCCGGTGGCATGCCCGACAGATTTTAACCGGCATGGTTAACATCTTTCACAATAACTCCGGTAATTGTTCGTCATCATAACTTCGTTCATAATTGCACAGACAAAACCTTCGGTGTCTCCAAAGAGTACACCGAAACGCAGCCAGGCTACGGACGCTAGTAGATCTACATCGGGCCCATGTAAGGCCCGGATGAAGCGTCCGTGAAGCTCCTTACTCTGCCATACTCGTACCTCCATGCGTTCATTAGTGCCAAGCACTACTGGCTTACACCAGTTCTCTTTACCCAAGGATAGCAGGTGAGGCCCTTGTCCACCGCGACTACATCTCGATACATCCCCACGTCGGTTTCTAGGAAATATTCCCTGAGACTGCATATCTCGCGATTGTGGAGTTTTTTAGCGTTTAAAAAGCCTCGACCTCCACATTCCATTTGCAGTCAGCAGTGTACGGACCCTCCTATCCATGGCGCCAATTTCGGTCTGAGTCCATTTAAGTATGCCGAAAGAGTACAACAAAACCGGCATGACCCAACCGTTAAAGGCGCGCACCTTGTTTCCGCCTGATAAAAGATTATTAAATACTTTTTTCAGGCGGACAAAGAAGCGCTCTTTCAACGATTGCTTCATGTCAGTAACATTGATGCCCAACGCTTCCGACATACCCAAATACTTATAGGTTTCGGATGCGTAGAGGGCTCTAAGGTTTGTGGAATCCGAGAGTTGGGTTTCCACCGATTCCACAATCTCCCCTCACTGTACATGCATGACCGCACATTTGTCCACACCAAATTACATCCTGATCGCGCTACTGAAAGTTTCAGTAATTCTCAGTAGCTCCATCAGTTGCAAATTGTTGGGGGCAAAGAGTTTTAGGTCATCCATGTAGAGGAGGTGAAACATAACTTGACCACCTCTCCTCAGCCAATAGCCTAGACCTGAATCTTCCCATCAGCGTGCTTAGAGGATTCAAGGCTAAGCAGAACCAAAGCGGACCCAAACTGTCACCCTGGAATATGCCTCGATCGATTCTTATCGGCTCGCTATTCCTCTGGATATTTCGATATCTTGGATAGCGAAGGACCGCCTCCATTGCCCTATGCACGTCATTAGGAAGGTGCGCAGAGTTGTATCTACTTTATACAACTCCAGCACCCTCATGAGCCATGTATGTGGTACCAAGTCATAGGCCTACTATCTATCCAACATATTGACAGATCCTTTATCCTTAGATATCTATTATTATTACATTCCTTCTAATGGCTCATTTGATCCACATTTCCACCGCTTTTAAAATCCAGGAACTACATTCAATCAACAATCAACTCAACCTATTGCAGTCCACTGCTGGACATAGGCCTCTCCCAGACTGCGCCACAATACCCTGTCCTACGCCAAATAAAAAAAAAAAAAACTATAAACCCAACTGGAACTGAACTGTTTTGTAGAAACTACATTACCCAGTCTCAAACGAAAATACATACAACGAGAGCTTCTGTAAGGTCTTGGAAACGACAAACGTAATAAGAAAAATAATAGTCCCAGCTTGGTAATAAAGCGTGTAGTTAGCAGTGAAAAACCGAGCAAAGCTTATTAATACAGAAAAATTCTCAACTACACTAATATAGTGAATCTGTTCTACTTCGTTGGTGCAAATATTCATAACTATTCCCGCGATAGTACCTCCACGTAGCGAACAAGTTGATCCCGCTTAATTGGAGTAATTAAACGCAAACCCCGGGTTATTTTTAGGCGTCTTTCCATTATGTACTACGTAAATTAATTTATGAAACAATGAAAGCGAAGTAGATGGCGGATATGACGTGATGTGGAAGGTCGGCAATTAATGTTGTTGTATACATCGACCATTCATTCGTTTGGAGAAATTTGTTGGAATATTTTTGCATGTTTGTAATTAATTCGGACGCAATACATTTGGACACAGTTGGAGTTTTAGAGAGACGCTTAGGGACCAGAGAGAGCTCTTATAAGAAAGAATTTCAGTTAAAACTCATTATAGTTACATTTAAAATCCTTTTTTTTTAGCCTATACTGTCCCACTTCTGGGCAAAGGCCTCTCCCAAATCCTTCCAGGAACTCTTTTCCCGCGCCACCTCGAACCAGAAAACTCGATAATCCGTATAAAATAGTAAAAACCATGGCCACATTATCTAACAGTATGTTATAGATAAGCTCGCGCCTTATTGATTATTTATAAACGAATTGGTATGGCGTAGTAAACTGCCAAATAAACGCGCCTCTATAGGCGATATATAAGTACTTGCAAGTTTTCCTGGAAGTGGTTAATGGAATACAGTAATTTAAGTTTCTTTCATCCATTTTAACGTCCATTGAGTAACGGTGGAGTTTCTTGCCCATTCTTCTCCATACGAAAACTACCTTTTGGAAGGGGCGAATAGAATCAATTTTATTTTTGACGTTCAAAAGTGCCTTTTATGTCCCTATTTGAAATAAATGATTTGACTTTGACTTTGACATCATTACTAGTCAGGCACAGAGGTTTTTAGGAGCAAAGAATTTTTGTGTCTCTTCCAACATTGTTTGAAATGTCAAATAATATAAATAGAGACAGGTGTATCCGTCTAACCTTCCGTATACTTCCTGTTCCCCTCACTTTTATTAAATAAAAACCGTGAGTACCTATCAGTAAAACGCGTTCCCCCAATTGTTATGCATGCTTATGTTCACTTCAAATCGCGATTTTCATTCAGGCAACGTGTTTTTCTTCTAAATAGATTGTGTTTTCTTATAATTTCTCTACCAATGTTTTATATACATTGTAACTTTATATTCTAGAGGATGAAGCTTTTGGTTTCGTTCGCTTACGTTTTCGATTAATTATTCCGAAAACCGCAGAATGCCCTCTTTCTTCATTAACGCTAAGAAAACTTTTCGTCCAGAATTTTTACTGACCCCTTTTCCTAAAATTGTTCAATGCACAACCCTTCTCGATTACATCAAATATTTTGATCGTACACGTGTGTGTGTAGATCTATACAATGTAGGCGTACGTTTCCTAGATGTTTATTTCACGTCAGACGTAATGTGGAGAAATAAAATGTTGTGAAGTGCTATTACGTGTTAATGACGGTCCATCCTATCACGAACACGACGTTTAAGAAGTAGGCTAACAGTTAGTGCAGCGATGTAGTTAGTTTAATGTGATATCGTTCTATTTGAACATTGTAGGTGCAGGCCATCTAATTAACCTGCCGAGTACCGCCCACTATCTTAATTAATATTTTCTCTAGAGAACCTTGTGCCTACTAATCCGTTTCTCTAGAAAATTATTTTTTTTAAAGGCTTTACTTTTGCACAATTCGCAAAAAGTTAGATTGAACTGTACAAGTATGGTACTTCAGGTACTAGTTTTAATAATAACTTGGCTGGGTTTTTGTAGAATTCCCTTGGCTTCTTAACACGCAAGACTGGCTTGGTATTTAAATACTCTCAAATAATGGTACGGGTACGAGTCAGCTCATAACTTAACGTTTTCATACCCTTATTAGTCTAAGTACTAAGATAGTAGTAAGTAGGTAACTTGAAATTCTGTCATTCAGAATATTGTAGAAAGGACGAAGTAAGTTACTTATACGCACGGCAATGACTTGATTAAAGCGTAACTGAAACAGTTCATAAATGACTTTAATGCTTTGACTTAGTTTTTGTGTTCTTCTGAAGACTTAAACTTGCTGTCTGTTACACGAATAAAGTATTCAGAGAAAAGGTTTGCTATGAGAATTTTAGTTTTCCATCAGTATGAAAATGAACAGATTGCTGTGTCGTAGATACTTTGATGTCAAGTGTTGCCGAGCACATTTGCAACAAGCCAATGTAAAAAAATTGATGCTAAAATATCGTTTAAAACTACATTAGTCTCAATTTCGAACAAGTTATGAGACGACATGATAACATGAGATTCCTTTCTGGAATGGATACTTTACTTCCCTAATATCCGAGTGATCGATCTCACTGACTCTCACAAACTGGTTCGTACGATTAATCTCAGTCGTAGATGTGATCGGATGAAGGTGGGAAGTGACGGTTAAACAGCCGCTCACACCACATCATCTATCCATGTTAATATAGATGATGTGGTGTGCACGGCTGTTTTGGGTTTGTAATTTAATATTATCTTCAATTGTGGTTGTGGGGGTAAAGCCATCACCGTGTTAGGCCCTTTATACACACACGTTTCCTTGGTGAAAAACTTCGGTGTGCGTGCACAGTCGTCAGTGTTTTAAGTATGGATCGCTATGGAAGCTTGTTGACGGACACGTTTTTTCTACGGCGAGGTTTATACGCCGTGTCTAGGCACAGTTGTCAGTGTTGTATGGGTCACTATGGAAGCTTGTTGACAGACACTTTTTTGCTACGGCGCGGTTTATACGCCGTACTGTAAAGAAACCGTGTCGTGTACAAAGGGGTACCTTATGGGTTTAATTTTGCAATGCCATTTACCATGTTGATTATCTATTAATGTTCTCGGGGTTTATAAAGGACTTTCAGTAGTTGTACTAACCAACGAACGCACCTACTAACTCAAGTTATCAGTAGATATGTAGAAAAATAATTCGATGATAATTATTACGAAATCACCGTCTTCTAAATCCGAACAAAATTGTTCTAGCAATTAATAGTTAGTTAAGAAAATATATAAGTTCCTACGTGTCACCTCTAAATGGGTCACAGTCAGGACGACACTACAGAATTGTGTATTGACGTGAGAGCGTCTAGCCTATCCGTCCTAATGAGCTGCCTAGCTAGCGAAACTACTCACTTAGGTCACTCTGGATCGAAGCTGTATTACTCCCAAGAAGTTTATGGTCTTTCCTTTTTACACCTAGAATAAAATGCGTAATTTATAGCTCTTAACTTTTACGAGAGATTCCAAAGACTGCATCAAATTAAATTCACGCTTTGGTGAGAGGTTAACTGTCCAAGTTGAAATCCCAGAATTAGGTTGAAAAGTAGGCGCAAAGTTTTTTAATAACCACACTTTTCTCGCTCGTTTATGTCTGGGACTTTTACGTTAGATTTTTTATATTTTTCATGTTTTTATTTCGTCGTTTTTAATTGAATTACTTGCGCCATGAGTGTATTGGTCCAATTAGTTAGTGCACCGTTCTACATACTCTTAATACTAGTATTTAAAGACGAATAAAGAAACAATCTATTTAACATAAATATTTGATGGTTAAAACTATTGAAACACGTTTACAATAACCAGCTTCGTCTCCAAAATTAAGTTAATATATGCAAATTGGATTGATCTAAGTTAAGGGCCACATTAATAGGTGGACATTCGCCAAGGTGACAGTCTGTCGAGGTGGTCTGGTGCAGGCGTGGCTCTGGAAGCATTTCTATTTCGGCGCAAATGTCGCGAGAGGCGACGCGCTCGAGACGCGGCGGCACGCGGCCGGTCGGCGCCCGCGCATACGAGCACACTCCTTAGTTTACGCGTATGTTTCCCGTACGGAACACGTTTAACCTCATCAACAGACTGCGGACGCCCAGTGTTTGCTTTCCTGTTGACTGTGACAATAATTGTGTGCTGAAAAATTCAGATGATCACGTGTTACAATATGTGAATATGTGAAGTGAGGACGCGCAGTGAAGCGATCAGTGCGACTTTATTTTTTTGTTTTATGACTACTTAAAACCAGTTCTATCAAACTTTAAGCAGGTTTTAAAACTAGAGTCCAGAGATTTAATGTAGCATTTTTGATTAAGTACCAATACTACCTCATCATATTTTGTGTTTTCAATCGATATTTGTAATAACAGCAGAGCCGGGTAACTATTGTGTTATTATGTCATTATTACTTTGATTAAATATTCCCATTGTGAAGGTCAAAACCTCGTCACCATATGAGTCATGGGTTGGTTGTATATGTTCTGATTATTTGGAACATGGTCAGTCAAGTGTAGTCATTATATTTTTGTTAATTAATGAGTGTAACGGTTAAAGTTACAAAGTTAATCATTTGAAGCCATTTTAATGCCTCGAGTTCACTTGACTCCACCATTAGCTGTATAGATAGTAACTGGCTCAAGTATGACAATGATGAGAGATTTAGATAAGTGACAGTGAATAAAAGGAATTCTTTCATTCCTTGTTTGTTTAGCTATAGATAAAGCAAAATATATGTCCGTACACCCGCATTTATGTGTGATCGCCGTTAATGTATGCGCGGCCGATACCGGTGTTTGTTCAGAGATAATGATGCCGCGCTCAGCTCGCGCGCTCCACGCTCACTCCTCACATTCTCTGCATACTCTGAACCACGTGTTTACCCACCTGTCTGAGGTAACGGAGTTCATAAAAACCAGTGACGTCTTATCTCTCTACTGTAGCATGTAGAGTGTTTTTATCTGTGAATTTGATGGTGAATAGTGTTAGTGAGAGAAGTGTGGGGTGGAAAGTGCGTGTGTGTCGGTGCGCCGATATGTTGTTGCATGGTGGCGGGGCAGTGAGAGGGGTTGTACAACGGAGACTCTCAGGTCCCTGCGGAGTTCCATGCTGTCCTGGGGCAGGGGCGGGAGCTCCGCAGGCAGCTCGAAAAAGCCGGTGCTCGCCAACCGCGCGCCGGCGGCGGCGTCTAGTGGCGAGGAAGCCGGCAGCGACGGCGAAGCTCAAGGCCCGTTGCTCCCGGGCACCTCCGCCCTGGCTCGAAGACGACACGCCATAAGATTTAAAAGGAAATCTAAAATTGTCTATAGAATTATCAGGTCTGTAAAAGCAAATTCACAGCTACTAACTAGGTACGCAAGACCTTCGATACTCGTAACATCACAGCAATACTGTCGATTGCATGTACAATTGCCATTGAAAGGTCTATCAACGCATCCACGCACGTTACCTACGAAAAATATCTATAGTTTGCGTCTACGTTCACAAATAACTGTAGCTTATTGAAAGCGTTCAATCGTTCCCGAACACAATAATTAATCTGTGTAGAAGGTTACGCTACCCAGAATCTCGTCCCGCCGAGCGGTCTATATTGTTAGACGATTGAGGTCAATCAATGAATGTAGCCCACTTAACCCCTCACGTCTAGTACCTACCTGTCCAAATTACAGACCATTTACTCTTTTCAACAGTGGGTTGAGGCTATTATTGGGAAAATTGAGTTATCTTCTCCATTGTTTTCGCCAATTGTAGACGTTTATCTGAATGGCGTTAACCCGCACCTTACTTAACACATGCTTGTTATTTAACCGTCTGCTCGTCGTCCGTGTCATTATGATCAATCGAGCAACTTGTGCGTGGCGATGCAGATGTGCGATGCGAACAAAGAGTCACATCCGGCAATAAGCCAATTAGCATTCTAGCCACGTGTGCCGCTGCCGGAGTGCCGAAGCGCCGGCCGCCGCGCGCCGTCGCCGCCGCCGGCCCGGCAACAGGTACGAAACGAGCAGCCACAGACCTATACTCAGTACAAAACACTATATTTACATTTTAAATGGATTAGGTACCTACTATATTGTAAACAATGTTTGCCGCAATATTTTAGGAGAGTTACAATGTTTGCAATGTTTCAGTCAGCAGTAGATTATGGATATCGGAAAACCTACGAATATTATGATATCGTATATATTATGTTAAGTAGGACCTACTTACCTCTAATTCTGTTTTTTCACGATCAAAGGGAAATACATAAAAGGCATTTTTTACCCTCCAACGACCTCTCAAAGTTGTAAGGTCGGAGCAATGGGCGGTCAATTCGAGAACTTTAGTAGCGTAAATTATGTAGGCAATACACACGAAATAGGAATGGAATGGCTTAACGCTCTGTGGCTTTGCTTGAGTTTGAACTTGTAAATCAATTAGTTTACTGTCCGTAGGGCATTCCAGTTCAATCTATCAACCTGCTATCTATTAACAGATTCCGTAATGTGAGAAATTATCAAGGGCTCCTCCACCACAATTTACCTAAGTTGTTAAAGCCATTACTGCTGCTGATTGATCGTTAAGTACATAGTTTGATTACGGTTTAATGAAAATCCCAAGCGGGTTTTCATTAAAGCTCACGTCACCTATCGGTTACATTATACATCAAAAATATTGCTATAGTGCGGTATCGTCATATGAAATATTTAGTAAGTGGAGTGCGAGTGAAGTGAACTTCAATCAAAGCGAAACGCGTCGACTGCGGGACGTCCTCTATCGTGATGGAAAATTAAATTGTACTACCAATCGTCGTACGGTATTGAGCTGTTCGAGCCACTCCAGTGCCGAAATATCAAGTGACTCCCACTCGATGTCGTCTGTGCATAATTATGAATACCTGCTCGATTCAATACCACCTGTTTTGCTTCTCTTAACTAACTTAACTAATATTCACGTTAACGTCCCTTGCGCATGTCTGTCAGTACCGACGGCTAACCAATAATATTTTATAGTTCACATTTTATTAGGAGTTGTAATCTAAGGTCCCACTTCAGTGAACTGAGGAGGTCATTTAACCAGATTTAGGAGACTGTGACGTATTTATTAGGCTATAAACTTTAGTTAGGTTTATAGTTTCGAAACATCGCATAAATACTTTTGTGAAGACTTGCTCGTGTAACTTTTATACACTACAACAATATTATCTAGACACCTGAACCTCTCTCATTTTGATTAATTAGAGCGCTCATAGCATAAATATAATTCCACGGTAGGGCAAATATTATGGAACAATATTAATCAAATGTGTTACAAATCACAATGAGCAATTCATAAGGAAAGTGGTAGCTAGAGCTGAAGTAATAATGTAGTATTAAATTAATATCGGCAGCAACAGATGGTGGTAGTGTGTTTCAGTGAATGGTGCGCGGCGCGCGTCGGCTTGCGGTTTCCGGCCGAGGGAGTGTCGCCGCGCGCGCCGCCACTAACGACACCATTGTGTGAACATATAAAATACGCCAGCGCACGCCAGCCCGCTTTACTCGTACGTGCTTTATTCAATTGCCACCAGCCTCGCTTTTTGTAAAGGCCGTAAGCCCTAACCCCCGTACCTATATACTACTTTCCACTTCCACTTTCGGAGGGAGTTGAAAAGGCATCACGGCTGTCGCTGTTGGCTTACTGAAATAAAATTAAGTAACAAAAACAAACTCCTGTTGTTTTTGTACAAAATCAAATAGCCGTTTTAATAACAGCCTTCAACTGACAGTTACTCCATAAATTTACACATTTTGCTTAAAAATCTATCCTGAAGGCGTAGTCAGAGGGGCAAAAAGTTTCGGCTCGCTGTTCGTGTTGTCAAAACAAAAATATTCAAATACTCTCTTCTTTTTCGGTTTGCTACATGATGAGAGATATGTTGTACCTACAGATGAGAAATATAAGTATTTGGGTCACTGGGTCACTGAAGACTTGAAAGACAATGTAGACATAGACATGGAGCGCAGGTCGCTGGCTGTCCGTTGCAACATGCTGGCCCGAAGGTTTGCACGCTGTACTAACTCTGTTAAGTTATCGCTCTTTAAGGCCTTCTGCCAGTCCGCCATGGGATCTGGAGGCCAAAGTCCTCGCCCACATATGGGAGTGGCGAGAGGAGGCAAAACGCCGGGGCGTTGCTCCGCTGCCGCGAGAAATCACGGCACAGCGGACAGAGCTCCGGCGGGATCTCATAGCGGCATGGAGAGTGCGATTGTCGCAACCCAGCGCTGGGCACGCCACAATTGCGGCGATAAGTCCCCTCTTGAGGAGTGGCTAGAGAGGCGCCACGGCGCCCTCACCTTCCGCCTGATGCAGGTCCTCACCGGACACGGTTGTTTCGGGAGGTTCCTGTTCAGGATAAAGCGGGAGGAAACGCCAGGGTGTCACCACTGTGGGGATCGCCCGGAGGACACGGTGGAGCATACGGTGGAGGTCTGCCCGGCTTGGGCGGGGCCCCGCCGTGTCCTCGTGGCGGCGATCGGCGGCGGCGACCTCTCGCGTCCGGCCCTCATACAGGCCATGGTACGGAGCGAGAGTGAATGGGAGGCCGTCACCTCCTTCTGCGAAGCAATAATGCTCGCGAAGGAGGAGGCGGAGCGCGTGAGGGAGAGGCAATCGCTGCACCCTCGCGCGCCTAGCCGCCGCAGGAGACGCCCTGGACGGGAGTCAACAGCCGACTCCCGGCCACCGTAGGCGCGAGCCTGCGGGCGGCGAGCTATGGGCAGCTCGCCGCCCGGTAAGGACCAGGCCCGGGTCGACGGCGCGTTGTGTTCCACGCGCGCCTCAAAGAGCTGTCAGCACGAACTGACGGGGTCCGCCAGGACCGATGCCGCCGGGGCTGCGGGTTGTTCGAAAGAGATACCGTGGCCCCTGGCACAGGCAACTGAAGGAACACGGGTGGGTTTTAGTCAGTAAAAGTCTGACACTCCCTTCTGCTCCGCCCAGAGCGGGAGGAGTCATTTGCTGATTTCCCACCCAGAAAAAAAAAAAAAAAATGGCCTTCTGCCAGTCGTTTTACACGTGCAGTCTGTGGACCAAGTATACCCAGCGGACATACAGCGACCTGCGCGTACAGTACAATAACGCATTCAGGGTGCTCTTGGGGTTGCCGTGGCGGTGTAGCACGTCAGGGATGTACGCGGAGGCGTGCGTCGACGGGTTCGCCGCGATCATGCGGAAGCTCTGCGCTTCTATGATGGAGCGCTTGCGCTTCTCCTCCAACGGCATCCTGAATGTGTTTTCATACCGGTGGGACTCTCCCCTTTTACGTAGGTGGGTAAGAGTCCAGCCACCCTTAATTTAATTACCCCTGAATTAAATTGATAATAACATTAAGCTAAGTTATAGTAACATTGTATGGATTTTTATCTGAAATAAAATAAATATTTGATATTATCGGTAGGTAGATAGGTGCTTATGTTTGTGAAGTGTGTGATCCTTGTTATACCTAGTCTTGCCATAAATATTGTTACAAAGAAAAAAATTTTTTTTTTATTGCAAATAATATTTATTACTTTTACAGTGTGTTAATTTAATACATAAATATAAAACAATTTAAAATATAAAAAGTTTATTCGAAGTGGTCTCCATTGGCTGCAATACAGTCCTTTAAACGTTGAGGCCAGTTATCAATAGAAGCACGCACTCTTTCCATGGGAAAATTCTTCACTGCCAATCGTATGGATTGTTTTAGGGACACCAAATTATCATGGCGTTTAGAGCAAGCCGTACTCTCTAAAACTGACGATAAATCATAATCCAGCGGATTAAGATCGGGACTAGACGACGGCCAGTCTTCAGCTCTGATGAAGTCCGAAACGTTCACTTCCAACCAAGACTGCATGGACCGAGCTTTATGACCCGGCGCCGAGTCTTGTTGGAAGGACCATACTTGTTTATTGAACATGGTGTTGTTAAGGGGCTTAACTACCTTTTCAAGAATGGTATCTTGATACACTTGTGCCGATGTTTTGATACCTTTTTCACAAAAATATGGCTCAGTCACTCCTTCATAGCTAACACCCCAACAAACCATCACTGAAGTCGAATAATGCCCACGTTGCACTCTGTCGACTAATTGGGAAGCTTCCTTAGAGCTTTGAGCATAAATACGGTCATTTTGTTTGTTAAAATGTTGCTCAATTGTAAAGATTTTCTTATACGTAAACAATTTTTTTCTGTGACCTCCCTTTGCGTACCGCTTCAGTAGTTGTTTCGATTTTACCACCCTATTATTTTTTAAATTATCAGTTAACAAATTACCAGTGCGTCTCTTTTAGGCTGCATCTTTTAAAATACGCGACATTGTTCTACCAACTTTGTGTAATGCAATCACAGCGATTCGGTTCTCTTTATCACCCCACTCCATTTTAATATCGCAAAATATTGTACAATGTATTGGCGCCAAAATTAGAAATCTCAATGAACAATCGTATAAAAATGACACATTCCAAATTCAAATGTAATATCTTTCTTATTTTTAATTGTAACAGTATTTATGGCCAGACTGTGTATTTGATTGAATTATTTTGTAGGTATTGCTTTACCGCCCATTCATGCCTAAAGCATTGTTACATATTACGAAATACCTACATATATTCTAAAGTAATTCGTTCAATAGTGGGTACATGAAGCAAAGGGTTTCTACATTCACTAGTTAATCCCTGAAAATTCTTGCTATGAGCATATCGAAAAAATAAAAATGGCTTGAAAAATCATTATTTTACTTTTGCATAGTTGCAGATACGAAGTAGGAACCTACCTAAATGTACGTGGTTCACAAGAGCGTGAAAAGTCGAGTTCAAAATGCGTGCGACCCATTTTCCTAGGAAAAACTGACAACTTGGATTTTTTTGGTACAATTTTCTTTGCAAAAGTACGCGTTAAGTACATGTTTCCTGTAAAACAAGAACATGTTGCAATTAAGTTTACTGAAAATACAGGTACTTCCTGTAGAAAAATGCTTGTTTGGTATGGTAGGTATGGTTTCCTTTGTTTTGGGGATCTGTTTTGCAAATTGTCTATTTGATAATCTCAAAGACTATTTCGGCAGGTACAATTGATTTACCTTATCTTGTAGAGTACCTATGTAATATTTTTTTTTCACTAAAAGATTTAAAAAAAAAATTGTAGCACTAGCATACATCATTATAAAATTATCACAAAACCTGATAGCTCCGTAGGAAATCACCCCATTCGGTATTAAAAAATACACTATCAATTTTATTTTATTCATGACCCATTGCTCGGAAGTTTTCGTGACCTTTCATAAACCTCTAGTTCTGAGCATGGGTCTCCCAATAACTGTGGTTGTCGAAAATGGATTGGTAATCGCAGTGAGTGCTTAAGTGCCCATTCTCGTGATATATCATCTTATACTCACTTTTTGATGTTGATCTACGGGCAGAGAAGATAAAATGTGTCCAGTACCTATTTTGCTAAAACCCGTTAAACGCTTGTTATGTTAACTTTTGTGTGACATTCACGTAAATGTTTACAGTTTTAGTCACGTATGTCCTTGGACACACATTTTGGATTTTTTTTTTTGTTGAATTTAATCAGAAATTGAAAAAAATGTTGGTTAGTAGGTATATTTGTACTATCGGTACACCTCTGCCTAGCCTTTCGGGGAATACAATTTATTAAAGTACAGTACACTATACATTATTTAGTATTCAGGTATTTATACGTTATTTTCGGGTAACATTATATTCGGGCTTTGTCAGCTTTCAAAGTCAGAAATGGGGCTTTTATTCATAAGCTAATCTCTCACATCGATAAAACTCGGGCATCCCAAAATAACGTGCGAAAACTTTATACATTAAAATAAGAAAATAATCGTGCATTTTCCTACTTTATGGCTCTTACATTGTCCCACATAATGTACTATGCATTTAATACACTTACGTTAGGACGGTAAAGTGTATTAGAAGCATAAAATACGTAATGTAACATATGATTCCTTGTAAAGGATCATCGGTCCTTCCTTATTGCTTTCAACTTCGCAACATGACAACGTATTCCTAGAAATATTGTTTTTTTCTAAAATAGCTTCCGTATTTTATCAGGCCTCTATTTACTTTCAACTGACGCTCGAATTCCGGACCAATTTTATCCAAAGAAGTCTAAAATCTTTCTATTGTTAATTTAAGGTGATACTCGTATATTGAAAAACGTTTGTAATGTTTGTATCGAAATGTGTTTGTTTTTCTTAATATACCTTTTTAAGCATATGGAATAGGGATGTATGTTTTTTGACTATAAAAATATACCATACCGCCATACCTTGTCGTAAAAACTGTTACTTACTTATTCATAACATAAAATAATCAGCCTATAATGTTCCCACTGCTGGGACACAGGTCTCTTCTCTGTGAGAGGGAGTGGGCCCTAATCTACCACGCGGACCCAGCGCGGCTTGGTGGATGTCACATATCTTCGAATATTTGGTTCTAGGACATGCCGGTTTCCTCACAATGTTTTCCTACACCGTACTTGCTTGTTCCCTTCAACTAACCTAGTGCATAAAAAATAGCATATTGAATTTATGATACCGCAACGCTTTTAAAAATAAAGCTTCCCATTTTGTCACACTGTCGCGGTAAGGTTTTAAAAGCGTCACCAACTTGTCACGCTGTTCATTTTTATAACTGGCCATTAGTATTCACTTTATTTTTAATGGATATTATACAGCTGATATAATGAAAATAAATACCGTCTTACAGAACTAAATTAAACACATTAATTTAAACCAAAGGCGTACAGCGTCTCATCAATGCTGCAATGCATCTATTTATATCTATGCAAATCCTGCTTCCCACTAATATTATAAACGCGAAAGTTTGTATGGATGCATGGATGGATGGATGGATGGATGTTTGTTACTCTTTCACGCAAAAACTACTAAATGGATTTGGATGAAATTTGGCACACAGATAGTTTATAACCAGGATTAACACATAGCATACTTTTTATGCCGATATTTCCACGGGATCGTAACCTATGCAGGTGAAACCGCGGGGCGCAGCTAGTCCTAATTAATGTTATAAATGCGAAAGTGAGTTTTTTTTGTTTTTTACGCTTTCACGCTAAAACAGCTAAACGGGTTTGGATGAAATTTGGCACATGGGTAGATCATGGCCTGGATTATTTGACGTGTCATCACATCAGCTGTGCGAAGCAGGGGCGAGTTGCAAGTACTGTATAATTTTTTAGAATAGACTTTAGATATTTTACAGCGCAGTGGTGGCCCAGTGGTGAAGGCCGCAATTTGTAGGTCGTGGGTTCGAACCCAAGCACTTTACTTTGTGTAGTTTATTTTATCACCACTGCTCTTAAAACGATGTAGCAAAATATCATGAGGAAACCTAGAACCAAAAATTTGAACACATGTGAGATCCGCCAACCCGCACTGGGCCCGCCGGGTAGTTTATGGTCCACTCCCTCTCACAGAGAGGAGGCCTGTGTCTCAGCAGTGGGAATATTATAAGCTGATCTTGTTCTTAGCGTGTCGATAGCTATCTAAATAGACTGAGCCCAGAATTCGGTTACTTGTTTGGCGCTATCACCAGCGCTATCAGCAGGACAGGAAATTAAGTGTTCCATCGTTTGTGGTGGGTATAACCAGACGCTGATTATGCTATTTTACAGCCAATGTTTATTTTTGAAAAAAGACAGATGTACACACACAGTTGACAGGTGTAGAAAAAAGCCAAAACTAAGACCTATCGGATTTTATCCGATGGAGTTTTTAGCATAAAACTTACATTAAAAGGTGAAAAAAGCTCTTGCAGGATTATTATGGTCATGCATGCTTTTAGTTTTAGTATCCGACATCCGCCGAGTGAGGTTCGAATTTTGCAAGTTTTATTAACTTCAATATGGACATGTACCGCTCAGGGCTCAGTAGACAGGAAAGGGTACGTTATGAGGCATATTCACAAAGATATTATACTCATACATATACCTACGCCGAAGTGCCACTAGCCAGCGATTTTGAATTGCGGAAATTAAAGCTTCACTGTCAAAGGATTCTGAGATCCAGGGTTTAGCCTGGCGAAGGCAATCTAGAATCGACCTAGAACTTAGCTACGAATAGGTAGGTTAGGTATGTACAGTAGCATCTATAAAAGCTATCAGGGCACGTAGGGCTTTTAGGTATAAATCCCAGTGTGTACCTACCTGTAAGCACCGAAAGTGTCAGATAATTAACGACAGTACACACCATTCACATTTTCAGCCTTATATACTTAGTTCTAAAGGCATTTTATTTAGCACATTACTCTTGCTTATTAATCAAAGTAACGACGCCGTCATTTCAGCAGTGCTCCGTAGACGATCCATTTCGACAGACCAGCTGCGCCTGTCCTATAAACACCTCGCTTCCACCTCATAAAATACACTTAAATCGTCTAATTAATCCGAGTAAATTAATTAATTAAGACACGGAGCTGTGCCGTTACTTTTTTGAACCGAGAAAAGAATTTCTTTGTCATCATAAACCAATTACGAACCAAGTATCAAGAGTGTTGTTTCCCAGGAATATTCCCGACACTCTTAAGACTGTTGAGACTTTGGGCCTGAATTAGGTTTAGTAAACAATGACAACACTGCAACAGCTCCATTTACAAATCTATTTTTAAAGTTTGATGATGTTCCTTCAAATTGCGTTATGGTTATTTGTGATAGAAGTAGGAACCTAGGTGTCCTTTTTTGTCTGTTGTCACGTTGTATATCTCCGCGTACAGTTTATGGATTTATGCTAATCAGAAATAGTAGCCATTTTTGAAACAAAAAGAAAAAACATCGCCTATAGGAACCTGTTCACAGGAAGTGATTAGCTATCGACTATGCAATAAAGGTAGGTCCCGTGTCAGTAAAAAAGAAGTATTTATATGAATAGTTGATCGCTGACTGTTCACACTGCTGATGCCGGCGAGAAGTCTCGATTGTAACGTACAATCTTCTTCTTGAGCGAGAAAATAAATAGTCGATAGCTAGTCGCTCCCTCGTCGACGGTGAGACAGGTGACTTATCTTTGACCGCTATTATTTTTATCGACAATGCGAATACCTATTTCGTGCGAAGGATACCAGATCAGAATGTATAGATGCTACATATTAGATGTTTGTCGCATAAATCCCTGTCTTCTACTTTTTCTATACGAAATCTGTTTTGTTGATTATTTTCTTTCTTATACCTTAGCTATCCGTTTTTTTCTGGATATTTACCCTAAAATGAATAACTAGAGGGAGGTTCACGATGCGATCACGATGTAAATGGTTCGGAATACATCTCCATTATGTATAGTTCGGCGGTGCTGCCACAAGGCAGAATGCTCAGCCAAGGTACCTGAACGGTTCCTGGTGGATTCAGTGAACCGGGTTCGCCGAGCATCGGCTTGGTTTATTAACAACGAAGAATGAACTAAACTGAAAAAAATATTAAGAGTGGGAGAAAAGTTTCGATTTTTTTTTTGGTATTTAATGTTTCAGTTTTTTATGATTAATGATCAGCCACGCCAGTTAATTTACTACTGTTTGATAATTTTGCAAATAAGTAATAGATCTATTTTACTTTACACTATGACTAACCTTTTTTATAAACAATCCAGTTTTTTTAAAAGTTATGCTTTATTTATTTTAACATAAGTCAACTTAACCGTGGAATTTCTTGCCGGCTCGTCTCCATAGGAAACGAACAATTGGAATCGCGCACCTATGTAGTTTTTGACGTTTCATAAGTGCCCAGGTAGGTTTATGTGAAATAAAATATTTTGATTTTATTTTCTTGTTACTTACTCGATACTTTCTCGTTACAGGTAAGCCAAATTAAACGGTCCTCCTAAGAAGCGCGATAGGTATGAGAAATTTTTCAGTGCGTTTGTATAATATATGTAGTTAATATTTTAGAGAAGAAAGTGTTAATTTATTCAAAAACAAATGGCCATATTATACCTTATAAGGAAACTCATTTGCATTTCAAACTTTTAAAAGTTACCAAAAAGTTAAAATAAAAATCTGAACTCTGTAGAAATTATTTCCTTTAACGAAGAAAGTTTCACAAGATAAAGCGTTTCGTTTATAATAATTCTGCGAACAACTACAGTTGTGAAACTCGGTTTTCTTTCGGTTCTAGTAGGTATTCTTAAGTTAGCTTATTCATATTTAACGCTACTTTTTGCCATTTTACAGTAAAGTTTCAGGTTGGCACTTATTTCATTCAACAATCTCAGCCTGTAATGTTCCCAATACTGGGACACAGGCCTCCTCTCAGCAGAGAGAGTGGGCCGTAATCCACCACGAGGGCCCAGTGCGAGTTGGTAGATGTCACATGTCTTCGAATTTTTGGTTTTAGGACATGCCGGTTTCCTCACGATGATTTCCTTTACCGTTTTGAGAGAAGTGGTGATGGTATAATTTACACAAAGTAATTATTTCATTCCCTAAACTTCAAATGTAAGGCCTCTATGTTCTGTCTAAAAAAGTTATTCAAGATTTATCGCTTTATGTTTTTAATTGAAAAGCATAGAGTTTCTCGGCTTTACTAAATCGATCTCTTAAAGTAACAAATGATCTGGTAATAACTTGTGACAGGTTCAATATTGTGAGGCAGCCTTCAAAATTTGGCTAAAATGAAAGTCGAGTCACGGTAATGCTTCAAGTTGGCATACTTTCATAACCAAGCTTCAAAATCAGGGATTTATGTAAGGAGCTGAAATATTATTCAGAATTTAAAAAAACTTTGCACTCATGCACTCAACTTAAATCTTCAAGTAGCTTGATATTGCTTTTTCTGTTCTTTTCATATCAACGGTATATGTACCGTCCAATATCTGGTACAGATATCTTAAGGGCTTGTAATAGTTCAGTTGAAATTCAGATTTTGCCCCCACTTCCCCGCGCCATGTATCACCTTATCCCGCGCACTGTCAAACTGATAGGGTGAACTAAACAGTCGATGGACGTAGGCTTGGTAATAAGTGATTAAATTATGATTATAATTATTATTATACGAAATCGATGTCTTCTGTATAGAATAAAATGGAAATATATTGAAAGTTAAAAAAGTTAAATTATTCGTTAGTACATTATAAATTACCTAGCAAATTGTTAATTTATAATGTACTAAAGAATAATTTAGCTAATTTACCAAGGTAACCTACGCACAGAGGGGCAATTCTCGTAATTTTGAGAACGTTCACAGTCTGATCTCAGTCTCAGTCTGTCAAAAATACCTCCAATTTCCATAAATTTGAATGAATGGAAATTAATTCAATTGTAGCGGTATCTACAACGTCACATGCGAACAACGCGTCATACTGACGTCACGCAAATCCTGCATCTCGCAAGCAGAGTTTACCGCGCAATTAGCATAGATACAATTTCCCAACATCAATCGTTGGGCAATTGCCCGCCAGACAAAACACCCGTCTGGTCGGAGGATCCTCCCTTTTCTATAGAGTATGAGTGAACTTTACACCCTGTTCCTCATACCTCTATACTGGTAACCCCGACGTGATCGTCAGCGCAGCCTTCGTGCAAATACTTCAGCGTGACGTCATCATCATCACTCCCGCAAGCTTTAGCGGCGAGTCACCCAGCCAGCCAGCATCCACGGCTTCAACGGGTATCCTGACCACCAGCATGCAGCGTCCGCGCATACCTGGTCATAACCCTCAGCCTCATCAGCAACCTCGGCACAGCACACTGCACTTTCGGCCGGTCAACAAGCAGAGCACCCTCTCCTGGTCGACGCAGCAGCCAGCCTCAACCCGGCGCTGTACATCCGACGCACTGGAATATAACGCAGCGCCACCCCGACTCACTGGGGACAACTCCGCAGACAGTTCCGACTCACCGTGAACTATGCGGCGACCGGTTCCGACTCACTGGAACCTCAGCTGGCCTGGCAAACATCGCAAGATACAAGACTCAGTCCACTATCGACCTCCAGTCTCCGGAGGGGAGTGATGTAGCGGTATCTACAACGTCACATGCGAACAACGCGTCATACTGACGTCACGCAAATCCTGCATCTCGCAAGCAGAGTTTACCGCGCAATTAGCATAGATACAATTTCCCAACATCAATCGTTGGGCAATTGCCCGCCAGACAAAACACCCGTCTGGTCGGAGGATCGTCCCTTTTCTATAGAGTATGAGTGAACTTTACACCCTGTTCCTCATACCTCTATAGAACGTTCACAGTCTGATCTCAGTCTCAGTCTGTCAAAAATACCTCCAATTTCCGTAAATTTGAATTTGAATTAATTTCCATTAATTTAATTTTTAAATTTATTTTTACGTTAAATGTAACGATTAAAAAATAAAAACTAACAGGCGACACCTTTATGCATAGATCGATTAGCCTGGAAAGTTTCATGACCTAATTTGAAAATTTTCATTGATTATTCTTCTTTTATTGTACGGTTTAGACGTAACTTTGAGATTTCTTTGTATCGAGAAAATCTTATGCAATCGTGTTTTCGAAACAGACGACACCTCACAGTAGTCCTCGTCTTTATTGTATATTAATTACAAAGTGAATACTGCAGTATTGTTGAAACTACAGCCATTAATTATTTATAATTTACATTTGTTATTTATAATTTACATTAACGATCTCCCACGCCAAATCCACCATCCCATGGTGCTTTTTGCTGACGACAGTACAGCACTCTTAAAATGTGACAATAATGGAAATTACGAAAACGATATAAACGACACCATTAAAGTTATAACAAATTGGCTGAATAGTAACAACTTACAAATTAACATACTTAAAACAAAAATAATGCATTTTTATCAAAGACTACGTATTAATGACTTGAACATCAACTATAATGGCCAAGATGTAGACAGAGTAGAGTTCACAAAATTTTTAGGAATTTTAATTGACAGTCAGCTGACATGGAAGCCACAGGCTGAAGCAATCTGCAAAAAACTCAGCGCATCTGCATATGCACTCTATAACCTTAGGAAAAAAGTTAATATCAAAACAGTATTACTAGCATATCATGGTCTTGTCGTTTCGATTTTAAGGTTTGGAATTATATTCTGGGGCTATTGTACCGAAAGGGAGAGTATTTTTAAAGCCCAAAAACGCTGTTTGCGAGCAATATTTGGTTTAAAAGTTACTGACAGCTGTGTTCCAATTTTTAAAAACTATAATTTATTGACTTTTCCTTGCCTTTACATTTTAGAAATTGCTCTTTTTGTTAAATGTAATAGAAACCTATTTTCATCTATATCGGAAAGCAGATACCGAGATGTAACTTTACGATCTCAATACCGAAACTTGTTACGCTCTGGGAGATATAGAACTGCTTTATTGAGGAAAAGTGTTTTTGGTATGGCACCCACCATCTTTAACCACATTCCTGATTCTATAAAAGAGGAACCAGTAACAAGTTTCAAAAAGAAACTAACTGTACTTTTATTGAATAAGTGTTACTACTCCGTATCGGACTTTCTAGCTGATACTTTTTAGTTGTGTTTGTATGTGTAATGAACTAATGATGAACTGCATCAATGTTTGCATGCCAAAATGGTAGAATGTACAAGGATTCTTCAACATTTCTGTAACCACCTTATTGTAAATACCTACATTCCGAGCAAATAAATGAATATTATTATTATTATTATTATTAAGGCTAAGACAATTTTCGCAATCTGAGGTAGTACAGGCCCTTAATTACACTGGCCTGCAAAACTAAGTACTACGAACTAAGTACTTTTAAAATTTCAATTTTTCTAAGCTATAGAAGTTAGAGATTTAAAATAAAAAAACATTTTATAGCAAATTTTATCAGATTTCTTTGTAACTATACATTAGTAACATTTTTAATAAAAAAAAAATAACAATAAAAATAGCCATTTAAACGTTAGTGTCAAAAAACTCAATTAACACTTATTTAATTTTTAATAACTCGTATTGCCTCCTGGGGCTTTGACTATAGCTTCTAGCTGGTTTGGCATACTGAACACGAGGTTTCTGAGCCGATGTTGGGGATTATTCTCCCATTCTTCAATCAGGGCCTTTTTTAGTGCCCTGAGGGTAGGTGGTTGTGTGCGGTTTTTTGCCTAGCCTCCCTAGCTCATCCCAGGTGTTCTGAAACGGGTTGAGATCAGGACTTCTTGATGGCCAAGCCATCACGCTGATACCAACCTCCTGAATATACTCTTGTACGACCTGAGCCGTGTGTGGCCAGGCATTATCATGCATCAGCATCGATCCATCACCCATATTTGCTAAATACGGCCCTGCATACTCGTTGAGAATATCTTGGGCATATCTTTCTCCAGTCAGAGTGCCATTGTCTATGGCCGCTAACTCTGTGCGACTTTCTGAAGATATGCCAGCCCATACATGTACACTGCCTTCACCGTACTGGACTCTTTCTGAGAAGCAGTCTTGAAGGTATCGCTCACCAGGTGGCTTGTAGACACTTCGCCTTCCATCAGAAGTGTAAAGTGAGAATCGAGACACATCTAGACCACTCTTCGTCATCCCACTGTATGTATTCACAGGGGTATCGCATTCTTGCTACTCGATGCTCTCTCTCGAGTTTGGGGCCGCTCGCTGGTCGTCGGGGTTTCAGATTTGCTTCAGCAAGTCTTCTTCTCACTGTACTGTCACTTATGTAGTCCCTTCAAGTCTGAAGAAGCTGTTGCTGGACATCAACTGCATTAAGGTGGCGATTTCTCAACACAGTGGAAACAATATAACGGTCTTCACGGGCACTAGTTCACCTGGGTCTGCCATTACCCTTGTAATGGCAGACCCAGGTGTCTCCTTAGATGGTTTCCAGTCTCTTCGTACATTCGCTTCACCTTCTGGATCGTTCGTAACGTCACACCCACCATTCTTGCAGTACGACGCATACTGATGCCTAGTTTCAGAAAAGTCATGATCCTAGCACATTCTTCAGGTGAAAGAGACATGTTAAATAAAATGTATGTGCTGTTGTCTAATTTAGCTTTTGTAACAAGACTCATCGAGCAAGAAAACATTTGAAAACAAAAATAGAAACAAAAAAATGAATGGTAAAATTATAATTCGAAAAGCATTTGTTTTTGTTTTTAAAGCTCTTTTCAGCCATTTCTTAAAAGAAGGTTCTCGACTATGAAGTTTTTATATACAAAATTAAACTCTTTTTCGAGTTCTTTTTATTTCGAAAGTATATCTTGTGTACTTAAAAAGTTATACCAATTTTAAAAGTATGATACTTAGTTTTGCAGGCCAGTGTATATAATTCTTCTTTATGTGTGTTTGTAACCTAATTCTTCCTAAACGGCTGGACTGGAATTTGCGTGTGTTTAATTCAATGAGTTTCTGGTTGGTTTGAAAACACAATTGGACCCGGTAGGTGGGGCTGCTTTTCCGGGCAGGACGACGTCTGCCGGGTCGGCTAGTGTAATTATATTGTATTGTTTGGGCCCAGATATTGACGTTGCTATTTATTGAAATGAAGGGCGTTTTGGGGGACTGTCTTTTGTAATTTTGACGTTCGAAAAGTGCTTATTCTCAGCCTAGTTTGAATAAATGACTTTTGATTTTATTAACTTGTCATACGATAGTCTACTAGAAGCCGTTTGCATGTTAGCACTCAACGGGTTTCCCGATTATTTTTACCGTCGTAACGAGTGTATATTTCGTATGATCAGTCGTTGGTTCATCCGACATTTGACTTTGACGAGGATGACATAGAGTTCCTTAAAATTCATCAAAAATGAGTCATATAAATGTAGGTTATTTATTTTTATTCCAGAGGAAAGGAATTAGGAATTCATTTTACGATACGTGGGTATCGCATAAAGCCCTTACATGAATGCGGTACATTTCGACTTCAAATATCAATCTTGCTTCATATGATTAGAAACTACTTACTATAATGTAGAGTCACCGACAAAAGACGACCTACATAGGTAATAGTCCGGTCAAATTAGACTAAAAAATAGGGGTGAGGTTACAATAATTCACACTCGGCTGAAAATTGGTAGGATTATTCAAAACACTATTATAAGTGAAATGTGAAAAGTCCTCAACGATCCGACACCTGGAAAAAAATTTATTCGGGGTCAAAGGTCACAAAAACGGGTTTTTCGCGATTTTCAGTAAAACGGTAAGTTTTATCATAAAATTAGTCTAGACAAAAATTGTAGATCAGATAATTATCTATAAAAAATGTTTAGATAATTTTTTCCTAAGAGCCACTGTTTTTGAGATATAACGATTCAAATTGTTGAAAGATTTGTAATCGTCATAATATGCACACGTACGTTTAATCGAACCTTTAGCGTCCTGTTATCTACGTTTGTAGTTTTGCAAACATTTCTCAATTCGTTCAAAGTGAACTGACAGTCATCGCTATTTTCGATGTAAGTGAATATTTCCTCCATTGCCAGATTCGTAGATTCATCTTCAGGTCGACCGACTTTAACCCCAGTATTCGGTTTCAAGAAGGAAATGAAGCAGTCAGATTGTAGAAAAGATTGCTGTTCCATACATTTTGACCGCGTAGGTAGGTATTGCACTTTACTATGAAACAGCAGATTTTTTTTTATAACCGACGAAAATATATACTTATCCTGAATTCATGGTTCCAGTTTGCGCACTGGTTATTTTTTTCCTGCAGGTATATTAATAAGTCATAACTTTAAAGCGTAGATAATCATAATCTTGATAGAAGAGCTTCCTTAACTTAAGTTCGTTAAGATAAGACTAATTGTAATCTAACCTACAATTTTAATGGATTTTATATTACAAGTAATCCAATTACCGTAAATCTAATAAAACACGGGCAATATGAAGGTACCTAGTATTGTCATTGAGTTACTAATTTTAAAACACAAACACTGCTTTGGTAAAAGCTTTTGCCAAATACGCACAGATTACTCGTAATACCTAATTTACAGCCCCTGGGTACCTGAGTTAATTATGCTTAAAAATGTATAAAATAATGATTTTGGTCATAGAAGCTTTATATTTTTACTAGCACCTCGCGCTACCGCGAAATAATCTCCATATGATGGTGAAAACCGCATCAAACAGAACAACGCGGTCAGACAGACAGACACGAAAAGTGACTTTAATTTATATTATGTATAGGTAGATATTCAAGGGGATTGAATTTCCACTACATAGATAGACACGTTTTACAACTTAATTAGCTATACAGCCGTCCATTGATGAAGTAATCAACACTACATATTTAGTTAGGTCTGAAACATTATAGATAGCTAAATAGTAATGGAAACCTCATGGTATATTTTTCAAGAAGAAAGTATACCTCCATATAAATAAGAAAATAACAGGTATGCGGAAACTGTCAATACCGACTGACGATTTTCGTGTTTCGGTGCAGAGTCAAAGCAGCTTTCAGATCTGAAAGAGCGGCGCGAAATGAAATTGCAATCTTCAGTCGACATGTCAGTGAACGGACTGATCTGCAAGTCAATGGGATGCGAGACTCCGATTTAATATCACAATCTGATGTTCGTAACTGTAATCGAACAAAATAAATGAAATTCTCGTAACATATTGATGAGATGTTTGCTTATTTTTATGTTCGAGATTCATGTAGGTTAATAAACTTTTTGTGGCTTCAACATTGATTATGTATCCAACAGTGGAGGCGTTTAGTGATCTAGGTGTGGTTCTATGTAACGTTATCGTAACGTGTTTATCTGTTTATAGATAACAGGCTTTCCAAACTGGATAGAAAGGTACTACGTTAGAAAAAGGTTCCAATCCACCGAGTGTAGTAAACCTTTATGTCAATACTTGTTTGGATCCAAATGCTCGTAAAAGACGTTTTTTAAAAGTCGATGGCGTCACGAAAAGGTTTATGAACTATAAAAATTTATCTCGAAGGTCAGGCAGGTAACTTTTTATTAAAAACTTTAATACAATTAAAACTCAATTTCACAAAAGCATCGATTTTACAGTGAAATATCTGTTATATATTTCTAAAGAACTTTGTCATTTATCGGTTTAAAAAGAAGCTTATTTTAATTTAATAGTCAACAAAAAATCAGTTACAGCCTCGATTGTGCTTTGTTACAAAGATATCAAAGGAAGGGTCGAGCTTACGGTTCTATTTCCAATAAGTCACGTCTTATAATGACTATAGCCACAACCAGGCGTTGTTAACATAGCGTGCCATTAATCTTAAGGGGAAGCCAAGCTAGCCCGCGAAATTCAAATTTTCTTAATATGAATGACTATTTCATGAAAAATCAATCAATAGAGTTATATGAACTTTTACGGTCGCGAATCATAATTTGTTCAACATATAACCTGACACTGACCTTCAAATTATAATTAGAGATGTATAGAAGAAGAAGATGAAGAAAAAGATTAGGGCAGTGATGAATGTTAGGAGAACACAATAATATATGTCGTATGCATCACTTTTCATAAATGTTTCCTGCTGCTGCGCCCCACGGTTTCACCCGCATAAGTTTCGATCCCGTGGGAATATCGGGATAAAAAGTATCCTATATGTTAATCCTGGTTATAAACCATCTGTGTGCCAAATTTCATCCACATTCGTTTAGTAGTTTTTGCGTTAAAGAGTAAAAACATACATCCATCCATCCATACATACAAACTTTCACGTTTATAATATTAGTAGGATATTCCCAAAAATGTAATATCCGTTACATTCGGTGAAAGCACGTTCCCCGTGAAGGAGCGAGCGTTCACTTTGCAACCACGCTTCTAGCGTGACGTTTTCTCACAGTGTGTTGACGATTTTAAATGAATCTACGCCCAGCATCCTGATACAGAAGTTATTCAAAACGAGCCGAATCGATTACAACTTGTGATTCATAATGTATGACGTCTGTTTAGATTCAACATAAATTAAATTAAGACAAGTTGGCAGTCGATATGACTATTGTAATAAGTGATGACTATTTTTACTTTGAAAAAAATCTACGCATTTTAATCGTTGATGTCTTTACGAAGCGTACCAAATGACGCATCTAATGTTAACGATATTTATTCATTCATTTTATTATAACATTTCAAAGTCAAAGTCAAATCATTTATTCCAAATAGGTACATAAATCAAAATTTACAAAAAAAAAATTGATTGATTCTAGTATCACCTTCCAAAAGGTAGTTTCGTTTGGAGAAGAATGGTTAGGAAACTCCACCGTTACTCTTTTTAAAATCTTTTGCAATATTTTGTATACGTTAATAATACATACATACATATAATTATATGTGAAGATGATGCACCTAGAATAAAATTACTCTACCACAAAAGGTAAAAAGAATTAAAAATAAAGCAATGACAGGTAAATTAATTATGTGATAGCTCACATATTTATAAATATTGTAAAAGTAGATTAAATTTTAACAAGTACCGCATGTGAGTTTAATCAGAATGTAAAATGAATGTTATAAAAAATATAAATTATGCAATTAAATTAACAACCAATTTGATTTTGTCTAAACTCTAGACTATTGTTGTGTTATTAAACAATAGATAGTAGATATCGATATGATACATCGATATAATATCGGCCGTCGAGAGTAATGGAGAAGAATAATAGCAGCATATATGTATTATTTCTATGCTGTATTTGAATGCTTTTATTATGAAAAATATAAGTCTTCATCAAATCACACATGTTGAAAAGAATATAAGCTTGATTTATATCGATTTATATCATCATCTGCTCAGCCTTTTCCCACCTATGTTGGGGTCAGCTTTCAGTCTTACCGGATGCAGCTGAACACCAGTATTTAACATGGAGCGACTGCCTATCTGACTTCGGGCTTCTCACGACCCTTAACGACTGTGAAAGATCTAAGAATGACGGAGGCACGGAGGGTTCCTCTTATTTATATCGCATTATATACTTGTTTAAATCTTCTAAAATATATCATCATTCCCTGCTCGTATCCCAATGTATTTGGGGTCTGCGCAACGTGTCTTTTACTTCCATACTTCTCTATAAGTCATCTACTAAAATAATATATAGGCGACGCATTTCAATAATCCAATGACAAGTAGGTATACTATAAAATATATTCCTACGTGAATACTGGATCTGGAGGTATCTTTAATAATAATTTAAAATAGAACATGTAGTTTAGATCAGATATTTTCCTTTATTTGAATAATAAAGACGAGAAAAGAAAATTAAACAATAGGCTAAATTCTTCGTTATTACAGTACTAGATATCGGAAAATACCCCACGGGAACTTACTACCGGGATTAAAAGTACCCTATTTGTTATTCCAGGTTGTAAACTATCTGTGTGCCAATTGTATTCTAAAATTCGTTTAGCCGTTTTTGCGCCAATCCGGAACACACATCCAGAGAAACGGACAACAATTCTTCTTTACTATTTTAATAATGTATAGATCTAGAGTGAGATGGGACTGGTTTATTTATGATTAATATTCAGCAGATGGTTTTGTACCATAAATCTTAGCCTAGCCAGACTGAGTCGATGTGTTTATTTATTTATGAAACAGTACCTATTTATTCTACAAATTATAATTCGTCATAAACACTTCTACACTATGAGACACGAGCAACGCACTTCATAATATTAGGTATATAACATCCTTAGTTGTACATAAATTCCTGGTTTTATTATGAGTAGTTAATCTTTTTGTAAAATCCGATCCTACTAATCCTACTAATATTATAAACGTGAAAGTTTGTATGGATGGATGGACGGATGGATGGATGGATGTTTGTTACTCTTTCACGCAAAAACTGCTGAACGAATTTCGTTGAAATTTGGCACACAGATGGTTTATAACCAGTATTAACATATAGGATACTTTTTATCCTGATATTCCCCCGGGATCGAAACTTATGCGGGTGAAACGGCGGGCGCAGCTAGTACTACATAATGTAGGTACGTTCACAAGTACCTGTTCACATAGTTGGAAAATGCAAGGTTTAACACTGTTACTTTACGAAGTAAAGCATTATCTAACGCTTCACTTAAAGCGCATACAATTTAGATTATTATAATTATCATGCTTGAAATATTTATCTACATAATTCAATGAGAGTGTACAGTCAACAGCAAAAGTAGATGATCAAAATCAGAAATTCAAACCAAAGTCAAAACTGGTCACGAATATATGGCAGCTGTACTAGTACTAAATGTTTCGTATAATTTACAACCACATACTTTTAAATCACTTCGACGCCACACAGTTCTGACGCGAACTCCGTTCATTAGTATTGAATTTCTGATTTTGATCATCTACTTTTGCTGTTGACTGTACCCTACTCACTGCCTGCTTTACTGATTTAATACAAAAGTAACAATATCATCCAAGTAAGCTGACTGTAAGATTGTGCGACAATATGAAACTGGAATTGACAACAGGTCTTAATATAAAGTTTAAATACAACGTCGGTTTAAATGGGAAATGTCGTGTGACACGGCATAGTCGTAGGTGAGCGCGCGCGCAGAGCTCACACATGTCTCGGTGCGAGATCACCGGCTCATAAAAATGACGCGATGACTACTTAAACAATCACGAGAAGGATCTCCCCAGTACGTCACGAAAAAATGCAGAACGGTGACTAGTGGCTTAGTGAACGCGGCACATTCAGTGAAGTGCATCGTGCAAGGGACGTGGAGAGCGGCGCGCTCAGCTGTTGCCAGTCCGCGGGGCCCGCTGATGCCCGGGCAGGCCTACAGTCTCCGTGGACGCGTTAATCGCTTAGTCACGGCGCATGCCGTCAGTGCCGCCACACTCGCGCACAACATCTGTGATAAAATCGTTGTTCACCTCCACTCTTGTGATAAAATGTGATGTTACATCGATAGCCATGGGTTTTTTAGATGGTGTTTCATTTTCTGTGTTCAAAAGGTGTCCCAACCTCAAACTGAAAAGAAGATGCAAAGGACTAAGGTAAACAAACATATTATACAGAATGGCATATAGTAAATATAGCTGCATATGTACCAAGACAGGAACACGTTACTGGCATTGTCAACTTGTTGTTTGTCATTCCATGCAATTATTTAATTCGGACCATACGTCGCGATTACTTTAACAAGGTAATTGTTTTGCGGAAGATTATTTATAGCCATATATGTACTCGTGCCGCTGTATATTTGTTTACAATTAAACAAACAATACAGTGTGTTACATTACATCATAGCACGATTTAAAAAAATCCTGTTTACAGATTATTTTTAAATATTCAAAATTAATAGGGAATCGTTATTGTAAAGTTAGCACTGAATAACTGTAATTTTTACGAACCCTTCTATGTTAAAAATTGTGAATTTCATTCAACCAAACAGGAAACAGTAAGTATACTGAGAAGCCGGCAGTTTGTTATCTACGATAAGGTGTCGTGAGGTAGGCAGGTAACCGCACCAGATCGGAGCGAGCAACGTCACTCTTGGTGAAGATAACTGTTTACTGCAAATCTAGTACAAAGTCTTCACGTGTTTGTGTTATTATAAAACATAGATCGCGTTCATGTTCCGTGTCCCACTTGTATTTAGCGTTACTGATGGCTCAGACAGATGTGTCCTTGACCACGACAATGGCTGTACAATAACAACAATTAAAATCATAAAGTTCAACAAAATCCACCAACCGTTATTAAATACCATGATATTATTTTATTCTAGAGACTCGTGATCAAACTAAAACATTTAGGCCATTAAACATGAATTTGATTCGTAATGTATTTTTAATGATGCTGCTATCAGTTTGGATGTTTTTATAAATATTCCTATTTTATTTACATATTTTGTAGCGGAAATTATTTGAATTGCTAATGTAGTATGACAACATTGTCATCTATAGTCAGGTGATTCTGTTGACACAATTGCAAGTACTTAAGAACTGAGTACAGCTTTCTGCTTCATCAAGCATATCACCCTTGAACGACATCTTACTACAGAACCAACTCAAGTCAACGTGAGACAATCAAATCGATTTATTATCGTTTACCTCGTTTACAACATTTCAGTTATGAAATGTCTGACATTGTAACTTACAATAATGTAACCCTAATCAAGCATACATCGAGTTCCTTTGTTGTGTAAATGCCAAATTGACTTTTACCGATTGACAAACTTGAACTTAATACAAATGTATTTGTTCATACTTGGGTGTTACTTAAATAATAATATACAAGACTAATTACATTACTAATGTTAATGACCATATCATCGTCGATGACTGTTGATCAAAATGCAATTATGCAGGTGCTATTACTTGTTACGCTAAGTATGTTACTGTTTACTTTTTTTTTAACTGTTGTTTCTGTTGATCGATCATTTTTTTCCATATTTAATTAGAACTATGTTTTCCTATCTTTGTCATCATAAATCAGATATCGTATTATCGCACTAGCAATAAAGTGACTTAATTTATTCTACCCCTGTGAGAGAGCAAGTTGCCGTGCCACATATAAAGTTACATTTTGATGCAAGGACTATGTTTTATTCAGGTACCTATATAAGTAACTGCATGACACACGATTGTGCTACGGAACCACGGCAACGTTCCGTGACGCTGAAACGGATCGGTGACTTTGAATAACGAACTGGAATGTTAACTTTAAACACCAGTATATAGGGCCCACAGTCGTCTAAATGCTATAAAATAACGACAATTAACACAAAAAAGTTCTGTTAGAAGGGCTAAGCTAAATTGTTTCCAGGGGTCGTGGTTGGTTCGGCCGGAACTTTAAAAATCTGCAGTTAATAATTTCGTGAAAGAGCAATCAAATATCGTTCTACTACAAACAATATCGGAAGTAATTTCGATATTAAAACAGACCCCAAGGTTAATTGTAAACGACTGATTTGAAACTAGCTTTTTCTTTCGAGTCGGTAAAAAGGCCACATGGTTTTCTTATACTCTAAATTGTTGTACTGGGGGTTTTCCAGAGTCCATCTTCCTGCATTTTTATGCACTTGACGTAGTCTTTAACATTCTCAATGATTTAATTTTATTTTTTTTATTTATTATGATTAAATTTTGTGGTTGTAAACACCCCACGCGTGTTTTGAGATTTACTCAAAAAATCTTCGTAAGTACAAGTGTCCCACGTACGTATGCTCAACATAGTTATAGTTCCAACATATTTCCAGTTACAAGTCCATAATTTGCGAATTTCTACACAAGGAAAAACCAATGTATACATATAAGTGAGCTGCTAATGCTGCCAGAACTTACCAACTCAATCAAGTTAAAACCATAAATTATCAAGTAAACACTGGCTAAGCCAACTTCTGGGCACTGACCATATATGCAAATATGCGGTCATGCCATTAATCTCTTAGTGGTCGTCTTAGCAGTGCCCACAGTGACTCCATTATTACAAGGTGTATCTATAAGCTCCCGTGCTTTGATCTTCGTGCGTCACACTATGACATCAGAATGTAGACAAGTTTAGTCTCAAATGGAAATAATCTACGTGATCACAATCACAAAGCTGAGCACGTAAACACCAACGTTATTATTTAAATGAAACAAAAAACGAACAAATTGAGAGAAGAACAGACAAGTTCGTTCCACACTCCGTTTTTATTTGTTCATGATAAATTGGGATTCATTTTACCCCTTTTTAAAAGTGAAAGGAACTCATTGTGCTGTCACAGGTCAATGCCGAACATCGAGTAATGGAGGATGCGTCATGCTCCATTTAAGCGGTCCCTGTAATATATGACTGTATGGAAAGTTGACATTTTGAAACCACTGTGTTCCAAGAAAGGATTATTGCATTTAATGGATCAAGCCAAAAAAGGTAGTGTGACGAAGCTCCGACTCTCCACGATAGTGTGCATAGACACGAGCGACACCCGTCGACGCCCGCCGTCGACGAAGTGACGGCTGCCGTCGACAACGTGTCGCTGGTGTATTTGAGTACGGTAGCGCATGTCGCTCGTATGTATGAACACTTAGTTGAAAAACAGCAATTAAGTTAAAAGTGGACGTGTCCCAAAAAACCTTTAGAACCAAATAAAATTATAATCTGAACACGTATCAACACTACGCTTAGAATCATCCGACCCAATTTCAATTTGTCCAATTTTTTTGAATTATGTCTGTTGGGGAGAGAGACCCTTGTCTATAGATACCTCGAATTTGTTGAATTATCGAATAACCCGACAAATTCAATATCCTGTAAGTCTTTTGTCTGGATACTCCGAGTCCACTCGTGAACGGATCGAATAGAATGTCACATTATATATTTAGGATCTTTTTCCTGTAATATGTATGAATTAGATTACCTAATGTAAGTCTTTTACGCACACAAACTAAAAACCCGTGTTAGGAACATAAAATCACTACAAAATACTAAATATGGAAAAGGGGAAAATACCCAATAATTATTTTCCTCGTTTTTTAATTATAAAAGTAGGTAACTATATAAATTATTTTTAAAAAAAGTGGCCAAGTATGAGTCGCACTTGCACACGAAGGGTTTCATACCACCGTACAATACGTAACACTACATATTAAAAAAAAAACACGTTTCCTGTATGTATCCCTCTTTCATTTCTAACTTTATTGTTTGTTGTTATAGCGGCCACAGTAGTACACACTCTGTGAAAATTTCAAGTGTATACTGTGTGTACCTATTACGATTCAAAAAGCTGTGTGCCAGTCGGACGAACGAACAGTGGAGTAGTCATAGGGTACCTTTGGCACCGTTGGCAACCCTAAAAAAATAGGATCAGATATTTTGTTTAGACGGCAGCCGGTCAACCTACCCGAAACTGTCAAATTTCCCCAATCAACCTTAAACCTTAATACTTTAGCGATAAAGTTGAAAATCTATTAAAGAAATTTGACAGATTGTAGTAGCTTGATGTGCTGGTGTCTGTACTTATGATTTTCTTTTAACGCTTTAGTCCGTACCATACAAGAATAATGTCAGTGAAATAGTAGCCATAAAAAAATGCTCGTCATCGGATATGACAACCTTGAGATCATTAAATAAACACACTGTTCGTTTTATTTGTTCTTCTTTGTTTACATCACTATTATTGATAAAACTGCAATACTCAACATGTTCCGAATGTGTGAGTCATTCATTATGTATTGTACTTTTTGGATCCATGAAAGAAAGACGCGACTGGTGACGAAATGCTGGAAAACTATGTTTATTTTTTATTGCATGAGTATAAACCTTATCGGCCAGTTTTATTATGGTTTTCTGTAACTGCCTTATCTTCACACCAATTTTACATACGGAAATACAATCGATATAAAATTATAAACATTTCATATTAACTTGACCACGTATAATTCAAAAGCCAGTAAACTTTTCTTTTATTTCTTATACTATACTGTCCCACTGCTGGGCAAAGGCCTCCCCCCAAATCTTTCCAGGAACTCTTTTCCCGCGCCACCTCGAACCAGCCCTCGCGGTACGCATCCAGGTCAACTCGCCATCTCTTTCTGGGCCGGCCTCGGCGGCGCCGTCCATCATCAGGCACCCATTGTGTGGAGATTTTTGTCCAGCGGTCATTGTGTAAACTATGAGTCTATAATAAGTTAATCACGCTTACTGACTTTGTCATCATAATTCTCCTGCCCTTATCTCAATTTAATTGGGGTCGATGCAACATGTATTTTCCCTCCATACTTCTCTATTATAGTTTGACCAAAACCGCTGTACCGCGCCTTCGGTATGTGCGCGGCGAGACGGACTGGGGGCAGTGCAGGCCGCTCCATTCGCGGCCACCACTCACGGTTCATCACTCACGGCGTCCCGCCCCCCGCCTCGCCGCGCATTCCTAAGGCGCGGTACAGCAGTTGCGGTCAAACTATAGTCGATCACGATCAGTCATGATCACGTTTAGTGACATATTACTGCTATATACTTACTAATGTCTGCATAACCATACCTAATTAATTTCTTTGAGGTTTATTTATAAACGATGATTCAAGTTAAGTGACGTTCAAACGTCAAAATTGTATGGTTAGTCGCAACTTTAAGTAGCGGTTATTAAAAAAAGAGTTAATGTTAAAGCTTGTCTTAAATTTAAGCAACGATTGGTAAGGGTGATAATGCTTAAAATGCACTGTATAATACTCCACTTTTCGAAGTTATCTCAGTTTATGTTACACGGGATAATAAACTACTGATACGCCGCGTTTACTCTTAGCTATTGTAGAAACAGCGTGACGACCCACTTTGCACAGCGCGCTGATAGAGATTTGTATGTTTTACTGATACAGATGTTTGAGTCCGCTTGTTTGTGCATGTAGCATCTGTACGAACTTTACTCGACGGGACTTAAGTTTTAATGCCGGGAATGTCCTGTACGATAAGTAAGAGTTTATGTTTACACAGAATTAAGTGAAATTTATGCCCCTAAAAAAGCAAAAGTAGCCTCTTGTGTTTACCACTGGAAGCAGGGATACAACCTTTTAAATTCCGATGCTGTAGAGGTGCAGATATTGTTTCACACACTATAAATAAAAACAACGCTGATCTCACCAAGAACTTCCTTGTTAAAAAACCAATAGCACCCAGTGATTGAATCGAATTCCTCGTTAGTTTGAAAATTTGACCACATGTCCAACGGTGACGGTAAACGGGAATTAGATAATAAAAAGTAAATCTTATAATCTACTAGCTGTGCCCGCGACTTCGTTCGCGTGAATGTCGAAAACAAATTGGATTTCAGGGGTTTTAATTTTTTTGCGCGGAACCCTAATTCTTTTTTTTAAATAAAATTTTAAGTTACTCCTTATAAAATCAGCTATCTGCCACTAAAAGATCCATCAAAATCAGCCCTACTATTTCGGAGATTAGCCGCAACAAACAGACAGACAGAAAGACAAAAATATTAAAAATATTTTTTTAACGGTGTGACATACTTTCATTCATTCGCATTTAGAAAAAAGCTGATATTTTGACATTACAAAATCATTGTGGTGTCTGTACTGTTATATATCTACACAAACATATGTATAGATGTAATTACGGGTCCATAACTTAATTAAATGAGTCTGTACTTAAGTAAGGCCCTAGCCTGTGACCGTGGATGCAAGCCGGTTGAGTCAAGAAATGTCTGAGCAGAACCGGTCCGCCCACATGCTCTACCTATTAGCACATAGTCCATAGCAATGCCATTGACGGCAACTGTTATACAACGCTTAACGCACTGCTAATTTGCTATGTACGTTGAACTTCTACGTAGGTTTATATTACATGTTAGCAAGTACACTATGGTATTGTTTGTTGATCTAAAATAATACATACAGAAATAACTTCCATGCACGTCACACATGTTATATTTCTTGAAGGAATAATAAGGTGGATAGAAACTGTTTTACAGTTTTACACAGTATTTCATCGAATATAATATTTTACTCTGTATAATTTTCTGTAGGAGCGAATGAATAATAAGTCAATCTAACTATACACTAATACTAATAATAAAGCTGAAGAGTTTGTTTGTTTGAACGCGCTAATCTCTGAAACTGCCAGTAGGATTAAAAAAAAATCTTTTTGCATTTGATAACCCAATTCTTGAGGAAGGCAACAAGGTAAGGGAACAATCATCATCACGCTAGGACCCTTAAGAGCCGAAGAAAAAGAAGGAAAGTCAGGAAGAACGCTAAGCGAGAACGAAGTAATAGAACGGACAGGCAATGCGATGCGTAGGAGTGGGTCGAGGGAACAATAAATTATACGCGAAGGAAGTTTCGGGCAGAAACTGCTTTATTATAAAATCCCAGTCTGCTAATCCGAATTACTTTATTGGAAACCCCAATAACACTGCTTCAGTCAGAAATCAAAGCTTTGATATCACAGTTAGGAACCGCGATTGCAACCACACTGATTGCCTTTTACCTGCTCGACGTCCATTAAATAAAGTGTTCAATCCGTTTATTATTATATAAATAAAACTATGATGGTGGATGCGCAAGTTTACATAATAAATAAAAGGTCTTGCTTTATCGTATTCACGCTAAGCCGCGGTCTTAGGCAAATGAGGGATAATCTTAGAATTAATGAGGGTTGACTGAAAGGCAAACGACGCCGCCGACGTCGCCGCTCTCGCAATGACAAGCTGTGCGGTTTGCGAATATTTTACAATTGCCAAGTAGCTTTATGTTTGTACCTACCAATTAAATGATGAGACTTTTCCTGGAAAGTAATTCGAAAATCCACCTTTACGTAGAACCTTTATTTTTACATTTATATCTGTAATTTTTATGTGTACATAATAGTAAGGAGAGTAGAGTAAAGATAGATAGATAGAATACTCTTCAGTATTCTATCTATCTATCTTTATTCTTTCTTCTTCTGTTCGTGTCGGTACTCTCCCTCGTTGGGTTTCGTATTACCTAGTGACCGGGTTGTGGAGGTCTGATAGGCAGTCGGTCCACGTAAAATACTGGTACTCATCTGCATCCGGTTAGAATGGAAGCTGACCCCAACATGGTTGGGAAAAGGCAAGGCAGATGATGATGATACTCTTCCTCGTGGTTGTTGTTGTTTTTTTTTTACATAGTTTCAATCCCAGTACGGACGGAAGGTCCTGGACGGTGAAGGAAAACATCGTGGGGAAACCGGCATGCCCTAGAACCACGACATGTGACATGTCATACCGTCACTTAATGCATTAAGTAAAGATTGTATTTGCATTTTATTTATTTGGCGATTAGCGGGGATACCACGGGCCAAATAATTTGCCCATGGTACCCCTTTGTCCCCCTTGGGGGAAAAATATTCCTCGGGCAAAAATAATTGCTCGTGGTACCCAAAGGGGAACTAGACTGGGGGACTACGGGCAAGTACCGACATCTACCAACCCGCACTGGGCCGGCGTGGTGGATTATGGCCCACTTCCTCTCACCGAGAGAAGGCTTGTGTCCCAGCAGTCGAATGTTATAGGTTGATTATGTGTCTATGTGTAGGTAACCACGTTGGTTGCGGCATCAGTGGAATTTTTATTTAAACATTTACTTAAACGAGCGTTGTTTGGAATAGGGACCAGCGTGGGATTCGCATTAGTAGTTTATATACCAACTAAGTTATTATTACATGAAAATTAGCGAAAGACAGGTCCCTAGTCTACAGAATTATGTTCATTAAATTATCCCTTCTAAACAAAATTATGATGTAGCTACAATACCAAACAAATTTCCATCAAGATCCCTTTTCAAAGGGTGTATTAATTGGCTTGGGTTAAAGTGTTATTTTTGTTGTAACAAAGGAGCCATTGTTTCCCAGTATTATTGTTGACGATCGAGGTCACCGATATAATTGCATGCAGCGTGGACAAAATAAATAGCCGTAGACATATAGCCGTGCCGTACATGATTAACTGCATGCTCGGCGACCGCTTTAATTGCCTGGCAGTTTGGTTTATTCATACACGTCTCGTTAGTGCCATGACTTGAAAGCACAAACTACAGTTTTATAAGGTTTTATACACCCACGAAGCGTTCATGTATGTTTGGAATCTTGTGTGGACATGTTAAGGGAAATACATGCTCGAAGGTGAGACGGATTCAAATATTTCTTGTTTTAATAGGGTCTGGAATAAAACCGTACTTATGGGTGGTCGCACATCTCACGGAAGATGCGTCACGAAAGGACAAGTAGAAAATTCACCGCCACGTCAACGGGACGTCAATGAAAACGAGACGACGGTGCCGAAGTAGCGATACATACTTTTACTATGGCCGCATATCTACCGCACGCCGTCACCGGGACGTCGGTCGTTCGGTTCGAATTCTCGTTGACGTCCCGTTGACGGTGGCGGGTGGACAAACGGTTTCGCATATCAAGCTTCAATGTTTTAATAACTCCTTGTCCATCCTGGTGTTACGCGTCCGGCGACACGCTACGCATCTTCCGTCAGATGTGCGACCACCCCCCGTTAAAGAAGATTATGAACAACAACATTTTGATAATTAGCATGTACCTACCTATAATCTACAACTATAAAGCCGGATACGTAGGTACTTGCAACGAAAAACACAAACATGATCGAAGGCCTCTCGCATCAGATAAGAAACGAATTTGATACTTGATTAAGGCAGAGTATTACCGACTACAGTATGATATCCTATGCTACGATCTCTGTAGATTTATATTTTACTAGCGAACCCGGCAGACGTCGTCCTGCCCGAAAAAGCAGCGCCACCTACCGGGTCCAATTGTGTATACAAACCTTGTCCGGACAATAACTAACACAATAAAAAATTCAATTTGGTGCAGTCGATCGGAAGTTACGCGCTTACACATGCATTTCGGTGATTCATTATTATGTATATAGATAGATAGATAAACGTCATAATGGCGGGACCAACTCTTGTAATAATCCGCGCCGCGCTAATTCATGATTATTCTCTCTTACCCTTATCCTAATGTATTTGGGGTCCGGCATAGTAATCATGTCTTATTCCATACTTCTCTATCTAGCCGCACACTTCTTTCACGCAGTCCCATGTTTATTTGCCCTTCCGCTACATAGCCATCCACATTCATTCTCAAAGCTTCCCTTACATTCTACTTATTCTTCCAAATCACATTACCAGTAAGCGGTTCGGTAGGCGTTATCGCTATTTAGTTTAATTTTAATACCCAGAAGTTGAAGTATATTTAACTTATTGTGAATGTGGATTAAAAGTTGAAGTAAATCTTCAAAGGTCAAGGCAAAAAGGCTTCGAAGATCAGGTTCTTGGAGTCTTTTTAGTTTGACCTTTCAAATCTAAAAGTATGACTCCATTTTGAAGTCTTGTATACCCGTTTTATATTCCTATAGTGTGTGTGTATGTGTTTGAAGGGCTGTGACAAATCAAAGAAAGAAGCACTGTCAACAATACACTTTAATTACCAAATATGCCACGATAGAGGGTTCACAATCATTTTACCATTTGGACAAAGTTACATTCTACGCACGGACATCTGTTTCGATCTTGGCTGGTGTGGCAGCGGCTCGAGTGTGGAGTGACTCGCACCGACAGCATCGCCAGCTGTTCGTGTTGGGCATCAGGTGTTCGCTGCCCAAACACTCCAGGTGGAACTGTGACGCACATACGCTGCACTTAATGCAGGCGCAGCCCTCCGTCGTGTGGTTACAGATCGCACAGTCCATCTTTACTTAATTTTACTGTGAACAAAAGGACAGTGTTTATATTTATTTAAAAGAACACCAACAGCATATACATTCAACATTGGTTTACAAGAGTACCTACTTAGGAAAGGTATGTAAAGGACAGTTCTTATTAAATCTTTCTGCTACAAGCTGAACGCAAATGCTGCTGTATATTCTTAGTAAAAACCGTATGCACACTTACAATATTGTAAATACACTATATTTATAAATATTCCAGAATATATTTTGCTTTTTATTCGTTGTTAGAAGCTATTTTAATTTTTTTATGCGGTTTTAAATAATGAGTGCCTTTGGTATGACTGCAAAATTCAACTGAAAAAACAATCTCTGAGTTTTCTCATGATTTCTTTTTCCATTCTTTATTTAAAATTGAATAGCAGTAGAGTTTTTATTTAATAAACCTTGTCTAGCCCGAGCGAAATGTGATTAAGGTTGGAGCGGTGGTTGGATCCCGGCTGTATTGGTAGGTAGGTATTGGTACATTAGCCTTAGCTGCGGTATGTAGGGTAGCTAGACTAACTGACCTCCACAACCCACTTATTGCGTAACACGATACCCCATAGTAACACTGGTTGTCAGACAAGAAAATACAATACGATATGTAATTATTACCTATTTAAAAAGAATAAGATTTAGCTTATTATGCCCACGTAACTAGAATAGGAAGCGATGTTCTACGAAACACCCACAATCTGCCACTGACAGTTACTACAAGGCTACATAATAACAAACTCGGATTATGTTTGTCTGAGATTTTTCTAACAGAATAATCCAATTACAATATGAAAGGAAACCGCAATCAAGCGTCCTCACCTTGACCGATTTTTTTTAATACCTGAATCGTCCAATTTAGGAAGCTTTCAGAGATTTCGCTATAGTAGAAGCGTGATTTCTTATTGACTTCAGTTTAGAATCAGGAATACCTACCTAATCAGCGTGTTTGAGCTTGTTTACTGTAAAACAACCAACCTGTTGATCTTTGGTACTCGTACATACCTCCTGAAACAGTGTTTTTCTGTTAAAAAAGCCGGATGAAAGGGAGTATTTTAACTGCATTAACTGAAGAACATGTTCACATATGAAATCAAAATATTTTTTATAATCCATCCAGAAGCCTTCTCTAAAAATATATCGTCATTCGAGCTCTCTGTGACTTTCGACAACCACAAACCTTGACTTTATCCACTGTCTACTATTAATTTAAGTACGTAAGTAATTGTTTATCCATCAACGATGCGCCTACGTTTGCTACATGAGCGGCCATCGTCAATATTAGCTGCTGCAGCGTTCATTTGGTAGATTAATCTTGTGAGAGCAGGCACTCTGGCGATCTCTATATGATTACGGATACTTACTATCGAGCCAAGGCCTTTGTAACCTTCCTGTGGGCTTTGAGATTAAACTAAGACACGTTAATTTATCTAGGAAGCTTAAGTATTAATTATAAACTTATCGCTACCAAAGCTTCTTATCGCTACCTCATCGTTAAGTTTAAAACTACTTATAAAATGTCCACATCTCACGCATCTTTATTCGAGATACGGCTCTTGCCTTAAATACAAGGCCGAAGCAAATACTTTACCGATAAAAATAGTTTATCAATTGCCTCTTATTTTGGTCGCGAAGATACGGTATTATTAAGTATCCTTCTTCGAGATGAACTATTTGAAGTAAACATTTTTAAGTCGAAAACCCGAGAAAATCCCAATAATATTATCTATGGTACACTTACTGTCAACAATGTCATTTGATGACTGATGGAGCATGATGAAGCTTTAGTACATTATATTTATATGTTATCGTTTTAAAGCTATTATCCTAAGTAAAAACAAATCTTTAAGATAAATTACTCATCATTGTAATAGTAACATCACATAAGTGTAAAACATTATCATAGCAACATATTATGTTGATAAACAGCCGAGCTTGTTAATTCTCTGCACACTCGCTTACCCCTATATTTCAAGAGCAACAGCTGAACATTTTGCATTACAATGGAAAACAGACAAAGGGGTTCGACCCAGAGGCGTGTCAATGAGTTCTGAAGGTGTATTCTCGTATTATTGTAAATTTGGTCGCGCACCAACACTTCGCACTTGTACAGGTATTACTATACAACACCTATTATAAATTAAAACCTTTCATGAATGTATTAACAACCCCCAGAGCATTTCTGCCGTGTAACGTTGTTAACGTTTGGCTCTTTGCCAAAATGTACTACTGAATTTTAATTTGCGCAAAAAGAATTATTTAATTATTCAAATATGCTTTTTTCTCCAACATAATTATAGCACTTACTGTTATATTTATCATAACTTCCAAGTGCTTCGTTGAGGAAATAATAAAACAACATTATACAACAAAATTAGATATGAAGATTTCAGTTATCAAAGAAGACATGGTTTCCATGTTTATCAATACAACGTGCTATGTAAGTTTACAATGAATACATATAGCACCTCCTATGTATTTTTATAAATTATACATTACCTACGGCTAAATGTTTGAAATAAGTTTGTAAAGAAAGAAAATACCGCTTACGTACATAACATGCCAAATATTTTATTATATTTAATCTGTGGCCATAAGTAATAAAACATTTTGGCGCCAAATCAAATTACGGATTTTATTGTCGCTGTATTAATTTGTAATAAATAGTTCGTGGTCTATATTTTTATGGATATTGTGTACGGAATTACGTTTAATATTAGTTCATTGTTTGTTCTTTGATATTAGTTTTGATATATATAAATCCAACCAATATTATTTGCTCGTGTAACATTCTATTTGTGATTTCCTTCATTTCTTCGCAGTTATAACCATAATATAGGTCTTTATTGCACCATTGCGATAAGGTCTAGTAGATCTTGAAATAAATTTTTTTAAACGTGTATTTGATCGGAAAGCTTTGAAAGTGAAAGAAAACAAAATACGGATTCTCATCTTTGGATGTCCGTACAGACGTTAAATAATGTTCATTATGTATTATTTAGTGAGGGATTTTATTCATACACAATATAAACAGACAAGAAAAAAAAACAGAAAAATACGTACAAAGGTGATGCTTATTTCTAAAGAAATCTCTTCCAGCACACCTGCGATAGGAAAGTAGATAAAAAGAGATGTATACATCGTTTTTTTTCTTTTTCTTATTTTGTTCCTTGTTTGTTACAGACGGACGGGTGATGTCGGTGGCGCGCGGGTGCTGCGCTCGACGCCCGACTGGAGTGACAGCGCCATCAGCGGCGAGCACCTGTGGGCGCCCACCTCTGTGTCAGGCGACTGCTGCTACGTCGGTGATGCTGAGTGCCAGGTACCATTACTATTAAAGAAGCTTTTGACTAAATAACAGCCACACGGTTTGATAGTCCGCAAAGTTGAAGTTGCGCTCGCGGCAGGCACTGCGTGGGTACAATAAGGCCCGCTTGCACCACAAGTCAGTAAATTTGTTTAACGCTAAACATATTGTAAACGTAATTCTGTCTCTGTCATCTTGAAACGATTGGCAGAAACAGAAGTATGTTTTAAATACGTTTAGTGCTAAACGCATGTAGTCATTTGTGGTGTAAGCGAACCTAAATTGTCAGTTCGGGTTGTTGTTTATCCTGCCAGAAACCACTATATAAAATACCTAAGTCCAAAACCGGAAAACCGTTTTCAATATTTTCGTCCGAAACTGATTATAAATATTGGTATTGCTCAGTATGTTGATAATGGAAACCACTTCAAATAATATACTGACATTTACATCTAGTTACACTGAAAACGGACCCAAACTTAGTTACGAGGTAGTTAGCAAGCGACCACCAACGCGGCCAGTCTACAATAACATCACCAAGTGTAGACAAACTTGTTTCCGTCAAAGACGTAGCCAGCCATTCTCTCGAGGCGCCTTGTGCACGTTAAAGCAACAGAGAACCCGAATAATCTACGCATGTAGAATTAAATAGGCTGCAGTGATGCTTTAACTAGGGTTATCTTTCTCTTTGTGTACGAGGCAGACCATCAATGAAAGCTGCTGTACTTGAAGTAACGTGTACGAGAATAAATGCAAAACCTCAGACACCCCAGTACCTATATTAAATTATAAGACTATATTAAATCTGTATTTTAATTTAGTTAAACCAAACCAGGTTCTTGGGGGAGGCCTATGTCCAGCAGTGGACGTCTTTCGGCTGAAATGATGATGTTGATGATGAAACCAAACCATTTAATTTTTTATAAAATAGTTGTCCTGATAAAATGGCTAAAAACGTAAATAGCTAAAGTTGTGCATTTAAGTATATTATTAAAAGAGATTTTTTCGGAAAAAAATAATGAGATCTAAATAAATAATGACGGAAATCGATTCAGAAGCCGATTCTAAAAAATCTACTCTCAGGTCTTGCGTTTATTCTGTTACACCTTGTATAATTCCGATCAGGACCAGGCCCGTGCCGGACGACGCATATGTGTTCCACGCGCGCCTCAAAGAGATGTCAGCATAAATGACGGGGCCCGATAGGGCCGAAGCCTGACGGGGTAGCGGGATCGTCCGAAAGGGTTACCGCTGCCCTGGAACATAAAGGGCTTTTTTTTTTTTTTTTTTTTTTCAGGATGGGAAATCATCAAATGACCCCTCCCGCTCTGGGTGGAGCAGAAGGGAGTGTCAGACTCTTACTGACTAAAACCCACCCGTGTTCCTTCCTTAGCCCTTTATGTTCCAGGGCAGCGGTAACCTTGTAGAATTAGGTACTTCATGGCTAAGGTGCTTGAGAAGTTGAGCTTTATGTAAAGCGAAGGCAATAAGATGACTCTGCTATCAGTATCAGATTACCAAGCGTGCCGATCCTGCCAATGTTGCTCGTTGACTTTCATGCTGGTTGTGAATTAAAAGTGCAATCTCTACCTTTAAATGGAACAAACAAAAAAAGGGAATAGTTATCAAAAGATAGAATACAGGAAGAATAACAATCATAGCTACCATTTTTTATAAAGGGCTTTCCATACATCAATGTGAAAAATCTGCTGTTAATTAAGTATGGTTCTTGAAAGGATTTTATTAAAATAAACCCCTATTTATTTATTTATATTATACTTATGCATTAGAATTATTCAATTTTATTATTAAAAAGAACTGACCTTTTTAAAGCAACCGAATTAAATCCTAGTGAGATACTTAATTATGAGAAATGTTCTGTCATATTGTATTGTAATATTAAATAATCTTATTTAACATCATAACGGGTGTAAAAAGACACTTGACGAAGCCGAGAGTCACTTGTTCTTCCCGTCACTGTGATCTTTTTTTTGTATTGGACCATACCTGGAAATCTTCTGTTTTGGGGGTATGCAAAGTTGTGTTATAACATTAAACACTTGTTTTCGTAAAAAAAAGTTGGAATTTTAACCTTCAATATCTAATATCCGAAGGTTAAAATTACAAGGTTTTTTTTACGAAAACAAGTGTTTAATGTTATAACACAACTTTGAATACCCCCACGACCCCTGTAACGTTGCGTGCAACCATAAGCAGAATATTTTGCGAGTGTTACATTGCGCACTTCTGCAAACAGCAAATTATTTTTATGCAATATTACTTAGTTTGATGTACAGAATGCGTAGGTGATGGCTACGTGATGCGTCTTTTTGCACTCACAACATATAAACTTATTTAAAAGCCGAATAAAACTAGGTGGTACTACTTCAGTGTACGTTGCTTGTTATTTAGAAGAGTAGGTACCTAGATACCGATTTACAGCCGTCGTGACGTCATAATAACAAAAACATTTATATAAACAGGCAGGTGCTTTTTCTATGGTATCAAATTATAGTTCCAAATGATTTACGCCTGAATTACCTTTATTATAAAATATACGTTTCCGGTTATTCATGATACCGTCTACAACTTAATTTATGATACGCCGGCAAATAATAGTGCAGATTTAATAAAGGGCATTTGTGTCAGTAAATTAGATGCTGCACGTAAGTGAGAACTTCCTGGTTCGGTAATTTTACAAAATATTTGAATCTTGATAAAAAAAATTTAAGTCGACTTAATAAATAAGAAAGGTCCTGGCATTTTTATTCCACGATAAGTACGTAATTTACAACGATAATAATGATCGAAGGTCGCAAAATCGCAAACATGCAAAATTAAGTCAACTATCCAGAATTTTCCAATCTTGCAATTCTCACAGGACCATAAAGTTAATCTAGCGCACGTTGTAGGATTAAATGGGGAAAATGTTACTTAGTCGGTAATATAGTTCCCTTTCCACTTTTATTTTAACTTGGGGCACATGAACATTTTATTCCTGCGTCATAAATAAAATTAAATCCTGACATAACTTTACTTAACGATGCGAATATACTTTACTGCCATATACGTTAAAGGTATTAGAGGCTTAATTTCACAACGTTTCGGCAAATTATACCTTAGTTATTGTTCTCGACGTTACTATAACACAATGTTCTGTTAAAGTGAAATTCGGACTAAAAGCTTTAGCAATACGAACCTGCATTGTAGAGTAAAAAGCACTTTCTTTGAATGACATGCTCATATTGAATAACAAGGACACAATGAACCTAGTAAATTGCCCGACGAGCTGAGTGAAGTAAATTACCTGGCGGCTTAATGAATTTTTACGTAGAGAATAGTCCGTCTAAACAGATTTTTTGCTTTTAATATTCTGTAACGGGGTTCTCGGACCTGTACAAGATATCTTTTACTTTCATTCTTCCATTATTTATTTTGCTTCTTTCTTTGAATATAACTTCTTTGTACCGCCATGAATAAAGGCATTAATATGAAAAATCTATTGAAGTTTACACCAAGATACAAGGTATCTCGCCTCGCGTCTTGGTTAACCAACAGTGGAAGAAATGTAATTTCCCCAACAACCATTAGCAAGTTTCCTGCCTATTATGTCGCAGGTTGCTTGTAGTCGTATATATGTAAGATTAATGACCCGATGCCTCCATTTTGTTGTGGCAATGACCTGTCACAGTGGTTGCAACAAAAGGGTGTCTCGCGAGCCTCATGAAGGCAATCAATTCCTAATTGTAACACCCTCGCCTTTTACTTTGGGACTACATAAATACTTTGCTGTACTTGTTCCAGCACTTCAGTAACTCCTTCAAAGTTCAGTAAAAGATGCCGGTTTTGTCCGTGGCATACCGCCTCATGTCCATTGTTACGGCACCTTAATCAAACTTTATTCTTTGTTTCTATTCGTATCTACATAGTCTTCGTGCGCCGAATTTAGAACATTTCGCTGGGTGTTATTGATTGAATATTTTCGTCAAACAACATCACATTGTTGCACACATTCATTCGTTTCATCCGTTTGGTATGTTTCCATGCAGCCGTCATGAAATAACAAACTTACGTCATTTGAATTCAACTTGAACAGCTTTCATTATGAAGCCAACAAAATAAGACGATATTTATGTGTCAAGATTTTATTCCTATGAATGGTAAAGTGAAGCATTATTAATAAATTAAATTATGCCAGTTTAATTTAGTAGGTAACATTTATCCCCGTTAATAAAGTCTGTCGATTCACTACTTTTGTAAATTATTATTTATTCATAGCAACAATTTAGGTTAAAGTTATTTTCAAGTTGGTTATCCCTAGACATTTCTGATGAGTATATTTATTTTTAAGGAGTTTAGAAATTCAGGAGAGCCGCTGGACTTAAGGTCTCCTAGGCATTTACTCGCCAAACGTGATCTGTTTACTAAAGTCGGCTTGTAGTGAATTTGCGTGTTTTAGCTGTTACTTACAATGAGAACATTATTATGCGGTAAAGGAAGAACTAGTGGGCGAACTAGTGGGCTGTTAAATGTCATTACACTATCAAATGAAGGCTTAATTGCATGACAACTCATTGCATAAAAATATTTTGAGGCTGAGGCTGGTTCAAATAGAATATTTAACTGTTATCTGCGTAGAGAGCACGCAAAAGGGCCTCAGAGACATTAATCAATTTTGAGATTGAGAAATTGTATGAATAAGTTGTACAGTAAATGGAAATCAAGTTTCCCTATAGATATTACCTTGACATAGTTTCATCCACAATGACTCATTCCACAGAAACACGGGTCACGCATGAAATGTTCGGCGTGCAAGATCGTCGCGCATACAGCATGCATCGACATCCTGATGGACCGCGTGCAGTTCACGTGCAAGCCTACCTTCAGGGATGTGGGGGTGCGGCAGTACCGGGAGCAGACCATAACCCACCACCACTGGGTCCACCGCCGCTCAGAGAAGGGCAAGTGCAAGGCCTGTGGTAAGGTGAGGGCCGCAATCTATATGTCGCTTACGTCATCGGTCAATGTTGTGCTGTCATTTATGGAAACGGCTGTGTATTGGTCGTGTTTAAAATCATTTAATTTTATTAGTTCTATTTGGACAGTTATTAGTTGAGTAGTAGTCATTTTGTAGTTCAGGGTTTTTTTTCCGTTGCTGTTATTATTATTATTTTAAGCTGATTAGATGTAGACGTAGGTACTTAGATCTTTATGTTGGAAGTTTAAATAGAGTGCAATAAAATTAGTTAAGCGTAATAATTTGTGTGGAATCGGTTGCTTTTAAGCGTCGTTATTGTTCAAAACGTGCATTCAAATATCATGAATATGCTACAGGTTATGTTCATTACCTAAATACATATATTTACGAATACAGAATTTATTCTCCAAGTTTCCTGTTAGTGAATAAAATCTTCTGAGAATATAATAAAACTACAAAATTACTTGTAATACAAATTAGTTTCCAAGAATATTTTGACTTATTGTATGCATATGAAGGCTGTAAAAACTTTTAATGGCAGTATTCATTGGTTATCATTCATTTTTATGGCCGTGTCATTATGAATTTCAAATGCAATAAGATGGTGTATAATGGGCAAGAAAAGATGATGCAACACTATTTTTTCGGTTCTCAACCGATTTCATCCATTTTTTTTAAGTTTTCCAATACTTTGTAGAAGGTTCTTACGGAAAAAAAAAGAAAGTTGCTTTACGCGGACGAAGTCGCGGGCAGAAGCTAGTTTATTATAAAAGAGCTATTTGATCCTGAGAATGACGCCTGCCAGCCTTAAAAGTTTAGAATCAATGGGGTGATAAGATCGATACTGGGGTGTAATAAGTTTGATTAATAAATTAATTATTTTAACATAATTCGTTCATAGCTCTAGTGGTCATTTTAGAAAGCTCAGACGTACCTAAAAAAAATAATAGGTACTTGTGATTTTCTCATATCAAAGTAGTCACGCACTCAAGAGAGCTACCAAAAACACAGATATATCAGCCGTTTTCATAATGACAGTGGCGTATGGGTCAATTTGGCATTTGTAATTAACCTGTGTGGTTTTTGTCTTTTTGTTTGTTTATTTGATACCATTTTACTTAGATAGTTACATTCAATTCATTGTAGACATCATTTTAGTAGTGTTTTCTTTTTATTAATTTCATATCTTAATATCTTATCACAGTCAAAGCATAATAGTTTTATTTTCCTCTCTAAGTTGAATCACAAAATTTTTCTGTTCAGTTTGCAAATTACTATTATCTACAGTACCTAGTAGCAATACAAAAATAGTAGGTACCTACCTACCTAAAGGAGGTCACCAAAATCTGCCCAAACGAAGTACCGAGGTACACTTAGTGGCATAAAATACACTAGATTACACTGAATAATATTGCATTTATATATTTTTCTTATGGTTACCCGGGGACGAGAATAAAATAACTTTTAACGTAAGTAATAAAAAGCTCGCCATTTTGGGCACAATTATACTATCTTGGTCGATTACCTTACCTATTAAAAACAAAAACTGTCAAGTTGACACTTGTCTGCTGTCGGCTTCAGCTGCTGTTGTTTTTGTTTCATTTCAAATATTTTTATAGTTTCAATCTGAATTCAATAATAATCCTTATTGTATAATCGATTTTCGTTAGGCAAAGTTATGTACCTACCTAACATAAGAAAGGATGCTTATACCCAAAAGTAGCTGAATACAAGCTGTGAATGTTGATGAACATTACTTAATATTAGAAGCAGTGGTAGAAGTCTATCAGAGCGATTAACACACTCGATAAATAAATGAGTTCCTTAGCGTCGATATCCAAGGGTTACCAACTTGATGGGACCCTGTCTCCGTCATATCCCAGCTTAACATAAATCAAGCCAGGAATGAACGGAATGACATGTGAATGACATTTACCTACGAAATAATGTCCACAGAACACATATACTCCTAATGTCAACCTGTACATTCAAAGTGGCCACATGATTTAATTGTGTTACAGGTTATTAAAACTTAAAAAGTAGGTAATTTATTATGTAGTTTTAAATTATTTATGGATAAAAACACAATTATTTCCGAATTCCTCTATTTTTTCTCTACGATTTGGTGCATGTGTACCTCGAGGTACATGTTTGGGCAAAGTTGTATGGGCTTTTGCTGACCTCCTTTGTAATTGTTTGACTAATACCTTGAGAAATACCTTTAAAAAAAAAACTATAAGTAGAAACTTATAGTTTTTTTTTTAAGGTATTACTTGTTTAGAAATTTTATTTTTGAATTACAGGAGGTCTAGTACTATGACAGGAATAGATTGTATATTCTTTCAGCAAATCAGCCGTGTTACGAGCTCATTTAAAAGGCAAAATTTTATGAAAATACCTTTGGAACATCTAAAACAACAACAATCATAATATCCTTATTGTTTCGTCTGTTGGAGGACATTACGTGCGTTGAATAATTTAAACTCGATCAGATTAAGACAAATTCCGCATGACTGCTGCTCAAACGGAGGAAAAACCTTTCACTCAGAATAATTATTTTACGGAGCTATTTGTTATTTATTTATTATACATTTTATGTGTGTGCATTTTGTGTGTACAGTATAAAGATATTCAAAATCGTTATTTCCGTAACCTTTAACACGATTTAAATCTCTATCAAGTATTATTAAACGGTTACGTATCGTATTCTCGATCGCGGCCACATACCAATAGTTATTCATTTAAAAACCATTAGTTTTAATAACACACACTTACTTTTCTGTATCTCATATTAGTCTTATTAAAAACTCAAAAACAAAAACGTATTCTGTGGTCTTCTCCAGATTTGAATTAGATAATATTTTAATAGGTAGAGCGAGAAAATACAGGATTCCTGACTACATCGATGTTACAGAACGTGGCAGAAATATTAATTATCAGATACAGTCAGTCTCAGTGTAGATTAATAAACAGACTGATTAATACTTAATGCGGCTTACTTCAATAAAGTGAGCCACCTCGATCATCTACTCTCCCGGAGGATTCATTAATATGTATGGTGCGCTTCCAGTGGTCGAGATGTTGTCGTGTAATCACAATCTGGAAGTTAGCCGCCAGACAAAGCTATTACATTAAAAGTCCTTTCCTCCAACCACTTAATTGAGTCTTTAATTATTTAAGAAATCGATAAGTAGTAGTGGTAGTTCGACGGGCAGCTATTAATGGGGAAAGTTTTCTAACTTGGTGGAAGTACTTGCGTATTTTATTCTAGGACCATTACCGGTCTTAATCACACAGTAAAACGTAGGCAATAACAAACAAACGTTTAAAGTCGTAACCCCGTATATTTAGCTAGATAATCGTCACGGATGAATCTTGTTAAGCACCCGCCCACATTCAACATCATAAAAACTAAGGTCTTGCTGCAGATAGACAGTTACTTTTTAATTTAAATTTATAAAACTTTATGTCATGTTAGATGCAGCTTTACGTGGGTGTGAACCATGACCGCAGCGTAATGCCATGCCAGTCCCGAATGATAAACTCACGAGCGGACCACGCACGACCTAGGTGCTATATGCCCGTAGGAACCACGTACCGAACTACGAAAAAAAAAAATCGGTAACGGTGCTACCAAAACAAAAAGGTCACACTGACGGGTAAACTTTTTTTCCCCCTGCCTGCTGGAGTTGCGGGACGTCCGGGCGACGGCTTTAACCGGACATGTTTTGAGTTTTACATCAGCTAAACGTGAAACATCAATAAAGAACTTTCTTCTGGAAAAATAAAATATAAAAACATCACTCAATAGGCTAAAGCTTTGGATCGATCGGTGAAAACATCTTATATATTTTCCAACTGCGACAACCCTTTAGACTACTATATATAATATTATTATGAGCCCAAAAATTTACGGTGACATTAATTTATATAAATTAGTAAAAAAATCCGTTTACTAACTGCGTTTGCTAACTTAACCAATTCTGACGAATGTTTTACCCAAATATTTACCTTATGGTTTTGCAATTAGTAGTAAATAGATCTACCAAATCAATTTGAAACCTTTTGCTAATGATAAATCATAATTTATATTCGTGAGTTAACAACACACAAAAATCTTCAATAAATTGGCATTACTGAAATCGTCCAGGTCGTATTTGAGCCCCTCTAAAGTTTGGCCAATATTCTGAAGCTGGTTGGTCGAGGTAAACCTAATGCGAAATAGCTTTTTAGCGAATCTCGGTTGCGTTCTTGAGGTCATATTTTGGTTACCTGGCGGTTGCTTGAATCCTGAGACTGACGCATTTTGGTGTAGTTGGGCTTGACTCCCACTTGAGCAAATCAGACTTCAAAATAACTAGCAACTAAAGCATACCAAGCGAATAACCCACATATGTATTTCGTTAGGTACTCCGTATGAAACCGATATAAGCACATTATATACAGAGTGGTTTTTTTTCAAGGCAGTCTTTGTACATTCTGAACTATACGTCCTAGAGAAAAACGCTGAATGGAACCATGAGTTATCTAATAAAGAAAATGGAAATGAAAAAAGGTTTATTTTCGGAAATGTTTTACTTTTTAAAAAGCGTTCAACGTTCAGCGTTCAGATTCTCTATGACGTTTAGTTTAGAGCTTATACTCATCCTGCCTGAACCTGTTGTTAAGTTTGCGTTGGCAATTCGATTCTATTATTCAATGGGACAGGCAGGACATTTGCCATTAAAATAGGCCATGTAGGTGAAGCTATCTCACTCCTTTAGCCGCGTAACTACACATGTCAATGTTATTTTTGGGATCTTAGTTCATGCAGGTAGTTAATGGGGTGACACTATTAATATATAATTATGTTATTCAATTAATGAACTCAGCCAATTAAATATTAATTGATAAAATACGCACGTATTATTCTAACGACCACCTCATAGGTTTTATTTTCGCGGAAAATCTTCTTTATTGCTAGTCTCATCGTTATTTTAATGGGTTTCGCATTAATATTTTATGACATGACACATAGTAGCTTTTTGGTGCGAGTGTAACCACGTGTTTAATGAAGTGTGTGCGACCGCGGTGTACGGCCGGCGTCCCTCGTCCGAGCCACGCGGTTCTGTCAACACAAATGATTTACATCTACATAGATGCATCACGAATACAGCCGACATCGCATGCGACACGTCACGAACTCACATGAACGCCGCGCTCCGCTCAACGCGAAATTAAAACTTCATTTTTAATGACGTGTTACCATATTGCTCGCATAGTACTTCTATAGTCTGCACCCTGCACAATTTTGATCAAAAATAGTGTATCTGGATTATGTTTTCTACTTTTGTTGTCGTGACTATTGTTTGGTTACTATTAACATGTGGATATTAATGCATAGAAAACGCTTTGCGTGTAGGTATTATTACAGTATCAAGCTTTTAGTTGGTAATGCCGTTGTTGTGATTAGACTCATTTGTTATTCACAAACGTTCATGACAGGAATAGTTCAATCTGACAAATGCTAATTTACGTAGTTTATATTTGTTACACTATTATTATAATACAGCTTTAAATCGGTTTCAGTATAGATATACCATTGGTATATTCATAACTTAATTGTTTTTATGTTTAGTTTGGTAGCGATATTTATATTGCTTCATGTGGCTTATTATTTTTGTGTGAATCACTTTATTCATCTGCATGTGTGTTGCATGGTTGTTCTGTTGTCACAGTCATTCCGGCGCAGCTGCTGTCGGTGGTGCATACCAAACCAGGACTCTGTAGACAAGGCTATAGGAGTAGACAATGGTGAAGTTGTGAAAGTGCGTATACAAATGTGTTGCTGCAGGTGGAGGCCAGGTGCTCAGAACAGGAAGGAACTAAGTGATTAAACCAACATTCCCGAAAAATGCGAAATATAAATTAAATATTTAAGAAATACTAGGTATATCAGAAGTCTATATCAACAATACATACCTCCGTTCTTATTAAAAAATTCGCTTTCAGAGAAACAATTAATCTCAACTCAACCGACTGTTTATATTAGCTCAATTTCGGGTTAAAGAAACTCTCTCCGTATTTTATACCTTGGTAACTTTGTTTGAATATCATACGCATAACAAACGAATTTCGGGAATGGCGGTAATTAAAATCCAACCTGTATATTAATTTTATTATTGCTTGCTTTTCATTTAGAAATCGTTGTAGCTAACCGGTGTATAATTTTATTATTGAACATGCATTTGCTCTAATTTCATCTTTTTTCGACAGTCGCTGCAGGCTAAACTATCATTTAGCTCGAAGGAAATCGTTGCCTTGACTTGTTCGTGGTGCAAAGACGCATACCACAACAAAGAAAGCTGTTTCAATCTCCAGCGGATAGGAGAGGAATGCTCATTAGGTACAGTATTAACGACCAAAAACTGTTATCGCATAAGAATTAGTTAATTTAAAGTTTTGCCCAATCATTTATTGTTTTCCATAGGATCGCAGTATAATATAATAGTACCGCCAGCGTGGATCGTCAAATTGCCAAGAAGAGGTAGTTTTAAGTCATCACTAAGAAAATCGCCTAAGAAAAAAAGTGCTTCCAAGAAAAAAGGGAAAGATTCAAAGAATGAACAGAAAACGTTTGTGATTAAGCCAATACCTACGGCAAGTGTGAGGCCAGTGTTAGTTTTTATAAATCCGAAAAGTGGAGGCAACCAGGGCGCCAAACTGCTGCAGAAGTTCCAGTGGCTACTCAACCCACGACAAGTTTTTGATCTCACACAAGGTGGACCTGGACCTGGGTAAATATAAAGCTACCTTTTAACACTATCGTTCCTGTAAATATTCATAACGTGACAATCTATGGACACGACATAATGCAGATATACCGTTAGGGGGCCTATCTCGCTAGGATGCCATGGCGACGGACCATCGTGAGTAGCATCTCCTTGGCTACGGTACATCCGAGCATTTGTCATACTTTTTCATAATATGTTTTTTTTGGCGTCGCTGCTACGTAGCCATCCTAGTTCCTGAGAATAGACACATACACAGACTTAACAGTACATGTCTCTAGCTATGAGTATGACCTGTTGCGCTTGGCCAGCAGTGAGCCTACTGTAACGCACACAGTACCACAGTGCGAAGTACTGCTTTTCTTTTTCTTTTTTCTTTATGGCCGATAACAAATCTCTTCGCGAAATGGGCGCACTCTATAAACTGCCTCCGCTCGCATACCTGACAAAGCCAATAATAGGTTTGACCCATTAAAACGTTAAGGCCGGTCTGGTCTCGTTACATCATTCGCCTTGTTTAGTCTTAACAAAATGCTCTTCAGGTCAATGGGACGTAGCGTGGGGGACCCGCTTCGCCATAGCTGTTAACGTTCAACTTCACTCCAGTTTAAGCTTGACAATTAGAATCCAGCATCAACCTTATCTGCCAATTGACTAACTTTTAGTCAACCCAATAGCGCCTTGTGGATAGTCTGATTAAAAAATCTAATCAGACTGACCCCTGGTCTGATCTGACTGGTCTGACCCCTGGTCTAGTCTGACTGGTCTGTCTGATCTGACTCTTAATTAGTTCATTCTGAAAGATGCATAAACTTCTCTTGTATACCTAGGTATAATAAATTATCATCATTCTTGAACGTGAGCACTCTCCGCGTCTACACCCACATTATTTAACTTGTGAAATCTTTATTATATGTTAGATGACTAGTAAAAGGTCGTTGACCTTGTTCACAACAGAGGCAATTTTTCTAATCGAGTAACGATGTATTAAGTGAAGTCATTTTAAATGTCTATTAGTCATCAGTAATCATTAAGTGGAAATGACTCCAAGATTTAATACAGAAACAATAGGACGTATTTCAGGAAGCGTAAAGATATAGTAGGTAGTTCAATTTATTGAATCTGAAAATTTTAAATGGTATACTCGTGCTGATCAAATCCCAATTTAATCCGATCCAGCCAGTCCTTTGCTGGGGCTCCCCCAGTGACGCCCTAAGCCGAGGTCCGTATCCCACAGGGGGTGTCCTTAGCGTGTAATTGCTTAAGCGAAGCGGCTTGCCTGTGGGTGCCTTAATAAATTAATACCTCCGCCGGCTAAGCAGCTGACAACCTTCTAGGTTGACTTGCGAGATGCCATCAAAAAGTGGTGACTCAGCCAAGGGCAGTCGGTTGGTGGCCTAGATACTACATAATAATATCAATGATTAATGAATAGGCCTCTTCGCATACACCGAAGGCATGAGAATTGACCACCATGTTTGCTCAAGCTGATTTTAGACGATACGAGACAGATTTTAAATTGTAAGCGCAGTTTCCTTTGCCCTTAATGATTCATTTTTAAGAATTTCCAGAATTTATAACAGAGTTTAATTTCAGTCTGGAGCTGTTCCGCAAGGTGCCGAACCTGCGCGTGCTGGCGTGCGGCGGTGACGGCACGGTGGGCTGGGTGTTGAGCGTGCTGGACCGCATCGGCACGCGCCCCGCCGTTGGCGTGCTGCCGCTCGGCACCGGCAACGATCTCGCCCGCGCACTCGGCTGGGGCGGCGTAAGTACCTACATTAGCTTGTGCACCGTAACATATTCCTACTGCTGAAAAAGACACAGACCTTGTCTCTATCTCTGTGAAAGAGTGTGGGCGTAATCTACATCTTGCGTAACACACTGTCAATCACAATCATCATTCGATCATTTTGAAGAATATTGCTAATCCATTGGCTTCATATGGTCGAATTTGTCTGCTGCTGAGCATATAAATTTTTAACGAAAGAAACGTAAATAACGCAATGAATGTTGTTGAACTGTTATAATGAATGCCATTCCTACTGTTAGTGTGTTACGCAATTACCCCGCGGGTTGGGAGCTCACAACACAAGTCTTAGAATTTTAGATTTTAGGACATAACCCGTAAGTTGTGACCATCACCGCTGGGGCTCACTGCTCTACAAAGCTGAACTTCTTCTAAAACTCGATGTACCATAATTATTATAGCTACCCCCCGCCTACATCCGCCGCCTACTGTAGCATGTACCACGTAAATCAACCCCACGCGCCGTCATGACGGCTGTTACACATTCAATTTCCCAATATCAGGCAACATTTTCAGTAACCATTTTCACTTCTAAGATTTATTATTTGTATTCATAGCACCAATATCGATGTTCTTTTTTCGTTGGATTGTTATAATATGTAAATATTTTAATCGAACAATAGATTATAAACCATGCCTTTTAATACCTGCCAGGATTAAAAAATTGGGGTGAAAATAAACCAAGAACCGCGTAATGAGTAAGTGTGGGATACAGAGGGTATTGTTATGACGTTATCGGTGTACATGCCTCGGGGACCGCTGTGTCGTGCGTGAACAACTGAAATAAATTCGTGCGCGCCCCGTGGGAACCGTCCAAATGCTTAACTGGGTATGACGTAAGGTATTTAGTAAATATATAACTAAATGTCCTGTCACAACTCACCTACATTTGTTTGCCAGTTCTACGGTATTTAATGAGTGGATTTAGAATGTAATGCTGAACAGTAGAGTTTAAACACTTTAACTGAATTTTGTCATATATGAATAAGTTAAATTTCCAGGAAACTTAGTTTGCCGTACTAGTTATTTTTTGGTCCCGAGCTGGGTTCAATTTGCTCAAGTAGTTATTTGAAACTGAGCTTACTAAGGAAACCGCGGACTTTCTCAAAACTTTAACAACGACACTTCAAGCTGATAATGTCTAGAGAGTTCAGGTCGTGTTTATTCTACCTTAAAATAGTATTTCTCATAATATGCAGTGAAACGTTGGCGTCTATTGCTTGCTCTTATTTAACATTTATGACGAAGACATAATGTTTTAAAACCGCGGGAAACTCATTTAATTTGAAAATTGATTTGCGGGAAATTCTTTGTAATAAGTCTTCATGTCTAAATTAAGTAATATGAGATCTCTGAATAGAATACTTTTTTTGCAAGTGGCAATAGATCCAAAAGTATTCAATCAGTGGCGGGCCGCGCCAAACGAAAATGTTAAAGTACGCTTAATTTCCGGAGACTGAAAAAGGGCGCCACTTGTTACACAGAATTTATTACATAACTACACATTCATTTATCCTAAGAGGAAAAATCAAAAATAAAAAGGTAGACCTATGAATATGCAAATGCTATTATTGCTGGTTGTCGCTTGATGTACGACAATACGCTTTTAACGAGCCCATAAACAAAGTTTATTACTTTGTTCATGAAAATTTTACAAGTCTCCAAAACGACAAACAAACTCCGCTCCGGTTCCGGATTTGTGCAATTTTCTTTCATTGTAATGCTGCCCAAATGTTCCGACATTTTCACCCGTCGTTGTGTTTATTTACCGATAATTATCAAACGACCGCGTAATTTCCCCTCAGACTACTCTTTGACGTGGTGGAATATGTATTCACGACACATTGCAAATGAACACTTTTGCTGCAGACACTTTTAAATAAGCCATTTCTCATTCTTGCATCAGAGTAAACTAATCAAAGGAAGTATGAAAATGAAATAGAATTATTTCTTGTTTGAGTTCCACGTAAAAAATTACAGCTTTTATCTTTTTAAACTAATTAGGTAACTCTTTCAGCTTTCAAACCAATACCATTATCATCATTCTCCAGCCCTTTTTTTTTTTTTTTTTTTGTGGATGGGAAATCATCAAATGACTCCTCCCGCTCTGGGTGGAGCAGAAGGGAGTGTCAGACTCTTACTGACTAAAACCCACCCGTGTTCCTTCCTCAGCCCTTTATGTACCAGGGCAGCGGTAACCCTTTCGGACGATCCCGCTACCCATTCTCCAGCCCTTACCCTAGTTAATTTGGGGTCAGCGCAACATGTCTTCTTCTACCATACTTCTCTATTAGTCGTCAAGTGGGTATGTCCCCCCTTTCTAACCATATCATCATTCACACAGTCCATTCGTTTGAAAACAATACCAATCACAAAAAAAGTACAAGTAATACACCTATATATTAAACGCAAAATATATTGCGTTTGAGGTAAACAAGATTGTACTTAACTAAATCTCCTTATACAGCAGCTTGGGGGTAAGAAGTCTTATACGCTTGGGTCACTGAGGCAACAAGCTAACAAGACTAACGCATCAGCTTTGTTCCGCAAACAAATCACAATTATGGGTACTAGAGCTTCAACGACCCGCTACATTGTTATAAAATTACCCATAATAATATTAGGCAACTAACGTTTACCGGCTGGACTGCAGTCTAGATTAGCGTAATATTCTCATTATCATTTAGGCACGAAATTAAGGCAACGTTAATGCGATCAAAACGTTTAGTTGTTGAACATAAGGACTTAATGTGGACTTTGTGTCATTAAATGAGACTAGATACAAGTAATACTCATCAACAAAATGTAGCGGAAGTTTCAAAGTGTTTTTTTTTAATCGAGAAGGTATTTGCTCAGAGGTGGATGGGTAACATCAAAGATGCCTACTATCATCTGCTTTTTATACGTAAAGTTAATCATACCTATCTATTTCAGATATTTTAAAGAAAACAAATTATAAAGAAATGATTCTAACTATAACATTTATCGCTTCAAGTTAAAGGTATATATGTATTTAAATTTTAGGTTAAAAGAAAATCTTTTTTGCCTCCGCGCTTTTTCTGATAAATCAATGGGGTTTTCTCGGCCTTGGCCTCAAACATGCCGGAAAGTACTTAATTTCCTATTTCTTGTCTAATTTCCTAATCTGTAACTAATTTCGCCTCAATCCAAATAGTAGAAAAAAACCGCTACCTACATATTTAGAAGGGATTAATACTACAAAATTCTGAAGTAGGAAATAGGCATCCTCTGCCAAGAACTGTAAATAAAGGTTTTAACCAACTTCTGGTTAAAATAAACGTGAACAAAAGTAACCACCTAAATCTAAAGCAGAAAGTCTACACGAACTGTTCAGAAATTTATGAAGCTAAATCGTAGTTTAAAAGTTTTGAAGGTATCAGGGATACATACAACGTGTGTACCTTACATGTCTATATCGTTTATGGTAGGTATGTTCTAAACGTAAAAAAAGAAAATATAAACAAATGGTGTGTATAACTCCAACTTCCTCATAGGTATGTGATAGAATAATTCTATCTATGCCAATTGAGGTCAATCGTCAGATGTCGACTCAATTGAGGTTAATTTTATAACCTCAATTGAGTCGATGATTATCAATCACAATTTAATAATGTTATTCAAATTAAACAATATTTGTTGGATAAAATGGTGAGATAATTATGTAAAGTTAAATCCTTCTAAATGTAGAATGCGTAACTAATTTCCTCTAGTGAGTGATTGCGTAAGAATTTAACCAGAAGAGGGTTAGTTTTCATACTACAGATGTACTTATTTACTTAAAGGTAAGCTTTATTCCATTTAAAGAACCAAGTTAACCAAAAACTGAATAAATTAGTTAAAATAATCTATTCCAATTTTGGTGTATTTGTGTGTATGTATTCAGAAACCAGACACCAAACCAAAAAAAATACTCCATTGGGCTGCCCCTAATAAGCCATTTGAAAACGTAGTGAATCTACTTAATGTATGTGTATCACCCGTCAGTTACGGGGTGCTCCCCCTAAGTCCACCTGCGTATATTATGTCCGTCTGTGATGTGTTAAATTATTATTTAATTATTCATTGGGACTTTGACTACACACTGTTCATGATTGAACATTGTTAAAATGTATTTTTGTACGCTCAAAGCCCATAGAAAACACTGCAAAGCCCACCAAAACAAAAATAAAGATGTGCTAAAGATAATAGCTTAGCAAATAAGCAGGGTTCTAAAAAAATTTTAACCTGCAGGATCAAGCGCTGTATTTTTTTTAATGCAATGAAGATAAAACACCGAATACTTCGCCAGTTGCGTCTATTCCCACGCAACTTGTGAGTTGTGAGAGTCAGTAGAGCGAATTAGGTTACAACGAGTTGAAGTTTATCATTGCTTTTTCACCCTCAACCTTTATTTTAATGCTATAAGTTTGTTCTTTTATTTCGACTACGTAGGGGTGGGTATTTTTAACCGAAAACTGGGGCACTGTATGATAATCCGCATATAGAAACTTCTTTTTATGTCTCTAAACCGATAAGACCGTGCACTGTGTCACCCTATGTAAAACTACATTTATTTTTGTAATTTATATGGTGTACAGACGCCAGCAGGTCTAGCTACCCGAAACTTTCAAATTTTCCCAATCAACCTTGAACCTTAATGCTTTAGCGATAAAGTTGAAAATCCATGAAAGAAATTTGACAGATTGTAGTAGCTTGATGTGCTGGCGTATGTACAAAACAAAGAGTATTCTATTCTATTCTAAGCGAGTTTTTCGTTACTACTAGGGTTACGAAGACGAGCCAATATCGAAGATCTTAGCGAACATAGGCGAGAGTGACACCGTACTGCTGGACCGATGGGAGCTGGGTGTGGTACCAAACACGGCAGCCGCGGGCGAAGACACCAGCAACGCCAAGCCAGAACTACCTCTCAACGTCGTCAATAACTATTTCTCGTTTGGCGTTGATGCTCACATAGCCTTAGAATTCCATGAAGCGAGAGGTAAGTTGTATATTAGTCGTTATTCAATAATTTATACCTATAAGAATATATAAAGTAGCTCTTTTTGGATGTGTGGTCACGTCAACGCTGACTGTCGCTGAAACCAGCACTGGGGCTCTGTCCCGCATGGGGTCTTAGCATTATGCTGAGTGATGGTCTTTTTGCACGAATGTGACGCATATTTTCCCCCAACATGACCTTTTTTTGTGTTTGCGTCATGTTTGTCGCAAATAAACATTTTTTTTATGAATTGCGTTCAAAGTCTGATCGAAAACTCCATCCTAGAGTTGGTCTGTTCGGGATCACCACAGACTTGCTGCCATGCATCTCCATCAGTCGTCATCTCCGTGTTAACGCCCTTTCTAGTTTTTCATAAAACACCTGTCTTAGTATCTTACTTGTCTTTGGCTAGTCTCTTTTCTTATACCTTGAATGGACGTAGGGACATAATTTATTGTTAACGTAGACAATATAATTTATTGTTTACTAGCTTTTGCCCACAAATTCGACCGCGTGGTAGTAGGAAAATATCCCGCGGGACCACACTATCGGGGTTGAAAGTGCCCTATGTATTAATCCAAGTTATAAACTATTCAAATCCAGTTAGCCGTTTTGTGCCAATCCGGAGCATCCAGACAAACATACAAACGAACAAAAATTCTCAAAACTCGGCCTCGTTCCCACAAAGACTTTTCTGATCCAAAAATATCAATGCACAATTTTTACTTCAGTACTGTTTTATTATATGTATGTGTAGAAGATACTTAGATGTAAAAAGTTGTCAAATAGACCGACAGTACCACCCCACACCGGCCCCGACTTATATCTTGTATGTTCAGCGTATTTTCCCTGGCGAACCCTTCTAAGAGAATCTCTACAAGGTTCTTACTTAATAGGCCAAGATTAAAATAATTTATCTTTTCGCACGACCATTCATAAAAAAGGCAACTTGCAATAAAACAATATATAATAATGAACAGTCTATGCACATATTTAGTATGTCAGAGTGTTTTATGCTAAAATAAACCCATTGACCTGTTTACACTACCACAGCTTGCTCAACTTAGTCATGCACGACTACATAACAAGATGTTGTATAGTGTCACGCCATAATATATATAATGCTAGACTGGGTAATCCTTCTTACTACATGTAATAAAAACCATAAACTATACCGTCATTTAAATTAATTAAATGTACCTATCCTTCACGACCTGAAACCCTACAAAGTGGAGCCAATTTCATAAGCCGCTTTATTGTCGAGATAAATTTACCTACAAAGGAGACTGCAATTGTACGCAAGACAATTTGGTATGCATGCATTTCAAATTCTATTTACATGTTGTTAAGCTGTCCCGAGCTTTCCTCTTATTATTAAACTTTGAGCGAAGTCATACTGTTCTGTTCGACTATTTCAATCGTTTGAAAGTTACCAACCGCAGACGTTCTCTGCCGTGTGGTTGCGAATAATTGTTGAGCATTAATATTCTTTTATTATCGGATTCTTATGGAAACCGCAACGTTGATCTTTATGACATCATTCATGTTAATCTTTTGACTTAATGGTCATTGTGTTTATTCAACGATGTAACGAAATAATGTAGTTGCATCGCCGTTTGCAATATTGAATGGCATGAGGACAATAAGACTATCTATGCAAATGTTCTGCCCAGCTGTGGGCTACTATAGGATGATGATGATAAGTCATTACAATATAAAAAATACACGTGGTTGTTTAACAGAGGCACACCCAGAAAAGTTCAACTCTCGAATAAGAAACAAGCTGTTCTATGGTACCGCCGGAGGGAAGGATCTCATGCAGCGCAAGTGGAAGGGACTGGCCGAGTTCGTAACGATGGAGTGCGACGGCAAGGACCTCACGCCCGTGCTCAGAGAGCACAAAGTTCACGCCATTGTCTTCTTAAACATTCCAAGGTCAGGCCAGCCTCATTTATTTAAGTGTATTCGTATTTCCCACAGGTGTCGCCAAACGACAGCCGACTAAATTATACATAAAAGAAACACTGTGTCATTTACGAAATTGAAACCGTGAAAAGACATAAGTCCCTATGTGAAACCTCATCTTAGGTAAAAATATATATCAAAAAACTGTGAACCCACGAATCAATAATAGGTACTAAAACAATCTCATTGTTTATGTGTGCTTAGAAACTGTGAATGTTTTAAAGTCTAGTCAAAAAAAAAAAAGATATTTACATTTATTTGTTTTTTATTTATTTTTTATATTTAAAGATATTTACGTGTCTGTATTGTTTACAGTTACGGGGGTGGGACGCACCCTTGGAATAAGTCAGGGGGAGCCTTTGAACCCTCCACTGAAGACGGCTTAATAGAAGTAGTCGGATTAACCACTTATCAATTGGTAAGTCGCTGGAAGATCGATCATTGAAGTATTTGAAATTGCGCAGGTACTCGTTAGTCTCCGTCTTATCGCAGCCTGAGACACGATCCGGCTTCAATATTCTATTGCCTAAATCCACAATACTTATGAATACGATATATTGTATATTCGCAGTACCTATGATGTTTATTATTCTATCTATAGAGGTCATAGACGACCCTCTTCTGCTCACCCAGTTGGTATAATCCTATTTGTTGTATATAGCTGGATACACGCGATGAAACGAGTAATATTTGGCGCAGAAGCCAACAATTGCTTCATGTTTTAATATTGGCCAGTCTTTTTTGCCCTCGAACGTAATGGGATTTATGTCCATTGTTTTATTACATGAACACGTTTAGCAATTAGTTTGTTCAAACAATGTTACGAAATGGGGACATCCATCTCGAGTTTGGAATATAAGTTCTAGACGTTCCTTCGTATTATTCTGTTCAGTCCGAGTTTTCTCTGGAGGTCTTATAAAAATATTCTTATTATCAAGTTATAAAAACAATAGATGATATCGGAGAAAATATGAAAACTGGAACATACATGAGTAAATTCCGCATACAAACAGCGAAATTAAATAACAATCTCCCCAGTAGCCAGTAAATTGCTCTTAATATATACTGGTTCAAGGATTTTTCATTTCTTAGTATAGTAGTTTCAAGGTATCCTGCATCTTGTAGTGGAAGTATAAGAGGTTTTCTAAAAAGTAGCAATTTGCTATGATAGGCTAATCTATTGATTGATTTATACTTTATCAAACAGCCGTTGCTGCAAGCGGGCGGGCACGGCACCTGCATCACTCAGTGCAAGACTGCGAAGATCGTGACCACGAAGGTGATCCCCATGCAAGTAGACGGCGAGGCGTGTCGCCTCGCGCCCTCCGTCATCACACTCTCAAGGCTCAACCAAGCCACCATGCTTGCTAAGAAGAAACCTGGCAGGACGATCGCTCCGTAAGTATTTGTAATTTTTTCCAGTAACCACTTGTAAATTGGCCATATTTTGTATAAACTATTATTTACTGTATCTGTTTAGCTGTAAGTTTTCCTAAAATAAATAAATAACTTTCGAATATCTACTAGGGTAGGTAGTTTTGTTTTAGTGAGCCTATATTGTCCCTCGTCTGGGTAAGGGTGACACTTAACTCCTAAAAATCGTTCTATCTCTACAAGTCACCATAAAGTGACAGGGACAACGTTAGACTTTACAGTGGCTTAAATTTGAGTTGCTTTTGAGAATTCGGCAGTGCAGTAAATTCACAAAACTTGGTATTTTTCAATCCGTCAGCGCAGCCTTGTTCAGAGTAAGTTGGATTGCAGATTGCAGTGCAACTAGATTCGTCAGTTTCCGCATTTCATAGAGATTCTCGTTTGTCTGACCTTTGAAAACAAAGATACCCGGTATTCTGAGAATAGATTGATTGTTTTAACTTTTGGAGGTCCAATAGCCAGCCGTGTTGCACTTCTATTGATTTTATAAATGTTTCAAGCTGAAACTGAAATAAATACATCGAACGTCGTGATTAAGAATTGGCCATTCAAAAGCATTTGTAACTTTATCATTGCATGAAAAACATCACAAAAATGGTATAATATCAAGATAATTTTACACGTTTGCATGATGTAAGATGTATAAATATATTAAGGAGCAGGTAGGTACAAATGCTTCTCGAAATCTTTTAATTATATATGATTAAATACTGACTTCATATTATTCATTGGCTTAGGAGGGTATTCATATTTTAAGTATGTTTTGTTTAGGTTTTTCATGAATTGGTTCACTCTAGTTACCGAGAACAGGTTAAGTATTAGATGATGTTATATGTTTCCTATGTTAATCTATTGTTACAGTCAAACAACAATGGACAAACTCACCCTCACAGTGAATCTCATAACGATGGCAGATTACGAGCGCCATCACTACGACAAAGAACTGCTCGCAAAGACAGGTAACGAATATGATTGTACAGTACATTAACACTAATTAATTAAATCAACGCCCGACTTCGTAGCCCTTATAGAGTTAACTTTGGAAATTATGTTATTCAATCACACGCCCCCAGATCTCGCTGCTAAATGTAGTTGAAAACTTTTCGCTATTACGTTTGATCTTGACCAGAGAAGTTTGCCCTGGTTCTGTTAACTTAAGATTAATCGATATTCAAGCTTGATTTCACTACAACTGGAAAAGCTCTACAGAGCTTTAAGTTCGGTTGTTTATTTCGCGTCGATAGTTGGCGTGGAATTCGATATCTGTTGTTGCCCTCAACGAGAAGCAATTCACGCCGACTCGAGTGAAACAATTTTAACACATTTTATTTTGATACTGAAACTACATTTTGTTTTTATTTCATTAACAAGTTCCGGAACCGAATGTCTAAAAGAAAATGGTTCTCATTCCATTTCCGACTGTAGCATTTGCAAAAAGAAGTGTAGATAGTGTTTTTTTTTTTTTAGAAAATGTAAAGTTTTTCTGCTATAATATGGATTTTATTTCAACCTTACCTCAGCAAAGGCGAGCCCCCGTAAATGTAATGAGTCCATTACCAATAATGGGCTCATAAACGAACCCTTTAAATTCGTAAAAACTTTGTGCCTGATAGGTATCTGTAATGACCAGTAATATAATTAATGACCAAACGAGGCCGATCTATTAGTACCAACTAGATTCTAGATTCTCAAATTACTGGCTTTATCACAATTGACAAATCAAACGATAAATTATAGTAAAGTTACCAACTGGAACGTCCTTTATGGACGTTTCAACGGCTTGCCGTTAGCGAACATCGACCAAAGACTTATTACTGACTTATTGAGGCTATATCGAGGGATAGCTTCCTGTGCACATTGTGAGCATCCTGTGTTCTTTGCCAGTACTCTGTACCTACATTATATAAGGACCTACGTCATAAATCTTGATTAATGCTCGTAATTATGTTAAAATATTGCCATACGTATAATTTCAACTTTTAACGAGTTCGTTCATAGCAATATTACTTTTATAATTACAAAAAGTTATTTAATAAATATGTCGCACATAATTAATAATTTAATTTTACTGCTTTTTGTAAACTTTGTGTGCTTAGGCAGCCGAAACAGGTCGTTTTGAACTTGGGGCAAACACCTATGATAATTTTCATAATGGGACTTCTGTTATTATTTATTTAAATACTTTGTTTTGCAAATAAACTAAACCTTAAACCGACACTGAAACAAAATGTTGGCCATGAAATAAATATTTATGAAAACAAATTAGAAGTAGTGGTGCCTTGTGTCTCGGAAAGCACGTTAAGCGTTGGTCCCGGCTGTCATTCGTGGATCTTTGACAGTCGTTACGAGTCGTCAATAGCCCGAAAGCCTTGACAACCAGTCTTACTAAGGGGTATCGTATTACCCAGTAACTGGGTTGTGGAGGTCAGATAGGCAATCGCTCCATGTAAAATACTGGTTTTCAGATGCAACCGGTTAGACTGGAAGCCAACCCCAACGTAGTTGAGAAAAGGCTAGGCAGATGATGGATGATGAATTAGTAGTAGTGGTAGGTAGGTTAGAGTTAGTACTATTTCATTAAAAGTTCAGGACACGACTCGCAAAAGTACCAGCTGATCTGAATGTATAGTATACCTAATTGAACGAGTGGTACATTTGCATATGTATAATTTGTTTGGCTTCTATTCAGCTGTGTCTCTCTCTTGTACCTACTAACACTCAGTGTAAACAGGAAAATACTCTTTCACGAGCTTAACTCCTTTGATCTCACGAACTCATCGCAAAAAACACAATAAATAAACAACCGCTAGAAGCGACAGCTAATGTACGTATAATGAAGTTCGTTTGATAGTAAAAGTTTTAATGTAAAACCTCGTTGTGGCCTATATAAAGGATGAGTTGTTTAAACTTCGTTTTAAATAATTAATATCAATTAATTAATCCATCAGGCTAGACTACTACACACTACATCAGTAATCCATTTGTGCATTACTGTTAAAAGATCTTCTATCTCGTGCTATCGTAACTTGGACAAACATAAATACCTAAGCGAAGAAATGAACTTTGAAAGTCAAATGAGTCGGTTATACCTACATTTAATAAAATAATTTTTGTTCCCCGTGGAAATGCCAATAAATCTGATGGCCGATAAATTAATTTGTCCCGTGAACTGATGAATGGACGTGGGGAATATGGATTTCAGAGGGAATTATTGTGGCAGATAATTTAATCCCAAATAGGTACATTGCGGCGCTAAATGATGGACTTATTTCGTATTGCTGGTTGCTGGTAACACTCATTTGATTTGTTTCAGCGGAGCAAGTCGGCATTTTAGACGTCAACCCAGCAGCCGACTTGGAGCAAATGCGCGGCCTCATTCAGAACATGATGAAAGAATCTCAAGCATACTCGAACCTCACCGACTGGTGGTTTGTCGACTGTGAGTTTTTCTCCCGTTGCTTCTTTTTGGATGTAGCTATTAGGCATTTCGGTACCTGACATGTCGGAGAGAGCAGCGTGTGTATTTGTATACCTACTTTGATTTTCCTTATAAGAATATCTTTAAACGCACGCACAACACACCTGCTTTTCTTAAAATTGGCAGGCGATGTAAATTCGTCATTATAAATATATAATGGTGATGATGAACAACTCTTTACCAAAACCTCTATTCAACATCTTCAAACTTAAAGAGCCCCTCGATGGACGAAACGCAGACATGTTCTCTCGTACCCCCATTATTTCTAAAGTATGTCAAGTGTATTTACCTATAGTAAAGTATAGTAAGTGTATGCTTATTTAATTTAACTCTGTAATACATAGATATAAAATTCTCGTTTCATATATTCACCATATAAATCTAGAATTACCTTTTTTCAAACAATCAGGAAGGTTAGACAATTTACAGGTTGTGCGATTGAAAAGAAATTCCAAATAAGAATTCATAGCTTTTCGCATTCATTCGGAAAAGAGTCGGTACCTGATTAAAATATACCTTTATTGTTCGGCTTTTGTTTTTTTTTTTTGGCAAACATTTAAAATTCTACGACATGTAGGTATGAGTTTTACTTTCAAAATTATTTAATATGCCTATTATGTAACCATATATTTAAAATTCAATACCTACACAGTACGCGACCGTTAATATAGTTAACCCCGTTTTAGAAAAACTTCGGCTTTGTACGTTGTCCTCTCTAATACCCTTTGATGTGGCACTGGTACGCAGTGAATATTAAAAAATCGGTTCATTGCCAGCTGTAACAGCAGAGCGGTTCTTCCGCATCGACAAGGCGCAGGAGAACCTCCACTACCCGGCGGACATCGGGCACGACAACATCTACATCCTGGACGCGGCGCCGCACACGCCGCACACGCCGGACACCGAGTCCACGGCGCAGCCCGACACCACCGCCACCGGCTCGCTGGAGCGCACGGCCGCGTCCGTGTCGCTCGACACCACCACCGGCCTGTCCGTGTCGCTCGACATCTCGCAGAGCGTCGACACGCCCAGCGCGGCCGTCTCGCTTGACGTGCCCGAGTCACATCCTTGGTAAGTTTATTTACTCCAGTACTTACGCAGCCAGACCCGACCTACCGACTAGATTCACTAATTTTTCAGCATTTGGGACCAGTGTATAGTGACAACTGCAAAAGTATGAGATAGTAAATTGACCTTTATTAACATTTATAAATATTTTTTTTTTTACAATATTATGGTAGGTAGTCAAAAGAAATGTTTACTACGGATGTTTACTTTTAGCATGAACAAAAACAACCAACCTGAAGTCTGCTTTAACAAAATCAACACAGATAACAAAGAGACTAAAGCGTTGAAGTAGAAATGGTAAGTGTTCACAAAATTTGAGAACATTTGCTATTTCAAAGCTTTAATGTGAATCGCTGGATGCACCATTTAATCTGATGCTGTCGTGGGACGGCAAACGAAACTCCCACTGGTCGCGCGCCGGGCGCTATTTCAATTAAACCACCCACTGCGTGGAACTGAACATTCCAAAACAAAGCTGGAATGTACTTAGACCTAGTTTAATGTCAATCTAGTAAAAATAATAACTTTTTCTTGTCATACGTTTTTATTATGCGTTTCTAAAAGGAAACCACCTTACCACCATAACGTCAGCAGTGGCCTTCTTCAAAACCAATCCACTTGAATTTTTCACTCTTAAAAAGTCAGTCAAGCCGCGAAAGGAGCAAGAAGCTAGTGAAGCTACTTAAATAAATATCCGATTTCGAATAAATCTGGATAATTTCACGCGTGACTTGCGATCTCATCCAACCTTTTGGTTGACTTCCTTTTGGAAAATAAGGAAGTTAGAAAACGTTTTCCTACCTCAGCATCTTCAATGAATGTATTTTTAGAATGTTGCTTCGGGTTTTACGGGAACTCACCTAAGAGGTTTCTTCAACACAGCAGAACACATCAGCTCCACTAGCTGCATTGAAAAGTGATGGAATCTTTATTGTGCATATTTCGTGCGGTTCGTAACGACAGTTTAAATTACAAAACAGTGAATCGGGTCTCGGCAGTCCAGCGCGGTCGTCGGAAGAGTTGCTATCACCTCAAACGCCACCTACAAGCGCGGTGCCCACGGTTCCCACGACGCCGGTGTCGGTCCGGCCGCCGTCGCCGGAGCCGGCTCCGCCCAGCCCAGGCAAGCGGCCGGTGCCGGCTCCGGCGAGCCCGGGCACGCGGCCGGTGCTTCCTCCGCTAAGCCCGGGCACGGCGCCGGCCGAGCCGCTGTCGCCTCCGTTGTGCACCAGTCCGCCCGCCAAAGACCACGAGCCCACCACCGACTCAATAGCGCGGTTTAAAACGTGAGTACGTTCACTTTTATCACCTAACCACGTCGTTGTGTGTGCGCCTAGATTTTAGATGCAATGTATTCATTTGAACGAATTTATAACGCCGCACTGAATCATACAGGTGTAACATAGTAGAGGCGCACGTCCGCGCGGCTCGGGGGTGGTGATCCCCGAGGGGGCTCCGAGGGTCACTCTAATAAGGATTAAGATGCTACTCGGTTCGACGAGCCCTCTTTGTAACCTTTAGCTGTAGTCACGGTTCAAGATTAGTTAAATAGCACTGTGTTATTAGTTATTAATGAAACCTTTTGTTTAGCAAATGAAAAATAAGGTAGCTGGATCGAAATATTTTATTAGAAACGTGTGCGTGTGACAAATAGAAATTGCACAATTTTCTTGTTAAGTTAACTAGTCCGTGACGCGACCGCTATAGATCTATAGATCTGAAATAACAATGTGTGATCACTATCTGTTTGGAGTACCGCACAAGTACGGGCATTGAAGCACGGTGCACAGATGTTTGAAACTGAAATCTGCACTCTATCTCTTCTTTCTTCTATTGCATGCAGCATTCATGAAAAATTGTTTGGACTTGAGCAAGAAGTGTTTGGCTATAGGTGAGACTTTATATGGATGGTTTTAGCTATAGAGTAGTTTTAGTATCTCACATCGACTGACTGCTTCATTAGCTAACTTCTACTAACATTGATCGATCACTTTTTCTGCGCCACTTTTAAAATCTTTCATTTTTAATTAATTTTGATGGATGGGACTTCTATTTAGATTGAAATTTCGGTATTTTCTCTAAAATGATTAATAAAAACGCACATTTTCTAGTCACCCTCTGTTAGACTATGAAGAAGATTATTTTATGAAACAGTCGGTATTATTTAAGCAGCTGTAAATAAAATATTTAAGTAGCTACCCAAGCAACAACCAAGAATATAGCTTTCCTTTTTATGCAGCTCGTATATTATAACAATAATTACTACCTAAACTCATAATGTACAGTATAAGAAGCTACCAAAATAATCGAATTCAATAGATAACTTTATTGATGCAACATAAAGTCCATGTCATGTTCTTGCGTATGGATATTACCATACGCAAGAACATGAAAAGTTTACGAGGCGTAGGTACGTCTGTCGTTGCCTTAGAACGACTCACAGTTAAGTAATCCACGACCACCACACCAAGCCTAACAAGATGTCTCGATTTTATTTATCTTCTCAAACTTATTCAGTTTGTGCAGGACAAAGTAAAACTTTGACATTGTTTCAGAAATTTATTGGAAAAAACATCTGACGCTCTGCTCAAAGCGGCCAAAGTCGGCGATCTGAGAATGGTGAGAGAAATGATTCAAAGACATTTTCTTTTCATGCGATTTCCCTGATCAAGTATACCAAACAAATGTTTTTTTTTTTACATTCGATAAAAGCTCCAAACCTGAACAACACAGGAGACGTTAATTTTCTTTTAAGGTGTAAATCCTGTTCGTCCCTCCCTGTTGCACAGATAAATTAGTTATAAAATCGTTATTAAATCGCAGCGTTTTGCACCGCATTGCAATAAATAATAATTAATGCCGTGACCGTGCGTATGTATGTCCGTGAGTACTTCTCGACCCTCGTAACATGTTAAGCAGGCCATAAAGAATAGTAAATCGTGCGGCTAGTTTTACTAGCGATCGGCAGCTATAAAGTTTACTCATGTCGTTGAAGATAAAACAAAGAAGGAAACACCTCTGTGACAGACGGACAAGGAAGTGGTCTTATATGTTTCAGTTTTTACTTTTATGTACGGACCCTTATCATTATTACCAGCCGTTTTTGTTACTCTGCATCTCCTGCTGTATGTTGCCAGTCTTTAAGAAAAGAGTCGAGCTCGTCCCGCCATCTCCTCCTGGACTTGTCGCGTTGCCGTTTGCTGCTGTTAGGGCCCCACTATGTTTTTATTTTAGCCCATCGCTCCTCCGACTTGCGACAGATGTGGCCGGCCCAAAATAACGGAACCCTAACAGTGGTCTATTAACGGTTCAGATGAAAGACTTGCACGCGGCGGGGTACTCGCTGCTGTCGATCGACGCGAGCGGGCAGACGGCGCTGCACGTGGCGGCTCGCTACGGGCACAAGGAGATCGTGAAGTACCTGATCGCGTGCGCGCCCACCGCCATGCTCAACATGCGCGACAACGAGCGCGGCCAGACGGCGCTGCACAAGGCGGCGGCGCACAAGCGGCGCGCCGTGTGCTGCATGCTGGTGGCGGGCGGCGCCTCGCCCGCGCGCCGCGACCGCGCCGGCCTCACGCCGCGCCACCTGGCGCTGCGGGCCGAGGACCACGACCTGGCCGCCTACCTCGAGAGTCAGTATACGGCCCACGTCACGCCCCACTAACACACCCCCCGATACCATCGAAGGCATTCAGAACGAAAACTCTCTTAGGTACATTCAAGATCGACGTAAAACCATTACCAATACTTTAATTTATACTTTATAACAATCAGATAAGAGCTATATTGAAATGAATTACTAATGGTTTTACGTCGATCGTGAATTTCCTACCTCATACCTAACCTACTACCCTGATAAAGTGGAAAAATAAAGTTCCAAATAGGATCGAATGCATTCAGAATCAAACTCTCTTAATATTTTCAGAATTCCTATCGAAAAGTAGAGCAATGTTTCCACTGTTCTACATACTTGAACGGAAATTAAACACACTATGGTATAAATATTCAATGTCCTTTTTCAGGTCAGGAACATTTCCAATTAGTGTCTGAGGATTTAGAAACTGCCGTTTAAAAATTCGAATACGTTGACCGCGTTCTCGGCATGGAAGAAAACTATCGAGCAAGCTCGCACTACCAAACTCTAGTGATATAGTGATAACATGACTTTATTGATTGAAACACCAAAGTGATATTCAGATCTGGTGTAGAATTATAAAAAACTTTTCATTATTACCTAAAATAATCATATTGAAAGAGTTAACATTAATCATAATTATATTTTCGACATAAATTATTATAATATATTCAATTAATTTATTGAATTTAGTCGCTGTAAATGTTACAGATAAATAAATCAGTTTATAACCTACGAAATATTTTAATTAAATATTACAATATTATCATAGAGCTTTTAAAATTTAATCCATTAAGGTAATCCAAGTTTGTTCTTTTACATTTATTATCTTTGCTGTAACATTTATAGTTGTAGTTAAATAATATGAATTTAGAATAAACATTTATAAGGTGAATCTTTTAGCATTTTGTTTTAAATTTTTCTCTTTTCTATTTTAAGGAGTGAGTGTTTTCATGAACTATGAAACTGCTCTGAAGTAAAAGTGTGTGCCTTTCCCGTATGTTGTATAGACAACAAGACAATGGAATGTATCCCTCACTTCAATATGAATACAAAAATGAAAAACTGCAACCTGAAATGGTATACTGAACATGATAGCTGTCACAAATTGTGAATGCAGCGGTTTGCTTGAGACTGATTTGCAGTCTAAAGAAATCCCAAGCTGTAGTTTATATCTGGACCGTATTGTATATTGGCTTTAAAACGGGTTCTATCACTCAAAATTTTGCCAGAGGAAACACATCTTTTGTGTTTTATGTTAACATATTAAAAAGCGAATGTTTCATGCGAAATGTCTGTTATCTGAACATGTCAAGAGTGTGCGTCAAACATTAGAAGATAATGCGGAGGGATACATTCACGATGTCGACCTTTTGTGTTCTGTCAAAAGAACCTTTCTAAGTACTTGTATATTTTAGAATAAATTTTACATCGCTTTACAGACGATTCGCCTTTCCAGATTTCCTTCTAAATTACTTCAATTATGAATCCATGGGACCTTAACATACTCTTACTCTACGGAATGATAAGTGTTTGTGATAATGAGAAACTTTCCTAAGCGATTTATTCATCTTATGAATGCCTCTGTGGACCCCAATGAGTATAGTTGTGATAGTACAATGTTTGTGTAGTATGTTGTGTTGCCAATCATTTGTTTTACGTACTTTACATCAATGTGACTTCGTTATTTTGATAAAGCTATACTGTTTACTCGATGATTAGGCCTAATTACTTAAATATTGTTATGTATTATATTTTTGTTTTTTGATGCAATATTTCTTGTATAAGTGTTCTAATATTCTTATTATAGTCTTCGGCAATAATAATTTAACGTCTAAGGCTAAACTTTATACTACTGAGTTGTACAATACTGATATAATCGGTGTTGTATCTATTATGATCTCAGTATTTGTATGTATCCGTATCACGGTGTAATGTTTATTTCTGTACGTCATAATAATGAACGGTTATGAGTATATTGTAATACAGTTTTAGTTGTTTGGTATCTCATACTACGTTAATATAAAGTTAAGTGCACTCACTTGTGGAACGCTAGCTCGTACGCGCGGCGAGCGCGCGCTCGGCGCTCGCCGCTCGCCGCGCGTCCTGTTGTTATTTATTATCTCGTCTAACTATCTCGTGAATGATTTATGCGTTTGTACGAGTTTGGATCGCTAAGTGTTGTTTATGTCTATTATGCCAATACCTCTACTAGTAGATGTACCTAATAGTTTAGTGTTTATCGAATTTACTCGTACTACTCGCTGACAAGCGAACAATGAAAGACAAAGCTGTGAGAATTTTGGTCGTAATGTAAAAATGTAAGTTCATTTATATCGTAAGTGAAACGATATGCAACATTATACATAACACTGTTTTGTGAGTTTCTTAATTTGTGATTGTAGATAGACGTTTTTGATATTTAACATAATATTATGTAGAGAATTAACTCGTCGTGTTGAAGAGTTGACTTCCACCTTCGGGCTTGTTACAATGGCTTAAGTATCTCAGCTGTATCTAACATCGGAAGTACTATCCCTCTGAAGCCGTCGACGCTCTTCAACAAAATTTGATAACATTTAATTCATGTGACATTGGGTAGATAGTAAATTATAATCTACGCGTGTGACGTCTTTATATTAATATTTAAAAGTGAGATATTATAATTATAGAGCCTATATTTGTGGGCGCCAGTTTAATCTTTAAATCGTTAGTGATACTTTTCCTATGAGATATTATTATACTTAGTCTTGTACATACTGTAATGGAGGCCTTCATTCAAGTAGTATATCGTGACACTTTACGCGATTAGTAATTATATCTCATGACCAAGTTCTGTCTAAGAAAGGAAAATGAATATCACTAGGTTAAACATTTTGAGCTCTTACATGAGAGCTGCTTTTGGATCGAATATTTACTAGATTTATGAGGGAAATCCACTATTGTAATACTTACCTGTGTTGCATATTTTTTCATGCTGGACCTTTATATGCCTTCTATGTATCGTCAGTATGCAAGGTGTGACATTATTACGAGAAGATTTTTTACAGGCCATTATTTACACGCTACTAACGAGAACAAGCAAAATATTAACACACAGTAATAGTGCAGCAGTTGATTTTGATGACAACCTTTATAAACAAATTATTATTATTCTCTCTCTCTAGTAACATATTTTTATATCACTCATAAATTCAGGATTTCCTAAAAACACATTAAAGTACTATTATTTATATATTTTTTAATTAATGTGATTTATGGCCTTCAAAATATCCACCCCTTATAATATTACACCCTGTATAAACTTGCCCAACGATATAATTTGTACTGCGACTTGCCTGCAGGCGTCGACGAATAGGTGCCTACACGTTAGCAAGCTATTAATTATGCGTAGGAGTATAAAACTCGGATACCAAGGCGTACACCTGGTCGGCACGTGGACTACATTAATTCATAGGGAGACCTTTTCGTCGTGATTCTCTAATGCTGGCACTACACTTGGCGTATTTGCGCAAATATTCACGTTACTTCTTTAATATTTATTTTGTATCACTAACACGAATATTTTACCAAATACGCCAAGTGAACTGCCAGGATAACAGGTTGTGTTGATACGAGTATACTGATTAGGTATCTGTTATAGATCTTTGTTATTATAGCCAATGTGTAAATGATGAATTATTATACTATTAGTGAATTTATTCCAGTATTTAATAAATACTGATGTTTTTTCTTTAAGTTTGAACTATTTCCCTAAGCACATGCAGCATTCCATTCAAACTCTAGATGCCTATGCCTTTATATATGTTCTACATTTCTTCGTCTTTCACTGTAATGACACATTGATAACAACATTGATCGACAAACTATTCTGCAAAATGATTAACGAAAATTACAATAAGGTACCTTAACATTTTACATGATTACTTTACTTTTGGGGTTCCGTATCCAAATAAACAAACAACATTTATCATAGTCTACTTTTGTGAAATAAAAAAGTCGTTAATCTTATAAATGCAAACAAACTTAACATTTTCTTTTTTTTTTCCTAATGATATCCCTTGAATTGTTTCCACCATTCCACCAACCTTTTTTCTACTAAGTCTTCTTTCCCTGACTCATAAATGTCGTCTTACATCACAGTATCAACACAGCATTCTTTTTGCCAGGTCTTCCATCATTAAATGCATGTTACAACAGTTCACAAGCATGTACGGTTTCAAAATTTCGGACGCGATAGACTACCTACTTTCACATATTATGTATGTAATTACAGTTTGATTTTTTAGCTGGCAACTTTTTCGACATATTGACGAGACGGAACCCCTGGCAAGTGATCAAACTCGCATTTTCGAACTTTTTTGAGCGTAATATTATGTAAACAGAATAGACCCCAGAGATCCTGCGCATGCTGTGGCGATGATTGCGTTTTATCGTTAAATATTATGAATATTTTATTGTAACTTTTCATTGATGATTATATCACCTAACACTTATATAATTATAACAAACAAAATAATCAAAGTCACAACAGCGTACCACCGAGCACACGTGCCGTGGTCTATTCAAATGTTCCTTTAACGTGTGTACTTATTAAGGTAAAATGTATTTTAATCTAATAAACTGTAGTATATAATGTAAAAGACACAATCTTGTATAAATTGGCAGCTGCGACACATGTCGCGAGTGTATGATGGCGCTACATCAATATGTATGTATTCACTGTGAGGTTAATTAAATGATTAATAGCTAATTTCGTTTCCTCCTAATTCTGCTCCCAAGTTTGCTAAGTCCCCATAAATTTATATTTCACTTACGTTCATATTAGATTGTTCTGGTACATAACTGCTTTGACGAAGTTATAAATCTTAATTGCCCCAAGATACGAGTACAAGTTGGATGCCATAAATAATACTAACACAGTAGCTGATACGTGAATTATCACTAAATGTAATACATTTGTACGCAATAAACGTGCCGTTCTAATATAAGCATTTGTGCCCATTAACAACAGTACTCGGAAGTTGGTTATTCCTTCGATTTTGCTATTAACCGGAACAAAAAGTAAATATAAATAGTTAGTTTCGCAAAGCATTACAAATTGTTGCTTTGTAGTTGTAAAGTCTATCTTAGAAGGGAAAACACAGATGGGGTTAGAAGCTCCGTAGCACGATGTAAAGTAGCGAGCAACACGGCTCGAGAAGATCGTGCCGATAAGCTGCAATATCATTCGCTACCATCACCCCGCCGCCGGCTCTCCTCGACCTTCCTCGCCGAGATTAAATGCATGGTGCGTCATCTCATATAAACTTAATCCGTATGAACCCTGCACCGATCATGTGAACACATACAAAATATGCATTAGCCGATAGTTGGGGGAAATTTGCTCAATATCTGAATTTATATGACAAGCTATCTGTAGATAACACTTACGAGTACATACTTCCCTTGTCAAAGCTTTAAATCTCTTGTTCGAAGAATGTTCTGTCTACCTCATAGTAATTACATACATATGATAAGGAAGTGCAATAAATCATAAATTATTATAAATCCCCAATACGAGTATATTATAGCCTTTTTCAAAATAGTTTACCAAGGAAAATCATAATGATCTATTTAAGTAGGTACTTTTACGAAATGTGTGTAACAGCACCATCTACTTATTCAATTACTCTGTAGTACCAAACTGGATATTATTATGTAAACTATTGAAAATTAAATGGTAATAAGTAAAACTAGAGTTTTGAGAGCACTCATTTCAATGTAAGTATGTACATGATACTTATTTTTGCACTCAATAAAGTCACTATTTTAAATAAAATTATTAAAATCAAGTACACTGAAAGAACAATAAATAAAGTACGATCTAAGTTGAGTTTCATTTCACCTTCCAATATTAATATTTAATCATGCACTACCAACTTATCCGAAAATAAGAACGGATGAACAAAGTCTTTTATTATGGTAGGTACTCAAAGCAAAGTTCTTTGCATGCTGCTCGAAACTGTAAAGAGATGAGTACAAGAAACATAATTAAACAAAGTGTAACTACACGTATTTTACCCTGATTTATATTCTATTCGTTGCGTTTAGGCAGACGAGTTGTAAACTCACGATGTCTTTCGCTCATTCATTTGTGAACTTATATTTAGTTTAGAAGAGAAAGGAGATGTGAGACCAGCAAGACTGCCTACAATTACCCAAGTACTTTAATCTCTATTCTGAAAGGGTACAGCCAGGACTTCAAAAGAAGCACCTAGCATAAATAAAACGCGGAAAATGTTACAGTAATTATAAATTCTTTAAAAGAATTTTAAAACATGAGTTGATCCTCTGATAATTATGTATTATAAAACAACCGTAATCATAAGAAACAAGGTATTACAAATCCGGTTGCAGTTACTAAGATAAGGACGTGTTGCACAGCGGTATCAGCTAAGACAGCGCAGCAGCCTAACTGTTGTAGCTAGAGTTACTACGTCAGCCACGCCGTAGCAGCTAAGTATGCTACGGCTACTAGGGTATGTAAACTCGAGCGGAAATTAGCAACTCGCGTTCTGGCGTGCTAAAAGTTTGATATTGGCTATTCGATATCTCCGCCGGCAATCAGGTGAGAGAGATCTCACCGTTTTCGAGATTCTAGATTTTTACGATCGAATTTTCGCCTACTTTTTGAGATAGGTACCTAATTGGTTTTTTAACAAAAGCTCTTAAACATAATTAAAATGAAAACTACACCTACTTAGGAGGGACGAATAAATTGCGCAATATTTTAGACTGTTTAGGGTTAATATTGAAGATCGCGCAAAGATTGAACAAAAGTTTGAACGAGTTTAATTTTATTGCACCATATTTTAATTGCACTGTATAGGATAAGGTTAGCGCAGGTCTTGCTCACACGAAAACATTGAAGCTAAAGCTACGGGTTCCTAGAAAAGCGACGACCGCCCACATAGCCTCCGCAATTTACCGGTGAATGACGTCACTGAAACGTGGTTTATGAAAGTAAGTTGGTGTCTTTCCCAGAGATTTATACCGCTAGATTTACCCTCACCGTACTTAGTAACGCGAAAACGTGTCCATACTGAGAAGAGTGAACCCACATATTATTATATACTGTTTTTTACGGTATCCTGAAAACCGTAAAAGCGGTGACCGCACATAACAGCCGCAATGACGGCTGTCATGAAAATGGTGACATGAAAGATTTAAATTGTTAGATAATTGTTTGGTAATTGTTACCATCAAAAGATAGTCGCATTTATTCGGGTTTCTGTTTCGTTTTGACACCTCTGACACACAATGACGCAGTGACTTGACTTGATTGTCATGGAAACGCTATTTAATAATGTGTGAGCTCATTCTTCTCAGTATGAACTGTGTTTCGAGTGTAGTTGTTAAATCTAATCAGCAAACAAAAAAACAACGTTTATTTATGTATAATCATCTACTCACACATGACGCAACAAATCAGCACACACACCACGCACTCTATAAATCCATTAATTTTGATATTGAAAATGACTTCTCAAGAAGCATAGTGTCCCTTCGCGCACGTTCAGTTACAAAATCTTGTTTTCCCACGAGATTGAATCTCGAAAAAGAGATCGGAGTGCACTCGTTAGCTTCAACACTTGGTTCACTATAGGGATCAATATGCATCCGAATCATTTTTGTAGATGATCATTGATCTGTTCTCAGACTAACACAAATGCACAATGATAGATTAATGTACAGTGCTTTGATTTGACAGGCCTCGTTAAGTCGCTGCGTGATTTTCACTCTCTTCCATACATTTTATTTGAACAATTATTTCATATTACAATGCCAGGGTCACCATTGCTTTGAAAACTGTAAAAAAAAACATTTATTTTTTGGTTTCCGCACGATGTTTTCCTGTGCCACCAGCCAGCGCTGGGGCTCTGTCTCGTATAGGGTCTTAGCATTATGCTGAGCGATGGCCGTTTTGCGTGAATGTGACGCATGTCTACCCCCAACTTGTTATTTTTTATTTTGTGTGTTTATGTTCTTTTTTATTCGTCATGTTTGCCGCAAATAAATGCATTTTCTTTCTTTTCTTTACCATGTGACATCTATCAACCCGCACTGGGCCCGCGTGCCCTCTCACGGAGAGGACGCCTGTGTCCCAGCAGTGGGAACATTATTAGGTTAAATAATTATTTAGCAAATGTAAGTAGCAAATGTAAAGAAATAAGTCGGTCCTACTGGCAATAGGACAAATGACATAAAATTACCTGAAATCGAATATGTACCATTCTACACGTCTGTATATTTGAGTATGTAAATGCATTCAACAACCTGACGTAATTTAAGATCCTTTGGGACAAAGTATAAAGCCTTTTTCCTTGCTACTTTACATTTCAGTGACTATTCAGAGGCAATAAAAACCTTTTTATTTGACCTGCACTTTTCGCTTTTCACCGTACTAACACTCAGCGATCTATTTATAATTCAAGTGAAGAGAAGTTCTAACTTTGCATGCCAACGTATCAGTTTGGGATTTAAAAAACTTACCTAGAATCCATTAGGCCTCTAAACGCTGAATATGTATGTTTCGTATCTAAGTTTGTTGTTTCATAGTTCAGACATTTTATATATTACGCCCTGAGCTCAGTTAAATAAAAACCGATATATCTTTGGGTACCTACCTAAAAGGACGAAACGCGCGAACAAATCCGAAATGTAAATGTTTTATAGACAATCTAGCTGCGCCCCGCGTTGTCACCCGCATAAGTTTCGATCCCGAAGGAATATCGGGATAAAAAGTACCCTGTGTGTTAATCCTGATTATAAACTATATGTGTGCCAAATTTCATCCAAATCCGTTCAGTAGTTTAGGCGTGAAAGAGTAACAAACATCCATCCATCCATCCATCCATACAAACTTTCACATTTATAATATTACACTCTTAGTCTTATAACATTTCATAAATCATATGCCTCTACAGTTATATATTTATGAAACTTGTTAATTTTATAGATAGCTTTGAAATCCAAAATTAAGTTTTCACGATTTAGGTCCTCTAGCAAGGTTTTTATAGCTTAGTTTTCCTAAATCTGTTTGCTCTTTTGTGTCAACAATATCACGCACAATATTCGACTTTATTGCGTTTTTATTTCGCCAGGTTTATGGACCAGTTATTAGATAAGGTTGACTATCTCTAAACGTAGCATAAAACACACGTGCAGTACTGTCCTTTCACAGTTTTTACCTCTGACAGTAACCCAACAGCAACCTTATTACTAGGCGTATAAAGATGACTGATTTTGACAATGATGCAAAACCAGAGGTAAAATGACTGTTAATGGGCTGTACCTACAAGGTAAATACGTCGTACGAGTATATCTCGCTGTACAGTATCATTTAATCCTGCCTTCTGAACCCGTAAAACAACTGCTTGTCCGAGCAAACATATCGCATTATTATACGTACTTTCTAGTCTTATCTTTTGTTAAAATCTAAGCAAACTAAACTAAAAAGATTTTGAATATGACGATCGAAATTAGCGATCTTTATGACGGAATAAGTAACTATTAATTTATAATATTCATTATTAAGTAAATATAACAGTAGGTAACATACAAGTAGGTACAACCAGCGACAAAAGTCTTATAATATTATCTTAATAATTGAGCTAATATTTTATTAAAATCGCGATAAATTTGCGAAGCCTAAGTGCAGCTGAGCGGGAAATACTTACAGAATGCATGAAGACAGATGGGCCAGGATCGTCACACGATGGGTGTCTGAAGATGGGCATCAACCGGGAGGCAGGCCTAGGAAACGCTGGCGTGGCGATCTGGACTCGTTCTTACCAGATTGGCCGGAGAAGACAAAACATAAAGACAACTTGTAAAATATGAGGGATACCTTTGCTTCGCAGAGGGACAACATAGGTTAGTAAAAAAAATATATAACCCTTTCCTATTATATGAAATGATGAAATACACTACCGAATAATTTTGTATCAATTTAGATGGTATGCAAAATTGGCAGTGTCTTGTCGTGTGTGTGTCTCGTTTGTTGCTGACCGTACATGCACAAACACATTTTCAAACACTCATACAGACTTACAGAGTGACAAGTCAATGACGTCACGCGCGCAGAACGAAATTTCCGTAGCAGCCGTAGCTTGTAGCTATCTCGTAGCATGACGACAGTGAATGGGACGAAATTGGAACTAATGTTCCAGAAGTGTCATTTTCTTTTGTAACAAGTAAAGAAGAGCAAATCTGCTGCTAATACATACTAGTTTAATTACCACCATTTGTATCTGCCTGATAACGAAATCATGTTAATCCTCACAAACACGAACCAATAATGGCCTGGTGATGAGGTATTATGAGGTAAGGTATTTTACTAAAAACATTTCTGTTACGAATAACGTCTAGGAAATTATACTAAATAACACAAAATAGCATTTCAATAAATTATTATCTCCTTTATTTTAATGTAATCATATAAATTATATTTTTAAATATTGGAATATAAAAAGTATAAAAACATTTAAAATATAAAAAATAGTAGCCCATCGGTATCAGGAACAGGGTCCAAGCTACCGGTGGTCAGGGCTCCAGAGAGAGGAACCTCCTGACAATGCGAGCCGTGTCCAGAAGTAACGCTTTCTGAATCAAGCCCTTGATCCAGCTGCCCAACGAGAGCCTCCTCAGGTGTTGGTCGAGGCTCTTGGCTATTAAGCCATTGGCTGTCACGACTATCGGCACAATGATCGCTGAGTCCACATCCCACATGTCAACAACCTCGCGAGCCAAGTCAAGATATTTGATCAATAAATTAGTATTATTAGTACAACAATTATTATCATCGAAAGAGTATCAACAGGACAGTAGTACTAAGCCTATGCAGTATGAGGTAAATGTACCAATACTCGCCGGGTTTCGAAATTCACTGACTTTGAGGAACTGCTGTGTGAAAACCATTTCATTTAGTGAAACTTTTTACATAATGAAATAGATAATTTATCCGATATTCTAAATAAGTAATTCAATTCTATAATTTAGTGTGATGATAACTACTTATTTAAGAAAATGCAAAAAAAGGGCGATTTATACCAGTAGTCGTCTGATTTGTACTATTACTCATCAAAAGGACCCAGTAGTCGTCAATATTTAATGCGAATATGAACTCTAATGTCTTGTACATAGAGTTCAAAATAAGAACACATTAAAAAAATGTGATTATCTTTGATATGAGTGGCAAGTCTAAGAAACAAAAGGTAAGTAGAAGATCCAATCCCAAGAAATTACTAAAGGTTGTTAGCAGAGCAGGTTGGTAATAAAAACAGCAGGATAACTTAAATTCTAATATATTTTTTGCTTAGAATCACGGAATCAGTTTTTATCAGAATCAATTTTGACTTGAAAACTTCTTTTCGGTCGGTGTACTGCCCGATGTAAATATTGAACTTGCCATAAGTTCAATATTTTTCACCATCAAAAACATGTAAGATTCCAACCGCTAATAACTACGATAATTTCAATGCTACAGCAATGGTTGAGCATTTAAAAGATATGTCATATTTGCACCAATTTTGAGTCAGGACATAATTTGCCTATAATGTCACATCAAGTGCACACGCACGCGCGCGACCTTCGTTTTCACTATGAGTCGAAATTCCAATTCGTATAGCGCAAAAAACATTATAAGTTTAAACGGTGATTCTGGTGCCATTGTCTGGAGTTGACAAAGCACTGAAAGCACTACCACAACCTACGGACAAACAACAAAAAAATATTGGCCGAAATGGGATTAAAAATGCATTTGGGGTTGACAATAGCAAATTAATTTCAGATTATGTCTTATATAAACCGTAAATCTGACCAGAAACGAAAAGAATCTCAAACGAAGTAAGCTTGCATCATAATGAACGGAACTGGCCTTAAAAGTTCAGTGCCGAGTAAATGCAATACGGCAGTATCAGAAAATAATTATATACAGAAAAAAGTTTATGATGTCGTCTCATATCGGCCGTAAATCTGCTCAAGACTGAAAAATGGGTCTCCGATGTTTCATCGAAAAGAAATTGCCAAATTATCACTTCCCAAAAAGTTTGTGCATAATTTCATTTGCCAAATTATTACTTAGAGTCTGTCTATTGAAAGCTGAGAGTGAAAAAGAGCGGCAAATTTAAAAAAAATAGGTCGGGTATCCCCAGATCAACTAGGAAAAAACGTATTTGATACTTGAATATATAAGTACAGAATATTTATTTTTGTTTTTTGGAATAATAGGAAAGCACAAAGGAAAAAATTGTGTAGATAAGCGTTTATGATCTTTTGGTTGTAAGTCACATAGAAATTAATATTACACAATAATTTATGTTATGTAGGTCATATTTTTTTAAATATTTGATTAAGTAGGTACTTATTCTAATTCTATGCATTAATTAATAATAATAATAAACTATACGGCGCAAGCCAGTATTGCTTGATACTAATGATCGCATGGAAGTATGGCAGAGTAAGGAGCTTCACGGACGTTTTTACCGGGCCCTACATGGACCCGATGTAGATCTACTAGCGTCCGTAGCCTGGCTGCGTTTCGGTGACCTCTTTGGAGAAACCGAAGGTTTTGTCTGTGCAATTATGGACGAAGTTATGATGACGAACAATTACCGGAGATTTATTGTGAAAGACGGCACGGTTGACATCTGTCGGGCATGCCACCGGCCGGGAGAATCAATCAGGCATATTATCTCCGGGTGTTCTCGTCTAGCTAACGGAGAGTACTTGCATAGACACAACCTGGTAGCCAGGATAATCCATCAGCAACTTGCTCTGAAATACAGCCTTGTGGAATCTGAGGTGCCGTACTACAGGTATGTGCCCGACCCAGTTCTCGAAAATGGATATATCACATTGTACTGGGATCGATCCATCATCACTAACAGGCTTATTGTTGCCAATAAGCCCGATATAGTGGTGGTGGATCGATCAGAGCGGCGCGCAATGATTGTTGACCTAACCGTCCCGCATGATGGGAACCTCGTGAAAGCCGAGAAAAATAAACAAATCAAGTATCTTGACTTGGCTCGCGAGGTTGTCGACATGTGGGATGTGGACTCAGCGATCATTGTGCCGATAGTCGTGACAGCCAATGGCTTAATAGCCAAGAGCCTCGACCAACACCTGAGGAGGCTCTCGTTGGGCAGCTGGATCAAGGGCTTGATTCAGAAAGCGGTACTTCTGGACACGGCTCGCATTGTCAGGAGGTTCCTCTCTCTGGAGCCCTGACCACCGGTAGCTTGGACCCTGTTCCTGATACCGATGGGCTACTATTTTTTATATTTTAAATGTTTTTATACTTTTTATATTCCAATATTTAAAAATATAATTTATATGATTACATTAAAATAAAGGAGATAATAATTTATTGAAATGCTATTTTGTGTTATTTAGTATAATTTCCTAGACGTTATTCAGAAAGCGGTACTTCTGGACACGGCTCGCATTGTCAGGAGGTTCCTCTCTCTGGAGCCCTGACCGCCGGTAGCTTGGACCCTGTTCCCGATTCCGGTGGGCTACTATATTTTATATTTTTAAATGTTTTTTTTATCCTTTTGTTTATAAAAATATTTAAAACTGTAATTTGTAAGTATTTAAATGAAATAAAGGAACTAATACTATGTTCTGAACTATACTATTAATACTATTTTTTCTTCTATGAAGACTTCTATAGCAGAAAACCTAGGAAACTGGATTACAAAAATAATAACACAGATTTTTATACAAATATGTTTAATACAGAATTATATTCAAAAAGTTACGAATCATAATCGAAGTCTGATTCGAGGAATTCAATCTCACCAAAGCAATCTTCACTGTCATCATCACTATCACTGTCATCGCCTACGTTAATAATAAACGGTTCTATTTCATTCTCTAGTATTCTGTCTTTTTTTTATACTCATTTTTAACACGAACAACATGGTCTATACATTTTTCCCACTCATTTGGAGAAATACTAGAAAATGATCTGTAATAAGTTTTTCAATTTCTTTAGCTGGTACTCCTATATTTTTGCTTGCGATCTTGCGTTTAGCTAAACTCCATATCATCTCAATCGGGTTCAGATCACAATGATATGGCGGTAGTTTTAAAACTTCATGGCCATGTTGTTTAAGAAGCTCTTCTGCTTCATACTGGGGTGTGGGTTTGTTCTCATTTACCAGGCAAAGAAGCTCAGCCTTTGAGTAACAGTCTTCATATGGAATTCTATTAATTGCCAACCACTTTTGAATTTCAATTTTTCGGTTTTGAATCGAGGGTGCCTTGTTGATTTGCTTGACTTGGTAACTAGCATTATCCATTATTACCACACTATTTTGTGGTAAATTTGGTATCAGCTTTTCTTGCAGCCATTTCATAAAATTTAAGGCGTTCATGTCATGATGGTAATCAGCCAGCTTCGATTTTGTACTAAATGTCAAGAATGCATTTGGTATGAAACTATGTTCAGATCTTGCATGGACCACTAAAAACCTTTTCCCCATGGAAATCTTATCTGTAACACCACTCACCGAAGGCGCTTGCCACGATTTGTTGATAATTTTGATGGACATAAGTCTGATCTAAAAATATAAGTGGCCTGTTTTCATTTCGCTTCAGAGCAATTGTTCTCAGATATTTGTGTCTCTAAGCTGCTATATCATGGCGTTCAATAAGAACATATCTCTCGTTTCTATTTTTCTTATATTCAAACCCATTTCTAAATAATATCTGCCTCAGTTTTTCCATACAACCAGAAAATTGAATTGATTCCCGGAGGTCTACTAATAATGTTCTCAGAGTTGGTACTTGTTTTTTAACTATGTAAAACTCGTTGACTTTGTTTCTTATAGCATTCATATCAAAGCTATCTAAATTGGAAACAGTAGGCTTGTATCGGCGTTTTTTTCCTGGAGTGTGCCATACTCCATTATTTAATGAACCTTCTTTTTTCACACGCCACAGAGTGCTCATACTAACACCTGAAACAATAGAAGATACAATAATGTAAATATTTCTTGTCTGTCTGCACATCGTAACTTGTGTTACTAGATTAACCAACCATCATACAAAATATGACTTACACCGTGCCTTTGCCCAAAATGTATATACAACAATATAATGTTAATACAACCAGAAATAGGTAATAAGATACACTTTAAGATACTGACCAGGCATAGACGAAATTTTTTCAAGGTATTGTGTTTCAGATTTTAATAAATCAGTTTCTTGCAAGTCTTTCAATTTATCAATTGAAGTACGGATTGCGTGAAGCTTCTTCGGATCATTAATGTATTCGTCTGCAAAAAACATGATTATTGTTACAAACATTTTATTGACGCCACGCGAGTTCTCAACATTTAAAACTACTATGATAGAACAAAACTATAATGATAGAACAGGTCTAATAAAAAAAATCCTGTTTACTTAAAATAGTAAGTATCAAAATCAATTCAATAGCTTACCAGTAATTTCCGAAATTATTGTAAGCAATTGTACTTTTTCTTGAAACGCAGCCTCGCGTTCGCTTTTCTTTCGGTTGTAGTTATTTATCATAGTGTATAGCAACTTTCTCGCACTGCTTCTTAAAGTTTTAGGTATTGTTTTACTTGAAATACGATCAAATATACACAAATTGTTTTCGTAAGAGGCTATAAGAACAACAAGAGTGACATTTGCACCAGTGTTGTCAATTTCTGAAAACATGAAAAAATCACTGTCAGCTTTCATTAGACAGACTCTTGCAAAAACTCTATTCACAAATAATCGTAACGCAAACCTAATGTTTGGCAAGTCAACGTTTAAACAATGACTTGTTTACCAACTAGTACTTTTACCAATTTTTATGTAGTCAAATATTTCAGTTGGAATAGCTCATTTTACGCAAAATAAAATTTGCCAAATATTTAGTATCGTCAGTTTTCAGTTTACCATTTCTATTCAGTCAATTGTCATAGTCTAACTAGTTCAGTCTCGGGTAGCCGGTTTTTTTTCCATATTTTTTTTCTATACAAATAATCTAGTCGTTTCTGGCACTCGCCGGCCGCTGCCGCGGCCGCTCGCTTCGCTCGCTTGGCTCGTGCGTAGGAGGTCACATTTTAACCTGACCTAACCTAACCATTTTTTTTTTAATAAACCTCGTCTAACTAGTTTGGTGCTTGATAGGCTGCTAACAATAATCTCTTTTTTTTCCTTATTTGTATTAAGTAAATGATTATATTAAAGTAAAATAGCATTTTTTAATTATATAATTCCAAAAAAAAATATTTTTGCCTTTACATTTTTTGCCATAACAAATCATTTGACCATACGTTTATTGTCTGTAATAAATCATTTGATTAAAGACCAAATGCCTAAATGACATCTATAAATATGTTGCCACAAAAATCAGTCAGTTAAATGTTTAGTAGAAAGAGATATTGATTTTTTTAGACAATTTGACGACTTTTGGGTCACTGTCGACTTCACCCGCGTTTACCTTGTATGTCTGTCTGTCTAGATAAAAATAATGTATACTTAGTTTAATAGTTTCGGTGGTACGTAACCTCACCCTTTTTTTTTGAGGATGGGAAATCACAAATGACCCCCCTCCCGCTCTGGGTAGAGCGGAAGGGAGTGTCAGACTCTTACTGACTAAAACCCACCCGTGTTCCTTCCTTATCCCTTTTTGTTCCAGGGCAGCGGTAACCCTTTCGGACGATCCCGCTACACGTAACCTCACCCTTAGTGCACAAATACGAAGCGCGCTTAAGCAGCAAGTGCTGACGGACGTAATGGTTAATCCGATCCAGCTTTTCCCTTGCTGCCTTCCCCCAGCGACGCCCCAAGCCCTGGCTAGTGGCCATAATTTATTGAGGCCCAATTAAGCAGCTGATAATCTTCTAGGCTGACCAGCGAGATGCCATATATATTAAAAAATGACGGACTTAATGGCAGAATTCCACTGCTGTAAAGGATGTGAACCGAGAGGTTGCGCACCTTTGTTACGCGGTTCATTTGTAGGTACGCATCCGTACATAGCGTGGCTGTGGGTCGCAGTGGATGATAACGCCTAATCTTTATACAAACTATATGTACTCATAGCTAACTTCACGTGCGTTTAGCTTAGCCATGACCTACTATGAAACAGTGTCCTAAGATGCTCGATCAAGATCAAAGTTTGAGTATAAAAGTTATAAACGAGTCATATTTAAGTGATCTTCTAAACACTTATTGACCTTCTAATGTACGCTTTTTAAAAATTAATGAACCTCTAAAAACTTTTGGGCGTCGCGATGCACACTTTTTCTCATTACTGAGCCTCTTTTTAACTTTCTGGCCTTTTCTCACAGTTGGTCGCGATGACGGAAACTATGCTAGGGCACCCGAACCCAAAGGGTGAGGTTAGGTTAGATCTGCGAGCAACCGTGCGCCAGCCGAGCAAGTCAAACGAGCGGTGCTACATTCAAGTTGGTCGCAGTTACTTGGCTATTAAGTATTTATAGATATAGGTAGAAAATAGAAATTATTTGAGCTTTACAAAAAGAGGTGCATCCATTTTATTTGAGAGTTCAATCATATTTTTAGGATAGTAAAATGAAAATTATTTGAGGTAAGATTAAATACATGCCCTTATAAACTACTCTGTGTAACATCTAATTACTAGTTTTTACCCTGAGGATAAAATCCTGAAACTGCTATCGAGCCAAAAAAATTACGGAACAAAACACAAATATAATTTTTATTTAATAGTATATTGTAAGCGTATAAACTTATATTTTAACAAGATGATGATAATATCTAAGCTGTCAATAGCTTAAAAAAGTAGACCATCTGTTTGAAAGGCGGGTAGATGCGGAATGCTGCTTCTGAACTCATCGACCGTGCAGCAGAAGCTATATCCGATTTCAACGTGGTCAGGGTGCCATCTGAGCCAGTTGAAGTCGTTGTTGTTGCGGCAGCGGTCCGTGCAGATGTCATGAGCCACCGCCACCGCCTCAGGCATAGTGTAATGCGGATTATTGATAGTTATGAAGGCTGTGCCTTTGCGACTAGAAGCATCATACACCACCTGAAATGAGAAACATATTTATATTGGGTGTTTTATAACTTATCGTAGCACGACACGTCATGGTAAGTCATGTGAAGACGATGCCGTAAATAGCAATATTGCCGGCTATCACGGCTTTCGTAGAGTTGCACAGAAACCAGTCGTGCCGCTGCTGCGGTCTCTCATTGCGATAGGGCGGCGTCGCCGCTGCGGTTTACTGTTGCGGTTGGCTTCGCCAGAGCACCTTTATTATCGTGGACAAACTAACGGAATGATATTTAACTTGGAACATTGGTCTTAAATTAAATTTAAATTAAGTGTCTTTCCCGACCGGAAGAACAACAACCCCAACTATGTATATTGGGGTCGGGCTCCAGTATAACCAGATTTTACATGGAGCGACTGCCTATCTGACCTCCACAACCCAGTTACTGGGTAATACGATACCCCTTGGTAAGACTGGTTGTCAGACTTTCGGGCTTCTGACGACCCGTAACGACTGTCAAAGATCCACGAATGACAGCCGGGACAAACCGAGGCACGGAGGGATCTGATAGATATTGCAAAACACACAATCAATCTCAATCTGAATCATTTTGAAGGATATTGCTAATTCATTGCTTCATAAGTTCGAAAAAGGTTACCTTTATAAAGTCTGCTCAACACGTAAATAACGCAATCAATGTTGTTGAACTGTCAAAATGAAACCGATTCTGATTGATTGTGTGTTACGCAATTAGGGTGGTTTCGCGAAATTTAACTTTCTTCTCTCAGTCGCCTTTCAATAGCTTTCTCCAAAGCATTCATACTACGGGATATTAGTGTTATCCCTCTATTGTTATTGTACTCGCAGCACCACACAGTTAGCGCAGGTATTTCGAAACTGCAAACTTGGTTTTACACAATTTATACTATTGGTATCTATCCAACAACATCCCAAAAAATCAATTCATCAGTGATTTTTTTTTCCGACCTGCCTCGGATATTTATGTTTTAAATAACTGTCCTATGAATGATCGAAGTGTAAATGAATGTGTTGGAATGAGATGGCGGGATGTATTAAGAGTGTAGAGAGAGAGAGAGTAAGACATTTAAGGAGAGACAAAAGGAAAGGGTAGCTAGGGGTACATGGTAGTGGTCGTCAGAAATACAGAATGATAATAAAATACAGAAGGATAAAAAGAGAAAGCTTAAGGAATAAATAATAAATAAATAAATATTCCACAACTATCACACAACGCCATCTAGTCCCAAGCTAACCAGAGCTTGTGTTATGGGTACTAGACAACTGATAAACATACTTATATATTTCTAAATACATAAATATTATAGATAAATTACACCCAGACACAGAACAAATGATCGTGTTCATTACACAAACATTTGTCCTGGGTGGGAATCGAACCCACGACCTACGGCATAGCAGTCAGGGTCACTAACCACTAGACCAACAGGCCTGTCAATAGGGTGGAATGGCAGAGTGTTGAAAATAACAAGCGGTAATCTTGGTTTTACGCTATTGGTATCCATCCTAATAACATCCCAAAAAATCAGTACAGTGCATTTTAACCTAACGCGATTTTGGTGTCTATGGAGATTAGCGTATCATGTCCATCATACCTACCTATCATTTTATACCCCCCCCCCCCCACTACTCGCTCTTTAAGTGTGGTCCGTGTGAATAAACGATTCATTTTCATACAAGTTAGCGCCCGCCCTCGTGTTGGCGTCGTGGTGTGATTGTGATTGTTTTTGGGTGTGGTACGTGTGATCGGGCCCTTAGTTGTGTTTCAATTTACTGGCAATTACGAGGTTGACTATAAAAGACACACTAATTTACTATTCATAGGAGTACCTACTAGATATTTCCGTAATTTATTGAATGAAATATGTAGTTGAATAATCGTTATCGTTCTTTCTATATGGTCTTCGAAGGAAGTCTGTACACAAAATGCACGTTTCTGGCTGGTTGGCACTACGTATCATTAAATTGTAAATTATCTTTGTTTCTAAGGTCAAGGGTTAGTTTTACCTTATAGAAGTAAAGTGGAACAGGAATCTGGCTGGGCCGCGACAGATAGATGTCAAAGAGGCGATTGTTCTGATCACGCAGCTTCAACACGCCAAAGGTGCCAGTGTAGACAACCGTGCTGTAGCCAGCAGCGCCGATGCGAGCGCGAAGGTTCTGCAAATACATAAATTGATGTTAAAAATATTACCTATCCATAAGAACATTAAATTGTTTTTAGTATATCCTCGGCAAAAAGCTTACCTGCTCCAGCCTATTCCAGTTACCAGCGTTGATGGACTGCCACTGAGGAGCAGCATTGATGAAGTAGAAAGTAGCGCGCTGACCGGTTGCGAAAACGAAGTCACTCTTTGCAGCAAGGTGGCCACGAGCCAAGAAACGCTGGTTTGTGTTGTTGATATATTCGTTAGCTAATGTGGCTCCGACATACTGGGTGAGGACAGCCCTCTGATTAGCTTTAGTGTATATGGTCCTAGGAACTACTCCAGGGAAGAAGTTTCCAGCTGAAATTATAAAAATGAAATCAGATAAGGTTTGCTGCCTCGTAGTCTAGTGGTCGGGCAAAGTGTTACAGGGTTTTGCCATCAGAAATTTCCTCAGGAGTTGTAGCCGGTTAATGGCAATAGACTCGATCGCTCTCGATTACATGGTACTTAAACGTAACTGACCCCATGTGGGTGTACACCTCTGTTAAAGCCTTCGAGATTTACATTCGGGGATATTAAGTTAGTTACATATGTAGTTTCCAAAGTCGCATACTCTCACTTAAAAGTTAATGTTCTGAGGACCTGCCGATCACCGACTATTGGCGGCTAAAAATCGTCAGTGTGTACTGTGTGAAGATTGCCAGTTAATAGTTGATAATCCAATCATTAGCTGCAGGTAATAATCACTGTGAGGAATGAGCTATGTAGACTTCGGCCGGCAAACCGCCCTATCAGGCAAAGGCGTGCAGGTAACCTATAAATTAGACCTTTTACGAACAGATCAATTGACATTCATCATCATTGATCATTTGATCATTTAACTTGTCAAATGATCCGTTTTCATCTACCATGCGAGGAAATATTTGCCCGCTCAGAAAACGACAGAATGCGGCTTGACTAAAAAATCTAGAAATTGTACTTAGGTGTTATTACGTTGCCATGTACTAGGTCTGAGTACGCCGGTTTGGTGAACAGCATGTCCGGAACTCTGTGCATACCAGACGTACAGAACTTGCATATGCTGCAGGTCGAAGCAAGAACTGTACAGCGGGTAGAAAACATTGTTGACATTGAAGCCCACACTGAAAATAAAAACCAGCATTATTTACATTCAAGAAAAATGTAGGCGATGGTGAAGAACTTACTAGAAGTACGAGAGCCTATCTCTTAGTATCCAACAACAACAACACCGTAACATTAAGTACGAAAATCGCGTTGCTTAAAACGTGACCGCATTTCCAAAAATGACAACTGGTGTAGGTTGTACCTATTCCGTCTGGTCGATTTGAATGATACGGAATATAATACTGTCTGTAATTTCTTTTTTATAACTTAAATTTTCTGGTCTTACAATTTTGCATGATTCTGGCCGTAACGCTATAAGTCATAGTTTTGTTCGTTGGCTGTCTGGTACAAAATATTTCTATATCATTTACGGTGCTCATACTGTAAACGAATCTCTGCTAAACTGCGAGGATGTAGTAGGTTAGTAATCTTAAAAGCAAGTACGAACCGAATTACGACGTGGTTATTCCAGCAACGTTCGGTAGTCTGTAGAACCACAGGGCTTGAGTGCGCAGAGCAAGTCAGCTGACCGAAGGCTCTGTTGCCATTCAACCAGCCGGCACCGGAGACGAGATTGTTATTCACACATGTCGCTGTCTACAGAGAATTTAGAATGATGCAAAAGATATGATTTTTGTGGCGTTTGTGCCTATTACTTTGCAAAATAAATAGTTTTTATTTCAAACGGTGCTCAACTAATTTGGTTTACAGATAATTTCTGTTTACTGATGACGATGGATACATCATCTGTAAACAAAAATTAATATCTCGATAAAGCGACGGAATAAGAATTTACTAAAATAACATTTTATATGATGAATGAAATCACACAAACTTTCGATTACTTAGTCAGGTCATAGGTAGTCTCATACCTACTCACATTCTGTAGAAAATTAATATAGGTACGATTTATAACTCAGAAAACTATTTAATGTCTTTTTTTGTTTAGGCATTAGAACTCACAGCGACATCTCTTGTGGCAGTTGCGACTGTGTATCCTGTTACAGCAAATATACATTACTGCAAAAAACGTCTCGCAACTTACCGCGACGTTTCTTGTGGCTGCAATATTCGGGTGCCGGATGGATCGTCCGGTGCCGGTGCACGCGACCATGACTTGTTCTCCGGCGTTCAGCTGGATCTGACCAGTGTTGCCGTCGGCAGCCAAGTACCTGTTGCGTCGGAGGTACACCGGCTGAGGCTGTCCAAGGTCTCCATTTATTCTAAGCGTACAACCTAAACACAAAATCTAGTTAGTAAAGTATATTTGCGAGCTTTAAACAGAGCATACCTGAAGTTTCCTGGGAAGCTTATGTGCGTTTCTGGAAAAATACTAACGATCAGACGTGAATGCCCGATATACGAAGAATCGTATAGGCCTAACATAAACTTTACCTCTGCCGTTAGGCCGGGATGGACTAGCAGATCGAGATTGTTCTTGCGCCAGCCAGGAATCGAGGTGGTCTTCAAACTCATCTTCGTCGAGAACCAGAGCCAGTTCTCCAGGCTCCTGTACTTGAGTTGCCGCCACAGCCAGCAGAACAGCAAGTACTAACACTGAACGCATTTTCAGTACAGTACACATAATTGAATTCTACAGCACTCTTATTAAATTAAATTCACTAGTTTAAATAAAACGAGACTAAACCGATCAACTGTTTTTTTAAATCGTTTTTAAGAGCAGTATATTTTACTATAGCCTTATGTTATGTAGACAGCGCTCCATGAGCTTATGGACATTTATTAAATGTATCTTTGTTTTATATCCCGTCAATAATACGATGTAATTCCTGCTAACTGAGGTTGATGACATACCTAGCGGGGATATTTGTAATAGTCAAGTGCCGTTTACCTAGTCATAGCCAATACCCACCTGGGGTTACCACGTGGGTATCGGCTATGTCTTAGTGATGTCCAACACAAACAGTCTAACGGATGAGATATTGTTCTAGACATGGTAATCCGGTGAAGTTTCACATATGTCTGTGGATCGCGGTGATTGATACTGGTGGTGGTTTATGCGTAGTTGTATGCGATGCAACGTGTGTGAAAGGATTCGGCATTAGTTTGTAAATTAAATATCGCTATCACGTTTCCACCGTTCCGGGGTAATGCATCCTGCAGATAGACGCATTACTGCCTTCGCACTCTGTAGCGTCAGGCGGCGTTTGTGATCGTCCTAACAAAATTGAATACGACGTGGTTTGTTTGGATGATGAAATGCAGTATGCTTTGTTTGCATCTTTTAGCAGCTTTCATACGACGATATACTTTTTTTTCATCCCTGATTACAGAGTACCTTGTACGTACCTACTTTTAAAAATTCAGTTCTCAATTATTATGGCTCATTGTGCCACACACCTAGCTTGGAGGTGTTGTTTTGTTTATTACAATTAATTGGTAATTTTGGGGAAAATCTGTTTCATTTTCCTTATTAATTTATGCAACTGTGCTTACCACAGTTGTAGACTGCGTCATTATGATTACGACCGCACCTTTGTTTCTTCCTCCATGCCTACATATTCTTTTTCTGTTCCCGTTATTTGGGGTCTCCTCATTTTCTGCAAAATCTGTCTTCTACAATCAATCAGTCTTGGGCACTCTTGGATGGTTCGATCAGGCAATTGAGCTTGCCCTTCTTCCATGCCTACATGACAACACAAACATTAATTATGACGGCACTTTTTATTCTATACTGCTATGCTATCAGCTGTTACTGGAGTGAATAATATTATTATACCCTCTTCATTCATTTTATCCCTTAGCCCTTTAACAATTCATACATTTTTTCTTTTGTCTTCCTCTTCCTCCAGCCATCAACATTTATATTCATCTCTCTTTTTTGCAAAAGTGTTTTATCCCTCATTTTCACATACAAAGTAAATGGATTTCCTTTCACTACTAGACTACACTAACAGCTCTTTCAAACTCCCTCTAACATACAACAATTATAATCATTGGTACGCAAATGATATCTCTCTTTGTTAACTACTCTGTAGCGGGGCCATCTATCAAATCTCACATTTTGTTTATAAATTGAAGGCAGATTTTCAAATTCGAGAGTTTTTCGTTGATTCTATAGACTAATAATATCCTGTTGCTATCGATATGGCATTGAAACTACCGAAACAAAACACAAATAAGCTTTATTTAACATACACTGATTAATTACTATTTTTACAAGTTAACACTAAAATAGTATCTATATATTATATACAAGTACATAATTTAAAAAAATAAAGAAAAGGCAGGAGCTCATTGGCCATCAAAAAATCCTTCCGCATCGCTGTCAGTGTGATAAGTGCCCAAAAGGCTGGCAGCATTACCAAGTTGGATGGCAATGCTGGTTCTTTGGGCGAAAAATAGGCCAGCCCTCTGGTCACGTGAAGAGTCAACCAACCGCTTGGCGATGTCCCGAAAAATTCGATGAGCACTCGGACCCCAAGGCAATTTCAACCCCAAACGGCTCAAACATATAGCTCCCAATAAAGTTGTTATATTTGCGCCTTTTGGGGTTTTCTGCTCCTACAACAGCCGCCCCAGCACAGCCCACTGTGCTAGGAAGATGGGATGGCGCGAGGGTATCGACACAGGTTGCATCCCACACGAAAGGCCTACCCAACTTCCAAGGCGTTATGGTAGTTCCATCTGGCCTCTTTCCATCGTCGCGTGCCAAGCCATTGGGTTCTAAAACAGCTGGCACCCCGGTCGAGACCAGAGCCCGACGGATGATGTTGTTAATGCTGGCGTGTCGTGTCATCCGTCCAGCGCTCTTGCTGCAGAATAGGCAATGGTGTCCGATGCAGTCGACTGCTTCAATGCATTGACAGCGATACGGAGCTCAGCAAGGAGCGCCCAGACGCAAACATAAAGCGAGCCGGAATGTGGTGTCACCCAGCATAGTGCCTATATTGGGTGACGGTAGCGCCTGAAGCCAGAGGCCCGACTTCCATTCACCCACAGCCAGCAGGCGGTCATGCTTAGCAGTATTGGTGGACGTATTAATAAGTTAAAACACATATATATATTTTTAAATTAAGGTATTTATTTACAGATCATGGTCTAGCAGTAAACATCGAATATAATCTATGCTCTCATTGGCTTAAGTAAGTAGACCATTGGTGGTGAAGGAAAGTAGATGCGGAATAGTTCTTCTGAAGTCGTCGACTGTCCAGCAGAAGCTGTATCCGATGTCGAGGCGGTCAGGTTGCCACCTGAGCCAGTTGAACGCGCTGTTGTTGCGACAGCGGTCCGTGCAGAACTGACGAGCTCGTACCTCGGCCAGTGTGTAGTAAGGATTGTTGATACTTATCAATGCCGTGCAGATGCGACGAGATGCATCATACGCCACCTGAGAATAAGAGTTTGAACATTATATTATATTGCTTAAAATCAGCAGTAAATTTCATTAAACATAAAAGCATAAAGGTTTATGTGGTTTAAAATTCAATTTACACCAAAGCAGACAGAATAAACACCCGTTCAAATTATTTTTTTTTGCATAATTCTACACCCTCTCTTTTAATGCCAACAACATGAACAGAAATGATTTAATTTGTTTTAACTACTAAGTAATGCCGCTATATGTTACAAAAAGCATGCTGAAATACACTGGGCACCCATAACATGGAGGGTAAGAAGTGTAGAAGTAAAGTGGAACTGGGATCTGGTTGCGCTGTGGAACCAGGTAGATGTCGACGAAGCGATTGTTCTGATCACGCAGTTGCGTCACGCCAAAGGTACCTTAAATAAATAATTTTGAGTCGGCGCCGTTTAAATTTAAGGCAATTTAGTGATCTTTGTTTATTGATTGTTTGGCGCCGACTCAAAATTACTTAGGTATACTTACATTAGTTTAAGAACTTAGTTATTAAGGTTAAATAAAAAAGGTTTATTATTTTTTGCTTTTCAGTTTTTTCGGCGGTTTAATTTTTTTGTTAAAAAGTTTTGTTAAATAAAATTTATGTAGTGGGAGTATTAAGGATAAATTTTATTTGTGTACTTGGCTGTTTAAAAGTTTGCCTATGCCTCTTGAATTTGTTTGTATTTTTTTTTTACATTTGAGGTCGCTAGTGTTACTCTACTTACCTACCTGTATGCGCTCTTTTTCACTCTGTATATGTGCAAGTGAATAATTAATAATTTTGATAAGAAATCCGGTTAATTATTTCAAAACCCTTTTAATAATGGCTCAGAATACGGGGAACAGAATTAATGTGAGCTTTGACATTGTCTTTCACAGCAATCGCCAATTTGACTTGATTACCATGATTTCTTCGGTTATCGATCATTGTAATGCCTGTTGAGCAATTCTTCTTCACGACAGCTCTAATTGTTTTGTCAGAAATTGCTAAAGTGTTCATAAAAAACACCTTGCCTATACGAATGCGTGCACCATTTCGTGGTAAGTAATATGTATGGTTGGCGTTTTGACGAGTACTGCCAACACGAACATATCGGTATTTCGATTAAATTTTTATCATATTGTTGTAAATAAATTGCCGTTGCATACGTAAACCGCCGGTTTGCCAATAATCTTGAAAAGTTGCTAATCGTTGTGCAAATGAAAATTCATTTGAATATTCGAGTTAACACTTATCCGAACAAACAGGACCCATTTTTTTGGCTACCATTCACTTTTTGGATTTAGACATTTTTGTATAATATAAGCCTTACCACAGTTTCATAAAGCCTTTGCCTGGTTTCGCCTTCATGACTCTGGGTTAGCATTCCTTTTTCGAGATCTATTCTGACTGTCAATGCCGGGTGGCTGAGTGTCGTTGCTGGTTGGCTGAGTGTCGATTCTGGGTGGCTGAGTGTCGATGCTGGGTGGCTGAGCGTCGATGCTGGGTGGCTGAGCGTTGATGCTGGGTGGCTGAGTGTCGATGCTGGGTGGCTGAGTGTCAATGCTGGGTGGATGAGCGTCGATGCTGGGTGGCTGAGTATCGATGCTGGGTGGCTGAGCGTCGCTGCTAGGTGGCTGGGCGTCGATGCTGGGTGGTTGAGCGTCGATGCTGAGTGGTTGGTTTTCAAAGCTGAATGGTTGAATATCAGCGTTAGATATAGCATTATTAAATGACTGATGTTTTACTCTAGAAGGTCCAGGTTGAGGTGATGATCGTATTGGTTGCATAATATCTTCTTCGGTATCTGAAAATTTTGCAACGTCGGGCTGAAAATTAGTGTGTGTTGTAGTGTTTCATGTATTTTTTATGCTATGTATTTTTGTGGTGTACAATTCAGTATATATATATATAAATAATAAATAAAAAAATTTTGGATCTGCAACGCTGTCATTAGAAGAAAAATCAGCAGTTGATGTACTTTTTGCTGTCGAAGAAACACTGGAGTCACTGCCGGTGTCGTTATCAGAATCGCTACTTGAATCGCTGATCGAGTCACTTTCTTCGATGGTAATTGAGTTTAGGCAGTCAAAACAAGATATTTCAACCAAGTACTTTATTAAACATAACATATTCTGTGCTGTCACACCATAGAGTTACAACAAAAACTTCAGTAGGTAAGTACAAATAACATGTATGGAAAATGCCACAAATCTATACCTCATGCGTCTAACGTGGATTAGATATATCCCTTTTAATATATCTGCTGACGAACACATAACAGCTATTAACTTCGTATTTTCACAAAGAAACGTAGATAATTATCAAAATCCGTGTCGTTCTTTAATAAGGTTATTCAAGCTTCACAGATTACTGCGAAGCAGTAATGCTCGCGAAGGAAGAGGCGGAGCGCATGAGGGAGAGACAATCTCTGCACCCTCACGCACCTAGCCACCGCAGGAGACGCCCTGGACGGGAGTCAACAGCCGACTCCCGGCCACCGTAGGCGCGGACTTGCGGGCGGCGAGCAATGGGCAGCTCGCCGCCCGGTAAGGACCAGGCCCGGGTCGACGGCGCGTTGTGTTCCACGCGCGCCTCAAACTGACGGGGTCCGCAAGGGCCGATGCCGCCAGGGCCGCGGGTTGTTCGAAAGAGATACCGTGGCGTAGGCAACTGAAGGAATACGGATGGGTTTTAGTCAGTAAAAGTCTGACACGCCCTTCCGCTCAGCCCAGACCGGAGAGGTCATTTGATGAATTCCCACAAAAAAAAAAAAAAAAATTCGCAGATTACTTATACTAAGTTCTACTTACTCTTCGGTGCCATGCCCCTGTAACAAGAATAGAAATGACTGTTGGTTTAGTAGATTATTTAATCCTGTTAATTATGTGAGTTAAGTCTCTAAAATCTCGTCATTCTCGATACCGAAAATATCAATCTCGAGTCTCGCAAATACCAAAACTCGTCGAGAATCTCGAAAGGACATTGTCTGGAATCGCCCTGTGCACAAGAAATATCGGACATACACGATTTGTCTATTTTATTATATTAGTTGCAAATACTTTTGTAACACGGACTAGCTGCATGCCAAAATGAACATTTTAAAGTATTTTAGGCAACTAATAACATTTTGAACGTCTATGATTTAGGTAATCATAGATGATGATGAGATCTGAGTAAAAAAAAATGGAAATCACATCTGACCTATCTACTAATGAGTCAGTGTTACATTAAGCATGCGTAATGATCGATAATACAACACATAATTTTCCGATGCTCTTGTAACAATGTATGGGCGCAGAGCAATGTCCTTTCGAGACCGAGATTCCCGGAATGAACGCCCTAGTCACTACTGATATGATGACTACTTGAGATATGTATGAATATGGTAGAAAAAGATATGCTGCGCCGATCCCAATTAAATTGGGATAAAGGCAAGACGATGATGATGATGAGTCTCTAAGGAGGCCGAGATTCTCGAAAACGATTACAACAAACACTGTGCCAATCGTATCATTAGCTCAATAAATACTTTGGCCAGACAAGTTTATTAGATATTTCTTTGATTTACAGTCCGTCAATAATATTTTTTATTAATTTAACGTTGATGACAAAGAGCCACGCTTACTGCAATTGTCAAGTGCAGTTTATTTAAGTGTGTACTAAAACGAAACAATTCACTTTTGTTCATAATTAATCTCTAAAAATGTATAGCTAATTTATGTAATGACCTACATGATACACAAATATTATTTAGATAAGACGTGCATGCGGGCGGCGTGCCCATTCGATTTTGATGTCACAATATATCTAAGATAAAATATATTCGAAGATAAATTTATTTGTATAAATTTGTAGATATTTATCGTGGTTTCTTGCGGGAAATTCACCAGAAAAAGGACTCTTTTACTTAGCCCTTAATATCTGAGTTCGAGCCGTGACGCTTGAAGTTTAAAGGGTTATGGCATATATCCTTCAAATTAAGCAAAGCACAACAAGAAAGATGCTACTTTTAAGTTATCTATTATTTGTCTAGTATCTAGTATTGAGCTATTCCTAATTCAGCCATCGGGGATAGCTTTCGGGTAATATTTGTTTGGTAGTTGAACGCAGAAGTAACTAACTAAAAGCTTCGACTAACTAAAATCTTTGATACATTCAATTAATCAGTTCAAACATTCCAGTCTGTGTGATTTCAACTACTACCGATGCATAAACGAAGAAAACAAAACACAAATGATATTTCTTTATCAGTATATTTACAAGAAATAAGTAATACTTGTATTTGATAAGATGGTGATAATATCAAAACTTATGCAAGGAGACCATTGGTTGTGAAGGCGGGTAAATGCGGAATAGTTTTCCTGAAGTCATCGACTGAGCAGCAGAAACTGTATCCAATGTCAATGCGGTCAGGTTGCTAGTTGAGCCAACGAAACTCGCTGTTGTTGCGACATGGGTCCGTGCAGAACGTCAGGGCTCATACCTCCGCCTGCGTGTAATGGGGGTTGTTGACGATCACGAACGCCGTGCCGATTCGGCGAGATGCATCGTATACCACCTAAAAGATAAAAATATCATTGCTTTAATGATACAAAAACCAGCATCGGATTTTGTTAGATAAAAGAGCTTAAAAGTCAGGAATGAATATGGTACGAATGAAAAGTTGCGAAACAGGGACATAAAAACTGAACAGCATTCAGACGTTGATGACCGGCAATGACACGTCAATCAAACAATTAACTTATCATTTTGCTGTCCACTGCCGAATATTTGAAAAAAAAATGTATAAGATCTGTTCGGCTCTATGATTTCCAAAGACACGTTTTACTAAGTATTTGAAATGAAATTTGTTCAATAACTTAATCATGTCGTCTATTTTCTTTTACTCGATTAACTGTAATTACGTAGCCGACCAGGTCTGGCGACGTTAGTTTGGTGAGCTGAATTTCGGAATTGCGGGCGTCTGATCATACCAGACGTACAAAACTTCCAGGCGGTTCTGGTCGAAGCAAGACCAGTAGAGTGGGTAGAAGACATTGTTGACAATGAAGCCCACACTGAAAAAAGAACATCATCATTAGTTATCATAAAAGAAACCAAACCGTATCACAAGTCAAGAAGTCCTGTTGTTACGATTGAGTTATTATTACCAAAACTTATTGCTTACCGAATAACGATGTTGTTATTGAAACAACGACTGGAAGTCGCTTGAGCTCCATGATATGCGTGTGCAGTACATCTACCAACCAGCACTGGGCCATCGTGCTGGATTAGGGCCAATCCCTCTCACAGTAAGAGGAGGCCTGTGTCCCAGCAGTGGGTTGGGAAAAGACTAGGCAGATGTTGATAATGTTATGTTGGATGAACTAGCTGATCTAGTTGTTCAAGCTCCAGCCAGGCGTCGAGGTAGTCTTCAAAATCATCTTCGCCGAGAACCAGAGCCAGTTGTCCTGGCTCCAGTATTTCAGTCGGCAACGCTGCCACCACAGCCAACAGAGCTGCTGGCACTAACACAGATCGCATCTTTGAGTAAGGCATATCTTGTTGTTTGTGTGGCACGTCATGTTTTATCAAACAAGATTTGCCTTGCCGATATTTCTCAAAATCAGTTTTTTTTTTAATAAAAACTCACGACGTTTTTCCATTTTTGCAAGTTTCAAGATAATTCTTTAACTTTGGTATAATTACTGTCTTCGCCGGTTTATGCATGATTAACGAGTTCAGCCTTAAAACTCGGTGCTTCCCCTAGATTGGAGGAGCGAACACAAACACATTGCAAATACATGGGTTTTTCAGGGAGTTACGTATATATGCATACTGTTTTCGAAATTGGTCCTAGAAAACATAAAATAAGGTCTTTATGGATTTCTAAAATTAACTGATAATTGATATAAATATAATTACACACACGATAATATATACAATTATCAGTTAGATAAGCCCTTATACACATGTGTACATATATGTCACAGTTGATTTATGACGTTTCAAAACAATCAATAAAATCTTAATATTTTTTAGATCAATCAACTCAGTCTTTAGCAGTCCACTTCTGGACATAATAATAATTATAATAATAATTGGAGGGTGCGATTCGGCAATATCGGTTCATGTCGCCCGAACTTAGACCACGTTTACCTCGTTTGCCCATACATAACAAAAATAGGGCGCTGGTGGCCGTTCTGGATGCGCAGTTGTCAAGTCATTTTGATGACTGCGAAGACCTCACCGATGCTCATTCAATTCTGTACTGCGCGGCTGTAGCGGCATGTCGTGTAGCTCACGTCAAATTTTTCAGTGACTCTAGAGCTATACGACCGAAACCAGCCATACCAGCTTGGCAGTGCAGAATTGAACGCCGCATTGGTGGGGCCAGAGCGCTCATCGGCAAACTAATCTGCTTCAGGGAGGGCAATACTCGCCCTAGAGTGATGCGCTTTGTGAAGCGGGCGTTCTCGGGGACTGATATCAGTTTTCGAGATTATTTGTCCCGCGTCACAGAGCGTATCGACTTCCTGAAGCAGAAGATCTGTGCATGGGCAAACCGTATTCGTCGGTACAGGCGGAGAGTGGACCGGTACACTCAGAATCGCACATTCCAGAGCGATGAAAGGTGGGTTTATAGGGCTTGGGAGCGACCGGACCAATGTGTGACTGACACGCACATACCGGATGATGACGCCATGTGTTCGTTCTGGCGAAACATCTGGTCGGTGCCTGTCAGTCACACCGAAGGTGATTGGACTGGGAAGATCGAGCGAGCGTGCGAGCTAATACCGGAAATGGGGGCACTTATCATCAGCCCCCAAGATGTTGCTCGTGCAGTCCGTCCGTTGCCTAACTGGAAATCTCCAGGGCCGGACGGGCTACACAACTTTTGGATAAAGTGGTTCCAAAGGTCGCACGCTCCCTTGGCATCTCAGTTCCAGTCAGCCTTAGAGTCAGGGTTGCTGCCCCAGTTTCTAACGACAGGAATAACCCACCTGCTCCATAAATCAGGTAGTACCGCGGACCCCAAAAATTATAGACCGATCACTTGTCTTCCAACGGTCTATAAAGTTCTTACATCCATTTTGAGAGCTAAAATTAATAAACACATAGACAGCAACTCCATCATGTCTGTCTCTCAAAATGGATGTAAGAACGGGTCCCGCGGTACTAAAGAGCTACTCCTCATTGATATGGCCATAAGCCAACAGGTTCGTCGTTCTCGAAAGGATCTATCGACACGTTGGATAGATTATAAGAAGGCCTATGACTCGGTGCCACATAAATGGCTCATGAGGGTGCTGGAGTTGTATAAAGTAGATACAACACTGCGCACCTTCCTGATGACATGTATGGGGCAATAGAGGACGGTCCTTCGCTATCCAGGATGTCGAAATATCCAGAGGATTATCGAGCCGATAAGGATCGAGCGAGGTATATTCCAGGGCGACAGTTTGAGTCCGCTTTGGTTCTGTTTAGCTTTGAATCCTCTAAGCACGCTGCTAGAAGATTCAGGTCAAGGCTATCAGCTGCGGAGAGGTGGTCAGGTTATATCTCACCTCCTCTACATGGATGACCTAAAACTCTTTGCCCCCAACAATTTGCAACTGATGAAGCTACTGAAAATTACTGAAACTTTCAGTAGCGCCATCAGGATGGAATTTGGTGTGGACAAATGTGCGGTCATGCATGTAAAGCGAGGGGAGATTGTGGAATCCGTGGGAACCCAACTCTCGGATTCCACAAACCTTAGAACCCTCTCCGCAGACGAAACCTATAAATATTTGGGTATGTCGGAAGCGTTGGGCATCAATGTTACTGACATGAAGCAATCGTTGAAGGAGCGCTTCTTTGGCCGCCTGAAAAAAGTATTTAATAGTCTTTTATCAGGCGGAAACAAGGTGCGCGCCTTCAACGGTTGGGTCATGCCGGTTTTGATGTACTCTTTTGGCATACTCAAATGGACTCAAACCGAACTCGACGCCTTGGATAGGAGGGTCCGTACACTGCTAACTGCAAATCGAATGCATCACCCACGGTCATCGGTAATGAGGCTGTATATCCTGCGAAATTGTGGAGGTCGAGGCTTTTTAAACGCTAAGACCCTCTCACAATCGCGAGATATGCAGTCTCAGGGAATATTTCCTAGAAACCGACGTGGGGATGCATCGAGATGTGGTCGCGGTGGACAAGGGCCTCACCCTGCTCTCTTTGGCTAAAGAGAACTGGCGCAAGCCAGTAGTGCTTGATACTAATGATCGCATGGAAGTATGGCAGAGTAAGGAGCTTCACGGACGCTTTTACCGGGCCCTACATGGACCCGATGTAGATCTACTAGCGTCCGTAGCCTGGCTGCGTTTCGGTGACCTCTTTGGAGAAACCGAAGGTTTTGTCTGTGCAATTATGGACGAAGTTATGATGACGAACAATTACCGGAGATTTATTGTGAAAGACGGCACGGTTGACATCTGTCGGGCATGCCACCGGCCGGGAGAATCAATCAGGCATATTATCTCCGGGTGTTCTCGTCTAGCTAACGGAGAGTACTTGCATAGACACAACCTGGTAGCCAGGATAATCTATCAGCAACTTGCTCTGAAATACAGCCTTGTGGAATCTGAGGTCCCGTACTACTGGTATGAGCCCGACCCAGTTCTCGAAAATGGAAATATCACATTGTACTGGGATCGATCCATCATCACTGACAGGACTATTGTTGCCAATAAGCCTGATATAGTGGTGGTGGATCGATCAGAGCGACGCGCAATGATTGTTGACATAACCGTCCCGCATGATGAGAACCTCGTGAAAGCCGAGAAAGATAAACAAATCAAGTATCTTGACTTGGCTCGCGAGGTTGTCGACATGTGGGATGTGGACTCAGCGATCATTGTGCCGATAGTCGTGACAGCCAATGGCTTAATAGCCAAGAGCCTCGACCAACGCCTGAGGAGACAGGGCAGAGTTGGGCAGTTGGATCAAGGGCTTGATTCAGAAAGCGGTACTTCTGGACACGGCTCGCATTGTCAGGAGGTTCCTCTCTCTGGAGCCCTGACCACCGGTAGGTTGGACCTTGTTCCCGATACCGGTGGGCTACTATTTTTTATATTTTTAAATGTTTTTTTAATCTTTTTGTAAAAATATTTAAAAATGTAATTTGTAAGTTTTAAAATGAAATAAAGGAGAATAATAATAATAAATTCTTCATTTCGCAAAAAAGTGAACAATAACTCTAGTAATTATGATACGCTAAGAACTGTGTTACCAGAAAATTTAAAAACTAACGTATTTTGAACTCTGGTACTCAAAGTAAGATCTAACTTATGTTATGAGTACCAGTGTTCCAACAAAAGTTATTACACAAAGGTACAGCCATAGGCCTCTCCCAGGCTGCGCCACAACACCATGTCCTCCGCCTTCCGCATCCAGTCTGTCCCAGCCACCTTTTGTAGGTCGTCCTTGCATAAAGCTGGGGGGCTTCCCACACTACGCTTGCCGATACGAGGCCTCCACTCCAGGACTCGTCTGTTCCTCCGGCCACCGGTCCTTCGACAAACATGGCCAGCCCACTGCCACTTCAGTTTGCTTACTCTGCAAGCTATGTCGGTAACTCCGCTTCTTTTCCGGATAATTTAAGTCTTGATTTTATCCTTCAAAGAGACCCCGAACATAGCTCGCTCCATAGCGCGCTGAGCGACCTCGAATTTGTGCACTAGACCGACCGTCAGTTCCACGTTTCGGCACCAAATATCATGACAGGCAGGGCGCACTGGTTGAAGACCTTAGAGTTCAAACACTGCGGGCTATTTTTAAGATTACTAATAATAATAATCAATCCAAATTGGGATTGGTTTCTAGGTTTTTTATTTTGGGGGAGTTTCTTTTTTTGGGTTTTTTGTAACACAAAACACTCTTGCAAATGAGTTTTTTCCTGTATCTCGTGGTATATTTACTATAGTACGACCTACACTTTACAGCAAACCAAGGTGCAATGGCAGCCAAGTACCTGTTGCGTCGAAGGTACACTGGCTGAGGCTGTCCAAGGTCTCCATCTATTCTGAGCGTACAACCTAAACACAAAATCTAGTTAGTAAAACATATTTTCGAGCTTTAAACAGAGCATACCTGAAGCTTCCTGGGAAGCTCATGCTCGTTTCCTCCATGCCTAGATGTTCTTTTTCTTTTCCCGTTATTTGGGGTCTCCTCATTTTCTGCAAAATCTGTCTTCTACAATCAATCAGTCTTGGGCACTCTTGGATTGTTGGATCAGGCAATTGGGCTTGCCTTTCTTCCGTGCCTACATGACAAAACCGACATTAATTATGACGACACTTTTTATTCCATACTGCTATACTATCAGATGTTACCGGAGTGAACTATATACCCTCTTCATTAATTTCATCACTTGCATCTTTAACAATTCATACATCTCTTTTCTTTGGTCTTCCTCTTCCTCCAGCCATCAACATTTATATTCATCTCTCTTTTTGGCACAAGTATTTTATCCCTCCTCTTCACATACAAAGTTAATGAATTTCCTTTCACTACTAGCTCTTTCAAACTTCCTCTAACTAACAACAGCAGGCCAATTCTCGTAATTTAAAACGATCAAAATCTAGTCGCAGTCTCCTCTCTGCGACAAACAAATGTCAAAAACTTGTCAAAATGTAGGGAAATTAGACGTATTTCTGACAGTTTGAGACAGATCAGACTGTGAACGTTCTTAAAATTACGAGAATTGCCCCTCAGTTATAATCATAGGTACGCAAATGATATCTCTCTTTGTTAACTACTCTGTAGCGGGGCCATCTATCAAATCTAACATTTTGCTTATAATTTAATTTGAGTTTTTCATTGATTTTATAGACTAATAATATCCTGTTGCTATCGATATGGCATTGAAACTACCGAAACAAAACACAAATAGTATTTTTTAAATTGATGTATTTACAGAACATGTCTAGCAGTAAACATCGAAAATATCTATGCTCTCATTAGCTTAAGTAAGTAGACCATTGGTTGTGAAGGAAGGTAGATGTGGAATAGTTCTTCTGAAGTCGTCGACTGTGCAGCAGAAGCTGTATCCGATGTCGAGGCGGTCAGGTTGCCACCTGAGCCAGTTGAACGCGCTGTTGTTTCGACAGCGGTCCGTGCAGAACTGACGAGCTCGTGCCTCGGCCAGTGTGTAGTAAGGATTGTTGATACTTATGAATGCCGTGCCGATGCGACGAGATGCATCATAAACCACCTGAGAATAAGAGTTTTCAGAACATTATATTATATTGCTCAAACAGCAGTGAATTTCATTAGACAAAAGAGCATAAAGGTTTATGTGGTTTAAAATTCAATTTACACCAAAGTAGACACAATAAACACCCGTTCAAATTCTTTTTTTTTATCATAATTTTACACTCTTTTTTTAATGCCGAATAATATACTTCCGAATAGAAATTATTTTATTTGTTTTAACTACTAAGTATTGCCGCTATATGTAACAAAAAGCATGCTAAAATACACTGGGCACCCATAACATGGAGGGTAAGAATTTACCTTGTAGAAGTAAAGTGGAACTGGGATCTGGTTGCGCTGTGGAACCAGGTAGATATCGACGAAGCGATTGCTCTGATCACGCAGTTGCGTCACGCCAAAGGTACCAGTGTAGATAACCGTGGTGTAGCCAACAGCACTGATGCGAGCACGAAGGTTCTGCAATGCCATAAATGTTAAAAATTATGACTTCTTATATCAAAGAATATTAAATAGTAGGCATATTCAAGACAAAACGTTTACCTGCTCCAGGAAGTTCCAGTTACCAGCGTTGAAGGGCTGCCATTGAGGAGCAGCATTGATGAAGTAGAAAGTAGCGCGCTGACCGGTGGCAAAAACGTAGTCACTCTTAGCGGCAAGATGACCACGAGACATGAACTGGTGGTTTGTGATATATCTGTCAGCTAATGCAGCTCCGACATATTGCGTGACGACGGTCTTCTGGTTGACTTGAGTGTACACGTTATTGACAGCAACTCCAGGGAAGAAGCTTCCAGCTATAAACACAAATGTTAAATGAGATATGGCTTCCAAAATCATAATGTTCTGAAAAACTTTTTTTGGTATGAGCTTGATTTATGTACTTAATTATATTCTGATGCTGTTAAATAAATTGCTTTTCATATTTATACTATCTACAGAGTACTCAGGTAACTATTACCTAGCCAATTGGGTCGATTCACGCCAGTTTGGAAAACTGCATTTTCGCGAGTCTGATCATACCAGACGTATAGAACCTCCATACGGTTCTGGTTGAAGCAAGACCAGTAGACAGGATGGAAAACATTGTTGACGATGAAACCTACACTGAAAATAAAAATCGTCGTTAGTGTACGTGAAAAAACAATGTAATGGCAACAAGGCAACAAGGTAATGGCCGAAACTCGAGAAAAGACTAGCATTCGTTGAATAGATATTGTAGAGAGGCCTGAGCTCGACTAGTCTAGGCCAAATTAAGCTTAACCTCGTTCTCAGGCGCTATACGCTCAAACTACACGCACATCGCGACAAGTTACCGCGACAAGATTTGCGGAGTGACAGACGGAAACAGGTCACAAATCGCATCGCTGGAGGTCATGAACACAGCCTAAAATTATTGGAATTATAAAAACACTACCCGCATAAGTTTCGATCCCATGGGAATATCAGGATAAAAAGTATCCCATATATTAATCCTGGTTATAAACCATCTGTGTACAAAATTTCATCCACATTCATTTAGAAGTTTTTGCGTAAAAGAGTAACAAACATCCATCCATGCATACAAACTTTCATGTTTATAATATTAGTAGGAAGTACTCACCGAATAACGAGGTTGTTATTCCAGCAACGAGAGTTAGTCGCTTGAGCTTCGGAGTGCGAGTGTGCAGAGCAAGTTAGCTGACCGAAGGCTCCGTTTCCGTTTAACCAGCCGGCACCGGTGACGAGATTGTTGTTCACACATGTTGTTGTCTACAGGGATGCATAAAATATTACAAAAATGTACGAGAATGTTTGATTTTTGTAACGTCTAATTTGTCAGCTCTGTTTAATTAATTGGGTATCCTCTGTTTTCTGTGAGCAGCAAATATCTGCAAAAAACATCTCGCAACTTACCGCGACGTTTCTTGTGGCTGCAATATTTGGGTGCCGGATGGATTGTCCGGAGCCGGTGCATGCGACCACGACATGTTCTCCGGTGTTCAGTCTGATCTGACCGGTGTTGCCGTTGGCGGCCAAGTACCTGTTGCCGCGAAGGTACACTGGTTGAGGCTGTCCAAGATCTCCATTTATTCGGAGCGTGCAACCTAAACACAAGATTTAGTTACTAAACTTATTTGGGAGTAATCATGCGGTGAAAAGAACGTTAACTTCTTTTGCCAGCTTGACACAATAGCGCTACAAATCCCGTTGTAAAAAGATTTACCGCTCCTTGGTCCGGCTTTGACGTTAGACGAATTAGCTGATCTGGATTGTTCAAGCTCCAGCCAGGCGTCGAGGTAGTCTTCAAAATCATCTTCGCCGAGAACCAGAGCCAGCTGTCCTGGCTCCGGTATTTCAGTCGGCAACGCTGCCACTACAGCTAACAGGGCTGCTAGCACAAACACTGAATGCATCTTTGAGGATGGCACAGCTTGCACTACTGATTTGTAGATGTAGTCTTCTGTTTTATACCAATATTTGTACATTATCGAATTTTCTATCTAACTATCTCTTTCCATATTGACAATTTTATCAAACAAGACTTAACCGATTAACATGTTTTATCGATTTTGTCAAAAATATTTAAGGTGTCGTTTCAAGTTCCGTAGGTTAAGTTAAGTAGAGCTCCATGCCTGGAGGTGGCCCCAGCAAATCGGAGGCCATGGTATTTCAAGCCCCCGGCGGGCGCCGCCGCCCGGCTCACATCTCGTGGTCGGGGAGGCTTGGATCGCTCGCTTGGATTGGTCGAGTCTACCATGAAATACCTGGGATTGGTGCTCGACAGCCGGTGGGATTTCGGCCCCCACTTCCAAGTGGTTGCGCGCGGCAGGGGCGCTATCAACGCTACTTTCCAACCTGGGGGGGCCGAGTGCCGCCTGTAGGCGGCTCTACGTGAGGATCGTGTGATCGAAGGCCCTGTATGGGGCCCTGGTGTGGGCGACTGACCTGACGGCCTGTAGCATCGCAGTTTTGTGACCGCAGAGAGCGATGGCCGTCTGAGTCGTCCGGGGGTATCGCACGATCTCCTACGAGGTGGCTTGTGTACTGGCCGGATGGCCCTGGGGCCTCGAGGCGAAAGTACTTTCGTCATTGTATCGGTGGCGCGAGGAAGCGAGGCCACGGGGCGAACGACAGATGCAGCGACACATAGAGCTGCGTCGGTCTCAGCTTCGTGGGGTCCTGGTTGTGGAATGGCGGGACAGGCTTTCACGCCCCCGGCCTCATCACCATCGAGGTGGTCCGGCTGATACTCGAGCGCTGGCTCGGGAGGAAGCACGGATGCCTGTCGTTTCCGAGCTGCGCCGCGCCGTGCCCTCATCTCAGGAGTAGGCAATGTCACTGCCGCTCGTGCTTGACTCAATGGTTGGCAGTGAAGAGTCCTGGGACGCAGCGGTTTCTTCTGCAAAATAGTCGTCTCGCAGAAGGAAGCTGCGGAAAGGGAGATCTCGTCCACTCACCCGCCCGCAGCAGACGCACCGGGCGTCGGCCGAGGGTGGATAACGCCCTCTTCCAGCCCCCCATTCAACCGGACTAGAGGCGGCGGCGCGCAGTGTTTCACACGCGCCCCTCTTTGACGTCTCGGGGGGAGTCAAACACCTCGCTCCCCCCTGATTTGAGGAGGCGCGCTGTGGCGGGCTTTTACCAGTTGGGGGTTGCGGAAGGATCGTACGTTCCCGCGACCCCCGGCGTAGGCGTGAGATGGAACACCGGGGTGGTTTTTAGGCAGTAAGAGTCTGACAGACCAGAGGATATCCATGAGGATTTTCCACCCCGGAACATAAAAAAAACAAAGGTGAGCTAGAATATATTTACTTTATAAAATTGCAGTATCGTTATCTCCTCTTATAACCTTTTATATAACAATATTACACAATATGTATGAGACGCACTTTTTGGACTATATAAAGTGTATCTATTCATACACGAAATATTTTAAGAGATAAACCTATGGGTGGTCAAGAATGGGGGATGAACTGCTTGCGTCTGTAGGATCTACTTGAGTTCCGTCTACCCTACACGTGTCCCCTGGGTAGTGCTGAACGAGCAGTAATAATGGTGGTTGGCCATGGCATCAGCTGCCGGCTTAAAAGTTACCACCCACCAGACAAAGTCATGCCGCCAAGCGGATATCCGACGTGTTCCGGCATGATGTCTGGTGAAGCCGTACGGAGGATGGGTCTGAGCAGGTGTGCTGCGATGGGCCGGATCTGGACGACAGTCAGTTCGGGTTTCGGCATGGGCGCTCCACCATACACGCAGTGTCGCGAGTGAGAGTCCTGGCGGAGGAAGCGGTGTCCCGGGGCGGGGCGATGTTGGCGGTGTCCTTGGACATCTCCAACGCCTTTAACACCCTGCCCTGGAGTTGTATTCGGGAGGCACTGCGGTATCATCGAGTGCCTCCCTACCTCCGCCACATCGTTGGGGCTTATCTGTCGGAGAGGTGTGTCACCTAAATGGGACGTGATGGCAGAAACCAGCGCCACATGTCGTGCGGCGTTCGGCGAACGTCGGGTACGACTGGGTGCTGAGGGGCGAGCTCAGACCGGGGGTAGACCTGACGTGTTATGCGGATGACACGCTGGTCACTGCCCGGGGGAGCTCGCACAGGGAGGCAGCGTTGCTGGCGACGGCTGCGGTCTCACAGGTGGTGGGCCGCATACGTCGCCTAGGCCTGGAGGTGGCCCTCAGCAAGTCGGAGGCCATGGTGTTTCATGGCCCCCGGCGGGCGCCGCCGCCCGGCTCACACATCGTGGTCGGGGGGGCTCGGATCGCTGTCGAGTCTACCATGAAGTACCTGGCATTGGTGCTTGACAGCCGGTGGGACTTCGGACCCCGCTTCCGGCGGCTGGCGCCCAAGTTGTTGGGCGTGGCTGGGGCGCTATCAACGCTGCTTCCCAACCTGGGGGGCCCGAGCGCCGCCTGTAGGCGGCTCTATGTGGGGATCGTGCGATCGATGGCCCTGTATGGGGCCCCGGTGTGGGCCTCTGACCTGACGGCCGGCAGTATCGCAATATTGCGAAAACCGCAGAGAGCGATGGCCGTCAGAGTCATCAGGGGATATCGCACGGTCTCCTACGAGGCGGCCTGTGTACTGGCTGGATCCCCGCCCTGGGACCTCGAGGCGAAAGTACTCGCGTCATTGTATCGGTGGCGCGAGGAAGCGAGGGCGCGGTGTGAGCGACCGATGCAGCGACACATGGAGCTGCGTCGGTCTCAGTTTCGCGAGGTCCTGGTGGCGAAATGGCGGGACAGGCTTACACGCCCTACCGCTGGCCTCGTCACCATCGAGGCGGTCCGGCCAGTGCTCGAGCGCTGGCTCGGGAGGAGGCACGGCTCCCTGTCGTTTCGGGTGACGCAGGTGCTCTCGGGGCATGGTTGCTTCGGGAAGTACCTGTGTCGCATAAACAGGGAGACGGACTCGGGGACATCCGTTGCCCCCCACACATCAGGACCCGAGATGGCGGCGCGTAGTGTTCCACGCGCGCCCCTCTTAGACGTCGCGGGGGGAGTCTAACACCTCACTCCCCCCCTGACCCGAGGAGGCCCGCGGTGGCGGGCCACCAGTCGGGGGTTGCGGAAGGATCGTACGTTCCCGCGACTCCCGGCGTAGGTGTGAGATGGAACACCGGGGTGGGTTTTAGTCGGTAAGAGTCCGGCATGCCCCTCTGCCTTCCCCAGGGCGGAGGATGTCCATGAGGATTTTCCCACCGAGACCAAAAAAAAAAAAGGTGTGCTGCGATGTATGCCAGGTATGAGGCGACAGTTGTTGTTGTGTCAGGTGTTTGGTCATGGAGGGTAGCGGGATCCGAAGCACGGTGCTCCGTTGGCCGACCGCAGGTAGTTGGGGGCCCAAGTAGTGTGCCAGCCATACACGAAAGGCTGCCCCGCCACCTGCGAAAAATCCCAAGGTGGCCCCATCGTGCCGGTTGGCGACCGGACGAGAGGACCCGATGGCGATCCCTGGGGGGTTTGGGCGTCAAAGTAAGTGTCCACAGCGGAAACAAGTCCTCTCCTTCCGAGTGTACCTCTCAAATATTAGAGGTCTGCACTCAAATCTCGATGCGTTCCACCACCATCTTGAGGCTGACAAGCCACACTTACTTTTCTTGATGGAGACCCAGATTAGATGTCCGTCAGATGCGGCATACCTCGACTACCCGGGATACTCATTGGAGCACCCCACCTGACTGCGACTCACGCGGTGAACGACGAATGTGGCGATACAAGTCAGCAGATTGACACATTGAACAGATGAGATGCGTCACTTTTATGCGTCTTATCCTTGGCAGCAGGTCTGCTTCTCCTTTGAAAATCCATCGAACTGTGCGGATGCTATATCCGATGTGGTGCGTCAAGTATATCTGACGATCTCACTATGGTGACGTACCCATCGGTGGCTCACCCATGGTTTAACGCCGATTGTGCTCAAGCTGAACAGCGTAAGCACTCGGCGTACCTCAACGTAATGAAGTTCGTGAGCGCAAAGCTCCGGATCTGAGCTCTAAGAAGAGAGCCTTCAACCATGCTGCCAAGTCCTACAAAAAGGCGCTAATGAAGGCTCGTTTCGACCGCATCACCCATATTGGCGCAGCCGTCCGGTAGCAGATCTTTCTGGTCCCTTGCCAAATCGGTCGAAGTGAACTTCTGTCGGCGCGCAACCAGATGGAACACTGGCTCATACGGCGGGAGAGAAAGCCGGTCTCTTTGCATCTCTCTTTGCCCACAATTCACGTCTTGATACTGGCAGTGCTACTCCACCGAATTTGCCTCACTGCGACACGTCGATGCACGAGGTTCGCATTAGCAACAAGGAGGTTCTGAGAGCACTGTGTCGTCTGGACGTGAATAAAGCTAGTGGACCAGATGGTATACTAGCGATTATTCTCAAGTCTTGTGCGCCCGAGTTTGTGTACACGCTTGTATCGCCTCTCATTTGGGACTGGTATAGTGTCCAAGTCCTGGAAGTTTGCCAACGTGCAGCCCGTGCCCAAAAAAGGCAGTCGTGCCGATCCTAGCAACTATCGGCCGATTTCAATAACCTCCATACTCTGCAAGATTTTGGAGCGTGTGTTGAACTCGCGCCTCATGGCATATCTGGAAGGTAACGATCTCCTCAGTGCCCGACAGTACGGGTTTCACCGCAATCGGTCTTCTGGGGCCCTACTAGTGTATGCTACTCACTTGTGGGGCGAGGCCTTCGAGAGGAATGGTGAAGCGATTGCCGTCTTCTTAGACGTCTTGAAGGCCTTAGACAGGGTATGGCACGCCAGCCTTATGAGTAAGCTTCTAGTGTACGTGTACTGGCTGGGTAAAAGACTTCCTGAGTGAACGTTCTCTCCGAGTTATTGTCGAAGGATGGTCATCGGAGCCCATGACGACTAATGCCTGACTAATGACTTCCTCAGGGGTCTGTTCTCTCTGCAAATTTCTTCCTGCTGCATATCAACGATCTGCTCATGCCCGGAATCTATGGGTATGCAGATGACAGCACAGTTGTAGAGAGATACCTGCCGAGTGCTCGGGCTTGTAAGGAAGTAATCCGGTCCGAAAGAGAGGCTAACGTAGAGCGTACGAATGTCGCACTTCAGGCAGTCTCCAAGTGGGGCGAAGCCAACCTTGTGGGATTCAACGCCTCCAAAACTCAAGCGTGTCTGTTCACCGTCAAAAGGAGCCCGTTCACCTTGGCTCCTGCTTTTCAGAATGTATCCTTGGAGTGCACCGACAACCGCACTCTTGGGAGTTAAAATTTCCTCAAACCTAAACTTTGGGCGGTTCATTGAGTCCAAAGCCAAGATGGCTGCTAGGAAACTTGGCGTTCTTGCAAAGGTCCGGCGGCGGTACTTTACACCGCGGCAGCTTCTAAAGCGCAGGTCCGATCGTGTGTGGAGTACTGCAGCCACATATGGGCTGATGCTGCAAAATGGCTGGAACACAGGCGTAGGGTAGTCAGCCTTTCGGTATTCTATAGAATGCATTCTGGAGAGTGTGCGCGGGAATTACATGACTTAATTCCGCCATCACCGTTCCATCATCGGACAACCCGTCGTACGGCGAGTTTACTCCCTTACGTTGTTGACACCGCTACGATCTGGACGAAACGTTTCGCCTCGTCCTTTATACCGCGTACATCAAAGGACTGAAACAATTTGCCTGCAGCGGTCTTCCCGTCCGATTATAATTTAAGTGTCTTCATGGCGTGAGTGAATAGGCACATAATATAGGTAAATTAGTGCGCTTTACCATCAACGATTGCATCACTGCTTTCCATCAGGCGGGATCGCAGTCAAGCACTAGTTCATATCATTAAAAAAAAAAAGAAGCCAATAGAAACGCAAATAAAAAACACTAAGTGTTTTTTATTTTACTTAATTATGATAATTTTAAAACTGCTTGAGACATTTTGCATAAAACTTTATTCTATGAATGACCCGCCTGACGTGGCGAGGGCGACGGCCTGGCGCGGGACCCGCACCGCCGCGCCGCCGCGTCGCGCCCGTCGTCTCGTCTATTCTGTGTAACAACACAACCTCACCTACAGGTGAAGTTGCGTTCGCCTGAATTGCCTATCTCCGCGCGACTGCGCAAGCAAGATAGTCATTTTGCGTCCTGACGGTTACCGCACTTCACAGTCTGTGTACTGCCGGACGCAAACACCTGCCCTGACCTCCTATTACATGGGACATAACAATATCACTGGTGAACTGTAAAAGCTCTACTCTTCGTTGTTACCATGCTCCTGTAACCGGTATAGAAATGACTGTTGGCTTAGTAGATTATTTTATACCGTTAATTATGTGACATAAGTCTCTAAACCTCATTATTTTCGTGACCGAAAATATCTATCTCGAGTCTCGAAAATACCAAAACGTCGTCGAGAATCTCGAAATTTTCGAAACAGAGATTCCCGGCATAAACGGGTGACTACCGATGTGACGACTACTTGAGATATGTATGAATATGGTAGAAAAAGATATGCTGCGGCAATCCCAATTAAATTGGGATAAAGGCAAGACGATGATGATGATGAGTCTCTAAGGAGGCCGAGATTCTCGAAAACGATTACAACAAACACTGTGCCAATCGTATCATTAGCTCAATAAATACTTTGGCCAGACAAGTTTATTAGATATTTCTTTGATTTACAGCCCGTCAATAATATTTTTTTATTAATTTAACGTTGATGACATAGAGCCACGCTTACTGCAATTGTCAAGTGCAGTTTATTTAAGTGTGTACTAAAACGAAACGAGTCACTTTTGTTCATAATGGATCACTAAAAATGTACAGTTACAAATATTAATTAGATAAGACGTGCATGCGGCGTGCCCATTCGATTATGATGTCACAATATATCAAGATAAAATATATTCTAAGATAAATTCATTTGTATAAATTAGTAGATATTTATCGTGGTTGCTTGCGGGAAATTCACGAGAAAGAGGACTCTTTTAGTTAGCACTTAACATTTGAGTTCGAGCTGTGACGTTTGAAGTTTAAAGGGTTATGGCATATACCATTAAAATTAAGCAAGGAACAACAAGAAAGATGCTACTTTTAAGTTATCTATTATTTGTCTAGTATCTAGTATTGAGCTATTCCTAATTCAGTCGTCGGGGATAGCTTTCGGGTAACATTTGTTTGGTAGTTGAACGCAGAAGTAACTAAATAAAAGCTTCGACTATCTAAAATCTTTGATACATTCAATTAATCAGTTCAAACATTCCAGTCTGTGTGATTTCAACTACTACCGATACAAAAACGACGAACACAAAACACAAATGATATTTCTATATCAGTATATTTACAAAAAATAAGTAATACCTACTTGTATTTGATAAGATGGTGATGACATCAAAACTTATGCAAGGAGACCATTGGTTGTGAAGGCGGGTAAATGCGGAATAGTTCTCCTGAAGTCATCGACTGTGCAGCAGAAACTGTATCCAATGTCAATGCGGTCAGGTTGCCAGTTAAGCCAGCTGAACGCGCTGTTATTGCGACAGCGGTCCGTGCAGAAAGTCAGGGCTTGTACCTCCGCCTGCGTGTAATGGGGGTTGTTGATGCTCACGAACGCCGTGCCGATGCGGCGAGATGCATCGTACACCACCTAAAAAATAAAGATATCTTTGCTTTAAAGATAAAACTAAAAACAACATCGGATTTTATTGAAAAAAAGAGTTTAAAACGCAGGATTGACGATTTGGTGCTAATGAAAAGTTGCGAAATAGGGAAATAAAAACTGAACAGCGTTCAGACGTGGACGACCAGCAACGACACGTCAATCAACCAATCAACTTAGCCTTTTGCAGTCCACTGCTGAATGGCCTACATTCTCCTACACTTGCATTGCCAATTCGCGGTATGCTCCAAGGGCCATCGGTCCTAAAGTAGATATGGCCACCCCACAGCTTCTTCGGCTAGCAAATCCTGTAACTAACTAACCGGCCATTGCTACGAACGTTTTACTTTTTATAAGAGTTAAAGGAAAGATTTTTACCTTATAGAAGTAAAGCGGTACTGGAAGCTGGTTGCGCTCTGGTACCAGGTAGATATCAACGAGGCGATTGTTTTGATCACGAAGCTGTGTAACGCCAAAGGTACCAGTGTAAATGACAGAGTTGTACCCAGCAGCGCCAATGCGAGCACGGAGATTCTACAATTTTTTAAATTGTTGTTAAAAATTGTGACCTGTCCATTCCATTTTAATACATCCATTTGTAATCTTGGACATTAAATGGTTGATAAGTCCTCGACGAAAAGATTACCTGTTCCAGCCAGTTCCAGTTACCAGCGTTGAAGGGCTGCCACTGAGGAGCAGCATTGATGAAGTGGAAAGTAGCGCGCTGACCGGTGGCGAAAACGTAGTCACTTTTAGCGGCAAGATGACCACGAGACATGAACTGGTGGGTAGTGACATATCTGTCAGCTAATGCGGCTCCAACATATTGGGTGATGACGACCTTCTGGTTAGCTTGAGTGTACATGGTATTGACAGCAACTCCAGGAAAATAGCTTCCAGCTACAGTAACAAAAAAATTTTATGTATAAGATCTATTCAGCTCTATGATTTCCAAAGCCACGTTGTACTAAGTGTTATGAATGAAATTTGTCCAATAACTTAATCGTATCGTCTATTTTCATTTGCGGTACCATGTGAATGAAAAATTACACGCTTAGAACTCGTAACAATGCGAAAACGGAAAAACCTAAAACAGTACTCGATTAACTGTAATTACCTAGCCAACCAGGTCTGGCGACGTTAGTTTGGTGAACTGTATTTTCGGGCGTCTGATCATACCAGACGTACAAAACTTCCAGGCGGTTCTGGTCGAAGCAAGACCAGTAGAGTGGGTAGAAGACATTGTTGACAATGAAGCCCACACTGAAAAAAGAACACCATTATTAGTTATCATAAAAGAAACCAAACTGTATCTCAAGTCAAGAAGTCGTGTTGATACGATTGAGTTATTATTACTAAAACTTATTACTTACCGAATAACGATGTTGTTATTGAAACAACGACTGGAAGTCGTTTGAGCTTCATGATATGCGTGTGCAGAGCAAGTCAGCTGACCGAAAGCTCCGTTGCCGTTCAACCAGCCGGGACCGGAGACGAGATCGTTGTTCACACAAGTCGCTGTCTACAGGCAAGGATATAAGTTTAATCATTTATGGTGCTCATCACAGGGTTAAATTGCATTATAATTTATTTGTTTATATGAGAACTTACAGCGACATCTCTAGTTGCGGCGATGTTTGGGTGCAGGATGGATCGTCCGGGGCCGGGACACGCGACCACGACTTGTTCACCCGTGTTGAGTCGTATCTGACCGGTGTTGCCATTGGCGGCCAAATACCTGTAACCTCCGCGGAGGTACACCGGCTGTGGCTGCCCAAGATCTCCGTTTACTAAGATCGTGCAACCTGAACACAAGATTTCGTGTGTATTAAACTAAACGAGTTACAGAGAGATGAAAAGACAAGCCATGAAAAATTGATTGATATATTTAAAAAAGTTACCGCTTCTGAGTTCAGCTTCAACGTTAGATGAATTAGCTGATCTGGATTGTTCAAGCTCCAGCCAGGCGTCGAGGTAGTCGTCAAAATCATCTTCGCCGAGAACCAGAGCCAGCTGTCCTGGCTCCGGTATTTCAGTCGGCAACGCTGCCGCCACAGCCAACAGAGCTGCTAGCACTAACACTGATCGCATCTTTTTAGTAAGGCACACCTTGTACTATTGTTGTGGAGATTGGCGTCTACATTTTATAGCCTAGACCAGCTATATTTTATATTTTATCAAACTAGATTTGCCTTGCCGATTATTACTTATTATCAGTTTTTTTTTTTTTTGTAAAAACTCACGACGTTTTTTTTTCATTTTTGCAAGTTCCGTAGGTTTCAAGATAATTCTTTAACTTTGGTATAATGTACTATTGACAAATCTCTGCTTATCGTGGAGTTTGGGGCTTATTACCAAGCACTGTTAATATAGTCAGTACCATAGATATATCCGTGGTCAGTACCAATAATTACTGTCCTCGCAGGTTTATGCATGATTAACGAGTTCAGCCTTAAAACTCGGTTCTTCCCCTAGATTGGAGGAGCGAACACAAACACATTGCAAATAAATGGGTTTTTCAGGGAGTTAGGTATGTGATGTTTTCCTTAATGTAGGTATCTACCACTATACTTACCTACCTTATGTATTAAATGAAATGTGCATATTGAAACATGCTTACTGTTTTCGGGATTCTTCCTAGAAAACATAAAATAAGGTTGTTCTTTATGGATCTCTAAAATTAACTGTTAATTGATATAAATATAATTATACACACGATAAAATATATAAATGTCAATTAGATAAGCCCTTATACTCATGCGTACATATACGTCACAGTTGGTATATGACGTTTCAAAACAATCTATCAATAAGATCTTAATATTTTTAAGATAACTAATAATAATATGTATATCTACCCAAATTGGAATTGTATTTTTAGGATTGGGGGTTTTTTGTAACATTCTTGCAAATGAGTTTTTACCGGTATGTTGTGGTATATTTACTACGTACGATCTAAACTCTGCAGCAAACAAAGGTGCAACCACAAGATTTTGCTATAATACGATATTTTTATTTTTTATTTTATTTATTATCGAAAACCAACAATTACACACTATACATGGTTAATAATAGCTTATAATCTAGATATATCAGTGCGTAACTAACTACGTTATCCACATATTACAAATTCGAATCGAAATCTAGAAGAGCACGAGTACAACATTACTAATTAATCTTACAAGTTAATAAATCCTATTCTTATACATATATGAAAATATACATAAATACACACAAAATATACTAAAATTTATACATATATGAAAAAACGGTTAATCATCTGCTTGTTCGATCATTTTAAGTAGATCAATGCGAATTTGTTAGCTGACAAAGAAAATAAATCTAATTCTGAAAAAAGGGTATTATAATTTTTTACTAAACGTCATAGAGGTGCGCGGCACCCGCGTTGATGCGACAAGAGGGCACTGCAAACAGCGGGCGCCCGCGCACTCCACGCCGCACAACAGCACAATTTGTTTGTTAACTCCGAGCAATCATACTTGTTATTACACAGGTCATAGAGAAACTTAGTTTCCAAAAAAATGCGTCTATTACTTAAAATAGTTAGTTTATAATATTTCAATAAATTAACGTAGGTTGTTGTTTTACGGAAGCAACGATAATGTGTGGCTTTATGGAATTTATGTTGAACGATTTCAAGATTATCTATGTTTTTTTGTACAAGGGGTTCCATACCATACAGCATACTCTAACTGTGACCTTACCAAAGATTTGTATAAATGAATGTACGTGCGAGTAGGTTTAAAATCGGTCATGCATCTCATCACAAATCCATACATGCGAAATGCGTTACTAATAATGTTATCAATGTGTTGATCCAGGTGAAGTTTACTTTCCAGCAATACCCCAAGGTCCCTGACCACAGTGCATGCAATGAGGTGTTATTTAGGTTGTATGTATGAGTTATAATATTTGTATTTTTGGTGAATGTTATATATGAGCACTTTAGGATGTTTAACTTTAACTTATTTTTAATACAATATGCCTAGAATCCATCCAAATCCTATTGAAATAAAATACAATCAGCTTTAATTTGAATTTTTCTAAAAAAATTTAGGTTATCGGTAGTTAGCAGAAATTTTGAATATCTGAAACATTGATTCAAGTCATTAATAAAAAGAAAAAATAGGAGAGGGCCTAAAATTGAACCCCGGGGTACCCCGGATGTGACCCTCTGCGATGTGGATTCAAAGCCTTTAATGACTACTTTCTGAATTCTATTAGTGACGTATGGTGCAAACCAGCGTAATAATAAATCACCTCGTATACCATTGAAAGCTATTTTTGTCAGAAGGAGTTCGTGATCCACCTTGTCAAAAGCATTCTGAAAATCTGTAATAAACAGCATCTACTTGCAATTGATGGTCCATGTTATTGAATAAAAAATCTGTGAAAACCAATAGATTTGTGACTGTGGAACTTTTTTGAACAAATCCATGCTGCTGCTTAATTATTGAGTAGTGTAACATAGGATAAAGCTCGTCGTCAACCAGTCTCTCAAAAAGCTTCGACAAGGTGGATAAAATGGAGATGGGACGGTAGTTCTCAATATTTTGTTTAGAACCTGATTTATGAACGGGCGTTATGTTTGCACTTTTCCATATTTCTGGAAATTAACCCTCTGAAATACATTTATTGTATATGATATACAGGGGTGTACATATTGGGCTCGCCACAATTTCGGCGATAAGTCCCTCTTTGAGGAGTGGCTAGAGAGGCGCCACGGCGCCCTCATTTTCCGCCTGACACAGGTCCTCACTGGACACGGTTGTTTCGGGAGGTTCCTGTTCAGGATAAAGCGGGAGGAGACGCCAGGGTGTCACCACTGAATGGATCGCCCGGAGGACACGGTGGAGCATACGGTGGAGGTCTGCCCGGCTTGGGCGGAGCACCGCCGTGTCCTCGTGGCGGCGATCGGCGGCGGCGATCTATCGGGTCCAGCCCTGGTCCAGGCCATGGTATGGAGCGAGGGTGCATAGGAGGCCGTTACCTCCTTCTGCGAAGTAGTAATGCTCGCAAAGGAGGAGGCGGAGCGCGTGAGGGAGAGCCAATGACTGCGCCCTCACGCCCCTAGTCGCCGCAGGAGACGCCCTGGACGGGAGTCAACAGCCGACTCCCGGTCACCGTAGGCGCGGGCTTGCGGGCGGCGAGCAATGGGCAACTCGCCGCCTGGTAAGGACCAGGCCCGATGATTTCCCAACCAAAAAAAAAAAAGGGGTGTACATATAATCTGCAGTTTTTTTAAGATAATACGGTAGTATACCATCGGGCCCTGGACCTTTCGTAATATCTAGTGATTTTAATGCTTTAAGAATTTTTTCATAAGTAAAAGTAACACAGTTGATAAGAATACTAATGTCATTGTACTCTTGCGGAGGCAGTTAATCATTTTTATCAAAGGTAGAATATTCGTAAACTGAATGAAAGAATTCTGAGAATAGATTACAAATCTCAGTGGAATTACTCGAGCTACGATCTTTATAAGACATTGTTGAAGGTATGCTAGTATCTGCTTTTCGATTAGAGATGTAACTCCATAAGTATTTAACATTTATAGTAACGACGATATTATAATTCATTAGATGTTTATAATATTGTTAATAATTTATATGTCACGGGATTAGACAGTTTTATTGTTAAAATTATTTCGTTTATTTATTTAGTTCCTCATCTTTTACATAGAAAAAATAAGTATAAAAATCAACAAAAAAACAACTTTATTTTAATATTATGTAGGTACTCATTTTTATCAAACTGAATAGGTCATTTTTGTTAGTTTTTGTTCGGACACCTGTTGCCAATTGCAAACGTTCTTTTGGCAAACGTGTCTTTTCTACTGGCCGTATAAGTTAAAATCCTATATCTTATCATTATTTTGTCTAATTACGATTTAATGTAATGATTGTTGTATATCAATCTGGTATGAAGATTCGTGAGTAACGTCAAGTACACTTGTACTTGACGGCAAAGTTATTTTTTATAACGGCTGAATAGACTGTAGTAAGTTTTTTTTATTTTTATTAAGTTTTCCACCGTGGCTAACCATGACAGATATGGGCTTGACTCCTAAGGAGTAGCCCACATATTAAGCAGCGATCAGAAGGCCAATTCTCGTAATTTAAAACGTTCAAAAACTAGTCGCAGTCTCATCTCGGCGACAACCAAATGTCAAAAAGGTGTCAAAATGTAGGGAAATTAGAGGAATTTTTGACAGATTGAGACTGAGATCAGACTGTGAACGTTCTCAAAATTACGAGAATTGCCCCTCAGCAGTCTGTGGAAAAGGAAGAAGAAGGCTGCAGTGGGACAAAACAGGGTAATAAGATATATTGATAGATGAGTTGAATGATTGTTTTATGCCTAGTATAAAGCTGAGGAAGACAGACACTATATACAGGGTGACTTGTAATTTGACGTATTCCTTCCAGGACTTGATACTATGACCCATTTGCAACAGTTAAGCACCTCATAAAGCTTAGGCGAAAATTCAAGGAATTCGAGAAAACCCAATTTCATGTATTTTTGAAAATTTCCCAGGATTGGTCACTAAATATAACTTTTCTCTAAACTCTCTAATTGAATGGCCTTCATGGCCATATATTAGGTACGTAATACTTTATTAACACACCTTTCGATTTAACCAAATTTTCACACTATCACGTCCTGGAAGTAATATGTACCTACGTCAAATTACAAGTCAACCTGTATAACACGTGGGCGGGGCCAGAAAAGTTTTAATGCGATATTGCCAAAACATTATCACATTATAATCAAAATAACAAGTCTACCTATAGTCGTTTTGATATAGAGTATTATTCGCAAAATGTGGGCTTGTGCGTGACCAAGCAGTGCGAGATATCATGTTATCTATCACCATCACCACACCACAGAAACCGAATGATTAGCGTTCTTTGATTATGAGTAATTCGTTAAATTAGTATTTATCACGATGTTTGTAATGAGGATCATAGCAAGCTGCAGATTAATACAATCGATCAAATTAAATCTCATTCTACACCTAATGAAAAAACAAACTCAGAATGTAAACGATAAACGACTTTATTTCTGTAGATTTGTACAAACACTTTTCACGTCATTTATATTTTAATAAAAACTAGTTGAGGTCGGCGTTTCCGATTGGACTACTCTGAGAAAAAAGGCCGAAACAAACTCAGAGATCTCTTTGAAAGCCCAGACATAATCTTGGTCAGATCGTGTGAAGACCATGTAGATTAGTGTCTGAAATAGATTTTTGAGGAAATAACCAAACAGATTGAGTGGACCTGTCCAGTCAGTTGTCAGTAATCGTGCAGCTCAACGATTCTACGAATAATACCTACCAAAGAAATTACATTTGGGTAGGCCGCATAAATTACTCAAACTACCAGATCATGATTAAAATTAACTGAGACAAAAAAATACCCACATAGTCTTCACATTCACAATAATAAAAATAATATACATATTACCTAGGTCCTACCTATGAAATTGCCATTTTACATAGAAAAACCTTTTTTTTATTAAAATAATTTATTAAATTAATCGGAGTATTGGCCATTAGTGAAGATGCACTTTTGCCATTTTAGTGGAAGTTCGTTGATAGCTCTGCTATAAAAATCTTGGATACGGGAATCGATGAACTCTTTAGAGGCGTTTTTTACCGGCTCGTTGGATTTGAAATTCCTCTGTAAAAAGTTATCCAGATTCCGAACAAAAATGGAAATTAGTTAGAGCAAGGTCTGGTGAGTATGGTGGGTGATGAAGAGTTTCCAGTGGTAACTCCTTTAGTTTTGAGACGGTCTTTAGTGCGGTGCTTCGACGCCATTTTGTTGTTGTTGTTCAGTGAGTTCATACGGTACCACCCACTTTCCTAGTTTTTTTATCTTTCCAACTTGAAGTAAATGGATCAGTATCGAATTATCACGTACGTTGAAGACTGCTGCAAGTTTCAACGTGGTTTGAGATGAAGCTGCTTCCACTATGACTTTCAATTCATCGTTATCGACTTTCGTCTCCAGTTGGCCACGCTCATTGTTGAAGTCAAAATTTCCAGAACGGAAGCGATCAAACCAAAAACGGACCGTGTATTCACATGCGGTACCATGTCCATACACGTTGTTAATATTGCGTGCTGTCAGTGCTGCGTTGGTGCCACGAAGGTACTCGTATTCGAAAATAGCGCGCAATATCGATTTTACCATGGTTACATAAACAGCGATAATTAAAAAAAAAACGAACGGCGGAAAGACAAATAAACAACAGATTCTGAAAAACAAAATGTCATGCTATAAAATTAATTTGAATTTGAAATTCTAAATAGATTGAAAGATATCGATTTTCACAATAGCCAGTATCAAAAATCGGCAATTTCATAGGTAAGGCCCTAATATTATATACAAAATAAATTCATGTCATAGTAACTATAGCTCTTGCTCTGGCAACATATCGCCTAAGGTAGCCAACAGTTGCCATGAATACTTCTACTCAAAAGGTAGCTTACAAAATGTTCGACAATGCAACCGTCAGTAGAACCGTTCTCTTTTGTGAAGAGCTTCTTTAAAGTATTGTTTCGAGCCCTCACTGAAGTCGTCGTTAAGTGTCCAAATCCGTCGAAGTCGGATATAACGTCAATTCTTTTAACACAATGGCCGGAGTAATGTTCTGTCAAGAGGATTCGCCGTCCTCTTCACTTCATGGAACTAAAAAAAGAATGTACACGCGTTTCTCAGACTTACAAACATAAATTAAAATTATATATACTAAAGAACAAAGATGACAAATATCGTGTCTATAAAATGATCATTTCATGATTTAAAAAAATCAAAACTGGTTATTACCAGTTTTGAAAATTTTGCATAGGTACAATTTTTTTGCGTCGCGTAGATCCAATACCTAACACGCTCGTGTAAACTATATCTAATTATAAATCTTGTAAAAAAATACTTATACGTAACGAATTGAACGATATTGGAAATTCCCTACCAAATAAAATACCAATCTTATTGATTACTATCACTTATTACTTAAAAAAGCAATAGTATCTGCGATTATCATTTCAGATACCAAATCACCACTACCACTTTTATACTTCCTGTATAAAAGTGGTAGTGGCGATCAATAATAATAATGTATTGTTGGTACAAACATTAACGAGGTAATACTGCGATCACCAAAACCTCTGCTTGGCGAGCTACATGCCTTGTGAACGGTGCTCAAGACGTTGCCTCAGCTCTACAAAGTAAATCTTGAAAAATAATTATGATCCTTAGTGGATGAACCGTCTTGCTGTGCAAAGTAGTCGCCTGTGTATGCATGATGAAATGTGCCCTCTGAAATGTGCGGGTTTATATTCTTCTGGAAAATAAACAGTACAGCCATCATCTTCATTTTAGCCAAATAAAGTCCATTTTAGCCAAAAAAGGCGATATTCAATTTGAAAAAATCACTATAGAAATATATCCAAATAGAGTTTCGATTCATATTCGTATGTTATAGCATAATCAGCTTATAAGTTCCCACTGCTGGGACACAGGCCTCCTCTCGGTAAGAGGGAGTGAGCCGTAATCCACCACGCGGGCCGTGCGGATGCGTGTGACGTGCGGCGGGTTGTGTTCTTGGACGTGCCGGTTTCCTCTAGATATTTTCCTTTACCGTTTTGGAAGCAGTGGCGATGAAATAATTTGCACAAAGTAAAGGCCCTGTGTGGGTTCGAAACTACGAGCTACAACTAGTAAGTCGCGGCCCTTACTACCGGGTCACCGCTGCTCGTATGTTTCAGCAAAATGTATTACAGCATCCCAGCGCACGTCAGAGCCGCAAGTCATCAATCCTCCCGTCGAACTGCGGTTATGGAACTATTCTTTGAAGATTAGTCACGGACGCGAAGTTTGTTTTATGGGACTTTTTTTACTTTATACAATGTTGGTAACTGTCGCATAATATTGTTGAGTTTAGAATAAAACTTTCGTAAGCCCCATTTAACTGACGCTAGTGTTTTTTGTCTGTAGTATACAATAAAATTGAAGCAACTAATGACTTTCATCGTCGAAAAATTGTTTCGACGCGCGTCGCAACTTTTATTGTTGCTTCAACTTATGTTATGCCACAGGCAACTAAATCGTACCGTGTAAATGGCTTTAAAGTACCTCTATATTATACCCTATATTATGTATCCACTGAGGATACCACCTCTATATTATAATATACCCTCAGTGGGTAGGGCAGTGCAATGTCTGACACTCAGTCATGAAGCTAAATGTTTGAGTAAGGTAAATTTTTAATTAAGTTTTTTATTTCATGCTTTTTGTAGGGACTCCTTGTTATTTCATTTCTTTTATTTTCTTGCGTTTTAAGATTCAGTTAATTTGGTATTTAACCAGGTTTTTTTGTAATTCGCCATTTTGTGGTAGTGGCCATCTTGGATTTGAAATTTGTCATAGTGTATAGTATTCTACTAGTCAAGCCATTTCATTTGATACCTATATTGAGGGAGTTGTGAAAAAATATGTAATCCGCCATTTTGTGGCGGCGGCCATCTTGGACCGATTTTCATCAAACATAGCTAAGAACACTCCCGACAAATTCACCTTTCAAAAAAAAAAAAACCAAAATTAAAATCGGTTCATCCGTTCGGGAGCTACAAAGTCAAAGTCAAAGTCAAATCATTTATTTCAAATAGCCACATAAAAAGCACTTTTGAACGTCAAAAATAAAATTTAAATAAAATTGATTCTAGTCGCCCCTTCCAAAAGGTAGTTTTCGTATGGAGAAGAATGGGCAAGAAACTCCACCGTTACTCTTTTAAAATGTTTTACAATATATTGCATACATTATTTATATAATTATATGTGAAGACGATGCACCCAAAAATAAAATTACTATACCACAATAGGTAAAAGAATTAAAATGGATAAATGTAACCATGACATATAGATCAACTATGTGATAGATACATGGTGCTCACATATTCACAAACATTCCAAACGTAGACGATTTTCATAAATAAATAAGTAGTAATAAGTCCGGGTGTGACCCCAAGTAATTACAGAATGTAAATCAATGTCAAAGAAAAAAAAAAAAAAAGAATAAATTATACAATTACATTAGCAACCAGTTTGATTTTGTCTAGACTCTAGAGATTGTCCTATGGAGCAAGACCAGCATGTTTCCAAGCATTCTTATCTTGGATATAATCCTCTAATTTGTAATATCCTTGCTTACAAAGTGTAATTTTAATATAAGTTTTAAATTTTCTTTCATTTAATTGCAATATTTCACAAGGTATTTTGTTGTAACATTTAACACAGCACCCCATAAAAGATGTATGTACTTTAGATAATCTGAAAAAAGGTTGATCTAATTTATCTTTATTTCTAGTATTAAAATTATGTCTATCACTTATTTTATTAAAAAGCTGTTGATTTTTTCTTACATACATAATATTTTCATAAATGAATTGGCAAGGTACCGTCATAATATTAACCCTTTTAAATAGTTCCCTAAGAGATTCGCGGCGACGTAGATTGTAAATGGCTCTGACAGCTCTCTTTTGCAAAATAAAAATGGATTCAATGTCAGCAGCCCGACCCCACAGTAAAATGCCATATGACATAATACTGTGGAAGTAACTAAAATAGACCAAGCGCGCGGTTTCTTCGTCTGTTAATTGTCTTATCTTTCTAACAGCATATGCGGCCGAGCTTAGCCACCCCGCAATAGATGTTATATGAGGTCCCCATTGTAATTTCTCGTCTAGCGTGATTCCTAGGAAAACTGTCTGATTAATAAATTCTAATTTTTGGCCATTCAATACGATGTCACATTCGCTACTTCTAACATTAGGTAATTTAAATCTAATGCATTTTGTTTTTTCTTCATTAAGTACTAAATTATTTACCGTAAACCAATCTTGGACCTGAAGAATAGAGTTATTCACGTCGTCAAGATGTTGTGACCGTCGGTCTATTTTAAAGATCAATGATGTGTCATCTGCAAATAACACCATCTTCGGTTGATTTTGAAGTAATTGGGGTAAATCATTAATATAAACTAAAAAGAGGAATGGACCCAATATCGAACCTTGAGGAACACCCATTGTCATTTCAGAACCCAATGAGTTTACGCCATTTACTTGGACTTTAACCTTTCTATCTTTCAGGTATGATCTTAACAAGTCAAGTGCTGTTTTCCTAATCCCATAGTGCTCGAGTTTTATCAGAAGCGTTTCATGGTTTACGCAATCGAACGCCTTAGAGAGATCGCAAAAGATTCCAATAGCATCTTGTGCTTCTTCCCAGGCGTTAAAAATGTTCTTCATTAGGGTAACACCGGCGTCAGTGGTACAACGCCCTTTGGTGAAGCCGTACTGGTGTTCATGAAAGATGTAATTTTTATTAAAGTGACGTAACATTTGATTGAGCATCAACTTTTCAAACACCTTACTGAGAACTGGCAGAATTGACACAGGTCTATAATTGTTGGGATCTTTACTATCACCGGATTTGAACAATGGTACTACTTTACTATGTTTCATAAGATCCGGAAAGACTCCTTGGTCAACACTGGTGTTAAATATGAAAGCTAAATAGGGCGCAATGGTTTCGATGAGAGATCTACATACTTTCACAGACATACCCCAGAGATCTTCTGTTGATTTAATTTTAAGATCTTTAAAAGCTCTTATAACAGCCTGGGGGTTTGTATGCTGAAACCTAAGCTCCGAAGGGCATGCCTTTACATTCCTTTTAAGTAAGGCAGCAGAAAGCGTGGGGGAAGAATTTAAAGCTTCAGTAGTTTTAAGGTGAATATTAGCAACGAAGTTTTCAAATTCCTGAGCTATTTCTACATCTGAATTGATGGGGCCATGTGCAGTCTCTAAATTAAGTTCACTATTTCGCTGTTTTTTCCTACCTGTTTCATTATTTATTATTTGCCAGGTAGTTTTTATTTTATCATCAGCTGATTTTATTTTATTGCTTATATAAAGAGCTTTAGCTCTTTGGCACACCCTTTTAAAAGTTTTTGAATATTTGCACCAGTCACTGAATAAAAACTTTGTGTAAATACTTTTAGTTTTCAGTGGAAAAGTGTCATAAAATTGCGAGTTTAATAGTGAAAAGAACTCGGCGTAGAACTCATTGGGGTCATCTATATTATTAAAACTCTGATCACATAATTTACTGGCCAAAGAATTATTTAATTTTTCTAAATTTTTACTACGATGCCACAGACAGACATACACACACACACACAGACACGTCAAACTTATAACACCCCGTCGTTTTTGCGTCGGGGGTTAAAAAGAGAGCTACCTAAAAAGTAAATTGATTTAGCATAATCATCCTATAACATTCCCACTGCTGGGACACAAGCCTGCTCTATATGGAGTGGGCCGTAATCTACCACGAGGGCCCAGTGCGGATTGGTGGATAAAATATACCTATAGACTTAAATTGATTTAATTCGTCAAATTTATTTCAAGTTGAAAGATCAAGAGAACTAAGAACGACTTAGACATGCATAATATGCACGTGAAAACAAGTCAACCTTAATCCGAGCACATAGCTATGTGCTCGGATTAAGGTTGGCTTGTTTTCACGTTTCACGCATCATGGTATGTTAATGTAATCTATCACTAACACATATTACATTAACAAATGCCAAAAAATAATAACATGGCTAATTACTTATTAATTACTTGATAACAATTTGATTGGCTTAGATTATTTTCTCAATTATAAATATCGAAATCACTGAGTTCACTTTGTCGGGGTCACCAGTTTAGATAAATACTGAGAAAGAACATACGTGTTATCGTAATCTACGTGTATTTGCGACTGAGTTAAATTCTTATAGGGCGGGCGCAGCCGCCTCTACACACATGCATACATAGTAACTTAATACCATACCCTGATGGTTTGGTATTGATGATGTTTTGCCTATTATCACTCAACAGGATATCAATCAATCAAAATTTATTTACTCTGACAACAAAGATCCATAATGTTAGTAATATCTTATAGCTAGTGTTAGTAAGTAAAATCATCAAAAATGTAGGTCTTCATCTGCCTAGCCTGTTCCTAACAGTCTAACCGGATGTATCTGAATACCAGTATTTTACATGGAGCGACTACCTATCTGACCTCCACAACCCAGTTACTGGGTAATACCCCTTGGTAAGACTCATAGACATGTAAAAAACAGGAGAAGGAATACCTCTCCACTCCTCATAAGCACCTCAGGACATGTTGCCTCCTTGTTGCTACGTCACTATGTGCTAGCGACAGTTTCCGGTGGGCCCATTATTGAGTGTGCAAGTCACCCCCTGCCATTTTATCCGTGTATATATAAAACATTGATCAGGCAGGGGCCATAGTTCTTCCATAGTTATTGGTAACCAGTCCACTTTAGCCACCCAAACCCATAGTCCAAATTTGTATTTTTTCCATATCGTGCAATAGTCCTACACCAACCGGGGGTTGTCCTTGGGTGCACTTGCATAGTGCTTACAGGGATAATCGTCGGTTGGTGCCGCATTTCATTAAAATTTACTAAGGGGCCTCTGCGAGTTGGCTTCGGCCCCTCGTATGCCTTCCAAAGGACCGGGACCCCAGGGTCCCGAGATATATAAAAACATAAAAATAAATAATATTAATATTTAACAATTGTAATGTTACAATTTGTCAACCGTTTTAACCCAGTTGGAAGACCTAAAAAGATGACGTTTAAATCCGGTTGGAAGACCCTTGAGAAGATGTAATATAATTTAAAAGAAAATATATACTTATTTATTTTTTTTGCTATTTTTTATTGATTTATAATATACTAAGGTTTCAGAAGTAAAATTTATTTAAAAAAAACAACGATCTTAGACACATTCAATAATTTTAATAAAAAAAAGAAAAGTATTCTACAAATCTGATTTTACTTGTGTTTAGCACAATTAATTACAAAAATAAGACACCAATCACTCAATAACAAAAATTGTACGTACTTACAGAGCTTAATTACACTCTTACCGACTTGAATTTAAATTAACGGACAGTAACAATTCACGTCGACAACTACCGCACACGAAGAAGGCCAGCGAGCAAATGACCGATACAGCCGCGCCCGCCGCCTTTTATAGACATCATTTTGCAATAGAAACCTATTCCCTAAATCGGCCTATCCTGACGTAGCGTCGTCCTCGGCGCGGTCCTCGTGATGCTCGTCCCGTACCGGGGCCAGGTCTGCAGATGTGGGTTCACCGCTGCTCCCCTGGTCACCTGGTCTGCTGGTCACCTCTGCGCTAGGTGGTATGGATGCTGATGATGACCCTGCATCGGGATCACATACTTCATCATCTGAAATATTACCACGTTTAAAACTTGCCTTAGGTTTCTCAAGTGTAGACACATACAACATGCAATCAATAAAATAAGCATTTGACGTCATGAGAGCTTTCATTGTTTTATTACTCAGTCTTCATATCGGCCCATGACGCATTATCTGCGGTGTGGCACTGCATCTGTGAACAAATCAGACAGAAGGCGTCCCCACTGTCCGAGGTTGACGGAGGCATCGCTGAATCGCACGTCAACACTTTCATCCTAGACCAATACCTCTCACTATAGGCATGTCTATTAGGACGGAGGCATCACTGAATCGCACGTCCTATCACATATTTCTCATAAGTCAATAACACATAAACTCATTAATTTTGGAGTGGACGGAGGCATCTCTGAATCGCACGTCCTTCACACAAGATCATTGATCACGTACCAATGCGGACGGAGGCATCACTGAATCGCACGTCCAACCCAGTCACAATTAGGGTGCGTGTACGGGTTAGTAAGCCGATCTGCCACCATTTAACTATTCATATTTGAACATCTAGATAGGCTAAATTAAGAAACTGAAATATTACAATGTCTTAGTGAATGTAGTTAAAAGTGATTAAAAATGAACAAGCTAAACTTATGGCAAAGCAACTCACCAAGTCCGCGCATATCTAGAGTCATTGTAACTCACCCTCAAAAAAGGCTGCACATGACTCTGGACACCACTCTCCGTTCCAAGGTACCATATACTCAGCGGCTGCCTGGGTGGTCTTGCCGTATGAACCACTAATGAGTTTCAGCTGGTAACGGCCACTGGGTAGTACCTTGATCACTCGATATGGTCCACGCATTCCAGGATCTAGTTTTCCTGTAGACTGCGAGTATTTGATTACGAAAACCAGATCGTTGACGTTAAAAGTGCGTGGTGCTCGCCGCTGTCGGTTTACATAATCGTCTTGTTTGGCTTGGCTTCGGGTCAGCAGTTGATGAGCTCTTGTTCTGTCCAGCTCCCGCCGGCCTTCGTGGTTCCGAGACATCTCGACAGCGACATCGCGGATTAGTGTCCGAACGACAGGTATGGTGGCTTCCGTGCCAATCAGGAGCTTCAGAGCTGAAGTTTGCGTTATCTTGTGCTTGGTAATGTTTAGAACGAGTTGGAGCTTCCACAGTTGTTCCGACCATTTTGAGTGCCTATGATTTGTTTCAACCCGAATCATATTTAGAACAGTTCTGACGTATCTTTCTACCTGTCCATTAGCATTGTGCATTTCCGGCGTAATGAAATGAATATTACAGCCAAGTTCAGTTAAAAGCTTAGAAAATCCTGAGGATTCAAACATTCGCCCGCGGTCAGCCACTACAAGCTTAGGGGCTCCAAAGAGTGACATTACGTTACTAAACGTTCGTTTGAGCTCACTCACATCTTGTTTATAAATGGGATATAACAAACAATATTTTGTAAAAGAGTCAACTATTAGTAAGATAAACTTATATCCTTCAGATTCGGGTAATGGACCAAGTACGTCCGTATGTAATGTTTCGAAAGGGGTGCTAGGCTTTTCCCAGGATGTAATTGGTTGGTGAGGGGTTCTAGGGACACGTTTATTTGATATGCACACGAGGCAATGTTTTATGTATTTTGCTACAAATTGCCGAAGCCCGGGAAACCAGAAATATTTGAGAATTAAGTCGACAGTTTTCTCTGCACAGATGTGCTCATGCTCGTCATGGAAAATTCTTAATAAGCTTAGCCGGTTCCCTTTGGGGATGAAACAAAGGAGTCTGGCTTCCTCGCCCACTGGTGTGTAACGATAATAAAGGAGGTCGTTTTTTTGGACGTACCGTTGAGAGTTTAACTCTCCATCCTGTAATTTCTGCAGAAGACTTTGCGTCTCATCGTCTGCAGACTGAGCGATTTGTGCCCAATTACGTGACCTAGATATTTGATGCACTTTGGCATCTGGGACTGGGTTTCGGCTAAGGTAGTCTGCATGTGTCATCATAGTACCTTTTCTATAATCAATACTAAAATGGAAATCTTGTAAGTAGATCCACCACCTGGCGACGCGCGGAAGCAGGTCCTTCTTCTTTTCGGTGGCTTTAAGGGCGTTGCAGTCTGTGATGACTTTAAAGTTTATGCCAACAAGATAATGGCGAAAATTCTGCAATGCCCTTACTACAGCTAAAGTTTCCAGCTCGTAAGAGTGGTACCTGCTTTCGGCGCCCTGCGTGGCTTTACTATAATAAGCGACTACATGCTTCGTACCATCGGCCTTCTTCTGCATTAATATTGCACCATAACCAATACTGCTGGCGTCAGTGTGTACCTCAGTAGGTAGGGACTGGTCGAAGATGGACAGTATTGGTGATTTAGTCAAGCGATCTACTATCTCTCGCCTAACCCCTTCCTGCTCTGGACCCCAGCAAAAGGTAACGTCTTTTTTCATTAAGCGTGCTATGCAAGCGGTTTTAGTTGCGTAATTCTTAATATATCGTCTGAAATATCCAGCCAGACCCAGAAACTGTCGGATTTGTTTTATGTTACGCGGTGTTGGCGCATCTACAAGTGCTTGAATTTTTCGGGGGCTCGGCCTAACCTGACCCTGACTTATGACGCGCGCAAGTACTCAACTTCAGTGGACAGGAAAGAGCACTTTCCTAAGTTTATCGAAAACCCCGATCTTGTTAGTGTTTCCAGAACCTTTTTCAATAAGCAGATCCCGTCATTAACAGAGTTGCTCATACAGAGTACATCGTCGACGTATACTAACACGTTGCCAGCCTCGATATGATCACGAAGGGTGTCATTGATAATTCTTTAATATACTATGGGACAGTTCGTCAAACCGTAAGGCATTCGAAGATACTCATAATGTCCTTCCGGCGTGACGAACGCAGTCTTGTGAATTGAATCATCTTCAATAGCAATTTGATGAAATCCTGTAGCCATATCGAGGCTGCTGAAGTATTTAAAATTGCCTAGCCTATCTATGTGGTCGTCAGTCAGTGGTAATGGATACCGGTCTCTGACAGTTGAGCGATTAAGCGCCCTATAATCGACGCACATCCTGTCGCTACCATCTTTCTTCTTTACTAATATTATGGGGCTGGCATACTCAGAGGTGGAATCGCGGATGATACCCTTATCCTTCAAATCGCGCACAATTTCGCGGACTTTAAGTTTTTCCGAGTGTGACAGCTTGTAAGGTCGGTAAGCAACGGGTGCATCGTCCGTAAGCTTTATAGACATTTTACCGGTGGTGACAGTAGTCGAAGCAGTGCCAGTTATGAGGTATTTCGAGAATAGCTTTATTAAGTCTTTGAGACACTCTGTCAGTCTTTGGGTCACCCTGAAGGGGTGTGTTAATCTGCAATTCATCATTGAACACTGCATGAACAGCTGTCCCAACGGTTCGAGTTAGGCACTGTCTATCCCTAGTACGCACGTATGTGATGCCGTCACGGTTAAGGATATCAGTTCCTATCACGACGGGGGTAGTCATACAAGACCCAGGTACTACAACAAAGTCGGCCTCGATGGAGATTTCATCAAACTCAATCGTTAATGTAACGTAGGAGTCGGCTTGGATAGTGGCGTCGCTGATTCCTTTCAAAACACATTGCCTAGGTTTCCGTTCACAATTTAAGTGTTTCAATGCATCAGACGAGACCAATGAGACATTTAAGGCTCCACTGTCGATAAGAACATCCACAGGGATACCCTGGATAATTGCAGTCTTAAGGTCGCTATTTTGCGAGGAACCAGCTATGGGGGTAGTACATTCGAGGTGGCATTGCATTCGAGGTGGCATTGCACAAATCTGAGGCCATGTGTTTTCATGGTCCTCGGGATCATGATCGGCGTCGAGCTGACGATGAAGTACCTGGGACTCGTCCTCGACAGCCGGTGGAATTTCGTGGAGCACTTCCGACGTTTGGCTCCCAGACTGGAGCGGGCCGGGGCTGCCTTGAGGCGGCTCCTTCCCAATCTAGGGGGACCAAACGCCTCCTGCCGGAGGCTCTATGCGGGGGTCGTGCGGGCCATGGCCCTTTACGGGGCACCGATATGGGCGCGATCTTTGAGGCGGCGACCAGCCCGCCGGTTAATCGCGTCCCAAAGGGTCATGGCTGTCCGGCTCATTCGAGGATACCGCACGGTCTCCGCTGAGGCGGCGAGCCTCCTTGCCGGATTGCCGCCATGGGATCTGGAGGCCAAAGTCCTCGCCCACATATGGGAGTGGCGAGAGGAGGCAAAACGCCGGGGCGTTGCTCCGCTGCCGCGAGAAATCACGGCACAGCGGACAGAGCTCCGGCGGGATCTCATAGCGGCATGGAGAGTGCGATTGTCGCAACCCAGCGCTGGGCACGCCACAATTACGGCGATAAGTCCCCTCTTTGAGGAGTGGCTAGAGAGGCGCCACGGCGCCCTCACCTTCCGCCTGACGCAGGTCCTCACCGGACACGGTTGTTTCGGGAGGTTCCTGTTCAGGATAAAGCGGGAGGAAACGCCAGGGTGTCACCACTGTGGAGATCGCCCGGAGGACACGGTGGAGCATACGGTGGAGGTCTGCCCGGCTTGGGCGGGACCCCGCCGTGTCCTCTTAGCAGCGATCGGCGGCGGCGACCTCTCGCGTCCGGCCCTCATACAGGCCATAGTCCGGAGCGAGAGTGAATGGGAGGCCGTCACCTCCTTCTGCGAAGCAGTTATGCTCGCGAAGGAGGAGGCGGACCGTGCGAGGGAGAGGCAATCGCTGCACCCTCGCGCTCCTAGCCGCCGCAGGAGACGCCCTGGACGGGAGTCAACAGCCGACTCCCGGCCACCGTAGGCGCGGGCTTGCGGGCGGCGAGCTATGGGCAGCTCGCCGCCCGGTAAGGACCAGGCCCGGATCGACGGCGCGTTGTGTTCCACGCGCGCCTCAAAGAGCTGTCAGCACGAACTGACGGGGTCCGCTAGGGCCGATGCCGCCGGGGCTGCGGGTTGTTCGAAAGAGATACCGTGGCCCCTGGCACAGGCAACTGAAGGAACACGGGTGGGTTTTAGTCAGTAAAAGTCTGACACTCCCTTCTGCTCCGCCCAGAGCGGGAGGAGTCATTTGATGATTTCCCACCCAGAAAAAAAAAAAAAAAAAAAAAGGGGTAGTACATAAATTAATCTTTCGCTTATTACGCGAGCCCGATCTTTCCTTAGCAAAACAAACGTCTTCACTATGTCCCGGTTTTTTACAGGTTAGTTTGTTGGCGTCATTCTTAGTAGTATTAGACGCTTGATCAACTTTCGGCTTCTTGGGGCAGTAGTGAGATTTATGTCCTGGTTGTCCGCAGACAAAACATTTTAAGCTTGACGAACGATTATTGTTTGGTGGCTTGGAAGGATGGTTCCGATTTTCTAATTTGGTGCGGGTAGGTTTGGCGTAAATGGATAAAAATGAAATTAGATCGTGTAACTGTAGATTAGCGTTGGCAGCCGCAGCCCTAACCTGAGCGTCTGTTATACCGCGAATAACTATCAAAATCCTCAATTCATCGCTTAGTCCCTTAACTATTTTGAGGCGTAGTAACGTCCTTCTAGCATACTCAGCGTATGTGTTATACTTATCAGAAGTCGTGTGCATCGTATCATAAAGTATATTTGCGTAATCAAGTTTTCGTGGGCACAAGGGCTTAAATTCTGTAACGAAATTAGTCCACGTTCGGTCGCTGGTCACCCACTCATTTAGCCAGGTGCGTGCGTCACCTTTAAGGCATATCGATACGCGCGATAGGCACACCGATTCTCCCCAGTTATTAGAAGTTCTAGCTCGTTCAACTTCCTCACACCAAACGTCTATGTCATTGATAGTAGGATCAAAGTTAGATACAAAATATTTTTGAGTTTTGTCTGTATTTATTGACCTTATTGCTTCGGCTAATATCCGCGCCGAATCCGTCACAGATTGTTCGCTGCGGAGGTGTGTGTCGACACTCGGTCCCTCAGTCGCACTGCTCTCGGCCGTAGGTATGTTTATCGTGGCCGTTGAACTAGGTAACAAGGTTTTAGATATGGAGTTTCTGGCCTGAAGAGCGTGATCATTCTGTAATTCACTAATCGGGGGAGTGTGAGATCTTATGGACGTGCTATTCTGAACTAGCTGACTATGGCACTCGGTCGCGGTACGTAAGGTAGAACGTTCCGTTTCTAACGTATTTAAACGAGATAGAATCGATTGTGACGTTTGTTGCATTATTACGTTTTGATCACCTAAATTCAATCGCGAGCGCGCCCTACTGTTCGATCGAGATCTACTCGTTTGATAAATTCCACTCCTGGAGCGAGAACGGTCTCGCGAACGAGATCTATCCCGAGATCTACGGTACCTATCATGTCGACGTGACTTGTCACGAGCTTCATGCTGCCTATCGGCCATATTTACTTACAAAACAAGCACTAAGGTTTCGAAATAAAACTGTTGTTTGGTGTTTTACTTTTATAACAGACGATACAAAATCAAAAGCAGGATTTAGTAGGCGTTTTAGGAAAACTATCCCACTTCTGAACTAAGGTTTCAGAAGTAAAATTTATTTTAAAAAAAACAACGATCTTAGACACATTCAATAATTTTAATAAAAAAAAGAAAAGGATTCTACAAATCTGATTTTACTTGTGTTTAGCACAATTAATTACAAAAATAAGACACCAATCACTCAATAACAAAAATTGTACGTACTTACAGAGCTTAATTACACTCTTACCGACTTGAATTTAAATTAACGGACAGTAACAATTCACGTCGACAACTACCGCACACGAAGAAGGCCAGCGAGCAAATGACCGATACAGCCGCGCCCGCCGCCTTTTATAGACATCATTTTGCAATAGAAACCTATTCCCTAAATATATAATATTTTCTGGACATTCGTTTTTTATTTATTTTATTTTTAGAACCCCAAATTTTTTTTTGTACATTAGTAAATGGGAGAATCGATAACTTTCCGATTTAGTCAATCACTAGCGTATATGTAAAATAAACGGCTTTTGCACAGCACAAGATAGCGACAGATGTTTTTGTGTGAGTAAGGTGCATGGTAAATGCACGCTATGTTTGATGAGTTAAGGTTTATAATTGATTGTTTTGCAAGTGTGTGCGCGACTTTGTTTGCTTATTATTATTATTATTTATTGCTTTTCCCGAATTACATGTGTAGTAGTGGCGAGTGGGATCGTCTTAACGACATGGAGTTCTGATACATTTTCAACTAAGGGCATATCTCCTTCTATCCTATATCTATGGTGAGACTGGTTGTTACTGTTGTCAGACTTTCGGGCTTCTGACGACTGTAACTACTTTCAAAGATCTAAGAATGACAGCTGGGACCAACGGCTTGACGTGCTTTGGCAAGGAGGAAGACACAGAGGGGTCTCGGTATGTAAAGATGATCACCCATGCACGGAACCAACCGCGGCAAGCTTAGCTTAACCTGATCGATCGACCCGTGCGGCTGTTATTACTTAGCCACGGGCACCACAACACGAAATGTAAGTAAATAAATTAATTCTGCTAATGTTCGAATTCCTTCCTATTCATTTTCCTAAGCATTGTGTTTTACAGATTGCCCATTAATCCATAGAAAACAGGAAACTCTACTCAAGCAAAAACATAAGAATGTGTAGTTAGAAAGGGATGGTACAATAAATGGCTTCTTGACAGGGGTGCACACTGACGTACGTTATTCGTACAAACGTACGACACCTCGTAAAAGACCGTACGATTATGTACGAGTGTCGTAACTGTTCTATATCAACAACACGCCCACTCTCGAATAGGGGCGCGTAACTCACAATGTTGAGCGTTTCAGGTACAACTATCAACTATGGGTACCTTCTTGTGAATCGGTAATGCTAAATAGATCGACATCAATATCCGAAAGAGATTTTAGCCTTAAGACGCTTGAGTCTATCTTCGGCATAATGACAAGCCAAACTATAAACACAGTCACCATACGTGTTTACCATGCTTTATTTCGCTACGTAAAGCATGGCTGCTGGTGCTTTGAAAAACTCACACAAAAATTTCATTTATTTATTTATTTATCACTTCCAGCACAAAAATATACAGAGGCGGACCAGTCAACCTTTGGGTGATGCAGAGACAAACAGTGGTAGGCACCTACCACTGCATCATGAAAATTGTGAAAAAAAACATCATCTGGATTAGCTACGTTGTTTCGCTAAACGACCGCTGCGTTTGGTTATTTGTATGTTTTCAAGTCCATTGATAATCATTATTGCTAGGTAGGTAATCTCCAAAACTGCCAATATTGTTGCTGAGTTCGTTTGCATTGGTTTCGAAGCTGAAAGGAGCTGCCAACACTACATTGTGTGCAAAGTGTAAATGTATCTTTTGAAAAGCAACAATGATTTCATCAGTCTCAGAATGGTAGGTGGGTACACTGGGTACAACAAAGAACGTGCTTGGCGAGTAAAATACAAAGAGTACGAAAAACGTGTACCTTCCTGTTAACTTTATATGTTGCTATTGTGTGCTCGACACTTTATCGCAGAATATTGCTGTATATGTACTCTTATGACAACAACTTAACAATGTTATGAAGTAGTTCTATGACGATGTTATAGATTTTTATTTGTGTGTCCGACACATTATTTTAACAATACATCATTGTGAATGCACCGACCGCGATGGCAAAAAAGGGATGTTTTGGTAAAAAAAGAATTTTATTTTGTGCTTTTTAGTCTAGTATTTTGATAAATTTTGTGGATAAATGGTACTAGAACTTTAACGCCATAAAGTTGGCTTTCAATGTTTGTTCTTGGCCTTTTCAAAAGATGGAATCGGTCATACGTAACGAACAGCACTTAGAAAAACATACATAAAACATAAAACGGAAGCCCCAGACTCTTACTTACTAAAACCCACCCGTGATCCTTCCTTAGCCCTTTATGGTCCTAATATTAAAGACTAGCTTATACCACCCGCGATTCCGGAAATAATCTCACGAGATCGAACTGCCGGAAAAAAAGGCTAACCCAGGTGCTATTGTCTACCTGTGTGTGCCAAATTTCATCGAAATCTGTTCAGACAAAGTTAACAAACAAATAAACTCACTTTCGCATTTATAATATTAAGTTAGGAAGGCTTAGGGTTAGTTAAGATTAGGATTAGTTATAATTAGGCGAGCAGTGGTGGCCCAGTGGTAATGGCCACGACTTATGAGTTGTAGGTCGTAGGTTCGAACCCAGACAGGCGCTTTACTCTGTGTAAATTATTTCACCACCACTGCTCTCAAAACGGTGAAGGAAAACATCGTGCGGAAACCGGCATGTCCTAGAACCAAAAATTCGAAGACATGTGACATCTGCCAACCCGCACTGGGCCCGCGTGGTGAATTACGGCCCACTCCCTCTCACCGAGAGGAGGCCTGTGTCCCAGTCCCAGTAGTGGGAACATTATGGGCTGATTATGCAATAATTAGGCTGGATCAACTGCAATATTCCTCATCGATTAAAAGTAGGTCATAAATAAATTGTGTTTTACTCCAACGAGATAGCTTTCCTATCCGTGCCTACCAATTCGCTAATCGTATCGTTTCAGGTCAGTGCATGTGTTACCCCACTCCCAGTTTTTCCAACCCCACCTCACACCACTTCCTACGTATAGTGTGCACTGCGCAATATTGCAATGACTGACCAAACAGCGATCATTTTATATTTCACTGATTTTAATCAACTTAATTGTTGGTCACACAATTAATAAATTGGACTCACTTTGAACAATAATGAATTGATTCACAAAGCTCATTTATTTCTGAAATTATTATTGCGGTTCTTCTTTGGAAATACAATTATAAATATTTATTATTTTAAAATATAACACACAGAAGCAATGGCTCAACGGTTGTGGCACGAAATTCCGAGCTAAGCCGTTATTTTGAACCTAACCCATTGCACCGTTAATGAGACCCATTCCTAGCAACCTAACATCCTATTTAGCTTAGTTGATAGGGTTCATAGGAACACTACATAGTATTGTGCAATCCATTAACCTGATTCTAATATTTTCTAAGCCATGTGACCTTCTGCAAACGAATTACTGAAACATCGACCTCTAAGGTCAGACCGGATATCCAATGAAGACTGGGATAGTAAGATAAGCGTTGTATACGATACGGAAGGTTCTTTATTTTTATATACAGTGTCGACCACAAGTCCATATGCAATAGTATATATATATATATATATATCTTACAAAGCAATAGTTTGACCTTTTATTTGATTTATGTCCTTCTAGTTTCAAAAAAATAAACACATTGTCGTCAACAACTGATTGTAGTTCATAATTTGAACGTTATAATATGAGTCAAGATGACCTAGCGGTTACAATTAATATGTGGGGATGGATGAGTGCAGCAGGGCCAGGAGAACTGGTTTTTATTCCTCCACGCGCCAACAGTTCTACTTATGTAGAAGTATTAGACGATGTCATGCTACCTATAACTGTGCGCAACATTACCCAACTGATGAATTGACACAAATAACATTTGTCCAGGACAATTGTCCTATTCACCAAATATCCTATACCTAAATAACCTATTTAGATGTTTTGGTTTTAACAATTACACGGTGTAACTAAATATTTAGTAATACCTATTGATATATCCGTAATTATTTAATGATCTTAAATTGAGGTTTAGTTTCAATCTTCTTTTCGTCAAGAAAATGAACACTTAAGCTATAAGCTCAATACATTCATTTTGACGTCAAATAAAAAAACATGTGCATAAAATCTAAATCATATATTAGTTTTCAATAAACTCTGTTGAATACCGATACCTATAATAAGTGGGTTTCAACAATTATATTTGTGTTATTAGAATATCCTTTCCTTGTTATGTTAGTGTGGGTATACAACAAAAAATCTTATGAACGGAAAACAAGAGAACTTCTTTTATATAGGCAGGAATGTCACAATTCTCATAAAAGTTTGTTAATTTTATAAATAAATAAAACGAATAAACATTTTTGTTATCATTCAGCTCGACTTTTTTTATTTCCACCTTCCAACGCCGAAATGATAAATTAAATACATAATCACATAAATAGTTAATGAATAATACAATAAATAGTATTTAACTTCTTATAAATAAATAATAAGCATGAATACATTATAAATAAACATAAATAAATAAATAAATATTACCTAACAAGTTTTTGCTTAAAATACAAATATTTTTATGGTTCCAAAGAAACCAAAAACAGCCACACATTGTAATTAAGATTCAAACTCAGACTTCGTTGATCGTGAATCTATTGCTTAGCCCAAACAGCTACCAGCACGCGTAATATGTATGCGAATTTTAGCAATGCAATGGTAAGAACAGGGGGCCTAAAAAGGCCACTTTGGCAGAATCATAATAGGATAACAATATGAATCATATTAAAAATCGTAAAATGGTCACAAACTGACAATTCATAATATGATCTGTGCGAAATTCATATCACAATGAAATAACATTTAAACTGTAGAAATAAAAAATAAAAAAACAATTTCATTAATAAAAACTGTAATGAAAAATTTACCGATAAAATTACGGTTTTTATTTTTTTCATGCGGCAATGTTTACACCAACTATGAAATGAAATTTTACGAAAATTAGAGAAATTGCTAATGATCTGCTGGGAATTCAGGAAATGAATAGCTTTTAGAGGTATTGCTTAAAGTGGCCTTTTTAGGCCCCCTAGTCGCCACTATGACGCGTATTCTAAATGCAACAGTTCGCGTAGTGCGACGTCAGTTCATTAGTGTGTCTTATCTGTGGAATGTTGAGACATCACTCATGCACGCACACGCACTGGCAGAATCGTGCTCGCACAGTTCATGGCAATGTAGTCCTTAGTATGCCACACATAGTAAATTTTTATAATAGGTATGCCACTGGAGTTTTGAGCGATACTGTACCTGGGCGTGGGCACCTATTCTAGAAGTTGTGTAGCAATTTAGGCTTTCATAAATCTCTTTTTTTAATGGTTCGTATAAAATTGAAAATTGTTGAGTGATTGAGTCGCCTCAGTTCTCGAAATTAAACAAAAATTGACATAACTTAAAAAAAATACAAAGGATTCCCTACGGTACCTAATAACAAATCTATAATTGACAAAGTTTGTTTGTTTGCACACAAACATTAGTAAATCAAGTTTGGTTAGGACGTCATTTAAAACTTCCACCCGAATTTGTTTGATGTTCGAGCCAAATGTAGACTACTCGTAGCGGTGAGTAGCCGTAAAATGAGTATGGCACATGAATTGAAAAGTAACTTTGATATATTATATGACTATTATAGAATATTTATATATAAATAGTCTGTTAAATTGAATCCATTTACTTATAAAGTTCTTTAAGAGGATCGGTAGATTGTGTAAAATTGGATACTTAAACGTTCAGCAATCAAATAGCTAAATGGTACTAGATGTGGCGCCATCTACATCGCCACATGCAAACTACGCATCACACTGACGTCAAGAGATAGTGCAAAACAATCTAGCAGTACTCATAGAAAACTTTTTGAGTAAATGGATTCAATTTAACAGGTGCCTTCCCTTTTCTATGGAGGATAAATTTTACACCCTGTTCCTCATACCTCTATAGAATAAATACTCGTAGGTGAAAAGCCCCAGTTGATGGGATGAGCGGATTGACGCAAAATGCCTACATCCTGCTCTTCAATGTCTTAACAGCACACTTCAAAAATCAAAGGTCACTACTAAGGTCGTTTTTTTGTTTATTTAGGCCCAACCTCCATGTTAGATATTGATGACATTGATTAATACCCCAGACGAAAGTTTGTCAACTATTTTGGGTTATATTAATACCGGTGCTTATCTCACAGTATCAACTCAAAGTTGTAAAATAAAGCAAATCGGGCACCGTCATCATAGCTCGTTTAGGGTCGCGGGACGGTCTGGTACTTTTGAATTTAATCATTAAACTTATGCCAGAGCCGATCCCAACTACTATGGATGTATAAAACTATCCCGTGATAAGCTTAATTGGGAACTATGTCCAATTAAATAAGCATTTCACAACAAGTAGCTAATTTTATTTTTAATAGTTTGCCAATACGTTCAGCAGCGTTGGGACAGTGGTGGCCCGGTGGTATTGACCCCAACTTATGAGTTGTAGGTCGTGAGTTCGAACCCAGGCAGGCACTTTACTTTGTGAATTTAATTTCATCAACACTGCTCTCAAGACGGTGAAGGAAAATATCGTAATGTTGCGCGCCACAATTAATGCCTGGTACACGGTGACATTAGTTACCACTAGCGCCATCTAGTATCGAGTAGCAGAACTAATATTTATTTATTTTTATTTTTGAAAACTATCGACATCTTGTCAGTCGGTGCCGGTATGTACTCGAACATTCTAGATGTTTCTACAATAGAAGGTTCTAGAATTATCTGCGGCACTATATAAGGCCGGTATTAGCCACGACCGAGAGAGAGCTGGATGAGCGATACAAGCGAATACATCGAAAGCGATCTTCAAGTGCGACTTAGGGGCAGTTGTGTTTTATAATGAGTGGGTTTGAGTTGTTATTAGTGTTGTTCAATTAAAGTGTAATTTTTGGTAATTTATATCGGCAGTTTTTACTGTCACGAACCCGAAGCTCATAACAGTAAGGAAACCGGCATGTCCTAGAACCAAAAAATTCGAAGACATGTGACATCCACCAACCTGCACTGGGCCCACGTGGTGGATAACGGCCCACTCCCCTCTTTTAAAGAGGAGGCCTGTGTCTCAGCAGTGGGAACATTGTAGGATGATTATGCTATACCAATACGTTCTAGGTTTTAATGCTGCTGTTATAATTTATGTTTTATCCATGATTACTTTCTACACATTCCCACTAAGTTAAATACTTTATCCTTGAGAACAGGTGTCTTTATTAAAATAAAAGTTTCACTCTATTAACAACCTCAGTGGTTCGAGCCCCCCACATTACATAAATCGAAATTTATAGATTTACTCACAATACTCCAAAGTGAAAATGGAGCTATAATTATGGTTTCCTTTACTAAAGGTTCAATAACGACCAATACGTGTAAAGGCGTGTATTGTACTCATGTATATGAGGCAGTAATTTGAGAAAGGTCATTGAATTAGTAATATTTCAGGATACGGGTCATGGCCCGGGTCCCAGGACTGCTTCTATTACCCGGGCGGCGTACACCGACGTTACCGCGGAATTAGAGAAAATTAACTCTCTCGGTTCACCTATGCCTGCTTACCGCTACCCGCTTAATGCGGGCACGTTATGCCATTCATTATTATAAAACGACTAATCCGCAAACCTACATAGAAAAATCTTAATTTAATAGGATTGAAGAAGAGAAGAAATGATTTCTAATAAAATAGGAAAGTCAGTTCCAATAACAATTATTGCGTTATTTACATTGCTAAGTAAACGAATTTTTCAAACCTATGAAGCAATGGATGTCAAAATGAAAGGCATTGCGATCGATTGTCATTTTATGTGTTATGCAAACGTTTTTTTTTTTTTTTGTATTGTGTGATGGATTCAGGGTTGATGTATGTATTTGAGTTTCTTTATTCCACCATAACTTTTAAATGCCTGAACAGATTTGGATGTATGGGGTATCGTTAGAGTTCTTACATCAACCCGAGTGTACGTGCAAAACAAACCTTTCATCTTTGGCTGTGCAAACGATTAATCAGGCTTTAGTAAGACGGAGAATATCTAAATGAGTGAATGGTTTCGTAGATGCTTGAACTTTAGAATTCTTTCATCATCACACCGTCACAAGAGTAACATAATACTTAGGCTATTAAAAAAAAAACAAAAACAAACATAAAAACAAGCCACCTAGCATGAATAAAGCTTGTCACTAAAATGTATAAAATAAAAATAAATAATTTAAAAAAATTAAAAACTCGACTGCCCTGCCAAAAACGAACTAAAAAGTAAAAAAAAAACAAGTTGTATTCCCTGACTAAACAGATAAATAAAATTGTCAATGCAGTGGGGGGACCATTCTGTGGAACACTTTTTAATCTAAGAGGTCCCCCGACTGCAATAACAATTTTATTTATCTGTTCAGTCAGGGAATACAACTTGTTTTTTACTGTTTAGTTCGTTTTTTGGCCGGTAGTCGTGTTTTTAATTTTTTTAAATTATTTATTTTTATTCTCATTGGTATCATATTCGGAATAATATGTAATCTATACTAATAATAAAGCTGAAGAGTTTGTTTGTTAAAAAATATTTGCCTTCGATAGCCCAATTCCTGAAGAACTCTATAGGCTATTTAACATCACGCGAGGACCCTAAGGAGCCGAGCAAAAATAAAAAAGTAAAAAAGAACGCTAATAGCGCGGGCGGGCGATGCGATGCGTCAGGGTGGTTCGGGGGAACAAGAAATTTTACGCGGCCGAAGTCGCGAGCAGAAGTCTCAAGATAAAAACATAACATAACGTCACGCCGGCGCCCGATCGACATTATTATATAAATATACATAAGTATTCTGTCATAATATCCTATAAATACCAGTCTTCTTGACACGTTTCCGGATGACAGCGATGCGGACGAGTACTTCGACGATTGAGTGTCCTTTTGTTTTCTGTATTTATTTGTTATTTTAGTTAGTTAGTCATTTAATTTAGTACCTAGAGTAAAAGTGAGTTGCATTATATATTGTATTAATCATTTTAATGTATACGAAAAAAATGTTAACGGCTCATAAAAAATGGGTTATTAACTTAATGGTTTATAATATCGGAACTTCTGAAACTCCGTAGTCTGTAGTAGGTACACGTAAGCCAGCGTCATACCGTAAAGCACGCGGTTCAATCTAGCAAGTCGCCCATAATCTTTATGGGATCAAGGGCCAACCAGTGTATGATGATCCATAAACTTGTATCGAGGTAATTTTATAGGCTTAACTCCATCCCGCTGACCACCGAATTAGGTCGTATACAATGTAGCGACTCAAGTCTATTACTTTACTCGTAATACGAGACTACTTCTTTGAGCCCTTTAGATATGGGTCCAACTTGAAACGGCTGTTTGATTTCAGTTAACAAAAAGAACAGGTATGTTCCTTTAGTTAATTGAAATGTACAAAAAAAAAAAACAAAAACCTTATGGTTTTATAAAGCATAATCATAATCATCCTATAATTTTCCCACATGCCTCCTCTGTGCGAGAGGGAATGGGTCATAATCCACCACGCTGGCACAGAACCGGCTGGTACAGGCGCCAGCACATCAAGCTACTATAATCTGTCAAATTTATTTGATAGATTTTCAACTTTATGACAAAGGCATTAAGGTTCAACGTTGATTGGGAAAATTTGACAGTTTCGGGTAGCTTAACCTGCTGGCGTCTGTACATATTTATAAATGTAATGTTTTAATTTTGTTGACAGGAAAATAATAACTGAAATTGATTTATGTAATTTATTATACATACATTTCATATTTTAATATTATAAATAACGTTGACGATAACAATTAATTATTTACGGACTATGTAACTAATAGAACTCAGATAGTTAAAATTTACAAGTACATATGTAACAGCGCAAACATAGATTATGGTATACCGCAGGGGAGTGTGCTTGGTCCTAGTTTGTTTCTAATCTATATTAATGAGATATGTAATTTAAATCTACAAAATGGTCAAATAATAACTTATGCAAACGGTACGGCAATCCTCTTCCATGGTAACACATGGTCAGAGGTTGCCGATCTTACAAACGCCGGGCTGAGAACGGTTCATGAACACCTTAACCTAAACCTACTTACCCTTTTTTTTTTTTTTTTTGTGGATGGGAAATCATCAAATGACTCCTCCCGCTCTGGGTGGAGCAGAAGGGAGTGTCAGACTCTTACTGACTAAAACCCACCCGTGTTCCTTCCTTAGCCCTTTATGTACCAGGGCAGCGGTAACCCTTTCGGACGATCCCGCTACCCCGGCAGGCTTCGGCCCTGTCGGGCCCCGTCATCTATGCTGACATCTCTTTGAGGCGCACGTGGAACACTTACGCGCCGTCCGGCACGGGCCTGGTCCTGATCGAACGGAGAGCTACCCATTGCTCTCCGCCCGCAGGCCCGCGCCTACGGTGGCCGGGAGTCGTCACGCGGCTCCCGACGCCCGGAGCGTCTCCCTCGGCGGCTGAGGCGTGAGGATCTCTCCCTCGCCCATCCCGCCACCTCCTTCGCTAGCATGACTGCTTCGCAGAAGGAGGTGACCGCCTCCCACTCCCTCTCGCCCCGGACCATGGCTTGCACCAGGGCCGGGCGCGAGAGGTCGCCGCCGCTGCCGATCGCCTCTACGAGGACACGGCGGTGCTCTGCCCAAGCGGGGCAGACCTCCACCGTATGCTCCACCGTGTCCTCTGTGTGATCCTCGCAGTGGTGACACCCGGGCGTCTCCTCCCGCCTGATTATGTGCAGGAACCTCCCGAAACATCCGTGTCCGGAGAGGACCTGCATCAGGCGGTAGGTGAGAGCGCCGTGACGCCTCTCTAGCCACTCCTCAAAGAGGGGTCTTACCGCCGCTATCGTGGCGTGCCCTGCGCTGGGTTGCGATAGTCGCGCCTTCCATTCCACCATGAGACCGCGCCGGAGGTCCGTCCGCTCCGCAGCGATTTGCCGCGGGTGCAGAGTTTCCCCCCGACGTAGTGCCTCCGCGCGCCAGTCATACAGGCGCGCGAGGACTATCGCCTCCAGATCCCATGGTGGCAGTCCGGCAAGGAGGCTTGCTGCCTCGCGCGAGATCGTGCGGTACCCCCGGATCAGCCTTACGGCTACCACCTTTTGGGGCGCGTTCAGGTAGTGTGCGGCTCGAAGCCGCAGTGAACGCGCCCATACCGGGGCCCCATATAGGGCCATGGACCGCACGACCCCCGCGTAAAGCCTCCGGCAGGAGGCGTTTGGCCCCGTCAGGTTGGGCAGGAGCCGCTTTAAGGCGGCCCCGGTCCGTTCCAGTTTGGGGGCCAAACGTCGGAAATGCTCGACGAAGTTCCACCGGCTGTCGAGGACGAGACCCAGGTATCTCATCGTCTTCTCAACGCCGATGTGAACCCCTCCTACCATCAGTTGGGATCCCGAAGGTGGCCCGTACCGGGGCCCATGAAAAGACATGGCCTCGGACTTGTGCAATGCCACCTCGAGACCCAACTGCCGGATCCTTTCCACGACTATCGCAACCCCGCGTGTCATCGCGTCGGCCGCCGCCTGATGCGACCTCCCCTGCGCCAGGACCAGCGTGTCGTCAGCGTAGCAAACTACACTGACGCCATCAGGGAGGTCGGCCCGCAGCACCGAGTCGTAACCGATGTCCCACAGGAGCGGCCCCAGAACCGATCCCTGTGGGACACCGCACGACATCTCTCGCCGGTTCCAGTTCCCGTCGCGACCGGGGTAGATGACGGCTCTGTCCGTCAAATACGCCCCGACTATTCGACGGAGGTAAGTCGGCACCCGGTGATACCGGAGTGCCTCCCCTATGCAGCTCCAGGGCAGGGTGTTGAACGCGTTGGCGATGTCGAGTGACACCGCCACGACCACCCCACCCCGGGACACCGCGTCCCCCGTCGTGAGGGCTCTCACGCGCATGATGACGTCCACCGTCGAGCGCCCCTTGCGGAAGCCAAACTGGCACTCCGCAAGATCCGGCCCCGTCCTCACCAGGTGCCCGACGAGGCGGCCCGCAATCACTCTCTCAAAGAGCTTGCCGACCTCGTCGAGCAGCACTATGGGCCGGTATGCGGACGGAGAGTCCGCAGGGCGCCCTGGCTTCTGAATGAGGACCAGCTTCCCCGTCTTCCAACGGAGTGGAAACTGGCCTCTCTCCATGCATGCGCTTAAGAGCGCCTCCAGTCGAGGCCCGAGAGCCCTCGAGGCCAGGACCCAGGCTTTACCCGGCAAGCCGTCGGGTCCCGGGGCGGTATTTTTGGCCTTCAGCCTGCCTACCGCCGCTCTCAGATCTACCCCGGTCACTTCAGGGGTGTCGTCGTCGTCGTCCGCGTGGTCCGCCTCGGGCACCGCAAGTGGCGGAGCCATAGGCGGGGGAGTATGCTCCCCCCGTGAAGGGAACAGAGCGCTCACCACCTCCTCCACCAGCTGTGGGCGGAGACTCTGCGTCAGCGGGGGGGCCCATGTGCGGAGTTTATTCCGCACCATTCTGTAGGGGCGCCCCCATGGATCTCTGTTCAGAGTCTCCAGCATCTCCTCGCGGGCCATATCCTTGGCCCGCTGAACAGCCTGTTGGAGGGCGGTCTTCGCCGCTCTGTACCCCTCGTATAGCTCCACCTCCGTGGCTTCCGCATCCGGAGGGCGGATGCGGAGCCTGCGGTGCCTGGTGTACCGGTGTCGCGCGTCGACGCACGCCTTGCGTAGCCCCAACCTCCTGCGACCACCAGTACACCTGACGTCGGGCGCATCCTGGCCGGACTCGGGGCATTGCCACGTCACAAATCTCGGACATGGCCTCCCGGAACCACTCCACCTCATCGTCAATGTCAGCAGGCCTGTCCGGTGAAAACACCCAGGCCTGCACGATCGAGGCTTCCAGGAGAAGCTCCCGGTCCAGCTGCTTCAGCGCCCACCGCGGACCACTCGGGGCCTGTTGGACCAGCGCGCTAGAGGTCTGGGTGGAGACCTCAAACCGGATATACCGATGATCGGAGTAGGTCTCCACCTCCTCCATGACGCGCCAGTCAATGACACGCTGTGACAGAGCGGGGCTGGCGAACGAGATGTCCACCACCGACTCGCCCCGCATCCGCACACACGTAGGAACAGAACCCCGATTTAGGACGACCAGGCCTGTTTCCAGAGCCGAGTCCTCCACCATCCTGCCCCGCACATCCGTGCAACGGGAACCCCAGGCCAAATTCTTGGCGTTGAAGTCCCCGAGCACTAGCACGGAGAAGGCGTGGTTTCTGGCAACGACGACACTCAACTCTGTTAAAGAGTTCTGGAACTCGGCGAGAGTTCGGCTCGGAGAGAAGTATACTCCCACTACTACAATCTCTCCGAACCGTGCTGTTACGCACCCTGTCCCCTCGTGACACCTTCGAGGGACGGGGTACCGGCGGTGGCCGACGAAATTATGGCCACTGAGCCGTTTAGGTCCTCCACCCAGTCATCCCTGGGCGGGACAAAGTACGGCTCAGCGACCACGGCGATGTTAATCGACCACTGCGCCATGCTCTGGAGCAACAGGTCCTGAGCGCAGGCGCAGTGGTTGATGTTCGCCTGGAGAAGGCGTAGTGGAGGAGTTATTACTCCTCCATTTCAGCCCCCTCCCGGGCCCTATCGGCAGTGGTGGCGGCGGCGGCGGCGGCGGCGGCGGCGGCGGTGGTGGCGGCGGCGGCGGCGGCGGTGGCGGTGGCGGCGACAGTGGTGGCGACGGTGGTGGTGGCGACGACGGCGGAGGGCCTGCCCTTCCTCCTGGCTTCGGCGGGTGGAGCGCAGGACTTGCTCCCCGCCCGGTGATCGGCCGGCTTGCCAGCAGCCGCACATGCGACGCAGTGCGGCGCGGCGTTGCACGAGCCGGCCGTATGTCCGGGCTTACCGCAGCGGAAGCATAGAGTGCTGCGGTCCTCTAAGGTGCAATGGACGCTCACGTGGTGCCCCACGAGGCATCGATAGCACCTTAGAACCTACTTACCCTTAACGTAGAAAAAACAAAATACCTCATGTTCTGGATAAAGAAGGCTCCGCTATCTGTTAATGAATTGGTTGAACTCCGAGCACACACCTGTAATCAAAACAATATCAGTGAATGCAGATGTCTCTCCATTGAAAAAACAAACTGTATAAAATATCTCGGAATACAAGTAGATGACCAGTTAAACTTCCACCACCACGTAAAAACACTAAGCGCTAGGGTTAGAAAGTTAATAATAGTTTTTAAGAAGTTACAAAGGGTGTGTGACTCGAACCTGTTGAAAACAATCTACCTATCCCTGTGCCAGTCAGTACTGGAATACTGTATCTCTGTCTGGGGGGGTACACACAAAACTCATATCTTAAACCTAGAAAGAGCTCAGCGAGCAGTTCTCAAAGTAATACATAAAAAAAAACTTCCAGTATCCAACGGAGCAGCTATATAAGGATTGTATGGTTCTAACGGTTCGACAACTTTATATCAGGAGGGTTCTGCTTTTAAGCCATAAAGGTTCAACGTACGACCCGGAAAGGTTACAAAACAAGCGTAGGAAGGACCTGGTTTTTGACCTGAAACCGTGTAAAACAGTCTTTTTCAGGAGACAACCGTGCTACTTGGGTCCATACCTTTATAATAAAATAAATAAAAATATACAGTTACAGAAATTACCGATAAAAAAACTAAAACTTTCCATAAATAACTTCCTTCTCTCTCAAAATTATGTAGATACTGAAAATATACAAAAAATAATAAAAATAAAATAAAGCCCGTCGGGCCCATTCACACACACAAACACATATATACACACATACACATATGCATACACAAACACACCACACTCACACACAGACAAACACACATATGTTCATACAGACACGCACACTCACGCACGATAGTAATTAATAAATTAATTACATACTTAATATATATTAATATTGTAGTACTTACATTAGCTCCGCACCACATTTGTAATGGCAGCTCGATCACGGTGGTGACGGAAGTAACTGGTGCTTATAGCACAGGAGTCCTCCTAGTTTAAGCCCAGTTGCACATGTCTAGTATCTTGCCACTAAGTTACAGTCTAATTTAAGGTACAAAATAGTATGTAAATAACGAACGAATAAATATTGTTTATTGTTTTATTGTTTAATTATGCTTAGTGGCATCGATTGAGTTGAGTGGCAATAAGATGATCGTATTTTTTTATCATTTATCTCTCGATTAATCACACACCTACTTTAAAGAGATAGCAAGCCAACGCTTATTGAAACAATAAGTAGTTCTGTAAACAGACCTCCGAAAAAAATCGAAAGAAAGTTTCGTAGCAAATGTATGTCGGTAGCGTAGCGGCTACGAGCAGACCCTAGTCGACGCACAATAAGTGCTACGCGCTACGCGCTGCTTGCGTAGCACTCATTTATTGTTCGTTGTCACATATTTCTGTACATACGTACATCTTGAATAGTTATTATTCTTGGCCTATTGTGGTCGGAAAATAAATGTTATTGCCCAGTGGTAAAAAAGAAACCCAATTATTTTAATAGCTTGTCGTTCGGTTAGGTACTACAATGTTTTCCTTGTGGAGAGAGGTATAAGCAACTGTCATAACCAGTGTACATTCATGAACCTTTATCAGCTAGGTATACCTTCTATCTTTATTCAGCTAACAATACAACCGTGGCGATGCGATCTACGACCGTAATACAGAACTACCAGCTTCATTATGGATTATTTTACTAGTTTTTAACCCCCGACGCAAAAACGTCGGGGTGTTATAAGTTTGACGTGTTTGTGTGAGTGTGTGTGTGCGTGTGTGTGTCTGTCTGTGGCATCGTAGCTGCCGAACGGATGAACCGATTTTGATTTTGTTTTTTTTTGTTTGAAATGTGAATTTGTCGGGAGTGTTCTTAGCTATGTTTGATGAAAATCGATCCAAGATGGCCGCATTTTTTTCACAACTCCCTCAATATGGGCATGTATCCAATTAAAGGGCTTGACTAGTAGAATACTATACACGATGATAAATTTCAAATACAAGATGGCCGCCACAACAAAATGGCGAATTACAAAAAGTTTTACTAAACACCAAATTATGTACCTTAAAACGAATCTTAAAACGCAAGAAAATAAAAGAAATTAAATAATAAAGAGTCCCTACAAAAAGCATGAAATAAAAACGTAAATTAAAAATGTAAAAACCCCCGACACAAAATAATAATAAAAATAGTATGAATGTAAAAATCCTAAAACATTTTTTTTTTAACTATTGAAAAAATAGCTACATATAGATCGGTGGGATTCCCCTCTGCTGCGTCACTGGGTAAGAATCCATACTAGCTGATATTTGTATTTGTGTGCCTCTTATTACTAACACTAGTTATTTTGTTGATACTAACACTATGGAGTCAGGTCTCAATTAAAGAATTTGAATTTGAAATAGAACAAAAAAGGTATCAACGTGAAACCCTATAAAAAGAAAAAAAATAACCTTGAAATTATGACCCTACGTAAGTACGTATGAAATTTATTGATGAAATGTCCCGTCGGGGGACCGCTACTATTTTAAACTTTAACAGAACGTTAGGCTAATAATTAGAGCGGTCCCCCGACGGGACAACATTTAATAAAAAAAAATTATACCTTCTTAGTTTCCATAATCTACCTAATAAATTAATAATTCCTGATATCACAAGTATTAGTGGGGCTTTAAATATAATCAATCTCCTCAAGCACTTACTATAATAAATTGACAACAAAATGAGAGAGTACTTCCAATGTTTTTTTCCTATTAATATTCTGCTCTCAAAACGGTGAAGGAAAACATCGTGAGGAAATGTCCTAGAACCTCAAATTCTAAAACGTGACATCTACCGACCCGCACTGGGTCCTCGTAGTGGATAACGGCCCTTTCCCTGTCACCGAGGGGAGGCCTGTATTCCAGGAATGGGAACATTATAGGTTGATTATGCTATAAAATTATAAATATTTGAGAAAATCGACTAACAGTATTACCAAGGGGTATCGTATTACCCGTAACTGGGTTATGGAGGTCAGATAGGCAGTCACTCCATTTAAAATACTGGTATTCAGCTGCATCCGGTTAGACTGGAAGCTGACCGCAACATAGTTGGGAAAAGGCTCGGCAGATGATGATGATTTGAAAAGATCGACTGCTTGTTTCAGGATATTTTTCTGGTAAAATATGACAATTTAAAAGACAAAAGGTGCATATTCAATGTTATTGGTATTCTCATTTACGTAAATACATTACTTTCACCGCAAGTAGTCCCTTCTTTTCTTAGCTGTGCTTATCGAACTCATACTTGGCTAACCAAAGTCTTGTACGGGCGAGAGTTTTATGTTATGCGGTGATAGTTATATTAGTTTTACGGCTGAATCCCTGGTGTAATGGAATATTAAAATGGTTGGTTTTACAGTTTCAACTCTACCGAGGTATCTACTACATTCAAAAATTTTTTACATGTGTGTGTGTGTTTCCTTCTCGGTTTTCTTACCTATTATTACTTATGTTCCAAAGTCTCTGATTTTGCCAAAATCAGATATATTTTATGTATCCGTGGAATAAAATTGACGTCTGACAATACTAAATAGTGTTGCGCGCCACAATTAATGCCTGATACATGGTGACATCAGTTACCACTAGCGCCGTCTAGTTTCGAATAGCAGAACTAATAGTCCCTAGTGCCATCTATTATTGAATGGCTGAACTAATAGAGTCACTGGCGCCATCTATTATCGAGTAGAGATGTCGGTGCTGGAACTTACTAGAACTGTCGACATCTGGTCAGTTGGGGCCGGTATGTGTTCGAACATTCTAGATATTTCTACAATAGAAGGTTCTGGAATTATCTGCGGCACTAGATAAGGCCGGGACTAGCCGCGACCAATCAGACTTGGTTCTGCGATAGAAGCGAATACATCGAAAGCGATCTTCAAGTGCGACTTAAGAGCAATTGTGTTTTATAATTAGTGTGTTTGAGTTGTTATTAGTGTTGTTTAAATAAAGTGTAACTTTTGGTAATTTTTATCGGCAGTTTTTATTGTCACGAACCCGAAGCTCGTAACAATAGTATGGAAACACTGTAAAAAATTCAAAATGAATTCTCAGGATAAGACTTATTCTAGGCATAAAAGTTTGGGGAAATGCGCCCTTAATCTAATATAGTTATACTAATTCCCGGCAAAGGAATCATGTTACACCTCTCAGATCAAATATTTCTATACTTCGAGTCTATGGATGAAACCTTCATCCATAGACTCGAGAGCAGAGGAGTCCTATTGTTAATGTCTCCTGTGTTTGCAGGTTTGAAGTACTTACTTAGATATTAACTAGTAGTGTGTTTGAAGATCTACTTAATAATGTACCAATGTATTACTACTATAATTATGTACTACACATACCTATCGAAAACAATAAGGACCTAATGGCGAGTTAATCTGTTGATTATCACTTGGAGGGTACTGTGGGTACGATTTCATCATAGAACACTCTATCGTAAAAGCTTTTGAGCAATAAAACAACTCACAAAGCCGCTAGAGGACCACTAGTTTAATACTATTATACAAAGAAAAGTTTTGTTTGTTTGTTGAGGATTCACATAATCACGGCTTACCCGGTTAATTTCAAACTTACACAATCGACTACAGCTTATAGTGGTCGCCCTTATCTACGTAGGTAGATGACATCGAAATTCCGATAGTATGATGAAGCAAACCCACAATAATTCCAACATAGGTATTTATAATATAACGGAGGTATTCTTTTGTGACTAGAATTCAATAACAAAGTGACTTTCACAAATTGGATACGGTAAACTATGCGTAAGGCGGATTTCACACTACAACACAACACGCGACGGGGCGCGGGAAACGGAGCCAAATGCCCTGCGCAGAAATTTGTATGTAGGAACTACGCGCGGGGGCGCGGAACACGCGCCCTGGAGCGTGGGACATCGTAGTGTGAGATCCTCCTTAAAGGAAATAATTGCTTTATCGTAAAACATAATAACTATTTATGCATTTTACTTTATCTTGCCCTAAGGCCTAAAGCGACACTGCGGCGGAGATGCGGTTCAGCGGTTTATCCGATTAAATTCTAAACTATACAGGAAATAGGTATGAGCGCTATCCTTAAAATTCGTAAAGTTTAGTGCAAGTTGCAAGAAATGATCAGCAGTGAGTGTGCTGATCCTAGAAGGCAACTGGCTGAGCAATTTAACGACAATTTACACTACAATTAAAATGGGCTTTCTGAACATACAGGGTGGCAAGGACGTCGACGCGCAACCTGTTACCATGAATTCAGTAGGTACAAGATCCTGAACCGCGCGGCGTTATTTTTTCTTTAATTTGCAGTTCCATATATTTTGACCTTGATTTTGATTTTTGCCCTCAAAACGATGAAGGAAAACATCGTGAGGAAGCCGGCATGTCGTAGAATCAAAAATTCGAGGACATGTGACATCTACCAACCCGCGTGGTAGATTGTGGTCCACTCCCTCTCACCGAGAGGAGGCCTGTGTGGCTGTGTCCCAGCAGTGGGAACATTATAGGCTAATTATAAATTTTGACCGCATCGGTGGTAGGTATTGCACTTTTCTATAAAACAGTAACTTTTTTTTAACCAAAGAAAAATTTCTTGCCTCCGACGTCTAGATTCGTGTGCTGAATTCATGGTTCCAGTTTGCGCGTCGAAGTCCCTGCCAGCCTGTGTACTGTACTGTAGTCATTATACAAACATCTGATGCTAAAGTGCGATACGACAAGGTCATTGACTAAAATATACATGTAATCCCTTTTAGATTACTGTAATTATGACAGATTACATATAATCAATTGCCGGTTAGATTACATGCGCCACAGCAGCCCACGGCTAAGCTACACACGTGTACTTTAGCGTTATATCAAAATGTAGGCAGGGACATCCGCTGCGAACATTGCCTCCTTTCAAAAGAAAAGAACCACTTCTGATTTTATACAGACGCCAGCAGGTTAAGCTACCCGAAACTGTCAAATTTTCCCAATCAACCTTGAAAATCTTAATGCTTTAGCGATGAAGTTGAAAATCGATTAAGGAAATATGACAAATTGTAGTAGCTTGATGTGCTGGCTTCTGTAAATCGCCGACCATGAATAGAAGTACTGGTAAGCATGCTGCGCTTGACCAAGGGGCAGTCTACGCAGAAAAAAATATCCGGAGGTTTTAAATATACCTTGCTTTTGCATCCTAGGTAGAACTTCCCGAAACGTCCAAGAATGCCTGCATCAGCTAATACAGTACTTAGATTAACATAAAACAAACTTAAACGCCATTATCTTCATCTGGGTACACGGAGAAACTTCATTGATTGTACCATTTACTGAGACGAAGGGTCTCATTAAACTTGGGTAATTATTTATCTTGGAAACTCTGTAGCTACTAAAGTTGCCGAAGATCAATTTCGTGTTCGTGATAGGTGATCTACTTTCGGAGTCTCGACGACATTGTTGCCCTAAAGTAATCTTAATAGGGACACATGTTACAAGTTTACAGAGAACTGATTTTATAAAGTTAATATTTCTGATATTAATATAAGTACCTACGGTATCTTTATTTTAAGTATAATATTATATTTTGATAGTCATCAAAATATAATATTATACTTACTTAATCAGTTTAAACTTATGTGGATACTTTAGCCATTCAAGATGCTATTTATTCATTTTGAGTACCTTCTAAGCACACATGACAAAACAAAAACTAAAAAAAAACATTATCATCAACCTACAGCAGTCCACTGCTGGACATAGGCCTATCCTATTGCACGCCATTCAATTCGATTTTCGGCAACTCTCATCCAGCTGCTACCAGCCATCCTGCGAAGATCGTCGCTCCATCTAGCCTGAGGGCGTCCCACCTTCCACGCGCGGTCAATGCGTAATAACACCATTTCCTCGGAAGCAAATATTATCATCATCAACTATATAAATAAAAATGAATCACTGATATGTATGTACGCGCATAACTTCCGATGGAATGTACTAAATTGGATAATTCTTTTTTTCTGTGTTTGTTATTGTCAGAACAAGGTTTGTATAGAAGAAAATTAAATCGAAATCGGGATCGAAACTTATGCGGGTAAAACCGCGGGGCGCAGCTAGTGAAATATAATCAAGATACCTTACAGAGTTCGTCCTGCGAACTCAAAATGAGAGAAAAACCAAATTGATAGTATCGATCATTTTCTAATAACAGTGCAAACAAAGGGCTTATTAATGTAAGAAGTAATCAGCTGTATTATAAAAATATGATAAATTATTATTCTATTAAGATTTTAGCTAATAGCTCGACATAACTAACACTGGAAAATCCCTAACGCCTTTTGCCCCCACGTTTTTCTGGCCGTGACAAACTACAGTTTATTCGCCGTGTATAGGCACGGTCGTGAGTATTGTATGGATCACTAAGGAAGGTTGTTGACAGACTTGTTTTTTTCTATGAAGCGGTTTATACGCCTTACTGTAATGAAACTGGGTCGTGGTTAAAGGTTTTCAATTAAGTGAATTGTTTTTTATTTAAAAACACATACAACTATTATCACAGGCATACCTGATACAATAGTGTAGTTATAATTATAATAATAACCCCACTGCCGTATCTCTACGTTGACGTCGTGGTGGGGCTTGCGCGCTCCGAACTCTAGGCCTGCGCCGGAAGAGTTTACTTTGCCGAAACAGGTCTAGGTGAAGAGCCAGACCAAGAGAGATACAGAAGCACACCAACCAAAGCAAAGCAACCCGCAGGGCAGCATGTGGCAAGCTGTTGGGCAATAACGACCCCACGGAATATAGTATCTCCCAGGAGAAATCTTGTTCCTCACCTCCGGCTTGCCTATATTGGCCGGCTGAAGTGAACAATGACGAGTAACAGAGCTCCCACCTCATTCTTGCCTTTACTGGCCGGCTTGAGTGGCGACTCCCAAGAGCAAACGTGCTCGGGGGAAGGAAGTATTCCAGTAGGTAAGTGCTCGTAGGGATCTTGACCATCTTTCGGGTTCTGGCATTGGTCTGAAAGACGTGGAATACCTCTCCACTCCTCATAAGCACCTCAGGACATGTTGGGCACTTGAAGCAATCAAGTCAATCTGTTGTGACATCGTATTGAATGTAAGTAGCGCGCGCGTCAACGTCACCAGGATAGTGCGAGCGGGCGGCACCCACAGCAGCGGCGATACCGTATCGCATATTTATCACTTCTATCTGCGAGATATCAAGCCCGCGATGTTTGATGACACTCTTTTCAGACTAGATAGCACTTGCAATCACGTCAAAAACTTTATAAATCTTTTCTTTGAACCAATATTTATAATGAAGTTAATTTAGTCACAAAATACCATCAAAGCGATTCGAAAAACGGCTGATTCAGATGATTATCAGGAAAAGGAAAAGGAAAAGAAGTTGATTTTCCTGATGTTTCACGAAAATCGCCTGAATCAGGACGGGCGCGCCGTATCTGCTGGTGGATGTGATGTGCAGCAACGCTTAACTATTTATTCGGTTGTACATATTTCAAGAGCTAAATTGGTGTGTTCATTGATTCTGCTAGCAGCTATCGTAGCTGCAGTGACTACACTTATAACCACGAACCTATCGGGAACCGGTGAGCTAATTGACTTAGGTAAGTGGTGATGACTTCGAAGACTTCTTGATTCCTGGCTTAAAATTTAAGCAGCTAAGCACAGAAAGGAAGAATGTTTGTGCCTTTTCCAGCACAACTACGAAGCGTTCATTGTTTATTCGTTTATTTACTATGTTATTTTTTGTGGTCAGGTTGCTCTTTCAGGGTGAACGACCTCGGACAACCGCAGCCCTTGTACCTACACAACGACAACTATTTAGAGCCCAATGGTAACTCGGGTATCATCAAACTCAACACTGGTGATCAAGTCGTCATCGCCTGCCCAGGCCGCAAGATCCTGTACCCGAAAATAAATGCTTCTGTGGACTTAGCTGTAAGTATTTAATTATCACAAATAATTCAATCTGAATCAAAGTAGGTGTTGCTACTGATTTTTTTATCGGAGTGTAGTGACCTACTCTAATAAAACTTAAAATTAAATTTAAATTATGTAATTGCTTAAAATTAAAATCAATAATAATTTATATACATATTTACAATGCAACTTAACAACTAGTATTATATAAAATCACTACTCGTATAGTGCGCGCGGAACTAGTTGGCCGCGCCTTATGTATGTGAGCGGTGGGACGGAGAGGCGGGCACTTGCTGTCATTACTCAGTGCGGCGCCGTACTTCGCGACGGCAACACGCGTTGAAAGTTCCGGCTAGTTTAGACAAATGCACATGAGATTGCAATAGCGAGATGAGTCCGCCGTTAAAAAGACAATCTAAGGAAATAATATTTAAAGTGCATACGTTTTTTTAAAAACGGAAAGCCGATGTCAATAGTTTAGAATATAAAACTGATGCGAATATACATAAATTAGTAGCAGAAGCAACAGGTATATCAGAACGAAGTGTAAGGAGAGTGATTGATGAAAGTAAAACTTCCTTGCAAAATACAGGGGAAGCAAAATTTAGTTCTCCGCGGAGACCAAAAGAAATAAAAAAGAAAATACAAGTTGATGATTTTGATTTAGGAGTGATAAGAAGAAAAATAAATGAGTTTTATACGGTAGAGAAAAAAAATCCAAGTCTACGAAAACTAAATACCATGTTAAAAGAGGATAATAGTTTAGATTGCGGAATAACTTTTTTAAGAGAATTTTTGCACAAACTGGGATATTCATTTAAAAAATGTAAATCGAAGAGATACCTTTTAATAGAGAGACCAAACATTGTCAAGTGGCGAGTGAAATATTTGAGGGCCATAAAAAAATTCAGAGAAGACAAACGAAATATATTCTTTTTGGACGAAACTTACGTTAAACAATGTCACAATGTCCAAAAATGTTGGCAATCTTCGTCGTAGCCTGGAATTTATACAGCTATAGGCAAAGGAAGGCTTTAATAATAGTTCACGCTGGTACGGGTTAGTAGACGATGCTTTGCTAATTTTTAAATCAGATTCAAAAAACGGGGGATTATCATGGAGACATGAACTCTACAAATTTTTACAACTGGGTTGATCGAAAATTAATACGTAAACTTCCACCTAACTGAGTCATAGTTATGGATAATGCTGCCTATCATTGTGTGCAAATCGAGAAGAAACCGACTATGTCCAGTTTGAAAATTAATATGCAGAACTGGTTGCAAAATCATAACGTGCCATTTTTTCCCACGATGATCAAAGCCGAGGTTCTTGAGGTTGATTAATACGACCCAATCAGAAAAAATATACACGATTGATGAACTTCTGAAAGCTGCAGGTCATACTGTTCTAAGACTACCTCCATATCATCCAAACCTCAACCCGATCGAGCTTGTGTGGGCAAATATTAAAAATGGCCTGGCCAGAGATCACAGTAATGCTACATTGGACGAGAAAATTACAATACTAACAAGACTATTTTCTGAATTCTCTGTCGAACAATGGCAAAAATGCGATGACCACGTACAAAAAAACGAACAAGAATACTGGAATCATGATATGAGATTTGATACTATGATGGAAGAAATCATTATAAACTTACAAGATGATTCTGAATCAAATTCAGAGAGTTCAGAATCAAGTGATTCAGAGGATATGTCAGAGTAATTTCATATAAGTATATATTAATTAAATAATTTCATATATCATTAAAATATGTCAGAATAATTTCATATACTTAATTTGTTTTTGGATTATTTTACTATTAATTACAATATAATTAGATAGGTACAATATAAACTTCTAAAAGTTCAATTGTTTTTTATTTATTATTTTCAATAATTGAACAATTATTGTTCACGAAATCTCGAGATTGGTCATCACTGTCTTATCTCATGTGCGTTGCGAGCAGTCGGCAACCCGCCCCCTCACCCCTGTCGCCACTTAAGGCGCGGCCAACTACTTCCGCGCGCACTATAGACTTATCAGTACTTATCAGCTAACCGGCGTAGCTATGACGCGTCTTTTGTTCTAGCGGCCAGCGGGCTCGCGCGTTTACGTCACACGAACCGGTTGCGCTTGCGTGTGCGCGACGGCACTATCGCTGCGTTGCGCTCACGCAAGCGCGGTCCGACGTGTGGACCGCCTCGCCAGTAAGTTCACAAGATCTTAACACGACCGTTGTCAATTCCAAATCATAGCTTCGCCGCGATTAATATCGACTGTATTTCTGCTTAACTTCGTGCTATCTATTCTATTTCTACTACTCCTTCTTCTTAGTGTAACTCTTGTGTGTGTGACTGTAACCTGTGTCTGTGCAATAAACTTTCTTCCTTCTTCTTGTCTACTTCGGACTTTTCTTCATCCCTTCGTACACCTTTGTACACTCATAATTACACACGCCTACCCTATTTACATTGGTGACCCCGAGCAGTAGAACGAGGATGCACGAGGACAAAGCGCATAGTCAGCGAGATGTCGGCGATTCGACAGCGGAAAGTTTTCGTGTGGGTGTGCGGGTACCGCCATACCGGAGAAGCCGGGATTATGGTTTAACCAGACGGAGTCGCAGTTCATCCTGGCAAACATCAGGTCGGATGACACCAAGTTCCATTTTGTTACCGGCAACTTGGAAATGCAATATGCTTCCGAAGTGGAAGATATTATTGACCACCCTCCACCCACCGGAAAATATGAGAAGCTGAAAAGTGAGCTGATTGGATTTGAAACACAATACAGCACACTTCATCCGTACTACACCAGGGCCACCAGCCAATCCAGGGCCACCAGTCAGTTAATCTGCGGGGTGTGCAGGATTACCCCGCAGATTGGCCCCCGACAAACTGCAAATTGCGAAGGCTGAATTCGAGGCCATGTTGCAATGTAGAACCTGTCACCAGTCCGAGTCACCGTGGTCATCGCCTCTCCACCTACCGCCGAAGAAAGATGACGGATGGCGCCCCTGCAGCAGCTACAGGATGCTGAATGCACGTACCATCCCCGACCAGTACCCCATCCGACACATCCAAGACTTTGGCCATAGCCTGTCTGGCTGTACCGTCTTCTCTCAGATTGACCTGGTGATAGCATACAACCAGATTCCTGTGCATCCAGACGACATCCCAAAGACTGCGATCACAACGCCGTTCGGCCTTTTCGAATTCCCGTACATGATGTTCGCTCTACGAAATGCCAGACAGACGTTTCAGCGCTTCGTGGATGAAATGCTCAGGGGTCTGGACTTCACGTACGCTTATCTGGACGACTTCTTTGTCTACTCGAAAGACCAGAGGACCTACGAGCACCATCTGCGTCAACTTATCACCAGACTCAGGGATTACGGTATGGTCATCAACAGTTCCAAGTGCGTCTTCGGAGTGTCGGAGGTAAACTTCTTGGGCTACCATATCTCCGCCAAGGGCACATGACCATTACCATCCAAGATTGAAGCCATAGAAAATTTTCCCGCTCCCAAAACCGTAAGAGAGCTACGGAGATTTCTTCGGATGCTCAATTTTTACCGCAGGTTCATCCCAGGCGCAGCAAACTTCCAGACACCCCTAAATGCCCTGCTTACTGGATAGGTTCACATCCAGTCAACTTTACACCTGGGAATTTCGAGGCATTCCAGAACTGCAAGAATAGCCTTTGTCAAGCAGCACTGTTGGCTCATCCTGACTGCAACGCTAAGTTGGCGTTGGTCACGGATGCGTCTGACAAAGTCATAGGCGCGGTCTTGCAGTAACTGAACGCGGGGGCTTGGAAGCCCCTTGCCTTCTTTTCACGTAAGTTCTGCTTGGCGCAGGTTAAGTATTCACATTACGACCGCGAGCTGCTCGCCATTTACGAGAGTGTGAAGTATTTTCGGCACATGCTGGAAGCTCGCGACTTTGTGATTTACACAGACCACAAGTCACTCACATTCGCCTTCCACTCTCGTAAAGAGAATTGTTCCCCACGATAGTTCCGACACCTGGATCTTATAGGCCAATTTACAACAGACATCAGGCATATATCCGGGAAGAATAATGTCGTGGCGGATACCCTTTCCCGCGTTGAGGAGATATGTGTGGACTGGCATCAGGAAAGACTGATGAGAGTGGGTTCGTTCGTGCTTGGCTTGCCAGCGCTCGAAAACCACGTGGCACGTCTTTACTCCAGTAGGAGGCTTCAAACTCCCAAAATCGAGGTTTGCACTCATCCACATCGACCTCGTGGCACCTTTGCCATTGTGCCAAGGTTTCCGCTATTGTCTCACAGCCATCGATCGCTTTACGGGATGGCCTGAGGCAATACCGTTAGCAGACATAACTGCAGACACAGTGGCAAAGGCTTTACTGAGTGGCTGGATCGCTCGTTTCGGCTGCCCATCGGATATCGTAACCAATAGAGGTAGGCGGTTCGAATCAAGCACTCTTCAAATGCCTGTCTGCCATTGCTGGGTTCCAACATTGCAGAACAACTGCGTACTATCCTGCCTGTAACGGACTGGGTGGAAAGATTCCACCGTAAACTCAAGGCTGCGATCACCTGTCACGCAAATGACAGTTGGGTGGAATCTCTTCCACTAGTCCTGTTAGGCGTACGCAGCGCTTATAAAAAAGACGCCCAGGCTACTGCTGCCGAACTTGTATACGGTCAACCGATACGCCTGCCTGGTGAATTTTTCGACCTTCGGGCTGACGAGACCGTTGACATGACCACCTACCTGTCAAGGATTCGGAGTATTTTCCGGAATCTGCAACCATCACCAGCGGCCACGCATAACAGCAATTTTAAAACATTTATTTACAACCAATTAGCTTCCTCTGTACGTTTTCTTCAGGGACTGCACTGCCGGTGGTGGTCTGAAACCGGCATACTCTGGTCCTCATAAGGTCATAGAAAGAGGTGACAAGTGTTTAGAATAGTGGTAAATGGTAAACAGGTTACCGTATCGATAGACCGCATTAAGCCGGCCTTCATACTGCGTGACCCCGGCAACACATCATACTCACCACATACCACTAACATGCACCACAACACACCACAGCCACCACTCAACACTAACACTCATTACTACTCACCCAACGCGGATAACCGAAATTTGCCTTCGTCTGACGATGACGTCATCAGAATAACGCGGTCAGGACGTCGCGTTAGATTTCCCGACTATTATCGCCCTTGACGGTCTTTGGAAGGGGATGATGTAGTGACCTACTCTAATAAAACTTAAAATTAAATATAAATTATGTAATTGCTTAAAATTTAAATCAATAATAATTTATATATATCGGAGTCATTCGTTTGACTATACGGAACGCTAGCGCCATCTCGTGGCGCTAGACAGAGTCTAGCCTGAGTTCGTAGAGGTGGACGAGAGTTACAGTACAAGAGCGGCGTGAGCAGAGCTCTCGAGGACATCGAAATATTGGACATCCTACGAACAACATGTGCTTAGAAACTGTCTTGCATTCCGTATCGTAGAGTTGTGGACCTACAGTGTGTGATTCGCTAGTGTGACTGACTTGTTCGTGAATTGTAATCTGATTTGAACTGCAAACCGTTTTACTATTGTGCTATAACCAATACTACACATAGTACGCCCACAGTAATTAAAATATGCCTGATGTTTACGAGAGAGAGACATACCTTCATCGTCATATACATATTTATAAAGCAACATAACAACTACTATTATATGTATAAAATCTAAAATCTAACTAAAATAGGTATGATAATTTACATAACAAATATTCAACATACAAACACATATTTTGTATTACTAGATAATTACTTATCAGCTAACCGGCGTAGCTATGACGCGTCTTTTGTTCTAGCGGCCAGCGGGCTCGCGCGTTTACACGAACGTCACACGAACCGGTTGTGCTTGCGTGTGCGCGATGGCATAGCGCTGCGTTGCGCTCACGCAAGCGCGGTCCGACGTGTGGACTCCTCGCCAATAAGTTCACAAGATCTTATCGCGACCGCTGTCACTTCCAAATCATAGCTTCGCCGCGATTAATATCGACTGTATTTCTGCTTAACTTCGTGCTATCTATTCTATTTCTACTACTCCTTCTTCTTAGTGTAAGCCCCGCCGCACATGCACACACTCGCACTCGTTCACAACACTGCGCCAATGTGGCACTGACATTGGTGGACACGTGTGTATCCGCATTTGCTTATACGAGTCGTACATGAATTGGCATTCGTCGATGGGAACAAAGCAAGATGGACGCGATAGATTTAAGTTCAGAATCCGACAATGATTACGAGATTATTGTTAATAAGGAAAGTATCAGGAAGCAAACAATGGAAGAGCTCTTACATGTTCAAAAGGAAAACACACGGAGAATTCAAATTAACTTCAGAGTTTTCAGACGATACATTTAAAAACTATTATAGTGCCATAGGTTTTAAACACTGCCACTCGCACGCGGCTCGTGACGACCAATGCGAGTATGTGCATGTACCGCCGTAACCGAGCTAACTCTTGTGTGTGTGACTATAACCCGTGCAATCTGTGCAATAAATTTTCTTCCTTCTTCTTGTGTACTTCGGACTTTTTTTCATCTCTTCGTACACTCATAATTACACACGGCTACCCTATCTACAGGAGCAGTGGAAGTCCGACCAGTCGGTCACCAACAAAGTTTCTGGAAATAATTCAGTATCGACACAAGCATGTGGAAAATTTTCGTTACTAATTAATTTAAGTACAACAAAGCCATATTCAATACTAAATATCTACTAATTAAATTTCAGACAGCAACGTGTGTGAACAATGATCTAGTTTCCGGCGTCGGATGGTTGGACGGTAATGGAGCGTTCAGTGGACTGACTTGCTCTGCACTTCTGAACAGCGAGGCTGTATTAACCACTGACAGATGTTATAATAACAACTCTGTTATTAGGTTTGTGGACAAAATAATAATGAATGATAATAATAGCTTTTGCCCGCGGCTTTGTCCGCGTGGAGGTTGGGAAGTTATTTATTTATGGAAACTTTATGCATAAGTAAAAAAAAATATTTACAAAGGCGGACATAATGGCATGCCTGAGGCATTTTCCACCAGTCAACCTTAGCGTGATGCAGAGACAAAACATGGCAGGTGCAACATACAGGATAAATAGCTAGGAAATTACTATAAAATACAAGAATAAATCGAGTGGAGACTCGCAAGAGCAAACGTGCTCGGGGGGAAGGCAATATTCCAGTGAGTGCTCGTAGGGATCCTGCCGGGGTAGCGGGATCGTCCGAAAGGGTTACCGCTGCCCTGGTACATAAAGGGCTAAGGAAGGAACACGGGTGGGTTTTAGTCAGTAAGAGTCTGACACTCCCTTCTGCTCCACCCAGAGCCGGAGGAGTCATTTGATGATTTCCCATCCACAAAAAAAAAAAAAAAAAAAAAAGTGTTCGTAGGGATCTTGACCATCTTCCGGGTTCTGGGATTGTTCTGAAAGCCGTAGAATACCTCTCCACTCCTCATAAGGAACTCAGGGCATGTTGCCCCCTTACGTCACTACATGCTAGCGACAGTTTCCGGGTGCCCATTAATGAATATGCAAGTCACCCCCCTGCCTTTTTATCCGTGTATATATAAAACATTGATGAGGCAGGGGCCATAGTACACATATAATCTGGGGCTCTGCGAGTTGGCTTCGGCCCCTCATACGCCTTCCAATGGACCGGGTCCCCATGGTCCCGAAATATGTCAAACATAAAAATAAATAATAATCATTTATTTTCATAAGCCTAATACATTATGGAGAGAAAAAAAGGGTTAACAATGCATTACTTAAATAACTTATATCCTTATATTAATAAGCTAATAATTAGCTTATTAATTTAAGGATATAAGTTATTTTATTATATGCGCGTTGTGTGAAACTCCTGACACCCAAACTAGGACATGTCCTGTATCTCAGGTGTCTATGACATGACTTCGGTCAGTGATTATAACTTTAATAAATGACCGTAGGTACAGTCAACAAAGGAGATAAGTAACCAGGGTTGTAGGGTATAGTTGAAGTTTAGTAAGAAACAGATAGATGTTTTCGAATTAAATTTAATTTGATAAATGAACTGTTTGTTTTCTATTAATTTTATTTTATTCAAAAACATCCATCGGTTTCTTACAAAACTTCAACTACCGACGACCCTGGTTACTTATCTCCTTTGGTGACTATACCTATTTGGGGTTGTGGGCAAGCACAACAACTCCAAATACGGTCGCATGTGGCTTGGTCTTCCCTATGACGTTGTAAAAGGTAGGTATATAAACAGGAAAAAGGTTTTAAGCACTGACAACTCCATATCAGGCTCTTTCGATAATTATTATAATTCATAAAAGTCGTTACCTAATTACCTACATATTAAATAAGAATTATTATTATTTATTTCATCTCCTACCAGGGTTGGGTTCAAAGTTGAGGGTGTGTTCTACCCTTTGTACTGGTCGTGCTTTGACCAGAACCGTCTCGAAGTTCTATACGAGTGGTACGGACAGAACTCCCAAAATGCTTTACCCCAGACCGGTGTTAAAAGACCAGGCCAATTTTCCGGTAAGAAGCAAATATGTACTTATATACAATGTGTAACTGAATTAATGCACATTATGAAAGTAGTATGTTCAGAATCGTTTACTGAAACGATTTCTGTAATTTTTAATATAGGTAATATTTTATCCCAAAAATAATTAAAACTACGTAAACTGCTGTCACGCTTCCGCTGTATAGTCAAAACAAACCAAAATGGATGTAAGCTAGATCCATACCACGAGTGCGACAGTGTGCATGCGTAGATTTGTGTGACCATAATTTTCTCCCACAATCATTCCCTATAACTTGTTTATTAAAAAAACAATGTTTTTTACATAATAATAAAAATCTATCTGGTATTATGATTATAACATAATAATCTAATTGGGGTGTCTGGTGGTGTGCGTTAATTCCGGGACATGTTGTATTTTTTTAAAGACCTGTGTATTATCACACTGCTTATTTAATCTATATTTTTTCCTTCTAGCGGGTACTTTCTACCACGGTGTTGCTGTAGACAAAATGTACACCCAAGTTCAACAAAACGCTACGATTGCCAGTATTGTTGGTAGTAAACTAGCAAGCAAATACATTACTAACACTCAGTTTCTTTCTCGTGGCCACCTTGCTGCTAAAACTGACTTCATCTATGCTAACGGTCAAAGAGCCTCTTTTTACTTCATCAATGCTGCTCCTCAGTGGCAGCCCTTCAACGGTGGTAACTGGAACTGTGTGGAACAAGTAAGAACCTAACTACTTAAAAAAACAGAAAAAGCGAACTAGCTATTCATTACGGTTCTTCAATTTCGCTGTAATTATCGTACAGTAGGCCGCCGTGTCGGTGCCGTCAGTGCAGTTTATGCTGGTTATAGCTGCCTCTCTAAGAGAGCAGTGGTGGCCCAGCGGAAATGGCCCCGACATACGAATTGAACTTCGAACCCAGGCAGGCGCTTTACTTAGTGTAAATAATTTAATCACCAGTGGCGTAACTATACCCTTTGGGGCCTATGGCAAATTCATGAGATAGGGCCCTCCTTCAATGTAAAGAAGCTAAACCAACGTTATATTTTTTTTTTACTGGCACTTCGTTTGCGACTTCGTCCACGTAATTTCGTAATTTCCACTACAAAATTGAATACCTGACTGCTTCGTTCAAAATCAAAATCAAAAGTTAATTATTCAAATTAGGCTGATTGCTGAAAAAGTGCTGATTCTCAATCAGCACTTTTCAAACGTCAAAATTACAAAAGACAGTCCCCCAAAAACGTCCGGCCTTCACCACTTCCTAGTGCTATCGCTGGGAAGAACAAGGGCCCAACAAACTCCCTAGCAGCACAGCTGTCTGTTCAGTTAGAAAATACTTGATACTTGATTGTATACAATACTAGGTGTTAAGTAAGTAATTATCATTATAAGGCACAGAACATAAAATTAAATGTAAATAAAAACTTACTACCTAAATAAAAGCCTCCAGGCATAAAGGGCGTGGCAGCAGGTTCTGGTCACATAGCTGTCACTTGAAGTCACAGATGATAAACTAGGACCATCGAAGTAAAATAAATAAATAAGTTAATACTAATAACAATAACCTGTCAGTAAGCTAATTCTAGAGAAAGAACATGAACATTGTCTTGAGTTAAATAAGGCGACCAATTATTCTTATCGTGTAAGTAGTCGTTGATGGAATAGTAAGCCTTTGAACAAAGATTGGATTTTACTTGAGCTTTTAACGCATTAAAAGGCAAGTCTAGCAAAGAAGAGGGTATCTTGTTAAAAAAGATTACACCAAGCCCAACAAATGAGTTATGAACCTTATGCAGCCGGCGAAAGGGGGCACGTAGTTTGTCCTTATTTCTAGTGTTAACACTGTGAATATCACTGTTTTTAGTGTAAAAATGTAAATTTGGCTAATATACAAGATGTTGGCGATGACGAATTGTGATGCCACCGTGAGAATACCATTATCTTTAAAACAAATCTCTTAGAGAAACTCTGGCACCTAGCTGGTAAATTGCTCGAACAGCTCGTTTTTGAAGGATAAATATATTTTGTATATCAGCGGCTTTGCCCCTCAGCAGAATACCGTAGGACACAACGCTGTGAAAATAACTAAAATAGACCAAACGAGCTGTATCAACGTCAGTGTATTGTCATACTTTCCTGACGGTGTAGGCAGGCGAACTGAGCCTTCATACTAGACTTGATATATGAAGTCCCCACTGAAGTTTGGCATCTACTGTTAGTCCTAGAAAAAATTCCGAGCCTACTGTTTCAAGCACCTTTTTAGGTATCTAAGACGATGTTGGGTCCTAGATTTCTAACATTCGGTAAGGCGAACTTTACACATTTAGTTTTCTTGGCATTGAAAACTAGGTTATTTAACGTAAACCAATCTGTAACTATTGAGAGTGCACTGTTTACGTTGTCAAAATCTTGTCTATTCCTATCTACTTTAAAAATAAGAGAGGTATCATCTGCAAACAGTACAACGTCACAGATGCCCCTCAAATGGAAGGTAAATCATTTATATATACTAAGAACAAGAATGGACCCAGTATTGAGCCTTGCGGAACACCTAACTAAACTGATAGCCCGGAAGATTTCACGCCATAAACATCTACACGTTGGTGTAGTGGTCGAAAAAAGTTTGCATTTCTATACTTATGTTAGGATCCTCCTGTGCTCATGGCCCTAACGGGCCGGGGCCCCCTCCGACTGGGGGCCCGTGGCATTTTGCCCCTCCTGCCTATTGTTACGCCACTGACCACTGCTCTCAAAACGGTAAACGAAAACATCGTGAGGAAACCAGCATGTCCTAGAGCCAAAAATTGGAAGACATATGACATCTACCAACCCGCACTGGGCCCGCGTGGTACATTATTAGCCCACTCCCTCTCGCAGAGAGGAGGCCTGTGTCCCAGGAGTGAGAACATTATAGGCTGATTATGCTTATGCTATGGCTGGCTCTTATTCTATTGAAACTCCGTACTACGCTAGGCCAGCTCAAGATTAAAGTGTTACCACTGTCGTGCTGTCGACTGTACAAGAAATAGCTACTTTCATCTGCAGTGGGATAAACTAAATTCTCTTTGATCACAGAACCTCCGTACCCGCATCGGTGAGGCCGGCTACAACACCACCATATACACGGGTACCTTCCAAACAAGTCAGCTTCGCGACAAGAACGACAAACTCGTCGATATCTATTTGTATACAGACGTTAACAACAACCCCCAAATCCCAGTGCCTCTCTTCTATTACAAGGTAACGCAAGTACCAACATTAGAAATCAAATATAAAAAAAAGGTAACAAGGTTTGAGATATATAAGCTTTAAGATCAATAGTAAAACGCAAGCGGGAGAATACATATTTTTTTCTCTGAGTTTTGATAACGCAATGATGATCTATTGATTCGCTGATATTTTACTATCTAATCTTCCTTCCTCCAGGTGGTGTATGACGCATCTCGTCGCCTCGGCACGGCGTTCGTGGGCATCAACAATCCGTACTACAACGAGACCGAAGTGAAAGTTCTGGCGTTCTGCACGGACCGCTGTCGCAACAACAGCACGTTCAACTGGCTCAAGTGGCTACCTGACCGCATTGACCTCGGATACAGCTTCTGCTGCACAGTTGATGATTTCAGGAAAACTGTGCCGCATCTTCCTGATTTTCCTGTCGATGATCTTCTTACCTAAGCACTTTCACTGTTTGTTGCATGGAAGACGCGAAACTTTTTAAATAACTTTAGCCGAATTACACATTTAGTTATAACTTTAGTTCCTATTGGCTGCTTGCTAGACAGTCATTAATAATAAATACTACCTATTATTCACATTATTATTAATCACAATACCTACCATTCCTCGCATACTTAATGCGTTTTACCTAGACTATACCTAATAGGTATCATTTGAAGTGTTATACCTGATTAGATAGGTACCAACCTACTTATTTGGTGTATAGTACCTACTCGCAACCGGCGTGCATGTATGAACATAAACCAAGCAAAAGGAATAAGTAGGATCGAAGCAGGTGGTGTTCTGAAGTTTCTGCCCCCATGAGAAGAAGCCCCCTGAATGTATGTAAGTAACACAAACTTCGACAAGAAGCCACTTCTTTGGGATCTCGGGTGGAACGCAGATGTGGAGCTAACTTTACTGTGTGCCCTATGCTACATCTCGACTTCCGGTGTAGGCACTGAAAGTCAATCAACACGATTACTTTTGGATAGGTAGATTTAAATTTATTCAAAAGGTAGGTAGCAGTTCGGTAGTCATTTAGAGTTTGTATTATTTTTAAAGCTGTAAAATAAATAAAAAACAACTTCTGTTCTGTTTGTCTGCTGACCGTACCTAACATAAATTAATATTAAACATTCGGAATTATGTACTTATTTAATTAGTAAAGAAAACTTGCACTTCTGAATAACTTACTCTGTGTTCTGTTAACTACGTCTCATCCCTCCCCAGCTCCCCACCCGTCACGTTGATTTGACAGCAGCTGATAAAGCTTACCGCGTTCCATACTGTGAATCTACGGCTTTAAGCCATACTGACAACTATCTCTTCCACACTCATGATTTCTTTCATATAGAAGGAGAGGCTCATGCTATAAATCAGATTATAGTAATTTGATTTTTGATTTTGATACGTGTAGAAAATCTAATGAACTGAAAAATAAATTTTCGTTCTAAAATCCTTATTTTTGTGAGATAGGCCGGTGGTCATTCATAGGTTAATTTATTTACATTAAGTGAGCCAATCGTTCAAACTCTAGTAAGTGAGAGCTTTACTAGCCATGGCCGATGAACCGAAACCTGTTAACGAAGATGATTTGAAACAATTAAAAGAAAGGATGAACTTAATCGTCAGTGCAGATCCAGCACAATATCACAATGAATACTCACTGCGAAGATACCTAAGAGCGTTTAAAACAGTCGACAATGCATTTCAGGTAAGCACTAACTGCTTCTTCTTAGTGGCAATGCTAATATATGTCATCAGTTGGCCAGGTTGAGGTCTCAAAAAGTAGAAGAGGATAAGGCATTGCTGGTTTCAGGGTCTGGCTTCTAACTACCTATTTAGGTCCTACAAACAAGCCTTCAGGAACTAAAGGTTCTTCTAATTTAGTTCTCCTATTTATGAAGCACTAATGTAAGTTACATCTGTAGTATCTTAGGAACTCAAATGTCACTAATGAGACAATGACTTTCTATTGTTACCAAACTGAATAAGCTTGCTTAACAGAGAAGAGGATATCATAACAATGTTTTGATTTATAATTTCCAATATTTCAGGCTATAATAAAAACGAACAAATGGAGAGTGGAGTATGGTGTAGCCGAGTTAGGTGAAAACAAAGAGATTATAGAAAAGTATTCCAACAAGGCAAGGGTACTGAGACACAGGGACATCACCGGCCGGCCTATAATATACATTCCAGCAAAGAACCACAGTTCCAGCGACAGAAATATTGATGATTTGACTAAATTCATAGTCTACTGCTTGGTAATGTTAATTTGTATAACCTGAAAGCCAATTCTCGTAATTTAAAACATTCAAAATCTAGTCGCAGTCTCATTTCGGCGACAAACAAATGTCAAACACTTGTCAAAAATGTATGGAAATTACAGAATTTTTTGACCGATTGAGACTGAGACCAGACTGTGGACATTCTCATTCCTCTGATTGAAACTTGCTTACCAAAGTCTACCAACCAGATCATTGATATTCATGCAGTCAATGTTAACAATAATATTTGAACTATTTAGTGGTTGTTGTTGAATCCATAAGCGTCCCACATAATAGTTTTTTTTATTTTAACTTAGTTAAATGTAAGGTACCTTAACAAAATTAACCAATTAAATTGACTCTAAAATTAATATTTTTTATTTATTTACAGGAAGATGCGAGTAAGAAATGTTTTGAAGAAGTGGTGGATAACTTATGCATAGTTTTTGACTTGAATGGCTTCACACTGTCTTGCATGGACTATCAAGTGTTAAAGAATCTGATCTGGTTGCTCAGTCGGCATTACCCTGAGAGGCTTGGTGTTTGTCTTGTCACAAATGCACCAGCTTTCTTCTCTGGATGTTGGGCCGTTATTAAAGGATGGTAAGATAACTTTTAATTGTATGTGTCTTAGGTTCTGAACAAAACAGATTAGAGGCAAAATTATACTTACATGTATCATGTATGCTCTGATGGTTTCAGCAGAAAAAATGCTAATAGTGGAAGTTATTCATTGGACATGCACCCTAATTGCAAAACACACAATCAATCTCAATCTGAATCATTTTGAAGGATATTGCTAATCCATTGCTTCATAAGTTTGAAAAAGGTTACCTTCATAAAGTCTTCTCAACACGTAAATAACGCAATGAATATTGTTGAACTGTCAAAATGAAACCGATTCTGATTGATTGTGTGTTACGCAATTAGGGTGCCGTTTCCATAAGTCAAATTTGATTTAAGTTCTGGGCTGCTATAGAGAACTGAGCCACAACTATTGTCTCATAATGTCAGCCCGCAATCACCCACTGCTGGGTATAGGCTACCCCTTTCTTCTGCCATACTTTGTGGGTCTCTCATCCTGGTGTTACCTGCTAATTAGACGATATTGTCAACCCAACACGCTTTTTTTTTTTTTTTTTTTAATATCTTTATTGATTTAATTGGGGTTTTCATCCCAATGGATACGCCAACCCCATCATGCCTTATACAGACTTACAGACTACTACGAAACACTGCTTTAAACTTAAATTAAAAGGAGAATCTTAATCAATATGGTACACCAACTCGCTAAATCTTTTCGCCACATCTGACTTGGGTTGTGCTAAAATTGATTGGATTAAACCTACCTGTGATATATTTAAATTAAACTCATTCATTAAAATTCTCCTTTCCTCTTGGTTCTTGACGCAATCCATCAGCAAATGATGTACATCCTCAAGCACATTGCACGTGTCGAACACGCTTTTGGACAGCCCTAGTTTCTTTGACCTAACCTTGGCTGCCATTCAGTCACAACTATTAGCTTACCACAAAATTTATTTTTCGCCTTTTTTACAGGCTTGATGAAAACACAGCCAGCAAGGTTATATTCATGCACTCGGAGATGGACCTGTGCCAGTATCTGATACCAGATATACTTCCTGATGATATGTGAACCTACGAACAACATAATACAGACAAAAGCAAAGATTTACCGGTATGAATGTCTAGCATTAAGATATATCTTATATGTAAATGTATATATTTACTATGTGTCCTTTAGATAAACTACAAATTATTACCACCAAGAATAGTTAACATTTTGTTATTAATTGATAGAATTAACTACATTTCATAGTAACAGAAACCAAATTAATTATTGATATAATTACATATGTTTCATTGTTAAATTTTTGATTGATAGTTTGTGTTAAATGCATTCTGTAAAAAAGAAAACTTACTAGCAATTAACATTGAAGTAAATATTAAATAATTAAATATGTATTCCTTGACTATGGATAATCTATATTAAATGTCTGCAAAGATTTACCCACCCTGGTGTGATTGACGATAGAAGTTTTGGCGAAACAGCACAGCAGCAGGCATCAGGTCGAAATCAGTAAAATTAAGCTATAATTAAAAATGTATATTTTTTTCCTTAAACATTTGTGAAAACACTATAGTGTTTAATGCCAAGGTATATCGGTACCTAAATTAACTTAGATTTTTATCAAAATACAAGTTATTTTTTTTTTTCTATTTCTTAACTTATAACTTTTACAACGACGAATAATAACGGGCGAAGCGTTACACGGGGTCTGGATTTGTTCTTCGTTTATGGTAATACACTTGCCCCTATTACTAGAGCCAGGGCCTAGGGCTCTTTCGGTGCGTGTAAATATGATAGCCCACAACTTTGCACGTTGTACTGCAGATGTAAAGGTGACGCTCTTTAGAGCATTCAGTTCCACCTTCTATGGAAATTCGCGGCCGTCGTATGGAGCCCTTCGTGTCCAATATAATAATGCATTCAGAAAACTGATGGGTTGCTATGGCGTTGCAGTGCGTCAGGGATGTAAGTGTCGACTGGGACAGACTGGACAGATGTCGACTATTTTTTATACAATAATGCGCAAACGCGCAGCGTCGATGGCGGCTCGAGTCATGGCCAGCCCCAACAGGGTTCTGAAAATGATTGCTGACAGAGTGGACTGTCCGTATATGATTCACTATTGTCAGTTACATGTGCCATTGTATCGTGTTGTTTACTAACTTAGTTGTAAGGACAATGTTACCAACCCTATATATATGTCTTAACTGGAATTAAAGTATTTGAATTACGTGGGACTTAAACAATATGACTGGCGAAATGTGGGGTCTGCCTACCCCATTAGCGAATACAGGATTGTTGTTATGAAAATAATAAAAAGAACTGCGCTGCCGGCTGCTGTTCGCTGTCAATCGCTGTCGTCAATTCCTCTGCCGAAGACTTGCCATAAGAATTTACTTGTGTTAAAATATAATAATTACTTTTGTATTATACGACTAACTAATCGCCCTTTCACACTAAATAGGCAGCGTTGCCAGACGTCCCGATTTTTAGCCTAACATTAAATGTCCCGCGCGGGACAGGCTCAGTCCCGCTTTTCGGGGATGGAAAAATAAATAAGTTATTCGTAAGTGTAGTATATATTACTTATTTATGTAACATTATATTCCTCTGAAGACAACTGCTGCCACTGCTAGCTGGCTGCGTTACAGGGTAAATCAGACAGTCATTGTTATTTGAATAGTAAAGTAACATATTTTCATTAAAATACATTTTCTTCGACTATCTATCATCATTGTAAACTTAATTTGAAATTCAGTTAAAATAATCAGTAGTAAAAAACAACTAATCTACTGTGCGGCCGTCGAGAGAATGCATTCTTGACACCTGTCAGTTTCATACAAACGAATACGTTTTTTGCGAATTTGATCTTTATAAGCTACTAGAATTGTCGCAATGATAGGTGTAAGGAACGCATTCTCTCTACGATGGTGGGATAATTAATTACATTTTTTTTTTGTCCCGCTTTCGACGGAATAATGGGAGCTTTTTATACTCAAAGGGTTTCAAATTCCAGCTTTGCCCGAAAAAAAAAACTGGCAACGCTGTAAATAGGTACGACCTGTATACTGTTGTTTCAGAGATTAATTTCTTGAAAGAAATAGGTACTTGTCATTTATATACGCTTACTTTGTTAGCATAGTTAACAAAACATTAACACCAAAAAGTCAATTAATCATTGTGAATGAGATTATTTTTAATGGGTTTTCCGATTTAAATCGTTAGGAACTTTTACTTATACTTTAGATTAATGAAATATTACCTACTTTTAAGTTTATTCCATTCGTCGACATTTTTGTTCAATTAGTTTATTGTTGATAGGTTTTATCGCTTTTGCCACATTGTCTCGTTCTGTGGATATTCTGATAATTAATTAATGTTATTATTTGATCATAGATATGATTTAAAAACATTAATAAATGGCGCCGATTCACTTGTTCACAAACTAAACTAATTTAAGTTCAGTGCATCATTTTCTTTCTCTTTCGTTAAGAAAAGGAAAGCAGATAAATATTAGTTTAGTCCTGTTAAATTAAGAAACTCCATAGACAATTTAGACGTGATAAAAAAATTGGCAACTAAAAATACGTCAATTTACGTCAGGCGCTGACTAATTTGACAGGACTAAACTAATATTTATGTTCTTTTCTTTTCTTAATGCAATAGAAAGAAAAAGATGTACCGAACTTAAATTTAGTTTAGTTTGTGAACAAGGGAATCGGCGCCAATATTTCAGTTAAATCCGTAAAAACACTAACACAAAATTGACGCCGATAGTCAAATGTAAATCCTGAAAAGTTACAGGGTCTCTTGTTGTTAATACTAAGAATTTATTAGGTTCTTATGATTTCACGAATTATGAATGTATGTTAGTTACAAACATGTAGCTTATGTAGCTAGTAAGTAAGTGTATGTGTCTCCTACGATACAGCTAACGCCATTCATCTTCATATTTTGAAACTAGATAATAATAATAGTAACTTATACAATCTTGTATTCCACCGATACAGTACATTCCAAATGCATTAAAGAAACTTTTCTTTCTTAAGCCTTTATTCAGCCATACGTATTCAAAACGTTTTAAATGTATACCTCGAACAAACATAAATAGCGAGGCATGCATGTTTAATGAGAAAATTGTGACTTTCCGGTTGGCCCGTTTAAGAGGGGATTATTGAACATTCCCTTCCGTGAACTGCCCTTACGGAGGATTTTTTAGGGATGCCAAGTGGAATAACTCCAAATTATGGTCCATAATCCGTATGCAAGAATTGAGACATTTATTATCTATAATTTGTATAGCCCACTCAAACTCGAAGCATTTATTTCAAATAAACCGATTACAGGCACCAGGCACTCTGAATTGTCAAGGGGTCGGTCAGTCTGAAAGATGAAGCCAGTTGCCCTTTCCAAAGCGTAGTAGGCAACTCACGTAGAGGGCATGTTCATTGTAAGCCAAGGAGACCAGTCTTGGCCTCTTGGGCTCAGTATTAGTGGGCTTCCGTCACCAGACTCGTTTCCATCAACACAATGCATACCGTTAATGTCGTACCTGCGTAATAACAATTTTATTATTATTATTTAAGGTTTCTCTAGATAATATTGATTTCTGTGGTAATTTTACAATTTAGTACCTGCTGAATGCCATCTTTAATATAAAAATATGAAGTATCTTCGTTATGTACTTATTTGTTAAGTTATATTTTGACTTATCTACGTATTATAATAAATAAATGATCATTTAAACGGTATTTTATTTTAAACATTTTTACATAACTCCCTTTTATCACATTTTTATTAAATCAAAGGTCCCTTGCACCATCACTCACTATATGCGTTTAACGCTAAACGTATTTAAAACATGCTGCTAGTTGCTATTGTAGTCGCAAGCACTACTGCTGAGCCTGAGGTCCGATTTTTAGTTATTGGGGTCTTCCATCTGGAATTACTCCCCGGGGTCGATTTGTGCCCGGTTGATGGCAATAGGCTCGCCTATTACATGGGACTTCACCATAACTGGTGAAATGTAGGTACATCTCTGCCTAACCCTTCGAGGAATACAGGTGTGAATGTATTTAAAACATCACTCCGTCTCTGTCACTTTAAACGACTGACAGAAACGGAACGATGTTTTAAATTCGTTTAGCGCTAAATCTGTTTAGAGGTTTGTGGTGCAAGCGGGCCTCAAGCTCCATTTACACGACGCAAGTTTCTTTGCCTGAGAGTTGACATACATACATAACGTCACGCCGTGTTTCATCGAAGGGTTAGGCAAAGATGTATCTACCTATAGTACCTACACCTCAATTTCGGCAGTTATGTTTAATTCCCATGTAGGTAATAGGGAGTGAGTCAACCGGGCACCAAATCCAGACTCCGGGCGGTTACTGAGGAATTCCATATTGAAAAATCCAATAACACTTCGACCTGGGAATCGAACCTAAGACATGAGGTCATGGGTTCGTTCAGCAGTAGCTTTTGCGACTACTATTATACACCGTAGAATTAAAGCAATAATTGTTTCCCTTTTCGTGTTCAATGTGAGAGACCGGTTGCGTGAAATTATCGTTGGACTTATATTGCCTTGAATTTTACAAAATATCATAGAGCACATAATCCGCTTGGTTGAATTTGGTCGTCTATGAAATATCGTAGGTAAGTTGCGTCCTAAAATGAAATAACTTGCCCGCCTGATATTAGGGACCGCCTAACTGTTGCAGTTTTTAAAAGAAGACTGAAAGAACACTATCTTTCTCCTTCATCATAGTTGTGTATGTATTTATTATTTTGATTACGTTATAATTATAATTAATATTCTAATGATATTTATTTTACAAGTATGTATGTTTATTTGTATGTATGTAAGTATACTGTCATAATATTTTATGATTTTATGTTTTTGTTTTGTCTCCTTTACTCTTTCACACGCTCTCCTATCTATTGTCCTATCGCAGGTATGCTGGAAGAGATTTCTTATGAAATAAGCATCACCTTTGTACCTATTTTTCTGTTCTGTTTTTTTCTTTATACAGGGTGACTGGTAATTTGACGTATTCCTGCAAGGACGCGCAGTGGGACTCACTTGCAACAATTAAGCACCCCATAATGACTAGGCGAAAATTCATAGGATTCGAGAAAAACCAATATAAATATTTTTTGGAAATTTCCCAGAATTCGTCACTAAATATCACTTTTCCCTAAATTCTCTAATTGAATGGCTTTCATTGCTATTTCGTTAGGTACCTAATACGTTAACACACCTTTTGGTGTAACCTAAAACATCAAACAGTTAAAAGTTAAAACTTTTAACTGTTTGATGTTTTAGAAACGCAGTAGCGTGCATTAGTGCGCACTAATGCACGCTACTGCGTATTTAAATATCTCAAAAACTAGAAGTCATAAAAACATTTGTCCAAATAAACTTTTTTTTTCTTTCTTTCTTTCCTCTTGTATAACACATTACCACCTCCTGGGATGTTAGTCTACAGATTAATGGATGATTTCTAATTGACCGTGACGAACCTTTGTTTATGTTTGCCGTTCTATTTGGAGCTCAAATAATCCTTTTTTTTTTGGTACTTGTTGACGGGCCTACGCTGTCCTTCCATCCCATACTGTAATTTGAAAACATTATAATAGCCAATCTCCATGGGAAACGACCAATTGGAACCGTGCACCTAGCTTTTGACGTTTAATAAGGGTCCTTGTAGGTTTATGTGAAATAAAATATTTTTATTTTGAAATCGTACTATAAAAACATCTGAAAATCATTAAAGGTTTTGCAAAAATATTTTGTCTCTGAGATAAAGTTAATGATATACTTAAGTTATGTTATCATCATCTGCCTAGCCTTTTCCCAACTATGTTGGGGTCAGCTTCCAGTCTAACCAGATGCAGCTGAATACCAGTATTTTACATAGAGCGGCTGCCTATCTGACCTCCACAACCCAGTTACTGGATAATACGATACCCCTTGTTATGTTATCTTTACATATAATAAAATCGTAGTGAAGTCAAAACAGAATATTTTCAACCATTGAATATTATTGAAAAAAAGTCATTGCTACGAGGTCTGGGAACGTCGCAAGCAATGGAAAATTGTGCTACTAAAGGCTGCGACCGACCACAGGACGCTGTACCACACGTACACTTCAGTTGCTTTTTAAATGGATAACTGTATGTAGGTTGCTCCTGCGTCAGCAGTCCTGACTCCCTGTATACTTTGGATGCAAACGTTGTATACACGGAAGTTTTATAAACATTTGGCTATTATTTTTGCATTGTGGTGTCTTATGACTTCACGCGAACGAAGTCGCAGGCAGGAGCTAGTTCTTTAAATAAAAATACACGAATTTAATAATTATTTTACTTGACTTAATAGTTTTACAAAACAGTTATACAAACACTCGCTGTACAAATGTGTAGCGAATTTTATTAGAATGCAGTATTCTATGTATCGAGCGACATGTATTACTACAGGCAGTATCTTAATCGGAAGAACGGGCTAGGGTGATATTATGGAGACTCATATCCTATTTAACATTAAATTCATTAGTTTTTCTACACCACACCTAAACCGTTCTCCCGGTTAAAGTCGTTTTACCTCCATTAATGTACTGGTTCCTAATTCTGGAATATTACATTAGTACAGTTTTTTTGTAAAATTTAAAACTACAGGTAGTCTTTTCTTCATAATTCCTAGTATAGAATACTTACTAAAAAATTAAGATTTATCACAAAAAAATACATTTACTTATAACTTAATGGAATTAAAATACCATTTTGTAAAAATGTTTTATAAATACTGGTACTCGAATTTCACGCCCATTTTAATTGAATTACAAATCAGAAAAAGAACTTAAAATTATTATTTATTGAGAATTTTTATTCAGTCATAAATGCCTAAAATTAATAAGGGTTTATACATAATTGGCACATTTTCTTAGTGTTACACCATTTCAGTATAGCCCAAGTTAAGTAATTTGTAACACAACATGCAACGGACACAGATATCCAAGTCTCATTTAATAAATATTTATCTACAAATTGTTATGTAACTATTAATTGCAATGTTGTGGTTACACTTACTCAATTACCTTTATTCCTTTTTAATTTTGATTTAAAAATTTCACAATAAAATGTTTAGACGGTTTTTTAATTCTCTTAATGACTAGTACTTTTAAAAGGAATGTACAAAAAATATATTCAATTAATAATTGGAATGATTTTGTGACGATTACGAGATAAAACAACAGTGAGCTAATCAGTGAGTTCTTGGGAAACTAGGTTACACATGTGTTGAAAACGCGCCTTGTGTAGGAACATACGAGGAAAGGATACTCAGATAAACGTGATGTGCGAACTAAACGCCGACGGCATAGTACAAAGTATAACGTCGCTGTGTATGTACCGACTAGTATATTAAATAGCTACAGTATTATATTTACAATAAAACTACCATGGATAATGATATGAGGATGTAAAAATGAGTTTTTATCTAATTTTAGCCGAAATCATAGCTAAAGTACACATAAACGGCTTAAAAGTAACAGAAAACTAATAAACGATTGAACTTGTCTTTTTGCATGTTTACATTAAATTGCATCAGTATTATATGTGCGTTTACTACGTATAAAAGAAACGTTTATTATTTTGAATCAAGTGGTCTTCGTAAGGACAACAGTTCTACCTGTATTCTTTACCACCGCTTTTACTCCCCTTAGAAAGACGACTCGAAGCTTTTAAAAATTACTTTTGATTGAAACCTTAAAGTGGCAGTGGACGGCACTTAGGATTACTCGCGCGGTTTACGGGTTATAATATGTCAATTCCTATTGTGAGATCAATTCCGTGTCATAGATCTGTTATTGTCAGAATTCGATGTCTGCTTCTGTTTGCCCTCACCGTGAAAAATTTCGGGGATATAAAATTGCTGTCGTTCATGATCGGGAGATTCCAAATACGCGAGTAACGCGGCCAAAATAAAAAAATAAACATCGAATCATCTGATTTCCAAATCTATATCATGAAAATTTGAATAGTCCAAACGTCGGGGCGCTCACGGTAACCTCGCCACGTCGCCGCTCTCACTCCGACGCGTACCCGTCGCCGGCTACCGTCCCGCCCCGCGCAACTCTAACGCGGCGGAAGCTACTCGCAAGACCTCTGCAAGTTCCGAGTGCGTGCAGACGTGTATCGGGACCCGCTCCGTACGTCGGCGGCGACACAGTCCGTCGGCTGCGAGTCCGGGTGCTTTTTTAACGCGAAGATCTTTCGTCGCGCAACGGTCTTTCAACTCTCGGTGTCGAGCCGAGCGTCGAGAATCCGACGGTTCGTCCCGGCGCGTCAAAAAAATACACCGGTCGATTTTGAACTCTCGACGCCGAGCGTCGTGTCGTAAATGCGGGGTGCAATAAAAGATGGGCGCGTGTCGGCGTCGGGCGCGGCGCCGTCAGCGGGCGGGCGGCGCGGGCCGCAGCAGCTGCAGCAGCAGGCGCAGTCAGTCGGCCAGCACGGCGTGCGCGATGGCGCCCAGCTCCTCCTTCAGCGCGCGGAACGACGGCCGCTCCTCGGGCGCGCGCCGCCAGCACAGCCGCATCACCTGCGGCCAGGGCGCTCTCATCCGACACGTAGGTATTTATGCAAACGGTTGCATAAATATCATAGTAAACAGATAGTGAGGTCACAAACAGATTACAAATGTGTAGCTCGCGACGTTATCCACGCCCTAAATACTACAAAATAATTAAGAAACTATTTTCACATCGCACTATGTTCGGCACCTTAAAGGCTAGTTTTGTCTGCTCGTTGCACGATAGAGTCTGCTTTACCGACTCGGCATATAGTTATTTTTAGGCAAGGCTAAGTACCGTAGCTTTAAAAAATATTTAGCATTTAATATGTGTCCGGTCTTGATACAGGGAAAAATTTATAAACTGACGAAAATATAAAACACTAGACTGAACACAAGACCTTTCATAAAAGGTTTAGCTCGTTGTCTCCGTGGGATAGCAAGCTTATTAATGAGGCCAATGTACAAACAGTGGGTTAAGTTTGTTTACCGTCTGACTTACGACATTTAATCTATTTTAATAAAAAATTGATTTCTGTTTGCTAATAGCTAATAATCACTTCACAACGGTTGAACTGATATGGCTATTATTTATTTCAAAATGTTCGTAATAGTCTGAATAAGGTTTTTAAAGAAAGAAAAACTAGTAAATTTCCTGAGAAGTTTTCAAATTTAACGGAAAAAATGACTTCTTTTTTTCCTATGGGATTTTTGAATGAATTATTGAAAATTGAACAGGAACGATTGGCCAATTAAGTAATAATAATACTATAAATGGCGCCAGGATACTCACATTATATATTTCATTGAGACAGCCTTTGGGTTTCTCAAGCAACATACCCCGCTGAACCATGTCCGCTACTTCACAATTCTTCATCCGACCATATGGTACTTTCCCACAAGTAAATACTTCCCACATTAACACACCTGAACGAATAAAAAGGTTATCGTTAATTAAATCAGCAGGTATATCGTTCTAAAATTCTTCTAAGTTAAAAGGAGTAGGCAGCCTCGCCACTGTTCATTTAAATTGAAAAGACAACTTACAACCATTCCTTCAGTTTGTCTAGTCGTGCGACCGTTGGGTTTTTAGGTTTTTACATCAGCAAAAATGATAAACTTCCATACAAACATTCATCCCCTATTAAACCCCTTTAGGCGTTAAATTAAAAAAAAATCCTTGCTTAGTGTCATACAGACCGGCTCGGAGAGGAGAGTACATTTTTATCGCGTTTTAAAAAGAGTTTTGGGTCATGGAAATAAGACTGATTTTTGTCATGTTACTGCGCGTTAGGTTGCCACTTAAGCATACTCATTTAAAAAAGAAGTGACATGAAAAAATCAACCTTATTTCAATGACTCAAAACTCTTTTTTAAACGTGATAAAATTCGTATTCTCCGAGCAGCGGGGCAATTTTTTTATGGTCAAAAGCGGTTTAGGTTGTGCGTTGTCTGTCGGTGAATGAATTTAAGAATTTTATTTTTCTAGATCTCAAGATAGGGATAATACTGCAAGCAAACTTCCTCAAGAAAGGTTTCGATATTGTCAGAAGTAGTAACTGACCGAAGGCCCAGACGTCTGACTTGGACGAGAAGCGCGTGTAGTTGAGCACCTCGGGCGGCGCCCACTTGATGGGAAACTTGGTGCCGCCCGAGCTGGTGTACTGGTCGTCCAGCACGTAGCGCGCCAGCCCGAAGTCGGCCACCTGCAAGTATTCATATTTATTACTACACAATTAATTAAGTTTAAGATTTTGTAAATATAAATAGACATGCCCCGGGATCCCGGGATTCTCAATTTAACGAGAAATTTATTAAAAAAGTCGGATTAGTTAACATTGTTAGATATTCAAACAATATTATTACCCACCCAACTTGTTTCGCGTAAGTTTAAGAATAATCTATTTTCATGCGGATGAACCTAGTTTTATCCAAGTTCTGAGGGGCAATTCTCGTAATTTTAAGAACATTCACACTCTGATCTCAGTCTCAATCTGTCAAAAATATCTCTAATTTCAAGAACATTCACACTCTGATCTCAGTCTCAATCTGTCAAAAATATCTCTAATTTCCCCACATTTTGACAAGTTTTTGACGTTTCTTTGTCGACGAGATGAGACTGCGACTAGATTTTGAACGTTTTAAATTACGAGAATTAGCCTTCTGATATTCCCCGTGACTTATACACACACAAGTACCTTTAAAAATCACTAACAGTTTAACAACATATTTTTAAACACCAGGTGAATCCCGGGATCTCAGGCTCGTCCATTCTATGAAAATATTTCGTACGCACGTCTGCAGTACGGAAAATAGTTGTACCTATTCCGATCACTAACCATAATGCAGCTTACGTACCTTTACAACATTCTCGTCTCCGACTAAACAATTTCTTGCAGCTAAATCTCGATGAATATAGTTGTGCCTTTCTAAATACGCCATTCCTTTGCAAACCTGAAATAAAGATGTTTCGTTTAGCAAAAGTGATATTTCCTTCTCTAGTATCGGAAGATTTTTAAGAATAATTTAAGTCGTGGAAAATTGGGACCGGTAATACCTTACTGGTCCCAATTTTCCACGACTACCGCAGCAGGGCTGACTGCCCAGGATATCCCACTCGTAAAGGATTCAATACACCCCTTGTGATATAAGAATTTAAAATTGATTTAAGTAAAATTAGCTTTTTAGTTCTTAAAGTTGCCCTTGGGTGTATTAATAGCAGTCGTTGCTCACGTGGGCAGGTCCCCGCCACAAGGTGGACAGACGACCTGGTGCAGGTCGCAGGAACCCACTGGAAGCGAGAAGGACAAAGTCCGAACGATGGAGCGATGCTTGCTTGCGAGGCCCATGTCCAGCAGTGGACGTGTTTCGGTGGAATGACGATAACATAACATCACGTCTGTATTAGGTAGACTTGTACCTATAGTAGAAGCACATTTTATGTATAAGTCCCATATAATGAGGGCGAGCCTATAGCCATCAACCGGACACAAATTCAGACTCCAGGCTGCTACTGAGAAATTCCTGATGAAACAGCTCAATAACACCTTATCCGACCCGGGAATCGAACCCAGGACCTCATGCTCAGCAGCAGCGCTTGCAACCACTAGACCAACGACCCACTCGTTATATTAGTTGATGTTAGGAAAAAAGCTAGACCATCTTACTTGTATGCACATATCTAGTAGTACGGCGGGTCCGAGCTGGTCGGGAGACGTTCGTCGCAGGTAGTTGAACAGGGAGCCGTGCCGCATGAACTCTGTCACTATGTAGATCGGTCGATGCTTTGAACATACGCCGTATAGCTGGACGAGGTTCTGATGCTGAAGTTTCCTGAAATTGTTTATTTGTGAAGGTTAGTTTTGTACTGGACAGCAATACAATAATATGCTTAATTGTGCGATACATTAAATACGAATATGTCATCTTTATAGATAGCGGTCTAATCGCTGAAAGCCTATTTATATCAGAGATGTATTCATAAGTGTACTAGTGGCCCGCCCTGCTGCCAATCTACTAATGTGACGACATGTCAAAATATCAAGACCTTCACATAAACCTTCCGGAATAAACTCTCTAAATTATGGTGAAAACCGCATCAAAATCCGTTGCGTAGTTTAGAAGAACAACGCGGTCACACAGACAGACACGTAAATTGACTTCAATTAATAATAATTATGATACAGATACTCACGTCATAACCTTGGCTTCGTCAATAAAGTCGTCTTCCGACATAGTGCCCTCCTTCATCATCTTGACGGCGGTGTCGATGCGGCCGCGCCACTTGCCGCGCCGCACCACTCCGAACTGTCCCGCGCCCAACTCCTCCAGCAACACCAACTCTGACGGATCGATCTCCCATTTGTCTGGAAATAGAAGTTCGGGCTTTTTACCAGTCTGTTCAAATAATGCGAACGAAGTTAGACTACCGGTAATTTTAGGGTCTTCCAAACAGTGACTGTCACTTAGTTTGAAATTGTAGCTCGCATTTAGTAACGCAATGCGAAAGACAGTCAGAGATTTCTATTTATACCAACCCGCACTGGGCCCGCGTTCTGTATTACGGCCCACTCCTCACATATTGTAGTCCTGGGTCCCAGTAGTGGGATGATTATAGCCTGATTATGCTTATAATTTAAGTTAGAATTATTTCAAATATCGACCACCTTGTACTCTTTACAGTGACTTTGCATTGTATGCAAAGTCACTGAGCTAAAACTGCATTCAATGAAAAATGTATAAAAAGACCTGACAAAAAATATGCTGCGGTGACTAAATATCTCAGGTACCGTAAGTAGTGCTATTTATAGCAGTCCGTAGCGATCGGATTAGAAATTAGAAAAACCCCATAATTGTTAGTCCTTGTCTAGGATACAATAAATAAAATTGTTTTGAAACTAATTTGCATAAATGACCTGACATTATCTTCTTCAGTGCGAGCCGAGGAAAATTGCCTCATTAAATTACAGAAGGTATACAAAATTACATAATTATATCGCATGCATGTAGTATTTATTCATTTCTAGTTGACGTCACATTACATTTTGACGTATTTCTTGTTTACATCCGTTTGTTTCTGGGTATCGTATTACCCAGTCAGAAAGAAAGAAAGAAATAAAAACATTTATTTAGCACAGACTTAAAGACACACAATACACCAGATACATACATCAGATAACAACTAATTAAAAAACAAATAGAAAGTATAAAGACCGATGTAAGAAGTTAGCAGGTAAGTGTGCCTCACGGCTGCACCAAAAGTCACTGGGTTGTGGAGGTCAGATAAGCAGTCGCTCCATGTAAAATACTGGTATTCAGCTGCGTTCGGTTAGACTGGGATCCGACCCCAACGTTGGGAAAAGGCTAAGCATATGATGATCTGTTTTGTACAATTTTATTACGATTAAATACGTGGTTCTGTAGTATTCAGAATATACAGGCTGGTATATGCTCAAAATGAAACCAGCACACGATTCTAGAGTTCCCTGCGTAGAATTGTTTTGTTTCCATTCCGTATGATACGATTATGTTATTCGTAAAGCGTGTACCATAAAGTATTGCCATAACTAGTTTCGTTACGCGTCAAACGTATGCTCCGTTATCTATTATTATATTATAAAGATTACAACCAAGTAAAGCCACTCTTATAGAAACCAATTTCTCAACTGATTATTAAAACCAAAAATAATAGAATTATGGTCAACATCTGATTTAATTAAGCAACTTACCCTCCATTTCAGGAAAACAAAGAAACCCAATTATCAAAATTAAATTACCAGAACCAAATACCGACCATTTAATATTGATGTTTAAAACCAACTAAAGTTAGACGGAAAGGCTTCTATTTTTCCTGTATGGCGCGACAGTTGTGAATCACAATTCTTGTGTGCTCCTTCTGCATGAGTTTGTAAAATGGCTGCCGTGCAAATCGGTTGCACGCGATCACCAAATATGGCAACGTTAGGGAATTATTTTCAAGTTCCTTAATATTTTCGTCATGTTTAAAAGTGGATGTTTAAAGGCAGAAAATTAATGATAATTAAATGTGACAAATGGTTTCTATATAATTTCTAGAGCCTACGTCGCGCCGGCGGATGGACATAATTATATTCTATACAATAGCTGTCAAAACCGCAATACTTTATTGCTATAAGCTTTTCCTCTGAGGAAAATTATCTTTTGGTTTAAAAATTTGCATTTATAATGCCTACGCCTATACTATATTATCGACGACTTTCGCAAATAAAATGATCATTACTTACTAATTTTGGATCGATACGAGTCCAAAATAAAAAGGATAAAATAATGGCAGAGAGGTTTCTCAATGTTATGAACTGCCTTTGGTGCTGCTAGAAGGAACGAAGTAGGATGTCATCTTATGGTGTTCTTGAAAACGGCGCGAAAATATCTTTACTGCTACCGATGCGACTCGGGCAGTCACTTCCTGTGTTAGAACACAGGACGTGACTTTAGTTAGTAAGAAAGTAAAATTACAAGCGTTAATCCTTCAATCAAGCGCATTTACAGGGTGTCACTAGACTGCAGTCGATTGACGTTGATCGATGACATCTTGACATATTTTTTGTCATGATAAGGTGCCATATTTTGAGTCGATCAATTCCGACATCGATTGGCCGCAATCTTCCACCCTCAGAAAAGACAGATAGATAGTAAGTTCCAGCATTAGTAGTACCGCTCACTAATGGCGTTAGTAATGGTTAGAGAATGATAATGACGATGTTTCGACTAACCGTACTGACCATGCGACAGTCCGGCTGTGGGCGGCGCGGGCCGGTCGCACGGCGTGGTCTTGAGGCGCGAGCACAGGCCGCCGCTGTTGTGCTTGTGGTAGTTGATCAGCTCGGGTATACTCGCACAGCAATGCTTGTCCGATAGAAAGTACTCGCTGCGACTGTTCTGCTTTATGTGGTAGTGCTTCGTTTGAGAGTGGTAACTGTAATTTATGTAATATGATGGTCAAAATCAAAGCATTTATTTCATTAAAAATAAGGAAAAGAGTCGATTATAAACATGAAGCTCTATTCCATGTCCAAAGCGTAGTAGGATCCTATGGAGAAGAACGAACAAGAAACTCCATCTTCTAATTCAAAATCAAAATGCTGATGTTAACAATGGTGAAATAGATGTTAACTGTGAAAACAGTTTCGAGTGTTAAACTATATTTTTTTTTTGCTATCGAAAATATTGGCTAAATACATCGTCATGTTTCTTGGTAGATCAGTAGCTATATCAAAGATAATGTTGATAAGCATTGTGATGTTGAAACTGTTTTGTTAAATGATAAATGATTTTATTTTGTAAGTAGGTTTGTACAAACACTTTTACACGTCAATCATATTTTAAAATTAGATGAGGTCAGCGTTTCCTATCTGACTAGTCTGAGAAGAAAGGCCGAAACAAACTCAGAGGTCACAGTCTCTTTTAAAGTCCAGACATAATCTTGGTCAGATCATATGAAGACCATGTAGATTGACGTCTGAGATGGTTTTTTGAAGAACGAACCAAACAGTTTGAGAGGACCTGTCCAGTCAGTGCACGCATTTGTCAGAAATCGTGCAGCTCAACACAACACTTAAAGAGCTCGACGATTCGACGAACAATGCCAAAGAAAGGACATTTGGGTAGGCCACATTAATTACTCAAACTGCCAGATCATGACAAAAACTAACAGAACAGAGAGAAAAATAAAAAATAAAATGACCCACATAGTCTTCATATTCACAATAATTAAAATAATAGAATACTTTGCAAAGTAAGCAAATGTCATAGTATATATCAAATTCATTAATATCAAAGTGTATATAAAAAAAAACAACAACAAAACAAAAAAATAAAATCATTAAATATGTAAAAATTGGAAGCAGCTTAATCCCAAGCCTTTTTGTCTTCGATATAAGCCTTAACGGTATAAAAGGCTTTCTGGCACAACTTACGTTTAATGAATGATTTGAATTTATGGCTTAGATCTTGAACGGGGCTTGGAACTTTATTGTAGAAGCGTATACATTGGCATCTGAACGAGCCACCTATTTTCTTGAACCTTGTTGTAGGTACACCAAATTTGTGTTTGTTCCTAGTATTTATATCATGGATATCACTGTATTTTTTAAACAATTTTATATTTTTATGGGCATATAAAAGATTTTCATAAATATACTGAGAAGGCACAGTCATAACATTAATTTCTTTAAATCTGTCTCTGAGCGAGTGTCTCGGAATTAATTCTCGCTTCTGCAAAACAAAGATGGTCTGAATATTAGCGGCATTTCCCCACAATAGAATATCGTACGAAATTACACTATGAAAATAGCTAACGTACACTAAACGGGCTGTCTCTACATCAGTTAAATTACGAAATTTTCTAACAGCGTATGCTGCGGAACTTAGCTTTTTTGACAATTTGTTTATATGTGGACCTCACTGAAGCTTAGCATCCAAAGTTATGCCCAAGAATACTGTGCTGTCTTCAGGATTCAATTCTTCGCCCTTTATCAACACATTAGTTTTCACCTGTCTAACGTGAGGTAACGTAAACTTAATGCATTTGGTTTTTTTCTCGTTTAGAAGTAAATTATTAACATTGAACCAGTGGACTACTTTAGAGATCGCGCTATTTAGATCGTCAGTAACCTGCTGCTGACGTTTAAGTTTAAACAAAAGTGAAGTGTCATCTGCAAACAACACTATATCATGATTATCCTTTATGAGGTACGGCAAGTCATTAATATAAATAAGAAACAAGAAAGGACCAAGAATTGAGCCCTGTGGGACTCCCATTGTTACTATAGATCCGGGAGATCTTTTTCCATTAACATCAACGCTCGTTATATACAATACATATATGTTATGCTAGTTTGGATGCTCGCAACATAATATCAAATACTCAATCTGTAGAAAGTAGTCTGTCATATTTCTTTATATCATTGTAGCTAGTACAATGATATAAAGAAATAAGACCGAATCAACTTAAAACGATGTTGACATCGTGCCAAGGCGATAAGTGCCAACTGCCAAACTGCTCAAAACAGCCGTATAATATTTTCACAAGAAATACGATTCAACTTTCCAGATGAGATAAATAAAGGTGTTAGGTAAAGGATACTTACACTTTGGTATATAAGGAGAGCGTGTACATGCCCTTGGTTGAGGAGTTGCGGACCACGAAGCATCCTTCTTTATCTTCCTGCTTGAGAAGAGATTCCGCACGCTGCCGGGACATCTCGCCGACGTACCACCTGCATACAAGCGTAATTAATGCACGGAACAAACCACACACGTCTGTCTTAACCTTCTAGAGGTATGGACGTTATTTCCTGGGAATTCTTACACGTTTTAAATTTGTTTTATGCAAGTACAGTATTTTTTATTTGTCCTAGTTCCTGGGGACGAAAGGCGGAAGATAAACTACTGACATGGCGCTGACTAAGAGGAGATAAGACCGTCAGGATTACTCCAAACAGATTATTTGAAGTTCACATGTTCTCTGCGCCAAATAATCTGATTGGTTCCTGAAATTCCTGTAATCTCTCTATCAAATATTTAAAAAAAAACGGCAAATGCTCTCGGAAACTCAGTAAAATAAAATATTTAACTTATCTATGTAAAATATAACACCGAATTTTCCAAGTTCTCATTATGTCAAAGACGACAAATACGCGCATCGAATAAGTAGTTATCCTAAACCTTGAGAATTGTAAACGTCACACAAACCACAAAATAACTATTCAAATATATCCTCTTCAAAGTTTATGTTGATAATAATTTTGTTGTTACAGTTTTTGTATTTGTACAGTCACCAAAAGAGATAAGTAACCAGGGTCGTCGGATATAGTTGAAGGTTAGTAAGATACTGATGGATTTATTTCGAAATGAAATTTAATTGAATAGAAAACAAACAGTTCATTTATCAAATTAAATTTAATTATCTCCTATGGTGACCGTACACATTCTCGTTGTTTTTTATAAATTAATGAAAGAAACACATTTTGGTACTTTTGTATAATTACCTGAAAAAATATTCATTTCCCCAGCGTACCCCGCCGGACACAAGTGGTGGAGGTTAAGGTAAAAACCTGAGTTCTATTCCTAAATTAAGTGCAATGGTAGTATTGGGTTTTCCTATTAGAGGATTCTCTGTTGCACGTGCACTGGAAGTGAGCTCATGAGTAGGTAATGGCATAAAATACCATTTCAAGCAATAATACTACATTGTCTTCACATAATCTGACCAAGATTATGTCTGGACTTTATAAGAAACTGTGACCCTTGAGTTTGTTACGCCATTTCTTCTCAGGGGTATAGTCAGATAGGAAATAGCAACTTCAATAGCAGCTTATTTTGTAATAGTATGACGTGTTAAAGTGATTCCAATATCCTATGTGCAAAAGCTACGACGCGGGAAAAAACTGAACGTGTTTAAAATAATTATGTTTAGAAGTGTTATTTTGCAATAATTTATGTACCTAAATAAATTATTGCAAATAATTCTTCATTAATCATAAATAAATCAAATGATTTTTAATGTCAGTAAAATAATAAATCCTAGTGCTATTTATAAGAGAATCACCTGAAATATCTAAAATTATCCTCCTATTGACACAAGGCCATGTTTTTCAAACGCTGTGTTGTTTCCCTATATAATTTCCAAATATACGACTGTCCTGTGTGATCCATCAGCTAATTACTTGCGCAACGCGATTATGTTTACTACCATAAACTAAACGTAAAATAAAACACTAATACTCACTCATATTTCTGCAATCCTATTGTTTCCTTTTCTTTAACGTAATTACTAGGAATGTAGCCAACCAACCTGAAAATGGAGTATAAGTAAGTATAGGTATCAAATATTTCTAAAGTTCTAAAGCATAGGTTCTTAACCTGGGCGTTAACGCCCCTCGTGGGCTTTTGAGACTTTCAGGGGGCAGTAGAAGACCCAGAGAAAATTATAATATCCTATGTTACGACTGTATAATAATAGGGGTTAAAGTATGAAATTGCCGTTTTATTGTAAGAGGTACTTCGAATTGACATAGAACCCTCATGGTTTGAGATTTTGAGTGAAACTTTTTTCACATGGTACCTATGAAGTTCTTCTTTTGAAAAATGTGCAACATTCGATTCTCGACTTTCAGTTTTTTTTTTATTCAGCTTAGACAAGAAAGATGGATACTTCGAAAATTCGAGTTATTTTTTAATACGAGTTCCGACGCGGAACGAACGCAGCAGAAACAGCTCGCAATATCAATGTTGCGTTTGGAGAGGGGACTGCTAATGAACGCACCGTGCGATTTTGGTTTAAACGCTTTCGTGATGGAAACTTTGATTTGAAGAACGAGCCACGTGGAAGACCGCCCACACAGGTGAATAACAATGAATTGTAAGAGATGGTGGAAGCCGATCTGAGCCAAACTACCCAGGAATTAGCGGCATGGTTTAACGTTACCTTACCAACAATATTGACTCATTTGCGTCAAATCAATAAAATAAAAAAAATATGAGAAATGGGTGCCTCATGATTTGACTGATCTGCAGAAAGAAACGCGTGTTGAAACTTGTGTTGCCTGGTTGAATCGATACAGAAATGAAGGAATATTGGATCGAATTGTGACATGTGATGAAAAGTGGATTCTATACGATAACCGTAAGCAAAAAATGCAATGGCTGACACCAGGTCAAACGCCGCAACAGTGTCCTAAAGCAAAGCTTACCAATAAAAAGGTAATGGTAACTGTTTGGTGGTCTCAGAATGGTGTTATTCACTATAGCTTTCTCCGATCTGGTCAAGCAATAACGGTAGATGTCTACTGTGCCGAACTCCGAACAATGATAGCAAAACTAGCAATGAAACAGCCCCGACTCATGAATCGATCTTCACCATTATTGCTCCATGATAACGCGAGACCTCACACAGCACGAGAAACCGGTTTAACTCTACAGGAACAGCAATTAGAAACCATTCGTCACCTTCCGTATTCGCCAGACCTTGCTCCAACGGACTACCGTTTTTTTCGTGATTTGGACAATTTTCTACGTGATAAAAAGTTTTCTTCTCAGGAGGCAGTACAAAATGCGTTCACACAGTTTGTCGAATCTAGATCTCGAGAGTTCTATCGCAAAGGCATAAATGACCTTCCTATTAGATGGCAGCAATGTATCGATAATAATGGTAATTATTTTGATTAAATAAATATGTTACATTAAAAAAAAAACTAATTTCAATTTTTCAGTACAAATCGGCAATTTCATACTTTAACCCCTAATATTAAACGTTTAAATATAATTGTGTTAATAGCCGTTTCAGATTCGCGACAGTTGGTGAGTAAAAAAATTGGGGGGCTCTAGAAAAAAAAACGTTCTCAAAGGGCGGTGGACAAAATAAGGTTGAGAACCTATGTTAGAAGGAATAGTATAAAAAAAAATAAGTAACCGTACATACCCGTTCTCATCTTTAACTTTCCACCAATGATCTTGAGAGTCGTCTATAACTTCATATTCGGCGCCCTATAACGTAATGTATTCTATGTTAGTCACACAATTGATAATTTCAAGTGAATAATAATGATGGGGCCCATGGCTAAATAATAACAGCCGCACAGGTCGATCGATCAGATTAAGCTCGCTTGCCGCGGTTGGTCTGTGGATGGGTGACCATCTTTACATACCGAGACCCCTCCGTGGCTGGGAAAGCACGTTAAGCCTTTGGTCCCGGCTTTCATTCACGAATCTTTGACACTCGTTACGGGTAGTCAGAAGCCCGAAAGTTTGACAACCAGTCATACCAAGGGGTATAGTATTACCCAGTAACTGGGTTGTGGAGGTCAGGTAGGCAGTCGCTCCATGTTAAATACTGGTATTCAGCTGCATCTGATTATCCTGGAAGCCGACCCCAACATAGTTGGGAAAAGGCTAGGCAGATGATGAAGTGAATAATAATGATCAATTGATTTAAGTTTTGCGACTGCGTAGTTGTCATAAAGAAACCTCGAATAGGCTATTTTCCTAAAAAAAATCTAATTAGTCCGTCAGTTAGATTATCAAAAAATATTGAACGCGTATTTTTCTTCTGTCAATTATATACAAAATGATGAAGATTTCGCCCGTTAAAGTTCCGCGTGACGTCCCTTGCTTGCGACACTTTTGCAAGCAAGTGATGTCACGACCCCCCACTCCCAAATGTTGACACGCTTTATCTTTGTAATTTTTTATTTGATTGAAAAAAGAAAAAATATGTGTCCATTATTTTTCGATAATCTAACTGACGAACTAAATATAATAATTATTTTTTTACCCAGGCAACTACTCTATTGTGTATTTAATTTAGGAATCAATAAAAGAGACTGCATCTTTTGCACATTGAATTAAACATCAGTCTGTGGACTACATCCTAAGTTAGTCCTAAGGTACGTGTTATTTACACGGGCATCCACGTGACATCTACACGGGCGAAGCCGCGGGCAGGATCTAGTCTGGTCTGGTGTGGATGTCGGAAATTATCCCACGGGAACGTGCTATCCGGTCAAAAAGAAGCCTATGGCCTTCCATGGGATGCCATCTATCTCTCTATTTCGAATCCGTTCAGTGGTTTAGGTGTGAAAAAGTAACATACAGACAGACTTATTGTCGAATTTATAATATTAGTATTGATATTTTGGCTGAGTCTTATTGACGATGCAAAAATATTTTTAATATTCCCATAGATACTAACTACGAAAATGGACGAAAAAAAAGATCAATGGATAATTGCCTCCGCGGTGTTTGTTCGTTTTTTGTGCTCGACACCCACGAATTTTACCAAAAACTTCATGTACTTTGTTCTTGATTAATAATGACCATTTACTACATTTGAGTTCCATGCAAGGCACTGTGGTGAAAACGTAATGATTCATTTGAACTTGCTAATATTTTGGCACTAAATATCCTCCTGTTTGCCTGTTTGTGTGCATCTTCCTGTTGTGTCACCATAACAGTAAAACATTATTTTTAACTAACTGGGACCGCGACTTTTTCGCATGGATTTCAGAAAAAAAAAAATGAGTCTCGTTACTATTATTCTTTTAAAAAATATGTAATTTCTAGGTCTTATGTTACGTCAAAATCGGTTCAGCCGTTTCGGAGATTAGCCGGAACAAACAAGATTGACAGAATTTTTTTTTTTTTATTGTTTTTTTTTTTTTATAAGTACCTACCGTATATACTTTCATATGCATTTAGTAAAAATCTGTTATTTTGACATTACAAACAGACACTTCAATTTTAATTTATTTCTATAGGTAAATATGTAGGTAGGTATGTACTGTATCTACGAACTAAGCTCACCTTTTCCAGTGAGAGATCTCCACTTTCAATAGCTTTGAATGGATATAGGGCCACCACAACTTTGGTTCTCTGCTTCTCCTGTAAATAATAGTTACTTTATAGATAGTTGATTTAAGCCAAAATAATATTTTAATCTGATTGTAATTCAAATATAAGGGTCATATGTAAATAAGGGCAAACTGCTATGGCTTAATATTCCAAATGGCAAGTCTAGAAGGCTGATTGATTTAAAAAAAACCTGTAAATTTTTAAACACATCCATTACCATTCTCCTAGTTCAAATTATAGCAGCAATGCAATAATAAACAGATAAGTATCGTTTTGACTCTGAGAATGCAATAATAAACAGATAAGTATCGTTTTGACTCTGAGAATGCAATAATAAACAGATAAGTATCGTTTTGACTCTGAGAATGCAATAATAAACAGATAAGTATCGTTTTGACTCTGAGAATGCAATAATAAACAGATAAGTATCGTTTTGACTCTGAGAAGCATAGCTTGTGCTCATTATTCTGTAGGTACAAGATAACTTTTACTATGCCCCCTCCGAAACTGTAAATCGTAAAAGATAAAAGTTTTTTTTTTAAAGCTTTTCCTTACTTTTTTAACATAGCCAAAATGAATGAACCCGCTATTTTCTTCTTTTTCTATTTCCCAGTTTACATTTTGGGCATAAGAAATTGCAGTTGAAATTAAACGGAGGTCTGCATTAAGATTGAAGTGATGGCAATAATCTTTCTATGTTTTAACTTCTTTATTTTTTTTCTTTTAGAATATTAAACCATGGCCTTAATTGGGTATTCATTATAAAAAATAAAATTGCAATTAAGTATAGATGACTTAAAAATAAAACAAAATATAAAAAAATTTGGGATACTTACAGCAGCATTTTGTGTTACCTTTGGCTTGGCGGACGGAGTGCCTGGAGGAGCGCCGCCTCCCCCGGGCATTGTGACTGCCGCCGTGACGGCTAAAAAAAACAACATTCATAATATTTAAAAATAGATCCTATTTAAACGTTTACCAGAAATGCCTATTTTACTGAGGAAGTTAAATGCTCACTAAAAGGAAAACCTATGGTCAGCTTTATATATTTTTCTGGTAAGTAATATTATTATTATAACATTAAATACGAGGGCGGAGTGATAAGTCAGGTAAAAATTAAACAAGGAGTCAATCTTATTTAATTATTTTATTTATTTATTTTTCAACGTAGTTTCCTTGTAACTCAATGCACTTCATCCAGCGTTTCTCTGGCTTTTCGATCCCTTCCATAAAGTACGACTTAGGTAACCCTTCGAAATAGGCATTGGTTTCGTGTATGACCTCTTCGTTAGAGCCAATCCTTTTCCCACCAAGCCATTTTTTTAAATTCGGAAACAGAAAATACTCGCAAGGGGCTAAATCTGGCGAATAAAGTGGATGAGAAAGCAACTCATAGCGCAACTCATGAAGTTTGGCCATGGCAATCGCGCACGTGTGCACTCGTGCATTGTCTTAGTGGAAGAGGATTTTCTACTTAGCCAAATGCGGTCGTTTTTCACGTAAAATTTTGTCTAATTGGTCCAATAAATTGCGCCATTAATCGTTTTACCCTTCTCTAGATAGTCAATATGGATTACCCCACGTGCATCCCAAAAAACTGTAGCCATCACTTTATTGGCCGATAAAACTGCTTTGGCCTTCTTTGGAGCTGGTTCGCCGGTAGCAATCCACTGTTTCGATTGTTGCTTGGTTTCTATTGTTATAAAACGACTCAAAAATTCTGTTTTATCCCGTTGAAACAACGCCAAACCTGCCTCCGAAGTGGTCACACGCATGCGTTTTTGATCAACAGTCAGTAAACGCGGCCACGGTACGCGGCTGTCAAAAAAAAAATTTTTTTTTTGACTGCCATTAATTAATTTTTATTTTTATTTTAAAAATGTTTTAATAGATTTTTACCAGACTTATCACTCCGCCCTCGTATATCGTAAGAAATAAACTGGTCAAAGACTTTTGAATGAAATGGGATACGACGGATGACATATATCCAGAAACCTAGGCATTAATAATGATGACAGCATATTTATTTTTATCCTACTTGCTGCTCATCAATCATTATATCTAATCTAAAGGTAGGCATATTAATTTTTAGATTAAATTTTAATAACTTCTGTTAAAGTAAATTATTTTTTTTATTTTTTATTATATTACTTATAAACAATGGATCATGATCAAAATGTCATGAACATAACATTTCAAGCGGGTGAATGCAGATAACAGCTCCAAAATCAATAGGTCGTTTTCCTTTACACAAAATCTTGTTTAAGAGCCGTAAAACTACTTATTGTGCAAAGGCCACGGAACTATTAATACATTTGACAGAAATTATCATAATAATGACACAATATGCACTAACAACATTCGAATAAAATGTAACCATGTACAATTTTTATATAAATATCAACACGATAATATTATGACATACATTTGTAATGCCTTACAGATTGAACAGGTGAAACTCTACAAAAGTATTAAACCTCTACAACTACTTTGGGATGTTGAAGTTTAGCCTGTGGTTCTTGTTAGAAAGTAGGTACGATAACCTTAAAAGAGATGAATCGACGTCTCAATTTGACAAATCAACAGTCCATCTGACACAATAACAAACCCATTGCAGAACCAATTTCTTATAGCTAGGGCACTAAATAGTGATGACCTATATCCATGGCACAATGAGCACTATCCTCCCATCCCAAACACTATTGGGGTATCAGAATCACTGCACAGTATCACTTCTGCAGACATTACACAAACGCATTACATTACACCTGACCAAGACAAGAAAGTGAGTGCAACGAGACCAGTGAACGCAACCGATGGCGACGAGGCCAAATAGATAGAGGTCAGACGAAATGTAGCGTACCCTCTAGAGCCGGGAGGAACGACGCCAACGAGAGACATGGTATTTTTGACTTCTTCTTAGTCACCATTGGCTCGTCTTCGGGTTTACTCGGCAACATGGGAACGGGACTTTCGAGACCGGACGTCCGCGCGCGACACCTCGCTCCGACTGCCTACAAACGTGTCCAAGTACCGCGGCGAAGGTAAAGCGTGATACATAACGGTGGTGCCGCCGATACGACACGTAAAACGTGATTGAGACAACTTTTATTTGTTGTAACTTTTCAGAAGGTAATACGGAAAACCACGTTTATACGTGGTTTTCCGTATTTCATTATTTGGAAACCCATAATGCTAACATAACAACAATTGCACAAAAATGCATAACTCTACTCTCTCTACTCATTTGAAAAATATATGTTTTAAACTGCTTGAAGTTGTCGTAAAATAAATATACATACTTAAAAATGATAAATGCGGTGGACCCTTATTTGTTTATTAACCCACTTTAAAAAAAAGGAGAAGGGACGCCTGTATGAACTTTTTTTTAAATTTTAATGTTTTTTTTTTTTTTAAGTCGGTTGTTTATTTTTGTCAAAAAGTTTTTTATTAATACGTATTTCAAAGTTTTAACAATATGACGAAAGTTGAATAAAGGAGATAATAAATCGTAAAGATGTGCTCTGCACTGACATACCGAATTTTAGTTTAGGCATGTACACTGCATAAATTATATCTACGATGGGCCATGGAGAACTAGGCTTTATAGTTGTCGAGACGAGGAGCGAGGGCTCAAAGATGGTCGCGCTCGGCCTACATTCACCATTCGATGCGCGAGCTCAGGCGGTGCGCGCTCTCCCTTTCACTTACTGGTATTTTGCTACGTGGAAAGAGGACAGGTAATTTATACGTCATTAACGGCAATTGACTCGCTCAGAGATTATACCATCTTCAACAGAAGCCTTGCGATTGAAATGGCCAACTCTTTTTTGTAGAGTTATCTCGAATAATCGAAATAGTAGTACCTATGTATATTTAATATACACACTGTGACTAAGTTTACCTATGTTGTTTATTTTTTAAGTTGGTAATTGTTGTAGCTATAAAATTATTCTATTGTAATAAGTATGAGAACCTGTAAACTTCTTTTATTTTTAAACCAAATAAACATGTTATAAAATGCAGAAATATGCATTGTATAGTTTATGCTAAATATTTATCTCAAAATTTGCAAATACTTGTGATATATAGAACTACATAAGTAGGTACTTTCTCTTTAATAGTCTTAAACTAGATATAAAGTTATTTTAGTACTTTGTAACTGGCTGTGCCGTGACAGTTCGTGTAAGGTTCCGGATACCTTGTACTTAATATAAACTTACCATGTGAGTGCAATCAAATATTCGAGTTTGAAATACAGCAGGTAAGGAGCCGGGAAGTGTGTCACGAAAGCGTGTTGGTGGCAGGCCTTTAGTGAAAAATATACGCACGTGTTACGTCGTTCGACAGTCGATTTTCCTGCGGCGGCACGACCAGGTCAATGTCAGACTCTATGAGGGTCCAGAGGTCTGCGCCCGCGCACCCGGGGGCGGCGCGTCGCTCCGCGTCACAGCAACTCCAGCGTCGCGCGGCCCACGCGCCTGGGTGGTACCGACTCCGACGACCAGTAACTGTGCACACTGTAAACCACCATGCCTTAACGTTCCAATAATACTTATGGATGAAAAGTTAACCCATTTTACTAACTAGAAGGATAAATGATCACCAAAAAAACTTAGTTTTAAGTACCGGAATATTCAGTACAAAGGATAAAAGGCACAACAACCAGATAAAATTATCTATCCCTTGTGGATATGCATACAGAATTTTACAAAGACCTAACTGCTCAAATACAGTCGGTATATAATAGATTTTATATACATAGAGCGTACAAAGTTAACAATACAGATTGTCTGTTACAGGGTTCAACTACGTCACACGTAATAAACGACATTATGTAACGGTGGGTGGGTACGTACCCGATCGGATTGTGTGGATCCACTGCAGGCGTTCCGTATGGTCACCGGCGACGAGGTAAAGCGTGTAGTCTGTGTTTTGTTCCGAGTACCCCACCTGACCGTACACACACGTGAGTAAGATTTTTTACATTCACACATAATGATAATGAGTTTTTACGGATATTAGTTTACAAATAAACAAACAGTTTGTTAAGAAATATCACTGACATTATTCCTGCGTACGCTTAAGTTACTATGTAATATATTATTACCTGAAAGGGATATCTATAAACGGGGCTCTTCTCACCGTCACCCTCGGGTATGTGTTTGCTCAGCTCCCCCAACTGCGCCTGCTCCACAGTATGGATTGCGCCTGTTTCGATGCGCCCGCGCTCCTTCCGTCTCTACCACACACGAGATATAAACCATTTTACAATTCAATCGATTTGAAACGTATTTTCCACAATAGAACTAAGCAATCGTCAGCCTTTCGTCACACCCCTCACTAGAATATTTTAATAATTTTAAGATTCAAGGAAGTTGCCCATTCAACGATTCAACGCACAACGCTAGGTCACCTTAATACACACGGTATGAGCGTGGTAGTGTGGTACCGCTGGCAGTAACGTCCTGACGTCAACTAGTCATTAAACCGAGGCCATTTTCGATTGTTTACAGTGTATAAATGACCGCGACTAGACCACACACTACCTAGTATATGAATAACATAATTATAATCATGCTTGGAGATGGAGATATGTTTCTTGCGAGCTATCCTGTATCTAGCGCTGTCGGTTGGTTTGTTACGACATCCTATGTTAGAAGATAAAGTTTGAAAATAATACATATTTAAGCGAAGTTGACCTTCGAAAAACTTAGCAGCTAAAATGTCTTGCCTTTATTAAAGAGCTTTTATAAACGTCTAATCATCAACCGCGATCTAGATAATGTTTACGATAATGCTTAGAAAACCAATCAAGTTAGAAAACTAACAGCTTAAGTACGGTAAAGATTATGTAGGTATAGCGCGTATACTGTCAAGAAAGGGGGGCAGGGCCAGCCGGGCGAGAAATCAAATCGGTCTGGCAACGAACAGTTTTATTCAAGACGGATTACCTGCAAGCCAACAGTGGAAAACGTGACGTTGACTTAAGAAGCAGGTACTGATCTACATAATTATTCCTTGAAACTTGGAAAAACAGCTAATTTTCTTGTTTAACGAAGGCTCTTGTTACGTTATCGAAAATATTACATGAACAGAAACACGGAGATAATTTTACATTTAGCTTCAAAAATGTTTTAAATCCAATAAAACATGCACAAAAGAAGTAGTTCACGCTACGCTACAGTTCTCACTAATTGAATTCTGGTCGGAACTGAAAGCTCAGATATTTTTCAGAGCCAAGCTCCAATTTCACTGATGCGTGAAAATTTCCATATTCACTGGCACATCCCAGTGAAATTCGATATTTTCATGCAACTAGGACTGAGGAAATGAAAATGTATAACCAATAGAGGCAAACTTATAACTTTTTAGCCTAATTGTCCTTAAAGGAAGGAAAAGGAATAATCAGCAAACTTAACACTTTTGTGTACTTGTGGAAGTACGTAAGTGTATGGATGACGAAACGTATATACTACATTAGTGTGTCGGTTAGCAAGCCGCGATAAGAGCAACGACTGGGCTGGCGTCATGCCAACCGGCTAGCGAGCAGCCCTCTCTAAGTTACACACTACACCAATTACCGACATCACAACCTGTCCCGGAACACTTACTTAACATTATTTACGAGAGAGTTTTCGCAAACACTTGCTCGTATAGCTAGTTCGAATACTTTTAACATCTGTCTATACCACAGGCTTCATATTGGCCTGCTGATTTTCTGATTCTCAAATCAAATATCCCGTTCAGTTAAACTGATGCCGAAAAAGGAGTTCATCAGTACAAATGCAGATTTTCTATCAAATTTGCCTCACGCCAGATGACTTGATCTAATAACATCCTGAAAGCGCACAACGGCCGAGCACCGGGTTGCGTAATGAATCAAATCACTGAGTTGATTTCCTGCGGGGGGGATATACAGTTTCGCTTACAGGAACACCCGACAAACCTATCTCCGATATTGTCAATTGGTCCCAATGATATCTAGCTCTTCGTGTTTTATGGTGTTTCAAAACACCATTGACGAACAGTGTTGATTCATTAATAACTTAATTGTCTCAATCATATTGTTTGCATCGTGCTGGGTTAATTATTTAATGGTTAATAATGTACACTGTGCAGAGATAAGCAATAGATTAACTGAACAGATTCGTTAGCGTGAGAAGAAGGCGGAGGAAGGAAGAGAGGAAGGCGTTGCTGAATATCGCAAATTAGGGTTTGTATTTCCTTTCCGATCATTAGCAGCTAAATCATTTATTTTACTTCGACATCATCATGGTACTTACTAGAACAATTTTTTTGTTAATAATTGACTTCGATTAGTTGAGCCGAAAGTTAATATGATAAGTATCAACTAAATCTCGAAGTAATGGACGTCAAACTTTTGCACTAAGGTAAGCGCTCTACATTTGAAAGAGTTGAAACATACAAAGCAGCAAGATTCTTTGAAGTGAACTGGAACAACACAGCACGGAACAGAGACGCGGTTAAGTCAGTAGAGTGAAGCTTTTTCAAACAATTAGCGGGCGTCGGAGGGCTCTCCATTAAAATTGCTCACATAACGAGGGACCACACGCGGCATGACGGTACATACATTACTGCGAAGTGCGAGGGGTTGACGCTACTCGCTGTGGGGACCGAGGAGTGATTGCCAAGTCTATTTAAGCACGGGAGGGCTACGACACACTTTTTGTTTATTTTACTGCACTTTTCGAGCTTTCTGTTGCTGTGCAGAGTTTAATACATCAGGAATGTCAGTGAATTCTCTTTGCTTTCTTTGTATTTGGTTGCGCGAATTTAGAACACTGTTTTTGTCTTTGGGAGACTTTTGTAATTTGGCTGCGTACTGGTTTTTGTATGCTTGTATATCTTTTGACTATGATGTTCAATAAAACTAAAAAATAACCATGGTAAAAAGAAACAGTGCTCGTTTTTGCATAAATGTGTTTTTATTATGTTTGGCCAAAAAGCTCACTATTTGGGTTAAAGGTTGTTTTTTTTTGTTTATTTGTTTGCATCAATAGATTGTAGAGATTGCAAACTGATAACTTTTTAGCGATGAGAAACAAGATGTCTTCTAGAAGATTGTCTATTCCTGAAAAACTCAGAGGTGCCTAAACAACTTTATCAACAAAAATCTCTCTTTTTGTTTTGAAGACACTTCTTTTTTTTATATGTTTACACAATTAAATTCTCTTTAGAACAGCGTTTTACAATTTATATTTTAAAATCGTATGAACATGAATTCTACTTACTTTTTGGATAAAATTTGTAGTTATGTTTTAAGAGTTTCATGAACATTTTAGAATTCTATATTATTCAAATGCTTTTTATTTATGCTTATGATAATGTAACACTGGCATTTGATTAAAAGAGAATCCAAAAATGGGCATAGCATATTTAAAAGCAAGAATAGTCAAACAATTAAGTCTGAAATAAATATTATGTCCGGAATGTTATTTTAGCAATTGAGACGTGGTCAATCAACTGCATCCCCAAGTTTGAGTAGACAGAATAAATCCCGCATAAAATATAGCCTGAAATACTTTATGTCATTTATTAAAAGACGTTCAGCGCAAAAATGCTTAAATAAATACCTAATGAAGTTCCAGCAAATGGCTGGAGAAACTGATCACGTTAATTGAAGCTACCTATCAGACGCCGCTATTGCACATCAAGCGATCATGCAAAAGCTAAATAATAAAAACCAATAGCATTAACGTCATGTATCAAAATACCACGCGGTAATTATTCAATCAGGAATAAAAATGCCGATTTAGAATTGTGTAAAAAAGTGGTTTTTGCGTAGGTGGAAACTGAAAAAGGAATGCGCACGTATTTGGCCACCGGTTCGATGTCTCAATAACACCAAAAAGAGAAATATTAGCAACACTGAGATGAAAACCGTAGATTAAACATATTTGTGTGTTATTTTAAGTAAAGACTGTATGTGTGATTGTGGTGTAAGTGATTGGTATTTTACCAGCTGTGGTTCGGGTGCGGTGCGGGCCGGCGACGGACGGTGTAGCGGAACTGCCGCTACCGCCGCCGGGCGTCGCGCCGGACGGCAGACACACCCAGCTCGCGCATGCGCTCCCACCCCACACATTCACCCCTACGTCCTCCAGCTTTCATTTAAAACATCGAACAAAACTAACATCACCTGCGCGTTCTACAGTTTTACTACACTAAAATGCAACGTAGTTTGTAAAACTATTTTATTATCAGCTGACTTCTAAATGACAGTATAATTTATTGATTTTTTATGAAACAACGACATTTATTGAAGTTTAATTAGGTAATTATTATTGTAATATGTGTTACAATAATAATTACCTAATTAAACTGCAGAGTGCAGATAATTAGGTCCAACTATCCTAAATAGTAAATAGGTATATCCTAAATATGCACTAAGATAATTTATGATATACCTCTTAAGGTTAGCTGACCAAGCCATCTGATCGTATACAGCGCAAAAGTGACGTGACTTTCACGCACGAGTTGGTTGTCCGTCACTTCAGAACTGTTATGTGGTAGGAGACAACTCAACCACTGTAATTATGATATGCAACGCGATTGAAGTTCAATAGGTTTGTTAAAATGTTTATAAAAGCTATCAAGAAAGGATGAAAGTTAATTAAGGAATCTGGCTGACTTTTGTATAAGCTGTTATAATGTTTGTTTGATATTTAATAAGTTTATGTTGATTTTAAATATCAAACAAACATATCAACATAAACTTATTAAATATCAAACAATTGATATTTAATAAGTTTATGTTGATTTTGGTAACAAGGACCAGTCAAAACTCACTGAAAACTGAATGTGAACTTTGCCCTGTCTGTATTGAGAATTTGTCCTGCTACTATTAAGTAGAGATAATGTCGTAATTAATCATTTGTCGTAATATTATTTGATTCACAGTAACAGGACTTAAATTTCCTTGTTTTATGTATGAATCATACATTCCAATATTAGGTAAGTACTCCAAAATATGTATACATCACTATCGAGGCTTTACATTTTAGAACAAAGTCGCTGGGATTGGCCCCAACTCCCAAGATCTTTTCTCTCAATATTTTTAACTCAATTTAGTTTTTAGTCTGGAGGCAGTTTTGCTTGGATATACGTCGCCAGTGACGACTTTTATGTTTATACAAGGAAGACAGTTTAACATAAATGCTCTTCGAAGAATGTAGTCCCGCTGTGATAGAAACAGCAATGCAGTAAACTGTCCTTGCGAAGAAACGAGCTACGCATGTTAGCGTAAGCGGTCATAAATAGGATAGCAGTGAATAGTGAAGAGAAATAGCAATGCAGCTTAATAACGTGTAAAGGTATAGGCATAAACTTCCCCTAAGGCAAAGCTTGCATATCGAAAAGTCCCGAGGAGCCTTCGAGGCATGGCTTCACCCAAAGGCAATACAGAGCTCAGATATCTTCTGAGTGTAATTCGTTCTGAGCTCGATGTTTTTTTTTTTTTTTGAGTGTACGCATTCCTTGAAGATCCTCTGGACTGTTTGGATTTTTTACCCCCGTCGTTCAAATGTTTAATCGTTTGTCGCAGGTTTAGCAGTTCATCCACTATTCCCACACAAATGAAACTGCCATGAGCTTGAAACTAGACAAGTTTCAGAGAAAGTCCGACTGTCCTACCTTAATATGAATTAATAAAGGTACAACTAGAACTAAAATGGGGTTAGACTGACCACGTCTGCCGTATGTCTGATGAGTCGTAGGCCAAAGTTAGTACGCAGTGGGCCCCTGATACATCGACGCAACGCCGCAGTAGACCACGAAGGGAATGGCGGGACGAGCTAGTCAAAATGAAATTAAAAAACTATTAGTGGATAAGGCCATCCATGTTTTGCAAACAATGGGGTGGAAGCAAAGACTACCTCTTAATTACCTAGCATAAGATGTGGAACGACAAGAACGAGTTCCCTAAACCGCCTCACCTATTCGCGAAGCATCCGGCCGGCGGCTACTAACCGATATAGGTCTGGCGACCTATCGACAATTGGCGAAATGGTGTTTAACTTGCCAGACGGCAAGATTATGTCCTCTAAAGCGAGTTTAAACTTATTCAGAGTAAGTGCGGGCGGGCCTTTCTGATCCATACGTAGCCGCGTGAGCCAGGGCAGTGCGTCGATACTATGGACGGAGAACATTTTGATTGGTATATTGAGCTAGCAAGCTATAGTTAATAACCCAACCAGATAATAATATGTAGATGTATGTAGAAAAGTAATTTGTTACAAAAAAACTGACTATTTTTTTATACGAGACGTTGTCATAAATACTAATTGAACACAAATCGTATGATTTTCTGCGTCAACTGCATAATTTAATATTCTACATCGAAAGATTTCACAAAAAAATAACTTGAATGCGTGTATTGGATCTCGTGTTTTAACTTTTTGAGTTTTCACTAGGTACTTTACTGAATGTATCCTGCATTAGTCACCCAAACGGGAAGATTCTGCATATAGGTTGCCCTTAGTCAAGATGTAATGTAGTTTATGATTCTTAATACCCCAAATTACAAACGTCTATACACAAAAATAAGTTTGGTTGTATGTAATCGGAGGACCAATCCAATGGCAATTAGTTTAAAAAAAATTGCTATTTGTAGTAGCCGAGTCCGAGTCGTAAAGCTTACTTGCAGTTAAAATGCGACTGTAGTATTTTAATGCTCACTTAGCATACCGTTGAGATGCAGTCTAGTTAAGACTGACGGCTAACGGATGGCCACAAGATTCTTAAATGTCATCGGTAATGTCCTCAACTTTTCAGTAATGTTTTTATTTTTAACGACGCATACACCGCATCTATAAACCTATAGTAGATTGAAATCTTAAGTATTATTAAAGTCAAGTGTCCAGATTTACAGTAACTTTCCGATTAGAACGTGATTAATTTGTCTAATAGCGTGATACTATAATAATCTTACTAACGTTTTATAGTTTTCTGATGCCGACGTGTCGCGCAATCGCGTCGTCGTAAACAGCGTAGATGGGTTATCATTTTTTTTAACGTTTTTTGCTCCAAGCTTAAGAATAGTTTAGCAAGGTAAAACCAAGTGTTTTTGAATGAACCAGCAATTAGGTTGTGAATCATATCTTGCGTTTGATGCTGATGTTCAATTATTCCACTTGGCTACCTGCGCACTGGAATTCTTTTGTTATAACAAAAACTAAGCTCTCCAAGTTTTTGTTAATCTGGATGGATTTCTTTGACGAGACGTTTTTAAGATGAATATGCCGTGACCCCAGATTTTCTATTTTGGTTGAGTAATACGTAAGTGAGCAGTGGTGGTCTTTTTTTTGTGTCGCGGGGATGCCTTTAAAAGGTGCCTCGTCTTTGGGGATAAAACCAGGGAGTGTGGAATTTTAACCTCACTAAAGCCACCCCGGTGGTCACCTGCACATGGAAGGGGGGCCCCGTTACCTCTCAAAAGACCAATCCGGAGCCCCCTCTGTGCAACGCCTGTTAGGGCACATCTCTGGGGAAACTGTAAAGGGGTCTCCCCGAAGCCTGACTGTGCAAGTGTGCAAGGCAGCACATGACCACTGTGCGCCGCCTTCCCCGAGGTCACTCAGTGGGCCGACAGAGTCTCCACTCTTAATCACCCGCGACCCCAAATTCCCGCCTTTGTTAGATGATGCAGGCGGGGTTTCGGCGTGTTAAGCGTCGAGGCGGTTGCCTGCTCGACGGCTTCTTCTCCGATCGGGAAAGGCTCTCTCACGATCCCGCTCGGCAGCCTCCTTCTGGACCATCACGGTCTCACAGAAGGAGGCTATTTCCCTCCAGTTTTCTGTCTCCGACAGCATAGCCGTCACTACTGCTGGCAGAGACAGGTGAGCAGTGGTGGCCTAGCGGTAGCGACCCCGACTTACGAGTTGTAGATCGTGGGTTCGAACCCAGGCAGGCGCTTTACTTTGTGTAATTTATTTCATCACCACTGCTCTCCAAACGGTGAAGGAAAACATCGTGAGGAATCCGGCATGTCCAAGCAGCACTGGGCCCGCGTGGTGGATTATGGCCCACTCTCTCTCACAGAGAAGAGGCCTGTGTTCCAGCAGTGGGAACGTTATAGGCTGATTATGCTATGAATACGTAAGTAGTATGAGATTTTATTTTTTTCTTATTATATAAATAAATAAAAAATATTAAAATTATTTTAGAATCTTATTTCATGCGATAGTACTATTAGCATAATAAATTATATTGCTATAGTAGCAGCATGTTGCATCTAGTATTTTTTTTTATGTGCTCTAAATTACTATGAATATCTACTATTTAAAATTAAATTGTGGAGAATTTATTAATAATAAATGTACTTTATCCTAAGCAGGTAAACTAAATTGAAGTAAAATCGCCTTTGATTTTTCTTTTAGCACTTCAGTAAAATTTCAGTGGGTATTTTTAATCCCAAGAACTCTAAACCTACTGTAGATTTTTTTTTATACAGAGTGAGTCATAAGATGTGATTTCAGGGCAGAGCTGTAAATATGACAAATAAGCAGTGTTCAAAGGAACCATGACCTTTTTGTACAAAACTTGTAAACTCCATTTTAAGTTTGTTGAAAAATCTATTCCTACAGTAGAAAGGATCGAACCGAGTAATTCAAAAAAGAAAAAGAAATACTCCTATATTATTTCACTAAGGAACAGTGTTGCTGAAAGGGGCAAATACATTATATTTGAAACAAATTTGTCTCACTACACACAGAACTATTTCTTATATCACATTAAAGAACGTACCAGCTGCTTATATTATCATTAAAGAATTTATCAGCTGATAGTTCTTTACTTTTTGTTTGACCAAGAAAAATAACAAAGAAGTCTATTATGTTTCATGTAGGATCTATGGTATGGTATGGTCCAATACACATAATGCAGGTCAAGCGGCATTATATGCGGAAGATACCAATACATGCATGGTAATTAAACCAACATTTATGACTATGTCTTAATAAAATAATCAGTCTACAATGTGCCCAGTGCTGGGAAACACAACTCCTATCTTTGGGAAGTGTGGTGATACATAGCACTATCTCATAAAAGTGCATCTTTTAAGATTTACTTTCAAATAGCTTCATATCTAATCTTTTTCTAATTTGTAGGCAAGCATGCTGTTTTTATGGAATGTATATCCAATAGTGAAGTTATGGCGACAGCAAAAAAATGTGCACATAACATAACATCACACCTGTGTAGTCCATTAAGGGTAAGGCAGAGGTTTACCTATAGTACACCGATATATTGCCAGTTATGTTTAAATAATTTACAAGGTGAAATGGCCCCTTTTTACCATGTAAATGATTTAAACCAGACTTCAGGCTGCTACTGAGAAACTATAAGTTAAATCATTTTATATTGATTGCTTCATGAAAAAAGTATTTTTTTTTCAAGATTTGGGGACATGTTAGGGTGTAATTTTTTGTAAACTTGTCTTTTTTTTAGTGTGGATGGAAATATTGTTTGTATTATACCTAGTTAATGGTAGTAACAGGCAGCATTCATGCAATTAGTAAAATGTGAAGGTACATGCTATAAGTAAACCCACAATTTATTAGTTGTTATTTAGATAACAAATAATAAAATTGGTAATTAATATTTCTTTAAATAAAAATTACAAGATAAGAAGTTGTTTAGCTTTGTTTCACTTATTTCTTGCATCACCAAAATAATTGAGTATGTCATTGTCATAATTATGCCATGTGAATATCACTTAGAACTACTTACCTAAAGTTTTAGGATGTGTCCTTAGCGGCACAAAAAATAAAATAGAATGAATAAAAATTAATTAAATCTAAACTATGAGAAAAGCTTTTTCATAGAAAAATAAATTAGCAAGACATTAAAATTAAAATTATGTTGCTAAATATAAAAACATCCAGGCCCAACCATTGAGTTATAAGGAAAAGGTAAATAAACTGTTGATAGTCAACAAGAAATAGTTATTCAAATCAATGGTTTAGTAATAAATGTAGATCAACAAAATTTACCTCGCCATCCGTGTCATAATAAATAAGCGCTCGACGAGTCAAAACCAGCCACCGTTCCTTGTAGTTGACCGGTGTAAATAGCTTTTTATTTTGAGACCTCTTGACCATAAACGTTTGCAGTATTACTTCATCATCATCCTTTCCAGCCATTTTAAGCCTGAAGCATAACAGACAAACCTTAATTTTAGAAAACACTCCTGAAACACCGGGAAGACCACTTTTAAAACACGTAAACCCATAAATATATACCTCTAAACATCCAAATCCATCAGAAATAGATGAGTATCAGTATTGAACTGAAAAATATGTTGATGATATTTTTTTAATAGTCTAAATTACATTTACTGATTCGTCATCAATACACAACACATTAAAATCGAACAAAAATTACATTCCTTTGCTATTTTCACTTTTTCGGGCTAAAAATATTATTCCAAAACCCGAAGCACGAAGAATGAAATGAAATGAGTAATGAATGAATGAATGAAATTATTTTGACAGATAAGTATTTTTTTTTTAAGCTTAGCCCCACACTTGGACTTTCTCCTGTTTCGTGAGTGCGTTTACAAACATTTAAACTCACATACACAAACAGTCAGACCCGGAACAACTACTTATAGGCCATACAAATATTTGTTCCGTGCGGGAATCGAACCCACGACATGCAGCGCAGCAGTCAATCGCTTAACCACTGAGCCAACCGTGCCGCCATATGTACGGTACCTACCTACTCTATGAAAATAATGAAGTCGGTGAAAGACACGCAGACTACTGTGTGGAATAGTACATACTAATTCCATGGCATGAGATGTTTACAATGGATGAATCGTCAAATAATTAAATAATGTATTATTCACTGCCCCTATAGTGGAATATAGATGTTCAAAATCCCTCATTTTTTATGTTTTTAGCCTAGACCACCAGTTTTATCAAAATGTCGCATTTACTGATTTGTATTAGAAGGATATAAATTAATAAGCTTTCGGGCTAAATATGAAAGATTGGCGTTAACTTTTAGCTTTTTATTCTACTCTCTTAATTCATAATGAACGCACATTCATGGGTAGCATAATACATATGTACGTAATCCAATAAGCTATATTCCAGTTTTAGTTGACCTCGCATTATATAGGCTTTTCTTATACAATGAAAAGTCAGCTTAAACTGGAAAATTATAGCTTGATATGTCGTCGTGCGTACCATACGCATTAACATCGGTTTAGTTATTTTCGAGTAAAAATAAAAATGAGAATTTAGAATGCTATACATAACCACTTTAAGCTGACTTCTGATTCTACAAAAAACCTATACAATGCGAGGTAAGCTAAAACTCGAGATGTATAGCTTGATGTGTATGCCCGGCTTTAGTGCTTTTTTTGCAGTCATTCATATTTCATCATTCACTTCTTCTTCATAGTACTTACTAATTCCATGGTCCCCGACCATTCCTGGCTGTAGTGCAAGCAAAGAGTAATATTAATAATACGAGTGCAAGCCACAGAGCATGTAACCTTTTTGCAAGATTTGACAACAAACCAACAAACAAAGTGGTCAATGGTGACAGTCGCAGAGTACATTACTAAATAGGCAAGTGACAGTCAATACAATATTAAAGTCGTATATTGAGTTTGTTTTCTGCAGTAATTTAGACGCGAAGATCATAAGTCTTTTTAACAACTAGCTACGACGCTCTTTAGTAATACAGTTAATTTGGTTTTACTAGGTGTGTTATAACTTGCCGCAACCATGTCTTCCGACACAGCACAAGTTAGTTCATTACCTTTGCCCCCCATGCAATATATAAACTTCTATACTGATGAAAATGTTCGAAGAAATAGAGCACCTTTACCACCGCGACCTATTCACGATTCATATTCGATGTTTGGCCACACTTTCAATGCGGACGATACGATAATCAGGTCACTGGAAAGTCAGGTAACAATCTCATATTGTGCAACAATGAATACCATTCATTTAAATAAACAAATGTAAAATTAATTTTATGCTTCTAGGGATTTCGGCGGCTATATCCTATGCATTTTGAAAGAAGAAGAGAACTGAAGAAATTAAACCACTCTTTACTTGTCAACTTTTTAGATCTATTAGATTTGTTGGTCCATTGTCCTGACTCTCCTAAAAGAGCAGAAAAAGTTGAGGATCTTAGTTTGTTGTTCATACACATACATCATTTATTAAATGAGTTTAGACCCCATCAAGCTAGAGAAACTTTGAGAGTAATGATGGAATTGCAGAAGCGCCAACGTGTTGAAACTGCTACACGGTAATGTGATTTTTAATATACATCATTTACATAATTATGTGTAGATTTATAATCAGATATTTTGTTATTTAACACATTATTATCTTTCAGGTTCAAGAAGCACTTGGACAAAGTACAAGATATATTGCAAAGTGCTCTACAAAGTTTACCAGACCAGAATGAATTAGAAGCCAACTTCAAGGTGCCTGTTGAAATACTTGAACACATGGATTGCAGTACCAATGATGTGTCAAATCCTGATCCGTGCTATGAGCTAGATCGCCTTATGTGTAATGTTGTGGATAATATGAGATAAGTTCCTAATAGGTACTAGTTATAATTGATTTTTTATTGGAAATATTATTTGTATGTGTTTTTCTTAGAAGTCATGAACATTAAGTTCTTTGCTCTTAAAAGATGACAGGATCATTCTTATACAGGTGTGGCAAAGATAGTGATCCAACAAACATTTTGTGGGACACTAAATTCCCCCAGACATATTGTGGTATGTGATAACTAGATATACAGTATTTGAACCCCTTAACGTTGGACCACTATTTATGCCACAACCTGTATGAAGGGCGGGGGACATAAATACGACAATATGTTAAACTTCAAATTTTATTATCTAACTAATGTTGTTCTCAGTCTACAAACAAAAACTCAATGAAATCCATAATAACCAAATAGAAAAAAAAATCTTGAATCCTAATAATAATATGTTCTATATATCTGTATTCAAGTCTCATTTTTTGTGGAAATAATAATTGCAGGTTATTTAAATATACATACTTGCAACTTGGCTCAGGGCAGATGATAAAGTACCATTGAAATAGTCTGCTTTTGTTTCGTGTATTAGAGTTTACTAGCCAGTAGTTGCCGTAGCTAGATCGTAACTAGACTTCTGGACTCGTAAATTGAGCCACCGTGCATTTGTAAGCTATATAGACACAAAACTTCAAAATAATGATGAATCAAAGAACAAGTTTTCATGCAGTTTTAAAGCTGAAATACTGGCTATTTTGGTGTCATCATTGTTCCGAATTTGAATTCACAATTTCAAAAATTATAGACCCATAGGCAAACTTAAGGCCGCTGCATAGGTACGTAACGAGATAATATCTCGGACGGGGCGTAAACGGGAACGGGACGTGACTGCCTCGTTCAAGACGAACGTGTTCATAATACATACGTAGGTACCGTAACAGTGATTCGGATCTAACGTCTAGCACGTTAGATCCGAATCACTGTTACGGTTGTGAAGGTGTTGTGAAGAAGGAAAGATGGATTTTTCATTACAAGAATTGGCTTTAATTGCTATTGCTCTAGATGACGAAGTAGTTACGAACGTGAACAAGAAAAGGAGATTCTCTGTACATCCTACATGGCAGAATAGAGAACAGGAAGGAGAATACCACACTCTCTACAAAGAACTTCTGGATGATGAGACTCAATTTTATCAGTATTTTCGTAGGTATGTCAAAAGAATGTTTTGCTTTACTGGAAAATATACTAAGCCCTCATTTACGTAAGAAGGACACTGTTATGAAATGAGCTATCACACCATGAGAACGTTTGGCAGTATCTATATGGTAATCAAAGATATTTTTATGTAGTAGTTATTTATTTCAAATTGTAATCATGTAAAACTTATTTTAAATTGCAGTCATAGGTAACATATGTTTTGAAATTATAATCATATATTTTATTTATTTTAAAATATTAATCAAGAATCATATTGTGAGAAATAAAGTTGTATCGACTCCGATGACCTTGGTTGTTCAGAAAGTTGTACTAAATCCATCGTCGCTGGTTGTTCAGAAGATGGCAAAGGCGATGAAATAACCGGCATTGATGGTGATGAAGGTGAAGGAGATGACAAAATAATAGGCGTAGATTGTGAAGACGTTAGATTTTCACTTAATTGCTGAAGCTCCAAATTGTGAATTACTTGAAAAATTTGTCCTTTTGCCAAATGTTGCAAATATGGAGAAAATGATTTTAAAGTAGGTGCAAGTCCCTGTAAAAATGCGTCTATAGGATGTTGTTCCTCTTTTTCAATATGTTCAGTATTTTTGCTTCTATTCATGAGCACATATTTCATAAGAGTAGCTGAAGCTGATTCAGGAACAGGGGCAGACAACTTCTTTTTTTTTTCAGTCGCGGATTCCTCTGAGGCATTTGTATTGGCAGGTTGGATGGAGGCTCACCTTGCTCATTTGTAGCTGAAGATGAAGATGCTGCTGGTGATATTGCAAATGTCGTAATAGATGGACTATCTACATCATTATGGGCCTTTTTTTTTTTTTTTTTTCGGGATTAAACCAGGGAGTGTGGGATTTTTACTCACTAAAACCACCCCGGTGGTCACCATCTGCACATGGAAGGGGCACCGTTACCTCTCAAAAGACCTATCCGGAGCCCTCGGTGTAACGCCTGTTAAGGCACATCTCTGGGGAGACTAAAGGGGGTCTCCCTGAAGCCTGACTGTGCAAGTGTGCAAGGCAGCACATGACTACTGTGCGCCGTCTTCCCGAGGTCACTCAGTGGGCCGACAGAGTCCCCACTCTAATCGCCCGCGACCCCAAATTTCCGCCTTTGTTAGATGATGCAGGCGGGGTTTCGGCGTGTTAGGCGTCGAGGCGGTTGCCTACCTACTCGACGCCTTCTTCTCCGAGTGGGATCGGCTCTCACGATCCCGCTCGGCAGCCTCGTTCTGGATCATCACAGTCTCACAGAAGGAGGCAACTTCCCTCCCAGTTTTCTGTCCCTGACAGCATAGCCCTCACTACTGCCGGCAGAGACAGGTCTCGCCCGATTCTGGCGACCAAAACCTGCCGCTCAGAGGCCCACGCAGGGCACTCCTCGAGCGTGTGCTGCGCAGAGTCTAGGTCGTTTCCACAATGGTGCCAATTTGCCGTGACCTCACGCCCAATCTTGTTCAGGTACTCACCGAAGCAACCATGTCCAGTCAGCACCTGAGTTAGCCTATAAGAGATGCACTCCTCTCTTTTCAGCCAGGCTTCGGTAGAACGGCTTCGACAACTTGCTTATGCGAATATTGCGGATGTTGCAGCCGCTCACGCCACCGCTCGAACGCGTGTCGCCGTTCCTGCCGTCTCAGCCGAATCATTATGGGCCTGCGAATTTGACTCCTGAATACCGGATGTATATTTACCTAAAGTGTAGGTGTTGGTTATTATGGAATGCACTTTTGTATCGAAAAAATCCCGGGAATTCGGAATCGACAAATTTAGTTTTTTTACTATAGAATCAAATCGGGTGTAGGAATATTTACTTAGTTAAAGGTGTTGGATAATATGTAATGCACTTTTGTATCGAAAAAATTCCGGGATTTATATTTATAAATATATGTTTTAAGAAGCCGCTTCCATAATTTCCTAACCAAAAATGAACCTTAGGTAAATATGCATCCGATTATCCGATCACTGGTTATGAAGCATCTCAATATTAGGTTTAAACATAATTATCTACCTACTATTAGTTCGCGCAAAACTTTTAGTCGTCACAGAAAATTGCGCGAGTGGCTGCGCAGAAACCAATGTTAGGTCTCAGCGGGTAGCGGGGGTGGGGGAGGGACTGCGCGAACTTGTGGTCGGAATTCAGTTGTGGAAGGACTTTGAGTTTCGCGATAACTATACCTACTATTATATTACCTACCTACTCGTAATAATAATAACGGTTATTTATTTGTAATAAGCACTGAGATAATGTATGATTTTATTAAAGAGTTTGTAGCTCATTAGAGAGTTTAATTTTATTTGACAGCTCCAAAACTATTTCCATCCCTCGCAGACTATTTAGGTTTAGAAAGAGATAGACATACCTTGTGTTTATTTTGTAGTTTTATGTTATTGTGTTTATTGTTATGTCTATGAAGTTAAATTACCTACATACAATAAGCTTCCACTTGCAAGTCCATGGATAGTAGAGTATTAAAAAAAAAAAAACTCGAATTATACAAGTAAAAGTAGTTGCTGAAATCACTGAAATATAATAAATAACAGATCGTTCGACAAGTATCGATCAAGGTCACGTTCCTTGAGCCGCGCACGCCAACAGCGCGCGCCGCGCATTCGCAGCAACACTCCGCGCTGACATCTCCAAGTTCTATCTGTTGTAAAGTTATGAATGCAATAAATGATTACTGTCTCCAGTGAGTGATTATTCGACTGCAATTTTACGCCACAGATAATTCTTGTACTTAGTTTTAGAGGAATCGTTAAATATTGATGCTAAATTAGGTACCTAGTAGGTTAATGATATGGTGTTGTATAAATAAAACAATGCTTCTATAAAAAAGTGTTTTATTCTCGAAGTGAATTCCACAAGTATTCTGTAATTAAAAACCATTGTAGCAGTCTTCTTGTTCATGAAAGAAGAATTTAAAAAAAATCTGGAAGAAGAGTCAATACGAAGAATTTGTAGAAAAATTGTAGCTGAAGTTCCTGCTGGCACTGCATTAAAGAAAAATAATGATTAATAGTTACTTACGCTATCACGGTGTCCCACACACGATGTCAGCTTATAGAAGATTCTTGGATGACTATAATCCTAAATTAATTCTAATACTTACAAAGTGACGACGCGTTTAATACTAATCAGTTGCTTTTATAAGACACGACTGCTAAATTAATAATTAAGTCTTAATAACAATGCTACTTACCATGCTGCACAACTACTCTAAAATGTTAAAGTGGCTACTAGAACTGAAAAAGGTGGATTCCATTGTTGATGATGAAAAATCAAATGTTGGACTGCTGCATCTATTACAAAAGAGATAACCTATGCGACCATTAAACAGAAATAACTGCAGACGAAAATCAACCCACAATACCTACAGCTCAACTAAAACATTATCCTTCTAAAAACTGCATTTTCTTCAATATCTGCACTCGGAATAGGGCCAGAGGATCAACAAATCGGTGGAACTTAACAACTACCTAAACAACCACAAAGAAAGGGCAGGGAGACTAACCGCACACTGCATCCTAAACTAAAATGTTCAAATGTGTTACATGAGCAAATTGTTGGATTTTTGTTGTTTCTGCCATTGCAACACTTGGAAGTTAATAGAAATCTCGAGTTTTCTATAAAGCTTTAGGAGTAAATAATTTACTCTACTGTAATTCTTTTAAATTAAAATCATTGCCATTTTGAGTGATTATCTCAGAAACTACTGTTTAGTAGTTGTTACGCCTTCGGAAGGGCGCCCCATTGTTTCTGAAGTCACGTCTACCATATCCCCCTCGTCCTCCCCTGCCTCCAGAGTTATTTCCAGAGAACCTTCCATTATTATTCAGTCTTGAGCTGTATTTGCCAGAGGGTGGTGTGTACATTTTGACATTTCTATCACCACTGCGTGACCTTTTCTCAGGAGATTCTTTGTCGTGTTCATTGTCAAATGTGATAGGGCGATGTCGTTTGTTTACTGGTGAATGTTTCTTATCATCAGTGTCAGCAGAGCGCTTTTCCTGAAAAGAAAATTTATCATCAATTTGCGTTACTTTAAGACATTGGTTTATACTTGAGTGTTAACATAAAACTGCTGATCTATTTTAGAATAATGATTAATAATAATTATAGGGGTTAAAGTATGAAATTGCCGTTTTATTGTAATAGGTACTTCGAATGGACATAGAACCTTCATGGTTTGATATTTTTGAGTGAAACTTTTGTCACATTGTACCTATGAAGTTCTTCTTTTAAAAAATGTGCAACATTCGATTATCGACTTCAGTTGTTTTTTTTATTCAGCTTAGACAAGAAAGATGGATACTTCGAAAATTCTAGTTAATTTTGAATAAGAGTTCCGACGCGGAACTAACGCGGCAGAAACAGCTCGCAATATCAATGTTGCGTTTGGAGAGGGGACTGCTAATGAACGCACTGTGCGATTTTGGTTTAAACGCTTTCGTGATGGAAAAGCAAAGCTTACCAATAAAAAGGTAATGGTAACTGTTTGGTGGTCTCAGCATGGTGTTATTCACTATAGCTTTCTCCGATCTGGTCAAGCAATAACGGCAGATGTCTACTGTGCCGAACTCGGAACAATGATAGCAAAACTAGCAATGAAACAGCCCCAACTCATGAATCGATTTTCACCATTATTGCTCCATGATAACGCGAGACCTCATACAGCACGAGAAACCGTTTTAACTCTACAGGAACTGCAATTAGAAACCATTCTTCACCCTCCGTATTCGCCAGACCTTGCTCCAACGGACTACCATTTTTTTCGTGATTTGGACAATTTTCTACGTGATAAAGAGTTTTCTTCTCAGGAGGCAGTACAAAATGCTTTCACACAGTTTGTCGAATCTAGATCACAAGAGTTCTATCGCAAAGGCATAAATGACCTTCCTATTAGATGGCAGCAATGTATAGATAATATTGGTAATTATTTTGATTAAATAAATAAGTTAACACAAAAAAAGAATTTAAATTTTTCAGTACAAATCGGCAATTTCATACTTTAACCCCTAATATATTAGGACAATACATACCTCTTTTTCAGATTTCTTGGATTGGAATGACAGTTGAACTTTACTTTTAAAGCTGGGTGGAGTGCGGAACAAATCTCTTATCAGTGTGTTGATATTAGAAGTAGTCTTCAGAGCCGCTATTTTCAACTTGTTTTCTTCTGAATTTGCATCTTCGCCTTTTTGGCCCTGTAAAATAAAATGTGTTAAGTCCAAGTGCATTTATAAATATCACAGCAATGTATTGTTGTAATTTAAAATTATATGGGATTCATACTTTTGTGACTTCCTTCAATTTCTTTATATATCCTTGTGTTAGTCGCGCAGTATATTGTAAACGCAGACGTAAGGCTTTTATTTTCGTGGCATCAGCAGTCAGTGCCTCTGGTGCCTTACGACACAGCGAGTGTAGGGCAAACAATGCACACTCTACATGGGAAAATTGAAGTGATGGTGTGGTCTTTGACTCTTCCGTCTTCTCTTCAGATTTTTCACCCTCAGTTATTTCTTCAACTGGTGCTTCTGGCAAGTATTTCTAAATAAAAAAAATAAAAAAATTAATAAAATCTCCTACAAAAATAACAATAAAAGAAGCATTCCTATTAGAAAAAAAAAAAAAAAACATTTTTGTTTTGAAAGCTATCTCTTTCATGGCCCATAAATGTGATTGATTTGACTTACCATTAGCAACTCATACACTGCATCAATTTTTTGCTGTGGATTTTCAATTTCTCCACAATGTTCTGTGATCTCTGCAAATATCTTCAAAAGTTCTAGTTTTGAGTCTGTACCCCCTTCTGCTGTAGTTAGATTGTCCCATCCTGGGAGCACATGGTCACAGAAGAAGTTGACGAATTGGGTGGAGTCAACTAGTGCCTGTGTACATAGAATGAAAAAATTGTTATTCACACAAGCATAGATTAACATCTACATTGTAAAATGTAAAAAAGTGTAGGTTGGAATATAGTTTGTAACAAAAGATGCAGTTTATTGATGTCCATTTCAACCGTAGTCAAACCAATAAATAGTTATATGTTCACATTACACAAAATCTTAAATCTCACAAAAGATTTATGGTTAGCAGAAGTTTCCATTTAAGTAGCTATGTATTGGCTGGGTTTAACACAAAATGGAACCAAATATTTATTTATTCATATCAACAAACCTACTAATAAAATGCCTTAATTACAATATACAAACTAACACTAAAAATATATATATTATATACAAGTAAATATAATAAAAAATAAAAGAAAAAGGGAGGAGCTCATTAGGCATCCAAAAATTCCTCCGTATTGCTGTCAATGGGATAAGTGAATGGATAAATTATTTTGAATTCAATTTTACTGCTTGCATAGGTAAAAATTTCATCATTAAAAGGACAAGAAGTATGTTATAAGGTACTTATCTGTTAAATTAAATAGAGACTTACCGAGAACAACGGCAATGCATGTTGGGAGCACTGTATAACTCGGTCCACATATTCAGGATCTTCTGGGTGCCAGTCGTCAGGTGTAAATGCAAGAGCAGCAACTATTTGTACCAGTTCCTTTTTGCCTGCTGGTGTCTTCCCTAACTTTGACCATGTCAACAACTCCATTATATGCTCAAATTCCTCAGCCACGACATCCTGTAGCTAAAAGGTATATAACTGTTATACCTGTTTGGATTATGCATAGTAACAATTTTTTACGGCCAGTTTCTTCATCAACAACTAAAGTAAACAGTAAAAGTATTGAATTTTACTTGACCTTTACTGATACTACGGCAAATGTGTTTCTTCATTCAAGTAATAGCTAAAGTAAAAGTTAAAAGAGTTGCCATTATTAATGTCGTAAGTTCCCCAAAGAATCGTGGTGCTGCCATTTGTAAAAAGAGCTTTTTACACATGGCAGCACCACAATTTCACTGTTTTTACTGAAACTATATCATATTGAATATGGAGTTTATTGGAGTTATGAAGAAAATGTGGACATAACTACTGATGAAATGTTAAAATAATTCATTTATATTTTTATTTATGTTTGTTTTATAATCTCAATTAATTTCTTGATTTGATTGATATTATTTTTTTATTAATTTAAAGATTTTAATGAATTTAAAGATAACTGCGATTTAACTTATAAATTTATTTTACAATTTGATTTTATGTAGGTAAGTACTTCAATTATTTAATTTAGTTATAATAGTATTTATTGTGGCATGTATTTTATTCTTTGGTTACTAACATAATTTTTTAGTATACTTAGTAACATAAATGTGGAGCACGGTGATCCAACTTAAATTAAAAATAATAATAATAATAATAAACTTGACGCCTAGGTATGTTGTCATTATTATAATATTTTTAGTAGACTACTTTATACAGGGTTACAGGAAAAGTCGTGCTAGATCCGTTAATGGCGTGGAGTACCCATCATTTCTGACTTATTTCACTATGAAACACCCTACCCTAAACTTAACCCTTTTCGAGATATTCGACTTTTAATTTTTTTTATTGAAAATTGCCGATTTTTAGGCTACTAAATTTAATTTTGTATGTCTTATTATTATTATTATTGCATTTTTACATGTGTAATAAGAGGCTTTAGGACGTCAATCATTAAAATAGTGCCTATGTTAATTGAATAGGCCGTAGTAGACAAGTGAAAGTTAAGAAATTAAAAAACAAATTACTAAGTTTATTTTTCTCTAAGGGATATCTAAAACAAATATTATGACAGTTGTTCGGCAGATGTGTTTTAAAATATCTATGTTTAATCAGCTATCTAACGAGGGATAACAATCTAGGGTTTTATTTAAATGCATTCAAAAAAACTTAGTTTAATAGGCGACAGTGGAGAAGAAAATTAATACTTAGCCCTAAAAAGTAAAATAAAACAATAGGTAAGCATTAAATGTCATTTATTAAATCAGGTTTTCACACAACTTTTTCTTACTCTACAGTTCATGTCCAACATGGCCGCCTCTGTTTCTAATACATTGTCGCATTCTTCTACGGAGATCAGTCTTCACTACTCCAGTGGTCAACGTTATCCTCATTTGATTTGCTGCATCCACAATCCTTTCTGGTGATCCAGGTGAACTAAAACCAATTTATCTATCAGAGAGCCTAACTATGAAGGCCACAACGGCTATTCTATCTAGCGAAGAAAGTTTTTCTTCGACAAAAGGAAGGAGATCAATACATACATGTCAAAAACGAAGCTGATCTAAAACCCAAATTACCACAATGACTGGATAGAGGACTTGCAAGTCCCACTTACTTAATTATATCTTTTTTATTATTAGTTTTTTATCTGCAATTGCTCTCCTATTGTAAAACACACACACAAAAACAAATCAAACACATTCAATCAAAAACAGTTAACACAAGAACTACACGTTATACATCTCACAAATCTTGACATCACTTACATACCTGGAAATTGTTCTCGTATGGGTATACCTAACACTAATTATTCCGTTCCTATTTTCACCACATCTACCACAGTAATACGCATTGAATAAGCGTATATCATTTTTGTTGCATGCGATGGGCATGCAACAAAAATGATATACGCTTATTCAATGGCTAATACAAACACTATTATATCAACACAAATAGATAACTTTACAGTGGCATCTTCTCATCACTGTGATGTAGACGCCTGTAACAAGATCATTAAAACCTCTAAGACATCACGAAAAATTATAACTCAAAACATACGAAGTATCTATAAAAACTTTGATGGTTTTCAAGCTCAGTTAGCTAGGCTATCGTGTGAAATCGACATCATAATCCTGACAGAGTGTTGGCTAAATGATGACAAACCGATACCGACTATGGAAAATTACGTGACATACTCTAGCAAGAAATTTCTAAATCAAAACGACGACATTACAATATTTGTTAAAAGCAATATCCAGTGCACGGTTCAAGAACCGGACCCAATAGGTGCTAATTTTCTTCTATTAAAAATTGATTCCGAAATTTGTATTCTAGCCTCCTATAGATCCCCATCTATTTACTGTACTGATAGCTTCTTTAACTCCCTGGAAGAGGCATCTTAAGTAAAGTAAAAGCGAATAACATCATTCTGATAGGTGATATAAATATAGACATAAAACCTAATAGTACAGAGAGAAATAGTCCATCCTATCTAAATCTAACTGCAGAAATGGGCCTTTTACCGGGACATACGCATCCTACAAGACTGCATAACTGCCTCGATCACATAATGATTAGGACCACTACTTGTGCAACCGTCATGGTTATAGATTCCACCGTCAGCAACCACGCCTCTGTAATGCTTTGTCTAAGTAAAACCCCCTCTAAAAACAAGAATCATACAAAAAGATACATTACAAAATTAAACTATGAGGGCGCTGTTGAACAATTAAAAACTACTGATTTTACTTTTATTTCGCATAATTGTTATGCAAGCGAAGCTGCTACACGGTTTGTCGAATGTCTTATGTCCACGGTATCCCAACACTCAAAAGTAGCGAGTCTCTAACCGGAAAGTAATTCTTAAACCTTGGATCACCCCTGGCCTCTAACGGTGTATTCGACACAGGGATAACCTTCACCGAAAATTCCTGGCAGACCCAAAAAAACAGAATAGTCGACTTATCATAGCAAACAAACTCAAATATTACCCAAAGTCCAGCCACCAAGCACAAACTCTCTCTCTCTCTCTCTCACACACACACACACACACACACCGCTACACACAAAACACAGCAAACACACGTTTGTGTGTTTGCTGTATGTTTATACATGAACACAAACCACTCGAGAGCATGCATGCACTAAATTCATTTAATTTTTACGTTATTTTAATATTATAGCATAAATTGTTAATTTCCATAAACGGGTGAAGACACTGACTCCTGTAACACAGGTACCACCTAGCACAGGAGTCAGGGCTTCAAATTAAAATGTAACACCTTTATTTATGTCAATAAAACTTTATTATTATTATTTCTCTTAATTCTTCCAGAGACGAAACTGGATTTGGCTCGCTGTAGACAAGACTTTTCATGCGCCCCCACACATGAAAATCCATGGGGGTTGGGTCCGGACTTCTTGCTGGCCATGGCAACGGCCCACCTCGTCCTATCCATTTGTTTGGATAATTTGTGTCCAGCCAGTCTCTGACACTTCTCCTGAAATGGGCAGGGCAGCCATCATGTTGGAACCACATGTCCCTGATCAAGTTGTGGCAGATCATCCAGCAAATCACTCAAGTCTCCTCTCAAGAAGTTTTCGTACCTTTCCCCATTTAGATTGATCGGGAGAAAGTAAGGTCCAATCAAATGATTGGAGATAATGCCAACTTAACCCAACGAAGTGTGGGGTCCCACCACCCAATGGGGTCCCAACGAAGATTCAGCGTGAATGTGTGGATGACACATTCACGCTGAATCTTCGTTGGGACCCCTTCACTCTTTTCTTATTGGGATTCCTTAGTTCTTTTGGGGCCCAGTAATGGGTGTTGTGATAGTTAGTTATGCCATCTTTATCAAATTTGGATTCATCTGTCCACAAGATATTTCTTAGAAAATCTGGGTCTTCTAAGTCAGCATTTAGCATAAATCTGCAGAAGTTCAATCTTCTCGCGGGGTCTCCTTCTTCAATAGTGTGTACCGGCGTGTAATGGTACGGATATAGGCCAGCAGTATGCACTGTAAACCACACTCTCCATTGCGAAAGTCCCAGATCATGGGCAACAATATTAGTGGAAGTAGTCTGATCCGCTCGAAAGCGTTGCACTATCACATTGTCCTGTTCTTCGTCGTCATCAATTCGTGGTCTTCCCATGTCTGTATTTCGTCTCAAAACAGGGCCAGTTTCTCGAAGTCTTCGATAAACTTTGTCAAAAACGGCCACATCCGGCACTCGATGACCGGGGAATCGAGTTATGTATTCGTTGCGAGCTTGCGCAGACACACAATCGCAGTATCCGTAACAAATAAGCATATCAGGATATTCCTCAGATGTGTAGGACGTCATATTCAATACTTCCGTATCACAAGTACAAATCAGAGTCCGGTTAACAAGCACAGTAGTCACCAATCAGAAGAAATAGTCCAGAATCACAGCCAAGTCGAGAAAAAGAGCAAAACGATATCACATCTACTATGTACGAAGCACAAAAGCAGACTGACAACCAAAACAATATCCCGTGTTGTATTCCCAGCCCTAACCGGTCTTTACAATATTGTTTTCTTTCATTCGCACCTACATAAATCGTCACTTGTCTCGCTCGCACGGTGCGTCTTAACTTGAAGGACAATAGGAGCGGGACCGTTGCAACTGCTACTGGAGCGTCCCAACTACTTTTTTTCCACTAAATGTAATACTAATCCTAGATTGTTATACCTGGTTAGATAGCTGATGAAACGTAGATATTTTAAAACACATCTGCCGAACAACTGCCATTATATTTTTTTTAGATATCCCTTAGAGAAAAATAAACGTTCTAATATTTTTTTAAATTTCTTAACTTTCACTTGGCTAATACGGCCTATTCAATTAACTGATGCACTATTTTAATGATTGACGTCCTAAAGTATCTTATTACACATGTAAAAATGCAATAATAATAAGACACAAAATAAACAAAATTAAATTTAGTAGCCTAAAAATCGGCAATTTTGAATAAAAAAAATTAAAAGTCGAATATCTCGAAAAGGGTTAAGTTTAGGGTAGGGTGTTTCATAGTGAAATAAGTCAGAAATTATGGGTACTCCACGCCCTTAACAGATCTAGCACTACTTTTCCTGTAACCCTGTATACCACATGTTGGATGTTTGGTTCATGTTTATGTACAGTGTTTTTTCATTTTATTATAATTATATTTGTTACAAAAGATCTCGACACTTCTTTTAGTGGTAATTTAAAACAATGGGGTGAACCATTGTTTTAAATTACCACATGTTAACCTTTAACAATACAACTTTGACAAAATGACTATTAGTTTAGCTTTCACATCTGCTTAATGAGCAGTAAAAGTTAGGGGCCAAGTTTAACCGTTACTTTGACTTTATGACGTTACTTGGGCTGTTACTATTGATGAAGAAACTGGCCGTTAATACTGAACTAATTGTGGTCATTACCAAAACTCTAGTTCAAATCTACACAAAATAGCAAATAGAAATAAGAACTAGCTGAACATGCTATTTCTTATTTGGTAGCAACTGCTAGTTTGGTAATATGACAGATATTAGATTTATATCTCACCTCCAAAAGTTTCCTGCATTCAGCGATAATCAATTCTTCAGCCTCCTTAGTTATAACTTCTCTGCCAAGTTGTTTTACTTTTGATGCTAAAAACTTAATGCATCTCTCTCTGACAATTTCATTAGTAACTTCACTGTCTGCATTCTGGTGTATTTGGGAGAACATACCCGTTAGTGCACCTTTTGGGTCTATCTTCAAAATAGTCAATAAGGAGTTAGAGACTACATTTATTTCAGTTGTGTCATCAGACTGTAATAGCTGTGCTAAAATATCTGCAATTCTTTGTGTATGCTCTTTGTGATCTTTGCACAATGTTGGTAAGTCCTTGATAGCTTGTTTACGGATCTGCAAAAGCAAAGTGAAAAAGACCACGTTGAAAACATCTAGTTAAGATAATATCTGTGGTCACGGAAGTATGTGCCAATACCACTTCGTCATTAAGAAATTATTTACAGACAATAACAATATAATAACCAGATTAAGACTTACAGCAACGTCATCATCCTCACATAAATCGAATTGAGCTTCAATGGCTTGATCAGCTAAAGTAGGAAAGCTGTTGAAGAATTTCGCAATAAACTGTGACGCCAGGCGTTTTTCCTTGTCGGATCCCTTGACAGCGGCTAGTATTTCTAAGTATTCCTTTTCGTGCTAAAATATTAAGGCACAATTATGTTAAATACAAGGTAATCAAATTACAGGCTTACAGGGGCGAAGTGTTTTTTGGGCGTAAAAATTAGGTTACCTTAGAAATGTCATCTTTGGCGTCGGCTAACACACCATAATTTTGGTACAATTTTTCAATATTATCTGCTGACATATCTGCTGTTTATAGAACCAGTTTGTATAAAAAACGTTTTCTAATCAGCTTTAAGCACTTGATTACACTGAATAAATCTGTAAATCCCACGAGACGAGAACGATCCAGCTCCGCGTACGATCGTAGAATAATATATTACCTTTAAATGAGATGAGATGTGTACGATTACGATCATAGACAATAATGCACAGATAACTATATATAAGTCAGAGACAATAATGACAAGACCACAGATTACTAATATGTAGGACAAGAAATCCTAACCAGTGTTACCATTTTACCTTCCCCTTTAATTTACCAGTCCATTAGCAAGGACTGGGGCCTTACCACGAGCTCTTATAGCAGAGCAGAAGTTGAGCTGCACTGCTTTTTTGTACTATGACGTCTTATAAGACCTGCTTATAAGACGTCATAGTACAAAAAAGCAGTGCAGTTCAACTTCTGCCCTGCTATACGAGCTCGTGGTAACTGGTAAGGCCCCTGGTAAATTGAACGTATCAAAGAAGTTGTTTACAGACGACCCAACTCGTGTACCAACCCGACTTTATTAGAGGTACTGATAGTAGCGCTCTATATTTTTTCTTCACTATTGGCGAATGAAATGCACTGCACGTTTTATAAAATATGTAGTACATACATACAAACGTAATATTCATAAATTAAGGTGGATGCTCCAAGGTAGCCCGCGAAATTCAAATTTTCTTACATTTTTGCAATTTGCTGTACTATGTTGTACGTTGATTAAAATATGATTCGCGGCCGTAACAAATATGTATCTACAGAATTATAATCATTAGAATCAGTCAAAAGTCTCGGCAAAATAAGTAGATATTCTGCAGCTTATAATTATAAGGTCTGGAGCGGCAGGTGTGTGTACGTTCCTTGGTTTCTTAAAATCAGACAACTAGCCTGGAAACCAATTTGTAATGTATGGTTTATTTTCCTCTTATTTCAGCGGAATATATCAGAACGAATTTTTCATTTTTAACAAGCGACTTGGCTTGCATTGGACTTTCATTCTGTCAAAACTGCAAGGTTTTTTGTTGCTCGCACACAAACTTTATTTATTTGTCCTGTCGGAATACTTTTCTGTATTCAGATTGAATATTACGGAATATTAAAATATTCGGTACTATTTAAAAAAATATATTTTATGCAGACAAATAATGTGTTAATGTTTACTTTAGCAGTCGTAGGTCGACGTAGACGATTTCCATTTAATAATTTTGAATGTGCCTACACAAAATATGACTAAATACTAATAATTTAGTAGAATGTGCAGTGAATGATGCTCGTTGTGGGGCGGTGAATGGAAATAAATAATAATCATTTTTCCCCATAAAAATAATATATAATCACTAGTTGCGCCCCGCGGTTTCACCTGCATAAGTTTCGATCCCGTGGGAATATCGGGATAAAAAGTATCCTATATGTTAATCCTGGTTATAAACCAAATTTCATCCAAATCCGCTCAGTAGTTTTTGCGTGAAAGAGTAACAAACATCCATCCATCCATTCATCCAGCCATCCATCCATACAGACTTTCACGCTTATAATATTAGTAGGATTAATTAAAACATAATGTAATATTAGAAATTAATAAGGTGAAATTCTTCTTGTGATGATCTAAGCTTCAGGTGAAAAAACTAAAGAGGGCGCGCCTGTCGTGTGCGCGCCTCGGTCTCGCAGACTTCTGGAATCTTCCAATCTTCTTCTGTCATACCTACGTCGTTTGCTTAAATTGTATGTATGCACTTGCATAGGTACACACGACAACACATCAAGTCGGACACCCTATATACGTATAACTACGCTACCAGCAATACAGAGAATTGTAGGAAAGGGACTGCGTATCGTGGCATCGGCCAATGACAGCATTTGCCGCGTTGCGCCTACGCACACAGATGCACTTTTTTTTGGCAAAACATTCGCTAGTTTTACTCGTATTCAATTCAGTGTTCTATGCACGTTCTATGCCGGTCAGTTCCTAAACGTCGCCCAGGATTCACGACTATTATGTTACGTTAAGTTAGGCAAACTAATTAGATTAATTGTTTGTTTTTTTATCTATATTGATTTCTATAATTCTATTACTCATTTAGGAGTTTAAATTTTAAACTATTTTAATTGATAATGGCTCCCGAAGTAACTCGAAGCTGTTAAATTTGATGGTAGTCTGTTATCTAAGAATAATATTTTATTGTTTTAAATGTTAATGGTTATAATTTTTTTAAGTGGATTCAGCTTCTTTTCAAGTCATAAACATAATTTATCTAACTACTAGCTGCGCCCCGCGGTTTCACCCGCATAAGATTCGATCCCGTGGTAATTTCAGAATGAAAAGTATCGTATGTGTTAATCTTGGTTATAAACCATCGGTGTGCCAAATTTCATCCAAATCCGCTCAGTAGTTTTTGCGTGAAAGAGTAACAAACATCCATCCATCCATCCATCCATCCATCCATCCATACAAACTTTCGCGTTTATAATATTAGTAGGATTTACATATTAATTACTCTAGTGTGAGGATATTTCTCATATCTATTAGTAGCATAGACCAATAAACCATATCAAGTTTTATTTTCCATATTCATTATAGAGGGTTGTCACTGGATGAATATTTTTTTTTTCAACTATGTTGTTTAAATGTTCATTTTTTATTTAAATTTTTAGCTATTGTTGGCTCCTGAGGTAACTTGTAGTTATGTTTAGACTATGATTGTTATTTCGCGCCGTTCAAGCGTTAAATAATTAGTCAAAATTTATAATGAATCATTATATTAAGTATTAACTATTGTTACGCGGTCAGCCGACGCGGACGCCCCGCACGGAGCTTTGTGAATTGAAGTATATTTAAATTGTTAATTCATTTAAGGCTTTCTTCGACACATTGATGATATACCTATGCAATGCATGTGATGCTAGCTTAGGCAACATGTATAAAGGCCTATTCAAATCTATTTATATTTGTATAACCTCCCGTGGCTAGCGCGAAACCAGAATACAAAATATACCTACCTACCCGGCGGAATATACCACTCGTATTTCGTTGTTACCCACAACCGTATCTATCGAATATCGCTTATAGGTATCTGAATAGAATAGGCCTTTAACTAATGATTTTAGTAATTAAGTTTTATTTTCCATAAGTAGATATTATGTAATATAAGAACCCATTTGATAAAAATCCTATGGGGGTTGAAAGTTTGTATAAAAATCCGTCGTTTTGAAGTTAGATCTATCAAAATTCGTATTTGTAATTTCGGTTGACAATATAGTAGGTAATACGTATTTCAGTTTTTTGTTATAAAAATGGAATGGGTGGTTGGATGGCGGTGTTGGTTGAAAGTTTGTATGAAAATCCGACAGGATGTAGATTTCCGAATTACCTACACGTATGCAAGCTCGAAATATAATATATTTAAATGATAATAATAAATACCTAATGGTAATGGATTTATTAGTGCAAACTCATCTAAACTAATATTATAAAGCTGAAGAGTTTGTTTGTTTGTTTGGTTGGACGCGCTAACCTTAGGAAGTACTGCACCCTAATTGCGAAACACAATCAATCTCAATCTAAATCATTTTGAAGGATATTGCTAATCCATTGCTTCATAAGTTCGAAAAAGGTTACCTTCATAAAGTCTGCTCAACACATATATAACGCAATGAATGTTGTTGAACTGTCAAAATGAAACCGATTCTGATTGATTGTGTGTTACGCAATTAGGGTGCTGGTTCGAATTGAAAAATTATTTTTGTGTTGGACAGTCCATTTATCGAGGAAGGCTTTAGACTATATAACATCACGCTGCGACCAATAGGAACAGAGCATCAATGGACAATATTGCAAAAACGGGAAAAATGATTCCTTTTTGAGATCTTGCGTCCGCTGCGTCCGCTGCGTAAACGGTTTAAGTTACGCAAAAATCATGTATGAAGGAATTATTCCTCTTTAGAAGTTCTAAAAAAAAGTCCGCGACAGCATATGTTTATCTTTTAAGATTGACTCACTATAGCCTTTTTTATGGTAATCAAATTTGTTCGAAATTAATGCATTATCTGCGAAGGTGTTTTATCAACATGATATTAATCTTTATCCAAATAAATACGTTATTCGTCACAAGTATATAATTGTGAACAAAATTGCCCTTGACATCACTTGATTTCAATCAACATCTTAGGAGATAACATAATTTTAAAATAACTCCGCAACAAAATAGGTTTGATAACGTTCGGGTCGGTTCAACATCACGCTAGGTCAAAATGAATACAGTCAGAAAGAGAACTAAGCGAGAACGAGAAGCGAGCGATGCGATGCGACGGAGTGGGGCGGGGGAACCACGCGCTCCCGCGCAGTCCTGTGTCGTGCGTACGACGTGCGTGCGACGAAATAACAAAAACCTATCGCACCCTCTCGCACGATTCGCAGCGTTCAACTTCTAGTAGTCCAAAGTCCAAACAGTCTAACTTGATGTGGTAGCCGTGTGTACTATCTGCAACGCTCACGGTGACCCCTCTTAAGACTGCATTTTGCGTGCAGTGTCTGGCGGCTACCTGCTGCGGCCTTGGTTTAGTCCGCCAATAGTAAAGCAGTAAAACAGAACCGTGTTTTTTTTGTATTTTTTTTTACATTATGGGAAAAAAAAACACTCTTGTATAACAAGATAAATGTTTATTTTGCATTAAGCAAATTGAGTGTGCTAAGGAGTTGGACAGAAATAAGAAACAGCTTGTCAATACGACTTATAAAAAATGTGATGAATGAATGGTGAAATGTTTATTTTACAATAACTGCTATACTGAATTGATTATTGTAAATAAAATTAATTAAAATTGATTGGTCAACTGGGCCCGCGGGACCTTTTGCGAGCGGGCCCACTTAACCAAAGACTCCTATTCTAAATTTGTTTAGTTAGTTTTTAGTTACATTTAGTTAATCACCTAAACAAATGGAGCATAGCAGTGCTTCCCAAACTGTGCGTCGTGACGCCCTAAGGCAGGGTAGGCGAACCAATGGCACGCATGCCATTGATGGCACGCGACACAATTAAAACATGTGAAAAAAATGTGTTAAGTATTTTATGACGATCGAACGCGAGTGATCCTACACTACGGAGTGTTCAGTGCGTGGGTTGGGGGGGGGGGGGGGGGGCATTTTGCTAAAAGTAACATCTTACAACCCTAATATAAATTATTTGTCATCTAACCTGTAGCAACAGAAGTCACACTAATTTTACAGTAATTTAATTTATGCGTGTAATAAAAACATTCCTAAATGTAACTTTTTTGTTTACTTTATTTAATAAAGAGTTTTGATAGTATTCATTATTATTATTTTCCAAAATTAAAAGATATTTTCGCGATAATCTGGAACAATATGACTGGGACCCTTTCTAGTAACCCACACTATCAAAAAATTCAACAGAGAAAGAAGAATAACTAATATATTTACTGTACTGTGATTCCGTGATTCCAGCCTCAAGCTTCAATACGACGACGCCATACTAATTGTATTTTGGAGCCTAATTTCTCATAAATATCGCTCTACCAGCAATGCTGCATTAAAGGTTTTATTACCATTTACAACTTCGTACTTGTGCGAAACAGGCTTTTCTACAGTTGTCGTACAGGTAAAAAAATAGACGCAGAAAAGGAAATGAGAGTACCAATTTCCAATCTGGATCCTTAATTGGACATTTTTTAAAATAGCCAGCCAGTTACATAAATATATTTATATTTTATGCATGTTTTGATATTGTTCTTATTTTCTAATAAACATGTTCCAAAAGAGTTTTTCTATTACTAGGCTAGTAGGTATTAAAATTGTTAAGTATTTTTCGAGGCTGGTTTGGGGGGGTGCGTCGTAAAAAAAATGGCAATGTCCTAAGGGCGTCACTGCAAAAATAAGTTTGGGAAGCCCTGGAGTATAGAGTTTATTTTGTTTATGTTACGTTAGCTTTGTGTCGGACCATTTCATAATAAATTGCCATAACAGAGCAATAGTGGCCACATATTTGGCCACAAATTATGTTTGGTGCGTCTGCGGTCGATGCCTCTACGACCACTATCCGCCAGATGAGTGTCTTATTTGTGACAGCGTTTAACAAGGGTAAGTTTGTATACCTTTTCACTTTGATTACTATCTTTTGTTAAAGACAATACAAAGTAATTTTTAGTGTTTCTTTGTCTATTAAATTGCAAAAAGGATTAATTGAAAATTCAAAACACATTATTTTCACAGTTCACACCTCGCATATGTACATATGCGAGGTGTGAACACAGTATTTTAAAGTGCTCTGTGGTGGACACTGCCACATTGTACGAGAGGGACACACTCCCAATCAGAAGTTGTTCCTTTCAACACCATCCTTTCTCCTCCTTTCCTACGTCTATTGATATTGCAAAAGAAAGATCATTGGGCGTAATCTGACCCGGTTTGTGAAAACTTGCGTACAAAAACCAAACTAGATCACCTCACACCACTACCAGCATCACCTCTGTACCTATTTTTTCCGTTCTGTTTTTTATTGTCTGTTTATATATGTGTGTAGGTACATAAATGGTAAATGGCAAATAGATTTAACTTGTTAAGTTATACCCCACTTTTAATTTCATGTACTTTTTTTTTTTGTTTAACTATGGGAGAAAAAATTAGCAGGTCAATAAAAAAATGATGTTTATACCGGCTGTATCGCATATCAGAAACTCTGGTACGGGATATACAGCGGTCGTAACGCACAGGCGAGCAAACACTATCTCACTGTCGTAGAAGCTTGCCGCGTTGAACATATTAAAAAATAGTTTATTTTTTCCAACTCACAAAAATGTTTTGTTAACAGTAATAATTAATGGCGCAAAATAATTCAAAGTTAATAATAATGCCTAATTAAGAGGTTTATTGTTGATAAAAAATAAATATAGACATAAATAGACAAAATACCTACACTTTAATTTTTTTGGCCAAACAGGCTTTACCCAGTCCCCACAGTAATACAACCCATACTATCGTAAACTAGAGACATTAAATTTAGTCTATTCCAACCGGATATCCGTGATTCCAACCTATTTCATTTCTTTACAGAGTGGGTATAGTTCCCAGACCCATACAATGGTGCCAAAAAGTTACATGCTCTGTGATGGTGCCCACAAGTTTCTGAAAGTCGTGACGTGTAGCGCTCTGATTCGCGTTCAATGTCACGTGACTAATGGCTTTATTTTTACGCAATTATTTAAATAATCTAAATTAGGTATTCTAAAATCATTTACAAAATGAAGTAAGTAGATTTTTTATATTATTAGCTTCCAACCATTCTACAATGCAAAACTTATAAGGTATTTTTTATTGTCAGCTAGCATAAGGAAGTGTTCGAGCAAGGCTCGCTGCTGACTGCCCACCAACGATCCTAGAATTTAGAATTTATTTATTTGTAAGAATGTAGTTTTACATGGTATGGTGTTAAATTTTTTAAAGTTCTGTACATTCTACCATAACATATGGTGTACAAATATTAAAATGTCATTTTATATAACTAAGTACAATTAATTATACGATTTAATGATTAAAAATATGTCCAATATGAATTATTATAATTAGTTAGTCGTTAATTTAAAATCAATGTCAAAATTAAGTACACGTCATCTTGGATTTTTACAATATTCCATATATTCACCAACGTCATAAAAACAATTATCCAGTTAACAACTTGTCAGCTTTTTCTTGAACATGGGGATAGGAAGTTCCTTAAATGAGTTTGGTAACTTGATAGACACCTGAATGGCATTAACATATACATTCCTCCTAAATAAATGCAATCTACATTGAGGTACATTTAATTCGTGTTTGTATTTATTTCGAGCAGAAGCCTTTTTGTGGCTCAATTCTGATTGCATGCGAAAATAGTGCGGATTTTGCTTTACTAGCATACATAGTTCCTTGATGTACATGCAGGGTAACGGTAAAATGTGAAGTTTTTTAAATAAAGGTTTGCAGCTGTCCAAAAACCAGACGCCAGATATTGCCCTAACACACTTCTTTTGTACTCGAAATGCCCTTAGGACTTCAACTGAATTGCCCCATAGTATCAGACCATATGACAGCACAGACCCTACGTATCCGTAATATGCAGTGACAGAACATGTGCTAAGCTCTCATAAGCAGGTTTTGGTTAGCGGATCACTGTTTTTTGTTTTAGTAAGAATTAAAACGTTATGATAGGACGGGCACGTAATCATTCCATATTCATCAAGTCCTCCAAGATGCTGTTGTGTTGTTGTGAAATGTGGCAACATTATGAGACAGTATTTTTTTACTATGTAATAAGTCACGATGTCAAAATTAGAGTTCTATTTAAATTAACAGACAAATGAATTAAGAATTCTCAACAATACAATTCATCTAGCTTGCGCAGTAGGTACTTCACCCCTCACCCCCGCTGACACATGAATTTGTTACTGCGCAGCGACTTGCCTCATGTTCCGAACCGCCATAAAGTTTGAATCGGGCTGTAACAAAATTAAAAACCACTTTGCTGGATTACTGTCCTACACATACCCAATGTATGAAAATGTACCTATGAGCGTAGTAGGTACCTATATTTGGTTCGAATCAGGGACACAAAATGACGCGCCAAAACCAAAATCACGGGTTTTGGTGCACAATTTTGTGTTTCACCCTGTTCCACCAGTACCCTAATTGCGTAAAATAATACTTTCAATCACAATTCACAATCCACTGCTTCATATGTTTGAAAAAATTGTCTACTCAACAACGTAAATAACGCAATGAATGTTGTTGAACTGTCAAAATGAAAGCCATTCCTACCGTTAGTGTGTTACGCAACTACCCCGCAGGTCAGCAATGCCGTGATGTTACCCGGAAAGCTGCTTAACCTAGGTGTACACACGCCAGCAGGTCAAGCTACCCGAAACCGTCAAATTTTCCCAATCAACCTTGAACCTTAATGCTTTAGCGATAAAGTTGAAAATCTATTAAAGAAATTTGACATATTGTAGTAGCTTGATATGCTGCATCAAGCTACTACAATCTGTCCAATTTCTTTAATAGATTTGCGTCTGTACATACGAACGTGAATTGAGTTAGAAATAGGTACTGTAGAGGTCTAGAAGAGCCCTCTGAGGTAACGGGAGGAATCAAACAACTGTACGACTCCTTTAAGATTATAGTGTAAGAACGTTAACAGTTTTTGCCACCATTGGTGCACTTGCTGCATAAGATTGTTGTGCTGGCAGAGCTTGAGCACTTCTTATGGGAATTCTATGCAAGTATCCATAGCGTAATCCACAACCAAGGCTACCTTCACCTCCCCAGTACCTACCTACTTATATATTAAATGTCTTTGCGCTGGACATTATCTACCTCTGCATGTCAGGAGAGGTGGACGAAACGAACCACTGAGTGTGTTCCATTGAACGCTTCACGGCAGACCGCGCAGCCATTTTCGAAAATCTCTCAAATCATTCATTGTGTTATTTACGATGTTGAGCAGGCAATTTTTTGGAACATGTGAAGCAATGGATTAGCAATATCTTTCGAAATGATTCTGATTGAGATTGATAGTTCAATTAGGGTGCTGGCATTTATTGGAATATTTTATAAAATCCCGTTAACTTACTTTGGTAGCTACTGTAAAGGTTGTCTGCAACAGCTGTGTTGAGTGCTTGCAGGCTGACAATAAAATAACTCAAGTTGCTTTTGAACAGTCAAGCTTTAGAATGAGCTTTCTTTGTATTAGGTTTTTGTTTGGAAGAACGAGTGATAATATAGCCGCGGTGATGTAAATTTATTTTATTTTATTTATTTATCCTCACATTGGAACGCCATACAGCAATTACACCAACGGAGCAAAAAACACTTCATGTGCTGCTTTCCATCCATCCTGTGCGCGGTGGACATCGAACGAGTGGCGATAGACCACGGTACGCTCACGCAGCGTGCAAGTGCAGCATTTCTCCGTAGTCCCATCACTCCTTCCATATTACGCACATTCATTGCGAATTTTGAAACTCAATGATTTTTCAAAGAAAATACATTAAAATTGAAAAACACGGAAATTTTTGAAGTGTCATCCTAAGTAATAGTAAGATCGACGCTAAAATTACTTAACTAATACATAACTCAATTATGACACTTTCAAAGTTATTGTGTCGTTCCTTTTCCTAGAAAATAAATAGATAAGTATTGGGGGTGTAAAATTCAAAACTTGCCTATTATGTGTCAAATGTCTGACACGCGTAAAATGTTCAAAGGCCGGCTAGAGTACTGTCAAAATAGACAAGAACAAATTAAGATGGACGTATTGGCAGAACAGCGAGCCAATAACATTTTCTGTGCATTTTGGAAGTCCACAGGTAGCCTGGAGGGTAGGCCTAGTCTCGCGGCGGAAGTGGGAGGGGTTACTGAGCATGGAGACATTGCTAATCTATTTAGGGACCATTTCATAGTAAGGTCTCCACTTGGCCCCTCTGTGTCGGGAAGTCGCTTTGTGTCTAAATAAATAAATTAGGTCGGAAAGCAAACAATACAACTACATAGAGTTCATTTATGCACGCATTATAATTTCTCTTTACGGCGCCTACCGCAGGTACTTACTCTTCTGGCTTTTTTTGGACCAATCAAAATCAAAAGTCATTTATTCAAATTAGTCTGAGAATCAGCACTTTTCGAACGTCAAAATTACAAAAGACAGTCCCCCAAAAACGCCCGCCCTTCACGCACACACACACTTCACACAATTTTTTGTAGATAATAAGAATATTGAATTCGGTGGACACTTAAAAAAAAATGAAATCCCGGCATATCCATTCGGCCTATACAATTCCCTCTACTACCTACTATATGTTTTAAATGAACACTAGATTTTATATTTTATGTTAGTAATGGCTAAATTAAAAAAAAAATTGTCACCGAAGTCAGCCAAATATTGAGTCTCTTGACGGGTAATCATTTAAACAACTTTTATTTAAATATTACGGAGGTTATTATGATCAGTTGAAAAAAAAATAACGGGCGCTCATTTAATTTTTCGGCGGTGGTCAAATTAAAACATGAACAGAAAAAGAAAATTGGTCGGTTATTTAATGTAATAAATGAATGGCCCGTAAAAATGATGGAATGGGCAGTTAGGTAAATAGTTCGGCAATTGGAACTGAGATCAATTATCTGATTTGATATATTTTTGTGACCATACAATAGATTTTCAACTATATATTGTAAGTAAGTATATATATTGTGAGGCTACAGTCACAATGACTCGGTTCTTTGATCTTTTCTTGAAGGGAATCCCTAGGACCTAGGCTGTAAATGAACAGCCCTTTTCTGGCTGTATCCACATCAGTTATCTATCGAATTTTTTTAGCAGCATAGGCGGCCAATCTATGCCTTCAATGCTGACAATTTTTTTATAATAATATGTGCCCCATTGTAATTTACAGTCAATAGTTATTCCAAGAAAAATGGTCGACTCAATATTAGTTATGACTCATTTTTATTTAGTTTACTGCTTAGTTTTTACTGCCGAACTTGTTAATAAACGTGCATTTTGTAATACTTGTATTTTCCAAAACTACAATTAACAACTGCCGCTTCAAGTCAATAATCGACACCGATCAATCAATCGCCAATTTAAATGTCTGAGCTAGGCAAGCAAGTAGTTAAACGTTACCGATCCAAGTCATTTGCCTAGGTGTTAGATTGAATGGCTGAATATCATTGAGGCCGCTAGTTGATCGGCGCCGTTTAGTTAAAAGCTAGGCAGTTTACTGGAAGGCTCATTAAACTAGTTGGCTGCGACATATACATTATTTCCAGTTTTAGTGGACTTCGCATTGAATGTGTAGGTATATATGTCGCAGATGGATTGTCGAATCCGCTGTTTTACACAAACGCTAGCTGTTTTACAACAGTTCTGTTATTTAAAACAACTGAATGACGTTTAGCAGTTTTTCATAATGACTGGAGTTTAACATGTAAAATTGCATAAAAGTTTTGCATTTATCAATGCAGCGGGTCAATGATTAGAGGACGATTAAAACAGCGTGAAATTTTTATGAAACGTGAAATTGTAGATTTTAGTTCAAAATTTTGTCGCTGGTGGCTCTGTGTCATAACAACAATAATGGAGGTAAGATGACCTTATCTCAAGTAAAAACAGTGTCTTTAAGGGTAATTTTAATGAAAAAATATCAGTGTTTTATGAAAGTCAGTCCTAAAAATACTAAATGGTCGAGTAACTGCGGCAAACGTGGAAGTATGTAAGTACATAGTTGTTCACAGTTCTAACCTAACGTAAATTGTTCAGAGTGCCCTAGCTTAGTTACTGCGAACAATTCGGCATTAGAACCCACACCAAACGCTTATTGTGACTGCAGATAAGCCATTCTGCATTACTTACCTATTGTTTCAGAAAATATTACCGACTGGCTTTTGACTTAGCGCAAAAATTGGTTTAAATCGATCGAATTACTTACTACTTAAGTGATTTATGGAAAAAAAATACAGAATATCAGAGGCTCAGTTATTTAGGCTATCTTGTTAGATTGTCTGTTGACATGTTTACTTACTTAATTATTAAAAAGCACTTGAAAAAAAGTTGTCGACATACTTAGCTCACAGAATAAGCAAGCTGAAGTGGCAAAGGGCCGGCCATATTAGCCGTAGAACCGATGACCGTGGGGGTAGATGTATTCTTGAGTGGAGACTGCGAATCGGTTAACGTAAGGTGGGAAGCCCTCAGGCTAGGTGGAGCGACGATCTTCGCAGGATGGCTGGTAGGAGCTGGATAAGAGTGGCCGAAAATCGAGTTGCATGGCGTGCAATAGGAGAGGCCTATGTCCAGCAGTGGACTGCTATAGGCTGATGTAGATGATGCTTGAAAAAAGACAGCAAATAATGTTTTTCGTAATTTAAAACGCTTGGCTACGCAATAAAAATCTATTGCTACGAGATTGCTACGCGGCTACGATACGAATTTTTGTTGTTTCAAAATGTTTTAGTTATGAATTTATGATTTTGCCTTTCTTGGGTTATTATCAGTCCTAAGTTTGATATGTTATACTTGTATTATGTTCCGTAAAATTTTCAGAATCGTTTTAAAAATATGGAGAGATTAATAATTCAATACTCAATTCTTTATTGCATTCCATATGTATTACATAGATGGTATATACTCGTACAAAGTAAAATATCAATATGGTCCCTGTCGGGCACAGCAACATTAGTAGAGAGGAAGAGGGCTAAGTAATAATAGTGTTCTGTTTATCTATTGAATTTCTCCTTCTTGAATAAAAAAATTGAACTTGGTAGCTTTGATTTCGTCAGGGTTTTCTGTAATGAAATCTTACAGAAATGGCAGCAGGTATACAGGCAAATACCTACTTACTTCGGGACTCCCCATAGAAATACGTACCTAAGCGACACGGACTTACCTGCTGGTAGGTACGAAGTCTAAAGCGGGGATTATTCCAGATACATTCAGGAAAGTAATAAAACAATACAATAACTACTTAAAAATGCTCCTTTGAAAAGGCCGCCGCCGTCGGCATGCCTAGTAACCTAAATATTTTTCTAAAGATTTTGTACAATGTGTAAGTGAATAAGTAGATATTAAATAGAATGCGTGGTATTAAAAAATGTTTGCATTTATGACGGGTCTACAAAGTATTCTAAGGAATTTAAGATGATGAAATTTAAGATAAGAAATCTAAGAATGGATTTAGAATGTAAAAACAATAAGATGAATATTATTTTGTGTCACGTAGTACTTTCAGGGCAGCATTTTCTTAGAATAGAATAGAAAACTCTTTATTGTACACCAAACTAATTACAGAACATAAATATATAACATTTTACAAAGGGTGACACAATGGGCGGTCTTATCGCTAAGAGCGATCTTTTAAAGACAACCTTTTGATGGATTAAAATTAAGGAGAGACAAATATACTCAGATTTATAATCTGAGCAAATATAGGTAGTAATTATTTTTTCAGATCCTAAGCTGTAAATTCTAGCTCATAGAGAAAAGTACCTACCTACTTCAACAACGCCTTGCTCCTTTATTTTTGATACATTTGATTAGATAGACATTAACATTTTTTTAATACAAAATAAAAATAGTATTTGTGACTTTTCCCAGGAGAAGATGGCGGGACGAGGCTGACGCCTACACACATGGTCCACACTAGCCTTTGCCCTGCAATGGAACAACAACGGCTAAAAATAAATCGATAATGGTGACTTTTGGTTTGGGAAACTAAACAGCTGTAACCTGCTTAGCTATATTTATTTCTTGTGCCTTCAAGTTAGATAGGTAGTTAAAATAATTTCAAGAATCATTTATGTAAATATAGGTACTAAGACGTTACGTCTAGGAAAATCAAAATAAAGAAGAAGCATTATTCGGGTACTTACAACTTTATTATACCACATAGATTAGGTGACTACTCGTTTATAAAACTGTTTAATTGCGAAATACAAAAAAAAATGGTAAGTATACCTTAAGAAATTTCTCACAAGAGGCGCACTTCATTATGGCAGTGTTCATTATTTTTGTAGTAATTAGGCAAATGAAACGCGAGTGCGGCAGAGTGCGGCGGAGTGCGGCCGGCGGGCGCCGGGCCCCGCGTCGGGCCCCGCGCCGGGGCGGTCCGGGCCGTCTGCCGCGCTCATTGGCCGCCATGGACACCGCCCTCCAACTCCGTTATCGTCCCACCCGTTTCCAACACTGCCGGCCTCGCTTACCTCCATCGTTTCGCTCAGTCGCGTCCGATACGTCGCGTGTGGTGTATTTCGATTCTCGTCCTGTTAACAGAACGGTCGTGTTGTGACAGCGAGTGTATGTGCGATGCTCGGACGGTGATCGAAGCATGGTGAATTACGTTAATCCGCTCGCCATGTACCAAGGCAAGGGCGGGCAGTACGGCAGCGGCTGGTATGGCTGGCAGCACCAAAACTTTGAGGAGCAACAATGGTGTGCATGGAATGGTGCGCCCGCGGGAGGAGAGTGGGCGCCGGATCCTCACCACTTCCCGAAGCGTGAGCCCGGGGAACGAGAGATTGCGGATATGCCTTCCCCGGCGCGGGGCGACCTGGCCAGCCCCAGCGAGGGGTCCCCGGGCTCGAGACCTGCGCAGCCGCCGGCCCCTCCACGTTCCCCATACGAATGGATGAAGAAACCGAACTACCAGACACAGCCCAATCCAGGTTTTTATCTTTTTCATTTATCTTTTCTAAAAAGAAACCCAAAAACAAAGTTCTTGTTGTATTTTGTTGTTGTTGTTGTGGTAGGCATACCTACATGTTACAAAAAGTAAACAGGGTATTTTTGTGGAAATACCCACGAATAACTGCACATAAGAGCTTTGGTTTTATGTTTAGGGTTTCTTTGACAAATTTATTCAAGCAATAAGCCTAAATTATAGAATAGTGTTGGGTGGACTTGTAAATAGGTATCGCTAGGTTAGGTTAGCAGGTCTGCATTTAGGATTGACACCATAGTAAGACATCTTTTCAAACGCTTACAGCGCCCTTTAATTTTTTGACCTGCATTGAATGTAAGTGATTTGCTCAAATATATGTCGTAGGTAGGGATATACTTGGTACTTATATTAACTATTACACCCCCTACCTACCCCATTTTTATATTGAGTGTTTGTCTTTCTATCGACATGAATATCTACAAATGTAATCGACGTTGTTAGAATTAAATCAAAGTAATAATTAAATGTAAAAATTAACTAGTAACAATGTGTAACCTGGGAAACAATCCCGTCGTTTGATTAGACCAATACATGACCTATAGGTACGTTGAATTCACTGATAACTATAAGGACTAAAAGAAAATTATTGATTTCTACACTGTGCCTGTCGTAGTCAATATTTAGAATTTTAGATAATGAATGCCTGTTTCATACCAATAAAGTATTAGTATGCGACAGGAATTCATTATTTAAATACTGACTACTGAAATTATTGTTGTGTTTGTTATTTGGTACCCCAACATAACGAAATTCCTCTAAGCCCTATATTGTTAAATCCTACTAGACTCTAGGGTTGTCTAAGCGTTTAGGGCAGGTAAAAATGTCCCAAACGTACTGTATGCATTTGGGACATTTGTACCACATACCATTTGTCAGAAAATAGAATTTGCTTACACAAAATTATTTTTACTGCTATAAAATGAAGAAATATGTTGTACTTTTTATGACGTCATCCAACGTAAGCATCTTTCTGTCCCCATTTGAGCGTATAATAATCTGCTTATGAAAACTTGAAAACAGGTTTGTGGTAAGTCAGGTTCTTAAAATTATATTTTTTTATATGTATTCTTTTTTAAATTTACCTGTACTCCAGTATCTCCCCATTACATATATATAGGCCCAAGGTTCAGTACAGTAGTAAATATGAAATTGTTCTTTGACATTGCTTTTATGACAGTTTGAGGCGGCCAAAGGCCATAAAAGTTAACTATTTAAAAGCCCGACAAAGATATTGTAAACATTGTTTGATTAATGGCTCCACTAAGTCGGTAATAATGCTATTGTTTTATTTTAAAAGCTTCATAACTGGGAATCGTGTCTAAACTATGGTAGATTAACTTTTTTAAAGGGCGACAGATGTTTATTTATGAATCGGCTTACAGAAATACATGGTAGAAGTTAATTATTAACACAAAATAATAATGCTTTTAATAAATACCTATACAACTGAAGTAAAAAGAAAGGTCTTGTAAATCTGATTAGTTTGATTATTAAGAAATCTTAAGTACAATATACAATCTAATACTAAAATATACATATATATATTATGTACCTACTGAGCACAAGTATATAAAGGAAAAAAAACGGCATAAAAAAATTCGTCAGAATCGCTGTCAGTGGCGAAAGTGCACCGTTAAATAGGTAAAGATAGTCCAGTTGAAATTGTATTTTTTAATGAAGATAGATATACTCGTATACTTAATTCTAAAATTATTGTTATAATTTGACCACAAAACTGCACAGCCCCCAATACATTTCAAAAATCTACTAAGTTTTTATTCTATCCATTATCTTGCTTAATTAATTGCATTTTTCAGTCCTTCGAATATCTGAATACTAAACAGTGAATAGCACAGTAAATGTCAAACACCCACTAAATAAAAACATGTTGACGTGTTATAACCATAAAACACTTTTAATAAATTTTATTAAGTATCAATAAGATAAAAAAAATGTAAAAGAATGAGGTGTAAAATCAAAGTGCAAAACTTGTTTGGCTGGTGGTGTAAAATATTTTAGTTTTTGAGGAAAGTCACAGAGGACGGAAAGAATAATTTGCAATGCAACAGTCATTGATTGGTTCAGTTGTCCCTTGTAATGGTTGGAGGTTAGGCATAGGTTCGATGACAGACGCTAGTCAAGTAAATGTATTCTGTCGTGTTACAGATTTGTTCAGGTCGGCATTAATCCTCAAAGCCGGGCAGCTAAATCAAATGTATGTTGTAATTTCTGCGGGTCAGCTTTGTTGTCCAACAAATACTGCCGAATCGAATGAAATCTCCAGTCGGGATTGGCAACTCGAGATCTCGCTTGCTAATTGTGGAGGCCTCACAACAAGTTCTTTCATTTTCACAGGTTTCTTTGTCTCATGTCACAGAGTACAGTTTGAAACCTTAAAAGACGCTCATTGTGACTGCAGATAAGCCATTCTGCATTACCTACGTCTAAACGTCGGTAGCAGTTTTGTGAAACGTAGGGCAATGATAGTCCAGCTGAACGTTGTGCAGTTGTTTTACATAACGGAGCTGTTTTGTAAAACTACTAGCGGTTTTGTAAAACAGCGGATTTTGTACACACACATGACGCAACAAATCAGCACACACCCATCACGCACACTATACATCCTTTAATTATTATATTGAAAATGGCTTCTCAAGAAGCATAGTGTGCTAACTCGCGCGCGCTTAGTCTCGATATCTCTTTCGACAGTGCCAATGAAGCATCCTCCAACATGAACCGAAAGAGTTCTTAACATCGGCGATGTATCTGTTAAACATAGGTCAATTAAACATTAACATAACATTAATTCATCAAATACGAGCATACCTACCTAAAAGTAGAAATTGGGAAAGGATATTTTTTACAAAAGATTATCTCGTTAGCAACAATCACATTATATTTACTAAACATACTTCCTTACCTATGAACTGGTCACAGTCCCAGGCTTTCATCTGATGTCAGAATTAACGACGAAAAAAAAATTGAATTAATTTCAATAGGTATTTATTTCGGCAAAAACTAGTTACAAAGTTGGAGGCAGTATACAGGTCACATCATCACCATTGAGTCCGCAAAAATTTGTTAATTGCTTGTTGAACTTTAAAAAGTAAAGTGTAACTTTAAAAAGTAAGCACTGTTTTCGATTTTATAGCTAGCATCGCATAATCAAACTAGTGTCCTCACACTAGGGAAAGTTCTATTTCGGCCTATGACGCGCCTACACCGGGTAGGTGCACCGTAGAAGCTGCGTAGCCGGCGCTACGTTTCGTAGAAGCATCGTAGGCTTCGCGTAGACGACGCGTTAATACTACATTTTCGATACCATACATCAAAATCACATACTTATTCAGGAATCATTAGTTTATCGTAGTTTTAGTTTACGTCTACCTATCTCTTTTTAACAAAATACAATTATCCTACTGAAATTAAAGAGCTATCGCTAAATAATCCAGGAATTACTTAATTGATTTTAAGCCACTCAATTAACATTTGTTATTATGTTCGGTAGAAAATAACTTAAATAATTAAAGATTTTTCTTGTGCTAGCGTAAATCTTTTAAATAAAGGACAGTGGGAAATAAATGTATGGGGTATGGGCCCACACTTCAATAGTAACATTTGATATACCATTGCATAGGGCTTTTTAAGTGGAACATTAGTTACTAATAAAACTATGGTCAAATGTTAGTACTTTCAAAGATACGACGTTTTAAAGTTGTCTCAGTCTAACATGTTCTTTATGGATATTTATAAGGTAGTAATAGTATTGTATTTCATTTTAAAACAAAAAATAATTATTATTCGTCCTGGAATTAATTGAATTCGGGCAGAGAGGGGAGCAGGTAGGGAGTTGTGCAATGACTATACACGATACGGTTTTTTTTAAGACTGCACTATACTAGGAATTTGTGCTGTGTTGTGGGTGCGTTTAAAAACATTTAAACTCACATACACAAACAGCCAGACCTCAATTACTTGTAGGTCATACAAATATTTGTTCCGTCCGGGAATCGAATCTGCGACACACAGTACAGCAGTCAATCACTTAATCACTGCGCCAACCGTTCCGTCTAGTTTGAGTCTGGGTAATGTTTAAATATTTATCTTATAAGTAAACTACTATCATTAATTGCTTTTAGGTTGGAATCACTTTTACGGCAGTATAATAATAGGAAAGTACTGACTTTTAACTTTAGTCGTAATACCAAGTTTTATTCTGCATAAAAATACACTCACTCATTCACGAGTATCTTAGTTCTATTGAGAGGTGGGCCCACCATTACTCATTGTCCTTTAATTTACCAATGTACTTACTTTGCGTAATACTTTGGATAAAACAGGCGTGATGTTATGTTATGTTGAATTAATTTGTAATGCAAAATTTTAAAAACTTCGCGGCCATTTATTTACGAGGCATGCCGGGATTATTACTGGTTGCTTAAAACCGACCCTGTTGCGAATGTTGTATCCACTGACTGGCATCCCGCCTTCAGAATTTCAGAAATTCGCTGGACTATAGCCAGCCGCATCGAGAGGGCGAAGCTACTGGATGACCCATGCCCCTCAATGCACAATTTTAATTCAGTGCCACAGAGGCTCAAAAGCCGCAATAATTGTCTTGGTTGCGTGAGTCCAGCGAAAGGCAACCCCTCCACGGAAAGATGTGATCTTTGGAAAGAACAACTTAAGCCTCCTGATATCTTTGTCAAACTATCAAAGAGTTTCTCATCCGGGCATAAGTTATCATGGCCTACTTTGAAAACCTAAGAACACTTCGTACCCAAGTAGCTAGGCCGCAGCAAGGACAACCTCGACAAGTGGGGGTTCACAGAAGGCTCTGATCTCTGATGTGTATGCGGTGTCTCTCCACAGACAATGGCTTACCTCCCATCTTGCACCGCATGCCCTGTCACCTGCACACGTGTGGACCTAATGGCTGCGTCGGCGAATGCTATCCGCGTTGCTGAATTTTGCGCCAAACTAATTTAAGAAAAAAAAACTATATTTTTGCAATCGCCACGCTAAGATTTATTTATTTAGGATCTCCAACAAACAGATATACACAAGACGTAACAGTAGGTAGGTACAGAGGGAAAAATGGAAGATCTATATATTATTTGAATAGTTTTAAGTGCTTTGGTGTAGGCCTATAGTACGGCTTGACTGCTCCGTTGGTCTCGTGGTCGCAAGCGCGACTGCTGTGCGTGGGGTCCTGGGTTCGATTCCCAGGTCGAGCAACGTGTTATTCGGTTTTTCCATTAAGAATTTCTCAGTACCTTCCCGGAGTTTGGAAGTTGGTGGTGTGAACTGGTAGTGATACCCCCGTGCCTCGGAAAGCAGGTAAAGCCGTTGGTCCTGCTCCTGATCTCTCCCCGGTCGTGTCGGATTGCCATCCCATCGGACTATGAGAGTAAAGGAACAGAGAGTGCACCTGTGTGCTCTATATGTGCATACACTTATGCACTATCTATAATATCTTCTGCGCACCTGGCTAATCTTCGTGGAGATTGGCCACTGTGATCGAAATCGGTCAGGGGATTTATTTTTTATTTTTTTCTTATATTTTAGTATAAGTTAGCTTAAAGCTCTTAAAAACCTAAAACTGATGAATCAGCAATACACAATTACCTAGTGAATATTACGCTAAAGTTGAGCTTATATTGTATTGACGACCGAAAACGTTAACTATGTATGTTATCGGATTATTATTTATTAGTATTTTGCCTTTAGGTGCATCCACATCGAAGTTGTTTTGCAACATGATAACATTAAGTAAATTTCTAAAAATGTTACGTTTTTTGCTATTCGTTGTTGCCTACTAACTTGTAAACGTTGCTCCACAAAAAGTAACTCCTGTGTGGATACACCTTTAGGATTATATATTAATATTTTACTGAGTATTTTAAACGGTAGTTTATAAAACGTGATTATGCCTTTAACGCCATAAAAATAAACCAAAGCATAATTTTTAATTATTTTAAATCTGTAACTAATGATAAAATTAACTGCGTTTCAAAGATGGCGTCATGACGTGCGCATGCAACGTATTTCCTTATGTACGGAGTGATGCATCACACATCGGAGTGGGCTGGGCAGATAACAACAATATAACCATTCTTCGTCGCATTATACACAGGAAATTATATAAACAACTTTTGTAGAGTCCGCGTATCACTGGTCAGTTTCCCTCAGTCGTCAGTTCATTTAATACGCCAGTTTTGTTGATTAGTCAGTTTCACTGATTCGACCGTTTTACCGATTAGACAGTTGTGTTAACTCGACAGTTTCCAGTTTTCGTCGATTCGTCAGCCAAAGTACAGTCGGTAGAAAACTGCACACACGTCTGCTAATTTAAATAGATATTGAGATCTATTTGATAACTTTTAGCACAGGTGACATTATTTTAATTTTTATGACACCTTATGCATTAAAATTAGCTGCCGATTTAAAAGAAATATTGTGCGATGTTACATTTAAGTGCATTCCATCGCAATTTATCACTCAGTTTTACACAGTTTTCCTCCATTCATGCAGACATGGCTAGTATCTACAGACAACGAGACATATGTTGTTTCTCTTGCTTGTTGCCTTTTACGGGAAATAAAACAATTCACTTATTATCACGTTTTCAGTGTGTTACAATAAAAACACGTAAAAACTTTTTCCCTTGAGTGTACAAAACTGACGAATCGACGAAAACTGGCAAATACTGGAAACTGACGAGTTAACACAACTGTCTAATCGGTAAAACTGTCTAATCGGTAAAACGGTCGAATCAGTGAAACTGACTAATCAACGAAACTGGCGAATTAAATAAACTGACGACTGAGGGAAACTGACCAGTGATAACTGGACTCATTTTGTATGCCCATTATTGTGTGTGTTGTATGCTACAGTGTTATTATTGTGAAATCAAAGTTTTTGAAGTATTTCAGTAAATTTATGAGCGGTTTTTGATAGTATGGCAACGCGGTTCAATGCTCATGTTTGTGGATGAATGAAAGACGATCATCATGTCAGTATGTAGGTATATGTGGACTTCTCTGAGATGAATGTATGAATTTTGACTAATTTTCTTTAACTAATGTAAATAGTGTATAGCCGTTTTACGAGATGAGTAAATGAATTTTGACTAATTTTCTTTAACTAATGTACCTAATTGGCGGATAGCCGTAGCCAAGTAAACAAATAAATAAATGCCGACTGTATTTAAATCTCATTTAAGCTTTTGTGAACACTTGGCGGAAATAATCACAGCGAATCAAATCATTTTGCACGAGATTTGTCAGCAGATTAAATTGAATATGTTTTCGGGAGTCAGGGATATTTGATAGACAGATGATATGGCTTGAAAGGAAGTGAGTAACTACTGAGATGATGGCTAATAGAAATGTATAGAAGATAAAGACATGCTCCCGAAATAAATTGGGATAAAGACAGGAGAATGGTGACGAAGATATGGCTTGAAAGGGCGTGCTTACTGGGATGATGGCAAATGAAGATGTAGGTAAGGACATGCTGCGCCTACTCCAAATAAATTGGAATAAGGGCACGATGGGTCGAGGGTAGTTGATGTTTGTATTTGATTTATATAATACTAGCTGCACCCCGCGGTTTCACCCCCATAAGTTTTGATCCCGTGGGAATTTCGGGATAAAAAGTATCCTATATGTTCATCCTGGTTATAAACCATCTGTGTGCCAAATTTCATCTAAATCCGTTCAGTAGTTTTTGCTTGAAAGAGTAACAAACATCCATCCATCCATCCATATAAACTTTCACGTTTATAATATTAGTAGGATTATTATCGGCGAATAATTCAGTAGTTTGTATAGTACGCAGTTTAGTTTAATTTGGACCATTATTTTTAGTAACTCCGAGTGTCGAGTCCATTTACTCGACAGACATTCATATCCATCACATAACAGACATCAAAATCGATTCAAAATGTTATTACGGTATCAGTTTGCGTGCCAGGTGCACGTATATTGATAATATAACGTCTTGAACATATATAAACATATTATTTATTCACACACACACACACATACATAATTATTCTGACTGATTCCGATATTTCATATGCATCTGTACCTACACCTAATCCTATCTATTTGCATATTTAAAAAGAAAGAAGGGTTCAATTGTAATCTTTTAATGTGTCGAATTACTGATTTGGATGTTTCTACTTATTTATCTTTTTAACGCGCTTTTTTTTACAAGATTTTTAAGAAGGTAATTTAAAAAAATGCAAATAATCGCACCATAGCTAGGCAAACATAATACTTTGATACAAAACATGCCAACTATACTAATAATAAAGCAGAAGAGTTTGTTACTTTGTTTGAACGCACTAATCTCTGGAACTACCTACTAGTCTGATTAGATTTTTTTTTTAATTTTTTAATCCAATTCTTGAGAAAGGTTAGGCTATTTAACATCGCGGTAAGACAATTAGGTGCCGAGCAAAACGAAAAAAAAGTTAGAATGTACGGTAAACGAAAACGAAATAACATGGCGGGTGATGCGATGCGACGGGGTGAGGCGGCCCCTTAAGAAAATTGTCGCGGACAAACTCGCAGGCAGAATCTAGTCTTAACATAATTATTGAATACAAAAGCTATTTATAAAATGTTCAGTAAGTAGGTACAGTCACGAGCACCAATATGTCAACACTTGGCAAGTTTCAATTGCGATTTTTTCGTGAAATAACGAATGCAACGTTGAAATAAGACGAATTACATAAACGTATGGGTTCGAAAATGCTATGTTCGTAACAACATAAAATTTCATTTAAAAATAAAGGAGTAAATCGCTTTTGAATAAAGTCGAGTGTATACATACTTTTGCTCGTGACTGTACACTACCTACTTATATTAAAGTTTGATTTGTTTCAAATTGACGTTATTTCAAGTTAAACAAATATCAACTTTATAATAATGTTTATTAAGTTGATTTCCGAGTGACTAGCACTATTGAAAAAGTTTTAAAAATGTTTGAAGTTGTAGCGTAAACTGAACTTTATTATGTAGGTACTAAAGTTATTTTTCCATAAACTTATATTTTAGGTACACTACTGGTTTTCACACCTAATAAACATTTCAGCTATACCTACTTAATTGTTTAACAACACAGGTAGGTATTTCTTTTTCATAACATTATTTCATTAGTTTTAGTAATTTTACTAGGAGTATGTAAGTATCTACTATACTTATAACCATGTATGAAACAAAGATAAAAGATATTTATTTCTGTAAGTAGGTTTATACAAACACTTCTATATGTCAATAATATTTGAAAAACGCGCAGAACTCTCAGAAGAATCACCAAAACAAACTCAAGAGGTCATTCAAATCAAAAACAATGCAATTTAAATAAGAACAAAAACTTTTACTAGGAATATTTAAAAAAACTGAAGCTTTTAAGTATCTAAGGGTCGAACTTTCTGCCGGGGTAGCGGGATCGTCCGAAAGGGTTACCGCTGCCCTGGTACATAAAGGGCTAAGGAAGGAACACGGGTGGGTTTTAGTCAGTAAGAGTCTTACACTCCCTTCTGCTCCACCCAGAGCGGGAGGGGTCATTTGATGATTTCCAATCCTCAAAAAAAAAAAAAAAAGAGGTCATTCTCTTTTAAAGACTTTATTATACTGGTCAGAACTAATGAGGACTATGCAAATTAGGTTCTGAGATGGTTTTTTGAGGAAAGAATCTATAAATAACCAATGATGACCATATAATAAATAATGGCGTTAAGTGGACCTGCCCAGACAGTGCACGTATGTGTAATTCAACTCAGGACTTAAAGAGCTGAAAGATTTGAAGAACAATAACAAAGAAAGGACATTTGGGTAGACGTATACACGCACTCAAACTGCCAAAAAAACATGAAATCTAACTGATAAAATACATTATTTAGCTACCTACTAGTTATAAAATCAAAATCAAAAGTCATTTATTCAAATTAGTCTGAAAATCAGCACTTTTCGAACGTCAGAATTACAAAAGACAGTGCCCCAAAAACGCCCGCCCTTCACCTTCGTATAGTTATAACTAGACATCCAATTGTGTTAAAACTAGATTCGGTATCTAGAATAGTCAATTAAAAGTAGTAGTAAGGATTTAAAAAATATTCAAAAACTGGCACATAAACTCAAACTCAAAATATTTATTTCAAATAAACCAATTACAGGCACTTTTGAATTGTCAAGGTCGGTCAGTCAAAAAGATGAAGCTAGTTGCCCATTCCAAAGCGTAGTAGGTACCTATGGAGAATAACGGGCAAGAAACTCCATGGACACTCTTTTAAATCATAATAATATTTTTTTATCAGACATTTGAAGTTGATATTCTGAATAAAAAGTACTATATGAAATCGTAGATAATTGAGTATTTCAATTAAAATCGCGAATAGCAATTTTTTTCTCGGAAACAAAATGCCGAGAACTGGACCGTTTTTGCTTGGACGCCCACAATTATATTCATTTTCATGTTTGAAATACATAATAACTCTATATTTACATATAGCATAGTTTAATAATTTAGTAAGTATCTAAGGACTAACATAAATGTGTTAGAAGTTTAGAAGAGCAATTTACGGCTTTCAAATATACCGAAATCTCACAAATTAAACTACTTAATCTATTTTATTCTAACCGAAAACCAGTTAAAATTATTTAGAAGAAAAATAATGGATGAAGCCAAACAGCCAATAGCTGTAACGGTGTCAGGTTAGCAGTAACCTAATCAACTTTATAGTCATATGTAGTTTGCCATTGATCAATTGCAAAATAAAATACGTTCACGTAAAGCAGTCAAAAGGAGTATGGATGGATCGTAGCTGGTGGCGTTCTGTAGTAGCTGCCTACTCTCATAGGAAGAAGGCGTGTGTTTATGTATATTACGTAAATACGGTACCTACCTATTAATTATATAATTGTAAAATAACCACCCTTATTATTTGGTTTCACTGTTTTAGATAACCGACACACGCTGTGATTAAGCTATTGATTTTATTGAAGTATCTTTATTGGAGCTTTGTATTATTTTTAGATGCAGGTACTAGCAACGTTTTACTAGATAAGTACATGCTTTAGACCCTAACATAGTTGGAAAAAGGCTACCCAGATAGGTAATGATTATGATGACATGCTTTAGTTGTCGCCTATGATTGAGAGTGATGTGAAAGTGTTTGTAAATAGCACATCAAGAATGAATGATAGATACAATTTTCTCAGTCTTCATAAAGTTATAGAGTTATCACAGAACTGGATTTGCATAATTTTAGCTCTGTCTACATCAGGCGTAAGCAGTAGTTGTTGCAAATATAGAAACTGCGTAGACGCTTTGTAGATGCCGCTTTTTGTCGACGTTTATCAAAATTAATTCCCGCGAAAAAACACTAAGGCCATTTGCACCACAAAATATTCTTAGCGCTAAATGTATTTAAACCATGCATTGTTTGTTTCTGTCAAACATTTGAAGATGACGTACAATCATTTAAATAAAGTTAAGTGATGTTTAAACGTCAAAAATGTATGGTTAAACAGTCGCTAATCTACTTAACTTTAAGCAAAATTTATGAATTTATGGTATTGCAGTGCAAGTGGGTCGATGAGAAGACACTGAAAAGCCATGGTTGTAGAGATTTCGAATTCTAAAAGTAACTAATTGTGCTATTTTGTGAGCGTCAAAAAGAATCCCAATTTTAAATCCTAAATCCCAAGATTAGGATTATTTTTTCGTCACGATTGTTGTGAAGTCGATGAGCTAATAGGCTTAGGTGACTCTATCGAGGGGATGATTTTAAAATTCACGTGTTTTTGAAATTTTTATGAACCTCTTTTTAGAAAGATCAAGATCAAGTATCTTGTGGTAATATTTATTTTAGTACTTATTTAATTAAAACCGGTCCACCCGCTTAAAAGTTATTACAATTTAAAGTTATAAAATCACTAAATTATTTTGTAAGTATTACGTGGTCAATGGCGGCGCCAAAGTATTTAAAATTAATGGTGTTAATATTAAAATTATTTTTTTTTAAATTGGGCATTGAAAATCATAAAAACCTGTTTTTATTTCAAAATAAAAGATTGATTCGCAGTTATTATCTGTCTGTCTATACCTTTTACTCTTTAACAGCTGAATGGATTTAGATGATAGGTATACGGAAGGGCATGACCTGGGTTAGGGCATAGGATATTATTTATCCCGGTAAGTAGCACGTTGCCGTGGAATAATTTCCGTAATCCACTTGGGTGAAGCTGCGAACAGAAGCTAATGTAATATAAAGTGACTATAATTTCACTAGATGAAGGTGTACCACGTTGTGTCATATTTTGACACGTATGGAAACAACCTTCCAAGCAAAGCTCTATTCTTAGCCCGTTCATTGAATTGAGGCTTATGTTACAGTAACTAATGCATTTATACTTGTAGTTTAAAGGTAAACTTAAATAGGTAATTACCTTATATAAACCATACGATTTAGCTAAATAGTAAATATAATAACTATTATGTATAAAATGTATGTTTTTTTTTTTATAAATAAAATAGTTGTGGCCGTTTGCTGTTTTCCGCATCCAGTGATAGTTTCATACCAACGTTATGTCTATAGAAAACGTGGTAAAGTAGGTTCCTACCACAGAACAGCTTTTATCTGTTCTGTGGTTCCTACAGCCATGGCTATTCTTTTATCTGTTCTGTGGTTCCTACAGCAAGGCCTATTCTTTTATCTGTTCTGTGGTTCCTACAGCCAGGCCTATTCTTTTATCTGTTCTGTGGTTCCTACAGCCAGGCCTATTCTTTTATCTGTTCTGTGGTTCCTACAGCCAGGCCTATTCTTTTATCTGTACTGTGGTTCCTACAGCCAGGCCTATTCTTTTATTTGTTCTGTGGTTCCTACAGCCAGGCCTATTCTTTTGTCTGTTCTGTGGTTCCTACAGCCAGGCCTATTCTTTTATCTGTTTTGTGGTTCCTACAGCCAGGCCTATTCTTTTCTGCCATACTTCCCGGCTCAGTGTGGCTTTTGTTTATAATATCCCACTATGGCGATATATTCAGCTCAAATAGGATTTAACCTTCGCCACCATTCGGTCAAAACCTTACTCTAATTGCCATTTCCACGTCTAGCCAGATGTCCTTCCCAACCTCTCCGGTCTGCAACTGCAACTTCTAGCCTACCGTTATTATTTTAAAGTATACTCTTCTTTAGTTAATAAAAACAACCATAATTTTAATCTCTAATTCAAATGTCCAACATAACACTGAACACTTTGGATACATTTTATCCGTGTCATCCTTCCCTCTCATAATTTTGTCAAGTCGTTGCAATTATCACTGGGCATAAAATTAGATGTGTTATTTTGCGTTTACTGGAATGGCTGTGTGTTAACGCGTGCCTTGGGAATGAGTGCATGGAGCGAGCAATTAATCCCGGGCGCGGCGCGGGATGCCCGGGATCCCGGCTCCCGGCGACAATCACCGACAATGGCGCCCCCGGGACCCAACTGAACAAGTTAAATCTTTGCCAACTTGCTCCTCGCGACCGCTGTGCCGCAATTCGATATTGTATGTACTATTGCCAACTTGCTGCAATGAGCCAAAAAGAGACTTTTGAGTTTTCGGTTCTTTGTAGAAAATAAAATGTACCGGTGTATTTAAAACGCTTCAGAAATATTCTATATTTTTTGTTAGCAAATATGAAGAAAGAAAGTGGAACTGAACGTTATGTCAGACAACCTATAGAGCGTTCAGATTGATGAAGAATTTTACGCGCATTTTGGGCAATTAACGTTACCTACATACCTACGTTAAATGCGTTACAAGTATTATGTTACGTTACATGAATACAATGTCAAGTTTACACATGTAATACGTGTGATTGTGTCCACAATGTCCTTCCCAACCGGCTTTCTGTATACAAAACCTTCTGCCTTTATTTGCTTTCGAGTCGTGTTTGCATAAACCTGGGGACATTCGAAGAAATAAATCTTTATTTGTCTACATTCACCAATCCTATGTCTCAGCAGGAGATTACTGTCACATTTCACGCTCAACGAGATAAATATATCGAGGCTGACAAATGACTGTCGGAACACAAAGCATGAATGGATGTCGAGAAATTATTTCGGGTGGTGTTGAAGGCTCTCTCTTGTTTATGTGGTAGCCGCGCGCCAGGGAGTTTGCAAAAAGTCGGGAGCGGACAGTAGGCGTGGATTATCAGTAATTATGTTTTTACTTTCGTAAATAATGTGACTTCGGGCGTTCTGTTGGAGTCAATTGACTCATTCAAAATTCAACCTTCATGCTGAGCGAGACTAAAACAGTTTGTAGTGAACAAGTTCATCACAAGGCATGCTATTACGTGTATTTTGTGGCACTCTGACGTCTATCATCGATCACGCAGCTTCGGAGATTTGCGTGGATGGCGATTCATTATTGTGTTGGTTATGAATGTGCTTTGTTTTGACGCCAAAAATAATAAACAAACAAAGATTAACCGGATAATGGATGACGAAATAAGGTTATTCGTAATTTTGATTTCTCTATTTCACATTTTGGTATTACTCTTACAGAACAAAAAAAAAACCGAATTAAAAAGAATTTATGTTTCCATCTGCCCTTTAGACCGTCGTACCGGGCGGCGCCGTTGATATTGGGCTGCAGGCATGACGAGCCCTAAGTGATAGTAAAACAGGATATAAAGTTGGCTTGAGCCGCTTTATGGTCCGCCCTCTGCGAGCCCTTCCACACAAATACCGACGCCTCCCGGGGGAGTGTACAGGATCACGGGGAACATTCTAACTCACCCTCGCTTTATATACTCGACAACATAGCGAGCTAAAGATACTGATAAAATAACAAATCTCTGAAATCAGATCAGAGATGTAAGCTATCAAATCCATATCACTCATCTCGAGTTCGAGTATCTTAATAACTCTTTTGGCAGTTTGTATTCGCGATACTGATAGCCGATAGCGGCCGCGCCCTCGTCCATCAAAAACGCATTACAGACGTAAACGTCTGTTACCTGGTTGTCGCCGGGTTACCTTCTTGTAAACAAGAAGGTAACCAGGTGATATGACAAGCGTTTGAGTCAACATGTTCAAAGACACCGCTATCGGTACCGAGTCGCGATTATCGCGCGTTAACTGAAAGCGGGATTTCAGCAGACCGACAAAGCCACGGACGGCGCTGATAACTGCCCGATTAATAGTTTTCCTTTCACAATTAAACCCGAGTACGTGTTCGACAAGCAATCGGTAATGTTCGATAATTTATACACTGGTAGGTAATCTTGTAAATTAATTAAATACGTCAGCTATTCATCATTTTATATTCATTTGCAGCCTACGTGTGTAACTCCTACGTACGTTAGCAAATTAATTGGCGCTACGAGCTGCTACGGCCAATAATAATAATAAATCTTTTCATATTTTAGACCACTGTGAATCCAAGCTTATGTAGTGTTCGTAAAGAAAACTTAAAACTGATGTTAGTTCGGCAGATTTTTCATTTGATATAAATAGTTACCTCCTCTCAAAAGGAGTTATAAATATGATTATTAAATGATAAATGATTTTATTTTGTAAGGTTTGTACAAACATTTTTACACGTCAATCATATTTTAAAACTATATGGGGCCGGCGTTTCCTATCTGACTACTCTGAGAAGAAAGGCCGAAAAACGAATCGACGAACAATACCAAAGAAATGACATTTGGGTAGGCCACATTAATTACTCAAACTGCCAGACCATGACAAAAACTAACCGAACAGAGAGAAACATAAAAAAAATAAAAAATAAAATGACCCACATAGTTTTCACATTCACAATAACTGAAATAATAGAATACTTAACACAACAAAATAAAAAAAAAATAAAAACTTTCAATATATAAAAAATGGAAGCAGCTCAATCCCAAGCCTTTTTGTCCTCGATATAATCCTTAACGGTATATAAGGCTTTCTGGCACAACTTAGGTTTAATAAATTATTTGAATTTATTAAGGCTTAGATCTTGAACGGGGCTTGGAAGTTTATTATAAAAGCGTATACATTGGCATCTGAGCGAGCCACCTATTTTCTTGAGCTTGTTGTAGGTAGAACAAATTTGTGTTGGTTCCTAGTATTTATGTCATGAATATCACTGTATTTATTAATATACTAACTTAGGAATATACCTAATATTATGTAATTTATGCCTTCATTCCTGATACGATCTAAATGTAGACATAATGATGTTGGACGAAATAAGTAACTAGGGAGAAACAACATTTTTTTTTGATAAAGCACTTAGACTTTTTTTCACATGACACTTTGGAAATCTCTCATTTGGTCGAAGATAAACCTATGTATACCTTTATCTTCGAGTAAATGAGCGATTCGCCTTATCATAATTCCTATATTGTAATAGTAATATGTTGTTTACTATAATAATTATTAAACACATTCACCTTTATAGTGTACAATGATTTTATTGTGTTCAATTGAAGAATTTACTGTGGGAAAGTTAAATTAATGAAGTGACTGATTAGGTACCGGTCAACAATTTGTTTTGTAGATACTTTATTATTTCTATAAACTTACTTTTGTAATTAGTGGTCCCAAATTGTGTGCGTTATTTTGGAGTAGTCAGATATTATGTTGAAAGTCTTTTGATCCTCTTCCTTCCAAAATACCGATTCGTTTTTTTTTTAAATACATCTCTGTATATCTTTATTTTGGTTATTATTCTTATCTAACTACTAATACTAACTGTTTCGTTTGGGGCTCACTGGCAAATAATAAATTGTTACATATCTGTTGATAGTACTTTAAGCTACTCATGTCGTCTCAACTTGCTGTTAACCAGTAAACCTGTTTACTGTATTACCTGGACAATAAATATTTTTATTTAGTCGACCCAACAGGCGGTTAGGCAGAAGCCTCATTTTCAGGCTTCCTTTTCCAAAATCGCTAAAACAGTTTTTGCTATCCACCCCGACCCCGTCCAACTTGCCCCGTTTTATCTGTCAGTCGGGCTATCTGAGTGCCTGTGCACCTATTTGTCCATGATAACCGAACCAAACAGAATTCGCCGCCGCCCTCCGGCGCGCCCGCCCGCAATGTTTGCCTACCACAAACAACCAAGTATTTTTGGTTAAATCTTACCATGATAATAAGCTATTTACTTTATTAGTTGCACCATAAATACTGTCATTTAACATTGAGGTTTTAGTAGTTGAGTTGTATAAAGATGTCAATCATTTAAACTTAAAGTTAGGCAAATATTTTATGATGTTTAAATATAACAATCGTAATTTCCTTTTTCCCTTCTGTGTTAGTAGAGAGGTTTTTTAATGTCAACAACATTTAAAGTAAAACAATAGTTGTAAACGAAAACAATAAGTTAATGAAGGTGACCTTTAATACCACTTATCTATCAGAGTGGAGACGTGACTAATTAATAAACGTATAATTATTATTATTCATACATGCACTTAAAAACTATGTTCTCCCATTCGAAAATGCGGCGAAAAAATGGACAGAAATATGCTAAATTTTTGACGTTTTCATAGCTGTTTGCTGTAGCACTTAGCGCCTGCTATCAAACGCCGCATCGGCTGTATCGCCGATGGATGGAAAACATCTCTGTTTGTCCTACCAGTTATCAGCCATCCCCTTTTGTTTGCTCCCCTAACCGGAAATTTATTCAAGTTATAATTTTCTGTCATTCGAGCACTTTAAAGAGTTATCTTGTAGGAGGCTTCGAAAACATGTCATCGTGTTGTCTTTTGACCCCTTGTGGTAAAGAGAATATTATCGCTTTTATTACGTTGTAAATATTGTAGAACCTTGTCGGATTGTATATTGTGTAACGATTTACTGCAGTTAAAACTTTGAGGTTAGTTACCTTTCTTTGTTATTGTTTAGGTACTATGTCTAGCGGTAATTCTTGCTTCGTAGGTATATTTTTATTTGAGAGCTGTAATCCAAAACTAAATTTTACCCAGATTCACCATCACATCATTCATCATTCATCCACATCATCGTCATCATTCGTCATTTCATTCTCATTTTTTTCCATCCACTGTGTTTAGCCACTCACGCTCAATACGCACAGACACTACTTATACAATACTCACGATTTTCCTTTACATTTCAAGTTCAATATTTTAATTTCAAATATACCTACTTATGCGAAAGTAGGGTACTTAATTGTAACAATTAATTGTAGTCTGAATCTTACGTAAAGTGTCTAATTCCACAGTGATTCTCTCGCGAGTGACAAACATAATTTATGAAGTTCTTAATACCGAGATAAGGAATATTTACACACTCCGAGTAGGTACACAAGCAGACACCTCACCTCTGTCTTAGTGGTATGTACATAGATATACGTATCTTGGTAATTTTACTCGTTGAGACATCTACACAGCAGATAAAAATTGTAAACAAAATTTTCATTTTCGACACTACGAAAAATCCCACAGAATTCCCCATTCCAGACAGATTTAATGTCTAATCTGTCTGTCTACAATAGTGTTGTAAAGTTCAAACGTAAATATCACTCAACAATCCTCCATGATAGTCTGATGATAGTGGGTTTTGGAGTTTATGTACCACACACACATTGATACCATGCGGCCTTGTGATTGTTGCGCAACTTAATTTTTGAGCTTATTTAGATGTAAGCATAATATATATAAGTAAGTATTCATCTCACAAAATCTGTTAGTTCTTTTCAACGTCAATTGATACTGAATAGCATTATAACTTCAGGCAACTCCTGCAATATAAATCATAAATTACCTTATAGTTTCTGATTTAATTAGTTAATTATCTTTCGCAGTATTTGCTCTGGTCTTGTACAAATATCAAATGAATTGCATACCCGACTTTATCTCATAATTCCTTGGTACTATTTGTCATTTGTGAAACAATAACGTTTCAATATACAATCTTGTTTGCGTATAACATGCACATAATTTAATAATAGTAAGTACGACGTCTAGTTATTGTTAGCATAAGAATTGACCTATGTATCGAGCCTAATCGGGAACCGTGGAGGTTTTTCTGGTTTTTTCTCCAGGAATAACTCTACCCTTCGATATAAATGATTTCTATTTGGTTTTGATCATGATCGGTGAAAAACGATGAGCTCGCGAAGCTCGCTCAACTCAGAGGAGTTGAGCTGCACAATTACCGACAAATGCGTGTACTGACTGCACCTGTCCACTCAATCGGTGTGGTTCTTTCCTCAAAAGACCATTTCTACATAGCGTTCACATGATCTGACCAAAATTATGTCTGGACTTTAAAATAAAGACTCGTGATCTCAGAGTTTGTTTCGGCCTTTCTATTCAGTGTAGTCAGATAGGAAAAAAAACGTCATCTAGATTTTAAAATATAATTGACGTGTAAAAGTGTCTGTATAAACTTACTGACAGAAATAAAACCATTTCTCATTTAAACGACCCGAACTTCAAAACGGTCGTGTTATAAGTTAATACATGATATTCTATTAAAGCTGAAAATGATTCTACTAGTAAATGACAATCTTATGCTAGGGACAGTGGGTTTGTCAGTCGCAAGGTGTGGTCCCTGCTTGATCCACGGTAAGCCGCGAGCGCTCCGGCGTCCCTTGATCCCGCCGCCTGGCTTACCTTATCGAGCCCTCGGGATTTGTGCCCGCACAACTCTCCCTACATTACGCTCCGCGGCTGCCTGACTCGCTACGAGAATATAAAAGACGTCTCATGAAGTAAATCGAGGAATTATATTACAATAAAATTGTAGTTGGGGCATTTGTGGGACAAAACCACGTTCGCCAACATTAAACATTTTTTAAATTATTTGTCTTGTAATTTGTTAATTTAATAATGTAGATATCAAATGACTGATGACCATATTAGCTCATATTTAAATATGACCATAATCTTCAGTACCCTTAGATTTTAAGTATGTACCTATTATCACATTATTGAAAAGTCCAGGACTGGCAAGTATTACTCGGTATTTCCATCATGATAGGAAATTCTCAATAGCCGTCCAGAGTCTGGATTTGAGCCCAGTAGAGGGCGATATGCTAGCCCCTATTACATTCGACTTAAACCTATGTAGCGAAATGTGGGTCTACTACCTAGGTCCTCTCCGGGGAGTACAGGTTTGATGTAATGTTATAGGAAAACTAGAAAGAATGTTGCAATAAAAACATTCTGAGAAAAAGACTATATAATATTTAATAGAAGATGACATTGTTGCAGGTAAAACGCGCACAAAGGACAAGTACCGCGTGGTTTACAGTGATCACCAGCGCCTGGAGCTCGAGAAGGAGTTCCACTACAGCCGCTATATCACCATCCGACGCAAGGCTGAACTTGCTGTCAGCCTTGGACTCTCTGAGCGACAGGTAAATGAAGTAAACACACTCAAAACACTTTTATTAGTAGCATATTTAGTTTAAGTAAAGTTAATGCGGACACTAGTAATGTGCAACACACGTTCTATCAATTTTCTTGCATTATCAACCTAGATGGAGAAGACTTAAAACTGCATGCAATGTGGTAGTTAAAAAGTCTAGTTCAGTACCTACTTACCAATAACAGCTCCTTTAGTTACTGAATATTTACTTTGAATCTAAAATAAATCTAATAAAAATATATTACCTAGGTTTAAAGAGAACTAAGTACCTAATACCTACTGATTCCGTAAATTTTGATTGTTCAAAAATTGTGTTGTGTTTTGGCTGTGGGTAGTGGGTATATGCTGATCATAAAGACATACCTAAACATCGTTAGTATTGCATACTGAAGTAGAATATTATGCAATTTGATAATCTAAAATAAAGAATGACTTGAAATAAAAATAATCTAGGTACTTAAACGTGAAGAAGAAGTACGTTTTCCTTTGAAAAACCACTAACAAAATTCTCTTTGTTGCAGGTAAAAATATGGTTCCAAAACCGACGAGCTAAGGAGCGCAAACAAGTGAAGAAACGTGAAGAAGTTGTGATGAAGGAGAAGGGGGACCACGCGTCATTACAGCACGCGCAACTGCACCACGCGACGATGTTACACCACCAGCAGATGATGAACGGTATGATGCACCACCACCACTACCACCAGGGGGTGCTGCAAGGCGTCCCCGAGCCCCTCGTACCAGGTGTGCCCCCCGTGCCGCTGCTGTGACCACATCAGCAACACTACTGTGGTCACAGTGACAACTTCGCGTAGTGACTTTAACCGGTGGTCCGTAACACCGCCGCTCCTTATAGAACAATGGCCCCGACAGGCCGTCGCAGTGCATCCACGATATAATAAAAAGTGTGATAAATTCAGTGCAATCCGGTGGTGATGCGTGTCGGATTTCAACATCATAAGTAGTAAGAACCTTAAAATTAATACTCCTGGGTACTACACGGTTAGTTACCTTACGGCTGTAAGGGGAGACACTTAGCCGACTTTCTGGACTTGAGGCTTTTTCTTTAATGAGATACTTGCCACTTACATTAAATGCCTCTTTTAATCTACCATTACTGAAATAGCCATCGCACCAGAAACGATTACGTACGTTATGTTTTAGTCATAATTCTAGATAACTAAGTGTTCACGCCTTATAGCTATTTTAGTACCTTTTCTTTTAAACGGTGCAGATTAATGTAATGTATTGAATTTTGTCTCTTGACTGTAAATATAGAATAACTATATTTTTATATTATTATTACAATTAAGTATTATTAAATTGATTATTTTTAAACGGTTTATTTATTTCTCAATGCTGCAAGTGCCTTTCCAGTGAGTTAATAAGGTAGCTTGGTTAGATTATAAACCTACCATTGTTTGAAGAGTTCAATTTAATTGTTTGTACTATTGTTTCTACATTGTTAACGATGCAAAACCTTTACATAATTTGAGTTAAGTCATTTTACTTTCATTGCGAATCTCATAAGTAGGTACAAGCTTTACGTACGGCAGTGAAATGTGTCATTATATTGCATGATAATGATCATCGCATTTGTGGCCTTGAGAAGTAGGTGCAAATAGTTTTTACGTTGAATGAGATTATTCCTAGTATTAAATGTTCTGTAAATATTATCTTAAATTCTAGAATAATTTATTCTTATGCCAATTTCTATAGCATAACACGGTAAAGAATTATCACTCAATTCACAAACGACGCTGTGTTGAGAAATCATAATACTTGTGTGGGTAAAATCATTATAGAGGGGTTTGATTATAATTTTGACATAAATAGTAAGATTACGATTGAGTTGATTTGTTAAATGCTGAGTTACGATATATTATTTATTGATTAATACATGCCCAGTCTGAGGAAGTAACGTAATTGTTTATCGTTTTGTTTTGTGGTAACAGTTACGTATAATATTGTGGTGCTAACAATATTCATTTTCATTTGTATTGTATCATTGTATGCCTATGTTGGACATCAGTGACATTGTGTGACGTCATAAATTGGTGATTTTTGTGCTTGTTGTATTAAAGGTTGATGTTTGAGAATCGTTTGTGGACACATGATTTGTTAGAATTTACGCAGCACTATCACGAAACACATTTGATAAACTAAATAAATTCATGTTAATCTATACTGTTGTTTTTTTTCCTGATCTGGGTACTTGGTACATTCATAACAAAAGATGTGCGAGTTTGAATAATTGCAATTAGTTTCGCGATGTTCCGGCACACGTTTTACAGTCGCGCAGATTGCTTTGTTTTAAAAAGCGGATCTTACGTGCGATCGAGGCTTGTCTTGCCGACGGCTCTCGACTTGAAGCGTGTCTATTGTGCCTAAGTCAAATAGGTATGTGGTAGGACAGCGTACTCCTGTAGTAGAAACGATAACCTCGTACTTTTACTTTATAATAAAGTAATAATAATAAAAAAAAGATATTTTTCCTAACTCCGTATTTTAACATACATTTGTAGAAGCTTATAAAAATATAGATATCCTCCTTTGTAGGAGCCTCTAAAGCTCCCAAGATCTTCAGAATTTCTCTGAGACAAATACATACGGAATTTCCACAATTTTCTTTTGTCAAAGCACGAACGCAAGGACCGTCCAAGAAAGATACCTATATTATAATTCACGTCTCGCTCTGATTTACGTTGAACCTTCAGCCGTTATGGTAATTCGAGCAGTTCGTGACAAGTCTTTTTTCAGGAAATAATCTAGCTTTATCTCTTTTACAACGTGGCAAAAATTCATTGTCGTGAAATAGACATTTAGGTAGGATAACATTGGGAATTATCGTGGTAGTTTTCATAATCGGCCGGGCCTGTGTCAAATACCTTACAGACTACCGTAACTTTGGCCATCAGGATGACATTGACACATTATAGTGGACCAGACTACCAATTATTACAGTAGTCTTACTATGGCGTTTCAATAGCACTACAGTGGCAAGTCAATGACCATAAATAATTTGTAGAATACCAAATGTCAATGACTATTCTATTGAGACACTGCTTACACACTAACAAGTTGGTTATTTTACAGAATTGGGCCCCTGGAGTTGTGCCGGTAGCTGGCAATAGACTAAACTCTGATTTTAAATTTGCTAGACTAAAATGACAGCTGCGATCGACCTATTTTGTTTACGTGACATTATTTGGTACCTATAGCTACGCGTGCGTGGTGTCAAAGGGAAAACATCTCAAAACCTTGGTCAAATTCTAGTGCAATAATTACAACAAAACCATGAACTACTTATAACAAAAAAATAGTCCAGTTTTTACTCAACACTAAAAATTACGAAATAAAAAAGTAATAAAAAAATACTAAATCGACTCCAAAAAGAAATTAACTCAAAATTATGAAATATTTTTAAGTTCGGAAATCGATGGTAACATCGCAAGTTAAATAAAAGCTTGTAAAAAAACTAAAATACAGATCCCAAGACACAGTAGCTTTGTTCACAATCCGATTAATAGTTTCGGAGAAATGCAGCACCACTGGGCTGGGTAACCAGCTGCCGAATCGTCCGTACCACCGGTGCGGTGCAGGTGGTACGGCCAGGACTTTGTGGTACTAGCGATCGAGCGTACCCCTGGCCCCGGTGGTACGCCGCTGGGTTTCAGCTGTTAACTTGAACCTACTTCAATTTCAATTTCAAACAGTCTACATAGAAACATGAATGGAACATTCAAGTACTGTCACTTATTATTACTAAAGGAAGTGTGTGCCTCAAGTTAGATAAACGCTTACATTTAAATTAGACCCATGATACTGACTTAACATCACAGTCAATATTGAGAATTATTGAGCCAATAGGGCTGCACCGTGTTATATACATATATGTACTTAGTTACACTAACTTGTTTTTGTTAGAAAGGATGAAAACTGAAATGAAACCTAAGTAATAAAACTGCTAACTTTGTGTAAAATAATAGTTATGGATCGTTTCAAAGTTGGAATGAGATTTGTCAATCAATCAATCAACTCAGCCTATCGCAGTCCACTGCTGGACATAGGTCTCTCCCAGGCTGCGCCACAACACCCTGTCTTCCGCCTTCCTCATCCAGTCTGTCCCAGCCACCGTTGTTGGTTGTCCGTCCATCTAGCTGGGGGGCGTCCTACACTGATGTGATTTTACTTTATTCTAATTCTAACACGATGGTTAACTGCAGCAGCCGATCTATTCTGTAACGATCTCACCGTGGAAACTTTGAAGTGAGCTGTCATTCCACCTGATCCCATAAGTGTTGAGCTTATTGACAGCTCACTTAAAGCTCACTTTACGTACGTTTCCACGGTGAGATTTTTACAGAATGGATCGGCAGCTAAAAAAGCCTTATTCGTTTATTTTTTTGATGTAGCGGTGCAAATAGTGATTTTAGTCCGATATCATATAACATTCGTGAACAAATGTGTTTAGGGCAGTAGACGCATTGATTGGCGACATTGCAAAGGACATTCAATTAAACCAACTGCACAAAAGGTTTTAAAAACATCGTGAGGTCATAAAAAAGCCAATAAGAAGTAAGAAACCAAATAAGAAAATCCATTTTTCTACAAAATTAAGTCTTTCTTAAAAGCCAGCAACGTTCAAATTTTTTACAAAGCCTTAAAAAAGCTTTAATTATGTAAGTAAAATTTAAATTTGAACGATTTACATTGCTCACAGTACAATAAAGTACAATAAAGAGCAGTTAAACAGCTTTAGATTTTCTTATAAAATTCTAAAGCTGTTTAACTGCCCTTATCCTCATTCATTTTTATTCGCTGGTGTCAACCCTAGAGCATGGACCATACACAGTAGGAATGTGAATGCGCTAAACGTTGAGTAAACCGATGCTTATTGAGGGCATTTCGTGAGCGGCATCAAAGGCACCGACGCCTCGGATCTTACCGCCTACTGACCCCCCGTTCCTTCTGACCAGGCTAGGAATATCGGGCATTCCAATGTATTTTAACTTATTAATTTTATAAACACTGAGCTGGCTTTAGATTGACAAAGGGAGGAAACAAAAAATTAAACATGTAGGTAGGTATGTAGCGCTTTCGTTATCAAGCATAAGCATAATCAGTCTATAAATGGAACAAAGGCCTCCTCTCGGTAAGAGGGAGTGGGCCGTAATCTACCACGCGGGCCCACTGCGAGATGGTAGATGTCACAAGTCTTCGAATTTTTGGTTCTAGGACATGCCGGTTTCTTCACGATGTTTTCCTTCACCGTTTTGAGAGCATTGGTGATGAAATAATTTACACAAAGTTAAGCGAATGTCTGGGCTCGAACCTACAACAAAATAAAATTGTGCGATCAATCAACTTATTTTAGAGTACTATGCACCTACATATGTACAGACGTGAATATTACGCTACAGTCCGTCTGTATAAAAATTGCGGTTTGACAGCGTTTGTATAGACAGTATGTCAAACCATATTTATTCTACAGATAAAAGTGATCTGACTATTGAAAAATCAGCCCTATGTGTTTCGCAATTACCCCGCTGTTTGTCCAACTAAAAAGTAGACTAGGATCAATTTTCATTGTCAACAGATGCTTTATTTATTCACACCAAAAACACACACAAATTAAATAAACAATGATGTGTGTGTAAATGAATAAGCAATGTTTTCGTAGAAGACTTACTGGTTACAACAGTACAAAAATATATCGAGAGATATGAATTTTAGTCGCCTAGCAATCTAAACAGTTTTCATTAAAAACAAGGAAGAGGAACTAACTCGAGAAATAAGGAAACACAAACGAGTGAAGTAATAGAATAGTGTACTACATAATAAATTATGACTCACAACGCTGCTACGGCACGTCGCGTCACGTCGTAGCGAAGGGAGTAGCAACAGAAAGCCTTTCACACCTATACAACTTTTTCTAGTTTTCTTCATGTGTTCTGTGAATTTTGAATCACTGTTTTGTTTTGTTTATTTTAACTTTATAAGGGAAAACCAACAGTAGTAGTATATTAAAAATTAACAGAAACAACTTAAGAATACACTTGGCAAATATACTACCCATACATTTTTCAAAGATTACAAAAGTATTATTATTTTCTTTATTTCATTTAAATACTTATAAGTATTTAAATAAAAATATATAATAAAAATATTTAATAATGTAATTTATAAATTACATTTTTAAATATTTTTCTAAACAAACAGATAAAATAACATTTAAAAATATAAATAACTAGCTTTTGCCGGCGACTTCGCCCGCGTGAAATTTTTTTGTTCCCCCGACCCACCACGTCGCATCGCATAGCCTGCCCGTGCTATTACCTACTTCGTTTTCGCTTTCTATCGGACTTTTTTTCTTTTAGCTCGGCTCCTAAGGGTCTTAGAGTGATGTTAAATGGCCTCAAGCCTTTCCTAAGCAATGGGCTACCAAATGCAAAAAGATTTGTTTAAAATCCAGCTGGTAGTTCCTGAGATTAACACATTAAAACAAGCAAACTCTTCAGCTTTATTATTAGTATAAATAAGTATTAGATTTAAATAAATGAATATTTGGGCCAAGCTCGGCTCCTAAGGGTCTTAGAGTAATGTTCTTTCCAAAGAAATCCTAAGGGTCTTAGAGTAATGTTAAAAAGCCTAAAGCCTTTCCTAAGAAATGGGCTACCAAATGCAAAAAGATTTGTTTCAAATCCGGCTGGTAGTTCCCGAGATTAACGCATTAAAATAAACAAACTCTTCAGCTTTATTATTAGTATAGATTTAGATAAATGAATATTTGGGCCAAACTCGGCTCCCAAGGGTCTTAGACCGATGTTAAATAGCTTAAAGCCTTTCCTAAGAAATGGGCTATCAAATGCAAACAGATTTGTTTCAAATCCGACTGGTAATTCCTGAGATTAACGCATTCAAACAAACAAACAAAATCTTCAGCTTTATTATTAGTATAGATTTAGATAAATGAATATTCGGGCCAACTTTGCCTTTTTAAGGAAGTTTATAGATCACTGGATTAAAAATTTTCAAATAAGTAAACAGACAGTGTCCTCCCTTTGGCTTGTTTTAAAAACAGGCGTTTGGTAAGTTTCCGTTATATGACTTAATATTATTTATACCCATTTTAGTGTTAATCCAACCTTTATTACTCTGTTTCACCCCACAAACAGAGTATGATGGTGGACATGATTTTTGAAATACCCTGAAACACATACTTTTAATTTTTTGTTTTGAGTATTAGTACATACCGAGTTTCGAGTTAATCCAACAGCGCATTTAAATTTTCCTTATCTATTAACTTAATCACCCTCGAAACCCTCCGTGAGGGGTTGTTTTAAAAACTGAAAGTGAAACTCTTTATTATTTACTGAGGCAAATACCTATTGCCAAGTTTCTAGTTTATTGACCAAAGTATTAAGATTATTCATATAAACTGTATCTTTTCAACCCCATAGGGGTGGAATTTTGAAAAATCACTTTGTAACATGGATGTTTTGTAACTTGACCCAAAGATTATTTATACCAATTTTGGAGTCTCTGAATCCCTCTCTAATATTTACTACTCCAATTCACCCCTTTAGGGGTAGATTTTCGAAAAACAACCCTGATATACGCTATTCTTGACTTCTGGTTTTAAGTATAACTATTGACTTTCGAGTTAATCAGACCTTGCGTTTAAATTCTTCCATACGAACTTTAACCCCCCCCCCCCCGTAATCCCCTTATTAACTCAAGGAATACAATTTTACATCCACAACATCATCCCCCTTTCACCACGTCGGGAGTGAAATTATCAAAAATAAACAGAAAATTTGAAGATCCTAACTACGAAACTGACAGACATTCATACAAACTTTCAATCACCTATTTTACCCCCCTTTTTTTTGTGTGGGAAATCATCAAATGACCTCTCCCGCTCTGGGCTGAGCGGAAGGGCGTGTCAGACTTTTACTGACTAAAACCCATCCGTGTTCCTTCACTTGCCTGTGCCAGGGGCCACGGTATCTCTTTCGAACAACCCGCAGCCCCGGCGGCATCGGCCCTAGCGGACCCCGTCAGTTCGTGCTGACGTCTCGTTGAGGCGCGTGGAACACAACGCGCCGACGACCCGGGCCTGGTCCTTACCGGGCGGCGAGCTGCCCTTTGCGCGGCCCGCGCCTACGGTGGCCGGGAGTCGGCTGTTGACTCCCGTCCAGGGCGTCTCCTGCGGCGGTTAGGCGCGTGAGGGTGCAGAGATTGCCTCTCCCTCACGCGCTCCGCTTCCTCCTTCGCGGAAGGAGGTGACGGCCTCCTATCCACTCTCGCTCCGTACCATGGCCTGGACCAAGGCCGGACGCGAGAGATCGCCGCCGCCACGAGAACACGGCGGGGCCCCGCCCAAGCTTGGCAGACCTCCACCGTATGCTCCACCGTGTCCTCCGGGCGATCCACACAGTGGTGACACCCTGGCGTTTCCTCCCGCTTTATCCTGAACAAGAACCTCCCGAAACAACCGTGTCCGGTGAGAACCTGCGTCAGGCGGAAGGTGAGGGCGCCGTGGCGCCTCTCTAGCCACTCCTCAAAGACGGGCCTTATCGCCGCTATTGTGGCGTGCCCAGCGCTGGGTTGCGACAATCACACTCTCCATGCCGCTATGAGATCCCGCCGGAGTTTTGTCCGCTGTGCCGTGATTTCTCGCGGCAGCGGAGTTACGCCCCGGCGTTTCGCCTCCTCTCGCCACTCCCATATGTGGGCGAGGACTTCGGCCTCCAGAACCTATGGCGGCAATCCGGCAAGGAGGCTCGCCGCCTCAGCGGAGACCGTGCGGTATCGTTGGATCAGCCGGAAACCATCCACCAACCAACCAACCAACTTTGGGACGCGTTCAACCGGCGGGCTGGTCGCCGCCTCAGGGAAACCTATTTTACCCCCTTAAGGGGTGGAATTTCCAAAAAACCCTTTCTTAGTGGATGCTTGCACTGTATAACGTATCTATGTGCAAAATTTCAAGTCTCTAGGTCCAGCGGTTTAGGCTATGAGTTGATATATCAGTCAGTCAGTCAGGATCGGGAACAGGGTTCAAGCTACCGGCGGTCAGGGCTCCAGAGAGAGGAACCTCATGACAATGCGGGCCGTGTCCAGAAGAACAGCTTTTTGAATCATGCCTTTCATCCAGCTGCCCAATGAGAGCTTCCTCAGGTGTTGGTCGAGGCTCTTGGTTATTAACCCATTGACTTTCACGACTATCGGTACAATGATCGCTGAGTCCACATCCCACATGTCGACAACCTTGCGAGCCAAGTCGAGATACTTGATTTGTTTATCTTCCTCGGCTTTCACGAGGTTCTCATCCTGCGGGACGGTTATGTCAACAATCATTGTGCGCCGCTCTGATCCATCACCACTATATCAGGCTTATTGGCAACAATAGTCCTGTCAGTGATGATGGATCGATCCCAGTACAATGCGATATTTCCATTTTCGAGAACTGGGTCGGTAATAATGAAGTTGTAATATGCTAAATGTTCTTTAATGTTCCATCAAAATGTAACACGCTTTTATTTATTTCTTATCAGGTTTAAATTATTTTAACTTTTTAGTTCTTTTTATTAACATGTAATAAAAGCTTGTTTTTAAAAAGTTTTTTTTGGTTCTAGTACATGCTGCATTTCTCACGATGTTTCCTTCTCCGTTTTGAGAGCAGTGGTGATGAAATAATTTACACAAAATAAAGCGCGGTTGTTAACACTGAGCCACCAATACACAAGCCCTCCGTACTATTCGTAAATACTGCAACTTTTTTAAATCAGGGTCATCATTAAAATGAAGGGAGGCAAAGATATGATCAGTTGCTGGTGCTGCTTCAAAATGTTGATTAAACTACCGTACATAGTCGACACTTTCTGAGTTCCGACCATTGTACTGGCTAACTGACCACATAGTCGCTGTCTTCCACTTCTCTTCGTATTCTTCTTCTTTTCGTATTGTATTTAAACCTAAACACATCAAGCTTTAAAACCTCTTTGGTCAATATTGGTCAGTTTAGGAAAACCACACTAAGAGCTGATTTTTCAAACGACAGATAATTTATAATCGTGGAATAAGATTGACGTCTGACTTCAGCCAATCAGGCGAACCAACGCGAGATTTGACGAATCAGCGGGGTAAGTGCGTAACACACTATGTAGTAATGGCTTACATTTTGACAGTTCAACAACATTCATTGCGCTATTTACTTTGTTGAGCAGACAAAATTTTCAAAGATATGAAGTAATTAATTGATAGTATGTTACGCAATTAGGGTGCTGATCAGTAGCACTGATCTGACTTAATCAGACTTTTGGAAACTAGGGACAAAGAAAAAATACAACCCACTTTTAAAATTTATTTACACCCGGCCACGGCACGTCAAAATGCATTGTGTAGTTTAAAAGAACTAAGCGGTCACATAGACACACGAAATGAGACTTTGTTTGTTCTATTTCCCGGAGTTTGTTAGCAAAAACAATGCCAACGAAAACAAGTTGGAACAAAAACAGGACCCATGTTTCCCCAGTTACAATGAGTACCTAACTATGGATTTCGGTGTATCCTTTTGGTTGACAATGCAAGTGACGTGTTCAGGGAGCTAATCGTCAGAATGGATGCCACCATTTTTAAGAAGAAACTGGTAGGCTTGGTGTGAGGCTGGTACTGGCGATACTTTATGTGAACAAAGTTTATGGTCAAAGTTACATAAATAAGTATGAATTAGGTAGTTTATAAGACATATTTTTGTCTGCATTTATTTTAAGTTTCTGCTGATAACTTCACTTAATTGATCAAATATTTCAGATACTGCACTAATAAGATTGTTGTTATTTTCTTCTTAATAATTAATCATTAATAATTACATAACATGTAAATGCAGTTAATAATTTCATTATAAACTGCATTGACAGTGACACGTCAGGAATTGAAAATTCATAACGTTTCTAAAATAAGAGTTCCAGCAGGGATTGAGATCCAACTGCATTAGCCAGTCTGAGTCATAGATATCTGGGTACACGAATGTGAATGTTTATAACATGAGTGTGTACTTGTGGGTGTACCCGACCACCGCGACGTACAGTGTTCTCCAAACAGAGCCTCACAGAGGCCGTTCATCAAACAGAGCTTCACGTGTTTGCGCTCACCCTGCGTTTGTTTGCCCTTTGACAGCAGTCTCACAGGTCGTTAACATGTCACACCTAACTGAACGTACCGTGAACCTGGAGCCACTTTAATCATTGCATTAAATCATCACACACGTCATTAAACTATACAAACAGAGACTACACATGCCGGAAATAGTCGAAGAACAACATCCATGCGTGTCAGATTCAACGGTCACTCTGAAATGTAGACTCATAAATTAGTAATAACCTTGACGCAAAAATTACAAGACTCTCAGCTCGTTTGTGTTTAATTGCTACGGATCAACGATTAAATGTGATTTCCTTGTATTACATTATAGAAAAAATATCACATAAAACTTTGAACAACACGTAAGTAGATAAATAATCAGTTGTTATCGCGTGCATTACATTTAACTAGGTGGGTTTAATCCACTTGATTTGATATCTTGATAATGTCTGGATTATCGGCGAACATGAAAGCGCCTAAATTAATTTTTAATCCAGCTTTCCCTCGGTGACTTGGCCGTATCTTGTCGACGTAGGCACACAAGTCGTTGATACGAATCGTACGATATCAAGCGTACCGCTGCGCGCGCACCGCAGTGTCGCGCACCACTGCCATAAACTACGGTGAAGACATGTTCATTATGAACCTTAACCTTACCAATATATATTAAAAACCTAACTCAGCTTTATGGTACCCATATTTTCTCATTAATAGGCACACCATACTGTGTCAGATTGACATTGAAATTGTAATAAATAAAAACAAAGAAATGGCAAATAATTTAATCATTGTGTCAGTTTAAACTTAATTATTTAACTTAAATGATTATGGTCAGTGGTAACGATGATAAAGAAATAAAACTATACAATGAGTAGATAGACAAGAAATATTAAGATTTATATGTATAAGGGGCTGACTTTGTATGTCTGTAAGCAAGTTCAGATTTGGAACCTTGATACGTTTTATTTATTTAAACTTTTCGCACAAAAAGGTACAAAGGCGGACTTAATGCCATAGGCATTCTCTACCAGTCAACCAAGTTTTAGCCTTTATTTATATGTAAGTAAGGTCTTACATTAATTATGTACCGACACAAAATGTTACGAATGAATGACTTTCCGATACTTATCAGTATTACTGATATAAATAGTGATCTACTACCTCCAAACTTCCCCTGCGATATCATTAAATTATTACCTGTTACTGATGCCTACGTAAGACCTGCAAACTAAAAATAAAAACTTTAAATTATTCTTTTAAACATGGCTATTACTGATATCACGTAATTTTGTGTGTAAACTATAATCTAGCAAATACAATCTCTACTAATCTATGAATGGTGCCGAAATATAATTCATAGAGGATTATTAAGTACTCACAAGTAGCGGTAGACAATTATCTCTGCTATATTTTTCATCATAATAAAAACTTATGAGCTCTGAAATGTTTATCGTTTTCAGTAAACGGTGCAGTAACTTTTTTCCTAGGTTTAATTGACTCCAAAGAATAAATATACCGATTGTTTCCTCTACTACCTAGATTATCGTCAATAAATAAATAAATAAATAATAAATAAATATTCCACAACTATCACACAACGCCATCTAGTCCCAAGCTAAGCAGAGCTTGTGTTATGGGTACTAGACAACTGATAAACATACTTATATATTTCTAAATACATAAATATTATAGATAAATTACACCCAGACACAGAACAAATGATTGTGCTCATTACACAAACATTTGTCCTGGGTGGGAATCGAACCCACGACCTCCGGCATAGCAGTCAGGGTCACTAACCACTAGACCAACAGGCCTGTCAATCTTCTGCTCTTATCCCTATTTATTTGGAGTCAAGCCAGTGTCTTCTACTGCCACTAAGTATATACAGACGGCAGCACAACGAGCTACCCGAAACTGTCAAATTTTCCCAATCAAACTTGAACCTAATGCTTTAGTGATAAAGTTGAAAATCTATTAAAGAAATTTGAGCGATCGTAGTAGCTTGATGTGCTGGCGTCTGTACACCTGTCAACCGTCATGTCAGTATTCAACCCCTTTTCTGGCAGTTTCACACATCATACAGCCCATTCAACGTTTAGGGCGAACTTCGCCGATGAAACTGAACGTCTAAACCGCGTTCAAGAGCGGTCAGTATCATTGTTGGGGAATATTGGCACTATTGAACGCGGTTTAGATGTGCTGATCGCGTTCAGTTTCGGGCGAATTTCATCAAACTTTTATAGCAACCTAGAATAAGTCTCCTCAGAATATATTTTGAATTTTTGACAGTTTTGCCATTCTAGAACTGTCAGACGTCAAGTTTAGTCCACGAATAAAAGACTTTGGTAAAACCAGCCCTTAGTCTTCTTTTCTCCTGTCTACTGTAAAAAAAAGTCTTTGTTTTTTAATAAAATATTTTTAAAGTAGGACTAGGAAAACACGACATTGAAAATCACGTTTAATTCAAAGACCAAAGACCTTCACGTCACCTTAGTAACTCGGATTACGTCGTCATTACCTAAGTTGCCAAACAATTGATATCATTTTGTTTATGTTATCTCCTTAATATCACGTATTATTTTATCATTTTTCAAAGGTATATATTTAGCTTAATACCTTATTAATAGTACTAGCCTGTTACTGTGCCACTGCAGGGCCAAGGCCTCTCCTCATACCTACAGAGCAGGCAGGAGCATTGATCACCAAGCTTGCCGAAGACGGGTTAGCGATTTCAGACTTATAACTATCCCCTTTATTCATAAACCATGCTTTAAGTTAAGTAGTGATTAGCAAACTGTTTATTTTCATTGGCTTAAAATTAAATCTGAGTGGTTTAGGGGCATACAGACAGAAGAAGGCTCGTACTAAGCTATTGTTTTAATCTTACTAGGCCCAAAAAATAAAAGAAAAAAAAAACAACCGAACCAACAATTTTTTTTTCTCTTTGTGGCTATGGTAACTACCCCGCCCCAATTCGTATAGAACTACATACTTGCTATGTTAACAATGACGGGACGGTTGACGGGAAGGTTTATAACATCATCAACAACACCAAGTGCATTAAGTACGTATTATTGAATCGAAAACGACCGCAGCAAAGTTAATAAAAAGTATATGGGAACATCGCGGAAGCTTCTTCTGTTACTGTTAGCCTGCATCACCCCACTGCTGGGCAAAGGCCTCTCCCCATGACTTCCAGCTCTTTCGATGCAGGGCTAAAGTAGACCACTTGTCGTTTGTTTGGTCCAGTTTGTCCCGCCATCTTCTACAGGGTCTGCCGCGACACCTTCTAGCTGTGTCAAGGCTCCACGAGGTGGTTATTTTGGCCCTTCTTCTTTTGACATAATGAAAAAATTATCTTCATAATCGGTCTAAAATTAATAAAAATATCGATGAACACACATAAAAAAATTACATACACGCGAACATAGAACCTCCCCTTTTTTAGAAAAGTTCATATTCTAATATTTTTGCTTGTACAGAACATAGGTAAACAGTCCAGTGTCGATATTAATAAAATGAACGCTATGTCTTGCCGTCAACGGCGAACATGTTCTAGTCGATATTCAAGTTATTGAAGTCGGTAAATGAATTCAAACTGAAGTTTATACGAGTATGCATTGATAAGTAAAGGAATATTGTCTTGAAGAAGTCAAATCTGAATTTGTTATGAACTACAAATGAATAAAAGAATATTGATCTAATTTTATTTTAGTACGTACGCGGCGCTACGCTCTCGTGACTGGAACTCATTAGCTTTATGGTTATTTTGATTAATTCAATGAATTAATATAAGTTTTCCTGTACAGATTTAATTTTTGATACCAATAGAGTGGCCTCCCTGTAGCGCCGCTTACGAGGCACCACCAACAGCCTTATGATTACCACATTGCGAAGGGTTGATTGCGTTGTTGTGAGGTATTGGAATACCGTCCACGGATCTGGAGGTGCCCTTTTTAATGTACTCACATCAACACCGTCTAGGGATATTTTGTATAAAGTTATTAAACTCAAAAAATACTGGCCAGTTTTAAATTCATTTGAAGAAAGCTTATTTTGTAAACCTTTTTGAACGATTCTAAATTTGAATTTGAAAAAATAAATTAAAAACAAAAGACTTACGCGGCATAATGGTAGCGAAGTCCGAAGGTTTCATTTACCTACAGTAGTTTTTGCCTATTTTTTTGTGTCAAATTTAAGTTTTATAACAAGTTATCGGTTAATTTCGAATTAATGTTATTGTGTGCATCATGCAGCGGCGCCATTTAACGAGAGAGGAATTGTTAAGGGCAGTAGGCATGCTCCAAACTGGGGCTACTCAACGGAGTATTGCCGAGGAGATTGGAACAAGGCAAAACGTGATATCAAGGTTATGGTCACGTTATCGTGCTACTGGTGATGTGGCTGAAAGACACCCAGGCGGGAAGCGCATTACCACTCAACGACAATACCGATTTTTGCAAGTTGCCGCGAGAAGACATCCAAATGTTACGGCCATGCAGTTGGTTCAGAGGCTCCAGTCAGAGCGCCAGTTGCTTGTGAGTGACCAAACTGTGAGGAGAAGGCTGCATGAAGCTAACCTTCATGCTCGCAGACCGCTTCATACTCCAGCACTACGCCGAGGAAATCGTGGACGACGACTAGAGTGGGCTCGTGAAAATTTGCTCTGGGAAGATAACCAGTGGTCTGTAGTGCTGTTTACCGATGAGTCCCGGTTCGGTTTCCATCCCGATACACGTAGAGTACGTGTTTGGCGAGTTCCTGGTCGTGAGAGCCGTCTGCAACATCCTCAGGAAGTCTATTCATACCACGGCGGGACAATTATGGTTTGGGCGGGAATTCGTGTTGGTGGAAGAACCGACCTCGTTTGGATCAGAAACACCATGACGGCTGAAAAATACCGTAACGAGATGCTAGTACCAATAATCTACCCCCATCGACTACAAATGGGCCAAGAATTCACGCTCATGCACGATAACGCCCGTCCGCACACAGCGAGAGTGGTGACGAGCTGGTTGCAGGAGCACGACGTATCGGTCTTAGGCTGGTCCGCTCAATCGCCTGACCTAAACCCGATAGAACATGCGTGGGACATGCTCCAAAGAAGGGCTTGAGGAATTTTCCTGCAAACATTGCGACAGAAGAGCAACTTTTTTTGCATCTTAGCCGGACTTGGGACAATATACCGCAGCAAGACTTTTTTTTTTTTTTTTTTTTTTGTGGATGGGAAATCATCAAATGACTCCTCCCGCTCTGGGTGGAGCAGAAGGGAGTGTCAGACTCTTACTGACTAAAACCCACCCGTGTTCCTTCCTTAGCCCTTTATGTACCAGGGCAGCGGTAACCCTTTCGGACGATCCCGCTACCCCGGCAGGCTTCGGCCCTGTCGGGCCCCGTCAACTACGCTGACATCTCTTTGAGGCGCGCGTGGAACACAAACACGCCGTCCGGCACGGGCCTGGTCCTGATCGGACGGAGAGCTACCCATTGCTCTCCGCCCGCAGGCCCGCAACCGCAGCAAGACTGGGATAACTTAATCCAAAGCATGAAAAACCATTGCAGGACCGTTATTAACGTCATGGGGTGTTTTACTGTCTACTGATTTTTCACATAACTGTTAAAAACAGATTAATTTTTCCTTATTTTTCACTTTTTCTTGAGAAACACATTCATTGTTAGTTTTACCATTATTTCACGTTTTTTCTTTATTTGAATAAAAATTTGTTTACGCAAAAAAAAAATAGTTTTCTTTTGTTCTGGAGTGTAGTCTGATAAATGGGCTTTATAAAAATATATGCATGTTGTATGTTATTTATAATAAATTTTGAGTAAATTGAGTAAATCCAAAATATCCCTAGACAGTGTTGATGTGTGTATAATAGCTCAATAGTATTTTTTTTTCAACATCTGCCTAGCCTTTTCCCAACTATGTTTGTGTCGGCTTCCAGACTAACCGGATGCAGCTGAATACCAGTATTTTACATGGAGCGATTACCTGGTAATATGATACCCTTTGGTAAGACTGGTTGTCAGACTTTTGGGCTACTCACGACCCGTAAGTAATGACTGCCAAAGATGCATGAATGACAGTCGGGACCAACGGCTTAACGTGCTTTCCGGCGCACAGAGGGGTCGCTCAGAGCGGGAGAAGTCATTTGATGATTTCCCACCCAAAAAAAGGGGTATTGCTATGTGGAGATGGTCACCCATCCACGGACTAACCGCGGCAAGCGTAGCTTATGTTATCGTAGCTTAACCTGATCGATCGACCCGTTCAGCTGGTATTACTTAGCCACAAGCCCTACGAACTTAGTTATAAGTATTATTGACTAACGATTTATGGAATGTAAATTATACTGAAATCAAGAGGAATAGTAAATATGTACCCTCTACTCTAGCTAGCAGAACGGATTGCATTTACAAGCTTATTTTTAACCAACTTCTGCCCGCGACATTGTCCGCGTGAAACTTGTTCCCCAGACCCACTCGTACTTCGTTTACGCGCTTAGCGTTCTTTCTGATTTTGTTTTTCTTTCTTCTCGCCTCCTAAGGGTCCTAGCCTTCCTCAAGAATTGGGCTATCTAATACAAAAAGAATTTTGCAAATTCGACCGGTAGTTCTAGAGATTAGCGCGTGCAAACAAACAAACTCTCCTTTGCTTTACTATCAATAGTTGATGTCTGTGGAATTTATATTTTATTTAAACTTTAGTTCAAAATAAATTCGGCGGCTTTCTCAAACAGAATACATAATATTATTATGCGTCGTTTTTGCTACTTTCGCCCAACAAGTTGCTTTGAGAAGTTGAGACATGTGCAATTCACACTGAATATTAAACGAAGCGCTGTAGGTAGCTTTGCATTGTAATATGCATAAAATTTTAAGTAGAAGTAGCTTAATAAAAAAAAACTACATGGTTGTCACTAAATTAAAGTTATTTTTAAAAACTAACATAAGAGGAGGACGTGACATCCAATTTTATTTGTTTACATGTATTGTGACTTTTTATTTTCTTTTAAAGGTTGTATTTCAATAAATTAATTTACGAAAAATAAATAAATCTCTATGTTGTTTTATCGTTACTACTCCCTCGTAGAATTTTAAAACATAGGCCAAAAAATATGAAATAGTCATCCATTTGATACTTTTCCAATATGTTTTCGATCATTTTTGGTGTACTTATACCCTACACTTAAAACAGTCGATGATACTTTTTTTAAATGTTTCCAAATAAGGTTTGTAGATAGTCGTATTTCAAGTAAAGTGTAAACATTCATTTCAATGCAATAACACTTTACGAAGCGATTAAGTTAATTTGTAGGTACCTACAATTTAAGTTGACCAAAATGTGTTCATTAATATACACGGTTCACATCCAGACCAGATTTTATTCGAGATACCTACCTAATACGGGTCACTTTTAAAGTGGCATCGGTTATTTAAGTTTTTAATAATACCAGGCATGAATATGTGATGCGATTTGACGCGGACCAAGATTTATATTTATAGCACTTTTAATTTACGACGGGTAATAAAATACGTCGAAACTCCGTCGATCGATAGCCGTGTAGGTGCCCCTGCCTACCTGACGATTGCGTTGTTATATCAAATAAATACAGGTCTCTAACACGTACAAATGTATTCATTTTATATATTTAAAATTCGTTTTAATGTCGTTTGGGGATCAATATAAATTATTTGTAAAGAAACTAATTTTGAAATGTGTTTTACGTTGGTTGTTTTGCTCTTACGTGAAAATAATCACGCAGAAGACATTTTAAGGTAGTTGCGTCATTAAAGTAAGTGGATTTGTTGCGCCATTATGGCTAAAATGATAAAGGACGATTGACGCGTGTTAACGATTAAACTTTACGGTTTTGTTCCGAGAATTGCAGGTACAAGTATATCTAGATATTGCAGGCACTAACATATACCCACATAGATAAAATTGTTAACTTCATGTTATGTTACTTAAATCATGAAACAATAACGAAAGTAATAAACTTATGTCATTTTCTTGCTTTATTATTTTACTAACGTATTTTGTTTACCTACTACCTACACCTGAAAATTACGTAGATCGTTACATTCGAACTGAAATTAAGTAAGTAGTAGACGTACCTACCTACGCACCTTGTCATTCAGAGGTAAGACGGAACCTTAGATTATTATAGGTTGACCTTTATTCTCAATAATAGAGCATGATTTTCAGAGATACCATAATTAATCATTATATTCAAATTTTAAATTTTACGCAAAATAAAAAAAGTAATTCGATTTAAGTATAGTCTATGTTCAGAAAATCTTTCTAAGGAAACTCAAATATGTTACTTAGGAATACCTTTGGATTGTAAACTACATTTAAATCTACACACAGAGAAGATTATCTCCAAAGCATACCAAATGTACAGCCTTGTCCTGAGAGCTTCTACTGATTTTAAACGCCCAGCCAAACACACAGCCAGTACATACTTGCAACTGTTAAGGTCCTTGGTTCGCCCGCAGCTGGAATACGGATGTATAATATGGGACCCCTACTACGAAAAATATGTTAAAGCAATTGAAAGTGTTCAACGTAAATATATACGAGTTATGCAGTATAAATGTCATCTCAAATCCCTGTCTTATGTGGAGTCACTGAAAAAGTTCAAATTGATCACTTTGCAATCAAGACGCCTACTACTTCAAACCATGATGCTTCACGGATTGGTTTATAATAGGTAACGAACTAATTAATAATATTTCATATGTTGTGCCTAGAACTGTAATCAGATGGGAGGTGCGTGCTTACCCGCTTTTTGCAACGACTAACCGAACAGATGCTGGTGAGCGAGCTCCACTCCGTCGACTAGTTAAAATTTATAATAAGCACTTTTGTCATTTAGATATCTTCTTACTGTCTCAAAGCAATTAAAAAAAAAAAATTGATAGTTTGTGAGCTGGTCAAAAACAAAATCAAGTGTGATTAGTAACTAAGCTAAAAGTTTAAGATAGGTACCTGCTTACTTAGTATTTAAATGTAATTTGTACTTACCTATCTAATTAATAATGTACACAAGTAATCTGTGGAAACGTCGTTGATTGTACATTTACCCATATGTCTAGATATATACATATATATTCCTTTTTGTATAACATACTGTACAATTAAATTGTTTGTTTTTCCCAAATAAATAATAAAAAATATACATATATATTAACTACTTACTAAGTACTTCAACTCTTATGTTCCTGTGTCACTTATTAAGTAGGTACATAGTAGGTATATTGTTCATGTTATAGGTACATGTATTATCATCTTCATTTCTCTCAAAATATTTTCAAGGTTAACAGTGTTTGAAAAAGTAGCCGACAGTCATGTTTAACGGTTCATTTCAAACTATTGTTGCAATTAAGCATAATGTTAATGTTTTAACGCCAAATATAAACAATGTACGTTAGAAAAAATTGTTGGTCAAAACTACGCACAACTTTTCAGCACGTGGTCCTTTGCAAAAACTAAGCAGACGGGCGGCATCTCAAAGGGAATCATCCCACAAGGGCGTCCGAGTCAAAATATGTACAAACCCAGACCGTAATGGCCTAAACAATAAAAAAATGGATATCTTATTTAAGTATTAACAATAAGCGGGCCTGCGTTTCGTGCGGAGTTGCCCTGAACAATGGTGAGTTTTACGAGGTCGTAAAAGCATCGTCTTTGTCCACGATTCGGTCAATAAACGTACCTGAGCGGAGCCGGGCTGCGCGCCTATAGACACATAATTGTTTAGTAGAAATTCAAATTGATCTCTCGGAAAATTTTAGCTGCCTATTTCTACTCTATATTATTCAACCCATTATGTGATCTGAGTTATTTATGGAACTTCACACATTCCAAACCAAATGTCTTATGTGTTACCTATTACTCATAGGTATATATGTACCTATAACTGTGAATATCACGTTCACACGTTGTGTTAAAAAAAACACGATTAAAGTTTTAGAGACGCCGTGTAAAAAAAAGTTATCATATTTAGGTATTTGGTTCAAGTACTTTATCATATTTGTTATTTTGACTAATCATCATTAGTACCTAGGCAAATTCTCGTAATTTAAAACGTTCAAAATCTAGTCGCAGTCTCATCTCGGGGACAATCAATGTCAATAACTTATTAAAAATGTAGGGAAATTAGAGGTGTTTTTGACAGATTGAGGCTGAAATTAGAATGCGAACGTTCCTTAGAATACGGGAATTGCCCCTCTGATATCTACAACGGCGCCGATTCCCTTATTATCAAACTAAACTAAATTTAAATTCAGTGCATCGTTTGTTTTTCTATTTTATTAGGAAAAGGACAGAAGATAAATATTAGTTTAGTCCTGTCAAATTAGTCAGCGCCTGACGTAAATTATTGACGTATTTTTGTAGCCATGTTTTTAAACATGTCTTAACTGTCTATGGAGTATCTTAATTTGACAGGACTAAACTAATATTTATCTTCTGTCCTTTTCTTAATGAAATAGAAAGAAAAAGATGCACTGAACTTAAATTTAGTTTAGTTTGCGAACAAGGGAATCGGTGCCAATCATCAAAGAAAATTTAGTGAAACTAAAATACCTAATCATTGATCTACGCAAAGTGAAGTGATTCAAAGCTTGATATACTAATTTAAGACGCAATTCTATCAAAAGTAAGGCGACTTCCACTAAAATTAATAAAGACAAAGTGTAGTTGATAAGAAAATAAATGCAACAGATTTCGGAAAATTAATAGGTACATATATACCTACTGTACATCTTTTCAGTAGTGCTTAATTTTCCTGTTTGCACCCGGACCCCAAGTCGGCTTTGCTCGCTTCTCATATTTAATAATTAATTTTAATAATGTAACTACTATTTTGCTATTTTAATTATTATTTTTGTTTGTCGTAAATATAAACATACCTATATTGCATAAAATCCAGAACCTACTGATTGGGTGAAGACACTGGTCCCTGTAACACAGGTGTTGTGACCAAGCGCAGGAGTCAGGGCTTCACTTTGTTTGTACATCTTTTTTATGCTAATAAATTATTTATTGTTCTTGGAATTTGGATTTACCACGAAACATGCAACCAAAGTTCTCGTAGAAACCGTACTGAGCACGACAGAACATTTAGGTAGGTAGTTAATACGGGCTGATATTCGCAACTCCACGACAATGCGCGATTTTGCGTAAGGGTGGGTAATCGATCATTCGATCCACCCCAGCTCCTCAAGGAAGGCCAGCAACGCCTTGATGTTACTGACGTCTCACGTCAGAACAGTTACAGATACAAGTTAGTCGGTAACTGAACAAAGGTGGCTCGTACCTGCCCGCATTACTCGCTTCGCCGCCGTAAAGTTAGTTTCAACCCTATTGTCTAAAAGCTGCGAACTGCTGGAAAATCCCTTGCAATCTAAAAAACCCATTGTATTAATTGTTCAAAGAGAGCCGCCACAATGCAGTGTGGACGAGTCAAAACCTTATCGACACTGTAACAGATAATTGAATTAGTTGTTAATGTTGTTATGTATATTCAAGTGAAGTAATCTTTTTAGTGAGCGTTCAAAGAAGGCGAAAGTCAGCAGGGTTTGCTGTTTGCGTATGAGCCTAATTATCCGCAAAGAAATGCTTAGGAATTAGCTAGAAGAGTTGAGCAATTTGTTGAAGAAGCGTCTGACTTTTTAAGAATTGAGCAGTTCGAAATGTTCTCGAATTAGGCATTCATTTGTTTTATTTACCGGTAGGTAAATAAAACAAGTAGTAGAAAACCGTAAAGAGAGGTATCTCTTTAGGGTTTTCTACTACTTTTATTATTTTTTGCATTTCTCGTATGAGTATTTGCGTAGATTTCATTGCTGATGCTTATCCTAAGCTAATAAGCATCAGTTTCGGATGACATGGAGAGTGAGTTACTAACTTTTTCATTTGTTGTATTTCTAATCTAATATTGTTTTCTTAGCACAAACATATTATCTTTTCAGCAGTAGGCATGGCGTCCAAAGTATTATGACAAATGTAGGTAGGTACTATAAATTATAGTTTATTGTCGTCATTCATAATAACCTTACGATTACACTTTATTACGCATGATAAAAAATACTTTATTTTTACCTTGGCGCAACATTGATTTTGGCCAACGCATCATGAATAGTTTGATGGGTTTTTTTAATGTTCGTAGCACGACCGCAAAGGATACGCGATACCCACTTACGTGCACCTTACAATCAAACGTACAGATTCGTTTACAAGTACATAGTTACGTCAGGAAAGGAAACCACTTAAAATTTAATAAGAGCAGCGATTATGTGCCATAAAAAGCTGTAAATGTGTAGTTAGCCGGGTTCCCTGACGGTGGGCAATTTGCGGCGCTCCGCCCCGAGTGAGCCAACTACCAGTATCCATGCCCATAATTGCAAATAATAAGCAAGCCCTTACAATACAGCTATACGTAGATAGACGAATATAACTTAAACGTTTTAACTTAAAATCATAAGAAATATTAGGTAAGCTTTAAAGCGATTATATCGTAAGCATTTGTAGTCTGCCGATCTTACTAACATCTAAGTGGTAGTAATAAGTATAGGCATATTCTCTTCGGCATGAGGAGGTTGCATCCATTAAGGCTCTGAAAGTGTTCACCATGAAAGTTAGTATAAAATAAAAAAGTAAGTCGCTCTTGAGTCACATAAATATTCCTTGCTTTACGTAACAACTACATAATAATTGCGTAACATACCTACTTGCAATCACAATCCGAAGGATTTTGAAGAAAATTCATAATAAATAATAATCCATTGCTTCATATGTTTGAAAAATTTGTCTGCTCGACAATTAAGTAAATAACGCAATGGTTATTGTTCTTCTTCCTCTTCGGCACGACTTTTCTCAGAGCTTGTTGGCCCAAAACTTCACCACTTCTACGGCATCGTCGTTGGCAGCGCAGAGGTCACCTCGACTGCAAGGTTTGAGAACATAGTTTGCGACATAGCTCCACAGCCACACCCTGAATTGTTGAATTAATATGTTTATTGGTATAATTGACTTCCAAGCGGGCAGAAGTCAGTGTATGAATATTTTGTAGTAAATGTCAGTAAGTAACAGTAAAATGTATTTTTTGTAGTTGTTGGGTAGAGAAGAAGCAGGCATAGTCCACCTGATGGTAAGGGCCCTATCTTACTAGGAAATATTTCCAATTACTTAAATCAAGTATCTTGACGTAATATTTATTTTAGTATTTATTTCATTAAAACCGGTTCACCCGCTTAAAAGTTATAAAAATAATTAAGCTAATAATATGTACCTAAGTATTACGTGTTCAGTGCGTTGAGGCCTATGTCCAGCAGTGGACAGCTGAGTTGATTGATTGATTTTTATTGACGTGATCAATGGCGGCGCTAAAGGAAACTATTAAAATGAATTATTATTATTTTTCAGTTAGACATTAAGAATCATTAAAACCTGTTTAATTTAAAAAAAAAGATTATTTGCATTTATTATCTGTCTGTCTGTCTGTTAGCTTTACACGCTTTAACCGCTGAATGGATGTGGTAATCGGTATACGGATAGATGGATTTATAAATAATAAATAAATTAATTAATTCCTCCGAAGAATTCTTCCAATAAAGCCATCACATTACAGTATCTAAAGACTAAGAGTATATAAGGCTTATAACTAAGTAGGTCACAATAGTTTTAATTCTCTGACTCCTAAACTGGGTGATTTGGATGATAGGTAAGTATACTGATAGGCTATGACCTGAGAGGCTATTCTCGTAATTTTAAGAACGTTCACAGCCTGAATTTAAACTCAGTCTGTCAAAAATCCCTCTAATTTCCCTACATTTTGACAAGTTTGTGACATTTGTTTGTCGCCGAGATGAGAGTGCGACTAGATTTTGAACGTTTTAAATTACGAGAATTGACCTTCTGGTTTGGGACATAGGATATTTTTTATCTCGGTAGCACGTTCCCGTGGAATAATTTACACCATCCAAGCGGGAGAAGACGAGGCCAGAAGCTGGTCGGTTATAAAAAAAATCTGCGTTTCATAGAAAAGGGCTACGCAGTCAAAATTTGAACACCGACGTATAATTTCAACACTAAGGTGATCAGGAGAATCATGTACTGAATCTAAGTACCAAAGTCAAAAGTCAAAGTCAAATCATTTATTTCAAATAGGCACATAAAATGCACTTTTGAACGTCAAAAATAAAATTGATTCTAGTCGCCCCTTCCAAAAGGTAGTTTTCGTATGGAGAAGAATGGGCAAGAAACTCCACTGTTACTCTTTTAAAATGTTTTACAATATTTTGCATACATTAATTATATAATTATATGTGAAGACGATGCACCTAAAAATTAAATTACTTTACCACAATAAGTAAAAGAATTAAAATGGATTAATGAATCCATGACATATAATCCATGAAATATAAATTAACTATGTGATAGATACATGGTGCTCATATATTTACAAACATTCCAAAAATAAACGATTTTCATAAATTAATAAGGAGTAATAAGTCCGGGTGTGACTTTAAGTAATTACAGAAGGTATGTAAAACAATGTCAAAGAAAAAAAAAAAAAAATACAATTACATTAGCAACCAGTTTGATTTTGTCTAAACTCTAGAGATTGTCTTATGGAGCAGGACCAGCATGTTTCCAAGCATTCTTATCTTGGATATAATCCTCTAATTTGTAATATCCTTGCTTACAAAGTGTAATTTTAATATAAGTTTTAAATTTTCTTTCATTTAATTGCAATATTTCACAAGGTATTTTGTTGTAACATTTAACACAGTACCCCATAAAAGATGTACTTATGTACTTTAGATAATCTGAAAAAAAGGTTGATCTAATTTATCTTTATTTCTAGTATTAAAATAATGTCTATCACTTATTTTATTAAAAAGATGTTGATTTTTTCTTACATACATATTATTTTCATAAATGAATTGGCAAGGTACCGTCATAATATTAACCCTTTTAAATAGTAGGTACCTACCTATGGTAACAGGTTGCCCTTATAGTTTTTGTTATAGTTGTAGTGTTGTTGTTGTTGTTGTTACAGTTTTTAAGTTCTTAATTTGCAACACTAACACGCTTTGCCTTTGAAGCCTGATAAATTAATAATAAAATTTATATTATAATATTATTAAAACTTTTCTTGATTTCATAACCAAGCTAAATTTTCATTTGAAATAATAAATTGTTTTAAAATATCCACTTTGTTTCTAGTCATGTAAGTACCTATTATACTGCTAGGAAATATTATATTAGGTAGGTACATTATTTATATTGTTCCACGTTCATTAAAAAAGCTGTAGGTAACAGGCATAGACAGATACATTTCTTTTTTGTTTTCTCTTAACATCTGCCCGGTAGATACATACGTGTATGTTGTCGTGTGTACGTTGTGAATTCTCACTGACTTTGTTGCATTTATATAATGGTAGTACGTACATACGTTATATAATTATCAGCGGGATACTTACTTTCTATTTCTTTTTCAACCTTAATTACTCTGTGGAAGGAAACTAGTTGAATGAAGCTGAGATAAAAAAAATGATAAGTACTAAGATTGTTGGTGAAGCAACAGACTTGATGGTCGTGTAAGTACGGCTGCATCCTACATTTTATCATGCAACATTGTGTTCATGCAACTTAGAAATACAGCTAAGTACCTACCTACTCTTAACGCCCTTTCACCTCCTAGTGCGGAAATGATTATAACACTTATCTTAGATCTTAATAAACATAGAGGGTCTGCGAACAGTTAACCATACTTTAATGTTGTTTAATACTTGACCTAACAATGTTTACCGAAGTCGTTGACAGGTTCAACTTCGCCCCGAGAATCCTTTTTGTAAATATTTAGGCAAGGGTGTTAACAAATGTTTATGTTGACTTTCAAACATGATGTCTTTTGAAATAGATACGTTTCTGTCTAATTACTACAATAAAATAAGAAACTTAAATTTATATGTTTATTTGTCCAATAATTCATTATAACTTTACTTTCTGAAAAGTCAATATTTATCCAGGAATCGGGTACACTTCAAAACAGTAATTACTATCAACATAACCACTCGGGAAGGAGAGTCGTAATACCTACTCCAAGTTTATCGTTACATAAACACACACACGTACCTACTCGTATGATATAATATATCAACGCTGTCCACGTGAACGCTGATATATAGAGGGTGATATTACAGCGAGCGGCCAACAAACAATAAGGTGTGATAAGCAGATTCGGCGGCGCTTTTCATGTGTCGCCTTTGTCCGAGTGTAATCCGCCGCTCGAGGCGCGCCGCCCCGCGCAGGCGCGCGCGCACCGCATCGCCCCGCCTACGCGCTACGAACTGTAGGCTTGAATACCTCTATGCACACGAAATTGAGTTATCAAAATTCTTATAACCTTAGGTTGACTTATTTTAACCAGAAATGCTAGTTCGTCAGTAGGTTTTTAATGAATTATGCTGATTATTAATTTTATTCATAGATTTCTTATTTTTCTAAATGTTTTAATTTTGCTTGTAAATGTACCTATCGATCCATTTACAAGAATTAATAATATCATAAAACCTCTAAGACGTGAAAAAGTTCACGGCTCTAACTTCTAATCCAGAAGCTGAGTTGTATACTTAATTTCCTTCAATTAACTTTTACAACCATATTGTTTTACGACAAGCCTAATTAGCTTTATACTGCTGCAATTATGCACAAATATCGATATCTTTCTAAACGAAAAACCGCAACGTTTATTTATTATATAATTTCGCAAACACGCTCCTTTTTATAATGTTAGATATAATTAATATAATAGTTTATATTGTAACTTTTGTAAAGCTGAAAACAGTTATAAAATAAATAATTAAATACCAAAAGATGGCATCAGCACCGATTCCCTTGTTCACAAAGTAAACTAAATTTATGTTCAGTGCATCTTTTTCTTTCTATTTCATTAAGAAAAGGACAGAAGATAAATATTAGTTTAGTCCTGTCAAATTTGTCAGCGCCTGACGTAAATTGACGTATTTTTAGTAGCTAAATCACGTCTATACTTACTTGCTATGGAGTATCTTTGGACAGGACTAAACTAATATTTATCATCTGTCCTTTTCTTAATGAAATAGAAAGAAAAAGATGCACTGAACTTAAATTTAGTTTACTTTGTGAACAAGGGAATCGGCGCCATTATCCACCCTATTGTGTCTATATTGACTTTAAGATTTCATAAAAAAATAAAAATCTTATTTCGTGGGTAAATGCTGATGGTAGCTGTAGCATCCACAGCATACTTATACCGAGGACATCCGGGATAGTTGCGTAACACACTAACAGTAGCAATGGCTTTCATTTTGACAGTTCAAGAACATTCATTGCGTTATTTACGTTGTTGAGCGGACTTTTTCGAACATAAATGAAGCAATGGATTAGCGATATCCATCAAAATCATTGATTAACTGATCGTGTGTTACGCAATTAGGGTGCCGGTGTGACCTTAAAATACTTTACTGTTTTAAAACTATGCTTTGAAACGAATTGAAACTATAGCTGCAGTGTCAACAGGAAACTGTGCCTAAGGACCAGTTACACAACTATTTAGAGAATATTGATAACAAAAATACTTAATACAAGCTTTATTTAATTTTATTTAAGCTTAATGTAGATTAATAATAATTCAACCCAAACCAACGAGTCGTAATAAATAACTTACGAATCTTGCTCTATTACTTACTGCGCGACATGTTTATGTCACGTCTAAGTTTTACTTTATTATATTGCTACATTAATTTTGTAACTCCGACTCGTAAATGTACGTACTAAAGTCTTCATATATTTGGTCATTTTAACAAAGCCTTTATTGGTGTTTAATTAGCGGCAGTACGTGAATGCGACCGCGCCGACATAAATGTAGATACATACCTACGTCGAGACAAGTCATGTGTGTCAAGGCGAATCTCTGTTTACGGTGTTTACCTCGGAGCTAATCGGGCAATCGAGCACAATATTGAGTCGCTAAATCCCAATAACGTTCGTCATTCACCAATTTCACGGGTCGTAATTAGTTGCGACGCCGCGCCGACTGATTGTTTTAAAACTAGACGCGTTTGACGAACAATGATTGGTGCGTTTAGTGCACGTACGGCAGTCCATAAAAAGAGGTGACGCCGTTTTGTTCCGAGCTGCCTTTTTATTGTGCACTGTATAAATTTATGGAATCATCATCGAGTTGTATGGACTCCTCTATTCGTTCGCAGCGTGGGTCCATAACCATTACGGATTGTATTTTGATACACATTTATTTACACTTGTTAACGTGCCGTAGACACGAGACTCTTTCATTGGAACTTGTTTTAAATTGCTGCAGTTCATTCATCCTTATGATGTGTTACAACTAGGCTGTTTTGGTTGCCAATCAACTGTGTCTTAGACACAAGTATATATAAAGAGATCTTCTACTGACTTGATTTTTGTTTTCTGTTTAAGTCTGTTTATTTAATTCAATAAATTTATATATATCTATGATAAGAAAAAATTCGAATGCAGAAAAAAGTTAATAACACGGCTACACAATTTAAATGATGATGATACAGTTACTTTTGCAACGTGTGACTTAATAATAAATGATCTAGACTCTAGAGTGATGTTATTCGCTTATTTAGTCACTCCATGTACACTCAAAATCCGTCTCTCTCACACACACAAACACACACACACACACACACACCCCTCAACACACCCTCTCACACACACGCACAAACACACTCACGCACTTATGCAATTGATCGTATTCTCTTTCTTTCTTTATTTTATTTTTTATTTATTTTTTTGTTTTTTCTCTTTTTGTTACTTACCTATTTGTAATTTATAATGTAAGGGAAGAGCGGAGCCTTCAACTACAGGCATTGCTATGCCTAAATGGAGACTCCTCGACATGCAATGTCCTAAGCCAAAATGATTATGTAATAAACTTATTTTTTTTTTATTTTTTTTTTTATTTGCCGCAGACACGTAATGTTTTGTATTACGAGGTTACCAAGCAGTGAAAACGTAAGAAGCGTGGTGCTACGCAACAGCATTACTTCGGATGAGACCATATTTTTCTTATTATATTCAAATAAAAATCGGAGCATCTATATCTTAACCTACTAGAAAAGTAGTAATTGTTGGTATTAATAATATCGTGGTAATCATGAAAATATTCCATGAATGAGTTACAAAAGTTTGGCGTAGTCCGTAGTCTGCTACGATGTGTTACACAGGACGTCTACGGGCTGGTAAAAAAATATCTTCTCATGTGTCTTTCCTGACAAAAGCATTGCTAGAAGTTGATAATAATATGTACTTTCTTGTAAGTAACCAAAATCTCTTTTGTAATAAATTAATGACACAATGGGCCTATGCCCCGACTCAATTATAATTTTAGTAGTATTCACAAGCGACCGCTTTTAAGACGAATATTGAGATGGTTGTCAAGTGTTTAGCCATTACTTGGTTACCGGTCTTTTTTCCCAAAATCATCCGAGTTTGGTAAAAGAAAGCACATTTAGCCGTCGGTTCCATTTTATGACACAAATGACAATTATTTGTGTCTTAAGATGGGACTGAATGTCCTGATCAAGTAGATTTTTAGGTTAGGTAAAAAGTCATCATTAAGTATATTAAAAATGTATACCTGAGACCTGGACCTGAAATGAGACCTGGTAAGAATTTTAAACAAAGCCGAACTGAGACAATAATCCTTGACGAAAGTATGGGTTTCGTCGCACAAGAGATGGGGCAATGAATATCAATAAGGTGTACCTACCTACTGTTCGTTGCCCTGACTTTGAGGAAACATTTATGAAACTGATCAGTCTACTTCCCTAGGAAAACCCTTGATAACTTACTGTCCATAACTTTTATTTTTAGTTTGAACGCACCTTTAATGTTCATTATACGTTTTACATTTCTGATAATTATAATGCCAAATACCTAGTACAAATACTGTGAAACTGTCCGCCTCTATCGGAGCAATGCATTAGTCCAAGTCCATCACCAATGAACTCAGACAGTCAAAGACATTTCTCAGACAGATTCCTATAAATTATAGGAATACAATTTATAGGAATCTAAGCTTAATTTCATTAAAAAAAAAGTGTCACTTTTTTTTTTTTTTGAATGGCGTCTCGCTGTTCAACCTGTGAGGTGGTCGTCTTGTGGATGCCTCAATAAATTAAGGCCTCAACCAGGGCTTAAAAAACTAAGCGACTACACGCTAAGGGCACCCCCTTGTGGGGTACGGACCTCGGCTTAGGGCGTCGCTGGGAGAGGGCAGCAAGGCTGGCTGGCCGGCTGGATCGGAAATATCTTGTACACTTGTCGTGTATCGTTTTTTTATACAATCAGTGGGTACTGTAATTGCATTACGTCATTGCCTAATGGGCAATGCCCAAACTCCACCAAAGCGGAGATGGGCGAAGATGTGCGCAGCGGAGAGGATAAGAGATGCCTAACAGTTCGGGTGTATCCACCGAAGCTGTGCGGAGATGCACACCCATCCCTACTGACTCAACCGGAGCAGAGATGTGTCATCAATATCTCCTCTCGTCTCCACTTCGTGCTGTCGCCGTCGCCACTTGCGGGGCACAGCTCATAGCTCAAATCTCTTTTTTGTTAGCGCTAAGCAAATATGAGACATCTCCTCTCCTCTCTGCTCAACCGTATCTTACAGTACGAAATAGTAAAATAGCAAATCTATGCAAAGTGGAGATTTTTTAGCCCTAGAGAAGAAACAGAGTTCGTCGAGTTTGTAATTCCAAACATGCGGAACGACAAAGTCAAAACTTATTAATAAAGTCCTTAAAACAGTAACTTAGTGCGCTTAATTGTTGTAAATAAATATTTTCGGAGAACAATAAATATGTTGGCACACGGCAGCTGTATATAAGAGACATATGTGCGTATAAGTATAGCCGCGGGCGAGGGCTCGTTATTTTCTGGTCAATTGCCGCTTTACGGCGCCCGCGCATCCTCGCTTCCAATTACTGCCCAGCCGCCAACGCAATAAAACCCACTTCCATACTAAATTAGCTTATCTACCAAATAGCAGCCTACTATTTTCAACTTACACCCTCAAGAAATAAGTTACAAATACGAATAACAGCGCCAGCAGATACAGTTTATGTGATCACGCCAGATGCAAATTATGCTTAGGTAAAACGTGTTTGTTGTCCGTCCCGAGTTTTATTTTTTACAATTATATCGGCTTGGTTACTTGGAAATGCATTCACGAGAAATCGGAGAGGGTTTCGTGATGTTTAATAGGCTTAGATTAGAAGTTAAAAGCCGGGCCGTGGGCCGAGGGGCCATTAAATGGTTCTCAGGACACGGCCATATGACTTAGCTCTCATTAGGTGAATAGTCAGAGGAGAGCAAAAAACACGCTCCCATATAATCTTTATATAACACAGGCCTACTTTATTTACTATAAGAATCGTGAGATCTTAACAATGGATGTGCATTCAATTTTCTCGTCTGTCTCATATACATTCCAGGAATAACGATTGTGTGTGAGTGAGTCTAGACGCCCCTGTAGGTTCTCTTTATAGTTGTTTTATGAAATAAGAGCCCCTGGTAATTAGTGCTAAAAACTAATACAGTTTTACAGTATCTGAATGTGCACGCATTTTGCCGATAACTGAACTTAATTAGGGGGTGATAAACTTTAGGTAGTTTTGCATGAGCAATTAAGACGAAATGCCGACAAAGGGCTTCGGGGCTTTGAAGTCGCCGACGACTGCGTGCAGCATCCGCTTTCTCCTGTAGATAAGGCCGGATGTGACGTGGCCTTGCGCCTGCACTCCGACGGGACCGGGACATGGCTTTTCACGATTACTTGATACATTCCAATGTTGGGATAAAAAATGCCTCACTAAAAAGTTTGTACTACGGATAAATAAGTGCATGCGTCATCTAATGAAAGTTATGGACCGGTCACTAGTTTTATCTTTACACTTTGACTGTTTACTAGCGACGACGCGACGACGCGATGATTACCAACATAAAAGCTAATTAGCAGCAAATATAAGTGCCTTATTTATTTACCTTCTGATTCATACTTCTGTACATAATCCATGCTACTGAATTCGTACGGGATTTATGAGTGAGGTAGTTTGGATTCGCTATCAGTTTTACGGCGCATTAAATTATGCAGTTTAAGCTACATGCATTTTTCGAGCAGAAGTTCGTCGTACAAGGAGGGAAGCAGTCAACAGTGGGGGAGGTAGAGGGCGGTAGTGGCGGGGGCGTTCGGAGCGGGCCAATAAAGGCCCGCAGTAAATCCACGTAATTTAGAGCGGTCGTAAATTAAAGTTCCGCTATAAAGCCGGGCCGGCCGCGTACCTGCCGCGCCCGCGCCGCGCCGCCGCCGCGTCACGCACCGACCGCGCCGACTCCGGCTCGTAAATCAGCCGCCGTGTGAACTCCGCACATGTCCGAGCGAGTCCTGCCTCCACAAATAAATTAACATTCTACTATCATTACATAACGACCTCCCTAAGCAGTACCACCTTACTAACTAACACGTATTGCGTATTTTGAAGACAGCCTTATCTGGCATCAACCAGCATGACTTGCAGCCATAGGTACTTATATAAGTTTGTGTATTTACCCGTGTATAGTATAGAATAAAAAAACTGATTAAATATACCTACTTTACTCACCATAGGTAGGTAAGTAATCAGCTCATAAAAAAAGAAAATGTAATAGGGTGCTGATCATAGCAAAACCATTTATACCGTGGTAAGCAGGACGCTATGGAATAGTGGGGTCGCACAGTTTCAAAACTTTCTTAAGGAGGCAAGTTTTCTTTGTTCGCGTTGATCTTCTTTTGGTAACAAGAGTAGATACTATAGAGCCGGTGATGTCGGTGTCACTACTTATGTATAGGTATAGCAGGTGAAGGGCGGGAGTTTTGGGGGACTATCTTATGTAACTTTCATGTTCAAGAAGTGCTGATTCTCAACCTACATAGTTTGAATAAACGACTTCTGATTTGATTTGATTTGATAGACATTTGGATTCCCACAAAAAAACTTTTTAAGTCCTTTATTAATTATTCTTTAGTCTAGACCAGGACTCGTCAAAATGCGGACCGCGGTCCGGATCCTGACCTTTAGTCTTGGTTTCTAGTAATCGTCTTCCAAACCGCGACATACAATTATTTTTTTATATGGACCCCCAACGTAACTAATTGATGATCCCTACTCTAGACCAAATAGTATGCCAAGTTGCCGACGTCTGACTCATCTGCCTAGCCTCTTCCCAACTATGTTGGGGTCGGCCTCCAGTCTAACCGGGTGCAGCTGAATGCCAGTATTTTACATGAAGCGACTGCCTATCTGACCTCCACAAGCCAGTTACTGGGTAATACGATAACCGCTTGGTAAGACTGGTTGTCTTCTGACGACCCGTAACGACTGTCAAAGATCCACGAATGACAGCCGGGACCAACGGCTTAACGTGCTTTCCGAGCCACGGAGGGGTCTTGGTATATGAAGATGGTCACCCATCCACGGACCAACCACGGCAAGCGTAGCTTAATCCCCGACCCGTGCGGCTGTTCGTCTGACTATTAGACAAAATTGCTAGAGGAATGTGGAAAGAAGACGAGAGGAAGTACAAATTACGAAAGGAGCTGACAAGTTGGTTAGTTGAAGTCTGTACTGTGAAACTGAAGAATTCAAGAAATTACAAGAGAAATGCATGTTTTTAAGATTTTTTTATGAATCTAAACTCAAAACTTTCTAGAAAAATGCTAAAGCATGAGTTTTGATTCGATTTAATACCAAAGAATGAAATCTGAACACGCAAACTGTGACCGAACAGTAATGCACAACTAACTACCTACATATCCTATTAATTTTATGTATTTTTCTATTATTTTAGTACTCCCTAGAGCAGGGGTTCCTAATCTTTTAAGGTAATGGAACAATCCCCAAATCCCTTTTATTTTATGGAATCCCAAATCAAATGATTACAAATCAAAAACAATGCAATTTAAATAAGAACAAAAACTTTTACTAGGAATATTTAAAAAAAACTGAAGCTTTTAAGTATCTAAGGGTCGAACTTTCAATCGACAGATATTTTTTATTCGTGTAATAAAGTTGACGTCTGACAGATTTTGTATGGAAGAACTATCAAAAATTCAAAATTATTCCTCGGATAAAATTATCTGGCGTTGGAAAAATCAGCCCTTAGTGAAATTATGAAAATTGAAATTATGAAATAAAAACTTTCTTGGCTCTAAATAATGTGAAGACGTAATTGCGTCACTGTTTTATTAATTAGCTTTTGTCCGCGACTTCGTCCGCGTGAAGCAACTTTCTTAAAAAAAAAATCCGTAAGAACCTTCTACAAAGTATTAGAAAACTTAAAAAAAAGATGGATGAAATCGGTAAAGTCGTTCTCAAGTTATGACGTGACCAAGGGAAATAGGGATTCATTTTTATATAATTATATAGATTTGTTTATAGTTCGGTATTATGTCCGACAGACAACTGTCGGACGCGTATGTATGTCCATATGCACGCAATCTTGACCTTAATTTGTCTTTTGTGTACTTAAGTGTTTTTTTTGTAGAGCTGAAAAACCTGTTTTACAACGATACGTTGTGACAAAAGGGAGCAAGGTCTTTTTGGCTACTTCAGGATTTTCACTCTTAACACCGAACCAAAACTCGAGAGACACAGAATTAAATGTGTGTTTTAATGTGAAAGAACTCTGAAGATCTAAATATTAATGTTTCACAATCCAGGACGGTTAGCATCCTAGGTTGACTACTGATGATACTCGTAAATGGTAACCATTCGATATCAATGTCACTTTCCGGAAAGTAGTCTCACAGTGATTTCTGGAGATTTACTGGTGTGTAAACATTCAATGTTATCCTTTTATACACAGATACTTAATCCATACATTGACATTTTTTAAAGACATGACAATTTGTCTCTCTCCATAAATATGGTTGTTGATGTTCCCTGACAAACAGTACCTACCTAGTTATTTCGTTGATCTTTCTAAGAACGATAAGATAATTTTTAAAGCCATTGCTCATCACGGAATACCTACATCGAAGAAATGGTTACAGCCTTAGACATGTTTTGCCCCATTTGGGAAACCTTTAGCTCGTTACGAAGTTTATATAACTTGGCCAGAACTTTACCTCTTGAAAGCCATCGGATCTCGGTGTGCAAGAGGAATTATTGGTTTTAACTACCCTTCGCACACTTTTTTGAACAAACTCGACTAAAGGGGAAGACTTTTCACGCGATCTTTACAGCTTCATCAAGCACTTTCTTTAAATCAGATGGCATTTTTTTAACTACAACTTCCATGCAAAATGCAATGCAACTTTACAGGAAAAAACATTTCGCGGAACCCACTTTAGTAATCTCTGCCATAGAGATATGTTGTAGACACTTTTTTAATTTTTCCCAACTTTATTTGTTAACCATCTACAACAACAAAAAATAATGTAATATTCTATTCTATAATTTTGTCATTTATACCTACATATCTAGATTATAGAGCCAATTAACATTATGAAAATGCCAAAGGTAGTTAGGAAAATAATCATAGGTATAAAATTCCATCTTACTATGAGAACTATTTACTGAAAACATGTTTTTGTTACGGGTGAATGTACTCAAGAGGAAACTTACAATAACGTTACGAAATTAGATTTCCCTTACTGCTACGGATGTCTGCAATTGCTACACTTCTTGTAACTCCACAGTCGACTTTCGATACTTTGATTTCTAAAATCTATATGAATTGGTATTTTATATTCTAACGATCAAGCTCACAGACACTTGTTCTTTTCTTTACAATTGCCTGTAAATATATACTCGATAAAAACAGAAACTGCCAGTTGATTCTTACCTATTATATGAAACAAGACGAAATGCGTGGCGGTATAGAGTTCTAATGCGTTGATTTATACCTTTGTGAATATTACTATACTGGGTTATTGTTGAGTAAGGGAGATTACTGTAGAATAGAGCTATACCTACGTGATTTTAAACTTGTTACCTAAGTTCACACAAGTATAAGTATAAAATTGCGCTAAGGTATACATGAACAGGTAAGAGCGCGCAAGTATAAATCCACATAGTTATCTTTGTTATCAATGATCTACGTAGCTATGAGTTAAGCGTTTTATTATCTTGATAAAGACATTCTTCACGATTATCTGTCAATGTTATAAACGCTAGGAAAACTTTAACAACTGTAGGTTCACGTGGGCCGTGTCATTCTATACGGATTTAGTGAGTCGTTTCAATACCCTTATTGGTATAAACCCCATGAGGCCGTGACGGAGCGGACATCACTTTACGATTACTCACATAAAGGAACACATTATCTGTTTTATCTTACCTAAAAGTCCCTAACAAAGAGATAAAGGTCCTAAGTTTACCCGCCGCGTGTAAATAAATTATTCAAAGTATTGTGCAGGGGCAGCAGGGCGCGCTCGGATTGTCTAAAGTAAACTTGGGATATATTGTGGTCCCGATCGTCGCAGTAAATCACTCACGGCAACATCACGTGTTACGTAAAAGGGTTTTATAGTGGGACTTGCATCCACGTCGAGATAACACATTCAAATGTCACTAGGTAATCATTATATGGCTGTTCTGTACAATGTAAATAAACTGAGCCAATGTCAATAAAAGCATAATCTAATTGCGATTTTTGATGTTTACTAAGTTAGCGTTATGTAGGTACAGATAATTTTATTGCATTTTACTTAAGACAATACGTAACACGGAAGAGATTAGTTCAGTCAAAGTCTTATTAGCTCTGTCTTGAAAATGATCTCTGTAAAATTCCGAACGCCTTTTTCAACTTGTGCATGACGGGGTTATGTATCTGTTGCCAAAATATTGAACCAAAAATGCGTCACATAGATACATAAGCGTACGGGCGCAGGTACAGCGGTGTGCGTCACGTCACGTGTGCGGTGTGGCGGCGGGCGCGGGCGGTCGGACCGTGCGGCGCGGCGAGTGCACCGCGTTCGTGCGGAGCTTTGTTATCTGCGATCAGGCCCCGCCCCGCGCACAGCCTGCCGCGGACAACATGGCGGCCGCCGCGCCGGCCCGCACTCTTACACCACAAAATAAATAGACACAGAAGGCCCATTCCAAACAACGAGCGAAAACAGGCGCATGCACACAAAGACACGTATGTAATGCGATTTCAAACTACGGCAGACGGCATTCCAGTCGCAAGTGCATTTAACATTCGCTGTTCAAAGACGAGTTACTATTGTGTGCCTGTGTTTTCGCTCGTTGTATAGGGTCCACCTACTGTACCGATCTATTCCGTGGTCCCGCAGTCCGCACGTTCCGAACGCCGGACTGCCGCCACTCGCATTTATGGTCCTAATGAAAACCACTTTAATTAATTCACAGCAATCACATGCGCCGTGCAGGCCGCAGCTTTTATGTTTATTGTTTCCATATCATTTTAAAGCACCACATTTTGATTTCTCAAGAGTGTCACCGTCATAATGTTTTGTTTGCTGAATGACTGCTCTGTTTATTAACAGAGTAAGTATTATTACGATTGTCCAATTGTTATTAGGTACGCAAGTTTTCACTTAATGTTATTAGAATCATGTTAATAGCTCTGCTGTTTTCATAATTATTATTGCGTGCCGCAGCAAGGCCCACCTACATTTTCTACCTCTGTAGAGTATAGTTACGCAGATAGGATCTCATCATCACATAATGCTATATTATTATACTTACGTTGGGGAATAATTATTCCACGTTTCAAGACAACATGCTATGTTGCATGTAATTACATATTATTTGCAGTCGTCAAATAATTTTATCTGATATTATGCTACCTATGAGTAGGTAGATCTTCTGGCGTCGATCTTATATCCAACATAAACTTTCACCTAAGAAAATATGATTCTCAAATTCACGAGAAAAAAGGAACTCGGTTTAACCTTTAGTCCGTGGGTTACAAGCGTTTATCTACTAGTTGGTAATTTTTGTGTGGGAATCTACACATACATAGTTGAGGCGCTATGAACATTGAACACAGTTTTAGCAACAACGATAACAGCAGTCTTCCTATTCGGAATATGTTTTAATGATTGTATCTGTTCTAATCTATAGAAATAGTGAAAGAGATATTTGCAATGCGTCTTTAAGGTCTTCGTGCTGCTACTGCTGCGACTAAGAGCAGCTACGCTGCGTTAAGAGCAGTTACAATGCGTCTACGAGCGGCATGAGCTGCTACGCAGCGTCTACGAGCGGCTACGCTGCGTACCGTCACCGTCTGCGCTCTGCATAAAACTCCAATGCGAAGACATAACTACCTACAGTGCAAGTTCTGAGATATCTGATTAATAACAGTTCAAATATTTTATTTTATATATTTATTTATATTTCAGGTCCTTTTTAGGTGAATATTAACTCCGTCATAGTTCTCTCCTGAACCAGTATTGGCCAGCACGTCGTTTAATTAGTATATACCTAACTTCTGTCGTTGCTGAACATTGATGCACGTAAAACAACCTATAGGCATAATAAAATAAAGGTCTGTCGAACGGTAATTTCCATCGGTGACCGTTCTTAGCTAATTACTTATAAGTTCTGCAAAATCGCTCTTTGTGAATAATGGTGAAAGAAATTAGTAGACATGAACCTCAAGGTATGTACAGACAGCGTACTATGTGGGGACCCCTCATGTTCTAAAATTTTATACTGATAAGTAATATTGAATTAGTTATGACACTCATATCGGATTCTTTTAAAAAGAGCACGCTTTGACGTAGATTTAACCGCATCGCCCAACGTCACCAAACAATACCGTCAGTTTTGACCAGCTAGTCAGCGAGCACGTAGCGATTGCGATGAATTTATGTAGGTACTTACATACATTCCTACATAACATTCATAATCAGCCTATAATGTTCCCACTGCTGGGACACAGGCTTCCTCCACCGAGCCTGAGAAGGAGTGCGCCGTAATACACCACGCGTGCCCAGAGCGGGTTTGTTAATATCACATGTGATGAATTTATTTAGTAAATTCTACCTACTACCGTTCGTCCTACTTTATTCGGTATTAATCTAAATGACGGTTGCTATAATTTGAAGGTCCATACACTTATTTTAACAACTGAGTTAAGTTAAAAGTAAAGATTAGACTAGGTAACGACTACAATTCTCATCAAGTTATAAAATGATAATAAAAACAATAAATAAAAAATACTATTAGGTAAAAGGTTTTAATTAAATTAAAAACCAATATTGCAAAACAAAGTAGGAATTGAAAAACATTTAGTTTGTGATGTCAAAAAGAAAACTACCTACGTTTCTCGGAGTTGAACTTCTAATCATACCCGCTTTCAGTCATCTTAAAACCTCCGAGCTAACTAGATGAATTCGAATATTAAAGTTAATTAATGTTTTTATGTATCGCCGCGTATCGATATAATTCATTATAAAATGTTTTTGTAAATATACAAAAAAACTGTTGCTCTGCGATGTCGAATTTGAACACGCATGTCTTTTGCTGGCGCTAGTTGATGAAGCTGTGTGTACCTACCTACTGCATGTGTTTTCAGATAGCAGATGGAGATTTCAACCACTGCCGACTACCTTACTTGCTTTATCTTTCAGTTATACTAGCGGGGTAGTTGTGTAACATCCTAAAAGTTAGAATGGCTTTCATTTTGACAGTCCAACAACATTCATTGCATTATGTACGTTGTTGAGCAGACACATTTTTCAAACATACGAAGCAATGGATTAGCAATATCCTTCAAAGTTATTATGATACCTATGTGTACACAATTAGGGTGCTGGATTATTTCCTAATACCTAATAATAAACAATCTAATAGTAGGCATTTAACTTTTCACTCTACGCTACTACGGAATTTACTATCTGCACGAATATTTTTATTGTCCATTTGTGATTAATTACACTGAATCGTGAGCTCAATCAACTATTCTAAACTTCTTTGGAAACTTTAAACTGTAATTTATAATATTAAATACATAGCAATTACTAGATTACGTACAATTATTGGACATTAAAACAAAACAGGTCTTTCCTGGTATGTTGGTAGCTTCTACTAGCTTCCCTACTTCACGGATATTCTAGTGAAAAATTGGATTTAGTTCGTTATAAAGTATAATTCAAAAGTGTGATGTAACGATTTGCATTGAGAAAATATAATTAAACAACCGGCAGCCGGATCAAATTTCAAATTGCTATCAAAACGGGGCGCATTCATATTTTGTAGGGTGACCATGATTGTGCATGAAAAGCACATTGGGATTCTAGATTGGTTTAATAAAACTAACTTCAGCATTTTACGCGGTGAGGATATTGTTTTATTATTCCTATCAACAGTGGTTGTATAACCTGACTACGTATAGGACCGGCGTGGTTATTATGAATCAACTCTGACACATCAATTAATGTACGGTAAAGATCGGACAGACGATCGATGGAATGAACGGTTTAGGTACATAGGAAATAGACGTTCTGGGCTGTGAGTAAACAAATCTGGTGGTATAGATCGTCTTATTTAAAATGACGCGCCCCTCCACTAAAATTTCTATAGGTACAAACATTTTAAATGTGTATGCAACAAGCAGGGGAGGGGCGTGCCATTTTAAATTAGACGATCTCTATCGTTTTGATGCAAAAGCTTGCTATTATCCTAATACCAGTATATATATAGTATGAAAGTTGAAAAAATTTACTTTTCCACGTTATGCCAAAACAACAAAACCCTGCAAAAAATAAATCATGGTTCTCGTAGTCAGTGTTGAAACGGTGTGCGGGTTGTGAGACAAGACATCTCCCTGGCGGCCATTTGTCGCGGGCGACAGCGCGGCAGCTCTCCCTACGGCCTCGTTAGGGACACCGCTTGTCAACGCGACTACGCTGATTTATTCGCGTTTATTCGGCTTTATCCGCGCATTTTCGCGTTTATTCGACTTCAACCACATTTATTCGAGCCCCACTCGAGCTCCCACAACTGACACATAAATGTCGCTTTTGTTTCTCTTTACGAAACGATTTAGATGCTGGGTACGCTCGGGGACGATTCGCTTAGTAAACCTTGAACCTTCGGTGAATTGTGAGAATATGTTAGTCAGATGGAGATATGTAGTCAGTTGGTGTAAGGGAGTTTTATAAAGGGATCATATTTTTATGTCTAATGATTAATATAATTTACACAAAATGCCTATTAATAGGTAGGTACCTAAGTTTCTCCTAGCAGTCAATCCATGTTTTTATCGTTATTACTAGTTCTTATTAATTTGTTGCTTATTAGTAATTTACTGTATTTTTTTTTCTTTGATGGTCCTAGTTTATCATCATTGTGACTTCGAGTGATAGTTATGTGAACAAAACCCAATATTGAATAAATATGTAAGTTGTCACGGCCTTTTTGCCTGGAGCACTGACCTCTAATAAACAAGTACGCTGGACTAAATATACTATACGAAATGACAGTTGTTTTTTGTGCCGATTAAAAGCTCGAGCGTCTCAGGAACTAAAATTGATATATTGTTGCAAATGGCCGTCGTGTTGTTTTGGTACGTCTCTGATGATTTATTAGGTCTTAATCGTGGAATAAGACTGTTTGTGTATATTGTGTTTACTACGAGATATTTAGAACATTTTTATCATGAGAGTAAAACTCATTTTGTAAAACTCACTATCAAAAATATTAGTTCCACAGACGCTCACGTTGCTATCAACGCCAAAATGGCGAAAATTAAATGTCTTAATTTTGTCATCGATAGTATGATAATATTAATAAATCGTTTATTTATAAAAAAGGGGATACATTTACAATGCCTACCTTCACAATTAAAATAGCACATAGTTGCTAATTTGCCTGAACTAGGTTGATGTCCAACGTACTTGTATATTATAGATTTGATATATATTATATACACCGTCTGGCCATAAATACTGTTACAATTAAAAATAAGAAAGATATTACATTTGAATTTCGAATCTGTAATTTTTATACGATTGTTCATTGAGTTTTCTAATTTTGGCGCCAATACATTGTACAATATTTTGCGATATTAAAATGGAGTGGTGTGGTAAAGAGAACCGAATCGCTGTGATTGCATTACACAAAGTTGGTATGGAGACAAATGCAATTTTTAAAACTCTCCATACGCTTGGTATTAGTCAAATGTTTGTGTACCGGGCTTTTAATAGGTACAATGAGACCTCCTCTGTTTGTGACAGAAAAATATCTGGCCATCCACGTAGTGTTCGTACGAAAAAGGTGGTCAAAGCAGTAAGGGAAAGAATTCGAAGAAATCCTGTCCGAAAGCAAAAGATTTTATCTCGGGAGATGAAGATAGCACGCAGAACCATGTCGCGTATTTTATAAGATGATTTAGGACTTGCAGCCTATAAGAGACGCACTGGTCATTTTTAACTGATAATTTAAAAAAGAATAGGGTGGTAAAATCGAAACAACTACTGAAGCGGTACGCAAAGGGAGGTCACAAAAATTTTGTTTACGGATGAGAAAATCTTTACAATTGAGCAACATTTTAACAAACAAAATGACCGTATTTATGCTCAAAGCTCTAAGGAAGCTTCCCAATTAGTCGACAGAGTGCAACGTGGGCATTATCCGACTTCAGTGATGGTTTGTTGGGGTGTTAGCTATGAAGGAGTGACTGAGTCATATTTTTGTGAAAAAGGTATAAAAAAATCGGCACAAGTGTATCAAGATACCATTCTTGAGAAGGTAGTTAAGCCCCTTAACAACACCATGTTCAATAACCAAGTATGGACCATACTTGGTTATTCCAACAAGACTCGGCGCCGGGTCATAAAGCTCGGTCCACGCAGTCTTGGTTGGAAGTGAAGGTTTCGGACTTCATCAGAGCTGAAGACTGGCCGTCGTCTAGTCCCGATCTTAATCCGCTGGATTATGATTTATGGTCAGTTTTAGAGAGTACGGCTTGCTCTAAACGCCATGATAATTTGGAGTCCCTAAAACAATCAGTGAAGTGCAGTGAAGAATTTTCCCATGGAAAGAGTGTGTGCTTCTATTAATAACTGGCCTCAACGTTTAAAGGACTGTATTGCAGCCAATGGAGACCACTTCGAATAAGCTTTGTATATTTTAAATTGTTTTATATTTATGTATTAAACTAACACACTGTAAAAGTAATAAATATTATTTGCAATAAAAAAAAATTTTTTTTCTTCGTGACAATATTAATTATGGCAAGACTAGGTAGATATCTATATAATATATAAAATTCAAAGTCCTGACCGACTGACTGACTGATACATCAACGCACAACTTAAACCACTGGTCCTAGACACATGAAATTTGGAGGGTGTGTTCTTCGTGAAGAGTAGGTACCCATTAAGAAAGGGTTTTTCCAAATTCCACCCCTAAGAGGGTGAAATGGGGGGATTTTGTTTGTATGGAAAATCTTATTCCTTAATTTAATAAACTTGAAACTTGTGCACCAATACTAATCTGTGTAAATTATGAACTTTGCCATTTTATGTTTTTCTAAACTACCCCCTAAAAAGGGGTTGGGGGGTTTCAAAGTTTGTATGGAAGAATTTTAGCGCGCGGTTCGATTAACTCGAAACTCGAGTTTTTATACCTAGGATCGAAAGTAAAGAATAATGTGTATCAGGGTTTTTCGAAAATTACCCTTGATGGGCTGAAAAGGGGTAGTCAATATTACAGGGGAGGATTTTACTGCATGACTTGATTAACATGCAAATTAGTATAAATAACCTTTGAGTCAAGTTATACATCCAGGTATACATCCCACACGATTTTTTAAAATTCCACCCCTGTGGTGGTGAAAAGCGGGGATACAGTTTATATGAAAAATCTTATTCATTCAGTTAATAAACTTGAAATTTGGCATGAATACTTGCCTAAGTAAGTAATAAAGTTTATCATTATAAGTTTTTCAAAACTACCCCACAAAGGGGGATATAGGGGTGTTAAAGTTTGTGTGGAAGAATTTGAATGCGCGATCCGATTAACTCGAAAGCCAGTAATAGTCCTTTTGACAGGAAAGAAACGATAACAAGTTTTTGGGTCTTTCGAAAATCGACCGCTGACGGGACAAAAAGGGGTAATTAATTTTTTAAGGGGAGTATTTTACTACGTGGCTGGATTTACTCAAAAATTGGTATACCTACATCATCTTTGAGTCAAATTATGGAAACATCCCAATATTTTTTTTGTTTTCTACGCCAGTGGGGTGAAAAGACGGGATACAGTTAATATGAAAAATCTTAATAAAGTTTAAGGGGTGGATTTTACTGCTTGCTTCCATTAACTAGAAAATGGGTATAAATAATCTTTAAGTCGTAATGGAACGTATCAAACGCTTTTTTTAAAAACAAAGCCTGTCTTAGTAAAAGGGGACGACAAGGTTTATTTCAAAACTCTTATTCATTTGATCTGTAAACTTTAAAATTAACCCGAATTAAATAAAGAAATGATAAAGATCGTAAACATACATCTTCGAAATTTTAAGAGTAAAGTACACTCGGACGAAATCGCGGGTAAAGTGCTATATATATAAAATTATAAATTCTGTCTGTATGTTACATTTTCACGCCTAAACCACTGAACGGATTTAGATAAAATTGCCTGCCAGCAGATGCCAACGAGATAGATGGCATCCTGGGGAAAGACATACTTCTTATCCTTTCCGACATCCACGCGGGCGAAGCTGCGGGCAGAAGCTAGTTCATATATATTTTGATTTGGACGACACGGTTGCCGCAGAGGCTGAGCGATTGACTGCGTGTCGCAGGTTCGATTCCCGCACGGAACAAATATTTGTATTGCCTACAGGTAGTTGTTCCGGGTCTGGCTGTTTGTGTATGTCAGTTTAAATGTTTGTAAACGCACCCACGATACAGTAGTAATTCCTAGTGTGGGGGAACGTTTTTGCAAAAAAAAAACATAGATCAGTGGTCTGGAGGCTTTTATGTAGATGTAGGTAAAGTTTTGTTTACATTTTTAGTTAAGTATTATTTTTTGTTTGAGTATGGTTTTCATTGTATTTATTGGTATATTGGCGTGGGTAGCTAATGTATGGCAATGCGTCTCGTAATGTTAATTACTTACTGGCCACCATTTCGGTGTCACTATTATTCCAAATTTAAATTCACGAAATGGAAAGAGAGAAGAACATCGGAGACACCTCAACAAGCTTTGATTAGAGCATAAGTCAATAGTTATTTCGTTATCTATTTGTTGTTTTACATAAAAACAGTATCGAAATTATAATACTCAGCATGTATTGCCCCACTTCAGGGCAACGGCCTCCCTTTTCTTTTTCAATTGTCTTTCGTTATTCATTAATCCGTTCTGCTGTTCAAATAATGGATACTGCACCTGAAGTAGCCGCGTAAGCCGTGGTACTTCTTTTGTATGTATGTATGTTCAGTCTGGGTTTAGTCAGTGAAACGTAAGTGCACAACTTCATGCAAGTCTGTCTGCTGTTTAAAGAATTTACCATCGACACCAGATGGGTAATTCTCGTAATTTTAAGAACGTTCACAGTCTGATCTCAGTCTCAATCTGTCAAAAATACGTCTAATTTCCCTACATTTGACAAGTTTTTGACATTTGTTTGTCGCCGAGATGAGACTGCGACTAGATTTTGAACGTTTTAAATTACGGGAATACGGGCCCTGGAGACTGGCGGCTTCGTCGTCAAGGAGGATAGCGAAACAGAGTCACTATAGCACGACAAGATCGGTTTGTCTTTACCACTAGCCTGCGTAATCGTCACCTGACCTCAGTACAGTTACTTTCATGGACTGACCGTTTGCGCTCGAACTGTTAGAAGGAGACTCAATGAACGTGGCTTGAAACCTCATAATTGAGGGCTCACAAAATGGAGCGCCTACAGCTTGCACGCGAACATTTGCCTGAACTCAACATCAATAGAGCCAGATTCTTTTTACGGGTGAAACCAAGAATATGCTGTATGGCAATGTAGGACGAAGGACAGTCTACTGAAGACAGGAGAACGTTTTCAGCAATGTTGCATTGAAGAGTGAGTTATGGCGGTGGGTCATGGACAGTCTGGGGCGAAATTACCTCCGAAGGAACTGAAACTGGCCTTGAGGTTGTGACGGTGCCACAGTTGCCGCCACTAAATAGCGACCGATATATCAATGGCTAGAGGCTCATGTGATGCCATATGCTGAGTTTGTGGACCATGATAATGTGAGGACGCTCACTACAAGAATTGTTCGAGAAAACCTGGATGACGTTAGTATGGCAGTACTAATGGCATGGCCAACCAGATGCCCTGATATGAAGAGACTTATGACAAACTTTTATGAGATGAGTTGAAGAGTCGTGGTCGGACTAACCAGTCACCAGCCAGTTCCAGAAACGTTGCAGGAGCTGAAAACTGCCATCTTGGAAGCAATGTAGAACATTCCATAGCACTGATAGCACCACATGACGGCTGTCGTAAATGGTCTTAGAAGTAACACAAGTTACTAAATAATCGTTTTCTATATGTGAACCATTGCTTTCTTCAAAAATTTTCCCTGGGGAATGCGAAAAGACGACTTATTGCAATTAAACTGTTTTATAGGGTCCCATAGTTCACGTTTCGGCATAGGGCGCCCCCCTCCTCCCCCCCCCCCCCGTCTAGAAGCTAAACGGCTGGCTTGAAATATCTGAAAATATTCATGATGGTAGTCCATGTGATGAACTTTGAAGGAAAACAATAACGGCTTAGATAACTTTGTTACTTCAGGAGTTATAGAGGCCTAACTTGTAAAATGCGCTTACTTGGAAAACTTCGTATAAAAATAACGAAATAATAAGTAAACATGTAAAATATTAAAAATAAAATCATAGCTACTACTAGGTACTAATCATCTATTGGACACGATTTTATTTCAATTTGGATCCTCTAAAGAGGATAAATAAAATTAGGGGCTTAAAAAAGTTTACCACGACACTTGATAGATGTCGTTGTGCATTCATTGAAATGTCTGAATCGCGGTATGGTTTCGTTACAATACAGGCTATGTAAGTAGAAATGGGTGACTACGGAACCCTATTCAATGCGTGGCCTGACATGCACCTGGCCGTTTTTTTTTTAGGTATTTCGATTTCAAATTTTGCACAATGACAAACCGATATCACTTCAAAACCACTTCTTCTACCATTAGGTATTTAAAAAGATAGAGATCTTTGAAGAAATATTATGCAGAGTGGCTCGATTCAGGTGTCCGGGAGTGTATTTTTAGCAACTAATTCAAAAAATTCAAGTGCTAACATAGGTTTAGGTCGGACTTAGAACACCAAACATCGCCATCAGTCTAATAATAGTCTTAGGGCTGATTTATCAATCGATTGATAATTTTTATTCCAGGAATAAAATTGACGTCTGACAGATTTTGTATGGAAGAACAGTCAAAAATTCAAAATGATTCCTCGGATAAAATTATCTGGCGTTGGAAAAATCAGCCCTTAGTGAAATGATGAAAATTGAAATTGTCAAATAAAAACTTTCTTGACTCTAAATAATGTGAAGACGTAATTGCGTCACTGTTTTATTAATAATTTGTTTATAGTTCGGTATTAAGTCCGACACAGAGCATGTAACCTTTATGTCCGACAGACAACTGTCGGACGCGTACACAGACCAGATAATTTGTACCTTAATGAAATATTACCGTGGTAATGACTCCGATGTACCAACGTGCCGTGGTCGCGGGTTAGAATCCAGGCAGGCACTTTACTTTGTGTAATATATTTCATCACCGCTGCTTTATTATTTAGACTGATTATTATTTTGCTAAACACAAACCAATCTCACGAGTGAGTGAGCTTTGGTGGTCCAGTGGTAACGGCCGCGACTTACCTACGAGTAGTAGGTCGTAGGTTCGAACCCAAACAGGCACTTTATTTTGTGTAAATTATCCATCACCTCTGCTCTCAAAACGGTGAAGGAAAACATCGTGAGGAAACCGGCATGAACCCTAGAAGTGAAAATTCGAAGACATGTGACATCTACCAATCCGCACTGGGCCCGCGTGGCGGATTACAGCCCACTCCCTCTCACTGAGAGGAGGCTTGTGTCCCAGCAGTGGGAACGTTATAGGCTGATCATGTATGTATATAGTCTCACGCATACCTATGCCTACCAATTAAGTAGGTACCTACGTAAACAATACTCCATGTTTAAATAATGGCTCTAAAATATTTGTTTCGTTTGTGGCAATGACATCTAAATATTTCACATTAGTTGATCTCGTAATGACCCCTAACTACGTTCGGTTGATAAAATGAGCTGATAACAGACCCACAGTTATCCGAAGTTTGTTGTGACGCTTGTACGTAAATTGTCACAAATGGCGTCTCCTACTTTACCAATAAGTATTTCTGAAGTGAATTCTTTAAGTGATGAACAGTTCGAGTCGGTATTTGGAAATGTTATAGAGCTATGTACAGATGCAGCCGTAGATGTTAAGAAGAAGCGGCCTTTCCAGGATCTGACAGCCCTTTGTGACGCATTTGAGATTTATTTAGAGGAAACTGGAGTAAAAGGTAAGGATAAATCAAACATCCGATGATACTTAATTTGGGTTTTTAGTCACTAAATTATTCCCCGAAGGGTTGGGCAGAGATATAAGGTCGGTGGAAATCTAGAAATAATTTAGGTTCTAAAATTATTATAATAATTAGATCTTTAGGAATCTTAAAGATCTCGCTGTAAGAAACCACTGTAGATTGTCTGATGGCCTAATGATTACAGATAAATTAGTCATACTGAAGCTGCACCCCGACCTAGCGGGCCGGTTGGCGGCGCGAGGAGAGTTGACTCCGGAATCTGCCAGCGAACAGCGAGCTGCCGGGTTAGACGGACTCACGACGGAACAGAAGCGAGTTATGGATGAGAGCAACCAACGGTACTTACCCAACAACCTATTATCAGTATGACATCACGCCTTAGCTTAATAATGACACCTCTGCCTAGCGGCAGAGGTGTCATTATTATGTCATTTATGTCTAAGACCTCAACTCCTCAAGTATTGGGGAGGGGGCGACCCTAATTGCCATCAACCGGGTACAAATTCAGACTCCGAACTGCTACTGATAAATTCCTTATGAGCTACTTACCCGATATCACTTTACGCAATTGCTAGGGAGCAAAAATAAGCAGCACACCGTATCTACTTATTTTTGCGTTCCACCAGTCTCGCTCGTGGAGACGTAATTTATGTTGGCAGAAATCCGACTTAACCTTTTGAAGCGGGGCATTTCCATAGGGATTAGGACTACTAGTCTACACGGATCAAAGGGGACAACAATAAAAAAAAAACCTCTTTCGGTGAAATCAGTGACTTTGCAAACGTAGGTACTTAAAGAGTATAATACTGCTGTGTTTTAGACAATGTGGTTTCCAGTCGATGTTATGGGAACAGCAAAGAAAAAGGACCGGTGTTCCCGCAGAAAACGGTAATACAATACAATGAGAGTGCCACGCTCTGACAAAAAGTTAACATAAAGTCTGGTCTGGTCATCAACAGCGACATCTAGTGGATTGCTACTGAGTTTATTCACGACTGCCATCTATCGAGTATTTTGCAAATTACTAAAGGCCAGTTTTTGGATCCGTAGTTAACTCAACCAGTTGTTAAAAATAGTAACTAATGGTTAAATTTTTGCAAAATGTGTTTTTTGGTCAATTGTTAGTTTATTTGTTGCTATCTGATGTATGTATCTGGTGTATGGCGTGTCTTTTAGTCTGTGCTAAATAAATGTATTTTCTTTCTTTCTTTATCTGATAGTCACTAATGGTTATTTTTAAACTAATAGTTCTTAATTTGACCATTAGCAATGATATTATATCATTAGGTAAACTAAAAATTGATCAAAAAACACATTTTGCAAAAATTTAACCATAGTTACTATTTTTAACAATTGGTTCAGTTTAACTACGGATCAAAAAACCGGCCCTAAGTTAAAATTTGCGAAGTCGACGGGTTGCTTCAAATTGCTAAATGGTTTCGATCTTTTATCTTATTAGAATATTTTGCATGTTACCATCATATTAAAACTTCTACACCTATTAAATTGGTACATGCATATTATTTTTCAGATACAAAGCGAAATTCGGCTTTCCCTTTATCATTTGCGCTAGGGAGAACAAAGTGACATCTATAATAAACGGTCTACAAAGTCGGTATAATAATTCCCAAGAACAAGAAATTACTATTGGCATCGATGAGGTGAAGAAAATATGCAAACTTAGAATACTTGATATTGTTAAAAACTAACATTTAATAAAATATATTTACGATTGTTATAAGAAACCAAAACAAACAGCAGTACCTTTGTACACAAAAGTTATAATGTTGTTTCCCTATGTTTTTTACTGTGTCAAATAAATAAATAAGAAAACAAACTTAGCTATTCTAGTTTTTATTTATAAGCGTCATCATCATCATCTGACTAGCCTTTTCCCAACTGTGTTGGGGTCAGCTTCCAGTCTAAGCAGATGCAGCTGAATACAAGTACTTACCTATAAGCCTAGTGATGTTTCAGCGTCTAGAAGGAACTATATAAACAACGAATTAAAAAAAAAAATGGGATTGCAATTGCACGAAACTACCAGCTACCAACTACCACCAGAAAAAGTCAATCAAAATTTTTATGCAACAGGCTATAGGCTTTGTTCTTATTTCACTCTTGTAAGGAACACCAGAGAAATGCAAGACATTAAACAAAAAATAAACAAAAACGGAATATCAGTATAACCTTTAATTAAAAATCAGTATGTAGTACATTACAAGACAAACCTAAACTAAGTAGCTCACAGTATTCCGAGCGACCTCTCCACAACAGCGTGGGGTAGGCCGGCCACTTCACGCAGCTCTGGTGTGTTCAAAATATCCTCGAACCCAAGATCCAGGTGCTTAGCAGTCAATACATCATGTTGGAAGTTGGACCTCTGAAGGAATGGAAGGTGGCCAATCTGTAAAAATAGAATTGATGCTTATAAGCAAGCTTACACACAAATCTTATGACAGAAAGGAAGGAAATTCAGAGACAATGACATTTCAAGTTATTTATTATTTGACTTTTTAACATTGCAAGGTGTAGCGTGAGATGCCCCCCCCAGCTACATGGACTGAAAACCTTAAGAAAGTGGCTGGGGCAGACTGTATGCAGAAGGCGGAAGACAGGGTGTTGTTGTGCAGCCTGCGAGAGGCCTATGTACAGCAGTGGATTGCGTAAGGCTGAGTTGATTGATCATCCCAAAGATATGAGCAGTTGAACTTTATAACAAAATAAATTAGATGATTAATTGCTGCAGCTGCCTGCATTTAATAAATTGCCCCTCTGCAATTCTCTCAATAGGTAGGAAGAAATTATAACTTGTTACCTAGTACCAAATAGGTTCTTCCTTGCTTTCATAATATGCTGTGCACATATTTTTAAATATTAATGGAACATTTGTATAGGGATGGGTTTGGGTTACTGGGTTGTCGAGGTCAATTAGCTAGTCCCTGCATATAAAATACTGGTATTTAGGCTGCATTGGGTTAGACTGGATGCTGATCCCAACATAGTTGGGAAAAGGCTAGGCAAATAATGATGAAAGTGTTTGCAGAGGATGTTCATTACTAATAAACATAAATAGCTGGATGCATTTGGATGAAACTTGACACTCAGATAAATCATGTCTATCTCCTATGTTTTTGTTAATATAACAGCCATGTTTTGTCTTAACATGATCTAAAGGTTGAGAGGTAGAATACTCTTATTAGTTCACAAAGCATTTAATGCATGAATAAATAACATTCTATATTAAGTTGTACAGTACTTTTTAGCAAGGTTATGGAGAATTACTTAAAATTTGATGTGATTAAAACCGTGGCCAGAAGTTAGTCTGATTTGGGATCTATTCCTACAAAGTTCTTATAAACTACAATAAGCTATTTTCCTAAAAAATTCTAATTACTCTGCCAGTTAGATTATCAAAAAATATTGAACCTGTATTTTTTCTTTTGTCAATTATTTAAAAAATGATGAAGATATCGCCCGTTAAAGTTCCGCATGACGTCACTTGCTTGCGAGCAAGTGACGTCACAACACCCATTCCCAAATTTTGACGTGAGTTATTTTTGACATTTTTTGTTTGATTGACAGAAAAAAAAATACGTGTCCATTATTTTTCGATAATCTAACTGACGGACTAAATATAATTATTATTTTTTTACCCAGGCAACTACCCCATTACATACCTTGCTAGTGAACTTCATTTCCATAGTGAGTTTAAGAGGTGCATGAAGTCCTTGGATGTTGCGGAGCATTGCCATGTCCATCTTTTCCTGATTTAATTGATACTGCAAAAGATAAGTATATTTTTCATATATGAATACAAGTTTTATTTTTTACTTTTATATATATATAGATTTAGAGAATTGGTTCATTCTGTTCCAGTAAAAGAAAGGTTGTTGTTGTGCAATCTGGCATTATAAGAGGCAAATGGCAATATAACACATACCTATTCATAGAAAACAATATACTAAGACTCTAATTAATTTTAGAGTAAAAAATACATAGAAGACCAATGGAATTTGACTAGACATGGTTGTAGGGCAAATTCATGGCACTAATTTGACATGGTGACCGCTTACTCTACCACAATAGAATGTATTACTCAGGATGTTCAGGAAGGATCTTATATTGACTTCTTCTGTTTCAAGGATATTTTTAGGGTGCACTAGCTATACACCATAAGTGGGCTAAGGATTAATCCTAGCTACATGTATATGTTTGACTACTTACACTTCTTTCCGATATTTCTATTGGATGTGACATGCCAAGTTTAGACTTGGTAGCAGCCAGTCCCGCCACGAGCGGGTTCGGCACACCGAAGGGGCCCTCCTGGGGCTTGATATTACTGACATGTTCAGGCTTTACTTTCAGTGGAGGCAGACCGAAACTCTGAAATCATGATAACGCTGTTTTAGATCTTTTGTTACAAACATTAACCTTAAAGTGAATTATTTTCAAACTCACCATTTTGCTAGAGTGCGATGTACAAATTCACAAAATTATATGTAGATTTACTCTGTTTTCTCTTTATCAGGGCGGTATATGCGACAAAAGCGTTTGAAAATACCAAAGCAAAGTATGCCGACGATTCTGTGACTGTCAATAAATTAAATGTCAAAAAGTGTTAAATCACGTTCGCAGATTAAAAATCAAGCTCATTTATTTCACAACCCACTTCAGAAACATTAAATCATAATAGTGGCAACATTTTCAAACTTACAGGTTTGCCTAATGCTAGATACATACACACGCAGATACCCGATGTCGATTCCATTTTAAATCCATACATGATTTTTTGATTTTTGATGAAGCGTGCATAATTTATTTCGTTGAGATGAAATTGCGACATGAATCCCACGTTTTTTAACACGTTGCGGGACGCACTGCATTAGCAGTAATTTTTCGGTGTTGAAAATGACAGTACGGGCACCGCCGTACAATTTTAACCTCATCTGAACTGAGGTACGGGCATTACAGCGAAATTTTGTTTAGAGGAACAAGGAAAACCGTTTTTAGTGTCATACCACATCAATCATTCAATCTCTCGTAAGTATATGTATATGGTCTCGTAAGTGTATGTTGGACATACATAAGTTCCTTGATAGAAGCATTAGAATGCACAAAGTCGCACATTGAAAATATATGTGTGGGTGCGTTTTCTAGGGAGTCCTCGCACGCACACTACGGTAATGCCCGTGATCGATCTATGAAGATTCTATGCGCCGGCTCCAGTAGTGTCACGCACAAACTACAATACAAGGTGTCACGCCATGCGCGGTTGAAAAATGTTGTATTCGTCGATTTTCGCGCCATTTTTTGTGCACAATATTTATGGACTAGCGTAACTATTTTGACTGATATTTGTATTTACAATAGTTTGTTATTCACTTACCTTAGCAAACAAGGTTATGTAGACTGAGAAATCTATTTCAAATGCGCTTATTCGGATGTTTAAGTGAATGATCATTTGTTTTGTTCTAAGAAGATGGATTCAAATCGCATCAGTCGTCTTCTGGAAGAGGTTTTAACGCCGGAAACCAGCGATAATAACGAAGACCCGTACCACGACGATGGAGGAGAGAATGGATCTGACGACAATTATCGTCCATCTGCTGAATCAGATTCTTCTGACCTAACCGGCTTACGGCTATGAAAGTACTGTCATCGTATATTATTCTTTAGTATTGCTCTAGGACGGATAAAGCAGTGGTCGGAACTTGTATGGACAATTTTACTGTCATATCGCATAATTTGAAAAAGTCAGTACCGTCCCGCAACGTGGTAAGTAACATACGAGAATGTTGGCCTTCTGATAAAAATTTATTTATCTGTAACTGCATGGACAACTGTGGCAACTTGACATGTGACAATTTTACAATTGTTTACCAACAACACGTTGTCAATGTCAATGCGAGTGTTAAATCGGTTATCGGTTAAGCATCATTATCGTGTCTAACAGAAAATGTTGCGTCCCCGGATGTGTAAATAGCATAGGTAAATGTTTATCCCAAAGAGTAAGGTAATGTAGGTTTATCCGAGCAAAGAGCTTATGAGGCTGCTGTGTCAGTGTCAGTGACATCAACAAATCCCCTAGGATATTTAATTGCATGATGCCTACTTTCACCCTTGAGAGTAATCGCAATCGGTAGCACAATGCCAACATTTTGCAACTACCATACCAACTTTATAGAGTTACTTTTAGGACATGATGAAGTATATGTATGCTAGTTTCAAAATGTTGGCATTGTGCAACTGATTACGGTCGACCCGCGGTAATCCAAGAAACGTTTTGCAAGGCGGTAACGGATTATCGAATTTGTCGGACTGTGGAGTACTGCTACCGCCTCCTTGTAGTCCAGATTTTTTTTTAAAAGGAGGACCTACCTTGTATTGTCAAAATACATAAATATATAACTCACAAAAAAGATAAGAAAAACTTATACTCTCATATGTACTGACTACATAATATACGATGGGACTTAGGTCTTAGTGATTAAAATAACACACTATTGTGTTATTTTATTCACTAAGTCCCATCTATTCCATCCCATATTTTATATAATAAATAAATGTAATTTCTTAATCTATAGGCCTGTTGGGTTACAAGAGATGCCGGATTAGACATAGACAGGGCCCGGATTACCAGGGGTCAACTGTACATGCAAATATTGAAAAGTTAATTTAGGGAGAAAGTAAGAATCATGCTACTAAATCCTAGGGGTACTGGACCTGAGAACAACCTCCCAAGTTTGAATTTATTACTCCACAGATAACTATTATTAATTATATATTTTTGTGTTATTATTTCAGAAACTCAAGTGAATTTGCATAAATTCCCTAATCCAGCTATGGATAAGGAGCTATTTAATACATGGGTCTATTCTATTGGTGGTGACATTTTGCATCTTGAAAATAACCATATTTTCAAATACCGCCGTGTGTGTCGTGTACACTTCAAAGAAAAGTATTGGTGCCGATATAATCGCATTACCAAAGATGCTGTACCAACAATACATATACCAGGTAATAAAAATAAATAAAATAAAATAAGCCTTTATTGCTGTTAGATTTTAACTTATTTGACTAAACATTAATTTTTTAAGAATAAAATAAATGATAACAATAGAGGTAAGAAAACTACATATAAATTAACTAAACTAAAATGTGTTCTCGGCATTCGGCTTGTCTCTCCTCTTAACAGCTTGTCTTTCGACAAAGGCGTCCTCTAAGGATTTCCATTTGTTTCCTGTCCTTTGCTGTATGTAACCATTCTGGCCCAGCTACTTGCTTCAAATCATCTTCCCATCGTTTTGGTTGTCTTCCTCTACTTCTTCCGCTTTCTCTGGGGTACCATTCCGTTATTATTCTGGTCCATTTCTCTTTCTCTTCTCTCAACATATGTCCTGTCCAACGCTATTTTAATTTTCTGCATACTGATTGAACTTTTCCAAACTTAGTCTTTCCTTTGATCTTTCTTAATTGTATTTTATCCCTTCTTCTTACTCCCAATACGCTTCTCTCTATCCCGTTCTGAAATATATTTAATTTATTTTGTTGTTGTTTGGTTAAGGCCCAAGTTAAGCACCCCTATGTGAGACATGGCAGTATGCAAGCATTGAAGACTTTTCGTTTCTCTGCCATAGGCATTTCTTTATTTTTCATTATTTCGCTCGACGACCAGAATCTCTTCCAAGTGTTTGTCTCTGTCGTTGATACTAATTGTCCCAAATAAATGTATTCATTTACATATTCTAATTGCTGATTATTAACTAAAATAGAATTTTTTTGAGAGGAATTGCTCATTATTTTGTTGTTGTTATATTCATTGTGAGCCCTGCATTTGCACTTTCGTCTGATAATTGCTGTAGCATTTTTTCCAAGGTCATCGGGCATTCGGCGAAAAGTATTAAATCATCAGCGAATCGCAAATGTCACCGTTCACGTTAAGTCCGAAATTATCCCAACCCCGTCTCCTAAAGATCAACTCCAGCACAGCTGAGAATATCTTCGGCGAGATAGGGTCACCTTGACGGACGCCTCTTTCTATCGGGAACTCTTTACCTGACCTTTCCAGTTTTATTTGTGCTGTGCTTTTCCCATAAATGATTTTTAATATGTGTATGTACTTTTTATGGATCCCTTGTTGTTCTAATGATTCCCATGTGGTGTTCTAGGGAATCAAATGCCTTGTTGAAGTCCACGAAACCCAAATAATATATTTTGTTGTATTATCTGTATTTCTGAAGTAACTGGCGTAGGACGTGAATGTGGTCAACGATCGAGAAGTTGCTCCTAAATCCAGCTTGCTCCATCGGCTGGTTTTCATCAAGGGTGTTAGTTAATCTACACAATATTATTTTAGAAAAGACCTTATATATATTAGACATTAAGCTTATTGGCCTATAATTGTTAATATCTCCTTTGTCTCCTTTTTGTGTAACAAAACTATCACTGATTTCGTCCAATCTTCTGGGATAACTTCTGCTGTTACTATTTCGTTGAACAAATTGGTTAATTTAGGGACAATTACCGGCTGAGGGTCTCAAATATATACATATAAAAGAAAGTCGTGTTAGTTACACTATTTATAACTCAAGAACGGCTGAACCGATTTGGCTGAAAAATGAAGTAAAAAATATATATATACATATAATATAGTGTAGGAGTAGGTTAGGAGTAGGGTAGGAGTAGGGTAGGAGTAGGGTAGGAGTAGGGTAGGAGTAGTGTAGGAGTAGGGTAGAAGTAGGGTAGGAGTAGTGTAGGAGTAGGGTAGGGGGTAGTACAACACGAGAACGAAGTAGCGCCGGGCAGCTAGAAATAATTTATATGGCAAAACAACGTTTGCCGGGTCAGCTAGAAGAACGGCTGAACAGATTTGGCTGAAAATTGGTGGGTGGGTTATTTTATTTTTTAATTTTTTTTTAGACTTTTATTTACTTATTGGAGTAGGGTAGGAGTAGTGCAGGTGTAGGTTAGGAGTAGGGTAGGAGTAGGGTAGGAGTACAGTAGGAGTAGGGTAGGAGTAGGGTAGGAGTAGGGTAGGAGTAGTGTAGGAGTAAGGTAGGAGTAGGGTAGGGTAGGGGGTAAGACACCACGCGAACGAAGTAGCGCCGGGCAGCTAGAAATAATTTATATGGCAAAACAACGTTTGCCGGGTCAGCTAGTGTATACATATTGTAGCGAAATAAAAACTGAAACTCACTTGTACACGTTTAATTTAGTAAAATACCAAAATAAAAAAAATGTAAACAAAAACTTAATGAAGAACACACCACGATTCTTAATACACTAAAGAATAAAATTGAAACGCTGACGCGACGACCTTGGTGTTAAAACCCTAAAATAATTTTCACAGTTAGGCGTCGGTCACGAACCGTTTGCAAACGTTCCTATAACTTCCGCAATAAATAAAAAATCTGGAAATCCTAAATGGGTAACTTCGCACCAAGTCAATCAGTTAGCGAAGCAACAAACTAAACGACAGATTTAAATAAAAAGATAGGTACATAATGAACTACAAAATATTTAAAACAAAAACTATTTAAAATACGCATATTCGATCCAAGATTCCAGGCTGGCTGTCGGAAGGCTCCTCACTGGCTGGTACCGGAATCCACCAGCGTTGGGTTCAGAGTCAACAGGAGACGTACGGTCGTTTGGTCCCAGACTGGCGGTGGAGGCGAATTCAAGATCCGCGTAGTCTTCGGAAAAAATCAAGTCTCGCCTCGAGACGAATCTTCGAAGCTTTTCGTCGGGAACACTGTCCTCGGATTCCGTCGAACGACTAACAAACTCGGTCGTTCAAACCTTTACTAATGGCTAATTATTGCTTAGTGAAGCGGAAAAAATTATATTATGGACATCCGTCCTGTGTCCAAAAAACTTCCAATGAATCAAATCTCAGTCAGAGAAAAAAACATGACACTTATTGATTCAAAATTCAAAAAACCATATCAAGAAAATTTTCTTTCTGATTAAAAAAATAAGGTTGAATATGTTATAAAAGAAGGTCGTTCGTGATAAAATTATAATGTAGCATTCGCCAATGCTGCAATATAATATTAGGGGTTAAAGTATATAATTGCCGATTTGTACTGAAAAATTGAAATTATTTTTATTTTTTATTTAACATATTTATTTAAGTAATCAAAATAATTACCATTATTATCTATACATTGCTGCCATCTAATAGGAAAGTCATTTATGCCTTTGCGATAGAACTCTCGTGATCTAGATTCGACAAACTGTGTGAAAGCATTTTGTACTGCCTCCTGAGAAGAAAACTTTTTATCACGTAGAAAATTGATAAATCATGAAAAAAATAGTAGTCCGTTGGAGCAAGGTCTGGCGAATACGGAGGGTGATGAATGGTTTTTAATTGCAGTTCCTGTAGAGTTAAAACGGTTTCTCGTGCCGTATGAGGTCTCGCGTTATCATGGAGCAATAATGGTGAAGATCGATTCATGAGTCGGGGCTGTTTCACTGCTAGTTTTGCTATCATTGTTCGGAGTTCGGCACAGTATACATCTGCCGTTATTGTTTGACTAGATCGGAGAAAGCTATAGTGAATAACACCATGCTGAGTCCACCAACAGTTACCATTACCTTTTCATTTGGTAAGCTTTGCTTTAGGACACTGTTGGGGCGTTTACCTGTGGTCAGCCATTGCATTTTTCGCTTACGGTTATCGTAAAGAATCCACTTTTCATCACATGTCACAATTCGATCCAATATTCCTTCATTTCTGTATCGATTCAACAAGGCAACACAAGTTTCAACACGCGTTTCGTTCTGCAGATCAGTCAAATCATGAGGCACCATTTCTAATTTTTTTAATTTTATTGATTTGACGCAAATGAGTCGATATTGTTGGTAAGGTAACGTTAAGCCATTCCGCTAATTCCTGGGTAGTTTGGCTCGGATCGGCTTCCACCATCTCTTTCAATTCATTGTTATTCACCTGTGTGGGCGGTCTTCCACGTGGTTCGTTCTTCAAATCAATTTCCATCACGAAAGCGTTTAAACCAAAATCGCACGGTGCGTTCATTAGCAGTCCCCTCTCCAAACGCAACATTGATATTGCGAGCTGTTTTTGCCGCGTTAGTTCCGCGTCGGAACTCGTATTAAAAAATAACTCGAATTTTCGAAGTATCCATCGTTCTTGTCTAAGCTGAATAAAAAAAACAAATGAAAGTTGATAATCGAATGTTGCACATTTTTTAAAAGAAGAACTTCATAAGTACCATGTGAAAAAGGTTTCACTCAAAAATTTCAAACCATGAAGGTTCTATGTCAATTCGAAGTACCTATTACAATAAAACGGCAATTTCATACTTTAACCCCTATTATTAGTACAAATTTAAAATAAACAGTTTTAAAATTATTTAAGAAAATGAATGACTACTAATGACTATTACCTCTGATAATATATAAAATAGTTCTTTACTTACTCTTCATGAGGTCAGGAAAAGTTCCTAAATCAACACATTTATTAAAAGTAACAGCTAGATAGGGGGCTACGATGTCTATTATATTACTTAAAAGTTTAATGGAGATGCCCCAATAATCACCGGTGTTTTTAGACTTAAGTGTATTAAAAATATTAACTACATTACGCGGGGTTACATGTTCGAAACTAAATAAAGGACTACATTTAGGTACACTACTATGCAAAAGGTTTTCAGCTTTAGACGGGGACGAATTTAAGGAGCGAGTCGTAGTTATCGGTATGTTGGCAAAAAACTCATTAAATGCCGCAGCTACGTCAGCTGCTTTATTAACTAATTTGCTGTCGACCATAATCTCAAGTTGTTTTTCTTGTTTAACAGATTTATACGTTTCATTGTTAATAATTTTCCAAGTAGTTTTTACTTTATTATTAGAATTTTTAATTGTATCGTCTAAAAATTTTAATTTAGCAAACGCATTATTTTTTTTGAATAATTTTTGACATACTCTAGGAAAGGAGTATCAAACCTGTGTTTTTTCAAACCATATAACTCGTATAGTCTCGCTCTACTTTTATAAATACCTGTTAGTAGCCCATTGGTTAAAGCCAACAGAGGATCCATTAATGTTAATAGTTTTGGTCTTGAAAGTAGATTGGTACTCTTTTTGTACAACATCAAAAAGGGCACCATAATCATCATCATATCTAGCATCATGCCTAATCGGTGTGCATTGGGATGCCCATTCGGTAAGTATTGTCATCATTATCTTTGTAAATTGTCCAGTTGGTCATTCATTCCTGAGTGCCGGTGAAATTACTTATTTACATGTCGTTTTAGTAGGCTAATAGGATAAAACTTACGCTATGAATATTCCACTGTTATGCATTTGTAGTTTTTTGCTATTGAAGTCAATGGTGGAAGTTTCGAACATAGGAGCTTCAGTTTTAGAAAAATAGAAGTCTGGTTACGCTTGATCCTGGTCTGGCACTGACAATAAGTTATTGTTGTTGTGAGTTTGGCATTTGAAAAGGCATTTTTCTTTGCATTATCAAGAGGGATAAAGATATGGCATATATGTATCCTAAGCCCAAATAGCTGGTGGGAAGTTGGATAGTGAAGATGAAATTGAACTTTATAGGAAGAAAGTTCTTTGTGATGTTCATTTTACGGACAAGGATAAGGACCGTAACAACCGGTTGAACTTTCTAGCAGTAGGTACCAACACTTCATCTTGGTGGTGAGATTGTTACTTATTAGTAGGGTAAGGAGAAGTACGGTTGTTTAGAAGCTTTCCGATAACAGATAATAGATAATGAAGTTTTTTTTTTTTTTGCTATAATTGAATCGAATTACCATTTTTCAAGAATGATAATATTTGCATATTGAACTGAAATCCTTTCGTATTCATATGAACGATAAAGGAAGCAGCAGAACATATTTCATAAAAATGTTTATTTCATATTTGTCACCGTATTCCTACACCAAAACCGGTTAGCAATCAATTTTCTACAGCAAAAGTATAGAAATGTAACAGACAAAGTCGCGGGCAGTAGGTAAACTATCTACTGCCCGTGATTTTGTCCATGTGTTTTTGGTTGTTTTAACATAAAATATACCCTATGACACTCGGAAATACTGTTACTATCCATTACTGTAAGAATTTTCGTTGCCTAGACTACCCTCTATATCCATTCACATATTTTACCTCTTTATAATATTAGTATTGATTAAAATGCTATGGTAAGATCAACAGTGACAGGTACTTTAAAGCATTGACTGCCACCGCGGTCACCGGTGTCCGCCAACAATAGATTTTCTATTGTGTCTGTTGTCAGGCAGTCAACGTTTTAAAACGCTACAATTATTGATTCCAATTATTTATTGCATTGCAAAAGTAAATGAAATATTGAAAATTAAATAAACTGACATCATTATTATTATATCACTTTTCAGGCAAGCCTGCTGTTGATTCTTCACAAAAAGAAGTACTTCCTGTAAATGAAGAAGGCAGCTTTTCTATGTTACCAGTGACAGGTACTTAACCAATTTAACACATTGATTGATACATAAATTTAGAATATTTAAAAGAAACAATAAACATGTACTCTGAAAGAACATGAGGCGTTTTTGAATTAAAAAATGAATTATATTTTTTAATGTTGAGTTACAGCTTTAGAACACGATTGCGGCCCACATCGGGAGAAGGCAAGGGAAAGTAAGTTTTTATTTTTTATTGTTAAGAAAGTAGAAATCTTAGGGACTTTCAGCAACCATAAAATCAAAAGGATAATAATTGTCCGATTCAAAAGGGTCATCAACTGCCTAGCCTTTTCCCAGCTATGTTGAGGTCAGCTTCCAGTCTAACCAAAGTGATTTGAAGATCAGTATTTTACACGGGGCCAATGCCTAACTGACCCCCACGACACAGTAATTGGGTAACGATAAGATAAGATAAGATTGGTTGTCAGTCTTTCGGGGTTCTGACTACCCGTAACATCTGTTAAAGATCTATAAATGACAGCCGGGGCCAATGGTTTAACGTACTTTCCGAAGCACGGAGGGGTCTCTGTATGTAACGGATGGTCTAAAATGTTCTGTACATCAAACTAGATAACATTGAGCAAACATTTTTGCGGGAAAACAACTTTTGTACTTGGCGTGAAAAACCGCTGTTTACGGTAGTACGCAATGTAACGCACGCAAAACATTGTGCTTTCGGGTACATGCAACTGTGCCGGGGTGCGGGTATTAAAAGTTTCTTAATATTTAAACTTTTAACGTAATAAACCGCGAAAAAAGTTGAAAGTTCCCAGGTATAGTCTAGTGCCGCGAGCGATAACTGTTAGGGTGATAAGGGGATACCGTATGATCTCTTACGAGACAGTCTACTCAGTCTTACGAGACAACTCTCCTGGTTGGATCAATGCCCTGGGATCTGCAGTACTGCTTTTGTACTAAAATCTAGTACATAAAAAGAATCACTATGACGAAAAGTTCAAGTGACTGTCGGCTTCATTAAGCGTATTTTTACATCCATTGTTCCTGAAAACAGTCGGTAGAATATAAGCTGATGAGGTGAAGTCAATGTGTTGTGATCAACTTATTCAACCACAAAATGTAATTTTGCTATTTCTAGGTTCGTCGGACCACAACACCTCAACACAAGTTGAGTCACAACCTATTTTGTATTTTCCATCTGAATCAAATCAATCTCTTACAGGTAAATCACCTTTTTACATGATTCTGTTATTTCTAGGTTTGCCGGACTACAAAACCACAACACATGTGTCGCCTATGTCAGAAACCATTTTGGATTTCCCATCTCCAATGTCAAAGGAAACCTTAACCTGTAGGTATCCCTGTACATTCTTTGTATGTATAGGCGCCCTCGTAATTTCACTTCTTTGACAAAAACTCCCAGTAAATTGAAACTTCACTAATGTTCAAGTATCTAACTGTCGCAGTGGTCTTGAAAGCAAAAATAGACCTTGTCGTTTTATGACGTTCAAGTGACATTCAACCTTATTAAAGGAAATACGAAGTCGATTAGACTATGCAAAGTTCATTCTCGGACTCCTAAATTGAGCCACCGTGCAATTCCATGTGAAATATAAAGTCCTGAAACCTCTAAATAATGATCAGCCAAAGAAAAAGTTCTTATGCAGTTTTGACGCCGACATACAGGCCGTAATTTTGGTATTGTCGTAGTTTCGAATTTGAATTTACGACCATTTAAATACGCATAGATGTATTTAGATACAAAAAGTGCAGGGCCTGCAAGGTGGCTCGATTTAGGAGCTGGGGCAGGGTACTTGCCACAGCCGTATGCTTATATTCGTATGTTTAATAGTTTCAGGGGCTTTGGAAATCACTTCAGCGAAAACCTCTCCTATACTTAAATCCAAAAATGAATCTTTTCATAATGAACTATCTGCATCAAGACAAATAGAGACAGGTAATATGTAGTGTTTACAATTTTTTTAAAATTAATTCACATCTATAAATTCATCAATAATTAATCATTTAAATTTAAAAAAATGTTGTTCAAAATATTCATTAGAATTTGATTCTTATGCCACAGACATAAGTATTACCCATGTCAATGTGACATAATGTACTTTTAGATTTTAAATGATTTAGGTTTGATTGATTTGTTGAAAAAATATTTTTGGTAATAATACCTATTAGTGCAAGTACCTAGTTGATATTTTTCATTAGACTTAGATTAGCAAATGCCGCATTAAATTCTTTTTATGTATTCCAGAATTAAAATATCACCAACCTATGTCACCCCATAATGTGAATCAGTTACAAACTGCAAGAAAAAGGGTGAAGCAATTGCAATCTGAAGTCATCAGATTACGCAAGAGGAACAAAGTCGTCACAACAAAACTGATCAATGCTAAAAATAACAGCAAACATAATTGCTTGCAAAAAGTTACGCAAAATATGACAGCAGCTGCAAAAATTTTCACTTACATGCAGTTTACTCAAACGCAAAAAAGAACTAGGGGGCGAAGATTTACATTGGAAGGACAACAATTGTGTCACTCCATTTACAAATGTAGTCCACAATGTTATGATCTCCTTTCAAAAGTTTTTACATTACCTTCCGCCAAGTCTTTAAAAAAGCTTATGAGAAAACAAGAACTTGATATTCAGCCTGGGGTTAGTAATGGCCTGCATGAAGGACCAATGCAACCAGATACTTTTTGAGACGAGCCATATTATATGCATTGCGGTGATATGTTTTGAGGCGACGATTTGACCGTGGTCTGGTTGCATCCTGAAGGAAACGCCGGTGGTCCGTCTCTGCCGATGTTTATTATTCGACGAGATGTCGAATTTATTGCAAATTCACTATGATCCTGCCAAAGATACCTAAGGTATAACATTTTGCTTGGCGCAGCTTTAAGAGAACTTAAACTAAAGCCCTATACTATATGGTAAGGGTTTTTAGTACCTAATATCAGTATGTTCATATAATCAGGTACTTACTAGTACTTTTCCAGCGACTTCGTCAGCTTTGATTTGGTATTAAACCTGGAAAATATTAAATTGTAATGTAAATAATTTACCTACCTATTGTTCATAGCGTAGTGGTGTAAACAATAAATATTATTCTGAAACAACATGTTCTCTATTATTATCCTTTATTATTTAGTTTTATGATTTATTTTAATTTAATTAACAGTAGATATTTATTCATTTACCGTTGGGGCCGAAAGGTTTTGGAGCGATAATCGCGTACCAGAAGACGTAGCGTTGGAAGGCCTCTCACAAGATGTACCGATGACCTGGTGAACGGCGCAGGAATCTGTTGGATGTGAGAAGCTCAGAACCGGTCGAAGGTGCTTGGGGGAGGCCATTGTCCAGCAGTGGACGTTTTCGGCTGAAATGATGTTGATGATTTATCTTAAATATATATATTTTTTAAATACTTATAATATATAAAGAAATCGGAACATCGTTACGTGTTTTTATGTAAAACCGACAGTATTAATCGAGTTGCGTTGCTGGCTGCACATTAGATTTGAGAAAAGCTGGGAGGGCTCTAAAACCTACTTGGTGAGCGACGGTTCTTATAATAGAGAAAAAAGAAAGTCAGGTCAGGTCAAAAAATCCTTTGTGACATTGACAACAGACAAAATCATTGTCATTTTTGAGTATATATGTTTGTGATCCACACAATAATCTAATAACTTGGTTATTATTGTATAAGTTTGATTACTGTTGTTTTCGTAAATTTATTTGTAAACTGCTTAGGTATAAATCATGGCGTCTTCCGGGCGAGTGATAAAAGAAAAGGCTAAGAAAGAACTGGTAATTATTTTAATGGTTGCTTCAAGTCTCGTTTGGAGACTTCTTAAGACTGGAAATGGCAGAACTTTGCAGCCATGCTCACATACATCGTGTCTAAAATCGCGTCTTTGTAGGTAGATACAGTCCTTTTACCACAGACAGCAACCCAAGCAGGATCCTTAATACAACGAGAATAAGGATCACTGTGATTTAGACATTAATGCAAAAACACGTTGAGGTTCAATTCGAAAACAAGGAGCAGTGGTGGCACATTGGTGTTGGCCCCGACTCACAAATTCGTAACCTCGAACCCAAGCAGGCGAGAACTTTGTGTAATTTATTTCATCACCACTGCTCTTAAAACGGTGAAGGGAAACATCGTGAAGAAACGGGCATGTCTTAAACCGAAAAGTCGACATGACAATGAGACATGTGACATGCACCACCCTCGATGGGCTCACGTGGTGAATCACAGCCCGCTCCCTCTCACAGAGAGGAGGCCTGAGGCCCAGCAGGGGGAACATTATAAGCTTATTATGCAATAACAGAGGAAAGAAAAGAAAGAAAGAGAAAGAAGAAGAAAGGAGGAAGAAAAATAACTGAATGAACTGTTCAGTCAACACCACGTCCATGGTAACCATTTGAGATAGACAGCGCGTCTAGCAGTAGATATGGAGTGGTTTTCGTTTTTAAAGGGTTAGGTACTACTGACTTGAGGTTAACCGTACCTAACTATTTGTGTATTTGAAGCAATGTGGGACGCTGCCGTAACACAATCATGATAAATGATTTTATTTTTGTAAGTAGGTTTGTAATTTGTTGTTTGTTTCATACTTTGATTAGTGAATTAGTATTAAGAATTAGTTAAATGATAAATGATTTTATTTTGTAAGTAGGTTTGTACAAACACTTTTACACGTCAATCATATTTTAAAACTAGATGAGGTCGGCGTTTCCTATCTGACTAGTCTGAGAAGAAAGGACGAAACAAACTCGGAGGTCACGGTCTCTTATAAAGTCCAGACATAATCTTGGTGAGATCATATGAAGCCCACGTAAATCGATATCTGAGATGGTCTTTTCGTCTTCTGGATCGTCTTTCAGAACCACACAGATTGAGAGGACCTGGCCAGTCAGTGCACGCATTTGTCAGAAATCGTGCAGCTTAACTCAAAACTTAAGGAGCTCCGACGATTTGATTCGACGAACAATGTTAAAGAAAGGACATTTGGGTAGGCCATATACATTACTCAAACTGCCAGACCATGACCAACAAAAACAGAACAGAGAAAAAAATAAAATGACCCACATAGTCTTCACATTCACAATAATTAAAATAATAGAATACTTAACAAAGTAAGCAAATGTCATTGTAAATATAAAATTCATTAATGTCAATGTGTAATATAAAAAAACAAAGGAAAAAAAAACATTTAATAGGTATACAAAATTAGAAGCAGCTCAATCCCAAGCCTTTTCGTTCTAGATATGATCTTTAACGGTATAAAATGCTTTCTGGCACAACTTACGTTTAATGAAGATCTTGATCATGACTTTGTAAATCTTTATTATTTTAGGATCCTGAAGAGCTGATGCGCCGTAAGTTCCGCGCCAAATGCCGGTTCCGAGCACTGGGACGCATGGTGATGGCCAACACTTACTGGATGATAGAGGCCGCTGAGCAGTACGAGGGGGTTGAAGACGTCAAGAGACGAGTCGCTCAGGCTGTGCGCGGGAAGGCGAAGAAGAAACGTCTACTGACCATCACTGTTAGACGATACATGATAAAGTTTGAGCTATGAACAGAGTCTTTATCACCATCACATCTTACACTGCTAAACATGTATATTTTAACATAACATCACTCATATATTCCCCGAAGGGTAAGGCAGAGCTTCTTTTTGTACCCGTGTTCCTTCAGTTGCCTGTGCCAGGGGCCACGGTATCTCTTTCGAACAACCCGCAGCTCCGGCGGGATCGGCCCTAGCGGATCCCGTCAGTTCGTGCTGACAGATCTTTGAGGCGCGCGTGGAACACAACGCGCCGTCGACCCGGGCCTGGTCCGTACCGGGCGGCGAGCTGCCCATTGCTCGCCACCCGCAAGCCCGCGCCTACGGTGGCCGGGAGTCGGCTGTTGACTCCCGTCCAGGGCGTCTCCTGTGGCGGCTAGGCGCGTGAGGGTGCAGAGATTGCCTCTCCCTCACGCGCTCCGCCTCCTCCTTCGCGATCATTACTGCTTCGCAGAAGGAGGTGACGGCCTCCCATTCACTCTCGCTCCGTACCATGGCCTGGACCAGGGCCGGACGCGAGAGATCGCCGCCACGAAGGGTAAGGCAGAGCTGACATCCACATTTCGCGAGTTATGTTTAAGTCCCATGTAATAAGGGACGACCCTATTGCCCTCATCCGGGCACAAATCTTGACTCCTGATGTTCATTCGTAGGTAGGTATTATCATTGATTATTCCAACCAATACATGCGAGACTTTTAAAGGAAGCTTAGCATTTTATAAGTAGGTACCTTTGTAGGCAGGTAGTTATGATTAAATTGTAACATAAGTCGTGATTACTTCAAAAGTTATATCATTTCAGGATAAAGCACTGCTGAATAAGCCCAATAGTGAAAGGACTGACCAAGAAAAAAAATATATTTTCCGTATCATTGGCGGACTTAAATGTTTCAAGAGATACCCTAATGTAAGAAATATCAGGTTTTGTCGTTAACGTCCGTTAAAAAATGGCTTCTAATGCAAATAGCCGAAATAGCTAAAACAATGTGACTTGTTTGTCCTTAACCTCTTTTTAACGGACGTCCAAAAAACATAAAACCGGCAGAATTATAAAAAAAAAATCCAATCTCTTCCTCAGCATGTAAAAAAGAAGTTGGCAGCGGTAACGTACTTCAAGTATTATTGTCCAAATAGCGTGATAGTACGTCAGCACCACGAGGCGCATGCGCTATACTTTATAGTGACGGGTGACGTCATCGTCAGCCAGATGATTTTCGACGAGCTGCTGCAGCAGTACGTTTCTGTGGACATCGGTGTGATGCACCCTGGTGACATGTTTGGCGAAGTGTCATTGTTGCACAACATACCTAGGACTGCTACTTGCACTACAGTAGGTTAGAAATTTCGTACTTAATCTGAAATCAATCGAATTTATGTGTTTAGACGACCTAATATAAGTTAATACCTATTATCTTTTGCATTGGCATTCCGCTTGTGCCGTAATCGCCCCACAGGCGCTAAGTAAACGTCACGTAGACACAGTCTAGATGCTGCGAAAATGCCTATAGGTATCAGAGGTGTCTACGCTACGCTAAAACATTCATTGCGTTTTTTTTTTTTTTTTTGTGCAAAGAAAATAAGTTCAATAATAAAACATTTAAAACTCAAACTGCATCACTGCTCTTCTAGCATCCCACTTCCCTTTGTGACTGACCTCCTTTGGAACGTAGGTGCTCCTTCCATGAAATAGTTACCTCCATATTCTTAGCGACGACCACCTAACATTTAGGTAAACAACATATATTTCCAACCTTTGGTCGAATAAGAAAAATTATTCACACCATGCTTAGACTACGAGATTGTCTACCCACAGACATACTACAACAAGTTCAACTAGCGCTATGCCAATCCATAATTCGGCATTGCATCTGCGTGTGGGGTAGGGCTGGAAAGACCTAAGTACTTGATTGAAGTTGAAAGAGCACAGAGAGCGCTTCTTAGAGTAACTTTTATGAAGCTCTACCGGTTCTCTACTCATTTACTCTGTCGCACAACCAGAGTCCTCAGAGTCCGGCCGATTAATTTTTCTGCCTATAGGTACTAAAACGCACAAGAATGTTAAAAGATGACCCGAATAAACATCAATCATAAGCAAAAGTAACTATAGACTTCATCTGACAGCACCTCATTGCTAGCTAGACGCTCCCCGGCCTACTTTCATGAATGCGTACAAGAAATTAAAAATACTATCTCATTCGTTGCAAAAAAATAGTACTTAAAGAAAATGTTGCCAAACACTAAAGTTATGATTACTTCGAACAATTAATTAATAAAGACACCGAACCAAATACGCGCACATGCACACATAAGTAATTAAGTACCATACACGTAGGTATTTCACACATATCATACCTGAAATGGGGAGAAGTGTTGGCCTAGTGGTAATGGACCCGACTTACGAGTTACAACTCGTAAGTCGGGTCCATTAGGGTAGGTCGTGAGTTCGAATCCAGGCAGGCATTTTACTTTGTGTAAATTATTTCATCACCACTGCTCTCAAAACGGTGAAGGAAAACATCGTGAGGAAACCGGCATGTCCTAGAACTACAAATTCGAAGACATGTGACATCCACCAACCCGCACTGGGCCCGCGTGGTGGATTATGGCCCACTACCTCTGGCAGAGAGGAGGCCTGTGTATCAGCTGTGAGAATATTATAGGCTGATTATGTATTATGTATACCTGAAATCACCTCTCTAGTCTCCACTCCGGAATTCGTACCCCAAGCTCCAAGACACAGACTAACCGTCTAGTTTGGGGCTCACTAGCAAATAATGTAGGTAACTAAGTAAATACATATTGTAACTTAACTGTAGGTAATATTTTAAGCTAGTACTCATGTCGTCTCAACTTGGTGTTAAGGCCAAGGCCTTTGCGTGGCGTGAACATGCTGTATTAGCTGGACAATTTAATATTGATATGTTTTCTATTACCGTCGATAGTCATAATATGTACTTACCGGAAATAATATTGTGCGTTATTAATCTATTGATTTTTTTAATCCTTTGTATGAAGGGGCGTCGAAAGGTCCCTACTATTGGTATCGAACAAACTGTGTAACTTGGTAACTAACAAAGTGTCGTTTTCCACGTTACCATACCTCAGTCTGTGTTGTGTGTGAGACAGGTCAATTATTTGGATAAATAATTGTATATTACCACTAGGTCACTGCGAATTGCTTGCATTGATGAAAGAAGACTTCAAGAATGTTCTTCAAGCATCTGTGCAGAAGCAATGGGATGAAGTGCGACGCGCTATGTCTGCATTCACCTACTTTGATGCACTCGACGAGGTAAGTGAAGTTCACAAAGTTATTTCATTATTTACCGAGTTAAAGTTACATTCAGTTTTTCTTTGTTCTACAGGTGGCTCAAAGAGAGGGATGTATAGTGGCTAAAATGAAATCGTACGCAACAAATGACACAATTTTGGGAGATGGTTGCGGCATAGCTAATTATGTGTACTTCATCCTGTCAGGTCAATGCCAGATGATAGAGACCCTTCAAATCGTCGCTAAACATCACTGCGGACATACTTCTTACTCTTTATACGATCCTTATGTATGGTTTATTTAAAACTGTTTTTTTTAAAGTGAAAACTTCTTTAGCGGCGTTGTGCAGTTTTTTTGTGATGGGTAAAAAATGTTAAACTCGCGTCTGGACACGTGACCTGATCGAAAATTCGTAAGACGGAGCTCGCGTCAGCACACGTGACCTGATCGAAAATTCGTAAGACGGAGGGAGAGTAGACCGCATTCCAAAATATCAAAAATGCACAACGTTAATATTCAAGTTTTCATTTCTGTCGGCACTCCCGGAGTGCAACCCGTTTTTTTCATAACAACATCACGCCCGTATTCGCCGAAGGTTTAGGCAGAGGTGTACCTATAGTACACACACATTTCGCCAGTTATGTTGTAAGTCCCATGTTATAGAAGGCGAGCCTATTGCCATCAAGCGGGCACACATCCAGACTCCAGGCTGCTACTGAGCAATTCTAGATGGGAAAACACAATAACACTTTGCCTGACCCGGGAATCGAACCCTGGACCTCATACTCGGCAGTAACGCTTGCGACCAATGAACCAACGAGGCAGTTTTTTTCATTTCCTCCCTAAAAATGTACCTGGACCCCTACTTATTTCTTAGGAAAAACAAAAGTATGTATATAGTACCTGTCTATTATTATTAAGTAGTCAAACTTACTAAACGATTGAATGTATTTAAGGTTCCTAAAGAAGAAAGTGACCAGGATCTCGATACGAAATATTTTGGTGCTTATAAAGATAAAGCTAAAGAACTCGAGCAATCGTCTCTAGAGAATGCTGAAACATCGGCGAGCCGGTCCGGTTCCAAACACTTGGAAAGTATATTGAGATATTCAGACTCTAAACGCAAATCTTCTTCTAGTACTAAACGAGAAAGTGTTCAATTACCACCAGAAGCGATGGCTACTGATGCGTTTGCTACAGCGGAATCTGCTGGCACGGCCGCGTCGTCAGTACCTGGAACCATAACTGAAGCCTCTGAAGGTGAAGTGACAGCAGCATCGGAGTCGATTGACCCTGTAAAATCTCAAGTGCTGTTACCTCCTACTGAACAGAGGGACTCTATTAGGTGTGATAATTGTTTTGTGACATGAGTGTATATTAAATATGTGTAGTCTATTGGTACGTATAGAAATATAAAGTAGTAGTTACCTAGTGTAAACATTATTTTTTATTTCAGATATAGTGTCTCGCAGCCACCACTAATACGACCTGAATTTCGGACCTACTTTATGCAGGTTTATCTTTTTCTTAATAATTTCTAAAACATGTTTTGAATTTATTATTAACTTACAATATGAAGGAGGATAATCGCACCTTGCACCTATCCGTCTGATATTCCATCATTTTATCAGCAAAGTCTTTGGGCTTTAGTTTTCGTCCTTTTTTCTTATGACTTTTATGAACAGAATCAGTTTATAATCATTAAAATCATCAAACCCTCAAGTTCATTTATTATATTCTTATAAAATGACTTTTTCATATGAAATCAAAAATCATATTTTAATAAATATTCAACACGACACTGACCTGCAAATTGCAAAAAAAAACCTAATAAAATTTGAATTTCGCGGGCTACCCTGGTGCTTTCCCCTTAAGTATATATATTATAAGTTTATTGGCAAGATCATAAAATTATGAATGTTTATGTATGACTAGGTGGTACGATACAATCCTGGCTCAACGTTTGGTTTTGGTGAGAATATGCGAGACCGTCGGATTGTTGCGTTGACTCCGGTCGACTGCATGCTGATGCCCAAAATGTGGCTGCTGCAACGAAACACGGCCAATATCTGGTCACGTATACAACACTTCCTGGAAAAGAAGGTATATAATATTGAGTTAAAACAAGTTGTCTATAAAAATGCGACGCAGAATCAGCATTGATTGCCTAAAAAGGATTTGGGGGATTATAGGTATTAGGCTCCTGTATTTTAGATTGTGGCTGGAAAATTACAATTGTGGTCGCTCTATAAAATTGGACCCACATGCACATATCTAATACACACCCTAACGGTGTATTAGATATGTGTGGGTCTTGTTGTACTTAACGGGGAACAATGAGTGCACCTACTGATGTGTTCACCTTGGGGAATACCTATACACCTAGGTGTGCTAGCACTCTCTAGACGACAGGTCTCTAGAGTTTAGACGGATAGGCCGTAGGTGCACTTACCGCATATGCTTGTTTATTTTTGCCTTACCTAATTGTCCTAAGGTAGGTAGTATAGCATAATGAAGGGATTAAGAGTGGAGAAGAGCTCAAATGAAAGAGCTCGCTCTGCCGCTAAACCTTTTCTCTTAAGGTGGACAACGCACTTACGATGACTCTGGTAGATACAGCATAAGTCCATCGGTGGCGGTGAACACTTACAAGAAGGTGGGGCTTCCTGTCTGGTACCTAACTCTTAGGTAGGCAAGCCGTGTGCCCGATTGGATTTCCGACCGACAAAATTGACGAACTTTATTCTCTATTTAACGTCTCTAGGGAATGAATTTTCAAAAATCCTTCCCTAGAAGAATCAAAATCTTTCCCACTTTCAATAAATAAGGAACTCTTTTGCAAAATTTCATGCTTCTAATCCCAGTGGTTTAGGCTGTGCGCTGTCTGTCAGTGAGTGAATTTAAGAATTTTATTAAGTAGATTATTGAATTTTTACCGATTATTGTTTTAGATACCAACAAAGAAGCAGTTATTCCAAGATTACGTCTCCGCGCGTCGCTGGCTGGAGTTTCGTGACCAGCTTGTGGGTGACGTGGTCGCGCGGTCCAATACCGTCAATGGGACTTCCTTGCACGATGTGCCCTATTCCATACGCATGGAAGAGATGACAGACATTTGAATTGTTTATTAACTTTTTTTGAACCGCCGAAATAAATTGTTGCACTTGAAATCGTTTTTGAATTGACCATATTGCAGCAATTGTAGTTACATACTTGTAACGCCAGGGTTATGGAAGGTTTGGCCTATTTTATGCCAGGATTCAAGTGGAACGAAGGGACGCCCAGAATTTTAGGTATTTAGGTATCTACCTAGTTACTATAAAGATACGAACGTGCGATAAAAACTAAGAAGGCTTTGGTTGCTACGAGAATTTTATTGTAGGTACCTAAGCTCCTATTTGGATTACGGGGGCGGAGGCCCCGTCGATTCACGTAGCGTTTGATAAATCCATGTCCATAAATGAAAGTACTGATCAGTTGATCAGTCCCCGATCTGCAACATTTCCTATCTTATCGGTAACTGATCTAGTTATTTTGGTATAAACTCTGTACGGACCTTAACGTTAGGATATCAACCTAGCCCTAGCCGTTTGTTTTATTGGTTGAATTCCAGTTCCCAGGCCAGGCGCGGACCGAGGGGGGGGGGGGGGGGGTCGTGGGTCATAAAATAATTCAAGCTGTCGACAGTCTCAATGATTTACTTGTCTTACTATCTTAAAACTATACTTTAGCTACGGAGACCCCGATGGGCATATACAAAAACATTAAGAACATAGGCAGACATGCGGGGACTGCTGACAGAAGTAAAAACTTAAAACTATGAAAATGATAATGGGTTTTTAACGCGCCTAAAAAAGTTTTTACTTCAAAAAGCCTGTTATTAAATATAGAATCTAGGTTGCGAACGAAACAAACTCGGGATATTGGGCACCCGGCTCGTACATAACATCGAGGACAATCTATTCAAGCCCCGAGTCTATCAAGGTCTGCTTCTATTTACCAACCTAGACCTTCTAACCTGTAATAAAATGGGTGCCTAAATACAATAAGTCACGTTTTGGTACCTATGAATAGTTTATTGCTGTACCTATTTCATTGGGGTTAATTTCCATAATTTCAACAAACCTCAAGCATTCACGGCGATAATGCGCATGCGTGCATCGGCATCGGGACGCCATGATGCCGTCTCGTAACCAAGGCAACCGGTTTTGGCGGGAAGCGCCCACGCTCGCGGCTATGGCAGCTAATCCAGCGGAGACATTCATCAAACGGCTTACGGCGATATCTAAACAGTCACATTCGACCGCAGTGCACCGCGCCGAGCGACCGCCGCGCTATCCGACGACAGCCCCGGCTGATCGAAAATTCGCGACTGTTAACAGATGTTTAACGTAAATAACTAAACTACCTTAGAATTTAGGTACCACGAAAAAAACGATTAGATTAAGAGTCATATCCTAGTAGTGTCGCCTGATTAGATTCTTATTGTACGAGTACTTGTTGAAATCAGAGCAGAGCAGGTGAGTCAACTCCTATTTTATTAATTTAATTTGTAAGTAGTCATAGAGGTCATAGGTGTTGATCACCTCGTTGAAATACTTGTATGTCCGTTGTAGGTATAGTTAGTGAGTTATATTAGATATTGCTCCAGTTCAATTAACTAAATATACTAGTTGATTAAGACTACTTAGGTTGGTACCTATTTTAACCTAAATACTGAAATTTCTGTAGCCTTCGTTTAATAGAATTAAAATGACTCCATTTATTAACTACAATACTTTTTTAAATTAAAGAAAAAATAAGACAAATAAAATAACTACGCAGTAGGTAGTTATTTTATTTCTTATCTTTTCCATTTTATCTACAATCAGCTGTTTAGCCATAATTAGATATGGTCTGGGGTGGTATTCATTGATAGCCATTCCAGTGAATAGCACCATTTGCACGTGGGAACATTTCAGTTCCTTTGGTCGCGTATCACACTGATATTTGAACGCTATTCAATACCCGAGCAGAAGTAGTAGCTAACGATTTCCTATTGCTTCTCTACGTACCTAATAATATTTAAGTAGACATAGTTGTCTACACTGAAAGCCTGGATACATCCATACCAGGGGCTGCAGTCTCGACCGAATTCGGTCGCAAAGTCCTGTCACTCCATACATTACACCTGTCAATACGGACTTTGCGACCGAATTCGGTCGTAAAGCGATCGTTATGAATGTGGAGACTGCAGCCCCTGTATTGGGAAAACCCTTCAGCGACATCTAAAAGGCTACCTATACTAGATGCGAATACTAGGTACTGATGATACATCCAGGAATAAACAGGTGAAAGTAATAAGTGGTGAATAATCTGTAAAGAAGATTAAAGCGATACCTACTTGAGAAAATCTATATCTACTTAATATTATAAACGGGTAATTTTTGTGTTTGAATGTAGGGGAGTAATCTTCGGAATTACTGATTCGATTCCAAAAATCTTTCATTAATAGGAAGCTATAGTATTGCCAAGTGTAGGTACCTACTTATATTTTATGAAATTTCACGCGGGCAGAAGTTAGTGGAAAATATCAGTAGCATACGAACAGGTATTCTTGCCCCTAATTGTGTAACACTAATAGGCACACTATCAATCAGAATTTAAATCGGATATTGCTAATCCATTGCTTCATATGTTAGAAAAATTGGTTTGCTCAACAACGTAAATAACGCAATGAATGTTGTTGAACTGTCAAAATGAAAGCCATTGCTACTGTCAGTGTGTTACGCAATAACGCCGCTGTTTAAAAAGAACACATTTTCGTAGATTTCGTCAATTCTTAACAAACAGTTTTTTCCTGAAAATGTTTACAATAAAAATGGCCGTTAACTCAATCTCCACACACTTGACTCAATTGACAGTCAGTGGTTCTAATGAAATAATCTTCCTATTGTGATATACAAGGCTGTACGGTGCGCAAAACAGTTTAGAGCCTTCTTTAGTAAATAACGAATTGCTGAAGTAATATTTACATATCTATAGTGTGTCACGCGTAGGCTTATTTTTCTGGTGGAAAAATTGTAGGTACCAAGGATGTTGGAGGATAAGAAGATATTTTTTTATGCGAGATATCCTTCCTTTTACTATTACTACTTATAGCAGGTATTGGTAAAGCAACTAATAGTGTTATTTGTTGTGTTAATTAAATGGACATATTATACTACCATAGTAGCCATTAGTAGCTAAGTTATACTGGTTTACGCATAGAAATGTTTTCCTATATCTAATTACGGGTTCACGCGAGAACTATGACGATAGAATTACCTGCGTAAGTTCTATACTCGTAGATTACCGATACGGTAAAGTGTTACATTCTAGCATTACAGCCTACAAGTAAGAAGCAAGGATTTGTACTTTGTAGTTCTTATGTTACACACATTAACATGATTGCTACTCGTCGTTCTAATGCAATGGTGAACACTCCAAGTATTTGCATACCCAAGCCAATCAGTTCACGAGTATGGTTACTTATTTGTGTGTGGATCAGTTACCACGTACAGACGCCAACACATCAAGCTACTAGAAACTGTAATTTAAAAAAAATAGATTTTTATCTTTATCGCTAAAGCATTAAGGTTCAACGTTGATTGGGAAAATCTGACAGTTTCGGGTAGCTTGACCTGCTGGCGTTTGTACTATCGGAGATCGAACGAAACGTGACAGCAGCCCCTTCGTGTGTCACAAATATTACTACTGGCTCATAATATATTGGTCTATTGATTCCTGAGAGACGTTGTTGTTGTCGGTTTTGGCACTCGAAATGACCTAATACCGATGGTATGAAAGGAGTCGTGTTTACCCATGATAGGCTTAATTGTAATACCGACCTTAACATTTCGACCTCACAGCAAAATGTTTCCTGATGAGGTTGTAATGAAATGCATGCGCTCGTCGCGAACGAAATAGTCGATGACGGCATGCTTGGCCCCAGCCACTACCGGACAGGTTATCGGCAAGTGAGCTCAATTGAGACAACGCTTGGTCTGATAAAAGACTGTTGTGTGGATAACTGAAGCTAGACAACCGCATAGTATGCATTCAATGTCAAATTCATTAATACTAAGTTATTAACTTAGCGCCGATAGGCAATGTGAATAACAACAAAGTATAAATGTATTCAGAAAATATAAACTAATTGTGGTTTGATGTACAAGGCCAGCCTTGAAACGCGTCTGCCATTATTTTTTATTTAAAAAAGAAAGTATTCATACCTATCACGCAAGGGCTGAAAAAATTCCACAAAAATAAAGCATCATAAATAAAAGTAAAGCTATGTATGAAAGAAACAGCATTCATGTAAAAGTTTGATTATTTGCGAAGGCTTCAGGACGCAGCGGATGGCCCAAATACGATTTTATTCATTTTTCACGACGACAGTGACTCGCACGAGCTGGCACTGAATTAGCTTTTCTTTCAGCCCATGACAAGTTCTATACACTTATGTGTTTAGGTACCTATATGTAGTTGTTATTGTTGCATGTATGGTGGGAATATAATATGTTATCGTCTATAAATGATGACTAGGTAGGTACGTTTTCGTTTTTAGAATTGCCACAAACCACAGTCGGGACAAGTTAGATAGTTACCGACTTACAAAAAATATATCTATAGTACCTATTTGGAAATAAAATATTTATTAGATAAAAACATGAACTATTCACGTTTTATTTTCAACTAGCTGTTCGGCGTCGCATGGCTGAATTTCATGTCATTGCTCTATCTCCAGTGGTTTAGGCTGACCGTTGCCTGTCAGCCAGTCAGTCGTCGAGAAGGGATTCATCCAAGCAGAACTGTCAAACTGAATGTCATATTTTTTATTGAGATTTTCATACAAAAATAAGTCTTTACCGGTGGATTTATTATACATTTTTTTTTTCATACAAACCTTATCCGGACAATAAAGATCAGCCAGCAAGACCAACAGACAAAAAAAAATCTGCCAAATCGGTCGACCATTCTCAAGTGATGATCTTTGATACATCATACGGCACTTGAATTTTATTTATAGGTACAGATAGTACTGTAGCGAGTTCTGGAAGAAGTAAGAAAGTCGATCGTAATGGTCTATAGGAAAGTAAATTAATAATGTAGTTGATCTGATTACAACCACAGGCCATCGGCTTATCGACTACCTGTACCATTATAAGTATTCCATTTCCTTCGATTAATTTGTATAACTTAGGTACCTATGTAGTTTCTGTAATTTTCTTGGTAAAATAAATTAACAATATCAAAATATCAGTATACTGGAAATAATGCAAAAAGAACTGAGTGACTGTACGTAGTCACGAGCCCTAATTATATACAATTAGGGCTGAGTTTTCCATCGCCGAATAAAATTGACGATTGACAGTTTTTGTATGAAATAACTGTCAAAATTTCAAAATTATTCCTCGAATAAAGTTATCGGATGATTGAAAACTCAGCTCTTCGAAAAATTCAAAAATTGCGATTTTATCGTGGAATAACGATTTCACCTTTGAGATAAGACCTATTATTATATTTCATAATAGTACATAAGGGCTCCAAAATACTATGTACAGACGCCAGCAGGTCAAGCTACCCGAAACTGTCAAATTTTCCCAATCAACCTTGAACCTTAATGCGTTAGTGATAAAGTTGAAAATCTATTAAAGAAATTTGACAGATTGTAGTAGCTTGATGTGCTGGCGTCTGTACGACAACGTACAATTGCAATCAATAAAGTAGGAGAAATCAATTAGCAATCGAAGCTATTCGATTAGTTAATTTAGGGCTGATTTTTCAATCGACAGATAATTTTTATTGGTCGAATAAAATTGACGTCTGACAGATTTTGTATTAAAGAACTATCAAAAATTCAAAATTATTCCGCCGATAAAATTATCTGGCGTTGGAAAAATCAGCCCTTAGAGATAAATGCAAAATTATGACCACTTTTGAGTACTTTTCTGAAAGAATGAAATATTATGTTTGCCAAAGGGCTCCATCAATCCGTCAGATATTTATATATTCACTATCAGGACATGTAACACTATTGCATAGAATAACTTTCATTCGCCCTGAATATCCTTTTAAAAATGGCCCAAAGAATTTTCAAAGTCGTCAGATTTGGGGAAAGCCCACAATTTATTTGTCAGATTTGCCTATTTAAGTCATTATGGGTTAGGCCACACACGATCATATGAAAATTAACGGTTTTGAAGATCAGTTTATTTCTGGCCCTTTTTTGAAATCTGAAAATGGTCTCCTGACTATCTGAAGGTTTTCAAAAATATTTTCGGTGTTATCTCCTTATACCTACTCAGCTATTCACTTTTCGTCCTAAATATGCTTGCTCAAAAACCCTACGGGCTCCCCTACATTATTTACACTGATACAATTTTAAATAATGTTTTACTAAAATCTAGGGCTAAGTAGTGTAACAGTTTCGAATAGGTTAGATTCAGACCTAACCTATTCGAAATGAAATCTATGTATAACGAATGGTACCTACTCAACTTGGTTATATTTGGACACGTGTATGATAGTGTTTCCTAGTGTGCGATACGTAGGAACGTAGGAACAAAATAAATCAGTACTTAACAAACCTGTCACTCAAGCTTTAGGGCTGTGGGCGACGAACGGAGGCGTTTCAATGAGTAACCCAACTAGTTTTACCTTATACATACTGTATGTTGGCAATTGATTTAGCGATATCATGAATATGATCCCCATTGTTTGTTAAATGAAACTTCGAAGATCACACATTCTACAATAATATTTATTGCCTCATTTGTATAAATTATCATCTGTAAACAATAAAGCGACATTGAGCATATCTTTAAATTTAGCCTTATCATAGATATAGCCTTACAGATTACGTAACAACTTTCAAACTTCGGCCGATGTATTCTCTAAAAATCTCACCGTAAGATCTTAGGTGATGTGAGCTTTAAGGGAGTTGTCAATAGTGTCAATCCACAGAATTGAATGACAGCTCACTTCAAGTTCACTTCACCTTAGCATTCACGGTGAGATTTTTACAGAATAAATCGGCTGTTTATGGAGTACAACGCTTTCGCGAATTTTAACATTAGGTAAATATTGTATACAGTGATACTTAGTGTCTCTAGAAAATTTAATCTTATAACAACAAAATACTATCCACTAAAAATAAAATATTACGTCCACCAGTAGATAACGGTATTGACGAATAATAATAAAGGCACAGGCACTGATTAACCTGCCGGGGTAGCGGGATCGTCTCCTGCCGGGGTAGCGGGATCGTCCGAAAGGGTTACCGCTGCCCTGGTACATAAAGGGCTAAGGAAGGAACACGGGTGGGTTTTAGTCAGTAAGAGTCTGACACTCCCTTCTGCTCCACCCAGAGCGGGAGGAGTCATTTGATGATTTCCCATCCTGAAAAAAAAAAAAAAAAAAAAAAAAAAAAAAAAAAAAAAAAAAAAAAAAAAAAGGCACTGATTAATCGCTAAATGTTATAGCGTAGGACAACCCACGGTCGAAAGATCAAGAAGATAGTTGGCGTAGACTGGGTGGCTCTTATTTGTAATTGTGTATGGTGAAGCAGCACAATCAGCTTATACTCTTCCCATTGCTGGGACTCAGGCCTCCTGTTCTTCTCTTCGAGAGGGAGTGGTTTGTAATCTACCACGCGGGCCCAGTGCGGGTTGGTAGATGCAACATGTCTACGAATTTTAGGTTCCGTTTTGAGAGCAGTGACTGTGGTAATGAAATTATTTACACAAAGTAAAGCGCCTGCCTGGGTTCGAGCTGTTAAGTCAGCAGAGCCGTTACCACTGGTCCACCACTGGTCTCAAGGCGGGGCTTTAAATCCTATTGACTTATTAAGCCCTAATTAAACTTTAAACACACATCCATGGGAGAGCTAACGCAGAACCACACTGAATAAAATGAAGTATGTTGTGTATTACTTACATGTAACTTTACCTACTATCAAGTTACGAGCATATTATAAAAATCCAAACTAGTCTTAATTTTGTAGACGTTGTGGTTTAGTTTCTGATCTAGTTCTTCTGTCAGTTCCTAATGTCTTATTTGGATGTGATTTGGAAATGATCTAGAAATGCATGGAAATTGAAAATAAAGATAAGGTGCATGTGCCTACCTACTTAAGTGTTTAATTGTCATCATAGGAAATCAATAATTTTCGCGTAGCAACATACTAAGTACCTAATACATAGTTCACGTGGAGCCCAATGGAAAAAAAATAACCAAAGGCCATATGTAGGTACCTACAGTAAAGGATCCAGTCGTTAAATATGTAGGCCCAACACGACATGGGACCGACACGCATTCTAACTTATGTCACGTAAGCTGTAAAAGGAGTAACAACTTTCTACGATACCTACCTAAATTTTTGCGAAACGGCAGAATCCATCCATATAAAGCTACAAATATGTGGGACGAACTTTTTTCTAAATTTGTTTTAATTTCTAATTTAAATTGGTGCTGTGTTGTTTGTCATCAGTATTTTGGTGTGGTGATAATAGAATAGAACATACTTAACTATCGTCAGGATTCTTAATGACTCTTTAATTGCTCTGACATTTCAGTGTTTTAAGTATTTTGACTTTCAAACTATAATTTTAGTTAAGTATAATTAATTGTTTTTAACTGCCGTGTGTGCTGACGTTTGTTTCTGCAATTGATTTGCTAATGTTCGTGATAATGGCAATTTCCCTCCTTTCTCTTAAGTAGGTATGTTAATAAAGTTAACTCACTTTGCTCCATGTATAATAATTAATAATAGATTCAAAGTTAAGCAGAGGAGTTTATGTTATCCTCACACCTCTAGCCCTTTGGAGAAGACAGGCGTACTATTGTCATGTTATTTATGTTAGTATGAGCCAGTATCTCCCCACTTAAGCCTAGATATATATATCTGTTAAAAATTAGGTACCTATGATTAGGGTTACCGTCCAGACACAAAAACATGCAGAAATACTAATAGTCTCATATCGCCAAAGCCTCTTGAAGACTCAAATATCCGTCTGTTCCTGTCTAGATTATAAAAGACCTTATGTGGTAATCCACATAATGTGAAGTTTGCTGATAAAATAGTTGCCTAAATAACCGAGTTAGAAGCATGACGCCATTTTGTATCGTGAGGCTAGGTGTTAACTAATAAATCAACTAAATTAAGCGTTTGTTAAAAATAGTTTGATTCCTTAAGTCATAATGATACAACCTCATTTTAGTGTACCTAAAATAAAAACAACAGGGAATGTGTCAAACTTTGACATACCTACGTATTTGTAATTTCATAGTTATATTATTTTGTTGGGAATTGAGTAAACAGATTTTACATATTTATTTATGTGGTGATATATAAATTAAAATCATACTTTCATACACGTATTTAAGATTTTCATTAATTACTTTTCCTTTGTTGTTGTGAAGTATTAAGAAATGAGTAGAATAATTATTCAAACGCCTCGACCGAACTCTGTAATTCCTGTAAGCAGCATTTATGTATTTACTATGAGGCATTAACGTTCATTCCTACCATCAGATCAAAGGTAGTTCTGTTGGGGGAACACCGAGTGGTTTTAGTCAGTACGGGTTTGAAAGACCCCGGTGCCCGTCCCAGATGGGGCATTTTTAAAACTCTAAGTCAACCTTAACCTTAATGACCTGGACATCCAAAGGTTCATGTAATCTAGCTATTAGTTACCCCTAGAGTTGATAGGTCTGAGTCTGAAAGGGGTCCATATAAATACGTAAATCAAGAAGAATTTCTAGTTCACAGAAATAAACAGAGACATGAGATCACGCTTGTCTGACTAGTTTTTACTATTATATATATAAACGTTTGGATGTACGGACCTGCTAGAAGTACCTACCTAATATGATACTGACTTAAGGTATTCCTAAATTAGATTTTTGAACAAAGTTTTCCTACTGCTAGATTCATTTCTGTATCAGTAGAGCCTACACACCTGTTATTCCGAAACTCGATCATGTTTCTGAATGAAATCACTGCTGTCAGAGCTATTAATAAAGTAGTAAATATTACCAACAGAAATAAAACAACAAGGTGATCAATTATAATTCGAAAGCAAAAAAGTATAGAAGCATATTCTATGAGGCATGAAACTATACTGTATGTATTGTGATGCTATTAATTTTCCCGACGTAATAGTCAAGGTAATTTTAGGGGTATAGTAGAACATCAAGGCCTGCACGCACTGCGTCATCGGTATCGAGGATTATCTATCCTTGCGAGGGTCCGATGGGCGTTCGGCAGAACCCGTGGACTCCCACTACCCGCCGAGGACCCATTGCTGCAGAGGCATCTAGTCCTGGACCTGCAGTCGTATCCCTCCCCACTCTTATAGGTAAAAGAATATGCATGGCTTGTTGCATAGCATTTTACTTGTACACTTGTAGCGTAGTTTTTTTGCACGGAAACGCCTTTTCAACGTAAATCACGTTTTAGGTAGAATTGTAATGTAGTTCTGCAAAACTCGTTTTGTAAAATAGTTGCTATTTTGAATTTCTTAATTTTATTAAATGACGGCAGTTAAAAAGATTTATACATAGTAATGGAAGATACCACGTGAATTAATAAACAGATTCATGTGACGAACCAAACATGAAATTATAATGAGGTAAACATAAACTATTTTTCAAGAACACCGCAGTTTTGTTCAAATATGTATCCAAATGAACAATGCGGTGGAAATTCCAATATTTTTTAATGTAAAACAGGGATTGTTTCAAACGTAACGCGAAAAACATAATATATTTTAGTTCAAATACATACTCGTATAATATGGTGTGTTTGCGTGGCTGTGTACATAGTGCATAGTGTCGGTATGGTCATTTCTTTCGTCGCGTTATTTCGACCGGTATTGTTCACGTCTCGTGCGCTCGCGCTTACGTCACCTATCCCACTCCAATAGAGGTTGTGTTTTGAGTTGTGAGATTATCGCCTGCGCACCGCAACACCGGCCTTGCTCGTCCGCGCTGTTGATATACAAAGTGAGATCATACTTAATAATGTTATTCGCCAAGTAACTTCGCACATTTATTTTTAGTTTTATTAATAAGTAAACTAGTTGGATTGAAATTGTGTTTAGAGCTTGGATCCTTAATAAATGTAAGTAGGCATTTTAAGATAGTTCATAATCAGAGCACATACATTTCATTCGCACCTTGATTACAACAATAAGACGTGTTGACATTCACTTAATGTTATATTAAGCAATTGTTTCTTAGGAACAGTTTTAAAAGCATTTCTATGAAATCTCATCGTCACATTAGTAAATAAGTGGAATGGTAAAAGCGTGGGTTGTGGACGAAAACATCGACCCCGTCCAAGGTGAGCTCCATCAGTGCGTGTGCTACACAATATGGTGTGACATTGACCAAGCTACTCGTTTATACCTATTATGTTATACATCACGTATTCTGCAAAATTGTCTATGTTTCTATAAATCTAAAAGTTTACAAAACAAAATTTAAAGTGTTCATTATTATTAGTTATAACGCAGATAAATAAAATATGGATAAAAGAGAGTGTACCTACTTATAAGGATTGAGACGCTTTATCAATGTCATTCAAGTTATCAGTGACACAAAAACAGTTTATAACTAGATAGGTACCCCAGAAAGTCACGGAACGGCGAAAGTATCTCTTTCAATAAGTTGAAATGTTCCCATGTAGAAATCTCCTGTAACAGGTATTTGTGAAGTTCAACACCGGTTATACACACGTTTGCGCATACACCAAACCTGTCTTCCAAAATGCTTATAGCAGAAGAAGCCATCTTTGAATATTGTTTTAAAAAACAATAATTTTGTAACTTAAAAGGAAGGTGTAAACATCCTCAATAGCTTACTTAGGAGTTAATAATGCACTTCTCATCTCCTCTGGCCGTTTGATAACTTATCTAAAGGTATAGTTTATCGGTTTTCTGAGTTGCCAAGGTCTGATAGCTGAGTGGCTCCAAATGCTACAAGCTAACCTTGTGATAGATTTGGTCATGGTTTGTATTAGCCCAGAAGAACAACTTAACTCCCTGCTGTTACCAAAGTGAAGCCAGGACTTATAAAAATGCTTTGACGTAGTATTTTGTTATTATTGTTGAATACAATTCAACTCATTTTATTCTATTAAATGTAGAAAGTTGCATGGCATTCATGCCCATAAAAATGTCAGGTGAGTTGAATCTATAATTTTGGTAGTTTCTAAATTCTGATGTTCTTCACAGGAAAACCACCACAAGAATCTCGCAGACCTCGAGCCCCAGCTTTCACCTTCGGGCACAAGCTTGATCCACCTGGCTCCAGCACCTCTAGGGCTGGCCCTGGACCCGCTACATACAACACAGAAGGAATGACAGCTAAAGGTGAGTTATCTACGTACATATGTATATTATAAATGTAACATTGTGTTTGTTAGTTTGTCCTTCCTTCACACAACAACGACATATCGACGTGATTTTTACATAGAGATAGTTTATGGGCCGGAGAATGACAGAGACATACTTTTTTCCCTCGGAAAAATGAACGGTTCTTGTGAGATTTCCATGCGGCTGACACCGCTTCCTTTATTCATGAGGCAAGCTCTTTCTCCACAAATGCACAAAAGAGAAATCTGTCGTCACAATTGTGCCAGTTTAAGTGAATCGATGGCATCAAAGCCATAAATGAGTCGCGTGTTCAGAGGACATTTTGCCGAAACTACTTCCCAAATCGCCTGCCTACGACAGTCACATGATTTGGGCGTCAAAGCGGTCGTTTTCAGAGCCTATTATAGCTGGCGATATTGTTTGGGATAGTTATTATAACTTAAGGAAACTATCAGCACATCAAGTACTTATGTTAGTTTTATACCTATCATAACAGGAAGTTCTAGGTCAAAGTTTGACCGCTTCATTGTGAATATATTGATTTTAAATTGCTGGCCTCGCCCACTCTTGGCACATACCATATAGCTAGTAGAGCACATCCCGCTGACGACTGCAGCGTATGGAACAATCGAATTTACTTGTTCTAGGCTTGTATAATAGAATCGTGGGTAGCCGTCCGCAATTGTCGTTTACTGGATAATTGCTCAACTTGCCTATGCTCGAGCAAAACCGTTTATCTTTCTATAGACAATTATACAGTCTGCCGCCCACGAATTATACGCAGTATTTAGTCTGTTTGTCTTAACTTGATCACTAACAATCTTGTTTGGTTGTTGCACGTGTATGTACAAGATGTTAGTTTGGTGCATAAAATGAGCATTGTGCAGGACTGAAAACAGAATTAGCTGTTTAAAATTATCTTGCGGATTGACTGAAAGTAATATTTCTTCCAGAACACCTTTAGGATTTATAATATCGTGATTCATGCTGCGACAAATAATCTGTAAGTGGGTCATGACTGCAGTCTGATTTACATAAAGCGATGTCGTCTGCAGTGGTATTTTATACCTGTTTACTTAGGCACTTAAAATATTTAAAATAGTTAAGTACGTGACTATTTTAATTTTCCTCATTGTGTAGGTATCTGCTACATAAATCCTTTATTATATTTAGCCATTGTGACAGGAATTTTAAAATGAATAGGTAGGTATACATGTCAATAAAAAGCTATCGCAGTTTTTACACAAAAACCTCATTCAAAGTTAAACTCGGAGCACAGATTTTTTTCCAGTAGGCACAGCCATATAGGTACCGATGCCGTTCTGATTCGACATATTCATTGTCATTGAATTAAACTTGCTATTTACAATCTCATTGACAAAAAACACGACATGTAGGCGGTAAATAAATCTTATAGACTGATATTCCTGTTCCAATCTATTCATGTGAGTATTGCGCACAATCTTTTTCCTTCAATTAGTACCAATAAACTTGTTGATAGTTAATTTCGCTAACATCAAGCCTAATTGGCAGCAATATTGATGACAATTGTAGACTAAATTATTAAAAATAAAAACTGCAATCATCGAATCAAGAATGAATATGTCATATGTAGATTATATATCTTAGTCGTTTATGTTTATGTTCTTAATTGGACAATTACTGTGGCATTGGATGATCGAACAGTTGCAAAGTTTCTCCGGCTGCTGCATTTGGTCGATGTCTCCAAATAAGTCCGTATGTGCGAAGGTGATCGGCTGTTGGTGAGTCAGAGAACTCGTGTAGGTGCCGGTCGGACCCCGACAGTGTCGGCTCCATACAGGCTCAGTCGCGCATCCAACTCGCTTCACTCGCCACTACACCGTACCTAGGGCTTGTTCAAACAAGTTGTGTTTAGGCTATCAGTGCTAGAAGGATCTCGAGTGCAGTGTTTCAGTTACGACTTGAACGCGAGGATTTATTTGGTAAATTATTTTATTTGGCTTCTAATATTGTAATTTACTTGTAATATGTACTCAATTGAGCCATATGTGTACAACTTTTCCTATTAGGTAAAGGCCAAAGTTAATTTTCATTTAAATGGTCGTGCATTAACATGAGAAATGTCGAGTTAATATTTAGACCAATGAATTGAGTTGGTTTTGCTATACGGCAAGTATGCTTTATTGTGTTACAAGAACGTTTAAAAACATGTTCAAATAAGACCTTAGTGCGTACAAATACCTCTTACGAATATTGAACAACATTGGAAGGTTGTTTGCTTTTAGGTTTGCCAATGAAAATTAATATGCAGTATCGATTTTTTATTTAAGTTCAAATTAATTTTGCAAATAATGATATGAAATATATTAATATACTTACCCATGCAACTGAATAGTCACGGCCAGAATATTTTCAAATACAGGGTTTATATAAAGCTTACTTCGTGCTGTGTTCGCATAACTCACCCGAAGAGCTTATTATGCGGCTTTTATTAGTTTACTGAAGCTGTAAATACTGCAACAGTAAAAGTTTCATTAAGTTCTGCATAGGAATTTCATGACTTGTGTGTGTATAAAATAGGACTGCTAGATTTTTCTACGGCGGAATAAATGTGTACTTCTTATGCTTCGGGTCACAGAAAGGTCAAATCAATATTTTAGGGTGGTTGTAGGTACATAACTAAAGAATATGAAAACGATTTTATATAAGCGGAAAGGTTGCCAATTGTCTGGCGCCTCTGAAAGACAAAGATCCATAATGCTCAACATCTGTTGTCGTCTTAATATGAATAAAATAATATAGGTGACAGTTTCAAAGACGTACACAAGAACGTATTTATTTATTTATATATACTTTATTGTACACTACAAAAATACATAACAATTTTTTTTTATCGAAAACTAATTTTATACAATGGGCGTTCTGCGATCTCTTCCAGGCAACCTTGAACGTATCTTTATTCACAGATATTGAACATATCTTATATCATAACATTACTTATGTACAGTCAGTCGCACGCCCTTGGTAACCATTCAACATCGCTTACTTTGTAGCCGTAAGGGCGGTTTTCGTACTACCAAGTGTTAACACTAACATGCGGTTGGGCGTACAATATCTCCCGCTTGATCGAACAAGCAGGCCGGTCTGGTGCGCCGGCGGCATCTCTTCACGGTCGCTGGCCGCCGCCGCGAGTTGCCGCGACTCCTGCACCGTGCGACTATGAGCCCATCAAGTCAGTCCGGGCCGTGTACGACCATGCTCCGGCTTTCTCCATCGGCCTGCGAGTGAACGCCCCACAGCCCAGCGGCAAAACGCCAGGTTTTTCACGTCCATCTCGTAGCATGTGCCTTTGGTCTTGTAGTTCAATTTGAAATGAATCTTGAATCATGATGTATAACAGTATTATACAAGTCACTTGTAGGCTTTCAGCTGTATACAATGTATAGTCTGCATGGTCTGTTCCAAAAGTATCTCATGAAAATGTAAACAAATGGATCAGGAAACGTACCTGTGCATGCTAATTTATAGTGCCACTTACAGATTAAGTACTGTGCTGTGATTATTTTAATACTCCCACCCTACATCCTAAATGTAAATCACCATAAAGATATTTTTAATTTGACAATTGAGATAAATTTTATAATCTCAATTTTCAACGATGATTTTTCAATTACAATTTAATAGTGTTATTTAAACAATAATTGTTGGAAAAAGTGGTGAGGTAAAGTTGAAACCAAGTACAAAGATAAAGTAGATACAGATGAACTAATGCCCTTTAGAAGAAAAACCCGTAATAGTTTAACTTGAACAGGGTTGTTTACACTTTCATAAGATACCTCTCGGACAGACTTTACATACATTTTCTAGTATTTGTTCTACGCGTACTTATGTTATTGGTAAGTGCTTTCTGCCTTTGATCGTGTAGTTCAACTTAAAAGTGCCAAAGACATGTTGATGCAATTTCATGTAGTTTTGATCATGCCGAGCTGCTTAGCTGTAGGTGTCAAAATAGCATGATTTACAAATCTCTTGTACTTAAAGTAAAATCTCTTTGGAAACATACTCGTATGTTCAAACATTTTATTTTATTTCAATACACGTCTTACACATTATGTTCTGCGCTTACTTGTTTTTTTAGCTTTAGTTTTTTGTTCCATGCTTCGTTGTCTGATTTTAAAGACTTAAATATGCTACAAGTCACTTGCATCAACGCTTAAATTGTTTAGTTTGTCATCCTTTGTTTTGAACCTTTCAGTATTCTGTTTTTGTTACGTCATTATTTTGATAAGAGGCTGGGTCATCAAGGTCGTCATCTAGCTTTCCCGAGGTTCATTTAGGTATCTAGCTGCGTCGTTTCATCGTTTGATGCCTGATGTCATTTTTATTTTTTGTTCATTCGTTGTTTTTGTGACACATTGTTTTATTAAGCTATGATTTATTACTTTGCTTTGTAATGTTAGTATTATTCACGCGATATGTGGTAAAGTACATTTTATATAGTGCGTATTTATGGCACCCGTTCAAACCCACGTTATTGATTAGGGCACTTATTTGGGTAAACCATAAACGTTTGATCGTATAATTTTCAGCGCCGAATACATATTCCATGCCCCCTGTGCTTGGAGAAGCAAAGGAGGGTGGTAAACGCGCAGCACCAGCGTTCAGCATCACGGGCCGTGGCAAGACGTTAGAATCCAAGCTCCCGCTGCCGGGACCGGGCACTTACACCACCGACAAAGCTGCTGCAGTACTCACCAAACGGCCTCCTGCCTACACCATCGCACCAAGGCGAGAGACGAAGCCACCGACAGCCATCGTCCCCGGACCCGGAGTATATTGCCCCGAGAAGGTAATAAAAAGTTTAATTGTTAGTAATTCATGGTAAAATAATAAATCGACGATGATGTCATCTATGAACTCATAATTATTATCCTTCGATATTAGTATTAAACTGCTTTAAAGGATGACACTACTATCATGAAAAATAACCGTCTGGCCAATGAGTAGGTATTTGATGTTGTCCCGTCTTTATTTTATTGCTTACATTAATCATTGTCTGTACCTCTGTGAAATAGTCCGAGTCGAGGCGAGGCGAATGATGTCAGCACGCTCGTGAATTTGTGCATAAATTAATGTCAGAATTGAATGCTTCCTAAATTCTCTCCACGCGGAAGTTTACTTCAGTGCTGGTTATAACGCCCGCACAGAGGGGTTGAATTGCTAGTGGGCGCGTATTTGCAACTAACAATAAAATTCGACAACATCAACCTTTCCGCCTACTAATATCGACTTTGACTAATGCAGTTAACAAGCGATACATTATTATTATATCAAAGAGTATTTGAACCGGAGACAGATTGGCACCTTGTGTTCATCTCTCGACAGTATCGTTAAAAAGGTTTTCGTGGATCATTTATATACCAATACTTTCTGGTACCTTCCGTGTCCTGTTTAAATGCTCTGAGACTGTCTGTCCCTACAACATCATGACATTTACTAACATTGGGGTGGGTGCAGGTGTGCGTGAACCTGCCGTGGGCGCCGGCGCACACGTTCGGCATCCGGCACTCGCAGTACGCGGGGCAAGCTACCCTCCATCCCGCGCCAGAAGAGATCGCCGCCATCTAACCGACATCTGTCTGTAACAAGATTTAACTCATCCACCTCATTCACCGCCATGCTTTGTGGGAGCTGAAACTTTTCATCGTTGCAGTACCTACCTATTTATTTATTTTGTGATGTATATAAAATTGCTTATTAAATATTCTTCTAAAAATCGTTTTAACAATAAAATTATGTATTATCAGAAAACTAAACCTTTGACATAACCTTCTTCAACCAAATATGACATGTGTTGTCTGATGACATAACGCATAGGCTTGATTACCGGTGTTTAGAGATCATATTTAACATATTATTTGCATATTGTCGCTGCTTCAACTGATCAGCTATTAACCAGGTACTTGTTTATTTTAATACAGTATAGTTATGTAGATGTTTACCATTCAGTTGCATAGTGTTCAATAGTTTCCTAACATAATATGATTAGTAATTTTTTTCTGTGATTTCAGGGTAAAAGAACTGTGCGCGACAAAACCGTAAGAAACACCTTTTCAAGAAAAATGAAGTTAGAAAAGTCTGAACAAGTTCCTGCTCCTAACGCTTATAGCCCCGAAAAGGCAGATAGAATGCTAAGAGAAAAATCACCTGCATTCTCATTCGGAACAAAAACCGAAATAATTAAAAAACAAAATGCACCTGCTCCAAACATGTATTCACCAGAAAAATCTTTAAATTCGCTTAAGCATGGGCCTAAGTATACGTTGGCTGGTAAAGGTGTAGCTGAAAAGCATGACGTAACTCCCGGTCCAAACTACTATAGCCCTCAAAAGGCTGATAAAATATTACACGAAAGTTCCCCTTCATATACGATGCGTTCAAAAGAAGTAGTCGAGAAATTTGAACAAACCCCAGCTCCGAATAGCTACAGCCCCGAGAAGGCTGACAAAGTCCTTCATGAGAGCTCTCCGGCTTATTCATTCAGGATTAAAGATCAAACCATTTTAAGGAGTGAGTCACCAGCACCTAATGTGTACGCTCCTGAAAAATCGATGCATATGTTGGACGGAACCCCTAAATATACTATGAGCGGTAGAGGCCACTGTGATAAAATTGATAATACTCCAGCTCCTAATGCTTATTGTCCGGATAAAGCTGATAAAATGATGCACGAGTCGTCACCGGCTTATTCGTTCAGAGTAAAAGATCAAGTTATGAAAACTGATTACACACCAGCACCAAACGTGTACGCACCAGAGAACTCTGTGCAAATGTATCATAGTTCACCGCAATTTAGCATGGCGGGAAAAGGTCAGACACCAAAAACAGATTATGTCCCAGCACCGAATGCGTACAGTCTAGATAAGGCTGATAGACTTCTTCACGAGTCATCACCCTCGTACACTTTCAGACCGAAGATTGCTACGGTTAAGCCAAGTGATACACCAGCGCCGAATAATTACGACCCGCATTTGTTAGATGGCACGCCTAAATTTAGTATGTACGGCAGAGGCCACGATGCCAAGCCTTCAGACACACCTGGGCCCGGCGTTTATGATCCTCATTATATCGATGGAACACCCAAATATACTATGTCTGGAAGACATCCTGCAATGAAACCGTCTGAAGTGCCAGCTCCTAACGCATACGACCCTCACATGCCTGATGGTACTCCAAAATTCACTTTAGCTGGTAGAGGACATGATGGGAAGCCATCTGATACACCTGGGCCGAATTGCTATGACCCTCATTTACCTGATAATTCTCCGAGGTATACCATTTCTGGGAAAGGACATGATGGCAAGCCTTCTGACACGCCTGGTCCAAATGTTTACGATCCCCACTTGCCTTCCAATACTCCTAAATTTACTATGTCAGGCAAAGGGCCAAATGCTAAGATTTCTGAAACTCCTGCACCTAATAAATACGATCCCCATATTTTAAATGGCACACCACAATACACGATGGCTGGTAAAGGGCAACCCGGAAAGATTGATAACTATCCAGGTCCAAACGCATACCACCCAGAGAAAGGTGATAAGGTTTTGCTGGAGAGTTCCCCAGCATATTCATTTAGAATTAAACATCCAAATCATAAACCAGAAGATACACCCGGCCCTAATTCGTACGATCCCAGCAAGTATGACTACATGTTAGATGGCACGCCTAAATACAGTTTTGGGTCAAAAGGTCCAGCTGATAAACCAACAAACTATCCCGGTCCTAATGCTTACAGTCCAGAAAAAGGCGACGGAATGACACATGAACATGCGCCATCTTATTCGTTCCGACCAAAAATAGACGCTGCTAAAATATTCAATACGCCAGGACCGAGTGCTTATCATCCTGAAAGAGGAGATGACGTTACTCATCACCATTCTCCTGCCCACTCCTTAGCCCCAAGAGGCAAAGACGTTAAAATCAACGACTATCCCGCTTGTAACGCTTACCACCCTGAAAAAGGTGATGGAATGACACATGAGCATGCACCATCTTATTCGTTCCGGCCAAAAATAGATGCAGCTAAAATATTCAATACACCAGGACCGAGTGCTTATCATCCTGAAAGAGGGGATGACGTTACTCATCACCATTCTCCTGCCCACTCCTTAGCCCCAAGAGGCAAAGACGTTAAAATCAACGACTATCCCGCTTGTAATGCTTACCATCCGGAAAAAGGTGATGGAATGACACATGAACATGCGCCATCTTATTCGTTCCGACCAAAAATAGACGCTGCTAAAATATTTAATACACCAGGTCCGAGTGCTTATCATCCCGAAAAAGCCGATAACGTTACTCATCACCTCTATCCTTCCCACACCTTTACCCCAAGAGGCAAGGAAGATAAAATAAATGATACACCCGCTCCTAACGTGTACAGTCCCGAGAAAGCTGATAAAGTGTTGCTGCATTCTGCTCCTCAATACACGTTCAGGATCAAAACCGACAACATAAAAGCCGCTGACACTCCAGGTAAATATACATTCATTGCATTGACACTGTCATTGTTTCTAAATGCAGGATTACTATATTTCTCCATAAATATATTCTAGCTCCGAATTCCTACAATATTCCAACGCCCGTCGAAACTCCGTTGTATACGATTTCGGGTAGACATAAGGAACCAATAGACGAGCGGTTGAAGGTACCAGCTCCAGGGACATACAACCCTGAGAAGGGCTACAAGTTCATGTTGAGTTACTCTCCACAGCATACTTTCGGTATCAAAATACATACCAATAAATTCGCTGAAACCCCTGGTGAGTTATAGTTTCGCAGGCAGTTGGTGTTACTAATCACAGTAACAAAGCATGGCGGATTATGAACTAATAAATAATTGGATTTAATCTAAAAATTAACAAAATTTTACAGTGGATGTAACACTTAATACTATAGGAAAAGAAGAATAGGTCAAGCGATTAATCATAACAAGAGGACTTGGGACGCTGGCAATACTAATGTTCAGTAATGCAATATTTTAATAATGCTTTTGCTACTATTTTCAGCTCCGAATACGTACCGCATCCCGTCCGTGTTGGACACCCCGGTGTACACGATGTCGGGACGTCACAAGGTGCCTGTGGACGACCGCACGCGAGTGCCCGCGCCTGGCACCTACTCCCCCGAAAAGGTAAATTAGCTATCAATTATTGGGATAAATGCTTTTACAAGTCTACCTTATACTGCAAGCAGATTTCTGCTTGCGGTACAAGCCAAACCCACGTCGTCATTTGTTAAGCTGTTGTTAGTTTCAGTAGATGTTTTGGAGTTAGTTTTTAACCCAAGTCCAAGTACGTTTAGAGATTTAACATAACATCACGCCTTGTTTCAACGAAGGGTTGGGTAGAGGTGTACCTATAGTACACCCGCATTTCGCCAGTTATGTTTAAGTCCCATGTAATGGGGCGAGTAAAGGGGGCGAGCCTTTTACCATCAACTGAGCACACATCCAGACTCCGGGCTGCTACTGAGAAATACCAGCTAGAAAAACCATATACCTAACACTTTGCCCGACCTAGGATTCGAACCCAGGAGCTCATACTCAGGAGTAGCGCTTGCAACCACTAGACCAACGAGGCAGTTCCAGTTGATAGATTTCATATTTTTATAAACTACAAACAAGGAGTTTTCAATAATCATTTGTACAGTTATTTTTTAATGAAACATTGTGGTTACAGGTGCAGATTAACAAAACGCCGCAAATAACCTTCGGTATCAAACACTCGCCTCTATTGGGACAGCTGAGACCATTAAACTCCCAACGCCCGGCTGAGAGAACGACCCCAAAATCCACCGATAATACCAGGGAAGTCACTCAAGTCCAAAGGTCTGTTATCCAACAGAACAGGGACCAAGTTGAAGATAACAGGAATGTTCATCTGCAAAATATTGTAGAATCAAACGAGACTAATGAAATCTACAACACTGGTGCGCATGTGACTCAAGTGAGACACGACAGCGAGGTCAGAAGCACGACAGTATCGCCCGAACCAGTTCAGCACCGAGAAATTTTGACGCAAGACATCGTGTGGGTTCCTGAGAAGCCAATCCGTCGTGGTTCTTACACTATCGACACATCCGACGGCAACGGATATTCTGAGCACTACCAGAACAGTGAAGTAATTCCTGTTGAGAATGGAGTCATAAGGACCGCGGAACAGGGAGAAAGAGGGGGAAGTTGCACTGAGGAAAGGAGTAACGAAGTGATTAAAAGGGAAGGTTTCGAACAGAATGTTGAAAGGAATGTGAAGAATGCAACTGCTCATGAGAAGGAACAGGCAGCTACTGAAGAAGTGCGATCTAACACTGATGTCCAAAAACTTGCCAATGGTGGTGTTTCTAAGACAACGACCACAACTACTGTTAGGAAGGTGGGGACCGCGGCCAGAACCGCTAACGAATCCACTGCAGTGACCCGCACTGCCACTGTGGTGACGTCACGCGACGTTGGCGTCAAGTAACTAGAGCCAGAGGCCCATTTAGCTGTAGTCATGATCCTACCAACATAACCTATTAAATAATTTACAATATTTTTGAATGATTAACCATTGTAAGACGCCTTGATCTTTTTACGATTACGAAAGCTTTATTCTACTCTTAATGCAAGCTATTTATTAATTTATTTACCTAAAAGCTTTCTGATTCGTTCTTCTATGTACATGATAGAAAAACGATATCTCTTGACTTACAATTATTTTACTCGTTTCTATATAACACTATTGAAATTTCATTTTAAGTAAAAGGTCTTTTGACAATTAACATTAAGAATTAATATTGTTATACTATGAAAATTTTATTAATAAAGTTTTTATTACATACAATGTGTCTTATTTCAGTATGTACGAGTATAATGGGATTCGAAACGTATTTCCTTTGTTCGAAGCAGATTGTTTGTAGGACAACTTTACTGAAATATGCTTGTTTACAAGAGTTCAAATCAAATTATAGTTTAACAAACACTGTCAAGGATTACATGAATAACCTAAGAAACGATAGACAGGCCCTTTGTACATACACGTTGTCTATTTTCCGTGAAATAAATAATAATCCTCTCCGTAGGTAAGTCCTATCTATCGGGTACCTACTGCACGACGCGACGCAATCAACTAGATAGATATAAATGAAATCTTTTAACCAGTTTTAAGGTTTTTTTTTATATCGTGTAAAATTACGGTGTATTTGCCGTTTAGGCACGGGTTTCAGTGTTGCATGGAAGCTTGTAGACGGACACGTTTTTTCTACGGCGCGGGTTGAACGCCGGAGCGTAAAGAAACCGTGTCGTGTATTAAAGGGCCTAAGGGCCGGTTGTTCAAACGGTTGGTTAACGTTACATACGTACGTCAAATAATAACGATCAAGTTTCCGTCAAAGGTATAATTTTGTAATTGTAATTTGAAACGAACGTTTTTTTTTAGTTTGACGATAGTTAGCGCCATTTTTGACTGCTAACTTTGCATGGTATGCAAGTACATCATTACAATAAAGTGGCAATTGCAAAATGGCCCCTCTCACTGAGAGGAGGCCTGTGTCCCAGCAGCGGGAACGTTATAGGCCGATTAAGTAATTGCAAAAAAGCTTTGCTACAATGTTTCTGAGAATAACTGACAAAACAAGCGGAAAACAATGTCAATATTTTTTTTACATTTACACTTTATCGCTCAAAAATATTTTTTACATTGTATAAAGTTGTTATTTTTTTTATCTGACTCACACGTAATCATGGCGGATGTGTGGCCACGGTCGTACTCGCTTCGAAACGGAAGCTTTATGAATGTAGTACTGGATAAGTGGACAGTGAACCGAACTATGCGCCCACGCAGCTCCCAGTAACAATAGTGACAACAGCGACACAATGACGCCTAGATAAACGTGAATTGTCAACTGTAGAAATGGAACAAAAAATCTTCAAACGAGACTGTTAGATAATGTTTGTAGAAAAAACCCACAAAACATTATTAAGGCATGATAATATTATTTAGGTACACATTATTTAAAGTTATGTACAATTCCATTAAATAGCTTATGTATCTATAGCATTGGGCTATTCACAATTATGATAAAATGTTCATTTTTACATGCGCATGTTTTTGATGCGCAGATTGTTTGTCTACAAAATGCAATTGAAGTGATTGACAAAATCACTAAAATTACAATTGATCAATTGCGTTTAATCTTTCGGGGACCTTTAAATAACTAAATATAAATAGGCACCTATCTGACTAGCTCAAAATTAAAATACTTATAACAAACATTGAAGAATTGAAGAAGTATCTCAACTCTCCCGTTTTTGTTATATGCCCCGTTGCCCGTTGGTCACGTTAAGCCGTTGGGCCTGCGCCTGATCTCTCTCCGGTCGTGTCGGAGTGCGTGCCGTCCCACTATGAGAGTGCACCTGTATCTGCACTATAATATCTCCCGCGCCGAAGGCTAGTCTCTGTTAAGATTGGCCACCATGGCCGAAATACGGTCACGAGGGCTATTATTTTGTTATATTTGGATGTATCTTTAACAATGGAACTCAGTTTTTCGGTATTCTTGTCAAGGCTGGAAGAACCAGCAAAAACCAAAGTCGCTTTCTAGAAGTTCATGAAAGACTCGCATGCATGCCTAGCTTACTAAACGTTAAATTTGAACCTTACATTATTATTCATGGTTAGACACGTATACCTCAACAATGTGGTAACCAATCAAAACGGGCGTCCATTATTGTTTTTGTTTACCAGCTAACAATTTCCTTTTAGTAGACAAAACATTAGTAGTTATTATGGCATCGCCTAAGAACAACTAGTGACTCGCGATCCTGTGGTGTGGGATAATTAAAAGTAAGTATTAGGTAGGAGAGCACTGGTGGCCGCGTGGTAACATCCCACAGTACTAAGAAGCCTATCTTCCGGACATCACATTTTTATTAAAAACCTGATAAATAATAGGGGTTAAAGTATGAAATTGCCGTTTTATTGTAATAGGTACTTCGAATTGACATAGAACCTTTATGGTTTGAGATTTTTGAGTGAAACTTTTTTCACATGGTACCTATGAAGTTCTTCTTTTAAAAAATGTGCAACATTCGATTATCGACTTTCAGTTGTTTTTTTTATTCAGCTTAGACAAGAAAGATGGATACTTCGAAAATTCGAGTTATTTTTTAATACGAGTTGCGACGCGGAACTAACGCGGCAGAAACAGCTCGCAATATCAATGTTACGTTTGGAGAGGGGACTGCTAATGAACGCACCGTGCGATTTTGGTTTAAACGCTTTCGTGATAGAAACTTTGATTTGAAGAACGAACCACGTGCAAAACCGCCCACACTGGTGAATAACCATGAATTGAAAGAGATGGTGGAAGCCGATCCGAGCCAAACTACCCAGGAATTAGCGGCATGGCTTAACGTTACCTTACCAACAATATTGACTCATTTGCGTCAAATCAATCAAATAAAAAAATATGAAAAATTTGTGCCTCATGATTTGACTGATTTGCAGAAAGAAACGCGTATTGAAACTTGTGTTGCCTTGTGGAATCGATACAGAAATGAAGGAATATTGGATCGAATTGTGACATGTGATGAAAAGTGGATTTTTACGATAACCGTAAGCGAAAAATGCAATGGCTGACCCCAGGTCAAACGCCGCAACAGAGTCCTAAAGCAAAGCTTACCAATAAAAAGGTAATGGTAACTGTTTGGTGGTCTCAGCATGGTGTTATTCACTATAGCTTTCTCCGATCTGGTCAAGCAATAACGGCAGATGTGTACTGTGCCGAACTCCGAACAATGATAGCAAAACTAGCAGTGAAACAGCCCCGACTCATGAATCGATCTTCACCATTATTGCTCCATGATAACGCGAGACCTCATACAGCACGAGAAACCGTTTTAACTCTACAGCAACTGCAATTAGAAACCATTCGTCACCCTCCGTATTCGCCAGACCTTGCTCCAACGGACTACCATTTTTTTCGTGATTTGGACAATTTTCTACGTGATAAAAAGTTTTCTTCTCAGGAGGCAGTACAAAATGCTTTCACACAGTTTGTCGAATCTAGATCACGAGAGTTCTATCGCAAAGGCATAAATGACCTTTCTATTGGATGGCAGCAATGTATAGATAATAATCGTAATTATTATGATTAAATAAATATGTTAAATTAAAAAAAAAACGAAATTCAATTTTTCAGTACAAATCGGCAATTTCATACTTTAACCCCTAATATAATCATTTAAATGCATGATTTCGTATTCCCAGTTAACTAGCACGTCTAGTTTAAATTTTTATCCGGATATGTATAAAATAAAATATTACTCTTAAACTAAGGCCACTTTCGCGCCCAGCCCCCGCGCTTTTGTTTATAATACCTAATTATGAAATTCTGACTGGGCGACTGCCGCGCATCTGCCGCGCGATTGTCGCGTTGCAAAAGTCGCCTAAATGTGAAAGCAGTGTAAGTAAGCGTGATACAAAAAAAATATGTAAGAAGCGTTGATGGCGTCTCTTATGTTGCATATTTTAGAGCACAAATACACCTCGTATCTCTGTTATAGATCCAGATTTATACATGTTTTTTGGTTTTTACTTGATCTTATTTTTCTCGTAAAATCTGCCGTATTAGGAAAAGTTACGTTTTTATTTATACTGAAATTATTCTCTTTACTTCCTCAACACACTTTCACAACGTCCCAATCCCATAGAATCTAGAAGTTATTCCAAATGACCTAACAGTTTTTGTTCGAATTTTGGTCCGGATTTTATTGTGAAAATTTTATTCAGTAATAATTATTGCAACATAAGAAATACTTATTTAAATTTTGTCGCTCATACAATTTTTTAAGGTTACGTATTTACAATAACAAAAAACACGTATACCGTTTCTCAAACTTAAAACGGTCGTGGTTTCTAGATTCCATTGAATTGGAATGAGAAATTTTGGGCCTGCGTGGTAGATTATAGCCCACCGGCCCTCTCGAAGAGAGGCGGCCTGTGTCCCAGCAGTGGGAACATTACAGGCTGATTATGCTATTAGGTAAGTATTATTTATGCCTGAGAGATGGTGGTTTCTACCATAACCCAATTTGTGAGTAAACTAATTTATAAATTAACTAACTTTATTTTTTTAATGCCTCGTTGGTGTTATGGTCGCATGGGGCAAAGTGTGGGTAAGGCTGCTTTTCCACCTGAGATGTGCTATGCAGCTATGCTGCGAGGATGTGAAAGCTAAGCTACGAAACTATGCGATCGTTTCCACTAATGCTAAGCTGTGTAGCAGAACGAGTAAGATGTGCTATGAAGATGGGCCGCCGCGAGGTAGCTGTTTGAGGAAGATACACAGCTCGAGCTATGCGATGCATCGATAGTAAAGAAGGCACGGGGAGTACTCTGCTCTGTACATAGCTAAACCACTCGTGACCATCCATAGCACGCATCCATAGCACGCATCCATAGCACGTATCCATAGCACGCATCTATAGCACACATCCTTCCATATAAAAAAACATTAATGTTAGTTGAATCCGTTTCCACCAGTGCTTAGCTATGTGCACCAATGAATATGATTGGTGGATATCAAACGCATCCATAGCAACGTAGCGAAGCACATCTCTGGTGGTAAAGCACCCTTATTCATTGGTTCTTCCATCTGGAATTGTTCAGTAGCCGCCTGGAGTCTGTGCCCGATTGATGGCAATAGGCCCAGCCCCTATTTCATGGGACTTATACATAACTGGTGAACTCTGCGTAATCATTCGGGGAAGACAACCTTGATGGTATGTTACGTTGTTAATTTATAAATTATAAGATATTTGTACTACTTAAACGTCACTAACATATTTTCTACGATGCCATCTGTCCGACCTTCAACATTTCAAGGTTGAGAATTTTGAATCGCAATTAGAACGATTAACTTAGTAAAAAAACATGAAACAACCTTCCTTGACCTTTTGATAGCAACCATATTTTTTATGCCCGCTGCCTCAACTCAGTGTTTTTTGTCCTTGTGTCGCACAACCACTAGACAAGTTACAAAGAATTGTTTGAGCTTTTTAAAAATTCATTTCTTTCAAATAGAAGGTAGGCTATCTATAAAATTTAAATGTAACCTATTTCTTATTCTAACGAAACCACTATAGGTAGATTTTGATAGATTCTTAACGTTTTTGCAGCAAATAATATATCTATGTTTTGCAGTGCAATTGGTGAATTACCATAAAATTTACCTACGTCATCGTTATGGCTCGAAAAAACCCACAGGATGTTGGGAGCGAATCCTACATACCTCCTATCTACGATTATCAGAAATTGTAACACATTTGCTACAATACTAATCATGCCTATCTAAACGGGTTTGTCACATACGCATTGTCCTACTAATAGGGAAAATCCGTGCATGAAAATTTTACCTGTAGGTAGGTGACCTAATTTCGGCCATGGCAGCCAGCCTCAACGGAGACTAGCCATCTGCGCGGGAGATATTATAGTGCACAAATGTGTGCGCAGACTCATAGTCCGAAGAGACGGCAATTCGACACGATTGGAGAGAGATCAGGCACAGGACCAACGGCTTAACGTGCTTTCCGAGGCACGGGGGGATCACACCGCCAACTCCTAAACTCTGGGTGGCTACTGAGGAATTCCTAATGGAAAAGCCCAATAATACTTTGACCGACCCTTTTTTTTTTCTTGGGGTAATCGTCATGGATATCCTCCGTCTGGGAACAACTGAGGGTTATATCGGACTCCTACCGACTAAAACCCCACTATTCCTTCTAGTACCATGAGTCGGGGGCTCGGGAGATACTTGTACATTCGCTGCACCCCCGACTAGTACCAGCCCACCATGCCTAGCGGGCCCCATCACCAAGTGCGGCCTATCCCACGTCCGCACGTCCTTCCAACTTTGCTCGACCTGGGAATCGAACCCAGGACCCCACGCTCAGCAGTCGCGCTTGCAGCCACCAGACTAACGGGCAGTTAGGTCACTACTACGTTAGTGTACATACAACGTCACCTTACGACCTGTGGCATTCCCGTTGACCGGTGGCAGGAGCTTGCTCGAAACTGAGAGTGGTGGCGCACTTCAATCCACAAAGCAACTGAATGCTTTGAAACAAATCGTCTTGAAGACCTAGACAATAAGCGCCAATTACGCAAAAGCCGCCCAAAGCCTTCCTATGCATACACAACGAACGATGCTGATCAGCTGTTCTGTATTCGGTGTGACCGGGTTTTCAAGACCAAATTTGGTTTTGCTAGTCATCAGAGAGCTCACGAAAGGAAAGAGAAGTAGTCGGGATCGCTGTCGCCGGATACGGTGAAGGGGACTATAGTGTACATACCATAGAAATGTAAAAAACAGGTATATCTATGGTGCATATACACGAGCGGTACGCGTCAACGGCAACTACAGCTGTCGACGACGCAGTTACCTCTGCCATTGACGCGAGCCTCTCGTATTCACTGACCGCAAGAATTGAGGTAGTTCTATAATACTTCTATAATTTATTTAATTGATTGACTGGATTTTGTGTCGTCCCATCAGGGCAAAACTTGTCTCGTTATTTTTCATTTTATCTAAAAATTCAAGATAGCTTAGGTAGGTCCTGTTCTTTTATATGAAGTTTTGACGAGTCCAATGGATTGGGCTTAGTAACGAGGGTCTAATGATGGAACCACTGAGGAATTCCACTATCCATCTGGAGAGAGAAGTTCTTCAGTGGCTACTAGTAAACTAGAGGGTAGTTTGGGGTCATATGATTCGTTTTGATGAATCCAACAGATTGCACTTGGTGTTGAGGGTCTGATGATGGAGCCAGTAGGTAAATAGTGGAACGCTTCAGTGGCTACTAGTAAACTGGACAAGTCATTACTTCGTTGACTTTAGAATTATTAATTTAATGAAGAAATTACTAGACATATAGGAATAAATAAAAATTTGTAGTAAAAAAAAAAACAAAATAATCACGCTTTTATCACTCACCGCACTATTTAAATTAATCATTGAATATAAAAGAAGTGGCGAACTGCATAGGCACTTACTCGTATATCGTAACTGATACCTACAAGTCAATTTAATTATTTTATAATTTTGAATGCGTGATAAAAGCAGGTTTTTTATATTTTGGAAGGATGTTACTTTCGATAGTGATTTAGAAATGTCAATAATATGCGCATATAATATTAGAAGGACCCTTTGATCTACTCATTCTAAATATTTTTTTTTTTTAAATGGATTTTCCTGACAGCGTTTTTTGTTATCATCATCACAATCAGCCCATAATGTTCCTACTGTAATCCACCACGAGGGCCCAGTGCGAGTTGGCAGATGTCACATGTCTCATCTTCGAATTTTTGGTTCTAGGACATTTTGAGTTATATTTAACCACAAATCCATACTGTAGCACGGTGTGCATTGACGTACATCTATTGTTTTCTTCATTGACGCATCGTGGTAAGAGCAGCGTTAAATATACAGATCTGAGAAAGCAAACATTGTATGTAACACCTATTTTAACTTGTTTGGACGTGGCCATAAACAATTCGTTCCAGTAAACGTCTACCGTAGAACGTGGGCTTCCCAGACTGCTAAAATGAACGGTCATTACTATTATGGTGAAAGGTATTGCTATAATCACTGGGCTTGGTTCAAACAATTGGCCTATTTTCTTGTAAGTACCTTATTATTTATTTCTTGGAATTGTATCATCAATAGAGGCTATACAATTACATGCACGTTAACATAAACACGGACAAAAACAACTGTGCACTTCCAATTATAGGAGACCAAAATTATTCAATTATTGTCTAAGTAGGTATAACAAGTTTGAGAAGCACGAAAACATTCAAATAAATCAAAATAAAATACACGAAAATCATAAAAAAACAATACAAAATAATTTTAAACAAAATAAAAAGAAATTACTATAGACAACCTCAAAAAGGTGGCTGGGACTGACTGGATGCGGAAGGCTGAGGACAGGATGTTGTAGCGTAGCATGGTAGAGGTCCATATCCTGCAGTGGACTGCGATCTTAGGCTGAGTTGAATGATTGATTGAACCATAGACACATTATGCCTTAAATACTATGACTTTTAACATAACACAACACAGAACATTACTAAACATTCCAAGTAATAATCAAGATTTTAAATCTGTAAGATATAATAGTGATCAATGAGATCATTGTTACAATAGTTGAGTAAGTAATAAAAAGTAAGAGAGATTAGCAGGCCTATGTAATTTCACCCCGTGCCAGTCTACAATACATCTTCATTACTTTAGCTAGCTTCAGAATGAGATAGCTCATTCTTCGTTACCTTGACTTCAATTGAAAATTTTACACAATACGTTTTACAAAACACCCCTCTGACGTCACAGAAAGTAATGTAGCAGTGACGTAATAACATTTATCGATTATCAACACCTCAAAAAATAGTAATACAATTTTCAACACTTACGAATCTTAGGAGTTGAACTGTAAATAATGAGTTTAACTGTTTACTCATAGGTGTGTGTAGAAATAGTATAAGTGGTTTGCTCAATAAATATATGGGTTTGGTTATTTCCATCACCTACATATGTAGTTTAGTACATATAATAGAATAGAATAGGTACCTATGTTCTCGAGTCTTATTGGGGTCTCGAGTTGTTATTGTCCATTGTTAGTTTATGATACTTTTATCTTCCTACTCGTTGTGTCTAATACTACTTTGTTATTATGAGTCAATGGATTATAGTAATATGTTATATGGGTCATGGGGAGGGGCTTTGCCCAGCAGTGGGATGTTGCAGGCTAACAGTAAGTACGTAAGTAAGTTATATGTGTCACAGGCAAGTAGTATTCAATTCAGGGCAGATTTTTCAATAGTCAGTTAATTTTTATCTGAGGAATAAATATGACAGTTTGACATATATTCTATATAAAACTGTCAAACGGCAAAACTCTTCTGTTAAGATACATCAGAAGACCAATTCCCGTAATAGAAAGTGGCCCAAATCTAGTCAATCTCATCTCAGTGACAATCAATGTCAAAAACTTGTCATAAATGTCAAAAGTTAGAGGTATTTTTGTCGGATTGAGACTGAGGTCAGACTGTGAACGTGCTTAAAATTACAAAAAATAGCCCTAAGACTATTCAAAAATCAGCCTTTAAAAGACTACGGTACTAGGAATTTAGGAAAATGTAGGTAGACAAATGAAAAGAACGTTTAGTAATTTTCTTAATTGACTTAAGAAACATGGATGGTTTAACAAAAATAACTGTGTAGTAGCATAGTAAGTTCGTAACGCGAGTTAGTAGCATATGAACAATATTTACTTTAAGCTTTTCCTATACGAACGTCAGAAATGAGTAATTGGGTAAATCGAGGAATTCGATTCAGGTTCACTTATTGGAAATGCCAAACAACTTGAATTTTTTAACGCCTGCAAATTCACAATTAAACCCGAGGCATGCACATTTGTTTGTTTTTGAGGTAAATATTTTGTTTTGCATAGTCTAAGGAAAGACAACCAGTCTTACCAAGGGGTATCGTATTACCCAGTAACTGGGTTGTCGAGGTCAGATAGCCAGTCGCTCCATGTAAAATACTGGTATTCAGCTGCATCCGGTTAGACTGGAAGCCGACCCTAACATAATTGGGAAAAGGCCAAGCAGATGATGAGTCTAAGGAAAGACAACTCAAGTAATAATCATTATTTTTTGTACTATAGGTTTAGGAGTAAAAAAAATGAGTTGATAAAAAGTACAGTTATAGCATCTACTTTAGTTATATATTTTTTAATCAGCTCATTTTTTTTTTTGCCTCAATTTATAAAAAACAATGGCCACTGCTCATATTTATATTTCGAATCTTAAAAAAACAGGAAACGCTCATAACTTGATTGTGTGTGGTTCGATTTTTAATTGGAATACATAATAAAATGGTTCGTTAAGTAAGTTTCCTTTGAGGAAATAACAGGAAACACCAGTCAGTGGGCGTCTGTAGGACATTTCGACTCTAATTAAGCTGCAAGGGAAAATACAGAAATAAACTTTGTTCCCGTTGAGCTAATGAATGAATTAATGCGTACCTACATATATAGTACATACGATGTAGTAATATGAGGAACTTACAAATACTCGTAAGTTTACATCGGAGAGTACCCTCGGAGAACCTTTAGTTTGGACAAATACCGATTCGTTATATACAAAGTTTAAGATCTAAATGCATGGCATTTTTTTTCTTTCTATGGCTTCTCGCATTTCAACCTAGGAAGATGTCGTCTGCTTAACCGGACTTGCCTGTGGATGCCTCAATAAATTAAGGCATCCAGCCAGGCCTTAAAGACTAAGCGACTAGACAATAAGGGCACCAGTTGTGGGGTACGGACCTCGGCTTAGGGCGTCGCTGGGAGAGGGCAGCCAAGGGACAGGCTGGATCGGAATTATTTAGAGTCGAATTTGAAGCTACTGGCTTAGCGGGTTGCCCCAGCAAGGGTTAGGATACAGATCTTTTTTTAGCCTGGTGAGGTTTGAAGAGCCTTAAAAATGAAAAAGCTGTCCACAGTCAATGGGTTTACCGCCCTGTGATTTCCAATTTTGTAAGCTTGTCGATCACCCGTGTACGTGCTAAGCGACCAGCTATTTAGCTACGTATGGATATTCAATCATTTCAATGTAAGTACTAAGGAATGAAGGTATTCTCCAGTTCCATTTATTTCTCAAACTAATATTTTATTTTCCTAGTCACAGTGGAAAGCGAAGAAAATTCTAATGCACAGTTTGCAGGACAGCCAGTAAGTGCGGGGCTAATGAAGTAGGTACAATCACGCGACGCAGCCGGCTGATTGACGTAATACCACCAACGCACCCCGCGCCCGCGCCCCGTACTCCGCGTCCCTACTGCCTGCCACCCCACAATAAACCAAATTAATGTTTGTCCCCGATAAGCATGTGTAGGTTCAACACCGCACACTATCAAGCTTATCGCAAAATCTTAGTCGTGCATTTATATTTTGCTGTCATAATAAAAGCCCAAATATTTTATTGAATGCTCTTGAAGTTAGGAAGTCGAATAGGTACTACATTGTAATCCAAAAGCAGATTGACGAGAAGTCTACGAGATGCCTACGAGATCTTACGAGTCGCCTACGAGACCCTACGAGACGTGTACGGGTCGCCTACGCGGCCCTACGTGACTTCTACGAACGCCTACGAGACGTCTACGAGACGCCTGCGAGACGTCTACGAAACGTCGACATGACGTCTAGCTTTACATATGTCCGACAATGCCTACGCTGGAGAAATACCCAGAGCGAAGAAACTCTATAATTAAAATATTTGACATAAAAAAAAAGAAAAAAAAAAGTGAACATACAATTTATTCTGTAGTAGTTTGATTTTTGTGCCTATAATTTCCACCCTTTGACCAGATTTATAGCCCTCGTAATTGAGAATCACATAGACTCCACACAACCTCGGCCGAGAGCTTAACATGCTCTCTGTGGCACAGCGTAATTGCGTTATGATCTTCACCCACCCACGAAACTAGTGACCTCTAATTGTATATGACCATTGATAGGTACGTATATATAGGTAATACACCTATTAAAGGCGCTGCCAAACGTAACACACCATAAAACGATCAGTTTTTGGTCGCACAGTTAGGGGTATTGGTATAGTTACCGGCACGTAAGTTGGCCAAATATTTTGTAGTGGGGGAAGTTCGCGCATGTAAAAATGTATGAAATGGTGCGTGCGCGAACATCTCCAATACAAAATCTTTGGCCAACTTACGTGCCGGTAACTATACATTGGGACAAGCCAGAAAAAAAATTAGTGTACCTACACTCAGTCACCAAAAGAGATAAGTAACCAGCAGTGCGATTGTGTAACCATTTCACCGTGAAACGAAAAACTTGGGTGAAATGAGTGTGGAGTGAGCTGTCATTCCAACTAATGCTAGAGATTGACAGCTCACTCTAAGCTCACTTCACCTAACTTTTCACGGTGAGCTTTTTACAGAATCGATCGGCAAGGTCGTTGGATATAATAATAATAATAATGTTTATTCACAGAAAAAAATTGTACATTATTTCACAAATTAAGTGCTTAGTCTACAGTTACTGTACACAAAAGTATTAGCATTTGGGGCCGAACTAGGCATAGCCTGTATTTCAGCCCTCAACGCCGATCCCCCGGAGTTACATATAAGTGTTGAAGTTATGTATTTTAATGAGCCCATGTTTAAATGTACGTGCCTAATATAATATAGAAAAAAGAACTGAATTAAGAAAAAAACTTACAAGTTAGGTAACATAGCATGGCAAGTGTGAGAACATTCCTCTCTTTGTGTAAGATGGGGGCGCGCATGAGTGAGTGTGAGAGGGTGTGTGAGATGGCGGAACCTTTTCTTAAATAATACATGATGACTTTATAAATGAGAACAAATTATTAAGTAGGGACCTGAAGCAATTTTTCTGTCTCTTCGTACGTGTGCTTTTGAAGGTAATCCCTTACTTTAATTTTGCAGCATTTCTGAGTCAACGGGTATATGTTGAGAATTTTATTTAACTTGTAGATAGGGCCAATACGCGGACCAAATCGGGTGCTGAATTTGGTTTTGAAAGCGATCAGTTGTGGGCAAACAAAGTGTTTAGTCTATTTAATACGAGTGGGTCGTAGTTTAGTTTCCTATGTTGCATTATTATTTGATTTAGAAGATAGAGCTGCCTTACGGATAGGACTCCACAAAATTCGTAAAGCAGCGAGGTAGGGCATAACCGTGTTTTGAACGTGCAAACCTTCAATATGCCTCGATGAGCGACTTCAACGGATTTTATGGTGGATTTAAGGGAACCACCCCATGCTGTTATGCAGTAACTTATGAGGGACTGGCAGAGCGTAAAATATATTCGCTTCATTACAGATGGTTCGGCGACGTGTCGGAGAGTCTTAAAGATGTAGATGAATTTCCTGACTGTACCACAGAGGGATTTAGCGTGTTCTTTAAAATTGAGATGGTTGTCTATTGCAATGCCAAGGTATTTTATTGTTTTGACATGTTCTAGTTTAGAACAAGAATAGATTTCTTTAGAGACACACTCGTGTGGAAAGATATTAAGACGATCGTGATTAGGACCTGTGTTAGACCATATACTGAAGCAAACATACTTGGTTTTCTCGACATTTAAAGTTAACACATTATCCCCGAGCCATTCCCTCACAGAATCGAAACCACATTGGGCAGCAACAAAGGCCTCTTCCCATGTATTGGCAGAGAAAATCACAGCAATATCATCTGCAAAAGAGATTATTTTGCCATGGGGAAGCTTGAGACTCGTGAGATCGTTTATATATACGAGAAATAAAGTTGGACCCAGGATACTGCTCTGTGGAACCCCGTGTGTAACTGGAAGGTCTCCACTAATGTAATTACCAATCCGAACACTCTGGAGCCGCCCAGACAAGTAACTCCTGAAAAGTTCAAGTTGAGTGCCTGACTCCCAGTGCTTCCAGCTTGTTGAGTAAGATCGGGACAGAAATCGTATCGAAAGTCTTGGCCAGATCAAAAAAAATTGTAAGGCAAGTCATTTTTTTATCAAGATTGTTGCTAACAATGTCGATAAGGGCATTAACAGCTTGATCCGTTGATCTGCCCTCACGAAAACCATATTGATTTGTAGAAAGTAGGTGTTTAGTTTCTAGATAAGTCACAAGTCTTGAATTTATTAGTCTCTCTAGAAGTTTAGACAGTGCTGGGAGGATTGGACTTGGCTTGTAGTTAATGATACGACCCCTGTCCCCGCTCTTGTGAATAGGTCTAACTACAGATTTTTTTAAGCTGTCGGGAAAAACACCTATTTGAAGGCAAGAGTTAAAAATTAAGGTAAGTGGAGGAACCAGAAACTTTACTTTACTGTTTTAAGGAAAGAGCTGCTTATTTTGTCATGGCCTGTAGCAGAGTCAGTTTTCAGGTTAGCAATGAGACGTTCCACCTCTTCCTCATGTGTACTCTCTAAAACGAATGACCCTAACTGTGTTTGAGTGTGAGAGCTGCTAATCGAAGTAGTGCTCAATTTGCCCGTTTTCTTTTGCCCAATCCTGTCAGCCAGCGACTTTCCCACATTTACAAAGTAGTTGTTTCTTTCATTTAGTGATGAGTGAGGAGAATTTAAGAGAGACAGAAGTTCATTTGGGTGGTTTGTATTTTTGGAAGTATTAGTAATTTCTTTTATTACTTTCCATAATGTTTTGTTATCATTTTGCACCGCCTGCATCAAATCTTTCTCTCTTTTGACTTTTTTTAAAAATATTGTTGCAAAAGCTTCTATAGCGCGTGTGGGTTGTTTTCATAGTTTAATTGTCTGGAGATAGTCTTGACCTTCGGTGTAAATTATCTCTATTTTTCATGCAGCGGAGAAGGCCCTGTGTAATCCACGGCTTTATAATTTTTTTACGTCTTGATAGAGTAATTCTTTTTCTTTCTTTCATTTTTAAAAAAACGTCGCCCCACTCAAGGAATTTCTCCTGTATCGTGGGTCGTTTACAAATATTTAAACTCACATATATAAACAGCCAGACCCGGAACAACTACTTGTAGGCCACACAAATATTTATTCCGTGCGGGAATCGAACACGCGACACGCAGCGCAGCACACAATCGCTTAACCACTGCGCCAACCGTGCCGTCAAACCGTGCCGTATTACTTTGGTGTTGTTTCCTATGGCTTCTTGAATCATTTCAGTGAGATAGTGGAAGTTTATTAAGAAACCGATGGATGTTTTGGAATTAAATTTAATTTGATAAATAAACTGTTTGTTTTCTATTAATCAAATTAAATTTTATTCGAAAATATCCATCGGTTTTTTTACTAAACTTCGACTACATCCGACGACACTGGTTACTTATCTCCTTTGGTGACCGTACATATTGTCAAATGTTCAAAGAAAAGACTTACTCAAAAAGATTTCATAAAAATAAAATAGTATCATGATAGAGTCTCATAAGATTTTTCGTCGCATAATTCTCAAAATTTTGAGCATAAACTATCATACATATTGTATGTAATGATAATAAAGGGAATTCAATCAACTAAAGAAATACCTAAAAAATATTCCACTGAAGCGTGCATTAATTTTTTAATTTAATGAAAACTGCAAAAAAAAAATTAAAGTACCTAATACTTTAACATCAAACGCATCGTTGTTTTGAAACTTATTTGTTGCCGAAATTCGCTATTGTCAATTATCTAAAAATGAACTTTTTATCTCGCTTTAACAAACTCACACTACCTATCGAATATTTGCCTTCTCGGGACATTTCGTTTATACCAGACAAATTGGGTTTCCTAAATGGACTGTTATAATGCCTTGTTTACTTACTGCTCTATAAAGACAACAAATGACCGACTTAATTCGACGTGGTTGTGTAATTGTTGAATATTAACACTATAAACAGCACTTACCTATGATTACCGTACCTACTACGCGTGTATGCAAATACTCTATGATCTGGTATCCATCCAATTTATCGTAATTATTTTACTGCGTCAGCACTGAGTTTAAGTACAGCTATTAAATAACTACTTACATCATATTACACGCGGTGTATAATTAATAAATAATACACCTTCTAGTACTTTACTTGTACAACCACAGAATAAACAATAGTACTAACGTACAACAACAAATGGCGTTCCTAGGTAGGTAACATATCCTATATTAACTTATACATCGATTAACAAAATAGATTTAGATATTTAATAAAATGTACCAAGTTGGGTGTGTAACTATAGATAAGCTGGATTTCAAGGAACAAACTTTTTACTGTGATCGGAGTTTCTTACTCATTTCGTGGTGATAATGATAAAGATAATGTTATGCAATATTAACTTTTAGCAAAACAAACGTGACCGTCTATAAGTAGTCAAGAGTTCTTGTTGAAAAATACAAGGTTAACATCGTGTACTGTTACGTTCAATTAATATTATAATATTTGTACATTTCGGTGACCGGTGGATTTAACTGAAAAACGCTAACAACAAGTTTCCAGGCGGCATTTGAGTTAGCACGCGACAGGTCAAGGTTACGGCTTCGCTAAGGGTTTTAGTAGATATGCCTTTTAGTATCAGCGAACGGCGATTTAGCCGCTTTTCCGAAGCAATACATTGTACAATGACTGAACGCTAGACTACGCACATGTACGCAATGTGTGCGTAGTAAAAAAAGCAGATGCCAAAGCTTTACAAAATCGCTGCGCAATCGCAGCGATTTTGTAAAGCTTTGGTATCTGCTTTTTTTCTGCACTCAAATACAGATGCTAAAACGCGATGCAGCATCGAAGCACAAGCAATCGCTAAATCGCTCAATTGTGCAAAACAACATGGTGAAGTTGTAAAATCGCCAAACGCTGATGCTAATAGTAGCATGTCTGCGAAGGCCCTAAGCTAATAGCGGCTGACGGCCGCGAACGTCGCGACCAACCCGACCGAACGACCGACGACCGGCGAGGTCCCCGCACACCGCAATTGTCATTTAGACCAATTTGTGGAATTAATGTCCGATGGTGCCGCCGTTGTACATATAGGATTTAATTAGTGTGATGTTTCGTAAGTAATATTTTTCACGTAAAATTTACCGTTCTACGAACCAGAGCCACGTGTAACGGCGGACGGCGTAGTATTTAAATATTTTGACACATAGCAAATATTGCTAATTGAATACTGTAGCAATTGAAGGCTTAAAACAAAACTGATATCGGTTATTGTTTAAAACAATTTCTTGGCGCGACATTGTTACCATCGCGAATAGAACCATAATGAGGCTGGCACAGGAACGTGGGGATTGACATTAGAAAAGTGAGGCCGAGCAGTGGGTGAAGTGAGGCCGAGCAGTGGGTGAAGTGAGGCCGAGCAGTGGGTGAAGTGAGGCCGAGCAGTGGGTGAAGTGAGGCCGAGCAGTGGGTGAAGTGAGGCCGAGCAGCGGGTGAAGTGAGGCCGACCAGTGGGTGAAGTGAGGCCGAGCAGTGGGTGAAGTGAGGCCGAGCAGTGGGTGAAGTGAGGCCGAGCAGTGGGTGAAGTGAGGCCGAGCAGTGGGTGAAGTGAGGCCGAGCAGTGGGTGAAGTGAGGCCGAGCAGTGGGTGAAGTGAGGCCGAGCAGTGGGTGAAGTGAGGCCGAGCAGTGGGTGAAGTGAGGCCGAGCAGTGGGTGAAGTGAGGCCGAGCAGTGGGTGAAGTGAGGCCGAGCAGTGGGTGAAGTGAGGCCGAGCAGTGGGTGAAGTGAGGCCGAGCAGTGGGTGAAGTGAGGCCGAGCAGTGGGTGAAGTCGGGCTGTGATTGACGCTGGCGTGATGTCCTAGATTGTATTGCAAACCAATTTTCAAACAAGAACTAATCTGGGAAAATACAGATGTTAGCCCTAATCAGTGAGTTTATCAATTATATTTATTGTCATTGCTTTCGATAGCAATTAATTTGATTGGTCCCAAAGGAGGAATTACTTAAAAGCGTCGTGTTATTCCATACGTGCCCGAACCTAATCTAATAATGGAAAACGAATGTGTACAATACAGTTATATATCGATAGGTACATTATCGAGCTCATTGGTTTGCAATGTCCAGCACGGAAGTATTATTGTTACATACTGATGATGATGACGACCGATACATTTTAATGAATGACCAGAAGTTCATATTTTTAGGAGCAGTGGTTTTGTAGTGGTAACAGCCTGGACTCACGAGTTGTAGGTCATAGGTTTGAACCCAGACAGGCGCTTTACTTTATGTAAACTATTTCATCACCGCTGCTCTCAAAACGATGAAGAAAAACATTGTGAGAAAACCGGCACGTCCTAGAACCAAAGAAGACATGTGACGTCTACCAATTCACACTGGGCCCGCGTGGTGGATTACGGCCCACTTCCTCTAACAGAGAGGAGGCCTATGTCCAAGCAGTGGGAAAATTATGTATGTCACATTTTTTTCCAGTAAAAAGTACGTTCTAGAAGATTTAAGTACTTTCTATTTATACGAGCGAAGAGTGCAATAACCATGTAACGAGCGTAGGTACACTAACCATGTAACGAGCGTAGGTACACTAAAAATAATTACAAATCCCAACGATTTTATCACTTATCGCTATCGGTGCGTAAACACAAATGAGGAGATAGCAGCATTTTTCGAGATGTCATATCATGTGGACTACACAAAGTATATTTATTTCTGATTGCACTATCAGACAACGATAACTGAACAACATCTACATTATTTATTATGCTCTTTTAGATACTACAATTTTGTGTAGAGTTTTTTTTTGTATCGCATTTGGTTCACAGATAGGCAATCTTTTTGCCTAAACGATGACAGCTGGGGGCTTACCACCAGCTCTTATAGCAGGGCAGAAGTTGAACTGCACTGTTTTTTTGTACTAAGTCATGGAACAAAAACCAGTGCAGTTCAACTTCTGCCCTGCTATAAGAGCTGGTGGTAAGCCCCCTGGTTAGTTGATCGGACACGTGCATTGGGGTAACCTATTTCCCCTGACTGCCTTCTACAAATTGCGTGGGGAGATAGTAGCTGATACAACTTTGTTATCATTTTAGAAATATATCTTATTAAGCTTTGGAAGTATGGAAGAAAATCTCTCTTACTATTACTCTGGATTGTGGAGGTCAGATAGGCAGTCTCTCCATATAAAATACTGGTACTTAGCTGCATCCGGTTAGACTGGAAGCCGAGCCCAACTTAGTTGGGAAAAGGCTAAGCAGATGATGAAGTATGGAAGAGAAAGACAAGTATAACCGACCAAGACAAGTATCCCCGAATTTGGGATAAGGGCAGGAGAGTGGTGATGATTTTCTAATTATGCTTTGGATCCCGAAGAAGGAAGTTTTACTCGGACAGAGCCATTTAATTCGCTATTATACAATACTTTATTATACGTGCAGCGTAGCGAACACATAATTAAATGAACTGTAATTCCACCAAGATTTCGATTGAACATTCAAAACTACACTCAAGTTTATGTTGCTTTAGACCTAAAACAATCAAGCAATAAGTCTAAGTATTTGTGTCATGCAGGCTATGCTAGACTTTATCCTTGATATTTTATTAGTTTTCTAGCTAATTTTCGTTTGGTGACCTCTAAAAGCAAGTTTTACTATGCGACACTGGCGTGGCTAGTGTTTGTGCGTGCGGGGCACTTCGTCGTAAATTAAGGTGGAGTACTGCAAATAATCTCACACATTGGATAGAATCGCAAATAATTTGTGTTCGTGTCCTCGTGAAGAATACAAAAAACCTTATCCATATTGATTTCATAGAAAATAAAACTAGTAGGTAGTGCAGAATACTGATTATAGGTATCTTTGAATCCTTAAGTGTTTTCCTAAATTAATAATTGATAAGGCGTAGCAGCTGTACTGTGAGGGCCCGTTGATTTAGTTTGTGTATTTGTGTTACCGGCCAAATGATACACTCTACGTATGTATTCCTTTCCTTTCCTTTTGTTCTTTAGCGCTCAGTAAATTCCCAGCTACTACTTACATATTTTAAGATACCCCTAGATTGTAAGATAGTTTATTTATTCTTAATATAGTACGTAGACGGTTTTATTATTGGCGTAATTTTCCTGGTAAGACCTGTTCTTCCGAACAGCACACCACACTATTATTAACAATTATTCCTGCAAAGAACTTCAAACACAATGTTTATAATATATCTTTACTTACGTAGGTATATACTACATAATAACTGATAACGTCATTTCCAATAAATGGTGATTCAGGACGATTGATAAATTATATTCAATGAATCGTGTAGTTATATGCATTCGTATCATAACAAGATATTATTGCAGTTTTAAGTATTCAATATATTATCAGGTGAAGTGTGACAAAACGTTGAAAAGTGGGAGAACATAGCTGTGGTAGTGGGAGATAAGAGCCGCACGTGCATGTATTAAAATTATCTATTACTAGCGGACCCGGTAGACGTCATCCTGCCCGAAAAAGCAGCGCCACCTACCGGGTTCAATTGTATAAACAAACCTTGTCCTGACAAAAACAAACACAAAAAAAATAATTATCCAATTTGGTGCAGTCGATCGGAAGTTATGCGCGTACATACATATCGGTGATTCATTTTTATTTAGATAGATTAAATGTTGTTATTTATTTAACTAATGACATTGTTAAAGGCCTAATATGAGGAAAATAATTAATAAAAGAACAATACGAGCTCGTGATCTCGTTACATTTTAAAACAGACAATTCCAGGAATTTAAATCACTAACCTACTCAGTTTTAGGTCATTTTTACCTGTACACGAGTAAAACATCTTGTAATACCTACACACATAAATATTCATAATATGGTACTGTTTAAAATTATTCTGACATAGGCGCTCCGTTTTGCGTAGGTCGTGTCAAATTCTTATTAACATTTGTGGAAACTCGATTACGTAAATTAACGTAAATCTAATCCTTTTTGAGATTTTTGCTATTAACTGAAATAAAATGTTCCCGAAAATCCTTTTATTTTCCTGCCCTGTCCCTCACAATGGACTTTTCACACAAATAAAGATAATCCCGGTTCTTCACTAGGATTTTTTCACTGAATAAATCTTGTCTATAACGTATCAAACTAAACAAACATACGAGTACAAGGAAGATTTATGAGATATAATTAAGTATTTTGACGTCATCTTTTTAAATGATAAAATACAAGATACCTACTACGTCACAGTTCTCGTAAGTTCTGACGTCATGACCACGGTAATATTATCTATAATGACTGTTCCATTTACTCATTAGTGAGACCGGATCAACTGTGACTCATTTGCCGTAACTTTCACTTAAAATAAGAAATAATCAGTAGATTGTGGCGACTGCAAAATATTGTACCAAGGTTTTAAACCTGACTATTTTAACTCATTTTATTTTATTATTAATATACAATTTAACTTCGGCTGGTACATACATACATATATCAGTCAATATTGAAAATAAAAACAAACATAACACATACAAAAGCATAAGGCAATTTTGTGAACGGAAAAATAAGTTAACCTTATGTTGAATCAGCCGTATTGTGACGTGTGCCACCATTTTTCCAAAGTAAGAGAGAGACGGAACTATAGAAGGCCGATAGCACCATCTCTTTGGTGAAATGGAATAATGATGGCTTATGCCCCAGTACTTAATTTGTAAGTAGACAATAGTAGTATTTTGTACCGTACCTTAGACACCAATTAACCGTCCTGAAATTTTTCAGACGCTGAAAATTATTTCAGCGTTGGAAAAATTATCGTTAAAAACTGAATATAACTTACTTCTTTATCGTAGTGCATTTATCTAAAATAACATTATTTATTTTATCAAATAGATAATATGTACGGGATCCCTTCTTTTCGCATAATATTCTTTTTCCTAATATACTCTGGCATAACGAATTTGGTATAATTTGTTTTGCCAAAATAATACTTTGCCATATTTTTTTTTTGGAATACAGTTATGTTGGCATAATTATCGTGAAGGCTAATTTGTTTTGGCATAAATATTACTAGGCCTAATGACTATTAGCATAATAGTATTTAGGCATACAATTATTAGGTATGATGTTTGCTGAAATTTACAACTGTTATTGAATCATATGGGTTAGGTTAGGTTAGAACAGTGACCATTAACGCGCGAAGGCGAGCGAGCGAAGCGAGCGCGCCGCGGCAGCGGCCTCCGACACGCCAGATCCCCTCTATTGTTGGTGAATCATTTGGGTTGGATGAGGTTGTTACAGTATGATGGTTCCTGATATTTACTACTGTTATTGAATCATATGGGTTAGGTTAGGTTAGAACAGGCGAGCGAAGCGAGCGTGCCGCGGCAGCGGCCGCCGAGCGCCAGATGCCCTCTATTGTTGGTGTTGTGGGTTCTGGTTTGGGTGGTTATGCTTATTTGTTATGCCTATAAAAAATATGTTTTAATATTATTATGCGTAAATAAATGTATGCTTTAGAATGGTATGCTTAATCATTATTATGATTAGAGAAATTATGCCTAAAAAATTATGCATAAGCTGTTATGCGTAAATAATGTTATGCGGAAATATAATTAGGAGAAACAAATGTATGCCAAGTTATATTAGGTCTTACAATTTTATGCAAATGGTTAGGGAACCAATATGTACTATAAATACTGGTTCCACGGCAAGGCCCCTAAGCTTGGGAGCAATATATTGGTTGCTACCGTCATCAGAGCCACTAGCCGGCATAACAATATATTGGTTGCTACCGTCATCAGAGCCACCAGCCGGCATAACAATGACTCTTATTGTTACTTTGTAAAGTAATGATTCAATTCTGTGTTCGGAACGTCGGTAGCAGCGCTTGAACTACAAAAGTCGCTCTTATTGCTAAACAATAAAGACAGTAAAAGTCAAATCGTTACCACGGGCATGCGATCGACCGTACGAGAATATCGTCCACGTGCGTAGTTTGGGAAGGGCATTCTATCAAATTGGAAACACAATTCCTTTAGGGAAGGGAGCGTGACAGTATGTCTACCTCGTCTAGACAATATTTTCAGTCTGCATGTTTACAGTTTATGCATTTAATAGTATTTACGTGAACGTACGGACTCGGAGCACCTGTGTTGTCTATAATTCACACACCACGGGGTTTCAACAGTCTCTCGGGACCTCGTAAATTAATTAGGTTGCAACAACACTTTAATAAATTAAAAAATATTTTCCCGTTGTTGTTTATAGACATGGCTGTAGATTGTTTAGTTATATTGTTAATTATCCTGCTTTTCAACGTTGTTAGTTTGTAATCTTTGACCTGTTTGAAAGTTTATTTCTAACTGTAGTGATGTGTATTGGTTTGGGGTGACAAGACAATGAAACAAAACCTATTTTGCCTGTAATTATTTAATTTAATTATTTTAGCTAAGGATAGTCTTCGTCAGTTTTTCCAAGTAAACACTGACTACCTTTCTCTTACTATTATTTTTAAAAATATTCTGCGAACTAGATTCGATGGAAGCATTTCGTCATTGCATTGTTTATGCATACTTTTTTGACAAGCCTATATTGCTTCAGCTATTAAATGAAAGGACTATGAATAATTAATATTGTTACGACACAGTTCTAACCGACTATACGGGTGAATCGCCTGGAAGTTTACGGCCCTGCGTATTTAAATTTCAAATGTTGAGTGTCTATGAATAAAGTGCTATATTGTCATGAAATTGCATGTACACTGGAGTACCTACTTCGAACGAAACCACTTAACGTATTATTTTAACATAAACGTATTGTCAACCAGGTACTTTTAATCAACATTCAATGTTAAAGTTACTTCACATACTTCATTTCATGTATTTATTTCTAGGTAGGTACGCGATGGCTAAGTTGAACTAAAAATAATTCAATGATTGATTTACATAGACAATGTACGCTACATACCGATCTAAAAAGGAAAAATATTGTGTGTGCGGACTATATTCAGCCGGCTTGAATTACAATCTACTAAAGGAAATGTGTTATTGGCATGCTAGTAGGCGGCGTTTTAATAAACAGCCACTTTGTGGTAGGTACTGTCGGGATGTACAGACGCCAACTGGTCAAGCTACCCGAAGCTGTCAAATTTTCCCACTCAACCTTGAACCTTAATGCTTTAAAGATAAAGTTGAAAATCTATTAAAGAAATTTGACAGATTGTAGTAGCTACATGTGTTGGCGTCTGTACACCAAACATGTTAACTTCTACAAACAGTTTGGTTATTTACAGAGCTGGTTGATCATTTACAAACAAAGATATAAGTAAACGCTATCGCTTCTTAATTGCTTACAAGAAGTTGTCACTTTTCATTGAGAATTCCAGAAACTAGCCTTTAAGTACTTACTTGAGGTATGTTTATATGTCTCAAACTATACTCTGGGAATTCTTAATCGGTTTATTTAGATGTGTTGGTATTCTATTGAGTACTTGTTTAGTGCGGAGACGCTACACACTGGCTATGTGGGTCTCCTTCGCTCATGGTGTATTTTTTTTATCTTTATGTCGGCGCGAGGTCGAGCGAGCACGCGAGCGCGCTAGCTACGCGCCTGATTTTATATGACATTCCGTCGGAGTAGATGGCGCGAAACGGGCGCGTCATACACAGCGCTTTGTAGCGTTTCACGTAAAATAGTTTGTTAACTTTCGTTCTAACCTAACCGTGCCTTCGATGCACTGCTCGTCCACGAAGAAAGTTTGCATAACAACAGTGATCACTAAGTTTCACCATGTGATAAAGATGGAATATATCCAATTCGGTGCACAATTACAAGGCGTACTTATGCTATGAATCTAAATGACTAAGTGTTTTTAAAAATTAAAGTGTTTGCAGCTATAGTGTTCTAGACTTAAACGGTGGAATGTGCGCTCTTAGTTCTGTTCAAAGCAGATACGAGAGCATAAAAATAGAACAATTCTAAGGATCAGAAAGTTCTCTATTATGGGAGAAACTGATTGCGTCTATTTGTTATAAGTTACAGTGTATTGAATCGTGAGCAATATGACGAACAGCTGGGGACGTCGTCGCCGGTACACTGCCGTGCTCATAATGTACATGATCTCGAGCATGAATGCAGAGTACTGTGCAGATCCAGGTTAGATCATTTTTATTTTTCGACACCAAGTGGATCTTCTTTCTGACACAGCTGTTAATGGCGTTGAATGATTAATTTCCAGGCTATGTCAAATATGCACAATTAACAGAGGCCGTCTGGTCACGTTTTCAACTTATTGAGTTAACTTATTTCATACTTAATCGAACTGGAGATTGTAACGCATGATTATCTACGAATGAAGAAATACCTTTTAATTCACAAACTTATAACTCTTTTGCACTGTTTCCTTATCTCAGTGATCAGAGCCTGCTCCAACTTATGGATTCCAAAGTGGTTAGTAGTCCTCTATTAAGCACCTTCTAATGTGATTCTTATCTCGAAGTTTTGTTTAGTTAAATCACAAAAGTGTAGGTACTTACCAACACATATTTTTAAATTTCATTTAAATTCCTTACAATTGAATAACCTTTCTTACTTTAAAAAAATAAGCCTACATTAATTACAAGCAGTTGTAGGTACTAAATAAAAACAAAGGAATAATATTTTATTGTTAACCACAAGTTGAAGCAGGCGCTACGAGGAACAACCTCACTGACATCAGGTACTAAATAAAAAGCTAATTAATATACGAATATTCTAACAGCATTGTGTCTTTTTGACTTAGTCACTTTTCCGCGTACCTAATACTGGCATTTTGAATTTGTTTAATTATGGTCACTAATTTGTAACTTAAGCTTGCTACTGACTTAGAACTCCAGCTGAAGATTGCTGGATGTATATAGAAGATAGCTTTGCAAGGGTATGTATAGAAATAAGGGATAACGTATGACGCTTCATGGATGCCAGATGAATACCGGCAGTGCTAACAAAACGCGCACAGTTATTAATCCAGATGTTATTAATATTATACAAGTTACTAATACTGAAACCATACACCAGAGGCTATATAAATCTGATCCTTTTTACTGGCTTAACAAAGGCGTTAATACTGTAGAATTGAAAAGGTTACTTTGCTTAAAATCACTTAGTAACTTGCTTAAAAAGCGTTTCTAACTTCGAACGTTAAAGAATGTTTGGTGTGACTATATAGACACGCTATAAATTCTGTTCGTTTGACTGCTCTGAATTTAATAAAGACTAATTTGGATTGCTTAGACATAACACTAATAATAATGAAATTACAATAATAGAAACAAAAAAAAAAAAAAAGGCTTGTTCACAGCATTACTTATTATAATAATATTGTTATTCAAGACTGTTGAATCTTCAAAGAACACCCACGATGAAATATTGAAATTCATTCAAGTTTCATTTAAGATGTCCATAATAAATAATATACCTACCTATGCTTACTTATTAAGATGCAAGGGGTGTCAGGCGTAGCTAGGATGTTCTTTTTGCCAAATACTACTTTGTAGAAGGCTTTGAAGTTAGGAATGTTGTGTACATAAATTCCATTTAACAATAATCTAAAGTAGGAACACGTTTGAGTTTCTTGGACAACATCGATTCCGCGATACAAATGAAATCGATACTTCTTAAATATAACAATAATAGCTTCATAAACTGAACTATTTTTTAAACCCGAGGTAAACTAAACCGAAAATAAACTAGTTCACGGGCAGCGAAACGACAATATTGTCAAACGCAATATTTGGTTCAATCGAATGAATCAACATCATAATAGTGTTTATCATTAGTGGTTGAAGTTCATGTTGATATACGGAATGAAAACACACGAGGCGGTGACCTGTCATAACCTTTTTACTACCATAAAGTACAGTCACAACTTTTGAGTATATTTTGAACCTTAAACCGTTTTTGCTAAGGTCCAATAAAATTCGTATCATTGCACTTTGGGGCAGTGTACGGCAGAATATGGATTGATACATTTGGCTTATGTAAGGGGCGCCTACGCAACTAATGATATTATAGACAGTTTGGCACTTTGCCAAGTATCGGGCTGTATCTGCTCTAATTGAAACAATATTGTAATAATCACATCATAACTGTTTTAACATAATATCCTGTGATTCCTATACCGTTTTGTAGATGTGTACCATAACGTAAGACATTATAAGAAATACATATATTAGGGAGGCTCTTAGCTCTTAGATCGGCTATCTGCAAAATTAATACTGTTACTGTTAGCTTGCATCAACCCACTGCTGCGCAAAAGCCTCTCCCCATGACTTCCAGTTCTTAGGATCCAGGGCTAAAGTAAACCACTGGTCGTTTGTTTTGTCCAGCTCGTCCCGCCATCTTCTACGAGGTTTGCCGCGACGCCTTCTAGCTGTGTCAGGACTCCACGTGGTGGTTACTTTGGCCCACACCTCATTCCCACTTCAGCTTGGCGGCTTTTTGAGCAACGTCAGTAATTTGTGTTTTGGAGCGCAGTGTGGTGTTGCGATTATGTTGGTCTGTCAATTTGACAGCTTGAATACTGCGCTCCATTGCGCGTTGGCAAACCTTGAGTTTAGACTTCTGAACGTTTGTCAAAGACCAAGTCTGGGATCCATAGGTCAGAATGGGAAGGTTGCACATGTCCATAATTTTTCGCTTTTGTGTCAAAGGCAGATTTCCTTTCATAAGCTCTTTCATGGACCAGTAGCTCTTCCAGGCATTTTCGGTTCGTTTTAAGACTTCCTTGTCTTGTCTGGACTGGATAGAGACTAACTGGCCCAAGTAGTTGTAGTCGTGGATATATTGCAATTCCTCACCATTCAATTTAATACTAAAACTTTAAATTACTAGGTACCCCTTTCTATTTGAAATAGATTTTGCCAGATTTTTTCCCAAAAACAAGAACGCAGAAGGCTTTAGGAGGTAGGATCATTTCTATCAATTCTATCCCCTAAAAATCCTAAGCAGTTCGTAAATCATTCATGATTTTTATGTTTTTACTTGAAATTCGACTTGTCAGAAAAAAGGATGTCGAACGAAAACGTGATACATTGTTGATGCCTAAGTATTGTACCTATACGTTTGAATTTTATATGCGATTTTTTTTGTTAAAAACGTTGCCCCACACTAGGAATTTCTCCTGTATCGTGGGTGCGTTTACAAACATTTAAACTCACATACACAAACAGCCTTTTTATCCAAATTATCGGGCGTTATCTCTTTCATCATATGAATATTTGGCTTGAGAAATCGTTGTCTGTTTGCTTAGAGTTATAAATAACCCAATTGATCTGCACCTTGAGGAGGTTATTATAGAAATCTTGGGAACACAGTGCAGATCAGTTGCCGATAATATCAACATCCGCTAAAATTGCGACACGGAAAATCCAAAAAAAAATATTAGTTGTTTCATATCGAAGTGATTACGTTATAGTAGGTTTTGGTATCTATAAATAATTTATAAATTGTATATTTAAAAGTTGATTAGTAATATAGCTGTTTTATTATTAACCTAAAAGGATAAATCCAAAAAACCATAACCTAACCTAATTTGGGGACAATTTATTTGATTAGATATCTGTAGAACATAGTTTGAAGACCATTTCAATAGTAGCCAGCCTTTCTTGGAGATTCGACTTCGGTATCGTTTGCAAGCGCCCGTGTGGTGGCCCAGTGTGGTGGCCCAGTGTGGTGGCCCAGTGTGGTGGCCCAGTGTGGTTGCCCAGTGGTAACGGCTGCGACTTACGAGTTGTAGGTCGTAGGTTCGAACCCAGACAGGCGCTTTACTTTGTGTAAATTTTATCATCACCACTGCTCTCAAAACGGTGAAGGAAAACATCGTGAGGAAACCGGCATGTCCTAGAGCCAAATTCGAAGACATGCAACATCTACCAACCCGTACTGGGACTGCGGAGTGGATTACGGCCCACGCCCTCTCACAGAGAGGAGGTGTCCCAGCAGTGGGAACATTAATGGCTGAGTAGGATGATCGTTTGCAAGAAAGCGATTATTTTTCATGCACAATCTGGACGCTTTTGGTTCTATGTAAACATGTTCTATGTGTTCGTGGGAATTTTGGAAGATGTGATTGAGGCTTTTCAAATATGGTGTGATTCAGTGTGGCTGCATTCTCATATTCGTCTTTTTAGTAAGCCCCAAGACAGTTTACTTGTTATTTTAACTTTTACTTACGGTCAAAGTATAAGAAAAACAGAGAAAATAATGTAGCTGAGTCAGACTCAGACACAGTTCCGTATTTATTTGTCAGCAAATAACCTTTTGACTTTGTCTGAGAAGGGCGCCAGACTAGGGTTACCAATATTTCCCAGGAAATAGGAGGAAATTCAATAATTCTATTGAGAGCAAACGGAATTTTATTTTCAAGAAAACAGGAAATAGTAATTATTTTATGAAAATTTTCTTTATTGAACAAAATGATGTTTTGAATATTGATAGAATTATTAGAATTTCTTAATCCCTACAATCTGTTAGCAAATTAAGCTCATACTTTTCAAAATGAACCTTGGTCATATGGTAGTGTCGTAAAAGTCATCGTGACCATGCTGCATCATGCAGTAAATAAATGTAACAATTCAAGTGATTTATTTCCTAAAAATACATAACATAAAATCACACCTTCCTATGGCAGAAAAAAATATAATGTATTATTTTGTAATCCGTAAATTAGGTACCTTGTGTACCTATGTATGCAATAAATATCACATGATCTGACCAAGATACTATTAGTTATTCTGTGACCAAGATTAGGTCTGGACTTTAAAAGAGACTGTGACATTTGAGTTTGTTTTGGCCTTTCTTCTCAGAGTAGTCAGATAGAAAACGCCGACCTCATCTAGTTTTTAAAATATGGTTGACATGTAAAAGTGTTTGTATGTACAAACCTACTTACACAAATAAAATCATTTATCTAAATAATTATCATACATTTCCATTAAGTCGAATATATTTTAGTACCTACAATTTTTTTTAATGAATTGTCTGTTTTTCCATTGAGTCAAACTGTTTTTGATAACGGGAAGGAAAAACTTTATCAATCGATTTATTATCATACCGATCGTAGTAGCATGGTTATCCTGATACGGGCACTGCTTGTATTATCTTATCCTATAAGGGGCAACCTTGCTTTCCGGTCATGACTCAGTGGCTACCTAAGTCATCAATGGAGTTTCGGATGAATTCACTACATTTTAAGAGAAACTTGTGTTGTAAGTTGGTGAGTCATTCTCTGTCTGTACCTACAGATGTTAATCATTCCATTGATATTTGATCTTGAGTAGTTTTTTTTTTATAATTCATGATTGCACGGTATTTCGTTAAAGTGGAGAGACACGGCATTTATAAAAAGTTAGGTAGGTAGTAAAATGTAAAAAAATATAGGATAGTTCATGGTTTTATTTATTTATTTAGCAGTTTATGTACACAAATATAAACAGACTAGAAGAAAGGAACAGAAAAATACGTACAAAGTTGATGCTTATTTGTAAAGAAACCTCTTCCAGCATACATGGTTTTATAATAATAATTATTAATAATACATGGTTTTATAATAATAATTATTAATAATGTGAAGTCCAGTCCAGTAGTCTAGACTTTACTTAGACGTTACTTATTGTTTTAAATACCTGGTTGACTCTGCTAGCGTTTTTTGCTTCGCAAACAATCGTTTTGTTTGTCTCGAGTCTGCGTGGGAAGTTGTTCATTACTTGACGATTATTTTAATTATCACAGATGTCCAATTAGAGGTCAGTATTTCAATACACATTATATTTACATAATTTAAAAAGTTAAGTCTTAAAATAATAATAATAATATGTAATTAAAAAAAAAAAATCTAATATATAAAAATATAATTTATATGTATTAAATTAAATAAAGGAGATAATAATATGTACAAGCATATAAAAAGGAGGTCGCTAGGTATCAAATATAGATTTCTGAAGAACCTACTCACAAGACCGACTCATATTTATAACATGATCTCGATTTGAAATTTATACGACATCGTTCCAGCTACACACAAACAACTCCGACAAATAAAAGTAAATTAATTTAAATTAATTACATTAAAACATTACTTATAAAAACAATAACAATGACACTAGTCTTCGGATAGGTCGAAATCCAGCAATACCTACTGCGATAGTCTGAGTGGATTGATGAGGAGTTTTTACCATTTGTTTGAAGAAAATTACATTATTTACTTATATTTTATTTATTAAACACTGAAAGGTGTACATAAGCAATGACAGTGATAAACATATCGCAGTCTACACATCGCCTTTGATAAGATAATGTCCAAACAGATGTTTGTCTAAATAAAGGAGTGACAAAATAACCACACTTAAATAAGCATTTGTTTCATTCACAGAAAGAAACAAAAGTCAGACTTGACATAAAAAAATATTTATGTATTTTTAATTATTTTTTTTTACTTGATCTGTTGGTTATATGTGAATGAAAGTGTCTCCGAACTATTAAGAAACATACCATTGTTGTTATGCAGGTATACTTACATCCATGATTTTCTACATTGTTGGACAGGAGGCCGTCGCCCTGTTTTAAAGACCATCCAAAGTTCTGGTAAACCGGTTCACCTCAAGGCAATAATTGTTGTTAAGCATACGCTGTCGTTTACATCCACTGGAACGTGACAAAAACTGTTTTTTATACATAATAAGTTATCAATAGCTATCGAACTGCTAATAAGAATCTATGCTAAAGTCAGTTTTCGTGTCTGTCTGTGTGACTGCGTTGTTCTTCTAAATTACGCAACAGATTTTGATACAGTTTTCGCCATCATTTAGAGAATTATATCATGTAATTATTCCGTAATATTTATGTGTAGGACACATTTAAATAAACATTGAGATTTCTTTATCATATATAAAGAAATCTCAATGTTTTGTGAAATCGTAAAAAGCAGTCGGGTCGGGTCGGGTTGCTAGTATGAAAATAAAATAAGAATGCTACATGAGAAGACAGACAGAACGATTGAATCAATTACCTTCCTTCAATACGCCGGTACTTTTTGCTGTATGGCCTCAAACATCTATCAAGGTCGTCTCGACTATATTTAGCAGAGACTCTAATGATGCATAGTACTAGTTATTACAAATTATGAACTCTATTCTTTTACAATTTTGATAAGATCATTAAAATTCTATTATTGCGTTATAGCAAAGGGCCGATAGTTCTATGACGTCAAGGTCCAGTTAAGGATTAAATATTTTGTGATAATTATTACCTGTGAGTGTAATCAGAATCACCTTAGCTACCACTCTAATGAGGTCTTGTTTAGTGCACAGACCTAGTTGGAATTCCAATTAGGCAAAAGGCGCTTGCAGATAAATATTGTACCTTATTAGGCATGAGGTCTGGGATTGCCTTAGTAGTTATACCTCTTTAAAGGTGTTGGGCACGTGTTTGGTTAAACATAATATTGATTTATGATGAACATGAATTATGATTTGCATGACGACGAGATACGAATTACTTATTATTTTGACTGACGAATTTTGCAACTTAATTTTTTAATCAAACATGATTATGTTAATTAAATTCTTTGCGTGATACCGGTTTAAGGCTGTCAACAAGGAAAACGTTGTGATAAAAAGAAAATAAGGAAACAACATTGTCAAATCAAGGATAAGTTCTAGGTAAGATAAACAAAATCTAAATTTTATTGGCAACAGATATTTCCTTTGTATAGAAAAAACTTGTAACATTAATCGTAGAAACAGAACCTAATTTAAATGAATGTATAGTCAGCATAAGCAATGGGTAGTACAGGCAACTCGCTATAGGTAACTCATCCATGTAGTAAGAATTTCAAAAGTTTTTACGCTCTCAATAACAATGAATATTAAAAGCATACCTAGTTAATCATTTTGCCTGTATTCCTATATCTCATATTCTATAGATTCCTAAATCTTTTGTAGAATGTGCTATTGTAGCAGACATAGAAATATAAACATATCTATGGTAGCAGATAAAGGAGAAGTAGATTTTCTGTTAGGTGTCGGGTCGTACGTAATATGTTAGTTATTGTACAGGCCGTCATTTGTCACTGTCCCCTTTTCTAATATCTTCATTCCTTGTCCTCAGAAACCCCTATTGTGCTTTGAAGTATTCAGCTATTACTTGCAGTTCTCTCGACATTAATTATATCTACGTTGTCATTTCACCTATTTGTGTATATCTATTCTTTATCAAGCAACGTTCAAACGACCTCGAGGATGTGATATAGGTTTAATTTGATGACACAATCTTGGTGGTCGTTAATTACGTTATTTACAGCTTCCAGAGAACATTTGCTCATTACGTATAAACAAGAACTGACTCTTAATCAGTTTTAGTAGAAATGTTGATGAAGATGGACAAGTGTAAACTATTGGTAGTTCTTTGATGTTGTGCCTATTCTTACCAACTAAGCTCTACCGTTGATAGATTAGATCATGAGAGATTCACTGTCTGTGAAGCAAATAAAATAGTTAAACAGCACTATGACCCATATGTATGTGTGAGTGCCGTGACTGGAAAAGGTTAAAAGATCTCAGTATCAGATATTTGTAAGAAGAATAACTATACAGCATATCTCGGAAAGGTGATAGTCCGCACCACAACCTTGATATGACCAAAACTTTCTGATACAAGCTGCATCAGAAAGATTCTTATTTGTATTTTTTTTGTGGGATGAAATCGACATATGTGGTTAATTTTGTCTTAGATAGGGATTACGGAATACTAACTTTATGCTATTACCGAATAAAACCAGTATCTTTAGTTTTATCAGCGCATGTACTCTCTTATCATCATACATCTACTTGCGCTGGTTGTTAGTTTCTATATCATAATGTCTCTCTATCTAAATACTTTACAGCTTCCAATCTCCAAGATATGATGTTTTTAAAATCTGAACACTTAATAAACCCATGGAATGAAATACAGGCAGTAAGAAAATATACAATTCTTCTAAAATGTATGTATAAAAATATACTTACATTTTAGAATAATTGAAAACTGACGTAGCAGTCCTTAGAATTGGTTGCATAATGGTTATTCTTCTAAATTATATAGATACATTAAAGGGCTAGAAAACTGAAATGTTAATGGAAACTTACGGATTTATGGAGGATCTTTTCTAAAAAGCTTTCTCATCTAATCCTTATAGACTGTCGAATAATTCGTACCTAAGCATAAGTCTGACTCACATCCATTAGGCATTCGCTTGGGATATGTCGAAAACATAACTGTCTCCTCTCTTGAGTCAAGTTTATTTGCTATTTGTTTTGAATGTGTTGTTTAGCGCCATTACAAACAAATGAATGTGTGCTGTACAGCAGCATTTTGTTTGACAAATGACGCATTCATTGATGAGCTGCAAGCACTGAATCATGTCCTATTTGTGTCTCTTACCTGCTTGTTTAGACTTAATATACTTACCTTAGTTTTATTCATTTTAACGATTTCTTCAGTTTTTTCAACATGTAAGCATTCCTTGCTTGAAAGGATTTTTATGATTACGATACGAACTGCATCATACTTTTCTCTTCATTATTCTAACCAATTCGCTCATATCTAGTAATAAAAATGTCACCTAAATTCTTTTCTGCGGTTACGAAACCGTCTCGCCATTTTCATAACCTAGATCTTAGGTTTGTAACTTTTATAAAATAGCTGAGGTTAAAGACGGAGTTGGTACCTAACATATATATGTAAATATCTATGAGCAACACAATTTTGTTCTTCATCACCGTTTTCATTATGTGTCTGTTTCGGTATTACTACGGTTAATTTTATAAGAACCCCTCTTCCGACCTATAGTTATTTAACAAATCCGGCGCAGTGCCGGAAATATCAATTATACTGTGTGAGTGCTGCCCTGCATCATGATATTAAACATTTTTTTCTTTATTTATAGAAATGCGTCTACTGCAAGTTAGTCGCTAGACGAGTAAAGTTATGTCAAACTTGAAAACCCGAAAAATTTATGATAATCTGAAGGGACCTACTGGTTGTAACTTTATTCCACGTTTATTTATTAATAAACGTGGAATAAAGTTACAACCAGGAAGGACAGTGTATAGTTGAGAAATCCTCTTCGAATTACTTTCAGGCTCATGAATCTCGATTTACTTCTTCTTAGGGTTCTCCTTCTTTGGCCTCGCCTCTTCCCGTTACGCGGGGTCGGCATTCCCAATCATGCGGCACCATCTATTTGTGTCTTGAGCGTCATCTTCCGAAGTCCCATCTCCCTCATGTCCTTTTGAACCTTCGTCATCCATGTGGTTTGGGGTCTTCCTCTTCCCTTCACCTTTGTGGCCATGGAAAGGTACTTTTTGACGACATGGTCATCTGTTCGTCGAAGTACATGACTGATTTAGTTCTTGTTAGAGTCTGTGCTGTTGAGCCATATCATCATTTATTAAATAAAGCAAAAAAGGATAGGTATTCTTCTACATACATAGTACTTACTTAAGTGTAGCGAGTCGTAGTAAATCATTCACTGTTATTTTTGCACGGTTTCATTGTTTAAAGTAAGTATTACCTAATTTAGACTACGACGTAGCTAACTGCACAATTTCAGCCAAGGTTGACTCACACTAGAGTACCTACTGGACCTTTTCTCGTAAATGCATTCCGTGTGAAATATTAGCAGTGCTTAAACAGTTTCTAGATTTCAGGACTAATGGGAACCTTTACGTCATAGCAGATTTAGCGTAGGAGTAACAATTTATAATAATAAAATGGTGTGCTAGATGACATTATTAGGGCAGTGTGGGTAGGGAGCAGATAACTCAGTAAATGTGTGACGATGGATGCCATTACTTGATGTAATTACTAAATACAATTAGCAGTTGCTGGAAAAATGATAAAAGTTTTGTCAACACGTTATATATTTCTAGATTCGGGTACTATTGCATCTTTATCTAAGCTGGGGTTTGGATAAGTCCATGTCCACTCATGGCCATTCCTTTTACAGTTATTTTACCTATAATTTTACACCACTGTCAAAATCACAGTGATCTTTATTCTCATTCCTATAAGGTTGCTGTTGGGTTTCTGCCATTGAAAAGTTTGTGAGAATCATTGTGATCTTTATTCTTGTCAAAATAAGGTTGCTTATGCTGCTGCTGTCAGAGGTCAAATAACTGTCAACGGATAGTGGTGATGTTAATTAGGTACGGAAGCAATAATAAAAACAAAATTGCTTGTCATCTTTTATGTAAAGTGCCTACAAATGCTAAACAGGAAGTTTGTGATAGCCATTATTTATTATACAAAAATATATAGGTACCTACATTAGAAAATTAACTATGTTTAAAAAATAATCGCTCAAACAAATACATATCATGTAAGACTTTAAAAATAAAAATTGTAGTACCTAGTGTTCACGTGCCCACAAAAGCTAAACAGGATGTTGGTGATAACAATTATTTGGTATACAAAAATATATAGGCACCTACCTCAGAAATTAAATTCGTTAATATATACTGAGTCTCACTGCTGGGCAAAGGCGTCTCCTTTTTCGTTCCAAACCTCGCTGTCTTGAGCGATCTCTAGCTATGATGGCCCTGCGAACCTCGTTAGAACGTCACACCACCTTGGCCGTGGTCTACCTCGACAGCGATGCGTCCTCCTTCAGGCGTCCAGTGAACAATAAATATAATATATATAATGAAATTAAATATGTTTAAAAAAACTCTCTAAAAATACAAACATGATATTTAAGGCATGTAAGACATTTAACAGTCTCCTGTCTAAAATAATGCGTATTGTTCAGTGCATAAGGGTTAAACATTATGATTCATTAACACTTACTTTGATTCATTACTCAGTTCAGTAAGAAACCTTAATAAAACTACCTGAGGGAGGTACAACAAACATTCCCCCGTAGGCCGTGGATAAAATTGCGTTCACTAATGGCTAATAAAATTGATCGTCGACACTTTTATTACACAAATCAATGAACGAATTCTGCCGCTGTCGTAAATTGACACTTAACAATCTTATTACTATCAACGAATGCTAATGGATCCGTTTACGTTATTATAGTTTAAGTCATAATAATCTTTGTTACTGTTATTTACGCCACAATACAATTCCTCTAAAAATAAAATAGGAAACATGTCGCAAAATAACACTTAATAGTAATGTGTTATTGTATAGTTTCAGTTAAGAGCAGTCCTAATGAAAAATATACCATATGCCGTATACAATGATATATAAAAACCAACCCTGTTAGCCATATGTATCACACATGGTTTCATTTAATCGCAACATTTGTAGCATGCTCGTAGATATCTGGTGATATATCGAATGACGTGTCACCACTCTAGCATGTAAAACATTAGGTACGGTATTTACACATGAATTAACTAGATACATATTGTAAGTATTTATTTATCTATTATATTGCCTCCATCCATCAACGGGATAGAGAGATAAATAGGGATCTACTCTAATGCTGTATAACCATAAAAAGTTGTAAGGGACTAAGTAGTCCCTTACAACTTTTATTACTCTAGAATAGGATTGTTCATTTTGGACTCAAATAAATACACACAAGTATATTTATATGACTTTTATGTGTAGTTTTAACACTTTTATGTTTAAGCAAAGTACCAGTATCATTGTCTAGGTACACTAGGTAAGAACAACAGACGCTGAAAACTAGTAGTTCTAAGATATGGCTTACGAAGTAAGAATCTAGGTATATATTCGTTAAAAATATATCGATTAGGTTTTATCGTTTCATTAGCATGTAATAGAATTTTCTCAGAAGAACATAAAGAACCTTCAGTCATCGTCCAAATGGTGTATGAATTTAATCGTTTAAGCGTGGAGGAATGCGCAATCTGGCTCCACAGTTGAGTAGAACATTATGGTTGTGTTGTGCAATCAAGTCAAGATATTTAGTATGCTCGATACAAAACTGTTTGTAATGGTCTATTTGAATAAAACATAATATACTTTTGGAGTCATCGGCTCATTAAAATTTGATAGTCGGCTCTGATCATAAATTAAAATATTTACATTAATGGCTTTGTTGTGGACCATTGTCTATTTGGCTTTGCTTCTATTCGCATAATTTACAGTCAAAATAGGCACCCTATACCACCCGAATGGAACAAATGCTAATAAAAATTAATGGAGACTGGGAAGTCCTCGAAAATCATGGTGGCACTACCATCAAATTTTAAGAACAAGAAAATGATTCATATCTTTCATCATCATATTTCACCACTTAGTGTAATTAAGTAGTGTATTAACAACTTTACTTCTTTTACTACTGCTTCTATTTCAAGATAAATAATGTATTAATATTTTTCTTCCCCGATTTTGAAGTAGGTACTACATACAAAGCTTCTCGTAATTAAAATCGTTCAAAATCTAGTTGCAATCTCATCTCAGCGACAGTCAATGTTGAAAACTTATCAAAAATGTAGGGAAATTAGAGGTATATTTGACTGATTGAGACTGAGGACAGACTGTGAACGTTCTTAACATTACGAAATTGCCCCTACTCCAAAATCGAGGATAATTTATTTATGACACTAGGTGGTGAAATAGGGATCCGAATGATATATGGATCATTTTCTTGTTCTTAAAATTTGATTGTATGATAAACAGTGTCCATAGGAAGTAAGAAGGCATAATCTACTGGCTTAGTACAGATGGGAACTTTAAGAGATATATTATATTTTTTCTAGTAAATTGTTCTACGAAAAGATATCCGATTTTAGTGCAGTTAGTCATGCCTGTTTCTGCGATCAGAGTCAGATCAATAATTTCAGATCTCTCAATCAATCTGAGAAAGGTGACTACATACATATGTGTAGACGTTCTATTTTGCTCTGATTACACTAATTTATAGTAAATTAATCCTTTTCTTGCTCTACCTATTTGTTAAATGGTAGAACAATTTTAATTTTTATCAGTTTTCAGCCGTGATTGGTAAGTCCCATTCTAATTTCTAATACATAATGGTTTTTCTTTGAATAACTTTTTCAGTTTGATTGGTGATCATGATAGTAGCGATATTTTGGAAGGCATCGTAACTTTGCGGGCTGACTTGCTTTACCTAATTCTGAATCGAATCGCGTGACTAGATAGTATCGATGTAACGTATTATTAAACAAACATACAGGGTAAACCAATTCGGGAAGGTAATCAATGCTTTCACGTTAACCCATTTATTCAACCTATTTGTGGTTATATTCCTTACGTACAATGATCCACACACTTTTCTCATTATAATATGTAGAACAGAAGGAAGTATCTTGTTTTACAATAATTTTAGCGACAGGATGCACATTCTCATATCTTAACGCAGACTTCCTGTGCAAGTTCTGTACGAACTGTTTTACCGACTGTTCGTTTTACCGGATGTGTCCACTGTTGTTCGTTTGTTATTTTATATAATTAATAAATAAACATTATTAGAACTGCGTTGCAGTCACCATTGATTGTGTTTATTAATAAACGCAAACCGATTGCCTATCAATTCGATATCAATATTATTTTCATGGGGTTTTTTACGTTAAAGGTTTAAATATGTGCGTGCTTTCTTTTCTTTATTGTACCTGCTATGCAACATAAGGGACTAGTAAAATTCTATCCCGTGTTATCAAAACAAGCCCAAACAGAGGGGCAATTCTCGTAATTTTACGAACGTTCACAGTCTGATCTGTCTCAATCTGTCAAAAAATACTTCTAATTCCGCGCTGCACAGCGTCGTATCCAAGATTAATTGCACAGTGGACCACAAATGCTCTGCACTGGCCGCCTTCATTGACATCGAGGGCGCCTTTGACAAATCCACATTCAAAAGTATCAGCATGGCCTTAGACAGACATGGTATAGATCCGTCTCTGAGAAGCTGGATTACCAATATGCTCAAACAGAGAGCTGTACAAGTGACCATAAACGACACCACAAGGGCCATCGTAGCAAAGGGCTGCCCACAAGGGGACGTCCTCCTCCTCCTCCTCGTCGCCGCTCCTATGGAATCTGGTCATAGACAGCCTGATAAAGGCACTAAACGATAAAGGCTACTTTACCGTAGGCTACGCCGATGATCTAACCATAATAATAAATGGCACCCACGAAAACACCTCGTGCTACCTAATGCACCAGGCACTGAAAATAGTAAAGAATTGGTGTAGTACACACCAACTATCAGTGAACCCAACAAAAACCGAATTGATCATCTTCACAAAAAAGAGGAAACTTGCTACACTACAACTTCCAAGATTCTTTGGCACTACCCTAAGCCTTTCAACTGAAACCAAATACCTGGGCATCTTTTTGGACAAACAGCTGAACTGAGCTAAACACATCAACCACATCACCACAAAGGCCAGCATATCCCTGTGGCAATGCAAGAGAATGCTTGGGAAAAACTGGGGATTAGCCCTGGGGCTGGGGCTGGGGTCACCTACTGGCTTTATACCACAGTTATCAGACCAATCATCACATACGGCTCACTAGTCTGGTGGCCCAGAACAGACCTGAGCACAGCCCAAAGAGATCTCGAAAAGCTGCAGTGATTTTCTTATGTGGCAATCACTAGTTGCATGAGAACTGCACCCACCGCTGCCCTACAGGTCATGCTTGGACTGCCTCCCCTACACCTCGTCGTGAGAGAGGAGGCGGCCCTGTCTGCCTTCAGACTCCATCTATCAGGAACCCTAAGCAAAGACTTGAGGATCAAGCACATACGCCTAAAGGACGAGGCGATCAAACGGCAGCCAATGATGGCATCACCCTGTGACAAAGCCCCTAAGCAATACTGCTTCCAAAAGCATTACAACATAGTGAGGAGCAGTGCCACTACTCAGGCCCGGGAGAGCTGAGAGTTTACACTGATGGATCAAAGACCGACTGTGGAACTGGAGTCGGAGTTTTCTCACACGACCTCAACATAAACATATCCAGTCCGCTAGGAATGCTCAACACGGTCTACCAAGCCGAGTGTGTGGGTATAATACAAGCGGCCCATTCCATAGCAGCCAGGAGAGTTACGGACACTCATGTTTGTATACTCTCTGACAGCCTCAGTCCTCCAATCCCTAAAGAAGGGATGCATCACATCAAATCTAATACTAGAATGTCACAAGGCGCTTGAACAGGTAACTGTATCGAACCGCAACACAGTGACACTACAATGGATAAAAGGACACAGTGGCTCACTAGGTAACGACGCGGCTGACGAGCTGGCCAGAAGGGCATCCAGCACGCCAGTCTACGGACCGGAACCAGTCGTGCCCATCCCCTTCAATCAACTACGCAGGTGGCTACAGAAGCACACCCACACACAGGCAGAGAACTGGTGGTCCTCGTCACCGGGCTGCAGGCAGTCCGAGGAAGCCATGCCATCATTAGAGCTAACCAAAAGATTAATACGACTGGACAGGAAAGGCCTGCGCCTGGTGACGGGGACCATCACGGGACACTGCTCACTGAACAAACACTTCCATACGATAGGCATAACAGACAGCCCCCTGTGCAGAGCTTAAATGGAGGCTGATGAAACCGTCGCGCATGTGCTCGTTGAGTGCGCAGGCGTCACCCAGATTAGATCAGAAACCCTCGGGACACCCAGATCCTACACAGATGTTTTCGACAGACCAGGAGACTTAATAAGCTTCTGGAGGGAGGTGGGCTGGTTGGAAAACCACCGACGGCCGCCATGGCCCACGCACAATGGTCCACCTGAAAGACTAAGTGCGGAAACCAAACCCAGAACATATTTCTAATTTCCCTACATTTTGACAAGTCTTTGACATCTGTTTGTCGCCGAGATGAGACTGCGACTAGATTTTGAACGTTTTAAATTACGAGAATTGGCCTTCAGGTGTTTGGTCGAATGGAAATACTTATTTATTATTATCATCAGCACATCCCACCGCGGGGCATAGGCCTTCCTACTCTCTTTCCACTTCTCTCTGTTTAATGGAAATAATTAATATTATGTATAAAAAAATGCAAAGCCACAAGCTATTTTTTTACGTAAATATATAAGCGCATCTATTTAAAAGTATATACTTAAATGAGTTCAACTTCATAAATAATTTACTATACTATATTTATATAAGAAAAGTTTTGATATTTAACATTCATTAAACTGTTGCCAACTATATAAATTTCAGTCTAGCCAAATCGGGTCTCCATATTGTTGTGTTTTCAGTCCTAACATAATTTTATCAATATAATGTCAGACAGCAAATATTTATCAATAAACCACAAAATCGATCAACACTATTTTCAAATTGATATTACATATAATAACCTACGTCAAATTATCTTACACATTAGCTCTCAGGGAGTGCAAAGTAAATGCTACCGACGCAGTCTGAGGTCAGTGCAGTTATTCAAAATCCAAATAGTACGTATAATCGAAAAACACGTATTGTTAGGCTTCTATTTAGGCATATAATACACATATTTCTTATTTTGTGGAGTCCGTCGTTGAGTCTCATGTTGAAGGCATTTATAATTGGACCAACTACACTACCCTGCGGAATTCTGATAATGTTGGTATTATAGTAATCCATTTAAGTGGTGCACTTTATACGTGTTGCGTGTATTTTTTACGAGCAGTAAGTTACTTGGCTGTAATAGTATATAAAAGTATAAGGGGTGTACTACCTCTTATTATCTCGTAAGTGCCGAACGCTTTCGAAAGTCTAAGAAAATGATGTCGGTGTAAAATGAACTCGCAAAATGATTAGTTTGTTTTAAGTTTATTCATACTTACTTACTTCAAGTTCATGCTTAGGTACTCTCGGTGCTCAGTTGTTTTTATATTATTTTGATTCTACTTGAACTAGAAAAGTTCAAGTTCTAAGTAGGTTAATTTCTTAATACCATATTTGGACTGACCAGACCAGCCGGGTTTTTTTTTATAAAAAATGCGACATCATTTGGTAGTAGCAGGCAAATATAAAACGAATGTGTCTAGCTTCGTGTCCCGGGACTAACAATCAGTAGGCATGAATTCAATGGAAACAACACTAATTTGATTTTAGTCTACTGGCTGCCTCACCCACACGGGAGTTAACGGGACGCTAAAACATACTTACGTAGGCATGTTTTCCCACGAACAACTAGTAGATATATCATATTAACTGAAAAAGTCGTCACCGCTTGCACTTAGCGTGATGAGATGACCATTAATTTGTTGATAAGTAGAGCTGCGGGGTCCTAATCACTTAATTGGTCGCTGTTTCCAGGGTTTAATACGATCAATTGTTATCAGCGAGGGACATGACGTTGTGGTTCATTTGCTATCCTACTGGTAGGATTAATTTTCCGAATGTTGACCGCACCTGTGTCACGCCCTGGACGCGAACACTGCTAATTAATAGTGTTTTCGATAGGTGTGCAGTAGGAGGCGGACGGCCCGCCGCCGCCCCGCGCTGCGGCTCACGTTACAAACGCCATTAGTATGATGATAAGCTCGTCAAGTTCCTACAGCTCTACTGCCGTCACTCAGTTACCTACTTGATGATATATTACCCTTCGATTAGCAAGTTGAAATTCTAAGCTCACCCTTGTAAGGCCATCGATATTTGCTTATGCATCTAAATTGATGAGTTATAACCTCTTTGACGATGATAAAGTGACTATCATATTAGAACACTTTATTAGAAATTTATTAAATTATTCTGAAGTTTCTTTGTTAATAAATGAATAGGATTATAATTTATGATTTTAGCGGTATAGGAGAATTATTTTCGATGCATAAATTGTTTGGTCACGCTACGAACGCATAAATATTATATATAACTAATTATTTTGATCATACTTGAACCAAATATCAAATGTTGTTAGCATAATATACATAAATAAGAAGTAATCGTTAAAAGTTTGCTCCCATTGTCGCTTTCAGATGATCTCCGAACAAATGGCCCGATTATTAGTCCATGTAAAAGCGAAATAATATTGCAGAAGGGGCAAAATTATACGCTTAAGTGCAAAGGAAAAACAGCCGTACAGATTAAGCAACAAGAAGTACCCGAAGAAGTAATCGGACCATTTTCTATAGTATCGAGAAATACGTCTGGTCGGCTGGTCGGCGAGTACTGGTTCGAGACAGTCCTCGAGTTGTACAACGTTGACCAGTTCGCGATTGGCTATTACGCTTGTTTCGACGACAAGGTGAACGGTAGCGACATACTAAATAACCTCACTGATGAACCAAATGATACGGAGCATATATCTTTTATTTATATTTACGTCGCTGGTGAGATTGGTTTTGTACTGACATTCAATAATTTTTTCAACACCTGTGTCTGTATCTCATGATTAATAAAACTTTTAGGCTCGGATAGCTTGTTTGCACCCATGAGGGAAGTCATTGTTCCAAGAAAACAATGTAAGGTTGTAATTGAATGTAGACCAACGACACCAGATATTGAAGTTGTCCTGATGTCGGTACGTATTCTATATAAATTGAATGTAAACGATATCATAATTACGTATGTACCAGTAAAACCTAAAAAGGATTGAATATTTTAGGTATGCAAATAAAATTAATTAATGAATCAATTAAAATTTGTCATAAGTTTATCAAAAACTTGCGCTAGCGCTACATCAACCGCTTATTGCATCTGCATGATAATATGTACTTTAAAAAATTAAATAACACAATATACTGCCATTGTGGCCTTATAAAGCAAAGTTAATTATTTTGGCTACTTTATACATAACATCGACTGTTGTAGGTAATTAATTTTACTGTTAGTGTTAATTAAAATTCACAAATATCAACGTTTTCACTTAAAGCTTAAATAACTAATGCTTATTGCTAAAGACAGAGCCGATACTAAAGCATGATAGATTGAAATAAATTTATTTCGTAATAACATTCTTAATATTCAGATTCAGGACATTGCAGACCCAATATATCAGCAATATAGTCCCAAAATCGGGTTCGTCATCGATAGCGACATGCTCTCCGATCCTCTCGGATCGATTTCGATGTTTCGCACTATCATCTGTGAGTTTGCTCAGGGACAAGACAATCGGATTGAAAAACCAGTTGTTTTCCAACGTAGGTGAATAGCAGATGTGTGCGTTTTAACATTTTTATTATATTTTATAATTATTATACCACATTCACGAGAAAGGGTGTGTCGTTGCCTTGCTCATTGCGAGAATAACTTCAACTGACACGACAACAGTCGAAATTAATTACTTTTTCTGAATGTGGCTTGTTGTGTTTTTCAAATTCATTAGATTAACTAGTATTTAATGCATTAAAAAAAAACATAACACATTTTGAATTGAAAAACATAACTATATATCCGTACTTACTAACCAGAATTTATTTGGCAATACTACAATAGTCGCAGAGTAACAGGACACCAGAACAAATAAAGTATTCTCCAAAGATTGGGTTTTTAATGAGAACGTGTAGTAGGTCTGCGTACAAATGCCAAGGACAACGCAGAAACGAAACCGAATGGAAGCGTATACGTAGTAAGTAGTGCTACAGTCTTGATGTCACCTAACAAGGTAGCGTGGTGTGATGGTTTCATTCACTGGACCAACAACTTTAATACTCAGTGTTCCACTAGATGACCTTTAATATTACGTGATGTTTTGTGTTACTAGCTTGAAGCTTACTACTCTTTCTATCATTTCTACTTCTTTGGTGTGTTGCTCTGCGTAACTCCTGTATCTATGCATGTTACACGTTTGATAAAATCTACTAACACTGTTTTGTTCTAATTTATTATAATTTAGGTAGTTGATGTTATGTGGTACTTATATTCTAATGTTTTCACGGAGGGTTGATTTTAATATCATAAATTCTCGTTTTTCCCTGGTTTGCTGTGAATCATTATTTGCCTGCCATGAGATTATTGTTTTCGTATGGAAAAAGCACTTTACATTTTTATATAAAAATCATTATGCGTTAGTAAATGGATGCTGCTTGATTTTTAGTGATATGAATTAATTAAATTAACGATAAAAATACGAATGTAACAGTAACAAAAATGTACTTATTAGCTAGTTACGGTTGAGTTGCTTGATTTTATTTTGCAGTAGCTACTGTTAATTCAAGTTTTTTTTTTTAATTAAAGCAGCATTGTACCTATTATTCGTAGTATATATAAACCGTTGATACAATATTAATTATTTATGTAGTTATATAATTTGATAAGCTTAAGTATTCTGTGAGAGAATCTTGCAAGTATGATACGATCAAAGTTACTAATTTGAACATAATTATTATACATAACAGAAATGACTGCGCGAATGAAAATGCGTCATTCAACAATTCGTTTATTTTAGCAGGCTAATCTCACAGACAGTTTTTTATAGTACAACGAATGTCCGAGTAATGAACATTTTGTATCTTTTTCAGACGTTAGGGTACCACCACTTCCAAAAATAATGGGGGGTTCTAGAGAGTTCTTGGAAGGAGAAACGTTTACAATAAATTGTACTGTAGATTATCAATCTGATTCTGTAGTCAACATAATTTGGAATTATCCTCCGAATGTGACGAACGTAAGGATACTATTTACATTTTTTTTTTGTATCTTCTTCCTGCTCTTGTCCCATGGTACTTACTTGGGATCGGCGTAACATGACTTTTTCGTCCATTCTCTCCTGTTCTATCATTCCCTTATTATTTATTTATATATTCCCCGCTTCCCTGTTCCCCTTTCCTTCTTGTTTTTCCCTTCTTTTTCTTTCATATCTCACACAATCTATCCATCTATTCTTTCGTCTACCTCTCCTCCATCCGTCAACATTTTCAACACTCTTTGAGTTACATGCGTATCCCGTCGTGCGTATCGTCATCCCTCCTTATTACATACCCATACCAGGACAAATTATTCCCTTTCAACTCCCCTCAAACCTCTTTCAATTCACTTTTTTGTATGTTGGTCAAATCAAAAATTTATATTTTTTTCTTTTAAAGATTATCTGACCCTTCTTTTTTCCGAGCTACGTTTTATTTAATATCTAAGTTTAAATAGGCTGGGATGTTAACAATTTGTTTATTTCTAGGGAACAATAGAAGAAAATTCGAACGAATATGAAGTGACTGGTGGAATGCTATACAAAAATATTACTGTGAGAAACGCGTCAAAAGCGCATGGTGGCAGCTATACGTGTATTGCCCGTAATAATTGTGGTCAAAAGGCACAGACTCTTAAAAAGGAATATTTAGGTACCTAACCTTTAAAACATAAATGGTGGTTGGCTTATTTTTACATGGATCCATTATACAGGGTGATTTTTTAAAGACCAGCCAAATTTAAGGATGTGGTACAGACCATCAAACTGAACAACTTTCTCCATGGGACCAACATCGTAATCGCAAATAAAAATTCAGCCGTCCCATACATTTAGGTCGAGTAGGTATTGAAGTTTTCCATGGGACAGTTGATAAAATTTTCGCGATTACGCTATTTGTCCCATGGAGAAAGTGGTTCAGTTTGCTGGTCTGTACCACATCCTTAAATTTGGCTGGTCTTTAAAAAATAACCATGTATATAGAGTACCTACTACGTTTATTATTGAGTTAGGTGTTACCTAAGCCTGTACTAACTCACTATTCAGGAATAGAAGTGCGAAGTGAAGTGCCAGCCTTGATACATAGTCTGGGACGAATTAGCCTGGAATAGATTATATAGGGAAATATGTAATTGATGCTCTAAAAACTTATTGACTGTCTAATAAAGTAATGATGTACGCTTTTTTTTAATACATGTACCTCTAAAAACTGTTTGTGCTAACTTTCTAACCTTTTCTCAAAGTTGGTCGCAGGAACTAAGATAGGGCACCTCGACCAAATAGGTTAGGTTAGAGCTGTGACCAACTAAGTGCAAGCTGAGATGGTCGCAGTAACTAAGCTAGGGCACCACGACGAAATGGGTTAATATTCACACCCTACGAGTATAACCTAACGAGTTTTTTTGTTTAATTTTTAGAAAACGCTCGGCTCGTTCTATCATCGACGGGCACGAAAAATCCCTTGGTGGTTAAAATGAAAACGGTGAAGATGTCAATCGAAATATCTGATTACCCGACTGCTACATTTAGATTGTGAGTAAAAACTGAATAGAAAAAAAATATCTGATAAACCTGTAATTATAACGTGTACAGAACAGGTACTTCCTGTACCTGTGCTAACATCCCCTTCATTTAGGTATTTATGGAAAATTACAGTACGAGGTTTCGATTCCCTCTCGGAACTGTTTGTAAGTGTACGATTCTGCCTGTTAGTGCATACACGTGCGATTTGTGTTTGTTACCCTCATCACTCAATTTATTCCAATAAGTGTATGTTATATATGTCCGTCTGCAAGATCTGCGAAAAGTATTTGCCTATGTGTAGAACTTGATACGGACATGGTGACTGTGTTGGATGAAACATATAAGATGAAAGGGATGAATATAAAAAAGAGAAGAGAATGTGTCGGTGTGTGATGTGTAAATAAACGATAAGAATGTGGAGCAAGTGGATGAGTTTGTATATTTAGGGAGTCTGTTCACAAGAGATGGAAATATTGATGAAAATGTGGAAAAAAGAGAATGCGCGATGGATGCGGAACGGGGATGAATGCGGGAAATAAAGTGAATAGTGCTATATGGCATTGTGACCAACTAGTCGATGTCCAGAAGGGCTTGACTGGTTGTTCAAAATGGAATTGTATGCTGGTGCCTACCTTCGTCTACGCTTATGTATGGATGTGATTGTTGAGTGTGACAAAAGAGGCACGAAAGTAGAATAAATGCTGTGGAAATGCGTTCCTTGCGGGGGTGTGTGGTGTAACTATGAATTGAGGAAAAATATGAAAAGGCAACGGTGCGGTTTGAAAGAAGATGTAGTGAAACACATTGAAAAGAGTATGCTTAGATGGTTTGGTCATGTTGAGAAGATGAAAGGAGACTAACAAAAGGCAGATGTGAGTGGAAACGCTGGAAGGGGACACCCTAGAAGGCTTATACTGATCTTATCGGTGATGTTCTTCAAAAAGGTCAGGTGCGTAGGAATCGTAACTGGCGTGCGTGTATGAACGTAAACGAAGCAAAAGGAATATGTAAGGATCGTAGTAGATGGCATTCCGTAATTTCTGCCTATCCTCATGGGAAGAAAGCGTAAGTTTATGTATGATTCTTCATCGAAAATTAACCACAATAAATTACATTTCAGCTTACGCAACAATTTGCCTTTGCCTAAAAACGAATCTAAATACAATGTGACTCGACATCCCTCTACCGGTGACGCGATATTGACCATTTTCAACTCAAAAGTCACAGACTCCGGGAACTATACAATAGTCGCAACCAACGGATACTTGAATAAAAATTATACGTACGATCTGCGAGTCAAAGGTGAGTTAAGGATATAAGTTTCGTTATTTGTTTGGTAATTAATCTTTCACTATTCGTTTCCCTAGTAGTCTATTAGGTACTTAATCTAATACAGGATGACTTGATTTTTGACATATTCCTTCCAGGAAATGATAGTGTGATCCATTTGTAACTATTAAGCACCCCAGAAAGACTAGGCGAAAATTCATGGGGTTCGAGAAAACCTATTTTATGTATTTTTGTAAATTTCTCAAATATCGCAACCAAATATCACTTTTCTCTAAACTCTCAAATTGAATAACCTTCATTGCTATCCTTCAAAATTATTCAGATTATAATTGATAATGTGTGTAAATATGTAACATTTGAGATAATAACTGATCTCAAAGTTCATGTAGGAAGATGATTTTTGAAAATAGGTAATAGACTTCCTCCTTTAAGTTTTAAATGTTTTAGAAAATTGGATACATCGGAAGGTTTCTTAAAGTATTAGGTACCCATTGGAACAGAAATGAAGGCCTTTGAATTTGAGAGTTTACTGAGGAAGGAATACGTCAAATTACAAGCTACTCTGTACAATACCTACTCTACTCACTATTACGAGTCACGTGTCCAGTATAAGACTATTTTATGTATAGTTTAAGAAGGATTATTTCATATAAATAATAAATACTCATTTTGAATAATCTATTAATATAGAAAAAAAATATTTACAATAAATTACGTAATATTCAATCTATATGCTATCTTTGCCCCACAGCAAAACCAAGTATCGACTTTGGATCCAAAGACGATAAGAGAAGCATGGAGAATACAATGGTAACACTCAAATGTGTGGTGACAGGGTACCCCTTGCCACACATCACTTGGATATTCTCTAATGGCGAGGAACCACAGACTATGGTAAATTAAATCTTAATAAAATTACTCTTTCTTTAGAGGGGTTCTTTGACGATCAGAATGGTGTTTTCTTTGTAGACAAAATAATACTACAATGATTGAATCTGAGCTGTGGTGACCCAGGTAACGGCTGCGACTTATAAGTTGTAGGTCGTAGGTTCGAACCCCGTCAGGCGCTTTACTTTGTGTCAATTATTTCATCACCATTGCTCTCAAAACGGTGAAGGAAAACATCGTGAGGAAACCGGCATGTCCTAGAACCAAAAATTTGAAAATATGTGATATCTACCAACCCGCACTGGGACCGCGTGGTGGATTACGGCCCACTCCCTCTCACAGATAGGAGGCCTGTGTCCCAGCAGTGGGAACATTATAGTCTGATTATGATGATTGAATCTAAGTGATTCAATCATTGTAGTATTATAATGTATGGGGTTGATTCTTAGCATTTCTTCGAATACAAGCGTGTGGCGTTCCTACGTGTTCTTTATTAAACTCGTTTCTTTCAGCTAAGCTCATCTTTAGAAGTGGAATCAGTGTATAAAGAGACTGCGTTCATGAACATACCAGTCCACGCGTCTGGTAACATTTCATGTAAGGCATCCAACTCAGAAGGTGAAAGTACCGAAACGAGGAAACTTCTCGTTTACGAGATAGACAACGGTTTCGGCATTAGAAATGCACAAGAGACATGGTTCTCGCAAAACCAGGATGTGACTATCACATGTGTTGCGTCCAAATATGATTTCTATAGTGTAACTTGGATGGGATCAGACGAGGAAGACTTGAATGGAACTGGTAAGTTCCCAGAAATACAATAATAATTTATTAAACAAAATCGTCACGACTACTAACGAATGACGTCTTGGTTCACATTTAATTAATTGTATCAACGAGTTTCCTTATTGTCAACAGCTGCAGTGGAATATACGAAAAATGCGTTTTCGCTTATTGCCAAATTGAAGTTTCCGAACATTTCGTTGTACCAAAGTGGCCCGTATAGTTGTCGGGGGATAAGGTTGAACGGCTCCTATGAAACTGAAGCTATCAGTATTTCAGTTGCTCGTAAGTGTGCATTCCTTCTATACTACTGCATCATAAATACCTGCTATAAAGCTGCTGCATTCTAATGATGACATTTGATTTCAGCTCTTCAAGCACCGGTGATAAACAATCCTGATGTGGACCAGACCCTAGAGGTGCTTCTTTTCCAACCGGTACAGCTCACTTGTGAAGCTGAGGGAGTGCCGCCACCCAAACTAGAGTGGTACAAGGTAAAGTTTGACGTAACAATTTGGGATTTACTCACCACGCTTTAGGATAAGGAATTAGAATTCCCACTTGCCATTCTAAAGTCTTCAACAGATTTGCAAATAATGAGATTTTCGTTTGGACAAATTGTGAGATTTTTTAAATGTTTATTTATCAATCAGGATGAAGTTTTAATGGGAAATGACACGAATGCTGAGATTTACACGAATACTATAAATCGCACTGTTATCAACTCAACGATAGTAATAAAGCAAATGGTTGACGAAAACAAGGGAGTCTATGAATGTTTAGCCAGTAGCGATGCACTGACGGCGAAGCGGGTTTATACACTTGTAATGAAAGGTATTGTTTCCACTCAAACTGTTTATTGATAGAAGTTTTATTTAAAATAATAATTATTACCACATTTTTGTCTACAAACAACGTTGACAAACCCTATAATGTGCAAATTATCAATATTATATCTGGTGCTTACAACATAATATTATGATAGAATGACCTCTCGAAAATTTCCATCTCCCTTTTGAAAATTCGACCCCTTCCCTTCGAGATACATGTCTTTCAGTTAGACTTTGTTAGTGGGATTATGCACAATTTTAAAACATCTATGCCTTTCAGTAGAAGCAGCATACACAATGTATTTAATCGGAATCATTGTGGTTATCTTCGTTTTGATCCTCGTGGTACTATACCTGACATGGAAGGTTCGCAAAGAGAAGAGATTCAGAAAAGAACTCGCGGCAGCTGGCCTCCTGTATTTCAAAGAAGGCGTTACTAAATCTCTAAATCCTGACCTGGGAATCGATGAGCAAGCTGAATTGTTACCATACGATGAAAAGTTTGAATTTCCTGCAGACAAATTAATTCTAGGTAAGGTTATTACAGCGCTAAACGTGTTCTTTTTTCCTGTAGGTTACGTACACAGAATAAAATTCCAATTATAAATACGTTAGCAAATTAAGGTAAATTAAGGTATGTGTTCTCAGCATTGTAAAATTTCAGTTTAGTGAGTTATCATAGGTTTGAAAAGTAAAATACACATACAATTTTCACTTTTTAAATTTGATGGAAAATCATACTAACCTTATACATATATTATAGTTTCCTGCTACAGCCATTTCGATTTTCGTAACAGACTGCTAGAATAAGGGCACGACAAATTATGGACGTAATCAGATTCCCACCGAAACCGAATGCTACAGTGTCTTATTCCATGGGAAAGCGTCATACTTTTACTTGTTTTATTATAATGTAATATAAGTTAAAGAATAAAAATGTATGTTGTAGGTAAACAGCTAGGTGCTGGTGCATTTGGTGTCGTATATAAGGCGGATGCACGTGGAATCATAAACGCCGAAGAAACAACCGAGGTGGCCGTGAAAATGGTGAAGAAAACGGCAGACAATATGTATATCAAAGCGTTGGCCTCTGAACTAAAAATAATGGTGCACTTAGGGAAACATATAAACATCGTGAACCTACTCGGAGCGTGCACGAAACATGTCGGGAAACGTAAGATGAAAATATTACTAGATATTTAGACAACCTTCATTGTTTACAATGATGTCTCCTCTATACATTTGTCTGTTGTTGTCTAAGCTACCATGTAAACGAGCTGTGCAACTCGAAATAGAATAGAATCATTGTAATTGATGAAACAGCAGTATCTTTATAATTGATGAGAAAAAAATGATGTTATTTTTACCCGATAAAAAAATAGAAGAGGTTTTCAAGTCGACGCGTATATTTGCAGGATTATAAAATTTATGTTCTTTTATAATCTTGCAAATAACTAATACTTGACTAGGTATTTTATAACCACATCATTACGAACAATAATATCTTATCCATGCTTACGTAAAGGTCTTCTGAATGCCTTTTGCTGAGTCACTTATTGTTTGTTCCATCAAAGTAACTATATTTTTTCTTACAGTTTAGCTTATAAAGGACTGCTGTTATCGATCGATATGAATTCGCAACCAATGATGTGCTAATTTTCCTAATTGAAGGTTGTCTGTGATTACAGGCGAGTTGATAGTGATTGTTGAATATTGCAAATTCGGCAATATACACAATTATATGCAGAGGCACCGCGAAGTCTTCATAGATCAACTGACAGATAATAAGGAGAAAAATCTAGGCAGAGTTAACAGAGGATTCTCTTGCAGCAGTGGCAGTACTGGGTAAGAGAAGTTTTTGAAAAAAAATGATTACAGTTGAATGTTAAAATTACATTTTTAATGATAGAGAAGTTTTAGCCTTAAACCCAAATACTTTCTGGTTTTTCTTAACTTTACCTACTTATCTCCGAGACACAAAAACATACTCTGACTTAGACATATTACTGTTTTCAGTGCACACTCAGATTATTTCGCCTCCAGTACACAGGATACCGACCACACATTTGTCAACAGCGCCAACACCAACAGGTCCACAAGAAAAGGTAATTACGTTACGTTACGTTTTGTTTTATATAATTTCAAGGACATACGACTACAGCTAATATAAGTACAACGACCGGTAAAAAATTGCTTGATCATATTTTTTGATAATACGATAATGGTGGGGTAAAAACTGGAGAAACGCGTAGGTGTGTTGCTGTTGATTGATTTGATTTAGATGGAGTAAAAAAGCATTTGTTCGAAACTATTGAACTGGTGCTATTTTGGTTTCTTAGCTAACTAAGAAGCTAACAATCATTAATAGTCAGGTATTGAAACGACGAGAAATCCAATACTTAACACTCAATTCTAGAAACAATCATGGACCCTGTCGGGCACAGCAAATGAAATATATGTGGAGAAGAGGACTTATCTTTTACGTATCTTATAATCTAACTTGTTCTAAACACACTTTTAGAAAAACAATTAATTTATAATAATACTATATAACATTTTGCTTATGATATACTTGTACTTCAGTGTTTCAAGGATTTATCATTTCAATATTCGTTGACAGTATAATAACATTTGCTCATTAATAGCTTTTAATTTGTTCGTGAATAGATGGAGTTTTTTTTCTTTTCTTATATATTCGGGTAACATATTGTAAATTTTGATTGCCCTAGCTAGAAGGCTTGTTGAGTGTATTTTTAAGCGGGATGTTGGTATGTTGATCCTTCCTCTTGTCATCTCCATTATTGTTGACGATCGTTACCTTTCGGTAATATAATTCCCATGAAAATTGTTACAATCCTTCAATGGCACGAAAGGAAATCCTCAGCTGTTGATATATTTTTCGTGCGTGATAGGTACTCGAGTAATGTGGAAAAGATATTTAAAATTTACCATACCTGATCGAATCATGTTCAATCCTAATGACATCCTGAAGCGTCTGTTTGTAATGTCAAAATAAACTTTTTACTAAAGGCAATATGAAAGTAATTACAGCAATTATAATTTTTTTTTTTTTTTTTTCAAATTTTTGTAACTGGACGGCTGGACCGATTTTGACGGGATTTTCACCGGCAGCTGATGTTTTAAGGAGTAAATTAGGCTACTTTCATTTTAGAAAACTGATTAGGGTTTCCCATGAAATCCAATTTGTTTTCCGACATGCACGCGAACGAAAGTCGCGGGCACAACTAGTAGTACTTACTAAAAATACGAACATTTTCATAGTCGTTCACAATGTATTTATCTTTTTTTGCCAGACAACCCAAACCAAAATCACCAAGTGGAATTCGTAAAAGGTAATTTTTCGGAGCACATGCACTAATTTTGCACCAGCACTGTGTTTTAGTCTACTAGTAATTATTATGTAAGCACAGTTTTATATCGGTGTCTGATTTATATCGGTGTCTGATTTATCAATGTGATAGTGAGTAATTGCATTTACCTTATCTTTTATGTAACTTTGTTTGATGTCTATTTTGTGCACAAAATGCCGCATTCGATATTTTTTCATGAAATTACGCTTACTTCTCTCGGGTATCTACAGCATTGTTTGGAGTTAGTAACATTCCTTCAACTGCTCCTTGTAATGGCAAGTTGCCAATATTTAGACTAACGAATGGAATAGTATTTGATTATTTAAAGAGTAAGTGCAGTAACCCGTCTCCTTGGTCGATACTCAGCAGATGTAAGTTGTGAAAGTTGACTTCCAACTTGCTTAGGACTAAAACCTGCTTTGTGATTTCGTTCACTTCATTTAATGTTTGTGTTATGTTATGCAGGTTTACGTAGTATATGATTACTGAACAAATAATGTAATTAATCGGTGGCTTATGAGGATAATGTTCACGATGTTAACTGCACGTGCGTTGACGTACATCTGCTTTTATATCATATGTAAATAAATCAAGTTTGTCAAACTCATATGGACAAATACAATTTTAGTAAACGTGCCAGTAGTCCAGTATGAATTACTGTGCAAGTGATAGCCAAGTGTAAAAAACACTTTGGGTACAGTCAGCATGTATACAGAATACATTTTTAACCAGTGCGCAAACTGCTACCATGAATTCAGCACATGATTCTAGTCTTGAATCATGTGCTGAATTTTTGGTTGGTTGACATTTTCCGTCTGTTATCGGTCGGTACACGGTCAAAATGTATGGCAGAGCAAAAATTTTTTCAAAATTTCGTCGTTTCAAAAAAATCATTTCATAATGGTTACAGTTTGCGCACTGGTTAAAAATTTATCCTGTATAGATAATTATGCAATTGCAATACTTACTGCAGTCATGCAAACACAAATAGGTACCTCTCTTTACTGAATGGCTTAGTAGGATAATAAACTCGTATGCAAACTTATAATTAGAATTGTACATGTGACATACCCGTATAAAAATGTATAAATCATGGGTATGTACTCGGATAATGTGTAGGTAATACTTTGATAAACCCGATCTCTCACTGCTTGTACTGGTTTCTAATTTGATCCCGATTGGAATCGTTGCCGACGTATGTTGGCTCGACCTTTTTCATAGCTAGAAGTTTTAATTAATTATGTAGGTACGTTAAAAGTATGCTTTTAAAACCCTCGGCGTTATGTAGCACAGTTTTATTTATTTATTTTGGTCGACTTACTTCTACAGACTCAGCCTTGAAAGCATAATCGGTTAAGAAATCTCGTGTTAATCTCTTCCGTTGGCTATTGTTGTTTCTATTAATCAATCACAACAGCTTACGAGCGCTCAAGAGAGATTTTTCAAAAGATTTACTGGTCAACTTTGATAAATCTTTCAGCGAGCAGGAGATTCTTTTGAAGCAATACTTCACTTTAAGTAATGTTTGCCCTCTGTAGATAGCCTGTTGCCATGTGTAGTCAATGAGTGTTTTTCAGGTATGCAATAAAGTTTTTAATAAATTAATACATTACTTTACGGATTTGCTTCAAGTATCGGAAGGCTACGTGCAACCGGAGTGGCGTACGAACTACGAGAGCGACTACAGTTTCGACGGACGCAACCCGCGGCCGCTGACTTCTCGCGACCTACTCGTGTGGGCCTTCCAGATCGCAAGGGGCATGGAGTATCTAGCTAGTAGGAAGGTTAGTTAGTTTCAAAGATGTAAAGAGAGAATATCACTAGAAATAGAAAAAGACTTATTAAAAACTAGGATTTAAGGTATGGGAATAATCTCGTGATAATTAGGTAGTGCTGTTTTTGATTTTGTCTTATGTACAACTTTTGGTTTATTTATTATCTTGGACAGTTATAAATAGGCAGACATACTTTTAGCCCCAAAAGAAGGTTTTAAAGTTGCATACTGAATTCTGAATACTTTTGAACTGAGAGAATAGTTGAACCAACCTTAGATAGACCAAATCGTAAAGATATTGCCAGAACACAAAAGCATCAGGGGAATGAAACACTAAACAAAAATCTTGAACATTTCAGGTGCTACACGGAGATCTGGCAGCAAGAAACGTGTTGTTAGCCGAGGACAACATTGTAAAGATTTGCGACTTCGGTCTCGCCAGGAGCATTTACAAAAACGATGAATATCAAAAGAAAGAAAACGTGAGGGTTCAGATATTTATTTTCAACTAGCTGCGCCCCGCGGTTACACCCACAGAAGTTTCGATCCCGTGGGAATATCGGGACAAAAAGTCCTATACGTTAATCCTGATTATAAGCTATTTGTGTGCCAAATTTCATCCAAATCCGTTTAGTAGTTTTTGCGTGAAAGAGTAACAAACATCCATCCATCCATCCATACAAACTTTCACGTTTATTTTATTTATTTATTTATTTTACCATTTATGTACACACATATATAAACAGACAATGAAAAACAGAACAGAAAAAATAGGTACAGAAGTGATGCTTATTTCATAAGAAATCTCTTCCAGCATACCTGAGTGAGTTTATAATATTAGTAGGATAACCTTACCATCCATGAAGGTCACTTTGAAAGTACCTAAACACTTATTGTGTTCAGTTTGAAAGACAAACAGAAGAAACGGCTCAAATGAAATATTATTTTAAGCATAATTCAAAAATATTGACGTAATTATTTTGAAAGCACAAAATAATAGAATTTAGATAAACATTTTAAACAATGTTTTCGCTTAGACTGTTTTAAACTGACCTTGTGATGTACAACCCACTGTTAGAAATACACAAGTAAATAACATTCATATTCCTTCATCTGACATCACAATGCAAGAAATAACATCCCAGCAACTTATGGTCAAGTTGAGATCAAGCCCAGTTAATAGAGATAGATGCCCTCGCAGACTTGGATTTAATGACTTTAGCGGCAAACTGCGCCTACGTGTACCTACCGTATGCCGGGACGTTAATACGTTTGCATATTCCATCGGGAGTTACAAACGGTGTCCGATTGAATTGCAGGACAACCGCATACGTTTACGTTACGTGATTAACTTATCTGTCTTTCTACACACCATGTCGCAGCCAGCATTTCGTGCGAAATATTCTCAACCTGAAGCAGTGGTGGCCTAGATGTAACGACTGCGACTTACGAGTGTTAGGTCGTAGGTTCAAACTCAGACAGTCACTTTACTTTGTGTAAATGATAGTATTTCATCACCACTGGTCTCAAAACGGTGAAGGAAAACATTGTGAGGAAACCGGTATGCCCTAGAAACACAAATTCGAAGACATGTGACATCTACCAATCCGCACTGGGCTCTCGTTAGGCCGCGCCAAGAGAAGTCATGTGTCCCAGCAGTGGGAACATTATAGGCTGATTATTTTATTCTCTACCTACCATCACGACTTTCTACTATTTTACAAACTATAATTTTAATGATAATTTTCTTTGTATTTTCAGTGTCTTCTACCAGTTAAATGGCTAGCGATCGAGTGTATGACAGATAGAATATTCTCAACGCAGTCGGACGTGTGGTCGTTTGGCATCGTGCTGTGGGAGCTGTTCTCTCTCGCCAAGACGCCTTACCCGAACATCAGTCCAGCAGCTCTGCTGCAGTGGCTGTCTGAAGGGTATGTACGACAAAGTTGTTGTTTTATGTTGACAATAAATAGGTCTCCCTACATCCTAGCTAAGTCAGTAAAGGCTGTAAAAGGGCAACTTTATTTGTTGTAGCAGTTTCTATGTTTAAACACATTTGTGACCAGAGCGCCTACACTAGCCAGCCATAATTAACACCAGAAAGTCGTGACGAAAGGCTAATTACAAGAACCGAGTTTATTTCAAAATAATGAACAGCCATACTCACAAAACATATACGCCTTTAAATCATGCCCCTATGCAAGTTACGCCCAAGAAAAAAGTCATTTTTGTAATATAACATTAATAATAATATGCAAAAACTCATGATTGATCTCTATTCTCTTCTTACCGCCTTTCACTGGAATTCTCGAGCAGAGTTTTTATTCTAATCTTTGCCGAAATCTCGTTTTCATTGTAGACGTTGGGATAATTAACTTCCATAAATTGCTTTAACGACTCTTTGATTAATGTTACAGGAAGCGTCTAGCCAAGCCGACGTACGCGGACGACAGGCTGTACGACGTAATGATGAAGTGTTGGGATCAGAAGCCCACGAGCAGGCCGACCTTCAGCCAGCTGCAAGAGTTACTTGGCGGCTTCCTCGAGGATAATGTGCGGAATGTAAGTATATTCAAATTATCTAAATAATAGGACGAGAACAAAACTAATTCGTGAAAATTACTTAAGTATAATGCCCGAGACACATGAGGCTAGTTTCTCAACCCAGAACAGTAAGCTAGTATTAGTAAGCGAAGGCACTAGGAAGTGGTGAATGGCGGGCGTTTTTGGGGGACTGTTTTTTGTAATTTTGACGTTGGAAAATTGCTGATTCTCAGCCTAATTTGAATAAATGACTTTTGATTTTGATTTTAAGCTAACAAGTTAGTAACTCTGGTTTCGTGTATACAGAATTACCTTCATTTCTAGACTAGTAATAGTTTGCTGCGTGAGAATTTTTTTCGTACAAACCATGTAAAAAGACAAGGTTTATTCAACGGGTACTTTTTTTATTTAATTATATTTTGTGCTCATGTTGAGTTTCGTAAATTTTATCAGATTCATCACATTCATCTGGTCCTACTACAAAAAAACACTGTGCACACTGTCTCCCCCTACACTACGGTTCGAGAGAGACGTGACGCAATGAAACAAATGAGCCACGGTTCTAACTACGCCCGTTTGTAGTTCCTGTCTCATGTAACAGATGGCGCAGCACACCTTTATAGGCAGAACGGCTTTTCTCTAAAAATTTGATAGCTATTTTTTTAATGAACTAACAGGTTTTCCAGAACGCCTCTTCTAGTTTTATTATAAGAGTTTAGGTGCAGCAAAAAATAAACATTCCAATGGCTTTTCTCTCTCTCACAACAAAAAGTAGGACAGCATTTTAGTGTGCACCAATACAAAAGACCAAAAAAAAGTTACTTTTTTTGGTCTTTAATTACACATAATAAATGAATAGAACATATTCGTAGAATGATTGATTCCATAATCCCATTTTTTTCTAATGCTCCTAATTCTGACTTCCAGCACTACGTGGACCTAAACACGGCATACATGGACACGAACGTACCTGGCGGAGAAGACTACCTGGCTATGGTCTGTGCACCTGACTACAACAACCTGGTGACGCCCAGCCCCCACCACTACGTCAACGACAAGAGCTTCTTCCCGACCACACCCACGCAAATAGGTAAACAATTGATACAATTATTAATAATGGGCAGATACTTAGGAATTGACATAAACTGAGAGTAGGTAGGTACTCGTACATCTAGAGTTAAAGTCAATTAGGTGAAGTGGATAATTCACCAAAGGTGAGGCAGATAATTCGCATTCAAGACAGTCGTTTTTAGCACCAACCCTTAAATGGAGCATCAGGAGTAGTCTCATGTTTTGCAATAGTACCGATTTCATAACATTTGTTTATATTTTTCAAGCTGCCGAAGTGAATCAGAAAGGTAAAATATTGAATCCATGAAAAACTGATAGCATTCACGTTATTAAGAACCATTTCCCAACAATACATATGTCAACATTATTATCAGAAAGTCGTAACTGTTAGTTTTTCGACATTTTAATCTTATTTCCTTTTATCAGACGGAACGGATAACACTACATTCTGATTACACAAAATACTACAAATGGTAATTCAACGCATGTCTTTGTTGTAACTAACAATGAACCGTGTTGGTACTGCTCACTGCACCTGTAGGTACACACTACACCTCTAAACTAAAACAATTAAAACTTGTCTGGTTGATTTGGTTGACTTACTAGTAGTTAATATACACTTCTTGGTGTGGTTTGGTGTTTTCTCTCTGCCTTCAACACCTATAGGTATACCTACTTAGCTCTGTTGACAATTTCAGATGATGAAGGCTATCTGCAGATGAGTCCGGCGTCAAGACAGAACATCTTCAGTCCACGAACTCAGGAAACCAAGTTTGACTTCGACGCTCGCAAATACAATCCGAGGGTCTCTGAAGCAAGTAGCTGCGGTTCAGAGTTGACACCAATGCTTACTTTGAACAACTTACCAGCTAGGAGTGGCTCAGAATCCGACCATGAAGGCAACCAGTCACCTTATCTCAACATGTGCCCCAGAATAGACGAAGAAACAGATGATGTATTCGCAACAAACCAAAAGAATGCCCTAAACACTGTCACCAACCCTACGTACATCACGTTAGACGTCGACATCGAGAAGAAGCCGAAAGATATTATTCATTCGTATATTAACATACCGAACGGTCTAGTCAAATAATTTCATTTTGTGTAACAGAATAAGCTAATCTCATTTACTAATATAGTATTTACTTATATGTATATTATTCTCATAATCTGCATGAATGTCTTTGATTACTGTTAATTTTGATCTCTGTGCCTATTCTTGATGAAAATGCTGTATTTCTTTCTAAACTTTCTTTTTTGTGTATCTTATTTTCATTATCTTACGTAAATAGTTGTTGTATGTCTCAATTGTTTCTTTCATTTAGTGAGCTTATTTGTTGTATCTTCATTCATGTTAATAGGTTTGTATCCTAGGTGTATTGTATGTACAGAAACGTTTACTTTTTGTGTAGACTGATTGGCGTAGGTGGCTCACGAGTAAACGTGGAATGGTCACCTTGATGAATATTTGACATTTACCATGTCACGGGTTGCCGGGGGCGTACAAGTAGGTGCATAAGTGGTCGTTGATGTATGGATATACAAATAGTACCTGCTGACGTAGCATGTACCTACAATTATAGTAAAGCATGGATCTGGCAATACCGTGCATATCCTGTGTGTAAGTGTGGAGGCATGATATGTATGTATAATGTGATATTTTGTTATAGTACATTGTAATTTGACTCGATAGTTTGAATGTAGCCAGTATTTGCGTTCTGCGAAGCCCACCAGTAAAATAAATGTGAATATGTTTTAAATATTTGTATTTCTACAGAAAACATTCCTATTGTATTTTATTTTCGAATAGACGCAGTCTTATGGATTAATTTGCATTACACTTGTTACTGTTTTATTTGTTTATGTGTGTGTAGGTGATATTAATTTGAAACTTCCACCAAATGTTGTATTTATAAATTAGTGTGAATTAAGAATGCTTTGTGACGGTAAAATTGATTGACTGGGTATTCAAGTTCACATCTTTTAGTTTTCTTTGATTTAATACTATTAAATCAAGTAATACGTAGGTAGCCTATTGTAAGAATTATATGCAAGTAGTAGGAACTTCGCCTATTGTGTAAATTTGCAAATAAATACAGTTATAAAATATTAATAAACTTGAAAAGTAGTCAGTGTTTTTATAGTTGTGAGGAAAAAATAATATATATTTCATAAAATTATAGTAAAATATATATTTTTATGATAGAATTAACGTTACATTTCGAATAAAAAGCTGAAAACTATATTTCAGAAATGCACAAATCGACTACTTTTACCAAATATACTTTGGCCGCATATTTAAAGCTCATTGCTAGCAAACTCATAATATTGTATGCTATATGACTTTCAGTTTGTAGGTACTGTGTATACCTTCTAAAAAATAAGTAGGAATCTGTTGTTTTTGATCAAAGTATATTTTTGTTGTACAAATTATGTAGATGCCATATTATAGAGAACTCAGTAAAATAAAAACAAAAATATATCAATGTGATATTAAAATAATTTTATTAAGATCATTTTATTTCTTTTGTCGTTACTCTTGCCAATTTTCTTCTATCCTGTTTTATTTTCTCCTTTTTCTCCATGAAAAACCTTGAAAACATCCATAGTCTTCCTTATGATAATGGTGCTATTGATACTTGTTAAATTATTTCATGACCAAAACAGTGGTTCTCAAAACGGTGGAGAAAAACATCGTGAGAAAACTAGAAGCAAAAATTCGAAGACATGTAACCCAGACGCTTTACTTGCATCGATCACTAATCTTTATTAGTGATCGATGTTTATTTGTGTAAATTATTTCATCACTAATGCTCTCAAACCGGTGAAGGAAAACATTGTGAGAAAACCGGCATGACCTAGATACAATTTGAAGACATGTGACATCTACCAACTCGCACTGGGCCCGCGTGGTGGATTATGGCCTACTCCCACTCGCCGAGATGAGGCCTGTGTCCCAGCAGTGGGAACATTATAGGCTGATTATGATACTCCAGACTTATGTCATTTGTTGTGTCAGCTGAAGTACGGTGTTGACTGCTCCGTTGGTCTCGAGGTGGCAAGAGTGACTGCTGAGCTGGTCCTGGGTTCGATTCCCAGGTCGGGCAAAGTGTTAATGGGTGTTTCCATTTAACAGCCCGGAGTTTCGAAAAGCACGTTAAGCCGTTGGTCCTGCGCCTGATCTTTCTCCGGTCGTGTCTGATTGCCGTCCCATCAGACTATGAGAGTGAGGAAAGAGGGTGACACCTGTGTCTGCGCACACACTATTGTGCACTATATTTTATATAAGAAATGCTGAGATACAGTGTACCTATCGAATAATTTTGTGCCAATTTTTATAAATTAAGTGGAAAAGTAGCAACGTTAATCGATTTTCGTCGCTGACATTACCTTATAAACGAATCCTCAGTGACTTACGGTGATAATGGTGCCGATTCCCTTATTCACAAACTAAATTAAATTTAAGTTCAGTGCATCTTTTTCTTTCTATTTCATTAAGAAAAGGACAGAAGATAAATATTAGTTTAGTCCTGTCCAATTAAGATACTCCATAGACAAATTAGACATGTTTAAAAACATGGCTACTAAAAATACGTCAATTTACATCAGGCGCTGACTAATTTGACTGGACTAAACTAATATTTATCTTCTGTCCTTTTCTTAATGAAATAGAAAGAATAAGATGTACTGAACTTAAATTTAGTTTAGTCTGTGCACAAGGGAATCGGCGCCAATGTTCCCGGAACTAAAAACATAGTGGTTGTTATGTTCACCAAGAATTGCTCGCAGGTACTGTACCAGCAGCAATTATTTACCTAAACGGATACAGACGCCAGCACATTAAGCTACTACAATCTGTCAAATTCCTTTAAGATTTTCGACTTAATCGCTAAAGCATTAGGTTGAAGGATGATTGGGAAAATTTGACAGTTTCGGGTAGCTGGATGTGCTGGCGTCTGTACCTAAATGCCTTATTAGGCTACCGTGTATATCGTAATTATTATTGGTTTTGGAAACTTTAGAACGGCCGTTGGTCCCGACTGTCATTCGTAGGTCTTTGACAGTCGTTATCTACGGGTAGTCAGAAGCCCAAAAATCTGACAACCAGTCTTACCAGGGGATACCGTGTTACCCAGTTACTGGGTTGTGGAGGTGAGATAGGCAGTCGCTCCATGTAAAATATTGGTACGAGTATTATAGTTATAGTCCAGAACAACCGCAAACTAGATGACGTACCGTTGGAACACAAGGTGGACCGATGAACTTGTGAAGACCGCAAGAATCCGCTGAATGCAGGAAGCAGAGAACCTTTCGAAGTGGTGGTGCTTTTGGGCAGTAATGTCCAGCAGTGGACGAAATGACGATGATGATTATAGTCCAGATAAGGATCTGCCATCGTGGTGATCCTTGTTTATGTTCTCAACTGCTCGTTATAATAACGCAGAGAGTTCTCAAATCCTTACAGAAATTTTGAATATCAGAATATCATGCCTCGAAGAATATGTATAAAAATTTTATAGAGAGAGGAACCTGAATAATATTCACCTTAATTGTGAGCACACAATGCTACGTGCCATATTGTACGGACGCTGTATGCAGTAGGTATGAGAAGGTTCGAGGCGGATTTTGCGATGGATGCATGATATTTCAGCTTGTGTATTTTTAACGTGTAATTTTCAATATAAACATAATTAATTAATTGACATGGGCGTACCTATAGGGCAAGGGTGAGCAATGCCCACTCTAGAAACTTCTTTGCCCATCCCTAGAAAAATTGATAATATTGAAGAAGGTACTTACTGTTTAATTGCTTTTTATTAGGGTTGCGTACCTCAAAAGGAAAAGACAGAACCCTTATAGGTCGTACATTTTGACCAAGAGGTAAGGTTTGTAGAGTTGGGCTCTCATTAATTGACTGTGGTTAGATTAGCAGGACGGCTGCCTCCCCCCCTAGACAAAATCCCTAGTGACGCCAACGCCGATCTATTTACACCCATCATTATTAGCCTGCAGCAGTTCACAGCTGAACATAGGCCTATTCAATAGCTATCTACATCCGTTAGATCTTCTTTTTGTTAGGAAACCCGATAGCTAAACAATTTGTTTGTTTCTATGAACAAGCCTGAAAAACTGGTAATTGGAAAAGGTGAAAATAGATATTTTTGTTTTTTCATTCCAGACTTGTGTGTAGTGAGTGATCAAATATTGAATAGTTCGTGTAAAAAACTTATATTCATTCACCCGATATAGTGGAAAATTTGAATAGCATACCCGCCGCCGTACCTGCTAGCCGGCCACAGCGAGTAGAAAATCTATATTTTTAGAATGTAGTTTTCCATTCTCTACTCCATAAAAGCAATCTTAACAACTATTTCTATATTATATCTTGATTTTTCTACAGTGTGCCGGAAATTAAGGAAAATATCGTGTGTGTTGAATGTATGGGGTGCTGACTTCCCCGCTATTAGAAATCAATACAGGAAAATAGCTTCAGTTACACTTATTCGGTAGCTCCTTAATTGTGGCACGTAGAAACAATTGCTTGGAAAGTAGTAAAAGCAAATATCTATACATAAAGTAACTCATTAATACGTAGATATAAAAATAGACTTCGACCCAGAACAATTTGGACCCAGAAAGCTATTACACGTTAAGTAGGGTAAGTACTAATATTAGAATTTACGGCACTTATAACAACGAACCCTTTTTACTGAACACTAAGCCCTGAAAATAGATTTCAAAAGGCTTTCGGATAAAAACAAGATTATTCTGTTGAATTACGTTCTTTAAGAAAAGATCAGCATCTAAGTCAGGAAAACAAGGCATTAAGCGAAGTCATGAGAATTTAAAACATCATTCATTTTATGTATAACGAACCCTAATATAACCAGCCTTTTCTTTTTGTTAAAAAAACATGATTTTCCGTAGCAGAGGCTTCAATTTTACACTTGCTTATTGCCAATTCATCGCATCGCGTACATTTTACAAATTACTCACACCAGGTGGCTTCATCTCTCACATATACATCAACCAATACGGCATCTACTGAAGGTGGATGTACTGCCAGTCTCTCAATGTACAACCGGTAAGTACCTATTATAACAAATTATTAAGAGCTCAATACATCCCCCTTTCTTTATAAGCGTTGCTTAGAGTTAAGAGATGTTAAAGCGTTAAAAATCTATGGTTATACAATATGTAACATAATTAACGCAACACGTCAATTAGAGTATTGATTTAAAACTTATTTTTTCACGTGCGATTTTTTAACGCGACGTATTTTATTCGCGCACGGAATTTCAACGTACTGCTTGGCATCTGCTGAAGGGTGACGCACTGTCAGTCTTTCGGTGACCCCATACAGCCAGTAAGTATTATAACAAATTACTTACTAGAAGCTCAACGCATAAAGAGTAGATAATACCGCAGGATTTTTCAATATTCTCTCAATTTTGCATCCATTGACCGCTTATAGATTTTTACGCTCGCGTCAAACGCGACGTAATTATGGCACTTTTTCCCGCGTAAGCATGGCGAACTGTCCTCGTAGAGGCGCTCGGCAGCGGCGGCGACCTCTCGCGTCCGGCCCTGGTTCAAGCCATGGTCCGGGGCGAGAGGGAGTGGGAGGCGGACCTCCTTCTGCGAAGCAGTCATGCTAGCGAAGGAGGTGGCGGGATGGCTGAGGGAAAGAACCTCACGCCTCAGCCGCCACGGGAGACGCTCCGGGCGTCGGGAGCCGCGTGACGACTCTCGGCCACCGTAGGCGCGGGTAGCTCTTCGTCCGATCAGGACCAAGATGTCAGCATAGTTGACGGGGCCCGACAGGGCTGAAGCCTGTCGGGGTAGCGGGATCGTCCGAAAGGGTTACCGCTGCCCTGGAACATAAAGGGCTAAGGAAGGAACACGGGTGGGTTTTAGTCAGTAAGAGTCTGACACTCCCTTCCGCTCCACCCAGAGCGGGAGGGGTCATTTGATGATTTCCCATCCTCAAAAAAAAAAAAAAAAGCTTGGCGAACTTGCGTCGGTAATTTTGGCCGGTGTGTCATTAACTATAAGAATGAAAACAAAAGCACTACACACGCACCGCACCTCACCACGCTCCGTGTGTGAAGCAACTTAAACGTCAAAGGAGCTAATCCTTTCCAATTCACGCTTATCACGCGTATTTGACGCTACACTCATAATATGTATTTAACTTGCGTATTGTTTTCTACGTTATTTACACATTGACAGGTTTCACGAACGCGCATACGTAATATCCAACGGGAAACAAAAGCAAATGAGATGTTAATATGTGTTAAGCATTTAAAGGTCATACGTAGGTATTGTTTATGTTTGAGCAAGAACTACGTTGAATGTTATTAGCACAAGGACATAATAATTGTAGGTACACAGACATAGACACATGACAAAAGCATTTGGAAACGTCTCGGCTGTCTAAACGTTTCAGCATCCATATTCAAGTTCCAAGAAACTTCTGAATACTGTGAACGGGGTAATGTGCCTCGAGACGTGAACTAAGTGGCCCTGATTATGTTCACCTATTCAGAAGGCCAATTCTCGTAATTTAAAACGTTCAAAATTTAGTCGCAGTCTCATCTCGGCGACAAACAAATATCAAAAACTTGTCAAAATGTAGGGAAATTTGAGGTATTTTTGACAGATTAAGACTAAGATCAGAGGGGCAATTCTCGTAATTTTAAGAACGTTCACAGTCTGATCTCAGTCGCAATCTGTCAAAAAATACTTCTAATTTCCCTACACTTTGACATTCGTTTGTCACCGAGATGAGACTGCGACTAGATTTTGAACGTTTTAAATTACGAGAATTGGCCTTCTAACTGTGAACGTTCTTAAAATTACAAGAATTGCCCCTCAGATTTTAGACAATAACTGGTACCAATGCTGATAGAGGATTATGTGACGTTTAGATTCGTGTACGTCGCAGTTATCAGGAGTAGCTACGTCATATATACATGGTGATGGTCATCGGTAGTATCGGGTGGCAAGTAGATGATTCTGTGCTATACGTTACAGTTCCAAGTGTGCATGTGCAAAATTTCTAACTTTGAGCAATTGTGCTTTCCGATAATAGTTTTTATCTGAGAATAGCATAATCAGCCTTTAATGTTCCCACTGCTGGGACACAGACCTCCTTTCTGCGAGAGGCAGTGGGCTGTAATCTAACATTTATCTTACCGTACTTTAATATGAGGAGAGGTCAGAAACATGCACAGCACACACGCAAACACCCGAATTAATTCTGTTCCTTAATTAAATAAATTTACTTAACTTCGTATCTCTCGGTATCGGATAAACAAACACCATTGACCCCTCTCTACGTACTTACACACAGTAAAGTGCTCTAAGCTGAAAATCGATGCAATTTCAATCCGAACATTCTGTGTAAAGCTAGTACTCCACATCGGCGATGTTCTAACTAAACTAAAAGTTAATCCGAGTGAACAAACAATGGCTTGTGTACTCGAAGCACTACTTTTTGCCGTATAGGTGATGAATATAGTAGCTAAAACGGCATACTAATGCACTTTGCCATGCGATCAAAATAAGAAAAGTACTAACAGTACCAAAAAGGCTATTTATTCATTTCATGCCCAAAGCCCGTTGCCTGGAAAGTTTGGGCTACTCTTATTTTTTTTTTTTGTTATAATAACAGCTGTTGAATCTGTCATTTTACAGTTTATTGTATTGATTAAGCATTAATGGTTCCTATGGTCCATTCCGGACACAAATAACACCATTGCCGCACTAAGTGACTAAGGGATTGCACCAATTACTTCGCCTGCCAAGCGTCGTCGTTTGGCTGTGTTGCCTATGTCCAGCACTGGACACCTATCACACATAGGTACGTAGGTATATGTCATACCTATCACACAGACTGAGTGAATGACGGACAGCGCACAGCCTAGTCTTCTGAAAGTCACAAACTTAAAGTGATGGTAACGGACGAAAATACTTACTTACATAATACTTAACCGAAGGTTCAGCACAACACAAACAAAGGTACAACAAAGGCAGGTTTAACAAAGGCACAGGCATCTACATTAACTAGTTAGATTTATATGATCAATCGTGTTGTATTTCCAAAATGCATACGGTCAAATAAACTACGTACGCATTTACAGGTCGCAAGGTCCCTAGGCTCTAGGCGCTAACCAAGCCACCTGTCAGTGCATACGTCATCATCATCATCATCACCCAACAGCAGCCCACTGCTGGACATAGGCCTCTCCTATTGCACTGGATTCAACTCGATTTTCGGCAACTCTCATCCAGCTGCTATCAGCCATACTGCGAAGGTCGTCGTTCGGTTTGCGTCGCGTAGGTACGTAGCCATAGTAAATGTTTGATGGATACCTAACTCTGTGTAAGTACTTATTACATATTATTTTGTCACTGGATGGGTTAGAGCCCAAACTGCGCTACATCTCGCGTCACATAATTTGTTTACACACCAAAATTTACATATTTTTTAATTGGTGTTACGTCCTTTTTAATTTAGTTGTAAATGAGTGTCGTTTCAGGGGAATGTGTTGTTAGTGCGAGTATAAATTGTTATATTTTATTTTTAATTAAATTTTGCCTAGTAGCTTTGTAACAAGGTAAATAACAACAGCAGTTAGTTTTATTCCTGTTGTAAATGAAATGGTTTTAGCTTTTCTTGTAAGTAAGCAAACGTAAGATTCAAGATGGCGTTCTTGTTTATTTATGTTCCACAAAACATTGATTCTTATCGCTGATTCTATATTATGTTGCTGTTTTTCTATAGGTATCAGCTGTTTTTTTAAAACGTCCTCAAACTCACACAATAGCCGATTTCGTTTGAATAAGAAATGCGTCAAGTCATGATTGTTTTCAAGAAAAAGCTAAGAAAATGGAGGTTAGTCGAATAATATGGGGTACGATTTCTGAACGAAACGGAACGGGAACGAGTTCGATTTCTTGCTACACCAAGTGGTTCTTCAAAAAGCTAAAAATTCAGATTTCTAGCTTTAGCGGCCTTTGTCTATTTCTCAGAGTTAGATACCGTTAAGTACTTGTTATTTTAATATTTTCATGCCAATTCATGGCGAAATATGTCATTTTACAATTTATATACCTTCCACCTTTTGTATCGCATTTACTGCAAATGAGTTTGACTTTGAATCTAACTTTGTTGAAATATCTTTTCGGTTAGGCCACCCATTGTATATTTTGTAGTGTTTGATTTATTTTTTGTTATGTATTTTTGTGGTGTACAATAAAGTATATATAAATAATAAATACAGTTCCTTGTTGTACCTACGATTTGATAAGGATGCATGGGAATCATCAATAAATATAAGCGTGTTACTAAAATAAAACAGTTTTTTAAAATAATGTCACACTTTATTAAAATTTCTTATGATTGAATATTTGTTGGATGAAGCTGCTAATTGCCGTCAGACCCTGTAAGAACATAAGATATAATTAATGTCGAGGATAATAAAAATACACACACGAGACAAAACATGGATATTAGGAAATAGTTTGACTTTTGAATTTCTTGTACAAATTGGATACATATACACCCTATTACCCATTAGATACATATACAGGGTGGCAGGGACATAGACGCACCATTCTTTGCCATGGATTCAGTGCATACATGATTCTGAACCCCCATGCGTTGAAATTTCTCGTTGGTTAAAAAAAAAGTAGCTGTTTAGTACATTCTGACCGCTTAGCTATTGAACGCGTAGGAATTCTTTTGCACTTTTCTATGACACAGCATATTTTTTTTTTATTTCAGGTTCAGGTTCAGGGGGTGCAGAAACATGGTTACATTTTAGGCGTCGATGCCACTCAGTATATCATGCTAAAGGGAGTTTTTCAGTAGTGTTGTTTGGTACCTGATGGTATGCCAATATTTTATGTGCCTGTGAGACCAAAGGCCAATGACGTGATTACCCATAGGACAATTTTAACCAGGAGGACACTCACGTGTGAGTGAAACGCACTCACGATGCAGGAGTAATCCCTAGTGTGGGACAACGTTAGAAGAAAAAAAAATGTTTTATTTTATTTTTGGAAGTGGTTTCTTAATGCCTTCCCGTAGGACTGTGAGAGAGGAACTGTGAGTGCACTTGTGTTTGCGCACACACTGGTGCTCTACATATCTCCTGCGTATTTAGCTAAGTACTCTCCGTTGAGATTGGCCTATGCCGTGACCTAAATTAGGTCAGAAGGATATTATTTTATAATTTAAGCAATACATTTTACTCACAAATTTACAGGCGTGCATGAATCCCATAGGAACTGCTGCTGCCATGTTAAATAGCTGAAAAAAAAAAAAAAAAAAATGAATTAAAGAAAAGAATATAATATTTTCTTTACATCATTATTTGCCTGCGGGTTAACTGCATAATACACTAACAGTAGCAATAGCTTTAATTTTGACAGTTCAACAACATTCATTGCGTTATTTAGGTACGTTGTTGAGCAGACAAATTTTTCAAGCATATGAAGGGATGGTTACGCAACTGTGTTACGCAATTAGGGTGCTGGACTGCCTCGTTAGTCCAGTGGTTGCAAGCACTACTGTTGAGCATGAGGTCCTTGTGTTATTCGGTTTTTCTATCTGGAATCTACAATAGCTGTATTACAATAGCATATTCGATTTCTCCATTATGTATTACTCAGTAATAGCCGCCCGGAGTCTGGATTTGTGTCCGGTGAATGACAAACTCAAACTGAATAATTTATTTAAATTAAACCATTTACAGGCATTTTTGAATTGTCAAAATTAAATAGTCGGTCAGTTAGTCAGAAAGTTGAAGCTAGTTGCCCATTCCAAAACGTAGATCTCTATGGAGAAGAACGGGCAAGAAACTACACAATAGGCTCGCCCCCAGTTACACACTGGGATTTAAACACAACTGGCGAAATGTGCATGTACTATATAGGTACACTTCTGCCCAACCCTTCGGGACAACAAGGCTTGATGTTCATTTATTGTTGTAGGTCAAGGAGCAAGTAAGCTAGTCAATTAAAATGATGCCAGTAAATGACTTCGTTAACTATCGGAAAATAATATATTTCATTAAAATGCTTTCAGTCATTATTTTAATATTAGTAGGATTTCCATTAGCATGAGTCTGTTTCGTCAACTTCAGTTAGGTTTGGTAGCTACTATCTATTCATTTGTATATATAAACCCTACTAATATTATACACGTGAAAGTTTGTATATGGGTGGAAGGGTGGATGGATGTTTGTTACTCTTTCACGCAAAACCTACTGGACGGATTTGGATAAAATTTGGCACACATATGGTTTATAACCAGGATTAGCATATAGGATACTTTTTAACCCCATATTCCCACGGGAGCGAAACTTATGCTGGTAAAACCGCGGGGCGCCGCTAGTCCACTCATAAATACATTGGTTACCAGCACGTTTTCACAAAAGAAATGATAAAATGTAAATTAATCGCGGTTAAGGCGATAAACCCCAATGTATACATATGAGATTTTTTCGGTGCTTCTTCCCCACCGACCTCATCTAGTATTATTAAAAAAAACACGGGCAAAAGTGTTATTTTTAACTACATAACTTACAAAGTAAAAATCATTTAACATTTAACCCATTTAACAAAACTTCGTTAGGTATTTCAGTTCAAGAGAAATAAATCATAAGGTCTGTTTGTAACTTACAGAATTTGTAACGGTTGGTCTAGAAGTTGAGGTCGCCGGCGTTGCCAGAGTAGGTCTTGCTGCTGCCGCAGTGGTGTTGGTAGCATTCTGACAGAACCCCACCCCCATAAGCAACACCAGCGCAAGAAACAGTGTAATGTGCACTGAAGCCATAATCGCTAACAACTGTACTCTAAAATCAGTCCTCATAAGCTTATATACTTTACGTTGACAACCGAAACCCATTATACTTAAATGAATATAATATCTAAGTTACATGTTGTAAAATTTTTCATGGCATCGCTTTGTACGGTGGCCACTTTAAATTTTGCTCTCATGAATATTCAGTATGTTGTAAATAGTTCAAGACGTAAATCTAGGGCCTAACTACTGTTCAAGTTTACCTGTTTACCGTTCCTGTGAGGTTTTTTATTTATTTATGTAAAGGCTGACCAACTAAACACATACACAGCAGTCTTTTTCATTATATAGATCTCTCATTTAACTAAATTATAGGAAAGCATTATCAATTAGCGTACTAGAACATAATAAAAAAAAACTTTAGTTTTCTTAAAGTCATGACGATCAACATATTACTTATCTTCAGCTTCATTAACGGGGGAGTCCGCGCCTGACGTAAATGGACGTATTTTTAGTAGCCATGTTTTTAATCACGTCTAAGCTGTCTATGGACTATCGTAATTTGACAGGACTAAAATAATATTTATCTTCTGTCCTTTTCTTAATGAAATAGAAAGAAAAAGATGCAATGAACTTAACCTTAATGAACTTTACCTTCGGGATCCCAACTGATGGTGGGAGGGGTTCACATCGGCGTCGAGAAGACGATGAGATACCTGGGTCTCGTCCTCGACAGCCGGTGGAACTTCGTCGAGCATTTCCGACGTTTGGCCCCCAAACTGGAACGGACCGGGGCCGCCTTAAAGCGGCTCCTGCCCAACCTGAGGGGGCCAAACGCCTCCTGCCGGAGGCTTTACGCGGGGGTCGTGCGGTCCATGGCCCTTTATGGGGCCCCAGTATGGGCGCGTTCACTGCGGCTTCGAGCCGCACACTACCTGAACGCGCCCCAAAAGGTGGTAGCCATAAGGCTTATCCGGGGATACCGCACGATCTCGGGCGAGGCAGCAAGCCTCCTTGCCGGACTGCCACCATGGGATCTGGAGGCGATAGTCCTCGCGCGCCTGTATGACTGGCGCGCGGAGGCACTACGTCGGGGGGAAACTCTGCACCCGCGGCAAATCGCTGCGGAGCGGACGGACCTCCGGCGCGGTCTCATGGTGGAATGGAAGGCGCGACTATCGCAACCCAGCGCAGGGCACGCCACGATAGCGGCGGTAAGACCCCTCTTTGAGGAGTGGCTAGAGAGGCGTCACGGCGCTCTCACCTACCGCCTGACGCAGGTCCTCTCCGGACACGGATGTTTCGGGAGGTTCCTGCACATAATCAGGCGGGAGGAGACGCCCGGGTGTCACCACTGCGAGGATCGCCCAGAGGACACGGTGGAGCATACGGTGGAGGTCTGCCCCGCTTGGGCAGAGCACCGCCGTGGCCTCGTAGAGGCGATCGGCAGCGGCGGCGACCTCTCGCGCCCGGCCCTGGTGCAAGCCATGGTCCGGGGCGAGAGGGAGTGGGAGGCGGTCACCTCCTTCTGCGAAGCAGTCATGCTAGCGAAGGAGGTGGCGGGATGGGCGAGGGAGAGATCCTCACGCCTCAGCCGCCGAGGGAGACGCTCCGGGCGTCGGGAGCCGCGTGACGACTCCCGGCCACCGTAGGCGCGGGCCTGCGGGCGGAGAGCAATGGGTAGCTCTCCGTCCGATCAGGACCAGGCCCGTGCCGGACGGCGTGTTTGTGTTCCACGCGCGCCTCAAAGAGATGTCAGCGTAGTTGACGGGGCCCGACAGGGCCGAAGCCTGCCGGGGTAGCGGGATCGTCCGAAAGGGTTACCGCTGCCCTGGTACATAAAGGGCTAAGGAAGGAACACGGGTGGGTTTTAGTCAGTAAGAGTCTGACACTCCCTTCTGCTCCACCCAGAGCGGGAGGAGTCATTTGATGATTTCCCATCCACAAAAAAAAAAAAAAAAAAGCTGTCTATGGACTATCGTAATTTGACAGGACTAAAATAATATTTATCTTCTGTCCTTTTCTTAATGAAATAGAAAGAAAAAGATGCAATGAACTTAAATTTAGTTTAGTTTGTAAACAAGGGAATCGGCGCCAATATAAGCAATAATATAATATAGTACCGTCTCAAATAAAATATATATATCATATAGATAATTATACTACAGTCACACGGTGTATCTACTGCAAATTAAGGATCTTTGACAAACTTGGGACCAACACACGATGACATAATTGCGGTGTTTATTCCTTTCTCAATCACGACGCAGTAAATCAATGGAACGTTACTAAACAGAGTTCCACGACAACGCTGACTACAGCCCAATTAATAGGATCCTATCGAAAATAATAATCATAGCTTAAAGCTAAAATTCATACGCATAAAGTGGAACGCTGTGAAATGCTGTCATATATTTCACTGCACGTTGCTAAATATGCCAACATGTCAGGAGTCAGGTGTTTGTTTGTAAACAAAGTTTTCATTTGTGTTTGGCTGCTCGTCCCGGCTCATTGCAGGTTATTGAGGAAAACCTTATTAAACAATAAATTGTATCCCCAGGGCAGACGTTGAGATTGTATATATGTTTTTCCTCGAGCTTAACAACAAACTTGGATTTTTTATTGAGAGAAACCTAGCACAGTAAGGCTTAAAAAAAGTACATCAGTACACCACAAAATATTTACCAACTGATGTCTACCGCGTGACGTCAATTAAAAACACAACAGTACCTCCGTGCAATATTATAACGAATGAAATGGCGGATGCAAGCATACAAAATGCAGGTGGCGTCAACACAAAAGAACATTGTGCGTTCCAACTTGTCGTTACGAGGATGTTGTCTGTACAAGTAAAAACTACACCAGCTACCTTTTCGCTGCAGGCTAGACATACATGATTCAAAACATTTGCTTCGTGTTTGCTTACATTCTAAATAAATGGCGGCACACAGGAATACAATGCTTTATTACTATTGCAAATTGTGATTGACACGCTAAACGAGGAACGAGCATTTCGCTCATTCCTCGTTTTTGTGTGCTTTCAGTAAATTTTAGTTATGCAACAAATGTTTTACGAGTTCTAAGCAAATATAAAGGAAAATTATCGGTAGAGAAAGCCTTATCAGTGTAGTAAAAGGTTTTGGATTCGATGCCCACTTTAGGAATATTAAATGGGTTTTACTTTTATGTGATAGGCAACTTTCAACAATGTAATGTCGGATTATTTATAATCATCCAGTAATTGATATTGGGTCTCTCCATTATGTATTTCTCAGTAATACTCGTAGCAGCCCGGGGCCTGGATTTGTGCCCGGTGGATGACAATAGGCTCGTCCCCTATTACATGGGACATTAACGGGAGGTTATACGAATTTGCCTGTTTTAGAATCAATTTTAAATGGTCAAACTAGTGTATTTAGAAAAAAAAATCGAACCAAAGAAAAACGAATTCAGTTGATTAACAGCAAATATTTTATACTGTGGCTTAGATTTTCCGCGAAATGGTCGACGACGCATCGTAAATGAATACGTCGCGCTGCATTTGGAGGAGGCAAAGGTAGCGTTTCAAAGGCCTACAGTCCCGGAAAACCTCGGCTTAAAATAACCGTCAAAATGTGTGTTATAATATACGTACACCGAGCAGAGGTTCCGACGAAAACAGGTGTTTCTGTTATGTTGTGTAATATCGAACTTTGCCCTCTTCCTTATTAACATGGGCGTGTATTTTTTATTTAATACAACACACATGAATAAATACGCCACCCTGTAAAATACACACCTACACAAGGATTTTTTTCCTTCAGGGACAGAAGATTGATCGCTTGTCTTGCTCATGAATGACGTAATTCGTTCATCCTATAATATTGTCTTTTCTCATTTTGAAACAGTATTTTAAAACAAATCAAAATATGTATGAGTATGTTTCCATACACACGCAATACCTAATCCACTTGATTAAGCTCGTTCAATTCCAGAAATTGATACCGGCGTGTATGAAATAACGTTGGTTGTTTGTGTTTACGCAACAGGAGAGCTAAGCATGCTAACTACCACACAACTTAGGTGAGGTAAGGTACTGGTAACTGGATAAATGGCCGTTTAAAGCGAATTGCCGTCAAATAATTACTTCTGAGACGGTTTTGCCGAGTCGCTCGACAAAGTATTAAGATCGGTCTGATTAGCCGACTCAGAAAAACAGTGTGATTCTATTTATGTATACTTTATACCACAAAAAAAATTAACAAACACTAAAATATACAATGGGCGGCTAACACACTTTGTAAGTGCGTGTGTGTCTGTTACATACTAAGTGTTAAAAGCAGTAAATGGATTTATAAACTCGTGCCGGTAATCCAAAAGGGGATGTTGTTTTATCATAGTCACTAGAGGCATCGTTGAAAATCAGAAATTAATCACATGAAATAATATAACCTACTTATGTACGAGTATCGCTTTAATATGCAGTCATTCCAAATATTATTTTTCCAATATAAAATATACATTGCATTTTCACAATCGCTTCCGTAAAATACAAGTTATAAACGAACCTATTTACAACATATAAAATGAGCGACTTTTAAAGGGTTTGTGTAAAAATTTAATCGATAAACGGAAACGGTTCAGCTCTCGAACTGAGTATGTACTCAAGTAGCTATTGACCTTTTTTAGACTGAATTGACGGCACTTCACAACATACAAATACATTATGTGGGTATGTCCATTGAAATCTCTACCCACGCTTTTGTACACCAGCAAGGTTTAGCGGACGAAATTGAGGGTTTAGCGTTGAAAGAAAATAAGTTTTTTTTTCTATAAATACGTTACATAATTACTATTTTTTCACAGAGTTTCTGCGACGTATACTTACAAGGTTAGTCAAATCTGTAGCTGTGTGAACTGTGTCTGTATTTTTCTAACAATTAAGCATCTAATTCACGAGCATTGGCGAGTATTTCAATTACAAATTAGCTCTTTATTCTCTCCGACTGAAGGTTGACATAAGGAAAACTCCATTTCATTGAATAATAAAGTGTAACGAATGTTGTAGGTAGAGAGTGCTCTTGACACGTTGGACAAAAGCAATCCTTAGGACGTGGATACACAGAGAATAAAGTATCCCGAAAACTAGTGCTATGTTACTAACTAACATAGTTTGAAGAGCGAGGTGGCTCAGGTAGTCACATGTCAGAGATGTGAACTAGAGCGAGTTTGTCGTCTGTCCCGGTCTTAATCCATTTGGTTCCATTTGCTTGTCTTTGTGGATTACTTACTTAATAGTTATTTTGTTTTCAAGTTAAACCAAAACATCTATACCATAGGTTCTCAACCTTATTTTGCCCACTTTGAGAAGAAAACACTTCTACAGAGTTTTTTTTTTCCGACTTTTTTTTGGCTTATCATCTGCCACGAATCTGAAACAGCTATTGCCACGATTATATTTAAACGTGTAATATTATATACACGTTACATAGGGTATATAATTTACTCTAGGTTTTCTATTGCCCCTGTCAAAGTCTCAAACGCCCACGAGGGGTCGTTATCAACCACTTTGGAACCTATGATCTATACTAAATACGACTGCACATTTAAACAAAAAGTACAAAAACAACTAAACTTGTAGTAGGTACCCACTACATAATCTGGTAGTAGGTACATGGGTATGTGTGGTAACTAGTTCGTAAACATTCTTTTATGCATTTAGACGGGTTAATCTACCCAATCTCTATGATGCAAGCAAGCAGACCAATATCTTGTTAATAACGATAAGTAATACATGCATGCTAAAAATCATGCTTAGCTAGATATCAATTTCGGTTTCCTTTAGTCTGTTTTGTATGCTTTTGACTACGCTATTTATTGACATATGTGTCAGGTTTTTTAAAATAAATACTACAAATCCAACTGCAGTTATTTTTAACTCCCAATTACCAGAGAGGCAATTCTCGTAATTTTAAGAACGTTCAGTCCGATCTGAACCTGGCAAACATACTTCTAATTTCACTACACGTTGCACATTAATTGTCGCTGAGATGACATTTTGAACGTTTTTATAATTACGGGAATTGGCCTTCAGTTTAAATGAGGTTTTGCTTGAAATGGAGCGTTTTTTGCGGCCGAGCCGGCGGCTGGCACCGTCGCGTCTCACGCGGCGTTTATCGAAGCGATGCCCGCGGCAGAATCTTCTGCCAGTCATATTTAGAAATTGCAGAACGCAGACGTAGTCACCGTCACAATGGAGTACGATATGATCGATTTTTTATTGGAAGAAAATTCAATGTTGAAAAGTGAATTATTTATATGGTCGGTTTGATTGAGTATCGCGCGTGCGCCGCAGCGTTGCCCACTACGTGCTTTGCTACACGCTTGAGGATTCGCCGCGGGCGCAGTGGCGGGCACCGCCACGCTTCCCGCCCCGCGTCTCTATGTACAACGTCTTATATTGCCATACGTTTGTGTTTACGCGTGCGATGGTAAGACCCGCTTGACGCACCGCCGCTCCGTAAACAGAAAATCAAACGCCACGCCGCACGCGACGCGCGAAGCCCCGCGTCTCCGTAAATGAGGCCTAAGTCCGCAGACCACATCACCAACCTGCACACACACGGATACCTAGAAATTCCTACGTACCGAGGATGTCAATGTATTTTTACGTCCTCGGAATGTAGCTTTGAAAGTAAACTGACAAACAAAATCAAATACTCACTTTTTATCAAAAGATAGTACTTTATAATTTCACCTCACAGCACTCTCGGATGGCGGTGAAATAGAATTATCAACCGTTTCGGCGAAAAACTGCAGCGAAATGGCTTTTAACGTTTTTTTTTTTTAAGTTCCGTCGAGTCAAAAGTTAAACCGCGATATTGAATTTTATTGTACCCCTTCAGTGGTTACTGAAAACCTGATAAGTGCTTGGTTATACTTTCAACATTAAGACGATAAGAGTCCATTTGGAAAGGTTACCTACCGGTTGGAATTCTGAAAGAAAAATAACGGATCGAACTGCCTTTTACTGGTCTTTTTTTACTGTTTTAAGCTTTCCAACTAAAGCTCATTACTTATTGAAATAAAAAAGGTTTTGTTTAGGAAGGTCTAATGTGATGTCACTTGCGGGTGCGTCTCATATCATATAAAGTTATTTGGTATATTTTCATTTCAATAACGTTCACAAGATATAATAAACGTGACTTATACCAACTGTTGATATAATTTCTTTAGATATTTTAGTCGTCGGCACGTTTGGCGCAGTGGTTAAGCAATTGACTGCTGCGCTGCGTGTCGCGGGTTCGATTCCCGCACGGAACAAATCTTTGGATGACCTACAAGTAGTTGTTCTGGGTCTGGCTATTTGTGTATGTGAGTTTCAATGTTTGTAAAAGCACCCACGATATAGGAGAAATTCCTAGTAGTAGATTTTTTTATAAAGGTTGCCCGTTTATAAAAAAATCTAAAACTTATTTCGTATAATGTGTTATTGGATATACCGTTTATTTAATCGAAAATCATTAGGCCTATCGTTTAAAATATGTAATATTGATACCATTTTTATGGTTAACACCCCGATTCAAAGCAATCCGACTTAGATGGGTTATATTAGGCTAGAAGGTTAAGGCGGGAGCGGAGCGGACTGCCAGGTTCCCTCTATGTTGGTGAATCATTTGGGTTAGGTTTGGTTAGAACAGTGACCATTAACGCGCGAAGGCGAACGAGTGAAGCAAGCGTGCTGCGGGAGCGGCGTGACCGAAACGAATCGCTGCAAAACCGACTCCACGTAGTCTTGTCTGCCCCTAGAGTGTTATTTAAAATCGCGTAGGCGCGGAGGGGCGAGGCGGCCCGCGAGCTGAGGAGCAGGTGGTTTTACCAATCGAGGTGGTTTTTGAGCGTGAAACACATCTGTGACGATAAGCTCGCATGGGACCGCCAGAGCCCCGCAGCGCCGGAGCCGTGGCAAAAACCATGCCTGCTGCATGTTGCATGCTTGCTTGCATGCTGTGCTTGCATGCTGCATGCTTGCTTGCATGCTGCATGTATGGTGTATGCTTGTTTGCATTCCTGATTGCATGCATGGTGTATGCTTGTTTGCATGCATGGTGTATGGTTGTTTGCATGTTTATTACAGGGAAATAAAAACCACAAATGTTCATAATCTTTGTGTTTTTTACTAGGCGTTTTATCATAGTAGAATAAATAGGTTTTATGTCTTTTGAGTGGTATATCAAACGATTTTTTGTTCAATGTATGTTATGCTTATAAAAATTTGTTACTTTAAAATTATATCAATCGTTTATCAACTGATCATTGTATCAAATAAAATTAAAGATTCAGTTGTTATATCTTGTAAATATTAGAGATTTTGTAATTATATCATATATTACTTACCCGTCACTTGCACATAGTAATTTGCGTAATGTTTATAATGTTGAAGGTAAAGTCAGAAGTCACGCAGACTTTCTCACTTAACTAAAACATGTTTGCGTAGATCCACGCAATTTAAATCCGGAAATGTGGTGGGTGTATTCCGGCATGCCTTGCTCGACTCGCATCCGGATTCAGAACCGGAGCGCAAGTTAAGCTTGCTCATACTTACACGGGAATTACCTTGTTACTAAATCCGTTCCTATGAGAATATAAAAAGGACTAATTATTCATTCAATACTAATAGCAGTTTTTTTTTTTTTTTTTGTCGAAGCTGAGATAGCGAAGTATGGGCCGATGCCGCCGGGGCTGCGGGTTGTTCGAAAGAGATACCGTGGCCCCTGGCACAGGCAACTGAAGGAACACGGGTGGGTTTTAGTCAGTAAAAGTCTGACACTCCCTTCTGCTCCGCCCAGAGCGGGAGGAGTCATTTGATGATTTCCCACCCAGAAAAAAAAAAAAAAAAAGATATCGAAGTATATAGTACATACTAATTCCATGGATAGATCTCAATGTGCAATGACTTTTATGTATCAGTGCACATATTTTAAAGATAAAAGAAAGATTCGTTGCAGTGCCAAAACACAAAAAAAAAGTGTCGGGTCGGGGACCCCCCTCAGGGACGACGTTCCTTACTCTCACATCCACACATTTACATGTAATGGAGACAGACCGAGAGAGAGATCGCATCGTCTTCACATATAATTATATAATTAATGTATGCAAAATATTGGAAAACATAAAAAGAGTGATGGTGGAGTTTCTTGCCCATTGTTCTCCATACGAAAACTACCTTTTGGAAGGGGCGACTAGAATCAATTTTATTTTAATTTAATTTTTGGCGTTTGTTGGTGCCTTTTATGGGCCTATTTGAAATAAATGATTTGACTTTGACTTTGGGAGAGAAAGTATGAACTTGACAGAGCCGAGTTATAAGTTCTTAGAACCTCTCATAAAGAGGCCGTCCACTTAGATTTTCATTTGACCTCACTATCGGCTTTAGCACCCTCAAAAACCATGAAAACGACACCCATGATGAAAACTTCAAAAATTTTAGCAGCCGCCATCTCGGATTTTCATTTTGACCATCGGCTTCAACGCCCTCGATAACCATGAAAACTATCTCTCTCTATCTGTCTTTTTTTCGTTTTTTTTTTTTAAATGCAGAAGAGCATGTCGAGTCAAGCCGCATGGAGGGGCTTAACGCCTTTTCGTTACGTAAAGATTTCTACCAGTTTACTCCTACCGCAAGCCGCGTTAAACAACTTCCTTCCAAAAAGCATTAAAAAGAAGAAAAAAAATGAGAATTTGACAGTTTTGGAACGACCACCGCGCAATGACTGTGTTTCTCATGAAGTGTGTCTTGAGCATGTGATGGTTCTGGATAATATTACTAACGCTGGTACTCTGATCCCTGGTGTTACATACGGACCATTGCGAGAAATTGATAGAAATAGTGTTATGTTGTGTATTAACTTGATATAGGTTAGTATATCCACATTAATTAACGTGTCTGTTATAGTTGAAAATGCGTAAGTCCCTGCGTATTACCTATGCATTTTCAATTATTATAGGTTATGGGAACATCCATTAGTAGATAATTAAAGTTAATATCTACTCTACTATAAATGTATATTTGAGAACTTATTTGTTTTTAATTATTTGTGCATAAATAGGTAAATGATTTATAGCTTAAATTATTGTTTTATTCACAGGCTTGCACTGACGGATTTTACAAAGTGACTTGTGATGAACGCGGTATTGGTAATTATTACACTGAAACCGGCATGTCCTAGAGCCAAAAATTCGAAGACATGTGACATTTACCAACCCGCACTGGGCCCGCGTGGTTGATTACGGCCCACGCCCTCTCGCAGAGAGGAGGCCTGCGCCCCAGCAGTGGGAACGTTATAGGCTGATAATATAATGTGTGTTATGTACACTGATCTATCGTTTTTCTGCATGTTTTTCTGAAGAGTGTTATAAAAATGATTATGTTCGTGGATATTATTTCAGAATTTGGATGCCGCGTACCTGAAACTGCCTTCATATCCCGCTATCCTAAAGTCTTTTTTTTTTTTTTTTTGTGGATGGGAAATCATCAAATGACTCCTCCCGCTCTGGGTGGAGCAGAAGGGAGTGTCAGACTCTTACTGACTAAAACCCACCCGTGTTCCTTCCTTAGCCCTTTACGTACCAGGGCAGCGGTAACCCTTTCGGACGATCCCGCTACCCCGGCAGGCTTCGGCCCTGTCGGGCCCCGTCAACTACGCTAACATCTCCTTGAGGCGCGCGTGGAACACATACACGCCGTCCGGCACGGGCCTGGTCCTGATCGGACGGAGAGCTACCCATTGCTCTCCGCCCGCAGGCCCGCGCCTACGGTGGCCGGGAGTCGTCACGCGGCTCCCGACGCCCGGAGCGTCTCCCTCGGCGGCTGAGGCGTGAGGATCTTTCCCTCGCCCATCCCGCCACCTCCTTCGCTAGCATGACTGCTTCGCAGAAGGAGGTGACCGCCTCCCACTCCCTCTCGCCCCGGACCATGGCTTGCACCAGGGCCGGGCGCGAGAGGTCGCCGCCGCTGCCGATCGCCTCTACGAGGACACGGCGGTGCTCTGCCCAAGCGGGGCAGACCTCCACCGTATGCTCCACCGTGTCCTCTGGGCGATCCTCGCAGTGGTGACACCCGGGCGTCTCCTCCCGCCTGATGATGTGCAGGAACCTCCCGAAACATCCGTGTCCGGAGAGGACCTGCGTCAGGCGGTAGGTGAGAGCGCCGTGACGCCTCTCTAGCCACTCCTCAAAGAGGGGTCTTACCGCCGCTATCGTGGCGTGCCCTGCACTGGGTTGCGATAGTCGCGCCTTCCATTCCACCATGAGACCGCGCCGGAGGTCCGTCCGCTCCGCAGCAATTTGCCGCGGGTGCGGAGTTTCCCCCCGACGTAGTGCCTCCGCGCGCCAGTCATACAGGCGCGCGAGGACTGCCTCGCCCGAGATCGTGCGGTACCCCCGGATTAGCCTTACGGCTACCACCTTTTGGGGCGCGTTCAGGTAGTGTGCGGCTCGAAGCCGCAGTGAACGCGCCCATACCGGGGCCCCATATAGGGCCATGGACCGCACGACCCCCGCGTAAAGCCTCCGGCAGGAGGCGTTTGGCCCCCTCAGGTTGGGCAGGAGCCGCTTTAAGGCGGCTCCGGTCCGTTCCAGTTTGGGGGCCAAACGTCGGAAATGCTCGACGAAGTTCCACCGGCTGTCGAGGACGAGACCCAGGTATCTCATCGTCTTCTCGACGCCGATGTGAACCCCTCCTACCATTAGTTGGGATCATGAAAAGACATGGCCTCGGACTTGTGCAATGCCACCTCGAGATCCAACTGCCGGATCCTTTCCACGACTATCGCAACCCCGCGTGTCATCGCGTCGGCCGCCGCCTGATGCGACCTCCCCTGCGCCAGGACCAGCGTGTCGTCAGCGTAGCAAACTACGCTGACGCCATCAGGGAGGTCGGCCCGCAGCACCCAGTCGTAACCGATGTCCCACAGGAGCGGCCCCAGAACCGATCCCTGTGGGACACCGCACGACATCTCTCGCCGGTTCCAATTCCCGTCGCGACCGGGGTAGATGACGGCTCTGTCCGTCAAATACGCCCCGACTATTCGACGGAGGTAAGTCAGCACCCGGTGATACCGGAGTGCCTCCCCTATGCAGCTCCAGGGCAGGGTGTTGAACGCGTTGGCGATGTCGAGTGACACCGCCACGACCACCCCACCCCGGGACACCGCGTCCCCCGTCGTGAGGGCTCTCACGCGCATGATGGCGTCCACCGTCGAGCGCCCCTTGCGGAAGCCAAACTGGCACTCCGCAAGATCCGGCCCCGTCCTCACCAGGTGCCCGACGAGGCGGCCCGCAATCACTCTCTCAAAGAGCTTGCCGACCTCGTCGAGCAGCACTATGGGCTGGTATGCGGACGGAGAGTCCGCAGGGCGCCCTGGCTTCTGAATGAGGACCAGCTTCCCCGTCTTCCAACGGAGTGGAAACTGGCCTCTCTCCATGCATGCGCTTAAGAGCGCCTCCAGTCGAGGCCCGAGAGCCCTCGAGGCCAGGACCCAGGCTTTACCCGGCAAGCCGTCGGGTCCCGGGGCGGTATTTTTGGCCTTCAGCCTGCCTACCGCCGCTCTCAGATCTACCCCGGTCACTTCAGGGGTGTCGTCGTCGTCGTCCGCGTGGTCCGCTTCGGGCACCGCAAGTGGCGGAGCCATAGGCGGGGGAGTATGCTCCCCCCTTGAAGGGAACAGAGCGCTCACCACCTCCTCCACCAGCTGTGGGCGGAGACTCTGCGTCAGCGGGGGGGCCCATGTGCGGAGTTTATTCCGCACCATTCTGTAGGGGCGCCCCCATGGATCTCTGTTCAGAGTCTCCAGCATCTCCATCTCCTCGCGGGCCATATCCTTGGCCCGCTGAACAGCCTGTTGGAGGGCGGTCTTCGCCGCTCTGTACCCCTCGTATAGCTCCACCTCCGTGGCTTCCGCATCCGGAGGGCGGATGCGGAGCCTGCGGTGCCTGGTGTACCGGTGTCGCGCGTCGACGCACGCCTTGCGTAGCGCCCCAACCTCCTGCGACCACCAGTACACCTGACGTCGGGCGCATCCTGGCCGGACTCGGGGCATTGCCACGTCACAAATCTCGGACATGGCCTCCCGGAACCACTCCACCTCATCGTCAATGTCAGCAGGCCTGTCCGGTGAAAACACCCAGGCCTGCACGATCGAGGCTTCCAGGAGAAGCTCCCGGTCCAGCTGCTTCAGCGCCCACCGCGGACCACTCGGGGGCTGTTGGACCAGCGCGCTAGAGGTCTGGGTGGAGACCTCAAACCGGATATACCGATGATCGGAGTAGGTCTCCACCTCCTCCATGACGCGCCAGTCAATGACACGCTGTGACAGAGCGGGGCTGGCGAACGAGATGTCCACCACCGACTCGCCCCGCATCCGCACACACGTAGGAACAGAACCCCGATTTAGGACGACCAGGCCTGTTTCCAGAGCCCAGTCCTCCACCATCCTGCCCCGCACATCCGTCCAACGGGAACCCCAGGCCAAATTCTTGGCGTTGAAGTCTCCGAGCACTAGCACGGAGAAGGCATGGTTTCTGGCGACGACGACACTCAACTCTGTTAAAGAGTTCTGGAACTCGGCGAGAGTTCGGCTCGGAGAGAAGTATACTCCCACTACTACAATCTCTCCGAACCGTGCTGCTACGCACCCCTGTCCCCTCGTGACAGCTTCGAGGGACGGGGTACCGGCGGCGGCCGACGAAATTATGGCCACTGAGCCGTTCAGGTCCTCCACCCAGTCATCCCTGGGCGGGACAAAGTACGGCTCAGCGACCACGGCGATGTTAATCGACCACTGCGCCATGCTCTGGTCCTGAGCGCAGGCGCAGTGGTTGATGTTCGCCTGGAGGAGGCGTAGAGGAGGAGTCATTACTCCTCCATTTCAGCCCCCTCCCGGGCCCTATCGGCAGTGGTGGCGGCGGCGGCGGCGGCGGCGGCGGCGGCGGTGGTGGCGGCGGCGGCGGCGGCGGTGGCGGTGGCGGCGACAGTGGCGGCGACGGTGGTGGTGGCGACGGCGACGGAGGGCCTGCCTTTCCTCCTGGCTTCAGCGGGTGGAGCGCAGGACTTGCTCCCCGCCCGGTGATCGGCCGGCTTGCCAGCAGCCGCACATACGACGCAGTGCGGCGCGGCGTTGCACGAGCCGGCCGTATGTCCGGGCTTACCGCAGCGAAAGCACAGAGTGCTGCGGTCCTCCAAGGTGCACTGGACGCCCACGTGGTGCCCCACGAGGCATCGATAGCACCTTAGAGGTCTGGGCTCCAGCAGCTTGACCTGCGCTGACACCCAGCCCACCAGGAGCCTTCCGCCCTCCATTACCTTCCTCATCCTAAAGTCTTGGGTGGTTCTATGAAAGAACCACCCAAGACTTTAAGATAGCGGCACATAGAACTTCTATGTAGAATTGCTATGAGCACTGTATCGTATGTTTGTGACTATTTATAATTTAGGGGCGGTTGTATGTACAGGTGCAGTGAGCACTGCCTCATCTTGAGACTATTTCTAATTAATATCACGGAATCATGATTCTTTCTTGCACACTCTTTAAAATTACCTATTTATTTATAAATCTACACGTGGAAGAATACACCAACATCTATTATCCGCACAACAATCGGAACTCGAAATCGATACTCGAACTTTTATAGATGTTTTATCTATGGAACGGTCCAAATTGAATCGAATACAAGTGAGTACAAGAAATGCTTGTCATGCTTACCCTATGGCCCGCGCCTGTTTAAGGCGGTCGTAAACTCGTAACACAGTTTGAGCGGCCCAGGATGCTCCAGGAAATTCTACTTGCCTTATCCTTTCACGTAGAAAATTAAATGTCTCGCGTAATATCCGCGGGGCTGACTGTGGTTTTGGCAGTTGATCTACTTGGGCGTCGTACCTGCTTGCGGCCGCCTGAATGTTGTATAAATAAATTGTTCTTACCCAATTCTAGAAACGGTATTCCACAAATCGATAGTCGTTACCTGTTTGTGTTCGTAGTTATCAGGATGTATCGCTTTGGCTTTGATTCTAAAGTGAACTGAAATTATGTTAGCTAGCTCGCGCTATCGTGTGAGAATACCGTTGCTTTGGCGTAGTCTAGTGATTATATTCGATAGATAAGTTTACCGGAAAAAGCTATTAGCCGCCAGTGGCTCATACAAAGGCTTTTCATAGGTAATAACGTGGTAAAATATTGAAAATGTATTCCTGCTTTTTCCTCGGAGAGCTGGTCTGTTTTAATAGACTGCCTTTCAGATAGGTCCGTGACGTCAGTTGATATGAAATTATTTATACTCAGTCTAAGAAGAAAAAGATTTTGTCAAATCATAACACCCCCTTACTAATTGAACTTCATAAATCTATACATGTAATAAAATAGTAACGAACTCAAATTTATAAACAGAACATTTTTGTAAAAAGTAAGTAAGAACGTGTGGAAGGAGTCTAATACCGAAAATATTGGGTTTAAAATTTTTGTCCGCTTGTGTGGATGTAAGTTCCGGATTGGCGCAAAAGCGGCTGAAAAGATTGAGATGAAATTTGGCACACAGATGGTTTATAACCTGGATTAACACTTTTAATCCCAGTAGTACATTCCCATGGGATATTATTCGACATCCACGCGGGCGAAGCCGTGCTAGATCTAAGTATATAATAAAACAGGTCTTAAAATGCTCTCTCCATAACAAAGCATACACAAATACGTAGATATTTTTACTCTTTGTTCATTTAAGCCATGTCGTTCCAGTTGTAACCTAATTTATTCTACTTTCAAAGAGTATTTACTGGGAACTATTTAATGAGCAGTGGTGGTCCAGTGGTCATGGATGGGACTTACGAGTTGTAGGTCGTAGGTTCGAACCCAGTCAGGCACTTTACTTTGTGAAAATTATATCATCACCACTGCTCTTAAAACGGTGAAAGAAAACATCGTGAGGAAACCGGCATGTACAAACGCCAGCAAATTAAGCTACTACAATCTGTCAAATTTCTTTAATAGATTTTCAACTTTATCACTAAAGCATTAAGGTTCAATGTTGATTGGGAAAATTTGACAGTTTCGGGTAGCTTAGCTGGCGTCTGTACTTGAACCAAATATTCGAATACATGTGACATCTATCAACACGCACTGGGCCCATTCCCTCTCAAAGATAGGAAGCCTGTGTCCCAGCAGTGGGACCATTATAGGTTGAGTATGTTGTATGTTTAATGTGACTGACGTTGACAATAAGTCGAACTTAAGCAAGTATAATGAAATAAAATATCAGTGGAATAGAAGTCATTTTCGTTTTCTTTGTAGAGTTAGTAAGGTAGTTTAGTGAGCTCCTAACAATGTGCGGTGATTGCTTGTCCGTTGATTGTACGTCTGTTGTCTTTTCTAAGGTAACAGGTGGCCTTGCTATTTCAAGTTTTCTTTGTACCTACATGTGCCGATATCATGGATATTCTTTCCTGCTTAATGCTTGAGATATACAGCCATACATTCGGATAGCTGTCATAGTTTTGAGTAGCTAGCTACCTAGGGTTTCAAGTTTTATAAAATAAAATACTTTATTTTTGTCGACCAATCGATACGATATCTGAAGGCCAATTCCCGTAATTAAAACGTTCAAAATCTAGTCGCAATCTCATCTCAACGACAATCAATGTCAAAAATGTTGGGAAATTAGAGGTATTTTTGACAAATTGAGACAGGTCAGACTTTGTCCTTAAAATTACGAGAATTACCCCCAGGTTAATGGAACTATAGAAAACAAGTAGCTTTAAAGATTGTGACTGTAAAGAAGGTATCATTTAATGCTGAAACAACGTAAAAATACTAACTGAACGAAGCTTATCATTCTACCCGACGACTGTGTTTATTTCTCAGTCGCTGAACTCGTAAATTCTGTTTAAAATGAGTCTAATTTAATTACTCGAGGTCTGATGGTTTAATTCATGATCTCTTTAGATCCAAACCCATCCGAGCGTACTGTAGAAATTACTGCAATCACCAATTCAAATCATAGTGAGCCTGGCCACTCAAAATAATTGCCTATGTAGGTCGTTCTACGCAATCTATGGCCAACCGATAGACAAATATACATATATACACATATACACGTGTGCTTTAACGTACTAAAAGATCAAAGAAATGTACTCAGTTTTCATTATATCAAGTTTAAACGACCCCAAAGCAGCCCCTTTGTATCTAATGGATACTTTCACGTAGATTTTTTTGTGCTGCTTACAACCTTACCACAAATTCGTTACGGTGCGTTTATCGAGTAAATGTATCGTATTTTGTTTTATTTGCCAAATGGACTCAGTTCTGTAATTTACTAAGTCCCCAATATTGATAAAGCTGTATTCATTGCTGATATATAATATATCGTAAATATTTTTTCTAAGGAGCTATTTAGCTCGAAATAACGAATACTCGTACGTAACCTTATTTAGGTATGTCCCTCTCTTCTTTGTGTATATCTCTCACAATATAAAGAAAACGAAAAAGAAAAATGTTTCTTATACGCTATTACATATTTTTCCATTATTTATGTGCCATATTTATCTAATGATCAACATAAGCCGCTATTTATTTGATGTCACGTCGAAGTCGCTGAGTCGAGATCAAAGAAGGTGATTGTGTGGCGAATACTTACAAACATCTTTTGTCCCAATCCAAATGTTATCTGCAACTTTGAAGCTGTTGTAATCGCTCAGTACCTTTAAATTAATTTCACCCTGCAGACGTTTGGGTGGCAGTTGAAATTTTAGAAGTATGCTTCAAAGATTATAATGAAATAAAATGTTGGGTCTTTAGATTATCATTAGTAATTAAAATAAAATGTTGGGTCTTTAGATTATCATTAGTAATTAAAATAAAATGTTGGGTCTTTAGATTATCATTACTTTTTAAAATCTTATAATATATTAACATCATATACATCATCATCATCGGCTTAGCCTTTTCACAACTATGTTGGGGTCGGCTTCCAGTCTAACCGGATCCAGCTGAATACAAGGTTTACATGGAGTGACTGCCTATCTGACCTCCACAACCCAGTTAGTGGGTAATACGATACCCCTTGGTAAGACTGGTTTTCAGACTTTTGGGCTTCTAACGACCCGTAACGACTGTTAAAGATCCACGAATGACAGGCGGGACCAACAGTTTTTTTTTTTTTTTGAGGATGGGAAATCATCAAATGACCCCTCCCGCTCTGGGTGGAGCGGAAGGGAGTGTCAAACTCTTACTAACTAAAACCCACCCGTGTTCCTTCCTTAGCCCTTTATGTTCCAGGGCAGCGGTAACCCTTTCGGACGATCCCGCTACCCCGGCAGGCTTCGGCCCTGTCGGGCCCCGTCAACTATGCTGACATCTCTTTGAGGCGGGACCAACAGCTTAACGTACTTTCCGAGGCACGGACGCGTCTTGGTATGTATAGATGGTCACCCATCCACGGACCAACTGCGGCAAGTGTAGCTTAACCTTATCGATCGACCCGTGCGGCTGTTATTACTTAGCCACAAGCCCCTCACCATGTTAACGTCACATCATATTATGATTACTAATTAATAATTATTATACATTGATTACGGCGGGTTGTTTGACGTTGATTCGGAATGCACACTGTCATGTCACAGCAAAGGTACCTTAGCGGCTAATGGTAAATCCGAATGGCCATATCTAACCGTGTTCTAATAGCACCTTGCCGTCATCACAAATCCGCTTGCAGAGATTGGGAGCACTTTCTAGATAGCTTATGTGTCCATCTCCGGGAGTGCCAGCTGTTTTACTATTGAGAGATATAAACTGACAACATCTGTTGAAATTTAGTTTTCTCAGTAAATTTAAAAGATCATTTTTAAGCAATAGATACAACTACTAGTACTAGTCACGAGGACAAATATATTACTATGAACGGCTCGGCAATAATATCTGATTTTGAATATATGTGGTCATTTGTTGAAGGCATATGCAAGAACCAGCACAAAAATCGAAGGAATGCTATGCAGTTAAATTCAGAAGTATGTTGCGATCAAAAATATCAGTCATCAATTAGGCACCATATAAACCTGACAGTATAATGTTTCAAATTTTCTTCTGTATCACAATCAGTGCGCTCATATTGCAAAAAAATGTGAACATGTGGGAGCATAAATAATTGGCGGTAATGTTTGACGGTAGAAATGTCAATAATGAGCGATTTTTGTTTCTTTTTAGCAACTGAGCCATTATTTTTACTATAAGATGGGATAAATTGATTCTGGCAGTATAATCGACATCGGTTCAGTTTTTTGCATACTAAGAGGTGACAAATATTTTGAAGCCAATGCAGCATTCTTTATTTTCTTCGCCCTTCTCTTCAGATAGTTTTGTTGTTCCTTCGATGTCACATATTTGTGCTGCCATTTATATATTCCTTCCACAAATGATTATATTTGCCGTCATCTTGACGACAGATATTAATGGATGAATCACGATATCTGATATTATTGCCAAGCTGTCTATAGTAATAATATATTTATGCTCGTGACGGTATATAAACTGAATATTTAATTTAATAAATAAAAGTTACACTACGGGTCGAATACCCGCCATTACACTCCATTCCCTATATCATGGTTTCTATTACATTCACAAATCAAACGCACAAACAGACTCGAAACAAATATCTGTAGCTCATAAAATATGTGTGCAAAGCGAGAATCAAATACTACACATCCACACCATACGGCTCGATGATTTTGTTCAGTTTTATTATTAAAGAACCTGCCGAAACGTATCCACTAATAAATTACCATTATCTTGTTTGTTCTAAACGTTACCCCAATCCCCGTTTGCACATAATAAAGTTAGTGATCGCTATGCCACATCACTGTATGTAGGTATGAGGGTATAATGGACAACGGGCTCATCCTGTTTGTTTTTCTTGCTCACCTCGCTCGGTATATATGATGCAGTGCGGATGCTGCATTTGCATAAAAGCGTCCATTATCCACAGCTTCAAACAAATAAAAAATCAATATCCTCCAGTGCACGCGTTTGTATACACCACGGTAAATATAATATAACGCGTTTTCAATTCATGATATCAAAAATTTTACTTCTATCTGTGTCAAAATTTTATATAATCGTTATTAATGTGTTAAAATATGGTAGAAAATAGTTCTGTAAATATAAAATCTGTCACGCTTGAAATATATGCGATTTAGAGCCGAAATACGCTGCATTGTCTGTTGATGGTTGCAGAGATTGTTTCGGTCAACAGTCCAGTCATTTTATATGTATTTGCATCTTTTAAAATTTCAATTCGATGGGTGCGATTACAGGTGTAGAGGTGTAGCTGTACGAGCACGTAACAAGTCAAATTCAATTTGAAAATGGGTTTCAGCTGCAAAACTCGTTGGTTTTACTGCGTTTTTGGCTGTGTGAGGTGCACGATGAAAGAGGGAGAGCCACTCCTCTCTACTTTATTGTGATTAATTGTTTTCTTTCAAGGGTTAATTTGTTTCAATTGTGTCTGGGTGTGACTTCTCTGTGGGCTGGTATTGTGTGACTTGTATTCATCAAACGGGTCAGCAGACAGGACACAAATCAAACGAGGTTGCTGCGCCTGTCGCGTCAGCACTTGCGAATAATGCCTTGAGCGGTGACAGGATATAATTTATGTATGTGCCGTTATATGTGTGCGAGGCCAAAGAGCGTCTTGAAAGCTTTTGTGTACAAAAATGCCGTGTAATTTAATTAAGAGCATAATATGAACATGTGTTAATATTTTCTTAGTTTTTGACATCCATATTATACTTGTTTGTGACTGATGTCTTACGTGAACATATGCTCAATTATTCATGTAACTAGAGCGATGTTAATGAATCGTTTTAAATTAAAAGTTTACGTCTGTATACCAAACAATATGAGCCATGAATCCCTCCGAACACTAACTGAAATTCAGCTGCAAATGCATCGAATATCGATTGGAAAATGGCTCATTTTCAGGTGCTTAAATTTTCCATGACAAATCACTCGACCACATACGCGTCGGGCCGTACACATGTACGTACATTTATATAAAATTAGTGAGTTGTAAGAGCGGGTGGGGCGGCAGCACCTGTTTCCGGCCACCGACGGGGCACTAACTCAGCGATCCCGGATCCGACCGACGCTACATTTAATTCTTTGTTATGAGCCATGAAATAGGCGGGACGGGGACCGAGAAATTGTGAGAATGAATTGGGTTCTTTGGTTTTATTCACGATTCAAGGGATATGTCGCGAGATGAAGCTGTTTAGGTTTATTGGTTACGATTTTTCTGTGAGTGGTTGAATCAATTTCCGGGAATGGGAGGTACGTTTTTTGTAAGTCTAGCGTTTGTATAAGTAAAGGATGGTTCTAACCCAGTTTTATATGTATATTTTTCAGACAAAGCGGAAACACAAGCCCTTGTAAACCTCTCTTTCTAATATCTTCTCAGTATAATTATGTTTTTCCATTTGTAAATGGATTGATGAATTCCGCTATAAATCTCTTATCAAACAACTTACAAAAGCAAATCTGTGGCTTTCGAAGTTTCGGATAGCAGCAAATGCGATCATCAGATCGGCAGTGTTCGGATTAACGTAGCTCTCTTGTATATTCTATAATATTTTTAGCTCACTGAACATAAAAATTGAATTTCCTTGCACTCAACCAGTAAATTCAATTGATGTGTGAGGCTGTGAGATTCCTAAAGAAACAAAACAATATTGTCCCAAGGAAACTTCCCACGAAAATCGTAAAGGCGTAAATGAGAGAGTTATTTTTCGCGCGTCAATAATGATGCGATGAACAAAAAAAATATAATAACAAGGTAAGATTAATTTAATAGATAAGCAGGGGTTTTATTTCAAATTAAACGGTTGCATTCAAATTCACTAATAAGCCCAAAAACAGAATGCATTTTGATTAACAAAATTTCAACCCATATAGAAGTTAATTTGATTAGTTACCTTTTACTTAATTACCGATGTGGGGTTTTAAAACCATAATAATTCTAATACCTACTTCACACGCTGACTAGAGACTGTGATTTTTCAAACGAAGCTGTTCCAAAGGTCACTGAAAAGACAAACCCGGTTCAACTCGAATAATTATTGCACAAAACACGGCGAGCAGTTTGCGGTGGTCTCATATGTTCTGTGTCTATGTCCGGCAGTTAAATCCTGAGCTAAAACCAGCTTGATCCAGGTGTCCGGGTGTTCGCTTATTTCATAGCCAACCCCTACACTGCTGCGGTTTCTGCTTCCGCCTGCTGCTGCTGACTATTAACTTAATTTCAATTCAACTTTTTTCTTTCGTTAACGCTCATATTGTTTTAGTAAATGTTTTACAGTTCTTTCATTTCAATATTAAATTCGTGTCGGATACTGGTAACTTCACTTGCAGGCCACCGATCGATGATCTTTCCGTCCCTTTGCCCATTTCAGAAATGTCAGAACTATAAAAACCTTGATTAGAAAGTTTGTTTCACTCTTCTCCTGAAGGGTAGCTTGGTAAGAAACGTCACTAGTTACTTTATGCAATAATATAGTAAAGGTTGTGATTGAGTTACGAAACGTCAATTGAACAATTTCACTTCATTTTGAGATTTATTTTATGTTCCAAAAACCAATACAAAGTTTCGATGACAAAGAAGTTAATGATAGAAACAATAAAAATGAAGAGCACGGATCAGATTGTGGGCAATAAGAATTAAGAGTTGGGTGCGGGACTGCGGGTCCACAACCGCTGAGGCAGTGCCGCCCGCCTGACTCCAGGTGGCTGCGGGAAGACATTTACATTATGCTACGTTAATATTTACTTCTCAGTGTCACGTAGTGTTTACTTTTTTAAAAAGAGTATGTAAGTTTCGTAGCACGCATTTTGTAGTTTATTGGAAAAGTCGTTATTTTATTTTTTATGATTGTGAGTTTATTCCTATACAAAGAGATTGAAGATACTGTAGAGAGGCTATAAGAGTAGTTTAGGTTTAATTAGCAGAAGAAGTTAGTAACGATATAACGATATTGTTCGTTTAAACGTTTTTGTTCCTATAAGCTACCCACTATATAGAGCTATGTTATATACTAGTACTAAATAATCGAAATGAAAAGAAATGTAAGAATACGGTTACTGGGACTTCACTTGAATCTGGCCCAACCCGACATCACTGAAGTAGCTTCAACGTCACAGTGTGACACGGTCGATCCTATTTTTATTTTGATCATAATCAAAGTCAAATCATTTATTTCAAATAGGCACAAAAAAGGCACTTTTGAACGTCAAAAATCAAATAAAAATTAAATTTATTCTAGTCGCCAACGCGATCACACAATATCTATACATACGCCTAATATACATGCGTTGGAATAGCCTCCATGACTAGCGATACTTGAATTTACAGTCGGTACTATCTATGCAGTAAACAGCGACTACCGCTTTGTTGATTAGCTGATATTTTTACACGTAATAGTTATTTCCGATATGAAACGAAAAAAAGGAACTAGCTATAATATTCTCCCGACTGATTTCGGTCACGGTGGCAATCTCAACGGAGATTAGCCAGGTACACAGGAGATATTGTAGTGCACAAGTGTGTGCGCAAACACAGGTGCACTCTCTGTTCCTTTAATCAAACTAGGTATAACGTTCCATTGAATAACATTAAAGAAACTTATCGATTACCCAACTTGTAAAACGAATTTATTAAGTACCTGGTACTGGTTGACAGACCTACACGGTCCTCCCATTAACACAGTTATTTAAAAACATTGTAAAAGAACCGTATTGTTTCTTGCTGGCTCTTTCCATAGAAAACAACGTATTGGGACTGCGCACCTAACTTCTGACATTTCATAAGTGCCCATATAGGTTTATATGAAATAAAATATTGGTGATTTTAGTACTTTTTTATCACCAAAAATCAAGTGTGAAAAAAAAATCAATATGATTATGGCCAACCTAAATTCTTTACATAATAATATCGTCAAGGTCATAATGAGAATAAATAAAAATAATATCGTGTAAAAAGTTATACAGCTATTAGCGTGTTCTATGTACATAGAAAGGTGAACGAACAGCCGGTTGTTCCTGAGAAAACGACTTGAAGCATTCTGGTATTCTTATTAAAAACATATTTCCTCAAAAAGATCTATTACGTGTTTCTCCGAACTTTCCGTGTTGAGTAAGTAATTAGTCCTGGTAATGTATTTTTAGATTTATTGAAAAACGAAGCTGCCTTTACACGAATGTTATGAACTTTTAATTTTCAGATTACAATTTGAATATTGATTCCTGTAAGAATAAAAAAAATTAAATACTTGATTGGGGTTCTACATTGGATGGACGCATACTTAGCTTTCGTCATATCTGCATTTTAAGGTTCCGTACCCAAAGTCCGTACGTCCGTCCGTCCGTAAAATAAAGGGGAGTCTCCATACAAGAAACGTGTTTTTTTCGGCGTTTTTTGCCTTGTGGTACGGAACCCTTCGTGTCCGACTCGCACTTGGACGGTTTTTACAATACACTAAACGCTCTACAGCATACTTCTATAATGTTCAGGTGTGTAAGATTAAAATACGAGTCAGATAGTTCGAAAATTGCAATACAGATAAAACACAAAGACTATAGAGGTTACAGGTTGTGTATTATTGGTCCACACGAATACTGAAACGACCAGTTTTCCCGTTTTCCCTAGGCGACTCATACAGTCTGCGTTGGATTGCAAGTATAAAAATAAAAAAGAGTAGAAATTCGCTCCCATGGGATGCAATGGAATGGTCACTGCAACAGCAATACTCGCACAGGTTTTTGAACTAATTTAATATTGCTATTTTTTGTTCGAGCTCAGGCAAACAAAGGGAAATTTTACTTAATTGGGTCACGTGCATTTATTTGAGTTTCCATTTACTCGTAGACATCAAACAATAGTGTGAATGTCATAAATATGACATGTCATATGTAGAATGCGACATTTAAGTGCAGGTCAAGACAAGTGTCAGTCAATCTGGGCTGTTTATACTGTGCGCTATTGAGGTGGAGTGTGGACCCACTTCCAGATCAAGAATTCCAGAGGATTCCTATTCCAAAGGAGTACTTAGTAGTTATAATATTATTAGTACTAGCTTTTGCCCGACTTCGTGCGCGTGAAATCTCTTGTTCCGTCCCGTCACATCGCATCACCAACCCGCATCACTAACCCGCGCTAATACTTACTTTGCTTTTTTCGCTTAGTTTTCATTCTGGCTTTTTTTTTTCTTTTTGCTCGGCTCCTAAGGGACATAGCTTGAAGTTGCAAATTGGGCTATCAAGTGCAAAAAGGTGTTTTTTTTTTCAAATACGACTGATAGTTCCAGAGATTAGTGCTTTCAGACAAACTCTTCAGCTTAGCTAACGGTATAGATTTCTCCATAGTAAGATGTTTAGTAATAACAATTTTTGATTAGGTAATATAAATTCACTTAACTTACCGAAAATAGTCATAAGATTGAAGGCCTAACTACTAAAAAATAAAATATACGTACTAATTAAATTTCGTCGAAAACTTATTTCAATATTCTAAACAAATTTCTAAGTTCTTGAAAATGGATTAAGATTATTATTTTCCTCAATTAAATTGGTCTATAAGATACTACTAAAGTCGGAAAGCATAAAAGTCACTTTCTCGTGAAGGTAACCGACGCCCGGTGTTCAATCACATACCTTATTGTATTTTATTTTGTCTCGTCTTGGATTTACTTCAAAGGACAAAACATGTTACTTCGGGCTATTTGTTACGACTCTATTAAGTATTTACTTTTGTTTTCGAACATAAACTTTCTGATTACAGATTGAGTTCTCTTAAATACACAGCTTTAGATGTTAGAGTTAGAAAATGCATGTGTCTACACAACATAGGTTGAATGTTTAGTTTACATGCATGTTATTTTGTGTGCTACCATACATCATAAATATTGTCTCTTTTTCACCCTTTAATCCATCCAAAAGTTGTCGGTAAAATATGGCTTTTAGCGATAAGACCGCCCATTGTGTCACCCTACGTGACATTTCTACATTTATATCCGTAATTTTTATGGTGTACATAACAAATAGTATTATTCTTTTAAATGTGTCCGACAATGACGTGTTTTATATTGAAATGCCAGACTGATTTCCAACTAAGATAAAATGCATCAAAAGAAGAGAAGAAGCTACATGCATTGTATAATACGGTTCAATGTTTTAATAAAGAGTAATCCGCAGAAGCAATAGCTAGTATTTTCTATTAGTGCTTGCTTACGCCACAACGCGATTCTGACTGTGCAAACCAATTAGCTAATAAGAAAATAATTGAAAATTCTACGGATATTGGCTGATAGTGAAGATATTACCAATATAAATATTACTGGATTGTTTCAGGTACAAGAGTTATGAAAACAATTCGTAAAAAGAGATTCTTATACTACATATAATTTTAATATATCCACCTAATAATGGTGATAATTCTAGGCTTAGAAAAGTCTAAAATGCTACGTGCGTGTAAAACGTGCGACGCGCAATAAGAGCATTTATAGCTTACTAGTTTTTGACCGCGGCTTCACCCGCGTGAAGGTCGGAAGTTATCCCACGGATTTGTACTACCGCGACCGGGACAAAAAGTATTCTATGTGTTCATCCAAGTAAACTATCTGTGTGCCAAATTTCATTCAAATCCGTTTTGCCATGCGTGATTGAGTAACAAACATCTAGATATCCAAACATACAAACTATCACCTTTATAATAACATAACATCACGCCTGCAATACCCGAAGGGTTATGTAGAGGTGTCCCTAATAGTACACCCACATTTGCCAGTTATATTTCAGTCCCATGTAATAGAGGTTATTAATAATAATTATTATTATAAATTTACATACACCCCTATATACATTTGTAATATTATTATTATAGTAGAATTTATTAGTGTCAGAAAAAATAAAGTATCCTTTAATGCCGGAATAATAATAAAAATTTAATTTACGAAACTTATTACGCAAGATCATCTGATTAAAAAGTTGAACATGGAAACGAAAATGATGGATATACAACTAACAGGTTTATATTAAACACTCATTATGTTAATGTGTAGTAATTAGTAGTGGATGTATTGTGTGCGGCGGGTATAAGTGGATGTGTTCATATTAATACTGCCCCAGGCCAAACAGCGTTGATACTGGCAGTGCCCGTAAAAGTAGTTTTTTAATACACTTTGTTTCAAACCCAGTGTTTTCAAATTGTTTTTTTTTTTTACTTTTTATTTGTAGAACATAGGTAAAAAAAGGACAAATGTGAATTGTTTTATGGTTTATCGTAATAAATTAATCGTATCTATCAACAGTAATCTATTATTGATACACTTACAATTGTTTTACGACGACGATTAATGTCACTAAGGGCTGATTTTTCAATCGACAGATAATTTTTATTTGTGGAATAAAATTGGCGTCTGACAGTTTTTGTATGGGAGAACTGTCAAAAATTCAAAATTATTCCCGGAATAAAGTTATCAGATGATTGAAAAATCAGCCCCAACTCATATTAAAACTTTATAAATTTTAATTCAATTTTATCAAGGCCCACGTTCATATGACACAAAAAAGTATAAATCTCTGACGTATTCCAGCTAAAACATATTTTTTTGTTAGCCTATACACTGCTGCGCAAAGGCCTGCTGCCCAAATCCTTCCAGAAACTCTTTTGCCGCGCCACCTCGAACCAACCCTCGCGGTACGCGTCCCGGCCTTCTCGCCACCTCTTTCTGGGCTACCTTGTCGGCACCGTCCACCTTCAGGCACCATTGTGTGGAGACATTTGCCCAGCGGTCATCGTGTATGCAGTTGATGTGCATGTATATGATGTGTATTTGAGTCTGGCAGCCTTCTTTCCTACATAAACATAGGCATTAAAATTAAAAATAACAACATGCTAATAAGAACCAAGAGCTAATAAAAGTTCTAAACTACGTCAAAAAAAAAGTGTAAGTAATTAGCTTTGTGTTTAGAGAAGCAATTTACTAAATGTAAAAAACTTGTAAAACAATTCTCATAATGTGGGTTCGGCGAGTGTTTCCTTTGAGGTGTAAGACAAAGTTTTGGGTCAGCTACGGCATCAGTGACACTATCACATTAACGAGTCACTTTGTTCTCAACTAGCTTCCAATTTAATTAGCCTTCGTAGTTCTTACTGGAACCTGATGAAATCGAACGGGAACTACGCATAATTTATTTTATTATCGGTTCCTCACTTTGAACTTCTTTTACAAATAATTTATTTGTGTGTCCAATTTGTTTAGGTACTAGGATATTTCTCTCGTATTCATAAGTATCAAAAGCTAAAAAGATGTTTAGTAAACCGTTTATTATTTACCACATCTAAAACATTATTCATCTGTATCGTTTTGATGAGCTGTTGAATTGCTTCGGTGCGAAGGTACCGTGTAGTGATCGTTCCGGGCTGTCGGGCGCTAAAAGCCACACCCTGGCTATTAAGACAAATTTATTGTCCTTTGCCGGTCGGTTGGCTGTAGTAGCGGTGTAGCTGTTACTTGGGTCCCAACGGCTATACAAACGGTAGTAGCGATCGTGCAGACGTATTATAGTAATGTTTATTGGCGGCGAAATACGTTCAATGGCTTCGTTAATCAAAGCCGTCGTGGCGGCGCCGGCGATGCTGCGGTGGCCGGCAGCTCGCCGCGGGCGCCACGCGTCGTCAAACCTACATAAATCCTAGCACAATTACTGAGATCCAGGTCGAACCGTGAATGTTTGCATGTAATATACGCTAACGTAAACGTTATCGAACACCCTGTGTCATTACCTACAGGGCGATAACATAAAGATTACCGGGTAGATAAAGGTACTGAAACTGTAAGTAGATAGTGTGCGTTAAACTATAAGTCCATGAATAAAATATGTTGTTAAACCACGAATATAATCAGAATAAAGCTGGATTATTTGTTGCATCCAAACGGCTTCATAACTTGTATGGAATCTGATATAGACAATAGACATAGTTCATGCCCAGCTTAATACGTACATGTCATACATACGCTAGCTTTTATTCCAAAAAATACGAGGACAAAGCTATGGTTTGAATTTGTATGACAATATGAACTCTATTTACCTATGTATATTCGCAACGAGCGGTCATGGTAAAAATATCAGGTTCCTGCGCCTTTGTAAAATTCTGACAAACATGACGGGAACTATAATTTTGGTCGGTAGTTCCACTAAATGTACAACTAAGTGTTCACATTTATTATAATCTGAACTTAGATTTAAAATGAACTCTTTTAATGACATTTCAACAAAATGCTAGAAAATCTGTAGTTTATCATAAAATACCAAGACACAATGGAGTTTTAAGACGTAAATGAAGAGAGAGCTCAACAGTTCAATGTTCGAAGGTTAAGCCCGTCCTGTAACAGTTTTCGATATACGAAATTTTACGTAAAAGGGGTCGGGTATGCTAAGTGGTCGACAGGGCAGGACAGGACCGCGACACGCGACGTGCGACATGTTTGCGGCTGTCGTGCGGTCGCACGCGCCCTGTTCCCGCACACTACAGCACCTTATAACACATGCAAACATCTACGTATCACGTATGAGTACTTGCTACGTATTTCAACAGTACGCTCAGTGCCAAATTGTTATAGTCTGCGTTTATAATTGACCGCGAACATGAATGGATACTGAACGAGTCTTACTGTTACCTACATACGTCTCTCATGCCTCATTATCTTGTGTACTTTACGCCTGACTGTGACAAATCTCTAGTAAGAAATTATAATATTTTTTAGAAGAAGAATTGCTCATTATGACTCAAAGTTGAACAACTTCAAGAGCTCGTAATTTACGTCCAACTAAATTTTATTCCTATACTTTTATTTTCAGTTTTCTGGATGGAAAATTACATGGGGGAAGGGGGAAACATTACGAACCACTTTAGGGACTCGTAATTCGTAATAAGTGTCAAAATAAAAAAAGTTTATGACAAGTTTATTCCATCACCTACACTTACCTACAGTAAGTGTATTAGGAACGTTTTTCCCAGATTTTATTCACTTACTTAGTTTTATACAGAAAACGTTCTAGATATCAAATCGGAGTGACAGTTAGAACTCTGATTTCACAACCCTAGTGGAATTTTAAAAGCGTTATATTGCCAAATAATGCACATAAATATAACTAAACACCAATTCCAAAAGTTTCGGATTCATATCAACCGATGAGAAAACATGATAACCTATATATAAATAACTGTTAAAAGTACAGTAGAAAGCATAATGAGCAACCACAGGAAATTAGACTTTTTTCAAAACGGAAAGCGCGAGGGGCGAGGGGAAGGTAGCACCTTCCCGTTTGGCACAGACAACGAGCCATGATCCCCACATCGCATTAACTTGTCTGTAAAACATATTGAACAGATTTTTATCCCGTTTCGATCAATCGCCCGCCTATCGGTTTTCCATAATCATAAAATGACGATGAAATGTGAACGGCCATTAATTTGGTGAACATTTTACGGATAAATGAAAAATATAATTTTTGAACGATCGTTTGCAATCACCGCAATGACTCGGTTTACGTTCGAATTTTATAACTTGGTAACTATGACAAGTAGCTGTTGCTCTTGCATCATTTTCTGGTATATTAGCTACTTAGCAAGTAATTTTCGAACAAGACGATTTCGAACAAGACGATTTCGAACAAGACGATTTCGAACAAGACGATTTCGAACAAGACGATTTCGCCTTTTACCTAGCATATTACTACTATTCGTGATGGCGGGACGAGCTGGAGAAAATAAACGACCAGTTGTCCACTTTAGCCCTGGATTGATCCAGGACTGAGCTGATCCATGAGCTGTAAGTCATGGGGAGAGGCCTTGGCCCAGCAGAGGCATGATGCAGGCTAACAGTAACAGTATTGCTATTTAATAGGGACCTTGTAGTCAGGCGCCGACATTTGTATGCGCTGCCGCGCTGTAGTCCAATTCTGACTACGCACACAGTTGACGCAATATTCTCTAACACACAATAATAACGCTAAAACCGAAAGCTATTCCCGCTAATGCCATAACAATTTAGCAAATTATAAATCAAATATCAGGTGAATTGGTCGTAATATTTGTTATGAGCCGACATGTGGTGGGTAATGTCGAGCACCGGTCGGGTGTCGGTCGGCGTCGGTCGGTGTCGGTCGGCTGGGACCGACAGGCGCGGCGGCCGCTCCATTAGCCACTACACACGTGTTGCTATTTGTGCGGAAACCTCGTTATCGCGCCCGATGCGCCACTCACACAATTCTTTTACTATGAAAAGAAAGAAAAGCTATCAATTTTCGCGCGTGTTTACTCGCCTTATAAATATACTCATTGTGTGAGAATTCGCGAGATACATGTTGATAACATAAATATTTTTGCGTAGATTTTTATACTGCATGTTTAATTTAATTAGATGTATGAACGTAAACGAGGCCTAAAGAGTATTTTAAGGATCGTCGCAGGTGGCTTCCTGTTGTTTCTGCCTACTCCCATATGCAGAAGGCGTGAGTTTATGAATGTATGTTTCATCTAAAATATAATGTTGAAGTAATATTAATAAAAGCGAACCAAACTCAATAACTCAACTAAAACCAGAATCAAACTACACTTCAAAACCAATATTTTTAGTTCAAGACTTTGGATCAAATCAAGTACTTTGTCGTCTATTGTAAGTCAAAGTTGCCCTTCCACAAGCCTCGTAGGAAGAACTTAGTTAGTATCTTCTCTGTTAGCTAGGCTAACTTTAGTTCCAGCAGGGGTACAAACACTAGTTAAGCTGATTTGATCACAGTTTCGTACTTCTAATGCTCAGGTTACAAATACTGTATGCTATTGAAGTTGCTTTAGTTTATTTTAGGAGCAAACAAAGTATAGAACATTACTCTTCTTTGCAACAGATGCAAGTAATTAATCATTGCTCAAGGCATGTGGTCTACGCCGTAGTAGTGCTACGGCGTAGCACACGGCTCGTAGGTGTCTTCATTTTCCTCGTAGCAGACGTTAAGAAGATTGGGGGATTTTAACAGACCGTAGCATCTGGGTATCTATTAGTTATTTAATCATTACAATAATGGTCCCTTCGTAGAATTAGGTGAGGGAATAAGGTGTTTGCAACTTTATCACAATGTACTTTACCTTACAGCAACAGTGCGAAATAAAACTGACCGATCTACAAGCGGTTTTAAAATTTCAGATTAAGAGGTTATTACTGCAGCTTTCCTTCAAGATAGTAACTTTATAGACATGTAAATAAAAAAGTCAAAACAGAAATCAATTAATTTTAGTCCAAAGGCCTAAAAATAATTATTTCACTAAATACTCTGAACTCACATTTATCTTTAGAGCACATGTCAACTCGTATAAGAGGAATAAATTATATCATGTATTTTATCTTCACTGTCTCTAGCTTCAGCTAACCTTTGATATTCATAAATGTTTGCTCAGCTTCAGAGATGCACTCTAAAAAATCGGCTTAACTTTCTACTATAACCATAAAAGCAAATGATTGCTCGCTCTAATATACCTTAGCTTTTTCTAGAGTAGTCGCAGTCAGTCATTTCATGATGTATGTTTAAAAAATAGCATCGCGCTTGTATTCCTCGAAACGGTAGGCAGAGGTGTGCACCCACATTTCACCGTTTATGTTTTAGATAGAAGGCTAGTCTATTCTAATCAATCGGGCCAAAATCTAGACTCAAAAATCAGACATAGTATATTTATAAAGGAGTAAAAAAAAATAAAAACCCCTGAGATATACAATGAATTAATGCACATTATGAAACTAGTTGGTCACCATCGTTTACTGAATTGTTTTCTGTCATTTTTAATATAGGTAATGTTTTTTTAGGTAATCGTAAAGTGGGACGCCCTCAGGCTAGGTGAAGCGACGATCTTCGCAGGATGGCTGGTAGCAGCTGGATTAGAGTCACTGAAAATCGAGTTGAAGGACGTTCAATACTAGAGGCCTTTGTCCAGCAGTGGACCGCTATAGGCTGATGATATTTTTTTTCCCCTAAAATAATTTAAGCTACGTAAATCACTGTCACACTTCCTATGTACAGTCAAAACAAACCAAAATGGACGAAGTTCCTATTATGCTAGACCATTATATGTGTGCGACTGTGTTTGTGCGTAGATTTGTGATGTGACCACAATTTTCTCCCACAATCAGAATCACTAATTTAATAAATAAACAATTTTATTTATTTATTTTATGTTTTTATGTATACATAGTAAAATACATAGGGATATGACATAGTTATAATATGAGTACAAAGGTACTGCTTATTTCTTAAGAAATTTCTTCCAGCAGACCTGCGAAAGGAGAAGTAAAAAAGAAATGGAGACAATAGTGTGTGAGAACAAGAAGAGAAAGATATGAATGTGTGAAGTCTAAAATAAAATAATTAAATATACCTACACATATAACGCAAAAAATAATATATAAGTATACATAAATAAATACATAATACAAAATATATAAACATATAATGTGTAACTGAATTAATGCACATTATGAAAGTAGTTTGTTCAGAATCGTTTACTGAATCGATTTCTGTCATTTTTAATATAGGTGTAATATTTTATCCCAAAAATAATTAAAACTGCGTAAATTACTGTCACACTTCCGCTGTACAGTCAAAACAAACCAAAATGGATGAAATACCCACTGAGCTAGACCCTTATACGAGTGCGACTGTGTGTATGCATAGATTTGTAATGTGACCACAATTTTCTCCCACAATCAGTATAAGTAATTTATTACAAAAACAATGTTTTTTACATACTAATAAAAATTCAGTGTATTATTATGATTATAACATAATATTCTAATTGGGGTGTCTGGTGGTGTGCGTTAATTCCGGGACATGTTGTATATATGAAGGCGCGAGCGTTGGCGATGCGATAACAGGGCCATCATCATCATTTCTTGGTACGGGTTCCATGAGGAAGGTGGGTACTCGGGCAAACCAGTAAAACGTAGGTTGAAGCACAAATCACAATCACGTTTATTTGATAATTTACAATGAGTCAATGACTTTATGAATAATGAGAACCAAAGGCTTGTACGGTGAACGTGACAGTTTCGATCGTATGCTCTCAACTATAAAGGTATCAGCTACCACAAATCGATGGCCGCCCTTTTTTCAAATCGACTCTGTCCACGTATAGAAAATAGCGCGAAATAATAGGGCCCCCTAACGGCGTTCACTGTACTAACCGATCAACCAATGAGAATTAAGTTACAGTTTGACCAATATTACGAAATCAACGGGTAGTAGTATTTTGAATATTTTGATAATTTTGTCGTCTTGAAATTGCTTGCGACGACATGATTCACACGTCCTCGTGTGTATCTGTAACAACATTCTCATTTGTAGCAAAAGTCTTGCTCGGTTTAACCTGACTACAATGGTTAACATAAAAAAAAGAAAGTTTGAAAGATACCTCACAAGTACAAATAATCAAAATACACTTCAATTCTTGTAAAGTGAACAAAACAACAACACAACACTAATACGACCCGGCTGCTCGGCAGCGTAGTCTCATTGAGACCCAATCAGTAGTTTTATTCAGACCCAAACAATAGTCTTATAGACCCGAACAGTAGTCTCACAGAGACCCATTAGTAGTCTCATTGAGACCTAAACAGTAGTCTTATAGACCCCGCCACCATACATCTAGCCGCACATTGCGCCCTGAACGACTCATAGAATCGCAGTTACAACTACGACCAGACTGTGCAGTTCGATTAAGAAAGGGTAGGTTAGTCATTTTAGTGTGCGTCAAATTCAAGCGATAGCGGAAGTTCTTTCACTATTATTATCTGCATTGGATTCTATGTCAACAATCAGTTCAAATGGAACTTCACATTGAGGCATCTTTCTTTTAGACGATCGTGGGCATACTTATAGGTTCTGTTACTGGTCAATGATTTCAAAGCGTAACGATCACCTTCAAGTACATCAGTTATTTGAAATGGACCTTTATTTTTCGGATCTAATTTCGTTTAGTTTCGCTCTTAGTTTTGCATAAGAACCAGGTCACCGATATTCAATTTGACTAATTTCTAATTTAGCCTTGTTACTGTCAAAACGCGACTTTTCGTAATTACAACTTCGTTCAATGTTGTGGGCTGCGTCTGCGTGCTGTTTATTGTACTCATCACGCGTTCTACCTGACCGTTGCTCGGCTGGAACCTGTCGCGATTAGCTGGTGTAGGTGAATGTTATGCGGACTAATCTACATTCGCGATTTATTTTCCAAAAATGTGAACAAATATGAGTTTATGGAAAAGTAACTTTAAATCTTACACAATAAAGGCCAGTTTATATTACAACTTAAATCATTTTTTTTTTATAACTTATTAATAGTCACTCTGAAATCAATTTAATTACATTTAAAATAAAGCTGATATTTGTTTAACTTGAAATAATATTAATTTGAAACATACGTTTGAATAGACTTTACAATATTCTTTAAATTCTTTATTACGAGCAAAGCAACGACCTTGAACTGCTATAACGCGAGAGTGGAAATATATCTGGCATCGTATTCTAATTTAACTCTCGATAAGGTAACACTCAAATCATAATTTAAAATATCAGAGCCTATCATTACGTTATGCGGCATAAATTCATCTGGTACAATAAGAAATGACAAATCTAAACAAAATCCGTCAATAGAATAGAATTCCTCGTATAGAATTTGCTGTTAATCTTATGTTAGCAACGGAACGCTCCTTTGCTTAACGAGAGAACACTTAGCACCACTATCGAAATAAACAATGTACGACTCACCGGATTATGTTAGCTCTCCGCGTACATCTTGGACTTGGCAGTAGTTGATTGTTCGTTCCAGGGCCGCGCCGCTCTCACTGCTGGTGTTGCTACTGGCTGCTGCGTTGCTCGTCTTCAGGCAGCGAGGTGCGATGTGGCCTCGTCCTCCAAAGCAGAAGTACGTGACATTCTTCTTAAGATCCGATCCCGTAGGCGTAGTGGTAGAAGTTGTCCTTTGTGTAGCAGGCGCCTGACTGCTTTTACGTAAACGACAGTCGATTGCTTTGTGGCCCATCTTATGTATGACAATAATTGCATTGGAACGGCGCGTTGCTTGCTTGCTTTGTTTGTTTAGCGTCCAAAGAGGCGTTGACGACGTGTCGATCATGTTTTCTCTTCAACGAAAATGCGTTTAATTCTTGAATCAACTTTGTTCTCGTCTTGACTTCCGTTGTAAAAGCTGGTCGGTTGATTCGACCATCCATTTTCGATAAGTGAGCAAGTACATACGATATAGCTATTTCATCGCAGCTCATGTCCTTCCATTTAGCTAGGAGTGACGTCATTAAAACGGCTCGCGTATGCAGCTAAATTTTCACCGTCGTTTTGTTGGCTGTTGTTGGCGTTAATTATAGTCGCTGCATAGGTATCCGCACAATCATATTGTGCTAGGAACAGGTTTTTGAATTGGTTCCACGTCATACCAGTATGCGATACTTGAGAAAGCCATGTCGATGCACATCCTTTCAGAGATTTGCTAAGGGCAATAATCAGCGCGCCTCCTTTCATGGGATGTTCTGTGAGGCAAATGTCCACCGTCGAGCTCCAAGAACGTGGATCGACGTCTGGTAGGTCCAGGTTGAACTCTGGGAACTTGATTGAAGTTTGCTTCGGCGTTGATCCTCGGATAGCTTCAATCATGCTCATGGTAATTTGGTTTTGCTGTTCGAGGAACTGGCGCCAATAGATATCGTTGGGAGGCGTCCGAGCTGATCCCACTTCTGATGACGACGCGAGCGTGGGCGTTGCGATAACAGGGCCATCATCATCATTTCTTGGTACGGGTTCCATGAGGAAGGTGGGTACTCGGGCAAACCAGTAAAACGTAGGTTGAAGCACAAATCACAATCACGTTTATTTGATAATTTACAATGAGTCAATGACTTTATGAATAATGAGAACCAAAGGCTTGTACGGTGAACGTGACAGTTTCGATCGTATGCTCTCAACTTTAAAGCCTAAACTACCGCAAATCGAATGCCGCCCTTTTTTCAAATCGACTCTGTGCACGTATAGAAAATGGCGCGAAATTATAGCGCCCCCTACCGGCGTTAACCAACCTACCCTAATCGATCAACCAATGAGAATTAAGTTACAGTTTGACCAATATTACGAAATCAACGGGTAGTAGTATTTTGAATATTTTGATAATGTTGTCGTCTTGAAATTGCTTACGACGACATATATATATAGAAGTAGTTTTTAAATCACGAATGCTAGACAAACAATGTTTTATACATGTAAACATTCAGTGTATGTATAATTATGATCATAAAATAATATTGTAATTGGGGTGTTAGGTGGTGTGTGATAATTCCAGGACATGTGGTATTCGTTTCTAGTCTTGCTTTATATTATATTAGCGACCCGGCCCTACTTCAGAAACATCAAGATGTCTTTATTATACAGGGTTATTTTAAATTGGCTAGCTAAACTGAGACGCGATTGTTCATCATCATCTACATCAGCCTATAGCAGTCCACTGCTGGACATTGGCCTCTCCTATTGCACGCCATTCAACTCGATTTTCGGCAACTCTCATCCAGCTGCTACCAGCCATCCTGTGAAGATCGTCGCTCCACCTAGATGGTTATCGATATCTAAACTTGATAAAGCAAAAAGTTTTTTTTTTGTGTAGGCATCGACGGCAGTTATTATAGTCACTTGAAATATCAGTTTAAAAAATATGTCTTTTATTGTGAAAACTTCATAGACGTGATAGGTATCGATATTTAAACACGATAAAACATATGACAACAATTTTTCTCAACTCATACTTCAAGTTACAACACTAAAAATAGCCGTTGACCTCGCAAAAAAATCATCAAATCTTTATATTTTTTATCCGTGTTCATATACCAAGTGTGTTCAAGTAAAAGCAGTGGTGGCCAAGTGGTAATGGCTACGAGTGACGAGTTGTAGGTTGCAGGTTCGAACCCAGACAGGCGCTTTACTTTGTGTAAATTATTTCATCACCACTGCTCTCAAAACGGAAGGAAAATATCGTGATGAAATCGGCATGTCCTAGAACCAAAAATTCGAAGACATGTGACATTTGCCAACCCTCCCTGGGCCCGCGTGGTGGATTACGGTTCACTCGGAGAGGAGGCCTGTGTCCCAGCAGTGGGAACATTATAGGCTGATTATGTATGTATGTATTATGTTCATATATCGATACCCATCGCGTCTGCGGAGTTCAGCTAGTCAGTTTAAAATAACTCTGTATAAACAACAACGTAACCAACAGACAACTGTGTTAACAATGTATAACCCTTTCAGAATAAATTCTCTAAATGACAGTGAAAACCGAATCAAAATCCGTTGAGTGGTTCAGAAGAACTAAGCGGTCACACAGGCAGACACTAAAAGCACCTTAAATTTGTTTCATACTATTTCTAAATATTGAATAACTTATAGAATTGGTAGGTACAGTCACGAGTACCAATATATCAACACTTGGCAACTTTCAACTGCGATTTTTTCGAGAAATAACGAATGCAACGTTGAAATATGACACATTACATAAACCTATGGGTTCGAAAATGCTATGTTGGTAACAACATAAAATTTCATTAAAAAATAAAGGAGTAAATCGCTTTTGAATAAAGCCGAGTGTATACATACTTTTGCTCGTGACTGTACTGTCTGACGCCTTGAACAGTTAACCTTAGTACTATCCTTGCATCAGACTACTTAATCACGACACGAGCACGATATGGCATGAGCTATTCTCGTATGGCTTGGCGCTCGTGTCTACTCACGAGAGAAGTCTTTCGAACACGTTTGTTTATCAGTAGATATTTTAAATATTTTTTTCAAGGAAGGGTACACTCCCCCAGGGATAGGGGCTAAGCTTACGGTATCGGCGATCTCTAGGGATGGCGAAAGTCAGAAAGCAGTCGGTTTGCATAAAATTCTTACATTCAGTTAAACTGGGAGCCAAGAATGTTTGAAAAGGCTGTGTAAATGAATGTTTTGTCAGCAAATATGGCTCCTGTACACACATAATTATAGATCCTTGACATTCATCACTCAATTAAGTCTACACATAATGTACACAATCTATTAAGATTGCTGGCTTTCTGCCCGCGGGTGCCATTACACCCTATTCCCCTCGTTGACTTAGAATTTGCGTGGGATCAGGGCACCTGATAAACTTTGTTTTTCTTTCATTGCCAGATTGCCAGTTTCGTTTATGTTAAAAACTTACGCTTCGGATTATACTTTCGAATCGATTCATCATTGAGAAAAATAGAAGCCCGTACTAAGGAAGAAAATTGTTCCTTAAAACAAAAGGTGGATTTTCTGGATTTAGGTACTTAAATATGATTTATTTTCTGTGTTTACAAGTAGGATCACAATGGGTAAAGATTACGAAAACATTATTCGTATTATAAACGATGAAAATATCGACACAAGTATCTATCAAGTAAAGTATTATAAGTAGGTACTACAAATTGAACATTCCGAACTCTCTCCAACAATTAGGTTAAAGTAATTCTGCAATATATAAATCTTTTCTCGAGTCCTTGTTAAATTATTAAATACGTGTTCGGAATATATTAACACAACTTATTATAGGAAATAACGAAGTCGTACTTATTAAGCAGGTTCTCGAGACTTCCTTATTTATAGAGTTAAATGAAAGTAGACTTAATGCAAAAGTGCTTATACGTGAGTTGATAGGAACATTACCATTACCATTACTCTTATTACTTGAGAGTTACCACGGTATGTGTATACATACCGTGGTAACTCTCAAGTAATAAGAGTAAGTGCACCTGCCATTCAAAACTTTGAATACATTTTGCACTGTAGCACCTACTCTAGCGCTTATCTTTAATAGTTGTATTGAAGATGGGGAGTTTCCTGACCTCATGAAAAATAGTAAAATAATACCTTTGTTTAATCGGGTAGTACATCAGACCCTACAAATTATAGACCTATTTCTGTACTACCTACCTGTAGTAAATTTTTTGAGAAAGATAGATCAAACGCAAAGATTTTTTAATAAACACAAATTATTACATAGCAAACAGTTCGGTTTTACAAGGGGTCGTTCAACTACTGATGCCGCCGGCGTTGAACTTATAGGACATATTTATAATGCATGGGAAGACAAATGCGATGCCTTGGGCATCTTTTGTGATTTGTCCAAGGCATTCGATTGCGTTCTTCACGAAACTTTAATCAGGAAACTCCGCCACTACGGGATCCGGAACGCTGCTCTGGATCTTCTTACTTCATACTTGAGTAAGAGGATTCAGAGCGTTGATGTTAATGGAAAAAGATCCCCGGATCTATAGTAACAATGGGAGTCCCACAGGGCTCAATTCTTGGTCCTTTCTTGTTTCTTATTTATATGAATGACCTGCCGTACCTCATAAAGGATAATCATGATATAGTGTTGTTTGCAGATGACACTTCACTTTTGTTTAAACTTAAACGTCAGCAGCAGGCTACTGACGATGTAAATAGCGCAATCTCTAAAGTAGTCCACTGGTTCAATGTTAATAATTTACTTCTAAACGAGAAAAAAACCAAATGCATTAAGTTTACGTTACCTCACGTTAGACAGGTGAAAACTAATGTGTTGATAAAGGGCGAAGAATTGAATCCTGAAGACAGCACAGTATTCTTGGGCATAACTTTGAATGTTAAGCTTCAGTGGGGTCCACATGTAGACAAATTGTCAAAAAAGCTAAGTTCCGCAGCATACGCTGTTATGAAATTAATGTTATGACTGTGCCTTCTCAGTATATTTATGAAAAACTTTTATATGCCCATAAAAATATAAAATTGCTTAAAAAATACAGTGATATTCATGATATAAATACTAGGAACAAACACAAATTTGTTGTACGTACAACAAGGCTCAAGAAAATAGGTGGCTCGTTCAGATGCCAATGTATACGCTTCTACAATAAAGTTCCAAGCCCCGTTCAAGATCTAAGCCTTAATAAATTCAAATCATTCATTAAACGTAAGTTGTGCCAGAAAGCCTTTTATACGGTTAAGGCTTATATCGAGGACAAAAAGGCTTGGGATTAAGCTGCTTCCAATTTTTACATATTGAATGATTTAATTTTTTTGTTTTGTTGTTGTTTTTTTTTTTATATACACTTTGACATTAATGAATTTGATATATACTATGACATTTGCGTACTTTGTAAAGTATTCTATTATTTTAATTATTGTGAATGTGAAGACTATGTGGGTAATTTTATTTTTGCTCTGTTCTGTTAGTTTTTGTCATGGTCTGGCAGTTTGAGTAATTAATGTGGCCTACCCAAATGTCCTTTCTTTGGTATTGTTCGTCGAATCGTCGAGCTCTTTAAGTGTTGTGTTGAGCTGCACGATTTCTGACAAATGCGTGCACTGACTGGACAGGTCCTCTGAAAATGTTTGGTTCTTTCTTCAAAAAACCATCTCAGACATGGTCTTCATATGATCTGACCAAGATTATGTCTGGACTTTAAAAGAGACTGTGACCTCTGAGTTTGTTTCGGCCTTTCTTATTAGACTAGTCAGATAGGAAACGCCGACCTCATCTAGTTTTAAAATATAATTGACGTGTAAAAGTGTTTGTACAAACCTTACTTACAAAATAAAATCATTTATCATTTTATACCTTGGTTGTCAAAACTGTTGCCTATTTTAATGTCAACAGTACAACAAATGGAGGTGTCATCAAGAATTGGCACGTAGCACACAACTCATCCGTGCATTGCCCTAACATTCTTACAGCGTATGAAGTTGTTGACCCTGAATATTTTCCCGACAACAATAAGCAATACACCACTTATTTTACACACGTTGGATGATATTTATACAAGTTGGAGCCAAAGTAATGTCATAATATGAATGTGCAATAATTTGTGCAAATTGCGTCAGAATGTTATTGTAATTTCACATTTCACAGATAGAGAATTAGTTGACAATGCGATGGAGCGGTGTACACAGCTCAGGCAACGATGGAGATTTTGAAAAACCAATTTCCAGGCGGCGCGATCTCCTGTTTTGGCGATTTGAACTGGCTGGCCAGATCGCCAGATCTGCAGCGCTAGACTTCATCTCTTGGTGCTCTTTGAAATCTCGCGTTTATCATAACAAACCATGGAAGTCTTGAAAACCCATATTGAAGTCGAAATCACCAATTTGGAGCCAGAGGTTTTGCAAGCAACAATTTAAAATGCCGTGAAACAAGCACAAATGTGCATCAAATCAGGAGGTGTTCATTTTTTCGACTTTATGTCATGTATTTTACATCTTTATATAAACTTTACGTGAAAACAGAGCCCAACTTTTTTCCAAAAAGATGGCAGCCAATTCACATTATGACATTACTTTTGCCCCACCTTGTCATATTATAATAATGATTCACAGTGATCACAAAATGATGGCCGTAATTCTAGTTTAAAATAATTGCCACATTTGCAACTCATTTTTTTATGCGAAAGTTTGTATGTTTGAATTATCATTTTAAACACCACGAGGGCTTAAGAGATTTAGATGTAATTTGGAACACATATCACACGTCGATTTAGGACAAGGAACTAGAAAACGTTACTTTAATACCTAACATAAGTAATAACAGACTATTATGAATTTCGCAGTTAGCCATAACATACCAATATAAGAACCTAAAGTTACTGATTCAGGCGTGTAATCGATATGTCATGAAGCGCTAACCCAGTTATCGTAACAAACTGAGTTCAGCAGCAACGAGCTTCATATCAATAGAGGATTTCTCACAATGTAGAAATAAATGGCGCAAGAATGAACATATTTAGCAATGAAAGGCAAGAGATGTGTTCAAAGCTAAAGTCAAGCACGGAACCAATGTAGGGGAAAAATTGTTCCAATGTTTGTGTCAAGTTAATTGCCAGAAATGGGTGGAGGTAATGAGCAGAATGCGCCGACTTGCCTGAACTTTGCACTAAGCCGTGTCACACTCTCGAAAATTTGTGTAGCAACTGACACCCAAGTAACTCAGAGAAATCACATAGCAATTTGCATAACGAGGCGCATACAGGTGCTCTAGGCTCTTTGAAGCGCTAATTCAACGCAACTGCAAATGAGCAATGCTATCCTTCATTAAATTAGCAGCGCAAGGCACAAATATCTTGGATATTGACTGCAGAATAACACTCCATTGAGATCCGTAACAATAATATGATGAAAAAAAATCTACAGTCCATTGGAATACACTAATGGATATTGATTGAACAAAATAGACTTTATAATCTTTAAAATAAGATAATGAGAGTCAATATTAAAACTTCAGCACAAGTTTCCACAAAAGAATTGGGTGATTTAATGCCGTCAGTAAATTCACTTAATTAGACCGTTTAATGTAGATTATTAAAATCAGCCGCTGCGTTCACAAAAATCTGTAATAATGTACAAAGAACGTGGCGGATTGGAACATTTTCCAGAATATGTACTTAAAAAGCCGCGCTACATTTTAGCGAGGCGTCGAAATCTGTTATGTAAATATGAGACCGTGGAACCGGAAAATAAGTTTGGTGTTGTGCCCTTTTGATTTGCAGCAACAGCCGGCCAGCATGGAGCCGGGGTAGGGGCCCGGAGCGCCGCGCCGTGCCGCGTCGTGCCGTGCCGTGCCGTACCGCGCCGGTATTAGGCGACGTAACAATTTTGTTTGTGCACAACTCGCCACTTTATGTATAGTAATCAAACCACCATCCTCCATTCATTTATCTCGCGAGCGGCCAACGATGAAATGTAGATGAGGCCTTTCTGATATAAGCTCCAAGTATTTTGTACATTTACTTTATAATTATATACTGCGGGGAATAAATGATCGGCTTAAATTATTACAGGCACCGTATCCGATAATATTCAGCACGATGATTCATTAGCACATAATATTTAAATGTCAATGGCGAGTGATTTATGTAAGCGATAAAAATCTCAAATGGACAGATTGGTAAGTACTGAAATAACATTAGATTTTCCTCTGGACGAAAGAATTGCTCGGAGCTCGAGTAAAAGCTGGAAGTATTTCTGCCTGAAAATGATAAGTTATTCTGATAAGATTTTTCTTCAATCAATAGTCTATGTCTGGCTGTGATATGAGCGAAACATTCTCGAACTGCCCGCCTGCGGTCTACAGAGCTGTATTACACTGTACTGTTAATGATCTTATACGTTTCAGAGAGAGCTATGTGGTTGTTATTCTATTTTGTATTTATACAATAATTTAATTTTGATTACAATATACAGGGTTATTTTTCAAAGACCAGCCAAATTTAAGGATGTGGTACAGACCATCAAACTGAACAACTTTCTCCGTGGCACCAACATCGTAATTGCGAATAAAAATTCAGCCGTCCCATACATTTAGGTCGAGTAGGTATTGAAGTTTTCTATGGGACAGAGGATAAAATTTTCGCGATTACGCTATTTGTCCCATGGAGAAAGTTGTTCAGTTTGATGGTCTGTACCACATCCTTAAATTTGGCTGGTCTTTGAAAAATAACCCTGGATAAGCCAACATTAAAATACATATAGTATGTACAAGTGCGTAATAAGAATAATAAAGAAGGGAAGAGACCATGAGGCATCAAAAAAAATTGTCCGCATCTCTGGAGAAGTACCCAAAAGGCTGACAGCATTGCCACGTTAGATGGCAAAATATACAATACTGGCTTCTCTTCTCTTCTTCTCTTTCTCTTTTTTTTTGTTTCTGATCGACTCCTAAGGCAATATAAATATAAATATGGCTATAGACTACTTAACATGACGCTAGGACGTAATGTTAAGTAGTCTATAGCCATATTTTTAGCGCGTTCAAACAAACTAACTTTTTAGCTTTATTATTAGTATAGACAATATTTTATCTTTCTACTTGATAAATAACAAAAGATTCGTCTTCAAACATCCCTGAAAATACAAGCCTTATAATAATATTTTACAACACTACTTCACCTTGGAGAGATCGAACAAGTAAATTCCTTAAGTTACTAACTTAATTCCACAAGTGCGGCCCTACGCTCCGGGAATACCCTATTGTGACACAAAATAGTGTGCGCACTCCATAGACATTTTGACAGTTGTTGAATAAAAAAAGTTGAAATACTTAGTAGGTAAAAAGTTTTTGAGGAAAGTGTTCACAAAGAAATATACAGACGCGCTTTATTTCCGTATAGCACCGATGTGATGCGTGCCACGACTCTAGCACCAAGTTATTTTTCTTATTATTTAGAATATTTTTACTTATTGTCATCTTATTGCACATTTCTATGATAATACATAAAGAAAATCATATTTGTTGATATATGAAAACTGCTACCACCATTTCTTTGTGAGATTTCATGTAGCCACAGTTTCTTTTACGCTGTGATAAGTTCTAGAGCATTCGGCTTTTGGAATAAATCATACGTTCTTTTATAAGCCCAAGTAAAATATATAAGTACGAGTACCTAAATGTTACTGTAATACGTGTGCATTAGGTACATTAGGGGAGCTTAATACGATTACATTTAATTGGTATTAGTTACACTGATGCATAAATCCGATTGCAATTAAATACTTACGAGTCTAAACTGCTGCGAAATGAATTGCTTCGGTTCAGCAACATGAGGCTTGTTTTTAATTCCGAATTATATTGGAGCTAAATTGGTTTATATCGATTCATTTATCAATAACAGACGGAAAAAAAATCTAAAATCCTATCAGAGAGTTACAAAAATGGTTTTACAATCAGCTAAAAGCTACGTGAGTAATAGCTGGTCCGCGACACATGTCAATCTGCTTAATCGATGCGACGTTGGACATCTGTCAGGTTTCTTGTTATCGCGACCCTCATCTTTGAAGAAATTACGTTCGTGCATCCATGTCGCTGCCAACATGACACGCCCCGCGTATTCGATCGCTGGGCACGTTAATGTGCCCACATCACATCACCCCACGGTAACATGCCCCACATACGCCATTTGCACGTCACACTCTCATGTTTGTGTACGGGAGTATTATTTGCTGCTAATATTGCAAAGTTAATTATTAATACTTAAATGAAAGTCGATGATACTGTCAAAGGTTCGGCTTATGATACTTCTCGGTATTCGGGGAGCTTATTCGATTTAATATATGTTGTCAAATCTTATGTTAACTAATAGGATATTATTACTATCATATTATTGGTGGTTGTAGTTTTAGTGAATCGTGTTCTGAAACATAATCTGGCTTTCAGAACTCACGATTTATTCAGTATATGCTTTTCATTTACACAAAATATGAAATAAAACCAAAAAAAAAAATCCAACGCCTAAAGCTGTACAATGCTGCAAGCGTTTCCCTTTTGTGTCGTTGATTTATTCTACGTAACTCGGTAATTCTGTGTACCACACTAAATAGCTACTTTCCAGAAGTTACAATGTGAATAACCTACATTATTTAAATTTTAATAACTGAATAAATAAACATCCCGCGAAATGAAGTCTATAGACGAAAAAAATATGGAGACGAAAACAGTAAAGAAGCGGCTACAGTTGAAAAATATAGCTCATTAAGGAATGTTTAGCCAACCTAATTTAACTAGGGGCCTTAGACATCTCCGGGGAAATTACGAGCTTTGTGCGTATGTACTCGCAAAACTTTTAGGACGTCTTTGTTTAGAGTTTTGATGATCAAGAATTTCATTAGTATGGTCAACTATCTGTAAAAGTATTCACAAGAGTCGCTGGACTATGTTATGACCGTGTAACATGTGGCGCAACACAAAACGATAATTGTGTGCGAGGACCAGATAAAGGTAAATCGGTTAGGTATTTGAACGAATGAGACCGGTTCCCGGTAATTGTGCCTGTCGCGTGGACAAATGTGCTGTCCAACGTGTGCCAGATAGTCAGTCTAACTGCCGCCATTAGCCCGAGAGATAATCTTAAATTACTATCCGCACACTCAATTGTTGCGTCACGCCCAAATGTGCACTGTACTGAAATATTTGCGTTAAATAACAGCCTGCCGATACCGTGAGTGAACGCTAAGTGACATTTACGAATAGGTACGTTATTAATTAGAGCATAATGTAACTTATTACAATTACCGGAGTGTCAATCTTGATTGATAACAAACTAACGCGACCGTAATTAAGTGCGGAGGGGCGCGCGAACACTCGCGTGTTATAATTATTAACTAGACGAGCTCACGTCTCCCTCGTATTCCTTATGGTTTGCGACTAAGGGCGGATATGTCCCGACAAGGAGGCGCAAGATATAGATACAACCTGTTATCTTCACACGTATCCCCGTTATTTCGTGCCAAAGTACACTACTTAGAACAAAGCAAAGCGTAACTTAATATAAAGCATGTTGGGATGTCCACAAACTTAGGGCGAGTTTCAAAGACGATCCCTTGAGTCTCCTTTATGCAAATCTCGGGTAATTTCTTTGGTGAGAGTCACACGGGACCCTTTGCCAAGATTGCGTTGACTTTTCAACCGTGCGATACCTACGTCTTGTTTTATATTATAGTATATTATTAGTTTACATAGGCGCGTTACGTCAAAACTAGAAACAGGTCACCCGAATAGATGGCTGATAAACATTTAGTTTTGCCAAAATGAGTTAAGTCACCATTTACTTTTATTCGAATTTAACTATTTATTTATTTATTGTATTGGTATTGTTTTTTATGTTAATCTACTTTGTCCCACTGCTGGGCAAGAGTGAATTATAAGAATATTATCTTAACAAAATCATATCGCACAAACACACACAGAGACACACACAGCTGAAACGGGTAGGAACCTGTTTCAGCTGTAAGTTTAACGGCTATATTAGTATTTCCCTACTAAGTATTTCTTTACTGGTACTTATTTGCGTTTTCACGGCTTCTCAGACTGCCCGGAACAACTTTACATAAGGTAATCTACCAAAAATTTCATAACTATATACACACATTACCAGGCCGTCGCATACCAACGCCGTTGGCCACCACAACACAACACCACAATGGCTCTACAAGTTTCTCGGTGTAATTCCTTAGCGTTGGTCGAGACGTGCAGAGACGTGGGTAAAATATTAGTCTCGATTGATTCTTTGAGCTGTTAACTATGGGACTGAAGATGTTCAGGATACAGAGAAATGGAAAAAAGATATTGAGTATAAAACTATAAGTAGAACAAAATCCATGAGTTTCGTGATGGAAATTAAATTTTTATATTTACAAAATGTTTGCAGCGTCCCGCGGTTTCACCCGCATAAATGTCGATCCCGCGGGAATATCAGAATAAAAAGTATCCTATGTGTTACTCTGATATACATATAAGCTATGTTACTGTGAAGTTTCATCAAAATGCGTTGCGTTTTGCGTGAAAGAGTAACAAACATCCATCCATCCTCACAAACTTTCACGTTTATAATATTACTAGAATGTTTCCAAGGGCGAATTCCACCAAACTTTTATACCTAAAATAAGTCTTATCCTAGTTACTAGAGCTGTCAGACGTCAGTTTTATTCCACGGACAAAATATATGTGACTTTGGTGAAATCAGCCCAATGGAAGAACACATTTTATACATAAGATTACTAAAAGTTTTGGTCTTACTAAGATAAAAATAGGCTTATTCAGAGGGCAACAATATTGGCTAACATTTACATTACGAAAAGGGTTCACATTTCCGTAACTTAAAAAAAAAGTTTATCCATTACAAACAAACAATTATCATTTACATTTCTATCTAAATTCACATTCTTGATCGTTTTCTCCTATTCTCTGTCACAGCTATATACCTATCTTCTTTAACAAATGCGTAACTTCCGCGTACTTAACTTACTTTAAATCACCCAAAATGTAGGTATATAAAACTTACTTACAGAAAGTAACTTAACGTAAATACTTACTTGTAAGTGAGTATCTCATTATAGGAGATAAGTTCATCGACAAATGATTACGAGGTTCCGGAAACTTTGCCTACCTTGTTAAATAATGTAAACATTCTCAATGTTTACATTATTTAACAAGGTAGGCAAAGGAAATGTGAGTAAACTTTAGTTCCGAGTAACAGAAATAAGGAATCAGTCGCTATTATTAAATAATTGGAAAGAAATTGACCTTGCCACAAAAGAAAAAAAAAACAATTTCGTATACCATTGTATACTATGTATATGAGAATGAACAAATCTGCCTTGTTCGCCATAGCAACAAGATTCATAATTAATTATATTATAATATCTTTAGAAGAAAATCTTTCTTTAAGAGAAATGTTTGTTGGGACGACTACGAAATACGAGAATAATTTAGCGATAATGTAATAACTGTGATTATTCGTTTCGTTTCGGGAGATATTATTCTGAACGGAGTAATACAAAATATTAGTCCATTCGATAGACAAGTCGTCTTTTTTCTATCGATTGAATCTGGTTAGATACTATTGGAAAATATGGGAAAACATACTTTCCAACTCCTTTTTACTAAACAAAATGTTAAAATGAAAAGCGCCATTTCAACATCCCTTAAATCATAATTGTAATATATCATACATCACGTAAATCAAACTTACAATACCTACAGGGAAATAATCTACTACACAAATGAATGTAAGTATTTCTCTTGTACAAAAACCATACAAATACCGGCTGACTTTTCTTACCGTCAGACAAAAACATGGTACAAAAGGTGAACGGAGAACAGAAATCTCGTTTTTTCCTTTTTTTTTTTAAAAAGCCTAAACTGAAATTAACCTATCACTAAATACTATTACTTATTTGAAGTAAACTTTTCATATAAAATCTAACTATCCAACTAGCCTGAAATGTCCAAGTGCAGGGCAAAGGCCTCCCTCTCCCACACAATTCTGTCTTTTGCCAGTCCATAAGGTAGGAGTCAAGCTCGTCCCGCCATCTTCGTCTTGGGCTGCCGCGATGGCGTCGTGCGTTTAGGGAGGCCCAATCGGTGGTTCTTGTAGTCCAATTGTCATCTGACATGCGGCAAGCATGTCCGGCCCAGTCCCACTTAAGTTTAGCGGCTTTCTGGGTAACGTCCGTTATCTTGGTTTTGGCGCGCAGTATTGTGTTCCTTATGCGGTCAGAAATCCGAACCCAAAATATATAAAAACAAAAAAAAAAAAACAAATATATCGACAAATAATATCACCTTATAGCCACCCGGCTCTACGCGCGAAGTTATCAATGAATACGTAGTGACATTCAATCCTTTAGTTGAAGCCATCGGCCGGCCTCAATCAAAGGATTGAATTTTATTTTTTGTAAAAAAAAAAAAAGGAGATTTCTGTGTCATAGGCTTCTAACATACACTGTTTTTGTGCAGACGGTAAAAAACTGAACCTGTTTATAGGTTATTAGATGAAAATGTATCATATTCTTATCTACCTACAAGCTACACAGACAGATATATATTTGCATATAATCACACATTAACATGTGTAAATGAAAAATGGAGAAAGTAGTCGGATGTAATAACTTACATCCGTCTACTTTCTCCATTTCTTCTTGCGTCGTTTCTCCTACAAATCTATTCTCCTCTACGCCTGGTGGGAGGCGTCTGCTTAGAATTGGAGGTAGCCGAGGCAACTGATTTAATTAGGTTAACTACGTCGACGCTCATACATGATAACCCGTCGCCACTAACGTGACACGTTGTAGCCAAGTGTGCCTCCAACCTCCAATTAGTACAGATGCAGTTATATTTATTGTTATTAGTCGAAACAGAGGTAACTTAGATGATAATTGGTACTGACCTAATTCTGCCAAGCCAAGATGTCATAATCCTAGAACTAAAAAATCCAAGACATGTGACATCTACCAACCCGCACTGGGGCTGCGTGGAGGACTGCGGGTAACTCTTTTTCGCAGGTAGGAGGCCTGTGATCCAGCAGTGGAAAAATTATAGGCTGATTGTGCGAGGTATAAAGTTGCAACTTGATTGCAATCAAAAGACATCGATCGTTGGACCAGATTGTTGATTCAGATCGATCCATTCACTCATTCAGGCTTCCATCCTCATCTATTATAACTCCACATACTGCTGACCACTCTTACTGCACGCCAGAGCAAGTTTGATCCTCAGCCATTCTCATTCATAAATGTTTGTAAATTACTAATAATACCTCATAGTGAATTAATTCAAATTAAAGCATTATTAACATACCTACAAAAAAAATATATAACCACATTCACATTTCAAATCTATTGCTGTCCCACATTCCAGGAAATAAATCATTAAAATTGTACACGATGAAGCTATATTAATTTCATTCGTTCAAACGAAGCGAGTACAGACACCTAATTCATAGAAATGGACAAAATTTTTTTTTTATTAAAAATGCTGCCCCTCTCTAGGGATTTCTCCTGTATCGTGGGTGCATTTACAAACATTTAAATTCACATACACAAACAGCCAGACCCGGAACAACTACTTGTAGGTCATACAAATATTTGTTCCGTGCGGGAATCGAACCCGCGACACGCAGCGCAGCAGTCATTACATTACGGTAAAATAAATAACCGTTTGTTGATGTGCTCAAAGAATTCTCGTCATTATATAATTTTGTAAAATCAATTATAACATATACCAAAACAAACATAATCATAACAAAATTACGAGTACCGTTCATGTTTAATATCAATGTAATAAAAAGTAGCAAAATAATGAATAATTTATTCGTTACGTACGTATTTTGGTACAGCTATGAAAGTTATTTCCTTTGTCTCTTTCATAAATGGAACACTAATATAGAGATATATATATACTTTACAGCTTCTGACTACTGCACTGAAAGTGCCATCATATAATATGCTTTATATTACACCTCTTTATGTATTATGCCGTATTATTCATGGCCACATAAACGCATGAACTCGACTCTGCACACCACGCCAATTTCGGGGACAGTAAAAATTACGCCACAATATCTTTTATGTCATTACTTCCATCTTTTATCATATTTTTACTAGGAAAATAGATAACTTCATGAATTTTAGATGTAGGCAAAGTCCAAAAGTGGTCTTCTGAACTTTCCACGAAAGCCAAACTAGGGTGCTTTATTTAGGAAGAACAGAGATTAGCACAAACTTTGGTAGGATTTTAATTAACTTTAGGTAGAAAGAAGACTGATGTCACAATTCATAACTAAGAGAATCTTTAGTAAATTATATTGAGCTGGTTCTTTACTTACATAAGTATTTTATTGGTTTATGCTCCATTTGTAATACACAGGCAGGTGGCAGGGACATTGACGCACAACCATAGATTCAGCACATATTTCTGTACACCTGCGTTGAAATTTTTCGTCGGTTATAAACAAAATATTTGTTGTTCTATACATTTTGACCGCGTAGGTATTACTTTTCTATGAAGCAGCAATTTGTTTTTTTTTTTTTTGAAATTGCGCACATAATTAGCCAATCATGTGCTCAATTCATGGTTTCAGTTTGCGCATCGATGTCCCTGCCACCCTGTATTATGTTTCCTAACGAGAGCTAACTTTTCTCTCAATAAACAAATAAGTAATTCTAGCTCGCCATCCACGTCAGCGTCTCAATTACACGATAAAAATGTCGTCCTCATCTACACTGGCCTGCAAAACAAAAGTATCACACTTTTAAAATTGGAATACAGTAAAACGGGGTGAATAGGAATGCAGGGGTAAATCGGGCCGAAACTTTAAACTGGATTTGTACTTTAAAATAATATAGTTTGCTGCAAACAAGGACACTTAATCTTTAATTAAGAAACAGTAAACACATTACAGTCTTTTCTGGCAACAAACTATATTATTTCAACGTTGAAATCCATTTTAAATTTTCGGCCCGATTCACCCATGCATCCCGATTCACCCCGTTTTACGGTAACTTCTTAAGTACACAAGATACACTTTCGAAATAAAAAGGACTCGAAAAAGTGTTTAATTTTGTATATAAAAAACTTCATAATCGAGAACCTTTTTTAAGAAATGACTGAAAGAGCTTTAAAATCAAAAATAATCCTTTTCGAATTACAATTTTACCATTCATTCTTTTGTTTCTGTTTTCAAATTTTTTCTTGATCGATGAGCCTTGTTACAAAAGCGAAGTTAGACAACAGCACATAAATTTTATTTATCATGCCTCTTTCACCTGAAGAATGTGCTAGGATCATAACTTTTCTGGAACTAGGCATCAGTATGCGTCGTACTGCAAGAATGGTGGGTATGACGTTACGAACGGTCCAGAAGGTGAAGCGAAGGTACGAAGAGACTGGAAACCATCTGAAGAGACCTTGTAATGGCAGACCCAGGTGTACTAGTGCCCGAGAAGACCATTATATTGTTTCCACTGTGTTGAGAAATCGCCACCTTAATGCATTTACACCTTAGTCCAGCAACAGCTTCTTCGGACCCGAAGGGACTACATTAGTGACAGTACAGTAAGAAGAAGACTTGCTGAAGCAAATCTGGAGCCCCGAAGACCAGCAAGTGGCCCCAAACTCGAGAGAGAGCATCGAGTAGCGAGACTGCGATACGCCCGTGAACACATATAGTGGGATGAAGAAGAGTGGTCAAGAATTTTGTTCACAGATGAGTCTCGATTCTCACTTTACACTTCTGATGGAAGGCGAAGTATGTACAGGTGGCCTGGTGAGCGATACCTTCAAGACTGCTTCTCAGAAAGAGTCCAGTACGGTGGAGGCAGTGTACGTGTATGAGCTGGCATATCCTCAGAAGGTCGCACAGAGTTAGTGGCCATAGAAAATGGCAATCTAACTGGGGAAAGATATACCCAAGAGATTCTCAACGACTATGCAGAGCCGTATTTAGCATGCATTTTGGGTGATGGATCGATGCTAATGCGTGATAATGCCCGGCCACACACGGCTCAGGTCGTGCAAGAGTATATTCAAGAGGTTGGTTATCAGCGTGATGGCTTGGCCGTCAAGAAGTCCTGATCTCAACCCGATTGAGCACGCCTGGGATGAGGTAGGGAGGTGAACTAAATGAATTCAGGGAACTAAAACAGGCCCTGATTGAAGAATGGGAGAATATGCCCAACATCGGCTCCGTAACCTCGTGTTCAGTATGCCAAACCGGCTCGAAGCTGTAGTCAGAGCCCGAGGAGGCAACACCAGTTATTAAAATTAAATAACATATAAAAGATACTTATAAATGTTAATTGAGTTTTTTGACACTAAGCTAAAAATGGCTATTTTTATTGTTTTATCTTTTTTTTAAGTTAAAAATGTTACTAATGTATAGTTTACTAGTTTCAAAGAAAGCTAATAAAATTGGCTATAAAAAGTTTTTTATTTAAAATAAAAAACTTTTTATAGCAAATTGTATCAGCTCTAACTTCTTAGAAAAAATTTTAATTTTAAAAGTGTAGTAGGTAGTTAGTTTTGCAGGTGTTTGGTTTTTTTTAAATATTTTATTCGCATCCATTCACATTTCTTCACAACCTTTCCGAGTCCGCGTCTTCAGAAAGTGGATGGTATTCAGAGTCACTCATGCTTTTATTTGTGATGGGGTGAAGCTCCAAATTGCACAATTAAGGTTTACGGAAACTGCTGCAGAATAACGAATAAATATAATTCGCTACCCGATATAAAAATCCAATAAATGCTTCAATCTAAATTTTCCAGGAGAGCGCAAAACAGCTTACTATGTTTTTCAATGATTTTTTCTTGTTCATGTGCGTTCATTAACAAAAAAATTAACCATTACAGAACGTTTTAAAATGGTCAAATTGATTTACTATCTTTTATATTGCTTTTAAGATAGTAGATATGTGGGCTGCGGGTTGTTCGAAAGAGATACCGTGGCCCCTGGCACAGGCAACTGAAGGAACACGGGTGGGTTTTAGTCAGTAAAAGTCTGACACTCCCTTCTGCTCCGCCCAGAGCGGGAGAAATGAAAAAAAAAAAAAAAAGAAAGATAGTAGATATGTGATTCCCTTTCTAGTTTTGGCGTTATTGCTAACATTTTAACGCCGATGTGTTTTTACAATTCGATGGACTTGTAATGTAAAAAAAAAAATATTGTACTTATTTTATTGGCCTTCACTGGGTTTTCAAATGGCGCAGCTGTAATCCTAAAACTATTGCTTCGGCATACATCACTGCAAGGCTATCAATCTCACTCATTTGACTTTTACGCAGGAATAAGCAGCATGCATTTAAATCCAGCTCCATAGTCATAAATAGTCGTGGCTGGGTGTGAGATCGTCGGAGCGACACATAGTGATCGAGTTCATCTGTTGACCAGTGATCATTCATGTTTCATCGGCCGTCTGGTCATGCGTCAATGAGGAAGCGATAAGGTACAGTGAGCCGCAGAGATAGCTCGCCAAAGGAACATAATATTGCACATGCAATTCATTGCCGATCCGATAGTGCCCGGCGACAACACTTATGTACATGCACCTATACAAATGTAACCTACGTACGTATCTGTTCAATACATTTGGACGTATAGTTTAAATCTCGTACAACCTGTCCGTTTTGACACGGTAATCAAGATTGTAATGTTACACTGTGTGTTTACGTCACTTATGACTGTTAGCAGTATTTACTTCGTCGAAATCCTTTGTCTGTGTAATCATTATCATATTACATTCGAGCGTGTCAACACAACAGAGCGTGAAACTTTAAATATTAAAAAATTTAGCTAAATTAACCATGTTTGGAATATAATATAAGGTATTGTACTGTCTGTTCTACGCAGTTATTGAGTACTTTGAATATAATTTGGTTCGTTTGACAATGTTTGCGGAAACTTCTTCTGGGCGTGTCGATGGCAATCTAAATGGACTCGACCCAGAATTCGGCTACGTGTTTGGCGCCATCACTATAGCGTCCTGTAAAATGTAGCTGACAAGACATGCAGGACATGATATTCAGTGTCCCATCTTTTGTGGAACAGTACCACATTGACACTCCAAGGCCGAGTCGTCTACAAATCTCCACCTGAACAAGTTTTCCTTGCTTCGGCCAACCTGGGTCCGGAGTCTGTTTAAAGACTTCCAGGTTACCCAAAGCAATTCGTCTTCTAAAGAGAAATGCCAACATTTCAGAACTTTTATCTTGAGAGCATTCTGAATAGTATGGTTCCTATTTTGTTAATTATATGAAACTAGTTTAGGAAGATGCCTATCACGAATATAAGGTATTATAGTCAGGAGCTTCTAAAGTTTCCGAATTAAGATCGTAGTGGCCAAGGGCGCATACAGCTTTAGTTTATAGGGAGACCGTACAATGACTCCCAACTTGAAAGGCGCAAAGTTCTCTACAAAGTTTTTGTGTAATATTTAGTAAAAGCCTAAAATTCCCGCGGGGGCCATAGTTCCTAGACCCCCGCTGACGATGTCCTCGCGAGCAAATATTTAGCTTTAAAACATCACTTTGTATAAAACAAAAAAGAGACTGTATAAAAGGATGTCTCGTTTTATTTTTGGCACAACACTCCAATATAATTGGATTTATTTTTTCAACTTGCAAATGAATAACAATCAGTTTAAAAGGTCGTATGGACGGATATGCAGTGGGCCACGAAATTAATTTGTTGCGTCCTGGAGTTGTTGTTGCAAAATCCACAAATTTATTCATGGGGTAAGCTAAGTTTGCAGTTATGTATTTGATAAAACATTAAAAAGTTAACTTATTTATCAAATATTATAACGAGGCATTTATTAATCATAATATAATTATTCATAAATGGCAAAAGTTTCCTAACTCAATCTTGACGGTATGATTAGAATGGTCGTGTTTTTGGAAACTTCTATAATGTTATTTTATTTCATAATTAACTCTTCAGCCAAATGGAAACATCACAATCACACAAGAAATAACATTATTAAACCAAAATACGCAGACATCCAAGAATGATATCAACATCATACATATTTTAATTATCTGTCACAAAAAACATTACATTATAAAAGAGATGTGCCTTAACATGAGTGTTCACTGGCGGTGCAACGATACGGCAATGATGCGTGCCGAACCCTCACGGATGACGTCCGGCGTCTGACGTCCGGTGCCGGACGAGCGATGACGATAATCTGTGCCCGCGGGACTGCCTCGATGATCACTCACTTGTCATTCACGGCTTATTTGAATCCGTGGATATAGGAATCCCGATGAGAAATGTGTTGGCAGGTGTTCCGTTTCCTTTATTTTATCTTTCGTATTATCTCTCAGATATATGTTTTTTGTTAAACCGTACATCAAAATATAGCTCTTCTTGCAAGTAAGTTAAATGGGAATGGTTGTCTGCTTACAAGTGAAGGTGAAATCAGATGTAAGCTTTTCAGGCGATCCAAATCCTTTGTCATTATGTTATCAAATCTGTGTTCCTAAGTTTAACATTGATATTCCAAAGTTTCGATGAGATTGAAAGCGTCCTTGATAGATATTATAAGCAAACATAGTATCAAACTTTGTATGAATATTTACTCTCCTATTAATGTTAGTTGGAACAATAGTTTTGACTTACAACCAGGGTGCGTAGGGCCATAAGGATAAAATTTTCCTTCTGATGATTTCATTGGGATACAGGATAGTGAAACCCCGAACTTAATAACGGTAAGGGTCGGATGACAGCCTTATGTTTGTAGAGTACCTAACAGATGAGTACAGTCTACAACAAAACTATAATAAATACAAGCACCAACTTTACTCCGACAACATCAAACGCATATTCACATGCAGCATAAATATAGAAACGTCACGTGCAATATTTCCTGCAAACTTTATTATATGTGAAAGTGTGAAATTTTACAGAGCTCACTTGTGTTGTTGAATATACCCACAATAATGCGCAAAGTTTTGCTTTACTGGGTCAGGGGGCTTCTTGAGAGCTCGGCAACACGAATATACCTCCTGCGTATGTATGGAATAATTTTGAGATGTACACAACAGGAAATTACCTCTATGTAAACGAGAAACTTTTGTGTGTGGCTTTATCATTATCCCTAAAACACCCCTGGCATTTCTTGGGGTGAATAAACACTTTAAATAAAAACGGTGCCCACTTGACTTTTTATAGATAAAGAGTATTTGAGTCAACAGAGGTACCTTCTTAAACAAGACTAATTTCGCTAAACGAAATTACAACGAACATAAATTTTCTCGATTTTAAGAAAAATTTGGTATCGCACCTGTGCCACGTAGAAACGAAAATGAACGCCATTATCCCACACCATAATCTTAAATCACTTCGGCTTAGTGTTTCGATTACAGACAAAGGTTCGAAGGAAACCCACATTATGATGGTAGTTGAATAATTGTATAGATAAGTGGAATTGATGGCCTCCACTTTTGTTCCTGGCTAACCCTGAGGAATTTAGAAAATTCACTTCAATTTAGAAATAGAAAACTATTAAAGTGCTTTTCAATTTATGAATTCAGCTGGTGTAGCGGGTAACTGGCACTGCTTCATGAAGTACAATCACAGAACTGTACAACGTCGATAGAATATTAACAACTGATAAAAATAATATTGTATACTTATTGGTGATTTTGACATTATTGTTAGTTGTTTTGACATTATCAGTAGTTATTTCCATAATTTGCCAAATGTACCCAAGTTACACTAGTGTTTAGGATGTGCATGTTATTACTAACAAATTGGATTGTATGATCTGGATAAATAAATGATTATTATTATATTATACGTTCAGACTATCTTAATTACTCGGCGCCGCTTCGAGAGTATAGCTCGAGTATCTAATGGATGATTTGATTAGCTTAAGTGCTGTAATGTAAAGATATATGCTTACAATGTAGAGGAAGTAGGATACGCATGTTAACGTAACAATTTACGTGATCCTAAATATTCCTTGCGAGACTGTCTGAAAATAATTGTCACCCTTTGTTTATTAGGGGCTAATCTGTTTATTGGTTTTGCTCTTTCCGGGTTCAAAAGAAAAACTACTGGGTCAGAATCTGGGGACCCAATGGCCGATTTAGATTTTTAGCGAGAATGTGATTTTTAGACTATTTTTTACTACGACTATTTATTAGTACATTTAACTACAAAAAGATGTACAAACATCATAGGAACCATTTTATTGTTAACAACCTTTGTTACTATATAATATTGTATCCATCGAATAAACACGGTACAAAACATGGTGTACAATTTATTTTACTAAAACAAAGTAAACATTTTGTCCCAAAACCTCTATATACTTTACGAGTATGACCAAAACAATGCTGACAACGATAGCTCCAGAAATACAAACAAGACAAACAAGATAGGTAAACAATACTGACAACGTCATGCGACTTACATGTAATGACACGTAAGTATTTATCTTCATTTCATTGAAGAACTTCATCTCTTTGGGAATTAACGAATGAATGAAGAACTTTATCTCTTTGGGAACTGATGAATGAAGAACTTCATCTCTTTGTCAATCTTCTTCTTTTTAGGGCTAACTGTACCAATCCTAACTTCCATCAATTGCCACAAATTCCAATTAACTTTAAATAAAATCATCCAATAATGTGTTTAACAAATTAATGTGTGGCAATGTAGCCACATGCCATACATTTGTTGGCAGGAGGGAGTGCAGTACACAATGTGAACCGTGTGGAGCCAGCCGGGCGAGGCCGCCGACCGCGTGCAAGCAAACAGCGCAGCCCGAGAACCCTCTAGCTTTCCCTACTCTACTATTTGCCTTTCTACAGGTATCCTGTTTACCCTCTTCTGAAATGTATTACAATAATTTTGTGATGGAAATACCACATAACATCCCTATAAATTCTTTCATACACCTAAATATAACTGAACTCTAAGAAAGACACACCTCTTTTTTCTTTCTTATTCCTGCGACTACGAATATAACTTAGTTGTGCTAACAATCAGATTTATTGCTCCAACATGAACCACTTCATAATAAAATGCAAAGAAACGGTAGCAAAGGTTATTCCTGCTGAGAGACAGATGTTTACAAGCAATAAAAATTGTTGGATGGTTATTGAGCAATAAATAATAATAGAATCTGAGAGTCGGACCGGGCGGCGGCGACGACGGTGCGAACGCACACAACTTTTCTCGTTATGTCCTTTGGAGATGTTTTGAGATTTGCAGGAGCTCGCTAGTGCATCGGGCACAATGGCCCCTTTCTTATCCTCTTTGCGGGACACATCTATTTGGACTTTTTGTCGAGGCTGTGAAACAGTTGGTCGCGCGGCACGTACGCTCGCTCGTCGGAGACGCGCTTAGAATTCAATATCCCTATTTCACGTTACCGTCTTTCGCACATACATAAAACAACCAACGATAGGTAGGTACTTACTTGGCCTTTGTTTATCCTATTTGCTGACGTTCTAACTAAACCGATATTACATACATATGTGTAAAACAAACTTCGGCTCTTTGATTACTCGCTATTGTGGGTTATTTATGGCAGTAGGCAGCTTTCCGCGTCCACAACTTCTGCACAGTTGTCACGGATAAATTGTTTGATGATCTAATAGATGTAAAAGCTCTCCAAAGACTCCTCCAATAATTTATGAGAATGAACGTTACATCTGAGAGATAGACAGGTGCATGATTGACAATGATAAACGGCTTTTTAAACTTTGCGTTCGTAATAATTTGAAGTTGAAAACAACTTTTGATAATTAAAGGCGACGGGCTTTTACAATTTGGATTTAGAATTAAAATAAACACTCGAACCATGTATGCAAAAGTAATATCATTAAAACTTCATAGCGCGATGCTTTTTATACCTCTTAATATGCAGCTATGAAGCTCTAACTTTGCAATTTAATTACACTATTCCAGTAATTGTATTCAGTCCGGTCACGGCGCGGCGGCTCGTTCACAGATCGCTACTCGCAGCCGCCGCATCATGGTAATGTGCCTCCCGAGGTAGATTATCAAAGTATTATCACCCATACCAGAGATGTTAAGTGTCACGGAGGTGCTACATAGATACAGGATGAAAGGCGTGAAAACTCTTCAACATTTTTATCACTGGCCGAAGTAAAATGGGGTAAAAAGTGAAACTTTTCAGCGTGTTTCGTTGTATAAACGACCCTTATATTCATTCTGTTATTATATTGAAAACTTTGGAACAAAATAAAATCCTATTATTATCGAATTTTGTTCGAACTGAACCGATCGAAAGTTGATAAACGATCGGAAATTTAATCTAGAAACACAAACCCCTAAACTGAGGGATCCATTATATATTAGGTATAATTATGGATTGTTTGCTGCTGATAGTGCTCATAAAATACTTTTATTCGTATGTTATCAAGCAATTCGTGTTCTTAGGAGACGAGAATCGCAGTTTTCGCAGGAAATAGTTAATGAACGGACCGTATTGATATTTAAGCAACTCACGTCTAGTGCTCCTCGTAAAACGTTTATTCGCTTACATAAAATACGAGTTACTAAAATTAAAGACTCTGTTTAATACCCCATTCAGAACATAAACTGACACGTAAGTAGGTTTATCTCGTTCGTAGAGATACTTTACAGGCTAATTAATTTTTAAATTTAACACGTTTCCACAACTAAGGAATACATACGATTTAATTTGAATCCGCGTACCATTGTTTGGTTAAAATAGTTGTTTTACGAGTTTAAACTAAAACAAAACTTTCCTTGAAAATTTAAGGAAAAGTAACTTTTGTCATAGTCATTAGTTGTAATGTCAGTTTGAGAGTCAGGTGAAGAAGTATTTTGGCAAAAAGGCGAGGTCAGGTGAAGTTGTAGACGTGCTGGTTGCGCGTGGCCGGGCGGGCGAGTGGGCCGGGGGCGCATACAATACATGTGGGCCTGCAAGCTCCTGCTTCATCGCAACTTGCCACAATACGACTTTCCAAACCTTTCTCATTTCGTTTTTGTTTCGCTCCGCGTCGTTGTTGTCGCGGCCGCAGATGTTCCTACGAAACCGACGGCTCATCTACGGATTAGTACCCGTTAGGTTTTCGTATTATGTGCCCTACATTACAAATGGAAGCTCTCGGAAACATTCAGACGGCTATCATTTAAGTATCGTTATTATTTCTGTATTATTCAACACGAGTACTACGGACTTATTTGAAGAGGCATTTCTTTCCGACTGCAATTAACGACTTGCCGTTTACAAGGGTTTCGGGTTAATTGTACCAGCGTAGGGTGATTTGCTTTTTAATTTGTGAGCGTTTAAACTGAATCAGCATTTGTAAATTTACGTTGTCCTTCAAAAATTGAAGAGCTCAGATAAGTATTAATGAGAGGCCACTCGTGTTACAAAGTCTGGCCGGCGCACTCCCTCTGAGAAAATTACGCGAAAATTTACATAATAGAGAATCCGTGGCTGCCCTAGTCCTTTGAAAGTCGGAGCTGCGGGTCCGCTTCGAGTGACACCGACGTACATTAAATTAACATCTCTCTCACTTTGTTTGCGAAGGCTACACCGTCGGAACCTAATTTGCGATGATAAAAAGCTCGCACTAGCCTCGACGTGTCGCTGCATATTATAGTTATGGAAACTCAAAGGGCCATCAATACTATGGACTTTCAGGCATCGATATCATTTTGAGCGTCGCTAAGTATCTAATAAACTTTTTTGCTTAACATATTATGTCATGACACATTCGAGTACATTTACAACTCACACGTAAGTAATTCAAGTTTTTATTTGTCGTGCCAATCCGCGAATTTCCAGCACTCCTGCTCTGTAAATTATCGAGCAAAGCGGCTGAATCAGCGGAACTAAAAACGTAAATGCAGCGGTAGTCGCTGTAATTGGGTAACCACTGCGCATCATTAGGTAATTGCAGCTGTGGCCCGCAGATCCCACGCTCGCCCGAACGCTTTTTGTTTTCGGATTCCCTTATTCTGTGCCGAAACATGGGTCACATACGATATATTGGGTTGATTAGTTGTAGTTATTAGACACAGAAATGTCTGCTCTAATTTGCTTTTATTACTTTTGTTCCTTTTATATCTCATTTTAGCTTTTATAACATAAATGCCAGAAACTTTTTTTTATAGAAATCGAAGCTTAGTAGGTAAATACGATTCAATGAACCCACCATTATAATGCAGTCAAATCAATAATTCCGTTCTTTGAACAGTCTTTGTCAGTAACTCGACTTTCCCATCCCGTGTTTATTAAATATCAGATTTTTTATTAGTTACTTAGTTTTTTTTTATCAGCCGTGGGCATCATAAAAGGCTTCATAAATTGTTGAATAATAAATCAAAAAGGCAATTTGTTGCCTAACTGAGTGTAGGTGATCTATTTATATGGATGTTACAGAATAAAGCAGTACATTAGTATGTTAGTTTGCCCACATTAGTATGTTAGTCATCGAGCCGCGAGCAACGCAACATGTCCGCTGTGACGTCAGACAGGCCGCGCACGCCGCCCGCCGCGCCAACGTTGCACCGCGCACCCCCGCGCGTGCACCGGCACTACAATTAGATAACCGTTTGTACACCCAATGCGTACGTAATTAATCTTATTCTCTTAAAAGAAAAGAGAATATCTTTTCTTTCAGTTACATTTCTATGTCTATTTTCGGTAATCCATACTTAGTTTAACTTTAACTGGGGTTTTGAATTCCATAGATAGAAATCCGTCGCTGGGTAAAAGTGGCGATTTTGGTAATACTTTGTGCAATTATAGATGTGTGAATATAGGGTTAGGTTAGGTAAGTTGTTCATTAATGAACAGTTTAAGATGAAGGTACATTGTTCACGATCAGCAAGCAGCGTAGTCGATAATTTTATACATAATTATCCTTTATAGGAAACGAATAACAATGGTAGGTACTACCTACCTATCCTGAAGTCTTGTTTGAATAGTTAATTTACAACAACAACAAAAAAATGCTCGAATTTCACTGGAATACATCCCCAAGATACAGGGGCCGAATGATACAATTATTACCTTATAACTTAACATCGATCTGTAACTGTTAGCGATCATCATTTGAATCTTTACGGTTGTCCCCAAACTAGGCGGCGCATTGGTTCAATAAATTTATTATTATTATAATACATTCGATATCTTTCGGCTCTCATTCGTAGATCTTTGGCAGTCGGTACCAGCCGTGAGAAGCCCGAAAGTCTGACAACCAGTCTTACCAAGGGGTATCGTATTACCCAGTAACTGGGTTTTGGAGGTCAGATAGGCAGTCGCTTCATGTAAAATAATGGTATTCAGCTGCATCTGAATAGACTGGGAGCCGACCCCAACATAGTTGACAATAGGCTAGGCAGATGGTGATGCTTCTACCTGTTTCTGACAAAAAAGATCTTCGATATATCCGTATATCCAGGAAATAGTAACTAAAATATGACGAGGTCAATATTTCCTTATTCAATTACTTTAAAAACAGTATTCTAAATAAGGAACATTTTACTAGTTCTAATAAAATAATAACGAAAATTAAGGCTTCCCAGAAAATATTGGAACAATAATTACTCAGCTAATGGACAAATTACTTTTGAACGTCCGAAAAGTTCTGATTTCTTCAGCGAATTTTAATAAATGAGTTTAGATTTTGATTTTCAGCAATCATGTTAATTATTATTAGAGTAATAAGGTTTATAATATGAGCTTCCTGTTATTCCATTTTCCACGACGCAATTCAGTAATTAATTCATTCAAATTAACACCCCGTAGATAATTAAAAATGTCCGAACGAGCATCTTATCGATGCTCGTCAGGTAAAGGCTTACGTAATTGCAATCAATAGTAGGTCGTTGCTATTTCTATTTCCCCGATAATCCAAAAGATATCTGACAACTGAGCTTAATACCCAAACTATACCTTTGCGAGCAACAAATACTACAAAATACGATACAATACACTATAACACTGAAACTGTCCTTCTAATCATTCGATTCCGGCACCCTAATTGCGTAACACACAAACAATCTCAATCTGAATCATTTTGATGGATATTGCTAATCAATGCTTCATATTTTCGAAATATGTGTCTGTCTAACAACTTAAATAACGCAATGAATGTTGTTGAACTGTCAAAATGAACCCCATTGCTACTGATAGTGTGTTACGCTATTACCCCGACGAGCACCAATCAACGCTTAGCGAAATTAATAATAATAACAATCAGTCACCATTATGAGAATATTAAAGCGAGTGATAGAATGACGCTATTATTAGGCCTAGTCTTGGCTCTGGACGAAGTTACATTAAGTTTGCTGTTCAGCTTAAGTTAGCTGGTCGGGCAGCCTCGGTAGCTATTACCCCACTCTGGGCCACTGCTATATACAGCGTGTAGCTAGACGCGATCTCCGTTTGCTTGTAGATTAGTTCAAATTGCCTTGTTCAGTTCAATGCTTCGGGTAATACGTATTGCAAACAGGTCCTTTTAGTCCATGATGTCTAATGGTATTCGCTGAAGAGCTTAAGCCGTTTATTAACGCTGAGTGCAGGCGTGCGTTAACCGTTCGATGTATTAACTACGGATTATGTACGTATCATCGTATTTATATCAGTAAATTGATGCCGCGTTTCATATGTGTTATTGTTACATAATGTTTTGTTATTATGTATACACTGTTAAATTTTGATCGTTTTAATCCTTCAAAGGGGTCATTGTACAAATTTTACAACGGGACCAACCCTGAAATCGTGAAAATTTGATTTCAGGGTTGGTCCCGTAGTAAAAGTTGTTCATAATGATGAGTACAGTGACCCCTTTTAAGAATTAAAACGATCAATATTTAACGGTGTATACATAATTATGTTATTGCTTTTTGAGTACGTCTTTAGTCGATGAACGTGATTCATTCGTGGTAAGACATTACCGTAAATTGAACGGCTGCAAGCGTACACCTATGGCATTTAAAAAATATCCGAGCGTACAAATTAGTAGTAAGTAAAGCATAATTAATGGCAGCATTTCAGTGTCACAAGCTCCAAGTCTTATCCTGCCCTCTGTCTCCCAAAAAATGCAGTCAAAGTGACCTCTGCGCGCCGACGACGACTCTGTGGAAGTGGCGGTTTGAAGCAACAAGATCTGAAATATGAAACGAAGAAGAACAAGTGGCTATATTGTGCTGAAAACCTGTCACAGACTATGATAGGGTGGGTGCAACCTACCTATTTAGATACTTATATAATAAATTATATTGAACCTACTAAAACTGCTGCTAAATGCTTCTCCTGTCAGCCAGGTATGCTGGAAGAGATTTCTTTATAAATAAGCATCACCTTTGTACATATTTTTCTGTTCCTCTTTTCTTGTCTGTTTTTATGTGTAAATATTTATAAATAAAATACCAGAATAAAGCAACAGGATAGGTACACAAAATTCAGTTTAAATCAATAAATCAAGTACCTAAATGCACTCATAAAGTGTACGAGTGTAATTGGAAATCACATCGAACAACACCTGTAGATGATCCGTCCTACAGGACATGCGATACACAACACTTTATGAGGCAGCGACGCCCGCGCGGCTGACACGGGGGACACTAAAACAAAAACGACCGTTTTATCATACAATTTATAGCGGCTCTCATGAACTCACAAAACACTTGTAATCGAGGAACTGCCAATAAAACTCGGTGATTATTCTCCTAAAATTGATCCAAATCAATTTATATTATTTACACGCGTTGCACGGATATAAATTGAGTTCTTGTGTTTTATGTTTTCCAATTACCCGCTCGACCCTTTTCACATTGAAAGTGTCCCTGTGTTTTATTTTGAATGTTTGTGCTGTGAGGTAGTGGATCAGATGGGCTGTTACTTAGGCAACTTATAATAAATGACATGACGGACAAGTCACATAATTTTGTTAATGGATTTTGATGATAGTCAGTAGTTAATGATAGGTCGACGACCTTGTGAAGGCCGCAGGAACCCGTTGGATGCGAGAAGCACAGAACCGGTCGAAGTGGATGTGGTTGGGGGAGGCCTATGTCCAGCAGTGGACGTCTTTCGGCTGAAATGATGTTAAATGATAAATGATTTTATTTTTGTAAGTAGGTTTGTACAAACACTTTTACACGTCAATCATATTTTAAAAAAGATGAGGTCGGCGTTTCCTATCTGACTAGTCTGAGAAGAAAGGCCGAAACCAACTCAGAGGTCACAGTCTCTTTTAAAGTCCAGACATAATCTTGGTCAGATCATATGAAGACCATGTAGGTCGATGTCTGAGATGGTCTTTTGAGGAAAGAACCACACAGATTGAGAGGACCTGTCCAGTCAGTGCACGCATTTATCAGAAATCGTGCAGCTCAACTCAAAACTTAAGGAGCTCAACGATTCGACGAACAATACCAAAGAAAGGACATTTGGGTACGCCACATTAATTAGTCAAACTGCCAGACCATGACAAAAACTAAGAGAACAGAGAGAAAAATAATATAAATAAAATGACCCACATAGTCTTCACATTCACAATAATTAAAATAATAAAATACTTTACAAAGTAATGATGATGATAATGATAGTCCAAGTAATTTATTACGTTTTCGTAAATATGTGACCACCATGTATCTATCACATAATAATTGAACCTGTCATTGCTTCATTTATTTTTAATTCTTTTCACCTACCTTTTAAAAGTGTAATGGAGTTTCTTGCCCTTTTTTTCTCCATATAAAACTTTTGGAATCGACTAGAATCAATTTTTTTTTTTGTAAATTCTGACGTTCAAAATTGTCTTTTATGTGCCTATTTGAAATAAATTGTTTGACTTCCGGTAAAATCTTTTTATTTTTAGATACTGAAAGAGTCTAATGAGGGCAAGAATTGTTCGTTTACAAAAACAGCTTCACGGAACTCGTTGAACGTGAGATGAGATGAGATGTTTTTATCTTTGTTAGAAATATGAATGTTTTTTAAACGACTTTTCGTAAAACATCTTAAGAACTGTCTGTAAATGTAGTTATGATCAGCATGTGAGCTCGGTCGGTTTGTTTTATATCAATTTGTGTGTGTTCAGTAGTTGACCTCGGTGAGCACGTCTAGAACTCGTTTAATTAAAAGGGAATCTACTCGTCTAGTGCAGTTAAGCCCGTGTTTGCTCTCCATCTGTGTTCCCTCGCCACACTTGCCGGCCGAGTAAACTAATACATTATGTACTTACATTACATAATGCATGTACGGTTCATATAATAACTTTGTTCGTGTTGCATTATTTTCTCCTACTAGTTATAATTTAGCTAATAAATTGAGTGGTTTGGTGGTTACAAAAGCATAGCGGTGTTTTTTTTATTTCGTTTTTGCACTTATGCTTTTGTATTATTTTCTATCAACACCTGGATTGATTCATTTAAGCTCACTTATAAATAAATGTAACCGGGTAAGTAATAGATGATATAACAACAAAATCTCTAATATTAACAACATATAACATCGGAACCTATAATTTTATTTAATATAGCGATTAGTTAATACAATGAACGATTGATATAATTTTAAAATAACTAATTTTTGTAAGCATAACATACATTAAATATAACATCGTTTGACATAACATACATTAAATATAAAATCGTTTGACATACCACTCAAAAGATATAAAACTTATTTGGTTTAATATGATGAAGATAAACGAAGATAGGTCGAGGGATATTATTATATTTATACCTATTTCTGGGTGGCTTAAAAAAAAATAATCACGAAGGCTAGGGCCGGAGCTCCGCTCCGCTTCGCTCCCGCCTTAGCCTTCTAACCTAACCTATCCGAGTCGGGGTACTCTGAGTCGGGGTGTTAACCATAATGACGTTTTTTATATATATTAAACGAAAGACCAAATTATTTTCGATTACATAATCGTTATATCAAACAACGTTATACTAATTAAGTTTTAGAATAAATAAATGTTATATGTAAAGAAATTATATCAACAGTTGGTATATCTCACGTTGATTATATCTTATGAACGATACTAAAATGAAATTAGACCAAATGAGTTTATACGTTATGAGACGCACCCAATGTAACCCCTAATATTTTTAGGATCTGATGGGGTTCAGTGGTCCAGCGTTCGCCTTTTATAACTATCGGTTGATTGACTCCCGTACAAAACAAATATATATGTCTCTTTACTCACACAGGAAAACTTCTCAGTGTCTATGGCAAAGTTTTCGTTAATTTCCTTGAGGCTGGCTGCCATCAAAAAACAATTTTCTTACTGGTTATTTCTGCTCATTCGCATTACAGTTTATCCAAGTCAAGAACCAAAGCAACCTACCTTTAGCAATTTACCTCGTCGTATGGTGGAGAAGCGCTTACCGGTTAGTTCAGTTGTCTAGCAAGAGGTACCAACCTATTCCTTTGTGTATGTACTTGTTTATTTGACGTCAGCCCATTTCTCACCACTGTTAGTTCTCACGAATTGTTAGCCAAATGTTTATTGTTCTATCGGTTAGTGAATATTGAATGGGTCGTCCTGCACAGTATTTTAGGGTATGCACCTTGGGAAAGTCAACGAGGTTGTTTTAATAACATAAAGTAAGTCTAGCTTGGTCTTATACTTTAACAAGCTGTTACCCACGAGTTCGTTGGAACTTTAACCCCCCGCTGACTCGCAGAGTGTTGAAGTTTAGAAAAATCCTTTCTTAGTTGCACCTCCAGTCTCTAAGGAACATAATTTGTCTTCTATTTACTTGTTACTATTTTCTGTGGTTTTACGTTGGACGTGACTGTTTGTTGGTTAGTCAATTCCGGAATTGAAATTGAAGACAGAAGGTACAGGCGATATATACCTACTATCATTCTTTTCTCGTAACATCAGGAAATATATAAGAATAGATAGAAAGAAAAATAGTTTTATTAGGAAACGCATAGAAATATAAACATTTAAAAAAAGTGCATTTAAAACTAACAAAATCTTCCAAAAAAAAAAACAATACTTGTGCGAGGCCAAAAAGGCTCCTATCTCAGCATAATGCTACGAGATTTAAAAAGTAAATACCGCAACGCTCATACATTGCTACAAATAAAAGCCAGATAGTATGGTGGTAGCGGGGCTTACTGCCCAGAGGTGCCCATTTACGATTAAGGGTTATGCGCTAACATAGCCCACGAAATTCAAATGTTCTTACGTTTTTTGCAAATTGCAGGTCAGTATCAGTTTGTATGTTGGTTAAAATATGATTTGCGATCGTAACAAATACTACTTTACAGAATTATAATCAGAAACAGCAATACAAGTCCTTAAGTTAGAATTGGCCTCAAATGTCAAACTTCATGAAATAGTCATTCAATAGCATAACATGAACTCAGATGATTGATGATTTTATGATCAGAATTCTTTAAAAATTAACTAATTTCTATCTATTAAATACTAGCTGCGCCCCGCGGTTTCACCCGCATAAGTTTCGATCCCGTGGGAATAACGAGATAAAAAGTATCTTATGTATTAATCCTGGTTATAAACTATCTGCGTGCCAAATTTCATCCAAATCCGTTCAGTAGTTTTGGCGTGAAAGAGTAACATCCATCCATCCATCCATACAAACTTTTCCATTTATAATATTAGTATTATAATATTACTAGCTATGCCCCACGGCTTCACCCGCATAAGTTTTCGATCCCATGGGAATAACGGGATAAAAAGTATTCTATGTGTTAATCCTGGTTATAAACTATCTGTGTGCAAAATTTCATCCAAATCCGTTCAGTAGTTTTGGCGTGAAAGAGTAACATCCATCCATCTATCCATACAAACTTTTGCATTTATAATATTAGTAGTATAGTAGGATTTGTTACGAGCGCGAATCATATATTATTAGGGGTTAAAGTATCACATCATCAGGCGGTAGGAGACGCCCGGGTGTCTTCACTGCGAGGATCGCCCAGAGGACACGGTGGAGCATACGGTGGAGGTCTGCCCCGCTTGGGCAGAGCACCGCCGTGTCCTCGTAGAGGCGATCGGCAGCGGCGGCTACCTCTCGCGTCCGGCCCTGGTTCAAGCCATGGTCCGGGGCGAGAGGGAGTGGGAGGCGGTCACCTCCTTCTGCGAAGCAGTCATGCTAGCGAAGGAGGTGGCGGGATGGGCGAGGGAGAGATCCTCACGCCTCAGCCGCCTAGGGAGACGCTCCGGGCGTCGGGAGCCGCGTGACGACTTCCGGCCACCGTAGGCGCGGGCCTGCGGGCGGAGAGCAATGGGTAGCTCTTCGTCCGATCAGGACCAGGCCCGTGCCGGTCGGCGCGTATGTGTTCCACGCGCGCCTCAAAGAGATGTCAGCATACTTGACGGGGCCCGACAGGGCCGAAGCCTGCCGGGGTAGCGGGATCGTCCGAACGAGTTACCGCTGCCCTGGTACATAAAGGGCTAAGGAAGGAACACGGGTGGGTTTTAATCAGTAAGAGTCTGACACTCCCTTCTGCTCCACCCAGAGCGGGAGGGGTCATTTGATGATTTCCCATCCTCAAAAAAAAAAAGCGTTAAAGTATGAAAGTGCCGATTTGTACTGAAAAATTGAAATTCGTTTTTTTTTAATTTAACATATTTATTTAATCAAAATAATTACCATTATTATCTATACATTGCTGCCATTTAATAGGAAGGTCATTTATGCCTTTGCGATAGAACTCTCGTGATCTAGATTCGACAAACTGTGTGAAAGCATTTTGTACTGCCTCCTGAGAAGAAAACTTTTTATCACGTAGAAAATTGTCCAAATCACGAAAAAAATGGTAGTCCGTTGGAGCAAGGTCTGGCGAATACGGAGGGTGACGAATGGTTTCTAATTGCAGTTCCTGTAGAGTTAAAACGGTTTCTCGTGCTGTATGAGGTCTCACGTTATCATGGAGCAATAATGGTGAAGATCAATTCATGAGTCGGGGCTGTTTCACTGCTAGTTTTGCTATTATTGGTCGGAGTTCGGCACAGTAGACATCTGCCGGTATTGCTTGACCAGATCGGAGAAAGCTATAGTGAATAACACCATGCTGAGACCACCAAACAGTTACCATTACCTTTTTATTGGTAAGCTTTGCTTTAGGACTCTGTTGCGGCGTTTGACCTGGGGTCAGCCATTGCATTTTTCGCTGACGGTTATCGTAAAGAATCCACTTTTCATCACATGTCACAATGTAATAAATATTCCTTCATTTCTGTATCGATTCAACAAGGCAACACAAGTTTCAACAAGCGTTTCTTTCTGCAGATCAGTCAAATCATGAGGCACCCATTTCTCATATTTTTTTATTTTATTGATTTGACGCAAATGAGTCAATATTGTTGGTAAGGTAACGGTAAACTAAGCCGCTTATTCCTGGGTAGTTTGGCTCGGATCGGCTTCCACCATCTCTTTCAATTCATTGTTATTCACCTGTGTGGGTGGTCTTCCACATGGTTCGTTCGTCAAATAAAAGTTTCCATACATATTACAATAAAACGGCAATTTCATACTTTAACCCCTATTATTTAGATCAACCTACAACCTGATACAGACCTGTAAATTGCAAAAAACGTATGTAAATTTTAATTTCGCTGACTATTCTGACGCTTTCGCCTTAAGTATCGTCAGACCCCTGACATTATATATACTTAGTTTTAAACTCCAACATAAGATAGTATTACACCCACTTAGTAGTAGACAATAATACAACAGAATTGCCTTTAATAGTGAGCAGATCGGAATTCGGAAATGTACATACAATTTTTTAAACCGTTTTGTATTTCGCGAACACCTTACTTACCTTAAACTAAACAAACTCCTGCGCCTCGTCGCCCCGTGAATAATGTCTGGGACAGCCTGATGTAAAACTTATCTCATGAAGTTGCCGTATTTTCCTTTTGAAGTACGCAACCCTTAAAAAGACATTGTTTTTTTATAGCTTAGATCAAGCTATTTTTCTCTTTTTTTCATACTCACACCTTCTTTCATGAGGGTAGGCAAAGACTACAGAACGCCACGTGCTACGATCCTTTCATACTCCCGTTTTTTTATCTTCTTAAAATATGTTTCCTTCCGCATTATGTTATCTACCTATACAGGGTAAAATTAAATAAGCTAGCGAAACTCTGCATACGTGATGGGTGTCGATAAACATGACAAAAAAAAAAATTTTTTTTTTTTTAGGGGTCAACAACAGCCGGTAGTTTTTTTACTTGAACTATTAGTTGAGAAAATATGATTGATCGTAATTTGACCTAGATACCCATTACGTCTGTGAAGTTTCCACAAAAAAACTGATATTTTAAGTGAATACACTAACTGCGGTCGAAGACCGCACAAAAAAACATCAAATTAATTTATTTTTGTTTTATCATGTTTAGATACCTACCACGTTTGCGGAGTTTCGCTAGTTAATTTTATTTAACCCTGTATATATGTATAATTTAAAACTGTACTGTATTATAAAGTTATGTCAAATCGAATTGTTTTCATAGTCTATTTTATTTCCCACGGGTAGTATGAAACAAAACATTTGTATCGAAATAAATCTCGTTGTTATGTAAAACAGTAAACGGTTGCAACTATAAATCTAGCTCCAATTGATTGCACTAACATCGACTAAAACTATCATTATCGAGTCACATTCTTAAATTGAATTCACAGGGCTGCCCACAATTCATTAAATTTCTACGAACTATTAACACAGTGCTAACCGCAACAAATACGCTGATATATAAACATTTTAAAATGAGAGAAACAGTAAATACTGCGTAAAACAGGATTAATTTTCAAACGTGAAGGTAGTTTTTCTCAGTATCTTTAATCCATAGGTATTCTATATATTTTACCACAAACCAGTAACGTAAAATAGAGTTAAGGTAAGAGGTTTATATATAACTTACTTTAATTAAAACATGAATATTAAATGCTTCGAAACTTTCGTTTTGAGTTTACGCGTTCATTGCCACAGGCTTTAAAATTTGAACAGGACTTGTATGAGAAGAAGATTGAATGTCCACGTAAAGTCATTGTGGGTAGATAATACCTTTTAGTGAGTGTCAAAGCTTTCAACCCTAGGAACGTTTGCTACAAATGGCTACAACGATGTCGTAGCGTCGTAGCGTCGTAGCGTCGTAGCATCGTAGCATCGTAGCGGGCGAGGGCATCGAGCAAATGAAAACACAGATAAAATCGAGCACTGACTCCCGTGTGACGTACTCACGTAAATACTTGTGAAAGCATTCAAACACAATCCGAAACTAAAATACATTATAGAATGTGGTAACATTCAACAACTAATAAAAGATTGAATGTAATAACATAGCTGAACATTGTCATGTGATGCCTATTACTAATATTTCAGTTAACTTTGCCAATTACACTAAGTGTGCTTATGTTTAGAGTGGTTTTACTATTACATACTTTACTTTAATAGCATAGGATTCAACTTCGCCCTTAGCCATTAGTCTGGGGTTATCGCATGTTTTATTTATCAGATAATGGCAAAGAACAGTTCAATAACAAACTTTCAAGGTACATCAATCTTTTGTATTCTTTTCAAATTCAGTTCACGGACGAATAATATACTCATTCATAACTTATAAAAGAATACAAAACACAAATCAAACAGTAGATCGAGAACAAAGCCGGATAAAAAACGACAAAGTTCCGCGTTATCATCCTGTGAATGTGTTCAGTATCACACGATGAGGCTTTGTATGTCACTACGTAAAATGTAGCTTGTGTTTATTTTCTGACTATGATAACCCACCCAACGAGCTCGACCGGCTATTACCGTCCACGCGTACGTAATAACCACATACCTGTTTAATATTGGTAATCAATAGGTGATTGCAGTTAAAGTAGGCGAGGTGTCAACGAGCGCGCGACATGTCGAGCGCGTCGACAAACAGCCGCTCGAATTCGCGCCTCGAAGGCTCGAGTGTAGAGTGTCGAGCCCGGCCCTTACACCGTGTGTGTACATTATTAATCATAATAATGGCACCTACTCCTCAACGGGCGGCTTAATTTAATTAATTAAGCAGTACTAAATATTGTAGACGCACAGCTAACCGACGACGATGAAATGTTAACAATGTTATTGTTCTAGTGGATTACATCCAACAGTGGCGGATGGTTCTAATATTAATTTGAATGTTTGGGTAAAATCCTCAGACAAGGTCGTTGCCGTTACGATGTATTAATTTAACGGAGCGCGAAGTTTATCCAGAGTGAAACCATGAAATTTGATTTGATGTATTATGTAGACAGATTAATTTAAAAGTTTGGTATCATTTATATGGAAGGGCACATTTCTCTTTAATATAATAATTGAACATACGAACTTTCCAATCAGTGTTTTGCCATCCTGCTATAAAGTTTGAAGAATAACATGGAGATTATCGATTGAATCCAAGTAAATATGTTTGGAAGCAAATGCTAAGTTGTACAACAAAACTGGCTGTAATCAGCTAAGGACTCGAGATACGATCCTCGCGAAACTTTCCGCGAAATAAGTCGGAGCAGTAAACTCCGCTGTTTAACATTTATATTTCTACTTCTGCTTTATCATACGTTGTGAATTTATATTATCTATTAAAATATGTGTATGTTTGTTTAATATAACTTGAAGATGTACCGTGTTATATTAGGTTGGTACAATACGTATCTTATACAAATAAAATAAATGTGTAAAGGCTTTAGGTAAACAAACTTACTTCACAGTGCTTGAAGAAAAGATAATACAACAAAGGGAATGTAAAATAATAAACCTGACAATTATAGTTTTAATAAAATTTGGAGCTCTGAAGACAAAATAGACGAAATTCAAAAGAAAGCGCTTTATTAATGCGGATTTTAGATTAGTGTCACCTTTATTAAACTTTTCCTGGTCCCATTCCTGGAAAGGGTGTAACTAACTAAAAAACATAATTTAAAATTATTGTTTACCTAGTCGGTGAGTGTGAAGCGACGACAACGTTTTATCAATGATTCTACGTTTTGAAATGTCAAAACGTAAAATCATTCTAAATAATAAAACGTTAATAATAATAGTACGGCACCCTTCCAGGACAAATAAAGCTACGGAATCGAGTGTCAGTCATTGTCGTGAATGTGAATGCGAGACGCCCCTGTAATGTAACATATATTATTTTACTCGAACGTGACAGACGACGTTTGATTTTGACTAACGGAAAAGCAAACCATCCATGAGGGTTCCGAAAGAATTAATAAAATGCCATTTTTTACAGAAAATTGATAAAATCAAACAAAGGATACCAAATCGCTTTATAAAAATAGCAATAACGACCTGATTGATTTGTAAAATCTACATTAATCAAAATATGCGAGACATTAATTCCAACTCATGAAATTAATAAATCAATTACTAATTAACTACTATTTACTATTATTAACTATTACTATTATTTATTTATTTATTTATTCATGAAATTGATAATTTTTCGACTCATACAAACATGTGGCGAAAAAATATCAAAGAGTAGTCGGCTCAAAAGCCGAAAAATGGTGCCATAGATCTATTTATGTGTTCATAAAGTAAATCTCTTGCATAATTCATCGCCACACCATCACACTCTATATTATAGGAGAATTTGAAAATGATTAACTGTTGAGGATCGAATTAGGTTAAGGTACTTTACGTACATACTTTATTTTCAAAAATACAAAAGAGCCATTTACATGAGAATAAAAATAAGTATTAGTCTCAACTTTTTGTTTAGAAAATGACAATCGTTTTTAACACAAAAATAGAAACATCTGGACGATTTATTCACACACGTAAAATATAAAGGTTCAGTTTTTCCCCATGTGAAGTATGGCACCCCAACAATAAATTGAAATTCTACAATGAAATATAATATTAACCCCAGTCTAATGGGTTGAAATGCGGCGTTGCGCGTTGGTGAGATCGGTCGCTCGAGTTATAATCTCATAGGGACGAATAGGAGCAAACAGCACAGATTGGCGCACGTCCACAGCCTCCCACTTGCAATCTAACTACGATCAACATGGATGATTTTACGCAGTAATGCATGATATATACGATTTCCCACTTTCATTGCTAATTAATGTAGCGTTAAGATATGTGATATGTAACCCTTGTGAGCCCACTAACTGAGTTAAGTGCTCCATGTTCGCGGTTAGTTTATTTTGGTAGCACAATTATTTCAAAACCAACGCTTAATTACAATGCTTTATGTGGTTGGAGAACAGTACATTACACAGTTACACTGTACTCACTGTGATTATTTTAATATTTAGGTTATCAAACCTACAGGTCGTCCGTTTTCCCAGCTTTTCACATCTAGTCTTCTTCTAACATTGAACAATTTCAATCGCTTTATGCCATTTGACGTTGACATCTCCTGTAAATCTCTTTGTTTGCCAGCAAACGCGTCTGCCGCAGTGATAAATTTGCCAAATGGAGCAATAAGAATCATCTTGCTAATGGCAACACGCGTTACAGAGCCGTATGAGAGCCACGGAACGTCATCTTTAAACAGTAGTGTATGTTTGAGTGTTCGTGGAATAGCTTAATGTGGGATGGGCCATGTTGGATAACACAAATTTGTTGTTGTGTAAACACTATGCTATGGCGGTGGAGGTCGGCGGCGGCGCTGAGACGTGGCGGTGTTTCGTATGCGAGGTGCGAGACTCGTTACCGGGATGTGCGCCCGCGGGGCATTGCGACGTCTCAATTATCTTTAACTTCATTGCTCAGATTCCGTCATGAGCATAAGCTCTAACTTGTCACGAAGTGTATGTGTTGCGTACGAGTCTGTTTGTGTAATTAATTTCGTTTCCCCAATGGCTGTAATTCCGCCGCTCGACACAACGCAATTTTGTTCTTCTGTAATCTAAACATTGTTCAATTAGAACGGTTGCGACAAATATATTAAGATTAGTGCTGCTTAAGTGAAACTATGGCGGAAGACGACAACAGAAACAATGGTAAGTAATAAGAAAAAACATTTCTTTTTGTGAATGCCCACAATTTTTTTAGGTCGCTTTTGAGAAAACAAATAAAGCATAATTATATTATTTTACAAAACAAGTGTTGAATGTTTTATTATTAGTCACTGATCTGAGCATCTCTGAAACTGTTGGTTTGTCAATGATAGTTGCAGAACTGACGATTTAGACGCGTTGCTAACCGATTGGACAGAGAAGGCACAGTACAAGGAAAGTTGGATGAATATGGGGCCTTTGCCCAGCAGTGGGACAGCACAGGCTACAGAGACAAAAAAGGAGCTGAACTGCAAACTTATGTTTGATGGATCCTTTCTGACAATTTTTCGTCAACGTGTAGGTATTGTAACTTTACAAGAAGCTAGCAAAATCAACGAATCATCTAAGCGTAAGTTATGTTGTTACTATAACTTTCAGCTCAACTTAGTCCGGGGCATGTTTAGCCTGATTGGAAAGTCGAGTTGATGCGATTAAAAGTTTATTGAATAACGTAGCTAACAACGTTTCCAGCAACTGCAACGCCGCGGTTTCGCTGTAACTTGGACTTGCAGTTTGACCTTATATCAATTACTCAGTAATGGGAGCCGTTAACATATTATCAAGTACCAACTATTTCTGCGTTGGTTATAGAATATCAAAACTTTTAACTACGGCTACAACTCTTTGGAAGCGGAACTATGCATAATATAAAGCTGCTATATTTATCCCATAATCAGTCAAAAACACAGCCGCACGTAGGCATACCAAAACAAAAACATTCAATCAGGGCGCGCTGCGATGTGTTCATTCGGAAGGGCTCGGCTAACGAGCGTGGAACGCGTGCGTACTCCTACAATAATGAAGCAGAAGTAATTTCTTAATAATTGTTGGTGAGAAAGAGCCGAGGAAGTTGTCGGCTGGCGGCGAGACTTCAAAGAAATTAATGAGTGTTAGGAACTCGCGACGTGCTACCGCCGACTTGATCAGTTTGGACGCCAGCCGGAACAAAGTTGCCGCAAGAGCTTTAAGAAATTTCCTGCTAATTGCAGACGGACCTCAATTGCTATTTCAAATGCCTTATCAAACGATTCAAATTTTATTCAAAACAGCGAATAAATTTGCCGTCACTTGGGGCTTTACTATCTCAACTTATGAATTATTAAACGCAATTATTGTCGCTCGAACTTGGTTTTAAGTAAATTTCATAATGACACAAATAACAAGGTCATTTGAACAAGCAATCTATCGTTTTATATGCTTACATAGATCATTACCCTTTCCAATACAACAATACGTGATTTAATATGTGATTAATACAAAAACAGTCATCTACAACGCGATAAAAGGCTTCTTACATTAAACGTTATAAGTGTAATTCAACTTCACGTTCATTCTCAAATTTAAAGCTCTCTTCATTAAACAAGAACTAACTTACTAATTGTGCATGTAATGTTGGCGCCGGAGCAAAACCCATTATTCCAGTAACGTTTCAAGTTACTTATAATATTTAGTCTGATCGTATTGCATAACAACAATGAACAATCATTGTTTTCATTGAACAATACCATTCCAGTTTTCTCGATTAAATTACCGACTCTTTCTCTGCATAACTTTCACCCTCTCTTTAATTAGAGTTAACTTTGTCCTAGTTTTAAAACACAAACCAGTTCGTACATAATATTATCATAAAGAATGCTTTTTTTATCTATTTTTTCACAAAAACAGGGCATTGTGTTCTTCCTGTTGCTCGCGGAATAAACTGATTCCTCTTACATTATAACTTTTGCAACTACGTCAGTTTAAGTTACTCATGTAAACCGCATTCTTAGTTTTGCCTTTATAATACGAGCTACGGAATATGTTGGAGCTGAATTCTGAAAACTTATAATAGTTGTGAAAAACGGTCATAAGACAGAGTAAAATTTTACTATATTATTATTATTAGTTCGGAATATTACTTGTACAAGAATTATAAAAAAAAACATTTAAGGACCATTAATGATTGAAGAAAAAGATCTAAGTACCTATACCTAGTAATTACGGAAGTGTATAAAATACCGTACAAAAGAACTTTATCAACAATCAATCTGCATAACCTTCTCCCAACTACGTTAGAGTCGACTTCCAGTCTGGTTAGACTGGAAGCCGCTTTAACGTAGTTGGGAGAAGGTTATAAAAAAGTTATATAAATATAGAAGGTTATATGCGAAATCCAGTTGCAACTGGTTAGTTGCAACTGGATTTTACATAGAGCTACTGCCTATCTGACCTCCACAACCGAGTTTCTGGGTAACACGGTACCCCTTGGCATGACTGGTTGTCAGGTTTTCTGACTACCCGTAACGACTGTCTAAAATCAACGAGTGACAGCCGAGACCGACGGCTTAACTTGCTCTCGGAGGAATGCGGAGCAATGCTAAGGCATACTATTCCATCAACGACTACTTACACGATAAGAATGGTTGGTCGCCCTAATTTAACGCAAAACAATGCTTATGTTCTTTCTCCAGAATTAGCTTACTGACAGGTTATTGCTTAGTTTATCATTTGTGACTTCAAGTCGCAGCTATGTGAACAGAACCCAGCAATGTATAAATATGTAAGCTGTCACGCCCTTTATGCCTGGAGGCTTTTATTTGGGTAGTAAGTTTTTTTTTACATTTTAATTTTTATTAATTATTTTTTAGCTTGAGTACGTATAGTTTTTATTGTATTTGTTAGTATATTGGCGTGGCTAGCTGAAATAATTTAATTTTATATTCTGGTCTTGTAATGTTAATTAATGAACATAGGTACCTAGTATTGTATACAATCAAGTATTTTCTAACTGAACAGACAGCTGTGCAGCACTAGGGAGTGGTGAAGGGCGGGCGTTTTTGGGGGACTGTCTTTTGTAATTTTGACGTTCGAAAACTGCTGATTCTAAGTCTAATTTGAATAAATGACTTTTGATTATGATTTTGAACGGTCACCCATCCAGGGACCAACCTCGGCAAGCGTTGCTTAACCTTGAAGATTAACCCATACGGCTTATATTATTTAGCCATGAACCTACGAGTTTGACAACGAAACAAGTAAAATCGGAATCGATTCTAAAACTGAGATATCTACGATTGATTTGACTGTAACAATGTGTGCAAACAATACACAATAACGAGCGCCTTTTTGTCTCAACAGTCCTACTTTTTCTGATCACATGGCAACAGTGAACTCCTATTAAAATGATTCCATTCTTTTGTGCTGCAGCCCTATCCACTCGTTGTCATAACTCTGAAATTATTTGTTCGTAAACATCTTCAATGTTCAAACATTCACTTTAATAGAAAATGCGTCTGTTTTTGATTTAGCGTGTTTTAAATTCGTCTTACATAAAATCTCTTTTAAATTAGATTTATAGAACTTCAGGACTTGCTCAACGACACCTAGCAGTGCCGTGCCCCAAAAACGCTAAACTGACTTTGATATTCGCTACGAATTTAATCCAAAGAAAACCGTAGTAGGTAAGAAAATAGTTTTCCACATTCCACGAGCTCTAGATACGTCGGCATCTCAACGATGCATACAGCAATAAGTTATTGGATTTTTGCATTCCAGGAGTGCACGGATAGAAAGGATCGGCATCAGCTTAACATTGAACCGACTATTTTACCTTTCTCGTACGGATAAGTTTTCCACAGCATGAATAAAGCTGTTTCAGACGGGTTTATAATTGCAACAACCTCTCTGGTGATCATAATGGTGCCCATTTAATCCATCTTTTATACTTCAGCAAGATCACACATAAAACTTTCAATCACGCATGAGCAGAGCATGTGAGGGAGTGGCTACATGGTGCAGGTCCATTAAGGCAGCATACAAACTGCCCTCGGCGGGGCAATGCCGTGATTAACGTAATGCGATTGCGGCCGGCCCGGCGGCCCGGCTGAGCCGCTTCGGGCCGGTATGATTTCAAGCACGTGCTATTGATTATTGTCGCTACAACAGAAACAAACGTAATGCCTAATTGACGGACGTTGCTTTGTCGCTGATTTGAGATGAATGTGTAAATATTATGGTTTCATATTACAGTCAAGTAAAAACGAATATTGTGGCTCATCATTTAAAATGTCTCGGTAACTGTCAAATGTCAATGAAAGTTCACGCGCCATTTAGCCTTAGTATCCAGCATTGGTAAACAGACGGGTGATTTATTATTATAATTTATATTTATTATATTTCTTTAGTATGTTTTAGTATGTATAAATAACGTTCGTTAAATGTCCAAATATTAATTTAATGTAACTGGTGGAGGTCAGATGGGCAGTTTTTCTATGTAAAACACTGGTATTCAACTGCATCCGATTAGATTGAAAGCCGACCCCAATATACGTAGTTGAGAAAAGGCTAGGCAGAATATTTAGAACGTGGATAATGTTAATAGTTCTAATTTTTATAATTACTACTTCAAGCGCACAATTTGTGCTTTTAACACATATGTATGTATGGTTCTAAAGTAATTAATTCAGCTTAAAAATTGGTAAGCCATCGCCATTCGTGTGCAAACTAACTGCAAACTTAAAATGGACGACGACGGAGACGAAATTACTCACATAATCTTAGCTAAGCCGCATGGTGACTAGTGAGCCACCAATTAAGGTTACATATATATACCCAAGTCACATCATAATGTAAGGTAACTTTTCATTTACTGACACAAATTAACTTTAATCTTGTATTTTTACAAATACATATTGTATAGGTATAGGTATGTAGTTGTGACTCAAATCTAAGCTTGATTCTTGATTCAAAATAATTTTAAGTATTATTTATTGCACCATTAATAATTCAGAAGAATAATGGTCTAACATAACTCAGTCCAAAAGTTATCATTACCGACTTAATAAGAACAACCACACAGCCGTTTAAATCACAACAAATTGCCCAATGTATAGGTTTTACGACTGTTTCGCTCGAATTATACTGGACACAATTTGTTAAAGCTTTCAAAACACAACGTTCAATTTAGAATTTATGAAATCCTATTACGCGAATCGATAAATGCTTTTCATGATGGCTTTCAGTCCTGCTCCATGCAGCCGTGCAGCCGTGCAGCCGCGATCGATCTGTAAATGTTGTTATACAGCAATATTGTCTCGAGAAACTCGACCACGCGCTAACACGTCTTTCCGATAGTAAATGGAATAAGTAAGCACGCGAGCGAGATTTCCTCGTCTCGGAAACTAAAGCAAAACTTGATGCTGAAAGCTAAAACTGCAGACGGAAATGCACTCGCAGCCAACTCCAAACAAGAATGTTATTAACAAATTAATAATGAGACTTGCGCACGAATTCTGCGTGTCAGCATACTGAATGTGGACTTGTACATAGTTAGCGAGACCTGAAATGTTGCTCTAAATGTTACTTAATAATTACTTCGCTTGCCCGGACTTTGCTAACGAACTCTCGTGAAATGGGGAAAAATGTTTCCCTTTTTGCGTTGGGCTTCATGAACTTGATGGGCGAGTCTATGATTGATTTAGGTATGATAGCCTACAGCATAGAGGCTGTAGTCTACACAACACTTCGTTAGATATTCTTCATCACGATCCATTCATAGTAATTAATATTCCATCAACGGGCGACGAATATCGGTCACTGAGTACGAAACCGTAAGAATTTAAATTCTTTTGAATCCATCGCTCGCTTTAAAATAGCGCATGAGCATAAACTTACATTTCTCCGCTTAATATAATAGTGTCGCAGTTAGCGTGAGTTACCATTATGATGTAAACTGCCCTGAAATGTGAATGCATAGTTTAAACGTTTTGTATTATTCCGATGATTCTTTCTCAACGAGTTGACGACCCTTTTTCCTTTATATTATTATGTATGTTTGTATTTATTGTATATATGTAAATAGGACACCACAGACTACCTGCAGTATTGTCTCTTCTTTCTACCTTAATCCATCCAAAAGTTGTCTTTAAAAGATCGCTTTTAGCGATAAGACCGTCCTTTGTGTCACTCTATGTAAAATTTCTACATTTATATCTGTAATATTTTTGATGTACATAAAATAGAGTATTCTATTTCCAAACATGGATGTTGTAAAAGGGGACTAAAGACTAATTTCACAAGGAAGATGAAAGTCGGCTAATAACAACTAAGTAACTATGATCGTCGCTGCCGGTCCGTCTGCCATCCATTGTCATTATGGCAATTTCCCCTTTGACCGATCTTTGTATAATCGGAAGAGTCATATGTTCAGCGGTTCTGTTTTCCGACAGGAAGTGATAATAATTCAGATGATAGATACATAGACCTCCAGCTTGATTTTTGTTTTTAAGTTATACTTTATTTTTGATTAGTTTACTTACTTACATAAATTTTATAATATTGAACACAACAAACCATTAATTGAAAAATTACTCTTATAACATCTTTACTTCAAAAGTTAAAGATTCAGGTAGATATGTATATTTGTTTTCTTAGCAGTACGAGTATTATAGTGAATAAAAGATCATCTCGTCAACAGTGACCTACTCAAACAATACAAAAACATACCTTAAGCTGGAAACATAATAACAAGCCCACCCACGGTCTAACTTATATAATAGAAAGGTTTTTATATAATAAAATATTTTCCTAATAACTTGAGGTAAAGGTACTAATTGCTACATTGTTAACACTAATAATACAACGATGAGAGTTATTAGTTTCCCGAAAATCTTTTATGTTCATTATCCAAAATTCACGTTACCAAAAATACTCCTCTATTATAAAGATTACGTAGCCTTCAGGAGATTTTTTCCTGTTGTAATTATAAATTGGTTAGTTAAAGGAACCCGGATGGCGAAACAAGGAAATGAAATTTCGTCAAGAAAACATCAGAAGTCTGGAGCAGACCTCGAGGAAAATTAATGATTATTGGTTCGAGGAGGGGAAGCAGTGGCGAGCCTGGGCTTGAGAAAACGAATGCTGCCAACCGACGGACTGGCCAGCTAGGATATCAAACAGGTTTTTCATAAATGTCAAAAAGTTTCTTAACAAATGTTGAACTCTGATGGAAATTGTGTTTAACACGTGGAAGTGAACTGAGTTTACTTATCGCGTACTATCACGACATGGTGCTACGGTACCTTTAGTACCAAGTACCTGCGAATACCAAGTGTGACGTGTCTCGATGTAATTATCTTACCTTATTAATTACTTCGTTTAAGTAATCAAATAAAATCATAATTTCTGACGGAAACTGATTTCAAAACTATTACGATAAAAACAACGTTTTGGTATAAAAACCGAAATTCAAACCCTTGACAATTTTCCTGCTATCTTTTTGTCCAAGCCTCGCTCAAAAGCTATAGGACGAATTTTAATAAGACTTTAATTGCTGCAGTACTTAAGAGCTTCCAAACTAAATGGAATATAATATTTAAATGTAAACTGGATATTTCTTTGGAAGACTGGACAATAAACTTCTGGAGCATTCTCGAAGTCTAACGAGACCTCGGAGGAACACTGTATCTAAGGCATTGTCCGCACTGCGATAAATAACGCTCGTCTCGATATGGAATTCATATGAGGAAGGTGCACACAGTGCGTATAAAAAACGCATGAATAATCCTTTTAGATTTCTATCTAAAAGGATTATTCATGCGTTTTTGTGGCAGCTATATATTGGGAATAGTGATATCTATGCCTCTGTACAGGTATCAGTATTCTCATTATATAGCTGCCTCATTGGTCTAGTGGCCGCTCTGTTAAGCACGATGTCGTGGGTTTGATTCCCAGGTTTGGTAAAGTGTTATTGGATTTTTTCGTCTGGAATTTCTCAGTAGCAGCTCGAAGTCTGGGTTTGTGCCTGGTTTATGGCTATAGGCTCGCCCCTATCACATGGGACTTAAACATAACTGGCGAAATGTGGTTGTGCTAAAGCTACACCTCTGCTCAACCCTTTGGGGAATATAGGCGTTATGTTATTTTATGTAATCCCAATACAGACTTAACATAAGAGTCCTCGATGTTATTATATGCTTACAGGTCCCTACATTTTATTTTCTTCCCCACCCAGCGCTTGATCAGCCTATTGCCAAGGATTTTGTCTAAGTATCTGTTTTAAGACTTTGTGCGCTCATTAGCTATTGCACCGTTCTCTCGCATTGAAGCTATCTATTGCACATACACTCGTGTAAAGATATATGTTAGAATATCTATAAAGTAGGTAGGTACTAATTAAAAAATTAAAATTAATTTATTTCGGGTAACTAGGCCCATAGAAGACAATTTACAAAACATTTCACACTAATAATATAATATAATCGAATAAAATAATAATAAAATAAATTCATAATAAATGTCAAAAATTCAAAATGTGATAGCATTCAGATTAAAATGATAAAATTACGATACTTTAAATACATAGGTACATCAAATACATACAAAGACACACTCTTAATAACGCCTGCTAAACGGCTTTGCCTGAACATGCCTGCTGCAGCAATGCAGCATGTAGGGGCAGTCCAGCCTTACAGCAATCATCGCCTAATGATATTGACATTATTTCTCTACAGGATGGCAAGGACATCCACGCGCAAACTGTAACCATGAATTCAGTACATACATTGGTGGCCCAGTGGTAACGGCTGCGACTCACGAGTTAGTCGGTTCGTCGTAGGTTCGAACCTAGAAAGGCGCTTTACTTTGTGTAAATTATTTCATCACCACTGCTCTCCAGCCGGTGAAGGAGAAAATCGTGAGGAAACCGGTATGTCCTAGAACCAAAAATTCGAAGACATGTGACATCTACCAACCCGCACTAGGCTCGCGTGCGCCTACTCTCTCTCATCGAGAGGAGGCCTGTGTCCCAGCAGTGGGAACATTATAGGCTGATTATGATACTATTAGCTGCGCCCCGCGGTTTCACCCGCATAAGCTTCGATCCCGTGGGAATATCGGGATAAAAAGTATAAACCATCGGTGTGCCAAATTTCATCCAAATCCGTTGAGTAGTTTTTGCGTTAAAGAGTAACAAACATCTATCCATCCATCCATCCATCTATACAAACTTTCACGTTTATAATATTTGACCCCTAATATTTTTTACTATCATACGATAAAATATAAAAATAAAACTAAACTAAGTTTCGCTACATACCTAAGCCTAAATAAGGTTTCCAATTATACAGCGACTATTTATCTGCTCCTTCACTTTATTCTAATGGGATTTTAATATTATGTTAGGATTCAACTATCTAAAATAATCACTAACTAATCCTTTACTACGTCGCTACCTGACTTAATACCTATATTGGATTTGGTAGGTATAGCTGTAGAAAATCCTAACACTGTTCAAATATAACACATACACATAACATCACGCCTGTATTGGCGAAGGGTTAGGCAGAGATGCACCTATAGTACCTACACCCAAATATCGCCAGATGTTTAAGTCCCATGTAACAGCTAGCGAGCCTATTGCTATCAACCAGGCACAACTCCAGACTTCGGACTGCTGCTGAGAAATTCCAGATGAAAACCCAATACCACTTTGCCCGACCCGAGAATCGAACCCAGGACCTTATGCTCAACAGAATCGTTTGCGACCACTAGACCGTGTTAGGGAGGCTGCATTGTTTAAAATAATTACAAAAATACGATGATAGGACCTCCACCTTGTTTCGTTAAACATTGTGCTACCAAAATCGTTAACAAAGGAATTATAATTGATTTTACCCTAATGTTCCTTCATTTATTATCCAAACCCTCCGAAACTCTTGTAATTGCCGTAATAAGTGAGATTATTATCGAACCCACTTACATTTTTTTGCCTCTCTGCTAAACTAGGCCTATCGCCATCTCTTACTAAGGTCTGTCTAATTATCTAAAAGATTCCAACTATGGACATAAGACTCATGTGTTTATGTGTTTGTGTCAAGAGCACATACCATTTTTCCATTGACTTTTAAACCTACATAGAGAACTCGCTTAGTATTATTGTGATTTTATCAATAACGATGTTTTTTTGTTTTTATACGCCCTCACTTTATATGACTACGAGTGGAACGCAATAGGCTGAGCTGTGCCAAAGCCATTGAGGAGCCAAACGTGGGTACTACCTACCAATATTTAGTAGTAAATTAACCGGGCCTATAAAATCAGCTAATTTACTACTAAATAATGCGATTAGAGTTAATCTGCGATTAAATATGAGACATGGCTTCTCAATCCATACAGTACAGACATGCTTAGCTTCCTACTTAGTCATCCACACATTTTATTCCACAAAACAATTCACTGAGCAATGTTCTGTTAAAATTTCTAAAGACTCATTAACCAGTTGCTTCACCATGAATTTTATTCGGAGCGTAATATCGCCATAAGTCTTATCATGTTCACAATTCATTACATTGTTCACGCCGCTCGCGCGCCGAAGCTCGGCTGTCGGTGTGGCGGGCTATTCCGCTGAGCCGCGCTATTCTGCTGTTCCTAGCCCGCCTGCTTAATTGGGAGCGCTTTACAACTCCTATCCAATGCCCTGGGTTAGCTTTCAATTTAGATGTTCACTTGTAAACGCCACTTCACTTTAATACTTGATGCTAATGGTAATTTACGGTTTAATTAGAGTGTATGGTAGGGTATTTCCGAAAATTACTCAAAACGAGGTGGGTATATTACGTTCTGCCGTACGTTTACGTTGCAAGCTCTGGCTTTTAGTAACAATATTTTCATCGAATTATATCCTAGTCTTGTTTTTTTGAGAATGCTAATACCCACTATCCGCTATCAGCCAGTTCAATCCTAATAAATATAGATAGGTAATGTGGGTAGGGATAAGTGTCATTTTCATAAACATGGATTAAATTTATTACCTAAATAGCTTTATTTGTTCCTAAAAATATAACAATGGAAATCGGATCCGACCCACCTATTTTGATAAGCCTATACTTAATAGCCCACGCTTGAACCCCAGACTAATGCATGATCCGTAAAGATCTGCTCAGACTATTTTTAGATATTAAGTAAGAAACATGAGATAGAAAAATGTCAAGATATGGAAGAAAAAATATTGAAACTGTATTTTGTAACACTTATCTATCAATCAAGGCTGTAGCCAAGAATTAACTGACAATGAGTATCTAACAAAGCCGGGGATGGGTTACTAAAAACCAGAGCTTGCGTCCTCGGTTTTCCCATCTGAAAAAATATAATCAAACTTTCATATTTAACACATTTAGAGGATACATTTTCAAAGAACCAGCTGTTTAGGCGCGTTTGTGCGCAATCCGTCAGTTAGTGAATTTAAGATATACAATTTATATTAAGACGGAACCAACGTGATGATCATCAGAAATAAAGCACGTGACAACGATCTCTGGGTTCTTCTGGATTCTATAATTTTGGGGGATTTTATACCCCAAAACCTCTCCTCTGCCGACGGCCTGATTTTCAATCCAGCTAGCCTTTTCCAATATAATAATATATATTTCGCTGGAAATCTAAATTTTTATTTGACTGTGAAGGGCGCGCGTCCTTTATTAGAAGGGCGCTACACAACAAGTGGTTCCCACTTACTCGATCGTGATCTTGTTCGAAATAAATTGAGATAATCAATTATTGTACGATATCTTCGGAGAATATTTGAAGTATACTCAACGTCACACCTAAGTTGATATGAACTGAGCTAAGCTGTCGATTAACCAATTTGATAGTTTTCCCAGCAGTCATAAACTACAAACGTCACAATTTCACAACCTGAATATGAAATTTAAATACTGCTTCTTTCATTATCTAAAGAAATAACACTGAACTGGTGGTGGACAAAATACGTAGGTACGTGCGATCCAAGGAATACCAAACTAATAAATAAACAGGTAGCTGGTTTTGAGACTATTGTAAAAGCAACCAGAGAGTTTACTAAACTTATTTGATCTGCAGTGGTCTGAACTGCAAACACGTGTTTTGCAATTTCTGGTTTCGAGACATTTTCAGCAATTTGTTGTTGTATTTACAGTAACTACGTACCAGAGGAGCTCGTGGCTAAATCATAACAGCCGCATGGGTCGATTGAATGTTAAGCTACCCTTTCCGCGGTTGGTTCGTGGATGGGCGACCATCCATTACATATCGAGAATTCGTGCCGCGGAAAGACATTGGTCCTGGCAGTCATTCGTAGATCTTTGACAGTAGTTAAGGGTAATTAGAAGCCCAAAAGTCTGGCAACTAGTTTTACCAAAAGGAAGCATGTTACCCACTGGGTTGTGGAGTTAAGATAGGCTGTCACTCCATGTAAAACTGGTATTCAGCTGTATCCGGCTAACCTTTTCGCAACTGTGTTGGGGTTGGCTTCCAGACGGCCAACCACAACACATTGGGAAAAGACCAGGCAAATGATTTAAGTAACTACATATACATAGTTCCATGTAAAAACTGTAACTGTGTGCCATTTTGGACTCCAGTTAGATTGAAATGTTTCGTTGAAAACCAACGTTTAACAAAATGGTTTGCTAAACACTTTCGGTCTGCTGGTTATGCACTCAATATTATGTTTAGCAAATATTTAGGTGCTCACAATTTGAAATTAACATAATATTTGTGGATAGTGAAATTGATTGTAATAAGAATAAAATACCTGAATTCCACAAATTCCTTTACAACTAAAAACTAAAATAGAAAAACATGCAAAAAAAACTCTTCACTTTTAATTAAGCCACGTGAAATTACGCATGTCCATGTCAAAATTTTATTTTTAAAACGGACGTCAGAAAATGTCCCTGTGATTACATTTTTTACAAACTTTTACCGCGGAAAGAACTAATTGCAGGCATGCGTTGCTTAAAAAGCCACAAGCGACATTTTGAATGGAGGCTGCTAAAACAATCTGCAATAAGCGGTCGTTGTGGTCTGCTGTGGCCGACAAAACAAAGCATTGTTTTGTCGCCGTGTCGCATTGTCGGCCGCGACACTCACGCGCTCGCCACAAACGCCACTTAATATAAAGAACCCTTTATTGTCACGTTTATTTTTGGTTCAACTGTTCCAGACAGCCGTCACCTACAAGACTTTTAGATTATACCATGAAAGTAGTATTTATTTCTGTATTATACCAGGTTTTATCCACCTCTTTAGGAACCATACTTTAGTTGTTGCTGTTGCAGATTTGTTTGTAGATTTGATTGTTCATACTTGATGTTTTCTTCCTTGGACACTTCTTCCATACAATACACCATTCCAAATTAGGACTGGAAAAGCGAGCATACTTTTTAAAAATGCGCTACTAAAGGCAGATTTTGGTTCGCGTAGGTTTTTGGGTTTAAACTTATCCAGTAGCTGCGCGACTTGCTACACACACAGTTATTTCGATAGAAAAACACAACAATTTGGAATTTAGGAACTTGCCGTATCAAATTCTTTCAGGCACGACCAACACGTGAACTTAATTTCCTGGAATGTTTAACCCCGTTTGCCCTCTAAAATACTACGATGGAAATAAATCTAAATAAAAAGAGAGCTCGAAACAAGTAATCTAAACTCCGTATGAACTGAAGTATTTACTAAAACGCCTTTTTGAATGTGTAAACATTTACACAAATTGGAGATCTAATGGAATTTCAGATTGATTGGGTGGAATATTTCATGAATTCGCAGAGCGGAGATAGTAGAGAGCCGATTGAAATGCCTTTTCATGCCAGACGACACCTTAGAATTTAGATTGAATTATTTATAGGTGCGTGTGCCTATAGTAGTAGGTCTTCTGGATAGCTGAAATGAACCTACTTTTGTTCATTAGTCGTAACTTATATGGTCGCAGAGAAGCCTCCTAACCGATAGCCACAAGGGAATCTACCAAAGAAATACGATACTTACGTACGGAATATTCTTGTACGCTTCGAAATTAATTTATTATTTCACCGATACCAATTTGATTATTCCACTAGTTCAACATTGAGAGTAAAAACAATTTTCAACAAGTTGATCAAGAGTTAATTTAGGCTTTATCGTTTCACTTTCAAACTAAAACAACTCTACACGAGTGCTTTTTGAAAACCTCTCTACCTGTTTAAAAAAACTCTTTCAGAAAAGCGATGACTTTCCTCAATAATTCGTAATGCCAAAAGAGGATCGGGTACGTGCTATAACGTTTGAATCACTCCATTGATATTTTCAATGGGAAATAACCTAGTTTCGGGAATAACAGGCACATAACAGTGACAGTGTCGTACATTAATGCCCCAGCGCTGGGGCTCTGTCTCGTATAGGGTCTTAGCATTATGCTGAGCGAAGGCCATTTTGAGTGGATGTGACGCATGTTTTCACCAACTTGTAATTTTTTTTGTGTTTTTTGTTTTATGCGTTATGTTTACCGCAAATAAACGTATTTTCTTTCTTTCTGATGGGGCTCAGTAGGTATGGTGAGTAAAGTATCTTTATTTTAACGGGTAAGATTGCGCAATGGATGGAGAAAAGAATGTTTTATTACCTCCGCTCATAGGTAAGTAAATGTGTGCTCAAAGTATTAAGAGAGAACTTTAGTGAAACTTTTTTAATTCAAGCGAAGACAATAAACCTACGAAGTTGGCCGTAGCTTGGTCGGAATCAGTGCTGCACGCCGCTCTTCAAAACATTATTTAAAAACTACTGCAATTTCATAATAATTGTGTTCGTCGAAATTTATTTAATATGTTCCTTGTTATTGTTTTTCCTCGTATGCACTTATTCGAGTATTGTTTAGGTTTTGGGAAAATATTATATATACAAAACACTATGGGAACATCGAAATTGATATAATGCCCATTTCCGAAAAATCGGCCCCATATCAAACTACCGTAGTAAAATCTGTTTATGAAACTGTTTACCTAATGGATGATGAACAATGAAACAGTGCTTCTAATGAAAATTGTTTCTCAAAAATATTATATTACTTTACCCAACCAGTTTTTCTGGGAATATTTAAATAAGAATTACGAAGTACAAGCATCAAGAAGTAGAAGTAACTGGACTTACTTAGTGGCCGATAAATACAAAAATACGTATTAGTTAAGATTAGTCGTAGTCTGATTTAGTGCTAAACTTTGACAACAGTAAAATCCAATGGGCGAAGTTCCCGTCTTAACAGATCGTTCGCGCCTGATACTGTAACCTACATAAAGGAGTAAAAGTAGACTGTTCGACGCCATCATGTACAAATTGTATTAAAGTTTCCGGAAATAAAACATGAAGTTAGCACTAGCTTTTCTGTTTCCATTATTCTTATCACTAGTGTGAGAAAGAACAGCGAAGGTGCGTACGAACTTCCTCCTCGGAGACCCAACTCTGCCCTCTGCCCAAACGGCTACTAAACTTAATAACATAGCGAGCAGAAGGAGTATATTTTAGTAATTCCGGGTATACTCTGCAGGATCTAATAGCGAGCGAAGGCAATGTTTAAACGCCCTCCTTAGTTCCGTTTCTTTTGTGTAATTACTGTGTGTGCGGGGTTCATATACGTAACAGAAGTAACTGGTAGTGCTATCTGGGTGTAAGGCTACGGGTGTGGAATTTAAGTGATCTTATTTGGTGGCCGGCGAGCCGATTCAGGCGCGCCCGTGCGCCCTGCGCGTGTTGCGAATCGACAATTTCCTACCTACCTGCCCGATCTTTTTGCCTAATTATTACTTCGAAGTCTATATTCAGCTCTATTTAATTCTCCAAGTCGTACGTTGGGAAAATTTTAATTATTGGTTTTCTTTAACTGCTGTTTTCTTATTGATTTCTAAACAACAATGAAACGTTCGGAGACTATAAATCGGTATCAATTACATTTTGTGTGGGGAAATTAAGATACAAGGGAAGATTCGTATACACAAACGTAGGTACTCGACGACGTTTAAAGCTATTTATTATATGTATGGTTTGGGTAAACTGGAGTAAAGTAAAAAGTATAGCAATAACACGCTACCATAATTGGTTGTAAGGAAGTAAGGAAATATTTTCCAATCTCATCGAAGATGAAAATGTTCCCTTGTGTTGGCACGAGGTATGTTCTCGCATAACTCTCGTAGCCGCATGATGTGGGCTAAAGTATTTAGCCAAAAATGTTGATGTTAGCGAGGTTAGTAACAGCAGTGGAAACACTTATGATCTCAAGAAATGATTCGCCTGATTATTTCTTTAACTTACAATGGCTTTTCTTGAGAACAATTATACGCTTACCAATTTTCTAACCTACTTCACAAAAAGCTACCCTGTACCGATAATTAACGACGTGTTTCAGGTAACTCATGACCTATCTAGCTGTTAATGCCCCAGCGCGTGTCGAGAAACTTAATACTAATTAATATAATTAATAACAGACTTCAGAATTATGTTCAATTCTGTAACGAAAGCTGCTGAACGTGCTAACGACTGAACATTTCAGCGCTAGATAAGATTTCAATATAATTATAAGATTCTACAGCAGCTAAGTACCTTTTTGTCTGACTTTGAAAGCATTAAGAAACCTTTCAAAACCACTTACGTGTATAATTCTTCTAGGAAACAACTGCACAATCAGTTAAAAAACATTATTGATACAGAACGTCGGCGGGAACCCGACCCGGACAGAACTACTGTCGTCAAGTCAGTTGATTTTATTTTGCCACCGGCCGAGTTCGCGGGTAAACGTCGTACCCGAGCAAACTTTAGCTATCGGGATCTTCCATTATTAAAGTTTTATCCAACTGGGCCACACGAGAACACCGATATCCATACGAATTTTGCAACCGATTCCAGGTCCGTTTTGCGTTGTACAGAGCCATCTTCGCACTAGCGTGTTACCGCGTCATTGTTTGATCGTTAAGCTTACAAAAACTTTATTCTTGTGTACAACAACTTCGGCCAACAGAACTGTAAGAACTAGTGCCTACTTTTAAGGCTTACAAAATACCTTCCACGGTCCCTTATGATTGATTACCTGCTCATAACCTATCAGTAACCCTAACCTGTAACCGCAAGCATTCAAAGCAATCAGCATTATTAGAGTTGTAGCTACGTGTTCAGAATTGATTGTATAATGTATGATTAATTAGGAAATTGAATTTATGTTAAATGCATCGTTGGATAATTGTGTTACAATTAATATGTCTGCTATAATCCGAATTTGCGAGTTCTGTACGTGTTTATGATAATACGACGTTTAAGGGTTCCCGAAACGATCATTTGCAATTGTGAATGTTTACGTGAATGAGCAGTGGTGGCCTAGTGGTCGGCCGCGACTTACGAGTTGGAGATTGTGGGTTCGAACCCAAGCAGGAACTTTACTTTGTATAAATTATTTCATCACAACTGCTCTCAAAACGGTGAAGGAAAACATCGTGAGGAAACCGGCATGTCCTAGAAACAAAAATTCAAAGACATGTGACCTTCGTCAAGCCGCACTGGGCCCGCGTGGTGGATTATGGACCACTCCCTCTCAAAGAGAGGAGGCCTGTTTCCCAGCAGTAAGAACGGTATGGGCTGATTAAAGCTCAAATTAAAGGTGTATCATTTGCCCAAATGACATTCGATTTTGAACTGTGCTGTGAAAAGTCGCGTCAGTCAAAAAACAATATGATTCCCAACGCAAATAAGACAAGGCATTTCTCTTAATAACTCTTGCGGTTTCTACTCATAAAAAACAAAAGCTCTAGACGTTGGTATAAAAACTGGTTTAAACTGAGACCCAATAGATATTTGAAAAGTTCATAAGACAAAAAATTGTCTGCTTCTCTTCAGTCACCGTTCTCTATTTAAGATTGTACATTTTAGTAGGCAATTTTGTTGAGATGAGACAAATAAATACTTATTATTATTAATGCTTGAAATTAAAACGCAGAATTTTGTAAACACAGCCCCTTTTTTTTTAAACGTCTAAAGACGACGACTTATTTAAAGACTGCGAACTCCAATTTTTTTTAAAGATGTTTTACTGAACGAAGTAAATATGTAGCAATGATAATTTATAAGCTGACACGTCAGTACTTGGCTAATTAGCCAAGTTTTCGTGGTCTTGTCTCTTTTTCGCCTCCGATAATTACGACAGGCCGTCCCACTTCCACGTGTCTTTTGATAATGTGACATTGAATTTTTGAATATCGAATGTTGGGTAGGTAACCTATCTACCTCTTTTTACTTAAAATATCATTAGTGTTTGCCATGAAACAGAGAGATTATAAACCCGACGGAGCAAGAAAGGTTATGAAAGTATTACCTATAAGCCGACATAACCATATTATTTACAAAACATATTTTGTAGTTTGCGGGGAACGCAAAGAGTATTTGATTAATTATATTTTCGCAGCTCATATGAGTTTCGTAGATAAACACAATTAATTTCAAGTTTAAACGGATCCAATATTTAGGTCAGTAGGTAGAGGCATTTAAGAGTTAATAAAGGACAGTATCTGATTACTTATTTTTGCAAAAAGTCAAGAAATTCAGCTGGTAAGTATCCCTCAGTGTAGGTGAATATAACTGAATATACGCATCAGGATATGACGCGTTGACGCAGTGCATACGTGAGGACTACGCTGCTTCAACCCTACACTGGACATTCGCTCAGCCAAAGTCACTCATACTATTAACAACATACTGTCGTCACCACCCCCTCTACAGCTAGTGCAGATATCCAATAAGGACTGCGGTACTATTCCAGGAAACTGCTAATTAATTAATGGCATCTTTGAAACATATATTTCTCGAACCGAGAGCCCTATCAAGACGAAGTTTACATGAAAATAGAATTGATTCTATGTGCACCTTCGAAAAGGTAGTTTCGTACGGAGAAGAATGGGCAACATACTCCATGGGTACTTAACTATATATATATTTTTTTTTTACGTTGCCCCACATTAGGAATTACTCCTGTATCGTGTATGCGTTTACAAACATTTAAACTCACATACACAAACAGCCCGACCCGAATCTGTAGGCAATACAAATATTTGTTCCGTGTGGGAATCTAACCCGCAACACGCAACGCAGCAGTCGATCGCTCAGCAACTGCGCCAACCATGTCTTTATATTATACAGTTACAATTATATGTGAAGACGATGTGCCTAGAATTGAATTACTATACTATAATAGGTACAAAGTAATAAAAATTTAGTAATTACAAATAGACAAATTATGATGCTAATATATAAGAAGATATGATAATTACAAATAATCAAATAATGCAATCGTACACGATTTTTTTAGTTAGTAGTAAGTTTCTAGAGTAGTCAATGTTACAAATTAATTATCACTCTATTTAGACAATAATGACTCCTGTTTATTAAATATAAGCAAAAAAAAGAGGCAAAAGAAATATAAAAAAGTACTACGCGGAAGTAAAATATTAAGTGGAACCAACAAGGATATCCGTAGTGGATAATTACGTAATTCCCATATAAATCTAACTTGGCTTATATTAGATTCTTAACTGGCTATTCGTTACCAAGGAAACGAAATTATACTAGTAGGCGTAATGAAAAGCCTTGATTATGAAATATGGATCTTCAATTTGATAATGATAATGTCGCAATTTTGTTATGAAATGCAAATTTTCAGGAAATCAACTTTTTTTTCTGTATAGGGAATTATGTTTTTTCTTACGATTTTATATCTTTCTACTAGACACAAGTGGTTGTTCAAAAACACAGTGAAATAATCTTATATCAGTGGAAAATATTTAGGTTCACGGCTGAAACTGTATCGTGCATCTAACTTACATAATAAAGAACTCATGATTCAATCAGTGCTGAGTCACAGTTCACCCGGCCCCGGTACTGTAGGTGCAGAGCATTACACGTAAATAGTGTGTGAGCACAGGATAAACTCATTGTGTAGAATAGGATCACGTGCCGTGAGTGCGGGATAACGACGCGCCTTATTATTGGACTTGTTCCGCTACAACACATGTTTTCAAACTAAAACTAATGTCTTCATAGAACATATCACTTGCATTTCATTCTTCTTTGTATTATTTTATTCTACTTTTTCACAAAGAACAATTTAACACAAAGCCAAAGAAAACCTTCCAATTGGGTACCAGTAAGTGCAAAGTACACAAGTGTTGGCCGCAGCATTGCCCCATCTCTGAAAGAAAATGAGTAAGACAAGTACGAGATTCTTTGAGAGCCTCAGAGCTAATTAAAAATTAATAGTTAGCAAGGCGCCCGTTCTTAAAATACTAAAACTTAAACTACACTGTGCTGGGGCAAATATTATCGAAGTAGGCACGCAAAAGTTCCTCAGACACTTGTGTAAAGCGTGGTATTATCCGGGAGGGTCCTGGTGTCGTGTCTAAGTGTTTAATTACTCCGCCTTTGTTGTTATAAACAGTGCCACAAGCGGGCGAGGCGCTAGGCCACCGACCACATCTGTGGCGGCACGCGGACATAAATTGCTGACCGGACCCGCCTAAGCAAATTCACCCGACCCCCTCTAATCTGACACTTTTAAATGGATTACTTGCAAACTCCGAGTGAACACAAACATTTGGCGATATAGTTTGCCGAGATTTGGAACCGCTCCCCACTTGTCACTTTATTATGTTAAAGTACTCGCGAGCGGGAAGGCGTTAAGTTTGTCTATCACGTATGTAACCGACAACTGTTCCGGCTAAACTTTATATTCGACAAATAACTGTTACTTACGAACTACCCTTTAGGGAATACCTACTTTTGTACAAACACATCCCCTTTATATGAAGTATTTACGACGTAGATAGGTATACATAACGCTGTATGAAGAATTCCATGGGGAAAATATACCAAGATATAAGTCAGACTATTAAAATTCTATAGGTACGAGTACTTACGAGTCATATAAATACTTCAGTTCCGAGAAGCTTTATGGATACGAACGTAAGATCTATTTAAAACCTCGAATGCAATATTCAAACAAGATGGTCCAGTTCAGAGCAAAAGATGATTTAAAATAAACGGAACTGACTGCGTTTAATTGAGCGATACGGCCGGCACTGTCCTAAATTTTAGTTGAAATAGTTCCCTAACTTGGCTTTTAGGTTCTGTCGTTCACTCCCACTTTGTAGCCTTTGTTTTTTGAGATGATACTAAACATAGAACTGCTTCCCTTTCCAATTATTGTGAATATATTGATTGAAACAGCTCGCACTGAATTGCTGAAAACCTTTGAGTAATCAGAAATGGAATCTGGATCATGTATTTTCCAACTACATAAGTAATCTGTTATGCTTGCCTATTGCCGCAAAAACCATAGTGAATTCCAAACTAACGAAGGGATACAATTTCTAGATTGTCATAAAGTTTTTATATCACTATAAAGTTACAAGGGTCGACAAAGAAACGAACCGACATTTATTCAAAACATAGACAATATAATCCTTAAAAGCTACAAATCTGCGTTAGTGTGTGTGAGCAAAAAATGTCGAGTGACACAGCAGTATAGCCGCCCGGGATCACCGAATGACTGCCGACTAACGGGGCTCAACGAGATAATCCCCTGATTAGAAAGGCCGACGGCGTTTCTCTCTGACTCCTTCAAAGCACTCATAGATAGATATATAGAACATTTCTTTATCATGATTTTAAATATTTCTGTCTGGTAAGACTCAGATTTTAAGAGTATGTTCTCAGGAATCTATTGAATAAAAACAAGCACTCGTTTCTTCGTCCATTTCAAAGGAAACCTTCAAAGGTTTTCACGACTGTACCATTCTTATAAATTGACGACGGCTTTCTAGGTTAAAAAGTATGTGTTCTGGTAAAATAATAGGCTCATGAAAGGATTTTCTGTGGGTTATGTGTGCTGACTATAGGTACCTCGTAGGTTGCATATACGAATGTATAGCTAGCAATGCATGATCACCTAGGAGGGTTGAATTTGTAGCTCTTGGCCCACTCCACCCTCACTATTTAAGTCACACTTATAAGTGGACTTAGGTGTCCCGCCCATTTTCCCACTTCAACGATTCCGGGCTCTGAATAGCCACTTAGAAGTAAGTTTCCAATGTCAACAAGTTTGTTCTTGAAACAATATTGTCAACACTAGGAATGGCCTGGCCTTAACCTTAAGGGACAGATAGAGGCTCGCACTTTATGGCTTTTTGCTGTTACACGTGTAGTTTACGCTACTTACTAAAAGCCTACATCAAATCGGACCTTAAACTTACACTACTACATATGTATTTCTACCACATAAACCGCAGAAATAGTGGTCTAGAGGGAATCTTTTTCTGTCATTCTAAAGCAGCATATAGCATGGTAAACAGTCTTACAAAGTTAAGTAAACAGTCACTGGGTTGTGAAAATGAGACAGGCAGTCGGTCCATGTAAAGTACTAGTATTGCTGCATCTGGTAATACTGAAAGCCGACCTCAACACAGTTGGGAAAAGGCTAAACAGAAGACTCAATGGTAAACAAAACAATGGTGCCTCTCCTTCGTTATACTTTTAATCGTTTGTTAAGATGGCCGCGGATAGTGGCGATCTATTCCCGGGCGAGGCCAGTCACCCAATAGAATTATATTCAAGCGACGATGAAAATTCTACTTTAACATTTTATCTTTTATCTCTTCGGGATCTAAATAAAACCGTTTTACATCGAAAGCTCGCGAAAGCAGCTGAAATAATGACCAATAAACGCCAATATTGTAATATTTTCAGAAGTCTAACTGCAGTATTACGATAAGACAATGCGGTGGAGTTTTATCAACAATCTCGAAGTCGTTAAAACAACCGTAAAATAAAGTTAAATTTGAATCGTAACGTTTGACCGTGATTCTTTATTAAAATCACGGAAATCGTTAAAACACCTATCAATAACTTTCACCTATAATTATGTTCGGTCTTTACGTCGGTGAAACCACGTCGAAGTATTTAGGTATTGCCGTATTTATTTAGCCTTTGGTATTGAGACATCTGGCGCATGTCAGACGACCAATGGTCCAAACTTACCACCCAATGGGTCCCTCTTAATGGCAAGTGACTTCTCGGCAGGCCCAGACGGAGATGGCGGGATGAGCTGGACTCCTTCAACAAGAACTGGTCCTTAGGAGCTATAAACAGAGAGAAGTGAATAGAGATTAGGGAGGCCTTTTCCCAGCAGTGGGGCAACACAAGTTTTCAATAATAATAATTTAAGTATTGCTATTCTTAGAAAATTAAAAAGGAAGAGTACCTATGATCAAAGACAAATGTGTGTGAAGCTTCTAAAGTTGAGAATATCAAGATCTACCTACAAATGTAAGTATCTTATAACTTTTTATGATAACTGATTAAGGGCTGATTTATCAATCAACAGATAATTTTTATTCGTGGAATAAAATTGACGTCTACAGGTTTTCGAGAGGTTTTGTATGGAAGAACTGTCAAAAATTCAAAATTATTCTACGGATAAAATTATCTGGCGTTGGAAAAATCAGCCCTCAGTGAAACAAACGTAACACTAACAAATGGAAAAAACTCTTTTGTTAACAAAAAAATAAAAAAAAATTCTTTGTACAGTTGGCGGCGGCTCAACATCACTAGTGTCTGAAAAAAGGGCTTTCCAAATTATTTTATTATTTCGCAGAATTCGTTAAAATTTACCAGTAGGAATGGTATTGTTTTATTTATTCTCTTTTAAAATTATATTCTTCTTGGCGTGTCGATGGCATAAATAACAATATATTTTTTTTCATTTGTTTGGTCTAAAATTCAGCAATTTTGAAAAATAATAAACACAGTAGGTATATTAGTATACCTAATTATTGTAACAGTTCTTGAAGAAATTAACTTGTTTCAGTTTTGTTGTACATTTTCTCCAAATTAATTAGCGTAAGTTTTTGCTAATGTTTTAAATCACCGTGGAACGCTTAATTCTAATTATCGTTTTAGACCATCAGCTTGCCTAAATAGAAGTTGTAACTTTATTTTCGAATACCTGGAGAAGCAAAGTATTTAAACAAGGCCTTCGTTTATAAAGCCCGAATTGTTTTCTTTGAAACTCCAGCAGGAAGTTTGTTGGGAGAAACTGAAATAATATTAAGTACAGTAACTTTGAGCATTGTATACACCTATGATATGTTACAAATACCATGGCTACATGAATGTTCAAATCCATACAGAATCGAACAAAAAAGTGTCAAAATTTATAACAAACCAACCGCGTGGAATAAATTCATGCATGATCATTTTTTGTTCTCGTCTGGCGTATGTTGTCTGGTACGTACTCTGCTCGTGGGCTGGGAGCATTTACTGAGCTTGTTTGGGACGTCACGTCGGCGGCCGCAGACGACTGTGTGCTCGGACCGAACCATTCATTGCCTCCGTTGTTTCACTTTTCGACTGACGGCGATCTAAAATCTGCAAAAGCTTTGATTGGCTTCCGTCAGAACGGGAATAAATCGGCTAGCACCGCTACACCGCACCGACTTCAAAGGCTCGTCCTAGCTACGGTTAAAATTGGACATTCAAGAGGGCTCCATTCTTTCGTGTTTCATTGTATCTAAAATGGAGCAATTTCGGCAATATCGGGCCTGTCTAAAGCGACGATTCGTCGCTGAAATTTTAACAGAATATAACAGTTTCAAAACTGAAAGCAAAGTTGAACAAAAAAGTTTATTTCGTTTTATATTGACAATAAAATTGAATTAGCCGACACGCGCAGGCTTTCTAGGTCTGTCGGTAATCCTATTTGCGGTGCGGACTCGCGCCAGTTGCTCCTAAAAGTTGGGTGCGCGTTACCAACAAAACGCTGCTAACGCCTCGGGAGATTGAGACTGGCTGCGGGAGCTGTATTTTTACACATGTGGAACCTACTTATGTGGCGGGTTTGTTTTATTCCGAAAAAATACGCCTTTATGCTAAAATAAACACTATTTGCAAGTCTCAACTATTCATTTCATTTGTCACGTTATCATGAACATAATTTACCTAACCGAGATTAAGCTATAAAAAATATCGACTTTCGGTTTAAAGAATCGTGAAACTCCGCCTTAATTTGAAAGGTCGCGCCCATCCTATTAACTTCGCTTATCAGAAATTAGTTTTCTTCCGATATCTTTTATTAGTAATTCCCCACTCCGCGTTCCAAAACACGATAGACTCCCTAAAGGGGGTACCTACCGAATGCTGCAGCGTCACTTCGTCTCGCGTTATAAAATATGCAGATAAGTTACGGGAATTGATTCAAGGCACAAAGGAGGCAAGCGAACTGTCTATAGGCGGGCGCCGAGATTTCGGCAGTAATTTCCCGTGAGGGTACACTCTTATCTCATGACACTGAAAATATTTTGAATAACATACATTTAAGAACAACTTATTCACTCAACGTTAAGCGATGCACCGGCGGAAATTATTTGGCATTTCATAAGTAACTGAATTTCGCAACTTTTCTGCCAAATACATGTCAAAGAAAATGCTTTTCGTAGCATTTTAACGCCATTTATTTGTAAGCTCAACCAACAGCTCCGTTCTGAACCGTTTTGCATTCGCATAACAAAAGTTATTGCGGTGTATCACTAGATCCACGTTCTCATTATTAGACCATTAAAAGTTAGCAAGTAGACGTTGCTTGCGAAATCCTAGCCATTAGCTAAGTACTTATATGTTTGAAGAAATATTATCTTTATAGTTATAAACGTGATGGGATAAAGCTGTGGTTTCCGTTCCCTGGCGACGAACTTTAAATCATTAGCAAACTCCAAGAGTAGCGCAAAACTGCACCGAAGTGGAATCAAGTGAATTTTAAGGTAATCCTTTTATGTACCAATAATGCACTTAATTTGCTTATTGTTTTTTCAGTAGAAAAATAAGGAACTTAGTTTATGAAGCTCATATATATCACATAGGTAGTAACTTATACTTGCCTACAAAAGTCCATATACCTACTTGTAATAATAATATGTACATGTATGTAAAACAAAGCTAAGGATTCATCAACAAATTCGTCCGCATCGCTATCAGAGGGAAAAGTGTCCAAAACGCTGGCAGCATTGCCACGTTGTTAATTATCTCTTGGTAAATGATCAAAACATTCAACATCCTTCAGATTATGACAAAGGTATTTATATAGCTCAAGACAAAATAGTTAAACACGAAGCCTAAAAGCCTCGGGGCCAATTAGCTAATGTAAATACAGCGAAGATACAATTGGATACAGAAGCATGCCACATCCGTTTTCCATTACGTGAGCAATGAGTCTGTGCTCATTTCACAACGCGATCGTTTTATTGATACTGTTTTGTTGTGCCACTCGGATTGCCAGCTAATCCTGCTTTTATGATACTACTAACGAACTACGTTCTGGGAGGATCGTTAGTAAGTAATACGTGAACAATTCAAGTTTCAATAACAAGCTTTAATAACAAAAATACTAAGATTTTCTGTGTAAGCACACGTTCGCAAGGACGTAAAAATATCGCGGCAGGATTTTGTCGCGCACTGGATTTTCAACCTTCGGTAATAAGCCGAGCATTGAGAATCCAACAGAGCGCATCCCAGCGCATCAAAAAAACACACTGGTGGATTTTTAACTCTCGGCGCTAAGCGTTGCGTTGAAAATCCAATGCGCGAAAAAAAATCGGCAAGGGAAAAAAGGACGTATTTCACAAAAATGAAAGCCGTGTCCAGAATTTATCGGTTCATGTACTAATGATGCTGAGTGTTCATTCTTCACACTATTGTGACTTTCTATCGAACATAACGAAGTCTACTTCATAATAACAAAATTAACCATCTGTGAGTGAGTTCGTTGATTTGAGATGCAATTTAAGTTTAGATTTGTTTACAGTCGTTGTTGGTGACAGTTTAACTAAGCCCGACATGATTCTGTTCACTCTGTAGCTTCATTATTTTTTTATAAATAACTTTACGGGCTAATTTAATCAAACGCTAAGTTGCCTTTTAATCCTTCTTCATTTTCTTTAAGTAATCGAGTTTACGAAATAGCTTTTAAACAACTTTGAACCCGAGACCTTTCGATGGGGTATTTAAGTCCACGTGTATTTGGTAAATAAGTAAACAGACAACGGAAATTAAATTAGTTGAGACTATTTTACGTCGAAAACAAAATATAAACGAGTGCATACTTCGGGAAATCCGGTTACCATTAGAATATACGCAATAATAAATTATTTTCTATTTTGTTTTTAATAAAACAACAAAGAAGGATGGAAGGAAACATATTGCTTTTTGCGGGTTTATTAAAAATAAAACGACATCTTTTAGACTGAGTTTCCCGAAATATTCAAATAGCTACGAACAATGTTAGCGCTGTAGTCCACGTAGAGATAATACACTTGCTGAACTATATGTTTGCAGCACCCAGGACGATGTTATGCTACCCTTAAAAGTTCTCGCAAGTAATTTGCATGGTATAGGTGTCAATCAGGTCGTTGTTTATTCGGAGGTGAGGGTGAAACGGATCGTGTGCGGGGTGCGGGGAGAGGTGGAGGTATTCGTTTGCCGAAACAAGGCCGAAACCGGAGAGTGCTCACGGAACTCAAACACGGCGCACTATAATGAATTAAGTTACCAACTCTCTTGGAGGTGAACCTGCCTCGTGTCACACTTACGTGAACCGCCTTCTACCTGTGAGCATTTAGCTGCATTAACTTAAATTTATTGAACCCCGATACATCAATACCCCTGGACAAACAGTAGGTAGGCACTTTATTTCTGTCCATCGGCAAATTGCGGATCCTCGCTACTCCCACAAATTGGTATGTTGCGAAATCTGTTTAAACACCCATCGGGTCGTCATTACCCACATAAAAAGGTCGAATGATAACAAAAATCAACGGCAATCGCTAACGAGTCGCGTAATGCGATAACCATCAATTATGGACATGTTGATTGAATGATTGGTCCGAATGCGAAGCTGATTGAGACTCTGCCAAACGTGAAATTAAATAACTGCTGAAAACATTTACCGAACATGTCTCGTATTTGGAGCTTATCTTTTTTTTTATTTAAAAACAGATTTCATCTGCGTTTTTTTATATAAATTCGTATAACGTGGTGAAAAACACATATGCAAAATGCACAATGGTTTGAATCAATGTAAATACTCTCTATATTTATTTTGCGCCAAAATATAACAGTAACTTTAACGATGAATGAATGACGAATGAAAAAATCGAGTACGTAACAGTTTTGAATCAGTGAATGCGTAAACATACGGATATGTTTGACCTCATCGTGCACGCTTACCTACAGTGGTAAAATTATTCAAACCGCAGTTTGGACGTAGTAACATACAAACAACGTGTAAAACGTGGACAATTTGACAGCGAGAGAGAACAAGGCACGGCTAGGCGAGGCCCATCTGCAGACAAACGTGATTGCTAGAGCTATGCGGAACCACTCCATGCCTCAGAATAAACACCTGATTTCGCATACTGAACCCCAAACTGACGGCTTTATTACTCATGTCATGCAGTCACCTACGTTTGGCGTAGGTACTACGCTAATAATTAGTGTGATACACCACAACAAAGAGTGCCTATTGTCTCTTTTATTAAAATTAATTACCTAAATCTTACCTTCAAATATAATTATTTTCGGTCAATACAAATGAATAATTCAAACAATCCAACCTCTACTCGCTAACAACCTGTGTCTCGAATAAAATTTATTTCACAGGTCAGGGGAAAAACATTGCCTTTTTGGGAGAAGATAACTCAAAATATAACGGATTTGCGTAAAATATGTGAAACCTTTTGTATGCTAATACGATCCCATTGTTCGGAGATTGAATTTTCGGGTTATCATGCTTAAGAATTATTCATGACAGATAGGCTGCGATTGTTATGATTTTTCACGGCAATGTTGTTACAGATAAAATATATGTAGTTTGAAACCGTGCGACTATCGTTTTACATTCGTTATAATGACTGTATCAAGCGGAAACAACACTACGATAAGATGGAACGTATAAAAGCACACATCTCTGCTACACATTTATATTTTGTAAGCTTTTCATAGCAAAGAAATTCATTTTTCTTTGTGAAAATCAAGTGCGGTGCAAAAATGAACTAGACGAGTGGAGTCTGAAACTCAGAAATGGAAATATGCGCTGTCTGGTGTTGAACACGCCATACGGAATATTTCACTCGGAAAAAAGTGTGTCAGTTCTGTAAATTTAATATTGAATACGCATTAATGAACTGATCACTGTGTACAATGGAGTGCGAGAGATCAGAAAGGGCATTCATTTCGGGAGGCACCGCACGTCTCGCGGACGGCGGGGAAATTGAAACTTTATATTTGAGCGCACTTTATCTGACCGACGAACCTGGAACCTCTCTAGCGGAAAATCCTTAGTCGAAATAAAATAAAACTCCAACGAATTTCCTCAATACTTTCTACGACTGGAACATGCTTCACGGTTTTCACAGCGATTTGTGCAATGTAGATTTTTATTTTCGTTTTTATTCTGTGACGCTTAGCAGGTCGCCGTTGTTGCTGTTAACCTGAACCATTTACATTAATGTTGGCTTTTATTACTTACAAATTCGGCATCAGATTAAAAAAGCAATTCACAAGGCTTTAGGGGTTTTTAAAACATTTGCTGAATCGGTAGTGAGGTATATACATACTTAGAGAAATTCCGATAATGAACAAAACATTTCATCGCAAAATGTTGTACCTATTTAAAAGTCTTTTAACATGGTGCTGCTAATGGAAATATGGCACCGGAGCTCACAATTTTGTGATTATTTGACGTTATTCTGACGCGGAACGTTGCAATCGAAATATTGTTTATCATTGCGGAAACAGACAAAACTCTGGAACAGTTTTAATTTCGCTTCAGAAGCTGTTTTGGCTGTACAGTTTGGCAGTTATATTCTGTATATTATGTACGGGGTGTGCACACAGTAATAAGTTGGTGAACAGAAATATGTTAATAACAAAATGCTTAAGCTTAAATTGGCTTTAGTCATTAGCAGTAGGTCAAGTACCCACTGCGTCTACTGTCCGGTGAAAACCAATTCGTTTTAAGTACATTCTGATTCTGATCATTCTTAAACATACTTTCCAGTATTTCATAAAGACATGTGCCAAGAAAGTTATGGAAATGACAATGAAGAAATATGTAAGTTGAGTACCTTGAGTTAGAACCCAACAACGAGTAGTCGGCTGAACTAATGGTGGTTACGTTGAGATTGACTCCTTGCTAACGTTCATATTCTGACCACATCTCAGAAAGCCTTTCGCTTTTTTACCCATACTTAGTGGAACATCGTAGGAGAATTCCTTTCATAAAAAAGTGTTAACTTGTTCATATATATGGCGTCATGTTGCAATAAACGACGCCATAACACTCCTGTGCAACCATTCTCATCATTAGATGCTCGATTAGGTATATATCCCTACCTAGCAACATTTCCACGAACATTTGACGACCATTGATATTTATAAGAACTATGGGCGATGGATATCAATTTTACTATAAACTTGATAGTCTCGTCCCGACTTGGACAATGCAAGACAACAGTGCTCGTGTAGGGTACTGTTAATTACAGCCACCATTCAGTCGGTGCGAGAAAAAGGTAAAAAGCACGCTGTTGGATTTTCAACGCTCGGTTCAACGCCAAAAGTTAAAAATCAAACAGCGCTCTTTGATTTAGGCATTCATTTAGTTATCATCACAGTTCCCGGAACTTAGAAAAGTTTACTGACAGGAATGAAGAAGACTTTCCTGCGCCTGAATTGAAACACCTGTTTTGAACTATAAAACGATTAGTTTTAGTAGTGATAACTGCCAACTAGAACAACACATATGGGAATAGAGCACCACATTGTCTACGTGGCGCATACATCGCTTTGCCCAGTTGAATACACGACAAACGTACAGAGCGTAGTCAAGAGAGCTAACCCGGTCTTCCGAAACGTAATTCTATGTTCAACATTCGAAAACAACTTATTCGAAGCCAACAGTTGCTTTGTTTCTTCACAAATACATAAAGAAATAATAATGGTGATGATGGTGGTGGTTAAAAAAATTATTCAACACCTCTGAAATTGGTTTATACTAGGTGTTATGTAGGTCCAACATTCCTATTCCACGCATACTTTTATACCCATCTTGGTTAAGAAGAACACTTTCAATGATTTGGAATGTCTAAAGAGATTTAGGTACCACCCTAAGATCATACATTTTCTACATTACTCGCGAACTCTAAAATAGACGGACCTATTTCTATTTTACGACTTCAGCCGGGGTCCAGTTTATTTTTAAAGGACCTAATTCTGGATTGTAGTGGTGAATTTAAATAGTGAGACAGTACAGACCTACTCCGAAGTGCAAAGTGCAAATGTTCGAATCGGACCGACACATCGCCGAACCGAATATTATTGAAAAATGCGAAAAAAGTTCGGATCGGCTCAGTTGGGTTGGGACCATAGTCAATATTCGAAAGAGTGTAGGAGTGTAGGATCGGAACCGACCGAACCAAATAGTAACTTCGTAGCAGGAAACGGCCGAACATTCGGCCGATACTACTTCGGAGTAGACCCCCAGGTTTCGTGGAGCAGTGGTGTTATGGGCCACAACTGCTCGGCGAAACCTGTACTATTTGTGCCCAGACATACGCTTTACTTTGTGTAAATTATTTCATCACCACTGCTCTCAAAACAGTAATGGAAAACATCGTGAGAAAACCGGCATGTCCTAGAACCATAAATTCGAAGTCATGTGACATCTACCAAACCCGCACTGGGCCCGCGTGGTGGATTACAGCCCACTCCCTGAGCTCTCTCTCTCTTACAGGGAGGAGGCATGTGTCCCAGCTGTGGGAACATTAAAGCCTGATTACAGGAATCATGTCAGTCATAAATCGTTCAACGTGATGGAGGATGCAGACATTTGACAAAACAGAGTGAAATGTTCTCTCACATCATACGCACCATAAAATTAGCAATTAAGCTCGTAATACAATGAAAAATACGGCATCAGTCTGCTCCCCACATTATTGATACAAAAATTGCTCTTTGTCTCCCGTGACGTCCATCGCGATACGTCATAAATATTAACGCCAAATTACCATTGTGGGACACAGACGACCAAGTTTTGTGACCACAAATAATTAGATATTTCAACTGCGATCCCACAAACTAATTGCGCGTCTACACTCTACATAATAGATAAGCCTGTTAAACCACTGACGTTTAATTCACATAACTTGCCTGAAATTCTGACTGTTACGAGTTACACAAAACGCTGAAACATCTCAATGGTTTGTATGTAAATCTTGATAATTGTGCTCAGTGAAGATGCTTCTTCTCGATAATGAGTCGGTAGCAGATCGTCTTTTATACTCGCGCAGCGGCAAGATATTTTAAATTATGAGTGTCGAGGGAATTCGCCGTGTCTATACTGAAGTTGCTTGAGGTAAGAAACAACATAGTTTAAGAACTTGTTCAACTCATATTTTATTGAGGATAAAATAAATTCTCCTTTCTAACAAGTAAACGCTGATCAAGCAGTCATTCGATATATGCGATTTGACCCATTTCCTGAATAAAATGGTATTGTATGGTTGTGGAGTCCAGACGGATATTTCATTAGCTGGCGGCGCGGTGTGTAGCCGGCGGACGTAGCGCCGCGACCCGGAGCGAACTTCTCAAACATCAGACAGAAACTCGTTAGCCATCCCCCTGCACACCTTGCCACACCTCCCCCCACGTTACTAAATAAATGTCTCACTCCAATTCCGCAGATTGGTACAACTTTATATGATGAAACAGCCATTTCTCATTTACCTATATCCTTACAAAAGATTCAATTTCAATTATTCGATTAATAAAACAGTATAGCTAAAAGGAAATTCTTACGTTTTCCTCATGTTTTCCGCTCGTTAGCTCTGAATCTTTCACGATCTCGATGAGAATATGACATTTTGAATATATATTTTGGAGAAACTCGTGGCTAAATAGTGACAGCAGTACGGGTCTGTGGATGGGTGACCATCCATTACTTATCGAGCCCTTCTGTGCCTCGCTAAATCCCGGCTATCATCTGTAGATCTTTTGCGGTGGTTACTGGTAGTCACAGTCAGAAGCCCGAAAGTCTGACAACTAGTCTTACCAAGGGGTACCCGTGTTACCCAATAACTGGGTTGTGAAGTTCAGATAGACAGTCACTCCATGTAAAATACTCTTATTCAGCTGCATCGGTTAGACTGGAAACCGAGTCCAACATAGTTAGAAAAAGGCAGAAGGCAGAATATGTTATGAAAAATCTATTCATCAAAGAAACAAATATTTAGAACTTTGGGTATTTTTCTGAAAAGACTCTCAGGCGTTTTCGTGGCGATATAATATGTTTCATCAAAGATGCTGTATGAGTACAGGAAAGCATCTTGTTAAAATTTCCTTAGTAACGTACCGTGAATGTAAAATGGCAGTTCCGGCGTTCCTTAATTCCTTGAGAAGTTGATTGCGCTACAGCATTTTTTTATATACAATGCAGATTTTTGTGTTTTATCCTATTTCTGAAACTCGAACTGATAGGACATTTCTTCAGCTCAATAACTACATTCAATTATAGCTTATCTACAGATGCAAACATTACAAAAAGCTTGTTATTATGACAGTCTTACCAAAGGGTTATTATTATTAATATTATTAATTTATTATATTATTATTATTACTCGTATTAACCGCCACAATAACATTAGTAACTGGGTTGTGGAGGTCAGATAGGCAGTCGCTCCATGTAAAATACTGGTGTTCAGTTGCATCCAGTTAGACTGGAAGCTGACCCCAACATAGTTGGGAAAAGGCTAGGCAGATGATGATTGTGACATGACGACTGTAGATAATTAGAAATGCGAATACCTACTATTACGTAGTAAGTAAACCTAATAATAATCATATAATATTAAAGTATTTAATAGTATTTTATCACGTGGAAACAAGGTGCGCGCCTTCAACGGTTGGGTCATGCCGGTTTTGATGTACTCTTTCGGCATACTCAAATGGACTCAGACCGAACTCGAGGCCCTGGATAGGAGGGTGCGTACGCTGCTGACTGCAAATCGAATGCATTACCCACGGTCATCGGTATCATTACCGATGACCGTGGGTAATGCCCACACTCCACATTTTCGATATATGCACATTGCCTCATGGCAATGTACATATATCCCTCGAAAATGTGGAGGTCGGGGCTTTTTAAACGCTAAGAACCTCCACAATCGCGAGACATGCAGTCTCAGGGAATATTTCCTAGAAACCGTCTTGGGGATGCATCGAGATGTAGTGGCGGTGGACAAGGGCCTCACCCCGCTTTCCTTGGGTAAAGAGAACTGGTGCAAACCAGTAGTGCTTGACACTCATGAACGCATGGAGGTATGGCAGAGTAAGGAGCTTCACGGACGCTTCTTCCGGGCCCTACATGGGCCCGATGTAGATCTACTAGCGTCCGTAGCCTGGCTGCGTTTCGGTAACCTCTTTGGAGAAACCGAAGGTTTTGTCTGTGCAATTATGGACGAAATTATTATGACGAACAATTACCGGAGATTTATTGTGAAAGACGGCACGGTTGACATCTGTCGGGCATGCCACCGGCCGGGAGAATCAATCAGGCATATTATCTCCGGGTGTTCTCGTCTAGCTAACGGAGAATACTTGCATAGACACAACCTTGTATCTAGGATAATCCATCAGCAACTTGCTCTGAAATACAACCTTGTGGAATCGGAGGTCCATACTACAGGTATGTGCCCGACCCAGTTCTCGAAAATGGAAATATCACATTATACTGGGATCGATCCATCATCACTGATAGGACTATTGTTACCAATAAGCCTGATATAGTGGTGGTGGATCGATCAGAGCGGCGCGCAATGATTGTTGACATAACCGTCCCGCATGATGACAACCTCGTGAAAGCCGGGAAAGATAAACAAATCAAGTATCTTGACTTGGCTCGCGAGGTTGTCGACATGTGGGATGTGGACTCAGCGATCATTGTGCCGATAGTCGTGACAGCCAATGGCTTAATAGCCCAGAGCCTCGACCAATACCTGAGGAGGCTCACGTTGGGCAGCCGGACCAAGGGCTTGATTCAGAAAGCGGTACTTCTGGACATGGCTCGCATCGTCAGGAGGTTCCTTTCTCTGGAGCTCTGACCACCGGTAGCTTGGACCCTGTTCCCGATACCGGTGGGCTACTATTTTTTATATTTTTAAATGTTTTTATACTTTTCATATTTTAATATTTAAAAATATAATTTATATGTTTACATTCAAATAAAGGAGATAATAATAACTTTATTTCCAATTTTACAATTTTCGGCAATAAGTTAATTCTATCTAACTGCCACCCAAGCTAAGATTAAACTTGTGTTATGGGTGCCAGGACTCTCTCTGATTATACATTTCTCAATTTATACAAAACTAGTACGGAGTTTTATTGGGTAAGTAGCTATCGATTGAGTACAAAAAGAAAACAAAGTTATAAAACAAAGAAACAAACGATAGAAAAGATTAAATATAAAAGATAAATAAAAATGTATAGCCTCTCTCAGGTGTGAATTAGGTGAGGTTTGTGGCATAAAGTGTAAGTGTATGACTGTAAGTATCATGTGTATGTGTCGTGTGTATGTTTTATGTATATGTGTCATGTGTGTGTGTGATGTATGTGTTTGTAGTATGTTAGAGTTGTTTGAAAAAGTAGAAACGTTTTAGAAAAACTTTCCAAGTAACTTTTCAGTCTCCTCGTAGATAAGAGTTGTGAGCCATTGACTCTGTACATTTTTAAACACAAACAAGTAGTAACATACACAATAGGTCCTCATTTACATTTTATGTCAGTAAAATACATGCCCGTACATGAATAAAGTCAAACATAAAACCGTAACTTCCGTACAATACGCCAAGACAAGTAAAACAGTACATCAGTTCGAATTTAAAATGTATGTACATATACATCTCTAATAAAACGCTTCCACTCCATTAAGTAAATTGAAAAACTTTTCGATGATCCGTATTCCGTAACCACATCAAAATTAATATTTAATTATCTTACACAGTAAGTCTGCATCTCAAATCAAATTAATAACTGCTTTGTTTAAAATCGAGAAAAGCTGAATATCCTTTGAGAATAGATAAGCCATAGAAAGTTCACAAAATCGTCGAAATTCTGAGTCTTCCACCCCTAATCCCCGACAGTGTCGCTCTACATTTTATACAACTTACGAAAGATGTAGCGAAATGTGAAAAATCTTTAAAAATAGTTCTACTTTATTGAAATTTCTTTTAAAATAATTTTATTCTACCGAACTAGCTTTAATTTCTCAGAAAAGTACAGTCCTAAAACTGCAATGAATAAACCAGAATTCCAGTGAACTTTACCAAAGAATCAGTCAAACATCCCAATATATTAATATGCCAGCAACCTCTCGTAACTGCAGTGAGAAATTTCTCCGTGAACGTATATTCTGGGAAAATACATAGCAAGGTTATATCACAGTTTGTATGAATAACATTACCTTGAACAGAGGAGTTGTTACTTGCTCCGAGTTAGTTATTCTAGCATCAGACTATTTCTCGCAGAACGGTTGTTAAATTGATCCGTAGCTAACAACAATTCCAGCGAAGAAAATACGTGGCAACAAATCTTCTTCGCCGGAAAAGGTTCTACTAACCGAATCCAGATTCCAGGTGTCGGCGGAACAATGCAATTCCCGAACAAATCGCGTCGGGGACGCGGCGGCAATGCGCCGAGGAATCTCGTCAGCTTTCCGTTGCCGGCTCGAAGTCGTCTCGATGTCGCCCCATCGCGCGTTCGAAGTCGCCCCATCGCGCGTTCGAAGTCGTCCCGTTGCCGCACCGCCGACGACTGCCTACACGTCCTCTGTTCCCGTTCTTCGAGTGACAGCTAACTAATATCAGTCTAGTGAGCTATGAATCGAATATGCGAGGATATAAACTGCTAAACCTCTATAAGTAAGTTTATAAATGTGTTTCCATTCATACTTACCTTACGTTGCTTTTTCAGCGCTTATGTCTTCAAGTTACGTAGTTTAAAATGAGTTGGTGTGAACTTTAATTCTAACAAAATTATTAATTATGTGGGTAATTAATTAGCAACATATCAATCGATCAAATTGAAATAAAGAAGAAGTCAAATGTTTGTTCAATATTTATGTAAGTACCTATGTACTTATCGTCCTAACAACACTAGCCTTAAAAGAAATTAATTTCATTGATATCTAGAGCATTAAAATTAGCTTCCCATATTTTGAAGTGAGCAACGAATATCGTAAATATTAAACTCATATCGATGTAGATACTCAGGACAAACGACATAAGTTAAGACCAAGAATTGTTATAATATTTGTTCGCAGTAGGTACATGTATCAGTACTCATAAGCGTACGTCCCTCCAGTAGCTGAGTAACTTTGTTGAAAAGAAAACCACTGGAAAAGGGAAAAAGAAATAAAACTGTTGGCTGACGAATTCGACAGAGATTTATCACCTCCGCGAGGTTTTAGCGGTTCCTAATTTACCTACCGGGGAGACGGCTGAAGGACGATAATTCATTTTTATACATTTTCATTTTATTATACTAAGTTAGTCTCCTAAGGCCACATATTTTATACTGAATGTACCCCAATTTCATAATAAAATTTAAATAAGATTTTTTTTTATATTTCAGTCCTTAGTAACTGCTATTCGTTTGATTATTTATTGTACCAGATTGATATACATGCATGTTACATACATACATATGTTTGCACTTATTTTCATTGCAGTCAGTTCCACGAAGTTTAATTTCCCACAAAAATATTTTAAATGCAGGCCTTTCCAATGAGTTCAGTAAAAAGTAATTATAATTTTAATTTTTTTTACGATAACCCAATAAAATAAATAATAAATTGATGGTTATTCCAAACAAGCCACTGGGAACGTTGTTTATTGTCGGTAGATAATCAATATTTTCCATTTCACAATACCGCGATTTCAATCTTTGGGAAATCAACAAAAATTTGCATACAAAAAGCGCTATCTGTTTTGCATAAATCGATTTACCTATCCTCTTTCGAAAAGCTTTTTCCTTCCCAATTTCAACGGCAAGTTTATTTGTAAACAAAGTAGGAATTGCTCTGGGGTATTACCAAATAAAAGTTTAGAATGTAGCAGAAAATTATTCAAAATGTAAGTTTTTTATAGGCGGTGATAAATATAAGCGCGACTGTAACACGTCATTTGGTTATATTCAAGAAGTTTGCAAGTCACACACAACTCAGTAGATGAAGAATATTACATTTTCGTGTTATAATGTTACTTATATACTACTAGAATTTAAGTTTACTGTCCATATACTTAACACTACTTATTATTATTTGGTTAGCATATTAAATAAATACGCAAGTGTCGCAATTCGATACTTTATGGTGATTTGCTCCCGATTAGAATACGAAACTAGACGATTTCCGATTCATGGATCGTCCTATATCGAGTGTTGAATTCTATATAGATACAGACTACAGTTATTGAGGCCATCGACTTGCGAACGTCCAACCTACATTTCGCTCTAGACCTTTTGTCGAAGAAATAAAAAATAATAATAGAAGCTGCCAGAGTGCGATATTCAAATTAATATGGAACGTCACTGACTGTACTGTACTGTTCTGTAAATGGCGAGAGTGTTACAGAGATGAATGTGTGGAAAGACAGGGAACAGTCGCGAACACGGCGATACGAATGAATTCATCGTTTTATCAGGATTCCCTTCAATAGAAAAACGAACATAAAACTGCTGATAGTGTTTTGACGCATCTCATTGATCCTAAAATGAATACTTTAATATATCTAGTCTAAATCCGCAGTATCTTATGCAGCAACGTAACTAGCAGGTATCTATTTAATAAATAGATACCTGCAAAACAGCTAGTCATATACCCAGATATACCTACTTGTGTATATTCTTCAATTTGCATGTTTTTCATCAAAACAAATTTTACAAAAGACAAAGGGAGTATACATTTTTATTATTACCGGATTAGAACTCGCGTCATCGCATTTCATTCCGGCACCCCGGCGACAGCTCTGTCAGCGTCCCACCTGCCACAAGGGAATATGTAATCCTGAATAGGATCATACTTAAATGTCAGGTGCGAAACCTCCTCGGTAGAACAAATTCGCGGCTGGCCGTTTTTTGTCTCTTTGCTAACGAATCACCAAGCTCATGGGGCTTTCAGTGCGCCGCTCGTAACGGCTATTGTTTCGTGCCAGTTAGTTTTTTTACTTACATTGTCCACTTCGTTCTTTTATTCTAACAACTATCGATCTTGTGAATATCGGATATCGAATGACACTTCTCAGTTCTACGCTTTTCGCTTCGCAGTGTTTACGAAATATGAGACCGCGACCGCTCTATCGACTACAGCCGCCATGCCTAGCAATTAACGGGCTTGTTTTTTCCCTATTTTAGATTCGTTGTGTATGTATAAAAGATTGATTATTTTTTCTTTTCAATGACACAGACACACGAGCGACACGCGCCAACGGCAGAGACAACTGCAGCCGTCAACGCGTCGGCGACTGCCGTCGACAACGTGCCGCTCGTGAATTTGAATACGGTGCTCAATTAGAATATAACAAAATACTCTTTATTACCTATATACACCATAAAAATTACAGATATAAATGTAGAAATCTTACATAGGGTGGCTCAATGGGCGGTCTTATCGCTAAAAGCTAATTACACGAGCGGCACGTTGTCGACGGCTGCCGTAGTCGTGTCGGCGGCGGCCGTCGACGCGTGTGGACGGCTGCAGTTGCCTCTGCCATTGTCGCGTGCCGTTCGTGTGTGTAAGCACTAAGACACCTACCGGATACATTTTATATTGCAACTCAATTGTTTGGTTCAAATATATATAAAAAAATGACTGGGAGCTTTTTATGAAATTCTCACCTTTGAACGCACAAAATACTTGATCTTATCATTAAAATATAATCATTAAAAGTACCATCTATGGGTGAACAAGAACGTAAACTATTCACAATGGACCTATTATTTTTTGTGGTCTCACCCCGGAGACTGCCACATGATTAATCACCACAACTCCGTATGTTCATACTTCCATGTATTCATTCTTATGTATCCGCTCAATAAACGTAACATATAACACCGATTAAATGTCTTATTACAAAAACACCTCGCTTTTCTTCTAACTAGAATCATCGATTTTTATGATTCGTGTATATAATTGACGATTGCTGCTTCCAATTCCTTATCCAGCCTATCAAAAATTTTATATTACGGTCGATTAAAGTCGAAGTTATTGTTAACATATGGACGAACGTGATTTCTAACTGGCATATTAAAAGTAAACGTCTTCAACGTTGTTATTTATGTAGGAGCAATTGGAATTTAAATCTTTTGAAAGTTATATTTCTCTCAAGGCCTAAAGCTGTAAAAATAAATTGAATCGGGATTCTTATTATAGTATCGAAATCATAATCACCCTATGTATAATGTTCCTGCTTCTGAGACACAGGCTTCCTCTCGGTGAGAGGGAGTGGGCCGTAATCCACCACGCGGGGCCAGTGCGGGTTGGTAAATGTCACATGTCTTCGAATTTTTGGTTCTAGGACATGCCGGTTTCCTTACGATGTTTTCCTTCACCGTTTTGAGAGCAGTGGTGACGAAATAATTTACACAAAGTAAAGCGCCTGTCGGGGTTCGAACCTGCGACCTACAACTTGTAAATCTGGACTGGGCCACCACTGCTTATAGTATCGAAGTAATACCCACTGCCGGGGTAGCGGGATCGTCCGAAAGGGTTACCGCTGCCCTGGTACATAAAGGGCTAAGGAAGGAACACGGGTGGGTTTTAGTCAGTAAGAGTCTGACACTCCCTTCTGCTCCATCCAGAGCGCTAGCGGTCATTTGATGATTTCCCATCCTGAAAAAAAAAAATACCCACTAAAAACAAACTATATTATTTTGTCTTTGATAACAAAATATAGGGTCTGCGTGTTGTGCTAATTAAGTTCAAAACTCGAATAATCTTGACATCAAACGGTCCGAGGATAGAATACTGAGTGACTGGCTAACTGACAGACAACGCACAGCCTTAACCATAGAAGATAGAATCTTATCATTTTGGGAAGATAAACAAAGATTTTTCATTTGATTCAATAGTTATTTTCACCAAACGGAACCTTCTACATATTTGGTACAAGTCTGTATACGAACGAAGTGGCAGGTCACAGCTAGTATTGTAATAAAAACCTTGATTTTTGTTACCTGAGCAAGTAAAATGGCAGCAACGGAGACTGATGTTGATTATTCTCATTTCTATGCAGACATTATTGCGATTTCATGTGATCGCGCCCGTCGTAGCAAGCTGTACGGTCTGTATTTTGGTTGTGAAAAGTAGGAATACTAAAGTCACAAATTGAAAAAAAACTCCAAACAGCATAAAGGTATGCTGCTTAGAGTTTTTTGCTCAGCTAGGGCCTAGCAGCTAGGCAAATGCTCATCGTCAAGCACCATCAAATCTCCATTGACTAAACCAAATCTAAACCAACAAACAACGATGTGTAGTAACTCTATTTTATGTATGTAACCCCAAACATCGTTACAACAGGTTAACTTAAATTATAACGCAATAAAAGTATTAAAACAGTAGTCTTTGTTCTACCGACATCCGTATCTTATTTTGCACATTTCATAAAAGGGTTATGACACTTACGAGAACCAATTTCGCAACAGGGTGGCGTACAAGAACATTGTACGTATGTACATGTACCTACATAAAAAAATCCGTATTAATTTTTCACTAAATATTTTGCAAGCATTCACTGAAAATCCTATTATACAATACGTATTCAGTTAATCTTTTCATGCTCGTATTGAAACGTTTCGTGAATCGTGCATTTGGATATTGAAAACAAAGAATATTTTAAAGCCCCACATGGTATTAAATTTAATAAAAAATTGGTTTCGGTCAATTCCATTAGCATAATTGATGCGGGACCACTTTGTGTCTCTCAATAATATCACACCAATTATGTTTCCAAAGCTAATTGGTAAAGCATTCCCCACATAATTACATGCGCTGACAAATTACTCATCCAGATATTTCTGTATTGATCGAACAATAACAAACAGCGTTGAACCGGAGCCGTTTAACAAAAATAATATTAGTTTGATAAACCTAGGAGTTGTTGTAGTGACTATTTTTGGAATTGTAATCATGCTGGTGCATAGAGTTGTGTTCGAAATCTTTGTGACCCCTCCACTAACTTCGTAGTCATATTGTTGGAAGAGTACCTATAGTGCAGGTGCACTAGAGGTCAATATAGGTAGGCAGTATTTGACTATTTCTGCTCTTACTGGGAACAGTGGCTGGGACCAGCGGTAGCGGCCACGATAATTTCATCACCACTGCTCTCAGAACGGTGAAGGAAAACATCGTGAGGAAACCAGCATGTCCTAGGACCAAAATTTGGACATGTTACATCCGCCAACCCGCACTGGGCCTGCGTGGTGGATTATGGCCCACTCTCACCGAGAGGAGGCCTGTGTCCCAGCAGTAGGAACTTTGACATTATAGGCTGATTATAATCTTACTATTCACGTCTACAGCTCCATTGAATTGTAATAAATCGCTTTATCTTAAGTTTTCTACACAGAGCAGTATATTCTTTCTAAACCAGTGTATAGTGAACGATATAATTTCGTCAAGCGAGGACGTACAGCAATCAATGTGAAGCACCCGAAACGCCATGAGTAATGTTCACAATTTTGTCACCCTCATTGCCAGCCGGGACGCTCACTTTTTATTTCAATAAATGCCAAATGCCTGTCACCCAAATATATATATATCGTTATTATACACCTTATATTTTAATGAAGTGCTTTTTATATTACCTTATCCAATTTCGTATCTAATCTAAAATTGTATTTCACGAGATTTAGAATCGTAAATAGAAATATCTGCGAAGCGTTAGAATTAAAATAAGACATTCAGACTCCGGTAGACAATTTATAGGCATACCTGAAACTCGATAATCGATACCTTTTCAGGTGGCAATAAATATCTTGAATGGAAATATGCTGTTGTTCTATTTTACTACTGTCAAACAAATCTTGATGTTATTTTAATAATCTATACAAATAAATAAAATTAAAGTGTCTGTCTGTAATTCCAAACTAACAGGTTTTCACTAAATGCACATTAAAGTATAGACTGTACTTATAACAAAAACACAATTTTGTCTGCCTGTCTTTTTGTTCCGGCTAATCTCCGAAACGGACCGATTTTGATGAAATTTGGCATGGGGACACTTTAAGCCCTGAGAAATGACGCTACTTTTTATCGCCATATCTACAACGCGGGCAAAGCCGCGGGTGGAAGTTAGTAGGTTATAATGATGTAGGTTTAAATGTCACCAAGATTTTTATAATAATATATTAAAAATAATTGGTCAATTAGTCAGCATAACGTACCTAGTATCATAATTAATTCAGTGAATTCTACTTGTCGACTGCAGGTTCTTGAGATGAAGAGCCATCGGACCTTACCGCACACGCTCCCTACAGATAATTCAATTTGCAGGGGTGACTCACCCAATTATAATTTCACCACCAACTCATTTTAAAGGCTACTCAGTTCTAATTTACTGTAATTTCATTCGGGTTTCCCGTTTTATTCTTTCCGTGAGTATTTGAGGTATAAACATGGAGTCTGATTACATTTTCTGATGTTTAAGCAAACTTTCCTCACATTATATTGGATTTGGTCGGGTATCAAGTAAATACAAAAAGGTGAAATGATTTCATCTATTCGCCCTTTGTTAACAGACTTCCTTAACTTATTATTTTACTAAACGAATAAAATACTGAGAACTAGTGAATACCTACCTATAACATTAGGTACCTTCGTATCTTTTCCTTTTTTTCCTTTCTTTTTTTCCTTTTTTTTATTATAAAAAATGTTGCCCCGCACTAGGAATTACTCCTGTATCGCGGGTGCGTTTACAAACATTTAAACTCACATACACAAACAGCCAGACCCGGAACAACTACCTGTAGGCAATGCAAATATTTGTTCCGTGTGGGAATCGAACCCGTGACACGCAGCGCAGCAGTCGAAAGCTCAGCCACTGCGCCAACCGTGTCGTCAACTTTCTTTTTCTTTTTTTTTTTGCTGTCTCATCGGACTATGAGAGTGAGGGAAGAGTGGAGTGCACTTGTATCTGCGCACACACTTACTTGTGCACTAAAATATCTCCCGCGCATATGGCTAGTCTCCGTTGAGATTGGCTGCCATGACCGAAATTCGGCCTGGGGGACTATTATTATCTTTTAGCAAATTCGCGGTTCAGAGTAAACGCAAAAAAAAACTCCGCGAGTAACTACATTATCGACGCCTGAATACATTAGTAGCCCATTGTAAATATTTCCAATATTTAATTTAAACATCGTGGTTTTGCATAATTTAATTTACAGAAGCAAAGGTTTTCGCCCTATTGATCAAGTGTATTGTTTAAATTTAAATTTTCCTGACATTTGGAGCACTTTACAGGGCTCACGGCCCCGGTTAGACAACCCGTGACCACGAATGAGGCGACCGCTCGTAACCACGACGGCTCAATATTCACGAAATTAAAATTTGAACAGCAGCCAGGAAAGTATCCATCAGTTTGGCTTTATTTTAAACAAAATTTATTGTTCCACACATCATTCTTAATAAAAATAAAAAACACTGCGTTGTATAACATACAGAGCATTATTACTAACGACGAAAAAACTTTAGAGATCAGATAGCCTGATTAATAAACAAGAACTAGCCAGGTGCAAGGCATAGCGAATTAGGCTTCTTAGAAACAAACAAAAAAAGGCCTTTCTTTCATTCTATTGACTTTTACGAATTACTCCGAATGAAGCTGAATGATGTAGGCATATTATTTATTTTGGCTCCCAGAAAAGAAAATGTTGCTCTGTTTTGTCTTGTAGGTAAAGTAAAATAAACAGCCTTTATTTCGGACGGTTAGAGAATGCATACTCGTCTACTGATACACAAATATTTTGTGTACTTCGGTGCTATAAAGTCCAGTGTGCTCTCTCTAGTGAGATAACAAAGATACTCTGAGTGTCAGTGATGAATGCTGTGCACTCCACGTTGCATTTAATGGCCGAAATACAAGAGGCGTTATGTAACGCGATAACAAACCCAAATATATTCTGAATTCATATAATTTTTGCAATATCTTAGTCATAAGTCAAGTCAGCCATACGAAGAACTATTCAGAACAAAAAAAAACATGTTATAAAATAGAACCAAGTTAGTTTTATTACAGCTATCTATTACAGCACGGAGATGCAAGATCGCAGACTAGCTCCATTTAACTAAGATATCTTTGAAAGTTCTCAGTTCACTCCCTGAATAGAAACAGAATCGGAAGTCGTTTTGCCCTCTCCTCACGAAACTCTTCGCTCGTTATACATTTGTAAAAAATAGACGTTTACTATACTTATCATTAGCAACTTTGGCCGAAGTAAAAACTTCCTCCCTTTCGTTTTACCCTTCTCAACATGGATTTATTGTTTGAAGGTCAGTTTGATCCTTATCTTGTCTTGTAATCGATTCCGCTCGATTTTACCACTTACGTTTCTGTTAACCCCTCAAACATATATTTTGATAACGATGTAAGTGGTCAAGACGTATTTGCTTGATAGAATAATATATATATTTGCTGTAGTTTTATTATTTTTTCCAATCAATCAATCATATTTCTGCAGTTTCTTTTTATTATAACATAGAGATGAGGTATTAAATATCGAAGCTAACTTGCTAAAAAACTGCATCCTATAAAAGAATCTACCATAAAAACGCAACACAGTACTTGGTTCTTTTATTTTAAAAAGGTACACGTAAAAGCGTCCGTCAGACAAAAGGTGGTCCGAAGCGATCTAGGGAAGCGCAGTTTTTGTATCGTCCGATTTCCTATGAAATACGTTAGACGAGATAACGCCCCGGGAAAAATCCTGTGCAGGAACGATCCCATAGAAGATCGAATAAAGTAAATTCTGAATCACTGCCACCTCCGGGCAGCTTTCAGTCCGAGGGTTTCGATTGAACGGACTAAGTATGTGACAGTATCTCTGATCTGAATGGCAAATATTTTAAGAAAAAATGTGATTTAAATATTGCTTAGCGTCCTTTGAAATGTAGATTCTGAAGTATATCTGAATTTCGACCAACACAACTGAAGAAGCTGCAAAACACAATATTACAAAAGTTTCTTCCTAGTAATCTTCTTAGGTACAAAATACCTTGAAGTTTGTAGTTAAGAGGTTCCATATCTCAGTGGCAATAAATCGAGGATCACCTCTCAAAACGATGACAAAAGATATAAAGTAAGGTTATGTCACAGTGTAAAGGCGTAAATTCTCCCCTTATCTCACAGGTATGCTGCCGTCAATCGTTGCTTTATAGGAAAATGCACTGAGTTATGAAACACATATACATTTACATATGTGTAACATGAAACGTGCTATTTGTATAACCAACATCTTGAAAAATACAATTATTTGATAATTAATTGAAAATAAATTAAAAGCTTATCTAAATATCAATCAGTTTGTTAATTTATAATTAAAGTACAAACTTTTAAGTCCCGTGATATGAAACTATATAAATTCCACTGTTGCTCATAAAATTTGTAGTTTCATGGGGCAGATTATTTCAAACTCAGTTGCTTGTTATTTACCCTTTCATAATTATTTGTACGCTTCGTCAAAATTCATAAACCTAAACTCATTTGCTTCAAAAGATGTAACCGCTCCGAGGCATGGCCTATTTACTGTTTATCTCCTTTGTTGTGTACTAGACGTATTCAATTCACTACATTATCGTACCGTTCATTTTCGTTTACCGTAATATTAGTTATGTTCATTCATTTTCATATTTTTCTGATGAGGTCATCTTGTTCTGACACTTTGGGAAAATACGTAAATGAAATATCGAGGTACTTTTCTTCGCAGATATCAAATCATCACAGTAATATTTTCTTTTATTCAGTCCCTTTTTATGTTTGTAGCCGTCAGGTGCAGGTAGAACCGCAGGTCATTAGGACGACTCGTAGCGCCGCTACGGAGCTACGCCGTAGCACGAACTCAAATCACACCGACCCTCAATCAACACCAATGTCAGGGCCTGTATAGTTAGGTGAAAAGTGAAAATATATTTATAAAGAAGGCATGAGTTGAATATAAACGATGATTGAGGAGTTTGAACTTTTATTTCTCCTCGCATTACCTATTCCAGAAGTTCAACTAAAACGTAGAATTGCGTAAAATCTACAAAATACCGTGTATCGCCAACAAAAGATCTTGGGGAAACTTTGCTCCTCTTTTCGGCATTCACAATGGTATTACAGGCAGGATTCAAGGAAATGGTACGGAAAATCGCATTGATGCGTAAATAATTGAAAGTTAGATGTAAAATTGGGAAAAGCAGATTGTTGTTCTGGAATATGCCCAAAACCTTAGGACCGTATCGGCCGTGTCGAATTATGGACATTGAAGTGAGTGCTTTAAATTGTGGCGGTGGGAGTCAGGAGTGCGCTCTTATGTAGTGGGCGTGCGATCGATAGCGCACTAATGAGCCGTGACATGCTGTCGACAATCGACATCTGTGTATCGAATGCGTCGATCCCGGCACGGACCGGGCGCGTCCCGTCGTGCCGCCGGTTCATGCCGCCGTGCGACCCGTGGCACGTGCGCTCAGTGCATTCCCACCACCGAGGTTTTCAACACCAAATACTCTCTCGAATACCAATTAGCTCTCTCACGCAAAAATTAAACCACAACCGTAACGATTTTGATGCATGGCAAACTGGTTTATGTTCCATGTTTGAGGCGAAACTGGTAGTTTACTTATGGCTTTGGTGTCAAACAAAGGTATTCGGTTTTTATCCAAGTGATGATTACCATTGTCTGTGTTAACTTAATTAGCGCAAACTGACTCGATATTCTAAAATTGTCTGAAAAAACAATAACGTTTTAGAATGTTTACTTCGGGAAATGTGATTCTTAAAAATACCTAAAGGAAAACTGTACATTTTAAGTTTGCTGGCAATTAAGTATAATACCTACCTACATAGTTCACATTCCAGTAGTTAAGAACAAACGATATTTGTGTGTCTATGAAGCGGACAGCGGTCGGCGCCGCGCGCACCGCCCGGCGGGACATTACTCAGTCGCTATCTGATGTCGTCTGCTAATTGACTAGAAATACAGATAAACGCTATTTTTACTCCACCATAAATCTTCAAATACCTTTGTGATTTACGGATCGATCATTCTCGAGATTTCGTAATAAATGAGGAGATATATCATGGTCCTGCGTTCAAGGATAAAAAATAAAAGCAGGCGTTTCGAAAGGCAAATTTTATTCATGGTCCAACGTATACACAATGAACGGACCCTTTCAATGTAAAATTTCGCATTATTATGTTCACTCGCATATATTACAATATTTACAAATGCATACAACTCACTTAATTGAACACCGAGGGCGGTTAACTGCTCGCGAGAAAGACGAGCGTGGCAGCCGTGAGTGCGAGGCGCGGCGACGAGAGCGCGTCACGCGGGCGTGCGCCAGCGCCGGCCGCGCGGGCGCGCGCGCTCCCGCCCGCCTCGCCGCGGCACCCCGCGCTGCCCGCGCCCACGCTACCCAGGCTACGACCTCGCACTTTCAACGGCGATATACAAAAATTCTCTTCAGGGAAGTCTTGCGTCAGGGCCAACGGGTTAGCGAGAGGGTCCCGACCACACTCACACGGCACGTGATTCCCGCGTATCACTATATTCTCAACTTCTAAAATGACCGCCTCCGGCGTCTCCAGCATATGGTTGCCGGTTAGTTTAAATGTCGTGACGCTGTTGTTTTGTACTAAGGAGAGTTCCTCGATGCCATCGATTTTATTGTTGCATATTTCTAATATATCAATACGCTGCAGACCGTCAAATGCGCCGACCCGCACTACTCCCAGATCAGATTCCCGAAGAGCGAGACGGCCAACACGCACCAGGCCACGGAAAGTGTCGGGTAGCACCGCCGGTAGGTCCATGTACGCCAGTTCGAGCACGCCGACCCCTTCCAGCCCAGCAAAAGCTTGAGGCTCGATAGATCTTATTCCGGATGGGAGTTCAATCTGCGCTACGTCATTAAGCCCCGAAAAGGCATGCGCTAATATACGTTTAATTGGATTATTCCGTAGGGAGATGAGCTTTATAAAATTGGTTCCTGCAAAAGCGTAGCCTTCGATTTGAGCGATCCTGTTGTGTGTCAGGACGATTGAAGTGATGTTTTGTAGAGCAGCGAACGCGAATGCATCGACCGTCGCAAGCGGCGTGTGCTGGATGTAGAGTTCGCGGAGACGCGGCAGGCCCCGGAAAGCGAACGGGCGGATGCGCGTGAGGTTGCAGGCGTCGAGTGCGAGGCGGCGCAGCGCGCGCAGGTGCGCGAACGCGTCCGATCTCAGCACGCGCAGGTCGGCGCGCGACAACGACAGCTGCGTCACGCTCGCGCTCAGCGCCGATGGCACGCCGCGCAGCGTCGCGCTGTTGCACACCACCTGCCACCAAACAATAACACTAAAATAAACATTTCACATTGTAATCAACTCTGAATCCTCTTCAAATATTTTCCCGCGCTGAGTCCGTGACAAACAACAATCCTACAAAAATGATTGAATTATCAGTTTCGCCGTGTCACGACCTAAGCATTACTTTCACTGTTTGCTCGGTCGATAAGGTTAATCCTTCCCAAAATATTGTCATCGCCGTTCGCAGGCCGAAGTCCATAATATTTTGATTGAATTGTTACAAACATAAGCTTCGCACATAATTGACCAAAACAAATATCAATTTGATTCATCCCTGTAGGTACAATCATATAAAGCGTCGATGTCGAAGCTTCAATTCAATTTAGTAGGTGGGTACCAATTCAATTTACGTGTATTAGTGGCCTGTTTGTCCATCCAATCGATTGATATAAATACGAGGCACATCGTGACACACTGAGTTATTATCTAATTTATCTATACTTTGCAACAGAAAATGTGAAATGTGAATACACTAACCATTTACTTTTTGAGAACTTTCAGTAGTTTTTAATTAAGGAGACTATATGCTTCAGAATAAAACAAAAGTACAAAAAGCGTTGAAACAACTTTTTTGTTAGGTATACATATACACCATTAAATTTTTTTTGCGACGATTTCAGAGTTGCTCCCGTAGTAAAAGTTGTTCATAATGATGAGTACAATGACCTCTTTTAAGGCTTAAAACGATCAAAATTTAACGTTGTATAATATATACAATGAAAGTGACAGATTTCTAAACAAATAAGGATTCATAAAGGCCCTGAAAATTATCTTTTCCCTGAAAAGAAACCTAACAATTTAGCCATCAGAAAAGCTGGGGCAAGGACGGACTTCAATCGTGAAGATAACAGTCTCTAATTTCAATTTAATCCAATAATTTAAGATTCCTTTGCCTTCAGCTATGTACCGTAAAATAGTATTAAATTCGGTGAACTGCGCAACTGAGAAATTAGTTTATAATGTGATTGAAAATTGCTATAGAATACGGTTATAGGACTAGCTGATTTTGTTGGCAGGTAACAAAAAAGGTACAGAAACAAGAGATATTTAATTTTGATGAAAAAATATTATACCCATTTATTATTTCATTAGGTAAACCGTTTTTTGACAGCTGTCTTAGAACGTACATATTCCAGATTACGTAAAGGACAGGGTATAAATAACGTTAAGTATATTTTCGGAAAAAAATAATCACGGCCAGCATTTTCATGATGGTTGATTTTAAATAGGCAGGAATTAGAGAACATTTCATATTTTCACTTTGCTTAAAAACTTTTTCGAGGTAACGGAGTTATCCACCTAAAAATGCAAATGTATATTTTCGTGGATTATCATAAGCGACTGCGAGTAGCAGATGGTGGACTAGCGTGGGACATAGCGCTGAGAGTAAACCATATTGGAACCTTATTATATAAGTTTGGGCCAATTTAAGTCCTATTTATACAGAGTCAAATTAAATTAGCTAGCGAAACTCCGCGGATATGAGGGGTATCGATATCTAAACATGATAAACCTAAAAATAAATGTATTTGATGATTTTTATGGGGTCATCGACCGCAGTTAGTGTAGTCACTTTAAATATCAGTTGGAAAATCAGATTTATACTGTGTCAACTTCACAGACGTGTTGGGTATCGATATCTCAACCTGATTAAATAAAAGGAAACAGATTTTCTCAACTCATACTTCAAGTAACATCACCACCAGCGGTCGTTGAACCCAAAAAAAAAATACATTAAATATGTATTGTTTTTATTTTATGTTTAGATATGTATTGTTTTTATTTTATGTTTAGATATGTATTGTTTTTATTTTATGTTTAGATACCGATAATCGTCATTTAATTTGACATTGTACAGCTACGATTTATAAGCAAACCATTCGCTTACACAAACATAATTATGTATAACGGTTTGGATTAGAAATTCAAGCGTTGTCGACTTTATAGTGTTTCTGATAATTTCGCTTAGGTGAGTCTACATTGTTTATAAGACGTCGTTAAAAAAACATGCTAGACCGCTTTTCAGTAGATTCCACTGTCAACACAGTGTGAGTCTGTGACCAACCTAGGCTACGCGTGTGGCAATATTAACAAGTTACTTGCGACTATGACAGACAGGCGTGACCGATGGCGCGTACCCACGTCAAAACATATTGTGAGAGTATGACCAACCTAGGTGTGACACTATTGACAAGTTACCTGTGACTGTGACAAACAGATGCAGTGCGTCGGACACGGTGGCGTGAGCGCAGGCGTAAGCGATGGGGTGTGCGCCCGCCCGCCGCCGCACAGCGCGCCCCACGCCGTTGCCGTCACTAACCACCGCAACACCCATCTGACAACAAATTACATAATAAGAACCTATAATTTTAATTTTATTGTTTACCTAAGAAGATGGCGGGACGAGCTGGAGAAAAATACGGCCAGTGGACCACTTTAGCCCTGGATCGAAAGAGCTGGAAGTGGAGAGGTCTTTGCCCAGCAGTGGAATGATGCAGGATAGCAGTAAACAGTATTAACCTAATAGAAAGTAGTTAAAACGTAAAAAATGAAGAGATCCTGTGTCAATGTTTGGGTTTGTTAGGTACTTAAATTGAAAGGGAAAATTGACTCACTACTTTTACTAATATGTATACCTACTTGCACATTGCCTGTTCTCCAAGTATCAAAGTGTATAATTTCCCCAATAAACCTCAGCGTTTCACACTGAGTAACCCGATTACTGATATTCACAATATTCACATTCCCGACGGTTTAAACACCTTTCAGGTGCCACGGCTGTCTGCGGACAGCTGAAACTCGTACTGAAATGTACCTTCATTTTACTAACATTACATACACGTTAGGGGCGCGTGATTAGACTCTGCGTAAATGTCAGAAATATTATCCTAATATCCAGCTCATTTGTGAAAACAGTCTACTGCTGAAAACGAGACCGTAGTTATTCAGCAGGGAACTGTTTCATGGGCCCAACAAAACGTACATACATTGCCAAATAGTGCACCTTTTTGTATGAGCTTCTATATCCCTTAAAGTTTATCGACACTGCAATTTATCCAGATAGGCGAGTTCGCACACCTTTTAAGGTCACAACACATCCTTATTTTCTCGTCAACGATATCGCGGGATGATCCCACAATCCAAATTGGATAGATACGCACATATGCGCACGAGATCGTCTCACACACAGGCATAGTAATTGAAGTGACGATTAGTGGCGGTGGATTGGAAAGTGTTTTTGGGTTTAAAGCCACGTAGCGGTTCGTGCGGGGTCAGAGGTTAGTTATAAGTTATGACAGGTCGGTAGCCTATCGCCACCGAACATGATCAATGCGATTTCGTATGTCAACAGCGTGTGTGCAAAATCTAGTGTTGCAGGATATCATGAAGTTGCAAACTTGTGTTACGCTTCTAAGATATGCCAGTGCGGGTAATTCAGTCAGCTTCAGAGTATTAAAGTAGTCTGCTTTTCAAAAGCTTATTTCGCATATTGAACATTTAGGGATAGAATTTGGATTTTCAAGACAGCGCCAAGCGGTTGGTCGACTCTTCACGTCACCTGTGTAACCGTAAAAGGCTGGCCTATTTTTGAGCCAAAGAATATAAATTGCCATACAATGTGGCAATGCTGCTGCTGTCTTGACAGCGATACGGCCGAATTTTTTTAATGCCCGATTATTCTTTTCCCTCCCTATTTTATATTATTATATTACTATTAAATAATAATAATTTATTTAATAAAAACGTTTACAAAAGGTGTACATTTAGCCAAGAGTGGCAAATTTCTCATACAATTATAGTGCCTAAAAATAAACTACAACTAAAATATTTTTTTACTGCAGGTGGAAGTAATGATGGTTCTGAATACGAGTGTTAGGTAGCCACCCACCCGAACTAGGTTTAATTTAAACCTGTGTTTCAGGCCATCACTTTACATTTCAATTAATTTTGTTTAATTTGGGATTTGGATTTTTTAATTATTTTAATACTGTTAGCATATTATGTAAATATTATTTTGTTTGAAAATAAAATGCCTAATTATAATTTGGAAATATCATTGTTCTATAAAACAGACCAATGCCAAAAGTTAAAGTTAGTCTATAAATTAATTGAACATAGAAAATAACATCGATATTAGTTGTAAACTAAGTACCTACTATTCTATTTCGTTGTTCGTGTAAATTACGTGAATTATTCCGAATAGTTTCACTCACGATATTCAATAACAAGGTTAACTACAAGGTTTAAAGCTAAATGAAGCAGAAGTAATGTGACCGAAACCATATGAAGGAGTTCTTTGAACTTTCCTTTTTTAATTTGTTTTAATACTGAATAGGGTAGTTTCCTGGGTAAAAAAAATATTATTATATTTAGTCCGTCAGTTAGATTATCGAAAAATAATGGACATGTATTTTTTCTTTTGTCAATCAAACAAAAAATGACAATGATAAAGCGCGTCAAAATTTGGGAGTGGGGGGTCGTGACGTCACGCCATGCTAAAAAGTGTAGCAAGGCGTGACGTCACGCGGAACTTTAACGGGCGATATCTTCATATTTTTTTATATAATTGACAAAAGAAAAAATACGGGTCCAATAATTTTTGATAATCTAACTAACAGACTAATTAATTTTTTTTTAGGAAACTAGCCTATTATAATATTTTAATTAACTCTCGAAAGTAATAAATTAATTTCTAAAGTAAAATAATAAAATTACGTGCCTACAGAAGTAATGAAACTACATAGATAGGACCCTTGCTAATATTCAATTCTATAATATTTCATTAAGAATCAATATCCAAAAATATTCATTGTAATATCAAATAATTTCAAAGTCAAACACTATCGTCCATTTTCGTCTATTTATGTTTGTTCCAAATTATTCAAAATGTATTATACTTCGAGAGTTTCAAGAATTAGCACTTTGTTGTGCTAACAAACTATGAAATACGAACTTTACAAGCTTGTTGCCAGTTCAATGTATTTGGCTTTCGATAATGAATCTCAACGCAACAGTTTGCCAAACTTTACGATTAGGATGTCCGAAGTTCGAGATCTAGTATCCAGTCGATATTAACTTAAAGCGTTAGTGCTAGTTATCTGTTTAATTACTGAAGAGATCTGGAAATAATAGTGGAACTGACGCAGTACAGGAATTCAATCACCAATCCACCGTTGAAGCGCGATGGATAATTATGGTAATTCCCATTTAGAGCCGCCCGGTGAGGCAAGGTATGGGAAGGCTTATGTTCAACGGTTGCATATTTACCGGTTGACGTAATCTATAGAAATTAGTGGATTTAGGAGATGCCGACCAAGTACCTACTTGTTACTAACATACCTACATAGATTAAAATTGGTATCCAAATAATGATAATGCACCCAGTAGGTATTTATTTCTAACATTTCTCCACCTCACATACTGCACCCATATTTACAACGCTCCAGCATGTTTGCATAAATATGAAATAAGTACCAAAAAATTTCGAGCGCAATGCGAACGGGTAGTCATTTCGAAATAACAGCATAAATAAACATCAAACATTCCCAGGTGTTATTGTTACAATAGCCTACCTTTATTCGTAAATTTTAATTGAATGAAAACAACGTGGGATTGGTACTCGTATCGAGCTCAAAGGTAGATAATCTACGGCTTTGATGTGACGAAGTAGCTACCTAAGCGACCACTCCGAAGATAGAAACTTGTATAAAAACATTGACTTCCATTAAGATCAAGTAACTCAATCCGTAATTCGATTACTAATTATCGACAGAGATTATATATAATCTTATTATTAAGATGTTCGGACGTTTGGAGACAATAGGTAATTATTAGGTATCCACTAACATTTGTAGTTTCTAAAAACATCGGTCAATTTAACATTCCAATTTCTACCTAACCTATTAGGCTTTCAAGACTAACTAAAATATTGTCCGAAATCCGAAAGTAATGGCCACCTTCTAAAATATTACAGGTGAACCCTTTAATATTACAGATGAAACCTTTAATATTACAGGTGAACCCTTTAATATTACAGGTGAACCCTTTAATATTACAGGTGAACCCTTTAAAGTTTCAAGTAAAAGGCTTTTAAAAATGTACAGGGTTGGGCTTTTTGTTGAGTCCAAACATTCCTTATTACTAAGCCATCATAGTGTGTACAAAAGCATTTAAATAGGAAATGTGATTGTTTACCTGAGTCGGAGAGCCGGGGCCATGGGCGGACGCAGGCGGAGCGCCCCGCCCGCCGCGCGCCCTCACCGGAGCCCCGCCATCACACTACAAATGCCTGTCAACAAATAATTAAACAGTTACTTCATCTACTTCCGTGAACGCACTAATCGCATTACTTCGTCCGCAAATTAATCTCCTGCGATCCCACGTGGGATTGCTATTCAGGGAATTTGAAAATGGAATCGGTATTGGAGCTGTGTTTCATGTAAAAATTGTTTGATCTGCCTGTGGCGAGTGATCAACTTAATTCTGGCAAAATTACTGCCTGTTTTTCTTAATTTCCATTTCTAAGAAAATCATACTTTCACTAGAGAGTATTAGCTTTAGCTCGACACTGCTGCACATCAAGCTGATGGTAAATGAGATAATCTCTTAGTTGCCCCTTACGTCACCGCGAAAAGAGATGGGGTGGTCCCATTTTAAGCCCGCAAGCACACATCATAAATTATGATACCACGTATGTTTTTCCTAAAGGGCGAGCAGCTCTTTTAACTACACAAACACAAAAACGTTGTTTGCAGTTAAAACCACAGCTTTAGCAATAACAACTTGGATTAAATATTGCCTTAGTACACAATTAGTAGCAACTTGTTTACTCTTTCTTTTGCACAGTTTGTAAACAGTTTCCCCCAGTTAAGTTTTACAAGTTGCGAGGAATAATAAGCCTCTAATGACTCTGTTTTTATTTCATTCATTTATTTAGTACTTACATTTACATGGTAAAATGTTATCTTTTGAATACTAGCTGCAGAAACTTGTGCAAAAGAAGTGTTTTATGAGGCAAGACGATCGAGTACACTCGGTTTTCTATGGATGTTTTAACAACCAAGAGTACAACATCTGCAAGGATCTGTAAGTACTGACTTGGCAAATAAAAAGCACATGCAAATTGATAAAATATGATATCTCGCGGTGTTTCACCTAGTGAAAGAAAATTGCGCAAATTCAAAATTCAATTATACTTAAACGGAAATTGAAAATGTCGAGATGATGGGGCCGCTGTAGCTCCGCGGCCCTGCTACCTTCAGGCACAAGTTTTTGACATACAACTGTCTCGTGGCTCATATCTAATACTTTGACAGGTTGCACGACAACTATGTTGCTTTTGCTATAATTAGATTTAACCGCATATTCGAATACATAACAGGTAGGTTCAAGGTACTATATAATACTGTATGCAGAATGTACTAGTACCTGTATGCGAGGTAGTGTTAACTTCGTGAGTCATGGCTTAGTAAAGCTTGGTTCATATTAGGTACATAGGTACACCACATAGTGGTTTTCCTTTTTCAGGAACATAACCAACTGTACTGACTACAATTTCGACTAACGCAAGGCAACACACCACGAGTTGTTGAACTTTTGTCACATTTTTACTAAAAAAACTAGAAACAATTTAAACGAATGACAAAACCCATTGTATTTTATATGAATTTGCAGAAATAAGCTCAGGTTCTATTAAAAGTTCAACTAAACTGAAAGGTTCACAACTTCTTAATAAAACATAAAACTCGTAACAAAATAGTCCTAAATGAAATAAGATCAAACTTTGGCGAGAGTAAAATACAAAGCGCCACTTTCCAGAGTGTAGTCGAAAATAAAGCGGCGGGAACATTGAAAGACCTACGATAAAGGCTTACACGTGATGACACACGTCTGAACAGGTTCCTTGTAATACAAAACGCTTTGAATAATGTACATGTTGCATGCCAAAAACTTAAAATTGTACGAATATGTTTTGTGCTAAGCGTGGAGATTTCTTGCAAAGAATAGTCCCCCGGAGCGCCATTACCCCGCCCAAGAAAGACGCATACGCTTTTAAACTAAACCACGCTTAAATTGCTCACAAAACAAATTATACTTTTTGTAGAATACACTGGAGGATAGACCACCGCCACTAATCATGCAGCAAAAAGCAATTTAAGAGATAAAATATAAAGTTTATAGGTGCCTACATAAGGCACCTATAAATTAAGAGCAATATTAAAATGTGTAGGAAAATAGCTTGGGAAAGACTTTAAAAATATGTTACTTTAAAGAGCTTAACGCTATTTGCGACTCCGCTAAAGCTAAAAATATAGCTAGGGTTGTAAATTCAATTATTTCTAGGTAAATAAAATATTTATCATTTTCATGGCACGGTAAGAATATCTACAGCAACAATATTCAAGGGTTTTCCTCTTACCTCAAACTATCAAGTAACGTTTTTATCTACGTTTTTGTAGATAAAGCGACATTGCTAGTTCAACATTATCATATATCACGAGCGGCATTATCCCTTCCCGACCATGTTTTTTTGACCATCACCTGAGATCTAAAACAATGATATCTTTTTCTTTCATCTTATTGGCTTGTCGACCTGACCGAAATCGTGTTTTCCTAACTGAATCTTTTACCACTTTAGATGCTTCAGTGAAGGTATCACAGGTAGTAACGTTAACTATTTTAATTTTATTTCTATTGCCAATATGCTTCATGGATGATAATGGATCTTATGCACTTTGCAATTGAATTTTTGAGTGTATCACTGAAGTTGAGAGCAGTAGGTATGTACTATCGCCAAAATCTATATCTGACCACCGTAAGGACTATTCCTGCTTGCAGCGCATTATTAGTCGACCTCAAAAGGATCCTCTTTTGTTTTACTTACGGACGCAGCTGTGGTCATCATGTGCACGGGATTTTGCTCTAAAAATGGTCAAATATAGGTTTTGGCGATAGTACGTATATACTATAAACTATAGTGGGCTTAAAACTTGACAAATTAAACATGCAGTCAGTTACCATTTTAATTATTATACTTCTAGTTCACTGCAAGATAAAAATAAAATCAATGTATCAGCAATGAACTCAAAATTGCTATCAGTCACTATAATAAAGGTAAAAGTAATAATAAACTTGAATTTCGCCATCTTAAAGGTATTTTACGAACTAAACTCCTATTTAATAGTCGTATTTATCCAGTTTATAGCATGATAACGTGTTCAAAGGATTTAAAAATGTCTATAAAATACCCCGGGAGGCAATAATAACGTGTTGCCTTCCCTCGAAGATGTTATTATGAATATTTGAAGTGAGGTCTTCCACTTAGAGCACTGATTTCAACAGCACTTCCCCGAACCGCACTTAAGCACTTCCACTAACCGCACTGAAACAAAATTTTTCAGATTGGGCCATTTCATGTTATGGTTATCAATTGTTTCTGAACGAGAAAGTTGATCAAATCTCAAATCTTACCGATCTATGAAAAGACTAAGTATTGCCCACAGCTTCGCCCGCGTGGATGTCAGAAGATATTCCATTTAGGTATACATACATTATTTTCATATAACTCTACCGGTTTGAGCGGCGGACGCTTGTAAAGCTCCCAGTCGGCATGATTTTTTTCCGACAATTTCAACGATCATCGTCATATTTCAGGTACCTCATGAATCATGATTCACTCCGTTCATTGGTGAAAACCGTATGAAAATCCGCTCGGTAGTTTTTGAGTTTATCGCGTTCATACAGATACTTAAGTATAGACGCGCGGCGCGGCGGGACGACTTTGTTTTACAATAGTGGTTATCACCATGTTTACGATCAATTTCAGCAACCGTGAATATGACATCTCACAGGTGCAGTAAGTGTATAGTCTCATGGCGAAAAATCTGACATTCAATCGCGTTATGCGTAATTAAAAGAATAGAATGAACCAACCGTAATAATGTAAAATAATATTGACAGAATTGCAGACCCACACACCTACAACGTGAACGCGAACGTAGAGAAGATACGACATAACACAAGAGATAGTCACTGGTGATGTAATTGTTATAATTATGTAATATTTTCAAATATTTTAGGGCACATCATATTTGTACGTCTCCTGGCATAACATAGCGCTCTGTTCCTCAAACATAAGATCTGTACTTACTTTACCTATGTTAACAAATAAATTATGATTTGATTTGATTTTCCATGGATAGAGAAGATGGGATAACTGAAACGGACCCTGAAGCGGTTAGCAATATTGACACATCAATTAACCTTTTGTACCCACCAATAAGGAAGTACTTATAGAAATGTTGTTACAATGTTACTCATCAACCTGTCACGCACAAGTCCGAAGGATCCCGAATACAATTTACCTTCAAATTTAGTTGGGCAAATATTTGATGCTCGATATATCTTACTAAATTTTATGTCTGCCAGTGTAGTGGACAAGTTTAATTGGTTCCCGGCAGCGGACGATCAATCATAGCAGTGGCGGGTCATGTCGGCGCACCAAGAGCGCCCGCTATGATATGTGGACGCCAAGCCTATATTCCTCAACATTTTCCCCAATAAATATTTCCAGCGCTTTGAGACCTCGGAAAACAAAAATATGAATCCATCCACGACCACGCAATATTCATCGAAGACTTCACAAGCACGGCCTTTGAACTACATAACTAATTGTATAAATAGCTATGTTTATGACAAGAGAAAACATTCGCAAATAGGACTTTGAAGAAAAGAAAATATAAACGGATATAAAGTTAAATATATAAACATGTTGTGTAGAGGCTTTTTGAAACGGTCACAGCTTTGTCAACAAAGGCAACATTCGCATAATGATGTCGATATAAACACAAACAACCTATACAAGAATAAGTCCATAATATTTTATTAACATTAAAGTTACATTCTACTATACTTGGATTTTTTATTTGCTAGACCAAAATGACAGCCAATATGTACTAAATAATGTCATGTTGACAAAGAAAGGTCAATCGCAGCTGTCATTTTAGTTTAGCTAATAAAAATTCTGAGTTTAGTTATTTCCGAGACAAAACACGCTCTATGAAACAATAAAATATGTTTCTTTTTTTTTTCAATTAATAATAAGTACTAGAAATCAAGATAAAATAAATCAACCATTTTTCAGTTTATCAAAAATACATACATCTTTTATGGGGTACTGTGTTAAATGTTATAACGAAATGCTTGTGATATGATGCAATTAAAACTCATATTAAAAGTAGGTACACTTTGTAAATAATCATATTACAAACTAGCTTCTACCCGCGACTTCGTTCGCGTGGAAGTCGTAAGACACCACAATTTACTAATATAACAGCCACATTTTTATACAACTTTCCTGTATATATATCTACTACTATACACGGTTGAATATTGATCGTTTTAATCCTTAAAAGGGGTCATTGTACTCATCATTATGAACAACTTTTACTACGGGACCAACCCTGACATCGTGAAAAAAAATCAGTTGATCAGAGAATCAGTCGAGTTATGCGAACATAAATCTATGGATCAACTGATTTATTTTTTCACGATGTCAGGGTTGGTCCCGTAGTAAAAGTAGTTCATAATGATGAGTACAATGTGCCCTTTTAAGGATTAAAACGATCAAAATTTAACGGTGTACCTATAGTATTGTTTGTAGTTTTGGTCTCAACAGCCAAAATATGAAGAGAGTCAGTGATTAGGATTAATTAGGAGTGATTAGGCGCATCGTGATAATACCGGCCTAAACATGAAATGGCAGCGTATCGTAAAATGGTCAGGCAGATCACGATATGGCCATTTCATCAATCGGTCCGCGACATATTATATCACATAATCCATTTATCTGTCATTGCATAATTTTTTATTGTTTTTTCCTGTTTTGATATAGTAATTTTATTCTAGGTACATGATCTTCACTCACAATTAGATATATAATTAATGTATGTATACAAAATATTGTAAAACATTTTAAAAGAGTAAGTCTGGAGTTTCTTGCCCATTCTCCTCAATACGAAACTACCTTTTGGAAGGGGCAACTAGAATTTTTTTTTTGTAAATTCAACAGTACCGTTTATGTTATTATGTGTCTACTTATAATAAATGATTCGGTCTTGACTTTGACTGTCAAATGGACATGGGTCCTAGGAATTAAAAAGCAAAAGCGAACTCACCAAGTTTCCAAGTTCCCTTCGCACAAAAGAATTGGGATCTAAATAGTAACAAGTTTATAGGTCAATTACGAAAAAATAACAGTTAGCTAATACTCTATTGTATTTTGAAAGATTACAACACACGGTAGTTATACAAAAATCGTTCGTTAACTTTTATTGGCGGACAAAAGAAAAGGGCTTCGAAATGTGAAGATCAAGTAGGTATCCATAACATTCGTCTGCCAAACTTGTGTTAGTTTTAAGCAGTGTCTCCAAAGCGTGTTTTTTCGAAACATTACACCAAAACCTTACACATAAACATTTGTTTTCATACACGAACTGTCTCCTGCGTATTAAAATATTTTTAGATAGTGTCACTATTCACAAGACAATATATAACCTCAAAACCTGTGTCAGTTGGAATTAAGCTTTCAAAATGCTAAAAGCTGTGCGCGTGGCGGTTGAAAATGAAACAAACCCTTCCCCTCTTCACCCACGCGGGGAATGTTTTCCATGCAGCTCAGAAAACAAAAACATCATGTATTCATACACAAATGTGTATGGCCACGGCTTTTTGTTTTGACGTTTTTGTGTAATGATTCGCAAAAACACGCGCAGGAGACACGGCTTTAGCTACATATACTAGTCTCCTTCTTAGCGTGTCGATGGCAAAAACAACACGAAAAAATATATATCGGTATTTAAAGGACACCATTCATTTCGTACCCTAAAATTAAAATGCCAGCCAGAAAAAAATAGTATTGTTTTCTTATGGGAAATAACATCTTGAGCATTTTTTACTATCACAACGAAAGTCTACAATTATCAACTACAATTATCTATCAGCCATAAGAATAGAACAGAATAATATACCTAGTAATTTTTCTGACACTTTAATTTTTGGGTATAAAATGAATGGTGTCCTTTAAATACTTATGTTTGGCCCTAAATTCAGCAACGCGAATACCGTTGGCTGACGCAGCCATTAGGTCATCTGTCACCTGCACACGGTAATACTAGTGACCCGCCCTTGCTTTGCACGGCTGCAAACCAACACTGAGATTTATATGCTATACCTAAGTTATACGTTAATTTATTATACTCATAAGCCATTGACAATGGGTCGCAATCATCGACAACCGCATCAAAATCCATTGTGTAGTTCAAAAGAACTAAGTGGTCACGAAAAGCGATTTCATATTAGGTTGTGTTGTGCCACAAGTGACCATAAATATCTATGCAATCGTAGCAATTTTCGCTTCTAGGATTTCTTATTCTATGGTTAATTTATCTTAATATATATGGACACACACAATTGGACCCGGTAGGTGGCGCTGCTTTTCCGGGCAGGACGACGTCTGGCGGGTCCGCTAGTGTTATATAAAAACCTTTTTTATGGTAAAATTAGTATTTATTTTTCACTTTTTAATTGTACCTACCCCACACAAATTCGTACAACACTACTTGCTATGTAAATATCAGCTATAGGAAGTTATTATAACATCATCAATAGAAACTAATTGGAAAAAATACGTATCATTGAAGCTAACCCAAAACCTGCCCAAGCGAATTTAATTAAATATATGGGACAACCCCAAGCATACCCTATCCTATAAATAAAGTTTTTTTTTTTAATGAATCCAGAATATTCAAACAAGATAATATTTGCATGATATAAGCTAACATACTTAAAAGAATATTAATGATATGTACCTACATTTATTTATAAAAATAAGAAAAGAATCATAGGGCATCCAAAAATTGGACTGCATCACTGTCAGCAGGAAAAGTGCCCAATCGGCTTGCTGCATTGCCACGTTGTATGGCTATGCTGATTCTTTGGCCAAAAGATAGGCCAGCCCTTGGGTCACATGAAGAGTCGACCAACCGCATGGCGATGGCTCGAAAAACTAAGTGGCCACTTGGACCCGAAGGCCCCAGTGTTTCAACTCCAAACGCCTCGAACATATCCTAATAAGGTTGGTATTGTCGCCGTTTGCAACAGCCTGCCGTGAATCCACAATTGCCGGAGATATCGCGTAACATACATTAGAGGAGGAGGCTCTTTGTTGAAATCGGTTAAAAATAAAATCGCTTTTCATTACATTAGATATAGAAGAAGTCGTTCTAATCTATCTTTTATTTATAAATGTGATACTTTTAAAGGCTAAACGCTCTAGCCTCACAAAATGTTTACAAATGCCTGTCTGTCATTTCTGTCAATGTAGCTTGGGATTAGGGTCCGTCTAATTTGTATTTTTGTTGCAAATAAAATTGTAAAATTAAATTATTGTCTGCCGAACTTGTTGAACTTTGTCTGACTTTCAGCTGGAGGTCGAAAAGGGCAATAGGTGACTGGCTCTTAGTCGGAATATATGATAGACTTCTATCTTCTACACCAGTAGTGGTCCACTGGTAACGGCCTACGACTTACGAGTTGTAGATCGTAGATTCGAACTCAGAAAGGGCATGCCGTTATAGCGGCGGTAAGACCCGTCATGGAGGCGTGGATCGAGAGGGGGCATGGCGCCCTCAGCTTCCGGCTGACGCAGGTACTCTCTGGCCACGGCTACTTTGGGAAGTACCTGTGTCGTATAGGTCGAGAGCAGACACCGGTGTGTCACCACTGTGAGGCTTTCCTGGAGGATACGGCGCAGCACACGTTGGAGGAGTGCCAGTTTGAGCAGGGCTGCGCCGTGACCTCATCGTGGCAATAGGCGGGAGCGATCTCTCGCTCCCGGCTGCCAATCGATGGTCGAGAGCGGGGGCGCATAGGACGGGGTTGCCTCCTATTGCGAGGATGTCATGTCTGCAAAGGAGGCAGCCGAGCGGGAGAGAGAAGCCGCACTCTCTCCACTCCCGCAGGAGACGCACCGGGCGCCCGAGAAGGGTGCAAAACGATCTGCGACCTCCATGAGAGGTGGCCTGCGGGCAGCGGACTAGAGGCGTCCGTCGTCCGACCAGACAGGCCCCAGTTGGCGCCGCAGTGTTCCACGCGCGCCACTCGAGAGTGGGTGCGACCATTGTGGCAATGGCCGCACGGGGAGTTGGGACCCGCTGAGGAATAGCGGGTCAAGGCCTGTCGGGGGAGCGGTGAATGCTTATGCGAATCCCGCACCCCTGGCCATGGGCAGAGGTGGAACACCGCGGTGGTTTTAGCGGGTAAGAAAAAAAGGTTCGAACTCAGACAGGCGCTTTCTCTGTGTAAATTATTTCATCACCGCTGCTCTCAAAACGGCAAAAGAATTCATTGTGAGGAAACCGGCATGTCTTAGAACCATAAATTCGAAAACATGTGACATCTACCAACCCGCGCTGGCCCCTCGTGGTGGATTACACCCAACTCCCTCTCACAGAGAGGAGACCAGTGTCCCAGGAGTGGAAACATTTATAGGCTGATAATGCTATTTTCTACAATCCACCAAAATTAGGTACTGGGATTCTAGGTCACTTCGTTTTCTGACCTTAGATTTATTTTCGCGTTTCTATCTCTGTCTTGCACAGTGTGTTTAAACACCATAACTGCGAGCATCTCGGTCTAATACGATGAAGGCCGTTTGGTTTCCAGCAACGACAATGTCATAAAACAGCTTACTGTGAACATATTGCAATGTAATTTTAAAACGTGAACCGCTTCATATTTAGAAATAAAAAGATTTAAGGCTTTCAATTTGTAGCTTTATTACTTTAATGAAGGTAATTCATAGCGTAGACTGTAGATAGTGGCATATGAAAAGTTCAAGTCTGCGAATATTATTTCAAGAACATTCACGTAAAACCTTATGAAAAATTGATAATATGCGACACTGTAAATTAAATTCTTAGACTAATTTGCGTATTCAGAACTTTCTACATTAGTAGCTTTATATCATTAGAACATTTTGTCTAAGTAAATTAAAGTTAATTATTTAAAGTAACAAAATTCACCTTCAATTTTATTTAGAAGATTTACCTAACTTTATAAAATCTTTTGTATATTCTGAAGATCACGAGAGATATACAGAGGTTGGCGGGTTGCACACAGACACATAATTTGAAACTTGACAAACTTTGCTTGTGGTTTGCCCACTTTGTAATTTACGAGTTTAGTATTACGACATTGTCTCAAATTGCTTCGTAATTTGTAATCGCCTCAGTGGTCTAGGAGTATTCCTAGGAATGGCGCAGAAGATTGACGTCGTAAGTTTTGTTACTTCTAGTTTTCGAGATTAGACAAGTTAGTATGCAGATAGTGCTCTTTTAGAAAATCTTAAAACAGCTAGAGGGCTGGAAGAGTTAGATAAATTCAGAGAAGCTCGTTTCTTGTAGGAACTGTCAAAAGTTTCTGCAACACGACATTATTTAAGTACCTACCTATAGTAAAACTGGCGCCATGTTGCTGTGAATATTGTAGCAATAAGCTATTAGTTTTTTTTTTTAATCATATTAAAATTCATTTATTTAACTTATATGTTTGAGCCGTTTAGGTTTGAAACACTAGGGCCATGGGATCTGAATGCCCACCTAGTTATTCGAGACATCGCCGGTTGTTTGACTCTTCATATGAACTGGCCTATTTTTTGGTCAAAGAATCAGCATTGCCATACGTGCCAATGCTACCAGCGAATTTTTTGATCCCCTTTGATTATTTCCCCTCCTGTTTATATACTGGCACATATGATTATGCTATTAGAAAGAGTCATGCAATTTTTCTTGTAGAAATAATACGATTTAAAGAGTATTAATTTATAACAATTTATTGAAAAAGTGCAAATAACCACGATGATAGCTAATCATGAGAAGTAGAATCAAAAAGGTGGCGCCACAAGCGAGCCAGAGAAAAGATAACGCGGGTTTTATTTTCTAAAGCGTTGCGTCGTGGCTTTGGTCAGGCCATCGGCAACCATCACATCTGTCTGAACGTAGCGAACTTTAATGACAACATGCACTTTATCGCGAACAAAGTGATGCCTCACGTCGATATGCTTCGTCCTAGAATGATAACCATCAGAACCTGAAAGTTTGATAGACATCTGATTATCACTGTAAATAATCATAGCTTCATTCTTCAAGTGAGGCCAAAAACTTTCTTGAAGTTGTTTAAGCCATAGAGCCTATTGCACATATGACGACAAAGACATATACTCTGCCTCAGTGGTAGACAGAGAAACTGTAGGCTGTCGCCGCGAGTTCCAGCTGATTGTTCCCCCCTGAAATAAGAATGTGTAGCCAGTGCAGGACCGTCGGTCATCCCCTGAGCTCGCCCAGTCTGCATCGCAATAACCAGTGTCAGTGTCGTCAGTGTCTCTTCTGGCGTTTGCTTATAGCTCAGTCTATAATCTTGAGTGCCATTCAAGCAGCGCATGACACGTTTCAGAGCAAGCCAATGCTGCATTTCAAGCTTGTTATTGTATTTGCTTATCATATTGATCACAAAGCTAATGGCCTGGCCTTGTAACTTGTGATATGCACAATAGACATCCAATTATCTCTTGATAAGGAATATCAGTTAATATTGTAGTTTCCTCTGAATTTCCTTTTTCATGAAACTTTGTATTTACATCCATTGGGGACTTGACTGTCTTGCAATCAGACATACCATATTTTTCTAATACTTCTAGTATATATTTCCTTTGATCTAAGTATATTATTCTTTCTAACCCGTTCTATGTGTATCCCAATGCAATAACATAAATCTCCAAGATCTTTCATTTTATTTTTTTTATGTAGTTCTTCCTTTTCATTTTTTGATGATTGATGATTTGTGAAAATCAATAAATCGTCTACGTAAATAACCACAAAAGTGATGTTGCTATCATCTACAATCTTGTAGTATATACAGGGATCTAGTTTAGTTTGTGATAAATCCATTTGCTTCAGTGCCTGCTTGCTTGTTTTAAGCCATATAATGATTTTTTGAGTCTACATACTTTTGACGGCACGGTTGGCGCAGTGGTTAAGCGATTGACTGCTGCGCTGCGTGTCGCGGGTTCGATTCCCGCACGGAAGAAATATTTGTATTGCCTACAGGTAGTTGTTCCGGGTCTGGCTGTTTGTGTATGTGAGTTTAAATGTTTGTACACGCACCCACGATACAGGAGAAATTCCTATTGTGGGGCAACGTTTTAAAAAGAAAAAAAAAACTTTCTCTCCCTGTCTCATTCTCTCATACAGGGGTGGCTGCTTCATATAAATCTCCTCTTCTATGTCCCCTTGCAAAAAGGCTGACACTGCATCCAGTTGACATATATCTAAGTCATACTTTACAGCCAAAGCAAACAAGTATCTGAGAGATGCAAGTCTCACATCTGGTAAAAAAAACTTCAGTGTAGTCGATTCCAGGCCTTTGTGAACATCCATTTATTACAAGACGAGCCTTAAATTTTACTATTTCTCTATTTTCATTTCTCTAAATCTTGTAAACCCATTTGCATGGTATGACATGTTTATTAGCTGGTAGAGTAGTCATTTCCCAGGTTTTATTTTCAAGTAAGGATTTGTACTCTTCATCCATTGCTTCTTTCCATTTCTGTGCATTTGGGCCTGATAATGCTTCTTCAACGGTTAGCGGATCTGGAATTGCCATAAAACACATGAAATTATTGGCATGCATGTTTTTTCTCTGATGTGATCTCAGTGTGATTCTATTTTGTACATATTCATCATCACTATCATGATAGTCATCGGTATCAGGATAATATGTCTCATCATCAGTTCTTCTATTCATAATACAACTGTCAAATGAAGTTTCAGTACTCGATGAAGACGTCTCATTCTCTGAGCTCTCATTGATATCCGTTGCTTCATCTGCTTCTTCTGTCTGATTCTGTGGGTCTATACTATCAACCTTTATACTATTAAGAGGAAGTGAAATACGCTGTGGCACTGATGCAGTTTCCGGAGCGATAATTTCCAAAATTTTGTAATTTTCAATAAATATCAATTTTCTTACTGACTCGATCATAAAGTCTGTATCCCTCTGTGTAATCACAGTATCCCACAAAAATTAGTTTCCGAGATTTACTATCCCATTTCTGTCGGTTTTGCTTAGGAACATGTACCAAACCTTACCCTCCTTACCTTAGAACCAAATATCTTTAAATGTGAAAGGTTTGGTTTTTTACCAATCCATTTTTCAATTGGTGGTACCTCAGCCAGAAAGATTTTTGTAGTTTTGCTTCAAACAGCATGCACTTTGCACGTTCTACCAGCTTCCGATTCATTCTTGCTGCTACACCATTCTGCTCAGGCGTATATGGAGTGCTGGTCCGGTGTTCGATGCCGGAAGTTGTCAGAAAATCAGAAAATTCTTTATTACAATACTCTTTGCCGTTGTCACTTCTAAGAATTTTTATTTTCCTTTCTAATTCATAAACACCGATTTAATATCCATTTTGCAGAATTTGAAAACTGTAATCGTAATTGATAATGAATTAATTAATCATTTTAAAAAACAGTGTACGGCACGGAAAACTGATCAAAATACTTTTGCAGCAATTTTTTCAGCTTACAGCGCACTGAATCGACTGGTATATTGATTCTGGAGCAACAATGCACATGACAAGACGCTCGGACTGGATGTATGATGAACAACCACTTCCGATTCACAGAATAACCGTGGCAAACAGTGAAGCGATCTGTGTGCAAAGAATGGGTAAAGTAGCATTCAAACCAAATTAAATAAAGATGAGCATCAGATACTGTTGAGAAAGATTCTTTTTATTCCTGAATTAACCACAAATCTATTTATATGTCAGTCAATTAACAAAGAGTGGCTGTAAAGTTGAATTCACAAACACTGGTTGTAACATATACAATGCCAACAAGAATTTTGTAGCAACAGCAAAGCTAATGTTAATTATTAATATATATTAATTTGTGATATGTTAATTATATGTTAATCACTGTAATTTGTAGAACTGGTGTAGGTACCGATATGATTCATTAAAATGTATCTTCATCCTTTTGATTTTTTTAATGCTACTCAGCAATTATCACATGCATCATTCTATCTCTATACAGGGTGGCGGGACATCGACGCGCAACCTGTTATCATCATATCCATGATTCTGAACCCGCTGCGTTGAAATTATTCATCGGTTATTGAAAAAAATTAACTTTTCCATATATATACTGACATATGGCAAATAATTTAATTTTATGTTCTGTGCCTTGTAATGTTAATTACTTAACACCTAGTATTGTATACAATCAAGTATCAAGTATTTTCTAACTGAACAGACAGCTGTGCTGCTGGGGAGTTTGTTGCGCCACTTCTTCTTCCCAGCGATAGCACCAGGAAGTGGTGAAGGGCGGGCGGTTTTGGAGGACTGTCTTTTGTAATTTTGACGTACGAAAAGTGCTGATTCTCAGCCTAATTTGAATAAATGCCTTTTGATTTTGATTTTGTACTTTCTATGAAACAGCCGATTTTTTTTTATAACCGACTAGAAATCTGGAGTCGTGTGCTGAATTCTTGGTCACAGTTTACGCGTCAAAATCCCTACCATGGGCATATTAATAAACATTCTATCAATTCTAACCGACTAATTAACAGGTACGAAACAGTAGCAATAATCACTAAAACGTTTGACACAAACAATTTACACGTTAAACAGTATGACGTTGAAATAAATGTAACAAAGGTAAAATTGGGTAAAATTGTTTTCGCTAACGGTGTCAGGAACCGCGGAATGTTTCCATTATCCCAAGATAAACGAGATGGTACATGTTGACACATATAATCTTATACAAGACGAGTATAAGATTACATGTGTCGGCTAATAATTCCCTGCCCTTCCCGAACACACTTGCCAAAACGTTAGATACCTACTCGAAAAATAAATAAAACAAACCACACTTTCTTGGAATCCGCTGGATGCGCGAAGCACGAGAACTGGTCGAAGTGGCGGTGCTTGGGGAAGGGGAGACCTATGTCCAGCAGTGGACGTCTTTCGGCTGAAGTGATGATGATGACACTTTCGCGATAGGTTAAAATAATGTTGAGAGCGTGTTCACAAGTGTGGTATCTACTTATACTACATAAGTAAATACATCTATGTCGATAATTGAGTAAATTTTAAGATAATGTTTAGCAAACAAAAATGTTCTGAAATAAGATTTATGAACAGTTGGAGCTCAAAATGATTTAGCATTTTTATTTTACCCATTGTTTGAACTGAAATTTGAATTTGACGCACAATAAAATAATGGAAATACCTACAACTACATGTACTGTAATGAAGGCTCGGTGCTAAATGATAACAGCCCCGTGGGTCGATCGAAGGTTAAGCTACGTTTGCCGCAGTCGGTTCGTAGGTGGGTGGCCATCCATTACATACCCCTCCACACCCAGTAACTGGTTACCCAGTTACTGGGTGTGGAGGTCAAATAGTCGCTTCATGTAAAATACTAGTATTCAGCTGCATCCAGTTAAACGGGAAGCCGACCTCAACACTGTTGGGAGAAGGCTAAACAGATTGTTTTTTTTTTATTGTAATATACGCCTCAAGGAAAATTAAACTAGAATACCATTTCAAATACCTTTACACAAGCTGCCACTTCATAAAATAACTTCGTTTAAAAATGTAACAAAGGTAAGGCTCCATTGGCACTTAAAAAAAATAAAGTTGCGGCTGTATAAAAATATTTTTCATAAAACGTCGCGAAACTTGACACTTTACGCCTCCCTATATACAGTGCCCGTAATTCCTGTGTGAGTGTGTGCGTGGAACTTACGTATGAGGAACAGCGAGGTGCGGTAGCGGTGCGGCGCGGCGCGGTAGAGGCGCGGGTTTACGACGTATTGTCGCGAACACAACACAAATCTTTCCCAGGGCGTAGTGTTTCCCACCTCGGGCTCGCGCCTCTCAAACCGACCGGCACCCCATTATCATTCAGGCCCGAAAAGCTTTTAAAACATTCATAATTTTATTGGAGTTCAGGAATTCTAAATCTGTAATTCCGCAAAAATCTGATTCTACGTACAGTAAGGGTCAAAAGTGGAGTGACAGTGTCACATGATTGCCTAGCGGTAATCATCCGTCGGTAAGCACATTCATGCGTAGCGAGCCGTGGGTTCGAATCTCACGCGCGGTGATAATTTTTTTTAATGTTTTTATAATTACCTAATCGAATAATCACGCTATTGAATATAGTTCCGTATCATGTTCGCCTTGTTAACATAATTCGTTAAACTTTATGATTATACCCACAGAAATCTAAATAAATAATAAGGTAGACAGATGCAGCTAACTTACGACTCATTCACCGCGACTAAATAGAACGTTATTTGTTTTTGGTTGGTTTTTATTGCAGATTAGTGACGTGTGTTTAATCTATTAGCGGTGTTGAAGTGCATTTTGAAATGCAAGGAAATTTAAATATTGAGATGAAAGCAGATATTATCACGCTGCGTAAAAGAGGACTTAATATTATATCACAGATATTTGATGAAACCGGACTGAGAATGAGTATTATGATTTAATAATTTTATCATTTTTTTTTTTCTAATTAAAATATAACCGCTGATCCTTTTAGTGATTTTTTAAAACGTTTTATATTTATCATAAAGCCTAAATAGAAGAAAAAAAAATGAATGATGAATATAAAATATAACATTATGTATAATAATAATATAATATGTAACATTTCTATTTTCAAAATAATTTTGTTTCAAATTGGTAATATTCGTATTTTGCTAGTAGCTTAACAGTACTCTTTTTTTGTTTTAGAGAAATACCTACTGTGAGTCGGAGGGTGAAAAGATGGCCCCATCTAGTCAGTGAATAATGAAACAACTGGTTTCATACCAACGAGATATTTTGCCGAATTATTCGACACATCTTTACGAACCGTTCGCCGTGCAAACGAAAACAAACGAAAACCAGCTTTTTGAGCTGGTTTTCGTTTCGCCCATATTTGATTGAAAAACATAAACAAGAACGTTTACATTTTACGATACAGCGATGGGAAGCACAGAATGAGAGATCTGATGAGCAGTTGAAGTTGCATTGCATAGAAATATGGGAACATTTAAGAGGAACAGATATATGTTTCAATATTGTTGGATTCATGCGCCAGCGTTTACTTTATAGCATTGATAATAATGGGGGTTATACAAACAAAGTATTAAGTTATAAATTACAAATTGATTTTAGTAATATTAAAATAGTATTGTATCATATCCGTAATAAGGATTATTTTAATGTTTAGTTTCAATCTTCTTTTCATAATGAAAATGAATACTTAAGCTGTAACCGCAATAAGTCCTAATAAATACGATTTGTTAACTTTGACGTTTGAGATAGGCAACTAAAGTTAAAACCAACTCACTGGCAGTAAACAAAAAGTAGTACTACTGAGTAATTTAATTGTATTGTGACAAGGAGTTCACACTTTTTTTATTTACGAGGGTATTTTGCTAGTTGTGGTTTCTTAGAGTACCCACACACATTAGTAGTTAAAGCACAATATTATTATATTACTAAAACACAATATTTTAAGTCTAAGGGTCGAAGTTCACTGATTACCTGCTTTACTTCGATAAATTGTTCTTTATGAGAAAATAAACTGTTTTGACTAGAAGTTCTGTTTTTTTTTAGTTTATAAAATTATAACGAATAAACATTTTGAAATTACTTATAAAACATTTTTATTTTAACCCCGTATTACAATGGCATTATAATAATGAAAATAAAATAATTATTACATTATGATTCTTGTTTCTTAATCTATAAAAACGAATAACAAAATAACCGATAAAGATTATTGTTGGAACAGAAAAATAAAAGTCCCAACTCGAGATTGGAACCCAGACCTATGCGTTCAATAATCCAATACGTAAGACATCAGCTATCGGTACTTGATGTAATTATTTCAATTTTAGCAATGGTATGAACCAACCAAGCGTATTACGTAGCCTGTGTGTAAAAGCGACGGTATGTTTTTTGTTTCGTTCGACGCCAGCCAGTGTGCGAATTATGAGGTGAGCGTTCTGTGTTGATACGGCCTTTATCGCGCGTTCACAGCAATTCAGTCCTTAAGGTGATACTGCATTAATGAACGCGACCGTACAACCATCAAAACCTTTTCCCATTTTTTTATTTTATTAATTTACTCAGTTATATTTGTGTTGCCAGAACCACGCTCAAAAAAGAGTATTACAAACTGTTGCTAGTTACTACATAGTTTGTACACTGGCGTGGTCAGCAACTTAGTTGTCAAAGTCCACAAAGTAGGATTTCCTGTTACTAACTGTTGTTTTAAGTCCTTAAGTGGGTTAGTTGTACCCAGTCTATTTCATCACAAATACTCCAAAATTAAATTGGAAATGGCACGTGACTGCGGCGGCGCGGACGGCCACATTCGTATACCTAGTGGTCTCTTCAACTAAATATTAACGGGTGAGGGGAGCGCCCGTGAGGATGCTAAAAGAGTTTCGACAGGGACATAGTTATGACACGAATAACTGATGGACGTCGTCGTCTCTCCTCATCACTTAATTAACATTCAGAGTTGCTCGCGACTCGCAGCTCGGCATTCTTGTAACAATACCCGAGCACAAAATAAAAGCTTTGCACGTTCACTCGCTGAAAGGCGGACTTCCCCAACTTACGTCATTCCAGTTTCCCGTAGTTGGAGAACTTTATCGAAAACAAAACAATGGTAGCTATTGTCAATTGTAAAGGCTCTCATACATACTTTTGAACCATTTTTACCATTGGAACGATATATTTATCAGATGTTAGAACGAAGTTGGAGTGAAATCAGATTTATTGCACGGAAGCCACGTCCTTGTGGGGACTCGTAATGTCGGAGACGCATCAAGTTGTTTCAAGACACTAAGTTATCTTGCATTCTGAAGAAAAATACGAGGCGGAAAACGGAATGTCGGTCGGCTACACATACGTAGGAAAAAGGCTTTCTTTTTAATAAAACCCCTGAGGTCAAAATACAAGAACGTGTTTAAAGTGAGCCCGAAGAATGGCGAGATTCCCTTACGCTCGTTAATTTTAGTTAGGTATTTAATTTGTACTGTACATTTTACCCCAAGCATTTAACCTATGACGTAGAATCATAAAATTCGTTATTGCCTATTCCCTTCCCTTTATTGTTCGCGCGTTTAGAGTTGCCATTGTCACCCGAAAGCTTATTAGCCGCCATTACTTTCCTCTGTCGGCGCATTTATATTTTAATTAAAGGGCGTTTGCCAAAAAATGAACAATAAAATGTATATATTTACAGTATAGTTTGTAAAAAATTTAAATTGTACAAATAACACGGCCTTATTTGCATTTAATAGGAAAAAAGTACTTGGTTTTTTGTATTTGCATAAGCAAGTGTAATCTCGTCAAAGCCTTAACAAAATGAAAGATAAATAGTTACTAAGAAGTCTAGAACAGCGTAGTTCCTCTGCATGTGACAGAAATTATAAGAAACTTCTGAAACTCTTGGATAACTTTCAGACCAGAATCAGAAACATGATATTTAACTTCAATTAAAAGTCATTGAATTAACTTAGAGTTGAGTGGAATTGCAAGTCTTGAATGCCTTGTTTACCTTTAGGTACATATAAACTGTAGCAAGTAATTGGTTTATTGTACTCAATAAACTGTGTTAATGCAATTAAAAACTTCTACTGATTAATTTTGTACTCCCCAAGCTTGATGAAAAAGTTTTCGAGAAATGCGTTCGCAACACAAACACAAACAGACCCTTAAATCTCAACATCAAGAGATACTCGTATTTCGTATCTTTTTATTACGGAACCCTGCACCTACAAATACAACAGTCGTTTAGAAGGCACCTATCTGAAATAAAAATGCAAATTAGAATAAGACGAATTGGGTTAGCTAAGACTTTTTATATTTCTTTTTTCTTCCTTGTAAATTAAAATAATGTGAGGTATACATAGATACACCTACACGTCGGGAACACAATGGCTGTTCTTGTTGTAATATTTAGTGCTAGACCGGCTACAATTCCCCGAAGTCTAGCTTAATCTGGTGTGTTCTTGATATCTCGCACATGTTCTTTGTTGCATGCTGCGATATAAATTCTCCTATGTTTATTTAAACAGTTTCTAGTGAGAGGTTTATAACATATCAAGCTTTTTACAGTCGTTGTCATGACTTCGTGATAAAAGTTTTTAGAAAAAGGTTAATAAGATGGAGAAGGGATAAGAGAGTGTGTTCCTTTATGCCATGACTAGCTCTGTGCCCGATGGGCTTCCCATCGGTAAAAATGTCGAACTTCCATACAAACTTTTATCCCATACCTACTTAACCCGTTACGGGTATGAATTTAAAAAAATACTTTCTTTGTTTCCACTTTCGTTATGTGAATTAATGAATTCATTTAAGATTTTTATTAAGTAGAAGATAACAATCATCAGCTTTGAAGGCCACATAGCAATATCGATTTTACGCTAACGATAGAGAATATAATTGGCAGGTCCAGTAAGTTAGAAGTTTAAATACTCAAAGGAAAATAAGGACGTATCCTAAATAAGGACGTATCCTAAATAAGGACGTATTTTAAATAAGGACGTATCCTAAATAAGGACGTATTCTAAATAAGGACGTATCCTAAATACGGACGTATCCTAAATAAGGACGTATCCTAAATCAGTAACTAGGACCAGCACCCTAATTGCGTAACCCACTATCAATCACAGACTTTTGAAGAAGCATTTTGAAGAATATTGTGAATCCATTGCTTCATAAGTTCTAAAAATTTGTCTGCTCAACAACGTAAATATGTCTGTTCAATACGCAATGAATGTTGTTGAACTGTCAAAATGAAAGCCATTGCAACTGATAGGTAATGTGTTACGCAATTACCCCACAGGTCGTGACGACTGGCATATCCAGTAGTTTAAGTACCGTGTACCGATATTCGGCCCAAGATAAAACCATTCTTCTTTCTTTATTTAATCTTACCATAGTAAAAAGACACAAAAGTGTCTTTAGAGCTTATTGTAAGTGCTCTTAAACGCGGTTTCTACATCATGTAACGTATAATATAGAAAATGAAACTCAAGAGCTTTTGTCAACATCGGCTACACAAAAAAAGGTAATAAATTAGAATGATTTAGGTACTTAGCGCAAGTACTATTTAAGACAGAAATACTTAAATAGTTTTGTTCCACACACAATAGGTGTGGAAACCAAAGGTGTGCTCCCATACATATGTACTCCAAGCAATAAGTTGGAGCGCGCTTTCAAAAGTAGAAATTCTTAGTGTGTGTTTGAAGACTAGGGTCGTCAAAGTTAAGCAAAAATAAAACTCATTTAACGAACACTAGAGCTCTTTACTGGGTTCAAACGCGCGTCTTTACTTTAGCACATATAAGTTTATTACACACACATATAGTTACGCTTCCAGAATTAGAGGAAAGCGTTAGAGCGCTTGTTTTAATTAGCAGCCGCTCTCCAGTCTCAAGTGTGTGCATAGCACAACTTTGTACATAAGTGTATGGAACGTTTCAATTACTGGCATGTTATGGTTGACCACTATTATTGTGTATTGGGCGCCTAAAATTTGGTGTAGAAGCTTCCATCGTCGGATGTGAGCCTTATTGCTCGCCCTGCACAGTGCAGAGGCAACCGATTCGTATAACTTTTGGCAAAGGCAAGTTACTACATTATTTTTCACTAGCTTCTGCCTGTGACTCCGTTTACGTCAAATGTTAAAATAAAACATATCTTATGGCACTCGGCAATAACCTACAATCAGTGAAAGAATTTTTGTAATCGGATCAATAATTACGAAGATTACCTACCCCCTACATACAAACTCTTAAATTTTACATCTTTATAATATTAGTAGGTACTGTTTTTTACATTTCTATGGTATATATAGATCAGAAATATGAAAATTACTACCAGTTAAAACTCACCCGTGTAACAGAAATACATAGTAAGAAATAGTAATGTACAGAACAAAGCTGTTAGTAATGTAAATAAAGCTGTTAATCGTATGCGTAAAGTTGTGTACCCAGTACGTATATGTGCGTGTGTACGTCGTGTATCTGAATCCTCTGAGGTGGAATAAAACCCTTATCAGATGAAAACTTCTGCATTACGTGTAAATAATTTATTGCATATTTTGTCAATACCTCGTTGGTTCAGTTTTTTGCATCAAGATTTGCAACGCGAATCATTTATTTTGACCCCAAACCACTCCACTGATGTACTTACTGCTTGTAGATATGTGTGTGTTGTGTTCAGCTTTTAATGAATAAAGCACAGCATTTAATTAAGGCAACTGAAATCAAATTATGTCATGAATGTGATAGTTGCGCACCTACTCGTACATGCGTCGACGTTATGTAGTTCAACCGCATATTTTAAGCGCGTACATATTAATTTCAATGAATTAGGTGTATTTCTAGCAAAAAGTTTTTTTTTAATCTGGTATTTTCAGAGATTAGTGCGTTCAAACAAAGAAACAAACAAAAAAACAAACAAGCTCTTCAGGGCTATTATAAGTTAAGATTTAGATTAGATTACAGCTAATGGCTGGATTTGGACCAATCTAGTACTATAGAATACTCTTAATTAGACCTACACCAACAACAAAATAAGAGATATTACACCGCCATCAGCGTACTGCGGGCGTAAGCAATTAATTCACCTCTGATGCCTCTCCCTGGGATCAAAGGCGAGTTAGGTATAATAATAACACGAAATGTATACTATAAACACAGAGCCATTCAGCGAAACGTTTTATATGTTGCAGCATTTCCTTTGACCACAAAAAACAAATGAGAGCGACAATTTAACCTTTGTCTACGGAATATATGAAGCTCATAGTAAAATGGCTATAAAAAATTCGCATAGATCATACACGAGTGACCGCTCACATCCCCTCCTCCCCCCACGCGTCCGGCGACAGAGAAAGGCCTTACAAATCTCATTACCATCGTAACCGCATACCAAATGCAACGGGGTACCTATCGGCACATGTTGTACCAATGTGATTAATTAGGATTGTAATTGAAAAGGCTGGATGTTTTGCGATGATTTTATATAGGTAATTAATTTCGTATGAGTTGATTTTACATGTAATGTACGGAGAGTAGGACATAACATTAACTACTCATTAAGGGTTGGAACAAGGATTAAGGGTTGGGTGTAGTGGTAGCTAGCCTAGTGGTAAGGACCGTGACTTACGAGCCGTAGGTTGTCAAGTCGAACCTAGGCAGGTACTATACTATGTGTATTTAATTTCATCGCCGCTGTTCTCAAAACGATGAAGGAAAACATCGTGAGGAAACCGGCATGTCCTATAACCAAAAAAATCAAAGACATGTGACATCCACCAACCCGCACTCGGCACGCGTGGTGGATTACGGTCCACTCCCTTTCACAAAGAGGCCTATCTCCCAGTAATGGGGACAATATAAGCTGATTATGCTAAGGATTGGAATTCTATCCTAAGCTTGAACCTTAGTGATTTTGTGAGACCTACGAATACGAAAGTAATATAGTTCTTGAATTCAATTAGATTCACTTCAAATTTAAAGAAAGCTCCACGAGTTCGAACTCATATGGTACGGCTAAAGCAATAACTGAAATATAAAATGTACTAGTTTTTGTATTCGAAAGGGATATTCAAAAGGAGCTGTAGAATTGAAAGTACTTCGTCGAATTGTGAGCATTATCTTCACAAAGCTGTGCACGAAATATTAAACTTTCAACAGTTCAGGGGACATCTCTTAACGACATAAATAGGTAATGGAAACAGGCCTACCACGACCAGGATCTACATAAAAATAAAGTATTTATCTATCCGGGCCCAGCAGTAAAAGAGGCCATGCCGTTTCTATTCACAAATACATCCAGGTTAAATTATACCGGCGCTATAAAGGTTAGACTGTGGATTTTCGCAATTATGGAAGAGCAAATTTTTTACTGTCCTGCGTAATGAGAGAAGTGCAAAAACTCTAACGCCGTTTTCGTGCTACACATCTATTAAAATGAAAGTAAGTACTAATAGTGAATGCTCCTCCTGGGGCTCAGTACACGATTAATGTGTGTCGCCCACATGTAAATCTCTGCAAGCAAACCAAATAAATGTTTTGTAAAATGTTTGCCCCCGACGGAATACAACACCTGATAAATGATAGCCACGGGCGTTTTATGAATATGTGAAACGATAAAATGTTGCCGACGTCACTCGCCGAGACATGCTCTGCTGAAAATACGAATCGACTACACCATCTGAAAATCTAATACTGTATATATATTTGGATCCTAATAAATTTAAAATAGCGCACTTACACTGAGCATATTTCAGGATTTCAAAACGAAACAGCCGCATTCCGCTCGCATATGAATAATATTCCGGAACCGAAACCGATTCACTAAACTCTACTTTTATCATTTTGAATTTTACGACTCACTAAACACCATAGTGTTACGAAAATGAAAGAAAGCATGTGTAGTTTGCCAGTTCACTTCCCACGCATGTTGTAAAGGTCAATTAAAGTAAATAGGTCGCCTTGGCATTCATAGGTAATGAGCCAAACTTATCACTATTTACGTGCCATGTGACACTATGAGCGAGGCTTCATTAGCTATTTATCCATCTCTTGTTGGTTTATATAATACTCCAACTTGCATTAAAAAGGCTCGCCCTAAAGAAGCTCTTTTCACTTTTTATGTGTTCGCACTTTGCAGTGCGTCAGAAACAAGCATCCCAGGCGCTTATAAAAAAGGCAGGAAGAAGGTCACACTGACAAAAAGTTTCCAAGCTCCTAATGTCGACGTACAAAGACATATTTAATGAACGTGAGAATTTTAATTAAATCACAGACAACACGGCCGTCATTAGGGACATGTTTAGTGTTTACTCAAGACATTAGATTCCTGCGTTAATGACAATTTACTCTAATAGATGCTGGGGATAAACAAAGTAGTAAAATAATACAATGTTTGTTTAAGGGATTCGCTTAAATAACGAAGTATAATACGCGTAAAATTGCAAAATTGTTACTGGAAGTACTTTGCTTACGGATAATATATTTTACGGCAGGTAATTCTAAGTTAACGTTGCTAAATGCCTTGTGAGTAAAAGATACACGTGGTTAGTTGGTTTTTACTACACTCACAAAACCTAGTATTGTTAATAACATCCTTTAAAGATCATGATGAAAAATTCACGCGATCGTGCCAGTATTTTTCTGTGAAAATAAGCCAACATAAAATGAGGCAAGGAATTTCATAGATAACAACTGTACAATGTACAACTCTAACATTTTCAGCAAGAATATTGTGCTAGACGTTTTAAATTCGTTCGTTCAAGAAATTAAATGAAACATTGAGAAATCAGATGGCTGTCTGGTCTACACTTTGTTATAACGTGAAAATTAAATTTCCGACGTTTGGCCCCAAAACTGGAACGGACCGGGGCCGCCTTAAGGCGGCTCCTGCCCAACCTGAGGGGGCCAAACGCCTCCTGCCGGAGGCTTTACGCGGGGGTCGTGCGGTCCATGGCCCTATATGGGGCCCCGGTATGGGCGCGTTCACTGCGGCTTCGAGCCGCACACTACCTGAACGCGCCCCAAAAGGTGGTAGCCGTAAGGCTGATCCGGGGGTACCGCACGATCTCGCGCGAGGCAGCAAGCCTCCTTGCCGGACTGCCACCATGGGATCTGGAGGCGATAGTCCTCGCGCGCCTGTATGACTGGCGCGCGGAGGCACTACGTCGGGGGGAAACTCTGCACCAAATCGCTGCGGAGCGGACGGACCTCCGGCGCGGTCTCATGGTGGAATGGAAGGCGCGACTATCGCAACCCAGCGCAGGGCACGCCACGATAGCGGCGATAAGACCCCTCTTTGAGGAGTGGCTAGAGAGGCGTCACGGCGCTCTCACCTACCGCCTGACGCAGGTCCTCTCCGGACACGGATGTTTCGGGAGGTTCCTGCACATCATCAGGCGGGAGGAGACGCCCGGGTGTCACCACTGCGAGGATCGCCCAGAGGACACGGTGGAGCATACGGTGGAGGTCTGCCCCGCTTGGGCAGAGCACCGCCGTGTCCTCGTAGAGGCGATCGGCAGCGGCGGCGACCTCTCGCGTCCGGCCCTGGTGCAAGCCATGGTCCGGGGCGAGAGGGAGTGGGAGGCGGTCACCTCCTTCTGCGAAGCAGTCATGCTAGCGAAGGAGGTGGCGGGATGGGCGAGGGAGAGATCCTCACGCCTCAGCCGCCGAGGGAGACGCTCCGGGCGTCGGGAGCCGCGTGACGACTCCCGGCCACCGTAGGCGCGGGCCTGCGGGCGGAGAGCAATGGGTAGCTCTCCGTCCGATCAGGACCAGGCCCGTGCCGGACGGTGCGTAAGTGTTCCACGTGCGCCTCAAAGAGATGTCAGCATAGATGACGGGGCCCGACAGGGCCGAAGCCTGCCGGGGTAGCGGGATCGTCCGAAAGGGTTACCGCTGCCCTGGTACATAAAGGGCTAAGGAAGGAACACGGGTGGGTTTTAGTCAGTAAGAGTCTGACACTCCCTTCTGCTCCACCCAGAGCGGGAGGAGTCATTTGATGATTTCCAATCCACAAAAAAAAAAAAAAAAAAAAAAAGGTACAAAGAACTTTGAGGTCAATGTATCGTAAGCACTTTACAGTAATTATTGTTTTCATCTTTTGTATTTTTTTTAAATCTAATAGTTTTTATAACCTTATTATTATCTATAAAAGAGACGATTCATATTCCATAGAAAAACCAGCCCCGGCGACGAACAAATCAAACGTTTTGTATATTAGATTAATAGTATGTAAAAGAGTACTGAATACAGAGTGTTTTATTTTGTAATCGAGACAGTTTCCATACCTATCTCTTTCGGATTCGGATTACCTTATACTGTCACAGTTTAAATAATAAACACCAATATCAGAGTACAGTTTATAGTAGGTACCTATTTACTTATCCAATCGACTAACTCTCTGTTAGTCGATTGAATAAATACCTACTATAAACTGATCGATAAGCATCAACCAATTAATAATCGTTCAGTCATGAACAAGTGATTATTATCATTTCGATGTTAATATTGCTGTTATTTTGTAGGCTAATTTTTGTCTGTCAGTGCCAGCGATAATTTAATTAAAATTTAGAAGCTCTCTGATAGTGTACTGCTTTGTATCCTGCCGGACTACTTATTCTATAAAAATCTCACCGTGATATAGTGTCGGTTCCTAGCACTAGGTGGAAAGACCGATCAGTTCACCAAGTTTTCACGGTGACTTTTTACAGAATATGAGACTTAAATGATTTTATTTCGGTAAGACACGTCAAACATATTTTTTTTAAAAGACATGAGGTTTGCGTTTCCAATCTGACTACTCTGAGAGGAAAGGCCGAAACAAACTCAGAGGTCACACAATAGACCGGCCGGTTTGAATTAAGGAAGGTGAGAAGGCTATGTTGTATGCTGCCCTACGTACAGGTAGGGGGGCCATGTTGGGGGGATAAAAGTAGATTTTGTACAGAGATCGTGAAACAAATGTTTTACAATGGGTAGATATATATACCTATATATACGGGTATGTGCATCGATGCATGTACTTACAAAACCACATTTCCCGTCCAGAAAACTAGTGACTTATAGATACACTTCCCTTTTGCCTGAAACTTGGCCTGATTTTGTATACCACCTCAAGGGATCGACTTAATAAAATAAAAGGTTGCTTATATTCGTTATAAATATATTAGAGCTTTGCCAGGCTTGATTTTGCCGCATGTGAAATTCCATTAGGATCCATTACTTACCCGGCGGCGAGCTTGAACAACAAACAGACAGGCTATCGGATTTCTGTATTAGATGGCATAGCATGACATCGCGTACCTAACTTGAGCGCTTTTTCAAGCTTTTTTAAATCGCTAGGGCTCCCAAATGGCAATATTGTATTCGGAAATGTTCTGGCCACACTTTGTCCTATACTTATGGGGCTATTAAATTCCTATGTCGGTGTCCGTTCTTTAATAATTAGGCATTTATTATTTTAGTTTAGAATGTTACTAAGCGTCTACTTCTACCTACCTACCTATCGTTTAATGACAGTCAGTCCTTTGACCTCCTTTGTTCTCGTGTCCTTGAAACGATTCCTTCCTTATCACGCAATAATTCCTATAAAACAGAAAACTAAACTTTGAATTCCAAAGAATAAATTAATTTCCTGAAATATTTTAAATTCTAGTGAGCGCGTCGCTCACAACCTTGAAAGACTTACCAGTAACGGCTTGACTCCGAAACCTTTTTAAAAGGTTAATAAATAAATTCCGGCCTTTATATTTCTTAAAGGTCTGTACGGTCTGACTTAACAGTAAAAAATTAGGGCATTAGATGTTAGTGAACATTTTCTCAGAAAGTATAGTAGTACCTAAATCATTAACGGAATGAAAATAGTTCTTTCAATACACTTGCGGTGAAGTGGTTTCTTTTTGGTATACAGGTCGTAACCACCTTCTGTTTGGCCTACTTACTCGTACCTTCAATACCTTCGTCACTTTTTATTTCAGTTCATCGTAAAATCGTCGCAACCTACGTTCTAATTAAGGCGAAGCAAAAACTAAAGTGAATTAAATTTCGCTGCTATACGGTAAGAATAAAATGACTAAGAGCAAAAATAAATTTAGCTAACAATTCAAGGCAATGAGTAGCGACAAGTCCAAGAAGGCGGCGAAAGGGCGGCCGACGCATAAGTCACTGTCACAACCCGCGGCCACCGACACTTTTTTGTTTTCCAACGCGGTTTGTGCTAGCAACAATGATTAAATATGTGTACTAAGGAAGGTATTAAGCCTCACTCTGAGTCGTAATGACCAGTGGCTAACCCGGAGACGCAGAGTTTAGAAGTTAAGTATGCAGCGACAAACTTTAACCCTACTTCTCGCTGACTTCGACTAGCAATTACTTTTGAGTTTGCGTATTTCTTCGACGCTGATGGAAATATACTTTGGAGTAGGTAACAGAACGTATCGACAGTTTATGATCGTGCGAAAATCGTAAAACTTATCTGGAGGAAACACTACGAAATGGTAGGTGTTTTAAGGGCTCCCTGTGGTGACTATTGACCTTCGGAATTGCAGAATGTCTCCCTAATTTTTATTTTTTTTATTTGTTTTTATGTTGATAGCTTATAACAGTTGTTCTGCGTATAAGTTTTTAAATTTAACCTTTTTTCGGACATATTTCAATTCGTTATTAGCTTCGTAATTTTAAAATACCTACAAAAACAATTGTATTTAGCCTGTTTACATCATTTTCGAAATAACAATAAATGTTAAACGTTCCGCATGCGTTAAACACCTTAACTCGGCACAAAACATTCAGGAATTATGTGCGGACGACAACGGTCATCGTAATTCATTCGTCCTCTAGATCCTTATACAAAAACGGGTTTTGGCACTTGAGCCAAAATAACGCATTTAACATTTATTCCGTTCCGTCTCTCCTTTTTTCCGCATAATAAAAGAAAAGAATACCTGCAATGCGTGATGCATTACTTACATTCTTATTCACCCCACCGAATAAGATAAATGAACCTGAGTCCAACTTCCCAGTCTCGCAGGCGACGAGATAAAAAAATGTATCCTTTCCATTTTAAATAGTTTACATTTTATAAAATAATTGCCCTGAAATATGAACCCGAGAGTCTTAAACAAACAACACTTAATGAGGTACATTAATAAGGTAGGGTTGTAGGTCCCCGCAATCCGGACTCCCGGAGAGAACTTAAGTAGAGATTGTCCGGTTTAATAAATTGATGCGCGCGCCAAAAGGACAATGGGCAGTTTTGTCGCCATACCAAGCGGCAGTCGATGAAGCTGACAAATTATACACGCGTAGACAAATGTACACACAAAAACCAACAAGGCTGGTGTTAAAATAAAACGGACTTAACCTACATTATTACACGTAGGTTACTATAATATTATGCATATTGCATCGGCTAGAGTAGGTAGGTATGTTGTTCAGTACACCTAGGTCAGTCTGCTGTTTTTTGTTGGTAATTAGGTACTAACCTAGCTATCTAAAATCCTTTAACTTAATAGCAAAAGAGCTAAAGCCGATAGGTATTTGATAAGCAAACTGTCCACGTCTGCCTCTTGATAAAATATTGACATAATATAAATTATAACAGTATACTCTACCACAAAAAATTAACCATTACCCTGTATTAAAACCAGGAAAGATAATCGTCATAATACAAACTGTTTCTGATTAGTTCCCACTTAACAAACAGTCATTAGTGGTAGCTAACTACCTATAATTAATTTAATGGGTACCTCTTACACAATCGGTAATAATTTAGTCAGATATGAATCTATTACTCGATTGACTGCCTGAAAAGAGGTTCCATTCAAATGTCGATAGCGGTACGTTTTCACTCAGATATATCTAATAAAATTTTACGGAACTGTGTGCGAGCATTCACAGCGGTGAAGAAACAATTGGTTCTTGTGGAAGAATTGTATTGAAACCCGGAAATACCGAAATAAGAAAATGTAAGAGGTACTTATTGGGATTTGAGAAAATCTACTGTCGGTTGTTACTCAAGAAGGAAAACCATGGGAAAACGACTGGTCAGTCATGGAATAATATGGTTCAGTAGACACACAGTTTTATTTTTGTTAGTTTCTTTAATGTCGCGAGTCCTGATAATTACGACATACCGCCCTACTTTCACGTGTCATCTAATAGTATGACAATGTGCCGTTTTTGAAGATCGAATATTGGGTAGGTAACCTATCTACCCGTTGGATGCGAGAAGCACAGAACCGGTCGAAGTGGAGATGCTTGGGGGAGGCCTATGTCCAGCAGTGGACGTCTTTCGGCTGAAATGATGATGATGATGAACCTATCTACCCCTTTTTACTTATAATATCATTGAATTGAACGCCATGTTGTTGAAACTTAATTTAAAATAAAAGCACGTACGTAGTGGTTGATGTGTTATTTCATAAATTTTTCCCACGACCGCGACATGTTAAAATGCTGGCTAAAATTAATCGAAAAATTAAACTATCCAGTACCACAAAATTTAAACACTTTTCCCTTTATAAACTGTCTTCGATCTTAGGTACTGCATATAATGGCATCGTTGGCTCAATCTTAAGATACGGGGTTATTTTTGAGGCAACTCGTGTAATAGAGAACTAATCTTTAAGGTACAGAAAAGGTGTCTCAAAGCGATGTTTGGACTAATATGTACTGATACATACGTGTAAGCCATATTTCATCAAAAATAAAATATTAACACTCCCGTCATCATATATTTACGAGGTTGCGGTCTTCGTTAAAACAAACCCAAAACTTTTCAAGAAGCTATCAGATACTAATAACCGAAGTCGACGGGATTATAGTGCATTGTGTCTAAGAAAGTCCAATACAGCACTGATGCATAAAAGTGTATTCTGCATGGCGCCAAAGATATTTAATCACATTCCGGCCCACATTAAGGAATTGAATGTTCACTTATTTAGAAAAAAAATAAAGAACTTTCTAATTCAAAAAGCCTATTATAATATTTCCGAGTTTTTAACTGACAAAGTATTAATATAGTTTTATTTTTTATTTACATTTTGTTTTAGCATTTGTTTTGTTTTTTTTTTTCATTATTGATGTTGTGTATAATATTTAAGTAAATTAATCTGACTCGTGTGACATAAATAATGTAGATTTTTATTCCTAATTACTGTCATTATTGACTGGCTAATTTTTATGTTATTATACATTTCGATGACGAGTTTTTGACACTATTCTATTGTATATGCTGGGGAGTTTGTTGCGCCACTTCTTCTTCCCAGCGATAGCACTAGGAAGTGGTGAAGGGCGGGCGTTTTTGGGGGACGGTCTTTTGTAATTTTGACGTTCGAAAAGTGCTGATTCTCAGCCTAATTTGAATAAATGACTTTTGATTTTGATATTTATTATAATTTGATTGATTCAGTTTTAATTTGATATGTTAATTGCTTTGTATAATGGGCAAACCTACTAATAAAAATAACCTGCCTGTTTATATTTGTACGCCGTTAAGGCAAAACATGACTGTGCTATAATTTTATGTAACATCTTGCATGCCATGTGTGTGCATACTTATGTTTTGAACAAATAAGTGATCTATCTATCTTTTTAACCAGAGTCACCACACCAGCTCCCGGGCAAGCGCTACCAAACACAAATCTTCCAAAACCGGTCAAGAAATTTGGCTACAATCTGGGGTCTCTTGTCATTTTTACCAATCCATACTTTTTAGGGTCCCTGAGCAGGTAGTTTTCTTATGGTAGTTGGTTTATAACCTATTAATAGACGGGAGACCACCTCATACTCCTCTTACTCCTTCTACTTATCGTCCTAACCTGACAAAGTGGAAAAGGGACCGCCTATTTTTTGCCTAAACTAACGGAACAGCTGTCAGATCCTTGTCGATTAGTTGCGGCGCTACTTACAGACAAATAATTTGTAAGAACCAACACTACCGTTTCGCGCCGATATTGAAAGATAGTCTACATATATTTGCATTGAAGAACCTTCCAAGCCTTTATCGGTTTTCAATTTATATTCAGGTGTAAATTGTCTGCTAAGTCTTGTCAAAAGAGATTCTAGATAAGAGGCAACAATACAAATGCTACGATTGGTAATCTAAACCAAACCCAATTACTATGTGCAGAAATGGGTTGTTTTTAGATACAGCGATCGGACGTTATGGTTTGGTATATTTACAGTTAATGTATCGCAGGTCAAAATACAGTTCTGGTAGCTGAACAAATGATATGAATAAGTATTTAAGTAAAAGGTACAAATCTTTGTTAAATTGTAATAATTCACTTCATATTTTCTGTTGACATGAACCTAAACCTACCAGTTGATTAACTAACCCAAAGCGAGTCGTCTCTTTTATGTGTGCCGATTTCCTCAATCTATTCACATTTGAAAATATCAACAAAAGACGAAGCTACCTGCTACGTCTGCAAACACAAAGAAAAAATTACAACTTAAACCTCGAGGTAAATATGTATTCTTTTCTTCATTATGTTTCTTATCATGGGGGAGTAAATGAAAAATATTCCAGAAGAGGACTATCCCCATTGGGTATAATATTATCTGTCGATCGATCAACTGATGGATTCAGTAATCGTTGTAGATATTTGCCTCCTATTTATCAATTCTTTGTTATTTTGATATTTGTGTAAGTATTTAATTTTCGGTTGAAATACCTTTTTTTTAATCGGAATCCTTACTTTATTCATTTTTAGGAAAATTGTATTAATTTTCTTAACACATGAGGATTTATTCACAACGATTCATAGATACAAATTTACTAAGAAGTTAATAAATGCTACAAATGTTTATTGTTATAGATTTGTAGTTATTTAATACAAATATTGCCAATGAAAGTAGTAAATTAATGTCAATAAAATATTATGGAAGCACTAAAAATTAAAATACTACCTCTATTCTACGAAATAAATAACTAATCTTATCACATCCACAAAATGAACTTCAATTACTTTTTCAGATCCATAGGACAGAAACATCCCATCTATTAGGAACAAAAAGTTGACAAATAACAGTCATAGAGATACGAAAAGTTCGATTCCACAGGGACTACAATTTCTATTAAAGAAAGTGCAGGTTTCCGAGCTACGCGAAACATACACAGAGGTAATTCAACATAACAAACTTCACCTGTTTTAATGTTAATATTAATCACTTGGGCTGTCACTGTTAAGTAGCAATAATCATGCAATCACGCGCGTGTGAACATTACGCGTTCGCGATTCTCAGCTGAAGCCGACGGGAGCAAGCCGACGACTGGGTCGTAGCACGCGCCGGAGCCGCGGGAAGCCAACTGTCGTAGCGACGTGCTACGGACTCCGCGCTGCATTCCTCTACAGTTCGCGCAGTCGCAACTCTTGCAACCATTGCTTCGTCTGCTATTCATTTGAGAAAAATAGTCTGATAACAATTAGGTGACTGCAATAATTAACGATTTGAGACAAATATAATATGTGAATTTTTCAGAAATACGATGAAAATATGTTTCGATACTTTTGTGGGTGAGGCGAAGTTTGTTAAATAAATTAAAATGTTTTCAAGAGAATTGACAGGGGAAAAGAATACGATACGATATACGTACGTTATTCCTGTACTTTTCTCGATTAAACTAAAAAAGACCTCTAGTTCTCGCTTGTGAGTGACTTTTACTACCTTTGAGTACTTAAGTTATGCTATAAAAATATGTAGGTAAGTAACTATTTATACCGGTAGGTGATGAGATTTTTACCCTACATTTTTAAAATATCCAACAATTTGCTATTAGAAAAGAAGTTATGCATGCTGTAGTCTCCTATAAGTAAAGGAGTACACCTACTCAGTACTTGATTTTAACCCTTTATTTATCATGCATCATGTATTGTGTACATATATCTTCTTTTTTTTTTTTAAATAAATATATAAGTCAGTTATTACAAGCCAGTCAAACAGACGACAGTACTGTAGATTGACCTGACCTACTGGACGTAAAGGTAAATGATAAGTGCATACAGAACACCCACATTTCACCAGTTATAATATGTATGAGTAAGACCTCATGCAGGCATGTTACATACATGAACTCACTTTTCCCGACTGGGGAAGGCAGAAACTACAGAACGCCAACTTCTACGATCCAATTGCCATCAATGGTACAGCTATCTGCTATCCGCGGGGTCGAAAGGACCCCGCGCATAGCAAAAACGTACGCAAAACGTGTTCTTTTTTGCGTCATGTTTACCGCAAATAAACGTGTTTTGTAATAGTTATCGAGGAACATATCTTCAGGTCTATAACTTTCGATAACTTTTAAAATGTTATAGGTACAGAGTGATTGGAAGATGGGTGCAAAGCTTTTAGAGCGAAGATAGTACAGACAATTTAGAACAATTTACGCCATGGTTGTCTTAGACGAAGTCGTACCAAATTTTTTTACCTAATTTTTTTTTTTTTTTTCGAAAATTCCCAAAATTTTAAGTAAACCGCTTATCTATGGCCAAATGGAATGATAAATAAATTCATTTTTATTTTATTTAATTAAAGTAATGTATAAGCAATCTAGCAAAACATGTTTTAGGTCTCTGTGTTATTAGACATTTTGTTTACAGACATTTAAAGTTAATAAAAAATGTGAAAAAATTATAATACTTTTTATAAACCTTATTTAAAAAAAACCGGAGGGTGCTTTTTTTGTTCAAACCCTTTTAATAACATGCTTGATAATCGCTCTTTCTTTTGAGGTATTTTTTTTTTTTTTTTTTCAGGATGGGAAATCATCAAATGACTCCTCCCGCTCTGGGTGGAGCAGAAGGGAGTGTCAGACTCTTACTGACTAAAACCCACCCGTGTTCCTTCCTTAGCCCTTTACATACCAGGGCAGCGGTAACCCTTTCGGACAATCCCGCTACCCCGGCAGGCTTCGGCCCTGTCGGGCCCCGTCAACTACGCTGACATCTCTTTGAGGCGCGCGTGGAACACATACACGCCGTCCGGCACGGGCCTGGTCCTGATCGGACGGAGAGCTACCCATTGCTCTCCGCCCGCAGGCCCGCGCCTACGGTGGCCGGGAGTCGTCACGCGGCTCCCGACGCCCGGAGCGTCTCCCTCGGCGGCTGAGGCGTGAGGATCTTTCCCTCGCCCATCCCGCCACCTCCTTCGCTAGCATGACTGCTTCGCAGAAGGAGGTGACCGCCTCCCACTCCCTCTCGCCCCGGACCATGGCTTGCACCAGGGCCGGGCGCGAGAGGTCGCCGCCGCTGCCGATCGCCTCTACGAGGACACGGCGGTGCTCTGCCCAAGCGGGGCAGACCTCCACCGTATGCTCCACCGTGTCCTCTGGGCGATCCTCGCAGTGGTGACACCCGGGCGTCTCCTCCCGCCTGATGATGTGCAGGAACCTCCCGAAACATCCGTGTCCGGAGAGGACCTGCGTCAGGCGGTAGGTGAGAGCGCCGTGACGCCTCTCTAGCCACTCCTCAAAGAGGGGTCTTACCGCCGCTATCGTGGCGTGCCCTGCGCTGGGTTGCGATAGTCGCGCCTTCCATTCCACCATGAGACCGCGCCGGAGGTCCGTCCGCTCCGCAGCGATTTGCCGCGGGTGCAGAGTTTCCCCCCGACGTAGTGCCTCCGCGCGCCAGTCATACAGGCGCGCGAGGACTATCGCCTCCAGATCCCATGGTGGCAGTCCGGCAAGGAGGCTTGCTGCCTCGCCCGAGATCGTGCGGTATCCCCGGATCAGCCTTACGGCTACCACCTTTTGGGGCGCGTTCAGGTAGTGTGCGGCTCGAAGCCGCAGTGAACGCGCCCATACCGGGGCCCCATAAAGGGCCATGGACCGCACGACCCCCGCGTAAAGCCTCCGGCAGGAGGCGTTTGGCCCCCTAAGGTTGGGCAGGAGCCGCTTTAAGGCGGCCCCGGCCCGTTCCAGTTTGGGGGCCAAACGTCGGAAATGCTCGTCTTTTGAGGTATCATTTAGGTACGCGGATATCTTACCAATTATTGAAATTAGGACCTACAAACCAATTTGAGGGAGAAATTTAAAGTTTTAGACATACGTTTTTACTTAAAAAATTACTTTGTGTTCGAAATGATAACTTAGTGCAATTCTAAGAATTTTTTGGACATGCAAGAACCAAATTGAGGGGATTCTCTAAACGCGCTATCCAAATTCCCTTGCAAAAAAGTTTATAGTATTAGGGGATGGCTGTATTGAGCAGAAAATATACCAATTTGTAATGAAAACAAATACGGTTTTTCCGCATCGTTTTTAGCGACTTCCTGTAGGGGTGTCATCTTTACCTGGCCTATCATAATATTTGAGTTACATTATCTTGACCCTTTCCTACTTTTTTTGCCTTGACATTTACGAACGTTATATTATAATTAGGATAGAGTGTTCTTACCAAACATAACATCTGCAAGCGTGTGATTTTATGAAAAAAAAAAATCAAAATAAAAAAAACAACGTTTCCCACCCGTGGCCTACTGCAAGTAATAAGGTCATATCTTTTCCCGCCAACACTCTGACCGCAAAAACCGCTTAGGCGTTACTGAAAGGCCGAACAAGTTTGTCGAGCCCGGCTTGCCAGATATTGTTATATAGGACCCACAGCTAAGACTAAGCCGACCCTTTCAGAGTGTCGTATGAAGCCACTTACCGTTTTAATACAGAGGATTAACAGCTAGGCGGACGTAATTGCTTGGTATGCAAGAGTGGATCGTCATCAAGCAAAATATTTGCTCTGATTGGCTTGGAACAAACGTTTTAGGAGCATGACTAGAACTAGTGAAGAAGAGGCAACAAGAAGAAAATACTGCTATACTGTGAAATCATAGCACCTATAGGTACCATAAGTAGATTCTTATATTAATAGATGCTAACAACATTCTTTGACTCCCGATTTACCTGTAGCTGTAAGTAGGTATGTACCTACCTACCAACCTAAATAAATTTAGATGTAAATCACAATGAAATTCAGTCTTGGTTTTAACGACCTTGTTTTTTTTAATGTTTCTATTTCTTTGAAAAAAATACAATAAACAAAAAGCTACGAATGAAAAGCTACATGATCTAACATCTTCTTTTGTGCTCTGTACATAGCATTTCATAATAAAATGTTCTCTAAAAGGCAGCAGACAAAGATGAATGGAAAAATATAGGAGAAATCTTTGCCCAGGACTGTACCCATCTAGAATTTTTTTTTTTTACCTATAGTAAAAAAAATTTTGTTTAGAAATAATAAAAATCAAGTTTTTGTCCACACGTATCGGTATCGGCCGAGTTACCGATACGTGATGCCAGCCGTCTGCTGGCTGACTGGCTAGAGCCAGACTGATAGGGTGGCTGACGGCTAACGTTGTAAACGTTTAGTTTCTTCCGTTGTATTTTAAAATCGTGTAACAAGGCCTTACAGAATTGTCATGGATGTCACGCTGTCAACTGTCAGCGAATGTCATTGAAAACTGACATTGACGTATCCTTTCTCTCCATTGTTTGTCATTGTCATAATGTCAGTTTGTTACCGGTTCTTCGTAAAGATAAACACTTTTCTTGCACTCCTTTTCAATTTCTTTTTACTAAAACAATAATGAAACCTAAATCGGGCTTAACAAGATTTCACAACTGTTTTATTCTTCGTGATAGTAAGATTGTCAAGGAGGACTTATGGATAAGAGATGGCAAAATCGAGAACCCTGAACAGGTATTTTATGTGGAGCAACTTCAAGCAGATGTAACTGTAAACTGCAAAGGACTGCTGATTGCTCCAGGGTTCATTGACATACAGATCAATGGTGAGTTGCAATTTTATGTAAATACTAAGCTCTCTGCCAAAGAATACCACTATACAATACTGCGTTTTGGAATAGAACTTTATTTTCAATTTTAGGTCACATTTATAGATATAACAAAGTTTACATTGCTTACTTTAATTTAAATCACTTAAATTCATTCTAGTGTACAAAATTGCTAGTTTTCTTAAACACAATAAAATAATAATATATTTTAGTTTGTAAATAGTTTTAGTTAATTTAGGATATAATTATGTTATTTTAGTGTTAGCTTGTAAATTGTAATTGGTGCCATAATTGTATGTATAATTTAGCACAAAGCCACAACAAAGAATAATGTGTCAGTCTTGCAAATTAACTACACAATGTAATATTAAGTCAAAATATTAATGTATGCATTGATGTACCATTAATATTGAAGTTCATTGAAGTTGGAAACTCCATTCGGTTTCTTGTAACAATTAAATATTTTTTACTTATCAAAACAAAACTTGTCCCACTTTCCGAAGTACAAAAACATTTTTTTTTTATAGGTGGATGGGGTGTTGACTTTTCATATGACTCAGAAAATGTTAAAGAAGGTATCAGAAAAGTTTCAAAGGAACTACTTGCTCACGGGGTGACCTCATTCTGCCCAACTATGGTGACTTCTGATGTGGAAAAATACCACAAAATTCTGCCTTTAATAAAAAAGACTGATGGTGGCCAGCATGGTGCCACTGTACTTGGAGTGCATTTAGAAGGGCCATTTATTAATTTGGCTAAAAAGGGGGCTCATATGGAAGAATATATTAAGACACCTGATAAGGTTAGTAGGTCTTCCATCAAACAATCTTACATCAAAATACAGTTCAAAATACTGATAACACATAAGGCTGCCATCACCTAAATTACAAAACCCCCAAAAATTTGAGTGAAATAAATATTTTTCCCAGGACTCCCTCGAAAAAAAAGCCCAATCCGAATTTCTAACTACGATATGCTTCATATGCTTTAATTTATTGCAAATCATTCAATTAATCAGATTTCCCCTAACACAAAAAGTACACTATTTTAAAACCCCGCCCGGACACCCTTTAAACTAGGACAAATGCGGGGAAACCCGGACAGATGGCAGCTCTAATTACACAACATTTCAGAAAAGAGACATTTGAGAAACTGTATTCTAATCTTCATAGTGATGAAAAAAAAAACGATATACACTCAACATGGTGTAAACAAAGGCATTGTTAACAATAAAACTTCATACAATATTCCTTATCATTTTATTTTATTGTGGTTGTAGTTCAACAATTCTGCAGTAGGTACTTACAGACATTATCAGTTAGTATTTATCATTGACCTACTTTTTGTAAGTTGTAAATAACCCACACAGATGAACCTTTTTTAGGTTACTAAACTTTTATCAATTACTCAACTGTATTGTCAACTTTATTTACTTTCGTATTTGTTAACAAATCAATACTTAAACAAAATATATATGTGAATAAAGCCATAAAAGACCATCCATTCATCAATATAAATAACAGCTCTTAGGGAAATCAAACCACAAGTTATAAATACAGGGTGGCAGGGACATCACTGCCCAACCTGAACAGGTTGGATCCATGGTAACCTATGGATTCAGTACATGATTCTAAAACAACATGTTTTTACAAATAAAATTATCTTTATCTTTAACATGTGTCGAAATTTTCAGGCAGTTATAAAAAAAAATGCTGTTGCATACAGTTTGACCGCATCGGTATTGTAATTTTGTATGAAACGGCAGATGTTATTTTGGTAATCAATGAAAAATTTCTACTCTAGGTTTAGAATCATATGCTGAATTCAGCATTTCCACAAATGATAAGTAAATACCACCAGTTATCATAAAACCTATGTTGGTTTTACTATCAACTATACTTTGGAAGCTCAAATCATCAGACAAAAGTTTTATAATAGTTTTTGTTTTTACGTTTTATGATTGAATTTTTCCAGGGTATAAAGACTATCGAAGAAGTTTATGGATCGTTGGATAATGTTGTCATAATCACTCTTGCCCCGGAACTACCTGGTGCCACTGAAGCCATCAAGGAACTGGTAGCAGTGGGCATCAAAGTAGCATTAGGACACTCAACTGCGAGTTTGGCTCAAGGAGAAAAAGCTGTTGAATGTGGAGCTAATCTAATAACACATTTATTTAATGCCATGCTTCCTGTAAGTAATATGAACAGCTTTATTTATAAACTTGCAGCCCCTTTTTAACATGGTTTTGACGACTTGACAAAACGTGGACATTCCTTTATTATATGGCGGTTTAATATGTATAAGTAGATATACATTCCTTACAATGACGATAGTTTTTTAACATATTTGAGTACTAAAATGTACATGCTAAAAATGTTGGCCTTGATTGATTGTTTAGAATTAGGTGCAAATTATATTATAATTACTTACCTACATATCTTCTTGGAAACAAAATCTTTAGATAACCAAAACAGCTTTTATGTTATTAATTATTAGTGAACCAAAAAACACATTTAAGTTAGGCACATAAAAAAAAATAAAAAAAACTGTGGCAGCATCTACATCGCCACATGCGAACTATGCATCACACTAAAGTCACGAAAAATCCTGCATCGCACAAGCAGAGTTTACCGCACAACTAGCATATACATCGTCCCGACATCAATCGTTGTATGTGTGGTGCCAACTGTTAATATAAGTTGGTTATTAATAAATAAATAAATTGTCGGGCCGTTACCCTCCAGTCACGACACTCAGTCTGGTAGGAGGAACCTCTCTTTTCTATGGAGGATGAGTGAAGTTTACGTTTTTTTTTTTTCTCATACCACTACAATACTGTTACGAGCTTCGGGTTCGTGACAATAAAAGCTAAAAACGAAAGCTGCCGATATAAATTACGAAAAATTACACTTTAATTGAACAACACTAATAACAACTCAAACACTGCACTTAAGTCGCACTTGAAGATCGCTTTCGATATATTCGCTTGTATCGCCTGTCCAACTCTGACTCTGGTCGTAGCTCATCGCAGCCTTATATAGTGTCGCAGATAGTTCTAGAACCTTCTATTGTAGAAACATCTAGAAGGTTCGAGTTCATACCGGCGCCGACTGACCAGATGTCGATAGTTCTAGAAAGTTCTAGCATCGAAATTTCTAGAAGGATCTTGACTCTATTCGTTCTGCTACTCGATACTAGATGGCGCTAGTGGTAACACCATGTACCAGGCATTAATTGTGGCGCGCAACAATACTATTGAAACAAGCTTTCAGTTATGTTTATATTCATCTGCATCCATGCTAACAAAACATTCATCTGGTCTTAGTGCTGTATGTCTAGGTAAAGCGTTTTAGTGCGCATCGTACGCAACTACACACATGCACTTTACGCAACGCAATGAACTGCACATGATATGACCTTTATTATGTGGACTCTCGCGCAGTTCACAAATAAAATGCGCTTGTCTTTAATTGTGGTTATCTGGACAAGCTCTCTTGGAAGAATAATTTACATAAAACATTTTTTTTTCAGTTCCATCACCGGGATCCCGGACTAGTTGGCTTGCTGGCGTCCACAACGCAAAAACAAGTTTTCTACGGCATTATATCGGACGGTATTCATACCCACCCAGCTGCTTTACGAATCGCAAGCAGAACGAACCCTGAAGGTAAGTAGTAACTAAATCATCTGTATGCACCATATATATAGGAAAGAAGGAGATATGCCCCGGTAGTTGAAAATGTATCAGAACTCCATGTTGTTAAGACGAACCCACTACTGCGCCACTACTACACATGTAGTTGAATAAAAGCCAAATAGATACAAAGTCGCGCACACACTTGCAATTCGTAAATCAGAACGGACTACACAATCAATTTAACATTAACTCATCAAACATAGCGTGCGTTTACCATGCACCGTACAACTTACTCACACAAAAACATCTGTCGCTATCGTTGTGCTGTGCAAAAGCCATTTATTTTACATATACGCTAGTGATTGACTAAATCGGAAAGTTACCGATTCTCTCATTTATTATTGTACTAAAAAAAAATTTGGGGTTCTGAAAATAAAATAAATAAAAAACGAATATTTCCAGAAAATATTATATTACTTATAATTATAAATCAATAAAAAAAAGAGAAAGTAAATAAAAACAAATAAACATTATTTTACATCTTCTCAAGGGTCTTCCAACCGGATTTAAACGTCATCTATTTAGACCTTCCAACCGGGTTAAAACGGTTGACAAATTGTAAAATTAACTGTATATTCGTTGGGTAATCGACATTGTTGTCCATAGTCTAAGTTAGTGGATCTGCACAGCCACATCACTAGCTGGCCGCAAGAAGCAGCGGCCGTACCATGCGATGCACCGCATAAATAAAGTATCGTTTTGTGATTTTACATTGCTTGTCTAGTCACTTAGTGACATACTTAAGTAGTGGTTAAAGAGCAATGTTTTTACTGCGAAAATAGTACAGTCGCTGCGATATTACAAAACAAAATTAACGTGGTAAAAGCAAGAAATTTTACAATTTGTTGTTTTTCATGATTTTAGAGACAAATATAGTAAAATACTTTTATTTATATATGGTACGTGATTCCATGATTTACAAAGTTTTGGTTTTGGTTTCGGTTTTTACAAGAAACCACTCACCAACACGGCATTCTTATATTTTTTCCCGATCACGGTCGAAAGCGCACTAGTTCGCGGAGACGGCCATTTGACTAGAACTTGGTCATTTTGAACATTCTGCGACGACACAGACACGCCCTCTTGCCACTTCTCCTGTTTTTTACATTTCTATGGTATGCACACATCATGAATACTTTATTAAAGTTCGCAACTTAGAGAGCATCTCTACCGCCTCCCTATGTTCCTTCATCATGAAAACATCAAGACTGTAAGATACACAAAACGTAGGCCTTCCAGAGATTTGTATTTCCACTGTACCTAGTATTAGGCTTCTGTTTCTTAATTTGAATATCTTCAAATTAAACTGGTTGTTAAAAAAAAATATTTTATAGTTTACTATAGCTTCTGCCAGCGATTGCGTCAGCGAAATATTCATTAACTTTTTGAAATATCGACTCTCGGATAGAGAGCACGGGGTGGGTATTTTCGATTTTATTGCACGCAAGTAGTATAATGTATACGCAGTGTATTTGCAAAGTTCCCAACTTTCTGAGTTCTGACTGCACCCTCATAAAATATGTTCCTGACTGTCGACCTCGTAAACACTAATATACAAAGTTCAAGATCACTAACTGTGAAAAAAAGACCCGGGATTTTTTCGTGTAATGTAATACTTGACTTATTCTTACTTGTGTATTTAGAATTTACATCTATTCTGATAATTTTTTTTGTTCCCTGTATTTATTTTAAAAACTGAACTGCTTCGTTGAAAGTAGATTTTTTTATCACTGGAGCCGATTGCCTTGTTCACAAACTAAACTAAAGCAGATATTTTTTTTTGTTCGGCGATTAGGCCCACCAATAATTGTTGCGTCTACTAGTGAAACACATGTTGATTTGTTCCTTATACGGGTTACAGACCAAGAGCTAAGCTAAGTTAGTTTAGTTTAGCTCGCATAGCTGACGTAGTTTTCCATACTTTTAATTGTGCAGACCGCAAACTATGCGAACTACGTTATGTGTGCTAACTAAAATATGCGAAAGTTAGTTGTGTATGCCGATGCGCAGCTACACGAGCTAAGCTAAGCCCCTCCCGCCTTCCCCGCACGCCCTTCCAGGGTTGCAAACCGTACGAGGTTCCTGGTACAAATACGAGATTTGTGGTCTTCCGTACGAGGTACGAGGACACTGTCAACCTCGTACAACTATGTACGAGATTTCGATAATATGGCCATACGAATATTTTGCATCACCATTATACAATAGTCAAAACTAGTGCCATCTATCAGAACATGTAGGAACTTCTTACACCAAAAATTTAATTACCGCATTTACGCGATAATTGTCTGTAGTAGCTAGCCCGTCAACCGGAAAATCCTAGACTAATAAAACATTTCGTTCTTCGCATTAGTCGTCTCTGTCACACATAGCGCAAATTTCTACTTTCTCTGTTCTTTACGTGTTCCATTTGTTGCATGTCGGCCGGCCGTGTTTAGTTGTACTACGTTAGTACGTGTAGCTAATTGAAGTTTTTGTAAAAAAGAAGATTTTTATTGTTAAACACCTAGTCTTTTCGTTGTTTCGTCCATTGTTTAGTGGTGTGGTGTAATAGAAGTATCGTTATGACTGATAACGACGAAAACAGTGACCGTTCGCCTACTTTGACTCCGCCTAGAAAATTACCCAAAAAAGGTGGTTGGACAAGAAAAAAGGAAGGTAACACATTATCGCAGTATCGTGTACAAAATTTTAGACAGCAATGGTTAAAGGATCCGGCTTTTAAAGACTGGCCTTTGCCAGACACCAATGATTTAACAAAAGCTAAATGTGCATATTGCCCGGGAACATCACTAGTAGCTGAACTATCCAATTTAAAAACTCATACCTCTACCAAGAAACACCTGGGCAACAAACCTGGATCCAGTGGAGAAACACAAACATTAACATCGCTTGGATTCCAGAGAAGTATAACTCCACAAAATAAAGAGAAAGCTCGTGCAGAAATTAAACTTGCTTGTTTTTTTGCGGAGCTCAACATAGCATTCTCGGTTGCTGACCATTTGACAGATTTATTAAAAGAAGTTGTGACGGATTGTAAATGAATCAAGGAAGATGAACTTAAACGAACCAAAATTACAGGTGTGATAAAGAACGTTCTTGGAGAACGTCATAAAGCAGATGTGGCCCAAAAATTACAAAAAAAAAAAACCGTTTTCGGTGATGACGGACGAGGCGACCGATGTGTCTACGGGAAACACCTGATGCTGATGATATTCCTACTGCCAATGCCGAGAATTTATACAGAGCTCTTATCGATTCATCAACTAACCGTAATGTTCCATTGACAAATATGATCGGCTTTGGCTCAGATGGGTGTAATGTCATGATGGGTGACGACTCAGTAAAAACAAGGTTAATACGCGATTTTCCAAGAATCATAATCACGAAGTGCGTATTTCACTCGGCCCATTTGTGTGCCAGTGAAGCCTGTAAACAGTTGTCTGAAGGTGTAGAACAACTGGCTAGAGATATCTACAACTTTTTTAAACATAGTGATAAACGGCTATTTGATTTTCGTAACTTCCAGTCATTTGCTGTAGTGGAGCCTCACAAAATACTGAACCCATCACAGACAAGATGGCTTTCCTTATTATCAGTGGATGAAAGGATATTAGAGCAATGGGAGGCCCTACGTCTTTTTTTTATCGATTTTACGACAAATCGTGCACATAGAGCAAGAGCCTATGTAAGAAATCGAGCAGTATTTATTCTCGAAAAACTCAGCAACCCATTCTACAAACTTTATTTCTGTTTCCTTGAATGGTCGCTTCCTTTATTCAATAAATTCAATCTGGAATTTCAAAGCGAGAAAGTAGTTGTTCACAAACTACATGACAAAATTCGTACACTCTACCAGGAAATCCTATAGCGTTATTTACAACGCGAATATGTCATGAGGCCAAATCTTGGTGAAATAAACCCTGAAAGTCAGCGACATCAGCTCCATGACGCTGCACTGTATCTTGGCGTCAATGTGTATGAGCTCTTGAAACATCCAGATGTGATCAGACAGCCTGCTGATATTGCACAGTTCTTCTCATGCTGCAAAAAATTCTACAATGTTGCAGCCACCGAAATTAAAAAACGATATAACATAGACGATCCTGTCTTGTCAAAGCTACAAGTTTTTGAACCTGCATCAGCGCTTTCCCACAATTTTAGGTGCCATTTCACTACACTTATGCCTCTTATGGAAGTGGTCCCCCGTATAGTCGTACCAGCTGATCACGCAAAGAAACATATAATCGACAATCAATGGAGGAGTTTGCCAAATGCACAAACTCGTCATCGTAAAGGGTTGAATTAAATTAGTGAGCCAGATAAGTTTTGGGCTCAATGACTAAAAACTGAAGACTTCCGAGCTGGCTCATTTTGCCTGGCTCATATCTACACTGTCCCTACCCCATGCGAATGCTGACTGCGAGCGGGTTTTTAGTAATGTCAATTTAATAAAGACAGAGATAAGTAACCGGCTAATTGTGGAAACAGTGAACGGCACACTTCTTGATGCAGAGAGCGCAAAAGGTTCAACTCATACCAGTATGAGTTAGATATTTTGGCGCCAGAATGAAAGGCGTTAGCAGTAAACATTTGTGCAATTGTGTTGACAAAACAAGATGGCGACGTTAGATCCAACCGCCAAAATTTTGTAAACATTAAAACCACAAAGTATAATTCTTTAGGTGCCGTATAAAACTTTTATAACGTGACAAATTGATGTAGTGTGTCAATCTGTTATACAATTAATTTTCATGACTGTACTTTATAGATTTTTGGACATCCTTAAATCTAAAAAGAAATAGTGGGGTTTATACTTTTGGCTGGAACAGTCCGTAGGGTTCAAAATTGACGCAGTTTCCAGAAACTGCGTCAATTTTGAACCCACAAAAGAAATGTATAGCCGCATGACAACAGATAAAATATACGACAGAAAAAACGATTACAGTGAGGATGCTCCTGACATAATATTTGGAGAGATGGAAAAGTTACCTTGCAAATTTTTGTTATAATATAGACATTTAGTTTTTTTGTGATTTTACCTAAGTACTAATAAAGATTTTTTTAAATACAACACATAGTGATGTTTTATTTAGTAGGACACTTGCAATAGTTTATTTCATTGAGTAAAAAGTCCTAAATCCAGTAGTTCAATATGCCTTAATTTTGATTTTAGCACGTTTTCGATGCATAATAAATGTACAACGTTTGAAAGTCAAAACACGAGATTTTTAGCTGCATATGTACGAGGGATTTTTTTTCGGTTGGCAACCCTGCGCCCTTCGCACATCCTTCGCCAGTGCTGTCCAGTGTCCTTTGTTGTACGCACGGTTGTTTTGTAGCGAATTTGGAGCAATTTATTGAATTTCCTGTACTATGGAACACAGTCAAAGGACTATCACAACTTAAGAAAAGGATAGAAGATAAATATTAGTTAAGTCCTGTCAAATTAGTCAACGCCTGACGTAAATTGACGTCTTTTTGGTAGCCAATTTTTTAATCACGTCTAACCTTGTCTATGGAGTATCTTATGTGTTATTTAGATATTATGTGTTTTTTAATTTTATATGTAGGCATTTGTATAGGTACAATATTCTCTTTATTAATGCACTCTCACTTCTAATTTTAACTCAACGGGGACATCGGGCATAATTTGAAAAGTATATACTACAATAAATTAACGGGGACAACGGGAAGTAATTTTAATTATTTTATTAAATTCCCTTTGTCCCCTTTAACAGGGACATGGCCTACGGGGACAACGGGACTACAGGTTAATTTGACAGGACTAAACTACTATTTATTTGCTTGATTTTACACAACAACTGTAATTAGGGATATATAGTTTTTTTTTTTTTTTCTTAAAATCGTAAAAAACGCTCCTATAGCATTTATAACATTGACGACCATATCTGGAATTGAATCAATTGAGTGTATTATCAAAACATTATCTATTATTACAGTTTTGTGATTCCGGTTAGACTTTATTGAAAAAATCGACCATTTTGAATAATAAATTGGTTACGTTTTTTAAATATAATACGATTAATAGACGTTACAAAAGGTGGGCCCAAAAAAACTATAAGTATCCTTTAAGTTCAGTGCCTCTTTTTCTTTCTATTTCATTAAGAAAAGGACAGAAAATAAATAGTAGTTTAGTCCTGTCAAATTAAGATACTCCATAGACAAGTTTAGACGTGATTAAAAAATTGGCTACCAAAAATACGTCAATTTATGTCAGGCGTTGACTAATTTGACAGAACTTAACTAATATTTATCTTCTATCCTTTTCTTAATGAAATAGAAAAAAAATATGCACTGAACTTAAATTTAGTTTACTTTGTGAACAACGGAATCAGCGCCACTGTCCTACTATTTATTTTATTTTTATTTATTTATTTCAGGCGACTATTTATTTACTATACTTATAGTATAGTTGCCTACTTTGGTTTGTCAACGTTTTAAAACTTTTTCTTTTTTTTATTACCCAGGTTTAGTATTGGTTAGTGATGCAGTGGCTGCTCAGGGTCTTGCTGATGGAAACTACCGCATAGGACCGCAGCACGTCACGGTAGAGGGTGGTCGTGCCTATGTCACCGGCACTAAAGTACTGTGTGGTAGTACTACTGGCCTAGATGAATGTGTTGCAACTTTCAAAAAGTCTTTGGGTAAGTTAAAAATCCAAGCTTGCAGGCTCTTCCATTAATAAGTACAATACGGTCGATGAATCATGGGCGGTCTGAACATGACCCTCCGAACTTTCGCGCATGTTGGCTCACTCACACTAGCCTCATGTCACCATTTGGTTCCTAAAAAACGCTGTTGCGTAGCCTTCTGTGCAAAGTTCGAACCGGCCATGATTCATCGGCTGTATTGCAGTAGGTACGAGGGTCATTCAATAAATACTTAGCGTACAAAAAGTAAACGAAAATTTTGGAAAAGTGGCAATTTATTTTTAACATAGTCTCCTTTTAGTTCGATACACTTAGCCCAGCGATGCTCCAACTTTTTTAACCCGTCCGAAAAATAGTTTTTGTCAAACTCTGCAAAATAGGCCTCCGTGGCGGCGATGACCTCCTCATTTGATCCATATCCATTCCCGGCGAGAGATTTTTTCAGATTAGGAAACAGAAAGAAGTCACAAGGGGCCAAATCTGGAGAATACGGTGGATGGGGCAGCAATTCGTAGCGTAATTCGACCAATTTGGCCATGGCAACGGCAGACATGTGAACCGGTGCGTGTCGTGGTGAAACAGCACTTTTTTCTTCGCCAGATGGGGTCGGTTTTTCTTTAATTCGGCGTCGAATCGGCCCAATAAATCGGCATAGTAAAGCCCTGTAATTGTTTTACCCTTCTCGAGGTAATCGATGTAGATCACACCTTGTGTATCCCAGAAAACGGTGGCCATAACTTTTCCGGCCGATTTTACAGTTTTCGCCTTCTTTGGAGCACATTCCCCGGTCTGGATCCATTGTTTTGATTGCTCCTTGGTCTCTGGTGTGTACCAGTGGATCCAGGTTTCATCGACGGTCACAAAACGACGCAAAAACTCCGCTGTATTCCGCTTAAACAGCGCCAAACACGTCCCCGATGTGGTCTCGCGGTTGCACTTGTTTTCCGGTGTGAGTAAACGCGGCACCCATCGCGCCGACAGCTTTCTCATGCCGAGTTCCTCGTGAAAAATATGATGCACTGTTCCTTCTGAAATGTCTACAGTCTCAGCTAGCTCCCGAACCTTCAATCGGCGATCTGCCAATACGAGATCATGGATTTTTTTAAATGTTTTCCTCCGTAGCAGCTGTTTTGGGTGCACCTGGACGTGGTTCATCAAAAACCGACGTACGGCCACGTGCAAACTCGTTGAACCAATTCTTGACGGTGGCCATCGATGGAGAAGAGTCACCGTACACAGCATCCAAGCGCTCTTTGATTTCGAATCGCGTTTTCCCTTCCAAAAATAGGAATGGAATCACCGAACGATATTGCTCTTTTTCCATTTTTGTAAAACCGATCGATACGTTCGCTTCCATAAGTTGTCAAATTAAAACAAATGAAGGGATTGGAACGAAAATTTGAAAAAATAATTAAAAAAGAACGTGCTACACTGTGGTAAAACTCTTTTGAAACTACAGCGCCCTCTGGCGATGAGGCTAGGTACTTATTGAATGCACCTCGTACCTATTTGGATTTTGCAACTTTCCAACTAGTGTAGATTCTCTGAGTTATTCCGTTAATGCATACAAAAAAAGTCACCCTAACAGCGTTTGTCCACCGCCACCGTCAACTGGACGTCAACGAGAAACGAGATTATTCGAACCGAACATGACGTCCCGTTGACGAACGTGCGGTGGACATGCGGCCATAGTAAATGTACCGCTATTTCGGCGTAGTCATCTCGTTCTCGTTGACGCCCCGTTGACGTGGCGGTGGCCAAATCGCCTTAAGAGGATTTTTCAGAAGCCTAGGCTTCCGATAAATTCGATATGGCTTAGGTTGGATTCTCGGTTGAAGAGTGCCCTGCGTGGACCTCTGAGCGGCAGGTTTTGGTTGCCAGGATCGGGCGAGACCTGTCTCTGCCAGCAGGAGGGCTATGCTGTTGGAGACAGAAAACTGGAGGGAAGTTGCCTCCTGTGAGACAGTGATGGTCCAGAAAGAGGCTGCCGAGCCGGATCATGAGAGCAAAACCCGCTCGGAGAAGAAGGCGTCGAGGAGGCAACCGCCTCGACGCCTAACACGCCGGAACCCCGCCTGCATCATCTAACAAAGGCGGGAATTTGGGGTCGCGGGCGATTAGAGTGGGGACTCTGTCGGCCCACTAAGTGACCCCGGGGAAGGCGGCGCACAGTGGTCATGTGCTGCCTTGCACACTTGCACAGTCAGGCTTCGGGGAGACCCCTTTACAGTCTCCCCAGAGATGTGCCCTAAAAGGCGTGGCACAGAGGGGGCTCCGGATTGGTCTTTTGAGAGGCAACGGTGCCCCTTCCATATGCAGATGGTGACCACCGGGGTGGTTTTAGTGAGGTAAAAATCCCACACTCCCTGTTTTTATCCCCAAAGACCAGGCGCCTTTTGAAGGTTTAACTCCAAAAACAAAAAAAAAAGGTTGGATTCTCGGACATAAGTTTCGTTTGCGTTCCCATTGAGGGACCACATTTGAATTTTGAGCTTTTGAATGCGTCAGCTTTTAGTAAAAGTTCGCAAACAATTGTAAATTCAGCCTCTAGTTTGTAAAAGTAGCCACTCAAAAGATACAATCGGTTAAAGGTGGTCCCTCAGTCGTGACTGACAGGCATTCATATCTCAAAATCTAGTTAAAATTTATAACTGCTTTAAATGACTTCTCTTATTAAAAGATTTGTAAAACGAATTTAATGAATATCAAGAACTATGTAGCACGCGGAAGGTGGTCCCTCAACCGATCACATAAAAATATTCATTAAATTAGTTTTACAAATCTTAAGAGTAGTCATTATAGCAGTTATAAATTTTAACTAGATTTTGAGATATGGAAGTCTGTCAGTCACGACTGAGGGACCACTTTTAACCAATTGTATCTTTTGAGTGGCTACTTTTACAAACTAGAGGCTGAATTTACAACTGTTTGCGAACTTTAACTAAAAGCTGACGCATTCAAAAGCTCAAAATTCAAATGTGGTCCCTCAATGAGAACGCAAATTAAGTTTCCGCGTATCCACCTTAGGGTGGATTTTTTTGGGGTAGATAAACGGAATAACCCGATTCTCTTACGGTTCTTTCCGTATTTGTTTATTAATTAATCTCATCTTTTCAGAATGCTCTTTGGAATACGCCTTAGAAGCGGCTTCCCTACACCCAGCTAAAGCATTAGGCATTGATGATAGAAAAGGGAAACTAAACTTCGGATGTGATGCAGACTTTCTCATACTTAATCCTGAAAAAATTAAAATAGAGTCTACTTGGATCGCCGGCGAATGTGTTTATAAATGTGATAAACAGTGAATAATGTGATAGTTTAAGGGTCTGACCAGTTGAAAAAATATTTTTATTGATTACGTATCTGTGAATAAATCATTGTTACCAATAAATAAACAATGTAATTAATATTTGTTCTAAAACCAAACCAACATAAAATGATGGAAATAAGATTATAATAAAAAGTTATTTATCATATCCATGTTTTTATTTCTCCGTTACATTACCTATCGCCTACCGCCATAACCAGAATTTAGGTTAAATGTATATTTTATCCCAGTAATAGGTCAAATTATGATTTGAGGTATAATGTTCTTCGATATTTACACACGGGCAAGTATAATAATTTAGACAAAGTCATGTTTAGTGGCATGGAAAATCTTTATTGAAGTAAATATATTTATAAAGTCAGTACAATTTAAGTTCAATAGTTTCCAAAAATATTAAAGTGCAGGTTGCTGATCACCTGGCAATGTTAAATATGATTATTTCTTAATTAAAATACAAGCTAATATTGAGAAAACTGTAATATGTGAATAATAACATGTATATACCTAAATAAAATCATGACAAAAATATATTTTAGGCAGGCTCTGAATTACACTGCTCTGCTGTTGTTATCCTGGCCACAGTTCACGTTAATAAAACTTATAATTATTAATAAAACCGCTAATGCCACGTGACAATTTTCACTCGCCATTAAAAAAAGTTAAAGAAAGAGCGCAGAATGGCAATCATTCAAATTCTCAAGTAACTTCAGCGGTAAAAAGAATTTGGTCAAAGTAAGATGTGCAACCAGTTGAACAAAAAAATTCTACTTCTGTCCACAGTAAACATCAACTATTCATCAGTTACATTGAATAATATAGGTTTAATTATCGAATACACTCAATTCCACATCCTCGTAGGTGTGGACAGAGAACCAGTTGGGCATCTTAATTTTACGATAAAATAATTAAACATCAAGTTACAAACCACGCAATGTATATTCATATTGTATACAATAATCTAGGTGTATGTATATAATGTAAATACATTTTCATGAAAAACAAAAATAATATCATGGAATATTCAAAGAGCCAAAATATTTGAGATTAACTCTACCTTGATACCATTAACTTCTAAGATCTAGGCACAATGCAGCAGAGACTCCTGTATGGGTTATATAACAATTTTCGTTGACTGTGGGGCTAAATAGTACAATAACAGTCAACACCATCACACAAGGTATACTGAAGACATTATATAAACTGCCAAATCTTTTACATTTATATAACATACATATTTGATGAGAAAGATATGTCGGATAAAACTGGACCTATGCAAACAAAGCTTGTGTGTTGTGCTATTACAAAACGAGCAGTATAGTATAATGGTTTCAGAGCCAGTGGCAATCCCATGTGCTGATGCTGCTGGCGCCCCTTGCAGCTTGCACTCTGCGGCAAGCCGCCTTGAAGGCAAACAACTACATCTAATAAAACTTCAACATTTAATTTCTTTCAAATGTTTACGGAGGGTATTGTCTGTTAGATATAATTTCGTGTCTGGAGTCCACATCCATACTAAACACACGGTGGACTACAACTAGGTTTAAAATACTTTTAACAGAATTAAATTATTGAGCAATATATTCTTAAGAGAATATTAGTAGAGGTTTGCTCGGCTGCACCAACTCTACAGAATAATTCATTTTACTCCTAGTATCAAATACCAATGCATACTCCACAAATGTCATTTCCGCAAAATGAGAATTAAATAATTAAAATATAAGGAATAATGAAATCTTTGGATCAAAATTAAAATATGCATTTGGAACTTGCACCTTTCACACTAACTATTACAATAAATTTCACATTTCAACATAAAATTACAAGAACATAAGACAGTGTAACTTAGAATATACTTAAATCTACATTGAAAACAAAAGAAATAGCCATTTTAACAACATCTAAACCAATGAGGAGAATAAAATCACGGGAGTTGCAGACAATTTCTATGTAAACTAAATTGATTCGGTATGATATGTTTTGTTGTTTACTGAATAATTTGTGAGATGAAGAAATATCTGAATGGCCGCTTAAGAGAAAAAAATTATGCTTACAGTTATAGAATCAAAAAATAAGATCACTACAATACGTAAATACCAAGATTGTATATTAAAATATTTGTACTTTTACTGACTAAAGGAAAACATTGGCAACTGCTAATAATCCTACAATTGTAAAAAAAAAATTGTATAATGTAGACTGAAAACGGTCATCTCAAATTCGTTCACTCTAAGATGTGGAATGCAATTAGAATTCTTTAACAATATTAAAAGGTATAATAATATATTAAATTTTTATAATCAGCTCAACAATGTATATAATCTATAATAATTTAAAAGCCTAGATCCAAACTGTGATATTTATTGCACAAGCACACATGTGGCTTAAAATTCCAATGGGAATAGAGCTCACAACCTTATTATTATTTATGTTGTTTTTAGAACAGTGGAGATTATATTGGTTTAGTGGGTGAAGGTTAAAGTAAAATATATTATCGTTTGAGCATGCCGTCTTTCAAGTATTAATTGGAATCATATCGAAATAAAATAATCAGGTATAATAGAAATAATCTTAATCCCACCCACGGTTCAAAGTTGAACAAAATTGAATTGTAACGCCACAACACCCCACCGAGACCGACGAGCTGTGCTTGGTGCCACTAATAGGCAATACGCCCACCTCCAATAGGGAGGGTAACATTAGAGCTCACCTTGTGCGCTGCGAACCCTACTTCTATCACATTACCTGGCACCAAGTATGCAAATGTCCTTGACATGTTCTTCTCAACAACGCGTGGCGGTCCACATAAGAGCTTTAATTATACAAGGAAATCTGCAATTATCAGTGCCATATAAAGTGATACTACACAACTACTGAAGTAATTTATTGCTGGATACATAAGGGAATATAGATTCAAGAGAAATACCTTTACCAAAAATTGCTTTAAAGTGTATATAGGTAACTTTTAAGATTCCCGAGAAAGGCTACTGTAATGTACTCTAATGATACAATTATTATCAAGTAATGTCAATGGACAATAGATACCATTTGACTGCCATTCATCCATGACATAGTGCTTACTCGCTACGGCAAATTATACAGCCAAGCAGACGCGACGAATAACCGCCGCGGCCCGCGCCAACCACTAATAAACATTTCTAAACAACACCACCATATAGGCAAACTTGTGATACTGTATGTGTGTATATCAATTGAAAAATACTAGTACCTACTAAACATTTCTACGCTGATCCCTACATAAAATACATGGCAAGAAAAGAGGAAAGTGTCGATATCACCAAAATTAACGATATACGGGGGGGTCGTTGACAAGTTAATACTTTCGAATTAAAAATAATAGTAGTTGAATGTTCATTGATGAAAAATAAAATTGGTTGTTATAATAAAATATTTGACTTCGAATTTTAAATATCGGAATCCACACATAAAATAGTATAATTTGTAAAATTATCCAAAACTTATCACACCACTTTTTAATAATTTTTATGCAACCCTAAAGCAATATTATTAATAGCGTCAAACGCTCCCTTTGGGGCAATAATAAGTTCTATTTCGGTTAATTTTACTTCACTAACACACAATAATTTTGATCAATGACAACGAATTAAAATTGAACATTATAATATTAAAACCCTGAATATTAATAAAACAAAAAATTGGCAACAACTAATAACTAATTTTTTACAAATATTATACAATAAAATAATTACTATGTGCATGCACAAATATCGTAAGAAAATAATTTGGCAGTAAAAATTCGTAAATCTAAAGGCCTAAACACACTGGCCAAAAATACTATTTATATAATATAGGCCCGGAACATATAATTAAACAAAACAATAAAACGACAAAATCAGAGTATTAATCACACCTGCTCTTCCGCGAGGGGTATGTAGACTCATTTTAAACTAGTTAAAATAATTAAAATAAAGAAAATAAAATTCCCTAATACTATTGGGACAAAAATCCTGAAACAAATAACTTAAAAACAATATGAAAAATAAACCCAAAAGTTACTCACTAATCAATAGAGGATTCAGACTCAAATGTCAAAATTCAACTTATCACTGGCTTCCAAAGATCTGACGTTGCTCAATCGCCCCACGTCTCAATCTTTGCTCGTGTCTTTCAAAATATTGAGTCATGTAAGTCTTAAAATGTTGGTTCATTATGTCTCTCTATTATTGCTCATATCACATCTAATTTTGCGTATCGAATATTGTAAAACTGTTCCAATACACAACGAATACATAAAATAAATACCTATTTCTAATTAAGTACACATATCCATACATGTTACTCTTCAATTATGATTTTATTATTCAGTATAAATTATATGGCTCAGCAATACGAAGAGAGTGCCTGACTATCAACTAATTAATATTTAGACTTTAATTACAATTTAGTAACATGAGGGTGTATTTTTTTTTCAATGAGATGCACTTTATTTTTGGAAATTGAGGAATTAAAATATTTTAGAATGTAAACAAATCAAACCAAAAAATTAGAGAGCATTTAAAACTGACATTAACAATATTGGTAAAATATCACACGGTGGTCTGGTTAAGTACTATTTCCAAAGTGTTATGTAAAACAAAATAATGGTCATGTACAACACAATTTATCCGGCTATAGAATTTCTTTGATAATGGCGGCATAATAAACTTCATATTTCTTACGAGTATCAGTAAGAGCAACAAATATTGCACAAGATGGCTATTTAAATGTTATTTTTAGAACAAACGGCCACTGCTTTCTTTTAGTATGAAAATTCGTTCAAATAGTCTAATTATATGTGGAAGACCATGGATCCCTGGAATTAGTTATGGTATAAGGTAAAATTGTATCTGACCATTACTTATGTATTACAATTTTGATACCACATTAATAAAAGGGATTTTATATGATAAAGTGTCCCACTTCCTAAATACTAATATTAGGAAACCTAACAAGGGACAATAATATGATGTAAATCGTGAATATATCTAAATATGGTATCGCTTTAATAAACCGCATTTGTACCTACTATCTAAAACTATGAATTCTCAATTTTGAATATAAATGTGGATAGTTATAAAAATATATAGTTTGGCGAACTGTATACTCATCGAACATATTAGAAGTAGAAACGTTTTATAATGGCAAATTCATGTACATAACAAGTAATATTAGTTGTTTTGGTTTATATAATGATTTATTTTCCTAGGAACAATTACATACTTGAATTCGAACATAGGTACTGCAAATAAATTAGTTTATGTGTGAGTGACTATTTCAACAATACAAGTGCACTAATATAAAAGAATGAAAGCTTGCATTACTATTTTTAGAAGCTCGCTATATACAAGAAAATGCCAGATAAACTAATCGTCTACATTAATTTTAACTATCCAAATTACAATGTTGTACAATATTATTGCAATTAGCGGTTCTCTAATAATACAGCATGCATTACAATGTTTCATCATTAAGATATTTACTTATAATAAACCAATTCTTAACAATGTATACTGTAATGCCTACTCATGAAAAATCTTTCAAATATGTAATAGGCTCTCAAAACAAGAGTACACGAAAAACATTTTGTATAGACACAAGAATTCTGTAAATGGTAAATATATTTTAACGGACAATATATAATATTGTATACGAGATTAACCTAAACTAGATGGCACGTTATTATGGTGTCGCCTCCTTTGGTCATGACTAATTTTTTATACTTTTAATAAACTCAATTGTGCGTTAATATTTTGTTCTTATTCTGCAAATTACTGATATGCAAGAAAATCAATAATAATAAAAAAACAAAACGTACGTATATTGGGCTCAAATAAAATCAACATTTTTCTGAGGCGACACTCCACGCAGTCCCCTAATTGACATGTTTAAAACTTCACTCGAACTAGGAACCATACCAGCTGCTAAAATTTAGAAACAAAATAAAAGTCCTGTCGATGGGAATAGTTAAGTTAAATTTGGTTATGGTTGTTCTTCTGCAGGAATTTTGAAGTTTCGGATGTATCTGAGTGGAGTTGGTTGACTATACTAAATTGAAGCTTAATTTTACTCACAAAAATAAAAATTGTCCGTATCTACCCGCTTCATTAGTTGTTTATAGTCAGATATAAAATAATTCCGAAACTTTTGGATCCTCCATGACCAAATATAACAAAATTGATAATTGGACTATAACGAAAATAATAGAAGTTGAATATTATATACTAACCTTTGGATTTTCCATTACTAGAACTAAATGCAATTATAAAATAATAATGACAGATGAACAAAACCCAAACAATACGCAAGTATTCAGTACTTTGGAAATAATAATGACTTAAGTCTATCCATAGCAGTGAATAAAAATATAGTGTCTCTAAATCTAGAATGCCATAAAACAAAAAAATCACGAAGCATACCGAAATTAGGATCACTATAGGTCACTGCTCATGGACAGAGTGTTAAAATATCAGACTAATATGAAATTTAACACAACATAACGAAATAAGTAGTCAAATACTGGTTTAGCAAAAAATGTTAAGCTTTGTAAAAACAGCAATTAATATAAAATATAGGGAATAAATGTGAGATCTTGTAGTATGCAGACTTACAGCCATCGAGTTACTCCTCAGACAATATAAAGGGTGTTGAGGACTAGAACATGATGATTATTCTTAGCCAGAGTGACAATATAACCTTCAGATGTAATCTTCAAACCGCAGCAGCGAGACACCTGGAAACAACAATTAATTTTAGAGCATTATAAAAATAAGTCAACCTATTTCAATAATATTTAATTAGTTTCTGAAAGGTACGTTCACAATTTATTAAGTGTAACACCAACCTTGACGTAGGGGCACTCGAATTCAGTGACGAGAACGCCGTCACGTGAGAAAACAGCGACATGGAACTTGTTGCCATGCGAGTCGCCGATCAGCACGTCACCAGCGTCAGACACGTCAATGCCGTTCGGAAAGTTTGTGACGTTCTCACATCCGATGCGGCGTAGAAAACGCCCTTCGTCGTCGAACACAACTACGCAGTGCCCCTTAAAATCGCAGACGTAGAACTCCTTGCCTAAAACATTAAATGTACCATATTATTGCTGTTTATAAGGATGCCTAAAATAATTAAAAACACTCTGCAACAAACCATATTTAATTGGTTTATCGCACTAATGTTAAAAAAAAATGCAACATCCAGTTAAATTAACAGAACAGTATTGAAAACAACGCCTTGGAGTGAAATTTAAAAATTATGGCCAACAGCAAAGAAAAATTCTTGAAAATTAAATCACTCACCACTAATAGCAATATCAGATGGCTCCCTCATGCACTCACTGCAATCAAACCAGCTCATGAGGTCGCCTTCTTCAGACAATATAAATACTGTTGGTGTTACACTATCCACCGCCACAATGAGACCTTCAGCAGTAACAGCTAATCCAGCAACAATATCGATGAAACGCACCTAAACACAAACATGATGAATAGCACCAAAGGCATTGTATTGTGCCAGATAATACCATGTATAAATTTACAATATTGTCAATACTTACAGCGATTTTCTTCAAGAAATGACCATTTTTGGTAAAAATTTGCATGCGGGACCTCTCGTTACCACGATCGCAGACCACGAATTTGCCAGTGGCTCGAACGACTGCCACTTTACGTGGGTACCACAGCTGCCCTTCCTCCTTTCCAGCAATGCCAAAGTTAAACTTGTAAGTTCCTGACTTGTCAAACACCTAAGAAACAATTTTGTTTCAATTTTAGTTAATTTTACAAAAATGTACAAAGCAACCATTACCAGTTATTATTATTGAAATTATGTCAATATAAATACCGTGATGCGATGGTTGTTTGTATCGGCGACAATAATATCTTCATCGTTTCCGAGACAGAACCCATGAGGGGAATTGAACTGCCCCTTGCCACTTCCTAGTTGGCCAAACTTAAATCGAATATGCATAGGCGTAGCTTTAGTGGCACGCACAAGAGGGGCAGGAGGAGGTACAAGAGCGGCTTCCTCAGCAGCAGTTAACAAAGGTCTTCCCGGAGACACCCCGCGAGGACCCACACCGCCAATTCCAACACCGCCAAAACCATTGACTTCTGAAAAAAGCCACAAGAATGAACAGCATGTATTTCTAAAGCTGAGGAATTCCAGACAAATTATATTCGAGACTTACCAGTATTCAACCCCAGTTTAGCAAGAGCTTGTAAATTGTTGTAGGCCTGAGGCGAATTCAAGTCACCAGCCAGTAGTTCAGCGAGAGTAAAAGTCGGAGCTGGAGATGCATGGGGAGGCGGTGGTACATCTTTTTCAGCAATACTAGCCAACTGCTGCAAATTGTATTCTACCATAGACGGCATTGCAGGCACACCGCCGCCGACTCCCTGCACAGTATTCATGCCGCCAGTAATGACACTGGTGTTAGTGACACCAGCTACTCCAATAGTCGGTACCCCTGAAACTCCCACCATACCTCCAACTCCAGTGACTCGGCGGACACCTCCCATTGGGTAGTCATCAAAAACAGGAGCGTTAGTCACCGACACAGCGGGAGAATGAGAATTTGATGTCACTGATACAATAGCAGAAGACTCGCTTGCACGTTTTCTTTCTTCTGCTCGAGTCGATTCTGTACGGAATGTTCCAAAAGTTTCTTCAGAAATAGCATCAAACTTATCCATCTTAGTAACAAACTCCAATGAATAATCAACATCGAATTCCGGTGCTCCTTCCAACAAGCGGGTAAACTGGGAGGCGACTGTCTTTTTCAACATCACAATTTCAGTACCATCACCGCGGCGGAGGAGTCTAGCGGCGAACTTACAGGCGCAATCAATGCGCTGAACAGTTTTATCGACGCGATCAAACAGATCCATGACCTTGAGTTCTCTTTCCTTATGCAAGCGCTCAAGTTCTTCAAGAGCCTTTTCACGGCATCTCTCCAGGGCAGCTTTATAAGCATGATAAGCTTCATTGATTACACCTTCGGCTTCATCTCGTTGACGTTGCAGATCTCCAAGTGCATCATCAAGCCTGGCTGAAGCACTACCAGCTGTAGCAGCACGAGCATTAGCTTCCACGATGAAATTCCGCAATTCAGCACGTAGGTTAGGCTCGACATCAACGATTCTCTCACAACGATGTTCACCTACTTTGTGATCCACAGTCAGGCATTCAGTGCAAGCACCAACTTCACATTCGCAACAATAAAACTTAAGACTCTCTCCAGCATGCCGAGCGCAAAATATGGGCTTATGCACAGCAGATTTCTCCTTGGAGGACCTTAGAGCATCAAATGGTACTACTCGGTGATTTTCAAAGCATCTCATGAATTCGTGAGCAGAATTGCAGTTGGAACATAGGAAATGAGAGCAATCAGTGCATCTAGCAACAGCAGGTTCCTTACTCTTGCAACAGGTACAAACAACAGACTGATCCATAGCAGACACATCCAAAATGTTGGTAAGCACATAATCGGAAGGAAGGGATGCAGCCCCACCTCCAGGTATCTGATAACAAAGTACACATAAGTTAGATGTGTACCTAAAACTGACAGGCAAGGTGAAAGATCATTTTCGTGGTATTGAAGACTTACCTTGGTTTCTTGTTTGCAAATTGGGCATTCTACAGCCAAATCAAATTTAAGAGAATCACCAGCTTCATTAACCATCAATTTGTCAATGCAAGCTTCACAAAACACATGAAGGCAAGACAATACACGAGGACTGCATAGCTTATTGCTGAAAAATAGATTTAAACACAATCATAAATTTTTTGAATTTGCATTATGTATTTAAATCGCGAAAAATAACTAAACAACTGTTACTTACTCGCAAATTTTACAATTTTGCTCTGGTTTCCCATTTTCGGTAGACTCCAAAGAACCCTCATCTCCCAGACTAACTAAACCGCCCCCATAAAGATCCCCATTCATTTCTTCCATTTTAACTTACAATTATGTTCGTGTATAATGAATATATCCTTGACCCTATTCAACAAGAATCTGTAACAATAAATATCAGAATCAGAATTTGTCATGTCTTGGTGGCGCTGTTTTGGCTAACCATAGAAGACCAAGGCCCGTATTACAGAATCAAACATTACTTAAAACAAATTAATTTAAAGCCATTTGATTGGTTGAAACTAGTTTTAAGTAATGCTTGAGTCTTAAGTGAGATTCTGTAATACAGGCCTATGAGGTGTATCTACACGAAATCAACCGAATGTAGATTAAATATAAGGTACCATATATTAAAAACTCATGTTTAATGATCACGTTATAAGGCACCCCTTTCTGCAAAATGTCAAGAAGATGCTTCTTTTTTACTTTACATAAAAAAACCGGCCAAGTGCGTGTTGAATTAGATTCCATAGTTGGGATGAACATAGTTTTGATTTTATCGACCGAAAAAAAATAACGTTGTAATTTCATAGTATTTTCCGAAAAAACTGAAATACAATGTTGTTCTTTCAGATGTAACCGAAAATATCCTATATCTCAAAAATTGTTGAGTTTAAGTAGAAAATGCACGTATAGATGGTCTGCAATGCCTAGCTTAGGACTTAGGCGTACATACTCAAATAGAAGTCAATCAATCTTTTTAATTATAATTTTATTAATTCAATAGGATCCAAAAACACCACATGGATGCACGGACATTTTTATTCATCCCCCTGTTTGCATGTATGGGAAGTGCCACACCTATTTTTTTTTTTTTGTAATTATACTTACACCATTGTTTACCAGTGCACAGAATACACCTATCCAATTATCATAGTGCAGTCTCAAAGACGGACATGATGAAATTATAGCTTGTTTTTATCCGACTGCGCGACAACCAAGACAGGGTTATGTTTTTTCATCTATTCTAGGTATTTTGAATGTTGGATTGTTTATACCCTCGAAACATCCTAACGGCTGGATGGATTTTAATACACGAGTGCCTATCGACTCGTCTAGCGCGATGGTTATAGGCCATTCGTTTTTATTTTTTTTTATATAATTAGAGTCCGACCGAATTTCGTTTTCGGCAATTTTCGGCTGAAATATTAATTTTCAATCAAAACTTTCAATTCATTTATTCAGAGAATTTTTATAGTCACATCAAGTCTCACAATTTTATTAATGATATTTCTATGACAAAAAAAAACCATTTTAAATTATGATACTTTGTCAGGGTGTACATTTTTAGGCTGCATTTTGTTTGTAACCTCTACATAAGGTCAAAGCATTACATAAGATATGTTGAGATATTAAATTGAATGTAATTTTTGAGTTGACTCTTTTGATGGAATTGTCCAAAAGATTTAACTTTCATAACTAATTCTACTAGTTAATTACTAATTGACTCCTAGTTGTCTTAATAAAAAAACTTAAATAAAAACAATCATAATTTAAGAGTTATTTTTAACATTCTGAGCTCATATTGCCACTGCTGGAACACAGACCTCCTCTCTTTGATATTGCCTTATGAATTACTTATTAAATATGGTCCTTTATAAAAAATACTATTTGCACAAGCAACATCACACCAGCCCCCAATAAAGATGGCAAAAAGAGCTCTTTGATAAAGACTGGGCCCAAAAAGCCCTAGAAAAAAAGTAGGAGAGCCTCTTCCTTTAATACTTTTTCTGAGACCGATGGACCACCATTTTTTAAATATTTTAATGTTTTTTTTTATATTCATAACATAATTATTTTCAAAAAGTCAGTATAAAGACAAAGCACAACCATAAAATGTAAAGTGCTCAACATTGTGGCCTGTCTATGTCACTGACAGATTTTTCTCATTGGAGTAATTCTATTGTCAGCAAAATATCGAGTGTTATTTACAAAATTACAGCTTTAGAGTCATTATAGCTTAGCATAGCTTTTAATGCCTGTACACAGAATGCTTCTCTCAGACACAATGTGGAGATTGTATGAAGCAGAAACCATAATTCAAATCACTAATTTGGGAGGCCACACAAAGTTATTCAGAGTAATATGTTGATAATCTACCTATATTTATAAAATAACAGGGTATGTTCGAAGTCCCTACTCATCTTATAATTGATTTCATTTTTAACTTATATTTTACTTGTACTTTTTTAATAGAAACATATTTTTAGTTTCATGACATTAAAATTGAAGGACTTCATCTTGAACTTGAATTGAACTGAGTCTCCAATACCTACACAGTTATAGATTATATCAATCTGAGATGCTCAAATTTTTACTACGAATACTGATAAAATCGATGGTGACAGAGGGCCGAAATTTCTTGACACGAACACGATTATCACGAGAATCCATTGTCAAAAATGCAAAATATAAATTTGCCGCCGACTCGACAAGAGAATTTTTATTAAACTGTTGGTATGCAGATATTAGGCTACGAAATATTTTTTCGAGATCCCAGACCCAGTAGTTCACCGACTTACAAGAAAAGTGAAAAATACAGCGACAACAATGCAGCACATACAGATCAAATAAAAACCGCAAAAAGCTTTAATAATATCGTCAAAATGGCTTCATAAAATACTACCAATGTACGTACCTAGCGCACAATAAACGCAATGCACCATGCAGACAATGGCGAAGGTCGATAATCCGTATCAACACGTTTTTACCCAAATATGGCTTAAATTCCCCATAGGTTAATTATTTCAATAATTCGTTTTAATTATAAATGATTTACTAACCTTTAACAGTTTACAATTTGAAGGAAAAGCTGATAATCTACGCGCAGAAAGTTCTACCACGCCGTAACTATGAGAATACTCATCACTTTGTAAATAAATAAAAAATGAGCATCAAGTCTCAACAGATATTTTTTTTAAATTAAAGTGGTTTCTTCGATGAATTAAATTAATGTTTTGTCACGTTCTCATTTTAAAAAGGCGAATACATCACGGTGTATTGATTTTCTGCGTAGTTGGTCGCGCTGTCTGTGGCCTGTGGCCTAAGTGTTGCCATTTTATCTCTATCTTACAGTGTGATCTTGATCTTACCATCCATCTTAATATTTATTTTTTAGTAAGTAAACTGAACATTCTTGATAGTCTTTTTATTTAATTTCTTACGGGGACGGGTACTAAGTATGAGGAAACTTTTGTGTATAAAAATGGGATATGAGAATGGGAACACTGACCCCAATTAGGGTTGCGAAGGGGTAGGGTAGCCAAGAACGAGGGGTAGATAAGTGGTAGATGGATGGCCTGCCTGCACGATTTGGCTAGGCAGGAGGTGACTACTGAGATGACGGCTAATATAAATGAACGAAAAAAAACTATATACTGCACTACCATAAAGAAATTGATTAAGAGCTTTCTTATATGAGCTATAGATATAAGCATCGCTATACCATCATCATAAATAGTGTAGCTACCATTTATGATGATGCTATATTGAATAATGCTAGTTACACACGCAGTGACTTTAGTCGCCTACGTGTATCCACACATGTTTGACATTGCTAGCGAGAAATCTGCTATCAAAATCTGTGTTTGACTGGTGACTGCTCAGACTAAGGGTGACTGGCACACCAGTCCACAGCTAAACACGGATTTAGAGTTGTGCAATTTTGAAATCGCCAGCGAATCTCTAGCGTCATAACTTGTGGCGGGAACTTAGTCAGACATTAGACGCTCAATTTAACCTGACAGCATTTGATTAATCTCTGAGGGGCAATTCTGGTAATTTTAAGAACGTTCACAGTCTGATCTGTCGCAATCTGTCAAAAATACCTTTAATTTGCCTACATTTTGACAAGTTTTTGACATTAGTTTGTCGCCAAGATGAGACGGCGACTAGATTCTGATTATTTTAAATTACGAGAATTTAGCCTTCTGAACACGGACTAAAGCGATGTCTGGACGATCAGTCACGAACATCTACAGTCAGAGTGGAATCCGGCTGGAGAACATGGATATTAATAAAGTTAAAGCATACGACGTTGCGTGTATCCTTGCAATATCTTTAAAAACCGTGTTCAAAGAAAAGTTGGGTGAAATCGTGGTTGCAAAAAAGAATATACCTAACGTATTTATCTTCTTGCTGACGTGCACCCGGCTTAATTTCTTGGTATTCTTATTGTAGTTTTAATAAAGCTTCTAGCCTTTTAAACCATTATCTAAGCCATTATCTTTGGGGTTCCACAAAGTGGGATGTGTTTCCAACATAAAGCTTCGCATCGTTGTTCAAATAACGACTGACTGAGTGTCATGACTGCATGATTGAAGACAACAATCAATATACAAGATATTTTAATTGTTGTCTTCAATTAAATATTTGACGCCAGTCAATCACGTGCCATCACGTACTTACACGCTCAATCAAGCGTTCGTCAGACGACAGTCAGTCAGTCAAACACAGTCAAACATCAGTCAGATTGAGCGTTTAATGACCGCCATAGACGATCAAACTGGCATTACCTGACTTACGACTGGTAACACAGGCATATAGACATTAATGATCAATCCCGATACAAAATCATAAAAATGCGTAAGGTCGACTGCAGTGCGGCTAAACGCTTAAAATGGTCATACAAGGGTACTTCTCTTCTTAGCCTGTGGGTCATACAAAGCACTTTCTATCTATTTATATATTGCCAAACAGTTTTCTTAACTAGAAGTGTGTGATGTGATGTGAACTGCATAAGGCACACTAATGCATATTATTATATATAATTGTCTATGCACTAATGTTATCACAAATATTTGTATAACTATATCCGCACGCATAAACCCAATGTTCAAACCAATCACTTTAAAAAAAGAACCCGTGACATTACTTATGACCACAGAACATAAATACCCTTATGACGTGACATTTGTTGACATGTGGTTTTAGGGATGCGATAAGACCCACTTTTGCACTTATCGAGAACTATTTTTTAAATTCAGAACGTGTAGATACTTTGCTTGTACTTACGTTAGTAATTCTATAGAAACCATAATCGTGAATTATAATAAGTTGCATTGATATAAAGTAATAAAAGTACAGTCTCAACAGCATTAAAAATAATAAAAATAAATTACAGTTGGGCACAACCTCAAGCAGGATTTGCCTTTCCGTTGTCCGCCTAATAGAAGGCAATCGTCGCGTGAAGACGTGATCTCTTTCTAGTCGGACACCGGGCTAGTCTCTAAAAATATAAAAAGAAGTTTTCACTTCAAAAACGGGTTGCACTCCGGGAGTGCCGGCAGAAGTGAAAACTTGAATATTAACGTTGTGCATTTTTGATATTTTGGAATGCGAGCTCTGTCTTACGAATTTTCGATCAGGTCACGTGTCCTGACGCGAATTTAACATTTTTTGCCCATCACAAAAAACTCTTCCTCCGCCTTACGAATTTTCTTACGAAGTTCCTTACGTAATACTCGCACGCACACACACATTCGTATAATAATAGAAAGAGACAGAGAGAGAGAAAGCCGCATGGAAGGGGCATAAGCATAACGCTTTCTCCTTACGTGACCATTTCTACCAGTGAGTGAACTCCTACCGCACGTCACGTTAACGAACTTCGTTCCAAAAATATTTTTTTAATAGGTACCATAAATCATTGATCTATGCGGTCGAATTTTGGTCTAAATCATCATCATTATTAATTTCCTTACAAAATAATCATAACTAAACATTTCGGCAAATAGAATATTGAGATAATTGTTATTTCTCTATAAAAACACTTTTTTGAAAATTAAGTCTACTTATTATTTATATCTTTAATCCAAAAGTTTACAAAATACCGACACATTGATAATTTATCTAACAGCCCTAGTCTCTCCAAGTCTCTTGAATTATTGACGAAGTAAGGTTTGGCAGTGTCGAAGATTTGATTCAAAATCATTCCGAAAAGAAGAAAGATCTACTTATTAACGTGATTTGATATTCACGCGAATTAAACATTAACCAATCACAAGAAATTTACTAAAAAACAATGACTTTTATACCTAATTGGGAAGAGTTTGAAAAATCAGCAGAGATGTTATATATAAGGGATCCAATGAACACACGATACAGTATCAAATATTCCCATACGAAAGGTGTATTTGTTGTTAAAATTACAGATAACAAAAAGGTAATTCATTCATTATATTGCTGCTATAATTTTTAATTCGGGTAGAGAATATTTAATACTGACATGACTTTGTAGATCTTATTCTTTACTTGACTTGTTTTTAAAGAAACAATTTTTTTTAACTACACTTTTAATGTAAATAAACCATCAATCGACTTTGCCTATTGCACTGTATTGCTGAACATAGCTTTAGCTGGACAAGCTGGGCCACAACACCCTGTCCTCTGCCTTCCGCATACAGTCTGTCCCAGCCATCTTTTTAAGGTGTTAGTCCATCTAGCTGGAGAGGATCCCACACTACTCTTGCCAATAATATGTGTTCTCTGGAGGTCAGGAGTCCTTTGCTCCACCAGCCATCGGTTCTTTGTCAAACATGGCCAGCCCACTGGCACTTCAGCTTATATGAGTAAAATAAAAACGTTAAAAAAATAAATACAAATAACTAATAAGTTTCTGATTGTTTTTTTTTATTTACTTACAGTGTCTCCAATACAAAACTGAAGTTCAGCAAGATGTTAGAAAAATAGATAAGTTTATATCAAATCTTATAAGACATATGGCATCCAATGACAACTGATGTGGTAATTGTATACTAAGTTTAATAAATATATTTTATATTTAATTGTGTTTTCTATTGTCCCATCTCAAAAAATAACCTGTATAACAGATACAGACAGTTTTGCCAATATAATAATAAGCACGCAAATTTTTCAGCAGGTAACTGACATTAACATTTTTTATCAATGAAATCCTTAACACCTTCCTTTGTGTTTCCGTACCTCAAAAGGAAAACAGGAAACTTACAGGATCACTTTGTAGTTCATTGGTTAAGATCCTTTTTGTCAGGAACAGGTAGAAGCATCATCATCTGCCTAGGCTTTTCCCAACTATGTTAGGGTTGGCTTACAGTCTAACCGGAGCAGCTCAACAGGTAGCAGCATCAAGTAGATATTAATGTCATATACTAAGGTCTGCGGTGACTGCGGTCCCTTGGGCAGATAATTCAACGCGCAACTGCCTATCTGACCTCCACAACTCGGTAACTTGGCAACACTAGGACTTGGTAAGACTGGTTGTCAGACTTTTGGGCTTCCGACCCACAACAACTGTCAAAGGTGAAATGGCAGCCTGGACCAACGCGATCTTGATATGTAATAGATGGTCACCCACACCCATCCACGACATGAACCGACCACGGCGAGCATCGCTAAACATAAAATCGACCCGTGTGGCTGTTATTATTTAGCCACAAGCCCCAGAAACATAACTAAAGAATGAAAAAAATATATTTTCTATGCACACAAAATTATGAAGATGATGATGATTTAGAGTTCCTGCCTGGTACAGTCTGGGCCTCCCGAGCTGTTCCGTTTATCCCCCCTAATCCTCTACCTACGGTAAATTCGCAGAAAGTCATCATAAACATTTCATTTCAAACTTCGGTTTCCCCCATTGCCAATATTCAGTCACGAGCAAAAGTATGTATGCACTCGGCTTTATTCAAAAGCGATTTACTCCTTTTTTTTTAAATGAAATTTTATGTTGTTACGAACATGGCATTTTCGAACCCATAGGTTTATGTAATGTGTCGTATCGTATATCAACGTTGCATTCGTTATTTCACGAAAAAAAAAAATTGAAGTTTTCCAAGTGTTGACATATTGGTGCTCGTGACTGTACTACATACCTATTCATACTAATAATAAAGCTGAAGAGTTTGTTTGTTTGTTTGAACGTGCTAATCTCTGGAATTCCCGTCGAATTTGAAAAAATATTCTTGCATTTGATAGGTAGTCAAATTCTTGAGGAAGGCTACAGGATAGGATTTAACATCACGCTGGGAGACGAGCAAAAATAAAAAAGTAAGAATGACCGCTATAAGCGAAATCAAAGTAATAGCGGGGGAACAAGAAATTCACGCGGACGAAGTCGCGGCCAGAAGCTAGTTATAAAATATGCTTATTTCTGTTGTGTTGTGCAAGTTCTTGTGTTTAGCCACTTCAACCAATCGGCTGTTATGCGACCGATTTATGAAACTTGCTTACTCTACCGAAATATTAGTAATGAACTGCATTCCTTAGAATGACAAAAAAATAAGGTTCCTGGAGATGGCCCTCATCAAGTCAGAGGCCATGGTTTTTCATGGCCCCAGGCGGGCGCCGCCACCTGGATCGCACATCATGATGAATCGCTGTCGGGTCTACCATGAAATACCTGGGATTGGTGCTCGACAGCCGGTGGGATTTCGACCCCCACTTCCGGCGGCTAGCGCCCAAGTTGTTGGGCGTTGCTGCGGCGCTATCAACGCTGTTTACCAATCTGTAGGGCCCGAGCTTCCGCAGTTTTGCGAAAGCCGCAGAGAGCGAAGGCCGACAGAGTCATCAGGGGGTATCGCACGATCTCCTATGAGGCGGCTTGTGTACTGGGCGGATCCCCACCCTGGGACCTCGAGGCGAAAGTACTCGCATCGTTGTATCGGTGGCGCGAGGAACCGATGCAGCGACACATGGAGCTGCATTAATCTCAGCGTCGCGGGGTCCTGGTGACGGAATGGCGGGACAGGCTTTCACGCTCTACCCGGCCTCGTCACCATCGAGGCGGTCTGGCCGGCTCGGGAGGAGGCACGGCTCCCTGTCGTTTCGGGTGATGCAGGCGCTCTCGGGGCATAGTTGCTTCGGGAAGTACCTGTGTCGCATAAACAGGGAGCCGGATGCCCGGTGTCCCCACTGAGTCGACTGCCGGGTGGACACGGCGCGGCATACGCTGGCAGAGTGAGGTTGGGAGGAGCCGCGCTGTGCCCTCATCTCAGGAGTGGGCAGTGACATGTCGCTGCCAGCCGTATTTGACTCGATGGTCTGCAGCGAAGACTCCGGGGACGCGGTGGCTTCCTTCTGCGAAACAATCGTCTCGCAGAAGGAGGCTGCGGAAAGGGAGATCTCGTGCGCTCATCCAGCCCGCAGAAGGCGTCAGCGGAGGGCGGACAACGCCCTCTTCCAGCCCCCCTAAATTGGTCCAGGGGCGACGGAGTCAGGTTTTTCCCAAATACCTTTATCTACCACCACACCAGTCCACCACCACCACCACCAGTCCTGAGATAAAGGTATTTGGGAAAAACCTGTGTTACAGGTCAACAGCACCCTAATTGCGTAACACACGATCAATCGGAATCGGTTTCATTTTGACAGTTCAACAACATTCATTGCGTTATTTACGTGTTGAGCAGACAAATTTTTCGAACTTATGAAGCAATGGATTAGTAATTTGCTTCAAAATGATTCAGATTCCGATTGATCGTGTGTACGCAATTAGGGTGTAGGTCTCCTAATAGAAAGCGATAGTCGCTTGTTCGGATTCACCCTGAGAGTTTTCCGAACCGTGTGCTTTACGCAAACGGTTAAGTTCAATTAACTTGCACCGTTTTCTTATGGCGACTTAACACCGATTTTGTGGGTGTAACCTATGTAGCTGCCCAGTCTGAGCACTAGACGTCTGGAACGGTCTTACTACTACTATCGAGAAAAAGGTAAGTCTTGTACTGTTCTGAGTTTGCCTGCAGTCTACGGCAAGAATGATGCAGTTGATCAGTCATCGTGTAATTAAACTATATTATTAGAAGCCGACACTAGACAGTTCCTACAGGTACCCTACACGTTTTAATGAACGTGGTCACAAGTACTGAATAGCCTGTAGTCGGGTAATGTGTTTCCGAACTTTTCCATTAAGAAATGCTCAGTAGCTTTGTAGCTCATTTATTAACAAGTTATGGGTGTGCTAAGTGGCGGACTAAGCCTGTCCGGTGCCCGGGGTGGCAAAATTAAATGAGTATGTATAATTGAGGTAAAAAAGAAAATTATAGGCACGCCGCGCGGCGCCTTTTAAATGTTAGGTTTTCTTTTGACTATTCATAGAAATAGGAAATATTTTCCAATATCCCGAAAATGTTTGCACCTCGGATAGTGTTTTTGAATATTTATATAGAAATAGGAGTTACGCAGAAATTGTACGCAGGAAAGCCAGAGTGTTTAAGAAGCACCATAATCTTAACAAAAATTAGGATAAATCCTGATTTGCACTCTTCGTTTATATTAAGCATAATTATGTAGGTACATATTTTGGCCTTGTTCGTGATTTGATTGTAGGTAAGTATTTCTTGAGACTATATTTAGTATTGTATTTTGGGTGGACAGCTTTGACCCCCCCCCCCCCCCCCCTTAGGCCGCCAGTCGATGAACTATTTACACTCTTCCTATAATTTCAGGGTACATTGTTCGATCATCTTAAGCTAGGTACCCATGCAGCGACTTGATTTTTGAAAAGTTGCTGCGTGAGTGTCTTAAAATAAAAGAAATGTAATATCTTCTTAGAGAGACTTGGATTTCCGTTGAAAGTTTTTATTTTAACTTTATGAAAAAAAGTTGCGTACAGGCAGAATACCTTTTATGTTCTTGCTTTTATTTTATAATATTTAAACATGGCCCTTTGAGAACATTTTAATATTTTGAATCCCTAAAAGCTTTCTATCGTTATTGAGCCATTTACAAATTACATAAACATTATCTCCTGTATACATTGTCTCCCTTGCATACATTTTATGATTTGTTTACTGTTTTTTTGTTATTTAAATTTCATTTAAAATACCATTGATTTATAAAACACCACGGACATCTCTACATTATCTACAACATGCACTGTCAAAAATTGTTGATGGACATTGGACATGTTATTTTACTGTCATGCAGTGTGAAACATAAATAAAGCATATTAGTTTTTGTAAAAATCATGACTTAATACTCAGGCCTAAACTGTTAATATGAAATAATAAATTTAATAAAATAACTGCCACTTACATATTTGTTTTAATTAATGACATTATGGATGGTTTAATTCACGCGGCATTGGAAGCTGAGGTATTTCATTGCTTTCTTGTATTTATTATCCGAGCTTTGCTTACCTAACCGTTCTTGTATAAAGGTTTGTTTATAATCAATAATTAATATTTCAGGTAATACTTAACCGGGCGAAACATGTGAACTCAAACTTATCACAATTCAACAGTGGTGTCCCAGACCACAAAATGACTTGGACTCATGATAAGATGCACCTTGCTGAATCTGTTGATGAGTCTAGAATGAAATTTCAACGTAATTCGTCCGGCTCTGCTTCCAAAGCGACAGAGAAGTTTGATTTGTTTAAAAAACTTCATGAACTTTACAACGAGTTAAGTAGAGATGAGACGTTACAGGTGAACTACGTAAGTACAAATCCAGTCCGTTAAGCTCAATATTAATGTGTAGTAACCATTTTTCATTGTTATTTATCTGTAACTCTTGTTATTTAAACAGAGCAACTACACAAAACTCTTTAGTAATATAGACCAGAGCATCGGAAGAATGTACAAATATCAATTAAAATGAAATTAGAAAGTTTATAGTGCTGATAACAAAAAATATTCTTTTGCTATGAAATAACATGGAAAGAATATAAAAGCTTTACTTGTACATCTTCATTGGTGTGTCATATTTGTTTTCATAATTAAGGTGTTTACGGTTTACATCAGTAATTCATTACCTCTATACTCATATTAATGCTTGATATAGTCAAATAATAATGCATATTACTAATCCTGTCAGAAGAGTAACAGTTACTGTATAACACTGATAAGAAAGTGTTAATGTTAAATATATAATTGTATGTAATTATTCTATTCTTAATATTGCAGCAAGGCCTGAAGACCACATCATATCTATTGGAAAAGTTATTAGCAATATATAATCTTAATACCCTAATAATAAATCTGTATCCAGGCAATAAAGGATATTCTTTATCTTTAAAAGTAAATGGCAACTCGCAATATCTACATCCACCAGATGGACATGTAAGTAAACCTCTTCAACTACCAACAAAATTGTAATAATAATACATTTTGTCATTGACCTACTAATTAAATGTTAACAAAGATTTAATAAGATCTGGCCTACTTTGCAGATAAACTATAATAACTTAGTTTAATATGATATTAAATTACATAATAATTTTTATTAACTCATAGCTTATTTAATCACATAGTCATATTTGTTGTATTTCACATTTTATTAGGTGTAATCCATTTTAGAAATACTTTAAAGTATTCAATCCAATAATGCAATATTACAGTACTGCTTAGCATTTATCACCTAATAATATTGCCGAAATAAATTATTTACTAAGTACTTGATGTAAATGGTACACCACAGTAGTATTGTCTCTCCTTTCTCCCTTAATCCATCCAAAGGTTGTCTTTAAAAGATCGCTTTTAGCAATAAGACCATCCATTGTGTCACCCCTTGTAAAATTTCTACATTTATATCTGTAATATTTATGGTGTACATGATAAAGAGTATTTAATTCAGATATGGGTGACTAAAGTACACCTTTCAGATACCTTGATTTTCCCTCATTATAACAACTAAGATCAGAATCTGATGTTAAAAATTCAACAAATACAAAAATGAAGATCTTCTAAACAAGAGAGAAACAGCTCTTTTTCAACAGCAGAAGGCCAATTCCCATAGTGAAAAATATTCAAAATCTAGTTGCAATCTCATCTCAGTGACAATCAATATCAAAAATTTGTCAAAAATTTAGGGATTTAAGAGATTGAGACTTAGATCAGACTGTGAATCCTTCTTAAAATTACGAGAATTGCCCCTCTGAAGTTGTTAAAGATAGCCCCTTAAAAAGGCCAATCTTTCCTTCATTTCTAGTAGCGCTGTGTGTGTTTCTAGTAAGCTGGGAAGAATTATTTTATTTTATCTTCAATATAACTAATGCATTATTATGTTTCTAGTCGTCATCAAATCAAGAGGAGACATTAATAGAGACTCCCCGATGGCCATATGAAGAGGAGGAGTTATTGAGTTACATAGACAATGAAGAGCTGCCTGTAGTGTTGCTAGACCTGTTGGAGACTGAACACTCATGTTTGTTTTACTCTGGATGCATAATAGCACAAATTAGAGATTACAGACAGGCATATCCTAGCTTCCTCTGTGATACTCATCATGTACTCTTAAGGCCCACCAATCAGGTTAGTATCTTGCAGTTCGATTAGCACATTCATTGCAGCAGTGATGTCTCTTTCAAAGTCTAGATAGATAGGATATAGAACTGACTAGACTTAAAATGCATGTTTCTCACATAATCTAGTCAAAATTTTTGGCAAATTCAATATTAGTTTAAAATTAATTAGACATTACAAATGTATGTAGATTTATCTCATTATAGTTTCTATGATAATGGGTAATTTCCTGCTTCGGCATCGCTTTTAATTATGTTGAGAACTAATTTCTATCACAGCCTTCTAATGTGAGATCCTGGCATGTATTGTATTTTAATAAATAAAGTGGGTCAAGCCAATATACAGGGTAGCAAGTACATTTACAAACTCTAACCATGAATTCAGCACATTTTTCTTAAAATAGTCAATGAAGATTTGCAACACCAGGGTTTTCAGAATCATGTACTGAATCCATGGTAACAGGTTGCGCATCAATGTCCCAGCTACCCTGTATACTTACTCACATATAATTTTGGGACTTAAACGGTATGATTGATTAATAATCTTTCACCAGTATTAAATGCCCAAGGCACTGATTTCTGTTGTAATAATATTGTTATGTAAATTTGGCTCAAGAAAGTCATGACCTAGATCTACTTTTCTCCATTGTTTGATCAGTACAGAAGAGTAACTCAAAGTAACTTAACTTATTTACTATCAACCATATTATATAGTAAAAATGATACAATATTTGCATTTGCAATTGCATTATTTGTATTATTTTCAATTTTTTCTAATATAGGCTCAATCAGTTGTCAGGTTACTATAGCGTGTTTGTATGGTCTCTGACATTTTAGGAAACATCAATTCCTAAACTGGTATGAACACAGGCGCATTTATCACTTTGGGTTATCCTGTGATGGTAGATATAATTATATAAATAAATAAGATTTAGGAATTGATTTATTGAATTGAATAGGAGTCCGCATCTGGCTGTCATCTGTATGTGGACTATAAACAATATCCCAATCTGCAGTACGGCACTTTGGGTCATCACACTCGAATCAATTGCATTGACTGTTTTTGAGGAGTTAACTGACTGCCTCATATGGACAACCTCATTTTTAAGAAAATGCAAACTAGAATTAAAATAATTATGTCGGTAACTAAAACTGACCTATTCAATCGTTATTATCATTTAACTAAGAATAACCAGTAAATGGCAAATTCACTATTCCCGGGGCACCCGCATTCTATAGCATATCCATATTCAGATAACGTAATCAAATCCTAGTAATTGATCTCCAAAATCCGATCACCGGTGATCACACAAGTCTCCCAATTTCAACGTAAACTTGTCCAATAGAGCATAATAACGGACGCGATGTGCATCGGCGGTCGGTGCGGCTGGGCAGGCGAGGAACGAGGCGCATTAGAGGCAGTGGAAGCAGCCCTTGTTCATGCAGCTGCGCCTCCTCTATGCCTCGACCCGCGCCCCGCCGTCGGCCTGCTAGCCGCGAGACTGCATGCCGCGCCCCGGCTGTTCAACACGCCCCGTATCAGGAGGCAGGCCAGGAGATTCTCACAGGTATGAAGGAGTGCAGGATAGTTGACGGCTAAGATATCGTTGAAGACCTTCAGAGTCATCCCTGTTTTGAACTGCAGATTAAAGCTCTTCGTATAGTGAAGATATGTCCTTTATAGGTACTTCATCTGTCATCAGTTTGAGATATTTACATTGAGGCTACAAAATCTGTTTCGTTATTCTAGGTGGCAGTGAATCGGAAGAGGAAATTGGATCAGTTCACACATTATCATGGTTTAGAGATATTAGACTTAATACATCGTCAAAGAGCGAAAAATAGTAGACAATCAGTGCCACTTACACGACTTACATCTAAGTATCCGAAAAAACCACCAGAGGTAAGCGTATTGTCAAATACCCTCATAATTGACTGCATTTGTTGTGTTCTTTTTATTTTTCTTTTCATTGATTTATTTTTGTGTTTGAATTGTTTAATAAAAATACATGTTACCAATTTGTATGAGACCACCAAGTGGTGCCTGGTGACCTCATGACCTGTAACACAGGTTTTTTTCTACACCTACATCAGGCACCAGCTGGCACAACGTGAATTTATATCGTTTAAAACTGATAAGTGCTATAAGACCATAGTGAGAGAAAAAAAAAACTTATCATTATAAATTCCACATTCATATGTGTTCCATATTCCTTAGGTGTTCAAACCCATCGAGCCACCAAAAATGGATCCGTTATCCCTAGCCGTGCCGTCAGACCCGGGCGGCCCGCTGCGCCTGGCTCGCGCCTACGAGCGGCCGCGGGCCACGCCCGACTGCCAACCGCAGCTGGTGGAGGAGTACATCCTCGAGACTGAGAAGACCTCACCTCACGCCAGCGCCGGCTTCTTCCACATCAAACTATCTATACTACAGAGGCCGTCCGACCAGGAGTTCCTCGGCGAACTCTATGTGGATAGAGATCATGTTGAGGGAGAGAAGAATGGTGCTGCGTGTCGTTTTACGTTAGGTTAGAAGAATTTTCTTTATCGTTTTGCTTTTGAATCTACGAGCTGTAGTAGTAGATTAAAATAATAATTAGTAATTACAAGACAGTGTTAACACGGCAAATCGCTTTTTAGAAAAAAAATCGATCATTTATGTATGCATATGTATACAAAGTCAAACTGTTTAAAAAACTCGACGTGTCGTGTTAAATAAACAAAAAAATATTTTTTTGCGTTTTGTTTTACATTTTTTATTTTGTTTAGATAGGCAGATAATAAATTACACAAGTTACTGAGCTATCCTTCTATATTTTATAGCTTTATTACAGAAACAAGAATTAATTAACTTCACGATTTACGATAAAATAATGAGCTAAGTATACAATTAATTTGTACTACAGGGTCAAGACTTCAAGCAAATAAATACATACAGCAGTTCACGGAGATATTCACGGAGGAAGGTCGCAAGTCAGTTAGGATTAGACACATAGTGCCTGGACAACTACCGAGAGTGTCCTTCACTGGAGGAATGAGAGAATTGGTAAGGAAATGTCACACGAACACACACAAGATACTTCTGGAACAGACCGTTCAACATTTTTTTGGTGAAAAATTAAATTAGATAAAAACATTGGCAGAAAACCTGTCTGTGAATTTTACGTGCCAAAAAACACAAATGGAGTCCGTTGATTTCATTATTTGATTAGTTAAACCCGAAATTCTAATTATAAATCACCTTAAATATTATGTTTTTAATTTGACAATTGAGGTTAACTTTGTAACCGGAGTTGTGTCGCTGATTTGAAAATTACAACAATATTTGTTAGAAAAAGTGTTGAGATATAAAGTTGAAACCTTTGAAATACAAATGAATGCGTTACTAATTCTCTTCAGTGAGTGATTTCATAAGAATTTAACCTGAACGGGGTTTGGTTACCGTTTTATCAGATACTTTTGGAACATACTGGCGCCGATTCCCTTGTTTACAAACTAAACTAAATTTAAGTTCAGTGCATCTTTTTCTTTCTATTTTATTAAGAAAAGGACAGAAGATAAACATTGGTTTAGACCTGTCAAATCAAGGTACTGCATAGACAGTTTAGATGTGATTAAACACATGGCTTACTTAATTTACGTCAGGCGCTGACTAATTTGACAGGGTTTTGCCCTTTTTCGGGTTGTAGTAACTTCATGGAGCAATAGCATCTAGTAATAACTAGCTTTAAAAGACTATTGTACTGTTGCGAAGCAAATTTTGCTGGCTCAATTCAGAATCGGCTTTTCAGTTTTGAATATAAACGCCAGAGGCAGGAAAAGCCTTCATTTTAAAATTGAAATAAAGGGATGTTTTTGAATGCATTAATAAGCAAAACTTTTTTTTCTGAGCCTTCATTTGAATAATAAAATAATAAAGAGAGGTTAGTTGAATGCATAAACAAAACTTATTATTATTCGTTTACTACATACTTCATACATAAACTTACACCTTCCTTCCATGGACGTAGAAACTACAGAACGCCACCTGCTGTTAGTTCTTCCATTTTATAAAAAACGATTGATTGATTATGACTTTATTTTTCTCTTTGCTCGGCCGTAGCGTGAATAGCCTATAACCTTCCTCAAGAATTGGACTGGCCCCAAATAACGTAGATTCCTATGTGATTTTATTCCACAGGGTCAACAGCTCTTAATGCAGCAGCGTTCAGCCGCTGCCAGCGTCGCGACTGTACAGACCCACGCTACCACAGTGCCTGTTGTGTAAGTTAGCCATTTAATTATAACCAGGAGTCGATAGCCAATAATGTGGTGGATCTCCACTACTGTGAGGATCCATCACGCAGGCACAGTGCCAATTGGCAACAGACAAACTTAAATATAATATTATTTTCACACAACCTAACCGATAATGTCAAATTATAGGTCATACGAACCTAATCTAATCTCAATCAACTCAGCCTATCGCAGTCCACTGCTAGACATAGTCCTCTCCCAGGCTGCGCCACAACACCCTGTCCTCCGCCTTCTGCATCCAGTCCGTCCCAGCAATCTTCAATCAGCCCAAAAACCCAGTAATCTAATCGAGTTGGGTAATAATATTGTACAGAATTTCATTATAACCTGCCAGTCAATAATGTGATTTGAATTTGAAACCTGAACTAAAAACTTTTATGGAAACTTTTACAACAAAATCTATTTTATTTTTATTACCTAGCGAATTAATAAAAAGACACCACACCTGCGAGCGCGCAGAAAGTGGGAAAATTAGAGTATTACTACTCGGGGATAAAGGTGTCTTCGTCTTGGGCGAGCTTGAATCCCTCACAGCAATCAGGATTCTAGTCTTAACTCCCTGGCTTCGCTCAGGAGTTGACTCTCAGCAGTAGAATTCTTCGTTACGCTCGGGTATTTTCCATAAAGCGCCCGTGACATAAGACACTGCTGTATTCCCTTAGTGAATAATCTACTGTTAATCTCAAAATGTTTTCTGAAAGTCGCCCACAATTTTGTTGTAAATTGGTCTCATCAAACAATAAATACATCTGAACAGTAAGTTTGCAAATTATGACTATGCTTTTGACTAATATGGATGTATATAGAGGTATCTAATTCATTTCATATAACTTGCAGAACTGCAGCAATACAAGCTACTACAAATACTCATACGAATGCTCGTCAGCTACCCATACTTGTAAGTATAAATAAATTGATAATTTATCATTGAAAAACTACAGTTTATCGATACTCATCTTGTTATCTGTCACACACTTTAACATTCTCGCTGAATAATATTCAGTAATTCTAGTCTATATTTAGACGAGTATCAGCGGCCACAAGGTTTTCATCTTTTAACACGTTGACTGCCAGACAACAGACAATAGAAAATCTATTGTTGGTGGACACCGTGTGACCGCGGTGGCAGTCAGTGACTTAACTGTATACGTGTATACGATAATAAATAGTATATCTCACAGCAGGCGCAGTTACAACAAGTGGGTAGCGTGGCCACCGTAGGGAACGTGGTCGGCAGCGTGGGAAACGTAGTGGGCAATGTGGGCACAGTCGTGGGCAACGTTGTGGGCAATGTTACCGCCACCAGCGACACCGCCCTCAAGCAACAACCCTCCCCTACGACACCACGGCTCTCGCCACAGGTGCGTATTTGTGGTGGGAATGTGGTCGGAAGCGTGGGCAACATAGTGGGCAACGTGGGCACAGTGGGCGCAGTGGTGGGCAACGTAGTGGGGAACGTCATCACTACTAGTGACACCACGATTAAGGAGCAGCCATCTCTCGCAGCACCTCTGCTGTCGCCTCAGGTTCGTGTTTATTTATTAATAGAGTTTGAGTTTGACCCACGCTTAAGAACAGCCAATATGGACTAATCAAGGCGAAACATAATCCGTTCATAGAGCTTAGACCCACTAATGAGGCATTATTCCCTTCAAATAGCTTTTTGTAAGGCTCATTTTCAGCATGTGATGAAGCCTGGAATGCATCGTGTGTCTTGGTGAGATTATTTCGATGAAAGCTATAATAATACCAGTAGATTTTTATGCACTTTTGTAAACGGTAACTTGAATCTCATTTTGTTTAAGAGATAACAATAGGGCTGGCAGATTAGAAAACATAAGTCATAAAGTCACAGTTTTTGACATTATGTTTTTTATTCTGCCGCTAGCTATTATCACTTTAAAAAAAATCATTCATAGTTTCATTAAAGGCTGTGTGACCGCTGTTTTCTCTCTTTCTCGGCTTACTTTTTTAATAACGCTATTTCATTCTGTTAACCAGCTTCCGACTGCCATTGCTAAATTGATCTATACATGTGACATTTGACTGCAGGCGTCCACAAATCAGCTATTAGCACAACAGCTGACAAACCCTCCGCAACCGCTCAATCCTCAGAAGATGCAGTCAGCCATCATTCACATACAGCATCCACTCATGTCCACTGCTGGGACGTCGCAGGTAAGGCATAGATAATTATCACATCTACATATTACTAATTACAGTCGCTTTTCGTGCCTCTCAGTGTAACCGGGTTTTTTTTTAAACTACGCATCGGATTATGATGCGGTTTCTATCACCATTTATTCCGGAAGGTTTATGTGCATAATACATTAATATTAAACTTACTTAATCATTTGAAATTAATTCTCAATGACCGACAACAATGATGACACTGACAGCTCTTGAACGCAGCTTAGATGTGCTGATCCCGTTCAGTTTCATTGGCGAAATCCGCCCTAAATTGCATTTAGCGCTAAACGAGTATAAAACGTCGTTTTATTCCTGTCAACCGTTTTAAGATGACAGCGGGCTCTGTCATCTTCGGGTTAGGGCTAAACGTGTTTAGTGATTTTTGGTACAAACGGGCCTAAGACTCCGCTTTTAAGAACCCACAAGACCTCATCTCTCAATTTCTTTTACCAGGTACAAAACATCCAATACACGAACACGACGACAACACAGCAGAAGGCGACCATCAGTAAGCCGAGGACCACAAACCCCGCCATTAGCGCGCTTGTTACTAGTCTCATGAACTCCGCACAACAGTTCCAACAAGGTAAGTATCTATAGTATCTATAGTCTTATCAAACTAGGGATCTCAAGGGATCTGTCTTGAAACATCTGGGATTGGTTGTTGTTTTTGCCAGCTAATCAGGATAACCAACTCGAGATTTGACAGCAGATGTAGCTACTGAATCAGTAGGAACATCTGCCGCCTGAAAGGATCAGACCTTAATCAGGCTTTTGGAAACATGCGGAGATGCCACTTTTCAAATTTATTTAAACGATTTGATGCGTTTTCATCATCATTTATATAATTTATTTGAAAACATTAATATTAAACATAATTACTTACAAAAAAAAAAAATCTCGTCGTATTGTCAAGTCGTCAAAACTGTGCGAACCGCCCCTGCGGGTCTCTAGTGACTTGACTTTATAAAGCAAAAAAGTGTTTATAAAGTGAGAAAAAGGTTCTATTCCCTAAAGGTTTGTTTTCCCTAAAAAAGGTTTCTTTACCTAAACAAGGTTAGATTAGGTTTATAATACCGAAAATAAAAGATATTATAAAATAAGTTTTGTTTACCAACAGCGGCCAGCCAAAACGCAGCAAAATCAGCGGTTAGTACAGCGAGCAGCAACGCAACGATCCTCAACTTACTGAACAGCGCGCCGGCCGCTATGACACACGCGACCTCTAGCGCAGACAATACCATAGACGCGCACAAGCTGCTAGGCCGAGTGTCTATAGCCGGCGCCAGGATTATCACTGCCACCACCGCCTCGCATACCTTACCTACGTATACACAACAGGTGAGGACATAGTATTTTATCTAGATGTTTTAAATCCTTTATAAAAGTAAGCCAGTTAGCCTGCGAGATTAACAAAGCATACATTCAGTGTTGCGTTGCCAAAAAGGCCTATAGGTTGCAATTCACCCTCAGTCTTACCCAGACTGAGGTTCTCAGGGTCATGACTAAAATATGAAGACCGTGGCGTGTTGGACACAATTTGGCAATTTGTGGCTGGAGCTTAAAGAAAAAAAAAATCACAAGTGATATTAAGGACTTTATTTGTTTATGTTTTTCGTTTGGCACATTAACAGCATTTAAATTAAACCATATATATATTAGGGTCTAATTATTTCTTTTCGTTTATTAGGGAGTTGGTGTTCAAGTAATGAGCGGGTACACGAGAGAGAATGAAGCGACGAACGTGTCGAGTAGTGAAAGCGCTTTATTAGAGCGACTGATGGGACCCGACACTTCTACCGCGCCCACCTCGCAGCAACAACCTGTGTGCCATTTGCAGGTACTGAAAATATAGAAAAAATCGTTTTATGTATATCTCGCAGATGGATCGAATCCGCTGTTTTACAAAACCGCTAGTGGTTTTACAAAACAGTTCCGTTATGTAAAGCAACTGAAAAAAGCTCAGCTGGATTGCCATTATAAGTTTAATAAACCTGCTACCGACGTGTAGACGTAATGCAGAATGGCTTATCTGCAGTCACAGTAAGCGTTTGGTATGGCTTCTAATGCCGAATTAGACACAGTAACTAGGCTAGGGCACCCTGACCAATTGGTTTAGGTTAGGTTAGAACTCAAACTCAAATCATTTATTTCAATTAAACCATTTCAGGCCATTTTGAATCGTCAAAATTAAATAGTCGATCAGTTAGTCAGAAACTTGAAGCTAGTTGCCCATTCCAAAACGTAGATCTCTATGGAGAAGAACGGGCAAGAAACTCCAAGGACACTCTTTTAAATCAAGATATTATTACAAAATTCTGGCTACATTATTCTTATTGCTTGCGTGAGAACAATATAAAAAAGAAACAATTTAAAATATAAAATTAAAAATAAGCCCTAGCAGTTAAGGGATGACCCAGTCTCAACCGACGGCGCCTGTTCACGAACATGACGCATGGAGCCGCACCACCCAGCTCAACCATTTTGTAGGGAACCGCATGATCCAACATACGCGCCACCACCAGTGAGACATTTAAGTGAGCATGACATATTCTCAACTGCCATGCTCTTTCAAGTCAACATCAAAATATCATAAAAACGGATCCATGGTTCTTACATTTACAAAATTTAAAAATGCTTCTAAATTATACAAAACTATAGGAATAATCAGGAAGAGGTATTTAATATTGAAGAATTATGAATTAAATCTTGATTGAATAAAATAAACATTAAGTTCGTAATGTCAGAAACACAAAAAAAAAAAAACAATAAAAAGGGGAAGCATCTCTTCCAAATATTGAAATTGTAATCAACTAGTGAGCCCAAGTGCCTGTGGAGCAGGACCAGCAATAAGCCAAGCATTTTTATCTACGATATACTCATCCAACTTATAATATGCTTGTCTACATAGTGTGCGTTTAATGCATGTTTTAAATTTCTTCTCATTTAGTTGAAGAATATCGAGTGGTATTTTATTATAACATTTTACACAGTACCCCATAAAAGAAGTTTTTACTTTAGACAATCTGAAGTGCGGTTGATCTAGTTTGTTCCTATTCCTAGTGTTAAAATTATGCCTGTCACTTAGCTTCCTAAAAAGATGTAGATTTTTTCGAACGTACATAATGTTTTCGTATATATACAGGGTTATTTTTTAAAGACCATCCAAATTTAAGGATGTGGTACAGACCATCAAACTGAACAACTTTCTCCATGGGACAAATAGCGTAATCGCGAAAATTTTATCAACTGTCCCATAGAAAACTTCAATACCTACTCGACCTAAATGTATGGGACGGGTGAATTTTTATTCGCGATTACGATGTTACGATGGAAGTGACGTCACGGACGCTTGCGGTACACAACAGCTGTTCGTCTCTGCGCAATTATAAAATAAAACACCAGTGTATTTCGCATAAAATTCGTATAATACGTTATCACTCTCATGTTACTTACGCGTGTGATCGTTCGGAAAGTAAACATACAGCAGTTCGGTAGTGAAAATCTGTAATAACAAATATAACTTTATTGATACTTTTTGACTTTTAAGGCACTTGGAACTTTTTTGGTGCCACCGGTACCTCCAAAAAGTGTCACTTTTATAAATTTTTGACAAGCGTCGGTACCCATACCACAGATCTGTGCATTTTGATCGATATTTTTGCGTAGCAGGCGCCATCTAGCTGATCCAAGCCGAACTACTATGGTGAAGTGTGCAGCTTGCGGAAGGTTTTTGTCGGCAAAAGGGGGCGCTACCTGTAGCAACTCAGCCTGCCACAATCGGTATCACCTCGCATGCTTGTCATTGCCAGAGCCAACCCAGATAAGTGGAGATTGGCTGTGCCCCGAGTGCAAAAAAAAGTTGCCCAGGGGAGACAATAGCGCCACACCCGTTAAGGATCTGGGTAGTGGTCCCCCAGTAATTCCAGCAGCAGCGTCGGTAGCGGCAGCATCTCCGGTTGCGGCTCAGGTACAGGGCGCCATGATCAGGTCACCTGTCGCGGTGTCTCGGGCTCAGGGTACTCTGACCAAAGCCCCCGTCGCGGTAGCTAAGGTACTTTCTCGGGCTGGCAGCGAGCAAGGGGCTACTGATGGAGAGCCTTCGCCTTCGTCTGATACGCAGCTGACCCTCCGTGAGGAGATAAGGCTCTTCAGATCTGAGCTGCGGGAGGTACGAGATGAGATGAGGGAGTTTCGACGGGAGATGTCCGGTCTGCACTCGTCGATAGGAGCCTGCACTGAGCGAGTCGACGGCCTGGAGGCCAGGGTCGAAGCTCTTGAGTGTCGGCAAAGTGCTGCAGTGCCTGACGGCAAAGTGAGTCAGCTTGAGCAGATTGTGCTGCGGTTACAGCTTGACCTTAATGACCGCGAACAAGAATTACTTGGCTCCGACTTCGAGATCACCAACATCCCGGAGACTCCGGGTGAGAACGTGTTGCACACCGTCGGGCTGGTGGCGGCAAAGCTTGGGGTGACGCTCGACGAGCGGGACATAGTGTTTGCGCAACGGGTGGGCCTACGTGCCGAACGAGAGGTGCAGACGAGCTCTGTGGGCGGCGCGAGTCCGGTCGGCGGCGCTAGCCCAGTAGGAGCGGCGGCGGCGACAGCGCGCGGGCGGCGCATCGTGGTGCGCCTGACGCGGCGCGCACTGCGCGACGACCTGCTGCAGAGCGCGCGCGTGCGGCGCGGTGCCACCACCGCGGACCTGGGATTATCTGCACCCCCGCGTCGCTTCTTTCTGAACGAGAGGCTCACCAAAACCAATAAATATCTGTTTTATCGGGTGCGTGAAGCTGGTAGCCGTCTGGGATGGAGGTATACGTGGACGAAGTTTGGCCGCATTCTGGCTAAGCAGGGTGACGGCAGGCCCACTCACTGCATCCGCTCAGAGGAGGACCTTGTGCGGGTTTTTGGTTGCGAGGTGTCCGCTGCGGACGATGTCTGATTACATGATCCCCGACAATCACTCTACTGCATGTCTAAAACTATACCTATATTTTTCTGTTTTGTTTTCACATAGTTTTTTAAGTTCGGCTTGTGCGAGGCCGGTTGTTTCCTTGTCTCAGTATACTTTGGTTTTTTCTGGTGGCCGAGCTCGACCAATGACTATCTATATACCTTCTATATGTATCACACTTCCGCTCACTATTTTCACATTTACAATATTTATTATGATATTTTTAACGATTCTATATAGTATTACATTTTGGCTGACTATGTATATTTCTGCAATATTTATAATACGTCACTTTTTATTTTTATTGTATTTCAGTATATCTACAAATCTCATAATAATTGTGCAAAACTCCACACTACGTAATACCTCTGACGCTATCTACATTCAAAATATTATTATTATACTCACTATTATTTTCAAAAATGACTAAGACAGCAAAAAACTTAAAAGTTGGGTTATTTAATGCGGGGTCGCTGGGTTCGCGCCATGAGGAGTTCCTAGTTGCTATGGATAACCTCTCGGTAGACATCATTGCGATAAATGAGACCTGGCTCAGACAGGGAGAGGAGGGTCGCGCGCCGACAGTACCGGGCTACCGGCTGCGGCACGTGCCGCGGGCGCGCACCGTGCGCGGCGGGCGCGGGGGCGGCGTGGGCTTCTACGTGCGCCGCGGTGTGCGCGTGCGCTCCGTGCTGCACCCGCCGGCGCCGCAGGTTGAGCAGATGTGGCTCCGACTTAACGTTAACTCGCATTCAATTATTATTGGTACAGCATACAGGCCGCCGTGGCTTGATGTAAATGCCTTTCTGGATGCGGTTACCGAGTCTCTCTCCTCCTTTGCTAACGCGGACAGGATTATCCTGCTTGGCGACTTTAATATTAATGTCTTAAACCAATCTGACAATAAATCTAAACTTCTAAACAATTTTTTGCATTGCTGCAAGCTTACACAAATTATTACTGAGCCAACCCATTTCACAGATCATAGTGAAACTCTAATTGATGTTGTGTGCACTGATGCCCGTGTGTGTGGGGTCTCAGTATCACACATACCGGAGCTTGGTCACCATGCAATTATATCTGTCGAACTGATTTTCAAATAAGAGAAGCCTTCTCCACACTGGATTACCTACAGGCCACTCAAAGACATCCTCCCCGAATTTTTTAATGAGGACGTAAATAGAATGGACTGGGAACATATTGAAAATCTGGAAGATGTGAACTCAATGGTTTCCATGTTTAATCAATACATTTTGACACTTTTTGATTTGCATGCTCCTCTTAAGAGAGTTCTTATCAAAGAGAAATCTTATCCCTGGATAACAGACACGATGAAGGAAATGATGAGGCTTCGTGATAGGTGCCATTTGAAGATGAAATTGACTAAATCCGAACCCCATCTTAAGTCCTACAAAGAGTTGAAATACCTTGTTAGAGCTGCTTTTGATAGTGAAAAGTGCGCATATTTTAAAACATATATAAATAATAATATTAAACAACCTAAAAAGTTATGGAGTCATATCAAAACAATGGTTGCCACCTCAAAAAAACCAGAGCATAGTCTGCCTCATTTCTGCAACAACCCAGAATCTATCAACCAACACTTTTTGGATGTACCAGGCAGTGGGAAGGTCACTAATGAAGATTTAACATTTTTTAAGCAACATAGACACGGTAGCGGTAATTTCCAGCTTGAGCCAGTCCAGCGGGATGCAGTGCTGAGGATCTTGCGCAGTCTCAAATCCAATGCGCAGGGCTCTGACCAAATTTCTCTGGAAATGCTGATGTTGACACTGCCTAGAACACTTGCAGTGATCACAGCTATCGTCAACAGGTCCATAGTAAGCTCTTCTTTCCCCGATCTGTGGAAAATGGCAATAGTTAGACCGATTCCAAAAGTACCTAACCCCACTAGCGTGAAAGACCTCCGTCCAATAAGCCTACTCCCATGTCTGTCCAAAATCTTGGAGAGGGTTGTCTCTGACCAACTTAGGGCATATCTTGAGCACCACAGTATCTTGCCGCTAGCTCAATCCGGTTTTCGCAGGGCTCATAGCACGGCAACGGCGCTCCTGGATGTAGTCGGTAACATTCTGGAGGCCAGAGACCAGGGTATGGGAACCCTGCTCGTCTTACTGGACTTTTCACGTGCTTTCGACTCAATTAACACGTCACTCCTACTCTCCAAGCTGTCTTACTATGGGTGTGAAGTCGAAACCGTTAAGTGGTTTGAGAGTTACCTCAATAATCGATCACAGTTTGTCCAGGTGAATAGTGACAGCGGAGATTCCATGTCCTCTGGTCCGAAGCGCGTGGAAAGGGGCGTACCTCAGGGATCGATCCTGGGCCCGCTTCTCTTCATCCTGTACAGTGCTGACATCACCAATTGTCTGATCAACAGCAAGTTCCACCTTTATGCTGACGATCTGCAGTTGTACCTCTCCTTCCGGTCCCAGGATGTATCTGAAACTGTAGACAGAGTGAATGAGGATTTGGAAAGGATCTCAGCTTGGTCCACAAGAAACTCCCTGGTCCTGAATCCTAGCAAGTCCAAGTATATTGTGATGGGATCTAGGGTATTCCTGAACAAAATGCTTGCTTGCAACCTGGACCTCAGGATTGATGGTTGTGGTGTGGAAAGAGTTCTGGAGGCTCGTAATCTAGGTGTAGTATTTGACGGGCAGCTGCATTTTGAAGCGCACATTTTGGAGGCTGTGCGCAACTGCTTCTACCGACTCAAGTTACTGTATCGTATCCCTCCCTACATTAGTGTGGATATGCGTGTCATGCTGTGCGAGTCACTTGTTCTATCCAAGCTGAATTACGCTGACACTGTATGGGGCGTGCATTCTCGGTAGAAGCGAAAGGCTGATTCAGCGGGTGCAGAATGCTTGTGCAAGATTCTGCTACAATGTTCCACCACGCTCCCACATCACTCCTTTTCTCAATAAGGGTAATTTGATGAGAATGTCAGCACGCAGAAAGCTTCACCTGGCTACCCTACTCTTTGGCACAATTCTCACTAAGAAACCAGATTATTTATATAAGAAACTGTCTTGGTCACGTGATGTTAACAAAATTAAAACAAGAGCATCTTCTTACCTCATGTTAGCCTCATCGCATAGAACTGCTGCATTCCGTGGTAGTTTCAAATTCGCTGCCTCCCGTTGCTGGAACGACTTGCCACCTCCTTTTCGTGCTATAAGGACAGTTGGTACTTTTAGATTGAAATTCAAACAGCATTTACTGCAGCTTCAAAAAGATACCAAACTCTGAACTTACCCTTGATGTGCACGCAGCTAGCATTGGTGGTCCGAGCGTTTGGCAGCGATTGTTCACTGAATGGGCACGCTCGCTTCTTGTTTTTGTGTTCGATAATTAATTAATTTAAATTATTGTTTTTGTTGATCCCTCGCTTTAACTTGCAGCATCTATGTACGAATTGTTATTGCTGGCCTACATATTGTTTTGTTTCGTTCGTTGTCTGTCATTTGTCTCTAGAATTTATAACACTGTCGTCATTAGTTCACTTCTATTTAGTTAATTTACTACCACATTCCACTTTTATAGAATATTCACTATAATACTGTTCCACTAGAAAGCCGTAATTTATACTGTATTTATTTTCGGCGCAGGCGTCCCTAAACTTGTCACAGCAATGCCACAGAGTGCTTCTGACATATAAGGCATAGACAAGTATTGAGGTTACGTCTGGCGCGGATTAAGAATGAATTATTTATTTTATTTGATAATATTTTAAATAATTATATATATTTAAATAATAAAATAGATTATTTATTTATTTATTACTGTGATTGCCCGTGACATCACAGCGGGCCCTATCAGAATACCAGCGCTGCGACATTTATTTTTTAAATGTCGTAGCATCATGCTGAGATAGGAGCCTTTTGGCCTCGTACAGGACTTTCTGTTTCATTTTTATTTTTGTTACTTTATTTTTTTATATAATTTGGTTTTGGTACCTATTTTTTTTTATATTTTTTTTATATAATTTGTTTTTTTTATTTTTGTTTGTGTTTAGTTTTATGATCTTCCTGTGCGAGTCGCAATAAATACTTTTTCTTTCTTTCTTTCTTTCTTTCTCTTTTGCAGAATAAAGATAGAATTAAGCCCGTCCCCACAGCAAAATACCGTAAGATATGATGCTATGGAAGTAACTAAAATAGACCAGCCTCGCGGTATCCACGTCTGTTAATTGACGGATTTTCCAAACGGCGTAAGCGCCTGAACTTAGCCGCCCTGCAAGTGATGTTGTTAGGTGAGAACCCCACTGCAGCTTTGAGTCAAGCGTGATCCCCAAGAAAACCGTATTTTGGACGAATTCAAGTATCTCCCTATTCAATTCAACGTGACAGTCACTACTTCTAACATTCGGTAAAGCGAATCTAATGCATTTCGTTTTTTTTCTCATTTAATACTAAATTATTTACAGTAAACCAATTGTGGACCATAAGCATAGCGTTATTTACGTCGTCAAGCTCCTGTGCACGTCTGCCTACTTTAAAAATCAGTGATGTGTCATCAGTAAATAACACCATTTGTGGTCGGGTTTTTAGTAAATGAGGTAAATCATTTATATACAGGGTATGTTTGACAGCCCTCCGCAAACTGATAGGGTGGCTTCAGTACATCATATTAAGATGACCGGTACATGAAATTCTTTCAGGAACATTAAGGGAATCCAAACAACCAGATTTGTTTTATTACCGCACACGCAATGTATCGTTACCGTGGCAAAACGCACGTAGCGGACGGCAGCGCAGCGAGCTTGAGCGAGGCTGCCCCCGGCCCCCGCGCGCTCCCCGGCGCACCTGGGCTGCGTCTTTTATTACGTTACGTTACGTTACATTGAAACGAGTGACAACGAGTACACACACGTACACAGATAAAAAAAATAAGTTAAAGAAAATAATTCTACCTTAGAATCGCTCCGGTCGTATGAGATACGGCTCGAAGTGACCTCCACCGAGGTGTTCACACACATTGGCACGGCGCAGGGTCTCCGCGTGTAAGCGGGGCAGCAAGGTGGGATCCTCATTGCAGCTGTAGCGTAGCTGCTGGAACACGTTCGTGATGCGTTCTCGCATTTCCTCCTCACTTGCACATGCACTCACAAACACTTTTTCCTTTACGTAGCCCCACAAAAAGAAGTCTAAAGTGCTCCGTTCATGCGCGCGGGAAGAAACACAGGCCCTAGGATTTTATTACCATAAATTCCTGCCCAGACGTTTACCGACGCGTTTGATGTCCGGTCTCTGGCATCTCGAATGGATTCGATTGCGACCAGTAATGCGCATTTCGACGATTCCACATACCGTTGCGCGTAAAAGTCGACTCGTCGGTCCATATCACATGGGCGATAAAATTATGATTTCGATCGTGTTCAGCTCGCAACCACCGGCAATACGCTACTCGATGATCACGATCACGAGGCAATAGGGCTTGGACCCTATGTATTACATAAGGCCGTTGCCGATCCCTTGAGAGAGTGTGAGACGCGGGCTCCATGATTCCGCCGCAATAATCGAGCTGCAGTGCGTGTTCCTAGGCGTGGATTTCGACGGACCAAGTCTAAAACCCTTTCTGTAATTATACCGCGAAGTGGTCTTCCGGCGCCTTCCTGATTGGGAACTATGGGCTGGTTATCTAGCACTCGTTGATAGGCATTGGTAATTATCCGGGAGTCTGATGGATGCCGACGGTCGGGATACCTATCAGTGTAAATTCGGAGGGCTTCCCTAGCATTTCCCCGAGCTTCCCCGTAGCACATCATCATTTCTCCATACTCACGCGCACTAAATGTAGCCATTTTTCACAACACAACAACAAAAAATTTACGAACGTAACACACACGAACCGAACGTGTCACAACGCGACTGCACGGGCGAACCGAATCGACATGCGCTTACGCACAATAGCGAGCGATACTGCCAGTGGCCAGTGCCAGTAAATTGCATGCTGCTCGCGATGCGACGACAAATGTTGCCAACTACACGAAAAATTTCGCACGAAATCTTGTGCAAAATTTTTTGTTTTTGCGCTACTTTTAATCATTTAATCATAAATGGATTAAAGTAGGCTGTCATTTTTCGTGGCGGACTGAAACGATTAATTTGTCAATCTAATTTAAATGTTATGTTAAGTAAAGTATGAGCAGTGCAAGTCCCGTGTAAGGTTAGGCTGCCATTGCAGAGGGCATAGGTTCGATTCCCGACTCTACTATCAATAGGTAGCTGTTGTAAAGCCATGTAAAAGCCCCTTGGGTGGCTTAGATACTGGTTCCAGTGATCACTTGAATAAAGAATTAATTAATTAATAAGATACGTGCCACAAATACTCAAGGGCACATTAAGTGCAGTTTTCGTTTAAAATTAGGTGCATAAAAAGATTTGCATAATTGATAAATGCAAATCTGTAATCTTAACTTATAAAAGAGGTTCTTAGGTTTAAGGTGAACCAAATTTGTTTTAACATTTTTTCTCACAAATTAAGGTACAATCGTGCAAATTTACTCTCTCTCTATTGGTTAGGAGGGAAGAGTAGCATGCGGCGAGTTCGATGTACTGTAGCTAGGCATAAAGTGAACAGCTGATTTCAAGCGTCGTTCGTTTTAGAGTATTTCAACATCCATTGCTGTTTTTTTTAATTCAGCTGTTTTATTTACATAAATGGAGTGTTGCATACAGAGAATGTAATTTTACATTGAAATAAAGGAATATCAGCAGAAAAAACGGCATATTTTTTTTTTTCCTGAGAAAATTTCCAGTGGGATATGATTCAGAATAAGGAGCTGAATCAATCCTGTGTGTTTGTGGAGGGCTGTCGATAACACCCTGTATACTAAAAATAGGAACGGCCCCAATATTGAGCCTTGCGGTACACCCATTTTGACTTTTAAACCCAATGAATTCACACCGTTTCTTTGAACTTGCTGAAATCTATCATTTAAATATGATTTTATTAACCTAAGAGCTAGTTAACCCAGTCCGTAATGCTCAAGTTTCAAAAGCAGTGTTTCGAAATTCACGCAGTCAAATGCCTTGGATAGGTCGTAAAAGATGCCTATTGCACCTTGTGCCTCTTCCTATGCGTTAAGTATGTGTTCTAATAAGGTGACACCGGCGTCAGCTGTACAACGTCCTTTGGTGAAACCATACTGTTGATCGTGTAGGATGTTGTTACGATTAAAATGATTGAGCATTTAATTTAACATTACTTTTTCAAACACCTTGCTGAAAACCGGCAAAACCGATACGGGTCTATAATTATTTGTGTCTTTGCTGTCCCTAGATTTGAAAAGTGCAATAACTTTACTGAACTTCATTAAATACGGGAATACTCCTTGATCTACACACAAATTAAATATTAAAGCTAAGTAGGGTGCAATTGTCTCAATAATGGACATGGATGACAAACTTTAGTAGACATGCACCACAGATCTTCGGTAATTTTGATCTTAAGTTGCTTTAATGCCTTTATAATGACTATGGGGTAAATATTATTTTTACAAGCTGACACTAATATATACTATATACAATTATATACAAGTATATAATACGAAAAAATATAGAAAAAGGCAGGAGCTCATCGGACATCAAAAAATTCGTCCGCATCACTGTCAATGGGATAAGTGCCCAAAAAGCTGGCAGCATTACCACGTTGGATGGCAATGCTGATTCTTTGGGCTAAAAATAGGCCAGCCTTGTGGTTACGTGAAGAGTCAACCAACCGCTTGGAGATGTCCCGAAAAATTCGATGAGCACTCGGACCCCAAGGCCCTAGTGTTTCAACCCCAAACGGCTTAAACATATAGCTCCCAAAAAGGTTGTTATATTTGCGCCGTTTGAGGTTTGCTCCTGTAGCAGCCGCCCCAGCATAGCCCACCGTGCTAGGAAGATGGGATGGCGCGAGGGTGTCAACACAGGTTGCATCCCACACCAAAGGCCTACCCAACTTCCAAGGCATTATGGTCATTCCATCGGGCCTCTTTCCATCGTCGCGTGCCAAGCCATTGGGTTCTAAAACAGCTGGCACCCCGGCGGAGACAAGAGCCCGACGGATGATGTCGTTAATGCTGGCGTGCCTTGCCATCCGTCCAGCGCTCTTGCTGCAGGATAGGCCATAGTGTCCGAGGCATTCGACTGCATCACCGCATTGACAGCGATGTGGAGCTCCGCAAGGAGCGCCCAGACGCAAACATGTAGCGAGCCGGAATGTGGTGTCACCCAGCATAGTGCCTATATTGGGTGACAATAGCGCCTGAAGCCAGAGGCCCGACTCCCATTCACCCACAGCCAGCAAGCGGGCACGCTCAGCAGTATTGGTGGACGTATTAATAAGTTTATTCCGTACCAACTTGCAGAGCGGCTCATCCCACTGTCTCTGGGAAGACGGGTTCTCGGGCTGAACCGTGTCCGGGCAAGCTACTTTCCAGGCGTTCACCGCGTCGGTCAAGCACGGCACTTCAGAGTCAACCTGAGCAGGAACCAAGATTCGTGTGGTTAACTTTTCGGTGCTGTGGACCGAGGATAGGAACGCGCGGTCGTCCAAAGCCACATTAAAAATGGATGTAAGAGTGCTGCGAATAATATGATCGATTTTGTCCAAAAGGTGTGGATGCTTCCATAAAGAGGAACAGCGGAGTAAATACATAAAATTTGGACCGAAACAACAGTATCTGATTAGGGTGAAAGCCGAATGTAAATTAATTTTAGAAAGTCTATCCGAAATATCGTTAAAATGTTTAATTTTTCCGTCAACAAATGGTGAAAAACTGACTTCTAAAATTGGGGAACCTAAGAGGTGCAATGAACTTTTTTCCAAAACTTTGATGTCAGGGGCTACTAAATTAAATTTCTGTATAGTCGATTGTCTGTCAGTATTGTCACAAATGTAAATTTCACATTTTCAGTTGTTGAGGTCAAGGCCGATGGATTGGAACTGCTGCTTTAGGAATTGAAGATCTTTTAGAACGGTGTCTACGTCACCTCCTAGTATTCCGTCATCTAAATACCACACATTGAATTTTGAATTTAGTTGTTGTATTATGGGATGGATAGCCAAACTGAAAATGACTGGCCCGAGAGGATCACCTTGTTGGCATCCGACTGCAGATTCTAAAACGTTCTCATCATATAATCATTTTGATGGGTGCCTGTAACACTGCCACATAAAATCATAAATTTCTGGTAACTCCTTTTTTTACTTCAGCCAACAAAGTATCCCTGTTAACAGAGTTGAAGGCGTTCTTAACGTCAACCATGAGGATGACCTCACCTTTACTGACATTTAAAAAACTAGATAGGGCATGTACGACAGCCTCGCAACCCCCTTTGGAACCAAAGCCAAGCTGTAGGGGCTGGAACTTGTTGGACAGAATGTCGGCGTACAATTTACAACATATTTTGGCTGCCGTACGTCTGTAGGTGCACCCAACGGCAATGGGACGAATGCCGCCGTCCCTCTTGCGTGGGGCACATAAATTGGCCCCGTACAAGGCATCGACGACGGCATCATTCACACTGCCGTTGAGCATCAGGTTAATTAGAGCCGCAAGCTCCTTCAAAAGCGACTCACCAGCTTCCCCGGCGCCTGAGCTCAATAAATCTTTTAAATGCTGAGGAGTCAGGCCGTCGAGGCCGCTGGCGGAACCACTTCGGAAGGAGCTCACGGCTGCAATCAGCTGGGAGGCAGTGACATGAAAAGGCGTTGAATCCGAGTCGAGAGGGGGGGGGGAGGGTAAGGTGAGACCATCCGCAGGCACCGGATGTTTACTCTCCAGGGCAGATAGGGTTTTTGGAGAGTAGGGCGCCACCACATCACTACTGAAAAGTAGCCTGGCCGCTCCCCTGATATCGCCGTCGCTTAATTTGGATTCTACATGTAAAGATAACCCTTTTCCTGAAAGGTTATTGAAAACAGGTAATTTTGGATCCAAAATAAGAGTCGAATTGTTGCAGTTGTCTTTAATTTGGGTTGTCAATGTTTTTTTAGTTGCCAAATTTTTTTGGACATGCAAAATCCTATAAGGGAAGGTGAGTAGTTGCTCTCAGGCACTTTCTAAGTTCTTCTGGGTCGCACGACGGAGACATCGAGCCAAACTCAATGCAACAGACCATCTCGCGCCCCGGGGAACTCTCTTTAATACTGGGGTCGAAATTTTTAATATTGCTAACGTTTTCCACAAAGTTTGATCTGGAGTTGTTGATGTTGGGGATGTGGGTGGGGGGCACAAAGGTACACTATGAGGTTTGTGAACCTTGACATAGTGTATGCGAAGCCCCCGTTCGCCTTTAAAGAAGCGTGGCTGGGATCAATGGGGACATCGAGTGATGTGGCAGGTTGACTGGCACTATTTCCGACGTCGCTACAGCCGGCATTTAGCATAAATATACTTACCCAAAAGAAAAATAACTATAAACACTATGAATGGGGTTAATATGTTTAAATTTAAATTTCACAGTACACGCTGAGACATTCGCTCTTAATAATTCTATAGCTAGTGCGGGCGAGGAATTTTAAGTTTCTGTAGTTTTAATTGGGATATTGGTAAAGAAAGTTGTAAATTCCTGAGCAACATCGATGTTATCGCTAATGAGACCGCGGGATGTGTTCAGTGTGTAATCAGTATTACGTGTTTTGTTCCTGTTCGTTTCATTGTTAATAATCTTCCAAACTGTCTTTATTTTATTGTCTGCTGATTTAACCATGTTACTAACGAATGAAGCTTTGCATGCTTTGCAGATATTTTTAAAAGTTTTAGAATAAGTAGCAACATACTTATTAAAAGTATCCGTGTATAAGTATACAGCCTAAAGCCATACAGTTCAAATAATCTTTCTCTACTTTTTCTGATTCTATTAGTTGCCCAGTCACTGAATAAAAACTTAGGGCAAATAGTTTTAGAGTTCTTCTTAAAATAATTATTGAACTCTGTTTGTACTAATGAAAATAATTCTTCATACAAAATATTACCATTAGTCATACTTAGGCCCTGAGCACTTAACTTACTATTTAAAGTTATATTAAACTTATTCAAATTACCCGATGTTATTGGTCTAGTTTGAATCTGCACTTTTTGTATTGGTGTGTTGGACTTAAAATACACAGTTTGACTGCTGTGATCAGAAGGGAGATAATTTACAATTATTTATGGCCTTCTCTAGATATTCGCAGCAACAGAAAACATTATCAATACATGTAGCAGTAGCTGTGGTTATTCATGTTGGTTCCAAAAACACATTTGACAGATTGAACTGCCCACACTATAGTTCTCATAATTAATCAGCATTTCATAATCTTTCAACCAGTGTTCAGTTATACAAATAATATCAAACATTGTTTTTTCTAAAAACAATTCAATTTCTAATAATTTGGAAGAAAAACCTTGAATATTTTGATGAAACAATTTCAAGGAATTCTGCTTAGCCCCTTTTTTTACACTTATCTAATTGAGAGCTAGAAGATACCTTGTTGGAGGTGAGATTGTTATTGGTACCTTCTGTTGTCTTACTGACTAGTTTAAACTATTGTTGCTAACCACCTTAATATTAGTATTATTACTAATTTTTATGGTGCCAATTACATCAGACTTCGACATACTACTTATGTCTGAGTTAATAATAAAAGCTAATAGTCCTGCTATTTGACGTCTAAAACTAATAGGCAGATAAGCTGTATCCCTAGTCGATTGGAATGTCTCAACAAAAGTGTTGGTGTCGAAAAATATGAGTTTGTCACTATAGTGATTAACTAATAAATGCATATGGTTATTTAGCATATGTATATAATAATTTTGCCTACTTGATAAGTGCTCAAAGTATGGGAAAGCACACAATATTATTTTCTGACAATTAATCTTCAAGATTTCAGTGAAACTGTCAGTGATGTCATCCATTTTTACCTTAGCACTGTTACCTACAAGTACAGAAATAATGGCATTTGGATCAAATTTATTGCTAGTTATTGATGACATTATCTCTTTGTAGGATTTCCCAGGCATACAATAATTAACAGCAGATTGACTCAGGTTGTTACTCAATAATTTACCTAACCCGCTCCCTAAACTATCTGCAAACATAACAGAACAACAACAAACTTTACTAGAAGAAGTGACAGCATAAGTCTCTGTCTGTGCTACTTGACATGAACCTTGTACAACATGTGGTGTATCTTGATCGGGGACACAGTCCCGAGGTCCTCCAGACTGGGACGGGTCCTCCGTTGCCTCAGGTTGGATAGCCTCAAGGTTGGATTCCCTTTGACAAGAACATTGAGTGGTGCTCAGAGTCATTGGGTCCACTCTACCTGCCTCATCATTACGCATTTCCACCAACTTGTTTGCAGCAAGGATGTGTTCCTTTGAACTGTGGCCCACCTCGCTACTTCCAAGTTGGTCGCAGTTACTTGACTATTTAGTATTTTTAGGACTGACTTCCATATAACTCTAATCACTTTTGAGTTAGAGTCATTTTTACTCATATTGCTCGTTTTATTTATTTATGTTTTGGACGCCATATTGTTGTTATGAGACACACAGAGCCACGAGCTTCAAAATTTATAACTAAAATCTAGAATCTGACGTTTCATTTCACGATGTTTTACAAAACCTCTAATCGTTAACCCAAAAGGGTCACCCTCTATAAAAGAAATTAATCAAGGACTCTGGTTATAATAACCACTTGAGCAAAGAAATAACCGTAATGTTTTTTTATGCCATAGAGTGACGCACACGCTGCAAAATGTTGTTTGAATTTATTAATGCACCGTTGCTATGAATCTTTTCATGTTTTTTTTGGCTATTCTAAGATAATATTGATTAGTTTGTCAGATAAGGATACTCTAGTTTGAATGACGCTGTTTAAGGCCTAGGTCGGCTACAGTTCTTTTGCGTCGGTGCGTATGACGGTCGCGTTCCTCATTTATATGGTAATTAATTTTGAAGTTCGCCACTGCTATTAAATACTTTTAGAGATGTGCGTTTTTTTTTAATCTCAGCATATAGCCTTCATGCCTTTGTATGCCTAAAATGTCAAATATACATATGCAGTTTACGTTAAAAACCTCAATGTCATAACACTTATTATGTATTATTTTCAGGGCTTAAGTTTGGCATCCCTCCAAGGTCTGCAAGGCATCCAGGGTCTGCAGAACGTTCAAGTCCAGATCCCGGGTTTGGCGGCACCGATATCGTTATCACTGAACGTGTCGGGCGCGCCCAGTGGTCTGCTCGTGTCGGTTCCACCTACAACCTCCGTCGTGCTCACCAATCAGCCTTCGGTGCTCTCTTTGCCTATAGGTAAGAAGTCGATTTTCTTTTATAAAAAAATGTTGTCACGCTACCTGCTCGGTAATGTCAAATTATATATCATGCAAACCTAACCTAAAGTTAGTCATAATAGCTCAGGGTTCTAGCCGGGCAATAATATTGTACTGAATTTTATTACACACATCAACACCGTCTAGGGATATTTTGTATAAAGTTATTAAACTCAAAAAATACTGGCCAGTTTTAAATTCATTTGAAGAAAGCTTATTTTGTAAACCTTTTTGAACGATTCTAAATTTGAATTTGAAAAAATAAATTAAAAACAAAAGACTTACGCGGCATAATGGTAGCGAAGTCCGAAGGTTTCATTTACCTACAGTAGTTTTTGCCTATTTTTTTGTGTCAAATTTAAGTTTTATAACAAGTTATCGGTTAATTTCGAATTAATGTTATTGTGTGCATCATGCAGCGGCGCCATTTAACGAGAGAGGAATTGTTAAGGGCAGTAGGCATGCTCCAAACTGGGGCTACTCAACGGAGTATTGCCGAGGAGATTGGAACAAGACAAAACGTGATATCAAGGTTATGGTCACGTTATCGTGCTACTGGTGATGTGGCTGAAAGACACCCCCCAGGCGGGAAGCGCATTACCACTCAACGACAATACCGATTTTTGCAAGTTGCCGCGAGAAGACAACCAAATGTTACGGCCATGCAGTTGGTTCAGAGGCTCCAGTCAGAGCACCAGTTGCTTGTGAGTGACCAAACTGTGAGGAGAAGGCTGCATGAAGCTAACCTTAATGCTCGCAGACCGCTTCATACTCCAGCACTACGCCGAGGAAATCGTGGACGACGACTAGAGTGGGCTCGTGAAAATTTGCTCTGGGAAGATAACCAGTGGTCTGTAGTGCTGTTTACCGATGAGTCCCGGTTCGGTTTCCATCCCGATACACGTAGAGTACGTGTTTGGCGAGTACCTGGTCGTGAGAGCCGTCTGCAACATCCTCAGGAAGTCTATTCATACCACGGCGGGACAATTATGGTTTGGGCGGGAATTCGTGTTGGTGGAAGAACCGACCTCGTTTGGATCAGAAACACCATGACGGCTGAAAAATACCGTAACGAGATGCTAGTACCAATAATCTACCCCCATCGACTACAAATGGGCCAAGAATTCACGCTCATGCACGATAACGCCCGTCCGCACACAGCGAGAGTGGTGACGAGCTGGTTGCAGGAGCACGACGTATCGGTCTTAGGCTGGCCCGCTCAATCGCCTGACCTAAACCCGATAGAACATGCGTGGGACATGCTCCAAAGAAGGGCTTTGAGCAATTTCCCTGCAAACATTGCGACAGAAGAGCAACTTTTTTTGCATCTTAGCCGGACTTGGGACAATATACCGCAGCAAGAGTTGGATAACTTAATCCAAAGCATGAAAAACCGTTGCAGGACCGTTATTAACGTCATGGGGTGTTTTACTGACTACTGATTTTTCACATAACTGTTAAAAACAGATTAATTTTTCCTTATTTTTCACTTTTTCTTGAGAAACACATTCATTGTTAGTTTTACCATTATTTCACGTTTTTTCTTTATTTGAATAAAAATTTGTTTACGCAAAAAAAAATAGTTTTCTTTTATTCTGGAGTGTAGTCTGATAAACGGGCTTTATAAAAATATATGCATGTTGTATGTTATTTATAATAAATTTTGAGTAAATTGAGTAAATCCAAAATATCCCTAGACAGTGTTGATGTGTGTATATCCATTTTATGGTCACTAATCTCGGAACAAAGAAATGTCACTGCCAAAGTGTTTTTGAGTTTCAGGGGTAGTCAACATTTCTCTAGTCATTATAGTTACCTAATGTTATTAAATTTCGTGCTTCTGAAATCACGCTGAAGCGGCGTCTCAAAATCAAACATTTTATAGCCTAAGGTCTTGTCGTAAACTAATGAAAACAAAAGATCAATCACCTAAGAATAGACCTAACGACCAATATTGATCTTCAGACACAGATAGAATATCCTTTTTGGTCGACGGCCCTAGCTGACATACATAGTAGGTACGTCTATTTTTTTTACGCGTAAACACGATTTTAGGCAACAACAAAATAAACAAAAACGTAAAATACAACAACTTAAAACTCACGACAAACTTCAGAAACCGAATGACTCCGAATATCCAGAACAAAACGGCGACCAATACGTACGCCTATTTAAATCGATTATTCTTTTGTTTAGAAGGTAAATCATTTTATAAGTAGAAAATAATAAATGAAAGTTCAAATGTTTAGAGCTTCTGCCTTATTGCCATTATCATAAAAATAATTTGCACGATTTTATTTCAGAGTTATAATTTATTCTTGGATCGTAGTTTACGTAACTTTAAAGCTGAAAGCTGTGTGCATTATTATATTTTACCGGTTTAAGATATGCCTACAATTTAACACTATATTATAGTACTTTTCTTCAAACTACATAATTGAGGTTATTATTTCAAATTGGCAACACCTTTGTTTATATTTTTGATCCCTAATTCCATTTCCGAGATTAATGTGATTTGACCTTGGAACTTTAACTAAAATTTCGTATATTTTTATACGAAATGTTAGTTGATCTTCCAAAGTCATTCGATGATGATTCGAATTGTTTGATTTTTTTATAGTGATTCCTATTTCAAATTTTTAAATTAGAAATACGAATGGCTCTTTATTACCTCGCAGAAGGTGTGCAAAATGAAGCGAAGTGAAGATGAAATTAAGCTTTTTTTTTAAATTGCCTGTATAATTATTCACAACCAGTCGATACGCTTCCGTGCGGAATTGAATCCAATGAATGTTATCGAAGGAGTTCTCGAAATGTTTCACACAACAGTGTTGTAAATAACTATGCTGGTCCGGATTTCGGGGTTAATAGTAATTTTAAAATCTATGGAAATATGCACTATGCAGGCAACAGGCTGGAGGGCAATTCTCGTATTTTTAAGAACATTCACAGTCTGATCTGTCTCAATCTGTCAAAACGCTTCTAATTTCTCTACTATTTTGACAAGTTTTTGACATTAATCGTCGCTGAGATGAGATTGCGACTAGATTTTGAACGTTTTGAATTACGAGAATTGGCCTTCTGATGTCCGCTGCCGATGCAGATTTTTCCATTTTTTTATGTGAAACATCTAATGCGGCCTGACCTCGCCACGCGCTCGTAACTCCGCAACTCTCTTCCTACTTAGCTCGGCGATCCCCCCGTCTCGTCGCCCTGATTTCAAATAGTTTCGACGTTTCACATCTGCCAGGCGCCTCGCGACTTCTCAATATTTTCGCTTGCGGTCTTGTCGGTCGAGTGTATGCAAGGTATTTTTTTCATAATTCCAGCGCAACTGATGTCGGGCGGCGTGAAGGGCCAGGTGCGCGGCGCGGGCGTGCAGGTGGTGCGCGCGCGCCCCGCGCCCCGCGCCGCGCGCCCCGCGCCGCCCGCCGCGCCGCCCGCCGCGCGCCCCGCCGCGCCGCCCGCCGCGCCCGCCGCCGCGCCACCCGCCATGCCCGCGCCCGCCAGCTCGGCGCAGGCCGGTCAGTACACACTTTTCTAGCTTACGATGGAGGAGTGCTTGCATCACTAATCACTAAACGCGCCTAGCACTAAACATGCAAGCATGTCAAGTTTAGGTTCCCGTCCTACAGTATAATCAATGTAATCATGCAGTTGACTCCTAAGCGCTGATCAGGGGACCTACTACATATTATCATTTGTCATCATCATGGACACCTGATGTCCGGAGCGAGTCCAGTCGCTGCACCGCACATGGTTCATAATCGCTAGACACTGCATGACACTTCACTTTTCTTCTAACATTGACCTACTAAAAAACTGTGTGGTAAGCCCCTCCGGCAATCTTATACAATTTTGTGTGCTCGTGCTTTCTTAGAATACCTCAATAGGTATTCTAAGAAAGCCTTGTCAATACAAGGATTTTACATTATTTATAATGTTTAACGAGAACAATGTATCGCAGGTACGACTCAATTCATAAGCCAGGCGCAAGCACAAGCGCTCAGCGCGCAGCAAGTGAGGCGAAAATCGAACGCGGACAGTTCGTAGTGACGTCATGCGCGTTAGTGAAATATACTGTAAATATTAATCCTAGCTAAATTATTGTAACGTTAGTAACATAGTGACCAGTGCCGTGCAGTATACACGCTGTGATCCACATACGTACCCCAGCGGCCATTTTAAAACACCGATATTCGAGAAATAGACTTAACTTAGATATGTGCGTGTATGCAATAGTTGAAATATGGTTGTTTTATTGATACGTCACGCAGTTGTTATTACTCCTGTTAGAAATAACATTGGTTAAGCTACGGTCTGCCAATACCGTAAATGTTTTCTAATACATAACTAGTTTCAATATAAAATCTATTTAAGTAGTATCCTCAATGTTGCTATATTCAATACAATAACGTCTGAAACAACGACTGAATTTTTATAAAGTAGCAATGTTATTTCATGCAATTATAGCTTATTGATAGCTAATATTAAATTTATCAGTTTTCATCACACTACATGTAAATGGTCAATACTTATCGCAGGTATTTGTTTTTAATCATGTCTTTGACAAATTTTATTTTATTTGAATTATTTATCATAATATACTATTTTCAATCATGTATTTTTATTATTTAAATGTCACAAATTATAATATTATGTATGAAATTGAACATAAATTTTAAATGCAACATTGAAAGTGATTGGATCATGACATGAATTGTGAGTAAAGTTAAAAGTGTTACTACATAGTGAAATAAGATTGTTGATAATCCGGATATTATTATCTTAGTAAAGATTTTATTTTGTGGTTGGTATTATTGGCTGTATATAAACGTTGTTAGAAAGTTTGTTAGTAAAACAACTAGAACAGCACACAGGACGATTAAATATACAGTAAAATAAATCATAACCTCCCTGGTTATGATTATGTGTGGTGATCCCTGACTAACATCCACACTGTAGAAAATTTGCGTAAATCAGTATTAATAAGAATTAAATCACTGTTCGCATGACAACCTAGTACTGACGTTTTTGGAACTTAATGAAGTACAATACTTTGCAGTGATTCATGAATCTGTGTTAAATAAGTTGTAAATATGTATTATATTAGTTTCGTGTAAGCATCACAGCTATCGATAGTTGGAATGTTAGAATGTTGATTTTATGTTTTCTGTATGTTGGTGTAATATAGGGTATGTGAATAGTATTGAAATTTGTTTTGGTATGTGTTATAGAAATCGTTACCGGGTTTCGTAGATTTCAGATTACCGCTCTGTATAAATGTATTTATTATTACTTTGAAATGAGAATTGATTTATAGTTTGATTGCGGAATGAGTAAATAACAGAATCGGTTCATTTTCATTTAGGTATCTATACATATTATAAATGAAAGTCGCTTTTTGTGTTGTTTGTTGCGGGTTGGTGGATAGCTTTTTTGCTACTGAGCAAGAATTCATTAATAAGCGGATGGCTTATTATGGCTATATTTATGTGTGAATGTAACTGAAATCTATGAAACAATTTTAGCAATTAACGAATATAATCTAACAATGCAATGTAGGTGTTTGATGTATTGGAACTGATAGTGTTCGATATCTTGCACTTATGAGATTATCATTATCTTCTTCCAAGTGTTCTAGACGCGATGGTCGATTTTATTTTAAGGAACTAACGAGGTAGTTGATATGAGCAGTTTATTCAGCCATGTCTTGGCATGCTTCTGGTTTCAGAGATTAACAGTACATAATATTGGTAATTATTGAAGATATGTTGATATCTGCCCATTACACTTGATCTAACGCTTGAAAAGATTGTCACATGTATGAAATTCGGTCAGTATGTAAATAATATAGAGGTTTGTAATTTGAAATATGTGTGGCTTTAATTAATAATTAATACTAAATTACATTTTGCCTGGATAAAGTAGGGTTTGTCGTGCATTGTGTACTCTATGGTGCACTGGGCAGCTATCAATCAAGGATTGTCTGTTTTCTGCATGTCTTCGCCACTACTATTAATAGAGAAAAGGTTTTTTTGAATGAACGAAAGCAACCCTTATGAACTACGTCCCATTAGTTGTTCTATACTGTGTTACAATTACTGGTTATTGTTACATTTGCACACGCACAATCATTATGTTTATGTACTATATTAAATATAATGTTACCTGCCGAAATATTGCAATAGGCATACCATTTCATATATTTTATTATGTACAGTTATTATGTACTCGTACGTAGCGGTGTCGCTGTATTTACTATTTATTTTAGTTAACGAGATGTGTTCATACCGGCATTCTATGACATGCCTAGATAAGAGAACTATTTTGTTTTGTAGATATTTGTATTTCCTAGGTGTATGATAGATTGCGTGGACATATTTTGCTATTAACACAAATATTGCATAAGTCGAGGTGTAGATGAATAACTGTGCGTTTTGTTGATCTCATTTGTTTACGGACATGTAGCTCAATATGTAGACGATTGTAACATAAAGTTTATTTGAACATGTGAATGTAACTATAATTTAAGAAATAATAAAATAATTACTGTATATATTTTCGAAAGGAGATTTTTATAAATAAACAATATTACTCAGTTCGAGGTTGTATGAAGTTTTCAGTGTCAACTAGGTCGATTAAACTACATTGTAAATATTATTTTACTTTAGATGACATGTGATAATGCATTCAGAAGTTTATAACATAAATGGTGTACAATAAAATTTTTATGATTGCGTTGACATGGATTTTGTGTATAAAATTGATATTGTAAAAATTAACTTGAATACGTTGTTCAAAGATTGACGGTTCGAACATAAATAAATAACTTTTACACAAAGCATGCCTTTAATTTGATTCTTTAATATTTGTATGTGAAAATCTACGTTCAATCTAATCTACGTTCGCGATAACTTGCCAAACATGTAAACAAATATGATTTATTGGAAAATAACTTTAATTCCTACACAATAAAGTTCAGTTTACGCTGAAACTTCAAACATTCTTAAGACATTTTAAATAATGCTAATCACTCTGAAATAAACTGAATTGCCACTGAAGTAAGGTTGATATTTGTTTAACTTGAAATAACATAAGTTGGAAACGCAAATTGGAATAGACCTTACATGCTCACATGATCTGACCAAGATTATGTTTGGACTTTAAAAGAGACTGACCCTTGTGTTTGTTTCACCATTTCTTCTCAGCGGTATGGGAAATGTCGACTTCATCTAGCTTATTTTTTTATTTTATTATACGACGTGTAAAAGTTATTCCGTGATCCTATTTACAGAAAATACAAAAAATTTCATTTCATTTCAATAATTTCTCGTAGGTGCTTAAAAAAACGTTCCACTTTATGTCGCAATCTCATCTCAAAGTAACTCTCGTCAAGGTAACTATTTCTTTTCGGTTTTGTTTATCACCATACTAAGAAGGAGGGTTTTCAAAAAATTGCTGGGGGTTCACTAATCTGAAAAATAGGGCTTCAATAATCCAATCCATCCTCTCATTAAGTTTATTTCAAGAATTACATTAGGTAAACAAAACTGTTCGTAGGCTTTTTATAATAATTACTAAAGAAGCTTAATAGTGCAAGCTCCCCATCTCTTGATTACCTACAAAAGAGTTTAAAAAATATTATTTTCATTATATAGCTTCATTCCGTAAAAACTGGCGTTGTGGCAGAATTTTAATCACAAAACACGCCAACGTGTGACTGTTTTCTCACCACTCAGCCCGTGTTCTAATGTAAGCGATCATCAATGCGCGATCGTCGCGTTCCCCAGTAATGAGCGCCTTAAGTCGGCACCTCTGTCGCTGGTCGTCTCCCGCCGGGTTTCCACCGAGGACCCGGATACTCACCTGGCGGAGACAGACCGCCGGGCGTGGCGCTCCTGCTGACACCAATGCATTCACACATATAGGCAAGTTGCGTTACTGCCGCACTTGGCTTAGGCCAGGCCAGGCCTACATGGCCCCCCAACGAACGTGCTCGTATTATACCGCGGCTTTAAGGGTACGTAACCCGCCTGCGGCGCCCCTGATGGGAACATAGCGGCTGCACACAGATCGTCGCGTTCATTATGTTCGGCTAAAGCTGCGTACCCACTTGTAACAAACACGCCAACAATTCTTCCTACAAAGTGCACATGTTACGCATTATGTAGACGGGGATAAAATCACCGGTCAGATAATATTCAAAGTGAAAAGTCATTTATTAAACTGAACTAACTGATAAAAACTGATGAAAACTAGACTGAGAAAATATAGGCAGGCCCCTAAAACGCCTGCCCTCCCGCACTTCCTACTGCTTTAGCTGGGTAGAAGTAGCGCAACAAACGCTCCAGCAGTACAGCTGTCTATTCAGTTAGGAAAAACTGGATCTCTATACAATAATATGCAAAGTAATTAACATTACGAACTCCAAACAATAAATGAAATTATTTGCCATATGCCAGCTACCACACGCCAATATGCCAACAAAAACATTGAAAACTCAAGCAGAAATAAAAATTAAAAACTTAAGCAGAACTTAATTACTTACCTAAACAAAAGCCTTCAGCCATAAAGGGCGTGCCCGCTTACATCGCATATTTATACACTTTAAAATGAATATCTAACTATAAACATTTGACAAGTGTAATAGTAAATTGCGTCCCTAAAATCCCTGATGCTTGGGCCGTCTTTTTGAGTTTTTCGCAAAAATCTAGACGTCCTAGCGTGAAAGTAATAAAATTTTCAGCACCCCTTGTGATGTTTGTCTACAGATTGATGGATGACTTTAAATTGACCTTGACCGTGACCTTCGTCAAAAAGAGGAATCGCGAGTTGCGTCTTAAACACATAATGCGTACCTAACATGTTGTTCACTTTGTTGGGTGAGTTGTTGGTGTGTTTGTTACAAGTGGGGACGGCGACGCAGTTCCAAATGAGTGACAAAATGACCGCGATGATCACGTAATCTTTTGTGAATTCAAATTAAACTACAGTTTGGTTTGGTTAAAAAAGTATGCCTTTTTATTCTTTCAAATAGTCTTCATCTAAATTTATAAGAACATTGGACACAATGAAGCTTTTTTACCGATAAATAAGTATAAATAATTTCATATTCACATAAATCTTATTTATACATACATTACATTTATTTTTAATATCAGTCCTCTCAAAAGGTCCATTCTCTCCCTGCAAATTAAATTTTATTATTTACACAGCGATAGGGATTCGCATCTACCGTACATACATACATCAACAATTAACAATTAATAGAGACTATTTACAAAATATATTTTCACAAACACTCACACGATCATACTTCACCGTTTGCACACACCTATTTCACATTCACACCATTTGGCATATGGATGGCGGCACGTCACTAGCAGAGTTCGTCCCAGGCGAGCCACCAGGCCCCTCGGCAGTCCTCGCGCTTCCGCCGCCGGCGCTCGGCGCGGTCTGAGCGCTTCTTCACGAAGCGAATGTTGTACGGGTCTTCGGCTAGTTCTGGGTATCGTGCTACATCGTGCACGTACTCTCCTTCGTAGCCTGCTGCTGATCCAGCCTTCTGGATTTCATCTAATTCGGCTGCGGACCAGTCGAGTGATCCGCCAAGTCCGCTGCGTAACGCCTCACGCTCGCGGTGCCACGCTTTCCGCACGGCAGCCGCGCGCGCGTGGTGCAGCAGTCGTTGTCGCTCACGTTCCGCACTAGTGCCGTACCGTAAATTCACTATGCTTGTTTTTCCGTGTATTTTCACGTCCGCGTAAGAACGTCCTCCCTCGGCAACTTCGTGGAATGTCACATTCAATTTGCCTTGCATTCGTTTCAGTTGTTGTTTATCGTCTGCAGCACGCCAGGTATCTTCTTTTACGAAATAGAAGACGTCTTGTTGATCGCCATGAACAACGAATGAGAATGGCAGAAGATGGGATCGATTGAAAACTGAAGTATATACGTCGCGGTAGATAGCATTGGCCGACGGCACAGTGGTGACCACGGCGCGGCCGCGGGAGTTGCGCGACACTAGGATGCCGCGTCCGAACGGTGGCTCAGAGTCGGAACCGATGCGTTTTGGTGCCAGGTTCAAGGCATCAGTCTTGAGTGCCGACATAGCCGGTATCGATAGGCTTCTGAAGTCAGCTATCCTCTTGTTTGACATATGTGATAGGAAGCCTGATTCTATAGTGACTGTCGGAAGCAGAGACATGGCAGAAGGAAGGCCAGGGCTGGTGTCCGCCGGCGCGGTGCCCCACACCGGCCGACCTCGAGGGATGCTCGGCAGCACTGACCCGCCGGGTAGCTCGTCAGGGTAGAGCTGGGGTGCCAGGCTCTTTGTGTCATAGCCAAGCAACTTCAGCCACGATAGGTGATCTAGAATGGCAAAGTCAACAATAAGTACAAAAAAAACATTATTAGTAAATAGAATAGAATAATTAATTTTAGACATTAAAATTGAATAGAATTAGTTCTTCACCTGTTGGTTTTTTGTTCTGCGGCCGTACGTTAATAGGATCATTCCCATTGAATCTATAAAGGTGTAATTGAGTCGGGTTGTGTATTCTCTCGATGAGATTTTCCCACAATGGCGACATCCATTGTCCTATTAGAGGGTCGTAGACTTTTCCATTTGCCATATGGACTAATGATGTCACTTGATCCAATAGTCCTCCACAGAAGTCAACCGGAAGGTATAAGTATGGGTTCGAATCGTATACTATGTGGCCGTATGGAGATCTCATTATTTCTCTTATTCCTTCTCCGTATTGATTGAAAATCATCACTGGTGTTCCACATTGGTCTGTGGCGATGTAATATTTATGTCGAGCAACCTGAAACCAAGAGGAATTTTGATGATTAAAAACTTGTTAATATGAAATTAAAACATGTCTTGGCTGACTGATATATCGCTCTACATACCTGTGTATAGATGAGGTGACCTCTGTCGTCGTAGACTAGGGTCATGAATCTATTCTCACGTGGCGAATAAATATGGCTGACTTCATGAGGTCGGTCTTTATTTGTGTAGAAGAATTGAGTCACATTTCCAAAGTTGTCTTTTCTGGTAGAAAGCCTGAAAGAGAACAATAGTGTGTTAAATGATTTTTTTACTCACAAAAACACCAATTTCTCAAAAAAAATATTTGTTGTTTTTCACCGTACCTGTCGAGATGGTCATAAAAGTATCGAACATCAAATCTTCCTCGTTTTGTTGCTCTAATAAGAAGTCCTTTAGAGTTGTATTGGAATCTTTCTTCTCTCGCATTTTGGGATACCAGCCCTCGGCTATCATACCTGTATTGACCTTCGCCAAACTTGACAATGCGATCCATATCATTGTATTCCATTGGTATTGTATTGCCTCTGTAGGTAAGTGATAGCATATTACCGTTATCATCGTATCTAAAGCCCCATGGTTCTTGTGCCTCCACTCCTGTAAGCTGACCATCGCAGTCCCAAGTATAGTTCTTCACGTTTGTGTATGTATTGACACCTACATTTCTTGTATGTGTGCGAGTTTGAGATATTCTTCCATGTCTATCATAAGAAAACTCCATTCTAAATACTTCCATCCTGTGGATGTTCACAGTTACTTCCTTTTCTAAGAACTGGTCGTTAAGTAAACGAGAGAACATTGCAATTCCATCATATACTGAAGTTTCATTCCATTTCTGTTTCGATACAGTGAATTGACCTAGTATTTCAGGAGCACCGGTTTTGCTATTATAAACAATATGATGCGGAATTAGAGTTTGTCCACCAATCCTACCTTGGACGGAAGTAATTCTGTAATTGTTATCATATTCATAAATTATTTTCGCATTGCTTAGTCCAGTTTTGGCACCATAATCAAGTCTTTCTTCAGTGAGTAGCCCACCAGCGTAAGTTGACTCCCATCGGTAGTCTACGTCACGGTCAACATGTAATATTTCTGATGGCAGTCCACTCGTTTCTGCATAGTGTATTTGTGTTTGACCATCCCCATGAACCACTTCTGAAACTTTGTTAGTTGTAAAATAACGATAAACAACTCTGGCACCATCACCTGGGAATACAGTCTGAAGAAGCTCTCCTGTATGAGCGTAATGTTGCAAATACTTCTTCGAAGAACCAGGTGGAGCGTACGTGACTCTCAAAAATCCAATCGACGGTTGCACGCTAAACGAATGGTTCGATCCCGATGGTAAAATAACATGCGTCAACCCACCATCATCATCGTACTTGTATTTGAAACTTCTTTGACTGGCTAAGCTTATTTTGGAAACAAGATTGCCATCATTATAATAAATGAACTTAGTGCCGTCTTGTGGACTTGTTATCTCCGAAAGCATTCCATGTGGGTCATAGCTATAGCTTTCTTCACTGTCGCCCCATTTCCATCCGTTAATTCTATAGAATCTATCGTATGAAATATTGAGAGGAGCTCCGGCACCGTGAGGATCGAACGATAGTGGCAGCCCAGCGACATCGTAAGAAATTGTAAACAGTGGGTTTCTGTCAGCGTTGAAGAAAGTTTCACGGCTCTTGAACTGATCGAATTCAATTATAAGCACCCTGGAGTCGTTAACCCATATTTCTCTGTTCAAAGTCTGCTGTGGGTTTCGTACATCGCCCACTAAAGTGTATAAAGAGTACATGTTGTTTACTAGTGAATCTCCAAATGTAGTGGTCTGATGTGACCACATGTGTAGCATCTCAGCTTCTATAGGCAAGGCAGCTTCTAGTAATGGGTGCTTAGCAGCTGCAATGCTCTCGAATTTGCCTGCCCATGGTGTTTCGAGAAGTAAGGTATTGTTGGTATAGATTCTACCTTCAGTTATTTGTTTCCCATTATTTATAGTGATTTGCTTGAACGATTGTCCATGTAACACATATTCACATTTCTTGGCAACTCCTACGGGAATAGTGCTCGAGGGATTTGATACTGTGACAGCTAATCCATAATTCTTCGCGAGGCCGGATGTAATGTGAACTTGCTCACCAGAGGGCATTATGATTTTAGTTACTCTTCCAAGTTCGTCGTAATTGTAAATTACTGTATCGCCAGCCTAAAAGAAAATAATAACACATTGAGGATAAAGTCGTTGAATAAAGAAAAACAATATTCACACAGCAATAGTACCTACAACTTACCCCTGATCGACTGTTTAGTAATCCAGTACTAGCATCGTAATCAAATTCCATTTCGGTTGAACCCTTCTCAGCTATCCTGGTTAGGTAGCCAATTCCAGAAATCTTTAATTCGAGTTTATGGTCCTGTGTATTTTCGATAGAGCTAACAATATTGCTGTAATCCCTGAGTAATTGTATTTTATTCCCAGAGGCATCAGTAACTGTGGACAGTTTTCCGAAACTCGTGTTCTTTGAATACAAGAATGAATATCTAGTTTTTCCTGATGTCAAGTCTTTCGTGGTGATATGTTGACCGTAGCGGTTGAAAACGTATATTTCTGATGTGGGTGGATAAGGTATTCTGAATTCTCCGTTTTCGTCATGTGTTGGCAAGTAGTGTTTTAGCGCCAATATATGGAGAGATCCTGAAACAATAACATGGATTAGTAATTTGCTGTATTGACGGATAATCATATTTAAATATATTCCGTTTGATCTTATTTTAATTACCTTGGTCAACAACATTTAGAACTCCATCTGGGGTAACAGCAAGAGCAGAAATAGTTTGGAATTTAGCATTGGATGATAGTAATGTTTCCGTGCTTGTAGGAGGTTCGTCACCCGCGGCCACACTGAGTCTACATGGGCAGCCAGCATCATCTCTCGAATTCGTTGGCACAGCCGTCGCAGAAGCAGATGAATTGCATTCACAGCTTAATTCCTTCAAGTTCTCTTGAACTTTTCCTGCGAAGTGCATAATTTTACCAGATGGATCTATGGATTTTATAGCATTCGTTTTCTTAGAATCCGCTTCAGCCACATACAAGATTCCGCTTGGCGCAAAGGCTATCGCTAAAATTGTGCCTAAACTAGAATCTTCCCTAATATCAGTACTTGTGCGATTGCTGGGTTTCGTTACAGGTTTTCCATCGTTTCCTATACGACAATGTGATGGTTGGCCAGCCACTACTTTGATTTTCATATCAACTGTTAATTTCAGTATTATTCTGTCGTCTATAAAGTACAGAGATCCATCGAGTGGCGATAAGGCTACTCCTGTTGGCCATTGTAACTGTGCTTCATAGGGTGGGATTGCTCCTCGGCAGGGGACTGGTGACCAATGGTTGTGGTGACCGTGATGTCCCACAAGAGTGTGTATAATGCCATTTGGATCAACTGCTCGTATATTTGTGCCATCTGCAATATACATTGTCCTATCTGCTGCAATAGCAAGACCTGGAACAGAAAAATTAATTATATTATTTATACCGTTTAAGTCCAAATGAGGATAATTAAGTAAAGCTTCATATGCAAGATATTCTAATTTTGTGTTAATTTGTAAGTACCTTTGGGATGCGCTAATTTTGCCTTGATTGCTGGACCTTCATCACCACAATTGGAATCATCTCCAGGTACGCAACGGTCTCCGTTACCAACTACAGCCTCAGAATTTGTGGCCGGGTCTCGCACTTTTTCCAAAGCTATCACTCTTCGGACTTGGTGTCTCTCAGAGTCTGATATGTAAAGATATCCATCCGCTGGTGATATGCAGATATAATATTGATATGCAACTTGCGTAGTTCTGAAAATGAAAATAATTCTGTTAAAATCCTTATACCCTGTACAGTATGTTAATATGATAAACAGGAATTATTTGGTACCATCAGATCTAAAAATCTTTTGAAGTGGATACTTACTGTAATTGAAGCACGGTGGTAACAACGCCCTCAGGAGTGATACGCCTGACAAGATTGAAATCACCAACATACAGGGATCCGTCTGGACCTGAGGTTAGTGCTGTTGGAGTCAAGAGGCGAGCATCTGCTGCCTTGCCGTTGCAGTGGTCAGGACATTCCAAAGCTCGTTGAAGACCAGTTCCCATTACCACCTATAAAAGAGTGTACAGTATTTTTTAATAGGGATTCATTCAAGATGAATATGTAAATATACATTTGATGCAAGAAAAGTAGGTCCAATGACTTTATCTTGGTCGTTACCTGAACAGTTCTGGGGTATTGTTTCAAATGAAGTAGTGCCCCATCACCTTTCTGCAGAATGCCTTCATGGAAATTGTAATGATGGTGTATATCCAGTCCCCATCCTCCGATATCTGAGATGTCCACGTCGAAGCCGGCTAATGTTGCTGTTTGTGTCTCCCATACAATTGACGCACATGATGTGTACTCGTATCCTATTGATATTTTTGCTTGTGCTTGGCCGTATACCTGGAATGATAAGAATTGGAAATATTGGTACTAGAAGCGTAACGAATTTAACTCAGCTAGAAAGTACCTCAGTAACAAAAGCTTTATGCTGCCTTCAGACTTATTAAGAAGACAAAAACAACGATAACAACAGGATACGGCGAGAAATTGTTCTCATTCTCGTTCCTCGAGTGTTCTCGGGGCGTCTCGGCGAGTGCCTGGTGCAGTGCATTAAATTTTTTTGGGTCTTTTACCTTTTGTTTGTATACATTTCGTTTGTTCCACGCGAAGATATGAGTCAAGTCGGGATCAGCTTCGTAAGTATGGGTGTGCAATGAGCCTTCAATCTCAACGCGGACATGCACTCGGATGAGAGATGCTGGGACCACACGACGAGTTAGTTGGACGTGTACGCAAGATAGATAACCAGCAGATTGAGACGAGCGGTACGTCAGCTTCACCAATGAGCCAGGGATGCCGATAGATTCGCTTACAATCTGGAAATAGAAAATAAATTCTTTAGTCATACAGTCAGTTTATGAAGGCAAAATGGTGGCTGGTCCACATTCAAATGTCAACTGGTTCACGGGAAACCATGAGCGAAGTGACTGACCAGAACTTGGCGAATTTAATTAATTAATTTATTTTATTATTTATGTGCACACAGTAAAATACGAATACGGATATGATATAATTATAATATGAGTACAAAGGTACTGCTTATTTCTTAAGAAATTTCTTCCGGCAGACCTGCGAAAGGAGAAGTAAAAAAGAAAGCATCTAAGCTAGACGTTAAAGGGCTTATTGTTCCAGCTGTTCTTACCTGAGCCTCAGGGTATATGACGGTGGTAGTGGTAGCAGATGAGGCAGCGGGTGCTGCGAGTGGTGGCACTGCCACTACCTCAGGTCTTAGTCGCTCGTGGTCGTGTGCTGCGCAAGGTGGAGTTTCTGATTCCCACCATTGCGGCGTTGGCGACCAGCCGATGCGAGGTGGAGCCCTAGTGATTATGATTGGTTAGAAATTAGAGTAATTAAATAGAAGACCTTGCTTAGTTTAATTCTGAATGAAGTAGGTATCAAAAAGACGGAATTTTATGCGGCTAAGAATCAACTGACTCTTCAACCATAAAACATTATAAGAAACAGTTAGTTTTTTTTATGAGGGAATGATTAAGTAATCAACTGATTATTATATAAAAATGGTAAATAAAACACCAACACCCAAATATTAAAGAATATATTTCCACCACCTGTTAGTTAATATATCATTAACTAAAACCCTTCTCACCTGGGCGTTGGTACTTTCACATTGTCGTCACTAAGTTCCATTTGCACTGGGGGCAATACGACGATCTGATTCCATGGTACGAAGACTGTCTTCCTCAGCGGCTTAAACGGGGATCGCTGGAACTGCAGGGTCACAGCGCCTCCTCCATTCACCAACACGTCAAACCTGAATGACCGGCATATAACGTTTTAGATGGTCGTACGGATAGTGTCTGATAGGACAGAGTTCCTTTGGTTTGCCCTAGAAAAAGTAAGGGGAATGTTTTAGGAGGTAATTAGGTAACACGTTATATGCAAATTATCTCGTTCGAAGTAAAACAAATTCTCAGTTATAAACCTGGGTTCGTCTTGACCCCGTGTCTTTAGCCCTGCTAGACGATAAGGTGTCCTAAGCCTACCATTTAACACTCCTCAATAAACATTACTATAATAGACATGTTAACTTTAGTATGGCCCATAGGTTCTCAACCTTATTTTTCCCACCTTAAGAACCACTTTAAGAATATACTCGTATTTTTTTCTAGAGCCCCCCTATTTTTTTTTACGTATCGAGAATCTGGCGACATCGTCAAGATTATATTGAAACGTGTAATATTATATAGACGTTAAATAGGATATATAATTTTCTTTGGGTCTTTTATTACCCCCGGGACGTTATCGCCCACGTTGAGAACCTATGGTCTAGCCCTTGGATAATAGTTCAAAGGTCGAGTGGAAAGACGTAAATTTGATAAAAATGGAACAAAAGCGACATGAAGTTTCCAGTTTTTTTAACCAAATCCGACCATTTATCGTAAGTAGAGCAGTATTTTTTTTTAACTTGTGCATAACTTTTTAATAAATGAATAATTACATTATAGACTAAGAAAAACAGAATGAAAAAATCATAGAGACGCTGTTTAAAACCCACCCATAAGTTAGTTATCATCCTTTTTTATTCATAGAGTATCTACCTATATATAACCTCATTCCAAGAACTGCCGCAGTTTCGCCCAAAAAGTTACGCCTACGCCAACGTTACCCCTCATTACTTCAGTTTAGAATTTAATTGCATTAACTTCCCGATTAAGAGAGTAAATTCGAAAGTCATGTCCAGAATTTGTAAATAAGGAAATTCTGTGTAGGTCTATCTATCCCCACTTCAACCGGTACCTATTGCTAACAGAAATAAAACTCTACCGGAAAAAATACCAACTCTAGATTTACCTGATGACAATGCTAATTAATTTTAAACTACTTTGATCGGTCCTTCGAAGCATTTGGCCATCATTCTGATTATAATTTACTTAGTACTTTACTAGAAATATAGCCCTGTTCACCTCTCGGTACTAAATAATGTGTAAAACGCTCGTTAGTCCTAACACGATAAAACTGCAGTTAATAATGTAGAAATGCTGTAACAAGTACCGTTGGTCGGTACTCCTGTTCCGTTCCTACGTTTTAATGATCCCTTATAATATTTTTCTTGTCATTAATTTAAGCAACGCTGTACAATATTTTTTCACCTTTTTCTTTGTTTCTTTCGACCGTTTTTACCATTAATGAGAGTTTGTTATCGAAACGTGTTGAGTAGGGGTCTAGTTTGATGATCAGCATTTCCAAAAAAAAGAAAATAAATTGCGACTTTTTTCCCGTTAGATTTTTTTCAAACGTTTCGTGACGATATTTACGATCTTGCAAAGAAATAAAAAATTAAAGGTAGTGAACGTTTCTTGTTTATTTCGAAGAATGCTGAAATTCGTGCTTCATTACTGAAAATGCCATTAGGACAGTAAGCCAGGTAGCCTCGAACTTTCACTTCGTTGAATAGAACACCCGAGCTGATAAATAATTTATTGGTGCATTTAGGAAGTTACATACCTACCTACTTACTGATGCATTTTCTTGTTTATTAGTTCGGGAACCAAACTACATGTAAACAGTTACTGAGTTACGGTAATTGATTTTTAAAAGCTTAAACGTGACGCGTTATTTGATTACATCATGCTCACATGATACAGGTTTCGTTCCGCCGCCTAATTCGATTTCATACTTGATGCGTTTACGTACGTGCAAGAAATATCAAACACCGTGTCCGAAAATTAATGACGATCCTATACATATAACATAAATGTTTGTACAGATATTTGTTCAAATATCTCTGTTTGTCACGCAATGTTTAATTACTTTCTTTAAGACAATTTAGTTCCATGACTCATCGATCGTCGTGACTAATAGGATTCTTCTATTTTTTGACGTTATAAAGTTTACATTTAAACATTGTTTTGACATGGCAATTAATGCCCAGATAGCCCGAAATTATTTTATTTCTGTTCGTTTATTTACGCTGCGAGATAGTGGTGCTACGGTGATTCACCGTAATGAGCGCTTACGTATTTTCTCGTATTTTTCTTTAGGTGAAACAATTACGTTTAAATGTTTCTTAATGGGTGGAGTTTTCAAACGACTATAATTACTAAAATTCCTGGCTCTTGCTATAATGTCGGATGATACTTAATTGAAGTAAACATAACAATTAAAATTACTTAACGGTCTATCGTAGTCACACTGGCAGCTTTCAGTAGAAGCTATTAAAGAATGAGATTGTGAACAACTTGAATGCCAGGATAATGTAGGTATGTAATTAAGTGCAGACTAATTAATTTTTACTTCGACAGTAAAAAACATATTAAAAACTGTTCTTTAAAAGAACGTAAATGAAAAGGTAATTCCTCTAGAGTTGGCATAGCTTGTTTTTTCTACGTGATAGGCAAGGGAATTGGGTTCATGGGCCCATTTATTATTTTGATTCGTCAAGCTCAACAATAGTAACTTAACTTTGGAGTTTATAACTGAGAATTTGATTATTTCACTGTACTTCAATGTCGAAAACGTTACTTTTCGTCAAAAGCCAGTCTGAAGATCTCAAAGTAAAAAGAGTGCTAGGGTCAGAACAATTATATTTATTTCATTATTTACGAAAATCTGAACTGTATAAAAAACTATAGGGAAGAGCGACAGTTGGTCAAAAGGCGTTCGGAGGAACACCATAAACTTACCATATCATGTAGAATTGTCGACCCACTTACCAACCTTACGGCAATGAGGACTCTACGAAAACCTAACCAAAACAGTACAAGAATAAAGTATCACTTTGCTTTATTACTAACCATCCACCCTGTCTGGTAAGCGTGAATCCGAAGCGAGCCTCTCGATCCACGGAGACTCTGATGCCGATGATACCGAGGCCTTGGGGAGAGACCACCTGCCCCCGCATCACGGACACGCGGCTGCACAGACCAGCTCACGTCAGTTCGAGCCAGGAGCCACAGCACGCGGCATTCAGCGATACGGTTCACATAGAAGAACTAAGAGGCTATTGTCTCTAACGAAGTTGTGGGCTTTTATGAAGGGAAAATTGACTCTAGCAAACAGAAAAAAGAAAAAAAAAGAGTTGTTTATGGTAAGGGTTTTGGCACAAAAGTGGCTTTAGGTTTTTAAGACGTTAAAAAAAGGCTATGTTTAAAATTTGAGAAAAAATAAAATAGACCCTATTCCATGTTTGTGCATATCTATTTATTTTTCTTTGTTTAATGCGAAACAAGCTACTTTAAAACCTTGAATTTTTACGCATGGCTGAAATTTAGCAATAGCCCCTGATCTAAAAGATAGAAGACATAAAAATAATGTGTGAGCCGTATCGTTGAATGCACACCTTCGATCATAAAACTTTGAGCGAGGTCTCGTGCTTCATATTTCATAGTGTAAACGCTGTGAGAGTGAAGTAAAGTATGAAAATAATATCGAAAAATAAAATAAATAAGAAGTCTTAGCATTGCACATTCTCGTATTAGGATCAGCTAATTCTCTAGGACACATTTCTGTTTACATTTTATTTATAGATCCTCTAAATAGCCAATAAAATAAAATATTAATAAATTAAGTATCATAGAAAGTAACGTAAACGGAAATCTACCTAGAAAGGTATGTATGCATGTAACAGCTGCCACACAAACCATAGTCAATCAATTTTGTTATATTACTTCATGTCTGAATGTTCGGTTACATATTCATGAGAGATGAAATTGGTGCAAGAAATGTTCGCGAAATCATTAATTAATAAGTATTGAAATTGAAAGGATTATTTATTATTCGTTTTTGTTGTGAGGTTTGATTAAGGGCAAAATTATAAGGAAATATTTTGATGGAAAATGGTTTTCACTGCTTTATCCGCGTGAACTTAGTTTTACTTTTAATGTAGCTCTTGACTCGGGATACCCGGAGCGATTCTCCGCAGGGGGCGCAAAAAGCTTTAAAAATACGACGTGAAAACCGATATCAGAGCCAAAAATCTGTCCGCTGAAAGTGCACAAGGAAAATATCGACGTAAACGATCGGAAAACAACAAGCGATTAGGGTTGCTTTTAGTGTTAATTAAAATAACAATCAACTTGCATCATTGGTTTTTTAATTTTGTTTGTTACCAAGATTCAGCAAAACCCCTTGTTTCATAGATTGTGTTCATTACCTATGAGATGGTAGCAGAGTACCTACTGAATGTTTAATTCACTATCCAATTTGTTTATTATCTTGAATTTACTTTTGAATAGAAGACGGAGATAATACTTATCATTGACACAAAAACTAAATATCTAGACGCCAAAATACATTTTATTTAAATAAATCCAAATTCGTATAAAATGTGTAACATAAACCGCCAACGATATAATAACGTATTACTTTATTATCACGATTGCGTTTATGATTAATGTTAATGCAAGCGTCGTGGCTACATAAACGCGTTGATAAGCAAAAGCTCTTAGCTAAGCTTTACATATTTTTGTGTTATTATTAAAAATACATTTTTTTCCTCGAGAATTTATAAACTGAAATACATTGAGACGAAGGCATCCGAAAATATCATAAAATGTATTTGTGTAGGTAATATAAAACACTAAATAGGTTCAATCAACAAAAAGAAATAAAATATTTATTTATAAAGCTAAGTAGTAAAATATTTTTCTTATTTGTTACCAAGAACTACGTATTTAGCAATGCCACTTCTAAGAATATGATATCGTAAAAGTTTTCATCCTCTTCTTGTGTTTCCGCGAAGGCCGACAGTTAATGCCATATGATACGGTTATGAAAAATATACCTAAAAAGAAACATTGTAAGTTGATTTCCACCTCCCAAAATATTATCTGTAACAAGTTACAGGGCACTTTTAAATTATTATCATAACACACGTTTAGACTAACTAAGTAAAGTTGTATCTGAAAAGAGGACAAGTCATTAATAATTATTGTATGTTTCTGACGGTCATTATAAATTCAACATTATTTAATGGGTAGAAATTTCATTAAAACACATTAACAGTTGGTAGAATGAAAAACAACAAAAACTTAAAACAGTATCAAATACAACGCTTTAAGAAGTGTACTGTCCTTCAGACATCAAAATGCGGAAGATTCAGTTATAAATGCTGGTGCAGAGGCAGACAGTTCTGAAAGCGATGGAAGAAAATCGAGTAAAATACGTTCGTTGCACCAATTTCAAAGTGTAATAAAATGTCGTCGATGACTGATTAATGGAAGCGATGGTTGTAATGTACAATGTCGACAATTTTGCTATCGTATCGCTGTGAAGTAGTAGGAATACATTCAAATAAGTTGTGTTTTGGTTAGTTACAAAGGGTGAGGATCTAAACACATAAAGAGCTCGGGCGAAGGGTATGGGGTTGGTTAACAGATGAAAGACGCAGACAAAGGGTAAGGAACACATAAAAGGGTAAGTTTATTTGAAGCTTAATTTGCGTGTTCGCTGAAATTTTGCTCAATTGATAATATACAATTCGCGACGATTTGTATATTTTGCAAGCCCTACGCCTATCGATTGTGTTAAAAACGTTTTGCGTGAAAGCGTAAATGATTTTCCTAAGTTTCATATAGTATAACAAAATTATTCCATAGTATATATGTGAACTATAATATAAGCACAGTAGACGAGACAAATAAACAGTACAAAATACAATTGTGACTGCGGCAAATCATATTTGAAAAGAGACGCGGCGTTTGTGGACCGTCGGCGGCGCTTGATTTACGCTGAGATTGCGAGGATTTTGTCGCAGTCACACGAAAACATTCAAGACAAACATACAGATGTTACATACACATAGAGAATGAAACGAATACAGACAAAGGATTGAACGAAAAGTGAAAAAGCGTCAGTGGCACCGTCCGCGTGTCTGTTGTGGGACACGCGAAGGTCACCGGCATCACACTCATATGCAGGATTCGCAACAAAAGGGAAGAGGTGAACAGATACTGAACACTGAGGGGCGAGGGCGGGCTGACTGACACTTACCATGGTGTAAAGGAATTCCAGAACTCGCTAGGAGTGGCGGACACACGGCGGCACAGGGACACAGAAAGACAGGACAGATTACTACACAGATACCTACATCCCTCAGTGCAACCCCACCCCGGTTTTGCAACCGCTCCGGCCGATTGCACTCGTCTATATTGGTTAGCTTGCGTTTTAACACTGTATTTACTAATCAAAGTTCTGTTAATTACGAATCGATTCACAGACGAAGCCCGTTTGCATTAGAACAACCACCACTATTGATCGATAGGTAATATGCAATATGGTTCAATACAAATAAATTTAGAATAGTTGCAATTGCAGGTTGCACCAAAGATTGAATGTGGAGAGTAAACATGCTGGATGGTGAATGCATGGAGGAACCCGTCATGTGTCACGTGTACAAGGGCTGATGGAACAAAATGCCAGAACGCAATATAACCACTCTAGACTCTTGAACTTAAATAAAATAGTGAAGCGGCTCGTGTTTTAATGCAAACAAACTTTTAGAGGCGCTTTTGCATATTAAGCGAGGTGGGTTGACTACTTTTATTATTCAGTTTTGCTTTGTCTTTTTTTAAGAGATCGTTCGAAGTTTATTAACGCACACGGTATAAAGTAGGGCAAATAAAAACTTTAAGAATTGGTTTACCAACTTAGATCATGAAAGTCGCGTTTATGTTTTTTCTAATAGATCGTTATAAAAGTATTAAAGTAAGTCTTAGAGAAATTATATCAATTTAAACTTGTATGCTTATTTTTGTATCAAGATTGTAAGTACGTAGTGCTTTAAATAATGCTTTCATGATTCAAGTTTCTATTCTTTTACCTTATTTACTTATGTAAAGTTATTTTATTATTGTGAAGACAAACAAAACTGTTCGAAAGCTTTTGAGCGCTGATTTATTTCTAATTTCATTTTATTATTCATAATACGCTTTTGTTTTGTTTAGACAAACAGGTAGGGTTAGACACACACAAGGGATGAACATTAGACAATACACAACACATCGGATCTGGTGTGAAAAATAATAATAAAATACAAAAACTCATAAGTAAAATAATAAATTCAATTGTAAAACATAACCATGCTAGGATCGCAAACAATAAATCATAATTTTTACACGCGAGAAAACAGAGGAAAATCAAAACACTTCCACCAGATGAGAAAATAAATTGTAAGTTATAAAAGTATTTGAAGTTACCAATTAAATTAAAATAACCACACCAAATCCTCGGAGAGGTTTAGGAAGATGAGCGGGAATTATATGGTGAAGGTGCTAGTTCCTAAATAATTTTATGTCGTAATGAATTTTGTATCTTCTCCTTACGGTTATACATTACAGTACGGCGATGATATCACGGATCTAAAATCATTGTAAAGTGCAAATATAAATTATTCATGAATTGTGCAAAACCGACAGGTCAGTCCTAAACCAACTGGTGCAAAAGATATCGTTGTATTGTCTTTTAGTTTACTGATCCTAAAATAGTTAGTATTATGTAAGTACTAACGACATCTTTTACGTACATGAAGTGATTTGGTGTTTGTTAACATTTCAGACGTTTTGTTACACACTACTCACATACCTTTCTGAATATTCGTCCATGTGTGCGTAGCTCTGGACAGAGTTTTCTTCGATGAGGAATTTGACGCGCTGATAGAAGGACGCGGTGACAGAAGGCGGCTGTTTTCTGAGGAGTACTTCTACAGGATCGTTGGAAGCTAGGCACATGATGTGCTCGGCGCACTCAGGTCGACTGCAGCATTCCGAGTCGGAGCAGTCCGTCATGCCATCTTCAAAAGTGCAGCCATTGTCAAGTGACAGCCAATATGGTTTGTTTGGATTGTTTAAAATTTATCGGTCTTATTTTTGAGCCTATTTTCTGTAAAAGAGAGGCACTTACCTTCATCATTATCTTCGTTGTCGTTGCAAGAGAGTTCGAGTGCGATGGAACAGTCGGTGCCGGCCCAGCCGTCAGCGCAGGAACAGCGGTACACTCCATCTTCCAGAAGACATTGTCCATGGCGAGTACAGCCATTTGGACAACCAGCTGTGTACATTGATCAATTATTTAAGTGGTAGTGATAATGTTTTCCTGATCATAACACTTCCAAGTGCAATGCAACGTAGACTTCGATTATATTGTATTCATGGAATTAGAGTTGGTTTCAGAAATCAGATTTAGAAAAGTCGAAGATCCTTCAGTATTTTCAATATGTGCAGCATGAAACAAAGAACGTACGGTATTGAATACGAATGTTGCAACTTACGCAAAGTACAGTGTCGGCCATTCCATCCTTGTGTGCACACACACGTGCCATTCTTGCATTGTCCGTGGTCGTGACAGCGCGTGTCACAGGGTCGTTGGTCACACATGGAGCCGGTCCAGCCGTCATCGCATCGACACACGCCCTCGGCACACACACCGTGCGGCCCGCAGTCCAATGAACATACCACTATAAAGTAGAAATGCATTTAAAACGCCGATGTACAAGTAAGGCAACGTAATACTTTAAACTTGTTTGTGGCCATTACCTTGTGAGCAATCATCTCCGGTGTAAAGTGGGTCACAAACACATCTCCCCGCGTCTAGGTCGTACACGCCGCGTTGGGAACATGCGGGAAGACATCTTTGAACCCTCGCATCACGTTCACTGCAAGAGGCACCTCTCCATCCCGCGCGGCACACGCATCTACCACGCACACACGATCCGTGGCCACCGCAAGTTGGGTCAAGGCAGTCCTCTGAACATGAATAATAAGTCAGTATTTCTATTGATTTTCTTTACCACAACTTAAAATGTTGTTCTAGTTTTAAATATATATTACCTTCGTCGCACTTTTGGCCTTTCCATCCAGCCTTACAGTGGCAATGGCCGGCGATACATTGACCCCTTCCAGAACAGTCTGCCGGCTCACAGTCGTGTGCTGGAACGTCACATTCCGGGCCTTTCCACCCTTCCAAACAGTGACATACACCACCTGCATACGCGCCGTGCCCCGAACAAAGAACTGGGCATACACCTGCGAAAACAAATGTGAGTTATTATTTACGCACTTCTTTTCGAAGATAATAAATTCTCGTTTAATGAATATTTTCTACGTACTTTTTGAACAGTCGTGTCCTTCGTAGCCGTCCATACATTCGCATTTCCCGAGGTAGCATGACCCGTGACCCGAACAATCATCTGGACACGAGTTAGTGACTCCTTCCGCTTCAGAAACGATCATTTCAACATTGTGTGGCTGCAGTTCGTCATTGTATACAGATATAAACCATCTTCCTGTGTCGAGATATTGCAATATGCTTACGTTTACTCTCATATCCGTTGACCTTTTGCTTATCGTATGGTTCCATCTTTGCAGTGGGTTAATCGTGCTCAATAATGCATCCCAGTCGTTAAGGCTACTTTGAAACCGATTATCTCTGAACGGACTTCTTCTACGCCTTAGTCTGTGGTCGACCCTACCGCCTCGAATGAATTCTACAAAGTCGTATTGTGTTACGCTAGGAGCTACATTTCGCCTACCATATACGGCGAAATTAGCTCCCCAGGGAACTGTGAAGTTAAGGCTAACGTAGGCGGGCTGTTTGTTGCGGAATTCAGAACTCCAAAATTGGTATGCAGGTATAGTTGCACTGTGTAACTCGTCGAATTCTCTAACTTCTAACGCGGGTGACCAAGGCGGCGGAGCTGCTTGTTGCGCTTGTTGTGGTATTATTACTGATTCTAACGCTGCTTCCGCTGTAGTTGACCACCCGCCTAAAGACGAAGTTGATATTGATTCTGCAATGAAACGTGCGAAATCTTTTACATCCTCTTGAATATGTCGAAAGTACAAACATAAATCAGTACAAAATTAAAAATTATTTCTACTTACCGTCTGAAGGTGATGACGTTGATAAGGCATCCCTAATTCCTTGTGCATGTGTTACTGCTTTTACATCTTGTACCAGGATGCAATTTGAATTGTCTATATTACTTTTAATTGACGATAACGCTGCAACAAAGAAATGTTCATTTTAAAACAAAGTACCAAATCGTTAGTCGCATTTTTTATCAATAGAAAATAATTTCGGCGATCCAAATCTTTTCTCGAAGCCGGTCATCCAATTAAGTTTCCGTTAAGTTTGTTTCTTATCGATGGCTCACATCGATAATGCCCAGTAGCCGAGCAGTAATTCTATTAGAGTTCACACAGGCGTCGTTTGGGCGCAATGTGTTACGAAATGAGACACAATAAGAGATGTCATTTTAAAGTTTAAGAGGTATGAATGCAGGCTAGGCGACGTGATGTCCCGTCGAGTTTTAATTAAGCGAAGCACGGCTATGCTGCATTTCGTGGCGGTGTGACGGAGCGATTGGTTCCGCAGCCGCGGGCCGGGCTCAGCAAGCACGTAGGTGGCTCGACACCCAACCATTTCTTGTTCGGGAGAATGCTGTTGTCTCCTCATTATGCGACAGTTGCTGGCTATCGAATCGATCATAAAATGCCGCGCTACGCAATCTAATTGGATAATTCTTCACGGTGTTAACTAAGAAAAGCACAGGCTGAGATGACACGAGTCTTGACGAAATTACTATTTATTTGGAAGCTACTGAAGCATCAAATAAGATCTTATCGTTGTAATTTATTAGTCGAAAATATTTTTTTATAAAGCACTGAAATATGTATAGTAGGTACTTTCCCTTTTAATACTATGGTGGAATATTCAATGGAAACTGCAAGGGAGCCATTTAATGTCAGTAATGTAAGGAGAATTTATTGCGTTTATTTATTAGTTCAGTAAGAAGCTCACGATCGCTCAGGATTTGTGCTCGGATGGGGATGCAACGTTTATTTGTTTCGGAGCGTGCGCAGGATGTGCGCCTAATATGTCATGCGTTGCGTCAAGGGCAATATATCAATCCCTATAGACTTAATTGACGCAACCCAGATTTTGTTCCGGCTAATTAACATGTTCAGTAATTTGTCGAGAGACATGTGGTTATGGTTTTGTAGAGTCAATTTACTAATTAAATTTTATGTGTGACTATATGTCTGACACGATGTCAAGTGTTTGCAGCAACGTTCCATAAGTCGTCCAGAAAACCCCCGGCGGTGTCGGAGCAATTAAGTTATCTGGCCGGCCCAACAGTTGCCTATCTATCCCCAAGATTTACTCTCAGATAAGATCGCGAAACGTTGACGCCATTTGGCCGTTTGCGCTGAGGATTGGACAATTTAACTTTACTATACCGTGCTGAGGGTAGATAGTTCAATGACAATAACCTTTATCGGCTTAACAACCAATAGTTAAGCAGGCAATTTATATTCAGTGTTAATGCTACATGCGTATGTCGAGATGGATTTAAAATCATACTTCTAAAACGAGATATGTTATTGAGTTCAAAGACTTGAAGCATAAAACATGTCTAGTGCGTTGCCCCACATCAAATATTGATGGAATGGAGATAAATAGAATTCAACAAACAGTCATAAATATGAATAAAAACTTGAACGGTCATTGATGTTCGACAGGTTTGTTTAAATATAGTGTAGAGTAATGTAAGAGTTACCTACAACATAGAGCACTTTTATGAAAGCTAAACATGTTTTGAACGAACCCCAACCAACATCATATTCAGTTAGATAGAGCCCTACTCAGAAAATAATAACACACATCGTACACAATGTTTTCAGATAAACGAGCAAAGATGACGTAATTTCCTGGCAAGAAAATAAAATATGACAATGTGGTAAGTCGCGACTTTTCCCGATGATCCCTCGTAAAATCTATAAATTTTTTGTACTGAGCGGTGGCGGGGAAGAAACGGAGGGTGCTCGAGATGACGAGCTCGCCGGCCGATGCATGCGACGATTGTGTGCAGATGGACTATGTTTGCTATCTCCACTATTTTTCGAGTTAATACAATTTATTGTAATACGATTCAGCATAGATTGCATCGTGCGTTGGGGGAGCGAAACTCGTTTGATAGTGTCCCCGGGGACGGACGCGCCGTCGCACATTCTCGCATTAGTCACGTGATAAATCTTCCCGTGTTCATGTGTGCTGTCTCCTTTCATTACACGCACGATCTAATATCCCTGTCCCTGTTACTTGCGCATGTTAACTGTGTTCGCACGAGGTCGCGGTTTGTTTGCCCCATTTTCTCAGGGAAGACAAACAAATCCAAATTTTGATTACATCATCATAAAATCTTGTCATTAAATAAAGTTATGCTTCATGAAACTCGTTAGCTATGGGTATATATTGGCTTTGTTTATGAAATAACCGCGTGTTAGAGATTTTATGACACCCACTGAGTGGTCTTACAAACAGCGTATCCTGTGTGGGTAACTAAGCAGTATAAATCAGCAGGTATAATCGATACGTTAGTTCAATTAAAAAGGGTCTGTATAAAAAGATGGACAGTACCGGTTACAACAGGATGTAAAATGTTATGTTTAACTGTATTGCTAACAACTATGGATAATAATAACATAATACGATATTATTTTGTATAAATGAGTAAGTGGATAATACGTTAGTTTTACAAAATAAATCATAAATTAAGCTTTTGATACAACAGTTGTCCACGTTCTATTTTTTTATGTTGCCCTACATATATTTTAGCACGCTAAACAAAATAGTGGTTTGTTATTTGTATAACAGTATTATTTTTATAACAAAAGCATCACCGATCGCACAAACGTGCGCGCGAGCCACTTCAAAAGCGTTAACGCTCACAGAGCGAGCTTTATTAAAACATTTGGGGTCCTCACAATATTTTCAATTACATTAAAAAGTTGACGGTGCTGTTTGCCCCATTCATACACCATACACGTAATGAAGGGTGCAACAGATGGTTCACATTTTTTCATTACATCACTAAAACTACCGGCAAAAACCCGGAGATTTATGTCGGATTAATCTACAGACCCGGTTTTTATTTGATACAAATCCCGAACGCCAGGAGGCGTGTCCAAAAATATTTTATTGTTATTAAAAACTGAACTTTCATTCAAAGCTAGCTGGCTTTTCTTTTCTTTTTTTAACTATTTTACTTTCGACTTTATCGTCGAAAGTATAATAGTTAAATAGGTAGCGTTTAACAGATTCATTGGCTTCGATATTATCTTACGAGAATCTAAATGTGGTCATTTCGTGGCGTGTGTGTCGCCGTGTTAGAAAAATCGTATATCGTTTTGAAGTGGACAGGTCGCCGCTGCCATGGACTGCCATCGATAGGTGATATGCTACATGCTGCCTTATCGCGTCTGTATAATTTAACGGGTCTCTAAATGAAGTGAGATCCGATACGATAAGCCTCATTGACTTGAGACACCTTACATCCACTCAGTTCATTACATTACTTTCAAGAAGCATCGGTTGAATTTATTTTATTGAGTCTTTATATGAAACTGTGTGAGAATCTTGGCCTATATGAGGCGTTACGTTAGTGTCGTTTTAAATAGTAGTTATTGTTCCATAATATGAATAGTTTTAGTTAGAAACTTTGTTTTATTTGTAAAATTAATAAGTTTAATGGCAATTGACTTTCAGAAAGCAATGTCTTATTATTTTCTCCTGCCACATTAATACGATTTTTTTTTCCAAATGTGTGTTGAGCTTTTCATCTAACAATATCAATAATGCCTCACCTTAAACCCTATGCTACTACAGGTGTTGTGTGTTGTTGTGCTGTGCACAGTGTTCTACTTCAGTGCTCATAAGAGTAAGTTATGTATGTATGTAAGCAAGTTTTTGTTTCAGCTGAAGTAGAACGAGTTGCCGAAACTACAGTGAAGTTGTTAGCGGTTCACGTAGCGTGCTTCAAGCGTATTATTTAGTGTTTGCTCAAACTGTTTAATAGAACGCTGGCTTAACTTAAATTGAAACTATAGTTTAGACATTCGAGGAGCGTTTATAATTACTATTTTAAACGCTGATACGCTTCAAGTTTTTTGCAATTATTTCGTTATTGTATACTTCTGTATTTGAAAGTGCCTAGAAAAGCACGTTTAGCTGTTGGTCCCGGTTGTCATTTGTAAATCTTTGACAGACGTTACCAAAAATCTGATGATAACCAGTCTTACCATGCGGTATCATATTGCCCAGACACTGGGTTGTGGGGGTCAGATAGGGAGTCGATCCATGTAAAATACGGGTATTCAGCTGCATCCGGTTAGACTGGAAGCGGACCTCAACATAGTTGGGAAAGGCTATACAGATTGATACCTCTGTTTTTGAAAACTAGAGTACGAGTATCATGGATACTAAAGTATCTATAAAAAGACGCCTAATGGAGTAAGCAATACTATGAATGAAGATAATTGGACGTTTTAACTGTACAGTTTGGTTTACAAATAGAACGGAATAACAAAACTCTGATAGACTCAATGTTTATCTTTTACTTCCAGATCAGAATCTTTGATATAGAAGTTCAAAATTATCATTAACTTGAGTTATCAAAGATATCTAAAGCGAGTTTATTGAGATACACAAGTGTTATTGAAGCTATACAAATGTCCTTCAGTACAGGAAGCCATTTAATTCGGAATAAATGATCATTTAAGCCTCTAATTGAGTCGGTATTAGTACATAATTTGCCATCGCGGCCACCCTCCACTTTGAAAAGACTTCACTTGAAGGGAAATAAACAAAAGTAATTTCCCGACATTACGGCGAGTGAGCACTTTCAGTGTAAATGGCAATGCGGCTGTGCACCCAACGACATATTGTTTCTACGAATGTTCCACTGTTATACGGGATTCGCGTGACGTCGCCCGAGTAGGTGCAAGCCGTATACAAAGTCGTATGTATAAATATGTATAACCAGCGCGACTACCACTTGAATCGTTCTAACTTTGACTGTGTTTATGTCTTCCAACTTTAGTTGTTAAAAACGCCGTAAAAGAATTTGGAGTTCATTTATGTTCCTACTTAAGTAAACGTAATCTTTCTGTTATAGCTTTATTGCGAAGAACGGTATTGACTCTATGCTTAAGTATTTTTACTTAAACGAACTTAGAAATTCCTGGAACTCGAGTGGCTACATTTATACGACGCTTTAGCCGCACTTTATTTCCTTTTCTTATCCTGCCAAATAGCTCCACGACATTGACAGTAAAAACACATTTTTCCCTCACCCTCGTTAGGGTCGAATTTCGGAAATAACTTCTTTGAGAGTGCTTACGTCATTAATGGGAAACTGAACTCTTTTGTTCGAGTAGTGTTTCCGAGTAACTCGATAATTTAACCACGGAACAAAAGTTTAAATGTGTGAGTGTAAAATAGTACTGGGATGATTGTTTCAGTAATAACGAGTTACAAAGAATACACAGTCATTATCGTTCGAGTTGTTATATAGTAATTGCGAGGGCTCGGCATCGGCAGGGTAAATGTGTGTTCGAATATAGGCCAAAAGTATTGCGTCGTCGTCTGCGGCGGCGGCGGGCGCGACCCGTGACGGTTCATGTTATTTTGTGATGCCTCGTGTGCCTGCGGTTTGGGAGTGTTGCTGGTGATCACTTACAGATAATGGCCTACTTTTCTTGATTGTAACTGTACTTACCCATAAGTAATAGATCGATTTGTTTCACTTGTGTTGTAATACTAAAAGGCCGTAATGTTTTAGCTTCTTCGGTTAACTAAGCTCCTAACGAGGCTGCTTACAACATCAACAACTGTGGAAGGTCCTTTATGTAGCTCCGTGTCTTTCCATCGTTAGCGCAAAATGCTTTCGCTACATGTAGGTACATTTAGTACGGCAATAAGCATTACATGCAGTTGAGAGAATGTGCCATTCCATTAGATATAAAATGTAATGTATTGTTTTATTATACCGCAAGGAAGGGATTAGTTGTTCGTCGTTAAATCAAACAGGGATTTATTTTTGCGATTTATGAAGCATTTCGCATGTATAAATTATGATTGGTCGTTTGGCGGGTACCCGGTATGCAGGGATTGCGAGTGGCTGATGTATTCGTAGTGAAATAACATAGGACGTGGAAGTGTAAGATAATTTATAACGGCTGTAACATGGGCGCGCGGGCCCGAGGCACGCGGCGCGTTGCCTTACGTTAGGCGCATCATTTATATTTTTCTGATGTTTGTTTTGTTTTTTACGAACCTCTCTGTGGATGCCGGCTAAACAAAGAATGATAAAAGACTAATGGTCAACGTCTGTTTTCGTTGAAACATCAATGTTTAATCAACTCATTTGCATGCATGCAGTGAATATTTGAATTTATCACCTTCAGTAATCGAGTTCGGTGTGATGATGGAAATATTTTTCTATTATGATTTGGTCGTATAACGATAAATGAATAAAAGTATTTTTATGGTTGTTTTCCGTTAGCATGACTTTGGACAACACGAAATACGACTTTGATTGAAGTCGGAGTCGGTGTTTAAACAAGCATTTACGACGTATGATTACTGTATTCTATAGTTATAAAACGTGTTGAATTTACATGTGAAGGTAAACAAAGAAAATAAATAACTAAGTAAGTAGGTAAGCGCGGTACAAATGGAACTGATGTATGTACCTACCATTAAATAATACCCATTCCCTTTGTTCATTGGAAATGTTTAGTCCGCAAATAGGTTGCAATTTATAAAAGCAAAAGTAATGTTTGCTACTGTTCCAGTGCGAGTTAAGTCCGAGGGACTATATAATCTTGTGTAGCCCTCAAGGGCTATTCCTTTGTCGGTTTCCAATCATACAGTACGAGAACTAGCCCCTTAATTGGATGGAATCCCGCTTCAGGCACGATTCGGCATTAAGGGGATAAAAGCATACGAGTGCAATTTTACATTGCTTTGTAATCTGGTAAAACAATCAGATTGCGAGCTCGCAGGATTAGGCTCAGACATGTAATAACGTTAATAGTTTTAGTCTGAATTTGTATTTGAAATAGAAATTGGAATGGTGGGCAATATTTTTGATAGGACAACAAAGGCATCGCCACCACCAACATTTTGCGGTATTGTTTAACCACAGTCGGCGGATCCATACCTAAATTAAATTACCTATGTAACGAACGTGGGAGTCAGTTTTACTAAAAGGCTTGCCGATAGCTATGGGTTAAATAACGATTGATTTTATTTTTGTAATATTGAAATGGTTTTAACCCACATGGCGTCATTATAGTTACAATAAACTTTTGTCTCTGACATCCCAACTCCAAACGAAGGCCGTACACTAACGATAATGGATTGTGAAAGAATAATGTTATGAATATTCTAATCGGCATTCCGAGCGAGTTAATAAAAATACTGTCTTAACGAGAGTCCCGTACATCCCGCTGTGATTTAAGAAACAAAGATGTATCGTCACTGTAACTCGTCGTTGGATATTTCAATATTAAAGACAGCCTACACGGAGTTAGTTTAACTGTCGAGTTAAAATTGTCGTTCGAAGTTGGAGTTCGTTAACTGTAGACTTTGATAAATGTAGATTAAGCTCGCAGTTTCCCTACAATTGTATGTATAATGTATTACGGATACTTGAGACTTAACAATAAATTTCAAAGAACGACGAATAACTATAAGTCCGCCTGCTCATAAGAATCAGGCCGCAACTTTTCAATCAAACTTAAGTACAGTAGTTATAAGTTTTCGAAGTTGGGAATTGCAACAAGCTTCTTACTTAATGGACGTAGAATGCATGAATTGCATAATTTTGTTCATGATACTTACAAACCTTCGAGATTCTAATAAAGATAGGAAAGGCACTCGATTAATTTGATTAAAATACACATATTTGAGATGTTATGTGGTGATATTTTTAAAGTCGGTTTATACAAAGTCATTTGCCTGCCTACATGAGAAATGTAAACGTGGGAAAAAACAGACGTGATCTTTGAACGATCGCAAATTGAAAATCCGTGAGATTGTGAGTCAGATTTTGTAGGATTGCAATCCTTTATTGGAATACTGTTATCTCTAACTCTGTACCGAGTTATATTTGAGCTGCCTCATTAAATTATACTAGTTCGCGTCTACATTTATTGACTGGAGCATGTTATGCTTAAATTCATTCTATGTAGAAAGTGAGCCCTCGACAAACACACATAACTTAAATCTCATATCAGGAGATACTCAAGAACACCTAATAACATTGACCATTCTTAATAGTGACTAAGGGACAGTGTCAAGTGGGTAGCCACAATCTCTTGTGTGCTTATAACAATATGCTCCTTATGTGTCAGTTTGCCAGGAGTGGATCATTTTGAGCTGATGGGGTCATAATGATTATGATTATAATATTCGAATAGAAACCAGAAACCTGTCAGTGTGCTGGTTTCTGGTAAAAGAGACTAATAAATAACCTGAAAAAAAACATGACTTCAAGTCTGTAGCTATTCCCCGATGAGAGTTAGGAAAAGCTTTTCCACAGTTGTAAAGGTGTACATATACTAAACCTATATTCCAAGTCCTATTGCCAGCAATCCGGCACAAACCCACAAAAACCTTTCAATAAAATAACTTACCTATAAAGTAGGCGAGCATCGCCGCTAAGATGACGCAGAGGCATATCATGGCGATGGCGAGGCACTTCCACGTGCATCTGTGTTGGCACCGCTTGTCTATGTGGAACCGCGAGGGCGAGTACACTGGGACGGGGCTCGGCTGACTGGCCCGCAGCGGGAACACCGGCATCACCAGCGGCTGGTTCGCCAGCTGGCAGTGGCCGCTGCCCAGCGTGCCACCCATCCCGCTCGACATCGGCGCGCCGCCCAATCTGTGACACAATATACTGGATTTAAAGCTAAAGTCGACTGTCGAAGACCTCGAAAATGGGATTGGGAGGAAATAGTCGAGAGGATCCTGGAAACAAAATAATTTATGCAAATCTTGGCTTTCAATGAGCGTTTAGTTCTACGCTTTAAAAACCACCTCAATATCTTTTTCCCTGAAAACATTCTTGACCCATAATAAAGGTAGAGTCGATAATTTTGTTGTATGAGATGCTGAGTCTTTTAAACATAAAAACAACAAGAGTTCTTAATACTTTTCTCCAATATTGTTTGTTTATTTAAAACTTCGTGGCCTCTGGGATCCGTAAACAAGGATGACGTTTATTAATTGGGTATTTGGAATAAGGTCAATTTTAAACTTTGCTGCTGCTACTATCAACTTTCAGGAGTGAAACAGATGAAAAAACACAAATAATATGTCAAAAGTTTTACAAGTAGGTGACCCAGATGTCAGGTGTAAATTGAAAACGTTGGAATTATATTCCGTAACTTTATTAAATGTATAAAAAATCAAGTTTCCGTTGATAGCAGGTAGATGAGACCTCGTATCGATGTCGTAACATGTTATGACCAACTGTCGGCGGACCGAATCTGTGGCCCGCGCCATATGGCGCTTCTTTTATTAAACTCCCTCGAAGACAATCAGAACGTATCATTACGGAGATTCCGGCAAAAAACGATGACCGTAGCGTTTAAGCACGTCCGCCCCGTGAGCCATTAATCAATTATCCGAACTTCACTGTCACGACTAAATTTAAAGGCTCAGCTGAGAACATATGGTGCGGCGTCCGAGGCGCTCACCAACTGACGGCGATATAATGACCTCTCGCATAAAGGAATACGCAAAAAGAGAATAGAAATAATTGGAGCAAGTTTAGCAAGAACGAAGCGTGACTCCTAAAGGGTTTGTTTCGAGGAGGCTCTTGACTGTAATTTTCTTTTGAATGGCGGCCGAGGAGCCCGAGGAACGTTCGGAAGGACGAATTCATTAAAACGTGTACAGAAATCACAATGCTCCGGCACGCAGACTTTGGCCTTAAATGGCTTTTAAAATGTCCGCCGCCTTTGTACATTATGTGGACTTTGTATATAATACTGGAGGTTAATAATGTTTAATTTTGGTGCTTTACTGAAGCCAAATATCCACAGCGTTTTATTTTCATCATAAAAGGAAATGTGCGAATAAAAATGCTATACTTACGCACAGTTTCCTCCTTCGTTAGCTTGCTGTTGATATTGTACACCTGCCGGCACCAAGTGGTTATTTGAAATAACTTGAAGCTATTTTGAATAATAGGCTTTTGGTTCCAATAACATATAATTAACTTAAATTATTAGTCCAGCCTAGACGGGCTTTATAACGATTCGTTTCTCACAGTTTATTCTTCTAATTTCTGCGAGAAGATCCGGTTACTATAGTCTATTAGAATTAATTAAATAAAATGATCTGGGAAATATAATTAGTGAGTGTATAATTAATTTTAGAGTTAGTCATGTATGGGCATAATACAATTCTTACCTACTCTGAAAGCTGTTTGGGTTGGGCGTTTGATTGCCTTTTTGCGATAGGATATTGAATACCTACATCGGGTATGTGTTAGCATAAATCAAGTAAAAATATGCCCATATATCATAAATTATAATGAAAATAACATGGCTACGAGCGATACAAGTCGTGATTGCGAATGCTGCCGACGTTTCATAGATAACCGTAAACGAAATTGATTTTTTGAATCCATCATCATTAGAGTAATGGATTTTATTGTTTATAATCTAACGTCGGTGCTATTACCGGCCGGTAGGCACGGTGTCCGCACGTTACCGAAATGAGCCGAATGCTCTCATTTTGTTTTTGTTAAAACTTGTGGTTTAGTAATGAAATGTTGCGCAATACCGCAATGCGTTTGTTTGGGAACGGAAACGAGCATTCTATTTTACGAACTCAAAAGTTGCGCTTTCAAATAAAGAAGATCCCGCGAAGGAGAGAGTCGACTAACACAATTAACGAGGCCGACGACAGCGTTATTGTAGGACAATGCTGCGATATTTCAAGCGGCGGACGGACGCGGGACGGCGTTCGGCGAGATTTTGACAGGCGCTCGTCGAGTGAGCTCTTAATGAAGCGGTAAATAATGAGCAGAGGTGTTGCGCCGTGCGAGAGCCGTGTCTAATTAACAGAGAGAGCCACGACCAGTTTACACATACGACACACAAACATACAACAGCACATAGTTCGTTATTAGTTTATTACTGAATGCAACGTAACTATCATTGGAAGTAACGGGAATCGTAATGTAGCATAAGAATGGCGCATTACAAAAACACCGGCAGGTAAGTGAAGGCTCGTTAGTCGTGCGGGGCTTGCTGTCGCACAGTTTTTATTGCTGGAATCGCGCGTGCAGCGGTCACTTCTAGTCTCAGAGCGAGCAACGGCGACCTCTAACTCGGAAACCAGATGAAACAAAAAGAAAGAAACGAAGGCACGGGCCGTGAGAACGCGTCTCCTTGGCCGCGGCCGGCCCGCAGCCCGGACCTTCCATTTATCTTGCACAGTCGTGCGGGAATGGGCCGGACAGCGATGTGCTTTTATTGCATCGCGCCCCTAAATATAGGCTGCGGAGGCTAACCACAACGCTTTTAGCCCTAAAATGATTGGCCGCTCAACTGGTTTAATGGTATGAGAGAAGTAAATAAAAGTGTTTATCACTGCGTGCTCAGTCCCAGTCCCGATACTTGTTTATGTTTAAAGAATGTAGATCATATATAATAGAGGACGAATTTTATGCAAATGCATGTTTGCATCATAGATTCACAGGTGTGCATTTGCATATTTTGGCAATTTTTTTTCAGGTTATTGTACCTATATTTTACCTAAAATCTACTAATCAGGAAAATACATGCCGAAATATGGACATATTTCGACATGTATTTTATAATTTTAACTGTACCTAGGTATCTAAATAACTAGTAAAAACCTAAATTCAAATACAATACAGAGACAAAAAAAAATTGTGATAGAAAGCTCAATCTAAGGTAGTACAACTGAGCATGTAAAACATTTTAAAAAACAAAAACTATATTATCTCGTTGAACTTACTTCAGTAATTAACATAAATATTATACGTTTTTAACATTACGTAACTTCAGTAACTTGTTTTTGGTTTAAAAATAGTTTTTTTTTTGTGAAAAAGAAACATTATTTTGCATATTTTGGAATTTTTTCAAGCATTTATGAAGCATATAATCAAGTCTGTAATATTTAATATCAGTGGCATACATACTGAGTATAAAAAAAGTCGATTAACACTTTTTCAGCAGCGACAAATCACTTTCAGCTTCATATTGTTCCATTGAATGTTTGCCTAACGGCTGTAATTTTCAGTGTTTATGTAAATCGCGCAATATTAATAACATTAGCCGTTATGAAACTAAACGAAACGAAATAATAATATCGTTTTTAACGTAGGTACCTACCTAAATGAAATGTCAACATATTATATTTAGTTAATTTGCAATGAAACAGGTGGATGTGACCGGTTCACCGGTTGTCGACAACATGCCGAAAGCTATTTGAGTAAACGCTTTGCAGATGACTCTTGAGTTTCGTCTAAAAACTGGTACAACACTTGCCATATGCAATAGACACCATATTGCTAAATGTTATCAACGGACAACGACCTGTGTGTGTACTTAATTGAACCAGTGGAATTTAAAATATGGTAAGCATTTTTATTTTAAGATCAGCTGAGAAGGTTCCATAAAAGGAAGCTCTTATACAATTTATATACAAGTAACCAACATTTTTAACCACGAGCAAAGTGATATTGGGTTTTTTGATCAGGAATTTCTCAGTAGCATCATTTGTGTCTGGTTGATGGAAATAGGCTTGCCCCCGAAATGCAGGTGACGTCACGAGCAAAAGTATGTATACACTTGGCTTTATTCAAAAGTGATTTACCCCTCTATTTTTTAATGAAATTTTATGTTAATACGAAAATAGCATTTTCGAACCCATAGACTTATGTAATGTGTCGTATTTCAACGTTGCATTCGTTATTTCACGAGAAAATCGCAATTGAATGTTAAGTTGTGAAGTGTTGACATATTGGTGCTTGTGACTGTACTATGGGTACATCTCAGCCTAACGCCTTCAAGTAAAACAGGCGTGGCGTGGTGTTACGTTGTGTATACGGTACTTGTACAAAACATACGCCAGTTTTGAAAGAAACAGTAAATATTGCTTACACAACCAATGGATATATAGTATATACCCATTAATTGTGTAGTACTTCTTGTTTCTGTTTTATTAAAAATACTTTGACCACGAAAGAGTTATTTCATCGATGTTATAGGTGTGGTTGCGTTACTCAATATAAACGTTTTGTATTCCTTTTGTGGTCGACTTCAAAACGCCCCCCACATTCATTGTGAGGGTCGAAAACGACCGAGAGATGTTATCGACTTTATTTTAATACGAACAACATTTTGTTGCATCAATATCGAGTTTATTTTAAGATACCTCGGAACTAATTGCCTCGTCTGTTGAATGAAGAACAATGAGATAAACGTGAAACAAGCGCCTCGAACTGGGCGAGGCTTTCAATGATGATTGTTCCGCATAATTCATATTGAACGCAAATTAAAACGTAAAAGGTATTCACGAAGAATTTACAATGAGGGTGCCTCTTAAAGACTTATTTAAGTGTCCGACAAAAGAAAAAAGATTAAAAGGTGCCCGAATAAAACACTTGGCGGATCAATCGATACAAACACGTAGCCTTACTTCTGAGGAGAGCCCTCGCCGCACCCTCCTATTGCAAGTCACGGGTGTAAATTCAAGAAAGCTCCCCAATTTAAAACGAAATGTATAACAATAGCATCGCCCCGCTATGCCAATTTCCTCCCTCGACGAACGTTTTCACTACAAAGAAACTGAATAAAATTATCATCCATACATACTGCTTACTATTATTTAAAGCGGAAAGTTAGATTGAAGCGTTCCGAAACGAGGAATTTACACAGACGAGAATCATAAAAAGAGAAAAAAATGCCAATTCAAAATAAACAGAATGCTAAGAAGTGGCGCTCATACATCTCGCCGCAGCCGCAGTCTGCCACGCCTGGAATCTGTCCACTTAAATAGCTGCCTTATTCGACACCGATCACACCCAGCGGATTAATTAAAAACATTTGTCAAAATGGCCTTTCGAACGAATGAGAATTTTCTACGGAGAGTTTAATCTATAGTCATATTAATTACACGTTGAAGTTATAAACCAGGCTAACTATGACAGTCAATTAAGTTTATACAATCGTTTAGATCGCTGGATGAGTTCATAAATATAAATTGATATTGTAATTGATTTCCGCAAAGCTGGGTTGGATTTTGTGCTCATTAAATGTGGAGCTGCAGTAATCTGTGGCGATGGACCGAGTGTATGAGTTCGGTGCACATCGGAATGATACAGCGATTTAAATACGGTACATACGCTCGGATTCATTGAACTCGCAACTCTTATTAATAACTCTCATAGCGTGATGTTTGTTTTAGTCGTCTCGTGTGGCGGTTAGGTAATGTTGAAGTTGATTCATGAATGGGAGAGCGCGGCTCGCGGCTAGCGCAAGTACGCGCCCACTCGTGTATATTTAGCGAATATCATTTTCCTAGAAATATATCAGACGACGGAAGTGCCAACATTTACATTTTACGTTTGGTTTAACTAACGTTAGGAGCACGGATCACGAAACCAAAACGGATTAAAAATATGCTTTCTGTTTAACTGCCTACGCGTGCCTACGAACTTCGCTACGAACCGGTAAATACTGCGTAGCAGGAACATTATAATGTCATATTTGAAACAGTCAATAAAATGAAGCTTTCAGTACCTATAATTGCATTTACGTACCTATTTAAATATTCATACCAGCTGATCTGTAATCATAACTAGAGATAATCTTACGCGATATGATCTCAGGAGCTTACTGCATGGACAGTGTAGACGCGCCCTAGGCAAAACTAGGCAGGTTTATCGCTGGAAATGAATGGAAGCGATATCGAATAAGCGGCCAATTACTGGTCGGCGGGTAGACTGCGAGGGCCCGCACGTAAATAATCGTGCTCACGCGCAGAAACCCGATAGTGATAAACAATTTTCCATTAGCCAAGCTGTACAGCAGGGGGCGGACTCACGGCCCGTACCTACAATTTCCATACCTAACGGAGAGCCGTATGCGATAGCCTTTTATTACAGAGTTTGTCGTTTGAAGATATTATTACGGTAATACCCGAGAAATGCAAATTAAGTACTGCAATAAATACTGAAAGAAATAGCCCGGGTTGGGCAAAAACGGTAAGAGTTAACCTAACGGCCGTGATTTGAAACCGACGCGATGAATATAAAATAGAGACGTAATTGTTTCGCAAGTCCTGTACCCCCTTTAATGCGAGTAAAACGAGAATGTGGCTTATAAAGCTTAATAAAACAGTTTTATCTTACGCATTGACATAAAAATGTAATACCTATCACCTTGCGCGACCCGATTCCTTGAGGCACGAGAGTCCTAAACTAAACGCTTGCTATTGTTCAGCGAAACGGAAAAACGGTTTCGCAGGAGGCGTCCCTCGGTGGGCGCTCGTATTTCACCCGGAGTTCAATATTATTTCGACAGTCGGCAGCACAAAGAGGCGGAAGGCCCGCGCCGGCGTCGCCGCGGCCGCCGCGGGCGCCTCTCGCCTATCGCTCCACAATATTGTCCTCCCGCTTGCTGCCTCGGGTTACACTGTAAATATTTTTCGGCGGTTGCCTGATTGAAAAATTTTATCGCATTCCACCCCCACCTCCTCTGATAATAGATTGTGTTCGCTTTTCGGCATACATTGATATGGGTGCTACCAATAGAGCGCCCCCTTGCTCTGTGTTTACCACGCACATGGTCATGGTGTAATAACTTTCACGGCCTATTGAGTGTAAGTACCTATGTGATTTCGGTTGTTTTATTTTGATCTTCCATATTGGTCAGCTATAGAAAACTATTTTTGTAAAAGGCTCTTACGTGTTGCGCTGTAGGCAAGTTGGAATGTCTAACTTAGCTTCCATTACCTCTTCTATTAGAGTGAATAAACGAAGAACTAGCGACGACTGCTTGGCTGTTTTGTGGTTTATTCATTCCAGTAGAAAGTTTCTTTTATCAAGCATTCATAGCGAGGACGAGAACTGTCAGGACTCTAAACATTTGCCTTTTCATAATAACTTTCAAAATAATGGACGCGGTGAGCGCGAAGCGGTCTGCCTAGTTGAGAACTTTAGATGGTATTACTTTCTATGTATTCTATTCGAAGTTAGCCAGTCAAAATGAGTTAGGAGTGTTTGAAATAAGAGTTGTCAAAATGAATCAGTATGTAACCATTCTAGAAGGTGAATAAATCGGAAATGATCACAGACTAAAAGCTGTGTATACAGTTAAATATCGGAACCAACTCGGGCGGGACAATGTCTCTCTAATTATATTTGTTTTGGGCGGCTGCGAGGCGTGCGGTTCGTCGCTCGACGCCATTATTTACACAGAGGAAGATACAAATGAGGATCCATTACTGGATTTCCTCGATCTGAGCCTAATGAAAGACAAATAACTTCGAGTTCAAAGCGATCGATAAGGACATTTGCTTTATTTTGAACTACGCGATGGCTGAGGGCGATAACATTACTTAAACAGATACAAATTATTGGAAATATATTCCAAGTTCCATTATAAAACGAAGATAATCGTAAAATAAAACGTAGAATAAATATTGTTCTGAGATTCAGTAACAGCAATAAAAGTGGAGTACCAATATAAACTACAACACTTGTCACAGCGGTAGAGACAAAGCTATTGACAACGTAAACGTACGTAGTGAACAGGGGTGAGCAAGATTTCGCCACTACGAATGGTAGCAGTAGAGTGCATTTGAATTCAATTTTCAACTTTAAAGCGAACAACGTAAAAGCAAAAAGGGGTTGACATTTGCAACTCACACTTGGACACAAAAACCACTGAGATGAGTGAGGGCGCGACTCATTTGTTGCACTACATTAACCATGTCCCAGCAAGCCAGCATGACCCTAGTTTTGAATTAAACACGATTGACATTTTGTCTCATCTACATTTTTTGCCTATAACCAACCCCATGGTCCGTGAAATGTATTAAATGACAATTCCATTTGTAATATTTTATCAATTAAGCACGGTCGGTTTCAATTTCAAAATAATGGCGTGTCATTTGAAACAACCCGCAATTTATTACTTGCTATAATTTCATAGAAGCAAATGTCACAGTTGCATTTTAAATCGTGCAATTTGCTGAATTAACAATTTTCATATTTTACAATAGTAAAAATGCTATATCACGTTGGTGTAGGACGGTGTTCAGTAAGCGAAGACGTGGTGGTGTGAATATTCATGTATTTGTTGTAAAAGTAAACTAAAATAGGTCGCTGTTCTGTAGAACAGTAATGTCCATATTTCAGCAAGATGGCCGCGGCTTATAAATTATTACGTATAAAAGTGGTCGGTACGTCCGTCGCACGGTTGACCAGGCCACGCCAAATGATAAGGGTCATTCGTTTGCTTGCACCAACCCATTGAATTGCAAAGCAGTTTACTTGTGCGGTGCATATTTACACGTTTAATGGCTGTGACGTCCGCTAATGATGAATGCATAAGATTGGCATTTAGAAACTGTGAGAAGTCAAACAGGTTGTCAGGACTACGACACTAGGTGCTCACTTCAATTTATAGCCTTCGTTGTTAGCTATCGAGTTTTGATGATCCAATAATATTAATTTTAATTGAACGCAATTCACTTACTAAATTGATTAAATTTCTTATGCAGGCACCTTCATGTAACATGATATACATATTATAACACAAGAAATAGAGATTCTTGATGCTGTGGGTTGCATTCTGAATGGATCAATCATTTTAAATTAACTACAACTCATTAAAATTATGCAGTAGTGGACAGTTTACATTTAAACTACGAATTGAAATGGAATTCAGAGTAAGTTAATCAAACGTCGTCGGTTAATAAAAATGGTGGTCATTAAATAACCTCAAAAGATTACAGCTTTTAGTAGAAAAACGATTTGCCGCCGCAATAATATATATGAGTTTATAGAGGTTTATGTCGTGGGCCAAACAAAGAGCTATGAACTCACAGAAGTGGCAAAAAGGTATACAGTAAAAACTAGTTGGATCCTCTAACGGTTTTTGTTGTCATGTTATAATGCGATTACAACGTAAATGTTAAAGGGGAGAAATGCTATTTACTAAGACTTGGGGTTTCATTGAAGTAGTTTATAATGTTACTGTTGAGAATACACGAGCCAGTGAACCACTGAAAATGTGAACTAGGAACCATTGAATTTTTTGTATGGAGCAGTAGCGGATATAATGAATTTGTAGAGGAATATTATGTGTAACTATTATCCACTAAGTTTACTATTGCACTACACACATTACTAACTATTCTAATGTATTCGTTTACCTAATGAAAACAAACCGTAACATGCTCATTCAAGTAGTTTATAATAAATCAGACACTTTATGATTATTCAAACCAAAATATTTTTAAACGATGCGTCAGTCATATCTAATAGATTTATCAATCTCTATCAAAGTTTAAACGGCTCTGTATGGATTATTAATGGTTGTAAGATTTGAATTAAGTATGTACCGTTTCTACATAGTCGCTAGATAATTACGAGTTTTACATGTCAGGCGGGACCATCGCCGACTTAAGCAACATCTTTTTTTTAATCATATTTTAAGTAATTAGTCACGCTAATCTTTTAAGCCATACGGAGATCACTTATTTAGCCCTTATCTTGCCTTATCGGAGATCTTAATTCTGACGGATCCAAGCACACGTTGTTTTCTAGTTAATCCAATCGTCACGGTGGCTCCGTTTATTTTTATTTGTACAAGCTGGACTGTATTAGGATCGGGACTCCTCGCCTCGTAGTGTTTGATATACTGCCAAGGTCATTGACTCCTAATCAAAAGGGATTAATGTGTTTCAAGTGTTCGGTGTGTTATTGGTGTCTCTAATTACGTTTATGGGTCGGTGAGAGTTATGGTAATGTTCGGCAGCCTTCGTAGATGGCCGGCCTCGGCGCTGTCGTGTCACTGATACTTACGACTCTGAATTTAGGGTCTGTAGGGCGAGCCATTCGTTAGTCACGCCCGATGACGTGTACCTTGGACAAGACCAAAACTGTTATTAGAAAGATTTCGTCGACCACCTTTTAGGTGCTTGTCTTAAAAGGTTTTTTATACTTGGAAATTATATTGGACGGCGGTAATGTGTTTTATTTAATAGCGGACAAATAATGCTTTCACTAAAGTGGGACGGAGGTAAGTAAAAGTAATTGAGGGTCCTGTTATCGGGGGAGCGGTGACTCGTCATATATAAAACGGAAAGGTCATTCTTTACTAAAGTATCTTCCTTTAACTGCACATTGCGGCAAAATGCATGAATTTCCGGACACAAACAAAGGCAGTCGGCACGCAAAGCATGCAATGCCGCGAAGCCCTAAAGGGTAAAAAAAGACGTTTCGTGGTAAAAAGTGAGTTAGGGTGCAGCTTTGTTTGTGTATGGCTCGAGTTAAGTGTTTAGATAAGTGCAGCTGAGAGCGGCGAGCACGTTTGTTATCTCTCGGGGAGCATAGGAGCTCAGACAAATGGAGCCACCCTGTGTGGTCCGTTATTTGGTCGGCTCTCACCAAATATGTGCTCTCGAATCAAAAACTCGCCTCGGATATCACGAAACGTCGGGGAAACATTACATTGTGAGAAGTTGTGGTAATCGGAAACACTAGAAGCCAGTCCAAGTGGTATTGTAGAGCCAATATACTGGTCTGCTCTTAAAATGGGAAATAAGTTTCCTTTTGTTGAGTATTTTAATATTGCGAATAAACGTTGGGGTAGTTTTACGATATAGGTAAGGTTTGTAGATAAACTAGGATGGGTGTAGTTAGGTAATAGATTTATGTTAGTTGCCAATAAATATAGGGGTTCATGCTTATTAGTTATTTATTACTTATACGTAGTTCATTTAATTTAAACTTTTAAGTATTTGGTATACAGAGCAGCTTTCAAGTAACAAGGCCAAAAACAAGGTGCACAGGTACCGTTGAATAATTCCTGACGCTATTTTTAAGGGTGCATAAATAATTGCAGGTGTTTACACATTGTTTTATCGATAAAATAAGCCATTTCTTTGTGTCAATGTTTTCTTTCGACTGAATTGCTATCATAAGATCTGTGACTCAATACGATGGTCACTATGTCATCTTGAAAACATTAAAGATACCATCTAACGATATATTGCTTTCTCCATACCTCAATATGCATTAATATTCTATTATAATGACAGAAAATCAAGTTCCCAACGCGCATGACATTTTTATCTACCTGTTATCTATGTAACGGTTAATATTCGTATTAATTAAGTTATAAATAAGCGTTTACGGCAATTAGACACGGTTGTATAAGGTTTCGTGGTTCTTGTATGCTTACAATATAATGCAGTACCTATACTGTATTATGTGGCGCATCTTGTTCACCATCATGACCAAGCTCTTTGTGCTAGTGTGAGCTCTCTACAGTATTTCATGTAACCAGCTGGTCGTCCCATTGTGCCACTATAAGGCAACATGTCCTTCTCAATTATAAAATATTCAGATAAGGAGAAAAATAAATCCAGGCGAGGAAACGTCCACATTACATACATATTGCTGTGGGACCGCCAGCCGCCTATTCATTACAGTTATTTATAGGAAGCAGTGTCAAAGCGAGGTTTGTATTTATTCGGACGGGACAGCAGTTTATTTATTTTTAAAACGGGTTAGGCTGAAATACCCTATTCCGATAAGAGTCCGGTGACTGCGGGTGCACAGAAATATCTGGCGACGGCACTGATTCTGCTGATACCCGGCGTCACTGTCACACACCAATATGCGCTGTCTTCCAAGATGACGAAATATCGTCTCGCTATTAATAGAACTTCATTATTCGACGCGTTCAATGAACCTCTCCATCTATCTACCGATTCTCAGAACCTACCTGCTCACACTGAAATCAATATCGAAGCTTATTATGATTCACAAAGGATCTGCCCGTAAATTTCAATCGACATAAAAATTTACTTTAGCCATAATTTGGCCGGAAAACCATTTCCGAGGCTTGGTATTTGTCGTAATATAAGAGATGAACTCAATCAATATGAAAGGAGACAATAGACATCTCTTATTCAAAACGGAAACTATTACAGCGTCGCCATTGTGTTCGGTGCCTCACCTCGACGAGTGGATTATTCAAACGAAAAGTGGTTTGTTTACAAACGCTAGAAGTAATAAGTATAGGACAGTCGACGACAGAAGGAGATTATGTGTGCGTTGGGAAGTAAGAAACGCAGTAGATGTCGATCGCCGTCAACATGAAAGATTTATGTCCAACTTTGTGACAGTGGTATCGTCGGCGACGACCCTGGATTATCCTTTGTTGGAGATGCAACGTCATACATCCGTGATATGCTTTGTTGTGCTCCACTGACAAATTCTCGATATGGAACAGTTGGATTGAAAGACAATATTATGATTCCATCACCTTGTTTGCACAGAGCAGGCGTTTCATATCCATTCGTATTTTGAGTGGGTTTTAAATATAGGTACGGAGTGAATCATCCGTGAAAAATATAAAGCAACAGAAATACAATTTTGTTTAATGATAATGTAGAGGCGATTTCACATCGGATCGAGCCATAAAAGTAACTTGTAATACGAGTAGTTTCTCTGTGACAAAGTTCGTTGTACGACTTGCATTATTAATTTATGCGTTCAAGTTCCATTACGTATCATTGCTCCTATAATTACGCATATTGCATACGCTCATCTAGGGACGTCCAGTAATTGGTCCGTATGATCAGTCCAATTATGAGCGATTGAATCACAAAGATTCAGTTTAATGAAATGATTGTGTCGACATTATGCGTTAAAGTTAAAGGAAGATAATTGAACTTCCTGCGTTGGCAGCGATTGGTTTGAGCGCGCTGCACGGCGTATTCAGTGCCCCTTTCATAGTCGCCGAGGACATACGGTGGAGCTTGATGGGGCGTTTCCTCTAATTATACGAACTATTAATAAGATGCTGCACCAGTCATATTAAACAATCGATCACGAACATGCCTAATGGGCTTGGGAGAGGAATGCTTTCAGGGTGAAGTTCAAGGGTTAGATTGTGAGCGCTTTATACATACAGATAATTACATCTTTAATACTTCAAGTGAGACAGAACAGTGAGATACTTTTTAAGAAGGAAATGTTTAATAAGCCCTCTGTGTTGTATATTGTGGATTATAAAGCATAGTTTCGTCTGAACCATCTCAATGCTTGTAATAACCGAGAGACTATTAGCAATCAACTGAAGCTTTGTTTGTCTACTGTCGTCGCTACCGTTTGTTAGATGACATACATAGCTAGCTCATATACTATTGAGATGTGCATTCAGCTGTAGTTAGACGCTTCACGTCTCGTGGTTTTGGAAATGTTTAGTGAAACGTGGGAGCTCTTTAGCTTTGTGGAACCGTGAATATTTTTTCGGAGCAGCTACTACTGAGGATGGACTACTCTTGAACGTGAACACGGCAACATGGTAGTGCTGATTATAATGTTGGAAAATCTTGTTTTTTCTAAGAACTGCAGAGGGTAGCTGGTTAATACGCAAATCCGTAAACATCGCAGAATCAGCAACACAGATGAGGGGACTGGTCGTGTGTTTGCAATTAAGGCCACGAGCCATAGATACTTGTAGAAAGACACTATCCACCGCAAACTCTATTTTGTATTCTCTGGCTGTTAACTACAGAAATTGGGGCAAAACTCGCACTTTGTACACAAATCGCAACATTATAAGATAATACGGAAGCAGCTAACAAACTGAACAGGATTGAAGCAATGCATAAAGCGAATGTGAATTCTGTCGGTAGGAACGTTTGCGATCGTCTAAACGCTATTAACTAAGTTGCAAGTTCGTGTTGGACTTTGATGGGTGAACTGTGTTTGCGTTGTCCGGGCCGTATGGAAATCATTTCTTGCTCGGCCGAACTTCCCAGCTCCATATATGCCCAAATATTTGCCGCCCGTTCCCAACTCCTCAGTTTGGCGATCGTGTCTTTGCAGACGTATGGCGCATTTGCCCATGTTTACTTACCGACGTTAATTACTAAACTTTGACGCTTTTAAGTTATTTTGTGACAGATTTTGTAAATTGTCAACACATTTATGTTATGTGTGACGAAGATGTTTAAGTTTTTGGGTAAGTTTGTATTTTGTCATTGAATAAGCATTGCCATTTAATGTGGTAATTCGGTCAGCCGTTTGGGCACTTGTCCTGTTGACAAGAGGAATACGGACGAATTTTTTTATGTCCTATGATTCCTTCCTGTTTTTTTAATCAGGCACTTTGTTTTAAAGGACACTTTTTGTTACCTTTTATTTTAAGAAAATATGTTGTTTAAAAATAAATTGGATAAATAATAAAGAAATTGTCAGTATCAAGCCAAACTATCTCAATTTTTCACTTTCTTTTCTACTCCATAAACCCTACAAGTTATTATTATATTATCCATGAGTACGATCAAAAGCAATTTCTTTTACTTCTTTTTTTTTTTTTATATAACGTTGCCCCACACTAGGAATTACTCCTGTTTCGTGGGTGCGTTTACAAACATTTAAACTCACATGTACACTCACTCACATACACAAACAGCCAGACCCGGAACAACTACCTGTAGGCAATACAAATATTTGTTCCGTGCGGGAATCGAACCCGCGACACGCAGCGCAGCAGTCGATCGCTCAGCCACTGCGCCAACCGTGTCGTCAATTTGTGATACAAATTGATTGAAAGCGTAAATACCTGGCAACATTTTCAATATGTATTTGATAGATCTACCTACATACTTTCCACATGGTTTCACATGTATCTTATGACCTATATTATTGTCTTTGACATATCTTGGGACCCTGGGCTCCCGGACCTTTGAAAGGCGTACCAGGGGCCGAAACCAACTCGCAGAGGCCCTTTAAAGTATTTTAAATGATAAGGAGGCATCAACTGACGATTATCCCTGTATGCACCATGCAAGTCCACCCAAGGACAACCCCCGGTTGATGCAGGACTATTGCAGAACATAGAAACAAAATATACTGAGCTATGGATGTGGGTGGCTATAGTAGATCGGTTACCTTGAACTATGGAAGGTCTATGTCCCCTGCCTGACCAATGATAGTATAATTCACAGATAAAATGGCAGGGGGTGACTTGCACACTCAATAACGGGCCCCGGAAGCTGATAAACTGCCCGGTGGTCCCCACGTACAGGGCAAAGTACTTCGGTAACCCAGGTACCCTACGTGAGACGGTCAGTAACATCAAGGCGTTGCTGGCCTTCCTTGAGGAGCTGGGGTGGATCGAATGATCGATTTTCCCACCTGTACGCAAAATACGCGCATTGTCGTGGAGTTGCGGACACCAGCCCGATGTACCTATTACCTATGGGCACCGGAAAACGGTTGCTAGCACATAGTGTAGTAGCGACATTATTATTACCTATATCTCGTTTATTTCAATGTAAACACATATCAATTATATTTTTAAATATTAGAATATAAAAAGTATACAAACATTTTAAAATATAAAATTTAGTAGCCCACCGGTGTCGGGAACAGGGTCCAAGCTACTGGTGGTCAGGGCTCCAGAGAGAGGAACCTCCTGACAATGCGAGCCGTGTCCAGAAGTACCGCTTTCTGAATCAAGCCCTGGATCCACCTGCCCAACGAGAGCCTCCTCAGGTGTTGGTCGAAGCTCTTGACTATTAAGCCATTGGCTGTCACGACTATTATTACTATATTATTATTTATATTTATGCTTTGACATATCTCGGGACCATGGGTTCCGGTCCTTTGGAAGGCGTACGAGGAGCCGAAGCCAACTTCTGCGAGTTGGCCTCTTAGGAAATTTTATTGAAATGGGGCACCAACCGACGATTATCCCTGTATGCACTATGCAAGTGCACCCAAGGATAACCCCCGGTTGGTGTAGGACTATTGTTTTATTGTGGAAAAATACAAATTTGAACTATGGGTTTGGGTGGCTAAAGTGGACTGGTCACCAATAACTATAAAAGAACTATGGCCCCTGATTACCTACATATATTATTATTACCTTATTCTTATTGTATCTTATTAAGTCATGCTCGTGAGGACATATTTAGTTGCGCTTGCGTGGAAAAAGCAAAGCTGAGGGTTACCTTTGAATGTCAATTTCCTTGTCGAGGCGTGGCAACTGGCGCTGGCGAGCGCGCCTGGGCATGAAGGGCGCCTCGATGCTATCTACCCACCATTGTGGCGTGCACTTAACCGTCATATAGTTTGCCTCCATGTTCGGCCCTTGTTAACACATTGTAAAGGAAATTACATTCTTTACTCACCGTTAGTATGGCGTCAAATGATGTTTCCGTTATCTATCATCGCTCTAGCGTGTCAAATTGTTATCATTAAACAAGTCAATAATAAATTTCATTTCTGACCTGGTTACTTTAATGGGCGATAACTTATGAGTTATGACAGGTGGAACTATTTTTACGATATTAAAGTACGTTTATCAACAATTATAGACAGCCATTTAATACAAAAGTCGGTAACGAAATTAAATAACGGTGGAAGCGTGTGTTCGGTTTCATTACTGTCAGAGCATTACGTATTGATACTGCGGTATTAATAGTTGGGATTCGCCCTCGAATCTGTTGAAATTAAGCTGCGGCGATTGGGGTGTCGCAGATGGCAGTAACTGCGCTATCTGCGCTGCGCGCCGCTCCCGACCGCGCGCCAAGTATAAAAATATGATTTATGGCAGCATATAGGACCGCACATCCGCTCGGCTTCTCTAGTCCACCACATTAGCGCTCACACCATATGCATATTGTTAAGTATCCCTTACCCGCGGAAAACTACTCAACTACATTTTGGAATGGGAATTTCTTATTGTGAGAACTCCGATCGGAAACCCCAAAGGACACCCCGAATAAGAGCCGCAGAATTAGTTTTGTGTAGTGCCTTACTTTAATAATGTTCTGTGGTCTTCGGAGGTTTGTGGGGGTTCAGGGAGGCCCGTGTTTATGTAGTCGTGCGGTATATGAAATAGATGTTTTCTGGCTTCAGGCTCTTTATTATTACTTTGAACTGCGGCCATGAATACAGGGGCCCGCCCTTTGTGGAGCTGGGGTCGGGAAGGTAAACAAGTGCGTCAACTGATTCAAATACTCAATTCAATTGTACATTTTCCTTATTTCGTTTAGTTTCCTTTTAATATTTCCCATTTCATATGGCTTATCATCAAATATTAAGTTGTTGTCAAGAAGATGCGGTATTAATGTAAGACAGGTTTTGTCTTAAAAGGGACTTGAAATAATTCAAAATTTATCACAATGGCCATGTTTTCGAAATGATTAAGAACTTGTCCCGTGATCTCAACGTCGGCTTTATCAAAGCTCAGTAATTTATGTGACTTGTCATCGGCTTAACTAATGTGTTTTATCTTACTGTTGTTGAATATTTTCGTTTTGTGTTCATAGTTTTGTTACTTATCTCGAAAGCTTAAATAATTTATCTTAGACTGTAATGTATCTGTCTGTAGATGCAGAATTAAGACTTAATCGTAGACAAATCACATAGATTGAGCTTTTAGCGCCTCGATCATCTTATTCCGTTTATCCCGTTTATTGTGATAAGAAAGTATTAAAGAATTGACCACCTTAGACAGCTTTATTAACTTTAATAAAGCAGTTTTACAGTACATAAACATATTATGAAGACACAAAAAACAAGACGAACCTTAGTTTATAACAGTGTCACTGCACACTGATGCAAAGGTTTTGTTGTTAGTTGGATACTTACCTGCATCAAATGTAGATATCATATGTTAGTCGATGTCTTGCTTGCATGAGATGCAACTTACCTAGGGTCTACGAAGGGTTCGGCGTAGATGTTCCTGACTGGCTGTCTGCGCGGGAGGGGAGGGGGTACCGGGCTGAACCCCTCCATCATTTCCTCCCGCTCGCTGTACTTCAGCGATTTCATCGTCATCCTGCTGCTGTACAAGTCCACTTCACTAATGTTTGATCTCCAAACCCAACATTTCACAGTAGCGTCTTATCACTTACATTGTTACACTGTCGTATATACGTTCATCTTAATGGTAACTAAAGAAAATCCACTTCTAAGTTCAAATGTTTATTTTCCACATTTCCGGGTACACTTTTAGTTTTATTTGCTGGTTTAAAAGCTTTTTACTGAAAGGAGAAAATTACGATGAATGAGAAAACTCGTTGCGTGATACGATCTCACGATACTGGTAGTACGATGGTTGCCCCGCGGGTGTTCGCGATCGACTGCCGGCCGTTGCATCTCCCGTGCGCGGCGGGCCTGCCTGCCTGCCGACCCGCCCCGACCCTCGCCTGCTGAGCTTACTTGAGCTTTTGTAATTTTTTGCGCCCGCGCCGAGGTGCCGTCAAGCTCGCCGAGTTATTAGACTTGCGCACAAAAAACCCGAAACATAGGCAAGACGAGGGACGATAGACCTGACGTTCACAACGATAGCACACCCGTGTACAACATGTCGGCGTGCGGTTGAATTTCCCATTGTGTCTTAAGAATATTGTGTAAAGTGTGAATAAGATCTGTATTGCAGAGCCGAGGGTGCCTTTTGTTATGTGCCGCGATGCTATTCATATTTTTTTGCAAATTTCATATTTAGTAGATTTATCGATTTTTTTACGTTAAATGTATTAGTAACACATGGCTCGCTTTTTTATCGAGTCGACACGTGATACTTCTCGTAGCATTCCAAGTTTTATATTCGAATTGAGAAGATTTCTTTCCGTTAAGTGAGAATGGCTAATGATGGCATTGGGTCACGTAAAAAGAATGCAAGGTAATCGAAGTAGAGTCGAGAAAGGAGAAAGTAATCGATACGATTATCGAGTGGATGAGGGTCCGCTCGGACGGAGCACAGGGTTCGTCTGACTAAATTACCCATCGTGAATGATAAGATAAGCGTTGGGTCGTACCGATTGATCTTTTGTATACATATTTATTTGTAAATTAGCTAAACCATTTCATCTATTTAGTAAATTATGATTAAATGGCTGACTTTCGACGTTTATTCTCAAATTTAATAAGATGAAGAGCATTTGACGCCAACGCAACTAGTAAACAAAAACACATGAATTACCTGAGCTATTACGTTAATGTTATAGAGCCATAATAATAAACGGCTTCGTACTAACGAGCTGCAAGTAAAGCTCAATAGGAGCAGTGCATCGACGTAGGTTGCACAGTGCATGTGTATGCATGATGGTATTAGTTCAAAGACCCGCGGCTCCCTGCTGCGAGCCTACAGCGGCTGGTTGATCTCAGCACTTTGCATCTCCAACAATTACCCTCACAAACATTGTTCGCGACAAATACGGCGGGCGCGCACCCGTTTACCCTTTTTGTTCTCTAAAATGTTTGTTTTTAAAACTCGTTACATACCCTCCGCACAAATTTTATTTACGATCGCCGAAATTGAATTACGCCCGTGTGATTTATTGAATGTTTTCTAATTTAGCGACCCGTTACCGTGTGACTAATAAAAATCTCGCGAAAAAAATGTGATTCCGCAAAAGAGGACTGCCAATAGAAAGGGATGCGGTAAAATTATGTAAAAACCTGTCCTATGGGCCCGAATTATCCCACAAGGATAAGGAATAAGAATATAAAAGAGGCTTAGAGTTTTCCATACGGCTTTTTGAGAAGCAAGGAACGCAAGATTTACATACATACATGCGGGTAAACATGCTCGTTGCCAAAGTGTCTTCGAGGACCTGTATAATAAATTGATTTAAGCGCCTACTGACAGATTTAAGTATGTTTTGACAAACATTAGGGAATTTAAAGCCCCAGTGACTAAACTTTGTTTTGTATGACTGGGGCGAGCGGAGTCTATCGTTGGCTCACCAACTGGATTTTCCTCGAGTTTTCGAACAGAGAATATTTGCTACCGCCGAGTTCAATGAGGTGAAATCAAATCTTCAGTTTCATGTTTGAAGTGTTATTAACTAAGTAGATGTTTTAATGAAATATATAACAATAAACCAGAGTAGCTAATGAAAGTGAATTTGTGTGGGTTCGCGTATAAATTTAAAGGAGCTTTGAAATGCTCAGAGAATATTGTTTCTTAATTTACGATCTAATTGTACACACCGTTGCAAAGCTTATTGAAATTAATTAAATTGATCGGCAATTGTTATTGTAAGTTCTTTTAACAGTAACTGGGGAGTTATTAATTTTGTTTTAATCGTTATTGTAAAGCATTTTTCATTGGTTTAAAGTAGTCCTCAGTAGGTACTTTACTGTACTTTGGGTATTCTTTAAAAACACGATATACCAAGTAGGTAATGTGAATGGGAATATGTTACCATATTTATGACATGAGAGAGTTATAGGGATGGCCCTAACATTTTAAACTGATTGTTATTTCTTTGTTAGTGGTAGTAATTTTTAGGGTGCAATGAAAAAACCTTACAATAGATATTGTTTCGAAAACAAATCTCAGGCGATGGATCCGTGTGCGACTGCGAGCATGCTTGTGCAATAGCGGTTGTTGCATATAAGGCAAGTAGGAAGCAGGCCGCGTCTCAGCCGAACGTTTTCCCATGCCATACACTGACTGATGTATTTCTGACCGCCTGATGTATGGGGCTTGTTCTTGCACTTGAACTTACGTCGCTGGCGCACGCTTTGATTCTAACATGCGGTGGCGCACCGTGCATTACTCCCCACTAACTACAGATAAGTAGTACACGCCACTTCAATTCGAACAGAAATAAACCTCACAATGGGCTCGTTATTGGTTCCGAACAACTCCGAAGCAGTAGTCGTAACGTAAAAACAATGTTGCATAACAACACTGCACCAATTACACAGCATTGTTTGTATTTCGAGTGCTCTATAGTATAGCACACTTGAGCAGAGCAGTTGTAGACTAATAAACACATTTTAGTCAGTGTATTTACACTAACATTAACAAGGCGCTCGTTCGTTTGTACCGTATTAATCTTCACTGGCTGCCCCAAATAAATTTCGGCATCCGTCAGTCGACTGCGCTACAAAAAGTTACTCAGCTATTTTAATTGGCGTAAAAGTTTGGAGTTACGACGCGGTAGGAACAAATGTCACTGATAGTAGGAATACGTGTTTCAAGTTTTTTTTAATTCCAGCATTTCCAAGGCTATAACATTTTTATTTTCACGTTTTTTGTATGTTTTTTTTTATATGACTCGTCTCTGGTGTCAACAATTTCAACGACAAAACGCGATTCACGAACATAATTATAATTAAACGGAAAACTAATATCACAACTTGAGAGCGAGATTTAATTAAATCTCCCGAGTTTTAGAGAGCGTGCGAACAAACACGTGCGAGAGCGAATAAATTTGGATTAATTATCGCTATCTGCTGAGTATTTGTTCATTTTATTCTGTACGTTAGCAACCCTAGGCAGCACGGGGGTGTGCGTGCTGCGAGGTGAGCCTGTGTGTGTATGTGGAGCACGTTTCATAAGATAAAAGACGATATTGATTCCGTGACGAGCCGAGAGCGGGCTGTGGGAAACGATTCCTGTCCGTTTAATAGATGCCCCGAGGATACAAGTACTTCGACGTACATCGCTCAACCTTCAGAAGAACACTCATTAAAAATATTGTTTTAAGTGCGAGTACGTTTGATACCGAACACTTACAGTTATTCCAAGTTGTAAAATTTGAAACGGGTAAGTATATTAAGTTCCCGAGTGTAATTAACGAGTTAAGGGTACCGCACTGAGCACTTTATTCGTAGTTTAGCGACGCGGTCGGGAGGCTGTCCCGGCCGCAGGACTCGGCCACATTCTCGTCGGGTAATTACGCACGCCCGTCTCGTTCCCAAGCCTTAGCTCTAACATTTTATGCCTCATTTCGTAGTGTATGATTTGCTGCACACATTACTTGATGTAATTATCGTGGGAGCAATCCACGCTCGCGTGCGAAGCGAATCATTTACTGGATGTCGATGATAGCTGTTGTTTACATATATCCACTATCAACCGTACATAGGTACCTATTCATTCAACTTCTTAGGAATGGTTCTCTATCGAATTACATTATCATCCAACTAGTGCCAAGTCTTCTTATTTCCGTATCGTAACAAATGTCTGTTGTTGACACGAAATACTTGTTTGCAAATGGATAAAACACAGGTCATCTACATATGGTAATAAAACTGAAGATTTTGTTTGTTTGAACGCGGTAATCACAGAAACTACCGGTCGGATTTGAAAAAATATTTTTGCATTTGATAGCACAGTTCTTGACGAAGGGTATGGGTTATTGAACAGCACGCTAGAATCCTTAGGAACCGAGCAAAAAGAAAATATGTCAGAAAGAATATACTTATATTTTTTTTATGCATTATAAATTTCATATTTTTGTTTTAGACTTCACACATTCATATTTTTCTCTTCTTGTTCTCACACACTATTGTCTCCATTTCTTTTTTACTTCTCCTTTCGCAGGTCTGTTAGAAGAAATTTCTCAAGAAATAAGCAGTACCTTTGTACTCATATTATAACTATGTCATATCACTATGTATTTTATTGTGTGTACATAAATAATAAAATAAATAAAGAACGCTAAGGAACAAAAAGGATGTAATAGCGCAGGCAGGCGATGCATTGAGACGGGGTGCGTCGGGGGAATAAAATATTTCACGCGGATGAAGTCGTGGGCAGAAGCTTGTAGGAGATGATTATGGAGGAAGGAGTTCATTTCTATCATTATGAGCTATGTTCATTTTATAATACTCTGGTATTTTAATGCAAATAACGAGAAGGAGATGCTAACAAGGCTTGAAATAGAGATCAAACGGTTTTTGATTCAGTAAACGATGATTACATCCGACATCAGTTGATTTAAGTTGGTCGTGGCGCGGACACGTGGGGCCCGGCGGCCGGCGACGTCGTCCCACTGCGCCGAGTGGACTCCGTCATTCAAAATAAACGCTGTCTTCGCGAAACACGCTCGGAGATAAAAGCCACGACTCGTTACTTTTTACTCCACTGTTTTTTCTTCTTTTCCCCGCCTTTCCACGAGTTTTTAACGGTTAATTTGTCATTAGCCCTGCATCTGTCAGCACACAGTTTTGTCGCCTGCAGACATTGGATAAAAACAAAGCGGTTCAACTCAAAAGTTTTTTAACACTGGACCAGACACCTGAATCGACCTCGACTGACGCAAAAGTAAGCTTTACTTTGCTTCAGCACTTTTAGCAGTAAATTGTGTTCGCCGCGGTAATTAATTTTACCAGTAAACTATTAAAACAGACAACGCTTCAAGTTCTTCAATAAATCAAAAAGATTGCAGCGGATACGAGCAGCGGCGTTCTGAAATATTGACTTTCAGAATAATGATGAAAAGAGAAAATCAATGTTAGAGGGCTTAATGGTGGCGCGCCATCATTAATGATTATAATGGTTATGGAATTGTTCTAGTACGTAATGGCGGGAAGGTAGGGGCGAGCCCGGAAATTGTCCTCTTGTCGGCCAGCGCCGCATTAGCCGAGAACATTAGGACACGACACCGTGCGTGACGTATCACTCTGACAAGTGACATATGACAGACGCAAAGACATGTGTGAAAGAACAATGATTCGACAGAATCGTGATAGATTCCTTAAAACGTGCTACGCTGGCGTGAGAACGCGAGCGCAGCGTGCTACGAGTATCAGAGTCATGTGTCATGGAAACTTAGAACCATTAGCGTCCGACGAATCTTCCAGCAATTTAGTTTGAGCACATAATTGCGAGAACAAGTCGAACCTAATTGATGTCCGGGCTTGAGTTCAAGTTGCCGTTAATACCTACACCGCTGGCTGGTTCTTGCATATGGCTCCACATCGTTAATAGCAACCGTGAGACTTTTCTTCACGTCTTCGTTTGAACTTCTCCATACTTATGACGTGCTATCATACGATTAAGCATGCTTGTAGTAGTTAAGGTGTAATTATACATGGTGTTTAACTAAAAATAATCATGTGTTTTTGTAATAAGAAAGAATGCTTTTAAAGACAAAGTACTGGAAAGCAAACTAATATAAAATTTGATTGCAGACTGAAGTAACGCGCTTTACGGAGAGTTAATCCTTTCTTTAGTCGTTTTAAGTGCTACGTAAAGTGTGAAAATAACAAGTTTCTGTCTGAGACAGAACTTTTAGCCAGCTTTATGACTTTTCGTTTTTGCCGGACAATTTATGCGGTGACATAAAAATCTAACTAAGTTCCGTAAATTAATGAGCAGTATTTTATGTGTTTCTATGAATTTTCTCTGTATTTTCTTAAGACAGTTCCTTTTAGCGACTAATTGGGAAGACTATCTTTAGCAGTGGGTGTTAATTGACTAATATAGTGATATATATGTGTATGTTTTGCCTCTATTTGCTTAAATACATTTTTATGACTTTTTAGATGTAATTAAGTACGTTTGTAGGCACTTAGTTAGTTTTTGCTTAAAGTGAAGTAGACATATTTACATTTTAAGTAAATTAACTTTATGTACCGGTAGATATAGCCCCTATTTACTGTTTTATTTATTTAGTTGTAGGTATATGGAGTTTATTGGTATTTGGTCTTGAAATAAGTAGGATTTGACAGAGCTTCTAAAGTTACAGTACAAAATTACTTTTAGAAATATTTGCACTAGTAAAATTGATTTAAAACTTATTTTCCTTAAATCCAATTCCACCAAACTTTTATACCTAGAATAAGTCACATCCTGAGAGAGAACTTTGAATTTTTGAAATTTTTTCCATACTAAAACTGTCAAATGTCATATTCCAGGGATACCTAAAAGATAGCTGACGTTGGTAAAATCAGCCCTTAGGAAATAAATGTATTTATAATCTACCAATAAAAAAATAAGCTTAAGTAAATGCTTCCATCTTTAATTGTATTCTAAATAGCTTTTAATTTTAAATGTTACCTGTCCACGAATAATCTTTTTAACTTCTTTTCAAATGAAATTATTATAAATATGGGATAGTCATAAGCACCTGAATAATCTGGTAGTGGGTCTTATCACATGTTAACTGACGCTTATAACAAAGTGATGACAAACGTAATTGATGAAACTATCAATAATAATATGACTGCATGTTTATGATTGGATGTAAGAGTCCCACACAGTAGGGAATTATTTACTTTGTTCTTATCTGGAAAGTAAATATGGCTATGTTTACATAATGTCGTATCGTAAAAAATGAGAACAAATTGATACATGAATTGTCAGTACATATTTGTTTTGGCAGTCAAATTGTTCTGCGAATTCAGCAGTTGGCTCGGGAACATGGTTTTGCCAATAATGACGCTCGTAAGTTACGCTAAGAAAGGAACAACTATCCCAAATATCTATCAAGTTTTCGGTCACATGGTGATAGATTTAATCTCCCAATAAGTATGCGTTGGGAATAAAATTTCCAGTTTTCATTTCATGCATTCCCACTACTGGAAATTGAGATAAATATCAGTGTCTACTAATTTCTTTAATCTTATGGTACTTTTAACTTGCTATCTTCACAAATTGATCAACAGATCAACGACAAAATCCTTGTTAACAGATTGATATCGTACACATTTAATTAATCCATAGACTCAAGTAGAAGTAACAGAGGCAATCCATGAATAACTCACGCCCGCGTTGAAAGGCACCCTTAAAAACTCACTGTCACGACCGACTAAGTACGTTGTGATTCCAGGCATTTTAGAACGTTGAATACACATTTAGGAAAACAATAAACACCAAAGAAACAATAAAGAACAAATTAAAGTCGGAGAGCGACCGAGTAGTCCGGTATATTGCGCCGCTTACAGGAATATTGCTGGCTATCACGCTACCGAGGGTCGGGGCTCGGCACTTGGGCTACCTGGTGCATGTGGAGCATGAGGCGAGTCGGCACGGAGGCGCGGGCCTACAGAGAGATCGCGGGACGCCTCGGGGCGCAGGTCAAGCGCGGTGTTGTGATGTACGGCGTATCGGTCAGTGACCGCGAACGAGTCGCATCGGGCAGCGCACCTCGCCGTTGTCGGAGGTGTTGTGGCGAGTGATCGCGCGGGAGACAACGAAACGCGCGCGCTACGGCCGCCCTCCGCAGGCGATTTGATGCCCTCCGCTCGACGCCGCTGCGCGCGCAGCCATCGCTGGCGGATAATGCCGCCCTATCCCATGTCGAGCTATCGAGTTATCCGCTACGGGTGGATATCGTGCTTAACCCTGTCAGTTTGTACGATAGATACGTGAAAGCTCGAGGTTACTCTATGAGACGCGTGTCTTGTTATTTTGTAGTCTGTAAGAAATAAAAACTCATAATAAACTTTTAGGTTTTACAAGGATTGTTTTCCACTACACAAGTAGAACACGGTCGATGTACAAGTCTAAAAAAGATGATGAATAATTTGCATAACAAAAAATCTTAATCGACAATAGACATCCCTAAACAGATTATAATTGGAGCATGCGTGGTGCGAGGGTTGAGGGTAACAGGAGGACGACAGCGGGTGGAGGGTGTGCGGAGGGGGGCGGGGTGCGCGTGTCACCCGCGGCGGCGCGACGCTACGCGACGTGATCTTGACACCGCGTATGCACAGCTTGTGACGTTCCACGTTGGACCAATTCTGACCGATCAAAACAAAATACACGAAAGCTCCAAAAAATAAAAGCATCAGCGTCTGGACCGTTACATAAAAAAGCTTTTATTATCTCAGAACAATCTGTAAACAGACGTTGCCCTTGACGCTGGAAACTTACAAAACGGCTTTTGAAATTGGCTTTAAAAATCCTCAAATCCCGTATCTGATATAACCTCACCCTTCAATTTCGGGTCCCTGTATCCAATGTAACATTATATTAAGTTAGTGAAAACAATCAATGGTGTCCGCCAGGCGTAGGTACTCGCTACGTCATAGGCTGTAGGAGGCTTTCAAGCTTTATAGGAGAGATGACGACGTGCCGTGTCTTAAGACGTGTGTACCGAAATCCTTGGCGCGTGACTTTAGTTGACGCTCTATTGGGCCGAAGGTATGCCATATCTGTCCAACGATCTAAAACAACGTAAAAACATGAATACCTTGTTACTTGGTGCTTAGTGTGCACCGCAGAGTAAGCTTCGTCGTGTATGATTACACCAACTTAAATTACTTGATGGTCATTTTGAATAGACAATGTGAAAGTACTTTATTATGATTTTTTATGATCATAATATTTTGCTACGACTGCTACACCGGCTACGACTTTTGTTCATTTTGCCGTATTGCTATCAAATAATTAATTTATCTTTGATTAATGAATGATATTGCTTGTACTAATGGTTTATTATACTTTAATAAAACATTAATTAAGATACAAGTAACAATGTTACATAAAAAATATGCATAATTTGCGGTGCTAAGCGCAATAACTTTTAATTCATGTTTTCGTAGACGTGTCTTATGACTTTTGTTATCCATGTTCTTAAGTTTGCATACTTTGAGTTATATTTAAGAATACATACTTACATATATTACGTGTATATAAGTCAGCAATGCATAAAACATGTGCATAAGGTTATCTGCATATGTTAATCTTATGATTTGTTTAGACCACTACTACAACTGTTATTTATTGCTGTATTCTAGAGCGCAGCATATAAATTTATAATACTCTGATATCAAGCAGTTTGTGTTCATAGATGATAAATATAATATTATTCTATATTCATAGGGCGCCCGTAGTTAGCGGAGGTAGTAAGGTTTCAAGCCGCCGCCGCGCCCCGCGACTCCACGGAGAAAGGGTTTTGTTTTCTTTATAAACAAGCGCGAAGGTGCTGCTAACGACCCCACGAACAAATACGAAATTCGATCTAGCATTACGAATACAAATGGCTCCCCTACAACCCGCTACCGTGAAGGCATTGTCTTTGCTGCAATCTCGATCGACGCTCACTCGTTATGCTCTACAATCTCCTATAACTATTGTTTATGTTTATCGATCTTGTATAAACTCTAGCCAATGGACACCTGCTCCTTATCCGACACAAAATAAACACGTCTCAATAACTCGAAGATTGATTTCTGTAAAAATTCCCCGATGTCCTTATCGCTATATTGAATCCGTATTAAAAAGGAAATGAAGAGTAGGTATCGGTTCCACAAAAAAGTTGAAGTGCTGCTATCGCTTTGATCTCGGCTGGTATTGCCTTCAATTTTTGCCGAAGACATTTAAATTCGACGTTCTTTAAGTACCTATCTAATACTGGAGTACTCCAGTTTTGGAAATTGGATTGTCTTAATCACGGAATATCGAACGACGTTACTTTGATCTTAATACCTCTTATTATCTATCAGTTTTCCGAGTCAAGGTTTTGTGTAATTAGTTTATAATTGGTATTGGTCTATTTTTGACTACATAGGTATTACTTATGTAGTCAAAAATAGACATACCAATAGTAACTAAATAGTACGGCACCAGCAAGTTTGTTTATAATCCTATTGACCTAGTTAGCCAGCACAACCGTGCAGACAGCGAAACAAATCCAGAACCCATCCAACATTCGCATGAATTTATAAAAATAAACTTCTGCCACTTCATGTAGCAAACAGCTTTATGAAAAATGTTATTCTATTGTCTGTGTCTCTTTTGCAAGGGACGCGCAGCAAATAGCCTGTAGTTTACCTGTAACTTTACCCCGACAATACGACCAAACTCGCGGCGATCACACGATCCTATACAATACGTTAGCAATTCTTCAGGTATAACAGTTTTATGTAATGGCTTGTGCCACAGAACGAATAAAAAAGATGTCTGACAAAAAGTAGAAGAGGAATGTAAATCGAAGCATTTCTATTGAGGGCCATGACGTCGCATAAATGTCGACCACGAATGTTGTTTGTCACCGCACGGCGCACGGGCGCGGACCCGATCGCGCGATAGTGCCTCGCAGCGGACGGACAAACGACAACCTTCTTATATTGAAATAATATTGAAAAATAGCTCATTCACAATTTTGTTTCACCATTACAATGATTGGGGATTGTAATAATCCGCTTACGTAATCGTGTGTGCCTTTCTCGCGTTCTCCTTTTCATGGAACTGACAGATGAAAGCCGGGGAGGTGCCGATTGAAGTCACGTTTGTTGTTATTGGCACACGTGAGTTCTGCCTCGAGCTCTAAGTTTGCGATAGTGGCTACAGATAGATAATAGCCTATCAACCGCAGGCAATCTAGATCGTCTACCAATCTAAAAAGAACCAAGCCATATGAGTTCTTATACGCTGCTATTGATTAATCCAAGTCTCAAATGTCTGTGTTTTAGTGCTAACATCAAATTAGCTCAAACAATTTGAGACTAATTAAGATGAACTAGAGAGAACGAAGATTTAACGTAAGGTTAATCAGAACAAAGTACTATTTTCTATCTAGCCGAGAGCTAGAGCATTTAAAGTAACAAAGTAATTACCTAGAGAAAGTAGGTCTCGCGTCACTTCATTGTACGGAAGCTGGATGTGCGTGATCTTAATTCGAAACGTTTAAAACGCCTTTTGTGTTCAAGCGAAATATTTTGTTACATTTGTTACTTCGTTCACCTGAAAAGTGGTTGCGGAAAAGATTTCAGGACGTTAAACGTTCAGTTCCTTTATCCTAGAGCGAATCGACATTGTAAATGTTACTACCGGATGAATTTCCATTAATAGTTACACGTAGCAACATCAAGCCACGCGGTGCGACGCAGTGATTCACGAAGCTATGCAGTGCTACGCGAAGACACCGTGCTACAAGAAACTAGACGAAGCTACGCGAAACTACGCGAAGCTACGCGAAACTACGCGAAGCTACGCGAAACTACGCTAAGCTACGCGAAGCTGCGCGAAACTTTGTGAACCTACGGATATTAAATGCCTTATTGGTAAAGTCTAATCGACCAACTTGATGTAATTGTAGCGATAGGTCTATGTCAAACGTGGAGTTTCGGCTGATAATGATGAAATCGAATCTCATTACTAACCAACATAGGTTGGTAAGTTAAAGGAGGACAATGCTTTTGAAAGCGTTTGTTTCTGAAGGTGTACCTTCCATTAGTCGGTGTCGAGGAGTTATTGAATTACGACACGTTTGTAAGGCCGTCACGACGCGCCGTGCTCTCGCGTGTCATATCGGGTTACAATCACATGTTTAACTATAATCTGGTAGTCTTACAAGCATCAAGAACGCGACCGATCGTCAGATAAGACATGGAAACATAAACATGGAGTTCATTAAATGACGTAAGTTAAACATGCACATTATTTTGTGGAGATTTTGACAAAAAGCAACAAAAACATTTAAAATTTTACATTTATGTGTAAATAACACACATGGTTGTAGGGATTTAAAAGAGACACAATGAAAAGCCGCTAATCTTTGTATATTCAGCGGCTATTGAATTACAAAAGTATGCTGTACTAAAACGGCGAAGTATACTCCGATTACAATAGAAATAAAAAATATACGTGAAAAAAATGTAACCACTTTTTATCGTTGCCTGGCATAAGAAAAGATATAATTTTATTTTAAACTTTCTTTCAAAGTGTCTATTATCACATGCTTTACAACCGTCATAAATCATAGCTTCCTAATTTTAGATTTTGCTTACAATTTTAAATCTGTTTACATCGGGACAAGTTGTTCCATCCTTGGAAAGTAAACACAGTAAATCCTTCAACGCTTTTAAATTCATAGACAGAATAAAATGCTCGTGTATCTAGTTCATATCTCCTAGACTATAACTTACGATTTTTGAACCCTGCCATGAAATAAAAACAATGGACTATCTATAGTTGTTTTCTTTCTGAAAAAAATATTTTTGTGTTCATTTTCATCGAATTACAATCCACGAGTACACTTTTTATATACAATGAATTTGTTTTATTACTTTGTTTCGATTCTTTTTTTTTTTTTTTTTGTTTGTTACGTTCAATAAAATAATGTGTTATTGACCTTTTAATTGAAATTCGATGTGATGTAATGTTGGGGGATTAACATAGATATAATCTATGGGATTCACAAAGAGAATGAAATGTTGATTTTACAAAGTTTGGTTTTAGTTTCTGTTACAGAACTTATGTTATCTCTGAAGAAATTCTAGTAGTTAAACAAAGGCCACCTTTCAAGGTCATGTCCTTGACCTTATTCAGCTAAGTGCTAATAATCATTCCACTTTCGCGTTTGCGCCGGATGAGAAACTGCTTTCTAATTACTCCGAGAACGACTTCGAATTTGAATACATATATTTGCTATTCATTTATGAACTAATTTATTATTATTAATAATGAAGCGATCCTTGTTACACGACAGGCTAAATGTAGCAATAGTAATTCTTTAGTCGCACAGCAGGCCAGATGTTGCTGTCATAACGTCACGTTGTGGGATCAGCCACACGCAACCGCGGCGCGACGCGGCAACGTTCAAGTAGCACGGCCACGAGCAACAAGTCACTATTATATTGTTTATGCCGAATTATATTCATTATTTTTGGTCTCAGGGACGGGCCGAGCTCAAATTATGCTCGCCGCGGATCAAGACAAAATGAACGTACGTTGGCGTTACAATTTATGAGCCAACGGACTATTGTGCCGACACTGATTACTCTTTATGGAGATTTGACGTCCTAACACGACGCGCCCTACATGCTCCGTTTACGTACACCAACGGGTTGTATGGACGTAAAACTTTTATGCCTCCACCGCGTTTTACAGCGGGCCTTTTATTATTTAGTGAAAGGAACGACGGTGATGTCATAAATCTCCGCTCCTGCGTGAACTTTCGCCTCTTATCTCGGCAAAGAAATTATGGAACTTTCTGGCTTCTCCTAGACAAAGTGTTTGGCTTTCGGGATCTTGGGTCACTAAAAGCTTTTCACAAATTAATGAGGAATTTGTGCAGAAGAAACGACAGAAAGAAACAAATATCTTTCAATAGTAATATTATCTAATTGAAATTGAGTGGAGGATAAACGTCTAGATGTCGGCGAAGGCATTTAGCGAGAACGACGACGCAACGTTCTAAATGACTGCAATCATGAAAACGTGGGCATTAAATATGGTCGCTTGTACAGAATAAGTCATGTATCTGTATCGCCGGGATTCATTAATCTTGTAGTGACTAGGTACTGTGTGGGCTTAGACAAGCTTTATAATAGGTCATTAAATTACGTTTAAAGTCGTCGGTCGTAGCGGACGAACCTCTCTAAATCATATCGAGTCCGTAATTGAAAGCCAGGGTGACATGACAGACAGACCGGTCATTACGTTAGGGTCAAACGTTTGTTCTCTGCATTCTGTGTTTGTTTGTTCGACGTTTGCTTTATTGAGATTTGTTTAAAAATTAAATTATGAGGCGTATCGTTTCTGCATCTACGATTCGCGAATATAAATAAAATTGCTCATGCTTTCGTATTATGCGTGGATGATACAAGATTTACAGCTGTGACAAATGATGGCAGTGACATCTCTTTTTGCTTGTTGTGTTGCAAAATCGACGTGCAGATATAATATGTCGTTCTAGGCTGACATTTACGATTTGTATTCTCAGGATACAATATGTAAAGTAGAAATATCAGTTGAGGATATTATTAAAAAAAACATACCAACATCTCGTAGCAGCATAAGACATTTTATTTGAGTCAGATTTTATAATTCGGTTACTTTTTGGTAAGTTCAATTAAATTAATAGGATATATTAGATATTAAAAATAATCTATTAATATTATTTAAAAATTAACGATGTCCGAATTAAGCTTGATCGACATATCATAGGATAATATAACAGGAACATAATGGCTTGGGTGATAATGCACCGCCGACGTCGCCGGAGGCTCATACAATTAAACAGATAACATAAAATTAACGAAGCTAACTCGTAAATACACTCACTTTATTATCTATAAAAGTCACTAATTAATTAATTGTATAATGATAAAGTGCTTTCTTGTGTGATGCGGAGTGCCGCGCCGCTCTGCGGTCCTCTATCGAAAAGCTATATTGCGGCGTAACTTGGTTGTCGTCACGTTTACCTTGTTAATGCTTTTATCTGTGATGTGGGTCATATAAATACGTACCCACCGTATAATACAATTAATTAACGCATCAAATTAAATTTTGATTAACGACTGTGCATTATCAATTTGTGTATCTTAGTGGCTTTATTTTCACGAGCTCTGGCATCGTTAACAGCTTACCAAAGCGCGTCACTTATTATTAAGCGGTGTTAGAAGCTTTGTAGCGCAGTAAATCTTCCCTTCTGGCTGTGACGGCAGTTAATGCAGTCTACCTAGGCTTCAAGAGATAAGCTAACAAGGCTCTTTAGCTAAACAAGAGGCGGCCAAACAATAAAGGCGAGTTAAGCGTCGTGAAATATGGCAGAAACGAGGTGCGATAACTCAGCGTGCTCGCTAGGCTCGCTGGGCTCGCTTCTTTTCCCCTAATTAGCCATTCAATTCCCGTAATCTTGTTTACTCGTCGGGCGGCTCGCGCTGCCCAGGTGCGATAATGGCCGAGCTATTTGCATGCCGCCATATTGTTTCCCCATGTTCGGCTCGCAGCCTCCGATGCCGTCCGATGCGACCCCCCGTTGTTTTGGCCGGGCTTATTGGATCCGCTTGCGATTACTTTGTATTGATCCCGCCGTCCATTATCTACATTCGTTTATTTTCGTATCACAGTAATGATACCGACTGATGTCCACAAATCCAATGAATCCACCCCTTATGTTGTTATACAAGTACGAGTAATTAATTTGTAGTTGATATTGATTGTATTGGTATAATAGTATGTTGTTGTTAGGGGTTCACCTCATAAATACCATTTTGGTGTTACCTGTACACTGTACGTATATTAAACTAATATAAAGTTCACGTGCACGTGCATGCCGCGCGAATACAACTTTAGTGAACTACAACTTGAGTGTAACTTGTGTAATCTGACTTCCCCAAATGCCCTTTTACGACTGTTAGTTGCTTAATTAAATTATCACGATGTATTTATTCCATTATGGTAATTAATAAAGTTACAAACTAACTTGTTTAGAGGCAGAGACGACGGAAATCAGAAATACAGTAATTGATATTTTTGCAGTAGTGTTAGAGGGCGGTGTGTCCCCGGCGGCAAGTTTAATATAAAGCTCGATCGAAAGCTAATCGTAATCTCGAACAGTAAATTGAAGGCGATCCGTGCAACGAGGCGATGCCGGCACATCTTCTATAAATACATTACTGAACACGCTTTATTACTCCGCCATCTTCATCCAATCCTATTAAGTGTCTGTTCGCGAACAGCTTTCCTCGGAAGGCGTTCAGTTTTAGGATGGCCATTTTTTTAAATAGTATTAGGGTTCAATAATGGCTTTAACACGGGCACCCCTGAACGTCTATATTATGTCTCGGTGTGAATTTGGCGAGCTCAGTCGATATGCTAAACTGAGGAGGCGGTGGTCCGCTGACGCCGCGTCTGCCCGCACCGCGCCGCGCGATGAGATGCGATCATTTAACGACAACGCTTCGGGAAGATTTCCCTTCGAGCGGCGATATTGGCGATATTACGTCCTCTTCCCGTGGACCACGTTTTATAATTTAGACGCCCATTGCCTCAGGCTGCATAACATTAAAGGTATTTTATGAAAATGTTATTTTGCATGTTAAACATTTGAAAGGATTTGCGTCTGTAATAACACTGTATTGTTATTAAATTCCTGCGAAAATATCTGGTTTATGGAGTGATTTTGTACTCAGTTTAAATGTTTGCGTAGAATCAGTACTATTCAAATGTTAGCACCCAACGAACTATTTATGAGTTATGGAATGGGGGCGCGATTCGTAGAATAACTTCAAATCGGGTCAAATTATATCTACGGCGGGTATTAAGTTAATTACCATGCTTTATCTGCTCATATCGCTGTTCCTGTATAATTAGGGGTGTCAACACAATGCTTCCAAGCGAGCACAATATGTCTGCACAAACCACATGTCAATTTAATTTGACCCCCGATCCAAGATGGCGGCCAACCCTCGCGGCGCGGCGTCTGCTCGACCGAATGCTTGTGGTTTACGCCTGTTTACTAATTGACGTGTTTTAGAGTAACACTGCATGGTTTCTGTCAGCATACCGATGAATATATTTGAATACGTATACTAGCAAGGTTGGCCATTTAATTTAAACGTTGAACTAAGAAGTTATATTTAGTTTAGCTTCACCCAAATAAGTTGTACGCTCTGTGAAGCTCTAGAAGTGAATGTTCTTGATTAAAGTACTGAATTGTACTGACGTTATCCGGGTAATATTTTACTGTTCTATTTCTTCATGCAATAACTTTGACTGAAATTAAAACGAAACTTTGTAACTAAAATATTAGTTGTCAGAGCCGTTGTTTTGATTTGCCATTCATTACAAAATAAAGTCACTTTTAATCCTTTTTTATGGCCAATGCGGGTCGGGTCTGTTTGCCTGTCATTGTAATATTTTAACTGGTCTGAATATATATAAATTTATCGTGGTTTTAGTTTGTTTATTTTACGATCGGTTTAATGAGACATCCAGATTAGGGGTCTTAACTAAATCACATTGTAGAAACGACCAGATTCTGTATATTTCATGGATTCAAATAATCAAATAACCATTAAGTATAATAATAGTCACCTAAATCAGTACCCTTAGTTTATGGGCGAAGGTAAGAGTTGTAAATATTTTATGAAGGACGCAGACACTTGTATAATTGATGAGTAGCGAGGTAAAGACGGCCGTACGGGGCGAGTGAGCCGAGTCGCGATCTCGATGACCGACTGAAATATTTAATTTGGCGATTATACAACCCTTACTTACAGTGAACCGTAATCAAAGCTTGATTTCTTAAAAAAATATGATGAAAATAGTTTAAAAAAATCAGCTGTTCCAGACATTTTGTTAATTTATTTAAGCACAAATCACAAATGTATGGAATATCTGATGGTATGATAATGCCACATTTCTAAAAGGACTATGATACACAAATACACATAGTTAATAAAATCAGCTGTCCAATACATTTTGTCAATGTATGTAAACACAAATCACAAATGTATGGAATAAGTATCTAATGTTTTAATAAAGCTAGGTTCCTAAAAAGACTATGATACACAAAAACACATATTTGCAAAAAATCTGCTGTTACATGCATTTTGTCAATGTGTTGTTTTGTCAATGTGGTTTCAGGGTTTGTCCGTGTCCCATACCTACTTCGTAAACCATTACCCCATTTTTCCCATGTTATTCACAATATCAACAACATTCATTGCGTTATTTACGTTCCTGAGCAGACAAATTATTCAAACTTATGAAGCAATGGATTTGCAATATCCTTCAAAATGATCAGATTGTGATTGAAAGTGTGTTACGCAATTAAGGTGCGGGCTTAAGATAAACAAAAAACATTGTTATACCTACAGTTTTACAATACGAATATTGGACATTCTTCTAAGATCTAATTTTCTAGGCATAGCAAACATTTTCATGAAAACCATGACCAAGTAGTAGGTAGGTAATTGTGACTTTATAAATAAATGATAAATGATTTTATTTTTGTAAGTAGGTTTGTACAAACACTTTTACACGTTAATCATATTTTAAAACTAGATGAGGTCGGCGTTTCCTATCTTACTAGTCTGAGAAGAAAGGCCGAAACAAACTCAGAGGTCACAGTCTCTTTTAAATTCCAGACATAATCTTGGTCAGATCATATGAATATAGTAGGTTTGGTCTCAATTCATTTGACTAACTAACAATAACTAAGCTGCAATAGTCTGGTCTCGTATTCTATTGAAACTCCGTACTACGCTAGATCAGCTCAACGTCAAAGTGTAACCTTGTGTTGTGCAGTTGACTGTACCTGTCAGAGTGATTTTAGTGAAATTTAAAGTGAAGGTATTTATTTTGAACTGACGGGGTCCGCTAGGGCCGATGCCGCCGGGGCTGCGGGTTGTTCGAAAGAGATACCGTGGCCCCTGGCACAGGCAACTGAAGGAACACGGGTGGGTTTTAGTCAGTAAAAGTCTGACACTCCCTTCTGCTCCGCCCAGAGCGGGAGGAGTCATTTGAAGATTTCCCACCCAGAAAAAAAAAAAAAAAAAAAAAAGGTATTTATTTTTTACTCGGATTAAGTAATCCGTTTAGAGACTATCTGCATTTCTTATCACAATAAAACTAACTACGCTAACGAATTCCAATTGTAATAAAATAAAACAAATGAAAAGATACTCAAAAACATGACTGTTTTGTCGGATTTATAAACTGTCCGCAAAATGAGAAATGTGTGATTTTTATTTCAAAATAACATCTTAAGTACTTCGTGGGCGCAGAAGATGGAACTGAAAATACGGAGACTTTGATGTCATAACTGAAAATAACTTAATCCCGATACTAAATTTCTTCTTCGGGCCGTATTGCTACTTTATTACGGTATAAGAATGTCGTCGCCGCGCCCGGTTATGACTATTTAACTGCTATTTAAATCATATTCTAAGAAAAGCGTTTTCGTCGGAGTGATGAAAGCCCGTACAATTTGGTACCGCTACAATATTCGACAGCACAATATTTTCGCGCCGGCAACACAATGGCGTCTATTTTTAAATTGAGAACGCGGGAGCCCGTCAATAGACGCGAATGACATTAAATTGGTTAAATTGCTTTGCCGAGCTTGGTTCTGCAACTCCTTTGGGAGGTGTCCGTTCGTCCGTCGCGACGCTCGATACTACACAGCACTCAATCGATTCACAGCTCATCTATTTTTCTCGATACATGTTTCCGTTTTGTATTATCTTCATTGTGAACTATTTCCAACCGGATCCGTTTAGTACAATTTACAACTTTGCTCTTAACGACACTCCTCTTGTTTATGTTCATTATTTTTTCTTTTTGGTGTCAACGGGATTAAGTGAGAATGTTTTTATGCTAAAATAAGAGCGCTATTTAAGCATTTGCTGAACCTGATTACGTTGCACCTGCAGCGTGCTATCCGTCTGATAAAACAACGCGGTAAGCTCGCGCCGCTTCACTAATTCAGTGTAGAATGTAGTGGTGTGGTGTGTCTATCAGGCTGACAGATACAAACAGGACCAAAACCAATCAATCAGTCCGGCGGAGCGTCGCGCGATAATTGAACTCTTCCCTTGAAGTACTGCGATTCAATAGATAATTACAATCGCAAACCAAAAATTACACGCGGCATTTAACCGTAGGACCCTATTACGTTTCACAAAGCTGGGTCGGTCGCATTCGATCGGCGATCTTTGCCGGACGGAGGATTAACTCGCAACGGCGCACAATGAGGGCCTCGAGAGGAGACGAGTAGGGAGGGGATGTATTAATAATGGTCTCCGTAGTGAATGGAGCACTTACACGGTCCGGCGGGAGCTGAATGTGTGACTATCGCGTTAGAGCAAATCGAATCGGTCAGGTTGGCCGCTCGCACGCGCCGAATTCGCCATTAAACCGGAAACTCGGCACAGGAAGAAACATGTTATAGGGTAGAAATCACGAGTCGTCACGACAAAACGTTGTTGGTCTACTTATAAGACCATTCAGCCAAGCCAGAGTGATCTCTGGACCTCGTGATTCTTTTCTGAGACAATTTGATAGCTTGCAAGTATGTCATACTAAAACTAGGTTACAATCATTATTAAGGTCAATCAAACAGAGAACATTATGATGTTCCATTGCTCCATTCATACGTACGTCCATAAACATCATTTCCGGAATAGTTATTACCGAAATAATGTATGATAGACGGGTGGTAATATGCAAATGCCCTCAAATTGCTTTTGACAATGATACTTAATTGGACTAGGTGTGCTCATGGGTCCGCCTCCCATGGTCCTTTATACATATTTAAATATTCAATTTTATCTATAATAGCTTTAGGTACCAGACTAATAATTCTGATGGAATAAATGGAATAATTGTAAGGAAAAGGCATTTGAATCCGTTGGTACAAGAAGTATCTGAGCTTCGAAGTAAAAATATTAATAAGTGGCGGACTCTTAGAAGTTCTTCTTTCTTTATCCAAGATAATAAGCGTTTCCGCACAATTTTCCATATTTATTCATAAGTTAATATTTATTAACTTCTTGGAAGTTATTAGGAACAAAATCCTGGCAATTTTCTGATGCAAATCCATCAATGGAGACAATGGAAAAAGTTTAATGCAACCTCTGCATCGATGACGAGGGCACTGAACTCTGGCGCGCTTTTGTGTACCTTCACTTTGATAAGTAAAAACTATTATGCTTGATATTATAAATTAATTAATATTTGTTTCTGTAATTGTTCTTTCACATTACGGTTGGCGAGTTTAAAATCTCTCATTATCTAAAATAATTGGTAAATTTTTCTCGGAATTTAAATATGAACTTTAAAAAATTTCTCAAGTGGGTTTTAGACAAATTAAGTCTGTCTTAATTTAAAAAAAATGTATTAAATGTCTACTTATACCTAATGAAAATTATAAGAGAGCATAGAAAGGTAAGTATTTACCGAGCACAACTTATTTAATCTTAAGTTTTCTAAATCTTAACTTAAATGATTGAATTATCAAACTTAATAAGCATTTGATACACTTGTAATAATGACAAAATGATGTACCTATTAAACCTAAGAGGTATGAAATACTTAAAATAATTTGATTCAGAAATTCAATAAGCCTCTTAAGCTAATGTAAAATTGCTTGAATATACATATTTGAGGTAAATGTATTTTTATAACAAATCCTTTGAAGGATAAGCCGGTAGAAATGGAATATACTAGAAACTAGAGCTCATTAGTAGTGTGATGAACGTTTTATTTGCATTCGAGACTTGGAGGTCAAAATATCTAATTATTTACCTGAAGGACATCTCGAAACGGCTTGTTGACACTTCCCGTGACCCAGGGGATGGCTTTTACTTTGGCCAGAGGCTAAACATTGCCATACAACGTGGTGATGCCGCCAGTCTCTTGGGAACATTACCAGTCGACAGCGATGCGGATGAATTTTTCGACACCATGTTTAAGTTTGTGAGTAGTTTTAGTTATATATTTTTTTTTAATTTTGTTATTTTTATTTATTAACTAGCTTCTACCCGCGATTTCTTTTGCGTGAAGGTTGTCCGACAGCATAATACACTACAATAACAGCCACATTCTGTAGTATTGTTATCAGCAGCCAAAATATACAGAGAGTCAGGACTGGTGACGCGGGAGCAAGCGACGTACAGTTGTCCCTGTGAGAAGCAACTTATCTTGAGGTCGACACCCGCAGCCTTCAGTGTCTGCCCTGTGACTTGTTGACCTGGAACGCGATTAAATTGGAAGGCGTAATTGTGGGAAATTGGGTATTAGTGGTATACACGGTATAAACACGGTATAAACACGGTATAAGCACGGTATAAACACGGTATAAACACGGTATAAACACTGATAAAATTATATGATTTATTTCTGTAAGTAGGTTCGCACAGACACTTTTACACGTCAATCATATTTTAAAAACTAGATGAGGTCTATCTCGCAGCTCTCCGTCCGATCAGGACCAGGCCCGTGCCGGACGGCGCGTATGTGTTCCACGTGCGCCTCAGAGAGATGTCAGCGTAGTTGACGGGGCCCGACAGGGCCGAAGCCTGCCGGGGTAGCGGGATCGTCCGAAAGGGTTACCGCTGCCCTGGTACATAAAGGGCTAAGGAAGGAACACGGGTGGGTTTTAGTCAGTAAGAGTCTGACACTCCCTTCTGCTCCACCCAGAGCGGGAGGGGTCATTTGATGATTTCCCATCCTCAAAAAAAAAAAAGGTCTGTCTCGCCTACACCACATTCTGTAAGAATTTCTGCCTCTTTTTTATTAATTTATTAGGTATTAGTTGCTATTTACGTACATATTATTTTAATGCCGAATAAATGAGTCTTTATTACTCATTACCCGATGAAAACATCACTAAGCTATGTTTTGAACTCTTACACTAAATACAGTCACCGTATTCTCCTCCATGCCGAGAAACTGTAATGAATGTCATTATACGTTTACCTATTTCAAGACTTTGTTTGTATAAATGTAAATGTGACGTGAAAAGTTCCATTGAAAGTCGATTTTCGAAGTTGTACGTTGGTGGACGCGGGGAGCATTGTGAACAGTCGGGCAGCACCCTTTGCATACAACACAATGTCGTTCGAGATACTGAATGTTACCTATTTGATCTTGGCTGTTGTTGTTTTTTTTTGCAAAGTTAGAATGTAATGACATAACATTCTAACTTTTTTTTAACGATTTTAAGAGAGTGTTTATCTTTTGTAAACTAGATTTTTGGCCTATTCGACATAAATTTTGATGCCTATTGTTTTTTTTTTTGTAATTTTTGGTGCCGGCAAGCACTTCCTGATACTTTTCTTCATCCGTAGGGGCTTATTTATTTATTTATATATACTTTATTGTACACCACAAAAAATAAATCAAACACTACAAAATATACAATGGAAATAGAGAGGTTTGGAATGGGACAAAACGTCATTGTTTTGTCCCATTCCAAACCTCTCCTTTTCCATAAGAAGATATCTCTAAAGATTATCAAAAAGGTTTGATTATAGGTGATATTGCATCGTACATCGAAAACTCCTTAGTTCTCGTCTCTGCATTGAGGTGAGAGAGATATGGTGGGCTATTTTCGTCCGGAATACGTAACACTAGCTATCGGTCCGCCATTGCAGGTTTTCTATACGTACCGTACGTTTAAAGAATACGTAGAGAGAAAGTATGTATGTCAGTGTATGTTTATTAAGGTACAAAAGTTTAGATAAATGTACCTATCCTAAATGACAGGATTATCTAAGGCTTTATAGCAAGTAAAGCTCGAAGCTCAGTGTCAAAGTTTATGAGGCTGAAACTTTTCATTGTTTGACGCTCTGTATAAGTAGGAACAAAGCTATAACATGTCATGGTATAACATGTCGCCTGAAATAGTGTAGTTTGTAGTAGCTGTGCCCGCGACTTCGTTCGCGTGCAAATTGGATTTAACCCTTCATATCATTTTATTTTACCCTTCGAACGTAGATCCACGCGAGACACAATGGCTTTTTAATTGTGTCTGTAATTACGGCATTCAACGGGTTAATAGATTTAATTTTTTTTGCGCGGTACCCAAATTTTTTGTCTAAAATAAAAGTAGCCTTCGTTCGCTTGGATGTCGGAAAACAATAATGTACCTCTTTACTAATTCTTTTACTTTTTTTTAAATAAGCTTAGTTATTTCTTATAACATTAGCTATCTGCCAGTAAAAGTCCCATCAAAATCGGTCCAGCCGTTTCGGAGATTAACTGAACAAATAAACAGACAGACAAACATTTTCAAAATTGTTGTATAAATGTGTTTATATATGTGTGTTGTGTGTGTGTGTTAGTAGTAAATGTTATTAAGTAAAAATCTAAATAGATATAATTCGGTGTTATATTATGTATTTCCAAAAACCCATCTGCGAAACCAACGAGCTGTCAAACAAACCCAGATATAATAGTTTCCCTGAAGCTAATTATAACAGACTTAATGAGAAAAGTTAACCATCGTTTACTTTATTAATTACAATGGGAAGAGAATCCTCGGAAATAATGAGCGGACAAACACGGATGTATTATTTCGTTGGTACCTACGGATTCGTAGTGCCGATGCGATGCGATGTATGAATAAAAATGAATTGCAGTGTCGAGAATAAAGACAAACTACCTACGAGTCTTGTTACACTTGGTTGAACATTCGACGACGTCATGAAGACGTATTATGCTAACAAAAATACCTAGCGAGCTTTCCCGAGTTTACCCGAAGTATTCCGAATCTTGAGCTTTTGTATAATACCCTCACTTAATACGAATTGAAAATGTACGTCGTACTTAAATAATATATCAAATTGTTTAATAGGTTAATTTTGAAACTGAAGAAACATTGATTTTTATTTTTTTACATAATGTCACCAAACCGCACTGGACCCGTGTGGTGGATTTACAACCCACTCCCTCTTGAAGAGACGAGGCCTGTGTCCCAGCAGTGGGAACATTATAGGCTGATTATGATGTATGTATGAATAACGTCATTACATTTCGGGAGGTTTAGAAACTGGATATTTACATGCATTTCATTTTAATTCCAGAAAATACCTATTTATATTATGTAAAAGGCTTATGAAAATACCTATTTATATTATGTAAAAGGCTTATGAAAATACCTATTTATATTATGTAAAAGGCTTATGAAAATACCTATTTATATTATGTAAAAGGCTTATGAAAATAACATGTCATTTATGTAATTAAAATACGTGTAAATTCCACGAATTTATATTATTTTGACATACATTTTACATACACATTTTCTATACAATCACGATTATTTTATTCATTAAATACGTAATGTATTCTGTGAAACGATTTATTATATGAATTTTGAGCCAGGATACCTACAAATTATGTATTTGTTATATGAAATGATAATGATGACAGGTCATATTTATTACCAGAGTATACCAGAGTAATGGAAACGTTCAGTGGTGCACAATTACTAATTAATATGACGTTGCACAATATGCTTTAATTAATTACCAAATGTTCCCACACGTGTGTGTATTAAACAAGTTATTGAATAATAATCGAGGTGCGAACAATAATTTATCTTAACACTTTTAAGGTTTATTGAGGATGTGCAGCTTGTAAAGGCCAGATGTGCGGCGACCCGATCGGCGCGTGCGCTTCCGTTTCCGCGTTAACCGCAGCGCGCCTGCGCCGGGCGCACATTGTTCACAGACAGGTGGTCACTACTGACTGATCGATATTTATTGATTTGATTACGATTTATTTATGCAGCCATAAATGAATTCCTAATTTAATATAATAAATTAACTCCATTTCTAAGTTGATTTATTAATAATAATAAATTGAAGAACCTCGTGAAAGCCGAGAAAGATAAACAAATCAAGTATCTTGACTTCGCTCGCAAGTTTGTCGGCATGTGGCATGTGGACTCAGCGATCATTGTGCCCATAGTCGTGACAGCCAATGGCTTAATAGCCAAGAGCCTCGACCAACACCTGAGGAGGCTCTCTTTGGGCAGCTGGATCAAGGGCTTGATTCAGAACGCGGTACTTCTTGACACGGCTCGCATTGTCAGGAGGTTCCTCTCTCTGGAGCCCTGACCGCTGGTAGCTTGGACCCTGTTTTCGATACCGGTGGTACTATTTTTTATATTTTTTAATGTTTTTTTTTATCTTTTTGTTTATAATAATATTGAAAAATGTAATTTATAAGTAATTAGATGAAATAAAGAAAATAATAATAAACGTTTATTTCAGACTTTCTGTCCATAGGTACACTTACAGAACATAGAACGAAACATACAATACACAACAACTACACACACATACACATACTAACAAAATCTCAAAAATACTCAACACTTAAAAAAGATACAAACAATAAGATAGCAGTGACAACACAAAAGAAGCAACATATTCAATTTTACGAGGAGGAAATGTCCACTGCTCACAAGGCAGTGTGCAAGCGCATCCAGTGGCGCAGCAGTGGAGATTCCCACCTGTTTGCGAACACGCTTAGTAAGCTGTTCTTCCAAGTGTGTTCTTTCCCAGTGTGTAGTTAACCCACAGGCTGCACGTGTAAAGCGTTTGGCAGTAAGATTTAAAAGTGTAACTTTCACTTCATTACTACTACGTGCGAACCTGCGGGCCAACATATTACACCGGACAGCCAACGCCCTACGTAGGGCACGTAGGGCGTTGGCTGTCCACATCTGTGTTGTCTTTAAGGTCTTCGGAGACCTAGCGGCCCAGATACTTGAACTGTGCGACTCTGTTCAAGGCGGTTCCTGCCAAGGTGACTGAGGTTACGGTCACGTAGTTTTTGCCAGGCCCCTTAAAAACTAACATCTCGCTTTTCTTAGCATTGTATTTGAGCCCATGGGCCTCCGCATAAGACTCAAAAACCCGCACCAACTTCCGCAAACCCCCAATCGATGGACTCAGCAATACCATGTCGTCTGCGTAGCTTATGTTGTTTACACAGACTTCATCATTCACGACATTGGTATTATTGAGTTCAGCGACAAGCCGGTTAATGTACAGGTTGAAGAGCTTAGGCAAGATCAGTCCACCCTGTCTCACCCCGCACTGCAACCTATACACGTCCGAGAAAGAGTTTGCCCATCGTAAACTGAGACCGAATGTTGTTGAAGTTATTTTTGTTTTTAGATATTGGTACAACAACCGTGAACATGAATCTATCAGGTAAGTAAGAATGGCTAACACATAATTTAAAAAACATTGCCAAAACCCGCGGCAAGTGACAGCCCGCATTTTGCAAATGCTCGATGCTGAAGCTGTCATGATCAGGAGATTTACCTCTCACCATGCCTTTAATAATTTTTGCCACATCTTTGGCTGAAAGCCTGACTTTAAGGTCTCCGGCTCCACAGTCAACATCAAGCGTCCGCGACGCCGTACCCAATGGCGACTCAACCTTAAAAAGCTGTTGGAACAGGTTGGCAATTTTCTGTGGCTCATGCACGCCAGCAACACTCACAGGATGACCAAGCTTCGGATTTAACTTATTTGTCTTTTTTCAGAAACCTTTAAAATACTTCTTGAAGTGGTGGTCTGCAATAATATCCATTTTAATGTTTTACTTAAATTTTTTAATGTTTTATTGATGCAATAAAATTTGATATGGAAAATGAGTACCTACGAATAGACGTGCTTAGGAATTACCTATTACGTAATCTACATTTATTGAGAATGCTCCACGAGTTTACAGTTTTCTTGGAAATTAAAATTAATAATTCTCTCAAACTTCCATTTAGTGTAAATATTTCGAAATTCACCTAGAAAATAGAGGCAGTAAATATCGCAGTTCCAATTAAGACTAGTTAGTGTCTGAATACTTGTACTTCAAAGCATCTAACGACTGTCGCTGCTGGCGCAGACAACACGACAAAAACAATAATAACTCTGATATAAGACTGAAATAAACTCCATATCCTCGGTCCCCACTAAATAGAAGTGAATAAGAGCAAAAATTTCCAGCCGCTATTGCAGCGAGTCCCTATGTGTATTGTTGCAATTTCAAAAATTCCCATTATCGTGGAGCGTAAAAAGGAGAGAAATAAGAAGTGGCGGACAATAGTATACAGCTATGGGCAAACGGGGAGGAGGTGCGGCGTTTCTAAGCAACGCTTACTGCGCGTCTCACGCCACCGCCACGCCGCGCCACCGCCACGCCACCGCCGCTGCGTCTTATGTCCGCACTTCCGACTACACATGCTGTTTATTGATAATACCATAGCAACACAATTCTTGGAATAATTATTGCGTTGCATACGTTAATATTAGAAAAGGAATAAGTCTATGAAGTTACAGTGAAACACGTACATATTTAATGCTAGCAGGAATCTTAATGCGGCACGTCCTCGTTAGTGATAATTGTGAGTTACTTACTAAGTAAAATAGGCACTTGTTCAGAATAACATGATCGTAAAAATTAAGTAATGAAGTGCTAAAGTTAGCATTGATTAACGTCAATTGATTGAGTGATGTAAGTTATAATTGCGAGGCACCGGGCACTCACATAAATACGTCAGTGAATTCTGTCCATACGAGAGGAAATCATTTGAATGGCCGAAATAACCACCGACTGCGCTACCTCAGGGATGCTATTTCTATTCCGTATTGACTGTTCATATTTCATAATGTTTGACGCTAATAAATTATTTTTAGCACTGGCTCTAATAAGGGCGCGTATGACTGATAAAAAATAATGTGTGCTTATTATAACTTCGCTCAGTTATTTTATTTTATTATGTTTTATTTGGGAAAATAAACGATTACACATTACAATGTTATGGTATAGAACTTAATACTAAAATGGTAGTATAAATGTATAACCAACAACATTTTCCACATAATATAAAAAAGTTAAATAAACACGAAAGGCGTTGGTTGTAAATGACCTACATTGAATATGGTTAAATATAAAAATAAAACTAAACTGAAATATATACTATACAGGTAGGTGGGTAGTTAGGAATGTTAGGCGTGTCATCAGCGCCTATCAGCAAACTTGCCCCCACTTAAAAGCTTAAATTCCTTGTGCACGCAAACAAAGTATTTGATTTTAAAATCAGCGTTTTAACTCCACAAACACAATGTGATTCTTTCGATTAGAATAATTCCTCTCAGTGAATGCTTACAAAAACTACAAAGAGGCGGCGTCTATCTCTTACCAAACTTGGATATGCGGCTCGCAAACACTTCCTTTTCTAAACAGAAAATTCCGTGGATCGATCCAGTATACGAGCGTTCTAATAACATTCCGGGGCGATATTTCACACACCTCGATCGCGACTGTGTACATCACTTAGCCCAACACAATGGTACACGGACGATTTATTGTGTACACTCTGTACCCAGATAAAGCACAGACAATGGCCTATCAGATGGCGGCCGATCGACACGTGTATGCTTTTAGCCCTAGACTTCGACACCCAATTACGTGGCCGCTAGCGACGGTATCATTCATCACGTACAAACGAGCGATTTTTTATTACACGCTCTCTCCCGAGTCCCAAGGTGAAGAAAAACGGGAATCTTACGAGTGGATGATACGCTCTTAACTTGGTGTGGAGCAATTAAGGACAAAATTACTTGCGCCGACGGATTTTTGGTGGATTACGACGGAAAGTTAAAACAGAAATTATCGTTAGGCGATGGGAGAAGTACCTACGAGTAGGTTGTAATATTATGTTTATCTATAACTTAAACAAATCATGCGTGTGCAACTGTTGATTTATTGTTGAATCTTTTTTGTTGAATGTTATACATACTTAGAACGATAGAATGGCGAAAATAATTTGTAGCGGTCAATAGAACCGCCCAACCATTGGGTGCACTTTATCGACTGGCAACTTTTTATTTTGTAACAAAAACTAGCGCTGTGTCTAAAACCGCTATGAGCATATAAATAGATTTTACTATCTTTCATATGAAACTCTGGAAGTATGGTCTGCCTATAAAGTTTTTATATTATCATTATACCATCAAACTTTATGATTAGACTCGTCCAGCCAGACTGAATCGCGGTCTGGTGCGCAAAACTGTTTCAGGAACTAATAATAAAACGTTAAGGTAACGTTTAAATGGTACAAAATAAAGTAGAACTAAATATTTAGTGACGGAAAGACTATGGGAATGTTTAGTTAGGAACATAAGCACATTTATGTGTGTTTAGGGAGAGACACGTGTGGGTTAAGTTTTCGTGTAAATTGACGATGTCAATTTGTTTAAATGTGGTATTTTAACGCATATCGTAACACATTAAAATTATCATACCAATTAATGCACTGCGTGTGACTAATTAGACCATTTATATTAACAAAAAACTTAACAGCCGGGTATGGTGTGCTCTTCATAGTGGGGTCACAGCTTAATCGTGTAAAGAATTTCATAAAAGCTATAAAACTCGTATTGGGACATAAAAGGTGAAGTTGGAATCGTAAAAAGCCGGGGTGCGAACGTTTCACCCCCGCAGCGCGGATCCATGACGTCATTAAGAGGCACGCGCGCACCGCGTCTCGACAAGCCGCGTATCCGCTCGCCCGCACGCCTGTTCTACATTCACTTTTCACACACCACTAGCTCTCGAAATACAACAATACATCCTCACACATAAAAAAATGCCATAAATATTTTATTGACTGTTTTGTTTGTAAGCTCTACACGTTATTAATCTAATACAATAGGCCGCAGGTGTTCAAGGGCGAAACAAAAAAAGACTTCTACAACCGTCCAGGATGATTTTCCGGTTATGTGTCTGAATATTAACGTGAACTAGCCTTGTGTAATTTACGGGTTCGTGACACTACCCTAGCGGTGCCACACATCCACAAAAACATTGTTTACAAAGGTTTTCTCTTTTGTGTATGTGTCAACATGGTTTCGGGAAAGGCAGATTAATTTAGGTGATTGCGTTCTTTGCATCTACAGTAACATGATGTCAGAATGCTCGTACATTGCTGTAATTAAATGTACGGACAGACCAACCGGTTTGTACTGTATGTAGAGAGAACTAAGTGAGATCGCCGAGTCCCTCCTTACCAGTGACATTTAACTACATGTTTTATGTTTGTACATTCGAATTGATTAATTTATAGTTACTGCATCAGTCATGGGGACGAGCATGTGACGAGCATCGAACCGAGACGTTACGATTACGACATGCCCACTAAAGTGACCTACATTATTTTATATGGCATTTAATTGAACAAGGATTGCGTCGCTTACTCGGATTTAGTCCTCGTACTCACGGGAGATTTTATAACGCACATTGGATTTTCAACGCACTGCATAGTTCCGAGAATTGAAAATCCTACAGCATGTTTTTTTACGCACTAACAGTAGCAAAGGCTTTCATTTTGACAATTCAACAACACTCATTGCGTTATTTACGTTGTTGAGCAGACAAATGTTACGAACATATTATGAAGCAATGGATTACCAATATCCTTCAAAATCATTCAAATTGTTATTGAAAGTGTGACATAATTAATGTGCTGGTTTTACCGCCAATAATAGTGTTGTTTTTAGAAATATACGAAGATATTTATGTAATGATAATTATAGGTTTGTGAAGCGATATAACACTCCAATTGTGGGAACCAAGATCCGAATGTAGTACACTTGGTAGAGATTAGTCAATCATGACATTTGAACTCTAAGTACCGTTCGACTATTAAAGATAACATTCTGCTCAACAAAAATAAAAGATAAAATAAGTTCTGTGTAAGTAGCTATTATTATAGGAAACTTGAGGTTGATTTTCAAAGGTCATCTAAAGGTCACTTTTTTCATAGTCATCGAAAGTTTGCAATAGCTACAACAAACTTATGATTAGATATCATAATATTCAGCAGAACCAATCAGGAATGTTAGTTGTAGCTGAATTGGATGAAACTGAGACCACGGTAAAACTAATCTAAAAGTAAACTTATGAAAAGTAGCTTATTTTAAATAATTTAGGGGAAACATATCTGATAGTTATACTTATCAGTAGTACTAGTATTTCCGATGAGCGCATCAAAACGGCCGGAAAATTTTGCAACATAGGTTTTTCAACCTTATCGCTTAGAAATTATGTTTTATTATTCAATAACAGTTTTTGTTCTTTTTAAAAAATATCTTTCTTTTAAATCAATGTAGTAAATATTTTGCAAACGATAATAAACTTTATGTTTGAGTGATAAGGTTTTAAATAGTCAAGTTATCTGCAATCGCGGCCACTTGAGCGATGTGTTTTTGTTTCTAAACCTATTTTTGATCGAAGACTCGTATTATAAAATCGATATTGAATTTGTGCGTCTGTTTGCTATACAATGTGTAACTGAATAATGCTCATTATGAAATTAGTTTGTTCAGAATCGTTTACTGAATTGATTTCTATCATTTTTAATATAGGTAATTTTTTTCCAAAAATAATTAGAACTATGTAAATGACATTCACACTTCCGTTGTACATTCAAAATATACCAAATTGGACGAGGTACCTACTACGCTGGACCCTTATAAGTGTGCGACTATGTACTGAGCGCAGATTTGTATTGTGACCACAATTTTCTCCCATAACCAGTATAACAAATTTTACAAAAACACAAACAATGTTTTAAACATAATAATAAAAAATCAATGTATGTATTATCATTATAATCATATTCTAATAGATATTCTAATTTGAGGTGTTTGGTGGTGCTTTAATTCCGGGACATGTTATATATTATTTTCAGAGCGAAACTACGAATATTGGGACCTAAAATAGGACATACACTTCTACCGGGAAAATGAAATAAGTGGCTCACGTGGAAGACGCTGAAACTGTTAGTATTTAATGGAAGTAACTGAATTATCCACGTACCTCCGACGCCAAGCCCTAATAAGTTTATCAATTATAATTAGCAAGGACTAAATTCGATTCGGTAATCTATATTTAGATAAGTGGAAACACGAACAAGGCATAACCTTTTAGGCTTGAGTGAGGCTTTTATAAATATATATCGGATTTCCTGAACTGATTGATTTAAATTTAATATCTTATTATACCAGAAAGTCTTATCGATAATGTGGAAGTGCTTATTTAGCAAGATTTTGTTTGAATTCTTTGTTTATGTTATGGGGAGTCGTGTACAGTAGGCCACTAGTTAGTGGTAACACTTAGATCTTGAGCCGGCTCAGCGTAGTACGAAGTGTCAATTGAATAAGAGGCCAGCATCCTAGTTGCATAATACACTTTCAATCTCAATATGTTTGATTTTGAAGGATATTGCTAAACCATTGCTTCATATATTAAAAAATTTGTCTGCTTAGCAACGCAACGCAATGAATGTTGTTGAACTGTCAAAATGAAAGCCATTGCTACTGTTAGTGCTTTACGCAATTATACCGCCGATTATACTGATTCTGTTACCACTGAATGTGGCTTACGGTAGGCCACATTTATTTGCGCTCAAATCGCCAAATTTTTGCTGATAAAACAAAATGTATGTAATGCATGACCTCAAACAGGTATCTGCTAAAACCGTTCAGTTTTCCATTACAGTTGATTTTCATCCATTTGTCTGACCGTTATCAACTCGAATTGTGGGTCTGATTTTATTGAGACATCGTTCAAAAGCTTAAAAGTTGTAGTAAGATTTTAAAACTTGTGCGAAGGATAATAATGCTAACAAAAGGCAAGGAGTTCAGGTTTTAGGTATAAAGGTATTTTAGTTAACAACATAGGTAACATTTGAATAAAAAAAAGGTTTATACAATAACAATGGACTTGGTAAGGCTTTAAAGAGAAGCATTAAATAGTCTATTTTTTCAGCCTAAACCGTATTTAAATTAAACTACCCGTATAAAATGTAGTCGCGACGGCGAACAATCAATTTTGTTTTGTCGTACAAAAATAATAGTCGGTTCGACGCAGCCTTTTCCCCTGTGACATCTATCGAGGCCGCATCGTGTGTCACAATGCCGATAGACATCAGTTCCCGTCGCAACGTAATACTAAAGTGATTTTTATTACATTCGATTCGGTTGCTTTGTTCATATTCCAGGCCCTTGTGTGACAATAAGTCTTGGAAAAGCATCAGTGTGGAAAATAGCATCAGATATTCGTACATTTCTTTAGAAAATTGGATATATGACACAGTTATTAGGTTGCGAAATAATTTTCTAATGCCGTTCGGGTATGTAATACGAAGTGTTACGCTGTCTTTTGAGAGGTGTGAGCGTTTTGATATAGTAGGTAATTCTTTTCTTTTCTTGAGTAGCGTTACGAGAGCTTTTTCGTCAAATGGGTTTAAAAAAAACTTATTTTAGATGCCCTGGTATCGGCCCCCAGTTATGAGTTGTAGGTCGTGAGTTCGAACCCAGACAGGCGCTTTAGTTTGTGTATTTAATTTCATCACAATTGCTCTCAAAACGGTGAAGGAAAAAATCGTGTGGAAACCTGCTCTAGAAGTATAATTTCGAAGACATGTGACATCCACCTCCCCGCACTGGGCCCGCGTGGTGGATTATGGCCCGCTCCCTCTCAGGAGGCCAGTGTCCCAGCAGTAGGAACATTATGGGCTGAATATGCTCTAAAACAAAACAATGTAATCGTTCCAGTTATAAAAGACAATATCCCGTCACTAATTGAACACATTATGGTTTCCCCTTCAAAAAAAGGCGATGATTTCAGGTAACAATAAATAAAAGAGCAAGTTCACAGTTAGCAGCTGTGGTTGCACGTGTATCAGAGGCATGCAAACTATTGTTGCCAGTTTAATAAGGTTTCTCTAGACGGTAGGTGCATCAAAATGACCATACGGTGCATCGGCACGCGACCGCATTGTCTGACACCTTGCACACGGCTTCAGGCTGTCATTACCGTGGCAGGCGGTGCCTGATACACAATTTCCACAAACATTGTTTCATACAATGTACCAACGTCTCTACAGTAAACCGCCTATCTATACCTATTTAGCTTGACTGTACCTCTTGTCAAAACGCGTGCCTAAGTCAGATACTCAGATTTCGTTAATTATTTTAAACACGACATCTGCAACTTCAAAGCGCTGCTATAGAAATGCTCATCCAAATCTATGGTAAGACAAGTAATGTCTGGGGTATAGTTTGAATGGAGGTATGTCTGAAAGTGGCAGCTGAACATAAAGGAATGGAGAACGGTGTGCCTCGAGATAGGCACTCTGTGCAGGCTTGTAATTTTAGATATCGAGCCTCCCCCGTCACCCGCGGAATCCCCCGGCTCATCCCGACTCCGCTGCGGATTAGAATGAAAATACAACGCTTTATTATCTTTCCTTTGACCGTATGTCTTACCTTCGCCGATCTACTGTTTTCCTTCTCCTGGCCGCCAAAGGTGAGTGAATTGTTGATATTTTTTTTGCAATCTTCCCCTTCTTTGTATTCAATTATTTTTGTTGCCGAGAAGATCATCTATCTGAAATGTAAATTCGAATTTCACCCATACTCCTGAACGGTGGCAAAAGATTTTATTTAACTCAACACCCCGAAAAGTATGCGTTTTATAGGGATCCTCGAACGCGGTGGATTTTTATTAGAGACACGTTTTTACCGACAGTAGATCGTGCTACAGGCGACATTTATCTTCCGGGCGCGCGGCGGCGCGCGGCGGCGCGCGGCGGCCGGCGGGGGGGTGTCTTTGTAAAACGTTTGCGGATGAAAGATTTTCCTTCTTTTATTATTTCACATGTAATTTATGACACTTCTAAGGTTCACGATTTCTTAGAATAAAGAGACTTTTGACTCATAAACGAACAATTTTATTGGCGACGTTACTTTTTCAACTTTTCAAATCGCACAAAAGTCTTTTTATATTATTTTATTCTGAAACGAAAGTGGCAACCGGATTTTATTCTATCTTATAAGTAGAAAACATCTCTGCGATTTAATGCAAGCGGAGTGCGGAGATCAAAGGGCCTTATGCATTATATTAAAGTTTTATACGACGCCGGTGTGCGGCCGCCGGGACCGACAATTTCCTTTTCAATTACGCCTACTTGAAATAAAAATACAATTTTTATTTGGGCCCTGGTAATTAAAAAGGGATTCTGTAATGAAAAGGTATACCTCCAGTTCCGGGCGCTCCTCTCAATTTCACTTCCGTTTGTTTGTTCCACGGGGGCCACGCCTTTGGGGGCCAAGCAAAGGGTTGTCGTGCCGCGCCGTGCAGGGTGTGTCCTCAAACATTGCCTAAATCACAAACACATTAAGGAAATGTCTCTAATAATGCTCGCGTACATTTTCTGACCACGTGTAGTTAATTCCTAAAGGCGCCTCTAGCTGATAAAACAATGAGTGACGACAAAGACGGTGCCGTATCAGACGGATGTGCGCCTGATTGCAAGCACGATGTCGACAGGATCCTACTTCCTGAGTCTCGGATACTAAACAATATGGTTATGTGGCTACGTATTCTTACATGTGTAGGTGTAGACAAGATGTGTCTCAACACTATTTCCGACTATCTGTGAGGAAAACACTTATGACAGAAGCCTGTTTGCAACGTGGTTTCCATTTGTGTTACTCATTTTTGTTCTAAATAGACTTACAAAAAGTAACTACTAAACTACAAATTCATACATCTCTAACAAAAATATCATAAATCGAAGAACTAAGTCGACTTCTCCAAAACATCTCTCTTCCTTACATTTATGTCAGCTTAGGACTCAAGGAGCCGTTGAATTAAACTCATGAAACATAAATGCGGCCATGATAGTTTCATGTGACTGCCAGAGATAGTTCACTACACTCTTTAATGTTAATGTAATGTTTATGTAGAGGATAATATACATAGGTATAACTCCCGGCTCCGGTCGGCCGACGCCGTGCACTTTACCCTCTCCGGAGGAGATTAGCCATCTGAGCGGATTAAGCAAAGGTAGACCCATATAATACAGTATTTAACTCGTTTATATGGCAAAAATATTTTGTAATTCTGAGGCGAAGTTGCTATGAAAGACAACGTTTTGGGAAATAAAGGTATGTTTTCTACAAAAGTGATATGACATTTTGTCGTCTATTAAACCCCAAGACGAAATTAATTCTGGGCACAACACACGGAAATGTTCTCCTAGATATGCCTACTTCATGTCTACTTACCGTAAATTTGTGAGATTACCGGAGCTATATAAAGGCTCGCGTTAAGTTGAGCCATATTAAAGTTTAATTTAGAAATACAATGAAATACTCAGCGGGATCTTGAATTTTATGAAGAGATAATGTCCTCGAAACGCCAGCGACCCTCTTGAAATATTCTAAGAAATTTGCGATTCAAATACGCAAAGCCGTTTAAAACGCCTAACAAATTAAAGGCGGACTCGTTAAAGCAATAATTACTGATTACATTATGAAATAATACCTCGCGTAGATGTGAGAAATGCCCTTCATTTCGTTTGTATATTTGTTTCAATCAAGCATTAACTTCAGTTTATTATTTCAGCCCAGGTTTGTGAAAACTGAAAACTGAAGTGGGATGCTGGAGGAGAAACATACATGCGAAACTCCCGGTAGGTATTTGCAGTTGAAAAACAGTGTTGCCGCGAAAGGTGAATGCGGGAATAACCCATGCTAGAATCAAAAGAACGAGTTTTCAGTAGTGAGTGAAGCAGGGCGTTCATGTTTTAATATTTTACCAAAAGCTTTGCGCTGAATCGCCGAATGCGCAAACAAAGCAGCTACCTTAATAACCGCGTCGCGGTACAACTGTATGCGGCTGAAAACTCTCATAATCCGACCTCCACTGCTCAGTGCTCGACGAAAGAGAACGACTGAAGTATTTTAAAAATTCGTTTCACCTTTAGATTAGCGTTGATAGAGATAAGTCTACTTGTCATCTTAGTCTCAGATATATTTTAGTCGAAAGTCCGTCGGGAAGAAAAATAAACAGGCGAAAGATTTAATCTGTGAGCGTTTCCCTGTCTGTTTAAATAGAAGTCACAGGAGACGGCGTGTTATCGGCGCGGTCCTACCTATTTGCCGAGCCGCAGCCGGCGCGCGGCGCCCGTACCGCTCGCCCTAACTTCCCTTGTTTGCAAACTCGGATTGGATCTCGCGTTCTACTTTCCACAGGACATTCACAATCTAGTTTTATGACTTTAAAATGTTAACGCCGCTACCCTAACTGGTTGATCATGAGTTCATGACTTTTAATCATGATGTTGACCCTTTAACATCTGTTTTTGTTTCTTTCTTTATTGTTTGTCCGTTTTGCGTCAATATTTCTGTTTCTTTAGTTTCAAAAGTAAAGTTCTGGGAAGTACCTGATCGACAGATTGACGGGCGGAACGAGACCGGCGACGTCACAGTTGGAGTCCAGCTCAACAATAGCATTCAAAAGACGTTTCCACGAGCGCAGCGCCGCAATGAATGCATAAATGACTTTGACCAATTGATTTTAACACCGCATTGTGGTCTCACAGAAAATGATGTGCGGTCTTTTTGTGTTTACCTATTCGATTTAACAAGAACCGACATTTGACCTAACGTCTTTAATCAATGTCTCTGATAATACGCACGAAAGAGGTGAAAGTATTTTTGTAATGCTTTTAGTTTTAACATTTTGTAACTATAAACTCAGTGTCAAACCTTCACTTCTTCGTAAAGATTTATTTATACAAGATTGGTTAATGTAAACACTGAAAACATAAACATACGCATTTGTAGACATATGTTAGTGAACAAGTGCACGCGCAGCGGGTGATATGGGGGCCCAGAGAGAGAGGGGGAGGGGGGGGGGAGGCCTGACGAGCCTTTGTTTAGAACATAAAATTATACGACACCAATAAATTCTTTGTTTACCCGATAAATGAACGTGTCCGTTCGTATGGGAGTGCGATCGACTCTGCGTGACTGGAGGATATGCATGTACACCTATAAAGATAAAAAAACTATGTGACAGCAATAAACAACTCCCAGAAATAGAATAAGAACTGATTCCACTACAAACATTCCGTTTTAAAATACAATTTGTTATTTTAGATCGTTATCTTAATGAAAACCGTTTTGAGAATAAATCTCCTAAATAAACAAGCATTGTCAAAACACTCGACTCCACAAAAGTTTAAACGAAGAAATGTCAACTCTTTCTGAGATAATGCCATTATCTGGTTTACCTGAGAAGAACTTGGGATAACAATGGCGACGTCAGCAGATGTCTCCGCAAAACAAACTTCACAACAATCCAAAATCATCACGGGAGATAAAAAATGTAGGATTAATAATTATACCACATAGAGTCGCGGTACGACAGTGCGACAATAAATCGTCATCATTGACGTGAATCGGTGTACAAAATGTTAATGCCGCGTATTATGCCATGACTACAATGACGTATTGTGCGATGATTCGGGTTCGCGTTGGACGCACCAACTTTCAAACGTTATGTTGTTTGTAATCTTTTTTTTTAGCTTCGGATGCACCCTAAAGTGCCAGCTTCAATATCTTTGATGTGGATTCATTCACTTTTGAAACTGTTGAATCGTAACATGTTGTATTGCTTGTTAGCAGATTGTTATCGCTAACGGTATGGTTCATAGATGGCCAATTTTAATGAATATGGCAAATATATATTTATATATATAAAGAAGTAGCGGTAGAGTTTGGACAAATTAAGTTAGGCTAGGGAAAGCTCTTAAAGACACCAACCGAAAAGCCAGGCCTATCGTATAGTAAATCCAACAAACATACTACGGCAGCATGACGCGATAACGATAACTCAGGAGCCACTGTTATCATAAAACTAACATTTGTCGCATGATAAATAAGAAAACTTGGTATATATTGTGGTTAAAATTTATGTCTACGATATCTATTATTTGGTTTTACAGTCTACTGCAAGCGCTATTTATTTATCGATCGCCGAAGATTGTACAATGTTTGTGGCGGTTTCCGGGGGTTTGTCCGACTACCTGGGAACAGATAAGTTGCAATACATTTTCGAGCGGATTACGAATCGTCCTTGAGTCTCCTTTATCCTTTAAAGGAACCGATATTGTTGCTTATGCACGGCCGCTCCGCAAGCCCCGAGCTCGGAGCCCGGCCTCTTTCTTAAGAAGGATTCCAGAATATTTGATTATGCGACATCCTTATCTGGCTTTCAAGAGCTATTAACATTCTCTCTCTCCAACGAAGAACCGCTTACAAATTTATCGTGGCCAACTTTATTTGTTCATGCATTCATTGATGAAATTTAGCATACAATAATATACTTTTTCTGCAACCTTTTAAATTCAATGTCAGGTAGGAAATGTTGCATAACTTATATCAGTTGTGTTTGATTTGATTCATATAACGAAAACAATATCTATTGTTTGCCAATATCAATCCGTTCAAGATTTATTCAGAGAACGGATACAATATTTAGATTCGCCGATTCTTTCTGTTTCATTACAGGTTGCCAGGGGCTCCGAGTTACGGTCGTGTTATTATATTAGTTGAACTCGAGCATGTTCACAGATGTCGCCATGTTTGCAACGGATAACTATTACGTTGTTGCCTCCGGGCGACGTACGAAAACATACGAATAATCGTGGTATAATAGCACAGCTGTTCGACAGTACCGAGATATTCGCGTCATCCCCACAAATACGCCGCGCAAAACACAAAAGGATTTGTCTCGTTAATTCACATGTATTATTTACGATTCGTTTCACCTCTTTAGCAGGCGAGATGATAAGATCGAGTTACGATATACCCAATATTGTCTCATATTTCCATTGTTGAGAGGATAATCGTAAAAACTCTTCAGCTCTCAATTGTTTGGAAAGTAGGCGGCTATATTAGGTACCTATATGAATCGTGAATTCGATTCTAGATGTTTTTTATTTGAAATAACTTGGTTAAATCAAATCAAACAATCCTGAGACAATAGTAAGGCTCTACTAATAGAAATTGGGGCGCAAATAACAGTAATTGTCTACAACTAACTGTTATTTGAAAGGTCGCGTAATCACTCAAGGGCACGGAGACAGTTCAAACACAAATATTAATTAATGCGGCTATTCCGGCTTACCTAATTCGAGAACTTCCCCGTATCTGAATAAACAATTAAACTAGCAGAAGTGTACCGGGACCGGCAGGGACGCGGGTCCGGCGTCCGATGGAACTACGGACTATCTGAACGTTAATATCGATAGAACAGTTAATTAACCACCACGAGCCTGACCAATAAAAAGAAACTACAATTGGAAACATACCAGAAATATTTAACATGGTAAATCTAATTGGAATATTGCTGGCTATCGTATTTCTTTTAATGCATTAAAGCTCACTACAAAACTACTTTATAGTTTGCTTTCTATTATACTAAAATATGGATATAAACAGATGTTCCACAGCCCAAGCCGCAATCAGGCATCAAAAATTACATAATACGCACATTTATATGCCGTAAGGGATAGTTGATAAATGCATTCGATCTATGTCACGCAAATGAGAATGTGCATTGACTAAATGTAAATAAATAACAATCAGGCAGTCTGGAAGAGAAGCTAATGAACGAAAATAACTAGGAAGCATGAAATATAAATGAACTATGTATAACATGGAATAAACCTCATAGAATTGACGCTGCCTCATGTTTAACCAAATAGAGATAAAATGCAACTATAGGACCGAGCAGATCTGCCTGCTAAGGTATGAATTTTACATTGTAATTCCAGCGAAATAATATTGAAAGTCCAAACATTGGGTATCAAAAATCCGTCGTAGCTATAACGTAACAGTGTGGTGTTCAAAACAGGAGCAAGCGTGTGCCTGACGAACTGTGCAAAATGATAATTAAGAGAAACCGCTCAGTCATCGTTAATACGATAGCCGCCCATGCAAATTACAACGGGCAGCGCGCTGTTTATAACAATGGCCGCACTCGATGGCTTTCATTAAAATTTAAACAATGAAAATGCAAAAACAAGTATCATCTTGTTAAACTAAAGTCTTGACCTTTCATAAGTGCATCTCAAATAAACTTTTGACTTTGACTCTCCATTTTATTAAGAAACTTCGACACAAACCTCAGATTAGGTGCGGGGTATTGAGTGCGCCCTTTAAAAACTTATATTTCCCTTTCAAAGACTTTTATAAAGTGTAAAATATTTGAGAAGACGAAGCCTTTTTAAAAACCTTTTCATGTCTTTTATAAAATGCGAAGTTGACAGAGGCAGGCGATGTTGATGACTGCCATTGCGTCGCAGTGGGAATGCGGTGTCGGCGGAGGGTGCTCCATCCATTGAGCACGAGTACTGAGGTAATGTTCGGGCGCAAAGGGTCGCGCTCATGAGCTCATCGCGGTTTATCCACACACTATTCAACTCAAATTTTGCAGAATAATTTGTTCACACTTTATTTACTCGCATTTTTCATCAGCCTTATTTACTTCAGTACGCCATCTTACAATTTTACTTTGTAATTAATGTGCCTTGTTCTTAATAGGAGCTTGAGATTAATTTGATTTCTAATTTAGCGTTGACTTGGGTCGTAAAAAAAATCCTTATTAAATATTTTCTTAATATTCTGTAAGACCTTATTTCAATATATACTTTCATCCTCTTTCTAGTTCTATGCAAGCAACAGTGTAAGGTATATGAATTGATGTTCCATATATTTCAATATTGGATTGCGAGTGTTTTCTCAGGGTTTTGTTCAGGGAGTGCTGTGAGAATATGACACTGTAGGTTGTGAGGGCGCGCCTAGTGGCTGTGGAGTGTCATTCCGCTAACACATTGTCTAGCGTCATTGTCTGCCGCGGCTCTCGTTACAGCGACGTTCAACTTTTTATTTACGCCCAAGTGCACTCTGCCTCTGTCGCGTCGAGAGCTGAATTAAGGTTCTCGGCGTTGATATGGGATCATTCAACCCGAGAATATCGAATTACGCGCGTACTGGGCGCTTTGTTGCTTACTTGCACGTGATATTCCTTTTGTAAAGGAAAGTCGCCGCATACTCTGTACGTTGTTTTACAAATTCTACAATCGGCGCTCTTGTAATACATTCCTTTAATAAGCTCTACTTCGCATGTTGTTTTTTTTGCTGCTCTCAACAAAGTTGTTCGACTGGCTGAATGAACAACCCGTGTCTCCCGTGTGTTCCAATTACCGATACTGTGTTCAGTTTTAAACTTTGTGAATACGAGCTTTTTCAGGATGCTAATAATACTGGTCGATTTTCGACTCTAATTTCGCCGAATGAGGGTCACGTAGCTTGAAGTTACTTGTTCCGTTATTTCAAAGGGACATTGAAAGGACAAGGGACATTCTTATTTGGGTTATGAATTTCTAATTTTACAGTGAACAAATAAATTAAATATTTTGTATTTGGAATCGAACCCATTAAAAAGTCGAATAACAAGAAAAAATACTTGGTAAATCCGTAGATTTTTAATTTATTTTTTCTACGTGAGCACACAGAGTGAATAGTGGACTTATTACGCGACCGGCAGCGGAAATTGAATCTGGAGCTACGCACATTCCGGTTGCCGCCGCGCTTCCGATTCACTTGCTCGGGCTCCCCGGCCGACCGCCCCTCGTGTTACCTTTTACTGCAAGTTTTAACTTGTTTATAGCACAACCTGCTGTAGTCTGTAGTCCCTACAGTGGGTAAAAATATACATACAATAACAATATCATGAAGGGGAAATTTTCTTTGTGTTTACGTCCATATTAAATGCATTTATGGATGGCACGAGAGACTACAATGAACGGTTGTTATTATGAGATATTGCTCAATTGTCAGGCTTGGAAAATAGATTAGCGGGTAGTTTTATGAAATTAGATGCCAATTCCTTTCTCTGTAACTCTACGAAGGAAAGGACACAATGACAATGAAAATATCTCTGAAAGTTTAAGCGATTTCTAACAATTTATAATTATTATGAGTAACATTCTTTGAAGCTTCTTACAGACGAGTTATACTGGGTAGACGTTAAATAGTCTTAACTACCGCGAACGAAGTGACTCACGGTCACTAGTTATAACATAAAATAGACGCACTGCATACCGTTCACTTATTAGATGGCTCCTAGAGCCATGGTCGTTAGCGCTTGATCTTTCTGACCCAAGTGTTCCGTTAGACATAAGTATGACCTTTATGTTTCTGCTTGCATATATTAACTATACAATCTCCAGTCACAGTTCTTACGTCCGAACTTAGCATAATTTTGTCATGAATACAAAATTACACTGACAGTTGTTTGTGCGTACCTATTTATGTGTCACCAAAACAGCAGTGGTAATATAAAAAACTGTATTTCAGGAACGCAATTATATTAATTGATTAATAGCATATTAATTTTTAATTTGTCATTTATAATAAATAAACGTGTGGAGCGTCGGTCATTGTTTGGCATCTGGCGAGCCAAAACGATTGCGTAAATGCACGCCATTTCACAAATTGAGATCATACATCATTCAATACACATTCAATTTGATACGAACAATGTTTTCAGGAGCATATTTATCTCAGCGGCAAATTAAAGCTTATGCATGCATTCATGTACGTATGTATGATATTATGCTCTCATACATTATACATATATGACAATATTTAAATACTATGTAAGTATTTAGGTATTGCCTCGAGGTAAAATTTGTGAGTTTAACACAGTTTTTCAGGTGATCTGATTACGAAAATTCTTTCACTAATTGGGGGCTACAGTATTGCCAAGTGTCATAGATACTTACCTAATTTCACGTGGATGAAGTCGCGGGCTGAAACGCATTATATTATACAGCGGAATATTTACCTTCATACCACATAGAAATATTATACTTATATTTCAGTAGTCAGTTTTTACAAGTTTAAAAGTCACGTTTAAAATTGAACAATTGTTATTTCTGAACTAATATTAGAAATAAAGAGAAAAAATTAGATTTTTTGTTTTGTATGTTTGTTTGTTACGTTTTCAGGCTAAAACGATTGATCGGATTTGGATGAAAGGCAATTGGGTAGACCATGACCTGGATTAGGACACGGCTTATCCCGATATTCCTACGACATCGAGATTTATGCGGCCGAAACCGCTGGGCGCAGCTAGTATCTCATAAGCAGGTAATGTATTAATCAAATCAGAACCTCAAGAGTAATAAAAAATTCTAATGCTAAGCTATAATGCTTTGAGGTTACCATAATCAACGATAGGGGCTCACAACAGTCACAACATCTTAATAATTAAGTGATTGGCTATGCACTGTTGTGGCGTTGAGCAACGCTGAGTGATTAATTATTTAGTGGCTTTGCATTATGTTAGTTAGTACTGTTTCCGATATCCATTAGACAGCATACCGACATTTTAAAATAATTACGAGTATCTACCTATTTGTTATTTCATCACAGTTAATATTGCACAGGGTGGCAGGGACATCGATGCGCAACCTGATTCAGTACATGATTCTAAACCCCCTTGCGTTTAAATTTTTCGTCGGTTATAAATATAATGAATGAATGAATGAAATGCACCGATCCCAGCGTGGTTAAACCAGACTCGATTAATCGAATGAACCCCAAGATTCGCACTAGCTCCTGTAGCCTCATGTTCATGGTGCTACAGTGACCATTGCATATCAAGGAGTAGACCGGGGGGCGCGGTAATTGTAGGGAAGGCGTGCCCGTAGGAAAGGGTAGGATTTAAGAGCCTACCGGATATGCATCTTAGAATAAGCATTGGACTAGTGGAGAGATGGGTGATATTTGTAGGTATCTTTTAACGACGTCGCTGCCAGGTGCTTCAGGTCGAGCTTCATCTGTGAATCTTTTGGCGGGGTTTCATCTGCTTTCTCGGCTTTTTTCTATGTCTTTGCTCTGCTGTGTTAAATGTTGCTGTTTTCAATGTCTTCGTCGTAAGTCTTGCTACTCTCAGCGTTTTACTGCCAGTATTTTTGTAAATTTCACTAGCAGGTTTCTTGGTCTTATTTCTGTGTGTTAGTATATATCGTATCCCTCCAAAAATTGATTCCCTTCTCGAAGTATTTCATGTCCTATTTTAAGTTGTCGTTCCATGTGTAAATAGGTCAGCCGATCTTCTTGGATTTGGCCTTGTACTGCATTGCTGTATGCAGCAGGTGTAGTTCGCGGCGCCTATGAACATGTGCGAGTTAGCAGATCCTGTCGGTCTTTATGCGTTTGGTTACTGCTTTTGCTCCTCAGATTTCATGCATTTCCTTTTGTCTTTACCTCAAATATATAAAAAATAGTTGTCCTCAAATAGTTCTACCGTGGCACCAGTGCTGCAGAAACTACTGGAATGATTTATGATGTGTATGGGGAAGCTATTGTAAAAGGAAACATACGTTTCTGGAAATTTTAACCTACAGAACAAACCCTGACGACGGCCGGAGACCCCAGTTGACAATGAAAAATTAAAAGTGATCGTGGAAGCGGATCCATCGCAAACTTCAGAGATAGCGGCAGGCTTCAGTGTGAGTGATAAAACAATTTTAATTAACTTTAAACAAATTGGAAAAGTGAAAAAGCTCAAACAATGGGTACCGCATGAATTGAGTGAAGTACACCAACAAACACGCGTCAAGAGCTGCGTTACATTACTCAACCGTCACAATAACGAGGAAATTTTGAATCGTATCATTACTTGTGATGAAAAATGGATTCTGTACGATATCGGCAACGTTCATCACAATGGTTGAACCCAGGAGATCCGGCCAAATCCTGCCCCAAGCGAAAGTTGACTCAGACAAAGGCACGTGTGTCTGGTGGACCAGTGCCGTTGTCATCCACTACATCTTCTTCTCGCCAGATCTGTGTTGTCAACAATTGCAAACCATGATGGAAAAGCCAGTCGATAAACAACCGACACTGGTCAATTGCTCTAGCCCACTGCTGTTTCAGTACAACGCTAGACCACACACTGCACAACAGATGGTCGCTAAATTAGAGGAGCTGCGATTGGAATGTCTCCGACACCCACTATACTCCCCGGACCTTGCTCAAACAGATTACCACTTTTTCCGGAATTTGGACAATTTGTTGCAAAGAAAAAAAATAACGATCAGGCAGTCGGAACCGGCTTCAAAGATTTTATTTATTCTGGCTCCCACAATTTTTCAACAAAGGAATCAATAAATTACTTATAAAATGGCGAAAGTTCATAGGTCACAATGGTATAGGTACTTTGATTGACTAAATATAGAATTTCATATTTTTGTTTAGTTTTGCTTTTTCCATATAAAACGCTAATTTCATATGTAAAAACCTAATATTACCAAGATACAAGCAAGATTATGTAAATATTCCTTGCTATATGTATATTCTACTACTACATACTTACACGCCAAGTTTAGTGGTCATGTCATATTAAATGCATTATGCACGGAGCTAATGCGTGATATTTGAATATTAGATGAGGATTATGACTGTCACATGCCCATTAGAAATTACTTTCGCTTTGATGTAGGTATGTTAGCATGGACCTATTTCTAGAACCACATTTCAAGGGAAACTTGTTTATTTAATAATCTTTTATTGTGTAAAGTACCTACGTGTATTTTATGACGTGTTAGAAAGTAACTACTGTACATACTGACATATTGAATCGAAAAATAAGAACCGAAAATCTGTACATACACCTTATTTCAGATGTTATAGAAATAGAACGTAAAAATAGCTGAGTTGCGATTTCGCGTGCGATATCCGCTGGTTTAGTGACGTCATTCAACATGTTGTGATCAGCAATCCTTATTCGAACCATCTATTCTACCTATATAGACAGCAATTTATCACTAATAAAATATTTCCGATGCCGGTTACTGAATGTTGCTGGAAATCGTCAATTTCTCGGAAATCGAGGCAATGTGCTCTGTCCGGCCACTGTACTGTTTGGGAGTGAAGCTTCCGAGTGCGAGGGAAAGTGGCGATGTTGGCACCGCGCCAGAACCGCACCGTCCGTCAAAACGCTCACCAATTTATTAATTCCACCTAATTTGTGAAATATATATAGCACGAGACGATTATTAACATTTTTGTCATCGGAAGGTTTAAGGATAACCAATTAAATAGTGAAATAGACCGACATATTTATTTGACAGGCAATAAACATGTAAACGTTTTATAACGTATGTTAGATTCTACGAAATGCTGTTGTTTATGACCCGGCTAATTATCAGGGTTGAAAGTTTAATAATTGGTTGTTTCATTGAGTTATCTAATTTTATAATAGCGCATATTGAACACAAACATATTTGTGCACAAGTTTTAGTATGATCAGAACATCGACGAAAACTTTTGATGGTAAAATTCTTAATTACGCTCAAAAATTGGTAGACACGTTCCTGAATTTCGATTTCCATTGGTGCTTTAATTTAAATTCAAAGCATACAGCGATGTGTCGCTGAGTAAACAGAATATGTTTGTTTGTCGAGGCCGCGCCGAGGACTGTCAACACGCGCCGTCCAATGTGCCGTGCTCACTTGTCCACGAGGTGGCTACCCACTTGCTTTGCGCGAATCATATCAACACTCGCAGCGCAACACCACTAAACAAAAACATTAAAAGCATACTCGTTGGTCGCTCAACAGTCAACTGCATTACTTTTTGAGTCTTGACAGGTCACTTCAGCAATGTTTAACTCAAAAACAATATCGGTCCTCACTTATTTAGTATTTAGAAACAAATTGATAATAAAATTTGCCAAATGAAATAAGTAAAGAAACTTTACATTTCAAACAATTTTAACAGGTAAATTAGGTTTCTGGTTGAATGCTCCAATATTTGAAAGGCAAAGGTAGGTCTGCCTATTTAATTTAAAGTTGAAACAATCTCAATTTATAGTTTCATAATTAAAGGCAGGAGTAGAAAATGTCGTTGTCGGTGACAGTTGTCTGTGTTTGCGTGACAACATAACAGATTTCCAATCAGAGTCGACGGCGCGAAAGAGATTCTAATAACATTCAAAACTCGTCCCGCGGGAGTCGGTGTCAGTTTAATTACAGGCACCGCGGCGGGACACGCCGTCTCTGCCGGCATCACAACGGATTTTTTTCTGCGGGACAAAGGACGATTAAAAAAGTTTGTAATGAAAGTCCTCCGCCCAAAGCAAAGGGGTGAGACTCCACTGAAAATATTCGCATTTTCATGTAGGTATTCACTACACTTATGTACCTACTTATTATCGGCAGGCAATATTAAAGCTGAACATATACGAACTTTAAATAGCAGCTCTTCGATATTGTTTTAAACAGTGTGTGTGTCTCGTGCAAACGGTGAGCAACATGATTCAGCAAAGTATACAAGCAAGTATACAAGGTACGGTAAAGGCAGTTCAGGACATTTTGACAACCGTCGGTAGAGCACAATAGAGGCGCACTTTGGGCGTCGCGAGCGAAAAGGTAAATAAATCGACGCATACCATAGAATGCCGGCTTAACTAGCTATTACGAGAAGAGCTGAACTTCTCGCGGTGGCGTCTCTCCGCCTGTCACAAAGTTACCGACGCTATTCTCCGATTAACTCTGTTCTGACATATAAAGAGGAAAACTGTTCAGATAGGCCCTACTCGGATAAATGAATTGTTTGTTTTTTTCTCTCTACTAGCAGCAGTACCCGTGCTACATTTTTAATAAAACTTTTCACAGCATTTGTTTTGCATTGGATACGTAGCTTACTATGACATTCGAAATAGGGCATTCTATGAATTTTTTTGGATTCTTTCAGTAAGCCAGCTGAATTCAAAAGTGCGCAGGTATGGTGCCGATGTGTGATATTTTTTTCATTCAAAGTCAGCTTCGCCAAAATCATACAAATATTTTGTAGGCTTGTTAGTTAACTTTTTGCGTATTGCCAACTAAAGCTCGTTGAAATCCAACATCAAAGAGATGACTCGCAGTGATATATCGGCTTAAATTATTTAGATAAAGTTCATAGTTGCGGAGTTCCGAGCACGATGATATCATTTATATACTTACTCTGCGTAAAAATAAAACATGCCGCCTGGAACTGAGTACCTGTAACAAAAACAGAATTTTAAAATGACAAAAGTGTTTAAAATTTAACGACGCAGGTGCTTACGGTTTTTTCAGGCGATCATTAACATAATTTGAGCGGCGTAGATGTGGCTTGTGACCCGAGCCCCGACATACGCAGAAGGTAATGGTGTTTCGAGTGTAACAAAATGAGCGCGTAACGCTAAAGTGCCGCCCACGAGGGCGCTTTGTGTGCTGCAGGAAGAGAAACAGATAACAGGTGAGGATGCCGGCGCGGAATTGATGCCGTTATTTGAAAAACGCCCTGATAAGTCCCCTCCGGTCCCAAATAAAGGTGAATTTTCAAGCTACGGATAAAGGTTTCAAAAATGTTCACCTTCATTTAAAGTTACGCGAGCGTTGATTAGAATTCTCTTTATTCATTCGAATGCCCGTATAAAGTTGATTTTCAAACGGATACGGAAGTCTCTTAGGTGCTAATTCTTGAATATTTCAAGGGACATTTTAATTATTCTACGTAATGTCGGAATATATTTTTATTCAGCGGATAGAAGCTCTGACATAGACGTGCAGTGGCGCAGGCTATCGGTGTATTTTTGGATGCCTAATTATCGGTTGTGCCGGTTAACTAGAGCGTGGAGCACAAATATTTACCGTCATTTGAATGCAATGTGGAGAGCGTCGTGAATAGTTTCCACAGCCATTGCCGCGTTGTATGTCCATAGAAACTTAAACGTTGCTGACAGTGTTTACAGTACATGGTAATTTCACCGTATTGTTCGACAAATACGTCAATATTATTTTCAAAATACTTCGAAAAACAAACGGTAGATATACCTAACTGTCTTGTTACTTTGAGCCTGGTTCTGTGATGACAGCAAGAATCTTTTGTTACTTATTGTTATCTAATCCTTAGTCATTCTGTTCGAAACTCTAGCAACGCTTTCCAGTAACATACCTCGATAATTCGCAGAAAATGATGACAGCTTATTACCGGATCGAATAGACCCGAGTTTCTCTTGTAATGTAATATTTATAGATATGAAACCTAATAATCTAGGCCCCATAATTCTGCGTTGCACTTCAAGATTATATTCAAATGCAAATGTTAAAAGCAACATAATTTAAGGAAAAATGCCTGTGGCATACCTAAGTAATATATTATTGAGTGCATAATGCACGAAATGTATGCGCCGACGCAAAGTTTATTCCTTTCCCGGTGAAGGTGCGTGGGCAGGGAAGCCTCACAAGGATCGAGGTTTACGTCACACTTGGATAAGATATTTTAACCATCTGTTTGCGTGGCTTTGAGATTTGGAGTTTGAAAAGTGGAGTTCTATGTGTTCATTCATCTTTGATCGTTTGATCTCGATTTCCTTGAATGTTCTCTTCTCAGAAACTTATCGAGAAATTACTTATTTGAAGCTGGTTGATTTTAGTTTTAAGCGATGAATTCCGAAAGATAATTAAATTACGAAAATTGTTGCTAAACAAGATACATTTTTATTTACGTAGTGATGAACCTGTTAGAAAACTCACTCTGAAAGTTGGTAACGAGGTGATGATGATGATGATGAGATGATGTTCAAAGACATGCGTAAGAAAATCTAAAAACAAAATCACGACAAAAGGTCACGAATAAAAAAACCGTATTCGCAGATATCCAATCAAAAGCAAATAGTTTCCCATAGATTTTAGAAAAGATCAACCATTGTGATAAGAAAACCTATAACGAAACGGAACTCGCCGGGAGCGTTTGGGCTTTCATTGCACTATAAGTGCTATTTCCTTCTGTTGGGAAACAACTAAAGAACTATAAAAGTCCCTTAGATACGAAACACATTTATTGCGATAGGGACATTATGCAGAAACATCTAAGTATGAAGGCCTATACGATAAAATTCGACTCGGCATGTGCTATACAATGTGTATAGCTAAGTCAGTGATAGAAACAGTTGGCAAAATTTTTAGTGATCAATTCCCGCATTTTTAGGGACGTTCGCATTCTAATCTCAGTCTCAATCTGTCAAAAATGCCTCTGATTTACCTACATCGATTGCGACACGATTTTGAACGTTAGTACCTAATTACGGGAATTGGCCTTCCGATTTTTCAGAAACATCATTATAATAATTTGGAGGGGTGTTATAATGCACCCAAAGATCAAAGTCACTATATTATCACTATCTCAAATGACGCCAATGCCTCCTTCAAACCATTTGAATTCGCGCTTGAACGTCGCACTCCTACGCAGTCACGAAGCGACACCGTCTCAGTCGCACGCTGTACGCAAACGACAAATGACACGGACGTTCCAAGAACAAACTACCGGAGTTATCTGATACAGCCACTTCGTGACAGCCTCCTCCGGCAATTCACTTGAACTCAGTAATGCTTTGGTAAGGCTAGCACTAGTATGCGAGTTGTATCGAAGGAGGTTTTTTATCAAGCGCGTATAATTTATTGTTGAAGCTTTTTTTGTCTTTGACACTGATAGGTTCTCTTTCCAACTTAAAGCTCCAGAAGTAAGAAACCTGAAGTTCTAAATCCATCACCTGTCGATTTGAAGAGAAAAAGGCTAAACTTGAACACTATTTATCGATGAATCGAAGCTTCTCTTGAACTTTTTATACTAGTAATAGAAATATGATACAAACTTATGAATAATATGATATAAACTTGTGGAAGTAACTTAGTTTAGAGAAACATGCAAGTAAATATAGCCATCCTACCTACCATTTTAGCGTAGATACGTACACAAGATGTAACACGTCCTACTAAGATAAAATTCCTCTATGTAGTGACATTAGTTAACCTTATGTAGGTATGTCGCAAAGGATTATATCAAACTACCATAAGCCCGAAAATAAGCGTGACTGATATGTTCAAGAATGTGGATGAACCTATAGGTATAGTGCAAAGAAATTGTTTCTTAAGAATTGAATCCCATATCATCTTCTTTAAAGTGGTGAATGATAATAATGCAAGTAAAGAAGTATGTACAAAAAGTTCAATATTTGGGCGATAAATAGACTAAGAATTAAAAGTGACTTACTTACTAAATAAGGGATAAATATTTCAAAATTTTGCCTAAAAAGGCAGTAAGCCTGTATCAGTTAGAAACTGAATACGTGGCAAAGTTCCAATTTGGGATCTCAATGTTTCACGCCAAAACCTATCTAAACAAAATTTATACTAAAATGAGTCAATGTTTGTCGAGTTGACCCTTTTTGAAGTTTTGGGTAACACGTACTTTTGGGCCTAGTATTGATCCTTGAGTAAATGTGAAAAGATTTTTGAAGAATCAAATGCGATTCTCATTTTTTATGTGGCCATAGGTGTTGATTTATGTACATACAATTGATCCATAATTAGGTACTTACATGGCCAAAAAGTGCAATCGCAGTGTCTATGTAAGTTATTAGGATACGAGAGAATGCAGCAGCCAATCCTCTAGTCATTCTATCAGTAACATCTAACAACAACCATGGGATGGTAATCGTGGTCCTTGGAAACACAATAAAATATTTACTGCATGGAACTGTGTTTGAAATCATTACCATTTTTTTTTTTTTGGGATTGTTTAGGTTTGTTTATATTTGCTGTACTCTGGACATTTTTAACGTGTACATTTTTTTCACATTGTTCTTACATATAATTATAAATTCAACATTAATGATGTAACTGATATTTTCGTAGCCATAAAAAATGTGTCCATGGTGTTTTCTTACCCGTTATTCTACATAGGTACATACTACGCTTTGGAATGGTTAACTATCGGCATATTTCAGTCTGACCGACTTTTTGAGAATTCAAAAGTGCCTGTAAATGGTTTAATTGAAATAAATTCTTTGAGTTGGAGTAAATTTACGAATTAAATAGACCAGGGGCACCATGTCATTGAAACCCTACGATCTAATGTTTTTCGAGGCTAAAGTGTTCATCATCAACAGTTTTATTATATCCCATTAATGTCTTTAGTATATCCGTTAAAACAATTGCAGTCTGATTAAGTCTTTACGAATAAAATCGTAAAATTCGTAATGGAGCATTAAATATATAGAGAGTAGTAAAATATACTTATTCCCTACTTGTCACACTCGTTGGTTCCCTTAGGCAAACAGTTTTATTATTATGACTCCATTTATTGCGTTAATAATATTATCCACCATTGAATCTATATAGATTATTATCGATATTTTATTGGGCTAACAACCTTTCGCAATTTAAAGAGCTATTCTGAAATTATATTGATTTTACTTTGCCATAATAGGTTACCCGATCTCTTTAAAGTAGGCACCGTAAGCTGTGACTATAAGATCATAACATCTAGACAACTTTAGGTAAAAAGCTACCCAAATAACATCATAATCTTTTTATAAGAGTAAATATGGTGGTTGCTTCGAGTAATTCGAGAAACTTACAGTTTTATCGAGGGGCACCTAAAATCACCAGTTTCAAAAGACGTAAGAAAACGATTTATCATCATCATTCATCTTTTTACTTGAAGCTCTGGCGATAGGAACTGTAATAGTTCACTACGTATCTCTGCTATTTTTTACACCTCGGCATTCAATATTCAATCGTCCGATTCTCTCTGCACACACGTTCTACATATACATTTTTGGTCGTTTCATATCCGTTCGATCATTCGGAACTGCAGTGCCAAAAACTGCAGGTGTGCATTACTAGAGGTAGTGAGTGAGGGGCGCTATGCCGACCAGCTAATCAACCAGTCGGAATGTGGAGGACGAGGGCTCTCGTCGGGTAGCGCGCTGATACCATACACCCATTACACAGACAAGTATTAAACTTGTTGCGAAGAGTAATTAGTGGCGTACAGTTTAAAAATGATTTTTCATGTAAATGCATGTGGGTTTTGATGTGTATTGGGAATTGAAAACTATGCTTTTCATTTAGTCTAAATATTTGTAATGAAATGAAATTCAGTAGCGTTTAGTATTCTTTTGTCGTCGTGCATTTTGGAACGTTTGTAAAAGTTTAGCTTTTAAGCATTTTCGTACGATTTCTGCGAACACAGCTGATACACTAAAACAGACAATTTTGTAGACAAATGCATCTCCATTCTTGCAATTTCCGAACTGAATACACATGTCCACAGTTATGAAACATGAACGTGAATTTTTTAGAAGCTTTGTACAAAAAACTTCACAGTATAAAAATGAAAAATGGTGACCAAATGAACCGTCGGAGTTCCATCGTAGCATAAACAGGATTGGAAGGGCGCAATTTGGTCGGTATTCAGAATCGCGGCGCTGTAAAAGCGCGCCATATCTAATTATCGTCGGGTTACAGCGGAGCTACCATGAGTCCGCAAATATTTCCACTCGAGAAACAAATCCCGTTTATTAGCCTATCTATAAAGAAGAGATATGCAAATATTTAATTTTGAATAATCATCCTTATATAACATTTCTTAATTTTTGTTTTAATTGCGTAACTCAACAAATTAAAAACCTTTGTATTTTCACTTAATCACGCTGAGAGCGTTGAATTGTTGGCTGTATCCTTTTCATTTCGGTGTAAATTGTTTAATTAAATAAGAATAAATTAACTTATCTTGATTAAAAATGAACACTACTACTCCTATTTTTTTAAAAAACATTTTAGTAGAACTAAAGTAAAATTATGTACAATGCTAACAACGGGCCTACACCCTGGGTATGAATTTACATTTAACAAGGGCACTTTTAAAAGTAAATCTACAACCCGACTCAAAATTTCTATTCACGTCTGACATTGATAGTAAAAAGAAATCCCTTTTCAAACGTAATTGACAACGTAGAAGACACGATAGCTTATTTACAAGTATTCGATTCTCATTCTAATATCCCGCCCGTTATTCAAAGATCCAAATATATTTATAAGGCTTCATATATTGAAGGTACAGCATAAAATTTGGTTTATTCTACTAACTTATGCACACGGCTTCGCTCGCTGGGATCTTTTTTCGTTTTCGTATGAAAAGGGGACCCTTTAGGTGATTTTAATTACCCCGACCTTTATTAGGCGAAAATGGGACAAGATTATTATATTTTAACCCATACATGAACGCGGGATTACCCCACGAGGGTTGTGTAAGTGAAGGAATTGTTATTTAATATTTATGTTTCCCGTATTTTTTACCCTGACGCGTTACTTTGGATAAGAACTATTTCGTGCTCGTCGTTTCGTGTCATTTTCGTTCGTAACGACGGTGTGCGATGTTTTCCTTATTAATAATCGGAAAACCCTTACAACTATCGACTGTAAAAAGGTACTTAAATATTTGAAAAGATCAACAAAACTTTATTAAACCATCACATTTACTTCATAATCATCCACAGCCCGACTTCATAGAGGCCTCTCGTTTCTTGTGCCAATCACCACGCTGCTGTGCTAGCCTCATCCAACTTTTCTTAGTCTGCGATAGCAACTATGTCGGCTGCCCATCTCGCCGCCGGACGACTAACATCGTCTTCTACTCCTTGGACGCCACTCTGTCACAGCCTTACTTCCCATGTCATGTCATGCCTTGCCAGGTGTCCTGAACAACTCCATTTGAGTTCCATAATACGCTTTCCGATATCGAAAACTTTCGTAAGTCTTCATATCTCGACGTTTGGAACTCGATCTATTAGCCTGACGCCAAGCATGGAACGCCCTATGGCTCTTTCTGCAACTCTCAGCCTCACATTTACTTAGCTCATTCATAAATATACCTTTGGCCCAAATGCCAAAAAGCTTTTTAATTACCAACTAAATCTTAAGACCGAGTATCGTGGTATCTCGCATTCCCGGAATTGCAACTCATCACCAGATGGAGTTAATCCGGTAACTTCATTACTACCAGACATTCAAGTTTTGCTTTAATCTAGCTCCGAAAAATAACTAGTTTAAGTTCGAGTCGTGCCATCAGTGAATCATAGTTGGGTACCAGTGGTGTAGTAAGTGAGTTACTGGCGACGTTTTTAAAGCTTTTTGCAGAGCGTGCGCCCGTTTCATAGTTAATCAGGCTAATATTGGGTGTCAACCCTAGCAGCCTTGCACCACTGACCAGCGGGGGTTCGGAAAACCTCGTAATTGGATTAAAAAGAGAGTGCTGTCCTGCAGGGGTGTTTCAAGAAGCGTCATCAAATACCTAGCTATTATGTACCTAGGAACACAATCCTTGCATTTCCGATTGAAACGAAAATGTGGCTCAATTCATCACCATTTCACAGTATGACATCATATTTAAATCCATTGCTATTTTGAGTTTAAAGCTGTTTAATGAGAGTTATTGATGGGTGTCAGCGATATATTATTTTGCCGCAAAAGTATAATTTACGATAAAATGTGCTATTGAGTAAAGGGATGGCACTCACAGGATCGATTTTGTTAATCAACAGGTTTAAAAAGTGTATTCGCTTTATTCTATGATGCATAAAAAAATATTTTTGCACGTGACGTGATGATCCGCACAAGGAATGTTATATTTTAGATAAAAAACGTAAAATACAGGAACTACATAACATAACGCCTGTACTTGTTATCCGAGGGGTTAGGCAGAGGTGTAAATACGGTACACGAAGTACACCAACATTTCACCGAGCCTATTACCATCAAAAACACAATAACATTTTGGCCCACCCGGGAATCGAACCCACGGTCTCATGCTCGGCAGTAGCGCTTGCAACCACTAAACCAACGAGGCTCTATTTCTAAGAAAAGTTCGTAAAAGAAGTAGTATAATTATATATGTATAAGTCTAAAGCTTATAATAAACATAGTCATTACGTATTCAAAATATGATTAGAAAGATCCAGCGGAAGTTATAGAAATTGACATATGAACCAGTCTACTCAATGAGTGGCGACCGTCTGTCTCAGCACGAGGCGTCTATGTCAGCTGGCATGCTCATGAATTACTGACGACCAATAGACGTTTATTAATATCGTCCTATTTATGTCTTAGGGGAAATATTGAACTCTGAAATCCGACCACTCGTCCGTCGCTCTAAATTATTCAGATTCAATTATTTCCCGTGTAAAATACTTTAACTGCGGCGCGTTTCAATCAATCACTCTTCACCAATTTAGTGTGAGCGTCATTTGGCAAATTCGATTGCGTCTCTCATTGATGGCGCTAGTGAGAGAATAAAACAGTGCGACGGGTGCCATTGACGGTTGTGACAGAACGCGCACGCCCATCACCGGCTCCCGGTTTAATTAATCTCCTAAACTAAATTTAAATAGGTGGACGTAGTGGGTGCATGCGCACTCTTGTTCAACTAAATTAAATCGAGCATTATTCAAGAATACTGAACATGGAACCGAGAGCTCTCGTTATGACGTTCATCAAATTTTTCTTGCTTTACATTTTCGCTGCAGTTGTCTTTTTATGTCAATTAAGATTAAACATAACGTCATAAAAAGTAATTAAGATTGTTTTGTTAGTTAATTTAATGATAATTCTGAAGTTTATTATTATTGTGATCAAGTAGTCACCTTACCAAATTCCCGCCCTTTTCAAATTATGTTTTTCGCAGTAATGTTGTTGTTTGTTAAAATGACTAGCATGTTCTACGTATTATTAATCCAACGTAATTGTATACGTTGGATTAATAATAGTTGCATTATAAATTAATTGAGGGGTTGCTAAATAATAACAGCCGCACAGGTGGACCGATCGGATTAAGCTACGCTTACCGCAGTTGGTCTGTGGATGGGTGGCCATATTTACATACCGAGACCCCTTCGTACTTCGGAAAGCACGTTAAGCTGTTGGTCCCGGCTGTCATTCGTGGATCTTTGACAGCCGCTACGGGTAGTCAGGAGCCCGAAACTCTGACAACCAGTCTTACTTAGCAGTATCGTATTTCCCAGTAACTGGGTTGTGGACTTCAGATAGGCGGTCGCTCCATGTAAAATACTGGTATTCAGCTGCATCCGGTTAGACTGGAAGCTGACCCCAACATAGCTGGGAAAAGGCTAGGCAGATGATAATAAATTAATCAATCAAGCTAAAAACGAACAAGGAATATTAAAGTGGACCACTAGCTGTCATGATTGACATCCAATTAAGGAGCAAGCACCCTAAATATTTGACTAAATACGTCCCAAAATAAAGCCAAACCAAAATCAATTTCGCCGGCTTCATATTCGACCCTGGACAGAGCCGCAGGCGCTTTCCGATATCATTATGTTCAGGTTCCACTACTATCCCGTGTACATACACATATATACGAGAATATGTGTCGGTGCGCACGTTTAAGCCCGCGAAATTCACACGGATGGCTTGTTGCTACGCGCGAACGCCTCCCACCCGATCTCATTACCAACCCCTCGACAGCGATGCTATTGATCACCGTCAATATCACGAATATAATAAACATAACATATGCTGCACTTTTATTAATTGAGTTTCAGGAAATATCGGCATCGGAGGACAGAAATACAAAGCGTTTTCATTCACCTTTTAAAACTTAGAATAGTGTTTATTGTACTTTACACAAGTCCGTTCCACTTTCTTAGAGTCTGATATGATGATATAAGCACTTTGATCATGTGTTATTATGTGTGTCATTGGCACTATTATTTCTACACTTTTTACACTACACTAACTCAAAAGGTTTTGTCCGTTTTAGTCTTCGCACTATATTTGTTTGGTCTAACAGCTGAATTGCCTCGATATTCACATGTCGGCGGAGTCGGTGTTCATGGGACTCAGCAAATTTTTGGATTATGTCGGTGACGGGTTCCATTTTTAAGTCACGATGGAGGTCGTCATTTCTTATATACCAGGGCGGATTAACAATACTCCTGAGTACCTAATTCTGGAATGTTTGTATAATTTTGATGTTGGTCGGCTTAGTACAGCCCCATAGTTGGATGCCATATGTCCATATCGGCATAAGGATATGCTTATATAATAAAATTTTGTTATGTATCGATAGTAAGTTTTAAAATAATTATCACGTAATAAATTAAGTTAGATTAAAATTGCTTATTAGTCTTATAGGCTAGATTGTAATTAATTATTAAGAACCTGGTTCTTTTTAATAAAAAAAAAATTAAAAAAAATCCTTTTATATGATTTGTGGATCACCACCAAAAACCAATTGTTTTCTCTCGAATATACGTCGCGGACGAAAAGACCGAGATTATTAAAACTTTATCCTATAACATTAACGAAATACAGAATTTTAATTTAAAAACTGGTATGCAAATATGTCTAAAGAATGCCAATGAAGAGCAAAAAAAAAAAGAAAAGTTTTTCAAGAATAAATTGATCTCATTACAGTTGGTTCGACTACTTGAAATTAAAATTAGAAAATAATTCAAACATTCTTCTAGTTTAAGAGCTTTAGAATAAGTTGTAATTATGAGAAGTCAATACCGTTTTTGTTGGCTCAGAGCTAATAACTTTCTTTTCTGTTAGCGAACTCGGCGAGGTTCTTAAAAGAAAAAAGATTTTTTTTTAAATGTCGTAGCATCATGCTGAGATAGGAGCCTTTTGGCCTCGTACAGGACTTTCTGTTTCATTTTTCTTTTTGTTACTTTTTTTAAAATATTATTTGGTGTTGATACTTAAAAAAAAAAAAAATTTGGTTTTTTTATTTTTTTATTGTGTTTAGTTTAGTTTAGTTTTATGATCTTCCTGTGCGAGTCGCAATAAATACTTTTTCTTTCTTTCTATTTATTACTATTGATGAATTTAACTGTCTATGTATAAGTTATTAGTCCTTGTATGCCATTATTTTAATTTGTCTAGGGATCAACTTATTTCAGTGTTATACTCATAGGAAAAACTTTTTAGTGACAAAAAAAATTAACGACCCCCAAAAATAAAAACACTACAAAGTGAAAAACAACTTTAATTTCGGAAGTCGTAAGAGATTAGTGTTTGTTTGATTACTTTTAGAATTTTACTCAAACTATACATATCACGCTGTCTGTCTCTCTTTATCTTCTTTCCTATCGCAGGTATGCTGGAAGAGATTTCTTTAGAAATAAACTTCACCACACATATTTTTCTGTTCTTTTCTTTTTGTCAGTTTATATAATATATGTGTGTACATAAATGGTTAAATAATAAATAAATCAGTACTATTTTGATACCCTGCATTTTCTACACTTTCTTAGCGCGTGGAGAATTCAACGTTTCGAATAAAATAGAGACTCGATGGCTTTGCTTAACATTTGACCAAAGATTGTCTAACAAGCGTTTTACAGTACCTAGTCTAGTACAAATTTAACAAAAAACTAATCCATTAGACCCTTGTCTAATGGATTAGTTTTTTGTTAAATTGATTTCAACCCAAAATATCTTGCGCTTGACTAATACAATACTTACAAAAATATTAGTTGAGATTATGAAGATTAATATTTATATTTATGTATGAAGAGTAGTGGTGGCCCAGTGTTAACGGCCGCGATTTACCTACATGTGGGTTCGAACCCGAGCAGGCACTTTACTTTGTGTAAATTAATTCATCACCACTGCTCTCAAAACGGTAAAGGAAAATATCGTGAGGAAACCAGCATGTGCTAAACCCAGAAATTAGAAGACATTTGACATCCACCAACCCGCACTGGGCCCGCGGGGTGGATTATGGCCCGCTCCTTCTCACAGAGAGGAGGCCGGTATCCCAGCAGTGGGAACATTATAGCGTCGCTTAATTAAGTTCTAACACAACGTAAGATAAAAATAACAACTTTACAGTAGAGTGAAAAAACTGCATCATTTTACCTACATAAGATGCCATGACAATACTATTTTATAGTTTGTTTGCACACATTAAATATGTAACTTTATTTTTTAGTATATAGTATCTATTAGATCTATGTAAAATTATGCTATTTTGTCAAGTTGTAAAGTTGATATTTTCCGGGGTAGCGGGATCGTCCGAAAGGGTTACCGCTGCCCTGGAACATAAAGGGCTAAGGAAGGAACACGGGTGGGTTTTAGTCAGTAAGAGTCTGACACTCCCTTCCGCTCCACCCAGAGTGAGAGAGGTTATTTGATGATTTCCCATCCGCAAAAAAAAAAAAAAGATCTTAAGCAGCAATAGGCTGATTAGGCTATGCTAAGCATATTTAATTTACAAATATAATCATAGCTTTCAGTTGTGGACTATTTATTTATTATTGAGATAACTTTAGTCAGTCTGGTTTGGAGAGTTAAGAATAAGTTAACATGGGATCTACGACATTTTAGCTTATAAAACACAAAATTGAATTATAAGTATGACATTTTCTGAAAAAGTGTAATATTTAGGCTACTTAACTATAGAAATTGTAATATGTTTTGTCAAAATAACATTGTGGACCTCAAAATAATTATTGTTTTATAAATTCTACAGACGCCAGCAGGAAACTACCAAATTTTCTCAATCATCCTTGAACCTTAATGCGATAAAATTGAAATACTATTAAATACATTTGATAGATTGTAGTAGCTTGATGTGCTGGCGTCTGTAATTGCCTATTTGCCATGATAGCCTCTATCTGGCAAAATAATCTACATACTGATATCTATAAAATGTAAAAAGTATTTAAATAGCAAAGTTTCAATAAAATAAACTGTGTAGGAGTTTAGTAGCGACTTTGTAAAGTGGTATCCTTGAGAAAGTGCCTTACTCTTAAGCCGGAGCTCTCACATCGCGACACATTGCTCGTAAAACCTCAGCAGGAGTTCCACAGGGTACCTACTGATAGAGGTCTAACATGGCTAATCGATTAAATATCTTCCAGACTGATATTATAAATAAGTAAGTATAATCTAAAATACTGTCTTTGACTCTATATTTTAGCTTTTTTGTCTGTTCCTGACGTTCGGTAATGAAAGATTTAAGAACCTCCCCTCTTAAATATTATAAGCATTGCATTGGTCTAACATGGCTAATCGATTAAATATCTTCCAGACTGATATTATAAATAAGTAAGTATAATCTAAAATACTGTCTTTGACTCTATATTTTAGCTTTTTTGTCTGTTCCTGACGTTCGGTAATGAAAGATTTAAGAACCTCCCCTCTTAAATATTATAAGCATTGCTTGAAATTAAGTACTGATAAGCGACTGTTTAACCATACATTTTTGATATTTAAACGTGTCTTAACTTTAAGCAGCGTTTATAAATAAACCGTTTTGTTGTGATTCGTAGGTAGGCCCTTATCGATAAAATGTGATGAGTTAAACGAAATATTTTAGAGGGATCCTAGAGGGACTTCATGATCAAGTTACATTTTGGTGGGCATAACAATAATATTTTAATGTCCAATCATAACCACAACTCGTAACTATCACGCATACTAACCGCAATAACGTGTACCGCGACACTAAACTACAAATTGGGTCCATCATACCTGTCACGCTAATAAATAAACAAGGAGAGAGTTTAGCCTCGGACGTAGGCAATTGGTGAATTGGTTCAATAGTCGCTCGAACTGGATCGGAAGCAATTTAAAGTTTTTGCCGAATAAATACGCCGAGTCAAAAATTCACCCATGCTTACAACTCTACGAGACGGTACAGATTGAAATAAACTAGGCCAGAATTATTAGAACGAAATATAAATTAGGAGCAGTGCTCAAGAATGAACAATAAACCTAATTAAGTTGGCTTCAAGTCAAGAGTGTATTCTAAGAACGGAGGAAGTTTATCTAATTATGTGGAGAACTGGTTGTCCCGTGCAATTGGTTTGCGCGATCCTTTTTATCGGCCACATGCGAAACCGTACGAAATGTTTCTCTCGGTTTTATGACGTTAACTTCTTGCCCAAATTGGAAATCGGACTCGCGTGATTGCTTATGTGTGTTGGTCAAACAGTTTCAGGTGTTTGGAAATGGTGCAGTAATTTAGTACGGGATGCTACGTGATCTATAAAACCTGTGCGTGCCTATATTGTTTCTACACGGCTTAATGACTTTTAAAGGACTTTTCAGTCACTAAAACACATTCTGCGAACTAAAACCATTAGCTACATAAATAATTGAATAACCTAGAAAATGGCCCTTTTCGTTTTTGTTTTATAAAACATAATGACTCTACCAATATTTTCTTTTCTTTTGCGTATTTGAACCTAAAACTTCGCAATCTATTTTAAACGATCTCCGAGAAAATATGTTTTTGCGTTCATACAAAAAGGCGAAATGGACTATTGAAATGAAAATTAATTATATTTGTCTGCAGCTCCCAATGTAACACTTAAAACGTTTGTTACGTTAAAACATTTATGTTTTTAGTTGAATACAACGTTAAGGTAAAGAAAACCACTCAAGAGCTACTTAATCAAACCCCGTAGCCCTTCGTTTTCAACTAAAATTGAATAATATAGCCCTCGCGGGAGGCATATCTAAATATTACGTAATTCTGTAGTGAGCGAAATAAAGCTCTCACTGTCGACGTAGCACTCAAGTAAACAAATTGGATCAGTTCGCTCGGTTTATCTAAAGTTTTCTAATGCCTATAACCCTTGCTGATCGATTTCATTTTTATAGATTGTAATATCAATTGGAGTCCTCTTACTGAATATTATTTGAAACCTTTGTGCCCTTTAGAAAGCATTAACATAATTTATGACAAACCCAAACAATTCAAAAGCATTGTATTTTAAAGCGAGTCTGTTGTAGAAATATCAAACCAGCAGCCTTTAAAAATATTTCTGTTAATGTAAAGTCAGTCAGATTTTTTGATACACTTTTTGTAAAGGCAATAAAATAAAAGAGAGAGCGTTGTTAAAACGCCCTTTGAAGTCAGGGAATTTCCAACGGGCACCTAACAAAATTGTTCTTTTAGCCTTCATAAATGTACGCGTACTTTCGACCCAAGCTTTTTATGTAGTACCAAAGTGAGTCAAAGCGTGACAAAGAGACTGCAACTTGAATTTTCAACAACACATTGCGAGCTAAATAGAAAACTGTTTTTCAGATTTTAAAGGCCTTTAGGTATGTGTTCATTTGAGACTTCAGTTGCCGACTGTTCTTTTTATTTCAACTGCTAAATGTTTGACTCTTTGTAGACGAGATTTTTTCCAAGCTTCATAAAACTTGCTTGAGATTCCTGAACTTTAAAACCGCTTTAGCAATTCATTTTAAAGTATGTTGTGGGAAAGATACTTTTCAACTTTTTCGCTTAACTTTCAAATGACGACGTTATCATTTCCAAATTAATGAACAAGAGCTGCCAATTAAAATATTGCAGCCAAATTATGTTTCACATTTCTTGCGCTTAATTCGAAAAGGGTAAGGACGATTTGTCAAAAAAACTGATTACAGTGAAATCTGTCGAGGTGACAAGTCGTCAAGTAACTGTCGTGAGGGCCACCACCCCTCCGAGTTCCTCACGGCCCGATAACGGGTTTGTTGACTCACACCGCTCTAAGTTTTACAACAAAATAGACGATTTATAACAAATTGCGTATTTTATGATCAAATATTGGTTTCAGAGTTTGTAGAGAGAGTAGAGATTCTTTGGTTGGTTTAGGATAGTTTAACTTTAAAGTATCTATTGATTGTTGTTGATCTAAGTAGTTATATTTTTGTAGCAATTGTATATTTTAAGGGATTTATTTTGAGTAATTTAAAACATTTTAGGGCTGATTTTTCCAACCCCAGATAATTTTATCTGAGGAATAATTTTTAATTGTTAACAGTTCTTTCATAAAAAAACTGTCAGACGTCAATTTTATTCTACGGATAAAAATTATGTGTCGATTGGAAAATCAGCCCTTAGTGTAAGAAACATTTTACTCCATAATTGTCTTACCAACTGAAATAAGAAGTGTTTATTGATTAAACATGTTGATATAACAGTTTTCCATGTATCTAATTTATAATAATCTGTGTCGTGTTATTATTAACCTACATCGTTGTGTCTGTAGGTTCTTGAAAGAGACAGGGGTGTGCCGTTTTCCGGGAAAACACGAAAGATTTTTTATGAACATAGTTTGCCTCAAGATTTTTTCCGCCAAGAAGCTAATGATTAACTGAGAAGATATTATGTCGGGAAACATATTTGGAGAGAGTATCTTCATGGTCGGCATCATATAGAAAAACTGTATTTTTTTTCATGTGCCTGCCATATCATTCTCCGTTTATTAATTAAGTTAATATTTTTTTTTTTTTGGTTTTCGCATATACACCAGACGTCGTTCTCAATCTAAATTTTAAAGGACTTACTCAAAAACATGGAGGAATTAATAATGTGAAATTTAACGCTAAATATATTTAGAGAGTGGAAGTACGAGCTAGTCTTAAAATAGTAGGTACCAAGTGTTTAGTTAATAAATCCTACTAATATTATAAATGTGAAAGTTTGTATGGATGGATGGATGGATGGATGTTACTCTTTCACGCAAAAACTACTGAACGGATTTGGATGAAATTTGGCACACAGATGGTTTATAACTAGTATTAACATATAAAATACTTTTTATCCCGATATTCCCACGGGATCGAAACTTATGCGGGTGAAACCGCGGGACGCAGCTAGTTGTATATAAAATGTTCACCGTCCAATTTAGTCTCATCCGCGTGGCGCTTTCAACAAATTTTCAAGCAACGTAATCCCGAAAACATAAAGATTATGTATAAACCTAATTACCCTATCTCATAATTGCCTTGTTTTGACGTCTACCCTTTGAGAGGCCGTCGCTTATTTCCCGAGTCCTCTAAAGATATTAATAACCATCTAAGTCGCGGGCTGTCTTCCTCCCCGCATCTCGGTCGTGTAGCGTCGCAACTCCTCCCCTCTAGGTCGTGTTTTTCGCTAATACCCTTTCGGAGATGATAAGATGATGGCTTTACAAGCAAGCAGTAATTACGGCCGTCCAATTACCGCTCGTCGACGCCTGCCGGGGGAGGAAGCCGTTCATTGTTCTACATTTTTGTTTTCAGTACTAATATTTTTGTCGTTCCTTTGTTGCTATCAAATTAAAAAAAACTGTTAATGTACATTCTTTAAATTTTCTTCCTTCATAGCCTGATGAAATAGAATAAGCTGCGATTTCTCCTTCCGACCTGCGTTGCATAAAAACTCCCAAGGCTTTACGCGAACCTATAATTTTTCACACCATTATCTAAACGACGCTGATGTAGGAAAATAGGAAGTGAGTTCAGGAACTCATAATAAAAAAAATACACCTTGCATTGTGTCTTGAGAACAGTGCAAGGAAACCCCAGCTGTCATGTTCAGTATGAGTCAAGCTTTGAGCACGATGACTGGCGCTCTTACAAGTATCTTAACCCCCCAAATGTATGAAGCGTTAAGGAAGTGTTAGGATACGTAGGCATCTATCTCAAAAAGAGAATTATAATTTACAGTAAATATTAAGAATACTGTATGTTGCGAATGTTTGTTTCATTAGAAGCAAATCCCGTCCGTTAAAATTAGAATTAAAACGTACAAATTCAGCAATCTAAGTCAAATAAATTAACATCCCTATCTACCATAATCTGCATCTAAAAGAACGTGTTACAGCGACAAATTAGCAATGTTTCTCTAATCTTTAGAGCTCTGGAATCAAAGTGGAGTGCGTTAAAAGGAAACTATAATTAGAGTCGACAAGTTGCCGGCGTCGGTTGAAAATGCAGGCGAAGGCGGAAGCGGACGCGGCGGTTAGGGTTGCCAGGTGTGACTCGGAAAGTTTTGTGGAAATCGACATACTGGATAATTTGTATTTTTTCTTAAAAAATTACAAAACTCTACTATCAAGGCAAAATGATAAGCTTGGTGTAGCGAATGTATAAAACACATTCTTTTCATTATTGAAAGATAGTATTCAGCTGTTTTATAAAATCGTAGCTCTTGATATAGTTTTCATTGAAACAAAAACTCCTTGCACCGAGCAACACTAAATTTAAAAGAAAATATTTTCAACAAAAAATATTTCATCTTGGACTCTGGATGGCGGTTTCAAATTCCAGGATAGTCCCGCATTTCCCGACCATGTGGCGGCTGCAGCGGCCTGCGCAACTGGGCGACTGGGCGACTGGGCGGACTGGGCGGCCCTTCATTGACGCACCGTTCCCTGTAATTTCAGCGAACGCTGTGCACCCGGCGTTTGCCAACTAATTTGTCATCCGAATATCAAATTACGCATGAAATGGCGCGTAACAGTAGACTTGCCGCTCGGATATCGGGGTTTTAAAATAAAATTTAATTCACAGTCTGGTTGCAATAACGCAGGTAATTGCAGCCACTGTTCGCTGACAACTAATTGGCAAGTAAATTTAGTGGAATCGTATAATTGAATACAAAACTGTTGGTAAAATGGACCGACTATTATTAGCGATTATATTATTGTTCTCATCGTAAAATATATATTTCAATAATTGTAAGCACATTTTTTGAAGCAGTTTTATGAGCAAGATATATCATTTTCATGAAAATTTAATATCGTTAGGCAACTGCTAAGTGTTCTTTGTATTACCATAAAAATATAAAAAGGCTCAAATATTTTTATAACTTCTCTTTTGAAATACTTTCAACAATTTTCCTTTCAGTTTAAGTATTATATTAAAACACCACTTTTATCGTGTTACTTCGCTTGATGGAAAAAGTGGTTCTTCCTTAAGTTGGAGGTAAAGTTTATTGTAAAATGTTCGTTACGTAATTTTCCGGTGGCTCTATTATAAAAACGATACGCCCTCATATTTTGACAAGCGATGTGAATCCATTACACTTCATCTATATCGTCGAAGGGGATCGGTATCTGTACAGATTTTATGGTGCGCTAAGTGTACGCCATTTTGGACATACTCCACGTGGTCAAGGGGTGTTGCTATGGGATGCGTAGTGGGTACCTACCCTCACTAGGGGAATGTCTATAGCGACGATTTTGTTACCTTATTTTCATTAGTATGAATAACGATATTATTATTTAAGAGCTTTTTTTCTATTTTTCTGTGTGTTCCGAGGGGTGTCTAAAAGCCATTTTCATAATCATTTATCCAAAAATAAGATTTCACTTAATCAATTACACGTTTCCTGTATATGTATTTCCATCGATATTTTCCGTCTCACAAATAATACCGCAGAAATAAGACGCGTGCAAGCCCGCGGGCTCACGACGTCGACGTCGGGTGGGTGACGTCGACTGGCGTCGTAGCGGGTCGCGTTGCCAAGGGAACCTCACTTAGGGCTATGGGTTTTTCCAACAATGAAACGGCATAAGACGTAACGACATCTAATTAATAACGTCTATCATATCTCTATTGCACGGCTTATGTGTTCGGAGGGAGAGGGATTAACGTAAGAGGATTCAATGAGGACGCATGATTTGTTCCGGAGGTATCTCCGTAATGAGCGATTTTTGCTATAACTTTTAGATAATTATTTTCTTTTTGAGAACGGCTTATAATGTTTTAAGCTTTTGAGTACACTTTGTATAATGTTTGGTGTCATATATTTTTTTAAAGTAGGCTGTTGTTACTTACCTCTCCTGTGTACTTTTTGTCAATACTTTGCACGAAATTAATGTGGTTAAAGTTTTCATTTAGAAAAAAATCAGACGGCTAGTGACTATTTCATGGCGTTAGTGGCAGTCCATATCAGTATTCTGTGGACACAATAATATGAGTCCAAAATTGTCAGTCACGTATATATGTATTATTTATACAAAAGGTCGATAATTAGTGGCACTGCGGAACATCAGTCTGCATCAACGCTTGACATGTTTCATGTTAATTGGATAGCACGGGACAATAGCGGGACTACCGGTGCACACTGGAGAAGGGGTGCCGTGCAATTATTATGACATATTGTTCCCGATTCCAACCATTCAGCGTTTTAACTGGACTTTATTAGTACCTGTCTGTCTGCCTATCACATATAGACGTCCATGTACAAACAATGCATTTGAGCCATGTCGGTAAAAGAGACGGGAATAACCGCGAAAGCGGTTTTGTAATTTTACATTTTTAGTGACGGACACCACGTCATATTAATAAATTTAATCAACCATAATAGCATTATATTGAAAATTCACCGAAAAATGTTAACTATCACCGGATACGTGTTAGCCGCGAACGTAACTGCTTTGCCTGAATTAAAGTTTTAAGTGGCGCTCTGTAATAAATTTATTGCCCGTTAAAAGATTCAATTTGATAACTCTATCATAGTACTCACGCATATTCACCCTCTAAAAGCGGAGGCCCGTGATAAAAGCAATTAAAACTTTAACAACATCAACTCCCGCGCTTTTCCGATTTCGCCACGTAAATATACTTCATGTTACCGACCACTACTCCGACCAACAATAATGTATCGATAAACGAGTTGTGAAAGTAATAAATACGTTTTAGTAACTTTGATGCGAAAAAATCTGAGCAACTCATATTTATAAAGATTTGCAAAACAATTCGAGTTGTTATTTACAAAGTTTTCCATTTCGAAACAAATTTGTTTTTAGCTTTTATGACAGATAATTTGTCAAGGGTAGCTTTGCGCAAGTCAAAGATAATTTATCTGTCTCAACCGCTTTATTTATTACAACGCGTTCGCATCTTCGCTGAGCCCTTAAACTTGGTGGTTAATGGAGCTTCTTTGAAGCTAGTCCGTCAGTCACTACACGTGAGGTGACGGAGGGGTGAGGTGAGAGGTCAGTGTGGATGAGGGGGGGGGGGGGGGCGACACGTCTGCATGTGGTCAGCCGTCAGGCGCGCCCAACTTGTCTTATTTTTTGCTTCCCTTTAGTAAGTGACGGGTTGATGTGAAACGAATGAACAGTTCCGATGTGTCTTGTAAATACACTCCACTTGTTCCCCCCCTCACAAGGAAAACGTGGGCCTAACACCTAAATGTCAGTGCCCTTTAGTGGCACAGTTTGTACATCAATTAGCTGCAGATGTGTGTGTGTGTGTGTAATTTAACTAATTAAATAGGTAATATTTTATGGAAAGAAGGAACAAAAAATAAAAAAAATATACCTACTGACAGTTCCTGCTATTAAAGGTTATGTTCAATGTTCAGACATTGTTGCCTCATTTGAATATCTACTGCTCAGTGATAAACTTTCACGTCTAAAGAGGTCAAAATTCCAATAACCGTGATGTAGGTAACCGTAACAAGTTTGATGAAAACCTTCAAACCCAATGACAATGACTACACCTCGGTCGTGATAATGACAGACCCTAAGTAACAGGTGGGTCTAACTATCACAAACTCGAAGTTTAGTCTATTTTCGGCATGCGGGCGTCCTTTAGACGTTGTCCTTTAAATGTTGGAAAAAGGTCGTTTTGGTGGGTGGCTTGGCTACAATTTTATTGTAAATAGTAGATAAGTACTTGTCTACTTAAGTTTCCAAAAGAACGTTAAAAAGCTCCGATTGGTTTGTGAGAAAAATTTATCGGAGCTTTTTTAACGTTCTTTTCTAGCGTTAAAAAACGTGTTATGTACTTGCACCTCAGGTACTGCATCACCCTCACAGACAGCTGGGCTGTGTTCCATGCTATTGCATCCTGACATTAGCCAAAACCTTCCCAGGTACCCTTCGTGAGACAGTCAGTAACATCAAGGCATTGCTGGCCTTCCTTGAAGAACTGGGGTGGATCGAATAATCGATTTTCCCACCCGTACACAAAATACGCGCATTGACGTGGAGTTGCGGACACCAGCCCGTATTACCTATTACCTATAGCCAGAACCTTTTACGTTTTCAAAGATAGCAAGTAATACAGATTTTTGACAGAGCGTGGTGATCCGGTAACCCAAACAACAGCGCTGCCACTTCATCTCTTATCTTTTCTGTAAACAAATAAAATTAATAAGGTAATTAAATCAACACAACAGGCAATGGGAATCCATTTGATCGAGGTTCCTGAAGAGGGAAGAATGATGATTGATGATAGGATATGATTCGTTTCCACTTAACACATTGTAAAAGGGGTTATTTTATTACCCTCGGCTCTTGTTCCTGAGGTCAGTGACTAATGAACGAGATGACTCAGCTGTTTTAAACTAGTTGTTTTATGAGGATCATATCATTGATTACCTTTTTTAGTTTATTGTTTCTTGAAAAGCCATTAACTTTTTATTTGGTAACGGTAATTATAATTAAACGAGGGAACTTAACACCATGTGCGCTGTGTTTTGATGTTGTTCGTGATACTAAAATTTGTTGCCTTCACGTTTATAACTCAGTGGGAAGATACTAGTAAACTAATTGCTTTGTATGAAGCACTGAAGGCAAAGCCTAACGGGCTGGATTTTTCTATTGATTAAAAATCATAACTAAACATATTTTTGTGAATTTCTTAACCATATGATCTCCTGCTCTGTCAAACAAAGTGTCTGAAGTGACGTAAAATTAAAAGTATTTTTCAAAAAGGCCCAGTGGTAACACCCCTGACTTACGATTTGTAGGTCGTAGGTTCAAACCTAGAGAGGGGTTTTACTTTGTGTAAATTATTTCATCATCACTGCTCTCAAAACAATGAAGGGAAACATCGTGAGGAAACCGGCATGTCTTAGAACCAAAAATCACCTAGAGCTGGGCTAGCGTAGTACGGAGTTTCAATTGAATAACAGGTCAGCTTATACAGGTTTTGTTACCATTGACGGGCGGCCTGCTGTACATACGCCAGCACATCAAGGTACTACAATCTGTCTAGATTTTCAACTTTATCGCTAAAGCATTAAGGTTCAAGGTTGATTGGGAAAATTTGGCAGTTTCGGGTAGCTGGATGTGCTGGCGTCAGTACATTTTCCAATTCCTTTTAACACGGAATTTGTTACTTTGCAATTGTAACGTATAAGTTCAAAAACAAGGGGAACGTTTTCTAATTTACAACATCTGACTAATTTATAATATAAACACGTATTCCATGCATCTAATGGTATGTCGTAACCTCTCTCATGAAGGGGTGAAAACTCAAAAGCTACCCTTTTTAGAACGAGGTATGTGGTGTGTTGAAGATTGCATTAATAAGTTCAAAAACATCAAAGGATGAAGTAATAACAATATTTCTAGTTAATTACCTGAGAAGAGATGGCTACACAATGATTCTTTTTCCCTTAAGGGCGAAGCGCTGGGTAGCCAAAGGTGACGATGATGATGAAAGATGGTAGGTAGGTAAATTCAAATTTTCTTAAGTTTTTTGCAATTTGCAGGTCAGTGTCAGGTTATATGATTCGCGAGCGTATCTAGTATGTATTTATAGAATTATAATAATTAAAATCTTTAAGTTAGTATAAACCTATTGAATGACTATTTCATGAAATATTAATCAATAGGATTATATGAACTTAGAGGGTTGTATTGATGATTTGTAACAATGAATACTAACCAGCTATTCCAACAATAATAATTCAGGAATTTTATCTAACCCGTGAATATCAGTGTACTTGATAAACCCATATATACCTTTAAACATCCAAATCCATCAGAAATAGATGCGTATTGAACAGAAAAATATGTTGACGATATTTTTAATAGTCTAAATTATATTTACTGATTCGTCATCAATACACAACACATTAAAATCGAACAAAAATTACATTCCTTTGCTATTTTCACTTTTTCGGGATAAAAATAATAATATTTTTATCCCGAAAAAGTGAAAATAGCAAAAAAACCCGAAGCACGAAGAATGAAATGAAATGGGTATAATCTAATTTAAAGATCAAATTAAAATTAATGATTTGTACACATTGGTGTAATGTAGTGGTACATGATGGTATAAAGTAAAAACATTAGGTTGTGTCACTATGTGCTACCTTGCAAGGCGTACAAATATAGCTTACACAGTAGGTAATGGATGTATGTACATGTAGTCCTATATAATTACTGCTAAGTTGTTACTTAGCAGTAATTATATAGGTTTCCTGGTTTATGTTATTGCTAAAGATTTAAGACTGTTGTCTTAAATCTTTAGCAATAACATAAACCAGGAAAATAGTACAAATTAAGGCAAAAAATATTATTAACTAAACGTATTAACTAAAGTTAGAAAGTAGGTAATTAATAAATATGGGAAAATAGTATAACGGGTTGTATATTTCTTTTAAATATTTATTTATACCTAACATATGGAGCATCACTCCTAAAAATAAACCAATATTACGAAGAAGCCGTCAACAAATCGAGTGCTTAAAGATAGTTTATATATTATTTAGGGTTCAATTTAAAAGCTAACGCGTTCGGAAATAACGGGCTTGTACCGTGAATAAGCAAAATTGTGCGCACACAGGATCGCACCCCTATCATATATTAATGTTAGGGCCGTCGCATGTTCTGACGAAGTATAAGGCACCGTATCAATTATTCCTTCATCTATTTTGAGCTTCGTCATTTTTGTGTAAGTGTAAATTAAACGTTAATAAAGTTAAAAGCGATTGTGCACGTAGTCTCCTTTAATGCATTCTGGACTAGAAAATAAGGCCATCTTTATAGAAGTTTGCTATACTGAATTTTGAAGCTATCATCATCATCACCTGCCTAGCTTTTCCAACTACGTTGGGGTCAGCTTCCAGTCTAACCGGATGCAGCTGAATACCAGTATTTAAGATGTGGCGACTGCTTATCTGACCTCCACAACCCAGTTACTGGGTAATACGATACCCTTGGTAAGACGGGTTGTCAAACTTTTGGGCTTCTGACATCAAGTAACGACTGTCAAAGTACTACTGAGAGATACGACGACGAAACGATAGTGATACTGAATTTTGAAGTATTGTAAAACAAAAAGGTTTTTGAGTCTCTTTGTGATGTATGTACGTGAATTGTGAGAGTCAACTGTATTAATAAATCACTAAAGGCAAAAGTAATTATACGCATTTATTAATAGATAAATTTAGAAAAACATTTCTGTTTGGCAACAAACAAAACACCTATTTAATTTGATAAAACCTTGAAATAGGTCAAAACAAAGTGCAAAGCCATGACAAAACAAAGTGCAAAGCCATGACAAAACCATTCATGATGTTAAAAATATCTTGCGAAAACATAAAAGGTCCGCTGTCATTAAAAATGCTAATTTTAAAAGATAAAATTGCGTTTCAGCATTTCGTTTACGGTTTAACAAAAAAGTGGAGTGGTTTTGGCGGTAAATAGATTCACTAAAGCATTTTCCGTGTCTCGGTGGCACGTTGCGGAACTGGTGCTTCTACCCTGCATTGCATACCCTGACGTGTCGGTTGACCAGCAAAACTGCTACGGATCTGCTACGAACGCTACGAGTGCTACTACGACTACGAAAGTACTACGCGGAGATTTATGTCTCTCTCATTGGATTCCGAATTATCTTTATATCTGTTCCCACCATCCCAATGGAGGTAGAATTTTTCTGATATAAATTTATGAAGTGTCATCGCGTGGAAAACAGCTTTTTGAATAGAGTCTTGAAGCGGTATATAGTAATAAAGTGCCGAGCAAAAAACCGCAATAAGGTTTTATGATAAACCAACAGACATGACTCCACGAATTTAATATGTTGAGATTAGACGTATCGCTATTGAGCGTTTCGTGAAAGTATGATATTTATTATTAATGACAGATAATTGAAACGAATGGCCATAATAAAACATCTTTTTCTCAAAATATGTATTTAATATACTGTTTTTTTTTAAACAACAAGATCACAACTAAAGCATCTTTTCGCTTCCAAAAAGCAGGTTAAGTAAAGTGGCCGAAAAAGTGACGTAACAATTTCACCTTTCTCGTAAACAGGCCGTCGGTTCAGCGCCTAAGCTAGTTCGCCAAACTCATTTCAATTCAATATCCAAAGTTTCCGGCTTATTCCTAGACTTTTTCATCTTATCACATAGTGCTGCAGCCAATCGATGGCGACATGCTGTACGAAAGACAAACTTTGTATATTTCACGTTTGAGAACTTACCATGTATAATATATTGAGACTTTTTATTTGCCTGTAGGTAATCATGCATGAAGTTCTGAAATATTTTTATACTGGATGTTTCGCAAAAGTTTCTTGTCTTGTCTATACAGTACACATAAAAAGTATGTAGAGTTTTAGTTCGCAGGCAGACTTTTTAGAGGTAGTTGTAACATTTTAACGATGGGCGCAAAATAAGTGGATACCGTACATAATAATATCGCGTATCTTCAGTAACTTTTCTTCGTCGATACCTATCAAATACCCACTCCCCGCCACGGGTATTGGCCGCGTTAGCAACAGAAAAAAACAAACACTTAGTTACGTTAAAAACATTTAAGATAGATAAATAGACAGACTGGCTATCACTTACGAAAGTAAAAGGAAATCTAAGGGTTCGACAAATAGAGCTCGTCCACAGGTTGTGCGAAGGTAAGCAGGTCAGGGCATGACATCAGAAACCTCCAGGGAGGCAACTTAACGAACGAATTTCTCTGAGTCAAAGCACGTATATCGTGGCTAATGTATTCGGATACCGCCAGAAGCGGTGTGTGCCGTAACACGGCCAGCCACATCCGTAGGTGCGGCGGACGTTAATTACATAAAATTGTGACGTCGCAGGGGAGGATCGGGCTCCACTTGCATAGATCAACTTATAACGTATGCAGTTTCTGAATTTGCCGCTGTTTAGCCAACAATTTTGGTTTGATTTAGTAGTTGAGTCTGCGAAATTTTCGATGGTCTTTAGAGGACGCTGTGTTGAACGCATTTTTGGTAAAACATGTTATGAACTTTCATTTAATGCTTTGTACAACATGGCTTCTCTTTATTAAATATCAAAGGTTATGTTAACTCAAATACAAAGTTGGCTTTACCTTGCCAAATAATTTAGAACCTACAAACAGAAAACAACAAAACATTAATCACTCGAGCGTACTAAAAAGTTTAGTCTAGTTCCAAAAGTAGAAGGAGCAGTGACACTACACCATTGTTCTTACACGAGTAGGTCACGTAAAAACTGAAATTACATGCAGTGAGGTCGTTGACCTGCCAACACTTTTCCGCTGTCTTCAGTGACGGTTCGTAACCCGTAATGCGTTAGTAACGACCGTCCGTCCGTTTGTTGATGACATTTTGTTAATTAAACTTCTAAACAAGCTCTTTTTCTTTGTAAAGAGCAGCGTGCACTTCAATATTAAATCATTTGCACATACAAACCGATGTAAACGTTAAAAAACAGCTGCAGTTAACCTAAGCAAATTACGTAGGTAATTTAAATATTCTAAGAAGCTTAAGAAATACCTACCACGATTAAGTTAGCCACTAATTTCCCTAGCTCGGCGCTAAATAAAACGAAGTAAACAGAACTACGATTAAAAATGTAAATTAGAGTACATTCTCGATTCTAAAGTTTAAAGTATTTTCTCGCGGATAAGTTTAAATTAATGTGGACCGTCACAAGCACTTTTACTGGCGCGGCGACCGGGCGGTTCCATCAATTTTTTATTAGCTCCGAGATTCTTTTTTAAAGAATTTAAAGGCAACAGCGATTATATTTAATTAGAGACCACACTCTGCTCCTTATTGAATCCGACACGTTGAATATTGTCTGGTTGCGGCGTCGTTGTCTGTCGCTCCTCCATTCAATACACGGTAGGAATGCGGAGTATTTTCGATCCTTTTGATGAGAGCTAAGATTAATTTTGGAGGGCGGTTCAAAGGAACATTTTAGAATATAAGTGCATTAATAAAAGGTTTTCAGGATAGGGCACTCTATAACGAAAAATGCTTTTATTAAATTTGTGGGCTTTTATGTGCATATTCGGTGACTTTATTACGTAAAAGCTTTTGTTAAAGTATTGAGATTTTTATGGACTGTTTTAACCTTGTAAAATGTAAGTGAATCAGTTTGGACATTTGGGACTGTTTACGGCGCACTTAGAAAGTTTTGAATAATGCTAGTACCTAGCATCATGTTTCGAAAAAAATATGATCAAAAAGTATACCTCAAGTGGTTCGACCTTTTTTCTCTCTTATTTTTGATCGGATACTGCTGCTTTGAGAGAGTTTTGACTTGACATCATTTCTGTAGACTGTTTGATTCAGATCATCAGAGATCAAACAGTCTACAGAAATGATGTTTTCGGTAAGCGCATAACCTATTCATTATTTCGGAGGTAACTGAGATTGTTTCGAGAACGGCCTGAATCCAACAGTAAACTATCATAAGGCTAACTTGTTGACTGTTAAGGTCTTGTTTGGGCGTTTTGGGCGATTAACTTATGAAATTTGACGTTCAAAAAGTGCTGATTCTTAGCCTAATTTCAATAAATGACTTTTGATTTTGTGGGAAGTTGGAGTGCTTACCTGTGATGACTAGAGCTGGAGTGTCCCGTGGTGGAGCTGGATATCGGCGACCTGGCGGGGTAGTTGCCGCCGCTCGCGCCGCCTTCCGACATCACGAATTCTGCAACAGATAAGCATTTATTAGTTTAGATTCTATGGTATTCACAAAGAACATATAATACAGGTGGATCTGACCTAGACCAAAAAAAAAAATTAAAGCTTGTCTAAACAGGGGGCCTACTCCGAAGTGCAAAGTGCGAATTTTCGGATCGGACCGACACATGGCCGAACCGAATATTATTGAAAAATGCGAAAAAAGTTCGGATCGGCTCAGTTGGGTCTGGACCATAGTCAATATTGAAAGAATGTAGGAGTGTAGGATCGGAACTGACCTAACCAAATAGTAACTTCGTAGAACGAAACGGCCGAACATTCGGCCGATACTACTTCGGAGTAGACCCCCAGACTTCTTTTGTCGTGTTAGAGAGCTTCCTCCAACCAGCCAGGCCTTGTTTGATAAAGGGTAGACTTTCCAGTTTCGCCTTTTAGTTAATCTTGAAATCAGAAGCACCAGTCTGATAACCAGTCTTACCAAGGGTTAGTAACTGGGTAGTGGAGGTCAGATAGGCAGACGCTCCCTCTAAAATACTGGTATTCAGTTGCATCGGGTTAGAATTGAAGCCGACCTCCACATAATTGGGAAAAGGTTACGCAGATGATGTTGATTGATGCGGGTATTGAGACGGGTACTTTTTGAACATGCAATGTTTTTCAACTTACTTACTTCTTCAAAATAAGACGACTATGTGTTTGCCCCTCTCTATCACTATAGCAACTAGAATTCGACGACAAATGCTGACACATTACTTTCTCGTACCTAACCACATTAACGATATTGGTTTACAAATGCTTTATTAAGGCAATTGCTTGAGAAATGACCGTTATCATGTAGATAATTTGAACGGGGCTCAACTATCATTAAATCAATCTACTTAGCATTTTCCGAACTATGTTGTGGTCGGTTTTTAGTCTAACCGGATGCAGCTGAATACCAGCATTTAAGTGCATGGAGCGACTGCCTATCTGACCTCTACAGCCCAGTAACTGGGTAAAACTTACTATACCCCTTGATAAGACTAGTTGTTAGATTTTTGGGCTTCTAAGTACCCGTAACGACTGTCAAAGATTTAAGAATGACAGCCGGGACCACGGGCTTAGCGTGCTTTATAATATGTAATAGATGGTCACCCATCCACGAACCAACCGCGGCAAGATCGACCCGTGCGGCCGTTATTATTTAGCCACGAGCCCCTCTATACTATTATTACACTCTCTCATTAGGTACAATCATTATAACGATCTTTAATGAAGAAATAAATGAGTGAACACGATGTGAGTGCGTTAGTGAAAAATGAAATTAAAGTGTTAAATTACAGTGGTATTTAAATATTCCACGCTATTTTTTATTGCAACTCGAGTAAAACTGTCCTGCTCTGAAAGGACAATGGAAACTCTTTCCCACTTATCGTAAAACTTGTCGAATAATGGAAAATATATTCCCTAAAAAAGATAAGGCCTCATATTTTTTTAAATAATAAATAAATAATAAATATTCCACAACTATCACACAACGCCATCTAGTCCCAAGCTAAGCAGAGCTTGTGTTATGGGTACTAGACAACTGATAAACATACTTATATATTTCTAAATACATAAATATTATAGATAAATTACACCCAGACACAGAACAAATGATCGTGCTCATTACACAAACATTTGTCCTGGGTGGGAATCGAACCCACGACCTCCGGCATAGCAGTCAGGGTCACTAACCACTAGACCAACAGGCCTGTCAAATCATGGTTTTATTTATGAAAATAGGCTTCCTCAGTAATATGAAATCGACCTTCGATTTTTTATATCGATATGGACTCTCATGTTTGATTAAGGTTTAACATTTCATCAATAATCTTATGACAGAAGGGACAAGTAAGCCCTTTGTGATCTTAGTAAAGTCTAAGTAACAGAATAAATTTATTTTTAAGTTTTGTAAAAACGAACGGCTTATCGATAAACAGTGAAATATAAATCCATTTTGAATGAATATAAAAACAACCTTCAAATACGAATATTTGATAATCAACAACAGCTTTCACTTCACAAAATATTCAAGTGAGTCAATGAATACCTGACAAATTTTACTAAGTAGGTAAGTATCTACGTAGACAAATCCTTTGAATTCCAAATAAGCTAATGTAAGCGTCTGGAGATATTGATATTCTGTTAACTTGTAAAATATTATCATGGATTACCTCGCAATAAGAATTGCCGGCTAAAGCTCAACGCGGCGAGCTGAACGCTACTGACTGACCATTATCTTACACCAGTTTTTTGCGTGACAGCGGCGCGAGTGTGAACCGTAAGGCGTAGGACGCGGACACGGAGTCCGCTCTCAACTATCAATCCTTCTGTCACGATATCGACAGCGCATTTGTTTGCTCTCACCATTTTTGTCTCAGTGTTTCCTCGTTCTTAGGGCGCTATATTTGTGCTGCGGGCGTGCGGCCGGCGCCGGCGATCAATCTGCCCACGACTCTGAGCATGACGGATGGTAGATCGAAGACCGAGCTCGCCGCTTCTACGCCTCGACAAGATACCATACATTTTATTGGAAACCGTTTTTGCCAACGGTCTTGATTATACTCGATGTTGTCCCACCGATCTAATGAATTATTTACTTTGTTATCCTAGTTCCTGACTGATGTTTATGTGAGTAGCCTATTTTTTTGTGAAAAGAAATTTATCAATGATTTCTGGAAAGAGGATTTCGTTTTATATTTTATCTTTGAAAGAGCTTTGTAGCCTTTTTAGATAATGCTTGCGGACTTTCTGTATTGATTTTTATTCATGAAAAGAAAGTTTTTTCTTACGAAACAAAATGGCCAGATGGCTATTTTCTTTATCTATGAATGGAAAGATGCTCTGAATACGACGAGATAACGTTTTTTATGTTATTTGTATATAAGATATCACAAAATGTTTATAGACTCGGAAATTGGCACGTGTAGACCAACAAAAAATGGAATCAATTTCAGTTTGTTAGACAATTTGTCAGGGCCATTTCAGTGTAGTTGTAAATTTTTTGATAAATGCTACGCGCGAGAGTAGCTGACGTGATGGGCTGATACGCGGCCCCACCTCGGCTGCCGTCGAAATGCTGTAAATTATAACTTCCTGAGTTCCGTTCTGTTTATCATCTTGCAAATGTATTACGCAGGTCTTCCGTTTGTGTAATATGTAAATACGTATCTTGAGCGGAAGAAATGAAAACAAATCTGGCGGATCCCGGTTATTCATTACATAAGATGCGATGTTTCATTATTAATTTATGCCGTACCCTCAGACAGGGAAAAGCGACCCTCTTTGAAGTAATATTCTTAGGATTAGTGTTGTAGTATTTTTTCATGATGGGAATATCATTTTCCTTCGTATGGGAGAAATGAGGAAGACGGGAAAGCAGCTTGCTCGTACTATATTTACTTATACATAGTGAAGGTATATTATAGGTATAAGTCGTGCTTCTAGTTAGTCTTAAAACAACTCACTACGTGTGCTTCCTATCCTTACCGGTGAATATGATGAAAGTTTCTTGAGCCAATTTATAGTTTGTGCGGCTGATAGATCACCTTTTCCTCGCTTTAATTGCTTATTTTTTTATTTGGTTTATGGGGAACATCGACATCGACTGCTAGTTACCACCGCTTCGCCACCTTCGAAAACAGATATTTATTGTACCTAAACCTATGATGCTATTTACAAAATAAGCTCGGTAAATAAACTTTAAAATTATCTTTAATTTTAAGCATACATATATTATATCTAGAGAAACATGATAAAGTAGCCATTAACCAGTACTTCCGTATAAGCGACTTAAAACTTAAGCACGGTCACAAAAACTAAACACAAAAACAATAATAATAGGAAAGAATACAAATAAGGAGATAAAAATATAAAGACTGTACACTAAGCGGTAACAATATAACAGCATTAGTTTCTATCTCTTAAAGAAATTTCGTAATCGGCGGCAAATGAAAATTGATCGCCACTAACTAAGATAAGTTTGGAAAGTTATGATGGAATGGAAGTGCTTCCGGGCGCGACGATGGCGACGGGCAAAAATGCTCCTTCCACACTGATTTAGCTCCACACTAAGTAATTATTGTTCAAACAAGAAACCTAACGAGTGAACTCATTAATCACCAGCCATTAATGTCGTTGCTTTGTTACCTAATGGACACTACCCCGTAATAAAAGTAGGTGTGTAAAATTATACTTCGACACACATTTACAAAAGTGTATCTAGTCCAATTTGTATCAGAAAAATCATTTGTAAAATTATTACTTGTTTGAATTAGTTCAGAGCTAATAAGATGAGCGATAAGATTTCAAAGCTACAACAAATTATTCACTCGTATAATTTATGTAGGCTCCTACTTTTGGCTTTGTTTACTAAAAAGCCTTTCTATTTCCCCAGACTTTACTACGGTAATATTATTTATTTGTTACAATTTTATTTTATTAAAAAGGGTACGACACTGAATAGGCATTGTGGAATATAAACGGCGATAGCAAAACTTACAAAATGGCTCTCGGCAAAGTGTCTTGTGCCGCAAACCTTTATGAATACCATATGAGGAGGCCGCTATTTTTACATACAGAAATCGGCACGGAATCAAAGTCCACATGTCCATTTCGGCCTACCTTAATTTTCCTACACGGCTCGTGCCCTGAATACCAAAGACAGGCAAGGACATCAGTTTTCCCGCGACCACTACGCGATTTCCATATAAATGACGTAAAAAGTTGCAGCCAACTAATATCGTAGCTTTGTATATAATGTTATCCGTGATGATGTTAAAATATTAAATTTAATTTGTAAGAAACGTTTGTGGAAACGCTTCACGGCAATGTTGTTGAGAAGCCGACAATGCTGGTGTAATTTTGCTTATTTCGGCTTAAATTACTTGATCTTGTTTACGGCCTTTGAAGATTGTACCGAGTTTTCCCAGAGTTTGTGTCTAATTTATTGTTTACCGTCACTTTCTTGTATTTATTTAATGAAAGGTAATTGTTCATTTTTGAATAAAACTCTGATTAAAAAGGAAATGATGAACTTATTCAGAATAACTTAGGTGACAGTTTTTTTAAAAAAAAAACGTCACGTTATTTCAGCTAGAGATGTATCAATACTTTTCAAACATTCTTATTTTGTAAATGCTTTTGTTTATAAAACTATTATAGTAGCATTATAGTTCTGTACCTTCCTGATGTTACATACACGAAAGTTAAAGAAGGGGTTAAGTTCCCCATCATACACAGTCATTATGTAGCTGCTTATACATACATCGCTAGGTAGATTTCGTATCGTGAACAAAACTAATGACGCGCGGTTATTTAATCACAGTAAGAATTTAATCTCAACTTAAATGAAGGTGATTCCCTTATAACTTTCCAACACAGTCGCTAATAACGAAACTTGTGGTTAATAGCGTCGAGGAGACGAGCTAGGGGGCTGGCAGGGGGGGGGGGGGGGGCGACGCACGGCTTCGGGAAATTTCGAGACAATTCAATGGGAAAATCTGCCTTTGTGAAACTTCCATTGTAGTTATTATATTCTAACTTCACATTATAATTCGTTCGAACAATTTCTATTTGCGGATAATGATGCGACTCTTAAGCACACTTTAACATGTGAATCCAACAATGTTGCAAAGTTAAACTTTTTCAGAAGTCATTGTGGTACCTTTGGACTTTTAACTTAGTTCTGCTAGATCGGATATATATAAACCGTATACCGTATAGAAGTACTAGGTAGGTAAACAATAAATTTTTAATGTGACAGTAACGTTAGTATCGATAGAGCCATGGTGGGTAATAAATGGAACACTCACGGATTTATAGATACATATAATGTATACTTTTAGCGAGACCAGGCTTTCAGCGCAACGCCGCGCGAACATATCGAATGTTTATGACGTCATTAAACATATTTTTACGAGGACACCGCCGTGTTCTATATTATTACGGTGAGGGAGACGCGTCACACTGGCATTTCATTGGTCAGTAATTCGCGGAAGTGAACCTTCCTCGAAATTGACAACACTCGTGCAATAAACCATTTATGGCGCGATACTGCAGCGCGCCCGCAGTTGAATGAATCTGATATAAACTTTATATTAACACTAATTTTATCAACCCGATATAATTACCGCTATTAATTAAGTTTGTCATAAGCGAGTGGGTGTTACAAATAATATTGTAGTTGGGTTAATATGATATTAACAGAAAACAAGAGCTTTTATCAGTTGGGAGTTTTGGCGAGCTTACTACTTTATGACAGCTATACGTAAACCGGACCTCACGATGGAATGTGAATGATGTTATCTATATGTATACATTTTATAAATGAAAGGCACTTTTCGTGTCCGTCTGTGTGAAAGCGTTGTTCTTCTAATCTACATTACAGATTTGGATGCGGTTTTTACTATTATTTTGAGAATTTATTCCCGATGATTTATATGTAGTATACAATCATATTAAATTTACATATAATAAAGATATCTCGATGTTTTGTCAAGTCGTAAAAACCGTGCGAAGCAGGAGCGGGTCGCTAGCAATTAATTATTAACTAATGTATGTCTTCCTGGTCAAAAACTAAGTAGTCATTAAATCTGACGAGTACAGAAAGAAGGAAAATTACTAGATCTAAACAAAACACGCGGGAAGCTGACAAAATGCCATGTCAATTCACCAAATTAAGGAGTAATTGAACCGAATTTCAGAGTGAAGCTCATGTAATGAAAGCAGATAAAGGAAAGGGAGGAGCGAGCGAGGGGCTTATTCAATTCGTTCGCAAGTTCAACCTGACACTGACTTAAGTAGATAGTTAAGATTTAGCCAAGAAAGCACCCGCCGGCACCCACTAATGTGTACTCAGAAAGTAGTCTGGCCTCAGGAATTGGCCGCTTAAGTACCTACGGAAACTTACCATCCATTAGTTACTTGTGAGAACACATTATAGTTTAACTTTTGTTTCCCTTTACTTACTGGCTACAAATAGCGACAAAAGCAAGGTAGACGCAACGCTGTTTAATAATCTAAGTAAACATTCTGTGTTCGAAGATGTTTTTTAAGAAAGAGTTTAAAACTCTTTGTTTAATGCAGTACGTGTTGACACAGTGGAATGCGAGCGAGTGGGGCCACTCAATATTGCAATAGCCGATACCGCAACTCCTGTCAACAACCGAAACGTTTCAGCTAAATAACTCCACGGAGACGCCAAGAGACCGCGCACTTTACTCGATTGGATTTGAGGTGGACTCTTCTTGTGACCTCACCACCACTTGTGCTCTAACGAACTAATGATTTTTTTAAACATTACATGGAATATGCTGACGTTCAACAGGTGTTTGCAGCTCTTTTCAAATGTAGCTACGAATCTTTATATTCATCATGGAGTCAGCTTCAGAGAATAAAGATATTTTTGAAATACATTTTCGTAGGGATCCTTTCATTTTCGCTTTTACGTTTTGGCTGTGTATTTTATTTTATTCGAAGCTGAACAGCGGCATACAATATATTTTACGATCATTCTATCTATGAAACTGGTCAAAGTTGACAACAACACGCAAAATTTCGGTTTGCCAAAATATGTTCCTTTTAAGTTTATTTACGGAATATCTTTTCATATTCTCCCAAGGATAAGAAACTGATCCCATGCATATCTGATTCGATCTTCATTCGTATGTTTGCGTAAAATCTTCTCTGTAGAGGAATCTACATAATCAGAATCAGCGAGACGTTGTCGAAATACGAAACCATCTGTTGTGTACGTCGTACTTAGATGTTCTTTCCATGTGATAAGAAAAACGTGACCCAGTATCGACGGATGAGCACGTTGTTCAAGTCAAAAATATTCAAAAACCCTATTCATGTGCTATTCTGAAAATATCGTGAACAGTGTCTTACATCGCCTTAAGGGCTTTTCGGTTTTTGTGGATCAACTATTACTTGTGAGGAAAATCGAAATAGAATTCTTTCTAGCGGTTGTCTAAAGATATTAATTTTGAAATATGACGAACGGTATCGCGAGAAACCAATACCCTAACGCAATAAAACGTATGAAGCGAGTATTATTCGCATGATCACATTTCCTAATAAGTTGGATCCCACAACGTGTTCAATGTGGCGAAAACTAATACCGCCCATCTCGGCGCGCACCGCCGTCACTCCCGCGTCCGCCCGGCCAAGCATTTAGGGCCTCCACTCTATTATATTTTGTTTAGTTCCTCACAAAACAGACCGGTAACCCAATATATTGAATTTCCAAAAAGAAAAGCCCTGAGTTGACGTGAAACTCAATTTCCCTTCCATGATTCGTTGGAATTGTTACAAATGGGTCATATCGATTACGTTGTTGCGTTACATGTATTAAGCTTGCGTTTCATTGCACTTGGTAATTATACCGTTGGTTTCCGTGAAACAGGCTATAAATAACAATTTACCGACTAGTATACCTACACACAATTACCTACTTCTAAGAACTTTTTTACAATCACATACAATATACGGAGTGGGCAAGTACTGTTCTGTTTATAGAGTATCGTATACACTAAACGTTCACAATACTTAGACAGCAATCTATACATTTGTGAAACGGAATTTCCCAAAATAGATTATATTGTACAATCTACCGATAAATAGTTCTTCAACTAAAGTTTAAACCAAGTCAAAGAATTAGAAGACGAGAATTGAAATTTTCATAGTTACGATTCAATTAGGGCATCGTTTTGAATAACTTTATATAAAGGGCTAAACTGAAAACCTTCCACTAACAAAATGAAATAAACAAGTTTTCTTTTTGGCCCAGTATAATACAAATTCACGGTGAATGTATGTGTCGAATTTCAAATGGCAAGTGTGTCATTATGTGATTAGTGGACGGCTGTACATTGTATAGTGCACGTGTCATTCGTCACAGATTGCGAGCCATGAAATGACATGGCATTACTTTAGTGGTTTGCGGCGAGGCGCGGTTCCGACAGGGTGTGGTTACTTACGATTACAGCGGCGGTGATAAACCAAACGGTATTAGTTATTACCTATATTAACGCACAATAAACCACGCTATTACCGTTTCAACCTATGAAACTTTTTATTCCAATCATAAAATGTATCAGACCGTTATCGATATTAATCCCGGAAATATCATTCAAATATGTACGGCCATTTGCCGGCCGGAATGCTGGATAGAATTGAAATATCCAGATTACGCAAGTTAGCTCTCGGCTTGCTGATAACCTGGGATAGGGAAGCCTTTGCGATGATCCACGATATTAAAACGCTACTTAGTACAAATTCAGAAGGACTGGAAATCTTATGATGAATTCGATACACAGAATCAAACATTCTCTAAAGTATTTATAAATAAATATCTGTCGTCAATTATTCAATAAAGATAAGGAACTTGTTTCAAAACCTGAATAATTCACTTGCTATTTCATTAATAATGGGCAGTGGGACACTTAAAATGTCTTGATGATCCCCACCGTGAATACAAATGTCCGTTTCCGTCCACGCAATGCTCGCATTAAGGGAGTTTGTCAAACCTAGTCAATAAGTGCAGGAAGATGGCGGTTTTATCATTAGGAGGCATCAACATTGATTTACTACAATACAAGGGCGCGGGAGCTCAAGCAGGTGTTACGATGTTAGTCTTTATGTGGGTTTATTTTGTGGTGCTTATCAGTGTGTGGTATCAATCATTTGTAGACGGGGCTTAGATTTTGTTTAAAAATGTATACAATGTTATTTATCGTTAGGATGGACTTGGGAACACCAAGTTAATGAGTTTTTTGATATTATGCCTACTGTTAGTCAGTAGGCATAATATAAAAAAACTCATGCTCGGTTCCTATAAACAAAAACGACTAGTTTTGCTTACCAATGATAGAATTTTTATTGCCAAACTGGGCATATAAATAGATTCGTAAGCTAATTTTACCTGTGGTAGCCAATTCCATAGGTATGTGAGGTTCTACTATGCAAAGGTATGAAGTATTTGTTTTATTATTGGTAAAGATATAAGAGTCTTAATTTTAACCAATAACGGTCCGTAAATAATAGGAATCGACCATTAGCTATTAATAGTCGTAAAAAAATGGCCAAAAAGTACTCAATTTGTGTTTATATTATTTTTTCCCCAAGGTTTTATTATACAAGATTTTATTAAGCTGACATATAAGGAAGCCGCTGCCAATATGCTAAACCATTTCCTTATTTTTTCTTATGACCACGTAAACCAGGGTGGCTCTTACTGGCACAATTCAAGCTAATAACAGTTTTTGTGACACTAAACACGAAAAAAGCTTTCCCCGTTTAACGGAGCGTAAATGTGTACTCCATGTTACCGCCACCCTTAAGCAGACATTATTAGGGGGGTGGCACACGGCGGACGTAAAATTTTGTAGCGATTTTTTTTTCCTCTAATACTGCTAAGCCATAGACTGTAGGTCACGTTGACAACATAACTTGTGTCGAGGGCCAAATATTTGGGGGAAAGCTAAAGGCAATTTTTTACCAGTCAGGTCTTTGTTTATATGTCGATTTAGAGTTTTGGTATGCAACATACTAACCGGAAAGTAATCGTTTAAATGTAAATTAGTCAAGTTATTTGACTTTCCATTGTAAGGGGTGCGTCTCACCAAGTTTCAAGACCCTACAATCGCTTTAGTACCCCAAAACTTAAAATAAAGTTAAGTAAAAGCTACAAGAATATTGATGGTAAGTCTCAAACCGTTCTTGCTAGAAGCGACGTCTATGCGAAAGATATAGGTACTTACACCTAACCTCGGCGGCCAAATTGCTGTTCAGCCAAAACTTGATAGTGTGGCAGAAACTTTAATGAAGGAGTCAAATTGTCATTAAAGCTACTATTATAGCTTTGCGAAGTTAAAATAGTTTTAGTATGGAAGCGTGTCTGTTGTCAAAAATACAGACGATCTTATTGATTGTGTACGTGATGCGTTATTAAATGCAATACAGTTCAATGCGTTTGAAATACTATGTTTGTGATGCTAGACCGTTTTAACATGTATCCTATTAAGCCTTATTTTACTCATGACTTTCAATATAAAATTCTCCCTGACTTTTTATCTGATTTACGCGCAGTAAAATTGAAATTGTTTGTGTTAGGTTTTATTTTGTTTACAATCGAAGGGCTGCCACAAACAAGTTCCCTCAGAAGTGCAGAAGTTTCTTTTTAATCGTAATTAGCAATATTTAGTAAGGCGGCACAAAGGAGTGTCGCCGCGGGTCGCTCGGCTTTGGGACAAAAGCGGCCGGCGAACTGCGACCGGCGAACTGCGCCCAACGCACTACAAAGGGCTTACTTACGGTTTAAATGTCGCCGCCCTGAAAATTTGTTTCATTTAGCGAACTGCCCTAAAATTTATTTTCCTTTTACAACGTACCGAAATTCCGGTAACTGGATTTTACCGTCAAATATTTCATAGCTATCCGTTTACCAAAGATATATTTTTGTATAGAAATAACAAAGGGTGAAATTGTAAGGTATCGGGTGGGAATATCGGGTTTTATGTTTTGAAAGACTTCTGTTTGTTCTGCTCACTTTTATTTAAAGTTCATATCAGATTTATTTTCACCCTGTTGTAGGCAGGTGCGGTGAGCTGCGAGTTTTTGCACAAAGTAGGTAAAGCTTGCAGTACTAAATATAGCATACTATACTTAGTAATAAGGCCTAGGGGTTTTATGTGTCTGTGGAATATGTATGTTCATTAGTCTCTATAACAACGCTAAGCTACATCACAAAACGCGTACAGCAAACAAAATTATACGAGGTTTGTGGGTCATAAAATTGTTGATATAATATAAACAAAGGCAGTTTCCAGCAACAATGGATACCTGTGCGTAAGGATAAAAGGATAGAGGATTACCGCCATCAAAAGCACACCAAGTGCTCCTCTTGATGTAACAGCGTTAAATAAAAAGCTGTTTTCTGAACAAAGCCGTACGTGCGGCAAATTATTTATGTATTGCCGCGGTCGGTCTAATTACGAGAGGCTTTTGTTCTTGTAGCCCTCCCGGCCAGGCCACACTTTGCTCCATACAACCTCCCATATAGTATCCGAGTGAAGGTTGCTTAGATAACAATAATGTAATGAGCTTGCGGTCCCTTAAGAATCCAACCGCTGCGTTTGTTTTAGTTTTAAGCGCTACTTTCTGCGATTAGGTTAGTTTTTAATTAAATTATCTTCGTTAATATATCTGGGATTGCTGGACTTAAGTATGCAATTGAAATCTATGTACAGACGCCAGCACATTAAGCTACCTGAAACTGTTAATTTTCCCAATCAATTTTGAAAATCTATTACAGAAATTTGACAGATTGTAATAGTTTGATGTGCCTGTGTCTTTACCTGCACGTGGTTTCTAAAGGGCTAAAAAATAATAATCGTTCGGTATTCAATAGCCATTGTTACAATAGTATACTACCGCTACTGCAGTAGTTTCTGTTCCGGGTCTGGGCTACTGCCCAGTAGGTACTTATTTATGCATGACTGCATTTTAGCATCTATAAAAAATCTGTCACTCTTGCACCTTCCAAAGATACGTAAAAGAATTTCCCCTAATAGCGGCACAATTCCAAATATGAATTGTCAAGCCGTAATGATTAAAAAAGATGCAAGTGGCCATTACCGGTGTAGTCTGGTAAGTCTGGGGAGCCCGCTCAGTAGTGGACGTCTTTTGGTTCTTATTATTATGATGATATGATGATTATATTCTTATAGTACCTCTACCCACTAAATTGTAATTACAAATTAAATGGAAATGAGCTATGGCGTGCGTAGCAGCTACCAACGCAATTAGTATTAATCACGATTATTAATAATTAAATGCTAATTGGAGTACCTTTAGCACTTCCGTGAAAATGTGTGATTTTTTTGTTTTAGGTATGTAAAGTGCAGGAAGTAATTTCAGGGCACACGAAACATTTTCCCATGGCTGTAAGGTTGGCAACGAGCCGGGCAACCCCTTGGTGTTGCAAGTTTCTACAAGTTGTTGATACTGCTTTATAGTAAATAGGCCATCGACGTGATTGTGGCAAACCTATCATAAAAATAGTTTTAATATCAGCCAGAGCACTCAATCTGAACTGAAAACAAAAGAAAAACACTTTTCCAAACCTAATCTTGAGGTAACACATAAACTTTGGTGTGCATACACTGGCATTACTCAACTCCTTCCCTGCCCTGCTCGACCCCTGAGAGCCAGTACCTACAAACTCCAAAAATCCTTATTAACCTTGACCTACTTAAAAGACAAATCCCTCTGTCAAAGTTAAAAGCTTGATTTATTTTCAGAATTGGATATTCCATTTCTATATTTGAACCAGCTTGGGGTGAAAAATATTTTTCTTTTACATGTCGAGTAAAACATGCAAACACACAAATGTTATTTAGCTCTACGGTTATTATTATTACAAAATGTAACATAACAAGTATTTTTTTTGCTAACATAACTTCACGTTACGATACAAAAATAATTTGACGTCTAGTGTGTACTTATAAGAGAAAAAAAATGTAATATCATAAATATTTATGATGCGCTAACATCTTACGTTCCCCCCACGGCAGCTCATGAGAGTTCTGCAATCAGTTCAGAACGAAAGAAGGAGCATACGATATTCACGCGTAATAAATATTAGAGGAGAGAGGAGAGTGGAGTTGCTGTGATTGCGAGAACAGGTGTAGACGAGTCGGAGGTCGGACATAAACTGGCCCCCGCTTTTTATTCCGACGACCATTTTGAAAATTTGCCCCGTTTGCACGTTTTTTAGTGTGCACTCGGGGGCAACGTTTTATTACCGGACCCGTTCTTGTGCGGTGCCTACGATCTCTTATTTGAAGGATTTTACTTGCATAGGTATGTATTTGTGATAACAATAAGTTTCAGTTGTTTTTGAGATTCAGATAATAAACAACAGGATTTCCTATTTTCATTTCCAACTTGAAAAGTCATAGAGAATCCTTTTTCAGTCGAGCAACATTTGACAGACGATGTGTACTATGAGTAGGTCTTAAAAGGGTTAGATTGAAGTACCTGATTTCATTTCCTTAAAAGTTTTACAAATATTATGTCCTTGAACCTCAAGGCAGTTTACCAAACCAAAACCTTTGGTCTTTATTTATATGGCTATCCTTGTTTTAATACCTAGGTACTATTAAGATTATTTATAGGTATCCAAAGCCTTCATGATAATAAGTGGGGCCCGTGGCTAAATAATAACAGCTGCACAGGTCGATCGATCAGGTTAAGCTATGCTTGCCGCGGTTGAGCTGTGGATGGGTGACCATGTTTACATACCGAGACCTCTCCGTGCCTCGGAAAGCCCGTTAAGCCGTTGGTCCCGGATGTCATTCGTGGATCTTTGACAGTCGTTGCGGGTCAATCGACAGGAACGGTAGGAATGGTCGTGGATTGTTTCCACGACGGGTAGTCAGGAACCCGAAACTCTGACAACCAGTCTTACCAAGGGGTATCGTATTACCCAGTAACTGGGTTGTGGGGGTCAGATAGGCAGTTGCTCCATGTAAAGTACTGGTATTCAGCTGCATACGGTTAGACTGGAAGCCGACCCCAACATAGTTGGGTAAAGGCTAGGCAGATGATGATCCAAAGCCTTCATGTCAATTATATCTTGTTTTTGTTTATTGTTGTTGTTTGCGTCTGAGACAATATTGTGTTTGTGTCTATTGTTTGAGTCTATTCCTGTAACCTACCTACGCGTGGCGACAAACAGCTGATTTATTCAAGACTAAGGTTATATTTCCAAGGTCTCCTAAAGACCCTTTTACTTCTACTGTAAGCAGCTTTTTTTCTGACATATTTCAATTCACTTTCGCTATAAGGTAGGTACACTGAGTGTCATTTTTGATACATGTTCATTAAATTAGCCTGCATTTATTTTACAATTACTAAAGAAAATGCATAGATAGTAACGAAAATGCACTTTTTTCCACTTTATAATCTTGCGTGATGAAAATTTATTTATTTATTTAAGAAAATTACAGCCACATCACGTACATTAAACTTATGCTAGAACAATCTTAATAACTAAAGGACTAATGTACACGACAATTACGGCGTACATAGCATTGATTGAAAATTGTCGCTAAAAGAGACCTTGACCTTTGAGTTTATTTAGGTTTTCGTTTTCTCTAACAGGTTGTCTGGCGACACAACATGGCGAAGCGTTATGTGAGAGCAGTGGTGGCCCAGTGGTAACAGCTGCGGCTTACGAGTTGTAGGTCGTAGGTTCGAACCCAGACAGGCGCTTTACTTTATGTAAATTATTTCATCACCACTGCTCTCCAAACGGCGAAGGAAAACATCGTGAGGAAACCGGGATCTGGTAGAACCAAAAAATTCGAAGACATGTGACATCTATCAACCCGCACTGGGCCCGCGTGGTGGATTACGGCCCACTCCATCTCACAGAGAGGAGGCCTGTGTCCCAGCAGTGGGAACATTATAGGCTGATTATGTATTATGTGAGTGATTAGATTACATTTTTAGCTGTTAGGTAGGCTTACCTATACCAAATCTTTTTTCAAGCCAATTTCAAAAAACGCAACTTCGCAAAGAATCTTAAATAAGGTATTCTCTACTAACGTGTGCAATAAAAATTGCTTTCAGTTTCAAAATTTTTATAAATTACATACAGGTAACGTAGCGACCAATGGCTATAGTAGATTTGTTTAAGTCCGTGGCACACACCGCGAGCGATGAGCGATGGACGAGCGAAGCGTGAGCGATTGTCACAGGAGTGATGCGCGCCAAGAGCTATACGGGGGACCCACCGGTCGGAGGGCCCCCGGCCCCCGGTCCCCCGCTATCGATTGCCCCAGTTGAGAGCGGAGCGGAAGTAATGATAGAGCGGGATGCAACCACTGCCCGATCCGATGCCCAACTCCACCTAGTAACTGTAGTGCACTACACAAATATTTGTTCAAGATAATATTTAATCTTCCATTTCTCTCGCTTAATCTGATTCTCGATCTCCTTTTAAAAAGAACGCCCGCAGACTTAATAATCAAGGATTAGCTCCCTATATTTGTTTTTCTTTTGCAATGTTTATGTTAATTACCAATACAGTATTTCATAATAACTATGTTAGTATTTCTAATTAAAGCGTAGGTAGATACCTAAATACAATTAAAAGCACCATTAATGCCGTCTCTTCAGATAAATTAGACGAAAGTTTGAACCATCAAAGTAAACAACTTCACAAAGTCGAGCGTGGAAGTGACATCCTGCTTATATCTATCTGAACGGATCCCGTAATAGCTTCCTCAATCTCGGCGTCAAAGTTCTCATAAGGCGCTTCTTAACTAAGGCGTTAAGGAAGATAGTTAGTAAGAGGCCTTGGGCAGGGTCTTAAAACTTGGCCGAAACTTGCGTAACTCGATCTCCACGATCCGGCGTCGGGCATCAATGGACGATAACTCACAATACGTTATTAGCATAATAATCATAATCGCCTGACCGACAAGCGCCATGACACCGTCGCCTCTGCCACTAAGCCTCCTTGATACCCCTCGGCTGTGTATTTTTGATCTAAACAAGCATGATTCACGAGGACGAGCGACTGGCTCCGTCGTTTCAATATAAAAGCCATTGTTGTATAAGTTGCGTGAAACACCAAAATGGCGATTCGATGTCCATCGTAAACCGAAGTTCATAAGCCATGACGCTTCAGACCTCGCGTCCATAATCAGTTATATCGATTTTGCGATAAAACGCGTCCGACAAGAGTGTCTTCTTCGCGGCGCGGTAACTTGCGAAGGAATCCGAGCCGGCGTTCACATCCAATGATAATAAAGTGTAAAAAGAGTCGTCGTTTTAACGTCCACTTTATGGGCACTTCCGGAGGTTCGTATGGAGGTTCAGGATGCGCCAGATATATGGTAGCTGTTAAAGTCCTCCACCAATCGCTCGAGCTCTTTGTCGTCATCCGATCGCGTGGCTGCTGTAAAAGCGATCTAAAGCAATCTATAAAACTGCTTCACAGCAATTTTTACATGACTACGGCGAACCGAAAAGAGACTAATGTTTTTTACGCGATGTTGCCAACCGAATTTACAGCCTAAACGGCTCAACATATTGGTATGAATGGCAATTCGTGTAGTCGCTTTATTTTGAGACGGGAGCACACTCACGACACAATATTTTTTTCTATCGATTGCCATTTTTATTATTTTCTCTTCGATTGTATTACAACTGTGTCGTATAATACTTTCTTACATAATATTAAGCTTATGATAACTTAATATACAAATAAACAATACAATCAATATTATATCTATAACTTCTTGTAACTCAAATCTATATTTCGATAGACAGAGAAAAGTGGCAACAATGTAAGTACTTTGTAAAGCCACTTTTTGTAATAGTGAAAAGTTTGAAGGACAGCTACAGAGGTGAAAATGTTGCGATCTTACAGAATAGTCAAGTCTTTACATTGAAATCTCAAATAAATATTAAATAAAACAGCATTTTATTTACAAACTCCACAAACACAGTAAAAAGTAATAGAATCAATAAAATATTTTATTGCATAATTAGAACAGTTTCCACGTAAAAACAGATTCAGTGTCGTAAAACGAAGACTCCTATTTAAAGTAGATCGGTCTATAAAATAAACTTGAGAATCCAATTAAGAAATGAGCAGGCAACGGATTTATTCCAGTCCCTCTTTATTAACGTACATGACAATAAAATGGGATATTCCGTCTTTGTGTAGTTGATTCGTGTTCATGGGCAATTAAAACGAACACTGACTGTTCTATTAAAAGTACTACAGTTACACTGTTCAGGGCTTTCTTTACCTGTGTTGTGAACTCGAAAAAACTACATGGATAACGTTTTTTTTGTGATCATAGTTTATTTATACATTTACTTACACAACTTTTACGATATTTAACACTACTTTACACTAGATACTAAATTACATGACTAACTAGCTAAACAAATAAATAACTTTTGGACTGAAGACACTTTTAGTTTTTAAGGGGCAATGTAGTCAAATCGCAGCGCATCACAAACACAACAACCAACCGTGATTTTACTTTTTATTTCCATCGTTTACCCTTTGATGATTTGGATATGAGAGAACCATCTCGCAAAAACATAGGTGTTTTGTGTACCTACCACTTAACATGATAAAAACTCCTGGAAAACAAGAATTGCCGAAATTAGATGTGCCCCATTTAAATTCAAACAGTTGACATTTGATTAAAGGCTGATATATTTAAAGATATTATTACGGCTGAATATAATATACTATCCTGTATCGTTGTCGAAAGTGTACCTTTCGTTTTCCATCTTCCGAGACGGTTTCCTGCAGCTATTAAAATTTTACGACTGAGCTGGCGAAATGAATGCCAGAATTAGGTTAAGGAGTACCTACGTTGGGCTCGGTTCGCGTGACGTTGATACGCCCAATTCGCCACCAATTTAATGGTAAAAAACAATCACAATTCATTTTTCTTCGGTAAACGTACTTACACGCAAATATGGTTCAATTTTAAGTGCCTGTGTTTGGGAAACAAATTGTTCTTTTTGTTATGTGGTGGTTGATAAAAAGTCAGGCGGGAGGAGACGCCCGGGTGTCACCACTGCGAGGATCGCCCAGAGGACACGGTGGAGCATACGGTGGAGGTCTGCCCCGCTTGGGCAGAGCACCGCCGTGTCCTCGTAGAGGCGATCGGCAGCGGCGGCGACCTCTCGCGCCCGGCCCTGGTGCAAGCCATGGTCCGGGGCGAGAGGGAGTGGGAGGCGGTCACCTCCTTCTGCGAAGCAGTCATGCTAGCGAAGGAGGTGGCGGGATGGGCGAGGGAGAGATCCTCACGCCTCAGCCGCCGAGGGAGACGCTCCGGGCGTCGGGAGCCGCGTGACGACTCCCGGCCACCGTAGGCGCGGGCCTGCGGGCGGAGAGCAATGGGTAGCTCTCCGTCCGATCAGGACCAGGCCCGTGCCGGACGGCGCGTAAGTGTTCCACGTGCGCCTCAAAGAGATGTCAGCATAGATGACGGGGCCCGACAGGGCCGAAGCCAGCCGGGGTAGCGGGATCGTCCGAAAGGGTTACCGCTGCCCTGGTACATAAAGGGCTAAGGAAGGAACACGGGTGGGTTTTAGTCAGTAAGAGTCTGACATTCCCTTCTGCTCCACCCAGAGCGGGAGGAGTCATTTGATGATTTCCCATCCACAAAAAAAAAAAAAAAAAACGCTGTGGTTGTACGAAGCGCAAATAATGATTGTTTGTTCATACATACAAGAACTAACTTTGGTATTTAGAGATGTTATTTTATATTTAGGTATTTCGCTTAAGTTTTGTAGCTAATAAAATAGAAGATAGGTTAGGAGAGCGGTCTTACTTAATCTAAAGGTGAAGTTTAAGAAGTTAGCGTTGAAGTTGAAGGTTCTACTAAGCTTTTTGTTTGTAATGTCTGTTCCGTAAGTATACAATTGACGGCACGGTTGGCGCAGTGGTTAAGCGATTGACTGCTGCGCTGCGTGTCGCGGGGTCGATTCCCGCACGGAACAAATATTTGTATGACCTACAAGTAGTTGTTCCGGGTCTGGCTGTTTGTGTATGTCAGTTTAAATGTTTGTAAACTTACCCACGCCAAGCTAGGAGAAATTCCTAGTGTGGGGTAACTTTTTTTTTTTTTTTAAATCTGTTAAACGTGTTTTGTGAATCCTAACCTAACATTCATCTGAATTTCGCACCACTTTTTCCAACAATTATTGTTTTGAATAACATTCAATAATTGAGAAATCATTGACGAAAATTGAGGTTACAAAAGGAACCTCAATTGTTAAATAAAAAACATATTGAAGGTTTAACAGAAACATTTTTAATTAGAATTTCGGCGTAAAGTATTCAAATAATCAAACCAAGACACTAGAATTATTGTGAGTGGCACAAATTCGCATCCACAAGTTCTTTTTCTGATCCTTGTATTTACATTTTCATCAGACAATTTTTGAACAGACCATACCTAGGTACTTGAGCGTTTCATATTTAAGTTTTCCACTAAGGTTTTGATACTAATAAAACATTAGACGTGATATAGTAAGAGATGTATGTACTCGTAACTTTGCCACGATAAATGTACTACAATAAAGCATTTCCCTCGGTGGCTTGTCCTTGTTTAAGAGACAGCTGATATTACTTGAAGTGTTTTTATTTACCTTTTGTTGAACGGGGCAACTGTTAAGATGATTATGATAATGAGTTTTTATTGTATACTCGGTACTTTAACACAACTTTTCTTCTTCCGTACAGTGCCGCAAATAGTCACGTTACATTTACTTTATCATTTGTATACACAGTGTAACAGAAGTAATTTGTTCATAATTGACTAGTGAATCGATTTCAGTAACTTTTAATGCAGGTATTTTTTTTAATGATGTATTTTGCCAAACTGACTGCCGATTGGGCCAAAGAAAATTAAATCTTATCTTAAGGCAATAATATTCCATTTTAAATGCGTAAAGTAATGTTAGGGTCAACAAGAGTTTATTAAAAATTCTAGTAGTTGGCTTTAAAAATAAATTTTGGTCATTGTATTATGCTTTTAGTCGTAACTCAATACTCTAATTAGGGTGCATGAGGTGCGTCGGGAGCCGCGTGACGACTCCCGGCTACCGTAGGCGCGGGCCTGCAGGCGGAGAGCAATGGATAGCTCTTCGTCCGATCAGGACCAGGCCCGTGCCGGGCGGCGCGTATGTGTTCCACGCGCGTCTCAAAGAGATGTCAGCATAGTTGACGGGGCCCGACAGGGCCGAAGCCTGCCGGGGTAGCGGGATCGTCCGAAAGGGTTACCGCTGCCCTGGTACATAAAGGGCTAAGGAAGGAACACGGGTGGGTTTTAGTCAGTAAGAGTCTGACACTCCCTTCTGCTCCACCCAAAGCGGGATGGGTCATTTGATGATTTCCCCACCCCTAAAAAAAAAAAAAAAAGGGTGCATGAGGTGTTGCGTTAATTACATATGTTACATATTATATTTAGGTCCTGAAGGTGGATAGTCATACATAATACATAATCAGCCTATAATGTTCCCACTGCTGGGACACAGGCCTCCTCTCTGTGAGAAGGAGTAGGCCGTAATCCACCACGCAGGCCCAGTGCGGGTTGGTAGATGTCGCATGTCTTTGAATTTTTGGTTCTAGGACATGCCGGTTTCCTCACGATGCATAGTAATGGATTTTACAAGTAATTGAACCACAAAATAATTCAGTCACAACCATTAAATTAGGCACATTTGTAGGACTTATATAATTTTGTACGCACAGCTAATTTAAATAGACCCCTACGTGAATAATACCTTAGAGGCTTAGACAACGTGAATACTCAACTAAGACTCTAAAATACCTTACTTATAACTATTTGGATACATAAACGAGGCGATAAGATAAAGTTTTAATTAGAATAAATAATTTAACGTCTTTATTAGCATCACATAATGAAAATAGTTTCTGTTTTAACTACTAGGTACTTATCTAACACTACTTATCTGGCCATTATAATCAGCCTATAGTGTTCCCACTGCTGGGACACAGGCCTTCTCTCTGTGAGAGGGAGTGGCCCGTAATCCACCGCGTGGGCCCAGTGCGGGTTGGTAGATGTCAGATGTCTTCCAATTTTTGGTTCTAGGACATGCCGGTTTCCTCACGACGTTTTTCTTCACCGTTTTAAGAGCAGTAGTGATGTAATAATTTACACAAAGTAAAGCGCCTGTCTGGGTTCGAACCTACGACCTACAACTTGTAAGCCGCGGCCGTGACTGGGCCACCACTGCTCATATCTGGCCATAAAGTAGGCTATTCTATGATTAGAAAAAAGTTATAATGGATACCTAGAGTACAATGTCTTTTGTTTAGCTATGGTTTCCTTATTCCCTAGAAGAGCGATGGCCGCCACATTACAGTCGCAGTGACGGCTATCATGAAGATGATGGCAGCGGGGTTTGACTTTACTGTGTCAAAAAACGCTCTTTAGGAAAACACACCAACTTCATCATCTGCCTAGATTTTTTCCCAACTACGTTGGGGTTGGCTTCCAGTCTAACCGGATGCAGCTGAATATCACACATGGAGTGACCCGTTAACTGGATTGTGGAGGTCAGATAGGCAGTCGCCTATCTGACCTCCACAATCCAGTTAACGGGTAATATGTACGATACCCCTTGGTAAGACTGGTTGTCAGACTTTCGGGCTTCTGACTACCCGTAACGACTGTCAAAGATCCAAGAATGCCAGCCAGGACCAACGGCTTAACGTGCTTTCCGAGGCACGGAGGGGTTTCGGTATGTAAAGATGGACACCCATCCACAGATCGACCGCGGCAAGCGTAGCTTAAACCTGATCGATCGACCTGTGCGGCTGTTATTATTTAGCCACGGGCCCCTCAGAAAAACACACCAATTTACTTTCATAAATAACGTTTCAGTGACGTCATTCGCCGGTAAATTGGGACGCTATATGGGCGGCCACCGGTTTCCTAGGAAGCCGTAGCTACAGCCACTAATTAAACAACACCATCCATCAGTAAACAAATATAAAACATGGTATAACATGTGCAGTAAATCTAAGATTGCAATCACTCCATGCAGAAAGAAATTCCAGCCATGTTATGATAAAAGCAAATATTATTGCATCTTCTCTTCTTACTAAAGAAACTGCTTTAGAAAGAGTTCTATACTGAACAAGCCATATGGAAAACAATATTTTTTCTTACTTTATTTTTATTAATTTTTTTATTATAATTCACAAAACTAATGTACAATCACAAGTGCATTAAAAACTTTACGACACAATATTTAAAATGTAAAAAAGAAGATAAAATATAGCGCCTTGTAGACATATAACATAAGCTTATATATAATCATGTTTGGTTATGAGCTGCGAAAAAAGCTCAACCTGTTATGGCCATAACGGTGCATATTTGAAACATCCTATAGAAGCCATCGAGGTAACAGAGAACATTTTATGAATAAATCGACAGTTGTTGTTTAGCTCGTGTTTTTAGCAGAACCGGACAGTTGCCAAAAATGTATGAGTTATCCTCGATACCTATAAAAGAAATAGTATAATCCAATGACAGTTTTAGTTATGGTTAAGCTATCTCTATGATGTAAGTAAGCTGCAACGGCTACGAAACTAATGTCAAAATAATTTGTAAACCATCAACAATAAATAACATTATCATAACATAACATCACGCCTGTAATCCCGGAAGGGCTGGGCAGAGAAAGTTTTGCCAGTTATGTTTAAGTCCCATGTAATACAGGGCGAGCCTACTGCCATCGACCGAGCACTGAAGGCCAATTCTCGTAATTTAAAACGTTCAAAATCTAGTCGCAGTCTCATCTCGGCGACAAAAAGATGTCAAAAACTGGTCAAAATGCAGGGAAATTAGAGGTATTTTTGACAGATTGAGACTGAGATCAGACTGTGAACGATCTTAAAATTACGAGAATTATCCGTCCGCTCTAAACCCCGAATAGCTACTGAGAAATTCCTGGTAGATCTGTAGGTAGTGAAGAGAAACGACTAGTTCAAGACACTAAACACTTGGTCCGACCTAGAAAACGAACCAGGGAACTCATGCTCAGCAGTGGCGTCTGAGACCACTAGACCACGAGGTAGTTACATAAATAAGGTCCAATATTACTGTAAAATCTCTTCAAACTCTGGAATAAATAGGATTGGTTAAAGTTCATCCAAATTCCATTAAAATAATACAATAACACAAATAGAGTCGTAGTTCAATCTCAGACATTTAAATTGTTAAGCTTACGTGTTAGCGGCACGAAAGTTATCTCCAAGTGTTAGTGAATTAGTGTTTCGCAGAGTTATTAGATTTATCACTTTGACAAGTACTGATTGGTTTGCTTGTTACTCAAATTTATACCGACCTTGAAGTCAGTCCAGAGTCGAGTTGCGGACTACAAACATTATTCATTTAAATATTTTTAGGCACTCATTTCTCATTTTGAGATTTAGATTAAGACTATTTTTTTACAGAACATTAAGTAGGGTTCATTTATATTGATCTTTTTAATTAATTAAAAATATCTCTCATCGTATCTTTCTTCTATCGTTATTTCTCTGAAATGAGAAAGCATCTAGGTATGTCAGCTGAAACACAAAATAAGTAGCAAACCTCTATCGAATAGCGGCACCGCCTATTCATCTGAAACAATGTTATCTGCGCAAACACCACATTAAACACTAACCTTTGGCATGTACACAACAACCCTTTGTAAATAAATGACGTGAAAGATATAACCCAGAGAGCGCACCTTCGATAGATTTTCAGCTGTTTGAGAGCGCGGGCGGTGGCGGCGGCGCAAGGTTGGCGCGAGGTTGGCATGCGGAGCACGCGTCCCTTTCTTTGTTTCGCCCGCTTATAACGAGATATTGTGATTCCCCACCATTACGACACCGCATACACAGATGATGCGAATATCAAACACCGCATTAGATACACGTTTTCTTATTAAGAAGAGGTATACGCTGAATAATAACAACGTTATTGACTTTCTTTATAGTTATTGGCGCAGATATTTGCACGTAGGTTCTGTATTGATAAGCTAATAAATTTTATGCTCCCATGTGACCTACTCGCCTGATTATGTATTCGTATGAAACCATTTAATGATTTATGAATGTGTTGTGTTTATGTGTGAAGCTAGGGTAGTAAAATATGACGCAATTTTTGTTTACGCCGTAAATGTGAGATAACAGAAAAAGGGTAATTCCTATGTATGAAATGATGGCGGACATATAATGTAAAAACCTTCCTTTGTTTAGTTTTTTTTGTTGGGTTCTAAGACTGTTATAAAAAGTCTAATAATATTAATTAAAACAATCAAAATATTCTTGATAATATTGTTTTTGTCCCTCTAAGAAAGTCCTCGTTAAAACAACGATTGTTACAAGTTTATGCTTATGAATTTATTTGCTAGGATATTGGCTACGTTATTTTTCGAAGTAGGTACGTCGATAGTCGATATGTTTTCATGTTAAATATTTCTTCATCGTCAATATTTATCAGCGGCAATACACACAGAAAAGCGGTCGAAACCTCGTAATTCGAGATATATTTTACTTCAATTTCTAAATAAAATGTACCAACCTATCTTAAAAACATAACTGCAGTCTATTCTGTAAAAATCTCACCGTGAGAACTTAGGTGAAGTGAGCTTTAAGTTACACCGGATTTCGGTCAATCCGGTGTCCTGCATCAGGTGGAATGACAGCTGACTTCACCTAAATTCTCGCGCTGAGATTATTACAGAATAGACCGGCTGTTCTTTGCAGTCGGGTAACAAAACAATACACAACACAACCAACCTTGTGTCCCAGTCAATACAAAGCTACGTCGTGATATTTAATATTCGTAAGGAACACCTTTAATCCCACACAATCGGCCGCAAACCGACGACGCGAGTTCCTTCGCCCGAACCGTTGTGGCTTGAAGCACTGCATGTGCGGTATAAGACACCGGCTTTAACTTCTTAGGAATAACGGGTCCGTTACACGAAGAGAGTTCCTCACATCGAATAGGCAACTATCGAAAGAAGACTAAACACTGGAGACGTATGATACTCGTATGACGGAAAGCGAGAATCGCCTCGCCTTTCAAAATTGGCAACGAGTGCAACGACCGTGTAAACAAAAAATCTTATTTTGGGCTGTTTGATCAATCATTGAGGCAATCGCCTGCCGAGTTTCGATTCTAATACTATAATAATACTATATAGCTATTCGAGTTCTTGTGTCTCGCTTGAGTGTATTAGCACTCTCGCTTACACATTCTCGCTTCTCGACAGGCGAGAAACTCTTCCCGTGTACAAGACGCTTAAGACACAAGCTCGTATGTGTTTGTAGTAATTAAGGGTTGCTTCAGAGTGTTCGGTAAGAATAAAAATAAAAGTAAAGATGAAGTGAAAGTGTACTAGACCGTTGCATATTGCACGGGAGTGTTCTTTTATTTATGTTTTCACATTCGTTTTCTACATGCGAATGTGAAAGCTTCAAGCGATGCTCTAGCATATTGGGATTGAATTCGTCTTTTCTTTCTTTTACTCAAAATTCACACTTTTCATTCTTTTACGAAACTTCAAAATTGCTCTCATTTCTTTGTCCTAAGATTTTCATTCTTATCTGTTGAAATATAGATGACTAGCTTCTGCCCGCGGCTTCGCCCGCGTGGATTTCGGAAATTATCCCACGGGAACGTGCTACCAGGATAAAAAGTATGTCTTTCCCCAAGATGCATCTATCTCTTTGCTAAATCAGAAGTTCAGTGGTTTAGGTGTGAAAATGTAACATACAGTTTCAAATTCAAATCCTCCCCTTAAAAATCGAATTACCCCTCAATTTTCGACAACTTTACATACTTATTAATAATTATTTTCTGTCAAAAGTATTATTACTTCAACACAAACTTCAACACCCCTATGTCCGCCTTTGAGGGTTAGTTTTGAAAAACTTATAATAATAAACTTTATTACTTACTTAGGCGAGTATTCTTGCCAAGTTTCAAGTTTATTAACTAAATTAATAACAAACACACAACACACAATACACATACAATTCCAAAAAAAGCGAGCTGCTGATCTTCAAAGCAGGCAAACATCGTCCTACCCATGTGCCTGCAGTATACCTCAAGGGCATTGCACTAAGGCAGGTTGACAAATCTGTGGCATATTGTGACGGATGACCTCAAGGATGACGAGGATATAGAGCGGGAACGCAGGGCGTTGGCGGTGAGAAGTAACATGCTTGCTCGCAGGTTCGCTCGATGTACAATTTAAGTCAAGATAACGCTCTTTAAAGCGTATTGTCAATCTTTTTACTCGAGTGGCCTGTGGGTAAGCTATACGCGACGATCCTATGACACCCTGCGGGTTTAATATAACAATGCTTTCAGAATGTTGTTAAGGCTACCGTGGCGCTGCAGTGCCTCCGGAATGTTTGCAGAAGCCCACACGGACGGCTTCAAGGCCATAGTTCGCAAGAAATCGGCTTCTTTGCTGCAGCGTCTGCGGGGTGCTAAAAATAGCATTCTGAAAGTCATTGCTGCTCGATTTGACTGCCCTATTCAAAAACACTGGGTGAGGGAAGTGAATGGTTTTGTGTAGATAAGTACTAACAATACTAACATAATTTTAAGCTAACATTGTTGCTAATATATACTAACAAGATATGGATTTTAATTATCTGAAATAGATTATTCTATTCTATTCTATTCTAATAAGATTTTTTATATAAACTGTATCCCAGCTTTTCATTCCCACAAGGGTGACATTTTGACAAATCGTTTTGGATGTATTCATTACTTAATTTAAAAATTATTTGTACCAATTATTGAGTTAATTAAGCCACGCATTATAATCCTCCCACGTAAAATTAACTACCCCTTTTCAAACCGTTAGAGGTAGGTTTTTGAAAAACCCTCATAGATGTTATTCTTTATTTTTGGTCTTAAGTATAAACACTGAGTTTCGAGTTAATCGGACCGCGCATTCAAATTCTTCCACACAAACTTCAACATCCCTATGGGGATCCAAAGGGGGATCCTTTGAGGGGTAGTTTTGAAAAACTTATTATGATAAACTTTATTACTTATAGCGAGTATTCTTGAAAAGTTTCAAGTTTATTAACCTAATGAAGAAGATTTTTCATATAAACTGTATCCCCGCTTTTCACTCCCACAGGGGTGAAATTTAAAAAAAACTTGTGGGGTGTATTCATAACTTGACTTAAAGATTATTTACACTTATTTTCTAGTTAATCAAACCATGCAGTAAAATCCTCCCCTGTAAAATTGACTACCCCTTTTCAGCCCGTCAGGGGTAATTTTCAAAAAACCCTGATACACATTATTCTTAACCTTCGATCCTAGGTATAAATACTGAGTTTCGAGTTAATCAGACCGCGCGCTAAAATTCTGTCATACAAACTTTGAAACCCTCCAATCCCCTTTTTGGGGTTAGTTTAGAAAAACATAAAATGGCAAACTTCATAATTTACTTAGATTAGTATTGGTGCCAAGTTTCAAGTTTATTAACTCAAGGAATAAGATTTTCCATGCAAACAAAATCCCCTCATTTCACCCTTCTTAGGGGTGGAATTTCGAAAAACCCTTTCTTAGTGGATACCTATTCTTCACGAAGAACACACCCTCCAAATTTCATGTCTCTAGGACTAGCGGCTTAGGCTGTGCGTTGATGTATCAGTCAGTCAGTCAGGACTTTGAATTTTATATATACGAGATATAGATATTTCTGTGGCCACCTGTGAGTTTAGGTACAACTTGAAATCTCCATGTTTTCAAGACACACGTACCCTACCTACATTTGACAACCATGTAGATTCCAGGTTTTGCATATTCCTATCCTTGTGTGCTGTAAGCTTTTAACTGCAGACACCTACACGGATAGTCATAGCCACCAAGTTACCGCTGTCTGTGGCTTCGTTTCCAAGCACCGCATTAAGAGGTTCCACTCGGTTGACTTTTACAACGTCTCGATCGTTTACGGTGTTCTTTTATTTCTGGATATGTTCTAAGTGTAAAATCACACGACCGATGGTAGTACCTGTGGTACTTTAAAGGTTAGGCAAGTAGGTACAGAAAGATATATACGAGTATGACGGTGCAGCAAGCGGTGTCATCTAGTTTTGTTACGAAGTTACTAGGAATCACCGAAGAGGTCGGATAAGAGTGACACTGGTTGATTACTGTCACTCTAGCAGAGCGTCGCGTAGGTGGTTGTGTGGCGGCTGTCTTCTGATGACAAAGACGAAGTCAGGGGGACAGGGGGCTCAAAGAGATGTCAGCACGAACTGACGGGGTCCGCTAGGGCCGATACCGCCGGGACTGCGGGTTGTTCGAAAGAGATGATTGATGATTTCCAACCCAAAAAAAAAAAAAAAGGGGATAGAGGGGGAGTCCATTGTGCTTGGATCTGTTTGAACAGCAGGTGCGTTGGATATAGGGCTTCCAATACAAAAGAATAAAAAATAAAAATAAAAACGAAGTTCGATGGTAAAATGGCAATATCAACGTTTTCAGTCTTAAATGTCTAAGTTAATTTAATGTTTAACATTTCTATTCAAACCCGCTAAGAGTAATAGTGTTCTGTACAGGGGGAGCTGCCGTCGTACCACGTTCTCGACGAACTGCTATATTCCGGCATAACCTTGATCATATTGAACATGCTGTACCACTAATACGATGACCGCTTCTGGTAGAGGCTATCCTGTGACGTTATATACCTATATATATAGTAAGTCGAGCTTTCGAAGGAGACTGTTACGTAGATAAAGCAGGTATGAGTGACAATGACGAAACTCTAACGTATTCTATCTATCTACATCGATCTTTAGAAATAAATATACAATGGCCGGGTACCTACGGTACTTTGTTACTCTCTGAGGGCACCAGGTTTTAGGTCCCATGTGATGTTAAGCGAGCCCAGCTATCACGATTACAATCTCGGACGAGACTTTTTTTTGTTAAGATTCAATTACATTGTTTGATCGACTTGGGAATGGTATATTTTTAACCTTGATTGCTAGAGGTGGCCTACGGCTACAGACAATATTATTGGGTGTTTTTATCAATAATCAATAATCTCCTTTCAGAATTCCTATTGGAGAGTCGGGAAAACCAATCGTAGTTATCTTTTATCATCATAATTATCAGCCTTAAACTATTCATTCCCAAGAAACAGTATGTAGGTCAATTGATATTCGTGTAAGTAGAACCCACTTTAATTTAATGTCAAGTGAACAGATTGTGTGTTCAAGTAACTATTTGTAAAACAAACTGAAGTTGGACTGCCCGTCTGCTTTTGTTGTGGCGCCTGCCTGTTCTTAAAGTTCAGAGACAGCCAATACCGATGTTTTCAATTGTTACTCTATGACTGAAATTGTTTTTGAACTGTAGTGAACTGAAAATTAGTTTTAATTGTAACTGAGAGGGTATTTTTATGATGATTTGCTGGTGAATAGAATAGAATACTCTTTATTATAAATTCCACTTATCTTACTAATATTATAAACTCGAAAGTTTGTGACGATGGATGTTTGTTACTCTTTCACGCAAAAACTATTAAACGAATTTGTATGAAATTTGGCACACAGATAGTTTATAACCAGGATTAACACATATAATAATTTTTATCCCGATATTCCCACGGGATCGACACTTATGCGGGTAAAACCGCAGGGCGGTGCTAGATAATATTATAAACAGCAAAGTTTGTGAGGATGGATGGATGGATGTTTGTTTGTTACTCTTTCACGCAAAAGCTACTGAACGGGTTTGAATCAAATTTAGCACACAGATATTTTATAACCCGGATTAACACATAGAAAACGTTTTATCCCGATATTCCCACGGGATCGAAACTTATTCGGGTGAAACCGTGGGGCGCTGCTAGTATCTACAGATATATATGTATAGAAATTTTACACAGGGTGACACAATGGATGGTCTTATCCCTAATCCTTAATCTGAATAATTAGATAGAAAATATATTTAGATACCTCCCTTCCTTTAAAATATTCTTACAAAACAATTGATGGCTTAAAGATTTCAAATAAACGGTAAATCAATTTATTACAAATGGCTTATATGTGACATCCGATGTCACCTAACATGGCGGGTATGACGCAACGATCATTATAACATAACACAGATAAGCAAGGGTGAAATCCTATCCCATTCGCGCCCTAAGATTAAAATTAAATTTTATAACGCGTCAGCTAATAGCTACACCGCTACAGCGCTTATTGTCTACAACCTTAATTTAATTTCATGGGAATTCGTAAATATTAACTTCGTTTATGTAGGTGTAAGCAAACAGTAATTGTTTGAGCCTTATTCGTAAGATAGGAGATCTTTTGTAGAAATTAATTACGGCTTTAGGCCAACAGACTAAATAGCTTCGTGACAAAAAACTCAAAGCTGGCTTTTATTTTAGCAAATAAATATAATAAGTTTGTTGACATGTGTCAACAACGTTTACCTACCTACACAGAAAATTAATTTGATAAAAACGGTACTCTAAGAATAAGCCGCGACTGCCTAATTTGATACTCAACGAAAATAAATACCATCCTTCCTCAATAACTAAACCAAAAATACCCAGCATGATTAATAATAAACACGAGCCTTCTGACCTACGCATAACATCGCAATAAGATAACTATATCTAGTAAACGGATTCCTAATAAATACGGATAACGGATACGATAATAACATGTAAAGACCAAAAGAGGGGGAAAATAAGGCAATCACGTTGTATCACAACCGGGGCATGCGTCGGATAATTTTCCTTTGCAGATATTTTATATAATATCAGGCATCGATATGACGAAATCTCACATTATCGAGAGTGTCGTGCGAAACCGATGTTCACGCATCGACGGGCACTTCACTAAGCTTTTTACAACGAAGCATTTCAAAGACAAATGTATTAACCTAAATATCAATAAAACAGTGTAAATCTACAGTGGCCTCCAAAAGTTAGTTGACATTATTCCGCTTCAGCTGTGATGCCAAATTATGAATAATAAAACATATCAGGTACTTACTCCTAAAACTATCTGAGGGGCAACTCTCGTAATTTTAAGAACGTTCACAGTCTGATCTCAGTCTCAATCTGTCAAAAAATTGTTCTAATTTCCCTACATTTTGACAAGTTTTTGACATTTGTTTGTCGCCGAGATGAGACTGCGCCTAAATTTTGAACGTTTTAAATTACGAGAATTGGCCTTCAGGTATTTGATTATTTTTTAAGATAAGTCAAAGGTTGAATTAGTCAATAAAAACGTTATAGTTTACAGTTCAAACTTTTGGAACTAGAATTTTAAATCATAATGTGATGTGTAGACATCGGATTATATGCATTTACATGTTTGCATATGCACATGCATATAATTCTATTTTTATAGCATTATTGCATATTTTGGTACTTTTCATTGACAGTGCTTATTTCAGTAGTAATACGTGTTAGGCGTGTTTATTATGCGTCTAACGCAATTCAATTGTTTTTGTCTCGCTGTATTTGTTTATCTATCTACGAAAATCTTATTTTTGTTGTATAAATGCCGCTAATGAAAAAAAGTACCCAGATTTTAATGGAATCTTGGATAAAAAATTACCGAGGCCAATTTACGACTGAGGGCACTGTGGTTTTCTGCAAGGTCTGTGAAAAGCGAATACCTACAAAAAAATATCAAATCAATAAACTTATCAGTACTGCTTCCCATTTAGCTGCAAGATAGAAACCCACAAGAAGTCGACAACAACTACTGCCTCATATTTCGTTAATTCTAATAATAAATGGTTTTATGATTGTGCATATTTTATGCATATTTCGCCCTTTTTTGTGCATATTTGCATGCATATTTTGGCATTTTGATAGTGCATATAATCCGATGTCTAGTCATGTGTCACAACTGAAGTAGAAAAATGTCAACTAACTAGGTGCCATGTACTGCCGTGCGTATATGAATAGTTGTATGATCGTAAACGAAGCAAAAAAGAGTATATAAGGATTGCAGCAGGTGGCATTCTGTAGTTCCTGCCTAACTCTTGAGAAGAAGGCGGGAGTTTATGTATTATGTAGGTGCCAAAATAACCCGGTTAAACATGTTAAAATGAAAACCAAAACATGTTCAGCATTCATGTGGGAAAGTATAGGGGATGATTAATCTTCCATCCTCCTTTTTAACTCGCCGCCTTTACAAGAACTAATCCCGTCTTTCAGCCGAATTAATGACACACGATATGATGAGCACGATACATGAAATGTATATATCTTATGTATACGCTACTTGTATCTCATGTACGAGTATGTTTATGTCGTGAATAGGGCCCACTATCTAAACGCTTCGTGATTATATAAAAGTGCACTCTGAAATACATACCTCTCTTCAGGCATTAAGGCTTTCAGGCATTAAGGCGCGGTAAGTAGCAATTTTTTAGGTAATTGACAACAGCGCATCGCGGCAACAAATAAGGTTCAAAACAGCGATGCGTTTTATGTTAGTTGAATCGAATGACCACCAAAAAAAAAAGTAATTTTGCCGTTTTTATTAAATTCACTTCACTTTCACAAAAAACATACAACACACAAAATACACAAAAAAAAAAAATGCCATGATACTATTTCATTTTTATGAAATATTTTTGATGTCTTTTTGACGAACATTTGACAATACACTAAATATTTTTCTGGCTTGTAATATTGTTGCGCGCCACAATTAATGCCTGGTACATGGTGACATTAGTTACCACTAGCGCCATCTAGTATCGAGTAGCAGAACTAATAGAGTCAAGATCCTTCTCGATGTTCGATGTTAGAACTTTCTAGAACTATCGACATCTGGTTAGTCGGGGCCGGTATGTACTCGAACCTTCTAGATGTTTCTACAATAGAAGGTTCCAGAGCTGTCTGCGGCACTATACAGGGTATTTTTCAAAGACCAGCCAAATTTAAGGATGTGGTACAGACCGGATCCGGATCCGGACCGGATATGGGACGGCTGAATTTTTATTCGCGATTACGATGTTGATCCCATGGAGAAAGTTGTTCAGTTTGATGATCTGTACCACATCCTTAAATTTGGCTGGTCTTTGAAAAATAACCCTGTATAAGGCCGGGATAAGCCACAACCGAATCAGAGTTGGATGAGCGATACAAGCGAATACATCGAAAGCGATCTTCACGTGCGACTGAAGTGCAATTGTGTTTTATAATTAGTGTGTTTGAGTTGTTATTAGTGTTGTTCAATTAAAGTGTAATTTTTGGTAATTTATATCGGCAGTTTTTATTGTCACGAAACCGAAGCTCGTAACAATATGTACCAATACGCCTAACTGTGCGACAAAAAACTGAGCGTTTTACGGTGTTTGGGCAGCGTCTTAAATAGGGCAGCTAATAGATTTAAATCATGTTCTCTCGTGTTGCGTGACTTTAAATGTTTCCGAAACGCGTTATACCAGTTCCGAAAACGTTTGGAAACAAGAGCTTTAAAGTTAAATAAATGTTGAAAAATATTAGTGTAAAGCCAACGTTCGACTCTTTAAATCACTTGGATGGAATATTTCTTTGCATTTGCAGGTGAACACTGAAAGGCTGTTTCCGTCGGGAACGGTACACGGAAATGTACTACAGGCGGTGACAAAAACGCGAAAGCTCAAGCCAAACTAGTTTACAGAAGCGAGAGTATGCTCCGAGGAAGCTGATTTACACTACAATTGTATTACGTATTCTTAGTAAAATACGTTTTTAAGCAACACACAACGTATCTGAACAAAAATACGTTACAAAAAGTTTATTTTATAAATTATTGTTTATTTTAAAAGTTGAAGGAATAATTATGAGCTTTGTACAATCACCTTACAAGCAAGCAAAGGAAACGTACAACAAAGAAGCCTTTATCCCGTCGGAATGTTTTCCCGTCTATTATATTCCTGTTGGGTAGTTATTACTGGTAGTTACTGAGATAGAAGATAAAGGCGGAGATCACGCGATTCATTCGTCTAATTGCATCCAGCGGCGATTCCTTCTGTGTCCCTCACGGCCCACGGTTTGCAGAACGAGACGGTAAATATAATGGGCCAATTAAACTAAATCAAAATGTTTCGTAACAAGCCGACGACGTGGATTATTATTTTAATATTGTGATCGATTCAAAAGAGTTTAATTCGTAATTAACACTACTTGAAGTAAAAGTGGTATTGAGTTTGACAAAGAAAATTATCTCAATAACTAACTAATTAGCAAGAAAAAAAGCAGCACATGTATCGAAGCAAGATGTCTAAGATTATTTAAGGAACATAGCAATGAAAAAGTTTATTCATAACGAAGGTTCACATGAATGAACTTTTCAGTATGAAAAGAAAGATGGATAAATGTTCTATTTATGTATAAAGTGGACTGCCCACAAGTCACACCTACATAATGCAAACAGATAAAATATTAAACAGTTATTAAAATAGTCTCTTTTACTGATAAAGGCGACCATGTAAAGCATTCACTTGTTGTAATTCTAGCCCGACGTGATGTTGTAAGAAAAATCAATATGTGGTCGGCGTGGTCGCGTAATTTCGTGAATATCTAATATAAAGGCTCTCGTTCTTATATTAAAGGGTGTCAAAACACTGACACTGGAAAGGCCCACTCGGCCTTATAAGTGTCCATTAGGGAGGCGAGACTGATACGATGTAACCCTATATATTTGACATTCGGCGAGGGCCTACGAGAGAAAATGGGCCTGATAACGATGGCTCTTCTAGGGTTATATTTATTGTCAGATTATACATACTTACACAACCTTATTTGGTGTAACAGATACGTGTAACAGGCAATTTTCATAAGTGTGCTCTATTAAGGGTACGTCCTTACTTTGAGGATTAAATTAGGAGTTGCCACTTAGGCAGCTTCGAAGAAGTCAACTTAAATTATATTAGTGCCTACGAGACTGAAAGTTGCGACACAAAAATACGTTTTATTCGGAACTTACGAGTTTTCTTAACAAACATTAGATTAGACTTCGTTCAGATCTGCCTTTATTAAAGTTTTACTTATATAGGTTATACGAGTATATAAGTAAAACTTAAAAAAACTAAAAGAATAAAATATTACTGTATATAGGTTCATTCAATTGTAGTTTATGAGACACAACTATTGCGCCTAAGTAAGATTTATTGGGACAGAGATAATTTGAAGCTTATAAATTTCAATTTTGTAGTAGAATTTTGTTTTATTTGAACGACGATATTCACGAGACGTTCAGTTGTTTATTCTATATTATTATTTTAAATTAATACTCAGAAACATCTGAATTACTGATTTAGCTAGGACCAAAATCTGTTTCAAAAATAACTTTTTCTTATTACTATCTATAATTACGTTTTCTCACCTTTTTGTGGACTAACAATGTAGATAATTAATATATTTTTAAATGTTTCTATACTTTTTATATTCTAATATTTAGAAATATAATTTATATGTATTTATATTGAAATAAAGTAGACAATTAAACTTGATTGCACAAAAAAAATAATTAGACTGGTCTCTTACAACTGAATAAATAATAAAATGCCAGACAGAATTAAATGTCGGCTAACAGTCATAGTAAACAATAGTTTTTGGCGAGGGCTGAATGTGAGCAAAACGCTCGTAGAGTAACGACAGATAGTGGGCCCTATTCTGAAAAGCCAGTGGCTTCAACGTTTCAACCGAGCTTTAGCTTACAGATATCACAATTCCACTCACAGTGGAATCGTCGAGTAATTTCACATTTATATTACTGTGTCGCGGGCGAAGTGTGACGCAGCCGCTTGAATATATGTATGTACAACATACATGTAATATGGCGCGAACTTCGGAACGAAACACGGCCAGGATTAATTACGTGGGTTTTCTCACATTCTTAGAAAAGGAATCTTAAGAAAGTGCGAAATGTCTTGGAAATAACCTAATGTAATGTCACCCGTAAAGAAGCTACGGATTAACTTTAGTGATGAAAACCCTCCAAGACTTTATATTTAGAACAAAATGTCGGATGAATAATTGCTTGACGAAGAAAATCTCCGAAAATCCTAGCAGAACGGCTGAAAGCTGAAGGTTGATTTTATTTAAGTTTCGAATGTTTTATCTTTAGGAGGCTTTAGGAGGTTGGCCATTGATCTATCATTCATTTCTGCTTTATAAATATCAATAGGTACCTAAAGCATTTATGCATAAATTAGACAAGACTGAACAAATAACACAACAAACTTTGAGCTCATTCATGGTAGTACTAATATTTGCGATTTAATTTCAAGACCGTTGCTGCTGCTATGTGCTATAATGGTTATCTCCCGTATTATACCGGCGCAAAAACATTTAAGTCCCAGTTTGTGGTAGCGCGATAAGCTCTATAACCATCCATGACCTTACATCCGGCCTCTTCTGTCTCACATATAGGAGATATGTACAATCTACGTACACAAGCACCTTTTAATGGCTCACCTTGTATGCACGTACATGTAAACACTTTTGTAAACGGACATGAAAGTATTGGAGACAACAGACCCAATGATATAAAACTAGCGATCCGTCCCTGCTAAGAACGGATTTTACGACTTGAAAAAACATCGAGAATTCTTTATTAAATGTTAGTTTAATATTAATGTATAAACCTTCCGAAATACATTTTCTAAATTATAGTTAATACCATATCTAAATCCGTTGAGTATTTTAAAAGGACAGATTGATACGAAAAGCGACTTTAATTTATAATATGTACCTATAGATATATCTGGATAAAAGTAGAGACAAATTTAGAAACGATATTTTTTTACTGATGATCTCGAGTTTCTTCGAAAACTGGATAAAAACAAAACAAAACTAAAATAAATAATATTTTAGAGTGATAACCTGTAGACAGAGACGCCATCTCACTAAGTAACAGTAACAAAAAATTAAATTAAATTCAGATTAATATCAGTTAGTCTAAAGAAAAAAATTATTAGATGTATAAAACAATAATTGTAATAAGGTTTATTATACCTAGTGTACAGACGCCAGATTGTAGTAGCTTGGTGTGCAGCTACTACAATTTGTCAAATTTCTTTAATAGATTTTCAACTTTATCGCTGAAGCATGAACTGAACAGATTGATTGGGAATATTTGACAGTTTCGGGAAGCTTGACCTGCTGGTGTCTGTACCTAATTTGTTTGTAGTTAACTATACTCCATTTATAATAGCATTAGAAAAAAGAGGCTCGTAGAAGCAGGAATGCCAAACATTTTATTTCAAAGTTATGATAAAACAATTTTAAGGGGGAGGTTCCTGCACATCATCAGGCGGGAGGAGACGCCCGGGTGTCATCACTGCGAGGATCGCCCAGAGGACACAGTGGAGCATACGGTGGAGGTCTGCCCCGCTTGAGCAGAGCACCGCCGTGTCCTCATAGAGGCGATCGGCAGCGGCGGCGACCTCTCGCGTCCGGCCCTGGTTCAAGCCATGGTCCGGGGCGAGAGGGAGTGGGAGGCGGTCACCTCCTTCTGCGAAGCAGTCATGCTAGCGAAGGAGGTGGCGGGATGGGCGAGGGAGAGATCCTTACGCCTCAACCGCCGCGGGAGACGCTCCGGGCGTCGGGAGCCGCGTGACGACTCCCGCCCACCGTAGGCGCGGGCCTGCGGGCGGAGAGCAATGGGTAGCTCACCGTCCGATCAGGACCAGGCCCGTGCCGGACGACGCGTATGTGTTCCACGCGCCCCTCAAAGAGATGTCAGCATAGTTGATTGGGCCCGACAGGGCCGAAGCCTGCCGGGGTAGCGGGATCGTCCGAAAGGGTTACCGCTGCCCTGGTACATAAAGGGCTAAGGAAGGAACACAGGTGGGTTTTAGTCAGTAAGTGTCTGACACTCCCTTCTGCTCTACCCAGAGCGGGAGGGATCATTTGATGACTTCCCATCCTCAAATTAAAAAAAAAGGGGCATGCGCTGCGGTAGCTGGCGAAATTCAAATTTTCTTGCGTTTTTTGCAATTTGCTGGTCAGTGTAAGGTTGTATCTTAATCAAAATATGATGCGGGACAATAAGAAATATGTAGGTAATTATACAATTTTAACCTTAAAAATCATCAATACATCCCTTCAAGTTAGAATTGCTCCGAATTCGTCTGATTTCGCGGGCTACTGCAGCGCATTTTTAACAAATATGGGCGTATAATATAAACAAAATAAAAGTAATATTTTAAAATCCGTAGAATTATAGTGAAACGAATAACGTTCCAGGTATTGTTCATCCTTGCTTCTTTTAGGTTTTTAGCATTGACACTGTAATTTTAAATTGGAGTTAAATAATATAAATAAACGAAACCCACATAATTTCAGAGGATAGATAGTTAAAATGGTTACAATTAAGTGTGACAGCTGCTGTAAAAATAGATCATAATAAATTCGGCGTCTATCGTAATGTAACAATGTTTATTGTACTTTTGTCCCAAAGTGTGCATTAAAAATAACCTTTTTTAACTTCTTTCTAATGCTATTGTAAATTGAGTATATGTTATTGCGTTTTTAGATAAGTTTAAAAAGGAGAAGTATCATGGAACATTTCAAAGAGTAACGGTAGAGTTTCTTGCCCACTCTTCTGCACACGAAACTACATTTTGCAAGGGGCAACTAGAATCAATTCTATTTTTTTTTGTAAATTTTGACGTTCGAAAGTGCTTATTTGAAATAAACAATTTAAGTACCCTAAGGGTTTTGATTTATTTGCGAATATCAAAGTATGTCGGATTTTTATTGCTAGCTTGTTTTCTTAAAGCTCCAAGGGACCGTAGACTTACATATTTGATATTAATTTCAACTTGATACGTCCACGCGTTCCTGAGAAAAATGGTCTTGACAGACAGACGGGCGGACACCGAAGTAACACTATAAGGGTTCCGCTTTTCCTTTTGAGGCACGGAACCTTAAAAATCAAGTCAATATGCTTAAAAGAAAATAAAAATAAAATCAAAGTCCTTGCAAACCTACCCTCCTATAGGCTATAAAAAGTGATATTGTAAGGCACATTAAAGGGTAACTTGATCATATAAAGTAAGATTTTGTGTTCAGAGCTTGAACTAGTGACACGGTAATGCACTCTACAGTATAGTGGAATGACGTCAATCCATCACATCTCACCTGCTTGCACTTTTATAGCTAAAACATTTTACCGATACATTTTATACTGCTTTTAAGAGATCAAAACGGTGTACGTACCTACATATGGTACAATAAACCCTAACAGGACAGGAGAAAACAAATGCAAAATAAAACACTCGTTCATTTGTTAAAATCAATTTGAATATGAAAATGTGAAAACGACTGTGCGAAAATATTGCTGTAACAAAAACGTTTGGCTGACAAGCAATTTAGTAAGCTCAAAATGGACTAAATCTCTCAACCTACTTATAAAATCCCTTAGGCAATCTTAAATCCCTACAAAGTAAGATATTATTTATTTATCATTCATCGTTCAAAGTAAAAAGGAAGGAAGGAGAGGAAATAAATTACTATTTCAACATACCAAAACTTATACAAGTACCTATTCAGAAGCTAGATGGTGGATTAAAACATAGGTTTTTTTTCTGTTTAAGGGGGATGCGCTAAGGTAGCTCGCGAAATACAATTTTTCTTACGTTTTTTGCAATTTGCAGGTCAGTGTCAGGTTGTATGTTGTTTGAAATATGATTCGGGACCGTAACTAATTTAACTTCACACAACTATAATCATTAAATCAGCAATACAAGTCTTGGAGTTAGAATTGGCCTCAAATGTCATTATTTCATGAAATAGTCATTCAATAGGGTAATATGAATTTGATGATTTTTATGATTATATAAATATTTGTTATGTCACAAATCATATATAGATCAACACACAACCTGATACTGACCTGCAAGTTGAAAAAACGTAAAAAAAAAATAGTTTCGCGGGATACCCTGACGCTTTCGCCTTAAATGCACCTACCATCCAAATCCGACTTTCAACGTTTTTACCGCCAGTTCGTTGAACACAGTTTCTAGTATTTCTTTTCGTCTAGACAGAAACACGACATGTCACAATATTTTATCATGAATCTATTTTTGAAGCCATTGTCAAGTTTTCGAGTCATAAACCTGTATTGAGCACCTTTATTTACATACAAGCTGACCCGACAGACGTTGTAGCGTCTAAATTTCGTGCAACTTTTCCAATTTTCTTTCCTTAAAAACCTTATTGGGACATTTACCAACATTAAAAAAAAAACAACCTTATCGGTCAAGTGATGCGCTTACCGAAAATGAACATTTCATTCTTATTTCTGTAGATTCACTTCATTAGCCTCTCTTTTTTCTAATAACTATTGTATTTCAGAATACTTGGCTTACATATCCGCTCCACATTTATTTCCGAGTGTTGTGCAAGTATCTATGCAAGAACGTAAGGTATTCTCCCTTTGTTCGGTGACCTGTGCAAAAGGACGAATAATACGGATATCTTGATTATCCCGAATCAGAAGATCCAAGAGACAGTACTGCTTTTATGTCGGGATTAAGAATTCCTAATAAAAAATAAAGACAGTGAAACAACTGGGTGTTAATTTTTATGTTGATGTTTAGGTCAAAATAAATTGTCTTTTTACACATACATCGATTTACTCACGCCTTCTTCCCATGGGGGTAGACAAAAACTACAACACGCCACCTGCCACAATCCTTATATACTCCAGTTGCCTTTACGTTCATAGACCTGAGGGGCAATTCTCGTAATTTTAAGAACGTTTACAGTCTGATCTCATCAATCTGTCAAAAAATACTTCTATAGAGGTATGAGGAACAGGGTGTAAAGTTCACTCATACTCTATAGAAAAGGGAGGATCCTCCGACCAGACGGGTGTTTTGTCTGGCGGGCAATTGCCCAACGATTGATGTTGGGAAATTGTATCTATGCTAATTGCGCGGTAAACTCTGCTTGCGAGATGCAGGATTTGCGTGACGTCAGTATGACGCGTTGTTCGCATGTGACGTTGTAGATACCGCTACATCACTCCCCTCCGGAGACCGGAGGTCGATAGTGGACTGAGTCTTGTATCTTGCGATGCTTGCCAGGCCAGCTGAGGTTCCAGTGAGTCGGAACCGGTTGCCGCATAGTTCACGGTGAGTCGGAACTGTCTGCGGAGTTGTCCCCAGTGAGTCGGGGTGGCGCTGCGTTATATTCCAGTGCGTCGGATGTACAGCGCCGGGTTGAGGCTGGCTGCTGCGTCGACCAGGAGAGGGTGCTCTGCTTGTTGACCGGCCGAAAGTGCAGTGTGCTGTGCCGAGGTTGCTGATGAGGCTGAGGGTGATGACCAGGTATGCGCGGACGCTGCATGCTGGTGGTCAGGATACCCGTAGAAGCCGTGGATGCTGGCTGGCTGGGTGACTCGCCGCTAAAGCTTGCGGGAGTGATGATGATGACGTCACGCTGAAGTGTTTGCACGAAGGCTGCGCTGACGTTCATGTCCGGGGTCACCAGTATAGAGGTATGAGGAACAGGGTGTAAAGTTCACTCAACCTCCATAGAAAAGGGAGGATCCTCCGACCAGACGGGTGTTTTGTCTGGCGGGCAATTGCCCAACGATTGATGTTGGGAAATTGTATCTATGCTAATTGCGCGGTAAACTCTGCTGGCGAGATGCAGGATTTGCGTGACGTCCGTATGACGCGTTGTTCGCATGTGACGTTGTAGATACCGCTACACTTCTAATTTCCACATTTATGACAAGTTTTTGATATTCATTGTCGCTGAAATGAGATTGCGACTAGATTTTGACGTGTTTAATTATGAGAATTCGCCTTCTGGTCATACACGCACGTCGGTTGCAAGTACTACGCACCTGACTTTTCTCAATAATATCACCAATAATCAATTACCTTTTTTACAGAATAAAAATCATTGTTTTTCAAACTAAGTTCCCTCCTCCAGAAAGAGAGGACAGTACTATAATAATAATAATAATAAACATTTATTTCAGAATCCAAGTTCCATAATTTGTTAGTACCAGTATAAAATGCCTTATATCTAGTCTTAGTAAATAAACTAAGCTAACGAGTAATTATTTAAATTTTAAAAGTACACCCGCTAGAGACTTTCCCATCCCAATCTACTTCACTGCATGGAGTCGTATCCAGCGTCCTAGAATCGGAGAGTCCCAGCGGTCAGCCAACGTTCTCAGGATAGTGTTGGGGCTGGCGCGAAACCGATATAATAATGATGCGCATCTCTTGCGCATGACGGTTGAAAAGCTGTCAACATTTGCGTCGGCAAACATACCGGACGCGCTGCTAAAACGCGGCAACCCCAACAACACCCGGAAAGCGTTGTTGTATTGGATGCGCAGATATGCCTTCTGCGTGAAGTTCACCCACAGGCTGCACGTGTAAAAGGATTGGCAGAAGGCTTTAAAAAGCGTTACTTTAACTCGTGCAGTACAACGGGTGAACCTACGGGCCAACATACAGCATCGGACAGCCAGCGACCTGGGCTCCCTTTCCACATCTACTATGAAATAATAAAAATAATAGTAGTGCTAAAATTACATTATATTATCGTCACTCAATAGCACTAAATACAAAACTTTGTTTCCTGCGACTAGGAAAATATTCCTGCTACGAAAGCTACAAAAACTCCTCAAAGTTTTTCGTAGATCCAATAAAGCACAACATTGTATGTATTCCACACCTTCCATAAACTATGATTAAATTCTTGCACAATTTATAATAGAAGTCAAATACCCTATTACTTGAAAGTGCGAGGCTAATGTAGATTTTTTTACTCATGAATAGTCACGCAGTCCCGGGTTCCGTCAATTGATTGCACGCAGTGAACCGTGTAAGTCGTCAGCGGTACGGGAAGTGTGCCAATTATACGACGTTACGGCCGCCTCACGACACTTTTGGGACGAGGGTGATTAGACAACGCTGTTTTTCTTTCGTACTACTTAGGTTAATTTCGTACAATAGTATATAAATATATTATTTGGCTTAGGTTGTGAGGATCTGTTTTCTTTTACTGGTGTATTTGTATTACGTTGTATACCCACATCCTAATTGCGTAACACACTATCAATGTCAATCTATTCATTTTGAAGGATATTGCTTATCCATTGCTTCATATGTTCGCAAAATGTGTCTGCTCAACAACGTAAATAACGCATTGAATATTGTTGAACTGTCAAAATGAAACCCATTGCGACTGTGCCAATTACCCCGCCAATTGCCACAGTCTAACCCCTTTCATTTAAAATAGTTTTATAACTGCCTTTTACTTTATTGACAAAATAAAGCATTCATAAATGACTAGTTCTTATGAATAAAACTGGTAGCCTACGGTTGAATCGAACGAAACCACTACGCCATTATCCGCGTAGCACTACAAAGTTGTGAACTGCTACGAGTTTTCCAATCGGCTACGAAAACCATATTGACTAATTTTTCGTAGCCGACTACTACAAATTATGTCATGTCACTTAATTTGTAAGGGCAGTTATTACGCTTGACATGAAACATTACCTTCCAGACCATTCCATATCAAAAAACCTACTACAAAATAATAAAAGCCGAGTACATTATTATAATGTCCAGTTAGCTAAATGTAATACATCAAGTTTTTTGATCCGTAAACATAACAATGTGGAAATAATTTCTTACCGTGTAAGGTTTTCCTCTAGACGGAATTATTATATCTCCTGCAATTGTGAAGCAGACGAGAGCCACTATACCCACGTATAACAAAGAATTGTATAGAAATGCTCTCAACTGGAAGGACGGTCCACTTTAACAAGACTTTTTAAGTGACTGGATAACGAAGGCTAACTGGGTGTTTGTTTCTACAAATAGAAATGTAAAATAAAATCATATACATACAGACTTTTGTTACACCAATTATCCCTACAATATATTTGATAACATCGCAAGAGTTCTTTTAGAACAGCTGTCGTTTATTGTTGACGCAATCATGTCTGAGAGGATTTACCTATCTTGATAAAAATGTGTTTTGACGGTAGCTTTTACATGACATAATCATGTTTAGAACAAAAACTGTTGATGTAAAACCAAAAGATTTCTGTAATACATGCAGTAGGTACAGCAGACGTACATAACACCTATGTAAAATGTAAAAATAGAAGTAGTCGCGTACCGGCAGTTCTGTCGCGTCGCCACGTCGCTCCATACAACGACACTCACCATTAGTTTACATACAAATGGGTGTCGTTTTACATAATCCATCGTACACGATCGCCGTAATTTGTTGCGAACCTTCTGAATAAACAAATTGATCGCGTTCATAATGCATACCCGACAGCGTGGCGTGTGGGATAATTAAAATAAAATCTCTATCGCTGTACGTAATACGTCAGTCTCGACTAACGTCACTCGAGCCCAGCATTGATTGATCAACCGCGCCAGATATATCGGTTTAAGCTGAATAAAGCGGTTGTTTAACGATCATGACGTTTTAATAACTCGATACATATTGCTTTTGTCAGTTCGTTAACAATAGGCTTCCGATTTCGTCGCTGTTCAAGTCTATTTATATCCATATCTTATATACATATCTTTCTGAAAAGTGTTCGTTTAAAACCCAGATCCAATTCATCGATTCATCTTTCGATTGCTTTAAATAAAGCTTTTGAACGTGCTCCCGAATGTAACCAATTCGTTTCCGAGTGATGAATGTATGTGATATAATACAGTGGTAGCATACGCGTTGAAACGTAAGTACCTATGTAAGTATCTGTGTGCGAAATCCACGAACAAACGGCTAACGAACGCGAAGCAAGAGGCGATACGATTTGTCTGCCGTTGCGAAATTCACGGAGGTAGGAATGTGGTGGAGGCGATGCGCTGGAAATTTACATTTCATTAGCACTGTGCACGAGTTGAAGTGGACTGGTAGGACTGTCATGACGACGGGCGACGAGAGACGGACAGTGACACATATAACTGACACAAAGTGCATTGTGCTTGTAGATAGGTATATAACCTTGTTCGAAAATCGCGTGATGGAATACGAACAGGTATGAAGTCTTTTTATACCCTCTGGGTTAGAGTTTATTTCTACGAACTGGCTTTTATTAAAGGTGTTGCTTTTAAGCGACATTAATCGAATGAAGCTTCCAATACTTTTGTCGTAATAGCGAATTAAAACACCGCATGTGCCTTACTACGCCGTAGCACGCGTAGCTCGCTACGGCACTAGTTTCGGGTTTCGTAAAATCCGAAACTGTCAACACTTTATCGAGCTGTCTGCACTACCGCTAGTTATATTTTGGAAATTTGTGTCTGCTTGTACTCAAAACTCTGGTGTTGTGGTGCAGTCTGGGAGAGGCCTATGTCCAGCAGTGGACTGCGATAGGCTGAGTTGATTGATTTATTTGTTCTCAAAAAGCATCCATTCCCATCTATACATATAATAAATTATGTCATAAATTTTCGTTAATATCGCTTCTTGTTAAATATTAGAACAGGTCAACAACCTCATATGGTATGTCTCGTAAACTTTCTTACATAAGTGCACAAGACTAGTGCAAAACAGACATAACACGTGATATGTAACATCCCGGACCACGGCAGTCATACATTGTGCGATAAACTCTTTTCCTTTATTACGAATGCAGTGCATTCGTTAGTAGCTCGGCGTCGCGACTCTGTATTTGCGCCGCCTGCAAGTGGCGATATTTCAGCGCGCCCAGAACCTGTTTGTGAAAACTTTATTCACGTCAACAACTGGCTGTCTGTCAACTACAACACAAACTCACTATTATTACAGACAGAAAACTCACACAGTGACAACAATAATCCAAACCTTTGAATAACCAGCCTTTATTGCAATAGTTTGCACACTCATTGCGACATTTCATTCAATTCATTCATTCACCTCGTCATTGTCCTAAATGAACAATAATGTTATTAATGAAACCTGCTTAGCTTGGAGATATAGAACGTTTTCATTAGATTTGAATACTTGAACCTGGACATAGTTATTCACTGTTAAAATCTTTAACGTAAGTCTGTTATAAAGCTATAGTACAATAAATTGTATTTCAAACTCAGTAAGACTATTAGAAGCCACATTAATTAACCGCTCTTAATTATAAAATAATTTTTTGAACCTATAAATGAAATAAGTATAGTGCCACTAAAAAAACAACATTTTAAATTAATTTGAATTGAATTAATGTCTGTCAAAACCATGTGTGGTATGGATAAGAAATAAGAATCTATTAATCATATGTAGTGAAAATATTCGTACTTATCAAACAGTACGATATACTTTCTGTCAAAAATGATGCTACTTTTTCAATCGCAATCCAAAACTAGAATGTTTAATGGGAACGTTCTCCGACAATATTTTAGTACCTTCATCTTGGAAGAATCAACATTTCAAAGTAATCCGTGGCTTGATATTTACCTTCAGTCGGGACAATTTACTGTCGAAACATTGATTTGGCGATATGTAAAATTCATAGGTACGTACACAATGATCAGTGTGTGTCGGCAGGCTTTTGGAAGCGCGGCGCGTGGGCGCGGGGGCGCTCGGTTGACTGACTCCGATCGCACGCGTCACTATTTTACATATAAATGGACGCCGCTCCATAATCCGTCTAACACAATGGCTTTAATTTGTTCCCTGAATGTGTACGTAGGCAAATGAAACCTGAAATTGGTGCGAAGGTACCTACTTCGCGTGCACTGCAACTAGAAGGGGTAACCGCAACAGAACGGTAAATAAGTGCAGCGATGAGTGTTTGCTCTAATTTCAATATGACAGCGAAAGGTTCCGCTGGTACATAGGATTGTTTGACTCCCGTAAGCCAAACTACGTGTGTTGTTTAGTTTGACTTAGCTAACAGAGAAGTTAAATTAGTACGAGTATTTCCGAATGCAAATCCCGTGCAGGCTGAAGTAGTGGGTCGGCACCTGCGCTGACAGTTTGCGTAATAGCTCGGAACCACCGAATTAATTTACAAAACTCTGACCTGTCTCGAACAAAATAGTTTTTGATGCCAGTACCCAGTTTGTGCGCTCCACTATGCCGTAACCTCAAATAAGTGGGTTAGTTTTTGAATAAATATTACGTGGAATTTGTGTTTCCTAAGGGGATTATTTTAATGAAACATAACAGGTACTTATTTGTTTCTTTGTTGGCTGAAAATAGTTTGCATAATGGCAACGTCACTGGTGTAGGTAGTCATTTCATTTATCATTGTCCCTGTATCACAACAGTAAGTTAGGAATTAATAAAAATAACAATGTTATTAGGTAGGTACTTCAATAAATTAAAATGATCCAAGCGTGAACTAAGGCGAGTTAAAACGAAGTTAAAGTCGAAAATATAGGCAAGATTAATTATATCGATAAAATTAAATTGTTTAAAATTGTTCGGAACATTTTAAGCGCTTGTCAAATTATTTTTATGGGATTAAAGTTTTATCATATTATAATAATAATTTACCTTATTTCGTATAGTAACTTTTTGTTATTGGTCATGGACTGTAATTACGAGACTACAGGAAACACCTCTGGAGGAGCATGTCTGTCAAAGTTTTAATAAAAATGTCATGTTTATTTACCTCTTATAAATCCTAGGTACCTAAGTATTTCAAGTCAGTCAAGATGCGAACGCAGATAACACGTTTATATACCGGAGCAGATTGTATATCCTTTCAATTAAAAGCTGTATTTATCATTCTATTATACGGAGACAGGTGAATTGGGATAAACATCAACATGTTTATAATAAGAACGATCTCCAGCGGTGCCGCAAACAACTTTGAAACTGGCCCAGCCACGCAGATGGGGATGACATCTCTTTGAAGATAAAGACGAGAGATAATTTTGCAATTTTCGTGCCGAGAGGTTAGCGATATGTACCTGCCTGTCATGTTTCTCAAATTAACTTTTGATGCCAAGCAAGGAGAGCAACTTTCGCGTTTGTGGTGACGAAATTCTGTAGGCACTTTCGCTGACGAGAATTGGTAGGCAAGTACAATTTCCAATTTCGAACTTTGATCGATGTCAGATTATATTAATTTGTATTTTCAGAGTCGGCACGAGTCCGCCAGTGCCGTCATTGCTTTGATTATATCTCAGTGTGATATTGCCATTTCAAATTATAAGTTTTACAGGGAATGAAAATACATTTTTATGTAGGTATTTAATCGACTGCTATTAGATGTATTTTCTTTGAGCTGTTGGAACATCACACGTAAGTAACGATGAAAAGAGTTTTTTTTTGTTATAATCTCCTCTTTCGACCCCAGCTGAAGGGAGCTGCGGTCACGCGCGCCCACACCATTCATTCACCATTCAATGGGCTAAGCCCACAGCTACACTCATCACACTTTTGATATTATTCTGTGACCTAGTACATAAGGGCTAAACTTATTCTTAATGGGAATAACATCTGTTACTTTGCCTATATTTTAAGCGTGAACACCAAAAGTGAATGGATATAATATTTAAGTAGTATATTTTTAGGGTTCCGTACCGAGTTGGTAAAGTTCACGAGTTCTTTTTTCTAGTTTTATTTAACCAAAACACTATTATTAAGTCGTAACCAGACTTACATTCGCACTTCGCGGAAACATAAATGCCATCAGATGTATGAAATTCAGGCAACCAGGAAAAAAACTGTACGAAGTTGAATAAGAATCATTATTCAAAAAAGTACAAAAAAACTTATTTGTGTCTATCAAACTGTGAAACAAATTTCATCTTAATTTTATTTTTTAAAACACAAGCAACAACAATATTTCTATTGTGCATTGTTTGTGCACAACTTGCGTTGCCACGTCATAATCACAAGGATGTTTATCAAAACGAACACGTCAAAGTGACAGCCCTAAAACATACATTTGTCACTATGATTATGTCAAACACAAAAATAATCCCGTCATCTATTTGGCATGCGGCACACCCCTGCTGTTCGCGACTTGCAAATTGAGGGAGACTGAACTACGGCCGGGAACAAACGCAGGAAAGATTATAAAGTGCGTTGTATAGGTGATCAGACGTCAAAGTTGTGATGTTTTGAAAAAGTTGTCGAGGGCGAGGGAGGGTAGCTTCGGTTGCCATGGTTAATAATACCCCGCCGTATAATACACGAACATGTTGGCGTCGTGGCCAATTTTCCCCAAGTCGCTGTCGGCCGTCGCTCTAGCAACAGGTCGTCTGTTTTATAGCGAATCTTTTTATGTGATTTCTTATGCTTAAAACGTCTCCTTACAGTTCAAAAGAAGTCAGAAGCTTTAAGTTTCAAAAGGTGAAATCACTTTGAAGCGGAGCCTTTTAAAATGTCAAGAACACATTAATTTCTTATTTGTTCGTGTGTGTAAGTACAAAGTGATGGGTAAAAAATTCTTTTACAAAATCGAATAAATAAGTCTTTGATGAAACGCGTTCGTTTAAAATGAATTCAAGGTCTATTATTAGTTTTACAGAATTGCGTGTAAGTGTAAGCAGACCCTGGTAGGTAACTGTGCCATCTGAAGATAATCTAACAAATTGTTTTGACGTGGCAGCCATCAAAATTAATTATGAATCAAATCTACTTGTTGATACTTTGCGTGTGTTCTCATGGTTACAATACTAAGCAACTGTTGTCTGAAGGGTCTGCTAAATAAAACATGCGTTTGGTATACCTACTCAGTACTCAGCTGTTGAAACATACTTGAAATTGCTTTTAACATTTCAGATTTTGAAACAAAAGGTAAATATTTAAGTATCCTTACTACTACTTTAACAATGCTGATAATGTAGGTGCTCGCACGGAGTCGCACGTATAATGTAGGTGCTCGCACGGAGTCGCACGTATAGGTAGATATTCTTTGTTAGTGTAATACTTTATAAAATATTTATTATTCATGTTTATTTTAGAAATCCTAATAATATTATAATGCGAAAGTAAGTTTGTTTGTTTGTTACCTTTTCACGCCTAATCTACTGAACCGATCATCATGGAATTTTGCATATATGTTGTCAGAGGTATAGAAAAGGACTTAGGGTACCTTTCATCCAGAAAAAAAATATTATTCCCGAGGAAAAGAACAATAACTTTCGACGGTCACAATTGCTTTAGGACGCTAGATGGCGCTATGTGTCTTTCAAATAATGATTGAAATATGACCCGAATTTCTGAGCAGTATTCTAACAAAAACTACCTACTAATCTTGCATGAATTCACGATAGTATTTCAATCATTAGTTTTATGCTGTTAATAGGATTTGGATGAAATTTGGCACATATATAGTTTATTATAACCTGGATTAACACATAGGATACTTTATATCGGAAATACGTTTCCGTGAGATAATATCCGACCTCCACGCGAAGCCGAAGCACGAAGCCGCGGGCAAAAGCTAGTATATCATATTATTCAGGCACACGTCTATTGTTCACAAATATTAGATTTTTTTATATATCTATTATAAGTAGGTCTGTCGTTATTATTTCATAAATAAGTAATGTGTACGAGTCTATTCATTGTCAAAACGGAAGAAAGTGAACTTGTATACGGTGGTAATTCAATTGTTGCTATGGTATTTCAGTTACCAGTAATGTAACAATGGGTTGACTCTCGTGGAACCTCATTTTTATAAATAAAGGGCCGCGTTGGCGTTTCTAAAACATGATTTCCCAGAAAGCCGCTTAATATTTAATGATTCCTCGTACTGTATATAATTCTACTATTCTCGAAATACTTCGAACGTATGCTACATTAAACTGGTTTCATCTCTTCCGTCCGCAGTAATTAATATTGTCTGTAGGTCTTTAGAAATCGGACCGCACCGCACTGCACGATCGCTTACGATACGACCGCAGGGCTATTTAATAACGTCACTCATGCATAACCGAGCAAAAGTAATTAAAGCGACGTCACCGTCACAACGACCATATAGTATTAAAGCCTTTTCAGTAAAAGAGGGCGCTGCGCGCAATTCCAAGTTACATTTTAATCAAACAGTGACCACGCCCGAGTCTGTCATGTCGCCTATTTATGAGTTGTAAAGGGGATCCTTCCGCAGTTCACTTTGTGCGGCCGTATGGTAATGGCGTGGATATGGTGTGACGCGCTCTGACATGTGTCGGCTCCGGAAAATGAAGTCCGAACGCGAGGGAATGTTTGCACTCACGCGCCAATATCGTGAGGGCTACAACGGATTTATACTACGCAGTTTGTTCTGCATCGTAATTAACCGTTTGCTTCTTTTGAAGTCGAATCTTAAATATGCACATAGCAATGGATGATTGCAGGGGTTGACGGGGTTTTTAATTACAGCAATACACACACCCATTGATGCCATTGGTTACATAAACAAATACAACTGGAAACAAGCTGAATATAATTCAAAATTATATCATGAAAGACTACCATGCATATCGTATTATACTCCTGGGTCTGGCCATTTAGAATGGAGGCAATTCACAAGCACGTCATTATATTACGATGATGATGTCATAAAACGCAGTTACGCGTTCGAGGGGACGGAATTAGGTCCGCAAAACCACGGTCACCTTCCAGACGAGCGGTGTTTACATATTTCTAGACCTTATTCATTTACCTTTGAGATGGTTAGTTAAAATAATTACATTTACGAGTATCTTAATCGAAATTGCTCTTGAATTTTATTATATAACGTCGAGTATTAAGTGTAGGTACCTATAAATATTTTAAAGTGTACCGGGGAATATGAGTTTTATTCGACGATATAAGGATATCGTCGTTTTCAAAGAAACAAGTGTTTACTTCACTTAGATCCTTTATTATTTTTATAATTTACCTTACATATTTTGTCTCCTAAAATATTTTTTGGCCAACATCATAATTATGTTCTTTTGAAACAGTAATGCCCGACAAACAGGTGAGCCACATGCATTTGTTCTTGCTCTTTTTTAACTTTGAAACTCAAACCGTTCTTTTATTTTTGTCTGCTGTAGTCGCTCTTTAGTGTCATTGTTACTGAAATTTTAATGCATACAAGTATATTTAGCTAAAATGTGTCTCTAAATATAAATATTTACGCCTAGGTTCCTCTTAACATTTAAAAGGCTGTTGGAATCTGTTTCAGGATTTATTCGTAAAGGGAGGTAATAGCGCGGCTCATTGCTTTTTCACTTGGTTACTCAAATGTAGATGGATGAGGTCGTCGTCGGCGCCGCCGGAGACAATTGTCAACCATCGCTCAGTGTCCTCGCTAATTGAAAATTCTCGTCAGCTTCATTTAAATCTCCATCGACAAGAGAAGACCCGCGACCGTTGAAAATTAAGCCCAACTATAATTTAATTGTTCTACACCTTTGTCATGACGCTGGGGGTTTGGCGTTTGCGTGACTGAGTTCTACAAAGAGCATTATTGACATATTCCGTACGCAATCATGAATTGATTTTATTAGGCCAATTTAACATTTAATTTCCGAGCCATATTTTAGTATAAGCGTCCAGAAGTAGGCAGAAAACTCGCAGTAAAATAAATTCGTTGTACCAATTAAGGATCCCTTATTCCTAAATACCCTTTCAAGTGGATTCGCGGAAGGAAGAGGGCGCGAGCGGAAGAAATTCTCGATAACAGGGAGTAAAGAGTGGAAAATTATAAAACGTTAGAGCCCAGACACCGTCTTGAGTGGATAATATTATGATTATGATCGTTCGACTCTGAAATAATACGTACGCTTTAACAATATCACAATTCTGGCAATTGATTTTTTAAATAACAGCTAGAGGGTATATTAACATGACATTTTGCGGCATTTATGCTAGAGTTATATAGAAGCGTGGTAGGATTACATTAAGATGTCTTGTGTTGATTGTACTAGGTACCTATGAATGAGAAGTACCTACGATTACATATATCTTATAAATTTAACTTAATTATACACGCCTTTTGTTTAACGAAAATTTTGATGTGAATTATTATTTATTTATGATATAAAGTAGTGTAAGAACTGAACAATGACAAAAAAATAATGTATAAGTACTTAGACAACGCCACGATTTAGATACATTGCCAAATAAAGCACCAAAATGAACTTTTCAATTGGTTTCAAAAGACTCGCTATGTATTTCATTCATCCCCAACTTTAGCGAGAAAATAAAAAATGTCTTAAAAGATATTTAAATCTGAAAGAAAGCGGATAAAAATATCTTGCGATGTGAAGATTTATTACCAGCACTTCATTTACTCACAGTTTACCCAGAACGTAGCAGAATTATATTAAGTGTGGTCCAAGGCAGAGTTTCATACAACTTTCGTATCCATTTTTATTCATTCCATAGCGAAATCAACATTTGTAGAAAGCGTTGATGTGGGCGTGGGGCGACCCGTATTAAAATATTTTAAGCAGGCTATGAATATGCAAAGACACGGCGCTCGACGGCGGCGGTTAACGATTTGCACGTTTTTGGACCACTTGCTAATTGCAAATGTGAACGAACACTTATGGCAAATGTAATTGCTTTCACTGATACCAGATCAGATAGAAACACAATGTTTGATTTTGCCTCGCTACAGCCCCCTGTAACTGAAAACTAATTTACTTTCATCGGATAGCCGGACTGCGCTAATTTAATTTCGTCTGCGATTAAAAAGTAACTGCGGGTTTCATTTATTTTAATGTTCTTTGACAAAAATGTTCAGTTGAAATAAAATTTTATTTTTCAATTATAGTTATCGCTGATCTCAGCGACTATTTTTCTTAACGGTACCTAAGTTTCTATTTCTATAAAACTACCCTGTCATTTTATTTTATCCATCGTAACATATTAGACATCTAGGTAGAGCTTTGTACGCTCAAAGACGTCTGAGTGTAAAAGAAAATCCATTTGGAATATGAAGGCTACATGACCTGTAGGTGATCCCTTGGGAGGCTCACAAACCCCGCATTACCACTTACCTATATCTCTCGAGATATTTTCAAATTTTCAGCTCCAAGGAGGCTTACGATACATTTCAACGTCATGTTTGAAAAGGATTCTCCAAAGTTATTCATACCAGTCGAAGTAATAAAGTAACTAAGTGGCTCTCAATGCTTTTTTTGAGCTTACATTCGAAATGGTATCTTTAGCTCCACAAAGATATAAAGACGATCAATATAAGTGATTATAAAATGCCAATTTAATGCTTATTATGTGATACAAAAAATGTAAAACGATCGGTGGACTAATGTGTACGTGCATGCACTTAATTGCACTTTTAAACTAACAGCTAAACACAATTTGCAAGTTTAAAAAAGCAAACAACCAGCACTTTCCTGCCACAATTACTCGCGGTAATTGTTTCTTTTTACAATATCTTCTATTCAATTTATATAAACTGGAGTGAGTGGTTGACGCGCACTGTAAAGTGGAAGTTGCTTAACAAGATCAAGCACAAAGTGCGATACGCTGTACGATTAGCAGCTTGTTGCGAGGAGCTGGCTTCTCTCGGCCTTTTCAAGTGTGATTAAGGTTGGATTGAGGCAAGGAACGGACGTATCTATTCAATTAATGCTACTCCAGACCCAGGTTGGCCAGTCCCTCAATTTATATTGCTTCGACTCTGAAAATTACCCTTATTTGTACGTACGAGTACGTACGCCTCCTCAGGCCACGGGCGGTCGTGACTGTGTGCCAACAGATTGAAATATTGCCTCTCGAAACGTTTAGCTTGAGAACATCATTTTCAAAAGAATATATAAAAAGCAAATAAAGTATTTTTTCATGCAGCTTCCGATTGGCAATTGAGGACAAGAATTAAGGTTTAATTGGGGTTAAGAAGTATTTTTCTATACAGTGGGATTACAATCAAGACTAAAACCATATCTCCAATTTTTTTCTAATGGCATGCTAGTCTGTTGAGATAATAAAGTATAATTACTAACACCATTGAACAATATAACTACAACACATAACACTACACCATAGAACTCGTCAATTAATCGTGCCATTCGATATAGTAATGTCACACAACACACAAGTAACTCAGCCGTAATAACTACATACACTATATTTGCAGCTAATGACGATCACCGACAGACGCCACATCCGAGCCGTATGGCCCGACCCCCGAGTAGTTCCGAGGTCGAGGGATTACAGAGCATAGCAAAGCGCCAATAATGGCTGTCTTCGAACATCAATACAGATGCGGATTTGTAGTCATGCTTCGAGGGAAACTCACTTTGGATTATAGTCTTAAGGTACGGTACGGTACGTACTTCTACAAGGTTTAACATGAATTGGGAATCACTGTTTGTATTGTTGGGAGATACGATCATATTTAGCTTGATTTTAAATACAAATTGTAAGTTTCATAGGACTTTTGTTTTTTGTTTGTTTATCACTAATCGTTACCTACCGTGACTACTACTACTACTGCTGCCACTATTACTTCAATCCTTCGATATTAATTGAAATAAGACGAAGGGCTAGTGATGTCAAGTTCCGAGGATTGGCTCTCAAAAGAGCCTTTACCTATAAGATACCCATATCGATTTTCCTCAAAGGGTCCTGAGAAAGACAAGAAAGTCAAAGGAGTCACCTAGACTGTGCGTAACCGAGTGTTAGGTGTACAGGATCCACCGGAATGTTTTTGGGGGATTGAGTGCCGCGGGGAGGTCAAAAATGGACGAACCCAAAATTATGATGACATCATTTCAGCCGACAGACGTTCACTGCTGGACATTAGCCCCCAAGGAATGCCACAACGACTGGCACTGCTCTGCCCTCAGCCAGGGAACACTGGCGACTTTCAGCAGATCTTCGCTCACCACCCATATATCTTACCCAGGTGAGATTTCTTACAGATAGAGTGAACTAGAGTTAACTATCGATTATATTAAACACTGTTGAAATGGACTACAAAATCGCACGCGTAGTTCATAGCAAATTCCGTAAATAGCGTTTAAAATGTATAAAAATGTTTCAGCATTTTATGAAATACCGGAAAAATATTTCGCTGAAATAGCTTTTCGAAAACACTATTAAATATAGTGATAGATATAAAATTTGAACACGAGAAGCAATCTGAGCAAATGGACGCCGCTTAGCAGGCCATTTTGCCATTTCGATGCATTTCCGCTTGGAAATTACTGTCATTTGTTGAAAGAGGGACGAATACCGCTAAACCGGTCATGGAGCTGTTCATTAATCAAACAAAGAAACAATGTATTGTACAATGTGTTTGTTGAATATTTTACATCGCTTTACGCTAATTCCGGAGTTCAAACGAATCACATTTATAAGTGGATTATTTAATGAGTTCTCTAATCCTCGCGTGTCGGAAAAGTCATCAGAAGAAAAGGCTTAGATAGGTAATATGAAGGGCTAGACGAACCCTTCGGTACCGTGATACGATTCCTGTAAGTTTATATTGACAGAACGTCTTTACATATTTCCGACTAAACTAGCACTGACTTTTCCTAAACAAAAATCCTAACAAAATATTTGACACCTCATTCTAAACTTGCTTGAATGTTCGAATGGAAGCCGCGCTAAATTATAGCCAGCCGGTATATATATATCTACATAGGGTTGACTTTGGCGGACAACCTTTACAGTACCTATTTTGATAGCTACATAGTTACTGGTAAATCCTTACTATATATCAAACCAATACTGTGTTGCTTTCACTCCGTTTGATTACATATTAAGCTAAATAAGAAAATGATATCGTATTAATTACTCACGCCCTACATTTAAACGCATAGTCTAAATAAGCAGGTAGCTATAATATTCATTGAACCATGTTCTTAAAATTCAGGCACGTTTCCAAACTGAAGATTGAGCCTAAACTATTCTATTCAGTGGTATAACTAGAACGGGGCTAAAGGTCAACGGGCAACAAAATCGTCCGTACTCCACTTGAAAACTAAAAGTAATTTGGATTTTTGCGATACGCGTCTACGATGGGGTGGGGGTGGTAAATAGGACACGGACTCGCGGACAGTTTCCTTGAGACACTGGGACAGGAAGCACGTTTCCCGAGCCAAAAAATGTAAATGAGGTTGAGGTTCCAACAAACAAAGAATTTGGGTATATCCAGTTGTAATGTAACTTCTAAGAAAATGATGTATTCTTTTAGAATAATATAAAAGTAAATAAAACATTATTAAAAAAATGTGATTGGTATTCAAAAGATAGGTTCATACATGTTTTATTCACGTCATTTTAAATAAACACCCCCGGCTGTATAAGATTGTGCCGAGCGGCAAATCTTGCTGAAACTGTCTATAAATCTGACCATAAAAGTAAATCCCTGCAATCAAATCGCGAACAGCGAAAAAAGTAAGGTTGTTTGTTGCTATCTCTGGGAACATACATGAAAATAGCTGAGGAACTATTTCGTAGCCGGATAAAAAGGTTCTCAGACCATGAATATAAATATGTACGGTGCGGCCTGATGTCGCTTAACTGCGCTGTAGGGCTGCGAAGCGCGTTAACGCTAACAGCTATTATTTCAGCTCACTTCGTTCCAATATACCGTTCATTTTTATATGTCTGGACCCTCATTATTAAGTCATCTCGCAAAAAAAAATGTAAAGGTAACAAAAATATTTGGTAGACTTTACGCGCTTGTATAATTTAATGTAATTATTTCTTAAAGTGGGCAAATATGGTTATATAAACTCAATTTGTGTCAAAATCGAAACATCCTTAGTGGAAGTGAGTATTCAAAGTGAATTGAAAGTGGGGAGTGTTTTTGAAATCTATTTGTGCGCAACCCTACAAGCCTACGGGGGCAAATAGCAAGTGTATAAAGGTTATAAAAATGCAAGAAGCCGGAAATGAATACGCGGGTGCAACGTACTCGAGTACGTAGTACGTAGTGTAGCGTGCCACAGCCCGCCGCGGACGTGGGGACACGGACTCTCATCAAAAATAAAGGAAGTGCACCTACTATTTCACACAAATTGGATTGTTTGAAATGTCACGTTTTTAACTTGCTCGTTAAAATACGGAAGTGCATCCATCTTCAGCTTTCACCTGAAATCAGATATGTTTGCTACATGAATTTTATGCAGTCTCTAAATATTACTCGTGGATACTTTTATTTGATAGAACGTACACGCAACCAGCGCTTATGGAACAACAAGTATTCAAGAATGTTTGACATTGGTTAGAATACTTCTGCGTATAAAGTATTAATGTAAAAATGCATTGCTATTTCTAAACAGCTATGCATTGAATTTTTTTATTCTTGTGTTTCGTCCTTTACTCTATTACAAGGAAAAACAAATTATATGTAAACACACAACAAAATAAAAACGAGTGCTTGAAAGCTTTGAGTTCGACTTGTTGATTCTCAGCACAGCAGGTATATTTTTCTGCGAAGTTAATCATTATTTTACAAACTCATTATAACAACAGGAACCGACAAATAGTTGTAAATGTGATAAGTAAAGCGTTGTATTACTTGTACAGCACTGCTTACAGACGCCAAAAGAGGTGTTTGTTAGATTTATTACCTACCATTTCGATTTGTTTACTCAGTTGTTCAGATCCAATTACTTGGCACTGTTTCTGTACTTAATTAAAGGGACGCTTGATTACTCGCCCGCTGTGGGGCTTTGTATAATTGCTATTGTTTAGCAAATGAAGACAAATGAAACTTTAATTTAATGACATTGTCTCATTCAGACGCACGAGAAAAGAAGTCCTGTGTTCGCGCTCAACAACCTCATTTCAAGTTTAAATTAGGTACTGTTCTGATGCACCGCCAAATGTAACTAGCCCTGTTATTGTTTACCTGAACGATCATAATATTTATTTACTGTTATAACTATATTATTATAACTTATTCAGTTATAACCTATTTAGTTTTGCCTTTAGTCGATTCGTACGAATTTACTCGCTCGAAACGTGAGAGTTGTCACTTTTACATAATATTATAGTTTCTATAGTGCGACTCGCATGAAGTTTAAATTTGTGGGCGAGTCGACAACTTTAAAAATATGTATTAGGCAATTGGCGCCAATAGAGAAAATAAATTAAAAGGGACGATTCGCGTGAATCGAGTAAGCCAAAGTTTCATACCATTGTGGAATAAAATAACAAAAAACTTTAATAAGTTTTCTAATCTTCCGATATTCAAATTCAAATGAAGCTAACTAAACAAGTTCACTATTTGTTTTCGTAGACTTTCTAAATCCCTATTTAATAATGAATCCACAAAAATAAATGTCTGGGAGAGCAAACAAGTTTCGAAAAATCTCATTACAGTTCAGGACTGAACTTAGCACTCCCATGCGAGCACTGAACCGACTGCTCGGAAACAAAGGCTATAAAAAATGCAATTTTATTTAAATTTTATAGACTTGCAATTGAAATCGTTGTTTAATTGCGATACATGCGATGTTGCCGTCAATTTTTAATGCTATTTGCTTCGTTGCATCGATAAATTTCGATGTATCATGCAAGAGCTGGTAAAAGCGCTTTGGAAGCAGATATAAAAGGATTCAACCACCATCCTACTAATAATATTATAAGCGCGAAAGTTTGTATGGATGGATGGATGTTTGTTACTCTTTCACGCAAAAACTACTGAACGGATTTGTGAAATTTGTGTGATGAAATTTGGCACACAGATAGTTTATAACCAGGATTAATACATAGGATAGTTTTTATCCCGATAGGTATTCTCACGGGAGCGAAACTTATGCGGGTGAAACCGCGGGGCGCAGCTAGTTTATAAATACAATTCTAGATAGGTAGGTAAGTTAAAGTAGATGTTTAAGTTCTCACAGGTAATTAAATTCGTAATTATTTTTTCTTAGAATTCCTAGCTTGAACCCATCGGGCCGTAAAAGCCACGATCTAATGTTAACCTTATCTACATTTAATGGTACAATGACAACACGCTTGAGTGCCTCCAAATGAGAATAGTTGTAAAGGGTACTTTAATTACCTAGCGTTCTTAGTTATTTGTTTGCGCCGGTCTCAAGGTTCTGCTCCCGTAGGGGCGGTAACTCGATTCGCCATCCGTCGGTGAGTGAGTGGCATACTTTTAATTGGCCGTAACTGCGTTTGCCTGCAACCGTTATTGAATTACCAGCAGAACAGCGCTTGGGGTTGTGGAGTTACTAAATAACGTTTTCAACTTCCATGAAATTGATATTTTTATCGATGAACTTTTAAAATATACTTTTTTTAATATTATATTGCTTGGAATTTGGAAGCAACGAAAAATTTTAAAACTTTTTAAACTACGTAAAATAATGTAATCAAAAAATTAAAATGTAATTTAATTACATTTTTTCTTAACTTTGTAAAGAAACCCTTGATCCAATATACTAAATCTTCAATCAAAAACAAGATTGTTCAAAACATGCTTCGCGTGCCTTCAAACATATGATGAATTTAAGGAAAGCGAAGAAAATGTATTTCAGAACCGTAGGCGGCCCACTTCTAGGTTTTCTCTTCTTCCTCAACTAACAGCACCTAAGTACCTACTCGTAGTGTGTATCTACTACGAACACAGAAACAGTATGTTCTTTTCATAATAATATGGACCTGATAGGGACACTGCAAGGTTTGTTACAAATAGTTACAATGTAGGTATAATTTAAATATTTTCACATTGCTTTATAAACTTCTATTCGTATCGTTTTACTGCACCAAACGCCATGACACGAAGACTCCCCTTTATGCTACATGCCCAATCAAAACACCGCTACTCTAATCAAAGACTTTCTTAAGAAAAAGGTAAATGGGCAGCCCTAGCATAAAACTTAGTCAACAACACTCGAAACCCAAGTACCGACGATATTTTTGAGTCGTTCCGATAATCTAGTTGCATGAGACCGCTGTCTATAACTCGAGCGATGGAGCGGCACAACTCGCTTAGCGCTAACGGGGGCATACGCTGAAGCGGGAGCAGCGTCGCTTCTATCGGACATCGGTCATTGTGTTACAGGATTCGCTCAGGCAGGCTCGCGGTAATTACATCAGGGAATACGCTCCTACAGACAGCTACGTCGCACTCCTTGTTTTTACTCGAAACTGCTACCTATGAACGAGGCAACTGGTAACTATGAGTAAATACTGGCTGTTACTTGGCGCGGCTTACAGTTTGCACAGTTAGCGGGTATTGGAGACGCGTAGCCTACTTCAGTAATAGGGTTTAGGTGCTCAGCGTTTTCCTGGTATCGGTGTTTGCATTTAAGACGTTAATTGCATTTAAATATAAACGCCCGACTATGAGCACTCTACTTGCTTGAGTTTTTAAACGTTACTCCGCGTTGTGATTTCTTCTACCTATACATATGATATCAGAGGTGTGTTCAAATTATGCTTGCATACCAATTTTTGCGACGCCTCTATTACTAGTATATTGTATTCATGATTTCAAATATTCGTTGTCAAATTAGCTGCCGTCACGTTAAATCCTCGAAATATTATGAAACTCGCGCGCTACATAGGTAAGTAAGTATTCAGCATTTCCTGGCTTTCCTTGCAATGTCCAGAATAATATACATACATAATGAGTAAAACTTGATAAATGTGAACACATTTCGTAATTTATGGTCTGCGTAGGTCCAATGAAGCATTTTGAACGAAGGGTTTGTATTGGTTAATAAAGTACAAAAACTGTATCGTAGAAATAATAATAGGCACTGGTAGTAGGTAGATAGATAGATACTATATATCAAATTACAAACACAATTAAAATAACACCGCAAAAACCTCACCAAAAATTAATCATAAAAATAAAATGAAGCCACTAAATAAATGCATAGACCGACCAAACAGGCACATAATAAAAAGTGAAATTACTGGGGCACGGACAGGGAGCGTTTTCCGGGTTTCCGACATCAACACATAATTCAGCCAAGATTAAATGCCTCTTGGACTTGCCGCCGGAAGGCCACAGCTCCATTAGACAAGCGGGGCCTGTAAACTTGGACCTCTTTCACAAATACCTACCACTATCAACAAAATGTGGACAGGCAATCTCCGGCCATTACTTTTACTACTCGTTCCTAGCTCTAATTCAAATTTTACGATTATTTTTCGACGCCATTTTGTAGACCTTTGTACACAGCTGTAAAACGTTTAATTTTTATTTGTCAGCTTAAAAGCATGAAAGAGCTGTGGATGGTTTTGCCATTTAGTGAAAAGCTCGTTGTTTTGTTTGCTAACATACACAGGGTACACAATGAGCTTGGCGCAAACTCAACTGTTTTAGTGTTTAGTCAACAGCAGCTACTCAGAGTGACACTTGAGGTTTATTTTTATAACGGGGTTCAGTATGACAGTCGAATGGAAAAGTGAAACGGTTAATAATTTTACAAAATGCGTTTATCATTACATTAGTAAATGATCTAAAGATTTCTAAATAGGTACTAAGACTTGAGTTTCTAGAGTCAGTGCTTACAAGTTCTGTATCATCTCTCAACGTTAATTTTCAGCTGACTTATTTACCTAAAACTACTTACCTGCGTGCATGCTAACAAACTTAAGTTTCTATAATCCTATAGCAGATTGACTATTAAAGCATATAAACACTACAAAAGCTACACGTTGAAAGCTCAAATTGCCTATAGACACCATACGGAACATCAAAGACAAACGAACAAATAAGTGTGTCTGTCGGATGTTGCCGGGTTGTGGCCATTCACAGTGTGCACCGCTCCGCCATGCTGGACCATTCAAGTTGATGGGGCCCAGTTGTCCCCCCAACTTGGGACCGCATACAAAATCAATGGCTAGCATTTGCCCCGCAAGACTGAATTGTTTCAAAATCATCCCTAGTAAGCAGATATCTATCGCCAGACAATTTATTAGACGTCAAGTTGCTGCATTTATTGGTTTCACGTTCTTTTGATAAATGGGTTGTCAGTTAAAGGTTATGCCGCGATACCAAGAGGGAAGTATTAGATGAAAAGCTATAAAACATTCGTAAATTAAAAAAGGAAACCTTGGCGTGATGACTTAGATGCGTTTTTGGGAGATTGGCTGGAGAAGGCCACACACAAGGAACAATGAAAAGCTACTGGGGAGGGAAAAAACCAGGGTAGAACTTTGCCCAGCAGTGGGACAACACAGGTTAATTAAAAAGAAAATAGTCTACTAGAAATTCACATAACGTTTTTGTTGTGTAATGCCTGCCAAAAGCCAACCTACCTAGCGAACACCTATCTAGCTACCTAAGTTTTGTTGTGTATGCTACCTGTAAAAAGTTGTGAATAGTTTTGGCTCATTTATTTTACTAAAATGTAAACAATTTGCAGGTTGAGAAAAGTTGCAAGCTCAACTAATGCTCTCGGTGCATATCGTAGACATTACTTTAGGGCACCTAGTTTCCAGTCTACCTTCTTAGCTCTTCTATCTTTTGCAGGCAAGCATTTTGTTGCACTTTCGTTGCCGTAAAAAATATGCAAAGTTCTTAAGCTTGAAAATTAAAACAAAATTACTCTTAGCTCACTTTGTTTTCATGTAGTACAGTTTAGAAAGATAAACTTTATTTACAAGAGTAATTTTATAACAGTAAAGTTACCTAATTAGAAATTGTTCGGTTAATAATTTGAGCGATTGATGTGATAACGCAATTAAAGCAATTATGACTATCGCGTTATAATCTGATTATTATTAGTAGCGAAATTATATTTGCTACTTCAGTAGATAACTAGTTAATTTAACTACTTATTAATTTGTGTTAATACCTACCTAAGTAAAGGTGATGTGACATAGGTTCCTAGTATCATAAATTTATCAGGCTGCCTATTTAAAAACCAAATAGTTCACTTAGATTTTTTTCTTGTGTTATTTTTCTTTACACGCCTAAAACATATAGGTTTTCTTCCGAATTTATCATTACATCCTTTATTTCATTAAATATATATAAATATAAATAACGAATTATTTACACTAGGTACTAAATTAAATGACAATCTAACTAACTAAATAAATAAATACAAAAACAAAGTTTATCAAAAATAAAAATCTAATGTTATTGTATAAAACGGTAGGTATGTTCACTTCCAGTCCAGGTAAGTCTGAAAGAAAATCTATGCTTTTGACGGTAACGTTCTAAGATCATGACGTATAAACAGGCTTTTATTGCAAACTTATCTTAAATAAGAGCTTTTAATCTCACAAGCCGGATGGAAATTTACATAGAAACAAAAAACCAATTACAAGTTCCCGTCACATGGGTAATGGCGGAGTATTTCTCCTGGGGCGGTTTGATTCCGCAACGTTCGGATATTACACGTTTTATTTCGTATTTCTAATGTATGACTGTGTGTGTGGTTACAAGTAGGTAGGCGGGGCTTTTCTTTTTAATTTGGATCCATCATGTGGAGTTGAGAAATAGGAGTGGCAGTACTCAGAGAAGGTAAAATAAAAGATTTAAGTATAATATAGCAGAATAAAGGTAATTTGGCAAAGTATGCTGTGTGTTTCCTTCTCACGCGTATTAATTCATAGACTCTCAAAACTGTCTCTCAGCTTGTCATATAATGACTTTTCTGCCAAACGGTATATTTTTTCAATCGTATTCTACTAGGAAGTACCTAGTAGAATACGATTGAAAAAATATACCGTTACATAGTATCTGAATAAAAGGTACCTGGCTGTCTATTGGATAAATATCTCCACTCGTGCGAAATAGAAGCCACAGCTGTTTACATATACGCAAAACGAAAGGAAACGTATGATACGATTTACCTGTAACAATAACATTATAGTCTAGACACAAAATGAGGTACCATTGTACCAAGTTATTAGCTGGAAACTACACCGCTATGATAACGTCGGGCGAGTTTTATTGGCACATTGTTATTGGTAGCAGCCAGCACATGACAGGCTCCGTAGGTTTAATAAGACGGGTAATGGACACCACTGAAGTTTCCTCATCCAAGTTTGCGACAAGCCGCATCAAATAGTGCCTGAAAGCGTTCCAACCAAAATCCATGAGCGTAGGTGCCAATACAGCTATGGAGAATTAATTAATACGTTCGCTTCACTATCGTAGTTGTTCGTTTTAGGTGTTTTGTAAGCAAAATTGAGAATTTAGTTTTCCGGTTATGTTTATAAATATGTATTTTCGTAGATTTTCATAGTAGCGGTTTTTGTGACAGTTGAAAATATGGTGTAGCATAGTTTAACACTGTAAAACAAACAAACTACGGGCGTAATTTGTTTTAAAGAAATATGTAAATATGAAATTGGAAAACCAATATATTTTTGGTTTGTATTTATTAATTTGAATTTGTAATAGTAAACCTTAATAGCGGAGCGTTTTATACACTATTTGCGCTTGTGAAATTTTAATGAATAGGGGGCTTAAAATCTACATAATCAAAACAGGAGACAAGCAACATTCTGTTTTCATACTTTAAGTAATATTTCACTGCGAGTCGGAACTTTTTCTTCGTAGACACGTATTGATTTATTTGAGCAATTTGTATTCTAGACGCATCCTTAATATTTTAGGGTTGTGATATAATTGGATGTGCAGCGGCTGCATTTGAACGCAGCCTTAAGTCTTGGCAGGCCGCCATGACTCTGCATAATTTAATGTTCCACTAATAAATACATTACATTTAGAGTCAAGCTTTTCTTTTTCAAACAGGCTTGTAATATTCAAAGTTGAGTTAGGTCAAGTGGGTGAAGATGAGTTAAATCAGAACAATGTAGATCATGTTAGTACAGGGGCACAGCATAATCAGCCTGTAACGTTTCCACTGCTGGACACAAGCCTTCTCCCACCACGCGGGCCCGGTGCGGGTTGGTAGATATCGCATGTTTTCGAATTTTTGGTTCTAGGACATGCCTGTTTCCTCACGATGTTTGCCTTCGCCGTTTTGAGAGCAGTGGCGATGCAATCATTTACACGAAGTAAAGCGCCTGTCTGGGTTCGAACTCACAACTCTTAAGTCGCAGCCGTTACCACTGGGCCACGACTAGAGAAATATATCCTACATTTTGCTTTGAGCTCAGATCAGTATCGTATAGTATGTATGTATGTAATAATCAATTAATTGATGCAACGTATATCATTACTCGATACGGTAATGCAACAGTACATATTTAATTCGCTAAATTATTCAGTCATGTCCGTGAAAATTAACCGATCAAATAGCGCATCACATTATTTGTGAAAGCTTATTATTATGCATGCTGAAATAATGAACCACGTGCCACCCTTTGTGTGCCTTCAGCTTATTAATAAACAACAACCGGCCTACATTTTTTATCTACATAAGTAGGTACTAGGTAATAATATTATTGTACCACGGCACCTACAAACTTCATTATTTCTTCAAGCAGCATAATTTCAAGACATATTGCTAAATGAACCTCACATCTGCCAAAATGTATGCCAGTAAATCTATTATGTATAACAATTTTAATTAAATTCGAATGTGGCATGAATTTTCCACATCCACAGTTAGAGCTTTAATTGAAATTTGTTGGTTCACCGAAACGATTACCGAGCAATTGATATTTTAATTGTTTATGCAAATAACACACCAAGTAGATGTACCCACATTTGCATAAACTCTACTCACGACACATCTTTTAAAGTAGCTTCGCCATCTTAATTCACTTTTAATATTCCGTCTACAAAAATAAAAGTCCCCGGATTCCTTTCATTGTAATTCTATTTCTCAAAGATGACTTCTTATAACGCAGGAGTAACAGGCAAACTGAATTGATTTCAATATTCCCTCTACACTTTTCCTTTAGATATTTTTCGTTCCTGTTCTACATTTTACATAAACTAATTTCCTTGGCAATATTGGTCTTGCGACAGTTCTGTAGGCACGGGCGCGCGGGCGCCTCCCTCAAAAAGAAACTCGTCGAGTCGGGCCTTCGACGACCAAATCAAATCACTCGACCTTATCGATCACCCCGAGAAAACTTAAAACTAAATTTATTTGCGTATCTGTAGACACAGTTGTCGGTAAAAGTTGACGTGTACATCGATTTTTATAGAGTGAAAGCTACAACGGTAACGTAGGTAAGATATTAATCCAATAGTGCTGCTGATTTAACGCAATTGCTGAGGTTGCATCCCCTTCGCAGACCCACAGGGCCAGTCACCCTTCACCGAAGGGGAAACGTTAATACGAGGATATGAGAATTTACTGTTTAATACAGCTGCAGGCCAATTTGTTAATATTTTCATTCAATCCACTTAAAAGCATGGTTGTATGTAAATTTTATACGTAAACACGATATCATGTGTCTGTAGCGGCGATGTAAACGCTGAATGTTTTAGACAAATTGAAAAGCTAACTGGAAAATGATTTATAGTACATAGTACAATATACAATGAGTACCAGTGGTGGCAGTGGTAATACACTTTTGTGTATTATTGAAGAGGCCATAAATTGTGGTTGGCATGTAAACACGGGAATGTTGGGTGCAGCGTTTGATGTGGTCGGCGCGGGCTAGCGCGCCCTTTATCAATTACGGCTAAACAAGAAAAATGACCGTCCGTAAGCCTACACAAGGCTAATTAAAGCAAGTAGGTAAATTTCGGCAAGAGCCGGTGTCATCCCCGCACCCCATCCACCCGCGAGCCGTGTTCATCCCTCTCGGAACAGGTGGTTAAACTTTTGCGTAATTTCATTAAGAGAGGCGTATATTTTGATCAACACGCAAAAAATCCACTTTTTATAAGCTTCGGCGTCCAGCCTGTCTTACACCCGTGATTAATTTTAATTATATCCACTAATTTAATTTTTTAATGGAGACATTAAAATATCTTTATGTTTCTTGGCTCTCCTAAAGATTTTAAATGTGACATTATTTATTTTTTATCGTGGGGTGACAGTGTCTGTACCTACAGTATTTCAAAACATCAATAAATCATTCACGCTAGATTAAATAGTAGTTGACCTCTCCCTCCGAGGAGCAAACACCATTACGGGTAGTTTAGGGGTGTTCTTGAGAGAAAAATCGCACTAGCTAGGTATAGTAAACGCCTTGGTTTTAGAGTCGTATACATAAGGAATAATTTATAAGACTTTCCCCATGAGTTATGTATGGTGAGTTTAAAATGATGTTTAAGTATTTTGTAACATACTGCTATATTCTAAAGGGGCTTGTGGCTAAGTAATACCAGCCGCACGGGTCGATCGATCAGGTTAAGCTTCGCTTGCCGCGGTTCGTCCGTCGATGGGTGACCATCTTTACATATCACGACCCCGTGCCTCGGAAAGCACGTCATACGTGGATCTTTGGCAGTCGTTACGGCCGTCAGAAGCCCAAAACTCTGACAACCAGTCTTACCAAGGGATATCGTATTACTCAGTCGGTAACTGGGTTGTGGAGTTCAGATAGGATACTAGTATTAAGCTGCACCCTGTGAGACTGGATGCCGACCCTAAGATAGTTAGGAAAAGGCCAGGCAGACTAAGACTGACATATACTAGCCATAGTTTCAGAAGTTAGGTAAGTCGTTTAAAAGCTATTGTAATAAGTAAACTCAATTAAGTTAAAATTATGCACTGAAACTCATTCAATATCATTTCATCATATTAATTTGATATCTTTGAACTACTCAAATTGGCAAACTGATACAAACAAACTTCACCAAGTCAAGCCAATAAGTTTGGCCAATACATCCGCCAACATTTCATCAGATATTAATATGCCAACCGTGAGATATGCGCACCTATGCCTCAGGAATATGATAATAAGTCGTATACTAATATTTCAACTTCCACAGGGTTTTGTAAGGCGTCTATATACATAAATATATGGGCATTATTCGCGTTATTTCATTCAGCTGAACGAAATAGAAGTGACATGTATAGATAATGTATGATCAGGTACAACAACGTATATTATGTAAATGAGCCTAACTTTGGGCTTTTGGTCTGAATCTGAATGTTTTATTGGCCTGCCAAATAAAATAGAATTATGAGTATTTATTACCATTCCAAGACTTTTTATACTTCCTTTTGTTTATAGGATACCTACAGGTTACCTACCTAGGTACCTACTCGAACAGCACCAACAATATCTATACATTTAAAATAAAAGCATGATACTACTCATGCAGGTACATACCTAACTGACGAAATGTGGATGTAGGTACTATAGATACACCTGTACCTAACCCTTCAGGGATTACAGGCGTGATGAGACCATTCAAATTAGGTATTTAAATTAATTTTATCATTAACAACTATCATAACAAGCTTCATTTCAGTTAACTTTATTACTCCCATAAGCTTCACAAAGTTTTAACATCGCATGTTTCACTTTCATATCCCGGACATCATGCATTAACGTCTATCTGTCGGCCTATTAAAAACGTTGCCTTGACATGACATAAAACGTTGATTATTCTCACAATTTCATTCAGCAAAATTTATGCAATTAGAGTATCCATGACATGAGATTTCGCAGTAAATCGGGCGACATTAGAGGTTCGCATCGACCTTAGTATACATACGTACCAAGACCAACACGAGCCTCGGGTGGATTAAAACTTTCTCATAATGGATTTCAGGCTCAACCTAATGAAATATTAGCTCGTAAAATTCATAATAGATAAGTGTGTTACCGAAAATAGCGCATCTGATTATCCTAAACCGTTCAAGATTTGAAACGCGACTTAGGTGTGACTTTGTCGAGCTGGCGGCGCGTGGGTAGGTGTATGTACCTACACGTTAATTTCTCTGCACTATCACCTACTTTGCATCATAATCGAATTTCCACAAAGTAAAACAAAATCTCGTAGTCACATTAATATTCAGCGATAGGGCCCGACGCATCGCCGCCGGATTGACGTTTAACATGCAAATTGCAATCTGAAAATCTAGCGAAATTGTGTGCCACTAAATATTTTCGACATTATTAATTCAGGACACAGTTGTTTGAATCGGCAGCTAGAATATAATTTAAATGTTAAACGAATTTGTGCCACTAACGCTAAATTAGACTGGGGCGCTAGCCGCCGGGAATTTAATCGGACAGGTGAATCTACGAAACATACATTTATTCATTTTGGTTTTGCGTTCGTTTTGAATGTTTTGAGTCATATTGTCTAGTTCATCTTCTCGGTTCCGGTTTCAGATAATTTTATTTGAAGTGCAACCTGCATTGTATTCATCAGTATTCACCGAACCAATAAGGATCAAATTGCCATAGCCTAAATACTACTCGGGAAACCCTAATCCCGGGAGATACTCTTAGCTGACACACCTATCTATTTCTAAATGAGTACCCAAAAGACAAAAAGCCCGCCCAAATGCAATACATTTTAGCAGATAGCCACGAGACAGCGGGTCATTCTAAAAGTGCGGAACGATTAAAGTGAAAGAGGGGAGACAAGACGCCTCAGCTGTACGCGGCCCAGTGATGGATACGAAGAATAAATCAGGTCGCAGCACTCGTCGGCGATGACCAGATGTGCCCCCCACTAATGTATTACCTCAGGTCATTCAGTACTTCCAAGTTATTGCCCGTACGCCACGTAACTCGTGTGACCTACCAAGCTCGTAAGTCTGGAGATTTAATATTTCTTTAGGCTTATTAAAGTTGTAGAATAGGTTAGACTTATTGTTCAGTAATGTTTTTGTCTGGATAAATAGAACTTTAAACTGAACTTATAATTTGGCTTTCTTAGAACCATGCAGTTTCATTAAAACATCTGTTGTGCATTTCACAAAAACGTGCTGAGGATCAAAATACTTTGTTGTAAGTTGTAATAGGCTTGCCTATTATAATTTTATGACTGAGATACATTCACATACTATCTTGTTATTAAATATTAAATCTCAAAATTACTGTCTACAATTAACGGATGTGTTTTATTATCACCATTAATCTGCATGTCTCCCCTTGGAGTCAGGAAATACCCCTTTAGGGTACACCCTAAAGTTAATTTCGTAAACCAAAACATAGACGTTCCCGTTCAGTGAATAATAAGACATCTCCCTGGTGACGAAATAATGCTCCAGATAATACTATTATTGCTCGCGATATCAATATGATAGATACTGTTATATACCTAGCGTTAAATTCACATCGGCTGGTCGGGAGATCGTGATAACAAAGGGATTGTATTGTATCTGAAAGGATTCGTTATTGAGCACTATTACGTTACAACATTGATACAGGACCTTTGTTGTAAGAAATTTGGTGTCGGTCTATTTAAGATTTTTGATCTATTCTATCTTGGTACTGAGAATTTTTTTCCCTTTTATCTCAGTTATTCATTTCAATGAGGCTTCCAGCAATGAAATCAATCAAATAGTCATATAGCATAGGTCGAATGATAAAATCAAGGTAGCATCAGTTTCCCGTCCGTACCCAAAGTGCCCTGATAACTAACACGGAACACCGGGAACACCCATCCCTATTGATCAAATCATCAAATTTCCGCCCCTTGCAATTGCAATCGTTCGCGAATTTGCAAGGGTTCTCCGGTTCTCTTGTGAGTTTATCGTATACAGAAATATTTGCTTTCAATTTTTCTTCCTTGTCTGAAAGTTGCTATTAGACATGACCATAATAAATACCTAGGTACTGTTTATCAACGCTAGAAATGACTTGAGTGGCCAAATTGCCAAATCCACATTTCACGCCAGCCCCAATGCCAAAATTACTCATAATAAACTACCGTTTATAGTATTAACCAACCAGCCAACTAGCCAACAAGCAAACAAGACGAGTAATCAAACTGATTAGGTGCCGCAGCATCGCATTTGATCATTGTACAACAATAACAGTCCAGCTACTGCACTCCATACACGAGATGCGAGCGAACAGGATGTTTGACAACAATGGCGACACCTATCGACAAATTTATATTCGTTAACCGCAGTTAACAAAAAGCCGCGGTATTTTCCCATCAGCTAACAATAAATAGGAGTTGGCTTCGACGGTAACGTAGAAATATAAACGGGAAATGATTCATTCCGAATTTCGACATATGCACGAATTGAAAGGTCGGCTGCGAGTGACGTATTTTTAATTACCTTCTACCGCGTCGTCGGATCGACTCCATATTGAATTTCTATAGTGGACAATAAATAAGTCGAGAGCCACCTCGGTCTCACGTTCCCTTTTAACTATCGGACCCGTGTGGGATACCGGTATCGTAATTAAAAGTCAAATCCATCTATGTATATTCTCTAACGTGTTACGAGTACCTACGTAATAAAACCTTTTTCAGCACTCAACGGCATTGGCAATCATATCATATCGATATCAACGTCGGAATTGAAATCGTAAATGAAACTGTATTGCTTCCGGTTCGAACGTGAAATTCAGTACTGGGCGTATTAGGTTTATAAAGGTGTGTTTAGGTAAAAAGTTAGGTATTTTAATTACCCCAATCTTGATCGATTCTCCGTGCTAGCTGATTGAATTTCCGGACGAGGCTATCTCTCGTATTTGCGGAGCGTTGCGGGCGGCGGCGGGCGCGCTCGCTCCGGCTCACTGGCCTGTGACGTCACGCCGTCGATTACATTTTTTATTATTTGCTACTGTAAACAGGTTGCTCATAAAGTCTACTCCTGTCTTTTTGTTGTGGCGTCCATGATTAAACGCGATATTAATAGAGTTTCCTTTTCGTCCTTTTTTCTGTTGTGTCTGGGTAGGTTACTTTTTATGCTATGTTTCATGTTCGTTACTTCTTATTTTTCATTTTCATGTGCTTTGTACAAATATGACAACCTAACAATACTACTTTTCCACAGTAAAGCTTATTTTAGATCTAAAGCTTGAATATACAGTGACTTGTAAGATAAGATAAGTTTATTCAGTGAGAGTATCACCTAAGATAACTAAGACGCCGCATCCACCTGGCCACTGATAACATCAGTCGACGAAAATCTAATTTCCTTGACTTGCAGCGGTCAGACGACAGTCTGAGACGCTCTGAGTATCTATCTAGCGATGTAGGAAGATGGGAGAGCAGAAACTCTTTGAGTATTTCACATGAGATATGGAAACATTTGTGGCTTTGATAATAAAAATGTGTCTGAGAAAGTTAAGAAAGTAAAGTTCATAAAGGCCAACTATGGTGAGCATAAACCTGAATACTGTCCCTGTAATAAGTAGTACTATAACTACACAGGTATCTACGTTCTATTCCTGCAACCTATTAAAATCACCGCTCAAAACATACCTACACGAACGCTCCACGATTGAGATACTCGAAACGAAACGTTAGCAACGTAACCGTATACTTCTGGGGTTCTATGATTGATGTGACGGGTAATAAGGCCCACAAGTATTGCAATTTGTTTACCCTTATCGCTTTAATATACTTTCGGTGCGCACAAAGACAGGTTCTCGTATCGTATTTTATACCGATCAACAATGCCGACCCCGACGTTCACCGATAATTGGAGAAAAAGTCCCCAAGGAGCCAATTTTGCTGACGCTGCTTGTAAAGCGGGTGGCATCCATACGAAGAAATAAATTATAAGCGATCCATCACTCTTGGCTGTTGACAAATATAGCGCAACGCATTTAATATCATAACAGGAAAAACTTAACCAATAAGTTTTTTCACCGGTCCGCGATAGCGTGATGGATTTGGTATTATTACTAAATTGGCCGTGCGGCTTGTTTTACGTACTTATTTTTAGCGATCGGCCATTAATTATTGTGTATGAAATACCTTTCAGTCATTTTTTACGTAACAGTTTTGGAAAATTGAATATGTAATGTATGCCCGTTTATTACAATTTATAACAAGCTCTTTATTTTTTTAATACTTATAAATTACGTTATTAATTTTTTTTATACTTATACGTTACGTTATTAATATTTTTAATACTTATACGTTACGTTATAATTTTTTTTAATACTTATACGTTACGTTATTAATATTTTTAATACTTATACGTTACGTTATTAATTTTTTTAATACTAATAATACGTTACGTTATTTATTAGAGGTGGTAGTGGTGGCCCAGTAGTACCGGCCGCGACTTACGAGTCGTAGGTTCGAACCCAGACAAGCGCTTTACTTTATGTGAAGGAAAACATCGTGAGGAAACCGGCATGTCCTAGAAGCAAAAATTCAAAGACACGTGATATTTACCGACTCCACCACCTCTCATAGAGAGGAGGCCTCTGTTCCAGCAGTGGGAAAATTATAGGATGATTATGCTACGTTATTTATTTATACAGCATTTTCTGTTCTTACGGTTGACACCAAACCGTGCACCAAGCCAATAACATTTAACTAAAAAAACTTCATTAAAACATCAAGCATAGATTTACTGTTGTACATAATTTAAATACAACATCAATACCCAACGTAGGTACCTATAATAATACCTGTGCCACGATACTTAAATAAGAACATTCTCGAGAACCTACTCACTACTTAATAACGCAGACTTCTAATAATGTAACAGTGGGTACTCAGACAACGTAGAACTTAATGAAATGTGAAAAAGTGTCAATTAGACCGTAGACTTCAATAAATATTAAAGGAGCCAGACAAAAGCAATGCCCGCAGAAGACAATATAAAGAATGAGATACAGTTATCATATAAGTACAATGTTATTACATCAAATAAACCTACGGTTCGGCCGTAGTATTATTAGAAGTACATATCCCTTTAATAAAATTAGATACACTCTCTTGAATAAATATGCCCCACACTCTTGAATGAAAATATTTGGTCAATAGAGGCAGCCAAAAATAACTGTTACATAAATTATGTTTAACAGTAAAACTGTATGTTTATAACAAGAGGTGGGGCCCAGTGGGGTAACTGCGTAACACGCTAACAGTAGGAATAGCTTTCGTATTGACAGTTCAACAAAATTCATTGCGTTATTGCCGTTGTTGAGCAGAAAAATTTTTCGAACATATGAATCGATGGATTAGCAATATCATTCAAAATTATTCTGATTGTGATTGATAGTGTGTTACACAATTAGGGTGCAGGAACCAAAAGCGATGACATTGAACTTGCCTAGATAGATAGATAAACCTAAAAAAATATTAAGTTCACACAAAAGACATAACACAACACACAAAAGTACAATTAAATTAAAATGACATGAATATATAAAAACAAGATGTCATCATACAAAAAATAAAACATGAAAACATACTTAAAGAAATTAAGTGACACTATGAAAAACTTTAAATCATAATTATGAATATACAAAGTGAGGTGCGCGTCTCAAGGTTGCACCACATCGGAGTCCAGCTTAGCTTGTGTCAGGGAAATGTACCTGACGCTGATATTTTGCTAGATCCCTGCAGTGACATACGGACGTCGAGCAGGTGAGATAGATTGGTGTTGTGACAAAGTGTTATGTGCGAAGTGAAATTTGTAAGTATGCCCGCAATTTAAATTATGTTTTCTACATTCAAGTTGTGCGTTAGGTAACGTTTTTGTTCGTTGATGTGTCGATTGTGTTTTGATTACTTGATTAATTATAAAGATATATGTATGTCGGAGTTACTCGTTTATTCAGAACGCCAGCGCCATCTCGTGGCGCTAGACAGAGTCTAGCCTGAGTTCGTGGAGGTAGATGAGAGCGACAGCTACTAGCACGGTGTGAGCAGAGCTCTCGCCATCATCGAAAAATTGGACATCGTACGAACAACATGTGCTTAGAAACTGTCTCGCGTTCCGTATCGTTGCGTTATGTACCTACAGTGTGTGATTCGCCAGTGTGACTAGCTTGTTCATAAATTATAATCTGATTTGAACTGCAAGCCGTTTTTCTATTGCGCTATAACCAACACTACCCATAGTACGCCCACAGTAATTAAAATATGCCTGATGTTAACGAGAGACAGACATACCTCCTCCGATATGTATAAGTTTATAATTTTATTATAATTATGGTGGCGTAGGTGCAAATAAAACAAACTATTTGGCTTAAGGCTGATTTTCCAACGCCAGATAATTTTATCAGAGGATTAGTTTTGAATTTTTGACCATTCTTCCATACAGCAACTGTCAGACGTCAATTTTTTCCACAGTTAAAAGTAATCTGTCGATTGAAAAATAGGCCCTAAACTAAATATGTTTACAATAAATAAATAAAGGTAAATAACATATTAACTAACAAAAGATACACAAATTAATTAATTACTTACTAAGTTTCTATACCCTTTGTTCACAGGATTGAGAACACGACTTACGTTAACTAGACAGATTAACTCGGTAAGATCACGACAGCCAGTTACATAATGGACGTGTTGGAAACCGTCATACCGTTTTTTCTGCGAGGCGATAAGGAACTGCCGTAGTCGAACTCTGAAGGTACTAAGACATTGACAATTGTATCTACCCAAATACACAAATATGTAATAAGAATCACTTTATCCTGTGGATCACCAGACAACTATTAAACACTATCTGACCCAGCGAACGTCGTACCGCCATATTTTTTTTTTCGCATTTTTTCTTTTAGTTTTCTTCTATAACCTTATCCTGACAATAACAAACACAAAAAATAAGAATTATCTAATTTGGTGCAGTCGATCGGAAGTTATGGGTGTACATACATTTCGGTGATTCATTTTATTTTTACATTTATTAATAACTAGCTGACCCGGCAAACGTTGTTTTGCCATATAAATTATTTCTAGCTGCCCGGCGCTATTTCGTTCTCGTGGTGTTCTACCCCCTACCCTACCCCTATCCTACTCCTACCCTACTCCTGCACTACTCCTACCCTACTCCTACCCTACACCTACCCTGCTTCTACCCTACTCCTAACCTGCTCCTACCCTACTCCCCTACTCCTGCCCTACTCCTAACCTACTCCTACACTACTCCTACCCTACTCCTATCCTACTCCTACCCTAGTTCTACCCTACTCCTAACCTACAACTACCCTACTCCTACCCTACTCCTACCCTACTTCTACCCTACTTCTACCCTACTCCTACACTACTCCTACCCTACTCCTAACCTACTCCTACACTACTCCTACCCTACTCCTATAAGTAAAACGCTGATAGATTGATAGAACCTAGCGGACCTGGCAGACGTCGTCCTGCCCGGTTGAGTCATCATATACCGACAGCGGCGCCACCTACCGGTCCAATTGTGTATACAAACCTTGTGCTGACAATAACAAACACAAAAAAAAATAATTATCTAATTTGGTGCAGTCGTTCGAAAGTTATGGGCGTACATACATTTCGAAGATCCATTTTTATTTATATATATAGATAGATACCGAAATCCGGGACAATTTTTGAATTGATACAAAGATTCAAACAACTGACATCCGTTTTGTCAATGTTTTGAAAATGAACAGTGGCAAATTCATCACTATAGTGACAAACTCATATTTTTTGACACCAACACTTTTGTTGAGACATTCAAATCGACTAGGGATACAGCGTATCTGCCTATTAGTTTTAGACGTCAAATAGCAGGGCTATTAGCGTTTATTATTAACTCAGACATAAGTAGTATGTCGAAGTCTGATGTAATTGGCACCATAAAAATTTGTAATAATACTAATATTAAGGTGGTTAGCAACAATAGTTTAAACTAGTCAGTAAGACAACAGAAGGTACCAATAACAATATTATTAATCTCACCTCCAACAAGGTATCTTCTAGCACTCAATTAGTTAAGTGTAAAAAAGGGGCTAAGCAGAATTCCTTGAAATTGTTTAGTCAAAATATTCAAGGTTTTTCTTCAAAATTATTAGAAATTGAATTGTTTTTAGATAAAACAATGTTCGATATTATTTGTATAACTGAACACTGGTTGAAAGATTATGAAATGCTGATTCATTATGAGAACTATAGTGTGGGTAGTTGCTTTAGGCGAAAATCCATGCTGCGTGGAGGTTCATTAATTTTAATTAAAAATTCTATAAAATATAAGACTCGTAAAGACATAGTGGAACTATCGGTGGAACATAGCATTGAACTGTCCTGTGTTCAGCTAGATAAGCATTTTATAGTGTGCGTATATACTACTCCTACATATATACACAAACTTGTTTGTATATACTACAAACTATCAAAACTACTCTATTTTTGAGTCAGTAATAAAAGATGTCTTGGCAAAACTTGCAACTGGTAATAAATCAGTAATCATCTCCCTTCTGATCACAGCGGTCAAGCCGTTTCTTTTAAGTCCAACACACCTATACAAAAGTGCAGATTCAAACTAGACCAATAACACGGCTAATTTGAATAAGTTTAATATAACTTTAAATAGCAAGTTAAGTGCTCAGGGCCTAAGTATGACTACTGGTAATATTTTGTATGAAGAATTATTTTCATTAGTACAGAGTTCAATAATTATTTTAAGAAGAACTCTAAAACTATTTGCCCTAAGTTATTATTTAGTGACTGGACAATTAAGGAACCAGGAAAAGTAGGGAAAGATTATTTGAACTTTATGGCCTTAAGCCGTATATTAACACGGATACCTTTAATAAGTATGTTGCTACTTATTCTACAACTTTTAAAAATATCTGCAAAGCAGCTAAAGCTTCATTCATTAGCAACAAGGGTAAATCAGCAGACAATAAAATAAAGACAATTTGGAAGATTATAAGCAATGAAACGAACAGGAACAAAACACGTAATATTGATTACACACTGAACACTTCCCGCGGTCTCATTAGCGATAGCATCAATGTTGCTCAGGAATGTACAACTTTCTTTACCAATATCCCAATTATAACTACAGAAACTTTAAATTCCTCGCCCGCACTAGCTATAGAATTATTAAGAGCGAATGTCTCAGCCTGTACTGTGGAATTTAAATGTAAACATATAAACCCTATAGTCATTATAAAGGCATTTAAGCAACTTAAGATCAAAATTACCGAAGGTCTGTGGGGCATGTCTACTAAAGTTTGTCAATACATTATTGAGACAATTGCAGCCTATTTAGCTTTAATATTTAATTTGTGTGTAGATCAAGGGGTATTCCCGGATTTAATGAAGTTCAGTAAAGTTATTCCACTTTTCAAATCTGAGGACAGCAAAAACACTAATAATTATAGACCCGTATCGGTTTTGCCGGTTTTCAGCAAGGTCTTTGAAAAAGTAATGTTAAATGAAATGCTCAATCATTTTAATCGTAACAACATCCTACACGATCAACAGTATGGTTTCACCAAAGGACGTTGTACAACTGACGCCGGTGTCACCTTATAAAAACACATCTTTAACGCATAGGAACAGGCACAAGATGCAATAGGCATCTTTTGCGACCTATCCAAGGCATTTGACTGCGTGAATTTCGAAACACTGCTCTTGAAACTTGAGCATTACGGACTGGATAAACAAGCTCTTAGCTTATTAAAATCATATTTAAATGATAGATTTCAGCAAGTTCAAATACACAGTGTGAGTTCATTGAGTTTAAAAGTCACAATGGGTGTACCGCAGGGCTCAGAAATCAGAAATCAGTAATCATTTATTTTGCAATGACAAGGTACAAAATAAGATGTAAACATTGTAAAAGCGATTCCAACACACTCTACCTTACGGCATGCAAAAGTACAAAAAAATATATTTACACAGTTATACAATCATATAGACAAAAAGAAAAGCAAGTTCTGTTATGTGGATCTACAGCCTTCCTACATAAACTAAACATCAAAAACCACAATCTTAATTCTATATTCTACAAGTGGTTCATTATTTTGCTTACATGAGCAATAAAAAAAAAATTATAAACAAGGTATACAATAAAATTTGAAACATAAATAATAAATTAATAAAACATTATAAACTTTTATCATTCAATAAATCTTGTATAGAATAGTAACATTTATCTATAAGTAGGGATGTTAGCCTCTTTTTAAATATATTTATTGATTCTTATTTATTTATTATTTATTTATTTTACCATTTATGTACACACATATATAAACAGACCATGAAAAACAGAACAGAAAAAATAGGTCTATGTCATAGTCTATGAGGTATTTTATTTTAGATGACGGGCCCCATTGATAGTAACTTTTTTCTTAATAATGCTGTTTTGTGCCTACCTGTAAACATTAGATTTTTGTATTGCGATCTAGCAGATCCCGGGCGTGTTCTAATATCGTCCATTAGGGTAAAGAGGTGTATGTTTGTTCAACAAATATTGCAACTTCAAATAAATACAAAGACGGAAAGGTTAGTAATTTTAGAGACTTGAACACAGGTGCACAACTGTCGGTATTTTTAAGACTAGTCATAGATCTTATGCAACGTTTTTGGCCTTTAAAAATCCTCTCCCTCTCAGTACAGTTACCCCAGAATATAACTCCGAATCTCAAAACTGACTCAACTAGACCATGATAAGCTTCCAGCACGGTGCGAATGCTTACTTTTTTTGCCAGATTATAAAGTACATACGCTGACCTGCTTAACCTCTTACATACATCCTCTGCGGTTTCCAGGTCAGTTTGTTATCAATTTGAATACCAAGAAATTTTGTAACATTTGTCGAGTCTACTTTTTGTCCATTAAATTCAACATGATAATTTTCAGCTCCTAGACGCTGATAAAAATGCATAACTTTTGTTTTCTGAATGTTTATAATTAGATTATTTTTATTAAGCCAATTTACTATGCTTTTCAATGTATTATTATCTAATATCAATTTCGTGATTATTTTTATGCCGCATTTTACTATTGCCGTACTGTCGTCTGCAAATAATATCATAGGTTGTTGAATTTGGCCGGGCAAGTCGTTAATATATAATAAAAACAATAAAGGTCCAAGTACACTACCTTGCGGTACGCCATATTGGACTTGTCTGTAGCCGGATAGATATTTATATTATTCCTCTTTATATTCTTCTATTTATCAATATTGGGGCTGTTCCTATTTTTTGTATATATAAAGATTTACCTCATTTACTAAAAACCCGACCACAAATGGTGTTATTTGATGACACATCACTGATTTTTAAAGTAGGCAGACGTGCACAGGAGCTTGACGACGTAAATAACGCTATGCTTATGGTCCATAATTGGTTTACTGTAAATAAATTAGTATTAAATGAGAAAAAAACTAAATGCATTAGATTCGCTTTACCGAATGTTAAAAGTAGTGATTATCACGTTGTATTGAATAGAGAATACTTGAATTCGTCGAAAATACGGTTTTCTTGGGAATCATGCTTGACTCAAAACTGCAGTGGGGTTCTCACCTAACATCACTTGCAGGGCGGCTAAGTTCACCCGCTTACGCTGTTTGGAAAAACCGTCAATTAACAGACGAGGATACAGCGAGGCTGGTCTATTTTAGTTACTTCCATAGCATCGTGTCTTACGGTATTTTGCTGTGGGGACGGACTGCAGATATAGCTTCTATCTTCATTCTGCAAAAGAGTGCTGTCAGAGCCATCTACAATCTCAGCAGACGCGAATCTCTAAGGGAACTGATTAAAAAGATTAACATCATGACGGTTTCTTGTCAATTATATAGAAAAACATTATGTACGTTCGAAAAAATCTACATCTTTTTGGGAAGATAAGTGACAGGCATAATTTTAACACCAGGAATAGGAACCAACTAGATCAACCGCGCTTCAGATTGTCTAAAGTAAAACTTCTTTATGGGTTACTGTGTAAAATGTTATAATAAGATACCACTCGATATGCTTCAACTAAATGAGAAGAAATTTAAAACATGCATTAAACGCACACTATGTAGACAAGCATATTATAATTTGTTGGATGAGTAGGACGTCGTAGATAAAAATGCTTGGCTTAATGCCGGTCCTGCTCCACTGGCACTTGGGCTCACTAATTGATCACAATTTCAATATTTGGAAGAGATGCTTCCCCTTTTTTTAGTGTTTCTGACATTACGAACTTGATGTTTATTTTATTCAATCAAGATTTAATTCTCATATACTTCAATATTAAATACCTCTTCCTGATCGGTAGTAATTTTTTTTTTCATCCCTTAAATAAATTGCAAACTATAGTTTTGTATAATTTAGAAGCATTTTTTAAATTTTGTAAATGTAAGAACCATGGATCCGTTTATTATGATATTTTGATGTTGACTTGAAAGAGCATGGCAGTTGAGAATATGTCATGCTCACTTAAATGTCTCACTGGTGGTGGCGCGTGTGTTGGATCATTCGGTTCCCTACAAAATGGTTGAGGTGGATGGTGCTGATCCACGCGTCATGTTCGTGAACGGGCGCCGTCGGTTGAGACTGGTCATCTCTTAACTGCTAGGGCTTACCAGATCTACGTTTTGGAATGGGCAACTAGCTTCAACTTTCTGACTCACTGACCGACTATTTAAGTTTGACAATTCAAAAGTGCCTGTAAATGGTTTAATTGAAATAAATGATTTGAGTTTGAGTTTGTGTAAGTCTCGTCGAAATTTATTTTTGACATTTAACTAGGTGATGTGACATAATAATTTTTCGACAATATGTACAAAGAGTATTTAACACACATTTATAGAAAAAATTATAATGCCGTAGGAGTATAACGAATTACCATATTAGCTTCTAGAAAAAATAGGGTATTAGAAGGGCCGAGAAGAACCCTTCGGCGTAAAAATTTTGCAATTTTCTTTTCATAAAATATTTTTTTCACATAAAGTGATGTATCAATAAAACTACTAATTTGAAATAAATTTTTCATAACAAAAACAAACGAAAGTTATTAAAATTGAAATCATTTAATTGACTCCATGCGCGGAAATAATATAATTATAATTGTAACATCGAATGAAAAATCGGCAGAATGTAACATTCCCCAACTTTATAATTCTATAAATACCTACATAACCGTACAAAAAGGCACGCCTTTTCCCATATTAAATTATATTTTCCTATTTCTATAAATAGTTTCAACAAACAACTATATACGCACCTACTACCTACACACATGGCCGAATATCTAAGTTTTGTGAGTTTTTAGTGTGATCAATATGGTAGGCTCGGTCGACATCTTTCGGCCCCACGTGTCAGTCATAAACCTGCTTTTACAGGGACGACAACCCCGCCCTCGGGTGAGGACATTTAGGGGGATAGTCGCCGTAAAAAAAGGACTGTTAAGGACTTCGGGGCTAGGTTTTGTCAGTCTGGTAAAATATATTGCGGATAGACGTGACTTAGAAAAGTTCTATTATCAAACCAAACCTACTTGATTGATGAGAGTAGCTGCGATTACAAAAAACAGAAGAGGTTTTTCAATGATTGAATTTTATTTAAGTGTTGGGATTGGTTGTCGAAAGGAACGTTTATAAATTATGTTTAATTCCTTGTAATATAATATTAGGTACTAGTCGCTAGTCTCATACTAAAGTTCTAGCTTGTATGTAGATATGAACTCTGTCAAGCCGTCAATACCTCCACACATGAGGGAACATTCTATTTGAATTCGTAGTTCATAAACTATATTAAACCCACCTTCAGCTATCATTTTATTTCTGATATGATAACATAATATTAAACGTAAACCTGGCTCATAAGATAACACTGAGGTACCAAGAATTTTCATCGCCGTCGTCTTGCAGCCGCCTTCGCAATATAAACGCGACGTTCACGCAATAGAGACAACACTCCACTCATACGCCGCCTGACCTTGGTTAGAAAGAAACGACAGAGATTTCGCAAGCACGCCTTTAATTTCTAAAGGTTTTATTGCATTCCCCGCAAGCTCAGACGCTTAAACTTTATTGCTGTGGGATTAAAGTAATATTTGCAGCGACTAAATGATGTCGAGGCAATTTCATGATATTAAAAGCTGTCTATGTTGGAGTTCAGGTCAATAGTTTGGTGTACCGTGATAGTTTGCGTGGTATAATCGTCGCAGAACTTTCTGTCGTTCACATTCTTGGGCGACGACGTGCGATAACAATACGTTCCTTTTCAACTATTTGCGGCAGCTAAATAGTTTGCTTCCTGACTCCTGTACTTCGTCACCGTGGGACGTGTTCACAGTACAGCTGCTCAAGTAATGGTACTGTATTCATTACAGACTATCTGACTCAGATTTATGATTGAATTTGAAATAAAAGAACGACATAGGAGTACTTAAAGTTTTCGTTTCAGAATCGCGCATTACTGCCGCGATATTAAGTTTGCAACACAGCCCACCCAGACACGAGTGCGATGCAAGTTCACGGTTGAATGAGTTGGTAAAATTCTGCAGAAAAGCGACAGATAGCTATGAAAGAAGCCCTGCGCTCGAGAGGCGGTTGAAAAGGGATCGGAAATGTGAGCCCGTTGAAGTGCATTCGCTATTGGTGTCGTTTCCGGATGTACTCGCAGCAACAAAGATACTTTTATGAACCCTATACTTTGGTACATTTATTTGATAGTCGCTCATGCAGGTGCCGCTCTGTTCAACCACTGATATCAAGTCTGCATTTTCTTTGAAAGATTTTACGGTGCTATGTTCGATAAACAAACCATGCATATCTAAGTACAAATAATTACTACTTACTACGCAGTTACAAAAACCTCTTATTGGGAGTCACGTCATGTACAAGCCGATGTGTACGGAAGGGTAGCCCCGATCGATCTGCTCACACCCTCCAGATATGATTAGCAGCTAATTGAATCCCGGGGTGAGATCCGCAGTTTAGTTTTCTAATTTACGAGACTTTGCTTTGCACAGTAAAGGGTTGAATTTAATTATCTTCACGTCCACGACCCCCAACTTGAGCTCACAAAAAATGGATGAAATTGCATCTCAATTTGAAAAAAAGCTTCGTTAACCTTCGCTCTCACTATTCTGACTTTATAATACACCGTAGCAGACAACTCGTAGCAGTCGTAGCCACGCTACGAGAGTTCGTAGACCTTTTGATTCGTTATGGCAAATTGCTATTTGATATCCTAAAAATAAAAGATCTCTTTCGCTAAGTCCTTTATATTATTTTTTAAAAGTATTCAGTGAAAGGATAACTTTTTGTTTGATTTATGTTTTATGTAAGCGGCTTTGTTTGTAGTTCATTTGTCTGCGATAAAAACGTCGGTAAAAAATGTAGTTTGTTTTGGAAATAGGTTCCCAAAAACAAACTACATTTTTGTGTATGCTGTCTTCTCTATAGATTTCTTAAGTCTTCGTACTGGTAGTTTTATTGCGACGCTAATCGGGTGATACTTTTTGCATGGAATTTGGTGATAATCACTTTCAAGTTGGAGTTTGTATTCAAGCGGCGCGCATCGCCCGCCGCCCCTGTGTTGCGACTTTGATAATGAAAGGGTCCCACTTGTGTGCTGCAGAGATAATGTAAATAAGTATGCAAATTATACACCAAGTTCCATTCAAATGAACCTTTGCGGCTCTTTAAAGTTTTCCTCAAAGCTGAATCTAACAGTGTGATATATCTACTCGCACCGAGATCCACCCTGCATTTGAATATTTTCAAATAAGGAAATGATGTACAAACAGACACGGATTCCTGTCGGGAAACTTTCTCCTCGAATCGTATTTATAATGTTATGAGTTTGCAGCAACAGACAGACCGACGCACCCAATAGGGACGCCAGTAGGCAACATTATTAAAGTAGATAGTATGATAAAAGTCTGAAGGTGTGTACTTTTGTGTAGTTCATTGATTTGTAGACGTGTACTTGGATTGTCTAGACGACACACGTGAAAGTTGAAATCTTTTGATTTTATTACATGTTCAACAGATTTAAATACCTTACCATTTTATCTTGGAGAAAATGCTGACTAATGCGTTTTCTCCGAAATAATAAATTTGTGTTACTGTGCACTTTCACATACGAATAAGTAAGACAAGCCACTAAGAAAAAACACATAAACAACAATTAGTGCACATCAGTGACTCGGTTTTCATTTCACCCGACATTTGGTACGGAATGTGTAAAATATTTTCGGTGTAGCAAAGTGAAAGTGTGACGTGATAGCGTGTGACGCGGCGGCACATCAATCATTATCCGCGGCTCGCTCACGATACCGAAGAAAGCTCTAAAGCAACGCCACTTTCATAATGTATCACGTTTAAAACTGACTTTTAAAGTCTCCCTTTCAAAGTCTCTCTTTTAAAGTCTCTCTTTAAAGTCTCCCCCTCCTTTAATAAGGGAAGCGTGCAAACAAAATAGATTGATACGGGAACTTGATAACGCGTATTGAGTTTTATTTTTTGGAAATTCTATCTGTAACGCCGCAGTGAGATTCATTACTTATTTACTTTTATTGAATAAGATTTCATGAGATTGGATTATTACTTTTTGAAATCCTTGTAAGTGTGTTTTTTTTTATTGATAACAGTGTAGTTTGTAAGAATTAGGTATGGAATAAGAAGTTTAATCTTCTTTATTTAAGATAAAGATTAATGTGTAAAATAAAAGTTATTTCAGTGTTAGACAAACCCAGCCATTACCAGTATTTTTGAAAATTTATACTAAGGACTTTCAAATACCAACATAAATCGTCTAGGAAACTTTTCGACTATAAAAACAGGTCGTGCATAAATGTCTAGGGCGTCGATGACGACCTCTCCGAGCTACAACTCCGATATTTTTTCACAAAAGTTAGCAACTCTAATGTCCATCCATCTTTCTCGTAAATAGTAGGTAACATCTACCGAGAATCACAAGAGCTAGACAAGGACTCGGAAAAAGTGTTCAGTTAAAAATAGAAACACAATTTATATCATGTTGCAAGTAAGTGAAGCGTTTATATCAAAGACGTGCAGTGCGCATTTCGCTGCCAGTACCTTGCACTTAACTGTGATACGTATTATATTTCCGATAAGTGCGATCCAATTTGTTCAAGATCCGCGAAACGGCACCCAGAAGAATGTATGATAAACTGTCATTCAGATGCGGCACTCTCCGGGAACGACACACATTCCAGTTCGGGAACATCATAAATTGGGTTATCAATCAATATTACTTTCGTATCTTCAATTTATGTGTAAATTGCTTATATTACGCATACATGAAGAGACATTGTTCCTGATCACTGACGCTGGGATGGGTACCCATCCCCTTTTTTGTGATCGTCGTTTGGTTCGTACCGCCGCCGTCGATATCAGCACGACTGTCCGACTATAAAGGTATACTGGCGTCGTTACTTGGTATTTTCTTACAATCTGAGCAAGTAGCGAGCGGGACAGCGCTCGTAATGGCCCAATATATCAAATAGGATTAAGTGTAAATGAGAGTAGCGCAACCGGCTGATACTTTGTTGTGCGACATGACCGGAATAGATAGGGAGCTATTGATTTTTGTCATTACCAGAAATAGAACAACAGTCTTTACCCTAACACAAACGTTTTGTCAACCTCTATCCAAAATATGAAGTGAGTATTTGACATCAGCAATATAAGAGCAATCCCTTTTGCACTTCACGCCGAATTAGTTTACCGAATACGAAACATAACAAAATGGAGTCTGCAAAGTAGCCCGAATAAATCGCATTTGTGAGCGACAGTAGGGCGCGGGTGTGCGTGGAGACACCACCTCCCCTGCGAATGCGAACATTTCTAGTTTCCACCTGAGTGACGCGCCGCACGCTCTATCAAAATATGCAATTTATTCTTGGTATTTCTTGTTATTGGTACCCACAGATCTTCGAAGACTCGGTACGAACTAAAACTGATCTTATGTTACCAATAAACAAAAGTGATAACATAAATTCGAACGCTGCCACAAAAGTAAGAGCAATAACCGCAGAACTTTCTTCCATTCATTTCAACAAAGAAATTTTCATAATAAACACTATGTTAAGGGTGTTTGTTACACCACTGGCTATTATATTGTCGCAACTGTCTGCAGTTAGTGTAACTACCACAAAGTTGGTCGTAAACACAGTCCAGTGCAGAAAGAGAAACGAGTGAGCTCGTAATGAGCTTTTTGCTGGATATTTTACACACGATTAATGTGGACGGGGTGGATCACAGCGGCGACATCTCGGATATTTCCCAGACGTCGCCGTCCACTGACACGAGTTTCTTTCTTGATTAAAACTCGGAATAATAAACGGCGAAACAATTTTGCTTCGTCGCACTCCGCCGCCGCCGCCCGTCCCTCTAGAACAAACTAATATTGAAGTGCGGATAAGCACCGCCACGGCTTCGGTCATTTTAAACCCTTAGATGGAATTACTGTTATTAAATATTTAGACAGAACTATTTGTAAACATTCAACAGTATCCCTTTATTATAGACCGCGATGTCTGGAAAGAGTTTTAGGGAGAGTGCTTTAGGATCCATTGTTTGTTTTTGGCGCAACTGATTTTTATGTATGAAGTGGTTGAACACGACAATCGAAAATGACACACGAAGTGAAACATGATTATTTTTGGTTGTATACTATGTTAATTAAAACTTAAATGACTTTCGTGTTACGTACATTTTAAAAGTAGCTGTGTAGCATCTATAAAAACCTGAAATATACTGCCAATAAAATTCCAATATAGGTACTGTTACTAGTAACAAATGTTATTAGGTACAAGCCCGCGCCGAAAATTGGAAATTTTAATAATTCAGCAAAGTTGGAGCAAAACCTACTCCGTTTTACGTTGTCCGCCCACCTCGTCATTAGTGCGCATTCTGTTACTAATTTTGAAAAGTGATCAAATTCTCAGATTTCCAATTCTAAGGAAATTTTGCATTTATTCGGTTCTTCAATGTGGTCTGATTAGTAGGTACCGAAGGTTTTACTCAATAATACTTAAAATTTGCCGAATACAATATCTTTTAATGAGCACAGGTTCTTTTAAGATAGCAAAGTAGATAGAAGCAATTAAAAGTCAAATTTCAAAATTGATGTCACTTTAATTAATTTAAAACTAATTGCTAAGCCACTGACATCGCAACGTTTATCTCGCGAAGGTACATTTTGCCATTCTCATTGATATTCAAGTCAAATATGATTGTCATGAGTCGATTTTTTTCCCGTGGGGGAAAGTTTCAAATAATCCTGATCCATCGTTACACAAAACTTGTAAGTTGTTCGCGTCTCAACGGATAATCGAGTTTATACTTGGAGGTCCGCCATCAATCATTTATCCCGCTTTCTCCGCGGACGGATCTGCACCGCGCTACGTGGAAAAACTTTAAAGTGTTCCAACTTAGTGTGACGTATCGCACACTCGCTTGTTACTTGAATAATGTCTCTCAACTATTTATAACTGTGGACTACTCCATGTAATCTGTTATTGTAGATCTTGTGTAACATCATGAGTTTCGTTTTATGACGTCGGTGCCTTCGAGCTGTTTTTCCTTATCCGTTCTTTGCTGAGAAAAGGGCAATCCATCTCGCTACGTAATTGTGTGTTTAAAGGATGGTAGAGCGATGTTGATCGACGAAAGTTTTTTTTAGAAACTTGATAAGCCTAGTCCTAATTATCATTTCGACCAACCACAATAATAATGTTTGCATGCATTGATAAACTTGAATTAACTTCGCATAAAATCATTAGAACTTTAGTATTACAATAAAATGATATGGCATTACAATTGTGTTCTTCTTTTCATTTTAAACTACCGAAACAAGGAAAAAACATAACTTTTTATCGAGCTAAGGTTAACCGCGCAAATATTATTGACGATCCAATAAATCTGGTATCAAGTCACCCCGAGTGAGGCAAATAACACAAGTAGACACGAATCTATACGGATACTGGTATGAGTGTTTTATGAGCACTCAAGTGCCTTCCGGACTGGGATGTTTAAAACTCTCGCGAGCAGGGAATCGAGAACATTCCACTCGCACTCACGACACGACAATGTCGGATTTGATCTCGAACGACGACATTTTTATGAGCGGTTAAAAGTTTATGAATATGCTTACATCTGCAGATTTTTACTTACGCTGTTTATTTAAATTCATCGTGAAAATGTAAAAGTAAAAATCTTTTGTTGTACTTTACTTAAATTGTGTTTATCTGATCGTGATTAATTGATTTTGGATCCTCTGTAAGCTTTCTAATGAAAGAGTATATATTTGTACTGATTATTTGATTCTAGTTTTGTGCACGTTTCGTGAAAAATATTAAGATACCTACCGAGACGATTTGTCAAACCAAGTACATCTACCAATATTTACTTTTATACCTGTGCGAAAACATAAAATAACCACTATCATCTTTTATAAATAAGAAATACTGATTTTTTTCGTAAAAATATTTTTCTCATAACGCTTCACTACTTTGTCCTGAAAAGTCCGTCAAATGAGATAGAAGAATGTCAACAATGAACATTTAGAGTTATATCAATTTTACCGCGATGTTATACGGAGTAATAACATTTTTATTTCACCATCAAGAGGAAGAAATAACCACGGCAACGTGTATAAAGCGGCTGGCGGAATATAATGAGAGTACAAAGAACTTATACAGCGTGTATCAGAAATGTGTGGTACGTATTTAAGGGTGTGGTACAGACCAACCAACTGAACAACTTTCTCCATGAGACCAACATACTACATATGGCCATCCCATACATTTTGGTCGAGTAGGTATTGAAGTTTTGTATGGGACCGTTGATTTTTTTTCCACGTTTACGACGCTCATGCCATGGAGAAAGTAGTTCAGTTTGTTGATCTTCACCACACCCTTAAAAATTATCACCCATTTCCAATACCAACATGCTGTATACTCCAACACAGCAAAGAGTTCATACATAAATACTATGAAACAGAACCTCGCAACATAGATATCGCAAATAAACAGCGCAAAGCTGAAAAAAAGGAAAATGTTAGCATTTTCGAATATTGTGTCACAAAACTAGATATACTAATAATAGGTACTTAGGTACAACCTACATTAATATAACAGTAAACATGTTTGATTCTAATACCTATATACCTATATATCTACCCGTCAAAAACAAAACATCAAAATTACCTATGTGTTGGCAAACGATAACATTGCTATTTATAAATACAATAAGCCAATTAAACGGAGAGACCAACACAAAACACAGTATCGAAATTCGTAAATAATCCTCGATTAAATACACAAAGATTCCATGGCAGTGCCTAATAATAACATATTGAGTCCAATTAGCTTCAATAACAACGTATCGCATTAACTGAATAAACATTACCTACACAGCACTCGGCACAGTTCGAAAGTCGTTGTTTAATTCAAGCGAGAGCATTACAATAATAGTCAAAGACGACTGTTGTGAGTTTTAGCAGCAAACACCGCTTCTGGGAAGCTCTAACAATACGGCATCGTAAAAATTAAATTACAGCGAATCTCGGAGGAGGTTTCAATTTCCAAGCAAGACTCCGGACTCGAGACTTCTTCTCCTCTTACGAAATAATATTGCATCCACAAATACACCGTTATTACCTTTCCGTCCTACGCAACGACATTAATATTAAATCAAACGAATTACCAATCCTAGCACTATTATGAGCGTCAGGTGAAATCAGAGCGGCAGCGTTGAATTATAGAGCACCTGGAATTACTTTTAGCGAAATAAATAGAAATGTTAATTTGAGACTGTAAAAAGTATCGCAGGAGCGTAGCGCGACGGCAAATTAGAGGGAATGGAATATAGTTTACTTTAAGTTAAACTTATTACGGTCCTCGAGAAACAAGCAGTGGGAGGCTCGGCCGGCGCGCGGGTCAAGTGCCCAATTTGTCACCCGCGCAAACTTCCGACTACTTCGCCCGGGGCCTGTTCGATTCCATTAAACTTTCGAGACCTTTTGAAGCTATTTTCTTGTTTGAATCAAGATTTGCCTAATTCATTTCGGTGTCTACCTACTTGAATGACTTCGACGTTGGTTTAACGGTTGTAAAGATGTCTCTTCCAGAAGGTATCATTATTAGAATTAGGGAAGTCATAACTTGAGGTGTATTTCATGGGCGTCAGTGACCTGACTTAAGTGAGAGTACGAAATCCAAATGAAAGTCCCGGGGACGCTTACAATGCGCTATCATAAAAATTAAATTACGGTAAGAGTTTCTGTGTAAGTGCGCGCCATTTCAGCGAGGCGGGTTAGGCGCGGGCGACGGAGCCCCGCCACATCAAAGCGCCTCATCCTGCGCCCGGCTCTCACCCAAATCAAATTTACCAGCTTTCTTTCTTTCTTCTTTCGTCACGGTACTGAGACTAAGTATTTGACCCATGGTTTGTTACGTTCGAACCTGACTCTATAAAATTTCAAGGGACAATGAAAAGCTGGTCTCAGTAAGCCAAAAAATTCATTACAATGTTGCAAGAGCTTCGAAGCTAATGAAAACGAAAAGTATAAACAAAGGGAAAGATGAGAAGAGGAAGTTTACCGCGCCGGGGGTCTGTACTATCTAAAGACTTTGTTTGGGTAAACAATTAGTCTTTTCCTAACATTTTTGCGCCATTTACTTTGCCTCGAAGAGGCTTGTAATTTGCGTTAACAGTATAAAGTATTTATTTTGAAATGTATTTATGGTTTTAGGCGATATTATAGTCTAAACACATCTGAACGCCAATTCTAGTAATTTAAAACGTTAAAAATCTAGTCGCTGTCTCATCTCGGCGACAAACAAATGTCAAAAACTTGTCAAAATGTAGGGAAATAAGATGTTTTTTTGACAGATTGAGACTGAGATCAGACTGTGAACGTTCTTAAAATTACGAGAATTATCCTCCTGATCTCAGTCTCAATCTGTCAAAGCATACTTCTAATTTCCCTACATTTAGACATTCGTTTTAAATTACGGGAATACGGGCCCAGACTGTGAACGTTCTTAAAATTACGAGAATTGCCCCTCTGGTCAGTGGTTGTCTGATTTAACTACAAACTTTCCATGAAATTAAAATAAATATTCCGACTTTCCATTAAATATTTCGTATATCAGGAAATATGTTTCATGCCAATTCCTTAAATCAACAAAAAATGCCGTAATTTTCCTCCTCACATAATAATCCTAAAGCAATTTTCATTTTAATTTTCCCACCGAACCCTAAGGCCGTCGAAGAGAGAAGTAAAAGAAATTAAAGTCCAAGTTGTTTACGTATACACGCCTGGGGCATAGATCAAGTGGTTAATTTGTCAGAGAGGCAACTTGGTGGCACCGGCGAGGTCTAGTACCTACGGCGATGCGATGTGATTCGATTAAACTTCGCCGAAGTACCCACACAAGAACAAGGCCTACTTAACGCGCTTCTACATTTACGGCGGAAACTTAATTAGCTAACTCTGCAGACTCGGCAGTCGGCAGCAATGTATGTGCTATGAATGTTCCGTGTATTATTATGTTCTTTTGTGGTCGTATAAAGTTGTGTTTAAGTACTTTTTTTGTAAATTAACGTGTTTTTTCAAGTGTATTTAAAACCGTCTGGAGATTATTTACGCAAAAAGCTATATCGTAACGATAATATTTTAAAGATAGTCTAATATTCCAAAACAGGAACTCCCATACTAACACAAAACAGCTCCACTATTAAATTTTACCACATTTTATAGAACCCTTATCTTCAAACTTAGATTAAAGGAAAGTTTGTAAAGCAAGTTTGTTTTCCTCATAGTGCATATCTACCGTTCGAGATCAAACTACGTAGGTAGTTTAGTTTGCATGTTTTTAAATCCATTGGATATGAAATTAATACCTTTTTCAGTGCTTTTAAAGAATGACCAGAAAATAACGGACCATAGACATAGTTTTCTTTCACTGTGAAATAAATACAAAATGTGTGTATATTTTACCACAAGCAATATTAAAATATTGTAAAGTTATTTTGATGAACCACAAAAGCAATATTGTCCTTTTTCAAACTATGCTTAACAGCTGAAAAGTTATTAAACTTAAATGTGATTTCAATAGAATAAAAATAGAATTTTTGCCGATACGTTTGTTGAAGTGATTATTGAAATATAGATATTGAAATTGTTATAAATGATTGTAATGGCCGTCTGCCCTTCTGTAACCTTATGATATTTATAAGAAATGTTATTGATCAATATAGAGATCACACTAACGATTCTAGTAGTCAAGTACATCATTAGCCGTATACCATTCAATCAAAAATACTTCAAGGTTGATAAAATTATTACCATTCACCAGGCATAACTTAGCCCAGGTACGCGCGGGCGAGTTTTTACCGCGGCGATTTTTTTTTCTCGCATGGAATTTTCAACACACTGCTTAGCGCCGGGAGTTGAAAATCCAACAGTGGGTTTTTCGACGCGCTGAGATGCGCTCTGTTGGATTCTCAATGCTTGGCTCAACACCGAGAGTTGAAAATCCAGTACGCGATAAAATCCCGCCGCGGTATTTTTTACTTAGTACAAACTGTGCGACATGTGTTGTACTCGTCACTTGTTTGAAAATAAATGCGTTCACAATCTCGTTTTTCAATTCAGCTTTTATCAAAAACAGTATGACGCCGTAACATGTTTCTCAAAAACGCAATGAAATTTAATTATAATATAATGTTAATCATATTTTAAAAAGTGCGATGCAAATTAAAATTGATTGAGTAGGAAATCTTTGAGTTTCTAGGATGAGAATTAATAAAATAAAGTAAGTAGATCTTTGGATTCCTTGAATAACAATCTTAAAGACATTTCTTTAAGATTCACTACTTGCATCTTTAGCAACAACAACATCAATCTCACGAATTCTCTAGCTCTATTAGGCACTTACAAATACAATTATTAAATTTATAGCACGCCAAATTGATCATATTTCCATATGAAGATGTTTAACAGAGAGATTAATTTTTGTCATTTCAGGCGGCTACAAACAACCTGGCAGGTAGGACTTGAAGTTTTCCACAACGGGACCTTACAGCTTTGTTACCTACAACTCGTAACGTGTCTCTTGACGTGTCACAATTTCAGTCACAATTTTATTTCAGGTTTTTATCTGTTTATAATTTTAAATAGTTTATAAGTAATTTTAATGTGTGAGTTTAAAATATCGACTACAGTTGTCTGAGATAAATAAATTATTATTATTATTAATCTATAAATATTGTTTAAAACAAATCTAATCGATTTGAGTATTATTTGCTACACATCTATTTTTTATTTGAGAATTTACACACACGCCCACTATAAAACTGATTTATATCTGTAAGACGTCCTCGTAACATAAGATCCAGTTGAAAACCAGCGTCACGCACTATGTAGTTGTCTGGCATTTATGCTGTACTGGGCCTATTTGCACAGCCGTGAGGCACACAATACTGCTTCAATATATATTTTTTTTTAATGGGTTTAATGAATTTATTTTATTTGTTTCTTAATCTACACTTACCTTCAGACAGGTACAGTCGATCAGGCTCTGCAGGCTGTTCGCATGGGCGGTGGCGCAGGGTGACGTGGAGGCTGGGTCCTCTCGGAGGTACTTCAGGAGGAGCTGGCTCTGGTGGTGAGTCACATTCGCGCTCGCTGGCTTGACCACCGTTGCCTGAAGGGCCTGCAAATACGACAGACTTGTAAGGATTTGTTCCTTAATGAAGAAATGTGTCAGTTCAATAGTTTGGGGGAATAATTAGATAGGTTCAAGTTTAAAAAGTCGGCGCCAAACAATCAATACACAAAGATCACTAAATTGCCTTAAATTTAAACGGCGCTGACTCAAAATTATTTAGGTATACTTACATTAGTTTAAGAACTTAGTTATTAAGGTTAAATAAAAAAGGTTTATAATTTTTTGCTTTTCAGTTTTTTCGGCGGTTTAATTATTTTTTTAAGTTTTTATTTTATAATTTTTTGTGGCTATAATCTACTAATTGTTTGCCAAAGGGCAGGCATGAGTGGCATGAGGCATGTGGCACTGAGTAGAGTAATAATACACAACTCAGCATTCAAATTTGTGAGTGTACAATAAATCACCCCTATTTTCCCACCCTTAGGGTTAGAATTTTTTTTCCAAATTTACATGGGACAACTTTGGGGTGTAATACCCATTCCAATAAAAAAATAATGATCTAAATCGGACTACTCTGTAAAAAGTTAAGCGTGGTCATACATAAAAAATATATATACGCGTCGACTTGAGAACCTCCTTCTTTTTTTTTCGTCGGTTAAAAACGAGGTAACTAGTTGTAACTTATACAGCCGTTGTACCTACGTTGTTTACATATTATAAATAAGTAAAGGTCGTACCAACTCAAAATCCAGAAATATTTTTACAAGTACACTACATTTATAAGTATTCTATGAACGACTATTTTAATTTTATGTGTCCCAAAACTGCGAGTACACGGGATCGGCAACCCGCCAAAAACCAAGCAAAAATTTACAACCAATTAACAAGAATATAAGATCATCATGACGTCACTAAGTTCGTCTCTTGAAGCACGCGTACAATTCGGCTCGCTCATTGTGTACACGTACCTTCGCGCCAGCCACATGCGTCGGAGCAACTATGCCAGGCATCCTTATCAAAGGCATGCACCCACCTCCGTAATACGCTCATAATAGGTACACTACAGAATGCCTAAGTACAATAACTAAACTGGAATCCGACACTGAATATGTAATACCTCGTCCATACCTTACATTTCGAAACGCCATTATTATTGTTGATGCTTGCAGTTATCATTAAATTCCTGTCGTGGAGATATGCGGTGTAGGTATATGAACTTAGTAGGTTGAAATAATGAGCAATTGTTTCTAGCGTTGAGTGGTAAAAATGGAGTAAGGTACATACGTGCCACTTTCTAAAATATTGTTAAATATTTTTTCAGGTTTAATACACCGGTTCAAAAAGACTATTTAACGTTATCTTTTAATATAATTGTAATATTGCGGTTATCGTTACTTTTTCTAAAATATTGTTAAATATCTTTTCAGGTTTAATACACCGGTTCAAAAAGACTATTTAACGTTATCTTTTAATATAATTGTAATATTGCGGTTATCGTTACTTTTTCTAAAATATTGTTAAATATCTTTTCAGGTTTAATACACCGGTTCAAAAAGACTATTTAACGTTATCTTTTAATATAATTGTAATATTGCGGTTATCGTTACTTTTTCTAAAATATTGTTAAATATCTTTTCAGGTTTAATACACCGGTTCAAAAAGACTATTTAACGTTATCATTTAATATAATTGTAACATTGCGGTTATCGTTACTTTTTTCGTCGGGTACAGTTGAAGTTTAGTAAGAAACCGATGGATGTTTTCGAATGAAATATAATTTGATAAAAAAACTGTTTCTTTTCTATTCACTAAATACAATTTAATTCAATTCGGTTTCTTACCAAACTTCAACTATCCTTTCCTGCTAACTATTTTTTCCTTTGGTGACCGTACCTATGTAAGAAAAGAGGGAAAAGAATCACTTTTTTTTTTTTTGAGGATGGGAAATCATCAAATGACCCCTCCCGCTCTGGGTGGAGCGGAAGGGAATGTCAGACTCTTACTGACTAAAACCCACCCGTGTTCCTTCCTTAGCCCTTTACGTTCCAGGGCAGCGGTAACCCTTTCGGACGATCCCGCTACCCCGGCAGGCTTCGGCCCTGTCGAGCCCCGTCAACTATGCTGACATCTCTTTGAGGCGCGCGTGAAACACATACGCGCCGTCCGGCACGGGCCTGGTCCTGATCGGACGAAGAGCTACCCATTGCTCTCCGCCCGCAGGCCCGCGCCTACGGTGGCCGGGAGTCGTCACGCGGCTCCCGACGCCCAGAGCGTCTCCCGCGGCGGCTGAGGCGTGAGGTTCTATCCCTCACCTATCCCGCCACCTCCTTCGCTAGCAAGACTGCTTCGCAGAAGGAGGTGACTGCCTCCCACTCCCTCTCGCCCCGGACCATGGCTTGAACCAGGGCCGGACGGGAGAGGTCGCCGCCGCTGCCGATCGCCTCTACGAGGACACGGCGGTGCTCCGCCCAAGCGGGGCAGACCTCCACCGTATGCTGCAGTGATGAAAAGAATCACTTAAGTGTAATGTAATTAATGAATGTAATGATAAATATTAAATAGGTCAAACATAAGGAAGATAGACAAAAGTCAAGATTACCGTTTTTCAAACAATCCGCACTCTATTTCCACTTCTACATTTCAATTAGGAACTGATAATGGACTTGAAAGTTAGGCGAAGGAACTCCTCAATTGCTAAGAGTACAACATCTGTAATTGGGATAATCTATTTGGGTTCTCGAGCAAATACTACGGGCAGGTTGGTAGTCAGGCAATTTGCTTTGCTTTAGAACATTTTGCTTCTCAAACTTTGACGATTTAATGCGAAGGATGACCTAAATAATGTAAAAGGTTATTTAACTACCTAATTAGAGCAAGTCTACTTCAGTTACTCTTTTTTTTCAGGAGATTTCAGAAATCAATATGTTGATAATAAATCGCAAAATAATATCGGATTCATTTATTTCGCTTTGACCTATACTACACTAGCGTTAACTCTTGTTTAGGTACTCGAGCAGAATTACTCGAAGGTCGAGAGGCGACGCTGTCCACGTGTAAACGAGGCTTTAAGTTAGTACCTATATGTACAATATTATTATTAACCATTTTATATTTACATGCTATATTGTATTTAATATATTTTGTTTATGTACTGTGTGCCATACACATATTTATTTAGTTTATATTGAAGTGTAATGAATTTTTTGTCTGGATTTTGTGCAGGTCTGCTGTTGGATTATCCAATACTGGGTTAAAAGTTCGCGTTTGTACATAAGCTGTCCTTTATTATTGTAACAATTTCTCTGAAAATGTGTACAATATAGAATACGAAATAATATCACTACCGTTATTAAGACAGAGTCGTGCGTTGCGCGCGTTGTTTTCGTGCGGGAACTCGTCAGCACGTCGACGACGCTGCAGAGTACCGCCTGGCTCCGCACTGAATATCTCCTCACCTGAAAGAGAAGAAATTTTATTAAGTATAATGCTGAAAAAAGAGAAAATTGTTGAAATTGTACAGTCGTTAAAGAGCAACAAATTATATTAACCTCGTATTAAAGCCCTTGGTAAGAATTTTTCAAGATATTTCGAATTTTTTTGGGAGTAGGTACGTGTTTTAGATTATCTTCTCAGACTCTAAAGTGTTGTCTTTGCCATGCCTCGACGACTTTGTCTTTAATAATCTTCTGCAAACATTTAGTGGTATTCTAGTTAGGTACTGGGCTTATAAATAAATAGACATAAGGCCAATTTTATCTCTAATGATCATTTATTTTATTTCAGAAATACAATTTTCCATTTGACAGCATTTGTATAGAAAATACAACCACCCCGTTGGTTTCGTGGTCACAAGCGCGACTGCTGAGCGTGGGGTCCTGGGTTCAACTCCTGTGTCGGGCAAAGTTTTATTGGGTTTCCCATTAGGAATTTCTCAGTAACAGCCCGGAGTTTGGAAGTTGGCGGTGTGGTACCCCCATGCCTCGGAAAGCACGTTAAGCCATTGGTCCTGCGCCTGATCTCTCTCCGGTCGTGTCTGATTGCCGTCCCATCGGATTATGAGAGTGAGGGTATAATGAATACACCTGTGTCTGCGCACATATTTGTGCATTATAATATCTCCCGCTTCGATGGGTAGCTAGATGGGATTCGCTCCGTTGAGATTGGCCGCCATGGCCGAAAAACGGTACATATATAGAAAACGGCCCAAACCACCACTTTTTTCTTTTTTTTAAATTCAGTAATCGGTCCTCAAACTAATTATTTTTTCAGGTTGTAACTATTTTAAAAACGTACCTTTTGAGTTTCTGTTTCTTCTATAGAACCTCCGATTGGTGCTCTCATGAGGAAAAGGGGATGCCTGCCTCTGCGGGCTGCTGGCGTATCGCGGCAGTTCCTCACCGCCCTCCGAGCCGTAGATACGACGCTGCTCATCTGTGCCAAATGTACGAGTTTCATTAGCAACTAATAAAAAACCGGACAAATGCCTTTCGGACCACGCACAATGAAACCTTCCGTAGTTGGGATGAATATTTATGCATGCACAGTATTGTTTTTATCGACCGTAAAAATAAGTTTGTATTTTGTTTAACATTTGACCGGAACAAAAATAATCATTTTAAAGCTTAATATTTATCATACGAATCCCTGAATCGATAAATTTTTATACCACCAATATTTTTGAAAAACCTATCCAACGATTCCTACCCCACACGATGAAATAGACGACTCTGAGTCATACCGCAGACAGACTGCCTTGACGAAACTATAAGAACTATGCTTGTTTTACTACGGAACCCTAAAAGAATTACAACTCAATTAGTGCATTGCTCTTGACTGAACTCGGCTGTCATTCGTAGATCTTTGACAGTCGTTACGGGTAGTCAGAAGCCAAGAGACTGGCAACCAGTCTTACCAAGGGGTATCGTGTTACCCAGTTACTGGGTTGTGGAGGTCAGATAGGTAGTCTCCATGTAAAATACTGGTATTCAGCTGCATCTGGTTAGACTGGAAGCCGATCCTAACAGAGTTGGAAAAAGGTTATGCAGACTGTTACGAATGAGCTGTTTCAGTAAGATACTCGTATGTTAGTTCATACTAAAGAAACAGACAAAGGTTGGACAATATAAGGTCTCATCTAATCTTAGGATACCTTCATTTCTCATGACTATTGGAGTAATATTAGTCATAATTGAAAACACTTCTAATAGATCGATTCCATTACTTAACGGACAATTATGGTCTAGTAAACTGATTTGTAAGCCCTGAAAGTATAAGTCTTTAATAAATGACAGCTGCAAAATAGTTTATCGAAAGAGTTTTTTCCAAAAACTGCCTCCATTAATAAAAAAGCATATTAATATTCAAATCCTTACTACGAACAAGATTAACACCACATTTTTTACATGGAAAAGTTTGCCCAACTCCCGACGTTCCAGTTATGTTATGACTAAGTAATAATTTTCAACACTTTATACAAATAGGTCAGTATAAAAGTTAAGGGCGGAAAGTTTGGAATTTATGAGGCGGTTTGTTTGGGTAGGTAATTCTAAACAATAACAAACAAACTGTATACGTTGCCTGAGGTTGTACGGGCGGCGTGAGTCGGCCCGCGGCGAATCGAACCCGCTCTGCTACTTCGCTAAACAACGTGCACTATGGAACGAGAATGTGCAGAAGGCCTAATCTAACTGTTTACTTTCACATGAGCAATCATAAACTCGAGTCTCTATCCCGTGAGTAGGTACACGTACTCTTTTGGCACCGTTAAAGTTCAGTTCATGCCGACCGTCCAGCCAGCCAGTCCGTACCGACGCGCGTGTTTGCAAGATTGGCATGCACGCGCGTCGGTTATAAGCGCTACGCATCGACATACCTACTGACTAAATTTTAGAATCCTCAGCCACATATATCTATAGGTGCCTAACTGTAACTACCTACCTTAGCTCAGGCTGGATCCCGGAGAGGTAAAAATAATTTCCCAAGAGTTTATAACAAAACATTAGGAACTTTTCTCTCACATCCACTTAGCAAGCTTCATGATTATAGCAACTTTCTTAGTCATAGCCACTACTAGTATCACACCAATTATCAATATCGGAGGCTTACCAGCTGTCAATATATACAACTCATACACCACTGACTTGATTAGGTAGGTACTCGTAATATGATGGTTTAAATACTTTAGTTTTAAAGTAGGTGTACTGTCCCTGACTATTATGTGGCTGCAGGCTAGAGCAACGGCCTGTTCAAATAATTCCTCTTAACATGGCAAAAACTACGTATCGGATGCATGAAAAAAATAACATCACAATCCTGCATGGCTCCGACCCAAAACCTTGCATTAATTGCAAGGGATATTCCGGTGGAAACTATTATAAATACTGATAAAATAGTTATTAAGTAGGTAGGTAAAGAAAACTATAAATAGGATCTGGAAGATCTCTGTAGATTGTAAGTCAAATGTAGGTACTGTGTAATTTGTGCGTAATTATGTTTTCCAGTAGTTTATAAAATTAATAATATTTAAGTTAAGCAGGCCACATCACTTTGTAAAGGTTTTAAGGGAAACCAATATGAGGCACATTGAAGTTCCAAAAATGACGAACGAAACCGCGAAAACATAATAAATAAGCACCTTCAAAGAAAATTTCGAAGTAAACTTGTAACTACACCGTGCCTATGTTGTTACGAATGGGTATAAAAGAAAGTTGTGGGGCGAAAGAAAATGAATTAAAAATACTCGTTCAGATTGGTAAGTTTCGCAATACTTTGGAAATTTGTTGGCAACGTTAACACAGCTCTCCGTAACGAAACGTGAATAAATTGAAAATAAGCAGAGAGACGCAGTCATTTGTAACTTTAGGGAAAGCATTTTAATATTTTTTGAAAGTCGACGATGAAAAGATGTTAAGAACTGGCGTAACGTCGACATTAAAAGTATACAAACGTAATTCAAGTAAGTCAGTAAGTGAAGCGGCATCGCATCGCTTAGTGGCATATTTATAAAGTAAAGGCCGCCCTTTGTTTATCTCGTATGTATGCACACAAAAACAAATTTTAACAATTCATAATTCCCAACTGAAATAATATTAAAGGGTTTGGGTGTAGCGTTTAATGAAAGTTAAGCCGGCACGGTCTGTGTAGCCAACGGCTGTATGAAACTAAACACCTTGTTTTAGTTTACTCAACGATTCTACAAACTCAATTAGCATTACAACCTCTGAAAGTCACTTTGGGCGAAATGAACTTATGTAGGAAATAAACGCGGTTTGGGCGGATACCTTACATGAATATTTTCCGGATAACGTTTCCTATTCCGCACTGTTTATATCGAAGCAATTGGTTACGGTTTATGGTTATGATATATTAAAGTAGCTAAGGACAACGACCGCCAGGTACACTGAGCTCGGTTTTAGCTGCGGTATTAAACCTAGAGTCGGCTTCATATTCGAACGCGGGTTACAGATTTAGCTAGTTTTCGGGAGGGAAAATTGTGAGCCTGTGGAAACTAGGCTTAATGATGACCGTGCGTTGTGATAGCGGGAACAAACAGCATCGCTTACATAATGGTCTGTGGTACATCATCGAGCTTGCGATTATCATCGGAACAGTGCAATCATACGTAATCGGGCTTACATTCTAAATGTACGGGCAAATCTACGGCACCTACAGTCTATAGGCTACACACAATAACAAATGAAACAGTGGATCTTAGTTCAGTAACAGCCTAGTTACGGACTAATAGATCCTATAGATCCTTTTCTTTTAGCCAATAAAACTTTTTGTATTTTTTATTTTTTTTTGTTAATGGAAAGGTAACTCAACCAACTCGGTCAACTTTACTCAGCGGGCATACAGCGACCTACGCGTTCAATATAATAATGCACTGAGAGTACTGTTGCGGCTGCCGTGGCGTTGTAGTGCGTCAGGGATGTTTGCGGATAATAATATTAATGGTTTTGCCGCCATTATTAGGAGTAGATGCGCATCCCTGATGACGCGTGTTCGCGACGGCACCAACAGTATTCTCAGTGTGTTTGCAGACCGGTGGGATTCCCCGATGTTGCGGAAGTGGATGCAGCTCCACACTGAGTTTTAATTGTATGTACATTTGTGTCTGTAACCTACTAACACTAGAAGTTAAGTAAAATTATTACTAACCCTATGGACTCCTGTCTGAAATAAAAGTTTTCTATTCTATAAGAGAAGGAAATGTTTTGATGGATAGTAACACAGCGTGGGTGAACGTGCACGTACATGAAATGTATAGAAATAAGTACGTGCACGTTATAATATTACAGTGGCCGCAAAGGACAATGACCAAAAGTCGTACCAAAAAGTCTCATGCATCAAGATCAAAATATTATAGTAATTATTTTCATAATTTTTTACGACATTACGCGTCGGGGATTGGAATTTTGAACAGGGAATTTAATTTAAAGTAAACTAGTGTAGATATTGTTGTATTCTCTTTACATGGTAAAGAGAATACAACAATTTCCATCTCTCTTTCCGTTTCAAATGATATGATTAATATAACCTTGAATTCTGAAAGTGATTTCGAGAGTGACGATCACGTCTTTCAAAAAAATGTAAAAAAAATATACTTTGCAGATTCTACATTCATTAAAAATAACTAGAATAAAATAGAATAGAAATTTTATTTAAACGGTTATCATTTTTTTAGAGCAATACCTAATGGCCGTTCGTGTATGACATGTCAAACAAAATAAAGTACCTAGTTTTCAGGTTATTTCGATTATTTTGAAAATCTCCGAACCCGGGTTTTGTTTACAAAAAGAACTTTTGTAAGAGTTAATATGATAAGAGTAGTCTAAAAAACAAAGTTTGACTTCGATGCAGCATGGTACGGGATTCCATACATCCATGAGCATTGTCCTTTAAAAGCGTGTTCATATATTTCCATACAATTTACTTCCCTTGTTATCGTGATGCCATGACGTGGAAGAGGACGTCCACGACATTATCATCACGTTAGAAATTATAAAAACGCACATACGCGATAAATATTCTTAAAAAACGAACCTTAAAATATCACTTCATCATTATAAATATTCGACTAGATTCATTTCAATATTCCTACTCCAATTGTTTCAGTGAAGCTAAAACACTGCCAAAATAATTTAAAATTTTATAAACCCCTTTATGACTTTGAACAAGGTATGAAGGATTAATGTGGGTAGGTCAATATATTAAAGAATAGCTGAATAAATAATTATGGTTATTTTTACTCTTTTATTATATTTTGACTGCACCGTTTTAATTCTAATATCTTGGTAATTTGGAGCCCTTGAACCTGTGCGGACCAAGGTTTCTATACCTGCTTCCGATTCTATATACTATTACACCACATTTTTAGATGCAAATCTTATTTTAAGGATACTACTAAGGGTCTATGTTGGGGTCGGCTTCCAGTCTAACCGGATGCAGCTGAATATCAGTATTTTACATGGAGCGACTGTCTATCTGACCTCCACAACCCAGTTACTGGCTAATACGATACCCCTTGGTAAGACTGGTTGTCAGATTTCCGGGCTTCTGACGACCCGTAACGACTGTCAAAGATTCACGAATGACAACCGGGACCAACGGCTTAACGTGCTTTACGAGGCACGGAGGGTCTTAGTATGTAAAAATGGTCACCCATCCACGGACCAACCGCGGCAAGCGTTGCTTAACCTGATCGATCGACCCGTGCGGCTGGTATAAATTAGCCACAAGCCCTTCTCTATCTATCTTGATAGTACTACTACTATCTATCTTGTTATATTTTGTGATCTAAGTGAATTGGTCATTAAGGTCATAAAGGATCACAAGATAGGTGCCCCGTTAGTCTGGTGCTCGCAAGCGCTACTGCTGATCATGAGGTCCTGGGTTCAATTTCCGGGTCGGGCTAAGTGTTTGCATTTTTCCATCAGGAAATTCACAGTGGCATCCCTATTTCATGGGACTTAAATATAACTGGCGAAATGTGGGTGTACATGCTAAGGTACGCCACTGCCTAACCCTTCGGGGAATTAAAGGCGTGATGTTATGTTATTTCAAGATAGAAAATATCCCCGAAGGATAAGGCAGAGGAATACCTATAGTACACTCACACAAATACTTATTAGTGGTAACTATGAAAATAACTAAGACGGCACGGTTGGCGCAGTGGTTAAGCGATTGACTGCTGCGCTGCGTGTCGCGGGTTCGATTCCCGCACGGAACAAATATTTGTATGAACTACAAGTACTTGTTCTGGGTCTGGCTGTTTGTGTATGTGAGTTTGAATGTTTGTAAACGCACCCACGATACAGGAGAAATTCCTAGTGTGGGGCAACGTTTTTTTAAAACAAACAAAAAAAAAATCCTATCTTTAGACAATCTTCAGCAAAATATATTACACCTACCTAATAACCTACTCGTCATTATTTACAACAAGAAGAAGCTATTCCCATCATTCCTGGAATACATTATTGTTCTCCGTGAATAATTATTTAAACATTTTGTGAAACACAAAATTATATTCTTAGATCTAAAGGCTTTACCGAATTAAAAATACACTACTTAATGGTTTTTAGATAAATTAAAAACAACTTGTCGAGTAAATTTATACCGAAAATATTGTAAGGGTATGAACATACGTCCATTTTCCCGACCCGCCCGAAATGCAACCAACATTTCGTGAGTTCGACTGTTTTTTTTTCTTATCATAGATCGTATGAATATTTAACTATTAGGCGTCTCTATTACTAAAAAAAAAACAACCTTATTTATACCAGCTTTAGGTGGAGATTTGAACGGCACAATATCTGGTTCAGAGACGCGATGCTTCCCTTTAGTAAACAACTCAAGATTGAATATGAAAATTTAATCGACTAATTTAATCGAAGAGAGATACCATATAGCCGTCGACGGCTGAGTTATGAAACGTCTCCGCGTGGGCATTGAGCTTGTAAATATGAATTCATAATAAAATATTATACTTCAAGTAAGTACCTATACTTAGGTAGGTGGGTGCTTACTTACCTAATTCATTGTTGCTATTGGGAAATAGCTACATATCACTCTGTGGTAAGCGTAAATAGAGAAATCAAATGAAAGAAATGGATTTTTATTATGCTATTACTTACTTATAACATTGAGTTCTACCAAAATCACTTCGAAGTACCTACAGCCGATCTTATAAGCAAAGGAATGAAAGAGATGTTTTATTCGAGATCTAGAACTATTCAAGCCGAGACCTACCATCGGCGTTCATTTGTAAGCCGCCAAAGTTTGACAAGTTAGGCTGCATTTAAATGCTGCCGGTGGAAGGTTCAGCACCAAGCCGTGCTGCAAATTAGCATTTTTCAAAGTTGTGCCAGCCTGAGGGCTGCGCATTCTCACCAGACTTGTACCTTGAAATACATTTATAATGCACGCATTGCTTTTTACGAAAACTTCCCGAAGAGATCCGGGTAGATTTCAACAAAAATAAAAAGTTTCCGCATAATAGCAAGCACTTGTGATAACATTAACAAATAGGAGTAGCCTTGAAGAAGCCCGGGAGCACTGGAGCTGACGTGAACTGCATAAATAAACTGAGATCCCGCCGCTATGAAATTCATATTTAAAAAATGTTAGCTGAGTAATAGTCTTCTTTGGGGAAAAATAATAGATTCCTTTACTCCTGCGATGAAAATGACCTGAATTAAATTTTCACATTCAATCGTCGCTGTTTGCCCCTGAGAGTGATCGCCGCCCGCCGCCGCAGCGCCCCCGCCCCGCGCCCGCACCGCGCACGCCTCGCGCACGCCCCGCTGCCGTCTGTCGGTTCTCATCATAGCTATTTTTGTTTTTCGGCAATATAATCGCAGACAAAATTATACATTACGTATGAAAGAGTTATGGTTTATCCCACAGGAGTACTCGTACATTGCCTACCTACGAACCGCGAACCCTATAAGACTTCTCATGACGTATAGACCTTTGATGTGTGGGAGTTACATTTTAGGTGGGTGTGTTGGTGAAAGGGTTTGAGTTAGCCAAAATGTTTTAAACTCTGTAAAGTTTCAGCTGATGAGTCATAAGTTTACTCTATATCGGAGTACGTATGTATCGACTCACTTACTGCCATTTCCAGATCACTACTTAGGTGAAAAACTTTCACCAATTAAGTTGCAACTAGAGTCCGTCCGAAAATCAATTTTTGCTGGTATTTAATATATTCACTTTTGAATGCTTTTTTTTAATTGAAAACGAAACTTGCCGGATTTCAGAGTCACAGGAAAAATAAAGAAAAAGCGTTCTGCTAATATGTTTTTTTTTCTATTATAAATGATAATTATTTATTTAACATACACTGATTAATTACTATTTTTAGAAGCTAACACTAAAATATATATACAATTATATACAAGCATATAATACGAAAAAATATAGAAAAAGGCAGGAGCTCATTGGGCATAAAAAAATTCGTCCGCATCACTGTCAATGGGATAAGTGCCCAAAAGCTGGCAGCATTACCACGTTGGATGGCAATGCTGATTGCTTGGGCTAAAAATAGGCCAGCCTTCTGGTCACGTGAAGAGTCAACCAACCGCTTGACGATGTCCCGAAAAATTCGATGAGCACTCGGACCCCAAGGCCCTAGTGTTTCAATCCCAAACGGCTCAAACATTATAGCGCCCAATAAGGTTGTTATATTTGCGCCGTTTGAGGTTTTCTGCCCCTGCAGCAGCCGCCCCAGTACAGCCCGCCGTGCTAGAAATATGGGATGGCGCGAGGGTGTCGACACAGGTTGCATCCCACACCAAAGGCCTACCCAACTACCAAGGCATTATGGTCATTCCATCGGGCCTCTTTCCATCGTCGCGTGCCAAGCCATTGGGTTCTAAAACAGCTGGCACCCCGGTGGAGACAAGAGCCCGACGGATGACGTCGTTAATGCTGGCGTGCCTTGCCATCCGTCCAGCGCTGCAGGATAGGCCGTGGTGTCCGAGACAGTCGACTGCTTCACCGCATTGACAGCGATGTGAAGCACCGCAAGGAGCGCCCAGACGCAAACATGTAGCGAGCCGGAATGTGGTGTCACCCAGCATAGTGCCTACATTGGGTGACGGTAGTGCCTGAAGCCAGAGGTCCGACTCCCATTCACCTACAGCTAGGAGGCGGGCACGCTCAACAGTATTGGTGAAAGTATTAATAAGTTTATTCCGTACCAACCTGCAGAGCTACTCATCCCGCTGTCTGTGGGAAGACGGGTTTTCGGGCTGAACCGTTTCCGGGCAAGCCTTCAGAGTCAACCTGAGCACGAAACAAGATTCGTGTGGTAAACTTTTCGGTGCTGTGGACCGAAGATAGGGACGCCGGTAGGCTTATACTAGAAATTTTGCGGACGCCAAGCCCACAAAAACGAATGGGTAGTGTGGCTTGCAGCCACGCGCGGTCGTCCAAAGGCACATTAAAAATGGATGTAAGAGTACTACGAATAATATGATCGATTTTGTTCAAAAGGTGTGGATGCTTCCATAAAGAGGAAGAGCGGAGAAAATACATACAATTGGAACCGAAACAACAATATCTGATTAGAGTGATTGACGAATGTAAATTAATTTTAGAAAGTCTATCCGAAATATCGTTAAAATGTTTAATTTTTCCGTCGACAAAAGGTGAAAAACTGTCTTCTAAAATTGGGGAACCTAAGAGGTGCAATGAACTTTTTTCCAAAACTTTGATGTCTGGGGCTACTAAATTAAATTTCTGTACCTATAGTCGATTGACTGTCAGTATTGTCACAAAAGTAAATTTTACATTTTGAGTTGTTGAGGTCAAGGCCGATGGATTGGAACTGCTGCTTTAGGAATTGAAGATATTTAAGAACGGTGTCTACGTCACCTCCTGGTGTTCCGTCATCCACACATTGAATTTTGAATTAAGTTATTGTATTATGGGATGGATAGCCAAACTGAAAATGACTGGCCCGAGAGGATCACCTTGTTGGGATCTGACTGCAGATTCTAAAACGTTCTCTTTATAGGCACCCATCAAAATTATTAATTTTGATGGGTGCCTGTAGCACTGCCACATAAAACCATAAATTTCTGGTAACTCCTTTTTTACTTCAGTCAACAAAGTAACCCTGTTAACAGAGTTGAAGGCGTTCTTAACGTCAACCTTGAGGATGACCTCACCTTTACTGGCATTTAAAAAACTAGATAGGGCATGTACGGCAGCCTCGCAGCCCCTTTTGGAACCAAAGCCAAGCTGTTGGAGCTGGAACTTGTTGGACAGAATGTCGCCGTACAATTTGCAACATATTTTGGCTACCGTACGCCGGTAGGGGCACCCAACGGAACAACGTACACTATGAGGTTTAAGAACCTTGCCATAGTGTATCTGTCGCCCCCGTTCGCCTTTAAAGAAGCGTGGCTGGGAGCAATGGAGACATCTCACCTGGACATCGAGTAATGTGGCAGGTTGACTGGCACTATTTCCGACGTCGCTACAGCCGGCATTTAGCATAAATATAAATATACTTAACCAAAAGAAAAATAATTATAAACACTAAACACAATATACACTTAAATTATTATTTACACCAACAAAGATAAAAAAAAACATATATAATTGTCTGTCATGTCACTTGGTGACACGAGCTTGACGGCTGCGGCGTACTGCTGCAGACAGGCGCAGACAAACGCAGACGCGCGGGCCTAGGGCACCGCGGCACCGCGCTATCAGAGCTCAGCTCTCCAAAGAGAATTTTCCTTTATAGCATTTATGCTGTAACTGGTTTTGCTCCAGGGTTTGGGTGAGGCAAGTGGAAAAGGAAGTCGACACTACAGACGTCGCCAACGCCGATGTCGGTAACAATAAATAGAGCCGCGTGTGAAGCGGCCGGCCGTACACAGGCTCAGCGGATGATTTCTCGGTGGTACTGTCTGGAGTTCCGATAGTCGATCAAAAACTGTTATACTCGTATGTATACATTTTTTCAGGAAATTCATATTAAAATAAACTTTTATGTCTCTTCCACAAAGTTGCTAATTACAATATTTATTTATAAATCATTTAATTTTAATTTTTGTATTGATGTTGACAGGTTGACATTATGTATTATAAATTGAATTCATCCCTATGTAGACAGATAATTATGATAACTAAGATTCTAGTCTTCATTAATTCAATACTCAGTTTATTCTAAGTTAATAAATCTATCTGCTCAGATCAATTAAATTAATGTAGGTCTTTAATCAAGCAATCGACAAATTAATCGGATCCCAAGTTTCAGTAACTTCATCTGTTTACATATCGCTCGAATGTTGTCTAGATTATTTAACTTAGCCATTAAGTCGAGCAAGATAAAATATTAGATCGTACTGAAACCACTTAGAGCTATTTCCCCGGGATTGCGTGATAGCAACACTTAATTTACAAGCTCCATTTAATTTGAACTATTTTGAGGCTCAGGCTGGAATTTAAATATCTCCAGATAAGGAGCTCACGCGAATTGTTCGCCGCGCGCCGGCGACTGAGCGCTCTAGCTAAATTACGAGATTAACGAATTAATGCTACACAAATTTCAGAGGTTTTCTCCTATTTTTTTCTATTAACCCTTCATATAAATAAAAGCCCTTCAGTTACCTAAACTCCACCACTGGCTATTTATCGACGAAATAATAATATATCAAACTATCAAAATACGCGTGAATTTCGGCAAACAGGTTCCACACACTAACCATATAATTAAAATATATCTGACACCCTATTTCGCGAAATTGCGTACCCAATATTACCAGCTTATCTCAAATAACGATGTAGTCCTCGTAAAATGTAAATACATATGTAATAAAAGTGTACTGTATGTGTGTGTTAAAAGCAAAATCGTTTCGACAGGTTTAGAATATGGGCAACTGTGTAATCGAGAAAACTGTATTCAAATAAAAAATAAATCGCTATTGGACGGGGAGAGTGAAAACTATTTGATAAAGTAAATATAGGTACTTGGTAAAATATTTTTGAAACAGAACGTGGGGGATTCAAAGTGCAGAGATTAGACACGAGGACCATCAATTACGCGTAATCCGCGACACGTGCGAGCCGCTCATCGCATCGCAAACCTATGGGGATTATTGAAATTTTCTATACCCACACGCGACACGCGCGTTCACATACCCGCTTATAGGCTTTTGTATGAAAACGAGATAAGAAATTATGCAAAGGTTTGTAGCGTGCAATTACTGTGTAAATAAATAATAAATCGTCATGAATACTATTAAAGGAAGATTTGCATATTTATTTTGCAAAAATGCTATCATTCTCCACATGACAAACAAATAATCCTTGAAGCTATATAATGTACTGCCCAACGTCCAAAGCCATACATATACATAGCGGTCTCAATTTCACACCTATTTTGCGAATCTGACCGGTTGTCCAATTAATCTTCCTGCAGATTGGATTGGGTGCGATATTTGGACGCCTGCAGGCACCTTTGATATGTCGTGTCAATCCCAACAGGGTCACTAAATCTCAGACTCAAACGAAACAGTTAACTGGAGGTGGAGCAGTGACACGTACATAGATCTATCCTAAGTATATACGAAAGTAAGTTTGTTTGTTACCTTTTCACGCCTAATTAATCCACTAAACCGATCATCATGAAATTTTGTATATACGAGTACGAGTATCTACGTTGTCAGGGCTATAGAAAAGGGCGTAGGGTACCTTTCATCCAGAAAAAAATACTGTTTCCGAGGAAAAGAACAATAACTTCCGACTGACACAATTGCTTTAGGACGCTAGATGACGCTACGTGTCTTTCGAATCATGATTGAAATATATGATATATATATATATGATCCGACTTTCTGAGTATTCTAACAAAAAGTACCAGGCTTGCATGAATTTACGATATTATTTCAATCATTAGTATTATGCTATTAATAGGATTTGGATAGGATAGGATTTGGAAATTTGGCACACAGATAGTTTATTATAACCTGGATACTTTTTATCCCGGCAATACGTATCCGTGGGATAATATCCAACCTCCACGCGGGCGAAACGGCGGAAAAAAGCTACTCAAAAAATACACTAAAACAACTTATTTTAAATATTGGAATGACGCACGATGAGTGGTCATCCATTGCCACATCATTGGACTATCTATGCTGCCGGCTACTATAGCCACCAAGCTGTTGGAGCTATTGCGCACTCGCCGCATCAGTGAGTATAAACAGCCTCCTTTAAACCCACTGAGTTACATACACAATACATAATGCTACAGGTACTTACCTAACTATCGTCACGCTTTCCTAACTGGGTGAAAACTTGCAGGAAGCAACACTAGAGTTTTGTTCATACTTAAGTCCGTGCACCTACTTAGTGTTAGTACCACTAGTAGGTCCTGTGTACTTAGTGTTTCGTGCTCGAGAACTAACGTATTAGGTTCAAAGACCGCGATATAGTATAACACACACATACACACACACGAATTGTGCAGAGTTAATCATACGTTAGGAGAACAGAAGTTAGCTGAAGAAGATGTTGTGTTGCTTATACGAGGACTTATAATAATATACGAAGTGCCGTAAGTACTATTCTAGAAAGCAGAGTATAATGGTGAATAATAGAAATGAGGCTGTTTTTTAAGTATTTTCAAACTCAAATAGCAGTGGAAGGCGGTTGGTTAACGTAACATACGTACCTATACCTACGTATGTTACGTACGTCAAATAATACCGAGTAGGTAATAGTAATTATTTGACGTAAGTCAAGGCCATAATTTTGTAGTTGTAATTTGAAATAACACTTTTTTTGGTTTGACGACAGTTAGCGCCATTTTTGACGTACAAAATGTTCCAACCCCGAATGATGCACAGCAGGGTCATTGGACCCACGACCAGTTCTTCCATCGTAAGATATTCATAGTCTAGTTTCCCAGTAACATTTACAGAGGTAAAGGTGGTAGTTGTTGGTTGGTAAGGGTGTCGTAGTTGGTTGTAGTAGCCTGGTTCCTCAGAAATGTTCTGACGTCTCTACGTCAGAACATTTCTGGGGAACCAGGCTACTACGGTATAGTTATAATGAATGCACAAAAGTGCTGTAGTGCACACATAACCGTGACTTATGTAACACGTTTTGTCTTATCAGGGAAAGTGGGCAAAGTCCTGTAGAGCAATTTTTCAGCATCCCAAAATCACTACTTGTGGCTATCGGAAAGGCGACTAAAGAAAAACAAAAAAGTTTTATCAATTTGCGGTGATCACTATGATGCGACCAACCCGCACTGGGCCCGCGTGGTAGATTATGTTCTGCCCTATGTTCTGTAATTTATATGGTGTACATAATAAAGGGTATTCTATTCTATTACAGCCCCCTCCTTCACAAAGAAAAGAGGCCTGTATCCCAGCAGTGGGGACATTATAGGTTGATTATGCTTATGCTACTGTGATGACTGATAATTTTCCTTCTGAAAGTATAAGACTGAAATAGTTTGATACTGTTGAGAACGAAACGTTCAAAAAGAGATCGGATTATTTTTTGCCCGCCTATTCATCTTATGCTGATGTTTACGTCACAGACCTAAATTCACTTCATTATCATAACTTGAGTGATAATTAAATATGTAACTTCGCAAATCCAGCCGCCTGTCCGCTAGGCAATCTTGTAAAATATTCAATCAACCTCGTTGGGTAACTAAACAGAATAACCAATTAGATAGTTACTCCTCGCCTAATATTCATTACTTACAGTAAGGATATCTATCTATATGCATGTTGTTGTTATATTGTCATAGTTATTCTGTGGCTGAGACTATTGTTACACTGTGACACATTTAGAGCGAAAACGTTAATTAGCTTCAATGCGCATTCAGCTGTCATGATTCAATTGGATATGCGCATCGCGGGTTAGGATACGATCAGATTTGTATGCTTAGCTATGCATGCGTAAGCACGCTGTCGTCGAAAGTCGAGACGAGCGCGACGTGTGTTTCCACCCTGACAGTGTATTTCTGCAATCGATGAGACTTTTCCGTAAGAGTCCCCTTCAGCAAGTCTACAACGACATCCGACATCCATAAATGCATGTATTGTTGAAGTATAAAACAATAAGTAATTTCTATGCAATCCTGTCGTCTGCTCAAGCAAATTGAAATAAACAAAGCTATTTTATATCAAGGGTTTCTGTGAACTTTAAAAGGGTAAATAAACAGAACTTTTCAGGTTCACTCATTTGCAGTTAGATATATCACAGCGGTAAGTAATACTTCGAAATAAGAGTAAGTTCGTACGAGGATACTTGCTCTTAATCAAAGTTACGTACACACATTAACTAAATATATCAGTGAACAAGTAAACGAAGTAACTTTAACCCACACGTGAGAGTCTCATTAATATAATGATCGGGTTTGCAAATAAAACATAACGCAATGTTAATGACCCGTTAAAGTTACTTACCTGTTCCCGCCAACCTTGCGGTTTCATGGAGTCAACTAAAGAGTTTTCTGGTAAAGAGGGTAAATGAGCTTGTCTATGGCGCCCTCTCGTGACCTCCCGACGAACAAAACGACAAAGAGAAGTACGGCAACATTTACAGAGAAAATGGCCGTGGGGCAGTCAGGGCGACCCTCCGCCCTTTGTTTCCTTAGAGCGGCTCGCCGCGCCGCACGCCAACAACTTGCCGAACCTTCCGACGAAATATGTACATTGCGATTTTTGGCCTTTGTCCTAACATATTAATGCGAATTCCAAAACGTATTTATTAACTTTTGGTAGGCCCACGCGTATTTAAGTTTTCAACGAAAATTCCTGCATAAACTTGGTTGTTTATGTTTTACATACGTTATGTGGATGTCGGCGTCGTTAGTGATTCATACGTATTATATGCATAATTTAATAAAAGTTGTGAAAGAATGCTTGTTTTTTTGTTAGAGCATCCGTTGTCTGTGGGGGACACAGGGGCGCGACGAGCGAGACGCACACCGCAGGAATTTCTAAATCTTCATAAGATAATGGATCGCTCCGCGAAAGAAAAGGACCTCTCCGGCTTGGAACTTTGTTGAATTCCTGACTCGTAATTAATAAAATTACTTTTTGGGAGCTTTCCTCGACTTCAAAGAATTTTAGCATAAAAGAAAAAGTTAAGTAGATGAATTATTTTTGAATGATAAAGGGAATAATTTTAGATATTTATACACTTAGGAGTTGAGTTATTCTGAAGATTTTCACCGTCGTTTTGAATATCATAAACTGATGCTATTGAAGCTTTGTTTCATGAAAATCGTTGCAAGTGGTAAATAGGAAATTGTACGCTCCATTTCCCCAAATTTTTTACACTACCCGACACACGTATAAGTTATTAGTAGTATTCTTAAAGAAAGCTCAAATCCGCTCTCAAGGGTAAATTGCATTTAGCGAAGACTATCAAGAAAGTATTTACCCTGCAATTGAACTCTACGAGATTTATAGGATTTCTCTCGACGCATATTCTCGAGAGCTCTTTTCTTTTAATTTCTTATTCTTCGTATGTTTACTTGGTGCTTCAACTGTGCAAATATTAGTCTTCACTATAAAATATAATATTATGATTGCTATTAAAGTAGCAAAGCTCTCCAAAGTGGAGTTCTAATGATACCTAATAAATAAGTAAACAATAAAATAAAGCCTATATTTAACATTGTCGGCGATGCTTTGTCTACAACGAAATAGAGATTAGTTGAGGGCGGTATCTCTGAAGCAAATCCGACTAAAGGTCACTTCAAAGGGAATAAAAGTGTTAATTCGTGGCGAACATCACTCGATTGTATTAGTCGAAGGTCGTGCTTATCTGCGACCGCGACGGGAGTGACGATAATACCCGCATGGCGGATGATAGTCGCCGAGTCGCGCGACGTCAGTCGTCAGTCGCAGTGCAACGACTGCTAGTTTAATTCGTGAAGCCACATAAATCCCTGTTTGATGAGGGTAGCGAGCTTTCATTAGATACGGACTCGGTGAGTCGCTGCTCCGCGGCAATCGCTGTCGATGATAGCGTGGCATTGTCTCTTTACGTCAATCCTGTAGCTCATGTGTGTTTAATTTGATTGTTGGTTAAGTATAGCTATTTGAACTGTTTTATTTGTTTTTCTATTTATGATTGTATGACTAAATGTATGTTTATCTAGACTAAACTATACAAAATGTGTAGGTAATTATGATTCAAAGCTTTAACTTATACTGCTGTTTTATCATGATTTATTTTTCTTACATCATCATCATCATTTCAGCTGAAAGACGTCCACTGCTGGACATAGCCCTCCCCTAAGCACCATCATTTCGACCGGTAGTTTTTGTTAATGTTTTTCTTACTTAAAACGAAATCACTCGTTTCATTCAACCTACTTATTAGGTCCATTAAAAACCAACATTAACTTCCCATACCTAAGTCGTTATATGTCAAATAATAACTTCGGTAACTCATCATTATGTGACACATCAAAAAGGCTTTTAAAGTAATCAATCAATTGGTTAGGTAGATTCACTATGTTTACGGTGAGTTTCCGTTCATGCGACGAGTCAATATGGTGGCACCTCCTGTACAAAGCCACCTGTCACGAAGCGAGCATTTATCACAATTCTACCGAATTTCCTTTAAGCTTACAAAGATATCGGCTTCCATGTAACTGTATGGGCGGATCGTGTTATCACCGATAATATAACATTTCGTTATGAAGTAGATCTATAAATAGAAGTAGGTACTGTTTTAAATAAAGGCTCCACACCCTATACAGAATGTTCCTGACACAGTATGGCCTCAGAATGCAGTGTAAAATGGTTTTCACTTAACCGATAACAATGGTTTTCACTTATCATTCAAAGACGCTTGCATGACTTTAGAAATTTCTTAATATAAGGACCAAATAAAGTTCTAATATAAACTGACTATTATACAATATGGAGACCACAATACGACAATAAATGAAAACAATGGCAATACTAATGCATAAGAGTACTTTGTAATTATCAAATAAAACCTAGCATCTAAATTAAAAAAGTATTTTTTTAAACAAACTGAATAGTAGTGATGGATGGGCCGACTACGGGTTTTGCCAATCTTTGACTAGCTATAATGACTAAACTATTGGATATCTTTGATTGAATTTTTGTATTTGGATTGGGACGGTCATTAGATATATGCAGTTTAATTTATTGTCGTATTGTCATCTCCACCTTGTATGTAGAAAGCGATGAACAAAACTATATCAACCAAACGCTATAAAATCTAAAAGAAACAAACGCAAATCGTTTATAAACCACAGACAAGGAATAGCTATTACATTCAGCCCATAGTAGCTCAGTGCTGTTATTGTCTTACTCACACTTGAGTGGCATGTCTACACAAAGGTCGCGTACACAGGCTTAATTGAATAAACCTAACTGCTTGTGATTCAGGGAAGGTAATATCAGGTGCCTCCCTCGCTTTTGAAAAACAATAACCGTGGAACATTGCGCGGAAACCTTTATACAAAAGAGAGTCGCTCAATGAAGTTGCACGCCGAAGAATTTCCATGCAATAACGGGCCATAGTCTCGGCGAGGATTCTTGTGGAGCGCGGCCGGAGATATTGCGTACTTACTGGGCTTGCCTCTAATAACACCGCCGATACCGTTTGTGTAAAGAGAAAAATACGAAATGAAATGGAAACTACCAGACGCCTTATGGTTTCCAATCTCGACTAACATTACACGGAGGTACGGGAGCTATTTCGCATTTTAATATTCTATGAAGATTGAGAATAAAATCATCATAGTTTCGTATAACAGGCAATTGGGTTACTGAGAAAGCAAGAAAAAGTGTTTCATTATTCCTTTATAATTATCTGTTTGCTCGCGGGTGCTTGAAAGAAAGTCGATCTCTTTAAGATAAAACTTCACCTGGGTAGGTACATTACCGTTCTATTGCACTCTTCGGCCTCGTAACCACTATTGAATCAGTTCTTGCTCGGGTTTTAAAACTAATCTTTTCAGTTGCCTGCCCCAGTTTCGCAAAAGAACTCGTTAACGATAAGTGTTATCTACGAAATGTTAAGAGTTTAAAACTCAGTGTTTTTGGAGTAGGTTGTTTAAGCAACAATTATGTTTAATATAATGTTCTATATTATATTATACTTGATAAATAAGTAAAAGTAAGATTAAAATGCAGTTAAAAAAATAATTGGTTATTAACTTCATGTATCCACTTTTTAATGATTTCCAATGTATGCATGCCTGTATGTATTACTTATGTACCGAACCATAGGTTGGAATACGAGTAAGTATGTGAATGTATTCACAGTTGAAGAGAGTTGAGTTGGCGACTGAAAGTTGGTCGTACATAGTCTCCCGCCCTTGACTGCTTCTTAAGAATTCTTAAGCCTTCAGCTCCTCTATCTACTTACTAATTTAATTAATATTATTCAGAACGTCTGACATAGTCCGTAAGTGGGCTTTTGAAGTAATGAATGGATCTCACATATTTGTAGAGCTCTATACAAAATTGTTCAACCCGAAATACACCGAAATCGCTTGATTGCGCATGAAAAATATTTAACATACCTTTAGATTATATTATTTTTTTCATCCCCAAATCAGCATAAAATGATGAGTCATATATGAAAATGTGTTGTAAATCTTTTTTGTGACACATAGCAATTTGTTATAGTTATTAATTTTAACGCGACATTTCTGAAAAATGAATGGAAATATAACGTTGTATCTACCGCTTCTGTTTATACAATAGCGGTAACTGGGAACAGCAATTAACCCATCACTAGCAGCGGCAGTAGACAGACACATCGATTACCAAATTCCGAAAACGCATTTATGATGCGACGTAGCCGTGCATTAAAGCTCTGCAATGCCATCACGCGGCGAGACTAATCACATTAGTGGCCATCGCAAAGGTAATGCGGTAACAACCTAAAAAGCCGCCATTAGCATGTCAGAGCGGACCTCAGGAACTCGCACTACACTGCAGTGTAAATTATTCACTCTCATATGAATCTCATATTGGAGATGGATACTAAACTTTGTAGTCAACGTTAGTTATAAATAAAAGATTTCGTCGGAACAAAACAAAATTTGAAATTCTCATAGAATGGACTTTTGGAAAATGTTTACGTAATAGGAATATTGAACTGTTTTATATGGACTAGGTTCCATTGAGATGGAAAAAAAAATACAGGTGGGTGAATATATTATATTAGGAATCTATTTGCAGGCAAATCTTATTGAACTGAGCATTGCAGAGCCATTAAATTTCTTTTTTTTGCCTATAACAGCAGGCTGTTTAATTTTATTTTATTTCATGGGCTATTAAAAGTACGTGAACAATAGAGGAAAACACAATGAACAAAGAGTTAAATGAACGTGTACGTGCATTTGTATGATCGAATGAACAATCAGGTTTGAAGTGCTACTATTGTACCGGTACACACATTTTTGCCACCTGAATTTCGGCGTAACTCAATTTATCACGTCAATATTGTTAGCCACAACTTAAAAAATATATTATATTTTTAAAACGAAGTGGCCTTTCTTCGTATCGTTTTCTAGTTTTTTTGTTATCGTTTCGAGGTCCCTATTATAGTTAAGGCCGTATTAGCTGTAGAACCGACGACCGTTGAGGTGTTCTTGAGTGGAGACCGTGAATTGCCAATTGTAAGGTAGGACGTCCTCAGGCTCGGTGGAGCGATGACTTTTGCATGATGGCTGGTAGCAGCTGGATGAGAGCTGCCGAGAATCGAGCTGAATGGCGTGCAATTGGAGAGGCCTATGTCCAGCAGTGGACTGCTGTAGGTAAGCAAGCAAATACAGAGTCCAGAGTACGTAGCCTGAACACACACACACCAAAATTGAAGTGCTACAAAATTAAAGATATAATATTTATAAAAAGCAATATACTTGTAAATAAATCTTAAATAGAAACGAAATAAAAAGCAATTTTCACATAATTATATTCCAGAAGGTACGTAGACATTTTATGAGAAAAAAACACTTAAATAAATATATATATATATATTTCTAAAGATTGAAAGTAAATATTGAACTCAAATAAATGGCACTCGATATTTGTTACGAGAATGTTACTGGTCCTAAAATCCTAGGAATCGTCTCTAAGGGTTAAGCGGTAAAGGTCAGCGACTAGAAACAAGTATGCAGTCTAGTAGTTTAGATCTCTAACAAATTGCCTGCCGATATATTCTCAGAAAGATAACGAAAAATAAAACTTAGATAGAATATTGTAATAGATTTTTAGGCTCAACTCTTTTATGAAAACGTAAGAGAAAAATTGATTCTATTTCAAATAAATTAAATGATAAGAGATGAATGAAAGTCGCCTCCCCGATAATAACTTAGTCGCAGGTTTTCACAATGTGTTTATCGAGTCAATAGAACGTATGTAGGTACTTATGCACACTTTTGATTAAAAATGTTGTCTTTGAATTTGTCTTTTTAGATATTTCGCAGTTGTGGTTCAAGAGATTTTTTTTTCCGCAAAATGAATTGATTGTTTTCTATTAATTCAGTTTTTCATTCGAAAACATTTCTTACTAAACTTCAACTCCTCTCTGAAGAACTCCTCTTGGTTATTTATCTCCTGTGGTAACCGTACATATGTAGATGAATAACACATGAACAGAACATGTTGAACTTACTCGTAGATTCAAATACACCTGCACTAAAATGATTCACACCTAACCATAACAGTTCAGGCTCAAACGCAGCTAGTTTTCATTGCACATAATCGAGAAAACACATTTACCGCTAAATAGTAGCAACCGCGCCCGTAGCTTTCGAACGTGACGCTTTATCATCAGACCGGCAATTGTCGAAACTAATATGTAGCATACGGGCACGAGCCGTTATACGGCATCATCCAATTAAGTGCATATTTACACCACGTATGAGCACCCGACATTATTGCCATGCAGTTTACACGTGATATCGGTGCCTTTACGTTCTGTTCAGCAGTCGATGCAAAGATATGTAGCCATGTTTACTGGGTGCTGGGTACACTCGTGACTGTTGAGCTCTCGATGAATACTTAACGTGCGACGTATCTATACGATACGAGTTGTTGTTCTGTTTGTGTCGGGCTATGTGGTCACTATAAACATTTGCAAATTCGAAATTTTGCGAAACATTCTGTATATGGTGTTATTAATTTGTGCTGTTTTCAGAATTCCAAGCGGACGAAGTCGCGGGAAAAAACTAGGTGCCTACACAGTTCCCAATATTACCATTGTCTTTTGTTTGTTTTTCGCCCATCAGTTTACATTATTTGTGTTATCGGTGCTTTTACGTTCTATTTAGCAGTTGGTGTGGAGGTATGTACAGTATAGTCCGTTCCAAAAATCTATACTACTGTTATGTTATGTATTTGTTTGTATTTATGTAGGGGGTAATCTCCGGAACTACCAGCCATATTTTAAAAAATCTTATTGCATTTGATAGCCCCATTCTTGAGGAAGGTTATAGGGCTAACATCACGCTACGACCCTTAGGAGCCAAGCAAAATGAAAAAAGTCAGAAAGAATACTAAGCGAAAGCGAAGTAGTACCACGGGCAAGCGATGGGATGGGATGCGATGGGCTGAAATTTCACGCGGACGAAGTCGCAGGCAGAAGCTAGTATTTAATAAAAAGGCAAACAAAGCCCGCGTAGCTTAGATTCTTACGCAAATCACTTACGAAAGACAACCAGCACCCTAATTGCGTATCACACTATTAGTCTCAATCTGAATCATTTTGAAGGATATTGCTAATCCATTGCTTTATATGTTCAAACAATTTGTCTGCTCAATAACGTTAATAACGCAATGAATGTTGTCGAACTGTCAAAATGAAAGCCATTGCTACTGATAGTGAGTTACTGAATTACCCTGCAGTAACACATTCATCTGTATTTAGAAGGTTTAAACTTTATATCTCACAACTTTTTACCAACCATTAGATATTGTTTGAATAACAAAATATTAAATTTGTAATTGAATTGAATCATCGACGAAAATTGAGGTTATATACCTAATTAACCTCAATTGTCTAATAAAAATCTTCTCTATTTATGTTTAGAATTTCGGGTATTATTGAAATAATCAAACTAAATTCAATTAAAACCGAAATTCTCACTACAAATTGTCACAAAAGAGAGACTAGAAATTGGCATCCACAGGTACGTTTTCTGATCCATTTGTTTACATTTCCATTACGATACTATTGGAACAGACTATACGCGTTTCCTGGGCAATAGATACACTCGTGACTACTGAGCGTGTGACGTATCTATATAAGGATACGCGTTGCGGTTCTACTAGGTAATTGCGTACAGTAGCAATGGCTTTTATTTTGACAGTTCAACCACATTCATTGCGTTATTTACGTTGCTGCGCAGACAAATTTTGTGAACATATGAAGCAATGGATTAGCAATATCCTTCAAAATGATTCAGATTGTGAATGATAGTGTGTTATTAATTAGGGTGCTGTTTGTGTCTACATTGGTTATATGCAATTAATGATGATGATTTTACTATAAAGATGGTTAAAATTATGTACCAGTACGCAAACTTTTATTAACATATTCTGATTCGATGAATATCCACATTCCATAGTGACAGAACTGAACTAATACGCCGGATCTAATAATGATGTTACAAATCCATTATAATAATAGCTTGTGGTGGCATATGCTAAACACTAACAGCCACAATGCGAAATTGGTGTTGTGGTTCTAATGACAATAATAATAATCGACCGCAGTGCGGTCCAACTGTAAAAATGATGTAAAAGTAAATTGGACTAAATCACAGCAACCAATACAGGACTATGCTGGCCGGCTATTTGAGTTGGAAATACCTAAGTAATTTGAAAAAAGATCCTAAAATAACATTTCAAAAACTAATATTAAGATTATTGAAAGATTTACATGTATCCAATATATGTTCTACAGTCTGCGCATAACTCCATAATTTTATGAAACGTCGCTTCTATTATCGCAATGAAACTCGAACAATATTTAACGTATCTAGTATTAAATCTCCAATAGACTTATTCTTCCAATAAATCGCTTGTCATCGGGAATTTAATAAAATCTTATATTGAATAATAATGGGTGCCCACTTGATGCTTGAAGCCTGTTTATTGAAGAGGAGGTACCTACTGAGCTTTCATTCAATTCTTACATCCTTCTGACATAACAGGAAAGAATACTCGTAAGTCGTAATAATGAAAATATCTTACTAATAACCACATAACTAAATCAGCCTATAATATTCCCACTGCTGGACACAGGCCTCATCTCTGTAGAGGTCTCTGCACACAGCGGGCGGGGCGGGGCGGGACGGGACGGCGACGCGACGCTGAGCAGTTGTAATTTACTAGATATTACGGACGACGCCACACAGAGCCGCCCCGTTCGGCGCGACGGTAACCATTGCGCCCCGCCGCCGCCGCGCCGAGCGGGAATACAACTCAAGAGCGGCGGGGCGGGGCGTGCCGGGACGCGAGCGCGTTTTTTATTTATTTCATGCACCCATTTCCGTGTAAGTTGAGCATTAGCGTTTCCATGTCTGAATCGCTCAACATCTTTTTTGATGAAAGAAAGGCGCGGCGGGATGGGACGTGATCGCGCCCGCAGTGTGAACACTGCCGCCGCGCCAGCGCCGCGTCGCCATCCCGTCCCGCCCCGCCCCGCCCGCTGTGTGCATAGACCTTAAGAGAGCGTGGGCCGTAATCCACCACGCGGGCCCAGTGCGGGTTGAAAGATGTCACGTCTTCGAATTATTGGTACTAGGACATGCCGGTTTCCTTACGATGCTATCATACAAAGTAGTAGGTAATTATGACCCACAAACTATTTTTCCTGACGTCACTTTAACTTTATAGCATTTAATTTTATAGTCTCCTACCCTTGTAAGTAATCTTTCAATTCTGTAAGAATTATGATCCGCACCCTAATTGCGTAATACCCGATCATTCGGAATCTGAATCATTTTGAAGCAAATTGCTAATCCATTGCTTCATAAGTTCGAAAAATTTGTCTGCTCAACACGTAAATAACGCAATGAATTTTGTTGAACTGTCAAAATAAAACAGATTCCGATTGATCGTGTGTTACGCAATTAGGGTGCAGGCTTTCCATTCGGCTTTTTTTATTCTATTTACAATATAGAAAGTGAACCTCTGTACACAGACTTCGTCTCAGATTTACTAGCAGTATAATTAACAACTCCGATTAAAATTAATATCTATCTACGTTTTTTTTCTAAAAAACGAATCCCTTTGGGTGAAACAAACGGATTGGTCTAGACGGGATGAAACAGGGACTAAGGTTTCTACTGAAGAGTATATATATAATAAAAGTATCAAGAATCATAATTAATGATTGAAGTTTACTGAATAGGTACTTACTGACCGCTTTAAAAATCTACATAATTAATATATTTTTAGAAGGAAGTATTTATTTAGCTGGGGATGGTTCTCTTATCTCATCTGTTCTTCATGGTTACTTTGACCTTAATTACATAAACAAATAAGCATAGATTTAAATTGTAAGATTAGCACTCACCGTACTACTAAAACGTAGTAAATATCTACTGAGCTAGTTAAAGTGAACTCACACATGCCGTGAAATATGGTGTTCCCATAACAGTCAATCAGAGAGATTTACGTAATATCTCCTCTATTATACAAGTACGCTGGACTAAATATACCTACTCTACGAAATGACAGTTGTTTTTGTGCCGATTCAAAGCGCCACCCGCTCGAGCGTCTCAGGAACTAAAATTGACACATTGTTGCAAATGGCCGTTGTGTTGTTTTGGTACCTACGTCTCTGATGATTTTGATCTAAATCATGAAATAAGTCATGTTTGTGTATTTTGTGTTTACTACAAGATATTTAGAACATTTTTATTCATTTTTTCGTGAGAGTATGCGCAATTTTAAAACTCACTACCAAAAATATTATTTCCACATTTTGTGCTCACGTTGCTATTAGCTCCAAAATGGCGAATATCAAATGTCTTCGTTTTGTCATTGATAGTATGAAGTCCAGCGTACTTGTTTAGTATAGGTCAGTGGGTAATATACTATAGAGAGGCTATCAGGAGAAATGTCATAGAAAAATTACTGTGATCCCATGTCTCAGTGACACCATCAAGCGTAATATAGCAAAATTACATAAGAGCCAAGTTCGACACGCTATACTTTTCTCGAAACCAACCTTTGACTAACAACCGTTTGATAAATCTACGAAAATTATTTCATTTATCTAAATGTTGGATAAATTACAAAACGCTAAGGAAAAAAACCTTGGTTAATTCCAATAGTTTTATCACTACGAGATTTGCAATAAATTGTACAATATTTTCTCTTAGCACATAAGTAATGCGTATGACATGAGACATAGAAGATTGACTGGACAATGCAAGTGGATTACGATGTTGTTCGGTCTATTGTAGGTAAGTATATTTAAATGTCTTTGCCGACAAGTCAAGTCACGGTGACATTCTGCGTGACAGAGGTGTCATAACGGAACATGGCTGCGACCATCTTTGGACGCAGTAGGATGAATGTAACGGTTTAAATTTTTGCAAATCAGTATGTAATCGTGTTTCCTATACGCTTTTAACTGTCTCACTGGTCTATTGGTCGCAAGCGCTACTGCTGAGCATTAGGTCCTTGGTTTCATACGTTGAACAAAGTGTTACTGGGTTTTTCCATCTTAGTAACTAGCAGCCCGGAGTCTGGATCTGTTCCTGGTTGCTGGCAAGAGGCTCGCCCGCTATTGCATGGAACTTAAACATAATTGGCGACATGTGGGTGTAGGTACTACCCCTGCCTAACCTTTCGGGTATTACCGGCGTGATCTTATGTTCTGTACATTGTTTTTTATTACATACCTACATTTCTTTTATAAATAAGGAAAAAAATCCCCTCAGTTACAAAACTAATGAAAACATAACTCCACGAAATAAATGAGAAGATCTTTTAGTACAAACAGTTGATAAAGATCTATATTGGTAGAAAACATTAAAGGATTCATCTAAATAAACCTGGCTATAGGGAGGTCAAAAGATAACGCTATCGTTGTCTTTATGTAATATGAAGTAAGGTAAACTAAAAGGCAATATGTAAGCCGCAATAACATCAACCGTTATGATATTCCTTTATGATAATGTTGTACGCTCTGTTAGGTAAATATAGTCGCGCATGCCGCGGAAATATGAAACAACTAACACAAGATTTAGTATTGGTAGTTTAGTGTACCTGTTTGCGCACTAAACTATCTTGCTGAGCTTCCAACTTGTATTATGTATGTAGCTCAAAACTAATGTACGTAGTTAATGCGTCTATTTATTTAAGGGTGGTACACGTACACTACATAAATACGAAAAACTTCATTCCGTCAGTCACAAATACGAATTTCAAAATACCGATTTTCATCATTCCGAATGGTTCAAAATTCCGAATATAACAACTCCGACTTATCATTACTCCTATTTTTATAATTCCTAAATTTCAATATTCCTAACGATTATAATTATTATTCTCAAAATACCGAGTTTCAATAGATCGAATAACAAAAAGTCCGACTTAATGATAATTCGAAACATCAAAAATACGAATTCCGATTATTAAAATACCGATTAATAGAATTCCGAAATAAAAACGCCTTGTAAAACTGAAGTGAAGTGATTCATTAATAATACAGGGAATTTGCAGCATGCAAGCAAGTATGCACCGTGCAAGCAAGCATATATGCAGCATGCAATCAGGCATGCAGCATGCAAGGAAGCGTGCAGCATGCAAGCAGGCATGCAACATGCAGCAAGCATTGTTTCTGTCACGGCTCCGGGGCTGCGGGGTTTGGCGGCCCCACGCGAGCTTATCGTCGCAGATGGGTTTGAAGGCCCGCCGCGCCGCGGCTGAGGCTGGCCAGCTAGCCGAAGCTGCGGTGGTGAGCGTGCCGCCCCACCGTGCCTACGCGGGCTTAAATTACACCCTAGGGTAGGGCAGACAAGACTGCGTGAAGTCGGTTTTGCAGCGACTCGTTTCTGTCACTAATTTTTGTAGCACAACATGTTGACTTTTTATGACAGTATTTTAATTTAATATTGAAAATGCTACCAAGTAACTGGCTATACATATATTTGTAACCAAATAATATTCCGTAAAATGTTGTTTCAGTGAGGTGAAAATTATGGCAAATAAATCATTTGGCTAATGAAAAAATTTCAAAAGAGGCTTCGGCCAATAGCAAAAAGTAATTTTGTAAATCGGCGAAATATAGTTCGGTAAAATAATACCTATGACACATCACAAAATAACACACACACACACACAAAAAACACATCACATCTAAAAATATATGTCAAATAATGCATATAGTAAAAAAGACGTCGGTCAATAGTTTTCGATAAAATTAAATTCGAACAAATAAAATTCGGAAAAGTGATTCAGAATCCTAATTTTAATAGTTTATTCGAAGCATTGAAAATCGGAATGTCGTTTTTCGGACCGAGAACCCTTCGAGCATTTGATTCTTCGAACGTATGAAAATCGGAAAACTAACATATCGCATTTACGACTATTAGTAAAATAAATTTCGTGATTTTTAATAATAAACATTATAATTCTTAGGTAAGAATGATGAAATTCGGACTTTTGAAAATCGGAACATCGAAATTCGGATAAAATATTTCGAAGTATTGGGGTGTTCCCATTATGGATGCGATTTTGTACAGAAAACGTGCTTAAATATATAATATAGTACAGAGGTGAGTTTTGCGTGCTACGTAATAAGTTTAACTCTTTACATATCTATTTTACTGTTAATCGGACAAAACCGTTATCTTTAACTTAAAACGCGTTCTCTCTAAACAAAAGTTTTTACGAGATACCATAGCTATATTCCACAATAGATACGAGTATCTACACACCTTATAGGTTTCAATCACGGGATATCTATGGTTTCAAGTAAATGTTAGTCATTGTAAAAATAGTTTTAACCAGTCAAAAGTAGTTCTGACTGTGTTTTGTGGTCAAAAGTGGTTTTGACTGTGACATCTACAAAAACCTGTATGAATAATTAGATTAATATTCAATCAATCAATATTCAATCGCGTAAACTACCGGTTCTAGGTTCAAAACAAAATTACAATAGTTATCCCTTTTAGGCGTTCGTGCGCGTAATACACGTACTACCTAACCGTTGAACATATCATTTACATTATCTCCAAATGTTTACAAATGTTGTTCCAAAGCCTTCTTTATAGGATAAATGTTTTATTGTACGTAAAACGTGTCCGACCTAAGGTTACATAACATTCAAATCAATACAAAGCTTGGACCAACGACTAGCATTTATTCTCATCGGGGCGACATACGAATTTTCGTCATAAGCTCGATCTAAACCTTTATCAGTGCACAGCCATTCAAAAAGCACCTCTATTGTCTACGTTGTAAGGTTCTATGGGTCGTTACACATGTGAATCGCTTCACAAGGGTTATTATCATGACTGAAGCTTTGTTAATCCTTTCTATTCTGTAGCAATCGATATGTAGGATTCGTGCGTGACATTATAAAGTAGGGATTTCAAATGAAAAATACGTACCTGTCCTGAAGAGTTTATATAACTAACAATATTAGTTGAAACTTTTATACCATATTTGCACCTGCCAACTAAACTAATCTGTTCACCACCCTTGGTTGACTTGTAGAATGCCTAAGGCATTAAGTCTGCCTTTGTACCTTTTTCGTGTGCGACAAGTTTAAATAAATAAATAATTACACAATTTTTTTTTTCAATTTTTCATTGATACGATTACATAAGATAGAATATATTCTCAAATTAAAGTTCTATTTTTTTATCTTTAAATCTGACTATCATTTTCAGGTTCAGATGAAGATAAAACATTCTCAATATTTGGGCACTTTGTAATAAAATTTGAGGACAACATCGGTCTTTGATCAACAAACTTACTTCCCTCACTTGACTTCCACAACTTTGTTTGTATCTCCAAATGCTGCAGCGGTGGAGCATCTTGCCTATATGCTTAGGATGTAGTGTTCGATTCCCTCCAGAAGTTTGTTGTCACGGTAAGTTGTTTGTGCACGTGACTTGTTTGTGATTGAAGAAAATTACCTATGAAGGACAGCTGCAGCAGCTGGTACTGTTATTGTAAGTAAATTTAATTCCAAGATCAGTCTAAACCAAGTTGACCCAGGTCTAAAAATATTTGGAAGACAAACAGAAACTCCGCTGTGCATCTGTATGACTTCATTAAATCCTTAGTTTGTGTCACAGACGGACGGAGCGGAGGCTGCGTCAAGTTTACGTGTAAAGTTTTCCTCATAAGCTCACCGCAGGGCGCTCCCCTATCAATTGCCGTGATCCCGTGCCCCCGCGCACCTCGCCTCCCTCCCCGCTAGCCCCTGCAAGCCCCACTAATGATCCCACTTGTTAGGGCTCAGCACGGACCTTCGGCCGTGTCACTTGGTGAATAACAAATTCCTAGCTGATCCCACTTTGTCATAGCCACTAGGACTTACAAACGTAGGTCATAATATTACGTTTGAGTGCCCCATGTTTTTTAGATTTCGGTTACGTTCCTACACAATTATTAAACGATCCAGTTTCTTTTGTGGCACTTTTTCCAGTAGTTTCAGATGTAAGTATGAAATGAATAGAAATTAAATGCACAGATTGACATCTGCCAAACGTTTTAAATTCATAGTCTAGTGAAAAAGTGGATGTCAAAGCCAGTACACTAGTAAAGGTGGTTCTCCTCAAGACCTTCCTCATATCAATGGTGTGTCATGCATGAAAACTTTCATTAACTGGGTGCGAGCTGTGTCATTATTTTTTCTATTCATTAAAGTGCAGATACCGAGGAAATCTTGTGATCATCACCACCTCTGCTCTTGCCACAAATGAAAGACCGCCTGAACATATTAAAAACACAACACATGCTCCGTACTCACATAAATTCCACTTTTAATCTGCCAGTCTCATACTCGGCTGACATTCAATATGAGAGATTAATTACATGCAAAACTTACTGTCGAACTGTTGCGTTGCCTGAGCGAGGAGTGAGGCGAACACTCTGTCTGCGAGGGGTGGGGGCTGCGGGGGGCGGTCGTCATCGCTGCTGCTGTACCTATCGCCACCCCACTCCAAGGAGCGCTGGCGACGGACACCGCCGGCTCCTGCTGGCGCGCTCGGCAGCCCGCCCGACAGCCCGCTCAGCGAGCCGGCCTTAGCCCGCCGACCTGGCCGCTCCATCCTCGACGTGCTCATAACATCTTGTCAGCACATCTGTGGGCAACGTGAGAATAAGTTTAAATAATAGCCTTTGTCTTGAAAAGGGCAGGTTAATGAAAGAACTATCGATAAAACTTTGATTGGATGAATCCTAGTTTTGAAGCCTACTTTTATATATTCTCTTTTCCTTTTATCAACCCACGGAGTCATTAGGTTACCTTATAACTGTATGATTTATTTGTATATCTCATTTATGTTAAGTAAATGGTTTACGTTCTTTATGAGAATAAAACTCTTAAATTCGAAACCGAAAATTGTTAAGTAAATAGGTACAGTCAACAAAAGAGATAAGTATGCAGGGTCGTCAGATATAGTTGAAGTTTAGTAAGAAACGGATTGATGTTCGGTTGAAATTTTATTTAATTAACAGAAAACAAACAGTTCATCTACCTAAAGTTTCATTGAACAGTAATTTACAAACTTGCTACTAAGCAGGTAACGACGTAGATACACATTTCATTCAACGCGCCACGAGGAAATACTTGGAAAAGTTTCACCAAGCAAATAAAAACCCTCCGCAAGAATGAAAAACGATTTACAATCCAAAAAAGTTTAGCACTCGTTAATTCGAGATCTACCACTGCGCGCTGAAACATAAGCCCTTGCTCAAACAAAAGAAATCGACGCGATATTTTATCAAAGCAGTTACAGCGTCGTGAACGGAAAAGAACAACTGTAATAAAGAGCCTACAAGTCGTTTGGTTAGCGACCCTACATAAATAGGAAGTTTGCGCCAGAGGGCGTGCGTGTTGGAGCCCTAATCCAGTGGATTGTGCCGCGGTGTCGCCCGCTCCGCGCCTTCCAACATCATTTCTCGTATTGACATAATTTGTACAATCTTCAGTTCTGCGTCCCGCCGACAATTTAAAATACAATTTCATTGTTGCATCAAGCAAACTGAACTTACCCTCCAATTACATTGCAAGACCACTCTACACAATCAACAGTTACTTAGCTACCTACGTAGTAATACATTTATGAGGAGGCTTATAACGGCATCCAGGAAACTAGTAGCCATTAATGGTAATAAATACAATATCACAACACTAATCCATAATAATGTCTCTGATACAAGGAAAATGTGTGTGTAAGAAACAAGAGTTGAGGGGACTTTGTTCTGAAATTAATTGGGTAGGTTATGGAACAAGCATCAACGAGGTAGTTAAGCATGTGCTAGAAATTGCAAACCAATACTTTTAGGTATGCTCAAGAGATTTTCCTTCACCATAAAATATGGGCCCAACATTGGCCATTCAAGTTGGTACAGCCTGCATGCTTATATTTGTCATTCCCCTGTGCACTTGATGATCTTATGACTGCGCCAGAGAGTGGAATTCGCGCAGCTGAATTTTCGGCCGAAGATGTTTGAACTTTTTGCCATCGATACGCTAAGAAGAATTCTGCATGCTGTAAAAATCTTATTAGCACAGAAAATACTAAAAAGGATAAAAGCTTTAGAAAGGAAATAGCTCTTATAAAGGAAAATAAAAACACAGAAATGAGTTTACGAGGAAAGCTCTTACCTTGAGAACTCGAATAGACACATGTGACCGAGAACTAAAATAAATCATTCCAATAACTCCGGGCACCGGGAGGGGACGCCCTGAAAGGTCAGGTGCATAGTACTTGCAACCGGCGTGCGTGTACGACCAGATGTATGAGCGTCAACGAAGCAAAAGGAGTATGTAAGGATCGTAGCAGGTGGCTTTCTTTAGGTTCTGTCTACCCCCATGCGAAGAAGGCTTAAGTAGGTATTGGTAAGCTGGGGCAACAAAGCCATGAATGTTAACATGCCCTTTTTCGTTTGCGGTTTCTGGAAGGACAAAGTCACATTTCGTACACTTATATCTATTTTATGAGGACATATTTAGAGGAACAAAGCCGTATGCAATACTGTAAATACGACAGCACTTCAATATCTTGCTAACTAAATAAACATTAACAAACTTTCAGTTATTTACACACCTCAACATCAAGGAATTACTTATTTCTTATTAAGGATAAGAGATTAAATCTAATGAGTTTTCGTTTTATGTAAATACGGAGTAAGCATTGTATTTAAGGCAGGCAATTGTTAAGGTTTACTGCACTCATTTCTCATTTCGTATCGACAGAATAAACAGAGGCGGTTTCATTATAGATTCGCCGACATTCCACAGAGATACAAATTGTTTAGACATTATTGAGATTTAATAAAAATTCTTCGGCAAAGTTTTTGTTGGGAATTTATCTGTGTCTATGGCAAGTCGGTCAGATTAAGATTCAGATATTTTGCAATTATAAGTAACAAGAATTCTATCAAGAAAGTACTTATAATGTCTTAAAATTGGTGCGTATGTACGCGGTGGAGCAAAGATACTTGTGAGCAAGTAATGTATTAAAGAGGTATGCGTATGTGCCTTATAGTTAAAATTAAACCTTTGTGCATGTCTCATAATAATGCAAATCGAATTAGTCGATCGCGATACGGTATTAGCAGTCATATAATCTAGCGGTCATGAGCTGTTTTTGCAAAATAAAATATTGAGGAACTCCACCACATATTTAACCCGGCTAAAATGACAGCTGTGCTGTCCTTTTTGTCTAGCAAATAAAAAATCAGAGTTTAGTAAAAGGGTTCACAGAAAATACACTAATGCGCAAGCAATATTATGTAGTAAGTACCAGTAATTTTTCGAAAAAATCTTACCCCCGAATCTTCGATAACAGCAAAGAAACCCACAACGATTAAAAACAGAAAACGAATCGTAATTCGATCCCGACCTTCCAAAGTACAAAAGAAACCCTTATTAAATTAGTCCCTCATTAGATTTCCATCTTAATTCTATTTGCTCCTGTTTACTGATTACTTTTTCTTACGGGCTATTAATTAAACATTAATTAATGAGTCCCGTCTACTCTGTAGTAGTACGCCTGCCGTCTGATGGACCGCTTGGTTTAATATAAAGTAGGCTGTGTACCCGCCTGTGTCGCGGCTCACAGCGTTAATAAATACGCCGCTTCCCTTCCCAGACAAGCGTCTGTCCTGTTTTTATTCAATATTTACTCTTATTGTGACGGGATTATAGGACTTTTTAGGTTTATTACTTTTTACATTGACGTGGAAATAACGACTCGTGATAAAGAGAGTTTTAACTAAGTTTTTTTTTGGTTGAGACGTGCTTTCGTTGTTATGAAAACTATGAAGGCTTGCATTTTGCCCGTGACTTGGTCCGTATAAATTTCGGATGTACGCTTACCAGTTGATTTCCCCACAGAAACTTTAATATCCTGTTGCAAATACGAGTAAGTAAATGCTATTGTATTTGTTTTGAAGAGTATTCATAATGCCAAGCATTATTGATAGAGGAATGAAATTGGAAATAACCGTTCAAACTTTAAAACTTTCTCTGGTAAGTTTTGATGTAAAAGTAAATTTTCATACGTTTTTTGCAATTTGCAAGTCAGTGTCAGGTTGCGGAGTGATTAAAATATGATTCGCGACCATTACAAACATGACTTTATGGAATTATAATCATTAGAATCAGCAATACAATTCCTTGAGTTAGAATTGGCCTCAAATGTCATGATTTCATGAAATAGTCATTCAATAGTACATCATTATGAACTTAGAGAGTTGCATTGATGATTTATATGATTATAATTATATAACTAAATATTTGCTACGGTCGCAAATCATAATTTGATCAACATTCAACCTGCAAATAGATAAAACCTAAAAAATAATAATTTCGCGGTTTCGCTGGCGCTTTCACCCTAAGTAATATTTCTCTTTCGACTTAGAAAACTAGCACAGTCACTTTCCGCTATCATCCCACCCAAGAGCTTTCACTTGTCTAAACAGCTAAAAACGTTCGAACGTACTTACTTACTTAGTGACTGTTAAACCGAGAATTATTAAGGTCAAGTTATCTATCGCTGAGGCCAGGTGTAAAACCCAGATAACAGTTAAACCCTTCAGGAATTTTATGTTTTGCCCTCACCTTCCTTGTTTTCACGGGCCATCACACACCCCTTGTGGAGAATTTGAAGCGACCCATTTCTTCCCGGTCAAATATCGAAGATGCGTTCAGGAAGATATTGTTTTTGTTTTTGTACAAGTTGGGACGGTAGGCGGAGGGAGGTTTTTGAAGCACGTAATGATGATAATCAACGGGCCGAACGTGGTAGGTAGAGAGAGAGATACCTACATACATTATTTATTTTTTGCAGAACAGACGAAGACACGCAACACACAAAAGCAGAATACAATTTTAGTAGGCATCTGCTGGATACGAGAAGCACAGAACCGGTCAATGGCGACGCTTGGTGAAGGTCTAATATGCCCAGCAGTGGACGTGTTACGGCTGAAATGATGATGAATGATGATAACCCGTAATTTGCGCATAGTTTTACATTGGGAAACGTTCTTCAATGTTCGATGATGTGTTTGATTATTTAATTAATTATATAGTTCTGCGTAAGTATAATGTTTGAATTAATAATGTATTTATTGGAACAAAGTTCTTTTACGGAGCTTGCGGTAGGAGTAAAATGTGAGAAATCGTCACGAAACGATAAAGCGTTATGCGACCTCCATGCGACTTTTTATTTATGTAATAGAAAGAGAGAGAGAGAGAGAGATAGTTTTCTAGGGTGCTGAAGTCAATAGTGAGGTCAAAATGAAAACCCATGATGGCGGCTGCAAAATTTTTCAAATTTTTCGTCATGGGTGTCGTTTTCATGGTTTTCGAGGGCGATGAAGCCGACAGTTAGGTCAAAATTAAAATCCAAGATTATGGCTGCAAAAATGTATAAGTTTTCGTCATTTAAAAAAAATTCGCCATCTTGGATTTTTATTTTGAACTTCGTTCCTGCCGGGGGCCCCTGACCCCACACGTTTTTTTAATTATATTTTATGTACACACAAAAAAATACATAGTGATACGATACATTATAACATTTGACTAATAATCTAGTTTTATCATGGCGTAGTAGGTGTGTTTAAACTTAAACTGACAGAAACTTATAATAATGTTTATGTCATTTTTCAACGTCTATGAAAAGGTTTTATTAAAACGTCTATTTTAATAAAAATCTATTCTATTCCATCAAGCAACACGTAGATATTATACGTTTCATTGCCAGACAATGCACGTTCGCTTTGCACATCATCGGCTTTCCCATTTATCAGTACCGGATAGTTACATTAAGCCGATGACAAGCGAGTGATGTCCATCGAACATAATCATAGCTAGCTGTAGGTGTAGGGCAAGAAACATACTGTAAAGAACCAGTTTCATATTTTATATCTAATATATTATCAGATGAAACTACATACTAAAACATGGTTCATTCAAATAAATATTCATTTGCTGTAAAAAAAACTATAAAAGGGATGTAGCCAAATGATAACTTTTCATAGCAGATACCAATATAAGATCCACCAGATGCGGAGAGAACTATTTACTGGACAAGTATTTACTATATTGTATTATTTTAAATTTTACTATATTGTTGGTGAAGGGCGGGCGTTTTGGGGGAGTGTCTTTTGTAATTTGGACGTTCTAAGAGTAATGATTCTCAGCCTAATTTGAATAACCGACTTTTGATTTTGATAATATTGTTACGAGCTTCGGGTTCGTGACAATAAAAACTGCCGATAAAAATTACCAAGAGTTACACTTTAATTAAACAACACTAATAACAACTCAAACACACTAATTATCAAACACAATCGCTCTTAAGTCGCACTTGAAGATCGCTTTCGATGTATTCGCTTCTATCGCAGAACCAAGTCTCCTTGGTCGCGGCTAGTCCCGGCCTTATATAGTGCCGCAGATAATTCCAGAACCTTCTATTGTAGAAACATCTAGAATGTTCGAGTACATACCGGCCCCGACTGATCAGATGTCAATAGTTCTAGTAAGTTCTAGCATAGAAATATCTACTCGATAATAGATGGCGCTAGTGACTATTAGTTCAGCCATTCGATAATAGATGGCGCTAGTGACTCTATTAGTTCTGCTACTCGAAACAAGATGGCGCTAGTGGTAACTAATGTCACCATGTATCAGCCATTAATTGTGGCGCGCAACAATATGCTATAATAATAATTTGCGTCACGATATTCACGTTGACACGATCTCCTTATAATGCTCCACGTTCGAGGACTGACTCCCAAAATACAAGCCCTGGTTTAGTTTGGGTATCAGTTTCAGTACCTTTTTATTTTGGATGGGTAATCATCAAATGATAATCTCCCGCTCTGGGCTGAGCGGAAGGGCGTGTCAGACTTTTACTGACTAAAACCCACCCGTGTTCCTTCAGTTGCCTGTACCAGGGGCTACGGTAGCTCTTTCGAACAACCCGCGGCCCTGGCAGGCATCGGCGCTAGCGGACCCCGTCAGTTCGTGCTGACATCTCTTTGAGGCGCGCGTGGAACACAACGCGCCGTCGAACCGGGCCTGGTCCTTACCGGGCGGCGAGCTGTCCATTGCTCGCCGCCCGCAAGCCCGCGCCTACGGTGGCCGGGAGTCGGCTGTTGACTCCCGTCCAGGGCGTCTCCTGCGGCGACTAGGGGCGTGAGGGCGCTGAGATCAGTTTCAGTACCTTAAGGACTGTTTTTCAATAATCAGATAAATTTTATCTGAGGAATAAATGTTGCGGTTTCACAGCTTTTGTATAGAAAATATGTCAAACTGTTGTTTTTTATTATATAATATAGTAATTTGTGGAAAATGTTGTGGGTAGTATATTTGTTAAGTTTAATTTTAAGACAACAATGTTTATACTTAATATACTACTGTTTGTTTTCCCAAATGTAGTAAATAAATAAATAAACTGTCATAATTAATCTGTAGATAAAACTTATCTGACTAATGAAAAAAAAATCAGCCCTAAGTAAAATAAATAAATACTGTATTTATGTACAAAATTCTAGTGAATGCGTTATGTGACAACAAACTTTTTACCTTACTTTTACTTTTTACTGACACACCAGTACACCAAAGCCCTACATTCACGATATTTTCATGCACAAGCTAAATAATTTCTGCAAAGATTCAAAAATGCTAACCATATCCGCTACCAGCAATCTCAGCATACGTCGTTCTATAAATAAAAGATATTAGAAATAGTGTTGTAACAGGGTTTGCGGTTCCGCGTCACGTATAAAATAAGCGTCAGGCCAATAGGGAGCAAGACAGGCATATGAATTATGAGCCACACGCCGCCTCCGTATTAAAACTGCAGCTTGAACTGACCTTCGAAACTCTAAAGTCTCACTTTGCATACTCAAGTACAAAGTTAGTAAATTAACCACCGTCCAAGCGCGAGATCGTAATCTTCCATGATTAACATTTAGCGCCTTAAAGTCTTGAAATTGTTACACTTATAACGTACTTGTTTATGCTTCGTGATATGGCACCTTTATGAAGCGGATTATGGTGCTTTAATAGTGTGTGTGGGCTACATTATTACTCAATTGTACTGTAATTATCATTACACCTACATAATTATTGAGATTCCATCACAAGGAAGTGTATTCTAGTTGATTCATGGAGTTATGTAAGGCTTGATCAAGGAGATCTCTCGTACATCATCACGTTATGTATAGTTATTACGTCGATAGCAACACCGGCCACACTGTTCTTTTTGTCATTTCGAAAATACCTACAAACACAGAGTTTCAGAAAGTTAGAATTGAATAAATATTGAAACTGCCGTGTCTGTGGTGCAAGGGGTGACTACTTACCGATCATTATGTAGTAGTTTAATGAAGTTTTGAATTTATCTTGACTTTGATTTGTGTAACTATTATACAAAGAACGTCTATGCTGTCCAGGAAAACAATGAATATTTTCATGAAGAATAACTTCGCTGTTCTGGAGTACGAAGCCGCAGATTAATTAACGTTTCACGGAAATCGCCACAGAGCCTGAGTACTGCTAACAAACCTAATAACAAAACACCGATATGAATTCTCCGAAACAACTCAATTCATACTTGAATAGATTTTCAAGGAACCCTTTTCACGAAACAATTTTGTTCGAATAACTTGAAACTAAAACGGAATCAAAGAACGAAAGTTCTTTTCCAGGAATTTGATGAGAACAAAACGAATCAAACGTTGTACAATAAGTTTTGCAGAAACACTTATGGCGATCAGATTTTGAGGGAAAACACAATTTATTTGTGGACGTGATCAAAAACCTACATCAGTTAAAATCGTTTGTGTAGGATCGTAGTCCCCTCACGTATGGAATAGGTCGGACAGGCATCAGGGCGGCCGTCCACGTGTGCTGAATCCGCTGCATTCGCTGCACTTGCTGATTTTGAGATGGACCCCGGTACAAGTACGAACTAGGTAGCTACTCGTACTTACATTACCTTAGCCGAATTTTCTAGTTAGGTTCATAATACTTATAACATCGCCTTGGATAAGTCTATAAAGGTGTTATAATAAATAAATAATGCTCCAATGCCAAGCCTCTGAGGATTTTGAACCTTAATTGACATTGTTACCTAGATTGGACAAAGTAGTTACATTGTCATCGACATTTTGTTTTGTTTGTCGATGATGCAGTCGCAATGACTACAAAATATGGTTTTTTTAAGCTTGACAAAAAAGAAATGCTTTTAGTACCAATTTGTGAATTGGTGTGTTAATTAATGTTTTGAACTTCAAAAAAACTTTTGGACGAGGTTACACTAGTTTTCAGGTAACATTTAGGTACTAACACAACCAGCAACGGATCAGATCAGGGGATCCGACCGGAATAAATCCTTATAATAATATACTACCAACAAGTTCAAATATATTATATATATATACAGGCTGATTTTTTAAAGACCAGCCAAATTTAAGGATGTGGTACAACCCATCAAACTGAACAACTTTCTCCATGGGACAAATAGCGTAATCGCGAAAATTTTATCAACAGTCCCATAGAAAACTTCAATACCTACTCGACCTAAATGTATGGGACGGCTGAATTTTTATTCGCGATTACGATGTTGGTCCCATGGAGAAAGTTGTTCAGTTTGATTGTCTGTACCACATCCTTAAATTTGGCTGGTCTTTAAAAAATCAGCCTGTATATATTTGAACTTGGAATATACAGGGTGACAGGGAAACTCGACGTGTTCCTTCCAGGGCGTGATAGTGTGACCCATTTGCAAAAATTAAGCACCCCATAAAGCCTAGGCGAAAATTCATGGAATGCGAGGAAAACCGATTTTTATGTTTTTTTGAAAATTTCCCAGAATTCGTCACTAAATATCACTATCTATAAATTCTCTAATTGAGTGGCTTTCATAGCTATTCCATTGGCTACCTAATACAATAACACACCTATTGATGTAACCAAATTTTCAAAAATATCAAACAGTTATAAGCTAAAGTAAGAAGTTTATTAACTATTTTCAAAAATCATCTACGTACACGAACTTTGACACCAGTTATCTCAAAATTTTACTATAACACTAAGCGTACAAATTACGGCGAAGACATTTTCATTGAATCAGCTATGCAACGAGGTACAAAAATGTTTAAAGGTGCCGATGTAACAGTCGATAATGTTGGCAAAGGTCGAATTTGCAAATTGTTGAAATATTTTAAAATTATGTGATAATCGAATTAATTAACTGGTTTATGTTATCCCTTTACCTCCTCACCACCCAGCAATCATTTCTAAGCTTTCAGTGAAGAGGTTAGCTAATAGCGTCACTAGATCCTCATATGGCACCTCCTGTACGTCTTTGGGCAGGGCTAAGTCTGCTAACTTGTAGGTACTATCATTGAGTGCGCTGAGTAGTATGGCTTGCCTCCTGGTTCCCGCCGCATCGTTTTTCGCATCGATGTTATTTGCGATGTACCATTGCGTAATACGTCCTTTGTATGTCTTCCAATCATTGACATTATGATCGAAAATTTTCGAAATTCCACAAAATGACTGAGCCATTTTTCAACAAGAATGTATTTTTACGATTGTGGGTAAATTCGTCGCCACTGTTATGTAGATACGTAGGGACACAAGTGAAACTACTGACAGCTAAAAGCACACTGTTTTATTATAAGGTTAGAGCAGGGCAAGGGTGCAGCCCATGCACACGTACACAAATGCTGACACACACATATATAACACTCAGTATCGGACAACTTACTATAAATAGTTAATTTCAGTATTTTGAACGCTCTATAAAACCTGAAACTTTCACAAAAATAAACACAACCATAAAACTAAATAATGTCAAAATTGAATGTTCAAAATGAAATGTAAATTTATACCAATTTCAATACGTATTGTGTTAATAGAGTATAGAACAATGTTTCCTATGTAAATCATGTGGAGGCGTCGGTTGACTGAATACGCGAATTAACCAGGCACTGGGGTACGTGACGGGTATTGTATCAGTAGACAGATGGAAGCCGATACACAATTAGGAGTTAATTAATTTATGACACACCTATAATTAGATGGCCAATAACATTACCGGGCTTAACTCGGCTTTACGTGCTGGCTATAAATTATAAGTATCATGATTATTGATGTTGATCTTGTGTAGAGCTATATTAAATGTACATATTATATTAAAATAGATGGCTAAGTGTGCATACACACGAGCGACACGCGTCAACGGCATAGGCAACTGCAGCCGTCGACACCCGTCAACGCCCGCCGTCGACGCGTCTGCGGCTGCCGTCGACGCGTCTGCGGCTGCCGTCGACGCGTCTGCGGCTGCCGTCGACTACGTGCCGCAGCGAGCGGCATGTTGTCGACGGTTGCAGTTGCTTCTGCCGTTGACGCATGCCGCTCGTGTATATGAGAACTAAGCTTCATTTGAAAGTGACTTTATTAAAAATGCCTGTGATTTACTACAATAACTTATCTATTTATTTTATTATTTATGTACACACTAAAATACATAGGGATATGACATAGTTATAATATGAGTACAAAGGTACTGCTTATTTCTTAAGAAAGAAATCTACGTATTTGAGTAATCATTCCCTTGAGACTAAAAGACCAAAATTCAATGTTTTTGTGCGACGTAACATCGAATTACCTAGCCTACAATACGAGTATAATAATAACCTACGGCTGTCACTAGCGACAGATATAACGGAGCCAAATAATTCAATAATTGCCTAAGTGAACCGACTTAGCGGAGATTAACACAATCCAATGAATGTCTCACATAGTTGTCTCGCAGGACACTGAAGAGCATTAGATTAGTAAGGCGAATACTCGCGCGGCTGCTAGTTACTGTGGAGCCTTCTTTGAAACTTTTAACGAGCACACCATCGCGCGTACAGCCAATAAAAACTAAATATATTAACAAATTATTGAAATAGAAAACGGCAATATTTCTCTAAAAACATTTCACTTACTTTTTTGATGTTTCATTAATGTTATTTTCATACCAAAAAGATTTTATATACATAATAATTAAAATGATGAAGATACCTATCCAGTTACTTGTAAATGGGTTTTATGTACCATTAAAATAATATAGAGAGTAAAAATAGAGAGGACAAAAGGTCGGAGCACACCGGCGATATATTAGGATCAAATATGAAACGTTGCCCTGAAAGTGAAAGGTCGAATATGAAGAGGACTAACGTTAACTGTAGAAGCATATAATTAAAGTAAAATTCATTTGCTGACCTCTAAAATAATTAGTCCGTATATTAATTAGGTAGTTCAGTTTGGAAGATAATTTGAAAACATTATAATCTAGGCTAAGTGGTTTAGGTATCCATATTAAGTTTTAATTAACAAATATACCTTAGAAAATGATGCCAGTGTGCTGTATCCAATTAATTCAACTTTCTTTACCAGAACCAGACAAGTCACACCTAATTTACTGGACGAATACACAATTAAATATAACATTTATTCCTCAATTTTTCACAATAACACCTACCATTGTTTGTTTCTGCATCACCCAAAGGTTGACTGGTAGAAAACGCCTATGTCATTAAGTCCGCCTCTGTACATTTGTGTGTAAAGTATTTAATAAATAAATACAGAGAGTAAGTTATAAATATATATTTAATACACCCACAACAGCCTCACATCATTATTCCCAACAGATATCACAGCATAATCGCATTACAGACATATATCTAGTAAGCGTTAATATGTTGACGACCTAATCTGCATGACTATTGAATGGGACGCTCGCTATAATTGGTCGGATATTGTTAGTATATACCGTGGAGTATGATGGTCTAATGTAATCCAGTCAGCAGCTAATCTGATATCGAGGCGAGCCAGGCACGGAGTCGTCCCTAGTTTAATTGGGTCGAGTTTAATCCCCGCAATGCAACTTTAGACTCATTTCCGCTGTCCAATGAAGCGCGAGCAGCTTCATATCATCCTTAAAGTTTTGCAAACAACTGCCGCTATATATCAGTTGCAGAGTACCTGCTTTACTGAGTTTAATTGATAAATATCATTGTTGGGTTTTAAATGTTTGAGTTATGCCGACGCCTACAATATTTTTTTTGTCTTTTTCCGTCGAACGATTAAAAACCTTAGCAACCTTAACACTTTCAAATATATTTTTTTTATAATGCCACAAAACACTCGTAGCGCTGGTATATTCGAAGGGGTTACTGTTACTGTTAGCCTGCATCATCCCCCTGCTAGACAAAGGCCTCTCCCCATGACTTCCAGCTCTCTCGATCGAAGGGATAATTTTCTCTCTAGATAATTTTGTTACTAGTTCCTACCTGTTTATGTACCTCTATTGGTGTTAAAATACCTTTTCTAAGGAGAGCACAGCTGTTATCTCACGAACTCATAATACCTACAGAAAACAGGTGAAAACCCCACGCGCCTATATAGAATGCAAGAGTATCCGGAAACTCGCTTAAGATATTACATTATTTACGTACGCCAATCTCTCGAACACAGGGGAATGTTTAAAAAAACACGACGAAGAATAATTGAATGTTTTTCGTTTTCAGTATTTAGCAATTTCACGCTCAGTAAATGCAATAATCTACGCCACAGTAGATAATTCAATTCCAGCGTAAATACATGGCCCGTTACCGAATTTCCTTTGAGAGACGAAGCGTGCGGCAGCCGCTGCGAGCCGGCACGTTTCTCTGAACTTCGGAATTCCAATTTTGAAAAGTTTTCCAACAAGGGCCCGATATTGACAGCCAGTGTCAGAGGGCCACTCGCTGAGGGCAGCATCGGCCTTAAAAACAACTTCACACTACACAATACGCAGCCTATCCAGCGACACATGTGACACACACACACAGCCTACACGTGGGGAGTCTATACATGGAGGTCCCTGAAAATCCAGAGTGAAATGTTTGCTCGAATTCGTATTTTTAGGCGTCGAAGCGCTATTCCTATTTCGTGGTTTGTAATTGAAGGTAGATGAAAAGGAAACAAAAAACCATAAACTATTCTTTAGTATATAACTTGTTGTCGTTTATTTCACTACGCAGAACTTTTATTTAATAACAATAAAAGTAAGTGAGCTGACACTGGAGTGGCACAAACTTCATAAAAAGGACCTCAAAAAAGTACAATATAATGAAGAAGAATGCTTTCGGCTTTGTGATTGCGTGCCAAGTACGGGATAACTGAGACCATGCTTCATTATTCGCTGGAAAGAAGGGAACTGGAAAGATTAACTTCTTTTATAATTAAGTTTGTCCCCAGACACTAATTTATAAACGGTGTGCGTTTCGCTCAGAATAAAAGGGTATCTTCTGAAACCACGGATAAAATAAAAAGCTGGGGACTTAAGATTTATTTCTGAGCATTTGCAGTAGGATATAAATCTTACGTTTCAGGATTACCAAGAACATATTTTTTAAAATAAAGCCCATATTCTGTGGCCACAAGATAAATCTGTGGCCTCATCATCCGTCCGTAAAATAACATCAAGCATCACCCGTCAATCTCAGTCTGCGGTGCACCCTTAGGCTCTGCCACCCAACAGATGGCGTCATAATCAACTAACTTGAACTACGAAGATCTGCTTTTGTTCTGAAGATAAATCATGTAAAATATACACTTTTGTAAAACATTATTGCAATAAGAAGTTATAAAAGTCACAATAACCCCAAAAATGTTTGAAAGAAAAGTTTTTTTAAATAAAACTGTTAACGAATAAATATTTTAGTCAAATAATAACAACAAAATTCTGCTGGTTTCAGTTCCACATGACCATTTTGTTAGAAGCGCCATCTGTTAGGTGTACTGCGAACTTCGGAGGCAAAGGAGTGTTTACTAGCGCCATCTATTGCACCTCTCTTGTATTGCGATGCCCTCTATCAAACGAAAGCTGAACCACGTTGTTTCAGCTTCTTCGTTTCAGACAAATGGAAAACTCGTTTAGACCGAATTCACAAACGTGGCGCGATTGCTTTTATTGTGTTTCGCTTTTACCGTGCAAACGACGGATTGAGGTCTAAAGTATGGAGGCATCTAAATTCAAGCTTTTGCTTTAGTAAACTGCAAATTATGTTTTTAGGGAGAAAAATAAATGCTTAATCGAAATATTGATAGAAAAATGATGCCCTGCGTAATTATACTAAGAGCCATCTGCACGATAGGTTTATCCTTTTAATGAGCACGCCATCCATACCCGCACAGCGTCTAACCTCTGGTTTCTAAAACTGATCCATTATCTGACCAGTCAGTCTGCCATTAGCTGTTATGATTATTGAGCAACAACGAATCGTATTTTAAATTGTAACATTTTTTTTTATAAGCTCTCTTCTATCATCTAAAAACGTTTTATTTAAGAAAAATACAATGACTTCCACTTTTTTCCAAGGCCTAGAACAAAAAGACGAAACTTCTCAAATAAGTTCTAATTCTGCCTACATACGATGTATTTTTTCTTTTTTACTCTTATCACTATAACTTGAAGATTGTGCGACGAGACATGGCCACATTCGCCATTGATCATAGGGAATGGGCGAAGCTCGCAGAGGATCGAGACAAATGGGGCAGACGTGTGGTGAGCCGTCGTATGAAACACGACCAGCTTTAGTTTGGGCCACTAAAATAGGTAGAATAAAGGCATCAAAGTGACATTACGACATTGGCCTCATCTGTCTCTTGTTTTTGGTATCTATGAAACTTGCACAAACTGCATAAAAAAGCGTTGTGATTTTAGTAATATTTTAAGAAGAGAAGGACCTGAAGTGTCGTAAGTGAAGAAAAATGGGTATATCAACCACTTTTCTTCACTTACGACACATGCATTTTGTTTTTTTTTATATTCTAGTCTTGAACAACACACTATGTAGTTATTTAGGTAAGGCAAGTAAACTGTGCCTTTAAACATGCAGGTACCAATTTAAACTTTGCTTAAACAAGGACAGAAAAAACTCTAAGCTATAAAGACCATCTTATCTACATACATACATAGGTATGAAGTCACCTTTCAAGCTCTTTTTACTTTCAGCAATATTTTAAATTCATGCATGTAGGTCTCGCGTGTGATGGCGTATAAGCCACAGCTCACTAGTCAAAAATAAAACACGACATATAGATAGAAATGATAGGTTAGGCAAGAACCTGCCATTGTTCGCAATATGAACAAAAATACGTTCCAATGTGGGCTTACTCGAACAGATGTTTCAAATTGACTGATTCCCAAAAGCTGTTAAACCGAGCGTGAAGGTTGTAATAAAGACCGCAGGCCGGCTCGAGATTAATTAAGATAGAGGCTCGTCGAGCTTCAAGAACATTTCCACTGACCACGCCTTTTACTTCGTTTGCCCACATATTTAGGATTTTGAGAACCCGTACATATAAAAACAAAATAGCTATACTTAGATCGTAATTACCTACTCATTTAAGTACTGAGGGCTTCCATAACAAGGAGACGAACAAAAAGCTTTATACACTACTACACGTTCTTGTTGGCTCCATATTGTAACTTGGCATGACAATTCGACTTATGTATGTAAGTTGTCGTAACACAAAGACAACGCTGTTGTGGCGAACTTCTACAAATTACAATAAAACATTTTACGGTTAGAAATTCTTAAACATGTTTGTCATTTTATGTTTACATAAAAACTTCAAGAATAAATTGGTCTCATTCCTGTATGGTTGGTAGACGGGCTGATTACCCAGGGTTAGGTAGACGTACTTTAGTACCTTTACTCTTGAAGAGACTTCTAATAGGGCCAAAGAGTTCGGTAATTATTTAGGTACAAAAAAAGGAAAGGTACATACATGTGTACTTTACCTTTTTTTACCTAAATCTACATCTAAATTCAAGCTTTTGTAAAGTATTTTATTTGGTAAGTACCTATGTACCAAATAAAATACTTTACCAAAAACTGAAAGTTTATTTTAAGCCAAAAAAGTAATAAGTATTTTATCAACTGCTGAACAAAATAAAACCATAAAAAGAACTTGTCACATTACTTACAAATTGCGTAAAAAAAATATTGATAGCTTCGACATTGTTAGCCTCAAGTTCCGTTACGAGTCCCTAGATGGATGGCCTACATATGATAACATGTCTAAACAGCCCCATAATAATCCTGTCCACTATAGATAAAGGAGTCCCCGGGGGCCCGCGGGAGCACTCCGTCTTCACACTATCCGTCAAAGTCTCGGCGACGATCCTACTTGCGAATACAAATAACTCTACATTCGTAAATCTAGTTCGAACGTAATTGACATATCGAAAACTTGTTTCATTGCGCGAGGGTGCTGAAAAATACGGGTTTTTGAGCCTTTCAGAGATAACAGCACGTTATGAAGCTTAATGGTTATGTTATTTTTTTACGAGCAGGTACTCGTATTAGTGTTATGCAATTACGAAACTTTTTATTAGAAAAAGAAAATCCGTCAGAATAAAAGAAAAGAAAACACTTCAGTTCTTTCATTTCCTCCATAATAAAATCTTACGTAACATTTTTAAACCCTCCGCATACGGTATACGCATGATCTCTTATTTTCATACAAAGTGCTCAGTGACATCATTGTAGCCTTGTGACACCGAGTGGGACAAGACATTGTCTGGAAAATACTACATCATCTAGGTATTTGTGTTCAGATTTGATACAGTAAGTAATCAATACTAACATTACACGATTTTCGGTAACGCGTTGGCTTTCACCGCTTACAATTCTTGTTCGACAATAAAACCCTCGTTTTCGCTACTTCCCGCTTAAATAAGAAGGAATAAAATAAATCTCATGTATGCGTTCACAGGTTCACACGTACATTAGGACGCGCTAAAAGTGTGCTAAAGAGCTTCATCTCTCTGTCTCGCAAAAGATTTAGGAGAAAGAAGCTTATTTTTGGTAAGGCTGACAGTGCGATAGTGTAAGGCCCATTACAGGCAAATTATGGCGGCCATTATTGTCCGCGTGTCCCGTGCTCACCGCCCTGAGTTACGTCCGCAGTGGGTCAATGGGTTTTATATAAGAAATCTTTTCTAACGCGTCCCGTTTCACTACAGATAAATGTAAGTATCTCTGTGAACGAAATCTGCTGTAAAACGTTTGCATGAAAACGTGATGGGCACGGCGATTTGTGATAAAGGTTAACTATAAGGAAAAGCCAGGTTGTCTCTCCGGTAATAGGGTAGATTGCATTATTTCCGGGAATAAATCTTATCTCGACGTCCGTCTTCATAATTAATTTATGAGAATCTAAGTTAGCTCTGCATGTAGTGTGTACCTTGCGATGTCACACGTACCTAATGTAAATACGAGTAAGTTATATCAAAACACCCGTGGCGGACTAACGGGGAGTCCCAGTACGCGTCGGGCCTAAGTCCCAGTACGCGTCGGGCCTAAGTTTGACGAAGTTAACCCATTAACAAGGTCACTAAATCATTTGCGTCACTACTAAGTTCGCTTGCTTGTCTCGCCAAATTATTTTAATTACCGTTACAAGTTTATCGCGGAACTAAACGGAATTAAGCGCAACTTGGCTATGAATATTTCCTTGTGGGGCTTCCTGCATTACGTAAGCGTTTATGGCTCGTTCGGCGGATTTTAAAGTTCGATCTGGAATAAAATACTCGCAGGACCGGAAAGTTTATTGCAGGCTCTCTATTAAGCTAACGACGTAACAGCGGCAATTATCCTCGTTGATTCAGATAGTTGTCCACTGATGCGCAAAATAGAGCAAGCTTAAAATCGGACTTGGTTCCCAAGGCGACTACAAAGCGGCATGCGGCCGATTACGGTCAAATTATTGCTATCATTATAGTCCGTACTTCTGTGCGATACTGGGTAATCACGGGCGGCGGTGTCGCACTGCAATACTGCATCTTATTTACTGTTACATAGGACCTATCTACTAACTAACGTCGCCGCTCGACATGTTTAATGATACCATTGGTCCTGTGCAACCCGCCACTACATTTTCACCTTGCATTTTAACTTTGTTCAGCGCGCTCGGGCCAAAATTGTCGGTACATTAAAGCTTGAGGTAATTACCGTAATAATATTATGAAATATTACTTATTATTTCAGACTTATCTCGCTAGAGGACAAATTCCTGGCATTCCTTTTTGGAGTTATCACTTTCACGTTCCTTCATGGGCTAGCGGACAAAATGCACGTTATTCTAGGAAAAGGAGTGCCAAAATTACTTCACTCGTGTTCCATGAATATAGTGTACTGTATGAATAAAATGTACGTCCAACGGTATTAAGTTATCAATTATTACAGTATGACTTTGGTATGTACGACACAATAGCGTTTCCGCGGAATAATTCATGAGAGTCGAGTATATGAACTAACTGAAAATAATGGCTACGTTTGAACTTACACAATCGTCGTAGAATTACAACATTGGTTCGTGTCGCCGGGTTCAAATAAGCCGTTTCTTGAGACCCTGCTGTCACAAAAGCTATGACGTTGATATAATGGCCCGCATATTTAATAATTCGTGGACATCTAAAATTAGATGTTAGTTAGAAAGCTCATAGTTTTGTAAACGGAGAAGTCTTTCCACTAATGTAAATATCCTCTTTGCATACCAGAGAGAGCTGGAGAACCTTATTACGGTTCCAATTCCCTATCTTTCATTGATTAATTAATGTGCATATAAATGATGACTGGAAAAATTGATTATCTTTTGCATCTAGATTTTATCAATATTTATAAAGACAAATTACACGTGAGTGAATGTCAAAGGGGTTCAAAGTACAAATAGAATAAAAAAAACGATGACATTGCAAGTGTTTGCTAACAAAACTTTATCCTTTTAACGTAACCTTATGCATTCAGTGGGTGAGCACACGAACACGAAACTTACTGCCGATAGCCACGCACTACTTCAGCGCGCGCGGTGGCTCCAAGTGTAACCTGCTCCCCGTACACTCGGCAAACACACGGACAATATATCTATAAGTGGCGACAGCCTTCTTTTTATAGATCTTGGTACTTTTCTTTCAAAGAATAGTTCACACGCCCTAGTGAAAAGAGTTGCCAGTCAGCGAGGTTAGTAATGAGCCGGCCTGACCAGCACAATCTTAGTGGTTTTTTTAATTCCGTAGCCTAAGGATGCTAATGGCACCCTATTACTAAACCCCCGCTGTCCGTCCGTCTGTCTGTCAGCGGGCTGTATCTCATGAACCATAATAGGTTTACAGAGTATCTATTTCTATTGCCGCTATAACAACAAATAATAATGTTGTTAAAAATTTAAGGGGTGAAAATACAAGAAATGTGTTTTTTCAGCGTTCTTTGCCTTGTGCTACGGAACCCTTCGTGTGCGAGTCCACGGCACACTTGGCCGCATTTTTATGTAACGTGTACATAAAAAAGCGCAAAAGTATACAGTAGGTAGTACGAGTACTATAAATATGTAGTAATACTGGTAGCGTATAGTAGTTATTTTTAAGTTAAAAAGTAGTTCAACGTTCTATCTTTATAGGGTTTTAATTGACTAGGACGCACCCTCACGATTGTAATATCCGACCGAGTTTACCTACCTATATAAATTACTAGTTTAATGAAAATAATTTCCAGTCTGGAAATCCCAATTACTTATATTTTTCTCAACAGGAAAACGGAATCCATAGTTGCGCCCACTCTCTAATAACATACCTTTAAGTAAACAAATACCATACGATCTTACAACAGAAAATATCTAAGCAAATTTCAGGAAAATTCCTAATTACTAAGAAAAATAACATCACTGAAATACATCATAATGATATTCTAGGAACGAAAGCAAATGTGTTGAGAAGCATGTTACGCAATTACGACGAAATAGCTCATCCAACTTTGCTGAAACTTGACACAGATATGAATCATAACTTGGAGAACCAACAACATATATGGCACTTTTTATGCTGGCTATAAATCTGTTTACCAAGAAATAATATGTTCCAACGAAAACTGTCTCAAAGGCTTCACAAGCTTATTGAATGAAACATTTTATTAAATAAACAACAATAGAATCTGAAAAAGCAAAACAATTAAATAGAAATAAAAAACGACTGTGTAAAAGTTGCTAATCAATGAATGAGTTTGATCAAAGTCTAGTTTGAAATGGCGCTGAGCGCTCGGTCAGCGAAAGAAAATCACTGGTCGTTTAGGTAACGAGCCGTCTTGATTGACGCCCAGCTGCCGGCTTGATTAAACTGATCAGTTTTTGCCTCTTATGAAAAGAACTCGATCAATGTAACTAGCTGCCGAAGATGAACAGCCCTGAAGATGTACGAAACTAGTGATCGATGGAGCATATTACCGACTTCTAAATACTTGGAGCCTTTCACGAGAAAAGAGATTTCATATTCACTGTATTCAGCCTTGTTAGTTTAGGATGGAGGTTCGCATCATTACTCCGTAAGGAGGTGAGATTAAACGCGGATTTCCTTTGTGTAATCATATCAACCTTTTTATAAATGTATACGTTTAAAATTAGATTTCTCAATGTTCGTTGAACAATCTACTGAAACGTTAAATTTCTATCTTATCCTTTGTGGAAAGGAAGTGGAGTATCAATAGTAGATAATTCCAATTTTATTCCAATAACATCAGTTCTATAATTGCTTAATCGTCTTGAATGCCTAAATTATTCACTAAGAAAGTCTTGCCTTAATGTTTACAGTTTATGTGCTACGAAAACCAACAAACTTTAATTAGATACGAGTACAGCCTCGCATTATATTCACTACCTGAATAGCTAGGACTCGTATCGTAGATGCCTTGGTAAGCTTGAACAAGCCAGTACAGAACTATCTGTTCATAGTTTTTGGAGATACCTACATCATTAAAATATACGTGATTATAGTGTTTGTGCTGGAATCAAGGTAGAGCAGTGGTGGTCCAGTGGTAATGGCCGTGACTCACGAGTTGTAGGCCGTAGGTTCGAACCCAGATAGGCGCTTTACTTTGTGTAAATTATTTCATCACCACTGCTCTCGTTAAAACGGTGAAGGAAAATATCGTGAGGAAACCAGCGTGTCCTAGAGACTTTAGTATTTTAGCTGAACAATAACTTAACTAATGTAAAACAAACAATTTAGCTTTGAACTTAAGAAAACAAAGTCATTCATATTAAAGGGTTTACTAAGCCTTGCATAAAGTTAAGGAGCATTTAAACGTCAAAAAAATTATGGTAAAGCAGATGTTACTCATAACTTTAAGCAACCTTTAGAAATAAAAACCTCTCTGTGCCTAAACAAATTCTTATAAATGTTAAACATTTAAGCGAACAGATTCGTAACTAAAATATAGGTATACATTAATACAACCACAAGCATCACAAATAACTCTTTCAACATCACACACATTCTAAATAACTCACGTTCAGATCTTACTTCAAACACAAAACCCTTTAGTCAAAGGAAAATCAATTTTATTTTACTAAAAGCGTAATACGGTTAATACACGTGGGTAATCGTAATACAATCGTGGACTGAAAACAATACGTTTGTTGAAGTAACAAAGTGTGCCGCCTAATGGAATGGGGTTCGATCCCTTTAATGTAATTGGATCTGTCAGCAGCAAACAGGCAAGCAGGTAATTACTAACTGCTACTAACGAAAATAACAGCGTTGTAAGACACTCGATGCCCCCAGGCGTCGAACGACTAAGGCCCAGGACACATTATGCCGCTAACAGCCACGGAGGACGAATGCACAACTCCACTCGCAGTCTCCCGGTAAATCTTATAGTTGCAGCGCAGTCGCGCAGTGCGTACCGCACCTTAAAGTTGTAACCCGTAATGAGTTCACTGCGTCTTATCTACTTGCTGTATCATCGTTTGTACACTGACTGCATTTATATACAAAGAGAGGTTTATGTTACGAACCTTTTTAGACAAAGACTTCTTTATGTCAGACTTTATACGCCTATGTCCTTTTATGTCTTTGAACCTCACACATTATTGTAGAGTTGTTTAAACGTTATAGTGTTGACTTTACTCCGCTAGGGTAAAAATGTGTCGTAATTGTGGTCCGTAAAACATGTAATGGTTTAAAGTTAATAGTATCTGAGAGTAAGCCCATTACAGCTATCGGATTAACAAGCTGCTACGCCATTAATTCTGCCCGCCAGCTTAATTCTTATACTTCTCTACTTTAATAGCTTGTAGATTCAATGTGGAAATGTACTGAAGTTCGAGTTTAGTTGGAAAACGATCTCTATTAGCTAGTTGCGATATATTGGATTTGGATATTGCTAATCGATTACTAGGGAATGAGATAAGTAGGTAATCAATGCACGAGAAAGTATCGCAGCACTTTCGACAGCAGTGCGGCCGACGAGAGAATGCGTTATTGATACCTGTCAGTTACATACAAACGAATACATTGTTTTGCGAATGGGACCTTTATTAGTTACTAGAATTGCCGCACTGACAGGTGTCAGGAACGCATTGTCTTCGACGGCGGGGCTGTAACTACGACGTTTTACAGCACCTGCAGTCCTTTGGAGGTTTATATGTATTACCTGTATATATTTTTATTGTAGTCATTTAGATTTACAGTGCAAAGTTATGAATTTAATAGGCTCTAAAAAATTCTTACGCCATCAATAAAACTATGTAGGTACTGTGTAAATATACTCAAGGACCAGAAAGTATGTCGTACAAGCTTATCAATAACAATCAAACGTACGTACTTACCTGATGTAGGTACTTTTATAAATAAATAATTGAAACGTGGGCACTTCAACATTAATTAGTATCCCAATTTTGAGTTATTTATATCGATTACCATCTCTAATGTTATCAGACCCTTGAGAATAATAAAGTGCGCAATTTTGTTCTGTAATGACCTCTTCAAAATAATCCGTTATAAACTTCAGCAGGTCTAATTAATTATAAGTTACTCGTAATATCAAATATTAAAATAAGCCATTTTAGATAAATGGCGCACCTGCTAGTTAAATAAAAATGATATAAAATGTGTTCGGTGAAACCCATTTCAAAGGTGTTTTAAATAAACGTAAAATGAATACGTACTTTTACGACACAGAGCAATATACGATACGATTACACCCGTCAATAATGCCACATACTAACGTGTTAAAGCATTACAGCCATGTCGTTAGATCATTTATAATATACGTTATGAATGGTGGAAAGATAAAGCCATAATTCAGAGTTTTGTTATTCAGATCGGTTAGCTTCGACAGCATCTCACATCGGGCCTAAGCCGAGCACGACATAAATCATATAACAAACACAAAGAGCAAAGTGTTTACCATAAAATCGCATACGCGTCTCTAAATCATAACACAATAAAATTTATAGCGAACGGAAGGTCCGGCCTCAAGTGCTGATAAATCAAACACATTTTCTTCGTGTGACTGAAACGGAAAATCTTTCCGGCAAATATACCAGGCGACGCCGTTATTTACCTTCTTTTATAATACGAGTATATACCGCCTCATGACACATTGTTTTCCATCTATATATTAACGTCGCTATGGTAATAAAACCTCGACTTAGGGACGTTTTAATTCGATGAAAAAGGTAACAATTCGGGGCATATTTTTAAAAACCTACATTGTTTTAAAAAAATGCTTGTTAATCATCATCAATCGATGCTCGTGTTTTCTTTTGTTTCATAATAGCCGGCAGTTTAACTCCCTATTTAATTTGTAGAATCCCGTAGAGGCCATTATGTTACAATTTTGCACAGATCCAGTGTCGCAAAATGACGCAATCACTCTTTTGCGAATACAATGACGCAAGTAATGAATTTAATTAAACTGTTAATTCGGTTCTTTTATTAAAACGACACTTTGTTTTTAATTTAAATATGGATGAATAATGCATGCCTGTCAATCGTCCATTATTTTAGTCTTCATTTGTGACAAGTTTTTCAAGGTGCGTCGTAGCTCAGCAGGTTGGACGCTCGGGTCTCTCTCGCGGCCAAGGGTAAGTACTACGTATTTTGATTAGCTGGTTACCCTGTTCAATCCGAACGCAGAAAACCTTTCCGCAAAGTTTCCCACAGTGACAGAAACACTAATTAGGTATTCTAGAACAAACGCAGCAATAATGCATTGGGTTTATAGAGTAGAATCGTGTGTAAGTAGTGACTGAAAGCTACAACATTGAGCACCATTAAGTAGGTCATTTCCGTACTTGACTTAACAACTAGCGGAGGAAAACAAGCGTCTGATAAACTACATTATTCTTTTGTTTCCTTATACGTAGGTATCCACTCACTGTTGTTGATACAAATATTCGAATCATCATGATCGTAGTCGTTTATATCTCTCATAAAAATGTTACATATTAATATATCTCGGCAATGATGTCATTTCTTCCGTTACACAAAAGGATTTCATAACAAATATAATAGCTGGACATAAAAAGTAAATTGCTATAAGATCTTCCGCTCATTCCCTAAAAGTTAGCAAGTATAATAAATTCCGGCCATTAATCGGCCGCCACGTAAAAACTTATTCGAAAATAATAAATAAAATTAACAAAAATGTAGCAGTAACACCGTCGCGCGGCGCAAAATAAATAATTTATTAAGGACAAGTTAACAAGGGTCTCATAAAGAAGGCAAAAGGTCGGCTATTTGTTTTCAGCGAAGGATGGTTCACCCCACTTTGTTATTTAGAGTTGGCGAGAGTTGCAGAGACGACGGGGCTGTGGTGGCCGCAAAACAAGCTGAATACGAGACAGGAGGCAGCTCGAGCCGTGTATCAAGTTGTTCTTCTGTGGACCGGCCGCCTGCTGGCGGTGACGTGTTACGAGTTATAACTGTTAGTACTAGCAATCACATTGTGTATTACACACCTGGCTACCAGCTAATTCGCTGTCTGTTTACTTCTATGCCAGGGACGGGATTTTAGAAAAATAAACAATAGGTGCATGACATTGATTTATAGATTTCTTACGAGGTGGAAAGTTTTATTATCAGTGTCCCAGCGAAAGAGAACAATAGTTAAACTATGGCCATTAATCATATGTGATTAATGAGACAGGGAAAGTGTTAAGACATAATCTCGAAGTAGGTAAACATGTCATACATCATCATTTATTTGAATACTTAACAAAATACTAATACTACCGAAGCTTACATTAAAAACCTTGATAATAATTTCTTGTCCAGATCCCTACTAGGGAAAAGATAATGAAATTCCTGATAAAAAGGTTCTATCGGCCAAAGTAATTAAAGGATTTTATTATATTCTAAACAAGAATCATGATTTACAACATTAAGAGAGAATTATAATCTCGAGGAAATATTTTTTCTTCGGCCTTCTTCGGTTCTAATAGGTATGACCAAATTAATTTCATGGGGACTGGTGGTAGGAAATTGTGTTTTATATTAAGAATATAATTCATGCCTACACATTCGAAATAAGATCTCTAACAGAACATGAAATCAAGAGTTACAACGTATCATGGCTTCATACGTACACCTTAAAAAGCCGTCGCAGCGAAATGTTCAGATATTCTATCTTGCGGCGGTACGCAACTGTCAAGTGAACACGAACGTAGAATGTGGCACGGGCGTCATTGTGCCCCCAACAGCTAAATTATTGCGGGGACGCGACGACTTCCCTACAAACCTCTGACGCACAACTGCCTCTCCCAAACAGTTTCGGAAACCTTTTACTATACCTATCTACAGACAACTGTTTCCGTATTTTATACATATAGTCTCCGTAACGTACCTATGTGTTTCTTCCTGTTTACTCAGAGGATAAGACAGGCTAACTAAGCTTTATTTAAATTAATTGTTCAAATATTGTTGAAACTATTTTATGTAAATGTCGATGCAGAGTTGACCAAAACTAGTTGGTTGGGTGGTTGATGGTAGCTATTTGGTTGGTGGAAGTTGGTGTTATTTTTGCATACATTCGCGCGATGAAAATAAAGTGACGATGATTTTGGAGTACGACATGGGCAAACGTTTTACATTGAGCAAAAAGAATAGTGCTCATAGTAATTAATATACTGTGCGTCTTCTGTACTTCACTGCGTTTAGAACTAATACTTAAAATATACTTAGTAGTCGGCAATTATGGTTCATCAAAGTAACCGAACTTTACCCATTCGAATATTTAAGTTACGAGAGACGTCATACACTAGACCGCAAAATAGCTAAATAATGTATAAGGCCAGTCGGTCGTATGTAATTGCCTAATGGGCTCCCTAACATCGATCGGTTCAGAACCGAGTCAATTAGTCTCGAACGTTCAAAATTTCCAAGTGGCCGAAAGATAGGGCGTGATTCGAGCCGCAGTAAATGCCTCTGCTTGTTCGATACCAAATTACTCAAATTGTTATTTGCGAAATTGATGTCAGGTTTCATGGAATAACCGCAATTAGCGTTTCGGTAATTCAAACTTGCAAATACGAAAGTCTGTCCGAAATATCTGAGTCGGAATTGACCATGGCATTCCAAATTCAGTAACGAATTAAATTGAAATTTGATAGCTTGAACTTTGCGGATTGGTCGGGAATTATTTTTTAATATTTCAGATGTTTGGAAATAACCAAGATTAGAAAAATAATTGGTTTTCTACCAAATGTGATCTGGTTTCATTTCAAATACAAGTTGTAAAGGTCCCGTGTGGATTACCTAACGTAATCTTCGTATGTAATGGGAATACCAATATATCGCAGCGAATACACTTGACCTTATCCTAACTTATTATTAACTATACTGATCCTGTACGCAGAAATCAGAAAATACGATGTCTCCTTTGTGATATATCCCATGCATAAAATTGCCACTCGGTAACAAAGCCAGGCATAAAATATCACATTTCGAAAATACTGGCGAAAAAAATTCAGAGTTTGGTTTTATTTATGGAATTGAAATTCTATCGTAGGTATTTATAAAGCCTTTGTATATTCATGTACCAATGAAAATTAAAAATAAAACTGTTCTTTTGTCATAATTTTACTCCAAAACATTAGTTTAAAACATCAACAAAACTAATTCAAAAGGATAGTCTAAACAATTTGCAGGGAGAAGGTTTTACTTACAAAATATCAGTGTGTTTTCGCATCTCATTATATCGTCGGAGCAACGTGCACCGTCTACAGTAAATTCTTGAGCTCTCGTTTGCGTAATACCGCCATTGTAACGGCACACCTTTGAAGATAAAAGCTTCGCATGTTAGCTAGTCCGTTGCCTTTTCGCGGTCTGGTAATCTTGAGCTTAGCAAAAAGTTAAGGCTCTAGAGGAAACTATTTTTAATTTCAAAGTTGAAATTAATTTTAGCTTGATTGCGACGGGGTACTTAGATTGAATTTTAATGCCCCGAGTGCGATGCGATTACGTCACGATTAGTTAGTTGAGTCCTTAGTGAGAGAGATGATGAAATATATAATCTTTAATAACCTCGTTATTTAGACAGAGTTTACCTATATCATAAAATGAATCAAAACAAGGTTTATGGCTCTTGGTCTCGCTGCGAGTAAGGCCATCTCATTAATTTTCGTGGGTGTTGTAAAAGACGATTATAAGATTACACTTTGAGGTTAGCTAGTGACGTGAGCCTGTGTGCTGTGGTACGGTCACCAATTTGTTAATCAAACACTGTTAGTGAGTCCTCTCCTCAAAATTATTGTATATATGTGGTGGTAAATAAGTTAATCCTTTATTCAGATGTGGAGTTTTACAGGATGGTGGCTTCAAATAACAACTTATGTTTCATAAGACGACAGCACGGTTGGCGCAGTGGTTAAGCGATTGACTGCTGCGCTGCGTGTCGCGGGTTCGATTCCCGCACGGAACAAATATTTGTATGGCCTACAAGTAGTTGTTCCGAGACTGGCTGTTTGTGTATATGAGTTGAAATGTTTGTAAATGCACCCACGATACAGGAGATATTCCTAGCGTGGGGAACACGTTTCTTAAAAAAATTGTATACTAGCTTCGGCCCGCGACTTAGTCCGTGCAAAATTTCGTCCTCCGCCCACCCCGTCGCATCACATCGCCTACCCACGCTATCACTTCGTTTTCGCTCAGCATCCTTTCTGACTTTTTTTTTTTATTTAGCTTGGTTCCTAAAGGCCCTAGTGTGATGTTAAGTTGCCTATAGCCTTCTTGAAGAATTGGGCTATCATCCGACTGGTAGTTCCAGACATTAGCGCGTTCAAACAAACAAACTCTTCAGTTTTATTATTAGTATAGATGGTTATACCTGGAAACTGAAAACTGAATAACCTCCTAATAGTTTATGTTTAACAACTCCTACATGAGAGAACATGTTATGTCAAGTTGGGTACGTAATGTAGGCATCGAGTACTAACAAGGCTTCATCGGGAAATAAGGAAACGGGTTAACAAAATTTCAGGGGGGCAATTCTCGTAATTTTAAGAACGTTCACAGTCTGAAGGCCAGTTCTCGTAATTTAAAACGTTCAAAATCTAGTCGCAGTCTCATCTCGGGGACAAACAAATGTCAAAAATTTGTCAAAATGTAGGGAGATTAGAGGAATTTTTGACAGATTGAGACTGAGATCAGACTGTGAACGTTCTTAAAATTACGAGAATAGCTCCTCTGATCTCAGTCTCAATCTATTTAATTTTATTCCTCGAATAAAAGTTATCTACTTTTATTCGAGGAATAAAATTGACGTTTGACAGGTTTTGTATGAAATAACTGTCAACATTTCAAAATTATTCCTCGAATAAAATTATCAGATGATCGAAAAACCAGCCCTTAGTCAATTAATTCAAGTATAAAAGGTGTAACAGAATAAACACAAGTCCTAAAAGTACTTTTTTTCATAATTGACTACTGAATCGATTTCAGTAACTTTTGAAATAGGTATTTTTTTCATAAATTATGTATTTTCCCATATTGACCGCCGATTGAGCCAAAGAAAATTAAATCTTATTTCAAAGCAATAAGACTCAATTTTGAATCGCGTTTGGGCGCTCCTTGTGGGGCTCCGCATCGCTGTCAGTACGGTGAAGCTGTCGACTGCCTCGGACACCATGGCCTATCCTGCAGTAAGAGCGCAGGTCGAATAGCACGGCACGCCAGCATTAATGACATCATCCGTCGTGCTCTTGTCACCGCCGGGGTGCCAGCTGTTTCAGAACCCAACGGCCTGGCACGCGACGATGGGAAGAGACCAGACGAAATGACCATAATGCCCTGGAAGTTAGGCAGACCTTTGGTGTGGGATGCAAAATGTGTCGACAGCCTTGCGCCATCCCTTCTTCCTAGCACGGTGGGCTGTGCTGGAGCGGCTGCTGCTGGTGCAGAAAACCTCAAACGGCGAAAATATTCCAACCTGATTGGGAGTTATATGTTCGAGCCGTTTGGGGTTAAAACACTAAGGCCATGTGGTCCGAGTGCCCACTTGGTTTTTCGAGATATCGCGAAGCGGTTAGTCGACTCTTCACATGACCAGAGGCAGGCCTGTTTCTTGGTCAAAGAATTAGCATCGCCATACAATGTGGCAATGCTGCCAGCCTTTTAGGCACTGTTCCTGTTGACAGCGATGCGGACGAATTTTTTGATGAAAATAAATATTAGCTTATATAATGTAAATTTTAAATGCATAAAGTCAAATTCAAATTCAAATGTTTTATTTTGTGAACACAGGTGATTACAGGTGTTTTCAATATAAATATATATGTCGTTTGTACAGCCCATGTCCCGCCGATAGGCATACAAAATCAGGTCAAATACAGAATTAACTAAAAAAAAAACATAATTAAATAGGGAAAATGTCACAACAGAATAAAATAAAATACAGCATTATAAATTAAACATGGCATTTATATTGAGGAAATATGTAAATTTACCAAATCTCACCCTGAGATGTTTGAAAAACTGGGAGATAAATGTAAGTTCAAAACTAGATATCCTAATAGATTGATTGTTCCTAGAACGAAAACGAAACTATATAGACGAAGCTGCTACCCTATGTGTATTCAGATTTACATCAACATTCCTAACCAAATTAAAGAACTTCCAATGGTCGGCTTCAGAAGGGCTTTACACAGGTGGCTAGTTGAGAATCCTTTTTATAGTATTAAAGAATTCCTTCAACTTAAATATAAATGATATAATTGTAAAAAATTTGCATGTCATTATGTTATGATTGAATATGTTAAGCTACTATTATTCTAACATTGTAAGAACTTTTATAACCATATTTATCTGCAAATAAATCTTTGATTTTAACTTTGACTTTGACAGAATGTCAATAGTAACAATTTGAAAATAATAAAAATTATAAAATTGATCATCCAGATACTCCCTAACTGATAGTATTTTAAAGTTATCTGAGCGACGTTGCGTTTCTACATGACTAAACAAGTGAATATTGGTTTTTACGAATATCAAAACCTCATAGACATACAGCGACGGTGAGTACCGTACTCAAAAACGTCAAAATGTTTAAGTCCCTGAAGTGTGGTTTACAAGTATCCGTTGTTTTTAGTTTGCAGATGGCTCGGACGCGTTTTTTTTGTGCCAATAATACGGCGGATAGTTCCTTGCCCCAGAATATTAGTTCATACCTTAATGTGGCGGCTACATATCCGTGGTATGCTGTAAGGAGGGTAGTTTTACCTAGCATGTATAGGGCATAAGAAAATCGGTAAAGTCTTAAACAAACGCTATCAATTTGGGTTTTCCATGACATATCATTATCGATGTGCAATCCTAAAAACTGTGTCGTATTCGTTCCCAGTACTGCGTCTCCTTTGTATTGGATTTGGTACTGTGTTTGTTTTTTTGTCGGAGTTTGAAGTCCATTATTTTAGTTTCAGTTAAATGAATTTTAAGGTTATTGTCATTTAACCACTCTATGTATAATTGAAACTAGGTTTGAGTTTATGTCTTCTTGGATTTCTTTAAAATTACCCTTGTCGAAAACAATTGTGCTATCATCTGCAAATAGAAGCATGAGGAGTGTACAGTTTCAGTTTTTGACTTGATATTTACTTGGCTGACTTGAGTAAACTGTTTTCTGCCGTCCAAATACGATCTACTACGAAAATATTTTTAAAAAAGCTCTATAGTTATGGAATACCATAACTATAGAGTTTTTTTAATAATATTTTATGCTCAATGTAATCAAATGCACGAGTCATGTCCATGTTCATTGCAACAACCGATTTTCTGTTGTCCATGTTGTGATGGATTTTTCTAAGAAAATGCTACACTGCCATATTAATCGTTTGGTTTTGTCTGAACCTCATTTGTTCCTTACAAAAGATGCTGTTTTTTTTTCAAAATAGTTTGGTCTATTATAAATTACCTTCTCGAGAATTTTCGAAAATATCGAAATTAATGCTACCGATCTATAATTACACATTTTTGTTTTATCTCCGTTTTTGTGTAATGGCCTGATGATCGAAATTTGCAGAGCTTCTGGAAAAACCCCATTTTCAAGTAATGCTAGGTTCAACACGATTTGCAATAAAATAATAATTAGCTTTAAAAAACTTAGTTTTGGTCATTGTATTATGCTTTTAAGTCAATACTCTAATTGGGGTGTATGAGGTTACATATTGTATACCTACAAAAGAAGAATGAATGTACAAGATAGCAGGGATATCGACGCGCAAACTGTACGCATGAATTCAATGAAATTTTGATTTTCCGAGAGATTCTGACGAAAAATTTCAAGGCAGCGAAGTCTAGAGTCATGTACTGAATTCATGGTTACAGTTGGCGCGTCGATGTCCCTGCCACCTTGTATATGCATGAGCTGTATTACAATTGTTATTTACAACAAAGCTTAACATAACTATTCACTGATATGATATATCATACATAATATGCTCTCTATATATGAGGTATTTGATCCGAGAAGCTTTGTATAATCTGTCGTGCAATATGTATTGGATTTAACAATTGTATGCAGATGAATAGTAATAGTTCGCTCGTCTATCCATTCAGTATTCATTAATTCCTTAGTAAACGTTTTCCACAGTTCTCTTTGACAAACAGTTCGTCCACGAGAAAACTAACAGCTGCAGTATTAGCATTCCTGTATTATCGATTATTGGCAAATTCGTCAACAATTTTTTGAGAAAAAACGTAAATGTATGACACTTGTTCTTTACACACTGTTTAATTTGTATATTTAACAAAAACAAACATCCGAAATTAGCCAAGTACAAACAAAAGGCGCGGGGAACGTCCAACGAGTTTCTGCGCTACGAGTTTCCATGCTACGGGTGCTACGAGCGTAGCGGTCGTAGCCGCGTAGCGCGCAAAGCACACATTCGTAGCCGTAGCGTAGTATAACGGATGATGTGCCAATAAGCCTCGGGGCCCTGTCTCTAATTTTAGTGAACAAATATCTTTCGTTACCCAATTTCATGTATGAGTATGTTTGCCGCATCATGATTTACGTGTACATAATAATTAAAACTGGTTGTCGTCATGCGTTTTCAATTATTTATATTGTTGTTTAATACTGTTGAAATCTAAACAAATTAATAAAAAAGTGACTGTTTATAATGTTTAAATAACAGCTTTTTACTAAATGCATATGAAAGTATGTAAGTACGGTAATTAAAACAACAAACAATTTAAAAAAAAATTGTCTGTTCCAGCTAATCTCCGAAACGGCTGGACCGATTTTGACGCGACTCACTGGAAGAAAGCTAATGTTATAAGGAGTAACATAAGCTACTTTTATTTTAGAAAATGAAAAAGAATTAGTAAAGGGACACATTATTATTTTCCGACATCAACACGAACCAAGTCTCGGGCACTGCTAGTTCACAATATAACACCAGGCCTTATTTCCCCGAAGGGTTGGGCAGAGGTGTACCTATAGTTCATTCACATTTCGCTAGTTATGTTTAAGTCCCAGGGCTGTTGAAATTCCTTGTTGAATAACAATTTAGTTTGCACCAGTAATTACATAATCTTATTTACACACATGGTTTGACGACACTAACTGTATACAAGACATGACATGCCATGACGTATAGCTTTTTCGTTGACTTTTCTATAAATAAAATATCACCCTCAATAATTACTTCCTATCGACTTGTATCGGCGGGGGTGTGAAAAAGTGACACATAGTAATTTTGATGTCCAATTGACAAGGCCAAATCATTTGTGTCTACTTACAAGTAATTACTGAAATTATCATAATGGTGTGCTTTCTGTCTGATGGTATCATATGGTCAGAATAATGGATAAGCATTGAACAAGGTAGCAGCAGCGAGCACACATCATGTCCTGCGTGTCCTGTCAGCTGCACGTTACAGGAACTGATGGACGCTGGTGATGGCGCTAAAAAAGTAGCCGAATTCTGGGCCAAGTCCATTTAGATTGCTATCGACACGCTAAGAAGAAGCAGCGAGTAGCTATTCTTTCCAACCCATTTTTTCGAAAGAATAATTGCTTGACAAAAATCGTGACAAAAACATAGAACTATGACCATGGTGAGTAAATACTTAGGTTAAAAAAATATATCAAAGGGAATCTGCCCTGAAGCCGTTAGTAGCGTTAAGATATACCAATGGAAAGATCTCATCAAGGAGGATTTTTCTTACTATGGCGTTTCTGTCGAATAGAATAGAATACTCGCTTCTTCTCTTCTTTTCTCTTCTCTTTCCCTTCTTCCCTTTCTTCTTCTTATCTTCATCGATTGTTAGTCAGTGCAGGAGCTACCTCTGTAGCTTCCAGATCTCTTCTAATAGTAAGTAATTAAGTATTATCAAAAACATTAACGCCGACTTGACTAATAATTCGCAAAAGTCGTGTTTGTAGGAAAGTTTCTCCTTGAAAAGCTATATTGGTATATATCTTATGGCTATTGGACTTCAGGGCAGAAACCCATACTTCGTCGTCCATTCTCCTTTTATTGGACAAAACTAACGACTAGAGATAAATCGCTACATTAATGTAAAAGAATGATATAATCCATCATGGCCCAGACACTAAAATTTAAAAGAAAATAAAATCTTCACCGACGCGTGTAGCCTCAAAATCAATAATTTATTCATTAATTATTTAAGGCTTTACGCGTAATTTATTATATTATTAGAAAACATAGGCCATGCCTTATTTATAATTCAGAGATATGAACATAAATGTCATTGGAATGAATTCCATACATCGATGAGGGAAAAGAAAATTAGAAGTGACGGCCTAATTATTGTGTCTGGGGAACGACACGGTTTTGGTCCAAACTTTCATATTTTCTGTTTTTTTTTTTTTTCGTTTTATTTTGTTCCAGGCAGCTGGGTTTGGGTACGTTTGGTGTTCAATTTATTTTATACACTGAAACCAAAATGTTATGTTTAATAATGTACCGTTTTTTGCTTTTATCATTATTGTGGCACAAAAAGCTTTTATAACGAGTCTTATATATCTATACTAATAATAAAGCTAAAGAGTTTGTATGTTTGTTTGTTTGAACGCGCTAATCTCTATACCTAACAGTCAGATTTGTTTTTTTTTTTTTGCATTTGGTAGCGCCATTCTTGAAGAAGGCTGTAGACATCATGCTGGGACCTTAAGGAGCCGTGCAACAAGTCAGAAAGAACGCAATGCCAAAACGGAAGTGTTAGCGCTAGCAGACGATGCGATGCGACGCGCGACGGGGTGGGTCGAGGGAACATGAAATTACACGTGGACGAAGTTACGGGCAGAAGCTAGGCATTTATATCCGACTAGCAGCGCCCCGTGGTTTCACACGCATAAGTGCTGATCCCGTGGGAATATTGGGATAAAAAGTTTTCTATGTGTTATTCTAATGAACAAGCTATATTACTGTAGTCTCATCAAAATCCGTTCTGTTCTGTTCTTGCGTGAAAGAGTAACAAACAAACGTCCATCCATCCTCCTCACAAACTTTCAAGTTTATAATATTATATTTAAATTAAATATTAATTAAATAATAATATAGCAGGATGAACTTCTAGTACCTACCTATACAGTGTGACTTGTAGATTGACAAATTCCTTCCAGTACGCGATAGTGTTACCCATTTGCAACAATTAAGCAACCCATAAAGCCTGAGCGAAAATTCCTGGGATTCGAGAAAACCATCAAATAATTTAACCATTTCCTACATCATCTACGTGCATAAACTTTGTCACCAGTGATCTCAAAATGTTACTATGGCATTAAGCGACGAACTCTGAGAAAATTTCAAAAATTCATAAAAATTTGGTTTTCTCGAATCCTATGAATTTTAGACAAGGCTTTATAGGGACTTAATTGTTGCAAATGGGTCACAGTATCACGTCCTTGAAGGAATACGTCAAATTACAAGTCACTCTGTATAATTGGTGTGCAGATATTTTTATGAACAAAAGTACTTCCGTCACCTCACACATGAAAACTCAAGTGAAGTGAGCTTGATGTGAGTTGTCAGTAGTGTCAATCCCTAGCATTATTTGGAATGACAGCTCACTCCACGCTCACTTCGCTTAACTTTTCACGGTGAGATTTTTACAGAATCGATCAGCAGGTCCAGTTGAAAACCAGCGTCAGCACTAGTTGTCTGGTAATTTTACTGAACTAGGCCTCTTTGGCGAAGCCGTGAGGCACACTTTCGTGCTATATCCTTACATCGGACTTTACACTTTTTATTTGATCATTATTTTTATGTGATGTATGTACCGGATTTATTGTGTGTCTTTTAGTCTGTGCTAAAGCTAAACAAATGTATTTTCTATATTTCTTTCTGTACTTATAACTTATTCGGATTTTTCATTCATGCGCGTTAATTTTAATACATCCTACACCCAACACATTCCACAGAACTGTTCGTCAAATAACAGTGTGATTACCAAACCAGCAATGTGTTACTGATAATAATTGGTAGGTAAGACGCGTGATAAACGTCATGCGCGGAACCCGGTGGAGCGCGGCTGCTAAATAATTCACCCATCTACCGACAAGCACCCACCGCTACTTTGAAAAGGGTAAGAACGACCCTACCATCTAATGACTGGAACGTTGTACACCAAAAACACGATTCCTGTTTATCCAACTAAAAGTATTGCCATCTATCTGTATGTCTACAAATTATCGCCGGCCGACCTCCAAGGCCAATAGATTCGCACAACACACGATGTGGAACGAAATATTCCTTTGACGTTGTTTGAGGATAACCTTGGATATTTGGATGTTTACGCTACGGAAACTTTGTATAAAATTAAAGATACTACTAATTTATGAAGTTTTGGAACTTAATTAATTGGTTGGTTAGTGGGTCATCTTAGGGGCAGGGTTTTATTTAATCCGTGTGAAACCGGTTCCGGTCGCTCAAGTGCACACATACATCTGTCATAAAGTGGCCATGATAATCAGTGAAATTAAATAGAAAAAGTGATCATAGATCGTATACTTACGAATTAAAATAAAGAAGAAGTGTTACTGTGCACACCGAACTAATAAATGCTGCAAAAACATTATAAATTCATCATAATCGTAAGTAGCAACATAGAATTATTCTCAAGGTTATGTAAAATTAACGAACCACCACCATAAACAACAAACGAACAATTTTAAGTTTAGTGTGCAGTGTTAACAACAACGAAAAATTGTAACTGCGTTACGTTCCACTTCATGCAACTAAGTGTTATAAGAAAAACGTTTCATTATACGCAACCACGCTGTCAATAAAATCACGTTACGTTAATTACGTTCACTCAATAAAATTCATAAACAAATATGGAAGCAAGCTTAAACAAACTATTTGAGAAAATAAAACTCGAAATGCAGATCCAAACGAAAGAAATAACTGAAAATCTTATGATTAAAATAGAAGAACAGCTGCAGCCTCTTGTTGAAGAAAACTGTATATTGAAACAAAAGGCCGAACAACTTGAAAAGAAAGTGGAGATTTTAGAAAGGGAAAAAAATAAAAACAACCTTATGTTTTTTGGTCTAAAAGAACAAGAAAAGACTAACTGGGACCTACTAAAAGCTGTAATGGATGTAATAACAAAAATGGGTGTAGAGATCTCCCCTCAGGAAATACTAAAAGTCCAGCGGGTGGGACAAAAGCATGACAACGGCAAAGCAAGACCAATTTCTATTACACTAACCACCGCTTGGAAAAGAATTGAAATACTAAAAAACAAAAATAAATCCAAGAATGATATCTACATTATGGAAGACTTCCCAAAACACGTTCTGGAAATAAGACATTCCCTTCAAGATAAACTAAAAGAAGAGAGAAATAAAGGTAATTACGCATTTATTAGATACGATACACTGGTAGTCAAAGAAAGCAAACAAACCGAAAAACGGAAAAGATCGCTAACCCGTAGCCCACAAACGAGACATCTTCTAAGACGGAAGTGACAAAACCAGCCCAGAAAATTACCAAGGTAAATGTCTACGACATGATGAGGTAGCGATCGAACTCCTTATCAGCAAATACTGGCAACAATAAATAACAACTAACCACCCACGGTAACCGGAACTGCATACATGATAACAACAATAGCAGAACAAAATAATATAATCCCCAAGCCGGCTGGTCACCGTGGGAAACTCGACCAAAACCCTCTAGCTGAACGAAAAAACAAAAATGAAAGTAACGTCAATATAAAAAGTAAACAAACAATTGAACACAACCATAAAGAAGATCATATCCAGGATTCAACATGTCAAAACGTAAATAGCAGAAATATCGAAAAAACAAATATTTTTAATTGTTTTTTCGATATTTCTGCTATTTATATATATAACACACTAAAAATTTGTGAGATCGCTGTCTTCCACAGAAAGGTACCTAGAACTAACTCACGCCCATATCTTTTGCTACATTGGGGAAACTAAAGGTCTATATGGAATAGGGTTCTTAATAAAGAAAACACTCAAAAATAATGTCAAAAGTTTCATTGGGATTTTCGAAAGAGTGGCCCTGTTAAAATTGCAATTTGAAGATTTGCTGGTGTCTGTTATTCAGACATATGCACCCACAGAAAGTTCAACTGAAGAAAAAATCCAAAAATTCTATAATGATATTAGGAAAGCGCATACGCTCGCAGATCATTTTGTAATAGTCACAGAAGATTTCAATGCAAAAATAGGAAAACCCACACACCAAGACAATCTCATCATGGGAAGCTACGGAGAACGCAACCAAAGAGGCGAACAACTAATAAACTATGCATATGAACACAAACTATCAATCATGAACACATTTTTCAAGAAAAAAGGAAGCAATAAATAGACATGGTATTCCCCAGATCACAAAATAAAAAATTAAATAGATTTTATACTAATCAATAAGTAATATAGAAGTATTAAATCAGGTCAACTTCCCATCAGATCACAGATTATACCGTGCAACATTTAGACTGACATGACCAAAAAGAAGCAGAGCAAACTACAGCAATACACCCAAAACACCTGAAACAGATATCGAAATAAATAACTATATCAACGGTTTGGAACAACATCTCAAAAAAGCCAGAAATGCCTTCCGTGATGGACCATACGAGATAGAACATGTTGGAGCATCAAAGCCTGAAAATGGAAGATAAGCCACAGGAAGGTCACAGAATATTTAGTAAAAATACCAAAAACCTGATTAGAAAACGTACGGAACTGATAAAAACAAAAAACACAACCAAGGAACTCAGGATGGAATTAAGCACTATATTCAAGGAAACTAGTAGGTCAATTAAAAAAGATTACCGTACCCATAGACACAATATCATTGAAAAAAACCTTAGGGTCTATCGAAGTACTAAAAGGGCCCAAAAACTACTTACAGTGCATAAAAATTGGCAACAAAATCTCGAAGAATGTTCCAAAATAACACCCTCGCGTAAAGAAATATTAGATTTTGCAACCAATTTCTATAGACAACTATACTCGTATCGCAAAAGTAGCATCGATGAACAATACAGAAATGATGAAGCAGATAAATCTGATACGAGCCTTGCAGAAAACACTATAGAACAATTTAACGTAAGTGAAGTGATTATGAACATAAAATTATTGAAGACAGAGAAGAGTCAAATGAGATATCGCCCAAATAGCAGGCAAAGAATTAATAGAAATAGGAAAAGACCAAACTAAATGGAAAATGCTAGAGGAAGCCTTCACCCATGTGGCGTCCATATCTCAAATACAAATCTAAGAATTTTAAACTAATAATACTCACAACTAGATTTAAGCAAACTACTAAACCACGTACTAACATTTATACTATATAAAATGTCATATACAGGGTGGCAGGGACATCGACGCGCAAAAAAGAGACATTAAAAATTTTTTGGTCGGTTATCAAAAAAAATCTTCTGTTTCATAGAAAAGTGCAATACCTACGCGGTCAAAACGTATGGGACATCAAAATTTTTTTTGAATAACCGATGAAAAATTTCGACGCTATGGGGTCTAAACTCATGTGCTGAATCTATGGTTACAGTTTGCGCGTCGATGTCCCTGCCACCCTGTATACTATGTAAGATATGGAAAAAATAAAGGCTCAATTATTATTATTTCATTTATTATTTAATCCATAACTTGGCAACGAACTATTTGTGGCTGGACGTACACAGTTAAATATATTTCGAACCTAAATTACAGTTCAATTTATTCGGTAGTTTTTACTGAGAAAAATGAAACCACCGCAGAACTACCGATATTCCGTTTGTACAATGTTTATTTAAAATAAAACTGGCTGTATACAAGCATTGAAATGCACAAGTCCAATATTTATTTAACCTATATCCCAGATAGCACGTCATCAGACAAACTCAGGTCCAGAAAAGAAGTGCAATAAAGAGGCTGTATATACCTAACCAATTGTGGGTAGACATGCTTCTGAATGGACAGATACCGCAGCAATATTCCGGCAACAATACCGACGGAATATACCTTGAAATGTACGGCTCAGTATTTCCCGGCCATATTGTAGATACTGAATAACCAAATTATTAGGGGGGCTAGTCCTAATGGATGGCAACAGTGGCAACTATTGTTGGCAGTGAATCAGAAGTCGTTTTTGCGAAAGGCTGGAATCTAATACCAATCGTTATGGAAATAAATATCTAATATTTAGGGCTGAATTTATCAAAGTTAGATATATTTTATCCTTGGAATAAAATTGAGTTCTGACAGTTCTAGTATGGAAAAACTGTCAAAAATTCAAAATATATTCTCTGGATAAAACTTATTCTAGGTATAAAAGTTTTGTGAAATTAATGTATATCTGTCAACAACAGTATGTAATTTCCTTCGATAAAAATTATTATATTTTCCGTAATGGTAACCATGAAAGTTTAACGAAGATATTAACTCACAACCTCTCGAATGCCACATCACATTGAATTATTATCCCTTCCAAATACACTTACAAATGTATAACATAATATTATCACTTATAAAGTACCGCTCATACATCATATCGTATTTATAATTCAGTCGTAGGAACATAAATATCGTTGTGAGCTAAGTATTTCACTCTGCTCTGTAATATATTAGATGGAAACGTTGCGTTGGTGACGTGTACCTTGCATGATGTATTTATTGCTCGCTCACCATAAGCCCGTGGCCACATAATTCTTTAAGACGCCCCTAATTCACTTACAATTAAATTAGCGTCACCCGATCCTTTTGACATTAAATAAATTAGGACAACGCTATTAAACCGGGGGGAATTTGTTCAGTAATCTATTAGTTTAGAGGGTAGCTACAAACCCTTAATATATTCAGCTTTTAAAGAGAACTCGTGTTCATTATCTCCCAAATGTACCGTATGTACATGCGTACGTAAATAAAATCCAAATTTTAAAGGAGAACATGAACTTTTTACTTTATTAAGGTAAAAATAATTTCAAACAGAAGTTCTGCTGTAATAATTCTCGATGGAATGGTAAGATATGTATTTTTACCAGCTAACTCGAGTCAATGAACAGATTTGAGATCGACGATCCCTAACAAAATGTACTCCTACATATCTACCTATTGTCTTTAGTGAAGTGTTTGAATAAAATTATTAAGTAGTCTAGACGAATCGATCATACGTATAGTAGGAGTTTCTGATAGTTTAAGGTTGTCACATCTTGTCAAATTTAGGTAGATAAGTCTAAGTTCTAACTTGACCTACTAGAATATTCAGAATGTTTTCAAAATATCACGAAATTTTATTTCTTTTGGCTTTGAAACTAATGATACTGTGCTGTCAAGTAAATGCAACTGATTTGTAATATGCACAGAAAATGCTGGACACAAAAAATGCTAAGATTGGTCGGCGTACTGGAGAGTAGCCACTAATAATTCACGGCACGTAGCCGAAAACAGAATTATCCGCTGTAGTAGTTCGGGAACTCTGCCAACTCTCATCATATTAAGGCGAGATGATAATGAACGCGATGTTTCTGTTGCCATTTTTCACGGCAACTTTTGTCGGGTACGGGAAATTTTAACACACAACAACTTTGTAAAATGGTTCACAGCAAAATATCGGCTTCAAACCCTGTCGCTATAGCGCGAAAAGTAAAATAAATAAAAGAGGAAGAAAATTGCCATCGTTGACGTTTATTCGAAAAATCGTTATTGTTCTCAGTCATTCCAGTTGTTCCGTCGAAAACATCAAGACTATAGACGTTTCGATACCCGCAATCCTTACAAACCTCGCACTGAACGACGCTTTGAAAGCCCAGAAAGCTCTAAAGCCCTCACAATTGTCACTAAACAAAGTGAAAAACGAAAACCTTGGATCTACGATGCGGTGGAAATGAGCATTTTCGACGCAATGAAATATCAATATTTAGTGCTGTTCTAAGTGGCCTCTCATGAAAGAAGAAAACGGCCTTCAAAGAAAACAAACAGACTAGATAAACTCCATTTATTATATATAAATAACATGTAATATCAATCATCCTAAACCTGATAACCACAAAAGCATAAAATATAAAGTTTTATGCGACTATTCTATGTAAGTAAGTAGGACGTCATATAAAAATAAGGATCCAACTAAGCCACTTGATGTTTATGAAGTTCAGTGGAATAGCTTTTGTCCGAACTAAGCCGTACATATTTGACGATGTAAATGACGCAGTCGGTGAGCTACCTTTTGTACTTAGTTACAGGTCAGGTAGGCTCTTGGATCTAGACAAATATTTGTTTGATCTGCAGATATTGATTTCCAACCTGAATGTTTATATGAACATGTAAACAGTGTATTTAATCGCACAATACAGTATCATAATGCTCATTAAAACAAATATGACGGTTATAATGTGAAGGTAGTATTTACACATACACAGAGATTGTTATCTCCAACATTAATAAACCTATTATAACGCGCAACAACGGCAACCCGAGCAGTTACAAAACCATTAAATACCTTGAAGTCCCACCTACTTACTTCCGAAGTCGACAAGCTCTATTATTAAAAATGTTCTGAATTGAACAAATTGTCACTCGTTTTAAAAGTTAAATTAGTTGGGTTAGTCGTTTCCCCGTCCATAGTGAATAAAACATAAGACTTAGCTGTCCTAATGAGGTGGGGTCTTTGTTTTTCTTAGTGACTGCATAAGTTGTGAATGAACGTAGGATCAGCGGGTGTCGGATCAAATCGCACTTCATTTGTCCGCGTCAGGCGTGCGCCCTCGTGATGGATGACAGCGGCCGTGGCGCTGCCTGCTTTTAATTGATACCGTCATTTTTGTACCGGCCGCCGCCCGCGCCTCGCCCGACGACGCGGACGCCTTCGTCACTACTCCTTCCATTCCATAACACCACGAATTCTTCTGATCGTTTATCTTTTATTTCGATGAGATATATCTTTTGAGAAGCGCACTCTATTCCGAGCTTGAGCGTGTCTATTATCATTGATAGGGGTAATTTGTTTGATATTTCATTTCACATGCGACCCACATCACGAATTGAATGAAGGTGGTATCGTTGTGTCGATAATTTTGTTTTGTGTGGGAGTGCGGAAGTTGATCATAAAGTAAACATAAAGGAGGAGGTTCGAAGTTTATGTTCTACTTCCTACGCGGTGAATTATCAACACAATAAGTGTCTTAGAAGCCTTTGCAATGTATACAAATAAGCCTATTTCCATATTTTCTTTATAACCAACTTAATTTGTGTATAGTTTTAGTTAAGTTAGGATATAATTTTGTTACTCTTTGTTAAGTAATTAGGTACTAGTTGTTATTTACTAAACTAGATTATTAATAATGCACATTAGTTATGTACTGAACATAGCTACTTAGTAGGTAGAAGGAGTTTTAGATTTTTGTAAAGGGTCTTCCAATAGGGACTTCCGAACTTTGGCAGTTCAAACTCAAACTCAAACTATTTATTTCAAATAAACCAATTACAGGCACTTTTGAATTGTCAAGGTCGGTCAGTCAAAAAGATGAAGCTAGTTGCCCATTCCAAAGCGTAGTAGGTACCTATGGAGAAGAACGGGCAAGAAACTCCATGGACACTCTTTTAAATCATAATAATATTGTTACAAAGTATTGGTTACATCATTCATGTTCAAAATTATGCATGTGAGAACGATGCAGAACGTTAAAAGGGTCCGTAATGAAAAGATAAAAAAAAAACAATTCAAATATTAATTTAAATCAAAATAAGCCATGGCAGCAAAGAGTTGACCAGTCCCTACTGACGGCGCCCGTTCACGAACATGACGCATAGATTAGCACCATTCAGCTCAACCATTTTGAAGGGAGCTAAATGATCCAACACATGTGCCACCATCAGCGAGACATTAGAGTGACCATGACATACTCTCATCCGCCAAGGCACATTCAAGTCAATGAAAGACGTACCCAGTAAATGGTAGCTTCATAGTATGTAACATAGTACTCACATACGTTCTATGCAATTATACAATACTAGGAGATTGAATTTATATAATGCAAACATAGTATTTTAGAATCTTCAGCAGCTCCAACAGTATGTAGGTTGGGTAGGCGTGTGTGAAGTATTTTCAAATGCCAATCAATTTATTTATGCGTCCTGTGGAGCAGGACCAGCGGTTAGCCAAGCATTTTTGTCAGCGATGTAATCCCCCAACTTATAATATGCTTGGCTGCATAGTGTGCGTTTTATGCAAGATTTGAATTTCGTTTCATTGAGTTGGAGTATGTGGGGAGGTATTTTATTATAACATTTTAAACAGTACCCCATGAAGGAAGAGTCTACTTTAGCCAGTCTGAAACCTGGTTGAACTAATTGGTCCCTATTTCTGGTTCTATAGGCGTGTCTGTCACCTCTTTTACTGAAAAGATTTAAATTTTTCCTTACGTACATGATGTTTTCATAGATATATTGACAAGGTACCGGCATGATATTAATATTTTTAAACAGTTCCCTTAGAGAATCGCGCCTGCGTAGGCCATATATTGCTCTGATGGCTCTTTTCTGCAGAATAAAAATGGACTCAATATCTGCAGCCCGTCCCCATAGTAAAATACCGTAAGCCATGATACTATGAAAATAACTGAAATAGACCAGTCTCGCGGTATCTACATTAGCAAATTGACGGATTGTTCTTACAGCATATGCTGCTGAACTTAGCCGTCTTGCAAGAGATGTTATATGAGGACCCCATTGCATCCTTGAGTCGAGCGTTATCCCCAGGAAAACAGTTTTATCGACGAATTCTAGTTTCTCTTTATTCAATACTATGTCACAATCACTACTTTTAACATTCGGTAAAGCAAATCTTATGCATTTAGTTTTTTTCCCATTTAATACTAAATTATTAGCAGTGAACCAATTTTGCACTTGCAGTAGGGCGTTATTTACGTCGTCAAGATTTGATGCACGTCTATTTATCTTAAAAATTATGGAAGTATCGTCAGCAAATAACACCATTTGTGGTTGGTTTTTTAATAAATGCGGCAGGTCATTTATGTATACTAAAAAGAGGAAAGGACCTAATATCGAGCCTTGTGGATCACCCATTCTTACTTGTAAACCAAGTGAATTGACACCATTTATTTGAACTTTTTGCTGTCTATCATGTAAATAAGATTTTACTAAACTGACCGCAAGTTTACCTAGTCCATAATGCTCAAGTTTCAAGAGTAAGGTTTTGTGATTAACGCAATCAAATGCCTTGGAGAGGTCACAAAAGATTCCTATGGCATCTTGGGCTTCCTCCCACGCTGTAAATATGTGTTTTAATAAAGTGACACCGGCGTCAGTCGTACAACGTCCTTTGGTGAAGCCATATTGCTGATCGTGCAAGATTTTGTTGTTGTTAAAATGATTAAGCATTTGATTAAGCATTACCTTTTCGAATACTTTGCTGAAAACCGGCAACACGGATACTGGTCTATAATTATTGGTGTCTTTGCAGTCCCCAGATTTAAAAAGTGGAATAACCTTACTATATTTCATTAAATCTGGGAAGACTCCTTGATCTACACACAAATTAAACACTAAAGCTAAGTATGGCGATATAGTCTCGATTATGGATGTACAAACTTTGATAGACATTCCCCATAGATCTTCGGTCAATTTGATTTTGATTTGTCGAAAAGTTTTTATAACTATCATAGGGTTTATATGTCTAAATTGAAACTCAACCGGGCAGCCTGGAACGTTCGCCTTTAGTAACGCAAGTGATACGTCCGGTGAGGAATTTAAGGCTTCCGTCGTTTTTGATGGTATATTAGTAAAGAAATTTACAAATTCTTGAGCTACTTCTAAATTAGAGGATATGGCACCACGTGAAGACTCCAATGTGTAATCAGTGTTTCGTTTTTTATTCCTACTAGTTTCGTTATTTATAATTTTCCAAACTGTTTTTATTTTGTTTTCTGCTGATTTGATTTTGTTGCTAATGTACAGTACAGTGTACAGTTGATAGTGACCATATTGTTGAAGCTACATCTGTCAAGTTGACTGTCATTTATTCAATCAGTTTTGCCAAATCACCATGGACGGATATAGCGTGCGTTCAACAACACGTGCAAATGATAAAATTGTTTGATCAAAATGGGTGTTCTGTTCGGGCAGCGTTCCGCACACTTCGCCCATTTTACGATCGCTATAATCGTCCTACCGAGAGGAATATTCGCATTGTGGTGGACAAATTTGAGTCCACTGGTGATGATATATATCAATCTACATGAGATCCAAGAGCGCCCAATGCATACCGAAAATGTCACTGTTTGGTGTGGATTTTGGGCTGGCGGCGTCATCGGTCCACATTTCTTTGAGAACGACGTTGGCCAGGCCATCACCGTCAACGGCGAGCGCTATAGGTCGATAATGACCAACTTTTTATGGTCGTTGGTGTTCTTATCATCCAATTCAGGCTGTAGAACCCACATGGTTTCAACAGGACAGCGCTATGTGCCACGCTCATGTCACATTGGACATTCTGCACGAGTGATTTGAGAGCATAATCGTCTCGCGTGGAGGTGATGTGAACTGGCCACCGAGATCGTGTGAATTGTCCCCGTTAGACTTTTTCTTGTGAGGTTTTCATAAGTCGCAGGTCTATGCGAATAAGCCGCAAACCACAGCGGCCTTCAAAGCCAACATAACCCATGCCATCGGTCAAATTCAGCCTGATATAAGCGCTAGTCATGGAAAATTTTACATTTCGGGTGCGCGCCAGCCAGCAAAGCCACGGTGGACATTTGAACGATGTCATATGCCATATATAATGGCATCGAAAGGCCTTTCAAAAAAATAAATAAATTCGATGATATCTGGCACACAATTTGTTTTATTTAAATTTAAAGATAGGGAGCGCTTACTGAAAGACCCTTTATAAACATGATTATTTTTTACGTTACTATAAAATTACATGGAATTGAGGGGCCCGTGGCTAAATCATAACAGCCGCACAGGTCGACCGATCAGGTTAAGCTATGCTTGCCGCGGTTCGTCTGTAGATAGGTGACCATCTTTACATACCAAAACCCCTCCGTGTCTCGGAAAGCACGTTAAGCGGTTGGTCCCGGCTGTCATTCCTGGATCTTTGACAGTCGTTATGGGAAGTCAGAAGCCTGAAAGTCTGACAAACAGTCAAGGGGTATCGTATTACCCAGTATCTGGATTGTGGAGGTCTGATAGGCAGTCGCTCTATGTGAAATACTGGTAATCAGCTGCATCCGGTTAGACTGGAAGCCGACCCCAACATAGTTGGGAAAAGGCTAGGCAGATGATGATAAAATTAAATAGGATTCTTAAGTTCGATCACAGGATTATCTGAATATGGATGGATACTTAATCACCCATGAAGATGAACAAGAACTTGCCAGTTGTGCTCAACTGACAAATTAAAAAAACCATTTAAACAAATGCCACAAACAGGAGTTCAGCAATATTTTTGAAGTAACTCTGGGTTTAGAAAAAGTTTGAATTGGACGATTTAAAATCTGCAATGCGCGCTCGCTCTAAGTATTGTCAGTTTTCGAATAATGCTTGTTGACCCACTTTTGTCTGTTGGAATTTACGCCTTCCGGGCAGAAATTAAGCTTATTACACTATTATTCTCGTATTTCTAGACCACCAAAGAAACTATTTTATACATAAATTTTATCTTTTAACCAAAGACCAGCGTAATACTTATATTGTTTTGCTTACTACACAAAAGAAGTTTATGTTACAGAAATGTTATTTAAATGGAACAATGAAAACACTGTAAAAACATTTAAAGGGTAAGTTACCCTTTAAATGTCATTTCATTCCAGGTGTGATTAATAATGTAGTGATTAATAATTTCGTAAAGTAAATGTAAATCTGAAGTCAGTATGTACGAGTATAATATCGGGCGAACAAAAATAAATACTTGACTAATTAGGATCAAAGAGAAAAATAATTTTGCCTTTACATTTTTAAAGACAGTGAGTTAAACTTTTTTTTTTGTATTTGTCCCGTGTATTGTGTCTGTTACCTACGCGACTATTCAAGATAAAACAAAATGAACAATTATTCAGAACGGTAGGCACTCGACTACGATAGCTACGGCTACGAGCTACGTCGTAGCAGCCGTAGCACGTAGCAGGAAATGGAGTTACTCTCCTGGCGGGCGCAGGACTTCTGCCAAACTCGGTAAATGGTAATGAGAATGCAATTTATTTCAGTTTTTAGCTTAGTTTAACGTTTTTTGAAATACCGTAATGCCAGCCCAGTTGAGCGGCCAAATTACACCGCTATTATCTCTAAATTGACCATTGCCATGTGGAATCGTGGTAAATTATTTTTGATAACCTATCATCATCATAAAACTGAAACACACGATACATATATTCACAAGGGATTCGATTTGTATTTTATTGAACCGGTAGTTTCCATCTACTGTGTATTAGTGTACACGCCGCAGTGTGATTTTATTTCCAGTTATTTTTATTATACTATCGAAACCCATTAAAAAGCTAGTCAAAACCAAACATGGTAAAGGTATTCAAATCTATTTTGCAATACCGTTGGGGTCACAAAGCAAGCGGAAAACTTATTCATATACATAATACTACGAACGTAAATATTATTTGCGAATAAATTAACACGTTCTTGTCTTCTAACATTATCACTGTTATTTCTACTACTCGTGTTTGATTCAGGAACAGAACAGTTTGATTGTTACTGATAAATGTAGCAATGGAGATTTAGTTGTCAAGCTGGGTAAGAGACATTTGTTGGGATCACGACCCTATCCCGAACCAACCATGAATTCTCGAGCTCTCATTTGCGTAATGTGATTACAAAAGCACATCTTTCGAGATAAAAGCGTAGGCTTTCTACGTAAGTAATGAATTTCGCAGTCTCCAGTGAGAAAGCTGAAAGCCTCATAATTGTAACAGAACGCAAGCAGAGACCCATGATCATGTTGTCGGCTCTGAAATCACTGCTCACTGGAATTGTCAATGATTTGACTTCACAGAGATTTGTAATTATTTGTACTTTGTTACAAGTTGAGACAAAAGTCAATAGGTAGCCATAAAATAAAACAAACCAAGACATAATAAACAAATCTAACTCGAAACCAAAGATACTGTCCACTGAAAAGAACAAAGTAAATCAGTACACAAGTTACCTCACAAAAATAAAACGGTTGAATAACAAACATCAAAGAGGAAGCTTTGTAGCTATTACTTAGAAGTCTTAGAAAATCGAAGTGTACAATGTAATCCGATCAGATAAGATGGGTACAGCTGTCGGGAGAGCCGGCGGTGCCTAGGTTGTCTACAAATTTATTCACACTCCATTAATACCCGTCGACCGACAGCCAGCGTGATAGATTAGCGTGCACATTTATATGGCGCACACCAACCTGGAAAAAATACCTGCCGCACTCGGCCCGGGGAAAATCTAATAGTAACATTAATCTGACCCCGCCACTCAGACTCAATTTAAAAAGACGTCTCATTTATATTAGAATATTATCTTATTACATTTTTGTACACATAATTCCATCCCGTAAGTAGACAAAAAATTCGGGGAATGCCTCGCGAACATAAGGAAGTTAATAAATCAACGACAGAATGTCGGTTCCTGTTATGAAAGACAATACATATAATATAAGATATAATCACCCATGTTTCATAGATTGTCTGACAGATAATAATTCAATGCGACAGTATGTCCTATCGATGTTTCTATCGCAATATCAACTAACATAGTAGGGGACTATTAACAGTCGTAAACTGTGTAACGTTTTTTACTGCGGCCTCCGGGAAATTGCGAAGGGAAGCAGCTGCGAGTTGTAAAAAGTTCGCACAATAAACGTCTTCACGCCACCTCTGTCTGAACACAATTAAAACATTCATCTACGCGAATACATCGTCACGATAATAACACGACATTTAAAGCTGAAACAGACAATTACTCATGGAAATCTCGAGCGAAAGTTGAATAAATGAAAGCGGTTATCACAAATTATTTAACTGCAACATTCGGCACGCGGCCAGCGTGGTGTTCGGTGAATTTCACTAAACTATTCAGGTCGAGGAAACCGCAGTCGCTCAGTTGTTCACAGCTCTAACTTAAACTTTCGCTACGACAAAAAAGTTTTTAACGTCCCTCTGATCCTCTTTCCATTTAAAAGTACATATTTAACTCAATAACTCTGAATAACTTTGAATTAATATTCGCATGCGAGTTCAAATGGCGCAAATGAAATATTTTAAACTTCTGGAATGGAATTACTGTTTGTGTGCCCGTTGGCGCTTGATTTTTTTACTACATGCTCCGCGGGGAGCGATACACACGTATGTACGTACACAAGTGTTCATGACAAAAACACAAGTTAAAAGAGCCGACGGGGCATAATTGAAACCAGGTAAACTCGAATATAGTGATTCTGAGCATAGAATACATATGTGCGAAATAAAGGAGCCCAATCTCCAGTATTCTCTAAAGTCGGATTCAGTCCAACATGTTACTGCGGACTGAACGTGCTTCTCGGTCTGTTAATCTTGACCAATTGTTACGATTGATCTACGGTTAAGAAATATATCAGCCGCTAAGCCTAGGCGCAAAACCACACACAGTGGGCACTAGATTAAAAGGCTTATCTAAGTTCTACTGCTCATTTGTGCAAAAGCTAAGTATACAAGAATAGATCATTGCTTGATATAAAGATTAGGCAGTCAGTAAGATTGGTAGCAGGGATTATCGCCCAGGGTACAAGAATGTAGGTCTCAAAAAAGTAAGATAATGAAGCCTGTTTATTACCTACAGCTGCTCGGCTAAGCTCGCTAGGATTAATTACAGAATGTATCTCGTTATTTACGTTTCGTGCGTTGGCATCACCCAAAGCCACATGCACCAGTTATGTCACATATATCAGGACTCCACATAAATGTAATGAGTTACTAACTCTGTAACGATGATACACCGTCACCTTGTAAATGATGAATGATCTTTGCTTAGTATTTTGGATCAGGTCGGTATTTCTTATCAAGTTACCTATCTCTAAGATATACCGAAAGAAATTCTGTCAAGGTTTCTTAAAATGTCTAGAGTTTTATTATAAGATCGAATTAAATGTAAACACGAAATAACAAAAATATGTAAGTATATTTTTGACAATCTGGAAATATTCCCATAAGCCTTTTTGACTATAACTTCGTGAGCACCAATATAACTGATAGCGATCTTGCTAATAAAGTACTACAGCAATACGAGGCTTTTAACATTGAAGCAAGTCAATTCAACCTACGCCTACGCCTTTTACTTTTGTTCATGCGGGTTTCAATACTTAAGTATAACTTTCGTCAAGCCTCGACGACCGCCGCTACTTCGCGGCTTTCCTTGGCAACCGCAGGAAACTACTTGGTAAGCCAGGTACTGGGGATAAAGCAATGAAAATGGGCTCACTAGCAACGTGATTTCAACTTTAATCCTAACATTTCGGTGTAGCAGAAGCGATAAAAATAAACGAAGATTCTATTTTTGTAATTTTTGCAGACATTAACTTAAGCCGTTTTTTTTCTCGTCGTTTATGGGTACCCTTACACGGAACATAATTTATTTTTAATCGTATTGCTCACGTTTCAGCTCACGTAAAGCTGCCGACATAAAAGTTCGCCGCGTCCAAATTGGAAACAGCTCTTGTCGCCCCACCTTGATCTATTTCTTGTTGCCTATTAAAAACTGTTTAGTTTATCATTTTGATAACACAGAGCTGTGAAATTATACTGCGAATATGAAATGAGCAATATGTTCGTGTCACACACGTCTCGCGTTATCCGAATTTAGGTTTTGAGTCGTCTCCCCAGACAAATCATGACTTTCGAATGACACATAAAGAATTGCGATCGTATAAATATTCTGAATCGAGATGTACTGTGATGGATTGTAAGTATATCATGTATTAAAAATGTTCTAGGTACGTGTTCTATATCGACATAATATACAAACTACACTCTTTTTATTTTCTCTAACTATGCAATTTCTCGGAACTGATTGAAATATAAAACATCGCATACAAAACTGAATCTAAACCAAAACAAAATCGATTCAGTTGTACGGTTTTCTCAACAATTGTCAATTCGTCAATGTTAGAGATTTTGTGTTTTACGTTCATTTGTTAGCTATCTACAAAGATTCTACATCCCTCTTTATACATATTTCAGTCCCGACCCGACTAATTCAAAGATGCGGTGTCCTATTGTTGCTGTGTTACAACAAGATAATAAATATAAAAAAAATTCGCGAGAGTTTTTACTTCAAAACAAAAAGTTAAGAAGTAAAAAATTCTTACCAAAAGTGAGTTTGTTATCATCATAGAGGGTATTTTTAGGTATTAAATGAATTGTTTTTGTTTACAGGTAACTCGGCAAATGGAGGTTTCGACTTGTAGCCTGTTTGCTCTACGGAGAACTTCTCTACGAGTTGGCAAACTTCGGAAAACTTGGCATTGAGTTATAGATTCCCAACTGCCTCCCAAATACTTATTTGTTTTCCTCACTTTGACCGTAAACAAAGATATCCATTTTGATGTATCAGCGTATCTATATGATGCATTGAGTGATATATATTTACGTAGTTTTGTGTTATAGGTACTGGCTGTAATTTTGTACCCTTTTCAAACTCTGACAAACAAAGGGTTGAAATAACACTGGACATATTCATAGTCTCGCTACCTGATTCCTAAATTTTCCATCCTATATCAGCCCCCAGCCGGTGCCCCCACTTGTCAGGGCAGCACATGCATATGACTTATGCGGTCATCGTTGGACCGGACTACTGTATAATTTCAGGTTATAATTACAAAGGCAGTTTGAAAGTACTATGATTTTAATCACAATACATTTCTCTTTGATTTTCCCTCTTACGTATACTTCAATAACTTACAAAGCCCATTGGTGAGCCAATAACTCTTTGGATATCATACATTCAGTTCACATAAAACCACTTGACCTGAATAAAACACCGAAGTCACATTTCTCAATTGGTAGTTGCATTTTATGTCACTAAAATAGGTCAAGTTTTTGTGTAGGAGCCGCTCATGCGTGCGTGATCCACTATCTAAGGTCTCGAATAGATGAGCGGCTCGATAGCGTCCCACCATAAAAAAGGCGGGATGTAGGACGCGGGCACACTGACTGCTCGCAGTACCCACGTCCCGTCACCTTCGTCCCACTTTATAGACTCGTGTCTCCCAAACCGCAATTTATTTCCACCCCGACTAAATTACCACTTACATTAATTACCCCTACATATTTATTGTAATAGTTTTGCGTTGTGAAACAATGTGATATTAGCACCGCCCCGCTACTTCAGGTATATTGGCGGGTTACAGAAATAAACATTGCGGTAATTTATTGGTTCTAAGATTAAAATGGCCCATTAGAGGTTGAAGGCTTCCACCCTCGTGTAATTGATTATTTTAAACTATTACCAAACGGTGACTATAGTCATAGGTATTACATTAATGTTATTTACAAGTTGTTGAAATGGACGCTGCCTAACACAACGAGAACCTTCTACGTGTTTTGCCAAAATGATATGCGATATGAAGGAGAAAACTTCGGCTGTCGAAGGTAATCAATCGTGCCATCTATAAATCCTATGGGAATTTAATGGTGTACACTACACGATGTCAAAGATACACGGTACCTTCTGCCGCAAATCATATCCGCTAAGAACATTGTTACCCTAATCTGAGATTTTAGACCATTAACGGTGTATTAATCCCTGGTGTAATTTTATAATTGTTAATTCATGTCTGGAGTAAATATTTTATACAAAAAGGTGGTAAGGGAGCAGGTAGTTCTCCCTAGTCGCTCGATACGACGTAATTGGTCACCGACGCTTGGCTAGATAGCCACTTTTAATGTAATTATGTAAGTGTATTTACTTTAATGCGGACTCTTTGCTCTATCTTTTATCGTAATTACTTTGATCGTATTTCCCGTGGAAGGTGTTAGTTGGGTGCCGAGCAAGGAAGGGTTTTTATCTGATTTTAAGCCCGTATTAAAACTCTTCCGCACGTAATAATTTGGAGTCGCTCGGGTTTAATTTAAGAATGCCTGAAAATAAGTCAAAGGACACTACTACTTCCAACATTAATATATTTCCTTAGGGAAAAAAAAATGAAAAAAAAAAGTATAAAAGATGTTTATAACCCACACCACATTACCATTTCAGGATCCCATTGGAAACATTATTTGAGATTACGGAATTCCGCTGAAAAAGCCAAACTATATTCCTATGCTTAAGTACAACAAATAACTACCTACATTTAATTAAAACGTGATTAAGTTGAGTTAAGTAAGGAAAACAACAGATGCTCACCGAACGAATTATAGTAAATAGGTAACGCAGAACTAATACGGTTTTCTTGCTTTGTGGTTTAGGAGGCACTCCAGGTCAACTGGTCCCGACAGCGGGGGACGAAGCACGTAGCCTATACGAAATTATCTGCCCCGAGAGAGGGCGCCCCGGGCGACTCCAGGAAAATATAAAACGAAAATAACTTGCGCCTACCTAAGCCTTGTGCCAGAGTTTTTTACATTAACACGGAAAGGCAGCAAATAAAATGTTTATTTTAAATAAACGTTTGCTCTGGCATGCCCTACGTGAAGTTGTTCCGCTGTCTGTTTGCACAACGCGACATGAAGGTAATTTACTTAATGGCTTTGTTTTTGTACCAGCCTTAATTATTACTGAAGACACAATACATCGCACTAGCAACTCTGGTGTTGTAACCACAACAGAGGATATCAGCTTATTGTAAACCATAGTCGTAATACTGAATGCGATATCACGCTGTCTCGTTTGAAATAACCGTAACGAGCAGGATAGCGGCGACTTACGCAACTAAACATTGGAACTGAGTAGTTCCCACGCGAAAGCGGAGGCAGAAATCAAGCAGTTGGTATATTAACTTGTGTGAGTTCCGTTTGTTCTGTACACAAGTTCCGATGTAACAGTTCAGAAGACACGCATTTGTAGTAAAAGGATGTTCCCGCCATAACTCGGACGACCTCGGACCGCACGATATTAAAACTATAAAGTGCCGCGCGCGACCGATTCGCCCACCCGGGCACCCCTTACGACCCCAGCTAACTTTTTGTTTTTCACCTTACGTTTAATCTACATTTTATTTAGCACTTTGATTTTTATTACGCTTGTAAACCTTTATTGAAAAAATGCTAAGCGGGCTTTATGTTTTCACTTAATGAAATATAAATTTAGGTCAAAATGAATTTACTTACATGAGACGGCATAAGAAAAACATATTCAAATGGAAGATGGAAAAGGATATGCGTGTTTATGGCGCTCCACGGGGACTCACACGTTGAACTTCTCCACGTAAGTACAGCGGAGTAAGAAGGGGTGAGCATAAAATGACTAAGTTATCGCTCTCAGAAGACGTATATAGTCGTAAAAGTCTGAAACGGAGCTACTCATATGAAAATAATCAAGAGTAAATCGATGTTTGGAGGGTTTTACTTTTGGTGACGTAACAACGTCTGTTGCTCCGCTCATTTGTTTCCAGTAAGAGGTCTGTTACAGTAATTGGAGCACAACAAGTGTCGTTAGGGTGTTTATTGTTGGGCTGATGGACACGGGGATGTACTCACAGCGTAATAGCCCAAATTTTAGTGCCATAAGTGTCGGAGCTGAGGCCGACTCCTGGCTCAGTACATTAAAACGTTGTACAATGTTAAGGCCCCACCAAGACTCTTCTATACATATATACAAATAAAATAAATTAAAGTGTCTGTTTGTAATTTCAAATTAACAGCGTTTTACTAAGTGATATGAAACAATTTTTTAACAAATAAATCCATTTTAAAAATTTTATCTCTGTCTGTTTGTTCCAAAATCTCCAAAATATTATGAGAAGTAACTTAGACTAGGTACTTTACTACTCTTATTTTGGAAAAAGAATTAGGGTTCCGTGCAAAAAAAAACCCCAAGAAATTCAATTTATTTTCCTACATGCACGCGAATGAAGCCGCAGGCCAGCTAGTCCCTCCTAAAATGAAAAGCACGTATACTTAACTAGACCCTTGGCTGTATTGAACATAGACCGAGTTAATTAACTATTATACACAAAACGTAAACAAGTTCATTTTCATTCCATTGTTTCAAAACCAACCAAACTTCGCTAAATAAATGCTTTAAATATCTAACAACAATGAAATTATTCATTGAATCCAACGCAAGAGTAAACCTTTTCAACAATGAGTAGCATGAAAACTTTAGCGAAATTCAGTGCAGAAATAAATAATACTGTTATGTTCTGATCGCTGTGAAGTAGGAATTTGGAATGTACTTGAAAGGTTTTACTCGCCCCTCCCCAAGAAGTGTGCGAGTTACAATGATAGTTGCAGGAATAGTATGTGCCAACGACTGAAGTGTTAAGAGCCATCTAACAAGTAATCTAGCGAACTTTGTGGACCAGAAGTGGAGTTCGTATGTATGTTAATTGGAAGTTAAACTGATAATTTTTCAATTCGTATGTACTTTCTGAGTTTATCTATTACTGACATCGGTGAAGGGAGAACATCGTGAGGAAACCTGCAGTGCGACTCTGTAACCATCTCACCGTGAAAACTTGGGTGAAGTGAGTGTGGAGTGAGCTGTCATTCCAACTAATGCTAGATATTGACCACCTAACTTTTCACGGTGAAATTTTACAGAATCGATCGGCAGGACCTATCTATGTATACTTCTAATCTAATCTAACTAGCCTGTATTGTCCCACTGCAGGGCAAAGGCCTCCCTCTCCCTTTTCCACATAATGCTGTCTATACATCTATACAAATAAATAAAAAAATGTAAGTGTCTGTTTGCAATGTCAAAATAACAGTTTTTTTTTTTAGTAAATGCATATGATAGTATATAGAATACTTATGACAAAAAAAATCAATTTTTAAAATATTATTTTGTCTATTTGTTCCAGCTAATCTCTGAAACGGCTGGACTGATTTGATGACGGAACTTTCACTGGCAGATAGCTGATATTATAAGGAGTAACGTGAGCTACTTTTATTTTGGAAAAAGAATTAGGGCTTTGCGTAAAAATGATTCAACTCCACGTGGAAAGTCTGAAATCGCCAACCCGTCTTGAGCAAGCGTGGTGATCAATGCTTGTGCCTTCTCTGTTTAAGAAGTGACCTTTGCCCAGCAGGGGACAAATAATAGTCTGGTATTATAAACTGATAATGTTGAGAAATGCTTCTCTGCCCTAACATTTTGGTATTCGGCCCATGATCTTTGCATCTTTCAAAAGATTTGATGCGCACGTGCAAGCTTTATGTTAGAAGTTTCGGAGCAACTTGTACACGAAGCAACTGCCATATAAGTTCAAAAGTTTTTATTTCACATTAACAATTTACAAGCGTTTTATGAAAGGCTAAACTCTAGTTGCCTGTTAACTTTCTTGCGCCCAACTTCCACAACAAGGAAGCTACTATGTTTTTGTAGAATCATTTTATTGATTTATCTACTACCTGCTTTCACAAAGTATAATTCTTGTCGACAAAAAACGTTAGCCTTTGGAACCACACGACAAAATTCTTGGCGACGTCGTCGACCCTTTGACATGAGAGTAAAATAAAGCTATTTCTATCTATATACCCTTAAGTAATGAATACTTGAACGTGTGTGTGTTGGCCCGAAGCTCATTTCAGCAGAATGGTACGAATCAATCACTATTGTCACCTCGCGATATAAATCAAGCTAACTTTATATTTGCGGTTCGGTCCGCTCTTCCGCATCTCTCCATTCGGTCATATTGTCCGCGCGTTCAATTCAATAAGTCTTGTTTATCGGGACCTTCTCGATACTATACGATTTATCTAATCGAGAATTCCAATCGAATGATTCCTATTGTAGCGCTGCCTAAGCAAACGCTCCCGAGGTGTTCTATTTTCTTTTTAAAATAAAAATGGAACTGAAAATTCTTCTCTATTTTCAGTTGTACTCGAAAGTCGCATAGACTAAAGGATTAAAAACAGTCGTATGGAATTAATTTTAATTTTGCTTGAAAATCGTATAAAAATACACGGCTGCTTTAAAGATTGCAGTAATGCCATACAATTTGCATCGCCACCTGTTTGCCTGAATTTAATTGCATATATTTTAATGAAATAAACGCAGCTTTGTGAAATGAGAAACGGTCCTCCGTTTAGGATGGCTGATTATTTCAATATCAGATATAATTTGAATATCCTACCTACTTACTTACCAAGAAGCAACATTAAGTCAACAGTTTAAAAAAATTGAATTGAATCATAGATAGAGTGCCAAACTGTTCCAATATGACTCGCACTTATACCGATTTCGAATCGCACAAGTTCTCACTAACCTATTACCATTTCACCCTATACATAGGTACGGACATACACAACCTATTTCCGTTAAGCATAGCATTTGGTTGAATTTGAAATATTTTACAACGTAGTGTTTGCAATATCAATATGAGGATACATTACATCCGAGTCGCGAGTTAGCTTCCGTAGTCATTTCTTAGCTTCAAGATAGAAATAGAAATATTCTGGATAAAATATTGCCAAGCGATTCAGCTATGTTCAGTTCCTTTTCATGTCAAATAGCAATGGTGTTGAATAGGATGTCGTTGACCGGCTACGCAAACTGCGAGTGATACTCCGGGCCCTCCCACTGTGCGATACATAGGTACACATGTATTGTACAAAGACCTCGTATTCCAGTACCTGGGCTGAAAGTTGGTAATAAACCGTGACTTCTGAATGCTAACGCGAGACGCTCCGTTGAACTTCGCTTCTGATAAAACTTTAACAAGCGCCTCCGCGAAAAATTAGCATCAGTCTAACCATAGCACTTTGCTTCAATATACCTCGGTTATGTAAACAATTGTTTACTCACTTCACATATATTATATTTACTCTTCGTCTTCTGTTACGCTTGAATAAATATAAACATATTTGGGAAATAATCTTGACGTTGACTCAACACGAGATTACCTCTGATATTGATATGTCTGTATCCGAGGATCTATTTACAAATAAATTAAGAGAAATGAATGTCATAGATGACATGTATCCATAGCATTTCAATTTATTTTCTGACAGGACCTTATTTTTGGTTTTGTCTCTCATTTTAATAATACATACAAAATAGGTTGGAAATAAACAGTAGCAAGTATTATAAATCATATTAATTAAAGCCGCTTCCTGAATACCCCCGTCCCCTGTACCTGCGTCAGTTTACTTTCAGGCATTTCGTGCATTCTCTTTTCATTATTTTCGCATCTTTCTTGGTTAGCCTGATTAAAAGTGAACGGTTGACCAGCCCAATTAAAAAAGCATACCTACTATTATAAAATCGTATACTCAACAATACCTACATTTTTAATATAATTGCATTCCGTGGATTAAACAAACAATATGCACAGCAATGCTTAGCAATATGAACTTTTTTCACGGCAATACTATAAAGACGTAAATTTGGAAAAAATATGGCTATCATAAACGTAGAGGGCCATTATACGAGCGCTACCGGCTTGTCGCACGTAAGTAATAAATTAATACATAAATTACGAAGGATTGAATGTTTATAAACTTCACGTAACCGCCTGGAATCCCTCCATTAAACGTTGTTTACTTAGTCGGTGCGCAAATCTTGAGAGGTCGACTCACGAAAATGCCCCATGAATATGCGATGACACAAACCGTACACAGTTTTTCCATTTAGAAACCATAATGAAATCTCACGCACGCGCTGTATTTGTTTTTCAATCAGACGAATATTCAAAGGTATAAATAATGGTATTGGGATCTTAATTAAAATAAACATTCTCTTTTAGAAAACATCTCCACCGGTATAAGAATTTTATCACATAATGGCAATAATAATAATTTCGTTTTATGTGTTCGAGTTTTCGCAGTACCTAAAGTACCTAAGTAGGTACACAAATGAAACTTCTCCGAAAACAACTTCATTGTCAATTCAACACTTCATTTCGTGAAAATAATGCGATTTGCTCTTTTAAATAAATTATGCCTTGTATACCTGAGCATCAAATGAGGTTCTAAAGTGTACAAAAAAGAAATCAAAATTTAAAAATTAATCAAAGTATTTTAGGTTTGGGAAAATGGGAGCGGGCTACAAAATGAACGTTAGAAATTGAATAAACAAAAGCGTGTCAATGTAAATAGACTCGTCATGCAGGTATGTGTTAGAGTATGAGTGGTTAACGAGTGTGTACCCGTAGTGTTGTCAGTGACAACAACAACAAAATACAGTAACATGTAATGTAGTGTGCCTACGTCAGAGGCGCGGGCGCGGGCGCGGTTACAGGACGCGCGGAAGCGGGGCGGCGGGCGCGGGCGCGGTTACACGACGCGCGGCAGCGGGGCGGCGGGCGCGGGCGCGGTTACAGGACGCGCGGCAGCGGGGCAGCGGGCGCGGTTACAGGACGCGCGGCAGCGGGGCGGCGGGCGCGGCGGCGACGGCGCAGAGGAAGCGCGATTTGTATTTGTCGTCGTCAGTTTTTCCGCAGCCGGATGCACTGCGCGCTCAACACTGCCGTCGAACTAACGAACCATTTGCTGCCGAATCATCCAACCGAGATATTTATCCCAATCATTTGTTTTACTTTGCCCTGTTTTACTTTAATCACGATTTGCATCTAGAGTCTGTAATCTCTGGCCTAGGAATAGTGTGTGAATGTAATATTTGAAAGTGGGACTAATATTAAAGATATTCGTTTCCGTTTAGCGATAAGTAAAATATAGTTAACAAAGTAAACAAGCTTATGAAATTAATTAAACTTAACGCGGCTTTCACTTAGTGAAACTGTCTACTACAGGCAATTAAATTAAACTTTATTTTAGCGGAAAGTGAAAGTGCAAGCTACATATTCTTAAATGACCTTCCAACGTCATGGAAAACCGTTATCAAAGTTTTACGAACGTCTTTTGACACGAAATAAATTCCTCTTTCCGAAACAGCCAAATTTTAATACCGACCATTTATAAGTTTTCGTCGGCGTTCAGTAAAATATTCGTTAGACATTAATAACAGTCATTTTTCTCCGTCTAAATATCGGCGAAAAAAACAGTTACGGAACACAATCACGTTTCACCAACTTATTACATTGTCAGTTGACTAAAACTAATGAAGTTGACACCGATGTAGGTTTGTTTAGAAGGAGTTAGTAATTCATTTGTTTTTATTTAAAGCGTCGTATTCGAATTTGAACGTGCCAACTTGTGTCGGCAAAAAAGCAGGTATTTTAAACCGCTTCGCATCCACACGAGCCATTGTAGGTGGCTGAATGCCAAATGAGTTTTGTGATGGAGTCCCCTTGTGAAAAGGCAGATTGTAAACGTGTCTCCTTGGCTAAATAACGTCTCGGTAAAGCACACAGGGACAAAGCTCTCACGGTATGTTTGCGTTTTGTCACTTGTCAAATTGAGACCCAATTTCTGAAACTAATTACTTCTCGTCTATCCAAGAATGTAGGAGAGCGAGATGGCTCTTTAGAAACTATACATTTCAATTCATGCGTGTTTCAGCGATATTGGAGTCATATATTATGGGTAGGTACATGAATAATATTAATCCGGATTGCTGCTCCACATTCCTGAACTAACGCTACGAGTTCTAACATAACCATAATCAGCCTATATATAATGTTCCCACTGCTGGGACTCAGGCCTCTCGTCGAGAAGAAGTGGGCTGTAATCTACCACGCGGGCCCAGTGCTGGTTGGTAGATGTCACAATTTGGTTCTGGGAGATGCCAGTTCCAGGAATTTATTATATTGTTATAATATTGTATTGTTCATCCTGGACGACATTTTTAACCTCCTACTACATACTACATATGTACCTCATTAGTGCGTTTTCTTGCTATACCGTTACTATCCGGAAATCTAAGTTCTTTTGAAACCCCTTTTTTCTGCGTAGTCATATTTAACGTAGCTTTTTCTATTGTTGGCCTAGATATCATGGGCGTACCTATATGTATGTATCCATTCCGATCCATCTCTCCGAACGGCTGCCTATTAATGGAACGTGTACCAATAACAGCCTTCCGTGAAAAGAGCATAATCGGTATCAATATGCATTGGATTGTACCTACGTACCTGCAAACGTATAATAGTACAACATTCTCATGAAACTATTTCAATGATTTTATAAATAATTAATGAAACTGTTTAATATTTATATAAAGAAAACCTAGAGCTGTACAATATACTTAATTATACTAAAACAATATCAAATTACGTATTAATTAAAAATGCGATCTATTCAGGACAGCAGTGAAACAATTACTTGCTGCCTTGACTTGTCTTTTTATTAAAAATAGGTGAAGAAAATTAATTGTAGATATAATTAAAACGAAATGTAATACAAAGATAATATTAAGAGCAAAATTATTAAGTGCCGTAAAAATACAAGGATAAATTATTATCAGTTTTCAATTAAGGGAAAAAGTGTAGTGTAAAATGAGGCGATGAGGCGCGGATGGCGTATAACTTTTTTCTCGTTTGTGTCATAAAGCGTAGAGGTAATTTCAAGCGGGTGCAATTTATATTGTGCAAGCAACGGTTCCGCATGTCGGACTGAATAAAGCCTTCACCACTAGCATTGCGGCTGTTTACTATCATATTTTATAACAGTTGAAAACAGGAGTTTTGATTCGATAATATTTATTAATGTTATGAGCTTTTTTATCGATATTGGGTGCTGCATAAAGAAGCGGGTTCCCTATAAAGACAAATCGATACCGATCGGTACGTGTGAAATAGTCCGGCGTTTCTGAAACGGGACCCTAATTGCGTAACACACTATCAATGACAATCTGAATAATTTTGAAGGATATTGCTAATCCGTTGCTTCATATGTTTGAAAAATTTGTCTGCTCAACAACGTTCATAACGCAATGAATGTTGAAGAACTGTCAAAATGAAAGCCTAGCCCTACTATTAGTGTGGTGCGCAATTACCGCACAGGAATCGGGTCCGATACCCCGCTTCTTTAAGTAATACAAATATGTACAACATCTGGCTACCTATGGGTATAAAGAAAATAGAACGTGCTGGTGGTGGTGGTGGTCGTAAGAGTTACAATCTACGATAATTTTGTAGATGTAAAGTATGGCAGTGCGTAAAGATCTTAGCTTTCCCTCCCCCTCCCCCTCCGACTGCACGGAATGTTTAAGAGGAAGATTCAAATTAGTTTTCTGTTTTACTTAATTTGTAATACTATGGAATTAAATGGTTCTAAAAGAAAGGAATTAAAAGTTAGGCGTTTAGAAATTGAACTAAGTAAATTAGTATTTCTCCGTTGTTGTGTATTCGTAAGCCTGGCAGTTTGCGTTGATTAAGATGAATTCGTAGGATAAAATTCGCTGACTGCGGGAAAAAATAAGCAAGATTTACACGGGAATATAAATTGAGGTGGTAATACCAAGCGAGCGCAGATTTTATATTATGCATCAGTTACCCACTGAACTATAGAGGCACTGTGTGTATGTATGTAGGTACAATGTGTATGTACTTTGTGTATGTTGATTTTTAAAGCGCTGCAGCGCGGACGCTCTGAACGCTTACCAAACTTGGCGAAGTTTGTTTACTCCACTGCAAAGCATTCAAAAAGATTTATAATTTAGAACGGTAAATAACGTTCTTACCCATGTATCTTCAGGACATAACTTTCTGAATAAGCCACGAAAATGTTAGTTGAAATAAAATTAAATTCATTCCGTTACTTATATAAATTAGTTCGGTAATCCTGTATTTCAATCAACTAAAATATAAAACTTGGCTAACAGTTTATTTCTCTGGTTTGTAAACGACCGCAGTAATTATAATTTATACTGTTCTGTGGATTTTCCTACAGAAATCAATATCAACATGATAAATTACGACTGAACTTTTTTTAACAATTTATGTTTCTAATCAAAATTTTAGGTAACTGAACATGAACTCACCTCAAAACAAATTGCCGCTGCCAAGTCCTTAACTGACTATTTGATACACAAAACACTAGCACGGTTAGAAAGAATAGCACACCTAGTCTTTATTACCTAGACGATTAGACTTGTGTAGACAACAAACAACACATGTAAAAGCATTTTACATAGCGCTAACCTAAACAAGAGACACTCAAGACTTATTTTATTATTCGTAATTGACTACGATCAGTTACTGTGTTTTAGCTATTACGATGATTGTTGCGCACTGTCACGCAAATGTCACGTGCCTTGTTATTCACTTGATCGCACCGCGAACACCGATTTCCTGAAACAAAATGAATGATATATTACTTTTGCGAAAAGAAAGAAGGTTTTTTACACACATAAATCATTTTAGAACTGACTTAACAGTTTCCTTTTTGAAATTAAACCAGAAAACAAACATCCAGCACACTATGTAAAGCGAACGGGGACAAATCGTATCCCGCACGCTATGGTTCCATACCAAGTACCACAATCCGACTTAAATTATGATCGTCTGTACCGCTGTTCTCAAGACAGTAATTAAATATGACAAACTGGCGGCAAATTGTGGTTTTACTTTAGCTTTTACTGAACATTGGATGAAAAAAATAATATGCTGAAAATCTGGGAACAGAAATGTGTACAAAAGTTACAGTAATGTCTACATTCAGCAACGTAGGCATCTTTGAAAATTGTTAAAGTAAAAGTCACGCTACCATATGAAATTCATGAACATATGAGATAATTCGTAACTCTATCATATTATTAGAGTTTCGGATGGTACTGCTTTCACAATGACATAGGTGCCTTATCAGCTCGATTTAACGACACCTAAATAACACACCTTCTCTAAAAACCACACAACTTTCCAAAATTTACTATCATTCTAGACAGGCAAATAAACTAGACCTAAGCTATTTTCGGGCTGTCGTGCGTCGCTACGTAATAATATTTCGTTACAAAGTTACTACCTAGTTAACGCTATAACCGAAATAGCTAATAAATTCAGTTACCCTTGCTACCTCAATTTACGTGAAAATGTTTCTAAAAATACTAATTCAGGCAACAAGTAGAGCGTGGGTGGACAACCATTCTAATATGATATGTTTTGTCAGAAACGGAAACCTTTCCTATTATAGGAATAATAAAACTGTGACCTTCCCGTGTCCGAAAAACTCGTTAAAAAAGGAGATAGAATACCCTTTATTATGTCCACCATAAAAAGTGTTACGGTTAAAGACATTTATTTCTCAAAAAGAATACAATAACTTATCATGAGAAATACAAGTAAATCATAATACTTGATACACGAACTTATGTAGAACGGTAGGTACTTGTAAATAAACTAGTAAGTAGTAGACGCGCAAATATTTTTCTTTCAATTATGTATAAAAAGGATTGGGATCAAGAGGCTATTAGGATAATATATAATTGATTAATAACACTATAATTAATATAATACACAACGACATTTTCTCCTTGCCTGAACAGTCTGTAGTGACAGATTCTAAACAGTTTTACTCGTATTTTAAAACACTGTCATGCAGGTATGCAACTTCCACCAAAAAGTAAAAGATAGTTTTAAAGCATCATTTAATATTAACGTTACACGGCTCGGCTAATATCCGGGTATGTAGAGCGTTGTTTAATACGTGATATCAGTGCTGCAATAACAAAGTTTGTTCTTCGTATTCTGTTAGAGCATAACGAGCAAGACAAACTTAGTGCACAATAATCTGGTGGCGTGAACACAACGCCTGGCGACGGAGTCCCCAGCATTTCCATTATTTACCGTAGCGGTTTGCGCTCGCTTCCACACAAATGAATTGGACAATAACCCGGCAAACATCCGTCAACTTTTCCTTAATGAAACTTTTTGATAATAACGTAGAATAGCACTGGAAAGGTTTTGTCTTTGATCACTTGCCCTTCTTTCAAAATTTTAAGCTTGTAACAATGAAGGTACAGTAACAATAACAATGGCGTCGGACTAACTTTCTTTTGAAAGGTATTCAATCGAATTAGGACAGCGCTTCTTATATTTCAGAAGTAACATGATAAACTGTGGAAATTAATGATGTAGCCATGATAAATAGAAATAATTTAATGATAACAAATTTGATTAGAATTAATGTAAGCTCTTAACACTGCTAATCAATTACCGCGTAATTCATTTACAACATTAATTAAAATAGGTACTAGGAATTAGAGTCTGTATTATGACCTGTTTCAGTAACTATAGGTATCTATCTTCTATACATATAATAAAATAGTAACGAAGTCCAAACTGTACATTGAATATTTTGAAAAAATAATTGCTACGAGATGATAACGAGTCTGAGTCCGATGCCGAAAATATAGTTTTTAAATTTTTTGTCCGTTTTAGACAAGCGGACAAAAAATGTAAAAACTATAGATATCTATCTGGATATCTGTTTGTCTAAATGAATGTTCCGGATTGGCGCAAAAACTGCTGAACGGATTTGGATGGATTTTAGCACAGGCAGTTTATAATCTAGATTAACACGTAGGGTACTTTTAGTCTCGGTAGTACGTTCCCGTGGGATATTTTCCGATAACACGCGGGCGAAGCCGCGAGAAAAAGCTAGTTTGAAATGATTTTTTGGCAATTTATAGGTAATTGAAGGCATGTAATAAAATAGGCGCAATTTTAAAACACGTTTTTCAGTCATAATCACTCAATTCAATATAATATAGATTATTAAAAATACCTGTATATTTTTTTCCTGCGATCCTAAATCCCTATGAAGTGTCTCTATGACCCGACGAGGCTTTGTTGCACGATTTTTAGTGAACACTGGACGGCGTAGTCAGTGGATAGTACATCTGTGCACCAATTATAGTATTTGAAAAATAATAAAGTAGTTGTGGTTATGGCGCGGTAAGAAGCAAATTTTTAGGTAATTGACAACAGCGCATCGCGACAACAAATAAGGTTCAGAACAGCGATGCGTTTGATGTTAGTTGAATCGAATAACCACCAAAATAAAAATAATTTTGCCATTTTAATTAAATTAAAAAATAAATACACGGCTCGGTGGAATAAATTTAAGTATTAATTTTAAGGCTTCAGTGGATTGAATTCCCTTTATTATCATTACATATAATATGATAGTTTACGCTGAACATTTTGAGAATTATGTGGCGAAAAATCATTATTGTATTTTATTTTTATGAAATATATTTTAATAAGTATTTTCTTTGAACATTTGACCATACACTTATTCCTTTCCTAGCTTGTAAACGTATGACACTGTAAAACGCTCAGTTTTTTGTCGCACAGTTAGGCGTAGTAATATCTACGCCTAAATGTGCGACAAAAAACTGAGCGTTTTACGGCGTCATACGTTTGGGCAGCGCCTTAAAGTACACAATAAATACAGACGCGACAAGAGTTCTATTAGTATCTATCTGTCTCGTGTCATCCGGAAGAAAGGCTATCTACTTCTCAATCAGTACTGTCTCAATTCCAATCGAGTTACATTGTTAAATCTGTGAACCTAGACAACAGTTTCATTTAGAACTCTCGCTGATACCTACAGCTCCTAAGGACAGTTGAATTTTCTTAGTGAAGATTTGTGTCCTACTCCATGTGAGTAACACAATGCTCCCCAGATGCACATTTTGTTTATGCATCCGTGACTTACGTAAAACGTGCAGAATTTCAGGTTTAACATTTTGTATAAGTTTCGTGAACGCCTCACTTTACTAAGGTACAGTTACCAATAGAGATAAGTAACCAAGGTCGTCGGGTATAGTTGAAGTTTAGTAACAAACCGATGGATGTCTTCGAATACAATTTATTTTAATTAATAGAAAACAAACAGTTCCTTTATCAAATTTAACTTCATTCGAAACCATCCATCGGTTTCTTACTAAACTTCAACTATATCCGACGACCCTGGTTACTTATCTCTTTTGGTGACTGTACATAGAATGAAACCGTTTCTAGTCCCGGCTTAGTGATGATACGTTAAATGCGTATTATCATTTAAGCCTTCGAGCTAGGTATGTAAGCTTCACTTTCGGTACCGAAAGCTCGGACTTCCGATTACCTGCTTTCCGGTTCCAGCGATATTCCAACGGAGGTGACGTGGAAATTTCTCATAGCACAATATTCGCAGAAAACCTGCGATGTCTGATTTTCCAAATGTTGTATTAATATGATACCTTTGCGGATAGATTTTAGCCGATTCTAAGAAAATCTCGTTCGTTGAAAACCGAGTCGTTAATAAACTAGGTATTTAGATTCATTTATTGCCTGAAATAATTGAACCTAGATATCTATTTAATAAGAGTGAGTTTTCAATCGTTAAATAATAACTTTTATCCGAGGAATAAATCTGGCAGTTTGGCATTGTTTTCTACTAGTTGTGCCCGCGACTTCGTTCGCGTGCGTATCGAATTTCATGGGTTGGTTTTTTTATGCGAGGAAACTTATGAATTTTTCTAAAATACAAGTAAGCTATTTCTTATAACATCAGTTATTTGCCCGTGAAAGTCCCGTCAAATTCGGTCCAGCCGTTTCGGAGATTAGCCGGAAAAAACAGATAGACAAAAACATTAAAAATGTTTTTTTGTCATATGAACCGTATGTACCGTACGTACCGTAGTTTCATATGCATTTAGCAAAAAAGCTGTTATTTTGATAATACAAACAGACACATTTTATTTATTTGCATAGTTGCACAAGCTATCAAATCGAAATATTTGTTCCTTAGATAAATGTTATCTAAAGATTAAAAAATGGGCCTTAAAATGGATAGTGATATTAATTACTTTATGTTTTCATTTGGTATCTACTGTTTACACAATGACAGCACTGGAAATGCGGCTGTTATTCATCGGACGAAACGCAAAAATACTTTTATTACACGATTAAATGTGTTTATCACCCAAGTTTGACAATTACGACCAATTTTATTTTGTTTGCCATCCAGTTGAAAGCTTCCGTAACAGGTTGTGACTTTTTATCGTTCAGATAATGCATACTCGTTTAAACAGAAGCATTTACTTATTATACGAGTGCTTAAATCAATCCTCGCCTATAAAAAGCCTTGATTCACATATTCCTACTTTATATGCCAGGCCGTGTTCCTCTAAAGTAAACGAGCTAATCAATATAACATAAAACGGAGTCACATAAGAGTAATAAAATCGTCATAAAATCCTAAAGCTATAGGCAACTCACGTAAGCGACACAGAGATAACAAACCGTCATCAACAAGAAAATGAACACAAACGTAGGTACCAAATACATTCAGGTATCATAATAATCGTAAAAGTATTCTAACAGTTTGCATAATCAGCATCAATTAAATAAAAAACGTTATGGAATATGAACATTTAAGATCTACATCAAAAAGCCAACTATCCCAAATAAGCTAAGAAACAATTGAATCCATTTTTTTACCGATTTCAAAAAAAGGAGGAGGTTCTCAATTTGGATGTTTATATTTTTTTAGACCAGCCAAGGGCGATTCATTACTTCATCAGTGTCCTATTTAGTACTGAAAATATGCAGTGATTGATTCCACATTGCTGTCTTCTCATTTAAGACAGTTGTGTTCTACTGATTCTACAATGTCGATGTCTACAATTATATTTCTGTTTCATGAGAATTCCAGCGATTCGATTTACAATTTCGCAGGAAATATCGGTAAATATTAATCCGATTTTGTTCGATATTTTGTGAAAAAAAGCGGACGGGCCGAACGCACTTCTGTGAACGAGATTGTCGGCCATCGAAATCGTGTGAAGCATATATACCTATACTAACAAACTATAGCCATGCCCATGCTATGTGTAAACTAGTTGTCAGCTGCTTGTTAAAATTATTTATTTATGCTCTTGGCAGGAAGGCCTTGGTTACAAATAGGACGATCCTTTTCCTCCCCTGGGTGTAATAAGAGGCGACCATCGAAATATTCCATAAATTCATGAATGAGTGTACTCCTAATATATTAGCAAACAACAAGTATGATGATCACAGTAAACATGTCTTGAATCCCTTTCTACATATATAATAGTGAACCATCGAACCGAAAGAGGACGTTATCCAGCTGACATAAATTATCTCTACGCACCAACAGCTCGTTGGCATTCCAAAAAACACTCCATAAAAACTATATCAAAAATAATATTTTTAGCCCGTTTCCCTTTCACGAGGTGACGTGGGAGAATTGACTTTGCGTAGTCACACTACATACGAACGTGTGTCAACATGATATAAATATTTACAGATTGGAAGCCATGTCAAGAGGGCATATGTCGGGAAATAGGTGAGCGTGATTCAAAGGATGTTTTATGTGTGAGGGGGCATGTTACGCACGTGACCGCGCGGCAGCACCTCACCGACTCGCCGACTCAACGGCTACCCGTCACCCTCACCCCTGTCAATCAAATCCTTGCAAACTATGTTCCAGTTACATCACTCAAAACCGTAAATCACTAAGTGTAATTCCTTGTGAATTCCACATAAACGAGGGCTGCATATTAAACCAACATTTGAATGTATTGCATTCCAAAGTTCATTTCGCCGAATGTGAAAATACAATCATGTTTGTAAACCATACAATTAACTAACTCGTAATTCTGGTGAACCAAAGTAAACGCGTTTCTTAGTATTCCATGAACACAAATAAACTTTTGAATGACTTGAATCTTTTGTTAAGTCTCAACGTCGACACATAGCACTTGTAACATACTTATCATGAGTGAGAAATGCAAGTAACAAGAAGAAAACAACTGTTCTCTTTTGTGCTTCGTTCGCGAAAGCAAACAATAAGATAATTCCGTTAAACATGTCCCAAAACAAGTTACAGCCACTACGTTATGCTGCTGTTGGCAAAAGTTTGGACATTTTTACTGTCTACGGAAATCTTTACTTGAGAAAACACGAAACGGGTGACCGTGTCTCGCGGCTTTATCACCTGGATCTTGACAAACTGCCGACTAGACAATGATAGATGTTCAACGTACTGTTATCATAATCAACAATTGATGATGAGCCCTGGAACAGGTGGGCTTTTCAAGTAAACAAAGTAATTAATAACTAGTGGAATGGGATGGCAAGAATATGATATTCTTTGATAACTCAATACCGGGTTTCACTTTCAAATTTTGTTTATTGGTGTCAGTTACCTGGCTTATTTGTTTATTCGATTTGGTTGTCTGGAGCCGATTCACGGTATTAGGAAATATATCAATGGTTTCGAGATTTAATTTTATAAAAGGTAATTTCCTGCTGCCTTCTTCTTCTTAGCGTATCGAAAGACTTCAAACATTTTTGGCCCAAAATTCAGTTGCGCGAACTCTTCTTGAATGTGGGCCATCAGACCAACCAACCTACTGACTTGTTTACCATGAACATTTTTTATTATAATTTTATCAAGAATGTAGCAGGTAAGTACAGACAGTGACAAAGTGACGAAAACCATTTTAATAAAAATTCCAGTGCAGTCCAGTGCTAGGAATCGTTATAAAAGAGTAACACACGGGTCGTACTAAGAATCAGCACCGTTTAGCAGACACTTTTTCCAGGAGTTAACAAAGAAAGCTTAATTTCAAGGGAAGGTTCAGTCTATGTACGTTTTATAGTAAAAATATTAGGTATTTGAAGGCAAAAGCGCTTCGTCCGCAAGATTATAATTAAACGAAGAGCTCCTCTCTTAGGGGAGACTACCTCGTGTACAAAGCTTAAAGCTACGAGATCACTCTTGTTAGGGAATCAGACTTTAAAACTGAGTCTATGGTAGATTAACCTGTGACGTCAGAAATAATCTGTAGTTGATGAAGCCTAGAAATGATACCTCCGGATTTCAGATACCCATTCAAAATCTAAATCAAAAGTCATTTATTCAAATTAGGCTGAGAATCAGCACTTTTCGAACGTCATAATTACAAAAGACAGTCCCTCCCTTCACCACTTCCTAGTGCTATTGCTGGGAACAAGAAGTGGCGCAACAAACTCCCCAGCAGCACAGCTGTCTGTTCAGTTAGAAAACACTTGATTGTATACAATACTAGGTACCTTTGTTCAGTAATTAACATTACAAGATCAGAACATAAAATTAAACTATTTGCCATATGTCAGCTAGCCACACCAATATACCAACAAATATAATAAAAACTATACGTACTCAAGCTAAAAAATTATTAATTAAAATTAAAATAAAAACATAATACCCAAATAAAAGCCTCCAGGCATAAAGGGCGTGACAGCTTACATATTTATGCATTGCTGGGTTCTGTTCACATAGCTGTCATTTGAAGTCACAAATGATAAACTAAGACCATCGAAGTGGTAGCGGGATCGTCCGAAAGGGTTACCGCTGCCCTGGAACATAAAGGGCTAAGGAAGGGACACGGGTGGGTTTAGTTTCAGTAAGAGTCTGACACTCCCTTCCGTTCCACCCCGAGCGGGAGGGGTCATTTGATAATTTCCGATCCACAAAAAAAAAAAAAGACCATCGAAGTAAAATAAATAAATAAGTTAATAAGAATAACCTGTCAGTAAGCTAATCCTGGAGAAAGAACATAAACATTGTCTTGCATTAAATTAGGGCGACCAACTATGCTTATGGTGTAAGTAGTCATTGATGGAATAGTATGCCTTTGAACAAAGGTTGGATTTTACTTGAGCTTTGAACGCATTAAAAGGCAAGTCTAGCAAAGAAGAGGGTATCTTGTTATAAAAGGTTATACCAAGCCCAACAAATGAGTTATGAACCTTATGAAGCCGGTGAAACGGGGCACGTAGTTGGTCCTTATTTCAAGTGTTAACACTTTGAATATCACTGTTTTTAGTGTACAAGTGTAAATTTTGCCTAATATATAAGATGTTGGCAAAGATGAATTGTGATGCAACCGTGAGAATACCAATATCTTTCAAAAATTCTCTTAGAGAAACTCTGGCACCTAGCTGGTAAATTACTCGAACAGCTCGTTTTTGAAGGACAAATATATTTTGTATATTAGCGGCTTTGCCCCACAGCAGAGTACCGTAGGACATGACGCTGTGAAAATAACTAAAATAGACTAAACGAGCTGCATCAACGTCAGTGTATTGTCTTACTTTCCTGACGGCATAGGCAGCCGAACTGAGCCTTCCTGCTAGACTTGATATATGAGGTCCCCACTGAAGTTTGGCATCTACTGTTAGTCCTAGAAAAATTGCCGAGCCTACAGTTTCAAGCACCTCTTTATCTAAGACGATGTTGGGTGCCTGCCGGGGTAGCGGGATCGTCCGAAAGGGTTACCGCTGCCCTGGTACGTAAAGGGCTAAGGAAGGAACACGGGTGGGTTTTAGTCAGTAAGAGTCTGACACTCCCTTCTGCTCCACCCAGAGCGGGAGGAGTCATTTGATGATTTCCCATCCTGAAAAAAAAAAAAAGACGATGTTGGGTCCTAGATTTCTAAAATTCGGTAAGGCAAACTTTACACATTTCGTTTTCTTGGCGTTGAGAACTAGTTTATTTGACGTAAACCAATCTGTAACTATTGAGAGTGCACTGTTTACGTCGTCAAAATCTTGTCTATTCCTGTCTACTTTAAAAATAAGAGAGGTAACATCTGCAAAGAGTACAACGTCACAGATGCGCTTCAAATGGAATGGTAATTCATTGATATATACTAGGAACAAGAATGGACCCAGTGTTGAGCCTTGCGGAACACCTAACTGAACTGGTAGCCCGGAAGATTTCACGCCATTAACATCTACACATTGGACTCTATTATGTAAATAAGAAATTATTACGTTGAGAGCTTCGTTTTGGACACCGTAATGACGCAACTTACGCAAAAGCGTGTCATGGTGCACGCAATCAAAGGCTTTTTGGAGAGATCATAGAAAACTCCAAAAGCATTTTGCGATTTCTCCCATGCGTGAAATATGTGTCTCAGCAAAGCTTCACCCGCATCTGTAGTTGAACGACCTTTTGTAAAGCCATATTGCTCATTATGGAGGAGGCTATTTAAATTAAAATGTCTTAGATTGAGAGAGTCATTGACGGCAACGGCCACTTACCATCAGGAGCTGCCTGTTGTTTTTTGGCCAATAACATAAAAACATTTACTCTCCTTTTCTCCTTTAGTCGAGTAAAAAATATAGGTACAAAGTGGTCAACGTTCTGAGACACGATGGACACGATATTCATCTATAGATACTAATAATGAAGCTGAGTTTGTTTGTTTGAATCTCTGAAACTCTTGGTCGGATTTAGATAGGCTTTTTGCATTTGTTAGCCTAATTCTTGAGGAAAGTACTGGCTATTTAACATCACGCTAGGACCCTTAGAAGCCGACCAAAAAGAAAAAAGTTAGAAAACGAAGTGCCTAATTACGCGGGCGTGCGATAGGATGCGACGCAGTCGGTTGCGGGCCGAAATTTCACGGGAACGAAATCGCGAGCAGAAGTTACATAGTAATAAATAAATATTGAAGATGGAAATACCTTACACAGTAAATAATCTAATTCGTGGAAACACGATACGATATTAAATTAAAGTTTCCGTAACCATTTACCCAGTAATGTAAATTAATTACATTTCGGAGATGGTAACATGGCACGACGGACTAATTAAACTAATGACTAGAAAATAGAAATTATTACTAAAAGGTAGAATTACATTTCAACTTTCAGCATGTCTTTTCATAACACTGAATTTCAATTATCCAAGAAATATAGTGAGCAAGCAACTTGTTCGCGGGTAGGTATGAAAACTGAATGATAGGACCGATTCACACCGGAACGGCAGCGGCCGGCAGCAGCACGGCGAGCACTTTCAGTGTGAAATAATTTTAAACTTTATCTACATAATTAAAAGACCAGTATCGCTTGAAAAGGTCGCGCGGCCACGCGCGTCTGCGCGCTGCCGCTCGCAGTGACACGAACATCATATATGTAAGCGCATTCTGGCGTCGCTGCCGGCCGCCGGTGCTTTTCCGATGTGAATCGGCCCTTATGGTGCCGCCTGCTCCAAAGTTAGTGGCAATACACGATAATGAAATATGTTATGCAGCTATGTCATTAACATGTTCATAGCATTCTTGTAAACTATCGTTTCTACAGGAATGTTGGAAAAATAGCCTAAGTGCTTATGGTTGATGCCACGTGAAGAGTTTAAAGCTACAGTTTCCTAGAAAAGCGGTTTCTTTATAGGTATTATTATTACGGCTTTCATGAAAATCTGTGATTTTAACCAGTATTTGACATTAAGTTGTGTGGACAGTCGTTACTGCACGTGAAAGTAGTATTTATGGTTATGTTTTTTTACCCTAAAGGGTCACGTTTCCGATATATTTGGAGGTTGCTGTAAGCATAACACATAACATTCTTCGTGGGCGGAAGCATGGAAAAAAAAAATGGCAGAGGGTCGGATATGCCACAAAGGTTCGAACCCCTTTAATGACCTTCAGTGCTGCCTCTATTGGGTACCTTTTTCTTACTTTAACTAGGTAACCATTAGATGTAACTAAATGTTGTCTATTAACTATTTTCTAAAATCATCTATGTACATGAACTATGACACCAGTCAAAATTTTACTATGGCATTGCGCGTACAAATTACGGGGAAGACATCTTTATCTAATCAGCTAGCTAACAAGGTATAAAAATTAAAAAATATATTTATAGGTACTGATCAAACGAACTGGTAAAGGTCGAATATGCAAATTGTTGAAGAGTTAAAAAAGTGGCCAAGTGACAAACAATGAAGGGTTCCGTAGTTGGAATGAATTCATCCCAAAAACAAACTTAACAATATAGTTGAAAAGCGTGTTCTCCCATACACCGAAATACGTCACGGTCAATTCTCCAACTGCAAATGTAAGTTTCTAATCGCAAAAAAAGATTTGTTGGTGTGATAAAACGACGTTTTCCTTTACGAAACATTGCTTCTTGAAAAATTTCATAATTCTAGGTCAACGGGAAGTACCCTATAGGTTTTGATTTATTTGCGAGTAACAAAATATGTCGCATAAATGGCCGTATTTTTTATTGTGTTGACTTAGAAGCTTGATTTTTTTAGAGCTCCAAGGGACCGTATACTAAAGTGGAGCTTTCTATGTAAACAAAAAATTTAGAAGGGTCTATAGTCGATAATGCCGAAAAAGGTAGAAGTGGCAACTGTTGAAATAATTTAAAAGCTAAAACTGATTATGTGTTCCACTGCATGTATTAAGCTTTGCATTAGTACTTCTATTGAAGGCACCGCTGTCGAGTATTCAAGACTTTTCATATGATTTCAAACATAAAAATCAAGAGAGGTAAGTTCAGGCAACGTAAGTCAAACTGAATTAAAACATAGGAAAATCAAATTAAAATAGCATGTTAGTTAGGTTCTATTTGCAGACAAGTAGATCTTCTGTCTGTACATAATAGATGGTTAGTAAATATTTAAGTACTATATTTTCACAGCTATAGTTATTTAATTTATAGAGTATTTTAACTGTTTGATGTTTTAGAAAATTTGGTTGCACCAAATGGTTTGTTAAAGTACCCAATAGAATAGCAACTGGGTGTATGATTTTTAGTGACGAATTCTGAGAAATTCTTAAAAATACATAAAAATTTGGTTTTTTCGAATCCCATAAATGTTCGCATAGGCTTTATCGACTGTTTAACTGTTGTAAATACGTCACACTATCACGTCCTGGAAGTAATTTGCCAAATTACAAGTCACTGTACAGACCTTGTCGTTGTATGATGTGCGAGTGACAGTCAACCCTAGGGTAATAGAGCAATTACGAGGTTGACTATACTGTTAACTCTAATTTTATTTCATCATCATTTCAGCCCAGAATCACCTACTGCTGAGTATAGGCCTCCCTTTTCTTCTGCCACACTTCCCGGTTCTGTGCGTCTCTCATCCAGGTGTTGCCCGCGACTTTGACGATATTTTATTTATTTATTTGATAACATCTTGATAAAAATAACATCTTTAAAAACTTTAAACAGTGTAACAATTACTTAAAGGTAAACACCACATGAACTAAAATTATATTCATTAATTTGTAAGCCTAGGTACATGTACAGTTTACAAGCAAACTTAAAACCAGAGACAAAATATGTAGACGGTATAAATAAAACCTTAGTTTTGAATGTGCAGTTGCAAAAAACAAAACTAAATAAAATGCTAAAGTTATGTAAGTAACAAAATAATGAATGCTTTACAACACCTCTGTTATACAACTAAAGATTTTAGATTTCTGCTTAGTCAGAGAATCAAAGTGGAAATCGATTCGATCGCTGCAACTATTCAAATTCATATCGTCAACCCAGCGCGTTTTTAGACGGCCCCGGTTTTTTTGGCCTAACGTTGGCCACTATTCTGTCACAGCTTTACTCCATCGGCCTCGGCCATCTCTTCGTCTAGCTAGATCTCCTGCCCACCTCCACTTGAGGCGCATCGCTATGTCCCCCACATCCTAGATTTTCGACTGACGACGGATTTCGGTGTGACGCACTTGGCCTAGTAGGGTTATGCAAGCATGGCTCGCTCCATGGCCCTTTGTGCTACTCGTATGTGGTGGACTGTCTCCTTTGTGAGCGTCCAAGTTTCGGCACCTTTGTTAATTTTTGATACGACACATTGGTTGGTTGAAAAGGCGGGTTTTTAGGAACTGAGGGATCTTTTTGGGCCGAAAAATTTGTTCCAGCTTACCAAATGCCGCCCACTCAAGCTTTATTCTCCTGGAAATCTCTTTGCTGGAATGCTCCTTGTCAAAAGATAGAACATGTCCCAAATAACGTAGTAATTGGATTTAGTGTGTAATATTAGGGGTTGAAGTATGAAATTGCCGATTTGTACTGAAAAATTGAAATTCGTTTTTTTTTTAATTTAACATATTTATTTAATCAAAATAATTACCATTATTATCTATACATTGCTGCCATCTAATAGGAAGGTCATTTATGCCTTTGCGATAGAACTCTCGTGATCTAGATTCGACAAACTGTGTGAAAGCATTTTGTACTGCCTCCTGAGAAGAAAACTTTTTATCACGTAGAAAATTTTCCACATCGCGAAAAAAATGGTAGTCCGTTAGAGCAAGGTCTGGCGAATACGGAGGGTGACGAGTGGTTTCTAATTGCAGTTCCTGTAGAGTTAAAACGGTTTCTCGTGCTGTATGAGGTCTCGCGTTATCATGGAGCAATAATGGTGAAGATCGATTCATGAGTCGGGGCTGTTTCACTGCTAGTTTTGCTATCATTGTTCGGAGTTCGGCACAGTAGACATCTGCCGTTATTGCTTGACCAGATCGGAGAAAGCTATAGTGAATAACACCATGCTGAGACCACCAAACAGTTACCATTACCTTTTTATTGGTAAGCTTTGCTTTTCCATCACGAAAGCGTCTAAACCAAAATCGCACAGTACGTTCATTAGCAGTCCCCTCTCCAAACGCAATATGTCGATAATCGAATATTGCTAATTTTTTAAAAGAAGAAATTCATAGGTACCATGTGAAAAAAGTTTCACCCAAAAATCTCAAACCATGAAGGTTCTATGTCAATTCGAAGTACCTATTACAATGAAACGGCAATTTCATACTTTAACCCCTATTATTTCCATAGTGCACATGCATATACATAGTGTACGTACGTAAACAAATGTACAAGTAATAGGCACATATTTCGGTGTCGTGCATATCTGGGGTAATTATGTTCAAAGTTACAATCCGTAGAACCGGCGACGCAAGTGATCTTGTGTGCATTATAAATGCAAGTAGACCGAACTTAAAATCAAGTTGAATCTGGTATGAAACTAAGCTCTGAATATCAAGTAGCAAGCGATATGATGCATCCTCGTAACGACGGACTTCATGAGAAGCTGTCTTATTTTATATGTATTAGGTGTGCAGGGTTTTTTATTAGGAAATTCTTAGTACCAACCTGGAGTCTAGGTGTGTGCCCAAGGTTAATTACAAATAAAAACTTAAATGTAACTGGTGAACACCACTGCCTACCGGTTCACGGCAATAAAGGTTACATTGTACTCGTAAGATGTACCTACTAGTTTCAAAATGGCCACATGGCATAATATGTGTACAGTCACAACCAAAATATGTTCGTCATCTTAATGGCTATTTTTGTCTGCACATTTCACGATAGAATCTTTAGCTTTACTGACTCAGCATTATATAATGCGTCGTAATGTCAATCGAGATCAAGAGAGATGTACAATGTAATTTTAAGACTTCATAGACTTCTTATAGGTTTTCCTGTAATTGATAAGTATAGAACTATTTACTGTTTTGTTTTAAAGTTAATGCTCAGTAGTTTCGGAGATGGAAATAGTTAATCTTCATCAATTTTCTTAAATAACTTTTAAACTATACATTACAAAAAAAAAATTCAGACCCTTACAGTAAGCCCTTTTATTTGATATGTCACTTATGTGTTGTGGGTTTGAAACCAGACAGGCGTTTCACTTTGTATAAATAACTTCATCACCACTTCTCTCAAAGCAGTGAAGGAAAACATCGTGAGGAATGTCCTAGAACCAAAAATTCGAAGACATGTGACTTTTACCAACCCGCATTGGGCCCGCGTGGAAGATTACAGCCCACTCTCTCTCGAAGAGGTGGCCTCTGTCCCAGCAGTGGGAACCCTTTAGGCTGATTATGCTAATACTTTTATTTACCTCCCAAAAGTGACATTCAAAATTCATTTATTTACGTTAAACGTCCGTATGTGGGTCACAGAAATTGATATGTGAACCAAATTTCAACTTAATCGGTCCATTGGATTCGGGGCAAATGGGCTGTGACAGACAGACACACGAGTGATCCTATAAGGGTCTTTTTTCAGTCTGACGTACGGAACCCTACAAAGTTTTATGATTCATAAAACGTTCAGACTATTAAATAGGTTTTAGGTTTATATCAAGTCATGGTGTAAGCTATTTTGATGTTTGTTATCAAGTTATTAATTATATAGTTTTCTATGGCATAGTCTGCTCAGTGCCGTTGTTTTAAAAGGTATTATATGTCTTTTTTTTTTTTTTTGAAGATGGGAAATCATCAAATGACCCCTCCCGTTCTGGGTGGAGCAGAAGGGAGTGTCAGACTCTTACTGACTAAAACCCACCCGTGTTCCTTCCTTAGCCCTTTATGTACCAAGGCAGCGGTAACCCTTTCGGACTATCCCGCTACCCCGGCAGGCTTCGGCCCTGTCGGGCCCCGTCAACTATGCTGACATCTCTTTGAGGCGTACGTGGAACACATACGCGCCGTCCGGCACGGGCCTGGTCCTGATCGGACGGAGAGCTACCCATTGCTCTCCGCCCGCAGGCCCGCGCCTACGGTGGCCGGGAGTCGTCACGCGGCTCCCGACGCCCGGAGCGTCTCCCTCGGCGGCTGAGGCGTGAGGATCTCTGTATTATATGTCCTGACTTGATAAAGGAATGAATTTGAAACCTGACGAAGATATAAAAGACTTGAATGTACGGACGGCACATTAAGCTATACATAACCAGTATAAACTGACTTCTGATTGTAGGACAACTTATTCAATGCGAGGTCAGCTAAAACTGGAAATGTATTGCTTGATGTGCAGCAATGTGTACATCACCAGTCACTACTCATTCATAAAGAATATCATGGCGCACAAGGTTGCAGGATAAATCAAGAGAAGACCGAGAGACCGTCTAGGCATTTTCTGCGTTTGGGCCTTAATTTTTTCCTACCTCATGTATCACTCGGATCAAGGAGACTGTGAAGGTCGTGGACGCACAGGGTCAAGGAACTGGCTCTAAATAGATAGAGGTGGTAACCACCGTCAGGACAGCATTAGGTAAAAGAATAAAAAGGTTTAATGGTGAAAAGCTTTATCTCGGCTGTTTTATTTTTTCAGCAAAAGGGAGGTATACTATTATTGAAACTGAAGATGTTGGTTTGGCAAAAGACGCAAGCTAATAATAAGCTAATTGCACAATAAATTGTATACTTGTGTAATTAGTTTGCGTGTTGTGTTCAATTGTTGTGGTGTTTTGAGTTTAGAGAAATGATGATGATGATGTTTTATTTGTCTCAATAACAGCCCGTAGTGCGGAATTGTGCCCAGTTGATGGCCATAGGCTCGCTCCCTATTCCATGGGTTTTAAAACATAGCTGGCGAATTGTGGGTGTACTATAGGTACAACTCTGCCTAATCCTTCGGAGAAAACAGGTGTGATGTTATGTTATGTGATTTGCATTTAGTACCTACGGAACAAAAAAATACATAATCTTTCCTAAATAGATTACAGGCAAAGATAAATCATTCGGCTTCAAGTCAGATCTTATTAACACTGACAATACTATCATAAATTGTACCACTTTGTGCAGCATGTGGCAGAAACGTTCGGGTCGCTGCCTTTTCTCAACTCGAGAATACACTGTGACCAAATTGTGATTTCTCAGTGGTCTCATGATTTATTGGAATCGCTTTCAATATTTTAAAGGACCAAATCTTTCGGGTATTACCTAAATGACGTCATTAATTTGAGAGTAGATGCGTCGGTATGTTTTTACATCTTTTTTACCCGTTTATGGCGAAGCCTAAAAGGAAGGGTTATGTTTTAAGCAGTGTATACAGGCTGATTTTTTAAAGACCAGCCAAATTTAAGGATGTGGTACAGACCATCAAACTGAACAACTTTCTCCATGGGACAAATAGCGTAATCGCGAAAATTTTATCAACTGTCCCATAGAAAACTTCAATACCTACTTGACCTAAATGTATGGGACGGCTGAATTTTTATTCGCGATTACGATGTTGGTCCCACGGAGAAAGTTGTTCAGTTTGATGGTCTGTACCACATCCTTAAATTTGGCTGGTCTTTGAAAAATCCGCCTGTATAGGTCTTCTAGGACATAGGTTGCGCCCGTGTGGATTACGGCCCTCTCCCTCTCACAGAGGGGAGTCCTGTGTCCCAGCAGTGGGAACATTATAGGCCGATTATGCTTATCTATGTATTTATTACAACGAAATCACTGATATACTACCTTTGCTGCAAATAACTTGCTGAAATCCTGCTGTATCCTTGCAGAATTCTTGTAGATTTTTTTTTTTTTAATAAAAAATATAAAAAGTCCTCGTTCGCTCTAAAGTCAGCGTTCACATATTTTCTGTAACCTATTTTTATACCAATAAAGAATGTATTTATTTATTTACTGAATAAACGTTTAATTACCGTACAATTAACGAACAAACTTCCAAACCTATCTAAAAACAAAGCCATTTACATGGAAAAAGGCCACGGGCACAGCTAGAACACCATAAAGCCATTATGTATCGAATAGAGAACATAATTAGCCACACATTTGCAAATGAATTGCACTGCGTCAACGAATATACGAATTCTGGCACACAAATAAAGCAAAACGTTAATTGATCATGTCGATTCCAATTCTAAATCTATGCCATTTCTATGCAAAATTAGAGCTTCTAATTTCTCTAATCTCATAGCGTAATTAATTATATCAAACGTTTTCATATTTTACACCTTATAATTAATACCCGCTGAGAGCTTTTGGGTATCTAATGCAAAAAGTTAGTTCGCCTAATTGCGAGGATTGCGATAAAAGAGAAGATGTGCAGCATCTTTTGGTGGAATGTGTCAGGAACGAATCTGAGAGAAATAGAATTATTAGAGAATTAAAAATAAATAGATTAGTTAGACTTAGGCATATTTAATCATTTTCTGGCCCAGCCTATGTCCCGTACCTCCGGCGCGGTCTCATGGTGGAATGGAAGGCGCGACTATCGCAACCCAGCGCAGGGCACGCCACGATAGCGGCGGTAAGACCCCTCTTTGAGGAGTGGCTAGAGAGGCGTCACGGCGCTCTCACCTACCGCCTGACGCAGGTCCTCTCCGGACACGGATGTTTCGGGAGGTTCCTGCACATCATCAGGCGGGAGGAGACGCCCGGGTGTCACCACTGCGAGGATCGCCCAGAGGACACGGTAGAGCATACGGTGGAGGTCTGCCCCGCTTGGGCAGAGCACCGCCGTGTCCTCGTAGAGGCGATCGGTAGCGGCGGCGACCTCTCGCGTCCGGCCCTGGTGCAAGCCATGGTCCGGGGCGAGAGGGAGTGGGAGGCGGTCACCTCCTTCTGCGAAGCAGTCATGCTAGCGAAGGAGGTGGCGGGATGGGCAAGGGAGAGATCCTCACGCCTCAGCCGCCGAGGGAGACGCTCCGGGCGTCGGGAGCCGCGTGACGACTCCCGGCCACCGTAGGCGCGGGCCTGCGGGCGGAGAGCAATGGGTAGCTCTCCGTCCGATCAGGACCAGGCCCGTGCCGGACGGCGTGTATGTGTTCCACGCGCGCCTCAAAGAGATGTCAGCGTAGTCGACGGGGCCCGACAGGGCCGAAGCCTACCGGGGTAGCGGGATCGTCCGAAAGGGTTACCGCTGCCCTGGTACATAAAGGGCTAAGGAAGGAACACGGGTGGGTTTTAGTCAGTAAGAGTCTGACACTCCCTTCTGCTCCACCCAGAGCGGGAGGAGTCATTTGATGATTTCCCATCCACAAAAAAAAAAAAAAAAAAAAAGCCTATGTCCCGTGAGGCAAAAATGATTTATTCATTTGTTACAATTTAAGCACTGTCTTTGTTTAGTAGTAGTTTTTGTTACGTAACTTAAGAGTAGTTTATGATGGAACTGGGGTGAACTGTGTTCAAAAATCCTTTAAAATAGAGATTTAAAAAAAAAATATGATTGCTCTCAATTGGTTAAATTCAAAGAGTTAGTCGGAAAAGCTGTTTTTTTTTGCTACAATTATAATTCGCAATTATTGTGGACATGTGTGATAAGGAGCCGTACCATGTCTGGGGAAGCCCGTTAAGCCGTTGGTCCCGGCTATCATTCTTGGATCTTTGACAGTCGTTACGAGTCATCAGAAGCCCGAATGTCTGACAACCAGTCTTACCAAGGGATATCGTCTTACCCAGTAACTGGGTTGTGCGGGTCAGATTGGCAGTGGCTCAATGTAAAATATTAAAAAAAAACATTCAGCTGCAACCGACATGGTTGGGCAAAATGCTAGGTAGATTGATAGATGTGTGATAAGGAGCATTATGTAAACTAACAGTTAACAACAGACTGTTGAGATAGTCTACGTTTGAAAGTTGCAAATAGCATCCCAATTAAATTAATAGGCATGCGAAATGAGTGTGTGTGTAAAATACGCATGTATTATTTAAAAATACAATACAACCACAACAATGCTGAAATTTTCATACAACGCTAAAGAAATTCCCTACATAATAATAAATTGAGCAGTTGCAAATGGTGCCCATACAATACGCGCCAATACAATGGGCTGAATGAACTAGAGAAAATGGAATAATGCATCGAACATAAAATCCTTATTAATTCAACTATTGTAATAGCTCTGTTGCTTTGTCTCGTCTACAAAGATACAGTTCTTAACTATTCCTAGGAAAAGATATGTCATCATAATTGACGGGAATAAGACAGCAAGAAAACAACATTAATCTACAAGCTGTTATCATCTGAAGGGCCATAGCCGGCAAGTCGGACATAAGTGTTATGATTATTGGTCAGCCACTCAAGAAAAAGGTGCTCGACGCCTATAATAGACGCTAGAAGATCACTAATTCTAGAGGCGGGCGCAGCGTACCTGAAAAAGTTGTCCAGCAGGAGGAAAGCGAAAGACCAGTTGTTGGATTACAATTTAGGAGTAACAACAAAATCAAAAGTAATTTATTCAAATTAGGCTGAGAATCAGCACTTTTCGTCAAAATTACAAAACACAGTCCCCCAAAAACGCCCGCCCTTCACCACTTCCTAGTGCTATCGCTGGGAAGAACAAGTGGCGCAATAAACTCCCCAGCAGCACAGCTGTCTGTTCAGTTAGAAAATACTCGATACTTGATTGTATACAATACTAGGTGTTAAGTAATTAACATAACAAGGCACAGAACATAAAATTAAATTATTTGCCATTATTTCAGCTAGCCACGTCAAGATACCAACAAATATAATAAAAACTATACGTACTCAAGCTAAAAAATAATTAATTAAAATAAAAAGTTACTAACTAAATAAAAGCGTCCAGGCATAAAGGGCGTGACAGCTTATATATTTATGCATTGCTGGGTTCTGCTCACATAGCTGTCACTTGAAGTCACAGATAATACAGCACGTGCATGATAACACAGCATATTTTACCTTCTAAGGCATTTAAAACAGTTTCAAACAGTTTCGGTAAGGCTGGAACAGGGCTTAAAATATACCACCAAACCGCGTGCAGGTGAAATGAAACGAAATTAAATTATTTATTCTGTAAATAGGACATCGGAATCACTTTTACACGACATTTAAAAAAAAATAAGCGAGATGAGGTCGGCGTTTTCTATCTGACTACTCTGAGAAGAGAGGCCGAAACAAACTCAGAGGTCAAAGTCTCTTTTAAACTCCAGACATAATCTTGGTCACATCATGTGAAGACCATATAGATTGATGTCTGAATTGGTCTTTTAAGGAAAGTCCCGCACAGATTTGAGTGGACCAGTCCAGTCAGTGCAAGCATTTGCCAGTAATCCTGTAGCTCAACTCAAAACTTAAGGAGCTCAACTCAAGGAGTTGGAACTAATAAAACAACTGATTTACGCAATACAAAAGTAAGCTGGCAACAATAAGACTATTTTTGATATACCTATAAGTATAGATAAAAACATATAGAACTTGCATGAAGTCGACGAAAATAAAGAAAACTCGATGTATCAAAGTTTCAGTTTTTGGCATTCACTTCATTCTACCTCGCTTCGATAGAAAGACAATAAATGTACTATAACTGGATAGTTTTATTGTTTACTACTCTTCTGGCTACAACTTTGAGGTTCCCACCCGTGGATTTCGTAACTTTGTCATGTAAATTAACCTCACATAGTAACTATATGTGTTTACTACCTACACATAAAATGTAGGCCAAGCTATTCAGCGTTACTTGTGTATAATCAAAATTGCTTTTGACTCATACCCCGGGTGGAAGTGACCATCGGGTCTTTTTAACATACAGATTAAGAGTATATTAAAGAAAAAGAAAATTATGTCATATGAAGCAGACAATCAGTTATACACTTTAAAGCATCGTCGTTTGATTTGATTTGATCTTCCTTTCCAACTTTTAGGTGCTAAGCAGTACAGAAATAATACCGACATTTTTCACATGGGTTCAAATCTGTTCTTGAGAACGAACAGCCACACCAACAAACTTAAGGCCACCAATGAAAAAATTACAAAAAGTAGATCAAAGAATTTATCCTACTAATCCTTCCTACTACTACTATATTATCCTACTTTATAATTATATTTTATATATATATATATATAATATTATAAACGTGAAAGTTTGTATGGATGGATGGATGTTACTCTTTCACGCAAAAACTACAAAACGGATTTGGATGAAATTTGGCACACAGATGGTTTATAACCAGGATTAACATATGAAATACTTTTTATCCCGATATTCCCACGGGATCAAAACTTATGCGGGAAAAACCACGGGGTGCAGCAAGTCAAGATATAAGTCCAAATAAACGTGGTCCCTCTTAAACACAAACAAATAAACTGAACGAGACCAATTCTGATTTCCAGTGGCAAAACGGTACCAATATTCTGGTAGTAAGTCTATAGAAAACGCACCGGAACCGACAATACACTCGGAAATGACGACCGTCTCTCTTCCACTTCTTCGGTTTCAGTACACGGAAGTGAAAATGTTGCCGTTTCCGAACGGGACGTTTTCCCAATCACCGACTTCAAAGATGTTTTAATCTTTTATTTATTGTTGAGTGAAAATTATATGCTTAAATACTTCCGGCGTGCGTAAAACGTGCGTTAAGCTCTTCCGTCAGGGTAGCCTGCGAAATTCAAGTTTTCTTATGTTTTTTTCAATTTGCAGCAATTGGGTTGTATGATCTAAATATGATTTGCGGACGTAACAAATATTTAATTATAGTTTATAAAATTTATTTTAATCATAAATATCATCAATACAACTCTTTAAGTTCATATTACCCTATTGAATTACTATTTCATGAAATCATGACGTGTGAGGCTAATTCTACCGCAAGCCCCCATAATACAAAACAAGGTTTTTCTTTAGAATAAATATAGGTAGGTTTAAACCACGGAGCCAGTTATTAAATTAAAAACTTAACTGTTATAGAAATGCAGTGTTTTATACAAAAATATCAGCTTAATTAACAGCTAAGTTGTCATTTTAATATACAGAACTTTGCCTAAATCGAAATAAGTAAATAATTCTGTAAAGCCAAATTTATTACGGCTGACCTGCAAATTGCAAAAATAAAGTAAATTTTAATTTCTCGGTCCACCTTAGCACCTCCCCCTTGAACAGACATAGCTTTACTTTTCTATAAGATACGGAATTATATTCTGGGATAACTCTACAAATAGAGAAATCGCTTTTAAAGCGCAAAAGCGATCCATCCGAGCCATGTTGAGACTACAAATAACGGACAGTTGTGAACCATATTTCAAAAAACACAAAATTTTAACACTACCGTCTTTGTATGTTTATGAGACTGCCTTATTTGTAAAGTTGAATTTACACCTGTTTCCCAACTTATCGGATACAGTTAAACGTAACAGGCGGAATGATATGTTACGCGGACGTAGAGTTAAAACAGCATTAATGCGGAAGAGCATATTCTGTATAGCTCCGCAAGTTTTTAACAAAACCCCAAAGCAAATCAAACATTTTAATTTAAATGGGTTTAAAAAGGAACTTAAAGAGTTGCTATGTAAAAACTGTTATTATAATTTAAACGACTTTTTTAATGATACTTCCTTTTGATTGACATCCTAATTTAATTGTAGCTTTTTTGTATGTATGTACTTAGAAATCTCTGTTTGATAGTTTGACATTGAATAATACTTTGACATTAACCTAGATAATATTTTTAACTGACATATATGCCTCATTTTGAAACATTTCATTCTTAATAATTTATTCAATTCAATATTAACCTAATATTTTTACTTTTGTATTGTAATCATTTTATTTGTATACCAGATATTTGCGCGCCCCACGTGGCGAATGTGATGAGACCATTTAATAATTTAAGACCATGTAATGTACCACATTCGGACAAATAAATGAATTTGAATATATAAAAGAACTATCTTTAAACTAAATGGAATAAAAATAAACTTAATTCTAACAATAACTAGATCAAAAATCCTACGTTGTGTACGTAATAACACGTTGTTAGCAGCGCATGAGCGCGCCGACCACCTAACTTCCTCTCGTGACTTACAACGCGCTCTGTATAACAAACAGCTGCCACGCCATTCTGCCTTCATTCCCACATTAGGGAACGTCAACAAACCATTTTCTTTAAATACAGTTTTGAAACGTTGTTAAAGGACACGCATGTCAGAGATAAAGCGTGTCAACTTTTTAAATTGATCTTGGACATCATTGTACGTTGTATTGTATACGTTGATAGAAAACATCGTGAGGAATATGGACAAATAATGAACAATAGTTCTTTCGTTTCTATGTTAGGCCTTTTATCCGTACAGAGAAAATAACACGCTGATATTAGTACAATTACAGTTTTGAAGTGCATGCTTATGATCTCTAACAGTTTAAACGCAGTGATTACACCCACATTTGGCAGGCATGGCGAGTTAAGTTGATAACATCACGCCATGCAGTGACAGCTTGCCAGCCCATTACCTACCTAGCTGTGCAGCAATAATTTCCCCCATTCGGGTTTTACGATAAAAGCGGGACGATAAGCACCTAATATATTCTTTGTTTTGGTCATATGGTTTCCACAACGGAATAGACCACCCCATATTTTTTTCCCGGGGGTCGTAAAAGGCGAAAGGGATTATGTAATCGTCCTGGGCACACATAACAACCTATCACGGTCACTAATACGTTTACAAAGCGTAGTGATTAGGGAAATATTCTCATGAAATTACATCATTTATCTAGCCTTTTCCCACTATGTTAGGGTCGGCTTCCAGTCTAACCGGATGCGGATGAAACTACCTACGTGTATTCCATCTAATCACAACAAACTTTGATAACAGTTTGTCCAAGAATTACAGCCGCAAGGGTTGATCGATCGGTTAAGTTATGCTAGCCGCGGTAGGTCTGTGGATGGGTGATCATCTTTACATACTGAGACCCTGCGTGCCTCGGAAAGCACGTTAAGCCGTTGGTCCCGGCTGTAATTCTTGAATCTTTGACAATCGTTAGGGGTCGTCAGAAGCCCGAAAGTCTGACAACAAGTCTTACCAAGAGATGTCGTGTGACCCAGTGACTGGGTTGTGGAGGTCAGATAGTCAGTCACTCCATGTAAAATAACGGTATTCAGCTGCATCTAGTTACAGTGGAAGCTGACCCCAACATAATTATGTACTTAGGAATACGCTAGGTAGACTTTTCGTAATCACCAATTCGTCATCCAAACGTAGTGATGTTGTATATACTGAGTTGGTTAGTGAGAAATTCACCAAATTTTCTCACTAACCAACTCAGTATATACAACATCAATGTTTAACAGCGAACATAATTTTATATTACCGGTTGATATTTCATATTATACTTTTTCTTAAAGTTTTGCGAAAAAAAAGAACTCTTGGCGTCTTAAAAGTTTAAGTATCATCCCATCCTTTACCTTCCACTAAGGCTTTCTTTTCTTCTTTTAAAATCGGAACTTCTTATTGGATCTTACGTCAAAGTAAAACTTTCATCTATTCTAATACTGAGAATAGCAATTTAAAACGAGTCCTTGAATATAAATGTGATCGAGTTTTAGAAGTCGTCAAACCCGGAATAGTTGGCAAGGACGTGAGTGTCTCACTCCTCGGAACAGGGTTGACAGGGACAAAAGACCCAGTATCAATGTATGTTAAAGTTTTCAAGAATTCAGCTTATCTCAAATGACAAATACAACGTAGGTAACTCCACCTTGCATGGATTAAAAGGAAAATTAAGTATTTAAAAAAGATCTAAGTGCACCATTTTGTCTGTAACATTAGTTATGAAGAATTTTTAATAACAGAGATATTATTTTAGTACATTTCAGACTTTAGACGAAGCACTTACACAGATTTCTATTTTATTAAAAGTAAGGTTGCTACTTCTCGTCCCAGTTGAACAACAACAGTTACAAGCAAAGCGGGTATTGTGGTTCTCAAAATGGCAGGCAACTGTCATTGCTTAAGCATTATTGTGATTTTACCTCGACATTTCCAGCAAAACCTAGCTTAAACTGGTTGTAATCCAAATAATATTTATGCTGTGAAAGTTCTAGTTACGGCAACGGGATTGGCAAATCCTTGTCAATGACTGAGAGGCTTTTAAAAAAACCTTACGGCTATTGCACATAACGTATTAAGTAATTAAGCGTGCTAGCCAATCCGATGGCTGAATTCCGATTGCGTTAGCCAAACCGACGTGCCAATGGTGCATCGGATTAGTGTCTGCAGAGTGGCCACCTAGTGCCTTATAAATAAGCAATAACGCATGAAATATGGCAGCCAGCTTATGTAAGCTGATATGCTTTCTTTCAGATTTCTTTGTAATCGCTAGAAACTATAATGTTTGTTCTGACTGAAAATGGGAGAAATTGGGGCAGCCTCGTTTTCTCAGTAATTTTCAGCTTCTGGTTCTAATAAGGCATGGGAACTTTGGCGGCCGTAACATTGCTAACCTATCTATGTTTTAACAGTTTTTCTAATGCGGACTTTACACAGGTGACTAATAGCCGTACGATTTAGATTAGCAGGCGATCGCCAGCCGCATGAAGGTCGACATCTTGATGCAAAATGAACTAGTCACCTGCGATTTTTATCGACCTCTCTAAATGGGGTGGCGATTCGGCTTGTTAGGTAATTTTGTAAGCGACCAGCCGCATGGCAAAAAACGACCTAGTGCAAAACTCCCATAAGTCTCACGTTTTGTTTTGTTTATCACAGACAACAACTCATAATATGTATAAAATTACTCAAATAAACGCATTTCACAACCCGACGTAAATAAAAGTGTTATCTGCGAGAGCCTGTCTCAGCACTCTCTGAATCATAAATGTATACAAATGTTCACTTATTATGACACGAATTAAAATTAAAAACAAAAGAAATGTAGCAAAATTGCATCCCTTGGCCTGGCATTGTCGCATCGCTAGCGAGGCCATTGTATATAAGTGAAAAGCAAAAATGTTACACAAAAGGCTGGCTACGTTAATTTTTCGCTGACATGACTTTCAAAGAGACAAGGATTGTTTCGCAAAGTTGCACATTTGACAACCCTAGTAGAGGATAAGGTCTTACATCCAATAGCCTCGAAAGCCCACCCAGTAGGAACTGTACTAACAAAAGGAAACGCTTGAATACTTAGATCTAAGATTACTGTTAGGCACATCCTTGAAGCTTGGTTTATCGCTTCCAGTGGACAAGTCGTCTTTAAAATGGCAGGTTACTAAAAGTTACCGTTAGTCGTATGTTTTATTCAAATTCTAAAATAACAAACGACCACTTAAAAAATAAACGGACGTTATCTACAGCGGAACATATGGTCTAACGTTACTTTGAATAAGCCATCACTTTAATGCCCTTTTATTTATTTAGCTAACAAAGCATTAACTTTTTTTTATTTTTACATCATTTTCTTGTTTGCACACATACAATTCACTACACTACAATTTCTTCTAATTAACTCTTTTTAGGCAGCGTCATGTTGGGCGGGGAAAATCTAAGCGGCCATGCCTGCCTGCATTCTTCGAATAGACTTGTTCACTGAGTAACTCTTCAATTTGTGTTTTAAAGTTTCAACTCTTTCTATTATATAAACAGCTTGTCTCTTTTCTTTCCTTCTTTTTTGTTTTTTTTTTTTTATTTTTTTCTGCCTTCTTTCGTTTTATAATTCTTTTTGTGAGCGCGCTAGTTGCATGCCCACCATAAACTCGTTTAAGACGATTGTAAATTTTTAACAACTCATTATTTTTCAGTTTTGATGTTATTATCGTCTGAATCAACCAAAACCGGTAATGCGTACAAAATACTTAAAAGGCAATATTTTAAATTAATAAAAGACATAAAAAATTACCGTTTTCCTGTTTCCGGTTAAGTTTAGAGCTAATAAAAGTCAAAATTCTTTATGAGAAAGGGGCAGTTATGATAACCTAATAACCTGAAAAGGTTCAGAGAGCTCCTTTCATGACAAGACGCAATTTCCACATGGAAAGTCAAATGGAAAGCGTAACCAATCCTAATGTCTTCGCTGCATGCACGTACAACGGTCGATTGCAAAAATTTTCACACGTGATAATAAATACAAAATCAGATATCACGAACAGACCTGCAATCATGGCGTTAACTTTATCGAAAGCACGCCAATTCCTGTTCCAATGAATGCTTCATTGTTTGTCTTGTCTTTCAAATTGTATGCTCAAGGTTTATCGTGACTCAAAATGCGTAGGTAATTAACACTAATAGATTCCGCCTTTCAAAGCCTTGTTTTATAATCAACTATGTTATAAAAGTAGGTAAATATTCGATAATATACGGAGCTTACGGTAAAATTCGTGCTTACTTTAAACTAAATTTATGAAATTTTCCACACGAGAATTTTTTGTTATTTTCTGCCATCAGTGTTATTAAATTACTGCCCTGCTTCCCTAAAGTGGTACTGTAATGTCATTATTATTTTTATACTGAACTTTCCTGGAAATTCTGTTTTTTTCTCAAAAAAAACAAGGTCTTATATGTATTTATACGATGCTTAGACAGTAGATACTGCTACGCTAATTAAACGCCTCCGGCTAACATCAATACCTTTTACGCTTCAAGATGTTTTTGGAGTTGAGGTGACACAACCGTACCTATATATTTTTATCTATCTGTTTAAAGGGTGTCGTGTCATTTAACATTTTGTCTACAGGTAACAGACACTGCTTCGGACCGCCTAAATAAGGTCCTAAGTTCGAACTCCAGATCACCAATAAGTTAGGATCGAATTTGTTTTGTATAAGAGGTTCGCTTCCAAAACTTAATATTTGAATCATAAATAGAACGAGCATAAAGAATGGGACTGCTATTATTAAATTCGTGGAAAACTAGATACTTTTTCAGATGTATTTACTAAATTCCCGATATATCTACCTATACTGAGAATTTAATAAGATATTATTTATGAGTTATGGACTAACGTAGACTACTACAGTGTAATATAAAACGATAATATTAAGCCCACTTAACAACATAAATTCATTCTTCAAACATCCTTAATACTTCTTAGAACTATAAGATATAAGTAGAACGAAAACAGCCTCAAGCAATACTGGAAGTGTTTTCATAACTTAAAGTGTTTTATATCATCGTTAGGTGGCATGTCCTGAAACTATGGATGAACTGTGGATAAACTATAGATATCCATTGTCCCCAACCAAGTAACATGGGAATTACGACCGAAACTGAATGGGTTTTGGGTCGCCTTACTTTATTAACATATTTACGAGTACTTCGCAAGTTCGACACCGAAGGTCGTTGACTCTATGATGCTCGAAAAATTAATAAGGTTCCATTTTTTTACCTCCGCGTGTGTCGCACTAAGTTTATAGAGTGGAAATGTTTGTTTCATTGTTAGATTTATTATTAAACCTACTCTCCCGAAAGCCTATTACTGCCCTTTGCTATAGAAAAAAACGTCTCCCCGACGAAGTGAGGTAGGTAATGGCGTTAGTCACCTGGTAAGCTGTTACCACAGAGCCGTCAATTCTCTCGGGTGACACTCCCAGTCTACGATTTAAGCGAAATATTTAAGCTGGCAATTTATATAAATACTCGTATTCAGAGATATAAGCTGGCTGGTTACTGAAGTGATACCACGGCCAGGTAGGTTGACGTTCAGGGAAGCTCGCGGTCCCGCGCTTTTCCCTCAGGTACGCCCCATAGGCTCATCCGTTTGAGCTTGAAGGTAAATTCCGGTGACGGTAGCTAAATAGCTAATGTAACCTCCACGGCAAAGTAGTCCCGGGTGTCAACAAGAGGCAGTAATTCATATTAATGTAACATTTGTTTTGCTTTATATTAAGTGGACGAAGAAGCTCCATATACTACGAGAGATTGTAATTACCCATGTTTATTCAACAAGCCTCATACCCTTTGTATGTGCGCATATACATACACTATAGTGTGCTCTATATTTGTACTAGTCCAGTACCCAAACACAAAGCCAGCTCAATTTGTTATTCGTAGGTATGCAACTATGTCCGTATACCACCTGTCATATTCATGAATTTATCGTAGTAATGGCCTGTCAATGGCTAACTGCAGAACCAACACCACTCCTATGAAAGTTTTTAGTATAATTGGATGAAAGATTTATAAATAACACGGATGTATTGCCAGCTATGCCGTTACTCTGCCAAGCAGAAAAGCTTAACAACGATAAGCATCTTAATCTCCTCTAAATCTACAGTGATGGGAAAATATTCCCGAAAACGATTTGATAATATGTTTTTGTATCGTAACTGGACTTTTGATGTATACAACTGCCTTGCTAAACAAATTACGAAATACTAAACAAAGCCAAACGCAACGAATTAGCAAACTTTCAGAAGAGTACTTAACAAGCTCTTATAAATTAGAGAATACTTAAAAAGCAACGGTTTTCATTTACAATAAAGTCCTTAGACAAACGAAAAACTCTGAAAAGTTCATATTTAATGAAAAAACTTTCTTAAAATTAGGCTGTGCTTACGTCAAAATGATTGCATACCAGTTTAGTGTCGCGCAACTGACTCAGCTTGTCATTTCGGACTTCACGAAACTTATATGGCAACATCCACGTGAGCTCTCAGTTTATGCGACACTTAATTAAATAAACGAGCGTGCAGGGCACGAGTCGTCGGTGGGTCGGCTGTCGGCGACCGCGGCTGTGCGCGACGTTCGCTCGCGGCGGGGTAGCGACCAGCACTGACGCGCGCCCCGCGCCCCGCGCCGATCATCCCTTAAGTTCCACGCCACAGGGTCCTTCGCGCCCGCACCTTTAAGGTGCAGCTTGCCTCGCAGTCAAACTGCTGACTGCTCCGCCGCTGAACATCTTATTAGCATACCCGACGCAAATGAAGCTGCACCGTGCACTAAGCCTACATAAGGCGGGTAACTTTTCCGGAACAAGTCTTGGTATGCAAACGAAATGCATTTTATCTCGGTACTATTCTTCTTATCTTTACGCGTACCTTCGCGAATCTCTAGGAAATGTATATTTGTAAAATGGGTTTTCCTTACTTGCTCTAAGCCGAAATCTTGCAGCAGATAGCATCTTATATCTTTAGTAGAAGAATTTAACATTTTGTGTCCTTTCACATTATAACTTGTCGCTTGTAAGTACTATAATAGCTGTTTACTGTAAACTGTAAGGGTTAACTAAACAAACTTAATTTATCTTGTGGACAACGGTCGTTTTAACCTGAAAATAGTACACTATTTATATTAAAAAGTACAATGTAAATGTACTTATTGCAGGTACAAGTTCTTTTCTGTACTTTTTCGTAATCAAAAGTGAACAAAGAACTTTCCTAGAAGCATGCACTGTGTTTAGAGAGACCGCCCATCGCGCGGTTGCTCCGCCCGCCCAGCTTTGAAACCTAATATTTTACTCAGCATGTTATGTTAAACATTTTTCTTGGAGATCTATGCATTCTACACGATAAACTGAACAAAACTGAGAGCTTTATCAAAAACTGACACTATCATAATATAGTATGGAAAATGTTCACAAAGCTATATATACGCTTTGTTTTTTGTTTCTACGGCTTAAATATTTATTGAATAAAATATTTTAATGAATGTTTTGCCTCAATAGTTGCCCAAATAAGTGAAAGCAATCGTAATTAAATGTATTATTTAAAAGTTACAAGGTATATTATTGAGCGTCGTCGGCTGTTGACCTAGATTGACGCACAGACAAAATAAAATTGAATCGAAGAGTAGGCGAAGTGCACGACCGGCCTGGCGCGTACCTACCGACGTACATTCGTACACCGACATTATACGCGATCACAGACAATCATAGACGAGTGTACAGACGCGCCGCCTACGCCTCCATCATGTGTCAATTAGCACACAATACCTAATTCCAAATCATAATCCGCGTGTACATACATGAAATACATGAAGACATTATCACCGTTAATGTATTCTACACACACTTACCACACAGTAGGTACTTGTGCTACTACATATTATCGTAAAGAGTTTGGTTGGTATGTTGCGTGGACAGCGAAATAAATTACGTAATTGACACGTGTAATCAATCGGATAGGTGATTGATTTATAGTGTGTCCGTACTTTCAAAAATATATTAAATATGATATGGATGGTAGTCAGCAAATCTTTTGTGGTTTCGTGATAATCGATTTATACTAAAACGCTAATCTCTGGAACTACCAGTCGGATTTGAAAAAGCCCAATTCTTGAGGAAGGCTTAATACGCTTAATTTAACATCACGCTAAGACCCTCAGGAGCCGAGCAAAAAGAAAAAAATCAGAAACTAAATTAAGCAAAAACGAAGTAATGGCACAGTCAGGCGATGCGGGATGGGCAAGAAATTTCACACGGACGAAGTCATAAATATAAAGACTGTAGTGATTCTTTTCCACAATCTCTTAGCATCTGGCATCGATAAGATCAGACCTACCTGTATTATTCAATACGGGTAACTATTTAGATACTGGAAAACAGAATAACAACGCTTTCCATTCGGGTCGTTAGTAAGATTCGAAGCTATGATTATGGTGGTTCTACTATATCCAAACAACTGAACGCTACATGATATCAATTAAGGCGTTCAGGTACCGTAATGATAGAGTTCCATTTCTTCAACATGGTCACGGCTAATAGGAATATCACACCTGCACAATTATTCACAGCGCTATGGCAAGACATCGGAAGAGAGTTAACTAGGACGACACGTAGCGCGCTACACACGAGCGTATGCTTCGCACCTCACGGACGAAAATATAATAAATACTTGCTGAAAACCAGCGCTGGGACTCTGTCTCGTATAGGGTCTTAGCATTATGCTGAGCGATGGCCGTTTTGTGTGGATTTGACGCAAGTTTTCCCACAACTTGTATTTTTTTGTATTTATGTTCTTTTTATGCATAATGTTTATCGCAAATAAACGTACTTCTTTTCTTTCTTTTTTCCTGCTATTGATTTCACTTCGATGGTTCTATCAAACAGTTAAGTACAATTAAATATTAAATAATTCCATTTCTAATGCTTTCACTTGAATCGTAAAAACTGTTCCACTTTTACAATTTAGACGTATTTTATTCGATGCTAACCTGAAGTAATATTCGAGCTCACAAAATTCCAAGTGTATATTTTATTGAGTAGCTTTATAAATTTTTACGACGATTTTTATGGCATTTCGCACAATGAAACATTACCCCGGGAGCGGCGCCCAGAGCCGCTGTAACCGTTTTATGTGAGGTCTCTTGCCTGTTTGTTTAGTTCCACTTGCCCGAACGTACCGAGGTACCGATGTGTTGCAAGACTTGCAGTAGAACTGTTGAGCCGTGTGTCACTCGCGCCGCCCGCCAATCGGTGCTATAATGAAAACAAAACGTCTACTAAGAGCTGGCGCATTACTAAGAAATATGATCAACTTGCTACAACTAAACTTGCTCTATAGTTAGCGAAGCAATCGAATGTGAACATTGACTCAATTGCATGCTACACAGATATACACGAAATATGTATTGTAATTAGTACTTGGTGATGTTTTGTAGTGCGGTACCTCGATTATAGCAACTGAAAACTTTCAGAATCACTTAGTCCATTTTAATATTGTACGATTGTTATCTAAAACAGTCAAAGTCAAATCATTTATTTCAAATAGGCACATAAAAGGCACTTTCGAACGTCAATATTTACAAAAAATAGAATTTATTCTAGTCGCCCTTTCCAAAAGGTAGTTTCGTATGGATAAGAAAGCGCAAGAAACTCCACCGTTACTCTTTTAAAAGGTTTTACAAGATTTTGTATACATTACTTATTTAATTGTATGTAAAAACGATGCACCTAGAATAAAATTACTGTACCACAAAAGGTAAAAACAATTAAAAATAAAGCAATGACAGGCTCTCATACATATTTAAAAATATTGTAAAAGTAGATGATTTTCCTAGAATTTTAACTAAGTGATTTTGTTTAGACTAGATTGTCCTATGGAGCAGGATCAACATGTTTCCCCACAATTTATAAACATTATTGATAAAACCCGAACAACCAATAAGAAATTCAGACGCAACCGAAAACTTTTAAATTCAAGAACATACGAGTATCCACACGTGGAGATACTTCATATTCAAATTCTATCTATAATTCATTTTTTCCTGATTCATAAAAAGGTCTTTTTATTATATTTGACCCTACACATACTTAAAACACGGTTGTTCAATAAGTAAGGAAACGTTTTGTCAGGTACTTGGGGCCCTTCTTCGCTGCCCCGAAAGGTCGGAAGCCACGATTAGCCTGCGTTTGAAATCTTTATAGCCATTCACTTACAGAGTAATGTGCCGCTCAAATTCAAATTTCAAAAGAGCGGTTATACCAAATATGTCGTTACTGTATATAGCCTCGCCGACCGCTAAGAAAGTCACCTTCGGGCATTTTTCGATGAGTTTTAGATTGCCTTTAATTTTTTTGAAAGGTACCATTACGCTTAATTTGAGCATCCCGGAATTGTAGGTAGATAAATCCGAATGTTTTAAAAGTATTTTATCGTTAACGATAATTTAAGCACTGGAACCTATGTCTAAAATTAAAAATAGGTATTAGATTTTCCTTCAAAAGTGTGAAAGCGATGCGAAAGTATTAACATATAATACATCTATTTTATGTAATAATTTTATTCATAGAGGAAAAGGTCATGTATATGGATGAATTTTAATAGACGATGATGAGGCTTGGAGCGCGGAAGAGTAATTACGACGGTCATCCGACACAGGCGATACCGGGCCGCTGCCTCCCTATACGTAATGATATTTACATTTTTTAATTCAAAACGCTTCACCAATAAGGTTTTTATTGTGCTTATGTGTACACAAAACAAACGCCAGGAGCACGTTCCTAAAACCCTTTTTATGTTACCACGTTACAGTCAGAATTTTCATATTTTGTAGCTAGGTACTTTTTAATATTTAACGTAACATTATTTAATGGACGGCTTTGTGACTGAAATTACTTGTCAATAAAGTATCAAAATAATTGACTAGCGTCGATGGAAAACCGCTCAAAACATGTTACGTGTATCAAAATTTCCCAATAGCGTAGGTATTCGGGCGTGCACCTGGGGCAGGCATTTGATACAATATCACACAATATTTTAATATTCGCCGGTGACAGCACGCACACAGTCGTCCGTCCGACGGCCCATGGCGGCCCGAGAGCCTCTGTACTTGATATTTTTATAGCCCTCCCCTCCCCCTCATAATATCATGAGTTACTGCCAAGTCATTTAAATATGAATGGTGGGTTGACAGTTCCATGTGTCCCGTAAGATGAACAGTAACGGCGTAAAAATTACGAAGAGTTTTTAGCTAATTTTGGTCTCATAAAAGGAATTAAACCAATGTCATATTTGACAAGAAGTTAATTAACACGCTAATGTCAGAGTCAGGACAAAAGAAAAAGAAAATTTTAATACTGGTCTGTCCAGTTCGCGTTTTGAGATGATAAGAAAGAAAAATATTTTGTTACGTTTTGAGATGATAAGAAAGAAAAATATTTTGTTACGTTTTGAGATGATAAGAAAGAAAAATATTTTGTTACGTTTTGTTTTCGCTTTCGCTGTTATTGTTGTTATAGATACTAAAAAAACGACTATATGTCAAATTTCTTCGAATGTAAACAATATGCTAATACAAACAAAAAAACAAATGTGTTTAGTTTGTAGTACATTTGTAACATAACATTCAATTATATTTAACTCGCTTATTTACTTGCGTAGTGTGATTTCAAAATCCTTGTAGGTACGTAGGTATTTATTTATCAAATTGATTATTTTTAAGGGAATATCTTACATACTTATATAGCTCCTACCTACATCAATGTATACCGTCGTGGTTGGTTAAATCATATATTGATATTATTCTAAGTGCAAACTTATACAAATCATGATTAAATTTCCTCTAATAGTAAGTCTAAAGTACGTAGGTATGTTAAATACCCCTTACAAGGTTTATTAGAATGAATATTCCAAATTATTTAATCCGTTTTTGCACCTCCAACATACTTTAGCACATTGCGATAAAGGCCACAGGGAACAATTCCACAACTTTTAACTTTATTGCTTACAACAGTCCTAATTACCTAGCTGGAATAACAGACCCTACTTCCAATGTAAGGCGACGGTTAAGCTTCATTAACTAAACGTGAATAATTATCGTTTGAACTAATAACTTTTTCTAAGGCGATAATTTTAGTGATCTAATAAAAAGCAATTCATCCGGAAGTCATGACACAACACTATTAACAAGAGCTGTTAACGTCGAGAGTTATTAAAGTATGTGAAATTTCCATTTTCATATGTGGCCTTAATGTTGAACATCAAACGAGCGCACAACTTGCGTCGTTTAGGGGAACTTCCCCAAAAATTCCACCACTCTAATTTTCTGCCGTAAAATATTTGACACCGCTTGTCGGCCTTGCGGATTCCGAAAAAAAACTCGATAAGATTACACTGAGCTGAAAGAAGTCTTGCTTTTTTTCGTCGTACGATTCGTAATGGATTTATCAAGCTATCAACGTTTGGTGTCTCCTACGAAATGTCTAATGATTTGGAAGACTAAGTTGTCCTCATGAATTGCCACTTTTTTCTGTATTTTTTTGTCCTGATACAGGTCTGCCATTAGTAATGTACGATCCTTGTCCCTCGACCAATAAACTAGAGCAATGAAGAGACGATAGTACTAGAGCTCGTTGAAATAGCCCATGAACTGAAATGAGTAACAGTAAACGAGTACACTACGGTACCTTTTATTCGACCCGAGTCAATATAATTTAAGCCGATTCGTATAATTACATTGGTGAGGTGAAATTTAATTAAATATTAAGAGGGATATAAAATGCTATAATTTTAATATACTTCAGGGTTTGACTTTAACCGAACACTTAATCAATGTTTTGGTCGTAATAATGGCGCTTTGTGTGGTTTGGGTTAATTAGTTATAGCGAAGTCCAAGTTAGTTCAACAAAACTAGTTTTCAGTCAATAAATCGATTTTACCGCCTAGTGCTAGTACTAGTAATCTTCGTCAGCATCCGCGTTCAGACTACAGACGAGGCTTTTCAAGTAGCAGATCTATTCCAATGTCTAAAGGAGATTGTTTCTTTTATGTCTGCAGCCTTCTTGATCCGAATCATATCTACATGTTTTTATGCTCTATACATAAAGTTTGACGTGTATTGTAGTGAAAGCTAGATCCAACTCTCAGATAAGTGAGTTTGGCCTTGCCTATAAAAAGAATACAAATATTTGTCTTTGGTCACAATTTTTATGGCCTTAGACTCGGCTACGACAGCTACGAGTTAGCTACGTGCTTGCTACGAGTTAGGTACGAGCTTGCTACGAGTTAGCTACGAGCTTGCTACGAGTTAGCTACAAGCTTGCTACGAGTTAGCTACGCCCCGTCAAGTCGTCACTCCCAGTGCGCGGCGTAGAAGACTGCCGAGTACTACTTCACATGACCGGTTCGTATATTTACTAACCGTTATTGGTTAAAATAACTACAGTACCTAAATGTTCACTTTAATTTCGCGATCTCCATAGGGAATCGTAATAGACCTTCGCAGTTAAAATTCAATGCGAATGTTTTGATTTTACATTACGTTTTTATTTTCGATATGGGAATATGCATATAATAATGTAGAATATCATGCTGTAGACAATAAACCAGCTAAGCGGAGTAATTAGGGTTGTCGAAGATACGCAATAAACAAAAAAATAGGGATGAAACAATGGCCAATTTTCGGCTATATTTTAGGTACTTTTGTATTAAAACATTATAATGATAAAGACTTAAATCGTTTCAAAATATAAGATAAGTATTACCAGATAAGTAGAGCGTTATAATGACAAACATGAGTCGGTGTCAACAAAGTGATTCATGCAGACTCTGCCAAATCTTGACATTGAGATTACCTCACATTCACACTTTAAATTGTACATTATCGTGTTGACATTTAGCAGCACACAGCTCGGTAACGACTAGTGGGTCCCGAGTTGTTAAGCCGAAAGGGTTCGTATATTATGATTGTTATGGGCAAAAGGCCCACTTTATTGTACTAATGTTGTGCCTTTTACGTGATCATCATTTAACGCCCGATGGGTGGGCAACCCTACGACCCTAACGATGTTATAGTTTAGAATACATGATTAAATCATATATTCACTCGGCTTTGAACAAAGTTTTGTCTGTCATAATTATTTGGGGATATTATATGTATTTATTAATTTAGAGGTTTGTTGTAGAGTTTTGGTTCGAGTTTTGTTGAGTCGTGCAGCGAATAATGTGGAAGAGAATATTAAATTGGCACGCGAGTCAAACGAATTCTGTCCGTTGTTCAAATGTCCGACCTAAAAAGGACAGTTACAAATAATCCCTGGCGATTCCAATTCTCAATACTTTCATTAGCCTTTACAAAGCAAACAACAGTGGAATTGTACACGCTAGTCCATTCTGTTGACTCGTATCGATTGGAAAGTTAAAGCCCAATCACTCAACGAGCCCCCACGTACAACGTAATCAACACGGATATATTACTATAATGTTTACTCAGGGTACCTAACAAACGCTGCGTGTGTAATTCCTATATCCTCTAACTGTATGTTATAGTATCCACTAAATTACTTTCGACATTGATGAACGTTGTAGGTATATAGGACATTATAATCACTTCATAGGAAATTATCAATTTGTTATCAATCATCGAAACTGGAACATAATAATAAGCGAATTATTTTCGGAGATAAAAATAAATAAAAGGGCTCATAAAACAGCTGCTCAAGCCGTTATCATTAATCATCGTAACTGGAACATTCACATTATAGCCTTTCAAGATTTAAACGAATATCGAATTATTTATGTCACGCGATGTCCCGTCATTGAAATGAACAACGATTTTTACAGCAGGACCGAACATAACATTATCAGATGACGCGGCCCGGGGGACAGTAAATATTCCTGGACGCCGCGATTAGCCCGCGCCCGCGGCCCTACAAACATGCAACACATTTAACGCAATGCCTACATCACTATATCCTCCAACATAGGTAACTCAGGACGTTAATCGACAACAATGAACTCGATACATTAACTCCTGCGAGGAGCGAACAAAGAATCCAATCCAAATCCTACCTCTATTAAAGTTTCGCAACAGGACGCTATCGGCAATAGGAACAATGATTTTTTCCATGTCCTTTGGGGCAACAAGTTGATGAAATATTTGCTCAATCGGTTGTGTAACATAGTTTCATTTATTTCACTTCACCCCAGTCACTCAACTGAAATAACAACACAGTACGGCGGACGTGAATCAGCAATAAATTTCAATGGCGATACGTACACGTATACCTCATAACTGCATTCATAAAGCATTAATATGTAACAATACTAATATTTCTTTTCACCGCGCAATTTTATGTAACATCTTCACATCAGTTCTACTTTACAAAAAATACTTTTTCGTTTCATTATTACAGTAGATATTCGTACAGTTGTATATCTTAGAAACAAAAGAAAGAAAGACTAGAAAGAAAGAAAACACATTTATTCGCGACAAACATGACGCATAAAAAGAACACAAACACAAAAATAAATAACAAGATGGAGGAAAACATGCGCCACATCCACGCAAAACGGCCATCGCTCAGCATAATGCTAAGACCCTATATGAGACCGAGCCCCAGCGCAGGTTTGGTATATTCTATATATCTATACATGTCATAAATTGAAGTCGTTTTCCGTGTCTGCCTGTGTGGCCCCGTTGTCCTTCTAAACGACCTTTGATGCGGTTTTCACTATCATAATAAAATGCATTCCGGATGGTTTACGCGAATAATACAATAATATTAAACTAAAAAATACGAGGCAGGGGACATCGATGCGCAACCTGCTACGATGGATTCAGAACATGATTTTAGACGCACCTGCGTTGTTTTTCAACGGTTATTTTAAAAAAAATTAGCTTTTCCACACATTTTGACCACGTAGGTATTGCACTTTTGTATGAAACTGCTGATATTTTTTTTTTATACCGGTGAAAAATTTCTGCGTTGTCTAGGATCATGTGCTGGATTCATGCTTACTGTTTACCTAATGTTTTGTCAAATCGTAAAAACCGTACGAAGGGTCGGGTCATAGTTTTCGTGCAAATAGAACAAATTATACATAATAATAATAATAACATGTAGTATAATCGGAACTGTTCCAAATCACATGTTACAAAATGAAGCGCTAATCACGAACCGCGCCTAGCAAAATACCGAAATTAACTAAATGGTTTATGTTAAAACAGAAAACAGTCGCTGTCGGAATATAATTATGTTGATTTGAGTTTCTATTTATATAATAATTGCTATGCACTGATAAAATCATTTAAATGACTTAAGCATTGAAGATAAAAAATATACATTCAGCATCATCATCATCATATCAGCCGAAAACCGTCCACTTGCTGGACATAGACCTCCCCCAAACACCACCACTTCGACCGGTTGTGTACTTCTCGCAACCAGCGGATTCCTGCGGCCTTCGGCCAGGTCATCGGTCCACCGTTTGGGAGGCCTTCCAACGCTACGTCTTCCGGTACGCGGTCGCCACTCCAGAATATTTCAGCCCCATCGGCCATTTGTTCTGCGAGCAAAATGCCTTGCTCACTGCCACTTAAGTTTGGCAATTCTTCGGGCTATGTCGGTTAGCTTAAAAAATAATATTGTAGTCAACGCAGCTATAAAAAACAATCTTCGAAACTGTAAGTAGAACCTGTTAGGTCGCCGCCTACGAAAGAACCACCCCAGCACTCTTGGGAGAAGTAAAAGCCGGGAAAAAGGGTCCTTTATTAATACTTGCCATATTTTGATTACTAATCCCACTGCTAAATGTGGTTCTGATGAAAATAAATACCCCAGAAAAGTTTATAAAACAAAGGTAAATGTAGAAACACCAACATTACCTAAGTCCTCTGTAAGATATTTTTTTTTTAAATATATTTTAAAGACCTATTTTAAGCCATGTACATGTACATGTGTGTGTTTTAAGAAACAAAAAATAAAAGTCACCGTCGAAAAATTCTAATGATTTGCCAGTGTTCCTCATTGATAAAAACAAGACGTAATCCAGTTAGTTTCAATGTTACAGCGGTTTGTAAATGACAGGGTAAAGCAATAATAACAATAAAGTGCGTATGGCAAGTAATTAAACAGATGTCAGAGCACAAACAGTGGAATAGCAAACTAAAGTGTCACCCGTCCGGTACATCGGCGAAATTAGCATCGAGCGAGTCGCCTTCATTCAACAACAGGAACCCGCCATTAATCTTACACTATGTGATTGCGGTCCGAATTTCTCTTCATTATTCAATCATCCAATGACAAGTAATCTGAAGGTTCTGATAATCATGTTTTCGAATTAAGGAAACATTCCGTTTGGCCCGCTGTCCTTGGAACGTCTGAAAAGGCTGAAAACCACTTGTTTGCTAATGTCTCAATAAAATTATCGATAAACTTGGGATTCAGATTATGTTTTCCCTTCACTTCCACTGCGTACAAGTCATAAAAGTCAATAAAGGATGTTGATATAGGCCTAGGCTGGGGAACTTTTACTACTTACAATACAATTTACCCTTGCCGCTTGCGACTGTACTCATCTCTTAGCTCGAGTTCTAATTTTATCTGCATGTAAACGTGACTTTTTCGTAGTAACATCAATTCAAATGATATACAGCCCTGTTATACGTTACACGAAATTTCTTTAAGAATTTGTTCAAAAGCTGTATGCAAAACTCGCCGCGAAGTATCAGCCTCCTAGTGATACATAATGCATAAACATCTCACCTCGGCGTGCAGAAGGCTGGGGGCAAGAGCTCTTCATATCTTGAGCATGCCTCCACTTAGCCCGCTGCATACGGCCCGTCCGTGTTACACTCACTCGCCACCACTCACCGATCTAATGTATTAGAATCAAATGGGTATGCACAACAGTCACCTACTGGAATAGGTTAAACGGTACATGTACCGACATAAATCACGTGTAGTTTGTGATTGTTGCGCACTTGTGCGGATAAATCGATTAGTGTACCTATGGGTAACAAATAAAATGTGAAAATAAATAGCATAGAATCTATCTTCCACTCTTTGAACAGGTATTGATCGAATTTGTTAAAGTAAGAGTTTACTGGAAAATTAACAATAAGCACCTACGTATTGAGAAATTGATTTACAAGTTTTCTCTGTGTACCCAGAATCCATAATCAAACCTTGTATGGCTGCTGTGTGAATTCTTACTGCTACAAAGCCAAAATATATAATCAGAGAGGTACTCCTCTCTGATTTTATACTCCTCTCCCTGCTAAACAGAAAAACCTAAATTGTAGACCTGATTACTGGAGTGGATGTAATCGTTTCGTTTTGTCTTACATACGAGGCACATATATGATCTTCATACGGAATCTAAAAAAAGTAGGTACTGCAGATGATCAAAATACATTAAAGAAAAAACATTTCAGTCTTAAAAACAGACACAAAATACAAAAAAAAACATTTCTGCTTTCAGAAAAACTGTAACAAAAACGCAGTCGATATTCAAATCCAAACAAGCGATGTCTGCGGCTAAATGTAAGTTTCTGAACCGAACTAGAGCATAAACAGTGCGTACTTGAAAAGTGCATGAGCGCGAAGCAGCTGAAGCGTAGAGTGCCCTCGAGTGTTGTAGGGTCGTTAGAAGCCGCACTGCACGCTGTACCTCCTACCAGGATTATTTAGTTAAGCATCTTTTCACTAAACCTTAATGAGACTTCTTCTCGCTTCTAAGAATTTTTGAACTCATTTCTGAAGCCGGATATTTGAATAAAGTCACGACAAAATTTTGGTTTTTGTTTAGGACAGTTTCCGAAAGCTTGTGAGTTTCACTCATTGTATAATATTTATGAGCAAAAACACAATGTTATCACATAAGTTACAAAGTATAGCAGGATGTTACTTTGACAAATACGAGATCCAAACTCGAAGTACACGTCCCTACTTTACAGCCGATCACTTCAATTTGCTAGAAGAACCTTGCAATGTAAACATTTCATAACTACCTATTGAGTTTTCCTATAGTTCTTAATCTTTGCTTTTGCGTGACTAATCCATCTGCCTCATTCACAATATTCGCTATCAACGTGATCAAGAAAATAGAAAACAGCATGAAAATACCCATTGCTCATTTTCTAGCGCTGTAAAAGTCAACTGAAAGATTGATTCAAACGAAACTCGTAGCCTGGCTTACCAATACAAACTAATCTAAACTTTTTAATTATGCTTTACGCTGCCTTTTACCTCACCTATCAAGAATTTTATATTAAAAATAAACCAGAAAGATCTAAACGAAAATATTTGTTCAAGGAACATCATTTTTGCCGTTTTAATAGCAGTTGATTTACGCTACTGGCGCGGAAATCTCCTGGACGAGAGTCAAAGAATTCTTTGAACGAGGTTTTCACTGCATCTTCGGCGTCTTTTTTGCCCTGTAAAGAGCTCTCTGAACTAAAATAAAATGACCTGATATGTTGATGTCGCTTTGAGTAGAGCTGTAAAGCTCACTAAAGTGTAAAGTGAACATTATCTGAAAACAATTCTACCAAGTTTGGATAAATGTTTTGTGACGTTGAAGCCGTTAATGAGTGCTGCTCTTTACAATTTGGAATATGGTGAATACGTAGGAAATAAATTCAGAAAGCTGCATTTGGTACAAAGATTGTAATATTGAATCCTGAAAGTTTTTGAACGACAAGCATATAATTTTATTTAAGTTATTTCTATTCAACCGGTTCGGGTGTAGGGGTTGACACGTATATATATACATATATATATATATATATATATGACAGATTTACGATATATAACAGATAAGCTCCTACTTAAGAACCTTGTTAATATATAATCACAAAATCTTTTTATGCAAAAGGATATTTTTCTTGCCATCGTCACAGACTTGGGAAATATATGAGAGATATAGAACCCACCATGAGTTTGTAAACACGAGATTATGCCTAAAAGCCCCTTTATGGGATAAAATATATGCAAACGGCGTCTGATGTGCTTCAGACAAGAAATATGAAAAGTCAAAAAATAAGACTGTGACGTCTTATGTTCATTTATAAAAATAGAGCCACACAGTTGTTTTATATTTATACTAGCTTCTGCCCGCGACTTCGTTCGCATGGAAGTCGTAAGTCACAATTTTCTAAAATAACAGCCACATTTTTATACAACATTCCTGTATGCTACATTTGTAGTTTCAGTCACAGCAGCCAAAATATGAAGAGAGTCAGGACTGATCATGCGGGAACAAGCAACGTACAGTCGTCCGTGTGAGAAGCAGCTCGTCCTGAGGTCGAAACCCGTAGCCTTCAGTAATAATTTCCCTTTACTTGTGAAGTTTTCGTTTTATGCTCCTTGTCCTTCAAAGTGAGTGAAGTGTTTGCGTTCTTAGTTAGCATGTATAGTAGAACTCGTAATTGCTTTCTCGAACCTAAGATTGAATGTCACTTGCACGTTATAAAACGACAAAGTCTATTTGTCTACGTGACAGGTAGATAGTTTCAACCTTAGTAAAGTTTCAATTGAATGGGAATTGTTGTGAAAAGTGGTATAGCAATTACGACATCCATCATACGGTCTACACAGGCTCAGCCGAATGTTAAGGTTCTACGAAACATTTACATGAAAGTTATATAGAAACGAAACTACATAGTAGTTTTGCAAACTAATTTTAAGTGACGGTGTTCAAAAATTTTAATCAGTACTTCTATTAAAAACAAACAAAAAAACCTTCTCGTCATCTTCTAGGCTGTCAAGAAATCTCAACCTGCTCTTGCTATAAAACGTATCACAAATAAAGTTCCCCTACAAACGTGCCATCTGAATAAATTAATTGGAATTCGCGGCATTAACATAGGAACCTGGAAAATCCGAATCACTGACCGTCTTCGAGCCAATCCCTTTTCGTCACTGTTTAATTTAAGTACTCAAAACTCCTGTGATTACATTGTTTTTCTCTATGTGTAAAAAGTTTTTGCTTTATTTACACACTGCCTGAATCGGCCTGATACGTCTCTTTGATGATACATCGTATCAAAAAGCGAGTGACAGCCGATGACAAAAAGAATACTTGTATTGGTGACATATGAAACGGTATCTAGGGCTCACTGAGGTTTATTGGCATATATACCTACCACTTTTATGGCTGGTACCAAACATTCCGACAGTTCTATTAAGTTGAAAACTAAAAATTTCATTCCACAATTTGGCCGAAATTAGAACGATAAGTATAACTTTGTAAGCGGAAACAAGTATTATGTGTGGGTAAAGTATGCTGCAGCAATAAATATCAATTGTGCCCGCGTGCAATTAAATTACATGGCCCCCACTAATGTTCCACAATTATTTTAGCATTCATTGGTTGCGGGATGGAATAAAATGTACAAAATAATCGGTGAATTCTATTATTTTTAATAAATAAAACTGCAAAACTATAATACGTTTATACGTTTGCAACTCCGCGCTTTCATTTTGAAAGAAGAAGATTATTTTTAAAAGCAAATGTTATAATTCTATGAATTCAAGCTGGCTTATTAATAATAGCAATGTGCTAGTTTGTTCATTTCTGCAGATATCAATTCGTTGTTATTGTTTTACGTTATATTTTTTCTTTCACATCCGCCAATGAAACGTAGTTGGTGTTATCACATGGTTATACTTTAATATCAAAAATAATTAACGTCACTATCTTTGTTTTTTCTTATCTAAATCACTTGAGTCATTACTCGAACTCGTGCTACAACTTATATTAAAACTATTAAATCTATCACACGTTTCACTTTGAAGCATATTTTCGTCACAAAACTTAAAGAAGTTACATTTTCGTGATCCTTCATAGCCGCTGTCCTTAACATTATTATCTTCATATCAGCTAACAGAATAGGTAATCGTTTATAAAATTAATTGCTTCCAAGCATGGTTGAGTTTAGGATCTTGATGAAAAAGGTCCAATAGATTCGGCACCAACATTCTCTTCAACCGCTACCTATCGTAGTTCTTATCATAGGAATCATCACAGTCTATGCCACTACTGTCAGCGTTATCCTCCGGTTCTGAAGATGACTCATCAGTACCTGGGTTAACCACAAACACTCGTGAAAACCTGGCGCCACCACCCCCAGAGTCATCGGAGTCCTCGTCTGACGTGACAGGTTCCTCAGGAACGCCACTTGAAAAGCCGTAACTTCTTCGAGCTATGTCCTGCTCCGAGTCGCTTGAATCAGTGGACTCATTTGACGGAGGGAATACTTTCTTCGGTTCCAATTTACCCTGCATAGCAATTGCTGGATCAGATTACAACGATAAAGAGTCCTCCTCGGCAATCACCTTGACTCCGACTGACAGTTCATTTTCAACTGGCCGTTCGATACCGTTATCGTCTTTATCGTTATCGCGGGAGTCGGGCGCTTATGACGCCTCGGGCGTATTGCTTTATCAGTCCTTCCGACGGTGGTCATCGCAAGTTTAACTGCTTGTGGTGCAACAGGAAAGACGGTAGCGGCAGCAATGGCGACGGCTTCGACTGTGGTGAGCCAAACGAAGCATATGATATATTTCCTTAAGATTTATTGTCACATATATTATTTACTGTATTGCTAGATCGAGGTGGTTAAATGCAAATAATAAGTGGCTTAAAATTGTGCCAAGATTTATCTTGGCACAATTTTAAGCCACCATTTTTATTTATAAGAAAACAAACAGGTCGTAATTAACCAATGAAAGATGAGACCGGGCTTATTTGCAAATGAAAACGAAAACGCCAAAATATTATATATTTTATTTTGACAGAACAAAAGCGTACTTCGTATCACATTTCAAAAGAATCTCGATGTGAAGGAAAATAAAAAACGCACAGTAGACGTTTTGTGATCAGATCACGAACATTCAATTGGGTTATCGTCAAAACATTGGAGTGCAGATATCCGTGACAAAGGCGCAACTAGATACAGCCGTCGAGCCATAACGCGCGGTGTCGCCGCCTCGCGCCCGCCGAGAGCTTCATACAGAGATCGGGAGTTCGCGTGAATGTACCCGCTCTACTATAACCCCACAGTATTCGCTGTATCGGGTGTATCGAGAACAATATTCGGTCGTGTATCGGCAGTAATTGGCTGGGAGTGGGCGGATCGATCGCTCGATGTGACACAAATACCTCGTTCCGCGACGCAATCACCCTCAGTAATCCACTACCGACCTAATTGTTTCTTCTAATGACAATTGAGAATAACTTATTACGACAACTGTTATCCAATGTTCTGTTCCATTACTCAATTAGGTAATGTCTTATTGAATATACGTCACGTAGAGTCGATAAGTGAAATAATATTAAAGTCATTATAATACCTACGTGAGCTTGAAACTCGTACGGTCGTTAGGCTCTCCAAATGGTTGACGTTATTCCGCGCATAGCCTGCAACAATCTCCGAGGATTGCACTTGACCTGCAATGCAAAACGCGCAACAAAAGCCGGCTACAGCGAGCGCTCACAAAACACACGGATCTTTCTGATCTAAAGAACCAAGGTTCACTCTCACATACATATGTATAATCTAAGTATCATAACATATGCATGCATGTAAGTGTTCTAAGGAAACGCCGCCGGGTGAAAATGCAACAAGCATCTGGGTCATTGCACACTTCTGTTGGTTCGATATGAGAGGCTTACCATATTTTGCACTTATGAAAATAATACACTCGGGGGCTTTACAGTTTAAATATAAATTGTATGGATACATTCAAGAATACCTGCTTTAAGTAACATTTCTTTCATAGAACAAGAAATCAAATTGAATCTGCTTAAGATCACGGTTTTATAATATCGAACGCGTTTCACTCTTCATAAATTATAATTTGATCTCATAAAAGCTCATAAACCTAAGGAACGTAAAATTAATCCAAGAAATGCTGATTATAAATAAAATAATGTAAGCACCTAACAGAGGGACCACGCACTAATTTTCTCGTGAATCATGGAATTTTGTACGTGTTAGCTATTTCAGATTCTTTCAGGAAAATGAATAAACGTGTGTTATTCGACTTGTAGGACTCTTACATGCCGGAAGTTCGAAGAAAAACACAGGAACCATTTCTGAGGTTAAATCTTTGTTTTGTTATTTCTTCGATTTTTCCGGTAATAACAATGTATGACAAGTTATTACAGGGCTTTAAGCACTCTAATTGCGTAACACACAATCAATCTCAATCTGAATCATTCTGAAGGATATTGCTAATTCATTGCTTCATATGTTCGAAAAATGTGTCTGCTCAACAGCATAAATAACGCAATGAATGTTGTTGAACTGTCAAAACAAAAGCCATTGCTACTGATAGTATGTTACGCAATTACCATCAAGATTTTAATAGGTTTTTAGGTTTTTAAGTTATTAATTAATAAGTAAATAAAATATCCTTTAGTGAACATCATCAGCTAGATGCTCTCATTAGCAAACCTAAAATGCGTATTAACGTAATAATCTACAAAACCCATTTGCGTCAAATTTTGTAAGATCACAAGACTTCCTTAATCTGTGTAGTCGCTCGAAAGAAAAAATGATATCAGACGGATACAAAATGAATGTGTGCAGAGAAGGATTTTGTGTTAAGCTTTAGCCTAAGGGGCTGAAATTGCATTTATTTGTTTCAATTGGTTTGTGCTACACACGTATGTGTATCCGCACAATTTGATCAATACCTTCGGATTGGATTGTTCTGCAGAGTGTGGAGGAGCGCCGCGGCGGCACTCGGGCCGTAAACATTACACGGCGCTCCATTGAAATGTTGTCTCAGAGGGCTATGTTTTATTGAAAAACTTTTCGCGTTGCTCTTCAATACTCAGAGCGCTCCACCCGACAGGCCGTCGCCAGACTACCAACGTACTTCACCGTCTAGTAAGCCAATATAAAACCACAAAATATTCATTATTCATTCAATTTGAAGCTCACGGAAATATCCATCTTTTTCTAACAGGTACAAACAAGAATTAATTCTACCGTCGTTATCTGCCCAATTCGGCGTGCTTCAGTGTAAACAGCGGAGCGGGCGCAAGGTGGTCTGAGTAAATCGCTCCATTAGGCAGTTAAAAGCTCGTCGCTATCGTCGGGACATAACTCAGGCACCCGTCTCCGCGCGGCCCTATAAATTACGCCTTTGTGCGAACGGGGCGTGCCCGCTTAAAATATGTACGACATTGTCTTCCCGGCGCTACTCCCCTTCTCATATCTCCCACTGAAATCCGCTGAAGGTCACCTAACAGTAAATTATCTATTCGTACGTTTTGCCAGCCGGCTGAGCTGCGTTGTACTTAATCCAAAACTTTTATGTAGGTCGCGCCCGTGTCAGAATATGTAAGTTATACTTGTAACAGGAACAGGAAATGAGTTACGGATCTGTCATCACCCAGTATTTGTTGACAGTTTATTTATGGGAACAAAAATTTCATTTAATATGATTAATGAATCATAACATTTATATTATTTTTCATTCAACTGGCTATTTTCCACCTAAATGTAAAACTTTTTACTATTTACTCGTTTTTTTTTTTTGTGTGTTTATGTTCTTTTATACATAAGCGTCATGTTGCCGCAAATAAATGCTTTTTCTTTCTATTATTGTTTGTGTATCTATCTATTCATCCCTGAAAAAATATAATCCAAATATATAATATATAAATGAGATAAATCTGCTAACATAAGCTGTGGAGTTAACTGATTTGCATCCTACTATATAATATTATAAACATGAAAGTTTGTATGGATGGATGGATAGATGGATGGATGGATGAATGTTTCTTACTCTTTCACGCAAAAACTACTGAACAGGTTTGGATGAAATTTGGCACACAGATGGTTTATAACGAGGATTAACATATAGGATACTTTTTATCCCGATATTCCCACGGGATCGAAACTTATGCGGGTGAAACTGCAGGGCGCAGCTAGTAAGTAATACGGCTTAAAGCTTCTCCTCCTACCTACCCCATAACGAACATACCTACAGAAGATTAATGCTTGACGCAATATGGCAGCACGATGCAGGATAAGCGCATTGACAGCATAGACAACACCAAAATACCCTCACTGGATGACGTCATGACAACGACAGACGAAAATAAAAAGAACAAAACAAACTAGTTATCGAAACAGTCATGTTAAACCTCTCGAAACATCAGCTTATCTACTGTTCTAAACTGACTGAAGAAAAATCCGCATTACAAATACCTTGAAGCACGTGAGCAAAGTATGTATTTGTGAAACAAAAAAAGCACGAAATAGTCCATAATTTAGGTGGAGGTACGCCTCCGTTCGCGCGCACACGGGACATTTATTAGATCTACGAGGTAGATGATATCTGTGTTTGATTGCTGGCACGACGTATACCAACTCTTTAGGCTGTACAGAACGTAAACATGTACCTATTTCAACACTCTATTTTGGATTTTGTGGGGCCATCTAGACTATCGAATTGTTTTTTTCGTCATTATAAATGATACTTTTCCTGGGTCCTAAAATACAGGTTTTTACCTAATTTTAGGTTCAGAGGCTTCATAATGATTTCTTTATACACATATTATGTCAATTACAAAATATTATTGTTATTTTTTTTTTTAATTATGTAAATTTTTTTTGCCCGAAAAGATAAGTGGATTTTCCGAGTTTCCACTAACAATGCAATCTAATTCTATTCAAATTTGATTTATGTTTCAAATTGACGTTATTTCAAGTTAAACAAATATATTAACTTTATTTTAATGGTAATTAAGTTGATTTCAGAGTGACTAGAACTATTGAAAAAGTTATAAAAATGTTTGGAGTTGTAGCATAAACTGAACTTTATTGTGTAGGAATTAGTTATTTTTCCATAAACTCATATTTGTTTACATTTTTGGCGAATATGGCGCAATTTTTATATAGATACTTTCTACTGTCGAATACATCATAAAAGATCTAAGGGTTTGATTTTAAACTAGCTACATGGGCCCAAAGACTCATTTCAATTAGAAGGCACTTTTGAACGTCAAAATATGCAAGAAAATAGAATTGATTCTAGTCGCCTAATATTATTTTAAGTGGTCATAAAAGAAGAGATAACACGAAATTCGATCAACAATAACACAACCGCCTAAATAGTTGATATATTATATATTTAGTCCCTTGAACTATCTCTACCTATAACATAAAGCGCTCGCTCGATTATCACCTGAATCATTTCGAGAGCTATCTTAACGTTGAAAGGTATAAATAAGTGGAGATTTCGGTTGTGCTCGTGTCATTAGGCCTTAACAAGGCTTTGTGAGTCGTCGAAGCAGTGATCGAAGCTCGGTCAAGCGCGAGAGATAATACCTCCGGCTGCCCTTCCTAGTAATAACCATTCAGCGATTGAAGCCTGAACGGAGCATTATTATATTTACTTTTTTGTTCCGTAACAAACTGTAATACAAGCCAGTAAAGCTTTAGATTTCTTCATAAAACTGTTCTCAATTATTTTTAACTTAACACGTGCATTACATACGCACGTGCATTTCCGACTCAGCCATGACGTTCGTGCATTACATATAATTCATTAGGTAGTACAAATTACATTGGCTTTTGTGAGTTGGACGTTTGAACTAGAAAAAATATTTTGGCAGACGTATAAACAAGGATACAAGGAAATTAAAACACCGAAAAAAATAATCCGGACGTCTCGTGGTACGTAGTAAACTTTGCTTGGGCAGTCAACGTGTTAATAAGTAGTATTGATTCAGATAATTTCATTACACTTTGGTGATTGAACTGTGTATTGCCCTTCTTTTCTATTTTTAACCGTATTTGACTAGTCAGACTGAAAACTTACTTTTTACAAGAGAGTATAAAATGTTAATACTGTGCAAACATTATGTTCTTTTTAATTCAGCATTTTTCAATGCAAAGTCACAAGTATCATCCAGTTGTAAAAATGAACGAAGGAAAACGAATTGTCCTGGCGTTGTTTGTGCACTGTATTGTTTCCAACTGTAAATCATTACAGCTATATGGCTTTGTGAGAGCGTTGATGCTCGAAGGGTTGCTGCCATTTGAAATATAACTCAGTGTTTTATATCAAAATGTCAACCAAGTAACATGTATCTTCACTTAGCCTCACATATTCACCTAAAAGATGAGCAACAAATCTATGTTCCAAAGTAACATACCTCATTGAATTTACGCTTATTAAAATATTTAAAGTTATTCAAAAATGCACATAATTCCGTTGGTTTCTACTAGAACCACGTACCTCTAGAATTAATTACTTGTCAAACTGCGAACTGTGTCGAAGTGGTGGCAAGTTGGATCGTACCAAAGTCGATAGTAGTAACTCTTCGCACGTGGTTTGAGTCACAAAACCCTGTTAACTAAGATGTCACGATTTGACAATGGCACGAGATAACTTCTGTGTCGTTAATATGAAATGTTTCACCTACGTCCTTTGAGGTCACGTTTGTAGTAAACAACGAACGCCGAATATTTTGGTTGTAGTATAAGTGTAATGTGAATATGTAAATATGAGTACCTATCATGTTTGAATTCAAAGCGATGCATGGGAACCATGACTTTTTCAGTCATCCCAACTAAGCTGAAGAAAAAATGAACGAAGGAAAACGTATTGTTATTACGGTTTTACCTATTGGTACCATGGTTTTGTTAATATTAAATAACTGTTTGTTTATTGATTCTACTACGCTGGTCGTAGTTTATCATTTGTGACTTCGAGTAATAGCTATATGGAATAATGTCCAGCATTGCACATGTAAGCGGGCACACCCTTTATTCGTAGAGGCTTTTATTTAGTTCTGTTTACGTTTTTATTTATCATTTTCTGGTTGGGTTTATATGTTTTCAATGTTTTTGTTAGTATATTGGCGTGTGCACGCTGACATATGGCAAATAATATCATTGTGTTGCATGTTTTGTGTTTCGTAATGCTAATTACTTTTCATATTATTGCATAGCACCAAGTTCTTCTAATTGAACAGACAGCTGTGCTGCTGGGGTATTTGTTGCGCCACTTCTTCTTCCCAGCTAAAGCACTGGGAAGTATTGAAGGGTTTTGGGGGAATTTCTTATGTAGGTAATTAACAGGGTCCATATAGATCTTTTACTTTGTATATACCACCTATGTAACACATATGGAATTTTGACGTTCAAAAAGTGCTGGTTTTTTTTTCCAACACAGTCGGGAAAAGCCTAGGCAGGTTTAAACAGTTCAATATTTTCTTTATATTTAATAAAGAGTAGGTAACCAAGTATCTAAAGTCGGTGAGGCCGAACATAATTTTTTAAACAATAATTATGTTCGGCCTCACCGACTTTGTACAATACCAAATGTTATTCACGTGATTGATTTGAATTCTATGTAAAAGGTGGAGTCCTGGTGTCCTGAAACACAGGCTTGCAGCTTAGCTCAGGCACCAGTCTCCCACAATGTTAAAGTTATTATCATAAAATTTTAAATGATGTATTGTATAATATTGTGGTGAGAAATAAACATTATTATTATTATTATTATTATATCTAAAATCGCAAACTATGTTTGGGAATGCTGATAAAATCATTGCGCCATTCTTACACAAACAGCAGTTTTTGTCTCGTATTTTCTATTGATCACTATCTAAGTATAGCTAATCTATCAGGAAGGTATCTAAGTAGTGGTTTGTATTTCAATTTATTTGCGTCTTGTTTTTTTTTAACAAGTTAAATAGGAAATTCATTTAACAGTAGTCAATCCAAATTAAGCTTTCATCCATATAATAGGTCATCATCACAAGTAATAATTTTTACTTCATATAAAATTCTGTCAACTCGACAACTGTCAACGCAATGGCGCTGTTTTAATGAGAAAAGTTCAATTTAATAATTCGATACTTTTACGCAGCTTATAGTAATTTGCCCTAATTACGCAAGTTTTAACATGGGCGCGGTATTATCCGATAATCATTGTGTTGCCGGTGGTAGTGTGGCTACCTACAGTACCTACCTACGTTACACCGACCATTATACCGCTTTTATTAACAGTGCGTATCTATAAAATATTAACGCCTTCTGTAAAGTGAAATTAAGTATTCATGTTTAATCAACGGCCAGCTTTTATAGGCGGAGCAGATAGTTCAGTGTTCTGTACAAGAACCTCAAGATCGTCTTAAGGGATTGCAAACGATTCAAGATAAACAAACGAAAGGTTCCTCTAGAACCGTTCGCGATCGTGATCTAAATCTCAGCTGTACCTATCACATCTTTATTGGCTAATAACTCTCTATTTCTACTGGCCAATCAGTACGGTGCAGTGATTTTTAATATCACCGGAGCCCGAACCTGACATGTTTGCCACATCGCAAGTGGGTTAAAAATGTTGAAATCCAATACAATGGGGCTGTGCTGGGGCGGCTGCTGTAGGAGCAGAAAACCTTAAACGGCGCAAATATAACAACCTTATTCGGAGCTATATGTTTGAGCCGTTTGGGTTTGAAACACTAGAGCCTTGGGGGTCAGAGGGCTCATCGAATTTTTCGGGACATCGCCAAGTGGTTGGTTGACTCTTCACGTGACCAGAAGGCTGGCCTATTTTTAGCCCAAACAATCAGCATTGCCATCCAACGTGGTAATGCTGCCAGCCTTTTGGGCACTTATCCCATTAACAGTAATGCGGACGAATTTTTTGATGCCCAATGAGCTCCTGCCTTTTTCTATATTTTTTCGTATTATATACTTGTATATAATTGTGTATAGTATATATTAATGTTAGCTTGTAAAAATAGTAATTAATCTGTGTATGTTAAATAAAGTAATCCAATGACAAACTTTATCTATTCATCAAAGCACCGTACTAGCATTCAAAACGACCCTTGTAACTTTTCTTTTATACCTTTACAAAATCAAAAGTCATCAAATTAGGCTGAGAATCAGCACTTTTTGAACGTCAAAATTACATAAGACAGACCCCAAAACGCCCGCCCTTAACTACTTTCGCTGGGACGAAGAAGTGGCGCAACAAACTCCCCAACAGCATAGCTGTTTGTTAACTTAGAAGAACTTGATCCTATACAATAGCATGCAAAGTTAGTAACATTACGAAACACAAAACATTCAATTAAATTATTTGCCATATGACAGCTAGCACACACCAATATAGATTGCACCACCAACAAAAACATTGAAAACTATACTCAAGCAGAACGACAATACTTTCAAACTAACTTTATCATCAAGCAGTATCTAGGTGCATTTGTGCCTAACCGTCTTAGCTGATGTATCGATAAATCAGCTAAGACGGTTGAAACAATATTTTGAACGTTTTTAATTACGGGAATTTACCTTGGTAACTGTGCTCAGTTACCAAGGTCAATTCCTGTGATTAAAAACGTTCAAAATCTAGTCGCAATCCAATCTCAGCGACAACCAAAATCAAAAACTTGTCAAAAATGTACTGATTTTAGTGATATTTTCGAATTGAATCTGAGATCAGACTGTGAACATTCATTAAATTACGAGAATTGCCCCATTAAAAGTATCTTAGCCAAAAGGGCTTAGGGCCTTGCGTAAAATGCTAAGGGTATATGCCCCTAAGGTAGGTTAAGCTACACATATCTACGAATAAGGGTCCTTAAAAAAATACAAACACTTATAATACCTACCTGACATGAAATTTACGTTTATCGCGTATGTTTGATTGTGGCACAATTTATTCAACATTGTTATTACGATGAAACACGAACAATAAAGATCTATTCACAGCAAAATGTTGACACGTCCAATGCACGTTGCAATACGTTGTCGAGTTATGTGTTCACTATTATTCAGTCGATCTTTTACAGCACGCTTGCCATTTTTGTGTTTTGGCCAAAATATTATTTTGGAAAGGTATCCCGCGAGATAAAAAGAACTAAGAAATGCAATTGTTCTAAATGACACAGTAACCACTACTTTATTTTGAACATAGGTTATAGGTAGGTACATTATTTTCATCTCACGAAGTGACGCGCGCATTACTTGTGCTAACCAAGTGTAGTGTGTGAGTGAAGATGAGTAGCGTCAGCACATAACACACACAAACTTCCAAACTTCGCCATTTTCTAGGACGATACCGAGAGCTCCTGCGCTTACACACACATTCACAGCTTCTTTATACACTTGGTAACCACAAGTAAATCGCGAGTCGCTTCGTGAGATAAAAATACTACAATTGTAGGTAATTCCACGCTAAAAACGGTTATTCATGTGCCTACTTACCTTTTAAAATAACCCATGGTTCAAGTAGTGCATATGATCATATGTAAAAATAAGCCTTAAAACATACGGAAACAAGTTTCCAAGGCGTTACTCATTCCTCATAAAGATAGCCAAAATAAAAATGCAGCATTTCATACGTGCACCCAAGTTGTGCAAGTAAGTAGACACATATCCAGCTAATACTTTAACTTTATCAGGCGTCGGCGCACGGATGTAAATAAAGTTGGTGACACAAACGGGAGAAAGTCACGCTATTCCTTACTTTAGACTCTAGAATAGACTGCTACTATTTATGTTCACAGCCGCTGATTTTCAGTGAGCGAAGATAATTTTGTACGTTTTAGTGTTTCGGTTGGAAGTCAGATCAAAAGCCCTCGCTTTTAAGGAAAGTTCGTGATTAAACGCCCACAGTGCAGAACTTTCGATATAAGTTTAGCAAACCCTATTTACTTACAAAACACATCCACCTAGATATCCATTGCTTCGTCGAATACGTCAAGCCGTCAGGCACAGCAAGCAATCAATCGTCACTGGTACCAGAAAATTTCTAACAGGAGTTTTTAGGTAACCTACCTACCTATCTCCAGGTATTTCCCATTGGATAGTTGGATTGCGGAGCTATTCGGATTGTGTGACTGTATAACCAATATTATGATCTAAGTGCGAACTAATTAAATTAAAAAAACCGGCTAAGTGCGAGTCGAACCACGCACAATGAAGGGTTCCGTAGTTGGAATAAATTTATCCCAAGAACAAACAGTCGAAAATCATGTTCTCCCATACATTGCAACTGGAAATGTAAGTTGGTCGACTATTACTCGTAAACTTGTAAACCCTACTTAGCTGTGATAGTTTTCCTTCTAACTTCGTTATATATACTACTACCGTGATATTTCGCACATATCCAAAAACAACCATTTGGCTGGCAGGGCACTTGACTCGTAACAAAAATTAGCATTTTAAAGCTTAATATTTCGCAAACGGATCCCGGATTGAAAAATTGTTTTACAAACCCGCAATATTTTTGAGAGACCTATCCAACGATACCCCACAGCATGGGGTAGACGAGAAAAAAAAACATCCCCACCGGAGGTAACTTAAAAAAAAAAAAAAACTTGATTTTATTTTACTACTTTGTCGGCGTGATTATTATGTATATCCATGCCAAATTATAGATTTCTAGTAAGTCTCTGAGCTAACCTACCGACGGACAGGCGGACAGACGGACGGACATAGCAACTATAAGGGTTCCTTATTCCTTGTTGACTAAGAAACCCTAAAAAAGGGCAGAATAATAGATAACTTGGTTTCTAACCCAAGTCAAGCCGTAAGTGTAAGACCTTTTGCTGACGGAAGAACTTTGAATTATGCGTGTTAATAATAGGGGATATTTATATTCAAACCTGTAACTGAATTGTGTCCGATAGATAGCAATGACCAGTGCAGCGTACTGAAACGGAATTCAGCTCAGAGAATGTTGATGAAACCGCAATACCTGTCGAGATCATTGATTTGCGAGTAGGTACCTGTCTGTTCTCTTCCTAGTAGTAGCTGTTAGATTATTAGATATAATTTCGTGGAAATAGTCCATTGAGATTCTAGTAAACAGATTGCTGGAATACTTGGCAATCTATAATTTATTTCATAAATGACTAACTTGATAAGGGTTTAAGTACTTAGGTAGGTGTCTGAGACGAGTATTAATTGTCTTTCGATGTTTGTACAATGACCGAATAGTAAAAATTAGATTTAAACTACAGTAACACGTCTTTTACAGTGTAATTTTCATTCTGATTCATGCAGTTATTTCCTCAAAATTAGGTAGTAGGTTATCAATAATAAACTCGACTCCTTTTAATAAAGATTTATTGTAGCTCAAATTAATTGTAGCTTTTTGACCAAACGAAGTCCTAGTCTGAATGGAAGCTTCAGCCGAACCCCGTCGGAATAGAGGTCAATTTTTTATTTTGTTTTAATAGGTCAAAGGGGTGTCATTATTTACACATTCTAACGCCCCCTCCACATAGCTGGCCTGGTAAGCCGAACGAATCTATACCTAAATGTACACTAACAAAAATAAATACTCTTAGCAACTTCGTTTTTTCTCTTAGATATAAGATGTGCTGTATCTAAGAGATAGTATAGATACAGTCTATATATAATATAGACGTAGTTAAATAGATACGAAAGTGAGATATTAGTTTTAAATTAATTGAGAATTAACCCTACTTAGGCGTAGATACTAGAAGGCTATGTATAGCGTATTATGAAGGTCAATTCAAAAGTATACCTGCTACACTTACTATCTAACGATTCTCGACTCCCCATTACACAATGGCGTCATAAGACATGGGCCTAACTTGGGATTCTTTATATCGTGACCAATCAAATAGTTCCCCTGGGAGGAACCAAAAAAACTTTTCCACTTACAAACTGAGTATAGATTGCGGAATTTCGAACAAACTGTCCCACTTTCTTAACTTTCCTAAGCTATGCTTTATTTAATTTATTTACTGTCAAAAATCCAAATAAATATAATATTATTATTAAGTATGTACCTATTGGAGTAACTAGACTTTAATTACAAGTACATGCTTATTTTTGATTGCGACAAAAATTATAAGTTTTCAGACAAAGAGTCTGCGATGGTCAAAGCATAACAGCACCTTAGTCTCGAGGATCACACACAGTCTTAGTCGAAAGTAAAGTGTCACAGCGTTGTCCTCGACGTGAAAGTGAACTTAGTCCCTAACGGACACTAGAGCACGACCCTACAAAATACGTCAGGAACTTCTCACACGTAGCCGCCGCCCGTAGCAAGCGTGCTACGAGTACGTACCCACTACGGACAGTCGTAGCGGTTTCGTAGACAACCGCGTGCTACAGAGTTTCCTACACGTGTCGGCGGTAATATGAGTCAAGGACTTATTTTTAAAGATCTTACCTGCTGGCATTATATAGAGCCCTTGAACCTACTTACCACCTTACCTTTTTGTACCTTTCTCTTTTAAAATATCCTTCTTTAGAGTTAACTTAAGTATAAGAATCTCAAATAGAATTGTGGTTAAAAATAGCGAAGTAACTATTCGTTCCTAATTTTCGTTATAATAATATTAATACAGCAATCTAAAGGAACATAATGCCAATAATCAGTGGTGTGTTCGATGAAATTCCAAGAAACTATAAAAATCGGGTAAACAAGCTTAATTATCACAGCTTTAATTATCTATACTAATATTATATATCTTATATATAAAATTCTCGTGTCACAATGTTAGTTACCATACTCCTCCGAAACGGCTGGACCGATTTTTATGAAATTTTATTTGCATATTCAGTAGGTCTGAGAATCGGTTACAAACTATTTTTCATATCCCTAAGTGATAAGGGTTGTCCACCCCTAACATTTCTTTTTGGACATTTTTTTTTTATTTTTTTTTTTATAATGTGGCATTAAAAAATACATACAACCCTAAATTCACCCTCACCACCACCACACCCACCCTTATACGATCAACCGCTGTTTTTTAATCGCGATTTTTATATTATTCAGTTCCATCCACAGATCCGCAAAATGGCAATCGAATATAATAATTCATGTATAGTTCTATCAATCAATCAGCGTTTTACTTATAGGAGTAGGGTAGGAGTAGTGTAGGAGTAGTGTAGGAGTAGGGTAGGAGTAGGGTAGGAGTAGGGTAGGGGTAGGATAGGGGGTAGGACACCACGCGAACGAATTAGCGCCGGGCAGCTAGGAATAATTTATATGGCAAAACAACGTTTGCCGGGTCAGCTAGTATTATAATATAATATTATAAAGAGGTAAAATTTGTTTGTTTGTTTGTTTGTATATAGGGGGTAATCTCCGGAGTTAATGATCCAATTCTAAAAAGGTTTTCACTGGTAGAATGCTAGGTACTTTATGTGTGAGTGCTATAGGCTATAAATTATGTTTACATCATGCATTTTAGTTGAGCTATCACAACATTTGTCTAGCTAGTCGGAAAGAAATACCTCTTAAAACAGAATTATTTGCATGCGCTGACTCAACAGTTTTTTGTAACTAAAAGCAATGTATGGCAATCTGGTCCGCCTTAAATAGTTCTACAAAAAAGTCCGGGACACCATATTTCTATCTTTTATATTTTATCTTTAAATATCACTTTTATGTTTTAAAAAAGTATTTTTTTCACGTGCTAACGTTCAAATGAAAATATAATTTTTAATTATGAATCCTTATCAAAATAAATTATATTATAATCACAAAGACATTATAGAGATAAGATTCGCACTTTACAGTATGTCAATTGGTCATATAGTTTCGGAGATAATAGAAAATTACTAAAACGCAAAATTCCGCTAAAACATTCACGAATACAACTACACATGCTTTGTGCAGACGTTTTATCCATTTACCCATAGATGGCGTTGTACAAATACGTAATTTTCTGACTCGGGATGTTCATACTTTACGCGAATTAATAAAATTGTCGGTATTGCCATTGGGTGATATAAATTGATTAGATGTCGTTCTATTGATTTCTATTGGTTTGGTTGTTTTAAATACTTCGTTCAAATCAAATCAAATCATCTTTATTGTGGACTATAGGTATACATCATAAATACAGGTCTTAAATAATTAAAATAGTTCAGCTATGTCCCGCCGTTGAGGCATACAATAATAAAATACAAATCAGAAATTAAAACATAATTAGTCATATTAGTCTCAATACATTATTAAAATATTCCAAATTATAAATACATACAAATTCAATTCCAAGTCATATTAGTCATAAAAAAAATAAAAATAATAATAATGTTTACGTTCCTTCTCCTCTTCGTAATTCTGGTTTACGGTTGTTTCTATCTCAAGTTGAGGTAATAATAATAATAAAGCTGAAGAGTTTGGTTGGTTGAACGCGATCTCTGGAACTATCAGTCTGATATTATTATGAAAATATATTTTTGCATTAGATTGATAGCCCAATTCTTGAGAAAGGCTATTTAACATCACGCTACGACGCTTCGAAGACGAGCAGAAAGAAAAAAAGTCCGAAAGAAGAAAGAACGCTAAGATTGCTTTGTGCAGACATTTTATCCATTCACCCATAGATGGCGTTGTGCAAATACGTAATTTTTCTGAATTGCGGTGTTAAGAAGCCGCGAATTGATGACCCTCTCGATTTATATAATCTGAAGTTTGTTTGTTAGATTGAACGCGCTAATCTCAGGAACTACTGGTTCGAATCAAAAAAATATTTTTGGGTTGGATAATTTTTTAACGAGCCATTAATTTTACGGTATACCATTTAATTTATCGACGAAGGCTTTAGGCTAAGGCGTTAATGGAAAATGTTGCAAAAACGGGAAAAATTATTCCTTTTTGAGCAGTGGCGTGCATTGGTTTTCAGAACAGGTAGGCAGGCACTTTAAGTAAACATTACTGGATATAAAAAAAAAACGTGTGTGGTCAGGGCCGGCAGTAGCACAAAAGTGCTTTATAACAGCATTTTCACAGTGCACCGTGAAAACATTGGCTGCATTAACTTGCTGTATAACAGCGTAGGCACTAGGCAGCGCATCCTCTGCTGATATAATTCTAATTTGGGCACAAATAATTCAGCACATAGCTGTATAAGAATTCCAATTATCAAATAATTGAATTATATCAACATTATATTAGCATTTATGTGTTATTTATGTGTTATTAACAAGGCGCGTGTTACCTAAAATACAGCACCAAAGACGAATGTGTACATTTTATATGCTTTTACACAGTTTAAAGTACACTCTGAGCGAAATTGTGGAATGCAATAACATTATTATTTATTTTTCTTTAATATGAACTGTCAATTTGTTAAACATGAAGTGTAAGTGTTGTATGTAAGATCTCAAGTGCCATTTGGGAACATAATTTAAAACTTAGGGCACGCCACGATAGCGGCGGTAAGACCCCTCTTTGAGGAGTGGCTAGAGAGGCGTCACGGCGCTCTCACCTACCGCCTGACGCAGGTCCTCTCCGGACACGGATGTTTCGGGAGGTTCCTGCACATAATCAGGCGGGAGGAGACGCCCGGGTGTCACCACTGCGAGGATCGCCCAGAGGACACGGTGGAGCATACGGTGGAGGTCTGCCCCGCTTGGGCAGAGCACCGCCGTGTCCTCGTAGAGGCGATCGGCAGCGGCGGCGACCTCTCGCGCCCGGCCCTGGTGCAAGCCATGGTCCGGGGCGAGAGGGAGTGGGAGGCGGTCACCTCCTTCTGCGAAGCAGTCATGCTAGCGAAGGAGGTGGCGGGATGGGCGAGGGAGAGATCCTCACGCCTCAGCCGCCGAGGGAGACGCTCCGGGCGTCGGGAGCCGCGTGACGACTCCCGGCCACCATAGGCGCGGGCCTGCGGGCGGAGAGCAATGGGTAGCTCTCCGTCCGATCAGGACCAGGCCCGTACCGGACGGCGCGTAAGTGTTCCACGTGCGCCTCAAAGAGATGTCAGCATAGATGACGGGGCCCGACAGGGCCGAAGCCTGCCGGGGTAGCGGGATCGTCCGAAAGGGTTACCGCTGCCCTGGTACGTAAAGGGCTAAGGAAGGAACACGGGTGGGTTTTAGTCAGTAAGAGTCTGACACTCCCTTCTGCTCCACCCAGAGCGGGAGGAGTCATTTGATGATTTCCCATCCACAAAAAAAAAAAAAAAAAAAAAGGTAAGTAAAACTTCGATTTCTTCCTATTATGTTTGAAATCTTATTGGGGAGTTAACTTTACTGTGAAATACTACACATATTTAGTTCAATATTTTCACGCGCTCTCATAATGCCACTAAATACTAAAAAAAACTTAACTTAAATGGACAGTAAACGAAATAAATTAAGAAAATTATTAAGAAACGAAATAAATTAAGAGAATTAATAAAGAATTTGATAAAAAGCTGGTTACGTGTAAATAATTTGTAAATCAAATCAATTCCAATCGATATCTTCTAAAATAAACCAAAATAAGAGGATAAAATTTTACAATAATTCACAGTCACGCAATGGAAATGGCGGATGGCAAGTGAACAGTTCTAATCTTAATTTAATGCTAAGGTCTGTACGGGTATTCTAATGTGGCCTATAATTCAGCAAATAGTAAAATACGTAAGCACTTGTGAGAAACAAATCAGCCATGGATCGATATGACGAGTAGTAGTGGTTCACATTTTGCGCCAGTTAACCAGATAACCACCTAGGATCCAAGCTTTTAGGGTCCCGCAGTGGTCTGCTAAAGCCATTTTATTCCCTTTTTAGTAATTACTCGACGACAAGTACTTAATTAAAATAGTAATTTAAATAGCTATTAATATAATTTAATTAAATAGATAACACAGTCAAGAACTATTTAATTACCTAATCAATTCGCGACTAAATCTGTTTTTTTTTTTATATTTCTATGGACTAAATATAGATACATACTTACCTCCGGCCTAATAATTATGTTCATATGAGTTTTTTGTTTTGGTAACCTGTAATAATATCTGACATGCGACACACACACAGAACACCCGCCTGCGTGATCGCTATGTTTGTTTACATAGATCATCAGTTTATCGCCCAATCGCAACTGGGCCGGTCGTTACAAATCAAAGCGTTTTGGCTTTCTATGGTAGATCAACGTTAAACAACGTCAACGTTAGTTTAGAGTTGCGAATTAAAGTGTTAGAAGTTAATAATTATAGTGCTATTTTGGTAGTACCTCTGTGTTTGTGTCTATAGGTTATTGTGTTTAAATAATTATGTTACGTTAAGTTTAGGTATTAATATGTTATAATTTTTTGTGGCATCATTTTCCACAAAAACAGGATAGATAGTTCGAATAATAATAATAATTTTAAGATCCTGCTACTTTTATTTTTCGTTTCTTGAATAATACCTAAGTATGATTTTGTTGTTTTTTTTACAGAACATGCCAAACAAAATTGTTCAGACTATAGAGGGAGGTGTTGCCACTCTGTTGTCCGTAAATCCAAAAGCTTAAGAGAACAAGTAGACAACGAAGCAATCTTGCCTGAAGTTAATAAAGACGGTGATGCTAACCAGCTTGAAGCTAATAATAGCAATAATACGGAGGATACTAGAACTGATGACAATAATGCCGTAAAGCCTAGAGATGAAGATAATACTGACGCAGATCCAAGAGCTGGGGATGATAACGATGCCAAAAGCCGATGCCGATGTCTAAAGTTTAAGACTATTAAACGGCTTCTTTGTTCTTTACCAATATTTTTGTGACGACTTGATTTTGTTAATCTGCGTATTTGTTTTTTATTGTATTTGATTGGAGCTTTTCTACTTATTTATTTTATATAAGAACTGTTATGTTTATAACATATGCGTTTATGTGTATATATGTATATACAACTGTACTGAAATATTGTGGTTTTTTTTTAAAATTAGTCTGTGTTAGGAAATTCGTGTACCTATACCTAATAATGATTATAAAACTTCATATTTGTGTTAGGGCTGGTTTTTCAATCAACTGACAACTTTTTCCGAGGAATCATTTTGAAATTTTGGCAGTTATTTCATATAGAAACTGTCAAACGTCAATTTTATCCCTCAAATAAAAGTTATCTGGCGATCGCAAAATCAGCCCTTGGTTAACAAATTATTTATTAGCCCGTACTATTTTGCAAGCTCTATTGAGCCGTTACTTACACGAATTTATCTATGCCAGATATTTTCAGTATTTGCGGAAGATTTTTAAAATTTATTTTATATGATTATGCGCCAGGAATGATTAAACACTGCTATGTGCAATATGCAATTTTTTTTTTGAATGAGGAAAGAAAATAAAAGTTAAAACAATTAGTATGCAATGTTGTATATTATTTTCAAACAGTATGTCCTAAATACATAAATACCGTCTTCAAGTACTTTCAATAACTCCGTTGTGCCAGAATTCACCTCCATTAATTTTTTTAAAGTGGTGTTTCTAAAATGATTCTGGCGTCATTGGAACAAAATCATTTAATAATTTTGCTAGGCTGTTCAAGGCTGTTTGTGCAATATTTTTTAAATGACCCATTTTTTTATTGTAAGTCCTGTCTTCAGTTCGTTTGTTCAGACACGATTGATTGTGATATACATAATAAATATATATATCACAATCAATCGTGTCTGAACTGTCTGAATATTTGGGACAATCTCGTTCGTCGTCATAAATATTACATACGGAACCCGTCTCGTCCAATATTCGATGCGCACTTAGTGACTCTTGGCAATAACTAATATTAGATTTGGATGAAAAACCCACTGTTCCATCTAAATCTAGATGCGCTCTAGCTAACCCGTGGCCGTAATTTAATCCATGTCTTTCCACACTACCATTACTTCTGAATACGAAGCCTGAATTTCCTAAAACTTGCTTCACTGTTATGTTTGACAAAGGTTCATTAAACTTGTAGGTTGTTTGTTTTTCCCGCAATATTTGTATTTCCATTTATATTTTTTACGTATTCTGCATTAATTTTACGGCGTACTCCACCAGTTCTTTTATTGACTTTCCACATTTTGTACAATAACTAAATACGTCAAGAAACTGTCAATATGGCCTGGTGGTGAAATATTCATTTCATGGTTACATATAATTCAATCAGCAGATTAAATGCCTACGAAAGTTAAATTATTCAGCCCAAGACAGAATGCCTGACAGGTTTGCTGCTATGTAACTGAATAAAAGTCCACTTTATGTTCTGTCATGGCTTAAATAAATGCTGTTATCGAACACAGGGTAAAAGTTTATCTGTATGCAGCATAAAGCATTAAATCTTTGTTAAATAACTTCATAAAGTAACTGCTTACGTTATAGTAGTTCATATGTTCTCTCTTAAAATGCAACGGTTTTATAGTACACGCTTGGATTTTTATTCAGAAAACTGCATTATTTGTTTTCACAACCATACGCTTTTGCAGCTGATAGGGTACTGCCCGGTATCTTATAGTACTCTTTGGGTACTGCACTACTAAACGCTGAATAACAGTGACATCTGTGGCGTGTTTGTGGTGCTTAATCGAATTACAGTACAGAAGAAAGCGTTATAGTGAGCCTCGATTTTTTCTAAACAGCTGTTCTTGCCTGGGTGAACTCAAATAAGTTGGTATAAATGCTTAGATTAACGTTGTGGGCCTTATGTGAAAATTTATAATGCAGTTCTGTGCTACTTGGGAGGAACGAAGTTTAAAATGAAAATCCAAGATGGCGGCTGTAAAACTTTTAAAATGACAATTTTTTTAAATTTTTGCTGCCCCGTTGGATTTTCATTTTGACCTCACCGTCGGCTTCCTGCACCGTTGAAAACCATAAAAACAACACCCAAGATGAAAAATTTGAAAATTTTCGAAGCCTCCATCTTGGATTTTCATTTTCACCTCACTATTAGCTTCAGCACCCTCTAAAACCATGAAAACGACACCCATGACGAAAAATTCGAAATTTATTGCAACCGCCATCTTGTATTTTCATTTTGACTTTATTATCGGCTCCAGCACCCTCGAAAACCATGAAAACGACACCCATGACGAACATTTGAAATTTATTGCAGCCGCCATCTTGGATTTCCATTTTTACGTCACTATCGGCGACCTCATTATTCATCGACGACCCCCCCCTCGGACCGCGCCTGGTCGCCAGAGGGCCTACTCGGCTCCCTTACAGCCGAGTAGGCCGTCTGGCGACCAGGCGCGGTCCGATGGGGGGGTCGTGGGGGTCATGACCTCCCCTCCAAAATCATTCAAGCTATCGAGAGTCTGAATGATTTACTTGTCTTACTAACTTAAAACTGTACTTGAGAGCCACAGAGACCCCGATGGGCATATACAAAAATATTAAGAACAGGAGACATCGGGACCGCAGACACAAGGGAAAACTTTAACTATGAAATGACAGTGGGTTTTTTAACGCGCCTAAAAAAGTTTTTACTGTAATAAGCCTGTTATAAAATATAGAATGTAGGATGCAAGAGCGAGCGAAGCAATTGGGCACTCCACTTGTACGTATGGTTCGAAAGGCTTAGGTTAAGGCCTGATTCTAAAACCTAAACTGCTGTAAAACGAGTTTAAGCTTTTCGTCATAATTCGATAAAGAAAGTTCTCTTTCTGTATAATGGTCAAAAGAAAACCGAACCTATTTCAAAGAGGGGTGCAAAAATTTTCAGGCTCGCTTCGCTCGCTGTTGATTCTTGAGCTTTTCTTCATAACTCATAAGTTGACAAAGTAAGTAATTCCTACTCCTTTTGGAATGATCAAAAGAAAATCGAACCTATCCGAGTGTGCAAAATTTTCGAGCTCACTTCGCTCGCTCTTGAATTCTACATTCTCGTAGCTGCTTGGGCTTGCCTGGATAAGTCGACAATGTAACTCCTATTTCTGCTTGAAAATATAAAACCAAACCGAGGCGGGTTGTTAAAATTTTCGAGCTCGCTTCGCTCGCTCTTCCCACCCTACGTAATCTTTAGTCCCCGAAGGGTTAGGCAGGGGTGTACCTTCATGTAGTACTTATACCCAATTTCGCCAGTTCTGTTTAAGTCCCATGTCATAGGAGATGAGCCTCCTGCCACCAACCAGGCATAAATTAAGACTCCGGCTGCTTCTGAGAAATTTCTGATGGAAAAACCTAATAACACTGTACCTACCCAACCTAGGAATTGAACCCAGGACCTCATGCTCAGCAGTAACGCTGGCGACTACTAGACCAACGAGGAGACGTACCTCCTTTATTAATATTCCTCGGCACCCATGGTGACACCCCCCCCCCCCCCCCAATCTTGTGCTGCGACCGCCCTTGCTGGCGACTGCCTACTGCCGCGCGAGTTTGTACGAAGATTTTGTTTTTAGTTAGGTATGATAATTTTGTGAGTTACTTAATTGTGGGGCACACACACTAAATGCAATTGTCAGGCTTATGGCGATTTATCGAGGTAGGCACTGCTTATATGCCTTTATGCAATGCACGCCACTGTTTTTGAGAACTTCCGTTGCGTGCGCTGCGTAAACGGTTTAAGTTACGCAAAAATCATGTATGGTGGAATTGTTTCTCTTTAAAAGTTCTAAAAAAAAAGTCCGGGACAGCATATGTCTACCTTTTAAGATTGACTCACTATAACCTTTTTTATGGTAATCAAATTTGTTCGAAATTAATGCATTATTTGCGAAGGTGTTTTATCAACATGATATTAATCCTTATCCAAATAAATACGTTTTTAATTGTGAATAAAATTGCCCTTGACATCACTTCATTTCAATCACCATCTTAGGAGATATTATAATTTTAAAATACACAGTACTGTCGGATTTGAAAAATTATTTTTGCATTTGATAGAAAAAAAAGACAAAATTCTTTAAGAAGGCTATTTAACATCACGATAGAGCTCTTAGGGGCCGAGCATACAAAAAAAAAAGTCAGAAAACGAAGTAGGTAATACCGCGGGCGGGCGATGCGATGCGACGGGGTGGGTCGGGGTAACAAGAAATTTGACGCGGACGAAGTCGCAGGCAGAAGCTAGTAGACAGATAAATACATAGATATACGTGGATAAATACATAAAGAGAAAGCGTGTAACTAGAGAACAACATTCCAACGTCGGTTACTACCGTGATTCACGCAGATCCCATAGCTCTACGCTCTACGCCTATGACTTGAAGGTGCAATATCTCACACAGGTAGATATGACACGTAGAAGACGAACACTTAATACAGATAGTAAGACGAGATGTATCTGTAATGGGTTTAGCCGTACTAATGGAAGTGAACCGCAAGCTTAGCGTTGCGGCCGGCGTGCACACCTCCGCCCGATGCCACATCCTGCAGAATAGTGACATGCGTTAAGTAACAATGTACCTACCTACGTTCACAATAGAGCGGTTACATTATTAAGTGGGAAGCATGCAGAGCAACACTCCCAATGATGGGAATACTCTTTGATGTGCCGGCGGTCCCTGAGATTTACGTAGCTTATGCAGCTCCTGTTAAATAACTAGGATAGGTCAGGAGCGTCCCCGACGTTATATTACGATACCTACATACCTAACGTTTCAGGGATGGCTCGCTTTTTTTTAACATTTTCTTTAGGGATTGAAAGAAAACCTGGAACGCTTTTCATTGTTCTGAACCCGAAGCGTGGCAATGGCAAAGAGTGACAAACATACCTGCGCCGTCAGTAAGTAGGTATGTCTGTCCGACGCAGGGTGTATCTTTAGACCCGTAATAGCAGTTATCACAAAATACGTAAGTAGGTATTTAAATATAGGGTGGCCAATTCGAATGCACTGATTTAACTTTATTGGCCACCAGTTTCAGTTGACGCCCAGATTTACGGTTTATTGTTCCAACTATTTAGTTTGAAAATGTGGCAAATTCATTATGCATCATTTATAAGACCATGACTACCGCATTCATTTTCAGTAAATAATATTATCCTTAAGTTTCTAAACGGATTGATAAAGAACCATTTTTTTCAACAAATCATTACAGTAGATACTCGTCTACGTAATCCTATTTATCACAGACGATTTGTAAATAAACATCATTTTCACTATTGTGGAAAAGAGCTACCTTTGTTGACGCAGACAGGACCCCTAAATTATTTTTGTCTGACTGGTTAGATGGGGTAATTGCACCATTATTCCTTGTAGAGACTATAGGACAGGTGCTACTGTTACTGACAATCGCAATAGAGTAAAGTTTTTATTTTTTATTTCATCAAATCAATCAGTATACCTACCTAGAAACCAATCAAAACTTTGAGGGAATGGTTCCATCCGAATCAATAAATTCAGAATTATTGTCATTAGTTGACCCCCAAATTCACCAGAGTCAGTCAAGTCCTGACGTTATTCTGCAGGATCATCTTGCGACGTGTCATAGTCAATTTTGAACACGAAAAGCAGAATATTTATGGCTCTGATAGTGGAATAATTAAAAAAGTATGTATACAACAATTTGTTTAAAAACCCAATAAAAAGCGATCGCGTTTTAAACCAGCAAAGAGGCGGCGATTTGGCGGATGTTATTTTTCATACGAAATTGTTGAGAATAAAATAAAGTCCTTAATTGGCATTTTCTTAACTAATTGTAAGCATATATAAAAATAATATTATTATAATTACTTACTGTAAAACATATACACCTACTGATTGTTAAATAAAAAAGAAGTAGATATTTTTTGTTTTGTATGTATTTTTTTTTATTTTGAAAGTCGTATTAAAGCATTTTAAAAATCCGTGTCATTTTTAATAAATTGAACTCCACTTTTCTAAACATTAACTCTTGAACAAGCATAAGTACGATCGAGAAAAAAATCCGTTCGTCAACACTGTGAACGCAGCGGTACTACTGATCGGGAATTATCGAAAAAAGCAAAAAAAAAAGTCCCGTTCGTCAACACTGAAAAAATGGCACTTTTTATCCCGATCGTGTGTTGACGACAAGGTGACTGATAGGGAATATTCGCACACGAGCGGCACACGTCGACGGCACAGGCAACTGCAGCCGTCGACGCGTTCCGCGGTAAGTTTTCAGTTAGGTACTGTGTAAATGTTCATCCTGACTACGGAACCCTTCACTTTGCGTGGTCCAACAAACAGATAGGCAGATTTTTTTATTCTAGTTCCATTTATCGAGTCTAAGCTGGAAAATCGAACCCTGTTTTACATCTAGCTAAGTCATCACTCTTGGTTTAAGATAGGATCCCTATCAAAAAGTTTTTTTTTTTTGTTAGCCTAAAGTGCCTTATACTGTCCCACTGCTGGGCAAAGGCCTCCCCCAAATCCTGCCAGGAACTCTTTTCCCGCGCCACCTCGAACCAGCCCTCGCGGTACGCGTCCAGGTCATATCGCCATCTATTCCTGGGCCGGCCTAGGCGGCGGCGTCCATCTTCAGGCACCCATTATGTGGAGAATTCTTTGGCCCAGCAATCATCGTGCATGCGGCTGATGTGACCCGCTCAATCCCATTTGAACCTGGCGGCCTTCTTTCCTACATCCAGTATCCAGTTTTGTAACGCAGCGTAGTACCTATGCCTGTTTTGTAACGCAGCGTAGTTTTCCGAATTCTTCTAAGGTTTTAATTAACAAACACAATCACCTGAACATAAAAGTTTAAAAAAAGTTCACTTTAAAGCATCCTTTTGCAATTGGTGGCAGTTATTGTAGTTTAATCTCAGTTTTGATGCCACCAACTGCATCAGACTGTCAAGCAATCTTGTTTTGAAGTTTTTAATCTGTTCCAGTTGAACTTTCTTTTTTTTTTTTTTTTTTCAATCTTTTAGAAGTGTTATAATTTTTAGAATGGTCTCCTCAAGCCTTGTATTTTGATACCCCATACGGTAAAACGGGGTGAATAGGAATGCAGGGGTAAATCGGGCCGAAACTTTAAAATGGATTTGTACTTTAAAATAATATAGTTTGCTGCAAACAAGGACACTTAATCTTTAATTAAGAAACAGTAAACACATTACAGTCTTTTCTGGCAACAAACTATATTATTTCAACGTTGAAATCCATTTTAAATTTTCGGCCCGATTCACCCATGCATCCCGATTCACCCCGTTTTACGGTACATGGTTACCATAAATTTTCTTTATATTTTAAACAGCAAGCCAATTCTCGTCATTTAAAACGATCAAAATCTAGTCGCAGCCTCATCTCGGCGACAAACAAATGTCGAAAACTTGTCAAAATGTAGGTAAATTAGAAGTATTTTTGACAGATTGAGACTGAGAGCAGACTGTGAACGTTCTTAAAATTACGAGAATTGCCCCTCAGGTCACAAGACAGGTTAAAAAAAATGGGACCCAATATGCAAGGGTATTTTTTGTAATGCAATAATAATACTATGTCCAAGGCATTTGACGCCGTCCTTTATGAAGGATAATTTTGCACAGATAGAAAAGTAACTCTGAATCAGTGGCTGCTGTGGTTTAAATTCGCTTATGTAAACACATCGACATAACAGTAGCACCAGCACAATTTGATAAGCCTTTTTTTTTGGGTGGGAAATCATCAAATGACCTCTCCCGCTCTCGGCTGAGCGGAAGGGCGTGTCAGACTTTTACTGACTAAAACCCACCCGTGTTCCTTCAGTTGCCTGTGCCAGGGGCCACGGTATCTCTTTCGAACAACCCGCGGCCCTGGCAGGCATCGGCATTAGCGGACCCTGTCAGTTCGTGCTGACATCTCTTTGAGGCGCGCGTGGAACACAACGCGCCATCGACCCGGGCCTGGCCCTTACCGGGCGGCGAGTTGCCCATTGCTCGCCGCCCGCAAGCCCGCGCCTACGGTGGCCGGGAGTCGGCTGTTGACTTCCGTCCAGGGCGTCTCCTGAGGCGGCTAGGGGCGTGAGGTCACAGATATTACCTCTCCGTCACGCGCTCCGCCTCCTCCTTCGCGAGTATTACTGCTTCGCAGAAGGAGGTGATGGCCTGCCATGCACTCTCGCTCCGTACCATGGCCTGGACCAGGGCCGGACGCGAGAGATCGCCGCCACGAGGACACGGCGGTGCCCCGCCGAAGCCGGGCAGACCTCCACCGTGTCCTCCGGGCGATTCACACAGTGGTGACACCCTGGCGTTTCCTCCCGCTTTATCCTGAACAGGAACCTCCCGAAACAACCGTGTCCGGTGAGGACCTGCGTCAGGCGGAAGGTGAGGGCTCCGTGGCGCCTCTCTAGCCACCCCTCAAAGAGGGGACTTATCGCCCCAATTGTGGCGTGCCCAACAATTTGATAAGCCTATTATGATAATTTGATATTCCCTATCAGTAACACCCCGTCGTCCACTGTTGACGATCGGGAAAAAAAAGTTTCGTTCATTCAGTGTAGACGAACTGGAATTCGTTTTGACTATTCCCTATCAGTAATACCTGTCGTTAACATTGTTGACAATCGGGAAAAAAAAGTTCCGTTGACGAGTCCAGTGGTCCAGTGTTGACGAACGGAACTTTTTTTTTCCGGTGGTACAAATTATGCTGTTTCCCGATCATCAACAGTTTGGACGAAGGGGTGTTACTGATCGGAAATATTCGCAATGGAATCATCAGAAATCAGCAGAAAACAATTAATTTAAAATGGACCAAATATTAGGTCTTTACCTACGAAATTAGAGATTTGTATGATCATTTTAAAATATAAAATGGTAATTTTTTTATTTCAGTTAATCAAAGTACTGGCCCAAATTATCTATACAATTTTGCCATTTTGATGGCAGTTTGTTTATCCCTTTACTGTAGAAGTCTGCCGGACGGGAGGCGATGACGTCAGCCGGACGGGAGGCGATGAAGTCAGCCGGACGGGAGGCGATGAAGTCAGCGACAGCGTTTTATACAGCCTCTCTCTCGGCTGTTAAATTTTCCCACTTAAAAAATGTCTACATTTAAAAAAAAGTAGAAATCTGTTGGGGTAAGGTCCGGTGAGCACAGTGGGTGACGGAGAGCTTCCAGCTGTAACTCTTGTAGCTTAGCGATGGTCTGTCGTGAAATGTGAGCTCGCGCGTTGTCGTGGAGAAGCAATGGGGAAGAGCGATTGACTAGTCTTGGTTGTTGAATTGCGAGCTTCTCCATCATTGTTTGCAATTCTTGGCAATAGACATCTGCCGTCACTGTTGTGCCATTCGGTAAGAAGCTGCGATGTAAAAGTCGCACTGGTCCACCAGACAATCACCATCCTCTTCCTATGAGTAGGTAATCCTTTTTTTAGCGCACTGATTAGGTGCTGTACCCGGGTCCACCCACTGAGACGAACGCTTACGGTTGTCGTACAGGATCCACTTTTCGTCGCAGGTAACAATTCGATTAAGAATTTCATCGTTTCTATGCCGATTCAGTAGTGCTATGCATGCTTCGACACGTAAATCTCACTGTTGGTCGCTTGGGTCGTGTGGCACCAAAGAGATTTAAGATAGGTACAATAGAGGGGCTATGCAAAAAAATGTCATAGAAAAACTGTGATCCCATGGCTCAGTGACGCCATCTAGCATAATATAGCAAAATTAGAGCGGCAATTGGGAACATCAAATAGTAAAAATGAATTAAATTTATTAAAATATATTCAGCTATCGCTCGGTAGGTCAATGTGATCAGTGTTGCCAGATCCGATTTTCAATCCGTGGATTAAGCTTGAAAAACTAATTTATAATGAATCGGGTAAATAAATATTGAAAACTAAACAAATTAAGCAAAACTTGTCTCAGACAGTAAAAACTATTTTAGAATTTTATTCGCTACTTTCATTGTTCATGACACCGTCTATTAGTTTCAAGTGTGTGTTTTTTATGTACATTTTAAAATAAAATAAATTTAAACGTGCTTTGCCTCCGAATTATTATAGCACTCAGTTTATTACGATTTTTGTGTAAAGTAGACCTATTATGTCACAAAGCGCTTTTTTTTTTGCAATTGTCTGTTGCATTTCGTTTTTATAAAAATAATTATTTTTACACTTTTGTTTGCTAATAATTGGAAATCTTATTAGATCGCCTCGGAAGGCGAGGTCCGAAAATCCGTAGAACTACTAAATTCGTAAGTCTGGCAATGCGGGGTGACACTAAATGAAACTATAAAACCTGTGGTAGGGATTTTATCATTTAGATATAAAGGTATCGATAATATTGAAAAATGTTATAAGACTATTTTTTCGCTTTTGAATAGATTTAAACAATTGCCAAAAAATTAGGAAAGCAATAAATTGATTAGTAGTTTCAATGTTTACAAGTTATTTATCTATAAAGTCTTTTTACATACAAATTAATAATAAGAAATTATCGTTATTATGATCCAGTGATCCAAGTATCAGACTGCTAATGACGAGGACATGGGTTCGATTCCCACAGGACACAAATATTTATATGATGAATATAAGTGTTTGTGTTGGTCCGGGTGTGTCTTATGTATTATAAGTATTTATTAACAAAAGAAAGTTTTACATACATGGTTCAGTACCCATAGTACAAGCTCTGCTCTTTGAAGCAAACAGATCAGTCGACCTTGCGTACGTACAAAATATAAAAGTCAAAACACCTATATTGAGGAAATTACGGGCGTTCAACTTAAAAATCACATATATGACGGTCGATCAAATAATGATAGTGACTACTACCAACAGATCAGAGCATGGGCTGCCATGCTACCTATGTCCCCTACGTCAGACCTACTACTCCCACTTAATAAAGGATCAATAAAATAGATTTTAACCGGTTTACACGCGTTCTTTTTTATTTTTTTCACTTTTACTCGGCTTATAGTAGTCCTAGCGTAATGTTAAATAACCTATAGCCTTTTTCAAGAATTGGGCTTTAAAATGCAAAAAGAAATTTCTAAATCCAACTGGTAGTTCCAAATATTAGCGCGTTCAAACAAACAAGCAAACAAATTCTGCAGCTTTAGTATTAGTATATGTAGATTGTCAAAAAAGTTTAGCTCTGCAGCTTACGCCGTTAGAAAAATCGTGATTGAACTGATTTAGAGATAGCCCGTTTACTATACTTTAATTCGGTCATACGGTATTATTTTCAAACAGTATTATATTTTAAGTTTTATTATTATTTATCTATATATTATTTATTATTTACCTTAATAAATATTATCGATAACAAAATCGATAAACAACATCACATCTCAACAAGGCAGTAGTAAAACTACTCAGCAATAGAGGGCGTTTATTCCAAAATTACCAAATTTTTTAAATCTCTTAATGAAAATTATTTAATTCTAATTACTGAGTAAATATAATTAATTCATGCGTAAATAAACCGAAGTTAGGTCCAGTTGTTTTACCATAACAAGATTTGCAATATCGTAATGCGCAACTCGGCATGTTTCCTTAGAAAATATTTTTCTTTTGGTGGACACAAATACGTCTTGACACGCAGGCGTACGACATTAGACTGAGCGACTTTTGACCACTAGGACAAAAGTATTGGATTACGATTTTGTTCGTAATGTCCTGTCTATCGTCAAGTAAATAATTTAATGTCTTTGTGTGGCACCCACTTATCTAGCTTTTTTATCTTTCCGATTTGACGCAAGTGCTTCAATGTTGTTTTGACACTAACTCCAAGGCCCGCAGCAAACTCAGTCGTAGATCCGCTTCCACTATCGCCTTCAATTCGTTGTTGTCGACAATGGTTACCGGCCGACTGCGAGGCTCGTTCTTCAACTCAAAATTTCCAGATTTAAAACGATTGAACCAATAATGGACCGTGTTTGTGCAAGCAGTGTTAGGCCCGTACACGTCGTTAATGTTTCGTGTTGTTGGCGCAGCGGTATTTCCACGTAGGAACTCATATTCGAAAATTGTACGAATTTTTAGTTTATCCATGGCGCCAAAAACTACCACAATATCACAAAAACAAATGACTGAATTTGAAATTAAATTAACACGTCTTTCGAATAATATTTATTTGAATTTCGAATTGCGCGCCCCTCCACAGATAATTAAATCTGAAAATGCTGGATAAAGAATCTCCAATTACATAGGTAAAGGCCCATTATTTAACCTCTTCCTATTTTTCTACATAATATTAAATTGTAGTTGATACTAGGATGTGTCACAAAAATTTAAATGGTATTCCTTTAGTCTCCAAAAGTAGCAAGAAGCACTTTTTTTACTTGCAGAATATGTTGTGTCACTGACTCTGGCAGGGCCACCTCAGGGATTTTAATTTTGATAACACAAAAAATTTGTCGCTAATTAGTCGAAATTTGTCGCCAAATATTAAGATTTGTCGGTCACGGGTTCAAAAAATATAAGGGTTTATAGGTGGCCGAACTGGAGAGTCTCCCCAGCAGGGCCACATTTATATCTCAAAAACTAGGGCACCTAGCGAAGATGTGTTTTCTCCCATATTTTGTCGCTAATTAGTCGCAAGTATACTCGGATCAGACCCCCACCCAAAAGGCAATGATGAAAGAGCTCAGCCAAGAGCTAGTCCGTCGTAAGGAAAACGGTGAAGAGAATCTAATTATTAAATACGTCAAAGGTACGCCAAAGATCGTTCATACTCAGCCAAAAAACTAATGCCGTTAAATCCACCAAACATCCTCACTAACTCAGATGATACAATTACCTATCAGCTCTGTCATACTTACCAAGACCTGCCATCGTTTAAATCGACCCTAACTTTCTTCTACGCAAACGTAAGAAGCATAAAAAGACAAGGAAAATTCGACGAACTACAATGCATAATAGCATCGATAAAATTCACTACTCATGTTATAATATTAACTGAGACATGGTTCAAATCCAGTGAAGACGCCGATCATTTTCAACTACCCAACTATACCCACTATTATAGTGTCAGAACAGATTCCAGGGGTGGTGGTGTCTCCATTTATGTACACAATACTCTCAATCACAGCCTAGTCGATGAAGTATACGCCGGAGGCATCAACTACCTATGGGTACGCCTCGAGAAGCACGCAGTAAACATAGGAGCTGTCTACAATCCAGGAAACAATAACACAAGAGAGTTCCTTGAAGTATATTCATCGCAGTTAATTAGAAAACCCCGATCTATTGTTTTCGGCGATTTCAATATCGACCTCCTGACTAAAAATTCGAAGACTAAATACTACCGAGATGCTATGAAAGAGTCTGGATACGGTTTTCTTAATAATATCCATGAAGACTACAACACACGTGAGACTGCTTCCACAAAAACCATTCTTGATCACGTATGTACCAACCTTAAAGACAAAAGCTTCCATATGGTCATTATTGACTCGCCTATGTCTGACCACAAGCAAATCTATCTAAGTATACAAAAATACAAGAAACTTCCAAAGCAGCGTGTAAAATACGAAGCGATAGACTATGACAAACTACACGAAAGCATCGCACTCGCAGAATACTCGCCAATTGACAACACCTACGAGAACTTTGAGAAATATCTAAAGTATGGCATTCATAGTAGTACAACGGTCAAAACAAAAATCTTAAATCCTCCGCGCCAAGATTGGATTTGTAAAGAAATAACAGGAAAAATTAGAAGAAGAAATGAAATCTGGCATCGATTGAAACAAGAGCCAAATAATGAAGATCTAATGGAAAGTTTTAGAATTGAAAGAAATATTACAGCTGAAACAATTAGGAGCACAAAGAAGAAGTACTACTATGAGGCATTTATGAAATATACAGCAGACCCTAAAAAGATGTGGAACTTAATAAATACACTGTCTAATAATAAAATCAAGTCACAGTGCATTCCCCCTAAACTCCTTACTGAATCTGGAACCTTAACTAATGGCAATGAGGTTTGTGAAACATTTAACCGCTTCTTTTCTACGATTGGCTCCGCCTTAGCCAACCTCATTTCTACACAACTACAACAACACAAAACTGTAACAGTGCCAGATTCTCAAACATATAACAGAGAATTCACAAGCTTTACACCATGCCAAGCCAGCGAAGTATCCAAAATAATCAAAAATCTTGATCCGAACTGCAGTGCCGGTATCGATGGTATAACTACCAAAGTCGTCAAGTGCGTAACTGACTTAATAGTGAACAAATTAACCGACTGTATAAACGTCCATCTTGCCAGTGGAACCTTTCCGGATCAATTAAAAGTAGCCAAAGTTACTCCAATCCATAAATCTGGTGTCAAAACGGACCCTAATAACTATAGACCTATCTCAGTCCTACCGATTATGTCTAAAATATTTGAAAGAGTCCTTTATACACGCTTAGATGAACACCTCACCTCAATAAACTTCCTCTTTGAAAGGCAATATGGGTTTCGAATACAATCTAACACCCTATCAGCTACTGTAGATCTAGTTACGAAAATACAATCGAACATTGATCAAAAAAACATGGCACTAGGCTTATTCATCGACCTTAAAAAGGCTTTTGATACAGTGAGCCACCCTATACTACTACAAAAGCTAAAAGACATAGGCGTATCAGGTGTAGCGTATAAAATGTTTGAATCATATTTAAATAACAGGCTTCAGATAGTTAAAATTGGAGAATATCAAAGTAAACCGCACAATATCACATTTGGTGTTCCCCAGGGATCACTGCTAGGTCCACTATTCTTCTTAATATACATAAAGTCCATCCATAAGGTTCCAATACACGGGCATATCTCGCTATATGCGGACGATACCTGTCTTTTTTATTTTGGTGGCTCTATAACTGACATGATAAATCAAGCTCAAGAAGACCTAAACTCATTGTCCATCTGGTTTCAACAAAATCTCCTAACAATCAATGCATCCAAGACTAGTTTCGTCATATTTAAAGCCAAAAATAAGAAAATACCACCTCATCCACCTCTCACAATTGAAAACCAAATACTCGAACTCAAACAACACGAGAAGTACCTTGGGTTAAGACTAGACTGCCAACTAAATTGGAAGGTTCAAATTGACTACGTCAGATCCAAAATGACATCTTTATTGGGCTCACTACGAAACATTGTGCACTGTCTGCCATATAGTGTGCGCCAGACAATATACAACTCTTTATTAAAGCCACATATACTGTACCTAATCGAAATCTGGGGCAATGCACCTAAAACAAACCTAAAAGACCTACAAATTGCTCAAAACAAAATTATTAAAATGCTTTTTCATTACAATTACCTAACACCTACAATTAAAATATACAAGGACACGAAACTCTTGAACATCAAACAACTTCACGCATACTGCACCTGCATACTCATTCAAAAAATACTCAATAAAACCATACATACACAAATTTCATTCACCAAAACACATCAATTGCATAATCGGAGCAGTCGTAGAAAGGACCACATAGTACTTCCTCGAGTGCGAACCACTCAAGGTAAAAGATCACTTGTTTATGAGGGAGTGCAAATGTATAATAAATTACCAGATGAGATAAAGGGTGCGATTTCGATCAATATATTTAAAAACAAACTGAAAAAATACGTTCTGGAAAATATCAGTACTAATTAATATAAAACAATACGGAAAATAATATAATAAATAAAAATCTTAAAAATACTAACTGCAAACAAAAGTTGTACTACTGACCTATGTATCTGCACTATGACAACGGAACCGCACTCTTTATCTCAGGGAGGGTATTTGCGTATGGTGACACAGTATAAGATTTTTGGGAGTACCCACAAACCCAAATAAATTATAATCATTATGGATAATATAGTTTAATACGTCTAGTTAATTGTAAGTCCGAGTGTCGAAGGACAATGATTAGTTTAATATAACCCTAAATCTGTTCTCATGTAAGTGAAATGTAAATTTCTTTATGAGAAATAAATGTCTTTAACCAGAAATCCCTGATGGTGGCCCTGCCAGAGTCAGTGACACGAATATGTTGAGTTAAATAAATGATTTACTTTCTTTCTTTCACAATCTACATAATTATGCTGTAATAAAATTCAATTTCGTAGCAAATACTGCGTCATTGCTTTGAATCAGGCTGAATACACCATGGAGTACCCTGGAGTACTCTCTGACAGCAATTGCTGATAAAGAAAGAAAAATATGTTGATAGTGACAAAGCTATAGAATTCTATTAAATATTTCATGAACAACCGTGAAAAGTTTACTAGCCAGGATATGAAAAGAAACTGCAGAGAATAGCTTAAACTTAGTGTTTATTCTTGGCTAGCGTCCACATTCTCTGTCTGCAAGCCCTTGATGGAGGCTACTGGTACGTAAGTAACGAGTGTGAACAGTTTGTGCGCAGAGTCCTCATCGTCATTACGTCTGCGGGACAGCCTCACGCGGACACGGAAGGGGACATTTCTGAAATAAACATAGAAATATTATTAGGATGTGACCAAATATTAGAAGTAAACCAAGCAAAAGGAGTATTTAAGGATCGTAGCAGGTGGCGTTCCTTAGTCTCTGCCCTTTTCCATGGGAAGGTGTGATCATGTGATGTGGTGCACGAGTTTTAAGTTTTTTATCATTAAGGCACAAAGAACGGAACTAGGCCATTAAACCTTTTCCTATCCCTATGAATCAAACATGTTTAATAGGGGGATTGAATAACTAACAGGTTGTCCTGAGGACAGTAGAGAAATAACAAAACAGAAAACTTAGTTTCTTAAATTAATTGGCCAGAGGGTCACCTTAGGATTATATTCAGGGCTAACATAATTATAGGTAGTACGGTTATCCTCTTTCTTACAATAAACAACAATTTTAATTGACCACTATTGAATTTCAATACTATATTTGTCTTTTCTTGGAATATGGTGATAATAACAATATAGACACTATTCCACAGTTCAGTATGAGCATTTAGGATTCAACTTTAGTGATAATAGAGTACACTTGTATATTAGTAGTAGATACCTATTTGAAAACAACAACTTTTAGGTTACTTCGTATTTACTTTATGTTTGTGGTAATATTGCAGTCAATTACTAAAACTACGCTTCTACATCTAATACCAAAACATAACCAAGAGTTTCTTTCCTTACCTGACTCCCTTTGACCAAAGGAATTTGTTTAGGCGAGTGTCCACACGAACATCGGGAGTTCCCATTTGTTTCTCTGCGAATTTACGGATTTCCTTGATGGCACGCGGAGCGCGTTTCTTGAAACCTACACCATGAAGCCGTTTGTGTAAGTTAACCGTGTATTCACGAGTTACAACTTCGTTGATGGCAGATTTGCCTTTCCTCTCTCCCTTAGGTTTTGCCATTGTGATCTGAAATAATATCACAAAATAAGACTCACATGACCTAAATCAACTACTAAGAACACTTTCTATAACTAAATCCTGTTACTCCAGCATGGATATTACACGATTAAATTGGATTTTATCATAAATACACACACCTTGGAGCTTCGTGCACCAAACCGAATCAAAAAAGAAACGTCAAAGTCTAGTTACACCTGTCAAGCGATTTTGACACTTGAGAAGGTTTGTTTTCAGCGATGTCAATACTTGTATTTCCCGGACAAAATAATTTTAATTTGGCTCGTATTCGGCTGGATTCAAATTTTTAGGGAAAACATGAACTCCACATTTCCCTCAAAAATGCCAACGTTTATAACTTCACAATAAACAATAAGAATTTAGACCAAAGCTTACTTCGCAAACTCTTTTTACTCATTCTGCAATAATTTGGTGTGTGTAGCTTAAGATTTATAGACTGGAAAAACAAACTGACTGGTGTTGTATCGCCGTCGACGCTCTCAATTTCTCATGCACTCGCATGCATCGCACGGGTTTGTTCCACCTGCGCGTATATTTCATTATAAATGAAAACATTTACAGTGACATATACTCAAATACGTTTTACAAGCTAACCACCCACAGCGAAGGGTTCCGTAGATAAGATTAATATTTAATTTACGAATTCACAGTATTGATTTTGTCGAGTCCACGTATCACTGGTCAGTTTCCCTCAGTCGTCAGTTTATTAAATTCGCCTGTTTCGTTGATTAGTCGGTTTCACAAATTCATCAGTTTTGCCGATTAGACAGTTGCGGTAACTCGACAATTTCCAGTAAAATTGCAAATTTTCGACGATTTGTCAGTTTTGTACAGGCAACGGAAAAAGTTTTTACGTGTTGAAAAAGAAATATTGCGGATAATTTATGCTACTGTAAGGAATACCTAACCTTATGATTAACACACTTTTTTTTTTTAATACTTACCTTCTGAGATTACGTAACTGAAATCTTAATGTGATATCTAACGATGTCGTAAATTCAAATGAAATAAAATAGAGTCAATTAAAAAAGGAAATGAATGCGATCGAAGAATTTAAAAACATTTCTTGAAATCTCAGATTTTAATTTATTTATTCTTTTTAACATAATTATATATAGCGAAATAAATAGCGATGGAATGCACTTAAATGTAATATTAAATAAATCTGTTCTAAAAGTTATCAAATAGATTTCAATATCTATTTAAATTAGCAGACGTGTGTGCAGTTTTCTACCAACTGTACTTTCGCTGACGAATTGAATAAAACGAATCGACAGAAACTAGCATATTGGAAACTGTCGAGTTAAAGCAACTGTCTAATCGGCAAAACTGACGAATCAGTGAAACTGACTAATCAACGAAACTGGCGAGTTAAATAAACTGACGACTGAGGGAAACTGACCAGTGATACGCGGACGCGAAATTATAAGGGTTCCGTTTGTTCCATTTTGGCGCCATAAAAAGGGGAAATTCATAATTTTGCAGAATTATATTATGTCAACTGTCAAAGTCAAGTCCAAAAACAACAAAATCACGTTTTTGAAAACTCTTTTTATCTCAGACTAAGTATCCTCTAAATCAAGTAGACTATATATCAACACATATTCTGTGCTTTAGAAAGAAAAGCGCAGTGGAGAAGTGTGACGAGAAGTTTTATATTTATAACAAGAATATGGCTGAAATATACAAGTTAGTTATTTTTTCTGTCACGCTTATTTACTATTGTTTGTATCAACAGCTTACACTAAAACGTATTTATTTTACAGACTTATTCACCCGGTCAAGTATTTCAACGACTACTTATCGCGAAACATACGGCCAGACGGAAGAGCTTTTCATGAACAACGGAACATTAAATTAAATGTTAATTCTATAAAAGCATCAGATGCTTCGGCTGTAGTCAAATGTGGGAACACTACAGTTGTTTGTGGAATCAAGCTGGTAATCTTCATTTCCGTTATACTACTAAAGTTACATCTACGGATAGTGTACAAACTTAATCTCAATTATATTCTTACCTACTTTACAGGAACTAGCAACACCAAAAGCAGAAGAACCAGATGTGGGCTTCCTTGTTACAAATGTGGAACTACCACCATTATGTTCATCGAAATACAGACCTGGACCACCTTCAGATAGTGCACAAGTCACCAGTACCCTTGTCTCAGACATCATCATAAATTCTAAATGCATTGATTTAAAAGAGCTGAGCATAGTACATGATAAGTTAGCGTGGGTGCTATATTGTGATATGGTCTGTATTGATAATGATGGCAGCTTGGTTGATGCTTGTATCATAACATTGATGGCCAGCTTGAAAACACGTAAGTTGAACTTGACAACAATGCACTCCTAATTGTGTAACACACTATCAATCCTAACCTGAATCATTTTGAAGGATATTGCTAATCCATTGCTTCATATGTTCGGAAACCTTGTCTGCTCAACAAAGTAAATAATGCAATGCATGTTTTTGAACTGTCAATGAAAGCCAGCCTAGTATGTATATCTGGTAGTATGTTCTGCAATAATCCTGCAGAGAAATGGTTCAAAACTTATAGTGTATTATGTATATTTTACAGTAACTCTTCCAATGGTGACATATGATCCAGAAACAGAAGAAACCTCTGTAGATACAAGTGTACGGACAAAACTAAATGTCCGTGGATTACCAGTGGCAACAAGCTTTGCTCTGTACAAACATGAACAAAAGTAAGTACTTATAGAGGCTAAAAAGTCTATAGACAAATGGCAGACTCTGGCAGAATAGTTGACATCTGACAGTTGACAATTCTCGTAATTTTAAGAATGTTCAGTCTGATCTCAGTCTCAATCTGTCAAAAATACCTCTAATTTCCCTACACTTTGACAAATTTTTGACGTTTTTTTTTTCGCCTAGATGAGACTGCAACTAGATTTTAAACATATTAAATTACGAGAATTGGCCTTATGATCAGTTGCCAAAGGAAAAAAACCTATAGACAGTTATAACTCTTATGGAAACTAATATATTCGTTTTTGCAGGAATATTTTTTTAGCAGACCCCTCAGCATATGAAGAAGAAATGTGTGGAAGCATTGGTGCTAACTTAATTACATGCTATAACAAAGGTATTCTCTGCGGCTCTCAAAAGTTTGGTGGCTGTAACCTTACTATAGAATGTGAGATAGAGGCTCTTAAGATAGCCAAAGAAAGAGCACAAGTGGTTGAAGAAGTAATCGATGTCTGCATCAAAAATTATGAATTAGAAAATAAATAGAACACAATTTTAATATCAATTTTATTTTTATTATCCTTTCCCCCATGCACGTCAAGTTTTGCAAGCTCAACTTTTTTAATGTACTAGAATTTTATAAATAAACATTTCATATAAAAAAACAAACTACTTCCAAAAAACACTACAAAGTGTAAAATAATTTTAATTTCGGAAGTCGAATTTTCGAAATCGGTCCAGCCGACAGAACGGAGTGCCTCTTTTTTTTTTTCAATTTATTCATTAATGCACTCTCATATAAATACTTTAGTTTTTTAAGGTAGCATTGCCAGTCTTAACACAGGACTATTTCGCGCGCACGACTTGTCTGTGCCGAGAACCCGCTTCTTTAGGCATGCACTTATATAATATATCTTGTGTTATTTTATAGCAAAATTTCGCGGCGACGTTAACTAAATTTTTGAAATGAGGGCAACCGCAAGAAAAAGTATGGTCTTTCGGGACCTTAATTAAGTAAAACCTCGCGAAATACGAATAGTCTATGGATTTATTACTAAAAGAAAGTATTAATTTAAAAATATTTTGCTATCTGGCAACTATGGTTCATTAATAAAATGACAGTTACATTTATCGGTTTATCCGCTGGTAACATTCATTTAAAATGTCACCACGTCTCAAAATATCAAATTATGTTATTGAGGTAAACTATTTTATTTTGTTAAAACAGTGCTTTGGAAAGTATCGAATTTTGGCTTAATTAGTAAATAAAGTGTCTGCCTTTCATTTAAATCTACAATTTTGCCGTATAATTGCTTATAAATATTGTTTAATTACATACGTCATCATCTCAAGTCACCACTTATTTGGTTTGTTAATCTTTAAATATTTCGTGTTATCAAATATCTCATAGTGACGCTGATTTATTGTTGTTTTTAGAGGTTGTCTAATATAGACACGAATGAAACTACAGGATGTCTATACGGCCTCATGTACGATGGCACATTGCTCGTGGTTGGACTGAGCTTAGAATTATTTGAAAATGAGAAGAACACTTATAGGCAGTTGTTGCTCAACCTTCCTGCCGAGATAGAACTATGCGGCGTCGTAAGGTTCGGCGAATCTTTGACTACTGGGACTACAATGAAAGAAATATTGCAGGTAAACAATTATACTGCCTTGTCATCCCCAACTGCTCTCTCTAGTTTCTGGCCTATTTCTGAACACAGTTCACTACGATTTAACAGGGTTTAAATTTTAAACTTGATATTTTTACCACTTGACAAGTTTCAACGGTCCCTTCACAATACATTTTCACACTTTATAACAGCCCTCTGTTTTTGTCGGGGGCTAAAAATGGTTGAAATTGAAAAACTTACCATATCCATATAACCTACAACTTATGCATAACAAGTGGACCCCCCAATTCTGGTATTTACTCTATTAAATTCTCTTCCTCATATTTTTATGGGCATACTAATCATGCTTCTTACTTCACATACTTCTTTTTCAGGATGTTGACATAACAGACAATCCTTTGGTGATGATAGTCAATGTTAAGAAAGAAATGAAAACTCATTTTCTGGTCCATGACAAGTTCGAAGAGACCAAATATGAAGTGTTGACCTCAGAGGATATGTGCAAGCAGTTCCTACATGTGCGCTTGAATACAATATTACCACTCACCTGTGAGGCAACAATATCTGGTGTGAAAAATATCCTGCAGAATAAGAGGAAAAAGGTAGTTAATTGTATTATAACCTCTTCCTGGGGCATTGCTTGTGTGGAGGTTGGAAAAAGATTCCATATAAACCTTCTCCATGATCAAATACAAACTGCCAACTTTCAATGATGATCAATCAAATAGTGTTGGAGTTTATCAATTTCATATACTGGGTGGCACGGACATTGGCAGACAAACTGTAACTATGAAGTCAACACATGATTCTAGACATCCCTGCATAGAATTTATTTGTCTGTCAAAAAAAGTGGTCAAAATGTGGAACAGCTAATTAATTTTTTAATAACTGCCAAAAAAAAATGAGTCTAAACCCCTCTGCGTTGAGCTTCGATGTCCTTGCCATCCTGTATACCAACATTTATTATATTAGAAAGAAATAAAGATGCATGCAATAATTTTTTTTTTTGTGCAAATGTGTTTGTACTTTGGCTGTTTATTTATCTTTTTTGTTGACATTGTCACAGATTGCCTCTGGGCAAGTGTCATTCCATGTTGATGGAACATCAGTGTACCTGTTTGGTGTTGCATCAGATGTGGGCCTGACTGGAACCAGCACAGAGGCAACCATAGGAGAATTGGTTGATTCAATGAGCCCAGAACAGCCCAAGAAAAAGAAGCATAATACAAATACTGTAGTAAGTATGACTTTAAAAATCACTTTAAAATACATTAAATTGTAAACACTTTGCAGGACAGGAAACACTCCCTGACTTAATATTGTAAAAATAAAAAATTGAACTAGCTACGTCCAACACCAATGTGACTTTATCTTTGAAAAATTGTGTTTTTTATAATAATTTATTATCTAATGCATGCAACAGTGCATCATAGCAATATTGTTTTAAGATAAAGCATAGCACATGATATTATACATAGGTATATTTTAATAAATAAATAATAGGCCTGTATTGTCCTACTGCAGAGCAAAGCCCCCCCTTTATTTTTTCCATTTAATTCGATCCAGAGCCAATATGGACCAATCCCTCATATAGGCATGAAGTTCGTCCCACAATCTACGCTTGGGTCGTTCGCGATGCTGGACCCATGCTGTGGTGGTCTTAGCCCACAACTCATCCGACATGCAACAAACGTGTCCAGCCCAGCCCCATTTGAGCTTGGCTGCTTTTTGGGTGACATCTCCAATTTGTGTCTTATATTTTAATATGTATTTCTATTTATTCTCAGGAAATAGTACCTATAAATCTTGTACTGAAAACAACAAAGGATATTTTGTCAGATAAACTTGTGAAGACTGCAGTTAAAATGATGACAACTCAAAGAAAACGTAAGAAATATTTAATGCGATCTAGATAGAGTTAAACTACGGGTTTATTTATAAACGTTGCTTAAAGTTAAGTGCAGTTTAATTAGCGACTGTTTAACCATACATTTTCGATGTTTAAACGTCTCTTAACATTAAGCAATTTTTATAAAAAAAAACCCTTCAATATGGAGTTAGGGAGGGCATTCATTATAAATATTTTTATTGTAATTGTTTCAGCTGCATTTTGCATCAGTATGCCTTTGAGAATAGATACATTGGCAATAATCCATCGCAACACAAAGTTACTGGAACTTTATACTGTTCTTGTTGAGGCTGCCTGCAGGTCACTCAGACTACTAGAAAGCATCTTAATAGAACAACTAGGTTTGTATATTATTATTGAATGAATGTACAAAGGCCAGCACATCAAGCTACTAAAATCTGTCAAATTTCTTTAATAGATTTTCCACTTTATGGCCAAATCATTAAGGTTCAAGGTTGATTGGGACAATTTGACAGTTTCGGGTAGCTTGACCTGCTGGCGTCTTTACTGTAAGTAAGTACCCAGGTGTGTTATGGCAGATCAGTTTTTGAAAGAATGTTTCATACAGGTATGACAGACAGACAACACCCTGCAAAGTGTACTCATTCTAAAACTTGATGTACTATAAAGAACCGCCCGGATACTAACTGCAGATTTTTATGAGGGACAGATGAGTAATGTTCATTCTAAGTAATTCAAATAAATATATGCTTCAGGGCAAGAAGGCATTGGAGATGGTGCTGGACTACGTTTACCTGAAACTTTCCACTTCTTGCCACAAGAATTGGGACACTTCGTCACTAGAGTAGTACCTAAAGCCATACCAGATGAAAGTATGGGTAAGTTTTGACGATTTGAGAAGCAATAGCCACAATTCACCTCTTATTTAACACTGGCTTCTGCTGCGATCCACCTAAAATTTCTTGTTTTAACATGAAATATTTTATTCTATGACACTATAGCTTCTCATTCGTGAAAGAATTTTCGGTAGTTCCGAAGATTACCCCCTGCATACAATCTCACAAATGTTACTTCTTTATAATATTAAAGTATAGATAATCAGAAATTATAAAATCATTTTTAAAAATTTCAGAAAAAGAACGGCGTTTGTTGCACGAACAGTTAGGTTTGGCCCTGAATAGGCCTTTATTCCGTAGAGGTAATGCGTACTCGGATAAAAGCGGCGGACGTTTGGTAAACCCTCACGAAGCTATATCACAACAGCTATTAAAGCCTGATGTCACCGTGGCACTCGTCCGAGGGCGGTACACCTACCATCATTACATGCAGGACAACTTCAATGATGATGGATGGGGTTGCGCTTACCGCTCCATGCAAACTATATTTTCGTGGTTTAGGTAAATTGTTGGCGTACCTCTTTCAAGTTTAAATGAAACTATATCTACCATTAGCAAAAAATAACATTCAATATTTGTTGTATTTTCAGGTTCCAGGGATACACATCCGTGGACATACCAACTCACAGAGAGATCCAGCAGTGCCTGGTAAACATTGGTGATAAGCAGCCCTCGTTTCTAGGATCAAAGCAATGGATAGGTTCCACAGAAGTGATGTTTTGTTTAGAAACACTACTAAGTATTCAATCAAGGATTATATTCGCTAATACTGGAGCTGAATTACAGAGTTATGCTCATGATTTAGTTCATCACTTCCAGACACATGGAAGCCCAATTATGATTGGTAAGTACATATTATGTCACATCTTCAAATTCGGGAGATCTTCCTGAGCGTCAAGTGATATAATTTTACTATTTCAACAAAACGGATAGTTTTTAGGGTTCCGTAGCCAACAAACAAGGTGGCGTTTACATTGTTACAGAATATTTTACAGTGTAAATAAATAAATCCATTTAATTTCAGGCGACATAGGCCCATAGAAAAGTACCTACATACATATTTTTAATGTAAACAAAATTCTGTAAAGGTAGCATGCTTATTAGTAACCAAATACTAATTTTGTAAAACTAAAAACTATGATTTTTCAAAGTGACGTTGCTATTTCAGTCGATAGTTTTTTTAGATATAGGATATTTTCGGTTACAATCTAAAAACAATGTTGTTTTTCATAGTTTTTTTTCGAGAAATATAAACTTAATTTTGCGACCGGTAAAATCGATATTGTGAAAGCGTAAATATTCATCCTGACTACGGAACCCGCCACTTTCCGGGGTCCGACACGCACTTGGCCAGTTCTTTTCTTTGGTTAGTTGGTTCTACGGTTCTACTTACATCCTTAAAACTGGTTCTTTTTATTTGCAGGTGGCGGAGTACTGGCGCACACAATTCTAGGGGTGGAATACAACACTGCGACTAATGAAATACGCTATCTTATCCTCGATCCTCACTACACGGGCGCAGAAGATTTGTCCACTGTTATCAGCAAGGGTTGGTGCGGCTGGAAGAATTCCGACTTCTGGAATAAAACTGCTCACTATAATCTGTGTTTGCCACAGACAAAACCTGCTATATAAGAGCTCAATCGTATTATAAAGGTTTCAAAATAATGTCTTTGAACATAATTTTCCATTATTCTGTTTCTAACTGCCAAAAGTTAGAGCTATCTTTGTAAAGCTGTGATAATCGGCTTTTTAAGCCCTTAGATTCCACATCGTGCATTTTTATTACAGATAACGCCCAGGTTTAACCTGGTTTGAATGAATGGGGTAAATGATTACAATATTGGTGCATAAAGTAGTACTAGCATTACGAACTTTTAGTCGATATTGAAATTGTTATTTTTTATTAAGGAACTCTCTCTGTTTTCATGTTTCAACTAGGTAATTCAAAACCATTGCCCCCCTTAATTCTTACCCTTTAGTCGTATGAATTTTCGTTCAGACAAGACTTTGAATCCCACATTAAAAAAAAAGACTTATATAAGCTCAACTTAGACGGAAAATTTGTGATTATTTGATCAAAAGTTTTTATCTAGGATTAGGTTACAATAAACATGTTTGTAAACTTGTTCAAATGTTTTGTTAGTTTCCGTCATATTTAGCCACTATGATTAATAGTTGTCGCCCAATATCAGAATAATTTAATAACACCACATTACTTATTATAATATAAATTATGTACAACATTAAAATTGGATTATTATGTTATTATAATCCATAATAATACGCGAGTCTTTTATTTTGCTTAACGTCATTTTAGTATCATGTTTAAATATCAAGCATGTAAGTTAAATGGAATTGTTATATTTTATACTATTAAATAAAGCATAAATTAAAATTTTGATTTTATTATTTCATTAATTATAAACTACAAGGCTTACTTATAACTTTATCAAATCATCATATCTCTCTGCCTAGCCTTTTCCGTAATATATAGGGGTCGGCTTTTCCACTAACTGGATGCAGCTGAGTACCAGCATTTTACATGAAGCGACTGCCTATCTGACTTCCACAACCCAGTTACTGGTTATAACTTTATCAAATATCACTGATAGTTAACGGTTTTATTATTATTCGTATAGCTGCGACCGTAGCCTACCCGTTGATGTCAGAAAGCAGCAATGCGTCGCTTAGAGAAGGTATACCAGTCCTCCATAGAAAAGAATGTGGAGGATCCTGGTAAGAAAGTCAGCCTGGAGGCGTTACCTTTTCGAATGTAGTCACTGCATCTTCAGGGTTCCTAATGTCAATTTCGCGGCGAAGTTCACTTTGATTTTTGATCATCATAATAAATATAAAAGTCGCGTGTCATGTTCGTAAACGCTAATCTCCGAAACCACTTAACCGATTTCAATGAAATTTTGTGTATGTGTAGTGCCTGCCCCAGCAGTCTCGACATTCATAGCGATCGCGACCAAATTCGGTAGCAAAGTCCTGTCACTCCATACATTTCACACTGTCAATCCGGGACTTTGCGACTGAATTCGGTCGTAAAGCGATCGCTATGAATGTCGAGACTGCAGCCCCTGTTCGGGGTTCACTATCGCAAAGCAGGTGTAGGTACAACAGGTACCTACCTTCCGTGCTTAAAAAAATACCTACTACATTCTACTATTCGACCAGCGGCGGTGTGCTGAAAGTGTTATCTTGGTGAAGGGGGGGTGTTTTTGTTGATGTTTTTCCGAGACAACAGGCAAAAAATAACTGTTCAGTATTTCTAAAAAAAAAACTTGATTTATTTAAGAAAATTCTTACTTATTCTCTGTATTTTCAACGATAAATACTTGTTCAATCGGTCTGTGTCTGATACTTATCGCCGTTCTCTTTGAGCGTTCGGACTTGTGTGCAGAGCGTGACAGTGCGCGGCGCTCTCGGCTAGCCAATAATCGCGCTTCGCGTTTCTCGATGCTCTCTTTTGAGCGCGAAGTCGCTACCTGCGTTCTTTGTTTATTTAAGCGAGATTGCCGTTCCATAAAAGTCTCGGATTCGCGTAACAGTTTAAGGCGTTCACGACGCAGTGCCAACAACCGCGCTTTATGTTTCTCTTTGCTCTCCTGTGACCGATAATCCGCCGCAAGAGCACTCTGTTGTGCAAGTCTAGGCTCATGCTGGGTAGGCGTTTCTGCTGCGCGGATATTTCTGAAGTCCCGTGCTCGCGCAGCATCTAATCTTGCCTCATGATCTTTTGATTCTCGAGCCCTAATTAGTCTCAGCCTTTTAGCATTTCGGCTATATGGTGAAAGGTCTGATTTTTTTCTAGAAGGCATTTTCAAGAAAACGTAAGGCCAATCAGTGAACAATCAAACAAATTCGAGATGCTCATGCAAATTCTTAAGTACAGTAGGTATGTAACCTAAAACCCAAAGATAAATCGATTGAAATCTTTGCCTAAAACCAAGGAGATTCAAGTTAAACGTCTGCCTAAAACGAATGAAAAATATTAAGTAGGTAGGTAATAATAATATACCTACCTACCTACCTAGTAAGAAACGAATAGGTAATTAGACAGTCGTAGACCTAATATAATAGGTACATGCTTAACACTGGGTACGAAAATTCACGATTTACAAAACTTTATGTAAGTTAATAGCTAGGTAGTTACACACAAACAGTTACTGGTTACCATTGATTTATATCTCTGCTGATTCAACAAATTGGTATCCACTTTCGACCTCATCAACACAAAAGAGCGTCAAAGCTACAGCTGTTGTTTGTGATGCTGTCAAGTTCAGTGCTGCCAACCTTACCAAACAAAAATACAGTACCTACCTAAATCAACCATAAAAAACAGCAGAAAACCGCAAATAGTCATTTTAGAACGACTGACTAGCACAATATGTTAAAGAGTAGTAGTAGCAGGCCAGGCGCACTCCGCATTTTAGGTATGAAGCTACAAGTAAGCGGCGAGCCGACTTGCCGGGCCAATTCCGTGTAGCACGTTAGTTTAGTTCAATCAATACTCACTCACGCGACAATCAACTATGATATTAACAGAAGTTTCAGTAAGTACAGTCGCTCCGTAGATAATTTTCAAATTGGCTTTAAATGGTTTAATCTGGGATTTTTTATTAAAAAAACTAAAAATCTTACAAACTCAAAAACTACTGAACTTCGGTAGAATATTTGGTGGCTTAATTTGTTGCATTTTCAACCTACTATGACGTCCTACAAGGAATACGTCGAGTTACCAGTAACCACAGACTACCAGTACCTAACCCTGTATAATAACAAGGATCCGAACCTCACGCTTTTCTCACTTCCAAAGGACATCGAAAGGTAATGAAATGCACGTCTACATGTACCTAATTAGTAATTAGGTAGGTACCTACCTACCAAATGTTTACATTTGTTATTCGAAAGTGAAAAACGATTTTGTATGGAATGCGTACGCATCCGTAAAGCTCAACGGACGCGTACGCATTCCATACAAAATCATTGTTTTCTATGGAGAAAAGCTGAGCAGAGCAGAATAAGTGTGGTTAGTCCCAAAATCGACAAAGTACAGTACCTATCTCCTATTTATTTAAGGAAGATAAAAAAAAATCCTAACCTATCACAGGAGGGGTGCTAAAACTTTCGAGCTCGCGAATTCTTCTTATTCTTTAGCTTTTCTCTACAAGTATGGAAATAAAGTTACTTCTATTTCAGAAATGGAAGTCAATCATAATCTGAATTATTTCGAAAGATATTGCAAACCATAAGCTGGAAAAGCTTATGGTTTGCTTCATAATAAGTTCGAAAAATTTGTCTGCTCAACAACGTAAATAATTTTGTTGAACTGTAAAAATGAAAGCCATTGATACTGAAAGTGTGTTACGTAATTACCACGCAGGTCAAAAGGAAACTTAACTTATCCGACGCAGGGTGCAAAAAATCTCGAGCTCAGGCTCACTTCGCTCGTTCTTGCAGCCTACATTCTCCAGTATACTAAATTCATTGCTTAGGACCTCCAATAGGCGAAAGACGAAGAAGAAGACGAAAGAAGTTTTTGGTCTTGATTGCAAAATGGCGGGCAGAGAGAAACTGAACCAGGATCGAGTGATTATTCGCAGCACCGAACACCAGCGACGAGATCAGGGCGCTGCACTGCCCAGGTTGGGCACTCCTCCAGTGTTGCATCGTGTCATCGAGGCAGTCACTACAATAGTGGCTTCCAGTAATCCAGCCGTATACGGCACAAGTACTTGCCGCAGCACGAAAGTCCGAAAATCACCTGTGTCAGCGGGAAAGTAGGGGCGCCATAAACTTAAACACAAAATAAATATTATTATAACAGTTTATTTACACAAATACAGAACATACGGGACTTACAACTTTTACTTTTACGCCTATGCAGCACTTATTTCACTATAGATTACATACATTAAATACATTCCTAGATCACAGAGAAATACAACAATTAAATCAGGAAACTAAATTTGAGACTAATGAAAATCAAGGCACACACTGTTACAACAAAAGAGGAGAAACGCTACACCTACGAGTTTACTAGGAGCGATTGATTTTCTGGAATGTCTTCTAATCTAGTTAAAGTTTACAAATGATATAATTAAACATGCTAAGATTTGTCTTTAACATTAACAAATAATTAGGTATTTAATATCATTGAGTTAACAGCCAAATTACTTTTTCTTAGACATTTTTTATCACTGCTGGTTGTTTTACACTCCTCGTTGTTATAGTATGGCAATGACTGATTCGATAATGCTGGCCGGACTTTCTATAAAAACTAGCTTCCTGACGGCAAATACATAGAAAACGAGATACGAGCGCCCACCGCCATAGAGAGAAAAGCTGGTATATGCTAGACCGTACCGTCCATACCTAGTCCGAGCGAGCCAAGACAAGAGCTCATTACCCCAAACCCTAAGTCTTTTATAAAAAAAAAACATCAATTGCTGCCAACAGTAATGTGCGAATTAGAAGGGAAACCTGAATTCGCTGTATACTAGATCCAACGATTATATTATATACAGGTCATAGATTTCCATTTAGCACCAATGCTCCATACATAAGGTTACCAAAAGTTAAGCTGTACAAGGTAGCATAGCAAAGCTGTTATTTCTAACACTCCTACGATTATTACACATGTTACGGTTACTGGATGTTTTTATTCAATAGCATTAGGGTAATTACTTGCCGAAGATGCCTTACTGTGCGTGCGTGTCTATTAGCATCTATTTGTTTTACATGGAGGTGACATCGAGGTAGCGAGATAAACCGCAGACGCGAGGTATTGCAGTGGGGCATCTTCGGCATTTAATTACCATTACAGTCCTCGCGACGAGGCATTAAGTTTGAGCACACACACATGCTAGTTCAAACTGTCTGTAGGTATAGTTTTTGATCAATCTACTATCGCCGCCTCTTTGCGGGGTTGTTTCTGTTTGACTAGTTTCCAGCTCTTGTAAATATGCAATACATTAATATAGGATGACACAGACATCGACGCGCAAACTGTAACCATGAAATCAGCACATGATTCTAGTTCTATTCTACCCCCCAGCGTAGACATTTCTAGTCAATTATCAAAAGAAAAAATCGGCTGTTTAATAGAAAAGCGCAATTGACCTATGTGGTGGAAATGTGTGGAACAGCAATTTTTTTTTATACATCTGACGTACAATTTCAACGCAAGGGGTTCAGAATCATGTCGTCCTGAATCCATAGTAACAGGTAACGCGTCGATGTCCCTACCACGCGGTGTATTACTAAATCTTAAAGTATTTCTAAATCACAGTGGCGAACTTGCGGAAACTTTTTCTGAAAATAAAATGAAAATTAGTGTAAGTTTCTAATTGAAAATAAGTACATAAGTTCTGAAAAGTATTGCAACAGACAAGTCTTACCCGTAGTTTTAATTCTATTCTGTCAATCTCTCCGCCCAGCATATCTACAATATTTTCACCATGTTTCAGTAAGAATGCTTCAACGTCATCAATGGTTTTCACTTTTTTCATGTCCTGAAGAATAAGATTTACAATGAAATGACAATACGAGGTTCCGGACTAAAGGTTCTTCACAACCATAGCAAATATCGAGCTGTTTTGTTATTATACCTAAAAATATAAAAAAGGCTTAATGCATGTTTGTTTTTTATACTCATGTCATGTCATCATCGGTCATGCATATATTTTTTACAAATATAAAAAAAAATGCAATAATTTACCTTACCTACAGGTAAGGTAAATTTCCAGCAAATATGCAAATAAAAAATATAAATTATTCATAAGACGCAATATTCCATTGAGCTTAAAAATAGTATTTATCAAGATCAGACCCTCACCTCTATTAATGCGTTCAAGTCGTGTTTTTCTAAATATGACCTTGTCAGTGCTCTGCCGTCGAAATCAACTTCGGCCTGAAAAGGAAAGATTGGCGTTGTAAAAATGGGGTTATGACATCTATAAAATACAAATAAGAATAATATAACAACAGTATTTACCTTATATCTTATTAGATTACTGCCTATATCTATGCCCTTGACGTCGTGAATAGCTCTTATCATAAAATCTCGTTCCAAAACACTGTTTATTTCATCCAATTGCTCTTGGGGTATTGACCTGTTTGAAATTAAAATTGATATTAAAAAATAAATAATAATTTCCATATGCAGGGTCAAAATTAATTAGCTACCGAAACTTCGCAGACGTGATGGGTATCGATATTTGAACACGATAAAATAAAAAGTTTTAATGTTTTTTTTTTGGGGCAACGACCGCTTATAGGGATGTTACTTGAAATACTTATGAGTTGAGAAAATCTGTTTCTTTTTTGCTGTCTCGTATTTCAGGTGACTACAGTACCTGCGGTTGATGACCACAAACTCATCAGATTTTGTTTTTTCTTTTATTACGTTTATATATAGATACATATCACGTCTGTGGAGTTTCGCTAGCTAATTTAATTTGACCCTGTATATTACCACGATAAACCAATAATTACCTGCCAACCAGAGCTCCCACGTTCGTAAGAATGATAAAGGATGCGACTCCACCAAGTAAGGTTCCTACTAACAAGCAACCGACAGAATCATACAATGGGTTCCCGGTGTATTGTGATAAAGCCATACAGCCAGCGGCTATTATCACGCCTGCTACAGCTGCAGTGTCTTCCAACAGAACCACATTTACAGACGGATCTGAGCTACGCATTACTGAAATATAATATAAAGACAACTAAAAACCTAGAAAAGCAATTGTGTGAAGGACAAGATCAGATGGTAATTGTATGAAACTACCAGTCCGACGGTATCGTGTAGATATCGTGTCGTTATCGTCCAATGCGAAAACGGCCATCCAATGTCAAAAACTTGTAAAAAATTTAGGGAAATTAGACGTATTTTTTGGCAGATTAAGACAGTTATTAAAATTACGATAATTGCCCCATTATTATGTTTACTGATTACTTTGTTAAATAAATAAAAAATGATGTAGTTACAAGTATAGAAGTAAAAAGCTTACTGTATTCATATAATGACGTGTTGGCTTCCTTAGCGCCTTTCCGAATAGCATTTAAAGCTACCATCAAGGTAGCACCTTCAGACACGACAGCGCCACCAAGAACGAAATAGGCCTGAAAGTATGTATGTATATTAAAAAAAAAAGAGTTAAAAGCATTGGGAATCAAACGAGCTTATGTACCTGTTAAGCGAAGTCTTGATTCTAGTCTTATGAGCTTGCAATCTGAAGTATAATTGTAACATACACATAGTACTCCTTCACACATTGTTGACAAGCGTGTCCATTTAAAGAAAAATAAATTAATACATTTATTATTTAATATCGTCTTTTTTATCTTGGCAACACCACATGTCACTTGATTTATAGATCATACGATAAGAAACAAGCTCTGCCTTTTCTACAGAGTAGTTCCACATACTTACACTCGTTATGTTTTCCTGAAAGGTTAACATTGAATTAGGTCGACTAATTATTTCAGCTAGCTACTGGTGGGTGGATAATTATACTTCAGATTGCAGCTCATAAAATTAAAATCAGGACTTCGCTTAACAGATAAGCTCGTTTGATTCCCAATTTTATTACGCTGCAATCTGAAGTATAATTTTAACATACAGGTAGATGTTTAGCGTTTGCTGCCATAATTCATTGAATAGTATTAGTCATCAATTTGATTATTTTTAATTAACGTTACTTATGACGTATTTTCTTTAAAAATATTGTGCATTATACATGATAACTAAGTAAACAACATGGTGTCTGTTTCAATTGATGTATATTCTGAGTTGAGCTGCTGTGTGTGTTGTACTGTGAGAAGTGAAGTATTACCACTTATACCACCCTCATTTACTATCACACTTGCCACAATTTACAATTATATATTTTTTTAAATCTCAATAGTTGTCTTATTAGTTCGCAGAGTCATCATTAGAGTTAGAAGGGCAGCCAACATCTTCGTAGGTTTTCCTAAAGTTTGTTCTGTATCGGGTCAGGAAGATATTGTGATATTGAATACTTTTGAAAGATTCCATGATTGAGAATAACAGTTTCAGATCTCTCCGTAAATAGTTTAATTATGTGAGATGAAATGCATGAGTTACCAATAAGCTCATTATTAAGCTAAGGTTTCCTGAGAGTCCTAAGACTGCGATGGCCGCTACTTAGTGTCCGCAATTTACGGTCGAACTGGAACAAGTTATGAAAACAAGTTGGTGTTTCCTTAGAGAGCGTTTTTGACACCGAAAGTCAAACCCCACTGCCATCATTTCCATGACTGCCGTCGCTGCGGCCGTTATGTGGCTGCCACTGTTGTTGTAAGAAACCCAAGACTTTTTTGTTTGGGTGGGAAATCATCAAATGACCCCGCTCTGGGCTGAGCGGAAGGGCGTGTCAGACTTTTACTGACTAAAAGCCACCCGTGTTCCTTCAGTTGCCTGTGCCAGGGACCACGGTATCTCTTTCGAATAACCCGCAGCCCTGGCAGGCATCGGCCCTAGCAGACCCCGTCAGTTCGTGCTGACATCTCTTTGAGGCGCGCGTGGAACACAACGCGCCGGCATCGACCCGGACCTGGTCTTTATCGGGCGGCGAGCTGCCCATTGCTCGCCGTCCGCAAGCCCGCGCCCGCAAGCCCGCGCCTACGGTAGCCGGGAGTCGGCTGTTGACTCCCGTCCAGGGCGTCTCCTGCGGCGACTAGGGGTGTGAGAGCGCAGAGATTGCCTCTCCCTCACGCGCTCCGCCTTCTCCTTTGCGAGCATTACTGCTTCGCAGAATGAGGTATGCCATGCACTCTCGCTCCGTACCATGGCCTGGACCAGGGCCGGACGCGAGAGATCGCTGCCGCGAGAACACGGCGGTGCTTCGCCCAAGCCGGGCAGACCTCCACCGTATGCTCCACCGTTTCCTCCGGGCGATCCACACAGTGGTGACACCCTGGGGTTTCCTCCCGCCTTATTCTGAACAGGAATCTCCCGAAACAACCGTGTCCGGTGAGGACCTGCGTCAGGCGGAAGGTGAGCGCGCCGTGGCGCCTCTCTAGCCACTCCTCAAAGAGAGGACTTATCGCCGCAATTGTGGCGTGCCCAGCGCTGGGTTGCGACAATCGCACTCTCCATGCCGCTATGGGTTCCCGCCGGAACTCTGGCCGCCATACCGTGATTTCTCGCGACAGCGGAATTACGCCCCGGCGTTTTGCCTCCTCTCGCCACTCCCATATGTGGGCGAGGACTTTAGACTCCAGATCCCATTGCGGCAATCCGGCAAGGAGGCTCACCGCCTCAGCGTCAACCGTGCGGTATCCTCGGACTAGCCGGACAGCCATGACCCTTTGGGACGCATTCAACCGGCGGGCTGATCGCCGCCACAGGGAACGCGCCCATACCAGTGCCCCGTACAGGGCCATGGACCGCACGACCCCCGCATAGAGCCTCCGACAGGAGGCGTTTGGTCCCCCTAGATTGGGCAGGAGCCGCCTCAAGGCAGCCCCGGCCCGCTCCAGTCTGGGAGCCAAACGTTGGAAGTGCTCCACAAAGTTCCACCGGCTGTCGAGGACGAGTCCCAGGTACTTCATCGTCAGCACGACGCCGATGTGAACCCCTCCTGCCGTTATTTGTGAACCCGACAGTGGCGTGTCCCGAGGACCATGAAAGCACATGGCCTCAGACCTGCGCCAGGACCAGCGTGTCGTCAGCGAAACCACGCTGACGCCGCTAGGGAGGTCGGCGCGCAGCACCCAGTCGTACCCGATATCCCACAGATGCGGCCCCAGGACCGATCCCTGTGGGACACCGCACGACATCTCTCGCCGGTTCCACTCTCCCCGGTGACCAGGGTAGATGACGGCCCTGTCTGTCAAATAAGGCTCGACAATGCGACAGAGGTAGGTCGGCATCCGGTGTCACCGGAGTGCCTCCCTGATGAAACTCCAGGGCAGGGTATTGAAGGCATTGGCGATGTCTAGAGACACCGCCAAGACTACCCCACCCCGGGCCACAGCATCCCCCGTCGTGAGGCCCCGCACGCGCATGATGGCGTCCACCGTAGGGAAACTCAAGCCTTAGAAATGATATTAATTTTATTATGATTTTAATCTGGTGGTTGTGAACATTGGCAGATGATTTTTGTTGCATCTATAGAGATATGAGGAACAGGGTGTAAAGTTCACTCATCCTCCATAGAAAAGTGGGGATTTCTCCGACCAGACCGGTGTTGTATCTGGTGGGCTAATGTCCGACGATTGATGTCGAGAGGTTGTATAAATGCTAGTTTCACGGTAAACTCTGCTTGTGCGATGCAGGATTTTGCGCGACAGCAGCGTGATGAATACTTCGCATGTGGCGATGTAGATGCCGCCACATCATTCCCCTTCGGAGACCGGAGGTCAATAGTATCTTGCGATGCTTGCTAGGGACAGTTGAGGTTCTAGTGCACCGGAACCGGGTGCCGCATAGTTCACAGTTCACGGTGAGTCGGAACTGTTTGAGAAGATTCCCAAGTGAGTCGGGGTGGTTGTGGGAGGCCTCAGGATCTACATTTAATTTGTGGTCAGGACTATGAGTCCTGCTTCTGATGTGTGTATCAGCTTCCTGTTGAGATCGTTGATGAACGCCAGGGTTGCGTGAGCGTGAACCTGTTCTTGCTCAGATTTTTGCGTCTCAGGTTTGCGGTTTCTACTAACGATACACTTAATACACTTTCTATCACTTGGCATTTGTTGTTTTAGTAAACGTACCGTAAATTTTTTAAATGAATAATTTGTCGAGAAAGAATGTTTTCTTGTGATGTCGTGAACTCGCGAAATTAATTTAGAAAAGTAACTTTTGGTGTTGCCTAGACATGAACGTTATTAAATAATTAATTAGTATACAGGATGGCAGGGACATCGACGCGCAAATTGTAACTATGGATTCAACACATGAGTTTAGACCCCATAGCGTCGAAATTTTTCGTCGGTTATTAAAAATAAATATTGCTGTTCCTACATTTTGACCGCGTAGGTTTGCACTTTTCTATGAAACACATTTTTTTTTTTGATAACCGACATAAAATTTAGACGCTATGGGATCTAATCTAAGCTCATGTGCTAAATCCATGGTTACAGTTTGTGCGTCGATATCCCTGCCATCCTGTATAGATTTCTCTTTAAATGAACGTGTCTACAATGTGTGAAGAAGAACTACCTGTATGTTAAAATTCTACTACAGATAGCATAATCAGCCTATAATGTTCCCACTGCTGGGCCATAGGCCTCCTCTCTGTGAGAGGGAGTGGGCCGTAATCCACCACGCGGGCCCAGTGCTGTTTAGTAGATGTCACATGTCTTCGAATTTTTGGTTCTAGGACATGCCGGTTTCCTTACGATGTTTTCCTTCACCGTTTTGAGAGTAGAGGGAGAGGGAGAGGGTAGGCGCGTATTTCTGGATGTTATAGTGCGATTAAAAATATTGCACTCACCCAGAAAAAATCATGGAGGGGTTGGGGGTCCAAAATACCAGTAACTCCATGGTAGAAAGATAAGCCACATCCTACACAAAATATTCCAACGCCGGATATGAGGGAAGAGACATATCTCATGTTTGTATACCCATATGGATGAGCAGAATCTGCCATCTGAAAAGATAATAAAAAACATCTTAAAACCCGACATTATTCTGACTATACAGTAATATGAAAACGTGACACAAAAATATACAATTAAGGGGGATGCGCTAGGTAACCCGCGAAATTCAAAATTTCTTACTTTTTTTTGCAATTTGCAGGTCAGTGTCAGGTTGTATGTTGATTAAAATTTGATTCGCGAGTGTAACAAATATGACTTTACAGATTTATAATCGTTAAAATCATCAATACAACCCTCTAAGTTCATACAATCCTTTTGAATGACTATTTCATGAAATATCAATTTCGTGGGCTGACGCTTCCCCCTTAAGTAATAATAAGTACAGAAATAAACAACATACTTGGACAGATTTATGTATCCCATAGACAAGGATCAGCTGATTCACAGTATCCGCAAGAGAATGGATGCATTCCGAGAATAAACTGTGTGACCCAGTATAGAACCAAGCACAGAGTTTGAAAACAAAGTTACAGCCATTTCTGAAAATTAACACAAATATTATCTTTCAAGACCCTAGTTTGAATTAAATTTTATGAGTAGGTTTTTTCTATAACTTACATCCCTACAGCTGTAAGTACAACCCTCCCAGATCTAGTTCTTAATCCTAATTCTTCCACTCCGTGTTTAAGACGTTTGTGGCTCATTTCCCTCCTGTAATTTCTCAGTCGCCTTTTCACGGTAAACACATCTGTAAAATAATAGTTTTACTATTTTGCCTTCTAATGATAAGTAAGTTACAGTATCGCTTTGATTAAGTATACCATACGTAGAAGTTTTCGTACGTTTCCCTTCGAACTACAATATCGGCAGGGTCAACCTCATTTAAAGGTTTAAAGGGTAGTTTAAAAATAACATTTCGAACTTTATTATAGTCCTAGATTAGTATTTGGGTCAAGTTTCAAGTTCCTAAACCGAAGGAATGAGATTTTTCTTACAAACTTCAGAGTTACAGTTTTAAAATTCTCATTCCTTCGGTTATCGGAGGTATTCATTTATGCTCGTGACTGTACTTAGGTACAGTCACGAACATAAATAATACCTTACACTTACGCAAGATTCAAAAGCGATTCTCTCCTAAAGAATTGATCGATATTTCATGGTGTTACGAAAATAGTATTATCAAAACCATACTACTCGTATAATGGAAAGGATCTTTTCTCTAAGCCGCAATTTTTATTTTACGGGAAAAACGCTATTAAATTTTGTGTAAGGTAGATATTTATGCCCGTGACTGCACCTATTCCCCTTTTTCACAACAGCAGGGGTTGATTTCCGATAATTTATAACAAATTTAGAGTTTATCAAAGCGTGCAGTAAAATATTCCCTTGATAACCATTTTTCACGCAGTAAGAGGTTGTACGTCCACCCTTAACAGACGTCACGTAAGGCCGCAAAGTAATCAAGGGTGTGACGGTACATGAAAATATATGATAAGTTAAAGGAACCTACAGAGACCTACCAGCCTAACAGTCCCTACGACCCTAAGCCCTATAAGGCCTACAGCCCTAACCTATCATATACCTAGTACGTGATAAATAAATATATAAATAAGTTCAGAATGTCTGCAGAGGTTGATTTTAGAAAAATCCAAATCATCTAATTCTTATTATTTTATCAAGATCATTAATACCACGTTACAAATTATTCGAACCGCGTTATGATTTTTCCATACAAACACACCCGATATAAAGCCAATCAAATAAAAAAAAATTAAATCTGCGCCTCTTACGGACCGATGATTACAAATATTTTTTTCTGGCGACGTATCGTTCAGGCTTCGTCTTATGGTTGACTAAGAAATTTTAGTTCTTGCTTCTTTGTAAGAGTTCTCCAATCCCTCATACAACCATCTCAGGATTGATTTTGCACTAGCCCACTAGTCGTCGAAAATCAAGAAAAGTTGTAACTGAGGAAGCCCAGGCTGAGGTTCTACTGCGCATAATAATAAAAAAGAGTGAGTGAAAGAGTTCTAAAATCTGTTTTATTTATTTAACACTTCCAGCACACAAATGTACAGAGGCGGACTTAATGCCATAGGCTTTCTCTACCAGTCAACCTTTGAGTGATGCAGAGACAAACAGTGGTAGGTGCAATCATGAAAATTGAGGAATAAATATTATTTGTCTTACCCCATCAAGGCTGACTTAGATTTTTTTGTTCTAAGTTTTTCATTTTCACACACATCCTGAATTCTCACAATTCTTTCTTCTATGGTTTATTTTCACCACAAAGCCATATTTTTCAGAATAAAGTCAAAAGCCCTGGCAATGATTAAATCTAATTTGAAAAATATTGATATTTTACTAATAATGTTATTTAAATAATAATTACAACCCTGTAAATATTATAAATCCACAGAAATTATAAACTTTCAACCAATTGCGATAGCTAGAATAATTCAAGTTAAAAAAAAAGTTATAAAAAAAAAAATTAAATCAGGTTATCCCTTATCACAGGCAGTTGGATTAGTCAATAGAAAAGTTATAGTGTACAGTTCAAGATTTAAAACTAGAATTTAAATCATAAAAACGCCAACTAACTTTTGGAGGGTACTGTAAATAGACTATTACTTTATTTTACTACTTATTTACTTTATATTTTTATTAAGAGGGCTATCACAATTTTTCATGAATTTGAGTTTCAATAGAGTTTTGATGTGTGATTGTGCTTTAGATATAGCCACAATAAAAAAAAAAAATATGCCTGAGAAAGTTTGATCATTTCTCTTAGGAGTGTTTTAAATAAATATTTCAATTTGTTTACATAAGTCAGTAAAAACATTGTCTCTGCAAAGGATAAAATTTTACTTTTGGGTATCTTTTGATGCTTTGTTACACCGAAGATATAATAATTTAATCATTTATAAAAATGCCCTTGATACAACTGTATCTTCTACTCCGAAATGCTGAATTCAATTTATTACGTTTCATACAGTAATACACCGAAAATAACTCCGTAAAACAGAGAGTTACGGATAATTTTCCGTACGAAATTATATTTTTTATCTATGAATATATAATCTAAATTCAAACGAAAAGTATTTAATAATTAAGGTAACTATATTACATTAAGTACTTGAAAAAAATAATCTTTCTATTTAAAAGCAAAATAGTATTTTTAAACAATTGTTGATGTAATGCTGTAAATCTCGTGGTGTGTAGCTTTAGGCCGCGCCAAGCGCTTACCGAGGGAGGACGTATCGCTCGCTGCTGCCACTTTGTGCGCCACGTTCACGAAGAATATATGGCGCAACTACTCTTGATACAAGTGAGTTTTTATTATTTTTATTAGTTATGATGATCTAGTTGAAATGTAAATATATAAGTATTATCCTATGATATTCGAATGCAAATATGTTATAGATAACGTCCTCTTTTTTTTAATGATGGTTAAAAAGAAACATACGTAAATGTTATGGTTTTTAGTTTTCTTCTTTTTCTGAATTGTTTATTTAATCTAATCTCCAACTTAAATTTAATTAATTATTTTCAGACATAATTCATAATGATGGGAAAAATAGAAAAAATAAATAAAACATATGGTGCTGTCAAAATTAAAAAAAAAAGGTTTTGGCCGATAATTTGAAACGCGCTAGAGAAGCTTACCGGTAAGAATTTTTTTTAAATAAATTGATAAATGAATGAATGTACAATAACAAAAATGAAAAAATTATGATGATGATGCGAATGTAAAATACTCAAAATATTGCGTTAACAAATATTTACATAACAACATACGCTTATGTACTCTTCTCTATTTTGCTGTTGAAACTTCTTAATGTCGAGGAGTATCTTGTTATATTTTTATACGACTGCTCAAAAAAGGACTGTTCTGTTTCTTGGATACTTTTATGCATGTAAATATTTTGAGCGTACTTTTTTTTATTCCATTTCATCAAAAAATCATGTTTCCTATTTATAGGCAAAAAAAAGCTGAAATACAACAGGAGCAAGTAAGTTCGCCAAATGAAAATATTGATTCTGATTTGAAAAAGGTAAATTTTGCCCAACTTTATCGACATCATTTACTTTATGCGCTACTAATATTACTGCTATCACATAAAAATATAGGTACATTTCATCACATAATAATTTTCTTTTACATAAGAATGAAAGCACATTTGACCCAGCGACAGTTTTTACAGAGCATTCTGACAGAAATACACATAGCATGGTAATTTATTTCTTGTGATTTGTAATAGATACTATTTTTTTTTTTTGTAGTAGCAGGTATATTCTTCCTCCCCACGTACTCCAACTCAATGAAACGAAATTCAAATCTTACATAAAACTCACACTATGCAGCCAAGCATATTATACGTTGTGGGATTACATTGCTGACAAAAATTCTTGCCTAAACGCTGGTCCTGCTCCACAGGACGCATAAATAAATTGATTATACTACTATTTACTATTACTTTTGAAAATACTTCACACACGCCTACCCTACCTACATGCTGTTGGAGCTGCTGAAGATTTTAGAATACTATTTTTGCATTATATAAATTCAATCTCGTAGTATTGTATAATTGCATAGCACATATTATGTGAGTACTATAAAGCTACCATTTACTGGGTACGTCTTTCATTGACTTGAATGTGCCTTGGCGGCTGAGAGTATGTCATGCTCACTCTCATGTCTCTCTGATGGTGGCGCAGGTGTTGGATCATTTAGCTCCCTTCAAAATGGTTGAGCTGAATGGTGCTAATCTTTACGTCATGTTCGTGAACGGGCGCCGTCAGTAGGGACTGGTCAATTCTTTGCTGCCATGGCTTATTTTGATTTAATTTAATATTTGAATTGTTTTCTTTTTAACTTTTCATTACGGGCGCTTTTAACGTTCTGCATCGTTCTCACATGCATAATTTTTAACATGAATGATGTAACCAATACTTTGTAATATTATTGTGATTTAAAAGTGTCCATGGCGTTTCATGCCCGTTCTTCTCCATATGTACCTACTACGCTTTGGAATGGGCAACTAGCTTCATCTTTTTGACTGACCGACCCTTGACAATTCAAAAATCCCTGTAAATGGTTTAGTTGAAATAAATTGTTGGAGTTTGAGTTGAGTTTCTGTTTAGTCTTTGATTTTATTTGAAAGTTATACCCATCCATAAAATAGTAAGTTATCCCGAACGATACACATTTAAGGATTGCATCACCATAAACTATAAATAGTGAAGAAATCTTTAAATGTGAATATTTGATATAACTACCTACTGACCTACTCTTTTTTTAAAGTAGTATAAAATACTACTATCTAAACCGTGTAATAACATTATTCAACCTGTAGAAACAGCATCACATTGGATTAATTAATTTTTATAAATAATTACTAAAATGTCAACCTACCTGCTGAAAAAATTACCTTTAAAGAAACTTCGTAAAAAAAGCAGATATATAATATTTACAAAACATATTTTTATAAGTAGCAGTACTATTCCTTTCTTAGAGGCTGGCAACAGCTGCGATAAATGCTTACCATCAGGCAGGCTGCTAGCTAGTTTGTCACTTAGTTGTACTAATTTATAAAAAAAAACAAGTAAATTTGTATGACCCTATTGTAGCTCTATAGAGCCGTTCTAGGTGATAACATTCATCGCTACAAATAATATTACACGAACTATAATAACAAATAATTTATTTCGAAAACAAAGTGGCAGTCTCATGTTTGTTTGTTCCGCATAGCGGTTTGCGTGTGTGCGTAGCGTACTTCACTAGACGCATACGCGCGCGACCGCTGCCGCGCGCCGTCTTTACTTAAATCTGAGCATTTCTATTTTGTAAAAGCGCTCTTAAGGAAAAGCAAGAGAGAAGCCAAAAAATCTTATCAGCTTAAGGGTTATTTAGGAACATCAAATACTGGTCAGCTACTGGTCTGGTAGTCTGTCCTTGTTACAAGGAAAAGAAACCTCAAACCTCATCATAATATGAAGAAAAGCTCTTGGTATACCTTCCAAAACCACCAAACGACTCCCATGCTTAAAAATTACCTTGTTCATATCTTCTTCTGTCTAATTCCCTTCTCAAGAGTTCCTTTTCAAGTGCTTCCTTTGATCCCCATACCTAAAAAGGGTTTATAAAATGAGTTACTACAGTTTTTAGTGCATAGGTAAACATAATTATGAGTCTTAGGATATGTCTGAGGATAAATGTGCATCATTTTTTTCATGATGTACTCGCGCAATCAATCAAGTCACATTTATTCGTCATAGTTCATACAAACAATTGCATACTCACGAGACTATTGGTTTCAGTAGGAAACTCCACATACTGTATTAAGTACTGTACATATCATATTCCGCTTTTTTAATTTTGTACTGTCAATATCATCAACCATGCCATAAGGTTTACGCATATTGTTGTAACAAAATAGTTAAGGACATACCTCAAATGCTTTTGCTTCAACATCCCTACGATAATACACAGTTATGGGTGGTTCTGCTTCATACGGTGATCTTCTAAGAACTTTAGGTAATGACTCCAAATCAGTCTGCTTCAGTAAATATTCTGTCATTGCTCTCATTGGTGTTATAAAGTTACGCTCCGTGTAAGATGCAGAAAAATCAATAAGTAGCCTTTTTCTAACTGGAAAATTAAACACTTGTCAGTTGCAGGCTTACAGGCACTTGTATCATAACAAATAAAAATAAATAAATAATGCAGAAGGAACTGAAAATTATATTTGATACAACATTTAAAATAGATTATGTAATCTATCGTTTTTTGTTTTACTTGCGTCTGAATTTTTTTAAGGAAGGGGATAACATGAAACCCTATAAGCTAACTCATTTTCTAATTTTGTTTTTAAGTAGGTAGCAGCAATGTTGGGAAGGGAAATTAATTTGTGCAGTGGCATAAGTTACAAAAAATCATGACATAATAAACTATAAACAACCAGAATTTAAAACAAATCAGTATAATAAAAAATTAACCTGGTTTAGGTTCGGGTGCATCTGCTGGTTTATCTGGTGGTTTAGTTTTCTCAATTGTAACCTTAGTAACAACTTGGCTGTCATCAGTTTCAGTCTTAACTATGATGTCTCCAGTTACACTCTGTTTTATTATTTTATTTGCATTGTCACGGGCCGGTGATGCTTTTTCCGACTTTGACTGCAGGGCATTTTTTGATATGGGTTTATCCAACAGATACGCCGAAGTGTGCACACATCTCCATAGTTCTTTGCCTTCGTGGAAAATGCCTTGTCGAAATATCCTGGGTGCAGCAAAGCACAATGAATGCAAATATTTTATTTCAATAGAATGTCTACTTAGATTTCTATAGAAACACTTAGCGGCTACTGAAGGCAACATGATAGTTTGATACGAAAAGTCCAACCTTGAAGGTAATAATGTCACATAAATTTGAGAAAATCTAAAGCCCCTACAATTTTATGTTCAAATATATATTATATACTTAAAGTTTACGTTAGATTATCGTCTAACTACTAAAATTAACGTTAACATAGTTTTATTTTAGATAGGTATTTAATTCAGGAGTCGTCAGTAGCTGATGACATCAGACAGACAGATCAGATTTGAGATTCAGACCAGACAGATGACATGACCGACTGACAGTGACAGAACTGACAAATCACAGCAAAGATTACAGAAAATAAAATTGCACAAAACCGGCGTAATGATCCTCGAACGTTGATCCTTAGTAAGTTCATGTTGATATTTTGAAAAATACTCACTCAAAAGTATTTGTATTCTGTGCAACTCCGAGTCAGTTATTCTAAAATTAACATTTACGGTTTTTTTATGGTTGATTTATTGCTTTTTTGTTGGGTAAGGTTGGCAACACTGAACATGACAGCATCACACTGACTTTTAAATAGTTATCTGTGGCATCACAACAGAAGCTTTCAGAATTCAGCAAGCTCAAGCTGAGTCAAGCTCCCGTATTATTATTATACTCTTTGGAAGCTTTGTTGTCTTGATGATGTCGAAAGTTGATAATATTTTGTTGAAACCAGTAGAGATATAAATCAATAGTGACCAGTAACTGTTAGTGTGTAACTAGCTATTTAGTTTCATAAAGTTTTGTGAATTCTAGTCATTGTAAAATATAGTCTTTCGTAGCATTAAATTGATAAGGTATTTTGGTACCGAGTGTTAGGAATGACTTCGTTGTACTTAAATTATTAGTAAAATATTTCATTATTCATTCGTCATAGGCAAATACGCTTAGCTTGAATCTCTTTGGTTATAAGCAAAGATTTCAATCGATTTTACTTTAGGTTTTAAGTTAGATCCCATACCTAAATTTAAGAATTTGCATGACCAACTGAAATTGGTTTGATTGTTCGCTGATTGGTATCTTACATTTTCTTGAAAATGCCTAGAAAAAAATCGAACCTTTCGCCAAAAAGCAGGAATGCTAAAAGGCTAAGACTAGTTCGGTCTCAAGAATCAGAAGAAGATCGTGAAGCAAGAATAAATGGAGTGCGAGCACGGCACTTCAAGATTCGCGTATCAGAAACGCCTACCCAGCGTGAGTCTAGACTTGCAAAACAGCGTGCTATTGCGGCGGCTAATCGGTCACAGGAGAGCAAAGAGAAACGTGAAGCGCGGTTGTCGACACAGCGTGACCGCCGTAAACTGTTACGGGAATCCGAGACTTTAAAGGAACGACAATCAAGCTTATCTATGCAACGAACTCAGGCAGCAATTGTGCGTTCTCAAGAGAGCATCGAGAAACGCGAAGCGCGGTTATTGGCTACCCGAGAGCGCGTCACACAGTCAAACTCTGCACGCAAGTCTGAATCACGCTCAAATAGAATGGCGATAATTATCAGACACAGAGCGATCGAACGGTTATTTAGTGTCCGAAATAGAAAGAATAAGTAAGAATTTTCTAAAATAAATCGGAAGCTTTTTTAGAAATAATGAAGTTTTTTTTTTGCCCATATCTTGGTAAAATATCAGCAGAAGCACCCCCTCTTCACCAAGATAACACTTCAGCACACCGCCGCTGGACGAATAGTCGAGTGTACAAGTCCAGTAGTAGTTGTAGTAGTCCAGTAGTAGTAGTATTTTTTTACGGCACAGCAGGTACCTATTGTACGTCCATAACGTTTTTTTTTTTATTTTTGGTCTCGGGAGGAAAATCCTCATGGACATCTTCCGCCCTGGGGAAGGCAGAGGGGCATGCCGGACTCTTACCGGCTAAAAACCACCCCGGTGTTCCCTTCCTGTACCTATTGCCGGGGGTACGGGTATCGCTTGCGCATTCATCCGCGCCCCCGGCAGGTATTGGCCCACCAGATGATTGTAGGCGGGCCCCGTCAACCTCTGCGGCCGTCACCCAGTGGCCGTAGGAACTGACAGACGCCCCTAGTCTGTCGCCCGCAGGCCGCGCCCTATGGTGGCCGGAGATCGTCCGCCACGCTGCGACGCCCGGTGCGTCTGCTGCGGGCCAGGAGAGAGGTAACAGCTTCTCTCTCCCTTTCCGCCGCCTCCTTTGCCGACATTAAGTCCTCGCAAAAGGAGGCGACGGCCGTCCAGCCGCTCTCGCTCTCGACCATGCATGAAATGACGGCCGGAAGCGAGAGGTCGCCCGCAGCATCGACTGCCGCGACTAAGTCACGGCGCTGTACTGCCCAAGCTGGGCACTCCTCCAACGTGTGCAGCGCCGTGTCCTCGCGGCAATTGTAGGTACATACCTACTCACATTTTCTTTGCGATTAATGAACCCCTTTTTTTTTTTTTTTTTTTTTTTTCTGGGGGGAAATCATCAAATGACTCCTCCCGCTCTGGGCGGAGCAGAAGGGAGTGTCAGACTTTTACTGACTAAAACCCACCCGTGTTCCTTCAGTTGCCTGTGCCAGGGGCCACGGTATCTCTTTCGAACAACCCGCAGCCCCGGCGGCATCGGCCCTAGCGGACCCCGTCAGTTCGTGCTGACAGCTCTTTGAGGCGCGCGTGGAACACAACGCACCGTCGACCCGGGCCTGGTCCTTACCGGGCGGCAAGCTGCCCATAGCTCGCCGCCCGCAAGCCCGCGCCTACGGTGGCCGGGAGTCGGCTGTTGACTCCCGTCCAGGGCGTCTCCTGCGGCGGCTAGGAGCGCGAGGGTGCAGCGATTGCCTCTCCCTCGCGCGCTCCGCCTCCTCCTTCGCGAGCATTACTGCTTCGCAGAAGGAGGTGACGGCCTCCCATTCACTCTCGCTCCGGACCATGGCCTGTATGAGGGCCGGACGCGAGAGGTCGCCGCCGCCGATCGCCGCCAAGAGGACACGGCGGGGTCCCGCCCAAGCCGGGCAGACCTCCACCGTATGCTCCACCGTGTCCTCCGGGCGATCCCCACAGTGGTGACACCCTGGCGTTTCCTCCCGCTTTATCCTGAACAGGAACCTCCCGAAACAACCGTGTCCGGTGAGGACCTGCGTCAGGCGGAAGGTGAGGGCGCCGTGGCGCCTCTCTAGCCACTCCTCAAAGAGGGGACTTATCGCCGCAATTGTGGCGTGCCCAGCGCTGGGTTGCGACAATCGCACTCTCCATGCCGCTATGAGATCCCGCCGGAGCTCTGTCCGCTGTGCCGTGATTTCTCGCGGCAGCGGAGCAACGCCCCGGCGTTTTGCCTCCTCTCGCCACTCCCATATGTGGGCGAGGACTTTGGCCTCCAGATCCCATTGCGGCAATCCGGCAAGGAGGCTCGCCGCCTCAGCGGAGACCGTGCGGTATCCTCGAATGAGCCGGACAGCCATGACCCTTTGGGACGCGATCAACCGGCGGGCTGGTCGCCGCCTCAAAGATCGCGCCCATACCGGTGCCCCGTAAAGGGCCATGGCCCGCACGACCCCCGCATAGAGCCTCCGGCAGGAGGCGTTTGGTCCCCCTAGATTGGGAAGGAGCCGCCTCAAGGCAGCCCCGGCCCGCTCCAGTCTGGGAGCCAAACGTCGGAAGTGCTCCACGAAATTCCACCGGCTGTCGAGGACGAGTCCCAGGTACTTCATCGTCAGCTCGACGCCGATGTGAACCCCTCCCGCCGTTATTTGAGAACCCGACGGTGGCGCGTCCCGAGGACCATGAAAACACATGGCCTCAGATTTGTGCAATGCCACCTCGAGTCCCAATTGCCGGATCCTCTCGACGATTGTCGCAACCCCGCGTGTCGCTGTTTCGGCCGCCGCCTGGTGCGACCTCCCCTGCGCCAGGACCAGCGTGTCGTCAGCGTAGCAAACTACGCTGACGCCATCAAGGAGGTCGGCGCGCAGCACCCAGTCGTACCCGATATCCCACAGATGCGGCCCTAGGACCGATCCCTGTGGGACACCGCACGACATCTCTCGCCGGTTCCACTCTCCCCGGATTAATGAACCCCTTACCCGACCAGGCACCTTCCATACATAGGTAAACATTCACAAAATTCCATTGAAATCGGTTGAGTGATTTCGGAGACTAGCGCGTACGAACATAGTGACGTGACTTTTATACATATATTATGATGACCAAAAATCAAAGTGAAACTTCGCGGAATTGACATTACAAACCTAGAAGAGACAGTGACTGCATTCGAAAAGGTAACACCTCCAGGCTGCCTTTCTTACCAGAATCCTCCATTTTCTTTTTAATGGAGGAGTGGTGAATGGTATACCTTCTCCAAGCGACACATTGCTGTTAAACACAACTATACGAATAATAATAAAAACCGTTTAACTATCAGAGTGTATATTTTGTGATACTCATTTGATAAAGTAAGTCTTTTATCTTTATAATTAATGAAATAATAAAATCAACATTTTAATGTAAGATACTATAATTAGTATAAAATATAACAATTCCATTTAACTTACATGCTTGATATTTGGACACGATACTAAAATGACTAAATTAAAAAACTCTCGTATCATTATGGACTATAATTAACATTATAATGTTACAAGCTTCGGGTTCGTGACAATAAAAACTGCCAATATAATTACCAAAAATTACACTTTAATTGAACAACACTAATAACAACTTAAACACACTAATTAAAAAACACAATTGCACTTAAGTCGCACTTGAAGATCGCTTTCGATGTATTCGCCTGAATCGTTGATCCAACTCTGACTCGGTCGTTTTTTTTTTATTTTTATAATTGGCATCTCGTAGTTGACCTTGAGAGGTCGCGACTACTTAACCGGAAATCTTAAAGCCTCCAGCCAGGGGTAAAACTAATTAAAACTAGGCGACTGCACGGTAAGGGCACTCCCTGTGGGGTACGAACATCGGCTTAGGGCGTCGCTGGGAGATCTGAGATCAGAGGCTGGATCGAAATAATATTATTATTGCTTTGATGAGCACGGCGTTTCCTAGGACTATCTCTGAGAAGAAAGGCCGAAACAAACTCAGGGGTCACAGTCGGGGAATTTAAAGCTCAGCTACGGCGCGGGCTGGCACTTCAGCGGGCAAGGGTCGGGGGGGAGAATTTACTTGGGGGCGTCGCGAGGGACCTCGGCGGCGAGGTCGGAATGTCGGTTTTTTGTTTTTGTACACTGTACTGGTGGCCCTATTGCTCTCTTGGAGGAGGGTTATGGGGTCATCGGGGTCAGTGAGAACGTGGCTCGGAAGGCGAAGTTTATTGATTTTAGACGGGGTATAACTAGCGGCCTTGACAACCAGAGGGTTGCGATGATTGGCGGCTGTGTCAAAGAAACGCTTGGAAAGGCGTTTCATGAACTGTTGGATAGTGGGGAGGTTTGAGGTCAACATGGAGGATCTCGTTTCGAACGAACCAAGGCGAGTTTGTGGCCTTACGGAGGAAGCGGTTTTGGAGGGTCTGCATCCTATGGATATGACGGGGCTTTGCATATGCGAAGACTACGCAAGCGTATGTCATTATTGGACGTATGCACCCTGTGTACAAGCGCATTTTGCACTTAAGTGACAGCTTACTGCGTGTATTGGGACGGAGTGGAGACAGCTGAGAGCGAAAACGGCGCGCGAACGGACCGTTTTTATGTGCTCTGAGAAGGTGAGGTTCTGGTCCAGGATAACACCTAGGTACTTGGCTTGCTTTTCCCAAAGGATCGGCTTGCCGAACATGGTGATAGGTGGAGGGGGGGTGGAGTCTAGGTTTCGAGTAGAGGACCGCTTGACTCTTGTCGGGATTGACTTCTATTCGCCATTTCCTAAACCAAGCAGCCAGTTTATTGACTGCGGTTTGGTAGACGAAGCCGTAGTTGAATATGGCTGCGGCCAGTGTAATAGATGGCTGTGTCGTCTGCGAACAGACCCAATTGGGACTTAGCATCTTTAGGGATGTCGCTAGTGAACAGCGTATATAAGAGTGGGGCGAGTACAGAGCCCTGGGGGACTCCTGCTCTGATGGGGCGAGGGGACGAGAGCGCTCCTTCGATTTTGTAGCGGAAGGTGCGGTTCAACAGAAAGTCTCATAGGATGACAACGAGCAGGTCTGGCACACCGAGTTGGTACAGCTTGCATAATAAGCCGTTGTGCAAAACTTTGTCGAAAGCTTTCGCTATGTCGAAGTAGATAACACCTGTCATCATACCGCGTAGGAATTCTATGTGGATTTGTTCGGTGATACGGTGGACTTGCTGAACACAAGAGTGCTGGGTTCGAAAACCGAATTGCTCATCGGGAATGAGGCCCTTTGTTTCGGCATAGACCCTGAGACGCTTATAAATAAGCCTCTCGTAGATCTTTCCAAGGACTTTGAGCAGACTTATGGGACGATAACTCGTCGGTTCAGACCTGGGCTTTCCGGGCTTATGGATGCCAATGACAGTGGTTTCTTTCCACGATTGTGGGAAAATGTTGTTGCCCATAGTGCCATTGAAGATGGAGGCCAGTAGCAATATTAGAGGAGCAGGAAGGAGCTGGATCACTTTATTGGTGATCCCGTCTGATCCGGGGGCCTTTCTGGGTTTGAGACCTTTGATGATATCCTGCACTTCGTCTGGAGTGACGGGAGGCAGAGGATTATCAGGGCCTTCGACGGGCGGGAGGGAGGCTCTACGTTCGACTTCCGCATCGACCTCCAAGAGGTGAGCTTAGTCTACTGGTTGAGTGCTGGGTGAGCATTGAGCTTCGAGGCTGACGGCCAGGCACTCCGCCTTTTCGTCGTCTTCGAAAGCGATGGTTTTGTCAGGACGTCCGTCCTGACAAAACCATCGCTTTCGGGGGTGGTACGGTGACTACTTCGCGGGATTTTAGTTTCCTTTGAAGGTCCCAGAAGGCCTGATGGGTGGGTTCTAGTTCGCTTAGCAGCTTGTCCCAGCTGGCTTCACGCAGCTCCGATAAACGTTTTCTTACAGAGCACTGTAAGTAACGCATATGGGCTTTGTTAGCTTCGCAGGGAAAGTTGCTGTATGCACGGACAGCCTCGTTCTTCTCATTCAACAGTTCACGCACGTCGTCTGGCAACTTCCAGCGATGGTCATCCGTCGCTGGAACTTCCCTAGAACAATCGTTCAGGACTGACTGTACGTATTCCGTGAATGAGTCGATCGCTGCCTGTTCGCAATTGTAGGGCTGCAGTGGTAGGGCTTAAGGAAAGTCTCTTGGACGAGGAAGATGTCGATTTAATGATAGCGTAGGAAGGTGGCGATCTCGGCTTTCTGTGGCTGGAGGCCGTTGGCATTGAAGGATGCCAACTTGAGGGATCGGGGTTTCGTTCGCGTTGTGATTCGTTTATCCATTACGATTTTGTAATAAAGGCAGTTAGGGCTTGCGTAATCTCAGGATACGCGTTGTAGATCGCCTGGATGCGAAAGAGATCGCCGGAGGCCTTAGCGGCGGTGATCTTTTGTGCCATTTGCTTGGCACGGGGAGTAAGAAAGGTCAGGAAGGTGCTGCTGATCACGTTGAAGGGATCAAGACCTGCTGACTGGGTGGAGGTGCTGGGAGGGGGGGGGAACTAAAGCGGCGGGAGCGGCTTAGGAGCGAGGGTGGGAGCCTTAGCCGCCAAAAATGCTTGTAGCGGGCAGAGGCGGCAGATCGCTGGGAGAGCGGGGAAAGCTCTCTGGTGATTCAGCTGATTCCAGGGACTAGGCCTTTGGGGGCTTACTCGCTCGGGGAGCTGAGCCGAGGGATTTTGGAGCGGAGATTCCCTTTGTTGGCGGGCGTCCGCACGCTTGGCCAACTTAGGGGAGGACGACTTAGGGGCCTTTGGGCAGCCACGGTAATTGGCTGGGTGCCCGGTTTCACCGCACAGAACGCAGCTTGGGGGTTCCTTGGAAAGGGAACGGTCTTTGGGACGGGGGCAGTCAGACGTGCCATGCTCGCCCAGGCACTTGACGCACCTGGGTTTGGCATGGCAATGTGCCTGGGAGTGGCCGTAGAGCTGGCAACGGTGGCATTACCCTACGATGCCGCTCTTTCGGGGTTTCTCAATGACCAGGCATGTGAGACCACAGATGGGCTTGATTTAAAAAATCGGGTGATAAGTTTGCCCCTCTACAGGGGGACAGACCACGAGGATCATGTCGAAGGCGACTTGACCTCTGGCTCGGTGAATCCGGTGGACGTTGGACACAGGGATATTCTGTGCCTCGTGGTCCGCCTTGATGTCCGTGACGGGGATCTCTTTGGGGACCCTGCGGATCACCACTCTGGTTTGGCGTTCCTCCGGAAGGGAGTATTTGTGGAAGGACACACCTCTTTCTCGGAGTAAGCGGGTAAGTTCCCTGTAGTCTTTCGACGTAGGGATTGTCACCTTAATACCCTGCTGGGTCGATTTGGCGCTAGTGAACCCGATTTTTCGGTCGGTGCACCATTTGGAGACGTCCGTCCATTTCCCTTTGTCCTGGATGAACACAGGGGGTGGAGGGGGAACTTACTTTGGGGCGGAAGTAGTGAGGCCGGCGCTGTGGCTAGCGGTCGGGGTGGGTCTGACTCGGTCGTTTTATTTTTATTTTTATAAACGGCATTTCATAGTTGACCTTGAGAGGTCGTGACTACTTAACCGGAATGTCCTGTGGTTGCCTTAAGAGAAATCTTAAAGCCTCCAGCCAGGGCTTAAAACTTAGTCTGACTCGGTCGTGGCTAATCGTGGCCTTATATAGTGCCGCAGATATTTCTAGAACCTTCTATTGTAGAAACATCTAGAAGGTTCGAGTACATGCCGGCCCCGACTGACCAGATGTCGATAGTTCTAGCATCGAAATTTCTAGAAGGATCTATTAGTTCTGCTACTCGATACTAGATTGTGCTAGTGGTAAATTAGTTCTACTACTCGATACTAGATGGCGCTAGTGGTAACTATTGTCACCATGTACCACGCGCAACAATAATAATCCAAATTCAATGTAGTATACTTTAATATTATAATGTGGTATTATAAAATTATTCTGTTATTGGATGACAACTTTAGCGACAGTTCATCCGCAGAAAGGGTGTTGAATTAAGCAATGGTTTTGAATTACTTTCATTATACGTTTTATACATGAAAACAGAGAAATAACTATTTCAATACATACCAACTAAAAGTTCGTAATGCTAGTACTACTTTATGCACCAATTCTAACTTATAAATATTATTATATATGTCGGAGTCATTCGTTTGACTATTCGGAACGCTAGCGCCATCTCGTGGCGCTAGACAGCGTCTAGCCTGAGTTCGTGGAGGTGGACGAGAGCGACAGCTACAAAAACGGTGTGAGCAGAGCTCTCGGGATCATCGAAACATTGGACATCGTACGAACAACATGTGTTTAGAAACTGTCTGCGTTCCGTATCGTTGAATGTGTACCTACAGTGTGTGAATCGCTAGTGTGACTAACTTGTTCGTAAATTGTAATCTGATTTGAACTGCAAACAGTTTTTCTATTGTTCTATAACCAACACTACCCATAGTACGCCCAACAGTAATTAAAATATGCTTGATGTTAACGAGAGATACATACCTTCTCCGACATATACAGGGTGACTGGAAAATAGTGGCGGAGCCGTTAAGGGGAGGTAGTCTAGGGTTATTCCGACAGATATCACTATGAGACCTACCGTCCTTACTTAACCCTTTCCAAGATATTCCTACTTAAAGAGTGTAACCCAAAAATTCGTACAAAAAATTTTCAAATAATAATAAATCCTAAAAAAAAAGTGATTTTGGCCTACTTTTTTTTGCTTTGCAACAAAGATATTCTAAATAAGTAATATTAATTGTTAAATTTCCGCAACTGTCATTATTTTATGCAAAAACTGCTAACCAAAAACGGAAAATGTAAAATAAATACTTTGATGGCTGATAAAACATCAATTTTCTTTAAAAAGTCACCCTTTATTATTACGTACAAAATTATTAAAAAACTTCTACGTTTCGTTCCCTTTCAAATGAGATATTAAAATCCAAAATCGGTTAAGGAACCATCAAGATAAGACTAATAATAAAAATGAAAGAAAAAACCAAACTACTGAAGAATAAAAATCTATTGAATAAAAAACTGTCTACAGTTCATTTTCGAAGTGCCCACCATTATTTCTAATACAAGCTCGTGCTCTTTTTACGACACCCGTTTTTACAACCCTTGAGTCTGTAAGCTCCCTTTGTATTTCCTGCGCTGCGTTGATTATTCTGTTGCGCAAGTCTTCAACGTTTGGTACAGGGACGTCAGTGGCATAAACCAAAGTTTTCATTCGATCCCACACGAAGAAGTCCATGGGTGTGAGGTCGGGGCTACGTGCCGGCGATGGTATTGGACCACCTCTACCTATCCATCGGTCGGGGAAGTGTTGGTCTAGCCAACTTCTCACAGCTAGCCTAAAATGGGCCGGACAGCCATCATGCATGAATATCATGTTTTGCCTCGTTTCTAGCGGCACATCTCCCATTAATTATGCGTTATCATCCAAGCATACGTTTTCCATCCATAAAAACTTTCACGTTTATAAAATTAATAAGTAATACTATATAATATTATATATATTATAATACATATAACATAATACGGGTGAAACCGCGGGGCGCAACTAGTAATATTATAAATGCGAAAGTAAGTTTGTTTCTTACCTTTTCACGCCTAAACCACTGAACCGATCATCCTGAAATTGTGCATATACGTCGTCGTGCTATACAGAAACGGATATAAGGTACCATTCACCCCGAAAAAATGTGCCGTACCCGAGGAAAACAACAATAACGTTATTACTGTTACGCGCTTCGGGTTCGTGACAGTAAAAGCTGCCGATAAAAATTACCAAAACTTACACTTTAATTAAACAACACTAGTAACAACTCAAACACACTAATTATCAAACACAATCGCTCTTAATTCGCACTTGAAAATCGCTTTCGATGTATCCACATGTGTCGCTGACCCAAGTCTGACTGCTCGATTTTTTTTTTTATAAATGGCATCTCGTAGTTGACCTAGAGAGGTCGTGACTACTCAACCCGACTATCCTGTGGTTGCCTTAAGAGAAAAATAGAAAAAAAAACGAAGAAGAGAAATTTTAAAGCCTCCAGCCAGGGCTTAAAACTAAGTTATACTAGGCGACTGCACGCTAAGGGCACCCCCTGTGGGGTACGAACCTCGGCTTAGGGCGTCGCTGGCGGCAGCAAGGGGACAGGCTGGATCGAAATAATATTATTATTGATTTGATGGGCACGGCGTTTCCTAGGACTATCTCTGACAAGAAAGGCCGAAACAAACTCAGAGGTCACAGTCGGGGGATTTAAAGCTACAGGCGGCGCGGGCTGGCACTTCAGCGGGCAAGGGTCGGGGGGGGGAGAATTCACTTGGGGGCATCGCGAGGGAGCTCGGCGGCGAGGTCGGAATGTCGGTAATTTGTTTTTGTGTACTGTACTGGTTGCCCTATCGCTCTCCTGTAGGAGGGTTATGGGGTCATCGGGGTCATTGAGAACATGCCTTGGACGGCGAAGTTTACTCATTTTAGAGCCGCGACAACCAGAGGGTTGCGATGATTGGCGGCTGTGTCAAAGAAACGCTCGGAGAGGCGTTTTATGAACTGTTGGATAGTGGGGATCTTGAGATCAATATGGAGGATCTCGTTGCGAACGAACCGAGGGGAGTTTGTGGCCTTGCGGAGGAAGCGGTTCTGAAGGGCTTGCATCCTATGGATGTGGCGGGGCTTTGCGTGAGCGAAGACTACGCAAGCGTAACTCATTATGGGACGGATGCACGCTGTATACCTAGTCTTGCCATAAATATTGTCGCGAAGAAAAACATTTTTTTTTATTGCAAATAATATTTATTACTTTTACAGTGTGTGAGTTTAAACGTTGACAAACAGTCTTTTAAACGTTGAGGCCAGTTATCAATAGAAGCACGCACTCTTTCCAAGGGAAAATTTTTCACTGCCAATCGTATGGATTGTTTTAGGGACTCCAAATTATCATGGCGTTTAGAGCAAGCCGTACTCTCTAAAACTGACCATATATCATAATCCAGCGGATTAAGATCGGGACTAGACGACGCCAGTCTTCAGCTCTGATGAAGTCCGAAACGTTCACTTCCAACCAAGACTACGTGGACCGAGCTTTATGACCCGGCGCCGAGTCTTGTTGGAAGGACCATACTTGGTTATTGAACATGGTGTTGTTAAGGGGCTTAACTACCTTCTCAAGAATGGTATTTTGATACACTTGTGCCGATGTTTTGATACCTTTTTCACAAAAATATCGCTCAGTCACTCCTTCATATCTAACACCCCACCAAACCATCACTGAAGTCAGATAATGCCCACGTTGCACTCTGTCGACTAATTGCGAAGCTTCCTTAGAGCTTTTGTCATTTTGTTTGTTAAAATGTTGCTCAATTGTAAAGATTTTCTCATCCGTAAACAAAATTTTTCTGTGACCTCCCTTTGCGTACCGCTTCAGTAGTTGTTTCGATTTTACCACCGTATTCTTTTTTAAATTATCAGTTAAAAAATGACCAGTGCGTCTCTTATAGGCTGCAATTCCTAAGTCATCTTTTAAAATACGCGACATGGTTCAGGGTGCTATCTTCATCTCCCGAGATAAAATCTTTTGCTTTCGGACAGGATTTCTTCGAATGCTTTCCCTTACTGCTTTGACCACCTTTTTCGTACGAACACTACGTGGACGGCCAGATCTTTTTCTGTCACAAACAGAGGAGGTCTCATTGTACCTATTAATAGCGCGGTACACAAACATTTGACTAATACCAAGCGTATGGAGAGTTTTAAAAATTGCATGTGACTCCATACCAACTTTGTTAATGCAATCACAGCGATTTGGTTCTCTTTAATATCCCACTCTATTTTAATATCGCAAACTATTGTACAATGTATTGGCGCCAAAATTAGAAAACACAATAAACAATCGTATAAAAATGACAGATTCCAAATTGAAATGTAATATCTTTCTTAATTTTAATTGTAACAGTATTTATGGCCAGACTGTGTACAAGCGCATTTTGCACTTGAGTGACAGCTTGCTGCGTTCATTGAGGACGGAGTGGAGACAACCGAGAGCGAAAGCGGCGCGCGAACGGACCTTCCTTATGTGCTCTGAGAAGGTGAGGTTCTGGTCCAGGATAACACCTAGGTACTTGGCTTGCTTTTCCCAAGGGATCGGCTTGCCGAACATGGTGATAGGTGGAGGGGGGGTGGGTTTGAGTCTAGGTTTCGAGTAGAGGACCGCTTGACTCTTGTCGGGATTGACTTCATTCGCCATTTCCTAAACGAAGCAGCCAGTTTATTGACTGCGGTTTGGTAGACGAAGACGTAGTTGGATATGGCTGCGGCCGGTGTAATAAATGGCTGTGTCGACTGCGAACAGAGCCAGTTGGGTCTTAGGATCTTTAGGGATGTCGCTAGTGAACAGCGTGAATAAGAGTGGGGCGAGTACAGAGCCCTGGGGGACTCCTGGTCTGATGGGGTGGGGGGATGAGAGCGCTCCTTCGATCTTGTAGCGGAAGGTGCGGTTCGACAGAAAGTCTCGTAGGATGACAACGAGCCGGTCTGGCACACCGAGTTGGTCCAGCTTGTATAATAAGCCGTTGTGCCAGACTTTGTCATACCGCGCAGGAATCCTGAGTGGATCTGTTCGGTGATGCGGTGGACTTGTTGAACACAAGAGTGTTGGGTTCGAAAACCAAATTGCTCATCAGGAAAGAGGCCCTTTATTTCGGCATAGACCCTGAGACGCTTATAAATAAGCCTCTCGTCGATCTTACCGAGGACTTTGAGCAGACTGATGGGATGGTAACTCGTCGGTTCAGACCTGGGCTTTCCGGGCTTATGGATGCTAATGACGGTGGCTTCTTTCCACGATTGTGGGAAAATGTTGTTGCCCATGGCGCCATTGAAGATGGTGGCCAGTAGCAATATTAGAGGGGCAGGTAGGAGCTGGATCACTTTGTTGGTGATCCCGTCCGAACCGGGGGCCTTTCTGGGTATGAGACCTTTGATGATATCCTGCACTTCGTCTGGAGTGACGGGAGGCAGAGGATTATCAGGGTCTTCGACGGGCGGGAGGGAGGCTCGACGTTCGACTTCCGCGTCGACCTCTAAGAGGTGAGCTTGGTCTACTGGTTGAGTGCTAGGTGAGTCTGACTGGTCGCGGCTAATTCCGGCCTTATATAGAGCCGCAGATAGTTCCAGAACCTTCTATTGTAGATACATCTAGAATGTTCGAGTACATACCGGCCCCGACTGACCAGAAGGCCAATTCTCGTAATTTAAAACGATCAAAATCTAGTCGCAGTCTCATCTCAGCGACAAACAAATGTCAAAAACTTGTCAAAATGTAGGGAAATTCGAGGTTTTTCTGACAGATTGAGACTGAGATCAGACTGTGAACGTTCTTAAAATTACGAGAGTGCCCCTCTGATGTCGATAGTTTTAGTATCGAAATTTCTAGAAGGATCAATTAGTTCTACTACTTCATACTAGATGGCGCTGTGGGTAACTAATGTCATCATGTATCAGGCATTAATAGTGGCGCGGAATATTATGATAATAGATGGCGCCACGTGTCTTTTGAATCATGAGTATATCAAGAAATTTCATGCGGGCAATAGCTAGTATTGTAATAATTTACCCCATTCATTCAAACCAGGTTAAACCTGGGTGTTATCTGTAAAATGCATGTATGTGGAATCTAAGGGCTTAAAGAAGGAGATTATCACAGCTTTACACCCATAGCTCTAACTTTTATTAAAAGAGTACTCCGCCACCTGCAAGTGAAAGAGTTTTTCCTAAGGTTTTTTCATTACGTGATCACAAAACAGTTGCACAAATGTTTACCTTTTCAACCTCATGCGAGCACCAAGTTCGTTGTAGCTGTTGTAGGATCATCACCCGTTGCGTGGTTTAAAAGAATAACGCGGTCAGACAGACAGACACGAAACGCAACTTTGATTTATAATGTATGTATAGATACTGTAATTTTGTTCCTAGCCATCTGTGGAACAGTCGGAAGAATTAATTATGTGAAATGGAAGCCAGTTTGAAAGGGAACTCTTTTGATGAAACTGCAGACCTTGGCAGACGAGTCGAGATAGTTTTCGTGAAGAAAAAATAAAAGTGAGTATTTTGTGAAACTTGGAATCTTCTACAACACTAGTTCCTGCAACAAAATTTTCATAAGAAAACGAGTCGACTGTATCTAAGTTTTACGTATAGCACACTTTCTCCCCAAAGAAAATATTAACTTGGGACGTCGGGCAGGTAGCTGCTGTCCTCTCTAAGTAGCACAGTTGGAAAAGATCAACATGTTGGCAACACATTCTCGCTCTTTGTTTTGTCCTGAACAAACTCAATTAAGTGCCCTTTGCCTTTGAAATATTTATTTTGTGTGCACGTTCTTTCGGGCTGTAGTGTAGGTACAGCACAGAACATATATATTAGGGGTTAAAGTATGAAATTGCCGATTTGTACTGAAAACTTGAAATTCGTTTTTTTTTTTTTTAATTTAACATATTTATTTAATCAAAATAATTACCATTATTATCTATACATTGCTGCCATCTAATAGGAAGGTCATTTATGCCTTTGCGATAGAACACTCGTGATCTAGATTCGACAAACTGTGTAAAAGCATTTTGTACTGCCTCCTGAGAAGAAAACTTTTTATCACGTAGAAAATTGTCCAAATCACGAAAAAAATGGTAGTCCGTTGGAGCAAGGTCTGGCGAATACGGAGGGTGACGAATGGTTTCTAATTGCAGTTCCTGTAGAGTTAAAACGGTTTCTCGTGCTGTATGAGGTCTCGCGTTATCGTGGAGCAATAATGGTGAAGATCGATTCATGAGTCGGGGCTGTTTCACTGCTAGTTTTGCTATCATTGTTCGGAGTTCGGCACAGTAGACATCTGCCGTTATTGCTCGACCAGATCGGAGAAAGCTATAGTGAATAACACCATGCTGAGAACACCAGTTACCATTACCTTTTTATTGGTAAGCTTTGCTTTTCCATCACGAAAACGTTTAAACCAAAATCGCACAGTGCGTTCATTAGCAGTCCCCTCTCCAAACGCAACATTGATATTGCGAGCTGTTTCTGCCGCGTTAGTTCCGCGTCGGAACTTGTATTCAAAATTAACTCGAATTTTCGAAGTACCTTATCCATCTTTCTTGTTCAGGCTGAATAAAAAAAACAACTGAAAGTCGATAATCGGATATTGCACATTTTTTAAAAGAAGAACTTCATAGGTACCATGTGAAAAACGTTTCACTCAAAAATATCAAACCATGAAGGTTCTATGTCCATTCGAAGTACCTATTACAATGAAACGGCAATTTCATACTTTAACCCCTATTATTATACCCTAAAGGGAGGTACACAATAACAACACATTACAACTATTAAATTATAGGAATGGTGTAGAATTGGCCATCATAGACATAGAATTATTCTCTATGGATATAGATAGCGTCAACTTCAAATTCAAAATTACCTGTGGTCATTGTAAGTTGATTAGACGCTTCCCCAAGATTTCGCCAATGAAAAAACTGCTGCTTATTAAATAAAACCTGACCAGGTGTTACAAAATCATTTAGTGAGCAGATAGTTTGATTTGTTTTGTTTACTGTGCAGTAACTCTGATCTATCACTCCCTACATCACAAATAACAAGTCTGGAAAATGCCGGCGAGCAACATCGGATCATACTTGCAGAACGCTAGAAATAGTTTCGACGCCGTGCGACCCGCCCCAATTTATACTGATGCCAATCAATCAATAGGCCAATGTCAGAATGTGCATATATCCACAAATTGCTACTATGGCTATCAAGACCTGAAAAAGCCTGAAAACAACCACGTTGACACTGATTGCGAAATGGTCGAATTAGAATTCCCTGACGGAACGCCTTCCAAAACAACGTCTAGGAAGCGGAGCGCTGATGAAGAAGAATATCCTCAAAGAAAGCGTCTTCGAGAAGGTACGTTTGTTAATGGAAAACTTACTGAATCCGTAACATTTTCAAGGTTGTTTTTAAAAATGCAATTCAGTGGGGTTTCATAACCTAACATGCTAAAAATGCTTATATCACTATTGCATAAATTTACTTATGTAGAGCAACAAGATTGTTCTGTAGTATTTGCTTTGTAGGAAGTCTCCCATCGCCATGTTATGCGCAGATGGTACCTACCGCCTATAGTTAATTATTTACAGTTTTGTTGCAGTTTCACAAAAGCTTTAATGTCATTAATGTGTAGATTATGTTAAAGTTGCACCCTGTTTATCCGTTGACTGCTAACTTGTAAAATTATTGGGGATTTATGAAGATTTGTGCTGTAGTAAAAAAAAATATAAGACCTCCCAATTAAATTTTGAAAATAACATAACATCACCTCAATACAGTATAGATTAATCCACACATTTCCGGTCAGTGCAAATCTTTAAAAAATGCCTGATAGTAGTGACAAAAAGTTTAAAAAAATCTTTTAATGTAATGTTTGACACATGTAATAATTATATGGGACAATATTTTATCAAGAATCCTAATGCCATTTAACTTAAAAAAAATTGTTATAATACTGTGTTAGGAATTATTATGTATGATATTGTGTATTATGTATTTATTAGGAAAAACAATGGTTTACTTTAGGTGATTTATGACATGGGACTTCAGGGTGAAAACTCAGCACTTGATGCTCATCAGCAGCACTATCACTCAGTACAATAGAACAATGTGATATTTTTTAGTATAGAAGTTTATGGTTTCAGGCTATGCAGCATTTCGTAAAAATAAAAACTCTGGTTTTTATTTTCCAAACTGACTCTTGATCACTTTACTCTATTAGTTGTAGTTCTGGTTTTCACTATGAAGTCTAATTCAATTCGCCCTGCTTGCATACCTTTACGTGACATTTATGTTTGTTCATTATTATTTTTGCATAGTACAGCCAAAATAATATCAGTGGTAACACATGAACTACGAATTTGCTTGTTACTGTTACAACATAAAAGTGCTGTCAATGTGAAACTGGTGTGAGGTTGACTGTACATAAAATATTCAGTAATTCTGAATTATGATTAAAAAATATTAACAAGAGGTTTGTAAGCTTCATTCGATTACAATTTACTGTTTGAAATATTCACAATAATATCTCACTTGGGGCTGCCAGATATCTTTGTTTTGAGAATGTAATTACATCTTAATATAGTAATTAACTACTTATTAAATGTCGCACACACCCAGACAATGTTGCATCAATGTATTGGTCAATTTATTGCTTACTGATAATTTGTTGTAGACTTCACATACACAACAAATAGCTGTCTGAAGAATGGCGGTCAATTATTTGATTCAAACTGACACAATCTTCGGTTTTTTGATTTGTGAACAGCCTTTATATGACTCTTTTGAAAACATTGATTAGCTATATATGCTGGACCGAATTGACTGTTTGTGTTTTTGAATATTCGTAATAGCCTGAATTTGGTTTTTATGGAATGTTTCTGGGAACATTCAAATTCGGGAAAATCGAATGTCCTTTTCTCTATGATTGAAATTTGGATAGGACAACATAATTATGTTGACTCACTTTTCACGGTTTTCATATAGCCAGAGTCATATGTAATGTGTATGATTTATGCCTTAATTAGTTACTTACACGATATATTAGTAATAAGTAATGTGTCTAATCCTGGATCATTAATCTAAAATATTATTTTTCGGCAACTCTTTACATTCGCCTTATAAGCTGCCATGTTATGTGACGTCAAAAGCCTGTAAACCGCTGAACAACATCCCTTGTTTGTCAAAATAAAACGCGTTGGCATAATATGAGTGCAGGTTTATCTACTTGTATGAACTCGGCAAAAGTGTTATAGGCATCATAACTTGAAAAATATATCATTATGTTAATATTACCTACTCATTGCAACATTCGCGTGAGCCTAGCCGATGCAGTACGGACCGCTATTTAATTGTACAGTCGATCTCGTAACTGCTTTATTACCCTAAGATTGAATGTCACTTGCATGTCATAAAACGACTAGACCTATTGGTCTATATGTCAGTTAGATAGTTTCAGTTTTGTCAAGACTGATAAAGCAATTACGAGGTTGATGCATAGTAAACCTCGTAATTGTTAAATTCGTTTAGTCTTTTAAACCTATTTCGATTTTCTTTAAACGTATTTCACACTGCCAATTTTCTACATAAGTATAGGCCAACCTATGACTTAAGTGCAACTATTTATTTTATAATAATAATGTAATTTGTATGCTTTTATTTGTAAGTAGAATGACCGGTCCTGTAGGCTAAGCTAATTGAAATTACTTTGATGTCAATGGCACAGGTAACATTAGAGGAAGACAATTTGACACAATGTTTTATGTATGATTAGTTAAAGATAGTTAACTTTAATATATTAATTAATCATGAAGACAATTCAGAACATGGAGTACACAAAAACAAACAAGAACAACGTAAGATTAAAATTTTAATCAATTATTTTACAGCCTCCAGTGATGTAGAGAAGTAGCTATTATAAAAAAGGTACTCAAGGCAACATGTGCTATTTTAATTATAGTGAAAAATAACTACAGGCGTACCTGTTGTTTAGCATGAATGATCAAAACTCCTGATTCAATAAAAAATATAGACCAATCTCAAGTTTTAGAGATTTTATAAAAGCAAATTAATATTTTCCTACAAGACATGAGAATAAAAGCTTTCTTGAAATGTGTTCCTCTAATTTACCTGTGTCAGTATTATGAGGAATATTTAATGCTGTCCGCACATGGGATACTATTTTACCGCCCAAGAGATTCTTGATTGTATAAGGGATCAGTCCATCAACTGAGCTATAAAACCTTGATTTCTCATGGATTTCTTATCCATATTTTTATACATTAGAAGAAAGCCATGCGTTAATAAACAACCTCAGTTGCAAAAAAGTCAGTGTTGATGGACAAAGTTACCGCAAACAGCAATGTGCATCATGAGTATTTAGTTCAGATGCTACCTCTTGTTTGGTTTCAGAGCAGAACCAATACAAATTCGAGTATGCGTTAGAGCACACTGGCGTTACGATGCGAGACGTGTTTTGTTAAACAAATAGAATGTGGATCTTCTACAAAAATAAGATCGTGAAAGTTTTTAAACGAGTTGGATGAGTGTTGAGGCCTGTGATGTCACCAAATATTGCCGCGCGGTACAACGTGCAGTCGCGACACGGTCACAACACACGAAAGAAAACATGTCTTCTGGACTGCAGTAACGCGTGGCATTTATCCTTGGCGCAGCGCGTAAACTACATCCAACTGCTTGTCTCCGTTGCCGCCAGTGAGCACGCAACGCTACTGCGGGTACCATGAGCGGTCAGCCTAAAATGAAGTCGCCACCATAAAAAACTTGACAGAGATCTGATTTTAAATTTGCTTATCCTTGGGACTAAGGGCAAGATTGACAGACCGGACTTTCGACTTTACTTTGCTAAGTAGAGTAAGCGCTGCGTACAAATATGAACATTATAAGGTTCATATGGATCGCGTACTTCAAAGTGCGATCTGTTTATCTTACCCTGAAGATGTTTATAAGCTTATCATTTTACAAAATCATGAAACACAGAAAGTTGAAACAGCAACAAAACTTGGCTTGGAGGCTTCCTGTCAGAAACTTGAGGCCCAGTGTGATGAGGTTCGAATTTATTTCAGAGGGTATGGTGCCATCGACTTCCAACTACAATCCATGTTTACTACGTCCAACACACAACAATCCAGACATATCTCGTTGTCTCATGGTCCATATGATCTAATCTCTACTGCAATGTCTCCAAAGGCAAAAAATAATTTAGAACATTATCATTTTATCTGCAGAAGTACAAAGAGAGAAAAACATTGAACCTGAGACAAATGAGACTGTGAAATTGGACACAAGTACAGAAGATGTCATGGAATCTTTATATTGGAACATTCACGGAGGAAATATATTTCATTTGATACAGTGTCTGTGACTTTTGATGTGTGATATTTTTAAGATTAAAGTGATTGGGACCTTAAGAAATATGCAACAATTTGGTACACTATTATTAAAACACGTGCATAATTTTCTTATTAGTGTAAGATTTTTTTAATAAAAATATAATAGGCAAAGGGAGGGTGTTTTTTTAAATATAAACAATTATTTGTTTAAGATAATTTATTAATATATTATATATATTACACAAAATATTTATATAAAGGATAAGAGTAATTGAATAATAATAACGGGATACAATAATAACATTAAATAATACTAAAGTCATCAGGGGATCATCAAACTTCTCAGTTCAATCTGGAAAAAAAGAAAACACTAATTATTTCAAATTTCCTTTGTTTGTCTGTTCCAGGTGCAGTTAAAGAAGCTTTAATTGATGTATTTATGTTTCAGTTTATGCTCAAACGACATAATAACCGAAAATGGTTTAGTTTGGGTTTTTAAACTGCTTTTACAGTGTAATAACTTCACCTTTCTGTTTTTCAGATGATTCTTCCATGTGCAGCCTTGTTGGCACACGGTCAAGTCCAAGCCACTCAGCTTCCGCCTTTAATGCAAACATAGCAACAATTTACAGTTTGTCTATAAAATACAGATTTATATTTAGTGTGCAGGTGTTATATGACTAAAACTATGTTTAGAACCAAAAACCCATTGTCTGTGATATAATTTATGTCTTTGTACCTGATTTTGTATTAAATTCTTTCAATTCAATTTGTTTTTTATTTTATTCTTGGTAGTGCCTCAGAAGTGAAAATGCAATTATTAAATATTACCGTTTATTAAAATAGTCCCACATTACAAATTATAATAAACACGTGACAAGTATGGATTCACATAATAAAGAGTGTAGAATACAGACTGAAGGTGTAAAGGTTGGGCCACTAAGATATTGAGGCGTGTAAATAGTGCTGCTAAGGTCAAATTCTAATAAAACATTTAATATTAAGATTATGTACCAATTATATAAGAATAGCAACCGTCACCATAGGCAAGCAAAGTAAATTATTTTGACAAATATGAATAAATAGATTAAAATCTAAGTGGCCTCTACAATGTAGCCCAGGAAATAAGATGTTTTCTGCGAAGAATTCTTGCCGGGATTATCTTGATTTAGTCATTTGAAATAAAAGCCCAATGAGAAAACGTGCGACAAAAATCATCCCTGACAAAAATCCAGAAGATCTAAAGGCCAATTCCCGTAATTAAAAACGTTCAAAATCCAGCAATCTCATCTCTGCGACAATCAATGTCAAAAACTTGACCAAAAATGTAGGGAAATTAGAGGTATTTTTGACAAATTGAGACAGATCAGACTGTGAACATTCTTAAAATTACGAGAATTGCCGCTGTTTATTGCAAAAATCTCGTAAAACATTCGCTTTCCGTCAATTTACACAATTCTGCACAAAAAAAGTCATACAATATTCCTCTAGCACCAATAAATCAAATTCAATTCTTTTTAGCTTCGAAATGTGGAGTAATGATGCGTTTTTTTTCAGCATAAAAGGCGCGTTTTTTATTACCTAGGTACTTGATATCGTAGGATAATCCTATTATTTGTGAATTATGATAGTATTTTGTGAAAAGTACCTTGGTCGTTATTTATTTATTTATATATACTTTATTGTACACCACAGAAATACGAGGTGCATTCAATAAGTACCTAGCCTCATGGCCAGAGGGCGCTGTAGTTTCAAAAGAGTTTTACCACAGTGTAGCACATTCTTTTTTAATTCTTTTTTCAAATTTTCATTCCAATCCCTTCATTTGTTTTAATTTGACAACTTATGGAAGCGAACGTATCGATCGGTTTTACAAAAATGGAAAAAGAGCAATATCGTTCGGTGATTCGATTCCTATTTTTGGAAGGGAAAACGCGCATCGAAATCAAAGAGCGCTTGGATGCTGTGTACGGTGACTCTTCTCCATCGATGGCCACCGTCAAGAATTGGTTCAACGAGTTTGCACGTGGCCGTACGTCGGTTTTTGATGAACCACGTCCAGGTGCACCGAAAACAGCTGCTACGGAGGAAAACATTAAAAAAATCCATGATCTCGTATTGGCAGATCGCCGATTGACGGTTTCGGGAGCTAGCTGAGACTGTAGGCATTTCAGAAGGAACAGTGCATCATATTCTTCACGAGGAACTCGGCATGAGAAAGCTGTCGGCGCGATGGGTGCCGCGTTTACTCACACCGGAAAACAAGTGCAACCGTGAGACCACATCGGAGACGTGTTTGGCGCTGTTTAAGCGGAATCCAGCGGAGTTTTTGCGTCGTTTTGTGACCGTCGATGAAACCTGGATCCACTGGTACACACCAGAGACCAAGGAGCAATCAAAACAATGGATCCAGATCGGGGAACGTGCTCCAATTAAGGCGAAAACTGTAAAATCGGCCGGAAAAGTTATGGCCACCGTTTTCTGGGATTCACAAGGTGTGATCTACATCGTTTACCTCGAGAAGGGTAAAACAATTACAGGGCTTTACTATGCCGATTTATTGGGCCGATTCGACGCCGAATTAAAGAAAAAACGACCCCATCTGGCGAAGAAAAAAGTGCTGTTTCACCACGACATCGCACCGATTCACACGTCTGCCGTTGCCATGGCCAAATTGGTCGAATTACGCTACGAATTGCTGCCCCATCCACCGTATTCTCCAGATTTGGCCCCTTGTGACTTCTTTCTGTTTCCTAATCTGAAAAAATCTCTCGCCGGGAATAGATATGGATCAAATGAGGAGGTCATCGCCGCCACGGAGGCCTATTTTGCAGAGTTTGACAAAAACTATTTTTCGGACGGGTTAAAAAAGTTGGAGCATCGCTGGGCTAAGTGTATCGAACTAAAAGGAGACTATGTTGAAAAATAAATTGCCACTTTTCCAAAATTTTCGTTTACTTTTTGTAGGCTAAGTATTTATTGAATGACCCTCGTACATAGCACAAAAAAAAATATGAAACACTACAAAATATATTAATATATTTATTCTTTTACAGAATTTTTTAAATGTCAACACTATAGAATTGTCAATAGTGGAATAGAAAACCCTGTTAGATGGTATGTGGTTCGGGTGCCGTATTTACCAGTACTCATATATGGCCAGTGTTCAATATTTAAAATTGAAGTGACTTGGCAAAAAGTATGATAGTGCATATTCGACGTCTTTCTGAGCCACAATAACATAATTTTACTAGACCGTAAAACAAGGTGAATAGGGATGCAGGGGTGAATCGGGACGAAACTTTAAAGGTCTTCGCACACAGCGGGCGGGGCGGGACGGGGCGGCGACGCGACGCTGAGCAGTTGTAATGTACTAGATTTTACGGACGGCGCCACAGAGCCGGCCCGCTCGACGCGACGGTAACCGCCGCGCGGAGCGGGGTATACAAGTCAGAAGCGGCGGGGCGTGGCGCGACGCGAGCGCGTTTTTGATTTATTTCATGCGCCCATTTCCGTTTACGTTGTTTTTTCTTAGCTTAGCGCAACTATGAGCAATAGCGTTTCCATGTCTGAATCGCTCAACATCTTTTTTGATGAAAGAAAGGCGCGGCGGGACGGGACGTGATCGCGCCTGCAGTGTGAACACTACCGCCGCGTCGCCGTCCCGTCCCGTCCCGCCCCGCACGCTGTGTGCAGAGATCTTAAAATTGATTTTAACGTTGAAATAATATAGTTTGTTGCTAGAAAAAAGACTAATGTGTTTCCTATTTTTTAATTAAAGATTAAGTGTCCTTGTTAGCAGCAAACTATATTATTTTAAAGTTTCGTCCCGATTCACCAGTTTTACCGGTACTTGTTTTACAATAAATTGACGTGACACCAATGTTAAAACAAGAAAAAATCGGAATAGTATTTTTTTCAACCAAGTTTATATATATATTTTTTTTTGCACAATGTATCAGAATGGACTTTTGACATAATATTTTAATGCCTAAATAAAGATAATCCCGGTGATAATCTTAACTAGGATTTAGTTAGCAGATTTGCCTTTTAACTTACTTTCCTGGGCTAAATATTGTGTTATGGTTAAATATGTAGGTGTGTACATTATGGACCAAATTATTAATAGGGCAAAGTCCAGAATTCGAAATAGAAATGGCGCAAAGTAGGATAACAATCACAAGTAGATGACTAATTATTTGCTTTATTAGGGCTTACATTCCTAGATGGTTGCTAACCATTGAGTGGAGAAAGTTATTTACAATTTTGGTTTTATATTAGCATCTTACACACTTTAAATCCTATATATACCTTTATATAGGAATCATAACCAGTTAATTGATATGAAGGCGATTTGGAATGACCCATCAAAGACTTGGTACATAAAATACTATAAATGTTAGACAAAAGGAATAAAATTAAGTAGTTATTCATTGCGATTAGCACAATTGATTAATGGCAGGCATCTACAATACAATACGTGTTGCATTACCTCAGTCGGGGTGACCTCTTCAGTGTCTACCACGTCCGGCAGAGCTTCTGCATTAGCTGCAGCTTCGTCATGTCCGTTAGCACTATCTTCCACCTCATTGTGACACGTTTGGTCAGCTTCGGCCAAATCTCCGTTATGCATTTCGGAACAATTTATGAGATCCACTTTTCCTTCTTGACTAGAACGTGGACTATTGTCGTTCATGTCCGAAGTCTCAATATCCATATGGACGTGTCCCGGCCACAAATCGTAAGGACAAGCATTTAGCTGATGCAACTGGCTGTCGCTTGAACTAAATAAATTTAATGAACCGGCGACATCTTGCAAAATGGAAGACTCGGAGAGCTCGTTCGTGAGTTGCGTGGGTTCGCTTTCGTTACTAGCTGGTATGAATACTGGCAAATTCTCAATAATGTCTCCTGAAACATCACAAACTCGCATACCTTCGTATTTAGAGAGCAATTCTAATAGCCTCCTCTTGGCTTGAGTATACCTTCCGTCAGTAGCATTGCTTAATATAAGAGATACTAATGTCTCTAAAAAGTCTGTCGTACATGTTTCATCGCTTTTTAACAACAAAAAGCGAACTATTTTATTATCTAGTTGCAGAGCATTTCCACACATATTTTGAATTGATAATGAATTACAGTCATTATATGCGCTAGGGTCACCAGATGTTGAAGCTGATTCTTGTCTATTTTCTTCATGGGCACTTTCATTGCTTTGACTCTCAATAATAGAACTGTACTGAGACAGTACATTACGTATCGATTGTAATACTTTTTGTCGTAAAGCATCAGAACTAATTAGTTGCAGCTCTCGGAACAGCTGAATCAAAAAATCAGGATGAGATTCATTCACATCAATCAGAGCTGTCACTTCAGAATACACGTTTTCTCTGAGCAGATCAAATAGCTTTGAGGTCGCCTTATCTTGAACTTCGCGACTCGTTGACGCTAAATTAGGATTAGGCATTTCGGATGTACTGGCAATGTTAATATTGCTCATTTGTGAATAATCCAGTGAGTAATTTCTTCGGTTAGTTGAATTCTTAGCTGGTAATTTTGAAGATGATTTCTTTTTACTATTAGCTGATGTGTTTAAGTTATTTGCATGGGCTTGTATAATCTCAGGAATTGGATTTGTTATATTTAAATTTCTAAAAGAGTTTGATGGAGCTTCCTGGCGATTTATATTGATGTTACAAACGTTAGTAACATTGTTGTCGTCAATATTTCTTGAGTGACAAGCAGACTGCGTGTCGGTGTCTGGGTTCTGATTGACGTTCAGTACGTCTGGCGCAGATGAGAACGAAAGGGATCTTTCGTAGGCAACGTTTCGTCGCGTATGTCTGTTGGGTATGTCATCGTTATTTGCCTGTGATGATTGAGCGGCGTTGTGTGATGAGCTAGCAGCGTTGGTATTCCTCTTGGGTGTGATGCAGGGAGGGGTGGCCGAGGGGGTGCGATGGAGTGTGTTATGAGATCTTTCAACTAAAGGATGGGGGTTATGGGCGGGCCCGACTCCTAAGTGACCGTCAGCGTTTGCTTTGTTATTGGCGGACAGAAGATTTTGACGGGAATAACTGGAAAAGAAAAATGTACACTCTTTTACTTTTTTTTTTCTTATAAAAGTGTTATGAAAAAAACAAACCAAATTCAATACCATTGTAATGTTAGTATACACATGTCATATAAGAGTATTATAATATCACACAGGCATGTATGATTAGTCTGATTACAAAGCATGAAATAAAAATCGATTGTAAACGGAAAATTCTAGGGCAAACACTATTCTCACCCTTAGATATTTTTGGATTGAAGTATATGATAAAATACATAAATACGGTGTATGTACTAATATGTATAAATTAATATAAATTTTAATAAGTCAAAACATAATGCGTGTTTCTTAATATCTGAAAAGAGAAAAGCAAAGTAAATAAATACTTTTAATTTTATTTATGCAGCTCTCCCACTACATTTCTACTAGTACATAATAACGATAAATGTTACCTGCGGAAGTTATCCCAATAGTTGTTGGCTCTGTTTCCCGGGGGTACTTGATTATTGAGCGTATGTGATGCTGTTTCAGCACGCCAGCGCTCTTCCATCTAAAACAGTATATAATATTATGTCATTTATTTGAAAAAAAAACCTGTTACAGTTTCTTGGGAAAAAATGTAATAATAAGTAATATAGTCAATATATAATATATATTATATTTATTATATATACTATATATATATTAATATATATTATATATTGTCCCAGTTAGTGCGGTCAACCGGAACATAGGTAACAAAACTACGAAAACGCCCTAGCTACGCCATACAGGCAGCTTACGGCATAAAGGCGCCGCTGTCAATGTCAAATTGGGTTATAAATACACTAGCGATCCGCCCCTGCTTTGCAGGGTTTCAACGATTTGAAAAAACATCGAGATTTTTTTATGTATTTACATAAACCTTCTGGAATACATTCTCTAAATGACACAAAAAGCTAATTTAATTTATAATATGTAAATAGAAAAAAAAAACAAAGTATTACGTGATTGAGTTGGTCTCTCAGCTGGTGTATCTCTCGCTGCTGCATGACGAGCTGCTGCCAACACCACGCGCCCCAGAACCCGCAGCCACAACTGCAACCACCTACCATACCTGCGGGTTACCATACAATATGTACTTTTATAGCAGCTCAGTATTAAACAAACAAAAAACCTGCCAAGAGCATTTCGAACCACGTACAGCGAAGGGTTCCGCAGTCGGGAGGAATATTTACGTAAATCAATCGATTTTTTATCATCGTAGTGCAACTTATTAAGAGCCATTTCAACGCTCGAGTTTAGGTAAAAGATCGCAGCATTGTGTATGTGTGCGTAGCTATCCACACATACCCAACGTAAACAGTCCAGGGCGAGTGTCGAGACGGACTAAACAATCTTGAGCCGTTATAATCGTAATGCACCTTGGTTTGAGATTTATGCAAAAAGATAATTTATTTATTCCGTCTATACATCTATTAAAGCTTTTTAGACTAATAAAAAAAATACAAATATACACACATCAACAGAATCTAGGGATACCTTAATCCTAAATTTTATTTAAGAATTTATAGTTTAAAATCTTTTTAGTTTCCATAAAAAGTTTATATGTACCTAGATTGAAACCTATTTTCTATTTTCAAAATTTAAAAATGTAAACAAAAAAAAACAAAACACGGCGGCAAAATTGTTAATAATCCGTTACGTTAATTTATTTTATTTATTTACTAAAACTATTTATTTTATTTATTACTTTAATTAAAACGGTTTAAAACCAATTACAATAATTAAAGATACAATTTGTACATACACGAACACAAGATAAAATAAAAGATAAAATATAAAATCATCAAGTAAAACAACACTACAATTCAAATTTCGAGATGAAATGTTACGAGACGTGGGCATGTTAGAAAATGGTGCTATTCAACGCATCGTTGCTGAGGCCCTACACACCAGTCAAAACGTGGTATCAAGGTTGTAGTCACGTTATCGCAGTACTGGGGATGTGGCTGAACTGCACACGGGTAGATATCGTGTTTTTACGCAGAGATAGGATCGATTTCTCCAAATGACCGCCAGAAGACAACCCAATATCACAGCGATGCAACTAGTACAAAGACTCCAGGAGGACCACCAGCTGCTGGTAAGCGACCAAACCGTGCGAAGGAGGTTGCATGAAGTCAGTCTTCATGCTCGAAGACCGCTACGAAATAACATTTATATTTAAAACAAAAAAATCACGAAATGTTTTTTATTTTTGTATTAAAGAACTTAAAATAACCTATCGTTTTTCCATTTACTATATCAGAACAATTTTCATAGATTTTTAGACATTTGATGAAATATAATATATCCCTAGATTCTGTTGATGTGTGTATGTTATGTAACATAATAGAAAAATAAAACAAACAGGGAAACAATTATTCTCAAGTATTAATGACTATCATTTAAAAAAATACAAAGTGGATCAAAATGTTGTAGTCGTAGTATAACAATGCGTTCACGATAGATGCGCTCGAAAATCGGGACGCGGGAAAAAATGGCACAGGTCCGTCGTCGATGGGCGCTCGTGCCGTACTAATCGGTGCCCGCTTGTGCATCGTAATTTATTGTAAGTTAGAGTGATGTTAAAAATTATATTATGTCTGATTAAATTAACTGATTTTAATAAAACTTTGGAATTAGTTTAGTAAAAGAACATAGTTTAATTTTACATGATTTTTCAAATGTAATTACGCTTTATTCAAGCCAAAACATCGCGATAACATAGCGATATAAAACGTCAAAATTGACCTAAGACTTTGCTTTTTTACTAATTATTGTTATTAATTATCGATATTCTAGTACATTATGTGTCGACAAGATTATACACCTGATGCTTTATGTATTTTTTTCAGTGAAATTTATAAATATTAATGATAGATATAGGAGTCTGAAATTGACTCTGCGATGATTTTTCAGTAAACTAGTTGTGGGAGATTAATCACTACATAGTAAACAAATAAGTTTTTGTAAATATGTTTTACACATTAATACATGCAAACTTCTTTCCATTCTTCTATTCCGATGGATGGTCCCTATTCAGAAGTGATGAAACAAACAGGCTCAATGCTGTCATAATGCTTACTGTAAGGCATCATCATATTAAACGGCATAGATGGCGGGTAAGACAGTTGCGGCGTCCCCATCAGACGCTCCATAGTTTGAGAGTGACTGTTCTGAGTGAATTGATTACGCATGTCCTGAAATAACATAAACTTGAAGTCACGACTTATGTATTTAAACTTAGATAATCCTACATCACTACAAAAAGTGTTCACATGAAAAATGAATCATAATATTTAATGGCGCCGATTCCCTTGTTCACAAACTAAACTAAATTTAAGTTCAGTGCGTCTTTTTCTTTCTATTTCATTAAGAAAAGGACAGAAGATAAATATTAGTTTAGTCCTGTCAAATTAAGATACTCCATACAGTTTAGACGTTATTAAAAACATGGCTACTCAAAATACGTCAATTTACGTCAGGCGCTGACTAATTTGACAGGACTTATAGTGCCACAAACTTATCTGGCCCGGTGGAAAAAAGACGAACTAACGACGCCATTTTGAAAATTCAATCTGACATATCCGCCATTGGTTGTTTGCTCTGTGTGTTTATTTTTTATTTAGTGGTTATAGCTAGTGAAAAATGCCGAAAGCTTTAAAAAGTGATGCGAGGAACGTTATATTACAAGTCTAAGATTTTATGAAGGAAGAAAAGCGCCTTCAGACACCGATAATACCGTCTAAAATTGTATGAACGCGTAGCTGCCGCCACAGGTTAGTGTTGTCAGCTTTTGAATTTCGCACGAGCTAGTAGAATAGATGTATGATTTTTTTAAATTTTTCGTTACTACAACAAAAGTAACGAAAAATTTGTGTTGGGGAGCGATTTGTTAGAAAACTTGTGAAGGAAAAAGAGGCTGATGAAACTGGAACAAAAGTTTCCACGCCAGGAAAAAACAGGAAAAAGACGAAAGGTAAAATTGAAGTGGATGATTTCGATCTCGGTGTCATAAGAAGAAAAATTCATGAATTTTACACTATGCGGAAAGAAATTCCCACAATACCAAACTTATTAAATGTGCTCCAAGAAGACATTGATTTGAAAGGGAGTCGAGAAACTCTTCGGAAAATACTTCATAAAATTGGATTTCGTTACAAGACAGAAAAATTCTAATAGAACGAAATGATATTTCAGCATGGAGAGCCAATTATCTTCAAAAAATTAAAGACCATGAACGAGGTGAAAAAAAAACCAGTCATATTTTTGGACGAGACCTATATTCATGCATCTCATACAGCTGGGCGCTGCTGGCAGAGTGATGAAATTGATGGTGTGCTAAACCCCAGTCTTCATAAGAAACAAATCGATAATTTTTCATGCAGGAGGACAAGCAGGGTTTGTGGAGAATGCTTTATTACTGTTCCAATCGAACACAAAAAGTGGCGATTATCACGACGAAATGAACAGAATTTAAAAAAAAAAGACCGATAAACTTCTGCCTAATTTACATCAGCCAACACTGATTATACATATTGGATAACGCCCCATAACGTAAGAATTTGCGTAAATAGAACTCCTAATGGAAATCATAAAAAGGCTGAGATGCAGAAGTGTCTGACGGAAAATAATGTAGAATTTAACGAACAGTTTACAAAACCGCAACTCTACGAACTCATTAAAAGACACAAACAAAAACCTGTATACGAAATAGACGAACTGTTGAAAAACAGTGGACATAGCGTGTTCAGATTACCGCCATACCATTGCGACTTAAATGCAATCACAATAATTCGGAGATCTATGAAACGAAACGTAGCTAATCAGAACATTAATAAATTAAATACTGAATGAAATGCCTACTTTGATTGCAGAATCCTTCAATAAGATAAAAGCGCACGAATGGCAGAAGCATTGCAATCACATAAAAAAATTGAAAACGGGTATTGAGGTAGGGATGCATACTTAGACGAGCCTTTCATCATTAATTTGGCCAGTGACAGTGAAAGTGAAAGTAGTGACTCTGATGATGAAGTGACTGATGAATTAGGTGGCTTAGGAATACCTGGAGTATTCCCGTTAGAGAACACTCGCCAGACATTTTATGTAGATGATCATAATTATTGTGTTAAAATATAGATATTTTCAAGGAATATGCTTGTTTTTGTTTTTTAGGTACCTAATTAACATTTTACCTACATTCTTACAAATCGCCAGGTGTTACATAGGTAGTATGTGCATAATTTGATTTGGTCCATAATGTTTTTGTTACATCGACTTACTTTCCAACTTTATTGCAAAATTTATTTTTACTGGCGACACCAAATGCGATCTCAGCGACTGCCTCACCAGGCCAGATAAGTTTCTGGGACTATAACTAATATTTATCTTCTGTCCTTTTCTTAATGAGAAAGAAGAGATGAGAATAAAATAGAAAGAACAAGATGCACTGAACTTAAATTTAGTTTAGTTTGTGAACAAAGGGCGCCAGTATAGAACTTTTGGGCACTTATAAAATATAGTATTTTTATCTCTCGAAGCAATGCGCGCTTTACTTGTGTTTACCAAGTGTACAAACACGTTGTAAATGTGTGTATAAGCGCAGGTGCGTTATGTGCTGACGCTACTCGTTTTCACGCACACACTCGTCTTCACATCGTGTTTGTAGACTTAGTTGCCACAAGTAAAGCGCGTGTCGCTTCGTGAGATAGAAATAGTGTAGCAAGTTATGATCCCAGTTATGAGATGATAAAGTAGCCATAATATGAGAATTTTATCAAGTTCTCTTTACCTGGTTCGATTTATTGTTAGTGTTCCAGCCAGGTGGTGGCAGGTGCGGATACGGCATGTTTCCAGGGTTTTCGCCAGCTATAACAATGAAAAGGAAAAGGTAAACAACAGAGGCTGACAAAATGCACATACTTTAAAGTTTTAGAAATAAAAACTTACTGTTTTGGGAAATTGGGGGAACCATATTGACGTTCGACGATTCCACTCTAGGCTCGTGACGGATGTTTTGATTGGTATTGGTCGACAGGGATAACTGAAAAAATACCCAAAGGTTACAAATGTATCCTTAATTGGACTTGACGATATGTTAAAAGAAAAGTAACTAACACTGCTCTCATCTGGCTGTCTCTCTTGGGGTTGTCTCCGTCGCACCCGATTTCTTTGATTGGACTTATTTCTGGACGCACTGTGGAACATAAAAACAAACATGAAATAAATTCCTTTTTAGGATATACCATATTATTTTGTAGGATATAGCGTGTCATTGGGCGTCACCGTCAACTCGCACTACGACACAAATGACGTATACCAACTGACGGCAGCCCTTGACGTAATGCGATCAACGCAATTTCGGTGCCACGAACTTTAATAGTACTGCTGTTTCTAGACGCTGCCAGTGCGACGATTCCATGCTCTGTTGCAGTGCCGCATGGATATAATTCAAAATTCGACGGTTTAACACTTGTGTCAAATTACAATTTTACTGAACTAGGCCTATTTGGTGTAGCTGTGAGGCACACATCCTAACAAACTTTTTATTTTATTTTGCGCAATATATTGTGTGCCTTTTAGTTTGTGTTAAATAGATGTATTTTCTTTCTTTCTTTTCTTTCTAGAAGTTCCTTTATTTATAGTTACCTGTCCGTGTCGCTCCCGTAAGCGCTGCTCATGTGAGGCGGTAAAGCGGCGGCAGATCTCCCGCCCAATGCGCTGTCTCCACCACCCTAGACGTAAAACATATGAATATTTCATTTTTTATCACTATGGCCTATAACACAGTCTACCAGTCTAAAAACGCCCAATTGGTCGTTTTTCCACCCGATGGCGCCCAAAAAACTTTTTACAGTCAGTCAACGCGAGCGGTTTCGCAGAGCATATATGGGGGCAGAAACCCAAACTGCCTTCCCCTTTGGGATATAACTAGTATATAGAGCGATGAAAAACGTAGCAGGAATACACAGTGGCCATATTATCAATCGTTAGACTTACCCTGAAGTTCTCAGTTTCTCTGGAATCCTGTGAATCTAATAGTATTTGCTCAGATCTGGATTCTGGCTCACTGATGCGGTCTTGTTCACTGAAACATAATATTCGTTCATATAGAAGCTTAGCTGTGATTTGGTAAAAAAAAATCCGAAGTTCTATTACCTAAATTAAAACGTACCTATTGTATGATTGATTGACGATTGAAGCGCTGCGTGATTCCGATTTCATATTTTGAGGTTCAGGATTCGAGCATAGAACTTTCTGTAAGAAAAACAATACCCATACTAAGATGTGTGACTATGGAAATAAAAAAAATAATCAAGCATGTTGCAAACACCGTGGTTTATCTATTGACATCATTTTCGGAATGAGGGAAAAAGTGGTCCAAGTGGCCAGCGTCACTCAGTGAGGTAAAATATAATGATATCACTTTTTTTAAATCAATCAAGCTGTTTGTGGTAAACTAATTGAATAAATATATATATTTTATATTTCTGTAATTTGTATGGTGTACAATAAAGAGTATTCTATCTATCTATCTATCTAAATAATCATTTTCTTTAAGCTATAACTTTACTGACAGATTTTTTAAATGGGTTGAACCTTATTGAAATATAACTACTTATAATATTAATAGATTATTCAGTGACATAAGTCTCGTTTGTGGTGAACATTTGGACCAAGCCCTGTACATTTTGACAAATGCCTTTTAAACGAACCTCCTTGTTGAGCAGCGCTTCCAGTTCGCGCTGCTTGTCGGCGAGCAGCGCGCGCAGTTGCAACTGGCGCCGCTCGGCCGGGCCGGGCTGGCCGGGCTGGCCGGGCTGGCCGGGCTGGCCGGGCTGGCCACTCGGACCTGCCCGCACTTCTTCGTTCACTTTCTTCTGTTTACGGCTCACCTCTGAGAAAAGACCACTCAATTTAGTTTACTATCAGTATATATCTAGGGCGATAAATGGGCGTGAATAAATAAATAAAAAAAACTCTTTGCAGCCATTTCTTTGACAACCTAAAATACGTTACTTTTTATTTGCGTACATTTAAATCGACAATATTTAACACAGAACACTGTCTACCCATTAACTCATAATTATTTGTTTATCTATTTGTGAAAACTTTTTAATGGCAATATTGTTGTAAACATGCTGTAAGTTTCCCAAAAAATTAATAATTAAATATTACCGTCATCACAAATAGAGACAGATAGGTATAGATAAGGTAAAAGGCTCAAGGTGAAGTTGTCTTGTGAACAACATTCAGCATAAGTATAGGGTGACCGAAAATAGAAAACCATAATTATTTAGCGACTTTAATCAGACATGAGAATTTCAGAATCAGAGCCAAAGAATATGATCAATCTAGAAAAGCTGCTGCCTTAAATAGATTCGATATTCTTAGGAGTGAAATAGCTACCTTTGTTAGAGATCATATCCTTGATGCGTGCGCGCTCGCCCATAATCTTCTCGGTTTCCATTCGAAGCTCTTGTGCTAACTCTTGTAATGTCGCTATGTTCTCCTCGTGACCTGAGTTGTGATCATAAAAAATATCTTTTTTTTAAAGATATTGCATCGTATTGCCATCTGTTATACATGTCTATGTTATCTGAATCATGACGTTTCTTTTTCCGTTGAATGCCAGGATAAATATTAAAAACTCTGAAAATTACTGGTTTTCATTTACGGTTGAGCCATCACTAGCTGATTGGGAGCCGCGGTATTTGACAATTCGAAAACATTTGTTGTTGTCAAACAGAGGAATTTTTCCAACATATGAAGCAATGGTAACATATGAAGTAATTATGTACATAATTGGGTTGCCAGCTGCTACTAACTAATTATCACTTACTTTGTTGTTGTTGCGCATGGTGCTGCGGTTGCGCATGGTGCTGTTGCGCATGATGTTGATGCGCATGTTGTTGATGTGCATGCTGTTGCTGCGCATGTTGCTGATGTGCATGCTGTTGCTGCAAATGATGTTGTTGAGCATGTTGTTGTTGTGCATGTTGTTGTTGAGCATGTTGTTGTTGCGCATGCTGTTGTTGCGCATGTTGTTGTTGCGCATGTTGTTGCACATGCTGTTGTTGCGCATGGAGTTGCTGTGAATGTTGCTGCGAGTGTTGTTCGTTGGTGAACTTGTGACGCTGCGGCAAGGAGTTCCGCACACGACACATACTGCCGTCATTAGACCAGCCACCCATGCTTCCACCGCCTTCGGATTTACTTAAAAAGAGAAAACTCGTTGTAATATTTCTCATATTAATCATCCTCGATGTTATTTAAATAAAATATATAATCTCGTCTTACTTGTCATGGATGTTCGAATGAGTTGACAACTCTCTGAATGAATCATCGTGAGCAGACGAAAGATGTTCGGCCTCGTAGTTTTCTACCGATCTCATCAAGTCTGCAAAAAACGGGTTTTCATTTTAGTAGGTTATTCACATTGACGTTTCAAATAGTGGAATGTTACATTATTATTTTTAGTACCGTACCTTTTGTTTTTTGAAGAGCAGTCTTGATAGCCTTTATTTCCATTAGTTTAAATGGATCTTCATTCTTGTTGTTGCTGCTGGGTTTGCCTGAAAGAAAATAGTACAGGAAATAGTTTAGCATTCTTTCAGTAAACCCCACATCGGGACATAATTATCATAGTAGTGATTTTAAAGATAACTACATTTTCGTGGCAATTCTTCGTCGCCACTTTCTTCGCCTGAGCTAGAATACGTATTATGACCGGACTCGAGATGTGTAGCCATTTGCAGTTTTTGAAATTCTTGGACCTACAAACAAAAAATTAAATAAACGTTTCCGTTCGACATTGGATATTGAAGACAGAAGCACGAATGAATGTGTGCACACCAAACTTTCCATGTGTTGTTTCTTCATCTGTAACTCTCTCAGTTTGAGTTGTAGAATACGGCTTCGCTCATTGAGAAGTACTTCGTCTTCATCTACTTCGCTGTCCCGTCCTGCACCTGCAGCCTCCTGTAACATTACAAGAGCACCATTACATGAAATCCTAGAGGAAATACTCCAACTATGCTCATTTCATTTACAGCTACCCTAATTTGACGACTGTCTATAAAGCCGAACTTTTTATAGAACTTGATGTCCCATATTTACGGTAAGGTTCTGTGGGTCTTGATAACTTACCTCACTCCCAGTAACATTAGTGTCACGATGCGAAAACCTGTCATCTTGGCTATGTGTAGAATGCGCCGAGTGTCCGTGGTCTGTGTCTACACTAGCCGACATGTTCTGAGGCACATGTAGAACCTCTGATGAATGAGGCAACGTTGTAGCAACGCCTATCTGTTGATTGGCGGCGTACATTCGATTCGTGTGATGGTAATTACCGCTCAGTGTTTGATTCTGAAAGTGACAATGGTAGATAGGTGTAATTGAAATAACTGAAAACTTCTTGAGGAAACATTATGAACGATTTTTGCTAGGGGACCAACGCAGAAATTGCGAAAAAAATCTATTACCTAGTTTTGTCAAGTTATGCGAACATAAATGTATGGAGCAGCGGTTTGTTTTAGCGATTCCTGTGTCGGGCTTTTAAAAAAAGTTGTTCATAATGATGAGTACAATGAACCTTCAATAAGTTTTCAGATATTTCATGTTGTTCTCGTAAGCGATGGTACTATAGTAAGCTACATAAAAATATTTTTAAGATATATTTACTTGCACTGCACCAAAATTGTCATGTGAAGTAGATGGCTGTACTTCCTGGGCTTGTCTCTCCCTTTCTCTATCTCTATTCATTTCTTCTAGTTGATGCTTAGCTTCCTCCTGTAAGTTGTTTAGAATTCAGTCTTAAGAATATATTCTATAAGATTTTACAGATTCTATATTTCACCTGCAATTTATTTTAGGCCTCACCTGATATTTCAGCAGCCTCCTTTGTTGTTGTTTTAATGCAGCCAAACGCATGTGAGACATTTCCATTTTATTTTTAATTTCATTTTGCCACAGTTCATTGTCACTGTACGTGGAGCCATTGCTTTGTGCGGAAACCGGTCGCGTTACTACATCCTGTCGAAAACAATGATGAATTCAAGTAACCATTGAGCCAGAAAAGAGAAATAACACTAAAACACATCTATTGGAAGGGTAACACAAAAACAAACAGATGTGTAGTATCTTTATAAAAGGTTTCCATGAATCTGAAAACTTTGCATTTTATGGACCCAATGATATGATGATGAATATTACGTGTGAGATAAAACTAAAGATTTAGCGGAAATTACGCATGATGCGTAGCTATTTCTGCAACTGCGGACATTTTGCCCGCTGATAATTGTATGATTTGTGAGTGTAAACACTTGCTATCAAATTGTGTTAAACGTATGATCAACACATTTCGTTAAAGTTATTGTAATATGTTAAGATGTGTATATTCTCCTTATTAGTTCCTCGATTGGACTAGTTATATGGGATCATTTGTCTCTAACATGCACAAACTGTACAGTGATTGTTATAAAGTTACAAATACAATATATCCACATAAAACAGCAGTAAAACTATGAGTACAAATCAAAGCTGAAAGTCTAAGTTATAGCTACGAAGCAGCTTTGATACAATAGAAAGTATCAAATGACAATTGGCGAGTATGGTAATAGGTATTAGAGACGGTTATTCTCTGCTCCAAGATTGCATCCATTTCATGCTATGGATCTTTCGGCTCACAACATAGGGACACACTCCATAGTTCACAGTAACAAACAAAAACCTGATTGCTGCTATTGGGATCTTTGTTTTTAGTTTTCATCTCCTCTATCCGCGTTATTTTCTCCACACAAGAGAGTATGTTCTTTCGCAACATATATTTTAATTCTTGGTCATCCTTTCTTATTTCGCTCTGATCAACAGCTTGTATTCCATTCTCTTTATTACCTTCTTCAGTTCCCACTAAATTGTCAGGAGGCCCCGATAATTGCTGTGCATTTTCAGTAACGCCATCTGAATGCTTGTTAATTTCTTCTTGAGAATGACTTTCTTCCTCACTTCTAATGTTATGCATGGATTTATTTAACTGTTCATTTTCAAAATTGGTAACTTTTTTCGACAAGTTGTTGTTAATAATGTCAGGCGTATTTTTAACATTGGGAACTGGGTTCACATTAATTTCCGAGGGAGGTTCTGTTTTGCTCTCTGCATTGTCATCAGTTGCTGGTATCTCTACAATAACAACTCCTTCTGTTTCCTCAGCAGGCACTTCTACATTTTCTGGTGTGCTGTCCACTAACATATTTTCCAGTTTAGTTTCACTTTCCTTTAACTTCATTACCATCTCTACCAGTTCATCATATTCTTCTTTAGTGTGTTCGATAAAAGCCTAAATTAGAAATAATATCAACCATTTTTTTACCATGATCTTATGTCTAGTTTCTAAACATACTGAAATGGAGCACATACCTCTTCTTCAGAGTTACGCATAGTATCAACGAGAGATGAAGTAACTCGGATGTACTCTCGTATCTGTCCGAGCCGGCGCTCTACAGCTGCCGCATCAGGACAAGCTGCAGCTATTGCCTCTCCTAAGGCTCGGGCTGACTCTCTATGAACCTAAAGAAAGCCCAAGATGATTGTCATTAGCTTAATGACGAAAACTTATAGGAATTCACTAGAACTAAACTAGAACTATTTTTGTTATCACCTCACTTTCCTAATCGTAATCAAGTTACCCGAATGAACAAATTGTACAACAATCAATGTTTCCTTTAGATTCCTGAATAAGGACCTAGTGTGTAAGTATGTATTTGTGGCTACTACTTACATGATTACTCTCATTGAGATTATTGAAACTTCCTTGTCCCTGTTCATACATGTTGTTGATTAAATTGACAGTCTTTGTCCCAGTTCTAGAGTTAGATATAGGAGGCGTAGTATTATTGTTGCTTGCGTGGCTTCCTTCGAAATTGTTTCGAGAAGGATTTAAGTTTCTTGTTAGATTGTTTCTGTTTTGATTAGGCGCCTTAAATTGAAGGAAAGTGGGAAATTAGATATAGAACTAAAATTATAGCTTTTCTGTTATAATTGTTATAGCAAAAATACTCACATTGAATGGTTGAGACACATTTCCAGTAACAGCATTTGGTGTAGTTGGATTAACTATCATTACAGCAGCAGAAGCATGGTTGGAGTGCGGAATTAGGCCTAAAAATATTATTATTCGTTAATTATGCAGAACATGCCTCATTTATTATTACATTAACCCGATTACAAAATATTTGAGTGAAGTATCTTAGTTTTTTAGATTATTTGTCAATATCCCTACAGCAAATGTTCCGGTATCAAATATCCATGATCAACAACAATAAAACAACAACATTTATTACCATTCTGCATCTGATGCACATAGGGGTGCAAAGTGTGTCCTGAAATCGATGAGCCAGTACCATCGTCATGTTGTTCCGCCGATATATTCTCGCGATTCTGCACGTTGAGAGGTAACGCGCGTGGCTGCGGTCTTACAGGAACAAATCTTCCAAATCCACTCTCAAATGATACGGAATTGTCTAGAAAAACACGCATTTATATACCAGGAGCCCAAAACCAAATTTGGATATGAATATGATAAAATTAGCTTACCCAAATCAGTTAGTTCATGATCCGATGTATTATTTGTTGGTTTTCTTGATTGACTGTAGTTAGTGCGACTGTTGTATTCAGAGACAGGCACCCAATCAAGAGATGTCTAAAAAATAATTGTTTTCAAAGATCACATGCCGCACAAGTTCTTAAAATATGTTGAATAATAACCAAGAGTGCAGACCACACACACCTTAGGTGCTCTAAATTTAGAAAAACAACCTCCCATAAGGTATTTCAATAAACGCTAATTAAAATCACTACGGAGGGTACTTTACACCATATCTTTAACATAAATCTATTTAGAATAAAAGGAACAGAATTGATTTCTGCTCAGTAATAACTGTGTCACAAACCATAGCAACTTGGCACCAATTCAAATATATGAATCTTTCAGGTTTCCAAAAATAAACCCATACGAACTTCACATGTGTTCAAGCTTTGCTAAGAAACACATTGGTTGTTTTTATATTTTCATTGTTCTAATAATTTTGTAGTTTAGATTATCATCAAGTGTATGGTGTATTACATTTCAGAATAATGTAAATATTTAATGTTTGTTTCCTCATGGAGAATTTTAAAGTGTTATTTTTTTTTACTAATTCATTTGTGTAATTTGAGATAACCTCATGGATAATAAAATATAATTCTATTAGAAGAAAGAAAGCAAGTACTGTTCTAAAATATACTGAGAATTATCAATGGCACAAAAGTCCTTCATTGTGAACAATGAATGTGCCACCATAATTATTCATTGTTCACAATGAAGGACTTTAGTGAAAGTGAATTGCTGTAACTATTATTCTTATATATTTTCTATGTATATATTAGCATACACCGTCATAGGCCCTATATATATTAGTTAAAGTGATTACTATATCATTTAGAAGATATCAATCTTTGAATTGAAATATCTATTGTCTTCTGATAAACTTTATTTGTTTTCTTTCAATGAAAATTCTAGAAGATTTTGAAAGGGATTTTTAAGGATTTTGCTGGGAGAATTGAAGAGTTATAAGATCAGAGCCAGAAAGCCAAGAAGAAAGAACACAATTGTTCATTTAGCTTGCAATTTTTCAGGGGGCTTACTACCAGCTCTTGTAGCAGGTCAGAAGTTGAACTGCACTGCTTTTTTTGTATTTAGTCATAGAACAAAAAAGCAGTGCAGTTCATCTTCTGCCCTGCTATAAGAGCTGGTGGTAAGACCCCTGATGTTTTGCTAAATTAGTGGTTTTGGGTACAAGATTGGTCATAGTGGTGTCTTGTTTTTGATCTACATAGAGCAAATACAGACCCTTTTTATCCTAAACGTAATAAAATGTTGTCTTCTGAGGTAAAAACGATATTAGTACAAAAAGGGTTAAAGTATTAGTATTTGTCTCTAGTGTTCTTGTTATTTGTGCTAGAACAACTTGCAACATGTTGCTGCCAATATTAGTATGTCATTATTATGGTTCAGAGCTCAATTACAATAATTGTAATGTTGCAGAGCCAAGTATAATCATTTGGAAAATATTGTGAAGACGAGAAAATGATGGTAGCATGCAAACTGTGCTGCAATGTGTTATGAAACTAGCTGTGTTATGTAGTAGGTAGTTCTCACCGTTACTAGGTTGGTCGTCATGTCTCTCCTTGTTGGGGTAACTGCTTCTTGTGGAACATTACAATTATTTCTCACTTTAGTCTTGGGTATAGTTCCCGTATGACCTGGATGCCGCTCGTTGTTACCAGGAGCCATAACATTCAGTTTTTATTTGCTGCATTCAGTTATAAGATTCATAGCAATACGTAACTGTTTATTGAAATAAAATGTCGAGGAATTATAGCAATTTAGAAAATGTATTCCTAACGAAGGTATATTACATTAGACCAAACTTTTACAATTCACAAAGCTTAAACTTCTACAAAACCTACAATCACTTAGGCCAATAAATTCTATTACATTTTTTCAGGGAATGAATTGAAACAATTTTCTTATATTACTGCAGCAAAATCTTTGCAAGTTTTTTTTTATTCTTTTTTTGTTGGCGATGCAAAGCAAAGTATTTTATTGGCTGGCCAACTACTGCCGGGGGTTGCCAGCTCTAAGATTAAGTTTCCCTCAAATCATAAGAATTTTAGCAAGTAGAAAGTTAGGGTCATGTGTTTTGGGGTGACCTTATAAGTTTTTTCAAAAAAATGCGAAATAATTAATGTTAAGACTGGTTACATAATCATGGCATTTTTTTTTAAAGCGATCCAAACGCGTGGCTTTAGCTAGTGGCTGTAAAGCAAGCAATCTAAATGTAGGAGCACCTACGTATGTACTACGTAGTAAATCTACGAATAAGTTTTAGTATCATTAAAATTGATTTCAAAATCGACAGCACACCTATTCCACCACGCAGTTCCACAAATTTAGAAGAAACCCACTAAGCTAGCAACCCTACCGCTGCCATTTATAACATTTTTAAATCCACAATGTGACTTCGGGGCTTTTCATCTTGGTATACACAGAGACCGGGCGAAGGCAGAAGAAATAAAAACTCGATAAAAATTCGACAAATATGGAATAGAGGGAGATTGGGCCAGCCAACACAACTTGCATTAACTTGCACTTGCAGTTTTATTTTTGCACCCTATGACAGGTAGAGGGGGCTTACCATCAGCTCTTATAGCAGGGCAAAAGTTGGACTGCATTGCTTTTGTGTTCTATGACTTAGTACAAAAAAGCAGTGCAGTTCAAGTTCTGCCCTGCTATAAGAGCTGGTAGTAAGCCCCCTGGCTACTTCGTCTTACGTCTTGTAAATTAATTTAAATGATACCTGCCTCGTTGGTTTTGTGGATGCAAGCGCGGCTGCTGAGCGCGGGGTCCCAGGTTAGATTCCCGGGTTTTACGCGAGGAATCTAACCTGGGACCCCACGTGTTATTGTTGAACTTCTGCAGCAGCCCGAATTCGGAATTTGAAAGCGGATGATAGCTGACTCGCCCCCTATTACACGGGGCGTAATCGCGTAGGTGAAAATAGCTGCCAAAATTTATACCAAGTTGCTCTGTAGACTTCTCTTTACTTCTTTTTACCTTTTCGGAGCCTACAGATATTATGTTGTCATTTTTCTCTACATTGCTAAGATGTTATATCATTTGCTATCTGTTTGCAGGCTATAGGTACGGACCGTCAACTACACGTCAGTGGTAACAATTTGACTTTGACAGCGGCTATTTATGAGGAAGTGTCATTACCGTTGTGCAAGTCATACCACCATTATGTGGCTGACTGTACTTGCAGTATACAGGGCGTCCTACGCTATGCCACTTGAATATTGTAGAAGGAACATTTTACTGAAAGAACACATTATTTTAATTTAAAAACAAAAATTTGAACTGCATTCATAGATTTTTAAATAATTACATGGTTGAACCGGGAATCAAACCCGCTACACAACAAAAATTTTTTTTTTTTTTTTTTTCAGGATGGGAAATCATCAAATGACCCCTCCCGCTCTGGGTGGAGCAGAAGGGAGTGTCAGACTCTTACTGACTAAAACCCACCCGTGTTCCTTCCTTAGCCCTTTATGTACCAGGGCAGCGGTAACCCTTTCGGACGATCCCGCTACACCCTGTAGGCTTATCATACCGATCGAAAGGCTTCATAATAAGGATTATTTTTTGCTAAATAACATAGTGTCAAAGATAGCCGACTGGTTGCCATCCTGATGTGTTGCACATCAGGATGGCAACCAGTCGGCTATCTTTCAAAGTGAAGACACGTGAACATATTCGTAAGAAGTTTGCAGAATCATCCCAGCGCTGATTTGCTGGATTCGTTTTCTCTTCTACCTATCGTTATTTCTCCTGACAAAGTTTTATTCAGTTTATATATATGTATGTATCTATGTATTAGTATTTATTCTTTTTTGAGTCATGTATCCCTTATGTTGCACCTGCCAGGTATTGTCTCTGCATCACCCTAAGGTTGGCTGGTAGAAAATGATTCAGGCGTTAAGTCCGTCATTGTACAGTATTTTTTTTTCTTGTGCATAATGTTTTAATAAATAAAGTCTACGAAAGTCCAATGTAGCAAGGTCCATAGCACTTCACGCTGTTTGAATAGAATAGTGCAGTACCTATTACCGAACAGTGAAGCAGCACATAGGCAGTTCTTTCTACTATGGGTGTATGCTTAACTTGTAGGTGAAATAAGTACTGGAACGTTGTCGCAGAGGCTGAGTTCTGGCGGGGGGCGGTCACGGGTTCGATTCCCGTTCTCCCGCACGGAAATTTTAATGTTTGTGTCTGTAATCGTACCCGCCTTAGAGATTGTATAGCAGAATATATAGGGAAAATTTCCATTTCCAAGATTGATATAGAAATAAATCATCTTTGAAACAAATAATGACGCAGCTGGCGAATTGCATGTTATACCTTCACCAACGATGTAGAGCGCCCAAGCGTGTCGCACAGTGAAATGCTGCCATGGCTTGTTGGCCCAGTTTGGCACTTGGATTGAGTCCATTGCTTTGTTTTGAACTAGGTTGATGGTGCGCTCGTATATGAACAAAGCGATGGACGTGTACATTTCGTTTAACGTTGGCGGGCCAGTGTGTAGAGGCAGCGTCGTATTATTTCCGATTTTCGTTCGGAGTGGAGTCGTTCGTAGCTTAGTGCGCGTTTGACCCGCCGACTGGCCGCTCTTCTCTGTTTGTGACCGTACGGTATGCGCGAGCAATACTTTAGCGAAGTTCGGGATAACTGGATTCTCCCACACATTGGACGTTGAATTAGTGTGCTAAAAGTGTGTTATGAATGTTGCGAATTTAAAATAAAAGTGTAGTTCAGTGAATGAAAGTTGTCCTTAAAATAATTTTTCTTTCTTTTAGTGAGGTAAATATATTTTGTTTTCATATATGTGCGTACATGTGATCATAAGTTTAGTAAAGTTGGTCGTGTTTTATGTAGAGTGTAAGCATGTTCTTTTTTTGTTTGGCTAACAACGTGTTAGTCTTATTGTTAAGCTGGTTTATTGGCAGGTGGGAAACTGTGGAATTGCATACCGTATACATACATATAGGGGTAGGCTACTCGATAAATACAAACACCTGTAAGAGTTTAAAAGTAGATAACTAAGTATTAAAAGACCGACGTTTAATAGGAGAAATACTGAATATTTTGCCCATGAAGACCATTTATGTAAGTTTCTACTAAATACTATAAAACCTCCCTTTTTCATTTCACATACTTAAGCTAAAGTATCTCTATGCAGGATTGAAGGGCCAGTATTATACAGGGTGTTTGGGAGATGGGTGCAAGCTTGAAATTACATTTAAATTAAATAACCTGTTGTTCAAACATTTAAAAAAACATGTTTGTTTATTGACTTTTCCTTTGAGGTATTATTTACGTAGATGTCTCATCAACTCTTGGAATAAGGGTCAACAAAGCAAACTGAGTATGAATATTTTTAATTTTTTAAACAATCAAAATTATGCAACGTTTTTGCTAATGTACTATTGTTTTTTGTTAGCACTGATAACTGATAAACTCTTAGAATTATGTTGCTCGTGTATGAATCAAATCCCGGACACCTTTTTTCGACTCTCAGGTAGCGCCTAGTGAATAGAGTTTTATTCAATAGAAAAATCAGCTTAGTTACTGAGGACATAAAGTCGTTATTTATTCACACTGCTTAGAATCAGTACCAGAGTAGTCGGGCGAAAAAAAATAATAACTTTTACTGGACAGTATTAGCAATTAATTGAAAAAAATGGGTTTTATAGTTCAAAACTTTAAAGTTTCAACATCAAAAAAAGGAACAGACTTCGTCTAAGACAAGTTTTAGCTTAATATGTTGCAAATGGCCTAAAATATCATCCCTTTCGAGGTTTGCATCCATCTCCCAAAACACCCTGTATAGACTTATAGAGGCTTCGTTTTTACTGACGTTAAAATCTCTCTATAGGTAGGTATGAGTCCCTGCGTGTGTTTACGTGAAATCAGATCTTCAAGTTTTCTTCTGCTGTATGGAGAAAGCAGAGTTCTGAGAAATATTCACAGCTTCGCATGAGGCGAGCTCAAAACTAACAAAGATTTTTTTTATTTTAGTTGCCATTCGTAAGTGATATCACCACTATTTTAATGACTGTTAATTGTTAGCTTCTGGTGGAGAATGACCCAGAAACACGCACTCTGAAACATAGGTACCTACCTAGTAGCCTGAGATCATTAGCTATGATCTCAGGCTACTAGGTAGGTACTCTAGAGCTACATTTCTTTCAAATTGCATTTTTGCGCAATACCTACTTATAACGCTCACAATCTGCAAGGCTGTGAATGCCTCAACGGTGGTTAGTCATGTCATTCTTAATATTGTTGGTTATATGCCATTTGGAAAAATAAACAAGTAAGTATTTAGTCACAGATGAATTGCAAAGTACTCATACAGACTATTACGAAAGGAGAACAGCATAATTTTTAAAAGACGCAGGAAATTATCTAGGTTTGGCGTCCGGTTTGATTCAAATACATTGCTAGACTAGACTACAGAGGAAGCGTAGAATAATAAAACTCAAACAGGTTTTGTAACATATAATATATGTACCTAACTATTTGTAACAGCATAGGTCCCAGTTGGCCGTTAGTCAGCAGCTTTATGTGCGTCTGCATAAATTAAATGTTTTACCATAAAGTCCGGCCCAACAGAACTAACAAACAGAAAAAGGCTTAACCTGATTATAAATATAATTATTTAATCGGTCTTTGCTTATTGCATATAAGATATTACTCGGTAGGTTGTAAGAGAAGGCCCACTATGATTTACGTTTACGTTGTCGTGGTTTTGGCACAAATGCGTATCCTAGCAGCACTAGGTAGTTTTGAAACACTCCAGTAACTACACTTCCTTAATTTGTTTAACTTTTCTGCCTATTTTTTCGTTCAAAGCAGCAGTAGTGCAGCAGTGAATTTAGGCTTTTTGTGCTCTGAATCAAGGCCCTTTCAGAAATTCAGCTGGTTAGTTAAAAAGTGAAAAATCTTAAGCTACTTAGGTATTCTTTTACTAGGAATATGTCCAAGGAATAGGTAAAACCTACCTATATCTACTCGACGTTGAGTCGTTGAGAGGCTTTAGATTTCTTCTGAAACGAATAAAAAAAATAAAAAAAAAAAAAAAAAATTCTGCGCCATCAGGCCCAATTCACATGTCAAAGTCAAAGTCAAAGTCAAAGTCAAATCATTTATTTCAAATAGGCACATAAAAGGCAATTTGGAGCGTCAAAAATAAAATTAAAATAAAATTGATTCTAGTCGCCCCTTCCAAAAGGTAGTTTTCGTATGGAGAAGAATGGGCAAGAAACTCCACCGTTACTCTTTTAAAATGTTTTACAATATTTTGCATACATTAATTATATAATTATATGTGAAGACGATGCACCTAAAAATAAAATTACTTTACCACAATAAGTAAAAGAATTAAAATGGATTAATGAATCCATGACATATAAATTAACTATGTGATAGATACATGGTGCTCACATATTTACAAACATTCCAAAAGTAGACGATTTTCATAAATTAATAAGGAGTAATAAGTCCGGGTGTGACTTTAAGTAATTACAGAATGTATGTAAATCAATGTCAAAGAAAAAAAATATATACAATTACATTAGCAACCAGTTTGATTTTGTCTAAACTCTAGAGATTGTCCTATGGAGCAGGACCAGCATGTTTCCAAGCATTCTTATCTTGGATATAATCCTATAATTTGTAATATTCTTGCTTACAAAGTGTAATTTTAATATAAGTTTTAAATTTTCTTTCATTTAGTTGCAATATTTCACAAGGTATTTTGTTCATGCAAGGTATTTTGTGCATGATCTCATATTCCATTTCTCAGAATAATTAAAGATACATCACCAGAGCGATCTCTGGAATTTGATTAGGCCAAGAAATGTTTTGTTGATCCTCATCATTGACCCTGTTAATTGAAGCCAAGTTAGTTTTTGGCATTTTTATCGGCGTTGTTTTTTTGTAAACTTTACAATGCAGAACTTGCTTCGATACACTTTTTTCAAGTCACAAAAAGGATTTTTCCTTTACCATCTTCATTTCCGTCTACCGATCATTTTTTATAATAACACAATTTTCAACTTCGTATTATTTGAGTCACATTGGTGGCATTGACATGAAGATGCCCAGAGGACTTTATTTCTGATTCAGCAAAAAAAAGAAGGCCCAGAGAATCAGAGAAATCGTGACTTCAATACTTGGGTAACTTCTATAATTAGACGTGTCGCATAAAAGGCGTCATAAAATTAATAGATTAAAGTAGGTAGCATACTTTATTAATTATTACCTTGTTATAATAACACCTTCATGATTATTATGCCTATACTGTCCCATGTATACAATGTTTTGATGGCGGTGGGGGGTGGCGGTGGCAGCTCTATTATAGGGTTGGGCCTGACCACCTCTGCGGGCCGTGGGTGCGCCGACCTAGATACCAGATTTTGTGTTGACTGCTGATGACAGTTTAATTAATAAAAACTAGGTGGTGGAAGGCCGCACCTTGTACGTGTATTACACGGCTATAATATTATGTTACTTAATTACCTATATGTGGGAATGTTTTCAGTGACTGCGGCTGCATCGCAGATTATTCACAGTGCCCATCATGAATGGCGATAAATATTTAAAGTCGTCGAGTAGTCAATTAATTAAGAGAGAGGTTGCTCAATTAACTAAAAATAAACACAGTCACACACAACAGACTTTCTCTTCAATTCAATTTAACTCAAAACACCAGACACAACCTCTACATGTTACAAGTCAAGTTTTATACAAGTCGCTTCTATTTCTGCTACCCAGTAGGTATCCTTAAAAAAGTGGTTTACGACGGAGCTAAGCTCGTTTTATGAGCCATATCAGTGTCTTCTTCAAGATCCACCTCGGACATAGGTGTTCATTTAAAAAAAAATCCTTCCAACAGTCGAACTTTTATTATTTTATGGAATTGGCGTTTGGTGATGTCAGTGATGACGTCATATTCGTACCACGAACTAACCGGTTCCGCGGCAGCGGCTCTCGGCCTCCAATTATGCTAATGCCGATGCCGTTCCAGTCCACTCTTCAGCCATACACGTCGTAAACAGATACATAGGTATATCTAAATTGGGTCTGACGAGCTCGTGAGGTCATCTATGTCCATCTCAATTTGAGAGAATTCGTATACTTTGTGCCGTTGGTAGTCCAGCATTATCCAATAAACAAAAATAGCAAGAAAGAATTTACCAAAATTATAGTCTACAAAATGATTTATTGAATAAGACACGTGTTTAGTTTCACACGGCTTCCATATTTGTGTCGATTGATTAAAGAAATATATCACATTTTGTGTAGTAATAGCATCACGCACGACTTCCGTTCAATGTGCTAATAAAAACTTTGGCGGTTGCCACTGCCACCGTAGCGTAGCCATCATGCCATGCCATGGGGCGCTCATGTTATGTAACACAATAATGTGATCCACGTGGTAAGTATAGTTACTGAGACTTATCACACATCGACTTCTGTTCTTTGAATTGCTTTTGCGGCAACATTGTGGTGAAAAAGCTTAGGTACATTTCGTATGATGACTAAATTAATGACTCGGAATGGCATGAGGTCGATTTATTGTTTATTTATGTAAGCATATTATATTCTAAAAGCGAATGTAAGGTCCATTCGCTTTTGACGGTACACAGTTATTAATACAAAGAGAAGTGAAAAAGCATTGTTTTTAAAAGTTTCGCTTGGTTTCCCCTACTAACTGCTTGTTTCTTGTCGATCAAAAGTAACCCAGGAATACCGGAATAAGTTTTTGTACCTCTATATCTTGGTATTTTGATGTAATGTGAGCGGCTCGCTTATCGCATTTGTCCATAGGCATATGTATCGGCATTTGAACTGAGTAGGTAGGTACAATATCTGGAAACGATTTATCTCAACTATACACAACCTATACAGGTTTATCAATGTTACAAGTGTTACAACTACTGCAGGCGCCATAGCAGTGGTTGACATTGAAACAGATGACTCGTACACAAATGAATGAATACTTAGTCATAGAGAAGTTAATGCTACCAAGTCAATGCCGCACTGTAAAAGCTGTAAGAGATCGAAATAATAAATCATATTATGGTATATTCATGGAGTTTGTCAGAGTCAGAGTCTCACTGATAGCACTTAATACCGAATGAATCACTTGCATTCATAACAATATTTGCCGACGTTTTCTTTTTGTCTCCAATAAACGGACCATGTGTTACAAAAATAACAATGATGCTGTTGAGTAATAGGTGATGTATGTTATGAACACCCACGAATCATTGTAATTGAAATCGTTATGAGAGGTTGGAACTTGCGAGATAACAGTTGAAGTAGTTAAAGAGACCCACTAATAATATTAAGACAGTGGACCTACATATCTCCTAGTGATTGTAAAATTTCAGTATATTAAAAAGTATTCAGCATTTCCTCTCTTGGAGAGTTCTCCTTGCTAAGAATTGCCAGCATTTCTTTATACCTAAGTAGTTGTAGGTGAAACAATGCGACGTATGGCCCAGATGTTCGCGGCGTGACGGCGAGTTCTTATCGGTGCAAAGACGCGCCCACCTACACTCTCCCCTGGGTATTATAATATGTTATAATTATGTATCGCTGCGTCTCGACCGGACATAACAGTTCAACGAACTGTCAATTCACGATTCATCTTTCCGATTCATTTATTCTAATTACTATGGTCTTCCGCTTAAACAAATCACTGACACTAAGGAAACTGTTTATTTTCACTCGCAGCTACCATTAGGAGCTCGCATTCATTTCAATCTAACTTGGAAGATTACTTACTAATACTTTAAATACTAGATATACAATCAAAGCTGGTGACCAGCTGGCGCCGAAAATAGTTTCCGTTCGTGTCGAATGAAATGCTGTCCTTTGAAGAAAAGAGCACCGCGAGCATGCGGAAGGTTGGCCCAGCAGGAATGTTGGTGAATCGCCAAATTGCATTGAGTCGCGAAATCTACGATGCAGTCTGTCTAGACTCTATATTATACTCTACTTTCTCTACTTCATCCACTCTTGAGCCTTATTTGGAGTAAATCGATTGTATAGTATTTTTAACCGTCTTCGAAAAAGGGGGAGGTTCTCAATTTGGATGTTTATATTTTTTTTTAGAGATACCTTTGTTGGGACACAGCGGGTATTTAAATTCTGATCTATCGGTGTTGAAATAAACCTAAAGAACAGTTAAGCAGTCGGTACAGAACAGTTCATTTGAGGCTAACTAAAGGTTATCATGAATGGTCACTTATAACTTTTACGTAGGTAAATACTCTGCGTTATGATTATGTATTATGTAGAAAGGCATCATTGTAAAGACTGGTAGAGACAACGATTTTTCATTATAATACAGGGTGCAGGGACGGCGACGCAAACTGTAACCATGAATTTAGCACATAATTCTGAACCCCCCTGCGATGGAATTGTAAGTAGATTATTGAAAAAAAAATGCTGTTTGTTATGGAACAGCAGATTTTGTTTTTGGTAACCGACGAAAAATGTCTATGCTCTCTAGCTTACAAAATTTTCGACGATTTTTGTGCATCGAAGTCCCTGCCACCCTGTATTGAAGCATAAAGTATGACCCTTTATAATTGTTCTCAAGAGAATACTGAAAAGGTAAATTATGTCATATATTTATATGCATTTAGTATCAAACGAAGGCAATGAGAAACGTGATTTGAAATTAAATAGCCAATCAGCAGCGTTATGTATCGTAATAAGCTATTTGAATGCACGTTACGAAGAATTGCAGCTCTGTTAGTCAAACATTTGACTCTTTAGTTTGTTTGTTAATTGGTTCTAAAGTGTAGCGTAAGTGTAGGAAAACGAAAGTGGGATTTTCACTTTCTGACCTAGCCCTTCGCTAGCAATTTGAGAGCGTTAGTGAGTACGTTGTCATAGTTTATAAACTGACCGTTTATATCAGAGTCGTTTACATCATACTTGATTAAATTATAGTGTGATGTGATGATATTTGTGAAGCGACTCGCACAGGCGTCACCGTCGCGTTCGGGCACAAGGCAACAGACCTTCGCCGATTATAGCGGTGACGCCATCGGGCCCGGCACAACCGACTATAATATAACAAGTCACCACACAATGTGCCCTAAGCCTGTTGCCGTAAGCCTCTCCTCCTTAAACCTGTCCTTATTCAGCCGGTCAAGGCACGTTCAAGGTGCTGTATTATATACTTCATATTGTATTGTAAATAATACGAGGAACTGCTTTAATGTTACGATTGTTTCTCGAGTGATGCTATCGATATATTTTAATAAATACATTATTTATTCATTCAAAAGACTCATCCACATTAGTAGTATGTTTCTGGCAAAAATAAATTATTTTTTTCTTATTCTTAGGACATAACGTGTAGGTAAATAACATATACCTAGATACCCAATCTTATACCCATCTACATACTTACATGTTTTTAAATCAGTATTCTGCTGTCTTTTGGTAGACTGTTCGCCATTTTATATGCGTAAGATACATTATACAGTAAGATTAGGTATCCGCGCCACCGAAACCTCAAAATAACAGCAACCATCGTTAACGACGTTAACTTTTATTATTTTTGAGCATGAATTCATAATTACAAACAAATGTTGCTCCAGTCTTTTCATTCGGCTCATGGAAGCTAAAAATAATTAATAACCGACCAGTGAAAAGAATAAATTAGCACGATTGGTTCACCATGTCCATTATACACTTTTTGACTTCTTATATGCGAGCGAGCTTAAATTGTTACATTATTATATCATTTGGTAGCTCGATTGTGCAGTTTGATAAAGGTGGTTAACCTTAGGGGTGCGTAAGCACCTTTATCAAGCATAAATAAATCATATTATTCATAATATATAATTATAGCTACTTATCTATTTATTAGAAAATGTAAAGGTTTACGCCATGCATCGTCGACTGCAACCTGCGAACGGAGGCCCAATATTGAACGTTGGGGAACACTAGCCCTTGACTCGATTCGATGCGAAACTAACTAGAATTTTCGATGAGGTGGCAGTTTCTTCTTGAAGTATCAAGTGCTGGGTTATGGTAAGACTAGGATCAAGTCGCTCGTAGACTCTACAAGCTCTACAAAGTAGAGAATATGCGAAAAGAAGCGGAGTACCTAGAAGTTTTTCAATGAGATTTTATTTTTGGTCATGAAGATCGAAACTCGTCCACTAGGCATATGATATAAGATCATGATTTCACATTAAGGTACTGTACTACTCATCTAGTCTGGCTTAAAACATTTTAAAACTTTTAGGAATTATTTTAAAATAATCCCTAAATTTTTCCAACCCCTGCTCAGCAACTCAAAGAACGATTTTTTAAATGGGGATTTGAAATAATAACTTTGCGTTGATGTGATTCAGTCATGCGATCAGACTTTCATCTAATGCATAGGCCAATTAAGTTTTGATTGAAAAGGATGAATATTTTACTGCAGAATGTATACAGTATAACATAGACAGTAAGATAGTCCAAAAATCCCAGCGGGTTTAATTTCTTTTGGGTCTTTTTGATGATCATACTCTTCCAACTTTTATCAAATTACCTATAACTTTAAAATTTACGTTCTTTCTGATTTTAAATATTGTTCTTACAATTTATTTATAACGACAAGAAAAACGATAATTCATTAAATAGAAAAAATAATAATTTCATAAGCTTTGGCTTTACTATACTCTATCTATGAGTATGTACCATAGAAATATTATATCCATGGTATCTACCTATGCGTTGTATTGTATTAAGTTAGTAATAACTTACAGCGAAGTCAAAGTATGGTGTTCCAGTTTCTGTCGCTTACTTTATCGATTTTTCCTTCCACTTCGCATAATGGTGTGCCCGCTTCGTACTTACATAAGTCCATGTAGACATAAGTCACAATTCAACTGGCGATGTATAAACAAGTGGCAGGCCAGACTGAATTAAATTGGTCCGACAACTGTGACATCTCCGCTCAATCAATTACATTGACCTAAGTATATCTTCTTCTATCACGCATTGGGTGAATGAACAGTGAACGTTCTTAGAAGTAGGTACTGTAGATAGGCATATATTTATAACTTTAAATTTGTACAATATTGTAAAAGTTTAGATTCTTAAATTATTTACACTCTCCATTACAAAACAAGCATCCTTTGCTGCTCGTCTTTGTTGTAGCATCTTATGTAGGTACACCAACTGCATAGTGGTCGTTATTTGAATAGGTAGAGGTTAGATATCTTTATCTTCACTAGGTTGAGATTTAAATATTGGGATCAGCAGGTTAACCAACTTTATCAAGATGAAAAGAAGAATACGATTACTAGGTGCTCATCGGTACGCTTGTATTGTTGCCCTCGAAAAACAACTTTGAAATAGCAACATATTTATAATGATTCTTGTTGTTTAGCTTTTATTTTCTTTGAACGCATTGTAACATTGACTCATCATAACGTTGGCGTTAGTCCATTGGCTCTACATTTAGTGGCTGTTTGGAATTAGCCCTTTGAAGCCGTATTCGCAAAAAGTTTGTGGAAAGCTTTTTCCGATAACAATTAACAATGAGCATCGGTAAAAAATGTTTTATAGTAAAAAATCGTATCACAAACAGCAGCTGTGTCGTGCTGTGACAGTTGGTTACGGTGACTGATCATGATTACAGTTTGTTTTTATGCGTTGCCACTGTTCTGCTGACAAACCACAATCCTCGAATAACCAACATTAGAATGCTAATTTAGTTCTTATAGCGTGTGTCAAATGCACATGTTTCGTTTAATTTCAGCCACCATTTCGCAATGTCACTAGTTTTGCCGAATTTCGGCCATCGACCGCTGCCGTGCCCTCTAGGTGCTCAATTTATCCAAAACTACCTTCTGACACGCAGACAAAAATGCCTAAATGTTATAACATTTAAGGCTTAAATGTAACTTTAAGCTTCATTGTTACGATATGTAAGACTAGAATAAATTGTGCAGGATGTCATAAAAATATGTTGGCTTTATTTTCTTTTGATGGGGAACTGAGTCAGATGTGTGACCTCATGTTACCATGACATCAATGACATGAGCAACAAGTATAGGTACCTACCTATTGGGACAATAACGACTTCCTCAAAATGCATCGGAGAAGTCATAATACATAGGTAGGTATGCTACGTTTATTATAAAGTCATAGATATATATAGCAAAAAAAATAAAGCTAAGAAAATAATTAATTTAATATTGAAAAGAAAACCAATATCACTTCAAAATTCCATTCTGAATTGGCGGTTTGCCACAGGCAAAACAGCTGTCGTGAGAAAGTATGGGAATGGGACGGTCATGTTTATGTTTACGCGATCGTAACCCAGTTACGCACAGCGATAATAATTTAGTAAGAAGGCGTCGAAGTAATCATGAACACAAACAGTCGCCGTTTGACCCCCTTGAATCCACGTTTACGAAATGATGAAAGAAAAATTTCCTCTCCGCTAATGGTTTTTACTCGACTAGGTAGGTCAACCTAATGGTTTTTTTCTAAGCTTCTAGATTTAGTAAAGTATTTGTTCTCCGAATACACGGTCATTTAGTTAAATTTACCTCGGTGTACACCCAAGGTATGTCTAAGTAAATAATAAATAACAGCCATTGTTTACAAACAAATCTAAATGATGCCATTGAGCCTAAGCAGGCGATGTAAAAGTTAATTATGATGACAAAGCTTAAATATAACAACAAAAATGACTTGAACAAGAGTGGTTTCAATCATCCAAGCTACTTGGGTCGGCATTATCCGCACGACCAATACTCTACGCTATATCTATTTATACATATAACAGTTACTGCATTCTTTTATGTAACTAAGACAAACCGTGTCTTTCTCTTATATACGTAAAATAATAATAAGTAATACTTAATAGGTTTTTTTTTTTCACTTATTTTTTTTTTTTTAATCTAATAAAATAAGATAATTAAATAAATAAACGACATAATAATAATATTAATTTAATTAATTATATTAATTTCACCGTGTATACGTATACACGGTGAAATTAAATTTGCTAGTGAAACTCCGCGGACGTGAGGGTATCGATATCGAATGACGATAAAATTAAACTCTTCATTTCAAGTATACTGAAAGTAGTCCTGACTACCACTTGGTCAACAGCCATTGGTAGTGTAGTTTCTTGAAATGCTGAGCTTAGATTTTCTTTTTTGTTTTATCGTCATTATTTATCGATACCCATCAGATGTGAGAAGTTCCGCCAGGTAATTTAATTTTAACTTTCAAAATGTTCGCTAAAATTCTTTGTTATAAATACGATGCTTACTTAAATATAAAACTGACAACATAAACACCGATAAGCTCGCATAAATTATACCGAGGAAACTATTTAATAAGAAGTGGGAGATTAAAGAATGACTAATATTATATTTTAAAACTGTGATGTAATTTTGATATCAGCCCAGTTACAAAATTAAATTCCGGACATTACACTGAAAATGCGTGTCTCTTCCCTTCGGCGACAGCTAGGTATTATCCTAGGTGCATGTGGAGCCAAAAAATGCAGCAATCTATTTGTAAATCAAACAAATTGTACTCAAATTAGATAATGTATTTTCGATCCGTACTCAGCAATAGCATTCATTGTATAATTAAATGTAACAAGATAATATACAAAATAATTTGGAAGTGCAACATTTGATATGCTCGGCAACCCATTCATCTTTCAAGACACTATCATTATGCTCTGCTTTCACCGTCTTAATTGACAATATAGTATGTATATAAGTGTTGTGTTACTAGAAAGTATCAACTGATTACGTTTAAAATATTGTGAGGAATTAAAAATAAGAAAACAAGGTCTCTGATTACATCAGCCTGCATACTTATTGCTCAATAGGTAGGTTTAATGAGTGTCCGGCCGGCACGCAATCCCTAGCGAACTTTTTACGAGCCCGTTTGTCCAGTGTTGTGTTCAGGATGAGATCATTGCAACAGTCATCTCATGGCATCTATTTTAATGCTATAACAGTTGGCATTGGGTTTGTCACTACGAGACGCCGGTGATGTAGGCGTTTTAATAAGTGGCCGTGGCCCCGATTCACGCTTTGCATCGATTGTTCGTTTGAATTTTTCTTCACAATTTTTACTAGCCTGTCCATTTACACTTAGTTGAACTAAATCTAGGTATAGGAGTAGGCACATGGCAGGCACGTACTTAAATAACAAGTCTAATTGATATATGATTTACCTACCTCCTACCTGTTACTCTGTCGCCTAATTAGCACCTTACGATTTTTCGCGAATGATAAACTTATATACTTAGCACTTATGAAAATCTATCATTAAATCAATCTATTATCATCGCTCCAAGTACTTATTAGTATTATTATTTTTGTTCCAGATGCAAGATGCCTGAATAATTCAACGGTCTGGAAAAACAGCAAAAACCGCAAAGATGAAGGAACTCGTCAACAAGAACCTCATCACGCTAAAATGCGTTCTCTTCTGTTTTCTCTCAGGTAAGGTTTCTAACGACTCTTCTAATGTCGCCCAGAAAACATGATAGTGTAGCTGTTGAAGTATACTTAGACAGAGACATTTATGCTTAACAGTTTTTGGCACGGATATTGGTATAGGAACTTTTACAATTTTGGAGGTCTCTTTACTCTGGAGTCTCCAAAACAAAAACCTAGCAGTATTTATTAGAGTTGAGATAAAATCTTGACTTTAATAAATAAACCACGCATGTTTGCTCCTTTCTTGGGCAACGCAATAAGAACAAGATTGTCTCAAGACCCAGTTGGCTCGCCTATAAAAAGTGGTCCAAGTCATCACGGACGGTTAGGAGTACATACGGCCAATAATTCAAGTCGCTCTGTTGCAAGCTGCCTTCTAAGGAGCGGCGACTGCTACCTATCGAATGATTTAGGGAACGTTCACCTCGGTCTTGCCACTGCATTGCGGCCAGTATGACCCATATGCTCCCACTTATTTCTTACAACTCCTTCATTGAGATGTTTGCGCGCACGCAATTTAATACTTAAAAGTTCTTTAGCGGCGGATTATAACTCGTCATACCATATTAGGTTATAAATGGCCGCGCGGCGTGCATCTTCAATTAAATTCGTGTAATTTAGATATCCTTATTTTTTCATCTAAATGATCTTGTCCTTGCTTAGGTATTGGCTGCATTTTCCCGTTTCTGCCACTGCACATGCTATCAGTGGGTCTAGACAAGGGAGAAGCTCGACTCATATCAGCTGTCGCACCATGTATCGCGCTGCTCGGCCCTGCCGTGTTGGGGCCTCTCATTGATAAGTAAGTATTATGGACTTATGGTCATCCATTGTTACTTTATTAGGCATTAGAGATCAAGGCCTCTTGTGACAAATTGCTATAGCGTGTTTTTGATCTATTCGCCTGTTGTTGTGTGACTTTTGAGGAACTTTTAGCTGATTAAAATGTAGATACTGTTTTTTGGGGGTGCTCTCTTCCGGCTTTACTAAAGGATTCGTAAAAATCCCCTTCTTCCCACTCTAAACTTGAATTTTCGTGTGCAGACTATCTGTGGGGCGAGGGTCAACTGGTGGAGGTGCCATTCCAAGCGGTTCCGGACGCTTGCTGCGCGTCATCACGGCTGCCTGCCTCGTCCTCAGTGCTGTATTCTATACGCTCCTCCTCGCTGTGCCATATACGGAGCGACATGAGGTACCGACAGTTTTTGTGACATGTTTTTGAATTAGTATGCTTCATGTTCGCACTTTTGCTCTACCGACGACGTAACGCAAACTCTATGCGCAAATTTACTATTGTGATCGCCATTATGTGCCGTGTCCTATGTAATCGCCATTAATCCCTAAATGTGGTAGTATAACATGGCTTCTTCGCAAAACCGCTAATGTGATACTGATATCCTACAGACATACTAATCCTCTAGTTCCAATAAGCCTTTTACTTTCCAATGCAACTTTTGAATCCTACGGATAGTGTTGGCTAATTATGGTAATGAGACGCACAGCTTCTGAATCATCTAATCTCTCAACTTACATTGTAAAAAAATTGCAAAAGATTCCCACACAAGTTAGTTTTCCAGGTCGACGAAATCGGTACTACGTTCAAAGGCTCTAAATGTAACATAACTGTATCTCACAGGCTCGACGACCTCAAGTCCTGTTCATGTGCGACGAAGACAGCGCCTACGTCATGCAAGAAGTATGCAAGGAGGACATGCGCTGCAACCGCTGGTCCGGCGAGAAGGTCAGTAGTTCAGTACCATTGATTGGTTTGGTGGATGGATCCTTACGTGATGATTTCTCCCAGTCAATTCGCACCTCAAGACGCGTACGAGTAGTAACTTCGTTCCAAGAATATATTCGAAAATCGAATTGCTTTTAGTAACCTTGTTGCAGAAGGTGTGAAAAGTGGAGTATCATCGTCTGGGATTACGATTTCTTCGTCTTGGGCGAGCTTGAATCCTTCGCTGCACTCGGGATTCTAGTTTTAACTCTTCGCCCAGGATTCAAACTAACGCCCTTAATAACATAACCCTCTGCTTGACGCCCTTAGTGAATAATAATCCACTATTATGTACTCGCAGTCAGGAGTGCTGGCGGTGACGGCATGCGAGTACGGCTGTGCGGACGAGAACATGACGTGGGTGAGGCAGCCGTTCACCACCACTTCCACCACCACCACACTCAGCCCCATGTACCTCAATGTTGCTAACGCCACGGTAAGTACCTAAACCTAATGCCTACAATGCGCCCAATGAAATCGGTTTAGGCTGCAATTTCTAGACTGCTGAAGGTTGACTTTCACTATTCTAGGTATTAATTTTGTTGGCGACAGTTTTTTTTACTAAAATTAGAGGAATGTTGAATGGGATAAACATTGCACATAAACAAAACCGAAGAATTTGGAAGTCAAGACGATCTTGCCCAGACCATCATACATTTCAATTTAGATTTACAGATAATTCCATTAGTATGCAGTAAATAAATAATACTGGATATAGATATATAGGCAATAAAGCTCGGAACATGTTCACTTACAATGATAACGATGCTAATTTATTGTGTTCACACCACATGCGTTGTTAAACAATAGCAGTAGGGTTTCTGAACCGCCATTTAAATGCTAAAGTGAGTGATCCATCATTATTGTGGCAATTAAGTTAACAGTACCTACATATTATCACTTAATTTGGGCGAAAAAAATCTATTAAATCATTCAATACATTTTTTTCTCCCATATTGTAATTTTAGGGAAATTGTAGGGTACTTCTCATACTTTTTACGCTTTCAATCAGACTTCGAAGCCAGTGACGGAAGATGAGGAAGTTAAGCGCGTCATGCCGTTCGAGGTGAACCCTCCGCACTTCTGTTACAACGGCCAGTGCCTGGTTTACATGCAGCACCAGGCCAGGCTCCGAGTGCCTCTTTCTCTATTAGCACCGGAGTTACCTGAAGACAACAGCACTGTCGACTCAGATTGGTGCACGTATCGGACAGGTAACCAACAAAAATACATACATACTTACGAACCTACTACCCAACCACTATTTCCCATCTGGATAGTCCAGCCGGTCTAATCTGTAATGATCTCACCGTGAAAACTTAGGCGAATTGAGCTGTCATTATTCCACCGGATGCTAGAGATTGACAATATTGAGAGCTCACTTCACCTATGTTGTCATGGTGCGATTCTTACGGAATCTGACCGGCTGTAGGTACTTTACTTATTCGCTCTCCATTCCCCATTTTCAAACATATTGCTTTGTACTAGCTGGTGGACTTAATAACCCTTCTTACCATGCGTTTAGAGTTCACCCACTTCGTCGTCGATAAGTGCACCAGTACACAACCTGAAAAGCACAATGAAAGTATGAAGTATTGAATTATAGACTATTTCAAAGCAAACTTTATATTTTAGCGGGACCGTCCAACTGCCAGGTTCCCCCGAATCGTCTGGCAGAGGTAACAGATGACGAGGACTGCAGGCCAGCGGTGCGGTGTCAAGTCCTCGACCCTTACGACGAACCCGACGGCGTGTTAGCCGACGCCGAATGCCGACTTATCATTGGAGACCCGAGTTACACGTTCTGGACTTACTTAGTTATAAGGTCAGTCATAATTACATAATATAATGACTATTTTCAACCTATTCATAATTGAATGTTAATTTTCCAGCTAAATAGTTTGATCGCTAAAATTAGTCAGTAGGTATGCTTTTACGTCGTACTTAAAAGGTTGTTGACGTACTTGTAAGTAAGGAAAAAGATTCAATATTTGATGAGACCTTACTCATAGGTACTAATTTGGCATTAAATATGCCAAATTAGTACCTATACTGAAGACTAATGTAATAATAATTAATTCTGAAAAACTGGACGTGTGTAACACTGTGTAGTTTATAGTCAATTATATAATAGTGGCGTTGGCGTAGTGCTAGGGATTATGTCTAGGGGGTTCAGCCGTCCCGCTAAACTAACCACAGTCAATTAATGAGACATCATACATGACGCCTCGTAATAAATAAACCCACCAAAAATATTTCATGTAAAGTGGGATGATCCTGTTGTTACAGTGCCCCCGTCTACTCCTTGATATGCAATGGCCTCTGTAGCACCATGAAACATGAAGCTACAGGGGTGAGGGGCTAGTGCGAATCTCGGGGTTCATTCGATTAATCGAGTCTGGTTTAACCACATCTTGGGGTTCATTCGATTAATCAAGTCTGGTTTAACCACGCTGGGATCAGTGCAATTCATTCATTCATTCATAAAGTAGGTTGATACCACGTTGATACTGTTGATTTTTCTAGGGTGGGCAAAGAAGTTTATGGGTAGGCATTACCCACCCTTGCCCCCCGCTCCCTAGCTACGCCTATGCATAGTGGCAATAGATATTCTACTATGTTATTATTTTTAAGGCAACAGCAGTTTTACAATCCATTGTAAAACTGCGGTAATAGGTACCTATCAAAGCTTTATGACTTAAGTAGTCCTTTTTTTTTTTTTTTTTTTTTTTTTTTTTTGTTTTCGGGGGGAAACCTTCGAAAGGCACCCGACCTCCGGGGAGAGGGGTCGGGGAGTGTGGGATTTTTACCTCACTAAAACCACCCCGGTGATCACCATCCGCGCATAGGGGTGGTCCCGGTTCCTCTTAAAAGACCAACTCCGGAACCATCCCTGCGCAACGCCTGTAAGGCACATCCCTGGGGAGACTGTAAAGGGGCCTCCCCTAAGCCTTGCTATGCACGGCAGCACGTGACCACTGTGCCACCGTCTTCCCTGGGGTCACTTGGTAGGCAGACAGAGTCCCCACTCTATGCGCCCGCGACCCCAAAGGTCCACCTACCTTAATTAGTAAGTGGGTTTTGGCGTATTAGGCGCCAAGGCCTCCCCGGCGCCTCCTTCTCCGAGCAGGATCAGCCCTCTCCCGATCCCGCTCGGCGGCCTCCTTCTTGACCATAACGGTCTCACAGAAGGAGGCTACTTCTGTCCAATTCTCTGTCTCTGCCAGCATAGCCCTCACTACTGCCGGCAGAGACAGGTCTCGCCCGATCCTGGCAACCAGGGCCCCCCGCTCGGAGGCCCAAGCAGGGCACTCCTCGAGCGTGTGTTGTGCGGAATCCAAACTGCCTCCACAGTGGTGGCAATTTGCCGTGGCCTCTCGCCCAATTCTGTTCAAGTACTCACCGAAGCAGCCATGTCCGGTGAGTACCTGGGTGAGCCTAAAGGAGATGCGCTCCTCTCTTTTCAGCCAGGCTTCGAAGTGCGGCAGAACGGCTTCGACAACGCGTTTTCGCGAATATTGCGGCTGCTGTAGCCGCTCGCGCCAACGCTCGAGAGCGTGTCGCCGTTCCCGCCGCCTCAGCCTTACGAATGCGCTTCCTGGCACACTATTCCCGCTTTGGCGAATATCGCGGATTTGATCGTAGACCTTCGCGTCCATATCCGCTAGGATATCCAGCGGTGGAAAGCGCGCCAGGAGAGTTGCCGCCTCAAAGGATATCGTTCGGTACCCTCGTGCGATACGAATGGCCATCTTTCGCTGCAGTCTATTGACTTTTGTCCTGCTGCGTCTGACGCCTGACAGTCTACCTGACCAAACAGGCGCCCCGTAAAGGACCATCGATCGCACGACACCCGCATAGAGGCGGCGAACTTCCTCCCGAGGTCCCCCGAGATTGGGCAGCAGTCTATGCAAAGCACCCACTGCCTTTTCGATCCGGGGAACCAGGCGCTCGAAGTGCTCTTCGAAGCCCCACCGACCGTCCAGGGTGAGGCCAAGATACTTTATGTATCGCCCCACCTGGACTTGCGCATCTCCGACCTGGACCAATGAGCTGGGTGGCTCTCTGTTCCTCGGCAGTTTATGGAACCACAACGCCTCAGTTTTCTGAGGCGCTATCTCCAGACCCAGCCCGCGGATTGCCGCCACGACTTTTGCCACCCCGAGCTCAGAAAGCTGGATGGTCTCCTCGAAGGTATCCCCGACGGCCAACACCAGAGTATCGTCTGCGTAGCACACAATATTAACGCCGACAGGGAGATCGACCCGCAGGACCGTGTCATATGCTAGGTTCCACAAGAGAGGACCAAGAACCGACCCCTGCGGAACCCCACACGTAATCTCCCTCCGCTGAACGCTACCGTCCCGGCCCACATAGTGGATGTGCCGGTCGCGTAGGTATGCCCGAACAATGTTTTGCAGGTAGGAAGGCACTTCATGATGTACCACTGCCTCCCTAATTGCAGCCCAGGGTAAAGAGTTGAAGGCGTTGACGATGTCCAAACTTATCGCCAACGCCACCCCACCCCGGGACACTACCTGATTCGACAGCGCGCGGACGCGAAGAATCGCATCTACGGTAGACCGCCGCTGCCGGAAGCCATACTGGCTATCAGCAAGGTCGGGACCAACTCGCGACAAATGCTCGACGAGCCTTTCAGCAACCACTCTTTCAAAGAGCTTGGAAGACTCGTCAAGTAGGCATATGGGACGGTATGCAGAGGGAGACTCTGCGGCCCTGCCTTCCTTCTTCAATAAAACCAATCCAGCTTCCTTCCAACCGGAGGGGAACACGCCTGCACGGAGACAGCTATTAAATAGCCGTCTCAGGCGGTCACCCAGAGCAGCCAGAGTTAGAACCCACGCCCGGCCAGGGATGCCATCTGGACCTGGCGCGGTGTTACGAGCCCCCAAGCGCTTCACGGCTCGGCTGAGCTCCCCTTCAGTCACCCCTAACTCGTCAGACCAGTCTGATAATGACGGGGGCGGCGAGGGACTGTCCCTGGCTGCTGGAAACAGTGTGTTTACTACTCTCTCCAGCAGACCCGGATCCATGGTCTCCGTGATGGGGGGGACCCATGGCCTTAATTTGCTCATGACCTTCCTATAAGGTTTCCCCCACGGATCCCTGTCCAGCCCCCCGAGAAGCTCGCTCCAGGACCGAGACCTGGCATCCGCGATAGCGTGTTGTAGCGCCATAGTCGCATCTCGGTAAGCTCTGTATACTCTGGCTATCTCCTCCTCCGTAGCTCTCTGCTGCCTTCTGCGCCGGGTGCGCTGAAACTGGCGCCGGGCTCTAAGACATACAGTCCGCAACTGCGCGATGTCTTCCGACCACCAGTAAACCGCACCAGGACGCTGGGCGCACCTGACCCGGGGCATGGCAGCGTCGCAAATTGACGTCATTGTTTCCCGGAACCAGGTCGCCTCCTCTTCTGGATCGAGTGAGATCCCCTGGGATCCATCATCATCTGGCCACGCCGCGACGTTGGCAGCTGCGACAAGCAAATCTCGATTGAGCTGTTTGAGGGCCCAACGACGCGCCGGTGGACTAGGGCCTGGGCGGCTCGGGCCGCTGGAAGGACGAAATGCCACATCAAAAACGATGTGGCGATGGTCAGAAAGAGTGACCATCTCCTCCGCTACTCTCCATTCCGAGACCACGCGGGCTACAGCAGGAGTCGCCCATGAAAGATCTACGATTGACTCCCCCTGCCATCGAACGCATGTGGCAACGGACCCCCGATTCAGTAGTCGAAGGTCAAGCGAAGCCGCCCAGTCTTGGACTACGTGTCCCCTCGGCCTATCCCGGGTATTACCCCATGCTCTGGAGTGAGCATTGAAGTCACCCAGGACAAGCACTGGACGGGGTGAGCATTTGCTTCGAATGCAGTTCGCAACCCTATCCAGGTATCCCTCAAATTGGGCGAGGGAAATGTTGGGAGACACGTAGCAGCTCACTACAGCCAGATGTCCCCATTCGACTGCGACATATCCCTGCCCCCTATCGAGCAGAGAGCAGTGAGGCCCACTGCCTCCACCAGCCCAGTAAACAGCAACAGAGTCCAAGGTGTCCCGGAACCAGCGAGGATGATCCTGGAGACCGTAGGGTTCTGCTACTACTGCCAAGGCAACCGACCATTCCGCAATAGTCTGCAGAAAAAGATTTTGCGCATTGCGGCAGTGGTTCAGGTTGCACTGGAGAACTTTCAGGGCTGGGAAGATGAGGTATCCATATCCTCCAGTGGGCCCACATCCAATGGTGCCGGCGCCAATCTCTGCAATGTGGCCGGGGCGAGCGAGGCTCTCATCTTGCGCGGAGCGCATTTCTTGCCTCCCAACCTGTGGTCAGCTGAACGACCTTGGTCCGCACACAACGGACACCGCACAGTCGGCGACGTGCACTCTCTTGCTTTGTGCGGTCCTCCGCAAGAGTAGCACTGAGTGCTCCGGTCAACCGCACTAGTACACAGGCGACGGACGTGCCCGGGCTCGAGGCAACGGAAGCACATCATACGACGTGCCTCTAACACCTCGACTCTTACCGACGTCCATCCTATCCGCATGCGTTTGTTGGACGCCAGCTTCTTTACCGCCGCCAGTGGACCACGAATCCAGACATGCCCCAGAGAAGTAGGCAGGCGTCGGATTTCACCCACCTTTACGTTCCCGGAAGAACAGCCACCCGCCTCGGCAATAGCTTTCGCCACATCTACTGGCGTGACAGCGTCGTCGAGGTCCATGATCCTCGCCTCAGCCATTTTCATCGGACGCGCAATATGCACGTCATACTCGGAAAGGACCTCCCTCATACGGCTTGCGAGGCTGTCAGCCTTGGTGGAACAGTCTGCACCCAAGATGGAAAGAACTATTCCGCCATCCGCAGCCCTCTTCTGGCCAACAGTATCGATGCCGAGATCGGCCAACCGTATCTGCTGCCTTGCTACCAACAGAACTTCTGCGAGAGTGGCGGATGATCCTTCCCTTACCGTGATGGTAATCGCTGCCGAAGCGGGAACACGAGGCAGTTTGACCGGCTGCTTTTTCCCTTTTGCAGGGGTAGACGAGGCAGATGGAGTGGCTGGAGCACCAGCTGTGGCATTGGACTGGGAAGTCTTTGCCTTTTTTGCCACAGTCGACCAAGCCTCCGCCGCAACCGTTGACGCGGGCTGTAAGGCCTGTGCGGTTGCTGCAGGTACAGCGGGCAGCTCCATCACCGGAGCCACCGTTTTCACCTTCCCATTTTTTCCCTTTCCCTTTCCCTTTCCTTTTTTTTCCCCCCTGTTGGAATTAGGGATCACGCTGAGATCTTGCGCAACTGGCAATAGAGCCACACCCCTTTTTGCGTCAGATGCAAGAGGCGGACGTAGTGGCTTTTCTGGAGGTAACCTGCTCGCAATGGCAGCCAACTTGGCGTCCATCATACCCCCAATTTCTATGGCAATGGAACGCCGAAGCTGGGCCTCTGTTTCCGGTGCTAGTCCTGCCATCACTATGGACCCATCAACGCTGGGGCCCACTTGCCCCTTACAAATGAGGCTGAGTTGCTCCGCCAGTTGTGCAACCGTTGCTGTGAGGCTAGCGAGTTGCGAACGCAGGTCCGCGTTCTCTCTCTCCAGCCTCTCAACTATGGCCCCATTCGAAACAAGCAGACCACTCTCCCCTGACGCCACTCGCTCCGTTACTGTCGTCTTTCGCGTTCGCTTATTTGACGACGCCTTGGAGGCGATTGACATTTGCGAGCTGTCGGAATCACCGCTGTCGCTCATCATCCCACGCACTGGTGTAGCCGGCCGCTTGAAACGAGACCTGGTCACCCTCCCCTCTGACACTGGAAGTGCCTCTGCGACGCTCTGCGTCCGCTGTTTTGGTCCCTGAGATGCGGACGTGTTGGGTACATCCAACGACTCCACACCTCGGGGACGTGAGCCACCCTGGCTCTTTGCTTCGACTTCTACTCTCTTCGACATTTTTTGTTGTTGGCGGTTGTTGCCCCCCCCAGAATACGTGGGGCTGACCGAAGGTTCGGTGAGGGATTCTCCGGCTGCAGAGCAACCGGTACCCTCCTGGGGTAGTGTATTTTTACAATTCGCCTTCATAATTTTTTAAATTTTTTTTAAGAGGTGGAGTCCTCTATCTAAACCTATATACTTATCCTATTTTTTTTTTTGTTTTTAATTTATTTCTTTTTTTTTCTTTTTTTTTCCCCCTGCCTGGCCTCTCTGGCCTGGCTCAGAAAAGCCTTTCTCAAAGAATCGCGCAACGTCCAAGAATACAAACTACTGTTGAAGTCCTCAGACGGTGCGCCCCTCGCGGAAGTCAGATGTTATAGACTCCGCCCCGTGTCTCTCTTAGTCTGGTCTCTCACTTGAGGCCTTCCGGCATGAGTGACTCTACCGGTTAAGCCCCCAAGATCATTGAGACACGCAAGCCCCACCACGACGGCAACGTGGAGACACACTCGGTGGGGGACTTAAGTAGTCCTACAATTTAAGAGACCTTACGAAACATGAATAAAAATATATTGATGATACATTAGTAAAGCCGCGCCGCCGCCGCCGCTGTGGTTAAGCTATCAACGACTCAATAGCTATTATCTATTCTGTGTCAATACTGGCAATATTAAATTAAGTAGGTACTTAATTATTTACTTCCTCTGAGAATAAAACATATTGGTAGCTATATGTTACCTATCAGTGTGAACTAGCGCCAATCGAAAATATTAATATAGCTAGATAGATGCATATGCAAGCTAGATTGGTTAGTAAGGTATCTAGTTAGTTCCTATAAATTGGAGTCGAGCGAGCTTCCGGATACCTAACTCATATCCTTGTTATTCTGCATTTGTTAATTTTTTGTTTTAAACTTTCAGAATTCTAGCTGACATCTGGCCAACTGCAGGGTTAGCTCTCCTGGGCACGGCCTGTGTGATTGCAACCAGAGAAACGTCTCTAGGACGAGGAGACGTCGGCAGACAGTTGGCATTTGGCACTCTTGGCCTGGCTATCTTCCCCCCACTCGCTGGTCTGGCTGCAGAACAAATGCCTGATAATCCATACCTTATCCCGTTCATTCTTCATGCGGTGTTCATGGTCATTGGAGCGCTTATTCTACTATTCGATAGGTAAGTAAACACAGTCAATCATAATATACCTAAACTACTAAGTATGTCAAGAGTTTAAAGCTGTTTACGACAGTTTTAATTAGACTGTTATACGTAATGCTTTCAAGAGCAGTACCTATGTGTTTATGTACTCTTAAATACGGCCTGTTTATAGTCAATAAGTAGGGAGGTAAGTATACTTTTATAAGTAGGTATGAATCACTAAATGCCTTTGATGTGTAGGAAGTGATGATTTGATTCATTGCATCTTTTCAATGATTCACAACCATCATAGTCATAATGTAGGTATCTATGCAAATTATATTTATAAGCATTGTTTATTCTGTAATGTAATAAATAGTCGACAATTCGTTATTTACGCAGTGCGTGCAATCAATCAGGAATCACAGATTTCATCATGTAACTTATCATTACCTATAATGTAGGTGTTAAAATAGACTGATGATAATACACCTATTTGTATTCACAATAAATTGTTTCTGTAATGGTACGAGTAGGTTGTGATTGAATCTAACATCTATTTACAAATACATACCGGCCTAGTATGAAATAATTACATCAGAATAACCACGTGCTCGGGTCCGATCCCCATGTCGAGATCGGACAAGATTTTGCCATTTAGTGATTTCTCATTAGGTAGTTACCTACATGGAACTTAAACATAACTCCTCCGGGAAATACAGGCGCGATCTTATCTCAGATTTTCTCCAGTCGTACAACTGAAACAATTACAGCCACATGCCCCTGTCCACGCCGGAATGGTGGTGGCACACCGCGACAGGTGTGCTGGCAATGCCAATGAACACGGTGCGACGTTACGGCGCTGAGACTGCTGCCGTGTTCGCGGTAGTTGCGCTGCTCGGGACGCTGTGGAGCGGCATCGATGCCTACCTGCCTTGGTAAGAAAATTGCTTTATTATTAAAAGTAGGTAAAAGTACCAGTCATTTCCGACAGTCGTAACGCCAATGGTCTGACTTCGTCCGAGGAGGGCAGCGATTGTTCCACAGAATAGTTAGTTAATGCTGCTTGGTATTCGACATGCTGCGGCGAACCGGTAATCATACTGCTACACTATATGAATCTTTTCGTTTTGGCCTCTAGTTACGGTGTAAAGCGTGCTCTGATCTGTTAAATGAGCTCCTTATTGCACCTTTCTAGGGTGATTTCCGTTAAGTATTTATTCACTGAACTCTGTAGCCTTGACAACGTTTAGGTGAGTAAAAAAAGTAGGTATAGAAACCAGCTCACTGTCCCAAAGTTATTATGATGTCTATAATAAATAAGAGACAGGTAAATAGTACCTCTCGAATCACGGTCACCGGTCACGGTCAACTTTGTCTGTCTGTTATGTAGCAACAGGGTATGCCTAACTATATTTAGCCCCAATCCATCAATCCAATTAGATACTTAGTACCTGTATAGGTACTAAGTATCTAATTGGATTGATTGATGATTGAATCGATCGGCTGTATAGCCGATCGATTCTGTAAAACTCTGACCGTGAAAAGTTAGTTGAAGTGAGCTTAGATTTAGCTGTCAATAGGGTCAATCCCAAGCATTACTTGGAATGACAGCTCACTCCACGCTCACTTCACCTAAGTTTTCACGGTGAGATGGTTACAGAATCGCACTGCAGGTGGCATGGACATCGACATGCAAACTGTAACCATGGATTCAGCACATGATTCTGGACCCTAGCGTAGAAGCATTTTGGTTGGTTTTAAAAAAAAATCTGCAGTTTCAAATAAAAGTGCAACCTACTCGTACGCGGTCTAAATGTATGGAACAGTTCAGAATTATCTGAATCTATGGTATCAAGTTGCGCGTCGTGGTGTCACCATGTATATTTGTAACTTTGCGATAACATTATTTCCATCATTAACCGTTAACTGTCCCATTCTATTCTAGGACGGTACTGGAGCTGAACGGCACTGTGTCAGAAATGGGCCTGACGCTAACGGCCGGAGCCCTGCCTGCCGTGCCCGCGCTGTGGTGGGCAGAAGCCCTCGTAGACTACATCGGACATTCCAACGTCTTCATCATGGCCTTCACCTTCTACGGCATTCGATATACTGGTATGTTTATGTTGGCTTTATTGAGTAGTGTGATTTATTGATTACTAGCTTTTGCCCGCGACTTCGTCCGCGTGAAGCAACTTTCTTAATTTTTTTACCGTAAGAACCTTCCACAAAGTATTAGAAAACTTAAAAAAAAAAGTTGGATGAAATCGGTAAAGTCGTTCTCAAGTTATGGCGTGACCAAGGGAAATAGGGATTCATTTTTATATATGTATAGATGTAAAGTAAATACCTACGTTTACTCACCTAATTACCTACGTACATACATTAATACTTGTATACCTCCGATAAACAATAGGTTTATTTCTGATATGTAAGTAGTCAATAAATATCTTAATAACAAAACGACCTACCGGTTTTTAGAAGGCAATGATTGTTATTAGTTTAAATACTGGTCAATTGCGTACCTACTTACTCCGCACCATTAAAACTATGTTTATCTTCTTTCTATTACTTACTTACCAGGATAGCAGCCATAGTTTCTCGAAGGTATTATGCAAAATATTTAGCCCGCTACCTATTACGGTTCTAAAGATAGTCCTGTGACAGAAAGACAGACTGAGGCTTATTTATAGTAATAGGGTCGGTCCCGGTTGCTCCCTTTGGGTACGAGAACCTGACAAAAGAATTAGGCCCTCCACTCCTACACATAGTACCTAACCTACCTACCTACTATCTTTCAGGTTTGGCGTACAGCACTGATTACACATGGGTGGTAGTGTGCGAGATATTGGAAGTGTTCACGCTAAGCTTAGTGTGGGTGACGGCGGTGTTGTACTTCCGACACTTGGTGCCGCGAAAGTACACAGCTACCGGCCAAGCTCTGCCCGTTATTGCCCACTTCTGCATCGGTAAGTCCCAGCTTAGCTTTTTTAGTTCTTAGTGACCGAGTGGCGAACATGAACTGGAAGTGTGAGTCCAGCTGAGCTGCGAGGTGGGCGGACGACATTGTTACCATCGCGAGTCGAACTTGGATGACTGGAACAGGAACGTGGAAATTGACACAGAGAGATAAATATGCCTGTAGTGAGTGAAGTCGGGCTGTGGAAGATGATGAAGTTAAAGTTCGTCGCCTAGTTTTAAAATCTGATTTTTGACGTGCAAGAAGCGATCGTCGCGCGAGCAGCCGATCGATTCTGTAAAAATCTCACAGTAAAAACTTAGGTGAAGTGAGCTTAGAGTGAGCTGTCAATTGTGTCAATCCCTAACATTAGGTGGAATGACAGCTCACTCTACGCTCACTTCACCTAAGCTTTCACGGTGAGACAGAATACACTGGCTGGTACAGAATTGCACTGCAGGTAAGGTACGCTATCGACACGATGAACGTTTGACGTACCTACCTACAAACACGACGTGTAGTCTAGTCAACAAGTGCTTTTTAGGTCAACATATTTTCGCCTTCTCCGAAAATTATGATTGAGGTGTCATTCGATTCGGAATGGAATGTAGATAGTTTTTGAGAAAATGCTAAGGCCGCTCGCAAAAATTGCATTAGTTATAAACGATTAAGTGAAAAAGCGGGGGTTTGGTTTTTCGCCAATATCTCAAAAACTATTCAAGATAATTCAAATTTGAAAGAGAGATTCAAAAAGAGGAGGAAATTTCCTAAAAAAAAGTCCCAACTTCCGGAACTGTAGGACTAATATTTATAATTTCCCCAGAGGGTTGAAAATATGCCCGAAAACGGGTACTCCGGCTTGCTAAATGCTAAATATTATTTAAACTTATTAAATACGAAGATTAAAAATCCGTGGTCAAAAAAAATTTATCGCGATTTTTCAATAAGTTATCCATTAATGAATTAACAATTTTTTGTAGCACGAACAATAACATTGCAAGTGCGATAATTGTTAAACTATTAATCTGAGAAATTTTCCTTTCGTGGAGCTATTTTTCAAAGGTCTTAGAATAGATAGCCGTTGGAAAAATTAAAAAATTGTTAATTTTCGTTTTGTTATTAACAATTTACTAAGGTGAAAAATTTTGAGCTTTCCTCAGACCATCGTCCAATCATCATACGATTGGCCCCTCGCACTGGTCTCACCGACGCCGACCTACCTCCCCAGACAAAAGTGGTAACAGACTGGCGGAAAGTAAGGGAATGCCTGAAATCGACTACATCCCCCCACTTAGATATCATTCTCAGTCACTTCAGCTCCATCGCGGACACGACGGCTGCGATCGACTCGTTCACGGAACACGTACAGTCAGTCCTGAACGATTGTTCTAGGGAAGTTCCAGCGACGGATGACCATCGCTGTAAGTTGCCAGACGACGTGCGTGAACTGCTGAATGAGAAGAACGCGGCTGTCCGTGCATACAGCAACTTTCCCTGCGATGCTAACAAAGCCCATATGCGTTACTTACAGCGCTCTGTAAGAAATCGCTTATCGGAGCTACGTGAAGCCACCTGGGATAAGCTGCTAAGCGAACTAGAGCCCAACCATCAGGCCTTCTGGGACCTTCAAAGAAAACTAAAATCCCGCGAAGTTGTCACCGTACCACCCTTGGTCCGTCCTGACAAAACCATGGCTTTCGAAGACGACGAAAAGGCCGAGTGCCTGGCCGTCAGCCTCGAAGCTCAATGCTCACCCAGCACTCAACCAGTAGACCAAGCTCACCTCTTGGAGGTCGATGCGAGACCCTGATAATCCTCTGCCTCCCATCACTCCAGACGAAGTGCAGGATATTATCAAATATATATAGATAGTCTCAAACCCAGAAAGGCCCCCGGATCAGACGGGATCACCAATAAAGTGAGTTATAAGCGTCTCAGGGTCTATGCCGAAACAAAGGGCCTCATTCCCGATGAGCAATTCGGTTTTCGAACCCAACACTCTTGTGTTCAGCAAGTCCACCGCTCACCGAACAAATCCACATAGGATTCCTACGCGGTATGATGACAGGTGTTATTTACTTCGAATAGCGAAAGCTTTCGACAATGTTTGGCACAACGGCTTATTATACAAGCTGTACCAACTCGGTGTGCCAGACCGGCTCGTTCTCATCCTAAGAGACTTTCTGTCGAACCGCACCTTCCGCTACAAAATCGAAGGAGCGCCCCTCACCCCATCAAAAAAAGATGCTAAGTCCCAATTGGCTCTCTTCGCAGACGACACAGCCATCTATTACACTGGCCGCAGCCAAATCCAACTACGGCTTCGTCTCCAAGCTGCAGTCAATAAACTGGCTGCTTGGTTTAGGAAATGGCGTATCGAAGTCAATCCCGACAGTTCAAGCGGTTCTCTACTCGAAACCTAGACTCAAACCCACCCCCCCTCCACCTATCACCATGTTCGGCAAGCCGATCCCTTGGAAATAGCATGCCAAGTACCTAGGTGTTATCCTGAACCAGAACCTCACCTTCACAGAGCACATAAAGACGGTCCGTTCGCGCGCCGCTTTCGCTTGCGTAGTCTTCGCACATGCAAAGCCCCGTCATATCCATAGGATGTAGACCCTCCAAAACCGCTTCCTCCGTAAGGCCACAAACTCCCCTTGGTTTGTTCGAAACGAGATCCTCCATATTGACCTCAAAATCCCCACTATCCAGCAGTTCATGAAACGCCTTTCCAAGAGTTTCTTTGACACAGCCGCCAATCATCGCAACCCTCTGGTTGTCAAGGCCGCTAGTTATACCCCCTCTAAAATCAATAAACTTCGCTGTCCGAGGCACGTTCTCACTGACCCCATAACCGTCCTCCAAGAGAGCAATAGGGCCACCAGTACAGTATACAAAAAAAAACCGATATTCCGACCTCGCCGCCGAGGTCCCTCGCGACGCCCCCAAGTAAATTCTCCCCCCCGACCCTTGCCCGCTGAAGTGCCAGCCCGCGCCGTAGCTGAGCCTGTAGCTTTAAATTCCCCGACTGTGACCTCTGAGTTTGTTTGGGCCTTTCTTCTCAGAGATAGTCCTAGGAAACGCCGTGCTCATCAAAGCAATAATAATATCAATTCGATCCAGCCTGTCCCTTTGCTGCCCTCTCCCAGCGACGCCCTAAGCCGAGGTACGTACCCCACAGGGGGTGCCCTTGGGAGCTTAGTTTTAATTAGTTGTAAGCCCTGGCTGGAGGCTAGTTTTTTTAAGGCAACCACAGGATAGTCCGGTTAAGTAGTCACGACCTCTCAAGGTCAACTAAGAGATACCTGCGAGAATTATAAAAAAAAAAATCACTTATAGTTAGAACCCGGCCTAAGTATTTGTTAGCTGTTAACTTTAGATTTAGACCAAACCAGTTTATTGTTTTCCTGACAATTATTAATCTATGATATAACTAATTTTACTAATATTTATCTTGTAGGTCGGTGCATAGGCGCCATAATTGGTGGCATGGTCTCGCTAGAGCAGCCACTGGAGGCAGCCCGCGGCGTGTACCGAGCACTCGGTGTGGTGGCACTCCTGTCAGCCGCAGTGTACCTCGCACTTTACCACCTGCTACTGGCACCCAGATGTGCTTCTCCGGCTGTATCACCACCTCATCATCTCCTTCAAGGTAAGCACGTCAGAAAATATTTGTAAGGCGTGATTTTAGCAAGTGTGAACCACACTAGAGTGAACAATAAAGTGGCGCTGCTCGTTAAGGCAAATTTCAAGAGTACGGTTACGTATCGTTTTCATTAAAAAAAAAGAAAACCTGTATTTACTTTTGGTTTGTATGCTAATGTTTTCTATTTATTTATTTCATAAAGCTTGCTCTATTGATGGACAGCTTAACGCTAAAGGTATGACGTAACATTTCCCAGCACCAGCACAAAAATAATGTTGACTGTCAAAACACCCACTGCACGGCAAAGGCCTGTTATGAATCTTTAAGTAGGTAATGAAAATCATTGGTTCGTGTGTTCCTGGACAATTATTTTATAACCCTCACGTTCACACTAACTGATGATCGACCGATGTAAAACATTTCTCTGGCTATCATACAGGCGTACCTAGCAGAAAACTCCTTTCTCGTGAAACTTCACCAACTACTTGTAGAAGAGTACGTAGAAGTTAACACAACATAATTCAACGTTTGTTTGAATTTCAGGTTTAAATACGAACGGAGCATCGAACGGAAACTACTCACCTATGCGTGTCTACCACCAGGAAAGTTCCAGGAAGGGCCAGTTCCGTTACTAAGGAACATGTTTTAATTGTAAAAATAACAACTAAACAAATCAGGGGTGGTACCTACATCACTTGCTTTTGAGTACAAGTATCAAGTCACAAATCATGCAGTTTGTCTGAGTGACGACACAATGAGAACGAATTTTAGTTTTTAAGTGAGGTACACCTAAAAGTAACGATCAATGCAAATTGTTTCTCTTTTTATAAGTGTTTTTTAAATAATTCCTGTGCCTAGCATAATATTTTTAAATAATGTAAGTGTATCTGTCATAATAAGAAAATAGGTGTGTAATGTACCTATGTATCAGCTCTTAATCGTCCCACAAGCTTTAAAAGCCAACAGCGGGAGAACTAGCAGAGATAGTATGGTGCTTGTTGTCTATGGACTAGCAACTTGTCACTCTAGCTAGATAGATCACAAGTTGAACCACGAACATTTAACGGTGTATCTAGAATCTAGATTGCTGTAGATCGGTGTCGACCAGTCAGTCGTTATTGATCATCTTAAAATATAATCGATGGTAGATCCATGGACCACACGGTCGATGTCATCGATCGACCACAAAACTAGCTGCATCTAATTCATACCTAGCATGTAATTAAGTCACCATAGCTAGATGAATTTATTAAATTTAACTGTGCTTGAGAATCTGAAATCTTTTGTTTTAATTATCCATTAATAATACAGTTTTAGCAATACATTCATTGGTTTTAATCTGTATTGAACTGTATTTTTTACCGACGAAATTAAATATTTTCCCATAGAAAATATAGGTTTTCTTAAATTTTAAGGAAAACGAGAGCGATTGAAACCTACGGACCGTAAACCTACATATATTATTATTTAATTGACCGTAAGGGCATTTAAACAAGTGCAGAATTGTGATATTATAAGTGCTTTTGTCTAATCATTCACTTCTGATATTGCTGTCGTAACTTATTTACTATATTATGTATTACAAAACAGATATATATTATATATACCTTCTATTTGCATTCGTACTTTTTGTATAATAATTAAGAGATAAGTTTTTTTTTAAATTAATAAAATGAAGTCACTGCCTTAATGTTCTTATTTCATTTCCCCATTAAATTAACTTTAATTCGCACAACAAACATTTTTAGTGTTTGTAAACATAACATAGATGCAACGAATTATGAAGGCCTGTATGTTTTATTATTTTATAGAGCCTTTTTTGTAGATAAAGCTGTTTTCTTATATTTTTTTCTACTACACTAAGATTTCGATTGTTTTTAAAACAAACTACTATATAAATGGACAAATAATAAAAATACTTAATACTGAAATACAACAGCTTTGTATTTTTAACATTTTATAAGTCGTACCGAGTTACCGACGGGTCGGAACTGAGGGCATATCGACTATCACAATAACATAACATTAGAAAATAAAACTAAAAAAACCGTTTCTATGCCTAAATGGGTTACATCGATTGATATATTAGCTTAGACCAGATTTATATTTACATAACCTTTCGTTTATTTCCAAAATACAAATGAATGTAAACGAGGAATTTAGAAACTATATTTTATGTTCGAAATTCCTATTATATAATATAGATAAAAAACTAAATTATAAATTGCCTTAATTCTACTGCTTAAAAGAAATATGTTAAGCTATAGTATCACCGCGATAGACATCACATAATATACAAATGAAAAAATATAGGAGCCAGGCAAACAAAAATGTTTTAATATATCCGAACGAGATTCAACTTTCGACGCCAAACACCATCAAATTAAGATATGTAATTGTAATATAATAAGGCATGGCATCAGCATTTTTCTGTACTTATCTATCTCTTCCTGTTACTTAGAGGCGTCATTGACTAGCTCCAGTGGGAAATCCTTCCGTCCGCGCGTTTTAATGCGGATGAGTGCGGAAGCTTGCGACTAAGAGACAAAAAGAGAAAGGGATAGAGAACATTTCTGGCCCATAGGGCCCATGCGTGTAAGCGTGGTCATGCTATACTTTGCTGGGCGTGTGCCATATTCATTAAAATCCGTTTCATTACCAAACATCCGGACTTTCATTTATAATAATAGTAGGATTAATCTTAGTAAGAAAAATCAAATAGCCATAGCATGTGGCTATTAATTTATTAAAAATTCTCAATAAATAAAAACTAACGATTATTGAATCTTGTTTGAAATATTACATTGAAAATAAATTGTTATATTCATAAGCTTTGCGTTCAGGTCATATATTGTACGTCACTTAGAAACAAAACTATTCAACAAAAATCTAGATACTTGTCAAAATTATAATTGAATGACCTATCGGTTTTTAGAATGAAATAACCAATGATTCCTATTTCGAGGTATATCTAAATTAACGAAAATACAAAGGTATTCGTAGTAGGTAACAAACGGTTGATAAAACGCCATATGGTTTATGGCTAGGCTCAGCGTAGCTCGGTTATCAGTGTCACTGACTCTAGCAGGGCCACCATCAGGGATTTTAATTTTGATAACACAAAAAATTTGTTGCTACTTAGGCGAAATTTGTCGCCAAATATCAGAATTTGTCGGTCACTGGTTCAAAAGATATAAGGGTTTATAGGTGGCCGATCTGGAGTCTCCCCAGCAGGGCCACATTTATATCTCAAAAACTAGGGCACCTAGCGAAGATGTGTTTTCTCCCATATTTAGTCGCTAATTAGTCGCAATTTGTCACCAAGTCACAGATTTATTCGGGTCTTAGTTTAGGAGATATAATGAGTTCAATTAGTAAGGTATAGTCCAAGAGCTAGGTCGAACTATCTTGTACCACTGTATGGGGAAATTGAATTCTTTAATATCTATTTAATTACACACCGACTGAATCTGTGACAAACTTGGTGATAAATTGCGACTAATTAGCGACAAAATAAGGGAGAAAACAGATCTTCGCTAGGTGCCCTAGTTTTTAAGATATAAATGTGGCCCCACTGGGGAGACTCTCCAGATCGGCCACCTATAAGCCTTTATATCTTTTGAACCAGTGACCGACCAATTCAGATATTTGGCGACAAATTTCGACTAACTAGCGATAAATTTTTGTGTTATCAAAATTAAAATCCCTGATGGTGGCCCTGCCCGTCAGTGATACCGGTTATGTGTCACTGCCAAACAAATATCGACCTCGCGTTAGTTGAAATAAAGTTGGAAAATAATATACAAAATTACCTTCCATTAGCTTCTATTATTTATTTTCGACTTTATTTTATAACTAACTACTTAACTTACTACTTTTTATAACTATTTTTTTAAATAATAAAGTCGATTTATTTGGCAGTGACAACCGAGCTGCGCTGCGCCCCGACTTTTATTTTATTGTTCTTATACCCCTCTATTCATAAACGTTGCTTAAAGTTTAGTAGTGATTAGCGACTGTTTTTGTCGTTTAAACGTCATTTAACTTTAATGATGATTAAAGTCGAAGTGTGTCGAAAAAAATGTTGGAGTTTATTTATAAGCGATGGCTTATAAATAAACTCCATAATTTTCCTATGAATGAGGCGCTTAAATCGAGCCACCACGGGGTGTTATGTAGCTTGCTGATGCGTTCATATTGCAATGCTTGAGGAAAACAATTCACATATAAATTCAGAACAGAATGTTCTCATATAAATTCAGTTCAGTTATGACCGATAGAAAATATTCAATTATAATTTCTCATAATTTAATTGTCTTAAATTCAACATACATTACTACCATAGAAGAATTAATGTCCTTGAGATTTGTGCCATAAATATTATCAATTTAATCAGACAATTACTTGAATAAATTTTTCTCCCGTTTAGTCATATGTTATAGATCAGTTTTCAGATATTATTATACCATAACAACGAAAAACAAAAAAAAATGTACTGTAGGATGAACAAACACCAATTACCTACTCATGGGCAATTATTAGTATTTATACTTTTATTGTATCTGTACTTACTTAAAGTAACGTAAATATAACAAACTAATAGATATTGAATAAAATGCATTACAGGCTAGTTCTACATCAGTATCAATGGCAGTAAATAGTGGTTTTCAATGTTGATAACTATATAATTTGTATAGGTCTATTACTCTATAAAACATAAAGTTCGCTAATATTAATACAACTAGGCAATGATGAATTAGGAAATTATTATAAATCAATACGGCTGAACTAGTGTTAATAACCGAAATATGCATCAAATTATGTACACCATTGATAAAAAGTATTCAATAAGTATAAAAATATTTTATGTTTTTGTAACTACCGCCTGTATCGCCTAAGTTGGTTACAAACACTATTTAGTACGTATCGCCTAAGTTGTTCCAATCATTGAATGTTGTTTCTGAACGGACCCGCAGACACGACCGATTTTTATGAATAGATCCGACTTACGGCCAGCGCGCAACGTAGCAAAATGCTAGAGGATGTTCTTTGCAGACAATTTTTTCAGAGTACTTCAAATTGAAGACAGCAATTCACTCAAAGGACACTTACTTTCAACTAGCTGTGGCCACCATACAACGTTAACAACCCTTTCCACTTTATTTGAACTGGCTCAATATTGATATTTGATTTACAGTGAAAACCGCGTTCCGCTTGTTCTGCGCCGCTTTTGTAGAACATGGTTCAATAACTAGATTTGTTTTGTTCAAATCGTTCTAATGCACCCAGTAGTTATAAGTAAGCACCGAGCCAGTTTGTTGCACCATGAATCAAAAGATCCACAATTATTTCAAAAATTTGAAACACTCCGAGAAAGGCAGGGTGACATATAGCGTGCACAGCAAGCTAGAAGCAAGCAAGAAACAATAGTGGACTGATCATGACTGTCGATAGACCGATGTTCAGCCAAATTCGCAAACGCATAACTATACAGTCAGACATATATTACATTAATAGTTTACTAATTTCATATTTGTTACAACAGAAGAGAAAAAAGAAAAGTTAACGAAGAAGAGGGCTGAACGGCACCCAAAGAGCAATGGAGAAGCTATGCTTGGAGTTGCCTTGCATGATCGAATCGGAAATGAAGAGATCCGCAGAACCAAGGCCCACATAGCCGCTGGAAAGCCTCTCACAGTGACCCTGTCAAACCCGTAGGATTTCGCTGGATGCGAAAAGCACAGGACCGGTCGATATGGCGAAGCTTGGGACAGGTCAATGTACAGCAGTGAACGTCTTCCTGAAATGATGATGAATGAAGTTGTAACTTGCGTCCACCCTTTTCCATCGCAAGTCCCGAGAAGGGCACAGCTAGTTATGAAATTAACACGCCTTTGAAAATAATTTTGTTCAAATAACGCTCTCTCTACGAGGGATTCTTTTTTGCCACATGTATATGGTAAGAAGATGGATGAACGCGTTTAGATGGCGAATTGAGCTACATAGCATGACATACGAATCAACGAGTATATTTGCGATGTTGGGCACTCGAATGCGGAGTTTAACAAACTAGTTAACAAACAATGGGACACCAATCGATGACAAAGCAGAAACGTTAAACCAATGTTCTTTTAATGAGTTGCTCAATAAATAAGCTCCGATCAACAATAGTACTAGGTTACCCATGACCGCATCAAAAATAAGACCACAAATAATATTGTGGTCTTATTTTGCAACATAGTTGTCTCAACCTATTATTATTATACTATTATTTATTTTTAAAAACGTTGCCCCACACTAGGAATTTCTCATGTATCGTGGGTGCGTTTACAAACATTTAAACTCACATACACAAACAGCTAGACCCGGAACAACTACTTACTTGTAGGCCATACAAATATTTGTTCCATGCGGGAATCGAACCCGCGACATGCAACGCAGTAGTCAATCGCTTAACTACTGCGCCAACCGTGCCGCTGTGCTTAGAATTTTTTTATTTTTCCATAAACATTTTTATTCTTATTTTAAAAATACTTTACTTTTCAATCTAAGTAATAAATATATTGTAAACGATAGTTCTTTGTTTGTATGTTAACGTCATCTGCAATCGCGGCCACACACTAATTCTTAATCAAGAGCTATTGTTGATCGAACCAAATAAGTATATATATATATATATATTTTTTTTTTTATAGCAAGATCATATTTGTTAGAAATTTTGTTTCAATTGCTTGAGAAGCAAGTTTTATAATATGTATTAATATCTTGACAAGTTTTATTTATGCACTTATCTAACTATCTTATCTGTGTATTTAGTACATATTTATCTTAACTAAAATACGATACAAAATGTTTACTATTTAGGTTTCTTGTAGTATCTCTGACACATCCATAGTTTTTAAATTGGATGCTGAATCATCCCCTACATTATCATCTTTCAACAAAGTTTCAATCATCTCTTCACTCATTTCAGCATCTTGCGATTTATCATCACTATCTTGACTATCAGCCTTATCACTTAAATCTTTATGATTCATACTGTCTTCATCTTCTGCGATTTTAACTAGTTTTCCTGGACTTTTCACGGCTTCTACCATTACTCCATTAACCTCCTCAGCTGTTTCATTGCATGCTAAATCGTCGCAAGGGGGCGTTACGGCCGCATTGTCAACATTATCTGTTTCAATAGTCTGTGTATTGGTGTCAGATTTATTTGGGTCAATGTCTACATCCATAGTCATGTTTTGTTTTTCCTTAACTTGCTCCTCAGAATCAGTTTTGCTAGAACTGTTGTCAGTTCCTTGTTTATCAATATTGTTGTCTGGTTCTATTTCTTCATTTTTGATCTCAGTTTTATTTTCTTCACCATTATTATCAGCTTGGTTTTCAATAATATTACTTTCAATTATATTTTCATTTTCCTTGCTCTCAGTTTCATTGTCTTTAACGTTATCACTGTCAGGTTTATCCCTGTTTTCACTAGTGTGAACGGTAATTTCATTTACTGCAGCATCCACAAAAGTATTATTGTGACTTATAACTGCTAGTGCATCGCCATGTTCACTGGTTTCATTGTCATTCACAGAGATGTTTTGTGGATCAATGTCACTTTTGGAAAAGTTATCTTTATTATTTTCTCCACTATCATTGAACTCACTACTACCAGCACCTGTCAAGTCTACCTCTTGGTTTTCAGTACCATTCATATTTGATTCGACTGAATTTTCGTCTATAAATATTGGATCATCATTATCCTCCATGTCTGGCAATATTTCTACGTCGTCATCGTCTTCACTATTGTCACCTCCTGATTTTCGTAATACATACTGTTTAAGTCCTTTATTGAGATTTTCGCGGATTTCACCAAATCTACTAGCTGACGTACTTAATAATCGCTCCAATGTTCGATGAAGGTTTCGCATTTCATGAACGGTTCGTGTACGCAAGTATACAGTAGTAGCTTCTTTTTTCAGTTTATGAAGCCGCGAGAGAGAATATTCCAAAGCGTCCACTGCATCAATTAAATTGTATCTATACCACTCCACAGGCACATTTAAATCACAATCCCTAGATGACGAACTTTCAGATGTTTTTGTTGTCTTAATAGACTTTGGCGTACTTCGTTTCAAAATGCGAGGCATATTCCGATTTGCTTTAGGGGTAGCAACAGGTAAGGCCGACGTAACTGCGCTAAGCTTAGCTGCATATGTTGCGCCTCTAGGTGCTGCTTTAGTAGTGGGTTCTGTGACTGCTACAATTGTAGCAGAATATCCACCAGGCATACTTGGATTAGCATTGATAGCAAATATGCGGCCATCAGGTAGGCGATACATTTTATTAGATGATAAGGTTTGCGGATCCACTCGAAATTTCAATCCTCCAGTAGATGCATTTACGGTTACATCATTATCTGTCATTTGAACGATATTGTCAGATGTTATTTCAGCCGCTGAAGTATTTGTAGATCGTGGTACTAAGGGAGGAGGATAAGTAATCTTAGGTGGTACAACTGGACCTGGTGTGATGCATTGCACGTCATCATCGATGTCTTCAGTAACCTGAAAATAATAATCAAATGTAAATTTTAAAGGTTTACTTCAGCTGATTATGAAGTAGACAAAAATACCTTTATTTACCTCGCATAAAGGTTCCAAGGGGAAATCTGGAGTACATACAACATCATCATCTTGAATATTATGAGATGTAGAAGAGACAGCTGCCATATCTAATCCCTGTAAACAAAAAACAGGAATATGATGTATTATTAAAATAATGGTCAATGACTTACCTTTTAAATGGGATTGGTAATTCTAGTAATATTCAGAAATGTAACTCACAAAATAGGATAAGTATTTTTTTTTGTGTTTCTGGACAGTATCACAAGGAATAAAAGCCATTATATATATATGATATATGTATTATCAAAATTATTATGAAAAATTCTGAATTGAGTGTACTACAATTCCCACAATATAGTTAATACAATAGTTAATGAAACAGCTGAAAAATGATTTGACTCATGGGACTGTGAAATCAGGATAAATTTGATTAAAAACTATTATATTTACCTGTGTTAAACTTTCTATAGATAAATTAATATTATCGGCAACAGTGTTGTAAAGATTGGCTCCAAAGCTCGGGCTAGAGCCAAAGCCATTGAAGCTACAATTAGCAATGGCCATTGGAAGGTGAGGTGGCTTAGGCCGAATGCGAGTATATGTAGAGAGATTTTGCTTTCTTTCATTTACAAGCCGTATAGGAGTCATCATGGAAGGATTTGGTAACTGTAACAGTGTTAAAAAAATATATAAGTAATAAAAAGACACTTGAAAGTAACGTTTCTTGAAGTACCTTTTCAGAATGTAAGTGCCTTAAATGGGGCACAAAAGGTTATTTCTTATACCTGTAGTAGCGCTTCGATCGCGACTTGGACCATGCGGTAATCGTACTATTACCTACTAAGTATTTGTACCAATTTCTAAATCAAAGGAATGAGATTTTTCATACAAATTATATTCCTGCTTTTCACCCCAACAGAGGATGATGTTTAAAAAATCCAAAAACATGGAATGCTTTATTAAGATTATGAATGCTGAGTTTCAGACATGCCAACGTTTGTAGCGAAGGAGCTACACAAGCTTTTTACCTATCATGCCCCGCCCGGGGTTCGCCCCAGCCCCGCGCCTCGCCCCGCTGCCACTTTCTGCAGCCCTAGCAAAATCCTTACAAGAATTTTTGCTAGCGTCACTGCGAGGGCCCCAGGCGTGCAAAATAAGAAGCCTATTCCAGAAAAAGCGCCTAAAATGGCTGATGATGCGAGTTTCGTAATAGTGCAAAGAATATCAAAGATTCTCGTTCCAAATGGCACTGTTTGGGCTTATAGTGTTGGTATTTGGTAATATGGACTGTTGTCCACAACTCCATGTCAATGCACGTAGTTTGCTACTATAGTAGAAGCTTCTCTAACATAGGAGGTAATAAAAAAGGATCATACCCTCATCTTTTTTGCCAGAGGTGGTGGTGCACTAACAGGATTCAGTACTTTTGTACATGGTGCTATAGTTATAGGGTTCTTTACGAAAACTGCTTTATTTTTTGGACTTGAAGATCTCTTTTGGGCCTTTTTGTCTGGTTTTGTTATGTCATCCATATTCACTGCTGCAAACTTTTTAACCTACAATAAAACATTAAAACTCATTAAAAGCTGATTTTTACCAGTCAGATATATTTTATCGTTGGTCAATTTTTGTATGGAAGAACTGTCAAAAATTCAATACATATTTACAGGATAAGACTTATACTAGATATAGAAGTTTGTTTAAATTCACCCTTTGATATGCTAGAAGTTATTTTGAAATAATAAACAGTTGTGAAATTCAAAGTTACCTGTATTGTAGATGGAATTTTAGATATTATGTTATTAGCAGCCAACTTTGCATCAATTTCCTTCTTGATTTCTTTCTTTTTAATTTCTGTCTTTTGAATTCGCTTGTTTGTTTTATTCTTGCAACATTCTGAGTAGTCTATAGAGCACTCCTTCTTATAAGCTTCTTTTAATTGAGGATCTTGAGTTTGGTATGCCATTCTGTAAATTATTATCAAATGTTATACAATATCTAATAAGTTAACCAAAATTTTTTACTATAACTGGTCCATCCTGCAGTTGTTGCATTGCATAAAGACTGCAAGTGAAAATGCATTTTATGAAAATTTGAAACATTATTTCTAAACTGCCATTTTCCAGCTAGTTTGCAGTCTAAGTAAAGACCATAAGCTTTTACTTTTATTTTCATAGGTTACAAGGTTCACCACGTGATGCAATTTACATCCAGTGTACAGGTACATGGGCATTGGAAGAGATGGTTTGAATGGGAAAAACCAAAATCTATGGAAGCAATCACTGCTACCTTATAAAATAACAGTTAATTAAAGAAATATTTAAAGTATTACTTATTTTTTAGATCACAGAAGCGCAAGACAGCCCAGCATAATGCACGTAGATCCCACAGACATTTTGGGTTACACTTGAAACATTTCCAGTCATCTGCATTTTCAATGTCTTTGATCTTGGGAGTTCCCAAATTGCGCTTTATGCATTTCTGTTAATATCAAATAGTATTCATTATTAATCAGCAATCAATTAATATTTAAACTAATTGATCAATTTAGGTGTTTTAAATAATAAAAATCTTTGTTATTACCGCACAAAAGACGTGAGGGCAGTCAGAGCAACAGTATACTTGACCACCTTGACCACACCATCTACAGTATAGTTCTGAACCATCATCACCCTTTTCAAATTCTCCACTATTGTAAAAAACGTGACAATTGTGACAAACAAGGGTGCGTAGCATTGGATGAGCTCGCATACGCACTTCATTGCGTGCTGAACATCCCATATGACGATCACAAGCCGTACAATGTAATCTCATACCCTTTATAGTGTTCAGATCTGAAATATGAATATAATATTATTAGAAAAAAATTACCATTTGTGATGGTTACGCGAGTTGTAACGTTAGGTCTACTAAAATGATGAGAGTATGGCATTGTGTACCTTTAAAAACAGTTTTGTAGTGACTTCTTTCGTCTTCCGCAATATCATCGTCGAAATCTTCATCTTTAGGATCTAGAAGACAATCAGTAACAAATGATCTTATATTTTAAAACTAAGAGGAACAAGTATACGTTTTCAACGAATATGTGCATACCTGGGAAGGGCGGGAATTGTATACCATCATTCTGAACCGGCTTCTCACATTCAGAAGCTCCTTCACAGTTGGCAATTTCGCTCATTGTGAAAGTTGATAATCATTCACATCAGTAATGCTGATAAATGTCAAAATATTTGATAAACAGAAAATTATGTTTTTATATGAACAACGATCCCAAAACCCTAATGCGATAACATACAATCAAACACTTTTACAGAAGTCTATGAATCGAAGTTATAGTCCGCCATCTTGCACGGTGCTTTTTTTTCTGAATGTTTTCAATAGTGACGTGCGCGTCCCCGGTAAGATTCAATGCGGATACTCGAAGTTTGGATGCAAGCCTATCATCAGGACTTCAAACTCTCTATACTTATTTACAGTAACTTTTGCATTTAGAGTAGCAATGGTTTTAAGTTTAACTGCAAGCTTGCTGCGTCTATACTTAGGAGAAACACTTCACTCAGTATTCTTAGAAGTGCGATCCGATCCGATCATTCTATTTTGAAAAGTGTGATAGAAGCTAAATATCCGCGGGCGAAAAGTATCATTCCATAAACATAGTCATTAATAGCCATGACAAAACGAAAACATTTGATTTTCGTCATTTTGGCGTTGATAGCAACGTGAGCGTCCGAGGAATTAATATTAGAGATGGGACATATCCTTCGATAAAAAAATACTTTTATGAACTTTATCGGTCGTTATAACCACTGAGAGCAATTTATTAAAATTAATTAGAGCGCGGTCAGATCGCAAGCTATAAACTAGTGGATAGTGTCCTAGTAAAGTTATAGCGAGTCCGCGTATGACTGGTCAGATTTCCTCAGTCGTCAGTTTATTTAATTCGCCAGTTTCGTTGTTTAGTCAGTTTCACTGATTGGTCAGCGTTAACTCGACATTTTTCAGTTTTTGCCAGTTTTCGTCGATTCGTCAGTTTTATTCAATTCGTCAGCCAAAGTACAGTCGGTATAAAATTGCACACACGTCTGTTAATTAAAATTGATATTGAGATCTATTTAATAACTTTTAGCAACCATTTTTTTTAGCCCTTTGTATGTACATACTACATTAAAATTAGCTGCCGGTGTCAAAGAAATATTTTGCGATGGTACATTTAAATGCTCTCCATCGCCATTTACACAGATCTCATCTAATCATACAGACACGACTAGTACCTACAGACAATGAGAAAAATGTTGTTCCTCTTGCTTATTGCCTTTTACCGAACAAAAAACAATCCACTTATTATAACGTTATCAGCGTGTTACAATAAAAAACCTATTTTAATTATTTAAGTTCAGCGCATCTTTTTCTTTCTATTTCATTAAGAAAAGGACAGAAGATAAATATTAGTTTAGTCCTGTCAAATTAAGATACTCCATAGATAGTTTAGATGTGATTAAAAACATGGCTACTAAAAATACGTCAATTTAGTCAGGCGCTGACTAAATTGGCAGGACTAAACTAATATAAATTATCTTCTGCCCTTTTCGTAATGAAAGAAAAAGATGCACTGCACTTAAATTTAGTTTAGTTTGTGAACAAGGGAATCGGCGCCACTCTCTATCTGTAAAAAGCATAGAGTTTTACTACATAATATAGAGTGTTTATTATTAAGTGTGTATGTTGTGAAGTTGGCGAAGTTGAAGCTCATTCATTGTTGTTCAAATGTTCATTGTTCATTCCGATTAGATTCAGTGTGTGTTTGCAAGTGTGGTGTGAACAAAATATTTATCTCATCGTAACGTGATAATGTGAGTGAGACACAATTTGTGAGTAATATTATTAAGTCTTCACGTTAAATCAATCATTTTGACAAATATTAAATTAATATTTTTTTAAGAATCATAGTAAAGAAAATTTAATTAATTTCGTTTATTTACAAGTACGGTGATGTGTTTGGTGAAAGTCAAACAATGATTTGTGTATTCAAAAAGCTTAAAAAACAATTTTGACTGTGCCGATGGAAAGAACATTAGTATTTCACTAAATGTGTTTCTGTGATATTTTTTTAAATTAAATAATAAACTAAAAACAAACAATGACTGTAACGTACACCGGTGAAGTAGCAACATGTCGTGGATTCGGCACATTCCTTAAAGTTTTATACAGGTAAGTAAGTGCACGCAAATTGTTTTGTTTGATTTGTTGTGTAAGTACCGCTATTAGATATATTGTTTCTTTAAATATTTATGTATACATAAATGAACTTTAACTTAGTTTGCTGTTCACAAAGTTCATTAGAGAACGAGTGCAAACGTCTAAAACATTCTTAACTTTCGTCGAAGACAAAGCACAAAAATCCCAAATGTGCTTGGGTCAGTGAGTTAATCCGTATTCGGCGGATTAAGGATTAACAAATTGTATGTACAGAACTGTTAGACTGCGTGCAGACCTTTGGTCTAATGTATTTATTTTAGTCGTCAATCTGCAAAAGGCCAAAATTATTGTTAAAAGTGGGCTCTGATAATGTTTCTGCAGCTATCAAAGTTCGTCTTGATGTCTTCAGAACTTTATCGATAACAGAATCTGCCTTCTGCTTATTAGTCCTCATTTTCCAGACACTGGGCAGAATGTAGCTATCATCCTTCTAACTAATGAAAATGAATGTGCTAGTAGGTACTACACAATGTGTCAGAGCGGCCGCCGGCCGGCGCTGATACCGGAACAAAATAATATTTCGTAGTGATTAGCTTCGTTAAAATCACGGATGGCGTTAGTACCTATAAGGTGGAGGGAGTTAAACGAACATCGAATGAAAAAATCAATTATAAATAGCAGTGCCTATGGTATGTGTATGCTTTAACAATGGCATGTGAATTTTTATTTATAGTTTTTGATAGTTACCTACCCTAATTCTGAATTGGCCCTACCCTAGTTCTTCCCCGTTATTAAAGTATTTAACCAAAACTCGATTAAGTACATTACAAACCACTCCCTGCCTACTATAAGTTACTCCTAATCTTAACCTACCTATACTTCAGTTACTTACTACTTATTCAGGGAAGTCGTCAACTGTGTAAACAAATAACTAACCAGCTGTCATTTACACAAAGCATAAAGCGACAGCGTCAAAAGGCCACCAGCCTACCACAACCAAAGTGCATAAGTCCGGATATGTAGTTCTATGCGTGTAACACGTGCGTAATGCGTATCATACACTCTTAGGAGTATGTCCTATGGAACGAAGAAAACGACAAACACAAGTGCTACGTACATGAAAAAGTTAAACAATAGAATTCCTCTAATTCACGTCATGTGGATTTAGTGGAATGCAATCAATCTGCCTAGCGTTTTCCCATTTATGTTGGAGGCGGCTTCCAGTATAGCCGGATGCAGTATTTTACATGGAGCGCTGCCTATCTGACCTCCACCATAACCAGTTACTAGGTAGCACAATAACTCTTGGTAAGACTGGTTAAAAACTACCCAAGCAAAGTCAATAAAACCCATAAGGGACCACCACGCCAGCTTCCTCTACCCACTGAAAAAGAATCACGTAAATCGGCGCTGTAATCATGTAAAAAACACTGTAAATACATACAAGACCGCCGAATGCATAACCAAAGATAAAGTAGATTAGCCCCAAGCGATTAACTGAAATTAAAAAGCTCGTCTTATCATTAGGTTTCGATCCGAAAATCAAGCCAGTGTTTCAACCAGAAAAAATATGTGGGAGCATGCTCCAGCTAGACCGGAAATGCAAAAATAAAAAATTACATGCTAATCGGTACACCTCTTCGGTTACTTAGTCTTAATTGTATCCTAAATTCCTAATACAATCTAGTGTTTTTATGGTACAAAAACCGTATCAATAACACCTGTAAGTCTACGTACGGTAGTTCTAGCACCTGCACTAGATGACATTGTTTCTAATTATTTCCTCTTCCTTTTGTTTTATCCCATCCTCGAGGAGGTCGTCTCGAAATCTCATTGTGCATGTTATAACTCCTTACACAGTAGTAACAATCGGGAGCTGTATTTTGATCGATCGCACAACTGCGTAAAATTCATCAAAGGTACGTTTCGCCATTAGCACAATATCAAGTTACATGAAAATCAACATCACATGAGAGAATTTATTCAGGAATGACACAATGTTTTCCGTATTTATGAATCAGCAAAACATATCGTTGTACCAAGCTTTGAAATATTAAATGATTTAATAGAGCTGCTAATTGTACGTACGCATCAAAAGTAAAATAATGTTACAATATTTTTTCTGGTTTTGTTTTCCCAATTTGCTAAGTAGGTATAGGAAACATGCAATAATATTCATTCTGTGAGGAACTACGCCGTAAATTCAAACAATAATTATGTTTAATAGCTTAAAATTAGTGTGATTACTCCAGAACCTTATTGCTATTAACATTCAAATAACACGATAATTCCTTCTCGTTTAGAGTTTACCTTTCTATAAATATAATCACCAATGGCTTAGACTAATTGGTCATGTCATGAAGTAAATGCTCAAATATTCGAAGCCAAGCAAACTGAAATATACGCTCTGCTGAAATTTCTCAAATAACGTACCAACAGTGGTGGTGTTGAGGTAGGTGCAAGTATACATATGGATTTTATGAAGGTAGCGGCTGACCGCTGGCGCGACAGTTCTGCAATTTGTTAAAAACCGTAAGACATTTTAACTTTCGGGGGCTACACTACTAAAATAAGGCTTTAAATACGTGCATGTCGTGCATACCTTGTTAAGTGAGGCAGGTACATGTCGTATGGCCCTGTTAAGGTCGTGTATTTGTTTCGTCAATGGAAAATACCGCGGTGTTTGCTTACTGAACAGTGACGCTCTGTTTGCAGGATCTTAATGATGGTTTTTATCAAATGAGTCAAACTAACAAGCCTTGACTACATTTGGTACTAGCCATAAAACTAAAGTGGCAATTGTGCTGAAATGTTCATTTACAGTCATTTTATCTCTATTCTGCATTGCGCAACACAATGCGAATGCCTTAATTACATTGCTACGCTGTTTAAATACACAGTATGGTTGTATCATCAGATCCATATCATTCGAAGGCTGACTCATCAAAATCAAATTAATAATTACCAACTCAACCTTGTTAGTCATAAGAATAACAAGAAATGTCGTAGTTACTCTAAATAAAGTCACTTTCCTTACTGGTTTTTCAAACAACACAGATAAATAAAACAGTCCTGAAACACCTCTAGTTCAGGCCAGTTTGAGAATGCAGAGTAAAAGATGTTTTTATAGAGGTCATCGCTCTTGCGGATCGATACATCGTCGCCGCGACTACTGACTCCCAGAACTACACGCATAATACCTATGACTTCGTCTCATTCTCTCGCACATAACCAGTGTAAAAATTAGATTATCAATTACGATCTAAGTAGAAAACTTCAACGGCGTAATGCTATTGTTTCAGTCGTTAGTCGTCTGTTACGCTCCGTAGCAAATGACTAATGTTTACGTTCGTCTCATAAATTTTGTCATGTGTCACACGAAAAAAGAACATTTTCATGACTGGCTTGACGACGACGTGTGTTTGTCTGGTAAATATAGCAATGCAAGCAGGTGGGGCAGTTCCGTCATAATAGGTACCTAGCTTGTTTTCACTCACCATTACTCAGACATTTCTAAAGTAGATAAGACTAATCGGTATACGGCTATCTTTATTAAATGTTAAAATCTGTTTATTATCATTCTTAAATGTTAGCGTTACTAAACACATGCTTGTCATAAATAACTGTCCATTCGATAATTTCTGCATGTGCTAATCTAGTTTAATTTCGCTAGCAGGTTATGTGGAAATCAGTACCTATTGTATCACTGCGACCGGAAAAAACCATTACTTTGATGTCACACAAACTAAATTAGAATATAACATGTTAGTCATGATGAAAACCTCTGAGTTATAGGACATGGAGAGATCAGGAGATACTATAAACGCTCACTTGAAAACTATAGAATTGTCGCACCATGTAACTAGTACCTGTACGTTAACGTATCCCATTTACATAATAAGCAACACTTAATTTCCTATTGTCTCTACGGAGGGCAACATTGCCAATTAGCGAAGAAAATATGGCTATTATTTTCCTTTGTAACCAATTTACTGTATAATATTATTTACTTGCACGCGGTAGAATTCTCTACTGGCACCCCGCGCCTTCTCTGTCAGACTCATAGGTAAGACAACTCATCTTTCACAGACATAAATTCTGTAGGTACAAAATTATAACTCTTCATTATAGTTTTAATTGTAATATTTAATGCTCCAGTGGGCCTTTACAAACAAGGTTGTGCCCAAAGGTAGAAGGAAAACCAACATAAGAATAAAGCTTTCCATTCAAATAATTTTCCTTTAATTTTCTTTCTACATTTGCTTATCAAAAAATAAAAAGCTTGTAAAGATAAAAAAGTGATACAGCCAAATGCGAGGGAGAGAAATACAGGATTCAATGTTCTTCGGAAAAATGAATAAACAAAGTAAAGGAATTACAACAATATTGATTTATTGCATGGCTGTTATTCCCATAATAAACAAACGTAATTATGAGGGAATAAATGAAAGGTATTATTTATTACCTATAGGTATTTAAAGCTATATTTAAACGTCAACGTAATTTATGTGGGCAAATTATCTTTAATACCGACGCGGGCGCCGACTAATAAACATATTACGCTATCCATCCCGTCCACTTACTACACTATTAGAAAAACCCTTTACTTACCATACCATACTGAAAACGTCATTCCATGAAACCAATAATCGACAACCCGTATCGGCCCATGGGAAAGTGGCGTGGAATTCTAGTAACCATCCAAGTCCCAAGCGTTTCCGACGTATCGAAGAAATCAATTGCCATACGAAATGGTTTACTTCGTGGTTGCCAGGCAAGGGACATTTATTATTCAGTGGACCCCACACTGCACTTTCCAGCCCCACTTTCGTAACGTACGTTGCACTTTATGCTTTAACCACACAAGCTTGGCATCGATCATAGACTGTTGATTTCTTTGTTCCATTGAATTAAGCTATACGTGTTTCGTTTTGACATGCCGATTTAATATTAAATAGTTGTACCCCACCGACATTATAATTCGGTATTTGTTCAAGTTGAATGAAATTTCTTTGGATGTTTGACAAAAACGGCGACACGAAGCGGGTCAAATCTGTATAGTTTATCTTTTTTATGTGTTTCAATTTCGTTTTGAGCCTTCATACATTATTATTTTGATGCAATATTGTTCATGTTAAAATTAGGCAACAAAAAAATCGCACATCGCAAGACGCTTGGAGCATTCACGTGTACTTAATGTTATTTTGTATAATTCCCTATTAATTTTAACTTATACACATTAAAATGATTACAATATATAACGCAACTCACTATTTACACTAGGTACAACTAAATATAGAAATAAATACAAAAAACAAAAGACACATAGGCGTCGAAGTAGTTTTCTAAGACAATGTTTAATATTTATTATTTTATATTGTACCGTGTGTGTTTGCAGTCTGTATCCAATGCAATGTTAGATTTGCTTGCAATTTTCCCAATTTCTTAGTCGCTTTTCATCCGACAGGAGTGGCTAATGGAAGCTAGTGTCTTATTAGTTAAATACTACATCGACTACACGTACGTACACTACGAAGTATGAAAAATGTTAACTCTACATTATAATATATTTGAATTAAGTAAATTAATAAAGTGGTGTTTTTAATAGATTCTCGAACATCATGCGCAGAAGTCTTGGAATAAGATTCTGGACCTATTTTATTTGTAGGTACAACAATAATTTGATTTTCACGTAGCCTTTTTACTCTTCTTACGTTATCATAATAGTTTTCTTTCTAAAAAACCATGTAGGTACAGTAAGGTTTCCTCGATGGAATGATTGTTTTGAAACTATGTCTGTGCATTCGCGCTGTTTATGCTAAACAACGCGCCGGCTACGGCACACTACGCAACGCCTATCGTGTCTACGCTGTACTACGCAGCGTAGTGTACTAAGCAGCGGCTACGCAGCGTAGCGTACTACACAAGTCTACACTGTGCAACGCAGCGTAGCGTACTACGCAGCGCCTACGCAGCGTAGCATATTAAACAGCAGCTACGCAGCGTAGCGTACTACAAAACGCCTACGCTGTGCTACACAGTGCCTACACGGCATCTATGCACTCAGTCCTACGCAGCAGCTACTCAGGCGTCTATGGAACAACGCCTACGTACCGCTGGACAAACACTCTTACTTAGCTCTCAACTTTTTTTGCACGATGCACCTACTCAGTAACATATTATAAGGTAGCAAGTTCGTAATCTGCATCCAGAGAATACAAACGCCACCAATGTGTAATTAACCGGCGGTTTTGTTAGGTATTTACGACAAGATAAAAAAAACTGAGGATTTTTTAAAATTATTAAAAAATGAGTAGTTATGACGGCAGTTTAACGTAGCGTGCGTGGGCCGAAAAGCACCTGACCTTAACTGTAGTTATTGCTACAAGGCTTTTTTACAGCAACAAGATAATTTTGGAGCAAGGATGCCTCGTTTAGAGCAAAGGAAACCTTTATGATTGTTTGTTGGAATGTTGTTTCACAACTTACAGTAAGTTCGTATCAACTGATTACCGCATGTTGAGTTCAGAGACGTGTTAGGAGGGGGTGGGGGTTAGGAAGGTAATCTGGGGGGCGCCAAAATCATTTCGATGATAGTCAATTGGGCCGTAGTTACCTCCGTTCCTCCGAGGGGCTCTAGTGTAATTAGAAACAAATTACGTTCAATCTATAGGCGTCCGTCCGTCCAATTCTCAAAGCTCTTTCATTCATTTACTAAAAGCACACACAAAATCTAACCAACCCAAGTGAAGGTGCTCGACTCTTCGAGTTCGCTTAACATTCTTTTAGTAAAGAAATCACACGCTTTGCCTAGTACCCGAATGAGGATGCTCCCATTTTATAGCTCATTTCGCTCGCTCTTGCATTCTCCTAGTAAAATACAATGAAAAACATAACCTACCCCGGTCCAGAATGCTCCAATTTTCATAAAATTTTATTAACAGTTTACCCAGGTTTAAAGCTACACTAAACCTAATAATGTAAGTATTTACGGCAAAGTTAGAATAAAAAATGATTGACTGATTAAAAAATAATCTTGTGTAGGGGCGCTAGAATAAACCTTTGTCCCGGGCGCAGTTTCATATTCGCACGGCTCTGCTGGGGTCAGTAGGGATAGTAGAGAGTATTATGAGAATACTACTTCAGAACGAAATAACAGACGACGCTCCCATCTTTTTGCCTTGTGCCGAAACCGAGAATTCAGGAGTGTCAGTCAACATTTCGTTGTGGATTTAGCAAATTGTAGTTAATGCCGAAGTAAGTTTCATTCTCGATGGACTACAGTTTGTTTGCTAATTATTTTATGTGAAGTTTATTTATGCTCAATACTTATGGCAATCACCTTATGTTCTTATAGAGGTATGAGGAACAGGGTGTAAAGTCCATTCATCCTCCATAGAAAAGGGAGGATCCTCCGACCAGAAGGGTGTTGTGCCTGGCGGGCAATTGCCCAACGATTGATGTTGGGAAATTGTATATATGCTAATTGCGCGGTAAACTCTGCTTGCGTGATGCAGGATTTGCGTGAAGTCAGTATGACGTGTTGTTCGCATGTGGCGTTGTAGATACCGCTACATTCTTAAAATAAAAAATATAGATGAAAAATGAATGTTTGTTACTAAATCGAGTAGTACCTACTAGGTATAGTGCAAACAGTGAAGATATGTAATTTTTCAAGTCACGTTGCGATTTGATTGCAACCCCAGATTGCATGGAGAAACAATAATGAATCAACGACTTGACTTATTATAATAACCTTTCCCGTCTACACTCTTGTTTGATCAAAGTCAGCAATGGCAATCAATAAAGTTGGTCAATATTTGCCCCTTGCGGCCGCAGAAGTCAAATATGCGTGATTCAAAAAGACGTATTTAAAAAAACCCAAAAGTTTAATTTTTTGTACAAATAAAAAACTAGGTATACCTACTATACTCGATTCCTATCTTGATTCCTGAAAAAATCTAGCCAGGTTTTTAGTTACAGATTGCGCGCGAAACTCGTAGATATGAATGTCACAATTTTTATCTTGAATTTCTCGAAACCCCTATCAGAACTGTATTCTTGGTGTTGGTTTCGGCTCAAGGCAAAAAGATGGGAGCTTCGTCCGTTATGGTGCTACGGTGATCTGACAAACATCTGACGTAATGACACAGAAGAAAATCGCTAAAGTTTGATTTTTGTTTACGACGACACATAAAAAAATCACAGGTAAACCTGTAAAAGACCTGTCTTTCGGAACCTACGTAAACAATTCAAATGGGCAACAAGTAGTAAAAGTGAAGTGTTGTTCATTTATCACGCGAATATGCTGGCAATAACCGGTTTCAAAACAAAATAGGTACTGGTTTAAATTAAATATTTTTATTAGGTAAACAAGAGAACTAGTTCGAAATCTACTATACTCTGATTTTTTATTTGCTCGACCTAAATGACAGCTGCGTTACTGCTACCCTTTCGATCGCAGCGCATCTGCTACCTTTTCGATCGCAGCGCACCTGTCATTATTTGTTTTCACCTAATACAGTGCATCAGAGCACATTAAAAAACACCAGGGTAGCTGGATACTATTTTGTGTAATTACCAAGCAAGACAGTAAAACTAAGACAGGCAAACAGACACAAAAAGTGTTTGTTTACCTCTAGGATGGCTAGTTGGCAAGACAGCTGTGATGCCTCTGGTAAAGCAGATGTCCATAGGTAGTCGCGGAATTAGAATACAATACATTTGGAACTTCCATTCCAATCCTCAAGTCCTGCTTTTAACTGTAACAGCAATTGTTTAAATCGATTACACAGTTACACTGGCGGATGGCGTGTAGTTAAAACCTTGATTATGGGCTGAGTCATTCACGGAAGATAGTTCATTTAAATGTGTAACGCGATTGCGATACTAACCAGCCTATGTAACCAACACATTTGACAACAACATGTCAAGGAGACTCGGCAATTAACACTGCAGTTTTGGCTTTTCCACTGAGCAGCTTCAATTATGACGAAATCAGTGAATGATTCTTAAAATGTTAAGAACTCTACTGCTAATACCGGTCCACCCACAATGCGGCACAAACCAAAAGCGTGGCGCAGGGTGACGTAATGTCTGTGTGTGAGTCTTTGTTGACCTCAGTGGTTGCTAATATTCAGATAGTGTAGACTGTCATTAAGTTATTAGATAAGTCTACGTCTTAATTAGACGTCGGGATTTACCACTTCAGCGTCAACTATTGTTTTTCAATCATATTATGCCGCGTGTTCGTTAAACTGATGAAGTCAGAACCAGTAGAACCTCGGAAGTGACTAAATTAAAGTGCTTATCTGTGGTCATTAGACCGTATTGTATTTTAATGAATGCAGCCTGATGCTCTCCATGAATGTAATAAATGGTATGATTCAGTACATGCCTACCCATTACATTCGCTTGTTACGTAGCGTTTCAAAGCGTTAGTACAGTGAGTTAAGTCGGTCTCTGAGTCTGAACACAACGCCACAACACGGTGAGTTGCGCTCGCGCGACTCTTTTTGTCGCGAACAATATCTAAGTGGACCTCAATTCATGTCAGAGTCAGTACATACAAAGTTTTGAAACGGAATGGCGTGGCGTGAAACTGAAGAGACGTTTTATGATGCTTTATCATATAGAGTGAAACATTCAAAACGAGTTTTCTTCCTAGTGTAAGTTTTCAATATTTATTAGCAAATAACAAAATAAGTGGCAGTTGCTTGTGTTTTTAATTCAACTTAAAAGCCTTGTACATACTAACATGAAACGACACAATTTTTCTCGTGAAAATTAAATTAAGAGTGTTGAAAATAATTTATAACAGTTGGAAACTCGTACTTACTGGTAATCGGATAAATAATGAATATTCAATAAAATCACCTAATCATTGTAAATTTTATTCAATATGTAAAGTATCTCACGATATTGCTTCCTTAGACGAGATCACGAGAAGAATAAAGTTTGTGAAGCCTTTTAAAGAATATTTTTACTCAGCAACACAAAATTGAGTTCATCTCGCTCGCCACGAAAAGATAAGATAATGATCTCTGTCAAATGTCAATAGATTATTTTGGCACAAACAATCACAAAGACATGCATGCATGTTTATGACAATAACGGACGTGTTTAGTTGTGATCGCGTGCTGCACGACTAACACAGACGCGACAGCTGTATGCTGTATCTTCAGTCAAGGTTAAAACTTAACACCAACGCGATTATTAAACCGATACAATTGGAACTTATTGTTGTAAAGTCTTGGCGATAAATTAATCCATTGTCATGTAAGTGGCTAATCTGTATCGCAGAGCTTAGCGAATTGTGGACTTCTGTGTGCAGCTATAATAGATTTCCTGAGTCTAAAGTGTGAAGACTGCTCATGTTTTACGAATATTATTTTTATATGATAGATTCTACTTATCACAATTCGGATTTAAGAAAAAGGCAGACAATTAAAATTACGTAAATTGTTAGCAATTTAATAATATTTCAATGTAGAAAGGTACCTACATAAGTATTTGATTGCTTGCGTATTTTTCTTCGATGTTAACAGCGCGCTAAAGTTATTATGGCTAGCTAACTCACTTTTTAATACATTTTGCGGTTTTACAAAGAACAACACGGTTTGCTAGAATATAATCATGTGTTAACCACTTAAATTTTCCAACTTAATTTATATAACTTTAAAATCATGTATCGTAAAGATATAAAAATATGATATGCTAAGACTTCCTAAACAAATTCCTGTAACGGAATTTTAATTTAATGAAAATTTCCATCCCGGAAAACACCCAGATCCGTTCAGCTTTTAATATTGACACTGAATAGCAAATCTGCTTACAAATATGGTGTTAATCATAAGTCTCAGCCATTTCTCTCGTTTTATTTGTCGATCCCCAATCAGAATCACGATCACGAATGACGTAATCCAGACTCAAATGTGAGGCTATAAAACAGCTATACGCATACTAATAAACTTACGAATGTCATAAAACCATCGTGCGTGGAGTAGAATACAGTTACAATAGCATCTTCACATATATATATATGTTATAATTATTATATATGCACTTATTACTCCACAGACGTCCAAATAAACCTAGAACCTACCTGTAGTTTTCATCTTCGTGTTTTCCAGCATGTTTATTAGAATTTCTTAGGATATTTTTGTATCTGTCATTTAACTGATTTTGGTTGTACTGAGTTTAGATGTAGATTAGTAATACCTACTTATACCTTTATGTAAGTACTTTTTTTTCTTCATTTTAATTTCCTGCGATAGAAATATAAATAAGTAGCTAGTCGTACTTTCGTATATATTTGATAAGGCTCTCCTCGGTAGTTTATGTAACACTGACATTAACTTTTTGTTGTATTTTCAGATGGCGGGGAAGTATATACAAATTAGTCTGGCTGGACCTACTAGTGTTCCTGCTATTATACTATGTACTCAATTTGACATACCGGCTGTTACTGGATGAACATTCTAAAAGGTGAGAATTAAATAAACACATTATGCAACTGCAAGTAAACAATAATAATTATGTTTAAAATTTTGAAGCCTCTTCGAACCCCTTTCGAATGTTTATCAGAGCATGATGTAAAAACATTACAGAATTCTATACTAATAATAAAGCTGAAGAGTTTGTTTGAACGCGCAAATCTCGGACTCGACCACTCGATTTGATAGCCCACGTCTTGAGAAAGCCTATAGGCTGTTTAATATCACGCTGTGACCCTTAGGAGCCGAGCAAACAGAAAAAAGTCAGAAAGAAAGCTAAGCAAAACGGAGTAATAGCGCGGGCAGGCGATATGATGCGACGGGTTGGGTGGGGGGAGCAAGAAAGGAGATGTCCGCTTTTTGTATGGACGTTGGTTTTTTATTCCGAGAAAAATCTAACAAGAATCAAACTACATCCAAATAAAAGCTACAAAAATATGGAACTTGGAACCATTGAAATTATATTTTTAGACCCCCCTATTTCAGAGAAAAATTATAAACTTTTTCATGTTAGTACATATAATTTATTCGTTATGTCAGTCCAAATTAAACCTCCCACACACTTTGACAATGTCTAAATATGACAGATGACAGTGTCGTCAGGCCTCACTCATCCGTCTGATACGTCACACTTTCGCTCGTGCCTTTGTGTTATCGTATTTTAATTTGTGCTTTGCTTTCTTTGATTTAACTGACTTGGCTTTTTCACAACGGACTCTTCTACTTTGCACATGATTAGGATACCGATAGCTTACGAACCTTCAACCCTGACGACTGCTTTTTTATACCGGTTACCCTCCTCAAGAATTACGCCGAAAAGAATTATTCAAATCCGACTGGTAGTTCCAGGTATTAGCGAGTTCAGACAAACAAACTTTTCAGCTTTATTATTAGTATAGATTATTACAGAGGTAAATAAATAATCTGATTAGATTCGTTTCGTTGACATTGATAAACTCGCAAATCAAACATTGGTTGACAGTAATGACAGTAGCATGTATAAATTTTGACAAGATTATTATTTTGTGGGGTGTGTTCAATTTATGATCCTAGACAATTAGAAAGGTTTGTTCGTTTTAGGAGTAAATTCACACTAAAATAAAAAAATATTTTTCTCAAAAATGGAGGCCTTTAAAAATGTATGATATAGTTAGAACCACTAGTTTTTGGGATGTCTATCCAAATATATTTAATTTATTCTTGTTAGAATTATTGAATAATAAAAAACCATTTTTGGACATGTCCTTTCACGTGGACAAAGTCGCGCGTAGAAGCTAGTAGCGGATATTATAACTGTTAACATAAATAACATGAGCATTAAGTATAATTTTGGGTGATAAAGTAACACGTTGTGTCGCTCGGAAAACTCTAGGAGCTCAGTTCGTGAAAAATAAAATTTTCATGAACGATGTTAGGTTGTGAAACAAAAATAGCTATGAGTATGAATTAACATTTATAATAAAACTAGCTTCTGCTCGCGACTTCGTCCGCGTGATATTTCTTATTCCCGTAACCCACACTGTCGCATCGCAAAGCCTGCCCGCGCTATTTCTTCGTTTTCGCTCAGCGTTCTTTCTGTTTTTTTTTTTTTTGTTTTTGCTTAGGTCCTAGGGTCCTGCGGCTCCTAAGGCGTGATGTTAAACAGCCTTCCTCAAGAATCAGGCTAACAAATGAAAAAATATTTCTTCAAATCCGCCAGTTAGCTGCAACAAACAAACAAACTCTTCAGCTTTAGGGCTGATTTTTCAATCATCTAACATCATAACTTTATTCGAAGAATAATTTTTAAATTTTTACAGTTATTTCATACAAAAACTGTCAAACGTCAATTTTATTCCTCGAATAAAAGTTATCTGGCGATGGAAAAATCAGCCCTTAATTAGCATAAATAGATAGATAGATATTTCAACCAACAGCAGTGTTTTCCAAAACAAAAATTATAACTGTATGAAATGGAAGTTTTGAATCGAAATCGTACCTGAAATAAAAATAATTGAAATACTTGGAAATCTACGTGTTGCAAGGTCATTGTAATATTTTATCGTGAATCGGTATAATTTACGTTAGGTACTGCCATTTGCGGTTGTAATGAACTATGTGCACGCTGCCATTGTTAAATTCTTCCATTAATTTGTACCCACATTTGTATTGACAGGGTACAATGTTAAAGTTAAATTGCTGTGCAATACACTACAGCATAAAGATACTTGAAATTTGTCTCGCAGGGTGTTCGAGGGCGTTGTAAACTACTGCAGTTTTCACGGGAATGTGATCCCTCTGTCGTTCGTGCTAGGGTTCTACGTTACCGTGGTGATGAACCGCTGGTGGAGTCAGTACACAACCATTCCTTGGCCCGACTCTATCGCCGTCTTTGTATCCGCCACTATACATGGACAGGTATGTACGAAACTAATTGTCAACTCAGAGGCATTATTACAATGCTATTTCGTAATTACGCCAATCATTACCAATTGCTATGCTTGTTATCCTTTTTTTGTCCTATACTGAATGTATACTTCTATTTTACTCCATCCTACGCTATGTAGGTAGGAAGGTTTGTAAATTAGATTGAATAGCTAGTTGTCTCCACATGATATAGGCTCTTCCGGCAATTGTTAGGCTGGGCTTGTCAGGAATGTGTCGCGCTCTTCTGAGCAGTCGTACTTAAGTTAATACCAGACTAGTGGAAATTCCACTCATGTTACACAAGTAACGGTTTTTCAAGGTGCGATTACCTTTTGACCTTTACGAACCTTATAGTAAACATAAACAACTTGACGCAGTTTGGTGTTATCGGTTTGCAGGTGGATTAGGGCTCTGGTACAGACGCCGGTCAGCAATCTATGTGCTGTAAAGCCAGCTTTTAAGATAAGAAAGAAATAGTGCTCACCGGTAATGAATTAGTTAGTAGTTCAGTAAATTAGTAGTACTAGTGTCGGTGTTCAGTAGTAGCCACATGGCATGGCATAATACATATTATGCTACTTTGCTGTTTCTATGTTCCCTTAATGTGTTGACAAAACATCCACATGTAACTTATTACCTATTCATTATTCTTCCATTCAGTTTCACACAAGCGACGTACATTATAATAACTTGCAATCTTGAGTAGGTAATCTTATCTCTTCATGTAACATTACGTAAACCTTATATGCGTAACAAAATGAATGATGTGATAGTATGCTTTTTGGTGATACTAGATTACAAACACGATGACGGAAATAGTCAATACAATCAGCTGATAAATAAAATTTGAGGAAATGTTCTTATCCATATAGGTTATCAAAATTATCAGGAGTTATCACTTGCACCGATAAGAAGTTTAATTGGAGTGCCAAGGTTTTCTTAATTTATTACATCCGTTATCTGATAGTCAGTACCAACCACTAACCAAGTAACCATTACTAATTTGAAATAAAATAAATAGTAGTAAAATAGATCTCTCTCGCGGTGTGATGCAGACGAAGCAAAAACAAACATGTTTTCATAAAAAAAGGAAACATGCTCGGCGAATACGTTCTGCTGTACTATCACCGACAAAAGCTATATGTTAGGCATTTTACAAAAAAGCAAGATTCGACGATGTATAAAAATAGATAAGTACAAAGAATAATAATTAGTCCGCTCAAGTGTTAGAAGTGATAGCCTTGAGATTGAAATTCAGTTCAGTGGCATAGCACTCAGGATAGGGCAAAAACGCGATGACGTGTTTGCTATCTAATTTGATTCCGGAATTACTCATGTTGTATTTTAACATGATTTTATCATTTGACGCTTTGTTATCGCTACAAGTCAACACTACTAAAAGTTAATATTGTATAAAGTACAAGTACTTAATGTACTTTATACTTACTTAAAAATTATAATCACTAAATAAATCTGAGTCCTTAAAATAATGATATTGTAAATAGGTTGGGCATTATTTTATCATGTAATGTGGCAGGTAAGCACTGGGGATTAAGTAGGTATTCATTAGCTGTTAACTATAATGGTAGTAGGAATCCGTATGAACTAAGTAAAATAATGTTAATGCACAATATCACAGACGGGACATATTTAGTTAATCATGTCATTTGAGAACAGGATGAGCGCGGGCGTCTGATGCGGCGGACCATCGTCCGCTATGTCTGTCTGTGCCTTACGATGGTGCTCACGATGATCTCACCCAGAGTCAAGAAACGGTTCCCGACGCTCAACAACTTCGTGGATGCTGGACTTCTACTGGAAAATGAAAAGACAATCCTCGACAATCTGAATGACAAGTTTCCCAAGCCCTCGAAACATTGGTACGAGATTTTTTTTTTCATGTCTTTTGAAGCACACTTTAATTGATGATCTAATCGTATATCTCGGAAAAGTTTGTTTTATAGTGATAGGAATATCAATTCCTGTTCGTCATCCTAGTGTGTTAGATTCTCATAAGGTTATCACCTTATCACTAAGCTATGTGTAGCAATTTACTGATAAATTATTAAGGAAACGATTTAATCATTAACCATTTTATTATTACTTATTGATTTTCATTTAGGTACATGAATGATAGTAGGTACAAATAATACACATTGATTGCCGTAATTTCAGGTTACCAATAGTTTGGGCGACTAGCATAGTAACCAGGGCTCGTAAAGAGGGCCGAATAAGAGACGATTTTGCAGTTAAGACGATTATAGATGAATTAAACAAATTCAGAGGACAAGCTGGACTTCTCCTCAGTTACGATACTATAAGTGTACCTCTAGTATATACTCAGGTTTGTACTCATTTTCATTCATCATTCAACGACATTCACCGATCGAATCACCATTGATTATTTAAAATCTACACTTCAAATGATAATTTTTCATTCACCTTTCAGGTAGTTACCATAGCAGTATACTCATATTTTATAACGTCAGCCTTGGGCAGTCAATGGGTCGACAATAAGTTACAACGCAATGATTCGGCCAACATTAGCAATATAGACCTCTACTTTCCTATATTTACTACGCTAGAATTCTTCTTTTATATGGGCTGGCTGAAAGTGGCCGAGTCACTTATTAACCCTTTCGGCGAAGATGACGATGACTTTGAAGTGAACTGGTTGATAGACAGAGATTTGCAGGTAAGGCGGATTAGTAAATCATTAATTATTTTTGTCAATAAAATTTTACGATTGAAAATAATCAAGATGCATGCGTGTCTAGGTTTCATACATGATCGTGGATGAGATGCACCATGAGCATCCGGAACTGATAAGGGATCAGTACTGGGACGAAGTGTTCCCGTCGGAGCTGCCGTACACGATCGCGACGGAGAACAACCGCGAGGAGCACCCCGAGCATTCCACGGCGCGCGTGGCCGTACCCGTGCGACAGCGCAGCATGGTGCTGTCCGCGCCCTCGCAGGTCAAGATCGACGAGATGAATCGCTCCAACACCGTGAGTTACAAGTTCGACCCCCCAGAGGTTAGATTCGACCATTTTATAAGCATGCTGCACGCCCGGATTATACCCGGAGTATGGAGCTTCGCAGTGTGTCGGTGTTCAGGTTGCAGGTCATATTCAATCGTATCTTACATTATTTTCCTTGTACATTTCGTCACACTTAATTTTTAGGTTTGATGTGTCTAAAACCATCAAACCATCCAAGGTTTGAGGATGTTTAATTACGTTTTATTAACAAGATTTGTTATTTGGCCCCCTTAATGTCCGGGTGATTAAATTAGCACATTTTATAAATCATGTGAAATATTAACATTCTAATCGTACATAATCATCAATAAATAATGATAAAAATGGATAATAACAACTACTAAGAAATATGCTTTTTTAGAATTACTAACATAATATAATAGCAACCTTTAGATATCTATTTGACGAACTTCTTCCTTAATAAAATTAATAATTTCCGTGCTCTTATATTAATAACTAATCTCTATCTTTACATAGCTATATATGCTATATTAACATCCTTGATTAATTGTATTTATACAGTGTCTATGTAAATCATTATAGTCAATGAATATATGGAAAACTGCATAAAGTTATTACTTATTGCATTATGTATGCATAAATTGTTTAGGCAGATTATATGCAACAGTGTTTGATGTCCCATTGGGCATGATTCATATGATAGAGCCATGGAATCTAGATTGCTAGCAAAATTCATGGTCATAAACAAAACAATATTTATTGAACAGAAATATTCTTTATCGATACTTTTTATTACTGTGTGTGATGATGTTTATGTGCCATCTAAACTTTCTTAATGTGTGTACCTACTTGACGACGGCGTCAATGTTACCTTTTACTTGTCCGTTGTGTAATCTAACTAGGTACTTAGGTCCTTACTAAATCCATCAATCTTATTCTATCGCATTTTTGTGGTTGTATATAATAAGCATATTATTTGTCTTGTTCTTTTTACGAAGATTATCATTTATGCAGCAACAATCTTATCTCTAAGTATAGTATCGCCAAAATTCTTGATAATATCTGCCTTCCTGAAATAACTTAGCATGGCCAGTTATGTGCCTTCTTCGATGTAAAAATTGATGTTTTATTATGTATTTTGAATATTATTATTAACATATTTTTATGCTAACAGCAACTACAAATGAATGACGACGCTGTGTCGGGCATCCACTTCATCGTAAACCGTGGCAGTAAGCGCGGGAAACGTGACGACAGAAACTCTATGGGCTCCACAAATTCTATGGCATCGCTGCAACAGACGCCCATGGCGCGAACCGCCTCCGTCACATCTATGTTGAAGAGACTGTTCTCGAAGGAGGACCCAAGAAACACGGCGGGAACTCAGACTGATGGTGGTATGTTACGGCTGTTGAGACACGATGGTAACTGTTCATGCACAATTTCCCATCGATCTAACATAACGCACATTAGAATGTAGTTGATGTCCTTTAGCTTGAAGCGTTGTTTGTTTGGCTTAACTGAAACGAAAATTCCCAGTTCAAAAAACTGGGAAAGGGGGTCAACTTAGCTAAACCTCAGTTTAAGTTCGAGACATTAATTAAAACTTAAGTTTGTCGCATAGAGGACATCATTTACATATCTATCGCTCTGTTCATGTATTATTTAAGAACCAAGCTTTGTCCCAGCAAAAGCGAACATTAAATAAGAAAATGGGTTTGGCAAACAGATAAATAAATGGGCCTTGTTGGAAGCACATAGTGTCTTAGATAGTGCTCGTGGCGACATACTGTAGACGGTTGAAGTAGGGATTTGTTTGCAGAAATGTCGACCGAGTGAGCCAATTATCACTTCGTTACTAAACACTCAGTGAGCTTCTTATCCATCTAATAAACGCATCATCTTTGATAATGCATTTCTAATTAACAGCTACTAGGTTTTAATCTGATGTTTCATTGTGTTTAAGTAGTACTGATTACATAAACATTACAGGTTCACGGTTTACGATATCTGCGAGTAATCCGACACTGAACAAGCCTGCCACGGCCGGCGGGGGCAGTATGAAGATCGCCAATGATATTATAGAGGAGGTCGATGAGCAGGCGACCATCACTAGCATGGGGAAACGACCTGACGTCAGGTGAGTGTACCTCCTTACATTGACATTATTTAGTTTTTATTAACACCTTCGTTGAAAGGCATTTAACCTTCCTACAACTGACATAATGTAGAAACCTGGATATGATATTTTTCTTTCGGGTTTTCTGGATTAATTGACGACACGGTTGGCGCAGTGGCTGAGCGATCGTCTGCTGCGCTGCGTGTCGCGGGTTCGATTCCCGCACGGAACAAATATTTGTATTGCCTACAGGTAGTTGTTCCGACTGTTTGTGTAAGAGAGTACAAAAATAAATAAAAAATTGTTAACTCTGTCCACTAGGTTACCGTTACCGTTTTTTGACAGTTCGATCTAGTGAGCAATTATATGTTTATTGTCAAAACTGATACACGTACGGTATTATAATGTCAGTAAAAAGTCATAAATAAGATATTTCAATAAGATTAGGCAGTTTATATATTTATTTTATTACACATTTCAAAGTTAACTTTTACGTAATCTGGAATAGTTCGTTTTATGGCAACTGTGAAAAAACGGTTAACCTAGTGGACAGAGTATAAGTAGGTACCTACGTTTATAATCTTAATTAGATATTAGGTAGCTTAGTTAGGTAAATGCGAGAATAGTAAAAGCATGTAACGATACCGTATGCCATGAGCAACGTGCATGCTAATGAAAATCCTGAACGTCAACAAATACATTGTGCACTCCATATTTAGATCGTGAATAAACAGCTCTTGTTATCAGTGTGTGATGTTATGGAGCGATGATGATGAACTTACGTCACGACTAACGGACGAAGATACTAAAAAATGTTAGTACTTAACTAACTCATTACCGTTTCTTATCTTTGATAGGTAAGTAGGTACTTGTGATAGTTTTACGGACAGAAAGGTGTTTCAAGTAATTAGGTAGGCATTTTACGAGTCGATCTTGGGTAACTCTCGATCCTGATCGAAGTTTTTGCAAAATAGTTTCAACATCGATCCCAACGAGTCAGCAACAAAGAATTTTGATTAAATTCGAATCAATGCTACGCTCAAGGCGAAACTTATGATTGTTTTCCTATACTTAGGTATTCTTAAAATTTTTAATGATTTTTGACTGATTGCAGTTTTTTCTGTAAACTTTCACAGTCGTTTTGTACAAACAAACATTCAGCTGTAGTTAGGTTTTTTATATTCATATTCGTTTATTTGCATTCTACACTCTTTTATATTCCACATTCTTTTATTTGATTAGCTTTTTTATTTTATGGTGTGGTATTTAATTATTGGATTATTTTTTGTATCTGCTATTTGATGCTGTAGTTAGGTAAGACGCATGCTTATTATGTAGGTATGAGATTTACCTACTATAAAACGCAGGCCACACCGCGACCTAAGCTAAGGCCACTCGGTGGAAAATATAGAGCTTGCGCCTATCTGCTAGACTGAATTGCAAGCGCGTGGTCAGCGCTGGACTGGAGGTCAGTGCTGGAGTAACTTTTTCAATGCATATGTACAGTCACGAGCATATGTATAGTGAAATTTTATGTTGCTACGAACATAGTATTTTCGAACCCATAGGCTTTTGCAATGTGTTGCATTTCATTGTTATTTTCGTTATTTCACATAAAAATCGCTACTGAAAGTTTCCATGTGTTGACATATTAGTGCTCGTGACTGTACTTCCTGAGTTTTTCTTGGACATTAAATCGGTGAAGGAAAACATCGTGACCTGGAGTTTTATTAACATAGGTCTGTAATCGCCAACCCGTCTTTAGCAAACCTTGTGATCAATGCCCGTGCCTTCTTTACTCTGCAGTGGGACAATTAATATATTGACTAGTATTATTAGGTAGATAGCTATATTTTGTATTTAATTAATACTTCAAGGACTTAATGCCATTTTCTATCAGTCAACCTTTGGGTGATGCAGAGACAAACAGTGGTAGGTGCAATCATGAAAATTGAGGAATAAATATTTTAAATATATACAATACGAATACGCATATAATATATATATATCTAATAATCATATATATATATATTTAATTACATATAAATATAAGCAAAAATAAATATACATAAATGGCTTTCGTTCTAAGATCGCCGACTATTTTACTAGACTGATGATGGCCAGCTTTGTCACCGATTTGACCGTAGGACCAGTATTAGGTATTTACTCTTTTTCTGACATGTAACCATGTGTGTAAAGGTACTGCAATCATATGGTTTTTGTTTTTTTTTTCAGGCCGACAGCGATGAGTTTATTCCCCCAAGCACCTCAAGCGCCGAGTGACCCAGTAGATGTCCCTTCAAGAAATTCAAACAATACTAACTCCAACTCAAGTAAGTTACAGTTACCCTATTTTATTGTTGTTTTCCTGTTCTTTGTTACTTTGTGTAGCACAAAAGTTACAAGTAGGCATAACAAGTATTAATGACCTCATAATTTGCTTATTAATGTTTTCAAGTTCAATTCATGGAAATACTTTTTCATAAACATAGTCTCATCATGTATATTTTCTAACAAATTGTTCACACTGTAAACAATAAATCATCTTTTAATACAATAAAAAGTAACGCATTCAGCTGTTAAATTGTTACAAAGCAACACGCGATGCAGTTTCCATACTAAATACTAATTAAATATGTTAATGAAAACTAATTTATGATATCATCACTATCTCGAAGCATAGCAGTGCGTTAGACAAGTTCTCAAACAACAAACATCGTATTCTTTTGTTTTTTTTAAATCAACGATTTTATATTTTGTACGTTTTATTTCATATTTTCACGGGGAAAAGGCGAGAGTTTATGTATGTATAACATTGCGAAATTTACACTAAATCATTGCATTAGGAACTTAATTAAAAATCACTAAATAACCACAAGAAGTGCTTTAGTACATCTTTGGTGCTGCTTTGGTTTCCAGCAAAAACACAAGTTATTTGGGCTTTTCGATAGGTGTCAGCTGTATTTTGTCAGTTACTCATTAGAAAATCTGTTCACAGATACTCGGCTGTCATCATCGGCGCCGACGCCATGGGGAGTGCGACCTAGCGAGGGAGGGGACTTAAGTCCCGCGGCCAGGTCACTCACCACACAGGATTCCTTCAGTTTGCCGAATGAACGACCGCGACTCGACAGCGATGTTGGCCCGTCGTTGAGCGCCGCTGGGAGTCAAACTTTGTGTACGTTACCTATAGTAACATCCTTTTCTCTAGTAATTTTAAATAAATTGACTCGTAGTAGGAATAACTTTTGTGAGTGTAGATACCGTCTCAATCGTATTTCATACTGAAATACGGGGAAAATAAATAAGTATAGGTACCTACTAGTTTCCTTGAATGTAAAAACCAAATACGTTTCCCGGTTTCCTCGAATCGTAGAAGATAGCAGATGTCCGCTGCTCGTTGCCGCCCCCTAATTTACTGCCGACATCTCGGTACGGATGCCTCGCCTGGTCGTTATTATTATAAAACAACTTACCCTCATAGCACCCTAATTGCATAACACACTATCAATCACAATCTGAATCATTTTGAAGGATATTGCTAATCCATTGCTTGAATTGTTTCATGTGTTCAACAAAAGTAAAATTTGTCTGCTCAACAACGTAAATAACGCAATGAATGTTGTTGAACTGTCAAAATGAAACCCATTGTTACTGACAGTGTTACGCAACTACCCCGCTGTTTGTCACGCTGAGTGAATTGAGTTTCCCAACGGTTATAGAAATAACTGCTATATCCTGTAGATATTTCACTTTTGTTTTCAGTGGATGAAGCGGATGGCGGTGAGGATCCGGAACTGGACGATTTCGATCGCTTGCGAAGCATACGCGAGCAACATCGGAGAGATAAATATCTACAGAAACTCATGGCCCGTTCTGTGAGCGCGCAGCAGGTAAACGATTTTTGCTATCGCAATGAAAGAAGGTTATTGTGATTTATATTAATAAGTCTAGTCTATACATTATTATCCTTCCTTATATGACCCTTTTTTGTGTGATGAATAAGAGAAAGCTAGCTAATACAGGCAGTTCAGTAACGATAACAAACTAACATTTTTAAACCATTAAGGTTGGTTTTCATAATCATTCAAGTTTTACCACTGACGTCCATACAATAATTGACGTCCATACAATAATTAGGTACCTAGCTGATTCCTAGCGATGGGTTTTCTGGTACAACTTGACTTGGGACATTCAACTTTTGTTAGCACTAAATGCTAACAAAAGTTGAATGTCACAAAACATTAAATAGTCGATAATGCTGGCCATTATTTTACAGAGAACGGGCAGTACGGAATTGATGGACAATGATTTATTATTAGAAGACCTCCTGTCCCAGTCAGCAGCGCAGAAAAAAGACGAGAAATCAAAGAATGATCCCAAAGACAACACTACTTGACACAGCAGAAGCTTTATATTTCCGTGGGAAGGAGCGGATTTCTGAACAATTTAGCACAGTTCAGTATTAGCAAATTGTGATACTTTTTATTGGTGCATTGGATTTGATAATAAAAGTTGTAAATATAGAAATGATTTTCACCATATTCGTTGTCTTGTTTCATTTTCCTTCCATGCCAATAATCGGTTAGCTCTGCCATGCCAACATCTCACATTACCAAAACAATTTGTCAGTAGACAAATTCTTTTGGGATGATGGGAATAAAGGGTTGTTTACCAGCTTGACTAGTAAGTCAAGCTGGTGAATACCTTTTATTCCCATCTACCGCGTGGAGGTGGCTGGCACTGCACTAACTAGTGCCACCCCCGGTGGTCAATAGCTTCTGAATTGCTTCCCAAATCTCCATGAATTGATCGGTTGAATTGGTTTTTTCAATATTGTAGGTATATCAATTTGTATTGACAATGTCCAGTACGTAATGAGAATCAACCACCTTACTATAATTTAATATTATGAAGGAGCCAGATGACATTAAATAAGTGCCATTGACATCACCGGCTACCCTGTTGGTAGCCTGATGAATTATATAATATTGATGTGTTTTGTATTTATTAATTTGATGATTACAAATGAATAAATTTTGAATATTTTTTTTAATAATCATTGTAGCCTGGAACTAACGTTTTGATGTGACTATATAGTATTGGTGAGACGCTAATCGCCGATGCTAATAGTATCATGTCCGTTATGGCCACCAGTGAAAAATTCCTCAAGCATTTCGCGGTTTTAGCTGACCGTAAAGTAAGACGCGACCTCACGGGTGGTAGTTGGTGTAGTGGCTGATTGGCGCCAACGCTATGGGTTACGCGAGTTTACTTTCAGCATGGAACAAAGTTTAATCTTTTATGACCTAGCTAGAGATAGTGTTTACTAGGTTTATGTATTGAGATTTATCTGTCAACAATAACAATGCCACAAGTAAGTAACTGTTGATTGAAAACGCTATGTGCAAAACAATCTGCAAACTTTTCAAGTTATTAAGTACTATGTTAATGTAGTGTAAATAATAGGTTAGGTAAGAATAAATAAAAACAATAAATAAGATGGTAAGGGAATTTATTTAGCTTAAAACTGTTATGCTACAAGCATCAAGCTTACAGCTTGAGCTTTGTCCTCCTCCAGTGACGCCTCTTAGCGTTGTAGCTGAAAAAGAAACAAAAACCTGTCATTAACTGTTCAAGACCACAAGATTTTGTGGTGCATTTGGATATTAATCTTACTATTAGTTTCAGTTCACAGTAGGTATTATTGTTTTTAAGAGGAGTTCAATTCATAATTGATTAGTTAGTTGCATACAGGTTTCAAAGTACAGTTGAGTCGCTACTGCTTTTCAAATATTTTCCTTTTTCAAGTCAGGACACAAAATACCTTTTAAAAACTACACACTGACAACAACATAGAAAAATATCATATATCATAAACAGTATTTAAAAGCCTTGTTGATATCAACATTGACGACTGGCCTTTTATGAAATCGTTTTATTTATTAATAGACTACCTTAAACAGACTAAGGTTATGAACATAATATATTTTTACTGTGACTGTGCAAAAATACAGTACATTATCACTGGTAGAAAAAGGAACTCAGCTCAAAAATAAAATAATTACACGCAATAATCAATTCAAGACTTGCAATGCATGAAATTGCACAATTATTATTATTGAGACAATAGATTGCAATTCACAATTAAGTAGATACACATAATGAAAATTGTTGTTTCTCTAACACAAAAAATATGTTACTATTACAAATTGAACCACAAAAACTATTATTAATTGAAGTAATCAATTAATATTGTGATAGTAGCAAGAGCCATAGTTTTGTTTTAATAAAATTATAACCCGACTTTTAGCAGAAATTTACCTTATTCACAAAATATCGGTAACCTTTTTTAAAGTACATGATAATAAGCAGCAAAGTCATACTATTACTCAACCTCAACTAAGCACGGTAGTACTACCATAATACGGACTGTGTGGTTGGGAGGAGACGTACTTGTAATAATAGGCCAAAAGCTAGAAGTTAAAATTAAATTAATTGGGGAACCAGGATTATTAGATGTACGTATATGTTGGATTAGTTAAAAAATAATCATTCAAACTTACCGAATAGTATTCCCAGTGCGCATTCTGACCCATTGTGGAATAGGCCTGTTTTGTTTCAGCTTTTTCGCAAGCTTGCGCTTGATAATAAATGTCTTGTGTGCCGACTGAAATATAAAGAATTGAATTAGTTAGTAAATATTTCTTTTCCGATTTAAGATTAATTATATATTTAAGGATTATCGAGGAAACTTTTCACACACCATTTTGCCGATCACAGTCAATACAAAGTGACAGAATTTATGTTTTTACAAACACAGGTTACATTTCAAGTTAGAGCACGAGGCTTTTAGCTCTCAACAAAAATATTTAAAAAATATACCGAATTGTGTTTGCGTAAAACGTGGAATAAAATTATGTTTTTGTCTTAATCTTGCTTCAAGAATGACCAAGACTTTCCTACTAAGCTATTATAACCGCAATATCCGTAAATTGTATTAAATTTTCCAGTTACTCCACTTGAGGCGTTTATAAAAGGGTACGGGTCAAAATATAAGATTTAAAAATTAAAAGCTGCAGCACGGCTCCCCGTCTACAAACCGCCATTGTTTTGTTTAAGTTTACTTTTGTAAGTTTTGTGTCGATCACAAATTAAAATGAACGAAAACTAGATATATAAGTATGTGTGCGACTCGGATTTTAGTACCACTGGTTAAAAAGCAGTTGTAGTGGAAAATTAATTACGTACGACAGGAATAATCTGATCGGAGTTGAAAACCTACTCGAGGATGATCTTCCTGACTGAGAAACTTAGCACTTAACTAATGAACTGATGTAATAAGATACGATAAGATAACAATATTTGGGTTTACATCTATTGTGAATGACGGAAGTATAGTTCGTTTTTTTTTTTTTTTTTAGTGTTTAGGGGTAAGTAGCAACAGTTATCTCACTTATCTAACATTTTTGATCTTTGAAAACTTGTTAATAAGTAGAAAAATGTATAATTACAGTGTGATTCTATTATGGTGAAGCATGGTTTTATAGGATAAGTCAGGATTTTCACTGACATGTTAGAAACAAAACTATCTCACTTATTTATAGGATGTCTCATACATAATGAATGTCGTTATTCACATGTTCGTAACTAATATTATTTTCTTTACATTCTTCTTTTTTTGTTGGTCGGTATGTCACGGCATAACTCCAGAACGAATAAATAAATGCCTTCTTGTTATAGAAACCATTTTTGTAGAATGTAAATTGATCCTAACTTTACCTATGTGTAACGCATAGAGTCCGGTCTGCCCCGGTGGCCCGTGTTGCTCTATGGTGTAACGTTTTCATCATGTATGTAAGACAGTGTTATATGTGATTGCCATGTCAATAACATGTACAATTTATTTTGACCCGTACCCAAATGTGGTTAACCTGAGTATTAATTTAATGTGGCTTTTATTAAGCTTTCAGTTCAAATAAATTGGTAATTGCTCTTTCCATATATCTTCGTTCATAGAAATCCTAACAACAACGTTTATTGTATGTACAGATGCCACCACATAAAGTTACTATAATCTGTCAAATTTGTTTAATAGGTTTTCAACTTTATCTCTAAATTAAGGTTCAAAGTTGATTGGGATAATTTGACAGTTTCGGGTAGCTTGACCTGTTAGCGTCTGTACATACCAAATTCCATTCGTAAAAAAAATTACCGACTACGAGAGGTTTTAATTCAAAATATCGTTGGACTATATATTGTTTCTGTTTTTGTGTAATAATATGTTGTAAGGTATGCACATACATCTATCTGTATATAAATCACAGATCGCTATTGCTACCACAAAAGTGTGAAGCTACATATTTTCTGAAAGCGGGCTGCGTGTGCGGCGTTTGTTTTCAGTCAACGTGTCTCGTCATGGATTTGGTCTCTAAACTGGGTCTTGTAAACCAACTTGTGTCAGGTGTCAACTGATGAAGACTGTTGCTGTCATGAGTGAAGTGTCAGTGTCAGTTCAGTCAGCTGATGTCTTGGCTGATGTCCTGCTGATGGCTGATAGAATATTTACAGGCTATAGAAGTAGTGTTTTCACGATTGTAAACGAATAAACAGTATCTAAAATCCGCGTGATAAGTAACTATAAATATAAAAGTATTTTAAAATGAATTACTTTAACCTAAGCAAATTAGTTACGACACTCGGCGTGCGAAGATTTTTGGAGTGTCGAACAGCTACAACAATCATTAGGGCTGATGGAAAAGATGTACCCAAGAGGAAAAATTATGAAAACAGAATAACTCTGATAAGCACAGATAATTCAGTTAGTATTACAGATCTGAAAAATGCTCAGAACTTATCTGTTAGGAGGGATTTGAAGCTTGTTAAAATACAAGATGTGGATTCCAAGACCAGACGACCTGTGTTCAAGTAAGTTCAAGAATATTGTTTAACCCAGGCAACCACGGATTTTTCATAAGAAAAATACACTTGTAGCAACAATGACTATTGTGAAAACTTTGAGCGCTTACATGAAGACGGCATCTGGTAGGTGATCCTTTGGCGGGTTAGTTAGCAAATTATAACCTGCAATTTAAAAAGTAAGCTAATCTCCAGTCTAGTTCTTTCCGTATTTAATGAGTATTTTTATTGTAGGTTGATGACAAATGCAGAATATCATTCAGAAGAGCTTTTAAAAAGAAAGGAGAAACAGGCAGCCCGTCAGAATAATGTAATTAAAGGTGAAAAACTGATAACCCTGTCCTCAAGGATAGGAGATCATGACTTGATGACTGGAGTGAAGAAAATCATGAAACTGGTAGAAAAGCATTATGAGGTTAAAATTGTTATTGCTGGAGAGGATGCTGATGCTGCTAATAAATCTGTAAGTTGTTTCCATGACTTCTTTGTTAAACAGTCAAAATGCATCAGAAGTTATGGGATCTCTGTATTTTAGGTACAGGTAGTTCGCTGGCAAGTGACTACCTTGACATTTGCAATTTCAAATGTAGTTTTTAAGTTTTATTTTGCAAACATGATTGATGAAGGAAAACATTGTGAAGAAATCTGGATCTATAAATATGTAAAAATTGCTTGATTGTTCATTCTCATTCTGAGAAGGGATGAGGCTTGTGCCTTGCAGTGGGAAAATTACAAGCCAGTATTAGCTAGATGGCAGGTATGTGTGGGAACGCCGAGAGGGGTGCCCTAGGAGGACAATATATGGACGTTATTAGTGATGTTGTTTAGAAAGGTCAGGTGCGCAGTACTTGAAACTGGTGTGCATGTAATATGTCCAGATGTATGAATGTAATCAAGGCAAAATGAGTAAGGCTCGTAGCAGGTGGAATTCTGTAGTTTCTACCTATCGCCGTGGGAAGAAATTGATTTATTCATATGGACATTTTTCAATTTTCAGGAAAGAATATACCAGGTGATAGAGAACCAAGTGAAGAATAGGAGTAAAATAGTCCAGAAGAGGATGAAGGGTAACAGTTTAAGGTTTCAATTATTACCAATAAGAGATAGCAGTTCCCAAGATGCTAACAACACAGACTCTAATCAAAATGACAATGATAAGGGCCCACTATGACTAGGATCTTTCCTACTTGCTATATTATTCACAAAGTATGTGATATTCACAAAATATTATTCTGTTACTAATAAGAATACAGAAAAAGAGGGATCTGATTCTGTAAACAAAGAAACATACCGCATTTGGTATATGTATTTAATTGAGTATATTTTTACTACTAAGTGAACTTTGTTATTTACAATGAAGATGTTGATTGAAATAATATAAAATATTTAATTTATAGTACTGTCTATGTGTAGTACTTCTTGTTACAAACTTTTTGTAAATTATGTCAAATACTTTTTGATTTCTTTTAGCCGTCAAATTATGTGCACTTTTTTATCTTGTCCGTCATTGTCGTTGAAAACCTATAGGACTATATTTTATATTTATTTTCTTTGCTGAATTTTCAATCATCTGATAACTTTATTCGAGAAGTAATTTTGAAATTTTGAAAAAAGGTTTTTCTTACAAAAACCGTCACTTTCATTTATTTATTTGCTACATATAAAACACTGGTTAGTAGGCATCCATTCGATTTTTATGATACAGTGTTAAAACATGTGGGTACATGTTTTAACACTGTGTCATGAATTTTGTAAGGGCACTGCAAATTGTACATAATACTTGTTATATTATGGATTCTAATTATTACAATTTAAATTATACTAAACACTAACAATTAAATATTATTACAAAAAAATATTACATTTTATTTTAACATTTATCATTATTATTATTATTATTTTTTTTTTTTCTTTATTGGCCAACCAACAATTGTTTACACTGTTAATATTTAAAGTGCTATCTACCATAATCTAGGGTTAGTGTAACAATTTCTTACAGGTTAGCACCGCATGCCCCATAAACATTAGGTGTGCCACAAGCACTATAAATCAAGCAATATAAATAAATTATCAATTTGTACATTTATTTTGGTCATATATATGTAATTTAGTATAGTCATTTATTATTTCACATTTACGTCAAGCATATTAATACAAGTTCGATCGATTCACAATTTGTCAGTTTTAAATTCTTCAACGGTCTATTAGCCTTTCTTTAATAGCAAAGATTTCAACTGTTTCGAGAAAATTTCTAATTAGCTTATTAAATACATTAGCCAGTCGTAGAGTATGGGTTTTTCCCGATAACTTTAAGCTTGTGATAGGTAGTATTAATCTATTCTTGTTCCGTCGGTTATAGTTTTCATTTAGCTCGATATTTGATTTGAAGAGGTGCCTATATTTTCTAACGAATATACAAATTTGTATTATATAATTATATTGGTGGTAGTGTAAGAATTTTCTGTTTAATAAAGTGTGGTCTACAACTCTCTCGTTGATCTATGTTCATTAATACTCTGACACACTCTTTTGCTGAATGAAGAGGTTCAAAAAGGCAGTACTTTCTCCCTACAGAATGATACTATAATTCAGCCAGGAGTAGGCGTACGTATAATAGGATGATAAGGCGGTTTTATAGTCTGTGTCACATTTCAGTACCTATGCTTAGCGCATAAATAAATTGCGACAGTTTTGCTCTTGTTCTTTCGATATGTTTCTTCCAATTTAGGTTGAGTCTAATGTTAGGCCTAAAAGTGTAAATTCGTTTACCTCTTCTAATATTATTTTTTGCGTTAATGTGTTTTATTCCTCGAATAAAAGTTATCTGGCGATGGAAAAATCAGCCCTTATTCGTTTACGTTATATACGTCATTTTCTTGAACTTCGAGCCTTTTAAGACCATTACACTGTCAATTTAACTAAATACAAGATATATTGTAAATGCACTCAAGCCTATGATTACGGTAGCTGAGTGCTTTTATACTAATTTTTTTGACATTGTATGGACAGCATTTTGGGAGATTATTATGTAAGATAATTTAATACGACAAAAATATTGGGGATTATAACAAATAGAGAATAGTACAATTTTTTCTTGAAATAAAAGAAGTTGTGACTAATACTTACAAGTCTTTTAAGTGATACATTGTTGCGATCTTGTACATAAAGATGAGTTTGTTCGGCCACAGTATAATTTTAAATTATCCGTCTTTGTCATGTCTTATCAGAATCCAAATATACATATTGATTTCACGGCATTTATTAGTTTTTATTTTACTTTCTCTCAATCCGCATATTTGAAGAAACTGGCTAAGTGCGACTCATATTTACGCAGATAGGGATCCATATGCTGGATTTGAATAAACTTTTAGGTAGGTACTCATCTGTAGCATATAGCATTGCTTATATATATAAGCATATAGCATGACTTTAAGCTTAAGCAAGTACTTTACTTTCATTCGCGATTGTTTGTAAATAATTTTAATTAGGATTCATATTTTTGTAAGCATAACACGAGATTGTGATAAATATACTAATAAATTTGTTGAAATGAAACAATTTTTTTAGAAATAAATGATAATTTTAATACAGCATCCACCTAGTCAGTCAGTTCAGTCACAGTAGAAAAGCATGTTCAAGCTTACGGCAGACCTGTTCGCGGACCGCTCCATTATAATTATGCAGTCGGAAACAGATCTGCCTGCTAATATACACATGTCCACTCTGAACTTAGAACTACTTAAAGTCTAAATACATACATTTTCTAACACAAGAAGATACATTCAACTAGTATGCTGACATAACTAAAATTCATAAATTAATGATTTATTTTTATCAGTTGGAGTTTATCACAGATGTTTTAGAGATCGTTAATTCTTATATGGTAGGAGATTTATTGGTAGCATAAAGGTACAAATCTTAGACAATAATAAATTATTAATTGGGAGTCTATTATGGCAAATGATAATTTTATTGCAAGTGTAAATACAAATAATTTAAGAATTGTCAATTTTCCTTCCTATTTGCACGCTGTGTAAGAATATTAATTAAAATTCTAGAGAGCTAACTTTTATATTATAATAATAACGTTACTTAATTAAATAAGAAGATATTCGAACAAAGAGAATGGAAAATTGGCATATTACAACACAGGCTTCACTTCAAAAACAGCACACACGTATGTGCAGTTTAAGCCTCCTACTTACTATTCTATTGTTTACGGCAATATAATACAAAATGCTTGAATAAACATTAGAAAAACGATTTAAGTAGACTTCTAAAAACCATTGAAGAAAGATATGATAGAAGAATACTTTGTGATCTACTTCTTAGATTACATTAAAATAGTACCTATTCTTAAAGTGAGACACTTGATTATGAATATAAATAGTCGTTCCTTATCTAATTGACACTGCAAATGACTGCAATAGGAAAGAATACTTATCATATGAGTCGCTAAATAATAATGAACACTAAAACATTGTACCTTACCACGTCGTCCTATCTGTTACGTACGATATGAACTCGGTCTTGTCCGTGTGGGCACGGCGAGTGATGGTCGCAGGCGTCGTCAACGGTTGCTAACAACCATGGGTTTTTTTAGGCGTAGACGACGAACGCGTACTGGTCCCGGTTGGCCGTCGAGAGGTCAGTGTTGAGTGTCCGGCCCCACGTGATTAGCGGCGATACGGTGCCCACCACGGGAGCAGCGCGTGCTACATTTTTTACGAGGTCCTGAAACAATACAAATTAACATAAGCATGTATGTCCTTACAATTCCATCAAGAACTGCGTAGAATATGGAGGAGTTCACAAATGTCTTAGAAGATAAACGTGTGTTCGCAGCACTATTCAAATCTTTGTTTCTAATTCATGATATTTTCACTTAAACTAATATCAACGTTATCCTTGTGTAAATTAATTTTATTTCAGAATAACTAGTAGGTAGGTACCTACTAAGTATTGAAAAATCCTTTTTTTTAAGTGTTACTGAGGCCAAACTGAACTTGTGTTTGTTTTTCCAAAATAATATTTGTTAACATGTTTGGAAAATAAATCGCGAATGCAGAATAGTGACTAATTCGCAAATAGACATTTGTTCTCCACCCAGTGTTTTAGAGATCGGATATAAACTACTCCGGTTATCGGATACTACTACTTGGATATAACTATAAACTTGATTAAAATGACTAAGATACACTTCGTTGTAGATACGCGTGCCTATCTGTAGGTAAGTCACAAATTAAAATTACAGGATTACAGGAATAACCAGTTACAAACTCAAATCCCCAATTAGTAGCCAAAATATCACAGCACTAGTATTTCAATGGTAGGTATGGTATTTAAGCGTTATTAAGTGGCGACATGGACAATAGTTCCAGACACCACAGCGACCCATCTCGACGAATTACCCTATGCCTATAGGGTATGTAGATATACAAGTGAACCCCCCAATGTTTTCTATAAATAACTTACTAACGCCTTATAGTTTGGCCACTATTAAAATTAACGATGAACAAAGTTGAAATAACTTAAAAAGTTACAACTCTGGTTTTATGATCGTTAATCTTGCCATATTTATACATAGGTATTACCGAACTTTATTCAGCGTTAATATCTAGTTAAGACAAAAGTGTTACAGCACCAGTGTCTCGTTTCACTTTACAGACCGACTCTATATGTATTTGTCTACGGAATCTATGTGTTTGTGTTTATGAAGCTTATTTGCCCATTTTTAAAGTTATAAACAAAACTTCCCCCTCAATGCGACTCCAGTGTCTGTCTACGACAGACTACAGGTCGAGAGATCGCGTCGCCCCCGCAAGGGGGCGAGGCGAGCGGTACCGGGGCTATGACCCCCGGCCGCAGAGCGCTATGCGGTGACCCGTAAATACGGGCCCCTCGTGGTGTTTGCGCAAAAGGCTTTTGGCCTGTCGGGCGCGCGTGAGTTGCGCGCGCCCGTATGAGTAGTTGCTATGTGTATTTCTGTAGGCGCGCCGCGGCGCCGACACACGGCGCCGCTTTCTTCACGACACCTCGGCGGTCAGTCCCCGCCAGGTGAGACCCCCAGTCGTAAGCGTTAGTACCTAATAAGCGACATAAACGACATCAGACGGGGTAAGGTCAGACCAATTAATTTCTAAACATAGAGCGTATAGCTTAGTATATATGATGTACTTTACACTTAGCACTTAATTACATGCAGTTAATTTTAACATCCCATAGGTAGTAACCATTATTTATGTAACAATGATTTATGATCATAACATACTTGCAAGTCTAGTGGCATTCTCAGTTAATTACAAAGTAGTAACAAGACAGATCATTCCATTAGGTACTATAGCCGTCCATAATAATGATGAATTTGAGATCCATTCAAATGTTAGTTACTGATCAATTAGTGAACATGCTGGAAGCGTTAATAGTAGGTATGAGGGTTAGTTACTCGCTGCCTTCGTATTCTCTTTGTTACGGGAACTTGACTTTAATTAGGTCTAGCTAAGTTATTATCTATATTTTTGTAGCATGTTGACCTTCCGCAAGATGTTGCAAATGTATTTTTTTTTAAAAGAAAGGTCTATTAGACCAGTAAGTAACTCCAAAAATTATCATCATCGTTCTAATTCCAAGATTGGACAAATTATTATCAAATAATTAGATATATTATCCGTCCGTTACAATGATATATCAATTGTTGAAAATGTAAATTAAAAATAGATTTCCAGTCCAGCTTAAGCATATGGTTTTGTCACTTAAAGTTGTCACATTTATCTCAAAATTGTAATTAAGAGAATATGTCGGCGGCGAAGACAGACACACCATGTTACCCATGAGGGAGGATCGCCGTCGGCCCGAACGCCGCTTGCGCCGGCACCAACAACGGCGGCCTCTTGCTCGTGCGCGGCCGTACCCGCGGCTCCGCGTGCGGCCCCGCGCCCCGCCCGCCGCGCGTCCCGCATACCCCGCGCTGCCTACCGCCGCTGGCGCCGCCGCTGGACTCGTCGCGTCCTTGGACTCTGACGCTGTCTGCTCCGCTGATCTGTCTGCTATGTTGTGGGTCTCCATGTCTTCCAGCGGTGATTCTGAACTGTTGATTATAAAATGCTAAATTAAAATCACTCAACCCATCGTTGAGAAGTGTCAGAATGAAAACAAGAAATGCATAGTAGACCAGGAATGGCCTAAACGAACAATTATAGCTGATGTTTGGCTTTGCTGGCCTGCACTCATCCAATCATGCTTAAAAACTGCCTTAAAAATATTATATGAAAAAGGCTAACAGAACGTAATATTGTAGATGCAGGCATTTTTTCGCGGAGAAATTCAGCGTTTCAGCTGATTTAAAGTAGTAACAGAAACTTACTTGGCACTGACAGAGCAGTATTCACTAAGCTGTTCCCACGTACAACCATGGTTGCAGCATTCATCAGCGATACCGTTCCCCACCTGTCGTCTCCTTCTCACCACAGAGCCAGGTTGTTCCACTACTGGAAATTAGTATTGAAGATTAAACTCTTGGCTAGAAGTAGGTACAGTAAAACGGGGTGAATAGGAATGCAGGGGTAAATCGGGCCGAAACTTTAAAATGGATTTGTACTTTAAAATAAGATAGTTTGCTGCAAACAAGGACACTTAATCTTTAATTAAGAAAGAGTAAACACATTACAGTCTTTTCTGGCAACAAACTATATTATTTCAACGTTGAAATCCATTTTAAATTTTCGGCCCGATTCACCCATGCATCCCGATTCACCCCGTTTTACGGTACCTAACTAAGGAACGATGGCGAAAGAACAACTCATCACTCTCATGTTCATAGGAACATATGGTGGAAGAAAATTGTAAGGTACGGGTTGCAGCTGTTTAGGAAAACATTGTCACTGGATTGGAAAAGATGGCGTTATGGTGAACAGGAGATATGTGAAGTCTACTATCAGACCCTGGCGTGAATCTGTTGATATAAAAACTGAATGGATATGGAAGTCTGATCTACACTATAAGTAATAAGTCATACTGGCTACTCTACATAAACTTAGTAACCGCCTATTAAAGAATGAATAAGTGTTGACAATTCATTTTCCTGTTATTGTACCTACTGACCAATATTACAATCGTGAATTATTTCAAGCAAATTGTTATTGAATATTTTTTATTATATAGAAACCTGTGTTTGTGTATCATATTTTTATACTCAATAACAATTATAACCAATCCAGGAAAATTCTCATTTACAAGTGTGTCCGATAGGATTTCACGTCGGCGACGAGTTTTTAAAAAACAATGATACAACTTACTTTTACTTAAAAACAGAGTCTCAAAAGTCTCAAGAACCAACATCCACGTTCCAAACTTAAAAAAAGACAATCTTCTTAGGGGAAAAAATCATGAATCTAAACCCAGACCCAGCGGTTTAGGCTGTCCGTTGTCTGTCAGTGGAATTAAGTAGAAAAAAATATACTGCTTGCACATTTGGTTTGTTCCATAATAATAGGGGTTAAAGAATGAAATTGCCGTTTTATTGTAATAGGTACGTCGAATTGACATAGAACCTTCATGGTTTAAGATTTTTGAGTGAAACTTTTTTCATATGGTACCTATGAAGTTCTTCTTTTAAAAAATGTGCAACATTCGATTATCGACTTTCAGTTGTTTTTTTTATTCAGCTTAGACAAGAAAGATGGATACTTCAAAAATTCGAGTTATTTTTGAATACGAGTTCCGACGCGGAACTAACGCGGCAGAAACAGCTCGCAATATCAATGTTGCGTTTGGAGAGGGGACTGCTAATGAACGCAACATGCGATTTTGGTTTAAACGCTTCCGTGATGGAAACTTTGATTTGAAGAACGAACCGCGTGGAAGACCGCCCACACAGGTGAATAACAATTAATTGAAAGAGATGGTGGAAGCCGATCCGAGCCAAACTACCCAGGAATTACCGTCATGGTTTAACGTTACCTTACCAACAATATTGACTCATTTGCGTCAAATCAATAAAAAAAAAAAAATGAGAAATGGGTGCCTCATGATTTGACTGATCTGCAGAAAGAAACGCGTGTTGAAACTTGTGTTGCCTTGTTGAATCGATACAGAAATGAAGGAATATTGGATCGAATTGTGACATGTGATGAAAAGTGGATTCTTTACGATAACCGTAAGCGAAAAATGCAATGACTGACCCCAGGTCAAACGCCGCAACAGTATCCTAAAGCAAAGCTTACCAATAAAAAGGTAATGGTAACTGTTTGGTGGTCTCAGCATGGTGTTATTCACTATAGCTTTCTCCGATCTGGTCCAGCAATAACGGCACATGTCTACTGTGCCAAATTCCGAACAATGATAGCAAAACTAGCAGTGAATCAGCCCCGACTCATGAATAGATCTTCACCATTATTGCTCCATGATAACGCGAGACCTCATACAGCACGAGAAACCGTTTTAATTCTACAGGAACTGCAATTAGAAACCATTCGTCACCCTCCGTATTCGCCAGACCTTGCTCCAACGGACTACCATTTTTTTCGTGATTTGGACAATTTTCTACGTGATAAAAAGTTTTCATCTCAGGAGGCAGTACAAAATGCTTTCTCACAGTTTGTCGAATCTAGATCACGAGAGTTCTATCGCAAAGGCATAAATGACCTTCCTATTAGATGGCAGCAATGTATAGATAATAATAGTAATTATTTTGATTAAATAAATATGTTAAATGTAAAAAAAAACGAATTTAAATTTTTCAGTACAAATCGGCAATTTCATACTTTAACCCCTAATATTTTACTTTAGAGTCTGAAGTGCGGGGCTTGTAGGTATCAGATTTCGCTTTCTTTGTAGTTAAACATTCATTAATACACGAACAACAAATAGGAGTAGAGATCTTTGTGATCTTTGTTGTCGCCGCAAAACAGATTGTTCTGTTTCGGTTTGATATTTTAACACTGCTTCAAAGGTTGCCAACATGGTCGATCTTCAACAACCCGCGTTCCGTCGCGTAGCGCGGGCGGCAGATTTAACATTGTATTAGTTTGTATATGTCACCGTATGATTATGATTATGAACATCGAAAAATTGTGAACTTCACAAACCATTTACTATTTAACGCATAATTTTTTGATAGTTTATAATCTATCCATGGCAAACCGACAAATTGAGACTGGCCCCAGCAGTCTCGACATTCATAGCGATCGCTTTACGACCGAATTCGGTCGCAAAGTCCCGAATTGACAGGTGAAATGTATGGAGTGACAGGACTTTGCGACCGAATTCGGTCGTAAAGCGATCGCTATGAATGTCGAGACTGCTGGGGCTGGTATCAAACTTGCATGCGACGGAACGCGCCTTGCGCTAATACCAAATAGCCAATTAACTGCGACCAACTTGAAAGTAGCGCTCGCCGGCTGCTGCCGCGGCGCAGCTCGCTCAGCTCGAATGCGTTTTGTCACAGTTCTGACCTAACCCATTTGGTCGGGGTACCCTGGCTTAGTTACTGCGGCTACCGCCAAGAGCGACCAATCAGGGAGGGTTCACAAATTTACCGGTGATAAAATGGGATAGATTGTGAACCCTGTCGGTAAGTGCTAGTTCGTTCACAATTTGACGATTTATCATGAATAGATTATATAATTAATTATCGAAAATTAATACGTTGCAGCAGTATACAGTGGTACAGTTCACAATTTAGCTACTAGATTATAAAGTAACGGTGTTCAGAATGATACGGTGACATATATAAAACACAATCAACGCGCGGGTCGCGCTAGCGCGCAGATTGTTTGATATGGCCGCCCCGCGCTACGCGACGGAGTGCGGTGAAGTGTAATAATTACCTTAGCGTGTTGCAGGAGTCTATTAAAATAAACGTACGTAATGTTTTGATACTTTCCTTTTCAGTATCAGTATCCTCTAAATATGTTACTCGCCTCTAAACAGTGGTTTACATATTAATATTTGTGGTATTATAGAAATATATTATCACCAAAAGCAGTTTTTCCCATGGGTACCCGGTCAACGAGTTACACGAGTTTTGGTCCATGTAACCCGTTAACCCCGTGCTCAAACTGATACAAAACGCAAACAAGTTAATCAAACGTTTTTGTTAAGTAGGTAATTAGCTTTATAATAATTATAAATATTGGTTTTGAGAAATAAGCCAGCTTATATAATCTGGATCGTATTAACGTTAAATTAATACATAAGGCACCATCACTTATCTTACTAAAGTAACGAAAAAAATGACAAGATATATATTTTAATTAGAGCTGAATATCCGTATAATATAAAATATTTGATAAGAATTCTGTGACGCTCCTATTACATATCTAATTATTTGGCAAATACCTAAGTATTAAAAGTTGAACTTGAAACTTGGCTTGTTTTAATTTTTTTATGTGGATTGAATTATAAAGTGACCTTTCATACTTTGTTATTGAATATTGTTGTTAGTGATAGCGATAATATCTGTTACGTTCCGGATACAAATCTTAGGCTGTGTGTATAAGGTCATTATTGTTCTTAGGAGTTTAGTAGCTTATTATTATGTAAGTACTACTACTTCTAACAAATAAATATATATACATTCTATATTTAGTATTACTATTATAGTGAGTAATATAGTTGCCTTATTATCTGGGAAAAGGTTTCATTGTTTGATGAATTTGGCAAGGCAGTTCATTAATGTACTTAGCTTAGAAATTATAATGGCCGAAGAACATTCCCTTGCGGTACCCCCTATGTAAGTTCTCAGAAAATGTATAGATAATTAAATTCAGATTTAGGTTTAGTACATACTCTCGATATTTCTGTGTATAGTTTTTGATCTGTGAGTATGATTTGATTAGGTATAACCCCATTCCCTATAATCGTTTATTTCACTTAAAAGAATGTAATGGTTTACACAGTCGAATGCAATTGTCAGGTTTGTAAATATTGAACATACCTATAGTATGTGATTTTATCAAATAGCCATTTAGTTTCGATCAAGTAATAAAAGTGTAGACAGTACCTGTAGGTGTGTCCCAAGGACTGTTGTAAGCATGGCAGACCCTGCTCATGATCTCGCTCAGCTGTCGGCCACAAAATCGGACCGAGGGAGATGTGGCCGCGCCTGTTCTGCTCTCGAGTAGTATGGCTGCTGCCAGCACGGCTAACTGAACTGCCTTGTTTACTAGCATATTTACTAATCTGGAAAATATAAAAAAATACTTCACATATTATTTGGATTTTACAATGCCATGCGTCTAGAAACGAATAGTTAATGTGAGTAACTCGAGGAGGTTTCTGCTTTTATACATTTTGGGGCAAACGTGTAATGCGACACCGGCACCGCCCATTTGATACCAGATACGCATCCCTCAAAGGATTTTTCATTTCCTAAGTGCATTACTGACTGACTCTGCGGGAAAATGCACATTTATCAATTCACATTAGGAAATAATAGATTGAAGGTGCGATATCGCAAATGTAACTCGAAATTAATAAGTGTTCTTGTGTAGACTTGTGTAGACGCGTGGTTAAGTTCAAGTGTTACTGATATACATAATTATAATATGGTTAATTAATTAAATTCACGATGTTTACTAATGATGCAGTTAAATATTATAAATGATCGATATTATCTTTTTTACCGCTGGACTTGTGTACCTATATACATTCTCCTTGGACCACATTATTTACACACGTGCGACCCCACTGCACATATATTTTGTATTGGTTTGATGTAGGTATACTTAAATTTATAATTCAAGTTATCGCAACTGATGAATGAATTTCAAATATGACTTTACAATGAATGAATTATACAAGAAAACGTAAACATAATTCTCTCAAAAACATGAACCATGCACCAGCAGAAGTATACACAAAAATTAGACAGAACATGTCATTTTATCATGGTTTTTAAAGGGTTAAATTAAATGAGCTAGCGAAACTTCGCAGACGTGATGGGTATCGATATCTAAACATGATAAAACAAAAACAAAAAATTGCTTGAATTTTTTTTGGGCCTACTTCCGCATATATTAAGACTGTAGTTACTTGAAGTATGACTTTAGGAAACAACTTTTTTTTTGTGTAAAATACACATGCTTGATGATGAGTACCAATATCTAAACACGATAACACCCTTTTTTTAAAACTCATACTTGAAGTAAAAAATCATCTTTTTTTTTTCGTTTTATCTTGTTTAGATATCCATACCCACCACGCCTGCGGAGTTTCGCTAGCTAATTTAATTTGACCCCGTATAGATAAAAATATTGCAGCGGACTCAATTAGACAATGATCACAGTTATGTTTGGTATAAAACGTTGGTGTCATATAACATCCATACAAACATTATTCGTATCTCAAATATTATGCATTTAGCATTGAAATAAAGCCGAGTCAGTAATGACGATGATTTCACTTCACCTTCCCCGTTCATAAAAATGCAAATCAACGACTTCCTCTTATAAATTGCCGTTCCGAGAGTATTCCAGTGCGGGTGCCACATGACGTCGTCGTCTTGTCCTCATCGTAGTGTAATGAATGTTTCTACGTATAACGCATCGAGGACAAGTTCTATTTATAGACAGTTAAAGGCTTGTAGGTACTATCGTGCTGGCAACGTGAGAGTTAAGCATGGTGTGCCACCTACCTATTAGGTATTAGTAGACGCAAAGCAACCACTTAACGAAATCTACATACATATGCACATGTAGTGCATGTAGCCAAGCTACTCGCACACACGAGACGCGAACACGACTACGTTCGTCTGCACTCTATTGCTCTTCATATCTGTTTGTGGCAATGTAGATCGGTAGAGCGCTTGACTCAATACTAATTTCACTAGGTGCTGCTTAATGCCCACAGAAGCTTAATCTAAATATGAATTAAGTAATTTCATTTATTAGTTTACGTAATTTTTATTGTAGTAATTTGAGATAAAGCTGGATATCTAATAAAGCTACATCAAAACGACTTATCTTACGATACAGGGCAAAACTCGCATGCTCTAACTGCACATAAACTTCTTTCAATTTGTGATTAAGGATCAGACAATATAACGACATGGTAGTTGTTTAGAACACAATACTCAGCGGTTGGTCGGTCACTCGTAGGGCGCGTGCACTGCGCGCCCGTACCGCCAGCGCGTCGCTGTGAGCATGATGAGCCTCGTGCTCGCGCACTCGATTGAATAATTACATGAATCTCTGATTGTATCTGTAGCCTTGCTTCTTCTTTAATGTTGTTCTATAACAGACTATTTTTGCTGACGCACCGTATGATTGTGAGTATTGAGTCACTCGTTGGTAGAGCTCGAAATCTATTAACTAAAGATTTATTATAGCTGAGATAATTATCGAGTATTAGAAATAGCGCATGATGCTACTTTATCGTTAAGATACAAAGGTTGCGAACTATTATTACTAGGTAAGGTCATGTATAAAATAGATTGGATTAGCTAACTAACCAATATAAGTTATACCTATTTTCCGTGGTGTAATGAGGCGATCCTTCCAGGAAGTCGTTAATTTTAATGAATTACCTATATTCAATAAATTTATCGAGACATCCAAGCACTTTCTTTGCGTTTTACGATTTAAATACTCATGTCACGGATTCAAGCTGTTTGATATACCTACATTTTAGCTTAACTTAATGCAGAATTTATTTAAATAAACTATCCATGCTTTTAGATTAAGAAATAAAGTAGGTAGGTTATTTTTATAAGAGGGCTTGAGTTTGGAAAAGACGTGTATTAGTTGATGGATCAGCATCAAAAGTTGTATGTTTATTTGCATTGTCACATTTAACTGATTGGAGCGTATCACTAGAGTGAATGGATCCTTTTTAAAATAAATTAACGAACGCTCCAAGTAGCGAAACCGGTATTAAGTTATGCAGGAGGTATCTAAGTCAAAGTAAAATCTGTAAGCCGCAGACGCACGCAATGTGTAGTACTTAAAGCATATTTTTAGGATTAACCTATTACCTACCTAAGTATGGTCTTAGTAAGTACCTTTTCCTTAGTAAGTATTTACTTGCTTTTACTGTACTATACTTTTCTGTGGTACACACTAAGTTCTTTTTAAGTCCATAATGACCTAACATGGATAAGATCGAAATCGCGGTGAAATGCTATCAAAAATGTAGACGCGTCCAAAGATTTTCCGGAAATAACGTGGATTTTGTTATATGGTTCAAATATAAATTGAAATAGGTATTATTAAGAAATTATTAGCTTAATACGTATTATTTAAGTTATTAACATGTAGGTACTTATCTTTTTTACTTTCTAAATTTTATTACCTTATTTATTTTATTCTAGGAATTGACGTATTTAATGAATATTAATTACGAGGGCATGAAATCGAATGAACGAAATTACTTAAATACAACAAATGTGAAGTTAATAAATGAGCTGCCGTTCGCAGAAACTTGAAAGTTCTTGCACTTTATCAGGTAAAAAATTAATGAAGGAAAAGATCAAAAGCGTGTAGTCATCAAGGCGTTTATTTATAAACGTTGCTTGAAGTTAAGTAATGATTGTGTATGCCACTGTTTAACCATACATTTTTGATGCTAAAACGTTTTTTAACTTTAAGCAACGTTTATAAATAAAGGGGCAAGTATTTGTTGTTATTTTACACATCGCAACATGTCCAGTTCAGCGTGTCGGTCTCTTAGCAACGAGACACGATAGACGCGGACACATGGCGGCAGACGATAGGTAACAAAAGATAATTTAAGTTTGCGGGGTCAAGTGTATTGTCGGGTTGCCCAATTGCTGAGGCGAGTCGGTCACTGGCTTTACACCGCACCGGACACCTTTCCATAGACGATACATACTACCTATTACTGTATACATATATATATATATATATATATATATATATATTTAAACTAAATATACGGATTAGGTCAGTATACTTATGTGTAGAATGAAATATTTTAGGCATGTACTAGTAAGTGGACTAATTATAATACTTTGCTAAATAAGTACCAAGGTATGTAGAGCATTAATGATCGTATATATTTAATTAGCAGATTGCAGTAAATTCTACTACCTATTTCAAATTATACAGATCTTTCAATTATTTCCACTAAAGCAGGTCGTATTTTCAGAATGTTTACGACACAACGGTGCATCGGTGGGGAGCTGTGGCCTAGCGTTCTCTGTCACGTAATCACGTTTCATCACAAAGCAATTAGGTACAATGCTTGTCCGTACTATGCTCCAGCTGCAAGATCGTAGTGTCATGCAAAAATCATCACACAGGGTGGCGTAGCGTGTAGTGTGTGTACACATATGACAAGGTTCGTAGTGACCGCTTTCGACCTCAATTTAAACGTTGACCTGGTAAAGTTCAAACACCTAGATGGCCGAACCAAATACACTTCCATACAATAATACGTTTGTCGGTAGCCATCTTTGTTTGTATGAATTTGATCTTGATATTGAACTGCGTAATCGATCAATCGTCCGTTTCTGTTTAAACATTTCACAAATTTCTATACTCCTAAAGGGATAGATCGTAAAAAGTGAGTAATGTGTCTGAGCGGCAGGCGGGGGCGACGGGCTGCAGTAAAAACCCTGACGGTAAACGTGAAACTCGCTGGATTCGTCCACTTCTTAGAATTCATATCGCGAATGGTTTCTAATTGTAACTACCTTACGACTTGCGAGGCGAGATGTATAAGCATGTAATTAAAAGTGTACGTTTCTGACTTATACAATTTTAATAGAATCCGCATCGCGTGTGTCTAAATAAAACTTCAGTTCGGATTTATTAACTAGGTAGCCGTTAAATTAAAATAAACTGTTGAAATAAAACTTAAGTGATGTTTATTCTGTTTTATAAATACGATATGCTATCAAGTTTTTGTTTTAAAATAGACATTTCTTATTATCATAGTATATAAGATAATAACAAAAATCCTCTTAAAATAAGAGTTAGATAGATATGGATTTTCTTTAATCAAATTTTGTGTTTGTGTTTTATAAAATGTATGTTTTGCATAAGTGTTGGATACATACATCGTGTGAATGAACTCTTCTTTTATTTCGGGATAAATACTAGGTATATTGATAACTTATTATCCTAAAGTGCGAGTAGAATTCGCGGACTGGGGTTCCGTTACGTACCTACTTTTTGTACCGTGTCTGTGAAATGACTATGACGATATTTCAAGATATCTTGTATGTATGGCAACCCCCTTGGGTTTGAACTTTTATTCAGCGCGCGTTCTGCGCGACTATGTCCGCGTCCTTATAAATATTCTGGATAAAAAGTAGCCTTGTCCTTCTGAAGGTCCCAGGCTACCTCTTCGTCAAATTTTATTGTGATCGGTTCAGTGGTGTAGTCGTGATGAGATAACAGACAGACAGAGTTAACTTTCGCGTTTATAATTTTAGGGGCGAGTTATGGAAACAAAGCTGTGGGAACAACACGAACACTAAAATAGATGTTTGTCAAACAAAATGTACAAATCATGCGGTCGATTGTAGATATTGATTCAGGAAAATGATTTATGATTTTATTAGTGGAGTAAGTTAAATTTAGCCAAAAATTGAATTGAGTAGCTACCTTGAAATGATGTAAGCAGGTACATTTTTGTTGGATTTGAATTAATTCTGACATAGGTCTGTATAAGTACAAACTTAAATTGACAGTTCCTACAGTGACATATTAGGTGTCTTTCCAAATAATAACAAAATGTTATTTAATGCAACATTGCAAAGTAATGCTAGTGTTCGTTCATTATCAACGTTTTATGTCCAAGTAATTTTCATGACTTGTATGGTTTTGCCAATGCAAAACTGTTCTCAAAATAAGTCAGTCATTTTAAACTGAATATTTCAGTACGTACATAGAAATCAATAAAACATTGTATAACAGTGTAAACTCAATGACTACCTAAATATTCGTTTAAACAATTAAAGTGATGAAAGAAATAAAGTAGGTATATCCCATGGAAAGGACTTATAAGTGCGTAAGATACTGAATGTTTTAGTATCACAGATGCGACTCAGGAATATTTCAGGAAAAGTTTTGTATTAGGTTAGTTGCAACAAGTGTGGCTATAATTTACAGCAAGGAATGATTAAAGAATATCCATTTATTTGCTTTTATGATACACAGTCTGAACTCTAATTTTCTGAAGTAAGCCAAGTATATCTTCAAGTTAAAATAATGGGCATGGCTAATAGCAAATGTTTTAATGCACCAACATATACACTAAAATGATCGCGAATTTAATGTGAGTACTAAGCAATGATTTGTTAGTTATCTTTAGCAACAGTCGTTACCGACATTCTAACTAAAACCTAACATTTGATGGTTAAAACACACAATAATTTATTTAACAACTTAGACGAAACATATTTTATGTCTCGCTTTAGTGTAAAATCCCAGTTATTCTGGTCACTTACTTTGTAAGGTACTATGGTCCGTTGTCTATGCTAGTAGTCTGTTGTTGTTTGTGCAGTAGTAGTGTTTTGTCACGAGACGGTGTGGTCGTTGGCGCCGGGATCGCTTGCCGCGGTAACTGGTGCGAGGTGCGAGGAGGTCGCGGAGTGCACTGCGCGCGTCGTGCACCGGCGCCGCTGTGGTCGCGCTGGCGAGTCGCCGCGTGCGTTGCGCGCGCTTATTATACGCAGACGGCGATGGGCGGCGCGCGCGCACCCGCCACGCCCCGCGCCGCGCCGCGCTCCGCCCGCCCGCGCACAACTCACCCCTGATTCCGCAATAAAAACATTTATGACCTCTCTAAAGTGGTGACTTCAAGTCATTGACCAAGTGCATGTTGTTTGATGGTAATGTACCCGAGCCCTGCCTTGTTTTTGTTTGATGCAGAATTAGAACACTATGATGGGCATTTATGAACAGTACCATTGTGTTGCGTTCTAAACTGAAGGAGGAAGGGCCGATATGATCTAGGGGTCGATGATTTGATTCACAAAGTAGGTAATAGGTATTTAAATATCTTAAGTTCCTTAATGTATGTCCTCATAAACTAACGTAGGGTCACCGCATAGCCCCTGGCAGACAGACAATAAATACAATAATCATCCTGCGCATGGGTCTCTTATAATGATCACAATCAACGGTCAGAGGGGCAATTCACTACGTTGACTCGATACGATTCTACGTTCGCGTAGCACGTGATTGCTGTTTGTTATTAATACACTTTATCAGATGGCGGGAAAACGGTGCTGCAAGTTTTTTTTTTCAGCGTGTTGGGCACCTTCATAACACCTGCTACGTTGAAATTACGTACACAAAGCATAAAAATATGAAATATATGGGTGGTGGGGTGTGGTGAGGTGTCCGTGATGTTCTGGTTCCGGAAATAGATCAACCAAACTGTGTTACGCAATTAGGGTAATTGCGTAACACAGGTTTAATCACAATCAGAATCATTTTAAAGAATATGTATTTAGCAATATCCTTCAAAATTCGAAAAAAAGTATCTGCCCAACAACGTAAATACCGTAATGAATGTTGTAAAACTGTCAAAATGAAAGCCATTGTTACTGTTACGCGATTACCCCACAGGATTATTAATTTATATATAGACGTAGCAGTAAACTATTAATCTACAGTCAGAGACTTAAAAGCCTCGTCTGCCCCTCTCTGTTGTCCTTTCGGTGGTTATACTTCCTTAACTCTTCCCCTCATAAAGTTATTTGGTTCACAAACTAACTGGTTATCGCATATCCACTGGGATGGCTGATCTTTGCAGACCAGCGTTTTGCAAGTCTCATGTGGAAGATTAAATTTCACCGACCCCTGTGAAGACGCTAGAGTTGGTTGCAGAACGATCTGGTACCGCAGTTTGCAAGCTGGTACCAAAGTAGGTATTTCCTCAGTCAAACTGTTACGAGGAGTTTACTAATAGGTATAGTAGCTACTTACTAGTCAGTTGTAGTAATAATAGTTTATTGAATATATAAAGGTAAGGTATTTCTATATAGGTACATGACACATACTCATTTACAAATCGCATGTCGTACTTCCCGTTGACGTAGATAATTTTGGAAGTACGTAAAACAATGACGGTATGTGAAGGATATTTTCTTTATTAGGTTATTAAATGACGAATACGTTCATATTATTTTAAAAACATTATTGAGGCTTGAAAGTCGCTCTAGAGAGGAACCTCGTTTGCATATGTGTTGTATCCAGAGATACCTAGCTGTAGGTACATACCTATTTCCGGCATTTCCGGCTTTATCAAACACAATGTATGCACAAAGCAAACTGTTGTTGAAACTGTGTGTCTCTCTGTCTGTTACCCTTTCACGCCTTACCTTATAGCTTAACGGATGTCGATGGCACACAGGTAGAGGACCTGGGTACCTATATTATTAACATTATATAATACCTATACCATTACATATACTTTTTATCCAGGAAGTACGTTCCTGTGGGCTAATTAGCGACCTCCACGCGGGCGAAGCCACGGGTGTGAAAAGCTAAGCTAAGTAGTAAAGAATATTCGATTTCCAATCCTTTCGATGTTTTTGTCCTATGCAGGTACGCCACAGCTTGTGGATATTTTAAATAACAAACTTCCAAAAGTAAATCGCAGTTTCTTTTATTTATATGGACGGATGCCTAAAAAAAGACTGAACGTAGGGATAATTTTATTGCGTTGGAATAATACTATAAATTGATAAGCTCAAAAGATAAATAAAAAAAAATGTAGATATCTACCCGTTATAGAACCAATAAGGTTACATCGCAATTATCGCGGCATACTCGTAATAAGAATAATGTTAATCCTATGTTTACAAAAACTGATTCCGGTGTAAATATTATATTAGACGTCTGGGGTCGAAACCTGGAGGATAGATAGGTCTGTTATCCGACTGTGTCGTCAACTTGTCAATTAAAAAGGGCGATTAGTAATTATCTGTCAACAAGTGTGTAATATAGTAACTATAGTAAGGGATGGGCGTTGTGTGAGTATGTAGTGGAATATCCTGCCCATGTGGGGTTCACTGACAGCCGTTGCGTTTACTACGTGCAGCTACTACGAGTCACTGACTTCATCGACACTTTAATCACTATATAATTATATAGGATTCTTTGCAATAATGTGTAGTGCTCAATATAGCGGTGCTATTTACAAACAAGGTGACAACTTATTGACAGGTCGTCTGCATTGGATGCTAATGAGAATTAATTGCAATGAAATTGTGTTGCTCCTCGTGTCAGGAATGATGGAATGCTGTTGTGAACTGTTGTAAAGTACCGATTTATTCCTTTTTTAAATCATCAATTACTGCGATGAACACATATCAGTAATGCATAACCACATTTACTTATGAGTGGGTACAAGAATGAGCACTGCCAATCGTTTCTGTAAAAATCTCACCGTGAAAACTTAGGTGAAGTGAGCTGTCAGTAGTGTCAAGCATCGTGGATTGACAGCTCACTTCATGCTCACTCCACCTAAGTTTTTACAAAATTTTACGAAATTTTACAAAATAGATCTGTAGGATTTTTATTTTACTCACCTGAAATAAATCAATATTTTACAAAAGCTGTTCTTGACATCATGTGTGGATTAGGGCCCTACCGTCATCTTCACGAAGTTTCACAGCTGTTGTGGAGGATACTCAAGTTTAGGAAATCGGCATGAATGTATAGGTATCTACTGGGACAACAATTTCATGTGAGTCACATAATTTATTCAGCAATTCGCAAAAACAAAAGACACTCTCATATTTGTAATGTAGTAGGCGGAAATTCTAATAACTATGCTAATGTTATTTACGTAAATATAATCTGTTCGTTATCACTCCTGTCTGTTCCACAATTTAATTAGTGAAGACACGCTTGAAAGCTGTCATGATGGCGCCTCCAGACCTGCCTACATGTTTGGGGATATGTGCTCGCCTATTATCTGGTCGCTATTTATAGAGAAGGATGAAGATGTTATATTTATAACTTCGTCTACTGACACTGACATCACTCTCTCTTCTCTCTCAGGCCCTTTACGGATATTATTAAATTCGTATTAGTTTTTTGCGGATTATCCTCTGTATCTATATAAATAAAAATGAAATGCTGTTCGTAGGTAAACGTCTCACTTGAGGTTATTTGGCTATTTTTTTTTAATAGTCCAAATTACCTAAGTTTTTATGGAAAGAAACATTGCAAACGTCCCACGAAAATTTTTCAAATTCGGGAGACCTGAATGTTCTTTTTTGTATGGGATTTTTGTACGAATTATTAAGATTCGGACAACGTCTGTCGGGTAAGCTAGTTTATTAGACATAAAATGCAAAGATTATAAAAAAGCATACGTGATGCGAGGCAGTTATTTATAGTTAGGTGTTCCTGTGGGGTCTCACGATTGTCGCGCGATGTACCGCGACAGTGTTAGCTTGAACCTTCACAACGATATCGGACTATTATCGAATTGTCCTAATTTAGCTGTTCAAAATTTGGGTCAACTTAAATTATTTATAGAATGCCAGTGTAGTGTTAAATATGTTAACTAAAATGCATTTGATTGATCGCCACGATCTGGGACGTGACAAGGCCAGATCGAGTTCGGTTTCAGCTAATCAACATCGTCTCAATATGTAGGTACAGCTAAGTGATATTAATAGCTCTTAGATACTGCTCTTTAATTTGTAGGTTGTGTTTTTTCTTTTATGTAGATTTATTTCGTTGTTTCTTCGAAGTAAGTAATGAGAATTTCGGAGTGATTTATGCTAACAGTCATCGCATCATCCTTTAGCACCATGTGTGGCATGTGTGGCAGGTGAACGTTACAATCCACTTATAGGAAAAGTAAGACATTTTTGGAAAAAGTGTCAGAACTGTGTTACTTCTATCACGGCCAATATCGAAAATAAAAACATTCCGTTTCAACGAGCAAACATTAATAAAAGTTACAGTGGGCTACTGACCTGAGCTAACCAGCTCTTATATCAGATTATCGTCACGATATAAAGTCGAGGTGACCTTACTGCGCGTGTATGTCTAGGAGAGCTCGGTATGCCAGTGATCCTTGCTATCATCAGTACAGTAAACCGACTATCTGCTAGTGGTCACGGACAGTCGGAAATCCGATTTTTATTTAGTGGTGGTGGAGGTCACGGGTTTCATTCAAGGTGTCTGACCTCCAGGCTGATCTGGTATGACTTGGCATTCAACTTTTGAATAACAACATATTTGAAGAACAAGGATTATTATGCCGATGTAATAAAAGTGTCAATAGAATCCTTAGTTGAAACTAAATTTAAAACAAATACCTCCTACATATTTATTTGACTTGCTAGCACATTCTACGTACCTTCACTTTCTTATAGTTTTTAGGATAAGGAAATAGTTTAATAATCTCACCTTCGAACTGACCGAAGATTTTCACATCATAGCAAAAAGAGTTTCTATTTATTGTGTGTGTAGGTAGTTCAGAACGCTTCGCTCTACGAACTTTCAATATTTTAGGCAAGAAGTTATAAATTCAGTGTAAATTTGTTACGGTTCGCTACGCGCTTTTTATCTTTTGGCAAGATGTCGCAAATAAAATGTTCAATGTTGCCGTTTGGAAGCTACTACGAATCGCTACGCGCTACGAACTTCCTAATTTTTACAAGAAGTCCTAAATTCAATGTAAAGCTTCTACGGATCGCTATGGGCAACGGGCTTTCTATCTTTTGGCGATAAGTCGTAAATTAAATGTTTAATGTGTCCGTTTGGAAGTTGCTGCGAATCGCTACGCGCTACAAACTTTATAATATCTTTTGACAAGAAGTCATAAATTCAATGAAAAGCTGCTACGGATCGCTATGCGCTACGAAATTTCTATCGTTTTGACAAGAAATCATAAATTCAGTGGTAAGCTGCTACGGTGCGCTACGCGCTACGAGCTTTCTATCTTTCGACAAGAAGTCATAAATTCAGTGAAAAGTAGCTACGGTGCGCTACGCGCTACGCTCTACGAGCTTTCTATCTTTCGACAAAAAGTCATAAATTCAGTGGAAAGTTGTTACTGCGCGCTACGCGCTACGAGCTTTCTATCTTTTGGCTAGAAATCATAAATTCAATGTTCAATGTTGTCATCTAAAAAACTGCTACGGATCGCTACGCGCTACAACATTTTTATATTTTGGCAATAAGCCATATATTCACCATTTTTTTCTAAATAATCACACACAACGCGTATCCTCGTAAGGTATCATCTACTCTACATTATTAGGTATATCTTAAAATTACCTGTATTTGTTCATGCAATAACTGAAAACACTAACTTGTTGTTATTATAAGCTTAGAAAAAAAGATATTTAAATGATAATGACCACGGAAACATTGAGTGATTGATGGAAGGGATATTCCTATTTTTTACTCGTTGTGTTTTGTAACATAATACAGCACAGCCTTTCACTTTAGAGACATGCAAGAAGGTTAATTTCTAAATCTCATTTAGGTATACAATTGAGAAGCATTATTTATCTCTTGCAATGATATAGTGTTCAATTGTGTTCGCTTGACATTAATACTTATTAGCTTTTGTCTATTTGCTTCAAAAGAGATTGTACAAACTCAAACTCAATTAATTTATTTCCACTAAACCATTTACAGGCACTTTTGAATTGTCAAAGGGTCGGTCAGTCAATGAAAGACTTACCCCGTAAATGGTAGCTTTATAGCAAGTACATAGTGCTCACACGTATGCTATGCAATTATACAATACTAAGAAATTGAATTTATACAATGCATAGATAGTTTTTTCCAATGTTCAGCAGCTCCAACAATGTTTCCGACGATGTAGCCCCTAACTTATAATATGCTTGGCTGCATATAGTGTGCGTTTAGTACAAGATTTAAATTTCGTTTCATTCAGCTGGAGTATGTGGGGAGGAATTTTATTGTAACAATTTAAACAGTACCCCATGAAGGATGAGTTTACTTTAGCCAGTCTGAAACCTGGCTGAACTAATTGGTCCCTATTTCTAGTCCTATAGTTGTGTCTTTCACCCCTTTTATGGAATAAATTTTAATTTTTTCTTACGTACATTATGTTTTCATAGATGTATTGACAAGGTACCGTCATGATGTTAATATTTTTAAACAGTTCCCTTAGAGAATCGCGCCTGCGGAGAGCATATATTGCTCTGATGGCTCTTTTCTGCAGCATAAAAATGGACTCGATATCTGCAGCCTGTCCCCATAGTAAAATACTGTAAGACATGATACTATGAAAGTAACTGAAATAGACTAGCCTTTTATCGTATTTAGATATTGATACCCATCATGACTGCAGAGTTTCGCTAGCTAATTTAATTTGACCCTGTATAAGTATCTGCTTTACTTTCAAGTTTGCTATCGTAAATATCAACCTTGTTCCAGTATAGAGCAAAAAGATAGTTTTCGTACCCAAACAGCAACCTAATTGCCGTAACACACTTTTAATCACAATCTTAATCATTTTGAAGGATATTGCTAATCCATTGCTTCATATGTTGGAAAAAATTGTCTGTTTAACAACCTAATTAACCCAATGAATGTTGTTGAACTGTCAAAATGAAAGCCATTGCTACTGAAAGTGTGTTACGCAATTAGCCCGCTGAACGTAATCATCACACTTGCCTACAGTGTGTTGCCGATTTCGACGAGACTTTGACTTTACGGTAAAGGCAAACATGGCATCATGTCCCCGTAATGTCATGTTTTCCTTCATCGTGAGTCAGTGTGACGAACCAGTATTAAGTAACAAACAACCCGTGTGGCTGACTAAAACTGTTTAGAGTAGCAAAACATATACTTACGATGAGGACAAATCTGACTTGAGTCTAAATATGAGCAAAACAAGGACCGATTTGTTTTTATTAATGAGAGTCGAAAACCCGTTTGAGTGTTCACCTTCAGGATGTCCGTCCGTGGTCGAGACGTCAAGTGCTGAGGCCAGACTGATACGAGACTTAAATTATGATGACGATGTTATGACTGGCTCACAAACGACTACAATGTTTAGGCTAAAAACGTAAAATATTACTTTTGTCGTTGTAACTGAGGTTGACGTCCACGTGCCGTTCAAGACGTTTGGTTCGAACAAGGTACATGTTTACTACTTGTCGTAAGTGAAGTGTCCCAGTGCACTTGCGGCACCCGTGGGCCGTGGGTAGCAGCGGAGGCAATAAAATATTCATCAGTCACTTGTCAACGTGACCCACGTTACACGTTCCTTAGAATTGAAACACCTATTTATTGCGATGTTGTTATTTTCTATCATTTTATGTACTTACTGCGGCTCGTCGTTGGAATGAGTATTGTGCCTTGTTTGGTTATCATTTTCGGTCCATATATGTACGTATGGACACTGCTGAAGATGGGTTCTCGTCTAATGGACACTTGTCGTAAACAGATGTTAGACAATGGCGCCGATTCCCTTGTTCACAAGCTAAACTAAATTTAAGTTCAACGCATCTTTTTCTTTCTATCTCATTAAGATAAGGACGGAAGATAAATATTAGTTTAGTCCTGTCAAATTAGTCAGCGCCTGACGTAAATTGACGTATTTTTAATAGCCATGTTTTTAATCACGTCTAAACTGTCTATGGAGGATCTTAATTTGACAGGACTAAACTAATATTTTATCTTCTGTCCTTTTCTTAATGAAATAGAAAGAAACGGATGCACTGAACTTAAATTTAGTTTAGTTTGTGAACAAGAGAATCGGCGCCATTGGTGACGAAATATACCTAATTAGGTACTTAGGTACTTATTTAGTGACTTTCAGCCTTTCTTCTTAGAGAGGTCAGATAAGAACGCTGGCATCTATTATAGTTTATAAGATATGATTGACGTGTAAAAGTGTTTGTACCTACTTACAGAAATAAACTCATTTATTATTTATCATGACTAAATAAAAATTGCTTAGAGATAAGTATAAAACTAGCTTCATCTTTTTGACTGACCGACCTTGACAATTCAAAAGTGCCTGTAATTGGTTTATTTGAAATAAATAGTTTTGAGTTTGAGTTTGAAAAAAATCTTCCCACTGAAATTGTTTCCCCCTTTTGAAATTATGAGTAGTAAGTATGTAAATATATAAGTTCTCAACTTCTAAAAAAACCTCACACAGACATACGAGTAGTTCGATTCCTTTAAAGGAGTTAATACTTATCTAAAACGAAACGTAGAGCCACCTATTCTTGTTACCGTTAAAGAATTATTTCTTGTATCCATATTCATTAGGTAGGTATAAAGCGGTTCTGCTAAGATCATAAGCCAAATGTGCTATAAATAGACCGGCTTGAGGCGTGGGTCGTGGGACTGGTGAGTTACTACTTACTAGATAGTTGGCCATCGTGGAACAAAGTGCAGTATGTCAGTTAGGCAAGTCATTTCTTTCATAACACTTACATAACGGACATCATAAAATTAAAGACCGTCGGATTGCAACGACACGGTTTGAGACCAGTGGTAAATTGCTAATATTCTCTTATTAAGTTATTACCTACGATGTAATGATGTGCAATACAGCATTACGTACAACAAGTAAGAAAAGTCACAAATATTCCATTTTCTGACTCATAAAGTCATTATTGATTCTGAAATACTGAATCATTATTTTCACAAACTTTTGCTTTGTTTCGACGGAAAACAATGTAACTTCAGGGAAAAATACAACAAGGTGACGCGTTACCATGAGTTGTTTGTAACAGCCAACGTCATGTTCATATAGAATGACGAAAAATACAATTTTGCGGATATTATTAAGTATAACAGGTATACAATATAAGCTAATCTTTAGTGTAACTTATGTGTAAAAGGTCATGCACCTGGTCGTTTAATTCTAATAAGGCTACAAGTAGTTAGGTCCTACAAGTGGCAAGCACGTTCGTGCTATATTTAGAAGTTACTGTTGCCTCATGCTTATTAGAAAATATATAAAGAGTTATTGCGGATTTCTGTTTGTCCACATTCACACAAAGTAGACGGTCCTCTGACAGAAGCCTGAAACATAGGAAGCATAGCAAGATATATTTAAAGATATGATTGCTCGCAGGTAAACCACCTCGCCTGACACCCACCAAACGATAGAGGCTGAACTATAGCCTTGCCAGAATCCAGAATACCAAGTCAGAAGGCTACATTTGAAGATGAAATATAATTGGTTTACTGGGTGCGCGTGCGATGCGTGCTGCCGCGACCCGGTTTCGCTAATCCGCAGCAAGTGCCGGCCCTGCCGATATCCTGCGGTCAGGCCGGGCCCTCACGTCTGCTCCATTAAACAAACATCGTGGCTAAAGGTGGGCCATGTCGCTTTCATATATCATTATTATATTTACATTAACAAACGTTATTTCGGAGGGACCAGAAAAGCTCCCTTTTTACGCTGTCGTCAAGAACTTCTGCTAAATGGGTTTCCACAAAACTAACGTTATGTTAAAATTAAATACTTATTTTTAAGTAGGTAGATATATGTTTTGCTGTATGTACAGATCCCTGTCTGTTGTGATCAGCAGTAAGTGGAAAATCGAAACAGATCTTTTTTTAGATTTTCGATTTTCCCAGTTACTGCTGAGTGTAGAATTCCAACTGCAATATTTGAACCGGATCTATAGATCTATTTGTATGTATATTAGTGATAACTCTAAGTATAAGGATATTATATTATTATTGTATAGATTCAATATCCGGCAGTATAAGGTCGATTCGAAACGGTTACGAAATGTCTGTTACCACGGAGTAAATGTAAAGGCCTACGTGCCAAACTTTATCTATTTACCTTCGATAAGTACGTGTTTCACGAGGACTTTTATCGATGCTGGAGATGGTCGCTGTGTATGTTTTATGACATGTACAAGAGGGCGAGCTGTGCATGGTACAGAGCTCGACACCAGATACCTACCTACACCATATTATAGGTATGTATGGTGTATCATATAGCTTTATACACTTTTCCCGTTTTGCCACACGGGAATTGAACCTAGTGGCATCTTTCACTTCAACCATTACGTGCCTACCGATAAGTCCACTTTCCTCCTATTTCTATACAAAATATTCTAAATAAGGCATTTTAATAACCATTATTAATAACCTTTCGACCTCTAGGTCTAGTGTCACTCATCTTCAATTAATATGATTTGCATATAAATAACTTGTCGATGTAATTGTTATTGTGATTGTCTAGTTTCAGTAATTTGATCAATAGTCGTTTGTAATCTGCAGGCCATAGATCAAATTAATCATCTGATAATATCGTGCACATGATTTATAATGTTAAGACAATAGATTTGTTCTATGAAGGTCGTAGCTTATTTGTTTAGACGGACTTTTGAACGCTGTGCTTTGGAAATGTAGGTCTTTAAAACTTGTTCATAATTACTAGTATCCACTCCCAGGCTTCTAAATCAAGCCACCGTGCATTTCACATCAAAATAATGATAAAAGTCAGAGAAACAGTGTTTATGCAGCTTTTAAGTTCACATTTATCTACTGGTTATCATTTCGGTATCATAGTTGTTCCAAATTTGAATTAAAGAATTTGAAAACCGTGAAGAAAATCAGAGCGAATCGGATCGGAACGGATCAGTTTTCTAGCTTCTTTAAGTTACTAGTTATTTCGTTAATTGTTTTGTTTTGCATAAAAAGAGTACCGACATTGTTTTTCCTTATTTTTTAATCTATTCTGCTGTTCAAATTATGGACACTGCACCTAAAGTAGCCGCGCAAGCCTTTTAGTACATCTTCAGTCTGGGCTTAGTCAGCGAAAAGTAAGTGCACAACTTCATGTAACCCGTTCTGCCGTTTAAACAATTTGCCATCGAGACCTGGAGATTGGTGGCTTCGTGCGCCGTCCAGGAGGACCACGAAACCAGGTCACTATAGTACAACAAGTTCCGTTTATCTTTACCATCCGCCTGCGTAATCGTTACCTGACCTCAGTACAGGTCCATGAACAGTTTTGAGACTTTTATGGACTGACTATGTTTGCGATCAAACTGTTAGAAGGAAACTCGAAGAACCCTCAACCTCATAAGCCAGCCAATGGTCCCAAACTGACACGAGCTCATAGCATGGCGAACCTACAGTTTGCACGCGAACATTTTTTTTTCGCTTGCTTTGGACTTATCGTTAATGGAGCCAGGTCTTTTTACGGGTGAAACCAAGATTATGCTGTATGGCAATGAAGGACGTAGGAAAGTCTACCACAGATAGGGAGAACGTTTTCAGGGGTCATTGACAGTCTGGGGCGGAATTTCCTCCGAAGGAAAAACTAGCCTTGAGGTTGTGACGGGATCACGTTTCTCACCAAGAAATAGCGACCGATACATTCGCCAATGAGTCATTATGGGTCATTACGCCGATAGGTCATTATCATGCATAAAAATGAACTCTTGGCCCACAAACTCAGCATATAGCTTCACATGAGCCTCTAGGCATTGGCGAATGTATCGGTCGCTATTTGTGTGCGCCCTAGCGCACACTGCAGGAATTGTTCGAGACTAACCAACCAGCTCCAAGAATTTTGCAGGAGCTGAAAACTGACATCTTGGAACATGGGAGAACATTCCACAGCACGTCATCGTGGCGTTAACTAATTCCATGCCGAACTGCATGACGGGCGTCGTAAATAAACATTTTCTCTATGTAAACTTTACAGAGAGAAAATGGTTATTTAGTAACTTTTGTTACTTACATTATAAACTCAGTGGTTTATAATGTAAGTAACAAAAGTTTTTTACAAAAAAATCCCACGCTAATTTTTCCCCAGAGGAACGAGTAAAGTTTTTTTTAGTATTCCGATCTGGAATAATGACTAACGGAAATGATAGTGTGTGTGTACTAGCTTCAAATCACATTCTTTTTTTCTTTGTTGGACAAACAAAAATAGGGTGGGTCAATTCATGCGTCCGGGAGTGTATAATAAAACAGGACATAGTTTCAGAAATTTAATAATAGGTTGGTGTAACTATGTATTTCAGGACGTGCTTGAACGCTGGAAACGTGTGTGTTAGTGTAATCTGATAACTGCGACAACGAAAGACGTGTAAGAGCGCAGTTCAGCGTAGGAGAGCAGTCGATTAGATTGTCGTCAGCTTTGTGTCTTAACTTTATCTAACTCAGGCACGTAACATAACGGCGTATACGACGCGATCGGTTTTAATCTTGTCTCGAGGGGACCCGGGGTCAGGCAGAGCTTCTGCTTTCATGTGAAAATGTAAACAAATGAAATACCATTTAATAGGTAATATGATGATAAAACTAATGCACGTGGCGTATCATTTTGACCTTAATGAGATGAGTAATTTTCCTGTAGGTTCGACGCTTCTGTAGATATTCGTGTGCATTTTCATTTGGTATAGTGAATACTGAACACCGTTTGTAAATCACACTCCTTTGTTATGATAATGCGGCTGCTTCTTAAAAGTTTCTTTGATGTGCGGATAGAAGGAACATATTAAGTAATAAAAATGTTGATAGTTTATCAAATTATCATAATGTTCTAAAATTAAACATTCCTCGCCATTTAATAGCTCATTTATTTATCAATTCATATGACCCATATGTGTAACCCCAAATCACTGACCATATGGTTCAACAAACAAAGGATAGGTAGGGGTCATCACTCGCGCTGTACTGTGGGGTTCCTTCCGGGGGTCACGTTTAAACAAAACAAGAAAAAAATTAAGTACCATTATGCCTACTTGTCTTCGCTACTTGTTCATTTTTAATAATATACAAAGTAGACGATTTTCAAGTAATTGCGAATCTCTAATTCTTGAAATATATTTAGACCTCTCTGTTACAAAAGGAGCTTATATCCTACGTAACCTAGTGACCTACATGTTCTACCAATGAAATCAAACAGTGGCAATTAGGATATATTTGATATTCTTGAAGCGATGGCTGGAAATCCGCCTCGTTCCGTAGCTTTATGTTTGATCTTCAGGGGTGAACAGAAATGTTATAAGGATTCTCCCCCAGTCACACCCCTTTGTGTATTGATGTGGAAGAGCAGAACAACAAAACGATACAAAACGACTTGGTTAGGAACATAAAAATAAAAGATTGTGTTAAATGATTTCATAATAATCATGTTTAAGTTAACATCTGACATTTATTTAATAGGGTACATTCTCTTATCGACTCGACTAGCATAACATTCCATAGTAGGACTTATCTAGTAGTATTTGTTATATTTTCACAATAATGAATAACGGTAAATTTTTTATATTTATTTGATGTGTTACACAGTCTAATGTTGAATTTCAAATAAAATAAAATTCTGTTTCTTATTTGACTCAGAAAATAATTATCGCATCGTGAATAGAAGCTCAAATCGTTCTGTCGGTGTTACAAAAACAATCGTCTATGTATTTGCACTAGTAAAACTTCAAAATTACGGAACACTTTCGACGCCTAAAACAAAAACTAATTAACAAAATCTCGAAGACCGTACCGTCCCAAACTAGGTAGAAAATTCTCCAACACAACACATCACAACACTTTTTCAGCAGGTAGAGTCAGAATTAGTAGAGATCAACCATTTCAGTACACAGACAAAAAATAAAACTTAGTTTTGCTGTTATTATTAACTATCAAGGGCGAGGGATGATTCGCACTTACAAGAATCTCACCTGTTAAGAAAAAATATTGAGTTAGTAGGACCAATCTATTCTCGTACGTAGCACCCGCAGCTGTCGTTCCCTGCCTGAAGGACAGCTTTCCGTTGATCTTATTGTTGTAATATAAGATAAGTCTAATGCAAGGTTAAATCAGAAAGGATACTGGCGAGGTAGTTCGTGATATTGATTGGATTTTCCATTCAGCCAATATTTTAATTTAAAAATCGTGTAAAATTTTCTAAGGCCCTTACAAAAAACAGAAAACTGATTTCGCGAATCGAACATCAAAGACAGTAGAATGTTTAATTAAGTGATTTACGTAATTCCGGAATTAGGGTTCTTCAGGCAGCTTGTTGCTTTGTATCTATTTCTTGGTGACAGTTTGAGCTTGACTGCGACCTTATTTATTTTTTATTCATATCAGTTACGTTTCGTAGTAGATTCCGCAGTTGTAGTGTTATGATATCGTGCGGTTGGCGGCCGACACCATTTTACACCGTTAAAACAATACAAGTATTTTAAATTACAACTAAGTACAACAACATGGAATGCTGAATGCTTCAAGTTTATCCTTTTAATTAAAAGTCCTATAAACATGACAAAAACAGTGAAGCGTGGACCTCTCCTATATAAAATATCTCCCTTTTTCGTTGTACGACCGCTGAACAAAGTTTAATATTAATTACGAGGGGCTCCACATACCTACTTGGGAGCTCAAATTATGTAAAGTATTGTTTGGGTATTTTATTTTGTATAAAAGATTTATTGTGATAATGTGTTCTGAAATACAGGATCGTTTTATGTATCCTATGGAAAGTGGTTGTAGGTTGTAGGACAACATATCCGGTAAACAAACCAAAGAATTGAAAAACTGGTAATTGGAAAACGGTCTTCATCATCTGACTAGCCTTTTTCCAACTATATTGGGGTCGGCTTCCAGTCTAACCAGAAAACGGTCTTGATGTATATAAATTCATTTCTTTCTCTAGCAGATTTTTCATTAAAGTTTAATTAGTAATTTTCTTATTAGGTACATACGTACATACGTGTAGATGTATGTATAACTTGAATTACATATTTACATGGTAACTTATAAAAAACCACCACAGACCAGTTCCCATCACCGTAGTTTGTCTTCCAAAACCTCGACGTTTTAGGCATCAGACATGTTTGAATTGTACACATTTATTAACACTGGAATAATAGTCCGCACTTATATAAAGTTGGTCGTGTAACAAAGCAGTCGTGTTTCAATATGTGCTAGCATTGTTCCCTCTCATAGCAACGCTCATTCTTCTGACGGGGGTCGGAAAGGGTCGCGTTGGTAAGGGATGCCGGGGTCTCGCAGGGCGCGGCGGTAGGCGTGAGTCAGTGCTGGCTCGAGCTCGAAACTCGTCGCCGCACTCCGACCGACCCGATGATGACGTGGAATCACTGCGGCCGACGCACACCTCGTCTTCTTCGTCTAACTCCATCTCCGTCCATCGACGACCTGGAAAATGTAAAATGGATGTCTTAAGCACCTTCTCTTTCAAAGTTTTTCGTGAATGAGGAAATGCAAATACTCGGCCATATTTTTACTGGGCAGGTACAACAATTCAAAACTAGATTTTGGTGAAGCTATAATAATAGTACCTAGTATTGATTTATTGGTATATAAGATCTGTAACATACCTACTTAGTAGGGATCTCACCAAAACTCAATAAAGATTGATTGTGTGTGCACATAAATATAAACAACGCACTCTTCATTTACCCCAGATCAGGGAAAGGCAGTTTAATGGAATGAAAAATAAAATGCGATGGGATGGGAGGTAGATATTTCTTTATATCAGGGAAGTAGGTAGGCAATAAAGTATGAGTAGCTACTTATTCCGAATCTTATTTCAATAAATGAATGGAAAGGTGCCTCTCTTGTGTTTACATTATCACAAGCACCTAGGCTGAAATGCTTTGTTGCCACTTGTATTCCATGAGATTTGAGAATCTTATATTTAGATGCATTAATAGAGACTACAGATGGTTGAATTACTAGTATAAACCTTGATTGGAAATACCTACTCCATGACTGCCTAAGCTTTATTTTTGTTTTTCATAGGGTTATCTTACAATAAAACTGGTTAAAGATTTATTAAACAGGCTGATAGATTTTTAGTTAATGGGTTCTAAAATTTCAATTAACCTCGTTTAAACCACTCTTTTATATCTCCACATTCCAAGCCTAAACCTTCATTAGGAATTCCTCGATATTTTCGTAGGGTGATGTTATTCCTGTACGAACAATACTGTAGATACATATCCCTAGGGCCCCATAGAACCCACATATCGCCTCCCTAAACCTAAACGCATTATTATAACCGAGATAATAAGTCCCTAGAATATAACCTAGGGTTGTGGTGAGCACGTTATGTCGGTGTGGAACCGCCTAATCCGTTCGGGTAATCGCGAGGGGTTACTGGAAAATTTGGAATAATGCAGTGGATGAGAAGCACTCTAATTACAAGATCATTATGTTTTTCTTTCTGCGCGTTACAATTTTAGTAATGCGCGACTATTGTATTGTTTCCATCTGCTTCCATAGGCTTATCATTTCCCACGAGTCTCGTTAGGCTGAAAAGGTTTCACAGGGTCATTGTTAAGCGAATATTGAAATCCGGATGTTATGTTGGATTGTACCCAAAAGTATTTTTGGGGACTGCTCCGCCACAAAGGAATTTATAAGTAGGTTACATAGGTATATGTCCAACGAGGCAAGATGATGTTGTTTGGCTCACTGCATCAAAGCCTAGCTCATTTGTTATATTGGCTATAAATAAGACAAGAAACAGAATAAAGAAAGATGGATGGATTGTGTGTAAGGTGTCATGGCAGAAAGGAGGCTGAAAAGAGGGCTAAAAGACATATGGAAGAAAAATAAGGATAAGCAAATACCTACATTGGATTTAAAAGAATCAAGAATCGTGGCTCATTTTCTATCGATCTGCTTATATGTACATATGTCGACTAGTTTAGGTTAAAGTGGAAAGGCACTTACAGAAGGGTGGTGCAGCGTTAGTGTCAGGCGTGGTATCCGAAGACGCTCTCGCCAGCGGCCGCCCCAGCGCCGCCGGGTGCCGGTCACCGTCGCGCCTCGACCACTTGCTGCTCACGCGCCAGAAACGACGCGCGTCACGGAATACACCCCACACCTAGGTAAAAACTTTACATTACATAAAAATGTAAACTCTTTGCCATATACGCACCTACTCGTAACACTCTTGTAAGTACCAAAATATATTTTGGTATTTTTCTTTTGCTGACTATTGCAGTAATACAGACATATACCGAATACTATAGTACAAAATCCGATGACATTGGAATGGTCGAAATACTCGTAGTACTTGTATTTTAGAAGGATAAAGGTAGCAAATAAGATGTTGGGACTGCATCTTCTTTAATCGCGTAAACCGTCTTTAGACAACGGAATGCTGTATTCGTGTAAATGATATAAACTTTATGGCCGTCCTGGGTATCCGTCAAAACGTCACATCAACTATGCGTGAGCCCCAGGATCGTTAAAACTTGTTATAAAGCAGAAAATAAACTTGTGCATTTACTACGTTTCAAGGGATACGGTAATTTAATGATGGATCGCTTTTATATAAAACCAGTTGACGACAGTCGCGAAGTATAGTCCCCTTTTATGGTTCCGTGTAGTTGTAGGTCAAGGAACCCTTGTGGTTTCGCCATATCCGTCTGTCGGTATGTCTATCCGCGGCTTAGTTCAGAGATTTTTGGTAATAAAAAGCTGTAATTTGGCATGTGATTCAGCGTGTTTGAGTCGAGTGGGGACACTTTTGACTCTAACAAAAATTAGCACTTTAATCTTTACACGACTTTGCACCCTCTGCCAGTTAAATACGTTGTTTTTAGATATGTAAAAAAAAACACGGCTGTAGTATACATAAACCTATTGCGAATTTAAACGGAAACAGTATCACAGCTCAGTAGGGTTTACAAGTTAACGAGTAATAGTCGACATTTGCAGTTATAATTTATGGGAGAACATGTTTATCAACTATCCACAAATCAATATTTTAGACAAAAGTTCACTGCACCTCATAGGTTCCCCAATTTTAGGAGATAGTTTTTCTCCTTTCATCGATGAAAAAATAAAAAATTTCAACGACATTTCGGACAGACTCTCTAAAATAAATTTACATTCGGCATTCACCCTGATGAGATACTGTTGTTTTGGCCCAAATTTTATATATTTTCTATGTTCTTCTCGTTTATGGAAGCAACCACATCTGTTGGACAAAATTGACCATATTATTCGCAGCACATTAACAACCATTTTAAATGTGGCCTTGGACGACCGAGCGTGGCTTCAAGCCACACTACCCATCCGTTTTGGCGGCCTCGGCGTCCGCAAAATTACCAGTATTAGCTTACTTTCCTGTCCTTTGTCCACAGCACCGAAAAGTTGACCGGGAAAATTTTAGCCCCCTGCCTGGTTGACTCTGAAGTGCCTTGCTTGACCAACGCGGTGAACGCCTGGAAAGCGACTTGCACAGATACAGATCGGCCCGTAAACGCATCTTCCCAGAGACAGTGGGATGAGCCGCTCAGCAGGTTGGTACGGAATAAACTTATTAATACGTCCACTAATATTGCTGAGCGTGCCCGCCTGCTGGCTGTGGGTGAGTGGGAGTCGGGGCTCTGGCTTCAAGCACTCCCGTCACCCATCTTCCGGCTCGCTACCTGTCTGCGTTTGGGCGCTCCTTGTGGGGCTCCGCATCGCTGTCAGTGCGGTGAAGCTGTCGACTGCCTCGGACACCATGACCTATATCCTGCAGTAGGAGCGCAGGCCCGATAGCACGGCACGCCAGATTTAATGACATCAACCGTCGTGCTCTTGTCACCGCCGGGGTTCCAGCTGTTTTAGAACCCAACAGCCTGGCACGCGACGATAGGAAGAGACCAGACGGAATGACCATAATGCCCTGGAAGTTAGGCAGACCTTTGATGTGGGATACAACATGTGTCGGCACCCTTGCGCCATCCCATCTTCCTAGCACGGTGGGCTGTGCTGGAGCGGCTGCTGCTGGTGCAGAAAACCTCAAACGGCGAAAATATTCCAACCTGATTGGGAGTTATATGTTCGAGTCGTTTGGGGTTGCAACACTAGGGCCATGGTGTTTGAGTGCCCACATGGTTTTTCGAGATATCGCCAAGCAGTTAGTCGATTCTTCACGTGACCAGAGGGCTGGCCTGTTTCTTGGCCAAAGAATTAGCATCGCCATACAACGTGGCAATGCTGCCAGCCTTTTGGGCAGTGTTCCTGTTGACAGCGATGCGGACGAATTTTTTGATGCCCTATGATTATTTTGCTTATTTTTTCATAAGAACATATCATTATTTTAAATGTTAGCTTATATGCTACAATGTTAAGTTTATTTTAGATCCCAATTACGGAAGCCATCAATATGCGTGGTCCGGCACGCACTTGGACAATGTGCGTGGTCCGGCACGCACTTGGACAATTACGGAAGCCATCAATGTGCGTGGTCCGGCACGCACTTGGACAATTACGGAAGCCATCAATGTGCGTGGTCCGGCACGCACTTGGACAATTACGGAAGCCATCAATGTGCGTGGTCCGGCACGCACTTGGACAATTACGGAAGCCATCAATGTGCGTGGTCCAGCACGCACTTGGACAATTACGGAAGCCATCAATGTGCGTGGTCCGGCACGCACTTGGACAATTACGGAAGCCATCAATGTGCGTGGTCCGGCACGCACTTGGACAATTACGGAAGCCATCAATGTGCGTGGTCCGGCACGCACTTGGACAATTACGGAAGCCATCAATGTGCGTGGTCCGGCACGCACTTGGACAATTACGGAAGCCATCAATGTGCGTGGTCCGGCACGCACTTGGACAATTACGGAAGCCATCAATGTGCGTGGTCCGGCACGCACTTGGACAATTTTCTTGTAGGGATCGTTGTATCTAGATTGAGTTTGGTTATTTTAGAATGTATCGATAAATTCTAATCCTAAAAAGGATGTTACAAAAAATCTCGTGTCACATTCGGCCCATCAAAAACAACGGTCAAGACATTCACATGTATCGTAAAGGTGATTCGTGTTCCACACTTATTTATGGATACTTATCATAAATCATGATATAAAACTCGCTGTCCCAGTCTTCCGTTTAACTAACACCTACGGAGGTGAATGATAAAAATAACACATCTGAGTAGAGTAGCGGTATCCGTATCATGCATGTCAACAGGAAGCACCAATCTTTTCCCAGTAAAAATAAAGGTTCCTTTTTTACAAGCTTATAAATAGGTATGACGCATAGGTAGATACAGGTCGCAGGCCTAGCTCAGTAGGTATAAGGTGGGCAAATTTGAACAATTTGTTACTGAAATCTCAATTTGCTTACAAGTACCTGGTATTGAACAGAATAATTGTTAAATTAATAAATATTAGAAGTTAATTAAGAAACTTTGGAAACTTGATTAAACTTCAACAAAAAGTTCCATCATAAATGCGAAATGTTATACATATATAGGTTATATAACGTTATATTCCGGAAACAAAGATCACGGCAAAGTTCTAATTTAAGAGGCTGGAAGAATTCTAAGAAGGTTGAGGTTGAAGAATAACGAGGTTGACAATCGAAATGTATTTCTGAATATTTGAGCTCGGTTGACTGAGGGATACCGATGATCGTACTGGCTCACCCCACAACAAATCGAACGTGTCAGCAACAGCCTCGCTTATAAATTGGGTGGGCTTGCAAAGTTAAATTACTCTACACGGCCGTTGAGTAAGTTACTAAGTAAGTACGCACTTGTGTAGATAAGCTACAAAGCCGCATCATCTCCAATTCTCCACCAATTCAGTTAGGTACAAGGGTTTCCGAATATGTGGTTTGGGACTTAGGTCCACCGATTCTGTCACAAATTTATTTCAAAGAGAGTTTATCATCTGAACACGTGTTTATGTAAATGGTTGGTAAACAGGTCCATTCATATGATAAAACTTGGTTTCCCAAAAACATGGACCGGAAGCCGATGTGTTGTTGAATAGAGATAAAGTCCCATTGTGATTATTTGCCAGTAATTTCTGCACGTGTACACCCTCTTCAAACTTGTACAACAATGCTGTTCGACGGGAGATATAAGATTTTGTTTGTTTAGAATTTAAAATAACAAATTGTTGACGGGACCACTTTAGTCTACATTTTGGTAGGCCCGTTTTCCTCCTTCGACTTAGGTGTTCTTCTACATACTTTCATTCTCAATGTCCGGATTATTGTGGGATAGGAGACAAGGTATCTTTTCCTTTTGAGGTATCGTGACCCGAATTATTCGAAGTTTTTTCACGTCAAACTACTCGTAAGGTAACGCTATTGTGTGTACAACAGTTTTGTCGAATATATAGGTCGAAACGTGGCCCAATATAAAAAAAATCTCGTCAGGGATGACTAAACTAGGTATATTTAAGCCTGTTTGACCTGTTTCATAGCATCTGGATAGGCACTATCTTCCATTAGTCAATAATGTTCTCCATATACAAATAAATAAATACTACGCACGTTAAGTTATTATGGCATTGCGAATTTGCGACCTGATCAAATTAGCGGATACAACACAACTTTTCCTGTAAATCTTATAAGGGCTTATTAATAACTTGACATGATTTGTTTTTATTCTCCTTTTGGTTGGTGAGAGTACAATTTAGGCACCCATTATTGCGACAACAGATGCTTTGTACGTGTTCACTAATAAAATATGGCTCTGATATTGACCTGACACATGGCGACATATTGGTTTTATGTGATTTGGTTGGCCGAGGCGTTATTGACATCAAAGGAGCTTGCGAATTCGGGCGTCAGTGCGGAAACACGGGTTTATTCATGCGGAAACATTTACCAAGCGGACATACCAAGCTGCCGCACTTCCGATGTTTGCTCATAAAGGCAAATACCAGAGGGAAACGAATTCTCGCCGTGAATTCCCTGAAAGCTGTAGAAGTGCAGAGAGTTCGCTACACTACGTACCTATAAGTTAAATTTTACTCATGAATGTTATTCTCTTTCAAGCGCACTACATTAACTAAATTGCATCTTGCATTATAAAACAAGAACATAACACAGACAAACGAGAGGTAATTGATGCCTTCTTACTTACGAGTATGTACCTTTTGACTTTGTTTTATTTATCGCATTGTAGCGTTCGCCTAGCTTCATACAGGGTTGCAGAGACATCGACGCGCAAACTGTAACCATAAAATTTTGCTGTTCCATACGTTTTGACCACGTAGGTTTTGCACTTTTCTATGAAACAGAAGATTTTTTTTTTGATAACCGACGAAAAATTTCTACGCTATGGGGTCTAAACTCATGTGCTGAATTCATGGTTACAGTTTGCGCGTCGATGCCTGCCACCCTATATACAGAAATAATAAAAGAGCTTGCCGGGAATGCGATGGAATTTTTAATTTTAACAAAATTGCAAATCCTGTTCTTCCGACGTGGCTTTTATAAGCGTCTACTTTAGTGGAAAAGCATTCGACTGTATTTCCTCTGAAAACTTTTAGAAATATTACGTTTAGGTTGACTCACAATATTTTCGCGTCTAGGTGTATTTTTGGAGTAGGTAAGTAATAGTTCAAACTTCAAACATGCATGAATGTAAGGGTGGGAATGTCGGAGACTTAATTTATTACTGTAATTGTGAGGAGAAGCGTTGACAATTGTAGTTTTGCAAAACCCGTTCCAAAATATTATTAGAGTTCTTATTAGACGCAAGACACAACATTAGAACAAAGAATTTTTTTGGAAAACTGTTAACGAAGATTATTGAATGTGTGGGGTAGTTTCATTAGGTACAAATCCCACTCTCTCGGTCTTATCCCCAAAGCCCGGGACCCTTTTGAGGCTTTTGTCCGAAAAGAAAAGTTATTTACGTGCCTGATCAATACTTTCTCTGACAGAGATCTCGTGGAAGCAGACGCAGCCGATCTCCTTGCTGCGCCGCTGGCCCTCCTCGGTGGTGACCATGCGGTCTCCGACCTGGTCCACCTTGTTTCCCACCATCACCACCGGGGTCTCTATCGCACTGTCCTGTAAACAAAAAAAAATAAGATGAGTAGTTTAGGAGTTATGAGGCAAAGGCAACAGATGAACAACAATAGCCTGTTAAAATAATAAAAATCCCTTCTTTGACTTTGCCCTCGTCAGCGGAGTAATTACGTAACACACTAGCATTAGAAACGGCTATCATTTTGACAGTTCAACATCATTCATTGCGTTATTAACGTTGTTGAACAGACAAATTTTTTGAACATGCGAAGTAATGGATTAGCAATATCCTTCAAAATTATTCAGATTGTGATTGATAGTGTCTTAAGCAATTATGGTGCAGGTAAAATGTTTTACGTTCGTAGGAAAGATATCTAACTAGCATTTCCCGTTGCGTGACGGCAGACAAATAGAAACTACTCAAACATAAGAATGATTAATGAGGCCATCAACATGTCTTTCAGCTTGAAATAATATTATGTTGTTACCTATTGCTACAAACGTTTTTTTTCATAATAGGTACATTCATGATTCTGAACACTGCCTCAGGGTTATTGATTTTAGGAAGTTATTCTTAGTTTTGTATAATTATAAGGTATGAAAAAGATATTCGTAGCCTGTGGACGTAGCTCACTACTAGATATGGTATTTTTGTAGTGGAGTAAACATTCTCTAGATTTTTTTGTACTCCTTGTTCGAGTGTGTGTCAACCTGCTCTCAGAATTGATAGGTGTTTGGTGATTCGATTCGCTGGCTGTGACCCAAAACTTGTAAATTTGTTAGAAAAGAACATGATTCAAGTTTTAATGTGGTCCTCGATTCTTTGAAGTCTGGATCAGATACTGAATTACCGCCGGACTCATTCTATCAACAGAAACTTGAGCTCTGAAACAGTGACGCTGAGTTAAATTCCAGGACACTACATAGATTTATTTATTAGCTAGGTAGCGAGTCTAGCTATAAATCCTTTTTTTTATCTTTGTAGTATGACCGTCATTATGTACTAGATATTAAATAGGGCTACTTATTAAGTAAAGGCGAACGCCCAAAGCCCCAAGCCAAGTGGGTATCCCAAAATAAAATAAAGAACACAGCAATTCGTCCAAAGCACGCTCCTTAATACGAACTCCTTTGTTTATATTTATTTTCTCTATCGGTTGCCGTCTGAAACAAGATCACGCGACCTCCTTTAAAATAAAGTGAAGCCTTATTAAAGGCGGTATCATATCGGTAGCGTTGGAATGGAGTTTCAAAATTGGATTATTATCATAGAATCTACCACTTATATCTTACATCTATTTGAACACGTATTTCACATCTACTTTATAAAACACAGACTGATAATATACGTAAGTGTAAGTGCGAAAGTAGGAATGCGAAATCGGTAAAGTAAACCTTAATGTTATTAAAGAAAGTGGTTTAATTTAAATAAAAGTAGAGAATAGGTTTTCTTTCAGGGTTCAGCATTTCGTTGATTTTATATGCATTATCGACCTCGGTCACGTAAAATATCTAAAGACGATCGGTAAAATTGATTGACTATTCAACACGCAGTGCCACAGACGTAAATAGTAGCATTATGGTAATAGTAGATTGAAAAAATCTGACCTTTACCGAAGACTTTCACCTGAGTTGATTGAGAAATTCGGAAGTAGGTATTTGGGTGGACCTCTTAAACCATTTACGATGATGGTATTGTTAATGAATGTATCTCCTCAAGTCTTCAGACAAGCGATAAATCTTGTCTCGCAAAAAAATGAACGGAATACTTTTCTTGGAAGCCGCCGTGCGTGACTAACCCTCATGGAGGAAGCGAGTCGGCGTCTCCTCTTGTTGTAGTTGATAAGGAATTTGAGCCGGTGGCACTCGTCGAACGAACACTTGTCCGTGACCGAATACATTAGAATGAACGCCTCCGCCCAACGTATGTTGCTTTCGAGATTCGCGTATTCACTTTCCTGAGTGCAATAAAAATACATTCATGAATCATCGTGTTTATTTTCATACTGTAACAAAACCAATATCAGTTGTTTGTTTAGTTGGAGAATTGAGTGATAAGCGATAGATTTCGCACGGAATGAGGTTTTAGGAAAATGTTTAGACTACGGTTTTTAAATCTTTTATTTGTATAGGTAATAAAATACACGATGTTATGTCAGTGGGTAAACTTACGTGTGAATCTCCAGCTGAATCCAATATTTCAAAATAAACCATCTCGTTATCAATGACGGTTTGGAATGCGTAGATCTTCTCTAAATTGGGGTCGTATTCGCCGATGAATCTTCGTGTAATGAATCTTACCACAAGAGCTGAAAGTGAAGTTATCTAATGATCAAAATATTAACGTAACAGAAAGGAGTTATCACAACTTTAACTTGAGCCTTTAGTTAAAAGTTATAATCATTTTTAGTTAGATATTAAGTTTCGTTTAGTAAAACCTACTGAAAATTTTCTATTGCTGAACAAAGATTATCTATTGACTTACAAGACACAAAACTAATCTAAACTAGATATAAAAAATAAATAGAAATAGCAAAATTTATCATTAAATAATTTATTATTTAGCATTAGGTATATATGTTTGAAATCGTATCAATGCTATAGCAATTGAGTTACAATATTCCCATATGTTACCTGATTTCCCAACTCCAGACTGGCCTAAGACCATAATCTTGAAGGGTTTGGGCTTAGGATATAAAACGAGTTTGGCAAGCGAAGTCTTGGGTGACGTCGTGGTGCTCATCGCCACTACAGCTGTCATTATACTCTAGTGGCCACTCCACACAGAACAAGCGTCGATGTACGCGGACCTGAATGGGACAAAGATCTAATAAGGACCCTCTTATTTATAGCGTTAAATGTCAGTCTGAAACTATCTAACCAGTATAAAAGGTTAAATGTAATCGAGCTAGGAATATTTTTCGTGATACAACAAAAAGGAGGATCTTTTATAAACATAGATATCTCTCGACCCGAAGAAACTTCAAATCTCGGTCAAGCATATCTGGGGTACGTTCATCCTGTACCTATACACAAGTTGCGACTTCCTAAACTGGCAAGATACCATGTAGTTTGAAGAAACAACCTTCATGTTTAATACCCCACGGTATATCGATGCCAGCGACCGCAAATTGCCATTGCGTAAAAAGTTAACGGCGCCATTTGCCATGGTTTGCGTTCGAGTTCCCGCCTTGTGGTACTTTTGTTTTCGTTGTATCTGTTTTACTACCAATAATGTTCACCTTTGGGCATCGATCAACGTATAATAACTCAAAATATTACGTATACCTATTTTGTCTTTGTTTTATATGGACTCTCTATCTAAATAGGTAACACACTAATAGGTAACATTTAGTTACCTATTTAGAGAGAAAATAAAAATATCCTGTGTGGCATCACACTGTAGGTCATACCACTATATAAGAGATTCAGCTGGATAGTCTGGAAGCCGAACTAGACAAATCAATGTAATTAGATAGGTAGGTACCTACTTGGGAAATTTCTCTGACAACGATTGTGACTTGGAAAATCTAGTAATAAAGGTTTGGGAAAGTGCCAGAGTCCACTGACTCTGTCCACCTACTTTTTACTAATAACCTGAGTTTCTTTTTGATTACTCAATATGAATGACGCATTTTGTTTAAATATCGGAAATGTTACGAATTCTCCTTACTGACTGAAAATTAAGTTAATAAAAGTAGACGAGAAATTGAAACATTTTAACATGTCGGGTTTTACACCGACAACTAGGTGCTCACGATGCAGGCCCATAATCCAGGTCAACCCGACAGAATATTTATAATGCAGAAAAAATAACGAACCTACATGAAACTTCCTCTGTTTTTGCATGTACATTTTCGCACATTTTCCAGTAAACGTAATAAATTTTGTCGCTCGTACAAAACTGTTCTGTATTTACGCATTTTGTCTTGTTTATTATCAAATCTCTCGAGAATGGGTGTAATAGAAACAAGTGACTGTATTTCAAGGGCTCAGATGAAAACAAATGTCCCTACCTACCACCAGGATTTTCCCTGACACGTAGGATACGTATTTATACATATAGTGCTGTCAAGTGGAATTATATATTACGCAGGTACACCTAGATGCTTTTATTATACCTACCTATCTTATATCCAGTTTGTATGCCATTTAAGTTTATAACTAAGTTGTTTGGTATTTTTCAATAATCAATAAATAACCCTTCTACAAAATTCTAGTCATGGGAAATGTATGGTAGAGCGCACACCTTGACAATTTTTAACACCAAATTGTAGGTATTATTATTGTAGTAACCATAGAAATACTTTAGTACATATATCTTTCTTATATCTATGGGAGCTAGTAACCAATTAATTGATTGAATAATAATCACTTGTAGGTTGGATATCTGTTTTAGTGGAAGCTCCCGTAAATTTTTTAACACTTAATAAATAATAACAAATTGCTCCTAAAAGATGGGTGCAACTATCATCAAAGATTAACGTTGCTATGTGTGAAACAGACTCAGATCTAAATTCAGTACAAGGCCGATGCGGTATCTATCGGATACAGAATAAATTCAAAGATTAACAGCACCTATCTACTTATCTAAAAATCTCGCTAGAAACAGTGAAACTTCGCAATTCCCTACGTCTTCCCTCAGAATCAAAACTTATCGAACGCTAAAAGCAAGTGTAATAGTAATCCATTAAAATACCATGTTAAACGAACGATAAATGAATGTAGAGAAATAATAAAAATGAATTTGTTACTCCAGATGTGCAGATTGCCATTCCACCTCACACACATCAATATAAAATGCAACAACTATGTCTGACGTCTGTGAGTCTATCCGTCTTGCTAGGACACGTACATCGTGATGAATGGATTTACTACAACAATGAACGCGGAGTCGCGGACTTCGATGAATGGATAACGTTATGTACCTACTCGTTGATAGGCGAAGAAGAGGAACGAGAAAACCACAAAGCTTTTTTTAACTTTTGAAATTACACTTTTCAGATAGATTTTTACAAACTTTTCTGTTATACATTTACTGTGAAACATATTTTAGGTAGTTCTCTATGTATGACTAGCTTCTGCCCGCGGCTTCGCCCGCGTGGTTGTCGGAAATGATAAGAAGTATGTCCTTCCCCAGGATGCCATCTATCTCTTTGGCATCTGCTGGCAGGCAATTTTATTGAAATCCGTTCAGTGGTTTAGGCGTGAAAATGTAACATACAGACAGAATTTATAATATTATATAGTATAGCACTTTGCCCGCTTCTTCTTCCGCGTGTACTTTACTCTAAAAATTTTGAAGATGTATGTTTACGATCTTTATCATTTATTTATTTAATTCGGGTTAATATTAAAGTTTACAGATCAAATGAATAAGATTTTTGAAATAAACCTTGTCATCCCCTTTTACCACAACAGGCTTTGTTTTAAAAAAGCCTTTGATACGTTCCCATTGTATGACTTATAGATTTTTTATTCCATTTTCGAGTTAATGGAAGCAAGCAGTAAGATAAAAACTTAAACTTTATTACCCTTTTCCAACCCGGTAACTTACCGGGGTGGAAAAGGGTAATAAGCCGGTAAACCATACCATTTATAAACCAATGGAAAAAGATTTTTCATATTAACTGTATCCCGTCTTTTCACCCCACTGGCGCAGAAAACAAAATGGAGCTGATTTGATGATGCACCTGCAAGATGGCCATAGGAAGTCGGTAATTAAACGACACAACCCCATCGAGTTTTGTCGTATGATTCGTCTTGACAAGTACTTTGGTGCTAGATGGTAACCATTGTCTGATGATGGAGCTGGAAGATGGCCATAGGAACTCAGTAATTAAACGACATAGCCCCATCTAGTTTGGGCTCGTTTGATTCGTCTTGACGAGTACTTTGGTGCTAGATGGTAACCAGGGTCTGATGATGGAGCTGGAAGGTGGCTATAGGAACTCAGTAATTAAGCGACACAACCGCAACGAGTTTGATTCGTCTTGATGGGTGGACCGTTATTGATGGGTGGTGAGTAGTGGTGGTTTGGTGGACGTGAATATGCGACCCCATCTTTAGGAAAATATATTCGTTCGTTCCTTCGTTCCGTTTGTTATGAATATGGATTCTGTCTTTGATTAGATGGATGACCCAATGCCAAGGTGAGCACGTGCCGAGGGCTGAATGGTATGAGGGTAAACATGTCATATCACTAACGTTGCGCCTCAGGGTACCAGGGCGAACCCTGTTGTACCATTTTGGTCCTATACTCGTGGGAACAACATGAACAAAAAATAAATGCATAAAAAATACTAAAAAGCTGAAGCTTGTTTTTAAAACGTTTATTTTATTTTATTTTTTATTAACGATGTATAATTCCTACGCTAGAATCATAATGTATGCTGAATTCATGGTTACAGTTAGCGCGTCGATGTCCCGCCACCCTGTATAAAATAACATTGCGGCTGTAATCTCTAAAGGGTTAGGCAGAGGTGTAGGTACTTGCCTATAATGTAGTAGTGTTTCGCATATATTATTATGTACGAGTAGGTACTTAATATAGCACTTTTCAACCCTCACATTATAAAAGCTGTTTATTGATTGCTACGAGTTGCTTGCTTGACCTCGGTGTCAATGTGTCAGTCAGTCAATGTCCATTTTCATTTGAGTTGGAAAATCTTTTTGAGAGAAGTTCCAAAGTTCGAACGTTGACCCGGTTTCGTTTGTGTTTAAAAGTGAATTTATCACAAAAATCACGCCTAAATCAAATCTATCACTAAATTATTATTATTGTATTTTTTTTTTTGGCTAATTTGCCTATGTACTACCTGCCTATTTAAAATGACTTTATTTTATAAGTACAAATGTAGGTATAAGGTACATCTTGTAAGCCTCAGTCAGCAGTTAGGCACTGTTATTGTAAGCCTGCATCATCCCAATGCTGGGCAAATGCCTCTCCCCATGACTTCCCCATGAGCTCCTTCGATATAGGGCTAATGTAGAACACTGGTCCAATTTGAATTTAATTTAAATTATTTTCCATTTAAAATTACTAATAACAAAAAGCAATGTTCCGAGCTTGAATTGATTAATGAACAAGTATATATCGATATATACTTGTTCATTAATTTTTGAAGCACGAAAATTAATGAATAAGTACACAACCTAAAGTTTTCGATACTGAAGTGATCTTCTCTGGTCTAATTAAGTTAGCGTTTTACCAACTTAATTGGTGTTGTGAGCTTGTGATGATATATTTTTTGTCTTTTTTTTGTGATATTATTCAACAATTTTAAAAAAAAAACGAAAACGTCAGTCAGAGAGAGCTATTTTAGAAATATTATGTTGTAAATATATGAGCCATAGTAAAGTCCTCCCAGAAATTCAACATCAATCTGATCCTGATCAAAAGAAAAGCAGCTCTTAGGTAGGTGAAAATTCTTGGAAATATTTAATTGTTTATGTTGTTTATTTTCGGAATAAATATTTCTTCAGAGACACGTTTTAAAAAAAATGTCGTCTGAATTGTTATTTTGGCACCTACGACAAATCATTTATCCGCAATGTACATGGTACAATGAATAATTTCAACGAAAAATACATGTTTTTAGGTACAAAAGTAAGCACAAAAACACTGCTAATGTACTTATTTTAAAGAAAAGCTCGTTCCGAAACATTAAATACCTTTTACGAGATGTAATATCTACCGAAAAGTAATTTTGCGTAAATGGAAATAAAATAAAACGTCTATAATTCTGACATTAATTAAGCTGGTACAACCACACACAAAAGCGGTTACGGTTAACCACTTTTCGGCTTCAGTAAGATAATAGAGGGAAAATTCATTGAGACAGAAGTCAACAACAAAGCGTTTGTTAGTATATTTTCTATTTCTCAATGTTTAAGAGAAAATGATAGAGCTTGGCGTTATTGGAAAGTCTAGGAAATAGGGTTAAGTTAAAAGTCTAGTTTATTTCTATTTCCTCATTAATAATCTACAATTTCTACAGTTACTCTGTTAGACTTAAATACAATGGTACTTACGATGCAAAATGAAAATTATTGTAGAAACATATTCCACAAAAGTATGCCGAAAACACTTGAACAAAAGTTAAAAATACACCTTGTAATGAATATAAAATTTGATGAATAGTTACTTCTTGGATATTAGCAGAGTATTTCTATAAAATAACGTATAATACGTGTTGAAGGAAATTGTGTTAGTTTCCGAATGTTTTGTAGTAGAAATTATAAACGGTTTCGTGTGAGTGCGGTGAATGCGGGCGCGATCGCGCGCGGGCCCAACTCGAATGACTATTGTTGTCGATGCCTCCCTCGCCTCGTCGAGAGGGCTGCTGCGTGAACTCTGCGATACCGACGAGGATGTGTATTTTTGTTTTGATATTAAAACTTACTACGTAGGTGTGTGCTTAGATAGCAAGATAACGTCGGCATCAAGTGCACAACATTCATTACGTTTCAGGAAATCGAACTCTACTTACGAGTAAGTTTCATTGGAAACGAGTCAGCCTTCTCGTATCGGAGTTTTTAATATTGGGCATCCATTAGCTTTGTTCTTAGATATTGAAATATTGAAATGCGAATGATACTGAAGATGTTGGTTAGGTACCTACCCAATCCCGCATTACCTAGTGGATGTACGGTACGTACCTATGGATTTGCATAACATAAGATACGCAGATATGTCCATGTCCGAAATTAACAAGAATTGTTTATTACTGGGTACACTTAGGTAAATTATGAAGTAGATTCCCCTAAGATGTGACTGTAGCCGCAAGCAATTCTCAAGGAGTCGAAATAATTTTAACGGTCCGTGGTGTTCCCTTTTCAGATTAAAACTTAATTAAGCGTTACTTATTTAAATTTTTAATCAGCATAAGTGAGTATTGTGAATCTTTAATATTCAATGTGTTCGCTGCCATCCCAACCAATTCACAAAATCTGACGATCACCTAGCTGACCTACCTATGTAGATTTACCGGGTTAGCAACACCAATACCAGAGCCTGCCAAATGTTTTTAAAAACAAGGTGTTAACACTCAAGTCACACACATGTCTGCCCTAGCGAGGTTGGAGGCTGTGGCTGCGGAGGCTGTGATATAATCTTCTATATGACGTAGTTATCTAACTACACGGTAAGTACACAAATATAACGTAATAAACGAACGGGATACGTAATATGCTTCGTGCCTAATAAACGGGACATATTAGATACTTTGTCTATGAATTACGACATATTTATTTATTCCGTTTCACATGTACACAAGTAATAATGTCATTATAACAAATAATTTGGTAGGTGTCAGTTTAAAAGGAGAAAACAAACAAAAAAAAAACAAACATGAACTGTAAATTTTATGAATTATCTACTTATACCTACTAAACCTGACGAGTTTTTTTTGGGGTTCTTTCCTCAAGGGGAACCCTTATAGTCCTCACTTCTTTGTCTGTCTGTCAGTCTGTCAAGACCTTTTTTCTCAGGAACGTGTGGAGGTATCCGGTACACGCGTGAAATTGATAACAAATACGTTTCAGGTCTCAGGTCTATGGTCCCTTGGAGCATTGAAAATCATCAAGTTTCTAAGTCAACGAAACAAAAAAATACGGCTGTTTATGTAAGATATTTTGAATTTTGATATTCGCAAATAAATCAAAATCGAAATAGAGTAGGTACTTCCCGTAGACCTAGAAACATGAAATTGTTAGAAACAAAAATATTAAGCAAGGTCTGTCAGCACCAGTAAAGGAAAAGTCAGTAAATCGTTAATTTGTAGTTTTATCACATATCTATTTTTTTTGTTATTACAAACATACATTTGCTGTTGGAGAATAGACCGTGACGCATATCAATATACATATGTATGGGAGAAAGTGTTTTTCAACTACAATGTTAAGTTTGTTGTTGGAATAAATTCGTCCCAACTACGGAACCCTAGTAGTTAATAACTATTAACTGCTCTTTAAATAAAGCATTGACTTTGATTTGAATGCGAATGCTACTAGATTTATAGCATGAGTAAAGGTCGTGATACACATAACAGAAAATATACGACCCACAAAATATTTTGATAAGTGTTGAAATATGAATAGTAGGAAAATATGTTCGGTCTTCAGTTAATCTTATAAAATAAACTCGGTAGTCCACATGTTTATTCATTGGGTTGAGCTTTTATTACAGCTTTCTGATGATGGATGGCGCAAGTCTTTAGAGTCGATATTCAACAAGTAATAGCCGCACAGGTCGATCGATCAGGTTAAGCTACGCTTGCCGCAGTTGGTCCGTGAATGGGTGACCATCTTTACATACCAAGACCCTTCCGTGCCTCGGAAAGCATGTTATGCCGTTGGAACTGGCTGTCATTCGTGGATCTTTGACAGTCGTTACGGGTCGTCAGAAGCCCGAAAGTCTGACAACCAGTCTCACCAGGTATCGTATTATCCAGTAGCTGGGTTGCGGAAGTCAGATAGGCAATGCTCCATATAAAATACTGGTACTCAGCTGCATCCGGTTTGACTGGAAGTTAACCCCAACATAGTTGGGAAAAGGCTAGGCAGATGATGAATCAACAAGTAGGTAAGTATATAGATACCTACCAACATACGCCTATACCTAATATTAATTATAAAATAATATTATTATAAATATGTAAGCTGTCACGCCCTTTATGCCTGGAGGCTTTTATTTAGGTAATAAGTTTTTATTTACATTTTATAAATAAATAAATAAATATTCCACAACTATCACACAACGCCATCTAGTCCCAAGCTAAGCAGAGCTTGTGTTATGGGTAAATATAATATATATAATTTACATAATTTATATAATTTATATAATTTACATTTTAATTTTAATTAATTATTTTTTAGCTTGAGTACGTATAGTTTTTATTATATTTGTTGGTAAATTAGTGTGGCTAGCTGACATACCTATGGCAAATAATTTAATTTTATGTTCTGTGCCTTGTAATGTTAATTACTTAACACCTAGTATTGTATACAATCAAGTATCAAGTAAACTGAACAGACAGCTGTGCTGCTGGGGAGTTTGTTGCGCCACTTCTTATTCACACGCAGCGATAGCACTAGGAAGTGGTAAAGGGCGGGCGTTTTTGGGGGACTGTCTTTTGTAATTTGAATAAATGAATTTTGAATTTGAATTAATGGACTATTTTTGAGAACTGAACACGCTGTGTACAGCAGTCCCCACGTAGACACAAAGTCTATCTCATCTATTTAATGGTAGCCGCAACGATCACCATTGACACCGTGCGGAAGGCGGCAGTGGATCGTGTTTTGTGACTCTGTTAGGATTAGGACTCTCCCTAAAACTCTTTGCTTTTGAACGGCGCGGCGCAATGTTAAGGACTTCCCTAAGTTAGCTTCGAAGCAAAGCAAAGTACATAATGTCTAGAATACGAACACATATACCTATGTTTAGCAATAAAAGTTAGGTATACAAGGTGGCTGATGGGACATCGACGCGCAATTTGTTACCATGAATTTCAGTACATATCAGCAATTTTTTTTTTGCAATTTGCTGCTCCATACATGTTGACCGCGCAAGTATTGCACTTTTCTATGAAACAGCTGATTTTTTTTTTATAACTGACGAAATATTTTGCGCTAGGGGGTCGAGAAACATGTACTTAATTCATGGTTTCAGTTTGCGCGTCGATGTCCCTGGCACGCTGTGTATTATTAAATAATAACAAGCCAACCCGTCTTGAGCAAGCGTGGTGATCAATGCTCGTGCCTGCTCTGTATGAGAAGAGGCCTTTGCCTTGCAGTGGGACAAAGTTCTTTAACGCGGCTTGCGGTAGGAGTAAACTGGTAGAAATCGTCACGTAACGAAAAAGCGTTATGTCCCCTCCCTGCGACTGTCTCTCTCTCTGTGTCTCTGTATTTTATAGCTATACATATATATACTATAAGTACATATACCTAATAGAAAGAAACAGAGTGAGAGATAGTTTTCTTGGTTTTCGAAGGTGCTAAAACTAGTAATGAGAGCAAAATGAAAATCCAATATGGCGGCTGCGAAAATTTTCAAAGTTTCATCATGGGTGTCGTTTTCATGGTTTTCGAGGTGAAAATCCAAGGTGGTGACAACTTTATGAGAACTACTAAAAACTTTACTGGGTCTGTATTAAACACGCGTATTAAATTTCACACTTTCTCTCTCTCTCTCCCTTCCTATTATATAGGAGTGTGTGTGCGTTCGAGTATTCCGTAAGGAACTTCGTTCCTGAAGGGGGTCCCCCGACTGCACACGTTTTTGTATTATTACCTATAACAAGTTGTTTCATGAATCATGTTCCTTCATTTCTTTACTAATCAAAGATGGCAGCCATAATGGTCTATCCATTAAGGTCTGACAGGTGAAAACTATTATGGCCGTTGCCAAGTTGGTAAGTACTAATACTTGTATACTCGGGAACATATACCTATTGTGTGACAAGTTAATTACTTTCTAGCAAATTTGCCTCTGACCTGATAATTGCCCACTAGTCTAGTTATGCCGCGTGGATGCTACACTATCGTTGCGAAGAACGTGATAGTAAATACGCTAAGTTTACGCACTCTTGCACCGATAGAGTCGCGTGTTTGCGACTTTGTGCAGTGTCTACGATGCATAGGTATACATACCTACCTATAGTCACAGTATTACAATATAATACGCATAGCATATCTATAGCATAAGATAAAAATATCTACGCTCGACAAATGCGAAGGCACTCTTAGTTACTTACATAGTTACGGTAACCTATTAGGTACCCAATATCTATTCAGTTAATTACTTAGCTAATAGCTAGACATTAGGTATGTAAACAGCGAAATTAACCATAAATACATCAATCTAATTCAATTACCTAGGTACATTAATTCAATTGATTTTGAATAGAAATAAGCTTGTTTGCTTATACAATATGTCGATGAGTGTGCACTTTAATTTACTATAACGGTATTTGGTCAAAGTACGCTGAACCTAGGTATATAAAAACTTTCAACGACTTGACAAAATGAAAAGTAATTTTAATTTTGGAAGTCGGTGGCCAAAAGGAAAATAAACGAATCGGAAGTTCGAGTTCCGAAATTATAGTTATTTTTCACTTTGTTCTTAGTGTTTTTTTTTGTATTTGTTGGGGCAATAAGCAGGCCACCGTAAAATCTATTAGGTACCTAGGCTGGTACGACACACCTTTATATTTTAAGCTTACCCTCAATATATCATATTGTCACATGCATATTATTATACTCGAACACCTTCTATACTCAATTACACACAATACAATTATACAATAACATAATATGTTTTTCGCCATGTGATCAAGTATTACTGGTATTTATTACATATAACTACACATACTACACTACAATATTGCTGTCAACGTACAGTATAAGCAACTTTAAATCGAATCGTATTTTTGTTCTAGACACATATACCGTTAGTTATTCATACACTGTAAGGGATTATAATTTTGTTGATACTTTTGCTGGATTATGCTTTTGGAGTGGTTTAGCTCACTGTCACCATATTAGTGCCTCGAGAAATATTAAAAAAATATATTCGCGGCTATAAATGATTTGATAACTAACTTGGATAATATTTCCTTTTGCGATGCGCAAACCTGTGACCCTGACGCCAGTGTTACTTTATAACCTGTACTAATTACTAATCTTACCGTGTTACAACAAAATATTCGCAGTATTCATGCCAACTTCTCTGGATTCCTCACTTTACTCGAGCGAATCATTGTACCTATTGATGTAATTATTTTGTCCGAATGCTGGCTTTCTTGTAATCCCATTATTCCCACTATTGAAGGCTACAATTCCTACAAGACTATAAATAATTATAATCAAAATGACGGTGTGGTTGTTTATGTCAAAACGAGTTTGTCTATTATAAAAGTAAAAGAGCCAGTCATTTCTGAATGTAATTGTTACTTTAGGTACCTACGTAGCGATTGTTGCTGTTTACAGACCTCATGCCTTTTCGGATCCTTCGTCATTTATCGAGTCGTTGGACACTACCCTTGGCGAACTCAAAACCTATAAGAATATTATCCTCATGGGTGACATTAACATTGATATTACCCACGGATGTCAATCCAAACATTCTTTACACTATTTAGACCTACTTGCACACCACGGACTCTTTACGGGTCATACCTACCCCACTCATGGTTCCACTTGCCTTGATCATGCTAACCTAAAATCCTCCAATTCGTCCAAAATATTAGTACTGGAGTCTACTATTACCGATCACTACTCAGTTTTGCTCGCCCTCCTTAAAGAAAAAAATTGTAACACTAAACTTCCTTCCTTTAACAAGCTTACAAAGGTCAACAAGGATGGGCTTGCAAGTGACGTACTGAACATAAACTTCGATCTGGTATACTCTGTTGAGGACCCTAACTTGGCGACTAAATATTTAGTCGAGCCTATTTTATCAGCATTTGCTAAAAATACGATTACTATAACACTGTCTCGCAGACGCCGGCCTATCAAACCCTGGATAACTCCAGGATTACTAAAGTGTATGCGTCATAGGGACAATCTCTATAGAAAAATGAAAAAGAAACCCACAGATGAAATCCTCGTTATATCCTATAGAAGGTATAGAAATTATTGTACTACCCTGTTGCGTAAAGCTAAGTCAGATTATGAAAAATTAGAATTTAAAAAAGCTGGTAGAAACTCTAAACTAGTATGGAATGTTATCCAGAATGTCACTAATTTATCTAAATCACAACCTTCCGCATATGAACTTCTAGAATCCTGCAGTGATAAGCAAACTTCTTTAAACAAAGTTAACTCGTACTTTGTAAAGGTTGGTAGGGTTTTAGCAGAAAATATAAACAAGAGCACCCAACCCCCTCCTTCCTCGTCATTCTCTTGCTCTCAGCCGAAATCCTTTGTGCTATTAAATACAAATGAGTCAGAGGTGGGACACTTAATAATTTCTCTCAAAAATAGCTCAGCAGCTGGTTGGGACGGCATTTCTTCTGAATTTCTTAAGACGTATAAACATATATTGGTTCCTCCGCTCACATATATTTGTAATTTATCTTTAACCACTGGTATCTTCCCTGACCTATTCAAAAGAGCACTACTGCACCCGATTTTTAAATCTGGAGATCGAAGCTGTGTCGAACACTATCGGCCCATCTCTGTTTTACCCGCGATGTCTAAGATACTTGAGAAAATTATCAACTCTCGGCTTGTTACATATTTGGAGACACACAGCTTCCTATCTCCTAATCAATATGGCTTTAGAAGAAATTTGTCCACAAATGATGCTGTACATAATCTAGTGGATCATGTAGTCAAAAAACTTGATAAAGGCCATAAGTGTGTTGCACTGTTTTTAGACCTCGCGAAAGCCTTCGACACGGTTTCGATTTCCATGCTTATTGATAAGCTCGAATCTCTGGGAGTGAGAGGGGTGCAGCTGTCGCTTTTTCGGAGTTATTTAACCAAAAGAACCCAAATCGTCAAAATAGGATCTTATACTAGTTCTGAACTACCTATTGAATACGGAGTCCCTCAGGGTAGTATTCTTGGCCCGACCTTGTTTTTGGTCTATATTAATGACCTTTGCAACCTCACTCTTCAAAGCGGTAACATATTTTCTTATGCTGATGACACAGCACTTATTTTCTCTTCAAACACCTGGCTGGATACCTATCGCTTTGCTCAAACTGGATTTGATACTGTTAGAGAATGGTTAAATAACAACTTACTCACCTTAAACACATCTAAAACCAAACTTCTTAATTTTTCTATCCGCAATCCGTCGAATTCTTTAGATCCCATTTATCATATATCTGCGAAACCTTTACATGCTCCTAATAACGACTCGAGTGTTATGGTAATTGAGCGTGTTATATCAGTAAAATACTTGGGTGTAGTAATAGACAGCAACTTAACATTTAAAGAACATACTGAAACCTTATCTAAGAGGGTCAGAAAGCTCATCTACATTTTTAAACAATTACGTCAATCAGCTGATGCAGATGTCATGAAAATGGTGTATCTAGCACTGGGCCAGTCCATCTTGAGCTACTGCACAATCACGTGGGGTGGTGCAGCTAAATCCAACCTGATAAAGGTTGAGAGGGCGCAAAGAGCGGTGCTCAAGGTGTGCTGTTTTAAGCCTCGCCTTTTTCCTACAATCCAGTTATATGAATTCTGCCAAGTTCCCACTGTCAGGCAGCTATTTATAATGGCTACTGCAATGAAGCAACATTCCATTACCCCCTTCAATCGAAATTCTACCATTCGTAACCATCTCGTTGCAACTTCTACCGGACTAAGAACTTCCTTTAGCCACAGATTCTTTGTCTTCCTTGGACCATACTTGTACAACAAGCTCCATAAATTGTTATCCATACATCACTTAAATCGCCGTCTATATAAAACTACTCTCTTAAACTGGCTTCTGACACAATCATACTCACAAACTGAAGCCCTTCTGGAAGTCCCCCAGTAATTTTTGTCTTCACTCTTTATTCTACAGTTACTTAGGCTATGAAATTTTGGTATATACAGGTTTACTAACTTAGGCACATCCCTTCTTCACACATACACAACACACACACCCCCACACCCACACACCCACACCCCACACACGAGCCACACACCCCCACACATATGTACATACACACACACAATCACACCCCCTTTTTTGTCTTCATTATTTTAGTTTACTCACCTATTTTTTGACAATGTATACGCGCCATTGCACTTTTTTTGCTAGTTTTATAATTAATGCGATATGTGGTGGAGGCCTGGTGTCCTGTAACACAGGTGTTATTTACCTACCTCAGGCACCAGCGATCCACAACCTAAGTTGTAACTTATTAGCATAATTATATGTATCATTTATTTTTGTTCTTTACTTGGTTTGTGGTGAGAAATAAACGATTTATTATTATTATTATTATTACCTACATGGGTCGCGCTTATGTGAAGTTTATATTTTTAATAAAGTCGACCAAGGTACGAGACTACGACCCTGCAATACCAAGTTCGACTTGTCCAATCACTATGTGACCCTTTCTTTAATAATGATTGTTTTATTATAATTAGCATTCCTTAGAACACGGCTGCCTGTATGTATAACTTTTATTTTTCTGTTTTGACACTTGAATATTGGCGTAGTTAGACCTAAAGGGGGTATCCCGACTGCTGTGATGCTCCAAAAGAGGGTTTTGCTGTTTCTCTCCTCCCTCTCGGTCTCTATTCGAAAATAATCTTGAAGAGAAGAAGTTCTCTTCTTCTCTTCAAGATTATTTTGCCCCCGTGCCCCCAAGCTTCTGCTTGGGGGCACGGTATCATTGAAAAGCCAAAAATAGAATTATAATCAAATTAAAAGTATTGTAGATTGCCTAACCCTTGAGTCCTATAAAGACCGCTTTCGGAAATGAAACTATTGCGAGTTTTAATTCGACGTCAACGTCATGTATCCCACTCACAACAACACACTCACTGACACTACGTTGTTGAGTTTTCAGTGTGGTTCCGTATAGTTCTTGTCTAGAGAGCTACAAGCATTAGGTACAAGGAAACAAGGATCTTTAAAGAAGATTTACATTTAAAGGGTGATGTTAGTTTATTAAATTGATGAAAATTGTAAAAAACCACAGATAAACATGAACCTTTATTGATGTCGGTTAAACAAAAACAGACGAGGTCCAGCTGCGAGAGCCCCAGTTAATGCTGCTGAAAGCTCACATTGTTTCAGTTACAGTAGGTACTACACAGGGAACCCTTTAGTCAGCTGTTATACGTCCCACGGTTCTTTCTTATCGAATGAGGACAAACATTGTATTTAATAACGTACATTTTATTAATTTTGCATGCCTAATACCCTCAGGTACCCAATAATAGCAGCCAATAGCAACAGGTATCGATCTTTGTCCTCATCAATTATTATCTGCTTATGGGCTTATCAATCTCTCATTATAATGTATGGTGTATTACCTAGGTATAGCCATTTATCGTCAACACGAAATTTGAGTGATTATATTGACTTTATCTCTATGCGTAGGCACTTAGCCTTTAGGTACCACATGGCTTTATTTTCGCAGGAGGATTAGGTTACCTTCTTCCACGACCTACGATTGTTCGATATAACTCGACCCACAAGATTTTAATGACGGATATCGGTTACCTCAGGACGATCTTCGGTTCAGCAGTGCAGCTCTTGTTTATATTTTGTATCCATCAATCGATTATTTATTTGTCAACATCTTCTGTTACTATCATACTTACATACCTATAACGTTCGCGTGATAAGTATCAGGCTTTTAGAGGGAATTATTTAACTGTTCGTTTAAAAACTTATTAGCCTTCCAATGATGGACATATTTTTAAATTAAGGGACCTTTAACAGCTTTTTGCGCTTTAAATGAGGCAGACAGTTTTTTTAAATAATTAGGCCATTTTTTTTAAGTTCTAGCCTTTTCTTTCGGTTGATCGCAGTAACTACGCTAGGGTACCCCACAGTTGCAACTAACCATGCGCAAGCCGAATTGGTCGCAGTGACTAAGCTAGGGCACCCCGATAAAATGGATTAGGGTAAGTTAGAACTGCGACCAAGCCACATCCAAGTTAGCCGCAGTTACTGAGAAACTTGGCTATTAAGTATTTTTAGGATCCCAAAATAGGACTTAGGTATTAGACGTACCCAAAAAGACGCGCAATCATTATATGAGAAGGTTCAATAATATTTTTAGGAAAGCAAAAAGTTGGCATTTAGTGTCGGGTAGGTGATGGGGTTAAGTCATATACTTAACCCGATCTCGTCGTTTCTAACTTCTATTAGGTAATTAGGTATTATGAGCATGAGTGATTTACCTCATTTATGTGACCCCAGGTATAAACAATACAATAACAAATACACAAAAGTAGATCTAGCGACATAGTTATATAGCAAAGTGAATAGGTATGAGATCCATATAGTCCTTTTTTGACCTTTGTTCGAGGTTTGGAAGACGGAATCCTAAAGAAGCTGACTGAATTGGCACACATTTTAAGTGATCTCTTGATCTTTTTCCGAGAAAACAGTAGGCGTTGAAGCATGCTCTTGTAGACTTCTTGGTATTAATAAGATGAGACAACTGTCGCACAATTATATTCACGGATCAATGAGCTGTCACTTTAGATTTGATAAAGCTATGTAGCTACAGAATAAAGTTATTTAATTAAATTACAATTATGTGGAAGGTAAAGAGCTTTTGTCTGAAACGGCGCGGGTGTGTAGCATTATGTCTTCTCAGAGCCGTGCGAATATAAAGGGCGCGGGTCTGTAGCATTATGTCTTCTCAGAGCCGTGCGAATATAAACGGCGCGGGTCTGTAGCATTATGTCTTCTCAGAGCCGTGCGAATATAAACGGCACGGGTCTGTAGCATTATGTCTTCTCAGAGCCGTGCGAATATAAACGGCACGGGTCTGTAGCATTATGTCTTCTCAGAGCCGTGAGAATATAAACGGCGCGGGTCTGTAGCATTATGTCTTCTCAGAGCCGTACGAATATAAGCGGCGCGGGTCTGTAGCATTATGTCTTCTCAGAGCCGTGCGAATATAAAACTGCGACCGGAGCAAAGCCTAAAGCCCCTCCACAAGTTGATTTTTTAGACACTGTCATTTTTAGGTGCTTTTTATTTTAATTTTGACGTAAATTCCTTTCTTTACTAGGTGATTGTGCTCCTATAAACCTAGCTAAGCTGTTTACATAATAATCTTTTTTGACACTTGACCAGTGGCGTAGCTATATCAAAATTTGTTGGGAGCCCTTTTTACCCTACTATCTACTGTGAAGCTCCGAAAAAGAGAGTTTTGCTTATTTATAAAATAAATAAACTAGCATACCGACTTGGAAGGGCCAGTCTGTCAATGCCGTCATTGTTATTTTACTAAAGGTATCAAGAGCGAGCGAAGCGAGCTCCAAATTTAGAGTATTCTGCCTCGGATCCGGTTTTATCAAAGCGCTAGCGAAGCGAGCCCGACAATTGGAGCATTTTGAACCGGGATAAGTTTTCTAAAAATGCTTGGCTTACTGCTGGTCTTGCTCCACAGGCACTTGGGCTCACTGGTTGATCACAATTTCAATATTTGGAAGAGATGCTTACCCTTTTGTTTTTTTTTGTGTTTCTGACATTACGAACTTAATGTTTATTTTATTCAATCAAGATTTAATTCTTAATACTTCAATATTAAATACCTCTTCCTGATTGGTAGTAGTTTTTTTTTCTCATCTCCTATATAAATTACAAACTATACTTAGTTTTGTATAATTTTGAAGCATTTTTTAAACTTTGTAAATGTAAGAACCATGGATCCGTTTTTATATGATATTTTGATGTTGACTTGAAAGAGCATGGCAGTTGAGATTACGTCATGCTCACTTACCTAAATGTCTCACTGGTGGTGGCGCGTGTGTTGGATCATTCGGTTCCCTACCAAATGGTTGAGCTGGGTGGTGCGTCATGTCCACGCGTCATGTTCGTGAACGGGCGCCGTCGGTTGAGACCAGGGCTTATTTTAAATTATATATTTTAAATTGTTTCTTTTTTACATTGTTCCCACATATAGAAGCAAGAAGAATAATGTACCCAGGATTTTGTAATAATATCTTGATTTAAAAGAGTGCCCGTGGAGTTTCTTGCCCGTTCTTCTCCATAGAGATCTACGCTTTGGAATGGGCAACTGGCTTCAAGTTTCTGACTAACTGACCGACTATTTAATTGGCAATTCAAAAGTGCCTGTAAATAGTTTAATTGAATTACATGATTTGAGTTTGAGTTTATGCACCTAAACGATTTTGATTTAATAATAAGTAATTACGTTCCCGGCCGAGTCACCGAGATACAACACTGACGTGCAGTTCAGTAAACCGCAGATTATGCTGTCAACTCGTTCTGCAAATACCAGCATCGCCTGTACCACTGAGGCCAGTTTCTCTCGTATTACGGCATAGAAATCTTTATACCAGAGGCATTACAGAATTTGGGAAAGCTCAGCAGCGCTCTGAACGCGTTATTGTACTGGATACGCATCGCATTATAACGGCTTTCTGAGTAAAGATGACCAAAAGGCTGCTGGTGTAAAAAGTGTGACAGAAGGCCTTGAATAACGTGACTTTAACATCCACTTAGTAAACCTGCGAGTCATCAGGTTACCCCTTACGGCTAACGGCTAACGCCCTGCGTTCTCTTTCAATATCCATATCATCTCTCAAATCTTCTGTGACTATGATATGTCCTAAATATTTAATGTATTTGACTCTTGTTAAGGCTGAACCCCCCCGCATCACCAGGGTAATAAAATGTGGGGTGTTTTTCCCAACAAAGACCAGCAGTTCACTCTTAACAGAGTTATACCTCTTTAGCTATAGCCAATTACTTTACTCTTTGGCTATAGCTATATCATAGGTATACTTATATACCGGTCACTAACGACCCGAATGTCATTGTGCGGGCGCAGTAGCGCCACTGCTGTACTACTTCAGTCAGTATCTACTACTTGGTCCAGTTTCAGTTAGTCTTCACAGGTTTATAGTTGTTTTCTAGATTAAGATTTGTATCATCGAAACTAGTGAAATAAGTAGGTATATCGATTTTAAGGTCAGGATAATACAGAATCTTTTGACTCTCGAATTACGTCGCAGTGAGACCCTGTTTTTTTGTGTGTACAATCTGTTCACAGCTATTTTATCTCTGATAGCAGCAACCTAACAGCAACCTTATCTAACCATATTATAGATCACAATGATTTTGATACACTTGTCAGAGGCAGCAACCCAACAGCAACATTATTAGAATGAGAATAAAGATCTTTGTCATTAGAAAAGTGATGCAAAATCAGAGGTAAAATAACTGTGAAAGGACTGTATTGGCGGCTTTAGTTCCGATTTTTGTCACACGGAAAAAAACCTTGTAGCGCTATACAGCAGAAGGCCAATTTATTCTCGTTTTTTTTTTTTTCCTTTCGCCCTACTCTGGCAGGCAAGGTCTTGGACCATACTGCCTCGTTTTCAGATAATCTAGTCGCAGTCTCATCTCGGTGACAAACAAATGTCAAAATGTAGGGAAATTAGAAGTATTTTTGAGACTGAGATCCAGACTGTGAACGTTCATAAAATTACGAGAATTGCCCGTCTGATCAACGCTAAAACGCTTTTTTAACAGAAATTGCGTTCCATTTGACGTATCTCGTTTAGTTTTCACATAAACTAAATAATATAAATATTCAAAGACCGTTTAGTTTGTGCAGCAAACAAACTAAACGGTCTTTGGCTGTCAGACTCAGCTGTCTGTCACTGTCTAAGTATCAGATCAGTGTCATTCTTCTGATACTGCAGGCAGTGTTTCGTGTTCAGTTTCAAATATTTATTAATTGTGACTAAAATCAACATGACACCGGAGGAAACTATAGAGAGGTTTAAGCTTCTGGGCTTAAATGAACAAAAAGCAAAGGAAACATTGAAAAACGCTAATGTCACCAAGTTTCTACTTGCCGCTTTAAATGAGGTTAGAACTTTCAAAATTCTCCTATTACTCAGTTTTTTTAATAATACGTGTGCGAAGTATAATAATTAAAAGTACAAATATATAAATATAACTATATTTTTGTTGTTTCCTTAGGTAGACGTAGCAAAACTGCCAACTGGCGCCGGTATGTTGATATACCATCTGGCAACAAAGATCAAGCCACAGATCGCTGCCAAACTTTCGTTTGTATGCGATTTCATAGCCAAGGGCAAACTTGACTCGACTCTAAGAGTAGATGCGGCTTTGGAGTATCTGATCAGTCATGTGAATGAAGCCAATGTAGATACTGATTCATTTGAGAAAGCTTGCGGGGTTGGTGTTATTGTGACACCGGAGCAAGTTGAGCAGGCCGTGGAGAAACATATGGCCCAGTACAAGGCAGAATTGTTAGAGAAGAGATACAGGTTTAACGCTGGTAATGTCATGCAAGCAGTGCGAGCAGACCTACCCTGGGCTGATGGCAAAGCTATCAAGAATGAAGTTGATGTTCAGGTGAGAATTAAATATTACAACCACAACTAACATTTTTGATTTTATAAGTAATAATTAAACTTCCCCCGAGCCCGCGCATCCTCTTTCCAGTTTTGAAGGAAACTATCCAGCTTGTTCCACCATTGAACTTTATGCAACAATTTATTATAATGTCCTATTTGTGTTGTTTTCTCAAGATTTTAGATCTATTGGGACCTAAAACAGAAGCTGACTTAGCACCTCCACCAAAAGCTGAAAAAAAACCTAAAGGTGATGCAGGAAAGAAAGCAAAGAAACATGATGACAAAGGTAAATAATTATGAATTAAAAAGTTTTTACTTGAGATTTTGTACAGATCTTATCTGTTTATTTATTTATTTACCCATTTATGTACACACATATATAAACAGACAAGAAGAAAAGAACAGAAAAATAGGTACAACAGTGATGCTTATTTCTAAAGAAATCTCTTCCAGGATACCTGCGATAGGAAAGTAGATAAAGAGATGTAGACAGCGTGTGTAAGAGTAAAAGAGACCTGTCTATTCGTACTTTTCTCATTTAATAGTATTGGGTCTGTTTTCAGCTAACAGCCAGTAATTAGGTACTATGTGAATAAGATTCAACACTGATATTTCCATTACTTTATGATTTCAGCATTAAAACCATCTGAAAAGGCAGAATCTCCTGATGAAATTGGTGGTGCTTCATCTATATCAGAGTTGATGAAAAAGTTGCCTTTCCATGCTCCTGGAGAGAACTTCAAGTCTGATGGCTATGTAGTCACAAATGATACGAAACGGTTACTTGAAGAGCATGTTCAAATAACTGGTGGGAAAGTGAGAACTAGGTTTCCTCCTGAACCCAATGGTATTTTGCATATAGGACATGCAAAAGCTATTAATATTAACTTTGGGTATGCTGCGGCTCATGATGGAATCTGCTTCTTAAGATATGATGATACCAACCCAGAGAAAGAGGAAGAAAAGTTCTTTGTGGGTATCAAAGATATGGTGGAGTGGTTAGGTGAGTCACAAATCTACATATAAAATACAAATATTATGTATGTTGCCCTGGCCTGCTTGCATACTTTAGTATAATTGGTGAAATGCAACATACATGCATTGCAATTTAAACCTTATGTCACACATCACATTAGCCTACGGCAGGGCAGTCCGCTGCTGGACACAGGCCTCGCCTATTGTAGGTACACTATTCAACCGATTTTCGGCAACTCTCATCCAGCTACTACTAGCCAACCTGCAGAGATCGTTGCTCCACCTAGCCTGTGGGTGAACCTTACGTTTCCCATAAACTTATGTCAATGTTCATAAAATTCACATAACACGCACTTGTGATTTGCACCAACTAAACAAACAATTTTTTAGAATTATTATAATATTAACCAGAAAAAATTTCTCATAAACTGTAATGATCTTTCCAGGTTACACACCATACCAAATCACTCATTCATCAGATTATTTCGACCAGCTGTATGAATGGGCAGTTCAGTTGATCAGCAAGGATCTTGCGTATGTGTGTCATCAGAAGTCTGAAGAAATCAAGGGTTTCAATCCACCACCATCACCATGGAGGACTAGGCCAGTTGAAGAAAGCTTACAACTGTTTGAGGTACCAGCTTTATTTTTCAAATGTGTTTTTTTTAATTTAAATGTGGTTTATTCAAGACAAACCATATGTTTGAGATCATAATAACTATAAATAACAATGATTGCCAAATGTGAATTAGATTCTATAATGAGCTTGAATAAGGCAGAGCAGGTACATAGTACATTATCTGCCCTCACAGATTTAGACTAGACTTAGATTTATAATTAATTCAAAAATTAAAATCTATTTCCAGGACATGAAAAATGGTAAAATCGATGAAGGAGATGCTACCCTACGAATGAAGATTACTCTTGAGGAAGGCAAACAAGACCCAGTTGCTTACAGGATCCGGTTCAAGCCCCACCACCGCACTGGCAACAAGTGGTGCATCTACCCTACCTATGATTACACTCACTGTCTGTGTGATAGTATAGAGCACGTCACTCATTCATTGTGTACCAAGGAGTTTCAATCTAGAAGGTTGGTAATGATATGCTGTTTATTTATCTGTCAGCCCAGGCGTATGGGTGTTTTTTTAATTTGCACTGGATTTTGAACTCTAGTTGTTGAGCTGAGCATTGAGAATCTTAACAAAGCGCATCTCAGCGCAGTAAAAAAAATACACTGTTGGATTTTCAACTCTCGGTGCTGAGCAGTGCGTTAAAAATTCGGTACGAGATGAAAAACGCCGCATAAAAAAATTGTGCGTTAGTTGTGTACAGTTTGGAGGGACCTTCGCCTATTTATTACTGGAGCATAACTGAACTGCAACCAAAGAAAATACAGCTATGCATTTTCGATTGTACAATTTGAACAGCTACGCGTAAAAGTTGAACGCATTTAAAACGCGATAATAATTTATGGATAGCTCAAGTCAGCTTCATCGTATTGATAAAACACCATCTAACTTGTAATCCTCTCCTTTCAGGTCGTCATACTACTGGCTATGCAATGCGCTCGGCATCTACTGCCCTGTACAATGGGAGTACGGGCGCCTCAACGTTAACTACACGGTTGTGTCTAAGAGGAAAATAGCGAAACTCATTGATGAAGGAATTGTTAACGGTAAGTCACTAACGACTTAGGGTAAGGCTGAGAGGTCCCCTACCTACCTTCAGGTGATTGAAATTGTGGCTTTTACGAGCAGTCGTGTTAGGGTGAACGGCTTCGTTCACGCTAACCTTCTGCTGTCACCAATAGAGCCTACAGCACTCTAAAAAAAGCTTTGCTAGCACAGACAACACTTCTGCTAACATAGACAGATCTTCCGCAGTCCGGTTGACTAGGTCCCATTGTTATTTAAATTAAGCCTAATTGCGAATTAAGTTGAAGTAACAATAAAAGTCGCGCTACCATCTAAACAGTGTTAAGATGGTGCAAGTCATCTGTTGCTTGCAGGCTATTGCAAACTTATATCGTGTAAATGGGACTTTAGCAATTTAGGTCCGCTTGCACCATAATTCACTAAATACGTTTAGCGCTAAACAAATTTAAAACATCACTCTGTTTCTATAATCTTCGATTGACAGAGACAGAATGATGTTTAAATTCGTTTCATGTTAAACCAACAAGCAAAATGGAGTATGGAGCATACTTGGCTTTTATTGAAACTTAAAAAAGTTAGCTACAATATAATATTACTATTACGAGCTTCGGGTTCGTGACAATAAAAACTGCCGATAAAAATTACCAAAAACTACACTTTAATTAAACAACACTTATAACAACTCTAACACACTAATTATAAAACACAATCGCTCTTAAATCGCACTTGAAGATCGCATTCGATGTATTCGCTTCTATCGCAGAACCAAGTCTGATTGGTCGCGGCTAGTCCCGGCCTTATATAGTGCCGCAGATAATTCCAGAACCTTCTATTGTAGAAACATCTAGAATGTTCGAACACATACCGGCCCCAACTGACCAGATGTCGACAGTTCTAGTGAGTTCCAGCACCGACATCTCTACTCGATAATAGATGGCGCCAGTGACTCTATTAGTTCAGCTCTTCGACAATAGATGGCACAAGTGACTATTAGTTCAGCTACTCGAAACTAGATGGCGCTAGTGGTAACTAATGTCACCATGTATCAGGCATTAATTGTGGCGCGCAACACTGCCCCCTCCTAAGACATGCTCGTCCCGAGCATTATCGGCTCCATAATAACGCGCCAATCGATCCACATGAACGATCTTAGGAGTACCTCTTGCACCTTTCTGTATCCGGTAGGTTACGTCATTGATCTTTGTCACAATCCGGTACGGTCCATCCCATTTCGCTTGAAGCTTAGGAGATTTCCCCTTGCTGCGGACTGGATTGTGCAACCACACTAGTGAACCTTCGTCGAACCCTTTACTGTTCATTTTGCGGTCATAACGGGTTTTCATCTTTTCAGATATTTGCTGGCCCGATTGTCTGACGTGCTCATAAATGTCATTCATTTTGTTCCGCAAATTATTCGCATAATCGGTTATACTGCGTGGGGCATCAGGTGGTATTCCGGTGATCAGGTCTGCAGGCAGCCGTAATTCTCTTCCAAAGTTTGCGAAAGCTGGTGTCACTGATGTACTTTCGTGAACAGCGCTTCGATATGACAACAAAAACGGTTGTATGTGCTTGTCCCAATCTCGTTGCCGATTTTCCACAACTTTTGCTAGGTACCGTTCCAGTGTCTGATTAAATCGTTCCACCATTCCATCCGATTGTGGGTGGTAAGAAGTTGTTCTTGTTTTATGAGTACCCATAACTCGACAAGTTTCCTGGAATATTTGGGACTCAAAATTCCTTCCTTGATCACTGTGAATCTCTAAAGGTACTCCAAACCGACAGAAGACTTCATAAACTAATTTATCTGCAACTGTCGAAGCTTCTTGATTTGGAATGGCGAATACTTCCGGCCACTTAGTGAAGTAATCCATCACAACCATGAAATACTTGTTACCACTTTCACTTTCCGGAAACGGCCCCGCAACGTCAAGGGCTATCCTCTCCCATGGTGCGCCAACATTGTACAATTTTAATGCACCTCTACTACGAGTCTGAGGTCCCTTTACAGCTGCACAACTTGTACATTTGCGACACCAGTCCTCGACATCGTCTCGACAGTGGACCCAGTAAAACCGTTCTCGTATCTTCAGGAGAGTCCGTTTTACTCCCAGATGACCTCCTGAACAACCATTATGGTACAGCTGTAGAACATCCGGTACTTGAGCTTTAGGGACAACCATTTGCAAATGACAGCTGTCTCCCCGAGCATTTTCCCATTTACGGCACAGGACTCCATCCTGAATCACCAAGCTATCCCATTGGGCCCAATAGCTTTTTGTGATCGAACTCATTGCTGAGACGTCGCTCCACCTGGGCTTAGGAGCTCTGGCCTTCATCCACTCGAGAATCGGCTTGATGTCCGAATCTTCCTGCTGTGCACGTTGTAGGCTTTCCTTCCACTCGTTGCTGAGGTCTGTCTTGAGCATCCTCACAGGTACGACTTCTTTACTTTCTTGCCTAGTACAATGCTTGCAGTCTTCAGGACAAGGTCTTCTTGACAATGCATCTGCGTTGCCATGAGATTTTCCGCTGCGATGTTCGACCACGAAGTCGTATTCCTGCAATAGTTCAATCCATCTCGCAACTTGACCTTCTGGATTTTTGAACTGCAATAGCCATTTCAGTGCAACATGGTCAGTTCGTATGTGGAATTTCCGCCCCAGAAGATATTTGCTAAAGTGTTGCAATGACTTTACCACAGCAAGCAGTTCCCGCCTCGTAACACAATAGTTCCTTTCAGGTTTCGACAATGACTTGCTGAAGTACGCTATCACAAATTCATGATCGCCATTCCGCTGGGACAACACACCGCCAAGTCCTATGTCGCTTGCGTCTGTATCAACTATAAATTCCTTGCCCGCATCAGGGTACCCCAAAATAGGTGTTTTGCACAGACGGTCCTTTAGCTCCTGGAATGCGATGTCACAACTTCCATCCCAGCAGAAATGTCGCTTCTCCTCGGTTAGCCTATGCAGGGGTTTGGCTATATCTGCAAAGTTCTTGACAAATCGCCGATAATAGGAGCACAAACCCAGAAATGCCCTGACCTGCGTCTTGTCTTTTGGAATTGGCCAATCCTTGACAGCGGCGATTTTCTCTGGATCCGTACGGATACCTTCTTCAGACACTACATATCCCAAAAAGCTAACTTGTCGTTTGAATAGTGAACACTTCTTCGGACTTAACTTGAGGTTGGCACTCTGGATCTTCATGAGCACGCGTTCCAGGTTTTGAAGATGTTCTTCAAACGTACGGCCTACGATGATGATGTCATCCAAGTAGACCAGGCAAGCATCGCCAATAAGCCCGGTAAGTACAAGTTCCATCAACCTTTCAAACGTTGCCGGAGCATTGCATAATCCTAACGGCATAACTTTAAATTGCCACAGACCCTTTCCTGTCGAGAATGCAGTTTTCTCCTTGTCCTTAGGATCAATTTCAACTTGCCAGTAGCCACTTTTCAGGTCCAGCGTGCTAAACCACTTTACTCCAGTAAGCATGTCCAGCGTGTCATCAATTCTTGGCAAAGGATAGCTGTCCTTCTTCGTGACGTCGTTTAGACGACGATAGTCAACACAAAACCTCATGCTGCCGTCCTTCTTTCTTACCAGCACTACAGGTGAACACCATGGACTAGATGAAGGTTCAATAACACCATCCTTCACCATTCCCTCAATCATGGTTTCCACTTCCTTTTCGCGTGCTACCGGCAATCTCCTTGGCCGCTGACGGATAGGCAATTCTTCTCCTGTGTTTATTTTGTGTTGAACTAAGCCAGTCCTCCCGATGTCAGCATCGTTTGACGAAAAAACATCGGCATACTTAAGTAACATTTTCTTCGCCTTGACCATTTCATTTTGGGACAGAGCGCTGCGGCAGTCTTCTAAAAGTGTGGTCACTCTCGTTTGTGCATCCTTGCTGAGGGTCCCAGTCGATAGATATTGGCATCGACGCAACCAATCCACTTCCTCGCAAGTACCAACTAGTGTGCCTTTTTCTATAACCTGTTCCTGATCACAAAGGTTCAGCACACGTACCCCTGAGATGTCGGTGGTTCTGACCAAAGTTCGTGCCACTTTCCATGGAAGGTCATTGTCTACCCTTTCCACGAGTACACAACGATGAATTTGCCCAGGATTCCGAGGAAGGCTAACCGGCACAAACGTTTCCGACAATTTCGCAACAATTCTTCCTCATAAAGTCAAGGCCCAGGATGCAATCGTCCATTATATCAGCCACGATGACATTATGCAGGTAGATTCTGTTGCCTAGCTTCAACCCCATCTTCTTCTCTCCATGGACGGGTATGCGCTGACCGGTGGCTGTTACCAAATTAATGTGTTCCCGGTTGTATGCGGAGTCCCCAAGGGACCGTCTTATGAGTTGGGAACTGACAACCGTTCGAGAGGCTCCAGTGTCTATGGTCAGCTTACACGGCGTTCCGTTGACCTCGCCCTTGATGATTAGGCTGTTCCCGTCTTGGGTTTGTGTGATCGAAACCCTTGGGGCTCTTTGAACATCAGCCAGCACCCGCCCCGCAGTCCTGGCTATTACTCGTTTCCCTGCTGCTGGTGCTGGGCGGTGCTGTTAGCTGCACTGCCCTCTGGAGATCGGCCGTCTTCACTTTCTGCAGTTCGCTTGGAGCAACTGGATCGAAGGTGGCCCCTTTCCCCACAGCCGTAGCACCTAGGGCTGTATCCTTTATTGCGGTCGCGAACTGTAGCCGCTGCAACCTCCCTGACGCGATGGGAACGATGATCCTGCCGCACAGCTTCCACCTCCAGTGCATGGGCCAAGGCGTCTTTAAGCGTCCCGTGGTGCCCGAGCCTCACAGCAGCTCTAACTTCAAGGTCACGGATGCCGTCGATGAATGCCTGCACCAGGTTCCCATCAATGAGCGCAGGTACGGACTGGTAAGCTTTACGCACCAGCTTCTCCACTTCAAGGGCCCACTGCTGCAGGTTTTCATTACTGCGTTGCACGCGATCCTTGAGCTGCGCACGAAACACGTGTTCCAGGTGAGCGTCGCCATACCGAGCCTCCAATGCCTCAAGGAGCTGCTCGTAAGTCACTTCCTTACCGAGAGCTTCCAGAACAGTTAAGGCCTGGTCGCGCAGGCCTAGGGTGAGGGCAGTCATGGCCTGACTTTTATTCCAACCGTTCGCCTTCATGACAGCCTCAAACTGGATTTTGTAGGCCGACCAGGAAGAAGTTCCGTCGAACGGTGGCACTTTGAATCCACGTAGCGAAGGTGTTGTAGCTACGGGAGCTGCGATTCCATCCCCAAGCTTAAGGTAATCCAGCGTTTTCTTTACGTCAGCCATCACGGTTTTTTTTACGTCAGCCACCACGTTGTCAACCCGATTATTCACTTGGTCGATCCGGATTTCAGCTTCCGACAGGCGGTTGTCATATTGAGCAACCTTATCCTTCACCTCCTTCATGTCTTTGCCAAAAGTAGCGTGAAGGTCCTTAATAAGGAGCATCTGCTCTTCCTGGCAGCGCGCTTGCTTCTCCTGGCGGCGCGCTTGCTCCTCCTTATCATGTTGGAGCTGTTCTTCCAACCGACGAGCCTGTTTCTCCTGTCGACGAGCCTGTTCCTCCTGTCGGCGAGCCTGTTCCTCTCTGTCACGCAGCAGCTGTTCTTCCAACCGACGGGCCTGTTCCTCCTTGTCCCGCTGGAGCTGTTCTTCCAACCGACGAGCCTGTTCCTCCTGCCGGCGAGCCTGTTCCTCCTGTCGGCGAGCCTGTTCCTCCTGTCGGCGAGCCTGTTCCTCCTTATCCCGCTGGAGCTGTTCTTCCAACCGACGAGCCTGTTCCTCCTGTCGGCGGGACTGCTCCTGCAGCATCATCATCAGGGCAGCAAAGTCTGGTGCTGCTGATGCTGGGGCTGCTGCGGAAGGGTCTGCCTCCGTGGTTGGTAGCTGGCCCTCCGACCTCTGCGGCATAGCTCCACCAAAACGTCTCTGGTCCGTCTCCTGTTGGCGTTGACTCCGGGTACGGATACCCTCCGTGTCGTCTTTGGGTAAAATCGGCATGATTTTAATCCCACTTCTGACACCAATTATTACGAGCTTCGGGTTCGTGACAATAAAAACTGCCGATAAAAATTACCAAAAACTACACTTTAATTAAACAACACTTATAACAACTCTAACACACTAATTATAAAACACAATCGCTCTTAAATCGCACTTGAAGATCGCATTCGATGTATTCGCTTCTATCGCAGAACCAAGTCTGATTGGTCGCGGCTAGTCCCGGCCTTATATAGTGCCGCAGATAATTCCAGAACCTTCTATTGTAGAAACATCTAGAATGTTCGAACACATACCGGCCCCAACTGACCAGATGTCGACAGTTCTAGTAAGTTCCAGCACCGACATCTCTACTCGATAATAGATGGCGCCAGTGACTCTATTAGTTCAGCTATTCGACAATAGATGGCACAAGTGACTATTAGTTCAGCTACTCGAAACTAGATGGCGCTAGTGGTAACTAATGTCACCATGTATCAGGCATTAATTGTGGCGCGCAACATTACTAACGAGAAATCGTATTATGGTAAATCATAAAAGTCGGCCCGAACTGAGTTATATCAGTTTCTGAGTTTAAACAGAATTATTCTTGCGATTGCACACCAGCGCTAAATCCTGACCGACGCATTGTTCTTGTCTTCTAACTGTTGAATATGTTACTTTATGCAGACTGGGACGACCCAAGGCTGTACACATTGACGTCGCTACGTCGCCGCGGCGTGCCAGCCTCAGCCGTCAACTCGTTCTGCGCAGCGTTGGGCGTCACGGGAGCTGTGGGAGCCGTGGATCCCGCCATGTTGGACGCCAGCATTAGGGACGTACTCAATAACACTGCGCCAAGGTAATTCATTTATCTTGGACCTTATTGACATCGGTGAAGAAAAAACATCGTGAGGAAACCTGGACTCGAAAGTTAATATAAATCTAAAATCGCCAACCCGTCTTGAGCAAGCGTAGTGATTAATGCTCGTGCCCTCTCTGCATGAGAAGAGACCTTTGCCTTGTAGTGGGACAGTAACAGTCAGCTGAGTAATAGCGTAATACACATAAAATTACAATCAACCGCAATGACTTTCATTTTGACAGATCCGCCTCGTTTACTGCGGTATTTACGTTGTCGAGCAGATGAATTTTTCAAACCTATGAAGCAATGCAGGTTAAAATGAAAGGCATTGCGGTCGATTACCATTTTGTGTGTGTTACGCAATTATCCCTCTATGTTATTCGATCGATTTCCTACGAAATCTATGCAGATAGTTTTTTGCAATTTCTGACTTTTTTAGTACTCGCCCCTCAGTTACCAATATAGTTTTCCATTATATAGATCCTTATAAGAAACAGGATCAATTGTCATCAAAAAAGTTTTTTTGAAACCTGATGAAAACGTTTTAAAAATAGTCATGGACAGTCACTTAAGGCTGTTTTCTTGTAGCGGCAACGGTTAAAGTAACTATCCTTACTGCCCCCATCTCAAAAATCCTTCCTGCGTAAAGCTTCGAATTTGACCGCCGCAAAAAAGGCACCAGTATTGGCCATTGGGCCTTTTACACCAATCAACATAATAAATATATTATTATCTCTTTTATTTACAATACATATAAATTACACGATTAAACATTTAAATATAAAAAAATATTATTATCCTATTTATGATACACGCGAATGGACTGCCAACTGAAAAAACTTCATTACCCTTCACGTTTATGTAGTGGAATTGTGTGTTCGAATCTGACTCGGTTGGGCAGCGTTGGGGAAGCTCCGCAATATCTTCTCGTCCCACATACCGCAGTATCTCGAGACGAAAGTCTTTAACCAGTGCGCGTTGCCAGTGACGACCTATGACACTGAAACGTGGTCGCTATGGACCTTATTAGAAGACTAAAAGTCACCCAAAGGGCAATGGAGAGGGCTATGCTTTTTTTTTTTTTTGAGGATGTGAAATCATCAAATGACCCCTCCCGCTCTGGGTGGAGCAGAAGGGAGTGTCAGACTCTTACTGACTAAAACCCACCCGTGTTCCTTCCTTAGCCCTTTATGTACCAGGGCAGCGGTAACCCTTTCGGACGATCCCGCTACCCCGGCAGGCTTCGGCCCTGTCGGGCCCCGTCAACTATGCTGACATCTCTTTGAGGCGCACGTGGAACACATACGCGCCGTCCGGCACGGGCCTGGTCCTGATCGGACGGAGAGCTACCCATTGCTCTCCGCCCGCAGGCCCGCGCCTACGGTGGCCGGGAGTCGTCACGCGGCTCCCGACGCCCGGAGCGTCTCCCTCGGCGGCTGAGGCGTGAGGATCTCTCCCTTGCCCATCCCGCCACCTCCTTCGCATGACTGCTTCGCAGAAGGAGGTGACTGCCTCCCACTCCCTCTCGCCCCGGACCATGGCTTGCACCAGGGCCGGACGCGAGAGGTCGCCGCCGCTGCCGATCGCCTCTACGAGGACACGGCGGTGCTCTGCCCAAGCGGGGCAGACCTCCACCGTATGCTCCACCGTGTCCTCTGGGCGATCCTCGCAGTGATGACACCCGGGCGTCTCCTCCCGCCTGATGATGTGCAGGAACCTCCCGAAACATCCGTGTCCGGAGAGGACCTGCGTCAGGCGGTAGGTGAGAACGCCGTGACGCCTCTCTAGCCACTCCTCAAAGAGGGGTCTTACCGCCGCTATCGTGGCGTGCCCTGCGCTGGGTTGCGATAGTCGCGCCATCCATGCCACCATGAGATCGCGCCGGAGGTCCGTCCGCTCCGCCGCGATTTGCCGCGGGTGCGGAGTTTCCCCCGACGTAGTGCCTCCGCGCGCCAATCATACAGGCGCACGAGGACTATCGCCTCCAGTTCCCATGGCGGCAGTCCGGCAAGGAGGCTTGCTGCCTCGCCCGAGATCGTGCGGTACCCCCGGATAAGCCTTACGGCTACCACCTTTTGGGGCGCGCTATACTTGAAGTTTCGCTGCGTGATCGAATCAGAAATGAAGAGATCCGCAGGAGAACCAAGGTAATCGACATACCCCGAAGAATTGCCAAAACTAAGTGGCTCTTTCGGCTGAAATGATGATGATTGTGTCGTGGTTCATAAAACAAGATTTTATAAATGTGTGACAGACGGACATGACAAGTTATATAACAATCCGCACAAACATCTCGAAATGGAATATAGATGGTCTTATTAGTTCTCGGCCACTTTTAAAGAGGCAATCTTTACATTACTTTGACTTAGTAAATTTCGAAGCACATCATCATTCTCGAATTGGTCGTGGTTTAAAACCTAGCTGCCATACTGTTTTATTGTCGGTACGTCCTTTCAACGTTACGATCTCATAAAAGAGTAGTGACTTTTAAAGACGTCGAATGGATTGTGGTAACCATTTCTGGCTTTGATAAAAACATACTCAGTTTTTCAAATACAATGCATAATAGAAGTAAGTTTAAAGGGCATTAAGTATTCCGCCATTATCCTGACTGATAATGTTATCATGACATGTGAACAGTTTAACATGTATTTTAATTTCAAGGTTACCATTGATAGTAGCTCGACAAGCCCTTAGCTTCAAAGTGATAGATAGCCATCGGATAAGTACTTACATTTTGTTGCACTTTACCATTAATTTCATGTACCTGATAGGCTAGTTGACAGTATGAAAAATACCGTATGAATTGTTTTGTAGAATGGTTCTTAGCTAAATATATCAACACTCAACTTAGTTTTGTAATTAATTTTGTAATTTTAGATTAATTAATATTTGCCTAAAAATAAAGCCATTGGTCACGTGGTCATTGAAAGCGAATCGGAATGCGAAACTTCACTCCTTTTAATTGATTGTGTTTCAAATTGTAAATTGAAACAAATTTTATGTGTCGGAATATTTGTGTTAATATTTCGTTGAAATATTCATATTTTGACATTACTAATTGGTTTATCAAAAACTAACCTATTGGGTGGCAAAAAACCAGACGGTATCAACCTTAAAAACTTATGATAAATGGTCACAGCCGCCAAAGTATGGCCATCTGCAATACTAGAGGCAGACACGTATGTTGCTATACCAGAGACAAAACTGAAACGTCTCACGTTGCTTCAATTACCTGTAATCTTCAAACTGAAGAGCGATGTTGCTTGGCGTCAGAAATACACTTACTTTCCCTAATCCTCACCCGGACGAGCTCTTTCACAAAAAGCTTTTCTAGTATGTACTATGGGCTAACTAAAGTCCAGGGAATTTTGACACAGGTTGTCGTTGTAAACGCACGTTGTCGTGTTCAATAAAATGTTATGTAACATGTAATTGTTTTGAATGCGGGACATTAAAATGTGCGTTTTGTTTCAGAGTAATGGTAGCACTACAGCCGTTAAAGATCACAATCACAAACTTCCCTAGTGACAAACCAATACAAATCACGGTACCAGACTTCCCCAACGAGCCCGACAAAGGATCTCACACAGTAGTACTTAGTAAAGTCCTTTATATTGAGTCCACGGACTTCAAAGAAGAACCCGAGAAAGGATACCGCCGGCTGACCCCGAAACAAACTGTGGGACTAAGACATGCGGGCTACGTCATCAAGGTAACATTATACTAATTGCGTATTACGAGTTAAATGATCAAATATAAGTAAAAATAGACATTTACATAACAAAAGCATCATCTTACTTAATCGTTATATATATCCTTAATACACAAACTTTTGCAAAACAGAAACCTGATAAAAACGAAAGTTTTCAATAGAAATAATACGGCCAAAAATACTCTTGGTAAAACATTTTGTAGCCAAATAAAAGAGGGAAATCTTCGCTAAGATAGTAATAAAAACTTAGCAAAAGACACAGAACGATTATTATTATTAAAAAGGATTACGTTGTGACGCTGACGTGACGTTTTTGGTGTTCGAGCCCTATAATAAACTTTGTCTATTCTTGTTACTCGTCGATTAAGGTACGTTTGCAAACGTTCCTAAACGTCGTCCTAAAGGACGTCCTAAATGGGTAATTGGCACCAAGTCAATTCGGATCGTAATATACGGCTAACTGGTAGTATATCTAGTAATAGGCTCTACTGAAAAAAATAATAATATTAGACTTCCGTCCTGTGTCCAAAAAATTCTTCAAATGAAAAATCTCGGTAAGAGAAAAGACATGACACATTTAGATTCAAAATTCAAAACCAATATGAAGAATAAACCTTTTTGGCTAAAAATGAGGTTGGATTTGGTATAAAAGAAGTTCGTTCATGATAAAATTACATGTAGCATTTGCCAGCGCTGCAATTTTTATGGGCTTTCAATTCTCTTTATTTGTGTAATGGTGGAAAAGGCCATTACCCACAATAGTTTCGCCATTGTTGGTAGGGTTTAGAACCTCCGTAGGTGGGCACTATACTTTCGTGCAATTTGTTTTAAAATCAGGTAAAGGTAAACTTGAGAAAACCGGCGTACCCTAGAACTACATCCCAATCCATCTCACAAAGAGCCAAGCTCCGAGGGAATAGGCTGATTATTTAAATGAACCATATTTAATGTGTTTTGTATATCCAGGTATCTAAAGTAATCAAGGATGCTGCCGGTAAAGTTGTCGAAGTAGAATGCACAGCGGAGACTTCTGAATCAGCAGAGAAGCCCAAGGCTTTCATCCACTGGGTGTCTGACCCTGTCACCATTGAAGTCAGACTATATGAGCCACTGTAAGTATGACCAGAGGATTAGACATACACTGGGTGTCCTAAGACAGCGGTCGCCGCCGCATAATCCCGCCGATAATCTGTTACGCCAGTTTATAAAATGTATTAAAATATGTGGTCCAAACTAAATGAAATATTAACATTATTATTATTAAAACGGCCGTAATGACGGCCTTCTTGAAAAGGAGAAGATAGACGTTCCATCATAGACCTTATCCATCGCTTTCCATCAAGCGTGATCGAGGTCAATTCAGCAATTAAAAAGAAGGACAATACTGTGGTCGACAGTGTCAAAAAACTCTTTCTACAAGGATGGTCGTGATTGCGACAGTTATGTGACGTCCCTCTTAAACCCAAACTTTACATTTTAAAAGCATAAATCGATACCAATATAACAAACGTAACGAACTGTAAATAAAAGATACGGGTAAAGTTCGATCCTCAGTGATACTGATAACAATTAAGTAACTTCTTCGGCAATTAGGTTACGACACTTTTTTGTTCGTTTAGATTCAAACACAAGAACCCAGAAGACCCGAGCGAGGTGCCCGGTGGCTTCGTGTCGGACTGTCGCGATGACACCCTGAAGGTTATGAACGCATTCGCCGACGCGTCCATCAGAGGAGCCAAGGTGTACGACAAGTTCCAGTTTGAAAGGATCGGCTTTTTCTCTGTCGACCCTGATACCACTACCAATCACGTGAGTTTTTTGACCCTTGCTTCTGATGGTCGTAAAAGAGTTGTTTTTGTTTTAAAATTTTCGGTTTTATGCATCGTTGTGCTTTGTTTTCCATTTGTATTTTTTTTGTTTCATTTGCACGTTCAGAAAATACAGTCGATCTTCGCTATTCGTGGATTTGAGAATCAAGATTCATAATTAAGTTTTCTGCCAAACTCCTACGTAGCCGGTCCGCAATTTTATTAAGTATTCGCGTTGGATAATTTTAACCTCACCCCACGAATAGCTAGCACGACAGTATTGATCAGTTTTATTTGACCATTAAAATAGTTGTATCATCAGAAAAACACAAGTCGCTAGTGTTCTAGTAAGTACCTATTTTGGTACCATTGATTTATTAGTTAGAATATTGAAGGTAGAAGATATTATTTCAGGATTCAAGTCTAAAAGTAATTCTTATTTCTTAATTTGCAGATGGTGTTCAACAGAACTGTTTCTCTCAAAGAAGACACAGGAAAATAAACGATTTTGTAATGTAAAATTGTAAAACAATTTCTATTTAATACATTTTTAATTATTTATTACATATTGTGTTTAATTTATTAAAAGAAAAAAGTCAGTATTTAATGTAAAATCTTAAAATTAAGTGAACATCTAACAATCTACAAGTGTCACATAAAATACAATAAATGCCATCAGCTGAAACTACAAGCAACCGTAACCAATACCTTTTGTCTCTATCTAAATCTGTTAGGGCGACATTTCTAATCCGATTCTAGTACATTGAATTTTCCGGTAGAATCAATTCGAAAAGACTCGTTCATTTTCAAAGTTATGGCGCAATGGATTGTCAAGTTGTTCTGAAACTTCAATTACGGGGTTAGTGTAGAGTGGAGTAGGGGGTGGAATGGGTAGCGCGTAGGGCGACGGCGCGGCGCGTATCGAACGTGGGCGGCCGCGCATGCCACTCCATTCGCCTCCGCCATCCCGCGATATGCACTACTACGCGGTTACATCTCGTATTAAAAACCGACACGCACGATATCACGTTATTGCGCGCGACGTGCTTACGATGTAGAAACTATACAACCTCATGTAAATTTAAGGTAAGCCCTAGCTGCATTATAGCACCGTTGCTTTTGTGTTGCAAGTTACGACCCCTATGAGATTCTGTGGTTGCCCTACGATGTTCATTACCACGGGCTGGTGGAAAGTGGTTCAAGTGCGTCATGTTGACGTGTGTGACGTAACCCACAGAAATACAGAAAAATAGGACTATATTTGTGGTTGTGAAAACATTATTTTTGCTTACTGTAGGCACGTAGAGACCCTTTTCACCTTGAGTAATGTATTGCCTTATTTCACATTTTGCTCTGTTCAATTCCTTTAATCTTATTATATTATATTCATGTAACGTTATCGTAGTAAGCCTTTAAAATGGGTGTTTTGGTGCCCTAATGTCACTAAGCCCTGTGTGATACCTCTGTAGGTATAGACGTACCTACAGTCAGCTTCGATTTGAAGGAGCGGTCTTTCTTATACTGCATGTATATAATAATATTGATATGTATCAACCCATAGAGCCCCTTTTATACGAGGACATGTCTACTATTTATTCGTCGAATAGGTACATGATTAGTTTTACTTTAAAGAAAAGTTTATAAACATTTATTCCTCACTAATCGCGTAGGTTATTGTGTGACCTAAAGGTAGGTACGAGTGTATTTATTAGATACCTTCTATACGATTGCCTTCATGGCATGCAAAGCACCTCACCTCAATATGAACGTCTGTAGCCAGGTGGGAATAGATTTGAATGCCTGTTTGTGATGTAGATTAGTTAAACTAAGCAGTTGATATATTCTGTAAATATCTCACCGTGAAAACTTAGGTGAAGTGAGCAGTTATTAGGGGCAATCCCTAAAATCAGCATTGCTATTCTGTAAAAATCTCATCGTGAAAAGTTGAGTGAAGTGAGCTATCTTTCTACCAAATAATGGGGATTACTACTATTGACAGTCCACTTCACGCTCACTTCACCTAAGTTTTCACGGTGAGATATTTACAGAATAGCTCGACTGGTGGAATGACAGCTCACTTCACCAAGTTTTCACGATATGATTTTTACAGAATAGCACTGCAGCTGACAACAACACAAATGCTCATCGGTAAATTCGTACATTTGATCAACGTAAATTCTTGAACCTACATATGTTTTGATAATTCATTCTGAAGCATTTAAATCATTTCATGCAAAGTTAAATGAACTAAAAATCATTTGCTATAACTATATTAAATATATTCGCAGCTCTACGTAGCTACTATTGTTTTTGTCGCGAGCGACTGGAGCTTATCTCGCGTTATCAACTGTAGCAGCATTGGCTTGAAAGCCAAAATGCTGGTGCGATTACATAAATGGAACACACATTTGCATATCTATATTCGTTTTCACATCATCGATTATTTATAACATTGTATGTCCTATGTATGTACAGTTGTGTAAGGAAGATATTATTTATAACATTGTATGTCCTATGTATGTACAGTTGTGTAAGGAAGATATTATTTTTAACATTGTATGTCCTATGTATGTACAGTTGTGTAAGGAAGATATTATTTCTTTGAAAGATCATACTGCTAGCTCCCAAACTTCTATTATATAATAGATGGGTTATGAATAACGTTAGGTATTTTGTTGAAAAGAATCTGTCCCTATTTCGTAGAGACTACCTGCAGGAGGTACACACGTACCTAAACAACCTTTGTAGATACTTACCCTACCCTTTTCAGGCTTTTGAAATGGTGGAGTATCACCGGCATAAAAGTTAAATCTGAAAAGGCTATCCATCATAATTTGATGAAATATTTGTATGAACGGAAGTTAATGCTAGTATATTAGGGTATCTAACTACATATTGACAATAGTTAAGGTAATGTAGGTTTGAGCAGTCAAAAACGAACCCATGGCCATAACATAACTGCTTCAGATTTTAACTTTAAATTAAACTGTTTTACGTTTACCTTCCCCTTTTACAGCCTCGAGTCAGTATTCGACCCAAAAATATTGTAAACTTTCCGAACTTTCCTTGTATGAAGAATTTCAACTCATTCAGACAATATAATAATCAAGAGTGAAAAATCGATCACAAGGTTTAACTTCAACTGTTAGTAAAATTAGCCGGACGTGAACGGGAATAAATGCAGTTGAAAATGGTTCCATTATTCCGTTCTATCTACTTCGCATTCAGACGAGGAGAAGGACTAATAGAGGTCATACTCGGAAAGAATACGCCGTAGCAATTTTCTATTTCGTTCGTAGCAACTATCTATTTCGTAACAACTGTCTATTTCGTAGCAATGTTTTTATCTTTCACGTGGCATTTAAATTGTATATTGTTAGGCTTGTGAGAATACTAAAGAATTCAATTTACCTCAACCGCTATGGCTTCAACATCTTAATAAGAGAAAATTCAATTCATTGTGAGCAATTTGGTTCGTGCTAGGGTTGGTATCACTTCATTATAAATGCTTTTAAGGCGTTCTAGCCTACTGAAAGCCTCGGGAAAGCGAGTATCCTTATCACATGTACCCTAATAATTCACTGAATGGGGATGATTAGGATGTCCCATAGGCAAGATATAGATTAGATCGGTATTAAATTGATGTTACAAATTCTAATGTTATGAAATGTCGGTTCTTCATCTTGTCACGTCTTTCCAGAAAGTATATTTTATCTCAGCAATGACTGGCATGTAATTTAAGCGGGAGTAGTCCTAGCTAAACAACACTTTCATCGGTCCTTTGGCAATATACGACCGAGCGTCACTCGAGAAGCCAATTACAGAGGCGAGTGCCTACAAAAACATTGCCTAAAAAGCCTGCTGATTACTTAGTGGCTTTCAGGCCCATTAGTCTCGTTGCGAAACTCCTTCGTTTTTACTCTGATTTTTCTGGCAAGTAATACCCTGTCAAAAAAAGTTACTAAGACTCCTTTTAAAATGAAGATAGGTGATGATGTGAAGAGGGCTGTTGACTTAACAAGAGTAGGAAAGCCCTACAAAATACATACAAAGCATCCTGTAGATTGCAATTTTTACAAAAATGGCGTCGAAATTTATAGTCAGTTGGAATCGACATGTTTATCTGTCAGCATTAAAAATTGAATACCTAAAAGTGCCAACGCGCAAGTCCCTCTTCTGAAAGGTTCTTAAATGTTTGGATAAAGTGTATGGGTATTACATAACGTATAAAAGCCACATTAAACCCAATTGGTTGAGCATTCCGGCTCAATTTATGACCTTACATAGGAACATCTATTTGATCCGGTATAACCAATATTGAAGCCGCATTTCGATAAAAAATACGACTACGTCTCGTCCGTCCCGAGGGGCTCTCCTTGTCGCGTAAGACGGCCCTTATCGCAAAATGTGGTTTGTATTGTAACTTGTCCTAAACTCTTCGGGGATCAGGGACGTGACGGCTGTAATAATATGGTTGATGGTGAATGTGTCAAATCCAACGTTGAGTTCCAAGTGATGTACTACATCGCGTAAGGGTACAAACAAAAAAAATACCCTTTAATTTAACATCTCAGTGGACCAACACCTATACTTATTCATTAACAAAACTGTTTTAAATTAGGCCTTTATGACGTGATGAGAAGATTTGGGCAGAAGTGATTAATTGCCAGGAACATTACAACAGAAGATAGGCTGTTATTTAACTTTTTAATGCGTTTGTCAAAGCTCTTGATAAACTATTACGCAATTCATCTCATCTGTTCCAGTGACCTAAATCGCAGATTTGTAAAAAGCTATTCTATAGCTAAATCCGAAGAGAGATTTATGGTAGATACGTTCACAATAGTGTCCTAACCATCAAGCTATCAAGATATACAGCGTCTAGTATTGATTTCGTAGTCCCTACAGATAAATAACTTACGTCACTTAGTTGGATTACTTAGAATACTTAGTTCATAGTATTGGTAAACCAATCAGAAACAAGTGTTCGACATTCAAAACCTAACCAGATAAGTAAAGTAAACTAGTTCGAGAAAGTCTGACACAATGTATTGATTTTCGCCAAAGCGTCGGACGAGTGATGCTCTAAAAAATAATCTAGATGCTGAAATATTCCGCTCGTTCGCAGTTACATTCATAGCTATTGGTACAGCAGTTAGAGGAGGGCTTTAGTTTATACATCAATATTAGAAGCATCAATAGATGACAAATGATGATCAATTATATTTATGTCTGTACACATCACTTCACTCGCATATAAAGGTTTAAAAAAAAATTGACATGTAAAAGTATAATTATAAAGATAATAATATATAACTAAAAAATGTTATATATTTTATTTGAATTCCTAATTATTGGTATCTATGTACCGCATCTTCACCCGCGTGTAGGTAGAGATGAAAAATAATCCTTTTTGGTACATTTCACCAACATTGTTTTGCCTGTCTATTGTGAACCAAATGTTGTATAAGTCCTTACTGGCACACTCTTGAAGAGTGTTCTCTTCAAGACTATTCTACTGTGCCAGTTAAACTTAACTGCATAGACATTAATTCGCTTTTACGTTCATTATTAAACAGTCGCTTGGAGTAACTAGTCCTTATTTATGGGAAATTTTACCATCAGCAGTAAATTTTATTATGCGTATGTTATTGTCGCTGTCGCTGATACCCCGTTACAACTTCATCCCACTTTACTCACACTCATTACAGTCAGTCTGTAAACTAATAAGAAAGTAGAGAAAGTTCGTCTTGTGTTTTATCCAATTTATTTCTTACGTACTTAGGTAAATTGTATTTGGCCAAGTTGTATGCCCTTTAAATCTCATTACGTTAGTTAGCAGTTATAAACTTGTATTAGTTTATCCCTAAAGTTTGTTTTAATAGGACGATCAAACAGTTTGCTTAGTCCAAAAAAATATATTGTTCTTTAGTGTGGGAGTTAATCTATTAAACCATGGCGAATGTAAACAGCTGAACTAAGAATGATGTACCTATCTTGATTATGTAAAGGTACAATAATATACAGGGTGGCAGGGACATCGACGCGCAAACTGTAACCATGGATTCAGCACATGAGTTTAGACCCCATAGCGTCGAAATTTGTAGTCGGTTATTAAAAAAAAATATTGCTGTTCCATACATTTTGACCGCGTAGGTATTGCACTTTTCTGTGAATCAGAAGATTTTTTTTTTTGATAACCGACGAAAAATTTCTAGGCTATGGGGTTTAAACTCATGTGCTGAATCCATGGTTACAGTTTGCGCGTCGATGTCCCTGCCACCCAATATTATATGGGGTGTTAGCCATACAATAATAGGTATGTTCGCCCTGATTGCCACGATAGTCCACAATGACGTAACATGATACACAAACGGAGTCACCAATTATCCGAGCTCGTTATGTCGACGCATTAGATGGATTCCCGCTGTTCTATTGTAGTTCACGTGTGAGTTTATCGATCTAATGATCAGTGTGGATTGAAAGACTGCTCAACAAGGCACTTCGAGCATCTTATAAATAACAGATATATTTTACGCGTACCTCTGTCATTTTATGGTGTAGTTCTACCTAAGTCCATATGTAGGTGTGTTATTTTTAAAATAAAATAGAATATTTTTTATTGTAGTTGTTGCTGGTTAACACATACAGTTGGTAATTTTTTTTAAAAAAGTAGCTCTTAAATATACCTATAAAGTGTCCAATATATATAAGAAAATAAATAAAAAGAATATTCTAACATGAAAACAGAAAACTAAACTATGCTATACAAGAACTATTCTAAGAAATGCTGAAAACGATAGAAATACCTACATGGAAAAGCTACACATAGATATGGTAAAAAAGAAAAAAAGTAAAAGTCTATGGCGTCTATTCTTGGGAGTTTATACTTATTAGATTTAGGGCGGATTTTTCCATCACCAGATAACTTTTTTTCGGGGAATAAAATTGACATTTGACAGTTTTTGTATGAAATCTGTCAAAATTTCAAAATTATTCCTAGAATAAAGTTATCAGATGGTTGAACAATCAGCCCCAAGGGCTGATTTTTCGAACGCCAGATAATTTTATCGGAGGAATAATTTTGAATTCTTGACAATTCTTCCATACAAAGACTGTCAGACGTCAATTTTATTCCACGAATAAAAATATCTGTCGGTTGAAAAATCAGTCCTAAGGGCTGATTTTATGAATTTTGTAAGACGTGAACGAATAAGAGGGAACGCTTTATTGCTGCTTAATTTTCATTATAAACATGTTAAAAACATACAAAACCAAAATTGTAGACTGTCAGTAATCAACGTTGTCGAATCTCTGTGTTGCCCGGTTTAAAATGGTTTAGGTAATAAAAATACATTAAATATGATTAAGGTACCCATAAAATAAACATAAAATTCACACAACCGCCGAAAGCTACAGCATGACCTTTGTTACTCAACCCTCAAGCGGATTATCCCCAAATAGACGCAGATAAATTGCCGAGCCGTAACGAATTCAGCGCGTTTGATCAAAATATATGTGCCCTGAAGCATGCCTAATATGAAAAAAAATGTTTATTCTGCACAGGCTGAGTTTACTTCTACATACTATTTCCATAGTTTACTTCTCTTACGTTTACAAAACCAGTTTATTCGAAAGAAGGAAAACATAATTTTATATAATTTTATAAAATTACTTCTGGGTTTCTTTATTAATTTATCAGTTATCACTCAATGTATATTTTATACTAGCACTTACGTTATGTTACGACATAGGTACCTACCATAAATGTTACCAATTTGTAGCGCACCCACTAAACGAACTATAACCCGAATCGAATAGCGATTCCAGCGATTGGGAATAGCTGTGCTGTATTGTTATTCTACGGTACTACTTTCAAGGCTTTATCTGTCCACGCGATAGAATACCCATGTCCTTGATACTCAAATAAATTATTATCTCATATTATGTATTTCCAGCACTAGGTTTGTATATTATTGTTTGCAAATGCTAACCTCAATGTACATACTTGCGTTTTACATAGATAGGATAGTAAAAATGTACTGCAGGAATCTGCAGGATATATTATTATGTTTAATAGCAATTATTTGCGTTCGTATTATTAGCATTAAATCGGCACTTTTACATGATAAACAATTTCAAAGCCTAGATGTAAAACTGCCTGCTATCATCTATGTCACTGTATAATAAATATGATTGCGTGTCGGAAAACATAAAATTAAATAATCGATAAAACACCAATTGATCAATTTTCACGACGTGTAACGTATTCTAATGACCGGTTGCTTGTTGTGTGGTGCCGTTTTATGGTTTTGGCGTAATAATTTCATCAGAAAAATAGTTGGTGCACGTACTATTTACTGGTACTTACTGAACACGTTCTCCATTATCCGCACTTTATGTGCCTTCCTGCAATCTTTCTCTTCATTAAGTCTGGTAATGAATAAACTTTATGAAGGCTCTTACTGAGGTTGTTTTATAGGCAACAGGGACTGTAAAGTTAGCTATAGCTGGCTGCTACCAGGAAAGTGCGAGCGCGGGCGGGCTCGGAAACGTGTCAAGGCAACAAATGGGTCAAGGGGGCCTGGGCTACAGAAGATGAATTTAGGTGAAATTCAAACTGGCTACCTTAAATCAATAAATGTCGGTCAACTCACATTGAGTTTAAAACGTGTTTGAATAAGATTTATACTTTTGATTGAATGTCTCAGGTTATTTATCTTTGAACGTAGGCGTGTGCCGCGTATTGTGGGGCATGACCTTCGTGGCGTCCTTGAATGATAGATAGATAATATGGTTGATTTTATGGTATTCTTAAAGGCAAACGACGGTGGTTTATAAAACCAAACTCAAAGAATACCTACATAGGTATAGATAAATATACACACATCAACACTGTCTAGGGATATTTTGGATTTACTCAATTTACTCAAAATTTATTAAAAATAACATACAGCATGCATTTATTTTTATAAGGCCCATTTATCAGACTACACTCCAGAATAAAAAAAAAACTATTTTTTTTGCGTAATCAAATTTTTATTCAAATAAAGAAAAAACGTGAAATAATGGTAAAACTAACAATGAATGTGTTTCTCAAGAAAAAGTGAACAATAAGGAAAAATTAATCTGTTTTTAACAGTTATGTGAAAAATCAGTAGTCAGTAAAACACCCCATGACGTTAATAACGGTCCTGCAACGGCTTTTCATGCTTTGGATTAAGTTATCCAAGTCTTGCTTCGGTATATTGTCCCAGGTCCGGTTAAGATGCAAAAAAAGTTGCTCTTCCGTCGCAATGTTTGCAGGGAAATTCCTCAAAGCCCTTCTTTGGAGCATGTCCCACGCGTGTTCTATGGGGTTTAGGTCAGGCGATTGAGCGGGCCAGCCTAAGACCGATACGTCGTGCTCCTGCAACCAGCTCGTCACCACTCTCGCTGTGTGCGGACGGGCGTTATCGTGCATGAGCGTGAATTCTTGGCCCATTTGTAGTCGATGGGGGTAGATTATTGGTACTAGCACCTCGTTACGGTATTTTTCAGCCGTCATGGTGTTTCTGATCCAAACGAGGTCTGTTCTTCCACCAACACGAATTCCCGCCCAAACCATAATTGTCCCGCCGTGGTATGAATGGACTTCCTGAGGATGTTGCAGACGGCTCTCACGACCAGGAACTCGCCAAACACGTACTCTATGTGTATCGGGATGGAAACCGAACCGGGACTCATCGGTGAACAGCACTACAGACCACTGGTTATCTTCCCAGAGCAAATGTTCACGAGCCCACTCTAGTCGTCGTCCACGATTTCCTCGGCGTAGTGCTGGAGTACGAAGCGGTCTGCGAGCATGAAGGTTAGCTTCATGCAGCCTTCTCCTTACAGTTTGATCACTCACAAGCAACTGGTGCTCTGACTGAAGCCTCTGAACCAACTGCATGGCCGTAACATTTGGTTGTCCTCTCGCGGCAACTTGCAAAAATCGGTCTTGTCGTTGAGTGGTTATGCGCTTCCCGCCTGGGTGTCTTTCAGCCACATCATCAGTAGCACGATAACGTGACCATAACCTTGATATCACGTTTTGTCTTGTTCCAATCTCCTCAGCAATACTCCGTTGAGTAGCCCCAGCTTGGAGCATGCCTACTGCCCTTAACATTTCCTCTCTCGTTAAATGGCGCCGCTGCATGATGCACACAATAACATTAATTCGAAATTAACCGATAACTTGTTATAAAACTTAAAATAGACACAAAAAAAATAGCCAAAAACTACTGTAGGTAAATGAAGCCTTCGGACTTCGCTACCATTATGCCCCGTAAATCTTTTGTTTTTAATTTATTTTTTCAAATTCATATTTAGAATCGTTCAAAAAGGTTTACAAAATAAGCTTTCTTCAAAAGAATTTAAAACTGGCCAGTATTTTTTGAGTTTAAGAACTTTATACAAAATATCCCTAGACGGTGTTGATGTGTGTATTACAATTCAAAATTCATTTGTTCAAATTAGGGTGAGAATCAGCGCTTTATGAACGTAAAATGTTACAAAGGGCAGCCCCCAAAACGGCACTGGCGTCCATCTCACGAAAGGATTCTTGTAGACACGGCGCCTCTGTTGTGCGACATAATCATAAATGATTAATTTATTCATCTCGACATCATATTACAGGATTTACAGGCACTGGTTAGTAAAATACACAATCTTAAATAGAGAATGATGTCTGAGGTAATAGGATCGTTGTAGGAATGTTGCTAACTATGTACTTAGATAATAATAATTAGTCCCACTGATTGCCGTTCTTTCGTGAGACAGACTACGACATTTCCTAGAGTTTTCTCGCAGCGCAAAACAATGGCTCTCTTGTTAATTAGTCCTTTAAAGAAATATAAATTAAGAAACCTGTAGATATCCTCTTGGCTTAATTAGCTCCCGGGGATCTGTTGGGCCTGTGTAATTGTGTATATTACAATTAGTTCTGTTTAGAAGAACAAGAACAGGGGAATTTATTTTATACTGTTTCTGTTTCAGGCATATTAATAAAAAGTGATAATTATGACAAGCAATATATTTTTAAATTATAATGACTTCGAGAAGGCTCTCAAGTAAAAAAATAAGTTTGAACCTTATACAAATATGGACATTCAGAAGCAACATTTATGTCCGCGACTGGTGGATTATTTGACCATCGTTGGAGCTAAACCTTATACTTCGGGGAAAGGCCTTGCCCCTGTTCAGGTAAACAACAATTTACTTTATTTCCTATATACATAATACACTTGATTTACAAATGAATAGTGCTAATGTATTGAAGTATTGATATGTGGTCACTCTTTTTTTTTTAAAGATCAATCGGTCGGTCTATAGATTTTTGGAATCGTTATTTCGTCCTTCGACTACGGCCTTCAGACATTATTTGTGCCGTGTGTAATGGATGACTCTTGGGATTTGGGAAGGGCGATAAGTTTGAAGGTCCCTGAAATTAACTCAATAAGATGATCTATTACTGTATTTTGTGTTACGATATAAATGTCTTTTTTTAGGCTCCTGAGTTGTTGCGCCGCTACCCGCTGACCAATCACGATGATTTCCCCTTGCCGTTGGACATGGTGTATTTTTGCCAACCAGAGGGATGCGTGTCCGTGGGGCCACGCCGGGCCCCTGGGCACCTCGCTTCCAGGGATACCACCTCTTTTGTCTTTCAACTCACCGATAAAGACTCTGGTGAGTATACTCACTTATATTTTTAAGGTATCAAAAAGATAATATTCTTTGCTAATCACTGGTATGGCAAAGGGTTCACCGATTCCTGCTGATGAATTGTTGCTTTGGTGGTCTTGTGTGTCTATTTTTTAAAAAGACGACCAACTTGGAATGACTCTCAAACTTTATCAAAGCAATGATAACCCCTCAGGTAAGACTCGTTTCGGCATCTGTGTCAACTTCTACCGCGCGGTGGAGCGTGCGCAAGTGCCGGGCCCGCGCGAGCGCAGCATGCTGCGTCGCGAGTCGTGGCGCAAGTCTATGGAGAAGAGCTCAGACTCCGCATTCTCCAGGTGAACATAAACTACTTCTGCTTTTTGCTAAACAGGACTTTCAAAGATGATAAATGTAATTAGTTTGATTATGTGTATTTTGCGTAGCAATTAATTTTCGTACTGAGGTCGAGACACGTCTTAGTAAACATCGACACCAAGGGAACAGGGTTCTTCTAACTTCGATGCCTGATTGACACTTTTGTTTAAAACTGACCCGAATCTTATCTCTCAGGTCATTTCGTCCAAAATATGTATTCGTTGGTTTGTCACGCCTCAAATTTAGTTAATTAATAATTCTAATGCTTATAAATCGTGAAAAAGTGAAGATTTACAGGGGTAAATCTTCACTTTTTCACGATTTATAAGCATTAGAATTTAGACTAAGACGTAGCGAATGTTCCAGTGACTATAGGAGCAGCAACGTAGCCCCGAGTGACTCGGAGCGCGACTGCAGTGCGACGCTGGCGCCGCGACTTGCACCTGCCCCCGACTCCGAGAGCGGCGGCTCGCACTCACACTCGCCCAGCCCGAGGGCGACGAGGAAGCGACAGGTAAATAGAAATAAAAAGAAAATATTTTTTTTTAATGATATAGAGCCCAACCGAAACCAGCCAGTCGCTTTTGCAATCTACTTACACCTCTTCTTCAACTGGTCAATGAAATGTAAATACCTACCACCTTTGAGGGATGAGAGGGATTTCGAGGGATGGGTTCTGTGGTAATGACCAATGATGGCTGATTGATTAATCTGTTTTATTTATTAGTTTATCGGAAACATTGTTACAGAGAGTTCGGAACCATTCCTTAACATCTCTATGCCTGCTTTCACATCATCCATTCTTCTCCACATTCCGAGAGTGCCTATTTATCCTAAAGAAATTGATCGATGCATGCAACGAGTCTTCCAGTCCACGACGTGTCGGCGCGTCTAGACAAATCCTTAGGTAAGTAATTAAAAAAAATAATTAGAAATACATAATAAAACCCTGTTCTTATAAATGAATATTTTTATGCTCACAATTTATCTTTCCACTATACATAATTATAGTTCTCTTTTATGTAGGTAATCCTTTTTGATATTAAATATTTAATTAAATAAGTAATGAAGAAGCGGCTTTCATCCGTGCGGTAAAACATTTTGCTAACATTGTTTCAAACAAAGATAACAAGTAACGTTTTAGTCTGATTAGAACATAGCCTCGGGCGTTTTCATAATAACTTAAATCAATAATTACATATTAAAGACTTACTGAGAAAAGAGGATCAGAAGATTTCAAACAAAAATGATTTATTATTTTGTTCAGAGATACGGTATGGTCAGTATTGACTGGACAAGCATACGACAACACTCCGACTATCGTGTTGCACGATGTCAAAGAGATCGAGACGTGGATCTTGCGACTTCTGTCCGCGCCTGTACCAGTCCCGGGCAAGACCAGGCTCGAGCTAGAAGTTCTGTCGCCGACAGCGCATTCGCCGCTGCTGTTCGCGCTACCGGACCACACGAGATTTTCGCTCGTTGACTTTCCTCTGCATCTACCTTTGGAACTTTTAGGCAAGTGACTCTGATGATTTTTTTTTGTTACATATAATAAATGGAACGATTTTCCTACTTGCTCAATAGCTTTTCTGCTCCTACTTTAAGATTTGTCATGTATTCGTCCGTATTATTTGTTTTCAATACTCAAATCTTTATTGCATTCCATATTTTTGGTATGCTTTATCGCGAATACCTATCTAATGCAAAAGTATCAGCTAAATGAAGATCAAGCATCCTTAAACTAAAATTTTAAGTATGCAACTGTATAGGTAGTCGGTTTTAAAGGTATCTGATAAAAATAGAAATAAATGGATCAAAACGTTATTGAGCGCTTCGATTTGATTATTTTAATACTTAAACCCGAAATTCTAATTTTAAATCATCTTAAAGCCGTTTTCCAATAATTGAGGGTAATTTTATAACCTCGATTTTTGTTTGTTTTTTTTTATTAGAGTTTAAATAATGTTATTCAAACAATAATTGTTGGATAAACTGGTAAGATATAAAGTTGAAACCTTCGAAATACAGATATTCATCTGTACTACTTCCCTTCAGTGGGTGATTACGTACGATTTTAAGGCCTCTCGCCCTCGACGACTTTTTGTAGCGATGCTGTCGCGCGTTCACATCGATTCAGTCGCGGTGCGGTCGCTAGCTGTTTATCCTCGCCCACACTACGATTCGCAGTCATGATGCAAACGCGATACTGTCGCGCTTCTGTCGCAATGCGAGTTGCACTGATGCTCGGTTCTCCACTCACGCACCACCCTCCCTCCGTTCTTTCCCTGATGTCGTCCGACACGGTCGCGTGTTTGCATCGATACAGTCGCGATGCTGTAGCGCATTGGCATCGCTTCTGTAGCGCGTTGCAAATGCGACTAACGCGCGTTAGTAGCGATGTTATCGCGCGTTTACGAAACGCGCGACAGCATTGCTACAAAAAGTCGCCGTGGGCGAGAGGCCTAACACGAACAGGGTTTGTGTACACTTTATTCAGATACTTTTGAAACAGACCATAGGTAAGTCTTAAATCTTTAACACAAGTTCTTGCCCTAACAGGTGTAGACACATGCCTGAAAGTACTGACTCTGATCCTACTGGAGAACAAAGTGGTGGTCCAGTCCCGCGACTACAACGCGCTGTCCATGTCCGTGATGGCGCTTGTTTCCATGCTGTACCCGCTCGAGTATATGTTCCCGGCCATCCCGCTGCTACCCAGCTGTATGAGTTGCGCCGAACAGCTGCTGTTGGCACCCACACCCTTCCTTATTGGGATACCTGCTACTTTTTTAACTTACAAGAAGAATTTTAGGTGTGTATATTCATTTTTATATGTTTATAATTTTTATGGTCTTGGTTTGGAGGTGCAGTACTCTTTCGTGAAATAAACGTTTAACGTATGATTTTGTTCACAGAATGCCGGACGACATATGGCTTGTAGACCTGGATGCCACTAAATTGATATGTCCCTCCGGAACCGACCAGGATCTACCGCCACTGCCCGAACCAGAAGGCTCTGTACTAAAGAATCACCTGAAGCAGGTACAAATTGCATCGGTTTATTTTATTTTCACGTTTTTCTATGAATGTTTCCTTTCATATCTACATAATAGTACATTTTTCTCCTATCACCTAAACTTTTTCTAATTTTGCACATGTGAGCGCAGTTCTATCGATGTCGCTGAGCTGTTGTGACGATTAATGTAATATTATTGTATTATGATGGTTTCTATAAACGTACACCTTATTCGTATATGTCTAAGCTCTTAAAATGTGTTAATAGATCTATTTATTATAAACATAGTCTACGAACATAGTGTTGGATGTAGAACAAAATATAGTATTCCGACACTTAATTCGAACTAAAAATAATCAAACGGTTGAAGCATGTTTAAAACCTCTAAATGTCTGTTATTATAGTATAATAAACTAACTACAATAAGCAATGACGATTATGGGATGTTCTATTTATTTATGATTTTCAGGATTTATGATTTCACACTTTTTCCTTTGACTTGTGTCACTAACACGCCCTCACTTCTTCTCCTAACGCTAGGCCGTGCATCTCATGGGCAGTGCCGGGAGTGGTGTAAATATCTCTACTCTTTTTACATTGCACACTTTCACTATTATTCACAACATATTACTACTCGATATATATTTATTTATGTGCCGATTTAGTATAATAATTTACAGCTAACTTGCACCTGACACCGAAGTTAGTATGTATCTATTATGTATTTATAATATTGAATACTATTATTATAAATCAGTTTTTCTTATCATGGGGTTCATAGCTTATCTATATGAGTTATTTTTTCAACGCATCAAAACCATGTAAATGAAAAGAGGATAACTATAATCAACTCAGCCTATCGTAATCCACTGCTGGACGGTACGATTCTCTTCTGGGTCATTCGGGAGCTGAGATTATAGAACAGTAAAATATTAAGGTTAAAACTAATATGGTAGTCTTTATTTAACATACACAGATTAATAATTATTTTTACAAGCTAACATTAATATATACTATATACAAGTATATAATACGAAAGAATATAGAAAAAGGCAGGAGCTCATTGGGCATCAAAAAATTCGTCCGCATCACTGTTAATGGGATAAGTGCCCAAAAGGCTGGCAGCATTACCACGTTGGATGGCAATGCTGATTCTTTGGGCTAAAAGTAATTGTAACAGAACCATTTTTTTCTCCGTGCGTATCACACTTGTGCAACTTTGTGTAAAACATGTTCGCACTAAGTAAGAGGATTAACGTCAGTAAAGACACATAAATATCTCGATAAAAATGTTTTAAAGGTCTAAACTCGAATATTTTTGGCTAGAAAACAAGATAAGAAAAGCTGCTAATAGAGGCACATATAAATATTTACCTGAAATACGTGTTACTGTCTATCATCACACATTTCCTAGGTCCAGACATATTTCTTCTTGACGACTACATTTTATTTGTTTTATAATTTATCACTATATCAGACTGTAACACTGTTTCAGTATGTCTTGTGTTTTGTGTGCGGCATGTTTTGACTGACTTGTTGTGATTGTGCTAACGCTAAGATTGTGGAACAGTACAGCTTCCAATATAATATACAGTATTTATAAATATGTAGAGAGTTTGGATTATTGAATATTAAAACTAAATTATGAACTAATCTTTTTAATATGAGTAGCTAAACTTGCAAATAAGATAAAATCCTTTTTGATTTCTGCTATTTATATTTGAGAATTTAAAGATTTTGCTTAGATTCTGAATAATACTATTACGTTCTTTGAGTAAATATTTGCTATTTATTACAGCCCACTTTTCTATTAAGTCGTTATTTGCTTTAAATCTACTTTTTGTACAGAAACTGGATGATTACATTCGAGTTATCTGAATTATTTAAACTGTTCTTTATACATACATTTCGCTGGCAGGCCCTCAACAGTTTGACGAGCAGTACGGCTGAGCAGGCGGCCGCGCCCCTGTTGCCTTCTAGACGAGACAGTGTGGGAGGAGCTACACTCAAGTAAGTTATATAGGATTTATGTAGAAACACTTACCTTGCGGCTAAAAGATCCCCTTAGATAACAGGCAACTAATCATTTTAAGCTTTTCTAGTTTGCACAATGTTTCATTACGGACCGTGATTTTGTCTTCTGTTGGCACTTACCTTATATACCCCTCTTTACCTAACCCGCCATATGCTTCATCGTAATTCATATTTTGGTCGATCGTTTAAATTGGTGACTTTTAATTTGACGTATTCCTTCCAGGACGGTATAGTGTGAACTATTTTCTCATCATTATCATTTTCATTAAGCACCCATAAAGCCTAGGCGAAACGTCATGAGAATCGAGAAAACCTAATTTTTATTTATTTTTTAAAGTTTCCCAGAATTCGTCACTAAATATCACTTTCCTCTTAACTGTCAAATTGAATGGCCGTCATTGCTATTCCATTAAGTACCTAATACTTTAACAAACCTTTCGATGTTTAAGGGTACCTACAAATTATGGGAAAGACATCTTCATTTAATGAGCTATCTAACGAGGTACAAAAGCTAAAAAAATATTTAGAGGTGCCGATGAAACTGTCGATAATGCTGGCAAAGGTCGAATTTGCAAATGGTTGAAATTGTGTGATAATTGAATTAATTAACTGGTTCATGTCATCCCAGTACTCCCTAGCCCCCAGCTATCCATCACACGTGGGTCACCCAGGTCGTCACTACCAGGTCACAAGTCGCGGAGCAGCTATAAAGTGTTTTACATGACTCACGGTCTACTCGCTGGGGACGGTTCACTTATTGCTTCGTTTCTGCGACCTCGTCTGACTTTACTCTTGTTGGTTTTTTATATAAGCGGTCATATGAAATCCTTATGGGGTACTTAATTGTTGAAAATGGGTCACACTATCACGCCCTGGAAGGAATACGTGAACATATTAACAACATATTACAAGTCACTCTGTATATTTTTGTTTTATGATATTCAATAACTTGCTCACACGCATCACGCACTCGAACTCACGCCTCGTCAACAACAGTTTTCAAATCGATATGTTAGAATTAGGCGACAATGATATGGTGGAATCGAGTTAAGAGATTTTTTCATAGTATACTCTGGTACCAGGGTCCAGCCCGCAGCCTACCGCGGCGGCGACGGCGCGCAGTCGGCGCCGCACTCGACGCCGGAGAGCCGGCGCGTGTCGCTGAGCGGGCCGGGCGCCGCCAGCGCCGGCCACACGCCGCAGCGCCACTCGCTGGCCTCGCCGCACCACGCGCACCAGTCGCAGCCCTTCAACCCGCTCATATATGGACACGATGTGGATTCTGTTGATGTTGCTACGAGGGTCGCTATGGTAACTAAACAATTATTTTTTTTAATAATAATATTAGGGGTTAAAGTACGAAATTACCGAATTGTACTGAAAAATTGAAATTCGTTTTTTTTTAATTTAACATATTTATTTAATCAAAATAACTACCATTATTATCTATAATCACAAGTAAAAAGGTTGTCATGTGTGGAGATCTTAATATAGACGTTATAAACAGAAACCGACAAACATTAGAATTTGAAAACTTTTTATTAAGTCATAATTTAAAACTACAGTTTGATAAACCAACTAGACTCATAAGCAAAACTTGTATAGACAACTTTGCACATAATATGAAAAGGTGTAAAGGTGACATAATTGATTTTGGTCTGTCTGACCATACTGCACAGTTATTTAAATGCCCTGTAAAGAAAACTTGTTTCATTAAATCTTGGCGTATTATAAGACGTGACTATAGCAGAGACAATCTTATAAAATTCAAAGAATGTCTCGATAACCTTACGTTTTCTGAAGTTTATCTTTCAAATGAACCTAATGAAGCATATGCGCACTTCATAGATCTATTCTTGTGTTTTTATGACTTATGTTTTCCGTATAAAACAATGACTAAAACCCTAAACAAAAAGGAAAAATGGATTTCACGAGGTATTAAAACCTGCAGTAAACGAAAAAGGAAACTTTTACAGAAATACTACAGTAACCCTAATCCTAAAAATAAACTCGCTTACAAGACATATTCAGCAAGATTTAAAAAAATTATAACCTTAACACAAAAATCGCAAAATGATTTTTATATAAAGTCAGCAGATAATAAATCTAAAGCAACATGGTCTATCATCAACAAGTCAAAATTGAATTTACCAAAAGAACCTATAACTGAAATTCACACAAACGACAGCAAAGTTACAAATCCCACCAAAATAGCCAATTACTTCAATGATTTCTTTACTGACTCTTTATTGCCGACAATTAAATATAGTGACATTAATAATTTTAATAATAATCAAGATATAAATAATTTCAATAATAATGACATAAATAATTCTAATATCAATGACGTAAATAATTTTAATAAATTCAATATCTCTGATCATTACCGATGCAATAACTCAATGTTCATGAATCCCATAATTCTACAGGACGTACTAAAAGTAATAAAAACACTAAAAAATACCAATAGCGTGGGCTATGATGGTATATGTACGAAAGTTTTAAAATACGTCGCAGACGCAATAGCGCCTCACCTTAGTTATATTATTAACTTAAGCATCTTTTGTGGAATTTTTCCCGAGAAGCTCAAAACTTCAATAGTAATACCATTACACAAAAAGGACGCTAAAACAGACTTAAAAAACTACAGACCTATTGCATTGATACCTATTATATCAAAAAATTTTGAAAAGATAATATACAATTCCCTGTATTCATATTTAGAGAAATATAAAATATTGACAGAAGAGCAAAATGGATTTCGTAAAGGTAAGAGCATTAATTTGGCGATTTATAATTTAATAGAACCAATTATACACAACATGGATAAAAGAATACCTATTTGCGCCATATTTATGGATATGACAAAAGCCTTCGACTGCGTAGATCATAATATTCTTATTAAAAAAATGAATGCGTATGGCATAAGAGGTAATGTCCTAAACCTTATACAATCATACCTAAATAATAGAAAACAAATAACAGAAATTACTCAGATATGCCCTAAAACGGCTAAAGAGCATAAACACACATCTCAGCCCAAAATTGGTAAATACGGAATACTACAAGGCAGCGTATTAGGACCATTGTTGTTCCTAATTTATATAAACGATCTTCCGAGACACATTAAACACCCTATGGTATTATTTGCTGACGATAGCACTGTGATAATAAAATGTGATGATCGCAATAACTATGAGTTGGAAATAAATAACACATTAAATATGATAATTCAGTGGCTTACGAATAACAATTTAAAAATAAACCTACAAAAAACCAAAATTATGCATTTCCATCAGAGATTAAATATTAGAGATATCAGTTTAAATTATCAAGGCGAAATAATTAATTCAATTAATGTAATTAAATTTTTAGGTATACATATTGACAATCAATTATCGTGGAAAACACATTTAGATGGGATTTGTAAAAAATTGAGCAAATCAGCCTACGCTCTATATAAACTAACCAAAATAGTTAATCGAGAATCTGTCCTATGTGCCTACCATGGAAATGTCGTATCCGTTCTGAGATAATGCATAATATTCTGGGGAAATTCAGTCTCAAAAGACGCTGTCTTTAAAGCCCAGAAAAGATGTATCAGAGCCATGTGCGGCCTGGATACAACAGCAAGCTGCAAACCATTTTTTAAACATATAAAATTATTGACATTGCCTTCGTTGTATATCTATGAAGTGAGTATCTTTGTTAGGACGAACACTTACCTATACAGCATTGCATATAAAAGTCACTACAGACAACTACGTGATAAGAATAAACTGGAGCTTGAGATTTCGTACGGCGCTGGCACAGCACTGCTCAGAAAGAGTTTTCTTTGCATGGCACAAAAAATCTTTAATAAATTACCAGATGACATTAAAAAACTAAATATAATGCAATTTAAGAAATGTATGAATACGTTTTTGGTTGACAAATGTTATTACACAATTAATGACTTTCTAATGGATAATATTGACATGAGTAATTTTATTGGCATGAGTAATGTTTTGACATGAGTAATTTTTGACATGATTAATTTTATTGACATTTCCTATTGAATTTTGCTATAATTATATTTTGAAATTGTATTAAATATTTGCATGCCTTGTTGTGGCAAAATATAGAGATACCTACTAACCTCATTCTGTAACAACACTTTATACTTACCTATATTGCAAATAAAAATGATTTGATTTGATTTGATTTGATTTATACATTGCTGCCATTTAATAGGAAGGTCATTTATGCCTTTGCGATAGAACTCTCGTGATCTAGATTCGACAAACTGTGTGAAAGCATTTTGTACTGCCTCCTGAGAAGAAAACTTTTTATCACGTAGAAAATTGTCCTAATCACGAAAAAAATAGTAGTCCGTTGGAGCAAGGTCTGGCGAATACGGAGGGTGACGAATGATTTCTAATTGCAGTTCCTGTAGAGTTGAAACGGTTTCTCGTGCTGTATGAGGTCTCACGTTATCATGTAATAATGGTGAAGATCGATTCATGAGTCGGGGCTGTTTCACTGATAGTTTTGCTATCATTGTTCGGAGTTCGGCACAGTAGACATCTGCCGGTATTGCTTGACCAGATCGGAGAAAGCTATAGTGAATAACACCATGCTGAGGCCACCAAACAGTTACCATTACCTTTTTATTGGTAAGCTTTGCTTTAGGACTCTGTTGCGGCGTTTGACCTGGGGTCAGCCATTGCATTTTTCGCTTACGGTTATCGTAAAGAATCCACTTTTCATCACATGTCACAATTCGATCCAATATTCCTTCATTTCTGTATCGATTCAACAAGGCAACACAAGTTTTAACAAGCGTTTCTTTCTGCAGATCAGTCAAATCATGAGGCACCCATTTCTCATATTTTTTGTATTTTATTGATTTGACGCAAATGAGTCAATATTGTTGGTAAGGTAACGGTAAACTATGCCGCTAATTCCTGCGTAGTTTGGCTCGGATCGGCTTCCACCATCTCTTTCAATTCATTGTTATTCACCTGTGTGGGCGGTCTTCCACGTGGTTCGTTCTTCAAATCAAAGTTTCCATCACGAAAGCGTTTAAACCAAAATCGCACGGTGCGTTCATTAGCAGTCCCCTCTCCAAACGCAACATTGATATTGCGAGCTGTTTCTGCCGCGTTAGTTCCGCGTCGGACCTCGTATTAAAAAATAACTCGAATATTCGAAGTATCCATCTTTCTTGTCTAAGCTGAATAAAAAAAACAACTGAAAGTCGATAATCGAATGTTGCACATTTTTTAAAAGAAGAACTTCATAGGTACCTTGTGAAAAAAGTTTCACTCAATAATCTCAAACCATGAAGGTTCTATGTCAATTCGAAGTACCTATTACAATAAAACGGCAATTTCATACTTTAACCCCTCTTACCAGCCTATTAGTGCCATAAGAATTTCCGTATACTTTAGAATTTATGACACTGATGCTGATCGCTGTCGCTATAGGAGACTGTTTGGTACAAAACAATAAAGAGCGCTAATTCACTTGGCGTTCGACGAGACTTTTATTCTACAGTGCTGAGATAGGTTGCATAGTTAAATATCGGTTTTAGATGTCATTATTTCTTTACAGGTGCGATTTTTCAACTCACATAACATCCTGGCCAATTTCATGGAACACACGCGGACATTGCGCCTATACCCGCGCCCAGTGGTAGCCTTCCAGATCAACAGCTTTCTGCGATCACGCCCGAGAACCACCTCCTTCTTGAATAAATTCGCTCGAACACAGGTTAGTGAGAAAACCAAAGCCAAAGCAAAGGAAACTTTTTTTGACAACCGGATCATTTTTTATGTATGCCAGTTAAGATTTTGGTAAGCTTCTCAATATTGCCAGTTTTAGTAACAAAAACATGCGTTCTCTTAGGCAGTGGAGTTCTTAGCGGAGTGGTCTTTAACTCCGGGCAACGTGGCATTCCTGCGCGTGCAGACAGGGCTGTTCGACCCGCGGCAGGTGGGCGACAAGCCCAAGTGGTTCGCGGATCAACTGCAACCTATCCGGTTCCCTGTTTGGGATGACGGCAGTTCCCTCAATGGAGCATTGCGACAACTACAGCGGCAAGAGAATCAGCCTACAGGTTTGTTACTTCTTCTGGTTCTTGGATACTTATTTACCGCTGCTTTCAAGTGTCCTTTATTCATTTATTCTCAATTTAAACACTGACAACATTCGAAAATCTTTCTTGATATAATTTTCTGGAATGTTAACAATTTGTTATTTTTAGATGAGAGTGGGTCAGACTCTGAAGCTGCCGAAAGTACGAGTTCATCGTACTCATCGTTGAGTGACTTCGTGTCAGAAATGGCTTCTTCCGACTTATCTCCAGGTACCATCATTACTTATCTCTCCACCTCTCTACCATCATTACTTACTTCAGTTTGCGGAATTTACCTATTAAACTTTGACATCACTTGACTTTTTTAAATGTACAGGTGGAAATCAACATCAACAACACGTCATTGGCGAGACTTATAACGCTGTTGTGCAAGTACCAATGACTCTGTCATCGTCTTTGGATCCGAAAACGGTAATTATTTAGACTTACTTACACCAAAATCCATGGAGTTTATATTTTTTCTTACTCTGATCCTTATGGACAGAACTTTTTCTAAGTTTAGTAACGGATGTAAAAATTGTTCCACGAAGCCAAGTCACGTATACTCCCCGTCATTGTGATACTTTTTTTGGTACTAGACTATGTGATGGATCTTTTTACACCCTTTATAAGAGGCCATTAACAAATTCTAAATAAATAAGATAGTAAAACATCCCCTCTTCGTAACGATATCTGAAAAAAAAAAAAACAATTACAACAATTTCGCACACTAAATTACCATTTGCCCCCAGGTGTATAGTCCACCGTCGTCACTGATGTTCGGTAACGTGGAGGAGGTAGTAGACAGAGACACAGGACGTGCTTCTACCTCTCCCTCCCCCTCAGCCTCCAGCTCTGACCACAGTGACCTCTCGGATGACGAGCCTCCTGGAGACGTCGCCGTAGAAGCCAGTGATGCTACCCATCCACCACCCGTTAAGAAAAGTGTAAGTTTGCGCCGAACTAAGGACAGATATTGGTTTGTGATTGGACAGTCCAACCAAAAGGGTCTCGTATTACCCAGTAACTGGGTTGCGGAGGTCAGATAGGCAGTCACTCCATACAAAATACTGGTATTCTGCTGCATCTGGTTAGACTGGAAGCTCACTCTAACATAATTGGGAAAAGGCAAGTCAGATGATGAATGGTTTGTGGTTTCGGTTGGGACTCACTGTGTGCGTTGACAAAACATGTCTTTAAAAGCACCAATACCGTTATTACCATGTCGATCGATAGTGAAGGCTAATGATATAATTCATAATGAATTATGTATTCATAATTATTTGAAAGCATTTAGAAAAGTTCATCTCGCAAGGAGTTTCAGAGCTTCGCTTCTTAGATCTTTATTCTCTAGTAGTTTTTATTAGAAACATTTTATCGAGCTTTCATGTCGATTTTACTTGGAAAAAGCGTTGCTGTATTTTTGATCGACAACATTATAACATCGGATTTTACGACCTTAGAACTTAGTTTAATGCTCCTAGTACACAGTAGTGTCACAGTTATAGACCTATATACTTCTTACAGTGGGTGACAGTTGCCATGTTTGATTTGTAAAACGGCCTTTGTCGTTCAATCACATTTGAATCACACCGAAACCGGCTTCAAATTCTGCGAAGCGCTCGCGTTAACCTACAGTAAGGAGTCAATATAGGCAGGCTGTGGTAGTATATCATAGCTAATTGGGCACAATCATTAGGACACTGACAGCGGCAGTTTTGGTCGCGAGTCGGACTCGAACTCGACGACTACTCCGAAGACAGTCGTGAGTCGCCAGCGCGCAGCTGCCGACAGCGCCAGCACCAGCGACTCCGACCGCGCGCTCACGCCCTCGCACCACTCGCTCCCCGCGCACCAACACGGCAAAGTACGCACTCCTTACCTTATAGTACCAGCAGGACCGCATGACACAACACCTTTACCAGTGCCTCGCTGCCCCAAGTACGCATTCCTTACCTTAGCGTATGAGTACCGACGACTTCGCTCGCTACCCGCGCATCAACATGGCAAAGTACGCACGACCTCCTTACCTTAAGTTCGGATTTCCTAAGAAAGCAGAGTCGTTATAATATTACGGCCGCTGAATGGCGAGTTTCATGAAAATGCGTCGTGTTCAACAGTGTTTTAAATCGCCTACTCAAAGGGCTGCCGTCATTATATCCCGACACTGCTTTCGTAGGAATCCCAATCTTTCAACTGGACGACTTCGCCTAACACGTGGTAAGCCGACAGCGCCCACCATCAAATTAACCCATAACAATTGGGGAGAATTTTTGTTGCCACTTTCCTTATTAGCTCCCTGTAATAGGTACGAATCGATGATTGTTATTTTTAAAGAGTACCTAATACACTCGTACGTTATAGTACCGTATAAGTCTGACACTTACTTTACACTCCTTGCTTACAGTAGCCCCCATTTTGCATTAGGTACACATTCTTAGACAATATACATTGCAACGCCTGAACTAGAACAATAGCCTGAATTAGAATAACTCGTCATTCACTAAAAACAAAATGAAAATGAAATAATATCTTATGATGAAGGATTTACGAATATAAGATGTTTTTTTTTTGTTTATATTTTAGAGCGTAAGTAGCGGTGTGTCCCGACAAGCATCACAGTCATCCCTTTTGGAGCAGTTCGCCGCTCAAGCTAAAGAGTTGGTGAGGGAGACAACACGCCAGAGCAGCCAGGAAGGGTTGCTTGCACACATGGACAAGGTAACACAGAAACACCTATAGCTATTATAGTAAACCCCAACGTTCATGGTAGGCGCGGTCATGTTACATGGGAGCAAGACGACACGAGATTCAGTATTTAGAAATCCCGTACTAAATATCCACCGTCCCTCTCGCACGTTTATGACCGCGACTACCGCGAGTTTTGGCGTTTAGACTTAATAAATGTGTCGTTGTAAATTTTTGTTTCTTAATTTCTGTATTAATTATAATTTATTTACAACACTATGTGTTACTTACTCAAACCATTGAAGAAGAAAGGAAAAGTAGCAGATGGAGAGGAAAAGAAAATGTTTGCGCCATTCGGTCAGGTACAGTTCACCGTGTGGAGCTAAGCAACGAAATGTAGAAGCTGCATAGCACAAATAGTAGAAAGTAACATTGAATAGCTTAGTTAGCCTTAGGTACGTACCTACTGTATTATAAAACCGCAAATAACGCTAGTGAGTACAAGCCTTTCATCTTTCAAAATCACGGTCTAGAATATCCCAATTTCAAATAGCGAGTAACTACTTAACCACATAAGTTTTTACACTATTTCCTGTTCTAAAATTAAATTGCTTATATATCATTTTCTCATACAAACATTAGATTTATTGAAGATCTTCTGACATGTAGCTGAGTTTCTTGACATTTACTTCGTTTATTTGAGAAAAACTAATCATAAAAGTGTAGAAAAGCTCATTCAAGTGTTCTATGACTTTTAACAGTTTACATTGCACGCGAAAAAGGCAGCGGAGGAAGCTTCAAAGAGTATGCATGAGGCGTCCAAGTCTGCACTTGAAGCCAGTAAAACGGCCACAGCCGCCAGTAAGAACACTTTCGAAGATCTCACGTATGTTGGCAAGTCTACGCTCGGAGATTTTACTAAGAGCGCGAAGGAAGCTGCCGCTAAAAAAGGATTATTGATGAAGGTACAGTTGATAAATGAGTTTGTTTCTGTAAATAGGTTTGTATTTTTAAAACTAGATGAGTCGGTGTTCTCTATCCGGCTACTCTGAAAAACCGAAATAAACTCAGAGCTCACAGTCTCTTTTAAAATCCTATTATAATGTTGGTCAGATCATGTGAGGACCATGAAATGTGGTGTCTGAAATGGTTTTGTGAGGAAAGAACCACACTGATTTGAGTGGATCTGTACAGTTAGTACACGCATTTGTCAGTAGTCGCGCAGAATCTTTGGAGAACCCGGCGTTATTGATGATTCGTGTTCTAATGTTTCCACAATAGGGTGAAAGTCAAGACTCGAACGGCAGCGCGTCTGCGCGTCGCGACTCCACAGCGTTACAGACCACTAACCTGCTGACAGCCACGCATCGCGACTTCTTCTCTAACATCAGCTCTGATCTCAACGGTCTGGCTGCGTCCACCTCCAGCATGTTCAGTGACTTCTTTGGAAATAAAGGTAGGAAACCAGTAGTTATAATTTTAGGGTAACTATTATTCGTTTGAAAAGCTGTAATGTTATTGTTTTACATTTCGATGATTTATCTTTGAATAAATATATTATTATCTCCTTTATTTTAATGTAATCATATAAATTATATTTTTAAATATTAGAATATAAAAAGTATAAAAACATTTAAAAATATAAAAAATAGTAGCCCACCGGTATCGGGAACAGAGTCCAAGCTACCGGTGGTCAGGGCTCCAGAGAGAGGAACCTCCTGACAATGCGAGCCGTGTCCAGAAGTACCGATTTCTGAATCAAGCCCTTGATCCAGCTGCCCAACGAGAGTTTCCTCAGGTGTTGTGCGAGGCTCTGGGCTATTAAGCCATTGGCTGTCACGAATATCGGTACAATGATCACTGAGTCCACATCCCACATGTCGACTACCTCGCGAGCCAAGTCAAGATACTTGATTTGTTTATCTTTCTCGACTTGAAAAACATTGAAAAAATAATTTGAAAAAAAAAAGAGGCAATAATAAACAACATGAGTATATACCACCAGTTTACCTCAACGGGGTATCTTTGAGTCGGGTCTCTCAGTTTAGGTATCTAGGGCATGTTGCGAAACCGTGCATGATGACGCAGACATTGAGAGAGAGCGGAGAGCATTGTCGGTGCGCGCTAACATGTTGGCACATAGGTTTGCGAGGTGTACAGCACAGGTAAAGATAACTTTGTTCAGAGCCTATTGCCAGAGTTTTTACACCAGCGCTCTATGGACCAACTACAAACAGCGGGCCTACAATGCTCTCAGAGTACAAATTAACAACGCCTTTAGGATTCTGGTGCGACTACCTCGATTTTGTAGTGCCTCAGGGATGTCTGCCGACGCGGGGCGAATGACTTTTACGCTATAATGCGCAAAAAGTCAGCTTCACTGATTCGCCGAATTCGAGAGAGTGGCAACGGAATCCTACGGATGATTGCAGACAGACCAGATTCGGCAGCTGTGGGAAGGCTCATCAGACTGCATGTCACCTGATTATTTAAATAATCTATTTCAATGTAATTTTCATTTTAGTCCATTTTAAATTATTTATTTTCTTTTAAATTTTTTTATTCATTTTAAATTATTTAAATCAATTTCATCTAATATTATTTTTAATTATTTATTTAAATATAATTTTAATTTATTTTCAAACATTTGTGTCGATTTTTATATACTAACACAGTTTTAAGATAATGTAATTCTAACAAAATATGGACATTAAAATAGTCTGAATTAAACGAATTTTATTTTATTTATTTTTAATTGAGGTTACAAAACAATTTAATAACTTTGAACAAGTAAAAAAAGTGTTTAAAGTAAATGGTGGGCAAAAAGTACAATTCGCTATAAGGAAAAAGTGCAGGTGCTACCTCTGTAAAATAATTTGATGTCTTCACTTGGCAATCCAGTATTAACACTCCTTCATATGATATAAAAAAAAGGATTTTTCCATCTATACCCGATAATATGAACTTGTTAAAGATTGCACCTGTTTACCATTAAAGCTTGCACCTTACCGCTTGCACCACAAACCGCTGCATGCGTTCAGCTCTTGACATATTTAAATTGTGATTTGTGGTGTAACCGATATACAGTAATTTTCGTTCGAGAAATTAGCCCTAAGTGTAGACCATTCGCCAGGCACCAAGCCGTCGGGCCGGGCGGGCGAGCCCAGCGCGCGCGGCGCGGGCGGCGCGGCGGCCTTCGGGCCCTTCTCGCAGGGCGCGCGCGGCCTGGTGGCGCGCTCGCCGCTCATCCGCCACGCGCCGCCCGCGCCGCCGCCCGCGCCGCCGCACCAGCGGCCCTCCGCCAACACGGAGAACCAGGCCTTCCTCAACGACGTACGTGAACACTCCCTATTAACATCAATATGATACTAATACCGGCCTATTGTTGTCCTACTGCAGGGCGAAGGCCTCTTCTCATAGATAGATAGAGAAGGCGCTCGCTCGAAACGGGTTGGCAATTATATTAACTATACAGTCCACGTTTCTTCACTATGTTTTTCCTCCACCGATGTCAGTAATGTCCGAGATACACTCAAAAAGTTCATAAGTAATTGTGAACTGAAAACCTCACCCGGCTTTGAACCCACAACCTCGTGCATGAGAGGCGAGGCCTGTGTGATGAAAGTGGCTCCTTTAAAAAACGACAGTTTAAAAAGAACGTTTTTGTTCACTTCATCGACTTGCTTTGAAGCGTTTAACCAACATGTGGTAAAGCTCTTCTATCAATCCGTAAGATTGAAACTTAACAACACTAGATACTATGACATTACAGTAACCATTCTGATATTATAGTTAGTTCAACACGTGCTGGAAGGCGAGGGTGTAGGCTGGCTGAAGCTGAACCGTCTCAAGAAGTTAATGGAGGACGAGTCCTACAGGAACATGGTCCTCAGCAAACTTAACAGGAACTTCAATAGGAAGACCACGCCCAACGACAAAGTGGACGATGTGGTGAGTTTATCTAAATACCTACACTTATTACTGCAGGCACCACGTATCGTAATTGCTAAAACAATTCCATGTCTAATCTTCGGACATAATATGTCCGCAAGGACCATCAATCACGACATCAAAAATAAAATGTATGCTGAGTAAATAAGTTTTTCAAAATATTCCTAAACCTTCCTTCAAGTTCGTGAGCAAGCCGGTCTGGAAGGGCATGCTGAAGGTGCTGCAATCAGTGGTCCACGGCCTTGAGCATACGTACTCCAACTTCGGCCTGGGTGGCATGGCTTCTGTGTTCCAACTAGCTGAGATGGCCCACACCCACTACTGGAGCAAGGAGATCGCAGGCCTGGAGCATGGAGGCATGGCCGGATCTGCACTCATGGACCACTATGGAAGACAGGACTTAGAAACGCCATCGTCGTCACCATCATCTAGGAAGAGTTCACAATCTGGTTAGTTATGTTCGCATTATTATTATAAAGATCTATGAGCTTTTAACGTCCTCGAAATAATCTTGACCTACAACAAAATTTTTTTTGGTCCTTCTGTCCGCCACATAATATTGTGTGTAACATTCAAAAATTTTAGATGTACCGGTAGTAAACTATCCTGAAATGGATTCATCCGAAGCCCAAAGTACTACGGAAATGTTTAAAGACATGCTGAACCAGAAGAGGAACTTGCTCTTCAGCAAATTAACATCCTTCGACTCAGATGTAAGTTTTCCATCGATGTTTTTTGTGTTATTATGTGTTCCAAAAATGTTGCATGGTCTTGTCGTTCTCAACTAATCTGTGTGGAAACTATATCTATCTAAATGTCTATGTAAATTGAAGAAAAGCTCTTGAGCATGATAGCAGTTATCAAAGGCGTGACACCGCTTCAGATTGCCCTATACAAGCAAAGCCCTTTTGTAATTATGACTTCATTCCTTTCCAAGTTATATTAACTTACCGAGTTGGTAAACTATCAACTAAACTTTATCTTCGCTTAGAGCAATGGTGTATTGCTATATTTTCTACTTTCAGCTCAATTATATACTCCATACACAATAATAAACATTTATAATTATTTCAATATATTTAATACATTTACATTGCTTTCTTCACGTTCTTGTTGTACAAAACTGGCTTAAGTAATTTAAACGAGAAAGGTATGTCATAACCCGCATGCTTGTATAACATAAGTATACCTGATACAAGATTAATGTTGTAGAATAATGTATAACGATATATTAGTAAACATTATGCTAGTTGGAGTTGTAAGTACAAATGTAACATGTTTCATGTAACTACACTTGTGATAAACGGTGGACAACCCAGACCAACAGATTATTCTTTCTTCGTTACAAAAGCAGTTCGTATAAAGTAACATTATTACGGTAAAGATATTTACTAAAAGAAAAAACGAAATTATTTAGTATTTTCATGTAATATCAATTGTGGTGGTCGGCTGTTGCTGTTGGTCTGGTGTGTTGTGAGATGAGACATGGTACAGGCGGGTTGTTTATGTGCGTGGCAGGCCCCTCCCTCGTCGGACTGCTCGGCAGACGAGAGCGGCTCGATCACCACCAACCGAGCCAATATCTACGACCACCGCGCCTCCTTTAAGTCCAACCTATCTGACACTGACGTCATGTTCCTCAATGTAAGTCCAAGTGCGATATGTAGTCACCCGTCTTAGACGCTTACCGAGCTTGTATTATGCGATCAAACAATAACCCGAAAATTTATTGGAATATTTTACTCAAAATTTGTTATTAAAGGTTATTATCGCTGCAGTATTTAGATAGTAGATAATATGCATGTTACGTGTCTCTAATAAATTATTTAAAGCAGAATTAGAAATTTTTGTTTAACTTTCAATATATTTTTTGATTAACAAGACTAACATCAAGATATTAGAATAATATTTTTTTTCTGGTAATCTGTCAAGCCATCGGTGTCTACTGCACAACTACGAATCCTATATTTTTTTCTGAGGAAAATAGAACGCACAGCATAGCTCATTCTGAAACCATCGTTTGACTATGTTTCGGGGTAGTATACAAATGAAGAATGAATTACTTGCCAGATGTCTGCTGACACTTATCATATACGTAACTAGCCCAGCCGATCAATTCGGTAAAAATCTCACCGTGAAAACTTAGTTGAAATAAGCCGTCGAAAATAGACCGGCTGTTTGATTTTATGTAAATGTATGATAATCATCGCTGCATTTGTATACTACTACGGAAACCGTACGTAATATTTACGTATACATTTAAAAGCTATGTGAGTGCTGTAACACAGGTAAACCGCGGCGGGCCCGGGCAAGCCACGGCGGGCAAGCCTCGCGCGGCGAGCGTGTTCTCGTCCAAGTCCTCGGTGAGCGCCTACCGGCCGCCCGTCGTGGGCGTACCCGTCACCTCGCCCATCACGTCGCCGGACACCACGCGCACGTACCTGTACCAAGGATTAATTGGTAAAAAACTGGTTTTAAACTTGTAGTGAAACTACTTACTTAAACAAATTCATGTAAACTATGAACCATCAGGAAAGTTTTGCTTTAATTATTGAGACAACTAGGCTGTGTGGAGTCGTGCTCGTCACTTCACCACCGCGTCCATGTGCACCGTATACTCGGTAGTCACTTTTCGTAAAAGATTAAGTATGAAATATTTATAATACAAAAGTATTATAAATATTTCGAGAGCAAGCCTTTTTCGGCTCGAAGGACCATATTACTTTTCCTACAATGTAGCCACATTATTCACAAATTCTTACAAATATTTTTCTTCTCAATTAAAGGCAAAGAAAGATCAAGCTTATGGGACCAAATGCAGTTCTGGGAGGATGCGTTCCTTGACGCGGTGAGTCAAGAACGCGATATGATCGGGATGGACCAGGGCGCCAATGAGATGATGGAGCGATACAAGTGCCTGAGTGAAACGGAGCGCAAACGACTCGAGCATGAAGAGGACAGGTTACTGTCCACTGCATTGTACAACCTGACGGCTGCCATGGTGCTGGTGTGCGTGGATGCCGACATCGTGAGAAACAAAGTGCGCCGCCTGCTCGCTAAGAGCCACATCGGACTGGTGTACAGTCAAGAAGTCAACCATCTCCTGGATGTCGTGCATACGTTGGTAAGTACAGACACTATTTTAAAATGTTAGTACTAAACACGAGTGGTGTGCAGATTTATTATTCTAGACACTGAAAATAAAAAAACGATATTTTTCTATTTGGTCCCGTCGACGAGATTTGGTGTAATATTTTGAATAAGTCTCATGTAAGTTTACATCCTTTTAGACTCTCAGATATCCTCAAAAGTTAAAAGGAGTGCCAACCACTTTCATCTCGTGTTTGCAATAACGTGTAACGCTGGTGTTCTATCTAGCACGGCAACGACATAGAACTGAAGCCGCTGGGCTCGCGCCTGCTCCGCCGCGCCACGTTCACGGTGCACGAGGGCGACGCGGCCGGCGAGCTGCGCTTCATGGAGGTGCGCGATGACGGACTCATCCTGCGCTCCACGCAAGGTAAACTAGTGTAACATAACATCACGCCTGTATTGCCCGAAGGGTATAGCAGAGGTGTACCTATAGTACACCCACATTTCGCCAGTTATGTTTAGTCCCTTGTAATACAACCGTGCACAAATCCAGAGCTTCGGGCTGCTACAGAGAAATTCCAAATCGATAAACCCAATAACACTTTGCCCGACCTGGGAATCGAACCCAGGAGCTCATGCTCAACTAGTATAATCGTTGCCAATCAGGAGCGCGCGTCATGTGACTTCTTTGTCATTGCCGTAAAGGACAATGCTCATGGATGTATGGAATCCCGTACCATGCTGCATTAAACTCAAACTTTTTTTTTATAGACTACTCGTATCATATTAACTCTTACAAAAGTTCTTTTTGTAAACAAAACCCGGGTTTAGCAGATTTTCAAAAAATCGAAATAACATAAAAACTAGGTACTTACTTTATTTTGTTTTTGTTTGACGGACGTGATCATGACCCTTTCAAAATTCAAGGTTATATTAATCATATCATTTGAAACGGTTCGTCATGTAAAGGGCATGAACATTTATAAAATAGAACTGAAACCGGTATTATAAAGTGCTCTGTGACTGAGACTATGGACTAAATTTAGACTTTCAGGATGCCTAGGTGAAGTACTGAAGAAAATCCAAGTTACAGGAAACACAACTTTATTCCTCTTTCTTTTTACCGACAGCTCCAGTCAGAATGTCCAACCGACCTCTTCCCGCCTCGCAGCTTTTTTCCATTTCCGCGGTAAAATCGAGTTCTGTGATTGGTTAACGATTCAATGTCGTCAACCAATCACAGATGACAATGTGCTGGCCGCAGATTGATTAGCCAATCAGAAGCATCCAACGACCAACTGTCAAACTTAAGTGTTGTCAGTACAGAAATGTTCGAATCAAATAGTTACTGGCCTGGAAACTAGTATTTTTGCGTTTCAATTTAATTAAATAAAATGTAAATTAGCGAACCCTAACACATTATCAACACTTTTTTTACTTTAAATTAAATTCCCTGTTCAAAAATCAAATTCCCAACGCGTAATGTCGTAAAAAAATATGAAAATAATTACTATAATACTTTGATCTTGATGCATGAGACTTTTTGGTAGGTACGCCTTTTGGTCATTCTCTTTTCAGTTGTAATGATGTACTCGCAAAACGCTTGTGAAATTTAATGCATCTACATTGTGTTTAGTATTAAAAGTGGTTCATAAGTCGTACATTCTATAGGAATCAACAAATTACAATATTTATGACATATTTAAATAATGTCGTCATTCTTTTGCCAGAGCTCTGTCACTTTCTCACGGAGTGATAGAAGCAATACTGATATGTGTCGTGTATCCTGTAAAATGACTATGAATACCTCAATTCCAGGCACCATCGTGGAGAGGTGGTGGTACGAACGGCTGGTCAACATGACGTACAGTCCCAAGATAAGAGTCTTGTGCCTTTGGAGGAAGAACGGTGGCCAGACACAGCTACATAAATATTACACTAAGAAGGTTCGTGACACTTGTTTGTTGATACAACTTCGATACCTTCTTTTTCTTATTATTAAGCTACAATTCAGTTTTGTATAATTTTTGTAGGAGAATTTGTTTTAATTATTTTTTTTGTGTTTTTTTCATAGTTAATAATGTTTTAAAAAATCTTATGAATTACATAGCAGTATCCTATCGTCACCCATCACCAGTGATCAGATAATCGGAAATCGGCTCTAATATACCCAAACTTCACTTTTATTCCCACGAAAGAATACAACGGACATGCTTTCAGATGAGAGATTCTTTGAAATTCCTGAGATTGCTAAAAATGTTACCTGCATATAAAATATAGTTAGAACTCGATGTGCGTGTGGTGTGAGGGCCACTTTGTTAAAACTCTTTGAAAATGTGCTTAGGATTTAGTGAACATTCCCCAACAATTGTGAAAGTTGGAATCAGATTTTGTGAATGTCATATAAGCCAGTTATTGACTGTAAAGTTTGGCCCTCAGTTCTCACATAGAGGATTGAGGGCCCACCTGTACCTGAAAAACGATGTACACTACAGAGAAAGCCTTTATGGCAAAATCTTAGTTAATGCCAAACAAAATTTGTGAAAACAAGATATTATCGCAAAACACTGTCCTACTTTGTAAATCTTCGTTCAAAATGGGCCCTCAATTCTCATACACGTAAAAATTTATCACGCAAATAAAATGAATCCATTAACTTACAGCTACTGTTTGAAATCCTATAAGCTACTAAATAATTTGTGAAAATTTGTGAAAGCAAAAAGAAGTCACCACTTCTTGTTGTTTGAAAGTTATGACCCTGATAAAATTCGGGCCCTCAGTCCTCCATTCCTTTTTGTTTTCTTTTTATTACTCCTAACGTAGGTATGCAAGATAAGCCAAATAAAAAATTGTCTCTTTTTGTGAAAAAAAATGTGTAACAAATTAGTGTTATTTGTTACTAATAAGAATTATGATAAAACTACAAATCTTAATAGATACCGAAATTAACAAATTTTTTATTGTGTATGTGTGTCATTGTGGGTAGAGTGACAATAATTTCTTTTTACCCTCATTTTATTTTGACAGGCCTGTTGGTCTAGTGGTTAGTGACCCTGACTGCTATGCCGGAGGTCGTGGGTTCGATTCCCACCCAGGACAAATGTTTGTGTAATGAGCACGATCATTTGTTCTGTGTCTGGGTGTAATTTATCTATAATATTTATGTATTTAGAAATATATAAGTATGTTTATCAGTTGTCTAGTACCCATAACACAAGCTCTGCTTAGCTTGGGACTAGATGGCGTTGTGTGATAGTTGTGGAATATTTATTTATTATTTATTTATTTATATACTTTGTTAGTGGCGATGCTGAGTGATGTTTTAGTTCCTTCTGGTGTTCCTTCTTCTATTTTCTGAAAAAAAAAAAAAAATAGTCACGAAACTCCTGATAATCCATTCTATTTGCCGATAATTGTGGCAACACTGCGTAGGATATTATTTAAACTTCCGCTATGGTCAAATATATTAGTCTCGCATTTTGAATCCGACAACATGACTTCATCGTCTTCGGGTGTGGAAAGCTTTTTCAAAATAGTTAAGCATTTGATGTTCAAAACAAAAACACAGAAATACAGAATTGATGAATTCATTCGATTTTTGCTACGCTATCTTGCATATGTTAGGAGTAATAAAAAGAAAAAAGAAAACAAAAAGAAATGGAGGACTGAGGACCCGAATTTTATCAGGGTCATAACTTTCAAACAACAAGAAGTGGTGACTTCTTTTTGCTTTCACAAATTTCACAAATTATTTTGTAGCTTATAGGATTTCAAACAGTAGCTGTAAGTTAATGGATTCATTTTATTTGCGTGATAATCTTTTTCGTATATGAGAATTGAGGGCGGCCCATTTTGAACGAAGATTTACAAAGTGGGACAGTGTTTTGCGATAATATCTTGTTTTCACAAATTTTGTTTGGAATTAGCTAAGATTTTGCCATAAAGGCTTTTTCTGTAGTGTACATAGTTTTTCAGGTACAGGTGGGCCCTCATTCCTCTATGTGAGAACTGAGGGCCCAACTTTACAGTCAATAACTCGCTTATATGACTTTCACAAAATCTGATTCCAACTTTCACAATTGTTGGGGAATGTTCACTAAATCCTAAGCACATTTTCAAAGAGTTTTAACAAAGAACTCGTTGTGAAAATGAAAAGTTTTCATTGAATAATGCTTACATACTTACTCGTACTTTTAAGACAGCTGTGCTTTGTTAAAGTCTTATTGATGTTTTTTTTTAGATTTAAAAAGTCGATTCTAATGGAACTTTTAATTTACAATGAAAGTTTTTATGAGAACTGGTTTAGTAACAGAAAGGAATGTCCATATTATTCTTTCGTGGTAAGAAGTTTAGGTATATAAGCGCCTGATTATCCGATCACTGCCCATCACCCTATCGTGGCTCTCAAAACGGTGAAGGAAAACATCGTGAGGAAACCGGCATGTTTTAGAACGAAGAATTCGAAGACATGTGACATCTACCAACCCGCACTGGGCCCGCGTGGTAGATTACGTCCCTCTCCCTCTCACAGAGAGGAGGCCCTGCGTCCCAGCAGTGGGAACATTATAGACTGATTATGATGAATCCTATCGTCCATGTTACTTGGGAACGGCGCATTTCATTTTCCCTTGGCAGCCGTCACCATATCATTCATACAAGTTCCCTATTTCATTCGGAAATAGTGTAGCTTTCTATCAGTGAAATATTCGTTGTAATAGGATCTGTATTTTCAGAGATTACCTTTTACAAACATCTCATCGCTACACGAGGAGAATTTAGATTTTTAAAAGCTATATGTTAATGGTTGCAGTGCAAAGCGCTGTACTACTGCATCAAAGAAGCGATGGAGAAGAGTGGTCGGCGACAAGACGCGGCCGAGCTGGGTGGGGAGTTCCCCATACAGGACTGCGCCACCGGGGAGGGAGGGCTTATACAGGTGACGTACTTCCATAGATACCAACATATATAGCGCCACAAGGTTATTTCGGCGCGTGGCCAGAATCAGAACTAACGCCACCATTTTGTTTTTTAATACATTTCTAGTAACATTTCACAAAAATATAAAAAATTGCACAAATGTTTACCGACAGCGCCCCCCTGTCAACGACATTCGTGCGCCAAAACATCCTTGTAGCCTGTGTCTCGTATTACTTACTCTGTAAAGCATTGTGCTCTTATGAAGAAAAGGTACTTTTAATAAACCTCAAGAGATGCTCTTAACCACACTATTAGTAGGGCTGTAGGATGGCTTGATTTGGACGGATTTTTTTATCTCTCTAAACTAATATAAATAAAATAAATACCTACCTACAATTATTTCGCATTGAACTATATTTTAATGAAGCGTACCATTTTTAATGAGCCGTGGAACCTCCTAGTACATACAGTTTCAATATGATCACTAATGACTCATGATGATTTTGTTCACTGTTTTAACAATACATCTTTAAATCCAAAGGTGTGCATGGAAGGCGTCGGACTTCTGTTCCACCACAGCAAGGTACGTCCCTACGCTTCGTTTGTGTGTTCGTCTCTTTTTGTCAGCTTATTTATGTTATTTATATGATAAGTTATCAAAACGACGTACCAAAATCCTACAAGTCGGAGTAGATGTGACAAGTTTTGGTATTATCATGAATCGTTTGTCCAGGTAAGATATCTGTCAGTGTTTATGCTTGATTTCGGAAAATCTCGATACAAGTGAGTGAAACATCCATATAGAGTGTTGTACACTCGCGCTGTACGACATTCTGTATACAACAACAGCGTCCGCGCTGCCATTGCTTCATTGTATCAATATTGTATCGGTGCCGTTAGCGCGTTGTTATTATCGTACCGTATTATGAAGCTTATCTATCCAACAAGACAAGTATACCTTCTTTTATTAAACAGGCACAGAAGAATTTATAGATATATATATTAAGAATCGTTAAAAAGTTTTAGTCGTTCATTTTTCAGTCGATGCCCCACATAAATATATGCCTAGTTTTAAAATTCTCATCCTCATAAAACTTATCCGGACGCAAGGACCACTCAAACTTTCCTATTTGGATTTCTCTTCAATTTTTTCTCTGATATTTTTTTTTTTCATACTATTTTTATATAATATTTATCTTATACTTATATTTTGTTTGAAATTCAGGTGATTTTGCATTTACTAATTCCGTATTATTGTCGACAAAGCTTAGGTCTAATTAAGACCCAGTATTTTTGCCCTTAAATATCCTTATCTACTATTCGATGTAATAGTTTAGATTATTTTTTTTACATTTAAGACTAACCGTTGTCCATCTGATATACGTTCTTATACTCCATACGACTTGTGCATGTGCTATTTGTCTGCAACACCCGTACATCGCTGGAGTGCGTGGGCGCCGCTGTGCTCTCGCTAGGAACTTTTGAGATGGTCCTTGACACGCGCTCGGCCGCCCTCAACTAATCTCATCTTTTTGTCTGTTCTACTCTTTCCGGACACGCCGAACACGCGCCGCTGCGCAAAAGGATTTCGAGGTACACAGTGGTTCATTCATAGTAATGGCTGGCTCTTACGATGATCGACACGACCTTTATGACCTTTAAGAATTAGTCACGGTCACCGTGAGAATCGCATCTAGCGATGATCGTTCGAGGTCGTAGGGCTTTACTTGTAGTTTTGAGGCTTACAGATTGTTTTTAGCCGTTGTTAGCGTTGTATTAGTTCTCCCGAGTGCGGCGAGCGCCGATGCGCGCAGTCGTGCATGCACATAGACGCCCTTTGTTTATTATCTGTTTATATTAACGCACCCGACAGCTTGCATTCGTATCGTGGATCGTCCGGCGAGCGGTCTCGATCTTTCGCTCTCGCACTTTGTGCCGAGATTTAGTTCGTTCGTCCCCTATCACCCGGAACCATAGCGAGCGTCCGTCAGCGCTAAAGCTTACCGGACGCGAGTCACGAGGTCAGTCGTAGAGCATTCGCCATCTCACAAGTTCCGGTGCGGCCCGGGCGCCGCGCGGCCCCCCCGCACCCGCACCGCCCCCGCACCGCATCTGACCTCGCACACTGCACTCCCGCCCTGCCGAACTCCTCACCCTCGCTCTTTGCTCGATGTCTCAACTGCAGAAACTAAATATTGCCACTTTAATTCCGATGTTACTAAACAGTCTTGTTTAAAAAGCAACCTGGTACTCATGGTTTTCAGAATTGAACCTGACTGGGGACAATTTAGTATAATAACGAATTGAAGAAGACAGTAAATTGGCATGCGTTTAGTTTTTGCGCTCGATAAACGATACACTAACTGAGGTAGATAAAGGCGGGTTATTTTTGCCGTTAGTGTATTGGGCTCCAATCCTCGTATCGCATGTATGTATTGCGCATGTATTTTTTTTTAATTTTCTTTGGAGATGTGACTCGTGAGTAATGCAGAAGTAATTATTTACACATTTTTGTTAATATTATCGAAAATTAATATGAACTACGTATGTGCTATAAACGACTCACACTAACTACGATACAGGAACTTGAGTGGGGAAAGGGAAGCGGCAGCAAAAAGCGATAAGTTTTAGCTCTGTACAAATATAGGAGTCATAATATTGAACAGAATAACGATTCAGCTCCAAAGGAAATATAATATGCAATTTTATTTAATCGATGTGTAGATATTACGCTTGAAAGCATTGTAGATAAGTGTTTATTATTCCCGATGCATGTGTTTAGTTTAATGTAGTGTTTAATAGATTTGCAAATATTACCTATTGTTATTATACAGACTATTTTATATGCATATTCATAATTATGTTTACGCGAATATAAAAAAGAATGCTGTCCTATTTTATGAAAGCGATGTGAATTTTCGTCTCGAGACAAATTGTATTGCGGACACATCATGAGTTTATTACCAATCTCAATCGATTCTTTAACTTCCAGCGTACTTCAACATACAGTACTTTCACATGATCTTTCAGAGATTCATTTGGTTTAACTTAATTTTTCCTTACGATTTTATTTGATTAAGTTATGCTAATTGTTTACAACCTCCTTCTTTTTGAAGCCAGTTAAAAAGTATCTAAATACTATTTAGTTATTTATAGGTCTGTAGCCAGAATAGAGTAGATAATGAAGCATTATTACGCCACGCAAAGACTCGCAAGACTCGCATACCTAATAAACGGTTAACTTATCTACTAAATTCGGGTTGGAATGATACAGAACCTCATATTTTCTTCTGTTACTACTAAGTAACGAAAATTGCTAACGTGGGGTGGTTTTCTAGTCGCTGTGTGCCTTTCCGCTACATTTTAACTAACTCCGTGTTAGGACCGAAATAACCGTGTGTCAGATACGCTCGTGTGTCTCCGGTATTACGCGTCTATCTTTGTGCGGCGTAAGTGACATTATGTTAACCTTATCTACCCTCAGCCTACGCTACATAGATGTGCGCACGTCTGTTACAACTTTTATTTAGTTTGTAGTATACATTTCATAATCAGTTCTTAAAATGACCACTGAACTTCTCTGTTACAGTTTTTCGTGCGGCTGGATCACATTAGGAAGTGCTTCACGCAGAATGGCGGTATCTTCGTTTTAGAAGAATTTAGTAAGTTTTTAATATGAACTAGCTCTCTATGTATTTAAATATAGAAACAACTTAATTTGGATCCAGAAAATAGCGCTTTTAGCTTTGATGCGGTTCTAATCAAGCCGAAGCGTGGACCGTTTGGTACATGCTGCCGCCAATAGCCTTTTTAAACGCGTCGGACCATCTTCCTATATAGCCACCAGGCCAGTTTTTGTAAAACAGTTATTAGTTAACTCGTACAAAAAGCTTTAATAGACAATATTTTACATTTCAGATCCAAAAACAAGACAGATTATACAAAGGAAATATAAATCTGTAATGGTAAGTAACATTTTTGCAATCAATTTTTATTTTTTGTTTAATTTTTTTTTTCATTTGATGTAACTGTTTATGTACGTGTTTCATTTATGTTGTAGGCAGAAAAAGTAGTGCTTGATCTTCACCGTTTCTTCTCCTTGTGGCTTTCCCGTTACTTTGTCGAGACGAGTGGACATCTATTGAATTATACACCTTGCGTTTCTTAGCTCATACCCTTCCTAGTCAGTGTACGTACCAACTGCACGTGTTTTGTTTTTATTTGTTTTATTACGAAGCGTTATTTGCGCATATATTTATATTATATATTTTTTACGTCACCTACTGTGCTTATTGTGTATGTACAGCCAACAAAATAAACAAGTTTACATGAAGCTTACTACAAGTCTTTTTTAAAACGTGCTGTATTTGTGCTCGGTAGTCAAGATCAATGTTTTCGCCTACGTAGTGCAAAAATATCTTCGCAGGTGACTTGTCTTCTGCTGACTGTACCTACATAACTCATATCACTGCATTTGCTGTTATTTTATAAAGTAGCACATTTACATTATAACATCTTTACTGTCATCTAGACATTTTCTGCTAACCTTTAAGTAACAGATATCATGAGAAAATTTTAATGCCTAGCGCAAAATCTCGAAATCATTGTAAGAAAAACCATTTCGGGATTTCAAGCGTGTTACAAACATGCATGTAAGGATTTTTGTAGAATCATTTTAAGGCTATAATTTATAATTCTCCAAAAGTCAAAATAATCGACACTGGAACCTGCTTTTCATAACGATCTATGAGTTCTATTAACACGTTATTCAAATTAGCTACAAATTGATGAATTCCGTTCACAGACGGTCAGAGTGATTCAACAAAGATTTCCATCATTTGTAAATACAATGTGATAATACCATTATAATATTATTGTAATTGTATGAAATTTCAGGCGGACCAGATATGCTACGCAGTGCTTTGTGTATTCTCTTACTTCGCGGCGGGCCACGAACAGAAGAAGGCGATACTCGAGCAGGCCGCGCGCGTGCCGCCCGCGCCGCATGACGCGCTGTCACCCGCCGCGCACGCGCACGGCGACGTGCGCAGGACCAGTCCACAGGTCGGTTGCTACACTGCTACAAGGATCTTTGGGCGCTCGAAATACACAGGGGGGTGCTGCTGGTAATCATTTAAGCAATAGTCTAGTGGACAGTAAGAAAATAGGTACCAGAATCTTGTATTGTAAAAAGGTCTTGAGCTAAAATTATAAAAAATCAATTAATTTTGTGAATGATTTTACAAAAAATTGCGTGGAAATAAAGCCATTGGACACGTGATATTGAAGGCGAATAAAACTGAATGCGACACGTCAGTTCTTGCAGACACTGTGTTTCAAACTAAAAACCTTCATGCGTCCGACAAAGTTTCTTTTGCATTAATAATAGACGTACTAGAAGAATGGTATCGTGATGTGTCTCTCTCGCACAATGTGACAGTTTTCATTATTCATGTACTAAATTAGTAGTAGTAGCACATAAAAAAATAGGAAATTGATATCGTTTACGACTGTCAAAGTAAACATTTACATAATTATACTTATTTGTCTGCTTTGAATATATATTTAAAACGTTTTTAATTAAGAATATTATAATATTCCGAAAGAAGAAATAAATTAAGTTTGTGTGCGAGCAACACTGTTGAAAAAACTCGCCGATTTGACAGAAAGAAAGTATTTAAGTCACTCAAGCCGCTATGACAGAATGGTCCGTTTTGAGAATCAAAATTAAATTACGTTAAAAAAATTGATCTATGATTTTTAATATTTATTTATTTGGCTGAAATATTCATCATCATCATCGTCAGCCTACAACAGTCCACTGCTGGACATAGGCCTCTCTAATTGCACGCTTTTCAGCTCGATTCTCGGCAACTCTCATCCACCTAGCCTAGCCACCCTGCGAAGATCGTCGCTTCACCTAGCCTGAGGGCATCCTACCTTACATTTGCCGATTCGCGGTCTCCATTCGAAAACACGTCTACCGCGGTCTACCCCAATGGTCTTCGGTTCTACGGCTAATATGGCCGGTCCATTGCCAATTTGCCACTTCAGCTTGCTTATTCTGTGAGCTATGTCGTCAACTTTGGTTCTCTGCCGGATCACCTCGTTCCGGATTCTATCCCTTAGAGAGATTCCAAGCATAGCTTGTTCCATAGCTTGCTGAGCGACGTTGAATTTATTGACCAGCCGTACCGTGAGTGCCCACGATTCGGCTGGGTAACTGGTAGGACGCACTGATTGAAGATTTTAGTCTTTCGGATCTGCGGAATACTTCAGCATCCAGCTGTTCTTACCAAACCGCAGTTTGCTCGAGGTAAACTTATTCTCGAACAACCTTGAGAGCACCGCCATTGACAGCAATCAGTCCCGGAGTGACGTGTTTGTTGAACATAACCTGGGTTTTGTCCAATTGCATCCGGTGACCAATACGTATAGAAGAATAAACTAGGCCGTCCAGTAACTGCGGCAACTCATGCCAGCCAGTGTGCCGGTTAGCTTCACTACAAGGTACGCTACCCTGTTCGAGACACAGGAGATGTCCACAACGTTGGCATAAGGGGATTTGTTTATCAGAAACCAGACTCCGCCTTGGATAGAAAAGGTGGCCCGGTTCGAGGGTTGTCGTGTCCTCCCCCTCTTCAGACTTCACTCAAGCCAAGAATGTGCCACGGTATTTTCCGAGCTCTTCTTCTAGTTACACTAGGTGTTCGTAGAGCCGTAGTCGCCAAGGTCAGTTGGGTTTGGTGGTCATTCGTAACCAGGGGTTTCTTCGCATAGAAATATTCATATTTTGTGGTAAAGAAACGACAAGGAACATTAATAATTGGTTTCTCAAAAAGTGTCAACTAGTTTAGTAAAATGTCACTTAAAACGTATTCAAAAACAAGATGGCGGCGTTACTTCCGATTACTATAAATAATAAACAATACCATATACTTACGAGGGTCATTCAATAAATACTTATTATACCAAAAAGTAAACGAAAATTTTGGAAAAGTGGCAATTTATTTTTCAACATAGTCTCCTTTTAGTTCGATACACTTAGCCCAGCGATGCTCCAACTTTTTTAACCCGTCCGAAAAATAGTTTTAGTCAAACTCTGCAAAATAGGCCTCCGTGGCGGCGATGACCTCCTCATTTGATCCATATCTATTCCCGGCGAGAGATTTTTTCAGATTAGGAAACAGAAAGAAGTCACAAGGGGCCAAATCTGGAGAATACGGTGGATGGGGCAGCAATTCGTAGCGTAATTCGACCAATTTGGCCATGGCAACGGCAGACGTGTGAACCGGTGCGTTGTCGTGGTGAAACAGCACTTTTTTCTTCGCCAGATGGGGTCGTTTTTTCTTTAATTCGGCGTCGAATCGGCCCAATAAATCGGCATAGTAAAGCCCTGTAATTGTTTTACCCTTCTCGAGGTAATCGATGTAGATCACACCTTGTGAATCCCAGAAAACGGTGGCCATAACTTTTCCGGCCGATTTTACAGTTTTCGCCTTTGGAGCACGTTCCCCGGTCTGGATCCATTGTTTTGATTGCTCCTTGGTCTCTGGTGTGTACCAGTGGATCCAGGTTTCATCGACGGTCACAAAACGACGCAAAAACTCCGCTGGATTCCGCTTAAACAGCGCCAAACACGTCTCCGATGTGGTCTCACGGTTGCACTTGTTTTCCGGTGTGAGTAAACGCGGCACCCATCGCGCCGACAGCTTTCTCATGCCGAGTTCCTCGTGAAGAATATGATGCACTGTTCCTTCTGAAATGCCTAGTCTCAGCTAGCTCCCGAACCTTCAATCGGCGATCTGCCAATACGAGATCATGGACTTTTTTAATGTTTTCCTCCGTAGCAGCTGTTTTCGGGGCACCTGGACGTGGTTCATCAAAAACCGACGTACGGCCACGTGCAAACTCGTTGAACCAATTCTTGACGGTGGCCATCGATGGAGAAGAGTCACCGTACACAGCATCCAAGCGCTCTTTGATTTCGATACGCGTTTTCCCTTCCAAAAATAGGAATCGAATCACCGAACGATATTGCTCTTTTTCCATTTTTGTAAAACCGATCGATACGTTCGCTTCCATAAGTTGTCAAATTAAAACAAATGAAGGGATTGGAATGAAAATTTGAAAAAATAATTAAAAAAGAATGTGCTACACTGTGGTAAAACTCTAATGAGGCTAGGTACTTATTGAATGCACCTCGTAAATATGCTCTAGATCTGTAAAATCAGGATATTATGCGTTAGGTAGCCCGCAAAATAAAGGAGCTCTGCATTAGATCGTAAGTTGATCAAAATACGATACGCGCGCGGAGTGATGATAGTTTATTGTATTTTTATTAATTAGTAACAAATTAAACCATCAACAAAATTTTATTTTGTTTAAAAAAAACGATGATTAAATATCTATACATTCCTGACCATCCAACAGATGGAGAAACGCTCACCCGTGAGACGAGCTGGTGAGGTGAAGTCTCCGGCTGGAAAGGCAGAGCCCAGCGATTTAAGAGAAATGGCAGAGCGGCAGCAAGTCAGAGGCGGACACACCAGCACACCTGTTGCTGGCCCTCCCGCTGCCGAGCGACGTGGGAGCGAGCGGGCTGGAAACGAGCGGGCTGGAGCCGAGCGAGCCGGAAGCGAGCGCGCTGGTAGCGAGCGGCCGACGCGCTCAGACAGTCTGCCGCCGCGGCGGCCGCCACCGCCCACCGTGCCTCCCGCCGCGCCTCCCGCCGCGCCTCCCGCCGCGCCTCCCGCCGCGCCCGCGCCGCAGCAGCGCCTAGCGCGCGCGCACTCGCACGCCGCGCCGGCGCGCCCGCCCGACCCCCCAACAGTGAGTGTCCTCTGCATCTCACCTCTGCTACCGAGCTCATCGCAGCCCGCGCTTACTGACACTTCCCGTTTCCGCAGATCCCGCCGCGGCCCGGCACGACGGGCGTGCGGCCCGCGGGCCCGCCGCCGGCCCTGCCGCCGCGCCAGCTGTCGGCGGCCGCGGACGTCGGCGCCGCACCGAGGTGAGCGACCTCCCGGCGTCGAGTCTCGTTGCGCGAACCGTCTCGTCGTCCGGGACGCCGCGATATGCCGTAAAGTATTAGGAGACATTTATCCGGCCCCAGAGGTGGCGAAGCTGACCACGGTGACGCTTGTCGCAGAGGCGCGGGCGCGGCGGGCGGGGCCGGCGGGGCCGGCGGGGCCGGCGGGGCGCGGCGGGGCCCGCCACAGCGCCAGGGCTCGATGTCGGCACCGTTCGCGTCCACGAACCCGTTCACGTCGCCGCGCCACGCCGAGTTCGTGATCCCGCAGCGTAACAACGTGCGCCGCTCCTCCACCACTGACAGAAGTTAATTCATCTGCGGTTCCGGATGTTTGGTCCCTAGAAGTGTATCTGTGCTGCACACCCACCCCTCCCTGTTCGAAATTAGACAGTAGCCTTACGTGTATAACCCGATGTAAAGTGTTATCAATAATCAATAAAGTATGCATAAAACAGTAAAGATTGAGATGTTACATTAAAATAATCCGTCACAAAGCAATAATCTGTCTCAAGAATTTTGTAATAGTGATCGGCCGTACCTGTACCTACAAACCCATACGAATTTTGTAATAGTGATCGGCCGTACCTGTACCTACAAACCCATAGGAATTTTAAAAACTCCTTCAAAATGCTGTAAAACGGTATGAAAGTGCTGTGAGCTTTAATTATTATATTTCATTCTAATGCTGATTTTGAACTGACTTGATACAAATTACTCCCTATTACAGGAAAGTACAGTTTGCGGTATTTACGTAATATGTTATGTACTTAAAGTTAAATAAAATAATTTATTAAAAAGTATCATTTATTTGGTAACTTGTGTATCTTTTTTTGTAAGTATTTCTTATTTGAGTAATTTAAAAGAAATCGATATTATGAGGCAAACCAATGAATTTAACGTTTTGAAAAATATCCAAGCACCATAATCGTCCATTGGTGAAGTAAATTGCACTTCTTACGAATTAAGATTCAATGTTTGTTATCGTAAAGATGAAGAAAGCGTGAGTGTGCACAGGTAACCTGGGAAGTAGTCTCGGTTAAACCGTAGATTTTGTTTGCACGGCTGGAGATTATTAAGTAGGTACAATGTAACCGAAAGTGTAATCAAATTACAGAATACCTATTTCATAAATGAAAGCTTACCTACTTCTGTTGTCAGGAAATATTGATCAAAGCCTGACATGCTGTTAGCATATGAAAACAATTTTCAGCGATAACAGTTAAAATATTACCTACAAACAGTTATTTTCAGGTACGGTATCGAAAAGAATGTCAAATGAGTTTAGCGTAGGAATCTGAATTTTTGTACATTACCGGCTTTGTACATTAAAAGCGATAAGGCGGTTCTCCCTCGATGATGCAATCGGAAAGACACGCGTAAGAACGATATTAGCATGGCACTGAATTGTATGGAATCGCCCACGGTTTAAAAAAATGCACGTTATTGCAGCACGCATTCCGTGTCGCTCCGGTGTCACGTCACCGCGGAAGAACCGCCGCACATATCGATGAAACTCAGGGTCGTCGAAAAGTTGAATGCAAATAATTATTTGAATACAACATATATTTCCAGACACTTGTCCATAAATACTATAATTTAAAATAGAAACACTTTTGTCAATCATTGATTTAAATACTTGTTAGCAGTTACTTATTCATATGCATATCATAATATTGAGTCAAACTGGCCAAACGTTTATGTACCTACATACATATATTTTGCAAAATATAATATTATTTTTGTAGGGTTCTGTAATGTCTAGAAAACTTTGGAGAATTAATGCCTAAATTAAAACTTATTAAATTGTAAAACTGGATACCTACCTAATAAGAGGTTTTTTATTGTTCCAAACTAAACGGTACCATAATTCAAAAGAATTTTGATTTACCTAACTACTTTAAAACTACCAAATAAAGTTCTGTTTGCAAAACAACTTCAGACATTTTTGTGACTCCTTCGATAGTACCTACAATCAACTTTATTTGCATTGGCGCAAAGTTGATATTCGTTTAATTGGAAATAACATCAATCAGGATTTGAACAGTCTTTACAATAAGCTAGTGACAGCCGTTCGGAGATCACAAGCAAATCAGTACTTATGATGTAATTTCAAGTAGGAAATATGGTTGCAAACTGCAGGGTTTTTGTTGTAAGTAAGTAATTACCTAATGTAATAAAACACATCAATTATCAGACAAGATTGCAGTTTGTAGATATTTAAAATACACTTGTTTCCATGTAAAACACGTCCTTGGTACTATGTTTTATTTTATGTTACTTACGTACTTATATTACATGTTCCTAAGCTATATCTAAATGTAATGCTGTTACTTAGGCCGATCTAAAATATATATGTACCTATGTATATAATACCTACTAAAATGAAAAGACATGTAATAAGACATAGGTAACCTAACTGCCGATATTTTATGTTATATTAATTTATGCCAAAATAAATAAAATGAAATTATAAACTGTTTAATTTTTTTATTGATAATCTTTTTTAAAAGTACTGATTGATACAGGGTCCTTTACACAATGGTTTTTTGGCACTTAAATAAATAGAAATAATTTATAAACTGAATTAAGTAGGTAATGAACTTACCTGTAGATTACCATTCTCGGTCGTTTGAGTCTTTTACTTCACATATAAAACGATATCTTGCGTCTAGCATTGGCAGCCGACTGATAACTACACTTGTTTTTATACGCTTGCCTTTTTACAATAATGAAATTTAAAGGTCTTATGAACCGAGCAATTTTTATCGTCTTACACTGGAGTTTCACTGGAGTGTAAGACTCGAGTCTCGGCTCAATATTAACCATTTGAATACTTGAAAAACAATACCCACTTTTAATAGCATAAGTAGTATTCATTTTACTTATTGTTCGATTGGCTAACGCAAATCGTTTTTAATAAATTATACCAAAGTAGTGATTCTAGTAATATCTTAGATCTGACGTCAAAACAAAACGCCATTATGAGACGATAAAATGGCATCGGTTATAAAAATAAACAGTTTCGTGACTGACAGACCTTTTAAAGGGTTTTTGTAACTCCGTTCCCGAAGAGGCCAAAGGGTACGTACCTACTTATCAGTTTTGTTTACGAACAAAGTTGCAAGTTGCTAGTCTAAATATAATAAGAATTACACCACCTGTGTAGCGATAGTTCAGTATAATCTATCCAAAACATACTCTTTAGTAGTAGTAATGTATCAATATAATACAAATCAATTGGGTCAGCCTTTAAAATAAAATTAACTCCTTTATTTATTGCGTACTAACTCTTTTTAGGACCATTTCGCATTATCACAGATATTTGGTTTTCTTAAAAAATTAAAATGACGGCCGATTTCTCAAACACAACTTTTCTAAGTTATTCATACTGACATTATTCTTCTTCACTTTAATGTTTTCCTATTAATGACAGAAATACTAAAGAATGTCTCAAACTTAAGTATTCGACCCGTATTCTACAAGTGTGATGTCTCCAATCGGATAAAACTAATTTCTACAGATTTTTTGGAAGTCTGCCCCTTGAACGTTCTTCGACCGAAGTTGGACCTTAAGGTACCGCGCCATTTTCGATTGTTCTTAAAGTCCTTTGCCTACTTGATTGTTTTGAAATCTATAAGTCTAGCTACTGACAGTAATTCATCCAAAACTATGACATTATTTTTTGTCATCCAACCAAGAAATAAACTAACGCTACAATGCGCTACACAAAATAAAAGGTTAAGTTAGCGACTTGCGGTTGTTTGCAAGTGTCGGTGTAATATTAAATTTGTTACTGACCAGACAGATAGGTAAAGTCAGGGAAATAAATGATTAAGCAAATTGACAACCAACTTAAATTGTCCGTAGTTACATTCAAATCATAACTGTTCTTTAGACAGTTGTATCTATGAAAGAGCTCTAACACGTCAAATTGACGTAGGGTGTTAGTTTGCCCAACAATTAATTTCCCTGACTGTAAATCATCAGCCACTTCAGATAGTTCGTTCAAACTTTATTTTAATGGATTTAGGTATATCTACCTAAATCTAGTTTTAAACAGGTATAGGTAATAAATAGAATACGGGTCCTGAAGAGCTATGACAATAACGTTATGCCTATTTAAAATTAAAGTTCCTACTTCCCTATATCGCACATGACACAAATACACAATTCTACAGAACAATAGCTACTTAGGCTTCTATACCTAACAATTATGCTCTAAAAGCACATTGATTACTTAAGGTCTCTACACACCAGTCTTTAAATAAAAGTTTAGGCTAAGCGCGCACTGCGATGCGATTTTTTTATCGCATGTCCATGCGAAATAAAATCGCGAACGTTAATATTATATTATTTCAAGCTATTATTTACCGCAGTGCGCGAATTCTAATAACTAATCGTTTTAAAAAATCGCTTAGGTTTCACGCGTCGCAAGTCGGACAAATTTGGTTTAAAATGAGCCCAGCGGCTAAGCCGCGGCGGGTTGGGCCGGCAGGTTGGGCTTTGGTGTGTAGACACTCTCAAGATGAATGACACAGTATATATTGGCACAGATACCAGCACATCAAGCCACTACAATCTGTCTAATTTCATTAATAGATTTTCTACCTTATCGCTAAAGCATAGGTTCAAAGTTGATTGGAAAAAAATTACAGTTTCGGGTAGCTTGACCTGCTGGCGTCTGTACATTAGATACTTACATAGACACCTACTTAAAATGGAAACATTAAGAATACACAGAATAGCTAGCTTATCTATATCTACTAGGTACTTATGTAACTAGTGTATTATATATATTTCGAATAAGAAGCAGTTTTACAGTGATTGAGCAATTAAATTAAATAGTGACGAAATGTTACAATCCTACCACTCCGTCGTTTCAACTTATTAGGTTAGGTATATGGATACATCCACGAAGATAAAGTTGATTAATTAAACAAAGCTTTCTTCGGTACTAGTATTAGTAGATATTAGTGTACGGCTTTAGGACTCAAAAGTGATCGTCGCATTCGGCGTATTCGCGCGACGATCGCTTTTGATTTAAGACGCGGGGTTACCCATTTAAAATATTTAAATAAACGTTTCCATTCAATTTTGTCTTTTAGCTTGCGTTATACAGGCTGATTTTTTAAAGACCAGCCAAATTTAAGGATGTGGTACAGACCATCAAACTGAACAACTTTCTTCATGGGACCAACATCGTAATCGCGAATAAAAATTCAGCCGTCCCATACATTTAGGTCGAGTAGGTATTGAAGTTTTCTATGGGACAGTTGATAAAATTTTCGCGATTACGCTATTTGTCCCATGGAGAAAGTTGTTCAGTTTGATGGTCCGTACCACATCCTTAAATTTGGCTGGTCTTTAAAAAATCAGCCTGTATATGGAATGTATAATTTAATTACCTACCTCTCAACGTGATATTTAAGTAGGTAGGTACAAAACATGCTACATGTTTTTAATGGTGAATGACCTTCTCATCTTTATGTAATATTTTTTCTTGTTTATTTTGCGGTCAGAAAATTTGTATGAATGACGGTCCCATAAAGTAAAAAAGCAATTAAATTATGTCACTCAAGATTTCATATAATCTGTGAGTTCTGTGACTGTGATGTATGTTGTACCTGATAATATAGTACATAAAACTTCTAGACAAGGGTTAGAATGAGACAATAAATAAGTAAGCAAAACAAGTTCTACAGATGGCGCCATCAGCACAAGCAGTAATCCGAACGTCATCGAAATGGCTCGAGAATTTAAAAATAGATATACATTTTTTTAATTCCGTTGAATATGGCATCGTACGGCAATAAAAAAATAAGTTTACTATTTATCTAATCACGAGAAAAATAAAGGTATCTGGCACCTACGCTGTATTTGAACACGCAGCACTGATGCATTTATAAAATATGTATATTTAATTGATGACATGAAAGAGCAATGTTGGTTTACAGTTTGTACTGCTGACGCCACTGTTTTTAATCTTGGCAGTATTCTTTCCCATTTGCTCTTATCTGAATAACTATAATTAGGTAGGTACTTACCTACCTTTCACGAAATCCCTCATTGATAGATGTTCTTAAATGCGAAATCGAAATAAAACTAATTAGTACCTAATACTTAGGTACTTTACAAAAAATCTACACAAAAAATGAGGTAGGTAGGTAAGTTTAATTTTATTATAACAATCAGTCGGTGTTTTTTAAAAGTGCAACTCATTGGTTACCTAAATTACATACCGTAATAGGTATTAAGTACATACCAAGCAACGATTGCAGCAAAAAACAGGGCCATAATAATCATGTCCATCTTCTTGAATTCAACCGCTTTCATCATTTTTGTCCTCAACCTAAAACGATTTTAATGTTTTACAATCTAATATATCCATACAAATAAATAAATAAAATTGAAGTGTCTTTTTGTAATTCAAAATAACAGCTTTTTACATAATACTAAGTACCGTATATTATACAGGCTGATTTTTTAAAGACCAGCCAAATTTAAGGATAGGGTACAGACCATCTAACTGAACAACTTTCTCCATGGGACAAATAGCGTAATCGCGAAAATTTTATCAACTGTCCCATAGAAAACTTCAATACCTACTCGACCTAAATGTATGGGACGGCTGAATTTTTATTCGCGATTATGATGTTGGTCCCATGGCGAAAGTTGTTCAGTTTGATGGTCTGTACCACATCCTTAAATTTGGCTGGTCTTTAAAAAATCAGCCTGTATACTCGTAACTTAGTATATCAAAAAAAAATTGTGAAATTTTTGTCTGTCTAATCTAATGCTCGGGCTAATCTCCGAAACGGCTGGACCGATTTTGACGGAACTTTCACTGGCAGATAGCTGATGTTATAAGGAGTACCTTACTTTTATTTTAGAAAAAAAAACCATTAATAAAGAGATACATTATTGTTTTCCGACCTCCATGCGAACGAAGCCGCGAGCACAGCTAGTATTACTTAAGAACGTAAGACATGCCTGGTTAGCATGTTGCGGTCAGCTGCAGGATTTTGGGTTTCACATTCAGTCGAACGTTAACAGTAGGCCACACAACACTTTTACAATTCTGTGGCACGAGTATGGATTTAAAGAAACTTTTCTGCATTTTTAAACCATTCTCAATTATCAGTAAACTAACTCATACCAGTTTTAAGTCCGAGGATAAAAATATATACAGGTAGGTACATAAGTTTTTAGGTAAGTGTGGCGGATAAAAATAATAGGTACATTTTGTGTTGCAAGTGTGCAAAGTTTGTCATTGCACTGGAGGCGTGATTGCAGCCTGAGCAAAGGCGAGGTCTAAATGGATAGGGGGGATCAATCTACGATTTTCAACACACTTGCAAATTAAAAATAAATAAAATATCTTAAACATATTCATAACAAATCTTTTGTAACAAATATTTGTGACAGAATGTAAAATGGGCTCGGAGATTTTTTCTTTGTGCCTTTCTCGTACCGGCCAAACAGTCTAATATTAAAACAAAAAAAAAACTAATTATTTTTATTAATACTTAGAACAGCAGATAATACAAATTTGTTGACAACATACAATTAAAAGTTAAGACATATAAAAGTTTTGCTGAGATTTAAAAAAATCGCATGTCTCTCAGGACTTGTACTTATCTACTTAGTTATCTGTGGCGTACTTTCTCTAAACAGCGGGAATGCAAAGTAAAAGCCCCGTGTTCAATATACTGCATTGTGAACCTAAAAGCGTAGAAATAAGGGCCACTTTTCGAATAAGTAGGTATGTTGATAAAATATTTATTCCCATACTCTTCATCTTCACCTATCCAGTGACCAATCTTGTTGTGTTTTGTAATATAAAAGTAGGTATACAGGCTGATTTTTTAAAGACCAGCCAAATTTAAGGATGTGGTACAGACCATCAAACTGAACAACTTTCTCCATGGGACCAACATCGTAATCGCGAATAAAAATTCAGCCGTCCCATACATTTAGGTCGAGTAGGTATTGAAGTTTTCTATGGGACAGTTGATAAAATTTTCGCGATGACGCTATTTGTCCCATGGAGAAAGTTGTTCAGTTTGATGGTCTGTACCACATCCTTAAATTTGGCTGGTCTTTAAAAAATCAGCCTGTATAATACCTACATATAAGTAGATAAGGATTAAGGGTAAATCCTGAAGACCTCGGTTCAATCCCCAAGATGGGGAAAGTAAGTATTAGGTATTGGGTTTTCCATTAAGAATTTGTAATTCCAAAAAGAAAAGAAGAATTTGTCAGCCCGGAGTCTGGATTTATTTTCGGTATTCACAATGGGCTCACCCTCCATTCCGTTCCTTGGGGCTTAAACACACGTAACTGACGAATGGGGGTGTAGGTATTTCTCCCTACCAATACAAGTGTGGTATTTTTTAAGTTTCTGTAGTTTAACACCCCTTAAACTAAGCAGTAGTTTTTGGACATGATCGAATATATCCGACAGGATTGTTTATGTAATACCTTGTCAATTTCACGTGTGGATCTCTTCCCACGGCCTTTGCCTTTCGGTTGTTTTTTTGAATATGTTTTAATATTATCCTTATTACTTTTTATTATTTCACTCGTGTGTAACAGCCCTTCTGGAGTAAGTATCTGAGGAAATTAATATGATTTGTTAAAAACCTAACCTTAAAAACAAAAGAAAACACTGCTGTGGCTCGTCACTAAGACGCCAACTTAAAATAATAAATCATAAAAATTTGTACTTAAATCATAAAATATGCTAAACCATAACATGCAAAAATTACACTGGTTGAACTAGAATTGGATGGATGTAAATTACCTATCACATAAGGTAGAGAAAATTCACGAGGAACTTCAGAGCCTCGGTGTACATACCGAAGCTTTAAAGTTCCTAGTAAATTTTCAAAACAACGATACTTACATAATCAGGATACAATTGCTCGGGATTCATTTCCTGTCCTTGAAGATTGACCATCGACTCGTGAACTGTCCATTGCAATTCTAAATCATTTGAACTATTAATCCTTTTACGTAATTCTCTGAAATATTAAAAATTTCTAATTAAATAGCCAAGCTTTATCGAGAGAATGCGTTTTTGACACCCGTGCTTTGCGAATTTGATGTTTATCAGTTACTAGGATTGTCGCACTGAGAGGTGTCAGGAACGCATTCTCTCGACGGCCGGACTGTAGTAAGATATTTAGTATGAAATTGAAATGGGACATAGAGAGAGAACCGAAAATGCAGAATGCAGCATCGCCTGTCCGTTCGCGTCCATGCAGTCGACGAGGCCCCGAGGGACGAAGCACGTGTCGAGTATAGGTTTGGGTTGGTTTGGATGCTGCGTTATATTTTTGAGGGCGGTGGTGCATTTTGCATCGAAACCTGGTTCTAGTTCTTGCCGCAATTAAAACTAAATATTTTAATGATGCAGAAAAATCCTAGCATTTATATTGTGCTCTAAGCAAGGGCGGAACAAGACCACTGACAGAGAACTGAAAGATCAATACGATGCCGCTTTAATAACATTCGTTCCGTGAGGGAACGTTTTGTCCGACTTAGGGGTAACCTGATTTGCGTATAGCAATTCTTGTACTTTGTCATTGAAGAAGAATTAATCCCAAAGACATAGCATAGTGCAATACTATGGGGGACGCTTCTTACCTGTAGGGCCCATGTGCGCACTCCCAGAAATAAATCCCTGGCCGTTGGCTTTGACCGCGATAATCTTGTAATATTGACGATAAGGAACAAATAAGAAATATATATCGGTACCTAAATAAAATAAACCATTCAGAACAGCAATAAAATACTTACGAGTTGATTTTGGTAAAGGCTTCTTCTTCAGGGTAAAATTCTGAATATTCATATCCAGGTATTTTAAAACTGAGTAAATTATCCAAATTTTTTATTCCCGCAATCCAGCCAATGTTCGGAATATTTTTACATTCTATCCATACGTCTGTCCAGATGTTACAGTGTGAGTTTACGGTGGTATCACTAGTTGTATCACTTTCATCATCCGTAATTACATAAACATCATCATTCAGATTGCACCACTCAGAGTCGGACACTGAGTGGTGTTCTTTAATAGTAACATTTTCTAGACCCGATTGTAATAAACTAACATTTGTTGTTCCATCGTTGATATTATACACATCTGTAGAAGTAACTGTCTTTTCGGCCAATTTATTTTGGACAAGCTTCCTATTAATTTCTTCAGGTTTTAAAATAAACATGCCTCTTTCGTGATTAATTGTGCGTTTAGCTATGGGATCATCATTTTGTGTAGAAAATACAGCGGATATCTTTATTTGAGATGCTGCTGATGTTGATGGTTCAGCAAATGGCACTTGTGATGTTTCAGGAATCTGGTTTAGATTTAAATCATCGGAAATCTCTTTATGCTTCAATAATGATTTTACACTATTGTCCTCCGTATTTAAAGACGTTTTTAATAGAACGGGCATAGCTTTCGTAGTATTTTGAGGGTATTGTAAAGATATTTTTTTTAAAACACCGTCTGATGCCAGGTGATAAAAGCCATTCGTTTTGCGTATTTTAATAGGCTTAACAATTTTTATTTGGCCTTTTTTAGTTGGCGAGCTTTCTTTCAATTCCTCGGTTTTGTTTATTGGGAGACTTTCTTGCATATCAGGCTTATCTTGTTGGTCTTTAATTGCTTCATCATTTGCAGAGAAATGAGTTTCTAAAGGTAGGCTATTGATCCGGTTATTTGTTAGTGCCACAAACGATAGCGGGTTTTCTACCACTTTCAAATTATCTATTTTGTTTGTCGTTATCCAAAAACCTCTTGTCCTTTTCAATCTTCTAACGTCTAAAATTGTCTTAATGGTCTCGATCCCTAAAGTGTCTTCCATTTCATATGGTCCAACAAAAACGCAATATTCGTTGTCATTGGGAATTGCGTATATACCGAATTGTGGGGAATCTGTTTGTTCTATACATTTCTTAGAAGACAGACGTACAGTTTTTCCAGACAAACGTGCAACGCTAATAGCATTTATAATACTTAAATATTTGACGAAAAATCCTTTTCTGAAGAACCTGATTTCACTAAAATCATTTTCTATAGTCATGACAAACCATTTTGATGATCCAATATCATCAGAACATCCTGTACTACTTCCAAACTCTTTCTCTGAGCTACTTAGATTATCTTTTTGTTCCATGTTCTCAAGTAACGACTTTATTACGGTTGAATTATCTATTTTATCCAAATCCTTTTGTTCCGCATTCTCAATTAACGAATCTCTTATTTCCAAATTGTGGTTAAAAACAGTTATTGTTTCTGTGTGTTCCGCATTTTCAAATATTAAATTGTTATCCTCTGATTTGTCTTGATTAAATACATCTAATGTTTCCACGTCCTTTTGTTCTATATTTTTAACTGCTGATTCTCTTACCACAGAATTATTTTGATTTAATACAGCTAACTTATCCATATCAGATAATTCAATGTTAATTTCTGGCGTATCTTCTTCGTTTCTCTCTTTGACCTTAGTTACAGAGCCAATTAATTCCCAACAGAAAGCCAAACCACGTAATATACAGAAATTATCTTTTAGTTCTGTTGCATTAATAAGTAAGTTTTTTACGGTTGTAGGAAATTTGTGTAAGTCCGCAAATCGAATATCATTTATGTCAATGCAGTTTTCAAAAATTGGGTTTTCGGTATTAACTGCCATAAAAATTCTGAACGGTGGTTGTCGACACACTAAAAAAAGGTTTTTCCGCTCTCGATATCTTTTTAAAATAAAACTCCAGGAATGCAGAGCGACTTTTCCATGTTGCGGAGGTTCTAAAGCATTTTTGAAAAGGCCGCTATCATTTCGTTGCCTATACATTTTATAATTAGATTCTAACCAACTCACGAGATTGGTGTCATTGGCTAAACGCCTTCTTTTTGCCATGAGTGGCAGGTCTTCATCGTTTTTATTACTATCACAAAGTAATTGCAAAAGACGAGCAGTCTCTTTAGTTTTTCTTGTCGGTTTAATGATAGTATCGCAACATTTACTGTAAAGAAAAGACAATCGTTCTTGAAGTCTTTTATCATTTTTCTCCATAGTTGATATTTTATTATTCGTATTTTTATAATAACTATTGCTGTATTTTCTTCCTTCGTATGCACTCGTCCTAGAACTAGACATACTTTTGCTATCCAAAGACTCTAAATAATCACTGCCTTCTGAATCTGTTTTGTTTTCATTATTATATTGTTGATTATTTAACTTTCTAACGGTACGTCTTGTTAGCATACCCTTTTCAACATTCGTATTTATAATGTCTGAACTATCCCTACGTAACCATTGCCTGCCTGCATCTTTAACTAAAATGCGATTTATTTGAATTTCATCCTCAGGATCACTAGAATTTAGTTTTTCTGTAATTTTATTAGTATTCGTAGTTTTATACATACTTCTCGATGTGTGTATTTTGTTTGCTTTAGTATGTGTATTATCAGATATTTTAGATTTTTTGACTGAATTAATGCCTTCTCGTCTTTCACATTCCTCGATATTATTGATGTCATTCGTTATTGTTGAGTTTTCTAAACAATCAACATTACTTATACCATCTTTCGACAGTGGTTCTTTACCGAGAGCATCATTTGAAACCGATGCGCAAGGGTCCGTGAATTTACCTTTACAAAAACACTTGTATAGTTCATGAACCATGCACCAAGGTTCTATATTATCACAATTAAGTTTAAATGCGACTATTGATAAGTTTCGTATTTTCTGGTTTTCATGTTTTAAGCTCATATTACTATAGAAATCTGCATATTTTTTTGATGTTTTCACATTTCTTTTTTCTCCTTTTAATAAAATTGTTTTTTCGCCAGTTACAATGACAGTTTGATGAAATTTTTGCTCTTCCTTTGCTAAACTAGAATTCATTTCATTGTCTATACTTAACAGCCCAGGAAATTCCTCAGTGCACCTTGTGTAAGACAAATCACTTTTATACTTAGTAAAGTCGCATTTACAATCAAACATGCATTCCACACGGCCGCAATGTTGCTTTAAATTGTAAGTACCTTCTAAGGACTCGCAAATGCACCCTAAAGAACAATACATTTTACAGCAACTTTTCGTTGAATTCCGTTCTTTGGTTTCAGGTAATGTAATAACTGTGACGTCAAGTCTATCTAATTCACCAAATTTTCTTTTTGATTTGTCCTTTACATGTGTTACAGTACTCACAGAATATAAATTTTCACAAGAAAACGCCTTTAACTCCTGTTCTTGAGTGAATAATGTATCTTGAGTTAAATTTATTTCTACTGCATCTATCATTTTATGTACCATATCTTCTATTTCAAGTTCCACATTTGTTTCAATTGTTCGGGGTTTCGTGAAAAGTGTGCCGGTATCGATTACCTCTGAAGTGTTACGACCTACGTCACGGCGCATTAGCAATCTATTTTGATTATATTTGTAAGCTAAATCAAATGTGACGCAATCTCTGTTTAGTTGAACAGCTTTAGAATCTTGAACTGTACCTAACACAGACACTGCTAATTCTGCCCATTTTCGGGATATAATGCCGTCCTCTTTACGAAAATTGTTAAGAAAATGGGTTATTGACGATTCAAAAGTAGTACCGTATTTAGGTTGAACATCCAGCCCAAGTTTTGGAAGATTTATTAATTCGATGTTGCCGACGTGATATTTTTGATGTGAATTGTCAAGAAATTCTTTCTTGCAAAGAGGACCTGGTTTAAATTTAACTGCTACCGAACTGCGTAAAAGCCGTTTCTTTCTATTTACTTCATGCTGTTTCAAAATGTTATTCTTATAATTTTGTGTGGGTAAGCACTGGGGCTTACTTGCTAAATCATAGTTACAAATTCGTTTTTTCATTCCTCCAACACTGCCATTCACTTGTATTAATTTTCCATTCCATAAAACAAACTGGCGTGGGTATTTTTGGTGTTCTGGATTCAGATTAGTCAACATCTGCCAAGTCGACCTCGAAATAGGTGCATCACCCTTTAAAATTTTTGTTGCCAATTTTTTTGTATTATCGTCTCTTGAAGAACCACGTCTTATTTTTTTTAATAAAATGTTTTGTTGAGTTTCCAAGGCAGGTATTAAGTGACTATATACATCTTGTTCAAAAGCTTTTCGAATGTCTCTAACAGTCCTTACTTTGAGTTTCGATTTTTTTTTTTGTATATATTGCTTGCCGGTTTTAGGGGTATAATCGCAAGTATATATTTTTACATCATTTAATTTAACAGGTTTTGCTGGTACTATATTCAAAAGTTCATATAGATTATTTTTATGATTAGTACCAACTCTCGTAATATCCGAAGAAAACACTTTAGCATTATTCTCCATGCTTCCAACTATCTGCAACAAAACATAATTTAATTTAGGTAGGTATACCTACTGAACGCACATATTTTTATTGTAATTTGACTGTATAACATACTTAATTGAAAAAGTTTTTACAATATGCCTTGAAGGATTTAGTAGAAAACACAACAGTTGGTTAGTGAACGCAATTCTATATAAATGGAAATAGTTTCCTACGAATTTGTAGTTGCTCTCATCGTATGGTAGGTATGACGTAAAGATATGTTTGAAATATCACTCTTTTTTTTATAATCTTCTTTATTTAAGAGATTTTTGTACACAATTGCGACGATGTTAATCCCATCGTGCTTTTACAAATATTTACTTACTTTCTAGACTTATTTAACTTATAAAATACCCCAAACCTTAATCTAATTTCTTATATAATAAAAGTGTATAATATTTTTGCTGCTTCAGATGTAGGCTTAACTAAAATCCCATGGAACATTCCAACATCCATTACCGTCAATTTCATCGCGTTTAAAACTGCATTTCTCTTATTAGTATATCGGACACATTCCACCAACACATGCTGCACATCCTCTATCTTGCCACACACCTCACAGTTTAGAGTGTCAGATTTTAGCATGAGATAAGCAAATTTGTTTAGTGGAATATGTCCTGAGCGCAAGCGACGCGCAGCAACAATTTGGCTTCGATTCAGTTTCGACCCGGTGAACCAAGGTATATGAGGAGATTCACATTGTATACTTTTATACCAGATTCCTTTAGCTTTTGATCTTTCATTAAAATGTTCGTTCCAAGATAGTTTATTTAGTTTCCTATATTTACACAACATTTCCGAATAGCCTGGTATTATATCCCGTGTTCTTGTGCCTGACATAATGGCATATTTGGCTAGTCTGTCAGCCTCCTCATTACCTCGAAGTCCAACATGAGATGGCACCCATTGAATAATTACTTTTTTACCTGTTTGGTTAAAAAACCGAGTTTGTTCCAAAATTCTGTATGCTATAGCTAAGCCCTTTGACCCATTATGAAAACTTTTAGAAATATGCTGTAAAGCGCTCTTACTATCGCTACATATCACCACTTTCATTGCAGTTAGCTCTAGCACATATTTCAAGGCCTCAGAAATAGCAAATAGTTCGGCAGTCATAATGGAAATGTGATTATTAAAATTATAAGTTTTATGATATCCATTTGCTAAATCACAAAAAGCTGCTCCCACTCCGTCTGATGTTTTGGACCCATCTGTATACATAACATGCCAGCCAGCGTATCTTTCACATAATTCATTAAGGGCATTGTTCTTTAACAAATTAACATCGTAATGTGATTTTGGAGTAGTGACACTATCTAGGCTACATTCAATAGCATCCTTAATATCTGTATTAGATGCCCATGTATCCAAAGTAAACATCAAAACTGGGTAGGAAGATGAAATCTCTCAGCTGCTATCATACTATGTGAAGTAACGAGTAGAGGTCTCCTCTTCCTATTCCAGTACCTATTTTCTATCATACTACTAAGATCTGTAATCAAACTCGTTGAAATATCATTTGTCCTGGATTGTAGCTTTAAACAAAATTTTAGAAAAAGGAATTGTCTTCTACCTAGTCTTGCCATAAATATTGTCACGAAGAAATTTTTTTTTTTAAATTGCAAATAATATTTATTACTATTACAGTGTGTTAGTTTAATACATAAATATAAAACAATTTAAAATATAAAAAGCTTATTCGAAGTGGTCTCCATTGGCTGCAATACAGTCCTTTAAACGTTGAGGCCAGTTATCAATAGAAGCACGCACTCTTTCCATGGGAAAATTCTTCACTGCCAATCGTATGGATTGTTTTAGGGACTCCAAATTATCATGGCGTTTAGAGCAAGCCGTACTCTCTAAAACTGACCATAAATCATAATCCAGCGGATTAAGATCGGGACTAGACGACGGCCAGTGCTGCAGCTCTGATGAATTCCGAAATGTTCACTTCCAACCAAGACTGCGTGGACCGAGCTTTATAACCCGGCGCCGAGTCTTGTTGGAAGGACCATACTTGGTTATTGAACATGGTGTTGTTAAGGGGCTTAACTACCTTCTCAACAATGGTATCTTGATACACTTGTGCCGATGTTTTGATACCTTTTTCACAAAAATAAGGCTCAGTCACTCCTTCATAGCTAACACCCCACCAAAGCATCACTGAAGTCGGATAATGCCCACGTTGCACTCTGTCTACTAATTGGGAAGCTTCCTTAGAGCTTTGAGCATAAATACGGTCATTTTGTTTGTTAAAATGTTGCTCAATTGTAAAGATTTTCTCATCCGTAAACAAAATTTTTCTGTGACCTCCCTTTACGTACCGCTTAAGTAGTTGTTTCGATTTTACCACCCTATTCTTTTTTAAATTATCAGTTAAAAAATTACCAGTGCGTCTCTTATAGGCTGCAAGTCCTAAGTCATCTTTTAAAATACGCGACATGGTTCTGGGTGCTATCTTCATCTCCCGAGATAAAATGTTTTGCTTCCGGACAGGATTTCTTCGAATTCTTTCCCTTACTGCATTGACCACCTTTTTCGTACGAACACTACGTGGACGGCCAGATCTTTTTCTGTTACAAACAGAGGATGTCTCATTGTTAATAGTCCGGTACACAAACATTTGACTGATACCAAGCGTATGGAGAGTTTTTAAAATTGCATTTGGCTCCATACCAAATTTGTGTAATGCAATCACAGCGATTCGGTTCTCTTTATCACCCCACTCCATTTTAATATCGCAAAATATTGTACAATGTATTGGCGCCAAAATTAGAAAACTCAATGAACAATCGTATAAAAATGACAGATTCAAAATTCAAATGTAATATCTTTCTTATTTTTAATTGTAACAGTATTTATGGCCCGACTGTGTAATTTGTAAAGGAGGTATACTCAACTCACTCTCCATTACGCGTATCGGTGTCGACTTAATAAAACCGCCGACTATTCTTAATGCTCGATTTTGTAATTTTTCCAATTTATAAGTGTGACTAATTGCAGTTATCATACAAAAAACATCCGTAATCAATTCTACTCCCAATAAGGGCCATATACAGTCTACGCATAAATATAAGGTAAACACCCCATGCCGATCCCGCCAGAACTTTGAGTAGCTGAATTTTTTTTTGTGAACTTTCATACACTTCGTTAATATTGTTACGAGCTTCGGGTTCGTGACAATTAAAAACTGCCGATAAAAATTACCAAAAGTTACACTTTATTTAAACAACACTAATACCAACTCAAACGCAATCGCTCTTAAGTCGCACTTGAAGATCGCTGTGGATGTATTCGCTTCTATCGCAGAACCAAGTCTGATTGGTCGCTTTTTTTATTTGGCATCTCGTACTTGACCTTGAGGTCGTGACTACTTAACCGGACTATCCTGTGGTTGCCTTAAGAAATCTTAAAGCCTCCAGTCAGGGCTAAAACTAATTAAAACTAGGCGACTGCTCGCTAAGGGTACCCCCTGTGGGGTACGAACCTCGGCTTAGGGCGTCGCTGGGAGAGGGCAGCAAAGGGACAGGCTGGATCGAATTTATATTATTAGTGCTTTGATGAGCACGGCGTTTCCTAGGACTATCTCTGAGAAGAAAGGCCGAAACAAACTCAGAGGTCACAGTCGGGGGATTTAAAGCTACTGGCTCAGCTACGGCGCGGGCTGGCACTTCAGCGGGCAAGGGTCGGGGGGGAGAATTTACTTGGGGGCATCGCGAGGGACCTCGGCGGCGAGGTCGGAATGTCGGTAGTTTGTGTTTCTGTAATGTGCTGGTTGCCCTATTGCTCTCCTGGAGGAGGGTTATGGGGTCATCGGGGTCACCGAGAACATGCCCTGGACGGCGAAGCTTACTAATTTTGGAGGGGGTGTATTTGGCGGTCGCGACAACCAGAGGGTTGCGATGATTGGCGGCTGTGTCAAAGAAACGCTTGGAGAAGCGTTTCATGAACTGCTGGATAGTGGGGATCTTGAGATCGATATGGAGGATCTCGTTGCGAACGAACCAAGGGGAGTTTGTGGCCTTGCGGAGGAATCGGTTCTGAAGTGTTTGCATCCTATGGATGTGGCGGGGCTTGGTATGAGCGAAGACTACGCAAGCGTAAGTCATTATGGGACGGATGCAGGCTGTATACAACCGCATTTTGCACTTGAGTGACAGCTTGCTGCCTTCATTGAGGACGGAGTGGAGACAACCGAGAGCGAAAGCGGCGCGCGAACGGACCGTCTTTATGTGCTCTGAGAAGGTGAGGTGTTGGTCGAGTATAACACCAAGGTATTTGGCTCGCTTTTCCCACGGGATTGGCTTGCCGACCATGGTGATGGGCGGAGGGGGGGTGGGTTGGAGTCTGGGTTTCAAATAGAGAACCGCTTGACTCTTATCGGGGTTGACTTCGATACGCCATTTCCTGAACCAAGCAGCCAACTTGTTGACTGCGGTTTGGAGACGAAGCCGTATTTGGATGTGGCTGCGACCAGTGTAATAAATGGCTGTGTCGTCTGCGAACAGAGCCAGATGGGTCTTAGCGTCCTTTGGGATATCGCTAGTGAACAGCGTGAATAGGAGTGGGGCGAGTACAGAGCCCTGGGGGACTCCTGCTCTGATGGGGTGGGGTGATTGGTCGCAGCTAGTCCCGGCCTTATATAGTGCCGCAGATAATTCCAGAACCTTCTATTGTAGAAACATCTAGAATGTTCGAACACATACCGGCCCCGACTGACCAGATGTCGACAGTTCTAGTAAGTTCCAACACCGAAATCTCTACTCGATAACAGATGGCGCCAGTGATTCTATTAGTTCAGCCCTTCGATAATAGATGGCGCTAGGGACTATTAGTTCTGCTATTCGAAACTAGATGGCGCCAGCGGTAACTAATCTCACCATGTATCAGGAATTAATTGTGGCGCGCAACAATATGCTTCCCCCATCTTAAGCACTTGTCCAGCCAAATTCCTAAATATTTTATATTGTCGACAACTTCTAAAGTATTATTGTTTACTTTAATGTCAACTAAAAGTCTTCTACGCCCTCTGGTAAATATACATAATTTTGATTTATTGTTCGATAATTCTAATCCTAAAAAGTCTATTGATGCTACAAAATAATCTAAAGCTTGCTGCAAATTATTAACACTGTCTTGTATTTTAGTTGTATTACAGTATAAAACAAAATTACCAGCATATTGACTGACACAAACGTTATGAATATTTTGACAAATATTGGCCGTAATAATATTAAAGAGAAGGGGGGATAAAGGATCCCCCTGTGCAATTCCCTTACCAGTGCATCTTACATATTGTCTATTGCTTTCGTCTGCTTTCATAGTGAGATGTTTTTCTTTTAAAAAATCCCAGATATAAGAACAAATATATTTCCCTACTTTCAAGTCATTTAGAATATGTACTACCCGGTCAACAAGAACGTTATTATAAGCTTCTTCCACATCCACAAAAGCAGCTACAGTTGGAGTATTTTCAGTAAAGCCAATTTGTATTTTAGTAACTAGGCGTGCCAGACTATCATGACATGAGTGATCTCTTCTAAAACCAGTAGTACTAGGAGATAGTATTTTATTATATTCTATAAACCATTCTAGCCGTTTCAGTATCATAGAGTGAAATATTTTACACAGACAAGATATCAATGCGATTGGACGAAGCTTACCATCGGCACTGCTGCTATTCTTTGGAATCGGTATTATATAAATATGTCGCCATTGAGAGGGAACTGTTGATGTTTTAAAAATTAAATTATATAATTGACGTAAATATTTTTTTGCATTTATAGGTAAATTAAAAATCATTGAATATGTAATATTATCGATACCGGGAGATGTATCCTTAGTTTTAAAGCAAGATTCCAATTCCTGTTTCGAAAATTCACAATTTAGAGGTGACTCATTATCATCAAATAATGGTGTTGCAGTCATCACAAAGTCTGGCGCCAATGATTGCAATAGTTCTTCTTTTTTTCGTCCGATGAATAAGATCTCGTCTGGCCGAATCCCTTCCTCCAACGCATTTTTCTCCAAATGGTAACTGAAGTTGTAGTCTCATTAATACTGTCACAAAAATTATGGAAAGACTTAGACCTGGATTGCCTTAAAATGTTTTGACTTTCAGAAATTTTAATATTAAGTAAATCTAAATTTTGAGGTATAGGGTTTTTTCTAAAGTTTGTTAAAGCTAAACGACGCTCAGCAACCACTTTTAAAAGTTTTTGATTCCAATATGGTTTTGGTATAAATTTACGAATTGGATTATTAGATAATTTTATGAATGGAATCGTTTTATGAACAGCTTTATTAATTTGGGTAGTAAGATAGTCGTACATGTATTGTACATTTTCTAATGGCGGTGGAACCTCTACAAAGTAGCTAGAAATAAATTGACGATAACTAGCCCAATCTGCTTTTTTTAAATTTCGCTTTAAGGTAATATTAGTTGCGTAGGGATATTTGAAGCACATTTTTATTATTAAATGGTCACTACCCAGGCATTCACTACTAACACTCCAAGAACCATTAATAGATATGTCTGTGGTCTAATGAAACATCAGGGGATTTTTTTTGTAAAAAACCATTCACGAGCTTCATCCTAGTGGGATCACCATTATTTAATGAGATGTAATTGTTAGCAATTGCAGCTTCAAACAGTTGATTGCCCCTAGTATCATTTTTACTGGACCAGCAGGTGTGGTGGCCATTAAAATCGCCCGCAATAATAGTATTTTTTGGAAATCTTGAAACAATATGCTCCCTATCTAATTGAGAGGTTCTCACAGAGGACGGGCAGTATATCGAAATTATATTATGGATTAATTTACAATTAACAATTTTAATGTGTACTACTTCTATACCTGAATTAGTCATACTTATAGGAACAATGAAGGTTTTTAAAGATCTGTGTGAGATAATCGATGCTTCTCCGTATGAGTCATCCCTGTCCTTTCTATATACATTATACCCACTTATATTTATGCGACTATCTGCTTCCAACCATGTTTCGCTTAAAATGGTTACATGAATATTTTCTCTATTTAGTAATAACTCTAAATCAATTAATTTTGGCTTCAGACTCTGAGCATTCCACTGATATATGTTGATATTAGTAATTATGTTAACATTATCCATTTATAAATAAACCAAGGAGCTAACTTACAATATCCCAATCTTTAAAATACGAAACAACATACATCATAATTTCTTCTAATACTAATCTTATACTCTTCTTCACCTTTTGTTCTGATGAACAATCTGCCAACCATATTTCTTTAACCTTGTTGAAACACTTCTTCAATTTAGATATTATGTTTTCGTTTCTATAGGGACTTTTAATATTTCTGTATTTTTTTTCTCTTTCTGACCTTCTTCTTCTGCGTTTTGTTTTGTATTACCCTTTGATTGTTCTTTTTTCTTCTCGTTTTGTTTTTTTTTTTTCTTCTTAATTGATTTAAAAGTAGTTCTATTTTTGTTACCTTCTTCTTCGCTTTCACTGACTTCTTCCAGTGAACTACTTGAATCTATGCGGGTATTTACTGGATTAATTGGTGGTTCTAGGGGTGTAAGGGCGTCCCTGTAGCTTCTCGTGTTTGAAGAAGAGGCAGAAGGAGATAGGGTTTCAACGTTGACAGGAGTAACTTCCTTACTTTTTTTAAATTGTGTCACATAGAAATCTAGCGCTATCTTGTAAGAACACTTGTCTTTACTCATTATTTCCCTTATCATTTTCTCTTTGAGATATACTGGACAATTTTTATTTAATGCCATGTGTGGGCCTATGCAATTGATACATGAGAACTCCTCAGTTTCGCAATTATCATGTTTTCTGCCACACTTAGGGCACAATATTTTCTGGGTTGGACAAAAACGTTTCATGTGGCCATATTTGCAACATTCTGAACACTGTGTAACAGGGAACATATACGCTTCAACCTTAAAACGACACCCATATCCATATATATGCGAGGGTAATGTTGCTCCCTTAAAAGCGATGCGAATAGCTTCACTATTGATCCACTGCCCCTCTTCAGTTATTCTTTTCAGTCTTTTAACCGTGCAAATATCTACTTCACTTTGAAATATTTCAGCGAGTTCATTCTCCTCTATTTCCAAGTCAATATTTTTCACAATGCCATAAATAATACTTAATTGGCCTGTTCTTTGACATCTAAATTCTAATTCTTTAAACTTCTGGCAATTAAGTATTTTATTTGTATCTTCAATATATTTTAGTATGATGAAGATTTTGTAAGGACTTTTATATTTGATTTTAAGTATGTCGTTTATATTTTGAGACTTCAGTAGCTTGGCCATACCAACCATTTTTGGAAGTACCGTCTTAGATCTGATACATACCTTAAAATATTTTTCTTGCTGTGTATTATTATCACAACTACCCACATTATCCATACAATTGTGTTTTTGTGAATTACTACGTAATAATCTTTTCGCATTTCTGGTTACGGTCTTAAAACCATCATCCTCTTCGATAATGTCTTCACTATCTTCTCTTACCCTTTTCTCAACATTTCTCTGATTTTCACGTTCAATATTCATCGTTCTTCTCTCAATAGTTGTTTTTTCCCTTGTATTCTCCATCATCTCTTCATTTAAAGTACTTTCATCAGGTATATTAGACTCCATACTCAAAGATCTTATAAAACTATCCATTATCTGAATGATTGAATAACATTAAGGTAATTTTATAGATAAGTTACGCGACAAAATGAGTAAGACGTCCGCACGTCTCAGTCGTCAACGCGGCACTGAATAATCACTCTGAAAGTAAGTAATCAAACATCTAAGCAAGTTAATAAAATATATATGTCACGTGATCAACTTTGAACGTTAATATCTCGGAAACGTGACACTTTAAGGGGCTAGGTCCCATCATGAGATTTTCCGTTTGCATTTATGTCAGCTATGGATTTCTATAGGTAACATGCATTACCGCGATTTAAACCAAAATCTAAATTGCGCGACAGTAGGTTTGCCACGGATCTTCCAACCCCTTTGACAAAGATGTAAACAACAATGGCCGCTCGAAATTGTCTATGGTTAAGTTATTCGGTAGTATGAATTCTAAGTTTTGGAGTTATCGATGATTGAGAGATGATTTTTTTTAGTAGTGTTTGATTAATATTTCTTATACGTGTTTTTTTTTGATATCCCATAACTCTACGGGGTCATTGTACTCATCATTATGAACAACTTTTACTATGGGACCAAACCCGAAATCGCGAAATAAAAATATGGTGTTGGCAACATTTTGACGAGTTATACGAACATAAATGTAGGGAACAGCTGATTTATTTTTTCGCGCTTTCAGGTTTGGGCCCATAGTAAAAGTTGTTCATAATTATGAGTACAATGACCCCCTAGAGTTATGGGATATCAAAAAAAAAACACGTTGTATAGTATAGAGGATATTTGTTATATTTATTACTAGCTACGCCCCGCGGTTTTACCCGCATACGTTTCTATCTTGTGGGAATATCGGGATAAAAAGTATCCTATATGTTAATTCTGGTTATAAACCATCTGTGTGCCAAAGGAGACGGGCGAAAGTTCATAGAAAGTTGGGCCTGACGTTACAGTAACGATTACTGCGTTATTTTATTTAGATACAAATACAATTTAAAAAAAACTAAAATGTTTACGACTGCTCCATGGTAGAAAAAAAATATAGGGTGTTATTGGTTATACAAAAACAACGTTGTGGTAAGAAATGCGTGGGTCGTTCGTCTAAGTAATAACCGTCACAATCCTTTATATGTATGTATGTAGCCTAAGTCGTTAAAGAGTACTAATTGAATAATAATTACTACAGCACACAAAAACACAATAGAAAATAAAATAGCCGCTACCGCTGCAAGCTCAGAGCCAAACGAACGAAGCAAACGATTTGTTTGATTGACGTTTGAGTTTGACCTGACATTGACATTAGTTCCAATTTGTTGCCTGAATATTAAAACATGATGATCGATTGTGAAATCGATTTACAATTTATTTTTACGACTTTTTTAGAAACGTTGTTATTTGACACTGGGAAACCAGCATTATTTAAAAAAAAAAATTTAAACTTATCCAAAGAAGAAAACACTGAATCACTTCTTATTGTTTTTTTTTTTCTATTTGTATTTTCAATATCGATTAACTTACATATTTCATCTGGCAACATTGTTTAAAAGTGAAAATAAGGAAAGTCAGTACTTTTTCTAATAAATATTTAATTTCTCATCCCATGATAAAACTGCTTAATATTTCATGATTAACTACAAAAAAACTGAAAAAAAAAATATTGATAAATATTTCATTTGTGTAACGTTAGGCCCAGATTCGACCGTCTCCTTTCATCCAAATACGTTTAGTAGTTTTTGCGTGAAAGTGTAACAAACAAACATCCATCCATCCATTCATCCATCCATCTATCCATCCATACAAACTTTCGCGTTTATAATATTATATACATATTAGTAGGAGGTTACCTATGAAATATTTACATAATTTAAAAAGCTAACAGTCGTAAAACAATAATATGTACAAGTATATAAAAAGGAGGGGAAATAATCATAGGACATCAAAAATTTCGTCCGCATCGTCCGTTTCGTCCGCATGTCAATAGGAAACGTGCCCAAAAGGCTGGCAGCATCGCCACGTTGTTTTTTATATTGAGTAACTTTCAAATCGAAAGCAATTTTTATTCCAATTCTATTGAATTATATACATAGGTTAAACCGTGAAAGCATATCATTATTATAATAAAAATAGTACCTATTACCTACAGCAAGGTTAGATAATTATTATTGCACTGTGAGCCTCAAACTAGTCTTCTCCGTCGATAAAAAGGTAGTTCGCTCAAACCTAAAGAGTATCTCACACTAAAACGCGCCACGCAACGCATTGATAAATATAATCGTAGGTTTAAAAACACGCACAGGATGTTAAAGTGAGTGTGATAGCAGGGCGGAGTGATAAGCCTGGTAAAAATGAAACAAGGAGTCAATTATTATCATTTATTTTTCAACGTGGTTCCCTTGTAACTCAATGCACTTCATCCAGCGTTTCTCTAGCTTTTCGATCTCTTCCATGAAGTACGACTTAGATAACCCTTCGAAATAGGCATTGGTTTCGTGCATGATCTCTTCGTTGGAGCCAAATCTTTTCCCACCAAATCATTTTATTTAATTCGGAAACAGAAAAAGTAGCAAGGGGCTAAATCTAACGAATACGGTGGGTGAGAAAGAAACTCATAGCGCAACTCATGAAGTTTGGCCATGGAAATCGTGCAGGTGTGCACTTGTGCGTTGTCTTGGTGGAAGCGGATTTTCTTCTTAGCCAAATGCGGTCGTTTTTCACGTAAAATTTTGTCAAATTGGTCCACTAGATAGGCATATCGGCGTATGCGCCATTAATCGTTTTACCCTTCTCTACGTAGTCAATATGGATTACCCCACGTGCATCCCCAAAAACTGTAGCCATCACTATATTGGCCGATAAAACTGCTTTGGCCTTCTTTGGAGCTGGTTCGCCGGTAGCAATCCACTGTTTCGATTGTTGCTTGGTTTCAGGGGTACGGTGGTGGATCAATGTTTCATCTACTGTTATAAAACGACGCAAAAGTTCGGTTTTATCTCGTTGAAACAACGCCAAACCTGCCTCCGACTTCGGAGGCAGGAAAAACGCATGCGTGTGACCACTTGGTCACACGCATGCGTTTTTGATCAACAGTCAGTAAACGCGGCACTCATCGCGCGGATCGCTTCTTCATATTTAAACGTTGGTGTAAGATATTGCGAACACGTTCGTCTGAGATGCCTACTATCTCGACTCTCTCCCTCATTTCACTTTTCGGTCTTTCAACACTATATCGTGGATTTTAGCGATCATCTCTGGAGTAGTGACCTCAACTGGGCGTCCTGGACGCACAGCATCACTTGTGCTTGTACATACAACCACACCGAAAATCGTTGAACCACTTATGAATCATTTTAATCGACGGACCAGAGTCCCCATAATATTTATCATGTTTTTATTTCGTTTTTTTTTGCGCAAAAAATAATGTTTAATCACGACACGAAATTCACTTTTCTCCATCTTTGCAAAAACATGTTCAGTTGTTTTTTTTTAAAGGCTGACAAAAAAAAACTAACCGCAGTACTGACTGAAAATTTTAATTTAGACCTTCAAAAGAGTCGTGAACAAGGAGGTTCCATGCAATTTGCGATCATTTTATTCAAAAATAGATTTTTACCAGACATCACTCCGCCCTCGTAATTTTTTTTTTTTTTTTTTTTTTTTTTATAATTCACAAAACTGATGTACAATCACCATTGCATTAAAACCTTTACGACACAATATTTGTGATTGACATCTACTAGATGTGAATCTGGCATGCATAATTGAAGTAAAACAATTAGTTATTTAAAATCAGAACTTACAATATGTGAGCTTTTCCATAGATAATAAAAAAGTTTTGGGAAAAAACAATTAAATTAAAAAATATATATATATAAATTATACCATTAAGACTAAGTTATACGTGTAGGTATCCTATTTAGCGCGTATTTAATCAGTGACACGCAGATATCGCGTTCAATTCCCAGGCAAGTGCAATGTTATTGCTTTTTGCAAGTGGCCACCACATCCTGCCGATCAATTCTGTAAAAATGTCACCGTGAAAAGTTAGGTGAAGTGAGCGTAGAGTGAGCTGTCAATGGATGGTGTCAATCCCTAGCATAGGTTGGAATGATACCTCACTCCACACTCACTTCACCTAAGTTTTCACGGTGAGATGGTTACAGAATCGCACTGCAGTTCTGAGATGCAACTTACGATACATTTACGCAAAGGCTTGTTAATTATCGGAAAAATAGTTTCCAATCATCTTTGGGCAGCGAGAAAAATAGCCGAGGAAAACGGTGAAAAGTCGTGACAGGAGGCGTAAGAGTACAAATTTTTATTACGAAAATACGAAGGGGAAGAGGAAGCTCCTGAATTGCCTGCGGAAGAGATTTTAAAATAAACAATATTTATGAAATTGTCGACAATGCGCGCGCAAGCTGCCAACCTAGGTTCGATGTAAGTACTTAAACATCATGAAAAAATATTTGGTTTCATAATTTTTTTTAAGGAAAATTATAGTGTTTGTGACTTTTAGAAGCAATGCAGCGACTTGTACCTAAATATCTCTAATAGTAGCAGAAACATTTGCCCTCAGATGTTCAATTCTCGTAATTTTAAGAACGTTCAGTCTGCGGGGTAATTAAATATCTTTATTAAAAATAAATAAAAATCAATTTTTTCAGGTGCATTTAGGTACCTAGAATAGGCATCAATTTCTAAAACTAGAGCTACTCTTGCTAGATATTGTTGCAAGTATCCGGCACGTTTTTTGGTGGGCAGACGTATCGATCGCTGTTGTGCACATGTAATGTTAAGCGGGTGGTATTTAAGTATTTTTATCTTGGACACGGTATCAAGACGAGAGGTGGAGCGACCTGCGTCTTTTTTAGTTGAAATACTATCTAGTATCTACTTCTCACTAAAAAAGTTCTCAGTATTCCTGTTAGACGAACTATAATTATTACTACCACTATAATCTAGAGATCATAAGGAACAAATCAACATGCATTTCATTAGTTTTGTTTTTCATACAATTCATGTCAATATCTGAAGGCAATTCTCGTAGTTTAAAATATTCAAAATCTAGTCGCACTCTCATCTCGGCGACAAACAAATGTCAAAAACTTGTCAAAAATGTAGGAAAATTAGAGGTATTTTTGACAGATTGTGATTGAGACAGCACCCTAATTGCGTAACACACAATCAATAACAATCTGAATAATTTTGAAGTATATTGCTAATCCATTGCTTCAAATGTTCGAAAAAAATGTCTGCTCACAACGTAAATAACGCAATGAATGTTGTTGATCTGTCAAAATGAAACCCATTGCTAATGATAGCGTTTTACGCAATTACCCCGCTCTTCATTTACGAATACGAGTACCACCGTACCGCCGCCCTGACACAGCGCTGCAGAAACAGCTCGAATGATTAATGATGTGTATGGGCAATCTACTGTAAAAGAAAACACGGTAAGTTTTTGTGCTGCACTGCACATTTTGTGTCGTAGCGTCTTAAACGTTCCATTTTATATAAAGTGCTCTCCTGAAAAATTACCAAAACTACACTTAGATATAGGTAACATCCGTCTTCTTCTAGCTACTCGTAAACCATCGATATGTAATAAACCCGGGCGTTTAGATATCGATACCCATTACGTTTGCGGAGTTTCGCTAGCTAATTTAATTCGACCCTGTATAGTTTTTGCGAATCCCTGCTACAAGCTCAACACCGATGTGGAAAATTTGCAGCAGCGATTCACACACAAGCAGTTCAGCTTGCTCGCGATACACCGCAATATATTGTCGGGACTGGCCCGCACCCGGCGCACTAGGGGTTGGGAGGCGCAGCTTTTTCACATCGTAGCGTAGAAGCAATCGACATGAGCGATAATTGATGAATATACTAATAGTATAATATGCATTTAACAGTTTTCTGGTGATTGACAGGATGATAAAAGTGATTCTGATAATACGAGTTGTTAATCAGCGACGCGCAGATATCGCATTCTATTCCTAGGCAAGTTAGATGTTATTACTTTTGGTTCCTGGGCACCACCTCTTGTATAGATGAATGCTATAAATTGGGTATTCTATTACCACTTTTCCATGTTAATATTTTTTGTTTGTTGTATGGGATTGGTAGTAATTGTTTCTATTAGTTTACTTGAATACCTACTTATAAGAAACGGTTTTTTTTGTCATAAAAAAAATCGGTGTCGGACCTCGCACAATGAAGGGTTCCGTAGTTGTGATGAATATTTACGCATGCACAGTATTGATTTTATCGACAGCAAAAATAAGTTTTTATTTCAAAGTACAGACGCCAGCACATCAAGCTACCCGAAACTGTCAAATTTCCCAATCAACCTTGAACCTAATGCTTTAGCGATAAAGTTGAAAATCTATTAAAGAAATTTGACAGATTGTAGTAGCTTGATGTGCTGGCTAAATATTGTTTTTTTTTTAATACGTGCTTAGGTACAGACTAAGCACGTATTAAAAAAAAACTATACTTATTAATAATAATATTTTTTTATTAAGGTAAGTATACCTACCTATAAAAGTTTTGTAGTACATGTGGGACCTAGAAAGTATGCCTTATCAATTATATGGCGTAGGTATGTACAACGAATTGTTGCGTAAATCGCTGCTCTCGTAGTTAGATCGCTGAGTAATCTGTATTTTGGAGAGACAGTTGCGACATCCAATTTGAGTATGACAATGATCATGTTTTTATGCTTTTGAAGCTTACAACATAAAATAAAAGACAAAAGCAAAAATTTAAATAGAATAAATAAATAAAAATGAATTGTTTAGGGATTTAAGCATGCATTTTTAACGCATTTGTCATTTTCGAATTTAATGTCTGACTGATGTCTATGAGAATTGATTCACTATATTATTATTAGAACAAACCACCACCTTACAATCCAGATACGATTCAGATTGATCATCATATTCGGTATTTCGGTGACAAAAATGTAAATAACAAATTGGAGAAATGACTCTAACCACACTCTACGTGTATGTTTTTTTAACGTAATTATTAATATCAAATTAAATAATTGATGAAAAATATACCAAAGAGATTTTATACAGTTTCTAAAAATAAATTTAAAACTATATTTTATTGTGAGTATCGATTAAGCTGAATGCAACTTTTGAATCGAAATAAGAAGCGTAGATGGACAGTCAGCACACTCTGCACTAAGAAGTGTTACGTCGGTCGCAACCATCGATTTATATCTCAACAGTTTTGGTATGTTTGTCATGTTATTTTATGTATTTTGTATGAATAATGTGCCAATAATGGTAAAAGTAAGAATGCAGATAGAATGATAATATATTTATTTTTACTTCAGGGAAGATTACCGTGGTTTTGGTTCGCTCGCCAATCAAGCGTTTAAAAGGAGTTAATCGAATAACTCGAGCTCCAGTCGTTCTCATATTTTTCTGGTTCGTAACGTCATCCACATATACTTCCTCAACTATGCTAATGCATTCCTTACGGGTCATGTTTTCCCGGCAATGTGCGGCTGCAACACACTGCCAAGCATGGTTCAATTGTGGTCCGGCGGCAACTATTGCAAGTGCCTATTGCTGCAACACTTTTATAACTATTTCGTCAGTTATTGTTGCTCGTGTGCATAGCCGCGTAATACAGTGTCTGCACTAGGTCTCGTATCACAGAACCTCACTGAACACTTGAGTAGGTTGTGTAATACGGGCCTAAAAGTAATAACCGTTTATTTAGGAACGCTGAACCCTAAGGCTTTCAGACCAACCAATTTGACCGAATAGGTGTTTTATGTTACATGGAGCTGCTGCCATCAGGGTACAAAACAAGTAGGAGAGAGATTCGTATACTTACTTGACTGACCTACACCTTCAAAATATCAAAGTAATTTATTTATATTTAATATTATTTTGATGCTCAACTGCATGTTGCACGGAGGCAAACAACAAGCCGCGCGTCATTTTACGCGCCTGCTGGCAACGTCGCGCGCTGTTCTGCAACGCTGCCGAACATGTTGAGCGTCACGTGTCGCGCGCAAAAAGTGCTGCGATTAAACGCAAGCAGTTTGAAACCGCTGAAAAATTTAACGTAAGTATAGCTTTCTATACTAGTGCACGTACCTACTACCCATTTTTTTCGGTGACTGATTTTAAAAACGTATTTTGAATCCCATAGTAATAGTATGGTGGTGCACGCACAGCGGTTAACCGTACTTCCAATAATCTATCAAAAGTACTGATCGACATTCTGTAGTAGTTAAAAAACTTATCGGGATACTCACTCGCAATGCATGCTAAGCTGCATTTACCTACACGATGAAAATTTCTTACCTGTGGCATTTTTTAAATTTTTTTTTTGTTTAGCCTACACTACACATCCTTCGTAAATTAAAGTAACAAATGAATTGCATCGTCTAAACACTGTAGACGGCGCAACTTGTGATGTTGCGTCAACTTATGATAGGTACCTAAGCCACAGGCCATCAAATCGCAACGTGTAGATCAGGCTTTAAACATGCAAATATTTTATACAATCTTTCCTTTTACGCATTTCTCAGTGCAGTCCACTTATTATAGGCAGTCGTAATTAATGATAAAAAGCACGGCAAAGTAATGATAAGTAAGAAAAAGTCGGAAAGTAATGATACCGTATTTAGAATAGCTATTTCTAAATACGGTATCATTACTTTCCGACTTTTACGTTAAAACGCTACAATTGGCGAACTGTTTTACCTAATCGCGCTGAAAAGTTATTTCCTATGTTAAGAATTTGTTTAAGAAAATAAAGTGAAGAGGCTGATGCCGCGGTTCTTAAGAAGGCGGGGAAAAAAAATTAGGAAGAACGTACAATTAAAAGGACACGCGGTCACGTGGTCGTTGGGTTCATTCCATACTAAAACGTATTCCTGTTTTCTCCCTGGTTAATAATACTAATCCAAATATTTTTTACGATATGTATATCTACCACTTCCATGTTCCTATATTTTGTTTTGTGGCATATTATTTTTTCCAAAATTAAATTATTGAATGAACGCGGAAAAGGAAACCCGGTCACGTGGTCGTAGCCACGTGACAGCGTTTCCTTTTAATAGTACCTTCTTCCTATTTTTTTCATGCCACAGAAAAGGGCGCGGCTCATGTGAGAGACGCGCACTAATCTGGCCACGGCTACGACCACGACTGGGTTGGCCTGTGGCTGTGGCCGGTTCCGGATCAGTGCGCACTATTTAGCGGTACCTAATACGTAGACGTATCGGCGACGCGTTGAAACTTGACATGTTTGCAAAGCCTTTGGGGCTTTGCAAACAACAGGCGCGTTTGCGTGATCTACTGGTGAACGCCCAATAATGTGAAGCATTCAATATAACTGAATAGGTAGGTAATAGATCAACACGTATTTATTCAATCATAAAGTAAGTACCTACCAGTATAAAACACATCACAAAACTAGTGTGGTTAATCAATTATTTTGTCTTTTTATTACTCACGTCTGACTTACGATAACTTAAGTAATAAGAGAGAGGTTATCTGAGGGAAACCTGGTTACTATAATAATATATTTTGTAATGTGATTTTAAATAAAATTAAAAAATGAGCACTTACTTATATACAATTATAAATTGAGTTGGAGTCCGAAGACTCGCAGCATAATCGCGCAGTTAACAAGATGGCCGCCGTTGCATTTTCGATATAAAACTTAACTGGTTTTAATCGACGCAATCCCTATATCTATTTTGGATTGTTTCTCGACTTTTGTCATTTATTCTCTACTATTTCATGTAATAACAAGTATTTTATTATCAAGTATTTTAATAAATAAGTTGCATTTTAGGTTAGAAATTTTCACTCACAACACGATATCAACCACAGATTAGTAAGAAAAAGGAGCGTAGAGGTGTGTTTAGTTCAGAAACTTCTAAAATAGATTATCAAATGGTTTGTTTGATATAACACAATTATAATTAGACTTTCCTACTGGTAAATGGCTTTCACTAAACCAATAATAAATCTTTTTATTAATCTTACTCTGATAGGAGCTTAGATACATGATAATTAAATTAAAACCTATAAAAGAATTAAATATACCTACTTTTTAAGAGTTTGGTGGTACATAACTTTGGTATGTGGTGATAGATGGGTACATAGTACCTACGTACCAAATTGATTTATTTAAACTCGATTTCCTTTCGTGTAGTAGTGCAGAAATGGTCGTGATCCACAGACAAAGGTTAAACATAACCTCAATACCTACGCATAGGTGTAAAATTAAACACCTTCGTTAAAATTTGATATTTTAATAAGTAAGTTAATCTGTATTCAGCTGCTTCCGGTGAGACTATAAGCTAAGCAAATGATGATCTATCTATAGGCCTAAATCTGTGAAAAGGTAACCTACGGTACTTTTGACTTTCACATGGTGGCTGGCAAACCTGACGTACCTATGTATCTAGTGAATCTTGGTCTGGATAACAAAAATTGAATAGTAGGTATTCTTAATCTAAGATAATGGGTCTACATTATATGAAATTAAGGTCCTACATACTGATTCATAACAATAAAAAATAGTCGTAGATTATTAATATGAATATTATAAAGAGGTTTGATGTTTTTATCGCTCTAATCTCTCCATTACTATTCTCACATTTCACTCTGGTTATGAGCTAACCTGCAGAGCTATCTGACAAGTTGAGCCAGCTTTAATATTTTCAGCCAAAGCTTTTGTCATCTATCCCAGTAAGGAGAGTTCGGGTGTCACGAAAGAAGTCTCGCAGACGTGGCGCCACGTGCGTGTGACGGAATCTTAAGTCTTTATTTATTTATTTACCTAAATAATATATTGTAGACACTGGTTAATAAAATGAACAATCTCAAATAGAGGAAGGTGTGTGTTATAGGATTAGACAATAATAATTAGTTCCACTTATTGCCGCGGGACTTCTTTCGTAAGACGGACTTTACTTAGTAGTGTAGAGCTTTTTGTGAAGAATAAGACCTTTTAGCTTTGTCTCTTCGAAGTCCAACGCATCTTTTATGCCTCTGGTATGTCTAAATGCCGCCATGACAACTTATCATCAGATGGCCCGCCCGCCTTTGCCATGCTTCACACACGTGGGCTATAGGTACCTTCTTTATAAAAACAAATGACGATTGTTCCGGTTTCTGGCTGATAGCAGTGCACTTACTTATACATATAACTGAATAAGGATCTTTTGCTGTGTGGCCAAAATGAAGTAACGCAGTCTTGTTTTTTCGATTCAATTTCACAAATGTTTCCAGTGCTCCATCCTGTCAATGTCATTCAGACGCCAAAAGATTCTTGTAGCACTTTATGTTAATTAGCACCTTTTTCTGAAAGAATATCTATATACTCTTTCAGAAAAAGGTGCCTGCCTCCTGCATTAGGCGAAATTTCGAAATAGATTTTATTAGGCATGAATAATGGTCAATTAAATTGCTTGGTTCTCACATAAAACACTCAGGCCAGCACCAAGCGAATGTACAGTCAACCGCAGATCAGTGGTAAAATGACATTGGCAGTCTTCATGTCAATTTTCGTAGTGTGTTACCACTTATGTGCAGTTGACTGTAAGTAGGTACTCAGCGTCCAACATATGCCCAAGTCTTGAACAATTTTACCCTAAAACAGCGTTTTAGCTGTCGAATGCGGTTAGGCTTAGAACGCGGCGGGCGGGGTTGGCATGTATGCGTGATATTTTTTTCTTTAATTAGGGTATTTGAATAGTTGGGAAACAAAATAGAATCGGGGCAGGAACTGGGAGTAATCGGCGTGTGTAACAAAGACCGCATGACAGTAAAAATGTTATTAGTATGTAGACACTTACTTATTTTCTTACGCCTTGATCCAGTGTCACTGAAAACGATTTTCGCTACACTGTGGTTTGCAACATCATGCCATTTAAAATAGATTTCGTCCAGGTTTTCAATCTAACGTGCCACTCACAAATATTCCCGCACCAACGTGTGTCGCAATAAGTGTCGTCATTCGAATTACATCAGTCTTTTCATGTGTTGATAATGTATGTGAAAAGGTAAACAAATGGGGTCATACAACGTACATGTGGATGACAATTTGTAGTGCCACTTGCAAATCGAGTGCTTTGATTTATTGGTAGGATACTTATACCCGAAATTTTAATTTAAAATCACCATAAAGATGTTTTTCATTTGATTTATAAGGTAATTTCTGTAACCTCAATTTTTGTCGATTACTAGGAGGTAGTAGGATTTATTTACCTATGTAAGTGAAAGTCACTTTTACTTAGGCCGAAATACTGAGATGTTGTCCTTAGTGTTTAGATTGAAAAGGAAGAATCAAGTGTCTTAAAATATTCAAGCTTTATGCAATGCAAAGATCGCGAATTTAATTTTTAGGGACAATGAATTTTTAAGCTTGGCGTTTGGACTTTTTTATGTGGGGTTACCCACATACAAAAGTAAAGTTAAGATCTCTAAAATCTGTTTAGTTTTCGGGCCATACAATTTACTGCGATTTATGCCTAGAAAACATTTTCTCAATGCTTCTATAGAGTTTCTCTCATCATCACTGTAGGGATGGCCTATTATTGGCAGCCTACAATGCTTTCACGCTTATTTTATCTCCGGCAACAGAAGGTAGCACTAGATGAAGACCACCATGATTTTAGTTCTTCTTCTTAGCGTGTCGATGGCAATCTAAATGGACTCGGCCCAGAATTCGAATACTTGTTTGACGCCAAGTGATGCAAAAGAACTGTGAAAGGACTAAGCATTATTATTTTACTTATCTTCATTCCAGATATTGTATTATTCTCAAAATGATAGGTTAGTTTAGTTATTCATTCGAAGCCGGCTTTTATCCGAATATTTTCAATCACACGATCACATTATGTTTGGACATTTTCAAATGGTCATAGGTCCACCGCGGGTGACACGACTGACTTCTATTTTACTGATCATACCTATAATATATTTTATACTAATCTATGTATATGTACTAATAATGAAGTTGAAGAGTTTATTTGAACGCACTAATCTCTGGAACTACCAGTCGGAATACACCATGTAGGAAAACCTGTCTAGCATGATTTTTGGACAATTTTGGTTGGATCCCGTTTCAATTTGCTTTTATTAGACTATATCGCCGTAGTGTGGTAAATAAAACTGCAGTGAGTTTGTGCCGCCCAATAAAACAATATGGCGTGGTTGTATTATTTTATTTATCATAAAATCGTACCAGAATTGCATATTTATCAGTTTTATCTTCCTTTAGCTTCCGTTTTCTTCATTGTTTATCTTCTTAATTTAGACTCGTTCGACCGTCTAGTAAACATGTGTTAAGGCAATCATTTTATTTATTAGTTTTGGCAAAAAAAAATATCACTGGGCACAATATACCCAGGTCATCCAACGATCACACTCATCTACTGCCAAAACGTTACATCATGATGATGGTCATCATTATGTAACAATGTTTCAAAAAGGTTTCAATTGTGCAACCAGTTGTTAATTGGATGCAGTAGCGATGCCCAAATCGATACAATACGACTGTATAGTTTCCGCTGCGCGTTTGCGACAACCGTCCACATGTGTATCAATGCAGTCGCGCGGTTACAATGAATAACAGGAATATTGTACAAAAAATATATGGATAAGTATAAAAAATATATGGATAAGTATAAAAAAAATACTATTAAAAAGGATATTGTTTGGTATCTCTGGGCTCTTCGTGTGAACGATCTCGGAATGGCGACTTCTCCTGTGGAAAATAATGTTTTAGAATTGCAGACACAATGAAAATCAAAGTTGGATCAGTGTGCCTTTTTTCAGGGGTCATTATTGAAACTTAAAAATCAGTTGCGAATTAACATTTTTACCAATTTTTATATTACTATAACATAGAATTAGTTCCGATGTAGGTTATATCAGGTAAATTTTAAAATGGGACTTCATGGCGAAATCCAAACCTATCAGCAAATGAATAAACAAAGGCGCACTTAGAGCTCGATTTTGGAGAGAATTCTTCTATTTCTCTATTATCGCGCTCATGATTGGACATCGCCTAGAAGTCACACCTCAAATTTGATGCCTGAACAAACTGATAGAAGAACTCGGTTTGAACTGATTTTAATGGTTTACCTTCTGTTCATTGAACCTATCTAATCCTTCAAGTATTATTAATAACCACCAAAAAATACCTGTTGGCCTGTACCTGTGTTGGCTTTGGTTAATCCGAGATTAGAATAGGTATGTCATTTAGTTAAAACATAAATTTAATTTTGTATTTATCACAGGTGTTCAGAATAAGTAGTATTTGAGCTATAGGTTCAGGGTGGAAAGTTGAAACGGACGATGTTCCTTATGGTATCCTTACATATTGAAATAAAGTTGTTAATATTATATTTCCACCGATTTTATTTATATTTTCATAAATCGTAATTTTTCTGTAACATTTCTTTATGTATATTTTTGATAGTAGTCAAATACTCTATTCTACACGCGACCGAGATTCGTTAATCAAATATCTTACCCTCTTGTGGTATTTTTCATAGTGATGATCTTCTTGCGAACCATTTTGATGACTTCCCATTTTGATAACTGCTAAAATAAGATGAGAATTTATATTATTCAACTACTTTGTTTGAATTCACAAATTGTTAGACAGAGGCTCTGCCTTTGAAATAAAACGAAACAAAAGTAAGAAAGAAGCTGACTGAATATTATTATATTGTTGGTTCAGCAGCATTTGTAAAAAAAACTACGTGAAGTACATAGTTTAAAAAATAAGTTCTTCAACCATTGCGTCCCTCTCTATACAACGTTTCGCATTAATATAACAATGGGGACATTTAACACACGGGTGGAGCTAGAGGCCAGTAATCCTAAAAAATATAACAATATTTAAAAAATCGTAACTCAAAAACTACTGCCTTCGCCGCCCGCCGACATACGCCTCTCTCCCTTTCCTTCAAATCGGCTTCTCTTTGCACGTTATTTGTTTTAATTTCATTGATGCGATGTTATGATCTGTGACCCGGGCAAATGACCCCTGCGCTACAGTTCTTTAAGTACAGATTGCTGTAAGATGCTACTTTAGAAAATTGTAAATAAATAAATAAATATTAATGTTTAATGAAATTAAAATATGTTCATAAAATGAAAACGCGAAACCGTATACGTGTGTTAAATTAATGTCGCCATTAAGAGCCATTTCACGTTTTCGCGCAAATATCTAAGATTTTAGTCTTATTTATTTTTTCATCAGCCTAATTTACCATCTTAGGTAAAACTCTGGCATTGTTGAATACATGTTAAAAAAAGACTAGTCTATCGTATTGATAATTCATGTAACACATTTATAAAAACTTATTTGTTTACTATGTAGTGATTAATCTCCCACAACTAGTTTACTGAAAAATCATCGCAGAGTCAATTTCAGACTCCTATATCTATCATTAATATTTATAAATTTCACTGAAAAAAATACATAAAGCATTAGGCGTATCATCTTGTCGACACATAATGTACTAGAATATCGATATTATCAACAATAATTAGTACCTAAAAAAGCAGTCTTAGGTCAATTTTTACGTTTTATATCGCTATTTTATCGCGATTTTTTGGCTTGAATAAAGCGTAATTACATTTAAAAAATCATGTAAAAATAAACTATGTTCTTTTACTAAACTAATTCCAAAGATTTATTAAAATCAATTAATTTAAACCGACATAATATAATTTTTAACATCACTCTTAACTTACAATAAATTACGTTGCATAAGCGGGCACCGATTAGGCGATTAGTACGGCACGAGCGCCCATCGACGACGGACCTGTGCCATTTTTTCCCGCGTTCCGATTTTCAAGCGCATCTATCGTGAACGCATTGTTATACTACGACTACAAAACTTTGATCCTCTTTGTATTTTATTAAATGATAGTCATTTTTACTTGAGAATAATATGTAATCGTTTCCCTGTTTGTTTTATTTCTATTATATACTTTACATAACATACACACATCAACAGAATCTAGGGATATATTATATTTCATCAAATATCTAAAAATCTATGAAAATTGTTCTGATATAGTAAATGGAAGAATGATAGGTTATTTTAAGGTCTTTAATAAAAAAATAAAAAACATTTCGTTTGTTTTAAATATACTTAAATGTTATTTAGTAGCGGTCTTCGAGCATGAACACCGACTTCATGCAACCTCCTTCGCACGGTGTGGTCGCTTACCAGCAGCTGGTGGTAGTCCTGGAGCCTTTGTACTAGTTGCATCGCTGCGATATTGGGTTGTCTTCTGGCGGTCATTTGGAGAAATCGATCCTATCTCTGCGTATTAATACGATATCTACCCGTGTGCAGTTCAGCCACATCACTAGTACTGCGATAACGTGACCACAACCTTGATATCAAGTTTTGGCTGGTGTGTAGGGCCTCAGCAACGACGCGTTGAATAGCACCATTTTCTAACATGCCCACGACTTCATCTCGACTCAAATGACGACGTGACATGGCTCTTAAAGCTCACACGGCACGTTAAATTAAAAAAGAAAAACAATCTAATCCCTTTTCATTAATTAATATTAATAAAACAATTTTAATTTTCCTTAACGTAACGGATTATTAACAATTTTGCCGCCGTGTTTTGTTTTTGTTTATTTACATTTTTAAATTTTGAAAATAGAATTAAAGAGGTTTCAATCTGTATAACAAACTTTTTTATGGAAACTAAAAAGATTTTAAACTATAAATTCGTAAATAAAATTTAGGATTAAGGTATCCCTAGATTCTGTTGATGTGTGTATATTTGTATTTTTTTTCTTTGTCTAAAAAGCTTTAATATTAGGGGTTAAAGTATGAAATTGGCGATTTGTACTAAAAAATTGAAATTAGTTTTTTTTTAAATTTAACATATTTATTTAATCAAAATAATTACCAATATTATCTATACTTTGCTGCCATCTAATAGGAAGGTGATTTATGCCTTTGCGATAGAACTCTCGTGATCTAGATTCGACAAACTGTGTGAAAGCATTTGGTACTGCCCCCTGAGAAAAAAACTAAGCTTTGCTTTTCCATCACGACAGCGTTTAAACCAAAATCGCACGGTGCGTTCATTAGCAGTCCCCTCTCCAAACGCAACATTGATATTGCGAGCTGTTTCTGCCGTATTAGTTCCGCGTCGGAACTCGTATTAAAAAATAACACGAATTTTCGAAGTATCCATCTTTCTTGTCTAAGCTAAATAAAAAAAACAACTGAAAGTCGATAATCGAATGTTGCACATTTTTTAAAAGAAGAACTTCTTAGGTACCATGTGAAAAAAGTTTCACTAAAAAATCTCAAACCATGAAGATGTTATGCTAATTCGAAGTACCTACCTATTACAATAAATCGGCAATTTCATACTTTAACCCCTATTATATTGTAGCGGGATCGTCCGAAAGGGTTACCGCTGCCCTGGTACATAAAGGGCTAAGTAAGGAACACGGGTGGGTTTTAGTCAGTCAGAGTGTAAGAGTCTGACACTCCCTTCTGCTCCACCCAGAGCGGGAGGAGTCATTTGATGATTTCCCATCCACAAAAAAAAAAAAAAAACCTATTATATTAATAGACTGAATAAATAACCTTTTTGCATAAATCTCAAACCAAGGTGCATTACGATTATAACGGCTTAAGATTGTTTAGTTCGTCTCGACACTCGCGCTGGACTGTTTGCGTTGCGTATGTGTGGATAGCTAGGCACACATACACAATGCTGCGATCTTTTACCTAAACTCGCGTTGAAATTTTGTGAAATGGGTCTTAATGTGCCACGCTGTATATGCTGCCGAAACGTAGAAATTGAAGGTCGGGTTGGCCCACAAATTTAAACTCGCTCAAGCCGCTAGCCAGCTATTCTTGGAGTTATGAAATCCGGAATCAAATTATCCAGAAATGAGTCCGAAAAAAGCGACCGTGTCGAAAAGTATGCCGCAGAAAACCGGTTGTTGTGGAGAAACTTGGGAGAGGGCTATGTCTAGCAGTGAACTGCAATGGGTTGATTAAAATGCAATAAGCCAAGAAATGAAATCACTGGACTGGTGGTAAACAATAATTTAAGGAATCGAATACGCCACCTTGCGTGAAATGACACTGAAAACACACAGCACATTGCTGAAGTTATAAATAAATAAAAACATAACAAAAACAATATAACCCACCTTTTTGTTCATCACGCCGCCTCTTCTGCTCCAAGATCACAGATTCTTCGGCTCTATCCTATATAATAGTAATAAAGTTTAGTCCAACATGCTAAGGCACGAGAAAAAAGTGATTAGAAATATACCAATGACCAAAACTTGTGATATTATGTTGAACGATTACTACAACCTAAACCAAATATAATAGAATCACATTTAGTTTAAATAATATCCGTTTCGATAGAATCTAAAGATTGTTTTAACGTTTGGCTTAGATTTATATACATTAATTGAATTTAATACAAACTAAATTATAATACACGGCGATTCTCACCATCCTGCATGTGAGACACGCACTCAAGTAGTTTTCATAATTCTACTTTTTATTCGCTTTTAGGTGTCGAGTGCATGTAACTACTCGATTCTTGGGTGAACGGAAATGAAGCACGATTCAATTACTTAAAGTGCTCGCTATAGGACTGATTACAAAATGGAGAAAATCGTTTAAAATATTCAAATTCAGTAAGATTAACATTGATATAAAAAAAATTGTTCATTGTTATAACACTTACCCTTTTCCGATTCATCTTACGCTCTTTACGTTCATCGCCCCTCAATTTAGCCTTTCGTTTCTCCTTTTCTGGTGAACGTTCCTCTATCTCTTTGCTACCCTGCTTTTGCAGAAAATAAATATGAATATTTGATAAAACGATAACAATATGTAATTTATGCACAACAAACTAAGTATAAGGGAATTACTTAAGTAAGCAGAAATTATATTTCCTTTAACCCAAAATAATAAAAGTCAAAAGGGACTATGAATAAAGAAAAATCTTCTACTTCATTTAGCACATTCTTCATGCTTTTCTTCTTGTCGGTTTTACTCCTTTTTAACAGTCATGATGATGATCAAGTACACAAGTAGCAGGTCCACTTTGCTTACGCGATATCCGTTAAGCCAGTTGTACTTGATGATATTCCGCAAAATATAGAAATTTTATAATAATTCATTTTCAGCCATCAGATTCTGAAGGCCAGCTCCGTACTTGGTAAAGTCGTTACGCTGTTGAGTTTTAGTCTTCAAAGTATGTAATTTTAATGATTTTAGTATGTAGCACTCGTGTGTTGATATGCCATTTCATTAATATAATATGCCATTAATACATCTAGGTATTTCGTTTTCGTTGTGGCTAATATTTTATATCTTGGAATTCCTCTTGATTATTATTGGCCAGTCGTGGCGATGCTTGGGGCAGGCCTTTTTCTAGCAGTCGACGTCTTTCGGCAGAATAACAGTGACGATGATCCCTTTACATTTAATATCTTGAGATTTTGCTGCTTCACTTCTGGGCATTTCTTTATTCACAGGACCTTTTAACTACAATGGACTTTATTAATAATAAGCCTTACCGTATTTTATCGGACTGGGCTGAATGGACTTACGAAACACACGATATTTTTCCTTTGGTACTGATTTGTATGTTGCATATTGCTTTTTATGTCTACAGAAACATGAAAACTTCTTCAATAGTTTTTTTTTTTCATAAGTTTGTATTTTCTTCTTGGTAACTTTGAAATGAAGTTTTTGCTGGTTTGCTGGCCTTATTTTCGTTTCAACTTGATTTATTCCATAGTGGTCCTCTTCTTGGTGATTTGTAGTTTGAAGTTGTAGGAGTTGACTCCAATAGAAACAACCATATCCCATTCCATTTAACAAGATGATATTAAAATGATAATTATCCTTTAATTGCTCCGGTTATGTTAGGAATTGTTGATTTGGTTTATTTTGTTTTTCATTAGAAATTGAATCCTTTTCCATATATGATTACTGCCATCTTATGAAAGTAGTTTCATTTTCACTTGTAGAATGATAATTTAGTTTTCAACTGTACATTTGAAGGCAAAATCCTCTTTAAAAACAGCATCCAGCGATGTTATTGTATTGAATCGACGCTTTTATAGAAACTTTTTTCACAGCTTCTTATAATTTTATGAATTACATTTTAATTTCGTTGTTTATAGATTTTATATGCACTTTTAAAAAGTCTATAGTTTTTTATATTGCACTGGTTTTCACTAAGTCCCGATGATCTTGAACACTTTTTTGATTTATAATATTAATTTAGTAGAGATCGTGCGGCACTTCGTGATCGCGGTCCAGCCCAATCCTCAGTCAGGTGCGAGCGCGATGCAAGGTCGGTTTATTACAACAATACTCACCTTGCCATTGCCGCTGGTTTCTACTTTACGTCGTTTTACATCTGTGGAACATATATTAACCTTAATTCCATTGATCTATTGTTATAATAATAATAGTCATTGCTTCATTTCTAATTTCATACAATAAACATATATCTTCATTTATATGTATGTACATAGTTAGAATGAGATCTTATTATATGCTCGTAATATTATGTTAATAATAAAGACTTTTAAAAATTGAAATAAAAAAAATACAATAAACATACCTCGTTCTAGATCGTCGGGAACGCTGCGATGGTCGTGTGGTGGCGATACTGTTTCTAAGTATCGTTCCTCCTAAATATAAATGAAGCTTATTAATGAAACACTTTCACTCATGCATACAGAAATCACATGATTTATATCATGCATAGGAACTATTGTATTGTTTATCAAATATGAAATCTTTATTTACCCTATGCGAGCGTTCACGTGGAGATCTATCCTTACTTCTGATTTCTTCTTTAACTCTCTCCTTGAGTGACCTGGAATTATTTGAAATATACGTTATAATTTTAGTATGATTTAAATAAACATATTTATTATACAACTTATTGGTACATACGATCGTGATTCCCGTTTTGATTCCTTGTCGCGATCAACCTCTTCGCGACGTCTGTCACTGGTCCTCGATTCCTTCTTTTCAATATCTACAAAATGAGAAATAACGTATAGCACGCGTCAAAAATATCGAGACGAACAGACTGAGCCATTCTCGTATTTCTAAGAACGTTCGCATTCCAATATCAGGCTCAATCTGCCAGGGTAGCGGGATCGATAGTCAGTAAGAGTCTGACACTCCCTTCTGCTCCACCCAGAGCGGGAGGAGTCATTTGATGATTTCCCATCCACAAAAAAAAAAAAAAAAAAAAAAAAAAAAAAAAAAGGCTCAATCTGCCAAAAATACCTGTAATTTACCTAAATTTTTGACAAGTTTTGGACATTGGTTGACACTGAGATGAGATTGCGACTTGAATTGAATATGAACATTTTTCAAGTATGAGAATTAGCGTTCTGAACAAATAAGAAAACGAAACTCTTTTTTTATTTAGGTCTAACCATAATATTATTTGTTTGTGTTTATTTGCAGATTTTTTGTAACTGTCGATGGTAAAGTACTCACCAACGGGTTGTGGAGGAGACGCCACAGTTTCCTGTTCTACTTTGACCGGCGCGGCCTCGTCCTTCACCGCGCTCACCGGCACGGCGCCGGCCGCGCCCACCACCTTGTGCTTGTCGCCCACCTGCCGACACACGAACATAGGCCGAGCTCAATACTACACCCACATTTCACCAGTTATATTTAAAGCGTAAGCGCCAGGGTAGACGCCAAATTAAAATTTTCCTGGTCCTTCTTAGGCTTGCCAACAAGCTGGGAATCGATCCCAGCACCCGACAGTCAGCAGTCGCGCTCGAAACCGCTACTAGACCAACAAAAGCGGGCTGAATTAAAAATATATAATTTACCTGATGGAAATCACTTTCCCGCATCATTGTAGGACCTTTATTTCGCAACTGGCCACTGTACCCCGTAGCGAGTACGTAAAGATCTTGTCGCTGTGTTTTTTCTTCTTCCTTAACCTACAAAGATTTAAATTAATGCTTATTGCTCATAATTTAAATATTATTTTGGGTACATACATACATACATCTACAAATACAATAGCACTCAAAATATTCTATTACTACTTACTTTATCAATTTTCCGTTCAATGATTTGTGCCAGTTTAGCAAGTACTGGGAAATGCGGCAATACTCTTATCAGTACAATAAGCGCGTTACGTATTTGTACATAATCGCCCGAGTCCAGACACACTACCATAGCTTTAGTTATCTTGTAATGCCACTTGTGGCACACATGCCTGGAAATTAATTAAATGATTTTATAAATAACACTTAAATTAAACATTTAGTACACAAAAACTAAATAGGAAAGAAGATCTTAAGATTCAGTGTAAAGTCTAATGTTTGGCTACTTAACTAGGCAAAGGATATTGACAGGTAAACAGCACCAGCGACGATGCGACACCTAGCGGGATACATTTGTAGTGTCACTTCCCATTGAAGCAAGTCTAGATAGAAGACGATAAATTAATCTGAGAAGCTGTTTACCTGTAGTTCTCATAGCCTACGTGGTCATTGGCCTCGGTGAACTGGTTGGAGACGCGGTACTTGGTGACGAAGCCGGGGTAGTGTGCGCACTCCTTGTGGAAGGCCAGCTTGTCGGCGTGCCAGCGCATGGCCGTGCCCAGCACCTTGCACAGGAACGTGCCGTAGCGCGCCGCCTCGCCCTCCGTGCACGACATCACCGAGTATGTGATGTCGCAGAACAACTACAACGTTACAAGTAATTACTACGAAGGCGACACTGAAAGTTTTTAGAACTGGCAACTTGTAAACGATATAATAAAAAAATAAGTTAAAATTTTGAATATGGAACTCTTTGCCAATATTATTGTGTATGTATTTTATTCATTCATTTGTCATTTGTTTACGATTTGGCGGCCAATTGAAAATTGTCTGCGTCACGTCAGCATGAATTTAACGCGAGAAAATTTTCGTACAATGATTTTTTATGACTTTCGATGTCATTTAAGTCAACAAGAAAGTTATGATAGACTTCGAGCCCCATCTTGTCCCACTGTTTACAATTGGCTTAATGAGTTTAAACGTGGTCGTAATAATCTCATCGATAATTTGCGTGAGGGACGGCCTTCTACGGCGATGAGTGAAGATAACATCAGTGTTGTGCAGCGTGTGATAGAGACTGACAAAAGAGTGACTTATCAGCAGATTCGGACAAGCTTAGGCATCGGTATGAGTCAAGTGCACAAAATCCTGTCGTGCGGTGTCCCACAGGGATCGGTCCTGGGGCCGCATCTGTGGGATATCGGGTACGACTGGGTGCTGCGCGCCGACCTCCCTAGCGGCGTCAGCGTGGTTTGCTACGCTGACGATACGCTGGTCCTGGCGCAGGGTAGGGCGCACCAGGCGGCAGCAGAAGCAGCGACACGCGGGTTGCGACAATCGTCGAGAGGATCCGGCAATTAGGACTCGAGGTGGCATTGCACAAATCTGAGGCCATGTGTTTTCATGGTCCTCGGTCCATGAAAACACACCAGATTTTGTCCATGGTCTTCGACAGCCGGTGGAACTTCGTGGAGCACTTCCGACGTTTGGCTCCCAGACTGGAGCGGGCCGGGGCGGCCTTGAGGCGGCTCCTGCCCAATCTAAGGGGACCAAACGCCTCCTGCCGGGTTTATGCGGGGGTCGTGCGGTCCATGGTCCTTTACGGGGCACCGGTATGGGCGCGTTTCCTGAGTCGGCGACCAGCCCGCTGGTTGAACGCGTCCCAAAGGGCCATGGCTGTCAGGCTGATCCGAGAATACCGCACGGTCTCCGCAGAGGCGGCGACCCTCCTTGCCGGATTGCCGCCATAGGATCTAGAGGCCAAAGACCTCGCCCACATATGGAAGTGGCGAGAGGAGGCAAAACTCCGCTGCCGCGAGAAATCACGGTACAGCGGACAGAGCTCCGGGAGGATCTCATAGCGACATGGAGAGTGCGATTGTCGCAACCGAGCGCTGGGCACGCCACAATTGCGGCGATAAGTCCCCTCTTTGAGGAGTGGCTAGAGAGGCGCCACGGCGCCCTCACCTTCCGCCTGACGCAGGTCCTCACCGGACACGGTTGTTCGGGAGGTTCAGGATAAAGCGGGAGGAAACGCCAGGGAGTCACCACTGTGTGGATCGCCCGGAGGACACGGTGGAGCATACGGTGGAGGTCTGCCCGGCTTGGGCGGAGCACCACCGTGTCCTCGTGGCGGCGATCTCTTGCGTCCGGACCTGGTCCAGGCCATGGTACGGAGCGAGAGTGCATGGCAGGCTGTCACCTCCTTCTCCGAAGCAATAATGCTCGCGAAGGAGGCGGAGCGCGTGAGGGAGAGGCAATATCTGCGCCCTCACGCCCCTAGCCGCCGAAGGAGACGACCTGGACGGGAGTCAACAGCCGACTCCCGGCCACCGTAGGCGCGGGCTTGCGGACGGCGAGAAATGGGCAGCTCGCCGCCCGGCAAGGACCAAGCCCGGGTCGACGGCGCGTTGTGTTCCACGCGCGCCTCAAAGAGATGTCAGCACGAACTGCCGGGCTCCGCTAGGGCAGATGCCTGCCAGGGCTGCGGGTTGTTCGAAAGAGATACCGTGGCCCCTGGCACAGGCAACTGAAGGAACACGGGTGGGTTTTAGTCAGTAAAAGTCTGACACGCCCTTCCACTCAGCACAGAGCGGGAGAGGTCATTTGATGAATTCCACCCACAAAAAAAAAAGGTGCACAAAATCCTCCATGAACATTTAGCGGGCAAGAAGCTTAGTGCCCGGTGGATACCTCATAATTTGACAGAGACCCAAAAGCTCCGTCGTGTTGATTGGTGTCGTGAAATGGTTCAAAGGTTTATCGGAGGTGACTCAAATGCTGTGTTTGACATACTTACGGGTGACGAAAGCTGGATTTATTGTTATGATCCTGAAACTAAGAGACACTCTGCTGTCTGGGAGTTTCCTTCCGAGGAGTTGCCAACTAAAATGAAGAGAGGTCGAAGCGTGGGAAAAAAGATGGTGGCCTCGTTCTTCGGAAGGACAGGTCATTACGCAACAATTGTTTTAGAGGATCGAAAAACAGTTACTGCAGAGTGGTACACTAACAACTGTTTGCCACTTGCCTTGGAAAAAGTTCGGGAGAAACGACCTTGCAGTAGGATCCTCCTTCACCACGACAACGCCTCGTCGCACACCGCCAAGCAAACAATCGACTACTTGGCGACGTCAGACGTGGAATTACTGGGTCACCCTCCCTATAGCCCTGACCTCACACCTTGCGATTATTATTTATTTCCGAAAATAAAAGAAAAACTTCGAGGAAAACGTTTTATGGACGCCGAGGAAGCAGTGGCTGCGTTTCAAAATGCCGTCGAAGAGAACCCTAAGGACGAGTGGGCAAAGTGCTTTTCTCAGTGGTTCCATCGGATGCAGCGATGTATTGATGTAAAGGACACTATTTTGAAAAGATATAATAAAACTAATAACTTGCTAGTTTGTTCAGTTTTTTATTTTCTACGAACTTTCAGTGTCACCCTCGTGTTACAAAAATGGATAGTCTGGCACACGAAAGTTGAGCCTGGGATTTAATGGAAACCTTTTATATGGCAACTTTCTAAAAATGTTAGATGAATGTCACCGGACCTGTAAACTGTCATGGTGTCAGGCTATTGTATTTGTTTGTTGCATTGATACATATCAATAGTTATTTCGATAATGAATAAAACATTAAAAAGTGACGTGTGACGGCTACTATACACTATGGTGAATAAATTTGAAGAAAAACAACAGAGCTCGCGTGAAACTCGACAAAAAACAACAATGTTTACTTGCGGTAACGAACTTTATAGGTTAGTTTACCTGATATAGTTTTGATACTTTACATATTTTATGTCAAATTGACATATTTACCTCATACTTACGCATTTATTTGCAGACAATTTGGAAAACGAGGAAAGTTTGATTCAAGGAAACCTTAAAAAAATTAACTGCTTTGGAAGAGGAAGAGCTAATTAAAACCTAGAGTCAATATTTGGAAGAGATTTCATCAATCACTGGTATAATATAATAATTCCTGGAACGCATTCTTATAAATGCGTACCTAGCCTATCTACCTATTTGTACCTAGTTTATGTTTTATTGTTTTCTTTCTCAGGAGTTAGTGTTGCAACTTTAAAAAGAATTAAAAAGGAAGGACAAGTGAGTCATGGCATTTTTAATACACCTGGGAAAAGGCGGCCTCGTAAGCCTACGGTATCAAATTTGGATAGCTTCGTTATAAATGCTGTATGAAATAAAATTAACGAATTTTACTTGGTAAGGAAAGAATCTATTGAGTTTACTGGCTCCCGTGAAACGTTGCGTCGCATATTACATAATAATGGCTATGAGTTCAAGAAAAACAAAAATGAACGGTCCTTGCTCATTGAAAGATTTGACCTTGCAGATTAGAGACACAAATTTTTACGAACTATTTCTTCCAAACGTGCAGAGGGGAAAACAGTAATTTATCTAGATGAAAAATATGTTCACCAAAATTATAAACCCAAAAAATCATGGCAGGGTCCATCAACAAGTGGCGTTATAGATAAGATATCTGCCGGAAAAAGGTACATCATTGTTCATGCTGGGTCAGAAAGAGGTTTTGTGCCAGACACACTGTTACTGTTTAGCACTTAATCAAAAATGGCGGACTACCACCATGACATAAACTCTCAAAATTTTAACAAATGGTTAGTGGAAAAACTTATACCCAATTTACATGAGCCAAGCATAATAATTGTTATGGATAATGCAAGTTATCACACAGTACAAATAAATAAGCCACCTATGACACAGAATGTCAAAAGCAAAATACAGCAGTGGCTTACAGAAAATAATATAGAATTTGAAAGCCATTGTACAAAGGCTGAATTACTTTGTCTAGTACGAAAATACAAACCAAAACCAATTTATGAAGCTGATAAGCTTCTTGAACAGCATGGTCATGAGGTACTTCGTTTGCCCCCTTACCACTGTGACCTAAATGCTATAGAAATCATTTGGAGTCTTGTAAAAATTGCAAGTAGAAATATAAACTTGCCATCAGTTGAAGTGGAAAGAATTATAAGGGAATGCTTCGAGTGTGTTACTCCAGAAGATTGGAAAAATAATACTGATTATGTTATCCATGTAGAAAATGCTTACAAAGACCGAGAAAAAATTACAGATGAAGCAATAGATTGGTTCATCATAAATGTATGTGACAATAGCAGTGATTCGGATGCCTCATTAGAAATTGAATTCTTAGATTCTGATTTTGAATATGACACATAAAATATATTTGTATTTAAATAATTTACCTTTTATTTTTATTTGTATCTTCAAACCTTGAACCTTGCTATGCTTTTCTCTGAAGTTTTAACTTTATTGTAACATTGACTTATAGTAAAAATATATACTTATAAAACTTGGGATTACTATGGAATGCATACAATTAAATTTTGGCAGCTTTTGTATAGAAAATATGTCAAACCACCGTTATTTATTAATTGGATAATGGTAATGTGACAATTAAATTAAAGTATGCCATTAATACATTTTTATATTTTTTTTTGTCAAGTATCATAACAATTTATTCCTAGTAGCATCAGTGATACCACAGACGTGTAGTTTTTTTTAATTTGCCGCGCTTTTTCAGGCTCAACATTCATGTGCCAAACTCTAATGAGCAGTGATGAGAAAACAAATGAAAAAAGTATAATTTGTGTTGGTTACTAAAAGTTCGGATTTGTAAAGCTCATCATTCAAACATATTCGGAGTGAATCTCTTTCTTAATTTTAAACTTGTTGTGCCATAGCACAATGCCCACATATTCTATCTATTGGACAGCAACACTCAATTTTAAACACCTGAGTCTCTGTTGAACATTACTGACAACAATCAGCCTGTCTTAAGCGAGTGTGCTGATCAATGCTCGTGCCTTCCCTGTATGAGAAAAGGCCTTCGCCCTGCAGTGGGACTATAATAGGCTGGTACTAATATTTTGAACACTCACTCTATCATAGCACAGTAGCGTGGAGAAGTTGGGCGTGCGCAGCGAGTGCACGGTGTGCACGAACTCGGCGCAGTAGAGCGCGTCGGCGGCCGTGAACACGCAGCGCGGGAACAGGCACAGCTGCATGAGGCGCGTCACGGTCTCGTTCTTGGCGGACTTGGCGGCGCGCGCCGGGAACCAGCCGCCGCACTCGCGCAGCAGGCGCGCGCGCACGCGCCGCACGTGCTCCTGCTGGCGGCGCCGCTCCTCCTGTACCGTATTATATATTATTAGCGGAACTACTGTGCCTGAACTTTATCATTTTTGTATTTTATGTGTATGTATTGCTGTCTATGTCTTTAATTATTGTAATTATTTTGTTTGATGGTTTCGGCAGCACATTATCTTTTGATATACGGCCAAAAATATTTGGACTCACCTGCAACTTGTCGATAAGAGCGTTAAAACGCTCCTGCTCCTTCTTTCCTTTAGTGCCTTGAGACGTATCCTTTGTTGCGTTGGCCGCCGCAATTTTCAGACGGTCGATTTCCCTATCATAACTTTCCTCCGGCACACGCAGATCATACATAGAAAGTGACCTGTAAATATTCATTATTTATATCGCAATAACGAAATAACGGGTTCATTAGGATTTTAGATAATTCTTGACTTACCAGAAGGTCACATAAAATTCAGGGGAAATATCCTCCCAAACTTTGTTTGGCAAAATAGGAGTTACAGACTGAACAATGGGTTCCAGTGCTTCTTGCGAAGCCTGAGTGTATCTTTCGATGCTCTTTTCAATTGAATCAGTTTTGCTGTCGGAAAGTTTTCGTAAAGCTTCAACTTTAGCAGTGATTTTTTGAGCCAACACTGGACGATGAAGAAAGAATGCCACGTCTGCGTCTACGTGGTAATCTCGAAGCAATTCCTGAGAAATAATAATATATTAATGTAATAAGTATTTATTGTAAAAAAAAAAGAATGATACATAAAAGTGAAAAAGATTAAGAGAAAGATTTGTAAAGATGTTTGTTTTGCATTTTGATAACAATGAAAGTTCTATTCTACGGTCCATATAGAATAGACTTTATCTGGGTACATTAAGAGTTTCCCTTAGCAACTGCAGGCAACAGTTTCTAAGTAACAAAGAACGACGTAAATATATTAAGGCTTACCTGCAACGGCGGCAATCTCGCGGCATATTCATCAGGGGCATGCGATGATGCCAGAAAGGTTCCAAGTTGCACTAAAGCATCTTGACATTGATCGGCTAATCGGCCAACTACTTTTAGTTGCGAACCAGGTGGCTCACTGCTTGAAGAATAGTCTCCTCCATACTCTTTTTTAAACAAGAAAAATTTTGTTAATACGTCATTTACACAATCTATAAACGCACCATTACAAAGAAGGCCTAAGCCTTCTTTGTAATCTGTAAACTCTGCTTGAGTTATTGATGATTTAAGCAATATTTACTACAAATAATTGATGCACAATGACCACTGTATTTATGTCATTATCGGTATCCTGTACATACTGGTATTCAGCTGCCTCCGGTTAGACTGGAAGCCGACCCCAACGTAGTTGGGAAAAGGCTAGGCATATATGATCGATATCCTGTACAAATAAGTAGAAAGTATTTGAACTTACCTTTCCAAACGCAGCAATGACGCTGTTGTGCAGCTAAAATGCACAACGAAATGTCCAAGTTATTTCCGACGATAGCTTCTTTTAATCTTGCCGACGATCGTTTTGTGTTTCGAACTTGAGAAAAGTAGCCAGCCTGGTAGAAAATATTACTTTATTAAAACACTGGCCACTAACAGATTAAGGGCTGATTTTTCTATCGCCAGATAACTTTTGTTCGAGGAATAAAATTAACGTCTGACAGTTTTTGTATGGAAGAACTGTCAAAATTTCAAAATTATTCCTCAGCATTATTAATCAGCCCTAAGTTTTAGTAATAAATGAAAATTTGAGAAATAGTTGACTTATAAATTACATACCTCTCCTTTAAGCAGTTCACCACCAGCCATAGCTTCCAACTGGTCTGGAGTCATTTCTTCAGCCGCTTCTATTCCGGCCATCTTCTGAACTATCTCTTTCAGGATCAGTAGATCTTGACTGAAATATAAATTCTCATTGTAATAAAGGATGGGGACTAAAAAGTACTTCGGCGACTGGTATAATGTTTACCGCGCAAAGACTGGCTCTACTTAACTGCTTTTTGCCAAGTAGACATTCGCCTCTTCGTCAAAAATATTAAGGGCGCGATGAGCCATGAAAAACATGATCAAAAGCAGCAAATCCATACCTTTGCTGTGCCTTGAGCCTGTTGGCGACGAACTGCAGCAGTGCGGTCAGCTCGATGTTGTGCTTCTTGAAGGCCGCGCCGGCGAAGGCCGCGAGCGCCTGCAGCCACGCCGGGTGCGCCGCGCCGCCGCCCGCGCGCCCGCCGCACAGCGCCTCCAGCAGGCAGTAGCCCAGCACGTCCAGCGACAGCGACGTCAGGTACTTCAGCGACTCCACCACGGGCCCGATCAAGTTGTCGTACGTCTGGATCTGTGACAGATATAGAGTTCAATCTAAGACTTCTATAATGAAAGCAGAACCCCACTATCTGTTGTGATTTAATCTGTATTGATCAGTCCGCCCACATTATGAATATATATATACAGGATGATTTTTTAAAGACCAGCCAAATTTAAGGATGTGGTACAGACCATCAAACTGAACAACTTTCTCCATGGGACCAACATCGTAATCGCGAATAAAAATTCAGCCGTCCCATACATTTAGGTCGAGTAGGTATTGAAGTTTTCTATGGGACAGTTGATAAAATTTTCGCGATTACGCTATTTGTCCCATGGAGAAAGTTGTTCAGTTTGATGGTCTGTACCACATCCTTAAATTTGGCTGGTCTTTAAAAAATCAGCCTGTATAACCCAGTTCATTAAAGAAAGGAATCTTAAATGGCGGCGCTTATCATGTTCTCTCGCTCGCACACTAGTGCCGTCTATACTCACTCTCGCGCGTACCGTAACCAGAAAAAAAATAGTCTCGATTTGCTTCCACCGGCCACGTTGTCTTGACGCACTGTGATCCTTTTTACGAATTCCTTGTTATAGTTTTCTGATATTTTTTTGTTGTTACCTGTTTGTTATTGTTATTCAGTTTTGTTTTATTGTTAAGTTTTGTTGTTTGAAAGTCATCAAATTTTCAACTATCACGCGCTTTCATGTTTTTATTATTTTTAATTTGAAAAATAAAACTGACTTGAAATTTTATATGCTAACTGTACTATTTGGCAACGCAAGTACAAGCCGCCATTTAAGATTCCTTTCTTTAATGCATCGGCTTATATCTCTAGTAATGCTAATGAGGCTTCCTCTTTGGTTTAAAATGTTGTCATAATTATAATAAGTGATGGGAAACAAAGTTTTTACCTGCAGTAGCATGTAGTCAAAAATTAAAGCTGGCGCAGCATGCGAGAGTTTCCCGATGAGGCGACCTTGCGGTTTTATATTTTCTTTAGAAACACGTTTCATTATGTGCTTTATTCTTTGCAGGGAATTCCCGCGCACCCGCATCAAAGACGGTATTCTCTCGGCAGCTTCATTTTTCCAGCGAGAATATAAACAATACCTATTGAAAGATACAAGATAATCAGTACATTATTTTATAGTGAAATGTATTGAATTTGATTAACCCTATTTACATTAGCTTACCTGCATTGATATGGATATAATTTCAACAAGGTATAAACTTCCTCAGCCATACAACAATTGCCATCCATCAAGGTCAGCGCTGGCAATATGGCGGCGTCTAATACTGTAAGCGCTTCATGATGCAAAGGATCTTCTTTCAGAGAACGCGCAGTCCTTAGTATACGAATTATCTAGAAAAAAGTTTTTAAATGTTGATATACATTTTCCAATAAAGTATTACAGAGGGATAAGAAATATTAGGTACTACTTACTTTGTACATTAATATAGGATCATAATGAAGTGATGGTCCTAACAAGACCAGAGCAGGAATGACGGTGTCTTTCATGTCTTCAAATGTCTTGCATGCTGGGGGTGCCAGGCTTGACTTGAGCGGTGGGATGGGTTTACCTATTATTTTAGGTGCTACTCGACAGTTACTGAAAGCGAAGACATCAACAATAATGTGATAAATTATTGTATTGATTATATTTATATCACCCAGTAAAATTCATATGCCGAAAAACATTCAAGACGCGCGACTGCAGTCCAAGCAAAGTATTTGCATAGTTGTGTAAATACATAACACAATATTATGTTTACATAAATGTGCTTTGTCTCGCTACATATTTTTATGTCAAGATAGTGGCTGTTTAGAAAATAAATACGCACATTCTGTACAAAGGCTCAACTAGAGCATGTAACATGTTGCAAAGAGCGACGGCAGGGCGCTGCGGCATGATGTTGGTGGGCAAGCGAGCTGACAGCGCCGCGAAGTCACGCCAAGCATTCACCTTCAACAATGCTTCACAAAGCACCAATTTCTGATTGCTCCAGTATTCCTAGTTTACACAGTAACATGTTTTATAAGGGCTGATTTTTCCAATGACAGATAATTTTATCAGAAGAATAATTTTGAATGTTTGACAGTTTTTCGATACAAAATAAGGCAGATGTCAATTTTTGACAGTTTTTCGATACAAAATAAGGCAGATGTCAATTTTATTCCACAAATAAAAATTATCTGCTCTTGGAAAAATCAGCCCTTAGTTAAATATATTAGAAATTTAACAATATAACATTTTTACAACATTGGATTAAATAAAAAGAAGCAATACTTTAACATGCAAGATATCCAAGCCGTACCTGGGGATCAGCTTTTTCTTCAACATATTCAGTTGGCCCATTGGCTTGAGGTCCTTTGGTAGACACAATGCTTAGTTTACGAATGTAATCCTGGACAGTTTTTAATTCCTTATCTGCTTCTTTACCCATTATGGAGTCATCTGGACGAAGCTAGAATAAATAATTTGCGGTATTTTATTCTATTCATTTTATAAAGTTATTTACAAGTCTATTAAAATAAAAATACATACCCAGGGATATATGTCATCTAGAGATATAACTTGATGTTGTAATAGTAAAGCTATTACAGTCATTAGAGGTGGTGGTTCCTTATAATTATCAAGTACTTCCATGTTTCCTAGCTTGAAGCCTAAAACTTCAGAAATAACTTGAGGATCACCCATGTAGTTCTTTATTAGAGGTATGAACAAATGATCTGAGTGTGTGCGGGACTCAAAAGACTCCAGTATTATATCTAGTGCTCTGTTGGGATCTAAGTTGAAACAACCTGAAAATGAAGCAATTAAAAGTTAAAACACGGTTATTGCATTGTGTCATCACTAAGCAAGGGACGGGGGCCTACTGTCCATCAACAAAGATACGGGCCCGTCCCAAAGTAGATCAAAACTTTGGAGTGAACTCTATACTTGATTAATCAACTTTTTTAGACAGACCAAAAAACTTCAGGGGGGCAATTCTCGTAATTTTAAGAACGTTCACAGTCTGATCTTAATCTCAATCTGTCAAAAAATACTTCTAATTGCCCTACATTTTGACAAGTTTTTGACATTTGTTTGTCGCCGAGATGAGACTGCGACTAGATTCTGAACGTTTTAAGTTATGAGAATTGGCCTTCTGGTGTAGGTATAACTGTCAAATCGTGTTGTCATTAATTCTTAGGTCGGGCCCCATTCTGTGTGTCTATGTCTGTAGGTGATACTAAGTAGGTATCACCCATATCTTTGGCCAAAACTATGGATTTTGTGGTTAGGGAGTAGATCTCCAGACCTCAATGTTATTTATTAATGCAACTTACCTATTAGAGACTGAATAATTTCCAATAAATTCTTCCATTCTGCTTTTTCTATTACTTCCTGATTTAATTCAACAATTAACTTAGCATATCCTTCACTTTCTTCCCTAAATAAATTAAATTTACGTTGCTTATAACTGAAAATGAAAGCATAATAATATGTTAAATATACAAGTGACAAACCTGTAGCTATATTACATGCAATTATTTGAAAACATTTGAATGGTGAATACTTACTACAACTTGGTTTTAATTTTTATGAACTTAGTATAAAACACTTTATTCTTCAATGTCCCAACATCTTGTAATGTATCAATTTCTAATCTTTCTTTCAGAAGTTTATCTGATATAAAAGACTCCAATTCCCGAATTATGTAACAGAAGTTTGTGCGCTCATCACTTTGCACATCAGTGCAGGTCTCAGCATCAAGCACACTAACTATATCTAAAATTATTGATGGTATATCTGCATGCAATACCTGCAAAACGATAAACTTATTAATATTTAGTCTTTGATTTTTTATGAAATGTTTAATATCAATTATCTATATATATAAAAATCAATGCCACTTTTCATTGTAATTTTATAACTCAAGAACGGGCTCACCTATCAAAACCAAATGTTTAGGCTTTGTTTGGACTATTTAGTAGATGGTTTATGTGAAGTTTGCACAAAATCGGTAGAGCGGTTCTTCATTTATCACATTTTTTGTAACAAATGAATTCAATAAATGGCAGATATTTTGTTAATGGGGATTTTGCTGTCAAATTGAAATTTTTTCCGATGGGGATTGTGCTGTCAAATTGAAACTTTTTTTCAGTGTTGACAGTACAAGCATGTTGTTATCTCATTCATGCGGTCATTTCATTTTGGACGTGCTTCGATTAAAGCAAATTGTCAGCGATAATTATTGCTTTGTATTTATATTTTTTATTAGTGTAGGAGTAGGTTAGGAGTAGGGTAGCAGTAGGTTCGGAGTAGGGTAGAAGTAGGGTAGGAGTAGGGCAGAAGTAGTTTAGGAGTAGGTTAGGAGTAGGGTAGAAGTAGGATAGGAGTAGGGTAGTAGTAGGGTAGGAATAGGGTAGGAGTAGGGTAGGAGTAGGGTAGGAGTAGGTTAGGAGTAGGGTAGAAGTAGGGTAGGAGTAGGGTAGGAGTAGGGTAGGAGTAGGTTAGGGTAGGGGGTAGGACACCACGCGAACGAAGTAGCGCCGGGCAGCTAGAAATAATTTATATGGCAAAACAATGTTTGCCGGGTCAGCTAGTAATATGTATAAACTTACAGTAATATCTCTGAGAACCGAAAGAACAGCTTCTTTTTTAAGGTTCCCGCGAAGACAACTGAGCAGTAAGTCATAAATTGTCTGGGATAAACCAGAAAGTTTGCCAGACTTTGTAAAAAGTGGACTTCTATCTTCATCTTTAACAAATTGCGTCACATATTTTACACTGAAAATAAAATATATTTTATCCATAATTAAATAGCATTCTTAACATAATAGATCATTGGGGTGACTCCACGCTGACTGTACAAGATTGAATTACACATATAAAATACCTTGATATAAAGTCATCTATATATATTATAGAAATGTTCTGGCTGACTAACTCATTCAGGTCCTAACCCACTAAGCTGCAAACAAAATGTAACCTACTACTAAGAAACCTAGGTTTGTTTTAGTGCCAAATAATAATGTCAGCCTATGAGCATCCCACTGCAGAGCAAAGGCCTCTTATCATATACAGAAGGCATGACCAATCACAGTACTGGCTTATTGCAAATTTGTTTACTATAAGTTCAGGTTTCCTTACAATATATTTCATCATGTGGATATCACTCTATTGGAAGATAGACAGAAAAAAGTACTTTGTTATTAGACATTACATTTCTTGTAATTATGTTATCCAAGTTTCCTCGTCACTAATGTTGATGACCCACAGTAGCCATATGGAATACAGTGACAATTTAGCCATATTTTGTAGCCAGTTGGTCAAGTAAATCTTGCAATGATGAAGTTATTTTTACCTACAAAATATTGTTTGCAATCATTACCCAGCATGGGCAAGCAATGAAAACAATGTTCAGTACAATATTGATAGTACACGGTATGTTTTCGAATTTTCACGTTATTAGTTAGTTTAAACATACTTAGATTTTATTGGTTTCAACAAAAATAATGGTAAATATTTCAATATTACTGACCGAGTCAAATACGAACCAAAACGATTTTATAAGTAAAGAAAAAGTTAAACTTACAATTGCTCCTTGCCGGATTTCTCCCAAGTTTTACAGTAATCTGAAACAAATTTCGGATACGATCCCATGGCTAAGATCGGTCGAAATGATTCCAGATTCCAGTCAATTTTACTATTTCAGCAAAGCAAAGCGCACGCTGTCGCCATGATTGATTTGACTTTTGAATGAAATGAATATGATTGGATAAATATCCTAAAATTCATTCGTTCCAATATTACAGTGTGCTCCATATATTCGCTTGCGGCGAAATGAATAATGAATAAGTAAACATGGAATTAGTAAGTACTGTGATAAGCAGCGAAAATTCGGCCTTGAAAGAGAAAACTCTTATAAACTACTACTAGTTACTGTAATGTCTGTGGGTTCCTAAAGTATCTGATTTTTATAAATTTTGACATCCAGTGTGCCTTGCATTATATGATTTGACTTTTGACACAAAACTCTTTAGAGCCCCCGAGATGATTACTTGGACATCCGCCCCGTAAAAAATAAATAAAGTCTGCCTAACAACACATTTATAATACACTACGTACAACGTAGGAGCGCACTAAATGTCAACAAGTCAAAAATCAACACGTGCAGGAGCGCAAGCCTACGACCGTTAGGGTATTTATGTTCTGTGGCTACGACTGGATCCGGTGAAACAAAAATTTCCATAGCTAACGCAAACAACACGCGCAGGAACGCAAAGGGCTACAACCTCCGTTAGGAGTATATGTGTTCTGTGTACAACCTCCGCTAAGAGTATACTAAATAATATGTATTCTGTGGCTACAACTGAACACAGTAAATTGTGAATCAACACGACAACTCTCATTTTTATCTAAGTAGTATAGTATCTCTAACTCATTTAGTCTATGACGACCGTTATGAGTCTAACAGTATATGTGTTCTGTGATGACGACAACGTCCACTCACAAGGGCAGTAGTTTGACTTGGTTTGACTATTATGTAAAATAAAGATGTAACGGCTTCAACACAGACAGACTAAAGAAACACGACTGTGTTGCCTGAGTGACTAAGATCATTTTTCTCTAAAACCAACCCAAACTTATCGGTATTTTCTATTCACTGGGCATTCTACCTGGAAATGACGTCGCAACGCGCGCGGTGGCCATTGTTTAGAACTTTAGAGAATCCCCTCAATTTGATTCTTACACATGCGCAAAAAATTCTTAGAATTGAACTAAGTTATCATTTAGAACACATACAGTAATTTTTTAAGCAAAAATTTAGTTTTAATTTAATAGTTTGTCTAAAATTTAAAATTTCTCTCCCAAATTGGTTTATTGGTCCTAATTTCAATCATTTGTAAGATATCCACGTACCTCAAAAGTAAGAGTGATTATCAAGCATGTTTTCAAAAAGGTTTGAACAAAAAAACACCACCCATTTTTTTTAATGTTGTTTAAAAAAAGTAGGTATTATAAAAAAATGTATGAACTTTAAATCTCTGTAAAAAAAAAACAGGTTGCACTCCGGGAGTGCCGGCAGAAGTGAAAACTTAGGGAATAATTTTGCACGAATTGCTTTAACTATCAGTACAAAAGTACTATCATTTATGTGGTAAAATACAATATTCATTTCTACTCTCCCTCCGTCTTAAGAATTTTCGATCAGGTCACGTGTCCTAAAGCGAGTTCCGTCTTACGAATTTTTGATCAGATCACATGTCTTGACGCGAGCTTAACATTTTTTACCCATCAGAAAAAAAAAAAGTTCACAATGCCGCTAAAGAAGTTTTCACTTCAAAAATGTCTAATGAAGTAATGACACAGTGGCCTAAAACATGTTTTGTTAGATTGCTTACACATTACTTTATTTAAATTAAATAAAAATGAATTAATTTATTATTCAATTTAGCCATAAATAAGCTGTTTACATAAAATATTGGGAATTTTAGAAAAAAAAACATGAAAATTATTCTGATTCTATATCTGTAAATACATATTTGTTACGGCCGCGAATCATATTTTAATCAACGTACAACTTAGTACTGACCAGCAAATTGCAAAAAACATAAGAAAATTTGAATTTCGCGGGCTACCTTGGAGCACCTTAAAGCTTTGCACCCATTTCCTAATCATTCTGCATGTCGCGCAGGTGTTCGTTCACGTTTAGTTTCACGTTGTTCAGTTGTTGACGTCCCTATACATAATACATATTGTAGTCTTTGGTTGTTGAGGCTCCCGGTTCGCGTCCCGCATGTCGCGTACTTGACGCGCAGCTTCGTCCAAATTCTAATATACTTAATGTGCATGTTTCTGATGTTTCAGTCGCAGTAATTTAATTATTGTATCTAAAGCAGTTTCCGATGATATTCGATTTTATCTCTCATGACTGGACATTCTACGCAAACAAATAAGTTTGCCTCATCATCATCATCATTGTAGCCAAAAGACAGGCAATCGTCGCAACTTTGCCTATCGATACTTTATTAGCACCTCTAGGCAGGTTCTAGCATAGATTATACAGTATATTATTGGTAGGTTCTAGGGCAGTTACAGAGAGATCCTGTTTATGATATTCATGCATGAACATGATTCCAGATTCTCATTCATTCAGTGTCAGAAGTGTCACTGTCAGTCACGAGGTACATAACATAACCTTAAAAAAGTATTCTATAAAATTGAAAATTTGAAATGCCTACTTACGAACTAGCTCTAATGCTACGTGCTATGCCTAAACCAGAACTCAAAACGACTCTTAAAAGAATATCTCATGCTATATTCGATCGAGGTGGTATTATCAGAAACATAGAAAACCTGGGATTCAGACCTATGCCTTACAAAACGACTGCTCACGGAGTAGTTCACAGAGAAGCTAATTATTTTGTGTTTAAAATAGATACAGCTACTAAAGCTGTGTGGGATTTGAGAGAAGAATATAGTAGAGATGTTGATGTAGTAAGACAGCGCGTATTTAAAAGTCAAGAAGCTTGTGATAACAATTGTACTCTAGAAGAAGAACTTCTACCTCCGGCGTACCGAGAAGATGTACAGAAGATGATCGAAGTGGGAAAAACACAAGTAAATCGCTTTACATATAAATTTAAGTATAATTCTGGTCTTGATTATTATCCATTCCAGAAGTAATTTATGTATTGTTTTCTAATACTTAGGTCTTGTAATTATGTAGTACTTTATTAAATAATAGTGTAAAAAGTTCTTAATAGTGTATTAAAAACTTGTTAAATCTACAAAACTCTTTTGAATCAAGTACCTCATGCTTAACTGTCTCCATAATACAAGTTCAACAAACCCTCGGCCAGCTAGAAATTTTACCTTCAAATGTCTTACAGTTATATTTTCAAATTATTTTAAGTAATACATCATTTTTGTACATCATAGTTTTATGTTTTGCATATTATTATGATGTTAACATAACAGCATGCTCTTGAGCCTGAATAGTAAGTGGAGAGACTGTACACTCATCAAATCATGGTTTAACAAACAGTTTCCTATAGTCACAATTAATCGGAGTTGCAAATACTACCAAAATAACTACAATTCTGAAATAGAAGGGGTTGTTAACATACAAATAAAGTCGGAACAACAAGCTGGACAGGATTATTTAAATATGGCTGTGACTTTTCTACATCCTTCTAAATCACAATTTGGTGCGGGTGGGTTCTTCATGAAAATGTATAAAGAAGAACTAGATCATATGCAGAAACTCATAAACTATCAGTTATTACGTGGAGGGACACCTTTGATATCTGGCCTTGAACCACCAAATCAATACAAAGATCTAACACTACTTGAAGCATTTAAACAAGGGCTATGTATGGAAAAAAAGATTACAGCGGTAAGCATTTTTTAATATCAAATAAATAGTACAATACATCTTGCCACAAGTGATCATACAAAGGCTTGCTCTATACACAGCATAGTTCCAAACTCAGGCCTGATTCTACGATTTTTTAAATGAAAAAACCTACCTAGTTTCAAATCCTTTTTCTTCTTTAAACACTTTCAAGGGTACTTTACGGCTATAGCTAATAACAATAAAACTTCTATTGTGTCTCGTTTACCGCGCCGGAACCTGTCAACTAATAATAAATTTAATTTCACCAGCTTTTAGAAGAGGGTGTCAAGCTAGCAGAAGAAGTTAAAGATTACCACTATGCAGATTTTATCACATCTGTTTTCTTAAAAGAACAAATGCATTCAATTCATGAAATGGCTAATCATGTGACAAAATTAACTGCATGTTCCATTAATGGCTATACTCATTATCAATATGATTTAGAACTTGAAAAAATGTTTCCACTTCCACACAATGTTAAAAATGGAATTAAATAGAATGGTTCCCAAGCATTTATTATTATTACATACAGGTACTATTTTCTTAAATAAATAATGTTATGCCACATATTATAAGACCTTCAATTGTTTCTTTACTCTTTCAAAGATGAAGAATTACTGGAAAGTATTTTTATAACTTCATCCAGCCTACATTCAGTTAAAGCAGCCTGTAGTTTAGAAGTCTCATTACTATAGTTTTCATGCACGGACAGTGTTCGCCAATCCGAATACCACAGAACCACTGTATCTGTAAAAATAAATAATGTATATTACTTAATGGTGTAAACATTATAACAACAACTATTTTACTTAACTATTATGAGACTTGCCTACAAGCTCATTAAATTGGGTCTCATTAATACTGTCCCTCGAATCCCAAACTCGAGCATACTCCTGACACAGTATAGGACCTTCCTCGTTCATTGAACTATCCAAGTCCAACATGCTGCAAGACATATTTTTTGTAAAAATTAGACATTATTAGTCGATTGGGGGAGAGACACAATGTGCGTTAGGTGAAAACATAACAACCTAAGAGCTTTTTTCAAAATGATGTCTTTATTCTTTTGATACTCTTGTTTAAATTTACTCTCTAGTTTATTAAATGACTGCAAACAGCAGTTATCTGGAATATCTGTAATAAAAAAGAATAAGAATCTTAACAGGTGTTCAATTTCTAAAAGATTTTAATGTAATCTAGCAATAATAAGTTATGTACCGCAGGATATTTCCACGCGAATGCTCTTTTCTACCGAACAGTTCGACACTATATTTCGGATAGTCGCTATAGTTGATACATTGTCTGATTTGAAAGTTGCTAGGCCACGTCTGTAAAAATATTCAAATAAAATTTACAAAATAGTATACCTATTAATAATATATTAATATAATTTTGCTAAATGAAAAAGCTACTTACTGATATTGGCAAATCAGAACAGTCTCTAGAAGAGTATGTGATCGGGTAAAGGAAACATTCGAAGCTGGTCTAGGGAGCTCACCCGGGAGTGCTTCTGTAAGCCATGAAGTCATTTCAGCTACGGAAAAGCTTCCTGCGATTTCTAGTTGGCACCAAATTCTATAATAAGTCATGGTGTTCAGTCAATTAATTAATTATTTAGTGCTCAGTGCATAGGGTACATTATTTGATTAACAGAATTGGGTACCATTGGCAACAAAACTCGATTATCACTTGCAGTTTTTAAAATCATAAATAATAAAATGTTTTTTAATTTGGAACCTGTAATGAAATGACAAAAAAGCTGTGTACAGTGTAGGTATCGAATAATTTCGTGACTATTTGGATTTTCAAAGATGATTTCCAGGATATTTGAGTAGCAGTGTTAATCGATTTTTGATAATGACCATATGTACCTCTCTTGACTTTCAATTTTAGTTTCTGATGCCTCATGGCCAGAATAGTACGGAAGTGCTGGTAATTTTAGCGTAATGAGTCGAGCCACTCTTGGGGCACCTGCTGGTAAAGCGTAAATAAATACACGTTTTCCCTCGAATTTTGATTCTGTAGGAGAATCTGTTATATCGCGCATTTTTACCCATACTCTTCGTGTTCCAGCTTGGCATCTTACCGAAGCCAGCAAATCAGATTCTGTTTCCTAGGAAAAGATAAAGATATCAGTTATATGTATAGGCAGAATTAGAATAATTATTATTTATTTGTCAAGAATAATGTGATTTTCAGTACCTTTGAAGAACAGATACTTAAGACAGCCGCAGTATCGGTTTGCATTTCTAGTTTTTTGTTACAATAAATAAAAAGCATATCCAGCGGCACTGCAGAGGTAATTCTCACTTCTTGCCACCCATCGCTTTGTGCTCCTAACAACTGTAAATAGTACCCAAGGTAAAGCCTGTAACTACATCATAACATCGCAAATAAGTGTAAATAATTAAATACCTCGTATTGAACATCTAGCAATGGTGGCGTCGATAATCCAGCGTGTAAAGAACGAGTATTTCGTTGATATTTTTCTCTTTCATTTGCGGTTTGTTTCTCTAAACGTGCCACTTCTACCCTAATATGAAAAAATCTTATCAATTAAGCACAAATAAAAATATCTTAATGATTTACTGAGTGAGCACACTGCACACGCACAAGGTTAAAAAGTGGGCAGTTTTAATACTCGTAATTAAAACTGTCTGCATATTTTTCAACTTTTTTTGCTAACCATACCCAGAATTTATCTTTGAGTTCCTTTAACGTATAAGTATTTTAGGAAGGTAGGTAATTCGACACGCAGCTAATTTTAGGAAGCAAATAAAAAATATTTATCCAAACGTGTATCATTATGTTTTGTATGTACGAGCAATTTTTTAGTGTAGAGAGAAGCAAAAAAGAAACATTCTTACTCGAGTTTTCCTCGTCGCGCTGATAAAATATCTTGAGGCACTTTAGCCCCAGTTACCAAGTGGCTAGATCTGAGTGCAAAAACTCTTCCCGAAAAAGTTGCTACAAGTAATTCAGATTCCTCGGTCCCCACGCATCCACCCGTTACAGAAGTCACAGGTTCTCCACAGAACTACAGAAAAAATGTTAAAGACGTAAATGGCTCACATTTTTAATACAAGTAAGTAATCATTATTGCAACTTAGATATCCAATACAAACATAAGTGTACTTCAGACGTGGTTTTTCACCGAAATTCTCCATGTCCATAAGATACAACTGGATTGAACCATCATGTCGACCAACACTAAGGTGGTAGTTGCCTTTACTGAAATACCAGCCGAGACATACGACGGTCCCCAAACCTCTACCATCGACTAAGCATTTACTTGATAGTGTTAATCTGCAAACGTATTAAATTACAATATTGTAGGTAAGTAGAGGTACACGAAGTACCTTACAGGTACATACTTAGGTTATAGGTACTTCATTTATTGTGCGTAGATAGGTAGGTACAGTCAGCACCAAAAGTCGCTGGAAATTATGAAGTTTGAGTTCCTGAGCATGATTATAATAATGATAGGAATGTACCGTATGTATACCTACCTGTACCTAGTTATTTATTTATGAATATTCATTCCTTTTTTCTACTCAAACAAGTAAAATTAATAAGTGTTTTCATTACGTAAATAATCTTTTTCCTATATAATTTGGACAGTGTTTTTGGACTTTTGTTGCAGACTGTATCTGGAAGGTACAAATAGTAAAATATGTGCCTTATATGGGTAACATACAGTAAATATGTAATATTAGGTGCGTAAACGCAGTTCGTATTGCGGCATTGTTGGATTTGGGATCAAACCAGTATTTTTTTGGCCATCGACACGCTAAGATGAACAAAACCTTCTAACAAAAAATATCAAGCTATACGGAATGCTGAAAGTGTAATTAACACAGACTAAGTATCCAGTAGACGGAGCCTTTACGAGAGACGCGAGTCCTTTTCTATAGGATATTTAGTCTGTGGTAATTAATGTTCCACCAAAATGCACGTGTGTGAGCTAGGAAAAAAGAATTAAGAAAGTGTCTGGTAATACTAAAAAAAATAACTTGCTCTTCATAACTAATGATGCCTATGGAACCGTCACCGGCACCGTAGAAGGCGATGATATCTGTTGCGTGTGTGGAAGGTGGAACAGCCAGGCGGGACGGCCCCGAAGAAATCACTGTGCGAGATATAAGTTTTCCATTTTCTAGGAGAACCGCGCCTTTATTAGCAACCAACACCAATAATCGAATTCTTGTATTCTGTAGTCAACAATATAATAATTTTCAACAGGTTTAAAATTTAATAGAGTAAGCAATCAAATAAATAATTACATTAGGTACCGCAAATGCTGCAATGTCGAGAACTCTATCGTCACACACATACGAGTGATACTCCCGTAGATCTCTATAATATGTCACAGTTCGTCCGCTACAAAGTATCAAATCGCTTCCTATTATACACCTGAAAAATTATACCATGTGAAAAACACAAATTGACCCAAGGTTACTTATACACTGTCGGTAGGTAAGCTTAAACCTACTTAAAAGGCTTATTACATTACACGTCTACGATTTTGGGCCCCGCCCCGCTGCCCGCAGGGACATGGTGTTGTAATATGAAATAGGGAGTCAGGGTCCCTTCCTAAACAGGGCGACCGAGTGCTTACGACTTATGACCTATGCTTCCCTCAAGCTGCGCTGTCGATCGCGTAGTGTAATAAGAGACAGGGAAACAGGCAGCTATGCAGGCAGCCAATTTTTTGGCGTTTAGATAAAGTCTGCGACATAATGATAGACGTGCAAAGGTTTCCACGTCCGAATAACGGCTGAAGAGTGAGTTAAGGCAGGAAGCGATTTCTAGCGTAAGTGTAATAAGCGGCGCCCTAATTGGTTGGCAGAGCACACGACAGACAGGGCCTGAGAAATCGTGTACCTAATGTTTAGTATTCTACGGGTCTTTAAAGTTCTGCATCTTGGGGCAAAAATTTCGGAACATTTGTGTATAGGTCAGAGATATGGAAAGATACTTTTTTGAGGGAAACACTTAGCCGGGGCAAAATGATTTATGAAATATTTTGTACCTACAGCGTAATGTAGGCAATAGTAAAAGATGCACACTTACATTGATGTAATTGTTTCTGTAAGAGCAGTTTCAATACTGAGGAACACCTTCCCTTTTCTTGTATATCCTTTGACTTCATTGCCTGATGCCGTAAAAATTTTATCTGCTTGTGTTCCTACGATAAAGAATAAAAGTATAAAATTAGGTAGGTAACATAAGTTCGAGTTACCTAAGTTCATAAATACATACAGATTGCCTACTCAGTAGGTGATGATAAAATGTGTCGTAGGCTTACCCATTGCACAGGTCAGTTGTACAGAAGTAATTGGTTTGCCCGGTAATGTTTTGAATTGGACCACAGGCTCTTCCTCTTTTATGCTCAAACATTGTAGGACTCCGTTTTTATCACCAACTGCAAACTGGAATAAGAAGATAGATAGTAAGAATACAGGTAGGTACTTAGATAAAAATTTGAACCGTTTAAAACAGTAAACCTTTTGGTCGATCTTTTGTCCAGAAGGAGGCAATATTTTCAAAGTGTCCGGATAAGTTATGCCGCATATTGTATAATCTATTCGAGACAAATCATAATCCATTGTGTTGTATTTCTGACGAGAACTGTTGTTTTTATTTTGAATTTACAACTATATACGTCGTTACCAAAGTGATGAAATTAATCGATAATGCCTTAGCAACGAAAGTGTCAACATTACATAGGTAGAAATAAAATGGAATAGAAGACAAAAGTGTTTGTACGGTCAGCAACGAGAACGAGGGTTTCATAATTTTACGCTTGATTTTCAGCGTTTCACGTAATATTTTAAGAGTTAGTGTTATTTAAATAGTAATATGAAGTAGTAGTAACTAACTACTGCTTACTACTACTTCGTTGCTGGCTGTATCTACCTATTATATAGTAATGTTTGAGATCTACGAGTAAGTTGTGTTGATCGCAAGATTGTGTGACTGGTACTGCAAAAATTTCAATCTGTCTAACCCGATTAGTTAATTTTTTTAATTCGAAAACGGTCATGTTGATAATCCGTTTGGGTTTATGTTTGTGAGCAAGAGTCCTGTCTCCTCCCTCCTTTGAATAACTAGAGTTGTGGACTGCTGTCTACTACAATTAAAGTACTCGTTCAAGTGAGTTAAGTTTATCCGAGGCATGCCACAGTGAGAACTCGGTTATATAGATGATAATAGTGACAACTTCGTAAGGCATACCTTTGATTGACCTACTAATCGGTTTGATGTGCGAAGAGGTCCGTAAATAATTATATTAATTACTGACAGTTTTATATTACTGGCTAAATTGCGAATATCTCGGTCCAATTTAGATCTAATATAATTACTGTATAGTACATACTAATTCCATGAAAAAAATAAAACAATATTACACAAATTTTTCACTTTTCTGTCTGTGCCCTAAGTAAGACATCAAACTGAACAACAATCTAATAGACGAAAGACATTATTGTTTTTAAACTTACCACGTAAGAAATTCTACACGGAAGAGGCCGCGGTATGGTCGAAAGACTATAGCCTGCCCATTGGGCGAATTAAAAAAAAAAAATGAACAACAATCTAGTCAAGTAGTCAAGTGTCAGTGTCGCTGTCATTTGATTCGTGTCCAGGTTATGTCCGCAACTTTTATTATTAGAAATAAAAAGTGATATATTTATTGTAAGTAAAGTACAAGCAAAATGGAGATAGATAAAGAAAATGTTGTCCAAGCTGTGCTTATTATGGACACATTTAATAACCACTTCAATCCTATCTGTGATAACAAACCTATGGTGAGTTCATTTTTTTAAATAAATTTTGCTACTTACGTACAAGTTTGAGGCATTCCCTTAGTTACTTAAAACTGATCTTAATATTTTAGGGCTTACTACCAGTTGCAGGAGTACCTATAATTAATTACATACTGGAATCTCTTTCCTATGGTGGAGTAGGAGAAGTCATATTGTTTTGCTGTAATTATGGACAAAAAATTAAAGATTATATACGGTATGTACCTAACTGATATACCTACTTGCTTTAAATTAAGTTGTTGTAATTTTATTGCATCATACTTTAGTTAAATCATATTGACTTACAGAAAATGTATTGAAGATAAGGCAGTTTGGAGTGTAACTATGGAAGTCCATGTGATGATGTCTGATTCTTGTCAAACCATGGGAGATGTGATGCGCGAGATTGATGCTGCTGGCCTCATTAGAGGGTATTTTGTCTTAGCAGGAGTTAACAGTGTCACCAACATACATTTTGCATCATTGCTGGAGCAACATAAGTAAAAACAATTGGTCTTCCTTGTTTGTTGATATAAATATGTAAATGTTGAATATAATGTTTTAATAATAAATTTCTACAATAACATCCTTATATTTCAGGCAAATATGCAAGAAGGATAAAGGTGCGGCAATGACACTTGTTTATAAGAAAGTGTCCTGGGAGCATCCTTTGATCAGCTCTGACAAGCCTATTTTCTTGGCAGCTGATGCCAATACTAACAAAGTACTTATGCATCAGAAATATAAACAAAAATCTACTGAGAAAACCATAAATCTACCTTTGGTAAGCAGCTATGTCTAAACCAATATTAATGTGATTATTTTATAAAAGCCTTTTAATTTTATCAATAATCTGTATCCTTGTTTTCAGGAAATTGTGTTAAACCATTCCGAGGTGAAGTTGCATCATAATTTAGCTGATGCTAGCATAGCACTATGCTCACCATCTGTGCCTCCACTTTTCTCTGACAACTTTGATTTTCAAACAAGAGATGATTTTATACATGGGATTTTGATAAATGAAGAAATTCTTGCGAGCTCCCTTTATTACACTCTCTTGAAAAAACACCAGTATGCTGCGACCGTTACTAACTGGAAAACATATCAGACAGTGTGGTAACATATTTTGTTTTTAAATAAATACAAATATCCCTGTTTGTAAACATTTAAGTATGTTGTTTTTGTTATGTTACAGCCGAGATGTATTACACAACTGGACATATCCATTAACCATTGAAGCTGGTTCATTTAACCAGAACAGCTATATCACTATGACCAATCACAATTTCCGAGAAAAGTCATCAACACTGAGCAGGTAGATTTGACAAGTAGTCTAGTTTTGGTAACAGCTATAGGCTGGTTTTTTTATCCGTAGTCAAACTCAACCAATTGTTAAAATAAAAATAAAAAAAAATATTCAGTATTAAATTGGTACAATATTTACATAGTCTTAGAAATAACTTACAAAGGTATAATCATGTTAGATGCCTGTACTAGGATAAACCTGTATCATAGGCGGCATGAGCATACTTTATAGTAATTGTAGGACAATAAAATTCTTTACAATATTTAACATTAGAAGTCTTAAAATAATGACAAAAATTTATTAATTAATTATTTTATACCTAGTTTACTTAAATACTATTTACTTTCAAGATCAAAATAACAAAAAGTCATATATATGTTATTATTTAGTTTGCGTAAAATAGTTTCTTGCAATTTATAACCTTGGTAAACACAAATGGTATGATATTGCGTCAGCAGAAATTGGTAAGTGGGTTAAAGTCAATATTGCACAAAATTAAATAAAATGTGTTTATTCGAGTTTAAAAATGGTAACTAATGGTTAAATTTTTGCAAAATGTGTTTTTTCATCAATTTTTAGTTTATCTAATGATATATCTTTGCTAGTGGTCAAATAGTTAACTATTAGTTTAAAAAAAATAACCATCACTTAAACTAACAATTAATCAAAAAACACATTTTGCAAAAATTTTACCATTAGTTACTATTTTTAACAATTGGTTGAGTTAACTACGGATCAAAAAACCGGCCCTAAGCCTATTCATTTTTATTTCATACAATGTTACCAAATATTTTTTCAGGTCATGCTCATTAGTAGAAGATGTTCTGATTGGTGCACAAACCCAAATAAATGATAACACAACTCTATCAAAATCAATGATTGGGAAGAACTGTGTGATTGGGAATAATGTAACAATCAAAGGAAGTCATATAATGAACAATGTTGTTATAAAAGATAATTGTACAGTTGTTAATAGTTTTATTGATGATAACTGCACAATAGAAGAGAAATGTGTTGTTGTAAATGGTACCCTCATAGCATCGCATGTTGTTGTTGAAGCTGGCAGTCAATTGAAGGGAAATATAATGGAGAGTGCTGAGGCTGAGAGAGGTAAATATTTGTTAGAACCAATTACAGTAAACTTAAATCAGTTTGGGTATCTATTGGCCAGATGGCAGGCCACTTTAGTGATAACAGTCTGGAGTTTGGGTTCTATTTTCATTTCTGATATGAAATCTAATTTGAAACATTAACATTTCAGAAAAAACATTGATAAAATCAACATTAGAAAGTACAGAATGGGAGAATGAATCATCAGGCAGTGGTGGTGATGACTTCATTGGCTTTGAAAAGGCCTGGAGTGACAGTGAATCATGTTACTCATCAGATGGTAGTGATGAGTCTTCTTTACCAGATTCTCCTGTCCCTGAGGACACAAACAGTAAGTTTGTATTGTTTTTGTTTGTAAATCTTGTCTATTCTACTCCTGGGCCTTGCCTTAATCCTTCCACAAGTTCCAAGTTTCAATTGCTATGAAAAAAAAAAAAATAAGTTCAATTTTAGAATTCTTAAGTAACCAATTTGGTGAAACATAAGAAAAGTAATCATTTAGTTGAAAAATAATACAAAATGCACTTTCAGTATTCCTGCAAGAAGTAATTGACAGTTTGGCCAGAGGATATGAAGAAAAGCTGAAGAATGATTATCTGATTTTGGAGATCAATTCATCAAGATATGCATACAACATCCAACTGCATGAAGTTAACTTCTTTGTTGTAAGAGCTCTGCTGAGCATTCCTGTTCTTGCTGAAAATAAAAATGTTCTCAGTATTGTTAAGGATATTTTGAAGTATTTTAGACCTGTTCTATCAAACTATATCAAAACTAAGTCTTCTGTTATGGATTGTTTGAGAGCTGTAGAAGTAAGTTCAACCAATCATTATAATTTGGATTTAGAATAGAGTTTTCACATGTTAAACCTATGCATGATAATTATAAGATATTACGAAACCAAAAAAACAGAAGTTTTGAAATAAGAAGATAAGAGAAAAAAAGGAGTTTTAAGATTCTTAATAAAGCAATTTGTTTCTAGGATAGCTGTATTAAATGTGAGTGGCTAGATGGCAAGTCTGGTCAAATTTTGCACTTGCTGTATGAAGCAGATGTTGTTGATGAAGATTCTTTGCTAGAATGGTACCAAGATTTGGCAGAAAATGAGAGTCCCATTGCAAGCCAGCCATCGCTTGTTAGGTTTTTTGACTGGCTTGAAGAAGCAAGTGAAGAAAGTGATGAATCAGAGTGATTTGTAAATAAAAGATATTTCTATTACATATATTGTTTTTATTTGGCATTAATTACCCAGTTTTGTAGATACATTATAAATCAGAATATACTCTTCTTGCGAATTCTCGTGAAAAGTGTCTATTTTAAGTAAACCCTGCTCTTGGAAGGCAACCAGATACAGAACGTGTTGATACTTTGCCGGGCCATACAAATACTTAACGAATAGTAGCATATTGTTGAAATTGTACAGTAGAAAAATTCCTAAATTTATTGACATCAAAAGATGTTGGCTCACAAGGAGAATGTATTTTTATCTGACGCATATGTGTGTCTCGTCCATTTTGATGGTTGCTGAGTACTGCTATTTGTATCATGTAGGTTCTGATAGGCCTATCATGGATGTCTTTGATTGGAATCATCTCCCACCCTGAAATATAAAAGAGAACAAATATTTAAAAAAAAATTGGGTTGTATTTGAGTAAAATGTAAGTCTACTTTCCTGTCGCAAGGTATGCTGGAAGAGATTTCTTTAGAAATAAGCATCACCTTTGTACCTATTTTTTTTCTTGTCTGTTTATATTTGAGTGAACATAAATGGTTAAATAAATTATCTGATCTCTAAACTTTTAAACTTGAAGTGGCATCTTAAAACTGACATCTAATTTGAATTGGGGGTACTAGTTCTTTGGCCAAAGAATTAACATAGCCGTTAAAAATGGCAATGCTAATTCTAGAAAAAGGCATATTTGGATGACAGGGCTAGTGGCCAATAATCATAAAAATTATAACAACATAAAATCCTACTAATATTATAAACATGAAAGTTTGTATGGATGGATGGATTATTGTTACTCTTTCATGCAAAAACTACTGAATGGATTTGGATGAAATTTGGAACACAGACGGTTTATAACCAGGATTAACATATATGATACTTTTATCCCGATATTCCCGAAACTTATGCAGGTGAAACTGTGTGGCACAGCTAGTAATTCATAATTTGAAAAGTACCGCCTACACCGCTCACCAACTTATGACTCTCTTTCTTTCCTTCAATTCGCCTACTCGTTGCACATTATTTGTTTTAATTGCTTTGATGCGATATTATGAGCTGTAACTCCAGAAAATGACCCCTGCGCTACAGTTCTTTAAGTACAAGTTGCTCCAAGATGCTATTTTAGAAAATTGTAAATAGTAATGTTTAATGAAATTAAAATATGTTCATACATTCTTCATTCAGTGTATGCTGTATAAGCATTACCTATTAATAAAATAATAAACAAATCACATTCAAGTTTGCATTCAAATGAAAAGGTGATCCACTTCATAAACAGATTGATGATAGAATAATACAATCAGCATGGATATTTCCATATTAATTGTATAATTTTATCATCAAAGTAAACAAAATATACATACCACTAGGTTCAATCAGTTCAATAACTTCTATCTCTTGCAAATCATTAAAATGTGTTCCAGCTCTTATTGATATTCTGCTGGGTGTGTAGCTCTCATCCAGCTTGTAGTCAGTGTATATGTAGATGTGGGAGACCATTGTTTTCCTTTGGAACTGGATGTTGACCAAGTGTGGAAGTTGGCCATCAGATTGCCAGTAAGTGTCCATGCAGTCATCTCTCAACTGGTCTATACCAAATCCTAAATAAAACATTGACCTTTAAGGGCTGATTTTTCAAACGACAGATAATTTTATCCGTGGAATCATTTTTGAGAGTTCTTACATACGAAATGTGTAGGACGTAAATTATATTTCACGAATAAAAATTATCTGTCGATTGAAAAATCAGCCCTAATTATGATTAATCATTACATCAGTCGAGCTGCTGTTTTATGGGTCCAACATAAGTTACAAAGACGCTATTCAACAGCAGTTACTAAGCCTATATTTTGTTCTTAAATCTTAATCTAGTAAATCTGACCTGGCTTACAAGATGACAAGCTCCAAATTGCATGGTTTCCAACTTCGCGAACGGTCCCCGAGCGCTCGCTAACCAGTGGATCTTTTTCGGAAGCCATCACTTTTATCTCGAGGCTTTTTTAACGAATGCTAAAGGATTAATTTCGTCTTTGTTAATTATTTCGTTATGATTAAACAAAAATCTTTTTGTTTACAAAATGTCAGTAAACTAAAAACAATTCTGACAGTCTGACTGAAACTGGTGGCAGTGTCAGATTGACATCGGCTTATTTGGACTACTGGCTTTTTGCTACCATCTATTATTTATTTATTTTATTATTTATGTATGTACACACAGTAAAATATATAGGGATATTATTACATTTTCTTAACTATAGGTCATCTCCATCGTCAAAATTGAGTGAAAATGTTTAGATTGGTTTTTAAATAATAAAGACACGATCACTTACTTCAAAAATCGAATATAACAAAACTTCACGCCTCTTTTCTTGCAATGTACTTACAATGTGTACATTGCAAGGAAAAGAGGCATGAAGTTTTCGTTTTTTTTTTAAACTCGGCATCAGCTCAGATTATTCGGAAGAGAACCGGTGTCCCCAACATAGCTTGCAACATGCTTAACAAGTTAAATTGATAGGGTTTGTCGAAGGACCGACGCGGTGGCCGTTAGAGTTATCGAGTTATGGAGTGGAGATAGTCTATCGGCAAGTGTAGCGAGTGTCGTCTCCCAGCTAGGCGGACCGACGACCTTAAAATGGTGACTGATGGGACAGACTGGATTGGGGTAACTGGGATGACACTTCTTCATAATTCTAGCCTCCTGTTAGTTTGTGAGACTTTACCGCTCATCATTCTCATCTCATCGCGTAGGTATTCAACTCGTACACGTTATCCGTGCTGATTTACCGCGACTACTCACACTGTAAGAGTCTATTCGTTCCAATATACCACTAGCAAATCCAAAGAGGAGTAAATTTGTATCAAAGCAAGCTTTTCTCCGTACGAGTTTAATAATAGGTAATAGGTAAAAAATAGTAGCCCCGTCTGTATCGAGAACCGTTAGAAGTCATATTGTTAACCATACATTGCTTGTCGACTAGGACTTCCAATACCGGGATCCCGGTTTTTTTTTTGTCATTTATCAATACCGGTATTGAAGTATCCAATACTGGAAACCCGGTATTAGTTTTTTTTTTAATTTCAGTTGTAACTACAGTGACACAATTTCGTTCTATTGCATATTATAATTGCAACCAATTTTTTATTTATATACACAGTCTGGCCATAAATACTGTTACAATTAAAAATAAGAAAGATATTACATTTGAATTTTGAATCTGTCATTTTTATACGATTGTTCATTGAGTTTTCTAATTTTGACGCCAATACATTGTACAATATTTTGCTATATTAAAATGGAGTGGGGTGATAAAGAGAACCGAATCGCTGTGATTGCATTACACAACGTTGGTATGGAGCCAAATGCAATTTTTAAAACTCTCCATACGCTTGGTATTAGTCAAATGTTTGTGTATAGGGCTATTAATAGGTACAATGAGACCTCCTCTGTTTGTGACAGAAAAAGATCTGGCCGTCCACGTAGTGTTCGTACGAAAAAAGTGGTCAAAGCAGTAAGGGAAAGAATTCGAAGAAATCCTGTCCGAATGCAAAAGATTTTATCTCGGGAGATGAAGAGAGCACCCAGAACCATGTCGCGTATTTTAAAAGATGACTTAGGACTTGCAGCCTATAAGAGACGCACTGGTAATTTTTTAACTGATAATTTAAAAAAGAATAGGGTGGTAAAATCGAAACAGCTACTGAAGCGGTACGCAAAGGGAGGTCACAGAAAATGTTTGTTTACGGATGAGAAAATCTTTACAATTGAGCAACATTTTAACAAACAAAATGACCGTATTTATGCTCAAAGCTCTAAGGAAGCTTCCCAATTAGTCGACAGAGTGCAACATGGGCATTATCCGACTTCAGTGATGGTTTGGTGGGGTGTTAGCTATGAAGGAGTGACTGAGCCATATTTTTGTGAAAAAGGTATCAAAACAACGGCACAAGTGTATCAAGATACCATTCTTGAGAAGGTAGTTAAGCCCCTTAACAACACCATGTTCAATAACCAAGTATGGTCATTCCAATAAGACTCGGCGCCGGGTCATAAAGCTCGGTCCACGCAGTCTTGGTTGGAAGTGAACCTTTCGGACTTCATCAGAGTTGAAGACTGGCCGTCGTCTAGTCCCGATCTTAATCCGCTGGATTATGATTTATGGTCAGTTTTATAGAGTACGGCTTGCTCTAAACACCATGATAATTTGGAGTCCCTAAAACAATCCATACGATTGGCAAAGAAGAATTTTCCCATGGAAAGAGTGCGTGCTTCTATTGATAACTGGCCTCAACGTTTAAAGGACTGTATTGCAGCCAATAGAGACCACTTCGAATAAGCTTTTTATATTTTAAATTGTTTTATATTTATGTATTAAACTAACACACTGTAAAAGTAATAAATATTATTTGCAAAAAAAAAATTTTTTTTTCTTCGTGACAATATTTATGGCAAGACTAGTTATACTTTATTGTACACCACAAAAATACATAACAAAAAAAATTATCGAACACTAAAAATATACAATGGGTGGCTTAGCGGCTTTTATCTGTGGTAAGTTTTAAAAACAGCTTATTTTAATTATTTCGTGGTATATTTAGACAGTTACCTACATTTTATGACTACTTGCGCAGGTAAAGAAGGGGATTAAAAAAAGGTAGTCTTTGTATTTGCCTCTCGGTCAAGGCAAGAGGTATAGAACAATAGAAGCACAATCCTGAAATTCCTGAGGTGAGAAGGAAGGTGGAAACGGCGCGTGGGAATCTCCCATGCGCTAAAAGACCATTTTACGGAAAAGTCACCCAATACATTTCTGAAATAGGTATACAAAATTTGAGCGAAGCCATAACTCTGTAGGTCCAATAAAATTCGAGATATACGTTTTGTATACTTTAAAAATGTATTGGGTGACTTTTCCGTGGGATGCTAGAAGTCCTAAGTAAAAAACTGAAAGATGTCCGAAAATTTCGAGGTTTTTCGACCACCACGCAGTTTGCACAGGTCTTTCGAAACTGTAAACTTAGTTTTACACTATTGGTATTTATCCTAACAACATCTCAAAAAATCAGTACCTATAGTGCAATTTTTTGCGACCTAATGCGATGTTTGTGTCTACGGTGACTGGCCTATAAAGTATGGTTCTATTAAAAATGTGATTTTATATAAAAAAAATGGTATTTTAATGTTTTGTAGTGAAAGTTATTTCACTTATTAGTTTTTTTTTTTTTACAATTTTGGATAAAAATAGCGTCTAATACCGGGATCCCGGGATCCCGGCATTGGAAACTTTTATGCGGTATTAATACCGATATTGAGAAAATCCGGTATTCGAAACCACTATTGTCGGCCTAACGACCTGTCGACCTAATGTCGCACACTTGTTTGTTGAACTAATCTCTAGACAACGATACGTTATGCCGACCCCAATTAAATTGGGATTAGGGCAAGAGAATGATAATAGAAAGAAAGAAAGAAAATGCAGGAAGACAGGCGTTCATTATTTCACTCAAAACGAAAAGCTTTGCAAGCAATGGGAAATTGCTACGGCTGCGGGTGTCAATCTCAGGACAAACTTCTTCTCACACGGACAACTGTACGTCGCTTGCTTCCTCCCGCGTCACCAGCCCTGACAATGCATATGTTGGCTGCTGAGACCAAAACTACAAATGTAGCAAAAGTACAGGAAAGTTTTATAAAATGTGGCTGTTATTTAAATATATTGTGTTGTCTTGCAACAACCACGTGAACGAAGTCGCGGGCAGAAGCTAGTCATCAATACAACTCTCTAATTTAGAATTGGCCTCAAATGTCATGATTTCATGAAGCAATAGTCATTCATTAGGGCAATTTGAACGAAGAGAGTTGGATTGGTGAAACGCCAAAATATCTTTGTAGCTCTGTACTTAATACGCCTGAGATGAATCAATCATCTCAGGCAGAGGCCAGAACAGCTGATATTTTTTCTCTTATTTCAGAGTTCGCCCCGTATTAAAAGTTGTTTATTTTCATAAGTACTAAGCCTTTATTCCACAATCTTACAAAAAATAAATATGAAAGTAGACTATTAAGTAAGTACCTACCTATAAAGTATCATATTAAAGTTCTTATTTGACGCAGTATCGGTAATCAGATCGTCTTGCGTTTCCGCAAAGAACTCTCCTAGAGCTTGCCACTCTTTCTTTTGCTGCTCATTAGTTATGGGTCATCCTTCTTCAAAAACACCACCTATTTTATGAATATCGTCCTCCCATCTAAGCCGCTGCCTCCATTTCTTTCTTTTCATTTGTCTTGGACATTGTATTAGATCCTCATTATATGACCTGCTCACCTCGATTTTAGTTTTCATTTGCAATATGTTAGATATAAGTAGGTTCAAAAGAAGGTACACCCCCTTTTTTTTTTTTTTTTTTTTTTTTTTTTTTTTCAGGATGGGAAATCATCAAATGACTCCTCCCGCTCTGGGTGGAGCAGAAGGGAGTGTCAGACTCTTACTGACTAAAACCCACCCGTGTTCCTTCCTTAGCCCTTTATGTACCAGGGCAGCGGTAACCCTTTCGGACGATCCCGCTACAATATAATAGGGGTTAAAGTATGTCCGTCGTTTAAGAGGATGCACCGGGGTAGCCCGCGAAATTCCAATTTTCTTACGTTATTTGCAATTGTTGTAGGTGTGTTGTTATAAAAATGATTTGCGCCCGTTACATAAATATATATGTATTTACTGAATTTAAATTATCTATACAACTCTCAAATCGACCGAAAATGTCTCGATTTCATGCTGACCGTACCAAGAGATTTGTTGTTTAGATTTGATATTTTGATCAAGGTGCAACCTGATACTGACCTGCAAATTTCAATAGACAACGATTAGAAAATTTTAATTTCGTGGGCTACCCTGACGCTTTCACCTTAACCTAACATCTTGCACCTATAGGTACCTAATACTACAATCGACCCAATGGTTTATTGTTCTGTTGTTCATGGTTTTGCAACCCTAAATTAAAACCTACCCACCCTAAATTAATTATTCCGAGCATAGCGAGCGATATCTATAGCAAATTTTGATAGGACAATTTCAACTCCAGGCTACGTGATAAGTAAGAGAAAATGTTCGTAGCATGGGAACACTCGAAAAAAAATCACCTCACCAACAAAACGTCTGAGTTAATTTTAATAAAAGTAACACGTAGACACCTAATTTTAAAAGAACCAACCTACATAAAGTAGTTATTCCCGTTTAGGAGAATGGAGCCCCCAAGCGGTGTTACGGGTAGGTTTATAACAATAGCGTTCAGGACAAGACTCCCAACCTAGGAGGGTGTTAGCAAATCGTTATTTTGCACAAGTTGCAGCAGGCAATTTAGGGGAAAAATTATTGAGCTAATGAAGATTTGCCTATAATATTGTGTCAATTCGTGTTATTTTGTATAAGTTTAGACACAGAGCTTATCAAATATATAGGTAGTAAGTACGTCGATGAAGGAAAACATCGTGAGGAAACTGGTCTATGTCATAAAACCCAAAAATTCGAAGACATGTGATCGCACGGGGCCCGCGTTGTAGATTATAGCCCTGAGTCCCAGTAGTGGGAACGTTATAGGCTGATTATGCTATGTTATTCTAAGTACGTAGGTAACTAATAGAGTCAGCGTATCACTGGTCAGTTTCCCTCAGTCGTCAGTTTATTTAATTCGCCAACCAATCGTTGATTAGTCAGTTTCACTGAGGTACGTGGTACCAATTACAATTTACAAGCTAACACTAAAATAAAAACATATCCTAAATTAACTAAAACTATTTACAAACTAAAATATAGCGTCTAAAAATTCATCCGCATCGCTGTCGACTGGTAATGTACCCAAAACACTGGCGGCATTGCCACGTTGTATGGCAATGCATAGCCTTAGGTACGTTATTGGAGTATCACTCTAAGAAGGTGTCTATTAATGCTATTAGGTCCTTCTGCTGATCAATCATTTGCCTGTAGGTAACAAGGGACATAGAGATTCGAAGTCAAAGATCACTTTTGCCCTGTTTCGAAGGTATATACTATACGGGGTCATATCAAATCAGCTGGCGAAACTTCAGAGATGTGATGGGTTTTAATATTTAACCGCGATTAAAAGAAAAAAAATAACAAAAGATTTTTTAAACTCAAACGTTGAGTGCCTACAGCTGATTACGGGGTCAACGGCCGCGGGTAGTATAGTTACTTGAAACTATGAGTTTCGAAACTCATTTATTTATTTAATACTTTTTTAAATTTATAATAATGTTTAGATATCCATACTGATCACGTCTTTGAAGTTTCGCCAGCTGTAATTTGATCCTGTATATTCTTTACCGTAGTTTATGTATCCTATAGTGCTATCAGTTGAATATCTTGAAACACTGCATGTCATAACATAACACGCTTTTCACGATTCCCAGCATTATCTCGTGTACATTTTATTCTTGTGTAGGTACTGACATTTTGTTGCACAATAATCCCGAGATGGGAACGAGTTGACAAATTGATAACTTTATAATTAGTGGTTAGAGTGCGGTGGTCTAATTTGAGTATGGCATGTGGTGCGATGAGCCCGTAACACCGCGGGAACTGTCCACTCAGAGAATCCCAGACGGACACCAAATGTTAATACAGTTCCGGCCGTGCACACGGATATTAAGTATTTCACTTTCAAAACTTTACTCAGTATGTCTGCATTTTGAAAAGGTGTAAGTATCTATGTGCTTTTGTTAGTTCTTATTACATTTTGAACCTAAATACTTGCAGAAAGGACTAGGTATTAGGAACGTGCTGCTCCATATGATTGTGTACTAAAAAAGTGCTTATATCTTAATCTTAGTAGATGTATGATACTCAGCTTGTTTGCTATAGGAGCAACTAACTGCCTCGCTGGTCTAGGGTTGCAAGCACGACTGCTGAGCATGAGGGGAGATCGATGGCGGTCAGGCACATTGTTATTAGATTTGTCCATCTGGAATTTCATGGATGGCAATAAGCTTCAATCAATCAATCAACTCAGTCTATCGCAATCCACTGCTGGACATAGGCCTCTGCCAGGCTGCGCCACAAGACCCTGTCCTCCGTCTTCCGCATCCAGTTTGTCCCAACCACCTTCTTTAGGATGTCCGTCCATCTAGCTGGGGGGCGTCCTACACTACGCTTGCCGATACGCGGTTTCCACACCAGGACTCGTCTGCTCCACCAGCCATCGGTCCTTCGACAAACATGGCCAGCCCATTGCCACTTCAGTTTGCTTACTCTGCAAGCTATGTCGGTAACTCCGGGGCTTGCCCCCTATAATATGGGACGGTAAAATGTGCGTGTACCATAGGTACCTACATCTCTGCCTAAACCTTCGGGAAATACTGGCGTGAGTTATGTATATGGGCAATAAAACGCGTTCCGACCGTATATTATACCTATGGGTTCTTTTTGTCTGTGGTAATCCTCATGGATGTCCTCCGAGCTGCTACGGGCGGAGGCGTCTGTCAGACTCTTGCTGACTAAAACCAAACGGTGTTCTTCAACCACTTTTGACCCGGCCGCTGGCTTTATTATACCGTGGCTCTTGCGCAGTGATGCGTAATGTATAAAGGTACTTAAGTAATGTGGTGTTCCCACCCAAAAACAGACTGGAGTAGGAAGTAAGTAGAAGGTATTATGGTTATTAAAGGGTTAGTTCAAACTTCAATGACCGTACCGAGTCGCGCCCGTCTGGTAACGCTCCCGTTTGGCAACGCTACTATATACTTACTTATAGCGGTCTATCGCATGCAACAGGTACAGTCAGTCTATTAAGTCTAATTTTTAAGGAATGTAAATATTTTTTTGAAATGAAATAAGTAATTTAATTATTTAAACTAAGCAAAGAAAAATCAACAACATACGTTAGTACAATACACAATAGGTAAACTTTGTTTATAATGTGTCTGATTGTGACAATTCTTCACCGCTTTTACTTTTTTTTTTTAAATAGTTGGGCCACTACTACCTCCCGTTTTTGCCATGGTAGCCAAGCAAGTAATGAAAATAGTATTGTAGTAAATTACGCATTTTGAACTTATAGCTATTACATACTTAATATTTTCTTTCAAACTGTAAGACAGAGATAGAATTAATGTGAAAGCACATTAATTATGTCTGTCTCTGTGTAACAGTTTCGCAAAGTATTGTCAATAACAATCACTAAGGATAAGGGCGTACAGTCACGAGCAAAAGTATGTATACACTCGGCTTTATTCAAAAGCGATTTACTCCTTTATTTTTTAATTAAACTTTATGTTGTTACGAACATAGCATTTTCGAACCCATTAGCTTATGTTATGTGTCGTGTTTCAACGTTGCATTCGTTATTTCACGAAAAAATCGCAATTGAAAGTTCCCAAGTGTTGACATATTGGTGCTCGTGACTGTACTCCGAACCTTTTTGTACCTGCCCTTCCTTCGTTAGAATTTTTACCTGTGATTCTTGAAAATATTGTCATTTAGATAGGTTACTTAAATTGTATTCTATGCGGTACTTAGTCATTAATATGGTAGTTTAAAAAAGTAGAAAATAAAATTAATATTAAATAAATTCGGCACCCCAGAACTTTTTACTCTCACTGTACTTTATACGCTCAGGTTCGTAATATGTATCTACAAACATAACCAATGTATGTATATGTAGCGTTGCCAAACGGGAGCGTTACCAAACGGGCGCGACCCATCGTACCTACTTATTCTATTTTGGGATAAATAAGGCCATAGTCAAACGCTAAATCTAAACAAAACTTTTTAGTAGGCTGATTCACCGTTTAGTATAATCTTCATGATTGTGAAGTTATTAATATCATTAATATTGTCTTTGTGTTAAATTGACACCAGACTTTGACATAATCAATTAAATTATCAGAAATAATATTTCATACAATATAATTAAGTTAATTGTTGTTTTTTGTAGAGCCAGAATTAATCATGAAGTTAGGAAAAAAACAAATTGAGATATTTGCAGCATTCACTTCGTCAGCGGTAGTGTATAGCCTGGGCTCATTTGTGACTCTGCTATACATCACCGAATGGAAGGCTGTTTGCAAATATATTCCGTTTTTTAATGGAATAGAAAAGTTCCAAGATCCCAAACCAAAAAAAGATTAACAATCATTTTGCTTATTTGCCTTAACATTAAAATAATATTTCAAAAAGTACATGACAGGTGGTCACGCTATAATGTTATAAAAAAGCTAGTTATTCAAATGAAGAGAGGGCATGCTAAGAGCACGCGCCCGAAATAACACAATAGTAATCTGGAAAAAGAATGGAATTATAATAATGACTGGTGTTGGCATCAGGTGTGCTCGGATTTGTAATAAAATGTCAACCGGATCGTGCGCAGCCGGCGCTGGCGCACGCGCAGCTGTCGGCCCTCCTCTGGCCTCCACTGAGGTGTGCCCTCCGAATAAACATTACCTCTTTGTAGTGTATTGTAATATTGTATTGTACTGTACTCAACGATTTATTTTTAATGGAATAGTGAAATAAAAAATGTTACTATAATCAGTGCTCGTTATTTAAGTCCTGACACGTTCCATGCTATGCGTGCTAGCAAATTTTTCGTTGCTGTTTATGGTGGCCCCCGAGACGTGATGCCCTAAGCAATTGCTTAATTTGCTTAGGGGCTAATCCAGAACTGGCTCACCTCATCTAGAGAAATAGAAAGGTAATTCGCATGGCCGCTGTTTTGCCTCTTCTACCACCACGATTTATACCCGAAAATCCTTCAATTCATTTATGGCAAGATAGAACCTTTGTCTCTAGCAATGAAGCGATTCTAAGATTATTTAGAGAGGCAATAGCATCGCCTGACTCCAACTTTGATAAGCAGTGCTAATCAACGTCACCGGAGCATCAACGCCTTAGAAGGGTGGCACCGACCGCTTAACGTTGTGATTCCAAAACGCCTAAGCTTATTGCATTTCATACATACCTATATAATACGAGAAGAGTCAAAGCATTTTGATGTGATTATTAGAAAAAGTTTTATTGAAAGTCAACGGCGAAATAGAAGAAAAAAGATATCATATTTAATAAGAAATATAAAAAAATATTGACCAAATTAGAGACACACGAGATTACTGTGGGGCAATTCTTGAAAGAATATTATTTTTTTGCAACTTTTAATTATTTCAATTTACGCATTGTATATAATAATTGATATCTATCTATACATATATATATGAATATATATATATAAGGAGAAACTGACTGACTGAATGACTGACTGACTGACTGAATGACTGACTGACTGATTGGCTGACTGACATATCAATTATCAACGCACAGCCGAAACTACTGGGACTAGGAATGTGAAATTTTGCACACGGCTTCCTTTTATAATGCATGGGACCACTAAGAAGGGGTTTTTGGAAATTCAACCTTTAAGGGGGTGAAAAGGGGGATTTTGTTTGTATGAAAAATCTTATTCCTTGAGTTATTAAACATGAAACTTGGCACGAATACTTATCTTAGTAAATTATAAAGATTGTCATTTCTGGTTTTTCTAAACTACCCCCTAAAGGGGGATTGAGGGGTGTAAATATTTGTATGAAAGAATTTTAACGCACACTCCGAATATCTCGAAACTCAGTATTTATACTTAAGACCAAAAATAAAGAATAACGTGTATCACGGATTTTCGAAAATCTACCCCTAACGGGGTGAATAGGGGAAAATTGGTATAAATAACCTTTGAGTCAAGTTATGGAAACATCCCAAACTTTTTTACGAAATTTCACCCCAATGGGGATAAAAACTGTGGGGGTGAAAAGGCGGGATACAGTTAATATGAAAAATCTTATTCCTTTGGCTAGGAAACTAGAAACTTGGCAACATTTGCCTCAGTAAGTAATCAAGATTATCACTTTTAGTTTTCAAAAAACCCCTCACAAAAAAATAACCCGCTGTCGGATTAACCCGAAACTCTGTACTAATACTTAAAATAAAAAAAGTAATTGTTTTAGGTTTCTCAAAAATCGACTCCTACCGGGTAATAAGGGTAATGAAATTTAAGGGGTAGATTTTACTGCTTGCTTTCATTGACTCGAAAATGGGTATAAATAATTTTTACGTCATATAAATGGAATCGTACCAAACGCTTTTTTTTTAAAACAAGCCCTGTCGTGGTGATAAGGCAGGACAGTTTTAAAAAAAAATCTTAGTTTAACTTAAAAGTTGGCCCGAAAACTTATTTCTCTAAATGAATTATAAAGATCGTAAACATTAATTTTGGAAAAGAAGGGGAGGTGGAGAGGGTGTTAAATTTGTTTGAAGAAAGTACGAAACCCACAGGGATGAAGACGCGGGCAAAGTGCTAGTTATTCACATAATTACACCTAAGCCTTTCCTTAAAATTTTGTTGATTTTTATTAGAAAGATAATAAATGATTTTTACTTATTTAAATATGAAATATTTAACTTTTCTGAAATACTCTGAAATACTGGTTTAATGAAGAAAGTACATTCATGGTTTCACTAACGAAAACTTAGTAAAAATAGGGCATATCGAGAATAGGTCTTTTTAAGAATAAGTCTTTTGAATGAGTCAAAAGTAGAATAGGTTATTTCACGAATTTTCAGAATGAGGCATATCGCAAATAAGTCTATAAACGACTACAGGTCATTTCGCGAATAAGTCCAATGTCTCCTAAGCCGCCACACCTACGCAGCCCTACGCCGCACCTACGCAGGCTTGCGCCGCACCTACGCAGGCCTACGCCGCACCTACGCAGGCCTACGCCGCACCTACACAGGCCTACACCATACCTACGCTGACCTACGCCGTGCCTCCGCTGGCCTATGCAGCGTCAAAGTTTACGCTGGATTAACGCATAGTGTAGATACTCTTAAAATACTAAGAACCTGTTTTTGAAGATTTTGTGTTCCTTATCTGACTCGACTAAAGCTTGTGTTTCTAGATTGCTTCATCTTCTCAAATCAATATTTTGGTTATTTTCAATTTGACAATATTTAGCTGGGTAATGTTTTTACGTTTTTTTAAGCTATTTAGGGCTGATTTTTTCATCGCCAGATAACTTTTATTCGAGGAATAATATTGACTTTTTGTCAGTTTTTGTATGAAATAACTATAAAAATTTCTAAATTATTCCTCGAATAAAGTTATCAGATGATTGAAAAATCAGCCCTTATTCTGGCGTATATTTAAATATTGGGGCTATATTTATTAGGGTCCCTTGACATAGTACTAATTTAGCACATTTTTCTACATGATACATTATTTTTATTAATACTTCAGAGATATTTTTTAGTAAGTACAGCAAAAGCTCTGTATCTGAGAGAGCTTTTTAACATAACTTAAACTGGATCGTACTATGAATAAGACCCAGACGCGTCAAGGACCAAGGGCCACAATAGGGAGATCAAAAGTGGGGTGAGGTGCGGTGTGGAGCCGCGTTCCGACACAGCCCTATTTACTTTGTCTGTAGGCCGCTCCAAGAGCGGCTGTGTACTGTACGGTGCGCGTGCGTTCGCTTCTGTCGAGTTACGAACCCATTTTGTAAACAAACTTGTTAACGTTACGCGGACTTTGGATAAAATCTTTCGCTTTTGCTATCGAACAATTTTATAAACAATTTGTGGACATTGAAGTGTTGATTGAGTTGTGCAAGCAATGGATTTGTCCTGTGGAGAAAACATGCAGAATTCTGGAAACAACAGTGCAAACGGAAGGATGGTCGACATGTGCGTTGCAGGTCCTGATCGGGCTTTAGACCGCGACCCTCGGCTGCTCCTCAACTTGTTGGCTCTGGAGAGGGCACACGCTCTTCAAACGGATTACTTCCAAAATGTACAGATTGATATCCAGCCTTTCATGCGGAAGGTAGTCACCACCTGGATGTTGGAGGTAAGTTTTAATACCACATGTTATTACTATCCCATATGTTTAATAATTTTTCGTGTTTATAAACCTTATAAACAAATCAAAACATTACCAATACCGGTATAATAATGTAAATCAAGTATCATTTGATTATCGGGTCGCAGCTCACAGCTGATTAGAGTGAATGACCTGAATATCTAAGTAAGTATAGTACTTATGTACATAGTTGCTCCAATTTATATTATGAGAAAGTACCTATCATATCACAGTCACTTAGTTTTATAGTGCTATTACTATTACTCTCCTGAAATGAAAGAATAAGTAAAATAGTTATGTTTTTAAGGGTGTAGGTAGAAACATAAATATAAAATTAGAGGTTGTAAGATTCTATATCGAGGGTAGCCTGAAAACAACATTTTCTGTTGACTACGTATTACAATCTGCTTAAGTATACTAACATATGCTAAAGCATTAAATAATATACTTAATAAGTAAATAGGTAAATTATGATGGCATGTCTGATTTTATGAGTTTATAACCATACTATTTTGGGTATCATGTTATCATCTAATGATACCTAATATTGTTTATCTCTTGTAACCTTATATAAGGGTGAATGCACTTCTAGTTAAATGTAAAGGACATATTTTAAATATTCATGAACCTAACAACATAAATGTGGTTCGTTGTACACTTGATTTTGTAATACTATGGAATCGTTTCTGGAGTTCCTCCAGCGTCTACTAATTTACGCACCAATGACAATGACCCCATCCCGTCACGGCTGCACTGTGACGTAACTGCGTGAGCCTAATCTATCGTACAACACCAAGAAGCACACAATTATTGTACAATTTCCAAAAAATAAACAATGTGTCGTGAGGCATTTTTGTTTAATGATGTTCTTTTTTGTATGTCCTCCCGTCTAATTTAGCTTAATATTTCCTCCACAGGTATGCGAGGAACAACAATGTGAGGAGCAGGTGTTTCCCTTGGCAGTGAGCTACATGGACCGGTTTCTGGCACAGCGAGCCATCTCGCGGCAGCAGCTGCAACTCCTCGCCGTCACCTCCATGCTGCTCGCCTCCAAGTTCCGCCAGTGCCACCCCCTGTCTGTGGACCTACTTTGTGCTTACACCGATAACTCTGTGTTCCCACATGAAGTCAGGGTAAGCATTCTTCATTATAGCTTTGGTCAAGGGGTTTCTTTAGGAAGCAGCTCGCTATTTTCAGAATTCACCTCGTCGACATCACTAGCACGTAGCTGACCCTAGTAGGTACTAACCTATGGCTATATGTAAAATATTACTTAACACAATACTTGACCTACCTCAAAAACACAGTTCTTTATCAATCATCAGGAAACTTCAATTGATTCGCCCTGATTCGGACAGACTATCTTAGATTTTATCATGTCATGCATGTGTAATACAGGTGTTATTTCCTTCGTCTAATACAATCTTACTTAAAAAATCCAAGTGGCTCTATCGCCTTCGACGTCCGGCACCATACATCCTGTGACGAAACTTAATTGTTGTTTTGATTCCACTGTGAATAAAGTTCGATTAGTCGAGTCAAATGTCACTCCTTCACCCCAAAGCGACATTTCCTTACACCATGCCAGTTTCCGGCAATTACACCTTCCTCGAGAAAGCCAAGAGGGCTCATAAGACTGTCACCCTTCTTATGTAGCCACAGCCTGTGACGAAGTAAGGCACCGAATTTGTCGCTCACTTGCTTCCGACGGAAATGTGGGCTACAAGATACGATACATGGCCAGTTAAATTAGAACTAATTTAAGTAGCCGTCATTTTACGTCTTTAATGAGATGAGGTTGTTGCACTCGGTATTTTTGGTTGATGAAGTTCGAGGTATGAAGGGCTATTCACGGGCTTTTCCAAATATTGACGCATCAAAGCACCCACACGAAATGTGGTATTGAATAAATTCCCACAGCTAACCATAATGACAAAATTGTCATAATCGTTCACACCCGCACAGACAGGTGCGATTCGTAGTCGCTCATGAGCTTGCCCTTTGTAATCAATTTTGACTTTGTCACCTTATTCACACGCTTAACTATGCAATGGCAATGTGGCCTTTATAGAACATCAATCATGTAATAATTGACGCTACTCCAAGAGGAAGCCTGGGTGCATTTATATTTTTGAATAAATACCTCCATAATCTTCTTTGTTCCTGACCTCTTTCCTGTTAAAATAACTACTATACCATACTAAATACCATATGCTATAGTTAAATATCATTTGGACACCGTGAGAACATGTTTGGCCTCTCCTTCAGTGCGTATGACACCGTGGAATGCTTCGTATTTCCTTGCTATTAATTCGTGCGATGATCGCGATATGCCTGCAGCGCGCATACTTAATGCTGTCATATGGTGCGGGCCGATCCTACTTTCCCATACTTAGGGACTATTACTTAAATATTCACCAATGCCATCATTAAAATGCTATGCATATTGTATAACTTTAATGATAATGATCAAAGAATTAGTGGTGTACGAATATTTTGATATAACTTCGACATAGATGTGAACTGGATGTGAAGCCAAGTCAGCTTTTTTACCAATTAAGTAAATGACTTACATATTTCTTCAAGATGTTCCTTTTCTTAGAGCTTTTATTCTAAAGACGTTATTGTTGTAACATCTTGAATATGCATGGCTACATAAATCATGGTTATCTGTCTGTTAGTACGGTTTAATGAACTCAAATCTCACTAAAGACGTTCGTAGCATGAATGGCGTTCACCCTGTCTTTATCTAAATTAGTACATTTGTTGTTGTGAGTGTAAACAAGGAATCTTTTCATAGCCCTTATTATTTCTGTGGCCATGTGAAAAATATCGCCAGTGAAGGGTTCTATTGTCCCTTATATTTTCTTATGACATTTCTACTGTAATTGTAACGTGATTCGCTACTTTTTGCGGTTTCCGCCTAACCCATCAAGTATGACGGTTACGTATCAAATGTTAAGAATAGGTCGCACGTCCCTTCCTTTAAATACACAGGGAATTTGTTTTAAATGTAAGAAAGTATACTGTTATTCACACGGGGTCGTGCCCTTTAGGGATAATTATATTCAAAAGCGAAACGACCGTCGCTTATATTGCATTTTTTTTTGTTGTAGCAATGGGAAGTAATGCTCCTACAACGATTGAACTGGCAGTTGTCTATTGCAACGGCGTTTGACTTCGTGGAGCCGTTCCTGGCGAGAGTGCCGTGGGGCCGCACCAACCCGTTGGTCAGGACACACGCGCTCACGCTCACCTCAGTATGCTATACCGGTACGTACCTAAACAATCTTTATTCCTTACAGGTTTTACGTGCGTACATATTTCAGCAACCATAAATCTCCCGCGAAACTTGGATAACATGCGGGTCGAGTTCACTTCCTACAATGATACTCGTAGTAATTAAGTTTAATCGATAAATGCCGTTCGGTGTCAATTTTTTTTCACTAATTTGTTCAGGTTTTAGCTTAATGATTATATGGGAGGCCGCTTTGTTTTGGAATGTGATTGTCGGCTGGTGATCGGGGTGTAGCGATGTAACGTGGGGTGCAGGCTGCACGCGTGTATCGGAACGCGCACATGCCGTTTGCGCCGTGATAACGCGCACACCTTGCGCCTGCGCACCCCTCAGCCACTGACCCTCTCACACTCCCATTGTAAATACACGAATGACCTCACTACATTTTTAAATTTCAAATTATGCCATTACATTCAATACATACTACGATACCAAATGGTAAACTTGTTTGCGTATTAAAACTTAGTGTAGTAAAAAAACCATAAAAAGGACACGTGGCTGGCGATTATGTACCTTTACCTACCTTCTTACAATTCAAATATTGTGTACCTACTTAGGTACTTTATCTATTAGCTGTAAAGTCGTAAAATGACAATGGACTACGATCATTTTATTTATACGAATACCGCCCCATTCAAATGAAATTAGTGGTAAGTTTAGGTAGTAGGTACTTTGACACTTCAATAAGACAAGAATTTTACGAGCCGACATCGTGTTGTAAATTCAGTTTGAACATTCAAACTGAATTTACTACTCGATTTACAAGAATAGTCGTATTCTACAGTTTAGCAACATGTGCTCCTGTATATAAAGTACACGTACGTCCGTAACTAGTTTAATGTACTGTGAACGTTCATAGTGCCGTCCGTAGACGTTAACCACCAATGACCCCCTGACATTACCTCCCTACGAGGGTTGCGCTTTTCCGATCACTGAACACAATAAAAACTTGTGGAAATTACTAATTCATATTAAGTTCGTTGCTTGGCTAAACACCTGACCTTTATTTAGCACCTTCGTTATAGTTTTTAATTTATAAAAAATGCAATAATAATAAATAAATATATTTCCGGTTGCTATTACAACGAAGTTTGATGTACACGAGGCTGATAGTTAACGAAAACAACATAGAATTTACAAATTTTCAGCCGCAAAATCATTCTAGTAGCTTCTCCTAGTAAAGTTTAGTTTAGTTTTATAATAAAATCAAATATTAAATATGTTTTGGAACTAGACTGCCCAAAAATATAGCCAATAGCCACCCAAATCACAATATCCAAACAAAACAACTAAAAAAATATATTATTTCTAGTCTGATCCCGTTACTGAAACCCGAATATAATCAACTCAGATATTTACTTATGTCGTTACCTACTTTAATGAATCGTTAAACTCGTATCTACTAAACTGAATAAATATTGTGATAGTTAACCCTGTCCGCCCCTATGGTCCATCGAATCCTGATAACAGTTATTTATAACCAGCACTCGCTCACGTCTCTCACCCTCCATTGGTCCATTGACTTTACTATTGGAGTTTTCTAGGCTTCATCTGTTGTTTCATGAGATTGGGCCCTTAGTAAAGACAATACCGATATTATTTTATTTATTCCGGGACAATAAACAGCTACAATAAATGTAACTTTTTTTTACAATATGAAATAAAGTGGAAGAAGCTGGAGCGTTAATAATGAACCAGGATACCGTTAAGCGAATTAATTGTGTAACTTATACGCTTGCAAGGCGAACTTGAAAGTACAGCTTACTCATAACGGAAAAGCTTTGACATGAGAGCCTTACAAGCTACAGCGTGTTCGCTATTGTGCGTATATTTGTGTTAATATAACACCAGGTCAACTATCAGTTGCATCTATTAAGTATTTTTGTAAACAGAAACGTTTCGTGTAGCGGGGCGTCAAGTTTTGTCGGTGTCGCCGGAAGTAGCATAATTGCCGGTAACTGATCGTGCATTACTCGAGGTGTGAAAGGGTTAATAACATTACTTGACCCCTAAACTTCCTTCATCTTCCTTTATTAGCTATTTTAATTACTATGATCATAATTACTCATTTGTGCTCCACTAAGAAAGTTTAGGTTCGAAATATTCGAAATTGGATCCCATTCAAATGTAAAGTCTTGCCAACCGTAAATTTTCTGTAGACTACATGTTATTATTATTACAATTTGTGTACAGCACAACATGTGCAGTTTGACCGGACTAATTTCTTAGCGTAGTGTCACGGTTACGGTGACTTATGAGACTAGTCGTCGCGTACGCAAGGGAGCGCTTGGCGACCGCGCCAGCTGACTCGGGGACAATACACGAAGACGTCCCCCAGCCATTGTTCCGCGCCCGAATCCCTGTCCCAAAGTCTCGACAAGGGCTCCACGACAAAGACCCGTCTCGGCGCGCACCTGGCGTTGTACCACCCTATCTAACCCGATAAGCCGTACATCTCCTCCAAACACAATCTTACCGTATACCTTGCGAGATTCGAGCTTCCGTTTTCAACATCCGATCCAAGATCAAATACTCGGGTACATTTTTGAAGCCTTCTTTTCTTTGACATTCGATTCTATTGTCAATAAAACGGAAACAATAAATTATAAACTATTAGTAAAATTACAATGATGAAAATTACATTCAGAATAGATAGGTAGGGTAAAAATATCATTGACTAAACCTGGCTTTTGAATAAGACATTAAATCTGTAATAATATTCGCCATAAAATGATCACAACCAGTTTAACGCACAATTAGACGAACTATTTGCAACCCCTGCGTTTTTGCATTCTATTTGTGTTTGGTTAGGATTCTCTATTGGGGTGAGACTGACAGGTTTCTCAAACGGAACTTAACGGTCCTCGATGTCTGTTGAGTGTACGGTCTATGTCAATGCAGTTGTCATAATTAGAAGGGTAAGACGCGAGGGTGTAAAGTCTTCGGGTCGCTAGCAGTCGCGTGGGCCGGCTCAGCAGATGTCGGCACACCAACTGACAAGCAACCTGTCGCGCAACGGATCGTGACGCACCGCTGCTTATGCTGACTAGATCAGACCTGATACGCGACTCGCAATCGTTTTTGATTTTTAATAAGCTACTGGTCCATAGAAATGTACGTTAAACAAGGACCTTCCTGCTTAATATACATTTCTGACGTGCACCGTTGCATGTTCATGTATTAAAGTGATTAAGTACAAGCGCTAGGTGACATGCACGGAGCTTAGGACTTCCTAAGCTCCGTGCAACGTCCGTAACGTCTGCAACGGACCTAAAGTTCATTTCTAGCCTGGATTCATTGACCTGCTACACACGAGCTAGTGAGCTTGAGGTACCTACATTAATAAAGTGTGGGCACTTTTTCTGATTAAAATTATGACGCGCTCGCGTGTAGCGATATTGTTTTTCTTAAGGAAAAGCCATGATGTATAGCGTATAAGGGCACGATGGAGGTAAGAAGGGTGTATGTTGTAGGTGGGCAGTGACCCTACGGTAGTGGCATGGTTCGCGGAGGTGCGAGCGGAAGGGTCGCGCCAGGTGTCCTCACATCTGCCGTCTTGGCTGACGTCGTAGTACACCCAAAGCGACTTGAAGTTTATATTGTATTGACTTGTGACGCTCCAGTGCTTACACCGTTAGAAATATGTTAAACATAACGATACTAATATAATGTACGCACATACATTAAATGAGGACTGTAAAATGTGAATGTTGAATTATTGATTGAGCAATTTCGACCGTTTGAGTGCAAAATTTAATCGACGACAATAGTATTGATTAGTCGACATGTGATCGAAGTTACATTTCAAAATCGCACAATAGAGTCCCTCCTTCGTAGTGAATTGCAGCTGCGCCCTTACCTAGACGACTTAAGATGTAAATTACCATTATTCCCCGTCTATTGTCCCGGAGTAGGTACCTACACAAAGATGCAGACGGGGACGCAATGCACAAATCGGGCAGCTGTTCGGTTCTCCTTCCTTATTCTCAAACTATTAACAAAAGAGTTCTCGTATTGTGCAAAATGTAACGCGCCTTTTTTTTCAACCTCGTCGTCAAGATCGAAACAGTTTTTTTGTACATATTGTAGCATACAAGCAACATTTGAGTTGAGTTGACTGGCTTTATTTTTAGACGATGGTCTTGATCCTGGTCAGTCAGTAGGTTTTAAGATGTTAAAAAAGAACGCCGTACGTCGGATGGCAGGACGTGAGGACGCTGAGATGCAAGGTGTCCGAGCCACCTGTCCGCACTCCGCGGCAATTATCTCGCAACAGATGTGCACGCTCTACCTGCTCCTGCGTCCTCCGTATGTATAAAATTTCGATACAAAAACATGTAAACAAGAAACCCGTTTTAAAATCAACCTTATTAATAGTCGGAGAACGTGTAGGTAGCATAAGTTTGCATTCAAACAACGCGCTTAATAATATTGAAAAACAATAACCTAGATATTATTATTTTTTTTGTCAACAGAGACCGAGTTTCTTCTTGTACCACCATCGTTGATTGCTGCTGCATGTATCACGGCGGCAGCTCGAGGTCTGCGGGTGCGCATGTCGGTGAGCGATATGTGCGCGCTGACGCGCACGCCGTCCGCCGCCGCCGAGCTGGTGGCGCGCCACGTGGAGCGAGTGCTGGCGCGGGAGACGCAGCCGCAGGAGCCCAGGGCCAGGCTCACGCACCCATACAAACAGAACACACCAGAGCAGACGCAACTACCAGACACTCCAACAGACGTGCAAGACGTGCATTTCTAATGTTTGTCAATAATACACGTCTTGTTTCTTGGACACAGTTCAATTTGCTTCCAAGGATATGACAACATGTGCCGACTACAGATCCTATAGTATATAAAATCGTACAAAAATCAACAACCAAAATCAACGATCTCAGTGTTTGTGAAAGTATGGATTGCATTGATACGAACATTTTTTATTCCGTGCACCTGGATTCACAAGAGAAGACCCGCGCAGAAGCAAAAAATGGACCTTTATCGGAAAGAAGCGATGTCAATTCTTGTACAATATAAGAAAAGTTATGTAGGAGAATTTATTGTTCATTGATCTCAAATTATTTATGTGAAATATTAACATTAGAGTAGATTAATGTTATTTATTGTAAAATAGATTAATTTATAGTGAGTTGCTAAAGGTTGTAACAAAGATATTTTTGTTCGACTGAACAAAAAATTAATGATATTGTGCTGTTTGATCTCCATTAACTCCAAATGTTTAGAAAGACTGAAGGCAAATGAAGTCACTTTTTACATTTAACAAAAAACTAACACCCACTTAGCAATTTATGCATTTTAATTTCAGAATAAAATTGCCTAACATAAACAAATTAAAAAGAAGAGACTGTGTATAATTTGTGTCTATAGTTTTGTGTGTCTCTGTAACTAACTTGTAAGATCTCATTCAATAGTTAATTGGAATTAGACCCTCTTCGTGGAGGGAAGCGTGTTTAGTATTTGCTGATAATGAGTGACAATGTTAAATGTTGTAATATTTATTTAGGTCGATGTTAAGTTTTAGTAAATTCTAGTCAAGCGTTTTACACATTCCTGTTTTCGACCAAACTTAATGCTTAGATGTATAGAATAAACTTGTATAAATAAGTATTGTCGTTTAAGTTATTAGGATGTTTTAATTTGTCTGGCAAATCGTTAGGTACAGAAGGCAATAGAATACTCATCACCGAGGCGGTAGGAGTTCTACTGTTAGTAAATGTGTAAACAATTAAATTTTCTCGCTTGTAATTAGTATGTAACTGTATTTATTGGGTGGCGGGAGTAAGGGAGAGCCTTGCATGGCCACCACGTAGTGAGTGCTAGCGGTGGCGAGGAGTCGACGAGCGGAGCGTTACGTTACGCAATGTTAACTAAACTAATTGTAATAAATTAATGGGTGAGCTTTTAAGTTTCTCTCTTTATTCCGTCTCGACTCGATGTAACTTTCACATAAGTTAAAAAAATATGGATGTTCATGCAACCACGTAATTGAAATTGGGCAAGCAGCTTATGAATATTTCAATGATACGGCTAGCTTTTAATTGTGGCGCATGTATGATATGTATCCACGTATACTGTGAGTATTTCTACATTATTGTACATCTCTTGTGATTGTTGTTTGAATTAATTTATTGTTTATTTCTTTAACTTGGTTATAAAGCATTTGATCAGTGTATAAACAAGTACCTAGAACACACATAAATAATCCTTACTGACCTATGTCTTTTAATATTCTTACTCATTTCTGTCGTTATACAAACATGAACCGGGCCCAGGAGCCTACCTATTGCGTCGTAGTTTTTTAATTGTAAGTTGGTTAACAATAACAACAGACTATAGATAGAAGTGGGTACATGACACCATGACAGGTTTATCTTCCATCTTGAACCTACTCAAAAGAATAATCAATTTTACTATAATTTCTACATTAAAAAGTTTTGATTATGAGAACAATTGATATAAAGTCGCCAATGGCATTTGTATACCTAGTTAAGGTTTTGTTTTAAAGATATATTGATGTGTTTAGGTACGTATGATTATTATGCCTATGTGTAGAAGTGTTTGGCGCAGCCTAATTTATAGGTTGGCTATAATTTAATGTATCTATAGTTTTAAAATAAAAGAAAAACACAAACACCCAAGTATTTTTATTAACCTTAAGTACTTACTTATTACATACATTAAGCACTACCTAGGTTTTGTTTTTGGTGTAGTGCATACCGATATAACTAAGTTAGCTAAGTTGCCTACATAATTAAGGGCGGGGCGAGGGGCGAGACATCGATTCTTGTCGATAAATGGCGATAAGCTATTTCCGATCTTGATAAATCACAAACACATGGAAGATGCGTATAGTTACCTACTGCTATTATCAGCTGCCTTCGTACATATAAAGGGTTGTATGTAACTTCTGAATACTGCTGATAAGAAAACCAACTGAAGCTTATCGTAGATAAACTTAGAAAGTAAGTAAGTTTCAAACCCACAATCTCGTGCAGGATGACTATTTGCTGAAATGGAAGACTTAAAATAAAGAATCTCAAATACTTAGCTCTAAAGTCAAATTGCTTTTATGTTTTAAAAGACCCACCCCAGAGACGTGCCCTTACTGGCGTTGTACACGGGGTTTCTGGGGGCGGTCTTTTAAGAGGATACGCTACCCTCTCCCATGTGCTGGTGGTGACCACTGGGCTGGTTTTAGTGAGGTGCCTACGAATCCCTCCACGGTCTTATCCTTAGGCCGGGGCCTTTAGATAATTAATTAAACCAAAAATATATACCTACCTAACGTGACTTCTTACTTTTAATAGAAATAAGAAAATCATGGAGCGATTGCAGTAAATCTTATAAAAAAAAACACTAGTACATATCCATAGATGGCGCTGGTGACTACCAAACATGAAAGCTTCTGAATATTCAACGCTATGACAATACAACCACGTGGGATTTAAAAATAATTCCATTTCTGCTTTGATTTCCATAATAGGGTAAAGTCTGAAGGACATAAGTATAATATATTTTTACCCCTGAAAAATTCATACTTAATTTTAATGCAGTTTACTTGAAAACTTTTCCTAAAAAAAGCTTATATTTTTCAGTAGTGGCGCCCTCTGTCCGCGAACGACGGAAGTGCTGAAGCTCCCTGCTTCCCGTGGGATAAACTTACCCTACTGATACCGTTACGTGAGTCTGTTTCGTAGTATTTAATTCTACGCTTCAACCATAGATAGCAGCATCGTCGAAACAGTTATTTTTAACTCGTTAATCGTCATAACCTGTTGATGTTCTTGATAATCCTCTACAAATGTTGTATAGGCGAAAGTGGTCGAGTTGGTTTGTGTTTATTTTTACAGCATACATTTTATTATGTTTGCAAGATTAGACTGCTGCACCGATTTTGATGAAATGCGGAGTGGGTAACTCGATATCTGGAGACGGTAGTAGGTAAGTAATAGGGACTTTGCAAAGAGGACAAGTGAACATTTTCAGGTTGTCTTTTTGTAATATGTAAAAACCTACTCTTTAACTATGATATTAATTTAGTTTTAGGTACGCTACGCTACGATTAATATTGGCAACAACAAGCAAAGGCACGAGTCGTGGTTCACGTAATCTAGGCGTGTGAATTGTATCCTTCTGACCCCCTGAAAACAGTCAAATGCGATAACCAAAGCCTTTTTTTTTTAAGTTATTTCCACGCCTATTTACATTATAAGTTATAATTAATTGACAGAATCCCTCAGCATCACATTCTGTGCTATCTATATCTATCATCGTCATAATTTCAGCCTGGAATCACACACTGCTGGGTATAGGCCTCCCCTTTCTTCTGCCATATTAGGTTCCGTGCGTCCCCCATCCAGGTGTTTCCCGCGACATTGACGATATCGCCAACACAACGCGCTTTTGGTCGGCCCTGGTTTCTTTGGCCTAACCTTGGCCACCATTCGGTCACAGGTTTACTCCCTCGGCCACCTCCCCGTCTAACTAGATCTCCTGCCCAACTCCACTTGAGGCGCATCGCTATGTCCCCCATATCGTAGATTTTCGACTGACGACGGATTTCGGTGTGACGCACTCGGCCTAGTAGGGTTATGCAAGCATGGCTCGCTCCATGGCCCTTTGTGCTACTCGTATGTGGTGGACTGTCTCCTTTGTGAGCGTCCAAGTTTCGACACCTTTGTTTATTTTTGACACGACATATTGGTTGGTTGCAAAGGCGGCCGGTATATATGTTCCAGCTTACCAAAAACAAGCTGTATTCCCGGTGCGGTATAAGCGGTGTACCCAAGCTGTATTCTCCTGGAAATCTCGTTGCTGGAATGCTCCTTGTATGAAGCGGTGTTCCCCATCGTTTAGAGAATTGACTGCGGTAGGTTTATGTGTTTCATACATTCTTATTAAACTTAAATACAAATAAAGACCAAATTTAACCTTCACAAAAAATATAAAAAAACACAAAATGCAAATGAGACGTGAACAAGACTTTTTACAACTACACCCAACCCGCACAAACTACGGAAGGAAAACTATCCTGTACGAAGGATCTAAAATATTTAATAAGTTAGCGAGACCTCAAAGAATGTAAATCCAAAACCTCTTTTAAAAAGCTACTTAAACAAGTTATATTAAAAAATTCACATTCCCTTCAATAGTGTCGAGCCACATCCAGTGACCGTCGATCTATGTTACACGGCACGGATACTTGTTTACATGTATCGAACGAACATTTTGTCCATAATGACTTGTAATCTACCCTTAAAACATTTATATAATCGACGTCTAATTTTTGTAATACCCCAACTTTTTGTTCTTTTTAAAGTATTTAGTTTAAATATTCTCATGTAAGTGAATAGTGTAATTCTTATGAGAATAAAATGATCTTAAACCACAAAGACATAAAGAAATCTCGATGTTTTGTCAAGTCTTAAAATCCGTGCGAAGCAGGGGCGGGTCGCTAGTAATTTATATCTCAGAGTGTTATGACTCTGTACTTTCTTAGAAATGTACATTACTTTTGATTCTTAAATGAGGCACCTAATTATTTGATAAATATCAACCTACAGTAGGGTAACAAAAGCAGACCAAGTTAGATTACAATTAATGAAATGTGTTTAGAAATAAATTCAAACTGTACATGTCATACTTATCTACTTAGTATTTATCATATCTTATCATGCAAAACTATCTGCAAGGTTCATTGTCGGTATCTACAAGCCTGTACACAATAATACACACCTGGCTATATTTACACACCAACACAGGTGCAAAGATTTACCAGGTACTTGATCCCGTTTATGTACGTAGGTTTATCTACAAATTTCCAATTTACACTCGAAAGTCCGATACGACACCGAGTGGCGAGCAAACAAGGAGTGCGCCGCGAGGGCAGTGGGGGGGCGAGAGACCTCGGCAAACCCAGGCGTTTGTACGAAAAACCCAGGCGAGCGCTTGGGGCGTTTCGGGGCAAACACGATGTCTCCCGGGAGCCGCTCATTAGTTGTTCAAACACGCCGGCGGCCACTTTGACAAGCAGCGCGGCAGGACCTGCTCCATCCCGGCAAGGACCGATCTTCCCCTTCACTGATCTAACGCTAACTATAAAGAGCTATCGGGAGTGCAGATAGTAAATACGCGGTTTGTTTTATTAGACAAACGACGGTATCTTTGCATAGGCGTTTACGTAAATCTGGCAGAATTAACAAACTGGTCTACGTAGAGTCGGTTTTCATGTACACATCTTGTATTCCCTTATACATACATGTTGCTAATGTTGATATTCTGTAAAGACCCTTTTATTTAACAAAGAAAGGGTTTTTGGTATAGGTAATTAACGGTAATGAGCTCAGAGATTTCCTGAGCATACGTTACCAGATAAGTGTCAAACTATATCTTGAGGCAGTACGGCAGAACATACGTTACTTGATCTTTGTTAATGGCAGCGTCAGCTCGCAATCATGGCGATGGGTGAGGCTCATCAATCACGGGCTCAGGTGCACTACAGCCCCCGCCCCCGCGCGCCGCACCCGCCCCTCCGGACCCTGCCCTCGTCTGCACTGCACAGTCAAAGGGCCTCGCTCAGAGTCTTCAATTATAGCTGTCGTGGCTACGGAATTGTCTCCTACGTGGTAAACTTTTCGCAATAAGCTTCCCCTAAGAAAACTTTCATGTGTCGCCATGGCCGCCGCGTAAGTACCTATAGTATGTTTACGAACCTGCTGAAGAGTACCTAAGAAAGAAGTAGGTATTAAATAAACTCATGACCGAACATGAACGTTACGAGGTTTAGGTACACGATGTATAAATTAACAATGATAGTGTCTCAATATAATAACTGCTATACCTAGGTAGGTACATCTATCGGTGAAACTTACCGGGTGGCAAAGTTTTTACTCATTGCAAAATATTTATTATTCACCCGCATAAGTTACGATCCCATAGGAATATCGGGATAAAAAGTATTTTATGTGTTAATCCTGGTTATAAACAATGTGTGTGCCAAATTCCATCCAAATCCATTCAGTAGTTTTTGTGTGAAAGATTAACAAACATCCATCCATCCATCCAACAAACTTTCGCGTTTATAATATTAGTAGGATTTGGAACGGTTTGAAATCCTTTAATTCTTCTGAATCATATATTCTTGCCCACTCCCTTTCACTGAGAGGTCCCCTGTGTCCCAGCAGTGGGCTGATTATGCTTATGATCTATATTCCAGAATCACCAATGATCTTTATGTTAATTTGTGTTTAATTACTTAACTCATAAATTACATTAAATATTGTGCGCATACTCGTTATCTTAAAACATCGAAACTTTTTGGTCATTAATATTAATTACAATATTTTAGTAGTTTTTGGTAATGGCGGCATGATTACCTACAACAATAGGAAGTTGTTGAAGATTCATGGTCCCTAAAATCCTGAAATACTCTTAAAGCTTCTCGATTCACTAAAACCCTAAATAGGCAGCTTTGAGCTGTATGTCCCTACCCATTTTAACAACCTATACGTAAAGGTATCTTGTAAAAAGACTTTTTACAGTAGGTAACTAGCGGCGCTGAACGTATCTACAGTACGATATTTTACAGTTATAGGTACTTAAAATGTAAGTATCCAGGATCCTACGTCAAAATCCTACTGTCCATACGGTTTAAAACAAATGCTGTAGTAAAAGTTAAAACTGCCGTATGATTCTAATATTTTACAGTAAATATCGTATCCTTCACGCCGTGTATTTACAAGTGGGCTTACGAGTAGTGCAGGTGCAGTTGGTCAAGTTTTGTTTTTATCATTCCATGCTTAAAGTTGGCGATTTATATAAGATAAAACTTTGGTTTACGAGAAGTGTTGTTTTTCCATATCGATGACGAAATCATAAGATGATTGTAGGTATTGTAATGATAGAATTGAGATTAAACAACCAGTTTTCCCATAGCAAAACAGCTCCCGTAACTGCTACTGAAATAGTATCCACCTAATAGTCTCAGTGACTAAAAACTTTTGCTTGATATGTTTTGGAGGATACGCCCTGGTCAGTTGGACAGGTAGCACACCATATCGCTGTCTCGGAAAGAAATTCTTAATTAAAACAAAGTAATTCTTCTCCTCTCAAAACCAGAAATACCTAATAGTGTCACGTTTAAGTAGGAAGGTATAATTATTTCAGCAAATAAAAAGCAAAAATGTTAATTAAAAATATCTACAAGTCGAGTGTGGGGACAGTTGCGATGCAGCTCGGCATGTGGCCGGGAGGGCGCAAATCGAATTAGTCGAGGGTAAGTGGAGAATGGCGCACGCACACCACCCATAACCGACGCATTATCAGATTAGATGCCGCGGCCTGTGCCTTGTGACGTCGGCAGGCGTCCGCAAATACATGCAATGTTTTACTAAGGCTGTTTGTCTTATACTGATTTGGTGTGTCAAGGTCGGAATTGTATGTACTGTGCTAGCTTAAGTTTTGAGATTATGATTTTGGATTTAATTAGATTAAGTGAAAATACTACTTAGACTGTTTTTACAGCACTGTATGTAGGTAGGTACTGTAATTTGATTATTGTTACAATTTCAGCACTAAAATTAGAGGTAATAAAATCTGTAGGTACCGACTCTACCTGGTAAGAACACAAGCTCTTAGACTAAAACAGGCACTAACAAAAATGTTATTCAACAAACAGTATGTTAGAGAAAAAATAAATAAGAATACCTACAAATAACAGACACCGAGGCAAAAACAACGAAAAAAGGCACATTCGTCGACAGCGAAGGAGAAAAACTCAGCAGCACTTGTTGTTTGATTGCAGGTTGCTAAGTGATCACATATTTTACCGCGGAGACTCGTTGTTTTTCATCCCGCGAGACGACAAACGCAGAATACTTACCTACCCGCTATTTACGTTACCCCTGTCTACGCACTTTGGTTTCTGCGATGATAAAGTGTAACTGGAGTCTTTCTTTCAAGTGGGATTGCTTAAAATTATCGGAATGCTGCCGAATTTTTTGCAAAGAAAGAAAAAAATGTTTTGTTGTTACAGAACCACATGCATAAAAAAAAGTTAGCTCGAATACCTATTTAGCTCGTGTAGGAAATGTACCGGCGAACAAAAAACAAAAGTCAATGTAGAAGTTATGAAAATATAATGTCCGTACACAGCACGATATATATATATATATATATATATATATATATATATATATAAATATAGACCCAGAAGGAGTAAGACAGAACAAACACAATAGATAGGACGAGTTCACAAATCCACAATAATAATATTAATTGAAATTAACTACTAAATTAAATGAGCAGACGTATGTCTCAGCCATGACAGAAAAATGACAACTCAGCAGCGCTACTAGTGGCGTATTTCTGAACTAAGTATGTGGTAGGAGTGAACCAGTAAACAAGTAAACTTACAAGCACGGAAGATAATTGTGTGGTCGTCGAAGTGCATACTTCTATTCATACTTCTCTTGCTCAGGATGCCCAGTGTGTAACACAATAGTTCCAGGAATGGGGAAAGGTTGATTTTCCATAAAGATTTTTTTCCAGTGAAGTTTAAAATAACACATTTTTTTGCGTAAATATTTATATTTATGACTTTGGTTTCAACTCAGCCCTTCGTAATCCACTGCTGGACGTGGGCCTCTTCCAAGCTGCGCCGCAACACCTTGTCCTCCGCCTTCCGCATCATTCAAGCGACGAGAAGACTTGACGAAGTTTCCAAACGCTGCCCAACCCAACTGGTTCCTTCTGTCGGCTTGTTTCTTGTTGCTACCGAGCTGGATGACTTGCCCTAGGTAGACATACTCCTTCACAACTCCGAGAAGCGACACTTCGATGTGGATTGTACTCGGCAAGACGTGTGAATTGTACATGACTTTCGCCTTGTTCAAATTCATGCCGAACCCAACCCGGCAAGAAAGGTTAATGGTTGGTTAGAACAGATGGTCTAGCTGTTCCAGCGTCTGTACCATTATACTTTGTCATCAGCAAAGCGAAGATGTGAGATCAGTGAGTACAGTGCTGTTCACGTTGATACCCTGTCTAGTCCAGTCTAGTGTTTAATAAGATATAATTATACAAGTGAGTACGTACTCCACTTCTTTGTTTTATTGTATTGCCTAAAATAGTGAAAACTCGGTAATAAATATAACTCAGTTAAATTATTTGTGTTTGTGGTGTTTCTTATCTTTCCTGTTACTTATAAATGTTTCCTTCGCTGCCTTCCACCGTATTTGACATCGTTCCTTTTACACGTGTTTGGTCCTTTCACAAAAGTCTTCCTGAAAACCACAATAATCATCTGCTTCCGATGTTTGTTTTTACTCAGTTTTGAACAATATTTTTAACAATATACTTAGGTTACTAGCTGTGGCCTGCCACTTCCTTGCATGTATTTTGAATTTCATAATTTTTTATACAAATATCAGGATGCAGGGGAGGCACACAGGCTACTTTAAATCCTATTAAAGTAGCCTGTGTGCTTCCCCTGCATCCTAATTGCGTAACGACCACTGGTCCTCTGTACTAACTAATAATACAGTTATCAATGTTCAATAGATTCTAAAATAATGCAAAAAATACATATAAAGCAACAAATCATATATCGAATAATAATCATCATGTAACAAAACCAAACAGGAAAAGCAATAAAAAACAATAACAGCAAAAAAAAAAAGCCATGGTAGCAACAGTGTAATTAATATAAATAATAAATAAGGTAGCGGGCTGTGTCGCGAGCGGGCGCGGCCGAGTGCGCCGTCCCTGAGGACCAGAGACGTTGTAATTTCAATATTGAGAATATTATACGCGTCATATTCTCACACGATCCCCTGCACTTGTTAGCCCGCCCGCTGGGCTTAGATGTGTTTGTATGCTATCGTATCAGAATATATATGGGACAGTTTGCTTTTGCTTTTAAAATATTACTTCTTAAATGATTTCTAATTGTAAGTGCGCAGTTATTATGATAATCCTTAGTCCTAAACAGTTTTAGATTTAAGATTTTTAACTGACTGTTTACTGGAATTGAAATCTCAATAGGAGAATAATAGTCACTAGGGCTCACTAGTTATCACAATTTTAATATTTGGAAGAGAAATACAACACCCTTTTTGTTTTTTGTCTTTTTAGTGTTTCTGACATTACGAACTTAATGTTTGTTTTATTTAATCAAGATTTAATTTTTAATACTTCCATATTAAATACCTCTTCCTGATTGGTAGTATTTTTTTTTCTCATCTCGTAAATAAATTGCAAACTATAGTTTTGTATAATTTAGAAGCATTTTTTAAATGTAAGAACCATGGATCCGTTTTTTATGATATTTTGATGTTGACTTGAAAGAGCATAGCAGTTGAGAATATGTCATGCTTACTTAAATGTCTCACTGGTGGTGGCACGTGTGTTGGATCATTCGGTTCCCTACAAAATGGTTGAGCTGGGTGGTGCTGATCCACGCGTCATGTTCGTGAACGGGCGCCGTCGGTTGGGACTGGTCATCTTTTAACTGCCAGGGCTTATTTTTAATTTTATATTTAAATTGTGAGTAAAAAAAAGTGTTTGTTCTGAAAAATATTGTGATATTATAGACACACGTAGGGTCTTCCTAAATTACCCTGGGCTAATAAAATGTTAGTTTGTCCTAAATTTGTTAATATTAGTGTTTGTTAATATTAGTACATACCTACACACACTACAAATGAAAAAAATAAATGATTGGTATTTCAACTATAAACCATTTAATTTTCAATCGATTATCTACATTGTTATTTAAATAAATCTAAATAACATCCGCAAAATAACACAAAAGTTACACATTAGCATTTGGTCCTTACTTATTCAGGCGCCACAGAGAGTGAGGACCCGCTCGCCTCGGATCTTAGGACGCGGGAGTTCGCATAAAGAACTTTATCAGTTATCGAGTTATCCCTCAGGAACCGAAACTAAATGAAATGATTCCTTTTTATTACGCTCCCGGTTACAGATTTATATAATTGGGTTGTATATTGTCCGAAATGATAATGTAGGTACAACATTTATCTTTAATATTAATGATTTAGACAAGATTTCAGTAATTGTAGCACTTACTTTGTCTGTATTTACAATGGTGTTTTGATTATTAAATGATAATTAAGAGGTGGCCTAATGTCTTCTGCATAGCCTCGTAAAGTTCCTGTCTGTCTAGCTATACGCACCTACTTATATTCTTTACAAAAGTTTGCTTAATTCCCGACAAAACTTTGTCATTGTTATATGTAAATCTTTGAATAGCAACAAGTTTAATTTAAACCTACTAAGTACTAGTAGGTAGGTAAGTACGACTTTTATGAAAAAATAATTTATTAATTAAGTATTATATCACTCTATATTTTTTTGTTATTATACCTATCATCATTTAACAAAGTTATAGACTAAATACCTACAGTTATTCGTTAAGTAGGTACATACCTGGATCGTTAATTACAACTTTTTTATTTTCCTCAATGACAAAGGAACTGTCGGCGAAAAGAAAAGTAGACAAGTGTCGTGACACGCACCCCCGAGTCACGGCGCGGAGAGGGGGTGCACGCCGACCAATGAGAAGCCTGCGCTGCGTCGCCGGCCCAGACCATTGGCCAGCCGTCGGGGGTGAGCGCCCCGCCCCGTCCTCGAGGATCGTCCTTATTGAATTAGGCTTATCATTCGATTTCAAGTGGGGCGAGCGCGCGGTCCTCTGCGCTGGCAAAAACTATCGTTGGGATCCGATACCATCTGTAATCGGCATAATTCGATATAGTCGCGGCTCATCCAATTATGCGGCTGTGAGCCTTCGCGCGGTTCCCTCCGACACAAGACGCACGCGCCCCGCGCGGCGCGGCGCTTTCGCGGCACTATTGTTGTTTTATGCGAAAAATTAATTAGGGGTCTGGTTGGAGCACATGTCCGGGTGTTTGGGTAGATAGCCGGTGTTGTTGCTGATCACCATGGAGTACGGATACCTGAGCGGCGCGGGCGGCGGCTTCGACGGAGGATGCCTGGGCTCGGGCGGCGGCGAGCTGTCGTGGGGCGAGCTGGCCTCGTGCGGCCAGATGTCGCAGGCGGCCTACCGCTACCAGGGCATGCGCTACCAGCCTCCACCGCCACAGTGCGCGCGGCCACAGGATGCTGCCATGAGGAACCACCACATATTCCCGCCATCCATGAATTTACAACGTAAGTAATCTAAACAAAATTTATCCGACGGAATTTTTCTGTGTCTTGTTTACAAAAGTTGGATCCCATTACATCAAATAAACCTAATGTAATTAACATTAAGGTTTAATTGTTTCTCTATTCAAATCTAATTTTAAAAAGCCGATACGTAGCTTCAAAAATGAGAAAGTTAAAAAGGGGTGTTCTCAAACATATTATGTTCGTAGCGCTACGCGGAAACGTCTCCGCGTAACTTACGTAGCGGTTACGGCTACGACGGAGCGGCGTAGCATCATTCGTAGAGGTTCTGGTTTCTTAAGACGCGATACTAAATTGTATAGATAAAATCCGCTTCGTTCCATTGTTTGTATTGTCAAAATTTTTGTTTACACAGATGTAATTTTATAACGTATGTAACCTATCGTAGCATTCTTGTTTTGTATAACCCATTTTTCTTAAATTTCTGTAAATCATTTAGTTTTTGTGTAAAACGATTTTTCTTAACTAAAGATCACAATGTAATGATATTTATTGCACAAGGTCCGCCAGACGTGCCTATATTTAAATATCGGCAGTCGTGGTACAGTCAGCTTCAAAAACATCGACAAGACTTCATTTGATTGTGGGGCTAGTGGCTAAGTAATTACAGCCGCACGATTGCCATGGTTGGTCCGTGGATGGGTGACCATTTTTACATACCAAGACCCCTCCGTGCCTTGGTATTCCCAGCTGTTATTCGTGGATCTTTGACGTTTGTTACGGGTCGTCAGAAGAACCGAAAGTCTGACAGCCAGTCTTACCAAGCGTTACCGTATTACCCAGTAACTGGGTTGTGGAGGTCAGATAAGCAGTCGCTCCATGTAAAATACTGGTGTTTAGCTGCATCCGGTTAGGCTGGAAGCTATTCCAATATAGTTGGGAAAAGGCTAGGCCAATGATGACTTCATTTAATTGTATAGAATTTGTGTTCCATTACACTGTATCAATGTGTAGCTGCAGTTAGTACCCAATGTGTAACATATTTTGTGGCTAGATAGATTGATGGAACACGAATTCTAGTCAAATGAATTCTTGTCGGTGTATTATTTTTTTAGCGGACTGTACCTGTTTTAATATACTGTAATGTGTTTCTACGTCATAATGGCAGACTAGGCCAACAGGCTCTAGGATACTGAGCTTTAACAGTAGGGTCTCATTATCTGTCAAGACACCTAGTTTGTTCACTGGCGTTTTCCGTAGTTGTTAAAGCGGATTATGTCCACCAACCCGCAATGGGCCCGCGTGGTGGATAACGGCCCACTCCCTCTCACAGAAGGGAGGCCTGTGTCCCAGCAGTGGGAACATTATAGACTGATTATGTAACTTACAGATATAAATGTAGTAATTTTACATAGGGTGACACAATAGCTGGACAATGAGGCAATTTGGATAATTTTCGATAACATATCACCCCCAAGTTTGAATTTTCATAGTAGGATTTTGCGATTAACAGATAAGATAATTCTGTAGTTAGATGATGTTCTGATTTAGCTAATTAATACTTTAATTAGTCATCATTTTCAACTGTTTTATAGATACCTCTATTTGCTCCCTTCATAAAGTGTCAACTACAGCTAGAGCTACATCGAATTTAAAAACTGTATCTCATTGCGCCTCCGTTTATCGTCGTTTGTCATTAGAAGTTTAGTAACGAATTGGAATTCATGCTTCCTTGAATCACTTCTGTAGGTAACTTTTGTTCATAAGCATTATATCATAACTATATTGCAGTAGTCAAAATAAACGAGGTTTAAGGTAAGTACCGGTGAACCACCCTTGGTTGGCTGGTAGAGAACGCCTAAGGCATTAAGTCCGCGGAAGTACCTTTACTGAGCACAAATATTAAATATTAATAAATAAATACTTCTGCCCCAGGTTCCTTCAGTATTAAAGCATAAGTTTCTTGATACCATTGAAATTTCTGTCGTGTAATTTAATCATACTTCTTGCTGTAGCTATGGTTATTTCAATTGGACTCGGCAAATTCGACATTGATGAGAGAAAGTAGTGGTGGCCCAGTTGTGAAGGCCCCGACTTACGAGTTGGTCGTTGTAGTTCGTAAATAATGTGATGAGATTATGTACACAAATTAAACGACCGCAGTGGTGATGACCACTGCTCTCAAAACGGTGAAGGAAAAAACCAAAAACTCGACGTCATTCTATGACATCTATCAACCCGCACTGGGCCCGCGTGGTAGATTACAGCCCACTCCCTCTTGAAGGGGCAGGCCTGTACCCCAGCAGTGGGGGACATTATATGCTGATTAATTGATAATCGATATTAAAAATGTTGTTATCATCACCATCTAAGGATTTACACCTGCGGGTGGACCTTAGCTTTGCTAAGCTTTCTTCTCCAACGTGGCCTATTTCCGGCTTTTTCTCTACAATTTCTCACTCCAACAGTTCTTAAATCTTGGGCTATGTCATCCAACCATGTGAGTTTGGGCTGACCTCGACTTATCCAGCCATCCGATTTACTATTGAATATTGGAATTTGTTTTAGCTTGACAAGAGGCTGGTACAGGCGCCTGAGGATTGCCACAAGCAAATATATGTAGGTCGATGTCTAGCAGTGGGTGAGGTCAGGCGGTGGACGATGATGATGATGACGTAATTAAACAATAGGCTATTTTCCTAAAAAATCTAATTAGTCCGTCAGTTAGATTATCAAAAAATATCGAACCCGTATTTTTTCTTTTGTCAATTATATAAAAAATTATGAAGATATCGCCCGTTAAAGTTTCGAGTGACGTCACTTGCTTACGACACTTTTGCAAGCAAGTGACGTCACGACCCCCACTCCCAAATTTTGACGCGCTTTATCTTTGTCATTTTTTGTTTGATTGACAAAAGAAAAAATACGTGTCCATTATTTTTCGATAATCTAACTGACAGACTAAATATAATAATTATTTTTTTACCCAGGCAACTACCCTATTGTTGAGATATTACGGGTTGATTCGTTTTGGCATAAGTGGGACTGTTTTTTTTAAAATAAAACCCCTCTATGTTGACTTGAATTTGTACTTCTATACAGCCTAACTCAAGACACTTTTTTAAAAGCAATGTTTTTTAATATTGCTAAGCTCTATACCCGGACTTGAATAAAAGACCATGAAGAAAAACTCATTCTCAGCCTTGTTTTAACGCTCATATTCTCTCCTGGATTTGGTGGTGGACCTTAAATAAACAATCGCAATTATTTAGATCAACTAGCTGATTCTGGTTTGATGGATGCTGTTTCAAATTTTCTAGTTAATCAAGTCTAAAATAAAGTAATTGTGTTTACCGGATAAACGAACACAAAAATAAGCAAAATAAACCAATCGAAGATGACATACTTTTTAAAACAACAATCTGCTTTAAAAAGTTTGTATCTTCGATATCTATTAAACGCTGCACACTGGACACTGCACTGGTCACATATTCTGATTTCATCTTGCTATCCAATTCACCGAGTGTACTCTCGGAATTAACAATTATAGCTAATTCTCTATGTATAGAAGAGCATTACATGGAATTACTATGAGCTTTGTTTGAGATTAGTGTGAGGATCAAGGTAGCCAGACTCGCTCGAACAGCAATAAAAATTTAAATGTTTTTTTTTTCTCTTTTAATAAAACGAAGATATTAACAGCATAATAAGAACGATGTAAAATATTAGTTTGGAAACCTTTTATGCATTGTTTCTACCTGTTAAAAAAAATCAAGGTAAACATCGCGAGGAAACCGGCATGTCCTAGAACCAAAAATCGAAGTCATGTGACATCTACCAACCCGCACTGGGCCCGCGTGGTAGAACACCTCCTCGAAGAGAGGAGGCCTGTGTCCCAGCAGTGGGAACATTATAGGCATAATTTCAAGCATAAAGAATCTTCAAGTTGGTAAAGTACCTTGGCACAGTTTAATAAAGCCTAGTACCCACTGCTTTACTAGACATCCCAAGTATGAGCAGATGAATTACAAATAAAAAATTTATGCAAACTGAATCAGTGGTTCTCGCGTTGTAAACGTAGCAACGGACAGACAGACGGAGAGAAGTTGCATTTCGTAATACGTAAGGATGGTTTTCAAAATACAATGAAATTCATAATTAATTGAAGAATTTTGTGGCGGCATGAGATACCAAAACATAAATCTATGTAAACTGGTTACGTAAGTACGTACATATTATGTAGATAAGGTATGGAGGGTTGAAGAAAATAGTAGAGTAATCTCTTTTAATTTTGATTTTTCTTTTTTTTTCATCGAGAATAACAATAAATAAAGATATTGCAAAAATAAAAGGAGTAAAAGGTGCGATAACTGAGCAAGTAAAAAGGATACCATTCAAGGATCTGGCACTAGAGCAGAAATCATTGTCAATCGTTGATAACCAATTTCATCCGATAGTAAACGGTTCATTGTTTAACTACATTCTACCCGCGACTTCGACCGCGTGAAATTGCGGCATCCGACCCACCGCGTCGCATCCCATCGCCCGCCCGCCCGCCTAGTGTTCTTTCAGACTTTTCTTCTATTAGCTCGGATCATAATGCTTGATGTTAAACAGCCTATCTTCCTCAAGAATTGGGCTATTAAGTGCAAAAATAATTCTACAAATCTGACTAGGAGTTCCAGAGATTAGCGCGTGCAAACAAACAAACTCTTCAGATTTATTATTAGAATATAGAAAATATTTATTGTCCAGCTAATACAGTAAGCAGGGTAACAGTTTAACATCAAGTTGAGACGACATGAGTAGCTTAGAATATTACCTACTGCTAGGTTACAATATATTATTTGCCAGTAAGCAATGTAATTTGAAATAACTCTGTCTGTCTGTTAAATTTTCACGCCTAAACCACAGCACCGACATCGACACATAGGTAGCCTGGGACCTGGAGGAGGACATAGGCTACTTTTCATCCTGGATGATGAAAAACAAATTACACACAGATGAAGTTGCAGGCCACAGTCTGCCATGTTATCTCTCCCGCATGCTTGGTTGACTGGTAGCGATTGCCTAAGACATGTCCATCCGTCAAGTCCGTCTTTGTATCTTTATTGCGTACAAAGTTAAATAAATATGTAAATAGACAGCTAGTGTAGAAACAAAGTAAGTTTTCAAATCTATTCAACGTTATTGAAACTAATATTCAGAAGACCATGAAGCATTATCTAGAATATAACTTTAAAATTAGGTAACATATAAAGAAAATCAGAAAAATATTGATTGTAATCTTGCTGAACAGTCAACGCATCGTGAAACTAACTGAGAGCGCAGAGCTTACTTGAGCCAACTGTTTACCATTCCGATAACTTACTGTAGGTGTTTATTTACCATTTATGTACACACATATATAAACAGACAGTGAAAAACAGAACAGAAAAAATTGGTACAGAGGTGATGCTTACGTAATTATATATATTAAACGATGTGGTCTCCTATAATTGGAAGCGCACAATTTTATTTGTCCCTGTTCTTGTATACTTGCATGTAATTGTGTAGCCTTTGTTGAATATTCAATAAATAAATAGATAGGAGTCGAGTATTTTCTTCTATCTTTGTCATCCTGAAAGCAATCTTTAATACCTAAGTTACCATTTTTTTTGTCAATTTTTTTTGTGAATATTTCTCGCATTGATGGTATGCCTTGCCCACCTTACTAAAGGTTGAATTTTCCTTAATCTGACTGCCAAAGCCGCATACAGGGTTATTTTTTTTTTAATTAGCTAGTCGCACTTATACCTAACAGCATTTAAAAAAACTAATTCCTATAATCATATTTTTAAGAAAAAGTAGTAAACAAAAGAAAAACGATTTTATTGCCCTTAGATGCCCAAGAAGAAGCTCAAGTTTTTTAAAGTGACATGATGGGTCGATACCCATCATGTCACTTTAAAAAACTTGAGCTTCGAAAACGGCAGGAAATAAAAGCATAATAACGCCGTATTTCTGCTAAGAAAATGTGTTAAAGTTTCTATTACTATAATTTATAAAATGTCTCAGTAAAAGACGAAACAAACTTCGGAAACCAAAGCGGAAAAAGGTGGAAAACCTTTCTTAAACTTTATCTTTATTGCTTTTACTCTTAGTAATACCAAAGTGAAACCGTTTTCATTTAGTGAACAAGTGGCGGGACGGGAGGTTGCGACGACGCCGGCGTCGGTCACGAAACAAAGACTAGTGCACGGGGTGGGGCGGGCTCGGGGGAAGGGGGGGTGAGACCTCGCCGCGTGAGCGATTGCGTCCCTAATTGGCAGCGGCGTCCGCGAGAATCTTAAGGGGAGGACAGCCGAGTTCGAGCGAGTCTTCTCTGCATCTTGCGGCTCACGGGTCTGCGTGGACCTACCCCACCTCTGCCCCTCCGCCCCTCCACACCCAGCCCCTCCGACGCCCACGCAACACAATAACTTACCTCGGGCGGCAACTCTCACGTAATCTCGAGTAACTCCGGATTATGCCCGTTAATCACTCGGAAATTAATTACAAGTTTGTGTATTAATTGTAGTACAATTACAAGAATTACAGGGTTAAGATTACGGTGATTCCATTTGCATTCCGTGGAGAGTTATTATATGACAACAATCGGTAGACTTACCTACCTTACGATAAATTGCGTTTATATGTTTGTTTACCATTTTGCATAAGAATATTTTACTCTACATATGTCATAAACTTTTCAGAAAAATCCTTTTTCGTCCTAAAGAACCAAATAAACAATATATGGATTATTTTAGTTAAAATAAAGTCTTAAATACACACATCAAAGAGTTCAATTAATAAACTAGGAATGTTAGTATACAATATACAGGGTGTCCAGTAAATAGCACGACATACTGCAGGGGGTGATAGCTTGGGTCAATACCTACCAAAACGACACAGTATATGTTCAGCAAAATCTTACGGATTTACAGTTTTTCAAAATTTTCCGAAATACCGAAAAATCTCTACCTTGAAACAGACTTTTAAGCATTTCGTAATGAAAAATTCCTTTTCTAGTATTTTTTTACATCAAATTATTCGTTAATAGTTACTTTACTCATTGATAAGTCTTTTTTCTATCAAAAACAAGAATGTTTTCAAGAAACACAATTTTTTGTTTAAATTTTCACCTAACAATTTTCTTATCGCTTAACTTTAACCTACAGTGGTGAAAAAAAAATGTATGTGGCAGTTTTGTACAACAAATTCAAAAAAATAGCTTGTTTAATGGTGATTTTGGAAAGATACAATACTAGTGCATTTTCATAAAAAAAATACGAAAAAAATGCTATTTTAGTTCATAAGAGCATATTATTTTAAATGCAGGTAATGTGACTTTGAATTCGAATCGTAGTAAGGTCGTACTACGGTTCGAATTACATAATAGTTAATCAACGGCCAACCGGCCAGCCGGTCTGTAAATAACATCTCGAAAGATAAGGCGATAGCAAAAAAAAAACCGGTCAAATGCGAGTCGGACTCGCGCACCGAGGGTTCCGTACAAATTTGTAGGTATGTAACTAAAAATTTACGGTTTTCGCCATTTTTCCTTTATCTGTGCTATAAGACGTTGCTTCGTACCAAATTTCAAGATTCTGAGTTCACGGGAAGTACCCTGTAGGTTTTGATTCCCTTGCGTTGGCTTAGAAGTTTGATTTTTTCACAGCTCCATGGGTCAGTAGACTTGAGTATTTGATATAAATTCCAGCTTGATCCACGCATTTATCAGGAACGTTTGCTACACGCGTTCCTGAGAAAAAGGGTCTTGACAGACAGACGGACGGACGGACAACAAAGTGGGTTCCGTTTTTTCCTTTTAGGTACGGAACCCTAAAAAACAGAGGAGTTAACTTTAATAAACATTTATTTAAATAAATCACAATAAATGCTCAAATTGCTTCCCTTGTGCCCTAATACACGCTCGGCATCTTCTTAAAAATGAGCTTTTGAGTCTTCTCAGGCTTATTTCAGATATTTTTCTTGCTGCAATGTTAACCCTTGCTCTCATTAACTGTCATTTTGGATCGGTTTTTCATAGACTTTGTCCTTCATGGCACCCTAATAAAACAAATCCAGGGGGTTTAGGTCCGGAGACCTAGGTGGCCATAATATCGGTCCCAGTCGCCCAATCCACCTGCCTGGATAAGCTTCGTCTAAGTAGGCTCTTACTTCCTGGTCATCATGAGCAGGGCACCCATCATTTTGAAGCCACAACATCTCTCTTAGCTCACTCGGAACATTTTCAAGGAGCATGGGTAGGGTTTCTCGTAAAAACTGGCATTTAATGTAGGTGGAAGCTCGTCGGGACCCACAATCTGGCCATTAAAAATCCACACCATAAATTTATTTTGAATTGGTACTGGGACCTGTCTTCTCTTGACACATACGGATTTTCGATTTTCGAATTGCCAACTATGTAGATTATGCAAATTCAAGTAGCCGTCCTTTCTACAGGCTGACTCATCACTCCATAGAATTTATTAAAAAAAATTGGGTCCTCCCGATGCATTTCAAGCATGTGGCGGCAGAATTGAACTCTCGGTAAGTAGGCTCTAGTTAAAAAAGTTTGCACGCGTCGTACGTGAAATGGATGGTATCCATACCTCTTGAGCACTGAATGAACAGTGGACTTCGGTATCCCTGTGCGCCGTTGTATCGCCCTAACCGAAGTTGTCGGGTCTTGTTCTCGTTCCTGAAGCACTATGTCTTCGTCAACAACTTGAGGCCGTCCACCGGCACGTTGAGCAGGGAGTCTGCCTTCCATGTAGGAGTTATGCAAACTGGTAAACATTTCGTGCTGTGGATGTCTCCTATCGGGAAACCTTTCCCTGTAGAGAGTGGCAGGTAAAAACCTTTATCCATTAAGCGTGCATGTCGGATTTTACATGTCACAACTTGTTTTATAATAATTCGCGTAAATGAGCAGCTATTACTTATTCTCGTAGTGGTTTTTGACAAAATTACGTTAATTACATTTTCAACTAAATCAGCTTTTCTGGAACTAAAATAGCATTTTTTTGTGAAAATTCACTAGTATTGTATCTTTCCAAAATCACCATCAAACAGGCTATCTTTTAAGATTGTTGTACAAAACTGCCACATACATTTTTTTTCACAACTGTAGGTTAAAGTTATGCGAAAAGAAAATCGTTCTAAAAATATATCGTATAAAAATACTATTTCCTGAAAACATTCTTGTTTTTGATGGAAAAAAGACTTAGCAATGAGTAAAGTAACTATTCACGAATAATTTGATGTAAAAAAAATTACGAAATTTCATGACGAGATGCTTAAAAATCTGTTTCAAGGTAGAGATTTCTCGATATTTCGGAAAATTTTGTACAACTGTAAATCCGTAAGATTTTGCTAAACATATATTGTGTTGTTTTGGTAGGTATTGACCAAAGCTATCACCCCCTGCAGTATGTCGTGCTATTTACTGGACATACTGTATAAGAATCATACACAAGCGATTAGCAATTAAGTAATTCATTTCTAAGAAACTTGCGATGGTTATCCGTCGTCACCAAAATGTTTATAAGTATATGTATAATATAGACACTCGTTATGACGGTTTTGAATGAATGTCAAAACTTAAAACTTGTATGTCATTATACAAACATAAGTCAACTTTAACTCCGTTGGGGTAACGGTAAATTCGTTCTCTTGAAGCATCACCGAGGCGAAGGTTCTAAGCGATGTCTTTTAAAAATCTCAATGCAGAAGATTTTCGCGTAAAGCAAACATTTTATGTGTTCGTCCCACGTCCACAAAACTGAGCATTGCGGAGGGAAAACAGGTCGGTATCCTAACTCGATATCGCAATTTCTATTCTCATGTCGCCTTTGTATGCAAGTGGACGGGTTAATTCGATTTGGTGCGAGGACCGAGGGCAATATTTTATCGTATCATGTGATCTATTCTGTCCCAGTATAGTATAGTATAGTAGAGTGGGTCATAAAAAAGGCAATATCTCACAGTTGAGCTGAGCCGGAGCCGCGATCGTAACTTCTACAATGTTACTGCGCCGCACTCGGCGAGGGAGCTGACTTTTATTTTTAGAAAAGAAATTATTGTTTTCTTGCAAATGTGAATATGTTAAAGCTATAGGTACCTACATGAATTCGTCGGCACATCACTGAGTTTTGTTTTGCTAAGTCACTGAACTTTCTTTTTAAATATTTCTTTTGTACGTGTGCAGTGGAGGGAGAGATAAGTCAAAGTGAGTCACTCTTTCTTTGTAGGTATAGGTATCATTTACTCAAGAAATAATAAAAAATGGTGAATAAATGAGAAAGCAAGCAATTTGTCTAAAAACTTTAATTCATTTGGCATCAGCTAAATAATGGGCATCTAAAAAATAAGTACCTACCAATATTAATCCTACCATATTCTGTAGATGAGCGTTGAGAGACACGTGACGCCACCCCGCACAATTTTATTTAGCTTCACGCAAAAGTGTTTCCGTTTTACTGCTGCCATTACGCAAATTTACCCACATGTTTATTTGTAATATAAAATATATTACTGTTGCGTATTACAAAGTGTACTCAGATGTACCTACATAACTCTTATTCCATTTTATTACATCCTCGAGCGGGCTTTAAGATTTTTAGATTCATGTAACAAAATGAAAGTTTCAAGTCTCAAGTGGCTGATATATGGAGGCGTGAAGGCGTCAGGAAGCCGTGTAACACGGCCGCGGGGCAGTATTCATTAATCTAAGCTGTAACCCTTGCCGCGCGGGCGTCAAGGGTGGCGGCGCGGCGCGCGGGGGGCGGTGGCGCAATATGCCGCGATGACGCGCCGACATCGCCTGCATTATGGATGTTGGCGAACTTTTCGTGTGACGCGAGAAAAATGAACCAAGGCTCACTTAGAGATGGATCGCGATATAATTTACTGGGGAAATCCCAGCTCGTGGGATTCGAGCTGTCATGTGTTAGTAGTTTGAAGATGCTATTTCAAGTATAAAGTGTGTTTATGTTTACATCTATTTACACAATTCAATTATTTTTACGTAATTGTCAACATCGTCCAGTAGCGACTTACAAGCAGCCTTCCTTTTTCCATCTATGCTACATACAACCCCAATACCTATGCCAACAAAACCGCATAAAACTTGTAAGAATATTCAGAATCATAAGATTCCCAAGTGCAAACCTGCCTCTGATAAAGTCCTTAGCGCCCTTCAAGCAGTCTCGCCGTTCTGTAATTAACAGGCGGAGTCTCGGGGGGCTGTAGTGTGGGGGGAGGGGGGTACGGATCATATCACCTGTGAATTAATCGCTCCGTGACGATTAATTAGCGCCACGTGCCTCGCACGCACCTCAGCCTCGCAACACCACGTGACTCGCCTGCTAACTGCCTTCATTAACCTTGAATAGCTTTTGGATTTTATGTAATGAGAGTCAGAATATTTTAGGGAAGTAGCAATACGGTCGTTGTTAGATAAGGCAGAGAGGATTCTTCAAGCTTTGCAAAAAAGTAAATCCCCGTTCCAACAACGAACCCTCAAAAGTGAAAAGGTACAAAAATACTTTCCCAATGAACCCGGCTCACGGCTCGGCAGCCTCCCAATAAAACATAACGTTCGCAATAACAATGAGCGGCCCTGCCTGACCCACGAACTGCAAACTCAAATTAAACATCTTATGAACAGAAACATCTTGCAAAGATCCTCTTCATTAGGTCCCGCAAATTGCGCGGGGGGTGCGGGTCGCGGGGGCAGTGACACGAGCCCCCCCCCCCCCCCCAGCCCCACGTCCCTCCCCGGCAGCCTCTATTAATAATGCAAATGAGACCGCAGCTCGGCCAAGAAGCGAGTCTCGATTAATTCCGGTTCATTTGAGGTAATTGTCGCTGCGCGCGTGCGGTCTGCGGTCTGCTGAGCCCGCAGCCCGCTGCCACATCTAATGTCTGATGCCAGTTAGGGTTATGGTTGCATAGGATCATGTTTTATAGCCACTGATCATTACATGTTGTTTTGGATAAGTATTAACTTACTGCTACAATATGCACAAGATTTCGGTCTTTTGCTTGCGGCCGCTTGGTTCATCTACTTAAATTTAAGCTTTTTTAACCATTTCCCATATTCTAATACGTCGGCGGTGTGTAACACGTCAACTAAGAAAATAAACATAGTTTGAAGAATCTAGTTGTGATTCCAGTAAACATTGCTAACAATTCATATTAATTTCCAAAACCCTTGTTTTGCACAATGATACTCTTACTAACATTAATAAGTACTGGTTTAATAAATTAAGACGATTCGATCTACTTTAACTTAAGTTGCACAAGGTTGCACGCTACGCTAAATAAAAAGGAGTCCATTGCCTCACGTAGCAGCGGGCTACGGCGTAGCGCTACGACGATCGATACTTATGCCACGCGACAACCTAACGCTACGAGTTTTTCTACGTTTTCGACAGAGCTATATTTACGACAGCAATAGAACATTCGGATTAAAAAACCAGGTTATTTAAAATAAAGGAAAATTAAATAATATCTAGAAAATAACAAATAGATACCACTTCTTGAACACAACTTGTACAGTTGAAATATTTTTTTCAGGAATGTAAATAATAAGAATGTAAAATTCTGCCGTTAATTTTGTCAAACACGTGCGGCGATATATTGTTTTGGTATTCATTCAAACTTTATACATTTAATGAAATAATGAAAAGTGTAGATACTTAAACGAATGAACTGCAAGTAAAGGTAGTTGATCTTATAAACTAAATTCATTATTTCGGTAATGTATGTAACATTTAAGCCAATACAGATGTACAAGATCACTTACTTAATTGAGTTAGAAAGATTGAAAGTTTATCAACGAATTATGCACCAAGTGCACTTTCCAATAGGGATAAAGCAGCAATAATATGCCAAAACAAAACCTGAAGCAGTTCTAGTGATAGGTATAAGTGTATTGTGAATATAACGTAGGTATTGAGAGGGTCGCGAGCGTCTCCGCGCAGGGGGAGACAAAAATGGCCGCGCCGAACCTGCACCTTGCTTGCTCCTACCTACATAAGTTACTCATTAAATTACACACTATATGGAAACTGATTTGCTAGCGAAAATCTTATGAGATTTAAGTAGAGTTAGTAAGCTTTAAAGTTCATTCAAAGGTTTATGGAATGTGAGTAAATATTAGGTACCTAATTATTCAGGTAAAGGGACTCCGACCTATGAACTTTATTATAAAATTTATTGGTAGTACCTACCTACCTGAATTTATCTGATAAATGTAGCATTTTCATATTCTTCTTCGAAGCGTTTTACCGTGCCTTTAAGTAATGGGTCCATCTAATGTAGCGATCTAGATTTATTCTTAGACTCATTATTATTGTTACATGTGCGTAACTTATAGTGTTTCACTTGAAGTAATGTCAAAATGTTGTACATAATTGCTTGAAGTTAGTGTGGGTATGATGAAATAAGAAAGGACAGAGAAACCCAAAGGGCCCAAAGGTTGACTGGTAGAAAATGCCTATGGCATTAAGTCTGCCCCGTACATGTATGTGCTTGAAGTATTAAATAAATAATAAGTCTGGTTTGACGATTGTAAACGCCACAGCAAATAATTACGTAACATTTATGACTACATATTTATTCATTTATCTGTAGTTTCAACTACGAAATAATCATCCAAAATATTCCAAAGTAATTTCTTCTTTCACAGCCGGTCTTCCATACAAAGTATACGGCGGGCACGAGGGTTCGTTGACAGAGAAGCGAAAGCAGCGAAGAATCAGGACGACGTTCACGTCAGCTCAGCTGAAGGAGCTGGAGCGAGCCTTCCAGGAGACGCACTACCCTGACATCTACACCCGGGAGGAGATCGCCATGAAGATAGACCTCACTGAGGCGAGGGTACAGGTCAGTCAAGCTGTTTATTTAGTTTGAAAAAGACAGTCGATAAAACGGTGAGTTTACGAGTAGATGGGAAATATACATTTTGATTTTTATTTTTTTATTTATTTAAGGAGGTATTTCAAAGATATTTTTCTCTCAAATCTAAAAAGCAGAATATTCAATGTACAGTTGATATGTTAGTACCGAAAACCTTCATATTCTGATTAAATTATTCTTTGATTCAGCCTCGGTGAAACCAAAATGAAGATAAAAAATACGGATTTAGGGAGATTATTCTCATAAGGCACAGTAGGCTTGAAAAAAATAAATGGTTTCCCGCGCCGTCCGTCACATTTCCGCAGTCCAATTAGCGTCCAGTAATTCGAGTGCGGCTGACGGGCGGTGCCTACGAAAAAAAAGCGAGCAGACGTCGTGCGGTTAGCTCTAGTTAATTTCATAATAAGCGCTCATTTTTATGTGAGTCAGATCTGCGACGTGTGCCTCTCCTGAATGTTTAATGCAATTCAAAATCGGGCGAGTGCTGCGCCGTCTTATAGTTATCTGATCACGTATATCGCGCGGCGACTCCGCGACCTGATCACGTATTCCGGGATATGACGCCCTCGGCGCAACCGACACTCTTATGGTTCCCAACGACACAAACCTACATTTTGTGTCATTTCTTTTCATAAAACGTGTTTTCATACTCGTATATTCGATTCCGTTGCCGTTATACTGACGACACAACATTGTATAGGTATGTTTGGGTATATAGGCACTGTGTAATGGATAAACAATCGCGTTGTTATATACATAAGCGGGTGGCACCCTCCCGCGGCAACGAGCGCTCATTACGTTAAAAAGTGTATTGGAATGGTGGGGTGCCGCCATAAATATTGCGGGCGGTCGCGTAACTCAAGCGCGCGCGACTCCTGATAATTAAAACTCGCCTGGAAAATACGAATTCACATATTACAATTAAAACCGGATAACTGCAACGAGCGGGTTGTTTTTCGGTAAATAAACAAATATCAATTTAATGTTGCACTGTATTTTATATCTACAATTAAGCCGTGGCGCGTTTTAAATTTTGAATAATAATTAATTTTGTTTACAGTGTGATTGTAAATACTGGATATTGGTAAAAGGCTTTTGGTTTTTACAACTTTGTTTTATCTTTATTGTACTACGAAAGATGTGAAGTTTCGGCAGATATAATCATTTTTATGCAAATCGGTCTACCAACAATCACGGAAGCTGTGGTCAGCGACGAATTTACATAAAAAAAATATAAACGTCAAGAGCGCGCGACGTGTCCTAATTCAACACGCGGCTCCTACCCAAATTCATCAGAGGCTGTGCGCAAACACTGCTCGTCGGCGTAAGCTTTAAGCAAACGCACAATTTGCCATAAGCCACCCGTCCGGTGTGGAGCAAAAAGTCGGCTAACTGTTCTGTTAGAGCAAAAGGAATCACTTGAAAAATGACCAGCTGCTTTTTAATACACAGTGTATTTTTTCTGTGCCAACGTTGTCATAGGGATAGGGCAATTTAATCCATCAAGCGGTGTTGCACGGTAGCGTCCGAGTCAATAAATTCTATATTATCACAGACCATTTTAGTTTTATTGTTATCCCTGTGCGGCGCGAGAGATTAGTTCGAGTTGAGACAAGGGCGGTATTGTGTGTTTATGTTTCATTAATGAAGTCTAAAGCATGCTTCTCACTTCACGTTTCTGAAAACCTGAAATGACTCAAAATGGAAGTAGATGGATGTAGGTATTTGAAAAACTATTTTGTTGGTTTCAATCAATGTCTAATGAGCAAAAATAGCTGCTATAACGATCTGAATATATCTTAAGACCTGTTTTAGTACCTGCCAATAACCTAACCTCCTCTGAGTGGCACAAAAGGCACGTTAGGTAGTTAGTCATTAGGAAAGACCTAGCTTTCAATTTAGTATGCAAGCTCATTGTTATTACTAGTGCGGTGGTCACCTGACACGTGACACGGGCTCGCCTGCCCGACAGGCAGGAATAAAGATTGACATGCAACCCGTCGGGATCCGCCAGCAAAATGTCAATCCAGCTCTCGATCTAAGATCTTGCGCCGGCCGCGGCAGTCCGCTGGGACCACCGGGACTGATGCACCGTCTGCTCTTGCTTTCAGTCGTAATTGGTTTTATGACTTATCTTCGTGAAGTGAGACGTTCGGCTTAAGATTTGATGATTGTGAGTTGGTCTGTTAATAATAAAGTTGATTGATACTTCGATAGGTGAATGAAAAATAACGGAATTACGTTACATTAATCGTATGTTATACGATTGTCCATTATTAGATTCTGTAGCTGCTGAAAATTGCCTGAAAGTTATATTTTTGGACACTTTTATACGTCATCGTCGTCAGTGATATAGTTAACCTAAGATTTATTTTTGCATCTAACAAGAAGACCTTCCCAAAATATTGTTTTAAGTCACCTGATCTTTTAGAGGACCATTTATTTCGACCAAGGGCGTCTAAAATCAGTTGTTGTTATTTTAACACAGATTCGCATCATGATCAGTTTCGAGCACTTTGTGACCCTGCGTGTGCGCAGGTGTCGCACGCGTGCGTCACGTGACTGCCACGCGTCGCCTCTTTCCCATCGCTCGCATGATTAGATACACTTGCCACAAATGTTTGTCGCTCGCTGCACTTTCAAATGGGGAATAAAACTGCCACTGTCTGCTTCAATTGAGTTTTATGGTGCGACAGAACCATAATAATATTATTATCGGGAGAGGAAGAAAAATTAATGTCTAGTGTTGAAAGTTTGCGTTACATGGGATGTTTTTATAGGTTGTCTAATAAATAAATTTTGAATAGGGAATATAATTTTCCGCTCAGTCTGTCGTAGACAGCCGTTGGACAAAAGGCCTCTTCTACGTTCCAGTCAGACTGACCAATTAAAAACAATAAAACATTATTTTTAAGCTACGTTTGAAGTTCTCTTTCCCAAAACTAACTTCTCAATATCAAATATTAAGTGGTTAGCGTCTAAATGAAACAACAGCGTTAAGTAATGGAACGGTTTAGTGTTAACCCTTAGTTAATCGCGTTGATTGCCGTCGGTTCGGCTAACGATAAAAGCGGATTAAGTAATCACTTAGTGGCGGGACGCTCTTGTCTCGTGATTCGTGCTTTTGTCAGTAGGGTAGCACATACACTTATGGGTTTACATCCCAAATCACGCTACTTGCTGTTTAACTCAAGTGTAGTGGACTTGAATTCGGAATTGTTGTTTAACTAGCGTACTTTTTACAGGTAGTTAAAAGTAAAGCTAAGTAATAAAAACAAGTTAGCCTCCTATCTAAAGGATTGGGCTCTAATTGCAAAAGAGAGAAAAATAAATAAAAATAAAAACAGGGCCTTTGCCCTGCAGACACAGTAATAATTAAATTTATTATGAGCCTCTATTTATTATTATTATGAACAATTTATTAAAATGATGTCGACTTTATTCACAAAGACACAACAATTAGAATTTACAAGCTAACACTAAAATATACATATATTATATACAAATGATGTTGGTGTAAGTATGAAAAGATGATGCGAGTTTATATTGTGTAAAAAACGTATCAGAAGAATTATATAAATATAAGGTAAATTAATCGTCTATCAATGTTCAATGAATAGTCATGTTAACTTATTAAGTCATTACTATACAACAACTGTATAAAAGACAAACAAGCGTATTGGATTATGATCATCAATGGTATTATCTATGTTAAACTGGATGTGGGGCGTGACATTCGATACGGTACCAACGAGCGCAGATCATAGACAAGCTCGTCAGTTTCCGTGGGAAGATCGGAAGAGTTCGGACGATTGCTCCCGCGCACCGTGTCGCGGCTCTCCCATAGTTGTGATGTGACGATAATCTGCCTCGCCTAATTGATTAACATCTCTTGCATTTTCACACGATGTGCAGAATTAGGGAAGTGTGAAATCGGAATGTTTCGTAGTTTGAATTTTTACGTAAAGCAAATAAATAAAGCATGTTTTATTTACTTTGTTTATTTATTCTTCAGAAAGCACACGGTATAATGTCTAGATAAATAATGTACAATAAGCGCTTACAGTTTCCATTTACAAGCTTCCATAAATTAAAAACTATGTACCTAATGAAAGAACATTTTCATAAATGTTTGATAAAATAAAACAAAACTGTATAAAACTATGGACGTGATTATTTTTGAATAGATATAGTAAGTAATCTGAAATTTAACGATACCGTAAAATATAGCTCCTGATGAAATTGCCTTACTACCTCTTAGCAAACAATAGTAGTATTATTCCCACATAAAACACCATTCTTCTTCTTTAGCTATTCACGATAAATAAGTGTTGGAAATCCTAGCAAGCACTTAAAGCGATTAAAAAGTGCCTCGAGGTCGTAGGTATGTAGAGGCGCTACGGAGGGTGTGCTACGCGCTACGTAGGTATGTAGAGGCGCTACGGAGGGTGTGCTACGCGCTACGGGCTACAGTTGCTACGGCTACGAAATACGTCATAAGATATCGTAATGATTTGTTTTCATAAACGGAAGTGATTGTTTTGTACGAGGAGTAAATAAGGCATTATTCTTCTGACTATAATACACTTTTTATTTGTCCCTGCCATTTTACCAAGAACATTTTTGGTAAATGTACAAACATTATTGTAAAAATTGGGTATGAGAAAATTATAAGAACAACGAAAATGACTCACAACCCAAATCACTTTTCCGGAGTGTTATATTTTTTTTATTTTATTCCATAAAAAAGTAATAAATACTATTTATTACTTTTTCAGAACTATCTTTTTGGATTTGCAGTAAAAATACTCGCCAATAGCTCCCAAAAAATATTAAGATGCCATTAGAGTTTTTATCTTCTTACTTATTAAATGGCAATGCACATTTTTTTTGGTCAAAATGGCCAGGATGTAATTTCAATATTTGATTGTAACCTTTTTACAATTATTTAATGAATGAGATTTTAATTAAGATTCTGTCGTATACAACATTTAACTGATCATCATACCTAAGTACTTAGATTAATATTTAAATCCTGTAAAAAATAAAATCAAAATATAGTAATGCAACACCACCATCAATACTATTTATTACCATTATATAGATAGAAAAACGTGTGAAACTCATTCTTTTCATGGTTCTCACATTAAACGTCCCAAAGGTATCGAAGTTTGCCCACTAACAATTACAAAAGCGTTTATACCTAGTTCAGATTATACGACTTCGACCTAGCTTACGGACTGCGAATATATGGTCATCTCTATCTAACGCGTGTGAATTCAGTATATGTATCTATCTCTGTCGTGGATATGTCACCCTTTAGCGTGGTTCGCGCAATTATTTTTCATTTAGCTCGCGACTTGTTGTGGTGTCCTCCGGGAATCGTGGGATCAAGTGCAACTATCGTGTCTCTACGGTATAGTAATACAATTCGAATACGAGAAAATTGCTCTGTGACATGAGGGCGATATATAAAAATGCCTTGGCCTTTGTAATTTGGTTTTCCCAGGGTGTGGGTGACAATTTAGCATCTACCGTAGGGAATTTTTTTATGATTAATTCCCACAATTTAGCAAGTGCGAGAAACGCATTCAGAGCATTTAGTAAATCGTTGTTTATTAATTTGCAAATGTTTATATACAATTACTATACAACTAACTATTTACACTAAGTATTAAATTAAATGACTAACTAACTGTTCGAATAAATAGGTACAAAAACAGGAAACTTAGACGTCGAAGCAAATAGCAAAAAATAATAATTTTAAGTATATTTGAAAGGTTATAAGTATGTTTAGTATTTAAAACTATTCGTTTCGCATTTTTTCTGTTACTCGGGCACCAAAAACAGTGTCATTCAATAATCGGAAGCATATTTATGACAGATTTACAAAAAGTTAAGGCATTGCGATTCTAAACAGCAAGTTCATTGTTACTCCATTTTGTCGTGGAAGTTCGGCAGGGGAGCATAGGCGGCTGTCACAAACTATCTAGTGTCATGAATATATATGGCCGTCATAACCGATGTGCCGTTGTCGAGCATCGGAGGAAAGTGCTAGATCATTTAGGGGAGAGTATTGTTGTATTTTTTTGCTAAATGGTCGTTCTAACTTAATTTTTTAGGTTTGTAATGCGTACAAAGGTACAGTATTGAAATCGGTACAAATATTGTTCCCTAAATAAACCAAGATTTGATAAAAAATACTTCCAGTGTTGGAAGATATTAAAAATACATTATTGATTTGCACAAAATTTTACCAACTTTATTTGTTATCCACCTACAGCGACAATTAACAATATTTAGTTCTTTTCTAACATATAAAGTACTATATTTGTGTATATTTGTAAAACCATGCTTTTATTTGCATACTGTTATTTTCTATCTACACTATACAATGGACGAACTCAATCACATCAGTAAGGTCATGCCATCGCCCCACATTTGGCGGTGGCAATCACAAACGTTATTCTACGCTCACGAACCATTTAACAACGACGGAGGGACAAGTGACTCCATTGTCCGTACATTAACTATAGTTTATTCATTTTTTCTTGCCCCTTCCACAAAACATTTATCATTCTAAAAATCGCAACTCATTTACCCTGTTTATTTTATAGAGTGAGTGTGATCTTGTAGTTTATTGTAATATTAGCACACATGGCGTGGCGGGGTTCTATTTTGACCAGTGAGAATGAGAAACAATCATCAATGGTTTTTATACTGATACCTACCTAATATCAATATTTGAGGCTTTTGTATGAAGATACTCACAAAGGTACCATACAACAAGACACATTAGGTACCATATTACAATATTTTTCAATAGTCAGATAACTTGAGAATAAATCTGACAGTTTGACATATTTTCTATACCAACGCTGTTAAGCCGCAATATTTATTCTTCAGATAAAAAATATCTGACTATTGAAAAATCCTTAAAAAAGTACCTAAGAGCGTATGAGTGAATTTACAACAAAACCGAAAATGGCTTAATAACTTTTTGGAGTTATATTTTATATTTTGATTCCATAAATAAAATAAATAAATAAATACTATTTTAGAACTTCCTTTTTAGAATTTCATTCGGAACACTCGCCACTGGCTACCAAAAAAATATAAAAATGCCATTAGGTTTTCTTTTTAATAATGTTTTTCTTTACTTATTAAATAGCAATGCACATTTTTTTTGGCCAAAATTGACCAAGATGTCATTTAAATATGTGATTGAAAACTTTTTTACGATTATTATCTACTAAAATAAAAATGAAACTGTTCGTTGGTAAGCGCATCACTTGAGAATCGGCCGATTATTTGACTGTTTTGTGTTTTAAAATTTCCGAATTAGGTTTTTATGGAAATACAATGAAAACATTTCCCGGCAATTATCCAATTTCGGGAAAACTTGAACATCCTTTTTTTTTATGAGATTTTTATTGTATAAACTATTGAAATTAGGACAGTACAACGTCTGACGGGTCAGCTAGTTTATTAACAAAAATCTTAGATTAAAATATTTGGAATAAAATTCAAACTTGAGGTTTACCTACTTGCACGCAGACACATAAACAGACTTTTGGAAAAAAACACAATAATATTGTTTTGTCGAAATTTTATTTTAAACTGTTTCTAAATAATAGTTTAAACGTTTTGTAATATACCACTGTATACAGTTTAGTTAGTTCTTCCGCTTTTCACATGACATGGACATACATTTATTTTGAGAGTGTTATTCGACTTATGGCAATTTTACTCGTTCCATTTCAGAATATAATATCATTTTACGGCTTAATTGTTTATTGGGCCCTCAAATTGCTAGCAATAACCGGCAAATACTGTAAACACCACAGTACGGTCAATCAAACATATTGGTTACAGAGCCAGTCATGAGAATAACCTTGTTGATTTTATACAGGCTGATTTTTTAAAGACCAGCCAAATTTAAGGATGTGGTACAGACCATCAAACTGAACAACTTTCTCCATGGGACCAACATCGTAATCGCGAATAAAAATTCAGCCGTCCCATACATTTAGGTCGAGTAGATATTGAAGTTTTCTATGGGACAGTTGATAAAATTTTCGCGATTACGCTATTTGTCCCATGGAGAAAGTTGTTCAGTTTGATGGTCTGTACCACATCCTTAAATTTGGCTGGTCTTTAAAAAATCAGCCTGTATGTGTACCTAGTGTTCTACATTACATAGGTACGGCTCGTACCTACCTATAGTTAGGTATTATACTATAGGTAATATATACAAGTAATAGTTTATCTATAGTTTCTAAACTAATATTTGTTAGAACTGATCTCTAGAACTTCAAGTCGAATTTGAAAAATTATTTTTGATTTTGATAGCACAATTCTTAAGGAAGGTTAATAGGCTAAATCCTTAACATCAAGCTACGACCCCTAGTAGCTGGGCGAAAAGAAAAAAATGTCAGAAAGAGAGCTAAGCGAAAACGAAGTGATTTTAAGATAAATAATTCGATTTCTTTTCAATTAAAAGGCGGGTCAAACCATGGTGCACAGCTAGTATATTGTAGTTTGTTATGGCTCAAAGTTCAATCAATAAAGCAAATGCTCAGAGACAGTTCTAACCAAACATCTGCTGATCGGTATCGGCTATTTGTCGTGTCACGTGCCACGATCCAACTGATTACGGGCATTGTCTCGCGGAAGCGGCTACTCGGACCAATCACGGTGATTCGTCAAAATCGATTCAAATCTGTTACATTTTTAATTGAAAAACGCAGTAGGGAAGCGAGTGAATGGTTTAGGGAAGTCAGATATCGATTACGAATGATTAATTGTTTTGGTGTTATCTCCATTTGAGATTTTAAATATTGCGAACAGTAAAACCTCTCTCGTTTTATATTACGGTTTGGATAAGTTAGTTTTATTTCTCAAAAAGAATACAATTTACTTAACATGAAAAATACAAGTTAATTAAAACTAAACACACATATGAAAAACGTTAAGTAAGTAGGTAAATCGTAAAGAAATTAATAAGTTGTAATCATGTAATTAGTAAGTACTTACTATTGGTAGTAACACAATCTTTTACAGTGTTATGGGTGAAAAGAGTCTTTAGTTGTTGCCGCTTTTGATACTGGCAATTTCCTTTGAAAATAATCTCCAGATGCCATAAAGTTATTATGTTTTGTTTTTTGTTCACTGGCTTAATATTTTTCAACACATTCAGCCAGCAGTACAAAAAATACAAATTATCCTCTTTTTAATGCAGCTTTAAAATAAAAAAAAACAGAATTGTGAGCGCGGAGATGTCAAATTGTTCCTGTACTTAACTATGTGTTTTTTAATGAATTATTTGTAAAATATGTCACAATACATAATTTATATTATGAATTGTGACATATTTTTATTTTGTGAAGTAAAATAAATACTTTACTCCTTTGATGCTGGATGTAGGAGGTAAGTAATTATTGTTTTTTTAACTTTCTTATCTTTTATAATTATTTTTTTCATACAGTTTAACCCGTATTAATTATTTTGAGTAGAAATAATTATTGTTCTAAACGAAGTTTTACAATACATCTGCGGGACTCTACGTAATTTACTTTGTTTGAGGAACAACTAAAAATAGTATTTAATACAACAATCAATTCTTGCAAAGTTGATGAAAGTGAATCAAAACGTCATATATTTGGAGTTAATAGTTGATCCGATGTTTATTTACTTAGCACGGGATAATAGGGGTGACATGTAATAGACCGTACGCTTTGCTCCCATCTGTCGTGTTGTGTGACGTCATTATCATCCTCATATTGCCATTATAGAATTTATGAACATCATGAGTTTATAGGGATTTAATAGAGTTCAAATAGTGCTTGACCTGGTGATCTGGCACAAGTTGTGATTTCACCTTTGAAAGCATTCCTCACTAAAGACTTCCGAGGACAGGCGCGACGCGACGGTGCGACGCGATTCTGGTAGAACAATTTCCATTAAGTTTTCATAGTACTTGTTCTACTAGAATCGTGTCTTGTTGTCGCGTCGCGGTTGTCTGCAAGAGTCTTGAACCTTTGTTATGCACTAAAACTCATTTATTTGGAACTCTTATTTTGGAAATTTTTTCAACGAATAACCTTTGTCTTTTGTTAGAGTAGCAAGGACATTCAGACTTTTCCTACAAAATAACTGTCATGCCTGGTTTACCACGACCGTGTAAACAAATCACGCATTTAAACACAGTAACAATGACTGTTAACACGTATCACACCATTATAATTTATGTAAAGTCTTTAGGGGACCCAATTAAATCCAATCCAATCAAATAAGATGAGTTGCGTCAGCACACCTGTCATTCACTAAACGCTGTCGAATGGCGCCGACATACGGCCTGAATAAACGATGCATTCATCTCTTTATTATGATGTGTTAATCCTGGATTATCATCAAATGTTAACACATGTTACCAGTTAGTAAAAAAAATATTACCAATTCAAAAAGTCGTAGGAAGACAGTTCCATCAATTCAAATTGAACTGTAACGCACAAAAAATAGAGTTGCTTTTCGTGGTGTCGGCTTTCAGTCGATAGATTTCAATGGCTTATTGAGGGTAGCTAATATTATTCTGGGGCGTTCGGTGTTGCCTTTTCATCCGCTAAGTATAAACAGTGGGGTGTGTTCGCGATGTTTGGTCGCGCTCGACCGCGCCGGCCGACGATTGATTTATTTTGTATTAGCTTTACTTTACGCAGACCCGCTATGTTCTCAGTGAGATTGGTATCTAATTATTTTTAGCTCATGATGTTTACTATTAGCTTTATGATTTTCAAATATAGGAATAGATTATGAGGTTTTTAATCTAGATTATGTTTAAAGATGACGTAACAGATTGAAATTTTTTTTTGATTTTCGGATGAAGTCTATTTTGAAGTAGGTACCTATTATTTAATTAATCTAGTTTTATATATCATGATAATAAAATACTCATTTAACTAGGTATAGCTATAAAAATTTACCTAAAAAATTGTATTTTTTATGTTTGGAAAAAAAGCAGGACAAATCAAACAAGCAAAATCATAAGTTATGTGCTTTTTTGTTCTGAAGGTCCATTCTCGTAACTTAAAACATTCACAACCTAGTCGCAGTCTTATCTTGGGGACAAACAAATGTCAAAAACTAATTACAAATGTAGGGAAATTAGCGGTATTTTTGACAGATTGAGACTGAGATCAGAGGGGCCATTCTCGTAATTTTAAGAACGTTCACAGTCTGATTTCAGTCTCATTCTGTCAAAAAACCTCAAATAAAACTTGTATAAATGTAGGGACATTTATACAAGTTTTTGACATTTGTTTGTCGCTGAGATGAGACTGTGACTAGATTTTGAACATTTAAATTCCGAGAATTGGCCTTCTGACTATGAACGTTTTTAAAATTACGAGAATTGTCCGTCTGATATTTAGGTCAGTTATTACAAAGACTACACAGAAAACCAAACTTGCGTACTTAGGTATGTAAAACGGTAAAATGTTAACTTACAATTATTCACTCTAGCATTTGTAAAAATAAACTTATAAAATCCACTCATAATCCATTACTTCTATTTATTTTACCCCACAAACATCAACCTACCAACGGATCAAGTAAGTTCCGAGCGACATATCACCTGAAAATGTTACTATCGGTTATGATCAAAGCTCGGTGTGCTCGGCACCCGGGCCGCATCCCGCTCGTGTCAATATTTGCGCGGCCTGGCCCGGCTAATGAATACAATTAGATCATTCCGCGCGGCCTCACGTTTTTCATACGCCTGGAGGGCCGGAGGGCCGCCCTCTGACAACGTGTCAAATAAAGACGGCCGTGTCGACTCCAACCTTTACACATAACGCTAGTTGAATGCGCAAACACTGACACATGGCGAGCGAGCCTTTATTAATTACTCATAGCTTTAACTTGCCAATTAGTGACGCTTCTTGATAGTTCTGTTCGAAGTTTTATAGCGTTTCAGTAAATATCTCTTACAATATGTTATTTATTTGTACAGGACTCAGAGGATCCTTTGGAAAACCATAGTGTTTGAATGGCTTTTTTTGCTCCCATTTTCCTTATGGAGTGACCAGAATCACAAATAGAAATGTATTGTGTTTTGTGTGGTTGGTGCAATATTTATCTATTAACTTGTAGAGCAAGTTAGCTATATATTTTGGGACAGTTACCTACGCACCATAATTGTGATAAAAACATCTGTATATCAGCAGGTTCAACGTTACACTTACGACTACGTAATCGTTTTAGTTTCCACTACGTTTACCGCGCTCATATTTTTTACATTGAAGCGCTAAATAATGGGCTGAGCAGATGACTCTCGACTCCCCCTAGCTAACTTGATGAGAAATGATGTACGATACTTATATAATGGATGAAATACAAGCGTTTAATTGTGATGTTGCGTTGCAAGTGAAGTTATGCAAGTCATAGGTTAATTAGTAAATCAAAGTGAAGTTGGAGGCGGCACCGGGTGCGGGCGTTGTATGTGCAGCCTCTGAATACATTAGTCTGTGTTGTGTTTGCTCGCCACGACCGAGCCACATGGCGACGCGCCGCTCTGTTTATTTTAATACTCAACCATTGTTGCTTGCCAGTGTTTGTCGAGGGAACTGTATTAAACTACCCCTTACGGATTTGAATGAGGCGAGCTGGTATATGCCAGAATTAACTTAAAGCTTACCAACAAGTTTTACAGGTTTTTCACAGCAAAAAGCGACTTATGAATCGTTTTTATTCAAAGCCCACTCTCTCTACACATTGAATATGAACTTAATTTACTTAATTTTTAATGAGTCTTTAGCTAGATTTATCATTTATGAATCTTGCAAAAATAATAAGTCACTTTATTTCCATCTGAGCAAACCTTCGCATATGATACCTACAGGAAGTGATTTAAACAAAGTCTAAGAATATAAACCCTTTAAACATAATGAATCGGGGTTAGACAAAGCGATGTTTATCGGAAAAACTTTCACATTGTCGTCTGCAAACTGTCTGAAATCCCAACTTACCTATTTGGGAAAGGAGAACTTTTGTTAACTTGCTTGCGTACGAGTATACAGGAATCAGGGAGATAACAACTTCTTCTCAAAAAAACTATTCTAGAGAATTTAGTCATTAAAAAAAAATACTCCATCTCCTTGACTCTAAAAGCAGTTTGTTTGTATAGCTGACGTAAAACGAGTAATTCCATTTTAATTATCCGATGTGTTAAAATACTGTAGTATGTAGTTATTGCCAAAAGCTAAGCTCCAGACTCGCAGCAACTGTATCCTTCAAGGTTACCAGGATTTAGTATTCGTTGATTTATTTTAATGTTTTCTGGAAAGTTATGATGCGCTAAATTAAGGGGTAATAAAGCTAATTACTTTGGCATCACTCAAGACAGTAAGTGTCTAGTTTATCAATCGGTCCGGTGGTCCGGTGGTTGATGGTATGTGACAGGTTCCTGGACAGTCGCCTACTAATTTACTCGGTTTATTATTTTTACTAACTCATTTTATTCAGTATCAAGTTTCGTATTTCTGTCCTGAATAGCAGTCTTACTTCACAAATCAATTTATACCGATTCTTGCATAGCATTTGTTAAATATAGTTTTTTTTTACTAATTGATACTAAGAACTAGGTAATATTATAATATGACCACTAAAGCTTGAACTGATCTCGAAGTAGTCAGGTATGATTACGAATAGATCGTTCCACCCGCATAGTTGCTTGGCTACGAACCCCATCAATTCATGTTAATGAATATTGTATTGATTTCACGATAATTACAATTCAATTGTATGGCCGCGTATCTTATGGGCTGTGCATCTGCAGCTCGTGAGCACTTGTATTTAATTACATTAGCAGGTCGCACCTCGCGCGCCCTCGCCGCCCAATTCGGTTCATTTGCAAAGTGCATTTCGATGCTGCACTCGATTGTCCCAACAACCCTGCGCTTAATTGCCCGCCCGATATTTATTATTGCCGTTTGTTTGTACATTTATGTGCCACTATACATCGAAAGCTATTCGATTTACGACTACAAAGTTCCACTCGTTAATTCGTTCAGAGAGATCACCTACACAAAATGATTTTATGGCCCATATCGGTAGGAAAATTCAGCAAGGTATTTACATTAGGGGCACGCATCACATTCGATAAACATCGCAACGAATTCCTACAAACACATCGGCGGACGTTTATTTGCTTCGGGCATACGCTCGGCTTCACTTCGACTTCGCATTCCGCTCGCCGTCGTATCGGTACTCATTTGTATTGGCGGTGGCTTTTGTATTATTTGTTTGTTTGTGGATGCCGCATACGTTGTGGGAGCTTTGATTTTTTCCAATTCGGAAATAATGCGGAAGGCGTGGTGCTGGGGGCGATCGGCTCGCCGGGCTCCGTGCCCCGGCTCCAATCAGCCGAGCCGTGTGTTCGTTAGTACCGGCGCTGGCGAGCTTGCCGCTTGGTTAAGCCGGGCACGTATCTACGTGGGACCTTTCCACTCGGCAGCACTGATTTTCTCTTAGATCCAACGAAATGATGAACTTCAGCAATCTTCGACTTCATTTGTTGAACAAATCTACCGCGAAATACTACACGTACAGTTTGATTTTGGCTCTGTTTAGATTTCATTGTGTTTACAATATTTGGCTTCAGAAATGTTATATTTGCAATAAGTAGTTTAGTTAAGTTTAGATTGTGTCGAGGAACTCAATATTACAAACGAGAGACTACTTAGTAGGTGACCTAATTGATGATAAACATAACACGACAACGACTATTCTAATGGATTGGTAATTACAGATCATCAAGACATGATAGTTTGTTGGTCTAATTTTCCGTTGAAAACAGTGCAATATTTTATCTGTTTGAAGTTAAAAGATCTATCTGAAAAAGCCGTCCTAATTATTCGTGAATTCGTGAAGACGAGTTTCCGTGATACCTGAAAGAAAAGAAAACCTTAACTGCCTTACCATAAAATTGTTCACACACGTGTGGAACAGTTGTTCAGACTAAACGGGACAGATTTTAAGTGCCTTCTTGTAGTATCTACAACCTTAAGTGTCGTGTCTACCCCCAGATTTTGTAATTAGGCATTTATAATAGGAAGAAACTATAATATTACTTCAGAAACTGGGTTTCTATTGAAGACAGATAGAAAGAGTCAGTCACCTCCTTATTGGTCTATTTTTCAGGGAAATACTTTTTGTAAATGCAAGGAAGGAAGCGTTTTGATTAATTCCGAATGCTTCGTTACTCAACTTGTGTGCTGGGTTTCAACAAAATAACCATAATAGTACCTACATAGGTTGCTTGGGTTGGCTTAGTTAGTTGGACTTTTCCTTATCAAGACGAACACTAGGACTTACAATGAATACTAACACTTCAGACGGCTATCTTTTTATTATTTTTACGAGTTTTATTACATCTATAACGAACTACGACGTTACTTCGTCAATGCTGAGCGTCGAGGTGTTTAGTACGAGTAGTCAATATGACTGCGAAGTCTAACAATGACCTACATTCAAAACGATTTGCAGTACAATGACTGTTTAACAAATTATTTTTGGAGCAGTATACATCGTTATGAAAATAATGAACTGTCAAATATATATTACTCAGTGGATTATTATTATTTGTTAACTTTAGAGCTCGCGGTGAACTTTGTCGAGTGTAGTGTTGGCGCGAAAATCTTGTAAATCACTATGATGTGTCTGTGGTAAGTCACGTTCGTCCGCGAGTGGGCCGCATCATTACATTAGCGTGCTATAACGAGATCAAGCGGCATCAATATGTCATAACTGACGTGACGCGGCCGTCAGTGCAGCGATGACATGCATGCGGATGCGGCTGCACTCCAGCTAGCACCTGTGCACACACTGACATACGACTAACTGCCTACACGAAACAAAAGTAGCATCAATATATCTTGTGTTTCAATGTCAATGGTACACGTTTAGCGTTTAGTCACACCACATGTGCATCTCTACATGATTCCTTACACATGAAAATTGTCACACTATGTACCCAAATATTTATAGAGCACAGACCTGCTTTGGGAATCTTCCGACAACTGTTCAAGTTAAACAGTAATAAAGCATTCGAAATGTTTCTAGAACACCAGCAGGTCATTAACGTTTGTCATGATCACTGCCAAGGAGAATTTACGTAGAAGTACGTAGGCGGCGAGTAATTATTAATATTCGTTTGTATTCATCATAATAAACCAATTAGCGAGTACCAAGTTTATGTCGGCTTGTGATGTCATTGAAGTCGGCTAAACTTTGTAGTCATTGTAAATCAGTTAAATCACTCAATTGTATGTACGTAGCCATTACACGAACCAAAGGAAAATAGGCATGAACATGTAACCTGCTTCTATTGATATAGATACGCTTACAAATGGTGTAGGTACTTAATTGTACCGTTCGGTAGACAGTAATGTAGCTCATTAAGAGCGAACACACATTTACAGATAATTAAGCATTCTACGTGGATTTCGGTGATGGCAGCGAAATGAAGAAATATGTATAAAAGTGAACAAACATCATCAACGAACTGCCATGTTCAAACAATGGTGCGTGTGATTGTGCAGGTCACAGCGCACGAGGGGCGGGAGCGGGCGCTGCCGCGTATGTCGACCGAGCATTTTTCACTCTGTGCTCAATCAGCGCCAGTGGCAGTTGCAATTATCTTTCGCACCAAATCGAATTATGATCAATTCGGATTTGCGCGCATCCGAACGAATATAAAACGGTTTGCATTAAAATTTGGCGCTCGATGCATGGTATGCGTTCCCATTAGTTCGGTCGAGCGCTAACTTTGTTTGCTCATTCGAGCCCACGTCCTCTACTGGCGTTTTCATTATATTTTTTATTGTACGTATTCGGTTTTGTTTACGATGCTTTTCACTTCATTGGTGTTCGGATTTTAATTTTGGGTATACCTGGCCGTTGTTAAAAACAACAGCTACCTCTACATAAGTACATACCTTCAAACGTATTTGTTGGAAACTTGTTTACTTCTCGTTATAGTCTTTAGGTACTGGTTTGGTGAAAACCATGCTAGCTTAGCTATTTCATAATGGAACTAAAATAAAGACAATATGATGTTTTATAAATCGGTCTATCCAGATCCCGCAGAATGGGTTAGGGCAACCGTAATGCTTCTGAGGCATTTAGTCTCCCAAAGCAACTACAGCCCTTTTCAGGTGCTAAGTATAGCCAGAGTGATCTTGCATCATTTAGAATTCCACAGAGGCCTGAAATGAGTAGTCTTTTACTTAAAAACCGGCTATGTGCGGACTACGCACAATAAAGGTGTCTGTAGTTGGGATGAATTTATCCCCAAAAAAAACTTAACATTGCAAACAAACTTAATTTGAAAACATGTTCTCCTATATGCATCGATATAAGTTACGGTCAATTCTCCAATGGCTAATGTAAGTTTGTAATCGCAAAAAAAAAACTTTTTCATGCGATAAAACTACAAATTACTTTGCCTTTTTGCTTTACTTGCGCAGTAAGACGTTGCTTCTTGCCTTTCATGATTCTAGGTCCAACGGACAGTACCCTATAGGTTATGATTTATTTGCGAGTGTCAAAATATGACGCATTCGCATAAAGGCCGTATTTTTTATTCCGTTGAATTAGAAGCTTGATTTTTAGAGCTCCTAGACCTGCATATATGATATTTTCAACTTCATACCTCCATGCGTTCCTGAGAAAAAGGATCTCGAGGGATGCGTTTTTCCATTTGAGGTACGGAACCCTAAAAAAATCTAAAATTCAATCATTTATGACATAAGTACAACCCACACCACACCTAACTGCGGGATCTAGAAACATGAAATGTTTCACAAGAGTTCCTTATAAAACGAAAGTGAGCATTAGATAAGGAAGGATTTTTGAAAATTCACCCCCTAAGCAGGTTGAATAGGGGACGAACTTTTGTGAGACAGTTCATCACATGACTTATATAATTAAAATTAAAAAAACATTATGAATAGCGTCCTTTATGACTATTTTGTTTATCCTATAATGATAGAGGTAGAGATGCTGAAAGGCCTTTTCAAATTTTCAGGTATGGTTCCAAAACCGGCGTGCGAAGTTCCGCAAGCAGGAGCGCCTAGCTCAACAAAAGGCGGGTGAGGCGCCAGTGAAAGCGGAGGGCAAGCGCGATAAGCCGACGTCGCCAGCCTCGTCACCGCACCCGCCCTCTGCGCCCGCGCCGCAGCCGGCGCACCACGCTCTGCCGCATCTGTCCCCGCCAGACCTCAAGCCTATCACCTCGGCAGGTAGATATCGTAAGTTGTTCTTCAAGTTAGGTTAATACTAAAAAAAAACTGTTATAAATTCTATGGTGAGTCGATCAATAGAGTCAGTGTCGTTCAAATCGATCCAATTAGGCGCAGTAACAGACACTCCTTGAAACTATCCCAGCAGTTAGTGTTCCCACTGCTGGGACCCAGGCGCTCTTTCTGCGAGGAGTAGGTAGAGGTAGTTATCAAGGATATGGTTGTGTGAAGAGTTAAGTTTGGTGCCTACCCTGATCCTTCGGGGACAATCGCTTAACCTATTTAATTCAGAGATAGTGTTACAGAACCAAGATACATCTAAGACCGTACATAGTATCGAACCACAGAATACGTCATATATTAAATCGTTCAGTTTTTTCAGACGCATACCAGTGTTGCAAACGCAGTGTTTACCTTATTCCCGAGACGTTGACGTCATCGCCAGATTTAGCGGGTTACAACATTAAGTCACATTTGATCAACTATTTGTGTAGGGGTATGGCGACGGAAATAGTACTTTTAACGATAGACTTTTGTTTGTGATCTACACACACCGTTATATCGTGAGTCGAGTTAATGAGTACGTAATTTACACACACAGGAACAAGATTCGATCCACTTTTAACCATTGAGGCCTACAACAGGTGTATGGCTACTAGAACATTATGAAAAAAAGAATACTGGAGTGATAGTAGGTAGGGTTCTGTTGGTAACATTGGGTTATGCAACAGGAAAATCTGTCGACCACAGCATAGCAGGCAATGGTTATTTCGCCTTCTTCAGCTACAATGTTTAGTTTAACTGCAATGATAGAAGGCACCCAAGGTATTTCTCTCTACTAAGATCTTTCTTCCTTCTTTAGATCGCAATACTTTTTCATAAGGGCTTAATTCTTCGTTTTTGTCTGAAAAACATAAGTAAGATAAAAATATAATAAAAGTGGGTAATATCTATAGGAATAAAATTATATACATTTCTACGAAGGTTGACGAGTTTACTACGTGTTTCTCAAATTGCAACAAACATTAAATTTATTAATTTTTACATGATGACATGTCAAAAATATCCATGCTAATTTTAATCATATCATTGGGTGAATATTTCTCTGGTGTAATGTTTTGTCTGCAATGTGAGACAATATTTATTTTTGCCTAATTTTTTTGGCAACCATGTGACATGGATAATGAAAAATTACCATTTATTTTTAATGTATTAAACAAACTTATTTTTTTGTGGCATAAAGACGCGTCAACTTCAGCTACTAATTGATGGCAGGTTTAAATTAATGAGAATATTCTTAAAATGTAAGCGATGAAGATTTCACGGGAAATGAACGACAAATAATAATTTAGACGTCTGCACACTTTGTTTCAGTTTGGATAGATTAATTAGTTACTGCTCACAAAGTGTGGCAAAGATGTACAAAATAAATGTTTACACTTTACAGTAATTACCTACACCGCTTTTCAACAACACTCTTCAGAGAAAAACAAGAAAGCTGTAGTTACTTTTTATCGTGATGTCACGAAATATTTTTGGGCAACATATCTTACCAATGTTACATTGATCGCTGAAATTATAGCCGCGTGAGTCATGCTGCTCGGCCAATCAGAGAGCGGGACGCACTATTTCAGCTCACATGTTTACGTGGGCGAATACAACAAGGCTGCTTTCGACAAAATATATACAGCACTTCGAATTAGTGGATCTTAAATATAGAACCGTGATGCTATTATGTGGTATATTAATACAATGCTGCATGGCTTAGGAATTTATACCTCCTAAAACCCATAAAGATTAAAATAATTTTATTTCTACAAGATTTTGATTGTAAAAAGCTTTCGCAGTTGATAATAAAAGAAGTCTTAAAAATTCTTTCACTAATTGATAAAAAACAACTATGTATCAGATACAAACCTAAACATAACATTACACCCTGTTTCAGTGTCAACATATGCATTATCTACCAGATAAATAAAAAAAAAACAGAATTGACATGCCTGATAAGATAACCGGAACTTATCCAAGTGTTGAAAGAGGACATTTAAAATATTGGGCCATCAGAAGTCCGAAGGTCTGACAACCAGTCTTACCACGGGTCTTATAACCCAGTAACTGGGTTGTCGAGGTCAGATAGGCAGTCGCCTCATGTTTAACACTGGTATTCAGTTGCATCCGCTTAGACTGGAAGCCGACCCCAACATACATAGTTGGGAAAAGGCGAGGCAGATAATTCAATTTATTGTAATTAAGTAACGTTGATTTATGCGAAGCTTAAAAACTGAAAACTTCATGAAAGTTTAATTTGTTTGCTACGTAGGTAGCTAGCCCCAATACAAGACGACTTTCCCATGAACTTGGTATCGGTTTATATAAACAAGTCTGTGCCGTTTCTGCCAGAAATAGAACCGAATATAATGTTGTGAGTTACATCTGTGTAAGATTCATAAAATCACTTCAGGAGAATTTTAGGTTTAGTCGGTGTAGTAAATATAATAACTCGGCGCTTATCCTCAAGCTTTTATAAACTTTTACACTCAGATAGTTTCATTTTGAAAGTGAAAAAGCTTTAGGAAATGACTAATCATCTATATATATAAAATTCAAAGTCCTGACTGACTGACTGACTGACTGATACATCATCGCACAGCCTAAGCCGCTGGTCCTAGAGACATGAAATTTGGAGGGTGTGTTCTTCGTGAAGAGCAGGCTTCCCCTAAGAAAGTATTTTTCGATATTCCACCCCTAAGAAGGTAAAATGGGGGGATTTCGTTTGTATGAAAAATCTTATTCCTTGAGTTAATAAACTTGAAACTTGGCAAGAATACTTATCTAAATAAATTATGAAGATTGCCAGTTTTTTTTTTCTAAGCTACCCCCTAAGAAGGGATTGGGGGGTTTCAAAGTTTGTATAGAAGTATTTTAGCGCGCGGTCCGATTTACTTGAAACTCAGTATTTATACCTAAGATTGAAAGTAAAGAATAATGTGTATCAGGGTTTTTCGAAAATCTACCCCTGAAGTGCTGAAAAGGGGTAGTCAATTTTACAGGGGAGGATTTTACTGCATGGCTTGATTAACTCGAAAATTAGTATTAATACTTTTGACAGAAAATAATTAATAATAAGTATGTAAAGTTGTCGAAAATTGACCCCTGACGGGGCAAAAATGGGTAATTCGATTTTACAGGGGAGGATTTTACTGCGTGGCTTGATTTACTTGAAAATTGGCATAGATAACGTATTAAGATAAATAATGGTAAGGTCACAAAAGACTTTACAAACATTATCACCTTTGGAGGTGAAAAGGGGGAATACAGTTAATATGAAAAATCTCATTTCATTGATCTAAAAACTTGAAGCTTGGCCCAAATGCTTATCTAAATTAATCATAAATTTTCAAAAACTACTCTATGTACGGGTAGTAAATAATAAAGTTTATACATATATTTTTTTTTAAACTACCCCTCAAGAATGGTTTAGGGGTTGTCAAAGATTCTATGGAAATATTAAACTTAAAACAAAAGATAAAGATTCATGTGTTTTAGGGTTTTTCAAAAATCAACCCTTGGCGGGGTGGAAAGGGTTCGGGCCAGATTTCACTGTAAAAATGGGTATAAATAACGTTTTAGGCAAAAAATCGAAACGTACCAAACGATTTTTAAAAAACAGTGAAAGGGAGGATGTAGACAGGCAACTGAAGGAACACGGGTGGGTTTTAGTCAGTAAAAGTCTGACACTCCCTTCTGCTCCGCCCACAGCGGGAGGGGTCATTTGATGATTGCCAACCCAAAAAAAAAAGGATGTAGTTTATTATATATACTAGCTTCCGCCCGTGGCTTCGCCCATGTGGATGTCAGAAATCATCCCACCGGAACGTGCTTCTAGGATAAAAAGTATGTCCTTTCCCAGGATGCCATCTATCTCTTTGCCAAATCAGAAGTTCAGTGGTTTAGGTGTGAAAATGTAACATACAGTTTCATGTTCCAATCCTCCCCTTAAAAATCGAAATACCCCTTTTTGCCCCGTCAGGGGTCAATTTTCGACAACTTTACATTTACTTTCACTTATTATTAATTATTTTCTGTCAAAAGTATTAATACTAATTTTCGAGTTAATCAAGCCATGCAGTAAAATCCTCCACTGTAAAATTGACTACCGCTTTTCAGCCCGTCAGGGGTAATTTTCGAAAAACCCTGATACACATTATTCTTTACTTTCGATCCTAGGTATAAATACTAAGTTTCGAGTTAATCGGACCGCGCGCTAAAATTCTTCCATACAAGCTTTGAAACCCCCCAATCCTCTTTTAGGGGGTAGTTTAGAAAAACATAAAATGGCAAACTTCATAATTTACTTAGATTAGTATTGGTGCCAAGTTGCAAGTTTATCAACTCAAGGAATAAGAATTTCCATACAAACAAAATCCCCCGATTTCACTCTCTTAGGGATGGCACTTCAAAAAACCCTTTCTTACTTTATTAGTGGATACCTACTCTTCACGAAGAACACACGCTCCAAATTTTATGTCTCTAGGACCAGCGGTTTAGGCTGTGCGTTGATGTATCAGTCCGTCAATCAGTCAGTCAGTCAGGACTTTGAATTTTATATATATAGATAGATTTATGAACAATCTTAAAGCTTTTCTGAATAAATTATGCTACCTTCTGAAGGGCGGAGGGGTGTCTTAAAAAATTTAGAAGAAAATACGAATACAGTGAAGTGTTATAAAAAAAAATAGAATAGGACAGAATACTTCTGCCTAGCCTTTTCCCAACTATGTTGGGGTCGGTTTCCAGTTCAACCGGATGCAAATTTTTAAATAGGTACCCTATCTATACAAATAAATAAAATTTAAGTGTCTGTTTGTAATATCAAAATAACAGATTTTACAAAATGCGTATGAAAATATATACGCTACCTACTTATAAAAAAACACATTTTTTTAAAAATGTGTTGTTGTGTTGTTTTAAAAATGTGTGTTGTGTGGTGTGTTGTAAATGTGGTCGTGCGGTCCATGGCCCTTTATGGGGCCCCGGTATGGGCGCGTTCACTGCGGCTTCGAGCCGCACACTACCTGAACGCGCCCCAAAAGGTGGTAGCCATAAGGCTTATCCGGGGATACCGCACGATCTCGGGCGAGGCAGCAAGCCTCCTTGCCGGACTGCCACCATGGGATCTGGAGGCGCTAGTCCTCGCGCGCCTGTATGACTGGCGCGCGGAGGCACTACGTCGGGGGGAAACTCTGCACCCGCGGCAAATCGCTGCGGAGCGGACGGACCTCCGGCGCGGTCTCATGGTGGAATGGAAGGCGCGACTATCGCAACCCAGCGCAGGGCACGCCACGATAGCGGCGATAAGACCCCTCTTTGAGGAGTGGCTAGGGAGGCGTCACGGCGCTCTCACCTACCGCCTGACGCAGGTCCTCTCCGGACACGGATGTTTCGGGAGGTTCCTGCACATCATCAGGCGGGAGGAGACGCCCGGGTGTCACCACTGCGAGGATCGCCCAGAGGACACGGTGGAGCATACGGTGGAGGTCTGCCCCGCTTGGGCAGAGCACCGCCGTGTCCTCGTAGAGGCGATCGGCAGCGGCGGCGACCTCTCGCGTCCGGCCCTGGTGCAAGCCATGGTCCGGGGCGAGAGGGAGTGGGAGGCGGTCACCTCCTTCTGCGAAGCAGTCATGCTAGCGAAGGAGGTGGCGGGATGGGCGAGGGAGAGATCCTCACGCCTCAGCCGCCGAGGGAGACGCTCCGGGCGTCGGGAGCCGCGTGACGACTCCCGGCCACCGTAGGCGCGGGCCTGCGGGCGGAGAGCAATGGGTAGCTCTCCGTCCGATCAGGACCAGGCCCGTGCCGGACGGCGCGTAAGTGTTCCACGTGCGCCTCAAAGAGATGTCAGCATAGATGACGGGGCCCGACAGGGCCGAAGCCTGCCGGGGTAGCGGGATCGTCCGAAAGGGTTACCGCTGCCCTGGTACATAAAGGGCTAAGGAAGGAACACGGGTGGGTTTTAGTCAGTAAGAGTCTGACACTCCCTTCTGCTCCACCCAGAGCGGGAGGAGTCATTTGATGATTTCCCATCCTGAAAAAAAAAAAAAAAAAAAAAAAAGTGTCTGTTTGTAATATCAAAATAACAGATTTTACAAAATGCGTATGAAAATATATACGCTACCTACTTATAAAAAAACACATTTTTTTAAAATTTTGCCTGTCTGTCTGTTTGTTCTGGCTAATCTTCGAAACGGCTGGACCGGTTTTGACGGGACTTTCACTAACTGATGTTATGGAGTAACATAATTATATTTAATTATTTCTTATAACTTTTTGCACACAAAAAAAGTACAAAGGCTGCCTTTTAGGCTTTATAGGCTACTTTTTGTCTCGGTAGCATGTTCTCGTGGAAAGTAATAGTAATAATCCGACATCCACGCGGGCGAAGCCGCGGCCAGAAGCTAGTCACACATAATTATGAAAAGCCCAAGACTACACAGGTTAGGGCTTCACATCCGGACATGATCCTAAAACTACCTATATGTGGTGTAGAAAAGTATAAAAGCTTTCTGCATTGAATGCTACAACTGCCTAACGTTGATGTTCAGGTGATGATAGCGGCTCTTAAAAAAGAGTGGATGTTTTACCTAATATTTCATCAGGGACCTTGGATTTCCTAAACACCAATACATTTTACATGAACTTTTAAAACCAACAGGATCTAGGACCTACTATTATACCTAGATTGTAATAATGAGATAGACTTTAATCAGTTTTAGAAATCCCAGCATCCCCATCTCAGTTTCCTACTAGAAACATCAATATAGAAAAGTACTAGCAAGTTTTAGATAGGCACATCTGGTGTGGCACCTCATGTAGGCTGAACTAGGCGCGGTGGTTCACCGGGTAATGGCGGACTTGTGGTCGTATTAATCACATTACGCCGCCGCCGCCACCGCGCCAGATTTTCACTTCGGCTCATTTGCGCTAATTGTGCGCGCGATTGTCACTCAGGCTTGAATAAACAACGGAGCCGCGCAGCAAGGATTAGGTGATTAGCGCTTAATTGTGTTACCACGATTATTTCATATTCGCCCGTCGAGCTGCAGTCTGATTTCATATTCGAGCAGATTTGTGTGCACAAGTTTTGCTTGTTTGTATTCAGTTGTGAGACTATCAGCATTTTACTTATATCCACTTGGTGTTAGGGTCCCAACGACAATAATGTTTAATGGACGTGAAGATATTGCATATATTATTGATTGATACTTTGTTTGCGAGACAAACGAAAGCTATATTGATATGTTTATTTGTTGTGCAGCAAACAAATTGTGCGATGAGCTGAACGGCGTGGGAGGCGACGTGGGCCTGCCGCCGGTGAGCGGCAGCGGCGGCGGCAAGTGGGCTGGCGGCTGCGGCCTGCTGCGCCAGCCCTCCGGGTTCCCACTTCTGGGCGTCGCGCCACCCAACTATCTGCTGTCGGACCACCTCGGCACCCTCGCCAAAACGAACAACCATCTTTTCTAATGGGCGTAGCAGCGTCGCCTTGAGTCACCGTCCGTGGCGCGACGAGTCCACGGGGAGCGCGCCGCTGTCCCGCCCGCACCGCCACCAACCCGTTCTCTGCACCCACCCCATCTGCATTTCATTAACATTCCAGGTTACACTGTGCCAAGTGAAAACTTTCTAAAGTGATATCTAAACGACAAAATTGCGATTTTGATTTCGACTGCGCGTAAAACATTCTAAGTGCCAATTCGTGTCCATTAAAGTATGCATTGATGATGATTGTCTCAATAATAATGAACTGTCTAAATGAAGTTTTAGATGTATTTATTGTAACAAAGCAGTTGAACGAAAAATTGCCTGTTACACGTTCACGGGTGTGTAGTTTTAGATAGTTTATGGTAATGAAGATTGTGTGTGATACGATTGTAAATAACATTCCGATTGTATACGTTTAATAAAGGTATACTTATTCAGTGAAGAATTGAAGTAAAGGAATATTAAGTAAATTAATTTTAAATGTTGTCCTATAAAATTATGATGTATTTTATTCGTCGATGCATAAATGAAATATAAAATGTATTAATCCAATTGAATTTTAAAAATATTTCCGCAACCTGTAACGGAATTGTGTCGTTGTATTACTTCTAGTCACCGGAACATTAGTTTTATTTTAATCGAATTATTATTTATTGATTATGTGCATAGATTAATTAGTTCGATATATTAGCCAACATACCGGAGTTGGCGACGAGCGATGTAAATATGTAATAAATTATTTGTAAATATTAGATATAATAGTGGTGTACCCGAGTGTATGTAATTATTGATGAATTTGTGGAGGGTGTTTTAATAAAGCAAACAATAAATCGTCTGTTTTTGTTTGTGTTTACCCTGACCACCCTGACCTTCTGCGTGAACGTACAAAACAGTTAACTGGAAGTTAATATGTACTTAATTAGTGTTTTGACAACAATGGTTTGACTTATCACTATGTTTTCAATTAAAATGAAGCTAATATTTTACTTTTCGCTCTGTCCTTATAATAAAGGAAGGTGTGTAGATAATGCAGACGTGCTGAAGTGTCCTTCCAGTCCCATACATTTTTTTCAAAAGAAGATTGTTTACAAACTTGTGTATTTAAAATTAGGGCACGGCAACGCCGTTGCAATCGAATTGAGCTCACGGAGTCAAGGCACATATTCCGAGTGTTTATCATTTCCGTTTTAATGTTCTCTGTTCAGTTGCATACCAATATTATGATGAAGAGTTTTTATTTTTGTACTTTTGAACGGACCCGCCATGTTCTTTTACCATTTTTAAGTTTTCCATCTGACTAGTTCGAATCAGGCTCTACCGTAGCGTTTAGCGTGTTCTAGGATCCGAACGTGAAATATATATGTAAGTAAATGATCCGATTTCTCAATAGAGAATGATTTATTTCATCACCTGCCTCTGAGACTCATTGAAGGTATTGAAAGCTCAAAATATGCTTGTTTTTTATAATAAAAAAAAGCGTGGCCTTTTTTACTGTCACACCGAAGTAATCAATCATGCCAATTTTGTAAACTAAAATACGCAAATTAGTTACGAGACAAGGAGAGAACACGCCCTTGGTTTCCATAGCAATAAAGTCGATGGAGCACTGAGAAGAATATGATCCAGAACACATATAAAGGACAAATATTTATCTGTGGAGTCATAACCACAACTGATGTCGACCTTGGTCCGTGTATAGGCCGCCACGACCTTGTTCGCTGCGTAGGGCCGTCGCACTCAGCACAAGATGACATTGTTTTCATATCTGTAGACAGCTCTAGGTAAGATATTGCTGTACGAATACGTAAACACGAAAAAAAGCCGCTTCGGATGTCTGCGTAGATTTTAAGTAGTTACGAAATGATTTATGGTGGTATTTATAGTTTTATGATTACTATTTATGTCCTGCGTTCACGTGGTCGTACATGTTGTTTAGGATTCCGCGAGCTATATGTAAAATTGAAATAAACGTGTTTCTTCAGTTAATTTCGCGGAGTAAAATGAAGAAACGAGTTTACAGTCTGTGAAACAGATAATTAACTATTTAACAGGCTGTAACATTTTAGAAACTTCTAGGTATTTACTTTTGCAGAATATATGTACATAAACCTAATAGAGCTCTATAGTAGCCTTTTCTGATTTATTTATTTATTTTCTTTGGAAGATTTACGGCTAAACAAAACAGACTAAGAAATTGAAAATATATTATGTACTCAATTATGACGCGACGACACGGTTGGCGCAGTGGCTGAGCGATCGACCTCTGCGCTGCGTGTCGCGGGTTCGATTCCCGCACGGACCAAATATTTGTATTGCCTACAGATAGTTGTTCCGGGTCTGGCTGTTTGTGTATATGAGTTTAAATGTTTGTAAGCGCACCCACGATACAGGAGTAATTCCTAGTGTGGGGCAAAGTTAAAAAAAATAAAATATATATATTTAACTTTGGGCTGATTTTTCTAACGCCCGACTATTTTATCTGAGGGTTAATTTTTAATTTTTGACAGTTCTTCCATACATACAACATACATACAGACATCAATTTTATTCCACGAATAAAAATTATCTGTCGACTGAAAAATCAGCCCTTAAAATACAGCTATTTCTAGTTAGAAAACTAGCTTATTTATAAAAGGTCTCGGTAAGTAAGTATGTTAAAACCGCTTAATTATACTTATTAAGAGCATGCCGCTGATGTCTGTGACAATTAATATCTGTAGTTAGAGTTTTCTAACAGGCTACTGAAGCCATCATTCAGGAGGAAAATTTTCAGCTACGATCTCAATGAGCTTCAAAAAGTCTCAACAATAGCTGTACAGTCTACAAAAGAGATAAGTATGTAGGTTCGTCGGATATAGTTGAACTTTGGTAAGAAACGGATTGATGTTTTCGTATAAAATTTTATTTAATTAATAGAAAACAAACAGTTCATTTATCAAACTAAATTCCATTCGGAAACATCCATCGGTTTCTTACTAAACTTCAACTGTATCCGACGACCCTGCATACTTATCTCTTTTGTTGACTGTTAGGTACAGTCAACAAAAAAGATAAGTATGCAGGTACCAAATGGTAACAAAATAAAACAAAAGTAAAGTACATAAGTATAATAACAATTTATTTTAATTTATTCCTAAGGGCCGATTTCTTTGATCCGTAGTTAAACTCAACCAATTGTTAAAAATAGTAAGTAATGGTTAAATTATTGCTAAATGTGTTTTTTGATAAATTTTTAGTTTATCTGATGGTTATTTTTTTAACTAATATTTAATTATTTGATCATTAGCAATGATATTACTTTTTTAACTAATAGTTAATTATTTGACCATTAGCAATGATATTATATCATTAGATAAACTAAAACTTGATCAAAAACCACATTTTGCTAAAAATTAACCATTACTTACTATTTTTAACAATTGAGTTTAACTACGGATCAAAAAATCGGTACCTTTGTAAGTACATGTTTTCTGAGACATTACGTACATCTTGATTGTCATCAAAAGCTTTCAAGTGCATTTGTAATATGCTTTGGTATTTTACCCACTTCAATGAGGAAATGTTAAGTGCGCATAAATCAGGTGAAACATACGTAAGTACTTTTCAATAACCACGTGGTTGTTAAACACCTGTATGTTTAACAACCACGGGGTGCAAGCAAAATTAGCTAAACAGTCTGTTTTGTTTAGCTGATTTTGTAAGAGTGTTACAAAAGTTGAAACAGCAAAATTCAGGAGAACCCAGAACCAGAACTGTAGGTATTTTATCCAGATCCGTGAATGATGATGGTTATGATTCAGAGCTTACTCGATGATATATTTAGTGTGCTTTTAAAAATATACCTACTCTCTATGAGTTACATTAAATAGATCACCCAATACGAACAACATTCATCTATATTCTTAAGTACTCGTATTGGCCATCGGAAAAAGCGCAAGTACACTTTACATACCTAACGTACGAAATTCTTTATAATTCTTAAACAACTTATTTCTTACTATGAGCTAGCACCAGACAACAAACTGCTATCAGTGGCGGAAGGCTACGAACAGCCACTGTGCCATAGTCGGAACCACCACAAGTCCCCCAAATCACCCAAAACCAACCTCTCAAATGAAATGACATGCAAAGTATGTGAAATTCTGTGATGTTTTACCAGTGTTTTATTATCCAAGCACTTGTAGACAATGACATAGAGTCCGTCTCACGAAAGAAGTACTGCAGACGCGGCATGACAGGCACGCGACAGCCTTAAAAAACTTTTATTTCGGACAACAGTGATCTATATTTTGTTAGTATTACAAGCAGCTTATATTCTAGAGTACATTGATATCAAAATAGTACCTATAATTAAAACAAAGGATGACCAGGCAGGAAAATAATTATATTTCCTACCTAATCACCCTCCGCACAAAATGCCCAATATTTGGAGTATAGCTCTCCGCCACAGCTCTCAGGATATAGTTGCGACTACTCCGCACTCTGCACAGCAGCGAAGCAATTTTTTTGCGTATAATGGCTTGAAAGCCGTCTGTGTGGGCCTCGGCAAACATTTTTGAGCTACAGAAATGGCGCAACAACATCCTGAAAGCATTATTATATTATATGCGCAGAACATCCAGCGATCTCTCAGTGTAGTTGAAGCATAGATTGCTCAAATCGTTATTTATCTCGACATCATATTACAGGCACTGGTGAATAAAATACACACAATTAAGTAGAATAAGGTGTCTACCATCGGGACACCCAGATCTTACACAGTGGTTCTCAACAGACCAGGAGACTCAATAAACTTCGAGGTGGGCTGGTTGGAATAACCACCAACGACCGCCATGGCCCACGCACAATGGTCCACTTGAAGGACTAAGTGCGGAAACCAAACCCGTACGAGTAACATAGAACATAGATGTCTGAGACAGGGAGGTTGTTGCAGGAATGCTAACTACATATATAACAATAATTAGTTCAACTTATTGTCGCGAGACTTCTTTCGTGAGACGGACTTAAAAGAGTCAAAGTTACACAATATTTGTATTGGTCGAGAGTCTACCGTGTAAAATGTCCTCTATTGAAAGAATTAGCATTTATTCAAACTATCAAACGTTATATTTTAGTGCATATTTTTAGATAGGTATGTTAACTCAAGAACTTTTGCAAAAATGCATGGCATGGAATGTCAGTGTAGGAGCACATTGACTACCCACGTGGCGTCTACACTCGTGATCAAAGTGGGATCTAATTTCTGCTAGTTCTTTATAATATTCTTTATAGTAGTTTGAAGTTTCCAATAAATTAAATAGGTAAGGACTATTATTATTAATAGGTCCTATAAATACGTTTGAAAGTCACGTGAATACTTACAATACGTAAAAAATTGGTGAATGAGAATATTCGGAGTTATCCTTTACCGACTCGTCTGACTGTGGAGTTTCTAGCTATCCTTTAGTGGATAGGCAGAGTTGTGAAGTGATTCGACCGTGGAACCGACATGATTATAACAAATATTCATACACAGTTTTCAGGAATAAATCCTGAAAGCTTTCACATTTCAGGACAAGTACATTCCTTATTACAGGGCACAATTCCAATCTCGGAACAGATTTTCTTATACGCACTAAGCGTATGGGAAACCCAAGTAAAAATGCCTGGGAATCGAACCCACCATCTCACGGTCGGTTAATGCGTAAGTGTTAAATAACCTCCTTGGAAGTAAGACCTGGGGTTATTACTTTTGGTAAGGTAGATATTATGCCATTTAACAACAAGACAACATTATAGGCTATTACCACCAATCAACATTATATACAGTGGCCTGCAAAAGTTAGTTGACCTTTTTTCAGTTCAGCTGTGACACACCACATTATGATCTAAAATTCTAGTGATCCAAATGCTTACACTGCTATAATGAATTAAATCATAATGAGCCATCACAGCTGCTGTATGTGTGTTTACAGCCAGTGTAGCGGATCTATGTTTTCTATGTACCTATAGTTTTCAGTCTAAACATATAATCGTAGATAATTTCTAGCTGCATATGACATAAAACAATCGTCTCCATCGTAATAAGAATGATATATAACAAAATATTTATATCATACCAAGTCGCAATATTTGTAAAGCAATTATTATTTGCAAATAAAAAAATCAAATTTGAGCTCCATAACTTTTGAGTTCCACTGCACAATTTACTGACTGAACAGGTCCACTCAATCTGTGTGGTTCTTTGCTCAAAAGACCATCTCAGACTCGATCTACATGGTCTGACCCAGATTATGTCTGGACTTTAAAAGAGACTGTGTGACCTCTGAGTTTGTGTCGGCCTTTCTTCTCTGAGTAGTCAGATAGGAAACGCCGACCTCATCCAGTATTTAAAATATGATTGACATGCAAAAGTGTTTGTACAAACCTATATACAGAGAATAAATCATTTATCAAAACCTACCTTTAAAAATATATTCGAATTGTTACATTTATTCATATTCAGTCTTGGACAAACTTACATTTGATAGCTACTTCTAGTTTTAATAGTTCTTTAAGGATTTATTGTTTATTCAAAATCTATATTAACGTTAACGTACATAAAGTCTGCCAATCTGCATTACAGTTTGCAGTCGTTTCACCTAACAATAGATTACAAATTAATAATTTAGAAAATTGAGTTCTTTGCTTGTGTAAATAACTTAATTATGCTGAGGGCTGATTTTTCAATCATTATACAACTTTAATCGAGGAATAATTTTAAAATTTTGACAGTTATTTCATAAAAAAACTGTCAAAAGGCAAATTTTATTCCTCGAATAAAAATTATCTGTCGATTGAAAAATAAGCCCTTAAGTAAATAAAAAATAATAGATTTAGAGTTGAGATAAACATCTTACATTTCAGAAAACTAGACATTATCGCCAACATTATGCTTTCGGCATTGCCAATGTTTTTCAGGCAATATGCGTATCGACGTGTGTGACAACTTCACAAGACACAGTCATGATTAATTTCGCATGTAAAGCCAATAAGTATACGCATAAAAGCGTGAAAGACGCTTTCGCTAATGACTTAATTCCCAGACAATGTTTTTTTCAAGGAGATATTTGAAACGAAGGTAAAAATATATTATTTTTCATTTTCCCACGTAAAGAATCCGTTTTTTTCGCGTGGGCTACGGCGACAATGATAACTCAGCGGGTTCTCATCTCAATGGCGTCAGCGCGAGTGGGCGGCGCCTGCGCTGTGTCGGCGTAGCGCCCGCCTACGAACTGCATTAGTGCCTTATACGGACGTCGGAGGAAATTTTTCTGCTCAGCTTTTGTTGAAAGCTTTGTTCGATTTTTTATTTTATAATGATACTCTTTTATGTGTCCTATACTATAGGTAGTACGTACGGCTCCGAGGCTTAATAGCAGAAGCGCTAAATACCAGATTCGCAAATTAACCTATGTATGTTGATTATCATGATGAGCTTCCGTAGGTATTGTTTACGATTAAACGTTAGATGTAAAATTATGTTGAAATATTATTTTAAATGCTTGATTATCTTTTACTCCCGCAGAAAACTTTATTTCATTTTATTCTATGTTATTTTTTCTTTTAAAGTTTTCCTTTTCATCGAAAACTTTTGCTTGATGCTCAGTATCTTTTGCTTGATGATTTCTCAGTAGCTTTTTTTAATTATTAGGTAGGTAAGTACATATAGACAATACAAACAACAACGACGAAGATAAGAAAACATAATCAATATAATATTATCTGTTTTCTTAAAAAAGCTCGATCATCTGGTAAGAAAGGTTTGTTCTACGGGTGCTTTTTATAAGAAAACTCTGGTCCAACTGTATAAAAATGGTTTATAATAAAATAACGCTATTTTATAATTTAATGGACAGAACAGTTAAACTGCCGTTTATTTTGCTCCGTGTTTGTAATGTTTATGTCCAGGTTTTTTATTCCGTTATGATTAGAAATGAATAGCACTGATGACTTAGCATGTCTTAAAAAAAATATGTATGAATGGCTGAAGTTTCGCAATTTAAAATAAGGAAAAAAATGAAAACAAAATAAGTAGGTATTTCAAACATTAGATTATCGTGGTTGTCTATTATTTCAGCCAATACGTGATCGTATTGGCTGAAATAATGGAATAATTAAAAATTCTTCTTGCTTGAATCAATATTAAGTTTGTTTTGTCAATAATCATAAAAAACAAAAAACATAATATTGGATGAGCTTTTACTGACTATTTACTGTAAACGTTTAAAGTAAATGAAAATACGAGAAATCTCATCCATAAAATAAAGAATAATTACAATATTTTATCAAATCATACAAATATTCTCAATAACTTTACACAAAGGCTGTTGAGTCAGATGGCTATTTCGTATCGACTGCTCATCGGGTGGCGAGCGCTGCGCACGAGTTTTCCAGAAGGGCGCATCATAAGCGTGCTATAAATACGTGGACTCAGCTTTCAGGAGTTCAGTCTAGCCGTGCCTTCCTCAGCGCACTAACTCCTCATCTCCGCAGCAACACACATACTACACACACCATGTCTCTGGAACGTCAAGTCCGCGCTAAGGTCAGAAAAACATTTTAAATATTCCCATTTTACTCTCTCATGTTTTTGTCCCATTAAAATGTCAAGCACCCAGTAAATTAAAAATATTGAGTAAATTCAACAAATATCAATAAAATATGAATATGTAAATCGCAAACTGTTCACAAATAACTTTTACATAAAAAAATAAATTGGTACAGATTTTTTTCATAGGTTTGCCTACTTACTTTTTTCATTAAGTAACTTTTTTTTACGATTCTTATAAAACAGAACTTCTTGTGATTTTGAGACTATTTCAATATTTATATTTAGTATGACTGACATGTAAGAAACAAGATCTTCAAAAGCTTTTTGGAAATTCCATAAAATAACTTTTTTTATTTAATATACTTAGATCAGTAATTCCATTTAAAAAATTGCAATGACTAAAAAACGTTTATTTATATCAACAGTTGGCTTCCAAGCGTAGCCCCGAGCAGGAGAAGGAAGCCCAGGAGTGGATCGAAGCCATCCTTGGCGCCAAGTTCCCCCCTGGTGAAGCTTTCGAGGATGTTATCAAGGATGGCACCGTCCTCTGCCAGCTCATCAACAAGATCAAGCCCGGCTCCATTCCTAAGATCAACACCTCCGGTGGACAGTTCAAGATGATGGAGAACATTACCAAGTAAGTCCTAAACTAAAAAAAAACAAAAAAAAAGTATGTGCAATTTTTACATCCAATGCAGTAGATTCATTAGAGTCAAAGTTCTTCTATACTGTATTTTGACTATTAGTTACTGGCAGAACGCTTAAAAAAATCATGAAGATGTCTACACTTATATTTGTAGAAAGCGTAGACAACGGGATTAGTTAGTGATCTGCAAGTATCTATCGACAAGAGTTTAACAAACGCCGTAAACAAAATTGATACGATATTATCGCTGATCCTTGTAAGCAAAAAAACTGACAAATTTGTGACAAATTCGTCTAAGAACAAATGTACACAGTTATGCAATAAACATCTTTTTCTTGTTTAGCTTCCAGGCGGCCTTAAAAGCGTACGGTGTGCAAGACATCGACGTGTTCCAGACCGTCGACCTGTGGGAGAAGAAGGACATCGCCCAGGTCACCAACACACTGTTCGCTCTCGGCCGTGAGGTGAGCATTCCTCAATGTATTATTTATAATTACCTATAATAATGCCAAACACGCCATCATTATACCTCGCAACAAGCAGCATAAATTTGGCCTCTTAATTTTGCATACCACTCAAATTTACGAGTTTCGTAATATAAGACATGGTATTACGCAATCGATTTTATAATCTTGTAAGCATCCAGATCCATTTATCGCACCCAATTTAACATCGCAATAACGTATACTTTTATCCTATATACACATCATTTATTATAAACAAGCGCGATCGGTGGAAAAGAATATAGAATTCACCAAGTATTGGATTAAATAATGTGTTCACAGATTGTTTGGTTTAAGATACGTTTAGAATTTAAGGAGTTGGTGCTGTGCCAAGTTCAACCAAATTTTACGAGCGTCTTGCAACATTACCTCAGTTTTCATAAATATCCAAGGTCGCTTTGTTTAGTTGAGGCCGAGTGGGCAATATTGGAATCTTATACGTCTACAGGTGTTTTTCTAAAGCGTAGCTTTAAACCGTTCAACGTTGGGTATAGAGAGTTACAATATGAAATGGAAATGGGACATTGCATTCTTTATTAAGCATATGATTTTGTTTTGTCTGCAGACCTACAGGCACGCTGAGTTCACCGGCCCCAACCTAGGACCCAGACCCTCTGAAGAGTGCAAACGTGACTTCTCCGACGAGGTCCTGAACGCTGGAAAGACCGTGATCGGTCTCCAGGCTGGCTCTAACAAGGGCGCCACCCAGGCAGGCTCCAACATGGGCGCCGGCCGCAAGATCCTGCTCGGCAAGTGAGCACCTCGCCTTCATCCAGTGATATTATTTAATAAGATAATTATTTTTGTACAAAACTGAGATGAATGGACGCTAATGTGAGACTGTTAGCCTTATGAATATCTAGTCAAGCGTGATATGGAATTTTATCTTCTGTAATTTAGCAATGTTAGTACCTTGCAATCTGTTGCAATTGGTTCATGAAATACACTCCATGTAGCGCCAAAATGATTTTGTACATAAGTGCCTAGTATTAAGATAAAATTATTTATTTCCATTTTATTATATGGTTTTATAATAAAATACAAAACAAACTATTTATTTGTATTTACCTACATACATAGAAAATATCTAGGCGAATCACACATACCTAAACATACACGATAATTGGGTTTACACTTCACATCGAGTTTGTATTCAACACTGATGACACCATCACTTAAATATGCACCGCCTTGAAATACAAGTAAATAAAATTCATGGCAATACATAATGGATTCATGATAAAGTCTGTTTATAAGTATTTCAAAGCGGTTATCCGGAAAATCATTGATTCAACGAACGGAATACAAAAAAAGTAGTTACAGTAATTTTCAAAACACAATAATCTTGAAGGTTTTGGTGTTATAACTTTTGAGAGCTGAAACACGAGCGCGCTCTATCTATTGATATTAAATAGTGCTGGAAATTGGTGTTGAGCTACGAGCATATAGCTCATCAAATTAAGTGTAATAAGAGACGATGAACTAAAAAGCTGAAGACGCTTACCAGAAAATCCTGAGTTCTTTTTTGAGGTGAGATTATAAATTCATTAATTCTTTGAACTGCTTAGAAGGAGTAACACAATTGATTTTCATGTTGGGTGTTGACAGATAGTTGAATGGAATCATCAAGTATGTCATTCATTGAAACATGAGGTTTATTGTAAAAAGTGGTTTCATGATGACATTGGAGATTCGCCAGGAATGTCAGCAGCTGCACACTTTGCATCATTAACTTTTATTAAATGTTTCTGTCACTTATGTTTCATTAGGAAAACTTTTAAGTGACCACGACCATTGTTTTGATAATCAGTAATTTGTTTTCTGTTTTTTCTACTTACATTGAACAATTACGGAATTGTCTATCAGTAAGTACCTTACGGATTGTACCTTAAACTAACTATTGATAGACACTGCTGAAACTATAGGTACCTGAAGGTCATTCCATATGGTCATTCCATAATTAAAAATGTTCAAAATCTAGTCGCAATCTTCTCCCAGCAACAAACAATGTCAATGAAAAAACTTGTCAAAAATGTTGGGAAATTAGAGGTATTTTTGACAGATTGAAACAAAGAGCAGACTGTGAACGTTCTTAAAATTACAAGAATTGCCCCTCTGGAATAGAAGAACTATATCATTAAAGAGAGCATCCTTTAACTTTCAGTATGGTTATAGGGGAGACCGGGGTTCAAAGCGCCGGGGGTAAGTTGTTCCGACACGAATAACTCCTCTAAGAAAAGAGGTAGCAGTAAATCTGAAACGCATCACTGAACGTAGTACCATCGCGCTGTTCCGGCAGCCATTTCAGTGACGGTGTAAAGACGTTTTATGTAGTTTGGTTTTCGCTTGGTGGTACATATTTGTTACTTATGTAAATTATTCCATTCTGTTGGTGTTGGGGAAACTTTAGGCATTTTTTTTAATCGAGACTGAGGCATTGTTAAAAAAAATAGGGGCTCATGGCTAAATTAGAATTAATTTAGTTAATTAATTAGAATCAATATTATAATATGTAAGTATTATGTACAATTTGCAGTGCCCTCAGGGTGCATGTTTTCGGGCCTGCGGGCGGAGAGCAATGGGTAGCTCGCCGTCCGATCAGGATCAGGCCCGTGCCGGACGGCGTGTTTGTGTTCCACGCGCGCCTCAAAGAGATGTCAGCGTAGTTGACGGGGCCCGACAGGGCCGAAGCCTGCCGGGGTAGCGGGATCGTCCGAAAGGGTTACCGCTGCCCTGGTACATAAAGGGCTAAGGAAGGAACATGGGTGGGTTTTAGTCAGTAAGAGTCTGACACTCCCTTCTGCTCCACCCAGAGCAGGAGGGGTCATTTGACGATTTCCCATCCCGAAAAAAAAAAAAAAAAAGGGTGCATGTTTTTAACACTGTGTCACACAGCCAGTCTTTTACACCAGTGTTTTACACACTCACTAACCAGTGTTTTAAATGATAATAGCCGCACAGGTCGATCTAAGGTTAACCTACGCTTGCCGCGGTCGGTTCGTGTATGGGGTGACCATGCATTACATATCGAGACCCTGCTGTGCCTAGAAAAGCACGATAAGCCGTTGGTCCCGGCTGTCAATCGTAGGTCTGTGACTGTCGCTACGGGTAGTCAAAAGCCCGAAAGTCTCACAACCAGTCTTACCAAGGGGGATAGGCAGCTGCTCCATGTAAAATACTAGTTGAATCAAACACATTAATTACGTAATGGCCGTTTACGTGTAGTTTTAAAATGGTTACAAAACAGTATTCAGCGTAGTTGGGAAAAGGCTAGGTAGATGATGATTATTGGTAATTTGTTACTCGTACTTGTATTTTTTGCGTGTGGCAGTTCCGCTGGTTTGGAATTGGTTGTGCCGTGAAATATTTAATAAAGTAAATAAATAAATTTTGACTTGAATTATTTTACAATAAGAACAGAAACAAAAGGAAACCCGAACGGGGCTAGAACTCAGTTGAACTGCGGCAGCGGATAGCTGATGTCTTCAAAGATGGTAGAAACCTTAAAACAGAAGCTCGGGATACATGTATCCCGAGCTACTGTTTTAAGGTTTATAAGTACTTACATACACACTTGTTTGAAACAGTAATACTATGTTCTGTTTTTTATTAATTTTATTGCAAATTGGGACAAGTCATGCGAAAGCGATGGCTCATCCATCTATGATGGACCGAGCAAGGTCAGAAGAAAAATTAATAAATCAGACATGAATAGGTAGATATTTTTGCTTTAATTTATAAATCTATTTTCAGTCACTGCATAACTAATTATCACATTTGCTACCGGAACATCTTGTCTCAACGATGGAACAACCAACCCCATGATGGGGTGGGTTGTACCTTGTCGATTTTTCCCCAAAAAATAAAACTCTGGCCAAGAAGTTAACTCACTCAAATATGGCCATTAAGTTTAGAACTAGAATACATTCTGCCTCTACATATTCGAAAGTCTTGGAGATGAGGTTTTGTTTAAATGGTTTTTTTACGTGTTCGTGTGTGTGTGTCGATACTTTGCACCCCGGCTTCGCTCCGCTCCGCTCCGCTACCTATTTAGGTACCTACTTCCTGGTACGAAAGCTGTCAGATCGAAATATGCATTTTATAGAGCGCTTCCATTCCGTTTGTTTACCATCTAGGAATACAATGTGTAACAAAAAGTGATAAAAACCCTGTCCGATCCGAAAGGGGCACACACGTACTGAAATAACATTCTCTAAAAGTAATGAAAAATCTGATAACTATTGTAAATAAAAAAATATTGAATCGCTGAATGCATGGGCATTTCCTTGGCCGCCTCAGCCATTATGGCCAGGGAAGTAAAGGAACACTCCATGCGCATACTCTCAGACAGCATGGCTGTTCTGCAAGCGCTGAACAGCAATACAATTGATTCTGGGCTAATATACGAGTGCCACCTGCGCCTCAACCAGGTAGGTAGCCTCAATAACATAACCATTCAATGGATCAAAGGACACAGCGGTTTGCTAGGTAACGATGCAGCCGATGAACTTGCCAGAAGGGGATCGAGCATGGCACCAGTGGGACCTGAGCCCATCGCGCCACTTCCACTTCGGATACATACGTACTCTGGTAAGAAAACGCACCAGAGACCTACACGACAAACTTTGGACGGAGCTAGGCGATTGTAGGCAGGCCAAGGAAGCACTTCCCAAAATTAATGGCCGCCTCACGGAACAGGTTCTCCGTCTAAATAAACTAAAGCTGCGTACAGTTACTGCAGCATTAACTGGCCATGGGTCATTTAACAAACACCTCTATGTCATAGCAGTAACAGACAGTCCGCTGTGCAGGGCCTGCATGGAGGAGGACGAGACAGCGGCGCATGTGCTGCTAAACTGCCCGGTGGTCGCCACGTACAGGGCAAAGTACTTCGGTAACCCAGGTACCCTACGAGAGACGGTCAGTAACATCAAGGCGTTGCTGGCCTTCCTTGAGGAGCTGGGGTGGATCGAATAATCGATTTTCCCACCCTTACGCAAAATACGCGCATTGTCGTGGAGTTGCGGACACCAGCCCGCTGTACCTATGGTGTGCTGTTTTAATACTAAGTGCATTATCAAAAGCTGATGAACTATCAGTACGTTGCAGGAAAAGAAAGAGAGTAATTGTTTTTATAGAGAGTTGCAAAGTCAAGAAAATGAATTGTTAAGAAAATTTACCACCAACTTAATTTGATCATAATTATATTCCAATCACAAATTCATACTTTGACAGTTATATAAAATGATTATAACACGGCAAACTGACGTAGGGTGTCAATTTGTTTAATAATTAATGTTCCTGACTGTACACAAAGCCCGCCGTTTTGAAATTAAATAAATATCGCTCTCTAACGTGTTCAGTGCTGCCATCTGTTTTGAAATGTGGGCACTATTCCAGTGAAACTTTTCAGCCCTTTTAATTTCTTTTCATGCATGGGAAAAATGTCTGGAAAATTACCTAAACCTTAACCTGCAGGCCAATTCTCGTAATTTAAAACGATCAAAATCTAGTCGCAGTCATCTCGGCGACAACCAAATGTCAAAAACTTGTCAAAATGTAGGGAAATTTGACGTATCTGTGACAGATTGAGACTGAGATCAGACTGTGAACGTTCTTAAATTTACCAGAATTGCCCCTCAGGCGTCGGAAAACACCATACAATGAATAATAAACAACAATAAGTTACTAAGGTTAGTATCACAGTCGACAGCGCCCTCCAAAAGTTAGTTGACGTTTTTCCACCTCAGCTATAAAGCCACATTCATCATCTGCCTAGCCTTTTCCCAACTATGTTGGGTTCGTCTTCCAGTCAAATCTGATGTCATGCCATGTTTGTCGAAGGACCCATGGCCGGTGGAGCAGATGAGTCCTGGTGTGGAGACCGCGTATCGGCAAGCGTAGTGTGGGCCGCCCCCCAGCTAGATGGACGGGCGACCTAAAGAAGGTAGCTTGGACAGACTGGATGCAAGGCGGACGACAGGGTGTTGTGGCTCAGCCTGGGAGAAGCCTACGTCCAGCAGTGGAGTGCAATAAGCTGAGTTGAAGCATGTTCTATGGGTAAATATGCAGGTACGAGTAGGTTCCCTCAAGAATTTAATTTTCATTTCGATTGAAAAGGCTTTGGTGAAGTCTTTGTGGGGGTTCAGAAAGCAGTTTTGAAAAGGTTTGCAAAAAAGCTTTGCGATAGTTTTTTAATCAGAACCGATTATAGTACTTAAAATAACTTAACTTTTGAAGAATAGAGACAAAGCTTCAATAATCCAAGCTGCAGTAGGTACCAGATAGTAGGTACCTAGGTAGAGGTTATAGCCTATTTGGTGCTTACATGCAACCTCCGCGAGTCCGTTATAAACAGATGGCATAAATACGAGACAAACATTAATTTATATAAAGATTAAGAGAAAAAAAAAAAAAATAGAACCATCTTCTAGGGATAATATTATTGAAGTAATATGACAAACTGTGGTTTAATTTTCTCGTCCCAGTACTGACAGCGCGTAAAGCTCTCACAGTACCTACTGTAGATATTTCTTCAAATTTTACAGGAAAGTCACTAAGCATTTCGTTTTTATTGCTAAGTACTTAAAATCGGAACTCGTGATTTCGTGAATAAAATGATTTTCCTTCAATATAATGGCACTTGGCTTGAGACTGGTTTCTAATAAAATACGCTAGTTGTCTACGTGTCATTGACCCCGTCAGCCATTTGGCTATCGCACTATTTTCTTTGTTTAATCTAAGATTTGCTGTGAATTGACGTTTGTGACGAACTATTCAAGAAATTACAAAAAAAGTGTGTGACTAGAAAACTGTGTTCAGTTAATAGTGGGCAATGAAAGTATTTCATTATTATTATTTGTGTATTTAGTGGGATGAAGAAAATGATGCATTTAACAAGGAGAGATAAAAAGGTGAAGTAGTTTTTCTAAGTGCTATAAAGTATCGTTTTTGAGACGTAAATTATCGCACATGACTGTGTTCATATCACCCTGTTAACTTCACCAGGATTTTTGTATAAAGAAAGTAATCAACGAGGTTTACTCGGAAAAAGCTAATTATGTAGGTAGATACATAGATAAATAATTATTATGCAAAAAAAATTAAAGTATTTTTAGTGAGTTAAATACTCACTAAAAATACTTTACACCAAACATTAACTGCGCAAGAATTATAATATCATTAGTAGGTATTCCTATCGGTAGGTAACATAATTAATTGCCGAAATTAAAACCGAGTGCAAAATTAGAACGACGACCCAGTGAGCTAACTATGTAAAGACATGTTGCGTCGTTACATTAACGACTAACGCCGTTAAGACGAAAATAGTTCGCAGCGACGATGAACAGCGGCGGCGTCTGGCGGCCGTGTGCAAAAACAGTGAAAGTAACGACTAACGAGAATAACGACCAACCAGCGTCGTAGCGGGTAACGAGGCCGAAACCTCAAAATAGGTTTGCATGGTTCTCGAATTCACCGTTCGTTTCAGCGAAGGCTCAGTCGGAGAGCGGCCGCGGAGCCTTTCGCACCGCTGTCCGCTGCTCCGGCACTAGATGGCGTCAATGTGCGTCTATAGAATCTTAGTTTCATTTAGTTTCGCCAGATGGAGCAACCAGCGTATAGAGCTCCGGCTTTCCATTTAGTTTACGTCCTTTTACGATAGATAGCGCTACGAGAAACTGAAAGACTGAAAATTGAATGGTGAGTAGAATTTACAGCATGCATATTTTACTGTTTGTTCTATATTTCCGCCATTTTGAGATTTGTGTGATCTAGTGCTAATTCCCTTGAAGTTTAAATATCGTGGTTTAGTATACTAAACCTTTTATAAAATACTTTTCTCTAAAATAGTAGGTAATGTACTTACGTGAGTACAAAATTGAGCCTATCATAAATAAGTTGTTAACTTCGACGCTCTGTTTTTATTATATGTCATACTAAGTAGGTACCTGGGACCTTAGAAATATCCAGGCCCTGTTAGGGTGTATTTCTGAGCGCACTAAATGCGTGGTGAATATATGTAGTACATACTTGTTACCGTAAGTAAACTGAAGGCCAATTCTCGTAATTTAAAACGTTCAAAATCTAGTCGCAGTCTTATCTCGGCGACAAACAAATGTCAAAAACCTGTCAAAGTGTAGGGAAATTAGAGGTATTTTTGACAGATTGAGACTGATGTCAGACCATGAACGTTCTTAAAATTACGAGAATTACCCCTCAAGTAACAATGGAAACTTCACCTTAATATTTTCTACTGGGTTATTATTTTATTTTATAAATACTGGGTAATGAGTTTCAAAACACAATATTTCTAAGAACTCCTTGTTCAATATTTTAGGTACCGTACCTACTTATTTTAAGTTGTGACGCTTCCAAGACAAAATGAATCTGTCATTTTCCTTGAAATCGTTAGTCATTTGTTTTCTAAACGCAGTCTTCTTAAATAGGCACCATGCGGCAAAGTGTTCAGCACGAACGCTCCACAGCTGGATAAAGGCATAGGTACTTATACTTACCTATCTATTTTATGTTCGATGCCTTTTCTTGCTTTCTTAGAAGTTTTTCTGCCATTTTCCGGTTATCACCTAAATGCCTACACTGTTTAGTGCGCTAAACAGTGTTACAATCTATATAAATAGGTAGAGTCTACAAGGAAAAGAGCAACAATGAATAATGTATAAAACAACACATGGTACATTTTCTGGTAAATCCAATACATTTGTCTCTTTCAGCACTGCTTTTGTTTTCATTTTAAATTATTTCTGGCTCCGATACAGCAAAATTTTGTTTGGTAGGTTAGGAGTATTCTGGGAACCGGTTGAGTAAGATGTTTATACCGGCGTTACTATAGATACCTACTTATAATATATACTTACACAAAACAATGATGTAGATATAACCAGCACTTCAGCTTTGGGGAACCACTCATCTTGGAACAAGGTTTTTTTTAAATACATTGAGCATAACATCACGCCCGTATTCCCCGAAGGCTGTGGAGCACCTATAAGCCACATTTCGCTAGTTATGTATAAGTCTCATGTAAAAGGGGGCGAGCCTATTTCCGTCAACAGGGCACAAATCCACACTCCAGGCTGCTGCTCTCCGATTACAATGCAATGAGTAGGATTTCCTTTCCATGTAAAATGTATATCTATGTAAATCTAGATTGCTATCTTTAGTATCTTATGATACGAGTATGGAATTCGATTCTAAAGAAAGTGCAATAGACTTATTAGTTAGGGTTAATTTACAGATAAGTAATATTAATTCTCACTAATGCATGTGAAGTAACATTATTTCATAGCTAGTCTTATTGATATATTCGAACAGTATCTACATGTAACAGATGTGGTTGGGTTCAAACAGTCATATGACTTACATGAGTTGTTGATTATGACGAGGAAACTTTAAAATATCAATTTACAACACCCTAATTGCGTAACACAGTTTCAATCCTCCTTGTTTGAATCCTTTTGAAGTATATTGCTGATCCATAGCTTCATATTTTCGAAAAAATTGTCGCCTTAACAACATAAATAAGTTAAATAACGCAATTAATGTGATGAACGGTCAAAGTGAAAGCCATTGCTACTGTTAGTGTGCTACGCAATTACTCCGCAGGATCAAGTAGAATGCAGTTTCATAAAAAAATATTAATCAATGCACACTTAAGTACATTTTTGATTAAATTAGAAAATTATGAGGTATTGGGTAATTTACTGTTACTTAACACTAACAGTGTTATAAACTTTGGCATGCGATTGACTACAGTACACTGAGTACATCAATAATGTAGTAGATTAAATAAGCAAAGACTTACTCATACATGTTATGAAAGTTATTTACATTTACGAATGGGTAAGAAAATAAAATAAAACAACGTTTTTCCACACTACCAAACTCCATATCCACCTTGAAAATATTATCAATATGTTCTTGAAAAATAAACTCATTTTATTTTATTGAAATTGGCATCCATTTCGCTTTGATGTGTCTTGTCCTGAACTAATTGCCAGAATTTTCTATTTCTACTAATAAGTAGGTATTTATAAACCGAAAATAAAATAATAGTGGACCATAAATTATAAAATGTTTGTTGGCCAATTAGCAACATTTATCTACTGAAACAAATTTTAATTATGTAGGTACTTACTCGAGTTTATGTAGGTGACTATTTTGAGCAGTTACAAAGAAGAAATCAGTTTCAGTTTCATGCGAGTTTTAATGCATGTCTTACGCACTCTACCTGGCGGCCACAATGAAATCATCAGTACGAGTAGATAAGGTATTGTTGGCTTGGGTTCCTACGCAAATAGTTTAGCTATTTGTCTAATGGTTAAGTCAAATTTTGGATATGACGCACTCGGCAGGCATCCAGCTGCGTCACCAGGTGCTGTCAACGAACCCGTCTGCTCCCAGACTCTCGGTGAACCCAAGAACTTTCCATGACGGCGATCTGAAAGAAATCTATACCTACATTTCTAATATTATGTTATGATTACAACATCGGAAAATTCCGGGTGGATTGAGAGCCATTCCATTTTATTGCGCGGTCTACTTCGACTGAAATAGATGCTCGACCAAAACGGGAGAATAACAAGTTCGATAACATAATCCTGATTAGTAGGCGGCAGCGAGTGAGTTGAATTTCCCCATGCAACAGATGTGTGGTATAAATGATTTCTGATGCTTTTAGGATATTAATTTGTAAGTGTAATTCTTTAGGATGGGCGTAGGGAATAAGCCGAGTATGTATTAAGAGTTAAAGGCCAAAGTTGTGTTAGTGTAAAGTTCTAAAACGAAGATTAATTATATTAGCCGGTATTCTTACCGAATTACGCGATGTGTTCTATAATTTTGATTTTCCGAGAAGCGATCGGACTCCAGCGGCGAGCCACCGCCCGTGCGTTCTCTCGACCGAAATAGAGTCGGTCGGCAGGCGCGTCTATGCTGCGTCCGCGCACAGCTTTTCAGACGATACAGGAAACCAACTTTTTCTTTTCTTTTCTTACTCCAATTCTAACAGAAGATTCTGAAAGTCGGCTAATGCTCCCCTATTATGTTACCAAATTCCCGCAAAATAAAACAAAGGTAATTTTCGCCTCACCATATTAATTGAAACCATAAATAACATTAGAAACTAATCCCTAATGCACATTAAAATAAACTGGGAATCTTATGTTGCAACAGTCAGGAAATGTTTGTTGCGGAAAATTCTATTTTAGTAGATGAGTAGACAAAAATAGCTGTTTTATTAGTTGTAAATTTCACTAGCCGCGCATAGCAACGTCGCGCGTCGCCACACAAAGGGAATTATTGAGGTGGGCTTCTGTTAGCTTGTTACATGAATTTATGTGTTTACAAACTGATAAATTAAGCATTAAGGACTCAACGCTGTTCCGCAATCACATTATAAGTCCAAATTAATTGAAGTTGTCAATGGATCCGTTTATTAATAAATACACAATCGTGCAAAATAGACAGCTATCGGTTTACTGAAAATGTTTTATTCAAAATGCTGAATCCTATTTAGTTGACCTGTGTTTTTCTAACAACTTTATGTTTTAATAAATTGAGAGTTTCACCTTGAGGTATTAGAAAAGATGATGCTATCGAATACATCTTATCATATAATGCGGTGTATATAAATAAAAAGTAATTTAAAAGTTTGTGCGACATTTTCACGTGCCAACTACATACGATACTCTTAGACTAGGTGGGAAGTGCATTTTTTTTAGATATAATTAATTTGTTGTTTGATCTTGAAAAAAGTGTACGAGTATGTGATGTAATGCCTTTTTATTTGGAGCACTGCATCTGCCAACTAGGTTATTATTCTAGTACGCTGAAAGAAATTTATGCGTCCACGCATAATAAATTACAGTTTCAGTTTTGAAAAAGAGAGCTGGCACTAGTATATGCAAATATTATTAAAGAGAGCTGGCACTAGTATATGCAAATATTATTAAAGAGAGCTGGCACTAGTATATGCAAATATTATTAAAGAGAGCTGGCACTAGTATATGCAAATATTATTAAAGAGAGCTGGCACTAGTATATGCAAATATTATTAAAGAGAGCTGGCACTAGTATATGCAAATATTATTAAACTTTAAACATAATATTGTTACTTAGCGATAGTTTACCAAACACATAAGCATAAGTGATATATGAAATTAGAAAAATAATAAAATAACGAAGTACGTGTTGCTTTAATTTTTAATGAAAATTCTGAAGTGGATTTATGCTTACCTACTGATTAATATCACAAAACACAATCCCTGTCTGTGACAACTCTTTGATCAGTTCTCACTGATATATTTTTACGTAAAAAAAAAAAATCGGTAGGGATAGGCCTAGCCGTCGTCAGGCATAGGCGTCAGTCGAGGAATTGACAGATTTGCTAGATACTTGCCAAATGACCAGTACCTAGTCTACACTAACACGTGTTCCATGTGCAGGTTCATGAACTCATGTCCATCAAATGCTATCAATGTTTCATCTAAGGAACTACTGCATCTTGCAATAAGCACTAACTTGCTAACGTAACCAAGTAGCCGCCTTTGAAGTTATTTACAAACCGCGCCACCAATCTGTCTGTGTATGCTTTTAAATATAGCAAGTACTCGGTAACAACTAATGGACTATTAATATAGTCGTACCTAAATACAAAATAACTCTCGGTCTAGATAAGAATGATGAGACAAGAAACAGCCAAATGTTGCGTGCAACTGAAAAACAAACAGCAACTCCGAATGAAAGTGAAAATACTTACTTGACAATGTAATTAATTCGTTGTTTACTGTTCTACACGATTTATTGACCAAGAATTTGTTTTCAGACATTTAATTGTTTTCAACTATTGTTTATGTTTACTGTAAACTGTAAATATTCTAGGTACAGTACCTACTGTACCAAAAAAAACAAGAAACCAAATAAACCTAGTCGTACAAGTACCTACTTGTACGACTAGGTTTATTTGGCCAAAAGATTAACTTTTAGTGAATTGTGCCATATTGATTTATCAAAACAATTAAAGCTTCCATTAGCTAGGAATGTGCAGAAATAAGAACATAAGCGCACAACGTATAACTATCGTCTTAGACGCGATCTCTCGCGCACAGGCAGACTGATTGTTAAGATTGTGTTTCAGCAGAAGTAACGTCTAAAACTGTTCGTACCTATGAAATTTTGCTCTTGCGTGGGAGTGCGGCTGCCCACGGCAGCAGCATGAGTAATGCTCGGTCGGCGATGACTTCTGTTTCATGAGTAACACACTCGCGAGGTGCTTGCGGGTTCCATTTTATTTTAGCGTCGCCCACACGCTCCATGGAGAGCTGAGAGCTGAGAGCCACCACACCTGCCACCGCCGATTGACTCATAAACACCTGAATGTTATACAATCCTGGATTCATAACATTCCTACTTACAAAAACTTTACTCCGCTAAAAAAAAATTGTTTTGAACAATAACATTGCTCATCGATAGATCTTGACATTTGTGTCAGAAAATGTAACAGGTGATAATCAAAAGGAAAGCTTATTGTTGTTACGAAAAAACCATATTATAGATAAATTTTCTTGGAATTTTCTCTTTTGGCGTCTGAGGTTAATTAGCGAACAGAGGTAGGTACATTGTGCAGTAACCTTTCCATTCAGTCCAGGTATTTGTAAGGCAATTAAGATCTGTCATTGTAAATATTATGAAGTAATTACTTTTGACAGGTGTTTAACTCACTCGATAAACCATGACGAGTCACAAAGGGGGTGCGATCGAGATACGGACATGTTTGAAAACGTGCCAACGTAAAATTTTCACGTAAGAAATTTTTCGGGGAGCATTTTTTTCATGGCCATAAAATTTATGTCGCTCGTGATAAAATTCAGTGCGAAAATAACGATGTTCTCAGACTTACGTTTAAAATATTAGATAACTCGCTACCTGCGTTAAAAGAACTGTGCCATCAGTTCTTTAAAATAAAATGTAGAAAATTCTGGCGCAGGCAGAAACAAAAAATATGATTTATGATATCCAGTCATAGAAATAATGAATACTTACACGTTAGATTAATAGAATAGCGTTACTCAGAGATCTCTTACATCATAAACTGGTATAATGCAACATATGGTCGATTGTAACGCACTGACCCCCACCGTCATATATATGGTCAGGACCAGTCAGGACCATGAACAAATCATTGTCAACTTCCTTAGTCGGAAGGTACCTACTGACTATCCATCTACTTATTCGTAGAAACAAACAAACAAAATGCTCGATTGTTTTTGGACGAGACAAACGGAACTTTTATATGTGTAGAATAAATGTCTATGTACCTACATAAATGCATTTACACCTCCACTCCTAGAGAGGGATAGGGAAGTTCAAATGGTAGAGCGACGCCAAGCAGAGAGCAAATAAGCAAGATATGGTGACTATTCTTGTAACTGTCATAACAAAGTGCCTGAATCTACTTGAAGATTATCAGATATTCTTTAAGTCTATTTAGATTTTCAACTTGGCATTAAACAGCAAATAGGTTTGATGAAAGAGCTCTACCTACATTTCCGTAATAAATTACTGTATCGTAAATAAGGCATTTTCAAGGTTCAGTAAAATCAATTGATGTATCTTAACGACGATTAATCAATACGAGTACACCTAAATCATTCTGATTTGTTATTATATTAATTCATGACACCTTGCAATAGCTTGCAGGGTTTCTGAGCAGCGGCGGATTTACTCATTTTCCAAGTAGGTAGAGGCTGTTAAATGGTTGCCACTCTTACCTCTACAATTCTTAGTTCCCAGTTTACATCCAACATTTTGGTTGAAATTGTACAAAACATAGTCTTTGGGTTATTTCTGAGCCAAGGAATGCTCAATCATGTACTTACGACTAATAAGGCGAGCTGCCGCCCTAGGCTCAAGCCTACTCAGCCTGCTGGTAAAGCCGCTACTGTTTCTGAGTGACTCTACAAATTATAATATGCATAGCTAAAATTGCCTAATACCTTTGTAGGTACCTACAATGTGTAGCGAAGCCTATTTTATAATTATATATTCCTTCACAGTTCACACACATGCTGTTTACCAAAAATATCAGGAAATTGAAGAGTTTGTTTATGTTTACCCAAATATGAATCTTGATGTGTTTCCAAATACGTCAATGGTCTCGCACACCGCCATGATCGATAGATATCCCCAATGATGTCATAATCTATAAACAATAGAATTATTCATTAACACGTGAGGATTAAATCATTGCACAGGAGTTTAATTTTGATCAAAGTTATATTTATGAAAAAATATTAATAGATGGGCAGGTGCGAGTGCAAGTTGGCAAGAGCAGTATTATGCCACAATGTGATACGGTACTGGACTAATTGTAAACATAATAAACAGTAGGTATATTTGTTGTTATTTCTGTCGCTATGAGTACGCGCTGAGGGTGCCACTGTGCACTGTGCACACTGTTCACCGTGCTCAGCGAGTCTCTCCACGATGTTCGTCCATCTGTTTACACTTCAATATCAGCACTTTGTTCGTTCGCGCGGCCCTCGCTCATTGCCGACGTTGTTATGGACAGATGTTGCTTGCCAAATTCATGATTCACATTTATATATTTATGTCCAATGATGCCCGATTCGGAATGTTTCTACGAGTTCATATATCATTGACATAGTAGCTGGTTTTTTTTGTCTGAATCTTTGTTATTCTAGACAGGTGTAATCAAGCGTATAATGGACACTCATTATTTTGTCGTAGAAACTTACGCCATCTCCAATTCGATTACCTAGTCATATAGGATAGTTCTTGTTAGTTTTGATTATCTGTTGACCTGTTTGGTCTGATGTTAGATTCTTAATTGTTGTACATGGATGCCATGAATAGTAAGAGAAACCCATAAGGTCTTATTACAAAATAAAGTCTCTACGAACGAATGAAAGAATGCCATTTTTGTTTCTTATCTGTGGATATTATTTGAACCATGGATCTTCTTTGGTACTAACAGATCCTCAGATAGTCTTCGTTTTGTAATCGGCACACGTTTTGATCCTGGTACTAATCTTAATACCGTCGCCGTAAGCATTTTTTTGTAATAAGACCGAATGTTTAAGTAAATCCTACTGATCTAACCAACGTAGCGATTGATTTGCGGTCAGTCGAATCGAGAGTTACTATGTAGTTGTAGTTAAAGTGCTTATAAACAATTATTATACAACTAACTGTTTACACTAGGTCACTAGGTAATAAACTAAATAACTAACTAACTATACAAATAAATACAAAAACAAAAGGACAGCTGAAGTACTTGTCCACATGGCTGTAATCCGGAAATGTATCCAGAAGACTGGCAGCATTACCACGTTGAATGGCAATGCTAATTCTCTGGGGAAAGAACGAGCAAGAGTTAGGTACTTCATGTAGAAGTGCAGAATTTCTGCGGTGTCTGGTTAAACGGTTTCCACTGAAAGCCAGCCCAAAAATAGAAGATGACGCTGACCAAGCTACATGGTTATTTTAATAAATCTCGATGGGCATTGTACGAGTATCGTGCTGGTCGCAAGATTCATAACAGAACTTTTCGGTTTATGTAAAATGCGTCTTGATTTTACTTGGTTGTAAATACCTGCACGCGTAGCATAGAAACGGGTTTTGTCGACGGAAGGATAGACAAAATTACAAAATTAATTAGTGTCCATTATACGATTTCTAAAGAAATCTGTCATTTTGTCTATTCTTCCGTCGACAAAGTCGGCGTAGCATGAGCACCATTGAAACGGGTGTTGTCGACGACAGATAGAATATAGAAAATGATAGATTTCTTTAGAAATCTGTCTACAATCTGTCATTTTGTCTATTCTTCCGTCGACAAAACCCGTTTCTATGGTGGTCATGCATGCTACACGTGCTGGAATAAATAGACAGTGTGGTGGTTGATTTTTGTTTATCTTAGGCCTGATTTTACCAACACCAGATAATTTATCCGAGGAATAATTTTGAATTTTTCAGTGCTTCCATACAAAAACAGTCAGATGTCAATTTTATTCCACGATTAAAAATTATCTGTCAATTGAAAATTAGGCCCTAAGGGCCGGTCTTTTGATCCGTAGTTATCTCAACCAATTGTTAAAAATAGTAACTAATCGTTAAATTGTTGCAAAATGTGTATTTTGATAAAGTTTTAGTTTATCTAATGGTTATTTTTTTAAACTAATAGTTAATTATTTGACCATTAGCAATGATATTATATCATAAGATAAACTAAAAATTTACCAAAAAACACATTTTGCAAAAAGTTAACCATTAGTTACTATTGCTAACAATTTGTTAAGTTTAATTACGGATCAAAAAACCGGCCCTAATATTTTTAATTGAAGTGTAGGTACTGCTTTTCATTAATAATGAATAAGAAACGACCGAGGTTAATATTGCAGGTACGGGTTAGGCAACCGGTTGGCAGGGTGGCACCCTGTCATAACTTGCTGCAATTAATCAACTATTAACTCAACACATACACTTATGCCAAACGTTATTTTAACTAGTGTTTCGGTCACTATATTTTAATCTCTGGTTATGGTTTATTACTTCGCCGGAAATAAAAAGTTTATGCGGAAGTATTTTCTTTTCATGAAAGCATATTTCACTAATCTGATTATTACCCGCCAACTTATAATTTACGATTACCTACCCACACTAGGTAGGTAGCTACGAAAATTTTCTAAAATTATGCACATGCATTGATATTATCAGTCAGCGGCATGCAATAGGCACAGTTCTAAATTAGTATAGCAATCTTATATTATATAAATGAAATTCTGTGGGCGAGTTAAGTTCATAAAATATACTTTATATCATAGTTACACAATATTTATTATAATACAACATGGAACTGAACATCGTAATTGGCAAATGATTTATCCGTAGCCAATAAACCTCTATTATTTACTTCGTGGTCTAGTCACCCCAGTGCACGTTTCGTCCAACGTCAGAAATCTGAAAATCTGTTAAACTGGCAAACCAAATCATTATCGTCATGTCCATGTCACTTAAGGTATGGGTAGTACAAGAATTATACACGGAGGTCGAATTGTGAATCAAACTATCAAATAGTCAGATTCAGGTGGTTTGAATTGTAATAGTAGGTAATACAATATTACCTTATTTCCCTATCCCCACAAGGTTGATCACCCTTGTGGGATACGTGTAGGATAAAGTTACATAGGTATTCACATATCCATAAAAATAACATCTAAACACACTCGCATAAATGGAAAACAGATTACATACCTACAGTACCTATGTACACAGATAGATCGATATACAAAAATAGTCCTCCAGTCCGTATTTCGGCCATGGCGGCGAACCACAAAGGAGACCAGCCTTACAAGTATGTGCGAAGACACAGATGCACTATCTCTTCCCTCACTCTCATAGTCCGATGAAACGGCACGTAATCCGACGCGACCGGAGAGAGATCAGGCGCAGGACCAACGGCATTACGTGCTTTCCAAGGCATGGGTGTATTACACCGCCAACTTCCAAACTCCGGACTGTTACTGAGAATTTCCTAATGTAATACCCAATAACCATGTCCGACCTGGGAATCGAATCCCGCACCCTAATTGCGTAACACACGATCAATCGGAATCTGAATCATTTTGAAGCAAATTGCTAATCCATTGCTTCATAAGTTCGAAAAATTTGTCTGTTCAACACGTAAATAACGCAATGAATGTTGTTGAACTGTCAAAATGAAACAGATTCCGATTGATCGTGTGTTACGCAATTAGGGTGCAGGACCCCACGCTCAGCAGTCGGGCTTGCAATCACTAGAGCAACGGAGCAGTTGGAGATCGATATCATATGCTGCAGTACGTACAGCATTTTGTTATCATAATAAAATTATGAGTATGTGTCTATCTTCTGCTCTTTAGGTACACGTGTTTCAAGTGATTCCACCAACGCAATGAATGCTGTTGGGCTGTTGTCCTTTGATATTTTGTCACCATGTATGACTAACGAGCATTTAATTTATAGGTACATAGATATGCGAGACTTTCTCTGACGATGAAAGCACTATGAGTGATTAATTACTGATTTATATATTTACGGATCAGATTTCAGACACCCATCTGAAATTTGACTCGTCATATTCTACCGTATAAGGAAGGTGTGCCAAGATCTATTTATTTTACTATGAGCAATGTTGGAAATGTATACGAAAACATATGTTCCCTTTGTAAATCACCAAAGATCATGTACTTTCTAGAAAAATCTATGGTGGTAGCATAATGATCCGCACAAGCTTGTCCTTACTTCTGAAAAATAAAATAAAAACCCTTTCTTTCAAACCACACAAGATTTGAAAGGAAGGGTCATAATTTATACCACTGTATGTAACCAGTTTGCCTGCTCATACCAGAAAACGATGACACAAAACCGATCTCAATAAAATCACTAGTGAATGGAGTCACTGAAATGTTTCTCCAATGAAATGTATAAAATTATTGAGTTTGTCTAATATAATTTGTAAATTATATATTAAGGTTATAAGGAAATATAAAAATAATTATTAATCATCATGGGTACGGCTACGTACATATTATGGGTTGGTACTGAAACTGAAAATAGGCCATTGAAGATTTTTTTGTAAATATAGGGGTGTTAATTACATGTCTATTTTTTATTATCCATGACATTGAGCATCGCTAGGATGTTGTAGCATGTCTAGGTACTCATGTAGTGCTGTTTATTTAGATATGTTTATATTTACATTATATACCATAAGGATAATTTATTTGTCAGTTTGACCAACAATGTTGACCGGCAAAATTTCTCACCCAAGCTACTTCTGCTAGTTTTGGTCAAATTTAGCAGATAGCATTAAAAATATTACCTAATTTATTTTGAGAAACTAGACACATACCAAGTTTTAGTTAGTAGATACCTTCGATAGTAAAAAAAGGTCAAGAACTTATAGGTTTTACTCAAAGTTTAATAGGTAGGTAATGAATAAACTTCATAGCAACGATTCAGAGCATATCTAACCTACTTCCACAGAATTTTCGTTGGAATCTGTTTAGAAAATATTAAAATACGCCTATATACCCACTACATACTACATTTTGTTTCGAAAATCAAGATCAAAAAGTCTATAGGGACCCAAAAGAGTGAAGAAGTAGGGTACCCGTACTTGAGGGTTGTGCGTGGGGCAGCTGAGGGTGTAGCGCAGGCGAAGGCGGCGCTCGCCCCCCCCACCCTACTGGGGCCGTGTGCAACTCGCGCATAGACTACGGTTGCCCGCGGCCCTCGCGCATCATTCGAACTTCGCGCACCGCAGTCTAGGCATCTTCGCCCTGAACTGTATACGCGTCCGGGAGCTTCATCCCGCAGCGACTTCTACGAACAGGTCCTTATACCAGTGAAAGTGACATTTAACCTAATCTTATTGCATAACCTAACCTAACCGCGAGTGAAACATAGTAGTCTTCTCTATGTGAAACTATTATTAGAGTTGCATCGGCACGCTCCAGCGACGTAACTTTACCTGAACGCCCCAAATTAGGAGCGCAGGCACATCGGCCCACGCGCCGCCCGCCCTACGTTCCATATTTTGCTACATTCTTTCAACCACGCGTTCGTTGCATTCGCAGGAAGCCGCCCGATATACGTGCTTGTTGAGCAATAAAGTGTCCGTTCAGATGAGATTGAAGTGGTGCAGGCGACTTGGACTCCGGCCAACGGCTGTTGCATTTAGAATAAAAGTTGACAACGTATCCGAATAATATTTAACGTGTTAACTACATGTGTTACTACATAAATAGTGATAAGTGGATCTTAGAGAACCAGAAAGGATTAATGGTGATTTCAAAAGTGTATTTGGGATTTCATCGCCACAGTTGTGAAGCCAAGTTTCAAGTCGCCTGCCCGTCGTCCCGGTCCTGTTTGTGGTTTATGTGACTTATTGTTTGAAGTAGAAATATTTTGTTTCAGGATAAGTTAAGCGAGCACAATGCCTTTCAAACCAGCAGATAACCCTAAGTGCCCCAAATGCGGCAAATCAGTATACGCAGCAGAGGAGAGAGTCGCCGGAGGACTTAAGTGGCACAAAATGTGCTTCAAGTGCGGTAAGTTGATCAACAATATCTACGTTTACATAGATTACATAAAATATCAGAAAATAATAAAATAAACATAGGGATTGGTGATGTTCTAGAAATAAATGAAGCTGATAAGGCTACCTACTGTATCAGTTGAAACATAACATCGAAGAATCTATAAAAAATAATTTTAAAAGACTACATTTTGCCTACAGGGTAGTTTGTGTCTCTAGTTGCAAAAACAATTGAGACATTATATTTAAATTATTGAATGAACTTAACTATTTGTTAGATGAGATGAGATGGTGTCAACATGACCGAGAAACTGAAGTAATTTCAATTTGATTAGGTATAACTTTTTGTTCATTTTATTCCCGTAAGAAGGAAAACAGGTCGACTGTAAAGAAAGTTCTAGTCCTATGTTACGTATGTTATGATAAAAATGAATTCAAATCTGATATTTTCAAAAATTTTCCAATAGCTGGTGTTTATTTACTTGAATGGCTATTATTGATTCGTGTGGTATGGTCTGATACGTAGGTACCAACAACACTCATGAATAACTTTGCCAAGTAGGTAGGGTAGTAGCCTGACACAATGGGGCTTCACCAATCACCATTGCAATTACATAAGTAGGGAACTATGATACCAGAGTTATGATAAAACTATCTACCTATTTTTTAAATTTATAACGCGGGTACAATTAGTCTCTCGTTATTATAACTGCAACCTTAAAACTTAAGTGCGACTCAGAATTTATGTTCAATGTTTATGTTATCCAGGTCTGTGCCAGAAGTTGCTGGACTCCACCAACTCCACAGATCACGAAGGTGAACTGTACTGCAAAATGTGCCACGCACGCAAATTCGGACCAAAAGGCTACGGCTTTGGCGGTGGTGCTGGCTGCCTGTCCATGGACACTGGTGACCACCTGAAGGCTGAGAATGCGTAAGTACCATCCTTCTTAGATCTCCCGCCGCCCGCACCACTGAGGGCCTTTCCTTATCTAAGGCCGCACCGACGGCCGGCCTCCGGGCCCGTGCGTAACCACATTAACCGCGTGTACATATACTCATACTATACAGTAGTAAGCGCGCGCTGGCTGTACATTACGCGCCGCCTGACACGTGCATGACCAGTCTCCGTTTATGTCGCAACAGGAATTGAGCGAGCAGCCCTCCAGCAGAACTTGCGGGTCGCCGACACACATCTCGGCCCTCCAGCGACGCCTCGCGAACGCACGCCTTACTGTACTTTAAATTACTCTAGTTAGGATTATTTATTCGCTATCGCTTAATTTAATTTGTTCATCGGTAATATTTATTATTTATAAAGAACACAAATAAATAAAACAGTCGACTACCAACCCTGAGTTAGTAATATTTACGTGAGCGCGGTCGAGGCGCGCGCGCGCCCGCGGTGCGCAGCCGGGCGCGCGCCGGCTCGAGCGCGCTCCTGCCCTGTCGATCCCTTCCTCTCCAACGGGGCGTGCCCCCACACGAAGGAGCCACGGTGAGAAACCAATTTGTAGCCTTGGCTTAGCAACGCTCCAGACGCACCTAGATGGCATGCACCGAGACGATCTTATGTTGAATAACTTTCCTCGCTACTCACACTCTGTCTAACCCTCAGCTAACGCTTCCGTCTTAGCTTTAACTCATAGTAAATACATGTGATGGGATAAGGAAAGCGCCCTCTATGTCGATATATCGTGTAGTGCTTAGCGAGGCCGATGCGGAGCGGGCGGCCGGGAGCCCTTACCTTCTCCCATTACGGCGGAGGTGCGCCGCCGGCATCTACTGCTTAGCCGCGATCCGTGTGGCCGATACTAGAATGTAGAGGCACGGATTCTTCCGGTGCCTGAGAGGCTTTTAACTACTCTTCTGTCACCTGTTGCTTGGTCTGAACATTGTTGAGCATTTATTGATTTGCGGCATGTATACAGGGACGGCGTAAGGACTAACGGAGCTTGTATGGAGCCACGTAAAATCGCCAAGGCGCCGCCTGGACAAGGTTGCCCACGATGCGGCGGCTACGTATATGCCGCCGAGCAGATGTTAGCTAGAGGACGGGTAAGATTCTATAGATCTTCACGCAATAAATTAAATCTCATTATAGTACAATTCGGTACATTCAAATGCCTTTAAGCGTGCGCTGCTTTTAGATGCTTGAACAAAGTAAAAAAGAAATATATACCCACTTAATCTTTCTAATTGTATCTATATCCAATATGTTTTATATGCTAGTTACGCAAATATAAATATAACTAAAATGTTGTGCCGTAGGGCTATCACAGGCGATGCTTCAAATGCTTAAATTGCAACAGGACCCTTGATTCAATGATGCATTGTGATGGGCCAGATGGTGACATTTACTGTAGAGGTATCTGAACGATTAATTATGTACCACGTGTCAATTAAATGTCCCACCCGTAAATATGTTGTATGTGCCATAACATCATGTATCATTGTAATAACGTGAGTGATCCTCTAGGCTAGTATGTTCCCTGCATGCCCTGACGTATCCTCATTATTCACTGTATGTCCAGGGGTGGCACAGGGAGTGCTTCAAATGCGGAGAGTGCTTAAAAGGTCTGGACTCTACAAACTGTTGCGAGGCCCCAGACAAAGACATTTACTGCAAAGGTTGGTTTTTTCTCCTCATTTCCCATAATCTATATAAAACCTAAGTTTTCATAAAAAAATATTCATAAACAACAAGTATTACCTTATGAGTGATTACAAACTCTATTAACTGTGATGCATGATAATTTCCTTTTTTGTTTTCGTGGTTTTAATTTAATGTTTTTCTCTGTAGTATGTTATGGGAAGAAGTTTGGTCCTAAGGGATATGGTTACGGAGGAGGTGCTGGTGTCTTGCAGAGTGACCCTTACGCCAATGGGTAAGAACCTCATAAGGATCGGTCGTGTGACTTATCTGGCGAGGGCACAGCTTTTGACACAATGTATCAAAACAATATATTATTCAAACACAAAATGTTTGAGCGTGGATCGCTGTGTGCTCTACAGATGCAATAATAACGCTTTGCTTTTGCTGTAGGATGCTACGCACAAAGATTTGGTCCAAGAGGTGTAGGACATGGGGGAATGTCAAGCCTGGGTCTTATGTGTGATATTAAGGACTTGGAATGGCAAAGGTATAATACTTATTAAAGTTTCACCAAGAACCTGATGGATCCCAAAGGACAGTCTATAGGACTGTAAAGTCCCTAGTTTTCATGATTAACCGAAACATATAATATCCCTATTTGCTTATAGACTGCTTCAGCAAATTCAATTTTACTTATTTCCCAAGTGTTCAAGAAATCATCGTTCATAACATTCATTGCTCAACCCCACAACCATGTTTCACTTTGCGCAAGTAAGTTATTTTCGCCAGAAGCTTTGGTAACATTACGTATACTTCTCAGGTTACATGACAGGTTTAGGTTATTTCCATCGCATAGTCACTTTCATAAAAACAGCTTATAATACAAACAAGAGATGGCAACGTGCCAATGTGAAAATAGAACGCGCTCTCCGCTCTCGATCGGACTAATTTTAATATTGTTCGAGACCAGCCACGCGTTTTGAGTTTACATCATGTAATCTGTGGCAGGTTCACTTAAAATCATCATTAATAGGTCTACTGCTAAATCAGGAGCATCATGACACCAATCTAATTACCACACAATTATATCATACATTGCAACGTTGAATTCTTGCTTGGTGGGCAACGTCCCGTTAAGGTTGACGAGAACTAAAGCGATAGCCAGCCAACTAGCTAACGTTTGGTAATCTAAATACCTTTCAAAGTCATATGCAACATGTAGTTAAGTAGGTGGCTGGCTAGCCACCTGTATGTATTGACCATAGTTTTAAATAGGTAATCCAGAAGTAACAGCGCAAGAAAGCAAGTAGGTAGACCGACTGAGTTTGCTTGCTATTTGCCTAGATATTACATATTATTATGTAGATACATAAATCAACGTACCTAGATAGGACACTGGTGTGTTTTCTGGTAGATATCTATTTGATAGGCTAGGTAAAATATTTGAAGTAAAAAAAGAAAACTAGCTGTAAGCACCTACACAATATTTATCGAGAATTTCATACCTACACATAAGTATCATCATCATAACGACCACAACACATTGATACCTTTGGCATGTATAAATCTTGTAGCGTTATAAATTATATAATACCTAACACAGTTATTGTAAAGTACTTACCCACATTGTATAGTTGCAAGCTCTTCACACCGAGCATTTCAATTGTTTTACAGTGATCAAGCACCAAGGACAACGGTAATCAATACCGCTTCAATCCAAGCACCCCCCGGCAAAGGTTGCCCCAGATGTGGAGGTGTTGTGTTTGCTGCTGAGCTTGTGCTGGCCAAGGGTCGCGAATGGCATCGCAAGTGCTTCAAGTGCCGCGACTGCTCGAAGACTCTGGACTCCATCATCGCTTGCGACGGACCTGAGTCCGAGGTTTACTGCAAGACTTGTTACGGCAAGAAATGGGGACCTCACGGTTACGGTTTTGCCTGCGGCTCCGGCTTCCTGCAGACAGATGGCTTGAGGTAATTTTTTTTTTACAATTAATTGCCTTACTCAGATTTTAAAAGTTAATTGATATCAAATGGAGAGAAGGTAAGAGATTTCTCTATAATATTGTAATGTTCTTTTACAGCGAGGAGGAGATTTCCGCCAACCGTCCTTATTACAACCCCGATACCACCTCCATCAAGGCACCCAAGGGCCAGGGCTGCCCGCGTTGCGGTGGCATGGTCTTCGCCGCGGAACAACAACTGGCTAAGGGCACGGTAAGTTTTGATACCAGACTGTTTCTAAGCATGTTAGTCGCTATAACAATTAATTGCAGTGGGATTATAATGGGATGCTCGAGCAATGTGGCAACCAATCTACCTTAGGATATTGGATCTATTCTCCATAGAGTACTTACCTAAAGAGGGAGAAAGACGTACAAGCTACGGGTTACTTATGGTACGACGAGCTTTTACGCGAAATTTTCTAGTAAAACATGAGCGAAAAAGGATCATCGAGCTTTAAGTAGTTGTGCGAACTTGTTCGTACGTCTATCGCCCAGTACAGATGCCAGATGGGTACTGACTTGAGACTATTTTTGTGTGTACAACGCCGTTCCTAATTAGGTACGAATCTCGATTTTGATGAATCTGGCTGATAAACTGGAAGGCCACCACTTTGTTCCCTTGATGTCGTAACGGCATAAAAAAATTATGCTGACGCAACATAGTTGGAAAATGGGTAGGCAGATTGATGCGTTGTATTATAAGGATCGAGGATAGAATTCTCTGTATTACTTGCTTACATCATATAAATAAAAAGCTAAGCTAAACCAAAAAATAGTAGTAGTTTAAGTTTTGCTATATTTATGGTTATCATATTATTATTTGCTTACAGATGTGGCATAAGAAATGTTTCAACTGCGCGGAGTGCCACCGGCCTCTGGACTCGATGCTGGCTTGCGACGGCCCCGACAAGGAGATCCACTGCCGCGCCTGCTACGCTAAGCTTTTCGGACCCAAAGGATTCGGATTTGGCCACGCCCCAACCCTCGTGTCTTGTGACTCAGAGCCCGCCGTTACATAGTAAGTATATTAATAACTATTACATAATAAGTAGGTATGTGTGTTATGAAGAATATGAGCAAAATATCTTGCATTTTAGAAAGTTTTAGTTTCTTCACCCAGTGCTCAAATGATAGACGCGGGCCACACAGAAGGGTCGTGAGACGAGAACCGAAAACAGACGCGGCAATAGTGTGCAGATAGAAAAGCGTCGCGCTTAAAAGCTTTATAACATTTTGTATGAAAATATGTGAAAGGGATGCTGTCTTCGTCCCATCCCTTCTGTTTTGGGCCGCTCCTTAGACTTACATGTCCTTTGGATATTCTACTTCTTTTTGCAAACTTATAGTGAGTGTTTTGACTGAGTAACATCATGTCCTAAAGCAAGTTTATTTGTAATAAAATACCTTTAGGTTAATGCACGCTTTTAAATTGACTTGACATGGTAAATAGTCAGAAACTAAGTGCAATGTAATTTTACAGCATGGAGCAGATGCCATTCACTGGCCAGAAGGCAGCTAAGGGCCAGGGATGCCCACGTTGCGGATTCCCAGTCTACGCAGCTGAACAGAAGAACTCCAAGAATGGCACATGGCACAAACGGTGCTTCTCATGTGCGGATTGCCATAGATCTCTTGTAAGTACCTGTTCAAGACTTTATTCATAATAGGAAGGTTAAATAAAAAAAATACATAGGTATGCCATTACTAAGTAAACACATTTAATTGTTACAATTAAATTTTGTTAGTTTTTAAATATTCGTGTTCATCATCTTCTTCTTTATCAAGATGAGTCTTTAAAAATTCCTCCACAGAGTCTGTGTTCCACTTTTCTATAGCCACTGTGTCCTTAACAATGCCATCCTTATCCAGTAATTTGATGATCGGGTCTAGGCCTCGAACATACTTGATTTGTAGATTAGGGAACTTAGCCGGTCGGTCACTCTTCACAAACGCTTGAATTTGAGGATAAGCCGGGAACTTACACGTGCAAACTTCTAGAATAGCCCGAGCATATTTCTTCTCTTTCGGAGCAGTTTCATCTTGATGACAGCATTCCTTACAGTGAGATATAAGTTGCTCTAGAGCGAAATCTTTCAATTGATCACAAGAGGAACATAACAGGTTAGCTTTGATGAATCCCAGAGAAGCACAATCCTCGGTTGTGAACTCGGCATTGCTAATATTATGTACAAAGAGTGTAGCAAAACACACCAACAGCGTTGTTGAAAACATTTTCGATAGCACTGTATCACTTATGTCTAGAAGTTTTTTAACGTACAAAACAATTACTCGTTATTTTTTTACCATTTCGTATCTTCAATCCATTCACTGACGTGTGGTGATGACACTTAGTATGACATTATTGGTTGACATTTAAGATGACGTGTTGACGTAAAATTGTTTAAATTTTCTGGAAGCTATCCTTTTCTTTCAAGTTATCTAAAATAATATTAACAACGCGTAATGCACAACGTTGTATCATACATGAATGGGAGGTCTGGAACGCACAATTTTTTATAACATATTTGGGTAGCTGGCTTTTGAGAAGTTTTACTATTATTGCCAGCCAGTGATTTGATAATGATGCTAAACATAACATAACATCACACCTATATTCCCAGAAGGGTTAGGCAGAGGTACATGTACGCATATATAGTACATCCACATTGCGCCAGTTTAAGTCCCATAGGGCTAGGGGACGAACCTAATACCGTCAACCGGGCACAAATCAAGACTCCGGCCTGCTACCGAGTAATTTCTGATGGGAAAACCCAATGTCATCCACCGAGGACATCATCCTCAGCAGTAGCACTTTCGACCGACCAACGAGGCAGTCGGATAATAATTTTATTAAGATTTTGCATATTCAAAGCGTGTGTAGTGCTGTGTGTTCATAGATGTATGTAGGAATGTATAGGTTTCTGGCTGATGAATATAATTGTCTTTAGGTACAGTTCTTTAACCGATTTCAAATGAGAGAGGTTATATTTTTGATACGTAATTCTTTCTCCACTGATTTTCATTTATTTTGTTTCAGGATTCCACCAACTTAAACGACGGACCAAACGGAGAAATTTACTGCCGAAGTTGTTACGGCAGGAACTATGGTCCTAAGGGTGTAGGATTCGGTATGGGCGCAGGCACATTAACCATGGCATAAAATAGACTATGAAGCTGGTCTTTATAGGAACCATTTAGTTATAATGGTAGCATGAAAGGAATCTAATCTACTGTATATTGCTACCTAGCTTGACGGACTATCATACCATGTATTAAACTGGCTTTAATAATGGTTGATACCTACTTTCAATGAGACTAATAAAGTAAATGGTAAATAGAGCCTTTGAGAACAAACATTTTTTTACGAAAGTATAAATTAAGGTTACATTCCTTTCATAAATTCTTGTACAAATTGTGATGATGGTACAAACTGTGTCTGGGCCCTTAGTTTACATATTTCGTTATAAAATATTGTAGTATATAAGGTAATAGACTTAATGTAGTTATGTAAGAGGTATAAATAATTTGTTAAACAGAAAGTAAAAAAAAAAAAAAAAAACAAAAAAAAATAATTAATGGCATTGTGATTACACGTACTTTATATTTATCACATCGTGATATGAAGGTACGTGCAATACAAAAAACTATCCTGTAAACGCGGATAAGATTGCAAATAATTGTAATCGTTTCGACCGACCAGATCTTAATGTATAAGATCTGAAGTGTCTATACATATTTTTATACACCAAAGATTTTTGTACATAATTTTGTAATTTACTTAATGCACGTATGCTGTGTACATGTCTACAGTAAATTTTAACCAGAACACCTACGTGTATTACGCTTTTGGAGCTTTTGCTATATATATCTAACGAAAACATATTAAGAGGATAATGTAAAGATTAAAGCAGCTTTTTGCATAATTATTATTATATTAAACCAAATTTGTATAAGTTATAATTTTTATTAAATAAATATACGATATTTAGTGTTTTCTTTATGAATCCAAAATATTCAAATTTCATTATTTGAAATAAAATTTTATTTGTTGAAATTACTTGGTACAAACACAATGTTTTAAAATCACTAAATCGTGGTAATATTAAAAACTAAACAGAAAAATAAACTTAGGATGCTAGTTTTATCACAATTATTATATAACAATTCGATATCACTGGAGTAACTTGTGATGATTATAAAAATGAGGTAGTAGGGGGAAATAATTTTAAGTTAATAGTGTAAAAATAACAACTTAAAAACTAAAACAAAATGAAATTACAATTAATTAAAAATCTTATCCTTCTAAAAAATTAAAGTAGTATTAGTATTATTCTCATGCAACATGATGTACACAATTCTAATTTTCCAATGTAACTAGTAATCATATTACAGTTACTCATCATTGGGCATTTTGTATTTTAATATAATTATTACTATCATGCATTTAGCTGTAATCTTAAAACAATTAAAGAATATAATACTTTTCTCACGATTTTTTCTTGACAACCAATCTCGGTCCTTTAGATTTTTTTGTGGTTTCTGATGTGGTAGGTTCCTCAAACCCATATTTACACTTAAGACGTTCACGAATCGCCAACCCTCTGATCAGGCGTCTCCAGTTACCATAAACTCTTGTTTCTATCTTTTCTCTTTCTTTGCGCTCTTGTTCTTCTTGATCCTGAATAATAGAGGCAATATTTTAAAATTTCATCTATACAGTTAAAAATAAAAACAATTTAAACAAACATTACTTTTTTTCAAGACATTTATCCTGGCCTGTTACCTCCGCGGGACCTACAGGGGTCTCGATAAGTACTCATGTATTTAAATCCATCCAGCCAATAGGATGCTTCGAGAGTATAAAGCATCCGACGTACAAACTTTGATGTCGCGTGTCGGGTAATAAGGCAGTTCATAATGACAAAGATCATTCCTTACCTTGACCCATGCATCAGTGATGATCTCTTCAAATTCTTCGCAAACAACGAACCCGTCGTAAACTGGGTGGCAGTAGCCACCGTTGTAATCGAACCCAGTCATTGCAGGCGCACAATCTATGTTCAGCTTCTTGGCCACTCTGGTCAGGTTGGGTACTGTGAAATCGTATTATTCTATAAGTAAGACTTATGAGGAAGGGAATTCTGAGATTATGGTTGATAGAGATGTATAGAAGATAATGACGTGATGCGTTGACCCTAAATAAATTGGGCTGAGGGCAGGAGAATGGTGTTTAGCAAGTAGCCATCAAGTCTTTTGTTACAGTAACGTTTGAAGGGTTATGATCTTTGTTTTTGAAAGGCTTTAAACAACGTGTCGCTACAATGGCGACACACGGGTACGACTAGTTCTGCTAGTGGCCAGTAAACTTAAAAATTATAACAACATAATATAAATTCGTTATTTGAAAACTACCGCCTACTCTTTGCACGTTATTCATTGATGCGATGCTATGTTCCGTGACCCCGGCAAATGACCACTGCGCTACAGTTCTTTAAGTGCAGGTTTATTACTATTTTAGAAAATGTTAAATAAAAAATAACGTTTAATGAAATTGAAATATGTTCATAAAAGGAAAACGCGAAACCGTATACGTGTGTTAAATAAAATGTCCCCATTAAACTGTCACGCTGTAGACATCGTTCAGATTAAAAAATCATAAAACATAACTTACATTTGATATGAACAGTTTTTTTGGGCAGCATGCAATCTTTGAAGAGTTCTACATTGCCATATGCATTGCGAGGCACTACGCCATTCTCTGCCGTTGGTGGTTCGTATTCTTGCACTTGCCATGGTCCAAATACTTCCAAAGGTTTATCAGTTATCGCTTTATTTGATAGCTGAAAATATAATAATAGAACTTGTCTTGTTAAAACTGTACAATCGAATTGGCAACATAATAATACGCTCCAAGGCAGGCATCGCCGATGTTGGCGATAAGTCTGAAGCTAAAGTGGGGCTGTGCGGGTCACACTTATAGGATGCATCAGAACAGATGGGCCAGGATCGTCACACAGTGGGTGCCTAAAGACGGGCATCGTCACATTGTCACCGAGGCAAGTCTTAGAAACTAGGCACATCGTCACGCCAGCGATTTGAACTCGTTCCGGACAGATTGGCCGAAAAGTTAAAGAGATCAACTGGAAAAGTATAGGAGAGACCCTGTTGGGAGACCATTGTCCAGGCAGACTACATCATGCATGTGTCCATTAAAGGATTGTAACAGTTATTATATAGATAAGTAGTGATTACCCAGAAGATAACTCACCTTATCCCACTTAGGGCGTGCCTTAACGATCTTGTATGGTGTCTCTCCGAGTTTCACAACCTTAGCTTCCTTGAGCCACGTGTCCCTAGACCGGCACGTGTATATACACTCCCGGGCATACACAGGTTCGTTTCGGACGAAGCCAAGAATGGCGGCATCGGCCGGGTACAGAGCTTCGTACTTGAGTAGATGTCTCTTCAACGCGTACAGTGGATGGTTCTTGTATCTATAGGATTAGTAACAGTTCATTAGCTTTTATTTTATAGTAAAAAGACTTAGGGCCGTATTACAGAACCTTACGCAAAATCCTGCAGCAAGCAGAGTTTACCGCGCAACTAGCGACATGTCATCAGGCAGTTGGAGACACAAAACCCGTCTGGTCGGAGGATCCTCCTTTTTCTATAGAGTATGAGTGAACTTTACACCCTGTTCCATTTTTTTTATTGATTTTGAGAGGAGTTGCGGATTAAGGAGTCCCACATTAAGGATACAACTTAAAACACAGGTGTTGACACTAACAATGGTATGTTTAAGCACTACATAATAAAAATTTACTTTGTTACTTACTCAGCAATACTCTTAGGTAACGGTGCTTCTAGCTGCATTCTGTCCAAGTATTCGTCTTCTTCCCTATCCCTGGCAGTCCTCGGTCCTAGCCAGGGTTGAATGGCCTGGCACCACCACGGTGCTTCGGCGCGAAGCTTGCGAGTCACAGTGTTCCAGTGCGGCACATATTTACGAGTCAAATCCTTCAGGTAGTTGTTGTTATCCCAACCAACGATGTAGCACACGGGGTGAGTGGCACTATTCTGTAAAAAAAATTACATGGGTAATACGAGCACTGTTTTGATAAGACGAACTTAGATGAAAGAGATGCTATGTGATACTGAATCGATTAGTGCACAGTATATTGTGTATCCATACTAATATTATAAGTGCGTCGGTCGGTCAGTATAATACCGTTTCACGACCTAACGGCTGAACGGATTTCGATTAAATTTGGTCTCTACGCGAACTAAGCCCCGGACAAAAGCTAGTACGTACATAAAGATCACCAGAAGAATGAACTTTCCCTTTGATAACATCTACAGAAATCCATTGTTCTAGCTCTTCAATAAATATTTCACACCACACATCAATTCTGTTCTTTTTGGGCTCATCACTGGAGACAGATGACAGAACTCGTCGGTCTATGCGGCGGCTGGGCCCGGGCTTGGGACTAATTTTGGTGGGTTTGAACTCGTCTTCGCTCTCAGAGTTGGGTTTCTTAGGATCTTCTACTGGTAAATAATCACTATCCTCGTCGGATTCTTCCTTTTTTTTGCCTGAAAACATTATCACTTATTATTTAATAGTAAGTATGTAGTGTTAGTCAGAGATCTCTTTATATTCCTTTCATCTATCCTGTTAAGACTTTTTTTTATGAACAAATGAAACCCTAACGAGAAACTTTTGTCTCCGCAACTAATTTGTCACTCACATAAAGTCTACGGATTTGTATGAAAGTGCGTGCAGGTACACGAGAACTGGGAGACATTATTGTCTGTGGGTTTGGACGCGCAACTGTCGCCCATTTTATTGGTTGCAATGCAAGTGCGCGCACGGAGACAAAAAAGTTGCCGGCTGCAGTTGCCGCTCAACGAAAATTTAACAAAAAAGTAGCGTTGGTGTCGCTCAGTGTGCGCATCGTCCAAATCTCAGTAAGGAGACAGAGAGAAAAAACGTTGTTGAGCAATAAGTTGTTCGTGGGCGCCCTCCCTTAGTCTGAGACATCAACATGATGTCATCAAACAATGTATAGTTCTAATAAAATAAAATACTGTAGTTTTTTATTAAACAACTCACCTTTCACTAACCCTTTCTTTGCTTCCAATTTAGCATCTTTAACTCTACTCTTGATAATGTTTACCAGATCCTCAGTAACATCACCTTTCCCTTTCTTAGCTTTCGCAAGATCTCTATGACTCACTCTCTGACTATCTTCAGCTTTGATTTCTTTTTTTACTTGTCTTACGGATCTTTTAGGCGTCGTTTCTTTAGGCTGACTTTCAAAATATTTGCTTTTTTCTACAGCAGTCCCAGGAGCACTCTTTGTTCTGGTATTTGCTGTGACTACTTTTCCCTTGCCTACGACTTTGTTTGTAGTATGTGAGCCTTCAGGATGAGCAGTTTGTGAACGTTTTCTTGATAGCCGGCTGGATTTCGCTGCAGGTTTCATCTCTTCGAAATATTTGCTTTCTACATCCTCTGCATTTCCATCTGTTACAGATATTTTCGGCACACTTACTTTTTTTTCAGTATTTGTGTTCAATAACCCTTTATTAGTCCTTTGTGCTCTGTCTCTAGTGTTAGTAGCAGTATTGATATCAGTAGTTTTATCATTTGTTTGTGGTAAATTATTACTTCTTTCAGCTTTTGGTTTTTGTCCACGAGTTAAGCTTTTAGTTGGTTCTTTAAGATTTACATCAGTTGCTTTTTTTGTGCTTTCACTATCTCCAATTGTACTTTCCTTTATATTTTTTCCTTTCTGTGGTAGTTTGTTACCATCAACTATTTTGTTTTCATCTTTTTTTGTAGCTGGCTTGGTAGATGCGCGACCGGTTCTTTTTTTGGTTATTTTTGGCGGTGATACATCTTCGTTATCAGATTTCTCTTTATTATTTTCATTTGCTTTTGCTCGTTTTACAGATCTTGTTTTCCTGGCGCTAGTATCATCATTTCCATCAATTTGCATTATATTATCATTATCACTGTAAAAAAAACTGTCATCATTCCCATCTACTTGGGGTATTTTTTGCATGCTTGCTTTAACTTTGGAATTGGAAGGACCAGCCTTTTGCTTTCGATTTTCATCATTTTTATCTTCTTTCTTTACTGTTTGTGACTTATGCTTATCAGTAGTGGCTGCCTTTTCTTCTTTCGGCTTTGTAGAAAGTGAACACAGTTCAGAACTCGGTGGTTTTAAAGGCAATGTTACAAAATTAAACATAACACGACATTGAAGTCCGAGTGCTCTTAGCATAGTGACAAATATAAAAACGAAATATTTTTTAGTTGTTACAACTCTTTTTTTAATTTGTTCTAACAATATAATTTTAAGAGGTGGAGCTTTTGGTTTGAACTTGTTTTCATTTTTATCTTGTTGTAGTGTTAGTTTATCTTTGTACCAACTTGTAATCTGTTCAACATATTTCATGTCTACTCTCTCTCCAGGATAGCATTCTTTGGATGGCACCAAAGATAATACAGCTGCCATAAGCTCTTGATCATTCAACACTCCACTCACAAAATTGCCATGACCTAACCAACACAGAACATGTACTTTATGCATGTAAACTTGATACTCTTTTTTGACCCTATTCATTTTTCTTTTCATCATCATTTCAACATCTAGTTTTTTACTTCTTCTGCATGCGGCCTCAGGGAATTCAACAAAAAGTTGTAGGCCTTGTTGTGACAGTGGTTTTGATTCTGAAAAATGAAGTTTTTAATTTAGACAAAAAGTACTCTAACCAGATTGTTCAGGTAATGTTAGAACAGCACCTTATACATTACTTTTCTTTATTGTTGTAAAGCATTGCTTTTTTAAAATGTTTTTGGCTATTTACCTTTAATAAAAACAGTACAGGTTTAACAGTAACAACTTTGGTACATACCTTTAACTTCCTCCCAGTCTTCCATATCCTCTGAGTCACTGTCATCTTTCTTTCTTCTCAATTTGGTTTTCTTCTTAACTTTAACTGGTTCAGGTACTTCAGGTATTGCTTCTTCTCCCATTGCCAACAGATCTTTAACATCCGATTCTTTTTCTGAATTTACTTTCAATGTGTAGTTTTGAAGAGAGGCTTTAGTCTCTTCAACTTTGGACTTGTGTTGTTCAAGCTCCATAAATGTCTTTTTGGCAATTTCTTCACTGTTGTCTTGGATGTTATTTGACCACACCTATTCATAAAATAATTGTTTAATCTTGTCCACTACATAAATTAAAAACATAGTATGACTCAGGAACCAGTCCTGAGCCATACTATGTTTTTAATTTGAAAAGATCATCTTTTATAATATATTTTTTTTAAAGGCCAGACTAGTTAGAATTTTTTAATTGGTGTAAAAAAATTAATAAGCTGCAGTAATTTTTGCTTTATTAAACTGTCCATCACTGGTATATCTACCACAAAAGGCAACCTAACATTTAAATAATAAATACATTTCAGATTATATTCTTTTATGAAACATGTGTGAAGTACATGTTTATGTCTACAAGGTATTTCTTATTTATAAAATTATATAATTCAAAGAATACAATAAGAAAAGGGTTTTTACAATGAGAAGGTACTTACATCTTTATATTCCATATTAACATCATTATCACTGCCAGAGTCTTTGTCAGGTTCAGTAGACAGAACTGAAGTATTATTGGCTGTTTTCGATAGTTTTGGAGATTCATCATCGCTACTGTCTGAAACATGATAGGTAAATTATATAAATTTTAACCAAAATATAAATTTCTGTCGCGCCGACAGCTTCAAACCTGTCGGAACCTGTTAAACAAGCATGCTTGTTTATCACATACAACCACAACTTACCACTTTCTGATAAATTAAGAAAAGAAGGCAGTAATTTATCTGACTCTGTGAGGTCTTTGACGGAGAATAGTGATATGGGAATTTCATCATCATTTTCATCGCCGGCAGTAGTTTGTTTGTTTATTTTTTTTATTAATGTTTGCGCAAATTTCGGCTTTCTCGCGGGCGGCTTAACTTTTCTTGTACGTTTAACACTTAGTTTAACTTTGCTTTTCTTGTCGAACTCATCTCCAGATGATGGTACGCAGTCAGCTTCTCCTTCAGAGCTAGATTCAGCTTCAGCTGAAAATTTAGCGTCTGATCCCGAATCGCTAAAATCACCGTTTTCTGCTTCACTATCCTCATCTTTGTACACGGTTTTGATAACTTTCTTTCTGGTAGAAGGCATGATGTCTTATACAATTTAACCTTGAACAATTTTCACGGTGTATCACGCAAGATTTTTTTTAAATAACGGCATTACTTCATTGCCTCGCAATTTATAAGTTCGTGGTAAAATAAAAATAGTACACCAAACTTCAAACTCACGCCTGTTTGACAGTGACACTGACATATTGTGTTTAGTGTTACTACGTTCTTGTAGCGTTGCAGGTATCGCGCGCAATAATTTTTAGTTACACGAAAATATTATAGATGTGGACACTGGTTACAAAAATATATTTCATTTTGACGTTATTGAGTAGACAAGATTTTTTCAAACCAGTAATGTATTAGGAATTTCCTTCAAAACTCTTTGATAGTGATTGAAAGTGTTACACAATTGGGATTTGCTATAGGTATAGTAAAAGCAAAGATCAGTGAGTAAATTATCGGGAAATAGGGGGAATACAGGTTGGTATTTTAAATAAATCAATTCACAGTTATAGTATACATAATAGTTTTCCAAAGTCCCAAAGAAGAACGTAAGTTAATGACTGCACAACCAATCAACCAACTGAGAGGTGCAGTACCGACGAAGAGCATTTAATATATAAGTTCTTGCCTGATGTAAAGGAGAACTGTTTAACAGTATTTGACCTACTCGCGGAGCGGATCTGATTTCAATATCGACTGATTAAAGTAAGCAGGAATACATGATACAACCTTAGTTTTTGTATACCATAGGGTAGTTTTTGTATACCCTAGATCTGAAAAAATAAGCAAAATGTAGGGTAGCTTTGGAGCAGTTGATTTATTTTCTGCGTCTGCAGGTTTATTTCCACTCAATAGTAAAGGTGTTCATAATGATAAATACCTTGGTACAACATTTTTTCAGGTTTAGGGTTACAATCAAAAACTAAGCTTGTTGAGATCATCTAATTAAATTGCACGCCCTTTTTTTTTTTTTTTTTTCTGGGTGGGAAATCATCAAATGACTCCTCCCGCTCTGGGCGGAGCAGAAGGGAGTGTCAGACTTTTACTGACTAAAACCCACCCGTGTTCCTTCAGTTGCCTGTGCCAGGGGCCACGGTATCTCTTTCGAACAACCCGCAGCCCCGGCGGCATCGGCCCTAGCGGACCCCGTCAGTTCGTGCTGACAGCTCTTTGAGGCGCGCGTGGAACACAACGCGCCGTCGACCCGGGCCTGGTCCTTACCGGGCGGCGAGCTGCCCATAGCTCGCCGCCCGCAAGCCCGCGCCTACGGTGGCCGGGAGTCGGCTGTTGACTCCCGTCCAGGGCGTCTCCTGCGGCGGCTAGGAGCGCGAGGGTGCAGCGATTGCCTCTCCCTCGCACGCTCCGCCTCCTCCTTCGCGAGCATAACTGCTTCGCAGAAGGAGGTGACGGCCTCCCATTCACTCTCGCTCCGGACCATGGCCTGTATGAGGGCCGGACGCGAGAGGTCGCCGCCGCCGATCGCCGCCAAGAGGACACGGCGGGGTCCCGCCCAAGCCGGGCAGACCTCCACCGTATGCTCCACCGTGTCCTCCGGGCGATCCCCACAGTGGTGACACCCTGGCGTTTCCTCCCGCTTTATCCTGAACAGGAACCTCCCGAAACAACCGTGTCCGGTGAGGACCTGCGTCAGGCGGAAGGTGAGGGCGCCGTGGCGCCTCTCTAGCCACTCCTCAAAGAGGGGACTTATCGCCGCAATTGTGGCGTGCCCAGCGCTGGGTTGCGACAATCGCACTCTCCATGCCGCCATGAGATCCCGCCGGAGCTCTGTCCGCTGTGCCGTGATTTCTCGCGGCAGCGGAGCAACGCCCCGGCGTTTTGCCTCCTCTCGCCACTCCCATATATGGGCGAGGACTTTGGCCTCCAGATCCCATGGCGGCAATCCGGCAAGGAGGCTCGCCGCCTCAGCGGAGACCGTGCGGTATCCACGAATGAGCCGGACAGCCATGACCCTTTGGGACGCGATCAACCGGCTCAAAGATCGCGCCCATATCGGTGCCCCGTAAAGGGCCATGGCCCGCACGACCCCCGCATAGAGCCTCCGGCAGGAGGCGTTTGGTCCCCCTAGATTGGGAAGGAGCCGCCTCAAGGCAGCCCCGGCCCGCTCCAGTCTGGGAGCCAAACGTCGGAAGTGCTCCACGAAATTCCACCGGCTGTCGAGGACGAGTCCCAGGTACTTCATCGTCAGCTCGACGCCGATGTGAACCCCTCCCGCCGTTATTTGTGAACCCGACGGTGGCGCGTCCCGAGGACCATGAAAACACATGGCCTCAGATTTGTGCAATGCCACCTCGAGTCCCAATTGCCGGATCCTCTCGACAATTGTCGCAACCCCGCGTGTCGCTGCTTCGGCCGCCGCCTGGTGCGACCTCCCCTGCGCCAGGACCAGCGTGTCGTCAGCGTAGCAAACTACGCTGACGCCATCAGGGAGGTCGGCGCGCAGCACCCAGTCGTACCCGATATCCCACAGATGCGGCCCTAGGACCGATCCCTGTGGGACACCGCACGACATCTCTCGCCGGTTCCACTCTCCCCGGTGACCGGGGTAGATGACGGCCCTGTCCGTCAAATAGGCCTCGACAATGCGACGGAGGTAGGTCGGCATCCGGTGATACCCGAGTGCCTCCCTGATGCAACTCCAGGGCAGGGTATTGAAGGCATTGGCGATGTCTAGAGACACCGCCAAGACAACCCCACCCCGGGCCACAGCATCCCCCGTCGTGAGGGCTCGCACGCGCATGATGGCATCCACCGTAGAGCGCCCCCTGCGGAAACCAAACTGGCTGTCCGCCAAATCCGGCCCCACCCGCACCAGCTGCCCGGCAAGGCGGTCTGCAATTACTCTTTCAAAGAGCTTGCCCACCTCGTCGAGCAGCACGATGGGCCGGTAAGCGGACGGAGAGTCCGCAGGGCGCCCCGGCTTCTTGATGAGGACCAGTTTCCCCGTCTTCCAACGAAGTGGGAACCGGCCCCTCTCCAAGCATGCGCTTAGTAGCCCCCTTAGTCGAGGCCCGAGAGCCTCCAAGGCCAGGACCCAGGCTTTTCCAGGTAAGCCGTCGGGTCCTGGGGCGGTGTTTCTGGCATTCAGCCTACGTACCGCCACTCTCAACTCTACCTCGGTCACCTCCGGAGCTTCGTCGTCGTCGTCGGTGTGGTCCGCATCTGGCATCGCAGGAGGCGGAGCCATGGACGGGGGAGTATGTTCCCCACGCGAAGGGAACAGAGCGCTCACCACGTCCTCCACGAGCTGGGGCCGGAGACTCTGCGTCAGCGGGGGAGCCCATGGGCGGAGTTTATCCCGCACCATCTTGTAGGGGCGTCCCCACGGGTCTCTGTTCAGAGTCCCCAGCGACTCCTCGCGGGCCAGCCCCCTGGCCCGCAAGATCTCCGCTCGGAGGGCGGTCTTCGCCGCTCTGTACCCCTCGTACAGCTCCGCCTGCACGGCTTCCGTATCCGGAGGGCGGATACGGAGCCTGCGGTGCCTGGTGTACCGGCGTCGCGCAGCCACGCACGCCTCGCGCAGAGACGTCAACTCCGGCGACCACCAGTACACCTGGCGCCGGGCGCGTCCGGGCCGGACCCGGGGCATTGCCACGTCACATATTTCGGACATGGCCTCCCGGAACCACTCTGCCTCGTCGTTGATGTCAGCAGGCCTGTCCGGTGGTGACACCCAGGCCTGCACGATCGAGGCTTCCAGGAGGAGCTCCCCGTCCAGCTGCTTCAGCGCCCACCGCGGACCACCCAGGGTCGGTCGGACCGGCGCGCTCGAGGTCTGGGCGGAGACGTCGAACCGGATATACCGGTGGTCGGAATAGGTCTCCACCTCCTCCAAGACACGCCAGTTGACGACATGCGGCGACAGGGCGGGGCTGGCGAACGAGATGTCCACCACTGATTCACCCCGCATCCGCACGCATGTTGGGACCGAACCCCGGTTTAGGACGACCAGGCCTGTCTCCAGAGCCCAGTCCTCCACCATTCTGCCCCGTGTGTCCGTATGCCGGGAACCCCAAGCCACATTCTTGGCATTGAAGTCCCCGAGGACGAGCACGGGGAGGGAACGGAATCCGACGACGACGACTCTCAACTCCGCGAGGGAGTTGTGGAACTCGGCGAGAGTTCGGCTCGGGGAGAAGTATACCCCTACCACGACTATCTCCCCGAACCGTGCTGCCACGCAACCCTGTCCTCTCTTGACAGCCTCGAGGGACGGGGTACCGGCGGCGGCCGACGAAATTAGGGTCACTGAGCCGCTCAGGTCCTCCACCCAGTCGTCTCTGGGCGGGACAAAGTACGGCTCAGCGACCACGGCGATGTTAATCGACCACTGCGCCATGCTCTGGAGCAACAGATCCTGAGCGGAGGCGCAGTGGTTGATGTTCGCCTGGAGGAGGCGAAATGGGGCTATATTAGCACTCCATATCAGCCTCCCGATCCCCCTGTAAGGGCCCAGCCACGGCGGATGCGGCGGCGGTCACGGTGGAGGCGGCAGCGGCGACGGCGGTGGTGGCGGCGGCTGCGGCGGCGACGGCGGTGGTGGAGGGCTTGCCCCTGCCCCTGGCTTTGGCGGGTGGAGCGCAGGCCTTGCTCCCAGCCCGGTGATCGGCCGGCTTGCCAGCTGCCGCACATATATAGCAGTGCGGCATGGCGTTGCACGAACCGGCTTTGTGACCGGGCTGACCACAGCGGAAGCAGAGACTGCTGCGGTCCACCTCCGAGGTGCATTTAGCTCCCACGTGACTGCCCACATGGCAGCGGAAGCACCTCAGAGGTCTGGGCTCCAGCAGTTTCACCTGCGCGGAAACCCAGCCCACCAGGAGCCTTCGGCCCTCCCCGGCTATTTTTTGGGCCGCCGACACGGGGCAGCTCACCGTAATGGCTTGCATCCCCGTGAGGTCAGGGCGGAGAGTGCCCGCCCTCACCTGCTCGGCAGAGCACCCCCCAGTCCTGACGATGGCGGCCACCACCTCTTCCACCGTCGCAGAGTCGTCCAGACCCAGAATGCGCATGTCAGCACACTTGGTGGGTCCGGACACTCGGGCCTCTTCCGCATTTAAGGACGCCCTAAGCCTTTCGGCCAGAGCGTCAGCAGTCGGGCCGCTAGCCGCACCAGGGACCTCCAGCATCCGGGCACCAGTCGCAGTGACCCTTAGCCGGATGCCTTCTGCCACGCCGAGCTCCTGTAGGTTAACCGCCGCTCTCGCCTTGGCAAGCACGTCGCGGTAGGAGATGCCCTTCTTCTCCGCTTCCGGCTGTAGTGTGATCACTACAGCTGCGGTCTTCGGGGCACGAAGCCTAGCCGCGACGCCTCGCTCCTTGCGCCGTTGCCGCCTCTCCTTTCTTTTGGCCGCCCTTGCAGCCTTGCTCGCCTTCCTCTTCTGCCCGGCCACCTGCCAATCGGCGTCGGCCGGAGGCGATGCAGGAGGCGGTTGGGGCGGCCGTTTCGCCGCCGGGGCTGGGGCTGGGGCTGCGGTTGGGGCTGGGGCTGTGGCCCTCGCGGGTTTCGGGGCGGCCCGTTTTGCTGCTTGCCCCGTGGCCGTGGCTGTGACAGCCGCGGCGGCAGCATACGATACCGCCTTCCGCTGGCCCGAGGCCGGCCGGTCCGCCGCCAGCGGGGGGCGCAGGACGATGGCCTCCAGGGCGGAGAACCGGCTCTGAAAGGCAGCCAGCTCCTGCCGCACCAGGTTCAGGACCCGGTCCTCTGCAGGTACTGGCCGCCCCTGTTGCGCCCCCTTCTGCGGCACCTCCCGGGGGCCGGCTGCTCGCAGCCCGGCCAGGTCCGCTCGGAGCTCCTTATTCTCCTTTCGGAGGAGCTCCATGGCCGCTGTCAAGCGGGCCACCTCCGCCCGCATTTCGGATATTTCGTCCGGCGGGGGCCCGAGGTGGATGGCCTCCGCTGCCGCCATTACGGAGGCCTTTGCCGAGACTATGGCCCTGTTTTTCGAAGTTTGCAACTTCTTCAGGGCCACGTCCCGGATCGCGGCCTCCACGACCGCCGCAAACCTCTTTATGCGGTCCGCTTCAGGGCCGCCTACCTCAGCCGCCTCGTCGCTTGAGGGCCCCGATTCAACCGCGCGACCGGTCACCCCCTCCTTTTTTGCGGGCTCCTCCGCTTTCTCTGCGGCCTCCCGAGCAGTGAGCCCCCTCCCGATGCCCCGCTCTCGGGCTCCTCCCCGCCTACTGGTGGGGATCTTTCTGGCCGAAGCCAGCTCCCAGTCAGAGGACGACCCCTGGCCGTCCACTGACCTTGGCCGCTTGCTCTGTGCCTTTCTCTTGGCAGCGGCCGTCTTCTGGTCACGGCGAGGGCTCACTGAGCCTCCCGTGCTCCCTCCTCCAGATGCGGCGTCGGACTCCGACCCCGCATCACTCCTCACTTCTTCGGTTGGGTTTGGTTTTCTTTTTAAATATTTTTCCATGTTGTTCCCACGAGTAATTATCTTTGTGTACCTGCTCAAAATTCTGTGGTTCGCACTAGTGACTAAATCAAGCTACCCATTAGCCAAGCTTACTACCTCCCTCACGGTGCGCCGCCGCTTGGAGGTTTGGGGAATTTTTTATAGAGGTTAATCTTCCTCGCGGTCCGGGCGGTTAAGCCAAGACCCTCGACCCCCGTCAAAAGTCAGAGACATGACCTTGACAATCTTCGGGGCTACGATATTAACGGTGGCAGGAGGGGGGGGTTATCCCCTCCTGCCTGCCCGGCGGCAGGGTAAGTGCACACCAGGCCCGCTCTTACTCCACACAGTTGCCGCTCTGCTCCTCATAGCGGCTTGTGTGGAGCGTTCCTCTTGGCAGAACATTAGCATGCGGGCAGCGAGATCTCATTGGGAAAAAATCCCAATGAGAAATAGCCGCCCGCACCCCAGGATGCACCGGCCCGAAAACTGGTCTTCCCCCCGGACGTATCCAGAAGGGAACTCCAGTCCCCAGGCACACGTGGAGGTTTTCTGCCCTGGCACCCCAAATTGCACGCCCTTGCATACACATTTCAAAAGTTTGGGTGGAATAGTTTTAGTGGAAGGGCGTGCAGTTTTTAATTAGACGATCTCTACCTAATTCGTCTTAGTGAAAATACGCGCTCCTCGTTAGTCTATTATGCAACGGCTACATTGTGGCGATAACGCGAACTACACTTCGCGCGCTCTCTCGCACACTGCTCGATGTCTCCCTGTACAACAGAGAGCGCACGAAGCGTAGTTCGTGATAATGCGACAATGTAGCCGTAGCATTTCCTACAGTTAGTGCACATTTCAATTTTATTATTTCTTGTAGGTCACTTACTTAGAGACAATGTGAGGGGGGGCGCGCAATATATTATAATGCTTACCTACCTACGCCTGCTTTCAACTACATAGGACATAGGCCGAATTTTATCGTGTAATTTTGGCTGGTTTGTCGCTTCACTCAGGGTGAATTTTACCAATGAAACTGAACTCGTTCAGCACATCTAAACTGCGCTTAAGAGCTGTCAGTGAGGACATTGTTGTGGAATATCGACACTGACAACTCTTGAACGCGGTTCAGAAGTGCTGATCGCGTTCAGTTTCATTGGTGAAATCCGCACTTAGACTATATAAAGAATTTTCCTTTTTGTATATCGTATAATAAAATAACTATGTAGGTTCTCGATCTTGATTTCTAAAGAAGGAAAATAGTAACGTCAAGTACCAAAACGTACAATACTTACTTTCTTATCACTAACGAAGTGCCAATGGTTTCAGGACATTGTTCTAAATTGACTGCCTCGTTGGTCATGGTCGCAAGTGCTACTGGTGAGCATGAGGTCCTTGATTCGATTCTCAGTTCTGGCAAAGTTTTATTTAGTTTTTCAATCAGGCATTCCTCAGTAGCAGCCCGGAGTTTAGATTTGTGCCCGGTTGATGACAAGAGGGTCGCCATACTACCTGGGACATAAACATAACTGGCAAAATGTGCCTTACCCTTTGGGGATCACAGGCGTGATGATTGCGAGTTTTTGCACCTGAAAATAAGGTCCACATTACTGAAAATATAAGTAAAAGAAAAGCAAATCACATGGGTATAAAAGGACTCAAAGCTTTTATGCTGTTGCATATAACCTACAAGGTATTCAATCAAGTTATGGTTACCAAGTTAGTTGTAAAGTTTCCGCAGAGTAATTTCAAAGCTTCTAAATGAATTCAGCGCTAGATACCAAACCTATTTAAATAATAATATCCAATAGCGTCAAAGCAGACCGCTCCTTTTTCTTCGATTTCGATTTGCTAAAAGGTTTTATAATTTACCATAATGGAAAGGTTGTGTTTGTTTATAGAATGGTAAATGGTCTGAATCAATCCTGTTAAGTGCTTTTCAACAGAGCTTTATTGCCTGTATAGCGTTGAATGGATCAGTCCTCGATTCGGCTCATCTCCTAATACTTTACTGAAATAGAGGTTTAGCTTGATCACTTGTACAGCAGTGCGATTCTGTAATCATCTCACCGTGAAAACTTAGGTGAAGTGAGCGTGGAGTGAGCTGTCATTCCAACTAATGCTAAGGGATTGACACTATTGACAGCTCACTCTAAGCTCACTTTACCTAACTTTTCACTGTGAGATTTTTATAGAATCGATCGGCGTCGTATGCAAGCTTAAAAATCAGAATCACGTGACTTTTTGAAGAACAAGGTAAAGTAATAGAGAGGCGTTATTCGATGAAAAACTTAGGACCTTAATGTGGTATACATATCATCATCATGAGCCTACAGCAGTTTACTGCCGGACATGGGCCTCTCCTATACACACCACCCTACAAAGATCGTCGCTCCACCTAGCCTGAGGCGCCTTTTTTTTTTGGATGGGAAATCATCAAATGACCTCTCCCGCTCTGGGCTGAGCGGAAGGGCGTGTCAGACTTTTACTTACTAAAACCCACCCGTGTTCCTTCAGTTGCCTGTGCCAGGGGCCACGGTATCTCTTTCGAACAACCCGCAGCCCCGGCGGCATCGGCCCTAGCGGACCCCGTCAGTTCGTGCTAACATCTCTTTGAGGCGCGCGTGGAACACAACGCGCCGTCGACCCGGGCCTGGTTCTTACCGGGCGGCGAGCTGCCCATAGCTCGCCGCCCGCAAGCCCGCGCCTACGGTGGCCGGGAGTCGGCTGTTGACTCCCGTCCAGGGCGTCTCCTGCGGCGGCTAGGCGCGCAGGGTGCAGAGATTGCCTCTCCCTCACGCGCTCCGCCTCCTCCTTTGCGAGCATTAATGCTTCGCAGAAGGAGGTGACGGCCTCCCATTCACTCTCGCTCCGTACCAAGGCCTGGACGAGGGCCGGACGCGAGAGGTCGCCGCCGCCGATCGCCGCCACGAGGACACGGCGGGGCCCCGCCCAAGCCGGGCAGACCTCCACCGTATGCTCCACTGTGTCCTCCGGGCGATCCACACAGTGGTGACACTCTGGCGTTTCCTCCCGCTTTATCCTGAACAGGAACCTCCCGAAACAACCGTGTCCGGTGAGGACCTGCGTCAGGCGGAAGGTGAGGGCGCCGTGGCGCCTCTCTAGCCACTCCTCAAAGAGGGGACTTATCGCCGCAATTGTGGCGTGCCCAGCGCTGGGTTGCGACAATCGCACTCTCGATGCCGCTATGAGATCCCGCCGGAGCTCTGTCCGCTGTGCCGTGATTTCTCGCGGCAGCGGAGTAACGCCCCGGCGTTTTGCCTCCTCTCGCCACTCCCATATGTGCTCCCATATGGCGGCAATCCGGCAAGGAGGCTCGCCGCTTCAGCGGAGACCGTGCGGTATCCTCGGATCAGTCGGACAGCCATGACCCTTTGGGACGCGTTCAACCGGCGGGCTGGTCGCCGCCTCACGGAACGCGCCCATACCGGTGCCCCGTAAAGGGCCATGGACCGCACGACCCCCGCATAGAGCCTCCGGCAGGAGGCGTTTGGTCAGCCTGAGGCGCCTTACCTTAAGTTTGCCGATTCGCGGTCTCCACTCTAAAACACATCTACCCCAACGGTCATCAGTTCTACGGCTACTATGGCCGGTTCATTGCTACTTTAGCTTGCTTATTCTCACACATATGTACCTATATATGTACATATATTATATGAATTAGCCGTCCCACATATCATCATTTGTGTTATATTGCCTGTACAGCTAAAGACGTAACAATAGAAGTCAGCATATTCAACTCGGCTCTTGAGTAAATCGCATTTCCAACGTAGCAGTACTCGCCATAAAGCATAAACTAACATAAATAACTTCAATTGTTTGCTGCCTTATTGTTAACTTTAATTACATTTTGAATTAATTTTGTAATTAAAACGGAAGCTAGGAGCGCGCCGCGTGAAGTTTAAGTGGCTGGAAACGGATCGACCCCGGGTGGAGGGAGGTGCGCGGGGGCAGCGGGCTTTTAGATGCAATCTCTGAGTGGATTAATTAATTCTGAGGTGCCGGTTATCTCCTGTTATCATTTAATAAAGTTACGTAAGGATATAGAAATTTCGCTTTACGGCAAAGAGATGATCCCTGCTCGTACTTACCAAGAATCCAACTCATTCGTATTACGACTTATCTTTCTTGTATCCGTTACGACGTAGACACTGAATAAATTTAGGGAGACTTTTCAGGGTGAAGAATTAATATAAGCTTTCTTTGCAGATTCAAATTAGTTATATTATTTAAATATAAAAAAACAAGATGATATTGCTGTACATCTTCTTGATCGAACAACCTATAGGGCCAGGGCAGATAATTATAGCATTAGATACCGCATAGGTATCTAATGCTACAATTAGGTATTGTACCTTCTTAATAACTTTTGAAAAAAATCTGTTCTAAGTTCGAGTTTAATTGATATTAACGGGCTGGTGAAGATGGAAGGGTACCTAGTAGTGACTAGGTACCCTTCCATCTTCACCAGCCCGTTACCACTTACTTATTATCTCCTTGTTACCATACTACCACTGTAGTATGGTAACAAGGAGTAAGTAAGTAAGTAATCAACGGACTATTTTTTTCTCTTGGCTCATATAAACCCATCGAAACTCAGATTATATTTTTCAATAGATTGCTCTCGAAAGACTAGATCTGATCAAGTTAAATGTGTTTTATATGAAGAAAACCACTCTGCTAATTATAGGGGATGTCAAGTGTACAGGGAACTATTAAAAAAAAAACGATTAGCCGGCAAACCTGAAACAGCAAAAAAACGTCACTTACTAAGACCTCAACCACCCAACAAACAAACTGAACAGATAACTTGACCTTCGAAAAACCAAAAAACATAAGAGAATAGAAAATAGACACATAGAGAACACACACATAGAGAATGCCTAAGGCATTAAGTCCGCCTTTGTACCTTTTTGTGCGAAAAGTTTAAATAAATAAATAAGGACATCGGCTTACTGGAAAACCTACCATACCTAGCAGACATGAGCTTAACACGCGGGCTGACTCTGTATAAATCGACACTCGAGAATTAATAACAATTGTGAACCAAATTATACAACTTACTAATATGACAAACTTACTTCTACACTTACGACAGGACTGACAAATTCGACTCCTTATAAATCATTCAGTCATTTAGAATGCCAATGGGCTGTTCCAACACACCCTCGAGGTGATAACTTTTCTGGAATTATACGAAGTTCTTACGCCAATTTCTGGAAAAACTCTATGATATCAGACCCAGCTCATACTGCGGCTCTCTCAGCTTTTGAACGCAAACAATACTGCGCAGCTGCATTCTTGGACATTTCCCAAGCTTTTGACCATGTATAGCATGATTGACTCCTATACAAAATTCCTCCCAATAGAGTATTTTAAGATCATATTTAGAGAACAGACACTTCTTTGTGAGCAAGGTGAAGATATAACACCACACATACATGCAGGTATGCCACAGGGCAGTGTTATGGGTCCAATCCTGTATCTGATGTATACTGCAGATCTTCCCATCTCTGAGGCTACTATAACGGGAACTTTGGCTGATAATACAGCAATCCTGACATCCGATGAACTTCCGGAAAAAGCTACCAAAAAACTTCAAAATAGCCTTGATGACGTCACGAGTTGGCTTAAAGACTGTGGCATATTAAGGCAAATTAAGCCACGTTGGTCCAAGTTAGTTTCACTACTCGACATAAAATTTGCCCACCACTCACACTGAATGGAGTTCATATCTCTCACACTTACGAGACCATGCATGATGCAAGTATCTGGGAATGAACCTTCACAAGAATTTCACATGGAGAAAGCATAGCATAATCAGCCTATAACGTTCTCACTGTTGGGATACAGGCCTCCTCTCTGTGAGAGGGAGTGGGACATAATCCACCATGCGGGCTCAGTGCGGGTTGGCAGACCTTCGAATTTTTTTGTTGTAGGACCTGCCGGTTTCCTCTCGTCGGTTCTCTGCCGGTTTTCTGGAGAAACCATATCTTCTCCATACATTTAGCAATGCAGAAAAATGTACTGGATGTAGTACAAAAAGTCACAGCTATCACTGGCAAACAGCCTACTCCTACAACTACAAACGCATTATCAAACTGTTTGGTGCTATGGTCTGCAACTCCCCATAGTTCTCCTCACAGCAGCAAATTGAAATATCGAAATCTTGCAAAGATTCAAATCAAAAACTCTGCGTATGATAACGAACGCACCATGGTATGTAGCAAATGACAGATTACATCATGACCTTAACATGAAAACTGTTAAGCAAGAAATAAAGGACAACATGAATACATATAAGGTAAGAATTGCGCACCATCCTAACATATTAGCAAAAAACCTTATGAATGAACCAACCATGCCACGAAGGCTCAAAAGAAAAAAACCCTCAGGATCTATTTTATTATATGTAGACTGAATCGAAAAGCGGACTTGTCAATGGACAGGTACCGCACAATTCTGACAAAAAATTCCTAACTCTTGCTGTTTGTGCAAACCGATAGATTGCAATACAAGCAATAAAATATTTTTTAAAGTGAGGGCGCAATGGAGCGAATGCAATGACAAATGCACATGAGTATCAAACGACGTTTTTCAACACACGGAGAAATAAATAAAACAAACACAAACACATGTTGTTGATAACATATTAATAAATTATTGACACATTTAACATTGGTCATATTTGGTCCTAACTTTTTTAACATGGAATAGATACTGCACAACGTTCAGTTCTTATAAACGTTGTTAAGTTTTGAATTGCACGGATTGTGACAAATGCGTGCACTGAGTGGACAGGTCCACTCAATCTGTGTGGTTCGTAAAGAGATTTGATATGATTTATCTCCTCAAAAGACCATCTCAGACATCGATCTACCTGGTCTTCACATGATCTGACCAATATTATGTCTGAACTTTAAGAGTTACCTTTACCTCTGACTTTGTTTCGGCCTTTCTTCTCAGAGTAGTCAGATAGGAAATCCCGAACTCATCTAGTTTTTAAAATATGATTGACGTGTAAAAGTGTTTCACAGAAAATTACTGCATTTTTGCTGCTTTGTATTTTTAGACAAAAAAATATTAAAATACATTATGACTTCGTAGCGCTATATACTATTATCAAGTAGGTAGGTCCTATTACGAAGCCCTTTGCGTGGTCAATGAAAGATGATAACTGTGTTAATCATGCGCGGTTGAAAATAATAAATAGAAGTTATATTTTTCACTTTTCACTTACCTAGTTAATGTAAAATTATCTACGAATTACAAAGTTTACTTCTTGGAATAGCAAATGTCATAAGGAGGTATACAAAAAAAAAGAAGTACGGTCAGCAACAACAGTCGTTTAACACTATCTGCTTTTTAGCATTATTAGCTAAGGATCCGACCAGTAGTTAAATGTAAGGAATATACCTTCCTTATAAAAATATAAAAGTAATCAGAATATCCAAAAAAGATTTAAATTCAGATTTAAATCAAAATATTTAACTTAAATCCGACCAGGAGTAAAAACTTCTGGTCGGATTTCAGTTAAATATTTTGACTTTTTGATTGAACGCAATAACCAAATGGGCTTAGCTTATTTACCTAGTTCTACTGCTTTAGTTCTCTTGGTTTAAAAGTTTGTAAGAATACTTCATGTCGTTGTAAAATATTTGCTAGTCAGAGGTGGTAGCGGGGCTGATTGCCCAAGGTGCGCTGGATGGCTCTTAAGGGCCTGTACTACCTCAGATTGCGAAATTTGTCTTAGCATTAATGACTGTAGTTTCAACAATACTGCAGTATTCACTTTGTAATTAATATACAATAAAGATGAGGACTACTGCGAGGTGTCGTCTGTTGCGAAAACACGATTGCATACAATTTTCTCGATACAAAGAAACCTCAAAGTTACCTCTAAACCGTACAATAAAAGAAGAATAATTAATGAACATTTTCAAATTAGGTCATGAAACTTTGCAGGCTAATCGAACTATGCATAAAGCAGGAGTCATCTGTTAGTTTTTATTTTTTAATCGTTATATTTAACGTAAAAAGATGAGATTGGAAATATCAAGCGATTCAAGGTGTGAGTGGTTGTAAACCACTCACACCTTGAATCGCTCTGCCGCCCGGCCCCCGACAGGACCCCGACTCAGTACTTCGCATGCTTAATGGAATAGGTACTGACTTAACTAAAAAAAGACGATTTTTTGGAAATCGCAAAAGGAGATCTTGTTATGAGGACTTAACCTACTTGTTGATGCTTAAAAATAAAACTGATTTATATTAATCATGATTGCTTGTATTTTGAACGTCTATGATTAACTATTGATGAGATCTGAGTAAAAAAAAAAACCGAAATCACATCTGACCTATCTATTAATGGGTCAGTGTTCCATTAAGCATGCGACTTGTCAGTACCGCTTCGGCTATCAGACGGGGAACCTGCATCACTTCGCTTGCGCTCAAATAACCCGAATGACAACGTTTTATGTTCTGAAGGATTCATCTAATAATTTAAAATTACATTTAGATGTAAAAATAAGGCACCCGTATTTTTATATTTTCCAAATTTAGTCATTTTCATTTATAAAATCATCTAGGTTCAAAATCGTAATCTCACGTCAATGTCAAAAATGTTAGGGGGTAAACGTACCTATTTTAGACAGTTCCCAAATTTTGATGTTGTTTTCAATATAATCATAAAACTTTTTTTTATAAAAAAAAATATTTGAGATAGGTTTGTGGTAATGGAAATATATTTCAATTACCACAAATAAATAGATACGGGTGGATTTTTTTAAGGGAAGCAGTAAGGGTTGGCGCCTAAACCGTTGTAAAATAATAATATATCAGGGTGTAAAAAAGCCCATAGCCGTCGTACATCAAACTTAGTACCATTGCACGAAACTAATTGCTGGGAATCGACTTTTATTTTTGGTGTGAAAATTTTCTGTTTGCGCACTACCACAAACAGGCCCCGTAAGTCATAAAAGGCAGGACGCACTGATTGAAGATCTTAGTCTTTAGGCTCTGTGAAATACTTAAAGAGAAGACTCGATGAAGCTCTCTAAACGCTGCCCAGCCCAGCTAAATGATTTTGTTAACCTCTCAAAGTTGTTCTTACCAAACTGCAGAGTTTTCCGTAGATAAAAGTATTCGGACAACCTTGAAAGCATTACCATTGACAGCAATCGTTGAAAATAACCTGGGTTTGGTCCAAGTTTATGCGGAGACCAATGGGTATGAATCAACTAGGATGTACAGCATCTGCTGCAAGTCATGCAGCGATTCAGCCGCTATGATAATGTCATCTGCAAATATTAAGTGTCAGATGTACTCGCCGTTGATGTTAATGCCGCGTCCTTTTCAGTTCAGCGTCTTAAATACATTCTCCAATAATATTAGAGAACAATTTCAGGGAAATTACGTCCCCTTCTCTCACCCCTTTACATGGATATGTTTAGATCGCTGGCCTTGATGTTGGACTGTTGTTGTCGCGTTTTCATGAAGATATCTCAGCACTTGGATGTATTGCCAATGGAATTGGCAGCAATGCAGCGACTCCAAAACAGACCAGAGGGGTAATTCTCGTAATTTTAAGAGCGTTCACAGTCAGATTTCGGTCTCAATATGTCAAAAAAACCTCTAATTTCTCTGCATTTTGACAAGTTTTTGACATTTGTTTGTCGCTGAGATGAGACTGCGACTAGATTTTGAACGTTTTAAATTACGAGAATTGGCCTTCTGGTCTCGATAGAGTCAAAAGTACCTATAGAAGTACATGTCCATTTGACAACCAATTTGAGAGTTGTCAACTGATCGACCAATTTGAGAGTTGTTACAATTCTATTTTACAACACAACATTTTGTATTTTACAAGATTGACGATGATTTCCGAAGCGCCTATTTTTTGTTGGACATCTGTACGTAGGTTACCTTGGTAAATTAGCTAAATTATTGATTAGTACATTATAAATTAACTATTTGCTAGTTAATTTATAATGGACTAATGAATAATTTAACTTTTTTTAACTTTTAATATGTTTCTATTTTATTCTATAAAGCAGACGTCGATTTCGTATAATAATATATAATCATAATTTAATCATTTATTATGTATCATATTCATTATTCATCATTCATTATTCATATCATATTATCATTCATTATGTATGGAACTACTGGGAGTATTCAGCCTTTATTCCCAGTAGTTCCATGTATGGAACTAGTGGGAGTATTCAGTAGTTCCACATCGTTTATTCCCAGTAGTTCCATGTATGGAACTAGTGGGAGTATTCAGTAGTTCCACATCGTTTATTCCCAGTAGTCCCATGTATGGAACTAGTGGGAGTATTCAGTAGTTTCCACATCGTTTATACCCAGTAGTTCCATGTATGGAACTAGTGGGAGTATTCAGTAGTTCCACATCGTTTATTCCCAGTAGTTCCATGTAGCTAGTCCCACATGGAACTACTGCAACTTAAAAAAATGATATTTTGTACCATTAGTTCCATGTAATTTTTTAAACTAGTTTTGTAGCCCGACATTTCTTTCATATGGAACTGCTGCAACTAATTAGTTCCATATGATTATTACAAGCCCTTTGTTTTAAAATCTAATTCATAATTAGCAGAAATACCAACTACTCGTAGTACATATCTACCACATTACTCTACGTAACACCAGTTGTTCTATTTTACGTAACACCAATTGTTGTATCTAATATATTATCACAGTTATTAAGCAACTAAAAACGTTTTCAAAAGATTTCGTTGATGGAACGTATAATCAAGAGTACTTGAATCATGAAAATATCCATAACCGAACCGAGAATTCATAATGAGACGAGATATAGCTGGTAGTACCTATACCATCAGGTGGAATCTTCATAAAGCCTGTCGAACAAACAACATTATGTACGTCGATATGTCGTTTAATGTTTCATGAGGTGCCTGGGCATCACCTGGTGTGACGAAAATAACAAATTCAGAACGCTTTTCAAAACAACACTCAGCCTGCACTACATTATGCATGAAGCACTCCATTTGCTGATCCGCTCAGGAGTCCCGCTCGCGGCTCGTTAAGCGCTTACATTAGCTACAAACACTTATTGATTTTGAGAGATTGATATAATTTGTAAGAAATGTACGCTGCGTCTTTTAAAGGAGTTAGTACAGCGTGCTTTATGTGTTGCCATATAAGGGTGAAATAGGAGAACGATGCGAAAATCCGTCTTCAGGTCTGTTGTGCCGCTATTTTAAGTGCGTTCAGTAAGGTAGGTCAACCTTACTACGGCTTGAATAACGTTTTTAGGTATATGATGTGACCCATTGCTATAGCCAGTAGGTGCCTACATTGGCTCACATTTGCTTTGAAAAATAAAAATCTAAAAGGACGTAGATTACTCGTACATTTGTAAATTAATATTCGTACGATATGTAAAACGCTGTCCATTAGCTTTGTTTCTGAAAACCTGCCCAAGTAAATGTCCATCGAGGGCTCGCAATCGTGGGGGTTTGGGGCAGCAGGGAGGAGTTAGAAATGCAATATTAATGCAGTGTCGAGTGGCGGCCAGAGTGCATTTACTTAATGGATCGTAGGCAAAATGTTTACACTGTCGTCGAAATCGAAAAAAACGAGTAGTACGAAGTCGGATAGAGAGAAGCTCTTTGGCAGGATTATTGCAAGCAACTGGGGACTAGCTGAGTCACATAAATAAAAAAGTTGCTTACTTCATCTATCTACTCGGCAAAAAAAACTTATACGACATCTCCACTACAGACGTAGGAAAGTGTGGGATACATTACCGGAGTGGAAAAGTTAAAAAGCTTAAATGTATCTCCGGCGCGGCTAAAAGTGTCTGACAAAAGTTCGACTTCCATTTTAAAAAGCTCCATTACAAAACATCGAGATTCGCTTCCGCCACGCCGCCGCGAGCGCGAACTGATGGCGGCTTGAGGAACGGAATTAAACTCCAAAACTTTTCAATTTATTTTATATGAAATCGAGCATAGCCGCGTATTCGTGACGTGAAGAAAGCAAACTTGGTATCGCTCGACTCGTGGCTTTTAAGAAGAAACAGAGGGTTAATGTTGGATGTTTGTGGGGGAATGAGAGAGCGGGTGAAGGGGATCTGACCCAAAAGCAAGCCGCATGAGCGGTGATGCTGCGGTTGGTCCGCCGGTCAATTGCAACCACAGCTCTACGGTCTCGGCCCTATGCGACACTAAACTTGAATTCGTTACGTGTGTTGTGTCCGTATACTATGACTTAACTTGTTTGATAGTTTACAACATCGAGCATGGAAAATTTAAACAATACATGAGGAAGTTGCTGTGTATAAAACAGTCTTCATAATTGTAGCAACTTGCAACTACATAAGCGTTATTGAAAAAAAATCGGTGTTCGGAGAAATACCTAAGCTTAAGGCTGCCTTTTAACGAGAGATGAGCGAAGTAGCTATAAGCGGTTCATAATAAACACATCCATCGCCATGCAGCTTAGCACATCTCTGGTAGAAAGGGTTGTTCTCCAAGAAATTAAAGTGCCATTGTAATCCCTGTCAACCTTTGCGTTGTGATTAGCTTACTTCAAAATCAAAAGTGGATATTACTCGTGATATTATCAGTCATGATAGTTTTCTAATTTAAAACTATTCTTTTATGAGTCATGTGAAAATATAATGAACTAATTGAATGAAATGCATTTTAAAATTAATTCTATTGTCTCACTCAAACAATCATTACAAGGAAAACAAGGACGTTATTTAAAGAAATTTATTAAAAAAATGTGTAGTTAAAAAGGTTCCATGACTATAAGTTCGGAATATTATAAAATAACGAATATGTCGGATTGTGCGTAGGAGTGGTTTCAACTTTAAACCATAACTAAACGAAAGAATAAAATAACATTGAACTGCTTTTATAAATGCGATATATCAAGATGGTTTATTACAGTATAAAACATACGTAGTACGGGCTCCTCCACACAGAGCAAAGTAAGTTGAATTTGAGAAGAGTTGTAAGGCTTTGGCTCCGAGATAGTGCTTTTAGGCCCTAACCCCGGGGGTGATGCAGTGGGTCCGTGGAGCTTCTTAAAATGTTTTCACTTATGTATATATGGGAATACATTACCCCTGCCTCCGGGTTACTTGAGGCGCGCACACTTACTTTTAACACAAAATTGAAGTGACGTAAAGCCTTCACTTTGCTCTCATGTGTATCTTCACTTAAATTACATTTTATTGGAAAGCTGAAACATCTCACTCGTAATAATAAAAAAACCAAAACTTGGAAGATATTTTCCCAACCGTAAGTAATGTTGAAATCTTGGACTCGAATTATATTGGAATGAGTCGCTCGTTGTGAAGACGTCGGGCAAACATTTCACTATCAGATTCCAATTAAGTTGGTTCAATGAGTGGTCATGACGAGTGCATCCATCGTTTTGCGTTCATAGTTACTAATAATCACTTAGCTTAATTGCGGCCGTTAATTACCACCGATCTCGACGGTTCAAATTACGTACTCTAAAACGCATTAGCGGCTGACAGCTGGAGATTATCCGTCTAAGCGGCGTCGGACCGGCAGCCCGCCGCCCCGCGCCACCGGACCGGCAGCCCGCCGCCCCGCGCCACCACTCGCGGGACTGTTCCACTAATGAAATTTAATGAGGCTTAATTGTTGACGACTTAATGCAGGAACTGTAAAGATAAGTGCTTACTTACGGCCCTCGCTGAGCGGCTGAAACAAAACGACTACGTTTTGTGCCTAAGTAACGTTCTAATTTTGTAAGCGTCGCCAGATAGTCATTCGGCACTTCTCATCCTGCTGGGCCCGTTATGAACTCCAAGCCTAATACAGTTTTAATTATTCTCGTTCACTTAATTTATTTGACTATAACTAATTAATTTTACAATCTACCTACATTGTTGTTGCATAAGTGGTCGTTTTCCACGTTGGCATTTTCTTTACATTTGCCCAATTTCCCACAAGGTTGAAGGTTCTCATTTGGCCGAAGAGGTTCTAAACACGAGTGCGGTACACAATCAAGGGGTTCAAGTTATTCGTGACGTGTGGCATGTGATTACAGATCACAATGGTGTACACTGAGTTTCTTGTTAACTGATTAGAGGCAGCCGAGTGGTGTCATCTCAGAACGTTCCAATTACTAAGAGCGGGTTGGGGCGGGGGGAGATTGCCGGGGTGTGAATGATCCATTTCGAAAACTAATTTAGAGTTAGCAACTAAACAAAGAGCACTCCTCGCAGATAATAATTAACGCTTGCGGTAAAGTTCCACTTAGTCTGTATTGGTTAAACCTCACTATACCATTGGCAACGTTAATTAAATGTTTTTCCTGCCCTTCTAATTTGTTTAAATAAGATTGAGCGTTGTAAATAAGGAATTTAATGTCAAAGAGATTTTTCTTATATTTACTAATCTGTCGTGAGAAGTTTTTTTAATGTTTCACTGATAAGTATCAATTTGTTTATGAACAAACAGAGACCTACAACATCGGTGTTTCCTCACCAAGAACTTGTCAATATGTAGGTATTCGTTTTAGTTTGCTATTATATTTTAATGACGCAAATCTCTACATAATACGAATAAAGAAAAAAGTGCGAATCATTAATTATAATACCACAATTAGGTAGTTCTACATAATAAAGCAATTAATTTTATTTTTAAATCCGTTTCCGCGATACTGGTATTATATTTAAAAAGTCAGATGTTATCTGAAATATTGGTTTATAGGTCATCTTGACCATCGGAGCACCTAATGATGTAACTTATTAAAAACATGATTAAAGTTGATTCGTCGTCCAGCGTCCCCAGAGTGGGACAGATAGAGCGTTTTATGTTAAAGTGAATGTGTCTGTCGTGTGACTGTTTGTGCTGCCATCCGACCGTTGTCCAGATAAAAGCTTCTCCATAGCACGAAAAAGCACTCACTCCAAATATTGATTTGTTACTTCGCCGCTCCTAAAATGGGAGAGATATGTCTTGGCTTTCATGTTCGTTCCTATATTTAAAACAAGTAGAAGTTATTGTCTCTTAGTAAATAACTGGAACTTAGTTGACCTATATATGAGTCTACCTTTTATAAAATTTTCTTGGAAAATAATAGAACTATATAAAGTTAACTAGTCAAGAGTAAATTAGTTTTAAGTCAAAGATTGCTTGTGCTGGGGTGTTACATTCTAATTCGTTTAGTAGAACGTTAATTTTATCATTATGAAAATGTCGGTAAGTAGCGCAGGGCCGGCCGGGTGCCACCGCCCGCGCTAAATCCTAATTAACTGCTTGATTACAAGTGGAATAAAAAGCTCGTAATCTTAATTGGTATTTTTAATCAAAGCTCTCTGAGCGTCGACGGGATCTCCTGCGAAGGTATTTAGACGAGCGCTTCGGTAATACTTTATCCTTAACTAAAATACCATTACTTTAATTTAACATTCATTTCTAACATCTGCGTGAAATGAGTTCCTTATATTTAGCTAAGAGTATTAATAACGTAAGCCGAGGAAAACTGAGTTATGCTAATGAATTTTCCCGGCACCAAATACGTTAAGAATTTCTTTTATTAAGGAAGAATTAAGGGATTTCTTTATTAATACCGTAAAGCACTAATTGCAGGGTAGGTAACCTTCATTTCGCCGTGAAGCCTGCTCGGGGGATAGCCCAGTGACGTATTCAGATGGTGATATTAAAAATATCACAGACCTTATGACGAAATACTTTGTTCGGCTTACAACCATTTATAGCAATTTGGTTTGTGGCCTAGTGCCAAAACTGACTTTCAGGTAGGTAGATATGGTTTTAAATGTTGCTTTAACTTATCTTCCGTTCTTAACTTAATTGCTCAAGGAAAGTTTTATTTAGTTAACAGATAAGATAAATACTTAACTAAGTTCCGTGTGACTTGAAAGAACAGTGTGTTACCAACATTGTATGTTAACGTTGGGCACTATCTGTACATAAAACGTTATACCTATTACTTAAATACTGAACTCTTTCAAGTTAAGACGCCGTCTAACTGACGGTGATGGGCTAAGTAAAAATCTTTTACTTAGAGTTCTCTTTTAAGTGATGGCATAAACACTTCAGTAGGTACTTGGCTAAGTACTAGACCCAGCCCAACGTAAAGTAGAGTTAACATTCAAAATAATTACATCTACCAGGTGTAATCGACATAATAGTCTGCAAAAATGACAGTTTGTATATGATGATATTGAAAAGATATTTGGATAAATTTAAATAAATCTTTTTTTTATTTATGCTTCTCTAGATTTCGGGAAAAAGGAAAACTAACGCAGTTGGGCTTTTGTAATAAACAATCTGGCTAGTCCAAGTTCGTACCTGGCAAGCAATTACTGTACCTATTACTTATTAACTTTCAACCACCCTTAATGGTTTCCGTATTACAGCTTGACTGAATTGCTGATTTGGTTTGGCTGCTTTAATTAGATACGTCCCTATGAAATTATATCCCATCTAAGGTATCTAACAATAATTAAGGATTTATGATAAATTATTCACGAATTGTAAGAAATTATTTAAGTATTGCATTTTATTTTTGTATATAAATATTAAAAAAAATATGTAAGCTTTGAATAAGAAGGTATATCATTTATTTTAAGAAGTGTTAAACAACTTTTACAAATCACGCGCCTATTAAAGTTAGTGGTTTGGTCTGGGTGTTACTTTTTGTATTAAAAGTAATATAACGAGACGACAATAGTGTAGTACAACTAGTTGGAGCAGCAGTGCGCTGGCCGTAAGTGGCTACAATAAAGCTCTCGGTACATTAAGCTTCCGCTAGTGCGCCGTTAGCGAGATAACGAGACCCACTGCCCGCACCACACATAATTTATATCGTCCGAGCTCGTTAAAAACTTATAAAGACGCACATTGTTAGTGCGGCCAATATTCGCGGTTATCAGAGGATATACGACCGCCCTAACGACTCCTTGCTCGGTTCGTGCGAACCATTGCACAAACGACCCCGTTCCGAGTCCGCGGAACGCCACTAGCCGATGCTCCACCATTATGTAGTTTGTGAACATTTTATATTATAATGTACTGCTATTGATTGTAAGCTCGGGCTATTTCAGGACCACTGGATATAGCCATAATATTTTGTTGACTGGGTACACTTTAATGGGTAAGCTTTACGGCCTCTATTTAATTAAAATAGCCTGTTAAAGCATCGACGTTAACTTGGTTCTCGAGGCTCGTAATAAAGAACTAGCGCGTAATGGAAAATCCGTGTGCTGATGCAATCTACCGCGAAGCTTTTAGGCTGGCCGGCGAGCTTCGTTTTTCACTTAGTCGACGTGCGCGCAATTACTCGCTTCGCACGAAACTAAAACACATTCTAAACGCTACCAATAATAACATAATATACCTTCTGTTAATTAACTATATGTAGTATACGTATGTTTGATAATACTACGAATAGTGTCAGCAGTGTATGCTCTAATTACTATGAGTAAAGCTAAAATGGGAAACCTATTCGAAACTCACTCCATACTCGTTTAATTCCATTTTCTGCGTACCCGAAAATACCAAACATTGACACAACAATATCATTAACAGCAGTTAAGCTGCAAGGAAGCCTTCGCGGTGCTGACGTTAATTTGACATGGCGTTGAGTAGCGGGATTGGTGGAGTATGGTCACACGTGGGCAGTTGGCACGCGGCGTGGCGGGCGCGGGACAGCGGCGGGACGACGACGAGACGGCAACGGGGCGTGGGCCGCGCGGATCACGAACGCGTGCTCGGCTAAACACAAATCAACACCGATTCTCCATTTGTTAGACACGGGAATGTAATTATGGCCGGAACACTTGGCGGGGGAGGGGGCTGCAGTGAGGGCTTCACGTCATTCAAGCTTTTAGTTCGTTGCTCGACAACGATCGTTACTTTGGATTCGTAATGTACGTTTCGGAACCCATCACATTTTCCCATAGGTAGGAAGGTACCTTCATGTTATTAATGGGAGGGTCAATAAAGGTACTTTTAAAATCAACTCGCGTGGCACTCTTTTAACCACTACACAGCTTTCAGAAAATTGTAAGTATACCTAACAAAATTCCTTAAACGCAGTTTAAGTGGTATCGTTTATACATTTTTATGTAGCTATGTATCAATATTATGCAACTGACAAAGTCCATAATTTGTAAGATCAATCTAGCCATTATAAACGCTGAAAAAAAAGGAACAAGTTAAGTATATTTAGAAGATAGCTATTGTATGTAGCAGTTGAGCGTTAAATTAAAAAGTATGGTTATAGCGTGCGGGCTAGCGCTAGGGCGGGCATACCGTGGGCCGGTGCCGTGACACGAGTTAAACTAAATTAATAAACTTGCACCAGTCTCCGGCTTTATTAAAAAACACTCATTAAAGCAAAGGAAAAGTAGGTGAAGTCGCCGGCGGGCGGCGGGGACAGCGCCGCTAATTGCGCCGCCTTTATTGCTTAAATAAAGTTTTAGTGGGGGAACACAAGTTTTAATTAAAAATGTGAGAATAGTTTTTAATAAAGGACGGGCTCGGTGCGCGTATATTGCGAAACTTTAAGCGATGCGATACGCTCAGCTTACAGGAAGTCCGGCGATATAGTATCTTGCGCACGCCGCGTCCGTCACGAGCGCCGCCAGCAGCCCCCGCGCTCCGGCCTATTGTTTGCTGCGAGATCAATCGTGGCTTAGCTGATACCCACATTTGTGATTCTAATAACTTGGGATATATTAATGCTACACACTGGCGTATATAGTAAGTGGTTCTGAAAGTATACCGCCCACCTACTCCCACCGCTCCTCACCCGATCGCTTACACTGATCGATTATCCCGCTTTAAGTGAGAACATTATCAACTTTGATTTACAGTTATCGGCGAGCAGCCTTAATGTTTTATGAACTTTTTTCCAAAACGGTATTCTCGCATCAATATAAAGTGACAAATGGCACGAGTAACAAGAGAAACTAATAATGCTAGTGATTTACGCCCGCCCTTGTTATTACGACTCATGTGAAATGTAATTTCGGCATACTGCGTGTAGAGTCGCACGCACACACGGCCACTGGGCGAGTGTGCAATACGTTTAATAAAGGAGGGACGCGGAGTAAATCCTTCAATTTCGCCGGCACACAACGGCGTATTCTCGTTAACCGTGGCAATAAGTTAAACGGGCGGGCAGCCCGCGCCGGCCGCCGAGCCCGCGTCGAGCCCGCGACGGGAAATTAAAAAAACTCTTGAGCCACCGACGTCATATTTGCCACTTCGATGTTTTCTCTCATTATTATGCAATACCATCCACAACACATGTGATTTTCCTTAAAAATTATGTTTACATCTGCATCTCATTAGGTCATTCAAGCCTGTTCGACTGCACCTAGCTCTGTTGTTCATTTTTGCCACTAAATAACGTCTTATAAATGACCAAAGTCAGACAGCATACTTACATTTTAATATTATCAGATTTTTAATAATATCCGATTTCAGCGATAAAAGATAGACAACCAATATCGGCTTCTTATACAGCCTTATTGACTTTTAACTCAATATAAAACACAAGGCTGTATCGATATAACATTGCTGAGAGCTCCATATATGACTAGAATGTTAAGACATTGCCTACATTTAAATTGATACTTTAGCGGCAGTGCAAGCGGTCGATTTTAATCAAAGTTCGTTCATTTCGAACTTAGCTGGGGAGGCAGTGCTTCGCGGTGTAATATAGGCCGAGTGTAATATCTGTGGAACAAAGAATACACACGTTCCCGCCCCGGCACGGCTCGGCTGCACTCCTAATTAGATGTTCGATGAAAGTGTAATCAGACGTTGGTCGGATCCGGGACGTAATTAAACGGCGGAGGCGAAGAGTGATTTATTAATAGAAAAGCTCGAGCCGTAATGAAATACTGGGCGGACAATGGCGACGAGGGCGGGCGGGCCGTGGAAATTAAATTCTCAGCGACGGCGGCCGCTGGACATACACTTGCCGTTTCTTTGCGGGTCACCTCAGCCGGCGCCTGCTTAATAATGTACGGCGGAGGCAGCGTCGCCGACGCCGCCCGGCCGCTGCTGAGCCACCGCCACCGCCACCACCCATTACCCACGATGTATGGAGGTGTATAAATTTGTCGGCAAGGGAATGTAAAGAAGATTGGTTTCCTAGTCGAACGGGCGCGGAGGAAAGGGGTGGAATTGAATTTAGGCCGGAATTCACTAGCGAGGTTGTGTTTGTGATATTTCTTACCTATGTAGCAGTAGTGGGACGTGACGCACTTGCCGATTACATTTATTAGGTATCGATTTCTACGAACATTTATATGATATCAGCGTACGATATGAGTAGGACGCTGATATTACTTCTATTCTAATTAAACGTCTGCCTAATTATATTTATCCAAGAACTTGAAATTATTTTTGTTGTTACTTAACTTGTATGAATAGTTGTTCGTGATAAACGTCATCTGTATTAGTTATTAGTGGTGCCTAACTATTTCAAAACGCACTACACCCCCTTGTTTTTTCTTAGGTGTAGAAGAATATTATGGGTACCTAAAGGATGGCGCCTAGAGCAACAGGCAAAAGAATCCTGAATACTCAAAATTTCAACCTGCTGCGCGCGATCACTGTCTATAACAATACAAATACAAACAAAATAATAACTAAATAAGTTTACTCTCACGATGACGGGTTGTTGTGAATGTAAACTAGTGGCAAGAAAAAAACAAACTGTAAATCTTGCCGAACTGAAAATTCATCTCAACGTTAAAAGAAAAGCAATTTTATATCACAACATATCTAAACAGGATCGACGTAGAATCAGCATTTTCTAGTCAGGAAAGTCGCAATATGGAAGCGTAACCTTAATTACACTTAAAAGCTGTCGGAGTATACTTTTTCAATTAGAGTATTAAAGTGTTCCGACCCTGTCATTATATTAGAGTGTTGTTCCGCGCCACCCCGGGCCGGCGCGGAGCCTGCGACGCCGAGAGCTGCCACAGTCCGCCAACGCTCGCCTCACTTCGCCGCGAGTCCTCCTCGACACTATACGTGCCGGCTTCCCTCGCAGACTTACAAACTTTACTCGAGCTGCCGACCCGCTCGTACATACGTTCCTTGTCGTTTAATTACAAGTTTAATAAATCATTTTAATTGGCCGCGGCTAGTCTAAGGATAATATCTCGCGATCGACTGCGTTACCGGCGAGCTGTGTCGCTGGACATTTACATAAAAAAGCGAATTTTCAGTAAATCTTTCTGAAGTGACAATTGTTAGAGTGGACAAGTATTGTATCAATTTATTTTGGTGCTTTAGTTCTTGACTGTGGATTTGTTTATCGTGGTTCCAGACCACCACCATTTTCTTGGAAAATACTTGTTTTGTTTGCTGTTTTGACCGGAAAATCCAATTTAAAGGTAAATAGATACTGTTTAGTAATGCTTTCTTTCGCTTTATTTTATGTCGCTTCTCGTAGTTTGTTATGTTGTCTTTTATGATTACCTAATTAATTTGCGAGATAGAGCCTTCAGATATAAATATTCATTATATGATAAACATAATTAAATTAGTTTCGTAGACAATATAAATTACTCATATTAATCTTGACAGTTATTATCTAATTCAGCGACCAATTAGGTGAAGTGCGCTTTCAAACGAGAAAGTTAACTCATTCACGGCAATGTTCACGTGTGTGCGTTGCGTTATCACGTCGTGATATATTTTGGACGTGAGTGCGTGTCCATTCAGTGTAATTGGAAGATCCGATGCTACAAATAATTGCTTAATTACGCTTTTAAAAAGCGCGGTGTTTAAGGAAAATGGCGTAGAGCCAATTGAGTAGAAACAGACATAGTAAAAACATTAAGTGGGTTTGATTCCATTGTGTTTTTATTTTTTTTTGTAATGTCTTATTTCTTAGAATTTCATTCATAAATATAGTTAAGACATTATCTCTTTTCATAACGAAGTTTTAATCACTTTCCACAGAGGAGCGCTCTACCGTATATAAACAGATTAATCCAATGATTTGTTTTCATAACATTATCACGTGACCTTCGCTCCGACCTGTACCAATATCATTGTGAACAAGATTGAAGCGTCAAACCGGAGGGGCCACACAATAGCTTCCACCAGTATGTGTCCGGTGGATTAGTGTCGTGTATGCGGCCCCACGGCCCTACCGACCCACGGCCGGGGCCCACGAGCTTGCATACTGATGCGCCACCACGCCCGCCGCTTGTTATTTTAATTATTGTGTCTTAATTAAAGTTGGTGGAGCCGCCCCAACCCTGGCCCACCCCACTGACGAATATAAGATGATACAATATGTAACTCGCATGTTTTCAGTCCATGAAAATTTTACGTTGTTCATATTAAAATTCCTTGGATTAATAGTTAAAACCTTGTTAGTTAGATGATAGTTTAATACTTATTCTTCAAATGTCACCGATCCAACAAACAAGATACAGAGGTCATTACTATTTAGTGTTATCTCAGCATTTATCTTAGAATTTAGTTTGTCTAACATCATAAAATATAATTTAAAGTGGTAACCCAATTCAATAGATAATGTTAACATATTTATGACGCTGACCGAATATGAATAATATTATTTTAATGTTACAATTTATTTTAAAAGGAATGTAGGTAGATATTACTTCACATCCTATCCTACTCCTACTAATATTCTAAACGTGAAAGTTTGTCTGGATGGATGGATGGATGGATGTTTGGCACTCTTTCACGCAAAAACTTCTTAACGGATTGGGATGAAATTTGGCACACAGATGGTTTGTAACCAGAATTAACATATAGGATACGTTTTATACCGATATTCCCACGGGATCGAAACTTATGCACGTGAAACCGCGGGGCGCAGCTAGTAAATTATATTTTGTTGGCTTATGAACACTGCTGTTTGTAAGATATTAATTACATCACGATCATATCTTAATTGCAAATTAATATGCATTAGGTAGCGTAGCGTCTCTATTTGTGTTGCGAAGAATATTAATCACAAAAAGAGCCATTTTTGTGTTATTTATTTGCTCTAGTCTAAAAGCTTTTTATATGTTTGGAATGAGCAAGATTGGTTTTTGACAGCAATCAAATAATATTAAATAACTAATAGACATTCAAAGTGCCTGTGTATATTTATAACATGAGCTTCGCCTGCGGCTTTGACCGCGTGTACAAAGCCTATAATTTTAGATGTAGCCTAAGACCCTCGGGGACAATGTGGCTTTCTATAAGTGAAAGAATTTTCGGAATTGTGTCAGTAGTTCCTAAAATTGCCCCCTACTCACAAATTTGACCTCCTTTTTAATATCAATATATATTTACTATCTTGTTCCCGCTGTTTGACTTCCGTGAACTATCACAGAAACAGTGCATTTCCTCGACATAAAAAGTAGCCTATGATACTCGGGAATGGTGTAGCGATACAAGATTTTTTTTGTAATTGGATCAGTGGTTATTTCCAGATATGACCTCTTATAAACATTACGTCTTCATTATATTTTTTTCTTTATTTTAAGGGCTTTATCGCTGAGCAATAACGTCATCCTGTAACATAAGCACAATCAACTAAACTAAAAACAGATAACACTTACCTACTTTAAAATAAAAAATGCCAGTTTGTACAGTATCCTAACTTGCTCCGATAAAGGACAAGCCAGGAACCATTAAACTCTCCAATGTCGTACTTCGCGTCTTTATTATACTCGTTTAGAAGATTTGAAAAGGCCTGAACTACCTGTATCATTTCTATCATTTCATAAGGACACGGGAATCATAGTAAAGGGTTGTGAAAATCTGATGCAAATCGCTCCGCGGAAAATAAAAAGCTACATGAGCTAAGACTCCCTTTGTGATTCTACACTGATGGATATTTTTGTTCCACACATACCTACCTACTTTCATAAGTAACATTAGTATAAAAAAACGTTTAAGATTACAAAAGTTCCAAAGAAGATAATTTTATAAGGATAAAGTAGTAAAGTTACAGCTACAATCACAAAGTACTACGGGTACCGCTTGTTTTGTTGGTACAATCACCTGCTTAATTAGCACTGGAAATATTCAGTGGCATTATATTCAATTTCGGTTACAACAGTACACGCAAATTAACATTTAATGAAACCTAGTTAATGATTGTGATTTACATAAGTGCATTGTTATTACCCATTGAAAATTAACTGAAATTCAGTCCGTGTAGCAACGCAATCAATTAGTTCACAAACCGCCCCGAGTGGCCTTGGGAATGTTGATAAGGATTATTATTAGGCGTACAAGAGATACTCATTAGAGGTATCCGTAATGATTCGCTGACGGCCTACATAATGGTAAGCTCTCCATAATGAAGACAGCAATATCTACTCAACCAACACAGATGAAATGAACACCCGACGTTATTCGTTTGTTTATCATTATTTTGTACCCCTATAGTACTATTGTGAAACATTCTTCTTTCTCTCTCCTTTATTACATAACATATTATGTACATAACTAGCCTGTAATGTTCCCACTGCTGGGACACAGGCCTCCTCTCTTCGACTCCGTTATTGTTTGTATGAAAACAAAGTTAATTAGTTAATGAAATGGATTGTTCCTACGGCTCAAATAGAATTCATTTCATTGTGTCCCAATTATAATTGATTTCATTAACAAAGCTTGGCCCATAATTGAAAGTAGGTATACAGTTTCAGCAAAAGGGAGGGTAAGGTAATTACAAGATCCAATTTAGAATTGCCAAGTCTACACTTTGCTGTTAGTTTCAAACAAAAGCTTAATTAATTAAGTCGAGAACAATTAAGTTCACTGCCGTAATATTCTCAGCAATTACGCGGAATTCGACGTATTTTGTAGTCGTCCGTAATTGCCGACGAGTCCCGAATCAGATTGTATCCGACGCTAATACAGCACACATCCATTAATTATACAGCGAACACTAATTGGGAAATCTATTAATTAAATTACCTATTAGTGCATCACGAAATCCCTGAGAATGCTAAATGAACTGATGGTATTACATGTTCAATTGATATTAATTGTGGCTGGAGATAAATACGGCTAATCACTACTCGGATTTGTATTTTTTTTTCTGAAATCGACAATGTTGGTGTCTTAAAATGGTCTATTGAATCGTAGAAATGGAAAATTACAACGGAAGTTAATTTATCTCGATCTTTCCTAACCTTTGGAACGATCACTCTAATAAAAAGCGTGAAAGTCGCACCCACATCCGACGCAAACAAGACACAAATGTCACAACAATTAGCATGCGACACAAACTGGTCGTAACATTTAAATGTCTTTAAAATTAGTGCAAGTTGTTTTTGTAAAGAAATGTTAATGACTTATCGCTGAATGCGGCTGGTGTCCAGATTGTTCCTGTTGACATTTCGCACGTGGAGCGGCGCCGGCGGCGTCGTCGGGCGGGACGGTGCGGTGCGTGGTTGTCGGGTTTCGTCCGAGTTTCGGCTGTCAATTTGAATGTATTGGCTCAGATAAATCAGGGTTGTCGTTAGGTGAGGTACAGGCGTCGACGGCAGGTTGGCGCCGCGTGTAACGAGACGCATTTCCGGACGTATCCTTCCAATTAGCGCGGTGCTTCTGGGCGCGCTGGTCACCGCCCCGCGCCCGCCGCGCGCTCGTTACGCTCCCGCCTCGTTAGGAGAATTGTTTGTTCGAGTATGTAAAAATGTGTTTATTTGCACGTACGCTTCAGGGTAAAAAATATATGAAAAGACCCTTTTAAGACTTTTAATGATTTCCCGGCAAAGGGAAATTGGGTTAGTTATTTTCCCCGGGGTTGCCCCTCGTTAAGTTTTAATGGGGTAGCTAGCTACGACGTAATCAAACGTACTTATTTAAGTTAACGACGTTTACCAGGGATGTGTACTTTGTTGTCAATAGCAGTTATTCAAAGGCGGACGCTCTTCGTGTGTTTACCATACGGCTCACAAACAACTGTGATTCGTGGTACGACATTGTTGTCCGGTGCTACTAGTTCGTGAGACGATACCGATGGGCAATGGCTTTTTAACGTCATACTTTCCAGGAAAAACGCTTAAGTAGCTAACACGTTAGAAACACGGGCCTTCCGGCGCAACTGAGGATCTTGCCGTATAGGTACAACGCCTAATTAATCTTCAGTAAAATGTCGACGGTGCTTGTTTTTGCCAGGAACTCGACTCATTAGACCGACGAAGCATGTTGATTACATTCTGCAGTGCTTATTAGCGCAAACTCTCATTAGGGGCCACTATTGTTGTAATTAAACAAGAAGCTGCATCAGTACGGACCGCTAAGCGCGGGTTGTGCTGAAATCACCTCTATGTGGGTGTAATAGAGACTCGCTCGTGCCGGCTTGCGAGTGGCCATTATGTTGTGCGAATTTAATTAACAACTCAATAGTTACACAGTAGAAGAATAGAATGGAGGGGTGTTCTTGTGGTGTCTGACATGATTCCATTGTTAGCGTCAGTGCAAAAAAGCGGAGGTTTGTTTTTGAAGTGGCTTACGCAATTACGAGGTGGTACTCGGTTCCGGCGGCGTCGGCGGCGGGTGCGTCGTCAGCGCAGAGACCGGATTTAATTGGACAGTCGAGGGGCGCGGGCGGGGGCGCGGGGCGGGGGCACTGGTGCTCCGCTACCTCCTAACACTTCTAATTGGCTCGCCTACACTAACAGGAGCTTTCCTCTAAAATACTCGTCATTAAGTATAATAGGCTCCGACTCCACAGGAACACCTGACGCTTTGCCAATTTCTTTACTTTAATAAGTGAGAAATATTTTGTAAATAAGATCAAATGTCGTTTGACTCTTGTGTGGCGGCGCGGTGACGCTTTCTGTTAACCTCGAGCTTCAGGGAACTTATTAGGTAAAAGATTTTTTCAGAAAATATATTTGAGAAACAAATTCACATAGAGAATCAACAAATTCTACCAAAAATATCAAAATATAAAATACCAAAATGTTTCCTCTTCTAACTGTATGGACCGAACCCCGCTGAACACTTGTGACTTACCGACTCCACACGAACTACATACAATAGTTCGTTATCCTCTTTATTTACAAACTTCAACACCACTAGCGGCTACAACCCGGACATGAATGAATATTCTCTCGTGACATGCGTTTCTATCGCATGTGATGGGTAGGTAGGTCTACCCCAAATCGCAGCTAGTCAACGCTATCGCTGTTTCATAATTTATTTATTTAAGTGAATTTGAGAGGTTATCAGTGTCAACTTAGTATGGAACTGTCTACATTGTCTATCTGTTTGTGTCCATTCATTATAAATATCTGTTTTGTAACTTTACAAATTTATCGATGCACTTAAGAAAATAAAACAATTTTAGATGAGCGCTTTGAAAGTTTGAAGATAAGATAATTAAACGACATCGTAAAAACGCTTTTAATATTTAACTAAGAAGTTACATACAAAAGAAAAACAAAACGAGCAGAAAAACAATCTTATTTTGAACGAATAAATGATAACAAAAAGTAGGTGCTTACTTACCCACTTGATTAATAATTATCTGCCCCACGTTATTAATGTTTTATCATTGTTTATGTTTTTCATTCACGAAACTAATAACTGGGCATATCGATAATTAGTCCAATTAAGAAAGAATAGCGTTTACATTAGCATCGGTTTGAATTGATTGGAGTGTACCGGTTGATTGGCAACTCACGCTCGTTGCGCGTGCGTGTGGGTACGCCGTGCGACCACGCGGCCAAGCGCTACGAGCGATAGCGGGAACCGCACATTATGATAACAATCCCTAATTAATATTTTACGAGTACCTTGTCGCTTAGGGTAACTCAACAACTGTCTACTTATTGGCGTAAAACTTTAAAGAGTCGTTCAGCAAAACACTTTTAAGAGACTCTTAACTGAGATTGTATCATTATTTTACTTCGCGTCCAATTAAAATATCGCGAACTTTCATGTCTTTTTTTTTTCATAGAAAAAGTTCGTCGTTAGTAAGTACCACGCACTAAAACCCTCTCAATAGTTATTATGATACATGGTAGGTCTTAATCAAAATATATGCCGATTTAGGTACATCAACCACACATAAACAAAATAAAAATATATCCCGACCTTTATTACTACAATAATGATAGTGTAGCCGGCATTTAGCCTTTGCTCAGTTCTTATTATCGGATATAAGGGTGCATGCGGCGCCGGTTATTGGTTGTCAAAGCCCTTGTTAAAGCTTATTGTGGAAACGGGTTTTATTTATGAAATCGATCGCAAATAACCACGATAATTAGAGACTTTATTAAAGTAGCGTAGGAAGTCGACAGGATAATTGATCATTTAAATTAACTTATGCACTTGGAGTGCACTTCAAAGAACACACGTTAAAGGTTCACTTAGAGACCATAATATAAAAGAAAACATCGACGACATCAAACGGACTTTTTGAGTGCCTCGATTAGTGCCTGTTTAATAATTTCTTATAAGCTGCGTAGACATTTCGTATACTGCGTAGACACAACGCATACGACACAAAAAGGCTTTGAGTCTACGCCACGCGTAACACCGCGCACATCATAAACAAATGGGATTTCAATGAGGTTGTACTGTTGGTTCTGTTGTTAAAAACAAAATTATTACGCAAACAAAGGGTGGCGTAGTGCGTCGTAGCGTGGCGTAGCGCGTCGAACCGTCGCGTAGCACGACGTAGTGCGAGGCAGCGCGGCGAAACGTGGCGTAGCGCAGCAGTTCGATGGTTAAAATCATACATTTTGTCATTTAGGTATTTTCATTACACTATTGCATTGCTGCTAAAAGTGATTCCCGATACTCGCACTGTAAAAGTTCAAAAGGTCCACATCCAACAAGTAAAGTTCTAATTAATAGCCTGTGCAACCGTTACTGTCGATTGGCTTACTAAGCTGTACAAGCCAATCAAAAGGCGGAACACACATAATAGCTAATCAGTAGGAGAACCCTTGTGCAAGCGAGCTTTAATAATCACCCAGTATAGAAATAGCATAATCCTTTATGCTCTGTGGTGAGTATCAGAGGTGCATGGGGTCTGTCTGAGCGCGCGCCCGACACGACACTTCACCGTCCGGATATGAGCGGCTATTTAATTTCCGTGCTTTCAATGATCGTTTCATATTCAACTATATAACTCTTGTCAGTTGCCAGCTTGGCACCTGAACGTACTTTGAAGCTTCACGTGCTTATATGATGGATTGATACTAAAGGAACTGCGCTGTATATCATGTTCTTAGCGCGTTAGAAAGAGGTATTGGTAGATATACCTAGATTAGATACTTTACGGTATTAAGGAAAATGAATTCGAGGTTAGGTTACTGAATTTATAAGACGTGAAATAGACAATTATACAGTTTTTGAGAACTATCAATATTCCGGGAGTGTCACTCAATACTAAAAATAATTTTCAACAACTAAGTGAAATTATTAATTTTCCGTATTCTCATCAGCGAATAATCGAGATAAATACGCGGAATGTTTCAGTCATAAGTTAATTGTTATTGTTCCCTCGTTAGACTGATTTCCTGCGCATAGTGATCCACTCTGTTTAGGCAATTAAATGCATTCGCAACGTCTCTGGAGATTGTTACTGAGACTGTATTATATCTGATTGTTCACGCAGATTACATTGTTTCGGCTCTTATAACGGTGGTTGGTCAGGACGTGTGGAAACCTAGTTATATTACATCCAACTTAACAGCTTTTTGGATAGTTACTAACATTTTTTTTTACTTTAAAAGCTGTGGTTGTTGATTGGATTTCATAGAATTTCCATAATAGATGTATATCGCCGGTATTGAAACAATTTTAATTATGCATATGAGACCCCATTGTCCTTACTTGGAACACGTTTTGTTGCGGAAACATTTCAAAACAAATGATTAAGGTTTGTTTCATAACGTGCCTGTTAATTAATTATGAGCTCAGCATAATCATCAAACAGATTAAAATGTTAATGTAATTAACATAGCTCATAGTCCATCTTTATTTTTTATTAAGGTTTGTTCACATTGTGCAAACGTGCGCTATTTGAACTGCACAATTAAATGTGGCATCATTTGGAATTAATTTAAAATGGAATATAATAACAATTTGCTCACGTACAATTACGGGTGAAGAATGAACCTAAGTACAAAAAGTTAAGAAGTGCATAGCGAGGGTTGTATGGGGTGTTACGCCCCAATCCATCTTGTGCGATAGCAATCAGTGCGTCACACACTAATAGAAGCCACTGTATGTTTGTTTGCCATTAATTTCGTGAATCGAGCCACGAGCCACGTAGGGCCGTGTTGACACGCTTGCAACGATTGCTACAGAAAAAGAACATTAATTAAATGTAAACACGATATATTTATAATTATATTCATGAGTTTTGTATATCGTATATTTTTAATTTTAATTTTGTGAAAGGTGGTGTGTATGGTTTTTAAATGAAAATGAAAAACGGCTTTTATAAAGTAGATAACTAACCAAACACAAAGCAAAACTACTTTAATATCCACACCACACATTGTTTGATTGCAATATCTTGTTGTCAAATGTTTATTTTAGCACTATTGCGAGGGAGGGTGTTGCACAGGGGTGGAGTCGCTGTGTGTCGGCGATAGCACTGTGTCATCACTGTTATCTCGCATCGGAAGGTACCCGCGACGCACGCGCCGCCGCACTGCCGTAAATAACGTCTAAAGTTGACGCACGGATTGCAACCTGCACTGTAACACCCTTGTAACATCATTCATTAACACGGTGATAAAATGAAATGTTACCCCAAATATAATTTCCATTTATTCAAATTAACGTCCCCGACGTTTGAGCAACTATGATTGAAGATTGATTTATCGTGTAGACTCAACTGAATTGCCTCTAGCAGCGGAAGAGTTAACAGATAAGTTGTTATTTTTACACAGTCCATGCCCAAGCTCAGAATAAACCGATACATTCATATCAAAACTGATAACCTTATGTTTTGAGTGACAAACCAATTTTATTCTCGACTGCCCCTCTCAGGCGGGCCGCCCCTCGGACCGATCAGACCTTATCCAAATTGGATCTTGAATAATAAAGAATCGGGGCGATTGGATTTTATTCCTTAAATTCAATTAGCACACAAGGGTCGTGTGTGACTGCAGACGAAAGATAGAGGCATATTATCGTATTAAAAGGGATCGTGAGGGTATATTCGGTCGGGAAGAAAGTGTCTAATCTACTTACATATGGAAATTTAAAATGCGTCTCTATCGTTTGCAGCTTAAATATAAATTTATAATGTTTTATAAAGGGTTAGAAGTGCGTAGAAATTGTTGTTTGTTTTATCACTAACAGCACTTCGGTATGTTAATAACAGCACTTATGTAAATTTCGCTGGAACAGCTATGGTTTAAATTTGACGACACGGTTGGCGCAGTGGCTGAGCGATCGACTGCTACGCTGCGTGTCGCGGGTTCGATTCCCGCTCAGAACAAATATTTGTATTGCCTATAGGTAGTTGTTCCGGGTCTGGCTGTTTGTGTATGTGAGTTTAAATGTTTGTAAACGCACCCACGATACAGGAGTAATTCCAAGTCTGGGGCAATTTATTAAAAAAAATATATATAGGTATATTTGCATTCATTTTTGGTAAAGGGTTAAAAGTTCATGGAATTAGATAGACATTTCAGTGAGCCCCGCATCGCCGGCGCCACACTCAGCATTTAGTAACACAACAGTCTGCATGAACCACATTTAGTAACACAACAGTCTGCATGAACCACATTTAAACAAATAACATTTAGTAAATTACAGCACTTACACTACTTCGCTATTACAGCTTTGAATTAACGGCTGATAAACTGCAGTACTTTTGCTAACAAACTATATCGACACGATATAATCTCTTGCTTACTTGACACCCAATACGAATAGCCCCGATTTAATCGTGAGAATGGACGTAGAAATTCAAAACGATATATTTATTGTTTAAATCCGGTCTGCAGTGTGGGCAGCGATTCCGTAAATAATGTATTTTAAAATATGTATGCGGAGAAACTTTTGAGAGTCTGTTGTAATATATTGCTAAATGGACTGGAGAATTAGACAGAAATAAAGTTTTATTTACGCCACGTTGACAGAAGATGTTAACATTTGCATATGTATTACATATGGGTAAATTAAGTTAATACTACATTTTATAATCGATATAAATTAACATAACATTATAATTTACCCCTTTTTTGACATCGAACATCCGTGTAAATACATTAAACAGAAAACAGTATGGACTGGACAGTGTTACGGTAATTCGTGTATAAAACAAAATATGCGCTAGTGAAAAAATGCATTAACAATAATTAATACGTCCATCATCTATTATAATATAATCCGTGTGAGTATCCGACCTGCTCCCCATTAGAGTGAATGTGTTAATAAAATAAATTGCGATATTATCGTCGCCGCGTTTGACATAAACATCGAATTCTACTTAAAGTAATGGAAACGATTTAATGCAGCCGAATCAGGGCGAGCGATAAGACCAGTTTCCTTACTAATGTTCACAAATAGATATTAATTTCCAAAGTGTTTGTCGTATCTCAATATGTTTTTACTTTCAATATGTAAAATAAAAAGCTTTATGTTCGTTTTTTTAGTTGATTGCTTGTATAAAATACGGTTTTATTTTACAAAAGCTCTTTGATCATGCTTTATATCCAAACTAGCTGTATGTTAAAGTGTAAAAATAGGTAACTAAAAACAGCACGCTGTATAAATAAAGTTAGTAATAAAATGTTTATTGCTTTATGAAGTTTCGTAATATTCGGCTCTAATTGAAACCGCATGCTTATACGTAGGTACGTATGTAGGTAGGTACTGTAGCTATTACAATACAATGTTCCAACGTTTTTGTCTATTAACATGACGCTTGTAATGTACTCGTAACAGTCGTACCATATGGTAATGATTAGTGGTGGGAAAAAATTTAAAACACGAAACATACATTAGACATTTTATTAAATTCACACGTAAAATTAAAGTTAGGTTTGAGCTTGTCGTCTATTACGACAAACCAAGAAATTACCATGAATTAATTAATATTATGCCCCGTGGCTATACTAAATGATGTAAGATTATCCGAAGATGTTTATGAGGGAGATATCTATTATTAAGATAGTTTAGGCAATCGTGTTCGATTAATGGATGATATAAGCAAGTAGGTACCTACTTGGCCTACTTGAAATAAATCATTTGACTTTGACCTTATAAAGAGAAAATTAATTAAAATTGTGCTGATTTTGGAAGAGGTGAAGTTTGGAAAATAAATTAGCTTTTGTGAACTTTAGGGAAAACCCTTTTTTTCTTACAAACAGTTTCTTATACTTTGGATTTGGCTTCGTGGGATGCACTAACAATCGTAACATAATAAATCAGTCTGTAATGATCCGACTGCTGGGACACAGGCCTCCTCTCTGCAAGAGGGAGTGGGCCATAATCCACCACGCAATCCCAGTGCGGGTTGGCGGATGTCACATGTCTCGGAATTTTTGGTTTTAGGACATGCCGGCGGTTTCCTCACGTTGTTTTCCTTCACGGTTTTGAGAGCAGTGGTGATGAAATAATTTACATACAGAAGTTTTTAAAAAACCCCGATACTAAGAAAGCTATCGATATTAGTGCAGGTTAAACGAATTTCTTGGAACTGCCTTCATAGTTGTCACTCGTAATTCTGTGGCGTGAAGTAGTTACTGCTTTGATTTATTTATAGATTTCTTTATAGATTCCTTGAAACCTTCAAGTAAAATAATAAAGATGGCCATTTGATGCATGTGTAGAAAAGTAATAATCCATGAGCATCGTTATTTCTAAAGCTCCTAGCTATAAGAAAAATACTGTCGTATTCCATGGTCCCATATAAACAAACAAAGCTCCAAAGTAATGCGACAGTTACATTATCCAATATTCATAACCATGTCAGCATAAAGGTGAGAGTAGAACATAATTAATAAAGCGCATGTGTCGGCGCGCCTCAGTCGCGAAGGTGCCAGGAAGAGATTGCGTCGCCGCCAGCTGCTCAATATGAACCAGATTAATGTTTTTGCTCTTAAAATTGTGGATTCCCCGCGTTATTGGACAAATGTGTCCAGACCTTACAGCGTTTCCAATTAGTTCGGATTATAGCTCAGCTTCTAATAATTCCCACTTTTCGATTGTGTGATAATGTATAAAATGTCATTGTCGTTCAGTTGACATTTCGTTAGCACGTTCTGCAGCGACATTGAGGTTAAATTGGTATTGAATGACATTTTCGATTGCACGTAAATCGTTTTTTATGTTCATAAACAGGAATGAGTAGTATTAAAAAGTTACGTGAGCTTTTAGCAGTAACCACTCTGTGAAATTGAACCATTATTTTTCCTCTTTACATTCGTCATACGCGTGTTTGTACGCTCTCGGTCGGTTCACGTGTAAATTAAAGTGCTCACAGTTGCCGGATCGGCATCGCTCTTAAATTGACTGTCCATCAAATCGCATATCCTCCGGGACGCGGCTGTCGGTGGGATCCGAACCCACTCGCCCTACGTTTTCCGCTACAGTACTGGCCACTATGCACTCGCGTGATATTGCTTAATTAAACTTTAAGCTTAAGGGAAAATTTAATTTCCGGAGCGGCTCCCAGGGATTATGTTTCTCGTATTTTTATTTGTAATGATGCCGACGTTCTTAATGCAGCTCTTATAAAGCTTCTGATCGTTCATTTTGTACATGTTAAATTAATATCAATTTATTGGCAGTTTAGAAAGCTTTTTGATATTAGATTGAGGAAACGGTGTTCTGAAAATAGAAGCCTTAAGATGGCGTAGAGAACTTGAGACGTGAGTCATCATTTAATTAAATGTAGGTGTGATTGTGAGTGGGTCGCGGGTACTGAGTAGCGAGTAGCGGAGCGTGTAGCGTGGCGTGTAATGCGCGTGTGTATGCGGGCGATGGCGTGCGGCGCAACCTTAAAAGCAATATCCGGCGCCGCGCGCGCCGCCCGGAAATGAACCGGAAACGGCGGTGTATTAAGCCGCAGGTACCAGCCCTTCAATTTATAAACGCTTGCGGGCACACTCCAGCCTTTAGCCGCCTCTATTGGCGCTCTACTCTTTTCTCGTGGATATATCCGGCGCGGTTAATTTGTAACTTGCACGTTTTGCAAAAAAAACTGCGCTCAGCAAATCTAAATCGAAAAGACTTGCGCATTTTTAATAAAATCTTCAACTTTGTGGAAAACAAATATAAAAGAGACTTATTCAAAACATAGACGAGGACAATATCTAAAATTACATTCTCTCGGCCTGAACTAACAGTGAAATGAAATAAAGTCCGCAAACAAAAGTTTGCAAATCCAATATGATTTGGCGCGTCGGTAAACATCGGCAGCATCCCGGTGATATCGCGAACGAATAACATTAAACTTTGTATGGATTGAATGTAGAAAACCAATTTCGGTGCTCGGCGAGTGCGAGCCGACGGGATGAGGGTGTCAGAACGCTTTGACAGCTCTCTGATTGAAAAATACGGAAACCTGTTTATGGAGCAAGTGAGCTCCCGTGCGCCAGGCTCGGGACCGTGGACGATCACGTGGCGGCACGCACCACATTTGCAATTATATCGAACCATCACACCACATATCGCTCACCACAGTCACCGCGGGACTAGACAATCAACGAATTATTAATTTTAATAGTAGTTTGTATGCCGTTTTTGATAGCACTTTAGCAATTTTCACATGAATGTCAAAAGCCGATGGTGCGGCGCGTTAATACTTTTTGCCGAAACTGTTTCATTAGCGACATCACAACATTGTGTGTGAACCATTAGCACATGGTTAAGAAATATTTTCTTGTTCGTGTTAATGGCTTGAGGTGGCATTTTGAGGAACACTCGTAGAGGTGCATGGTTCGGATTATTTGCGCGTAGTTCTTACGTGGCATGCTTTTATTTACTTAGTAACTTTCTACCCGTTGACCTGTTCTTACCTACTAGAAGTTATTTTTATATATAAGTAGGTGGAATGCCGTAATATAATGTAGTGTTTTTATAATAGGTATGAATGTGTAGATATTCCAATTGTCATACTGGCTGATGTTAGCCTCAATAATCTCCTTGCAGTGCGAAAATCTTGATTTGTATACCATCCCCACAGTAGAGCTGTTTTCGATATAAAATCAGTGATGATAAATGATCGAAGAACTGTGCACGTTATGAAATATCTCATAAACAGGCGCTCCGCAACGATCTGAGCCACGATATATCACGATTTTGGACATCAGCAACCAGCTATTGGAATTCTGCAGATGATTTTCCTTAAGAATTTATACGCGCGGTCGGACGAACCAATCGTAGTAAGGATTTCGGGATATGAGATCTGCGATTCATTTAAAACGGCGAAATTAAACGTCTAGGAGATTACCAGTTGGGTCGTTTGGGGATTACACAGAGATAACTAAGACGTTTATTGAACTACTTTGAGGAACTTTTATTAAATTTATATTTTATCAGTTTCCTTAGATCATTTAATAGGAAATTTAATTTACAATCGTTTCGAAAGGCAGTTTGAAGTTTGCTAAGATCTGATTTAGTTTAATAATCTAACTAGAGTTTAATTATGAATTGTTTGCTATAAGTCTGATTGAAGTTTACCTACTTTAGATAAAGTAAAGCTGTAAATACCTACTTAACGTTAAGCACTTAAATTAGCTGTGGTTTTTATTAGAGTAGCCTTTGTTACGAACCTAAATAAACACGCTCGTTACAAAACACGAATTTCCTCTAAAAAACCTCTGACGAGTTTGGTCATGTAATAAAGCTATTTATAATAAATTAAGGTATTGTGTAGAGCGTCGTTCGCGAGTAATGTGCATGCATTTAAATTACGCTCAAATGCGGCATATGTGACGTCAGGGAGGGTCGGCGGCGGCGCGGGCGCCTCCTCCCTGCACCGCCATGACACCCACACGAGACAAGATTTGGTACTGGGAACACTCGTAAACATTTATACGAACTTCTAAAACAATCATTAGACAGTAATGAATTCAAAGCTTTTAAGTTTTGAGGAAAAATATAAATGAAGGTAGCGATAAGGCATAGAGTCGGTGAAGGAAAATAATAAAGATTTTTTAAGTTAACTATATATATATAAAATGAATCCCTATTTCCCTTGGTCACGTCATGACTTGAGAACGACTTTATCGATTTCATCCATCTTTTTTTTAAGTTTTCTAATACTTTGTAGAAGCTTATTACGGGAAAAAAAATAAGAAAGTTGCTTCACGCGGACGAAGTCGCGGGCAAAAGCTAGTAGTTAATAATGAAGACCTTAACTAAAACATTCATAAAAGTGTGTGAGTATATTATGTTGGTAAGCAAGCATTACATGAAAACGTTAAAGCTGTCTCCGATTTCTTTGGAAAGCGCTGCACGAAACTCCATTGTACTCAATTGAATCGCGTCTTAATTACAAAACGGGTGAATATTTAATTAAAAACTTTCCGCACGCGAGTAATTCCTTATTCCATGTATACGAGATTGAGTCAGCGTCGATTCCTCTTTTCTGCGAAGCAGTCGACATTCGACAAGGGTTTTTAATTGAACGTCGACCCATTGTGCTCGTTAAAGCGATTCTGAGTTAATCACCACGTTTTTCGTTCGGGGTAATGGAAGAAAGTAATTATCAATTAACTGCTCGATAATGGATTGCGGCCGCTTATCCGCCGGCTTATCTCGACGTGTAACGACCCACTCCCCGTTTTATCTTTTTAATAATGAATTTAAATCATCAATCATTTCCACGGGTTGTGTCAATATCGGATATTATGTCGTTGGGCGTCGTTGTGGGCCATTTGCACGCGCTTGGTGCTACGCCAACAATGTAATTAACTTGGATATTGTAAAAAAGTTGCGGATAGTAAAGTGTCGTGGTGACATTAGTTGAATATTTGGGTGCGGCGGCATGGCGGGCGGGTGGCGCGGCATGCCATGGTGCGGCGTGTGTTGTCAGCGGCCGCGATTTTGAAAACGTGAAGCGCGGCGGCAGATGACGTGATGTTGTGCCGTGAATTAGCATTGTAAATGCAATCACAGGTGTCAACCCGACACTCGCTCGTCGAATTTATGCGCCTTCCGCTCCGGCCACTATGAATATAACAATTTATTGTCTATAAATAACGATTAGCATCCAACGCCGTCCTTCTAATGAAGCCATTAAATTATTCAGTTATTTCAGAGGTTTCGGTGGAGATATAATGTGGGTATATCGTGATGTAAATAAAACCGCTTCGCATCGTTCAATGCCTTGTGAAGGTAAAATGTCAGTCTCCTGTTTCCGTATAATAGCCTATTTGCCTAATGACAAGAATGTCTAGTGACAAGTGTATAAAGTTTCACATCAATCAGAATTATCGGCGTAGAAACCGGATTTTGTTATTGTGTGTTGTCCGACAAAACAACCATTAAGCGGATTAAACATGTACGGAACCAATTAAGGCCTTAAAAGCCGACAGGGTTGCTTGTGCGCCGGCTACGGAGCCGCTGGCGGGCGGCTAGCGGCTGGCAGACCGCCGCTATTAAATCTCATTAAAATACCTAGTGGACGACGATCACGAACACTTATTTACTGCACTCGAGCTAAGTTATTGCAGCTTAAGTCAACGTACAGCGCTGCAGCGCCACAATCAGCCGCGCTCGTCTGCGCGTTAATTAGCTACATTATCGCTGAATCTACAGCGACGTGTTACAATGACAATTATGTGGGGGAACTGTACCGCAAGCGATCTATGCGCTCAACTGTACGTGTGCTCCGTCTACTCGTAACTTAGCTCCTGTGAAGTGTTTAAATGGATAGACTTAGGGCCGTTGCACCCTGGTACACGAGTTTCTTTTTTATTAATTTTGGTATCACAGTAAATTCAAAAGGGTATTCTTGAAGGTAATTAAGAATTATTCCTACTGACATACAAGTAAGTAATTATTTCAATGTTGATTACCTGAAAACACGTAAACAAAATTGACAGCCAGCAAGTAATCAAGTTCTGTTGATATCCTTTAACTTAAAAAAAGAAAGGGTACCTACAAGTGGATAATGTTAATTAAGAACTGCCCTTTTAAAATGTTATCATTATAACAGATTTAATTTCATTACTTGATTGAATGGTTTCTTAATGTCTGAGTCATTTAATATAATTACATGAGTGAATACTTTTTTTTTTATAATTGAGGATTTTTTTGTAAGCTTATATTTGAGCAAAGTTCCTGTTAAAAGTGATTGGAAGCGATAGGTTGTTAGGTTTCATTAATATTCGGAATTAGTCTCTACACAATCAGACAGCGTAATTGAACCCTTGAGCCCTTATGCAATATCGATGATACATTCGTTTTTAAAACATACTGTAGAATAATGTTATAAACTAGATTGAATATTGTGTTCACAGAGGACAGGAAGCTTATTAGTCGATTAGCTTATAAGTCGGGAGAATCGTCACTTTTAAATACCTAATATTATTTTTTCTATAGGTGACTCCCACGAATTGATAAAGTTCAAATGTGCCAATTCGTGCGAGTCGCCTATAGAAAAGTATATTGTTAAAAATTGTCAATTCGCCCGCTTCGGGCGAATAAATTCGTGCGAATTGATTAATAAGCCGGACAGAGAGTTGCGACCCAAATACTAAATTAAGCACAACATCTTTGCCGACATTTACACAAGTTGTGTGTCATGGGTGAATTGATGGCGTGAAACACACCATTACGTCCGGTCCACTCAATTATAAGAGCACCTATACGGCTTATGGCGGCGAGTTTTATGTGCTAAATTATGCAGACTGTCTGGCTTAATTTGTGCAAATTACATTTCAACCGGCGGTTTCGCGCCTCGCCCGCGTCGTGGGCAGATTAAAGGAGGTTCGATTTGATACACCTCTATGCACCTATTTATACTAATTGGCGGCTCTTGAACGGCAAATGTCACCACGGCTTAAAAGACATCGCATTATTATTATAATATGCAACATTTTTATAAAAATAGAAAATTACGCTCTGTAAATGTCGCAACTAAACGAACTTTTCACCGTTTAATTACATACCTAATCACTAATCAACAATAATTATTGTTAACTTTAACGATACAACACAAGCAGAAAATGTCACGGACGACGTTATACTTAATGTGTATAAAAAAACATTAACGTGGGGGGTATATGGAAATTAATGTCTGGAAAATGTATTCTTTTCATGCAAGTATTTTCAATTTTTAATTAGACGTACCTATACGACGTAAATATGGGACAATAAAAGTAAACAGTGCATTACAAACAATGATGAATATTGCATTAAAACCTTACTCTTTGTTATCGGCTTCATGAATAACGAATTAGAGTTCAACTCGAATAACATTTAGAAACATTGAATAATACGCGAATAATCGTAGATACCATCAAATCGGGCACGCAACGTCGCGAGGCAATAAAGGTAATGTAGGCAAGGTATTTGCCAATATCCTCGTGGAGTGGCCCTCCCAAATATCTTGAGATTGTATTCCCCCTACATAAAAATTGTTCCGGAATAGAGATACTACCCGGATAAATATTCAATTTCACTACGGACGAAAAAGATTTGATACCTTTGGTACCTACCAGGTTTATTGGATGATAGCCTTTGGAATGGTGTGGATAATCATATTCATAGTTTTTCGACAAAATATAGATGAGTTTTTAGATGAAAATAGTTTTTTGTGCGCCGATGGTCACCTCCCGATAGTGATCTAAATTCCATCACGGCCTACAGGCGACAGCTATGCCGTATAAACGCGATTCTTGATCGAATTTACAGGCAAATGATTTGCAATAAAATTGGCAGGAATATTTGTTTTTATTTAAACCAAGTACAAATACCAAATGGATATAAGAGATAAAATTAACTACTTAAATTGTTAATTAATGACATGGAATCATTGAGTAACGAAGGTCAAGTTAACAAAGCTTCCTGAAAATTAATATTGCCGTAAAGTAAAGAAAAGCCGAAGGGTGGCACAGTTTGTAAGAGACGCCCGTCTGTCCGCGGCACATCCACTAGTCGCACGACCCTCTTGAGAGGTAAAGAGAGAACGACATGTAGATGAAAAGGGCAGCTGAATCTAATACAATCGGGGAAAGCGATACTCGCTACTATGGTAGGGTTGACGACGCTCGCCGTTTCGAAGAATGATATTGTGTATTATTCCGAATATTCTGAAAGGTTATTGAAAAAGTTTTCGTAGCGAGTTTTCTTTGACCCGATTGTGTACCGAATAATCTAAACTGGGTCAATGTGAACGTCCCGATTTGCATTACAGATGGATAGTTAGACAATTATGTGGGTATAACACAAACTGTGTGGGTAATACCTTTAAGTTGATCGAATTACTTTCAGCCACCCTATTAAGTTGGCTAGAACAAATTCAAACAACAAACATTTCTGTATTTATGCCCCATTTCGTATCACACGCTGATAACTACAGGAAAGTAGTTAAAGAGGAATGTAAAGTTTTATTGCGTTCCGTGATACGGGCGCGGGCGCGGGCGCGCACAAAGTATGGCATTGTTAGCAACCCTGGCGCGGGGGCAGGGGTGGGGGCGGCCGGGTATTGAATGAGATTGCTTCTTACTTCGGCAAATGGATCACGTAGTGGATGAGATGTCACAGTGTTTTAAGATCCCAATTCGACCGATCCGTTAGATAGTTATAGCTCTACTTATATGTATAGCGCTAACAGGCTGCGCTGTCAAAGGCTAGATATTAAGTGATGCTATTACTTCTAAATGTAGAGTCAACTCAAATGACGAACAAATATCTTAATCAAACGAAGCATGTTTATTTAGACGGTTACATTACAAATTAGTTTTAGGCTAGTCGTGAAGAGCATTGTACAATTAACAAGTTGGTACAACACTATAGCTAATACTTGAATGTTCCAAGTTGGGTGTTTAAAGTATCCATTACGTAATCAAGTAGATACATTCACACCCAGTAATTGGGAAATTCCCGAGCCGGGCCGCCGCCGTAGCCGCGTCGTCGGCGGCGCGGGCGGCGCGGGCGGCGCGGGCGGCCGGGTGCTGAAAAACAATTTCACGCCAAATCTTAGCTTGTGTTTTCCTATTTCCTTTTTATTTATCTTTTAGTCTTTCCTTTTCTCGAGAATCAATTTCACGGATGAGCGTCGCGATGATCTCAGTTCAAAAAGCGCGAGGGTTGTACGTTGGATGGGTGCACGTGTGCAGGCCGGCCCGGTCCGCCGGTCGGCGCCGCGGCCGTGCCGTCCGTGTGCCGGCCCGGCCCGCAAGGATCGCGTCTCGATCTGCTCATTACCCGGGTGACGCAACGCCGCGTCTCGATAATAAGCTTTCTGCTCGCTGCTCCTTGTGATTGGATGGGTTATGCGTGTGTTATCTGCGTGTGCTACTCATGATATATCTCGCCCAATTTTCTTTTACATCGCTTCTAACGCTTTTAACCATTTTTCAATCTGTGCTCTATCTGATGGCTCTGTATACCGACAGTTGGATGTAATTAAATTTTAATCGCGAAATCGCTGAATTAATGACTGTGAAACAATGTTGTGTAATTTACTGTATCGTACAGCTAAGTACTGAATAACAGTGATTGTTTTGGCGCACACCCAGATGGCAATGCGCATTTTGCTGACGTGTAGAGCGTGAGCTGCAATACTCGTACGTACTCCACATTTTATTTACTTGCATCTTTTTAAATCGGATCTAAAAGTGGAGACGGATGTTGTTACTTGAGTGTTTGTAACCTACTTAAATAATAATGTTGCGGTGAAATCAAAACAAAGTGCTGACATGAGATGCCTTTTAAACATTGAATCGGGCCGGAGCTCAGCGGGCCGGTTGAACCGCACGCTTCAAAATTGTCGGGCCCAGGCGCCGGCGCTCCCTCGGAATTGACAATTTTACGGGCGGTTTATTTCCGGACACCGAACTTCCTTGGTCAGAGTCGCTCCCTCTGGCCGCCTCCCCAGACACCCCACAACCCCTTCGCTTAGCGCTGTTTGTCTGCAGATACACACTTCTAAAACAAACAAAATTAGCGATAACACCGGTTTCTCTATTCAATGTGTTTATCGAAATTTCACTTTGTACTAGAGATTATACGGAAGGACTATTTTAAAAGTTGCTAAGATACACTCACAAGGTTGCTATCTACATAAAATTTACATTGTATGTAAGTGTCTTAAGCGAAAGCTTCCCACTTAAAAGCTCTACAAATGCACTGAAAGCTCTTTCGCGCACTAATCCCAAACCTTTTAGCTGCAATCAAAAGCCCCGAGCGCTGTGTGAGGGGCGCGCGGCGGCGGCCCGGCGACGTCATGCTTGTGGAAGCGACTAGGAATTTAATTTACATTTTTAATTAAGTTAAATTTTGTTCGAAAAGCTTTCACAGAATAGGAGTTTTCTTGATTAGAGTTCAGCTCAGCCTGAAGTTTGAGATTGATTAGTGGAGCTTTAATTGCTCTCCTCCGGTGAATAATGAATTCGATCAGCGCAGTCGGAAGAGAGTGTGAAACAGATTACGTTGATGCTAATGTGTCAAAATCATTGTAATTCCTTACATTTTTTTTCTAGGCAGTATTTGTAGAAATATTCGAGACTGTTATTCATGACTGAAAGTAAAACGGTGGGTAGGTCCATGCTTCGCCTCACGAAGTGTTTGACGACGCGCCGGCCGGCTGCCACGTAATTGATGGCTGGGGTGAATTTTAACGTAATGCTGCTTAATTGATCGTGTTGATAACGTAATCATAATGGACCTGCTGCTAGTCAGCTACTAGTCACCGTTCATCAACAGAGTGCGCAAATGGGCTTTTTCCTTGCACCCCTCTAGCTTCCCTACCAGTGTTAGCGATTTAATTGATACTTTTGTCTGTAATGGCAAATGTGTTTTGATAATGCTATTAAGGATACCTACTGTCCAAAGCACCGGTAATTAAAATAATTTGTAGCGTATCATTTTTTTTACATCTGCTTATCGCTTGTCAGACAAACGACCGAATAAAATTAGCCGCTATACGGCGTGGTGTAGCTTTCTCTCGAATTATAAAACACTTCGATGGGCGCATATAAATCGGAAAGGGCACAAAAGAGCCGTATTATAGCTGACGTAAAAGCGAATAAATAATCGACTTCCGCGAAGTACTCTCGGCGAGAACAAGTCGAGAGCCAGTGACGTACGATTTGATGTAGAATATTTTATCCGGTACTGCGACGCCCGTCATCCATTCCACTTATCCCGGCACTCTGTTGAATTTTTGACACGTCGACGGAGTACTGCCCTTTTCTTCAGGTGGTTTAGTGGGGCAAAGTCCTTTAAATTCGCATTATGTGTTGGGCGCTGCCGCGCGGATCGTTTGTCAGTCTCACACTACAAGTAGCGACAGATTACCGCGGGGACGCTACACTCTTTGTGTGACTGTTGTCACGTAAGTCGACAAGACGCGATTGTTTGCGATGTAATAAAGAAGGGCTTTATGTGGGTGGTTAAACTCGAGTTATTGTTAAAAAGATAACCGAGCATTACTGATTGGTGTGGCCCGAGAGCGGCGCAGCTGTCCGTCCCCACCCGCCGATCGGACCGAATCCGGCGCACAGCAATCCATATTAGATTTGCCCGCTCTCTCATATCCATTCTGAGATGTTCATATTTTATTGGGGCCAATAAAACGGATTCATGAATATGAGAAATGCATAACGAATACCGTATTTATGGATGGAGGCGTGCTCGCTCCGGCGCGCTCCGCGGATATGTCGCGGGTAATTTGATAGCCGCCTTTGTAACAGGTGCTGATGGGAATTTCGATGCGGTTATAAAAGTTTTTCATTCCACTCAAGTTTGATAGCATATTCTGTTTTTTTATTTTATATTTGTACATCATGTTATTTTTGACTGATGGTTTTCAATGTTTTAATCTTTTATTACACTGGATTACTGCTCCGGTATCGATTAAGATTGGGCACATGATTCTATAATCTCCAACTTGTTACTGAATTGCTTTATAGTTGACATTAATTGCAGTTTATTTTAGACTAATTAGGACAATGAGCCTTGATTAGATTCATCTATTTAAAATTGAGATCTTATAAACAGGTACGCCTTTGATGTCAAAGAACTCAAAGACTCACATAGTATCTTCAATGGTTGGCAGGTATCAATGGTTGGCAGGTATCAATGGTTGGCAGGTATCAATGAATGGTGCACATGAATAACCGATGCGGCATGGACATGCCGAGCGCCAAGCATTCACCAAATAACAGGTGTCACCACAATTAGTGGCACTTTGTTCGACGCATACATAGCTAGCATCCGGACATAAGCGCCGAGTTGGCAAAAGGCACTTGACCAGCTGACACTCTTTACTTTCTCATGATTTGGTTTTTTGCAGAGAAAACTCTTAAGAGATCTACTAGTAGGAGATATTGGCCTTAAAATCCCATATCATGACAAAAATCGAGGGTTGTATCTGTACTCTGCGATAATACTTTTTGTATATTCGATGGATCAGTATTGTCTATTAAATATACCAAAGATACTCGCAGTTGCGCCGGCGTCGCCGGAAGCCTATAAATCGTTTCAAAGTATTCCAAAGATGGATCACTTCATTGCGACCAGTGGCCCAGATGATAAAGAAGGGTCTTCCGACGTTTGTGAGCGCGTTCCAAGTCCATTTAGTTTATTTACGAGATGATTCTTTTTCGGTGGCCGCTTTGTAGTCACCAAACATGAAATACACATCAGCCCTCCTGAGTTTGTCTTTTATTGTTGAAGATTTATGATAATATACACTAAATATTACTATGAACGTGTCCTCTTTCATCAACTCCTCTGCATGCTGTAGTAGTGAGGTGCTGAAGTAAGAATCAGATTGGTTGAGTCTTTCTCCGATAAATATTGTGCCCAACTTTGTCAATTCAAGTCCTTTTACAAAACTTTGCACACGGTACCATTTATGGCGTTAGAAAATTGATGTCATCCAATATGCACACGAGACAAGCCGCAAGAGATATTAGTGCCTCCCCAAGTTTCAATTTACAGCTTTGCTTGGACGTCTCAACCTTCACGGAATAATACCACCAGATAGTGCGTTTGTTATTCATGTTACATTTGAAATTGGACTCTACAGCGTATTTCTAAGACAGAAAATGATTATGTGAAGCTCCAGTTGTGTTCAGTTATTGGAAAGGGGACCCTAGTGTGTAGTTTATAGAGTACAGTTCATGTGGGGTCCTTGTTGCCTGGTTGGTACCGTTTGACGGCAGTTTGTCGGAGTAATAAGGTCTCGCGGAGTGGACGTAAGGAGAGGATATCGTTTATTCTAATGAGGTTTCGTAGCTAGACGCGTGCTGCTGAGGCTCGCTCTCAGCGTATTACCTTCTTTCCAGCACTGGGTGGAATTCTTTGTAAATAAGGACATCTTTTGCATACAACATCGATGTAGATGCATACGTACAATTTGGACGTAAGTGCTGCAAACTGACTTGGAGAATTTGATTTTGGACTTGGGTAGCGATTTAAATGTTGAAGTCATGGATTATTTTGGTTCTGACCAGAAAATATAATGACATAGGTACATACTTTAAACATGAATTAATCTGTAAATTATTATTGTCTAGGTCATAGGCACATGACTTCAAACAGGAAACTAGAAAATATTTTTCACCGTGAACTACAAAGAACAGCATAGCTTGTAATAAGTGGTTGTGTATCAATTAAACACCATTAACACAATAAGTTCATCCTGCACCAGCAGATTTCAGACGTAGATAAGCTACACTTTAGCATGTCTGTAATAATTTATAAATACTAAATATACTCGGGTTTTATTTAACAAGGTCTGATCTGTAACAGTCACGACACAGAATATCGTTTTAAATAACGGTTGATATGATATTTGACAGTTATTTGCCATTGTTTCAGGACACCAGTATCGTTGTGTGATGCGCGACTGACGAACGCGCCATGATTCGAGATCCTCCGGCCATGCATAAGCCCGATAGTGCCAACAGTGAGTACACACCTTTGCTTACACATTTCACACTCTACAAATAAAATTTGGTGGCGAAAAATCTGCGTGTGTGTGAATAAATGTAGGTTTGTGGGTAATAAAAAATTACCTTCATGTTGCAGAATTATATTATTTTTATGTAACATATATTTTAACAATGTTCTCGATCATTTTTCTTCCTTCGCCTTAAAGGTAAACCTGCACTCGAAAGGTCAAGAGCTGAGCTGTCTTCTGTAATTAAATGCAATTTGCGACCGATGCAAACATGTCGTGTTTATGTGAAGCACTCATTTAGTAATACAATGCAAACTTTACTAGTGAAGTAGTCTTAAAGTATATACCTTTTTATTTGCATACAATACCGATGTTTTTTTAATTGAAATACCAGTGTTTACGAGCTGTTAACGGTCTTGTAAACATTGAATACACGTTGTGAATATTTAAGGCAGAATGGAGTTATACCTACTTACGTTAAATAAACAGAGCTAGTACGCAAAAAGTAAATCAAGGAACAAAAAATATAAGCAGAGGCGTTTTCGTTTTGCCGACGTCAATTTTTTCATAATATTAGGACAAACAGGTCGCGAATAAAACGCGGGAAGGGTTGTGCCATAAACCGCCCAGTACCGACCGTCGCGATATTAAAAAGGGGACGAACGATATTGCAATATCACATTTATGCGAAATGTCCGACACCCAGATCGTATTGATAAAAATAAGCGATTTTTTATTGTGCCCCACAAACTTGTACGGAGTATGTTTTTCCACAGTATTGCTGATTGTAGTCTGTGTGTTCTCGTACGGCTGATGGCTGATATAAATGGTAAAGATTTTTTGATATGACAACATTAAACGAGATCCCGTTTCCGCCAGCCAGATGGAACATAGTTATTTGACAGGAAGTCGCACAGACTGAAACACTTTGACATTATATACTTAACGATCACAGCTCTTATGACAAATTATTGACGCCGGTTAGCAAATATTTTTGAAGGCATAATTTAATTTTGCATTTTTCACTATCGTGCTTTAACATTCTTAAGTCCTGGTGCTTTGGAAACAATGATAAGCCTTTGTCCCGATTTCAAATTAGACTCTAAGTAGGTATTCGAATTAGCTATTTAAGTTGTAGTAAGACAATACAAGGCTCTAGGTTTAGGGTGATTCTTAGAAAACTTCAATTCAATGTCATCCAAGAGTAAACACTTAAAGTTCTTTTCAATCCTTGGGATTAAATGTACCTAATACTAAATAGTGTAAACATGTCACGGCCCATCGATTTACTACCGCTAGTGCCGGAGACTGTCGTATTGGACAATTTCGCACACTGGGTTATTACCCCATATTTCACGATAACGTAGTTATCCATGAGGAAGATTTCAATTTCTTCAGAAATAACAAAACAAATTCACATGAGCATCAAATGCAGCGCGGGCACCGGCGGAAAATTGCGGAGACAGTGCGGGTGCGAGGCGGCGGCGGTGCGGCAGCGTGGCGTGGCGGCAGCGGCCCGGTGCCCGCGGCTGCTCTGGGCGGCCCTGATAAAATTTATGGCCACTTCCCCTTTAAAACAATATTGAGGGCTCAGTTGGGATTTATGTCTCGCCGCTGCTGCAGCGACTCAATTTATTCTTCAATTTTTCATACAATAACTCACATACGTATTACGAGTGATGGATGAAAAGGACTAACTTTCGGGCTTTAATAAGAGCCTCCAGATGCGAATCTCCAAATTGGCTGAAGTTTATTGCCCACTTATGTCAGGCTTAAGTTTCGCCCGGAGCCTTTCTCTGAGAAAATAATTTATGACGTAGATTGTCTCGACTTTGTATACGTTTGATTGTCGTTTTGGGACACGATGTATCATCTAGTGATGTGCACAATAAACTCACTTTAAATTTGGGTTAACAAATATTTGGTTTTTAATTAATTTTAAAGGTTTGAGCATCATATTTTAATTCTAATTCTAAAGTTTACACAGCACATAAGCGAAATGTAAGTAGCACAAGAAACAGTAGATCATAAATTATCCTTTCCAACTAATAAAAATAAAATTAATTTACTACTGTAAAATTTAATGAACAATCTTCATGCAAGAAGACGTATGTCCTATCATCTTATCGATGAATGCTGTGAGTTATTAGGTAGTTACTAATAGTTACTATACTTACCTAATATAATAGATATAATAAATATTTCCATTGAGTAATAATTTATTATGAGTGACGGAGATAATACAACGATTCTATTAGAAATACAACGGTAGCGATATTATTTTGTTAAAACAATATTTCGAAACTTATTTTATCGATACCTTATTTATTACTGAAATTGTACAACACTAAAAGCGGTAGCAAAAGCGGAGAATGAATGCTGAATATAAACAAGAGGTTATTATAACTGTATGTTATTGTGTAAGAATTAAATGCCTCTTCACGATATGACGTGAATAATTGGAAAACTCCTTCTTCAGATTTGATGAAACCAATCGCTATCTGTACGAGAAGCCGTCTTCATCTACCGCACTAGATAGAAACTGACATACATCTACTTCTTGATTGAATATGTAGATTCAAGATCTGCAGACTGTTTAACAAGAAGGGGAAATGATTATAAAAGAAAACACATTTCTTCATGCGTAACTGCTCAGTTTTTGTGTTAGATAACAACTACGCACTCTTTGTGGTCTGCTGCATTCATCAATAATGGAAATATATACGATCATAATCATTCATTTCCATAATTAAATCTATTTGTTTAGACAACAATTTCCTGTTCAACTTGAGGCTGATTAATCTTCACAAATTGCTAATCCGGTCGCTTTTTATACCAATAATGAAAAGCAATTAAGATACGGTTTTCTGCCATCAAATAATTGAAATTTTAATTGCTGAAAACTCTTTCCTTAGAAATCGTTTACCACTGCCATTAGGCTTAATTCAAAAATTAATTTAAACTTTCACAAGGTTGAGCTGGGAAGCGAGCACCGGCGTAAAAGCAATATCAATTTCATAATTTTAATTAAAAAAAAACTAACTTCTGTGATGACAAAGTCTCGTACTTTTTTAATAACGGAAATGTTAACGATGGTGGCAATAGGGAGGGTGGGGCTTGTTGCAGGGTGCGTCCCGCCGCCATAGGTCAGTCGGAATTTTAATAAGGCGTCTGCACCTTCACCTCTGCACCTCGTTATTTGCCGCTTTACGGGCAACTTGCGAGATTTACAAGTAACATTATTCTCTGCTAATTACCATAACGGGTTCGATTACGATTAAGATTATAATAAGGACCAGGACATTAAATATATTGCTTGTTTGTAAATTGGCTTAATGTTTTGTTTTGTAATTTGCATTGTCAGTAGATGTGATAGGGTTTCATATCTAGTTCGAATTTAATCACATTAAATACTAGGTACCCAAGACCTTGGTCATTTCACAAGTTTACTTACATGTGAATAATGGATGGAACCTGAAACTGAAAAACTTTAAATATGACTAAGGGCTGATTTTAACAAAGTCAAATATCTTTTATCCGTGGAATAAAATTGACGTCTGACAGTTCTAGTATGGAAAAACAGTCAAAAATTCAAAACTTATTCCCAGGATAAGACTTATTCTAGGTATAAATGTTTGATGAAATTCGCCCTTAAGGGGTAAATTATGCTTAGTCTACAGTCTTACACGTGTGGAAAAAGCCATGCTCAAATCTGGAAAATTATCTAATCCGGATTGAATCTCAATCCAACCGGACTTTTACGACGAACTCATCCGTGCTTGATCAGAAATTCTGGACTTGAATTCCAAATCAATGCGCGGTAAATGGTACTTTTGAAAATAAACTTTAAGCAGAGGAACATGTATCGTAGCCTTACTCTGCAGACGATGAATGACTGAACGATGGCTCCAAATGTTAAATTGCAAAAAAAAGCTAAGATTTAAATTACTAGTTAAACTGCCCCAAGGACGCGAAGTACGAGTAGTAGTCGCGGGTAGGCAGTCGCTCCATGTAAAATACTGGTATTCAGCTGCATCCGGTTAGACTGGAAGCCGACTTCAACATATTTGGGAATGATGATGATGATGTCATATACTTAGTCACGCATAAAAGTGTCTCCACTCAGAAGAGTGAGCTCCACATTATTAAATAGCGTTTCCATGACAACTATGTCTAGAACTGCGTCATTGTGTGTCAGACGTGTCAAAACGAAATAGAAACGCGAGTATCTTTTGCCGCGGTAGGGCGAATCTAACGATTGAAATCTTAGCGAACAAGTTCCTCTTTTAACAAACTATAAAAACATGCATTTCTGATGGACACATTTGTCTAACGCAATAGATGCTATCGTCTGCATGTAGTAACGTGTGTACCGTTATTCAGGGCGAACATCCTGCTCGTTATTTTTTACATTTTAATCGCTATTAATGCAAAACCCGCATTTGGTTAAATCTAATTACAGCCCGCATAATGGATATCGCAACAACGCAATCAACTCCATTGTTTAATGAGTGACCGGCGACTAAAACTAAATAAACTGTACGACCATTTAGAATAGCTGCAACCACAATCATTATACAAATCCATTAGTATCGTACTTTAGATTATACCATATGATTATATATTTGTTTTCTTAATTAAATTGAATAAGCGGTTTTTGCTATAGCAATCGCGTTTGTGTTAGATGAAAATTTAATTAAATATACAGTATATTTAGTTTATCCGCAGAATAGATTATGGTAATTAATTTCAGTCTTTGTATCGTTCTTCGTCATCCTTTCGTTTTCCGGAACGTTGCCAAGGTCCGTCTGCTGAAAGGAAGTGATCGTGAGTCGTGCACTCATTAGCAAACATACGTTCAGTTTATTTATTCGTAATTACGGTTTCTGAGAAAACTGACTAACTACTGTTGCTAACGCTGCCTATAAATTACAGTATATTGCTTGATTTGTTTCTTAAAAATCTCATGAGAGCACATAGCCAGAAGTGAATCAGCCTTAAAGCAATTTCTTGCATAATAGCGTTCAAATGTATCAGCGAATACGGAACACATCTTACGTAGTTGTCGTAACGATGCAATTTGGCATCTTATTGTAGTAGCGAGTAGTTAACAAAGCGAGCGCGCACTCTTCTACAATGTCAACATGCTAATAAGTTCACGAAATATATTCCAGAATGTTGATTGCGTAATATTTCGATGAATTATTTCCTGGTATTATGTAGGAAGGAAACCTATGGTGGGCAAATAGTGGGCATATATACTATTGCCTATCTAACTGCAGCTAACTGTTGCAATAAGCTATTAAATTACGTTTCCAACATTTATGATTTCATGCAGGAACCACTTTAGGTATTGGTGCAAATCGAAGTAGATATGTATTCCGATTATTTACCACAAAACCTTGTAGAAATCTTGTTTCAAGAATGATGCATAGTAAATGTAGGCATGTAACGTTAGCATATAGGGATGGCAACTAATTGCAAAACTTAATGAACGATTGTAAATTACACGGAATGTACGCGGAGTGCTCGTGATTCTTACTAATTACAATAATAACCTGGCATTAATTAAATCCAAGGAATTTATGTGGTTTATGGAGCATTACCAAAGAACAAGTATTTCGAAAATGTGGTGGTAAATCACCCTTTTGTGGACTTGCATGTGTGTGTCCGACGTAAACGAGCTTGTCTGCAGACTGAAAAGTTTTTAAATTGCGTTTGATTACATAAATTTCAACTTTTTAAATAAGGTTTAAAAGAAAGTATCATTACATTATCGATCCACAGAATCATTAGTCTCCCGATATAGCGAACTGTAAATTGAAGCGAGTTTCATTCTCCAATAATAGAGCTCGATCCGACCAATAAAGAACCCAAGTTTGAAGTTATGTTCCTGTTTTCTTTGTTTGCAATTTAGTTAGCAATACATACCTATAGTCTAGTGACAACTATAATAACTAGAATTCATGTGAAGTACAAACAGGTAATAACTAACTCCCGAATTCTACTCGCGCTTCCAAAACAAACGGAAATGAGTTCCGTCATTAAGAAAGGATTTTCTGAACGAAAGTCCATTACGGATTCCAATTAGATCCCATGTTTAGATGTAATTTCGCGGTGAAATTAGAAAATTAATATTGTGTTACCGGAGGCAGGGGAGTATGTCAGAGGGGCTCGCTCCGGCTGCGGAGGGAATAGTATTCTCCTGCGCACGAAGTAATCGCCAACTGTGGAGATGTTCGGGCGATAGGCTCCGCGAGAGCAGTTGTAAAGTTATCACTTTAAATTAAGCTTTGTCAATTAAATATTAGGAGTATAGCTTGACTTAAAATAGCCGAAGACTGTGCTTTATTATTTTCCCCAAACTTGTTAAAAAATCGGAGGAAAAAGAACCATCTCTAACGCTCCATTTACTAACTACTCCAGCTTCCTAGGACCTAAAATGTTAGTATCTACTTGTGCACCACCATTGTCACCCTACTCGCGCTAAAATAAATTACTTTTCATCCATTTCCGGGTTTCTTTTCATTTCGGCGCCTTAATACGTTGGCGGCGGCCAACCGGCTGTGTCGGCGAAATTATACTGCCGGGCTAGTGCGGCAGCCAAGTCTCTATCAAATTCTCGAGCCGAAGGTAATAAAACGAAAATAATACGAAACGCCTTCCCACCATCGGATATTTATGTACAGTCCATGTTATTAACGTGCCTTTTATTGTTTCTTGATAGTGGCCGAGCTGAGTAGACAGGGAGTAAGTAGGGTCGGGACACACAGGTCACTAACCATTCGGTTGAAGGGTTCTATTACAGATTACGTCGCGTGAAAAGCGATACCTTAATGCAACTTTTGAAACACCTACAATAATTGAGATATAATTACCGAGGCAAAAAAGTGAAGCAGACATGTCCATTTACAAAGCAAATGGATAAAATCGATGTGGCTATTACAACGACGTGCAGTGCTCGTAATTACGGCACTAACATCATGCATACAACCTGAAATGGTCAAAACACGCCAGTAACCACACGCCTGCCTGTCGCCTCCATGCAGCATTCCAAAGAAAAATACTGAGATTTTTGAATCGCTCCAGGTAAAACGGGGTAAAACCGACATTACATGGTAAATGTTTTTATCGCGAAGAAAACTTACCACGTTTGTACATACTCGTTCTGAGAATATTAAGGGAAACCACATTGAATTGATTAACTTTTAACGTTTCGCGTGAACGCTTCTGAGTTGAGTTAGTGGAATGTAAATTATTAGTCTATCTAGGCATTTTTACCATAAGGTAATTTTATGTATAGAAAAGTTAACATTTCGAATAGTTTTTCGGACATTAGGTACCTACCTAATTATTTTTGAAGCGTAGTAATGAGCTAGGCCAGACGTGTATGTGTATCGTAATAATATACGTCACGATCCCCTCTGGGCGACTTGGGTGTTATACGAGCTTACCCCTTGCGGCGTCATACAGCACCGCTAATTGTGAATAGCGACGCCTGAAGGCCACACGTTATCTTTATTATTTTATAAGTGAAGAGCCGTCATTAATATACCCCAATTAAGTTTATTGTCGCGACGTCGGCTCTAATAAACGAGACGTATCGGCGGCGGCGTCGGCGATGCGCAAGTGATCGATTGCGATGAGTTATGTCCACCTAGTTACCCCTTCAATTGGATTCTTGATTGGTTTGACGTACGCACTATTATTATGTGGACCGTATGCCGATAAATTGGAACTGATTGTTTGCTAAATGTCCAAAGCTTTATTTATTTATACCAACGTACTCGATGTTGATTATAAAATGCAATACAGTCGTTCAAAATATGTCCACATAACACTTTATTTGTTTAAAAGGAAATAAGAATTGTAGCTTAGCCTTTTATGGTGCGAATGGTTCATAAAGTTTTATTGGGTGCTGTTAATGCACATAATGAGTCCGCATGTTTCAATGTTGCTGTTTTTTTATTGTGTGAGAAAAATGCGTATGCGCATCTTAATGACGTCAGCGAGCAACGACTGCATGTCACGCGGCGCGCCTTTGCTCGAATTAATTGACGCAATTACACAGTAGAAAACAATCGAGCCTAGCTTAATGCCATAACGAGGCGTATTGCGAACAATTACTGGCATGTACCAGCGACGTAGCGAAACATAAAATCAAACTATTACTTTTTCCTTTTCTGTCTAATACGCATACCTACATAAGTATACCACTCTTAATTCGCTTTCCGTGTTGCTCGTCCAATGGTTAAGATGGTTGGTGCTTTGTTATCAGGTCAACAGGATGACAACAAGTACGGGCTCACCGTCAACAGCACGGTCACCGGCAGCACGGGGGGCGCGCGGCTGTGCGCGCAGTGCGGAAAGGTCATCACAGAGAGGTTCCTCCTCAAAGCCATGGAGAGGTTTTGGCACGAGGACTGCCTCAAGTGCGGCTGCTGCGACTGCCGTCTAGGAGAAGTTGGCTCTAAACTGTACTACAAAGCAGACCTCATGCTCTGCAAAAGAGACTACCTTAGGTAACTGATCTTAAACGATTTATAGTGACATCACATTTTTACGCTTAAAATACTTTAATGTTAAGTGCTTTCGGTATTTATAAGTCGTAAGTATTTTATGTTTATTGTTATTTTTAACAGGTTATTCGGTGCCACGGGCAACTGTGTGGCCTGCAACAAAGTCATTCCCGCCTTCGAAATGGTCATGCGAGCGAAGAGTTTCGTGTACCACTTAGAATGCTTTGCCTGTCAACAATGCAATCATAGGTGAGTGGAAAACAAAAGAAAACAGTTGTTTAAACTACATGAACGCACTCAAACGCGAATAGCTCGTATAATATACATTTGGATCAAAAGCGTTCAATGTATATTGTGATACAAAGTAATGGGAAGGAAAAGTAGTGAGTAACTTTAAATAAATAACAGTAGGTATAGCGACAAATAGATAGACAGAGTCCTTAGATGATCGATTGTTACAGGTTCTGCGTCGGTGACAGATTCTACCTGTGCGACAACAAGATCCTGTGCGAGTACGACTACGAGGAGCGACTGGTGTTCGCCAGCATGGCCGCCAACCCCAGCGGACTGGCCCACATCCGCCGTCAAGTAAGCGGACTACAGGTGAATATTTATGGAACGACTATTTCAGCTACGTCTAGACCGCTTTCGTTATGAACGGATTTATCTACAACAACAGCTGCTTATTGATTGACCCCATTCATTGGTGTCAATAGCTCCATTTAGCTGCTTTGTGAGCGTCAGTAGGTGCTCTTATATTCCAACTGTCGTTCTCAAATAGCAGCTGTCGTGTCGTGTACTGTATAATTATCTAAATCGCACGTATTGTCGGTTCTCACCGGCCGGCAGTGGTGTACGTGGCTCGGCCAGACTGCGCCACGTTGCACATCGCGCCTGAAAGGCTGACGTGGACCAATGCGCAGTGTGGGACCTGAACCACGCCTGGCGGTCCAACACTAAATGATTATTAACTTAATAGCCGCAAACCAGCGCTATTATAAAACAAGGTGCGACTACACACCATTTACATTATTATACGTTTATCGATTTAATACGGATTCGGTTATTATGTACGCTACAGTTTTGCACTTTATTACAAAATAATGAGATTTTTTGCTTTCGTCTCTACCGCAAAAGGCGAGAGCCTTTTGTTGTAGTGAGTATAATTTTGTTTGCATTTTACTATAGCCGAAAGGAATATATTTTTTCAAACGTCTCCATTCGGAATAAAGGGCACGTGAAAAAGTCGACTCGGCGGAGTAAATAACTCCCACAAGGACACTGTTAGTGGGAGATTCTATCTCCACTTTATTATGTTTCTTTTGTGATCATTAATCTTTCTCGTACGAACGCTTGTCGGAATGCGAATGTGGGGGAATCTATTTCATTTTATGAGTCGCGCGAGTGGAGGAACCCATTCAGCCGCGCGACATTTCTAATCGACTTTTTGATTGCGTGCACGGTCTTCTCTTAGGCACGTAAGTGAATTATAAAACAGATTATGAGCACACTTATGACATCTAATCTGATGCGCCACTTTGAAACCTTTTGTTTTGTGTCTTTTTTCTGATCAAACGCTCCATGAACTCACTCAAGACTCGTCACAAGCTAGTTTGTCTTCGTCAACAGTCTTCGTCGTTACAGTTGGAACGTAGAACTCCTGAAACCGCCGCTTTTTTTTCGTTTAGAAAAAAATTTCTTCTCTGATATGTTGAATATTGTGTGCAGTCACCAACAAGTGGTGGATACGTGGCCGGGGTGGCCGGCTGTGGCGGCGGAGCGGCCGCCGGTGGCGCGATGGTGGACAAGGACGGCGGCGGCTGCGCGGGTGCCGATGACGCGTCCAGCGGCTACGGCAGCCCGCCCGACCCCGACGTGTGCGATGCCGCACGATGACCGACGGTGCAGCGCCGACATCTCGCCTCGGTTCGTGGTTTTTCTTTTCTTTGTATTTGCTCTACCTCTAACTGGCCAATAAGCTTGTTAGAAAAGGACAGGTGATGCCTGATGCGGGGAAAGCTTGTGCAAAAACTATACCTGGTAACTCGTTCGTGGGATTTTTGTTTTAGTGGTTGTAGTTGTGGATTTTATACGCTTTTCGCTTGATGCTTAGACCATCATGTTAATCCCAACATAGAGTAAAAGGGCTGAATGAGATACCAACACAACTTCACAGATGTTAACAACTCGATGTACGTACACATATATTTGGAATTAACAGGATGGTCCATGAGAGCATTTCATGATAATTGTACTTCTTTTGGCGCTAAGGTTCAAAATATTAATTTATTTCTGTTCTATCCAGGTAAAACCTCATTGAGTGTTGGCGAGGCGCGCAGGCTGCCGCTAGCCCCTGACGTTGGGCGAGCACCTCGGCATCGACGAACGTCTTTCGACACAGTTATAGACACTAGACGTGACGTTTCGTTTCTTCACCCCACATACAAACTAGCCATCACCCTACAAAACTACCTTACATAGAAAATAGACTAGTGTGTAATGCTTTATTTTTATATTTAGTTCATAATGAAGTCTTGCGAGCCTGAAATCTGTTATGAAATCTCGAATTGTACTTGATCTTAAGGTAATATATTAATAACAGTGTGAGGTGGCCAGGTATTCCATGTTGTAAGCCGTCTAAGTGCAGATCTACACAGAGATGTCGGGAATATATTAGTGCGAGCGGTACGCGAGAGTACATTAGGCTAGACGGGCGCGGGCGGCGGCCGCGAGTCGTGGATATGTAGCCACTTTACAAAGTGTCCGGGATGAGTCGCGATAACGTTGTTAGAACACGATATTTCCATTATGTATACGATTTGAGCACTTGTTTACATGTTAAGATAGCAGCGTCGCGTGGGTAGGGCGCGCGCTCTCGCTTGTACTTTATTGTACCTTCTGTACCACATCTTGCGCTTAGCCAATTTAGACACGCCCCGTACCAATAAATAAGACAATGGATAAAATGCTCATTACGTGCCCACAACCTTAGGTCTTTATTTGAATACATTATTTTAAATTTTACTTAGGGAGTATAGTATTATCGGTAATATATTCCGTTCGATGTGCCGGGTAGCTTCACCCTCGGTTCCAAACGAACAGATTGTTTATCGATTGTACTCTTTATCGTGATACAACGATTCAGGTCCAGACACTAAAATATTAATTGATAAAATCGATCTCATTGTTATGGATTGTATGTATGTACATGTACTAAACATAAATATTGTTATCATACAAGGTATGAAGTTTTATTGATCGTAATTTCTTACTTTTATTTACTTTTGATTGGTTACGTATGTTAATGTTATTTTTTACCAAAGATAAGTTTCCGTAGAAGGGTTTTCTAAATAAGAGTCTACACAGATGAGCTAAGATTGTAGATGAATAGTGATATATTTGGTACTCTGAAGTGGTGCAATGGTTAGTTAGGTACCTCTGTATATAATATAAACGTTTAACTGTTTAACATTTTTGTAAACACCCATCTTACTCATAAACGCTGTCTGTAGCTACATAATGTAGGTGATTGTTTATAATAAGAGTCACTTACATCTGGGAGGTTAGCTTACAGTCTGTGCTATAGGGCAGGCAGCAGGCAGTTGTTCAGCGTGTGACGTTTATCAATAAGGTGGTATGTTTTTCTTCCCGCCACAGAGCTTCAGTGAATGTTGTTCGCGCATTAAATTGTAACAATCTTGAAATACAGATGATTATGCTAAATCTTTATTTTGTTTAATAATAAAAGAAGTTGGAACCTCTATGTAGATAAATGCTAAAATTTTCTAAGATAGAATACCTAATGTAAAATAAAGATTTCTACGATAAAATATGTATGTAAAAAATTGAACTGTCGTTACTTAGTACCTACTATTGGCTAATGTAAAATGTTCCATGAAATTTTAATACTACTTACTTACCTACTTACCATAAAACCGATTTAACAATATTTTCAACTTCATAAACATCGACAGAATATTATTTCTTTTGCCGTTAACATGTAAATAAATATATTTATTTAATGATTCGTGTTTTGTTTCATTAACTTCCTGCAGTGTCTCGTTAATAATTAAACCGCATTATCCTGGATATTTACTTTTTTATTTATCCCCCACTCCATGTCTATATATTCTTTTTTACATTTAGCTATTTCGTAATGATTTGGTTGAAGAGAGTTAAAGCATCTTTGGCATGCTACAGCTGAAAAAAAATGCAAATGTAATAAAAAATGTGTCAGTGGTGGGTGTCAAGTGAATGCGTCCAGTCATTTTTCTAATCTATGGTACCTACTCTCATTACGACTTTCATACATAGGTATCGTATTATTTTCCATTTAAAAGTCTTTCACTGAAAAAAGTATCTACTTGGCATTAGGTTTGGCATAAACTTTAATGAAATCATTACGAAATTGCTAAATGTTTTAAAAGAACATTTTTCTGACGTCAGTGCAGCATGGCAGGTAAATGAGCAGGAAAAAGATGACAGAAATTCATCAGAAAGCGCTTAACTTCGGCGAATAATTTCCCAATTTCAATGAGACAATGATCACTACAAATATTACGTGAACACCCACACGCAGAGCTTACAAAAAGTCAGAGTACATTATTATATTACAAAAGCTTTTAAGTTGATTGCCGATCAAATATTACAGCCCCGTTCGTGAAAAGCACTTAAAACAATTCTCATGCGCAGTGCCGAGGTGTTTGGGTACTCCGGGGGTGCTACACTGTGCTAATTGGCCAGAGGCCTTTACACAGAAACAAACATCTTTTTAAATTCGTTTAAAAATACATTATGCTGTCAAACAAAAAGCGACTATAAACGTTTTCCGTGGAAACGTGTGGACACGCCATTTTAATTCTCTTTGTCGGAACTTGAACTGAACCGATTATTACCAAGTCTTATTATGTATTCTAGACATAAATATACAATAATTGCTTTAGTAAAGTTTTTATTGAGTGGCGGACAGTGATGGCTATTTGATGTCAGATTAAAATATGATTCCTACCTTAACAAACATAGACTAGTGTGTAATGCTAAAACTCGTTGATATGCGTATGCATCAAGCGTGAGTCTCTCAGCGAGTGTTCTGCCTGCCAAGCGAGCGTCGCTGAGCGAGTACTCTCCTTGATAGCTCTTTTCGCTGCGACAAACAACTACTCGCCGGGGGTTTGACCAGATAGCAATCAACTAATATACGTATCTCTTTTACTTACACGGGACCTACGATCTTTTGTACGTTTCTTGATAGAGAACATCGTTTATAGCCAGTCGCTTCCACGTCGATGGTGGGACAGGTGCCTTAAGATGTCTTGATGAATTTCTTAATAAACTCTAGCTGTTATATTCACGTAGTTTTCATCTACAGAACCTAAAAATAATGTTTTGGCGGACGTACAGTCGACGGAAGACATAAGTAAGGCTCTACAAATAGTTTTTAATCCATGGTCTGCATATAGGTTTAATCACTCGTCTACCTGTACCACTTATCATAATCTGCACGCTCAGCGCTTGACACAAAAACAACTTACCTAGGTAAATCGTTTGTGCGTGTGCCCCCGGTTAGTGCTTCATTTAAGATTACCAGAATAAATGCTTTATAAAATGTTATGGGTTAAAAGCCTATTACAGTGCAATAAAATATTTTGGCATAAATTAATTTCATACAAACTTTCTCCGTAACAATTAATCGAGTGTATAACAAGCTTAATGTTTTAGTGTTTGTTTGGGGTGGGATTGTCCATAAAATTCTCAACGACAAGACGCATTAACGAGCGTCGTTTAGTTGTTTGCTGTTTAAATAAGAGCTGTAATGTAATTTTAATGAGCTCACAAAAATGTGTGCGGGTTCCGAGTATTCACGGACGTCGTCTGCGCAGGCGCAGTAATGACTGACGCCGTGCTCGTGTTGTTGTCACACACGCTTATCTTTACATTTAAGAGGATTATTATGCTTTATTACAGGTATGCTTTATTGAAGAATATTTTTAGCAACTTTATGCACACATTTTGCAAAGGTTTTTACAGCCTTCATTCCAATGTTATCGCTGTGTAAGCCGGCATCATAATGTCGTTATTTCGTCTCCTGACTTTTTAAATTAAGGAAATTCATTTCAATTACGATAAATGTCACAAAGCCGCATATCGGTTGGGATTAAAAGGTTAATTACAGTTCATAGGCAATCCCAAAAGAATTTGGTTGCAGAAAGAATAGAATTTGCCTAAATTATTGAGAGCCGCGGGCGAACGCTCGCCCGTGAAAACTCACTTAAACTTTTTTAATTAAATTTTGGATTTTTCTCGTCGACGCCGTAAGGAATCTTATCCCGAAGCTTTACTCAAAACGTTGTATTAATTAGTCCGCGCACTGAAGACTAATGACCGTCGTAATCGACTTTTACGGAGCGGTGCACCCTGCGACGTCGACGGCGACGAACAAACTGTTCCCGTAATATGCTGATGAACGAGAGTTTACTTAGCTTCCGTTTACACATGCTATACAAAGATTTGGGTCACTACAAGTAGGTATGTTACGAGAAAAAACTTTGAGAACTCCACATAATGGATTAAAACTAGGTCCCATCTGAGTAAATACATTACAAAAGCAATGAATTCAAGCAAGATCTGGTTCGAGGAAATAGCTATAAGTGCGAGCAAATCCCCGCTAATGTGTTTGATCATAACTAAGTGAAGTCAGCCGTCTTTGTTTGCGTTTAATTAACGAAAACGCCGCGCCACGGCTGGTCATTAAGCCGACCGATGGATTATTATAAAGTTCATGCAGTCAACGTTGCTTGCCCTCATATAATCAACTAAACATTAGCGAACTCATTAAAGACTTGGTAATATGAAATGCAGGCTAACAGACAGATTCTTTATCGAGTAGGCGATTTATTATCCTAACTAATAGGAATGACATTGTCTAACAAAATAAATAGGTAATCCATAAAAGATGAGATTTCGTTCTGAAAATGTCAAACTAATTAAGAACATGATGGCGGAGTATTCCATATGCTTTATACATAAATGCTGCCTCTATGTTACCTACGCTACTTGAAGAGTATTTAATGGATTATTTATTTACTCATTTAATCATAAGTATACTTAGATATTTAAAACTACAAATGCAACGTGTTCTTACCTCTAGAGTCAAGGTAAATGTCACTTACCATACCGGCAAAAAGTGCCGGGTACGTGCACTTAGCACATTGAGATCTAAAACATATAAGATACACGAGTCGACACTTGATAAATTGATTCTATTTATGGATGCATTGCTTTTACACGGTGTGACGTGTACGATCGATCAATAATAAATATGTGCAAGCAGAATGTTCCAGCAACCAATTAATTGGTACACTTGCGGAGTAAATTGAGAATGATGTTTATTTTACTCTTTTTATGATCACTCAATATCCGCCCGACTATTAATTAAAACGTCCCGGCCTCAAAAACCACTTTGAAGTAAAATCAATTATAAAAAATTAACAAGCAACTACTAAAGACTTTCAACCTTCGTACGCAAGTCGTGAATGGGCCATTAACCCTCGATTTATTTAAGAAACAACTAGGTACCTAAAAGTGTATTGTGAGGCGCAAGAAGTTTCCGTCGAATCATTTAAATAAACGAACTCGCATCATTATGTCAGATCTAAGGATCGAACAAATTGCCAATTAGTGGCACCGTGGCGCGCGGTGCGACCCTCAAGGTGCGGGACGACGCGGCCACGAGACCGACGACGAGACGACGCGCGGGGTGAGAACCCGTTGCTACGGATTTGCTACTGCACGGCTACGACGCGGCTACGATGCGGCTACGATGCAGCTACGGGACTGCTACGGAACTGCTACGAGACGGCTACGAGCCGTGGACTAATGCAGTGTACTACTACGAACGGGTAACCGTCCCGTACTTCCCGTAGCCGTCGCCACGTTAACGTCACGTCCTCGCCTCTTATTGTCACTCCATTCACATCGCACTACGATAGCTCTTAAATATAACGACCATTAATGCTTTAATTTCCTTGAAAGCAGTTTTAAAAGACTTTTCCGTTCTAAAACTTTCACATGAAAGACGATGACAAAAGAACAATGATGTAGATAGAGACGAAACTTAAACTATCGAACGAATAGCAATCCAGTAATAAATAGCTATGTACCCATAAATTGTCAGAGCCATAAACGACAATAGGCTGCAGTGAATTCAGTTTCTTATTGATCTGTTCCTTATTATAACCACTACAATAAAAACATACTGAGTAACCGAAATACTAAAGCATTGTTTAAGTACATCAAGCAATAAGGCACATTTATTTAATTTGTACAATAATCCAAACAATATCTGGGTTTATTAATACCACTCCACTTCAATCTTTGTGCCACCCCGGGGGTGGCTCGGGGCGGGGAGGGGGGCCGTCCAAGAGCGCTCAGTATTCAGAGTATCGCAAATGTAACTTTCGGTTCTTTTCATGGCTAAAGTATGTTGGCGGCAATCCATAATGGGATCGCCATTATTCTTGCCATTAATTCGCATGGCCCGGCTTCCGTGCATTAGCGGCCAGCGACGAGGCTGCCAATCCACGAAAAGGGTCATTTCTGTACGACGTCAACGCTTTCTGTTGTGCAACTTACTTCGTGAAAACAACTTCACTTTGTTTTCGTTACTTATGCTACACTTTGGTTTTAAGTAAGACTACTTTGCTGACTTAAATGTCGATTTTACAAACATTTTAAAATATATTTAATGTGATACGTCGTAAATTAAGTGGGAAAAGCATTTTAAGGTGTTTTAAAATTTTAATAGGCACTAGCAGACTTGTTAACTTAATAATAATAATACATCTGAAGTTTATTGTTGTTGTTGTTGTTGCTGTGTCTAACTTTAAATTGTTCGAACTTTTTTAACGAATCACAAACCTAATATGTAAAAGCTAAAACAGTTAATGAACTGGGCACAAAACATTTCAGACTTTGTAAAATTAATTAACAGCGGACGCATGCGGGAAATAAATCCTTCATTTTCCTGCGCAGATTGCATAAAAATAATCAAATAAGTGGCATGGACATTACTCAAAGCGTTGCAGTGCACCGCGCGAGACAGAGATGCAGAGCTGCAGGCATCTCGCTCGCACGCGCCTCCACATCCCCCTTCCTGAAAGAAAAACTCTCGAAAAACTAATTACAAGTTGTAATTGAAATTTTGCGTGTTATATAATCGGATACTTGAGCCGAGAGTAATGTATAAATGCGCTGGGGAGATGAATGGACGCCGTCGTGGGTGGCCGGACGAGATAGGCGGGCCTCCTCAATTTTTGGATTAAGCAACTTTTATACAATAATTCGCAACAAGACTTGGAATTTGGAACTTTCAGAAAACACATTTTAAAATAAGTACGCAAAACAGTCCATTATACAATTAGGAGCAGACCGGCTTAAAACTCTTTCTTTAATTTTATTGCAGCTTAACCCAATCAAAATCATAAACGTTTCCTTAGTACTCGTTTGCGAAACATTTAGGAAGTATAATGTCAATGCTTTCTTGTGTAAACGATGAAACACAATAATAGTAAAATACGTATAATTGTACATAAACAACCACAAACGAAGGAAACCATTGAGGCTCTCTCTACAAACATTTTTAATTAAAACCCCCTTCAAAACCGCGCCAACAAAAAACGCTATCACAATAGCAACAATCTAGAAAGCGATCTAACTGTATAAACACGCGAATAATGCGCAATCAAAAGGGCAGCGGGCAACCACTGGAGGGCTATGCAACTAGGGAGGTACACCCCTCGCTCCTTGATTCCCTTTGTCTCTTTTTGCGAATTACAGTTTTGATTGCTTTGCCCCACAACAACTACTTTTCATTTTCGCTATTACGGGCCGAGTATTATTAACAGGTGTTAGATGATGCAAAAACGAAAATATGAATAAAGTTCAGTTCTACTTAGGAACTCAATTTCAACATGTCATGCTGAAATCATACGAAGCTTTCGGTCAAACTATTATACGAAACGTGAGAGGGTGTGGGGAGGGGGTGACGGGGAAATGGAAAAAGCATTAACGGATATGTCAGTGACGCATCAACGGAGAGTGGATGCTTTCTAATGCTGAATAAATACCATCCACCTCCCCATTCAGAGCCGTCAACACAGCCAAAGATTCACACAACAAAGCTTCCACTAAGTAATGGTCTTTTTGGAGCACTTAAGCTCAGTTTCCTCGAATAGTTTGATAGTATGTCTACATTAATGTGTATCTGGTGTTAAAAGTTTTATTATATCCTAACTTACAACTTTATTTATCTGCCTTTTTTATTGACAGCGAATGAGTTTTAAAAAATTAAGTATGCCAATCGGAAGAACTTAACCGTTGTTACAATTTTAATCCCACACATGCGCATTTTTATTTAATTTACCGGTCTTCAAGACTCGTTTTCAATGTTGAAATGTAATTAAACTCACTGCATGTATGTACAGATTAAGATCCAACATGCAAAATCGATTAACCATTCTCGAAATCAGCATGTTTAACGTGGAACATGTTAATAAATAAACATTATACATGTCAGTTTGTGTTAATTCAAAACGCTCTTTCGTCGAACGACAATGCAACGTTATTAGCAAACGTAGGGTAGTCATAACAGGGCGGCACATCCCATTTCCTGTTAGTACTGGGAGTTGGACAGAGATCCGAAATGTTTTAGCTAAATCGACTCACCGATTAGATGGATATTTTTAAACCATTGCCTCGCCTGATCCATTAGCAAGATTTCATGAGTACAGCCAGTACAATGTTTTCAGGACTAAGTGGTGCTTAGTGTTAAAAATATCTTTAGGTGTTTGTGGGTTCCTGTTTTCTATAGTGCTCGACTTGTTATTTAGATAATAAAAAACTTAAAGTGAAAGTCAGATCAAGTGACCTAACGTTCCCATCTTGAGTATCAGAGGAAATGTGAATTAAGTATTGCTTATTATGTACTCTCAAAGCAACAATATTTTGTTGATTTACTTTCAAATAAATGAGCTGTTTAAAGTTTCGCCACTACCCATTTTGTCTCTAAGTAAATTAGACTGCAAAACTCCATTTTACAGCAATCCAGTAAAAGGAATTCTATTAAATTTCCCATTCGCGTTTATTGGAAAACTTAGGTAGTGCCTGTAGTTATTATTGCGTAGTTTTAAGCGCATAACACCACTATCTGGTGTAATTACACGCGGGATGGTGTCAGTGTCGGCCGGAATTTATGCACGCCCCCCAACTTATGTTATTAACTTACTAGTTTCATGTATACTTTCGCTATCACTACCACATTTTACCTCATACATGTATATTAACTACAATGTTTTGCTACAAGTGTACTGATAGGTGCTGTTGTTTAGCACTGTAAAATACAGCCTTAAGGTTAGCACGCATTGCGATTAAAGGTACTCTGTTTTGGAATAACTAAAGACGCCAAACCGCGTTCAAATTCGATTTCATTTCAACACCACCATGGATTTCTGGCGAGCAGAGTGTGTTGTGGCTTTAGTTTTAAATATTAGAAAACGTAAACAACGCCCCCATCAGGGGTACAGGGTACATCCACTAACTGATCAAAGACATTCGAAAGGATACTTTTGTAAAAAGTACAACGACGTATGAATGCATTGCGATAAGTTTTTTAATTACTGCAGATCGTCGAACGGTACTTTTGATAAATTATTATAAGTTATAGGTACTACAATATGAAGCCACTACTTTTCACCAGAAGAGTAACTAAGGTTAGCCGCGGTACGTGCACCACCATACTAATACAAAAAGATCGTGCGTATTCGAATGGCTAGCCAAATGTGGCAAATTACCTACGTTTTTAAAATTAGTCAATGAAAAACGTCTCTACTTACATGTTTCTGTGGTTTTTAAACCGCGTACCATTAATTGCAGTGCGCACTAAGCCTTATTTCAAATATCTATAAGCACGAGTATGAAATTAGCAACAGCCTACGTATGGTTCACTGTACATAGTGATCACCGTTTACTGAAAGATGATCAGACGGCTACTAAAGAATCGTTGTTCTTCGAAAACAACGCATAGAAGATGAAATATGGGAAAGCCTTTAAATTATCATCCTTTTTTAGTAAATTAAGCTTATAGGTACTTTGACGACACGATTGGCGCAGTGGCTGAGCGATCAACTGCTGCGCTGCATGTCGCGGGTTCGATTCCCGCACGGAACAGAAATTTGTATTGCCTACAGGTAGTTGTTCCGGGTCTGGCTGTTTGAATATGTGAGTTTAAATGTTTGTAAACGCACCCACGATACAGGAGTAATTCCTAGTGTAGGGCAACGCTTAAAAAAAAAAAAAAACTTGGGTGATTAATACTTAGTCCAATATTTTAGTTACAGAAAGGTAGGTACGGTCACCAAAGGAGATAAGTAACCAGGGTCGTCGGATATAGTTAAAATTTAGTAAGAAAAGAATTGATGTTTTCGAATAAAATTTAATTTAAATAATAGAAAACAAACAGTTTATTTATCAAACAAAATTTCATTTGTAAACGTCCACCGATTTCTTACCGTACTAAACTTTAACTGTATCCGACAGCTCTGGTTACTTATCTCCTTTGGTGACTGTACATATATTTTCCGGTCAGTTTTATTCGTAGCAACAACTAGGTACAAAGTCTGCCGTCTGCGACCCAATTAGTGTGCATATTTTGAGGTTAGATAAAAGGGTCTAAATCTGCATGAACAGTGAGCAGCCAAACAAAGTAATAGAAAGTTTTGAAACTAACGTCACACAAACAAAAATACATAGGATGTCCTACGTGCTACAAATTAGCACTCCATGTGGTTTAGGTACAAGCCCTTGGGTTTATAAAAAAGAAGAGTATTTTTTAGCCTGTTGTAGACAAGTTATTCAATAATGCAGACCACCAGGGTCTGCACATTATTATAAAACCGTTCTGAATTTGGTTTAGTGCTACAAAGTATTTATAACAAAATGAAGTATTTTTATTAAATTCAACGAGATAATGATACCCATTAAAGACTTCAGAGTTAATAAATGTTCAAAACATTGCATTAAAAATATTCTCTTTAATCGCGTTATGGCTTTTTGCTTGTCGTAAAAATATGTGTATAATGCGCTCACGCACTCTTTCCATTTTATGTAGATAGTTCATATCAGCACTCTTTTATGGTTTGGTTTAATTGTCTTCCACTGAAATTATTAAACTCCCCCTTAATTCATTTATAGCTTTTCTTAAAAGTTGAAACATTTTAATAATATAAACGAGGTTTGCAATAAACGATAACTTGGAGCATTACATAAAAACACAGTAAACAATTCTTATGAACGGCGAATAAAACATCAGTAACAAGAATGGATTGTTGTTACTGACTTAGCTTAATTAAACAAGCCGGTAGTCGACACTCAGACGCATAATACTGCTAATTAAACGGGGGTTTACAGAGATCCGAAAAAGAGCCACTCAAACACGCTTAGCCGGTATTATTACAGTGTATTCAGGAGGCTCGGCAAACAGGCCCTCGTCGCCGAGGGTGCTACTCTCAAGTTTCGCGTTTAATTAGACAGATAGAGGCGCGGACGGGCCTTATTAGTATTGTCTACGGGGGCCCAATTAACACTCGGGAGGCGCCACCGTGGGTGGCTCCAAGTTCGTTTTAATAATCAAGGGATACCCTTGGCTTCGTTAGCCAAATAATAGGATCGGGTAGCTTCGGCGGCTCTCGTGTCGCCGTGTGTCTACGACCGGTTCCGCGGCGGGCAAACCCGCGAGGTAATCACAGCTACAGGTGTAAAGTGGCTATTTATTTTGTCAGTTTGCTAATCGAACATTGTATATTTCTCATTGCTGACGTAAGGCGATTCGTGTTTCTGTGCTAATTTTTGTTATAATTTAGTGTAACTACAGTTGTATAAATTATAAACATTGTTATCCACTTTGGCTTAATGGTTATTGCTTCATTCGAGGCAGTTGCCAGTTAATTCTAACTGTAGGCTATTAAATGCACTATGAAAATAGTTACTCTATATTTTATCAAAATTATTGTTTTCATTTAATAACTACTAAAACCCGCCTTTATGTCTATATTTTCGTGCTATGGTTAATTTCCTTGTCCAGGCATCTCTACCTATTTTTATTCGAATGTAAAGCAATTATAAAAGAATTAACAAGTGACATATTAACATTTTATAGCTGTAATTAAGTACTTCGTGCGTAATTAAAGTAAGAAAATGTGGTCAAGTGAGAGCCGCGTCTATGGTACGCGTGTTCCTTAGCCTTTTTTAAAGTTATTTTTGACACGCGTTGAAACACTGAGTTTTCTTAAATCCGATATAACTTTTAAAATAATTAGCGCTAGGGTAACCCACGATTGATGATTATAATTCTGCAAATATATACTTGTTACTGTTACTGACTAGCAGCGCCCCGCTGTTTCACCCGCATTAGTCTCGATCCCGTGGCAACATCGGGATAAAACGACATCCTATGTATTAATCCTGGTTATAAACTATATGTGTGCCAAGTTTCATCCAAATCCGTTCAGTAGTTTTTGCGTGAAAGAGCTTCAAACATCCATCCATCCATCCTCACAAACTTTCGCATTTATAATATTAGTAGGAAAGGATAAGTAATCCAGTAATTTGTTAGTAAAGTTATTTAAAGTTTTCCAGGAGTTTTGAAAATTGATAATTAAATATATTCATTTCGACATGCTCTTTTCGAATTTTCACTTACCCACTCGCGCCGCCATATTGGAAAATTGCGCCCAAAAATACGTTTTTGACAATATCTCCTTCCCGACTCATTTTACGACGAAAATAGTTTAAAAAATAATTAAACTAGATAAAATTTCGCTTAATTTATGACGATTTTTTTTTTTTTGTAAAATTAATAGTTTTAATGTACGAGCGCTGCAGTCTACTCCAACACGCGTTTTGGCCAAATAATTTATTTTCAAACCAACAGGAGGTAGAACACAATTGGCACGTGTATTTTTTGTGGTATCCCCAGTAGGCCTTATCCACATAGGTAACGGGACCCCCTATCCCGTTACCTATGTGGATAAGGCCTACTGACTGACGGTGATCCTGGCTGATGGTGATCACAGGGGTGGTTTTAGTGAGGTAAGAACCCCACACTCCCTGGTGTTTTTCCCCAAAGTCCAGGCGCCTTTTGAAGGTTATTCCGGGAAAACAAAAAAAATAATTTTATCTACATGTAATGCACTGTGACACAATTTATAGCATTCTCGTTCGCTTTGCTATCCTTGATAATATAAGATCATTTCTTTGTGTTTTTATAGACCAGTTTTTACAATTTCATCGTCTTCAATAAGTACCGAGCGACACGTCACAGATAGAAATTACTTCCAGGTCTTCTGCCATACACAAGCCTTTGGTGGCTAAAAATGGGGACACCTTTTTGGCTACCAAATGACTGCATACCTAGTCTTAATAATATTATTAGCCTCAATAAATCATAAATATTGTCCATAACAAGTTGGTATCGTTTATTGTTATATTTCACTTTTAAACTTTCCACTAATTTTGTTTTAAAAATCGTTAAAAAATATCTTACGTTTCTATTCGTAAACATAAGTTATAAAGAGCAGGAACCTTAGGAACAAGCTTCAAGAATTTCCTTAATAAGAACAAAAAGCCTGTGCAATTATTTGTATGTAGGATGTAGGTATTAATTAATTAGGAGCTAGCTCAACACGGACAGCAAATTGCGCTATGAGTCTTGCAGCTTCCCGCCATCGCTGCCTCGCGCCAGTATCCCGCTGGCCATAAAACTCTCATTACAAAACGAGCAATTTCTCTCGTTAATTAACGCTGCACAACCATGTTGTCAATTAATGAAACGGTCAAGTTCTTCGTTAATAATTTGCTTCTTTATATTTTATAAATGTATAAATTACAACCAGAATCAAACAATACACATTCTTTAGTAGTCAACACACAGGTTCGTTTAATTTTACACGAATTAATTTGCCCAGCTCGTTTAAATCATCATTTTGTATTGGTCAGTAACGAGGGCCTTGTGAACTAAATGCAAATTCTCTGCATCTGCATTTTGATCCAGAAAATTGCGGAGAAAAATGCAAACGCATGCGCACCGCCGCCTCGCATGACTTGTCGGCACTAATAACTTTTTCTCAAAACACTAATGAATAACTTGCTCCTTATTACTGGGCACGTTTTGCCACTTGGGGCTCTTTGAGCGGACGAGACGGACGCGGCCCGGGAGAGGGACGGAGCGGAATGGAGCGGAGTGGAGTTGAGCGGAGCCTCCACCCGGTTCCGCCGTTGGCGCCAATCTTACAACTTACCATTAAGCAATTTTCATCAAGATTCATGTTTTACTTAATGAACTTCTTGCTTGTAGTAGAGACGCGTTTTCTCGGAAACATTACTCGTGGACGGTCACGGTTGTGTGCCTTGTTTTTATGCTGGAAGGAAAATAGAATTTAATGCTAGCTTAATTAAGGCAAATTTTATAAAGTAATATTATTTGATAATTTTATGAGTTATGTGTAATAGCAATTATTATTTTTAACCGTTATTTCCCGCAATATCTAACTATGCTATTAGATTTTATGTTATTACCGATTACCATTATTAACAGCTCAACTTCTGTGCACTGCCTATTAAAAGCTCTAGATGGTACGTAGAAGATAGTTAGGTACTAATCGAACTAAAGTAACCGTCTTCCTGGCTCGGCGTGCTGTGCTGGCGCTGTTGTTGGGGCTGCGGAAAACCTCAAGCGGCGAAAGTATAATAGCCTTATCGAAAATTATATTTTCGAGCCGTTTGGGGTTGACACCCTCCGGCCGTGGGGTCCGAGTGCTCATTTCTTGTTCAACGAAATCTCTAAACGGCTGGTTGACACTTCCCATGATCCAAGGGCTGGCTTTTACCTTGGCCAAAGGCTAAGCATTGCCATACAACGTGGCAATGCCGCTAGTCTCTTGGGTACATTACCAGTCGACAGCGATGCGGAGGAATTTTTCGACGCAATATTTTCGTTTTTTAATAGTTTTAATTAGATTAGCATATTATATTTTTATTATAATTAAAAAAAAGTAACCAGTCTAAGCTGAACAAAAGTCGTAACAACAGTACAAAAAGAGCAAATTAAAATCATATTAGCAAGGCTAAAATACAAATTAATTCCACCCACAAAAAAAAAACGATTTCTCCCAAGCGTTACACGTCATTACATTCTATTACATTTCCATGTCAACGACCATTAGTTTAGTTTTTCTGTCACTATCCTATCGTCTTTAGCTTCTAGTAACTGTTGCTCGCATTCTACAAGATTGTTTATACGGAAAATACTATGCACATGACATTTAATTAGAGAACGTTTCCAGTTACATTATATATTTAACTTGATACATATAAGGAATTAATGTAATTGACGCCACTTTTAATGGAGCATTTATACAGAGCTGGTGATTACGGGGGCCATAAGAAGTGCAATTCACGGAGTTGACGTAGCGCGGAGCCAATTTAATTTACAAAGTTGTTGGTCAAGTCCGGATTAAGCTGGGATCGGCTCGGCCGCTCTTAATAATGACATGTGCAAGCATCTGTCTCAGATTTACGCACACCAATCATTGTCCAACCTGTCACTTGATGGACGAGAAAAAACTCGCTCTCATTACGTAACCTAGCTAGTTTTTGTGTTGGACTCGTTAGATTTAATTAATAATGATAGTAGATATTCTGAAAAATGTGTTACTCATTAATTTATTGGTACATAAACTAAAAAAAAACCACTTAATCATGGGAGCTGTCCTCAAGCGCCACAAAACTTATCCTCAGGCTATGCTTGGAGCCACTCGCTTCGTAACCGTCAAGAGCCTAACGACACTATCATCTACTAATAATAATAATTTTATAAATTGATTATAACTTCCGTAGTAAGATTAAAGCTTTATTACTTATAGTTTCTCCCCGCGGCTTCGCTCGCGTAGATGTCGGGAAATGTGCCACGGGAACGTACTATGTACCGGTATTAAAAGTAAATATTCCACAGGATCATACTACAGGGATTGAAGTACCTAAACTATCTGAGTACCAAATTTCATCCTAATCCGTTAAGCCGTTTTTGCTTCAATCCGGAACACACATCAAGACACGGACAAAAAATTATCGTTACTTTTTTATATGTGTAGAATAGATAGAAGCAAAGCTGCTCTATCTGCGCAAGCAATTTCTCATTTTGGTGTTACTTACGGCCCTCCCAAATATAACGCAAAATGACGCCCATCACAGTAACATATCATAATACCCAATCAATCTAATTAATAATGCCATCGTTATCTTCATCTCGCCGTATATATGACTAATTAGGTATCAGCTCCGTTCGCCAACGGGCCGGATGCTGGCAGTGTCTCGGCGAACACTTCCGGCACTCGATCCTAATTACAGATAACGCTGAAGGCTTTACCGTCCCGTCTCATCTCGTTTACTTGTCGGGATTGCTCGCTCGATGTGCGCTGTTCGGCTTATTAGTCGATTCGCACGAATTTACTCGCCCGAAACGGGTGAATCGTCACTTTTAAATAAAATTATTTTTTCTATAGGCGACTCGCACTACGTCAATTTATTTGTGGGCGAGTCGACAACTCCAGAAATATGTATTAGGCAATTGGCACATTTAAGAAAAATGTACACATTTTATAATATGTAGTTAACTCGTATGACTCCCACAGAAGTGTTCTTTCTTCAATACTTTATTGCATGAAATTCAAAACGTCCCAATTGCTGTAACTTCGTGCGACACGTCTATAGACAAAAAAAATATTATATAAAAGTGACGATTGGCCCGTTTCGGGCGAATAAATTCGTGCGAATCGACTAATAAGTCCCGTGTTCCTGTTATAACAGCACCAAGGTTATAAAACATTGTACGTACTTTAATAACGTATGAATATGTTGTTTGTTTTCAGTTTGTACGATGAAATATTCATCTCGAAACGCAATAAAAACAATCGTTGTCTGTTAGATTTGAAATAGGATAATGTAGTCTTACAAAATTGGAGATCAATCACTGATCATTGTGAATCTGATGATTTAAAATGAATTAATCAATTAAAAATATGTATTATTTTATTGTCATGAAAGCAAGATGTTATATAAAAAAATATATATTATATACACAAAATGTTGAATAAAAACATACTAAACATAAAACTTAGTAACGTTTATGTTCATATTTTTTAAATATATTCAAATTATTTAAATTATATTCGTTTTCGTTTCAACAAAACATCTTGAATAACGCATCAGGTGTGCCACAAAACTTATAGCCATAAATAAGTTGTAAATTATAATAATCATTCCGATGCAATTCTAATTACGGCAACTAAACTCTAACATCTAATTTATTTAAGGAATATTTATTGGTATTTTCATAACACTCGTATTAATTAGTAAATTAAATATTAAAACGGGACATCGAAGTAGTAAAGCTGTCGCGGTGAACGTGTTGTAAACACGCCTCGGGCGTGACTGGCCGATTGCACTCGACTGTACTACTCGTATAATTCCAATCAGTATTCAAATCGATGCAAATGGAAAGATTAATCGGCGTTTGCACCACCGCGGCGTCGACCGCGGGTAAGGTAGTAATTACATGATAGTTGTTAGTATAATCTCACTTTTTGTGGGTTTTCTTAAATGTTTATGAATGATCGACTGCATTCATTTCATTAATACTTCCGTTCAAAATCTACATTCTGTTTTGGGAACAAATCCATTTATATGTACATTGTGTTAGCAGTTTATTGCCGCGGAAATAAAAGCTGTATGTGAAATAATTGTATCAAGTGCAGGATGTAATAGCACTCTATCAAAACTCAATACATTATTTATAATTGCATCAATGCTCCATCTTTTCTTGCCACTTGAAGCTCTCTTGATTTCTCGGCAAGAAAACGCGCGAAGTACTTATAATTCAATAACTTAAGAGCTATAAAAAAACATAGCGTAGACGCATCGCTTTTGTAATTACGACAATAAATCGATGAAGATAAACTATTGACAACGGATATGGTTTTATTGTTATAAATCAAAGCTCAAGAATAAAGAATGAAACACAAAAAAGTCTATTAGGCTCGTGATTCAACTGTACAGTGTTACCATAATCCGTAAGTAGGTACGCAACAACGCCCACGTTTCAATCCCATAGAAAGTCCAGACAATCAATAACAAATATAGCTGATTAAAGCTCGCGAAAGAAGATCGATCACTCACAAATACAAAGAGATACAAGTAAAATAAATTAATCCCAGCAAGCTGGAGGCTATTGCGTTTTGTTAGCTTCTTAATAAGCCAATTGCTGTCAGAGCAGAGCCGTCCGCCCACGCGACGCAAACTGATTTCAGAATAGTCCCCAACGCAATCCCACGATTGATTCTAATTAACGATAGCAGTATTTATTGGAGCAGTTCGCAAACGAACCTAATTGATTTCGCTGCGCCGACGTCAGCTGACATGTTATAGACTCGACACCGGAGACTGCTGTTTATTGACTATTAATGCAGCCGGCTACGGATACGTCCACATAGTGCCGTGGAAGAGACCCACTCGATACTACTCGTACATATGTGTATAGAGGGATCGTTCGTTAAGGGAATAATCAACGCAGACTTATCTGATATTCAAGAATTAATCAGCTTACGATACTTAAGATGACATCACACATAACATAACATCACACCTGTAATCCTCGAAGGATTAGGCAGAGGTGTACCTACCTATAGAAAACCCACATTTCACCAATAATGTTTAAGTTCCGTGTAATAAGGACTGGTTCCCAATCTCATTTACATAGTCAACCATATTTTAAAGATACTACTTGTTTTGGAATCATAAGTCCGCGTCCGCGACGCAGGTTGTATCAAAGATACATTTTCCATGTATTTAAATAAATTATTTATTTTATTGAAATTACACAAACAGACAGAACTTGATAATAATAGAGACGATGAATTACTTAATAAACAATCAGGTCGTCTGTAAAGTGTTTTAATTAATCTTTGAAGCTGTTAAAACTTTTATAATTAGTGGGGTCACGTCGACTCAAATAACAATGCAGTCATGAACTTTAATGTTAAATTACATAAAGTATGAGAATAGAACCACCCATCACCACCACCACCGGTCGAAGTGGAGGTGCTTGGGGCGTCCCCCAAGCCTATGTCCAGTAGTGGACGTCTATCGGCTGAAATGATGATGATGATGATGAGAATAGAATATTCTTTAATGTAGTGGTATCCATTATCAATAGAGGGCACAAATACGAGACAGACATTAATTTGGTTAAAGAATAGATTAAAAAACAAGTATGGGTCTGTCTAGCTGACAAGCGGAAAGGCAAAAGATGAAAAAATATATAAATGTAAAAACGTAAATCCACTCTAGGAAAAATCATGGATGATAAATAACAAACTGACACTACAAACATGCACAATTGTTATTTGCAACCTGTATATATTATATAGAACTAAACTAAATTAAATGGCTTTGATTAACTTTCGTTTTCATTAGCCTATACCTACATAATTTTAGTACATGCACTAATTAAAGCAATTTGCATATTCATTGCAATCTAGATTATATTTTAAATTCATTTATTCACACTAATAGGTAAACTGTTACAATAATTACTATAGGAAACTATCAATCTACGCCTAAGTTATAAAGTTTAGCTTTCAAGATTGATCGTTTCTAAATTATTAAGAACCACTTGATGTTTTACTTAGGTAACCGATAGCTAAACTTTGTAGTTATTTTACTTAAATAAACTTGAAGAAGGAGTACAAAACAACAATTTGATTTAATGTAAACAATTATTTAAAATACAGAAGCAAGACATAATACTGTAATAAACAACAACAGTCCAGACCAGTTTTTGTCCGTTTCAAAAACAGCCAAGTCTACCAATTAACAAACACCATGTAGATATCCGACGAACAGATTAGATAATTTAATAATATAAAGGTCGTTTCACATGGACTGGCGCTGCGTTCGCGTTGTATCCGGTAGCGGGCCATGTCCGCCGGCCGCGCGAGACAGGCATCTCTCTAATTAGGCCACGTTTCGTCTGCCCTGTAATCCACCTGACTGTTAATTAATACAGCTGAATAAACAACCGCCAGCACGCGGGATGGGGATTAACAATTCCGTGTAATAGACCTTTATTATGTTCCACCTATTGCGTTCGTGTTTACTAGTCGGGAGCCTAATAATAAGGTACGGTTGTTGACAATCCTACTTAATATTATATACGCGAAAGTTTGTGAGGATGGATGGATGAATGTGTCTTCCTCTTTCACGCAAAAACTACTGAACGGATTTTGATGAAACTTTACAGTAATATAGCTTATATGTGCGGGCCACTGCTAGTGTTGTCAATAAAATGTTACGTTTCTATGGGCCCTGAAATAAATTATGCTGTATTGTATATTATTTATCTCGAACTCTCAAAACAACAGAAAAATCATAAGGCTGTATTTTTCCGAACAAAGGTATCAGTACCACGTTCAACTTCAGAATGTTTTGTTTTCCGTTAGTTAAGTGTAAAATCCGTTTATAGACAACATGGAAACACTCTCAGAGAGCTGACGATACCGTGAATCAAACGCCATATTAAGTTTGTTCGTGCGGGTAATTAAAACCGAGCTCGTAATGAGAGGCCGCTGCGCACACTAATTAGGCACAAGTCACCACTGCTCCAGAAACTGAATACCTAACTTTCCTAATTAGCAGCTACATCATCGCGTTCATTCCAATTACAATGGAAAAATCCTCAAGCTTGATTAATATTACGGTTCAGTAGAGTCTAATTGAATTTGCATTATCATAAAAAAGCCACACAAAAAGTAATATTTAGGCTACAACTAAAAGTTTACGTTCAATAATGTTAATGGATCTAAACTTAATAAGCATCGACTCATTTGGAAGATTAACATAGGTTACATAAAATAATACTCGGTGAAATTAGTTTTCTAACCATTCTTCCTCCATAAATATAATTGCGTTCCACTTATTGCCCATAAAAGCAAGGGAACGTGCGAACGGCCCTGTTGCAAAATTGTACAAAAGGAAAGTAATATTAGGTAGAAGTAGACACAGTGCTACCCCGGGCGCGTTTCGGTGACTGGGGCGGGCTTTCAGATAAATTATTTATCAACTGTATAGCAATTTTCTTTATGACTCCTCCGACGGAGCAGAGCAATTTACTCGTGAAAGAGATGCGTAAACTTGCAAGAACGCCCAAATTGAGAATAGAACAATGAGGCCAGTAAAGATTTCAATAAGGATAGGTGCTGGCTGCGACTCCCCGCGACTGAGCCGCGGCAAAAAGTACACGACAAATACTGGTTCCGAGACGTGAGCCCATATGCTTCTCATTAGTAAAGCTTTTGAAATGGACTCCTTGTCGTAAGAATTTAATTGACATCGAGTCAACCGACCGTTGGGGCTGTAGCGTTTAATTAATTTTTAGGCATGCATGTTGCATGTTATGTGGTTTTTTTTGTGAATGGAGTCACGAGGGATTAAATATAATTTAATATGTGCATTAAATCTGACATTAAAGTTTGGTGGTAGCGACGCGACGTGTCGGGAGAGCGGGCGGCGCGGGCGGCGGCGCGTCGGACGGCGCTTCCAATTTCCGTAATTGTGAATTCATCAAGGAAATTGACTGGCAGACAACGCAACGCAATCCACTCTTTATTTACATCACGCTCGCCATACAACGATTGCTTCGCGTGCTCCGAAACGGAGTGACAACATCACGTCTGCCGCCAAAACAAGTTTTATTGAATATTTTTACAAATCGGTGCAATATAGGTTTATGGCTTTTAGAAGTGTCAAATAAATTAGAAGGTGTCTGTCTTTATATGGTTAGCTGCCATTGACACTTAGGTACAATAAAACTTTACATTTATAATGATGTTGAAAACAACGCGTGTTCAAACCAACGGTTTCGTAATCGTAAGCAGATAATTTATAGTGTATTTATGAGCTTGTTATGTATTTATTAAATTAACACTAAAGATTCGATAAATATCTAGTAGCTAAAATCCTAACACTGGCACAGTATAATAATTCAGCTGTAGTTCGACAGTTACCAAAGCAAAGCATCACACATCACTCACACACTATGATACACGACAACAAAGTTACGAATAACAATAGCAACAAACTAATAAATCTATGTGTTTGATATATAACAATCAAAAAGTCGTAGGAGATGACGCGAAAGCGGGTCGGTAAATAAAAAGCTGCGGCGGTCGTGAGGTAATTGATGGCGGGTGGCAATCAAATTAGGCTCCGCGTCGCGGGTAATCGGCTGAAAGCTGCCCGACGGAGCTTTTGTGGGTCGCCGGGACGGGACAGCGCCGCCTGTGGACCTGCACGGAAAATGCACTGGATTTGTACAAAATTTTACTTTTTTATAAGTACCTATGCAACGCTCTTCGAAGATAAATGTTCTGAAGATTGTAGAAAATAAAGTCCATTGCTGAAAAAAAATTGAACAGCAACAGATCATTGTAGTAATGTGTGTTGATATCGTTAGTACAAACAAGCTTTTTTTTTTTGGACATCCGTCTTTTATCGATTAAAGTTCCAGATAAAGGTAATTGTGGCAGAGCAAAAGTAAACAGAGCTTTTGTGTGTCGCCGTCCGTAGACCTGCACTTGCGCCCAGGACAGAAAATGCAGTGGAGTCGTTCGGAATTTTACTTTTTAAGTTTTTATAACTTTGCTGTTTGGATTGTTTTAAAGATGAACGTAAAGAAAGTCCTTTCCAGAGTGCTTTAAAACAAAGAGAGTAGATAGGTAGTTTAATTTTGCGAATTTATCTCATCAGAATTTCAGATGAAACCAAGCAGCATATACTGGAATGTAACAGAAAGAAAAATTGCTAAAGAAACTGGTCACGCGTTTGCAAATGACCACGACCATTATTTATTAAGCGATGCAAACCCTGGCAGCATGCCGAGCAAAGACTAGAGGAGGAAGTTTAAGTTCAGAAGTGAATTAATAAGCCCAAAGTTGCATGATTACATATTAATTTAGCGGGATAAGTGATTAAAATAATTTAATAAATATTTAGATTGTGCGTTTTATATCTACCGGGTATCGGTACTTTACTTGCATTATAATAATGTAAAGGTGAATCAGGCTGTTAAGAAGGAAGAGACAGGCTCATCATTAACGGGTCGAAGAGATGTGGACGGACACGCAGTATCCGCCGCGAGCTTTTATCATAATTTAAGTTTTCCATTAGCCGTAATTGACGCGAACATCGTTCCTCGCTTACGGCGCGAATCGTCGCAATGATTGTTATTTTTGGATATATAAGCATTCCCTATTTTCAGGTCTTCCGAATGCTATTCCATCTTAATTGACAATACTATTAATAATTTAATAAGAGTTATGGCGAACAGCTTTTATCTTAATGTGGCTTTTAACGATACATTTGTATTCGAGAGACCATTTGGATGTAATTTCAACGGCACTACCGCCTCGCTAATGGATAAATATTGACTAGTTGTTTAATTTTAAAATTTATGAATAATTCAATCGATCGGGCGTTCTGTTTCAGCATCACTTAATGCTTAGATCACGGCGTTTGATTTAATTTGGGTAATGACGAGATCGAACGTTTCCATTAGTGTAATTGAGCGGCTACTCATGACATGAGACGCTCGAGATATCAAAGTTTCGTCCGGCGAGCGCCGCGAGTCGCCAGTCCGCCACTCGCGCTGCGCTGAGAGCGAGCGACTATAACTACACAATACAAATTATTAAGAGTGCTCGGCATCACGGGAACGCTTTCAGAAGTAATGAATTAGAAAAGTTGCGCAGCACTCACGCGGATTGAGCCGAGCGGCGCGGCGACGGCGTCGGCGCGCCGCTCGCTACAACATTACTTTAATTAAATCTATTTGAACAACAAACTTTAATTAAATTTCATCCAGCAGTTAGGCGTCGCGGAGGAATAATCGCGCAATTAGAGCGGCCGTGAGCGTCGCCTTACACGCTCCCAGTTAATTAACTCACTTGGGCCGACCTATCCGACTAGCGGCGCGCGCCGTACCCGACACTACACCCTACACTACTACGGAAATGTGTTTATTCTCATCTCGTACATGCATTTTTGGCAATAAACGCTAATTAACTGAAAGATTTGGCACTTATCTCAAGATATTAGAGAGGTAACACTTACTAAGCCGGTTTCCTGACAGAGTAACGTCCGAGCAGTGTAGTTAAGCTCTAAAAGCACAAAATTTCTGGATATTAAAAATCTACATTTTCATTCGATTAATCAGAAAATAGTGATCATAAACCGTTGAGAAATGAACGTACTGAGTGGCACAGCATTTGCACACTCCGCCCTAAGCCGGCCGACTTATTCGATTAATGCTCGAGCTACACAATGGGTTGGCGCTTAGCACTATATGTGTAGCGCTTTCATTGTGCAAGTTTAATTGTTTTTACAGCCGACATGTATTGTGTGCGATGGAATACTTAGAAATAGCCTTACCGTATCATGACGAGCTGGCCATGCCATTTGGAATTACTAAAACACTTTAGTGACTTTAGCATGTGTGGCCCCTAAAACCTTGTATCGATTACGAGTGTTTTTATATCGAGAATTGAGTAAAATGCCAATAATATACAAGTATCGCATATCTACTAAGTGTTCGTCTGCTGATCCATTATGCGCACATCGTAACGTATAAATAAAGGCAAAAACTCACAAGATCCATTAAAAGTATTGCTGCGATAATTTGGAATGGTGTGGATACGTCTTCTGCGTGTGTATTTTTTATCCACCGAAGTCACAAAGTGAAAAAGTTTCAGCGATCAGCGTTTTTCGTAAATTAAAAATGTTACTCGAAAGTAACCTACCAATACTTACCCAAAAGTTACGTTATCTCTAAAGTTTGTTACAAACGTGACAATCGAATTCATGACTTGAAAGCGCATAAGCAACTGGGCCTGCACTATTTCTACTTTCAACAAACATGCTAACAGAACTCATTTTTATAAAAAATCTATTCCATTTAACACGTAGCGTTTTTCATTGTCATTAAAACTAGTTTCCGTAACATCCTGTCTATTCTATCGTCGCAAAGCACTTCCGTAAGAGAGTGAGCGCTATAAAGGAACCGAGTGAGCGCGTTGACCGACACTCCGCTCAGCCAAGATTTGACCCCACTCACTTAACGTTACTCAAACATGAATACCTAATACCCAATTATGAATTATTCAATACTGCATTACTTTTTTATCATCAAACGAACCATTATTTTACTTTTATTGTTAATTAAATCACCCATATTATGGATCCAGAAGTGAAATCGATAAAAACGAAAGAACGAGCTCAGAAAATGTCCTCCATATCTTTTTATTTTATGCCAAAATTTATTAGTCGTAAAAATAAATATCCTTGCTTTATATGTATTTTTAATGATATGATTGGACTCATTTTAGAATCGCCGTACTCGGGAGTATTAAATATACTAGCTGTAATCTCAGTGAAGCTGTTTGGCAATTTTGTTGAATTTATATATTTTCATTTGACATCTACGTGGGTGGCGATGGCGAATAAACTGGACGATCGTTCGATTGATTGCATGCATACAAATTTTTGTGCGGCTTCTAGTTACTTTGGCGAAAACCGTCCAATATCCATAACTGATATCGCCAATCTAAAACGAATTCACGTATAAGCATGACTAGCGCATTCAAAGGTAGACTACTTAGATACTAAGATTTCCAACGAACGACGGTAGGTAGGTACTTACAAGAAAATAGTTTATAGGAATAAACTCGAAAAATGTAAACCGTCACAAAAAAGGATAAAATTGCTTTTATTCTTGATACAGGTAATTAACTATAGAAACTATTTTGCATCTTAGTGAATTCAATTAAGATTCACACAAACTTTATTGCGGTTTCGATCCCAAAGTGTTAATCGCTACAATAATCCTACTATAATCACGGTAAGAATTTTAAAGACACTTATTACATCGCACATAAACACCCACAATACATGAAAATTACATTTGCACGCGGGTGCTATATTAACATTAATACCTAATCCGATTTAATTAGCGTGGCGCTGACCGTGGCAGTACCGCAGCGCTTATTGGCGCCGCGACGTGTAGGCAGCCTTATGAGAACCCCCTGGAATCCACACGAGCTCATAATGCAGCCAGAATAAGATAAACATATATTCTGTTTAATAACATTGCAAAGTAGAAACACAACATGCCATGGCCGCTTTTAAGTTTATGTACATGGACCGCATATTAATGCCAGCTGTAATTTCCCTGTTAACACAAGTCTGTATGTTGACTCGCAACTTGATGACATCCAGCTTTACTATATTAATCTGACGTTATTTCGTAAATGTTCATTAGTAAATTCCTCTTGGAGTATAATAGCAGGCTTGCCTCTCAATATTCAACAGGGCGATGCTCTAAATTAAATCAAAAGAGGAACAATAAACCACTCCAAATAGTTAACGAGATATGTGGAACTCAACATTTCAGTTGAGAACTTATAAAAAAACGGCATCAGAGTCGAAATGCAGGAGTTTTTAATTAAATCCGACGTTACAGCGCTGAATGCCCGTGATAAAACGTGGCACTGCGCAAACGCACTCGAGATGGGAATGGAGAGGCAAAAACCGTCGGCATCAACAATAAGTGGGTGCTTCAATAAAATAAACGGTTCCTAATCACGTAGGGCTGCGACAACTGTGCCCGCAACAGGTATACCTACCTACCTATTGAATAACGGCTACTGGCTCCTTCACAGAAAAACTGTGGAGTCACTTTACTATACAAGTATTTGGATTGGAACCGAATCGTTAGGATTGGATGAACCTTTGGTAGTATGAAACGGCAAATAAAATAATTTCTGAGCATTGGAAAAATACATTTCCCTGAACTTCAATCGTATTCTAATCGTTAATTTTCCTCTCCTCGTATTGTGTGATAACTACCTACAGATCCTACGATATTGGACAAGTGGCGCTGCTCCACTTGACAGGCACCCATCGGTGCCTGTCAAGTGGAGCCAGATGCATCTATCTGGATCATAAATTGTATGATTGAGCCTATTGAATCTAAACGTGCTACACAAAGACACTTTACAGATCAGGATTTGGAATTTACAATAACTTGTAAGCAGAGCAAGCAGTCGTAAAAAAAATAACTTAAAAGCTCAATGTCAAATAATAATTAGGGAAAAGCTTTTGCTTTTACTGTCACGAAATGGAGGGTCATCTTTTGAAGTTTTCTATCTGTTAATTTTATAAATATCAAATATTTTTGAACCATTTGCACTATAATTTAGTAACTAAGTAGTTATGATTCCAAAACTTAAATTGCTTTTCTCATCAGCTTAAACTTTTATTTATATCTAAATAGATTGTTCAGATTTTGTGTACTACGTAGTAGGTAAGCGACTGAGACTTATCGATCAGTACCTAATTTACTACATGAAAACAATACGCAATCATCTTTTTTGTTGAATATTTATTTTAATTTTATTTTACCATTTATGTACACACACAAGTAAAACACATATACATATAAACAGACAAGAAAAAACAGAACACAAAAATAGGTACAGAGGTGTAAAAGTAAGCGAAAAGAGTGAGCGATTTTAAGAAGTAAACAACATAACTTTTTAAACTTCTTCCTTTCGTAGACACAGAAACAAGATCGACAAAACTAAGTAGCAATTAACGCAATTCATCTTTTATTCTTGATCTTGTTTCATTCTTTGAAGTATCAAATCCCCTGTTCAAAGGCAAGCAGTTATTTCAATCTTGTTAGACAGTATGGCGCGCAAAAAGCTCGGAATCCGCCGCGCGCGCGACATTTGTGCGCTTGCGACGGCCGCGAACGTGCGCGCGCGCTCTCATGAATTTAGATCAATGGGAAAAAAACGAAGAAAGCCATCCTGCTTAGTCTCAGACGACGCTGTCATCATTCTTGTAAGAAACGATTGTTGGTAGTTAGGCGGTCTGAATATGGCATCGGAAATTGCAGTTCTAGATTGCTCGCGCAAAGGAATGTCTCCATAAAAATTCATTTAGAAGTAATTAAATCAATCGTTTCTTCACACTTTTGTTGCCTCTGTTCCTATATATTGATAAGAAAAAGCACTAGCATGGTAGATTATAGGTACATTTAACATGATGAATTGATCTTTAACAGCAATGAAGCAAAAAGTTTTCTCATGTCAGTGAGTGATGTGCGACGGTTCTTTGAAAGTGACTACAATTTATTTTTCTCGTTACTTTTTGACACGAAATCCACATTCTTCATCCCTCTTAGCAAAATGAAAACGATTTCCTGATTTGCACTGTCAATAAAAACTTCGTATATTTTCGACTGCTGAACGATACCATTAATTCTGATCTGTAGATCGAGAGGAACCGAACCGACTCATCTAATCAGAAAGAATTTAAAAGACTGTCTAATATAAATCAGGTGCCTATTTATTATTCTGTCTATATTCTTGTGATGGGCTGGCAGACTAACGCACTCGAGATAGCGCACCAATTAAACGCACTCCAAGACTGGAAAGTGGTTCTTTTTGCCAGGCAGGCAGGCCAGACGCGCTTTGTCGAAGCCGAACGGTTCTGGCAATGGCAAACATTCGGCTGCTTTGAACACAGCCATTCATTAGATACATTTTTGTTTTAAAGTATTTCGAGCCCTAATAACGTTATTGTTGTTCGATCTGATGCTGTTTTGCTTGGGTTTGAAGGGCTCCGCGTACAATCTTTCAAAAGAAAACTTATTTTCGTCAGGTATTTTAAAAGCATTCGTCACGACAAAGGAAAAACCTGCGTAAGTACATGCTACGTTAAAATTATTTAGGTTCTGAATTCATAACCAAAAGCGCGCTCTGTTGTTACAAATCTAGTAGAAAAACAATTTCCCTAGTGACGTCATGCACACACCAGTAACATATCTTGTTTATGTTGTACAAATAATATTACTAATACAATCTAATTAAAAGTCGATCCTTTAAAAACTGGTCTAATCCCTACGCTACGGACCAGTATCCGATACAACTCCCGGAACATCGCTACATCTGTAACACTGAACCTTAATCCTCTTTACGTAATCATTTTCATCCTCCTTTGTCTTCACAGCACCTGTAATGTGTATGAAGACATAAAAAGTACACATGTACGAAGGAAAGGCTTGCAATAAGCGGGCAAGTAGCGCGCATGATTAGCGGGCAGAGGGGCGGGCAGCGCGGGCGGTTGATTGCTTGCCCAATTGGGCCTTATACGCCGCACATGGGAAATATTTTTAATCAACACCTCCATTGAACTTACGAGCGGTCGTACGTGAGCTCTGTACACAGGGACGTATTCGGGCGACTGGAACTCAAACGTTTCTTGTTTAGATTTAGAATTTACTTAGGATAATACATATTCAAGGTGTAGGTATCCGCGGAAAAGTGGGAAACTTGTTTTCATAAAGGGTTTTAGATATAACAGAAAAATTTCACCAATTTTTTTTTTCTTACTTCTCTCTCTCTCTTCACTTTATTGCATTTTACAGTTTTCAATTTGAAACTAACTCATACAAGGGTAGATAGAAATCTACTGTCTATCATCAATAGCAATCTATCTTTCAATGAAAATAGGTTATTGGGTTTGCTCGTTAAACAATTATTGAGAGAGACATCTGATTACTGCGAGAAGAAAAATTTTAAAAACAAAAGAGTGAATAGTACCCATGTCATATGAAAGAACATATTTATCTGACAGAGTTAGCAAAAGCACAGTACACAAAAAGAAACACTATCAAGCCAAAAGCTTCCATGTATAAAACCAAGCGCCTGAACTCTTCAATTTATAATATCACTTACGTATAAGAAACTTTATGATTCTTGAGAACAGTTAACTAGATAGAATGAGTCTGAGGAGTTTTAATAAGAGTGACAGCCTCATTAACATCGGCCGGATCTAACGACGCCTTCAACTTTGCTTGTTACATTGATTGCTGTAGCTCAGTGAGCTTCAGTTACTTGGTGTTGCGCATGACTTGATGGCATGGTGTCAAATATGGCGCTTGTGTAGTCAACGATTAGATTATTTTTCGTTTAGAAAGATTAGCTTTGCCATAATAAAATAGTTTTTATTTAGAAGATTACTCGATGAAAGCTGCGGAAAATTCATGGTGATTAATATTTAGTTCGGACAGATTGTCCGTTTAGGCGGATCTTCCGCCCTCCACATACCTTTTAGCAAAAACTTTTGGTTTAAAAGGATAAGCTTCGAAATAATCGAAATACTGAAATAGTTTTTATTTAGAAGGTTCCTAGCAAAATGCTGCGGCAAATTCATGTTGGGTGAAAGGAGAATGCCATGGGACCGTACCAACTTGCAAAAGAGCGTATAACAACCAAATGTAGTGCATAAATTACTCCTATGTTTTAAATTAGATTTGCGTTTTTGTTATGAAAAATATTCCCAGATTTCGGACATCAAAAATAAAAGTTTTTTTTTTAACTTTTGTCTGTTTTTTCTCTTATTTCACTGCCATTGCACTTCATTTCCGAATGTTGCTACTACGTAAAAAATATAGGTACCTGCCAACAAACATTTTAATGAAGAAGATAATTTGTATGTATACCTACCGACACCGATTTACTATTTATTATAATATTAGGTATATTTTTAAGTGTCTCAAAAAATCTTTAGGTCTCGCGTTGCGTCGAAAAAGAGGTCCGATAAAAAAAAAAGAAATTGTTTTCATTGTGACGTATTATTTCTGTTACGCCGTCATGGATAACGTTACTTTCAATATTGGTTTCATCTGAACTATTTAAATATAATTAAAATCCTTATTAACGAAAACGTTCAGGTGCTTTTCCATAACGTAGTCTTTGTGTGATACGATAGCGATGCCTTTTTTTTTTTTTGAGGATGGGAAATCATCAAATGGGCCCTCCCGCTCTGGGTGGAGCGGAAGGGAGTGTCAGACTCTTACTAACTGAAACCCACCCGTGTTCCTTCTTTAGCCCTTTATGTTCCAGGGCAGCGGTAACCCTTTCGGACGATCCCGCTACCCCAACGATAGCGATGCCTGACTTCATCATTCATCGTCATCGTTCATTCGTTATTGTCTCGAACGTAACATCAAAATATTAAGTAGGTAAATGGCAAATAAATACGAATTGCGGGAATCCATGTAAAAAATGGTTAGCAATAGGAAGGGCATTAAATTCTCCTCCAAATACTCTACTTAATTTTGGTTGTGACAACAGACTTTTCTTTGGCACAGGGCGCCTTATATTTGTCGGCATTCTCCTTTAGTACAGACGCCAGCAAGTCAAGCTACCCGAAACTGTCAAATTTTCCCAACCAACCTTGAACCTTGCTTTAGCGATAAAGTTGAAAATCTATCAAAGAAATTTGACAGATTGTAGTAGCTTGATGTGCTGGCGTTTGTATCTAACAGGAGATTGTCCGTTTGGGGCGGATCGTCCGCCCAACATGTGACATTTAGCAACAATATTAAACATTCCTTTAGTTTTCTCGGTTTTTATTAATTTTTCGATTAAATGTTTAATTGACACAATATCTACTAAAGAGGTTACGAAAACTGAGTGCAGCCCGACGGTATGGTACCCAACTCCACCTGAAATAGGATCAGATAAAAATATTTGCAAAAAAAAAAAAATATAATAAAATAAACACCAGTCAGAATCCGCTCCTCTCCGGGGTGTAGCTAAGGGGCGCGGATGGCAGTGGGTCGGTGCTTGATTGGCCCTATGAATGTGAGTAGATTGCACCGCGGCCGCGATCGCCGATGCTTCCTCTCGCCACCACACTCCCTATTTTATATTATTTTATTTATTGCACACTTTTTTATTTCCTTGCAGCTTTGTTAGTGAAAGAAGAGCTCAATTTATCAGGTGGTATACTGGTCTCTAGCGATATACTGACCAATCAAATGAAATGGTTTTTAAGCAAAGTGCCAAGCTTGCCACTTGCACCCAGCCGAGGCTTTTTCGCCAGAATAACCCTCAAAGCAATCACAATTAGCGGACTAAAATGTGATACGTGAGTAATGTTAACCTTTTCAGGTTCAGAAATAAATATAGAATCATCAGCTTATTCATATTTTAAGACACAAGCATACACCTTGTACTCATATCGCTGTACGAAATCTTGTGGATGCTAACCCATGTAAATGTAAGTCACGTTTTCAATAACCTACAGTTTTAGCTTCATAATTTTAACCCAGGCCGATATAAGAGACTTTATTTTGTTATGATATTTGCAGATATGTAAAGCAGGTACGGTTTACATATTAAATTATCTTGTAGCTTTTATATTACTTTTTGATGTTGTTTTTTCATTGTTTCCTATTTATTTTTCGCAACAGGATTAGCCAATAAACGCCGCTGAAACGCGCAAGCATGAGGTGTACGAATATTACTACGCGTTTCAGCGGTACTCAAAAGCTGATCCTGAAAATTGTGTTAGTTCACATTAACCGAGTGCACAAAATGCACCTCATGACACAAATTAGAAACCTAGAATCTAACAAAAAGTGTTCAAAAATATATATTTATTTTAAACAGCATTGTGGATGAAATTATTTGCAGAAAGATTTTTCAGGGATGGATAATCCCTGAAAAATCTTTGCGAACTTAAGCGATGAAACAAAACAATCGTCTTTATTTTCAGTATCAATGGCAACTGAACCTATTCAACGATATTTGAAAACTTGTGATGAAATGAATGGTATCGGTATCAAGGGAGTAGGATGGGGTGCGTTGGCGTCGACAGTTCTGAAGGGTGGTCGCGCGGTCGCGCGGCCGCGGCACATCATACCGGCGCTCCGCAGTCAGCTGAGTCGCGCCGCACTCAACTCGTATTATTAACGACGTGTATTGTAATCACGCGGCGGGCGATCGCCTCCGCCGAAGGTAGGGCGGTATTAAATTCCGACAGCTACGTGATAAATCGAAATTGGAAAAGTTTAATAATGTTCGGTTGCTCCGAAAGCAATAAAACCGTTTATAAACGGGCACGAGCGAACGAGACGGGCGGCAGGGACGCCCGCCTTCGGGACTTTTAGGGACTCTTAGGTGAGTCCATTCGGCCTTACGGGCTTTAAATTGATTTCGCTGGTATCTTGATGAAGTGATAAAACCGTCACTTGGGATGAGAATGTTCACCGAGGATGAATGAGCCTACCGAACATCTCTATGCGCTTCCAGGTTTCGTAACCACTTGTTAGAATGTGACACCAAGTGGCACAATGCGGAAATTACTAAGGCAAAACTACTTTTCCCGCGAATATTAGCTACGGACAGCCCTAAAACGTCAATTGAATTCTTTTTACAATCTAATTGAAAAACTCGTGAGTGTGGTGATGCCCGAATTGCTTACATAAACAAAATAACATTTTATTTCAGATCAAGAGAATTTTCTAAGGTCCTCAATTTCAGAATGAGTATTAAAAGCGGCTGAAGTTAACATTGATCAACACTTCAATAGCAATTACTAGTTTGCTGGACATATTATTGATTGCGCTAACTATCAATCAGTTGATTTATCACTATTTACTCAGCTAATGGAATAATTACGGCGCTAAGAGGAGGATAATTGTAGGGAGTACGCGCCCTCCACCTACTCCATATGCCAGCCTCCACAGGACCACACATCCTCCGATACATTTCCTAAAAATCGATATAGTTCAAACAACAATATCTAATCATTTAATCAGGTGCTAACCATATCTAATAATTCAATCAGGTGCTAACAATGTTAATGATCATTGTCCTCGACAAGCCGCAGTACTTTTCGTCTCGACTAGCCCGTCATTGTCTAGAAGACGGCGTCAGATTTTTGTAATAAGCAACATGCTGAATATTATTTACATATTCAAATTACTTCTATACAAAACTCCTGCTTTTAATTATAAACTTAATTTGCTTATGATAAATCTATGGAAATTTTTACCTCGGGCTCCAACCCTCTATAGCGTTAAGGGTAGAGTAATTACTTCTTTTCTTCGTAATAAAAACGGATTCAACTTTGCTTAGGGTGGCCCATTCATTTTGTTTACTATTCAGAATGGCTTGTGTTAAGAAAAAACTAATTTACGCTCGCTGTTTGGGTGTAGATATTATCTGATTTGAGATTTAAATGAAATTAGCTGATTACAAAACAATGAAAGTTTACAAAAAATATAAATTGGCTAAGTTTGATTGCGGTTTAATCAAATTTGATATTGGATGTTTGGATTCAGTGGTTGTTAAACATAAATCTACGCATAAAACAAAAAATAGACTCTTGTTTGTTGTTATTAATTAGTCTTATACTCGTACTTATACCTACTTAGAGTGATCTGAATAATAACGTTCGCATGCTACGTTGTTTTATGAAAATAACTCTTTAGACTTCATTAAAGGCTTAATATAAAGTAAAGAATACCTATTATTACTCCCACAAAAACAGTAATAAAAGTAAGCAGTTTTCATCCTTTAATTTGATTAGTCATTCGCGCAATCTGTCCAATTCCTTCTTCAATTAGCCTTGCGGAGTCAAGCGGCGATGTAATAAAAAGAAACACAGATAAATGAGCGCTTAATTCCTTTCTCTGCTGGACGCTGCGCATTGATATCAATTATCAGGAAGCTGGAGATGGTATTGTATACGTGAATTGTGCCATAAAGCCGCTAATCCGGGCCCAAGCGAGCCACAATTTGTCCAAACGGTTATGTTATTGCGGTCGGTAAGCTCGCAGAGACCGCAACCTCGCTACATGATTTTTCTCATAAAATAACTTTCACAATCTATTTGGTTAATTCTATTTACTTTTAGTAATTGCTGGGATGGTTTTATATTATTTTATGACTATGCAAGTTTGTGAATCACAAAGTGAAAGAGTGGCTTAATGTAAAAAATTGATGTCAATCAAGAAATTTCTCCGCAGATGCTGTAAAGATTTGCATGCAGTTAATTGAGCTGACATGTAAGTATATTAATGGCCGGTTACAATGTCGTCCCAGCTTCAATGTCAGCGGACTCAATTTGTCGAAACTGTTATTGCACGGACGGACAGCCCGCGCCAGTCCAGTTTTATACGGAATCGCCCATAACGGACAGCTCCGGCGGCTCTAACTCCCGGGAATGGACACTTGATTAAGATACTTGTGTCACTTTATTTTGCGATTACATCTGACATGAGGTCGCAATCTACTTTATTGTTAATTTGGAATAAATCTGCTTAATTAACTTTTTGTTTTACTGAAACTTTGCGCAAATACCATTTACTTAACTTACAACCTATTAAAGGAGACAATGTTGGCACTATTAGTCTCTGTATTCATTCTTGAACATGTTTGTCGTTTAACGATAAACAAACATGAAAAGAAAAACATAAAAGGAATGAGCGAAGGTTAGAACACTCACACATACCCACATATTGTATACAAAAGCAGGAGGTGTCAAAGCATCAGATAGATCAAATTTATTTACAGTGCCATTCACACCCAAACCTTGGTCCATCCAATGTCATCTAATCAAACGCGGAATCCAACATTAGATGGATGTATGGGTATTCGAAATTGGATCGAAGATTGTAAGAGGGATTGAAGGACAAAGATGGGCGAGGGGGTGTGAGGCGGGAGGGGGTGGCAGCCCACGCACCACGTCCGAGCCGTAATGAGTTGAAAGCGGATACTTGTAGCGCACTCAGGGCGCGCGTGTCCGGTTACCCGCCTAATGTTGCCCGGATAAACAATGACGTCCAGCCTTTTAGCGACATTTGTGGACCCACTCAACGCTGGACATAAGCCTAAAAAGATTTTACTATTTGAGATTCTTTCCGATGTACGAAGGAAAATGTCGTGTAATAAGAAAATGTGGTGACGTTTTGTCTGTTTGTGAAAGTTTAGTTTTACAAGAGATTAAAAGTAGACCACCTATGTACCTACATTGCACACGAAGTTATTAAAGAAGGTACTTGATATCATAATCAAAAAATAAAAACATGACTTTTGACGTTAAACAACTAGCAAAAATCTAAAGTACCGCGGTCTACTAACAAACATCACAGATTTTTCTCTAGTTCTCCACAGCCAGAATCGTACTAAGATTGTGAAATGATCATCTCAACTGACTGATATACCTATTTGGCTAGATAGGAGCTGCCCATACAATACCGCGTACATACGTATCGCAACGACACGTTAGTATAGTGTGTAAGTCCACTAGCATTAGGTAAGTGCCGAGCGCCGCTGTGAGAGCCGCCTAGTCAAATGTAGAGTGACGGACCATCACTGCTCCATTAGCAGAGAACGGTCGAGGGCCGGGGGAGTCCGGGATGTTTGATACGCCATTACTTCATTAGCAGCCTTACGCTGTCATGAGCCGATTATTTAACAGCACTATACATGGACATCTCTAAAAGCTAATGGATAATGTTAGTGGTAATTATTGTTCACGTAAGAGCTGAGTTAAATATCATGTTGTACCGATTTATTATGAGAGCTTATTGCTAACGTGTTGAGAAACTAATAATTGAGCTTTTTTTTTCTGAGCTCTGAGAAAAATAATGTTTTTTGTGATGAAAAGTTTTTTTTATATCTTTATTAGTTCAAACCACTCGGAAAAATTAAACTGCTTGTCATAGGCTGGGAAAATTTAAGGTTCTCGAGGGAAATCAAAATAACAGTAAATAAGTGCGAATATCGGCACGAAACAATTCGTTAGGCTGTAATTTAATACACCGGTACGGGGCATTACACCAAATTAAAAACCAAATTAGATAAAATCCTTCCAACTCAATAAGAAAAGAGAAAAGTTTTGAACTGTAAATCAAGAATTTCTTCCAAATGTTTATCGATACTAACCATTCATTCGAGATCTTTAGTCATAAATATTGCAAATTCGCGCCTGAAAGAGGGGGCAGGGTGGTACACAGGGAGTGCGGTCCATTATCCCGAGGTGAGGGCGTCGCAACAGCAAAGACGTTAGTCCGGCTCTGCATCGGCGACTTTATGACGTTATCTCTAACAGGTTCCGTCGCCGGGATGGGGTTGCTTCACTGGTGAAAGCACGGGATCCTCTGTTGTGCCTGATAATTGCCCCTAATGGAAAAGTCTAGTCACTTCGTGCGAAGTGCATTCCAAGTTTTCGCTTTTGCCAGATAGAAGATATTACTTAGCCTTGTGCAGGCAACGACTTATACATCCAAATAACTGTGTTGGTATAAATAGATAAATAGCTTAACAAATGGGTACTCTCAATAGCGACTAATGGATTTCATATCTTCAGTTCAATCCTGCAATATAAAAAGGCTCTCTTTAATTTTTTTACGAAGTAAACAAACTTCTTTTACCCAAGCCGTTATTCTTGAAGGGCAATGATACATTAGAAATGGCTACTAATACTTTTAGGTATCCCGAATATTCGCGAGGAAATAAATCGGTGCGTGCGTTGAATGCTTAAACAAATTGAGCGGATATGTTTATGTACGCATCGAGTAGTGTATGTGTACTTAGTAACTTGACAGAATGAAAAAGCAAGCGAAATCTAATACACTTACGAGCATCTTACCGCGCATACATATTTAACACGCATATTTACCGATTGGCGTGGATCAGCGGGAGTGTGGGGACGTGGGGGCTGGGGGTAAAGACGGTCATTCAATGAGATTGCTTCTTGCCGCTACTCTCGAGGTAATGGATCCCGCCGAAATAGACTGGATCAAGGAAACACTGCTAGTGCGTTAGTGCACCGAGCGTCCACGCGGCTGCGATAAACAACGCGATGAATGTGGTACACGGAGCGGAAACTTTGTGCTCTCTTGATAAACTGTCCTGAAACTCAAACTTGATGCAATGACTTTTATGCTTACAAACACAGAGTCACACAAACAATCAAATATTCATATAACTACTATTAGCTCTTATACTTAATTCTCTCATCCAAAATTCAGATTTTCATTCTATTTCTGCACATACCTAATTTAAATGAACATATCAGGCCAGGTATCTATTATACCCTTTCCGTTTTCAATGTACATACCGGCGCAGATATGTCACCGTGAACAGCACTCAAAGCAAAGTGCATATCTATGTAGCGAGTAGACATTCGATCTTAAAATAGATTACTGGACGTTGTTGAATATTCTTAGTACTAATATTTGCATAAGACTAACGAAATATTAATTTAATAAATGGTTTGGCTAAGTAATTGAAATAAATCTGCAATAATCAAGTCACGACAAACAAGTCGTGTTTCTAATTATTGTCATGAATTAGGTAAGTAAATGTCATAAACAATGAAGTTGGCATTTATTTTTATCATCTACCTAGCTTTAGCGTACTTATTTAAGAAAAGCTAAGTACTTTAATGACTGCTCCTTATACAACTTTCAGAGATCAAGTGAGTATTTCTATGGCTTTTTTTACTATAAATCTCCGTAGAACATTTTAGAGACTACGCACATGCCTACGTTGCGTAACGGGGACAGGACAGCGTAGCAACCTGTCTACGAAGTAGGTAATCATTTTATTTTATACCAACTTCAGCCCGAGACTTCGTTTGCGTGTTTCTTGTTCACTCGACCCTCTCCGACGCATTGCCCATCCGCGCTATTACTTCTTTTGTTTTTTCGTTTTGCTCGGTTCCTAAGAGTCCTAGCGATGATGTTGAAAGCTTGTAGTCTTCCTCAAGGATTGGGCTATTAAATGTAAAAATATGTTTTCAAATCCGACTGGTAGTTCCAGAGATTAGCGCGTTCAAACAAATAAACTCATCCGTTTTATTGTTAGTATTATTAAAGAACTTGTTAATAAAAACTGCTTTTTTAATTGCGATACTTAATAAAATTACTACAATCTATAATAACTTTTTAATAATACCTCTACTCAATACAGAAGGGAAATCATGAGAAAAAAATTATAAAGATGGGTAAGTAGAATATCTCCCTAAGTACTGTAAACATTTTTTTTTAATAAGTAAGAGATTTATATTAACCCAACGGTAGTTCATTCTTAACTCAAACTTTAACCTGACGAATTATTTTTAAGACACATTTTTGGCATTAAATGGGAGACTTAATTAATTCTCACGCCTACAGTTTTACGTTTTTATTAAAGCTATGGTACATGAAGTTAATAAAATTAATTGTAATACCTAGAATTATACGATCCGTACGATCTCACGACTCTTGTGATTAAACGAGTTCTTTAAAAATACCTGGTTTATTGACAAAGGCACATTATACAACATTAATATTACTGTCAAAATCAATTTTTAGAACCAACATCAACCTACAGGACTAAATAAACAACACCTTTAGCAAATCCGTACATAACACATAGCACATAGGTGTTATCGGGTAGTATCGTCACACAAATTCACACAATAGATTCAGTATGGATTGAATTATGGAAGACGCGGAACTGGGCCATGTAGGGACAAGGGGGAAATGGAAAATGTGTGTCGCCAACTTGGGCCTAACAGCTCCTGGACAGAGTAGCGACGGTAATGGATTGATCAGATACCACTTTGAGTACGCTACGGCTATACTATTGGGTATATTGTAGGTAGATGTCGTGTCGGTTCTATTTGGTTATTTTGTAGCTACGTTTTTTTTTCCGGGGAACGGGTTTCTGCAAAATTGCTGTAGGTAAGTGAAATATTAGGTAGGTACATATTTTTTAGCTACGTAATTTTTTAGGGATTTTGAAATTATGAGTGTCATTTTGAATTCCCATTGAAAGTATGGTTTTACGGCTACGGTCTAAAGATATTATGCAATTACAATCTCGTGTTAAAAAATCCCTTTGAAAGTAAAAACAACATGTTCTTGTTTTTGTTTATTCATTATAAATTGGCCGTTTAAATTAAAGCAGTTTTTATGGTTAATTGCCTTAAAAACAGAATGTATTTTTAATTTGAACGTAAACATGTATTTACGGATATTGAAAGTAGGTGCAGTAAATGGGAACCTTAAGTTTTCCACTTACCTACTTATTAAGGACAATAAAATACTTTTGGTGGGTTTAATTATGTCGTTCAAGACAACATAAAATGCTATACTTAAATGGCAAGGCTCTTACACGTACATATATTGTTGCAAGATTTAATAATATTAAATGTCAGTAGGTATTATATTCAAATGATAAATTATAAACAAGATTTCAATAATGTATCTTGTTTTGTGTGGTGATAAATGTTGACTTCAAATATTATTTCATTTAAAATATACATTAATTGAAGACGCATAATATAAAGTCCTTTGTGAAATACCTAACATATACAGGTTGGTGGGGACATCGACACGCTACGAGTTACCATGGATTCAGTTTGATGATTTTTTTTCAAATTCATGGTCTGTACACTCATAAGCGCTTATCAGAAATGTGTGGAGAAGAACCAGAGTTCCTGACCACACATTTCTGATACGCGCTGCAAGCTATTAAAATATTTTATTGATTTTCTGTACATATACATTTACTGTCTGGACAAATACCTACAGTCATAACTTCAATACCATTAGCTGAATTGGAGTATGATTTAGGAAGGTATACTGTTATCAATAGCTTTGCAAAACGACATCAACTAATCTGCGTAATCAATCATTTACAAACGCTGAACCCTATCTCAACATACAGAATAAATAGTTAATATTAGTTATATGAAGGAGTGCACAATAAAAAGAACTCGGCGAGGCTACACAGTCGCTAGTTCATTATCCAAATGGACTACAGCTATTTGATCCACTTATGTGATTGCCTGCAAGCATTATCTCTCCTCTACTGAATGGAAGCCATAAGTCTACCTCGTAACTCTCTCGCGTCTCTTACAATATTTCTAGGTACTTGCTTACGTTAGCAATAAATATGTATGCACATAAATTAACTATTGAACTAGGAACGTGATATGTCTTGGTAGAAATCTTTCTTAATGGAAAATATTGGGTGTCGATTAATTGATTGGTTTAGGGACCTAATTAATTCAAGTGTTCATCAACGATGTGCATGTGTGACGACAGGTTCTACTGAAAGAGGAAACTGAAACATAACTTTTACATAAGGGGTATGAAACTGAATAGGTTGAAACTAGGTAAACTTAAACTGGGAATATTGTGGCTATTTCAGCAAAATTATAGAAGAACTCCACATAAAGTAACAAATGGCATAGGAACAAGTTAATATAAGCCGAAGTGACGAGGGCATACCACCGCCTTCAATATACCCATACCCTAAAGCAATAGATAAGAGAACAATTTCATTATAACTGCTGACTATATCCTACATACGATAGCCTTTATGTTCTTCCTATAGATAAAGCAGATAAATACCAAACATTTACATTCATTGCTTAGGGTGAATCAAAAGAGTTGGAGTGCTCTGAAGAAATCAGCAGATACAAGATAATGGACCGATCCAATCACTTAGCGATGTGGACCTCGGTTACTTATACACTGGCTACTACACTCATGTATAAATTTACAAGGCTCTATATAATTCCCTGCAAGCTCGCCTTTGTTTATCGTTGACGTGCAATACCATACGGATCTCGAATCTTGATTCGGTTATACCTAAGCTTGATTAATTTGCTTGTTGTCGTAACAATGGATAACCAATTAATGTTTTGATTTGACTTCCTATTAAATTTAGAACGTGTATACTGTCAAATGTTTTGGTACAATCAATTAAACAAAGATATAATTATATATTTATTTTTTGCTCAATGAGCTCCTGCCTTTTTCTATATTTTTTCGTATTATATTTATACTTGTATATCATTGTATATAGTATATATTAGTGTTACCTTGTAAAAATAGTAATTAATCTGTGTAAGTTAAATAAAATTCATTAAAAAAAGTCGATTAGCACATCAAAGTCAAAGTCAAATCGTTTATTTCAAATAGGTACTTAAAAAGGCACTTTTGAACGTCAAAATTTACAAAAAATTAGAAATTATTCTAGTCGGTTCATTAGTTTTTAATCTTAATTTATTAATTAGACTGATGAGGTGTTAATCGATTAAGCAGGTATCTTGCTTATCAACAAAATAATAAATTAAAATCGGAATGGAAGTAAAATTTACCTATATAAAATTAACTCTTTAAATCTGTAATAATATAAAATTTTGATTTGATTCTTTTTTTTGATTTTGTTTTTTTTTTTTTTTTGAATTTTTTTGTTTTTTTTTTTTTTTTTTTTTTTTCTGTGAACTGTAAACTTGACAGTGTTGAATGGTCTTTTATTGCTGGCCGTACCTACCTATCTACATCCCATGCCAATTTCGGCTACTGTGACTGCTATTATTTCTGTCAACTATACAGGGTGGCAGGGACATCGACGCGCAAACTGTAACCATGGATTCAGCACATGATACTAGACCCCATAGCGTCGAAATTTTTCGTCGGTTACCAAAAAAAAAAATCTTCGGTTTCATAGAAAAGTGCAATACCTACGCGGTCAAAATGAACAGCAATATTTTTTTTTAATAACCGACGAAAAATTGCGACACTATGGGGTCTAAACTCATGTGCTGAATTCATCCTGCCAAATCCAGTTTGCGCGTCGATGTCCCTGCCACCCTGTAGATTACGGGCGTGTGATCTGAAGGGCAATTCTCGTAATTTTAAGAACGTTCACAGTCTGAAGGCCCATTCTCGTAATTTAAAACGTTCAAAATCTAGTCGCAGTCTCATCTCAGCGACAAACAAATATATTATATATAATTTGTCAAAATGTAGGGAAATTAGAAGTATTTTTTGACAGATTAAGACTGAGATCAGACTGTGAACGGTCTTAAAATTACGAGAATTGCCCCTCTGATCTCAGTCTTAATCTGTCAAAAATACCTATAATTTCCCTATATTATTGACAAGTTTTTGACATTGATTATCGCTGAGATGAGATTGCGACTAGATTTTGAACGTTTTTAATTACGTGAATTGGCCTTCTGATGTGGCTAACGTAAGCTATCTTCACTGTAAAGGTAGGTATGTGCACAGTGCGGACACGTTAGGTATGTGCACAGTGCGGACACGTTAGAATGCCATTATGGTATTGGTATTGAATGTTGGAGGGTGGTTTACTCCTGAGGTGATCTCGCCTGCTGTCGAGATCTCTTCTCCGCTGATCTTCAAAGTTATAAACAGTTTGTTTTACCAAACGCCTCCAAACAGGTTTATCCCTTGCCAACTCCTCCCAACGAGCGGGATCAATATTGCATCTCTTCATATGTCTTTTCTGAACGTCTTTGTATCTGAGGAACTGGCCGCCTTGTTTCTGCTTGCCGTCCTTGAGTTCAGAAAAGAAAATGCGCTTAGCTATCCTCTCGTCAGGCATCCTCACAACATGTCCAGACCAGCGCAGCTGGCGACGCATTAGATAGACCTCAATTCCGCAGACATTCGCTCTTCGTAGTACATCCGTGTTTCCAACACGGTCGGACCATTTGATGTTCAACATACCACGGAGGCACATAAGGTAGAATCGGTCTAATGCGCGTATGTGTCTCCAGACGCACCACATCTCAGAGGAGTACAGGACGTTTGGCAAGATGATGGCCATGTACACGCTGACCTTGGTTTGTAGTTTGGGGTCATGGTTAACTGTATCTAATGCCATGACTTCAGTCTTTGTGATGCTAATTTTAAGACCGAATAAACGACATGACTTGTCAAGTCTTTCCATCAACTTTTGCAGGTCTTCTGGGGGTTCCGACACAAAACACAGATCATCAGCGTGACCTCGGTGATGAGGTCGTATGAGACTTTAGTGAGAGCTTTTAATCGGGTCAGGTTAAAAAGTTTGCCCTCAGTTCGGAAACGGATATGAACGGATTGTGCAACATGCTTGCGATTTAAAAAACCGAGCAACCACAAAACAGGTTATCAGGAATACCCTGCCAAGAAAATAGCTGAAACAAGATACATCTTCTATAGATTATAATGACGTCGCGTAAGACCGCCTTTTTCTTTTTTCAGGATGGGAAATCATCAAATGACCCCTCCCGCTCTGGGTGGAGCAGAAGGGAGTGTCAGACTCTTACTGACTAAAACCCACCCGTGTTCCTTCCTTAGCCCTTTATGTACCAGGGCAGCGGTAACCCTTTCGGACGATCCCGCTACCCCGGCAGACCGCCTAAGTTTATCTATAAGCCTTTTTAACTTTATGTTATATAATTATTCTTATCGTAAAATTAATTTTAGTTTCTACAATTTATATTATAAGTAAACATGCAATCTTTACATTTCAATAAACAACTGAAAATTAAAAAATTAAAAAAATTGAAACGCATTGTTCTCTAAAGCTTCTCCCACAAAAACCACAAAATACAGGGCAAAAGAGGGCAGGCACCAAAACACATCCTTGTTTTACCCCACAGGTGACACGGAAGAATTCCGACTGCTCACTCTTATCTGCGACACAACAACGCAAGTTGTCGTGAAGGAGACGAATCAATCTGATGAACTTATCCGTACACCCAAGCTTTTGCAGTACCATCCAAAGCGCTTCGCGAGGCACGTTGTCGAAGGCTTTTTCCAAGTCCACGAAACAGAGGACCAGCGGTTGCGATTTGACACTTTTCTTGATGTTGGCGAATAGAGAAGATTGCCTCACAGGTGCCTCTGTTTGGAGGAAACCCAAATTGGGTCTCAGGTAATATTCCTTCAGACAGTTTCACCAACCTATTCCCTGAAGCCGATAGGAGCGAGATGCCTCTGGAGGAATTGCAGTCAGCACGACTGCCTTTACCTTTGAATAGTGTACAGATGTTAGACACAGTAAAAGTATCTGGCACCAACTCCTCCTCCCACACACGGCAAAAAAACTTCCTGATAATCTCGTCCCTCCCACCGTACTTAAGCAACTCGCCAGGGATTCCATCGCCACCTGGTGCTCTTTTGTTTCGGTGCTGTTTTATGGCATCTATGCCTTCCTGGAGAGTCAGCGGATTGACCAGTGCTGTGACTTAAGAAAGCGCAGGTATGGCTGATATGCAATTAAGATCTGCTAATCGATCAACGTTGAGTAAGGTGTTGAAATGCTCAACCCATCGCCTCATAATCTCCTCTCTACTAGTGAGTAATGTCACAACGATGGATTTTGATTGATTTTGTGAGCCAATCAATTCCCCGAAATAGTCACACAGCTGATTCGAGTTAGCTAGCCACTGCATACGATGTGCTTTGTCTTCCCACCATTTATCCTTTGCGCCACGGACGAAATTCCGCAATTCCATGGAGCTCTTTTTAATCGCATCATTGTGATGGTGTGATGGTGATGAGTCACTACGGCGCAAAAGATGTCGGTGTATAGCTATGGCGGTAGTAAGTAGCACATCATTTTCATCATACCAATCATTATTGCTTTTCGGCTTTAGACCGAGGGTATCAAATGCTGCCTTAGTTACCCGAGAAGATAACTCTCGCCATTGTAGGTTTAGTTCATCTCCAACGTCGAGTTCAGAGACGAAGTCACTAATGGCCTGCTCATATAATTCTCGTGCCTCCCGATTTTGCAATTTTGCCAAGTCAAGATGAAGGGACTTAGGTTTAATAGGTCTACGGGGTCTATGCAGTCGCAGTGCTAATTTAGTAATGACAAGTCTATGATCAGTCCAGCCAGGTCCACGCATCACTCGAGTCACACGAACCTGACCAAAATCACGCTGTCGAACCATTGCGAGTCGATAAGATGCCAATGTTTAGACCTCGGTAGTTTTATACTTGGTAGGGAGTCGAAACATAGTATTTGTTATGCTCAGTTGAAATTGAGCGCAGAGACTAAATAGCAGCTGACCATTGCCGTTCATGTTCCCGATCCCATACCTGCCGAGCACTTTAGGCCACGCCTCATGATCTCGGCCAACCCGCGCATTGAAGTCTCCGAGCAGCAGGATTTGCTCCCGAGATGGTGGTTTTGTTCGCTCGAGCAACCTCTTCATAAAACCTATCCTTCATTTCATTGGCCTTATCCAGAGTTGGGGCATAAACGCTAATGGCATTAAGGAAATTATTTGTATCTAGATGAAGACGTAATGAAATAACCCTGGCAGATATATAAGCCGGACACTCATTTAGCTTTGAAGCTATGTCGGTCTTAATGGCGAACCCCACTCCAGACCACCTTGGTTCGCTCGCATCAGTTCCCTTCCAGTAAAAGGTATAACCATCACAATGCTTTGTAAGCTCACCCTAGTTGGCCAAATGTGTCTCGCTTAGGGCCGCTATGTCCACATTGTAGCGGCGGAGTTCTCGGGCGACAAGTGCTGTCTTACGCTCTGGGCAGAGATTAGATGACCGGTCCAACAGAGTGCGCATATTCCACGCACCAAAAATTAAAGGTATTCCGGGCTGATTATTTTTATTATTTCGCCCACATAGAAATGGATGCACAGGCAGCCGTGGTTACCACCTCCCATATTGTTTTTAGAGTAAGCGCTTGTCGTGACCTTTTCTAGTCCCCTCCCCGGCTGAGCGGGGGAGCAGTGCCACTCTAAATAGAGCTACTTCGTCACAGAGGGTGCTGCCGAGCCATACTGTTACCCCAATGCAGTGCAAGAGCGACCACTCTCCCTAAGCTGCCTATGTGCAGGTTTCGGACAAAGACTAGTGAGCATCACTACTGGACCTCTCTACCTCCACCCATCGCCACGGGACTTAATCTCGGAGTCCAGTAAAACAGAAACAGTCAATTGCGCAGTATATATTTAAGTGCATAAGTGCGCGCGCAAACACAGATGCACTCCCTTGTCCGTACCTCCTTGATCCAGTGGAACGGAAACCGCTACGACTGGAGCAGGGCTGGATGCAGTGTCTGGGCGAACGATAACTATGTGTTCCCTATCGCCTTTAAGGCCTTTCACTATGCCTAGCTGCCTCGCCACCGGAGGTGGATTACCAATGAGGCCGAGACAGACCCTGTGCACTATGCGGCGAGCAACCGCAAGACTTGAGTGCTGAAATACTTAAGTCCCTCTTTACCAGGTTTTACCCACGAGCCGACGTGGTTACCGGGGTGTGGCCGCTGTGTGCAAGAAAGCCACTTGGAGCCACTAGTGAGAGTTTGTAGGATATCAACGATTTTAACAAGGCATTCCGCCGCCTGTTTAGGCTGACTGTGTTGGCTGCTGCTGCGTGTGGAATCCAATGCTGCCAACCTACTACACCCCAATTGGGGAACACTGCAGGAGTCTGGGGCTTGTGAACTATCTTCAACGCTCATGTACTGGAACCGTACTGAGAGGACTGTGTTTTGTCCATAATTTTGACGTTCGAAAAGTGCTGATTCTCAGCCTAATTTGAATAAATAACTTTTGATTTGATTCATGATTTAGCCAAGACCAGCAAATTACGTCCATCGCTCCCATATAATGGGATTGGTTCCAATCTAGACGTTAGCTTTTGTTGGCATGACAACATGTAGAGCGAAGCCCGTTTTTGAACAAGACATTTATGCAAACTCTTTTTAACATTACATAATTATCGCTGTAATAATTTTCAAATTTCTCAATATCTGAATAGTCTCCTCAATATCGAAATAGGCGACACTTTTGTTATTAAAAAAATATTCTTGAAAGGGGCTAAGATAACGTGTATCTCCTCCCCTCAAGGGTTTTTTCAGCACGACGCCGAAGAGGCTCGCTCTATTTCCTGCAATTATTCGTCGGAAATGAGATTTCGGATTAGACCGCCGTCTGATGAAGATGTCTACAAGATGGACTGGGACGAAAAAACAATTAAATATAGACAGAATTAATACTTTTACATTGGTAGATTTAGGAGGAAGGCAGTCTATGGGTATAGAATTAATATTTATTGGTTTAATTTTTAGTAAAAAGTTTGCTGTCCACTTTGTTGTTATAAGCTAGGCTTCAGCTCAGTTGGGTATCGTGGTGAGGAACCACCCCATTCGTTGCTCACCACGATAGGGAGATAAATCAAAGGGCATGAAAAATATCAGGTTCGATAATTTTGCATGTAGAGCTGGTTTCAGACATGGTGATGGTGCATCTAGTGGCGTCATCGTATACCTAGCCCTTTCCCATTGACAGTCTATCTGACCTCCAGAACCTAGTTACTAAATAATACGATAACCCTTAAGTAAGACTGGTTGTCAGACTTTCGGCCTTCTGACGACCCATAACGACTGTCAAGGATCCATGACTGACAGCCAGGACCAACAGCTTAGCGTGCTTTCCGAGGCACGGAGGGTAATGTAAAGATTGACTATCTTTACATTACCCTCCTCCTCCTATCTTCCGACCAAACGCAGCAAATAGAGCAAAAAAATTTGATTACATTATTTTGTTGATTGTTCTCCGTACTATGTTAACAAACGAATGATCTACTGCAGTTATTTACTTCAAGGAACAAATAATGTTTCATGATTTATTGTATGTCATTACAAATGAATTATGGTTACAACAGCATTCTAACAGCTTCAAAAGAGTAGTTTAAGTTAGCCCTGTTACTTGGTACTCATTTACCTTTAGAGTATTCTATACACAACTCCGTTAATTAAAAGTTAACAAAGCCGGCGTCTAATTGGATGGTTTATCTATACCTACATATAAGTCAGTGTACGTACACATTCACGGAGTTTATAATAATTACATTATTGTTTGCTTATACGTCTTCAGATGTTATTACGTTCGCTGAACAAACTGGAAGATTGAGGATTCCATTGTAAGGGTATAACAACTCATAAGTCCATCTATTACCAGTAAACCATAAATCTCCAGCCCACCATTCAACCGAAAAGCTACACGCAAATGACCCGTTGAAATTTTTCTAAATTGCATACAAAATGTCTCTTACAGACTTGTGGGTCCTGACGGCTATTACTTACAGCGCAATATCAAATTGCTTTCAATTTATTTCGCAATTGCCGTCTTTGAGTTTCGCTTTGTAGGGGCCTCTGACGTCGGTCCGAGGCAACAATAAAATGTATTCGTCTCCGGAATGTTTAATATGGGGAAAAGTTTAATAACGCGTCCGGGCGGGCGGCGAGCGGCCCTGCAGCGGACCGGCCGGCCGGGTGGTCAGCGCGCCTCACCAACCGACTACGATAAATCAAATCTTTTACCTTCTACGTCGCTGAGAAAAATCCCTATTACATTCACAAACATTTCTTCGACCACCAATAAAAAATTACCGTCCAATTATATTTGTAACTATTTTGCCTCGTAGCGATTTTATATTTTGGGCTTTAGTTTTTTATCAACCCTACACGCGCTGTGAATATAATTTATAGTTTGGATAAAATTACAAGGCTTTAGTAATTACTAGGCAAGTAGATAAGTATAGGTAGGTACTTCATAGGGAATAACGAAAACACATATTCTATAGTTAAATATAGATAACTTCTACTTATGTACTTAGGTAGGTATAGATAACATACCACCCTATAAAAAGTTTGTTTATTAAACTCTTTTAATTAACGTTTAATAACGTCTCAGCATAAAAATCGACCCACCCATTGTTTCAACAGCTTAGTAAGGCGATGTGGCGTTCTAAAAAAACTGTTGTAATTGGAAACGTTGTGACTGCAGCTCATCAAGACAGCAACGAAGCCCGGCTCTGGTGTCTGCGCCGCCGCCGACACAATAGCTCCCTGACGTTAATTAAATGTTAACAAACGCCCTCGTCGTCTAATTGGAACTGTTGCCTATTATCCTTACCTTTCGACGCGGAGAATAACTCCCAACCTCGTGAATTGTACTTCAGACTTTTTACTCGGCTTTCTTCAAATTTACTGAGACCCATTGCTTTTGTTTTCAAAGATAAGTAGGCATCCACTCATTCAAACACAAAGCTTTTTTAATTGCGTGTACAATCAAGTCGTAGTTACTCAGAATAGGTAGGTAACTAAGGGTTTGGCAACCAAGTCATGGGTTTACAGTATTAGGTTGAACTTGTTGACTGTCTTGAACTACAGACAGTAGGCAGGTATGCAGAATCTACGAAATATTTATATTAACCTACCTATTATGAAGATCCTGATAAACTTTTTGGAAAACGTGGAGGACTGCAGGCAAAAGAGGACCTTGAATAATGGAAAGGTATAACCGTATAAATATAAGCACGCGTCGCGCATAAGCCATGCGATTTAATTCTGAGCAATTTAGGGGGGTGGCCTTAAATTGCTGAGAATTAAATCGCATGGCTTATTAGGTACTTACAATAGTACCACCACATAAATATAGCCTAGGTTTCTGAAAGTAGAAGAGCATTCAAAAGAAAAGTTAATAACCAGCGATTAGCATCATGCCCTTTATTGGTTACCTGTAAGTAGGTACTTATATTATACATAGTTTATTTTTAATGGGGACAGTACGGGAAAATCGGAAGAAACTGTCTGAACCATTAGCTCATGAAAACAGTTTTGGCATTCTTGAGTTTACTCAAATGCTAGCTGTACCTATGTAAGACCCTACATGAAAATAAGTAGTTACCCATAATTGAAAAACTTGCTTTGAATGCGGTTCAACGGTTCTGTTTCATGTAAGGATCATTTCAATGTATCGGAAGAAAGAAATCTGAATAGCACGAGTGGGTCATATTTAATCAAATATTTTTCATAGGTACCCCAAAGGTCTCCGTTAAGATACTGGTACTTAGTGTCAAGAGCGCCGGCCCTGTGGGTGCCAGCAACCACGAGAAGCAAATAGTGGGCGCGGAGCACCCTTGAGCATAGCGTCAAAACTGATCAGTCAATCTCTTTAACCCTTGACTTACTCCTCAAATTACGTTAGTTGCAATGGTTGCGTTCTAACCTTTTGAAGCAGGGTGCCAAAATATTCGAGCTTGCTCCGCTCGCGCATGCTTGCATCCTAGATTTTAGGACTTCTTAAGCTTTTTTGCATAGGTCTGCAAACTAACTAGGTACCTACTATTTTTGTAGGAATAGTCAAAAGAAAACTTAACACATCAGAGGTGCTAAAATTTTTGAGCTCGTTTCGCTCGCAGCTCTGTAGGCCCATTCTCATAATTAAAAACGTTCAAACTCTACTCGCAATCTCATCTCGGCGACACTCAATGTCAAAACATGTCAAAAATGTACGGAAAGAGGTATTTTTGACAGATTAAGACTGAGATCAGACTGTGAACGCTCTTAAAATTACGAGAATTGCCCCTCAGTTTTCAGGTTCCGCAGTCAAAACTATTTTCCGCCAGACATTAATAACAGTACTGTACATAAGTTAGTCGGCGATGCATAAAAAAACAGCGTACAATAAACTTACTGTAAAATAAAGTTTTTTAAATTTTAGGTAATGGATACGGCGTTCTATAGCAACCTAGAATTTTTTGAACCAATCTTTCCTAGATTATTTTATAAAATGCAACGTTTTCTTTGCCCTACTGCCTGTCTGAGTTTTATCGGATGTATTCAGGAGCGACTAGTAGGCCATAAAAAATAAAAATAAATATCCCATGGGAATGAATATTTATATTTTATATTACCACCCACAAGATTTTCTACAAGCTGGCAACTGGTTTTTATATATAAAGTAAGCATGATGTAATAGTTGTAATTGTAAGGTAATTTTTGCAACAATAATTGAATTCTTGTTCTTACCTATGAATTATTTCGAAAATGCTACTTTTATAATTTGAACGCACTAGTACTAATTGTCACTGTTGGCAACATACGTACGTATTTCAATGTCACTTGTCAAGTGTCAGTGTCTTGTTACTCAGTCAGTTACTGTCAATAACCATAAACTTTTGTTTTGAATTGGAAGCCAAACCTAAACCAGCTAAACAATTTATATAAAAATTGTATAAAAACGACAAAAGCATCGTTTATTTTATGAATAATTTGGAGTAAAAAATATAATGGCTCAATATTTACCAGGCAGACCCGGTGGAGATTCAGATTCGGACAGCGACGAGGACTTCGGCTTCTACGAAAAGCCGGTAACTATTGATTTTGTATTTGGTGTTATATTTTAATTTTCTAATAATTTGCAACATAAAACACCCGCGTAATCAGTAAGCTCATTCAGAAAGAATTTGTTCAACCCAAAACAGACCAAGTGCTTAGGTATTGTAAGACCTAGATCTGGGTCGATCTCAGGTTTATTTCCAGCGTCAGGGTTACTACTAGACGTCCTAATATCTTATTCATCTGTTGAGCCCATATTGCATATCATACAGATAGCTTGGTCCAATAAGGCTGAGTTTATTCCATCAATCCCAGGTATACATTAAAAAACAATGTCTGTTGAAGTAACAAATCTTCTAGGATTCATAAATAGGCGCTTAATGTAAGTACCTATTAATGCAATAAGCCGAAGAATATGTCACTTATGCCTAAATGTGTGGAATATTTCTTTTTAAATTAAAAATACCAAAATAAAACAATTCAATTTTTATATTTCAGCCTAGAAATTACTACCAACATCAACAGCAAAATGAGAAAAAAAAGCTTGAAATGGACATACAGGATGCCATCATCAATGGGAATTTAAGAGAAGTTCAAGAAATTGTCACTACAAGTAAAATCAATTTTCTTATTAATTTTTTTCTGATTTACTTACTTGATATTTTTTACAATAGTTTCATTACCAGAAAATATTTTTCTGTGGATTAGATAAAGTATTACGTGTTACGTTTAACAGCTTAAGTTTAATGGCAATCATCATATAAGCTCATCGAAAACATCAGGTCTTCTATGAGCTAATATGATGACAATATCACAAACAATACAACTTATCGCATTTTCTGGAAACAAAAACAGCATACACAGGTCCTCACAAAGTTACAGTTAAGGGAGACAAAGTCTTCTAAATATTATTTAAAGCCAGAGAGGTCACGGTATCAATTGACCGCCTTAAGCCAGCTTACATTTTGGCAGACAAACCTGACCCAGAAGAAGTCACTCCACCTAGCAGTAGCAAACAGTACACCACTCGCTCTGGTCGTCACGTCAGGTTTCCTGATTTTTATCGCCCTTGACGGTCTCTGGAGGAGGGTGATGTAGGTTTCACTCCTACCACATAACTAGTTCAGAAATACGCCACTAGTAGCGCTGCTCAGAGATGTCAACTTTCTGTCATGGCTGAGGCATACGTCTATTAATTTTCTTCAGTAATTTGAATTAATATTATTATTGTTGTTTTGTGATCTCGTCCTATCTATTGTGTTCCTTCTGTCTTACTCCTTCTGTGTCTATATTTATATTGTGCTGTGTACGGACATTATATATATTTTCATAACTTCTACTTTTGTTTCTTGTTTGTCCATTCATTTTCTGCTAGAGCTAAAAACCAATCACAGTCTAAAGAAATCCTACCTTTTGAAAGGGGCAGCTAGAATCTTCTTCTTTTTTCCTATAATTTGTGAAATTCAAAAGTACCTTTTAATGGTCTAATTGAAATATACCATTTGACTTTGACTTAGATATTTCAAGTGTGCTTCATGAAAATTGAGATTTTGTAATCTCACCAAGAAAGTGATGAGCTGTAAATCTAGTATTGTTAATGAATAATTATAAAGTTTGTTTTATTTCAGGATTAAATAACAATGTGAATGATAAGCTAGACAGTGGCTGGTCAGCACTAATGCATGCATGTTTCCACGCACAAGATAATATAGTTAAATATCTGTTGGAACAGGGTGCTGATCCCAACTATCGTGCTGGTAAGTTTTAAACAATTTGAGACTCAATAATGTCTGTCCCAGAAAAGAGACATGTTTTAGTGTCCATTTGTCACTGTTCATCTGGTTTGTACAGTTTTTTTTATTTTTGATTTTGTGAGTTTTGCATAAATTAGCATGCTCTAAGTAGTAATAGACTTGCGCGATGTCTATAAATTGCGCAAGTGACGCTCATTTCCATCATCAGAAGTAAAGAATAGAATAGAACTTATGATTTATATTGTCAAAATGTAATGAGCGGTAAATAATGAAAAAACATCAAATTTACAGATTCCATGACACCCATAATGAGTGCATGCTCAAACAGCAGTGCCAGCAGTGAAGCCATATACAACATTGTAATAGATTTGATAGAGAAGGACTGCAAACTGAATTGTATTGACAACTATGGACAAACTCCTCTAATGAAAGCCATTGGATGTGGCAGAGTAGCCGTTGTGCAGAAACTGTTAGATCTCAAAGTAAATATTGAAATACGAGATTTGCAGGGATGGACAGTAAGTAAAGTTTAGTTTTTACTCAACACAAATTATTAGAACAGAAATGTACCTACAATGGAAGGTCTTTATCACTTAGGGAAAATTCAGCCCATTAACCATGGCATTGAAAATATTATTGTTAGTTAGTAAAAAGAGGGATCATTGGGACGGATGGTTCTGTGAATAGTTCCATATTAGGCATGTTTGACTTGTGCAACAATTAGCAATGGAACACCAATACAACTAATACTGGCTGGGAGATTTACTTAAATTAATATGACTAACTGGTTAGTGATAAGCAAAATTATTGCACAATCAAGTCAACAATTTGATTTTGGCACCAACTTTACACATACATATTAAACACATCCAACTATCCTACTAATATTATAAACGCGAAAATCTGTGAGGATGGATGGATGTTTGTTTCTCTTTCACGCAAAAACTATTGAACGCATTTTGATGTGACTCCAGTAATATAGCTTATACATTAGAATAACACATAGGATACTTTTTATCCCGAAGTTCCCACGGGATCGACACGACACTTATGCGGTTGAAACCGCGGGGCGTATAAGTCAACCATTTATGGCGGGGATCGGAACTGTTTCTCCTAAACACAGTTATTTTGTAACCTATCTAGGAGAACAGTACGCCACCCACTAACTAGATTAAGGAACTTTATGCTTGTGCTAAATATTACCTTACCATGTAATTTAGTCCTTTATTCTTATTATTATAAGCCTGTTTTGTCCCACTGCAGGACAAAGGCCTTCCTTCCCTCTTTCCTGGTCTAATGCGATTGTGGGCCAATCCTTTAAGAAGGAGTCCAATCAATCTAGTCCTAGTTAAAATAAATCTTATTATATTAACTTTATTTGGTTGCAGTAAGAGCAATTTTCGTTGTGTGTGTTAATTTATGGTACTGTACATGTAAATGAACAGTCAGCAATAATTGCCTGCCAGTACTAAAACATAACACAACGAAAACCGCTCAAGCACAGGCTTGTGTAGTTCCCCAATAGTACCACAAGTGAATAGCCATACTTGATAATAATTGACATGTAATTAAATTACAGGCAATATTCTGGGCATCTCACCACAATCAGCCAGAAATATTAGAAATCCTTATAGCCCGAGGTGCCCGAATGACCGAAGTTGACAAATATAACCGCTCAGCTTTAGACCTGGCAGAGTTACACGAATACAATAACATTATTGAAATATTTAAAAGACATCTTCAAATTCCCGAGGAACGTGAAGACTCGTTTTATATGGATTTAACGTCTTGGCATGATTTTTACCCTGGAATTAAGAAAGGGCAAAGGTATTTAATTGTAGTAAATTATGGGCTCATTTTTCCAATGCTAGATAACTTTATCGGAGGAATGATTTTGCTTTTTTGACAGTTCTTTTATACAAAATCTGTTAAGACTTCAATTTTATTCCACGAATAAAAATTATCTGTTGATTCAAAAATCAGCCCTTAAGTAAATAAGCTTTTATTGTAGCATCCAAGGCTTATTTTTGCGTCTTGGGGTGGTTACTATCAACTACACAGCTTGACATTTGCTCTAACTCTCTAAGCTTGAATGTTTGTCTTGAAATGATTTATATTTTTAAATATTTTTTATCTTTATTGTAAATTACTAAAGCTACGTTAACTGCGGACGACATAACCCTTCATTATACTATTATGGTGCAATAGTCAATGCGTGCAGTTAAAAAACAGAGCCTGTCCAAAATGTGATAGCAATACTTCAAGTGTGAAATTCATTTTTCTGTAAGAAGCTTAGAGTAAACACTATTTACAGGCCAGATTACAAGAGTGAAATTCCGCATCTATTATACGGTATGCACCTGGAAAATTTCACTTCCACCATTATGAAGACTGGCATGGATTTGAGAACGTTCCTGCTGCTAGAAGAAAAGGATATGATAGATTTGGGAATGGAATTACCGTACGAGCGACAAAGACTAAGGAGTGGACTTCGAAGCTTCCATAAAAGGAACTGGAAAATTAAAGCTGTTGTCGGAATGTCTGCTCAAAAGCCAGAAAATTTTAGGTAGCTATGTATTTAATATTAAATAATGTATCAAGAGTGGTATCGGTTCTACTCCTGTTAACTGCAATCTAGTTCTCGGCCGGTAAATATTGCTGATAAATTCGAATGTAATCGCATCCCAATCTACTGCTGAACATAGGTTATTCAATCATTCAACTGTTCAGTACTCAATCATTTTTGTAATGTTAATAAAATTTTATTTTCCAGCATGCTTAACTATTTAACGGCACTGGGATCCCATCTCCATCAAATATACGTATTAGAAACGACCTTGCAGTACATTCTGCGTGAATACAAGAAAATCCAGGAACAAATTAAATTTGAACCACCGGACTCTTTCATTTGTGGGCAATTGAACATTGCGGCAAAGAAAATGATCACAAATATCAACAGTATTCGAAGAGCGTCGGATAGAGTGAAAATTATACTGGAAAAGGTAAGGAAGGAAGATCACTTATTTAATGTTTCTTAACAAACTCTAACTCAATTAATTTACTTCAACTAAACCAATTACAGGCACTTTTGAATTGTCAAAGGGTCAGTAACTTCATCGTTATCATCCAGTGGCCGACTTCACCCACTGCTGGGCATAGGCCTCTTATTTGCCTGTGCCTCCACATCCTCCTCCATCCAGTTTTTACCCGCGATTGCAACAATGTCGTCCGTCCTTCTCGTCGCCAGACGACCGACACTCCTATACCTAGCTCTTGGACGCCACAGTCGCAGACTCCCACCTGTTTGCCTCCATCTTCAAGGTTTCTTACTTAAAAACCTTTATATCCTCTGAACCTTCTTCGTACATAAACATGTTCTCAATACTAATGACAGTTAATAATATTATGTCTTCTGGTTGTTAACCCTACATAAGCAATCATCAGCTACCTGGTCAGGCTGTCATGCGACATAAGCCCCTATATTTCCCTTCCGTTATTCCTGTCCAAAGCTGTTCTTTGCCGAACTTTTGGTAGGTATCCTCCCACCTTTTCACCTGTCTTCCTCTACGTCTTTTTCTTTTTTGCTTAGTCGTAAAAAAACAGCCATCATACTTTTAAAAAAACATACCTGAACATGCGTTGTTCTTATGAATCTATAATAGTATCCAAGAGAAAAAATAAAAAAAAGATTAAAACGTCGATAAACGGATCGTAGACTGTTGTTCGACCTTATTCTTATATTTTCATGTATTTCAGGTGGCTGAAAGTAACCCGGAGCCTGCAGATCTCATCAAAGAGAAGACCTTGCAGGACATCGTCACGAAATACGTCACCGAAGCTGTGTTCGTCGTCTCTCTAGGTTTGCTGGTCTACAATGTTAAAAACATATTCTCCTATTTAGTGAAAAAGTAATGTGTGACTCTCATTTCTGTTATTTAGTATGCGTAAGGATTTGAATTTGGCTGGGCTGAAGTATCAAAAATTTGCAGTTGCTCTGCATAAAATCGAAATGTTACCATACTAGTTATTTGCTGCATCATTGATAAAAGAGAATACTAATTTTGAAACCAAAGTGTTCGAGCTGGCTAGGAAAATAGTTTTTATAAGAATTTAATGAGTTTCTATATATTTTTTTTGCATTTTTCGCTATTTGGAGAAATTTTCAACCTACATACAAAAATGTAGATACTCCAGCCCATCCCCCACTTAAGTATTTTACGGATTGAAACTCTAAAATATATTAAGTAACATATCTTGTGTATAACACAAATGTCATTTGTATAATAATGCTTTAAAAGATACCAAAAGAATTAATGTTCTACGTACAAAAACAAAATATTTTAGTTTTGAACTGCTCAAACAAGTTCTTTTTGGTATTTTGTGTACTTAATAAACTGGGTGGCAACATCTTTAAGGCCATATTATTTACGTCTTTCTTTTTTACAAATTAAGTACAAATTTTATACCTAATCTTACCATAAATATTGACACGAAGAAAAAAAATTTTTTTTGGTTGAAAATAATATTTATTACTTTTACAGTGTGTTAGTTTAATACATAAATATAAAAAAAATTAAAATATAAAAAGCTTATTCGAAGTGGTCTCCATTGGCTGCAATACAGTCCTTTAAACGTTGAGGCCAGTTATCAATAGAAGCACGCACTCTTTCCATGGGAAAATTCTTCACTGCCAATCGTATGGATTGTTTTAGGGACTCCAAATTATCATGGCGTTTAGAGCAAGCCGTACTCTCTAAAACTGACCATAAATCATAATCCAGCGGATTAAGATCGGGACTAGACGACGGCCAGTCTTCAGCTCTGATGAAGTCCGAAACGTTCACTTCCAACCAAGACTGCGTGGACCGAGCTTTATGACCCGGCGCCGAGTCTTGTTGGAAGGACCATACTTGGTTATTGAACATGATGTTGTTAAGGGGCTTAACTACCTTCTCAAGAATGGTATTTTGATACACTTGTGCCGATGTTTTGATACCTTTTTCACTAAAATATGGCTCAGTCACTCCTTCATAGCTAACACCCCACCAAACCATCACTGAAGTCGGATAATGCCCACGTTGCACTCTGTCGACTAATTGGGAAGCTTCCTTAGACCTTTGAGCATAAATACGGTCATTTTGTTTGTTAAAATGTTCTCAATTGTCAAGATTTTCTCATCCATAAACAAAATTTTTCTGTGACCTTCCTTTGCGTACCGCTTCAGTAGTTGTTTCGATTTTACCACCCTATTCTTTTTTAAATTATCAGTTAAAAAATGACCAGTGCGTCTCTTATAGGGTGCAAGTCCTAAGTCATCTTTTAAAATACGCGACATGGTTCTGGGTGCTATCTTCATCTCCCGAGATAAAATCTTTTGCTTTCGGACAGGATTTCTTCGAATTCTTTCCCTTACTGCTTTGACCACCTTTTTCGTACGAACACTACGTGGACGGCCAGCTCTTTTTCTGTCACAAACAGAGGAGGTCTCATTGTACCTATTAATAGCCCGGTACACAAACATTTGACTAATACCAAGCGTATAGAGTGTTTTAAAGATTGCATTTGGCTCCATACCAACTTTGTGTAATGCAATCACAGCGATTCGGTTCTCTTTATCACCCCACTCCATTTTAATATCGCAAAATATTGTATAATGTATTGGCGCCAAAATTAGAAAACTCAATGAACAATCGTATTAATGGCCAGACTGTGTATATATACGAGGGCGACACTGAAAGTTTTTAGAACTGGCCACTTGTAAACGATATAATAAAAAAAATAAGTTCAAATTTTGAAAATAGAACTCTTTGCCAAAATTATTGTGTATATATTTTATTCATTTGTCATTTGTTTATGATTTGGCGGCAAATTAAAAATGTCTGCGTCACGTCAGCATGAATTTAACGCGAGATTTTCGTACAATCATTTTTTATGACTTTCAATGTCATTTAAGTCAACAAAAAAGTTATGTTAGACTTCGATTGGCCTTTCACGATGAAGCCCCATCTCGTGCCACTGTTTACAACTGGTTTAATGAGTTTAAACGTGGTCGCACTAATCTCACCGAAGATCTGCGTGAGGGACGGCCTTCTACGGCGACAACTGAAGATAACATCAGTGTTGTGCGGCGTATGATAGAGACTGACAAAAGAGTGACTTATCAGCAGATTCGGACAAGCTTAGGCATCGGTATGAGCCAAGTGCACAAAATCCTCCATAAACATTTAGCGTTCAGGGAGCTTTGTGTCTGGTGGATACCTAATAATTTGACAGAGGCCCAAAAGCTCGTCGTGTTGATTGGTGTCGTGAAATGGTTCAAAGATTTAACGGAGGTGACTCAAGTGCTGTGTTCGACATACTTACGACTGACGAAAGCGGGATTTATTGTTATGATCCTCAAACTAAGAGACAAGTCTGCTGTCTGGGTGTTTCCTTCCGAGGAGTTGCCAACTAAACTGTAGAGAGGTCGAAGCGTGGGAAAAAATATGGTGGCCTCGTTCTTCCGAAGGACAGGTCATTACGCAACAATTGTTTTAGAGGATCGAAAAACAGTTACTGCAGAGTGGTACACTAACAAATGTTTGCCACTTGTCTTGGAAAAAGTTCGGGAAAAGCGTCCTCGCAGTAGGATCCTCCTTCACCACGACATCAACGCCTCGTCGCACACCGCCAAGCAAACAATCGACTACTTGGCGACGTCAGACGTGGAATTACTGGTTCACCCGCCCTATAGCCCCGACCTCGCACCTTGCGATTTTTATTTATTTCCGAAAATAAAAGAAAAACTTCAAGGAAAACGTTTTATGAACGCCGAGGAAGCAGCGTTTCAAAATGTCGTCGAAGAGACCCCTAAGGACGAGTGGGCAAAGTGCTTTTCTCAGTGGTTCCATCGGATGCAGCGATGTATGAATGTAAATGGACACTATTTTGAAAAGATATAATAAAACTAATAACTTGCTAGTTTGTTCAGTTTTTTTATTTTCTAAGAACTTTCAGTGTCACCCTCGTACATACAGGGTTACAGGTAAAGTCGACCTAGATCCTTTAAGAGGTTTTAGTTTTCATCATTCCTAGCTGATTTGACTATGAATCACCCCACCCCAAACCTAACCCATATTGAGATATTGGATTTTGATTATTTTTTAAATAAAATGAAGATTTTTTGTATAATTGTCCTATTTTTCGGATTTTGTGCCTCTAATTTATAATGTTTTTGCTATTTTTGTGTAGTAAATTAGTTTGTTTATTACTCTCAACACAAATAAAAACAGCTTTCAATCGTCGACTATACTACCCAGTTGGTTCAGTTAACCAACTGGGTAGAAGTCAACGATTGAAAGCTTAAAAAATAACCAATTTGTATAAACATTATTTTTCTTTTAAGAATATTTCAAAAAAAGTCTATGACAGTTATGCTGCAGATGTACTAAATAAAATCTACGTTCCTTTAGCTATCCAACAATGTATAACAAGCTATGGTATCATCATGATATTCAGAAAAAAACTGTGTGGTAATGCTCTCAGGCAGTAGTAAAAAATAACTGTACTTAAGGACAAAGTTATCACTTGGGTCAGCAAACGAAATAAAACAAACTAAATAGCTTTAACAACATTTTTTTTTTTTTTACAATACATGTTCCACATGTCCGCCTCTGTTCCGCACACATATTCGCATTCTGTGCCTTAGTCCACTTTTAACCACACCAGTCGTTAAGCCTCTTCTAATTTCGTTTGCCACATCGATAATTTTCTGTCTCAAGACATCAACAGATGAGATCGGATGAGGTTCATTATAAACTAAACTTTTTATATGGCCCCATAAATAAAAATCCATGGGGGTCAGGTCGGGACTTCGGGCTGGCCACGGTATGGGTCCACCTCTTCCAATCCATTTGTTGGGGTAATTAGTGTCTAGCCACTCTGACACTTCTTCGGCAGTGTGCAAGGCAACCGTCATGTTGATACCACATATCTCGGATTAAATTGAGGGGTAAATCTTCCAGTAATTCAGGTAAATCGTTTCATAAAAAAGTTTTCATAATGTTCCCCATTTAAATTGTCAGGCAGAAAATACGGCCCAATCAAATGGTTTGAGATTATTCCCATCCAGACATTCAAACTGAACCGTCTTTGTGATCCCTTTGGTCGCTTCTTATTGGGATTTCTGTCTTCTTTCGGAGCTCAATAATGAGCGTTGTGGTAATTGGTGATGCCGTCTTTATCAAATTTTGACTCATCTGTCCACAAGATGTGTCTTAAGAATGCTGGGTTTTCTAAATCTGCGTTGAGTATGAATCTGCAGAAATCTAATCTCCTCACAGGATCTCCTTCTACGATTACATGTACCGGCGTGTAATGGTAGGGATAAAGGCCTGCAGTATTCACTGTAAACCACACTTTCCACTGCGATAGTCCAAGTTCTCGACTACTACCCAGTTGGTTCAGTGACTTGTTTTTTGTGTTGAGAGTAAAAAACAAACTAATCTACTGCACAAAAATAGCAAAAACATTATAAATTAGAGACACAAAATCCGAAAAAAAAAAGACAATTATACAAAAAATCTTCATTTTCTTTAAAAAATAATCAAATTCCAATATCTCAATATGGGTTAGGTTTGGGGTGGGGTGTTTCATAGTCACATCAGCTAGGAATGATGAAAACTAAAACCTCTTAAAGGATCTAGGTCGACTTAACCTGTAACCCTGTATATACAATCAAAAATCCTTAAAAGACATTTTAGGCTTCAATCTACATGGTCTGACCAAGATTATGTCTGGAATTTAAAAGGAGACTGACCCCTGACTTTGTTTCTGCTTTTCTTCTCAGAGTAGTCATAGGAAACGCCTACCTTAACTAGTTTTTAAAAATATGATTGAAGAGTAAAAATGTTTGTACAAAGATACTTACCGAAATAAAGTCATTTATTTATCAATATTTTTAGGGCACAAAATAATTATCAGTGAAAAAAAATGTGATAATATTGTATTAGTAGATAAACGGTATATTTTTTTAATGATGACATCGTGCGGCTTCTCATGACACTTCCAGTCCTTTTAGACATACAGACAGTGCAAGCTAGTTTTATCCGATTTGACATCATTTTTGGACTAATACTAACTCAGTCGACTCGCAAGCAAGAAGGGATACATTTCATCTGCTTCTAAAATGAGAAAGTCTCGGTTATTCCGGAATTTCTTAAACATAGTGACATGGTTTTTTATAGAATTTTATCGGGTCTGACTGCTGTTGAAGGAGACAACCTCCTATTGTAAGGGGTGGTGGGATAAGGGACATCCCTCAGCTAAATATACTACTACAAGCAATTGCACTGCTTGTAGTTGTATAGCAACTAGCTGAGCTAAACAGCGTGCCAAGGACTAAATGTTGCCGCAAGCTGTCAGTGCACTTGTTGATTGGTTCATGAGCATAATCATAATCTACTCAATTGAATTATAAGTGACTAGCTTAATGCCCGGCATGCATTGCAATGCCTTTTGCATATTTTTTTTCTTAGGTTTCCCGGCGCGTACACAACAACATACCAAAGTTTCATCACAATCGGTCGGGCCATTTTTAAGTTTTGATGAGACCAACGCTTAGACAATTTATTTCATATATATACTTATATAGATTTCATGGAATATATAGAATGCGACCGTATATGCACTACCGTGCATTTATTACAAAAAGAACGAAATACGATCGCATTCTATACTGTGAGTGTGCCATGAAATCTAAATACCAAGAAATTATAATTAAAGGGTCACCCTGAACGATGCATGACCGTATCCACCGGACGACCAGTCATGAATGAATAAATTGCTATGTATTCTTCGGTGTTAAATTGTGTTTCACAATGTCTGAATTTCTAAGAATTATATTTTAGAAATGATAAATATTAACACAATACATTGACGTTGCAGTTTTGCCAAAAACTTGTTACCGTTTTTTTTTTTTTTGTGAAACATTACAGTAGCATTGTTTTCACTTCTGACGGGTTTATTTTTGAATGTTAAATTACAGTTTCATATTTGAAGGGCAAATAATTACAAGTAGGTAGGTACAGTTATTTTCGTAGTCTTGAAAAAAAACAGACTATAGTCCGCAAATAATACTTATCTCACGTTTCAAATATTTTAATTACGGTTTGTTTTATCTTTGACGAGCTTTAATCAAGAAAGAATGTTAGACGGGACTGAGTCACATATCAGTGAGACCACCCACGTTTGAAATTTTATTTTTAACTGATATTTTGATTGATGTTTTAATTCTTTCAACACTATGTATGTGGAGCAACTACTATCTTAAATCTTCATGTATTTCATTACAAGACAAAATGAACTGCTGTCAGCGGCATAGTCGGCCCACTTTAGAATAAATTGTATATCACATTTATTCCCGCTATAATTCATTGATTTCGACAGGCATCATGGCACATTACATGCGTACATTGAAAATTATGAGTGTCACTTGCCAGTCTGTTGACGGCCTTGTCACCTGCAGTTAGTTGCGTTTGGCCGGAGATAATTAGAGCTCGTTTATAATTAATTGCACGTCATTTGTATCCATTATTCATGGTTTGGATGCGACGTGGGTGTGTTCGTTGGTGCATTCATGCATTGCATGCTACTTTTATTTTGTCATCTTCTATGTTTATACCATGTCTATCGCTACGCTTTTTTTTTGCGTGATTGAGTTACAGGAATTCATAGGTTTAATAACTACTTAAGTTGCTTGTGGGTTTCGTAGTGTTGAGTTTTGTCTCAACAAATGTTTATGTAACAACACTTTTTTTATTTGTTTTATTATTTATATTTTATTTCGACTGTGTCGTTGGTCTTGTGGTTGGATGCGCTACTAATGTTGTGCATTGCAGGTCGTCGGTCATGAGTTGATTTCCACGTCGGGCAAAGTGTTACTGGGTTGTCCCATCAGAAATCAGTACCCGTTTGATTGATAGGCTCACCCCTATTACATCGGACTTAAATAACTGGCGTTTTGTGGGCGTACTGTAGGACACACCTCTGCCTAGCCTTTCGGGGAAAACAGGCGTGATGTATGTTATATTTTCAACTTCAGTCCGGCCGTCGAGAGAATGCGTTCCTGATACCTGCCAGTGCGACAATAGGCTAGTTTCCTAAAAAATTCTAATTAGTCCGTCAGTTAGATTATCAAAAAATATTGGACCCGTATTTTTTCTATTGTCAATTATACAGGCTGATTTTTTAAAGACCAGCCAAATTTAAGGATGTGGTACAGACCATCAAACTGAACAACTTTCTCCATGGCACAAATAGCCTAATCGCAAAAATTTTATCAACTGTCCCATAGAAAACTTCAATACCTACTCGACCTAAATGTATGGGACGGCTGAATTTTTATTCGCGATTACGATGTTGGTCCCATGGAGAAAGTTGTTCAGTTTGATGGTCTGTACCACATCCTTAAATTTGGCTGGTCTTTAAAAAATCAGCCTGTATAAAAAATTATGAAGATATCGCCCGTTAAAGTTCCACGTGACCACTCCCAAATTTTGACGCGCTTCATCTTTGTCATTTTTTGTTTAATTGACAAAAAAAAAAAATACGTGTCCATTATTTTTCGATAATCTAACTGACGGACTAAATATAATCATTATTTTTTTACCTAGGAAACTACCCTATTCTAGTAGCTAATAAAGATCAAATTCGCGAACCACGTATTCATTTGTATGAAATTGACAGGTGTCAAGACCGCATTCTCTCGTTGGCTACACTGTGAAAAGCTTTAATAATAAAACAGTTGCGTCCGTGTAGCATAGCAACCGACGCGCATAAAACGTTACTGACTTTGCACTTGACCTCAACGCTATCATGTCCCGAAATATTCTCTGCGTAAGCGCACAAAAATGCGTTGACATTTTCACACAGTCGCTTAGCTAATAAAGCATTTGATTCATTTCGTTGCAGTTCTTAAATAAAACACTTTAGCTCCCGGCGTCAACATCAATTTACCTGTCTGACTTTATTCGTAATCTTTGTTGATGCTGCACTTGCCAGGAGATTGCAATAGCTGGCCAACTTGGTCAATCTGATTATACTGGCTGTTGGCAAAAAGACGCGGACTTTATCCCGGTAATGAGAACGTTTCGTAGTAATTACTGGGGCAGTGTTTTGGCGCTACTCAAAGATAATTTTAATCAGAATTAAATTCCGGTGATTATTATTTTAGACCTTATGATTCAATTAATGTACCTATTGACCTACTGGACCTTGTAGTATTTTTCAGAAATATTATTAATAGCCTTGAGAGCCAGTTCACCCATAACGGGAAAACCATGACTAATTAATGCATCATTAACATGAAGGAAATATTATATTTACCTATACAGGGTGGCAGGGACATCGACGCGCAAACTGTAACCATGAGTTCAGCACCTGATTTTTGACCCTAGTGTAGAAATTTTTCGTCGGTTTTCAAAAAAAAACTGATTTTTTATAGAAAACTGCAATACTACGCGGTCAGAATGTATGGAGCAGCAATTTTATTTTAAAAGCCTACGAAAAATTTCAACGGTTTAGAATCATGTACTAAATCCGTAGTTACCTACAGTTTGCGCATCAATGTTCCCTGCACTCCTGTATAACACCTTGTATTAGAGAACCATAGGTATAACTTCTACTTAAAATACTCAGTAGGAAATAGTATGAATATATTTCCATGTATTTCCAATTGATGTATATCTTGTTCTGAGAATAGCAGACACAACTGACCATATCAGTGGTAGCACTCATGGTTTATGGGCTGCTAATCGAAAAAAGTGGCGCCGGTAGCATATGGTTGAAGAACTTGCCAATGAGTTTGTTAGGCGATGACACATGCGCTGTGCCGCATATCTTTTACCACTGTCTCTAAATTTTGCTAGCCTATTGGTTTTTTTTAATAAGTTTTTTTGTGGTTGAATAACAAAAAATCTGACTGCACGTCTTTAATGGCATGTCCAGCCCGGCTCATTTTATTTATATATGTACACACAGTAAAACAAATAGTTACAAATACGACATAATATTAGGGGTTAAAGCATGAAATTGCCGATTAGTACTGAAAAATTGAAATTAGTTTTTTTTTTAATTTAACATATTTATTTAATCAAAATAATTACCAATATTATCTATACATATGCGATAGAACTTTCGTGATCTAGATTCGACAAACTGTGTGAAAGCATTTTGTACTGCCTCCTGAGAAGAAAACTTTTTATCACGTAGAAAATTGTCCAAATCACGAAAAAAATGATAGTCCGTTGGAGCAAGGTCTGGCGAATACGGAGGGTGAAGAATGGTTTCTAATTGCAGTTCCTCTAGAGTTAAAACGGTTTCTCGTGATGTATGAGGTCTCGCGTTATCATGGAGCAATAATGGTGAAGATCTATTCATGAGTCGGGGCTGTTTCACTGCTAGTTTTGCTATCATTGTTCGGAGTTCGGCACAGTAGACATCTGCCGTTATTGCTTGACCAGATCGGAGAAAGCTATAGTGAATAACACCATGCTGAGACCACCAAACAGTTACCATTACCTTTTTATTGGTAAGCTTTGCTTTTCCATCACGAAAGCGTTTAAACCAAAATCGCACGGTGCGTTCATTAGCAGTCCCCTCTCCAAACGTAACATTGATATTGTGAACTGTTTCTGCCGCGTTAGTTCCGCGTCGGAACTCGTATTCAATATTAACTCGAATTTTCGAAGTATCCATCTTTCTTGTCTAAGCTGAATAAATAAAACAACTGAAAGTCGATAATCGAATGTAGCACATTTTTTAAAAGAAGAACTTCATAGGTACCATGTGAAAAAAGTTTAACTCAAAAATATCAAACCATGAAGGTTCTATGTCCATTCGAAGTACCTATTACAATGAAACGGCAATTTTATACTTTAACCCCTATTATATAAGTATTAAGTAGGTAGGTACTGCTTATTTGTTAATAAATTTCTTCGAGCAGACCTGCGAAAGGAGAAATGAAAAAGAAATCTTAAGCTTAGTCACTTTCCAAAACTATTTTTACCATCGTTTCAATATTAGAAAGCTAACACAGTCTGTTAATTTTCCATTTAAAAAGTTGTTTTTTTTTATGTCTGACTATCCGTTTCTACACAATTGTCACATTAAAACCTATAAGTACTTATAGGTTCTAGGTTTTCGCCAGTAAACCTATAAGTAATGGTGTAGTGACGGTGACGGTGGTGTGTGACGCCCGGGTATCATCACTGCGAGGATCGCCCCGAGGACACGGTGGAGCATACGGTGGAGGTCTGCCCCGCTTGGGCAGAGCACCGCCGTGTCCTCGTAGAGGCGATCGGCAGCGGCGGCGACCTCTCGCGTCCGGCCCTGGTGCAAGCCATGGTCCGGGGCGAGAGGGAGTGGGAGGCGGTCACCGGGCGTTATCCTTGGGTGCACTTGCATAGTGCGTACAAGGATAATCGTCGGGTGGTGCCACATTTTAATGAAATTTCCTAAGGGGCCTCTGCGAGTTGGCTTCGGCCCCTCGTACGCCTTCCAAAGGACCGGGACCCCGTGGTCCCAAGATTTGTTAAAATATAATAATAATAATGTATTTAATAAAAACGTTTACAAAAGGTGTACATTTAGACAAGAGCGGCAAATTTCCTATACAATTATAGTGTCTAAAAATAAACTACAACTAAAATATATATTTTTTATTTTTTATTACAGGTGCAAGTAATGATGGTTCGGAATTCGAGTGTTAGGTAGCGACCCACCCGAACTAGGTTTAATTCAAACCTGTGTTTCAGGCCATCACTTTACATTTCAAATAAATTTGAAAATATTTTTTTTAAATAAAACTGGTATATAAAAATAATTATTTAACAACTCTGCGAAAAAGCACAATAGTATACATTAATACCTAATACTAAGCCGATGTAAACATACAAAAGTAAATACTTACAAGGGAATAAATTCAATCATGACAAAATTTCTAGAAGTTTTTCTGTCTGTGTAATTGAGTATCGCTAAGTAATCTGATAGCATTGTACTACATTTTTTATAGCTTACACTATAGAAGCTTATAGTAACTTGTTGAGTCTATTATACAGAAAAGGTTCTAAGAACACATAAAATCGATTAGCAAACGCATGTTTAGTTTGAGGCTTTATACAAACCAAGTCCTTCTTCCTCTTGTCGGAAGGTACTGGGTCAAAAGGAAGTGCAGTGTGCTGGTGCAGTACTATGCTTAGAATAAATAATTGCCTTACTGTAAATTATCTGAGATTAATGAATGAATGAATGAATGAATTATTGGAATGTAAATTATCTGAGATTATAAACACTACTATAGACTTATGCTCTCTAAATAGTTATTAGTACTACTTGCAATCCTAAAGCGAAATTCAAGTCTGACTCAGAATAGCTGAATGCCCGGAATGCCCCCAATAAACTGCATGAAAGTAGAATAACACAACTAGTTGCTATTGTTTTTACTGAGCACTTTAATTAATACACGCTGTACTGTATTCCCACTAGTACAGATTATATCTCTCCCTATATCGCTCCTCGACCGGTAATTAAAACTGTCATAAATGCTTCCACACTCTTTATGTCGTTGTGTCCGCAGTCGACAGAATATCAGTATGACAACGGCATTAACTAAAGCTAATTGTGGGGATTGGTATGTTTATTTAGGTCATCTTGACGAATGAGTAATAAACACATAACATCACGCCCGGATTCCACGAAGAGGTAGGCAAAGGTGTCCAGAACACGTAGGTACTTTTCGCCAGTAATTAGTAGGAGCCTGCCTACAGATACGAGTTCTAATAAAACAGTTGATTAGTAACAACTACTTAATAGTTATTTCCCTACTAATGTGGAGGCTACTGCTATTTGAATTCGTCGTTTTGTACTGCTCTCTTAAACAATAAAGTTTTTATTATTATTCATCTATCTATATTAATAATAAAGGTGATGAGTTTATTTGTTTGAACGCGATAAAAAAACGAAATCAAGTCCTAAAATATTATTTTTTTTGCATTTGATAGCTCTATTCTTGAGGAAGGCTATAGGCTAACTACGCTACGCTACGCTAGGACCCCTAAGAGTTGAGCAAAACAGAAAAGTCACAACGAACGCTAAACGAAAACGAAGTAATAGCGCGACTAAGAAAGAAAGAAAGAAAAAGAGTTTATTGCGACTTGCGCAGGAAGATCATTAAACTAAGCGATGCGTTGCCACAGGGGAACTAGATATTTGACGCGGACGAAGTCGCAGGGTGAAGCTAGTAAAGAGAATAAAAGTTAACGAACGCTGGCTGGCCTGAAGCGCTGTACAGACAAGGGCACGATGGAACCGAGTAATGTCTTTAGTCACCATACAGTAACGCAGAAAAATGTTTTTGAAGTACTGTTCTTGTAATTGTGTGTACAGTTGTCAGGCGCATTACATTAAACAATGACCTTTTCATTCGTTTGTGCCACGAATAGTTGCGCAATGACTGCTTACCTTAGTCATCGTCCGGTCTGCCCGAACATGACATAGGATCTACGTCGACTGTTACTAATAACACTATCCGTTTCCTTTATTTCATTTGCGCTAAGCCATGTGGTTTCATAATGACTTCCCGATGTGTTGTAACGCTTGTCACATGGTCACGTGATCTGAATAATATGTTTATCATCTCTTGTAGGGAGCTGTTCATTTATTACGTAAGACAATTTTGATCAATTTCTGACCTAAGTAAGAAAAAACTTGACTAAGACTTGCATGAACCCCCTCCCCTCCCCCCTATCAATCTTACGTAAGATCGTCTACCAAAATTGCAAAGAAAAATATCAAAAAAATTAAAAACTCATAATTTTTGCTTACTTTTGTGATCTTACGTATGAACAGTCTGGACCTCTCCCAGCCCCACGTAAGAAAAAATAAGACTTCGTCGGACCACCTCCCCCCTCAAATCTTACGCAGTAAATGAACAGCCTCTAGGTGTGCTTTGAATTTAAGTGGTTGTATTTGGAAATAATAGTAGGTATTGATAACAACGCTAAGTATATAGGGAGAGTTGAGTGGTCTTGAGTAGTTCCATAAGGAATTTCTCAACGAAAGCCCGGTCTAAATTTCTACCTGGTAATGGCATGCGCTCTATTACATTGGACTTTAAAACATAACTGTCGAAAACAATGTAATATACACCGCAGTACAGTTTATTCTAGTACGGGGAACAGAGGGAATCAGTTCCGTATAACAACCATTATATCTATCGATACCTACATAAACAAAAAAAAAACAATTTTTGCTGCTTGTTTGTTACTTGATTTGGCAAACAAAGATGTTTAAAAAAAATACCTACTCTGCCTACCCCTACGAGCAGCAGTCGTGAAATTAAGTTGTGTTGTATAAATTAGTCTTGTTTTTTTATTTACTTAATGAAGATAATATTTAATTATATAAGCTAACATTTAAAATAATATGTACATGTGAAAAAATAAGCAACAGAATCATAGGGCATCAAAAAATTCGTCCGCATCGCTGTCAATAGGAACAGTGGCCAAAAGGCTGGCAGCATTGCCACGTTGTATGGCGACGCTAATTCTTTGGCCAAGAAACAGGCCAGCCCTCTGGTCACGTGAAGAGTCGACTAACCGTTGTAAAAATAAATAAAATTATTTGATAATCACTGCCACTATTGTCCAGCGTGCGGCTTCCAAAGGAATAAGTCAAAATTGCTGATTGCTAATCTTTTATCTCAAGTCTCCTTTTATAGCTAGCTTTGTGGTTGTGATAGATACGTGACTCATCATCTAAGGTATTTAGTTGTTAGATAACTACTCGATTTGTTATTATAACAATGGTTGTTTCCTTATACAGTGCAATTATAATCATGATGAATTAAGTATCATGTGTATTTACCTTGTCCTACCCACTCATGATTCGATTCGTTCTGCATTGTTAGTTAGGTATATATTGTTGATTTGAGTCGATATTGTGGTATTTGTATGTAATTATTGTGTTTTGTTAAACATAACTTTCATACCACACTATCAACCACAATCTGAATCCTTTGGAAGGATATTGCTAATCCATTGCTTAATATGTTCGAAAAATTTGTCTTCTCAACAACGTAAATAAAACAATGAATGTTGTTGAACTGTCAAAATGATAGCAATTCCTACTGTAAGTTGGTGTGTTACGCAATCGCCCCACAGTATTTACTAGTTAGTAGTTAACTAGGTAAAAAAAGTTACATTTGTTTTTAGGTAAAAATAAAATAAAAACGAAGCTTTTTATATTTTATTGACATCTAAAACATTCGTAACAACTGTTTGTACTAAAATATAAATGTGTTTTTTGTTAAAAGCTGTTAAATTGGTGTATTATAACGTACTTGTTAAAGCTGCTCATTGCAGGTAGTGTTAAGCAAAATGGACTTCTGTACATATATGTATAAGACACTTTATCAATCGTCGTTGTCATCATAGCCTATTTGCCAAATAGCCTTTTATAATATGAAAGAACAAGTTGCATCAATTCATTATTGGTGAACACCTTTAAGCTCAGTGAAATATTTCTTGTAGGCCATTTCTTTCCAATTTTTTAGTGATCCTAGAGCTACTTAATCGTATAGGACACAAATAAAACTTTATCGTAATACCCAATATAAAAACAAAAGTAACAATTGCCTGAATACATCCCTTATCATTCATCGAGAAAGCTTAATGTCGCTAAAGCAACATTCAACATGCAAACTGTGCTCAATATATCGTCGGTTGGAATTTTCGAGAATACTAATTGACCAATAAAAATATTAGATAAGGTGTTAATAAATTTTGAGATTCTCTAAAAGATTCTAAATAAATATTGCCAATTGCTCCTCTTAAATTTATAAAACGTAAATTAAAATAAATTATTAACAGTATTATGGAATAGCTGCTGTCATGTCGGACGGCTAGCGAACGCACTCAGTGCTTCTGGATGGGGATGTTCCTGTCGGTGATGGCGAGCTGTGGCAGCGGCGCCTCCACGGTGAGCACGCCGTCCCGCGACAGCGACGACTTGATGGCCTCGGGGTTGGTGCCCTTCGGCAGCAGGAACTCCCTGTTGTACTCTCTGTACACAGACTTTGTGTCAGACTTCTCCTCATGCTTGGCGTGGACCTGAAATACGACCAAACAATTCCAGTTAATAACAGAAACAGTGAAACTTGAGAATTCGTGTTTTGGCTACACCCGTTGACCCCGATAAAAAAAAAAAGAAATGCTTGTATTTTGTGTTCATAAAAGCGATAGATATAATGACATGTTGGCATGCTGCCTACTCTGTGATGTTTCGGGCATTTTTTCACACAAAATACGTAAATAAACGCTTCATTATTTCAGAGATAATTTATCTTCATTAGACCGCGACAGAAAATAAAAGTGAAGAAGCGTTGATGTCTTGTCTATAGAGAAACCCTATAAGCATAGTAGCGTCCTACTTATTATGTAATAGCATGATGATAATGCTGTACAATGCCACATTCAATGTGCTGTCGGCGTAAATCTGCGCCTGAATTTCGTCTGCATTTAAATACATTTTACGTTCACAAAACAGTGGTTACATTTACTGGACTAGACGTTTCTCGGTTATTGCTTCTGGTGGAATCGGTCATTAAACGTGTCAGTGGCGCTGTGATAAATCTGCCTAAAATAAGTCAGGAATTCAGTGATGACGTCAAACGGCAACCGAACATTGTGTGTATATAAACCGCCCCATTGCCAAATGTTTGTGTAAACCTACACCGCTAGGTATCTATGCTGTACTGTGTAGTTGAGCAAATAGCGCGAACTGCTAACCGTTTAGTTGCCATAAATTTAACGAGCGTTGGCTGTGAATTTAGTTTGCCATATAATTCTAACTGCCTAATGAATACATTTTACACCCACAGATCATGGTTCATTTCTTGTAAATTATTGCAATCTTGTAAAGTTACACTTGAAATGAATTCATTCCATATTGTGTTTGAGAAAGAACATGATTAAGTTCGTTTTAGAATGTGATTCTAATAGCAAATTTAGATTGCTTATAATCCTAACTGAACTCCACCTACGCCTAATCGAACTTTAGCCTTTAATGGAGAGTAGCAAGCCTATTCTAATAAGATGAAGACACTATAAAGGAATCATAATCAGGGGGTCTACTCCGAAGTAGTATCGGCCGAATGTTCGGCCGTTTCCTGCTACGAAGTTACTATTTGGTTCGGTCGATTCCGATCCTATACTCCTACACTCTTTCGAATATAGACTATGGTCCCGACCCAACTGAGCCGATCCGAACTTTTTTCGCATTTTTCAATAATATTCGGTTCGGCCATGTGTCGGTCCGATCCGAACATTCGCACTTTGCACTTCGGAGTAGGCCCCCAGATTATATTTGGCCTTCTACACAGTAGGTACTGAGTAGGTAAGTAGGCACTTAGATTTTGCTTTTGAATTGTATGGAAGAGCGTGAATAAGACAATTTACAGAGCTCGTTTAAACAGGAAGCATACAGTAGGTAGGAGTACTTTATGTAAGCCTACAGAAAATTCTTGTCTTATTCATACTCTAGTTATTTAAGAAAAGTGTACGTGTAGTGTGTGTGTATGATACTCACCAATAATTTGTTGTCTACAGTCTTAACGACGATTTCTTCAGGGGTGTACTGGCTAACATCGAAACGGAGCTTCAGTGACTTGCCGTCGCCCTCATCCTGGATCAGGGGCGAGTTCAGGCTGTCCCAGTGGCTGGGCTCGGCCAACTGTCTACTGTCACTGTGCTGTGATTGTGTGGTGCTGCTGCGAACATCACAACGATCAAATTACTTAATGCGTTCACTCATCCACACATCGGGGAGTCCATTACGTAACCACCAAACACGGAAGTTTCGGGTTTCGTTCTAATTTTCAAATGTCGATTTTACTGCCATTTCAACACCGGCTGGTAAATTTCTATTTCAAATCTGCCAGGAAACTATCTGTTCGGTAGTTCGAATTCTGACTCTCATATCCCAAAACATACCACCAGTACTTCTATATTCGTGCATCACATTCGAGTCGTAGTGTTGGACAAGTGTTTGCAAAGTTAGTACTTAGTAGATAATTATTAATAATATGTATGATTTATGTGGCGACATTGAGAGATAACCTTTACGAAGTAGACGTTTATTGACAATCGTGTAGGTGTAGGTAATCGTGTAGCTGTATGTGAAGTGGGTGCTCTGATAGTCTGTTGTAAGTACATAATTTGATTAACGTTGACACTCCTCGCCTCGACAGTCTTTAACAAAGAACATCTAAAGTTCAAGAGACTAGTGAAGGACCTGAATGTGGGTACTTAGATGTGAATTGATTAAACACGATTATAACATTCCGTAACTACATGATTTTTAATTGCCATGTGGCTTATGTTTATGCAAATCAACTTAACTACATAAATGAAATGGACGATATCTAAACAGAACATCGTAACACTTACATGCAAAGAATACTAACTACGATATGATGAACTAGTTACAACTACGAGTACAGTCAGGTTTACAACCATACTACGTGGCCCTGAGGTCGTTGACGGTATTATATCGATTCTAATACTACACAGACCACCAATACAAAAAACTGGTAAAACTGGCAAAGTAATTTGAAAATGAATTTCATTCTGATAACATAAAAATACCTAACTGTTTTATTTAGTCTAGGAAAAGTGATTACTGGCATGCGAAATACTATCACGCTATTCTTTTATAATCCACTATCGAACACGTGGGCTGCATGCAATTGTTATTAACTGTATATTAGACTAATGAAAGGTGTTATTTCCTTAGAAGGATCCATTATCTACAATACAATGCAGCCATTATAAATAATCATGCATTCCAAAACAATTTAAGTAGGTGTAGTGCACCGATTGCCTTAAATGAGGTTTACAAAAAAATCTTAAGTATTCATGAGGTGCGAACACAGCATTTCTTTGCAATTTCTGTTCCACTTTGTGAACACTTAAAAATTCCTTGTTCGAATCCATATATGGTATCGTGCTGTAGAGTTAGGTAGGTAACTATCTGACTCAGTCACTGGGAGCAAGTAATAATCTATGACCAGTGAACAATTCAGCCAGTGCATAATAAAACATATTTTACGTTTTTCAACAAAACAGCTGATGTCATTCTCAAGTCATCAGCGCAATACAAGGTCACTGTCAACAAAATGAGCTCAACGATAATAGAGGGGGCACTTGTATCGACGTAATTTGTGATCAATTGTGCAAGTGGGCGGCAGGTAGGTACCTACGGTGCCCCGAAAAAATTGTTTGTCGGGCTAGCAATGAATATGCTTATTAGGAGGACTTGGTTCCGGAAAAAAATAAGAAAGATACGATTTAGTTCGCTTCGCTTTTAATTTAATCTCAAATTATGTTTTTAGAGTACAAGCCACCAAAGTAGGTGTACCATTTGTTTTGCTCACCGTACCACAAGGTACCAAGTTGTGTGGTGTACGGTTTACCACATACCTACCGACCGGCAGCCAATCGCATAACTTCAATGCTAAATGGATTAAGTTTCATTCGACACACAAAACAAATTCCTACAACGTTCAAGTACGGTTTACAGAATTAATTAGCAAAGCATCTAAAGAATCTGTCAAGTGTGAAATAATTCATATTGCTTTGACTCAGAAAACAAGTCCGAAAGATTATTTTCGTTTGTGTAACAATTAAACGGTACCTATACCTAGGTACAGTTTTAGTGTTTCCTGGCCGAGTCGTAACTCACTCTAGTCTAGTTTTAGTTCACCTGAATGCAAATTTTACTTTCTATTTAGTCTAGCCTTGGCCAAGTACTTGTCTCGGTCGTAGCCCCTTGCCTCCCAGTGAACTGCAAATATTGCAGCTCTAGACAAAGGCTGGCTTGTTCGAGTAAGGCTCAAATTAAATAATCACGGCTAGCTTCATTTGCACTTGCACAGTTTCCGAGTACCTTCCTACTTACTCTATGTATGCAACCTACATACGTGATGTAAATTCTATCGGGATATAGGAACCTTTAATTACCATAGAATTACGGGCACAATTTCCATCGCAAGCGTTTAGTGTATACGGATAAAATGCGTCGTTAGTCGTGATTTCACTATTAATCCATTAAGTCGTGGTTTTCAATACTTTTTATACTCTAGTCGAGTCTGCGGTTACCAATGCATGTTTCAATCACGTATTCTTGTGGTAAACTGGTACGCAACTACCCACCTAATCAATCTTTTGATAAAAGGAAATCCCACATGAGTTACGATTTCTCGTCAATAAGGGTGCGTACATAAAGACGCGGGGTTCCAAGGACAAGCCAGTACCGATCGGTGCGGGTAAAATATCCCCGTATTAGTTTATGCGCTCACACATAAAGAAAGAAAAATGCGTTTATTGGCATTATACAAAACGAACACCTTAAAACTATAAAAACAGAAAACAAAGATTATAATGCCAAAAGGGCCTCAGCTCAGCATAATGTCAGATGACAACACAAAGAAACAGGTAAAACATTGTGACCGTTTCTTTCCGTAGATTAACCAGCAGCGATCTGTAACGGAAATCCCGTAAGCACCATAACACAGAAAATGCTTTTCCTGAACAACCTTGGAATAACAAAGTGAACATAAATCAATACGTTTCAATGTTAACAATACTGTGTCTTAATGTCAAGATCAGTACATACGATACAATAGATACACGCGATAAATACATAAGTACCAACTAAGTAAGTTAATGTTGTATAATGATTCTTCCTTTACAGGTGCGAAACGATTGCAAGCATAAGTACATGATTAATTATATCAACAACCATGAATTAATGCGTACCTACGTACTATAATCATAAAATAAGCTACTGTTACATACTATTTAGTACACTGGATTACATACACAATATAGATAATTTTAAGACAGATTCTTTACCTCTCTGATGACTTGGTTACTCCTCCGGAGGAAACAGATTCGAAATTGTAAGACATGCAAAAAGCAACGATGTTGTTAGTCTTAAGCTCAAAATATTTTTTTACGTTAGGTAGTGTTGGACAGGATTTTGGGCGAAGACCTAAATCATAATCTCTTAATTCATTAATAGCTCTACTATTCCAAAGTGCCTTTAGTCGTTATGAACCATACAATTTATCTTCCTTTCGAGAAACTATTGAACAAAGTTTCCCCACAAGGACACTTTCTTTCCAATTCACAATGTAGGTCATATGTAATCCATCACTACCAAGTATACGAGTATACAATATTAATTGTATCTGGTAGTTTATACAATTTGGGGCGGAGAGGAATAAACGGCTGTTAGTTAATTGAGCGTAGGATTGCCACTTTTAAGTACCGGTAGGAACTGAAGGTCCCTGCAACGGCGAAGGCAGGACTATACATAACTTGTACCATTATTTGAGTAGGTAGTCAATAGAGGAACGATTGTTATTATATGGGTACAGATTGGCTATAGGACTTTCTGTTTCATTTTTCTTTTTGTTACTTTTTGCTGTTTATATGATTTTATTTTTGATTTTGTTTAGTTTAGTTTAAGGTAACATGAATTTCACATAAGATGCCCTTCAAAATAATGCAATGTAACATGAAATGTAACCCAACAACTAGTCGAATGTGTTTCAACTTTTGTTACGTAGGTATAACCAATTTGCACCCGTCATTAAGTAGATATGTTCCCATGACTCTCTCTGCCCGGGTTGAACAACTAAGGTTTACAAAAAAAATCATAATAGGTTGTTTACAAATATTTCTCTCGCAGTCTCACGGATGAATGTTATTCACACCAAAAGTGGCAACCCTAGCCAATAAACCAGATTACCAGATGTAAACGAGGGGCAACAAATCAACCGGAGATAAATTTTATGAGAGTATATTAGTAATATTAAACCAATAAAGTTTACGTCATCGATGACTATTATAGTCATTGAGACGAAACAGACCGTTATAGGTACAACTGTAAAATATAGGCATGAAAAGCATCATAAACACCTAAAGGCAATGCGATAATATTAGGTATATGAAATTATATATAATAAGATATCATTATTCCATAAAAGAAAGCAGGTATAATATTAAAAATATAAGTAATGATCAAGCATACAGTAAAAATATGGGCATTGCAAACGGCAAGTGACGTCACTGTCTCGGTGGCCAAAAGACAACCACATAAGTGAAAAATGGTCGCCTTAACTTTAATCTTTCTGCTAAGTACCTATGTAGGCATTTGTTAACAGCTGCTACTTCCAAATATGTCCAAACAGTTCTTACTGTAACAGCCCACACGGAACCATTGAAACATGGGCGGACCAGTAAGCCCACCACTTGAATGAAATTGAGCAAGATCCTAAAAATATTGGTGACGTGGTTTTAGCAAGTACTATCGTTGTTTATTTTGCTCGTTATGTCGTATACAAATCGTATTGCTGCCATACATATTTGACTACCCACATGTGTGAATATGAATTAAGGTTGACGAGCACGAATCCTACGCAGCGTCGCGAGATGTCGAATGCTACTGAGTGAAGGCATTGCATCACTAGACTTGTGGCTGAAACAGAACCAACTCGCTCCAAGTGGGTCATGTATTCATGCCGTAAACATAATTTCAGCGCGTTAGCGCCAACAAAACTATATAACTTCAATGCCCGTGTTGATAAAACAATCGTAAACCGGTTTTCTCGGCGGTATGCAGGCGTTTTCCCTATAATCCAAGGTGTGATATCAACATCGTGCATTTACTTAATTGTTTAATTTTATCGTTAACCTCTACAAATCTTTGAATTATAATATTGGAGTTTTGTGATAAATTAAACACGTGACATTATGTCGACTTCGACCTTGATATTCAAGATGAGATGTAGGTACCTACCGTTGACAGAAAAAACTGCAGCTCTATATGAAACGATTGGCAATGTTAGGTAAGTTAATTTGACGCCTCCATTGAGCTCCGTAAAGCTAGTCCGTGGCTCATTCATAGCGCGGGTTCGCTTATATAAGCCCTCGTTATGCGCATACATTGTGTTTACAATTTAACGCGTTTCTATGTTTTAGCTACAAAATTCTCTGGTTTAGAGGCGCGCAACCGGCTCTATTTCTATTTATGACATCATCCCGCGTCGGGCTTACGTATCGCTGCACGCTTTAAATGGAGGCGACTGAGTTGTCTGCAGTTGATGCCGTTCCGCGGACTGATCCCGAATAATACCTTTTGAATATACTTTCTTGAAGCAGTCGACCCGGCCGAGGTGGGCGACTGTCTTGCGAAACCACCAAACTCATTAATTCAAGATTCCCTTTTAGGAAACATGCCCGGCAACGTAACTGTTACGGCCGGAATAATATTATAGCCATGAGACAACTCGGTTTATTCACCCTCTTGTCTGTCTTGAGAAATTTTAATGTCGAATTAAAATTACAATTAACATGCGTTCTTGAACATGTCCAACTTGGATATAAAATGTCTTTAAGGAATCAAAGCGAATATCGCAGAGTTAAGTTAATGTTTAGTTAAATCGTAATTAAATAAGTTAAAAAATAAATAAAAATAAATACCTAGTTGTGCTTTTGAAGAAGTTGTTGCTTTCTCTGTTCATGAGTTCCGATCTGAATTTGCTCATTTCTTCTTCCATCTTCCTCATTTCGGCGTCAAATCTCTCCCTAATGCTGGAGAATTCAGTGTCGATGACAGAAAAGTCACCAAGCTTGATGGGAATATTCCTTTTCAGACCACTGTCAGCCATTTTAGCGTTGTGTGTTTTATGAAATAGGTGAAACTAAACAAACACTGAAACGTTCTTATGTAAACACGGATCACAGTGTCGCTACGCACTCAACGGCAGACAAGGCAGTACTGATCATTAGTCGTCGCTCGACTCGGCGCCAGGGGGCCTGCGCACAGTTTTAAATAGCCTCACGTTCGAACGCCACCGCGCCGCGTCGAGACTCGCTCGGCGTCACTCGGCCCACACTATTCTTCTCGCTCATTCCACGTCTGGCCATGCCGTTGGTCACACTCGAGCATCTTCGCCATGATGCATAGGCGCTACAACCGACAACATCCTCCCCAACCACTATGTAACGTCATTGATGAATCATTTATCTGAATCCGTCTCTTCTGTATAAGGCAATCAACACCATAAATATGTACCTACTATTATCTTATTCATCGCAGTATTTTATGTTTACCTGCTTGTCATTCCGTCTCTTCAATAGTGGCAAACTACTGCAGAACTTAACGGTAGTTCTGCAACAAAAAAATCTAGAAAAACTACATTAGTTGGTCACCTTGGCTTTATGACGGAATTTGACGTAACCGCGGAAATTACCTAACCGCTACAAAATTCTCCCAGTTTGATATATTTGGAATTTCTTTATGGTTTTATATCAAAGAGCAACAATACGGTGGCATTGTCTTGTTAAAAGATTTCAATCTTTAATTTCCCATTGACAAGGATTGGGAACCTTAAAACAATGGCCAAATAAATAAAAGTCCGTTTAGGGCGACAGCCGCATGAAAGCAGCCAGCAGACCTTGATGCCTAATATGAGTCAGAAGTTTGTCATGTCTTGAGTGTTAAGACAAAAACATCCAATTATGTCCACGTTAACCAGTAGGCGAATATGTAGAATATTCGTTATGTACATTACAAATAGGAAACGTTACTCATGCTCTAACTCCTACGTTAATATCAATCATTGCGAGATATTTACCAGGAATTCGGTAAGTACTGAATTGAACTAATCCAATCCCAAGAATTGGTTCAAGGTTAAATTGCACTTATGAATTCAATAACATCAAAGCCAGGGTGTTCACAAATTGTTCTCAAATTCTTAATCAGATGAATAAAGAAAACTCATAACTATTCCTACATTAATCAAGAATGTTTTTCCCGCTGAGATTGCACCAAGCAGTTTTTTTGCTAAAACTAAAAAAAATGGCGAATTTTAATAAGCTTCAGGGTGAAGAAACTTTCTGAATTTGACCTGCCATAAGCCATAAGTTCTAATAAAAGCAACTATCAGAAAGTTGTCTGAAGCGTTTAGCCAATTTTGACCTTATATGGGAGTTAAACATAATCCACATCATCAGTTACTGTCGACAAGGTACTCAAACGGTTCTGAGCGGTATTTATAGATACGATTCCACGTGTGCCATAAGCCCCGACTGCTCAACAATGTAAACACCAGTCATCCCTCGAAAAAGCATCCACCCCACACTTAATGCTCCATTTATAACCGCCGACAGCTCTTTTATCACAGGAAACTACTCTGCCGCCTGAAGGTTGAAACCAGTCAACATTATTTTTGGAAACATTGTTGTTTCAAAATCTTTTAATTATTCAAAAACTTTTGGAATGTTATCTTTTGTTGGATGGGTGTCATAAATTATAGTAAAGCACGATTTTTAAGCTACCCATAAATCATATTTCAACTACACTCACGCCAAATTCTAATTTCAGGATGATAATCTAGGTACCTATAACAACCCGACCAAAGGAGTGTGATACAACCGATAAATAGATAGTCTACAAACGGAAGTGAGAGGCTAGCAAAACATGGAAGAAGAGGAAGATAGCTTGTGACCGACCGACCTCAAGCAATATGGTTCGCCGACAGGCAGAAGAAAGTGAGGACCGTGAGAGGAAATCAATAATTATTATCAATGCTGCTCGCTGACATTGTTAGACATGAGTGCAGTTTACGGTGTAGCTCATGTACGAGTCCAAGTTTACCCAACCTACGGATTCATCATTGTTACCATGTCAAACTGAAAACAACCACTACTTTAGGTCTCTGCCTAAGGTCGCGGCAATGGTTGAATAAATTCAGCCAATCATCCCAGTCCACTGTTTCGGATTTTGCAAGCAGAAAGACTGCAGCCCTGTTGACCGTACATTACCAACGATTGCTCATTGTACACCACAGGGAACCTCCTTTACGGAAGACACAATGTCTAGAGCTCTATTCTGTGTCAAATTTGAGGGGCGGTGCTGTAATCGTAGTGTTGACTCTCTCATACTAGGATTTTGTTAAAATCGCAGTAAAACCTTCTTATGGCGCCCGGCAGTGCCATGTACGTACGTCATACCAATTTAAATTAACATTTCGAGTATTTAGACAGCAGACACAGTATAGAGCTCAATATACAAGTCTTGGATAGACGTGATATAATGCAATCGTGCTCCATTCATTAGCATAGCACGCTCTATTTATTGCGTTAAGATGAGTACGGTATGAGTCGCACAGCGCCCGTACCTTTTCACACTATTATTTATTAGTTAAGTAATACAAAATTAGAATTACCCTACCGGTAATTTAGTAAGACTGGACTAAGATGTATCTACATCAGATGTCTCATGTGACTGATGTTGCTGAATTAATTAATTATGCATAATTTTATTTATATCAATGAAACATTAGCATCCAGGAATCGTCGTCAAAAACAATGATGCACGTTTATATTTACTACGGTAAACAAAGACGCAGTGAATTAGCGTATGTTTCACGTCATTCTCTTAAAATAGTTTTCATTCTGATTTGAAGATTGTAGTTTAGAATTTATATTTATGAGAAGTTATGCCTAATTAATCGTATAGAACTGATTTTAGTTATGCAAACATAGTTTTTTTCTGATTGATGTTTTTATTCTGAGTCGCGGGATGCCTGTGACACGGTACCTGTGATGTCGTGTTAGGTTTAGGGTTGCCACCAACCACTTCATGATTTAAGGGTACCTGGCATCAAAAATACGGGTTTAGTTATTTTTACGGGAGACAATTGAACAGCATTGTTTAATGACTATTTTTTGTTATTTTTTTAGTTTATATTAGTTGTTTGAAGAAACAGCTTTCGAAAGCTCTTCATATTGTGTAATAAATGTATAATAATCTTTACATTTTAACCTAAAGTTAGAGCTTTGTTTACCCCGTAAATGATTTAAAAAATATGGGTAACGGTACCCCCGTTACTCATATTTACCCGTAAAATGCGAGGCACCTAGCAAGCCTAGTAGGGTTTGGTTCTCGATTAGAATTTCGTCGTCTCATGTGCATAGTCACCATAGGTGAGTACCATAACAGGTTGATCAGTTTGACAACAACAATGACTCCTTCCGCTCCATCGACTCCTACGATTTATCTTTTATCGTCAGATTACAATAGGCGCGTAATGTTTAGTTGTAAGTATTTAACTTACAAGAAAAGCCCTGTTCATAAAACTAAAATGAATGAATAAATTATAAAACTTGTATTGTCTGCTTATTGGTATTTATAAAACTATTTTAGGTTCTTATTGGGTAAGTAAGTAGATTGTTGAGAACGTTTGAGTAGGTACGTACCAAATATCTCTAATTGCTTTCGAAATTATTTTCGCAGATGCAGACACTTCGAAGGAATTTTCTGATGTTACCTACCTCTATCTCGGAATGTACCCATCGTGTTACTGGCAAATCCTAATAACGTGCCAACTACTGCTATTCTAGTACTGCACGGTACTGTCTGGGCCGGAATGTAGATGAAAGCGATAAACCTAGAGGTCATTCACATCCCGCCATAGTAAGAAGCAGGAACACAATATGAAATGGAATCATCCATTATTTTTTGTTATATTATGCTAAAAAAGTACTGACAGTTCCTTAGATAAGCTCCTCCAAAGGCGGCAAGTACGTTGATTAAATTTTAATAAGCTCGGGTGAATGGCCACACCGATTAGGAATAGAACGCGGGGCAAGATCGTGACGTAATGCTGGTACTATCTACCTACCTACCTACAGTGCTAATAACTGGCTTTATAAGGACTGATGCGATGCCTACGTTGCACGGCTCCACATGCTTTTAATTTCAAAAGAAACCTATATAAGAGCAAATTGCATTCTTAGGATTTGTGCTTACTCGGTAATAGCATGTAATACTTAACCTCTGTACGTAGGAAGATATTCTTCCCAGGAAATACTATCAGTTATTACAATAAATTCCTATGTGCACCAAAAAATGGCACCAACGCGAGAAACCCAGTGTGACAGTGACAGGTGGGTTATGATTTTATGAATTATGATTTAAAAGACAAAGCTGATTTATTTGACGATAAATCTCGTCCAAGACAGATTTCAGCTTACAAAGCATTAGCAACATGTAAACATTACAGAACCAGTTCGCAGCTAATATTGCGCTTTATAAACATTTCATAACATTTGCAAGATAGCCAAATGCCATTTCCGTCTCAAAAATTCCTAAAGGCGTCATATATTTTTTTAAACATTCTTTTTTCTATAGAATGTAGGTAATGTAGGTAATATGTTTTAGACTTCCTCGTTGGTCCAGTGATCGCAAGCGCTACTGGTTACTGCTAAGCATGAGGTCAAGGTTTCGATTCTCGGGTTAGGCAAAGTTTAGGTTTTTCCATCTGGAATTTTTTCTTGAAATTCTCAGTAGCAGACCGGATTCTGGATTAGTGCCCGGTTGATGGCAAAAGGTTCGCCAGCCATTGCATGACACTTAAAAAATAACTGGCGAAATGTAGGTATAATATAGATGCAAATCTTTTTTTTTTTTTTTTGAGGATGGGAAATCATTAAATGACCCCTCTCGCTCTGGGTGGAGCGGAAGGGAGTGTCAGACTCTTACTGACTAAAACCCACCCGTGTTTCTTCCTTAGCCCTTTATGTACCGGGGCAGCGGTAACCGTTTCGGACGATCCCGCTACCCCGGCAGGCTTCGTCCCTGTCGGGCCCCGTCAACTATGCTGACATCTCTTTGAGGCTAGGTGCACCTCTGCCTAACTCTTTGGGGGATACAGGTGTGATGAGTTATGTTGTTTTTGTATATTGGTATACATTTTTACACGTCAAATGAGATCGGAGTATCTTACAAGCAGCATTCAAATGGACACCAGACAGGTCCTATACCTCAACACCGCCAAGGTTGTTTTAGTATTGTATAACAAAGTGTGACGAATAGTCTAGGTAAGATCAAGGTTAGATCCATTCTGTGACACTCGCGCTCGCGGTGGGTGACAATGACAAGCAGAGCGGAAAGCGGAACCCTGGTCAGATCGCCGCCTTCCGCATTTTTCCTCACAAGCCTATAAAGTTTCGATGACACTCGATATTATGTTCGCGGGATTTCACGTTGACTGACATGGCGAACAGGTGGATGGGCAACAATGTAATCAACTTTCCATTATTAATTTTAGATGCTTAAATTCTAACTCGCCACTTTATCACGAAGGTTAGTAGGAAACATTTCAAACTCAAACTCAACCATTTATTTCAGTTAAACCATTTATTGGCAGTTTTGAATTGTCAGAGTCGATCAGTTACTAAGAAAGTTAAAGGCAGGTACCTAGTTCGCATTCCAAAACGTAGATCTCTATGGAGAAGAATGGGCGGGAAACTCCAAGGACACTCTTTTAAATCCAGGTAAGTACTTAATGCAAAATCCTGGGTACATTTTAAAAGTTTAATACCAGAATCTGCACTACTTATGAGAAGAATCAATTAGGTACTTACTTGTCTAGACTACAGGAAAATTATATCCTGTAGCGGCTGTAGCTATATTTTATAGCCGTACTTTCTGTACCTACCTAAGTATGGTGAGTATGACTGGATAAAACTAAAATTAAGGAAGGATAATATCATTTAAAACAACAGCCAATGACAGCCATACCATACTTTGAATAGTATTTCCAGCCGAATACACAAAACCATACAAAACCGATTGCCTTTTTGGATCGGTTTCATATATTTCCTGCAGTGGTACTATAGTTCAATGACTGTTAGCGAAACGACATTCATAAAAACATACCCACACAATACACAAAACACACCTATTATGATTATGACATTCGCAAGACCCAAAGAAACAGTACCAATCCTTATATTAAAAACTGGAGCTCCCAATGTAACGCCCTCGGTTTTGTTCGATAGGTAGGCAGGTACCTGCGATTGGAAACAACAGAGCCATCATGACGTAAGCCACCTTGATTGCTTCAGGCAGTTTGAAAAGGGATGACGTCACCGGCTTCATAACGAAGCCTGACTGTGATTCCTCGTGACGTTTGTTTTGCAATGATTGCAAAATCACACCTAGGGTTTCTATTTTAATGTCGAAAAACTTACGTAGTACCTACACTAGGTACGTCGTAACCATGATGACGTTAACGTTTTGGACTTAATTAATCAACATGGGTTGCTCCATGTAAAATACTGGTATTCAGTTGTATCCGGTTATACTGTGGAAACGGACCCCAACCTAAGTAGATGGGAGGCAGAATATTTTTTTTGGGTGTGTTGATGATAGATTTTTCTTTATCTATGGTGTGGGTCAGCGATCCCTGTATTTATTGAACTTAATTACCACGTTAAATAAACGGTAACTATCGAACAATGGAACTGAAACATCTGAACTTGCTTTGACTACCTTTCGACCTACTTAAATGCTAGCTCTCATAGAGTTCATTATAATACTCCATCCTATCATTTTCCATGAGATGCACTTCATAATGAACAGATTCAACACTCATCACGTTTACCTAAAAAGACTACTACCACACCCAAGAAAATTGTTATTGAATGGTCCATGTGGAACACTACCAACCAAGACCACACAATGCTCGTGTTTTGACTGCCCGCCAATTAACGCAATTAATTATAATTATGTACATACGATGAAGCATTGCAGTATAACCGGTTATAAACTCCGACATAATATGTATGGTAGGTACTGCAGTTTTACACAATGAGTGAACTAAGTATGCAGTATCGCAAATATGTAGCAATGGACGAATACAAAATGTAGATGACTGTGTAATGATATTGATTTCTGTAAATTGTTTCAAAAAATCTTTTTACACGTCAAAGGGTTCTGTACCCAAAATCGTTAAAATTAACTCTTAAGATACACGCTAGGTATAGTATTTTTATCTCACGAAGCGACGCGTGCGTTGCTTGTAGTTAACAAGTATACAAACACGCTGTAATGTGTGTAAGCGAGATAATAGCGAAGTCGGAAGTGTGTGTGTGCATCTTTGTTATAATTATGTTGAAGCTACTCTTCTTCACGTACACATCCACAGCGTTTTTGTACACTTGGTTTACACAAATAAAGCGCGCGTAGGTTCGTGAGATAAAAATACTTTAACACAAGTAAAGCGCGCGTCGCTTCGTGAGATAAAAATACTGTATGCGATACGCGCTTCGATGATATACGCTACATGATACAAGCTACGGCAACCGCTACGCGCTACATTCTACGCACTACACGCTACGCGCCACAAGCTACGACAACCGGTACGCACCACATTCTACGCGCTATACGCTACGCGCCACTTTCTACGTGCTACAAGCTACGCGCTACTTTCTACGAGCTACAAGCTACGTGCTACACCCTACCGCGCTACGTGATACTTTCCTCGCGGTACACGATACGTGCTACTTTCTACGCTTTATAAGTTACACGCTACATGCTACGTGTTACTCTCTACGCGCTAACAAGCTACGCTCTACACGCTACTTGCTTCTTTCTACGCGCTACAAACTACGCGCTACGCGCTTCTTTCTACGCGCTACGAGCTGCGCGCTACAGGCTAAGTGCTACTTTCTACGCCCTATAAGCTACGTGCTACAAGCTACACGCTATGCGCAACAAGCGACAATCCTTGCGTTACACGATACGCGCTACGTTCCACGCGCTACGCTCTACGTGCAACATGCTACGCACTACACGCTACACGCTACTTTCTACGCACTATGAGCTACGCGCTACACCCTTCGTGCTACTTTCTACGCGCTGCAAGCTATGCGCTACACGCTACACGCCACAGTCTTTGTGCTACACGCTACATGCTACACGCTACGTCCTACTACTACGCCACGTTCTAATCGCTACGCGCTACACGCCACATTCTACGCACTTCACGCTACGCAGCAAACCCACGCGCTACACGCTACGGTTTTAGTCGTGCCGGTGTAACATATTGCCTTGATTGTTCCATTGCACCTATAATCTCAATCAACCGGCATCTCTTAACATTTTAATGGTTTGAAAAGTTCTAGGCAGCATCTTCAATACCTGAATCATTTTCTTAGCTTTCCAATAATTATAATCAAAAGACATACGTAGCAGAAACTTTTAGCAAAACATCACATGCCTATTGATCATGCCAAGTCAATATGTAATTAGTAGTTACCGAATTAAATAAAACTCAAACTTAGTTATTACCTACAAGATTCCTGTAAAATAAGCTGTAATACCTATGTATTTACACTTGTGATATGTATGTAAGTGTAACGCAGCTTGTATGTGCCTACTAAGTCTCGTATGTAATGGAGTGACATCATGGTTGGTTCATTGCTCACTAACGTCCATCACCGCATCACATGTAAATGAAATTGTTCCCCATGCTGTTACATTATTCCTATGATGTATCTGCGTCTGCTTGCAATCATTTCATGCTATGTTTACATTACATTACAATAAAAGCGCAATTTATTTTAGGTTTTGGCATTTTGCTATATAAGGAATGTACCTAAATACATAATACCTACGTAGGTAAATGTAAGCCCATTTTCCGCTTAGGAAAACAGGAAACACAGGTACAGATAATTGGGTATTTTCAGTCCGCGTCCGTGAGTATCTCAGTGAAACGATCGCTAAAACGTTTTAATCCCAATTTCTAGTTTGAGGGAAACCCGCTGTTTAGCCAAGTAGTCAGATGTGGGCTAATAAGTCCTACCTATAAGTTCAAAATTAGTTATAGGTATAGGTAGGTAATATTCTTCTTTCAGTTTCCAGTATTGGCACTTGCATACTTTTATTAAGCCAATTTAATAGGGCTTAAAATATTATACAAACCAGAGGAGTGCAGAAATTAAGGCCACGGAATATTAAGCATTCTAGGAAGTTGTTAGTTTATCCAACAGACTATCATCCCACCTAACGACTGGTTAAGTCACCCAGGAAACTTAAACGAGAGTAATGTTATAGTACCTACAGCGTGAGAATGGAGACATTTCCCGTTTTGTACGGCAATTTCAATAAAATATACGCCGACCTGAAAACACCTTACCTACTCACAGGAAAATGTTCGGGCATTGTTGTGTATCGCAGTCCGTCCTACCTACATACTTAGGTACATAGGCAACTTAGTAGGTAGGTACATAACTAACCTGTGTAACGCAAACTGCATGCAAACTTCTGTTCGTAATCGTTACCTACATAGTGCAGCATTGGCAAATGCTACGTTATAATTTTATCACGAACGACCTTCTTTTGAAACAAATCCAACCATATTTTTAATCAGAAAGGTTATTTTCTTCATATTGGTTTTTTGAATTTTGAATAAAAAAGTGTGATGTCTTTTCTCTTACCGAGATTTTTCATTTGAAGTTTTTTTTGGACACAGGACGGAAGTCTATGATATTATTTTTTTCCGCTTGACCATGTAATAATTTGCCACGATATTAAAAGTATCCATATAACGGTTTGAATGACCGAGTTCGTTGCTCGACTGGATCAAAGGGTATGTTTGCGTTCCTATTGATTATTCAAAAGTTCTGATCGTTTCCTAAATTTTTTTCCATTCTTTTCTTTGTAGGTAATAGGCAGTGTCCCCGGAATTAAACTAACTATACAGCATTTAAAACTTGTCTCGAGGCAAGTCAGGTTTCTTCATTCAGACTTGGTATGTAATTTAATTTTTCTTCATCTCTTTTATTATAAAAGATTCTGCCTGCGTTTCGGATTATCATTTTTCGTTGTTTTCTGTAGATTTGTCCGAAGACTGTAGGCGGACCTTGAATTCGCCCCACCGCTAGCCTGGGACCAGACGACTCAAGCTTCCTGTTGGGATTCGAACCCAACGCTGGTGGATTCTGATACCAGCCAGCGCGGAGCCTTCCGACTGCCAGCCTGGAGTCTAGGACCGGATTTGCGTATATTAGGGGTTAAAGTATGAAATTGCCGATTTGTACTGAAAAATTGAAATTCGTTTTTTTTTTATTTAACATATTTATTTAATCAAAATAATTACCAATATTATCTATACATTGCTGCCATCTAATAGGAAGGTCATTTATGCCTTTGCGATAGAACTCCCGTGATCTAGATTCGACAAACTGTGTGAAAACATTTTGTACTGCCTCCTGAGAAGAAAACTTTTTATCACGTAGAAAATTGTCCAAATCACGAAAAAAATGGTAGTCCGTTAGAGCAAGGTCTGGCGAATACGGAGGGTGAAGAATGTTTTCTAATTGCAGTTCCTTTAGAGTTAAAACGGTTTCTGGTGCTGTATGAGGTCTCGCGTTATCATGGAGCAATAATGGTGAAGATCGATTCATGAGTCGGGGCTGTTTCACTGCTAGTTTTGCTATCATTGTTCGGAGTTCGGCACAGTAGACATCTGCCGTTATTGCTTGACCAGATCGGAGAAAGCTATAGTGAATAACACCATGCTGAGACTACCAAACAGTTACCATTACCTTTTTATTGGTAAGCTTTGCTTTTCCATCACGAAAGCGTTTAAACCAAAATCGCACGGTGCGCTCATTAGCAGTCCCCTCTCCAAACGCAACATTGATATTGCGAGCTGTTTCTGCCGCGTTAGTTCCGCGTCGGAACTCGTATTCAAAATTAATTCGAATTTTCGAAGTATCCATCTTTCTTGTCTAAGCTGAATAAAAAAAACAACTGAAAGTCGATAATCGAATGTTGCACATTTTTTAAAAGAAGAACTTCATAGGTACCTCTACCTACCATGTGAAAAAAGTTTCACTCAAAAATATCAAACCATGAAGGTTCTATGTCCATTTGAAGTACCTATTACAATGAAACGGCAATTTCATACTATTATTTAGTTTTTTTATTTTTTTATTTTTAGTAGGTAGTTCATATTGTCTCATTTTATTTAAAACAGTCATTTAAATTGTTGCCTCGCTACCTGATTGACTTGGTGCGAAGTTACCCATTTAGGATTACCAGATATTTATTTATTGCGGGAGTTATAGGAACGTTTGCAAACGTATCGTGACCGACGCGTAATAGTGAAATTTATTATAGGGCTCTAACACCAATGACGTCGCGTCAGAGTTATAACTTAATACTTTGAAATATTAAGAACCGTGCGGTGTCCTTCATTAAATTTAGTTTACAATATTATTTATTTTACTAAATTAAACGTGTACAAGTGAAGATCTGTTTTTGTTTCGCTACAATAGGTACTGTAACAATTAATTCCTATGTATATATTATTGATCGAGGACACTAGTGGTGAACCAATAGTCATCGAAATGATCAAGTTGTAGTGTAACAGTATGTTTTTAATAATGCTGATGTTTAGGACGGTAAGGTTTTTCTATTGTTGTTCTAAATGAACAATACTTGTATTAATCACGGCCCAGGTAATATAGGTACACTAATATGAGCGAGGATAAATTGACTGCTTACATATTTGCACGCTCGTATAAATCATTTGACTTGGGTGTTGCCTTGACGGGCTGGTTATTTTTAGAAATTAACATCACTGCATCCAGTGCTACGGAAAGTCAGACAGAAATGAGAAATTGAAAGATTAAACATGATGCCACTGATCCGGACTCGACGGAGTCAATAGATAATACCGAATGTTTATTGCACCTACAAGTTAATCATCGATATTTTCAGGAGATCCACTTTGTTAAGTACCTAGGTACTTCATTAACATTAATGAAAATCTATATTATCTCAACTATACCGATCATCTGTTTACAAAATGTTATGTAGATACGTCATTACACGTCACACATTCGTGGTCAATTTTATTCACATTATGGCGTTTACGACTATCACGTCTCAGACAACAAAATAGGTATACCTATACCTAAGTAGGGAATTGTCCATTTTAACCTCTGCGCTGCCACCAACGACGCCGTGGAAGTGGCAAAATTTTGTGGGCCAACAAGGTCTCAAATACAGTCGTGCTAGCGACACGAAGAAGAACCGATTTCAAAAAGAAGGAGTCCTTAAATCGTTTTCACTTGACTACCCATAGATATTGTAGTCCACAAAAGCTAAAAATGTTTTGTTTCATATGGGAAGCGAACTAGCGAACTCGTGACCGATATAGAACTTGGCCAGAAGCCGTATCACTTAAACCACTGCGCCATCATGCCGTTTGGAGTGAAAAGCCAACGTTACCATTTACCTATCTAGGTACCATCATTTATCTGTTAAGTATTGTACTTTGTAGCCAATTTCAAAGGAAAACTTCTACCTAGGTCAATAAAAACTGTTACGAACAAATAATCTACATACACAAAACGTCACACGGTCACGTTTCTGAATAAAATAATTAACAATTTAATGCAGATTTCACGTGTCAGATTAGCCTACAAACTTATTTAAAAAAAAACGTTTTTCTGCCTGTTTGTGGAGCCATCATCAAAAAAAGTTAGCTAATGTTATAGGCATGTACGTACCTACATGCCTATAACATTATATACGTAAAGTCATGACTGTATTCTCCAAGGGGTAAGCAGAGGAGGGGGCGATCCCTGTTGCCATTGACATAGCGGCGGAGTGTGCCAGGAGAGTTGCCGCCTCAAAGGAAACAGTTCGGTATCCTCGTGCGATACGAATAGCTATTTTCCGCAGCAGGCCGTTGATTTTAGCCCTGCAGGGGGACCTACCCGACCTGAGATACGAAGTTGAACCAGGAGCTAGGTGGGAACATATTATTTGGTTCAAAGCATGATAATTATACCTCTATGATGTGCATGTTGACTTCCTGATCGGTATAGTACCTACCTACCATACAAAAAATGTCTCTCCGCATGCTCAGTCAATACCTTCCTTTTATGGTAAGATAAGTATGTTTATCTTAATAAAAAAATACATGAGTAAGTAATCCAATTTGCAAACACGCTGTTCGCAGGCCGGACAGAATTCCATATAAGGACAACGTGTTATCATAATGTAGGTGTCAAGCTTAGTTTAAACACCGCCTACACTAACCCAGCTGCTGTTTTATTCATTATCTTATCGTAGGGCAAAGTTAGCTGAAATTAGCTCAACTAAAATTAAATATATTCACGTTTTCAGGTCCTTCCAAGAACTCTAAATGCAAGGACTCAATTGTCTTAAAAAAAAGATAGGCACCTACATACCCAATGGAAATATTATGTTGCTTAGGTACATCAGCTGCTTAATATGATATGCGAGGTTTATGGAATAATTAAGTCTGTCAGTTATAGGTAGTATATTTATATATGTAGCTGCTGAATACCTAGCAGCTTCCTTGGTCCTAACTAAGTGTCTGTCATAGTAAGCTATGACAAATAGCAGTGGCTTGGCGAAAGTGAAGTAACAAAAGGGTAATCAGCAGTGTACCTACCTACACAATCATGCGTGCATTGCTCACATCTTCTGGTTACTGGAAACATTCACAAACTGGACATAATGGGGTTTATGCATAAAAATTACTTATAGTTAAGAGACAATTAAACGTCAAAAATGTATGGTTAAACAGTCGCTAATCCCTACTTAATTTTAAGTAACATCTATATAAAATAAAAAACCGGTCAAGTGAGTGTCGGGCCACGCGCAGTGTAGGGTTCCGTAGTTTTTATAACAGCCAAGTGCGGGTCGTATTCGCTGTCTGATAGTTTTGTACCATTTTTTTTTTTTTTTTGGTCTCGGGGGGAAAATCCTCATGGACATCCTCCGCCCTGGGGAAGGCAGAGGGGCATGCCGGACTCTTACCGGCTAAAAACCACCCCGGTGTTCCATCTCACACCTACGCCGGGGGTCGCGGGAATGTACGATCCTTCCGCAACCCCCGACTGATAGTTTTGTACCATGCTCTAACTAAAAGTCAAACATGACTACCTACCTAATTTGACTTCTTATACAAATCCTCACCTGATCCGACAATTTTGCACGGAAAGTTTTAATGTTTTTTTTGAGATTTGGATAAGACTTGTCATAGCCGGTGTAGCAACTGTTTTTTTTTTTACAAAACTTATTTAGGAATGAAACAATAGCGCGATACAACTGACGCTTAGCGCCATCTATCGACATTTCTATGGAGTTGTTCGAAATTTTCGAGTCTAATACAATTGGTCGACTATTACTCATAAACTTGTAAAGCCCACTTAAGTGTGATAGTTTTCCTTTAAACTTCGTTATATATAGGTACTACTGCCGTGACATTTGAATTTCTAACTACAACCGTTTAGTTGGTAGAGGGGGGGACACTTGAGTCATAACGAAAATTGGTACTTTAAAGCTTGATAAGTCACGGACAGTTTACTTAACCAAAAAACGGTCTTCCCAAACCCCTAATATTTTTGAAAGACCTATCGAACGATATCCCATACTATGGGAAGGACGAAAAAAAAAATATCATCCCCACTTTAGATGTAGGGGAGGTGTACCTACCCTAAATAATATATTTTTTTTAAATTTTATTTTACCTCTTTTTCGGCGTCATTAACTCTTATGTGTATACTACTCACATACAGAACTGTGTAACTCTTAGGTGTATACTCATGCCAAATTACAACTTTCTAGTACCAATAGTTTTTGAGCTAAACCGCGGACAGACAGGCAGACAGACAGACAGACGACATGGCGAAACTATAAGGGTTCCTTGTTGACTACGGAACCCTAAAAATGGATCTTCGAAATGTTTCCTATGCCCATAACTTTCGAACGACTGCACCAAATTGGATAATTCTTTTTTTCTGTTTGTTGTTGTCAGGACAAGGTTTGTATATACAATTGGACCCGGTAGGTGGCGCTGCTGTCGGTATATGATGACTCAACCGGGCAGGACGACGTCTGCCGGGTCCGCTAGGTTCTATCAATCAATCAGCGTTTTACTTATAGGAGTAGGGTAGGAGTAGTGTAGGAGTAGGTTAGGAGTAGGGTAGAAGTAGGGTAGGAGTAGTGTAGGAGTAGGGTAGGAGTAGTGTAGGAGTAGGGTAGGAGTAGGGTAGGGGTAGTGTAGGAGAAGGGTAGGAGTAGGGTAGGGGTAGGGTAGGGGGTAGAACACCACGCGAACGAAGTAGCGCCGGGCAGCTAGAAATAATTTATATGGCAAAACAACGTTTGCCGGGTCAGCTAGTTTATAAATAAAATTACAATACATTCCGTATTGTTGTGCCTCAGAAAAATAATAATCCCAGTCAACTGCCACGTATTTTGTGACCTTATTCTGACTGACAATGGCACCAGTTGCCATCATGATTGTTATTGTATGTGGAGGAAAACATTGTGGAAAAAATAATATCTATATAGGCACCTACTAATGACACCAGTAATACCCATTTATTCATTGTTTTAAATGAATAAAAAGCATTATACATTCCCATAGCCCTTTGGCACAATTTTTTACTAACTTCACAAAGGATATTAGCCTGTTGATACAATTACTTGTTGCATGTGATTATCGAAGTGTAATATTTTGCGCTGAAATTCCACTGACATACAACATCTGAAATCATGAAATTATTTTATGAATCACAGGCTCCTTATCTACATCTACAAAACTGATAAGCTTTAAGTAGGTATAAGCCTTTGATAAGACAACACACTAAGTACTGTATACTTGTCTAACAAGTGGCAAATCATACAATATTGAAGAAATACAAATATTTATTATTTCTTACAGAATACAAAACAACTAAGATTATGATATTACATATACTTTGCATACAACATCAAACTGGTTTACTGTCAAGACCCAATTAGTAACTGGACCTTGGATGCCGTCAATACAAGCGCAAAGTTGGTCCCAACTGCCGTTAAAATTAGTAATCTTTGAAAATGCATTACAAATATATTGATAAGACATAACTAAATTATATAATATGAACAATACCAACCGACAGAATGTGCTAATTACATATTAAAATAAATTAAAAACTAATTGGTTTTGTGCCTTAGCAATGTTTCACACTATGCATACTTTAAAATCCAATTCTGAACTTATAATGTAATTAATGATTAAACCAAATAGCAGCATAATGTGAAATAGTTTTGTAATAGTTTATACAAAGTGCGACAAAAACTGGCTCTGAATAACATACTTTATCTAAATTAATATAATATATTAATTTTGCAACAGGATTACACAGGGGCTTCCCTGATTAAGCAACAAGAACAATCACATTAAAGTTTGATTACACATTTAGTTTGTGCAGTTAAATATCAGTTCTTTGTGTCAACACCCAAATCAGCTGTTAAAGTGGGGTAGTTTGCAATATTATAATAATCTTTTATATTTAATACTACTTATCACAAAGTGATTCTGTACAAAAGTTGGCCACTTTATAAATTACATATTTAAAACGGATATATAGTAAAGTTTCCTATTATTCTCTTTTTAGAAGTATAACAATTTGTAAACAAGTCTTTTATGAGTGAATTAAATTCGCTTTAACAGTATATCAACAGTTAGGTACTTACTATTTTAATACAATTTATAGAAAAATATCAAAACATTTATCAAGGTGTAAATCTTATAATAGGAATATGATGTGTGCGTTGGTTAATCGTTTCAAATACAAAATATAGATTTCTTACATACTGTTCAGTCGCATTTTACCATAAAACTCGCGATTTTTAGTACAGAGCAGCATAAATAAGTATCCATATCAAAGGTTTACAAGTTTGCGTGATGACTATCGCCCTGTGGAAGGCGGCTCGGTGACAGGGGCAGGCTGGGGCGCGGGCGTGCTAGAATTACCGGACGTTGCCCACACAATGATTATGATAAGTAGAACTGCCCCAATAGCACCGATAATTAACATCATCTTCAGATTCTGCCACCAATACTTTCGTTTCAGTTTGCCAGCCTGCTGCTCGAACTGCGCTGCTCCATGCTGTAAAGCATCTGCACGATTGTCCAGTTCGGACAACTTTTGGTCCCTCTCCAAAACTTTCTCGACATTAACGCGCATAATGCCAACTACTTCATCGACTTTGGCTTGAGTCTGAGCCAAACGCTTATCGCTTACTCTAGGGCCTGAGCTTCCTCCTTGGTCTTCCATTTTGTCAGATTGTTTTAAACTTTGTACAAATTACACTGAAAAGTTTCACACTTCAATAACTATAGTGTATGCTATAAAAACTGAGTTTAGGATTCAGTTCAATAACGTAAATATGGCGAAGGCACGGAGAACAAAATTTTCGACTTGAATGACAGAAGAAAGAACAATCAGCGTGACACATTCATGACGTCATAGTATGATTACGTTTACAGATCAGATATCATATACTGACCAATCAGCCGCGTTCATGAATTTTATTTCCATTGTGATTGGTCCGACCTGTGCTGTATAACATGTTTACAAATTCTCTATGAATAATAAAATGGGTTTAGTTCCTAGAGTTGCTTGCATTATGGTTTAAAAATGTGGTTGAAGTGTTGCCATCAAATTAGAGCATACTATTTAATCACAATTTAATCCGCTGTTAACAGCGGCGGTGACGGACTATTGCTCTCAGTTGATCTTGACAGTAATCCTAACTATAATATTATACTTTCATCCATGCCAAGAGAGCCCTTGGATCAGAATGTTGGCCCACCAAGGGTAGGAAGTTACAAACGCTTATGCGTAGCTTGATCCTCTCTATGAAGTTATAGTAATAAGTTTATGTAGTCCTAATAAGCTTGATGTCGAAGTTCATGAGGAGTGTCATGCTGTTTGCCACCACGGCATACTAGTCGTAGTCGGTCTTACCCCCAAGGCGAGAATGAAGTCATGTCAAAGTATCGAGTCCGAAAACTTTAGTGACGACGGATGTATTGTGTGAGATATATATCTAATACTGAGATGACGGTTAGTAAAGCTTCTTTTGCAAATCCAAGTCCCCAAGAAATGTTACTTGTTTTGTATTGCACCTTGAAAATAATCTTATCTTTTGCCAGTTGCTAGTTAAAATAAGTGGAATATTAATTTAGTAATGCAACATTAGTTGTCGTGCTATAATTTTTTTTCTTGTGCTGTCAGTTCTTGTATCTTGGTGTAGAATTTTGTCGCCGGTATTTTAATTTTGTATTCTAGAGAAACAGTATAGAGAAAAGCCAAAATGGTAAGAAGTAATGTGTTATTTACGATAGTGTCAATAGTTTTTTAGTGTTTTAGGTAACGAAAATTTAAAAGAATAGTGAATAATCTAGAAATGTTCGAGCCGTTGTTCTTGTTGCACGTGTGTCTTGATCACATGAAATTATTGTGCAGGTGTCACTGAATCCCATCCGAATTTTGAAAAATGAAGCTGAAGAAGAAAAAGCCGAAGTGGCTCGTATGTCCAGCTTCATCGGTGCCATCGCCATTGGAGATTTGGTGAAAAGTACTTTGGGACCTAAGGGAATGGACAAAATTCTGGTTTCCTGTGGCAGAAATGCTGGCCAGGTAAATGTTTCTTATTCTTACATCATTAACAATAGTTAAATGAAATTGAAAAAAAGCTGGTTATGTGAGAGCTTTACGTTCTAATAAATTGGTTATATTTTGTAGGTTGAGGTTACAAATGACGGCGCTACTATTTTGAAAGCCATCGGTGTTGATAACCCGGCAGCAAAAATTTTGGTAGACATGTCAAAAGTACAAGATGAGGAAGTTGGAGATGGAACCACATCTGTAACTGTATTGGGTAGGTAACAAATTTTTGTTTCAGTATCCCTGCAGACAAAGGAAGGTTTTCTTAAACATAGCATAAAAGTTGTTTCTACAGATGCCTGTTACAACCATCATTACCTGACTTTGTCAAATATTACCCAATGACACTTCATTCACTTCGGTAATATTTGACAAAAAGTCAGGTAATGATACACTTATCATGAGAGCATAGTATCATGTTTCTTTAATTCAGGATATTTTTTTGTTTTTTTTTGTATTGTTATTTGTTTCTATGATTATTTAATTATATATAGTTTGCGAGTTATTCAGTGTAAGATGTTGTGTGTACCATTTAACATTTTATATAAAAAAAATTACATCCATTTTAGCCGCTGAACTGCTTCGTGAAGCTGAAAAGCTTATTGAACAGAAGCTGCACCCGCAGACAATCATTGCTGGATGGCGTATAGCTGTAGATGCTGCTAAAAAAGCTCTCTCCGATTCTAGCTTTGACCATGAGAAGAATTTGAATGAGGCTGCTCTCCGTGAGGACCTGGAGAACATTGCGCGCACAACATTGAGCTCTAAAATTCTTTCTAACCACAAAGAGTGAGTAAATTATGCAACAGAGTAAAATGATTATAAAATAAAAAAGTCTTATAAAAGCCGACATTGAAGGTCATAAACCATGTTTTATTTTACAAAGAAATTTATAATTTCAGACACTTCACAAAGTTGGCTGTGGATGCAGTGCTCCGTCTCAAAGGCTCTGGCAACCTGAAGTCTATCCAGATTATCAAGATCTCTGGTGGTCTGCTAGAGGAATCTTTCCTGGATGAAGGTTTCCTCTTAAATAAGAAGGTACAATTAGTCCTAATACCTTATTTCATTGTCTGATAAACTTCATGACGCATAATCAGCCTACAGCAGTTCAATGCTGCATGCTATTCAGTTCTCGGCAACTCTCATCCAGCTGTTACCAGCCTGGAGATTCGCAGTGTCCACTCAAGAACACGTCTGCCCTCTGTGAGCTGTGTAGACAATTTTGGTTCTCTGCTGGATCTCCTGGTCACCGGATTCTATCCCTCGAGCCCTCGAGAGATTCCAAGAATAGCCTGTTCCATAGCTTGCTAAGCGATCTTGGTGTTCTGTGTGTCCACATTTCCGCTACGTAAGTCAACACACAGGATGCGCTGAATGAAGACTTTAGGCCCTGTGGAATACGCACCGAGAAGACTTGACGAAGATTCCCAAATACTACCCACTCCAGTTGAATTCTTCTATTAGCTTTATGAAACACAAGATTTAAAAAAAAAAAAACCACCATTTACCACCACCGCCATTCATGTGTATTGTGTGTAATTTGGTTGATAATGGACGATTTTAAAGTTTCTTTCATCTATTACATTACATTTGACCTAGACATCTGAATACTTGATCAATGATAATATTTACTTATCAGGTGGGAGTGCATCAACCCAAGCGCATTGAGAATGCCAGCATCCTGATTGCCAACACACCCATGGACACAGACAAGATCAAAGTTTTCGGATCCACCATCAAAGTGGACTCTATGTCCAAGATCGCAGAACTGGAAGTTGCTGAGAAGGAAAAGATGAAGGACAAAGTCAACAAGATCTTGGCTCATAAATGCAATGTCTTTATCAACAGGTAAATAGTGATACTTATAGTCTTTACAGTTACTCAAATGGGAACCTGCATCAGGCACTAATTGTCTGGCATTTTTACTGAACTGGGCCTTTTTGGTGCAGCTATGAGCCACACTTTCCTGCTAATTTCTTCCATCGGACTTTTCACTTTTTATTTGTTTTTATCTGATGTATTTATCTGGTGTATTGTGTGTAATTTAGTCTGTGCTAAATGAATGTATTTTCTTTCTTCTAAATACTAGCATTAGCATTTATATCTAAGCCTACAAACATTACTAGAAACAATGATATGTCGATATTTTCAACGAATATGTTGTGACTCACGCGAAAGCGACGCGTTTTATTGTCTCGGTATCAACTTAATAAAGGAACAGCCTTTGTCCTGTTCTTGCTGGACACCAAACAGTATGAAACAGATAAAGTCACAGTATGGCAACATGAAGCGGTCACAACAGTGCAGCAGTACAGTATATCAATCGTTTTTTTTTTTTCCTCTCTCTCGACAGCATGTAAAAAATAATGTCTTTTTTTCCATTTTTTTTTCTATATAATCTAGTCGTTTCTGGTCGTAGAAAGTCACAGTTTTAACCTCACCTAACCTAACCATTTTTTTTTTAAATTAACCTCGTCTATCTAGTTTAGAGCAAGCCGGAGACATAACTTAATATAATACTTTATTTGGTAATAAATCTACATTTTATGGCAATCATAGTGGTTTATTTAGGCAGAAATTGCGCATTAATTTCTTCGCTAAGATTTAGTGATCATTTACTACATTTGGTGTTCGAATACAATTTTAAGTGCAAGAACTAAGGGTATCCAAGCATTTTATGGTGGTCATTATATTTAACCCCAATTTTCTTCACCAGGCAACTTATCTACAACTACCCTGAGCAGCTGTTCGCTGACGCCGGCGTCATGGCGATCGAGCACGCTGATTTCGACGGTATTGAGCGACTGGCCCTCGTGACCGGAGGTGAAATCGCATCCACATTCGACTCACCAGACAGAGTCAAGCTGGGACACTGCAAAGTTATTGAACAGGTAATATTTTTGTTTGTATGCAATTGGGTTCTTGCAAAAAAAGTACTTCCTGGTTATTCTGTTATTTGTTGTAATCTTGACGACAGATATTAATGGACGAATCATGAAGTCAGATATTATTGCCGAGCTGTAATATATTAGCTTTTGCCCGCGACTTCGCCTGCGTGAAGGTCGTAAATTATCTCACGGGAACTTACCACTGGGATAAAAAGTATTCAAGTATTTTTGACGTTCAAAAGTGCCTTTTATGTGCCTATTTAAAATAAATTATTTGACTTTGACTTCAAAACACAGGCCATGACCAACAGCACGAAACGTAGGGTCAGGTAGACAGACATGTGTTGCAATATGTCGATGAGTATTCAGACTTGGGCCCGATAGTGTCTTAGAATAGACAAGACAAGGAAGTCGAAAGACGACTCCAAAATGCTCGGAAGGCCTACTGGTCCCTTAAAGAACATATGAAATGTAATCTTCCTTACAACACTTAAAAAGAAACTCATCAGCATGTGCACCCTGGCCGTCCTAACCTATGGTGCACAAAGTTGGTCACTTACTAAACAACAGAAGTCCTACTCAAGATTTGCCAACAGGCAATGAAGCGCAGCATAATAAGTGTCAAGCGCAGAAACTGAGTCAGAAACACCACGCTGCGCTTCATAACTCAAGTAGCGGATGTTGGAGAAAAAATAGCCAGGCTAAAGTGCGCGTGGACGTTGCGCGAATGCACCCGGAGAGATGGGCAAAAATCGTCACTCACTGGACGCCTGAAGGAGGATATCGCCGTCGAGGTAGACCACGGCGAAGGTGGTTGACGATCTAACGAGGTGCAACATGTTCAGAGATTGCTCAAGACAGGGAGGTTTGGAAGGAAAAAGGGGAGGCCTTTGCCCAGCAGTCCCACTGCAACACAATATAGGCAAACGAAAAAAAAAATGCCCAAGCCTTTTTGTATGCTGTTGGTTTCGAAATGCAGGCCATGATAGTATTTTTTAGAAATCCAATGGTTAATTTCGTTTAGCAGCATAGCTACCATTTGATTTAAAATTCACCTTGTATTTACAAGAAAAGATTAGTTATATGAAACAGAAATGTGTACACCTGGAAGATTCCCAAAACCTTGCTTTTAAGAAGGAAACGTTATAAGTAGCTGGGTTTTGCCCGCCGCTTTGCACACCTGGAGGTCGGAAATTATCCCACGGGAATGTACTACCTGGATAAAAAATTTAAGTCCTAACCCAGGTCATGGTCTATCTGTGCGCCAATTTTCATCTAATTCCGATCCACTAAGGCGTGAAAAGGTAACTGACAGACGAGAGTTACTTTCGCATTAATAATAATAATTATTGCCTTATTTCAGGTGTTGATTGGTGACGAGTGCCTCATCCGTTTCTCTGGCGTGGAACTCGGCTCAGCCTGCACAGTCGTCATCCGCGGCGCCACGCAGCAGGTCATCGACGAGGCCGAGCGCTCCCTGCATGATGCGCTCTGCGTACTCGCCGCTACCGTCAAGGAACCCAAAATTATTTTTGGTGGAGGTGAGCATTGGAATTCATATTCACTGTTTAATTATAATTATGCATTGATTTTATTACTTTTTGTATGGGACAAGTTAATGTAAGGCTCGACTTGTAATAGGTTCCGTGATGGGCGTTGTTTATGGAGACAAGATCACCATCAAATTTGCGCAACTTTTTTTTTTTTTTGAGGATGGGAAATCATCAAATGACCCCTCCCGCTCTGGGTGGAGCAGAAGGGAGTGTCAGACTCTTACTGACTAAAACCCACCCGTGTTCCTTCCTTAGCCCTTTATGTACCAGGGCAGCGGTAACCCTTTCGGACGATCCCGCTACCCCGGCAGGCTTCGGCCCTGTCGGGCCCCGTCAACTATGCTGACATCTCTTTGAGGCGCACGTGGAACACATACGCGCCGTCCGGCACGGGCCTGGTCCTGATCGGACGGAGAGCTACCCATTGCTCTCCGCCCGCAGGCCCGCGCCTACGGTGGCCGGGAGTCGTCACGCGGCTCCCGACGCCCGGAGCGTCTCCCTCGGCGGTTGAGGCGTGAGGATCTCTCCCTCGCCCATCCCGCCACCTCCTTCGCTAGCATGACTGTTTCGCAGAAGGAGGTGACCGCCTCCCACTCCCTCTCGCCCCAGACCATGGCTTGCACCAGGGCCGGACGCGAGAGGTCGCCGCCGCTGCCGATCGCCTCTACGAGGACACGGCGGTGCTCTGCCCAAGCGGGGCAGACCTCCACCGTATGCTCCACCGTGTCCTCTGGGAAATTTGCGCAACTTAATGTTGAATTGTGTTGTTTCTGTAATCAATTTATATTTATGAATGTCTCCGAATCCAGCATAAGCATGCGATAGTTTAGTAATAGTAAACACAAGCCATTCAGAATATTACAATTTTGCTGGTAAGAAGGGTTTGGCGAATAGTTCCCGAGTAACTTTTGAAAATAATTTAATGTTTCTGATACAAAACCATACGCCCATCTCTTAGGTGCCAGCGAGATGCTGATGGCCGAGGCCGTGTCCCGCGTGGCCGCGCGCACGGCCGGCAAGGAGGCCGCGGCCGCCGAGGCCTTCGCCGTCGCCCTGCGCCGCCTGCCCTCCGCCGTGGCCGACAACGCGGGCTACGACTCTGCTGACCTCATCTCACACCTGCGCGCGCATCACGCTCAGGGAGAGATCACTATGGGACTTGGTGAGTTGCTATATGTGTATTGTTTGTGACTAAATTATTTAACCGAGAAGCTGGTTCAGTCACGATTATAAATACCTTTCACTTCCACAACATTCAAAAAGGATTTTCTAGTGAAGTAACAATTGCAACTTTGTGAAAAGACCTATTTCATAACAATACAATTTCATTCAATGCCTTACGAGAAAATCGCTTTTAAATCTTGCTAACTGATTAAGTATTTATTATGTAATCCTTGAAACTGTACCTTTACCTACTATGTTTTAGTGTTGTGTATATTCCATACATAGCTTATGAAAATATTTCGGTCACCTATAAACGAAGAGTACTGAACGATAAGTAAATAAAGACTTGTTAACTTCAATTTATGTCGGAATACAATTCGGTTGAGAAAATTGCTTCTGGACTATAAACAACTGTTATCTTGAACTTCGAATAAATGAGTACAATTTGTGAAACACATTTCAATGTACAAATAACCATTTTCGTTCACAGACATGGTGAAGGGCCGCGTAGGTGACATGAAGAAGATGGGTATCACTGAGTCTTACGTGGTGAAGCGCCAGGTGCTGCTATCTGCCGCCGAGGCCGCTGAGATGATCCTCCGCGTTGACAACATTCTCAAGGCGGCGCCACGTCGTCGCGGACCCGACCGTCGCCCTTGCTAGAACATTCATACTCAACCACGAACATAAGTGGTAGTGGGTGACCTACCATCCAACACTGATTAGTTGCAAATGAAATGTGTCTCAGATTTTACATATATTTTGTACAAAACTATCAGATAGTTTAACTGGAGCTACGTTATATTATTACGATAGTTAGATTTCCAGTGACTCAACCGGATTGACCACTTCTGTTTATTTTTATTGTATTAATATTGCACTTGCTAACAGTGCAGTGTCAGAATGCTTTTATGTCTGTACCAACTTATAAAATAACTTTAAGTTTAGCTTTACCAGTTTAGCCTTATTAGTCACAGAAGAGTGCATTTTGATAACAAAATCTCTTTGTGACTACACAAAGTTCTACTTAATAACTAAAAATGAAAACATACCGGACTTTCTATGTATGTTATAAATAAGTATTTTGAGTTACAAATGTGGAATTCTATGAATGACACGGTCACATTAATTTGATTTTCAATGTATAATGCCTCCCTTCTAGTTATCCTAGAAACATTGAGCTGCGCTAGTTTCATTTACTTATAGCTTTTAGTTAAATTGGCCTTTAATGCCTTGGTATTAACTATTTAATTAATAAAATTTTAACAAACTGATTTTTGTTTTCCATTTTATAATGTTCTAGCGACCCGCCCCCCCCTGCTTCGCGCGGTTTTGTCTTGATAAGAATCTAAGATTTCTTTGTTTGACAATTTAATGTAAAATGTAAACCTTCCGGAATACATTTTCTATATGTATTCCGGAAGGCTGATAGATTTTCATATTTATTCAATTGGACGTGTAATTTCTGAGATGCCTGCGTGTCACGTCTGTGTCACGCGTAACGCAGACACATGCAGACACTGCATGCCTTACGAGTTCGCATAGGTCGCCGTTACCACGTCATCAGTATTAGGTAAGTCTGCAGAAAAGATTGAGTAGAGTATGGGCTCAAGCACATAGCCTTGTGGGACTGTGGCCTTAATTTCATTAAGATTAGACAGTTTTCTTGATTTTTTTTGGTTTAGACCAAAGAAAAAGAGAACTAAGGGAGGGGGGGCTGATTTTTCAATCGACAGATAATTTTTATTCGTGGAATAAAATTGACGTCTGACAGAATTTGTATCGAAGAACTGTTAAAAATTCAAAATTATTCCTCGGATAAAATTATCTGGCGTTGGAAAAATGAGCCCTAAGTAAGATTTTTATATCATGTAAAAAGAGTTGGGTAGATGAGATTTAATTTTATACAAAAGTCTCTTGTGCCAGACCCTGTCGAATGTCTGTTGGATATCCAGGAACACCGTGTAACAGTATTGTATATTTTCCATGGAACTGTTTATGAATAACATTAATGTCATGACGGTACCTTGTCACTACATCTATGAAAACGTCATGTACGTAAGAAAAATCTACATCTTTTAAGTGAAGGATATCTATAATTATAGTAATACTAGCTGCGCTCTGCGGTTTCACCCGCATAAGGGTCGGTCCTGTGGGAATATCGGTATAAAAAGTATCCTATGTGTTTATCCAGTGTGTCAGCTACGTCCATACCAAATTTTATCAAAATTGGTCCAGCCATTTGAGCGTGAAGAAGTAACAAACACAAACACACACACTCACAAACTTTCAACTTTATAATATTAGTGTGTACTTTATAATACTAGAAATAGGGATCTATTAGTTCAACCAGGTTTCAGACTGGCTAAAGTAGACTCGCCTTTCATGGAGTAAGAGCAGTGGTCGTATTCCCGAGCATAAATATATTACTATGGACGGTATGGACCGGCCGGCAATAATATCCAATTTCATTCTCATTTCATATATGACGACAAATATTATGTGTTAAATTGTGGACGGCAAAAATCACGAAAAAAATTAAAAGTTCTTCATAGTACCTACGGCGCGGGGATTTGCATTGCATGTGTCTGTCTGCCCAACACACATAGGCAAATTCGGTTGCGTGCAGTGCGCGCTACAAAAACAACACTTAAAGCCATCATCAGATTCATCATCAGCAGCCTATTGCATTTCACTACTGGACACAGGCCTCTCCGATCGCGTCATATAATAACTCCATCATCCTTATTTTCGGTGACGCGCAGGGTTGGATTTAGAGACCCAGGGCCCCTAGACACTTGACAGTTTAGGCTTTTTTTTTCGCATATATGGTGCCGGCTGTGATTGAACGGTGATCTTTCAAAGAGAACTTTGGTAGGTTATGTTTCTTTTGACTATTCGAACGGTAGTTAATAGGAGTTACTTTGTAGGCTTATCCAGAAAAGATTTCTTTTTTTTTTTCCTGTCTATAGTGGTAAGTGTAAGTACCATGATGTCAGCGCGGGGCCTGTAGCATCAGCTATCCAGCCCATCCGCCTGCCGTCCGGTAGGCAAGCTACCTGATCGAGCTTTGGAACTGGTTGGGGCCATGACCATGTGTAGCATCAAAATTGAGGATACGATTCCAAAAAACAGAAAGGTAGTTAGTAAAAAATACGCCTGTCTGGGTTCGAACCTATGACGTACAACTTCCGTTTGTGGCATGCGTAGATGCTTCACCGTTAACCTTTTTATGGTGCATAGCAGCCCATCTTTGACAACTGGAAAAATAACCATTAAGTAAGTAATTTCAAAATGAAAATAGCAATTTCAAAATTAAAAAGGGCCACGTGGGTTTCACAGAAGTTATAAACGTCGAATGCATTATAGATTTAAATCCGTTTAACTAATATTACGGCCTACTTAGCTGTGTGTTCAGCTGAAACCAATTTGTTACATAGTTGACATGCGATGCTCGAACGGTAATATCTAAGCACCATAGAGGTTTTGAATAACTTACCAGTAATTTTAGAGAAAATCAATGCAACGGCTACTACCTATTGAGTACCTACCTGTTTAAGGTAGATGCTCCAAGGTAGCCCGCGAAATTCAAATTTTCTTACGTTTTTTGTAATTTGCTGGTCAGTACTAAGTTGTACGTTGATTAAAATATGATTCGCGGCCGTAACAAATATGTACAGAATTATAATCATTAATGTCATCAACACAACTCTCTAAGATCAAGTAATCCTACTGAATGACTATTTCATGAAATCCAACAACCCAATTTTCATTTAAAATTGCTTAGCTCGGTCGGTAGTATGATTGATTACTTACAGTAATTCTTCGCAAACGAAATCATGTTTCAATATCCCTATCGAATACCGTCTCTGATTGAATATCTATTTTCTATTTACTACTTTTAAACTTCCTTACAAACGAAATGAAATTCTTTTTCGCGAGAAATCTTGGCTATCTGACCTGGGACAGTAATGGAATTTTCCTTTATTATTTGATTTACCTGCTCCTTCAATTTTATGTCGGTGCAATAGTGTTATCCTCTGTACTGAACCTATACCTTTTTATATTACAGGCGATCAAAAGAATTATATAGGTCCCATAACATGTATGTAGATAGGTTATATGAAATAGGAAATATATTTTGGCTACCTACTCAGAGATACCTACCGACAGCAATGTCATTGTAGAGCTTGAAGTAGGTATTACGAATTTTATTTAATTATTTGCTAACATGTAAAACATTGGTTAGTAGGTACCTATGCATTAAAATTTCATGACACAGAAAAACATATAGATTAGGTAGATTTTCAGAAGTTTTCAGTCTTTATTAAACATTTTCGTATCTACGTACTTACTTTATCTTGATTGCATCTGTTGAATAAAACTTGTTGGCATTTACGAGTCTATTAAAGTTGTGACTTTACACCGTTCTATTTCCACTTGTGTAGAAATAGACACCGAAATAATAATTTTGCCGCATTCGAATTGTTTCTGAACATGCGATTGTAGTTTATGGAAAAGCCAATTCAAATATTGCTATAATTATGAGCCATTTCGTTTCCAAACAAACTAATAAAGCTCACGGATCCCTGCATTACAAGAAGGCTTTTAATTTTATATAGGTTGGTATAATTAGTTATGTTAATTTACTATTTACTTATCTATATACCTATACATATATTAAAATCGTAGCGAACTAATAATTGTACCTACATGGATTTTTGAGATGGAGCTACAGGTAGGTACCTTAACCTTTGTTGCTATAAGAAAAAAACTTTCCTGTCCTACACGGAGAACTTTTACAAAAATGTGGCTGTTATTTTAAGTAAATTGTACCGTTTTACGACTTTCACGCGGACGAAGTCGCGGACAGAAGATAGTTCACACTAAAGTTGTTCGTCGTTTGCGTATGCTTAGCTTCACATGGCGGCAGTTACATTCACTAGTAGTGATGAAGAGAAATTCTCCTAAACTTAAGACCCTCTGACAGAGATCTTATTCGAGCACATAAACAGGATTGCTTACAAATTGACTCTGAAAACGGCAAACATAAATAGTACCCTTCCCTGCTGTTACAAATTTTTCTGGAGCAAATCGGTGTGAGCGCGACGCGAAACTGACAGCTCGTTCATTTTTAACTCTCGCCCCTGCTTCACGTCGCAGACGACAATTTGGATAAATGGTACATCCGCCGCCGACCGAGTAAATTATTCAGGCTCCTCCTAGCTTCGCTTCTTCACATGACAAGGAGAGGATTGCACAATAAAGTGGAATATTTAGAGAGTAATCACGTACGCAACATAGGAACTTAGAGTGGCTCCGTCCCTATCTGTCGCCTGCTCTACAATGGCATTCCTATTCGCCTCATAACACCATGCATATTGCCGACACAAATATTCATAAGCGCGAGGTTGCAAGAAAATTAGATGTGTCGAATTGCACGGTTTGTTTTTTTCGGCAAACGTTTTGCTTCCAGTTTTCTTGAAAAGACAGTCAATTTAAGACAACGTCCACTTTGCATTTGAATGGAGCAAGGTTCGTCCAAACAATAGTTGCCTAAATAAGTTCAATGGCATTTCATTAAAAGGCAGACGTTGAAAAACAAGGCATCCGAATGAATAATGTTAACTAATGACGAATGTTTGCAGTTGTTGAAATGTTCGCGAATGCCACACAAGTCGCTCGGCAAAAAATAAACTGCAATGTAATTGCGGCCCGGAGTGAAGTTATAAGCCTCTCCCCACTTCGGACAGAAAAATATATTTCATGAGAGCGATAATTAAATATTAAAAACTTCGGCCTCATATATCATTGTTGTTAATTGAATGGATGTGTATTCACGCACGTTGTCCCTGAAGGGTAAGTATACAACCATACATGGTAGGTGCTATCTTTTATTACAGGAATAAACGTATATTTAAGTACATTTCTGTATGGTTCGAATTCTGAAAAATATTTGGCTGAAAATTCGATAAGGACAAAATTATTATGCTTTAAATGGAAGTTTATCTATGTGCATTAGTCTCAGTTCACAGCACCCACCTGCCTGCTATAGGTACGCGTATAGAATTCTGAAAAGTTTTCAAAGCATAGGTTGATGATGACCGCTAAAAATCCGATTTGGTTCATGAAACCGTTTTATTGGTAAAAACTGTTCAGAAGAGGACTGCATAGACACGATCGGTCAATCATTAGTAGATAGGTACTCATTGGTTGACACTTGACTGATGATTAGTCAGACAATGATTGTGAACTAATCTCACTTTCTGCAAGTTTCTATTTGTTCTTATACATTAACTTAAGAATTTATAACAGCAGTTCCACATGATTCGTTAAAAAAAAAATTAAATTAAAAATTTAAAAAACCCCCGACAACGCGAAACCCTATTAAAAGAAAAAATTAACCTTGGAATTATGACCCTACGTAAGTACGTATGAAATTTTTTGATTAAATATTGTCCCGTCGTCGGGGGACCGCTCTAATTATTAGCTAAACGTTCTGTTAAAGTTTAAAATAGTTGCGGTCCCCCGACAGGACAATATTTAATCAAAAAATTTCATACGTACATACGTAGGGTCATAATTTCAAGGTAATTTTTTTCTTTTTATAGGGTTTCGCGTTGTCGGGGGTATTTTAAATTTTAAATTTATTTTTTTATTTCATGCTTTTTGTAGGGACTCCTTGTTATTATTTTCTTGCGTTTTATTTTCTTTCCTTTTAGTTCATTTCTTTTATTTTCTTGCGTTTTAAGATTCAGGTAATTTGGTATTTAATCAGGTTTTTTGTAATTCGCCATTTTGTGGTAGTGGCCATCTTGGATTTGAAATTTGTCATAGTGTATAGTATTCTACTAGTCAAGCCCTTTCATTTGATAACCATTAAGAGGGAGTTGTGAAAAAAAAATGTAATTCGCCATTTTGTGGCGGCGGCCATCTTGGATTTGAAATTTATCATAGTGTATAGTATTCTACTTGTCAAGCCCTTTCATTTGATACCCATATTGAGGGAGTTGTGAAAAAATATGTAATGCGCCATTTTGTGGCGGCGGCCATCTTGGACCGATTTCATCAAACATAGCCTAGAACACTCCCGACAAATTCACCTTTCAAACACAAAAAACAATATTAAAATCGGTTCATCCGTTCGGGAGCTACGATGCCACAGACAGACATACCTACACACACACACACAGACACGTCAAACATATAACACCCCGTCGTTTTTGCGTCGGGGGTTAATAAACAAAATCTTTAATCCTTTTAATTATCCCAACATTCTAAAACTCTGAGCCATTGTCGAAACTAAACGATTTTCGATCGCCCCTCGCACCGGTGCCCAAAATGTAGATACCGCTTAATAATCAGCTTACGTCATAAGCCAAAATGAACGCAAAGATTAAGCCTTAATAGGATGATAACTATCTAAATTAAAGTTAAATCCAATAACCCCATTCATCAGGTAGCAGTTAAGTAATTCAGCCCCAGTTGGGGTGAGTTACAAGTTTTGTTAGAACAGTTTCCTTTCCTTCTCGTTTATCTTTCTTAAACACTGGAATTGGCCCGGGATTCGGGGGATAATTACGTTGCCTATTTAGTTGGTAAATAACATACTACCTTATTTTTCTTTTTGCTTTTGCTTTTTCTGTTCATCTGTTTGTATGGCGGCTTTGTGTTATTTCGTGGTGGAAATGATAGCTTATTTGACTTCTAAGTTAATGGATACACACACAACTACAATACGCAGGTTGATTGCTGAACCAAGGCCTTGATTTTAATGTGCCATTATATTGTTTCCCTTGAGTTTCTATACATACTAAATCTTGTTGCTCCTTGAAATTCTGTTCTCGTGACTGCTCAGCGAAGTTCTGTAAATTCGATAACGTTTCAGTTCGCTGTTACGGCTCTGTTCTGTAATTTTTCTAAGCCATTAATTTTACGGCTTTGTTTTATTTTGGGTGGCGTAAGTAAGTATTTGCGTTGAGGTGTTTACAGAACTTTGGTGAAAACGGGCATTAAAAATTGATTTTCGGAAACTTCTCTTTTAGATTGTAAGCATCCTAGGGCCCACCACATTATCTATCACATTATTTTGCCAGAACATTATTTAAGAAAAATCCAAAGTATGTAATGTAAGTAAGTATAAGTAAATAAGTATAATATAAGTACCTAATGTCTTGTGGTCAAGAATTGAATATAAGACGTAGCAGATGTAAAGTATGTTTCGATAAGATAAATCGAGAGAAAAAGATAATTTAAACTGGAAACAGAGATAACAATTCTTTATCAATCAGCATTATCATATCATGAGACCAAACGTACCTATTACGTATTCAAAATTCACAGACCGATTACGAGCGCCTCGTGAATTATCCCAGCGCCATGTTTAACTGAGACACACAACGCAAGAGCCGAATACGCAACAACCAAGGAAATATAGCACCATCGATATTCTGATTAGTGCGAGTAAGCTCTAATTGGCCCAGTTTGGGTGAGCACACATCGTGCCACTAAAATAGAGATTTGTGCAGGATTAATCCCTGTTGATACCACGGAATCCCACCGAAATGTATACCTTTACATAAATGGGTCAATGGCGCTGGCTCCGCTGTTGTCTGCCTTAGGGACCGTGCACATGCCAACGTTTTAATGCAACAGCGAACGAACTGTTGCATGCGAGCTGCTACTAAGTAGATAATGAATTTTAAGTAAGGCTGGTTATTGCATTGGGCAGAAGAGAGTTCGTAAAACTAAAGTGGGATTTCATGGCTCTTTTTGCTGGCTGAAAGATCTTCAGCGACTTCAATATTGTAAAAGTGCTGTAACGCTTATACTTTAATGTTTCATTCTTGTTATAGCTACAATATGTTCAGAGCGTAGTTTGGTGCCCAATTAGGTTAACAATTTCCTTTCCAGACCAAGGCTTATTGTAACATTCGTAACGATTGCCTCTTTTAGTATATCCTCGTAGAACGCACCAACCTAATTCTTGCCTTACAGCAATCAGTACAACTAACTATTTCAATTTCAAGTTACAAAGGTTAGATGGCGCACGTACCAGGTCGCGCTCTCGACGCACTGAAGTCAGCAGTTGGGACTTGGGTGTGGGAACTCCAGTGATGCGCCAGAATAACTCGGCTAAGTAATATTGTTTTAGTTGGTAAGTAGTGCGCAGCGAGACCTCTGGCAGACAGTTTTGGCAGCTGTTCTGCACATGATGTATGTTAATGTCACGTAAGAGATTATTTCTTGGCATTGAAACATGGTGCCTGCGCATACAATTGTTTGCTCTCCTATTTTGCATTCGACGAATTCTTGTATTATACTCGTACGTCGGCTAGTGCGGAATAAGTGACTATAACGGTTTTATTGTCCTTTTGTGTGAGAATAGAATTGAAATAGATGGGGGAAATATACAGATGAGGCTTGTTTTATAAACAGAATAGAGTAAGAAGCCAGTTCTATAGATTTAAGTCTCAAAATCAGCAAATAACGTTCCCACTACTGGGATACAGGCCTCCTTATGTGAGAGGGGCTTGTATACCAACATCCCTGTGTCCTGTAGACCTTGCCAGTTAAAATAAATTTAGCTTTAAGGAAACAGGATAACGCTTTCAACAAACCTAAATCATTTAGTAAATTGTTGTTTACACAACTGCCAATACTTGTTCAAAGATGAAACAGAAACTTAAAGGTAAAACATTCAACTAGCTTGTTGTTTATCATCCTCGCAACTTGTTCGACGAACGTGGTCCGAGGGTACCTAATGGTTAACTTAAATAGTGCTTGTAAACGATAGACAGCCTTCAAACTATCTCGCAACTAGAATAAGCGCGGGGAAATGGTGTTCATGTAGCAGCATATCGTACGTTATTATGTGCTATCCAGGATGTTACAGTTTCCAGGATTTTAAACTGAAAACCTGGGAAGATAAAGAATTTCAGTAGCAAGCTGACAACAATGGGTATGAAAGCGAAATACGTAGCTAGGGTTACCTATCCGAATTTCTACCTGTCTTTTATTCAGACTTGGATCTTAAACAATGTTATCTGAGTCATACAACCACAGAACCCAAACGTGTCTAGATCTTCAGTCTCGAACTGTATTTTGTGTAATCCAAACTTGCCTTAAAGCAACAGAGCCAAGTATTGTTAGCAAACTATACTCGTAAACTAAACTCTAAGCCATCGAAGGTAGTATTTCGTACAAGAATTACTACAGCAATCCATTTGAGGTAGTTTTTGCAACAGAGCGGCAGGAGCGAGTCGATACACAGTATCTCTACAAATTCGTCTAAGTGCAACACTTTGAGAAAGAAAACAATTGTACGAAGTTACCGTCTTCCAGCGATTGAATTCACTAACTTTAAAGTGTGTTATTTCTTTCAGGCCCAACTTTGTTGTTGAACGGAACTGACAGTTGCGTAGTATTGACTTCTCGATACTTGTTATTTGTTATAAACACTTACAACAAGACATAACTGAATAAAACGAAATGGGACAAATGTCACAACTTGTTATCGTTTTTATTGCTGTTTGTTACATACCAGATACGTATTTCGGTTTATAAATGCTGATTTTAGAAAAAAGTAACATGTTAAGTGCCGGCCGATTTTATTATTTCAGGCAGGAAAAGTACTAAGCAGCTTGTAAGTGTGCATACACACGAGCGACAACTGTCAACGCCATCTGCCAACTGTCATACGCACTAAGCGCTTCTCATCATCTTTTCTGATGCGCACAGCTAAGGAGTGGAATTGTCTGCCTGCGTCTGCATTCCCGAGTTCATACAACCCGAATCTCTTCAGGGCGAGAGTGAATAGGCTTCTTCTGGGCAAGCTCGTTCCACCGTAGATCTCATCCCTGCCTCTGGGCTGGATTGAGGTCAAGAGTGAGCCCAATGTCAATAAAAAAAATAAGTAAAAAAAAATGTTGTCGACGACTGCATTTGCCTCTGGCAATGACGCGTGTCGGTCGTGTGTATGAGCACTGACTATTCGGACACTGTCAAACATTCTCGAAGATAATTTTAGCCAGGGTTCAGGGATCAATTGACGTACAAAGGTGCCAAAGAAAGGTCGTTCTTTTATTCAACAAAGCATATTGTTCAAAACGTATCATACGTCTAGCCTTCCTCAACTAGGATGAGACACAATCCCTCCGAAAATAAGACGAAAATAAATAAATGTTTTTATGGTTATTGTTATAACAAAAGAGTTTCGCCACAAAGCTTTTCCTAACATTACCTATTAGACAAAAAGGTTATTTATTTTCGCCACAATGATTTGGTGCGGGGGAATCAAAAGTTTCTTTCATTTTCCCGAACTTTCTTCGGGCACCGAATGAGCAGGTCGTCATAAACCAAATAACACAATGGTTTTATTGACCGCATTAAGTAAATGGATGAGAAGCTGACGTACGGAGCTATTTGACTAAGTTTTGACAAGACATGTAGTCTGGGTATGTAATTTGAAAGACGTATTTTTCGTGAACTCAGTTAAAAAGTTTTGAATTTTCTATTTGTTCTATAAACTACTTCACCAACAAATGACTAAAGTCTCACCGTCAAAAAGCTTTAGTAGATACGAATTTATTTTCAAAATTAAAATGACCAAAGTTCAAATAAAGGCAAGGTGAAGCTATTATAATTCAACCATATTTATTCAATAATATTAAAATTCGTCGCGATTATATTCGGCCACATTCAATTTCGACTTTGCCATTGCAACCACCGTAACGACTAACTTTTGCGAGGCCCTTTTTACCATAAATTAAGCAGCGCCAAAAATCAATCAAATCTCGTCTCGCGTGGTGTTCCTGGAAGTTGTCCGTGCCGCCCGCCGTAAAGCCTCCTGCCCATGGTGGTAGCAACTTGCCTGAAATACTACATGGTAGCTATTGATCGTACCTAACATCAGCCTTGTCTGTTTTAACTTTGTTAAACTAAGAATCAATTTTTTTAGGAAAAAAAAAATGAGAATTTAAATATACCAGCAGAAAGGCTTAATACCTAAAATACCTGACCTAACAGACCCGCGGCCGAATGAAAGAGTTCTTCTTTAAACAAAACACTAGCACACTTAAACACTAACACACAAAGCGCTGTACGACTTGTTAAAGCCAGGGGCGTGCGGCGGCCAAGCGGCTGAGCGGGACCGTGCACGCCAGCCGACGCGTCACAGGCCCTGCGTCCATGAAATTGAATTAGCAACTCATTAGTAACGCCAATAAAACCGGCCGACTGCTCACCACCCCTGCCGGACTTACCCCTAGCCTTCCGATAAACGCATACATCGAACGTGTTAACGTACACACAGGCTTTGACAAGAGGTGAGCGCATTTACGGTCACTGATGGGTTTAAATGGAAGCCTGGTAGGTGAGTTGTTTATTGAGATTTTTAAAGGCAGCATTAACCTTTTAGATAAGTGGGGTGTAGACCAAATTGAAACTTGAATATAACTTTAACTTCCATAAATTAAAATAAAATAAAAACTCTTCTTAGTTCTTGCTCGTCTTCATCGTGACACGAGCGGCATGCAAACATGTAGACGCGTTGACGGCTGTCGCAGACACGCGTCGACGGTTGCAGTTGCCTCTGTCGTCGACGCGTGTCGCTCGTGTGTATGCACACCTATTCTCTGTCAAATCCTTCCAGATGCGATCAATCCTTCCAAACGCGATCAATCCTGCTATAGGATTTGATGATACTGATCATGCAGATAATAACCACAGATGAAGCTGCATTCAGACAACATGCTACTTTATTAAAATTCCCACATACATTTATTTTAGACCTGTCAAACTTACACGCATGCAACATTAAAATAGCACACAAATAACGGGCGGCTTCCGAAAAAGCGAACTGGGCCGTGACTTCGTCACTTCTCCGGAAAAACGCTCAGAAAAGAATCTTTTTATATGAATAATTGCCTTTGATATTTTATAAGAAAGAAGAATGTGTAATGCCATGCCATGTTAGGGCTCAAGGAAACCAGAAGTTAGTTCCGAACAGTTTTAATAATGAAAGTTACTAAGATTCCTTCGCGATGTAAAAAGAGTATCTAATCACAGTAGGTACCTACAACGTCAACGGCCTAAAGCAAACGGCAAAAAACTCGTTTATACGTATGGATAGAATATCTAATTGTGGTCACGATTTTATTACATTTTACAATTAATATCAGTTTCAGTGTAAAGCGAAGTAAATTACCTGCCTACAAACGTTCCTTACGTACTCGGCTTTGATAAGCACACGTAGAATATAATCCTGACTTATCACTTAAACTATTTCTTATGCAGGCAGACCCGGGGCAAAACAGACGTTACGAAAAATTAGAATAAGGTGAGGGATTACTATAATGTACCTTTATGTGTAAGAAATTATTCAGTGCGCTGTAGCGCGATTCCCCACGGCTGGCGGCGCGCGGCGGCACGGGGCAAACTCCTGCGAATTATAGCCACTTAGTTTAAACGATAGCCCATCGGGACAGAGACTGTTTCGTTACACTCACTAATCTTTACGTATCGCCTATTTTAAAATTACCTTTAATACCTGTGTCTCTTGAAATTAAGTTAAAAGCACGATTCAAGTTATTACAGTTAGCGATAGTATCGACTTGATAATTAGCTTTTCAAGTAATTAAATATTCATAAAGGAGAACTTTTAATAGTGTGAGCAATCGAGAATAGTAAGATAAGATAAGATATATTTATTTGCTGAAACATGTGTACACATACAAGAATATAAATGCATGCAGGATAACATTAAAAACAAAGATCCGACATGTTTGCCACCTAGTATGGCGTGCAAATATTATGAATAATATTTTTAATTATAAATTTCAAGTCAAAAACATTAATGTTATAACAAAAATAAATTATAAATGTCAATTACGTTTGCTGCGATTGGAGGATCGAAAAAAAACCGAAATGTTTTTAAATTAATTTAATTACTGAATTAATATTACAAAATTAATCCTATGAATGATGATTCCAGGTCGAAGTAGGCCAATAGAATAATAATTATTACAATTTATTGAACAAACATCAGTTTGCGAAATCGATTGACGTCATAGGTGCATCAGCAAAAATAAGTATCGGCGCGGATGCAACATCAGCGATCTTCATATAGCAGCGCTAAGTAATCTATCAATACTAGAAAAAATAAATAAAAAATAATAATGCATCAAAATAGTAGTTTCTTTTATCATATTTTTTACGTTGTGTTTTGCTGTTGTTGAAAAGGTAATGATAACAAATACCTCAAACCTCTCAACGCGCTCACGAATTTTTGTACTTACTAAACATTTTTAAACCTCCCCAAAACATAGAGCTCTACGAAAATAGAATTAATTCCCTCTATTTTTATAGCACACACGATAATCAAATTTCTGTAACGTAAGCAGGCCAATCAAGGAATTCCGTGTCAAAAGAGAGAACTGAGTCAAACGTTAATTTTCTTAATGTATCTTGTTAGGGTCGGATCGTGTTCTGCCTGTGAATAAATTACGGTAACATTAACAGTAAAGACGATCGCTCCTGTACCTGTAACGAACTTAGACATGAATTATACGAGTTAATGTCTAAAATCGTATGTCTCAAATAATTTTCGTAGGAAACTTTATGTTTCAAGTGTATGAAAATAAGTTTATAAAATTTTCGTCTTCACAATTATTCTTGAGTGTTAGGTACAAAATACACATGTCTATGTAGTTCATATGTAGGTAGGTAATGACTATGTGAAGCAGTGTGGTCATAGGTAAATACAAAACTTGTTCAGCTGAAAACAATAACATTTTTATATTTTGACATATAAAATACAAAAGGTTCTTCGTAGCTATGTTACTTATTAAGACAATTTGAGTAAATCAATCGATAGATTAATTAAGTTAACTCATAATTTTGTAAGAACCTACTGTGCTGAGATTGCTGACGCTGAGCACACCAAAGTCAATGACACCTAGTCGTGAGGCCATGTTCCCTCTACTAACATTATTTAGAACGAGTCTGAACTCTGAACTAATCATGAACATAAGAAACACGTTAATGTAAAACAAACAGCAATTTCTCGATTGCAAAAGTTTTTTCAAAAAGAATGTAACAAACGATCCATTTGAAAAAGGGCATGTAGGTACACAGACACAGATTAAAAAGAGCAGTCTTATCCAGTGGAACAATGCCTAGTTCCCATTAGAGCTCGTGTCGCGACTGCGTCCCAAGTTAATGTTGCGTGTAAAGTTATGGCCCACTCCGCAACTGCATGCGCTAACTTCGCGGTCGCTCTATGACCTCCTACAGAAATTCATGACACGCGGCATTAATTCGGCTAGCGCACACTACTGTTAAAAAACTCACAAGAAAAAATAACGAAAGTATTTAGGTGAAGAACTGAGCCAAACATTTAGACCAAGAAATGAGGTTACACGTTTATTTTCATACCTTGAGCGAAAAAACATTGGGAAACAACAAAATAATGGCTAAGACCACATTACTGTTTTTCTTTGCTTCCTTTTTGAGGTTCAAGAGCAACCCTTCAACTTGGACGTTAATTGCTTCGTGAGAATACTTACACCTGCACCGCCTTTATGGAGAGAGTGTAATAAACAAAATAAGTAAACGGGAATTAAAACATTAGATGTTTTACGACAGAACGTGCTCCCCTTTTATGTTTCTTGCTATCATAATAATAAGTAGCTCCCGGTTATTATCTAGCGTTAATTACTGCCTGCTCTTATTAATATTATACCTACACATTACAAGTTAATCAACTACTAGCTACGGCTCACAAACACACTGTGATTATTCAATTACATTGCTGTCTGTACAATAAACAACACCTGTGGATAATAAATATGTAGATATCTTAACTTGCGCTATATTGCAACATAAATATGATGTACGCGTTTAATTTGTTTAAGTAGCTATCAGAAAAGAAACTCAGTTCGAAAGTAAATGAAAATTCGTATCTAATTTAAAAAGATTAGTAGCCTATGGGCGTTCTTTTTAGATTAAAAACCGAGGGCATGTTTACTAAGCTACTTATTTTTAATTGAACTTTGCGTTGCTCATAGATATTTTGTTAAGTGATGAACTGGTCGACATTTTCATTGTTATCAGAAAATTAAATAATTGTATAGAAATACTGGAGTCTCATTAAAAAGGATTACGTTTTAATTAAAGGAGCAAAGCGTTTGGTTATAAAACTAAAGTTCTGACTATCACGAAATGATGCTGACTCTACTTTATTCTCCAAAACACAGGACCATGAAATAAAGGAATGCAAATTGGACAGCCATAAAATAAAATATGTATTTAAAGCATCGGGCCGTAGAATTCAGAAATGGAAACGACAATAAAATTAAAATCAAAAATTCACGCGTTCACTCATATTACCCGGTCGACATTTTGTAATGTGGCCTACGGGGCGTATAAAGTGAAAAATTTAAAGCAGATATGACAATATTTTAGAAGGAATAGCTTTATTTTTAAAATGAGCACCGTCATAAATCCCACCCCGCTGCAATAACGCACGCTCGTGTACATGTGCCCTGAATATAAAACGTACATCGTATTAAAATGTTCGGCTTACCTATTGACAAATATACTTACCACTTGCAACGTTTTAGCTTGATGAAAAAAGCGTATCACTCCACTTTCACTCTGAAAATATAAATGCCATCGAAAACTTGTGTGTTATAGGTAAGTTAAATAATAATAATAACCTACCCGAAGAATTTCAAATTTTATTTTTTCTCCCGTCTTCTGGAGGCTTCGCAGATACACCAAGAAAATGAACGAGAGAACATAACTTCTTGTGTGTAAGCTAGACGATCATTAGATATTTACAAAAATAATTTAAGAAAATAATCTCTTAAACTTTTAGGTTCTTTAATTATTTATTATTTTAATCATGTAATTTAATAACATTCGTGAACAAATTGGTGAACATTGCAAAAAAAAACCTTCCATCTTTTTTAAGCGCATCTTCGCGTGAAAACTAACTAACAAAATTAGGTGTTATTATTAACCAAGATAAGAAAATTATCGTCAAAATCAAATCATTTATTTCAAATATGCACATAAAAGGCATTTCGGAACGTGAACATTTCCAAAAAAAAAATAGAATTGATTATAGTGGCCTCTTCCAAAATGTAGTTTCGTATGGAGAAGAATGGGCAAGAACCGCCACCGTTACTCTTTTAAAAAGGTTTTAAAATATTTTGTATACATTAATTATATTATGTGAAGTTGTTGCACCTAGAATAAAATTACTATACCACAATAGGTAATAGGTAACGAGAAACAGTATTTTCAAATAATGTAGCAATCAGTAACACTGTAACGAACTACGTACACGGCAAGTAACTGTTCACACTACGCGACATTTTAATTCCAGTAGTAGTACCTATTTAAATTCTTTTGTAATTAGAATGAGTGTGTCGTACAATTTTGTAAGTTCTGAATAAAACTGAGAGGTTGACGTGTGAAAACATTCCCGGCAGCGTACCGCTAGAGTTTCATACGGACACGGAATTTTGTCGTAAAAAGTACGGATTTGTATTAAGACAGATTTATGTTCTAATTAGTCGCTCGGCGAACGTAGCAGAGCTGCGTAAAACAAATTTATGCGACCGCATCTTTGTTTGTACAAATTGTTTTATATGATTTAAAAGCGACAGGTAACTGCGGCGTCTGTACGAGGATTGATGGCGCGGCTCGCGGTACGATATTGGAACAGTTTATTACGCAAATGTGGTATTGCAGCCAGTTCGCCTAATTACAGAACCACAATTAGTCACAGGAATACGTTGAGTGTTTCATTATTTTAAGACTTAATTTGTACTTATTTGAATATCGCTTCAAAGGTAATTTTTTATTAATAAAAAAATAACAATATTATTTATATCTGAGTGAAAACAACCCATGTTTTTTCGGCAACGTAGCAAAACGTAATTAAATTAAGTGGGCACCCTATTTATCTACCTGTGTCCCGCAACACAATGTGTGCACACACTGGGGTCAGCACAAAACACAACAAATACTATACAACCATTATCAATTCACAGTCTGTGGGTTATGACAAAAGGTTCGTTCATGTCGCTGCTTTTACTCTCTGCACCCGAATCGTCACGACAAAAGCCCTTGCCTAACTTGAAAAACTTCACCGAACTCCGTTACAGGGCAACCGAACAAAAAGGCTCCAGTTAGGGCGTCTCTTGTACAATAAACAATCGTTTTGTTTAAATAAACATTGAGTTACTTATTGATTTTTTAGTAATCAGATAATATGAATTTAGTATTCGACTGTGTTTTCAGGAAACTCCAATAGTATAAGTAGAATACATAGAATAAGTCTTATACTGAGAATAAATTTTGAATTTTTGACAGTTTTCTCATACTAGATCAAATGCTAATTACAATATGTCAATTTTATCCCACGGATAAATGTTATCTGACTTTGGTAAAATCAGCCCTAAGTCTGTAAAATAAGACATGCTGTAAGTTTAAAAAAATACACAAAGAAGACAACAATAAGATATCAGCATCATCACCTGCGTAGCTTTTTCCCAACTATGTTGGGATTCGACTTCCAGCCTAACTAGATACAGCTGAATACCAGTATTTTACATGTCATGACTGCCTATCTGACCTCCATAACCCAGGGTAATACAATACCCCTTATTAAGACTGGTTGTCAGACTTTCGGGCTTCTGACGACCCGTAACGACTGTCAATGATCGATGAATTACAGCCGGGACCAACGGCTAAACGGGCTTTCCAAGGCACGGAGCGGTCGTGGTATGTAAAAATGGTCATCCACCCGAAGTCCAACCGCGGCAATTGTAGCTTAACCTGATCGATCGACCGGAGCGTGAGGGTAGCAGGCTTGTAGCGTATCCGTAGTAGCCTCGTAGCATGTACGTAGTAGGGTCGTAGCGTGTGCGTAGCAGGCTCAACGCGTGAACGTAGCAACATCGTAGCGTGTGTGTAGCAAACTCATAGCGTTTGAGTTGCATTCTCACCACGCGTCTGCAGCAAGCTGACCGCGTAAAATGGCATCGTTGCGCTGTCGTAGCAGCTCAATGCGTTTGCGTAGCAAACTCGTAGCGTGAGCATAGCAAGCTAGCCGCGTGTGCGCAACGAGATCAATTGACGCGAGTGTTAAAGAGAAAGTGAGAGAAACGAGTGTTCAACCTTGTGCACATCTTTGTTTCCACGATTTTCTACGGAGTCTCTCCTAAGTTTTACTTTTTTCGTGTTTTCGTGACGTTACCACATATATCTTATTCATAGACAGCCATCCGCAAATCCTTTTCCCAGCGCAGTTCGGGTTGGCTTCCAGACTTTCTCATACGAATACCTAATATGATAAAATTGTTATATATGTTACTGTAATACTGTGTATTTCTGTGCAGTCACAAATCTACTCGGTATTACCGCTTTGTTGGTAACAAAGGGAAATTAAATTAGAACTTAGTGCTTTAGTGTTTTTGTTTATTAGGTCTATTACAGCTGTGGAATTTATTTTCTATTTTATCGTTACACGTATAAAATAAATCTTCTTTACATGACAGAAAAATATAAATTACTTGGCTTTAAGAAGATACTTTTCAAATATAAAAGCTGCAAATGTTTGTGCTAACTTGACCTATATAGAAAGGATGTGGATAAGTTTAGAAATAGATTCATAAACCTGTAAGGGGCAGTAAGGGTCAGCCGCTGGATAGAGATTATTACAGCACTTGTGACAGATAAATCGAATAGATTTGTAGATGCAGTCGGGACAAAATTTAGCAAGTACTAAGGTAGCTACTACATACATATTATGTTAAACTCAACACATTTTACGATGTGTGGCTCTCCGATAGCAATGTGTGTTCTTTTAATTTACTTTTAACATCTTCTACTCGAGGAACGTCTATAAAAATAACGTCATGATAGAAACTTTACAGCTTCTTTTATAGTGATCAAGCGCTACATTAAACTTAGGTACATGAAACGAGAGCTCAAACCGTACTCAATATTTTCAATCGAAGTGTCTTTGATGTTATTGTCATAGAGCAGGCTACATCCCAAACGCGGTGGAACAAATGTTCGGCTCTGGTACACCGACAGGAACCTGTTTTGAAGTTAAATTACCAAAGTTTGACAAGCGGTCCGACTCACTAAACTACGCTAGCAATAATTCTGCATAGCGTGGTCGGAAGACAATCACCCTCGAGGTACTTATCTACTATTAGTGCAGCTAGATATGCATTTTGACATAAAAAAAGATTTTTATTACTAGCATTTTATTACCGTTACTTCCAGACATGGAATTAAAAGTTTGAATTAATTTTATTTCAAAAGTTTAACGTGACCAGCGAGCAGGGACTCGCCGGCTGCTGGAAGCACAGGTGCTCGCCGCGACCGGCCACGACGTCTAATGAAATACTTCTCCCAAGACACTCTACCACGTTTCCCCTCAAATTGATACCGCAGATTATCCCATTCCGGTGATTTCGTCGTGGCTTTATACTTTTCATTAAATTGAACAGACGTTCTCCACAAATCGCCTTAACAGCTACGTTCATCGTAGGTTTTCATGTTCGGTTCGCGCACCTCGCGTCATTAGAACGGTATTGCGAATGTGTTAGGAGCGGGGCACGTCAGCGGGCCGACCCACATGATATTAATTCCGAGCCGAGCTCTGGGCCACCGACAGGCTTATAAGATTAGAATAATTTTCTCATTCCGAGGACTCCCCGCGAGCGCAACCAGCAGTTTAATTAAAACTAACAGTTGTCTCACACAGTCTTATCCGGCAATTTGCGAGGTATTACAGGCCGAACTTCGTCCACAAATTATCTTGACTCCATTTAACAAAGCGGTTATGTTAATACAATCTGGCCGGATTTAGAAGAATGTTTTTGTTATAAGAGGCGTGCACCGAATTACGGCATTAAGGTAAAATATGATATTTAATTTGAGGTTCTTAATAATACAGCAACAACAGCTCCGTGTTGCGGTACACAACGTGTCGGAGATGTGATCATTAAACCGGGGCCCAACTGAGCTTTTTATAGGCGCCATAACACTTACAAACGTTGGAACCAACTATTGAATTAGTAATATCGTTTAATACGCTCACTTTACTGTTGTACTGATGGCGGCTCTAAACTTGACGCTACTATCAAATATTAAATGTGTTTCAGCACATAAAATTATAAAGTAAAACGTGAATGTTTCGCGAACTAGATAACTTATTAAGTTCTTTCCGTGGCGCTGCGAGCGTAATGTCTGTGTGATAAAACGCTATCGCTACAACATTGGAAAGTCTTAAGTCAACGATGAAGAAAACTAAGAATAAGTGTAAATCCCGATTTATTTAGGGCATCCACGTCGCTTCGCCACCGGTGTGCTGAGCAAGTCGGTCGGCCGTGCCGTTAACTGCCCGTGTGTCGTCACCGTACAGCTCAGCACCGAACTTCGGCCAACTTCCATCTGCGGCCAGCGGCGGGATTTCGCCGGCAACTACAGGGGAGTACCTATACCTGCAGAAGTGACAACAGTCAATTGTATCCCACGACCCACAAATCTTTGTGTGCCTCCGACTGGCTTTACTTCTAATATAGATTTTAAAGGTATACTCCCGTATTTTTATTCTGCCATCATTTGTTAGGTAGGAATCAACGGGTGGAGGCTACATAATATAATAACATATTTATAGGTACGTAAGTGCATATAGCTTCGTTGGAATAAAATAAACTGCCTCCATATGTCCGAATAAAATCCGGTTGTCTTCATGCATATAAAATTTTGTCGCTCCCGCCGTGAAATATTATGTGACGCAAATGTTAGGGAATGAATCTGAAGGAGGCTGACGCGGAGTCAGTTAGCTCCCTCGTATCGGCTGCTACCCTTTATCTTCACTATGAAATAAAGGAAAAAGCACCACTCTCTCTGTAATATCTTATGCGTATGAGTGCTTATGAAATATGAATTCTATCTCGCAAAACATATTATTTCGTTATTACTGAATATATTGCTACACGTTTCAGAGTTATATGGGATAATATAACGCTTTTCTTTATAAGCAAAAATAAATATCGTTGAGCGCATCGCGTACGCCATTGTGACTGTGGGCCCGCTGTTAATATGTAAATTTCCCTGATACCGATAGAAAGAGCTGACGGGGACTTATTTCATTTTATAATAAACTGACATACGAGGTAACATAAAGCGATCTATTTATCATTGTGGCTGTTCAGGTAAAATAGAAAACAGTATTACGTTTTATATATGAGCCAAGTTAGTTCCACTTAACATGAAAATTTAATACTTTATGTTATGATCATATTCTGTTTAGATAATAATGATTCATTTGAGATAATTACAGTGTAGGCAGCGGTAAGGTCATATTTAATGGCGGCTGGTGACCGCAGTTTTATGTTTCCCATTTCTGACATAATCCTGATTGCGTTTTCCCTCCCTAAAATGAACTACTGAACAATAATCATTTTGAAAGTTCATTAATTAATTACGACGCTATAAACACGGGGCCAATAAAAGGGCAGCAGTATTGTAAAGTGTGTAAAGATTAGCTTTGGGGTGCTCTGGGTCGGTCGGCCGGTAACCGGCCCGTGACGGCGACGGCGAGACGCCGGCGACCGCGGCGCACAGTGCGCTGTGTTGGGATGCAGGAAAAAAAGAGTAAAGAACGTAGTGTTTTGCTGTGGTTTTTTGTGGTCTGAATTAAGATCCCTGTTATAGTAATACTTAATGTACTCGTAGCTCTGCTTTATTTAAATGGATAATTGACTCATTGATTTTATTACTAAACTTACCTTGATTATTTGTCTACTAAACTAGAGTAAAATATTAGTAGTTTTGGTTTTAGTAATAAAAAAACTTCTTATTCTTATTTATTATATCGCAAACGGCTCTTCAACTATAATCTTAATTAAAAGCCCCTTGTCTAACTAAATTCCTACAAAATCCGTTAAAACAAAAAAAAAATCATACAAAATAAACAGCCAATGTTGTTACTACGAAAAAACCGAATATGTCTCACAGTGCTGATCCCCAGCAATCTGTCCCGAACAATAAGTCTCTCTCGAACAAAAGCTGGCTATTTGAACAAGTCGGAAAGTTTTGTAAGTTTAGCTCTTTCTCCGCGGGGTCTTGGCAACGTCCTGCCGCTCACAATGGGACGAATAATCGTTAGGGCCAGTCATAAGAAAAGGCATTACAAAAACAACGACGCACTTTAACCCGTATTACTCAACATTTTGTCAGTGCCAACTACTTCATTTCGTCACTTTTTTTCTGCAATCCGTGTCGTTTTAAAAGATAATTTATTTTGAATAGGAGAGCTATTTTCTAAGACGATACACCTACTAAATAAATAATTTAAAGTGCCTTTTTGTGAAAACACACACTACAGAAATAAAATGATACCAGCCCTTTTTTCTTGCAAGTAAATATCGCTCGTTGTCTCTACGTTATGAATAATCATGTTTATGATAAGAACATTTAAGCTTGACACCGAAATATATTCTCCGTGAAAAATTGCATATTTTGCAACACTGACAGTCACATATTTTATGAAATCCCTGATGTCTATACATCTTAGTTTAATTGAAACAGCTATCTAAGAAATTGCTTCAGCAACTATGTAGATGAAAATGCGCAGTTATTTAGAATAAGAAATTGGATTTAATTATAATTCTTATCAAGAGTTGTACAGACTAACGAGAAGACCACAATATTGTCACTATTATTTCTTTACCAAAACCTTGCTTCAGAATATTTTCTATGTCTAACACACCGTAATCTTCCCGGTAGTAATACACATCAAATACAAATGTAATACCTCAATTTACCTCTGTTTCCCAGACACAAGTATGGCGTCTATTGAATACGGCTCGGATAAAAGGCTCTAGAGAGTGATGCTAAGGCGACATAACGAAGGAACGCGATCCGGCGCGCGCCGTCACTTCCGGCGTCCGTCACGTGGGAACGACTTCCGGCCAGGCGCCAGAACTCGCCTCCACTTACAATCACTTAGCTCTCGAACAACACCCGATCTTCTACAAACATACTGAAACTTACTCACACAAAATATTCATTTATTCCTCCCATGCAATTTTATTATTAAAATGAATAAAAATAAAGTATTAGGTGTTAAATTACTACTGCTGACAGACACATAGTTATTTTATAAAAATCTCGCTAATGGCTTTTTACCAAATTAATATTGCTACGTTTTTTGGATAAACGGCTCAATGAACGATTATCATTCAATATTCATCGAATAACAATACCAAAACTGATTAAATCCATACAAATTCAAAACCTAAAAACATAAATCTGCGTCCATTTGAAGATTTCAGTTATTTTCATACATCGGTTTAATTTCCGTTTCGGCATTGTTTTCAGAGGGAAATTCGATTGGAACAAGAGACGCCGTTGATATGAACCCGTGTAATTTCCTCTCATATTCAATTTAATTCTTTGAGGGATGCATGTCAGGCGACCCTTACTTTAGGAGAATGAACTCGTTATATCGGATCGTAAAAAGGAGAATTTATTTACGAAAATTGTTTTCCGAACTTTGCGAAAATACGAACATTTACGTACCGTTTTACGGGATTTGTTTAGATACTATTTTGCTTTTAAATAAGAACATAGGCTGGAGATTCATGATGATATTTGCAATGATACAGTCAATCTGCTTGTGTGGTTCTAAGCCCGGGTCATCTTGATTGCTTCAATGCAATCACTCACTACCGACTTAATATCTATACTAATAATAAAGCTGAAGAGATTGTTTGTTTGAACTAATCGCTGAAACTACCAGCGGATCTGAAAAATTATTGTTGCATTTGATAGCCCAATTCTTTGAGGAAGGCTATAGGCTATTTAAAGAAGAAAAAGAGTTAGAAAGAACACTGAAAAACGAAGCGATAGCGCGGGCAGGCGATGTGATGCGACGGGGTGGGTCTGGGGAACACGAAATTTTACGCGGACAAACTCGCGGGCAGAAGCTAGATCATATTTTTTTTATTGACATGTACCTATATAATCAGCCTATAATGTTCCCACTGCTGAGACATAGGCCTCCTCTCTTCTCAAGGGAGTGGGCTATAATCTACCACGCGGGTTCAATGCGAGTTGGTAGATGTCACATGTCATCGAATTTTTGGTTCTAAGACATACCGGTTTCCTCACGGTGTTTTCCTTCGCCGTTTTGACAGCAGTGGTGATGAAATTATTTATACAAAGTAAAGCACCTGCCTGGGTTCGAACCTACGACCACGGGGTCGTTGCCACCGCGCCACTACTTTTTTCAAAAGTACAAACAGGTACCTGCAGTAGAAATATTCTGCATAAACCTTCGTAAAGACACATAGCACGACATACGAAACAAGCGGCTTACAACGAGCAATTAGGCTTACGCGTATTAATTGTATCAAATATTTATATAAAACAAGTGTAGGGCTTTGTAAGTGATGTCTATATCGGTGCGTGCCGCCTCACGGGCCCGCGGCACGCCACATCGCCTGTCCCGCTATCGACTTACACCCTGTTAAATCTGGCCCAATATTAGTACAGCCTATTCATTACCGTCGCGTTTTATTTTATTGTTTCTTCTTGTAACGACGCGTTTTCATTTTCGTGTACCCCTTAAAATTTGTTCAATGAAAATTTATAGCCAATTATATACACGTATGAATTTAATTTTGTGCTAGTATTTTTGCTTGTTAGTCGTGTTTTGGGTTTAATGTTTAAATTTATTAGGTTAGGGACTTATTTGTTTAGTTAATTAATTGTTAATTTAATTTAATTAATTAGGTGCGTTCTTCTCTCGTTAGTCCTTATACTGAAATAATGCAACGTAGCATTAACAATGAAGTACGTAATTGGTTAAGCATGGACCAGCATTTTTGATTAATTTTATTAAAATAAACATGATTGCGCTGCATAATCAATAATTGTTTTAAAACTCCAATCAGTTTGAAAACAACGCCGACAATGCAGCCAATCCGACACTATCAACTTAATTTGTAGAATGTCGTCTACTTTTTTCCAATTAGTCGCAAGTCGTAGTCTTACGGAGGTATGGTAAGGATAAAAGTTAAGCCGAGCGTCGAGACACGGAGCACAACGCCCGATGCCGGAAACCTGTCAATAGTGAGAGGCAGTGAAAGAAAATCTAATTTGGATTTGAGGGATTACACCCAGACTTGTTTCGGCCTAGCAGTTGCCCCCGAGCCTCGCCGTCTTCGCTTCAAATTGAATAAGAAACGCGAAGGCTTCCTCGACACGGCCATTTGATTTCAGTAAATCCCGCACTCCCATTCTCCGGTAAATTATTTTGTTTCAAGTACGTTCCCCGTTTTAATGGCTCCAAAGATTTAGTAGATGACAAAGGTGAGGTGCAGGTTTTAAATAAATAAGATAATAGTTTATTTTTTGTTTAACAGGATTTTGGGAAATTATTTTTAGTTGTTTGCTTTTAGTATGAATAAATAAAGTTTTTAGAATTTTATTTTGAAATTCATGCTCATGGATTTCGCGAAAGGCTTACGCATTTAACGTTAGTGAATACAGCGAAAAAGAAATGAAAAAAAAAAAAAAACTTAATTCAAAAGCCTACGTTCGTTCGATTAAATTGTCAGTTTCCATACACAAAAGCTCATTGAACGTTCTAACACATTGGTGTGCCACACGATCAGTAATTAACGAGATGACGAGGTGGAATCAAAATACACGAGTCACAGTTATTGTCCCGTGTGACCCTGGGCTAAACGATGACCACCAAAACTCGACGTTACTGTCAGCAGAACAAAATTAAATTAAAAAAATGAAACCTTGGCTTGTGACATGGGCCTCCAAGCTTACAAGGCAACCTATGTAACAGGACTGATAAGCTTTGAAAACGTTTTGCATTTTTTATAAAAATGTTGTGGATACCTATTCAATTTATAAGTATGTACCTATTACCTTGCCAAAATCATTTACAGTCGCCAGCACATCAAGCTACTACAATCTGTCAAATTTCTTTAATAGATTTTCAACTTTATAGCTAAAGCATTAGGTTAAAAGTTGATTAGAAAATTTTACAGTTTCGGGTAGCTTGATGTGCTGGCGTATGTACACGGAAATTGTAAGGTTACCTAAATATAACCAGAATAGTTATTAGCATTTAAAAGTTTTGCAGTTGAATGTAGCTCGAAGATGACTAAGAGTTGCCTGGCGTCCAAGTCTGAACGCAGTTAGCTTCATATTTCATATTGGCAGTAGAAAAAGCTCTTTTATTTCTGTCTGCTCGCTAACATGTGGCTTTTTCAATCGTTCAAAAGTTTTATTAAAATTTACTTTGTACGTTTTAGTATGCAAATATTTCTGCATTTAACTGAAAGCGTGACTAAGATCGAATTGTTCATCTGAATTTTAATTAAGTCTTTTTTAAGAGGCTCTTTTGTTTTACAAGGCTTGTTGACTGAAGCAAGCCCGGTAAAATAATATTGCTTTCTCAATACAAAACCTTTACGCGACCTTCCGTCTATAAAAATGCAAGTAAGCATGTAAATCCATTTAGAAAAACAATACAACAGAAAAATTACGAACGAAATAAACAGGAAAGAAAAATACGCGATATGAAAATATTCCAATGAAATAATTCATCGGGAGAATAGACATGTTTGTGTGTAGGTGGAAGGGAGAAGTCGCGTTTCATCACCTAACAATTCTTTGTGGAAGCATATCGTGAGCCAGATGACGAGGGGAGGCAAGATTGAATTAAGTTATCGACGAGAATCGTCCGACGCACGTTATTTATTAGAGAGAGAAAACGTAACTAGCTGTTATCTGCTAACTATTAATTTCGGCAATAATTAAAGCTGGCCAACTCATTTATATCTGCCTGGCTGGATCCGCGGTAGAATCCGATTTCTTTTGTTACGTGGAATGAAAGTTTTGTATAAAGAATTTCGAAGTTAACTTTTACGCTCAATTTTCGTTTATGTCCGTTTCTTTTTAAATTAGTATCTACCCTTTACTATTTTTACCGTTTTACGTGACCTGAAAAAATATTATATGATTTTCTCAACTGATCACGCAAACCATGAGAGTTGATTGAGCTGTAAAACGTGACTTTCTTGTCACAGACGATGGGCTAATAACTTAAAGTATTTGATCGTGTTTGCTTTGACTGACGTTCGTTGCAGAGCAGCTAAGGTTCATAATGAAGTTACCGGCGTTAAGCGCCAGAGTTGAAAACTAATTTTGGTACCTACATATCATAAAGTTAAATTAAAAGTCTACCTGCCTTAAGTTGGATTATAAGTCACTTGAAATGTATACCTTGAAAAAAAAAATAACATGGTATAATAAATAAATACGTCTTCAAATCCAGCCCCAATTATCTCTAATGGAAAGTTAATGGGATCGGTAATTTGCAAAATGTCGTCCTGCGTAAATATCATATACACGACATTTTTGATATTATTTTTATCGCTCGGCACAATTTGCCACCCTAAGGATCACGTAGGTAGACAATCGATCATATTCGAGCCTCATTAGCCCTACAGATAAAATATCCGACAGCGTGTTACATAATCGAAACCTGAATCTAGATAAGGGCTTTCCGTCGAATTTGGGGATATTCAAACTTTAGTTTAATAAAATTTCTTCAAAACTTTCGCTGGTATTGAATTTAGACAGATTTCTCCATATTGGCTATTATATTTCTAGCTTTTTATAGTCTCTTTTTTTCATCCCAGCTGATTTCAAAATGATTTATAGTTTGTTTAACAAGTTCTTTCTAAGTACTGTCTAGTCACTCATAATACGGTAAAGCGAAAGTAAAATAGCTAAACTAAAGAAGTTTCGTACAACGCACTGGCACACACAATGTATCAAGTAGGTAGACGTGCAAATAAATCCACATATTAGTGACTCAAAGCAAACACTGAAACAAAAGGAGGAAACAAAATTAGGAACAGTAGCAGTCATTGACGCTGCACCATTTAACATCTTATCCCGTGTAATACATTCGGTGCACATGTTCGCTTTCCGGGCCCGTCGACTACGGAGATAGATAACTTCCCGATGATTTAGTTTTATTGTTATCCGCCATCGGAATGTCTCTTCGAACCAAGCCCCGCCATGCGTAGCTCCACAATTATTACCAACCAACTTCCAGCTTTATTTTATCCCGAGCTTCGTGGCTCAGCTCGAATCAAAGGTTTTCCTTAAAATACGATTGGAGAAATAGATTCGTTTCTTTTCTTTGTAATGTCGATAGATTGAGTATGATAACACCACAAGATTGTCTATTTTGTTTTCTTTATTTCATTTGTTTTAGTTTACCTAGGCAGTTCACACAAAGCTCATTCGCAACGAAAGAAAATAAAGAAAAACACGGAAACTCGTTTCCGTATCAGCATTCCAGTTTGCGGCGACAGGCAGGTCGGCGGAGGATCAACGGTTCGTCTTTGTCACGTCCGACAATTTTTACAACATAGGACCAGCTAGCGTTTCGGAAAGATTTTATTGGCCCGTTCGGTCACGTCTCGCCCAAAGATCGTCCCCGGATGGAGTGGTGGCCGTTTCGCGCGATATGGGTTAACAGCCTCGATTCATCGACGGAGAAGATCGTTTTATGATTTCGACAGAACAATTTTTATGACGGTCCCGATACATCTACTCATTTTCGTAAGAACATTTTTAAACAGTGTTGTTGTGAAACGCTTACTTTTTAATAGACCTCAGACTATGCAGCAGCAAGCTCAAATATAATTAACACAGATATCGCAGCAGAGATAAAAGTATCGCTGACAAAATAGCATAGTCGCTCACGAAACGACTGCAATGCACAAAGCATCTAATTTAAAGGTTCTCTTCGTCTGTTTAACCCGCTGAGACGGCGACTAGTAGTCGGGTTTATACTACCCTTAATAATAGGGGTGGCGTCTATGAAATTACTATTCAAAGGAGTTGGCCAGCGCGGAGGGCACATTACAATGCGAGGTAAACCGCTTGTACTCACGTGAAGGTTGTGCCATGACCCTTTTATCATCCCTCGTCACGGATGAGTGCCAGGGACATCGTTACAAGTTTATCAAACGTCACCTTTACGACTAAATAGATTTCATACAGCAATGACCCCAATTTGGGACGCTTTGCATATTATATAGATATTCTAAGTTGACGGAGGGTTTAGAAGACTGATATTAAAATAACAATATCACCTTCACGTGAATAATCTGAATGCATATCGCAGCGAATGGAGGGTGCATGACAATAAAACTAAATCACTGAAGGCTCTGTGTATTGTGCCCGAGCGGCGCCGGCGGAAAGCGAGCGTATGTGGGGGACAACTTGTTTCTCTCCGGATATAAAATAAACTATATTATGGTACCTATAGCCAGGTCATTGGTAAGCAGAACTCGCGTTGAACAATTCAATCACAAAGTTTTCGCATTTATTGTGATTTGCGAGGGATGACAAACAACGCTAGGTTACCTAGAAAAGCTTGTTTTCCGGATACTGACAAAGCTGTAAAACGGACAAAATTTAAAATAAATAAAATGTACCACCTACATTTAATAGCTTTGTTCGAATTTGTCTGTTTATCCTGTTTGATTTACCTGTTTTGAAAATGGAAACGTAAAATATTTTTCTTTCACCGAGCCACTTTGTTGTGCCTCTTTCTTCATAATTTATTCATTCATATCATAAAAATATACCAAGATGTGAATTAGTCAATGTTAATGTACAAAATCCATCTACCCCGTTCAAATCTATTTAAGTTCGTTACGTCATATTTTCTGTCTTATACACATTATCCTGTGTAAACGACAACAATATGATTTTTCTACGAGCATGATTGAGTTTACTTATTGTCTATACACAATAGGCACACGTAAGCGACTAAGAAAATGGCCACGCGTATAACAACTAAACATAATAAAAATCTGTCCTTACAGAACTAGAAAAAATGTTAGAGTTTCCTCCGTTTGTGACCGGAATATCGAAACAATCAATGGAGTTTGTCGCGGGCCGGACTAAATTGAATCGTCGGAGGGACGGCGCCGGAAACCGGACGCGCTCCTCGAAGCCTCTCTATCTTAAACATTACCGACTGCCGACCATTTCGGAACGCGTTGTTTTTGCCAAATATAGTTTTTGGTTGTGTAATAGTACTTTGATCCGGAAATTAAAAATTTAATGGATTGTGAAATAACTTTGAATGGGCCTGAAATTTTAGAAAATATTTTAATTTTGATTTAATTTAATCCATTCTTTTAAAGCACAGTTTTACTATGTTAACACAGTTTAGGGTCCCCTAAACTATCGTTTACTATCCCTGAGGGTGCCAATACTAACATATCATTCCATCCCCAGAGATTCATGAGCGGCCAATCGGCACAAAGGAAGCTACGTGCCATAAATCATGCAAGTAATTCTGTTACAGATTGTGGCAGAAAAATAGCAACAACTGTAATAATATTACTTAATGTTACTTCGCTTGAGTTGGAATAGTTGAGAACTTTGGCAACAGGTGAAGTTTGCAAGTTAGGACAGTTGACTTCGCACTGACTTCTCTTTATCCGACACGTTAAGACTTAAGATACTCTCCGTTCAAACGTTCAAGGATTCTGGTAGAAATCTTAAGGATTATAATACGAAATACTCTAGGTACTGGTATTTCTCAGAATTAGGAAACTATCTCAGGCTAGTAACTAACCTAAATGTGTTTCGTCGTCGTTCGGCGAATTTTGAATTTTCTAACATGTATACTTTGGCACATAAATCAATGTACAAATATTGGGATTTAAGTAAAGGCACGTCATTATTTAGGCCTGAAATGTTAATCCACTGATCGGGCTCGCATTACCTTTATATACGAATAGGTATGATCAGTCAAATTGCTTGTTAAAAATAAAAGAAATATATCAAAATTTAAAGTAATTTATTCAAATTAGGCTGAGAATAAGCACTTTTCAAACGTCAAAATTACAAAAGATAGTCCCTCAAAAACGCCCGCCCTTCACCACTTCCTAGTGCTATCGCTAGGAAGAAGAACCGCAACTAACTCCCCATCAGCACAGCTGTCTGTTCAGTTAGAAAATACTTGATACTTGATTGTATACAATACTAGGTGTTAGGTAATTAACATTACAAGGCACAGGACATAAAATTTAATTATTTGCCATATGTCAGCTAGCCACGCCAATATACCAACAAATATAATGAAAACTATACCTACGTACTCAAGCTAAAAAATAATTAGTTAAAATTAAAATGTAAATAAAAACTTACTACCTAAATAAAAGCCTCCAGGCATAAAGGGCGTGACAGTCAAGTCACAGATGATAAACTAGGACCATCGAAGTAAAATAAATAAATAAGTTGTAATAATAACAATAACCTGTCAGTTAACTAATTCTGGAGAAAGAACATGAACATTGTCTTGAGTTAATTAGGGCGACCAACTATTCTTATCGTGTAAGTAGTCGTTGATGGAATAGTAAGCCTTTGAACAAAGATTGGACTTTACTTGAGCTTTAAACGCATTAAAAGGCGAGTCTAGCAAAGAAGAGGGTATCTTGTTATAAAAGGTTATACCAAGCCCAACAAATGAGTTATGAACCTTATGAAGCCGGTGAAAGGGGGCACGTAGTTTGCCCTTATTTCTAGTGTCAACCCTATGAACACCACTGTGGGGATCGCCCGGAGGACACGGTGGAGCATACGGTGGAGGTCTGCCCGGCTTGGGCGGGGCCCCGCCGTGTCCTCGTGGCGGCGATCGGCGGCGGCGACCTCTCGCGTCCGGCCCTCATACAGGCCATGGTACGGAGCGAGAGTGAATGGGAGGCCGTCACCTCCTTCTGCGAAGCAGTAACGCTCGCGAAGGAGGAGGAGGAGCGCGCGAGGGAGAGGCAATCGCTGCACCCTCGCGCGCCTAGCCGCCGCAGGAGACCCTGGACGGGAGTCAACAGCCGACTCCCGGCCACCGTAGGCGCGGGCTTGCGGGCGGCGAGCTATGGGCAGCTCGCCGCCCGGTAAGGACCAGGCCCGGGTCGACGGCGCGTTGTGTTCCACGCGCGCCTCAAAGAGCTGTCAGCAAGAACTGACGGGGTCCGCTAGGGCCGATGCCGCCGGGGCTGCGGGTTGTTCGAAAGAGATACCGTGGCCCCTGGCACAGGCAACTGAAGGAACACGGGTGGGTTTTAGTCAGTAAAAGTCTGACACTCCCTTCTGCTCCGCCCAGAGCGGGAGGAGTCATTTGATAATTTCCCACCCAGAAAAAAAAAAAAACCCTATGAATATCACTGCTTTTAGTGTACAAGTGTAAACTTTGCCTAATATACATATAAGATGTTGATGTATAAGAAGTTGGCGAAGATGAATTGTGATGCAACCGTGAGAATACCAATATAGAAGTATGAGAAAACAGGGTGTAAAGTTCCTCATCACTCATACTCTATAGAAAAGGGAGGATCCTCTGACCAGACGGGTGTTTTGTCTGGCGGGCAATTGCCCAACGATTGATGTTGGGAAATTGTATCTGTGCTAATTGCGCGGTAAACTCTGCTTGCGAGATGCAGGATTTGCGTGACGTCAGTATGACGCGTTGTTCGCATGTGGCGTTGTAGATACCGCTACACCAATATCTTTAAAAAAATCTCTTAGAGAAACTCTGGCACCTAGCTGGTAAATTGCTCGAACAGCTCGTTTTTGAAGGACAAATATATTTTGTATATCAGTGGTTTTGCCCCACAGCAGAATATCGTAGGACATAACGCCTGAGCCTTCCTGCTAGACTTGATATATGAGGTTCCCACTGAAGTTTGGCATCTACTGTTAGTCTTATAAAAATGTTGACGATGTTGGGTCCTAGATTTCTAACATTCGGTAAGGCAAACTTTACACATTTCGTTTTCTTGGCATTGAGAACTAGGTTATTTAACGTAAACCAATCTGTAACTATTGAGAGTGCACTGTTTATGTCGTCAAAATCTTGTCTATTCCTGTCTACTTTAAAAATAAGAGATGTATCATTTTCAAACAGTACAGATACAACGTCACAGATGCCCTTCAAATGGAATGGTAAATCATTGATGTATACTAAGAACAAGAATGGAGCCAGTATTGAGCCTTGCGGAACACCTAACTGAACTGGTAGCCCGGAAGACTTCAGGCCATTAACATCTACAGATGGGTCCCTATTATTTAAATAATAAATTATTACGTTGAGAGCTTCGTTTCGGACACCGTAATGACATAACTTACGCAAAAGCGTGTCATGGTGCACGCAATCAAAGGCTTTGGAGAGATCACAGAAAACTCAGCGTCTCAGCAGAGCAACACCCGCATCTGTAGTTGAATGACCTTTTGTAAAGCCATATTGCTCATTATGGAGGAGGCTGTTTAAATTAAAATGTCTTATCTTATATAATAAATTGAAAGGACAATTAGCTCTAACCTAAATAAATAATCTCGAACGATATCTGACTTGAAGACCTATACAGCGTTTGTCCACCGCCACCGTCAATAGGACGTCAACGAAAAACAAGATTATTCGAATCGAACGTGACGTTGCGTTGACGGACGTGCGGTCGACATGCGGCCATAGTAAAGTATCGCTACTTCGGCGCCATCATCTCGTTCTCGTTGACGTCCCATTGACGTGACGGTGGACAAATGGCCTTATGCATTATCTAACAGCACGCGCATTGTAGCGCTGTTTACTCGACAGCTCACAATAATATAACCACATTACATTCACAACGATATCTAAATGTGAACAGAAATGGTCGGTAAGATTCCCCTGGGTGTAGTTTCCTGTGTCCTCCGTGAACCAGGTAAGGCGGCCCATTAAATTTGGTTGAGCGTGTAAATGCTGCTATGATAACACCACTGTATAATTAGGTTTTCATAAAGTGGTACTTAATTAGGTGTACATAATTTTGTATATGGGAGTGTGGGTTGGTGATATGCTATTTTTTACATTATTCGGGATGCAGGCCTAAAATAACATTGCCTATTTTGCTGTCAAAAGGTATTAAGGCAGAGGTGAGTGGAAACGCCGGGAGGGGACGTCCTAGAAGCCTAGAAGGACATACAGTGACCTTAATGGGGATGTTCTTAAGTAAGGTCAGATGCGAACTAAGTACTCGCAATCGGCGTGCGTGTTTGACCCATTCGTCAGGCTGCCGAATCGAAATTGACACATTTTAGGTAACCTGATTCGCCTTGTCTAGCAATAGCGGTCGTCTATTTGGTTTAAACTGCCAAAATTTTCGGGTTTTTGTTTTGTGACTAACGTTTAGAGGACTCCTTCGATAACATTGATGGACGTTTGATCCGGCACGGAAGCGTATCGAATGTTTGTGAATATATGAACGTAAACGAAGCAAAAGAAGTATGTAAGGATCCTATCAGGTGGCGTTTTATACTTTATGCCCACCCCCATGAGAAGAAGGTGTGATATGTATGTATGTATTTTGCAGGTATTCCTATCTAATTTGGGGAAAAAAATATTCTTATGCCTGACGGACCATCTCTGCGTCGCCGCTGAAGGCTTCTGTATCTGACGGATCGTCACTGCGCCTCCCTTGAAGACTTCCGGTGCCTTGTCGGGCCACCGGCGCGCCTCACATGGGGACCCTGAGGACCCTGAACGCCCCTCCTGTACCTGTTGGGCCATCGGCGCGCCTAGTCCGAGGGCCGCCTCGCCTGGCGGGCTGACATCGTCCCTGCAGAGGCCCGCCATTCCTGTCGACCGGCCAGCGTGGCCTGACTGCAGCCGTGGTCCTGGTCCTGCTGCGTGGGCCCCTCCACGGGTGCCCTCCGTGCCGCACGCGCGCTCTACTCCGCGCGCGGCTGTCGAGTCTGCCTGCCTCCTTTCCTTTCTTTTAATTCCTTAGTTTAATTTAAAGTTAAAGTTAGGATTTTTTTGTCGCTACACGACATTTTGGCTGTGATGAATAAAGAAATGTTTTTTTATTCATCAGTGTGAACTTCATCTATTCTAGTATTTAGCACTACCAAATTCGAGTCATGTTTTTCCATTTAGGTCACCGGACGTGAAGAAAAAGCACTAACATAAATTAAGCCTAATGTATTACCAAATAAACGTTAATGTTACATAGTTAAACAACCAGTCACCCACGTGATTCGAACAAAATCAGTAATATTATAATTAACAAACCCCGAGCGCGAGCGATACAAAATACCAATTAGTTTAAGCGATAATACAATTAAGCTATTGAAATAAAGCATTTAATGAGCTCACAGTTACATTCATTACTATTGTCCCATAATTTGTTGTTCAAAATCTGCATCACACAGTAAATTGGTCAATTTACATATTTAAGTTCTTAAGCTAATTCCTTATTGGCGTTAAGATAAACTTAGCATCTTTAATTGACAGTGACGAAGGTGTTCCAAAAAGAGCCAATAAAGCTTTGTTTTTTCTCGTCGAAAAAGATTTTGAAGGCAAAAGGCTGTCTAAGGATTTTCCTCAACCTTCGACGGTACATACCTGTAACACGTTATTAAAAGCTTCAGGCTTTACTGCCAGTTCACTGATAGAGACAGAAGCAATTACATTTTAATCTTGGCTGGTATTCCGCAGGTTTCTTTTGTGGGTCTTTAGTATATGCGTACCCACCGCTTTCTAATTTAAGGCGTTGCTATAAACAGTTACGAGCGAAATCAAGGGTTACGACGCGGCGAACCCTTAATGACGCAGCACCCGAAAATAAAGTCATTTTATTGCACACGCATGACATTACGTCGGTTACCATAATTTATTTGGTATTTTAATATATATTTCATTTTTTGTGTGTTGTGAATGTGGCCGTCGAGTGTCTTCCGTTTCTTTTCTGGCCGATTGACCTGACCATTTTTCAGAAACATTGATATGATTTACGACATTATAAATAAATATTCTATGATAAATATTAACAATTTGCCCTAACTATCAAATTGATTGCCATGTCTCTCAAAAGACTCATAAATATTCATCTGAAAAACCATCACACCTAGCAATTCTTTATAATTAATTAACGAAAATATATTTGACCATAATGGCCTAATAAAATGCCAAGTAATTAGTGGTGTTCCATGATTTAATTGTCGCGTCTCGGCGCGGCCGGCTACATAAGTCGCCTTGCACGGATTTATGGGCTCAATTATACGCGGTCTGCCGGCGCACACCTGGAAGCATTCACGTCTTTTGCACTTAACCGGATTATGCTCGACTGGCATACATTATATATCTTCTAGCTATCTCTTTCATTAAACACGAAATGGAACTGTGTTTTGAGATAAGTTTTTGAACCTATCCACTAGGTTTTTGAACCTATCCACTAGGTTTTTGTGTCGAATTTTCAGTGGGTTTGCCCGAACCCGTGCCCGAACATTCGTTATATACGGATGCCTGTTTATCCTGTTCTTTTGCTAGTAATTGACCTACACTAAAGTCCACTGCGTAACAAAGGCGCTCTCAAAGTTTCTTTTTAACACCTGCTTTTTAAAGCAACAAAATGCCTTAATGGGATTAGTGTTACAGAGCGTTCTAGCGCTTTTACTACAAATATTCTTTGTAATCTATACCTACACGGTTTCATTTTTTCTGTGATTGTTTTGGTACCGTAAATTGAACATTTTCCGAAGCAATTTTTCCCGAATATCGCCGCGTCGAACATTCTTTACGAGTATATTAGCTAGTGAATCTGGACTGTTCTGGACAGTGGTCAGGTGTGACCTACTTAGAATAGCGTTAGATCAATTTGACGCGCCTTTACAGCTTGATTTAATTGTCGTCTCCGCGGGAAGTGGAGGCAATAAGTCGTGATTTGCTCACTCCCCCGCGATTTATTACTTCAATTACCTATAGATGGTATTCGCAGGTGTAGCCATAACTATTTGGAATGTCCTATGTACGTAATAGTGCAGCATCTGTAGCACATTAGTAGGTAGACGGTTGCTAGGTGTGCGGATAACGATGTTTAACTAGATGGAATGCATAATTTTAGTTGATTGTATCGTGATATCTACATGTTCTGTTTACTAGCTGTGACGTTAGGGAATCGGTTGATTCGGCTTTAGTGATCTAGTGAAATGTGCAGTAGAGGTGAAATGTTTACTGTTGCAGCTATTTGGCTAAAGTTAATGGTTTAGGAAATAATTAAACCTCGGTAATCTTATAAATAAAATAGAGTAGGTTCATATACACATAAGAAGAATACGTTTCCGCTGTGATTCATCACAATTTTATGGGGAAAATAGCCGAATTATTTCAATGTAGGAAGAAAGCAAACTATACGCACATATAACCGCTTTGTGATGTCTTGAACGTTCATAGTGGTTGTTCGGTGCCAAGACATAATCTGTTATGGTGACATTATCTGGATCCCCTGCCAACAGCGGATCCGGCCAAAAAGTTAAAACATTCTGCTTTCAAGAGTGCCTACATCTCCGCTACATCATGCTTCCGAAGTTCCATTTTACACTGATTTTTATAAAGGAAGTGTTAGGTTTTAGCATACTGAGAATTTTGGGTTTATTGTTCTATTTCTAACTGAAAACTCCAGATCCTGTTTTAACAAATGAGATACCTACATAAAAAAAATCTGTTGAATAAAGTTGTATGTTTCCAGAAATATTTAAAGTAACTAAACATTACAGGTGTTACAATGATTTTTCACTGTATGTAAGTAACATAGATGTTTATGAAAGCATATTATTTCGTGAAGGCGGTTTATAACGTAATATTATTTCCCCGGAGTGACATTACGGGCTGGTTAATGAAGATGTGTCGGTGAGGTGGCCCGGGTCGTAGTGTCGATGCCGGCTAACTTTGTCTTAATAGAAAATTAACATTTTACAACATTGGTAAGCTCATTTGCCAGAGGTTTTGTCTGCTCCGCTGTATAATGAAATGGAATTGTTTCTGAATATTTTATAGTACCTAATCTTACAAAAAGGAAAATGGTATACGGTCGGTAAAGCATATTTTATTCATAATTTCTTTCTTAACGCTATAAAGAGTCGGATTTTTTTTTGTGTATGTAAAATGTACGCTTAAAATCTCCTGTACCGATTTAGCAAAAAATTTACACTGTGAGGAAACTAAACTAATGCAGTTTCATTTCTAGGACAGGCAATTTGAAAATACCTCGGCTAGCTTTTAGGAATATAAAATGTTAATCTTGTATTTTCCTGGACTGGGCATATGCTTTTTAAAACGAAATTAAAATTTAAACTACAATTATATCTTTTGGCCAAAATACTATACACGTTCACGTCAAAAGTTTTAACTTTACCTAATCAATGAATCTGCCTAGCCTTTTCCCAACTATGTTAGGGTCGGCTTCTGAGGGTTTCCGGTATGTAAAAATGGTCACCCATCCACGGATCGACCGTGACAAGCGTAGCTTAACCTGATCGATCGACCCATGCGGCTGTAATTACTTAACCACGAGCCTACCTATGGCACCTAATAAGGTACCTAATAAAAAATCCTTATGAAATTATTTGTTGTTTTGTCTGTAACCCAATTTTATCATATCAATAAAATTAACAAGCTCGGTTAAAAGTTAGTAAAGTTGATAAGGTACAGACAAGTCTTAAATATCTATGTCAGTTTTTTTTTTCTTTGTAGTTGACAGCGTCAGGTGGTACACTTGTGTTGGTTGTCATCTGACATTATGCTGAGCTGAGGCCCTTTTGGAATTATAATCTTTGTTTTTATAGTTTTAAGGTGTATTCATTTTGTGTAACGCCAATAAACGCATTTTTCTTTCTATCTTTCTTTCTTTTCAAATTATTTTCTTCAACAAATCAGCACACATAATACCTACCTTTTGAAGCTATGGCTCTGAGCAGACTATTGGATAGTTACAAATAATTTGATAACAAAGATCAGAATAAGATAACCCTTTGAACAACGTCGAGTTGACATCAACCTAAAACCTTTTTAGTAGTCTTTTGATGATACATATATAACGGTTGACCGGTTGTAAAAAGACACTTAACAAAGCCGAGAGGCACTTGTTCTTCCCGTCATTGAAATATTTTTTTTTGTACTGGACGGTACCTGGGGGAACCTTCTGGTTACGGAGATATTGAAGGTCAACTTTTACTGACGTTTTTTACGAAAACATGTTTTTAATGTTATAACACAACTTTGAATACCGCCACTACCCTGTACCGTTGCATGCACCTATAAGCACAATGTTTTGCGTGTGTTACATTGCGCATTACCGCAAACAGCAAATTTTCCCTGCAGAAATAAAAGTCGTTTCCCAGCAATTATTTTTGTGCAATGTTACTTAGTTTGATGTGCGTAATGCGTAGTTTACGGCTATGTGATTGGTCTTTTTACACCCTGTATATACATAATTATATTCTCTTTATTTGTAGGAATCTGAAAGTGACACATTTTTATTTCGGTCTGACATGTAAAGAAGATGATTGAATGTCATTCTGCGGTATTACCGCTACGATGCAATATAAAATACTGAGTCGGCAAAGTAGATTCAATCGTGCAAACAGCAGACGAAAATAGCTGTTAACGTGACGAACATATTTTGGCTGACTGTACTTCGGCCGTTGTGAAATACGGTGGTGGGCGGGCCGGTCCGCCCAGCTGAGCCCGCGCGCGTGATCCTGACAGTTTTGACTTACCGAACAAGTCCCGGACGCCGGACGCTGCCGGACGAGTACATCGACACACTTTTGACCTCAACTGATCCGGTATTTAGAATTTCGTGAAAAATAAATGTTGATTTTGCGAGTCAAAAAAATGCGTAGGAACCGACATATTTTTTCTGGTTTTGACAGTAAGAATGCTTAAATTCAAAATTAACCTTACAAAAAAAAAAGTAACTGTCCTGCACAAACATTAAGTTGTAATATAACAGCAAATACTTACCCAACCGGTAGTAACTGCGTTTCCTCAAACACACTCATTTTAGCAATGACTTTATTTAAATACGACCCAAGCATTACTGCAACCTTATCGCCATTTGAATTAAGCCCCTTATAATATTAAAAACTCCTGAAGCGAAACTTTAAACATATGACAACATAAATCATCGCGCTAACTTGGCGTACCTACTAGACTAAAAATTGTTCCCATTTATTCATAAGAGAATATGAGAGCCATATATATTTCTAGCTCTGTAATAACTTGTCGTGCGAATTACCTTTGTGATTTTTTTTATTAAAGCACGCACTCGACTGGCGCCCTATAAATCTGTTGTTGGCTCTCCTACTTTACTGCTGTATGTACCTATCAATTGGCGGGAAATATTTAGAGGTTTCTTTTTTTTATGTTGTCTTTTATTGGGAGCTACGATTCCTGGAAAATCGTTTCGGGAAAATTACGCGTCGAGATTTTTGGTGGGCCGACTTAGTGGGGATTACGGACGGCGTTTATGCTTTTCATGGAATCAGGAATGGCTTGCTGCTAATATTGTTGTGGTGTGATATGTGAGGCATGGTTTTGTAATTCACGACTTAGATTTAGGTAGTTTATAATGTTAGTCTTTAAATAGGGCTTTATAATAAACTTATGTTTGTAGAAAGTAGTGCTCCCTTCAGAATGGTTGGGCTGAATGGTGATAATCTATGCGTCATGTTCGTGATCAGGCGCCGTCAGTAGGGACTGGTCAACTCTTTGCTGCCATGACTTATTTTAATTTAATTTAATATTTGAATTGTTTTTTTTTTTTTTTTTTTCATTACGGACGCTTTCAACGTTCTGCATGGTTCTCACATGCATAATTTTGAACATGAATGATGTAACCAATACTTTGTAACAATATTATTATGATTTAAAAGAGTGTCCATGGAGTTTCTTGCCCGTTCTTCTCCATAGGTACCTACTACGCTTTGGAATGGGCAACTAGCTTCATCTTTTTGACTGACCGACCTTGACAATTCAAAAGTGACTGTAATTGGTTTATTTGAAATAAATATTTTGAGTTTGAGTACCACTAGGCCACTAGGCCACCACTCAATGGTGGCCTAGTGGTACCGGCCGCGACTTACGAGTTCTAGGTCGTAGGTTCGAACTCAGATAGGCGCTTTGCTTTATATAAATTACTAGCTGCGCTTGCGGTTTTACCCGCATAAGTTTCGATCCCGTGGGAAAAGCGGGAAAAAAAAGTATCCTGTTAATCCTGGTTATAAACTATCTGTGTGCCAAATTTCATTCAAATCCGTGTAGTTTTTGCGTGAAAGAGTAACAAACATCCATCCATCCATTCATCCATATATCCATACAAACTTTCGCGTTTATAATATTAGTAGGATTTCGTCACTACTGCTCTCAAAACGGTGAAGGTAAACATCGTGAGGAAACCGGCATGTCCTAGAACCAAAAATTTGAAGGCATGCTATCTAATAACCCGCACCAGCCCGCGTGGGTGGATTCCCATGGCCCATTCCCTGTCGCCGAGAGGAGGCCTGTTTCTCAGCAGTCCCCACTACTGGGAAACAGGCCTCCTCTCGTATAAGCTAATTATGTATGATATTTGTATATTCGCTACCGACCGAAAAACTTTCAGGGATGGTTAACAATGTTAGAAAAAAAAAAAAATTTTTGCACAGAGTTAACATCATATTTCTTAATTCACAAAGTTGTTATTAATCTGTGCCCAAACAAAAATAAAGACACATAGGTGGCATTTTATTTTCTCCCTACATTGCTCTATCCAGCCGAGCGAGTGAAAAGGTTAATTTAAAAAGTTAATTTCTTCGTCTGGCTGCCTTCTTCAATTCGCGTGATGTCCCATAAAGTTAAAAGCAGTTCCACCACCGGTCGGTGTAGAATATTAATGTCGTTTTTGTAAGAAGTAGTGGCTTGCCCTTGGGGGGCATTGTTGTCATCTTTCTGCTGTCTCGTCTTGGACAGGCTCCATTAGTTACAAATTCTTAGGATATAAATATTCGCACCCGGCAAGACACCGGCTAGATAAAAACATCCATCTGTTTAATGGAATTAGAAAAATTGCACTTACTGGCAACACTGATGAAAGTGCAGATTACATCGAGATCCGTAGTAAGGACTCGGCAGCAGATTACTAATGTAGGTTTTCGTATAATCGGCTTTCAGGATTTTTAACGCGATCCAACGACATCGGTGCTGAGTCTTGCCTGGGCAAACGTCACTCGTCACTCGCACTATAGTTTTATTTTTTCTTTTGTTTTGATAGACAGACAACAGTAGAACGATAGTAACTGTAGCTTTTACTTGTTTGTGAGCAAAATTAATTTATGCAAATCGTAAACAGGACGATGAAATTGGAAGAGAGCGTCCAGGAATAAATTGTTTCTTTTCTGAGTTTGGTAATCAAATTATACAACTTTACATAAAGATCGGTACACAACAATGAAAGCAGCCGGATGTCACTAGATTTGTGACGTAACCAGAGCATTCCATATCAATCGATTATTGAGTTATACATTCATTTTACAGCTACCGAAAATAACTTTTTAAAGTAAAGCAAAGTTTACAAACTTTCAAGCTGTCATTTGTGGTTCTCAAACAGGAGCTTCTGTTTTAATTTTGGAACCCAGTCTAGCACATCCTCTGGCTAAAAGCAATCCATTAGCTATTACTAGATTTTCATTAGACTAGATTATCCGACTCAGCCGTTCCAGACTACTTTTCACGCTAACTGACCCTTTCTTTGTATACGACATCACAATTCAATTAAACATTTCCTAGCCAGCTTGATTGTGGGATCCATTTTATTTGTTCCTCCCATGAATTATTCAACTAACCCATTTCTTTTGCCATTCTGTTTTGCCAACTAGTCGTATTTCTATAACAGTTGCCGTGAACGGTTTGTCCTCATTTAGCGTTATAGTTATCTTTGGGGTGTAATTCTTTATGTGATAAGGATGCGTCCTGTGTGATTCATTCTGTCATCATCATCTGTGTAGCCGTTTTCTTACTATGTTGGGGTCGGCTTCCAGTCTAACTGGATGCAGCTGAATTCCAGTATTTTACATGGAGCGACTGCCTATCTGACCTCCACAACCCAGTTACTAGGTAATACTATATCCTTTGGTAAGTCTGTTTGTCAGACGACCCGTAAAGACTGTCAAAGGTCCACGAATGACAGCCGGGATCAACGGCTTAACGTGGTTTCCGAACCACGGTGGTCTCTTGGTATGTAGGTGGTGACCGCGGACCAACCGCGGCAAGCGTAGGTAACCTGATCGATCGACCTGAGCGGCTGTTATTACTTAGCCATAAGCCCCTCCATGTGATTAATCCTGTGTTATTAATAGCGATCTGTACTTGTTTCACACGGTATTTCCGATTGACAAAACATCAAGATATTTTTGTTATATGTCAGTTTAATATTACTGTATTAAGTAAAAACCTTCCGGAATAAAATCTCTAAAAAATGGTGAAATCGAATCAAAATCCGTTGCGTCGTTTAGAAAAACTACGCGGTCACACAGACAGACACGAATAGCGACTTAAATTTATAATAGTTATAGTTTTATTATACATATGTAGGTAGGAGGCATACAGTAAATGTAGGTAGTGGTTTTAGTGAATATCTTTGCAGACTAATGGAAGTTGAATTTAGGCTGATACCCTAGTAAAATAGTTCCGTGGTTGTGTTGGCTCGCCAGCGCTTCATCTAAGCCACTGTCTTAATGACCGATTTCAAACTCGAGACTCGTCGTGTATTTTCACGTCAATGTGATGGATATGACTGGTTAAACCTTCAAAGAATAATATCATCGTGGGCTTACTCGTTAATGGATAACTGGCTTTATAACTTCAAATCACCTAGTTAAAGGTACACGTAGTTTCGACGTAATAAATCGCGACACGACTAAAATCTACGTCTCCATGGCGCTTACATTTTGTTTGTACATCAGCTACGGATATCGACTTATGGTTTATTTTGCGAAGCCGTGTAGAATACATGAGTTTTCGAACGTTTGTTGATTTATTATTCACGAAACAACAGAAACATCGTTTTTTAGATCCGTTTCTATCTCCGCAAACACGCGTTCACATTCAATTAACACTTTTTCGTAGCGGATGCGTTCAGGCCACCGGAAATTAAACCGTCTAGTTTAATGTATCTATATAGAAAGTATGTGCCTACTTCATATTCAATGGACATCATATATCATACGATACATAAGTAAATGGATTTGAAATTGAACGTTGGTACTCGGAGTTCGCCCTGATTGGAGAGTAAGGCGGTTGCTCAGTTAACAAAAAACGACTTATCTTTTTCAATCAATTAATTCAGCCTATCCCAGTCCACTGCTGGACATACGAGTAGGCCTAACCCAGGCTGCGCCACAACACCTTGTCCTCCGCCTTCCGCATCCAGTCTGTCCCAGCCACCTTCTTTAGGTCTTTGGTCCATCTAGCTGGCTGGAGCGAAACACACTACGTTTGCCGATACGCGGTCTCCACTCGAGGACTTGTCTGCTCCACCAGCCATCGGCTCGTCGACAAACATGGCTAGCCCACTGCCATTTCAGTTTGCTTACTCTGCAACCTATGTCGGCACTTCCGATTCTTTTCCGTCGCGTTTTATCTTTTTAGTCACAGTTAAAACCAGCTTATATTATAGACGTGACGCTAACTAAATAACAGTGAACAGGTGCTTCTGAAGAGCAAACAACAACAACAACAGGGCCCCTAGAGATCACCAGTTGAATATAGAATTAATTTTACCTTTCACAAACTCGTGGCGGGTCGCAGTAACAAACAGAATGTCCATACAATAATTACGTGGCCGCAATAAAAGGCTCACAAACTAGGGTTTGTCCTGTTAGCCTTGTTATCATTACATATAAATAAGGAGGTAGTTAATGTGGTCCACTGAGTATCCAATCCCGGTTACATTGTTACCCAGGAGATTAGATAGGCGCGATGATTGCCAAAGTTTGATTGAGCCCCGTCCCAACCCTTTCGCGAATCTCCTTGATTATGGGATAGGTAATTGGCGTCTACGGATTGGGTACACAGTTCACGGATCGGGTAAATGGGAGATAACGGTTGCTTTGTTGCTATTTCTATGTTGTGATGTGAGCAGAACTTTAATGCTTTAAGGTGTGGTACTGATTTGAGGTTTTCAGTTTACGACTATCCCTTTACCTGTGTAGATTGGATTTGTGTTATTGGCGAGGTTCTTCAGAAAGGTCAGGTGCGTCGTACTTGCACCGGCGCCGGCGCGGCGGCGTCCGTATATGACAAGATGTATGAATATAAACGAAGCAAAAGGAGTATGTAAGGATCTTAGCAGGTGACGTGAGTTTCTGCTCATGAGAAGAAAGCGTGAGTGATGTACATTGGATTTGTAATTCTCCTACTTCCTCGTGACAGTGTCATGACAGTCAGTTATTTATATTGTATGATTGTCTACAACTTATTTTAAGACAGACAAACAGAAGGACAGAAGTAAGATATAACTCTATTGAAGCGTCTGCACCAAACCTACACTGTGTAGAGGAATTCCGCAACACAAAGAGAAAAATCTAGCATACTTGAATAAAGACGCCATTGTGTCAGAGTATTTATAGTGCAAATCAATATTATTTGCATTTCTCACATGCAGATCGGGCGGTCTACACGCACCATTAAGCCCAAGTGCGGGACGGCGACTTCCGCGCTGTGGGACCAAGGTGCAGTGAGTACCGGTCTTATTTATTCTCTACTAGAGATAGATGCTGTGGCCGTGTCCCGCCGATATTTATTGGTTAATGCTTTACTTATTCAAGTATTCTTGTTTACATTATTTTCTACTAAGATTCAAACTCTGCAATTTCTTTTCGACGGCATGGCAGCCTGGTGCACGCTGTTTGCCAATGACATTGTTCTTGTCGGTGAAGATGGATCCGAGATCCAGAGCAGATTGGAGAAATGGCAACAGAAGCTGGAGGATGTTGGCTTGAAAATCAGCAGAACCAAAACTGAACCTATGTTCTGCGATTTCGGCGGTCTCTCCAGTTCTAGAGCCATAGCCTTGATGGCGCGCTCCTCCCAGTCTGCTCCGATTTTCGGTATCTCGGTTCACTCGTGCAAAACGATGGCGAAATAGATCGGACGGTTAAGCACAGAATTAACACTGGATGGATGAAATGGCGGCAGGTCACGATAATAATCTGCCACTCCCGCATTCCCCTTAAACTTAAGGGAAAGATATACAAAACCATGGTTAGACCTGCTGTCTTGTATGGATCAGAATGTTGGGCCACAAAAGGGATGAATGAAAGGCAATTGCATGCAGCTGAGATTAGAATGCTCAGAGGGATGTGTGGTGTTACACGAATGGATAGAACGAGAAATGAGTACATGAGAGGAAGTCTGAAAGTGGCACCGGTAGCTGAAAAGTTGTGTGGACACCGGTTGTCATGGTATGGGCATGTGTTACGGAGGAATGAGCAAAATGTCGTGAGGAAAGTTTTGAGTATGAATGTCGATGGCTATAAGAGTAGGGGAAGACCAAAGAAACGATGGATGGACTGTGTGAATGATGATATGCTTGGAAAGGGGGTGACTGTCGAGATGGCAGCTAATAGAGGAGTATAGAATAAAAAGACATGTTGCGCCAACCACAAATAAGTTGTGATAAGGGCTGGTGAGTGATGTTGTTTTTCCTTCATTTCTCAGCAACAGTCCGGAGTCTGGAGCTGTGCCCGGTTGATGGCAATATGCTCGCCCCTTTTACATGGGACTTAAACATAACTGGCGATATATGGGAGTATTATAGGTGCACCTCTGCCTAACCCATCGGGGATTACAGGCGTGATGTTATGTTTTGTTTTCATACATTACCTTCCTTTAAAACTGGACATTCTTCATTATCGATATGGCAAAACTATAACACAATGTTAGCTAGTTGCTAAGCTGCCTTTTGGGTTGACCTTCGCAGCCCTAAGGGTAGCGGTCATCTGCCTGCGCGACCAACCTTTAGCCGCCTTTTATGACACCCAAGGGCTACAAAGACAGCATAGTAATGCTTACGGTAGGATAAAACTTATTCTTTCAAAGACCAGACAGACTCCATCAGATTTTCCTGAAACAGACAGGATTATTTTCGACGTTTCATAATACCTTTTTTTCGTTTTTTAAAAGAGTAACCGTGGAGTTGCTTGCCCATTCTTTTCCATACAAACACTACCTTTTGGAAGGGGCGACTAGAATCAATTCTATTTTATTGTAAATTTTGACGTTCAAAAGTGCATTTTATGTGCCTATTTGAAATAAATGCTTTGATTTTGACTTCAATTATCAGACATGTCTAACTATATTAGATAGTGTTTGTGTAACAAAACAAATAGAAGAGAATCCAATATAAACATGGTATAACAGCCATGTTTTCTTACACGTCATAATCTTATGTTTGCCAGCATCGAGTTCCGGCGGTGAGAGATCGAAATTGCTTTGTTTTGCTCCTTTTTACATATGTATTTGTGTTTACACAGCACTGTTTATACTTTTGAAAGGTTTTCCTTTTAGTTAATTAGTTTAGTTGTTGGTAATGTATACTAATAATATAATAAAGCTAAAGAGTTTGTTTGTTTGAACGTGCTAATCTCTGGAATTACATAGCAGTCGGATTTGGAAAAAAAAAAATTGCCTTTGATAGCCCAATTCTTGTGGAAGGCTTGGCTTGGCTTCGGGAGGAAATGCCAGGGTGTCACCACTGTGTGGATCGCCCGGAGGACACGGTGGAGCATACGGTGGCGGTCTGCCCTTCTTGGACGGGGCCCCGCCGTGTCCTCGTGGCGGCGGCGGCGACCTCTCGCGTCCGGCCCTGGTCCAGGCCATGGTACGGAGCGAGAGTGAATGGGAGGCCGTCACCTCCTTCTGCGAAGCAGTAATGCTCGCGAAGGAGGAGGCGGAGCGCGTGAGGGAGAGGCAATCTCCGCACCCTCGGGGGCCTAGCCGCCGCAAGAGATGCCCTGGACGGGAGTCAACAGCCAACTCCCGGCCACCGTAGGCGCGGGCTTGCGGGCGGCGAGCTATGGGCAGCTCGCCGCCCGGTAAAGACCAGGCCCGGGTCGACGGCGCATTGTGTTCCCCGCGCGCCTCAAAGAGATGTCAGCACGAACTGACGGGGTCCGCTAGGGCCGATGCCGCCGAGGCTGCGGGTTGTTCGAAAGAGACACCGTGGCCCCTGGCACAGGCAACTGAAGGAACACGGGTGGGTTTTAGTCAGTAAAAGTCTGACACGCCCTTCCGCTCAGCGCAGAGCGGGAGAGGTGATTAGATGATTTCCTAAAAAAAAAAAAAAAGGCTTGGCTTTAAAATTATGCTAAGACCCTTATGAGCCGAGCAAAAAGAATAAAGTCGGAAAAAACGCTAACGGAAAACGGAGTAAGGGATTACAGCTTTATAGGATATGTATTACATTACAACAAGAAATTTCACGCAAATGACGATGCGGACAGAAGCTAGTTTATGTCAAGTTTCATAGAATAAAAGTAAAAAAGAAAAAGAAGACAGAATTAAGTAAATATTGGCATCAAATAGATAACTTTCCCAAACTGTCTTTGAAACAAGAACAAGAAAACAAAAGAAAACTTTCCCTCACCTAATCTTTTGCAAATTGATTCGGGAGTTAGAGATAACCCCTGCATTTTACGGTCAAATTATTACAGTTTAACAAAGTAGGAGCCGTGCTTATTGGCTGTTCGCTTTATTGGGATACTTCAGCCTGCTTTACAGTTACATTACTGTTTACTCGCGGCAACTTCGAATGTTCAGTTTACTTTTTAAAGACTTATAAGTATAACATACATAATCAGCCTATAATGTTCCCACTGCTGGGACACAGGCCTTCTCTCTTTGAGAGGGAGTGGGCTAATATCTACCACGCGGGCCCAGTGCGGGTTGGTAGATGTCACGTGTTTTCGAATTTATGGTTCTAAGACATGTCGGTTTCCTCACGAAGTTTTCCTTCACCGTTTTTAGAGCAGTGGTGATAAAACAGCAAGCAATTTTATCACCACTGCTCTAAAAACCCAGTGGTTCGAACCCATGACCTTCAACTCGTAAGACGGGGCCATTACCGCTGCTCTCTAGTATAACATAAATGAACCAAAACTAAAATATGTAGGTGTACGTTTTATATTTTTGCGAATAATAATGACTAAGCTAGTCATTGGTTTCTTGAAGATAAAGAGCATGCCTTTTAAATTGAATTTTATACTTATCGTTTCATATCAGCCCGTAAATGCTCCCTGAAAACGGGATTCCAATGTCTGTCTAAGAGGAAAATGCTATAACAACTATTCACATTTGGCAGAGAGAATGGCAATCACAACTGTCTTTTATTAGCAGACGTCATCCTGTCTCGTCGTTGCTGGCGTCTTCTTGACGTTAACCCTTACTGTCTTTTTTGTTTATGGGTGAAAATGTTGTAGCCTAACCTTCGGTTTAAAGATTTTCTCAATGTATAAATAAAGAGCAACTTTACTAAATTACAATAAGTGTTTTATATTACGACATACAAAATAATGAAGCCCCAGAACACATAGTTAAATTACTGTGCTATTTAAAACTTAGGCTTTTTATAAATGCCAACGTGAGCACTCATTGACCTTTTTTCTTCATTTTTTATATAGCCGAACCCCCTCAAACTGGATAGTTTTCTCGTCGTACAATGTTCTAACACTTGGTACTTCTAAGTCGTCCTTATTACGTGTGGTATAATATTATGTGGTCTTATGTTTAAATAAGATGTGCATATTTTATGAATTTTAGCCTTCACCACCAAACAAATTCTACTTGCTAGTATTATTTTCAAGTGTTATATTTTCTGTTGCTATGGAATGAGGAAAATGTCGTGAGGAAAGTTTTGAGCATGATTGTCGATGGCTATAAGAGTAGGAGAAGACCAAAGAAACGGTGGATGGACCGTGTGAATGACGATATGGTTGGAAAGGGTGTGACTACTGAAATGACGACTAATAGAGAAGTATGGAAGAAAAACCTATGTTGCGCCGAACCCTAAATAAATTGGGATAAGGGCCGGAGAATGCTGATATATTCTGTTGCTAAATAAGGCCTATATTTCTAATCAAGTTATTAACCGCATAGTTCCCTACATCGGGTTTCCCATTTGATTTCGATCACTTGTTTATCGAAAACGGATAGCGGCATTGCAGAGTCCGTTGTGGTCTTGCCAATTGCAGTTAAGTGCAACTGATAGCCAAATATTAGCTCAGTTGTTAGATATTAAGTGATATGATGCATATCTACATGGGCTCTAACTGTAGTTGTAGTCGTTCTATTCAAATTCAAAGTGTTTATTGTGGTACACAGGTAAAAATATGGGTTATAGTTTTTAAAGTGAAGTACATCTATGACCCGCCTTTAGGCATACAATAATTTAAAGACTTTTGCAAAATGACAGTAGTAGTCAATAATTTAGTGTTAATTAATATATTAGTCGATAATAATAAATAATAATAATAATCAATCATTTAAAAAGAGTCAATAATTTAATAGTAATTGGTATAGTAGTCAATAATTTGTTAATATTTAAAACAATAGGCAATTATTTAATAATATTTAATATAGTGATTTGATTACTAACAGTTATTAAAAAAAAAATGTTATAAGAAAAAAATGGGACTAATAACGGATATGGAATGCATTCAATAAATTAAAATCTGTCATCTAGGTACTCAATTACAGAGTATATACCTTCTTAAATAATAGTTTTAATAAAGATTTTTGAAATCGAGTATTTCACTTAATTCTTTGATTTCAATAGGAAGCTTATTATAGATTTTAGGTGCCATTCCAAGAAGACTTTTCGAAAATAATGCAGTTTTGTGTGGAATGGTACATATCTCTCTGTTCCGACGTTTAGACTTCAGTGTTTTAAATATATGAAAGTTGGATTTGACAAATACTGCTGTTTGAAAAATGTACAAGGAAATGTTAGGATTTTTTTATTTTTTTATATGGGATATAGCTGTCAGTAGGTTTAAGTTTCGATACAGAACGCACACATCTCTTTTGAGCTTTGAACACAGTTAACCTTTCTGTGGAATTTTCCCAAAATATAATTCCAAAACGTAATGTAGATGTAACATCTATGCTTTGTACGATATGAGAACTGTAGACTCGTTTGCCATTTTTGCAAGATTATAGAGTGCATATGAGTATTGGTGTAATTTTTTACAGACGATCTCTACATGACATTTCCAGGCTTAGTGACTATCCAGCTGAAGGCCTAAAAATCTGGCATTGATCGTTTCAGCTATTCTTTGACTAGCATACGTTATATTTAAATTAGGGGTAACGGTTTTTTGGTTAAATGTCATAAGCTTTGTTTTCTCTATGTTTATTTTTTATTAATTCATTACTAACAAATCTATTATGCAATGGATAGAGTTGTTTATATCATTTTGGTTAGTCTGAATATGTTTGCATTTTATAATGAATGTGCTATAATCAGCAAATAAAACTGTTTGAAATTTTGTGCATTTTGGCAGATCTTGCGTTACCCCACATGATGTATATCTAGGTGATGACATAAAAGTTACCTCTACTTTAGACTTAGAGCATATTCTTTTTAAAACAGTAAGTTGCTTACGGTCACTGAGATAAGTTTTAAGTAGATTTAAAATATTCCCTCTAATGCCATATCGCTCTAATTTACCTAATAATATTTCATGATTGACATGGTCAAACGCTTTGGACATATCCATGAGTACTGTTGCAATAGGATTTTTTTATCTACATTACTAACAATTAATTTTTTATTTTTAAAAATTATTTTTTTCGAAAACCATATTGAATTTGTTGCTTTGCAAATAGATTATTTAATTCAAGAAATGAGTATAATGATTTATAAATAACTTTTTCAAAAACTTTAGATAATACTGGTATGAGAGCAATTGGACGGTAGTTTGAAACTGTAACCTTTTCACCTTTTTGTGCAAAGGCTTAATTAAAGTAGTTTTTAACACATTTGGAAAATGGCCATGTCCTATGCATACATTTATTATAAAACTTAATACAGGCGCAATTATATGTGATACAGATTTTAAAATGCTAGAAGTTATACTATCATAACTCGCACTATTCGTGTTCTGTAAAGAATGAATAATTTGGAATATTTCTAAGGGATCTGTTAGTGTCTTTTTTTTTTTTTTTTTTTTTGAGGATGGGAAATCATCAAATGACCCCTCCCGCTCTGGGTGGAGCAGAAGGGAGTGTCAGCCTCTTACTGACTAAAACCCACCCGTGTTCCTTCCTTAGCCCTTTACCAGGGCAGCGGTAACCCTTTCGGACGATCCCGCTACCCCGGCAGGCTTCGGCCCTGTCGGGCCCCGTTAACTACGCTGACATCTCTTTGAGGCGCGCGTGAAACATAAACACGCCGTCCGGCACGGGCCTGGTCCTGATCGGACGGAGAGCTACCCATTGCTCTCCGCCCGCAGGCCCGCGCCTACGGTGGCCGGGAGTCGTCACGCGGCTCCCGACGCCCGGAGCGTCTCCCTCGGCGGCTGAGGCGTGAGGATCTCTCCCTCGCCCATCCCGCAACCTCCTTCGCTAGCATGACTGCTTCGCAGAAGGAGGTGACCGCCTCCCACTCCCTCTCGCCCCGGACCATGGCTTGCACCAGGGCCGGGCGCGAGAGGTCGCCGCCGCTGCCGATCGCCTCTACGAGGACACGGCGGTGCTCTGCCCAAGCGGGGCAGACCTCCACCGTATGCTCCACCGTGTGTGCTCTGGGCGATCCTCGCAGTGGTGACACCCGGGCGTCTCCTCCCGCCTGATGATGTGCAGGAACCTCCCGAAACATCCGTGTCCGGAGAGGACCTGCGTCAGGCGGTAGGTGAGAGCGCCGTGACGCCTCTCTAGCCACTCCTCAAAGAGGGGTCTTACCGCCGCTATCGTGGCGTGCCCTGCGCTGGGTTGCGATAGTCGCGCCTTCCATTCCACCATGAGACCGCGCCGGAGGTCCGTCCGCTCCGCAGCAATTTGCCGCGGGTGCGGAGTTTCCCCCCGACGTAGTGCCTCCGCGCGCCAGTCATACAGGTGCGCGAGGACTATCGCCTCCAGATCCCATGGTGGCAGTCCGGCAAGGAGGCTTGCTGCCTCGCCCGAGATCGTGCGGTATCCCCGGATAAGCCTTATGGCTACCACCTTTTGGGGCGCGTTCAGGTAGTGTGCGGCTCTCAGCCGCAATGAACGCGCCCATACCGGGGCCCCATATAGGGCCATGGACCGCACGACCCCCGCGTAAAGCCTCCAGCAGGAGGCGTTTGGCCCCCTCAGGTTGGGCAGGAGCCGCTTTAAGGCGGCCCCGGTCCGTTCCAGTTTGGGGGCCAAACGTCGGAAATGCTCGACGAAGTTCCACCGACTGTCGAGGACGAGACCCAGGTATTTCATTGTCTTCTCGACGCCGATGTGAACCCCTCCTACCATCAGTTGGGATCCCGAAGGTGGCCCGTACCGGGGCCCATGAAAGGACATGGCCTCGGACTTGTGCAATGCCACCTCGAGACCCAACTGCCGGATCCTTTCCACGACTATCGCAACCCCGCGTGTCATCGCGTCGGCCGCCGCCTGATGCGACCTCCCCTGCGCCAGGACCAGCGTGTCGTCAGCGTAGCAAACTACGCTGACGCCATCAGGGAGGTCGGCCCGCAGCACCCAGTCGTAACCGATGTCCCACAGGAGCGGCCCCAGAACCGATCCCTGTGGGACACCGCACGACATCTCTCGCCGGTTCCAGTTCCCGTCGCGACCGGGGTAGATGACGGCTCTGTCCGTCAAATACGCCCTATTCGACGGAGCGACTATTCGACGGAGGTAAGTCGGCACCCGGTGATACCGGAGTGCCTCCCCTATGCAGCTCCAGGGCAGGGTGTTGAACGCGTTGGCGATGTCGAGTGACACCGCCACGACCACCCCACCCCGGGACACCGCGTCCCCCGTCGTGAGGGCTCTCACGCGCATGATGGCATCCACCGTCGAGCGCCCCTTGCGGAAGCCAAACTGGCACTCCGCAAGATCCGGCCCCCTCCTCACCAGGTGCCCGACGAGGCGGCCCGCAATCACTCTCTCAAAGAGCTTGCCGACCTCGTCGAGCAGCACTATGGGCCGGTATGCGGACGGAGAGTCCGCAGGGCGCCCTGGCTTCTGAATGTGGACCAGCTTTCCCGTCTTCCAACGGAGTGGAAACTGGCCTCTCTCCATGCATGCGCTTAAGAGCGCCTCCAGTCGAGGCCCGAGAGCCCTCGAGGCCAGGACCCAGGCTTTACCCGGCAAGCCGTCGGGTCCCGGGGCGGTATTTTTGGCCTTCAGCCTGCCTACCGCCGCTCTCAGATCTACCCCGGTCACTTCAGGGGTGTCGTCGTCGTTGTCCGCGTGGTCCGCTTCGGGCACCGCAAGTGGCGGAGCCATAGGCGGGGGAGTATGCTCCCCCCTTGAAGGGAACAGAGCGCTCACCACCTCCTCCACCAGCTGTGGGCGGAGACTCTGCGTCAGCGGGGGGGGCCATGTGCGGAGTTTATTCCGCACCATTCTGTAGGGGCGCCCCCATGGATCTCTGTTCAGAGTCTCCAGCATCTCCTCGCGGGCCATATCCTTGGCCCGCTGAACAGCCTGTTGGAGGGCGGTCTTCGCCGCTCTGTACCCCTCGTATAGCTCCACCTCCGTGGCTTCCGCATCTTGAGGGCGGATGCGGAGCCTGCGGTGCCTGGTGTACCGGTGTCGCGCGTCGACGCACGCCTTGCGTAGCGCCCCAACCTCCTGCGACCACCAGTACACCTGACGTTGGGCGCATCCTGGCCGGACTCGGGGCATTGCCACGTCACAAGTCTCGGACATGGCCTCGCGGAACCACTCCACCTCATCGTCAATATCAGCAGGCCTGTCCGGTGAAAACACCCAGGCCTGCACGATCGAGGCTTCCAGGAGAAGCTCCCGGTCCAGCTGCTTCAGCGCCCACCGCGGACCACTCGGGGCCTGTTGGACCAGCGCGCTAGAGGTCTGGGTGGAGACCTCAAACCGGATATACCGATGATCGGAGTAGGTCTCCACCTCCTCCATGACGCGCCAGTCAATGACACGCTGTGACAGAGCGGGGCTGGCGAACGAGATGTCCACCACCGACTCGCCCCGCATCCGCACACACGTAGGAACAGAACCCCGATTTAGGACGACCAGACCTGTTTCCAGAGCCCAGTCCTCCACCAACCTGCCCCGCACATCCGTGCAACGGGAACCCCAGGCCAAATTCTTGGCGTTGAAGTCCCCGAGCACTAGCACGGAGAAGGCGTGGTTTCTGGCGACGACGACACTCAACTCTGTTAAAGAGTTCTGGAACTCGGCGAGAGTTCGGCTCGGAGAGAAGTATACTCCCACTACTACAATCTCTCCGAACCGTGCTGCTACGCACCCCTGTCCCCTCGTGACACCTTCGAGGGACGGGGTACCGGCGGCGGCCGACGAAATTATGGCTACTGAGCCGTTCAGGTCCTCCACCCAGTCATCCCTGGGCGGGACAAAGTACGGCTGAGCGACCACGGCGATGTTAATCGACCACTGCGCCATGCTCTGGAGCAACAGGTCCTGAGCGCAGGCGCAGTGGTTGATGTTCGCCTGGAGGAGGCGTAGAGGAGGAGTTATTACTCCTCCATTTCAGCCCCCTCCCGGGCCCTATCGGCAGTGGTGGCGGCGGCGGCGGCGGCGGCGGCGGCGGTGGTGGCGGCGGCGGCGGCGGCGGTGGCGGTGGCGGCGACAGTGGCGGCGACGGTGGTGGTGGCGACGGCGACGGAGGGCCTGCCTTTCCTCCTGGCTTCGGCGGGTGGAGCGCAGGACTTGCTCCCCGCCCGGTGATCGGCCGGCTTGCCAGCAGCCGCACATACGACGCAGTGCGGCGCGGCGTTGCACGAGCCGGCCGTATGTCCGGGCTTACCGCAGCGAAAGCACAGAGTGCTGCGGTCCTCCAAGGTGCACTGGACGCCCACGTGGTGCCCCACGAGGCATCGATAGCACCTTAGAGGTCTGGGCTCCAGCAGCTTGACCTGCGCTGACACCCAGCCCACCAGGAGCCTTCCGCCCTCCATTACCTTCCTCGCCGCCGTCACGGGACAGCTTACCGTTACGGTTCGCATACCCGTGAAGTCAGGACGTATGGTGCCCGCCTTCACCTGGTCGGCCAGACACCCGCCCGTCCTGACGACGGCGGCTACCACCTCTGCCCCCGTCACCGAGTCATCCAGGCCCATAATGCGCATATCCGCGCACTTGACGGGCTTGGAGACTCGAGCATCGTCCGCATTGAGGGACGCCCTTAGCTTTTCAGCCAGGGCGTCAGCGGTGGGGCCACTCGTCGCACCGAGGACCTCCAGCATGCGGGCACCAGTGGCGGTCACCCTATGCCGGAGGCCTCCGGTGATCCCCAGCTCCTGGAGATCCACCGTCGCTCTCGCTTTGGCGAGCACGTCGCCGTAGGTCACCCCCCCTTGACCGCGTCCGGCTGTAGTGTAATGACTACAGCCGCGGTCTGGGGGGAGCGAAGCCTAGCCGCAACGGCTCGCTCCTTGCGGCGCCTCCTCTGCGCCTTTTTTCTGGCCGCCTTGGCCGCCTTCTTTTTCTCCCCGACCACCTGCCACTCGGTGTTGGTCGTGGGAGATTTGTTCTGGGGAGGCGTAGGCTCTGGGGCCTTCCCCTCCCCAACCGTTCTGCCCTTTTTCTGGGCCGGCGCCGCCGCAGGTTTGGCGGCCGGCGACGATTTTGCCGGCGCCGAGGCTCCACCAGCCGACGTCGGTTTCGCCGGCGCCGGGGCTCCTCTAGCCGACGCCGGTTTGGCCGGCGCCTGGGCCCGGCCAGACGGCCCGGGTTTAGGGGCGGCAGCGGCCGCGTACGAGGCCGCCTTAGGCCCTGGGGCCGTCCTACCCGCCAAGGGAGGGTGCAGAACAATACCCTCCAGGACGGCGAACCGCGCCTGGAAGGTCGCCAGCTCCTGCCGAACCAGGTTCAGGACCTGGTTCTCCACCGTCATGGGCTGGCTTGGTGGTGGGATTGTCTGCGCTGTGCCGGCCGCTCGCATCCCGGCCAGGTCCGCTCGGAGCTCCTCGTTCTCCTTTCGGAGGAGCTCCATGGCAGCCGTCAAGCGGGCCACCTCCGCCCGCATTTCGGACATGCCGTCCGACGGAGGCCCGAAGTGGATGGCCTCCGCTGCCGCCAAGATGGAGGCCTTGGCCGAGACTATGGCCCTTGTTTTCGAAGTCTGTAACTTCTTCAGGGCCACGTCCCGGATCGCGGCCTCCACGACCGCCGCAAACCTCTCTTTGCGGTCCGCATCAGGGCCGCCTACCTCAGCCGCCTCGTCGCTTGAGGTCTCTGATGCGGGCACGCGACCAGAACCCCCCTCCTTTGCGGGCTCCTCCGCTTTTTCTGCGGCCTCCCGAGCAGTGAGCCCCCTCCCTGCGCCTCGCTCTCGGGCTCCTCCCCGCCTGCTGGTGGGGATTTTTCTGGCCGAAGCCAGCTCCCCGTCAGAGGACGACCCCTGGCCGTCCACTGACCTTGGCCGCTTGCTATGGGCCTTTCTTTTAGCAGCGGCCGTCTTCTGGTCACGGCGAGGGCTCACTGAGCCTCCCGTGCTCGCTCCTCCCGATGCAGCATCGGACTCCGACACCGCATCACTCCTCCTTTCGTCTGTTGGGTTTTTGTTTTTTAAAAATGAATCCATATTTGTTCCCACGAGTATTATACTTTAGGTACCTGCTCAAAATTCTGTGGTTCGCACTAGTGACTAAATCAAGCTACCCATTAGCCAAGCTTACTACCTCCCTCACGGTGCGCCGCCGCTTGGAGGCTTGGGGAATTTTTTATAGAGGTTAATCTTCCTCGCGGTCCGGGCGGTTAAGCCAAGACCCTCGACCCCCGTCAAAAGTCAGAGACATGACCTTGACAATCTTCGGGGCTACGATATTAACGGTGGCAGGAGGGGGGGGTTATCCCCTCCTGCCTGCCCGGCGGCAGGGTAAGTGCACACCAGGCCCGCTCTTACTCCACACAGTTGCCGCTCTGCTCCTCATAGCGGCTTGTGTGGAGCGTTCCTCTTGGCAGAACATTAGCATGCGGGCAGCGAGATCTCATTGGGAAAAAATCCCAATGAGAAATAGCTGCCCGCACCCCAGGATGCACCGGCCGGAAAACTGGTCTTCCCCCCGGACGTATCCAGAAGGGAACTCCAGTCCCCAGGCACACGTGGAGGTTTTCTGCCCTGGCACCCCAATATCTGTTAGTGTCTTAAATAGCGATTTGTGATAGTAATTTACAGAGGATACAGCACCAGTGCAATTATTATTCACATTAGGTTAAACAGAATCTATAAAATACTCATTAAATACTGAAGCTATTACTTTAGGGTCACTTATTTGCTCATTTCGAACAACTATATTTTGAATGGGTTCGGGGTGGAAGTTTATTTTACATCTATTAATTAATTTCAAAACTGCTTTAGTTTTATTTTCTGCATTTTTTACGAAGTAACTATTTTGTGATTTTTGTGTCAAGTTTATCACTCTTTTTAGTTTTTGTGAATAGGGTTTTAGTGATAGACTATTTTTTAAATTAGGCGATCTTCTATACTCTCACAACATTTCTCTCTTCCGTTTACTACAATTTCTTATTCCTTTAGAAATCCAACGAGGTAATTTTTTGGAAGAAATCTTTTTTCTTATGATGGGGAAACATAGATCATAGAACAATTTGAATAGATTGTAAAATGAACTGAATGCTAACTCAGGATCAGTACTACTATAAACTTCATTAAAACTTAGCTTACAGTTTCGATAAACTTTGATTTATTGTCCGAGCTATAATCCCTTGCTAATTTAAACCAGTGATCAACAGAACACGACTTCTTCATAGGACACTTAAAGAGTTGTGCGGTGTGATCAGATAAAGCAAGCTCTAAGACATAACTACTGCCCCCTTTGACATTATGCATAATATTATCTATACATGAGCTGCTGGATATACGTGTTGGTGCTTTGATACATGGTTTCAAGTTGTTGTTTAAAAGTAGATTTAAAAATTCCGTACACAAATTTGTATTTTTTTAAATGTTAATATTAAAGTCGACACAAACCAAAATTTTATTACTCATGTTTCGACTGCAGTAGTTTAGTAACCGTTGAAGTTTTTCAAAGTAAAGTGATGTAGCGCTGTTATTATATTTTGGGGGTCTATAGGTACAGATAATAATCAATTTGTGAAATACCAGTTCAATGGAATGGAAGAATTTTATGTTCCTGGTATTATAGAATGTTGTATTCTGTAATACCAGGAACATACAATTCTTTAGTATATATCTATAACTCTGAATCCATGTCCATGTCTAATAAGTATACCTGTCTCTCCTTTTCTAGACTTTCTAGATGAGTAAGTTCCAAGTATATAGTTAGGTATAGATACATATTTGTAAGCTATCTTCATCTATCATATTATGTTCGACAATACATACAATTTCCACTGTTTTTCCTTCTTGTAGGTCAGCTAGATGTAAACTTAGTTGTAGGTTTCCTCACAGGACTATATGTGATTGCTTTGAGAAATTCATTCTTACTTACTAACTCGTCATTTATTTGTTTAAGATTAGAATTCTCCAGCGATAGAGATTAAATTTCTTGATAGACACTGTTAAGGTCTAACACAAGTTTGTCGATTGGCTGTTTCAATTTTGATATTTGATCAATTTGTATATCGTTGTATGATAAGTCGGGTAGACTAGTTAAGCTTTCGTCGTCGAGAATATTTGTGGATATTTCACTAACATTACTCATGTTCGGATCGGAGCATGTACGCTTTCGTCGAAGAGGTATTATATTATTTAAGAAATTCATTTTATTTTCTTAGATATTGAGCAATTTATAAATTCGCAAAAAAGCTTCTAGCCACAGGAGTCGAACCATCGACACCGATAAAGCCAGTCCGTAGCCCGACCGCTCTGCTATTGACGAGTTGATATAATGTTTGAAATTTAGTGTTCTGTTGCGTAGTCATTATTGTAGGAGTACTAATGGCATTCAAAAATTAATAACCGTTAACACTTTTTCACTAATATTGTTTTTTGTTAATTTTTTTAACACATTCTTATAGCATCTGAATTGATTGTGTGTATTTGGTATTTAACAACACGAAATTCGTTAAAATCACTGGTTATATACACTAGAAACTGTTCACTATAATTTGTTGAATAACTTTGTTGAGCGTTGGATTTTCCACTAAATAACGTTGTCACAGATGAAATGCACTACGTATCACAGTTTTATCATATAATAAGCGGGATATTTCAACTTATATTATTTTTAAAAGTATAAACAAACCGAGCTCGAGGTTGACGTGACGGATTACGTTCCGTTGTCTTCTATTGATATGGAGTTCCTATATTGTTGGAGCCAACTGATAATTGCCAATAGGTATTCTGGATTAAATCTGAGTTTGCAAGAAGATGCTGCTCATCGTTAACAAACATTGTGTGTTGGTAGAGCCTGTAATGACATGATTTCAGCACGGATGTTTTTCGGGAGTAAGGATAGACCACCTTTCTAGGAATTCTTTTTTAGGGTTCTGTACCCAAAGGGTGCCAACGAAGCCCTATTACTGAGCCTCCGCTGTCCGTCCGTCCATCTGTCAGTCTGTCAGCGGGCTGTATCTCATGAACCTTTCACAAAGTGTGTGCTATTGCCGCTATAACTAAAAATTATAAGAATAAAATAAAATTAAAAATTACGGGGGTCTAAATACAAGAAACATTTTAAGCCCTGTGGTACGGAACCCTTCGTGTGCGACTCCGACTCACACTTGACCGGTTTTTTTAAATTATTTTCTTTCTTTGTTATAGAAAAAACTATTGTGTATATGTGACTATTGATAAAACTAACCATCATAAAAATTCACACGAACAGACATTTGTGGAATTTGCACATAAAGAATTTCCCGTTCACAAAATGTTCTATATTAAGGTCAGGCATATTTAGACATTTAAGGAAAATTTAAAGTTAGTACTTTGCGCCTAAACCATTATATTATGCGTCTTAAGGTTTTTCAAAAGTGGCCCTTGATCACCGTCATCATTGGAAAATGAAGCTGATGTTTGAAACTAATCCGATGTCCTTACGACTCCCTAGAGAGTAGCGAAATAGCGAGTAGTAGTCGCGCTCCGCCTGAAGCGTGAAAGACTCCATACGAAATTAAAGTATGTAACTATGTAGATGTGCGTTTGGAAGTGACTGTTAGAAATAAGTGTAACCAAGGTCTACTACTGCTGCTGTTACCCTGCATAATCCTACTGCTGGGCGAGGCTTGCCTTCCAGCTCTTTCGATCCAGGGCTAATCAAAACCAAGGACTAGCACACAGTATTGGTTTAATGGTTTGGTAAATGGTGCTCCATTCCGATGTTAGGATCGTCCAATTAGCCACACAACTAGTGTTCATTCATTATGCGAACTAAAATCCACTAGCATCCAACATTATACACAAAAGCCACGACATGTAGCCCGTAGCGGGGGCTAATCCGCCAAAATTCGCACTAATATGCCTGGAAAGCATAGTGAGTCAATTTCTGGTATGAATTTGCATTCGTGACTGGACTCAGTCCAAGCTGCCTGCGGCGATGACAGCTACATCACTCATCCTATCTCTGTACTTAGTCTAGTCGTCGACACATACGCACCTACGTCACATACGTATAGACCACATAGAGCACCTGAGGTCACAGAATATAGTTATCTGTGCAGCCGTGCCCGAGTAATCAGTTACTTACGTATGCCATATTATTGTGGTCTGATTACATAGCAAACATGAATTTATAGATCTGAATTATTGTCATTGTTATAGATGATGTCATGAATAACAGTCTCCATTAATTAATTTAATTTAATGAGTAAAATCGTATGCTCACTATTTCTACTGCATATATAGAAACGCGACACCAAATCAAGTCGGTTTCACCGTTTGAAATAGAAAATCGAAAGAGCGGCGGAATTTATTAAAATGGATATAAACTTACCTACAGAAGATCCGTTGCTGGAGCAAGTTCTAATCTAGTCGAGACAAAGCAAGCGTAGCGGGGGGTTACGATACATGAGCCAAATGCAAAGCTTTATTTAGTTTAAGGCGCCATTACACGGCTCATATAAACTGTCAAAGTTCGAGGACGCCGAGGGTCGTCGGAGCCACCGCTTTCCTATCCTCCTTTCAACTTTACGCAACCGATCGAGATTTTTACCCGTTTTATTTTTACTAGTCGTTCTTACGCGCGATCAATTTAATGGTAGCGTCTTCAAAGCTTCCATTTTAAAATTGTTATTGTTTATGAACGTAATCTCTACGCTTATACGATTGTTATGTTTCGATGTATATTGAACTTAAAATATAGGCCAGCGGCCTTTATTTTAAGTACTTCTTCTCTGGATACTCTGTTGTGGTATTTTCGCTAGAGGTTACCAGAAAAAACCGTTAAAGATTATAAACCTAGATCACATCATTAAACACCGTAATTCCTTATGGACGCTACATAGATTGGACCCAGAAAATGAGACCTGAAAGGAACATTTTAAGAGCAAGAAATGGGAGGTAGATAAGATAATTAGTGAAGAAAAAAAAAAGTATTATTATAATGAATTCAATAAATGTAAAAACAAACCGAAAAAGACATGTAAATTAATAAATACACTAGCTAGTAATAAAATAGAAGTTGGTTGTGCTCCCCCAATACTTATAGTCGATAATAAACCTGTAATAGATGGTCCTGGCGTTTGTGAAGCTTACAATAATTTCTTTTCATGAATTGGTCCTTTGTTGGCAAGCAAAATCATGCAAAGTAATAATATTGTTTCTAATCAAAGTAACACTTCACAAGGCAATTCACTCACATGTTTAACACCCTGTACCCAGACAAAAATAGCAAAAATCATTGACGCATTAGATAGTAACACAAGTACAGGAATAGATGGTGTAAAGACAAAGGTCATATGTGTCAAAAATCTTATAGTGGAAAATCTTACATGCTGTATTAATATGTGCTTAGAAAATGGTATTTTTCCAGATTCCTTAACGATCGCCAAGGTTACACCAATTTATAAGAGTGGTATTAAGACTGACCCAGGTAACTACAGACCCGTATCAGTGCTGCCTGTATTATCCGAAATTTTTGAGAGAATTTTATACTCGCGTCTGTTTAAGTATTTAAATGATATAAACTTTTTAAATGACTCCCAATATGGTTTTCGCCCTAAATCCAATACCCTGAATGCTACTATAGATTTAGTAACTAAACTTGGAGATAGTATAGGTAAAAAACAAATAGCCCTAGGAGTATTTATTGATTTGAAGAAGGCTTTCGATACAATTAGTCATAAATTACTGGTTAATAAATTAAAAGCTACGAGAATAAGTAGTTCTGCGTTAGATATTTTGGAGTCATACATTTCAAACAGATTTCAAATGGTCAAAATGGATCAATATCAAAGTCAACTAGCTAGAATTATTTGTGGCATACCACAGGGCTCAATTTGCTCAGAATGATCTTAACGTATTGTCAAAATGGTAGCAGTGTAACCTGTTGATCATCAATATAGCCAAGACGTCAAACATGATCTTCTCTGCAAAAAATAAAAAAATATGCAGCTTTAACTATTAACAACGAACCGCTAAAAAAATCTAACCAAGAAAAATACCTTGGCTTAATATTGAACAGCAGACTGACATGGAAGCCACATATCGACTACGTACGGTCTAAAATATCTCCTCTGATTGGTTTAATTAAAAGGATATCTAAATGTGTTCCATACTCAATACGTAATTTGATCTATTCTACACTTATTAAGCCACACTTAGAATATTGAATTAAAATATGGGGTAGTGCAGCTAAAACATATCTAAAAAACCTTCAAATAACACAAATCAAGGTAATAAAGACATTATTCAGATATCATCGACTAACACCAACCGTTAAAACTTACAAAAACACAAAACTATTTAACATAAATGGTCTATATATATATCAAACATGCATATTCATAAAAAAAAAAATAACAAACAGTACACGGTCACAAATATCATTCAGTAGAAAAAAATACAAGTATAACACAAGAAGCAGTAAATTAAACACTCTAGAAGTCTCTATTCCAAGAAAAAATTATGGCAAATATAATATAAGATTTGAGGGAGACAAATTACATAATAGGTTGCCAAATGACATCAAAATTTCAAAATCTATAAATATCTTTAAAGTTAGACTAAAAAAATACTTAGCAGATACAGTTTTGTAATCCTTATAATTGAAAGTGATATTGGATATAACTAATTTAAATAGTCATTCTTCCCGATGTTGTACCTTTGTTAACTATAAGATTTTTTTGTTTGTTTCTCTTGTAAGTGAATATTGTATAATTCTTTTAGAGAAATAAATTCTTGAAAGCGAAATCTAAGAATAAATAACACGTCTCTAGTTTCTGTAAGAATGAAAAAAACTTCGTTACACGCAATCAACGTAATAGAACATCCAAAGAGAGCTCCCTAACAATTCAACACAGGAAGACCACCCCTGCGTTCGTGATATAATATTTCGAGCCGCAAAATAAAATGTCACCCGCTAAAAAATGGGGCTCGAGAAAAGAAAGATTAGTTATTGCGGGCACATAAACCGGTGTGTTGCAATTACTGCGTCTGTCGTACAGATGTCGCGACGCCGCCGCACCGCGCCGACTACCCTCATGTTTGTCTCACCTCACGACACCTGACACACAATTTAAGTAATTTGTTTTACTCATACGCTCCCTTATTGTAAAATATGCCTCTAACGGGATGACGTTCTATATATCAAAATAAGTCGTATCACATTCGTATCCCCCTTTGAACAAAGAATTTATTCGCTGTATTTGAGTAAGTACCAGTGCAAACGGCTTCTTCTCCCTTGATTTTTCTTTCGTTGTTTGTTGTTTCTTTCAATCTCCTAATCAAGTTTACAGCTCGTCTATGTATTCGGCTGCCTCCAGCTCCGTCGATCTGAAACAACAAATCTAAAGGAGGTGTTTGAGAGGTGAAACGTAACAGAAATGCGATACACAACGCGACCTTTTCGAGTTACACAGGTATAATATATACGTGAATAGATTATAGAGGGATTTTGACCAGCGATACGAGAAATTTCATATATAAAAATGTACCGTTGAGAATGGGTAAAAATAAAGGTAGAGACAATTCCTTGGCAATAAAAATTGGGCCAAATTTTACCACATAAGTATCATTGATAGCGTAGTAGGCAAAATCAATATTTGGTTTTCTCATTGATTTTCCGGCTCTAGTCGAAGACGAAGGTATGTATTACTATCATCGTTGATTAAAATATTTGATGTATTATTTCACAAGACAGAAACCTACATACCTACAGCCAGTTTTGTAACCCTTTTGTGTCTTTGCTCAGCTCAGATAAAATGAGCTAAGATAAATAAGTACTAGCATTTACTAACGAGCGTAGGCTCTACATTATTACGTGTCTGGGACTTAATTACTCAATATTTCTGCTGTGTTATTAAAGTAGGCACACTAAAACTGCTTCATTAAGTCCATAAAATATGAACGTAGGTACCTACAACAATCCGAAGGGTACCTAATTGCTTAGATATTTATACACTTGGTCTGATTTTTTCAGGGCAATCGGCTCACAAAAGGTTGGTATAAATTTACAGTGAAAGAGACAGCCCTGAATATGAAAAGCACCTTTTTGCGGGACAAGACGCAAGTTCAAATCCAGAATACTCTTCTATAGAACAATACATTTTTTATTTCTAATCAAACACAAACTCGAAGCATTTATTTAAATTAAACCATTTACAGGCACTTTTGGATTGTCAAGGAGTCGGTTAGTCTGAAACATGAAGCTATTTGGTCATTCCAAAGCGTCGTAGGTTGCTATAAAAACTCCTTGGATATTCTTTTAAATCAACCTTTACCGGTTCTTACCACGGGTTCTTACCATACAAGAGAAATCCTAGTGTAACGGATGTATTCATTGTCTTACTACAACGAAAATCTTATGTTGTAGAATTGTAAAAATAATTGTCAACGGGGCAAGTGGCCCCATTCCGCCAGCAGGTGCCCTGGAAGTCCTGTTGTAATAAAGTATTACGTCTGAAGATTGGATAGCGCTCTGAAATATGGTACTGGACGTCGTCTATAACTTCATTGTGATAGAACAATGGCTCATTTCAGAATAGAGTCGAAATAATTTTGCGTGGTGTCAACTAAAATTATTAAACTAGCTACAAGTTTAATAATTTTCTCTTATAAAACCCTTTGTTTCCGCCATAGACTACTTTAGGTTGCTTAGGTAGTATATACTTGATTGTAGCCCTAATATTATTGAAAGCATTTTCAATAATATTAGGGCTACAATCACACAGTTCCCAAAGTTAAGCAGAAGGTTTAAAGATTTTTTTTTTAATTAGGTAGGTTCGGAATTATAGGGGTATTTTTTACAACATTATCAGTGTGTAAACCTAAATGACTGAGTACAAAAACAGCTTTCGCATTTTTTATAAAATCAACATAAAAAACTTTACTTAATTGAACGGCTCAATTCCTATCACTGCATAAAGTCGAACATCAAAGATATCACAAACGAGCTCGTTGCCAAACTACCAACAATTAATACTGCCTGGAGCCTCTTCTCTCTGTTTACGGCAATAGATTGTGTCTAACACCTCCTCCAGCTTTACACAGGTAGGTAGTTAACCTTTGGCTGAAAACAATCAACTGTGCCGTTTAAGGGCTGCGACGTCGCCTAAATAGTTTGTCACTGCTACACTACAGGGGTGAATAACAATAAGACCCCTTTGTTTCGGCATTCAATCTGGTCGAGACATGATCAAGACGTTGCGGGGGACTCTTGACTCCTTGTACATATAACTTTAGCTTAGTATCGCAACTCCTTAACTTTTTCTATTTACTGTCTTATTTAATACCAGAAGCAGGTACAGTCTGAGCAGAGCTTTTAAACAAGTTTTATGAAAGTCGCACTGAAGATTATGAAGTCGCAATGTGAAGTTAACATTTTATTTTCTTGTTCTGCATTCTTTGCTATAGCAATTACGGGCTATTCTAAAGGCAGAGCTTGGGTTTTAAAGCTTTAAATTATTCGTAGATTAATAAAGAGTAGAATATTCATAAGTACCTACGCCAACAATATAAGAAAGCTATTAATTTTTCACGATGTCAAAACGGCAAGTCAGTATAAAAAATCAATTACGTATTATCCAGATTACCTTTCTCCCACACAGCCGCCTCTCCGGCTACAGACGTATAACAAATCGCTACATATTTATTAAAAACGATAACATCAGAATAAAGAGCATAAAATATGAGGAGCAGGTAATAAACCACAGCTGGAATAATAGCACTAGCAATAATTAACAGTCGTCGAGTGAAAGCCGCAAGCATCAATTTTGAAATGATTGGCATCGGCCGAGAGTGATCCAAATGGGTGGCTTAAACACTCATTTGATATTCACATTTGGTCCGAAACGGGAACGTTGCGACGCAAATTGCTACTAATTTGTCCACATTCAATCCGTCGCGTCCTAGAGACGCGCTCGGTATAATTTACCCTCACTTTTGCTGTATACTTCCCTTGTTTATTTAGTTTTCCGTAACTCATTAGGGAAATCAAAACAAATTGATTGATTACGCAATTTTCCCGATTTGCTTGTAATTAGGCTAATCAAGTAGACGTTTATTGTATGATACATCACACAATCAGCACACGTATTCAATTACTAAAATCAATTCATATGTATTTGTTTATCGGAATCATAAATTGAGTTAATTAATCCATACATCGGCGTGCGGAACGTAGTTATTTAATCAAAAACTTTTAATTGGAAGAAAACTGAACTGCGAGAATCCATGCTGTAGCTTTGTGTTTCTCTTAATGCAGGAAACAGAATGAAAAAAGAGTACGAAGTAGGTAATACTACTTCAATAGTTCCTTATTTCGCATCGGAAGAAAAAATATCAGAATAAACTCGGGCAATGGACAAGTACCTAATATAAGTCTTGAAGTCAGCAACTGCCCTTCTGAATTGCAAAAGTACTTTTTATTAGATTATCGCATATTACTTTACCATAGACTCTCCATAGACGCTATGTTATATGCAATATGCTACGAATTCAAGAATAGAATCGAAAAGGCCAATGGCCTTCCTAAATGAGTAAAACTTGTGCCGGTTCATAATCAGGCCTTTCTACTTCGCACCTGCAGCAACTGGGAGGCAGGTTGGCAGCCAACTCCTGAGTGTGACCTACTTGCACCCTGGGCCAGGACAGTTGGCTCCGTCTCCGCATAAATTGTATATATCTCTGTCCTGGTGTCATCGAGATGTTTAACATTGTGTGTTATTGTCAATAGAGCTATTGAATTTACTGCTGTGTTGTTAAGTTATGTAGGTACTTTCCTTTGCCAAAGGATGGAGTATGTAGAAACTCAGTAAGGCAAGAGGGCAAGGTATATCTATGAACATTATTCGACTAACAAAACTGATGAGAGTAGGTTAGAGTAAGGGACGATGGTAAAATATTACTGAAGCTCCTATTCCCTTTCATTTTGTAATTGCTATTTCGTTAGTCGTTTACCGTTAGATATTGTCTAAATTATCTCGCAGCAATCGTTAAGTATTTTCACGCAACGTCCCTAAACTTGTTAATTAAAACTCATTAAAAGCTTAATTTCAACATTGTTGGTAATTAAGAAGATTCACGATCTGCGAACCCTATTATCTTAACGGAGCACTTTTACGAATTATTAAGATAGAAAGCAACAATATTAAAATCGCTTTTTCGGAGTACTTTCTTCCTATACCTATTCTTTAATTAGTTGGAGTCTAGACATTTGTACAGTTGTGATTTTCTTTCTTTCTTTAAGACCCCAGAGATCATTTAGATAGCTGTAAAGTTCGAAGATCTTTTAAATATTTTGTGACTTTTACTAAACTTACAGCTGATTTTTCAATCGACCGATAATTTTTATTCGTGGAATAAAATTGACGTCTGACAGTTTTTGTATGAAAGAAAGAAAAAAAGAAAGAAAATGCATTTATTTGCGGCAAACATGACGCATGAAAAAAGGACATAAACACACAAAAAAAAAACAAGTTGGGGATAAACATGCGTCACATTCACGCAAAACGGCCATCGCTCAGCATAATAATAATAATAATAAGTTTATTTATTTTCTCTCACAATGGTTTGTAGTAGTTAACAGTTTGAACAACATAAATTCACATTGTGAGAGCTGGTGCCTGAAGTAGGTTTTAGAAAAAAAAACCTGTATTACAGGTCACCAGGCCCCACTTTGTGGCATCATACAAATATACAGGTAGGTAACACATATTTCTACTAAACACTTAAAACAAAAAATAAATAAATGAGAAGAAATAAAAAAAATAAAATAAAAAATAAGACAACATAAGCAGTCAAAGAGTGTATGGTGAGTGTGTAGGTGAGTGGTGGTGAAGGTGTAGGTTGAATGGAGATGAATTTGTAGGTAATGGTGGTTACTGTGAGGGTGAATGGTGGCGGGTGCGTATGTGAATGGTGGACAATGTGTAGGTAATTATTTGAATACAAGTGTTATTTGATTGAGTGGAGCAATTTCTCTGTGTCCTCATAGGAATGAGTTTTCAAGAATTCTGTTACTTTTTGCTTACAACTGAGCTTGTGCAGTGAATAAATATTTTGACTCTTGTTGATAACATTATACAGATAATCCCCTAGGTAACAGAAAAACTTGTGGGTCTGACGTAACCGGAAAAATTTTGTACTGCACACAGTACCCTTTCTTCGTTTATCTTTCAATAGATCCGGGTCATAGGCTAACTGCGAGTGTTTTTTGAGGATTGTGTGCAGAACGAAAGTTTGCCTTATAGACAGTACATCCCATTTTTTGTATAAGTCGACTGTAGGGAATCGGAAGGGAAGACCCGCAGCAACCTTAAATATGGCACGTTGAGCTCTTTCCGCCTCTATCAAGTTCGTTTTAGCCGCACCTCCCCAGGAGATGATGCAGTAGTCAATAAGCGACTGACACAAGGCATAGTAGACCATCTTGATGGTACGAAGGTCGGCTACATGTTTTAGAGTTTTAAATATGTAAATGAGTTTGCGCAATCTCGTTACCAGGACGTCTATATGTGGTTTGAAGCTGAGGAATTGATCCAGTGTAACTCCAAGGTACTTAATGTTATCTGGCCTTTGAAGAGGAGGACACCCGCAAGGCTGGTAGGTTGACCAACACGTGTGAGCCGTTAATGACAGTGACCGTGGGGGTAGCACGTGCGATCGGTGTGCAAATGCAACGTATTTGGTTTTTGTGACATTGAGTGTCAACACATTATTTCGCAACCAAGCAACAACCCCGTCAAGCCCCTCCTGTGCCACACCAAAGACCCCTTCCCAGCTATCATTACTAAAGAAGAGAGCAGTGTCATCGGCGAATGTAAAAATTTACCATTATTAAGGTGAACCTGGCACAGGTCGTTGATGTAGATCAAGAAGAGGGTCGGTCCAAGTATACTGCCCTGAGGCACTCCGAAGGTCACCGGCTCTTCGTTACTCACCATACCATCAATTCTAACCAATAATGCTAAGACCCTATACGAGACAGAGCCCAAGCGCTGGTTTTCAGCGGCAGCCGGCGTTGACGTGATGACGTTAACCAGTGCAGCATGCACTTATACCTACATAAATAAATAAAAACAACAACCAAAACAAGAAATAAAATAAACCATTGCTACATATGATTCGACACAAAACAAAAAACAAAAATCAAAACATGAAATAAACAAAATAAACATACATTTAAAAAAAAGATGGAAGAACTGTCAAAAATTCAAAATGATTCCTCCGATAAAGTTACCTAGCGTAGGAAAAATCAGCCCTTATTCAGACAATGCAAATTGTGTTCAATTTTCGCAGAAAGTTACTATCCGTACAACTCTAAAACAGAGCACTTGTAATGAAACTATTCCGTAAATACTTGAATACAACGTTTAATGTCTACAGGAAATTAAAGTTTGCATCAGTCTGAAAAACAAGGAATAAGCGACACTCTCATAAACAATGTTTAAAAATAATTGGAAGTTTTAGGAAGATTTACTTATGATTTGGAACAAAGGAAATCATGAAAAAAATTATTCTTCTCATTATACTTTATCAAATATCGCTTTCACAAAATTATCTCCTTAGAAAAGTTCGGTTTACAATGCGTCTGACAAGTGAGAAGCAACGAAATTATTAATTGGGTCCCAAAAGTTAATTTCAGAAGATTCAAAGAACTTAATACTGTGAAGTTTATTCGTTTCTCCGATTGTTGAGACTCATTTTCCTTAAAACAAAGGGTGGGTAGAGCATATGTTTATTGCCAGTCTGTGCCGCACAAGCTCACTAACATAAAATTGTCTGGCTAATTAAAATTTTGGCTTGAAAACAACAAAATTAAGGCAACAATTAATTGAAAACCAGGTTTTATTACTTCAGAAAACTTCGTAGTAACTATAAATATTTCGCAGCAACTAATTCTAATCCAATATCTTTGAGTTGATTGATTTTTGTTTTGTGGGGATCCGTCGTCTCTTAACAAAGGGACCTTACCTATATCTGAACCGCAGTAGCTTCATAACATATTATCTCCGTAGAAAATTAAAGTTTTGTATGTGTCTGAAATGCGGGAAGCCACTTAGTGTTTAATTAAACGTCGCGACGTCGACGTCTGAACGTCTAAGGTTCCGCGGAGGGCGGCGTGTGTCGGCGTCGACTCGACGTTACACTGCGACCCTTGGAACGTCGTAACATCCGCTGCCACGACCACTGACGTCGACTTATTCGGTTTCATATCGTTATTGTATCGTAACTATATCGTGTACCAAGATACATAGGTGATAGATGTAGCTACTTAATAAAAGGACAATGCTCATGGATATATGGAATCCCGTACCATGCTGCATCAAAGTCAAACTTTGTTTTTTATAGACTGTGCTTATCATATTAACTCCTTCAAAAGTTCTTTTTGTAAACAAAATCCGGGTTTCGGAGATTTAAAAAAAAATCGAAATTACCTAAAAACCAGGTACTTTTTTTGTTTGACATGTCATACACGAACGTCCATTATTGCTCTAAAAAACAGCGTAATCCGATAATCCTTCAAATAAAAAATTCTATTTTAGTTATTTTAAATTTATGTACAGTCGGCAAAGTATAATTTCTTTACATGTTTTTTGAAAAACGTGATCATGACACTTTCAAAATTTAAGGTTATATTAATCATATCATTTGAAACGGAACGTCATGTAAAGGGAATAACACAATATCAACACTTTTTTACTTTAAATTAAATTCCCTGTTTAAAAATCAAATCCCCGACGCGTAATGTCGTAAAAAATTATGAAAATAATTACTATAATATTTTGATCTTGATGGATGAGACTTTTTGGTACGACTTTTGGTCATTGTCTTTTAAATTTAAATTCATTTTGTTCATTAACTGTTAGACGACGCACAACCTTACCCTAGGTTGTATGCTTGAAGCATAAAATTTGGATATAACAAAGGATTTTGAAAATTCACCTCTCAAAGGTGTTAAATAGAGGATGAAAGTTTGTATGGAATTTCATCATTTTTTTCATACAAAGGTTGTGTAAAATAAAATGACAAGGCTTTATTTTCATCAGTCTGCGCACATGCTTAGTTTTACCTTAAATCAGGTAATTTAGATATGAAGTTAAATTACGGGTTACAGTTTCAAGACTACCTTCCATGTTTGTGAAATGTGAAATTCAACGTGACATTATTCAGCAGTAGCCTGGATTCTTTAAAAAGAATTGGTATATGTGTCGGAAGCTCCCTATCCTATTTTTGGGCACAGACTTGCCACATTCGTCTGAACACTGAGGGTGCATTTCACCAAACTTTTATACCTAGAATCCTGAGACTGTTTTTCTTTTTGGCAGACTAAATTTTAAATTTTTGTCAATTTTTCTGTACTAGAACTGTCAGACGTCAATTTTATTCCACGGATAAAATATAAAATCAGCCCTTAAAAGAATACCTTCTATATTCTTGACGTTACGATACAAAAAACAATCTCGCATCGACATGAAGGCTGAGACATAGTTCTCTATTGGAATAGTCGCACGCCTCCCCCGTAGGTTCGCTCCTAATTACGTACATGTCACGGACACACCCGTGATTGATTGTAACTCTAATATCTTAGACAATGGATGACATGTGTGACATTGTGCTTGCGATACTTTGCCTCTTGTCTCCCATTATTAGGGCCTCAGCAACAATACACCAATTCTAGTTAGATTCCCTTTGTTCTCGGAAACAGCTTTTGTACAAAGATCCCATATTGGTCGTAATCCTTTTTTTGGTTTTTTATTTTCTTTAGTATCTGCGGAGAAGTCCTAATCTTAGATGTAGGAGTAAAAGTAAATGGAGCTAGACCTATTTTTGTACCGTAAATACAACGTACGTAATTGATTAAGCTTAATTCCAGTTAGGCGGGGAGTTTTCGGAAACCATGTAAGTATATTAGCAGTGACCTTTTAGTGTCTCTTTTCTGAGACTAAAGGTCAGTGTTAATATACATTGTCTAACAAAAATATAGTTTCAGTGCCGCGGGGTTTCATGAGTGGGTTGTTCGTGGACGTTCCAATCACGTTAATGTATAAAAACAAAATGGTAATTAAGTTATTTTATGAAGCACCTCGACACGCTTGATACTCATTAAATAAAACCATAAGCTCACCATGAAACAAATAAGTATAATAAAAATCAAATGGTGTTCGTTGGTAAGAGCGCCACTTCAGAACGACTGGACCAATTTGGCAATTTTTTATTTTAAATTGTTCGTAATAGTCCGAATCACGGTCTTACTAAAATAAACATTTGAAAAGTGGCTGGGCAAATCGGAAAATTAGAGAAAACTGAAAGTGCATTTTCAATGGGAATTTTATATGAATTATTGAAATTTGGACTGGACAACGTCTGTCAACCCTGATGAGTAAAACAACGATCACTGCTGACACTCGTCTGAGTGCCTAATCATCAAGGCAAGGACACAGTATCCATGAAAGGCGTGAACATATATATTTTGTAGCAGAACCGAAGCAACTACCAAGCGAAATAGAAACATGATGTCACTTCAAATTATTACGTCCCATTTTCTGTGTTGCCAACTTTAATGTGTTACAGAACTAAAATAATGTGGCATCTATTTCAGGACAAATTGTGTTCCTAATACCACAGACTAAATCTACTCATGTGTATATTGTTTCGGCTAACATTGATAGGTACTCATTACAAACTTAGATTGGTTAACTAAATACAATTCGGAATAAAACTTTACTTAATTGTAATGTTTGTAATTTCACGAATTCAAGTAAAGTTCAATCAAATAATCAGTTTCTTTTACATAATATATACATTTTGTGTTAGATTGTAGGTCGTAGGATCGAACCCAGACAGACGCTTTATTTTGTGTAAATTATTTCATCCCCACTGCTCTCAAAACGGTGAAGATAAACATCGTGAGGAAACCGGCGCGTCCTAGAACCAAAAATCCGAAGACATGTGGCAGGAGGCCTGTGTCCCAGCAGTGGGAACATTATAGGCTGATTATGCAGATCTTTTATTGTCATGCCCAAAATCTAGGCTATATTTACGATCGTTTGGCTTATAAGTTGAGTGTAAAATACTATAGTTATCAATGTTAAAAATCCATCGGAACATCCCAATAGCAGCATTGAAGTGTATAACACCAATCCTTCTTTTTAAATCTATCGAATATCACCTAAACTAAATGAAGAAAAATCTGACTCGAAAGTCAAAAGTAAATACCGAATAATAAATAGTTTAACAGATCAGAAACTTATTGCAAACGAACAACTTAGCGGCCTATTACTTTAATTAGAGTTTTGCAACTTGAGAGAGAAAGCAATCAGTAGACGTTACTGTTAAGTAAAGTTTTAACTTGAACTTCAGCTCGGACTTGCACTGAAACTTTCACAGTTGTACATACACAATCTGCGTTTGTAATTGTTGCAATTGGTACCTAATGTTAACATAAACGTAGCAGTTAATTACATAATGAAAATTACACTGAAAACTTTCAGTTACTGCCAGAATCAAAAATTGTTTTGTGATTTTTACAAACACGATACGTTTTTTACCCGGTACGTTTTTGGTATTTCGTATGACCCAGAAACACACCTGAATTTATTTACGATTGACTGTGTTTTCAAATCACTTCAGGCCCCAACTCCAAACTTTGTTTCTCGGGGCCTAAATTGAATTTGTATTCGTATTGTACGAAAATGGACGAATTCCTAGAACCTTTTAAGTGTTATTTTCTAATTCTAAATTAGGCTTAAATTGCTTACTCAAAGCAATTTTGCAATTACTTTTTTCTTGTAATTGTTTAACTTGAAATCTTCCATTGTCAGTAATCAACGTTGACGCGGGAACGATTACCGCCTTGCTTACTAGCATGAAAAAGTAGAAGAATTCAGAAGGCCAATTCTCGTAATTTAAAACGTTCAAAATCTAGTCGCAGTCTTATCTCGGCGACAAAGAAACGTCAAAAACTTGTCAAAATGCAGGGCAATTACAGGTATTTTTGACAGATTGAGACTGAGATCAGACTGTGAACGTTCTTAAAATTACGAGAATTGCCCCTCTGATTTGGCAGTTTTGTCCTAAGTACCTACACTACAGACATAAAATAAACAAACAAAGACATACTGCGAAATCATTATTTATTTTATATTTGCTAAATATCTTTACCTATCTGCTCTGTGTTTCCCCCGTCGTTCATAACACTCAATCATAGTAAGCACGCACGGATCAAATCACTCATTACATGAAATTCAATATATCGTCGGAATGCAATCTTCACAATATAATTCATCTTGTTAAGGACAAGCCACAACTGAGAACAGATTAATTAAGGCGAACGGCGTTCATTAATCGTTCGCTAAAGGCTTCGAACTCAAAGGTAAATCATTACAGCTTTTCAGCACGAGTTGATCCACTCAGGTTTGTGGATCCCGAGGAAAGACATATATCCTACATGTGTAAACCCTGACGGGGGTTAATAGTGGTGAAGATTTCCGCATTCCGCAGTTTTTTTATAATATGACTAGGTTCTTTGTCGGCGTGAAATTTCTTGTTTTGCCATAGAATATATCCTATAGCCGTGCCCCGTTACCAACTTCATTGACGCTTAGCGTTCTTGTTTACTTTTTTCTTTTTGCTCCTCGCGTGATGTAAAATAGCCTATAACCTTCTTCAAGAATTAGGCTATCAAATGGAAAAAGCATTAAAATCCGGCTGGTAGTTCCAGAGATTAGCGCGTTCAAACAAAAAAACAAACTCCAGCTTTACTGTATTAGTATACATGTAAATACCTAAATAAAGAAAGTTTAAAACTCTATTCATCACAATGACTACCGCAGCCCCAAGTCGGTTGAAGTATTTATGTGAATACATTGAGTAGGTAATCGCTTTAGCTGCATACTATATCTGTCACGTGCCATACGAATGACCTGCAGTCTGCACTCCCGACAAATAGAGCTGTCGGTCAAATAACGTCGGTAAACCTTTCACCCAACATATAGCACTAAACGCGTTCGCTGTTAAAATTTATCTGAGTGGATTTGAAAGGCAGATTAAATTTTTGGCAGTCGATGACAGCCGGGTTACAGCTGGGGATTGTAACCCATAGTCACAAAACTACTTCATACGTGCGTTAGTTTTAAGTGCGTAATCGAATAAAAGTAAAAATGTCACTTAATTCAATAGCGTATTCCACACATGCGGCACGTTCGGGATGAAAATAATTTACGAACTCTACAGTAGACTTTTCATTTTCATGTTGTTGACAAAAATAAAACTTCGTCTATAAGCTTCTGCTTTATTTTAGCTATTGACGGAAATTATAGGAAGATATGCTTATGGAAAGAGAAGTGACCAATGTCTACTGTTACTACAGTTCATCCGAACAGTAGTTTTACGCTTCCTCTAGATATCATCGCGACGACTTGACACAGCTAACCTCCCTGTAGAGATAACAGCGTAGCATCGTAGGCTAGGTACAGTGGAGTACTATTAAATTTTAGCCGGACGGGGTGGGTGAACCGCAGTCGGCGGTTTGACGTATTATCGTCGCGCCACACCACTTAGTGCCTGCGCCCGGCGCCCGGCCCGGCACGCGAGCTCCAGCCGCGCCCGCGCCGCCCCGCGCTCGCACTGCACACCCAAACTGAATAATATATCTAACTCATCACGTACTCAACTCTAACCTTTCAACTTTAACTTTTACTACGTATTTGTATCGTCATTCCCGAAAGGGTCGTCCGCTATTTCATAGCCGGCCAAAATATCTAAACCGCAAAAAGTTCTCGCCGCAATATATTACCATTCCTGAGCGAAAAAGATAAACTAAGTCCTCACTATCCCGAAACGATGTCGAAAATATTCATAGATGTAACTTTTTTGCGTAAACAAAAACCGGTGAAGTACAGAGGTCCGTACTTATATTTAGGGATTGCATGGGAAACAATGTAAAGGTGTAGGTATATAAAGCTCCTGATACAGGCTCGGAATCTGGAGGATCCAGCGGACGCGCGTGCTGCTACAATATTCATGAGCGCGGCGGCTATCGGGCGGTACAGCCCGCGAACACTATCTCACATTCGGACCCGTTCCATCAATATAACGAGTCGCTGACCTGAATTGTTTAGTGACCACCTTTATACATATTTTGCCCGCTAAAGTAGAAAATATGATTATTGCCAGCAAAACCTATTTCTACTTACGTATGAGCGAATAATTCACACTGTATATTTCACAACTTCAATAAATTCCAGGCTCTCAGTTACTAAATTCGGTGATGCCACTTCTCACGAGTTTTATTAAGCAATCAATGAAACCATTAAGGCAGATTTTCCTGTTGTAGCTGTACATAGTCGATGTGCACGTCATATAAGTACCTAAGTTTATTTTAAAGCTGGAAACAAATTGAATTCTCACGCCCAACAAGAGCTAAGAGAATAAGATGTTTTATTTGGTATTACGAAAGGAGTAAACTTGTAAGTTTATCGGTGTTTCGTTACGTTCGTCGTGGTAAGTGCCACTAAACTGACTTGGATTATGTTTTTAGCGAACAGTTTTACTCTCACGTAATATTGCTGTTTTAATTGCAGATGCGAAGTTGGTGCTTGTTGGCTGTAAAACTTTGTCCTCGAACACTGACAACAATGACAGTGGGATAGGATACCTCTATTAACTTTGCTCGAAGCTATTTGCTGCATGTACCTACGTGGTTTCTAATCTGCGCCCATCTTGTTAGGTGTTTCGGTGTTAGGCGAGGTGTAAAACTGGAATTAGGTTTTCATTTAGCTAAGCCTTTAACAGGTCTTCTTTGATTGGCTAAGTCCAATGCTCTACCAGTTTTTTCCTCTTCAGAATTTCATATTATAGTCGGTGGTACTTGGATGGTGTAAAGTCTACCCTCAGAAAAACCGGCCAGATTAATTTTCTCTCATAATAAAACAGTGTGAACCTGCTATTGAATTTTAAAAGTTTTCATTAAAGATTTTTTCGAAGAAAATTACTGCAGGCAACTATTAAGTATAGCGGGAAAAATTAATGTCGGAACGAAGTTGATTGTTCTTGAAACTCTTTTCTCTTGCAACGAAATGTTATGTAAAATGACTTTATACTTTAACTTTTACAGTAACTTACTTATGTAACCTCAATACAACCACATCATGAGATTTAATAGAAACAAAATGCGGACTGTTCATTGTGTAATTACTAAAATGGGCAATGTAGCGTTATTTAGCTCTAAATAGGCTAAAGAAAAGCGAAGGCATGTCAGAAAATTAATAGAACAATGTAATCGTTTCATATTCACTTTAAACACGCGATCATATAGTCGTGTATACTAGTTATAAATAAAATAATACTTAATTGCCGTCAACAATTGAATTAATCGCCTTTCGGGAATGTTAAAAATGTATAATTTATCTGCGTAATTACGAATACACAATGGACCATGGTCACCATGGTGGACACACAAAGTGCCATAGATAGGTATCATATCTTGGAGCTGCTGATTCATGTCGAATTAGTTGCTAAAGCATCCCTTTTGTTAAAAAAGGAAGTGTTTTCTGGATATATATTCGGACTTCAGCAACCTCTTAACTAATTCGCATGTAAAGCTAAGTGCATATAAGCGAGCTCTGAAAGTGCCAACCCACAAATTTGAAAGTTGGCCAAGTTGTATCGACAGGGGGTGTTTGTGGTCACAGCCCGCTCCGCTCGTCGCTCCGCCGGTCTACACCAGCTTTACAACATTGTACAATAATTACTACTAACAATAAAAAGCAAATCACGTAACGATATGGCTCTTGTAGCTGCAAGATTTTATACTTTGCTATTCACGCTTGCATAATTAATTTTCTGTAAAATCGTATTTGTTTTCATGTTTGTTCCACTTAATATTATATAAATTATTACATAATATAATAGGAAGTTAAAGTGGGATACTTGCTTTTCCTGTCTATAGGTGTCGTAAAAGGTGACAGAGGGTCGTAACTAGCTGGCACCATCCGCCTGTAGGGTTATAACGCTTAAGCTTGGATCTTTTTAAGCAGAGTCGAAATCGTTGTTTTCTGACCACGTGGCTTTACTACAATGTTCTTTTTTTCTCCTCAAACTACTTATGCACCTATGTTTAAACAATATAACGGTAAACATCCGCATCGAAGCTGGTGCTATCAAAACATTGACGATCTCCAAAAAGATTGGCACAATGCATTCATTCTTGCAAAAAGCCAAGTTTATTCAGCAACAACAAAGCATTCCTAATTTAGGTTTGTACATTAACATTGTTGCAAAGGGGAAAAAAGGTGAACATAGAATGTGTTGCAACCTGAGCAAAATTTAGTTGTTGGCGTCTGCGCTCAAGCAAGCGAAGCGGCTCCGAACAGCAGGGCCTGGGTAATTGAACTAATAAATCTAGCTGTGTAACTGCGCGCTCTCGACTCGCTCAGGATCAAGGCGAAACCATTAAACCTACGCTCAGATTTCGCCTTGACTCGACTTGCATTTAGTCACACGATACATAAGTGACGGTTCACTGTAGCTCCACGTTTTGTAATAGAATTCTACCTTTCGATAATGCAAATTTCAACACTAGAAGCTATAAATTTTTGTAACAAAAAAAATGAAAATAAAAAATTGTAACAAGAAAGATTAGCGGCGATCGTAAACTCGCAGCAGGAAATAACACCGTATCAATTGAAAACGATTTTAGTGTTAGGCTGTACTAGTTTCGATGCTACATGTTGTTGGGTTCGCTTGTTTTCATGAGCCGGACGTTCCGTGGACAGTGGATTAGTGTTGTTCTCATATTCGCATTAAAGTTGGATATTGCTTCTAGTTCACAGGTACCTGTACAGTTTCATTTTATTATAAGTAAAATAGAATACAATATTCTTTAATTTGTTCACCATAAACATTATAGAAATAAAAGTAGAAATTAAGTATATTATTTGTTTGCTTTTTGTGTATTATTATTTAGTATTTTATTAATTAAGTGTTATCTCAATCTCAAGATTAAAATATAGGTAATACAACTATTTAATGCAGATCCCAAACGATAATGTGCCACACTTCGATAGTAATTTCGGCAACTTCCTAAGAGACTTGGGATCAATGGTATACAAAATTAAGAAAACAAATGTAAGTCAACATGACGTGCGATCCACCCAAAGTACATACTCAACGCCGTCGACAAGGAATTATCGGAGAAAACAGGTTAGTGATACTTAGTGAAAATAGCTATAAATGAAATTATTGATAACTAGCTTTTGCCCGCGACTTCGTCCGCGTGAAATTTCGGCCCATCGCGTCCCATCCCATCGCTTACCCGTGCTACTACTTCGTTTTCGCTTAGCGTTCTTTCTGACTTTTTTTCATTTTGCTCGGCTCCTAAGGGTCGTAGCGTGATGTTACATAGCCTATAACCTTCCTCAAGAATTGGGCTGTCAAATGCAATAAGATTTTTTTTAATCTGACTGGCAGTTTCGGAGATTACCCCCTACATACATACAAACAAATAAACAAATTTTACCTCTTTATAATATTAGTATAGATGATAAATTACTTGCAAGGAATACCTGCATACCTATCCAACTTGAGTTATTATTAATTTGAGTAGATATAGCTAGGTATGCGTTTGTAACTTTGTACTCGTACCTAGTGTAGTCATTGCCTTATTGCTAATTTATTGGCGTTGCTCCTTAATTGATGAACAGATTTTTATTCTTCAGTAAAAGAAATTTGTTCTTTGTCCTTTTTTTATTTAGCTTTTTAACTATTACTTTTATGAATAGGTTATTTTTTAATTTTAGATTAATTTAAATACGCAAAAAGCTATTCTTGAAGACGTCCTCATGATGAAGCTGGTATCGTATTATGAAGACAAATATAAACTGTCGCATCTGGAGCCGACTACTACGGAGAGCATTACTATAGCGACTGACTATACAAAATCTCGTTTAAATAAATCAAGTAAATATAATATTATCGATAAGGACGAAGTGCTTGATACCGATCCCAAACCAACAAAGCAGGTGCACTCTGACTTGAAATCGAATAGAAGAATGCAGAGAGAGATGAGAAAGGTATGATAATTTAGTAATTATTTACATACATACATAATCACGCCTATTCCCTGAAGGTTTAGGCAGAGGTGTTTTCGGAGTACACCCTTATTTCGCCAGCCATGTTTAAGTCCCATGTAGCGAGCCTATTATCATCAACTGGGCACAAATCCAGACTCCAGCCTGCTACTGCAAAATTACACATGGGAAAATCCAATAACAGTTTGCTCGACCCGGGAATCGAACCCAGGACCTACATCGTCGAGGCAGCTATGATTATCTCTTTAACTAAATATTCTAACTGGCTTTTTGTTTAACATTTGTAAACTGAAATTGGGTACGTAAATCTATAACAATGATTGAAACTGTTATATCAATAACCTTCTTGTAGTCATAACTGAGATAAGAAAGTAGAACAAATAACTAAAACTGAATTTTTCTTTACAGATTGATGAATACCAAGTACCTGAAGTAGTTATTTTTTAATTTAATAACAACTCTACAAAAAACTGGAAATTAAATATTGGCCCCGGAGGTGTAGCTTTTTCAAAAAATAAATAAATCAAGCAAATACGCGTTTGCTTAGATCGACATGACGCACAAAAATAAAATAAGAAACCAGCTGAAATGTTTAATACATACACACATAATCTTACGCCTAATTCCCATGGGTGTAGACAGAAATGAAGTCATTAAGGTATTCAGTCCGCCTTTGTACCTTTTTGTGCGAAAAGTTTAAATAAATACCTAAATAAATTACAAAATCCCAGCTGCTACGATCCTTACATACTCCTTTTGCTTCGTTTATGTTCAGACATCGAAGCCTAATTGCGTTACCCCCTATCAATCACAATCACAATCATTTTGAAGGATATTGCTAACATGCTATTGGATATTGCTTCATATGTTCGAAATATTTGTCTGCTCAACAACGTAAATAACGCAATGAATGTTGTTGAACTGTCAAAATGAAACCCATGCCTACTTGCACAATTACTCCGCCGGTCATACACGAACGCCGAACTACTACTATGATTAATATGTGCTGAATTATAATAAAACAATGAAAGAGGAAAACTTCTTAATTGGAGTCATGAGTGTTCCTCTAGATAGGGATCCGGGTATCCAGAGCACGAACTCATTTCTAGTCGATTTCAGCTTATTTTTACAAAATTTCCCGGAGATTGGTCCTCATTGGCACTTGTTCAACGGCGTGGAGCGAAAGGTACTCCGGGGAACAACTCAGTCTGCACTAAATGTCATCTATCAGCGGCGTATGCCGGATTTTAGCAAAGACACCGTGTCCGACGCAACTCCCGGGACTGAACGTTACGGATGATAACTATTAAAATTGAGCAGCGCTTCAATTTGAACGTAAGACAGTTTAGGGACTAGGGCTCAATGTGTTTTTGCTGAATAAATCTTCGTCAGGAGGAATCATTTAATGTTCTTTGAGAAAAACTGATAGGTAGAAGTACGAGCGTAAGCGTTAAGAATTTACCATTTTTGTTTCCTTAAAAGATTCAAGTTCTAACGAAGACTTCATTTAGGTACTATTTATACCTAGATTTACCAGACGAAGGAAGATAGGTACCTGTAGAATGACTAAACAAACATTAGAAAGTATGGTTAATTTAAAATCACTTCTTAAATCTCGTAATCATAATTATAATGTACTTACTTAACTTCTTGAGTTTACACCTCACGTACCAAACCAAATGTTTGTTTCAAACTTTTAATCGTAATGGCGACAAAGTGTAATATTCTGAATCCTTACAAAAATTAACAGCATGTGACAGTTTTAATTAAATTCGGTCGCTTGTGTTGGCAACATCGTCACGCAAAACATTACATCTACAACTTTGTCCACAAATTATGTTTACACCATTCAAATAGACGTTCCTTGCGTAAATACTTTTGTAACTTAGTCCATTAAAGAAACTCTACACAAGTAATTACCATAACACAAAGTGGTTTGTTTAATGTTCCCCCTGATGACGAACTGGATGAAAATATGTATCAGTACATGGCGTGGCAATAAACTACAAACTTCATTGTGTATCCTCCTCATCATTATGTCGGTTCATGTTGAGTTTTTGTCAGTAATAACCTTTATTTTAGCCATGTTATAAACTCTGCGTGAGCACCATAAACCTTAGCAGTCGCGTGTTTGACCGAGAGGCCATCGTAAAATGCATCATAAACTTGCGCACATAAATTTAGAAAATCGAAGTGACTCGGAAAATGAATAGAAATTGTGCCGGATACAAGGCATGCATAAAATAGGAATGTGAAATAATCTAAATAGAATATACAAGAAGAAAATCAAGTTCATAAAATAGTAATTTGAAAAATAAACATGTCTGTCCTTCCTCGAAGAAAAAGAAAAGTCTCATAATAATCATCCCGTACAGCTTTGGCAGTGTGCCGGCATTGCAATAAACTTAAATCTCGGTGGGCAACAGGCCCGACTCGGAAAATAAGGCGAGGAACTTGTTATGACGCTGCTCCCCAGAACAATACCCGAAACATGCCGATCATAATAAGACCCCACCAACAATATGTCGTCCACTGAAACAAAATATTATAGACATACAGGTACCCAGCCACGTTTTTATAAATAACGAGTTTACATGTTTTTTGGAGTGATATAAAAGTTCACAGATTTAACTCTTTCAAAGGAAAAATGGACATAAAACGGCATATCGGCACCCCTCCCTGTACCAGTCGCGTACACTTTGTTCCAATCGCATTTCCCTTCGGAACGATCTCACGGCGGAAATTAATCCATCCGGCAAATGAATAGACTGCATTTGTGCGTGAGGGGCGACCTACGTATGACTGATGTTTTTTAACTTTAAACTGCAAATAACTTTTGAATGGACCACCACCCTTTGATAACAGGACCTGCTGATTCCTCTAACCGCTTTCATTCCGTTGAAAAAATGTTCTTAACTACAGCAACGTCGTCAGTAACAAAAGTTTATCTTTTATTAGGGGCAATAATCATATGTTTTATTCCCATAATTACACCATAATCAAATTTTGACTGTTTGAATGCGACACGCGAGTTCGCATGATGCGTATTATACTGTAAAATATACAGTAACGATACTACTACCTGCCCATTTTTATGTCCCTCTTTAGTTAGTATATGAAAACTGAAAGTATACGAAATTGTCATGCGTACCAAAAATCAGTATTACATGGCTGTTACGTGGAAGTTTTTAAATTAAATTTCTTACTTACCAGGTTGATATTAAACGTAATGTGCCTACTGTGTTGTTGTAACTCTATCGATTGTAGCCATTGTCGGCCGACTCGATTCTTTCACCGATCACTTTATGAAATCAGTCAATTCAAATGTAATAATCGAATAACTTTTTAATTTTCGAATTTGTCTGGCTTCCTCCGACTGCTTGGCAAAATAGATTTGGCAAAATGGTTGAAATGCAAGTGTGGAGTAAGGGGAACTTGCGATATTTGTCCGTTGCATTAGTGGAATTAGCAATCTCATATCCGTGGAGCTAATATTTCTGGAGTTCGCACAGCGGCCGAGAATTAATCAGTTTGCGCTGGCCACTAGCCGCACGAACAATTTCTCTTTGCTAATACACTTTTTTTATATTACCATTAAATTTATAAGCAATATTTTTTTATAACTATATTACTGCTGTATAATAATATTTTAACGTTAGAAATAATTTTAATATCGTATAGTTCTATTGCTTTCGTCTATGACCTTCGAGATCAAGTGCGTATCTCGAATTCATATTATTTTCTAAAGTAGGTAGGTAGCTACCTACTAAAGCAACATTATTAATTATTTGGAGTTACATATAAAAATGTTCTACCTATAATATATATAGGGCACGGTTAACGAAGACTCATTGGATTACACGGGTGTCAGTTGATTCGAGACGCGTAATTAGGTCACCTTGAAACGTGGACTTGCTTCCATATTTTATTTTTACTCCGAGAAAATTTGACTGTCCCCAACTTTTCCGCGGAATAAGATTATAAATCGTATTATATTTACATCTTCAATTTACTGTCCCAGGAAATGACCTCTTATTTTAAGTAGACTCCGAAAAAATATCTTCGTAACTGTTAAGAAATTAGGAAAAAAAACTTAAAATTACCTGTGAACGATCCAACCTTATAAAAACTAGAAAAAATATCAAGACTGAACTGAATATTAACAGCCAATGCAGCTACGTTAAGTGCATGCACATTATGATCCATTGCTCATGCAAAATTGGCATTTATGTCCGATTGACTAAGGACTACATAAGCATAACAGATTTATTGAGCATGAAACTCATTTCCTACACGCAAAGTTTATAAAACAAAAGGTGGTAACAGCAAGAAGGGACGTGAAAACTTCGTAACTGTTTTATGTCGTTCATATCAATTATTGACGTGTAGTAGGAAACATGTGTGCCGCTGCGTCTAGTAGAAAACGTTAACTAGGTAGGCAACACATAACCACGGCGTAACATCGTCATTCAATGTATTGGTTTGTGTAAACTTTCTGGTTGTAACGATGCAACTAGAGGTACCAACAACATTGCAACAGCTTAACTTTTTTGTGAATAACTGCGAACGTGTGTTCCGTTACAAAAACGTTATAGAAAACCATTTCAATTTGAATAGGTATTTTTCTGTTTTGAAACGCAGCCAATCAAAATCATTGCTGTGTTTTCCGTTCGTCATTCAAGATGTAATGTGAACAGAAGGGAACGCGTTATTGAGATTAGGTATGTTATTGCGTCCTAGTTTTATCTTTAACGACGCAATTAGAGCCGAACGTGTTGAAACGCAATACGGCATGATACGCAATTAAATATCACTGAGAAGGCTTGTTCGCGCCTGATGAAAATGAAAATAGGAAAGACGAGCACGGAATACTGGAGATGAAATGCTAATGAAAAACAACATAATTATTTGGAATCAGAAGACTTTTGTGTATATCTACGTTTATAATGCAGTATTTTGGAGATACCGTGTATATTCCTATAGTGTTTCCTAGTATGTTTAAGATTTAATCGACAATTTAATATGCCATCCTTTGTAATCAAGGAAGAATTGATTTAAAAGTAAAGACAAAACACGATCCTTACTACCACAAAAGAGACCGTATCAGTTGTTTAGGCTAAACACCTTTTAAACACGACATAATTATATGGACTTTGACGTAACACTGACATTAGACACTCGTTGAACAAGTGTTTAAGTTTTTATGGTTAGACCCTAAGTCTTCAGATTAGTGTAATTATCATTATTCGTAAGATCTTAGTTTGGTTTAACTGAAAGCATTATCTATATTAACGTATAGATAAAACGTGTTTTTTCCAAAATAATAAGCAAACATTTTTTTTTATAATAACCATATTGGCAAGTTTTATAACCATTTTGGAATTTTTTAAAGGCCATCTTTTAAAATGACTTGCCAAGCGTAAAGTAGTACTTATTTTAAAACAAAATGGCGTGTCAAAGTTAATAGACATAAGTAATTTTAAACTTAAGTTAGTCAAACTATATTTTTTTCACAAAACTAACGACTTTTGTTGTTTGATTTGTGGCTTCTAGAGTAGCATACTAATCAAAGATAACGTTGTTAAAAATATCAGTGTTAAATTGCGAAAATTTCTGACCATAGTACCTAAAAGATGTTCAAAAATATGCCTTATTATAACTTAACTAAGAGACATGGATTTTTTTTCTTATTTTTCCAGAACAGGTATGGGTTGGCCTCTTGCCCGGTACCCGCTTGACGTTGGGACAGCCTGTATAATATAATCGTAGTGAAGTGAAAACTGCACATTGAAATTTTTTTAAAGTAATTTTTACGAGGTTTGGGAACGATTCTTATGCCGGAAATATAGTTTTTAGAATTTTTATAATAAACATAAATATCTATGGTTATATAATAATATAATAAAATAATATAATATATTTATTCAAAAAATTATAAGGCATGTAAATTAGTACAGTTTTGCTTAAATATAAATTATATTCCTAAGACTTACGTGTCTGAACTAGGTAATCCTGTGTTGCAGGCGAGAAGAGCTAAAATAGTCTTGAATGTGAATAAATAATCAAAAGTTGACAATAGAAAAATAATTATATGTTGAGTAGCATAACTCCTAGTTTCTAAATTTGATAAATATTTGTATACCTACATTTACTTTAACACAGTTAGTAAATTCTCTGTTTCTTCGTAAGACATACTTTGGAGAGCCTCCTTGAGGATTCTCTTACAATTTGTATAGTTCAGAGAATAAATGTTTGCTTTCGAGTTAAGTCTAGTATATAGGAGAGGTCCGGGGTACAAGTAAAAATTGGCTAAAAAAGCATGTTAGGTGACTGGTAATACGAGTAAATCATTCCGTATGTTTACAATCTACTGTTATATTATTTGAGTGATGTTGACTGTTCGTCAAGAATATTCTGTAAGAATGCAACAGTCAGTTGCGCCATTAGGTAGTACATATATGCAAAAACGCAGGCGTTCGTTTATTCACTAAAATCGAAAAAAAATGCAAGCCATGGGGAATTGCTACTGAAGGCTTACGGCTGTCGACCTCACGACGAGCTGCTTCTCACACGGACAACTGTACGTCGCTTGCTCCCGCGTCACCAGTTCTGGCTCGCTTTATACTTTGGCTGCTGGGACCAAAACTACAAACGGAAAGTTATAAAAATGTGGCTGTTATTTTAGTACATTGTGGTATCTTACGACTTTCCATGCAAACTAAGTCGCGGGCAGAAGCTGATATAAAATATAAATCCACAAACTTCCTGAAAGAACTGAACGGTGGTAGCTCCAAACACATAATATTATTATAACGGGACGGGATTAGATAAACATTATCTCAATATAAGTACACTAATGAGCCGCTATAAAACAGCTAAGTACTGATTTCGCACCGTCGACGCTGGTAATGCTGAATAATCCCTAATGAAAACACAGCTTAACAGAGTTATTGATTCACAACGCGCAAACGAAGCTCGGCGCGATCCGATATTCAGATGTGATACACATCGCATGCTAAATCATGAACTCATTTGTTCCCATTCAGTTAACGAACAATACAAAATGATGTCCTGTCGTGTCGTTCGTCCGATGGATTCAGCCAGCTTACTGGGATTTCACTCAATCTACTGTTCCAGCTCGCCGTCCAACTAAATCTAGCTAAACTCAAGCTATTTTGACAACGCGATCGATTGTTATTTAAGATCTTTGTTAAATTTCCCGATTGTAAAGTGGATTCCGCGACTGTATGTTTCAGTATATGGAAACCTGCTTAGACGTAAGATAGAATGGAAACCAAAACTCATTTGGTGCCCAAGACACAGGCTGTGCCTAGTTTAGTACCAGCGATACCTCCATATTGTAATTTCGAATCATGAAATAAACGACTTTTACTTTACTTTATTTATTAATAAAATCATGTGCCGTCCAATCACGAATTGCAGCTTGCTTACCTACCAAACATAGTTTTTAATAACTATAAATAGGTACCTATTAATTTTTACTTTCTTCATGAAGTGAACACGTGCATATGTATTATATTTTATTTTTTTATATATATCTTCATTTAGATAAGGAAGTCGCAAAACGATCTACTAATTTGAATTTGTGCGATAAATTAACTCATTCCTAGCGGGCTGTGCTGGGGCGGCTGCTGCCGCTGCGGAAAACCTCAAAAGGCGAAAATATTTCAACCCTATGGGGATTTTTCTTCTTTTTTTTTTAAGCCGTTTGAGGTTGAAACACTAAGGCCATGGGGTCTGAGTGTCCACTTGGTTTTTCGAGACATCGCCAAGCGGTTTTTACGTGACCAGAGGGCTGGCTTATTTTTTGGCCAAAGAATCAGTGGCAATGCTGCCAACCTTTTGGGCACTTTTCCCGTTGACAGCGATGCGGCCGAATTTTTTGATGCCCTATGATTCTTTATCTTTACCCTTGTTCTGTTTTATATACAAGTAAATATTATTATTTTAAGTCATGTTTTTATATTAAGTAAATATTATCTTGTTTGAAAATAAAAGAAAAAATATTCATTGATAGAGTTGAAATATACCTATGCTTATTTTTCAATAAATATGGGCCTTCGGTAAAAGCTTTTCAGAAAATTCAGGACCGTGCTTATCTTGGATCTTCTATTTACTTACTGTGTATCTTTCAAATTCATTTATGATCGTTCTCACGATAAGTAAGTACAAGCAATGCATAGAACCACCCTATCATTTTCCATGAACGCCGTAAGAGGCCATTAAGGGATCCAGTTAAGGGAATTAATGATCCACTCTATACTAATGGCAACAAAGTACATTTACGATTCTAGCCAAATAATCAGACTTTCTTTATCAAAAAGGAAGCAATTCATTAATAACTTTGAAAGAACTCGCCAATCACTTGACAAACGGCAATTCTAATCGGTTAAACTGGAGCCAGCGAATCCGATTCAATTCGTCATTCTCACAAAATCTTTAATTCCTGTAAAGTCCGGCTATAATCCCCCAAGTTCCCAATTATTTCTGTTGAGGGCTGTAATTAAGCAGTATAAAGTGCTTGGCTGCCGTAATCCAACCACTTTTGTGATATTTAAACGAGTTTCATTACGGTTCGGTTATAAAAGCGTGCTATTACGAGAAGTGACTATTATAAGAAACATCACGCTCAAGCTCCAATGACCGTAATTGTCGAGTCCGGAAATAAATATGAGCTGGACGACGTTTGTTCGATTTTAAAGACTTATGGTCATTGTGGCTTGTTAAATGTGTTGTGTTTCATGTATTTTCTCTATTGAAAATGTGAACAAATGTACAATAAAACTATGTGGTTCAGATTCAAAATGGTTTAACTGCTAGTCGTTAAACCTCTGCGTTTGAAACATGCTTTATTGACAAACGGTGGAACAGCTTGTAGTTAAATTATTTTCAGCCTATTTTGTTGAATCGTTTTGTGTGCGTGACTTCGTTCGTGTGCATGGGTTTTTTTGCACGTAACTTAAAAAAAAAACCGGCGGTCCAGGCGTTTCGGAGATTACCCGGATACAAACAGACAGACAAATTAAAAAAAAAAATGATAATGACTTTTTTTTTTATAGGTCCCGTATATACTTTCATATGCATTTAGTAAAAAGCTTTTAGTTTGATATTACAAACAGACACTTCTATTTTATTTATTTGTATAGTTAAAGATGTATACGAAATAATAAAAATAATAATAAAAATAATAAAACGTCACCAAGGCTATAAGACCAAGGCGATACGTGGTCAACTCTTGTATGTGTAAATATTGTGATCATGAAAGAAAAAGCATCAATATTATTAACTTAGCCTAGCACAGTTCATAACCGGACACTGACCTGTCCTAAGTCTTACCAACACACGCTATTATAATTATATATTTTACGTGTTTTCTCGTTCATCTATCATTATTTTATATTGATGAGCTGTCATCGTGAAAGTGCGCACATTAATTAAAGGTACATTAAGTGCATCTCGTGGTGCGGTCCTTATGCGGTCTCATTCCGGCATTAGCTCCGACAATAAACATAAATATTTTTGCGTCGTTATGCCTAGGCCGCTAGCGAGTAATTAAATTCCATTGAATCGCACAAATCTTCGCCCTACGTCCGCGCCCAACTTCCCTGCTCACCAAAAATACATACGCAGCCAGCTAAAAAGTTATTTGTTTTCCTGTACACCCGTGGTCTACCAACAAAAAGCTTTAACTGATAGTAAAAATTCCAACTAGAACCATGGTAACATAAACCAGGAAAGTGTCACAAAATGAAAATAAAAAAGATCCACATTAATCTAGCTTCAAACGTAAAAAATGCAAAGTTATTTTTACCTTTTCCAGGCACTCGCGAGGAGTACCTGAAAATAATAATACTTATAAAATTTAATCACTCTCAACAAGCATCTTGCCTCCCCACACGTTTTCGTTTTAAAAGTTGCCGTCCCCGGCTCGTTAGCGGGGTCTTCCTTATTATTTCCTCCACGACTGTAATCTGGCCTTTCAGCTACTTCAAACGACTTGTTCTTTTTCTTATGTGTAATTGAAATATATTGCCGTAATATCCGCCGGACTGGAGTACCAGCACTCGAGCGCATCAGCTCGAGTTTTCATTACTCGGGGAAGTGATTTTTTTCCCTGAGACAGTATAATAATTCATTTTGTACCCTTAGCCATGAGACGACACTCAGAAAGTTCGTGCCTACGAAAACTTGGCCTCTCCTCCGATTACCTGCAACGTGGACACTTGAAAAATAGATCCTATTTATTTTATATGCGTATATAAGTGCTTGGAATATGCGGTGATATTTTAGGAAAATATAGTATAAATTTTGTGAACATGTAAATACGCGCGCTGTGGGCACTGAACGTATCGCCGATGCCCACTTGCAGACCGCATCTTCCGCTTTAACTATTTTCCCACACTCATGAGGTGATTTATAGCGGGAAACGCTTCCAGATACACACAAACATTCGCCTCGCAGCCTCTGCTAGTCAAAGTATTGGCTTCTTTACGACCAACCCTATATTTTATTGCCGGTCGATACGTTAAGTTTTCAGCTCTATTACAAATACGAGTATAAAAGTAATGGAGCGGTATATTCGTATATTTTGCGAGGAGAAATGGCATTAGCGTGTTAAATTGGTTCCTACGAACGAAATCACAAATGTCGTGTGTTCGTGAGTCAAAGTTGGTCGGTATCTAGTAATTACAGTAAAAGGGGTTGTTTTAAATGCGGCTGCAGGTTTGACGCAGACTCGGAGCCACGTAGACATATAACATAGCGTAACTTAATGGCAGGGTAAAACATACTGTTATTGGCAGTTATCCACAGGCGAGTGCACGGCACGTCACGTGACTGACACCCCTACCCCGCTCGCATAAGCGTATTCATTACCATATAAAAGTTGCCTAACTGCTGAAGTATGCTTAAAACAATAATGTTATGAGGTAAACGGGGACTGTTGTTGCCCGTAGTTGTTTTTTTTTACTCAACGTTATATTTCCTTGGATAATATTGCGAGATTACTCATTATATCTCCTAACATTATCTATCCGTAATTGCCTCACGACATTGCTGAATCTAGTGGGTCATGTAAAGGTATACTGCTGCTTAGTAGGTCATGCCTAAAGTGACAATTAACGGCCGCCACGCCGTCTTTAGGGACGACGTAGATGTACATACCTAAATACAAATAGATACAAACAGTTATTCAGGCATACCTATAATAAGCAGAGCTCTGTGATTTGGGTCCCATGTAGGTACAGTTGGTTATCTTAAATCATAATCTCGACTGTAATGTCTATAAAGCAGTAGAGTCTTACAATTTCGTTTTCGGCCGAAAACGATTTTTTGCCTGAAAATAGTTTTTTTTAGTTTTTCCGGTTTTCCGATTTTTCATGGAAATCTTTAATTTAAATCACACAAAACTTTTTACTTTTCTCAAAGACAATGATTAATCAATATATTAAAAAAGATTATGTTAGAAAAGATTTATGATATTAAGAAAGGTTTTTTTTTTCGCATTTTCACAGTTATTGTGATTTTAATTGTTGTAACTATCGATTTTCTCTGAATAGGTATCATAAAATGAATTATGTATTTTCTGCCAAAAACCGAAAACGAAATTCGGTCGAACTCTAAGTATAAAGCAGTAAAACCATTGTGAAAATGAAAAAGGTTGTTTTTTACAAACTTATTAGATGACACACGATTTTCTCGAGTCAATTGAGTTGTTGACGTCACCGAAGCTAATCTTGGTGAAGTCGACCATCACCCAATATCACCAATGTTCAATATATGTACATGGTCCGAAAGAGATGCGTCAAGTCAGCAGGGGACCACCGGCCGTCCCGCCCTCGACGTTGTACAGTCACGAGCATAGAAACCTCACAGATTAAATGCAAAATTAAAAACCTTTTTTTTTTCTCGAAAGAAAAATTACAACTTTATGAAAAGTCCTATTTCATAATAGTATGGTTCCTTTAGTACTATTAGTGGACCCGACAGACGTTGTCCTGTCCAAACTTCGATAATTCATATAATGCAGTTATAGTTTTCCCGATTTTTTTAATTTTCGGTAAAAACCTGATTTGAACTTTTATGAACATTTTAAAACAAAAATTTGCTAAATCGACCCAGCCATTCTGATGTGATGCGCTTATCAACGAACAGTATTTCACTTTTATTATACAGGGTTATTTTAAGTCGCTTAGCTATACTCCGCAGGCGCGATGGGTATCGCTATCAAAACTTGATAAAACATAAGAAAACAGTTTTCCTCAACTCTTACTTCAAGTAACAACACTAACTTTTACTTTTTATTTTATCGTATTTACTTAAGTATAATGTCGGAGAAGGTATGTCTGTCTCTCGTTAACATCAGACATATTTTAATTACTATGTGCGTACTATGGGTAGTGTTGGTTATAACGCAATAGAAAAACGGTTTGCAGTTCAAATCAAATTATAATTTACGAACAAGTTAGTCACACTAGCGAAACACACACTGTATAGGTACACAGCTCAACGATACGGAACGCGAGACAGTTTGTAAGTACATGTTGTCCGTACGATGTCCAATGTTTCGATGATCCAGAGAGCTCTGCTCCACCGCTCTTGTAGCTGCAGCTCTCGTCCACGAACTCAGGCTAGACTCTGTCTAGCGCCACAATATGGTGCTGGCATTCCGAATATGTATTGTAGTCAAACGAATGACTCCGACATATATGTATGTATCAATATCAATCGCATCTGCGGAGTTTAGCTAACCAATTTAAAATAACCGTGTATAGAAAATGCTCGTAACACCATAAAATATCTATCAATACTTTAGGAGGAAATCACTTTTGAAACTTGCTTGTAAGGTATTTATTTATTCTCGTGACTGTACAGACCCCAGCACCTCAAGCTACCCGAAACTGTTAAATTTTCCCAATCAACTTTGAACCTTATGCTTTAGCGATAAAGTTGAAAAATTGAAATTGAGAGAAATTTGAAAGATTGCACATAGTAGCTTGATGTGCTGGCGTTGGCGTCTGTATCTCACTGAAGGCCCACTGAAATTAAGTGTGGCGATATAAAGCATCAACTTTAAGTACGGGTTGCCCTTACATTTCCCTTATTAAAGTTAAACAGCAGCTAATGAGGGTAACTACAAGGAGATTTTAGGTAAGGTGAAGTTACAATGTTAAAAAGTCTTTTTGTTTTAAAACGAAGAATAAAGTCAAAGTTTATAATTTAGCTTTTTATCTGGTGGTGTTCTCAAAAACCTTATTTATATTATTAGAACTGTACATATAACATGGGCTTAGGGTGATCATCTTCACATACCAAGGCCCCTCTGTGCCTCGGAAAGCACGTTAGGCCGTTGGACCGGGCCGTCACTCGCGGATCTTTGACAATCGTTACGGGTCGTCAGTAGCCCGAAAGTCAGTAACTGGGTTGTGGAGGTCAGATAGGCAGTCGCTTCATGTAAAATACTGGTCAGCTGCATCCGGTTAGACTGGAAGCCAACCCTAACATAGTTAGGAAAAGGCTAAGCAGATGATGATATAATAGGGGTTTGTTCTACATAACGTAAAGTAACCTCTTGACTTAGTTGGAAATTGAAACCTTGAAAAGGACATCATTCCGGTTTCGAACATTTTGTACCCAACAATTAAAGTGCCGGCTACAAAAACCAAATACGGTTTTCTTATGGAAAGTAATGCCTTTACCATTTTTTACTATTACAACGAGAATATTATACAGTTAACCCTTCCGCTGCCGTTAAAGTTTAAAAATATTAAAATGAATGATGTCCTTTAGGTACTCTAAGGGCTGAATTTTTCAATCGACAGATAATTTTAATTCGCAGAATAAAATTGACGTCTGACAGATTTTGTATAGAATTACTGTCAAAAATTCATAATTATTCCTCGGATAAAATTATCTGGCGTTGGAAAATTCAGCCCTAACTGAAATGTTTGATGTAGATACTTGAACTGTTACTTTGCATTTTTCTAAATAAGTAAACGCTTTCTTAAAAAAGTGTACATAATTAGAAGCTCAATAAGTTTTTATTAGAGAATCAGTTACATATTTCCCAAATAGAAATAGGTACCCATTTTAAACACGACACGCTAACGGTGACTTCATATACCAATCATTGTATATGAAGTCACCGTTAGCGTGTGCGCTGCCCAAACGTAGGACACTGTAAATCGCTGAGATTTTTATCGCACAGGTAAGCGTATTGGTACATATTACAACCCAGAAAAAAAGTTTAGTGTATTGTCAAATGTTCAAAGAAAAGACTTATTTAAAAATATTTCATAAAAATGAAATAGTATCGTGATAAAACAATCGTAAAACAGAGCTCAAAAACATATTTTTCGTCGCATAATTCTTAAAATTTACGGCGTAAACTATCAAATTTTATGTAATGATAATAAAGGGAATTCAATCAACTAAAGAAATACCTAAAATATGAGCCATGCATTTATTTTTAATTTAATGAAAAACTGAAAAATTACTTTTATTTTGGTGGCCATTCGATTCGACTAACATCAAACAAACCAATCAACCTTATTTGTTGCCGCGATGCGCTATTATCTTTTAATTAAACATTTGCTTCTTACCGCGCCATAAAGTAGTTCCCTCACCTCAGCATAGTAAACATAGATCAAGCCGCTCAAATCAGCTGTTATGCGGCTGTATATAAACGAAGTTTTTACTACTTTTTACCCTTAGTGAGAAAGGGTTGATGGATGAGGTCATCGTTGACAGGGCCAGCCGTCCAGGGTCCGTGACACGCATCCTTAATCTTACTATCCGAAGATGCTGCGATACCCGACAATCTGTCGGTTGACGTTTGAGACGAAACACGAAAACATCTCTCGGTCAGCTCCCCCTTTAGGTCCGGACCAATTTTACCAAATGTTTTGTGATTTAAATGCAAACTCACAGATTGGTCTTATTTTATTTCAAAGTCTTATCAACTAGATTTTAACTTTTTGTTAGGTTAATACATTTGATAGCAAAGCAAATAATGAGCTTTTTTTTCTAGGAAAAAAGGGGTACGTGTACTTTTATTTTCATATAGGTAACTTAGGTAGGTGTAATACATAAATTCTAACTTTCAATTCTAGATATTACATCAGTACTTCGGCGCTTAGAACTAGAATGATAACCAAATCTGAATTAATATCTACTACACACGTAGACGTTTATTACATTGGTAAACGGAAACGAAATACCGGGGATTCTGAGACAATTCATGGTCTGCGTAAAGGTATTTAATTAGATCTATAAATCAAGGTAACACAAACGGAGATTGCCCACTTACCTGCAGTCTCCGAATACATATCTACAGAGCGAGTCGGTAACGTATAGCGGCTGCTAAATCTCATTATTGTTCCCCAACTATCTACACAGACTACACGAAACTTAGATAGAAGTCTTTTAACAAAACAGAAACTTATCGCTTGTAAAATAAGTCTTCATTACACAAAACAAAATAAACCTACTCAAAAGCCGACGCCAACTTTTATTGTCTTCGCAACTTGGAAAGTAAATTACCCGAACAAATTCGCTCAGCGCTAAATCTGGGGCTTATCAGAGGACTTGGCCGAGATCCTTAAATTGAGAAAGAGCTATCTCGATGAGGCCGAGTGGCCTCGAGGCGTCAACACCTTGCTGCCGCTGCTCAGATTAAAAAAGTTTAATTAGTAGGCCTTACATATCCATTAGAAATGAAAGCGCTCAACTTCGCACCGAAATAAATATCTGTTTACATTTTAACATCTTGCTTTCAAACATCGGCTCTACTCGGCCTTTTTTTCGGTTGATTCGGTTTTACTTGGCTTTTTGTCACATTATCAAAAGTGACCCAATTAAAAATCCTAGTGATTTGAATAATTGTCGGCATATTGTAATAGAGGCCTATCGTTAACGACAAGTCGGACTAATAGGATTAAAGAACTCGATCCTCTGCTAATCCAAGATGACGTATTAATTTACATTTCATTATTTTAGCCCTTGCTAACGACCGGGCCTACCCGGGACGGTCCGGAGCTTGCCAACCGAATGTCTCCTTGTTTAGTAGACCTTGCTGGGAGTTATCCGATTATTCTGGATAAATTAACTGTAACTAGCTGCTAGCTGGAATATTATTAATACCAAATATGTGCTTCTTAGTATAATTAACTTATATCATCAAAGCAAGCGATATCTTATTCGCGGAAGAACATTAAGTTAGAACTACTTAGTAAGTAGTTACTGCTATTGAGGGCGTCAGTTCAAAGTACCTAATCGAACATGTAGCACAGTTTGCAACGTTACAAGCTGGCTTTGAAGTCATAGCAACAATATTTTACCGAAGCATATAATAATGTCGAGTTTTCCGAAAGCTAACATTTTCGTGTCTTGGCTTTAACTTAGTTTGAGAGAAAACAATTTCACGAACTGTGTCCTATGTTTGGCAGTCTACGATAGGCACTTGTTTTGTCATTGTTTCTTATAAAAACTTTTCTTCGTGGTTCTAAAAAACGAATAGGTAGGTAATAGAAAACTGAAATAGTGTTAGAAAGATATAAAAATATAATACAAGAGAGGTGGTCCATAAGGTATGTGGTGGAATGTAAGCCACAGCAGTTGGAATACAATCGAGTAAACACGGGCAGTATGTATTAGTATGTGAGACCGTGACACGGCTGAGACTGCGCGTCGGCGCCCCGGATTATTAACAGTTATTAGACTCCGCGGTATAAGTCCGGATTAAATCTGTGTCAATTTGCATTTTATTATGATGACATAGCCTTCGAGTCGTAACTCCTAAGACGTTTTGTATAGGTTTATTTTGATATTGTGACGATACTTTCAAACAGAAACTTTTCTCAGTACATTCTACAGCGCTATAAATTAAGTTGGCGGTCTTAACACAAAAAAGCAACATTCAACGAGTCGCAGGAAAGCGATAATTTATGTGGTTCGTTGGGCACTGAGAGAAATAAGAAAGCAATGTGTTTGTAGTACACATGTTGTCGATACTGAAACCGTTTCAAACTACCCACTTAAGCTTAATGTGAGCGAGCTTTTTAAGTTTATAGTATTAGAAGTAAGTTTGGCTAACGATTGTGAATTGCAGGTTTATTCCATATAGATTATTTAAGAAAAACATTACCCAGCTTTTGGGCTCAAGCTTTGGGTACTTATAACAAGTCATCAACACAACTCTTTAAGATCAAGTAATCCTACTGAATGACTATTTCATGAAATCTTGACATTTTAGGATTATGCTAACTTAACAAGTTGTATTCTAATGATTATAATTCTGTAAATACATATTTGTTACGGCCGCGAATCATATTTTAATCAACGTACAACTTAGTACTGACCAGCAAATTGCAAAAAACGTAAGAAAATTTGAATTTCGCGAGCTGCCTTGGAGCATCCACCTTAAGTAGTATATTTATGCACGGCTCGGGGCTAATTTCACGCCGTGCAATAATGGACTGCATAAGTCACACGTATCGTAATGTACTATTTCATATTAGTTTTTAGTAAATGTTTCATGTAATATTACATGAAACATTTACTAAAAACTGTAACTAAACCACTCAAAGACAACGTTCAAAAAGACTTAAGTCTAACTACTGCTTTGGACGAAACTGGTTCAAGGAAGACAGAGAAAGTTCAAGTAAAGCAAAGGAAACCTTTAAGTCAGTTCGAAACTCAGTCAGCAGAACTATATGTGGCTTTCAGTAATTAAATAGACAGATTACCGATACCTATAAGAATGATTCCCTACAGTTAGTCGAAGTTTATGATACGGATTATAGCGGAATGATTGATATTATTAACGGATTAAGAACATAAGAGCAAGTTATGGGAAACTACTCGAATGTCGATTACCGAGAACCTAGTGTGGAGTTCTGTTCAGCGATATTATGAATATATTATTGTTTATTCATGAATCAAATGTAATACTAATAATGTAATAACCGTCAGTTTATTTGAACACATGTAAGTAATATAATTTTCCATATAAATAAAAAGGAGAAATGGCCGGTATATGTCAGTAATTTCAGCGAAGTTAATAAAATAACTAACCAAACTTAACCAGTTAGCAGATAATAGGAACCGTATCATGTCGGCTAAACATAAAGGTAGTAAATAAGGAAAGTTCCTGATTACTACAATGGTACAAATTAACTATAAACACTGGTTTCCTCGTAAAGCTTGTTACAACTTTCACACGCTGCCGATGCTTGAAATTTGTGGAAATAGACCGTTTTTGTCTCGTGATTAATAAATTGTCCTAGTTCTTGACTTTGATAAATGATATATGATTTATTTCTGTAAGTAGATTTGTACAAACTCTTTTACACGTCAAGCATATTTTACCTATTTGAGATCGGCGTTTCCTATCTGACTAGTCTGAGAAGAAAGGCCGAAACAAACTCAGAGGTCACAGTCTCTTTTAAAGGCCAGTCATAATCTTGGTGAGATAATGTGAAGACCATGTAGATTGATGACTGAAGTGGCCTTTTGAGGAAAGAACCACACAGATTGACTGAACTTGTCCAGTCAGTCCACGAATTTGTCAGTAATTGTACAGCTCAACTCAAAACTTAAAAGGAGCTCAACCATTCTTCGCACAATACCAAAGAAAGGACATTTGGGCAGGCCAAATAAATTACTCAAACTGCCAGACCATGACAAAAATTAACAGAACAGAGAGAAAAAATACAAAAAATAAATAAAATGACCCACATAGTCTTCATATTCACAATAATTAAAATAATATAATACTTTACAAAGTAAGCAAATGTCATTGTATATATAAAGTTCATTAATATCAAAATATATATTAAAAAATAACGGAAATAATATTAATTAGATTATTTGAAGACCTTTAGTAGATGTTGCACAAACTTAGAGTAAATAGTTTTATAAGCTGCAAATCATTGCGATTTCTCAGTTTTACCTATGTCCTATTCGGTCCTATTAAGTCCAATTTAAAAAGGTTTCATTGAAGTATCTACTAACTTACTATGACTGAATAGGAACCCTTGAAGAAGTGAAATTCTTGGAAAACGTCAACATGGCACGCTATACCTCTGTGGATACAGCCCGATGAGCTAATCCTTCCAAACGGCCCTTTTCAGAGAAAACAAAGATAGGGAAGGAAGGTTTATCGCCTGCAGTGGAGCATTCAAGAGAAGCAATAAATAATGACAATAAATTAGAAAATCCTATAAGAAAAGTGAAAAAATACTGAAAGTGTAAGGGGCTCCTTAAGCCACAGGTGACAAAATATTATAGAATGAAATAAAATGGGAAAAAAATGTAAAGCAGCACCCTTTCTCTTACCATTTTATCTTTAGTGTCTTGCCAAAATCTGTTAAAACAATTAAATATTAAATTAAAACAAAAACGGTAAATCTTTCTTTAACTTTTTTTTAACTTGCTACACAGCTGAAACAGTAGGCGTTGCGTTTAGTTTGCATAAAACTGAACATACTGCATCAAACGAAAACATACAGTAAAGGAATTAATTAGACTACATTAAAATGAAAACTTTGAAATGAGTTCGACATGCCTTGCCTTGTTTTAATTTAATAGTTCAAGCTGTTTTTGAAATAGTGTTCACATGTAGGTATTGCAGATTTTAAACTGCTTTACGTGGGACCTTCCTATAATTCCTTTCTGCCATTCGTGTATTTTTTGCCTTAACTTAACTTACCTTGACTTTTTACTGATTACTTAACCATCTTTTATGGTCATAGATCTAATACGCTGGCAGCATGAAATTGTAACTTACAAGCTCTACAACACTGTCGTTACCTAGTAGTTTGTAGTTTTTAAATTGGTGATAATGACGTCATGTTTTATTATTATTCAGATTTATGTATCGTACCTTATTCTAAGTACGACTTAGGCTATAGGTGATACGAACTAGGTACCCCTTAATCGTATCGAAAGAACTTTAAGTAAAACGCAAAAAGATCCCATTATGAGAAAAGGATTTGCTATGCTTAAGCTTATGTGAATGCAGGTTGTTAGCTTAATAAAAAAAGATACAGTTGAAGCAATTTTTTTTCATTAATTTGAATTACTCTTTAAACTACAGTAGTTCTTCCTTGGGGGTTACGACTTACGCAACCTTTTTTTTTTTTTTGGTGGGAAATCCTCCACCTCCACCGTTTCCTCCGGGCGATCGACACAGTGGTGACACCCTGGCGTTTCCTCCCGCCTTATCCTGAACAAGAACCCCCCGAAACAACCGTGTCCGGTGAGGACCTGCGTCAGGCGGAAGGTAAGGGCGCCGTGGCGCCTCTCCACCCACTCCTCAAAGACAGCCCAGCACTGGGTTGCGACAATCGCACTCTCCACGTCGCCATGAGATCCTGCCGGAGCTCTGTCCGCTGTACCGTGATTTCTCGCGGCAGCGGAGTTACGCCCCGGCGTTTTGCCTCCTCTCGCCACTCCCATATGTGGGCGAGGACTTTTGCCTCTAGATCCCATGACGGCAATCCGGTAAGGAGGCTCGCCGCCTCAGCGGAGACCGTGTGGTATCCTCAAATTATCCGGACGGCCATGACCATTTGGGACGCGTTCAGCCGGCGGGCTGGTCGCCGCCTCAAGAAACGCTCCCACACCGGTGCCCTGTAAAGGGCCATAGACAGCACGACCCCCGCATAGAGCCTCCGGCAGGAGGCGTATGGACCTCCTATATTTGTTTTGTTTTTTAAAAAACGTGGTAACGTTTTTATAAATCAAATTCCTAGTGTGGGGTACCACACTAGGAATTTCTCCTGTATCATGGGTGCGTTTACAAACATTTAAACCACACACATAACATACAAAAACAGCCAGACCCGGAACAACTACTTGTAGCCCATACAAATATTTGTTTCGTGCGGGAATCGAACCCGCAAAACGCAGCGCAGCAGTCAATCGCTTAACCACTGCGTCAACCGTGCCGTCTTGAGATTGGGCAGGAGCCGCCTCAAGGCAGCCCCGGCCCGCTCCAGTCTGGCAGCCAAACGTCAGAAATGCTCCACGAAGTCCACCGCCCGTCGAGGACGAGTCCTAGGTACTTTATCGTCGACTCGACGCCGATGTGAACCTCTCCTACCGTTATTTGCGAACCCGACGGTGGCGCGTCCCGAGCACCATGAAAACACATGGCCTCAGACTTGTGCAGGGCCACCTCGAGTCCCAATTGCCGGATCCTCGCGACTATTGTCGCAACCCGCGTGTCGCTACTTCGGCCACCGCCTGGTGCGACCTCCCCTGCGCCAGGACTTACGCAACCTTATCCTACCTACTACAAAAAGCCTAGCACGGTCTAGGTACTAACGATATAAATAAATTAATCACTGACACAAAATTACTAATTCAAGCCGGTATTATTCAATCTGTCTATATTGACATTAGACGTAAAGGTACACACGTTCCCTTTGATAAATTCAAGTCAGTCAGTTGTCATAATTGTTCTGCTTACCCAAGCGTGGCTCATGTAATTAATTAACTTTCCGATATCCACAGATTTGTACGTCCCTACTTACATATGTTCGACAAAGTCGCGGCATACTGGCGCCAATTGTCCCATCAATACAATTATTTATAGGCCGTGGCTGCTATGTGAGACCTAGATATGTTCTATGCCCAGTAAAATATATCGAGAACAATAATAATTAATCTTATCAATGGCTGGACATCGCTATCCTTCGATTCAATAACCACCGGACATCAGTATCAGTGGGACAATTTATAATTAATTGACCATTTCAATTATTCAAGTATATTAGTGGGCTGATTTTAGGTCAGCAATTAATATCAAAATGAGTTCAGTGGAGGTTCAGCGGGTCCCGCTGCGGAAATCTATTAATTTGGCCGTAAAGCGCGGCCATTACAGGCGAGTCGCCAATTATTCCAGTCTCCCTCAGTAATTAAATTCTATGATGTTCGCCAATCTAAGACAGGCGCCGTTTACGATACCCAAATTACGGTTTCATTGCCCGTAAAAAGATATAAGAATAGCTTATTATTGAGAATTCCAGTTATAATCGCGCATAATTTTTTCGGGGAATAATTAGGAAAGAACATTTAAGTTTTGACATTATGAATATTAATAAAAATTATTTTTTATCTTTAAAGTTTCTCGTTTGTAATTTAAATGGTATTATGGAGTATTGAACACACTTGGTGCCGCCGCCGTAAGCCTCTGTGTCATCACTATCCCGGCTGTTGACATGCATTAAAAGGGGCTCAGACACGCCGAAACTGATTTATTAAATTGAATGGAGAATGTTCAACGTATTTTTTGTTCTTGTTCCTAGAATTATTCCAGTTTATTGGCAGAGTCCGCTTTCCGGACAAGTCTCCACCGCTTTACTCGGTCTTATGCATTGTCAGCGGATTGATTGTGGACTCTTTCATTGAGTTTTTAATATCTACAATGTCCGAGATTTTTGAGGGTCCCGCTAAATGCCAGCCTGTTAGTAGGTACCTACTCCATAGGTAGATAGAAATAAAAGACTGGCAAGAAATAGAAGAAGTCAAACGTTTTTCTTTCTTTAGCGCACCGAATGGTGCACTTGTAAAGTAAGCGTTCATTAAGTTAATTTGCAACACGATCTTCCAAGTAACCTTAGTCTGGTAAATCTATTCAACCTGATTTAAGAGCATTGAACCAGATACTTGTTGCAGAGGTAATTAATGCAGTTACAGATACTAAAGGTGTTGGTTTAGGAACCACTTCCCAAAACCCTTTTCTGTATTTCTTAGTTGGTTGGTTTATTCAGTCTAAGTGTATTTTCCCACAGACTGAAGGACTTGAAAATCACAGGATGATACCCAGTGTTGTGGCACTGTATCAGTGTATGGCGTAGGTAAAGCTAAATTGAAGATTACTAAGTTGAGCTGCAGCAGGACTAGTGATAGCTAGAATAGGAGGTGCTGCCAAGTTGCCAACACCAAGTAGGTACTTAGCCATTCATTAACATCATCATTATCATCAGCTTACAGCAGTCCACTGCTGGACATGCAGGCCTCTCCAATTGCATGTCATTTGTCATTCAGCTCGATACTCGGCAACTATCATTCAGTTGCTACCAGCCACCCTGCGAAAATCGTCGCTCCACCTAGCCTGAGGGCGTCCTATCTTACGTTTGCCGATTCACGGTCTTAACTCAAGAATACGTCTATCGCAACGGTCATCGGTTCTACGGCTAATATGACCGGCGCATTGCCACTTCAGCTTGCTTATTCTGTGAGCTATGTCGACAACTTTGGTTCTCTAACATTCATTATACATTGACTCAATCTGTTGTTTTCGGAAGTGGGGAACGGTGGGCATCTTGGGGACAGTCTCATGTTATTTTGCCGTTCAAAAAGGACTGTTTCTCAGCTTGGAATGAATAAATTACTTTTGACTTTGATTGAATTTGACTCTATTAATGAAAAAAATATTTTACTAAAACAAATCTGAATTTTAAAATGGTAATTAGCCAGCTTAAGCTTTCAGCCAAATTATGTATTAATGCAATAATAAAGTAGAATATTAAAAACACTTGTTTAGATCTAAAATAATTTATTTTCTTGTTTCTTTTATAAAACAATTGCTTACAATCTAACTTAATTATATACTTTACAATAAACATATTTCATAGCGTTTCTTCTACATTTGTAATTATTTACAATATTTTTATACATTAACATTTGAGTAATGGGAATTACTGTTAATTTTTAACGAAAAATGTAATGAATAAATAAAAATGCAAAGATCTCTGATGCCACATTGTATAATTTGAACTGCAGTAACAACAACACGTAGGTACGATAGATATTTTATACAAGGCAGCATTAGAATACAAGAATATAATTATTATAGTAGGTATGTATTATCTGGCTAACTTACCGACATCCTTTTTTCACTGCTCAAACAAAACCCGATCATCATTAGCTAGCACAACAATAAATAACAAGTCAGAGGACAAACTAAGCAAGGCTCAGTACAGCCGTAACATCGACATAAATCGTACGTCTTCATTATCTTAAACACTAGTTTTTCTCGAATACAATCACTATCTACTCTCTGCAGATCATTATAATATAATACTGGTGACTATTAATTCAGTGGAACGTTATTGCTTTATTTTACGAATGAATCACTTGACGACTATCTTCATTAATTTCTCTTTACACAGTACACAAAAATATTATCTACTCAATAAATTTTAATAAGTTTTTTCATTATAATGTAAGCATGCTTCACAAGGCACTATTCTAGCGAGATTATTATAAACTCAACCAAAAACACGACCAACTATTAAATTCGGTTTCAAAGTCCGAAGTCGGGCCTAAAATTACATTTTATGGCAACAAATCAATAACAACTTTTTGAAACATAAACCGAGTAACTACAATGTGGAACAGTTCTTCAACACGCAACAGTCAGCCGCTACTTCAACTCAACTCGTATAAACAAATGATAAAACTACGAATCTACGCATCAACGCTTGATACGGTACAAATAAGCATGTCATCATTATAATATAATATCTTACATCTAAGTTGGCGTTTGTATTGCTCTATATTTTAAACACTCCCAAAGTTAGGGAACACGACCTCCTATAAATAAGTTTAGGTACTTCACTTGTCAAGTACGGGCTTTCGCATCGACTGCACCAAACTTAAACGTTATTTATGAACTTAGTTAACACAAGGAACTGTCACATTTTTCATTGCTGTTAAATAAACTGGCGTGTAAAGTTTGTAAATATCTTTGTTGAATATTGGTGCAATCTAATTTTGTGCTTAAGATATTAAACTAAGACTTTACACCTTCTAATACTTTTGATTGCAAATAATTTTATCACAACGTACAATTTCATGCGTCAGCACAATGATCCAATGAGAACTGATATCACAGCATTTTATACAGGTGGCATCACACCCTTATAATCTGACATTTTCGACATATTTACAGTAGATTTTCGTAGCGAAGGCGAACGGTACAACTACTCGTTCATTGAAGCGCTAAACATTTTCGACGAGACCATTGTCCTCACTATATTATACTCAGTCGCTTTCGTTTATATTTTATTTATTCTCGATTACTTATAACTAATATAAACTATACGATACTTTATTTGATAACAAAGAAAAAGTTGTGGGCGAAAGTTGAACAGAAGTCAGTCATCCATCAGTGCGCAGTCTTCGGAACGGACAACAAATCTATTTTAACAGATCATCCCCTCACTACATTAGCGTTCCCCTTTTAGTTCGGCTCCCTCACCACGGACTCTCGTCTGTCATCTCATGCTGAATGAATGTTACTTCTTGGCTGACAGTTCTAATTTATGTGAGAAATATTTTGTGAACTTCAAGTTTACAAAATATTTTTTACACAATATTATTATAGTTTACGGGAAAATTCAGAACAGTTTTATCAGCTTAAAACAATTGTTTCACGCGAGTTTTTTGTGGATGAGGATGACTTACAAAAAAATCTCATAATTAAATCCTATTTTTAACATTCAGTTAGTTTTACTTTTTTAATCACCTTTGCGAGAACGGTACCGTAGTAAGGGCATGAGGGTTGCGTCTGCAAAATATCGGGTAGTTTACGTTAGCGTGGCTCGGTGTGTGTAATCGTTCATTAATCACTAGCGAGCTGTGCCCTATCACCGCAGCGAAGCCACGATCTCGTTGGACATACTGTTTTGCTGGCTCGATGCATTCAGGCTTTTGGAGCACTGCTGAAATACACAATATCTATCAATAAATTTTCCTGGAAAGGGAACGTCTTGAGTGAGAGATTGGATACAAATCGTTGCCAATAAGGAAATTGTAGATGCTGAACTGGGAAGAAACTTGAAATTGGAATATTGCAATCTGTTACTGAGTTCTTTACTGTTGTATACTGATTTTGTAATTAACTTCGTTTTAAGAATACATTTGGATGAAACAGGAAAAGTTAGACACCATGATCTCTATTTTTTTATACGCAAATATGTTTCAAACAAACACTGCCTACTGAATTTCTTGCGAAAGCTAAGCCAATTTTTGTGATTACATCACCCTTAAAAACATAAGCAGCAGGACGCAGTTCGTCTTCCATATCTACGCGATAAGAAACTTTTCCGCGCTATAGATACAAATCTAGACCATTTTGCTCATAAGTTTAACGCCTACATTACAGTACAGGATCGAGGTCAAGTTAGGTATTAAAATATGTACCTACATAGGCACCCTTACAGTCGAAGCCTTATTACATGTTTTGTATAGAGCCGGCACGAGTGTACCTAAGTAATTACGCACCATAATGTTATTAACTATTCATTCCAAGTGTTGTTAAGTTAAAACTAGTAAATTGACCGTAATAAAGCACTAGAGTTTTGTAAATAAAACACGTGCTATTTGATTGGTGATTTGATAACAGTTGTTAGAAACAACTGGATTCCGAACTGTGATTAAATATTTTCAACAGTAACAAGAAAAAGAAGAACAGAAGAAGAATGATGAAGGAGCTTTAAGCGACCTTCGTATAGGTGAACTAAGTATATTTAATCGAAAAGAAACGTTAACATTTTCAACTTAATTTTTAAAGTGAAGAAGTTTAGAGTTGAGTATACGTACTTATCCAGTTTCTTAACGTTCATCGACTAAATTCTCTTAACTGTACGGTCTATGTCGAATCAAGTTATACTGGTAATTTGAAAGTCTTTTTTGGCTGACATAGAAGAGTCTGCTACTTCAAGTTAGTAAGATTCAATCACTGGACAGTTCGTTTTATTACCATCTATATTATGCATGATATACCTATTCAAAAACATTGAAATTAATAACCAACCAAATAGTTGGGTACCCACTTCTAATTAATTTTTGGGGAACAATTAGAGGAACAATTACAAATAGTCGCGTCGTATCGATTCCAATTGTTTGTACAAAATATTCGAATGGATTTCGATTTGAATGAGTTAAATGCAGAGTTTATAGTCAGTCACGTAAGGTCTGAAGTGCAACTAGCCATACAAAGCTGTGTGCTGAACCCTGTAAGAGCCTGAAAACAAGATTAACGAGGTCGGGATGCGAGCGTTCGATATAACATGGACATGTTCCATTAGTCTGGATATGTTAAAAATGGCAGGAGGAACGTTTGGTGTACGGGGCCCTTATAGAATGACCAATGATCCGTTTAGAAATACCGACTAGATTTTTCCAAAAATTTCGATCTTTTTAGATGGATATATTTTTGTGAATGGCATCGATATTGAAAATTCTGTTTAATTGTTATTCTACTAGCCATGAGCCGTCATTGGGCATGGGCTTCTCATCGGCAAAATCAAAGAAAGAAAGAATAATGTTTATTTGGACACGGTTCGTGAAATACCAATAAACAAATAAAAAAGTGAAAGAAATGATTTAACAACAAACAAACTTTCATATAAACTTGGGGAAGTTTTTATGGAAGTTTGTTTGTTGTTAAATCAGTTCTTTCACTTTGTGATCACTAAGGCAGAATTTTTGAAAATTCATCCCCTATACCCCTATAGGGGATGAACTTTCAAAAATTCTGCCTTTCGATAAATAAAGAACTCTAATGCAAAAGTTCCTGCTTTTAGACCCAGCGATTTAGGCTGCGCGGTGTCACTGAATGAATGATTTCAATATTTTTATTAAGTAGACTACACAGACTATGGGTTCATATATGTTTCAACCTCCTTGCTTTATTAATGGTCTGTTAAAGGTTAACAGCTGTTGATAGTATTACCATTTGCCGCGACTCCCAAGCCTTCATGGCGCTCTTGTACTTCTCGAACTCGTGGCACCAGTCCGAATACACTTGCTTGTATTCCTGCGACTTACTTGGTTGCGTACATCTGTAAAGGTACCCATATTATACAATGTTACCTTGATACTTAAGACCTTTAACACAAGATGTTACTTTACACCTATAACATAAGTAACCTCTATAGCTCGTGGTTTAGAATCATTTTGATTTGTGGTCATTTGAAAAATATATTACATCAATCCTGGTTTCTTCTCTGTATAAGAAGTGGTAATTATCCTGCAGTGGGACAATTACAATTACCATTGAGAAAAGGCAAATAAAAAAGAAAAATGTTAAACGAATAGGATCTTACAAAAATGTAGTCAAACTTTGGTTACCTATGAATATCGATATCCAAATTATAAGACGCGATCAATGTGGGTCCGAAATAACATTCGTACCGCCCTCGATCTGACTCTGTCACCGACAGTAACACCAAACCACGCTCGGACGTTTGCAGAACTCGCTCCCAACTATAGAAAGACGAAAACAATTTGTAAATAAAAAAATATACCAACACTGTTGGATTCATTTAATGAAGAGGTAAACACAACTTACTTATAACTAATTTTGTACCGTCCCTTCTCTCTTGAATGATGATACCAGATAACGTGCTGGTCTTTCAACGCTTCTGGCGTCTTCCCATACGCAGCCAAATGGACACTTTGTCCATATCCTGCTCTGACGGTCTTCAGAGGCGCACTGGCCTCGCATATTGAAGGCGTGGAGTTGGTTGCGTCGTGGAGTAATCCTGGGCTGTATGGACGGCAGGCTCCCACTTCTTTGTCCCAACCGCAGTAGGGGTCCAGGACACAGCGGACACAACTGTCGTAGCTGTTAAAAAATACTTAATATTTTAAAATAAGTTCTTGTTCGTTTTTCCGGGATCGTTTTATGTTGTGGCGGAGTCGTAAAACATTCTAGATGTAATAAAAACCATATAGCACTTTACTTGAAAAATTAGATTGTTCACAGAACAGAAAAGAGGTTATTATATTACTACCTCAACTACTTCACTCCACATAGCACCTGTCTTATTATTTCGAATCGATACAAAAAGTAGCCATAGGACCAACGATCTATAAGTCCATCTATGTCCTTCTATCTATGGAGTATCTAGCTATCACCGGGCGCTCTTTAAATAGCACCAATAAAACGTATGCATACTATGAGGTACCTACCTACATATCGTATACAACCTACATTTAGATTTCTGAAATTATCGACACTGGCAGCAGCAGATGTCGCATGCGATTACAAGAAGGCGAACTAGAATGCAACCGGCGCAAGCCCCCCGCCTACCACATGTTCACTAACGACCCCAAACACACTTCTGATAAGATTTATGTAATTACCGATGCCCACTACCTTGAACGCAGCTGTCCGGGGTGTTTATCTGTGGGAAGCAACAGCATGCACAGTGTAGACGTCAAGAGACTGCCCCCCCGCCCACATAACATTTGTTATTGCCACGAAGGAACAGAAATACAGTCACAATTATCACGGATAAAATTATGCAAGTGGCCCGTATACAGAGCGTTTGAAGGTGGTTATCAGTTTGAGGCCACAACACTAGCAAACAACGCGCCCGCACACACAGGGCATTCATTGCCCGCAGAACTCGCCATAATCTAGTACAAAGCACGCTTATCTTTTATGATAAGAAGATAGATAACTCACCGGTGTGCGCAAGCCCTTAATGGCAGCTGTCGAATGCGATTATCAGTGGCCAGGTACAACGCATGTAACCGGCGCGAAATCGCAAGCGCTCGCACGGGTTCGTCTCCAGCCGCACGCCACACGTCCGCCACGCGTGAACCACCTCCCCCGCCCCCCGCCCACTGCACTATCTTGTACACCTCGCCTGCGCCTGCGTCACATTCAGTCATAAGCAAGTGCAGCTAGTTGCATTCTGTTAGAACGAAAATAGCTGCCGGGAGACACCTGCGTTAGATTTCAAAGATACGTTTTTGAATGTCCACAACAAGCTTGCATACTAAAGATTAAAGTATCCGACTGACTTAAAACTATATAAAAATCTAGTTTTACTACCAAATCAAGCTATTAGTTGAATTTGCATGAACGCAGAAAGCTCTCAATAAATCAAACCGAAAGGTAAAAGAAGTTTTTCATGTAAGCTCTCAAAAATGATAGCGTCTTCCATCTTCATTACGTTATTTAGAAATCCAGTCATATTTCAAGATTTGTTTGAAGACTTACTGGTGCCAGCATAGAAGACGGTGTAAGTGATGTCATCCCCAAGCATGTCGACGAACTGTCTGTCGACCACGATAGTAGTTAGGACCAGGTCCCTTTTGTAGAAAGCAGGAGCGTCGCCCTCATGACGCACCGCTGAATCCATCAATGGGTGAGACCTACGAATGAACAACATAAATCTTCAAGCCTGTATTCCTGTTTAGGTAGTTTCGCTAGCTAATGATGATAAATGCAGCTTAGAAAGTTTAATTTGAAAAATGGATTGAGAACGAATTTCCTCATCCTAAATAGATTTCATGCAAAACCCTGTAACGAAGCTGCGGTTGCAAACACCAGACAGACAGGAAGACCGACAAAATACATAAATAGCTTTGCTCATATCAACACTAGGATTTCCTGTCCATTAGCGCACGACCTAGGCAATTAATCCAGACACTTCGGTCATAGCCCCATCCTAGAATAGGCGCAGACGTGGTAATTACCACGTCTGAAATGTAATGTATTTTTCACTCGCTTATTCTAGTGCGTACAAAAAAAATGTGCAAAAAAACCGGATAATTTGAGGGTGCGATCAACTTTTAGGTAACGGCACTGCTTCTTTCGTATATTGACAGACCTCATGCAGTGGTGAGAATATTAGCTAGTCAGCAAGGTGGTGGTGGCAGAGCGGAATGCCAATGAGCGAGCTAGACGTACCTAAATTAATTAACTATCACTACTCGTGGAGGCTATTTTAATGCACCCACCCCAATGCACAGTCCCTGACGTCCATATTCAGCAGCTTTGTCAATTACCAAATATCCAGAAGCTATTTAAGTTCCCCAAATTAGAATAGAGTAGGAACCTCGCAGCGTGCCATCAATTAGTGTGTGACCCAATTAAAGGATACGCGTCGAACTATGCCCTCTAACCTTGCTCAGATTAGTCTCCTGAGAGCAAGATTAAACTCCAACATTATCAATATCTTGAAAGTATGCACGAGACTTTAATACATCTAGTTGTTCGTGCAGACTTGTAAATTACTGCTATTTATTTTTAGTATAGTTCGCGAAGATGTGAGACTGAAAGCGCAGGTACTTTAAGTAACGCATAAATCTTTATTACAGAAATAAATGAGGTGGTTGCATAGGTTACTTTTATACCCTTCATTCAATTAATAAAAACATTTAACAAAAAAAAACAACCGACTTCCAAAAAAGACACTACAAAGTGAAAAATAACTTAAATTTCGTAAGTCAACGACTTAAATATAGGAAGTAAGAAGTAGATAAGAAGTCGGAAGTTGTTTTTTTTTTTTTGTAAAAAAGTTTTTATTTTTCACTTTTAAGTTCTACTTACCCCACACAAATTCGTATAGCTATATAAATATCAGTGACAGGATGTTATTATAACATCATCAATATAAAGTAAGTGGCAAAAATACGTATTATTGAAGCTAACTCAAAAACTACCCAAGCAAAGTTAATAAAATTTATATGGGACCACACCTGAGACATGCCCTTAAAAAAAATATAAATATACCCTTTCAAATAAAAAAAGACTTTTGCAAATCAGCATAAAAATAACGGAATTCTGAGGTAACAAACATAAAAAAAAAACAACCGAATTGAGAACCTCCTCCTTTTTTTTAAGTCGGTTAAAAAAAGACGACTCAAATTAACATAACATACCTGATGAAGTTTAGGACATTGTCGGGAAGTGCCTCGGTGTTGTTGACGCATGTGCCTGGCCTGGGGACGGGCACACGTGCCCTAAGCACCGGCAACCATGCTGAACTTGAGGACGCCTAAGTAAGACATCAGCCTATTAAAGTCTTTTCCCATAAACATAATCATCTTGCCACTAAAATGTGTTATAACTTATGTGATCACTGATCAATCATAAGGACGGGTAGTAAGGACGAGTAGGTATTTTTTTTTAACACCTTTAGCTAAATATTGTAGTGAAAAATATAAAATATACAATGAAAACTGATTGAATTCATCGAATTTTTTATATAAAAGGAGATGAGAATATCTAAATAAGAAAAAAACGCATACGAAAAGGTTGAAGTTAACAGTAAAATATACGTAGTATAATTATTCATAACTAGCGCACTCATAAGCTTAATTCCAGTGCGCAGAGCTGGCAAGAAATTATAGCTCTTACTCATTTTAATCACCTATATTATTATACAACGTTAAATTGCAGGTTTATACGAAACATCCTATTTATATCTTCGCGAATCATTCAATTAAACGCGAAAGAGATATGGCCATCCTTTTACGACACTTGATATCTCACATCACATGGCAAGCCCGTGGGATATGGGATTGTCCCACGAACTTGCGATGGGAGAATCCTCCTTGTCCCCTGGGTCAATACTGATTTAGTCATTTTTAACATCTGTCAAAAAGTAACTTAACAATGTTTTGATATATTTAGGTCTAGTAATTATATATAAATATATATATCTGAATCAATTAATTCAGAAGGTGTATCTACTTATATTTGAATTATTACTTACTAAATGAGCGCTTCATTGATTCCTAGAACACACGACACTCTGAATTTAACAGAACAATCCGACAGTTTCGATAGCGTACCTGTTCCTTGAATCTCCCAGCAAATGCCTCCTGTATGTCGTCCATGGAGTAAGTGCAAATAGCAGAGCCAACCAGCCCATCGCTGGCCCCCGTCGTGAACGCCGCGTAGAACCTCGTCGTGTCGCCCGGCATTTGATACACGCTCTCTGGATCACGCATTTCAGTAAAAGTTTAAAAATAAAAGTCACCATTAGTTTAGTATACATTCCACATGCATTCAAACTTTATAAATGCGAGTAGTGCTTAACTTGCAGCGAAACTAAAGAACCGTAAAGGTGTAGCATAATAGGTATTCGCCAGTCTTTTAGAGAATTTAATGTTGGTACTTAAATGTGACTACAAACTTGCGTCCTAAATAAAATCCGACTTTATAACGTTGCAATGAAATGAAAGCCTGGAATGTTGAATTCTATAAAGGCTGAATTACAAAACGACAATTAAAAGGCGTACAATTAAAAGATTCATAAAATTACACAATATGAGGTCATACTTACGAATTTCATCAAAATAGAAGGGGAATTCGCCCGGTATACTACAATTGAGCCTCGCTTTCAAATATGTGGCCCAGTTTTGGCTTAATATATGTTTTCCACCGGTATCGTGTTTACAGACTCTCGCCACTCTCGAATAGACCGCTTTCCCGCAGTTCATAAACTCTACTGCAGTTTCTCGAAAAAAAAATAGCACGTACTCCCCAACGTCGAAAGAGCCCACGAAATTAGTTTCTGCGACAAAATAAGAACATGGCAACATTCGAAACATATTATATTATTTACATTTTAAAAAACCGACACACCTTTATCATTTGATGTCGATTTCATTAGCAAATGTGTGTATTGTGAAAATCCTGAAACGCCCTCGAATAAAATACTTTTCTTTAACATTTCCAATAACTAATAAAAATGTAGGCTTTTATTTCGGGTCGTTTAGCTGACAGGTCAGACATTGTACGAGGATCTTCTTTATTTCCTTTTATGTTCCTACGATAAAGAGTAAGCACCTATAGGTTTTAGTAGTCTCGTAAAAGAAAGTACGGAATAAGGGACACAGACCCAATATCCCGATTAATATAATGAACGTCCCTTACTTATACAATAAAGCTGAAGTTTTGCATAGGTATTCTGACTTTTATCCGTAGGTTGAAGAGTTTTTTTTTATCGTGGAGAAATGCCGAAAAGGTTGAAGACCTGGAATTGTGTTTAGTTGTTTTATAAAAGTAGATTATCTCCTGTTTGCCATAAAACTACGTTTTAATGGCACAATAGATCTTAACTTCGGGATGACAATAGATAAACATTTCAGTCGCAGCAGGTCATTTAATTGGATTAATAGCTAGCTCATCTGCATAGAGCCCTAGATTATGTCACTGCAAAATTATGAGATAACAGTAAATGAGAAAACGTAGGATTGCAAATAATAACATTCAGTTAAACATTCTTGGTCTTATTTATGGCGTATTAATCATTCTTATTGGCTGGAAAAGTTCGAATAGAATTTAGATTTGTTGACTACGGACCTACGGTCATAATTTCGCTAAGTAATGTACCCAATAGCTCCAGCAGACAATGGACAACTATTTCGAATGTTTGATTTACATTGACAGTTTAATAATAAGTTGTAAAATACAATGTTTGAAAATGAAACATTGAACATCTAATTCTAGCATTCACAACTTAAAATAAGTTAGTATTCCTGCTTTGAAGCTACAAAAACAAAACAAAAAACTTACTGTCAAGCCATTTCGAATCGTACTTCAGCGTTCTTTTAAAGTTGTACTTCTTCTGTCCCGTCCGGAAATCATACAAGTCGTTGCGAAATATAACAGGATCTGCTTTCGTGAACTCTGCGTTGGTTCCCGCGTAAAGTGTGGGAAGGCTGCCAGGGTTGCCATCCGTCACCCAGACGGCTGTGCTGTTGTCTGCCGGGTCGTAAGGACACTTCGCCACCCCTAGCCCTACGCCCGGCACGTACTCATGTCGGGGCAAATGTGTGAGGTTCAGCTAAATGAAAATAAATTAGTTGTAGAGGAAGTTAGTCTATTTAGTACCTCTTATATATCAATAGAAATAGAAATCAATACGTGCTTAGCTCTCAAAAACAATAAAAACGACGAAATCCATTATGTTTCCACACATAAGACGCCCTAAAACAGTGATCTTGGTAAACTGAGCCTTTTACGTAATATGGATCAAGTCTTAATGACGGATTAAACGTGGTAACTTAGACTTCTCTGTAACAGTAAAGATAAATGAGCATGAGAATAGATAGATCAATCTTACATTTCGGAGGAACTAGTTGGAGCTAGTAACTACTAACTACCCAACTGATCGAACTACTTAATGATGATCGAAGCTATTAACTGTTTTACGGGTTATCGTTAAGAGAATGTTAGTGAGAGGCTGAGGGATTTAAAGACTAAATTACTAACGGGTTCTTTGTTAATCACGGCACAGATTACTGAATAGTTACTACGTAATCACGGCTAGAATCTTTAATTACTGAAGTAATTGTGAGAGAAATTAGGTTCAAGACGGAATTAAGAAATAATCCATCAGTAATTTAGTCTTTAAATCTAATAAAAACTATGAGTAACATTCTCATCAACACTTTATAAATGAGTGATGATATTAAAAACCTCGTTGAATCCACTAATTGATATTAAATAAAATATTTAAAAGTCAGTCAAAAAAGCAAAAAGTAAGCAATAATTTTAAACACTGGCAATTTTTCTAAAATACTGTAAAATGTTATTTTATAACAAAACTATATCATTTAAAATAAAATCTGTGAACGTTTGAAGTTTTGAATTAATTGTGTTACAATATTTTTTTTAATAAACTGGCAACCATCAAATATTTTTAGCTGGAATGAAATGTTTACTGACAATCCTCATAGCTGGGCACCGTTAATCAAATAGTTAACAACGTTAATCGCCGCTACTAAAAAAGCGTTTCATTTCGGAAGATTTAACAGAAGTTAACGTAATCGTAAAATCGTGATAGAAATTGCATAATATTATATATCGTTGCGTTAGTGATTTAATTATAAAAAAAAAATTGATATGGCTATGGAAGTTTAGGCTGGACATGAAAAAATAATGAAAGAAGAAGTGTGTAATCATTAGAATTTGTAATAATAATTATTCAGAGATTGTCAGAAAGTGTTCTTTTTCAACGACTAAATTGATTAACGAACTGATGATTCCATTAACAGTTTTTAAAGTTAACTTAGAATTGAATACGTTACTTGAAATGTTAACTTCGTTAATTAACGATGAACGGTGTTGTGCCCAGCTTTGCATATACTCACGTAGACAACCCAATCCTTCGGACTGTGCGCATTCGTCCCGCACACATACAGCCGCTCTCCGTCTCCTAAGGGCTGCAGCACACGGATGTGGTTCCTACACTCGAAGGGCTCCGACTTGCCCTTGCTCACACACCTGGCCACGTTGCTCGCCTCCAACAGCAAAGCGTCTCTCTGCAAAACATGCACGTGTCTCAGATAAATTGTGGAAGACACATGCTTCACATAATTCGTGTGACGCTGGGAACATGTGTCTGCTAATTCAGTAATCATGTTCAGTTAGCACATGTTGCGGTGCGTGGCTATGTCTAAGATATTATTAGAGATTTTAAAATGATATTTTGTGTGTCTATTTGGGATTAAACGTGTGAATTTCAAATACAAACGCAATTTTAATATGTAATAAAATTAAAACTTAATATAAATGTCTCGATAGAGACGAACACAATGTAAACTAGCATTCCCCGTCCCGTCGAGCAAGGATACAGTAGTTGACGTGGAATACAGAAATAATCCAGTTCCACATATTAAGCACATTTGGAATACCCGCCAACTCTGATTCAATGCCCTGGGAATAGTCTAGAACCCCGTCTTTTTATAGACAAGGAATAACGCTTTATTTTTATTTACACGTTGATAACTGATACTCGTTCACGTACCTAAGTAGCGAATAAAACGCACACGTCCTCTTTTACAACAGAATACAAGGGTTTTAACGTCAAAAGAGTATGACACTTATGTGTCAAAATGTAGAAAAAGCTTATATGAAAGCAAGATGCATTAAAAATTCAGTGTAGTGCCGTAAAAGTGTGCTTTAGTATTCAGCAACCGTAAGCAAGTGGTTCATTTTATTTTACTTTATAAAAAAAAAACTTTAGAACTTAATTTTAGGGTGATATTTTGTGAGTGTTTGTGTTTCTGTGAAAGTCTGAGTTGCAGTCAAAGTAAGACTTAACCAAGCAAACCCGAGTGTCGGTTTGCCAAATCGGGTTTTCTGTAGGTAAATCTTGAGAATTATTAATCGGCTGACGTAGCGGTTATGATGAAAAACATGTATCTACAAAATAATAAATGATTTTACTACACTTACCTCACAATGTGATTGACTAATATCAGTCATATTTAATCTGAACACACGATCCCTGTAACAAAGATGGCCACGTAAATGAAATTGTTTATGGTAATAACCGTAATGCAGTAGTAGAAGCACAAGATAATAATAGTTTCTTAGCTGCATTACGTATTCAAATAACAAAAGTAAGACAATCCACGTTGGAATTGAATGAGCTCGGTCCTAGTGGGCGGGTAGCATATGCACAGACAACCTCCTTTTTTCTCTTTTTTTTTTGCGTCTACTATCTGCTCAACGAATCGTATAAATTATGCTGAATTGCCGTTTAACATTAATGCTTTGTTAGTAAAATGGACGTCTAGTTTTAGTACCATTTTAATAACACAAGTCTTCCTGTACAAAGCAATTAATTTATTAACCCTTTGATTAAAGTTTATTACAAATGTAAGTTGTAACTTGTGGTGTTTCTTACATACGTCTTAATTTATAGCAACTTGTATTCGTGGCTTGTTAACAAAATAAATGGTACTTCACATCGTATTTGTTAAAGTTAGTGTGAGAATTTGAGAATGTATCGCACTTGAAAGTCAAGATTTATAGATGTTCTTGTATTAGTACTTACGCGAAGCGGTTACGAGTTTCGTTACATCCAACATTATGTGTTAACGTTAGTAATAAAATAATGTTATTACATTTTCTCAATCAAATCAATATAAAAGTATCTATAAAATTAAAGATTGGCGGATAAAATACTGCCCTGGTCAAATAACTAGGAAGCACTAAAATTACTTAATTCATTATTAAGTACGCTGTGAAAGTCACACATACGCTTTCACATTATTCAAGTCGTTCAAGAAAATAAAACATGTTTCTTCATAAATATTTCAAAGTCATTAACCTATTACAATAATAATAAAATATTCATGGTTTGCCGTACACTGCCTTTTATATAAATCTCAACTACCTAAACTGAGTATAAAGTTAGCAAATAATTCCGTAAAGTTAGCACTCAGATATTTTAAATACCATAATGTTAAAAACTACACTCTACTTGATGAGGTAGGCAAAAAGTTCACGCGTACCTATGGAAAGGAAATATGCATTGGACGGGGGAATTACACAAAAAAAATATCATAAATGTGCATTACTTTACTCGCGGCCACATTTTGGTTGAAGTAAAAACCACTCCCGCGTGAAATGAGGAAGAATTGCGTACTAACGGACACGTGACTGATAGCTGTCAAAACTGAAGCAAACAGACAGACAAACAAACAGACATAAACAAAAAGAGCATCTACAGTGCGTTTCTGGCGGTAACGGAGTCTTAACGTGAATAAGTAAACGGTTGAAAGTCGTTTATTGATGCAGCAGATACAGACCAACTCAAGCTACTGGATTAAACTTTCAAAAGTTCAGAAACAAGACACGTCTTTTAAAGAAGATTTCTTAATTCCCACAACAAATTGCATTAATTTCAAATTAAAGAACTGTTCGAAATATGAAGGCCCACTTGAGCCAATCACTATATGTGTTTAAAACATCATTCTGTCTCTGACATCTTTAAACGATTGACAGAAACAGAACGATGTTTTATATTCGTTTAACGCTAAACGCAGGTATTTAGCGGGCCTTAATATCTAAGAGGTAGATGTGGCAAGTAATAACAGCCGCACGGATCAATCGATCAGGTTAAGCTATAATTGCCGCGGTCGGTCCGTGTATGGGTCCATCTTTACATACCAAGACCACAATGTGCCTCGGAAACCTCGTCAAGTCGTTGGTCCCGGCTGTCATTCTTGGATCTTTGATAGTCGTTACGGGTCGTCAGAAGCCCGAAAGTCTCACCACCAGTCTTACCAAGGGGTATCATGTTACCCATTAACTGGGTTATGGAGGTCAGATAGGCAGTCGCTCCATGTAAAATACTGGTATTCAGCTGCATCCAGTTAGACTAGTAGCCGACCCCACCATAGTTAGGAAAATATTAAATTGATAAATAAAGCATTAACAAAATGAGTGCCACAAAATAATATAAAGCACACAAACGTCACGTCATGTAGATAAACGTAGTGACAAGAAAAATGACCCAGCAAGAACAAATAAAAGCTGACAGAAATTGGTGGATAATACGGTTTCATGTCTCAGGCCTATTTCCTTTGCCATCATTACAGTGACGGCGAGTGGTTGTGGCAACAGCACTAATCAGGCACAATTGTAACCTCGTATTTATATTGTGCTTTCTGATAACATTTCAGTGTATTTTTTGGTATAATTAGAATTGAAACAAAATAATATGCAAAGTATTTCTGGTAACTGCGAGTAATTATATACAGTGATTGTTGGTTTCGAATTAATTGGCTTAAAAGTAACATGATTTCTGATTGAAATCTTTTAATTCTTTTTCATAAGATTTCTGTTTGGTTCTGACTCCTGTTAGGTATAAATAAGGCTTTTTTTGATTCTCCAGAGTTTGTATGATGGAACGGACAAGGTCACATTAACTTACCCTACTGTTTCTTAATTTTATTTATCTTATGTTGGTAGTTGGTACATAGTGTTTATATTTATTTTGTAAAATAAAGCAAAACTTTACACCCTGAGCTCGCAACTTACATTTTTCATTTATGTATATTACAGCCACGTTCAGAAGTTATGTTATAAAATTGCATTGTAGTGTAGCATAGTACTTACATAGCACCGACGTAGAGTGTATTTCTCTCCTCGTTCAAATACAAAGTGCGGTAGAAGAGACTGCCGCATGAGAATTCTCTTATATGATCTGAAACAAAGAAAAGTATATTTAGTACACTGCGGTATTTTTCTTGATAAACTACTTATGTAACACTAAAATTGCCCCAAAGACTTTGTTCGTGTTAAAAGATGATTAAATACTGTATTTTTTTCAATGTCTTCAAGTTTACTTACTCTAGTCTAACTATAAGACTTAATTTATTTATTTAACTATTTATGTACACACATATAAACAAACAAGAAGAAAAGAACAGAAAATACGTACAAAGGTGATGCTTTTTTCTAAGGAAATCTCTTCCAGCATACCTACCTGCGATAGGAGAATACATAAAATCAAAACAATTATTTAATTACTCCCGGGGGGGGGGGGGGGAAGTAATTCCCCTCTCATCCTCCTATTCCATATTCTATATTATTCTCTCCCACCTTAAATAATTTCTTAACTTCGTTTAAAATTATAATAATAATTACACGTAATTTGTTAGTCTTTTTTTCATAAATCGTAATTTACGAACAACAGACAGAAATCCATAAAACTTTTAAAGTCGATTCATGGCTGGTTTATGCAATGGATTTTTAAGTATTCTATCATTTGCATAAGAATTGGCTATCGAAATATAATAACAGTATTTCATGCAGACAAACTGTGCAGTACCTACCTCTATAATGTGTATGTTAATATAAAATATGTTTTATCGAGAGATGGAATTGTGTTTGTTAACAAATCACCATCCACTTTGAGACAATTAAAAACACACAAAATCTAAAGTGGTACCTACTTAAGGAAATATAAAAGTAACCCTAGTCGTGACATTATTATGTAGTAATAAAATCGGAACCACGGATGTCTGTTTACATAATCATAAATTCTAAGTGACAGGAAGCTGTGCGTTGAAATATGTGATTAATATTAATGCGACAAATAAAAAAGTATTCTGATATTATGCAACAAATTGATACAACAACCTACAATTATGAATCTGAATACCTATCTTTCAGGTTTCATACTTTCTGTATTCAAATCTACAGTCCATTCCGAGTTATTTTACCTCTGACTTTGAATCACTGTCAATTTCACAGTGATCTTTATCGTTGTTGTAATAAGGTTGCCAATGTCACTGATTCTCTTGTTCACAAACTAAACTAAATTTAAGTTCAATGCATCTTTTTCTTTCTATTTAATTTATAAAAGGACAGAAGATACATATTAGTTTAGTCTTGCAGCGCCTGACGTAAATTGACGTATTTTTAGTAGCCATGTTTTTAATCACGTCTAATCTGTCTATGAAGTATCTTAATTTGACAGGACTAAACTAATATTTTATCTTCTGTCCTTTTCTTAATGAAATAGAAAGAAAAAGATGCACAGAACTTAAATTTTGTTTAGTTTGTGAACAAGGGAATCAGCGCCATTGGGTTGTTACTGTCAGAGGGAAATTAACGCGGCACTGTTTTGTCAGATTTGCAAAATCATTTATGGTGTATTGGTATGGTATGTGTAAAAAAAGGTAAATAAGTTATACGCGCTCCGCAAGTGACAAAAAATGGCTAATTGTCCAAGTTTTCTTCGCCTTATCTCTTTTTCGCTCCCGTGATTACCTACGACATGCCGTCCTTTTTCCACGTCTCATCTCATAGTGTGCAAAGGTGCCGTTTTTGAAGATCAAATCGACGGGTGCAAAGTAAAAAAATTAACTACAATTTTGAGATTTTTTGATTATTGCAGTAACTAAGTAAAAATATTATGTTTTACAACATGGCAAAAAAAAAAATAGTATCGGCTCATTTTTTGTACTTTTGTCACGTAAATGAAGATAATTACTCATGTTTTGTAAAATTCCACGACGTAGATGCGTTTAACTACCGCTGGCCGTCTTTACGCAGGGTGCGCGGTCATTGCTATTGCGTCATCAGTGCGAAAAATATTAGTTAAAGCAGAGAATCCTAGCACAATATTTCATAAATATGATCTACATGAAGTAGAACCCAAGCGAATTGACATGGTGCAAAAAATAAATACTCGTTCTCGCCATGGCTTTACAATTAATGATCCCAAAAAATGTTTTATAGAACCCATCATGATTACAAGTGCCAAGTACAAACACTTATTAAGCCTCTGCCAGCAAAACCTGATACCTCCTAGGTATCATAGCTTTTATAAAAATTTGAAACATGGTTCCTATACTGACGGTTAATGAAACTGAATAATTTTTAACATTGTTTTAAAATAATTATAAAAACTATATTCTCTTTCGTAAATTTGTAACTGTTGTTTCAGAAAATTGTATAATATTGAGTTGAATTTTTTTTTTACTTACTTTTATCATGAGAGATATACCTATTTTTTTAATAAAAATGTAGGTACGAGTAGAATATACTTTAGAGGATTTATGTTTGTTAAAATACAGAATTACTATTATGATTGTGATTATAACTAGGTTATTGAAACGAATATAACATTGATTATTGTGACTGATGTTAATTATTTTTAAGTATTGAAACTTTAGAACCTTTCTTAATTTAATTATAATTGTTTTTATAAGAAGTTTATATTTTTTACTGTTGAATTCTCAACCAAAGAAACTGCAATTTCCTCATAAATATTCTCTAAGTTTTTTATTCCGAAAAAAGTTATGATAAGATTACTTTTTTACTAAAATAAATAAATCATTCCTTAGTAAATATTTCATATAACCTCCTTCTAGATCGTGTACTTTGCGCAGACGATAAGACGTAGAAAAAGGTATCTGCGCAATTATGTTCTGAACTTGGTGTACTTAGGATTTAACACAGTCATTTTAATAACAGGAAATGTTGCAGTTTTTATATTTACTGAAATTTATTAAACATACTTCATTAAATCCAGATTTTTTAATTCCCATGTAGAAACGACCAATGATAGTTAACACAGTTGTCATATTTTTAAGCACAATGTAGATGCAGACAACTGCAATATCTCGTATATTAAACATAATTTTAAAACAAAACAAATATACCTACATGTAGATGCGTTATTAAATAATGAAGCAGTGATGAAAATCTCAACAAATTTGGTTCAAAATTAACAGAATGGGAGCAGTTTTTCGTATTATGCGCTCTCCTGAAAAGTAGCTGTTTTGTATATAACCCTTTTTACTTTGCACCCGTCGAAGCGTTGAGTAGGTTACCTATCTACAACTTTTTACTTATTATAATAAGGTTGCTTTTAGGTTGCTGCTGTCAGAGGTAAAATAACTATGAAAGGACTGTAGTTTCAAATCTAGATTCATGCTGAAAACGTTTTAAAATACATTTAAATAATATCCCTAACAACAAAACAATGTATTCCGTATGCAATTTCATAAGGTAGGTAATTATAAGTGAGGGTAAGAAGGCCGTGATTATTGGCAGGTGGTCGGACCGGCGCGCACGCAAGCTCACGTGACAGCTCGCCGCTCCATCGTCATGTTCACAACGACCTCGGGGCCTAAAAAGGCCACTTTGGCAGAATCATAATAGGATAACAATATGAATCATATTAAAAATCGTAAAATGGTCATAAACTGACAATTCATAATATGATGTGTGTGTCATATCACAATGAAATAACACCTAAACTGTAGAAAAAAAAATAAAAAAACCAATTTGATTAATAAAAACTGTAATGAAGAATTTACCGATAAAATAGGTTTTTGTTTTTTTCATGCGGCAATGTTTACACTAAATATGAAATGAAATTTTACGAAAATTAGAGGAATCGCTAATGATCTGCTTAGAATTCAGGAAATGAATAGCTTTTAGAGGTATTGTTTAAAGTGGCCTTTTTAGGCCTCTACTTAACTACAATTAAACTTTAAGGTACAGACGCCAGCACATCAAGCTACTACAATCTGTCAAACTTCTTTAATAGATTTTCAACTTTATCGCTAAAGCATTAGGTTCAAAGTTGATTGGGAAAATTTGACAGTTTCGGGTAGCTTGACCTGCTGGCATCTGTACATAGGACCATAGGTGTATACAGAATATTTTCTGTAATAATTATGCAAGGGAACGTAACTGTGTTTTATTAGAGCACTTCAATATAATAGCAAATGCAAATGCTGATCGTGAGGTTCTGGGTTCGATTCCCGGGTCAAGCAAAATGTCGGTTGATGGCAATAGGTTCGCCCCCTATAAACTTGGGGCTTAAACATAACATAACTGGCGAAATGAGGATGTACTATAAGCCTAAGTCCACCTGTGCCTAACCCTTCGGGAAAACAAGGCGGATTGTTATGTGTGTGTTAAATATAATAGCGCAATTTGTTGTCCATTAATTATTTTGGCCGTTGTGCAACTCCAAATTTACTTACGAAGGACTTGATGGAAGCTACAGACAAAAGCTTCAATAATTTGAAGCTTTAGTCTGTAGCTTGCTTTTGCTGCAGTTTGTCGATTGCCCAATGGCAATCGACAAACTGGTGACCATTGCCTAATTTTATGCATAAATAACTGTATTGGACGCTAAGCCTAATTAGTACACCCATTTTTTGCCGTGAAAAACTACGGTTTATTCGTGTTCGTGTGTATGTAGTCACGATCGTCAGTGTTGTATGGATCACTATGGAAGCTTGTTGACAGACACATTTTTTATACGGCGTGGCGCTAAGAAACCGTGCCGTGTATGTACAAAGGGCCTAAGGCTCACAAAGGTTTTATTTCTAGAATTGAAAGCCTCCTCGGTTCTATCTGCCGTGTCATATTTAAATATCGTAAAAGGCAAGAAAGATATTTTATGTAAGCTGACAGAAATTGCAGCTGCATCTACCCACTTGTACATAATTGGATAACCCATTATTATCCAGTACCTATCATTATACCAACCCGCACTGGTCCCGTATGGTGGATTAAGAGAGGAAGCCTGTGCCACGGCAGTGGGAACATTATAAGCTGATAATGTTTATGTATAAAGCAGTTGGCAAAATCCCTTATCAGTCGTTCATAATCAGTGGGCGATATTACCATGTTCAGTAATGGAAGTTCTTCAACTGATAAGACTTGTTATCAGGTTATCGAACCGCTCATTGCGAAGAAAACGATCCTTGTTTGCGTCTGCAGACCGATTCGATTTTGGCGAATGTGATGCCCAGAACAAATATTAAGCTAAATAATGGATTACTTTTTAGAGTTCCGTACCCAAAGGGAGCCGTATTACTAAGGCTCCGCTGTCTGTCCGTCTGTCTGTCTGTCAGCGGGTAGTTGCATTTTCACAGTGTGTATTTTTATTGCCGCTATGACAACAAATAATAATAATAAAATAATGTGAATAAATTAAAGGGAGTGAAAGGTGAAAGTGTAAAATTAAAGGAAAAGTGAAAGGGGCTTAAAAAGAAAATTGTATTAAATATTATACGAGTATGGTGGTACCCTTCGTGTGCGAGTCCAACTCTCAGTAGGCCAGTTTTTTTATCATAAAGTTCTGCGCACAATCGATACATAAATATGAATGTACCTATACCTACTATTCTATTGAATGTATCACAAGCGAGAAAGTAAAAATAGACAAGAATCACATATGCGTATCCTAATTTCACACTCAATTTGTAGGGTCAATGTTCGTCGAATCAAAGTTAAGTAAGTGAGGACAGCTATTTCCTCCATCAAAAGGCTTAGTCTGATCCTCCCTCAATTACTCGTTCGTCCTGCTAGTTGATTATGAAGGAGGCGTAGTCTGCCTAAAGAATCGGTCAAAACTGACGCGGCTCCAGATACGGACGGCTTACGGACAAACCGTAAGCCGGTACCGGGTTAGGTTAGTTAGTCGTTGAAACTGATGCGGACAGGTTACGGAAGAGTGTCTACTACGCATTGAGCGTAGCCGTTGAATTGAAGCTACGTCACTACGTCGCTACGTCGCGCGTCGCGTAGGCATGATTGTATCAAAACTACGGTACGTGGATGCGACAATTGGACAGCGTCTTCGCTGCGAATCAAACCAATGCGGACAGCTTACAGATGACTGGCTAGTACCTACTAAGCGTATGTGTTGAAGTAGCGTAGAAACTACCTCACTACACGTAGGCTCGATTGTAACAAGACTACGGTGCGTGGATGCGACAATTCGGCAGCGTCTTCGCTGCGTATACGTTTGACGAACGCCTATCGGGGTCTCATGCAGATTATAAATTCCATCGTGAATAAATGAAGGCTAATTACCACATTGTGATGATTTGCTCAGTGAATCACGTGATAAGCATGGATATGTTGACACCACCGGACACCGCGCCAATTACAGCACTAATGAACTCATTGTTTGCTCGTCTAATGAACCGTATGCTCCATACCATTGCAGTATGAACACATGATCTTCTTATAATAAAGTTTTATCGGGAACTGTGTGTGCCAAGCTTAACGCCTTTAACCTTCAAAGAGTTTCGTTGTACAGCATTGGGAGTACAAGAGATTTATTTTATAAACGTATTTTTCCTGGAAGAAAAACCAATTTCCTTAGATATTATAATAGCGACTTGAGCCTTAAATAAATCTTGTCAAAACATGGTTATTTTTTCAAATAGTAGGCCAACAAAAACATTTTAGAGCTGACGATGATGACAAAATATACAGGTATTTTTAACCAATGCGCAAACTGTAACCATGGATTCAGCATATAATACTAGACTTTTTTTTTATAACCGACAAAAAATTTCAACGCAGGGGTTCAGAATCATGTACTAAATTCATGGTCAAAGTTTGCGCACTGGTTAAAAAAAATCCCAAGTAACTTTAATCTAGGTAATAATGAACAAACTCTCCCATACTTGATCCTATACTAAAATATGCATAATAAGTGACGTAATAACGTTAATAAATTAATTTACAGCAAATAGGCAATACGGGTAAGTGCGGTTAAAATGTAAATTCATAATAACGAGGTGAGGTATCGCGCGACGGCAGCAATGACGACCGCATTATGCTGATACCATCGCATCGGAGGGTTTAATACCGCAACAAGTAAACGGGCGGACGACTGTTTGCTGAAACGTGCCGGCACTGGTTAACTCGTGTTCCTACTGAAATTCGTGCTGTTGTTTTTACGTTGAAATGTTGTTTCAATAATTGACGGTGTTGTTGGGGTTAAATGTAACTTGCCGACTTAGATTAATACTGTAACGGTCGTTATGACTTTCCGCTATAATCAACACATACATAGGAGTTTCTTTGGAAGGTTCTTCTCCATAAGTACCTACTATGCTTTGGAATGTGTAACTAGCTTCATCTTTCTGACTGACCGACCCCTTGACCATTCAAAAGTGCCTGTAATTGGTTTAATTGAAATAAATACTTTGAGTTTGATATAATGGGATGTCTCTCGAAAAGTATCCAATTCTACTTTTACCCTTGGTTGGTTGACGAACGTGCTGGTGACTAGAGCACGGTGTGTGTAGGTTTAGTTTTAAGGATATTTATTCTCAAAAACTTATGTAAGCTTACTGTACTGTGAGAACAATGCTTAAAATAAATTATATAAATAAAAAGTCCGTCATAGACATCACGGTACCTAGCTATTATAATGCAGGGTACTGTACTACAATCACCGTCTATTCGTCAACTAACTTATTTTTATATAAAAATTACCAAGATATCAAGATAGTCTCCAAAAATAGACACCGAAAAACATCAAGCAACAACACTTATTACATAGGTGTTTAAAAAGTGTCCATTTGATGTCCAAAGACATTAATTTGGGTAAGAATATACCCAAATGAATACAGCTACCATATTACTGAAATCTACCAGTCTACCTTACCCAACTCCCACGCAGAAAAGGATAGACTGTTCTATTTTTAGCTAATACCTCAGGGGAAAAGAAATACAGGTATATTTACCAATAATATGCTCTCATGAGCCAAGCATTTACATAGTTGATGCAGTGCTTTTATTCGCTTAGCTGGTGATTACAGTGGGCGTAAGATAGAATCTTAGAAAGTACAACGTGGGCAGTCAAAGAGCGGTAACTGTAATAAATTATATATAATAATATTATTCCCTTGAAACTTATCGAAAACAACTTCTGCCCGTGACTTCGTTCGTGTGGAATCTGTAAGTATACACAAAGCCTATTCTAAAATAAAAGCCACATTTTTATACAATTCTCCGTCGCTATTACTGAGTTTTCGCTTAGCGTTCTTTCTGACGTTTTTTTTCTTTTTGTTTGGCTCCTATTGGTCCTAGCGTGATGTTAAATAGCCTACCTCAAGAATGGAAGGCTATCATGTTCAAAAAGATTTTTTAAATCAGACTGGTAGTTCAAAAGATTAGCGCGTTCAAACAAAAAAACAAACTCTTCAGCTTTATTATTGCTATAGATTACTTACCTACTTTAAAGTTCGTAAGAATATCCTCCAAATTACAATCAAAATAGGTAATAATACATTATTAATTATTGTATTAGTCTACTTGCAACTATTAATTTTGCAGACTGAAATGACCACGAAATAATTTATTTCTTCACGGATAATATTCTTATTAAGTTGTTAACAACTTAACATGACTCCGCAAATTAGCATAAACAACCAAAACGTTTTAAAATAAGAAAAGGAATTGTTTGCGAACTAAATATGTTGTTGTAGACCGCAGCAGCTGTGGTACAGAATATGTTTCCTTTTTTATTCCGACGCAATTGTAGCTGGTGTGCACCGGCCTTACATTCACGTCAGTGTATTAATATCCTTGCATGTATTCGAAAATGAGAGAATTAGCGTTTTAAGCGCATTATGCATGCGTGCTGGCATTAAACTAAATAGCTTTTTCCCGCAGCCTGACTACCCGTTGTTTCGCCACATTTTAAGTGCCAGTAATGCTCTTCTATTTTTATTTGTTGCCGGATATTTAAAAGAAAAATATTGGAACGATAAATTTTAAAATAATATTCTATAAAGTTTCAGAAGCACCAAAGTGTATAAAAATACTCTTTCTGAGAAAACGGTGCCTTTTAAGCATGTTCGATACAATTTACGATACTAGATAATGCTCGGAGCTTCAAAACAACTAACAAAGAAGAATCCAGAGCAAACATCTGAAAATCTAGTCGGAAGGTTGGAAGAGTCATTATGCTACCTACCCCCACTAACTTCGGTAAAGGAGTGTGTCATTAAGAATTTAAAAAAACATTTTGCTCTTAAAAAAGCAATGGTATTTATACGTACGTACGTACGCAGCAGAAATTTACATAGGTAATAAAACAGTCCCATAACTCCCGGTTAACGTCCCAGTACACGAAACCCGAAAGTAAATCAGACACCAGCAGTTCAAATAAAGTCTACGTATTTACAAAGAGCTCACACGAATGTCGGCGACTTGCAGAGAGAGTTGTCTGTGTACTTAAAAAGAACAATTCTCTAGTAAACGTTTTACTAAGCGTCTGGTATAGTGTCCCCTATCATTGTTTAAAGTTGTAAACTCGAAGGTAATGCGCGTCGGGCGCACAGCGCAGGTAGGATATGTTTGCGGCGGGAGCTAGTGCGGTTCTCACTTCTATACTTCTTCCGCTACTTGTGATTTCAATGGTTAGGGATGTGTTGCATTCTTTTTGCGTGTTTCGGTTGCGCGTTCGTCCGGTCGGAGATGCGGTTCGAGATAACGGCAGTCTTCGTAAATCTGCTCTGTCCGAGTCGCCGCTGTGTAGCCGTGTTTGGCTCTCTACTCCACATTGATATCTAAAAGAAAATACTCTAGAGAAACCGCACTGACGTGCTTTGCTAAAATACTGTGATTTATTTTCGTCTTACAATTTTAAGTTAGATTTTTAGAACAGTATCTAGCTTGAAGTGACTATAAACCTTACCTACATGTTTTGACTTTTGGGAAATAATGCCTTATCTCAAGCAGCCATGCTAATAAATATATATAGGTACATGAAACTTTATTTGTGTATTATCGAAACTGGAAGTCGCAATCCTCAAAGGATTGGTATGAAAATTGGCTCATTTATAGCTATGGTCTAAAGCTCAGTTACATTTGGAGACGGGTAAAATCCTAAGGGTATGTTGGTCCCATCTACAGACCCTTAGGATTGTATGGTTCTAAAGTAGCTCCGGCTTAAAAATAACTTGTACGTGATAATATGTAGAACTGTACTACGTTAAAAAAAATCGAGAAATATTTTTAAAACGGTTGCAGTTATGAATAATTAAATACATCACAAACTTAAACAAAGTAAAAAATCCTGGACACAAGTAATCAGCATTAAAATTTATTTCAACAAAAACAATGTAATGAGAAAACATTACTGCGCATTCGATTCAATGTTTCAATTCAGTATTTTACATAAAGGGGGAGGCAAAAAATACAGATATATGGCGCCAGAAGTGTCGAGCGGACGCCCGGGGCGCTCATTAAGGCCGAAAGAGGCGCCCGCGCCCAAGCCGTGTTGTTTTTACACGGATTTCGCTGTTACAATTACCACGGTAAGGTGACGATGCTTCACTTAATTCAGTTACAAATGTTTATATCTCAGATACATTGTGCTGCACTACAAAGGCTTGTTGTTTTAGGGGTACTAAGAAAACAGTAACTCGTTCCACGGGTTTAGTTCTGCTGCTACATTAAAGCTTGGCCTCTTATATTGCAGCCGTTGCAGGTGAGAGGCATTAACTATTAACTATCAGATGAGCTGGGATTATTTGGGAACTTGTCATATAAAAGATTTCAGTCTGTTTATAGTGCCAGAAAATATCCATATGTAACTTATGGAGTATCTTCTTTTTATGTCTCTTATACTCAGGGTTGAGTAGGTAATATTTGTGTAACCTACCTTTAAGGTAAAAAAGTTTATTCCAATTAACATAAATGTGTAAGCTTTCCCTTAAGACCCGAAAGTAATAATTGGGTCACAAATGTAATTTACACCCAAACGAAATCGGAATACTACGCACGACCAGTTTCTTTACCCAGAGAGGAGCTAACAATAGGCGGGAAAAGTTTAGGGACAGCAAAAACTTTGAACACGACGAGTATTTATTTAACTCATTCAACATTACAAACATTCCACGTTATCTTGCCATTCCCACTACATACACGTAGTAGGTACGTACACTACTAACTAGCTAGCTAGATAATGGCATAGAAAAATCTAATTAAGGTTAGCACAAGTATGTCGGGTGCCCCATAACAAGGATCGTAACCGCAAGTCACCGCAACTAGCGGCGTGCACTTTATCTATTAAGAAGATGTCTGTGCCTTTCAACTAATAGAATTTTTAATCAAGTTGGTTGCGGCGCCGCCTCGGCACAAGTACGCCAGATTAATGTAATTCGACGACGCCATCACAAAGGCAAATTGTAATCCTCCCTCTTTTCGTTGTATATTCCCGTAACGTGGCACTCACACAATGTGTCGTATTTTTACTTTATTCGACAGGACCATGCATTATGTAGATACACATGCCACTGCAGTGTTATTATTGTGAAAGGAACAAGTGTTTTGCTAACAAACGTTGAATTGCAACAAAGGTATGATTTGCATAACGTCATCTCCAATGTGGCCTTTGAGTCGGTGTCGGATGGATGTCGCCGGCCCGGGCGGGCTGAGCGCTGCAGGCGCAGTGTTCAGAACGCCCCTTAAATCGGCCGATTGCGGCACAGTCGTTAGGAAGGCCAAAGTGTCGGGACAATTAAGTTGAAGCGGCGATTGTGAACGGTGCCAAAGCGGATGTAGGTCAGTGAGTGCGGAGTGGACCCGCACCACTAAGGTGACAGCGGATTCAACTACGCCATGTCATGACCTCGACAATCCTGCCCGCTTTGGCAATGCACCTCGCGCCCCAAATACTAAACTTTTGTTATTGTTACATTGTCATCCCCATTTCTACATATGCAATGAAACGACCCTTGAACTTGCAGTTAATGGAGTCTTTGCAATATAATACAACAGAGCACCCTCCCCATTTGAGCTGATCTACATTATTTTCGACATAAAATCTTATCTATGAACTTCTTAAAGATGCATTCTACGGAAGAAGCCGGCGTCTATCTAAACAAGAAGGGGAGATAAGGCGGTTTAGTGCACTCATATATACAGCGTGGCCCCTGATGCAAGGTTTTCAAGACTTTAAGTCCGTCGTTATGTCAAAGCCCTCCATCCAAGCTCTTTGACGGGATGACTTTATGTGCAACATATTGTATACCTGGCTCTAATGCGATTAGAAAGATAGTATGCTGGATGGTATAAACTACCCGTCACAATACTTGTAGAAAATATTTTCACGATGATTTTATCTTCAAAATTAGAATGTTTTTTGGCATATCATCGTTACAGTACTCAAAAGTTAGATTGACAGATCAGAAAATATTAGTTTTTATAATTTATTGATAGTAAGGTTGAAAATATCAATCCAGTCGTCTTTTTGGGCTGAAAAAACAAAGTTATCAGGATTAAAATAAGCTCTATGAATAGCAAATTAGCAATTGAATTTCCCCCTTATCACATGGAGATTAAATATCGTAACCGGCGATATGTGAGACAGAACACCTGCCTAATCCGTTGGGATCAGAAGCGAATACGTTGTGTAACTAAATAAATTACTTAATTAATTCAATCTCGTATAACACTTACGCCCTGTGGTCTCTATTAATTCAAACACAGTATTATCTATGTAACACCCAGTTTATGCCTCCAAGCTGGTGTAGCAGTACCAAGTAACTCTTTGCAGCTTCTGCCGCGAATTTTAACATGTCTACTAGCGAGCATACATTATAACCGAACTGGTTCGCCGTGTGATACCACTAAAAGCTTCGTATATTCACCTATGTGACCCTTTTCGTGCAAAATTGTACTCCAGAACGGAGCTACAAAGAATGTTTATACACGAAAGTAAACAAGATTTTTCTCGCTATTTAGAATGCCTCTTTTGGATAGTGTAAAATATGAGTGCGGCCGCCGTGAAATGAGCTTTGGGCTCCTGTCAGCGCGCGTCGCCGGCTGCCGTCTGAATTTTGTACAAAGCAATTTTCGTCAACTCGGGAAAGCATCGAATTAATCCGCTAAAGATAATGAGGACGGTGGTGAGTGTTATAGCCTCTTTAATGACGTTGATTGGCGTTAATAACATACACATTCATATTACTGTCAGTTTATTTAATTTATCGATAGCTGATTTGGACGCTGTTTTCCGGAAAACTCAATTAAAATTACAGCGTGACGGAAGTGGGATATTTTGGCATTATCCAGAGTAACATCATGGCAGACACGTGAAAAAAATAACAGTGAAAATATTGTAAAATTCATTCATCATTTTATTTCGCGAGTGTCATGTCAACACTTTTATTCCCATCAAAATTTAAAACAAAGACTTTTTTTAAACTGTTGTAAAGGCTTAAAAGTTTTTGACTCTGGCAAAGGCCTGAGTACAAAACTGAAAATGAAAAATATCAAAATAAAAGGCTATACAATTTACCTTGCATAGATTTTTTTACTGTATATTTTGTTTGAAACATTTTAACGAGAGAAACGAGATATTTTTGTAGTAGTAAAACTATTTTTTCCAATTTTCAAAGAGAAGGTTTACTGCTCGGAACTCGACAGTGACAGGACACAACAAGAGGTTCCATGAAAAACTGTCTGTCTACGTAACTAGTTGACTGATGGATTGATCTACACTAGCATAGAAGCGGAAATAGTAACTTCAAAAATTTAAAACTATAGGTGAGTACTTTCCTTTCGGAATTTACTTCACACAACGATTCCAGAAACTGTAAGTAAACATACGTCTGCACTGACAACATTCGCACGGGCATACAAAACTGGGTTTTTACGTGGTTAACACAATTCAAGTACGAGCCAATCATTCGTTTGTAAACTTATTTCGGTACTCATTATGGAACGTCCTCGCCAAAAATCTTCGTGCTTCCGTGCAAGCTATGTAAAGACTATTCATACCTGCTTTCCAAAAGCTGTTATTTCCACTTAAACGAATAACAATTTTATGCATGTTTAAATTAAGCTGATTTCAAAATGACTAGTACTATTGAAAAAGTCGCAAAACTGCAAAGTTGTAGCGCAAATTAAACTTTATGCGTGGGCATTACAGTTGTTTTTCCAAATACAAATTCTAGTTTACATATTTGGAATTTAAATCACAGTATAGGTACAACTTAGGATGCCAAAGCACATTTACTGTTTTCAAAATCGTTTAGGCATAATTGAAAACTAAACCTTAACTCAATGTGCCTATCTGAAATAAAAGATTTGACGTTGACTTGCAAGACGCGTGTGATTTTTTCCCCAATACCAGACAATTGTTTACTGTGACTCTAAACCTGCACCTAAATACCAAAATTATCAAAACGTCCAAGTGTAGTTCGGAGGGGAATTAAATATGGCATGTGCGGATGCGGGCGACGACACGTGGTTAGCGAAGCGTGTCACTGATAGCTTCGGTCCCTTGTGCCCGTGGCCGCGTCACGCTCGCGATGCTTACGGACAAACAAATACTGAGGACGCACGGAGAACGGGACTGAATAAGCAAGAATTAAGTATCTTGGTGATGTTTTAGGCAGCAATATTTGTAGAATTGTTATAAAAGAAAAATCTTTTTAAATACTGACTTAATTATATTTCTCACTAACGGTGCCCGCATGTCAGAAAACAAATTTGATTTCATGGGTTTTAATGTTTTTGCGCGGAACCCTAATTCTTTTTCTAAAATAAAAGTAGCCTAAGTTACACCATCTTCCAATAAAAGTCAATATCGGTCCAGCCATTTCGGAAATTAGCCGGAACAAACAGAGAGACAGAAAGACAACCAATAAAAAAAAAATTTATAAGTATATACGTTTGGTAAAAAGCTGTTATTTTGACATTACAAACCGACACTTCAATTACGACTTCATCATCAGATATAACTCCATAAAACTGTTGTGCATTTTCTGTACTCATTCTATTCACGAAGTGGGTAAAATCTGTAAGCAAATTTGACTGTTTAAGAGATGGTAAACGTTGTACATTTTACATAAGCCTCCTCCTCGTGGCAGACAATTTCGAAATAATGTTTTAGTAAAAATAAAAGGGACATCAAAAATCACGCTGACTCACTATACCTACTATTCGCTAATGATCATTACTAAGTCCCCTGTCTAGTTGTGTTCCCTGGGGGGAAGGGTGATGACACTGGAATTAAAGGTCGATAAGAATTCATTAAGTGGTGGTTAGAGCAATTTCTTTTAAACATTTGATTCTCTTATTTTTATTTCATTGCGCAATTGCTGATTGTGTGTGGGTTGCTGGCTTCCTGGGTTTGATCTCTGACGTTGTACCAAGTGTTCCGGGTTTTTTCAGTAGGAATTCCGGACAATAAAACGTCGTGTTGTGCCATGCTCGTGACAATCGAAATAAGGATGTACAACTCACCTCTGCCTACCCCTTCCAGGAACATTGGCGTGATGTAATTTGTATCTTCTTGTTTTTCCATTTAAAATATATTTCTCTAACACAATACGCAAAATAAATACGTTTCGCAAGTACATTTCGCTTGTCTACAATATCTTTTTCATTTCCGACTTATGTCTAAATAACAGAAGTGTTGAGGCAAATCGGGAACAATGAGCCGCCAAGCGGATGCGTAGCACGCGTCCCACACATACATACGTACACACGTATGTATGTAATTTAATTCAGCTCATTCAAAAGCGCACTCGTACTATATGCAGCCTACAATCAGTGATTGCTACGTGCGTAGCAGGGTCTACGCTTTTCGTAGCGATCCTCGACTTTAGTTAGGCGACATGTCCACTATCTAGGGAAAATTTTAAATATATTATTAATATTACTACGGTTATTAAATATTTGATTGATATTATGAAGATATATTGTTGACATTAGACTTGGAGTAAGTAAAAAATATTGTTCATAGGTATATTTCCTTCCATTGTTATTTCATGTTTTTAAAGAGGTTGAAGTTGCTCGTAGGAAATACGTCTTCGTTTAATGGGATGATAATAATCTCACTGAGTGGGTAATGGTGTTCGTGATTTTTAACAGATGCTACATTCCAATTTTTTTATTATGAATAATTCGTTTATAATGCGCTTTTCTATTAGAAGAAATGCGTCAGTAGGTGCTTTACTGTTATACAAGGTGGTTTTTACTTTACTTGATCCAGCACGTTAAACATGACATTTTTGTCACGATTTTCCACTAATTGCAACTCTAGTTAACACGTTCAAGATCATAACTACGACCATTAAAACTTTTACCTACCCAGCGTTCTGGGAACCTAATCTCAAGGATCGCTATCAACTGAATCTTCTCCACTTCGCTCGTCCTTCTGCAAACTACGCTTCATCTTATTAATAATTTTTACAGGCGCTGAACATTTAGGAAAGGCTGGCCAATTTCATATCTCAGTACATACAGCAAATATACGTATACCCACAATAAAATTCAAGTAACACAGTCTGATACACGCAGGGCTTCACAAATTACTTCAATAAGCACGCATGATGGAGGACGAGGTTCCCACGAAATGGCGAAATTCCATCCGCCGTGGATGCGCCACTGAATACAAATTCACATGTACTCCAATTATAGGAAAACGATTTGGTACGAATATTCTTGGCAGACTTGCAAATTTCGTCTCGAATCAGCAAAATATACTTATTTTGTTGGGAGTTAGAATGGTCCCGTCATGAATTCGTGACTTTCCTTTTCGGATGAGCCAAACTGGTCTCCCGAGGGACCAAGATGGTAGATCTGTTACGTCGCCACTGACGAAAATTGATTGATATTACTGACCACTTTTGTGGTGACTTTAGTGAACTGTCAACTATTATTGTCCTCGATGGACTTCTACTTATACCTGAGAGTAGTGGTAGCCCAGTAATAATGGCCGCGACTTACTGAGTCGTGGGTTCAAACCTAAGCAGGCACTTTACTTTGTGTAAATTATTTCATCACCACTGCTCCCAAAATGGTAAAGAAAAACATCGTTAGGTAACCGGCATGTCCTAGAACCAAAAATTCGCAGAAATGTGACATCTACCAAGCTGCACTGGGCCACGTGGTAACCTACTCCCTCTCACTGAGAGGAGGCCTGTGTCCCAGCAGTGGGAACATTTTAGGCTGATTATGATGGCCTTATACAAAAGTATTTAATAACTATACGTTAATACACTGACTACGTTTTAGCGTCCAGTTTCTAAATATTTATAAAATAGGTACTTTAAATAATAAAGATTGAATGTCTGAAATAAATTATTTGATTAAATTACAATAGATACAATACCATGTGTTAATTAGCTACATCCCCTTCGATTTACTTTAGATTTAATTAAAAAGTGCCTCCGTATAACTATTACTAAACGTCACGCCTTGTTTCCCCGGGGTTGGGCAGAGATGCTATTGTACACCCACATTTCACCGTCATATGTAATAGGGGGCGAGCCTAATGTCATCATCCGGGCACAAATCCAAACTCCGGGCCAAAATCCAAAATCCAAATTCCAGATAAAAATAGCCCAATAGCACTGCCCGACCTGGGACACGAACCCAGGACCTCATGCTTAGCAGTAGCACCTGCAACCACTAGACCAACAAGCCACTCATTATTAAAACTATTCTTAATTAAAATTAAACCATAATTCTCCAAGTTATTCGTGATATTAACAAATGACATTATTTCCTTACAGTAGGTCACACGAGTTGGTTACAATGTATGTCACGTCCACAGGACACGTACGATGGACGGACTCAAAACGAGTTGTAATTTTAATTAAAATGTCACAACTCTTGAACCTATAATACAATTAGATACTTTAGCATAAAGTTAACATAATACGTTCTAATTCAAAGCGCTGCGGATTTCAAATTCCCACCTTAATGTAAGAAATGAATTTAATATTTCATTTACATGAGCACTTTGTTGAATAATTCCAAGTTTAACTTGAAACTTCGTACCTGTATTTCAGTTTTATCCATAAAGAATAAGGTTTTGGTAAGTGAAACATTAAGGTCAGGATTTCAGGCTCCCACGCCTGTGTAAGAGCATATTGTTAATCTTAGAATAAGTTGTCGGGTACACTGCGCGGAGTTTGAACAAGTTTAGCCACGGAAATTAATTTTAAGTAGAATCAAGATGATCGTATTGTACTTAAGTATAGCTATTTCGGGGCTGAAGTTAATGTTCGTGACATTGTATTTCAATTTCTAAAGACCCATTGATTGGTTCAGTGACAATAATTATTATAATCATCGAGGTTATAGCGAAAAGTTGGAAATCATAGATAATAACCTCAAAGTTTATGAACTGACTTTAATATTCTAGCAACACTTTACACATACCTAAACCCATAGATATCCGTGCCTAAACCTATACCTGAAGTTACAGCTGGGTAATTGGGTAACACACTAACAGCAGCAAAGGCTTAAATTTTGACAGTTCAACAACATTCATTGCGTTATTTACATTGTTGAGCAGACATTTTTTTCGAACATATGAAGCAATAGAATAGTAATATCCTTCAAAATCATTCAGATTCTGATTGAATGTGTGTTACGCAATTAGGGCGCAGGTTACTGTAACAATTAAAAACACGGACACATTCAGATATCTACTTAGAACAACAATGTAGGAATATCACAACTGAATTTGCTATCTTTTTGTCCGAAAAACGAACAAGATACATCCCAAATAAATATTGTCCCCGATCACAAATATTTGACTAAACAACAGAACAAACTAGCATCCACTACCTATCTACCTACATAGTACATACCGTAAGCTGTTTGTGCGTCCTATTACTAGCTGCACAAAAGGCGAGCCGGTTCAAAGTTCAAAACGGAGTACTAGAACATTGTAGGTGCCGACTATGGGCTGAGAAGGGCAATAAGAGAGGGCAACTAGCTCTCGGAGGCGTCTCGCGGCGTCGCGTCGTGGGCCCGCCGACGTCCCGGCCACGCCACGTGCACCTTTCTAATTAGCCCTGCAGTCACCTTGCCGCAGATGAACACCTAACACACAATGTGATTTTTTAAGAAAAAAATAGCAGATGATTAGATTGAAATTTTATTTGAAATTAAATAGTTAGGTCCTTATTAGAAACTGTTGATAATAAATACAAGAAACTAATTTGGAACAAATTCAATTACTTTTTAAGAAAAAAATTGCAAATGTTTTGGCTGAAATAATAGAAAGTGATACTTAGATAGGTACTAATTAAAAACTCTTGCTAATGAAGGGTGTACAACAGATCAATTTTGAACTTTAATTTCGAAGGGACATTTCAAAGTGATTAGAAAGATAGTTCAAACTTTTAACACCTTGTAACTTAATACTACTTAGGTACCTACATATAGCGCTTAATATTGTTTAGTTAACACAAAAGAAAATACCCTACCTAGGTATTTTCAACAAAATTCCAAGCTCTTTACTATATGTAGAAAATAACAAAGATTTTTAACGAAACCTACATTGCTTTTTATTCAATTTTCTTCAGATTTTAGGACATTGAATAGGTTACTTTAAAAGATTTCCATTTTATCTGTACTTGTTGAAAGAAGGTCGTCGGATAAAGCTAGAAATTGTGCCTACGATGTTCGGATATAAAGAGAATATCGAAACAACTAAAGGCTGAATGTCATATTGTAGAACATTTAGTATTTTATTTACATATCAACTGATTTACATAAATAACTAAATCTTTGTTTGCCTATCTTGCAATCTCGGTATTGTAGGTTACTGCAGTACTCATAACCGATATAGGTACATATATCCTTTCTCATAAGGTACATTAGAGCATGACTTTCACCTTAAGGCGAGATTAAATCCACCGATACAGCGCAAGGAAAATATTAATTAAATCTTTTTAAAGTTGGGTTATTAAATGGATAGAATAAGCGTTCACTTGATGCTTTTCAAATTACATAACATTACGCCTATATGCCCCGAAGGGTAAGCTTGGGTTAGATGTACTTTTAGTACACCCATATTTTGTCAGTTATGTTTAAGTTCCATGTAACTGGAAGCGAGTCTATTGCCATCAACCGGGTACGAATCCAGACTCCGAGATAACACATTGCTCTACCCGGGAATCGAACATAGAACCTCATACTCAGCAGTACCACCAGCTAAACTAGACCACCGAGACAGGCTTTTAAAATGGTTTCCAAATTGTTTATTCGGTCTACAAAACTAGACTAAACTAAACTAGATTTAGCTTCTATTAGAAATAGTTTGTATCGTAGAAATGGGACAAAGACGAAAAAGAGAAAATATAATGTAGAAATGTATAAAGAAATATTGGAAAAGATCCTTTACCTACTTTAAAATATTTTATGAAAAACCAAATATTGAAATGAAGAATATTTACCCGTTAAACCTTCACCCACATTTCGGAAAATTCTTCACTTTAAGATGAACGGAAACCCGGAAAGTGAGTAAGCCGTAGCTTGCGGAGGAAGCCGTGAGGCGGTCTCGCGTCCTACTCGCTTGCATTGCGGACCCGCGGCACGTACCAAATCCGACACTTGGCACAGTTCACATTCCCGCCGCGCTTTCCCCATAATACAAGTTTTAAGTTTTAATTACGCCTCTGCAAACTTAGGCCCCGATATTTATAAAAACCCTAATGATCGGCCGCTCTCGAAGAAATGTCGCCTGACCTTCTAATATTCTATTATTAGTACCCATCATCAACACGTTTCTTCACTTTCCACGGATTTTATTTTCAATTTCTCTCGATCAGAACACTTACAATAGCTACAATGTTAATAATTTCGATCGGCTCATTGTATTGTCAAATGAATTATGGATCAGGAGATTTAAATAAGATTAAGTATGACTTACAATAATAAATAATGTAGCTAATGTAAAGACAACCTTCGAAGTTAAACAGAATCGGAGCCTACCAGCAACAAGAACAAAACTGACGAATAAATAAAACAGCGAGGTCCAACTCAGGCAATTTCTACAGCGATAAAACGTGAAAGGAGCGGTATTTAAATTGAATACGCCGTAAATAAATGCTAAATGAGACAAAGGACTGGGAGAAAATTTGCAATCTAAACAAGAATAAAAGGAGTAATGTATCTTTAATGAAAGTAAGGAAGGGCCGTCAACGGTACGCGGTGATTACGACCGCGGACAATGTCCCACACCTCGACCGTTTGCTTAAGCTGTTGGCACAATTAGCTTTATGTGCTTTTCGTATTGACGAGCACACAACAGAATGAATTCTTGAAATTTAGGATGACTGTTGCTTAATCGAGGACAGTTAGCAAATACGAACAATATTGCAGCATAGATTTTTTAATTTAAAAGTATGTTAAAATAACTTGCGCTTCTCATATTTTAACCACAAAAGAAGATATATATGCTTACAGACGAATGGTCACCAAACAAATTATATTAATTTTGTAAATGAGGTAACATGAATAGCATTCAAACATTAACGTAATAAACTTGATTTGGTAGTTATTATGTAAACGAGGTGGCCACGGTATGTTGTGTAGCTAGATATTCTCGTTTATTATTCGTGGTAATCCTATACGTTACCCAGTCAGACGTCCGGTGGATAGTGTCTCGGGGAAAATCAGAGAGCTTTGAGAAAATAATCCTATTTTTACAAGAAACACTATGTTTACGTTGGTTCCTGAAATTAATACTGCTGATCTTGCTGACATGGCTAATTGATGTGCGTTTGATTTAGCATTTTTTTTAAATGAAGCTCTACGCTAATCTAGGGGACAGTTGTACAGACAAAAAGAGTGGCCTATGAGTTTATGACAGGTTGTAAGGGTTTATGTAGAGCTAACGAATTAGGTGATATGTTAGGTAACCCATCCATTTATCAATGGGTACATTTGACACCGCATAAAGCCAAGTGATATTTCATATATTATTAATAATGTCATTATTTAACGTGAACATGTTAAAAGACTTCATAAAATAGGTTAATGCTACTTTCGAATATATCTCAGGAGTTCTATTTGAATCATTTCTACTAAAATTAATTTTAGGTATGCAACACTAACGATTCAAAGCTGAAAAGGATAAATTAATTTGAAAATGGATATGTATGTATCTAAGCGCTGATTTTTCAATAATATTAATGACAGTTTGACATATTTTCTATACAAAAACTGTCAAACCGCAATATTTATTCCTCAGATAAAAGTTAAAGTTATCTGACTATTGAAAAATCAGCCCTTAGGCACACATTAACTTGAAAGAAATTCCGAATTCGATTTCGGTTATTCGTCTGACTTGTTTAAATCTGCTTGAAAATTGTTTTATAACTGACAAGTTCGCCCCGCGGTTTAACCCGCATAAGTCTCAATTTCGTAAAGATATCGGGATACATAGTGTCCTAATCCAGGTTATGGTCTACCTATGTGCCAAATTTCATCCAAATCCGATCAGCCGTTTTAGCGCGAAAGCGTAACACACAAACATATAAACAAATCAAATCTTTTCTCTTTATAATATTAGTTTAGATTTCACCACCATATTTCTCCAACTATCCCATGAAAATAGGTAGAAACGTTTGCCATGTATCTGGAACCATTTAATTTAAGCATACCCACAAAGTTGACAACCTAAAAAAAAATTTGTAAGAAAATCTTTTTTCATAATGTTGTAAAAGATGTGTTATTCAACTTTTTTGCAGCACATGATTTCAACACTGATGTTTTTATTCATTTTACGATGTAAGAAAAACAGATGAAAAACAGAAAAACAGAAACAAACAGAACAAACAGATGTCGTAAAACAGATTTTTTATGTTGTACCCAGTGTGTTCATGTCTTAAAGTGTTTGAAGGCGCTGTAAACCTAATACTAAAACTTTCCACAATAAACAATGTACTTAATTCTGTAAGCCATATGAAAACCCGTTAAGTTTAAGTGAAGCTATAAGCAAATAAGCGGATATACCGCAATGATTTATTATACACGTACTTATGCAAAGAAGAAAATATTTCTTGAAAGCGACCAACAACGGCCTGCTTAACGAACGTCGGTTTTGTTTCTAAACCAGTTGGCTAATTAACATTACAATTGAAGACAATAATGTAACCGACAGGTGCTTCTGCTATTCACTTGTAAATACCACACATAAATCAATCTGGGACTTTTATTCAAAGTCCTTTTACTAAAGCAGCAGAATAAATGTACCGGAGGCTGAGGCTGTATTGAACACGCCTTGCAGTAAATAGTTACAGATATTGTGTGTCTGGTTGGAGTTAACTGGTCTGTAAACATTCAGAAAGAGCGAACATTGGACTTGAAAATATATTTTTTTAATGAATAGTGAGACGAACTTTATTTACAACTAGCTAATATGCTCGGCATGCGTTGCAATGCCTACTCCATTGTTGTAACCTTCTCCGGCGCGTACACAACAACTTACCAAAGTTTCATCACAATCGGTCGAGCTATTTTCGAGTTTTTGCGAGACTAACGAACGGCACTTGAGTTTTATATATAAATAAAGAAGAAGATAGATAAATGTCATTAAACTGAAGTAGGTATTTGCCTAATAAAGAATTACAAAGGAGCGAAGATCGAAATCAAAAGCAGGACCAATCACCAATTAAAAAAATAACAATCCACTTTGTACACGGAATGCTTATCATTTTCCAGGATCCCATACATATATTAGCTTATCTAAACTCAAACTTATAGCCCCTATCTATAAATTAACAGCTCACCAGTTTTGTCAACATTCAGACTCCAATCAAGTAAACAAAATATCGGGCGACAAAGCCACATGTGGGCGCACTTTCATTAAAATGCATGCTACATACAGTATTACTATTTCATACGCCACGGTATGTAGTCATTCCAATGATTTATTACACCCACTAGATACGCGGGCCTGTCCTGATTACCTACAGGATAATTTTTCACCTTTTAAATAAATCACCTGGCAGTTATCAGAAACTGACGTTTTGATCGACATTAAATTAAATTTTATTGATGTCCGTATCTTTTTCTTTGAATCCATTCTTTAAATCCATTTGTATCCCATGCCATCTCGCTCATGTTTGGGGTAATAAAAATAAATAATTTATAATCAATCAAGAAGACGGAGCTAACTTATTTCGGTTGTAGGAATATTTGTTACGGTCACCGGTGTTGAATAATCATGGCCGGAACAAGAAAAACAGAAAAGTTAAAACAAGAACTAAACACAAAGGAGAGCAACTTTAAAAAGTAAAAAAAACATTAAGGATTTTTTCAAGAAAATGTACAAATTGTAACTTTAGAATTGTAAAAAAGTGTGTACCCGCAAGCAGCTAGCTCCTAATTTCAAAAGTACCGATAAATAAAAGTTTCTCACAATTTCAGAGTAGTCTCTAATCTGGACAGCGGGCAGTCAGTTTCGCATCGGGCGCAGTCCCGAATGGCATGCACGAATAGCGCAACTTGTCCAGAATCATTCGGGAAACTTTTGACAAGTTCCTAAACAACAGCCACTGTTAATGCCAGTTATGATTTTAGTAAATGTTTTATATGGAAATCGAATCAATAACTAATGTAGGTATGTTCCAGTTTGAGTCTGTTTTGTTTAATCAAAATAAAATTAGAACATTTCGTACCTCGGTCACGTTTTTCAGACCTAATTTATAAATATGTATGTTGTCTGCATCATAATTACTATACTTTCCGAACTGTCACATATGTACCGACTGTGCCCGAACAAGCAAACAGTAGTCGTGAGTTGTGTAGTAATCCTTGCCAATATTATTTCAACACATAGAATGGGAAGCGTAAAACGTAGTGGGAGTTTAGAAGGCTTTCAGCGGAGCTGGCCGTTTAGCAAAGTTTAAGTAGAAACCACTACCGCCGCGCTCACTACTCGGGCTCGGTTCACGTTTAATCCTTACAAATAAATAAACAACCCTCGTATCACTGCAAATACCAAAAGCGAATGTTAAATATGTTTCGCTGGATGGTGGCACGCATACTGTTACTAGTTCCACGGAATATACGGTTTTATTAAACAATTTAGTTACTCTACTTTACGCTTGGCAACGAATAACATAGATCGATCTATTTCATCATAAATATTTAAGTTAATACTCTCACTCTTCCTAAGAAAATATTTGCAAATTGAATGCGAAGTAATAAATGGATCCCTTGCATATCAATGAGCGTTCAAGGCACACCTAGCTTTGATTGATTCCGTCGCATTGGAATTATTTCGAGCCTGTTTCCGATTCACCAAAGGATCACTCTGGCTGTTAGCGTTTACTGTTTCTGTGTGAGCATTTGCTCTTATTGTTTTGTTAATGAAATCCATTGCTATCAGATTCACAAAGGGTCTAATCGTAAGGGCTTTTAGCACAAAACACAAGTCTATTTTGGGTATATAAAGTATTTTTATATTGCGGAATGCTTGAAAATTTATTGGAAGCTTTAAAAGGATTCGTGTAATATAAATTGCCATTATCGGTTCACACGGCTCAATAGAGCAACATAGTGGTAGTATTTTGATTCGAAAGTTTGCGCTTGAGAAGCGAAACGGTCTGGAAAGAAATTTAGAGTAAAAGCTTTAATGAACTAATGTATTCTTAATGAAGAGGCGGCGCCGCGTCGGAATTGTGGGCCCGCGAGCCCGTTTAATGCCATGAAATATACATAACTCTCGGGTACATTTCAATTAGCACTTGAAGTGAGCACAGGCGCCACCCGCTGACAGTGTCGTCCCCAACGACTTCAATGATCACAATATCGTCGTCATCTAAATTTAGAAGAACTGTCACTCTTCTAAAATTGGCGCCGACGTGACCTGGATGACAAGTTTAACGTCAATGTATATTGATGAAGCTTAAGTTCAGATTAAAAGTTCGCGGACGAGAAATTTGCCGTCTTGTTACATTAAAATACCAAGGTGAAATTGAGCAATTTTCTTCATGACGCTACCTTTTAGGCTTATCAAAGTTTTAGTGTATGTCCCATCTGTATGGAAGGCGAGACGCGTCGGGTTCCTTTCACACCAAATCGTAAACTATGGATGGCCAATTTATGGTTTCGATGCGGTAACCCATTCCGGTCCAGGCAGATTTACGATAGCAGTTCCTCACGAATACGAGCATCTACGCGGTCACATCTAATAAACAAGTCACGAGTTTTACTTGCTTGTACAAAGTATGTACAGGTAAACGTCATAATTTATAGCTGTAATACGATTTGAGACTACGGTTAAGTTCTGTAATTTATCAAACATGTCAGCTGAATGTTAGGATATATATATATATATATATATAGATGTAATATAGAATTATAACGTCACAAGTCCTTCTATGATAAAATACGGATTAAAAGTAGCCCTTATAAAATACCGATGTTTGTTTCTGGCTGTGTCGTGACCCGTGGCGCATAGGTCAATTCCAAATGACAGTAGGTTTGGTGATCGAAAGGAAAGAAACAAAATACATTTATTTGCGGTAAGCATGATGCAGAAATTGAACACAAACACAAAAAAAAGAACAACTTGGAGGAAAATATGCGTCATATCCATGCAAAACGGCCATCGCTCAGCATAATGCTAAGACCCTATGCGAGACAGAGCCCCAGCGTTGGTTTTCAGCGATAGCCGGTGCCTGCGACTGGTTTTCACTGTATGATAAGTACTTAGCTAGTCTTATTACGTTGAGGGTAAGCAATTTTTATCTGTAGTCTGCCCATTACAATTATAAGTATTTATCTGTCAAAGATCGAGAAGAAGTACTACCTATTTACCTAACCGTTCAATGAAGATAGAAGCATCATAGCGAGGGTAATTAGTCGGCAGTAGACTTTTACGGGTTGTTATGATAATATAGTTTCCGTTGAGAGAAATCCCGCTAAGAATACCGTAGCTGTCGTAAAATGTGACCACGGGACAAATGCGGCTTATGTAACCCAAACCCTGAGATTAACCACAAGCTTGGTTTACCTACCTACCTACGAAATTTTGCACCTTCATCGGGTGAACCATTCCAACTGAATACATAAAATAACATATTCAACTCGCTACGGTAATAAATAAAAAATATAGCGACACCTTTTCTTGAAATATTACCAACATCATGCTTTAACCATTCGCTTATTGAAATACCTCAAAATGTACTTCCCACCCACCGTATATTAATGTTAGAATTATACGCTACATATAAATTCATAATACATCAAAGCGTAGCCCATTATGGTAATTCTTAAATAAGTCATTATCCCGTTGAGTATTGCAATTAGAAAACATAATGATAGCTATAAGCGATCATAGGGTATAACAATATATCACGCCTACGCCATCAAACTAACTGCTCTATAATTGTATTCCATTGGGTACAAACAAATCAAGGTAAAAACAATCAATCGTAGACCCGTACTCATATAGGTGCATCTTACCGACTCAATAACCGTTAAAATATCGTACCAATATCTAATATTCGTGGCATAAATATAGTTTCTAAATAAATAGCCTTGACACGGCGAGTTAATGCTTCATTAATAGTTAAACGGTGTCTGTCGCCTTAATGAGGCTAAAATATTGATAAATAATTGGACAGTATTGAGAGTAGTGGTGGCCAGTGGTAACCAGCGCGACTTACGAGTTGCAGGCCGTAAGTTCGAACCCCAACAGGCACTTACTTTGTGTAACTTATTTCATCACCACTGCTCTCAAAAACGGTGAAGGAAAACATCGTGAGGAAACCGGCGTATCCTAGAACCAAAAATTGGAAGACATGTGACATCTATCAACCCGCACTGGGTCCGCGTAGTGAATTACAGCGCCCACTCCCTCTCACCGAGAGGAAGCCTGTGTCCCAGCAGTGGGAACATTATAGGCTGATTATGCTGAACGAGGTTGAACTATTTTAATTATTTCGGAAGGCTTAAAAAGCGACTTCATTTTTTATTTTATTGTTTTTCAATTTATTCAATATAGCATAATAAAGAGGAATCTAGGATCCTCGAATTTAATTTTAAATGGAAGATTTGCTAGAGAGAGTCCAGCAATACTGCCAATATACATAGTTATATACCACCTGTGCAGAAAGAATAAAACCCTGATCAAATTACAGTCACCTGCACGTGTGTGGACGACATTAAATATATCTGTCACTTATGGAGGAAAGAGGGGTGATGTGGAAGCCTGGTTTTTCCACATTTCCACAATCCTGAAGTTTGGTTTATGAATTGGTGAACTCTACTTACTGGCAATACTCTCGACAACTTATGGACGATTCCTATAATTTACGGACCGCTATTGGACTCTTGTATCTTTACCAATAATGAAGCAAAGACCTCATAGCTTGGCATAGTAGACCCTCATATTTGGAAGTAGCTATCACAGGTAAAATAAGCTTACGAATCTAATTATATACCCAGTTTGGCAATAAAAAATGCTACCATTGGTAAGCAAAACGATTCATTTTGGTTTATAGGAACCGAGCATTAACCACCTATTAATATTAACCACTGACGGATAGCTAATCTTAACCTGGGGTTAAATTTTAACTGAAGTTTAATCAAAAACATTGAACAGAGCCAGCTACTTGTTTATCGCTCAATTTATAAAAACCAATTGAGGAAAATGGGATATTGTGGTTTTCGCTGGCGATTGGCTAGCGATACGGCTTCCACTGTTCTGTATGTTTTATAAAACGGGTGTAGCTATACTTCTCACCATATTAAAAAGCTGAAACCACATCATAAAGGATGAAACTTGGAGAACCTTGCCTTTAAAAATGAAAAATAGGCTGGAATAACTTTCAAATATTTCGAGACAAGTCGTCACTAAGGATGTCGGTTGTTATCTTACAAGCATTCTGATTTAGGTAGCTTTAATAATGTAGTCTGTCTATCCCCTCGCTAGCTTCTAACTTGTTCAAATATGGGGAGTATAAGTACTCAAACTCTAGTTGAAAACCAAGCTTATACCGTAGGATACGTCTCCGCAAAATAACGTAATCATACATCCCGATTTCCGAACTATTCGGCGCTGACAAATATTCACAAAGCCACAGTGGATAGATTAGGTTTTGTTGTACGACCGCCATCAGAAACTCTGAGGATACCGCCAGTTTACCCGCCACGACCACCCACTACCTACTCCATGCTGGAAACCAATTTCCCACCTCATTGTTCTAAAATTGCGTCCTACTCTATTCTACGTTCCGGCGGCCAATCGATTCGCACATTGACAAACATCGAAAAATAAAATTGATATTGGAAAGGAATTGTTATCTAAAATATTGGAAAGTCGACCAATTTCTGTCATAACTTATAAACTATCGATATTTTTGTCGATAAGTATTTTTTTTCTCCAGAATTTTACGACTTCTCATTCATACAAACGATAGTTTGAATAACTGATTGACAGGAATTTTAAGAATGTTTAATGTCACCGCGCTGTTTTGAAAGAGATAAAACTGAATATAAACGATCAACAGAAATGTTACTGCATTCGAAATATAAATGACACACATTTTTTTTATTCTAAAATGGACCCTCCACAATAATCATAACATATCAAAGTTTATGTGAGAACTGAAACCCATGGAGTTATTTCTGTCGTTTTACTTTTTTTTATCATTACACTAAATTTAAAAAACAGTAAAACATACCGTGAGCTTTGCTAATTTGCACGTCTATTTTAGTAAGTATATATATTAAGTATATATATACGAGTATATTTGTGGTTAGCCATGTAATTATGAGATTCTATCAAGTTTATTCAGTGTCATACCTATCTACAAAAAGTTCTAATCGTGTGATCGATTTTTCAGACACCTTTGTTGGCCATTGTTATATGTATATAGTTGTTTTGTTGGCCATACATGATACAACATTATAGTATCAATGAGAAATAAGAAAATGTTTTGTTTTATCGTCATTAGTTATCGATATCCATCACAATAAACGGAGTTTCGCGAGCTAATTTGATTTAACCCTGTATAAATATGAAATATGCTTAAGCACATTTGGTTTGACTCATGTCAATGCACACCCTATGTGAACCAACGTTGTCCAAATAAAGCAAATACGTTAATGTTGTAGGTGGTTGAGCAGTATCTGTGCGACAGTGCAGCGAGGCAGCGCCGGCCCGAGGTAGTCGCGATGCCTTTTTTCGTCAGCACGAATGGAAATCAATTTTACAGATCAACTACACTGGAGCCGAGTTCGACAGGCTGACAGCCACTAGGCCGGCCTATGAATACAAGTTGCCGGATCACTATCTGACGGCCGGACTCAAAATATAACTTTGTGTATATTTCTGGCCTATTTAGAAATAACTCAAAGAGTGTTTTGGAATTGGATTTCATTTTTGGATAGAACATTGGTTGGTGGTCATGTACTACCTAATGAATTTGACCATTATTTGTCTAGGAATCATGAATTCATGATACTTAATTATTGTTCTGGAATTCTAGATTCAAAAAGAGCTGCTGACTAGAATCGTTGATTTCATTATCATCAGCCTACAGCAGTCCACTGCTGGACTTAGGCCTCTCCAATTGCACGCCATTTAGCCTGATTCTCGGCAACTCTCATCCAGCTCCTAGCAGTCACCCTGCAAAGATCGTCACATCGTCGAATCTTGGATGTGACTGCTAGCAAATAAATCATATCGTGTACAGAAATTGGTAAGGGAGGCCGCCGCAATCAATGCCGATACCCGTCACAGATCTGCTCACCCCGCATGTGAAAACGAGCGTAAAGATACACCGTTGATATAGCATAGCATAGCGTAGCCAACCGCCTTATACGTAAATTAATTTTGTGCTGTGATCAGCGGAGCGTGAGCCTCACGATAATCATTCCGATCTCGGCCTCGGCTCCACACATTCGCCGAATAATGCTACTATTAATCATTAGCCACGTTATGGCTTATACAAATAATAACCGAATTAGTATCTATATCAACTGATTCAGCGCTACCCAAGTATATATTATCTACATCGCTATAACGCGACTTTTATCTCCCGATCTTAGCGAAGCGTAATAGGCCTCGAAAGTTACATATCTACTTTTTGATAGTAAGTACATTAACATCTCCCTTACGTAGTTTCACGAACGAAAAGGTCAGTAAGCAGTTTCAAAGTGGCGTTCGTGGAAAATTTACTAAACCGTCAATTACGAATAGAGCGGCGCAATACTCGAACAGCTCGCTAGAGATTTACGATTGCAATCAAACGTCAAACGGCATCATTTTTCAACATCAATATCATAGGGCGATACAGTTCGTGACACATTAATTTGGCAACGGGTGCGGGGCGCGCAAAGCTTCCGCCGCTGGTGATCGCTTTTTCATAACACGCTCACGAGTCATTCTCACAAGCTCATTCGTGATATACACTTAATAAATTAAATAACGGTTTCATTAAATTTCCATTTAATACGCCTGCGATAAAGCTATTAGGACATCTGAGTGTCAAATTGCTAAGGATATAAAACACAAGAAAAATACGACGAGCAGTACTGATTTATACAGTACGTTTTGATTACTTTTTGTGATAAAAATAAATGTGTCTTCATAAATTAACCGTGGCAACAGAAACAGCCACATATTCGCCGAGAAAAATGTAAGTACTGCGAAAGGAAGTTCAGTTTAAACCGGTTATGATTAACGATTTGGCTTATTCATTTGTCTTTGTTTGTTTTATCAAAAACAATCAAAAATAAGCTGGTGTTCCGGCGTCGGTCGGAGACGGAAGCACGGCCAACGCGCAACTCGGTGATTAACGAGCGAACCTCGCCGACTTGAAAATGAACCCTATTACTTAACTAACTTATCGTCCATCCAAGAAAAGTAAGCTCTCTAATTGCTGACCTTTACCCGGCCAGCGAGAATTTAGCGCCTAATTATGAACAACAGTTATATCCCTAGGGAGATGGATGCGGTACGTCAAACATTTTGTCTGCGCACTCATTTGGGGCAGGTAGACGACCTTGGATACTTTCTATTTAATTTTCGGGTAAAGAGCTATAAACCAGGTTCAGAGAGCAGTTTAGAAAGTTCATAATTAGAGCTCATTAGGTACCGTACTCTCTTATAGTTATGACGATAGCACCTATGGCAGTAACAAGGAACAACAATACAGCAAGGAATTTGACCGGTAATATTACTAAACAAATACTGGTATTCAGCTGCATCAGGTTAGACTGGAAGCCGACCCCAGTATAGTTGGGAAAAGGCTAGGGAGATGACGATGTAAGCAAGGAATTTAGAGAAATATAATAGAAATTAGAGAAAAACTAATTAACTTTAAAGTTAGCAAAATGACGCTACATTTGCAGACATGATAAATATGATAATACATACAGATATTCGTATATAAATGACCCACTTCGTATAATAATTAAGTTCACAGATATTCGCGTAGAAACATGGGCGGCCCAGCAGGGGCCGACACAGATAATATCAGTCAATGCTTGCACGTGATTCATTACACCTGCATGACCGTAGCCACTTCATAAAATAACTTTCAATGTATTTATTTGAGTATGAAACCGGCGAGATTCGGAAACACAATACCTTTATTGCGCAAGATAAATCTTTGTTACAATCGGATTTGTTTAATATGAATATCGAATGAACAGCGCGGGGTGAGTCAGCGCCCAATGTAACAGCAGTATTACTGCACTCAGCAGACTGGAGTTCCAACAAGCGATTACACACCACAATTCTGTTGTCAGCCACAATACAAAAGTTTCATTGTGAAACTTAATTGAGTGGGTCAAAGCAAAAATACATCCGTAAGTGTACGTGTGTCAAGAAGACAAAAGCAGTTACCTTGTTTGGAACTGAACAATGAAGCGAAGAACCTGGCTAAACATATATTATCAGATTGTACACATGTACACTTTCTTCTATTTCCATTCAACTGTGTGTACCTACCCGAATGTCTTTCATGTACCTAATTTATTTCATAGAAGAGCTTTAATAAAAGTCTTTCGTAAAATATGGAACATTTAGGTGAATTCCGCCTTATTGTTAAGTAGGCTTTTAAATTCCAGACCAGTTTAGGTCGTTCCAGATGAATACACAATTCAATGTACAGTTCCTGTTCCTTTTATGTTTTTTTTGAGCAAAAAAAGCAAAAATATTGTTCCTGGTTCGGACAATGTAATAAAAAGTGAGGTGCGGTTCAAATAATAGCAAATGTTATTTCGCAATGCACAGGTCGAGTGGATCGCGGGCCGGCCGATGCACCGCTCTTGGCTCCTTACCAAAATGTATCAAAGCTAGATTTATGTGGGGCTGCGACGAAGGCTGCGATAGTATCGGCGGGCCGCTGCGACCACGCTGCGCTCCCGCGGCGTGCCCGCTATACCTACGTGCTACGCCGCTACCTCGCCGCGCGGCAAGCGGCTCTTACACAATACTCACTGAATATTCCTGAAGCCTGATGGTTCGGGAATATTTTGCGCTAGTTTTTGTGGAGTTGTTTGATATCATGCTTTCTTGTTTCAACAGCTTCTCTGTTATACGTTTAAAGTTTTATTGTTGAATGATGTGGTACGTTTTCGAGCTCAGCTTTAACTTAAGTACCTACATCGTTCTCCATTATATTGCTTTACCGGTTTTAAGGGCAACCGCCTCTCATTAAACCAACCTTCAATTAACCGTTACAATGTGAGTAATAAAATATTCTTACTGCATTCAAGTCCCTTTAATAATCTTAAAAATCTTTACATCTCTCTTAGGATTAATAAACTTCTTAACTGCTTATAAAAAACTTCATAAAGGCGGGTACGAGTAGTATAACTGCTGCTATCTGGTTTTATAGGCTCAGTAATCAAGGCTTGACGTTCCAAACAGCGTTAATAATTCATTTTTAACAACATAAAACGTGAACTGTAGTAGGGGAAAGTTGGAAATACATCAAAGTATAATATTAATACAGAATAACGTATTGTTACTATTATGTCGGAGCGTGAAATCATAAATTTCAAATATGAACGTCTTCACGCTCCTATGATCGAGAAAATAAATGGATGCACAATTTTTCGTGTTTCGTTGGGGCGTTAAATTATGCGTTTATCATTTAGGGATGTTTACAGTGCGGGGCGGCCGCGGGATCAAATTGAAACGACTGGAGCCGTGCCAGCCCGCCAGCCCGACACTACACGCGCGCCTTCAGTTCTAGCGTACATAGGAATCTAGTATAGGCTAAATATGACGCATGTTTTTCAGTTTCATTGATTTATGTTTATTTGTCACTAGCAAACAGTTTTTTATAACATTTTGAATTAATCTTGTGAGAAATAAATGTACTTATAGTTTATTTTAAAGAAGATGTATAAATATTAACGTCATGAGTATAAAAACTAGTTGGTTCTTCAACAAGGCGTGAGAACAAGCTAACAAAAGAATTGCATCAAAGATAACTAGCGGGTACAGACACGTGATAAAGCTATTAATAACCATAAAACGAGCCAGACAATTGATGCCAATTATATAACTATTCAGTTCAGGATTCCAGACAATTAATCCACAATAGACATGGTGTGACATAAACAGAATATTACTCGCTAAGTACTTTCATTTGAGCCGCATATCACTCCTCATTGGTTTAATGTCAGGCATTTTTATTCATCCCTTTTTAGATACGAAAGGAGAACCGAACTCAGCTTTAATTGACGAAAGTAGAATGACTGAAATCTCGGTATCTTTAGTTCCTAATTGGAGTTCTTGAACAAAATCCCTCGTATCAACGATTGCAGATATGTATTTCTCAGGTAACAGGATATCGTCAAGCCGCAGCCGTCTCTATCATTTCCGTCAGATTGCCCCTATCGTACCGCGAACAAGCAACGAGACCCGATGCGGAATGGCACATTGATACATACTTACATACACAAACCAGTTCTCAGAATAAAGGACGGCGCAACAGAAATAACTCGGTGACCGTTCCTCGAACTTGTGTTGTCACATCCACTTACAGAGAAAAAACGCAATGAATTACCATCCATTACAATATTTTAGCTTACATCGAAACTCAAGTACATTTGTATGGTTATTAGAGTTGTTCCTGTTGTGTTCAGAGGAATGTATCGGGCACGCGTCTATGATTCATATCGATATTTCATCACGGTCCAATAAAACACTCGATACTGCAATTGCAGCGGGCGCGGGGCACCCGTTCTGCCTGGCTCACTTATTTGACTTTATTTGTGGCGTTTGTTTCTCGCGGCGCACCCGCGTGCCCGCTCCGTGCCCGCTCGTTGGAGCCCGTCCAACAGTTTTACACAATCATTCCACTCAACTAAGCGTTCCCATAAACACAACCCGGCGGGTATGAATTGCAAAAAAAATTGGACTTAATTGCCAATTTATTGTTCGTGTTGCTTTTACGCATATCGAAATTTAATTCGTGTGGGTGAAATATTAAATACATGCGTGTAGTGCGTAGTGTGCGTACATGCACCGCGAATACAGAATGCGTGTGTCGTCCGGCGGAACTGATGTCTATATTTGTGGCACGGACACAGCCATTTAATTTTCATCCGCTGCCGACACTCCGGGAATTTTTAACATCACTTACTTAATTGAACGATAAATAAGTTAAACGCCTATCCATTTGTTTTATTATTTGCAATTATATTTATCATCTAGATCTTTCGAATGATGACTCTATGTTTCTAATATAGAGAAATTATTGTATTGATTAATTTTTATATGACGACACGGTTGGCGCAGTGGCTAAGCGATCGACTGCTGCGCTGCGTGTCACTGGTTCGATTCCCGCACGGAACAAATATTTGTATTGCCTACAGGTAGTGTTCTGGGTCTGGCTGTTTGTGTATGTGAGTTTAAATGTTTGTAAACGCACCCACGATACAGGAGTAATTCCTAGTTTGGGGCTACGTTTTCTTTTTAAAAAATAAAAATAAATTGTTGGGATTAAATCCAAATATTTCTGTTTTATCGGGATCAATTAAGCTGTTTAATTATAATTATTGTAACCACCAAACCATTGAGCAGTGCAAGCCTCTACGTTTTAACATCAATTTAGCAACGTACAAGAAATTATTGTAAATAAATAAAAGTTCAACGACTCTAAATTATTATTCAGAAATAATGACGAGACTCTGTGTACACAATATTTATTGGCGTTAGGCTATAAATAATGAGGTGTAGAGTATAGAATAAAAACAAATTGGTAAAAAATTATCAGTGATACCGAAACGCGGTATCACTGACTATTTTTTACCAATTTGTTGTTTGTAGGAAGGTGTCAATTTATCACTGTTTCCCAACGGTAAAGAAAGATGGGAAGAGACTTCTAAGAAACATGTTGAAACAAATGAGCCCGTCATCGCCTATCTTCTTTTACTGCATACATAATCCTCACCTTAGTAGCTTCATATCCCTCGGCTGTTCATCTATTTAGTCTCGTTTTATCAAGCGTCGGAACATACAAGCTCATACTTAAGTTGAACGAGTACCTACGGGTATAATACCTCAGGAATGCGCGATAAGTATCGCTACCTGACATGAGGCACAGGCGCGAAGGCGCGACATGAACATATACAGAGCGCCAAGAGAATAAGAACAAAATAATATTACGCTTTTTTTCTCTCACAAGTATACATACAATGAAAATATAAAAGACATTTACTTTTATTTTGTTTCTCATGGATACTGTTTCAACATTTAACATTCGTATTTTTTTTAGTAATCCAGTTTCGAATTTAACGTTTTTTTATCTAGTTGTAAAAGATCCTACATTTCACCACTTACAAGCCAATCAACCATCAAACAACCGAAGTGTAGCAACCAAACCATAACCCGTCGATAAGCAACCTCAGCTTACCACAGAACACGAACACTACTTACATGTAAAGCGATTTAGATAAGTCCCGACTCAGCCATTGAGAATGTTAGTATTGACAGTAACAGATAGTGTCTATTGAATATCTTAGTAATAAAAGCGTTCCTGTTGGTGCGGTGTCAGGTCCGGATTGTGTGGAGGTCCCGACGTCGACCGACGCTCTCGGAGTCGGCACTGTCCCTCGAATACCGGTAAAGTGTCATGTTACCAACCTTATCGGTTAGACAGCGGACCAATATTTGAATACCACACTCAATACTCACCCGTCTTAGTAAATAAACGCTATCGGTTCCATTAGGGTCAATAATAAAGTGAAAGTAAATACATTCGGATTGTAATTTGTAACGTTGATAAACATCTTTGTGACAATGTAAGGGAATCGATATGGTTTTTATTTCGGTATGTTGATACCCGATTACGAGCAGTTTTATGGGACGTAGGCGTTTTAGATTAAATCGATTTGGTTTCGGTATCGAAACCGATCGATATCATCTATTATTTTGACATCATATTTTTTATAGAAATAATTAATAGTTACGATAAAAGATATTAGGTGTTTAAAGTTACACCTAAATAAATCTTTGGTAGTTGTTATCTTCGGAACTACCACTATTGGCTAGCAGTATGTAGCATGATCTTAGGGTCCTTAGGCATTAGCTCTCCGTCCGATCAGGACCAGGCCCGTGCCGGACGGCGCGTATGTGTTCCACGCGCGCCTCAAAGAGATGTCAGCGTAGTTGACGGGGCCCGACAGGGCCGAAGCCTGCCGGGGTAGCGGGATCGTCCGAAAGGGTTACCGCTGCCCTGGTACATAAAGGGCTAAGGAAGGAACACGGGTGGGTTTTAGTCAGTAAGAGTCTGACACTCCTTCTGCTCCACCCAGAGCGGGAGGGGTCATTTGATGATTTCCCATCCTCAAAAAAAAAAAAAAAAGGGCCCTTAGGCATTGGGCTGTGACCCAGCCTAGACGTTGTGCCCACAATCATGTCAGAAATATTATAGCACAAAACTGACAATTCAGTCAGTTAAGGAGCGGTAAGAAGCAAATTTTTAGGTAATTGACAATAACGTATCGCGGCAACAAATAAGGTTCACAACAGCGATGCGTTTGATGTTAGTTGAATCGAATGACAACCAACTTTGCAGAATGAAAGTAACTTTGCAGTTTTAATTAAATTAAAAGAAGCACGGCTCTGTGGAATATTTTTTATATATTTCTTTAGTTGATTGAATCCCATTTATTATCATTACATAAAATAAGATAGTTTACGCTTAAAATTTTGAGAATTATGCGAAGAAAAATGTTTTTTGAGCTCTGTTTTACGGTTGTTTTATCATAATACTACTTTTTTTTATGAAATATTTTTTAATAAGATTTTCTTTGAACATTTGACATTACACTCAATTTTCTTCTGGCTTGTAATATATACTAAATACACCTAACTGCGTGACAAAAAACTGAGCGTTTTACGGTTTCCTAAGTTTGGGCAGCACCTTAACGGGAAGCTCTACAGATAGTCCCTTTTTGCGTTCGCATGTCGTCTAAGATACGTCTACGAACCGCTACGCTGCGCCTTCGACGCGCTACTCCGCGTCTAACATGCGTCTACGACGGCGCTGCACCTACGATGTACCTTTGCCGCGCTCTACGCAACACTGACGCAGCGTCTACGAACGCCAAGACTTATGAATCAACAATCTTGTGATAATTCTTTACATAAGAAGGTTGATTATTGAAAGCAAAATTACGTAGCTGTGTTTGACTGCACGCTGCTTTATACCTATGTCGGCTTCCACGAAAAGCGACCTTAACGTAGGTATCGACTTATTATCTATTCTGAGCCGGGGATCACATAGCACTAAAAGCTTATACATAATTCCATTAGATATAATACCAAAACCGGCTTTAACGTCTAAATAAAGCATAAAATTGATATTGTCACTCTATCGGCCCCAAGATGGCAATCTGTCCGTCCGTCAAGTTTTACGCCTCGCGCGGGAAACGCCACCTGCCCACCGCCTCCATACAATTTAGATGAGTTCTAAAACTTTAAATACGATGTATTATCGTATAACTCCGATGTGATGGCATTATAACACTATATTTAAGCAACTATTGTAGAAGAGTCGGGTATTTTTAGTATCCATTAAATATTAGATGCCCAAATTTCGTGTTATTGGATAATAAGCATTGTTTGTTTAGGTCCACTTACTTCGCTTTATAAATAAATATAAACTCACTAGGTAGGTGTTGGTAGGTCGCGCTTGGATTCACTCACGTCGATCCGGTTTTTATGACAGATTGTCAATTCTGTCATATATTGCTTCCGGAATCGACAGTTGGCAAAAACGGGTGACGACGACGATCTTTTTTCGCTCGACTCGGAAAAAATCTCAGCCACGTGATTGTATTTAAACCCTCGCTTCACTTAGAAAAAAGTGATGAATGTTTAACTCAGTAGTAAATTCTACTATCCTACTAATATTATAAACGTGAAAGTTTGTATGGATGGATGGATGGATGAATGGATGGATGTTTGTTACTCTTTCACGTCAAAACGACTGAACAGATTTGGACGAAATTTGGCACAAATATAGTTTAAAAAAAAAAAATCCTACTAACACTAGTTTTTCATAAGTTTTACTGAACTAACATTCTATGGATTTCAAAAAGTCTGAATTAAAAAGTTTTTTTTTTTTTTTTGTAACTAGGATTAACACATAGGATACTTTTAATCCCGATATTAGCACGGGATCGAAACTTATGCAGGTGAAACCGCGGGGACAGCTAGTATAACATCAAAATACAATCAGTACCTACTATTCAAGATCACCTTTTGCGAAAGCTACTTGACCTAGTGACGACCTTAATCTCTAAATCTAAAGCTCGAGCTACTCATACACCTGAAGTAATATGAAAAGGATTTGATAAATAAGTTTTCATATTCAAAGCCATCTCTACTCGTTTTCTACTAAATGCTACTTCTACTGCAATTTACACGGACATAGTAATCTTCCTTTTAAATGCACAAAAGCGAACGGGACCAGAATGTACTCTTATTTTATACGGGCAGCCATAAATCCTAAAAAGCTATAGATTATCCATACAGGCAGAGTGCACCTGTTCTCAGTGCACTTTATATACGAAGCTATGTAGCAGATTAGGAAAAATACTATTAAAAGAATAGTGTCCTTTGTATTCTGATTTAGAAACAAAGATAAATATGAGCGTATAACATGTATGGAAACAAAACTCAATCAATCAGTTTAAAATATTACGCTAGGAAAATGTTTGTACCTGGGGGCTTACCACCAGCTCTTATAGCAGGGCAGAAGTTGAACTGGACTGCTTTTTTGTACTTAGTCATAGAACAAAAAAGCAGTCCAGTTCAACTTCTGCCCTGCTATAAGAGCTGGTGGTAAGCCCCCTGAACAGAGTTTTCAGCTTAGGAAATAGATTTGGTTCCGTCTATCCTTAATGCTCCTTCTTACATAATGTTATAGGTATCGTACTTTATCCGTACAGTAAATCACTGTAGATACACTACCGCTTAGCAACAAACTCAAAAGCCAATTCATCTGACTTATAAATAAAACGAAAACCGCTACAAATAATCCAATGAATAGCAATTTCAAATTACAATTGTATAACTACGAAAATATACCTTGAACAGCGCCGTCAAAGCAACGTCAGTCAATCTGAGACAGGTCTGTCAGTTCGATTTACACAAGCCCGACTTGCCAGCGACGCTACACGCCCAATAAACCTCGCTTAACACTGCAAGGAAATCCCTACACGACTCCGTACGATATTGGCAAGACTTTACTTGGAACATTACCGATATACGATAGTATAAAGATAACAATGCTATAATGTACACTACTATACGATTTTCACGAACGATTTTAAAGTGTCCTGTTTATTCTAACCAATATTAGCTTTAACGGTGAAGAGGTATTTCTAGAATCTAAAGAATTTTCGGAAAATTGTTTCTAAAAACATCGAATGCTAATCAAATTCGCCACCGATAGCGTCGAAACAAGAATCGTAGAAAGTAAATTCGAAAAGCTGTCTTTATTATAATGCTAGGAAAAGATAAGCTCCTTCGGAAACTAGTAATGGGGCTAGACAATAACTCAGCATAACAAACTGAAAATATAACAAAAAAAAACAGTAAGTAGCGAGACCACGGCGGAGGTGGTGTGTGGTGGTGGTGGACGATCTATCGAGGTTTGCAGAACCAACATGGCCAGAGATCACTCAAGACAGGAAGGCTTGGAAGGAAAAAGGGGAGGCCCTTGCCCAGCAGTGGGACACAATACAGGCTATGAAAAAAAAATAGCTGAGTCACACATACAGGCAAGTAGCTGATCAATAAAAAATCGGAAAAGTACCGAACACCGAAAGGAAAATGTCACAGAAATCTACAGCATGCAGAGCAGAATTAATTGCAAACGAATACTGTCTGCAGTTCGGGAAAGACGTTAATAAACATTGTACTGATTAGCTAATAGGATGTTCGCATATATGCACAGTATAGACGTCGTAGAAAAAAGTCCTTACTTTAAAATAGAACAAGTTTTAATGGGAACACCGATTAATATCGCCTTTTCGTGAAACTCGTTAAATCCTAGGTAAAACCGTGTTGTCTAGATAACTTAATTAGAGTGATTATAACGCCCGGCGGCGACGTGATCATTACAGGTTTGCTGGAAAGCGGCAGGTTTTCAATTCCACGCAATTGTCGGCGGATGTCGGCGGTTTTAAGAGAAAATGTTGGAACTGGGTTAGTAGGAGCCTAAATCGTGGTGCTTAACTTCATTACTTGCAGTCGTCATCGTAGATTTTACTGAACGTAAGGTTATGTAATGTAATGTGTTTACATAATCACATAATCAGCCTATAATGTTCCCACTGCTGGGACGCATGCCTTCTCACTGTGTGAGTGGGCCATAATCTACCACGCGGACCCAGTGCGGGTTGGTAGGTCACATGTCTTCGAATTTTTGGTTCTAAGACATGCCGGTTTCCTCACGATGTTTTTCTTCACCGTTTTTGAGAGCAGTGCTGATGAAATAAGTGACACAAGGTAATGTATGATTATGTCATGTAATGTGTTTATTGGATAGGTATCTAAAAAGCATCGAACTAATTCAAGCTTTCCGGAAAATGTCTGAATTGGAAAATGTAAAGCTCTTTTTCTAACAGATGAGGTTTGCTATAGGTACTTTGTACAACTACGGGGTAATTGCATGTCACATTAACAGTAGGAATGACTTTCATTTACACAGTTAAACAACATTCATTGCGTAAATAACGCAATGAACGTTGTTGAGATGACAAATTTTTCAAACATATGAAGCAATGGATTAGCAACATCCTTCAAAATTATTCAGATTGAGCTTAACAGTGTAGTAAGATGTGTTTATAAAAATAAACTCAAATAATAATCCTGGTATTGACAGCTGCTTTGTATTCAGGCGTATTCTGGGTACCGCAAACAATTTACGAGTTCAAAGCTAAACCTTCATACTTCCGGAATACATTAATCCTGATTTTTAGTTAAAGTACTTGTTCGTCCGTTTTACGATAACAAAACCAACAACTTCTGTTTATGACACAAAACGATCTCAAATATTTTGTTTTACAGTTTCGTTGGGAAGTGTAAAGGGATTTATGTAGACGCAAGGTACTGTAAAGTGAAGGATGAGAAGTCAAATATCTGCAGTGTCCTGCGGGGTAATTGCGTAACACACTAATTAGCAATGGCTTTCACGTTGACAGTTCAACAACATTCATTGCGTTATTTACGTTGTTGAGCAGACAATTTTTTGAACATATGAAGCAATGGATTAGTGATATCCTTCAAAATTATTCAGGTTGTGATTAATAGTGTGTTCTGCATTTAGGGTGCTTTTCATTCAAGAGACTTAATAAAGCATGAATGAATAGCATGATCAAACATTATTATAACTTTATATGCTATCCTACTAATCCTACTAATACTTATTATACCTACCTAAATGTAAAAGTTTGGACATTAGATGTTTGGATGTTTTTTACTCAATCACGCAAAAACGACTGATCGGATTCGTATGGAATTTAGCACACAGATAGTTTATAACTTGGATTTTTTTTGTTTGGGTAGTACGTTCCCATAAGATAATTCCCGATCTCCACGCGGGCGAAGCCACGGGCAAAAGCGAGCATTACATCTTTAAAATAACAGGTTTGCAGAGTTACTAGCTACGGTTGTATAAGCTACTTCAGTATTGAAACATTGAAGCTGAAAAAGCTTTTAGTTATCTTGGCAGAAGCGATCGAGTTGTTCAGAAATCAGCATCTACCTCCAAAACTACAAACTTAGCTTAGAACCTAACCTCTTCATGAAACTCACGTCACTTACAACCTGTGCTTACAACACAAACTGTCTGTCAACAAGCAAACCGTGAGAACAAAACATCCAGATATACGCTCCAAGCAGCGAGCATGATCCGCTATCCAAAGATAATTTCGGTAAGCGATACCTGTGGGTGTTTCGAAGTGGTATAGCGGTACAGCGGTACAGCGGTACGGCCGAATGCGGGCTAGTAAATAGGTTTATATTAAATAGCGATAACATCGCTCGCTGTCAGAACGATTGCTGGGCTCTCGGCGATGAGACCACACGCCAGGCGAGGGCGACCGACTAACGCGAACATTTATTGTTGTTGCCGCGCTCTGTTTAGCTAAAATCGCCCTTTGAACGACGTGTAATGCTGCGTAAAGTAATTGTGGGTTACAAGTACCTGTTTATGCTTAAAATAAAAGTAAAGGGGCCAAAGTTTGGTGTAGGGAAACAAATGCGACCAGCTTTTAGTTCAGAAACATGAAACGATATACGGAAGTTGAAGTAATTTGATAGTTACAGTTTCACTTGAAGGAAGGTGATTATCAAGCTACCGTGCCGTTTTGTATTGATCTAAAACTACATAGAGTCAATCATTATAATATCACCATCATGTTAGCCCATTGAGCAAACTTTCAAAGCACTTAGTTTTTTCCAAACATCATTACAAGTAGTTCAAGCACACATTATTACTCAGTTTAGCTCGCTAACCAGAAACAAGGGAAAATTGTGCTACAAAATTGTGTAACAATACTTTAGCGTTAAAATTCTAGCACCAGGTACTCTAAGCATGCGCTCCGTGCTTAACTTTCCCGATAAACGATAAATTAAGTTAGGTGTCAGTGCGCAGTACATTTTACTTCTAACAAATTTCGCTACACTATCTTCATCGCTAACCACTACATAATAATCTTCGTAGCATGTAAATTAAGCCATAAATAAAAGAAAAAACGGCGAGTTCAGACATGCGTGCCTGGCCTAATAGTTACGACCATTAAGATACATTCTATTGGAATGATGTATCATGTTATAATAAAAACTGTTGGGCATAGCTTATGCTTCGATTATGTTGGCTCGTTTATTACTTAATTTAGCCAAGAGTAGGGTTGCCAACTGTTAAGTGGTGAGCCAAATTAAAAAGGTCACGATGTCTCGTTTTTCGTGTTTGGACTTCGGTATTCCACGGCTTTTCAGGACTCTTTACAATATTTTTTATGATAAACTCGCACGCTTTTACGGTGGCATCAACCCTTTCTTTTGAAAATAACATTTTCATTTAAAGTCTCCCAATTTCCCTTACTAAACGAATGATAAAAAACCTTCAATGTGAACAACCAACAGAAGCACTTCTCCATTAACATCTTAAACAAAAACCCATGACTCGCACGCTTTTACGGTGGCATCAACCCTTTCTTTTGAAAATAACATTTTCATTTAAAGTCTCCCAATTTCCCTTACTAAACGAATGATAAAAAACCTTCAATGTGAACAACCAACAGAAGCACTTCTCCATTAACATCTTAAACAAAAACCCATGAAGACATTAGTGAAAAGTGAGCAGCCCTAGTCAAAAGGAGCGCGAGTCGATTACCTGCGCGGGCGCACGCAGGACCGGTTCGCATGATCCTCCGCCCCTCACCTTCGCTCCGCGGCCCCTGGCACCCATCTTGCATATTTTTTGCTCCACAATCCACATAAAGGGGCCCCTTCGTTAACTGTGAGAAGTAAGCCCCTTACAATAAGATACAACACATATTACAATACCGGCCCTTTGTAAAGATAAATGCTTAAAGACTTTGAGCCGCATTGCGATTCGCAAGACCTTATTCGCTTTATAATCTCGTTTCTTGTGCTGAAACTTTAATCACGTAAATCTTCGGTCGGGTACAGAATACATAATAGTACAATTCAAACATTAAATAAAATCATTAAGTCTCAATGTAATTAACATTTCGTTTAAAAATATGCATGTATTTATCCAACATACAACTTCTGATTATTATGATAATCGCTTGAAGAGATTATAATTGGAAAATTATCTTAATCATTCTCAATGAATACGAGTTTATTGCCAATTAACACTGTGGAGTTAAATGTATAATAACAATATACAGCTATTTAAATTATCCTCAACGTGATTACATGTTTTGCTGAGTTAATTTTTGTATACCAGCTAAACTAAGTAACTAACTAGTCTATTCTATCTGGCTGACCATTTTTTCTTTTCTTAATCCTTTGTCCGTTAAGGTATAGAGTGTTATATTCTTTAATTATCTTCAAATAAATAAATAGAAGGTAGTTAAGATAAATATCTTAGTGGCCAGTCCCAAAGTCCGTTACATTTTTTTCAACGTTGTTTTTAACGGCTTTCGAACCAATTTCATTGATCGCAGCCGTTTGCTTTTGCTACTCAAATTCTTGACTGAAATTGTACAATCCATAGATTGCTTTGTTATTTCTAATAGATTTATCTTTTGTGGTAATAAAGAAGATATTTCTAAAGCAGGAAAATAGACGAAATCCTATTTAGATGAGATCAAGCATTTTAATATAGTGCGTTCTTTACGTTGACGCGTCACTGAGGAATGCTTGCTCCATGCTAATGATACCAATAAGTCCTTCTCTCAATGTCCGAAAAGAATTCGGAAATGACTGTGCCCGCATAAAATTAAATATTTACTGATCATGAAATAGCGCTCCCGCAAATATGTTGAATTAAACCTATTATTACTTTGTGTATTTGTATTAACTTTGATGTGTATTGATTTAACTGAAATGACTGACACAGTTCCACTGTTTAAACTAGACAAACTATCTTTAGACTCGCAACAATGTTTCATATTTCAAACTCGTACTCGTACTTTGTCGTATTCAAACTTTGGTTATATTGAAATATGTAGTTGGCTAGATAGGCACTTACCTTACCTACATTAAAGGCTTTTTTTTCTTTACAGATACAAAAAGTGAGAAAAATGGTGAGGGAAGGTGTGATAAATACCGCAATAACGAACCAAAGAGTCATCGTTTATATGAAATTTAGATAAGAAATCCACTGCGATGTCCCTTCAAAGATAATTTGACTAAATTCTTCATTTTATTCTTATATATTCCAAGATAGATTCGATAGATAAAAAAACTGATATATAAAGAATTCCAGTTGGATTTCCCTGGAATAGGTTTGTTTACAGTTTTTCGTATCTTTTTATTCATTTATGGTGTTTTTACGAGTGTCGGAGAGGGTAAATGTTCTATTTGAGTGTTGATGTGTGCGTCCCGTTTGGTGCCAGCGCCGGCGGCCGAGCGGCCCACAGCGCATCGTCAGCGCATACACAAAAGTTTGCGTGCGACTCTATCGTGCACAGAACAGGATACAACTTTTATGTTACCGGCTCCCATTTACTGATGAGTTTATAGTTATTACCGATTATCTCTTCAATTTATATGCGAAATAAATTGTTGACTACCGGCTAGTTGTTTACTTTATACTGTTAGTGAGATTATATCAAATGTCTTCGTCCTAGCGGGACCCTGACGGTCCGTTAGTGGATAAATCGTATTTAACATAATATCTCCAGCATCCACAAAACGTTTATGGTAGGTACTGTATTTATTAAGTATGTTTTTGGTTTTTCATAATAAACACTGTGTTAGAAATTTTTTATCAGTTACTTTATGGTACATATGCGACTCAAATACATAATACCTAGTTAGTTACAACAGTTAGAACAGTATTAGTCCAAACATCTTAAGTAAATATTTAAAGTTGTAATGATGTCGTATCTGTCCGTCCTACATAATGCTGTGACTAATAGTCTCGGCCGGTGAACTGCTTTGTGTCTAACATACCTGTACAAAAACCAATTCGACTGCTTGCTACGAAAAGTTGGGAGTTGTGTGAGTATAACAGATGACTCACCTCTGTGGTGCCTCACGCGATGATGCGACACGGGCCGGCAGCACGGCTGCTCCTGGTACGCTGTCCAGGAGTCCGCCAGCACGCACGCCAACACCGCACACAGCACCCCAGTTGTCCATTGTCCACCAGTACCCATGGTCCACGCCGCAGGCCACATCCAACCCGCACACACTGCTACACCTTACTCTCCCACTCCAACATTATCCCTCGCATCAGCACCAACGACTATCGTAATCCTCAAGTCAACTGACGATTCCGGAAAACTTTAACAATGTTTATCTGTTTACATTACGCGCACCTAAACCGAAATCGGAGAGATTGTGCTTCCGTTCAGATCATTCGAGTTGAACGGACTTCTGTGATTAATCACCGCAGTCGTGCCGCGAGCCTGTTATCTCATATCGAGTTATAATCTGTTCGTGAGGGTTTACTTCGTTCGGTTCGCTTGATTTATTAGTTGGTAAAGAAGTACGCCACGATCGTGGTAACGCAGCGTCGTCGGCGGGCGACAGGCGTGACGTGCGCCACCGGCATCGCAGCGACGAGAACTGAAAATGTTTCGCGCGGCGACACGGACCGGCGACCGGCCCGGCGGGAACCGGCACGCGAGACAACAGCCGAGCCGAGGCTTGCAGCCGCCTCTGCCGGCGCCGGCTTCCACCGCGAGCGACAAGGACGGCACTACCACGGAACACTAGACCCGCGAAAGCTCCAAACGAATGAAAAAGCCCGCTCCACTCGTTTAAGGAAAAGTTGTAAGTTAAAAAGTTTTGATAATTTCGCCGGTCCGGAGCCGCTTGAATTCTTGTGGGGGAGATTTGACTGCGCATTGACCCTCGGTGTCGTTACGAACATATTGTAACGGAGGGATGACCCCTTATATAAATTTACCTAATTTATGTTTTTGTTAGGATACGCACGAAGAACTTTTATGTCTGTAGGCACGCGAAAGGAAGTCGGCAGTTTATTTTTTGTATGTTTATTAATAAGTAGCCTAGTGGAGCGTATGAGTCACGACGTCGCGTGGCATAAATAATAGAGAACGGTAAACAAGTCATCACGAAATCTTCAGAGATTCGAAACTCGCATTATTTATATAATTAGCCAGTTATTTATGTTCAACTGAAGATAAAGTTTAAATCCTAACCTAATAGATCATTCAAATTAATTGTTACTAAAACTCCATTCGAAACCATAATACGTTGTAAATCACGAATATTAAGTTTTCAAAAAGACAAACCATAAGATAAACAATATAATTTAAGACCAAAATATCTCAGAATGTGTACGAAGAGCAGTACTGAATAGCACAACGCTATACTTATAAACTTAAATACCATAAATCCAAGCGCAGACTTATTAATAAGTTGTCAGACAACTTAATAAATAACTATTTATCGAGTCTAACTTTGAGCTGACCGTGATTAAGGGTGGTAGGGTTAGCTTTATCAATTACTCAGGCTCTCTGCGGAGGCTGTGAGCCCTCCGCTCGCCTGAGAGTAGGTACTACCCGACTCGCCTTTAATTAATCTTAAATAACTTAATTATACCAGAAGCCCTTTAACATAACTCGATTAAAGTTTTATTAGTCTCACCAAACTACTGCACCCACCGACCGCGCATTATTTTCCACTTAGACCTCACAAAGCACACTGGCCCGCCAATATAAAAGTAACTTATGCAAAAGTAAGAACATTTGGAATTCAGCGGGTACATTCATAAGATGAACGGAGATATCTTAAACGTCGCGGCCCCATTTTCATCAGTTCTTCAAGTTTTTCAATAAAAACTTTCGAAGGCGTCCGATTTACATACGGTATGGATTCATTTATTTTCCAAAAAGATTTTTCGCGTAAAAGTGAAGAAGGTTTTCGGTATCCATTAGAGGAGAAAGGTCGCACTCGAGTCGCTCCCACCAAGTGCCTCGCACCGGCCCATCGGCCACTCCAATTACAATATTTTAAATGCCATTTTTGTTAAAACCTTCAGCTCCCTCCTCAACGCCCTCCGTCCTGATTCTATAGTTCCAATTTTATAAATTAAGTTATCGCCTACCTCACGCAAATTGGAGTATATTATACGATTGCTATTGGCTTACTTTGATACTGATTCGAGTCTTTTATTTTTCTAAAGAACTTTCTTAAAACACTACAAACTTAAAAACTTTTATAAACGTAAAAACTTTTATAAACTCTGTGGAGTTAATAAATTGCAGTTATTTTTTCTAATTATCAAAAACCTGGTTGGTTTTTTTTCTTTCATTTTTAAATTAAGAACCTTAAAAATGTTCGATCCTACCATTTGCAAATTAAGACTAAAATGGTTCTGCTATAATTTTCATCCAGACACGGTATTCAAAATTGAAATTGTAATAAACGAGCGCTGAACCTGATAATCTGAGCCACGATATCAATACCATCGCCCACTTTCGAAAGAAGTTGCGAAATGTATCACATTGTTGCTGCATCATGACTATCGGTAATTGAGAATACGTGAGTAGTTACCGCGACCCGGGTTCACAAGTCACAACCTCTTTGTAATGCACGGCGGTCAGTGAGAAGCAAGGGACACTAGCACAAAATCCCATAGCACTTTGGCTACGACGAAGTCATTCTGAAAAAAAAATCGTTACAACAAAAACTTAACTCCCACCGAGTCTTCACAAACCCATTACCACACAAAAATAATACTTTTTGTATGCTAAACTGCTACCATAAATAGTAACTATCGACAGTATACTGGCGACTAGTGAACTCAACTTACAAGTCGTTGTCCTTACGCGTTCGTTATTTTGTCACGTCTACGTACAACAACATAATACGAACATAAAGCAAAATAACACGCGTATATCGTAAAACGGGCTGTATAAACTGTGTATAAAGTTGTACTGCGAGTTTAATACATTCAATTTGTTTTCAGCGGTGGTTTGAACGCCAATACCGACATAATTGTGCAACCATAAACAATGGAACAATGATCACTGCTGCCGGTTGCATACGCTCCTGTTAGATATACGATGTTGTTAAATAGCGCACATTATCCACTACTGTATGCACTGGTTCAGCTTTATCTGGGACTAAAGGTTAGTCTGTACTACACATACTGATATTCATTCTGCAGTGAAGTCATGAAAATTGTGAAAAGTAGAATGGATGGCCTCAGTTAACGTTATGAAGGGAAGCTAGGCCGGACTAGAGTTCGAGCTCAATATATCATCAACTTACCATGATGAAAGTATGCACATTATCTTTTGACATATCTTGCCACAAAAAGCCGGAAAAAAGCCAAGTAAGCAGTTTTTCCTGATGGCCAACATTTGTCTTAAGATACGTGACTATTTATTGTGCAGAGATCAATCATTCACAAACTGCAAACGGTCTCATCACGAGGCAGCTGCGAAGAGGCGTGCCTTCGGATCTGGACGAGCCAGCAGGGATCGAGGGGAGTCGGGGGGCGGGACATAATTGATGAAGTCGACGCAAGACCTCGCCGCGGTTAATCTCCACCCAGCCACCTTCGACAGGACAAACTTTATCTACTCCCAAGGCGACGCAGAGGTCACCGTTTAATTTTTTCTCGAAATGAGAAAAAGTATTAACAGTTTTTATTAGGTACCATTCAGCCAGCAACTTTCTTATGTGGGCAAACCTGTACCACGCGTAGATAAAATCAAAAGTTATTTATTAAAATTAGGCTGAGAATCAGCACTTTCCGAACTTCGAAATTACAAAAGACAGCCCCCAAAACGCCCGACCTTCACATAAATGTCCTTTGATAAAACCACAAATCTGTAGTTAGGCACTACGCCTATCCAGAAACCTCAGTAGATCGCTTGCATTCAAACAAAACGGAGCTGTATCTAATCTTGATTATTGACTCGCAGTACTATTATTATAACCGAGAGGACGAAGGAGACAAAGACTGTCATGTATCTGCTTAGAATGGAAGAACCGTAAAGTGGGCATTCATTAAGTACTTCAGAAGCTCATTACTGCACCGAACGTTCTCTATTCAGTCGCATACGCTAAACAATCGCGCCGACAATCCGTCATCATTTAACGGTCTATTGTCTTCTTGCATTCCCAATTATAATTAAAATCATTTTTGCACCACAATGCCAATTAAAACGCTATTGAAAAACTAGGTACCATGTCCATATACAAAACAAAGGCATGCTTAGGTGCTCATTTTCTAAATTACGTATGCTTTCATATAAGATAATTAAAACAAATGAGATTGGATAACAAAGGCTTAGCGTTGCCCCGCTTGCATAAGAATAAAAGATAATTTTTAGAATAACGCTATAGAGGTGCGTCAGAGTTGCAGTTAACGATATTTACATGACTAATGGGCAACAATTTTACATAAAAGTGCAAAAGCGAGTGAACTTAGGCACACCACACCAGTGAAGTGGTCCAATTTGCATGTTTTATGCAAGCGGCGAGTGATGCCGCCGCGGACACTGCACGCGCATACAGGCTCTTTGAAATTTTTATATGCTATTCCCACAAATCGGACGTCGCTGCATTTTATGAGGAAGCGCGCTCTGTAACCGTGTTGTCTAGTTTATGGCGTTCTTTACTGTTGTTTTACAATAAATATGTAGAAAAGCACTGATTGTGAAACCCAAAGGGAATGTTACAAAGTTTGCTATTTTATTTTTATCATTATTGTTTTATCAGTAATGGTAACTATGTATTTACCTAAATATTCCTCAACGGTCGGCAAGCCATGGCCACATAACAGGACAATAATCTCGATATGATATTATCTCTTCAAATCCAATACCAGATACCTTTAATCGAAATCCGATCATTCTTATTAGATTCTCTACCAACTAAATATAGTCAAATGTCACAGCACGTATTGTGATTCGCGGTATTTTGTTTTATATTTACCCGTGTCCGTAATCGAGAGCCATGCACGGTTGGAACAACCAACTTTTACAGAGAAACCATCGCATGAATGCAGCACTAGCTAAATTGCATTGTTCGTTTTATTGCAAGTGCGGATGGCGTAGCTCTCGCCAGAATTATTTACTATGTAACAGCACATGCACTTTATTCCATCCGTCGATTTTAGTATTGAAATCTTTCGTTTTATTCGTGTTAAATTCGCTTTTAGTATTTACATACTTCACAATACGAGAGACTATTCGCAGTTAAACATCGTAAACAAGAATGAAAATAAGCCTTTTGATACAGTGTTTTTTAGAAAACGATACAATGCCTGAAGACGCTTTAAATAATACCTTCGTATGAGCTGCAAGTAATTTATGTAGGGCCGAAGTATGTCGGACAGTCTCCAAGGTGGGTCCCGCATTATGTTATATGTAAGAAGGCGGTGGCTGTTCCACCCACATTAATGAACTAATGTAACTAAGTGACCGTGGCTTCTCATTAATAATTGAATCACGCAAGGGTTCATTTCAGTCGGGATACTTAATGAGACAGGTACGCAACTAACTTCATGACATCCTCGCGTTATGGCCTACAAGATGATGTACTGGACTAGGTCATGACACACATGTATACGTCAGTTTACAAGCGTAGGGTAACACGCATAACTTGTACGCAAATTGGGTCTGGCATCAATTTATATGTCTATATTGAATTAACTACATTAAATTTATTAGTCTACATTGAATTAAATCTTTAGACCTTCGTCTTCAATACGCTACAACAAAGTATTAAGGAGAAAGACGTTTTCTTTTCCATAAACAATAAAAAAGATTCGTCCGTCTCGGTAAATATATAGGTCGAAAATATTAGACTTTTTCTAGACAGCCATTTACTTTGGCGCCTCTGCTGGAATGGAGTCCTGAAAAAAGCTTAACTTTGACCGACATTCCATTGTCGGTCAAGGCTAAGGGGCTCGGAAGAGACAGCTCTTATCTCGAGTTAAAATCTACACTCGTAGATTAAATTACTTTTTCAAGCTTTAATTTGATTTATTTTTCTTTCATCACGAAGGATTTATATTAAAATAAAGCTGCTTGAGACCTCGACACGTGCCGCTCTTTGTGATAGCCGGAAGAGAGATGTAATAAGTATTATACCCATGTGTTAGTATAGGTTGTGATTATAATGCTTGACCTTTCTTTGAAACTTTCGGTTATTTTCTTACTAAATATATTTATTTAGATATTGCTGTATCATATTCAGCAGTTTTATGAAAGGGATGACACAAAAAATAGTCGTCTAGTACTAAAGCCGTTATTTGGGATTAACCGAAATCGGTATTCTTTTATCTACAAGAGAATGGAAGCTTTTCGCTAAAATCGAATTTCTTTTGTGCACTATTTAGGGACAATGGTGCACCGATTGCAGTCCAGTTTAGGTATTTTATTTTCGACCATTACGCCATTGCGAACGAAATGATTGTATCAATAGAATGCGAATGCGACGAAAACGTTGATACATTGTGCGCTGTGTGACCTCAATTTTCCAGACAAAAGCGTTGGTTAGCCGATACCAACTCTGAAACTAAAGATTGTAGAGTTTTAAAGAATTCACAAACTTATGAAGAGCATCAAAACTAAGATTTAAAACTCCGATACACTGCGAGAGGAAATTAAACTAACTTTTACACGAGTCGACTAAATATTTTGTAACTTTAAATTAAACTTTTAATAGAATGAAAAAGATGTTGTAGCTTTTATTATTTGGAACCAACAAAAAACTATTAAGATAGAAAACTAAGAAAACTATGTAACACCTACTGAATAATATAAAGTATTCATATTCAGATATTTAATTCTAGGACATATGTATATAAGCTCCTGGCGACGTCCATCGAATGTTACGTGTGTTCGGATTTTTGGTCGTTTTACAAGAGGTGGCAAGCACACCGCTATGCAAAGAAGCAATTTCCTTTGTGTCACTTGCTACCCGCGCTACGAACTGCACGTGTTGTCACGTACCAGTGTCAATACACATGCTGCATTATATCTATATTTGTACTACAATCGCTATTCTTTGCATTCTTAAAGCGGTTAATCGGACGATAAACATAAGTGTTTCATATTTGCGTTGGCAGTCTGTTGGGTTGATGTGCAATTTTCTTATTTTATTTAATAATCCTGCTAATTTGTCCTTAAATCAGCTTCGAAGCATTTTATTCAGGTCTTCTCTACCATCAGCCCGTCCTAGATTCATCTTTACGTCCTCATTTTAATCTATTTCGAGTTTCTTGAAAGAATCTTCCATGCCTGGGAAGAAGGAACACAAAGTTTTGGGACCACCCGGCCTCTTTGATTCATCAACTCTTTTCTGAGCTTCTTCGTCGAAGAACTTATGGTTGGCTTTTAGTTTGTTGCACATTTCATCTGGAATAATTAAGCTATGGTTACCTACTTACATTCACTTTTTAAAAGATACTATTCAAGCATTACAAAAAAAAAATGTATACCTTTCAGATATTTTTTATCATGTTTAATCAGATCTTCTGTGGAGATGTACTCTTCTAAAGTATGGGATTCTGATTGGTGAACCTTCAATATATTGAGTAATTCATCTTTCATAAACGGTTTCACCATAGAAAGTAATTTGTCAACGAATGTTGGAGCATTGATGAAGTGAAATTCTTTGAGACACACAAACATAGCTTCCTGAAAACGAATAGAAATAGTTTATAAGTTTCTAAGTAAAAAGAGAAACTCTACGCTTCGTTTTAACAACTTTAACTCAGTAATAAAGTTATTGTTTTTGCTAAAGATTAACTGGCAGTAAATCTGTTGCAGGCATTTCGAAATTAATATAAGTTCCTGAAATCTTAACAACAAAAACAATTATGAAAAGATTGTGGATATAGAGGTAGGTTCGTCAAAAGTAGGTCAGCATCTTTGTCTTAGACAATGGAAAAGAATACTGGACCATTATTATGGCAACACACTTAATGAGATAGTCCTGGAGGTTTCCGAGTTCACCTTTGTATTTAGATCGGAAGACAATTATTTTATGAGAACTTCATCATCACTGCCTAGCCTTTTCCAAACCAAGTTGGGGTCGGCTTCCAGTCTAACGGGATGCAGCTGAGTACCATTATTTTACATGGAGCGACTACCTATCTGACCTTCACAAACCAGTTACTAGGTAATACTATATCCCTTAGTAAGACTGGTTGTCAGAATTTCGGACTTCTGACGACCCGTAACGACTGTCAAAGATTTACGAATGACAGCCGGGACCAACGGGTTAACGTGCTTTTCGAGGGAACTTACCTGCAAGAAATAGAAGAACTGTTGTGCCACAGTTAGGTTGACTCTTGATATATGGCCAAGTGACACTCTGTCCAGGTTCACAATGATAGCTACCCCTGGTACTGTGCCCTGCTCGTATTGCCACAGATCCATAACCATTAAAAAAGCTCTGAAATGAATAATGAACTGGGAAATGAATATTTAGGATTTTTTTAAAAAATTATTTTTGAATAAAATATGGTGATTATTTTTAATTTAGACAAAATAATCTTACTTGATAACATCGCTATAGACAAACTTATTCGGATCTGCATCCAAAAGTTCACAGTATATTGGTCTGTAACCCTGTTTCGTTAGAGTCGGTAGTGGAAAGATTAACCTGTAAAGAGCCAAAATAGTCTTGGTAAGTGCCAAAGTACCAGAAAAAATATGAGCTACGAGAATACCTTCGTATGACAGCAATGTTTATTTCCCAATACAGTCTTAATTGAATACTAAAGCAGTAATTCTTAACTTTTGATAATAACATTGTAATCAGCACTTCAGTGCCGCTAAGCAATCTAATTTCATCAATTCAATGTATATCAAGACACACATACCAAGTCTGAAATGCCAATTCCAGACAATGATCCATTTTCCTATTCTGATAGAACGGGAACAATGTTTTTAGAGTGTAATTGACATCAATGACCCGCTTGGTTAAATCGGCGTCGCATGCACAACTATGATATGCTAATATCACGTCCAATTCTGAAATTATACCACAGTATTAGCCTTATTTATTGTTATATTCCGGGAAATCTAAATTATTATACGTTAATTGATACGTTTATGCTGTTATTAAATCATGCTGTTAAGCTAAGCTGGGTCAAAACCATTTCGAACAATTGTATCGTTGAAACGAAGTAGGTTAGCTTGGTTTATAAAGTTATATTTATTGAACAAATGCAGAAAAATCCTTACCAGTGATATATTGGTGTGGAAGATGCGCCTGCTCACTCAGCCACGCCATCAAACTTTGAATGTTTTCTTGTTTCACATTTAACTTTTTATATTCCTTTTCAACAGACATGCCAGAAACCACTGCCATTTTCACTAACACTAATAGTTTTAACGTTTGAAAAATAATACTCTTTGTGTTTCTACAGGAGCGTGTGTGTGCGTTAGTCGCGTGAGATGCCTATCAGCTAATGGCTCATAAATGGGACCAATAGTAAGTCTCCTTGTGCTCCTAAAACGTCAATGTGCCTATTGACACAGTGCAAGGCCATTCGTCGCTTATGAATATTTTCATACTGTCTGCTCTGGTTTTTTTTGCGTAATATAAGTACTTATTGGTATGATGATTTTTATTGTTTGGTTGTTAAATAAATATGTGTTGAAGTATGAATGAACATTGTGTTTGGTTTGTGTAGCTATTATTTGTGTTAGCAATAATACTAAATCCGAAATTCAAATAAACGAACAACATTTTTTTTTATTCGACAGGGTGCTGCTTCAATGGCGGCGTTAATTTAACACACGTATACGGTTTCGCGTTTTCGTTTTACGAACACATTTAAATTTCATTAAACGTTATTATTTATTTATTATTTTCTAAAATAGCATCTTGGAGCAATCTGTACTTAAAGAACTGTAGCGCAGGGGTCATTTGCGCTCCGGGCGTCGGGAGCCGCGTGACGACTCCCGGCCACCGTAGGCGCGGGCCTGCGGGCGGAGAGCAATGGGTAGCTCTCCGTCCGATCAGGACCAGGCCCGTGCCGGACGGCGCGTATGTGTTCCACGTGCGCCTCAAAGAGATGTCAGCGTAGTTGACGGGGCCCGACAGGGCCGAAGCCTGCCGGGGTAGCGGGATCGTCCGAAAGGGTTACCGCTGCCCTGGTACATAGAGGGCTAAGGAAGGAACACGGGTGGGTTTTAGTCAGTAAGAGTCTGACACTCCCTTCTGCTCCACCCAGAGCGGGAGGGGTCATTTGATGATTTCCCATCCTCAAAAAAAAAAAAAGGGGTCATTTGCCCGGGTCACGGATCATAACATCGCATCAATGTAGTTAAAACGAATACCTTGCAAAGAGTAGGCCAATTGAAGGAAAGAGAGAGAGCTCTATGTTGGCGAGCGGCGCAGGCGGTTGTTTTCAAATTACGAATGATTTTGTTGTTATCGTTTTTATGATTCGCCATTGCAGCGGCACGTTGTATACCTCAGAAGACTTCTGTAATACTTTTTTTCCTACAATGAAAGAAAAAATGGGTACCGGAATTTTATTTAGTTTCCAACTTTATTTATTTTACATGGTCTCTGTAAACTTAACCGTTTCCAAAGTTAACTAGTCCGCTCGACTAACTCTGGCACGTTCTCGTCTGCAGGATCAATTTTTCTCGTGTATATTTAAGTTCACCTACGTCCAATGTCCTAGTTAGAAACAACTCACGTAATTTTTAATAAAAACATGTCGTCTGAAACTAGAAATGTGACTGTTCGATTTGGCTGCATAGGCTTCTGAGTTCTGCTAGGTTCGACTTTGTTGGTTCTGCCTATGTGTACACAGGTCAAAGATACACTAAATACATAAACTCCCGCCTTATTCCCATGAGGGTAGGTAGAAACTACAACTACCTGCTACGATCCTTACTCGCTTTTGCTTTGCTTACGTTCATACATCTGCGGGGTAATTGCGTAACACACAATCAGTAGCAATGTGTGAATTGAGAGTTGGCAGTAGAGCACTTTGTGGAGGGAGCTCGTCTAGGGAAGTATTACCGCCATCGTTTTTTCCCATCAAGCGGAGTTGAGAGTCACTGTGTTTCGTGGGGCAATTGCTTAACATACTATCAGTAGCAATCGCTTTCATATTGACAGTTCAACAATATTCATTGCGTTATTTACGTTGCTAAGCAGACACATTTTTCAAACATTTGAAGCAATGGATTAGCAATATCCTTCAAAATGTTTCAGATTAGTGTGCGCAATTAGGGTGCTGGTCATACACGCACGCCGGTTACACTTTATATCCCAAAATAAATGATGTAGGTTCTTAACTATCATTCCTTGTTGTTTATGAGGAAAACTTTGTTAAGACCTATCTATCCACGATATTACGACCCATACGATTGGTAGAAGTTGCACCCAGCACACAAACACCCCATCTGGTAATCCAGGGTCATACATAATATCGTTGCTCTAAGTCCTCGGACTTGCAACTTTGATTGGACTTGTCCGGGATGGAGGACGAGCGACGTATCGTAAATGTTTAGTACCCCTGGTGCCGGCTTAAACACTGCCTTGTGTGAAATATACGTCAGGATAGCTCATTGGAACGACTGCCGCGTCTGCCGTTGATGGATGCTGTAAAAATTGTGGATTTAGTTGTTTATCACGTTGTTGCAGTTCTAATAACCACCATTCATGAATTGTTGTTGCATTTAATTTTGTAGTAGTAATCTATATTGATTTCACATGATCAGAAGGGGTATTCCCGTAATTAAAAACGTACAAAATCTAGTCGTAATCTCATCTCAGCGACCATCAATGTCAAAAACTTGTCAAAAATGTAGGGAAATTACAGGTATTTTTGACAGATTGAGACTGAGATCAGACTGTAAAAGTTCTTAAAATTACGAGAATTGCCCCTCTGATCAAAATTATATCTGGACTTTAAAAGAAATGTTGACCCTTGAGTTTGTTCCGCCATTTCTTCTAAGGGATAGTCAGATAGAAAATGTCTGAAAACTGATAGAATTAATCAAGCTTATATAATATAACTTGTAAAAGTGATTCCGATATCATATTTACAGAATAAACAATTTCATGTCAGTAGTGTATAATTAATTAATTTTAAACACTATTCCTGATCAAAAGACCACGATTTAATTCTACAGGAACATAGAGTCTAAAATACTTTATAAAACTTAAAACAACAAAATCATAACATAAGATAACTACATCGGATAGACTCTAACCCCTAACATTATCAAATTAGCCCTTTCAGCGTACCTACACCTACATTTCAATTAGAAGTTACTGACCTTGTTTAGACCGCAAATTATTAACATACCTAATCCAATTTCATGGAACTCTTGTTTGTATCTAATAATATAATTTCGCCCTTGCCCGAGTTTCCACTACATCGGTGGTGTATGAATTCGTTAGGAACCCATGAGCGGCTCACGGACGGCCGAGTGAGTCTCGCTTACGGTCCAACAAACACTTTCAAAGTGCACCCTTAGCCCTGCCCTCACCCTCGCATATCATAGCCAGCTTATATTTATTGTGTGCTAAAATCTTGACGAGATCCTTCCAATTAGAAGTCCCTAAGTCACACTTGACGAGTTATTTATCTTAAATTTTTCAGGCAGAGGTACTTTAGTGAGAGCAATGGTGGCCTAGTGACAACGGTTTCGACTTACAAGTTTTAGTCCGTGGGTTCGAACCCAGGCTGGCGCTTTACATTGTGTAAATTATTTCATCACCACTGCTCTCAATTCGGTAAAGGAAAACATCGTGAACAAACGTCCTAGGACCAAAAATCGAACACATGTGACATCTACCAACCCACACTGGGCCCGAGTGGTACATTACAGCCCTCTCCTTCTCAAAGAGTAAAGACCTGTGTCCCAGCAGACTATTATGGGTTGATTATGTAGGTACTTTAGTTAGTGATTAAGAAAGATCAGGGGGCTTACCACCAGCTCTTATAGTTTGGCAGAAGTTGAACTGCACTGCTTTTTTGTTCTATGACTTAGTACAAAAAAGCAGTGCAGTTCAACTTCTGCCCTGCTATAAGAGCTGGTGGTAAGCCCCCAGCATGTATTTCATTAAGGCACGTTTCATTGTTCGTATCCGAATCCTCGGATTCGAGAACTTCCTTCTGGCCGTCTCGCCCACTGAGTACCTACTACAATAATAATTATTTAATTCTTGTTCTTAGTATAACCGAATATTAACGATAGATTCTAAATGTCGAACTATCAGAATTCCGTCAAAACGTCTAATAGCGTGACGGCTGTTCAAGGCGCAATTACCGTGTCGAAGGTAGGTTGATTTGTAATACATAATGCAGGATATGAAAATTATGAGACCTTGAATACCCAGCATTTACTAAATGGATCAATACTAATTATACCATAGACCAACGCCTCGATCTCAGGCAGAAGGACTGCCGGAGATCGAGCCCTTCGTTGGTTTATTGTAGTAGCTAGTCGTCAGCGCAACATCTTCATATCGGGCAACATGTTATTGGGGTTTTTGTAGCATCCCGAAATCTGGATTTATGCCTTTAATGGGACATAAAAATAACGGAAAATATGTGCCATGTGTACTATACACAACTGCTTACCACACCGGATAAAGGCCTAATGTTATGTTATAAAATTATACTACTTCCTACTTAGAGAAGTTTGTTACAACACGTTTCAATGGCTAGACAAATTCTGATGAAATTTGGCACCCAGATAGACCATGTTTCGTCTGTAAACATTGTTCTGACGAGCACACAAGGCGATACCTATTGGAGGTTAAAGTAATCACAGAGTCATTTATCATCATCATTAGCCTATAGCAGTCCACTGCTAGACATAGGGCTGACTCATCTATACTATCATACTAATATATACTGAAGAGTTTGTTTGTTTGTTTTAACGCGCTAATCTCTGGAAATATAAGTCGGATTTGAAAAAAAAAACTGTTTGTATTTGATAACCTAATTCTTGGAGCCGAGAAAAAAAGAAAAAAAGTCGCTAAAGAAAGAGCGCTAAGCGAAAACGAAGTAATAGAGACGCCGGGGAGTTTTATAAAAATCTGGCTGTTATTATAGTTTAGTTTAGTCATTGTGTATCTTACGACTTTCACACGAATAAAGTCGTGGGCAAAAGTTAGTAATATTATATTTTCAAATGGTTCCAACTGACCACGAGCTAAGAATGCGAATAAAGGATTTGTAAGGATTCAAATAAAAAACGTGTTTAAAATTAAAAATCTTAACAAAAATAGTTTTAATGAAATAAATGTTCCACAAAAGCCTAATGGTGACCTAAGAGTTTCGTGAGTCTATTTAGCCAGCGCTTATGTTGGATGTCACTAACCGGGTTAGTCTGCTCTTGCTCGTCAGGAAATGAAGGCGGAAAGTATAACCTAAGAAAAACAAAGGGGATTGATGATTTTTGTATGGATCCTGGCAGCTTATACATAAGGTATGCATAAGCTTCCGCAATTTTGACTTTTTTTTTCGAAATGGCGGCCACGCATGACACCAATGTGACACTTTACGGGGTTTGGTCTTGTTATGTTTTCTGTTTGCATTAATGTCAGCTATCGATTTATATGGTACCATGCGTAGCCGCCATTTTGAAAAAAAAAACAAAATGTCGCGAGAGTAAGTATGTCACGGATATTGAAAGTCCTTTAAAACTCAAAACACTTGAAGGTTTTTTTGATTTTGGTGCAGTCTATATTCAATAGCGGTTCGACTACTGGTTAGAATAGTGGTTTAATTATTTCCCATATGATTTTTCTCAGAACTTTCTTACCCTATGGGTATATTCTCCATAGGTACCTACTACGATTTGGTTTGAGCAACTAGCTTCATCTTTCTGACTGACCGACCCCTTGACAAGTCAGAAATTCCTGTAATTGGTTTATTTGAAACAAATACTTTGAGTTTGAGAGAGTTTATGATGTTAGGTACCATTAAAGCTTCAGAGCTTGTTGTTATTGTTTCCAAACTGCGGGGTAATTGCGTAACACACCATCAGTAGGAATGGCTTTCATTTTGACAGTTCAACAACATTCATTATTTACGTTGCTGAGCAGACAAATGTTTCGAACTTATAAAGCAATGGATTAGCAATATTCTTCAAAATGATTCAGATTGTGATTGATAGTGTGTTACTTAATTAGTTTTAGTTTAAAAACGTAAAGGACAACACTTACTGCGCTGGATCTTTTTCTGGTATAAACATACGTGGGTATATCGGCTTCTTAGCCTTTCTTACAGAGCTTTTGGAGCCGCTTTTAGCTGCAGTGTTTTGCGCCGAACTACAGAAAAATATAATAAATAATAAAATAATTGATACAGGAACTCATCCATAGGTTTAAACTAATATATCCTATCTAAACTTCTAAACTAATATTGTAAAGAGAAAATTGTTTGTTTGTGTTAATCTCTTACACAAACAAACTTTGTGGATGTAATGCTCCGATTAAAAAAATTCTTTCACTGATTGCTGAAAGTTACTCTTTTGCCGAGTGTCATAGGATATGTTTAGACATTTTATTGTAAAGCTAACTTTAACACAGATGAAGTCGCAGGCAGAAGCTAGTAGAGCAACAAGATGGTTTTGTTGTTCTATACAGGGTGGCAGGAAAATCGACCCTTAAACTGTAACCATGAATCGAGCACTCAATTCTAGATCCCCTAGTGAAAAACTTTTCGACGCTTATCAAAGAAAAAAACTGTTGTTTCCTACAAAAGTGCAATACCTACGCGGTCAAAACGTATGAAACAGCTAAATTGTTCCCGAATCATGTAATTAATCAATGGTACAGGTTGCGTGTCGATGTTCCTGCCACCATGTATATTATACTAACATAGAAGCTTTAGATTTACTAAGAGGGGTTTCTGCTTGCATAACAGGCCTTAGCATTGTGTCAAATTTTGAGCGCGGCATTCCAATGATGCCGAGTGTCACATTTGACGCTGAAAAATCTTCTTCTGCACCAGAGACAACGAGCCGTAGAAACTGTAGTCGGGTTGTTATCCTTAGGAATACCAAACAATCTGTTAGAACAAGCAACTGGCAATAAGCAGACTGACAAAAAAAAAACTAATTTAAAAAAAAAACTTTAAAATACTAGCTTATTCACTATTTACTGTAGGTACTTAAATGAATCGGTCGGCCATCTATGGAAGTCCGTCATATTCGATTTAGAATGATGTCACATAACCGTACATTGTCATCCAAATCAAACGTGAATGCGAAATATCAGCTCAATCGGTTGGGCATAACGGTTATAAAATTCAGTTGCAAGGTTTGACCCATACATACTAACTAACTAACAAGGCAAGTTAAATAAAAGCTTGTAATAAGATAAATGCTCACTGTGGATACTTGACAACACCAAGTCCCACTAAACGATAATCAATTGGCCTATCGCAAAAAACCTCGTTCATAAGCGGTGAGCGAGTGTTGAGCTTTTTGTCATGACGAACACAGTGTCCAAGCAGCACAGCCTGCTCCTCCGGGACCATTTGTGCTATGTATCCTGTTTTCAACGTGTGCTCCACATTGTTGAATATTTCCGATTTAAACATTCGATGAGTTTCTAGTTCTGAAAATGTATTAACATTGAAATACAATTAATAAAATAAGATATTATTTCTTATAATCAGCCTATAATGTTCCCACTGGTGGGACACAGGCCTCTTCGAGAGGGAGTGGGCTGTGATCTACCACGTGGGCCCCGTGTGGGTTGGTAGATGTCATATGTCTTCGAGTTTTTGGTTCTAAGCTATGCCGGTATCCTCACGATGTTTTCCTTCACCGTTTATAGAGCAGTGGTGATGAAATTATTTACATATAGTTAAGTGCCTGACTGGGAACGAACCTACGACCTACAGCTCGTAAGTCAGCTACCAGCATTTCTCACAGTGGTACCCCACTGTGCCACCACTGCTCATTGCATTATTTAATTAATTGTAATCCAATGTCACAGCTAGTTGCTACATCAGATTATACAATTACCAATTCGATTAAAACTTTTGCGTCCTAACGCCAGCCAAACAATCTGTACGCTCACTCGTAGTAACGTTTCAAACAGTCGTGCGTCCTTGTCCGATAACGATCGACGTTTCTTCACAGGACCCATGTGATGAAATTTCTTCGTCTCGGCTCCTCCTGCATCATAAATTAATTAATATAGGCAAAGCGTTAAAAACTATCATGGTCAGCAATGTTTCAGCAAGGAAACTAAGTTTAAGGGTCGGGTCTAACGGATGGATCGATCGATGGTTAAGCTAGGCTTGCCGTGGTTGGTTTAGATGGGTGACCATCAATTACATATCGAAATTCCTGTGTGCCTCGGAAAGCACGTTAAGCCGTTGGGCCCAGCTGTCATACGTAGATCTTTGACAGTCGTTACCGATAGTCAGAAGCGCAGCAGTCTGACAACCAGCCTTACAAAGGCCATCGTGTTATCCAGTACTTAACTGGGTTGTGCAGGTCGGATAAGCATTCGCTTCATATAATATACTAGTATTCAGTTGCATCCGGTTAGACTGGAAGCCGATCCCAACGTAGTTGGGACAAGACTAGATAGATTGTTGTTGGTCTAATAAGTTTCAGCAATTTACGTACCAATAAGCATTATAGAATATTCTTTAGCAACCAGCAATCGCAGGTCAGCCAAGTCATCACGAAATACATTCTCGATTTGAACACAATACGGTGTTCTCACTTTTGTCTGGAGCTCCATCATGCGCTCTGCCATTTCATCTGCAATCTGGTTAAATTTTTATAAGTGTGTCCAGTCCGTCCTGCCTGTAATGACTTACGGAGCCGAAACGTGGACACTTACAGTACGGTTGGTCCATAAATTCAAGGTCACTCAGCGAGCTATGGAACGAAGTATGCTTGGAGTCTCTCTGAGGGATAGAATCCGGAATGAAGTGATCCGGCACGGAACCAAAGTTGTCGACATGACTCACAGTATAAGCAAGCTGAAGTGACAATGGGCTGGCCATATTAGCCGTAGAACCAATGACCGTTGGGGTAGAAGTGTTCTTGAGTCGAGACCGCGAATCGGCAAACGTAAGGTAGGACGCTCTCAAGCTCGGTGGAGCCACGATCTTCGCAGGGTGACTGATAGCAGCTGGAGGAAAGTTGCCGAGAATCGAACTGAATAGCGTGCAATTGGAGAGGCCTATGTCCAGCTGTGGACTGCTGATGATGATGATGATAAAAAACAATTGTACAATATGTATAGCTGCAGCGATTTATCCATAAATCTATTTTAAACTATTACCTGTAAATAATAACCAAGGCAAAGAATGAGTGCTCTGAGAAATCTCTCTGTAGTTGGCATGTGTAGCAGGTTTATAAGCATTGGACTCAGAATGTTGATAGGTGCAGTATACAACGCTATATCTTTTATGTCCTGAAAGTTTAAATTGTTACTTCATCACTAAATAAACCTACATGATATAGATACCCACACTACATGAGGTAGGTACCATTTAATTTTGTCTCCTGCTTATGTCGTCCTGTCCATACTTTTTAGAGTTCCGTATTAAGCCTCTGCTGTCCGCCCGACAGTCGGTCAGCGAGCTGTATCTCATGAACCGTAATAGTTAGACTTATCAAATGTTCACACAGTGTGTATTTCTATTACCGCTATAACAAACAAACCCAATATATTTATGAAAATATTTTATATGCCCATAAAAATTAAAATTGTTTAAAAAATACAGTGATATCCATGACATAAATACTAGGAACAAACACAAATTTGTTGTACCTACAACAAGGCTCAAGAAAATAAGTGGCTCGTTCAGATGCCAATGTATACGCTTTTATAATAAAGTTCCAAGCCCCGTTCAAGATCGAAGCCTTAATAAATTCAAATCATTCATTAAACGTAAGTTGTGCCAGAAAGCCTTTTATACCGTTATGGATTATATCGAAGACAAAAAGGCTTGGGATTGAGCTGCTTCCAATTATTTACATATTGAATGTTTGTTTTTTTTCTGTTTTGTTGTTGTTTTTTTTTTATATACACTTTACATTGATGAATTTTATATACAGGCTGATTTTTTAAAGACCAGCCAAATTTAAGGATGTGGTACAGACCATCAAACTGAACAACTTTCTCCATGGGACCAACATCGTAATCGCGAATAAAAATTCAGCCGTCCCATACATTTAGGTCGAGTAGGTATTGAAGTTTTCTATGGGACAGTTGATAAAATTTTCGCGATTACGCTATTTGTCCCATGGAGAAAGTTGTTCAGTTTGATGGTCTGTACCACATCCTTAAATTTGGCTGGTCTTTAAAAAATCAGCCTGTATACTATGACATTTGCTTACTTTGTAAAGTATTCTATTATTTTAATTATTGTGAATGTGAAGACTATGTGGATCATTTTATTTATATTATTTTTCTCTTTTTCTCTTCGTTTTTGTCATGGTCTGGCAGTTTGAGTAATTAATGTGGCCTACCCAAATGTCCTTTCTTTGGTACTGTTCGTCGAATCGTTGAGCTCCTTAAGTTTTGAGTTGAGCTGCACGATTTCTGACAAATGCGTGCACTGACTGGACAGGTCCTCTCAATCTGTGACGTTCTTTCCTCAAAAGACCATCTCAGACATCTACCTACATGGTCTTCATATGATCTGACCAAGATTATGTCTGGACTTTAAAAGAGACTGTGACCTCTGAGTTTGTTTCGGCCTTTCTTCTCAGACTAGTCAGAAAGGAAACGCCGACCTCATCTAGTTTTAAAATATGATTGACGAGTAAAAGTGTTTGTACAAACCTACTTACAAAAATAAAATCATTTATCATTTAACAACAAATAATAAAAATAAAATAAAGTTGAAAATTAATTGGGGTCTCCAATCTCCATACAAGAAACGTGTTGCCTTGTGGTACTTTTTGTTTGCTAAGCTAAATAACAACTAACTCTATTACTAAATAGGAAAAAGAAAAGTTAACCTGTAGAGTAATCACGTCCGCTTGTCCTGCTAGCAACTTTCTTTGATAACGACGACGATAGCGGATCTAAAAAATATTGATTACATCAATTTAACCAGCAATGTATATATCAATACACCTGAAAAATGTCGAGTAACTAATGAATATCGTATACTGTTTATTACTTATTACAGGCTAAACTAGCTAAGACTCAACAGTGTTGTCACACTGGACAAAATCCAGCGTAACGTAGACACTGCATAGACATCGCGTAGACGTCTCGTAGACATCGTAAGGATTGGACCTTTAGTTTACTTTTTCCGCTACGGCGGGATACCAAAACATGCTGCGGATATTTGATTATTCAATCTTTCTGTTAGTTTATAACACAACATATCTGGTCATATCATGTTCAGGTACTTGTAACTAAGTGGATAAAAGGATAAAAGCATAGTACCGCATAGTAAGCATAGTACTAGCTAAGTAAGTTCATAAAACCAGGGATGGTACGAATGACATATTTTAGATATTCGCGAACGCGGATGCGAATGTATGGAATGTATATGTGCGAATGAAAATGTGAGTGCGAATGCCAGTGCGAATGCCAGTGCGAATGCCAATGCAAATGCAAGTGCGAGTGCGAATGTGAATGTGAGTGCGAACGCCAGTGTGAATACGAGAGCAAATGCGAATGTGAATGTGAGTGCGAATGCCAATCCGAATGCGAATGTGAGTGCGAATGCCAGTGCGAATGCGAGTGCGAATATTTCGAAAAGACAAAAAAAAACGCATAGCGTTGGTTACAATCATATTTGTTTTATTAAGTTTTTTATCAATGATACATTTATAAGTAAAATTACTAATCAAATTTTAAAAGTGCCAAATTATATTTACAAAACAATAAATTGGCTGCTTTTTCGGGCATGAGGTCATATTTAAGGTTTTCCACCAGACTCGTTTTTCTTTCAAATATGCCTTCAATTGAACTTTGATTTCACACAACACCGTGTCCGCAGGTCCAGATTCTACAAATTAAGTGATGCCCACTACTACTTGTCGCAACATGCATGACACTCGCATTCGCTAAACATTCACACTGTTTGATGTAAATTTAGGCTGCAGCGAGGACAACATCCACAAGTAGGGGTTCGTGGAAGAGTCAAAGCTCCGGTGTGTATGCGGCTTCTCTCTGCATGGCTCACCTCCCATCTTGCACCGCATGCCCTCTCAGTGAACGTTATTCGCGTTGCTGAATTTAGGGCCAACCAAATTTGAGAAACTATATATTTTTGTGTTAATTTTGTCATCATCATAGCGAGTCTAAGAAGAACATCAAATGCGAATGCGAACATTCGTAACATCCCTGCAAAAAATTCACCAAAAATAAATAATAATAGCTGTCACCTGTTCAATTAAATCAACGTCGTCTCTAAACTCTATGGTGCCTGTTGGTGCTTTGGTTTGAATTTGTATATTTTCTACAGGCTTAGGAGGCAAGTCACTGTAAAGATGCACTTCAATATTTATCATTTCATCATTTGCTAAATAGTGGCTACATAATATCAGCTCCACGGGTCGATCTTCAAGATTAAGCAACAACTTGCCGAGGTCCGTCCGTGGGTGACCATCCATTACATACCAAGGCCCCTCCGTGCATCGGAAAGCACGTAAAGTCGTTGGTTCCGGCTGTCATTCGTAGATCGTTGACATTCGTTAAAGGTAGCCAGAGGTCCGAAAGTCTGACAACCAGTTCCCCCTCAATTTTACGGCATTTAACATTCCTCGGCTACTCTCATACAGTTGTTACCGGCCACCTGCGATGATCGTACACATCCTACTCTGACGGCGTTCTCCCCTATGCTTTTCGATCGCAGTTTCCACTCACGAACACGTCGACCGAAACGCTTATCGATTTATCTTCTGAAAATATTAAATCGTCTGCTACACGTTAACAAGTAGGACGTATTCATACCTCATAAACAGTAATGCTTGTGTGCTCTCGTCCCAAACCCAGTGACCATCCTCAAACGCTCCTCCAAAAACTCCTTCATCGTCATCATCTGCCATCTTTTAAGATTAGTTACAAATTTAAATTATTTATAAAGATATACAAATTTAAACAAGATATTATTAGATATTGACAAAATATATGCAAAATATAAAATTATAACAAAGGTGTAGCAAATGTCACTGTCATAAGTTTTGCCGATGTTACAGTCAGACGCGTTACAGTCCTACCCCAATTATTTTACCTCTGAGTTTGCTTCCCTGTCAAAATCACAATGATCTATAGATACGTAGCAATAAGGTTGCTGTTCGGTTGCTGTCATTGACAAGTTTATCAAAATCACAGAGATCTTTATTAACGTTACAATAGGGTTAATATTGGGTTGCTGCTGACAGAGGTAATGTAACTATGGAAGGACCGTATTTATTGGTTTGTCTTCAGTTTTTTTTAAATTAATTTAAGCCAAAGAGATTAGAATAGCATTTACTTAAAAGCCTTGTATTTACTATTTCTTCATTTAACTTTTTAAATAAGGGTTTAAAGGCTTTCGTCTCTCAGTCACCTAATGACTGAATCAAGATCATCCAGAAAGCCATTCTTCTCGATACAGCCATGATACAGTATTGTCAGTCTCGGTGCCTAAGTTTGCAGTAGAGCTGAATAATTTTGTATGTTTTGTCGATCACAGCAGTATTGGCCCAGTGGAAACGACCGCGACTAACAAGTTGTAGGTCATAGGTTTGAACCCTGACCAGCGCTTTACTTTGTGTAAAAAATTTCATCCCCACTGTTCCCAAAACGGTGAAGAAAAATATCGTGAGGAAGCCGGCATGTCTTCTGAACCAAAAATTCGAAGACATGTGACATCTACCAACCCCCACTGGCCCCGCGTGGTGGATTATGGCCCACTCCCTCTCACCGAGAGGGGGCCCGTGTCCCAGCAGTGAGAACATTATAGGCTGATTATGTAATGTAGATCTGTCATAATTAATTCCTGAAATAGGTTCATGCTCTATATTTCAATAACGAAAAATCCAAGTTACCACTACCCCAAAAGTAGCAGTTCCTTAAAAATTTTAGGATTCATCGGCGCGCGACTTATGATCTCCCATATTTCAACTTCTTATTCATGATTATAATTCATGGACAGCTATAACTTGCAAATCGGAATCTCCATCCAGCGTGTTTGTAAGTTTGGCAGAATTTACGATTCACTAGTAAGTTTGCTCTCGGCTTCACTGAATTTAAAGTTATGTTAATGTTACCAGTGCATCCAACTCCGGACCTTAAAACTTATAAAATGCTCCAAGTTATCTCCAATTCGGAATAAAAGCTATTGTGTGTATGTTTTAAACTGAGCAAACTGACGAGTGAGTATTAAAAGCTGTAAGCGCACTAGTATGTGCGGTGTGCACATGTAAATTTAAGCGGTACAGTCAATAGAGTTTGAATATCAGGCCAAACAAACAAAGGGACGGCCGGGTAAGACAGCGTTAAGCTTTCCATTGTGTGAGCGAACTGATTATTGTAAAACAGAAAAACAGCTCACTGAACCTAGGTACGGAAGTTGTGAGAAACTAAATAAGTGCATAGTGCTATTCTACTTATCGGTCCGTGCTCTTTTTCTTTACTTTGCAGAATGGACAATAAAATCACTTAGAACTTCTACCCGCATTTGGATGGAAACTTCGGAAAAACAGAGTGAGTTCCAGACATGTAAAGTGTACCAAATATGTCCAAAAGTTGTGAGTATACAACCTTAGTTGCCATACTTTTTTACTTGAATAAGTATGAAATTTTGAGCATGTATGTCACTTGTGTTAATTCATTGAATTGGCTGCCACACACGATCGCACACAAGGCTGCGATGCGCTGCTTTGATCGTGTGCGCTCTGCCATGTGATCAAATGAGTATCTACTTAGTTTAGCACACGGTTGGGGATTAGTGCGGTAACTAACAGGGAACCATTAAAACATTCAAAGTAAATTCTGTACCTATGTATCGTTTACGCTCCACTTCCTTAAACGTTGACTGTGTAGCTGAAACTGGTATCGAATACCCACAAAGTAACGTACTCAATTATTAAAGTACCTGTACCTATAGAACAACACTGTTCATTAATTGAAAAGTAATAGTGTATAAGAATTTTGTGGCCGTACACTGTTTCTCAAAATATAGGTTATAACCTAGTTTGAGTGGCAGGGTTTTAAAAAATTTAGTACAGATTTTTCATCAAACCAAACTAACTGTATAACTTTCCACCCCCTGATTGTTGCTGTAACTACTCGTATCTGTAATTTTTGATGAATATATTATTACTATAGAGATAGTTCAGTCTGTTAAGTGTTAGTGAATACAGTAAAAACTGTTTGATATGAAACATTCACTTTGTAATAGCCCAGCGGGCACCTGCGGCCCATTGAGTTTTACTGCTCGCTTCGCAAAGCTTTTAGAGGCCCGAAACAAAGTAATTAATACGAGCATAACTAAAGTTACCAAAATGTGAGGGCCGGCTATGTTAATTATTTGCCGTATCTCTAAATTATCTAAAAAGAAAACAATGTAAAATGCTGTTGTATTGTTAAGTCCCTAATTTTTATAAGGAGCTTTAGATAGGAAGGTTTGTGAAGGAAACTATTCGTCCTTTAGCGGATCATCTACTTTCAGATGACTTACAGAAGTCTAGCCAAGCATGAGGCTGCTCTTACACGACACCGTCATACCCATAATGTCCCCACAACTGGGACATAGGCTTTGTCTCTTCGAAATCATTACTTAGCCGTGTCTCGGAAAGCACGTTAAGTCGTTGGTCCCTGCTGTCATTCGTGGATCCTTGACAGTCGTTACGTCGTCAGAAGCCCGAAAGTCTTACAACCAGTCTTAGCAAGGGGTATCAGGTTACCCAGTAACTGGGTTGTGGAGGTCAGATAGGCAGTCGCTTGATGTAAAATATTTTAGTAGTCAGCTGCATCCAGTGAGACTGGAAGCCGACCCCATCATAAAAAGGCTAGGTAGATGATGGTGTAAAACTCACAGCTATGAAGCAATAAACCAGTAGTTTCAGTATTCATATCCAGGTGGAATGTCAGTCCACTAACAGTTAGCGCAACAAACAAAGCGAACGTGTAACTGGTAAACCGAACATATTTCTAACTCGATGAACGTTCTTTCCAATTTCATTTCGCTTGTTTCAATCCCACTGAAATGGAAACTCAACAATAGTTTCATTCATTTATTATGACGTCAAAACAAACTATGGTGTAGGTTCTGAAATATTTTGTACACAGCATTACGCCTGTATTCCCGGATCGGTTCGGCAGGTACACCCACATTTCGCTAGTTATGTTTTTGTCCCATGTAAAAGGGACGAAAAAGACCGAGGGTCTACTCACTACTGAGAAATTCCTGGTGAAATAACCCAAAGGCGCATGCTTAGTGGTCGCGCTTGCGAAGTTAAATCCCTAGACCAGCAAGGCATGTTAGCAAAGATATTTTACGACTTTAAAAGTGGTTTTCATTACATTTTGTACAATTATAAGGTGCAACACCTGAGTCCACAAAAATGCAAAAATAACTCAGACAGAGTTACTTTCGTCTGTTACTTTTTGATGCCTAAACGGCTGAACGGATTTCGATAAGATACACAGATAGACCTAAGGTTTGGACATAAGATACTTTTTATACCAGTAGTACGTTCCCTTGGTACCTATAACTTCCGATCTCATCGCGGGCGAAGCCGCGACCCCAAGCTAGTTTAAAATAAGAGTCAGACACTTTTAAAAGATAAAGCCTACCTATTACATACTTAGTGAAAAAATACTATGGTGAGATACAGTATCTATCTACGTTCACATTTTAAAAACCACCACCGCCGCGCTGTTCTTTTTAAATTGTCATAGTACCTTCAACATTTTCCGCTGATGAACTAGACATTATTTCATCAGAATATCTAGGTTAAAAGCCAGGGAAATTTAATAAAGAGCGAGTCGATTGCATTCGATGAAATCAAAAGCTACTCGGTGTTGATACTGGGATGAAGTATACCCATTCGTCGGGAAGCACGTTTCGAGCGGGTATAATCCTTCCCCGGGAGCGATGTTCAATCTACTCCACAGTCATAAACCGGTGTTCCACGGACGTAAACTGTACTACGTGAGCTCGCAAAGCGGATGGGAAAGACATTGGATGCTAGTGTTGTGTACATCTGTTTTAAAAGTTTCCGATTTGAGTTACGCTTGTAAAACACTATCTGATGCGGTGCAGTTAATTCAGCTCAATTTTATACGTAGCGTGCTCTTTAGATTTTGTTTTCTATTGAATCTAGGTACTTTGTATAAAACCCAGGTAACAGGCCGGTAGGGTTCTGTATTTTGAGTAGCTTACCTATAGAATTTCTCATATAGGTGTTGACTGACGACACATCGTGCGCATCATCCTATGTTCGTATGTAATGGGATTATTATAAACCTTGTAGAAGCTCGGCCAGCGGGGTAATTTCGTCACGCAATAACAGTAGCAATGGCTTTCATTTTGACAGTTCAACAACATTCATTGCGTTATTTACATTGTTGAACGGACAATTTCTCGATTATATGAAGCAATATCCTTCAAAATGTGATAAGCAATAATGGTGCAGGGCTTTTATAATGGTAAGAATCTGAACCATGATTGACAACACCCTAGAATTCAAAATAATCAAATGAGATAATCTAAAGTAAAATAATTAAATGAAAAATATTGTCAATATTTAACAGACAGTCACATTTACCACTCTCTAATAAAACATGTTTATGCTCTTAGTTATAACAGAGCTTTTCGATACTAAGTACCCTCCCGTCTCTTGCAGAACGACTTTATTAGATGCACCCCGTTGCTTCACGATATTTACACTCGATACTAATTATAGTTAGAGCCAGAGCACGCTAAGCCTTCGTCTGGTTGACATAATAAACGCGTAAGAGAAATCCTGGAAAAATCTTACTATGTTAGTCCGCGCGGAACTAGTTGGCCGGGCCTTAGGTATGTGAGCGGTGGGACGGAGGGGCGGGGGCGCACTACGTACGTGCGTTGCAACCCGCCGCCTCACCCCTGCTGTCCCCACCTAAGCGGCCAACTAGTTTCGCGCGGACTATAATATAGCAATTTTTTACAGAAGAGAATGAAACAATAGGCTATTTTCCTAAAAAAATCTAATTAGTCCGTCAGTTAGATTATGAAAAAATATTGAACCCGTATTTTTTCTTTTGTCAATTATATAAGAAATTATGAAGATATCGCCCGTTAAAGTATCGCGTGACGTCACTTGCTTGCGACACTTTTGCAAGCAAGTGACGTCACGACCCCCCACTCCCAAATTTTAACGCGCTTTATCTTTGTCATTTTTTGCTTGATTGACAAAAGAAAAAATACGTGTCCATTATTTTTCTACAATCTAACTGACGGACTAAATATTATTATTTTTTTTTTACCCAAGCAACTACCTACCCAATTAGTGCAGTGCGCGGCCGTTAAGGTGGATGCTCCAAGGTAGCCCGCGAAATTCAGATTTTCTTACGTTTTTTGCAATTTGCTGGTCAGTACTAAGTTGTACGTTGATTAAAATATGTTTCGCGGCCGTAACAAATACATAGGTATGTATTTACAGAATTATAATCATTAAAGTCATCAACACAACTCTCTAAGATCAAGTAATCCTACTGAATGACTATTTCATGAAATCTTGACATTTTAGGATTATGCTAACTTAACAAGTTGTATTGATTATATAATACTGATTCTAATGATTATAATTCTGTAAATACATATTTGTTACGGCCGCGAATCACATTTTAATCATCGTACAACTTAGTACTGACCAGCAAATTGCAAAAAACGTAAGAAAATTTGAATTTCGCGGGCTACCTTGGAGAACCACCTTAATATAAAACATTGAGTTTTGGCAAAACTTTGACCTTGACGAGCGCGGTCTTTATTTGGGACTAGCTTCGGCCTACGACTTCGTTTGCGTGAAAATTCTTGTTTAACATAAATGGAATAGTAAGTTCCTATGACGCTCTGTAATACTGTAGCTTCAGTAGTTCCGAAGATTACCTCCGTATAATATAACGTGCTCTGACCTAAAAGGGGATTCCCGTAAATTTAAGAACGTTTACAGTCTGCGCGCAATCGTCTCGTAATCGTCTAGGTACATTTTTGACTAGTTTTTGACATTGATTGTCGCTGAGATGAGACTGCGACTAGATTTTAACATTTTTTATTTCGGGAATAGGTCTTCTGGTCGAGTTTGCCAAAGAACGATGGAACACAGCATTCTGGTTGTAAAAAGACACGACAGAATTCGGAACACTATGCTGCGTTCCAAAACTGGCATACTGGATGTAGGAAAGAAGGCTGCCGCTAGGATTGGGCGGGTCACATCAGCCGCATGCTATGATACGATGATCGCAAAAGTCTCCACACGATGGGTGCCTGAAGACGGATTCCGAGGCTGGCCCAGAAAGATATGGTGCGATGACCCTGGAAAAATATTATAGTATTAGTATAGAAGAGTTGAAACTCTCACAAGCTTTCGATGTTGCATTCGGCACTTGGCACTGGAAAATAAACAGAGAGAAATCAAGCTCGTCACCACAAGAGGAGAATATTTATCAGAAGACGACGTTTACGAAAAGTTATTATCCAAACTTTTTGGAATCAACAGATTTTTTTTTATATTTAAATTTACGTTGACGTTGACATCAGATTAGGCATCTGATGTCAATGTCAAACGTAAATTTAACAAACATTGATGCGTGGTGCAAGTCTGCCAATAACAAACATTGATGCGTGGTGCAAGTCTGCCAATACCTGTACCAAGATTATTTAATAACATTAGTATGGGTATTTTTTTTTTTATAAAAATAGCTAATGACGAAGATGAAGCTTTTGGAGGCCTGTATGAGGATGGACACTGGGTGTGGGATGACCATACACAAGCATTGGTGTTTGTAAGGTAAATATCTTTTAAAAAGTGTCCACTCCACCGCACGTTTGTGGGAACACTTGATCAAATAAAAAGACATTTAATCAAATTACTCTGAGAATCAGCACTTTTCGAACATCAAAATTAAAAAGACAGTCCCCCAAAACGTCCGCGCTTCACCACTTCCTAGAGCTTTCGCTGGAAAAAGTGGCGCAACAAACTCCCCAGCAGCTTGAACTAAAAAAACCGCTCACAGCTAAAACTCCGGGGCGTAACACCGGGGGAACGCTCGATCGCTAATACCGGAAAGTCCCCGCGTACCACCGGTTGTTAAGACTCGTATTCATCATCAGACGAAGTCGTGTAGCATTGTTGCCAGTTGCCAGCAACATTTTATATTACGGGAGACAATGTTGCGCAATTGTTGCTGCAACTTTATTTCCGATGAATACAGTGTTTTATGGCTACAGCCGTAAGTACTCAAAGAAGCTTGAACGTTGCACGTGCTGTTAAAAAAACCGTTTTTTTTCGGATATTTTGTTAACAAAACCGTTGAAACCGGTTAAATCGGTTTTTTCGGTTTTTTTTTCAATGTTTATAAAAGAAATGAGAAATATGTGGTCTTATCAAAATATGTATTTTTTACGTTTATCTCACTTATTTTTACAATAATGAGCATTTGTTTGGACTGAAATAAGCTACAAAATCAGCACCAAATAACGTGAGAATATATATAATGCATATATTTGTAAGAGCAATGCAGATGTCTTGTATTTGTCTAATACAAGACAAACTCGAAAGGACACGTACGCGTGTTTACACGGAATAAAGTGAAGGCGTGCGTCGATCGCGGCATGAATATTCATAGCAGGCTATACAGCCGTCGCACACCTTATTACACGCAAACTTTGAGGTGCGAAGTGACACTTATGAGTTGTCATTGATGCAAATATCTTCTGAGTCGTTTAGGTAGCTACTATGAGACGTGTAATTATTTCACTCTACGACAAAACTGCATAAATCTGTCTGCAATTTACCGGTGAATGACGTCACTGAAACGTGGTTTATGAAAGTAAGTTAGTATGTTTTCCTAGAGAGCGTTTTTGACACCGTAAAGTCAAACTCCGCTACCAAAAGATTTAAATCGTTAGATTTGCCCTCATCATAGGAACTTGTCACTCGAAAAAGTGTCCATACTGAGAAGAGTGAGCTCACACATGATTTAATAGCGTTTCCATGACAATCAAGTCGTCACTGCGTCATTGTGTCAGAGGCGGCAAAACGAAACAGAAACGCGACTATGTAGGCCAGTCATATCTAACATTAAAAAACTATGTTTTTTTAAAAAACGCTAGTTTAGGACTTATATTGAGAATACCAAAGAACGTGCGAAAATTTCGCGGTTTTTCGTGTGCTGCAAAGTTAGCACAGGTCTTTCGAAGCTGCAAACTTGGATATACGCTACTGGTAGTAGTCCTAACAACATATAAAAAAATCAGAAATAGCCGTAAGTTTGCGATTTTAGCGTTTGTTAGTGTTAGATATGACTGGCCTAGTCATTCTTATAGATATAGATTAAAAATTCAAAATTAAAGTTACACAGGTAAAACAAATTACTATTTTTTACTTTGATAGAATGACCGTAAGGATACAAGTGCATCAAGGGAGTCATCATTTAGAGTATTACGGAATTTATTACACTGACCGAAAAACAAAATGGCGGCAGCGTGGCATAGTAGTGCGACAAGGATCTAAGTTAACGTGGCCGAAATAGGAACTAACGCCGCCTCGCCGTCCTGTCCACGTTTGTCAGTGATCAATTTAATATTTTGTTTGGGAAAATTAAAGTATTATGAAATCAATAACATAGGAGAAACAACCAAAAAATCCAGCTTTGTTATCCTAAAAAACCCGGGTTTCAAATCAGTCGGTTATCCGGGAATCCGGTTTGCCCTAATAGGAACTACCATAGCGGCACACGATGAAACTGGTATAGATTTATGTAGAGAATACCTAAAAGATATTTGAAGATAAAGATCGCCACATGAGAACAATACGACCTTAGGCACACGCAAAATATTTTTATTTACTCCAGTGTATTGTAATCTCACAAAACTTTCATAAATACACACGTATGTAGGTACAGTATCGCTCTGAAAAGAGAGGAGCGCATCTCTTATAGGCTAACTCAGGTGCTGACCGGACATGGTTGCTTCGGTGAGTACCTGAACAAGATTGGGCGTGAGGTCACGGCAAATTGCCACCATTGTGGAAGCGACCTAGACTCTGCACAGCACACGCTCGAGGAGTGCCCTGCGTGGGTCTCTGAGCGGCAGGTTTTGGTCACCAGAATCGGACGAGACCTGTCTCTGCCAGCAGTAGTGAGGGCTATGCTGTCAGAGACAGAAAACTGGATGGAAGTTGCCTCCTTCTATGAGACCGTGATGGTCCAGAAGGAGGCTGCCGAGCGGGATCGTGAGAGAGCCGATCCCACTCGCAGAAGAAGGCGTCGAGCAGGCAACCGCCTCGACGCCTAACACGCCGAAACCCCGCCTGCATCATCTAACAAAGGCGGAAATTTGGGGTCGCGGGCGATTAGAGTGGGGACTCTGTCGGCCCACTGATTGACCTCGGGAAGACGGCGCACAGTGGTCATGTGCTGCCTTGCACACTTGCACAGTCAGGCTTCAGGGAGACCCCTTTACAGTCTCCCCAGAGATGTGCCCTAACAGGTGTTGTACAGAGGGGGCTCCGGATTGGTATTTTGAGAGGTAACGGTGCCCCTTCCATGTGCAGATGGTGACCACCGGGGTGGTTTTAGTGAGTAAAAATCCCACACTCCCTGGTTTTATCCCCAAAGACCAGGCGTCTTTTGAAGGTTGCCCCCCGAAAACAACAAAAAAAAAAAAAAAGTAACAGTATCGCTCAAAACTCCAGTGGCGTGCTAAGGACTACATTGCTATGATTTAGACTTTATGAACATGTTTTTTTTATGTAACGTCACAATGAATGTATTGAGGTTAAAGCCTAAGTGTTCATTTTCTTGACGAAAAGAAGATTGAAACTAAACGTCAATTTAAGATCACTAAATAATTACGGATATATCAATAGGTATGACTAAATATCTAGTTGCACCGTCTAATTATTAAAACCAAAACATCTAAATAGGTTATTTGGGTATATTTGGATATAGGTTATAGGATATTTGGTGAATAGGACAATTGTCCTAGACAAATGTTATTTATGTCAACTCATCAGCTGGGTAAATGTTGCGCACAGTAGGTAGCATGACATCGTCTAATACTTCTACATAAGTAGAACTGTTGGCGCGTAGAGGAATAAAAGCCAGTTCTCCTGGCTCTGCAGCACTCATCCATCCCCACATATTAATTGTAATTCGACCTGAGTCTGTATTAAGGATTACGTTTTTATCACACCAGCGAGTGTTATCCTTGCGCCATAAATGAAGCCTACCCTGTTGACTAGATTTAAATGTATTTTCATCTGAACATATGTAGTATTCCAGCGAAAATCTAAATAATCCTGTGCGAAACATAATCGTTCTTGTTTATGTCTTTCTGTCAAGAAGGGCTTTTTAGCTAGTCTTCTGTGATGCAAGCCTTCAACGTGGAGGGCACGGCGAACAGTTTGCAATGATGTGACGAAAAATACCGCAAACTGTCTACTTGGTGTGAAACCATTTGTTTCATACTCGCTCACCATATGTCGTCGCTGCGCCTCGCTAATAAGCGACGTCCTTCCATTTCGCTGTCGACTAGCAAGGCTACCCTCTTCCTCATATCTCTTGATCCAGCGACTTACAGTACCTATTCCTCTAAAACAAAAAAAAGTGATATTAGGCAGCTATAATAAAATACTAAAGTGACTTCATTTTTATATAATAATATTTATCTAATATAATATTAAAATAATAAAACTCTGCATTTATAAATCCAATAATAAACACTAATTATTTATCTTTTAGACCTCATGATGGATTTAATAAACAATAAAATATTTAGATTTAGATCATAAGTAAAATTTCAAATAAAAGTTTAAGTTACAATTCATAAATATAACACTCACATTCAGTCCGGTTTCATCAGATATTTCTGTTCTAATAAGACCACTTTTATGCAGCGCAATAATAGTCGCCCTCGCCTCAATATGAATATTTGCCTGCATTTTGAGAACAAATACAAAACCGCTATCTATTAAATCACACGTCACTAACCAACAAATACAACCAAACGACAACGTTTATTCCGATCAAGTTAACTATTCATAAACCTCATGTCTACCTCACAGAAATCTAAATTCTTTATTTAGTTTTCTATGATCTACCTTTCTAACTTTACGAAATGTGTGAACAAAGTCAACAAGATAAAGAATAATTATATTTCTGTTCCATTAGGTACTTCCAATCGAGTAAAAACTTATAAAAAGTCGAAGTACTGCGTGAGATTTGAACACACTTCTCACTGATTCACGCATCTATCTGCACGCGCTTAACCGCTAGGTCATCTTGACTCATATTATTATCTCGTTGAAATTATGAACTACAGTCACTTGTTTACGACAATGTGTTTATTTTCTTGAAACTAGAAGGACGTAAGTCAAATTAAACGTCACGCTATTGCTTTATGAGACTGCCTATGGACTTTTGATCGACACTGTACTTACCTATTGTATAATTGCGTAACACACTAGACAGTAGAAATGGCTTTCATTTTGGCAGTTCACCAACATTCATTGCGTTATCTACGTTATTGAGCAGACAAATTTTTTGAACATATGTATGAAGCAATGGATTAGCAATATCTTTCAAAATAATTCAAATTGTGGTTGAAACTGTGTTACGCAATTAGGTTGCAGTTACGAAACCTACATATTCATTTATTGAACAATATTTTTCAGTGATCTGCCTCCGATGAAAGTAGAAGCTATTCAAATACCATCCAAAGCACCGACTGGTACTATCGAGTTCAGAGACGACATTGACTTAATTGAACAGGTTAGAACAGAGCCTTACCTAACGTGTATAAATATTATTATTACTAGCTTCTCCCCCGGGTTCCCTCACGTGGATGTCAGAAATTATCCCATGGGAACATGCTACCGGGACAAAAGTCGGTCCAGCCGTTTCGGAGATCAGGCGGAACAAACACAGAGACAGACAAAAATTAAAAAAAAGATTTTTTGTTATAAGTACCGTATATAATTTCATATGCATTTAGTAAAAAGCTGTTATTTTGATACTAGAAATAGACACTTTATTTATTTATATATAACTAAAGGTATATATTTATTTATTATTTTTAGTCTATTTTGTCCCACTGCAGGACAAAGGCCTCTCTTTCTCCTTTCCACTCGTCACTGTCTTGAGGTAGTGTGGACTTATCCTGTCTGTAGGCGTCAAGCTCGTCTTGCCATCTTCTCCTGCGTCTGCCTCGATGTCTCCGGACGTTTTCTGGGACCCACATAGTGGTAGACTTGGCCCATAATTCGCTCGAAATGCGACAAACGTGTCCGCCCAGTCCCAATTAGCTTGGCTTGGCTGCTTTTTGGGTGACGTCGGCGATCTGTATCTTGGAGCGCAACACTGTTCCTAATACGGTTTGTTTAATAAATATAAACAATCAAATTCACTTTCCTTACCCAATAGTTATTTATCTTCTTAGCTTCGATTCAAGCGACGCTATCAGAGAAAACCGAAACCGGGGCAAGAAGATTTGGTGACCTTACAGGTATGTAGAGAAAGTAGAAGGTCTGAACATTTTTTATGGAAGCTAGCATGGCATAGTGAAATCACCCCATCGCTATTATGAATTTTCTGCAAAGTTGCGGCGCCAAAAGAAAAGCGCCTCTTATAAATATATAGGTATATAACTTATAATACAGGGTGGCAGGGGCGTCGACACGTAGCCTGTTACCATGGATTGAGTACATGATTCGGAACCATCTCGCGTTCAAATTGGTGGTCGGTTATTTTTTTTTTTTGTTTTAAGTATCTGGTCCATATATTTTGACCGCGTAAATTTTCACTTTTCTATCAAGCAAAAGATTTTATTTTTTGATAACCGTCGAAGAATTTCTACGCTAAGACTAGAATCATGTGCTAAATTCATGGTTACAGTTTGCGCGTCGATGTATAAGCCACCCTGTATACGGGCACTTAAACAAATAATAATTATCCTGATGATGCCCTAAAGTGTGACATTAACAAGATACATATACAGAATAATATCCCGACCGATTTCAGCAACGGGTGGCTATGCCACTAAGTGCGTTTGTCCACCGCAGCTGTCACCGGAACGTCAACGAGTTCTATGGCCACGTGTCTGACGTCCGGCACCCGAGCGCCATCATCCTGGTCGCCGAAATTTCGAGCCGTTCGGCGCGATCGCAAGAACTCGGCCGGAGATTGTGACGACCCGATGTGCAGGCCATACAAATCACGTTTGATCGTGTCCACAGTGTGCCGCATGCCGACGCTACGGTGCCGTACACCCTATTATTGTTTTGTGTGTTATAATAATTATAACATACCAAACCGACGAGTTCGGTCCCAGTGCACGATGGCGTCACTGAAACAATGTATCCCGGTGACGACTGTGGTGGATAAACGCAAATGTTGTTTGTTTTTTTAAATATTAAATATTCACAGATTTTTTTTAATATACACACATCAACACCGTCTAGGGATATTTTGTATAAAGTTCTTAAATTCAAAAAATACTGGCCAGTTTTGAATTCTTTTGAAGAAAGCTTATTTTGTAAACCTTTTTGAACGATTCTAAATTTAAATTTGAAAAAATAAATTAAAAACAAAAGATTTACGCGGCATAATGGTAGCGAACTCCGAAGGTTTCATTTACCTACAGTAGTTTTTGGCTATTTTTTTGTGTCAAATTTAAGTTTTATAACAAGTTATCGGTTAATTTCGAATTAATGTTATTGTGTGCATCATGCAGCGGCGCCATTTAACGAGAGAGGAAATGTTAAGGGCAGTAGGCATGCTCCAAGCTGGGGCTACTCAACGGAGTATTGCTGAGGAGATTGGAACAAGACAAAACGTGATATCAAGGTTATGGTCACGTTATCGTGCTTCTGGTGATGTGGCTGAAAGACACCCAAGCGAGAAGCGCATAACCACACAACGACAAGACCAAGTTTTGCAAGTTGCCGCAAGAAGACAACCAAATGTTACGGCCATGCAGTTGGTTCAGAGGCTCCAGTCAGAGCACCAGTTGCTTGTGAGTGACCAAACTGTAAGGAGAAGGCTGCATGAAGCTAACCTTCATGTTCGCAGACCGCTTCGTACTCCAGCACTACGCCGAGGAAATCGTGGACGACGACTAGAGTGGGCTCGTGAACATTTGCACTGGAAAGATAACCAGTGGTCTGTAGTGCTGTTTACCGATGAGTCCCGGTTCAGTTTCCATCCCGATACACTTAGAGTACGTGTTTGGCGAGTTCCTGGTCGTGAGAGCCGTCTACAACATCCTCAGGAAGTCCATTTATACCACGGCGGGACAATTATGGTTTGGGCGGGAATTCGTGTTGGTGGAAGAACAGACCTCGTTTGGATCAGAAACACCATGACGGCTGAAAAATACCGTAACGAGGTGCTAGTACCAATAATCTACCCCCATCGAATACAAATGGGCCAAGAATTCACGCTCATGCACGATAACGCCCGTCCGCACACAGCGAGAGTGGTGACGAGCTGGTTACAGGAGCACGACGTATCGGTCTTAGGCTGGCCCGCTCAATCGCCTGACCTAAACACCATAGAACACGCGTGGGACATGCTCCAAAGAAGGGCTTTGAGGAATTTCCCTGCAAACATTGCGACGGAAGAGCCACTTTTTTTGCATCTTACCCGGACCTGGGACAATATACCGCAGCAAGACTTGGATAACTAATCCAAAGCATGAAAAAACATTGCAAGACCGTTATTAACGTCATGGGCGGTTTTACTGACTACTGATTTTTCACATAACTGTTAAAAACAGGTTAATTTTTCCTTATTTTTCACTTTTTCTTGAGAAACACATTTATTGTTAGTTTTACCATTATTTCCCATTTTTTCTTTAATTGAATAAAAATTTGTTTGAGTGTAGTCTGATAAATGGGCTTTATAAACATATATGCATGTTGTATGTTATTTTTAATAAATTTTGAGTAAATTGAGTAAATCCAAAATATCCCTAGACAGTGTTGATGTGTGTACATATTAACTTTTAGGATGTTAAAGATATAGCAATTTATACTGCACGCATCGGCATACTAAGTCCAATGCTAATTGATATGCTACACCTACCAACCACGGAAAGATTTCTTAGAGCACTCATATATTCTTGTGCTTACTACTTACAGGTACCAACTAATGTTACATATTATAATTCACGTGTGTATTCTCCAAAGGGAAAAGAGTACCTACCCATATTTCGCCAGCTAAGTTTAGTCCCATTAAAATAATATAGGTACCCACTTCTTCTTCTAAGCGTGTCTATAGCAATTAAAATGGACTCTGCCCAGAATTCGCCCACTTGTTTGGCGCCATCACGAGTTTGGTACCCACTTAAAAGAGGGTATAATGAATGCATTCAACCGGGCACAAATTCAGAAACCAGCGACTACGTTTATTGGGTACTATAGCTGCATCCCGTGGTTTCAACTGCATGGAGATTCTCACGGAAACCGTGCATTTTCCGGGCATAAAAAGAAAAATTCGTGATTCGGAAATAATGGAGCTTTCTATCAGTGAAATGTTTTGTACGTTCAATAGGTAGATCCAGAGTTTAATGTTCACATAAATTGAGAAAAAGTATGGAATAGCTGCTTTTTCTGTCGCGATTTCTGGTTTGGTCCTATAGTAAACACCCTAGTAAGTCCTTATATGGTATTTGTTGGATCACGTCGGGGTCATCAATGTTGGAACCTTTGATATCGTGGTTGGAGAAACGCCCAGTGTGAAATAAAATGCCCAGTGTCCGGTATAAAGTCTATTGAAATTTATTTTAATGAACATTTAACCCTATATAATAAATCATTATTTCGAGATGCTATGAAGATTGCCAATTAAATTGGTTTTAAATACGTTTGGATCAAGAATGGGACAGTGCTTGTGCGGGAGCGGGATGGATTGTCAGCAATAGCAATTGCTAAATGTTATTTTTATCTCTTGCCTACTTGCTTAAATTCAAAAAAAGCTTGGTTTTTATTCTCGGTTTTCTATGTTACATGCGACTGAATTGTTTTGTGCAATTCACACATTTGAGTATAATATTGGAAACTACCTTGAAATACAACAAGATAGACTGTTGCAAACTTATACTAATTTGTAATTTTAGCTTATCTGTAACTTATCATATAATTACTGTAGAGATCGGGTTTAAATATTATCTACTTGGTGGTAAGCGTTACATAATACAGATTTATTATATGTATTACTGTTATTAATGGCTACTAACAATAGTTTTACTATCAGAATTGTAGAGGTACTCGTACAAAGTTGCAAACGCTCTATATGAACATATTGAGTAACTCTTAGGACGTTATTATTCTGACCGAAACTTGGCTCATTCATGATATCCGTGATAGTGAATTTATTGATGATCGTTATGTTATCTATAGATGTGACCGTGACCGGTCGCGACGAACAAAAAAAGATGGAGGTGGTGTTCTGATTGCTGTGCTTCGTGAATTGCGTGCGACAATATTAACTACTCGATTATTTAACTCTGAAATTGAACAAGTATTGGTACAGATACCTGCCACCCAGCAGCACACACGTCATATCATTGGTGTCGTGTATATGTATACCTCCAGCGTCTAGTGCAGAGGTACATATATGTGCGATACTTAGACATGCTGCAAGGCTTAGCTAATAATCCCAATTGCATTTCATATAATTTTTTTGTGATTATAACTTACCTGATTGATGATTTTTTTTATGAAACCATATACATATAGAGTTATCAGGTCACATTTTCCATTAACTTATACTAAAACCTCAAAATTTCCGATCTGGTTTACACCCTCTCTAATAGGTAATAGGTAATACGGGCTGGTGTCCGCAACTCCACGACAATGCGCGTATTTTGCGTACGGTACACCCTCTCTAATAAAAATATTTAAAAATAAAGAACATGCATAGATTAAGTGGAAGAATTATGATAATCACTCTGATTATGTGCATTTCTCAAATTATCGCAAATTATTCCGTAGTGAGACCGCTAAATGTTATAAGAGATATATGACATCAGTCGAAGACAGTATTAGTACTAACATGTTTGCTAACATGTTTTACAAAAATGCTTCTTCTGATGACCCCGGGGAAATATGCAATTTGTTTTCAACTTTCTTTTGCTCGGTATATGGGCCCTCTACCTTTGTCCCAGGCCAATAGCAACCGTCTGATTGCTATGAAGATAATTCGCCATGTATCTCGGACATTTATTTGCCAAAGGAATCAATACGTACAGCACTGAAGTCGCTGAATTCTTCTAAAGGAGCTGGACCCGATGGCATACTACCTTCCTTTTTCATAAGAACATCTGATCAATTGTCTTCCGCATTACATGTAATTTTTAATAAATGTTTGAAGGAAGGGGTTTTTTCCTACTGTTTGGAAACGAGCCTCTATCACCCCTGTGTATGTACAAGAGTGGCGATAAAAATTATGTCGAGAATTACCGTCCCATTTCTATTATCTCCACTTTGTCGAAGGTTTTTGAACGACTTGTTCACAGTACGCTATATCCTCATATCCGTCATCTTATCATACCCGAACTACATGGCTTCGTCAAACGTCGCTCTACCACCACTAACCTCATGACTTTTGTGAACTATCTCTTTGAAAATATGGACCGCCGGCTACAGGTTGATACTGTTTACACAGATTTTCAGAAGGCCTTTGACAAGGTGGATCACACCCTGCTTATAGAAAAAATTGCCTATAATGGTATACGGGATTATTTACTGAGATGGTTTGCTTCATATATTCTCAATTGTCAATAATGAGCATGAATCTGACTCTATAGTTAATAAATAAAAATAATAATAAAGATATGCTGGAAAAGATTTCTTGTAAAATAAGCATCACCTCTGTACCTATTTTTTCTGTTCTGTTTTTCATTGTCTGTTTATATATGTGTGTACATAAATGGTAAAATAAAAATAAATAAATAAATCCGGGGTTCCTCAGGGATCAATATTAGGACCTTTTCTTTTTACATTACATTAAATATTGTTTTGTCAACTCACATTTCTTGATGTATGCGGACGATATGAAAAATAACACCTGTAAAAATATTCGTGACTGCTATTATTTACAACAGGACCTTGATAGACTTTATGAATACTGCCTCAAAAATAAACTCTTTCTTAGTCTTCCTAAATGTTACACAATTTCATTTACCAAAAATATAAAATTCAATAAATAATATGAGTCTTAATGAAGTTCAATCTGTCCGAGATTTAGGTATTATCCTTGACTCTCGTCTGCATTTTGATGCTCATATTGACAATATAGTTATAAAGGCCTTTCAGATGTATGGACTAGTGATGAGATCTTCAATTGACTTTGTGCGACCCTCTACATTCTTAATATTATATAAAAGCCTGATTCGGCCGCAATTAGAATACGCCGTCCAAATTTGGGATCCTTGATATGATAAGTACAAAGATAGGCTAGAAATTGTTCAGAAAAAGTATCTACGTACATACTATGAATTATAAATGTTATCGCCCTAAAGTCTCCTATGAACAATTGCGGATGCGTTATAATGTACTTAGCTTGGAATCGAGACGATTACTTCTGGGTGTAATAATGCTGCATGGTATTTGTAATAATAGTTTCGACTGCATTCCTTTATCCAATAGTCTCCATTATATAGTACCTAGATCTGTCATGCTTCGTGGGGTGCGTGCGCCTCGACTATTCCACACAAACTCGTGCAGGACTAACGCTGGCGTGAGCGTGCCTCTTCGTCGCCTCGTTGATGCGTATAACGCTCACTTTATGAAGCTCGACATGTTTGCTCTTTCCAAACATCGTATCAAGGCGAGAGCAATAGAGTTACTAATTTCCTAAGTGAAATCTTTCTATTTTTTTTATTTCTCTTCTTAACAGTCTTTTATGATGCACTGTGTCTGTTTTTTTTTAACTTCTTTTTTGTGAATTCGTGGACAATGGTGTGGGTTACTTGTGTAGTAACACAAATATAGAATAGATTATGTATAACTGTATTCTAAGTATTGTGCTAATTTAAGAATTTTTAGTTAAGCTTGGCATGTAACTGTTTTTTGTCCCTAACAAATAAAATAAAATTAAATTGAATATTATTAGCACAGTGACGTTTCTTACATAATCTATTTAGAACACAAGTTGTTGCTACAGCGCTGGGAAAACGACTGGCCGCTAAACTATGTGCGGGACATTACATTATGCCTCGCCAGCATTATTGTTACCTATATGTACTCGTAGTTCCTACAGTATAATAATGTTACGAGCTTCGGGTTCGTGACAATAAAAACTGCCGATAAAAATTACCAAAAGTTACACTTTAATTAATCAACTCTAATAACAACTCAAACACACTAATTAGAAAACACAATCGCTCTTAAGTCGCGCTTGAAGATCGCTTTCGATGTATTCGCTTCTATCGCAGAACCAAGTCTGATTAGTCGCGGCTAGTCCCGGCCTTATATAGATAATTCCAGAACCTTCTATTGTAGACACATCTAGAATGTTCGAGTACATACCGGCCCCGACTGACCAGAAGTCGTTAGTTCTAGTAAGTTCAGCCAATCGATAATAGATGGCGCTAGTGACTCTATTAATTCTGCTACTAGAAACTAGATGGCGCTAGTGGTAACTAATGTCACCATGCATCAGGCATTAATTGTGGCGCGCAACACTGCCCCCTCCTAAGACATGCTCGTCCCGAGCATTATCGGCTCCATAATAACGCGCCAATCGATCCACATGGACAATCTTAGGAGTACCTCTTGCACCTTTCTGTATCCGGTAGGTTACGTCATTGATCTTTGTCACAATCCGGTACGGTCCATCCCATTTAGCTTGAAGCTTAGGAGATTTCCCCTTGCTGCGGACTGGATTGTGCAACCACACTAGTGAACCTTCGTCGAACCCTTTACTGTTCATTTTGCGGTCATAACGCGTTTTCATCTTTTCAGACATTTGCTGACCCGATTATCTGACGTGCTCATAAATGTCATTCATTTTGTTCCGCAAGTTATTCGCATAATCGGTTATACTGCGTGGGGCATCAGGTGGTATTCCGGTGATCAGGTCTGCAGGCAGCCGTAATTCTCTTCCAAAGTTTGCGAAAACTGGTGTCACCGATGTACTTTCGTGAACAGCGCTTCTATATGACAACAAAAACGGTTGTATGTGCTTGTCCCAATCTCGTTGCCGATTTTCCACAACTTTTGCTAGGTACCTCTCCAATGTCTGATTAAATCGTTCCACCATTCCATCCTTCCTCCATCCTTCCATCCTTCCCTTCGCCCGTCACCTTGCTTGTGAGCGCACGTGTGTTTGGTTATCGCGTAAATTCTTAATTAGTGTACATAACACTTTAACCCATAACGTTAAAGCTAGAACGGTCAATCCTGCGTGAACATAATAAATATATTTTAATATTTTTGACCGACCGCTACACTGGTCGTGCGCCGTTGTCCTGACTCACCGTCAAGCCACGCCTACTCGAGGGAGCAGGACAGTCTCCATAATTGCCATCCCGCTTACTCCTTCGTGCCTCAGACCGTGTACATCGCTTTGTGTCTCCGCGCTTATCGTCTTGTTCCGGTTTTGTGCGCTTGGTCAAACTTACAAGTTTTTGAAGATGCCTTTAAATCGTACGCCGCCGCCAACCTCCCCACTGCCGCAAATCCCGGACATAAACAAGGAGGAAGCTGCTCAAAGCGAATGCTCTACTGCTGTGGGCATTCAACATTATGATTCAGCGCCTGATTTACGTTCAATGTTAGATAATATAACGGAAAGAAAAAAAGAGAAAGATCGATGAAAACGATACCTGTAACACTGACGTCATTAAGGAGATGTTTGCGCTATTTTCAAAGGATCAGGCGGCTAGGTTTGAAGAGCTACAATCATCTATAAATAGCTTAAAAGAACAAAATAGCAAATTGACATTAAGTGTGGAGCTTATGTCAAATAAGTACGATGAGTTCCTATCTAGAATCACCCAGCTTGAGTCTGAGAGTCGAGTTGACAAAAAAACCATCGAAGCTCTTGAAGACAAAATCGAATTTCTGGAGCGCAAGTCACGATCAACAGGAATAGAAATTCGCAACGTGCCGAAAAAGGCTGGTGAAACTAAGCTGGACTTATGTACCATACTTGAACAAGTTGGACAAACTATTAATGCTCAGGTTGACCGAAATTGTGTAAAGGACATCTACAGGATAAAGTCGAAAGACTTATCTAACCCTATCATTGTTGAACTAACAACAGTATTACACAAAGAAAAAATTCTTGATAGCATTAAAAAATACAACAAGTCCAAAAAACCGGGTGAAAAACTCAATACGTCCAACTTTGACTTTCATGGCCCAGTCAAACCTGTCTACATAGCGGATCATCTCACTACGAAGACTCAGAAACTATTTTACTTGGCTAGAATGTTTCAGCAACAGCACAATTACGCCTTTTGCTGGACATCGCATGGTGTTGTTTATTTAAGAGAAAAAGAAAAGGACATACACATCAGAATTACATCTGAAAAGGATATCGAAGTCCTAAGAAAGGCGAATTGACTAGTTTTTGTTATGGTAAATATTTTTCTAGTTTTAATAATGTACTCTCTTATTTTTGTGTTATTTTTTTATCTTCAATTTCAACACATCTCTTTACTACGTTGCATGCAATTAGAATATTATAATATAAGCACACGTCCAACACTTTTCACTTTAAATCACGTATCAAATGTGGATTCTCTTTTTGAGAATTTAACAATTCCAGCCTTTACATTTATTAGAGTTCCATTTGTTAAGGTATTGTTATTCAACTTTCTCGATAATTCTTCCGCTAATAACATTTTATTGGTTTACATATGTACAATTTATAAATTCCTATATTTACTAGACATCTATCGACTTGCTCACTTATTTACTTTCCGTCCCAATGGCTGAATTTGATAATATCTCAAACAATATTGATGAATTTGTGGTCTCTGAATCATTCGAGTGTGAAGTGGACGACTGCAACAAAATATTCCCATCACAGCCATCCTTGTCAGTTATTACTCAAAATGTGCGTAGTCTAAATTGTAACTTCACGGGTCTCCAGACTTTATTAACCAGACTCAAGATTGAATGTGATGTACTCATTCTGACTGAGTGCTGGCTTAACTGTGTATCTTCTATCCCTTTAATAAGTGGTTATTGTTCATTTTGCGCAACAGTGAACCCTCTTCAAAACGATGGCGTTGTGGTGTATGTGAAGGAAGAACTTAGCTTTTGTATTGAGGAACCTAAATTACAAAATTGTAATTGCCTGCTGATTAAAATAGGTATTAAGGATATAGCAGTACTGGCTGTTTATCGGTCGCCCTCGTACACTAACATTGATCCTTTTTTGACGTCTCTCGATGAAACTCTAAAGAATCTGACTGGTTTTAACAGCGTCATAATTATGGGTGATATAAACATAGATATAATTACTGAGAATCTAAGCTCTTCTTCTTCTCAATATCTCACTCTTACAGCCTACCACGGTCTATTGCCGGCACATTATTGCATAACCCGGGACGCTAGCGGAACCTGTTTAGATCACGTGCTTTTGAAAACCAGGCATCCCTCTACCACCATTATTCCTCAATCCACTATTACTGATCACAAATCCGTCATATTTTGTTTGAAAAAGCAACAATATCGTAAATATGCTGTTTTAACGCGCACCAAAATAGATCAAGAGGGTTTAACTAGCGACATAAACGGAATTAACTTTGACCCGATTTATAAAACTCATGACTGTAATATTGCAATGAGCTATGTCATTCACGAATTAAAGAATGCTCTAAGTACTAATTCAGAAACCACTATACTTCCAAGTCGCAAAAGAATCATAAAACCTTGGATTACACAAGGCCTGTTGCGCTGCATGCGCAACAGGGATAAACTACACCAAAAGGCTAAATCGTCTCCAGATAACCCTATCATTAATAGTACATATGTTCGCTATAGGAATTTTTGTAACAAGATATTAAGAAAAGTTAAACGTAACTATGACAGAGAACTCGTTCAAAAGGCTGGTAAAGACAGCAAAAAGTTGTGGGACACAATAAAAAAAGTCACAAATACCACTAAAGACGTGAACTATCCTAAGGAATTGCTCACTCTAGGGGACTCTCCGCAGAGCTCTGTAAATAATATAAATAATTATTTCTCCAATGTTGGCAAATCGTTGGCGGAACAAATAACACCGGTACAACCAATAGCAACTATAGATTCTCTTGGACATAACCTCGATTCGGCAGTTCTTTTTGACACCGATGAAGATGAAGTTGCTGGTATAATAATTACGCTTAAAAATCAGTGTTCCGTTGGTTGGGATGATCTGCCGAATCAGTTATTAAAAGATCATAGAACCATTCTTGTGCCACACTTAACCTATATTTTTAACATGTGTCTTGAAAATGGTATCTTTCCCAAAGACCTAAAAAAATCCCAGATCCGTCCAATTCACAAGAGTGGGGCCAGAGACCGTATCGAAAACTATAGGCCTATCTCAATACTCCCATCACTGTCTAAAATTCTGGAAAAAATTATAAATACACGCCTAGTAAACTATCTTGAAAACAAAAACATTATATCTGAACATCAGTTTGGTTTTCGCCGTGGTAAATCTACTGATCACGCTGTCAGCAATTTAACTAACTTTATAACCACAAACCTAGATAAAGGTAATAAATGTATCTCTATATTTTTAGATCTAGCAAAGGCTTTCGATACGGTTTCTGTTCCACTCCTCATTAAAAAACTAGAAAAAATTGGTATAAGGGGGACACAGCTTGCCCTTTTAATTGACTATTTATCTGACAGGACTCAATGTGTTAGGGTAGGTAATTACACTAGTTCTGATCTTCCGGTAACTTACGGCGTGCCGCAGGGTAGCATTCTTGGGCCGACTCTCTTTCTCGTTTATATAAACGATCTCCTTTGTCTGAACTCTTTTCAGGGTAAAATAATTTCTTACGCAGATGACACTGCACTCATTTTTGCCGCAAAAACCTGGTCTTAAACTTTTCAGCTCGCCCAAACTGGCTTTAATTTAGTAAAGAGATGGCTGCATGATAATGTTCTTACGTTAAACATCGACAAAACAAAATACCTCACTTTTTCGATACGTGCTGCTTCCCATGTGAAGCAAAACTTGATCGCACATGACTGTTGCCTTGATGCTCCAGTTGATCTGAGAAGTTCATGTGATATATTAGAGCGATCAAAATCAGTTAAATATTTGGGTGTTATAATCGACGAAAATTTTAGCTTCAAAGCACATATTCAAGTGTTGAGCAAAAGGATATGAAAACTTATCTACGTTTTCAAAACGCTAAGATATATAGTTACCCCAGTAACCCTAAAGCAAATTTACTATGCGCTCTGTCAGTCTCTGGTTACATACTGCATATCTTCGTGGGGTGGGGCTACCAAAACAACACTAAAACAGCTTGAGGTCTCCCAAAGATCCATACTTAAACTATGTACTTTTAAACCTTTTCGCTACCCAACTTCACTTCTTTATGAGTACTGTGAGGTCTTGACTGTGCGCCAACTATTTTTCTTAAGTATTGTATCAAAACAGCATTCTAATTTAGAGTACAGTCCGAGCCTATTAGCTAGGCGAAGAGGTTTACCGGTTTGTAAGTCATTGTTGCAGGCAAAAACAGCATTTATTCGAAGATTCTACCCCTTTTTAGGCCCTTATATCTATAATAAAATTAATAAAAGTATTGAAATATATTCAATGAATAAATCATCCTTGAAAAAATCGGTATTTCAGTGGCTCTGGAAGCTGTCATATGATGAAACGGAAAACCTCTTGACAATCCTACAGTAGTGATGCAATAATTATGGTTACAACATACTAGTCTATTATGTAAAGGCTTGAACTTAATTGTGGAATCTACTAGATGAACTAAGCTCATATTCTACACACCCTCTCACATACATACACTCACCCTTTCCACCATACACACACAGAGGACCGTTAACACTTTAAGTTTCTGTTTATTAGTTTTAAATTGCTATCTTAAGCATATTTTTGTTTAAACTGTTTCTTTTGCATGTACCTCACATGGTCATCCTTTACTTGAGGGCTTGAGGCGCTGCTTGCTGAAACACAGGCTATAAACCTAGTTCGGCAGCAGATGCTAATAGTGAGACACAATTGTTTGTTTAGGGCTACCATGTAATAGGTCTATAGCATATAAGCAAATTGTGTAAACCTGTTTCAATTTCTTGTTCAATAAATATTATTATTATTATTATCCGATTGTGGGTGGTAAGAAGTTGTTCTTGTTTTATGAGTACCCATAACTCGACAAGTTTCCTGGAATATTTGGGACTCAAAATTCCTTCCTTGATCACTGTGAATCTCTAAAGGTACTCCAAACCGACAGAAGACTTCATAAACTAATTTATCTGCAACTGTCGAAGCTTCTTGATTTGGAATGGCGAAGACTTCGGGCCACTTAGTGAAGTAATCCATCACAACCATGAAATACTTGTTACCACTTTCACTTTCCGGAAACGGCCCCGCAACGTCAAGGGCTATCCTCTCCCATGGTGCGCCAACATTGTACAATTTCAATGCACCTCTACTACGAGTCTGAGGTCCCTTTACAGCTGCACAACTTGTACATTTGCGACACCAGTCCTCGACATCATCCCGACAGTGGACCCAGTAAAACCGTTCTCGTATCTTCAGTAGAGTCCGTTTTACTCCCAGATGACCTCCTGAACAACCATTATGGTACAGCTGTAGAACATCCGGTACTTGAGCTTTAGGGACAACCATTTGCAAATGACAGCTGTCTCCCCGAGCATTTTCCCATTTACGGCACAGGACTCCATCCTGAATCACCAAGCTGTCCCATTGGGCCCAATAGCTTTTCGTGATCGAACTCATTGCTGAGACGTCGCTCCACCTGGGCTTAGGAGCTCTGGCCTTCATCCACTCGAGAATCGGCTTGATGTCCGAATCTTCCTGCTGTGCACGTTGTAGGCTTTCCTTCCACTCGTTGCTGAGGTCTGTCTTGAGCATCCTCACAGGTACGAATTCTTTACTTTCTTGCCTAGTACAAACCAGTGTGCCTTTTTTCATAATCTGGTCCTGATCACAAAGATTCGGCACACGTACCCCTGAGATGTCGGTGGCTCTTACCAAAGTTCGTCCCACTTTCCATGGAAGGTTATTGTCTACCCTTTCTGCAGTTCGCTTAGGGCAACTGGATCGAAGGTGGCCCCTTTCCCCACAGCCGTAGCACCTAGGGCTGTATCCTTTATTGCGGTCGCGAACTGTAGCCGCTGCAACTTCCCTAACGCGATGGGAACGATGATCCTGCCGCACAGCTTCCACCTCCAGTGCATGGGCCAAGGCGTCTTTAAGCGTCCCGTGGTGCCCGAGCCTCACAGCAGCTCTAACTTCAAGGTCGCGGATGCCGTCGATGAATGCCTGCACCAGGTTCCCATCAATGAGCGCAGGTACGGACTGGTAAGCTTTACGCACCAGCTTCTCCACTTCAAGGGCCCACTGCTGCAGGTTTTCATTACTGCGTTGCACGCGATCCTTGAGCTGCGCACGAAACACGTGTTCCAGGTGAGCGTCGCCATACCGAGCCTCCAATGCCTCAAGGAGCTGCTCGTAAGTCACTTCCTTACCGAGAGCTTCCAGAACAGTTAAGGCCTGGTCGCGCAGGCCTAGGGTGAGGGCAGTCATGGCCTGACTGTTATTCCAACCGTTCGCCTTCATGACAGCCGCAAACTGGATTTTGTAGGCTGACCAGGAAGAAGTTCCGTCGAACGGTGGCACTTTGAATCCACGTAGCGAAGGTGTTGTAGCTACGGGAGCTGCGATTCCATCTCCAAGTTTAAGGTAATCCAGCGTTTTCTTTACGTCAGCCATCATGGTTTTCTTCACGTCAGCCACCACGGTGTCAACCCGATTATACACTTGGTCGATCCGGATTTCGGCTTCCGACAGGCGGTTGTCATGTTGAGCAACCTTATCCTTCACCTCCTTCATGTCTTTCCCGAAGGTAGCGTGAAGGTCCTTCATAAGGAGCATCTGCTCTTCCTGGCGGCGCGCTTGCTCCTCCTTATCACGTTGGAGCTGTTCTTCCAACCGACGAGCCTGTTCCTCTTGTCGGCGGGACTGCTCCTGCAGCATCATCATCAGGGCAGCAAAGTCTGGTGCTGCTGATGCTGGGGCTGCTGCGGACGGGTCGGCCTCCGTGGTTGGTATTTGGCCCTCCGACCTCTGCGACATAGCTCCACCAAAACATCTCTGGTCCGTCTCATGTTGGCGGTGACTCCGGGTACGGATACCCTCCGTGTCGTCTTTAGGTAAAATCGGCATGATTTTAATCCTTGCTTCTGACACCAATTGTTACGAGCTTCGGGTTCGTGACAATAAAAACTGCCGATAAAAATTACCAAAAGTTACACTTTAATTAATCAACTCTAATAACAACTCAAACACACTAATTATAAAACACAATCGCTCTTAAGTCGCGCTTGAAGATCGCTTTCGATGTATTCGCTTCTATCGCAGAACCAAGTCTGATTAGTCGCTTTTTTTTTTTTTTTTTTATATATGGCATCTCGTAGTTGACCTTGAGAGGTCGTGACTACTTAACCGGACTATCCTGTGGTTGCCTTAAGAAATCTTAAAGCCTCCAGCCAGGGCTAAAACTAATTAAAACTAGGCGACTGCACGCTAAGGGCACCCCCTGTGGGGTACGAACCTCGGCTTAGGGCGTCGCTGGGAGAGGGCAGCAAAGGGACAGGCTGGATCGAATTTATATTTTTAGTGCTTTGATGAGCACGGCGTTTCCTAAGACTATCTCTGAGAAGAAAGGCCGAAACAAACTCAGAGGTTACGGTCGTCGTGAATTTACAATGAATAGCTCAGCTGCAACGCGAGCTGGCTCTTCATCAACAATGAAGGGTCGGGCTGGTGGTGAATTTACTTGGGGACGTCGCGATGGACCCCGGCGGCGGGGTCGGAATGACGGTTTTTTGTTTTTGTGAGCTGTGCTGGTTGCCCTATCGCTCTCCTGGAGGAGTGTTATGGGGTCATCGGGGTCACCGAGTACATGCCTTGGACGGCGAAGCTTACTGATGTTGGAGGGGGTGTATTTTGCGGCCGCGACAACCAGAGGGTTGCGGTGCTTGGCGGCTGTGTCAAAGAACCGCTTGGAGAGGCGTTTCATGAACTGCTGGATGGTGGGGATCTTGAGATCAATATGGACTGATTAGTCGCGGCTAGTCCCGGCCTTATATAGTGCCGCAGATAATTCCAGAACCTTCTATTGTAGACACATCTAGAATGTTCGAGTACATACCGGCCCCGACTGACCAGGAGTCCTTAGTTCTAGTAAGTTCAGCCAATCGATAATAGATGGCGCTAGTGACTCTATTAATTCTGCTACTAGACACTAGATGGCGCTAGTGGTAACTAATGTCACCATGCATCAGGCATTAATTGGGGCGCGCAACAATAATAAAGAGTATTCTATTCTAAAAGTGGTTCATAATTATTATAAGTACCCTTTTCAGGTTTCGATTATACAAAAACTAAGCTTGTAGATAGATATACAATTATTATAATCATGTCTCATTGGAAATGTGTTGAAAACCAGTGTTACCTTTTTAGGTAGCAGATGAAATGGCCGTCCGCATGTTAGAGCGCGACAGAAAAATAAGAACCAATAACTGCGAAATTTTGGAAAACAAGTTCAGAAGTAACTTGTGTGATCTAAGAGTTTTAGTAGCTAAGGAATATTGTGTATTGCTTATTGGTGAGTGGCTACTAAACAACTTCACATTTTAGTGACAATTCATTTAATTTCGCACCTGGACATGAGCTGCCTTGGCTTACTTGGAAGTCTTTAAATAGACTTTGGACTCCGGGAGATCGAAGCAAAGAAAACCTGCTCAGGTGAAGATTCACAAATGACTCCGCCCAGGACTGTAAAGCCGGGTATTCATTTGTTATTAAACTGTTTATGACGTGTTTATTAACAAGTTTACCGTAAACACTGTTTCTGAAATTTGGCAGTCCACGCGTGTCAGTTGTTGCTAGGATGTCGCCCAAGGAGGCACAGATGCTCTGTGCTGTTTATAAACTCGCGCAACACACGTTGATTTTTGCTTATAAACTAGATGTTTCGTCTTGCTCTCCGCTCGAAGTGGGAAACACGGAACATGTTTAAGAAACAATGTTTCATCACCTTTGTTTATAAACTGTTTTCAGAGATGATGAAACATAGTGAAACACTGTTTATAAACAGTGTTTATTAACAAATGTTGCCTAATAAATACCCGGCTTAAATGTGGTGCTGTCCCATAAACAATGGGGCACTTAATATCGTCTCCAGCGTGTCCTGTTGTCTGAACGCTACAAAAGTTGATGGACGCTACTAAAGGTGCCAAGCTAAAGAAGTAGCCAAATTCTGGGCTGACTGTATATACATAATTATGCATTGACACCGACACGCTAAAAAAGAAGAGTGGCGGATTGGGACTTTGGTTTTGATTTGACTGTTTGATTGAGTGAGTAAGGATTTTCATAATTATATATTTTTATTTTACCTACTGTAAAGGTGATGGAGATATGAAAAAGTTCCATCATATGGGTTCCAATAAAAAACGACGGTCTTTATCGGATAAGGATGCACGATTATTTGAAACGTTCGCGCATGTGTCCGTCCGAATTGTTTACTTGGCTCTTGGACGAAAAAACTATCGTCAAATTGGTAGGTAGCCGTTACTTATTTTAACAAATAGTTTTTTTTTGTTTTTATTTTATACTAACTTCTGCTCGCGACTTCGTCCACGTGAAATTTCTTGTTCCTCCGACCCACATCGCATCGCCTGCTCGCGCTCTTGGTTCATTTTTGCTTAGCGTTCTTTTTAACTTGTTTTCATTTCGCTGCGCTCCTAAGGATCCTAGCGTGATGTTAAGTAGCTTATAGCCCTCCTTAAAAATTGGGCTATCATATACAAGAAAAAAAATTCCAATTCGACTGGTAGTTTCAGAGATTAGTGCGTTCAAACAAACAAACAAAACAAAAAAGCAGCTTTATTATTATCATTTATTTATTTCAGAATTGGAATGCCATCGTGTATTTAAGACGGATATATTTAACACAGTGGAGCACACGTATAAAACAGGATACTTGTCACAAATGACGCCAGAGGAGCGCAAAGTGTTGCTGGGCACTTGCATAATGTACGAGAAGAAGCTCAACACTCGCTCCCCGCTTATGAACGAGGTGTTCTGTCAGGGGCCGATAGATTTTCGTATGATGGGATTAGGAGTTGTCAAGTATGAAAAGTAAAGAAAATTTGTTCATTCCATTTGAATATCTCAACTTTAGTCATAATAACCGACTTCAAAAAAGGAAGCAGCGTCAGGTGGTACCTACACTTGTGTTGTCATCTGACATTATGCTGACCTGAGGGGGGCTGAGGGCTGAGGCCCTATTGGCATTATAATCTTTGTTTTCTGTTTTTATAGTTTTAAGGTATATTCATTTTGTGTAATGCCAATAAACACATTTTTCTTTCTTTCTTTCTTTCTAGTAAGTTCTCAGTTCGTCGGATTTTTTTTAATGTGTTCCACGATTGCGACGGCTGACCGATTTGGTTTTATTTTTTGTTTGTTTGAAAGGGTATACCATCCCAGGTGGTTCTATTGGCATCAGGTCAGGATATGATAATGGGATAGAGAAATCGAGGGAGTTCTTGAAATATTATGCACACCTATATCTAGTGATTTGGTTTTGGAAAAAGTAAAAAATAAAAACTTTTTTACAAAAACAAACAACCGATCCAAAAAAAACACTACAAAGTGAAAAATTACTTTAATTTCGAAAGTCGCTGCCTTTGGTTTTGTAATTTAGGATTTTGCCACTGATTTTTTTTTAAATTTGTCCCTAACATGTTTTACTAGCATAACAACCTAACATAACATCTATATTTCCCGTAGGGTTTGTTAAGCATTGGTGTATACTTGTATAAAAAAGAAAGCATAAAAAAAAATCTACTAAATATCTACTTAAGTTTGTTTTATTTTTTTAAGAATAACCGCCCGACTTCATTATTTATATCTCATCGTGGCTGGTCCAGAGCAAAAGTTGCGGGATGCGAAACTGACAGTTGGTGTCATTGGCATGCGACGATGTTTATTCGACATAATGCTACATCCCATCTCTATACCTGCTCAGCTAGATGACAAATCGAAAGGTTCAATGTTAGTATCAATGTACACCTAATAAGACCTAAATACCTACCTATGCAATAGTACAAATCAAGTTTCAGAAAAAGTTTGTATAAGTAGATCGTTGTATTTATCTGTCACTTGTACCCGTCCTACCACATCTTATAGTGACTAACTGGCTACTAAAATTGAACTACACAAAAACAGAAGAGCTACTAGTTACATATAATAACGTAATATGATAGGAACCATTCGTCTAGCTGGACATGAACCCACTCACAGGGTTCTCATCCACTCAACACTACACAACACACACACAGACACACAGACAAACACAAAATACATCACACCCTCAGCACATTCCACATACACCTTGAACTCCACTGCACTTCATACAAATCTAAGATTTCATTATCACTATTTTATTTTTGTATATTTTATTTTTTTATTCTTCCAACAGATAGTTTGCCCTTATAAAGCATAATAATGTAACTTTCGTGCATTGTCTATAATAGTGTTTTTGATGATATTCTTGCCTGTAGAGGGGAGTCCCTGGTGTCCTGAAATACAAGTCCCGGCTTAGTTTAGGCACCAGTCTCCCACAAATGAACATTGTCCTTCATCATAATAATTATTTTTTGCTGTTATAAGTTTTAGCTAATAAGTGTTATTTGTGGAAGAAAATAAACATTTTTATTATTATTATTATTATTATCTGTCATTCTTGCCCGTAGACTCTTTGTAATCTCTTTCTCTGAATCTCGATGTGTCAATAGTAGGGAATGCAATCCGGAATATCCGTAATCCGAAAAATCCGGATATCCGCACATTTTTACTAGACTTCCAAATCCGGATTAGAAAATCAAATCCGGATTTTTTGAATAATAAGAAATTGTAACAAAAAAATCGAAACAAGCGAGTTTGCTGTTCGCACGTCGCGTCTTGCGAGTGTCGCGAGTGTGTGTTACTCAGCACGCGAGTCACAGACTGATTATTTTAATAAGAACAAGTACATATTATAGCAATAACACCATAATGATGGTATTTAATGATGATAGTTTGAATAAATCCCAATAACAAAAAATAAAATAAAATAATTTGATTTTCATGTCAATCAATCAACTCGGGCTATCGCAGTCTACTGCTGGACATAGGCCTCTCCCGGGCTGCGCCACAACACCCTGCTCCGCACACACACAGTCCGTCCCAGCCACTAGGTCATCCGTCCATCTAGTTGGGGGGCGTCCCACACTACGCTTGCCAATACGCGGTCTCCCGTCCAGGACTCGTCTGCTCCACCGGCCATCGGTTCTTCGACATACATAGCCAGCCCACTGCCACTTCAGTTTGCTTAGTCTGCAAGCTGTGTCGGTAACTCCGGTTCTTTTCCGGATAATTTAATTTCTGATTTTATCCTTCAAAGAAACTCCAAGCATAGCTAGCTCCCTAGCGCGCTGAGCGACCTTGAATTTATGGACCAGCCCGATCGTCAGTGTCCACGTTTCGGCGCCATATGTCATGACGGGGAGGACGCACTGGTTGAAGGCCTTAGTCTTTAAACACAGTGGGATAGGCGACGAGAATACTTTACGGAGTTTGCCAAATGCTGCCCAACCCAACTGAATCCTTCTGTCGGCTTCTTTCTCAAAGCTGCGTCTACCGAGCTGGATTATTTGCCCTAGGTAGACATAATTCTTCACAACTTCGAGAATCGACCCTTCGATGTGGATTGGACTCGGCAAGACGTGCGAATTGTAAATGACTTTCGTCTTGTCCAAATCCCGGTTGTCCAAGACCAACCCGCCGAGAGGCTCCATTTAGGCCGTGCAGCATTTGTTCTAGCTGTTCCAGCGTCCTTGCCATTATGACGATGTCATCGACAAATCGAAGATGTGACATGTACTCGCCGTTCACGTTGATACCCTGTCCAGTCCAGTCCAGCGTCTTGGAAGACGTCCGCCAACGCATTTGTAAACAGTTTATGGGATATTACATCCCCCTGTCTCACCCCCCTGGGCAGTTGGATGGGGATGGTTTTCAGGTCCTGGATCTGGACAGGCATCGTGATAGCGTCATACAAACGTCTCAACATTTCGATGTAGCGCCAGTCAATTTGACATCGTTGCAGAGAGGCCACAACTGCCCATATTTCGATGGAGTCGAAGGCTTTCTCGTAGTCCACAAACACACACAGCTGCTGATTGTACTCCTCGGTCTTATGTACAATTTGCCGAACAGTATGGATGTGGTCTACGCTGCTGAAGCCTTTGCGAAAACCGGCTTGTTCTGGCGGCTAGAACTCGTCAAGTCTCCTGGCGAGACGGTTCGTGACGACCCTCGAGAACAGCTTGTATACGTGGCTCAGAAGTAAGATGGGTCTATAGTTCTTCAGTAAGGATTTGTCATCTTTTTTGAAGAACAGAAACAGCGCACCTCTGCTCCATGCCTCGGGCGTTGTACCCTCTTGGATGAAGGAGTTAAAGAGACTCGCTAGCTCTCTCAGGACTGGAGCCCCACTCGCTTTAAGGAGCTTTGTCGTTATTCCGTCATCCCCAGATGCCTTGCTGTTCTTTAGCTGCTCTAGGGCCTAATCTAATCTCGCACTGGTCGATATCCGGGAAGTCCTCCGTGTAGTGGCGCGTTAGTTCGGCTCGATGGTCATCTGCGCTATGTTGCGCTGGTTTCACCGTCCGCTTTGAGTATAGGTGCCCGTAAAAATCCTCGACTTCTCCGAGTATCTTGGACTTCGAAGTCACGATTCTGCCATCCGTAGTTCTTAGTTTTATCAGATGGGTCCTCCCTAATTGCTGGGCGAACACTTTCGACCCTCGGTTCTGCTCAATCGCGACCTTAATGTCGCAGGTGTTTTTAGGTTTAAGGCCCTCTTATCTGACGAAGACGGCTGCATATCATATGCAGCCGTCTTCGTCTGATAGGAGGGCTCTCCGAGAGTCTCCGAGGAAAGTTTGGAAACCTTACTATTCGCTGCGACGTGAAAAGTCAACGGGACACGTCACGTAGTTCTTTGACCTCCTCGTCAGCTTTCTCGTCGATAGTGCCTGTGGTTTCCAACAGGTCGAATCGAAATTTCATGTGCTTCACACAAATATAAGAAACATCATATTAACAAACTAATATGGGTAGATTAATTCATTTTCATGAAAAATCCGTAAAATCCGGATAATCCGGATTGGACCAAAAATCCGTTCTTAAAAATCCGGATTTTAAAACAGAACGGATTTGCATTCCCTAGTCAATAGTGTCTCGATATGAAGTGAGCGCACTATCTTACAGTAGGCACTAATAAGGCTACGGTTCGGTAACCCGCGTACCGGAAGACGTAGCGTTGGAAGGCCCCCCACCAGGGGACCGACGACCTTGTGAAGGTCGCAGGAACCCGTTGGATGCGAGAAGCACGGAGCCGGTCGAAGTGGAGGTGCTTGGGGCCTATGTGCAGCAGTGGATGTCTTTCGGCTGAAATTATGATGATGAGGCACTAAAGCTACGGTTTCCCAGAAGAGTTTTTTACAACCTGTATATCTAATTTGCACACAGATCCGAGTCACACGTCAAGTCATCGGTCAAGTCCCAAGGCACTACTAAAGTTAGCTCCAAAAGCATGACGGGAAAATCTTCGCAGACGATTCAGAGGTGCTACCCTGAAATTATACTACCACCGAAAGACCCTATTGAGTTTGTACCAATTTTTTTTATCTTTATGTTCTTTGCTACAAAACGATGCCACGCGAGGCCGCGACCCCAGTGAGTCCTCGCGTCATTTGGTCGGTCTTCTGGGCAATCTGACCTGCCTGTCCATAGCCACTTCAACTTGCTTAGCCTAAAAGCGTGTGTGAATTGAGAGATGGCAGTAGAGCACAAGGGAGGGGGGACCTCGTCTAGGGAAGTATTACCGCCTTTTTTGCTATCAAGCAGAGTTGCTGTGTTTCGTGAGGCAATTGCGTAACCCACTAACAGTAGCAATGGCTTTAATTTTGACAGTTCAACAACATTCATTACGTTATTTACGTTGTTGAGCAGACAAATTTTTCGAACATATGAAGCAATGGATTTGTAATATCCTTCAAAATTATTCAGATTGTGATTGAAAGTGTGTTATGCAATTTATTATTATTTGTTGTTATAGCGGCAATAGAAGTTTCGAAGCAACACATTCAGTGAAAATTTCAACTGTCTACTATGATTCATGAGATACAGCCCACCGAGTCACTGACACACAAACGGACGGATGGACTGATTAGTAATAGGGTCCTATTGCCACCCTTTGGGTACCGAACCCTAAATAGTAACACCGGACACAGCCTAGGTCATGATTTTTCTTATCATATTTTTTTGTTGCAGCCCGACCTTGCCATCAGATTTTCCTGAAGTGCCAGAAGATGATCTACATGTGAGCCATGTCCAGCGCCGACGCTGGCAAAACAGGTTGATTAGATTAACTACAGTCACAGCATAATCTAGTAAGCAATATTACGTCTCGCCAATGTCATTGATTATTTGAAGGACATTGCATTGCATTACCTACCTACGGCAGGGAATTATGTAGAAAAAAATGCATTTACCACCAAATCATTTGATGAATAATTATGGGGTGAGTAGTTTAGATTTCTATAACGTATTTTTGACCGCTGGACGCACGATAAAGGCTTTCGGTGACAGACCGAAATCGAATCGAGCAGAAGTTAGTTTATTTGTATTTGGTTCCTTGCTTCACCGGGGCATCGATCGCATGGCAAAATAAAGATTTATACTTAATACTTACCTACTAATTACCTGTCAAGGAAGTTGCTACGAGTACGTAAAAATAGTAACAATTTTATTTCTGTGTTATGTACATAACACAGAAATAAATAAAAACTAATGTTACATATAATGGTTACATATTTTTATAGGCTTACCGTGCCAAAAGAATTGATAATTTAAAAAAAAATCTGGTTTCGATGTTGATGATTTCAAACGTGTGTCTATCTCCAGCTTCCTCATATTATGTGATAAAATAATTCTACCTATGCCAATATTTAAGGCAGAATAGATAATATATAATTTCCTTCCTTGTGCAGCTATCTATTATGCCTTGTTTTTTCTGACTATAGTCCAAAACCCTAACCTCACTGGTTTGTCTGTATTGAATGAGGAAGCTGGGGTGACGTCACTCCAGCTAACAAACACTAAACGACTCATATTAACGAAGTTTTTGTGGAAGCTAAATTAAGACTGGGAACTTTGATTGCAGCTATTATGCCTTAAATATTTTGGCATTGGTAGAATTATTCTATCACATATGACGGAGCTAGAGTTATACACACATTTCAAACATTCATACACAGCAGAACAATACAGTCGATAAGTTTATGCCATATTACACATAAATGACTGTGCAGGAGCCACTTGCACCATCCGCGGCGCTGCGTAACTTCGTAGGCACGCGCGACTGTTTGAGTAGATGTTATCCGAGATTTCGAAGCGCGTCGTATCGGTCGTTTTGTATGAAAACGTTACAATGCTTACTTCATTATACTGTGGATTAACAAAGCCAGTTCCGCTGGTGCTGCCTGCTATGTAGGTAATTTAATAAGTTCAACATTTGCGGGGGATGAGTAGATAGACTTATTTATTTTTTAAATTTATGTTTAATTGAATTTGTTGTAGCCTTCTTTAATGTTTAGTTAGGTAATTATTTATTGTATAATTACCTTACATATTATACATTAAATTTATCTATATTAAATTAATTGTTGTATTAATTTAACAATGCTTCAGCCTTGAAGCATTGTTAATTCAGTCCACCTTGCACCCGGAACACACCAAAGCTGCTTGGCGGTACAAATAGAAATTATTGTACCTAGCAGGTAGGTACATTCCCGTAAATACTTCACAAAGAGGTTTACACTCTACTTGTATTTATAAAACTAACTATCTGACCTCCACAACCCAGTAAGTGGGACTAATACGATACCTACTTCTTGGTAAAACTGGTTGTCAGACTTTCGGGCTTCTGACGACCCGTAACGACTGTCAAAGAGCCACGAAGGATAGCCAGGACCAACGGCTTAACGTGCTTTCCGAGGCACGGAGGGGTCTTGGTATGTGAAGATGGTCACCCATCCACGGACCAACCGCGGCAAACATAACATAAGCCACTTGTACTATGGCGACTGCCCACCGGCTATTCGGTCGACCCCTTTTCCTAGCGCCTGATGGTCTGTTCCAAGACGTTAGTCTGTGAGTTCACTTCCCCGTATATGCTCCACAATGAGGTTTACAGTCTACCTACTGCTTGTATTTATACATAAAAAAAAATGTGTGTAAGAATATCCGATCCGATCTATTAAAAGCTCGTTATTGTTTTCATTGCAATAACTAACAGCAAGGTAAGTAAAAAATTGCTTAATCACAATCTGAATGAACAACTCCTTCCGCTCCATTTCCCTTTTATTTTCAAACTTCCAATCCAATGAATCGAGCGATTGAACCTATTACGAATAACTTTACCTATCTGTTCATGTGTGAACGGGAAAAATATTCCACGTTTCCTGGACGATTATTAAACCATGAATTATTTCGGAACATTAGTGTTTATCCAGGAGCTCGTTAGATTATTTTATTTAATGTCGATTTATTTGGCACTTTTCAAATGTAATTGTTTTCCGATACCATAGTCTGTTCATCACTTCTTCATTTACCTACACAATTTTGTTTAAAGTTGATAGATGCGAATCCACTGACCCATGCGTGCTGCTTAAGCTACGGTCTTCCAGAAGCGCGGTAGCCGACTCATAACGGCTGCAGTGACTCATAGGCATAAGAATATTCTGCCTATAAGGTTCCCACTGCTGGGAGACAGGCTTCCTGTCAATGAGAGATAGTGGTCCGTAATCCGGGCGGTCCCAGTGCGGGTTGGTAGATGTCACGTCTTCGATTTTTTGTTTCTATGACATGCCGGTTTCCGTACAATGTTTTTCTTCACCCATTTGAGAGCAATGGTGATGAAATAATCTATACAAAGTAAAGCGCCCGATTGGGTGCGAGCCTACAACACGTAGGTAAGTCGCGGCCAAAGACTACAATATGTATTGGTCGCGGCCGTTACCACTGGACGGCTGTCATGAAAATGATAGCAATAGCAGATTTAAATCCTTAGATTCGCGCATTAGGCCAGTCATATCGAACATTAAAATCACAAACTAACGGCTAGTTCTGATTTTTTAATATGTTGTTAGGACCAGTACCAGTAGCGTATATCCAAGTTTGCAGTTTCGATAGACCTGTGCCAACTTTGCAGCACTCGTAAAACCGCAAACAAATTTTGGCATTCTCAATATAAGTCCTAAACTATGAGTTTTATAAGAGACAACGTTTTTTAGTGTTAGAAGACTGGCCGACATAGTCGCGTTTCCGTTTCGTTTTGCCACCTCTGACACAATGACGCAGTGACGACTTGATTGTCATGGAAACGCTATTAAATTATTTGTGAGCTCACTCTTCTCAGTACGGACACTTTTTCGAGTGACAAGTTCCTATGATGAGGGCAAATGTAACGATTTAAATCTTTTGGTACCGGAGTTTGACTTTACGGTGTCAAAAACGCTCTCTAGGAAAACATACTAACTTACTTTCATAAACCACGTTTCAGTGACGTCATTCACCGGTAAATTGCAGACAGATTTATGCAGTTTTGTCGTAGAGTAAAATAATTACACTCATAGTAGCGACCTAAACGAATTCGGAAGATATTTGCATCAATGACAACACATAAGTGTCACTTCGCACCTCAAAGTTTGCGTGTAATAAGGTGCGCGACGGCTGTATAGCCTGCTATGAATATTCATGCCGCGATCGACGCACGCCTTCACTTTATTCCGTGTAAACACGCGTACGTGTCCTTTCGAGTTTGTCTTGTATTAGACAAATACAAGACATCTACATTGTTCTTACAAATACATATAATTATGCATCTTTATAATAACAGACGTAAAATAGAAAAGGTTATGTAAAACAATACGGAGTCTTATTTCTGTTTATATTCTTTACATGGTCCAAAAATATTTGCGCGGCAGACTAACGAACGAGTGGTCTAATACTCTGTTACCCGAATAAATTCACCTAGGTTACTTTAAAAACCAATCAAACAATTAGCACTTCGTTTAGGGCTGATTTTTCCAACGCCAGATAATTTTATCGGGAGATTAATTTTGAATTTTTGACAGTTCTTCCATACAAAAACTGTCAGACGTCAATTATATTCCACGAATAAAAATTATTCGTGAAAATATATTATCTGTCGATTGAAAAATCAGCCCTTATTAGTTGAGTAGACCAACTCCGAGACTAAAATTAAAATTGAAATGTCTACAAACTTGCCGTTCTAATTATGAACACTTAAAATGAATAAAGCTCTAAAAATCACGATGCCACGATGTTAGTAAAGAGTCGCAATAATGATGACGCTTCTTTTTGTGAACCTCAAATAATTCAATCATATTAATTTTTAGGAGCGCAAAATGGGAATTGGAGTCCCACATACCCCGTCTCGTCCCCCGCGAGGCGGGGATGCATAAAGCATTTCTCAGCGACAAAAAAAAAACAAAAAAGAAAGGTTAGGTTAGATTATAAGCCCGATTAAATACATGCCAAATTAAAAACAACCATTCATTTATAAAACGTTTATTATGCCTCTTTGTGTCTTAAGACAGAAATATTTACAAGCCTATCACATCAATTAATTTATAAGCGATCTTTGACTTAGCTTAAATCTACATTTATTTAAAATCATCAGTTCTGACTACGAATAAGCTGACAGTAGTATGAAATCAATTATGCAACTCGATTATTTTCGTTTATTTTTAGAAATACGAATAACGTATCGTATATGTTCGGTAATTGGTACTCGTAGTACCTACGCCGGAAAAATAAATATTGCCGAGGTGCATAATTAGTTTCGTGATACCTACTGTATAATTTCTCACTAACTTCTCCGTCGACTATTGGTGGAATGATAACATAGACTGCATTGCCACTGCAGCACGTGCAAGGTGCGTCGTATAGAGCGAGATTACCTACCCATACATTTTTGTTCTTTTACAAATATTTGTTCATGAAGTTGAAAGTAGGCTGCTTTTAACGAAAAGAGTCCTACAAACTCGGCTCTGCAGTCGACGGAATGTTTTTTTGTTCTTCGCAATGCAGCCGTTGTCTACTATTCTACCAGCGTCACATTGAGACGGCGCGGCAGCGCAGTGGCGAGCCGTCGAACTTTGTACAAAATACAAGCACAAAGAATAATCTCGATTGTAGTTCACAGTAATAAAAACCACTATAATCGAAGAAATTCGTAACACCCACAAATCAGGTGTTAAGCCTTCACCACTACCAAGGAAAGTCGACTGATTTATGAGTGCTACAAGGATCTTTTGGCGTCTGAATGACATTGACAACGCCCCCTTGTTGGTGAACATTTGTGAAATGTCATTGTGTGTGATAAAACAAGATGGCGGCGTCAGTTCCGATTTTGGCCACACGCCGAAATAACCTTGTAGGCTCGTACCTACAGTCCTTTCACAGTTATTTTACGTCTGATTTTGCATAACTGTCCAAATCAGTGATATTTATTCTCATTCTAATAAGGTTGCTAATGGGTTGCTGCCATTGACAAGTCTGTCAAAAACATATTGATCTTTATTCTTATCACAATAAGGTTGCTGTTAGGTTGCTGCAGTCAGAGTATTTATCTCTCTCTTTGTATGGTTTTCCGTTTCAAGCACGTCGCACATGCTGCAGTAGACAATAGCCTCACTTGTTCATATTATATCCTATACATATTTAACTCGTCTTCTTATATTTTCGTGCTAAGTTAACTGAACATAAAGTAGGAACTTGACTAACATTGAACGTTAAGAAATAATAATAGTACCGAAGCCAAACGTATATCACTCCTAATGAACAATAAACAGAAGTGACCATCAGCGGTAAAAACGGTAAGGTCTTGTCTAAGCCCCAGAGAACGTGAATTCCATTCTCATAGACACATAGAACTATTAAACCATAGAGATATAAAGACTCTATTTGCATTAACATAGGTAAACGAAGTACTCTCACTCTTCTACCACCTTTAACCTTAGCTGGTTCATACAAAGTTCGAACGTTAACAAAAGCTAGAGCTACGTGCGTTAATAATATAAAAAACTTAATAGAAAATAAATTCTTTGGAAAAAGCAGCGGGAACAGGGAATAGTTCCCGACTGTTGTTAAGATTAAAAATTGCTTGCCATCGACGTCGCCCAGCACAGACAGGAAGCTGAAAATAAATGTAAACTTATTCATTTGTATACTCATTACATGAAGAAATCAGTCTTCTACTCTTCTATCAACATCTATTTATCTATAGTAAATAAAAATAAATTACCGTGCGTTAGGGTCGCAAAAAGTCTAAAATGGCTCGACCGATTTGAATACTGTTTTCTGTTTTGTTCGCCTCTATACTGGGGTGGTTTACGAAAAGCCGAAAAATCTTAAAAGTCTAAATTTTATCTCATGTGGCACGGTTCACTGGGTTATCCAGTTTTCATTAAAAAAAAAACACCAGACATAAAAATATATTTGCAACAAGTTGTAAAATGAGTATTTATGTTTACTAACCTCAATGGTATCAATATCAAAAGAATGGCCTTCTCATGAACGTGCCAGCCAAACAGAAACGAACAAGCGGCGCAAATAACCATGCACCTGTTAAAACAAAATAAAACATAATTATACTACTTACATAACGTATTGCAGCCCGATTCAAACTTTATGGCTGCTCTGAAGTGCGCTAGTCGCTGCGCTTTTACCTCACCCCCGCTGACACGTGAATTTGTTACTGCGCAGCGACTCGCCTCGTATTCCGTCCCGCCATAAAGTTTGAGTCGGGGTGTACCTACATTTTGCGTCTAATTTAATCATTCGAGTTAACCATCTCAATCATATTTATCCGAGAGCAACTACACGAATGGAAAAGTAATGTTAATAACGCGCCGCGATTTCCGAAATTCAGCAAGTCAATCCGCGAAGGGTGTTTCTCGACTACTCCGGCTCTACAGCTACCGCCTCAATAATTACCGAGTCGATAAAGTGTGGGAAGACCCTTGGTCCTATTCCGTGTATTGACAATAATCTCTCAATGAACTTGCACGCCGCATCCAAGGCGATATAACTTTCTCATCATGCAATTCTTTGGATGCGGATTTTTCAATTGACAACATACCTTATAAAACTCAACACCCTGTATCTCCTGTCAGCACACAAATGCCACAGTTTCACCAGTGCAGGCAACATTGTCAACAAACTCAGCACTATTGTGAGAGTTGGAGTGATTGTGGGCAACACTGCGTGGTCATACTGTTGCACCAGCCCGCCTGTCATTGACGCCTCGGACTTCGGTATTCGCAGTAAGCCCAAAGTGACCGCTGAAATAAAAGAAAATGAAACAAAATGTTGGGAAGTAAGTGCATGTAACAGAAAAGGCTGACCTGGAGAAGTGCCTGAAAAAACAAAAATTAACATTGCGTCCCTTAAAATAAAGACGAAAATTAATAAGCGTAACTCTCGCGAACTGGTGGAAGTTTATTAATTTTAAACTTTATTTCAACTAGCGCAAGGTTGATCATTGTTTGGCAATGAAAACTGCGCTAAACTTAGCCAGGGCTGCGCCGGCACATATTGTAATCAGAAATACAACTAAAAGTAAAACTACTGACCCACATGTTGCAACACCTTGTCTATAAAGGTGTATATCGCCCAAAAGTTAGGTGCCCAGTAAGCATGACATAATCCTCTTTTGAAGGGAAATAATCTTGACAACACCTGAAAACAAAATTAAACAATTCTATCTATGATAGAAATCATAGTTCTATCTTTCGGGTTTAACGTCGTCTACAATTAATAAATATCCTAACTCTATTCACAGTGCAAGTGATTTAAATAATTAGGGCCTATGCAGACAATGTTTTTTTTTTCACGAGTAAAAACGCGCTGCAAACGCCACTAGTGCTACTTTTTAAGTTTAGAATAGAATGGAATACCCTTTATTATGTAAACCATATAAATTATAGACATCAATATAGAAATTTTACAAAGGGTGACAATGGGCGGTCATATCGCTAAGAGCGGTCTGCATATAACGCGCCATCGACGCACATTGAACGTGCGTTGACTGTGCGTGAAAAAAAACGTCGTGTGGGCCTTGGATTCCCCTCGCGCTATTTAAACTTAAAATTATTATTCATAATATCAATCCATACCTGAGGAAGATGCTGTATGAAAGGTCCAAAAGAGAGTCCAAACACCGAAAGTACTGTAAACGCCAGTTTGAAAAGGTTTGTGACGGAGAATGAGTACCATGGAGTATGGACACCATCCACTGAAGATATTGTGAAGCAATATGCCCTAAATAAGTACACAATGTACACAGGAGCAATATATAAGAATATATGCTTCAAATTCAACAGCACTGCAAACCAAAATGCTGCTGTTAGATAATTATTCTGGAACAAAAAGATTTTTATGTATCATTATGTGTAAACTACAGTCCTTTCACAGTAATTTTACCTCTGATTTTGCATCACTGTCTAAATCACAGTGATCTTTATTTCCATCATAATAAGGTTGCTGTTGGGTTGCTGCCACTGACAAAGCTGTCGAAATCTCAATGATCTTTATTGTAATCATCATAAGGTTGCAGTTTGGGTGCTGCCACTGACAAGTCTGTGCAAATCATAGTGATCTTTATTTCCATCATATTAAGGTTGCTGTTGGGTTGCTGCCACCAATAAGTCTGTCAAAATTACAGTGATCTAATTGCCTTTGCCATAAGGTTGTTGTTTTCAGATGTAAAATAACTCTGAAAGGACTATATAGTCATGTAGTCCGTCAAGTTTATGTTTCAGGCATTACTATTTCATCATCATTCATCATTCTCCTGCCTTTATCCCACTTTGGGGTCAGCGCAACATGTCTATTTCTTCTATATTTCTCTATTAGTTTGTCATCAGGCATTTCTATTTCTCTCTGATAAAAAAATGTATGCTCTCCTTTTTTAATATTTTTTTTTATCAGCAACTTTAAAGTTACAATTAAATTGTTTTTAGTATAGAATACTATTATGCATAGTTATATTTCTATTGAAACTATTTAATACATACTCACTACACACACACACTAGTTCATACTAACAATATAAATGTAATGTATCTAATGAATCAATGGTTGTCTGATTAAATTAATTATATTATTATTATTTAATACTATTATCATTGATCTCCACTAGTGTAACTTATTACTACTTATACTAATAATAATATAATAATTCCCCTTTATTCTGAATCGTTTATGGTTTTTACAGTAACTCGAGTTAGAGTAAGTCCCTCAATTCAGCATAGCTCTTGGCAAAGGCCTTCTCTACCAATTATTTCCATTGTATTCTATCACAGGCCACCTGCTATTACCACTTATCACATTAATATGGTTTGCTATTTATCTATAGAATTATTTCTATTTTAAATATTTTGCACCTGTTCATTAAAAAAAAACAGTATTAAATAGTTACAACTTACTTCTATGATATGTGATGCAGAATATAGGAGTATTCCAAACAGGAATCCATTGTACTGGAAATGTATATGATCCACCATTAGAAGACCAGGACAAGTCACCAGTAATATGAACACTAGAAGCTTTCCATCACCAACAAACCCTGACAGCCTGTAACAAAACAGAGTTCAAAACCTAGTAATTACGAATATTATAAGTTTTATTATTCAAAAAGCTGTATCCTAAATTAAGTTTAGAATTATAGAAAAATTATAGATGGAACAGCTCGATGCCTTTCTCAAATCTTGAATTGAACTTAAATCAAAGTTGAATTGAGATATTGAGGGACAAAGATCTCTTGCACAATGCCTTATACATATAAAAAACATTTTTATTACCAACTAGCTGACCCGGCAAGCTTTATACCGCCTCCAGATTTCTCCAGAGACAAATCCAACAAATCAAAGGTCATAAAAATTGGTCCAGCTGTTCTTGAGTTATAAATGGTTTTACTAAATGGACATTGTTTTATTTATATAGATTGTGTTTAAAAATACCAACCTTTTCACACTGTAAATATAAACAAAATCCAAAACAATTACTGACAACCTTTGAAACAGTATAGTCATGTCAGACTTATAATTCAAATTAGTTAAGTACAACATTTCCGGATCAAAGTATTTCGCTATAAATGACAACACAAATTCCAGCCACGCAAAGAATGGAGGATAATCCAAGGTCCATTCTGATGTATTTTCATAGTACCACTTGTCTAATGTCAAATTGTGTGTGATTGCCAGCCAGTTTCGGTGTACCTCAAAGTCTGTTGAATGACTGAAAAAGTACAAATATTACCAGTTGAAAATGGTGTTTACAGTCCAACTAGAAAATAAGCTTCATACACATCAATAAGGAACAATCTTACAGTAAATACGGGTTTTATTCAGCTAACAATTACTATGATACATCCAGGACACGCATTGTTATTTAATAATTGATAATCAGGGACGATTACAAGATAATAATCAGTAAAGTTATTATTGTACACACGTATCACAGAACTGAAAATAAAGAAGTATTGAGGGTTAATTTTACTTACTATAGTGGAATAAATAATAATTTAACAGTCGTGACAATTACAACTATCTGAGAAATCATTGTAAACAAGCCGGCAGTCCTTGTTCCACTTTAATTGTCACGTTTAACACAAGAACTGTTAGTTATTTTTTAGAGCGAACTCGCTCATAAATACACATTTATTTCTTCCAAATGCTTCTGTAGCATGGGTTAATATATTTTATTTTTACGTGTAAACATTTGATTGCCATGCCAGCAGAAAGAATCGTGGATTGATCAACGTTACACAGGCTTTGACTTGACACTATTTTTGTTGACGTTAACTTGACACATTGACACCGTTGACCGGTAGACAGACGTTGTTTACCTTCACAGTTGCCAGTTGTCGAAATAGGTGATGATGAATAGATGGTGGTGATGATGGTTCGGGCTCAATTATGATGATGACAATAACCAGGTTTCCGGTCTCCAAGTCCCTCTAGTTTAAAATAGTAGTCTATGCCAAGTCCTTGGTTGCGCCTCGTGTCTTGGTGCGCACTACGTTAGACTGCGGGCACGAAACCAGCACGAAGGCAGCAGAAATGTGCGAAAGCATTGAATTGGTATAACTTTTTTTTTTTTTAGGTTTACAAAATATTGAATCGGTTTTATATTGGTTTACGACTCTCAATAAAATAAAATCTTGATAGCATTCGTTTTTCGATTCACAATTTTGTTTATTGCCCTCAATGCGAAGTGGTGCTGGCAACAAAACTTTTGTTTTTTTCTCACCATCGCTGGTTTCCTGTCCGCAGCTTTAAAAAACCGGCCAAGTCCGAGTCAGACTCGCGCACGAAGGGTTCCGTACCATTATCTATAAAAATCACGTCTGTTGTATGCGAGCCCCCCTTAACTATTTATTTTATTTTCATTTTATTATTAAAGTAAAAATACAACTGAGTATTTTGTGAATATTTCTAGTGCCTAACGTTGCCATTATTGATATCTAGCAAAAAAGGGCAACAAAATCGCGTTTGTTGTTTGGAAGCCCCCCTTAAATATTTATTTTATTTTGTTTTTAGTATTTGTTGTTATAGCGGCAACAGAAATACATAATTTATGAAAATTTCAACTGTCTAGCTATCGCGGTTCTTGAGATACAGCCTGGTGACAAACAGACGGACAGACAGCGAAGTCAATTCAAGTAAAAATTGTTTGTACTATTTAGTCTCGAGTTTCAAGTTTTCGTCCATAGTCCACACATGTACATCCACGCCAGTTTAATCCACTCCATTCGACTCAAATCTGAAGCTATTCGTTGCATAAACGCAGTACACTCTAGGTAATGATAATGAACCACTTGGTTGCACTTTCACCGCTTCCGTTATTCAAGACTTACGTTCCACATAATGCCCGGTGAAGAAAAGTGCGCGCAAAGAAACTTGTCTGCTATGGACTACCTAACTACTCGGAAATCATTAGTGTTTAGGGTACGAAAACAGATTTCTTTTTCTTTCCTCTCTTTCGCTACCGTTGTGACCTACAAAACTCATCTCCAAGTTGGTCAGGAGCGAGGTAACTGATGATGGGATGATGGTCATATTGATAATTCCAGAATATAGATACATTAAATTATGGCTGGCGTTTAGGCAGCTACCATGTGGTATGTAATAGGTCAATAAAAAACATAAGTCTTAATAAAAATTTAATAGCACAAATTAATAATAACATAACATAATTATCATTTCTTATCATTTCTTATCATTTACAACAAAATAAATGTATAAAAATAGAAAAAAGGAATAAATATGGCCCCAATAGAAGAGTTGAACAGTCAAGTATTTCATTTATAGGCCGATACAATATTGATTTGAATTTTATTCATCATTGCACAGCCCAAATAAATCATTAAATATTTGGCTTAAGCCAAGTTCATTCATTAACTTGGATAATTCACTCATGTTGGAATGTTTATTATGTACAGGATTTTTTAAACACAGCTCTTCAAAATTAGAAAACTTTTTATAGGACAATTCTTCACTTGGATCAAAAATTTCTGTTTTTCTTATCATTATTTTCTTCCAAGTCATTGATTTAATATCTTTCCACCATTCTTTACAGTCGCTGTGATGTCCCTCAACACAGACTATACCAGGCTTCCCGGGCAAAGAGAACCCAGTTAATTTCAATTCTCTGGCTTTTTTAACAATTTCTTCTCTTTTTCTTTTGTTGTAAATATGGTGAGAATATATCCAAAGCCTTGCAAATTCATCTTTAGTTTCCTGGGTTGAAACTGACTCTGGCGGATTGCTTTCCTGTGTAATTGTTGCAAACTTATCAACATTTTCTTGCAACCATGAAATTGCAGTGTAAAGACACACTTCACCTATATGGTTTTCTTTTATATATTCTAAAAGTTCTGAATTTAAACTCGATTCATTTTGTCGATTCATCTTATTACATCTTACATAAATATCTGGTTCTTCCTCTGGGTAAGAGCTGGGCAAATTAATAAAAATTTCCAACTTCAGTCCATCTATAAAAAGATTTAGTTTGAAGTCTAAATGCGAAGGTATGTATTCCGTTTTGTTTTCTAAAAAATTGCTGATTTCCTTTATAATATCTTTATCACTTAAGATAATTTCTCCTTGATTTGGATACATAGATTTGAGTAATTCAAATTCATCTATTTGTTGTGTTAAACAATCAACATAAACATTTTTCATTGTACTTTTCGAAGTTGCAGCCATGTTACATTCTTCACTAAACTTATCAAGCTGAATTAATAATCCCTTTTTAGTTTTTATTTAACCTACTTATATAACTAAACTACGATACAAAACAATAAGCTCGGATGTTTTTGATCGAAGTAAATTGAAATTGTCTGTCAATGTCAAATTTTTTTTTTTTAATTCGCCTACTGGGCAGGTTATAGTCTTTCGACCATACCGCCTCGTCTTCCGTGTAGAATTTCTTACGTGGTAAGTTTAAAAACAATAATGTCTTTCGTTTATATACTCATTATAATATATGATTTATTTTATTTACTTTCGTAGTTAATATTATTTAGTGCTGTCAATGTCAAGCAAGTGACTCGAGTCAAAATTCTGTCAACAGTTAGTGTTGCCATGCCACACTCTGATTTTGGATTTCCCCTAGCTCTGAAATTCACTGTGCAAAAGTGCAATAAGAATTCCTAAGGAATCTCTACAAGCACCTGTATGTAAGTGCTAGGTACTCCTGCTAGGTTCCTTGGGTCTCAATTTCTGACGGCCCTGTGACCGATGATTGTAGCATTTAAAACAGGTAATCAAGGGGACTATTGATGGATGCTTCTGAAGTCTTGACCTACATCACCTAATCTGCAACTTATATGTACCCAATAACTACAGTCGTGGTTGAAAGTTCCGGTTACTGGCTGTTCCTACATGTCATAATGTCGCACACTCCATAGACTAATATGGCACAAGATCACCTAAACTTACCTGTAAACCGTACACTAGCTGTCGTTAACACTCTCCTAGATTCAAACACAGATTTTGATGTGATTACATTATGAGCGACACTGATTGCAAAATAGAAGAAAACTCGTCGTAATACTGTCAGGTTTTTATTCTGCCAAAACTATGTCACTTATTTTTTATCGCATTCTTCTAAATTTAACCGAGTAGGCAGATATTTATAACGTAAGACTTGCCGATATTATATTGCATTCTAAGCGGTAACATATCTTTTTGAAACCGATGCAGCTTCCTATATTTTGGCATAACCTATAGGACACGACAATGAGGGTTTGTGGACAGAGAGCAGTGTTGCCACCTATGACAAGCTTTCAGTTTTCTAACCCAATTTGGCTACCCATAGAATGATTACTGTCATGTCTCGTGTCAATTTCATTTCAGAATTTTTAGATATCAACGACTGCGACTAACTGACCAGGGTTACCAGATTCGGTATTTTTTTTCCAAATTTTAGGTAAAACTTTGGCTCCTGGATTATACGAATGGCGAGAAATGAAATATTTGGAGAGGAAAAAAATCCATGGAGGATTTTAGGTGTTTCTTGGTGCTTGAAAGTACAACATTTTTGCCTTTGGGTAAAATTTAATTTTTTTTTATCATTTTGAGAAAAATGAATTAAGATTTGGGGAGAAATAAAAAGCATCAGGCAGCTGTGTATCCGATTATTGTCAAAAATTCAAAATTGTCAAAACAGACAGAACAGTCTAACAGTAGTACTGAAAACAGTGTTTACAATTGAGCGAAAAGTTAAATTGCACGATAAAATCTACTTTTTGAGTTAATATTGTTTAACATATCATTTTTATGCAAAACTGCACCTAAACCCAGAACAACATGTATCACTGTGGAATGCGTCAAGTTGGAGAAAGGCATGTTGCTTACAAAGTGGATTTGATGGTTTGGAGCAACCGGCTTGATCTTTTAGCGCTGAGCAATTTCAAGGGTACACACTATTTTTCACTTTAGAATGAATTTACTCCTGTCTGTAATAGAGCTGTTCGATACATTTGTATCATATATTCCAAACTGCCCGCGACTTCGTCCGCGTGAAATTTATTGTTCCTCCGACCCACACCCTCGCATCACATCACCAGTCTGCGCTATTAATTCGTTTTCGCTTAGCGTTCTTTCCGACTTTTTTCTTTTTGCTCGGTTCCTAAAAAAAATAGTTTTTGAATTTGATAGCCGAATTCTTGAGCTTGGACCCTCAAGCTCAAGAATTCGGCTATCAAATTCAAAAAGTATTTTTTTTCCGATAGTTCCAGAGATTAGCGCGTTCAAACAAATAAACAAATTCTTCAGTTTTATTATTAGATACAGATATAGATTAAAAAATTACAAATAATATTTTTGTAGGCATTCTTGAAAAAAATTAGTAACTGAACTGAATTCTCGTTATTTGCAGGTGAAGTCCAAATACATCGACTCCATTGGCAGAAAGTTTGGAATTTACCACCTCCTAAGGAAAATGTTACTGTTCGAGCAATGGCATGGCGGCCTGATGGAAAGGTAGGAGGTATTTATATTCTACACACATTTGCATGTGGACACTGGCAGAAGCCAGAGTTAATGATGGCAGTTCAATATATATCACTAGTGTGATATACAGGGTGTTAAAGAAATTGCGTGCCATAGCTTAGGGGTAGGTTCAGTATCAATAAAGGAACCCAGGAAAATAAAAACATTAAATTATTATTGCAAGATCAACCTAATTTAGTACCTACTAATTTAAAATAGCAATCGTTTAGAATTAAAATTATTTCATTTGTTTAAGTGCTTTAATTACTTACCTACTATTGAACGTGTTGTCATTTTGTCCTTCACTTCTCGCGCCCGAATACTAAGGGCCGGCGCATTATTTGCTACTAAAAACGGCTCGCGACAAATGGTGCAAGATGTGCGCCCCTAACGCTACGACGGGATGTAAATTACAATTCCAATTTTCCCTTCGTACTTTAACAGGCTTAGGACCATCAAAATACAAAACCTACAGAAAAGATTTTGTTTAACTAGTATTCAACAGAAATACGAGTAGCAGGGGCGTAGCTACCTATGTATCAGCTGTATCAATGATACAGGGGTCCCCGACGTGACGTGTATAAGCAAAAAAATTTAAAATAATATCCACAACCTAAAATTCTTGTTTTATTTTACCTCCGGAGCGACTGGCTATCTGACCGCCACAACCCAGTTACTGGGTAATACGATGTCCCTTGGTAATACTGGGTGTCAGACTTTCGGGCTTTCGAATGACAGCCGGGACCAACGGCTTAACGTGCTTTCCGAGGCACGGAGGGGTCTCGGTATGTTAAGATGGTCACCCATCCACGTACCTACCGCGGCAAGCGTAGGTTAACCTTCAATCGACTCGTGCGGCTGTTATTACTTAGTCACGAGCCCCTCACCTTCTAAGTCAGTATTATATATATATTATATATTCTTTATTTTGTAAAAACAATACCCTCTGTAGCTTCACAGTTGGGTAAAAAGGGCCCCCAAAAAAATTTGATACAGGGCCCCATTAAGATGAGCTACGCCACTGAAGTGTAGGTATTGTATTAAGGAAGAAGAAATAAGTACTTGTTTTTTTTTAAAGGTACATATTTATTTTTTATTTTTTACGGGTTCCTTTATCGATACTGAACTCACCCTGAAGCTATGGCACGCAATTTCTTTAACACCGTGTATATTGAACTGCCATCATTAATATTATAAAGGCGAAAGTTTGTGAGTGTGTGCGTGTGTTTATTACTTCTTCACGCTCAATCGGCTGGACGGATTAGGATGAAATTTGGCACACAGATAGTTTATAACCAGGATTAACAAGGATAAACATAGGATATCCGATTTTATCCCGATATTCCCACAGGATCGATACTTATGCGGGTGAAACCGCAGGGCGCAGCTAGTCTTAATCATAATGTTCATTTTCTTCCATGGTAGTAAAGCCTTAAAGATTTAAGCCATCACAACACTGATGTAGGCCATTAGACACCTACCCTCAACAGTCTTCTAAAACCCCTTCTTGTTACAAAATCCTTAAATTAATTTCCACTACTTCATCAGAAGTTTTTCAATGTCATCATCTGCCTAGCCTTCTCTAAACTATGTTTGGGTCGACTTCAAGTCTAACCTGATGCAGCTGATTACCAGTATTTTACATGGAGCGACTGCCTATCTGTTACTGAGTAACACAATACCCCTTTGTAAGACTGGTTGTAAGGCTTTGGACTATCCGTAACACACGTCATGTAACATACTTTTTAATATTTTGCAGGCTTTAGCAATTGGATACAGTTCAGGAGCTGTGTACATTGTGGATATTGAAGATAAAGAAATTCTTGACAAATATGATTTGGAGGAGCATGCTGATGAATTTGACCACTCAAAACAATTTGGCATCACATGTATTACTTGGGCAGTTAGAGCTGATATGTTGGAGGGTGCCTTAGATCCAAGCGTTTATGTATGTAACTGTTTACTTGTACATTTTTGAAGCATTTGCTTTCAGGTTATATCTACATTATTTGTTTTGCTATGAATATACCACTAGCTTTGCTTAACTTTACGGCTATGTACACACTGGCAGGTAGCTTGCTTTGCACCTAGGGCCTAGTGACTTAACATACACACTATGGGACTAGCGAAGGCGCCAAGCGCGTAGTGCGGCTGCTAGCGAAAGTTCTAGTGTTCATTTCACGCTACTCGTAAGGTGACCAACAGTGGTATTCTGTAAATATCTCACCGTGAAAACTTGAGTCAATAGTGGCAATCCCTATAGTCAACGTGATGGAATGACAGCTCATTGCTGCTCATTCGGCTGCCGCTGAAAACCAGCGCTTGGGCTTTGTCTCGTATAGGGTCTTAGCATTATGCTGAGCGATGGCCGTTTTGCGTGAATGTGACGCATGTTTACCCCCAACTTGTTTTTTTTGTGTGTTTATGTCCTTTTTTCATGCGTCATGTTTGCCGCAAATAAATGCATTTTCTTTCTTTCATTTTTAAAGCTCACTTCACCTAAGTTTTCACGGTGAGATTTTTACTGAATTGACCAGCTCTAGGCGCTAAGCAAGCATCCTGTCAGAGCATAGAATTAGACTGCCTGCATATTTGTGTCAGCCCTATATTCAAGGTTCAACTAGTAACATGAATCAGTAATATATTTTTCAAACAGTCAATCTGTAATCAGAATATTTTCGCTTTTCAGGATGATGCTTCAATATTTTTACAAAGCTTACCTTCAACTGGCGAATACAAGAACCAAGGCACTGATGAGAACATCAAAGATTTCAAAGAAATCCAGGCTCCTAATCAGTTAAATATGCTAATGGTGGGCTATGGAACAGGCTATATTTACATGAATATCTTTGGAAGATATCCCTATGGGACTATACACCTTGCTGAAGTGGCTAAAGATGATCTTGGAGAGTACAAAGTACTTGATATCTGTATGTGTGTCGACTTTAGCTTCATGCAGGTTGTCTACATAGATAGAATCACCAATAATCTTCTTGTATCATTCATAAACACAAGTGTATTGTCAGCATATGCTGAGGAAATGTATGTTGTAGCTAAAAAGCATAGTGAAATTATAAGATTGACTTCTTACCTGGACCAGACCATGATTTCAATTACTGAAGCTTGGGAGCATATTTTATTGGAGATGGACACAAAAATGGCAGACTATGCTGCATCAGTTCCTGAGGGTGGGGTTTCAGCTGATTTATTGGAACTACTCATGTTGGGTTTGTATTTTACCTTGACAAATCCTATAAAACCTTCAATAGTTTTTCATTATGACATGAAAGGTTAAACCTTATTATTTTTACAGGAACACCATCAGATGAGTTAGAACTCTGCCTACTGCAGAAGCTTACAGTAAATGATTTGAAGAAGTTTGGTAACTCAATTGAATTGAGTTACTCAACTATACAGAAATTGGTTCTGAAGCAATTGAATATTGTGGGACAAAGTCTCACTTATTATCTCTCTGAACTAAGAGGTTTGACAAGGATACCAGATAGATACAAGGTAAGACTTTCAACACTTTGCTATAATACAATCTGATTTAAGATCTGGATCCAACATAACACTGCACCTGTATTTCTCGTAGGCAAAATACGCGTATTCACGTCGAGTTGCGGACCTTACCTGTAGCCTCGTTTTCGACTAAGCTAAATAATTATCTTTGGTTTTTCCAGGTGATGGGCATTGAAGAAAACACAGTAACTGCTGCAATAAGAGCTTGCTGTGCATTCCTGAATAAATGTCTAGAACTACAGCAGGTCATTGACGCGTCAATGCGCAACTACAAAGCATTCTTCAGGTGGCTCTTTGTTGTTATAGTCAGACTTCTCGGAGAACAAACGCCAAGCGAAATAGTGAAGATTACTCAACAAGAACTTGGCCACATTGCTGAATTTTTATACAACTTTGACAATGCACAGGTTGACAGTGAAAGTTTACCAGAAAAACCTGTGAAATTCAACCTCGAAAGGTTAGGACAATATTTGGAAGACCAAGAGTTGACAATATTGCCTGATGATGAAGACAATCCATGGCATAAATTTCTCAAAGAGAACTCGTGCTTACTAAAGGACAATGACACTATATTCAACTTGGCTGAGTTCAAAAAATTCTCACTTGTGCAACAGCAAAACCATTTAAAGTCTGCTATAAGCCAAGTCTTTGATGTATCCAAAAAAGAAACAGGAAAATATTTTTCTACAATTTTCACTATCAAATGTTATGAAGACAAATCAAATGGAAAACTTAGTGAGAATTTGAGGATTTGTCAAGCTTATTATGGATGTGAAGATAGCTTTATGATGGCATTTACAGATTCTATGAATATAGATGATGGGATTCATTATATGTCCGTAAAAATTAAAGACAAGGCATGCTCAGTGACTGCAATGAAATACACTTTCTCATCACTTATGCTAGGAGACAAAAAACCAAATGAAGAAAATATTCCGATTTTGGATTTACAGTTCTATTCGTCTGAATATTTATCTGTGCTGACACAGCATCCTCATATTGAAGAAAATTCTATATTTATTCAAGTTCCAATAGCAATCATTCAGATAAATGCTGTTGAATATGCTTTAAAACCAAAGCAGTTTTTATTTAATGAAAAAGTAATTAAGAAGAATATATCACCTTTGATAGAACCTGGTGTTTTCAAGGTGTTGGATAAAATGGATGGATTTCGAGTAGCTGTTTCTGGGGGTCGTAAAGTAGCAGTCGTTCTTTCGAAAAGTCACAGGAAAGTGAGAGTGTTTGAGATGGAAATTGATGGAGATGATGAAGAGGATGAGACATTGGACACTACAACACAGTCTCAAAGTACTAATAACGACCAGTCCACATCTGAAAAACAAAACACAACTGCTGGTGCTGATCTAACTTTCTGATATGTTTTTAGAGGTATTTTTAAGACGTTTCTGTATTTACCTGTGGTCTTAGAGCATAAGTTACAAAAATTGGATTAAAAATTAAAATGCAGTTGTAAACTAAAATAAAAACTTTTTATTACAGAGTACAATCTTACTAATAGATTATATCTTACATATTTACAAATGAGAACTTACTGAGAAGTAATAATAATAATGCATACTATCTAAGCTATAATATTGATTACTTTATCACAAAATTAGAAGTTAATTTATTTTTCTACATTTAAATCAGACTTGCTTGTGGTGACTTTATTTGTATATTTTCGAACACTGAATTGAAGTCCGTGTCTAAGCCCTGATTGTCTATTCCATATAGAAGATGTTCAGATGATAGGTTCCTACTTGGGCCTGGAGCTGGTTGACTAAGTTGCCGTGGTTGTACTTGTGTTGGGGTGGTGGTGCGGTTGTATATCTCATCTCCGTCTCCCTCATCATCCTCTACTTCATCCACTGAAAATAAAATAAACAGGATTGAAATCCTTAATATTCCAATTTTCAATGAGTAGATAAGCATGCATGGTGACAACTACAAACTACTGCTAAAGCATTTAAATAAGCTTGCGGGGCAGGTTACTATCCCAGAAAGCAACTGCCAATAAGACAAGCAGCAATATTTTTTCAATCAGAACAGTCAGTACGAAGAATGACTTCGAAAAGATAGGGCAAACTACACTGGGACTAGGACCCCATATGCCAACAGAACCATCTCATTTGCTCATAGTCTAAAAGACTGATTGCATGATAAAACTGAGAAAACAAGATTTCTTACCTGGTATGACTCCCCTGCCTTCATATCTTTTCCAGTCCTTTCTCATCTTGTAATACAGCACTGCACAGCCAAGTATCACAATAATAGACAACACTATAGCTGTTATCTTCACTGCATCTATTGGTGTAAATGTTGAGCCAGTTACTATCATGTCAACCTGCCCTACAGTGTAGCCTACACCATTGAGTTTCTTGGATATACAATGGTAGTACCCAGACTCCCTGGCAGTCACATCCTGGAAATAAATAAATTACAAAATAAACAATAGAGAAGGTCAATTCCCGTAGTTAAAAACTTGTATTTTTGACAGATTGAGACAGATCAAACTGTGAATGTTTTTAAAATTAAAGAGAATTTCCCCATATCTCTAAAATAATGGCATTAATATCTAAATTAAGCCAATGTCATTTGTTAACCTTGAGGAATTACTTCAGCACTTATTATACTTACATGAATATGGAGCTTCCCAGAGAGTACTTCATACTTATACTTCTGTTCATTATAAACATTACCGGGGCCAATCACATCTGTACCATTGAAGAGCCAGAACATAAAGTTATGGTCCACATCATTGCTGTGACAATTCAATACTGCTGTGCTACCAGCCGGCACTTCCTTCACTGTTAACTGTTTTATCTCTGGAACACTACCACCCATAGAAAACATCTTGAAATTGTCCTTTTCCAGTTAAAACTCCAATAGAGTTATTATATCACCAAATATATCAACGCAGGCACAAATGATTTGACATGTGCAAACATACTCAGTCTCAATGAATGTGTGCCAAGTTTAAAATTATCTACACCACTTCTTGTCACATGCTTCACCTTCGGTTGAGATTATTATAGTCCAAAATAGCAGAAAACTGATTCATACTTTGCAGGTACACATTTTAGTATCTACTGCTCCCACTTGAATGCTTTATTAAATGCATGAAAACTTCGACGCAAAGTACTGGCAGTAACATCCAAATAGGCGTCATGACGACGTATATCGGCAGACTGACTCTGGTGTATTCCAATTTGATACATATTATAATTTGTGCTGCCATTTTTAAGCCTATCGCAGCTATGTACCACACATTTTTGTTAATAGTCCCTCTAAACCTTTCTATACCGTTTCTACAGTGAGAAATCATGTGAAATAACACGTAAATTAGTAAAATGCTATCGTAAACCCACATTGGTATGAAAACAATAAACCAATTCCAATGTGTCCTGGATTCTAGTCTCAGGCATAGTAGTATTAAAAAAACTAAGAAAATAAACCAAGTAAATAAAGCTCTATGTAAGATAGCCATTGTATTAGGACTTGATTTCTTTAAAACTAAAAATAGATATCCTATTTTAGCACAAATTACTGAAAGCACATCGATCTCCAAACAACTTGTCAAATGTCAATGTCATTTTGTTATTGTCATTTTGTCAACAATAAGTCACCCTGAGTCGACATCGGCTCAGTTGCCATAGAAGAAGAAAAAAAGTCACCCTGAGTGAGCTATAGAAAAATTACTGAATAATTCACAACCATGGCATTCGATTGTTTAGATTCGTTTAGTTGGGGCATGCAGTTCCCAAAAATAAACTATTTATTTATAACATTTTTTCTTGGTATTAGAAAAGGATAAAAACCCAAAGGTTTCAAAATACTGAGGCGCTCAGATTTTTGCATTTATGTTGACAGAATAAGTTTGCCTATTTCAGAATGAATACAAAATAAATAACGTTCTGTTAAAGTTTAAAATAGTAGCGGTCCCCCGACGGGACAAAAATTTCATACGTACTTACGTAGGGTCATAATTTCAAGGTTATTTTTGAAGTGAAAACTTCTTCAGCGGCGTTGTGCACTTTTGTTGTGATGGGTAAAAAATGTTAAACTTGCGTCAGGACACGTGACCTGATCGAAAATTCGTAAGACGGAGGGAGAGTAGAAATGAATATTGTATTTTACCACATAAATGATAGTACTTTTATACTGATAATTAAAGCAATTCGTGCAAAATTATTCCCTAACCATTCTAAAATATCAAAAATGCACAACGTTAATATTGAAGTTTTTTTCTTTTTATAGGGTTTCACGTTTATACCTTTTTTGTTCAATTTTTTTTTTTTAACGGAACTAGGAATTTCTCTTGTATCGTGGGTGCGTTTACAAGCATTTATTAAACTCACATACACAAACAACCAGACCCGGAACGACTACTTGTAAGCCAAAGATTTGTTCCGTGCGGGAATTGAACCCGCGACACGCAGCGCAGCAGTCCATCGCTTAACCACTGCGCCAACCATCTGATAATACTCTTTGCTACTGAGTCTGTGGTTCCGCTAGGTGTTCTGTGCTGTGGTCAGCTCTGAGCTCAGCTCAAGCTCAGCTCTACTATGCACAAATGTCAGAAATATCAAATAAGAAATTGACATTTGTTGTGAAATAAAATAATTTGCACATTCTGTTGCGGTATATTTTTTCAAACACTTGAAGAACACGACTGTAAATATTAATTTATGTTAAAGATACATTTATAGTTTTTCAACACGTAATTTTGTATATTTGTGTAAAATGGCTTCACCATTGGAACAATTCGTAGATAATGTCAGGACCATGTCGGCATCAGGTAAATAATGTTCTTTTGGTGGTTTTGCTTTTGCCTTTGTTGAATAGTTTTAACACCGATGTACTTTACAGGGTCGTTTCGTGAGTTATGCGAAGTTATTGGCAAATCGGACGAAGTCTTACAAAGAAACACTGCCCATCTACCTACAGTATTGGAAACATTAGATATTCAGCAGCATTCTTTAGGAGTGTTGGCAGTCCTTGTTGCTAAGTTTTCTTTGCCACAGGTATTGTAAAAGTTGTTTATTCATTGTGGGCAACTTAACTGTCAAGTTTTCTTATACTCATCTATGATACTTTTTAAGGTTCCAAAGAGTGTCAACGGGACCCTATTACTAAGGCCCCGCTCACCGTCACAGGGTTGTATCTTTTGAACCGTAATAGGCCTACCTACCTATGGCTACTATAACATCAATAAATAAAAATAAAACAAAGTAAAAAATTAAAGGGGGTACAAGCAACATGATTTTATTTACTAAAGTATTTTTATATATTAAAAAAGCAAAGAGTACAACTTTGTAATCTGATCAGTAATACAAAGACAGCTACAATAATAAAAAAAAATACTGAATTTATGTAAACTTAACTAAAAAAACCGATTGTCATCATGTTTCTATTATGATATATTTAAGTATGACCTTTTTTTCTCAATCAGGGTGCCGATGTAGATAAGTCTACAATGTTCAAACAGATTCATGACTTTATCACTAACTGCAATGGCGAACAAGTCAGATTCTCACCAGAATTATGTATGTAAAATAAAAAGCTATTAAAGTTTGACTAACTGAATGTTTTCAATGCTTATTTATCAGATATAATAATGATTATGATTACTGAAAATATTTCATATAAAACTGTATCATTGCCCCATCTTAAACATACAAAAAACATTCCACAGATGCTGAGCTGTGCCATCTCTTAACAATCTACTTAGTAGAAATTAAACAACCAATCAGAGGTATCGAGATACTGAAGAAAGCTATCAGGAAGATACAGCTCTTTGATTCACAACTGACATCCATTCATGCAGACTTGTGCCAACTTTGTTTGCTCTCAAAATGCATGAAACCTGCCCTAGAGTTCTTGGATACAGATGTCACTGGAATTGGTTCTGAGGTAGGATAATAATTTGTTATATGGTGTTTTTGCTTATACCCCTATAAGCAAAAACGCCACTGTCCATAAAACTACAAGATCCAAAATTAGGAAAATCTGGAACGAGAACAATTAATTACGTTATGTAAAGTAAATAAGTACTTATATTTATTTTTTACTATTTATGTTATTGTATTGTAAAATCAACCTAAAAAGTTTGAGAAAAGAGTGAAATTTTGCAAAAAGTCTTATAAAACTAATACAACTGTTATCTCATAACAGTGGCGTAACTGTACCCTTTGGGGCCCTGGGCAAATTTATGGGATAGGGCCCCTTCCTCAATGTAAAGAAGCTCAACCAAGGTTATAATTTTTTTTTACTTGCACTTCTCCCGCGAATTCCTCCGCGTAGATTTAATAATTCCCCCTACAAAATTTAATAGGTCCCTGACTGCTTCATTTGTCTAGTGGTCGAAAAAAGTTTGCATTTCTATACTTAGGTATGTTAGAATCCTCCTGTGCTCATGGCCTTCTCTGGCCCCCTCCGGCTGGGTGCCCGTGGCATTTTGCCACTCCTGCCACCCTATTCTTACGCCACTGTCTCATAAATTAAAGTATGTGGCTACTACTCCTTTTAAATACTTAGTACAATATCTCCTATTTGTGTCATATTTTACTGTTTTTTGTGTCTAATGCCCTTATTGCACCAGTAGGTAAATCATTTTAGCAACTGCAAATTTCTCTTGCGACTATTCTCAGTGTGCTTATGTTTGTTGGATTCAGCATACAAAATAGTTTAAATTTGATATTCCAGCTTGGTGGCAACAATGACTCCAAGCATTTCCTTCTCTACTACTACTACGGAGGCATGATCTACACTGCCATGAAGAACTATGATAGAGCTTTATATTTCTTTGAAGTCGTAGTAACAGTTCCAGCTATGGTGGTGTCACATATCATGTTAGAAGCTTACAAGAAATACATACTGGTGTCATTTATTCTACATGGAAAGGTAGATAATTTACAAGATTCATTTGAATAATGTACTTACTTTTTTTTGACTTTTATGACAAAGAGAGTTTAGTTAGGGGATGTTAAGGTTTGTATGAAATAATGGAGAGTTGAAAAACCACCAGTGTGCTTTTATGACGCGCTGGGATGCGCTCTGTTGGATTCTATGCTTGGCTCAACAGAGAGTTGAAAATCCAGTGCGCGATAAAAGCCGCCGCTATATTTGACGTCCATGCGAACGTCGGCTTACTTCGTTTTCGCTTAGCGTTCTGACTTGTGTTTTGCCTTCTTAAAAAATTAAGCTATCAAATGCAAAAAGAAACGTTCAAATCTAAAATAATATCATTAGTAGTTTAGAGTATACAAATAGATAGGAATATGTAGCATAATGTACAATTCATTTTCTAGCAGATACTACCCATGCCGAAATACACTTCACAAGTAGTGTGCCGCTTTCTGAAACCTTTGTCGGTGGCTTACCATGAGCTAGCGAACTCCCAACATGCGGCTAACAAACATCGCGAGACCTTCGTCAGAGACAAGAATATGGGACTAGTGAATCAAGTAAGGAACTTCAGAGTTCTGTATTTTTATACTGTGCTAGAACTCCGTCCGTCCGTCGTAGAACTAAAAATTCGAAGACTTATTCTTACAGGTTTTAAGTTCTATGTACAAAAAGAACATCCAAAGGCTGACAAAGACTTTCTTAACGCTGTCGTTAAGTGATGTAGCTGCTCGAGTGCAGCTAGGAGGCCCATCACAAGCTGAAAACTACATACTCAATATGGTAAGTCATAAAGAGTTTTACCTGATAGTAATGGTGACACCTCGGTAGAAAACTAAATAGGACAGCAGCAAGTAACATACCTACAGATATAAATTCACGCCTTCTTCCTATGAACCCCCATATGAAGAAGGCGTGAATTTATATCTGTAGGTAGGCAGAATTTACACAAAGCCACCTGTTACGTTCCTTTGCCTCGTTTACGTTCAGCAAGTACGTACAATATGCAACATTAACAAACCAATAAATAATTATTGGTTTGTTAAGGAATTAAGGAATATGACATGTATGCAGAAGGTTCCCAACATTAATATTTTAAATGAGAAAGTAACTCAATCTGTCTGTCGGTCTGTTACTTTTTCACATGGTAACGGTTGAATGGATTTGGATGAAATTTTCAAAACAGGATATTATCCCGGTATTACATTCCCTTGGGTTAATTTCCGACCTCCATCCGGGCAAAGCCGTATGCAAATGCACGTGACGTGTATGTTTTTTTTTTATCTAGCTGAGCCCTAATAGTAAAGTTAGTAAACAAGTCAAGAAACTCAAACTGCAAGATAATCAACATGAAGGCGTGTGAATTGAAATCAACCAAAATGACTATCAAAACATTTTACTTTTGTTTCAATAGATCGAAGAAGGTGAAATATACGCGATGATAAATCAAAAGGATGGTATGGTGGTGTTCCTGGACAGTCCCGAGAAATATGCGTCTCCTGAAACTTTGTGTGTGCTAGAACAACAAATGGCAGCTTGCACAAAACTGCACCAGTACATCCAAGAGATGGATGAACAGATTCAAGTCAATCCTCAGGTGGGTTATTTTTGTAATTGTATATTTATGTTGACTTGTTTTTTTTTTTATTTAGCATTTCTGATGGTGTCGCGTGTTTTATCCTGTATTTATAACCAGAATAATGTTTAATTTCATCAAGACTAAAAAATCTAATCGCCTGTCGCAATTATATTTTGCCTCTGATACTTGATAGTTTATATAACTTTTTTTACAGAATGTGATTTCCAAAAATATGTGTTACTAATCTGTGTTCATGAATAAAACTTAATTTTATCGTTACAGTACGTCAAGAAATCTGTAGGAAGCCACGACGAAGATATACCAGCTACCAGCCAGAATTCGAAGACCACTTATTCTATGTAATCATATACTCATTTTTATTAAATAATTATGTAATTAAAACTTAAAACAGTCTTGCAGTTCAACTTTGATATATATTCCCTATCCCACATCAACAAACAAAATATATTTAAATGCAAAACAACATACACCATAAATAAAAAATATTAACAAATTATTTACAAGGCTTCATGAATAGCCTCTGTGAAAGCCTTCATACTTTCCAAAGGCGTTTGTGGTGTTATTCCATGACCTAAGTTGGCGATGTATCTCTTTTTGCCAAACTTTTGCGCCATCTCAATTGTCATTTTAGTGATTTCCTCCTGTAAAAAAATAATAGTTCTGTAGTTTTACAATAAGGGAAAATAGTGGTTGCTGCTGAGTGAGGGGTCCGGGGTTCGAAACCAACCCAGGCAACTTTTCTATTAGGAATTTCTCAATAGCAGCCCAGGTTTTAGATTTGTGTCTAGCACAAGGCTATAAGCTAGCTCTTTATTATACACCTCTGCCTCCCGCCCTTGAGGGAATATCGGCGTGACGTTTGTATGGGATTGGAGAAATACTATAATACTTACTGGTGTCTTATACAAGTCTTGTGGGTCAAGATTACCCTGTAATGTAATATCATTGCCCACCACCTTCCTGGCTTCCTCTGGGTCTACTGTCCAGTCTAATCCAATAGTTTCATACCCTAGATCAATCTGGACATCTAGGACTGGTCCACCACCTTTAGCAAATACGGTCTGTAAAAATAAATTCATATTATGCATACTTCTGGATTTTGCCTCGTATGAACTAGTCAATATCTCAACTTTGTAAACATTTGGGGTGCATTAAAATAACGTACATGAACAGACATACATATTCCGGCGATTCCTAATCAGCCCTGTATATTAAAACTTTTCGTACACATAAAATATTGAAAGGTGGTCTTAATGCTTTAGGCATTCTCTACCGGTCAACCAAGGGTGATGGAGAGATTAGATGGCAGGTGGTTTGGTTGAGAGGAACAATGATAGAAAACCACCTTGCTGACTGGCTAACCATGTTTATTATGGAATGAGCTCTTCTTACAGTTCACAACTAATACAGTACAATAGAAGAAGATGCCAATCAATGAGTCCTCTTGATACCATAAGTTTGCTTTGTAATATTGTCATTTGTAAGGACATACCATAGGAACTTGTTCCAAATTCTTCTCACTTATCCCCTTTTTGACACCACTTCTAATGTCTTTGAGATAAGGGGCAGAGAATTCAGTAAACTGTTCTCTGTTTAGATGATCGGCACTTGACTCAAAAACTTGCAGCAATTGAGCTCCACTCTCCACCTGTGAACATAGTTAATTGCAATATTAACATCTAAACAATTTTTTTAATTTTAATAATACTTTATGATATCATCCTAGATATTTTGAGTAGTGATATATAAAAATAGCAATAAGTAATAAATTATTTAGGTTAAAAGTTTTATATAACTCTTTTCAAGGTCATTTTGACAATAAGTATTGGAAATAGCATATTGTAGAGTACATCTATTTTTAACTCACATAGCAAACTAAACCTCAACCACAGATCTCATAGGTTTTGAAAAAACCAGTAAATTATAATTAATTATAATTCCAGTGGGCACTTGCATGAACCATGGAATTAAAAAAAGAAGGTAGGCTTATCTATTAATAAGCCTACCTTCTTTTTTTAATTTTATTGCCAATGGGCCTGATTTTGACCTCGGATCTTGCCTGATGGAAGGTGATGGATGAGGTCTATGATAAAAGAAGCAAGCCCAGTAGATGCCTGTTCACTCTTGCTTTGATCGCAGACAGGTTCTTCTTGTATCAAAACAGTAACTGTACTACTATTAATTACCTAGTTAGTTGATCAAATCCAAGATTATTTTTGTTGTGATGAGAATCAGAATAATTAATTTGTATAGAAAAATAGGTAAATTTACCTGCATTAGTACATAATTAATAATGACTCGGGTTAGCATTGCTAGCAGTTTGTGGACATCTTTAGGATATTTATCTAACCATTCCTTTGTTTTAGACATTGTTTTGCTGCCGCCACCTTCAATCATGTATCCCATTAATGTGAACTGGAATTAAAATTACATGACTTTTACCACTTAAAAACTTGCTGAACATCAAAATGAAGAGTCCAAAAATGAAGAGTCCAAAAATTAAGAGTCCAAAAATGAAGAGTCCAAAAATGAAGAGTCTAAAAATGAAGAGTCCAAAAATGAAGAGTCCAAAAATGAAGAGTCCAAAAATGAAGAGTCCAAAAATCAGAATTTATTATTTAGCTTAGGTTTAGTATTGACATATATTATTAATTTAAATTTGTGTAGTAATTTAAATGTGTATAGTTTGTATAAAAATTAGTTTAATTGATATTTAATAGAAGTTATGATAATAAATTTACCTTCCACTTGATAAAAATAACAAAAAAAACTTTTGGATATAATGATGACATCATTTATTCAAAACATGAATTTTTACTTACCGGTGCTCCAGTAAAACCAATTAGAGGCACCTTCCCTTCAATTCTATGCCTAGTTAATGTAATGGCTTTGCCAACATAAGCCAGTCTGGAAACGGCTCCCTCTTCTTGCAGTTTATCTATTTCAGCGGGATCTTGGAGAGGAGTTGGAAATACAGGGCCCTGAAAAGTAAGTTTGCTTATAAACCAAATATGCTTTAAGATTTTAAACAATATTTAAAATATTCAAGTATACTTACCACGCCTGGGTGCATTTCTACAGTCATACCAAGTGCTTGTGGTATGACAAGAATGTCACTGAATATAATTGAAGCATCCAAGTGTGGGTATCTTCTCAGGGGCTGCAAGGTTACCTCGCAGGCCAGCTCCGGCGTCCTGCAGACTGTGAAGAAGTCGTGCTTTGCTCTTACTGCTTGAAATTCTGGAAGATATCTGCCGGCTTGCCGCATCACCCATACCGGCACTTTGTCTACCTCTTTCCCAAGCGCGGCACGAAGCAGTCTATCATTTTTCAGTTCTGGAAAATTCTGTTCAAATTTTTCTAGTCAGCGGTACTTTCAATAAGAAATACACTGTTAAAAGAGAGAATAATGTTACAAAATATACCTTTGGAATGTATTCAGGGTTTTGATCCTCCATTTTACAATGAAATTCAAAGCGGTTCACAAAGAATTTCTTCGGTAAGCAACAGTATTTTATTGAAGTACAATATCTTTACTTTGAGCTGTTGTATTTTATTTAATAGCTATTTGGAATCACGCACAGCCGCAGTGGTTATTTGGATAGTGATTTGACAGATTTTAACAATTCTTTGACATTTGACACTGACAGCTTCTGCTTATTTAACAGGTAGGTATATTATTCTCCGAATTTTATCAAAATATTGTCAATAGTTAATTATTACCTAAACACATGTATTACTTAATTTTATTAATTAAAATGAAGTATTATGTGCTACAATGAAAAATAAAACATATCGCTTTTGTACAGTTTTTGCAGAATATATACAGTAAACTTTCGACCGGTAAATTCAATAGTTAAAATCCAGTGTAAACATTGTAAATAAAGTTGATGGCAGTTTAACAGTTACAAGGAAGAGACTTCTTTACACAACTTACCCAGTTCATAACGGGGTACGATAACCATGAAAATCCATACCATGGTTAAGGATGGTTCTTTACACAGAGGCTAGCCTCTATGTTCATTTCACGCCTCACAGATGGCGCTTTAAGTCAAGCTTGCACTGGGTTCATTCGGTTCACGAAAACAGACAGCTGCTCGCTTGATCTGTAAAAAAAGCTGCTGTTCTGTAAAAATCTCACCGTGAAAAGTTAGGTGAAGTGAGCTTATAGTGAGCTGTCAATAGTGTCAGTCCCTAGCATTAGTTGGAATTACAGCTCACTCCACGCTCACTTCGCCTAAGTTTTCACGATGAGATGGTTACAGAATCGCACGACAGATGTTGATTTCAATGCTAATGCAGAAGTGGTAATTGAATAATGAATTTATCTACGTACTAGACTGCAAAGTAGCAGGCTGGCGGTACTTTCAGATAGGGAAGCTTTCCAGCGTCCAAATCGTATTCAGTTGGGAAATACCTACTTTTATTTTGAGTAAGTGATTAAACCTGTGGTACCGCATGAGTACCTACATCTCGTAGCTTAGGAGTTACGAAAGCTGCATATTAAGGTTTTAGTGCCCAAGTACCTATTTACTATTATAGTTTTATGCACCATATAAATAATTTTACCGGAGGTGAATGAATAAAAAAATCAAAGAAAAGTTTTATATAACATTTCTAGATTTTTTTTTCTATTTACTCAAATCACGAGGTTGATCGTAGAACCTATAGGTAGATATAGCCCCATATATTATAGAGAAAATATACAATGTTTGCGACTCTACTCATCTACCTACCTGCCCTCACACTTCTATCAAAACGTAAAAAAAAACACAAATGAGCGGAGGGCCTACGATAACACAATGGTTTTTGTGAAGCGACACAGGGCGACCTTTTACAATATAATTTTTTTGTATCAAACCTTTATCCCACTTTCCTAATAAACTTTATTCGCCTAACATAAAAGGGACACGTCCCGAATTTAAAAGGACATACGTTTAAATTCGTGTTTCTGGCGAGATATTTATCAAACCAATATTTTTTTAGATAGTCTAGGTACCTATAATATTTTGTGAGATCACAAATGCATAATAATTACATATATAATGCATATACGTAATTAATATTGTAGTTACTAGTCATGATGTGCGATTACGTGATTGTATAGGTACCTAGTGATATACTGTGATTGTTACCTGTTGTAGTTGCCTTTGTGAATAAATAAATACCTATGGGTATGGTCCAGATTCAGTATTTTCAGGTCCAGTCACTGCAGCTGGTTAACTCTTTCGTTACTGATGAAATGGGCATGGTTTCTTGTCTATACATAATTATTAATATTGATTTCATACTTCAGAATATAAAATTTAAAATTGGTTACCAGCTTCGCATGATATTGCTTACCCTTCATACTACGAGTATTACAGCGCAATAGACCTGTCAATTTTCTCGTTATTAAGTGCTCGATCAAATTGTATTTCTTTCGAATTTATACAAGTTTAACTTTTGACTATGTTTTCTTTGAATGGCACTTGTTATCTTTTATATTCCGTGTGTCCTTTTGATCAGCAGGGACACAGGTGCTGTGACTTGTGCATTCTTTGTGCAACGCCGTGGGATCGCGGGATTCTATTCATAATATTTATTTTAATTTGCGTATAACTACCTACCTACAGGTATCAAAAATTATTTTGCTTTTGATGTCAAAGGCTAAATGCATATGCATGGTTTGGCTTTTGACTGCTACTGCTTTGGATATATTATCGGCACAGATTTAAAAAAAAAAAAAAACAAAGGTCTTATTACAAAACAAGGTTTTTCTTTAGACTATCGAGTTAGTTTTTGAAATAAGAACCTAGTAATCGAATAAGAGTTCTTTATACAAAACTGACAGCTCAGTCCGATTCTAAGTTGTCAGTTTTGTATAAAATATCTACTTTACTTACCCAATTCGGAATAAAGTTCGAAATACAAAAAGTGGTTCGAATGTTTAGTCTCGTGTTAAAGTAAAATTTTTTGTAAAACGTACCTATGTCTATAATAATATAATATGTAGGTATCAAGTCGCATATCGAGGATCACGATCTTGCTATATCAGTCAGATTTTTGTGCATGCTTTTCTCAGTTCAATATAAGTAAATTAATTATCTTCATTGGTGTTTTTGAAAAAGTGTTTCTACACGGGCTTTCTCCCGGTACATTTTCCTTACTCCCGCCCTGAGACCGACAGGGAACAGAGGGTTCCTATAAAAAGTAACTAAAACTAGAGATTTTGCTTTGTCGTTATAGCATCATTTGGTAGGTACCATAGTAGTAGGTAGGTAGTAGTCGTCTTTGACAACATGCACTTCACCACCTGGTAGCCAAGTTTAGGTAGCACAAAGATAATAAGTACATAATTAGGCACTCAGCAAAAACAATTTCAAAGTCAAATCATAAAATAGTGTGGGAACCAAACCTTTTTTCTAAAAGTGCAAAGTAAAAAACAAAGTCAGAAGATTATACGCAATAATTTAGCCGGTCCCGTTATATCTGAAATGTTTTTTACTAACTAAAAAAGTTAATGGCCAGTGTATCTGCGATTTCTTTCCGAAGAAATCCCTTTTTTTTTGCAACGGCCTATCATTTTGTCTAAGTTCATTGGGCCCAGTGGGGGCTTTAGAAAAGATTGGAAACGTTATAATAAACAATGACTTCGACATTTTGTTCGGTCAGATCGGATTTTGATGCAGATTTTTTTGGGACCCGTGAATAATGCCCGTAGCTGCTGTCCTACCTAACTGTTCAGTGTTTAATATTATCAAAGTAACCGATTGTCGCATTGGAAATTGCGTTAGTGTCCAACCACACTATCAATCTCAATCTGAATCATTTTGAAGGATAGCTAATCCTTTGCTTTATAGGTATGTTCGAAAAATGTGTCTGCTCAACAACGTAAGTACACACTTAACGCAAGGAATGTTGTCGGTCAAAATGAAACCCAATGCTACTGATATTGTGTTACGAAATTACCTTTTTTTTTTTTTTTTTTTTTTCTGGGTGGGAAATCATCAAATGACTCCTCCCGCTCTGGGCGGAGCAGAAGGGAGTGTCAGACTTTTACTGACTAAAACCCACCCGTGTTCCTTCAGTTGCCTGTGCCAGGGGCCACGGTATCTCTTTCGAACAACCCGCAGCCCCGGCGGCATCGGCCCTAGCGGACCCCGTCAGTTCGTGCTGACAGCTCTTTGAGGCGCGCGTGGAACACAACGCGCCGTCGACCCGGGCCTGGTCCTTACCGGGCGGCGAGCTGCCCATAGCTCGCCGCCCGCAAGCCCGCGCCTACGGTGGCCGGGAGTCGGCTGTTGACTCCCGTCCAGGGCGTCTCCTGCGGCGGCTAGGAGCGCGAGGGTGCAGCGATTGCCTCTCCCTCGCACGCTCCGCCTCCTCCTTCGCGAGCATAACTGCTTCGCAGAAGGAGGTGACGGCCTCCCATTCACTCTCGCTCCGGACCATGGCCTGTATGAGGGCCGGACGCGAGAGGTCGCCGCCGCCGATCGCCGCCAAGAGGACACGGCGGGGTCCCGCCCAAGCCGGGCAGACCTCCACCGTATGCTCCACCGTGTCCTCCGGGCGATCCCCACAGTGGTGACACCCTGGCGTTTCCTCCCGCTTTATCCTGAACAGGAACCTCCCGAAACAACCGTGTCCGGTGAGGACCTGCGTCAGGCGGAAGGTGAGGGCGCCGTGGCGCCTCTCTAGCCACTCCTCAAAGAGGGGACTTATCGCCGCAATTGTGGCGTGCCCAGCGCTGGGTTGCGACAATCGCACTCTCCATGCCGCCATGAGATCCCGCCGGAGCTCTGTCCGCTGTGCCGTGATTTCTCGCGGCAGCGGAGCAACGCCCCGGCGTTTTGCCTCCTCTCGCCACTCCCATATGTGGGCGAGGACTTTGGCCTCCTGATCCCATGGCGGCAATCCGGCAAGGAGGCTCGCCGCCTCAGCGGAGACCGTGCGGTATCCACGAATGAGCCGGACAGCCATGACCCTTTGGGACGCGATCAACCGGCGGGCTGGTCGCCAAACGAAATTACCTCACAGTCCAAGACTTTAAAGACGTACCTAATACCTACCTACTTAATGACCACTCTGAAGTGAACGTCTTAAATATGTCGTCAAATCCAAAAATGCAGGTAAATTTACGAATAGCGAATTGATTTAGTTCGTGAGATAGAGTGGTCTGCACCTTTAGAGCTACGGGTCTTTGAGTGTACCTACCTAGACGTAGTCCTTATCTACAAACAGCACGCTAATATACACAATATGGTTCTATTACTGTTTTTATAATTAATGCCAATCTCTTGCATCTGGTTCGTTAATTAATACGGTGTGCATTATAAAAGTACAGCTATTTCGTATAATCCAGCGGTTTTTTGTTTCAGCAAGTTTAAAACTTTAATCAGAATATTATATAGGATGGATTTTTGACCAAAAATCAATCTGTCTAGCCTTTTTCCAACCATGGTGGGGTCGGCTTCCAGTCTAACCGGATGCAGCTGGATAATTCACATGGAGCGACTGCCTATCTGACCTCCACAACCTAGTTACTGGGTAATACGATACTCCTTGGTAAGACTCGTTGTCAGACTTTCGGCCTTCTGACGACCCGTAACGTCTGTCAAAGATCCAGGAATGCCAGCCGGGACCAATGGCTTAACATGCTTTCCGAGTCACGGAGGGGTCTTGGTATGTAAAGATGGTCACCCATCCACGGACCAAACCGTGGCAAGCGTAGCTTAACCTGATCGACCGATCCGTGCGGATATAATTACTTAGCCACAAGCCCCTCTCCTATGGATTTTGGACCACGCACTGTAATAGAAGGCATGTCGATGTGACAATCATTCGTAGATACCTAGATATTATAGTTAAGATAATTATAGTGAAGTCGATATCTCTAGAAGTTTAATGACATACCTAATCTTGTCTCTATAAAGCGGGCGTTTCCTCCTGAAATATACATACAAAATATACTTCACCGTATTCTATGACAGCTACGTAATAAATGATGACGTGTTCCAGTTTTATTCGGCCATAAGTTGTAGTGACGTTTACATGGCGACTGGCGACTGGCGAGGAAGGTGCATTCAGCGTCGGCAGCGGCAATAGCGAACAATTGCCACTAATGCAGGCTCAATTTATTTACGAGTCAGTCGCTAGGGGCGCATGCGAACATAGACGATGTTCTACGATGGAGTAGACGTGGAATATTTTTTGCTGGATTATGTTTTGGCTGAAAGTTTCTAAAGGGAAATTTTATCATAATACCTTTGGTTAGAAGACCTACTTTTATCCAATCTATTTCTCAGACGCCAAAGTCTGATTAATTACTGCACTTTCCCTTAGGTAGTTTCCTACTTCTGTCTGTTCTGCGAAAACAATGCTTATCTAAAATTCACAGCTAGATAATAAATCAATACTACCTTCGTGTAATACCAAATATATAGGATCCATTAACATTATAACCCAAATGGTCCTGTCTAAGTCGTTTCGCCTTTATCAACATGACCGCTGATACTCGCATTGTTTGTAGCGACCTAATGCCAGGTAGTTATATAGCCCTACCATTTGTATAATTGTAATAGTAATTGCGTATTTATAAAAGCAGCACACAACACTTAATGTTCGATCAATGGCAATGATAGATCAACGCCCTCAAACGTTCGCTATAAACGCGGAAGACTATTCAGTCTACTCCAAGGTTTTCCTTGTGTGTGCACAGGAGGAGGACATTGACTCAAGCAGTGTAAACAGTTCCTTATCTCGAGCTTCGCTGCAACGAAGCCGGCGAGTCACTCGCAGCTTTTATCTAAAACAAAATTGTACTTAGTTGATAGACCATAGTATGATATTAGGTGAAGTGCGATGTATTTACAATGGAAATGAGGTGATTTCTTGACCTATAGGTGGATAAACTATGAAGGTTTCTATATACTCGCGATGCGTGTAAAAACATTTGAGTACATTAACTCCAACATTGCCATTCAACGTGCAGGAAGTGATAAATATGCATAAAAAATAAAAGAGTCAAATAATAATGAGCAAGCGCTGGGTCTTGACACTGCTGCTCAAGGAAGTGATAATGATTACATTTTCTAGTTAGATTCTAATTCGCTTCCATTTGAATTCACCGAAAACGGTTGTAACAAAGTTCGTTAATTCTTCGCCTTGCCAACGTATATTTAATACGGAAGTATGGTTTTGGACGGCGATTATGATCTTAAGCAAGGCGGGTGTGCACTAGATGCGAGCGCGGTTGATAGTAGTAATTTAGAAAGCAGTTTTTTTGCCGCTACGGGCAGCTGCCCACCAATCAAAATGTGCATTGTGCAGTGAGGGTTGCTGCTTAATTGCCGACTCATGACTATCCTACGTTTTGATAAAATAACTCGCCTTTGACCATTCACTTTTGAGGTCGGCTGGTTGGCTGCTCGATTCATGGATTTTGTGGATTGATTGAGGGATTTTTTAAGTGCGTACTTATCGATGAGTAATCATGTTGACCAAGTGTACCTAAGTTGTCACCAGAATTTTACCTATTTATCATTCGAAATTACTAACATACTAGGTAGACTTGCATAAATCGAGACTTAACTGGAATAAATATGCCAATAATAATTATGTATATCTAGGTGTTGGATATCAGTATCCTCCGATGAGTATACAACCCGCATTGAATTCTGTTTGTTTATATTTTAGGCACACCGTATGTTCAAGGAGTGCATGGGGAGAAGTGAATGCCAAATGCACGTGCACGATATTAGAATCGGAACAATTCAATAGCTTTGGTACTCGATTACGCATTCAAAGTAATGTAATATCATCATCAGCTGGTACAATCGATAGCTCTAGGTTTAGCCTCGCTGGACGCTTAGACAAACAGACGACTACGAGACTACGTAGGCTCGTGGACATCTGTTTGTCCTAGCGTAACCTTACTCATCTACGTAACGTACCTAGCCAAGTTAGGTAAGTTTTGTGTTTGTGTTTAAATCTTTTTTATTGAAAATTTTTGTTACTGGTTGATAAATATTTCCCAGCACATTCTGCAAATCAACGCAAAACAATTCTCCTCCCCCAAATTCATATACCTAAACTCTAAGAAGACCTACGGTGAAAGCAGTACGACATATACGAGTACTAACTAATCTCCAATATAAGATGCATACGGCTTGCATTTTATAAGCGCGGGAGGGCGGCACCGGGCTCGCCTCCGCGGCCGCTTCGCTTCCCGTAGGCGGTTGTCGGCCGCGCGGTTGTTTTCTGCCTTTTTTGCCGCTCGCCCGCGAGCCGCGAGCCAGCTACCCTTCCTTCCCTCACTATGTAAGCCGATCGCCTTTTTTACTTCAACCATGCAAGTTGCAGGTAAATAATGACCCACGTTTTCTTATTTCTTTCGCCGCGGATGAATTTTTACGTTGTCCATGCCTATCAGGACTTGATTAAAGGATTGAGGGTCATTTTATGCTGAAATTGGAACCTTATGAGATTTTTCAATCAAGTTTATCGTGTTTTATGGAGGAGGATCTTGGAAGCTCCTTGTGTGATTAAAAGCAATTTTGGCAATTTGGCACTTCCTCTATTTTATGTTTAAAATGGCACGAAGTTCTTATCTTAGCTTTTTTGGTGGGTAGGCATTCCCAACTGACAAAATTATTTTTCAAATTGCATTTAGAGTCGCACAGTAGAGACCGTATCTGAATGCAGCATTCCAACTTGAAATTTTCTTTACCAACGTTGTCATAACAAAATATGATTGGCTATTTTGATCGCATCAAAATTCCTTAGCCGAATAAAAGGTACAACGAGTCACAAACAAATCCCGCCAACAAGCAGCGAGCTCACGACTTGCCTAAAAAACTATATAGTCAAATATCCTTTGCCTGCCGGTCCGCGTAAACTCACTGCAAGCACTCCACACTAGGCGATTTGTATGAAAGCAACGTGATTCCTATTGGAGAATGAGTCGGATAGAGAGAAAAGGGCTAGTGTGCAACAGGCCCCGGAATTTGGGTTCGGGGTGAATACCCTCGAGCCGGTAAAAACTATTTTCAAGGTTAGGTTGTTGGAGGGGAACGTGGCGGTAGTGCAGGGCGAATTCGGGCGCGAGAGGGGTGCGGGGAGCGCGGACGCGCCGAAATGCTGATAGCCCTCCGCCCCCGCCGCGCATGCCCCTCCAGCCGCTCCTGTCTAGTCGCTGCACCCTGGCTGTTGTTGTCTAGCGGACACTTCGCGCGCATCATGCATTTTCGATTAGGTATTGAGGGTCAGGCGAATGTTCATTATAGCTTTGTAATTACTGGTTATGGGTAGAATGCAAATGAACGACTCCAGTCTAGAATTTAACACAAAATACTCCGTAAAAGCAAACAGTTCTTCAAACTGGTGGTTGTATAAAGAGTAGGAAGCCTAGGTGACCTAGTAATCTTTTGCAGGTTGAACAATATGTGCAATTTATGTGGTATTATCACTTTTGCTTTGATCTATTCTACTCTGTACTTTGGAGAGTCCTAACTTGACGTTCCACAAAGACTACCTACCTACTTCACTAAAACTGAAGTCTTTATTTTATCTACAGCAACACTTTTTGTTAGAGGTTTGATACTGAACTTAATCTGCCAAATAGATTAAAAGTTTTCACCCAAAATCGAATCAAATTTTCTTTTCGCCCAAAAAGCGCACGGAAACAGTCAACACTACGCACGCTGGTCGTCAAACGTCGTCGGCTATTGCTCCCCTTCGTGTAATTCGCCATTAGTCGCCGTTTGCACTCGGCTTTTTACCTTAATGAGCTCCCCCCGTTGGCTTCTCGCGGCACGCACGCACCAATACGCATTTTTGTGCAGCTACCCCTAACAACACAAAAACGTCAAGGATACAAATGTAGGAAAAAATATTGCGAATGGGTAACGAACTCTTACAAAAAGTAAGTAAAAATAATATGTTAATAAGTACACCTTAATGCCGAAGGGGCATTAGTGGCCAGGGGTGACACTTCCGTAGACTGATGGTCTTCTTACATCCGGTGTATAAAGTCAGCCCGTACAATTCATTCATCTAATACACATACAATGCGATAGGACTTCGAACTTTTGCAATGCAATTTGTATTTCCATTTCGAAATTTGGATTAAAGGTTATCTGATTAGTGCAAAGCATTTGCATTAAATGCGTTGATGAAGAAATCGAGTTCGAAAACCTTTACTTTTAGATAACTTGTCAAGGAATCTAGAAAAACTGCAATGTTTTAGAAATACACCATTCCTTTTCTGCTATTTGTAGTAGAGTTGAAACCAGATGGTATAAACGTTGTACAATGTTGTGACAATAAATTAAAACACTCGCAATACTAATGCATAACAGTATTTTGGAACAAATAAATCCTAACATCGAAATTAAAAAAGCAATTTTTTCAAACAAACTAAATACCTAGCAATTATGGGCCGACTATGGCTTTGCCTATCTTTGACTAGCTATAATGACTAAACTATTGGATATATTTGGTTGAATTTTTGCATGCAGACTGACCTGATACTTATATGAACTTTAATTTATTGTCGTCTCCACCTTGTATTACCTGCTTATCTTGCTATTTCCTGGCAGTTGCTGGCCTAAATATGATATTATGCTTGACAATATGGCAGAGCCTTAGGGACATCTCTAATTCGAGCTCCAAAGGGTTAGTGAGAGCCGTCATTTTCGGGGAGTGGAGAACAGGTTGCTATGCACCCACCTGTCGTGCTGTCTGTCTGTCTATTCACATGTGTGAGTATTTTATGTGCATTTATGATATTCGGCTCCTTTCCTATGTGGATGTCGAATGACAGCATGTGTGCTGATGTAACGTAACCTTTCGGTTAGACGGTGACATAACGACATAAAAGGGCTTAAATATGGCCACTAATTTCTTATTGGATTATGAGACAGAATCAATTTGTCGAGACCTCATACGACAATGTGTAGTGCCTTGTGTGAAAACAAGTGAAAAGCGAGCGTAGTAAATCTCGAGAAGTAGGTACTTGAAACTGAGATCTTATAATCCCGGGAAGTATCTACTCGTGATTGATTTTGAAGGTGACTGATACTGCCTCTGATACAAACAGTCTGCTCGTGGCTCTCAACTTTTTGTTTAAACTTTCGGTTTCCGTCAACGTTTTCTAAAGAGTACTCCGACCGAAACTATGAGGGCGAATTTTTATTTAGGCTTCGCGTCATACATAACAATTAAGTGGCTAGCTTTAGGATAGTGCGTGCATTGGGTGCGTGCGATAGCGATCTCGCGCGCCCCTCGAGCCCGCCCTCCCGCGCCCCGCACTCCTACAAAACAACATTCTAAGTATTTGTGAAGCAGAGGGTTTTTTGCGCGAAGCCCGAGGGTGGCAGAGCGCAATCGCCCGCCACCGCACAAAAAACACTATTAAATAACTCAACAGAACCGCGGGGCGGATTCGTGATCGTGATACCGCTGAAATTATAATACCTACGTTTAATTAACGTTAGCGACAAAAATTTTACATGTTTTTTATACTAAAGCTGCTTTGTCCAGCGCGATTTGCCGTGCGATTAAAGTATGCCACTTAAAAATTCGAATGTTGACTTTTATAGTTCAATATTTCAGCGGTATTTTTGTAAGCTCGTATCTTTACTAGTTGTGAATATACCTAATTAAATGGCAAAAGTATGAGAATATTTGTAGCGATACCAGCGTTCCCAGTTCGTCTCTGTCAACCTGCTTGTAAACAGACGATGAAAAAACGCGATAAAAACTCGCTCTCCGTATTGGATGCTACGACAGCGAGATTTCCCGCCAACTCTTGTGTGATTTACGAATAAAATTAAAAAGTAAATACTTAGTGGCTGCGGTCCGAATCGGGTCAACAGGTAGATCAGATTGATAAAGTCCTCCACTGCGTGATAGCTCGAAAGAAAACTGGGAAAACATTCTAATTAGAGAAATAATTCAAACACAGCAGGTTTATTGTTTGTTATGTTAAGTCCCTCAGCAACTTTCACTCAGGGGCGACATCTTCAAATTGAACAAGCCCCTTTAAATAAATAGAAAAAAAAAAAAACTTTCACTCAGTTTACTTTTATACCAAACATGATCAATAGGCTTAATAGGATACCAATGAAAAAAAAAACCTGAAACCTATATAGAATAGGTTCTGCTCGCGACTTCGTCTGCGTCAAAATTTATTGTTGTCCCTTTGCATTGCATCGCCTGCCCGCGCAGGCGGGCAGGCGATGCAATGCTCGGCTCCTAAGGGTGCTAGCGTGATGTTAAAGAATTGGGCTATCTAATGCAAAAATATTTTTTCAAATCCGACTTGTAGTTCCGTAGATAAGCGCGTTCAAACAAACAAACTCTTCAGCTTTATTATTAGTACCTATAGAAGATTATTATTAGTATCTTCTTATTTGTAACACTCTTGTCAGAGCGGTCGTGGACCTCATGTAGTCAATCAAAATCAAAAGTAATTTATTCAAATTAGGCTGAGAATCAGCACTTTTCGAACGTCAAAATTACAAAAGACAGTCCCCCAAAAACCCCCGCCCTTCACCACTTCCTAGTGCTATCGCTGGGAACAAGAAGTGGCGCAACAAACGCCCCAGCAGCACAGCTGTCTGTTCAGTTAGAAAATACTTGATACTTGATTGTATACAATACTACGTGTTAAGTAATTAACATTACAAGGCACAGAACATAAAATTAAATTATTTGCCATATGTCAGCTAGCCAGGCCAATATACCAACAAATATAATAAAAACTATACGTACTCAAGCTAAAAAATAATTAATTAAAATTAAAATGTAAATAAAAACTTACTGCCTGAATAAAAGCCTCGAGGCATAAACGGCGTGACAGCTTACATATTTATGCATTGCTGGGTTCTGGTCACATAGCTGTCACTTGAAGTCACAGATGATAAACTAGGACCATAGAAGTAAAATAAATAAATAAGTTAATACTAATAACAATAACCTGTCAGTAAGCTAATTCTGGAAAAAGAACATGAACATTGTCTTGAGTTAATTATGGCGACCAACTATTCTTATCGTGTAAGTAGTCGTTGATGGAATAGTAAGCCATTGAACAAAGGTTGGATTTTACTTGAGCTTTAAACGCATTAAAAGACAAGTCTAGCAAAGAAGAGGGTATCTTGTTATCGAGCCCAACAAATGAGTTATGAACCTTATGAAGCCGGTGAAAGGGGGCACGTAGTTTGTCCATATTTCTAGTGTTAACACTGTGAGTATCACTGTTTTTGGTGTATAAGTGTAAATTTTTTCTAATATATGTATAAATAAGATGTTGGCGAAGATGAATTGTGATGCATCTGTGAGAGTACCAATATCTTTAAAAAAATCTCTTAGAGAAACTCTGGCATCTAGCTGGTAAATTGCTCGAACAGCTCGTTTTTGAAGGACAAATATATTTTGTATATCAGCGGCTTTGCCCCACAGCAGAATACCGTAGGATATAACGCTGTGAAAATAACTAAAATAGACTAAACAAGCTGTATCAACGTCAGTGTATTGTCTTACTTTCCTGATGGCGTAGGCAGCCGAACTGAGCCTTCCTGCTAGACTTGACATATGAGGTCCCCACTGAAGTTTGGCATATAGTTAGTACTAGAAAAATTGCCGAGCCTACTGTTTCAAGCACCTCTTTAGCTAAGTTCCCTGTCTAAGTTTCCTGTCTAAGTTTCCTGTCTAGGGGCTGATGTGATTCGCTTCACGATTTCTAGTCGAGAAATTATTAGTATAGATTTAACCAAGACTCATTATTAACGACCCATTTTAAATCGTAGGGCACTAACAACTTTGTCAACACATCATATAACTAAATAAGTCCTGAAACTGCCTGAAAATGAGCATGTTTTGTTTGAATAAATTCTATAAGGGTAGCTGGTTATTGTCGTTAATTATTTTGAATTTTATCGGTTACATATGGAGCTAAGCCATGCCATAGCCAGAGGTAAAGGAGTAGTTACTTTTTACGATGTTTGTACACCTTGTGATGCTGAATTAATATTCGGTACATTATGAGAACAATATGACCGTGTTTAGATGTGTTTAAGAGTATTTTAGGAACGTGAATACCTAATTATATTTTGTGCTAGCAGCGCCCCGCGGTTTTACCCGCATATGTTTCGACCCCGTGGGAATATTGGGATAAAATGTATCATGTATAAATGAAAGTATCCTATGTGTTAATCCTGGTTATAAAATATCTGCGTGCCAAATTTCATCCAAATCCGTGCAGGAGTTTTTGCTTGAAAGCGTAACAAACATCCATCTGTCCTCAAAAAAACTTTCGCGTTTATAATGTTAGTAGGAAGTAGGATAAGAAGTCCATTTTCATTGGCTACTCTTTTGTGTGACTGCCTCGTTGGTCTAGTAGTTGCAAACGCTCCTGCCGAGCATGAGTCTGGTTTCGATTCCCAAATCGAGCAAAATGTTATTAAGTGTTTTTTCTTCAGGAATTTCTCAGTAAAAGCCCGAAGTCTAGATTTGTGCCGGGTTCATGGCAATAGGACTTAAACATAACTGGCGAAATGTGGGTATACTATAGGCACACTTCTGGCTAGCCCTTCGGGGATTACAGGCGTGATGTTATATAACTCTTTGACAAAATAAAAAAAATCTGGTAAATAAATAAATACTTTTTTAGCCTACGTGTTACTTACCTACGTACCTACGTAGACTACAAAAAGCTTAGGCAGTTGCAGAGGCAGGTGCAGTTTAGGTCAAACAACATTACGAATGTTTTCAGGAATTTATTTTGTTTACATTTTCATTTAGGCATGCATTTATTTATATTTGTGAAGGAAATGTGCTTAGCCCGTGTTTTTTATGTGTACAAACTTTTCGACCACTCCGTCACGCAAGATTGGCCGAGATTATTTTATAAGCCTTATTTGTCACCTTTTTGTGGCGTTATTATATTTTCTATAATTTTTCTTTATGTTAAGAAATATCGCTGAAATACTTAAATTAAGGTGAAAGCGCCAGGGAAGCCCGCGATTTTTTTGCAGGTCAGTGTCATGTTGAATGTTGATAAAAATATGATTCGCAAGCGTATCAAAATTTGACATTACAGAATTGTAATAATTGAAATCAACAATATAACCCTCTAAGTTCTACGGAATGACTATTTCATGAAATATCAATACATATTTGTTCTTCTTCTTTTTCGTGTCGCTGGCACGACTGAATGTTATATCTTGTTGGTCCATAACTTTGCCACTTCCACGCGTCGTCAGTGGCAGCGCAGAGGTCACTTTGACTGCATGTTTTGGGACACCGAGGGAAGGATTTTGCGACATAGATCCACAATCACACCCTACTGCCATTCCATCAAGCTAGCCCCACTTTACAGGTTACATATTTGTTAGGGTCGCGAATCATATTTTGTTCAAGATACAATCTGCCACTGACCTGCAAATTGCAAAAAATGAAAAAAAAAAATGAATTTCGCGCCCCCCCCCCCCCCTTTTTTTCTTTTTTTTTTTCTTGGTGGGAAATCATCAAATGACTCCTCCCGCTCTGGGCGGAGCAGAAGGGAGTGTCAGACTTTTACTGACTAAAACCCACCCGTGTTTCTTCAGTTGCCTGTGCCAGGGGCCACGGTATCTCTTTCGAACAACCCGCAGTCCCGGCGGCATCGGCCCTAGCGGACCCCGTCAGTTCGTGCTGACAGCTCTTTGAGGCGCGCGTGGAACACAACGCGCCGTCGACCCGGGCCTGGTCCTTACTGGGCGGCGAGCTGCCCATAGCTCGCCGCCCGCAAGCCCGCGCCTACGGTGGCCGGGAGTCGGCTGTTGACTCCCGTCCAGGGCGTCTCCTGCGGCGGCTAGGCGCGCGAGGGTGCAGCGATTGCCTCTCCCTCGCGCGCTCCGCCTCCTCCTTCGCGAGCGTTACTGCTTCGCAGAAGGAGTTGACGGCCTCCCATTCACTCTCGCTCCGTACCATGGCCTGGACGAGGGCCGGACGCGAGAGGTCACCGCCGCCGATCCCCCCCCCCCCTCCTTTAAAAACAAATTTAAAAACATCAAACATCCAAGAAATTGAAGAGCATCCTTAGATTTCTGCAACATCAGCACACTTGCTGTACCTGGTCCCAAAATTTAGTTTATTAGTTTCATTAAAAAGTTTCGTAATTTAATCTTAACTGAAATAAGTCTGAATTTCGGACTAAGTAGTTGTCACGCACAGTTTTCGGGGTCAGCAAACCCCAGCTCAGCAATAAAATGACAGGTATGAAGCGCTTAGTTTAATAGTTAACTATTTATTTACACATTATGTAATCAGCGTAACTCTACTAAGTACATATACGTATGTAGGTACTTTTAGGGTGGCAAAAATTGTATTTTTTTACTAAATATCTACTTATAAAGAAATAAAGAAAGACAAGAAAGAAAATACATTTATTTGCGGCAAACATAACGCATAAAAAGAACACAAACACAAAAAAAAAACAGAGAGGCTTATACTTTATTCAGGGCGGAATTCAGTCGTTGTGAAACGCCCATTCATTTGGCATAATAATTAGGAAGTAAATCTATATCCCACTATTAATATTATATACGCGAAAGTTTGTATGGATGGATGAATGGATGTTTGTTACTCTTTCACGCAAAAGCTACAGAAAAGATTTGGATGAAATTTGGCACACAGATAGTTTATAACCAGGATTAACACATACTACATAGGATACTTTTTATCCCGATATTCCCACGGGGTCGAAACTTATGCGGGTGAAACCGCGGGGCCCAGCTAGTATTAATAATACAACTGAAGAGTCTGTTAGAACGCGCTAAGCTCTGAAACTACGAGTCGGATTTGAAAAATTCTATTTGCATTTATTTGCCTAATTCTTGAGGATTTAACATTACGCTGTGGCCCTTAGGAGCCGAGCAAGAAGAAATAAAGTCAGAAAGGCGAAAACGAAGTAAGAGCGGGCAGGCGATGCGATGCGATGGGGTGGGTCGGGGGAACTAGACATTAGAAGCTAATATTGTATATTTACTTCCTAGAACATACATTTCATTCCTTCTTATATTTATGTACCAATCCATTTATTTATAAGTACGGTACTTAGGTACCCACCTACTGAGTCAAATTGTCATTTCGGTACACTCCATGTTTAGTTGTTATTTCCATATTGGCATGTCATCGGTCCTACCATGAGTGTGCCATACAATACATTATCCAAATGGAATGGGCCATAACGATACATTTTTAAGAAGGACGCAATTGTATTTTTTTCAGGCCGTGGCGGTATCGTGTATGTACCTACTTATAAAAAAGAAATTTTACACTATTGACTCTACTTACTTAATAGATAGGAATAATGTTTTGGGTATTAATATTTAAGCATATTATGCGAACATTCATAGATAACACCTGGTGGCCCAGTGGAAACAGCCCCGACTTACGAGTTGTTGGGGTTGTTGAGTTGTAGTTGTTGTTGAGTTGGGTTCGAACCCAAGCAGGCACTTTGACGGCACGGTTGGCGCAGTCGTTAAGCGATTGACTGCTGCACTGCGTGTCGCGGGTTCGATTCCCGCACGAAACAAATATTTGTTTGGCCTACAAGTAGTTGTTCCGGGTCTGGCTGTTTGTGCATGTGAATTTAAATGTTTATAAACGCACCTACGATACAGGAGAAATTCCTAGTGTGCGTCAACGTTTTTTTTTTTTTTTTTTTAAAGAATACTTTACTTTATGCAAATCATTTCATGATCACTGCTCTCAAAACGGTGAAGGAAAGCATCGTGAGGAAACAGGCACGTCCTAGAACTAAAAAATCGAAAACATGTGACATCCACCAACCCGCACTGCGCCCGCATGGTAGATTATTGCCCACTCCCTCTCACAGATAGGAGGCCTGTGTCCCAGCAGTGGGAACGTTATAGGCTGATTACGAACATCCATAGCCGGAATAACTGTTTTCTCTATATTCGTCAATTCAATCATTAATCATGAATTTCTTCAAACCTTTAATGGATTTGCGCAAATATCAGACAAGAAATGGATTTAAAACTACTCATCTACAAAAAAGTAGGGCTCCATTTCCTGGGATGTTGTTTTAGTAAATGTAATGGTAGCAAAACTGAAGCATCTGTAAAGGATGGATTCTTTCGACACCTCGGCAACAAGCCGTGTCAAATGTAATGGTCTCCAGTTCATAAATCACTCAATTATATGTTTGTGAGTAAACAAAAAATATCGCAAATCCCGCTTTAAGTAACATCGGTCATTAATCACGGTCCGACTGCGGCCACAAATGGTAAATTATTCGGTAGCGCTAATGATTGGGATGCGACGATGGCTCATGTTTGGGAAATACAGAAATTTGAGGGTTATTCAGATAGTATTGCATAGCCCTTAAGTTTGGAGTAGGTACTTACCTATATGTTAAATACAGAAAGTAATTACCTACCTGTACCTATGTGCTATTAGATAAATAGAAACCCACACCAATTTGCAAAAAACGCGTGATTCGAACTGACAAACATATTTTACATTCATGATTTCGTGAATGCGGCTGAAAAAATTTGATGGTTCATCATACTAATTTGCGAAAATCTAGTATAGATTCGTAATCTGGCAACAATCAGAATACCTGGAAAACACAAAAATGCATTCTTAAATAATAAATTAACAACCCTTAACATAAGTCGAACAGAACTAAAATGTTCTGCCATCAGCCATTTAGTATAGCTTCACATTAACCGTGTCCAATGAACTGAAATACTGAAATAGTGCAGTCTAGGCAAGCATCGCACGCTATTTACCGTGATTACCTCATTTATAATGCAGCTTGTCAATGTCAGCGGCTAAGACAAGTGAAATGGTTTGCATTACCGTCTATACATTTCATGGAACCACTCGTCCCCAGCAGTCATTGGTTATTCACGATTCGCGTTCTTCTATTACACCTAGACGTTGTGCTTGCGGTTTAGAATTACCTACTACCTAGGGTACATTACCATAATTGGTAAGTAAATAGACAAGGTTATGGGAGCCGATTTATTATTGATAATATAATAATGTAGGTTGTAGGGTCGGACTTGATAGCTATTAATGTGCTGACAAAGCAATTTGAATTGTGAATTGCCTTTGGTAATAGGGCTGCTGAGAGTATAACTGATTAATGATTTAAACCGATTCTTAAAGCTGACCAACCGATTTAGGGATTTTTCAAATTATTGGTTAAGAGTTTATTTTATTAGGTATACAATTACACTTCAAGTGTTTAGCGAAATGGTTTAATATAAACCGTATTTCATGCAGCTTTTTGGGGCAGATAATATTGGTTTATGCCATAACATTTGATAGGTTAATTGATAAGATCTCTCTTGAAAGCAAGTCATTTTATAGATAGGGAAATTCAGCTTGAACTTAGTTGTGGTTGGGGAAACCTTTAAAATACCGTAATTCAGCTTTGGACTGTAATTCTGCATATACTATTTCCTCGTATAATTAAGTTTTTATGCTTCTCGGGTATGACGTAGGCAGGCTGGGGTTTTTTTAAGCAGTGTATGCTGTACGCAATAAAAAAAATTAATGAATGCGTCCCAAAGGTTAGTTTTGCTTGTATGTAGGTCAAAAGGAAATCGCTCAATCGTCACAGCATTTTCCTGTCTCAGCAACAAAATAACATAATATTTATTCGAGGATTTCGCTTTATAACTTCACGATGTTATCAGTATTCGTGTTTTTGTTTCGTGTGTTCATAACAGCGGCGTTCTTTACATTATTTCGCAACGTGAGTGACCTTTCGTGCTGGCGGCGGCAAATCGCGCGAAAATATCGATTAGGCTTATCTTATCGCCGGCTATCGGTGGCGTGTCGCCTCGAATAAATGGGAATCAAAACGCACGCATCGGCACAGCATTATTTTATACCGTCATGGCGCATGCGTCCTGTTGGCCCTTGCATTGGATGTCGCAAACTCCGCCTCCGATGTCACTATTCGCAAATTGCGTTGCTAATCCGATGCTCGTAGGTTTTCAGCAAGTAGGTTGATAAGACAATGTGGCAGACGATGCTTATGTACGATACCACGATACGATTATCGATACGTGTAGTTTATAGCATTATCTTCTTTACCGTTTGTTATCGAAACCGCGTGGAATTCTGTGAGCCTGGTAGAACCAAGAGTTCGAATTCACACAAGAAAACCACCATGTGATACTCAGGTTATACTCAACACTGACAAGTTTGACAAGACAAGGTAAGATAAGGTAGGCAAGGTAAGGTATTGACAAGTTTAAATTATAATTCGTAATTTACTGCAGCTCAGTTTATGTTCAATCTGAAAAACAGATATATTATTATTTTTATGGCACATAAAATACGTCGTTTAAATGCGCTTCGTCAATTGGTAGAGTTGATTGTCAAATTTGCATTTAACATACTTATATTATGTTATTTGTTATATACAAATGGCGTGCTGTGTGTTTATGTATTCTGAGGCATGTGAAAGCAGTTATTTAAACTCGTTTACGGCACAAATCCACCTGCTATATAATCCGCGCTGTTTCGCAACTCGAATGGTATCTATGTCATAGTGATGGCGAGACGAAGATAGGCTGATGGCGTGGGAGTGAGCGAGAAGAGAGTATATGAGACCGGATTCTGCGAGGACGGAGGACGGAGGGGCTATATATACCTACTCCTCTATTTGTTCGCGAATATATGTAGTTGCGCAACGTACAACGGGCAAAATAAGTTTCTATTTCGCTCGAACAAAATAACGTTTTTGAAACACTCGAATCAATAAACTGACCATTAATATGTGTCGAATTTTCCTTCGATTCCGAAGCCCATCGTTGATTATCCGTCGACGAAGTACAAATCGCCTTGAAAACCTGCTTAATCGATGCGACACGAATTATTAAATTACATGTTTGACTCGCTGTAAGCGGCGGTGAAAATTTTGTTAATTTTGTTGTTTTTGCGTTTTTCAGTGCGTCGTAACAGATTTTTCAGCCTTTAGAAAAGACAAGACGGACGCTTAAAATTTAAATCGAGGTCTAGATTATAAAAAAGTACCGAAAATACCTGAAAGTTAGATTAGTAGGTTGGTATTTTATTTTCCAAGAAATAGGCTCGGATTGCATTACAATAAAAGGCTCTATCTTCTAATTATTTTGTAAAATTCGTAGATCAACATTAAAAAAACTACTTTCTTGATAATTAATGGCCTATAAAAAGCCTTTTACCAACTTTACGATTTGATTAAAGGTTATTATAACAAGTACCTACCTATAGTATAAGTTTAGTTATTAAAACCACACATACGGTTTTATTGACATTAGGTTGGCTATTATTTCAACTTTATATGAGCGACCTAATTATGAGTATTTCAGTTGAAAATGTAATAGGTACTGAGGTAGGAACCTAATTAAGAGGTCATACATAAAGGAAAATCTGTAGGTAGGCCTGAAGTTTTTCGTCCTGAAGATCATTGGATTCATTGGTAGGAGTGTAGGTGCCAACTGAAAACTGAAATTATTTTATCCAGAAGTATAGTAGAAGGTAATGCAATGTGCAAGTACATAGGTAGGTATTCTCTCAATGACGTCATACATAATGTATTTAGAGTTTAACCTGAATACTAAAGTCTACCGAGAATTTTCGTCAAAGAGAGTAGGTACTTAGTTGTTTAGTATATTTAGCAGCTCAGCGTGTTATCTAGCAAATGGAGACGATCGGCATCGGCGTCGGTGAGGCGTAAACACACGATTACGACACGCCGCGGAACAGAAGTCGCTGGATTCGCGCTCCACTACCGCGCCCGCGCCGCCAACATGGCCGCCACGAGTCAATGGCCTCCAACGCCGCTTGCGCAACCGCACGCGCGAATCTCAACAGCAAAACAAAGTCTTCGGCGCACGTATGTGTGCGTTAACCTACACACGTACGGTCAGTCTCAAAAAGAATTAAACGTCGACAACAATTCATGTAAGAATCGCTACTAATTGTGTTCAATAATACTGTATCAATGTGTAGCTACAATGCAGTACAAAAAGTGTAAGTAATATGTTTTATGACTTCACTTTGAAACAATATTATAGAACAAAGATTGTAGACAATTAAACGAATTCTTGTCGATGTATTCATATTTTTGAGACTGACTCTACATTGACATTGTTTGTGTCGATTCTGCGCTTGCGGTCCCTGTGTGCGTAAAGTACCTACTGTGTGCGCACACGCTGTTGCTGTGTGTTATTGAAGGGCTTCAACTATATAGCAGTGACCGCATTGCTGATTAATTTGATGATAAATAGTTGTTTACTTTGGCTTTTCCTTAATTGATGCGATGAAGGATTTTGTCCCTTTGCAGCTATGCTTCAGATTAGGTAATCAAATTCGTATTCAACAGTAGAACAAGTTGTAGCTAGCTTCAGCTCAATTGAGCTAGTAAAACATAGGCTGAAAGTACTTAGTTGTAAAGTAAATTGTCTAGAATCTAGATAAACCATTCCAATCAATGTATGGACAATTTAAAAAGTCCCTTTCTGCCGCATTTCATGAAAACTCAATTATATGACCTATATCGATAAAACGTGCAATTTTTCGACGTCTTTTCTCGACGTACTTATGTAAAACGTTTATCAAGTGCGCAACACTAGCCTTAGAGAGGTCTCTTAAAGGTATTTTCCATTGCTGATTTCGAGTGTCGACACATTCGACGGAAACTGGATCACATAGTGCAGAACCAGTAGGTTTCACCTCCACGTAGTTGTGGATTGTCCCGTTAGTGGACAGCATGTCTTTAGAATGCGCGACTCGGCGACTTGACATTGGCAGACCCCGATCCCCCGATATAGCGGGCTGCGAAGGGCCACAAGCCCAATACGGTCACAAATGGAATGCGAGAAACGTTTTTGTATAGTTTGTTCGGAAATTAATGACTGATAAATATTCAGCGATTCGTTGAGAATTTGTTATTGGAAATATCAATGGCGGATGGCTGTTGTATAAGTGTTTTACGGTTCTTGAGAACCTGTATGGAGGTTATTGCATAATGTTTTATTGCATTGGCTAGGGTTTGACAGACTGTAGGCACAACATGTCCTATGTGTTACGGTTACAACTCATTTTGTCATAGTTTTTCGCAAGAAGTCTTGATTTTTAGATCCCCTATCTAAAAATCAAGACTTCTTGCGAAAAACTATATATATTCAGGAGAACTCCCTACATTCTGGACTAAAGATACCTTACTCAATATGTAATATTGTTTATGCGTTACCTTATCAATCTCAGATCTTACGCAGATGCTCTCAACAAGCCAGGGGACGTACTCAACTTTTGGAGGGAGGTGGGCTGGTTGGAATAACCACCGATGGCTTCCACGGCCCACTCACATTGGTCCACTTGAAGGACTAAGTGCGGAAAACAAACCTTCTAATCATAGAACAATAATAATATCATAGAATATACCTTATCAATCTTATTTTGCATGAAATAATTTTAATTTCTGACCTTTTGTCATTTCTCAAAACGAACTAAGCACTATTCAAAGAACCTTGGTATTTTCCAATAAAAATAGTAAATAACAAAGTGCTAATTATATTTTGATAAAATTTTCTTTTGTTATTGTAAATAGACACGTACACCGACACCATACAAATTTTAGTCTAGGTCTAGGAGTGATAACGCAAAACAACTTGGCGACGCAGCTGGCACGTTGGCAGATAAACTGGACGCACGTTGTGTTAGACAACCCGGCGTAGCAAGGCCTTAGGTCACCTAGCATGTTATCAGTGTAGGTAGGTGTCGGTTACGACGTTCCGCTATGCAGTGCTACGCGCTACGCCAGAGCGAGCCATAGCGGTGTAGCCGAATTCAGGTCACCGGGCGCAGCACTCGAATTTGCATGCGCGCTAATAAAGACCATACATATGACGACATCCGACAGATGGCGTCTTTCGCAGAGATGGCGACTACACCTCGTTATAATAATTTATATTTAACGACAGCCGTTTATCTATATAAAATCAAGTTTGGCAGTCATAACTCAAATGCATACGCAGTTATTCCGTTGCACACACATAAGTGAATTTCATCTCAGTTCGTATTACATATTGTGGTTCTTATCGACCCATTTAAAATCCAGTTTCTCGAAACTGTGAATTTAGAACGACAAGTAAAGAAAACGCTTTACTTGTCGTTCTAAATTCACAGTGTAGATACCAGTAGATACTAGAATATTCCGCCTTAATCAATGAAAAGGCAAGTTATTTTTAATTTTAACAGATCGATCGCTTGTGCTGAAGGTTGAAAGTTCATGTGAGTTCCTACTAAGTATTCGGAAGTGTCTGCCTTTAAATTACCTAATAAACAACCAAATTGTTATGTAAGTACCTACCTATAATTTAATTAAATTCAGTTACAAATAAGGTCAGTAAACCCAACTGACAAAAAAATCAAATTTAGCACAAATAACACCACTATTTACATTCAAATACACACAACAATGGCCACAATTTTATTTAAAGAATAACAATAATGAGGTACATAATTAAGATGTTATTAATCTTTATGCCGACAGCCTCTAAGTGATCTAAGTTTCCGTATGATGGTTACCTTCGGTTTCAAAATATTCGAAGTAGTTGTGCACGCGAATCGGAAGTGTTCGGGAGAGGTCGTCGAGCCCGACACGTGTAAACGACGCGTTGTGTAATACAACCTTGCTGTCGCGAATATATGGAACAGTCGTCCAGCCAGGATATGGTGGACATGACCCGGTTATTTAACTCCCCAGTCGTAAGATGATTGTGCGAGTATTGTGAGCAGAGATTCATAATATGAAGCCAGATACGAGTAGGTTGATAAACTTTTGGTTTCGAGGCTTTTGTGATTGTTTTTGTAACTCGTTCTCGTGTAAGCGTATGTGTTCTGTAGCTGTTAAACATCAATAAAATGTTTCTAGCACCGCTTAACGTAAAATAAAAATAAAGTTAGACCAATGTTTTCAAACATTGTTCAGCAAGCTAAGCCAAAAATGCTAAAATGCTTAGCAGGTATGAAATCTTTACATCAACAAGAATGAAAGTTCAATGTTGGATTAAATTGTTATTCCGCAAAGGTCTTTGTCCCTTATGTTCTTCGAACTCTCTCGCCCTTTTACAAGAAATTACTTAAGTAACTTGTGTGTCACTAATCTGGTGGCAGAACACTAGTTGTTACTGTTAATATTCGTCGATGTTTCTAGAAATTTGCTGTTTAGAGACAATCGTTGTAACTACTAGAAAGATATGTGTTGCCTTGATCGAACATATTGAGCAATATTATAATATAATATTATATACCACTTCCAATGTTATGTTTAATACGTTTTGATTTAATTTTACCATGATTTCGAATCTCTTTGTTAATGGTTGTCTCATTTGCTAAATAGTTGTGTATACATCAGATCCTGTAGAGTACCTGGAACAAACGTTTAATCAGTTAAAAAAATATTATTTTCTCAAGAGCATATCCCCTTATTCTTACATTCCAGCTCCCGTTAGGAATTTCAATTGTAAAATTTATTTAAATTTATCAATGGCATTATTTTTCAAAAAATGTAAAGCTATTTCTACAATAATTTATCGGAGCGCTAAGTGGTGTCATGGCGAATCAAAGGGCCTCGCTTCGGAGGTGGAAGGTCGATAAGACCTTCTGTCCATTGCCCACCGGTGTTAACATTGACAGCGGCCCTTATGCAAATCGTCTTTGCGCGTGCTAGCTTTACTCGTGGCTTTACTACCGGTACAGCGCCACTCTAACTCAATGCTGTTTTATTATACTGCAATCATACTAACGAACCTTCAATTCGGACGCCCAATCCGTGACTATCCGTCATTTACGCACGATTTCCTGGTTTTAACCTCGGTGGATAGGTACAGGAAAATATACTAGTCCAAACACATCCTACTTTCTGAATATTTGAATACGAGTATTCAAATTGTCTTGCGAATTAATATTAAGTTATGTATGAGGTCAGACGCCAAAAAAATGGATGTTTGCGAAAATTGCCAAAGACATTTGCTTAACAGATTTTCGTGAAACCGGCGCGTAGACACCAAAAAAGTAAACGAGAAACGTGAAGAATCTGTTTTTTATTGTATGAATAAAATGTGTGTAAAAAATCAAGGACTTACGAGGTTCACTGCATCATATTGGTTTCAGGAGAATTCCATGGCAGATAACCATTTTGAGGCAAAAAAAATCACATTGTAAGGAAGGATACATTCGTTCACTCCCGTACACTGTTAGCTATACATATATAAAATAGGTGTTTTAAATAGCAGTAGTTTTCAACAACACTACATGACCTCACCTAACAGTTGATGACGTGAATCGAAAACGATTCACAAAATTAGTTGACGTTGCGAAAGAACACTCTTGAAAACGGTACCAAGTGCCTACCGACGGCAGAATGTCTAATTAATTAACAGTTTGTGCACAAATGAGCGAATTTAACCGTAATTTTACTGACTTGGGTACCTACTCAATAAATTCGTAAAAAGTTACAGTTGCCTCCCTTCACACCGTCAGGTTTTATAATAAATTGTAGGTAAGTAGGTACTTACATAATATATTTGAGATGTAATTAAAATGTCTCAGTAGGTTTTGGTACAACGTGTTTATATTGGAAACATTATTTTCATTATAATCAGTAGCATAAAGATATATTTTTGTAAAATATTCTAACCTTAAGCACTACACTATGAATTCAAACCTTGTTAGCTGTTAATTTTGTTACAGCATAGAATATTATGGAAGTACCTAACTAAAATGGTTCATTATCTTATCAAATATCTGCCTCCAAAATCCCAAAATTTCTAACTATTCATTCAATTCTAATTATTTGACGACACGGTTGGTGCAGTGGCTGAGCGATCGACTGCTGCGCTGCGTGTCGCGAGTTCGATTCCCGCACGGAACAAATATTTGTATTGCCTACTCGGGTCTGGCTGTTTGTGTATCTGACTTTAAATGTTTGTAAACGCACCCACGATACAGGAGTAATTCCTAGTGTGGGGCAACGTTTAAAAAAAAAATCTGCTGGTAGTAAAAAGAACCTTGCGTACAACGAGACGCACGACCTCAAAAAGTTCATGCAAGTCATCACTGAAGGATCTCATCCTACGGAAATTTATGATATACATTATGATATATTAGATTTCAAAGCTCCGTCCCCAAATATAGGACAGCATTATGACTCAATTCACTTTACTAGCATTGACGACATGGTAGGCCATTGCCCCTTTTTGTACTTCTAACGTTATAGCTTCTGGAATCATCCAAAAATGGTCTTCAGGAAGAAATCACATGCCTATAAACGAAATGTATATATTTTTAGCAGGGTATCATTTTCCTCTATACATTCCTTATGAACTCAATAAAACCAGACAAAAACACCTAACAATAGATTTACCAAACGCCGCATCAAGGCGACGATGATCAACAAATTAAAAATGGCGGATGTTGTCTCCACTGTGGCTTAGACTCTTATATTTTTTTATTTTTAGCAGAAAATCAAGCGCAAATTAACACAGTGAAGCTGCCGGTATTAGTGGGATGGTTCAAGGCAAGCCCTGCGGCTCGCAAAGGGCCGCGTCAGCGTCACGCGCCGCCATTGACCCACTTACACATACCTACACTGCGTGTGCGCACCTCGTACAATCGCCAATAAAAGCCCTTCGCGAGTTCGCTTGTCACGTACACCCTTTTAGCATTTATTTTAGTGGATATACCTATATAATATCATACAACTGGAACTTAATTCTAAAATAGAATATCCAAAAGTCACAACTAAAGAAATTGCTTTTAAAGACACTTCGAATTCCTATATTTACAATTAATGTTCAGATTTAATACAAACAATTTATTATGTTAATCGAACCACTCAATGTTAAAGTCTAAATATGTTCAACATTTTCGTGAAAATTCCCAACAAATCCGAGAGAAATAATAAAAACGACAATTCCGCCCAACCACTTGTGCGTGTTAGTGTATTAGATTTCAGCGGAGTCGTTCGCTACAGTTGTTTGTGCGCGCATCTCAAGGCGACGGTTGGCCCTCCGCCGCAAATAATTCTGCTATTGTGAAACACACGTCTTATCATCCGGCGGGGCCTTGGCTAGATCAGACGAATTACGGTCAAGTTGACGATTTCATGATTATTATATTGTATTTCATGATAAAAATTCCATTTCGGTAGATATTTTATAGTACGAATCAATCATTAACTAGTTAAATATCACAGTATGTGAATATTGTATTTGCTCGTAGCACAGCAAATCTTTCTGCTACGCAAATTAATCTGCTACGCAAAATCTGCTACGCGACCTTCTGCGCGAATTTTCGCTACGCAAAATATTTTGCTACGTAAATTCTACGGGAAATGTTGCTGCTACGATGCTAATATTTTATTGATTGATATTTTCGTTACTACCAATCAATTATGTACAGTTTTAAGGGTTTTGTAAACTTTAATGTTTTTAACACAGGGCCATTTTGTGCCATGAGTCACTTGCATTAATTTAATATTGAATAAAAATATAAATCAAACTGCCGTCGTCAATTTGGTAAGAACATAAAGTGATTGGGTTTTTACCTATAAGTTTCCTGTTATTATTTTTCCCTTGGATGTTGTTATGTGACTGGTACCTACCTATTTGGGTCCAAAATTGAATAACTTGAGGAAAACCGACATATTAAAGCCCTTTTCGTCATTCATTCCGTAAAATTGTGCTCTACCTACACAATCCTTGGCTGTAGCTGTTATTAAAATTCGTGCAGACATTGTAAACGTTTTGTTCAATGCTATAACTTGATAAATACAGTGTTTTTGACCTTCAAATATAATTCAGGGTAGTCAGACATGAATACATGAAACATGTGTTATTCATCAGTCGTAAAGGGCATGTTCTAAACATTATCTTTTAAGAGGCATGCCAGTGATAAGTGCGTCGGCTGCGGCGTCAATGCACTCGGCTGCATGCCCGTAGGTCAGTTCCCTGTGACTCAGACACCGCTGCACCGTTACGTACAGAGCGCATCGTGATCACCCCTTTTATCACCATACACTCTAAACAACACATAAATCCAAGTGACTAATCATCCGTCGACGTTTCTCAGTGCATCTCAGAAAACTTCCTCCTACAAATACGGCGAGGTATCACTAACCTCGCCTTCGCGTCGTTGCGCAGGCGACGCGCTAGTAGGGACCCCTAAAACCGAGTGGCTAGTTACCGCACGAATGTAACAATCGTTACCCGGTGCTCCAGTGACTTTACAATAATATGAATCTCTTGCTTTCTTTACGACTTTCAATTTCAATTATTTTGTAACACATTTCTATCGGACCGATGAGATGCTACGATAACCGACAATCAAAAGATTGATATGCTACTCGTTTAAACAATTATCAAAATCGTTATTTGTTTAGAAACCAAATCTTATCGGCTAGACAGTTCGTTGAAGGTAGAAATGTATAACACATTTGGTTCGCATACAATGTTTGTATGATTTGTGGTCGAACTCAATGCGAGCCCATTTAAATACGATAACTGTTGATTATGTAATTGTAGCTGCGAACATCTGCTGTTTGCCTCCTCAGCAGTGGAGGGTTGAGATAGCCAACCCTTCCCGCGGCCACCGGCCATCATCGGTCACAGCTTTTTATCGGACCTCAAACAAACTGTTTTAATGAGAAATATCGGTTACGGAAACACTCCTCTGCATATACTCGTAGTAATGTCAAATATTTGTTGACGCCCTTTGGTTTTTACTTTCATGCAGTAGGTTGGAACTACTTGCTGTGAATAATCTTTCTGCTTTGATGTTATCTCGGCCTTCGTTTCAGGGTTCGCTTTATATCTAGTGCAGGGAGATACACGTATGTAGTTTTAAGCCAATTACAATCACATTGTCTTAACGTTATTGTGAAATTTCGCTGACGATTCGAGGAATTTACAAGAAGTGTACACCAATGAATATTTTTCATAATAAAGATGATGATGTGTTCACGCCTTTTATTAGAGTGACGTCTACGATACGATAGGTTCCATTTAGAGTTCGTGTCATCAACTATATCTTAAAGTCCAATTCAGTACTCCACTTATCGCCTACGAGTGACCCATTTGCAACTAATCTGCTCTGTTCATTTCTTCTCTCATACCGCTCATTCACTCTTATAAATATAACTAGCTTGCATCACATATTTGTCTGTCTTCATTGATGTCAAGATGAATCAACTGCAAATTCGTCTTCACCATAACAAAGTAGATGTTTGTCACCAAACAAATGTAGATATTTATTTATGTACACACAGTAAAATACAACAATAATATTACAACGGTAATATTTACTTACTCATTCCAAATAAATACACATCTTCAGTGTATTAAACTCATGTTTACCCCTAGAGTTGGGGCAGGGCCTGCGTAATTCGCAAATCCTAGCGAAGTTAAACGACCATACTTAAGCTGATTTCGATAAGTTGCAAACAAAAGAATTACTAACCTCGATCAGCATGCAGACTTACCCATGGTGTGAGGGCAATAAATATCAATAAGTAATTACGGCTCAGGCTAGCTAGGCAGATGTGAAGGCTGAATATCGTCATGATCTGCAATCGATCGCAGCTTGTGCGCGCCGACCAATGGGGACGCGTTACGTCACGCAAACCGAATTAATTCACCACTTTTATAAATGTCTAGGGGCTTTTGATAATACATTTTATATTTTTTTCATTAAAGAATATGTGCATTTTGTAAATAGGTTGTCTGGGGTCATAAAGATAAAAGGGAATGTCCAATTTTGGAATTAAGGATTATCTAACAGTGATGACGTATTTCATATTATTCAGTAAGATTAGTTTTAGAGGGTGGTTTTTCATTTGATAGTTATAATATTAAGCCCTTTTTATTCTGAACATCTTTCGCGTTGCGGTATTTTTTTTGTAGTTTACAGAATGTCTCTTGCCTCATTTTGGCTTTTGCTAAAAGGCACACTATTCTATAGTGTGCCTTTTGGCAAAGGCCTCCTCTAAGAACCTCTACCGAGTCCTATCTCTAGCAACTCTCCTCCAATTTGGAGCCGCTGTGAGCGTGTCTGTGAAATTCATCTTCCCAACTTTTATATTGTCTTCCCCTGTTCCTTTTGCCATCTCTGAGGTACCATTCTGCCAAAACTTTACACCACTCGAGTTATTTGAAACCAAATATGCGCGTTTAAGCTAAGGTATATTTTGATACACATCGCTTTTACTACAGATACAGTGAAACTGAGTAGCAGCCAGTTACATAGCTGTGCAAATTGCATAAAGGAGATACGTTCATTATGCTTCGTGCGTAAATCTTTTTACACACAAGTGTGACGACCTTTTGCTGCTACTTACGGCAATTTTTTCACGGCTACCTAAATAAACGTACACATAGACACATAGTGACCACAAATAGTGTGACACACATATAGTGACCGTATTGGTGACGTTCTTCAGAAAGGTCAGGTGCGTAGTACCTACTCGCAACCAGCATGCGTGTATGACCGGATGTCTGAACGTAAACAAGGCAAAGGAATAGTGAAGGATCGTAGCAGGTGTCGTTCTGTAGTTTCTGTTAACCCCTATAAAAAGAAAACTGTTTAAGTATGTATGTACCTATATAAATGAAAGTACATATGCAATAACAAAATGCGAGTTACATAAGCAAACAAAAAGGCCAAAAGCACATATTTCCAATGCAAATGATCACTTTTAAAACGGAACAGGCTGGCCACTCGTCGCGCCGGAAACATTTCGTGTATAGGGTTGTGCGATTTATTGCGGACCAACAGCCGGGTCCTTTCTACCTTTAATTGGCTACAAAACACATCCCATTTACAAAAACAGACACAGATAACGGGACAAAGGAGGTTTTTGTATTTTATCACTCTGATTGTTTTTTGTTTTGGCTGCAATCTGGATGCAGTGAATCTGGAATTGGCAAAAAATTAAATGGTTAATTGGTGATTTGGCTTTTTATATGACATCATTTTTTTTTTCGTTGATATTAGTTGGTTAAAAATAGAATAAATGCCAAACCAGCAAATAATAATTAATAAATAATAAATAATTATTATCCTTAAAACCGCATAATCCATATGTATTGACCTTATAGGTGCCTAAATTATCTTTGGACAGTACTTATCTGTAGAACACAATAGTAAGGTTCATTCCAATAAGAAAATATAATGAAGTTTTTATTCGTAGCAAAGAACTTCATTTATTTAAAAAGCATTTAAAATAACTTTTTATACACAGAACTGCACATACTTAGTCCGAATCAAAAGCAAAAAATATGGAGAGGATTGCATTATATCCACAATAAATCTAATGACGCGACAGCCTCTATAAATCGGAACAGGTAGAATTTGGAACTAATGACTGCAACGTGTTGAAAGGGACTATGGACAATGGGGTTTTACAACTAAAACTTAACCTTACGTCGAAGAGATTCGGTTCGTTTTTCATTGATTGTTTGTAATTGTAGTTTTTATGCAGTTTTTGAGGGGCTGCTGCGGGGCGAGGGCGGTGCGAACCGAGAGGTCGGTCGCTGAAAGGGTTGTGTGGGAACGGAGGGCACCTGCAACTGCACATGGTGCTCCAACACAGAGTTTTTTATACATTTGCGCACACATATCTGTCTAATGCAGTTTTTTACTTATTATTCGTATGTAGAAACGAAATAACAGACGTCGCATTACAAAACATAAAACAAACAATGATGTTATAAAATATCGACAAAATGCGACGTAAAACATACATAATAATTTAATGAAGCCTTGACGAGAAAGGGGCGTTTGCGAACTGTCGATTGCAACTGTTAGCCATGGCATTATCGTGTCGGCGTTTCTCATTACCGATGCTTTATTTCGCGTTGTATTTTCAGGACCAGTCTTATTAGACCGCTACACGAATAGCCTTTACTAGAAACAAGGGCTTTTCAGCCTGAAACAGAACGTTTGGCTGCATTATTGAGTTACATCGGTCGTTACCTTAGCGAACTGCCCCTATTTCTCGCCAGTATTTATTCATTTTGCAACACATCGCCTGTCGGCCTTTTCACCCTCCCTTGTCGGCTCACGCGTTCTCGTCAATGAATTGTTAATGAAGCACCTTCGTTAAAGGCCGCCAAATTCACGAAACCCCACGTTGTTGAGGCGTGAACCAAAATACAGACACGCACACCGTTTCATATACCTACGGCAATTTATTTATTATTCGCTTTAGAGTGAAAGTCGATGATAATCGACCGTCAAAAGGTAGCGAAATAAAAGTTTTATTGAAATATCCGCAATTGCGTCATTGTTGTTTTAGCGAAAGTTGATTACGAATTTGAATATTGGTTAGATACGATTACGTCGTGGGTTTGAACTTTAAAGTATAGACATTTACTCGGATTTTATTTGTAAACTTATTTTCATTTTCCACTGCACACTTCTAGGATATTGTAAAGGAAAAGTTAATACTATTAACAAAATCATCACAAGGGATCTAAGGCTTCTAAGTCGTGTTTTGTAGTGGTGTTAATCGGATAGTTTCAGTGTATTTTTTGCATAAGCGGATAACCCTTTAGCATCTACCTGCGGAGCGCCAACAATACCGTGTGCATTGTGCGCAACTCCTGCGCAACTAGGGTGAGTATAATGGAAACTAGTGCCGGACAAATCGGTTTGTTGTTATTTGTTATGCAAATATAGTTAATGTTGATCTGTTATCAATGCAACCTGTGCCCATGTTTATTTGAATTGTGTTACATAAATACGAAAAGAAAATAAATGTGTTTTTAGAGAAAGATTTAATTATACTCAATAGTTTGTTTTGAAATAGGGATAAATACAATTAATCGTGCAGAATTATTCATACTTTTTGAGAATGTAGTTTCTAAACTTTTCAGGAATCTCCGTTAGTTCCTGAAGAAACATACGTCGTATCACACTGCCCAAAACCATGGTGACATTACTAAATCATACGCATTCTCCTGATATATCTTCAATATGAATAATGAGCAAAAAATAGATAAAGAAAACACAATTTTTTTACACAATTTAATATAGGTCAGGTGCATGTTCAACCCTTTCATAGCGTGGGAGTTTTGCTTTTTTGCCGATGGTACTTTGTGCAACACTTTTTTGCGCATGGCAGAAGTGTTTGCGATAATTTGTTCCCACAATTTTGTAGGATTGGGAAGTGATGACAGACATAGATCGTTCAATAGATTAATACCGTTATGGTTTGTGCACGAATGAACGGTATTGCGATACCGTACACTGTATTTGCAAGGTGCACAATTTTTATTGCAGCGCATTATTCTATGGAAGCACCTAACGGGTTGAAGATTAGACAGTTTTTTACACAGAATAGGAGATTGTGAATTAAAAAAATTGTACTAAAATAGTCATTTTTGAATTTGGGATAGAAAAGATTATTGTTTTATTGGAACCGATACCTTTTAAAATACAAATCAAAATAATCAATATTAACTTAATTTTTGGTCTATGTGCGGAAAGCAAATTTCAACGTCATATTACTTATTTTCAAATAAGATTCAAATAGTAATTACATATATGGCTTAGCTACTTAGACTTACCTAACATCCTACCTGTACCATTAATTATAATTATTTTTAAATTAAATAAAACCAATTTCTTAATCCACCTTGTGGCGTCAAACTACCCGCCATGTGGCGACTGTCTACCCTTTAATGATCGATAATGATACAATCATTATGAGGGCAATGGAGATCATTTGCGACGTCCGCCGCAGGCAAGTAAAGGGTAGTCACAACATATTTACTGAAAGAATAATGACAATTCGCGGCAGGGCGCAGTCAAACTACTTCCTGTGATGCCACATGCTAACTATTATTTTGTAATCGAATTGTCGCACTTAATTTATAAGAAAAAATAAAACCCTGTATGCAATACTATCTTCGTCTAAGTTAAACACAGCGCTCAGTAATAGTTATTGATCCCATCAGCGTTGATTGACCTCATAGATCAATCAATCTGCACAAAAGCAATAAACTAAACCGTCATTTACGATAGTTATCAATTACATGCAATTTGAAGAAGATCGGTACTCGGTGACATGGTTGAACAGCAGATGGTAGATAGTTGGGCATCTAATTCTAACTCAGCTTCATCACCTAGTTCTGATCTTCGCTTAACTGAAAATTAGAAAGAAAGTTAGGCACTATGAATGCAAGTAATGATATGTAGGTACTTCTGCAAGTTGGATATATGCAGGGGGCCTAAACCACGCGACTTTCGAGCCCCTCGATTTGTAATAATATACTTCGTATATCGGGTTCGTCTGTATTAAGTCAAGGGCTTCCAAATAAAAGATATTTAAACCAGTGTTTATCAGAAGTCTTATTTTCTTATGTCTAATGGGCTACCGAGTATTGGCCCATTAGACGTCCCCAAAATACCGACAGGGTCGTCTGGCAAGCGAAATTAGGAACCAATGTCATAGTAATGTTTGTGTTCCATACGGATTAGAAAAGTGTTTGATATTATTATCTGCGTAATGATGTGATGATACAATTAACATCGATCGAGAGATATGTTTTAATAAAATTTCAGGGAAAGTTGGCGCTGGACAATTACTAACAAAACAAAGTGGCAGTTTCTACTGAATAATTAATAAGTATTTACAGTGTTTGGTTTAGTTGAGCTCTGTTTGTATGGAAGTTGTTTTTTATTGTGTATGCCTGAGTACTAGAATAATTTATATTCCCTACCCTAATTATATTATGAATCGATACTAATTTTGTCATAAAAAACCGCGACTAATGCAGTAATTTTAGTTTCAGAATTATACTACAACTAAATTTCTTTTACATACGTTTAACGTATAGTTTGGCAACTTTTTACTGGTGTCAGAGTTCAGTGGCGGCGTGAGAACACAGCCGCGTCTGCGCCCGCGCAACTGAAACTCGGGGGAGTTTTTGTTCAGGAGGGTTCATCGACTCCGCGCAAATGTTCTCGTTCGCCCTCACCAACGGCTTCTCAACCGAAACGTTGTTTGAATAAGAAAATATTACTTGCACATGGTGTTCATTGCGATTCTTGAAATGTTAATGTGTTATGCTGGGGGTAGAGCTTGCAAAAGATGTCTTTCGTATGAATTGTATGATTCATAATTCTTCCATTTTTTATGATTTTAATCAGTGGTTCATTTCTTACAGTTAACACCTGTGGTTCAGGTCTTAATTATCTAGGTACTTGCAGAAAACGAACAGAATTTTTTTTTTTTTTTTTTAAACCGTGCTCCACACTAGGAATTTCTCCTGTATTAAAAGTAAAGATCATTTTTAATCGCAGATAGTAATCTGACATTTAAGTCTTTTATGTTTGCTTTTTTTCGTATAGGAGTTTGACATTACACCTGTCAAATAACTATCTGGGTTTTAAAATGACCTTTAGGTACTTACATCACGTATCTAAAGACTGTTTACATCGCGTGTAAAGAAAGTTTAGTTAAGTTAGAAAAACTACTACATTTATACTTCTGATCAAGCGTATTTTTCATCTTATTTTGGTTTTAGTTAACTGTTAATGTTAAGAATAAGTATACGAAGTTTTGCTAAGCCAATAAACTTCGATCTCCATTTCAAAATAAACTTATCACGTTACGAACCCCGCGAGAGCAGAATTTGGGTGTTTGTTCGAAGTTTTTGCACAAAATTCTTTTTAACAAAAAACTATAGAGGCACTTTCCGTCGCGACCGAATTGTTTACTTTTATGATAAAAGTAAACTTGGCAAGTTAGAGGCAAAGGGTCGTGACGATGAATAATGTGTTGCCAATTATTATTTTGTTTGGAGGTTCCAAAAGATTCGTCAAATAAATTGTAAGAAAAAGAAACACGTTCAAAAGAGTACACTGCAGTTCAAAGTTTTCTTAACTTTGCCTCAGTTTTCCATACTTTTCTTTAATTTCAGTTCCTATTAAAAACCGCTAAATCATGCCAGTCATAGACCTGCCGTTCACATATGTCTGAAAATACTCGCCCCTTGGGTAGAAAAATAAATGTGTATTTTACAAAAAAATGCAAAATATAGCCGACTATCATTCTTCATTGTATAATCAGACAGAAGATTTATATTCCGGATCGAGCCGGCGATGTCTTGCCGAGTACAGTTAACTCGACGACCCGTCCCACGCTTTTGCACAATTTCCTCACAAAAAAACCTTATTTTATAAAGTTCGCCTACCTGCTCGTGTGGCTTGCAGAATTTTGATACCTTTTGTTCGAAATTTTTTGCTTTAATTTGTGACAATTATATCGGTATATATGACTTTTTACCTGCCATTTTTTGTTCCCGATTTCGGAATCCACCGAATCTGACATTTTGCAAGACCGTTTGTTTTGGTGAAGATATCGCTGGATTTGGGTTTACTGTTAGCTGCCAAAAAAAAAATGTTGACGGAGGCTAAGGTTTCGTGGAGTTTAAGGGTTTTTTAAACTTTGTTTTTGGTGAAAGGTTTGTCATGTTACCACGAGTCTGGCAATATTTTAAACACAAGATCGAGACACCCAAAACCGTTGCGTAATTCACTTATCTATTTCTACTCTTCCACAAAGTCATACTCCCTCTCACCGAGAGGAGGCCTGAGTCCCAGCTGCAGCAGTGAGAACATTATATGCTGATTATGTACAAAATCCTATAAGAAAGTAGTAAGAAGCGTGTATGAACTTGAGGAGTGGGCACACCTTTGTCAAGCATAATCGATTAAGGACGATCTATTAAAAGAATGGGCACCGAGACAGTCCAGGTAGGCTGATGATATTGCGTTTTAGTAAAATTGGTTAACGTGTCTAAAAAACTGGCTCTCACTGAATGTGCCATTTAAAAAGAAATGAACAAAAAATTATTTGGTAGGCAAAGAATGGCTGCCAAGATCGCGGGAAGGGTTGAACTTATGCGCGAGAGAGCAAAAAATTTGATAAAATGCTGGTGTGTTAGGTATAGTGATGATGTTTAGTATTGGTAACTTAGGATGACAGGAATTAGAGAACTTCTCGTAGATTAGGTCAAGCAAGGTATGGGTTGGCCTTACATTATGTGCGCTGATTGAAATCATAAAATGAAAATTTCTGAAAATAGAAAATGTGTGATGCAGTGTGCAGCATTCCACCATTATAATATAAATATTTAGGTTTTGCTATAGGTATACTTACCTATGTCAAGTTTCTACTATTTCTATCCTATTTTAAAATCGTAGTCATTCCACTGTCAATTCAAAACAACACCACTATACGGCATCGAGGGTACAAATTGCAGGCAATAATCAAATTTTTTTTCCACGTCTGGAAACAAAGCGCAATAAAGGGGTATTTTTTTACCCCGCTTTCACAACATGTGCAATGTACTATCTGACCTACTTACCTACACTTCCTCTGCATTAAAGGGTTAAATGGAATATCCGCGATCGGCAAAAAATCAACCGAGATTTGTTTTCAAGGATGTGAAATCGTTATGGGATGCTATGCTTAAACTGTACTTTAAAAAAGCTAACCTATCATAATGAAGTCTATATCTCGGGGTATTTAATTACTGGGTATGAAAAGACAGGAATATGAAAAATGGTTGTCTATTTTCTAGGCCCTAGGGGATTGTTTTGTGAACTGTATTCCTTTGTTTCACAATAAAATCCAATATGCTTCTTCTACTAAATTGTTTAATACTGTACTGTTTAACTAAACGAGAAATTATGTATAGTAACATAATTTCTACATTCTAGAACCTTTAGTTTTATTATGTTAAAACATGTGTAACATGTGTAATCACCTATTTCTGAGATTTCTGGTTTACCTGTAATTGGTGACTATGCAAGTCCGAGGCTATTGCTAGCTATAGTACTTAAGATCTTATCATCTTATAATCCACAGAAGCTGTTGTTGTAACTTCCTACTAATATTATAAACGCGAAAGTTTGGATGGATGGATAGATGTTTGTTACTCTTTCACGCCAAACCTACTGAACGGATTTGGATAAAATTTGGCACACAGGTAGTTTATAACCAGGATTAACGCATCAGATGCTTTTTATCCCGATATTCCTACGGGATCGAAACTTATGTGGGTGAAACCGCGGGACGCAGCTAGTTATAAATTAATAAAATACTTAGTGGGTTTCTGCGGAGTATTGCTGAAAAGTATAATTTTATGTAATTAGATTCATAACTAGTTGTTAGGTACTGGCAACATTTAGATACGTAAACCTACTCGTACTTACTCCTAGAGCCTATCCAGAACAAACTGTAGTTCACTCTATAAGATTTTCAGTCACTCATTCCAAAAATAATGCTTCTTCAAAGCTCAAATCGACACTCGTGCAAAGTATCACAGAGCTTTTAAGATACTTGAGACTATTTTTAAAACTAAACTGAGGGAAGGGGTAACTTGCAACGTCCTCCGAAAAATACTAGCGGTGTAGTTGACAAACTGACAGCTAATTGAAATACGCCCATGTGCAATGAGTTTTTGCCTTACGACACAGAGGGCTAATCCCGCGACATCCCCTGAGGTTTTTTGCCATAACTTATAAAGGGGTTGCGGTTATAGCTTGTAGGTATGCCGTAATTATTTCAACATTTGTTGTTGACGCCATTTTTGGTTTTTAATAGTAATTGGTAAGCTTGCCGAGAAACGGTGCAAGGATCCGCAGACAATAGCAGCGATGGCAGACCAATAGCCAGGTGGGTGAACGACCTAAAGATCACGCAGAAGGGATGAGATTCGCACAGACCAGGGAAGCATGGCACAAGAGGGACGAAATCTATATTCAGTGGTTGGGACAGGGCTGCCAATGATGATCTTGATGGTGATGGGTGGTAAGGTTGAGTAGCTTATGAACAGAGGTACTTAGCATAATTTCTTAAACAGCTCACGGGCAATTTATAAGTAGTTATCATAGAAACCTCGTAGTTTACATCAATAAATTGTACTATGATTCGATGTATATCTTTGACAGGTGTTTATTTGAGTATAATGTACTACTTAAGCCGATTAATTCATTAATGTTACTGCCATTGGTATGTAAGATTTTGTTTGATGTAGGTATAAAAGCGCTTAATATTTTTAAGCCCATATAATTAACTGCTACAACAAGCAATGTGTTATCCCGTTCACGTCTCAAGGGATCACTGCTCGGTCGAACACGTGTTTTTAAACGTTTAAATTGAGATATTTTACACAGAGAAGGGTTGCACATTGCTTTGCTAAACATAGTCAAATCCCTACCGCGTTTTAGAATCTCATTAGAAGTAATCCTCCCAATTCTTAATAGAATTCACCCCTCGCCTTTTGTTTTTGTGCTTCCGGTCGGGAATTGAGATATGTTTGACATTTTGACGCGAACTATTGTTCGAAACAGCCGCGTAGAGAACTTTGCGTTCGCGTCGCGGTACCAAGGCCGCATAATACGGAAGAGTCTCATTTATAGTGGCGTCACTGACAACGTAGGTATTTTAATTCGGTTAATACATAAACCTTATGTATTTATTGAACCTTTAATCCACCAATGGGGTATTGTTAAACTGTACATACATAAACACTTTTTACAGTGTGCAAGATATTGTGTGGTATATAAAAGGAAGTTTGTACATGTGCTAATATATTCGCGATATCGGTACAAGTCGATACGGAGCTCGGTCGCGGCGGGAAGTCCTCCCATTGGCTAGCGGCGCGGGAGGGCGATCCTCCTTCCTCTCGTCTGATGTGATTCGCGAACCACTACATACACGACCATGGCAAATCGCCTGCGTCCTGCGCAAATACCTACACACCCACACATAGACAAGTGTCTCTGCATTGTTTTTGCGTTATCTACGACCTACGTTTGTGTGTTATGTACAATGTGTATGTAGTTGTGGTATCAGGCGAACATAATATACAATATTTTGAGGAGATGTTTGTTATTATTTTCGCGTCTGTGTCTGTTTACCGTTACAAAAGGCGTAGTTTATCTTAAATCAGTTTACAGGTTTTCAAACTAAAATATGTTAATATCGCAGCGTGCGTCCGGTTTGGACTGCGATTCTATTATGCTATTAGTTTATTATACGAACGTTTTATGATCAATCGATTCACACGCGTTTTACATGGAGATTGAGAACCAGTCTTTGCACAATTGCTCAACGGCTTGGTGAGGAGCGCTTAGTTCAGAGGTCATCACGGACCGAGTGTGTATGTGCAGTGGTCAGTTGCACTACGTCAATGCAGATTACCTATTGTTGTTGTCAAAATCTAATACAAATCGACCTACCTAATATCTAGTTATTTCGTAATAAGTAAAGGCTAGGTTTATAGCTATGAAAAAGATGCGAATTCAATAAAAAATGATATCCAAATTTATAAATCAATATAGGTACATACTTAATTATGATTCCCAGCCGATACATATAAACGACAAAAAATCCAAGTATATTATTTTATTTTAAAATAACTAGAAAATGAATTCTTTGTTATTACCGTTTAAAAATGAAATATAATTAATCACACACATAACGGTCGTGGTAGCTTTTATCTGTGAGAAAAAAACCTTGACCGGTCAGCGCGAAACTGCCCACTGGGCTAATGATCACCTAAACAAAACTGTGCACAATGCGCAAGGGCCGAACACAAAGCAAGAACATCGATGAACAAAGAATATTTTGCACAATACACACTATTAATTACCCTCAAAATGTACACAATAGATGGGGTTTAATAAGCTTAGAGTAAATAAAAGAACCGTAAAACGGACTGACCGCTGTCCACTGCATAGAACATATTGTGCAAAACTGTTAAATTTGATGTGACGTTTATTATTGAATGATTGAAAAAGGTATTGTGATGAGCTAACGAAACGTTGTTCTTTGGTTAAACAGAATGTAGGAATAGATTTAAAAATGCATTTGGATCACCCTAACCTGCATTACCAACGAATACCATAAGTTTACTTTCATGAACTTTTTTTATATCCGACTTCAATAACAATAGTACCTAGTAGGTACCTAGATACTATTGTTATTGAAGTCGGATTCCTGCTTTCATTCACGTCGCCTTTGATAAAAAGCGTCGTAGAGTAAAATAGTGTCAATATATGTATATGAAAACATGACATTTGTATGTTCTAAAAAATCTATATCTTTTTAGTAAAATAAGTGACAGACATAATTTTAACACTAGATATAGGAGCAAATTCAATCAACCACGTTGTAGATTGTCTGAAGTAAAAACTTCTTTTCGAAAACATTAGGAATATGTAAAGTTTTATTTAAATTAAACCATTTTTATCATTCGTTCTTCACGAGAAATCGTTCACTACCCCAACACCACTAGAACACGGTATCACTAGTTTTAATATGGTTACATTATTTATCTTTGAACTGTCAAGTTACTGAATACAATTAAAAGTCGAAGTATAAAATACCACTCGATATTCATCAACTAAATGATAAGATTTAAACTAGGTAGGTGTTTACAAAAACAAATTAGCCTTAACATTTAAAAATGTTGGTGGGTAGGTAATCCGTGATTTTTCACATAGTTCCTAACTTTTAATCAATAGTTATAGGTAATCAACAGTTATCGACTTATCGTATAGTAATGACAGTTTCAGAAATCATAGCAAACAAAAAATATTTACTTTGCTGTTCTTAACGGCAGAAGTCCTTAGTGCTAAAGTCTATTTCCTTCAAGTAGTTTAAAAATAACATGTGCCAAAATACCAACGTGATAAATGTAATGTTTTGACGGCGACTAAATCGCTTCCGATTCATCAAACGCGTTAAAGATAACGCTTATCAGTGCTGAAAATAAATATTATGGGACCAGACAAACACGGCAAGTTTATGCGCCTAAATCTCGTTACTCATAAAATATATCTTCTTTTTTTAGTAAAAAAAGTCCCACGTCATGGCTGGCTAGTGTGAACTTGCTAATCTAAAAGATTGGCGGACCGTCTTGGGGACACACCGGTCAAGCATGGGTCAGAGGTGACGAACGGACAGACAAACCCGGTTCTCTTATAATCAACGAGCCATTCCGTTCCCTCCCTTCTTGTTCAATTATTATTATTTATTTCACAAAGAAATTCACTTAAGAATTTTGTGGGATATTTTTGAAAAGTAGACAATTTTCTATCTATTCGTATGATGAAATTCTTAGCAATGAGGTAACCGGAGTCGTCTTTTGTTAGTTGGTTACGATTACCGGGATCGCTAAAACAGTTTTATCTCGCATACCACCATTAGTGTTCACATTGTTTTGCTCAAAAGCGTAGTGCACTGATAAGACAATTATTATTGCAAAAACTATTTGCTAAGTGATAAGGTGTTGCAAAACTTCGAAAAATGTTATTGTGTTTTAACAATGGTGCCTGGGAACAGGTGGGGTGAATATTGCATAGAGAAGGGTTTGCGAGCCCACTTGGACATTCGCGATCCGTTGGTCACCTCTGACCGCTGACCCTATGGGACTGAGAACTTGAACTTAATCCGTGCACTGACATTGAACTTCACACAGATGACTAATAGCTTCACATAATAATGTAACAAAAACAATGCGAGATTTGTTTAGTCGACGAATCTGTTATGCAAGTCAGCAACGTTATTGTGCGGATTCAAATGTCAGCAATACTATCGCTTTTAGTTGTGATAACTAAATGCTTTCAATTGAGTAACTTACATGTTTTGTGTACATAATTGGAAACATGGAAATGGCAAAGTCTTACCTTTGGGAGCAGCTGGTATTCTCTACCAATTATACTCCAAAACAAGCTTTTCATTTATACAATCACAGCTCAAATCTCGCTAGAAACCCAAAAAGAAAAAAAAAAAAAAAAAAACTCCTTACAAGATGTTTTTGGTCACGGTCAAACAGTTTTATTCGCAACCCCTTGGACGGCCGTTGGTCACCTCTGACCGCTGACCGGTGACCTCATGGGATCTACTGCTTGATTTACACAGTGGGTACCTTACTCGCTAACACTGACATTGAACTTAACATGGTTTATGTGTTCAATAGTAAATGTAGAGTTTGCTCATTTTTATGCCATACATTTGACGTATTGAATTGAAGTCTAGCAAAAGTTTGCAAAATGTTACCTTTATTTTGCAATCTTTTGCTTACGATCTATCAATTAATGTCCCTGCAATTGATTTGTGTAAGATTAATCCTGATTCCTATACAAAATACCTGTTTACCTATTTATTCAAATTCACATAATTTGTTCACATAAAAGTGCAGCGATCAATCGAAAACGCAATGAAAAGGTTTCTTTGTTATTAAAATTACAAAAAAACGGTCAGTAAATCCTTCTCTTGGCCATCTGTGTAGAATGCAATTGCGAAAGGGTGCAGGGTCCGGCCGAACGTTGGTCACCTCTGACCCGCCAACGACTTGACCATCCCTCTGCTTCATGGAGATGTTATTATTTAATCCTTTGTAGTTTGAGAAAGAAGTGCATAAAAGGTGCACATTTTGAAAAGAACGGTTTTTACAGGTATCTGGAATGTGTCTTTGACAAACTCCTTTTGAAACACAACAACGGAAATTGGGATTAAAAGAAAGATTGAAGGTGCCTATTAAGTATCTGATTTTTGGGCTAAGCATATTAGAATAACTTTCTGAAGCTGGATACAGCAGCCTTTAAAGTTCAATCAAACTGTTACCTTGGTATTACTTAATTGTATCATAAAGGGTTGGCCTAACACTTATTCCGTCTAATAAATTAATTGGCAAACCAATTAATCTATTTATAAACAAGGCAGTGTTTATTATGAAAGTGTGCGCGATACACGCAGCATAAAGGTAGGCCACTTATTCAAATCACAAGTTATTTGCATAAGTGGAATTGTAGCAACGTTTTAATTAATGAAATTCGCAATTTATAAGCGTTTACAGAGGAGGTGAGCATGTTAATAGAGTTTCGCAAGCCACAACAATGAGGTTCATTGGTCGAAGTGACACTTTGGGTCCTTTGGCATTTGTTTATTTTATAATTCCTTTTTTTTTTAGTATATTCTTACGTTTATACTAGCTTCTGACCGCGAATTTGTCCGCGTGAAATTTCTTACTTGCCCATCCCCACAGACTTATATTGGCCCGTCCCACTCCGTCACATCGCATCGCTCGCCGCGCGATACTTCGTTTTCTCTTAGCGTTCTATCTGACTTTTTTTACTTTTGCTCGGCTCCCAAGGGCCGTAGCGTAATTTTAAATAGCTTATAACCTTTCTTTAGAATTGGGCTATAAAATGCCAAAGATGTTTTCAAATCCGACCGTTAGTTCCAGAGATTAGCGCGTTCAAACAAACAAAATCTTCAGCTTTATTATTTGTAAGTAATAAGTCTAAGTATAGATGATTTAGGACGATAACATTGTTTGTAATAAATCGATAAAATCAAGGCGTCGATACACGATCGATTCCATAAGCCATTTCTAGTTTTTCTCACTATCTGTACTATAGCGGCATCGACGTAACAAATATCATAAATTTGTTTTGACTATTTATTTCGTCGCATGACCATGAAACATGAATTATATTTCGTTTTCCTTATAAAAACCCACTTTCGTAAAGAGTTGGCGATAATGAACATTAAATCGTAAAAATTCATTAGCATAGTATAGAGTATATTGCCCTGTATAAATGAATACCAGTGAATGTTTCCGTTTTTGCAAATTGAGTTGAACGCACTCGGCCTTTTAGATTATATTGAATTGAATTAAGATCGAGAGCTAAAAACACTTAATATGGCTAGAGGTCAGAGGGGCAATTCTTGTAATTTTAAAAACGTTCAGAGTCTTATCACTGTCTCAATCAGTCAAAAATACCTCTAATTTCTCTACATTTTTGACAAGTTTTGGCATTGATTGTCGCTGAGATGAGATTGCGACTAAATTTTGAGACTGAGACATTTTTAATTACGGGAATTGGCTTCATTTTATTTTTTCAGACTCTTACTGACTAAAACCCACCCGTGTTCCTTCCTTAGCCCTTTACGTTCCAGGGCAGCGGTAACCCTTTCGGACGATCCCGCTACCCACGGCGATTGGCCTTCAGTTCTATTTTTAGAACAATTGTTCTTATATGATGTGTGTTTTCTAAACAGTGCAAGTTTTATTCGATATTTTTTTACTCCGAGGGAAAACCAACAGATGTGAAAATAAAGAGTACATAAACACTTAATTAAAATTGAGTCATTTTCCCCACAGTGTACTTTGGTTGGTAATTAAAGACACTTTAATAATATCGGTGGTTAGTTAATTACCTATACTCCTCGTGTCATATCAACCCTTCTATGTCATTCGTATCTACGTAATAACTGTGCAAACGAATATGGAAATTGTGATTTTCCTTGTACGTTAGAATTATACAAAACGCTTTCTGTGTATTTGGTCTTTGTCTTTGTAATGTTGTATGTCTTAGAAAGAATATATCTAAGTACGGTTCTTGAGTTATTCAGGTCAAATATTATATCACTACAATATTTACGTGGAAAAAAAGAAGGCGTAGTGTAGGTATATTCGATTTTCCACCTGGTGGAGGTCATAAAAAGCGACTCAGAAGAATGATTTGCTCCTTTGCAGTAAGTATTATGTCAATATCACATCGAAACATTTTTAATGTATTTGAATTTGAGATGCCAATATTCAGCAGCTGTAGTTTACAGAATCTCCTAATAGTTTCAATTTTATTTTTAAGGGCCATGATTTTCGACATTTGATTCTCAAATTTTAATAATCCTACTACATCATTTCAACAAATATAAACCTTTACCTAACCCAATATACATATAATAAATAATGCAACAACATTAACTATTTATAAGATTTTCAACTGTAAATTTATAAATAAATAATTTTTATGTAATGTAACACGTGATCAATTAATCGTCGGATGAAGAAGACCGTCTGTCGCAGGTCTTAATGTGCAGCCGGAACTGTGGCGTCTTTTTATTTTATATCAACTTACGCACATACGTATGAATACAGAGTTAGAATCGGTAGACTTACCTGAAAAATAATAATAACAGAATTATATTTGTATTCCTTTCTTAGAAAATGTACTAGGGTTCCTTAAAAGTATTTTCAGTTTTGTTACCCACAAGGATGAAATCTGTTATTTCTTTGTAAATCTGACCGGTTGAAAATATTTGGACTTAGTATTTTCAGTAGGTACATACTTACCTACCAGACTGTAATCTAGAAAGACCGTAAAGAAACCGTGAACTGTAAGAGACCGTAAAGATCTACTTAATAATACATACTTAATTTATATACTAAATTAATAATAATACTTAATAGTAATTTATTCATTTACTGACAGATAAGTAATGCACAGTCATGCTTCTAGACTCTAGAAGCATGCCTAGAGTTCCTTAAATAACGATTTGTGAAAACTCAACACTCATCATGGTTCATTCGATTTAGGGGAATTAAAGGTTTTATATCATTTTTGACAGTGGGAAATCCCATCGGACACATGGTTTGTACGATAATAAAATTATAAGTTGTGTTGTAAGTTTTAATACATATCATATCACTTCGTTGAGTTTACTAAATAGCTTATTTGTTTGCCAGATCTTCTTAAGATTCTTAACTCTACGCAGGTAAATACTGTTTTATATTTATTTAATAATAAGCCGCATCGTTCACATGTCGCGCATGCGCTCTGCCCACCCCCGTACGTGGGAAGTAGGAAGCACCTATCCTTTTATTGGGGGACTGTAATTAAGGAAACTTGCTCTGTAATTACAGGGGAGATTGCTAAATATAATTGAACTCTTTTATTTTTGATTTTATAAAGCTCCATCCGCTTCTAGGGGAAGGAAGACTGATATTTTATTAAGGAACGAGACGCTTCTAGGAGTCGTAGTTATGCATAGCAAACATGATTAATACAAGGCCTTTTAGTTTGTAAATTGTTTTAGTTAATTTAGGATATAATTTTGGTATTTTAGTGTTAGCTTGTATATAACGATATTCACAAATAAATAATTTTTTTTTACAAATTAATATAAATTAAAACAAGTAATTAATAAAACAAACATGTTTAAATATTTGTGGATGAAAATGATTTTACAATTACTCAGATGACTGAAATTTTAATTTGACCTTTGTTAGGTTAGGACTCCATTTTTTATTATTATTACCTATCAAGTTAATAATCTGCTTCAACGATCCTAATCAACTATGAGAACTCAATGAGAAACCTAAGTTATGTGAATACTTAATTGTAAATGCACCACTTTTACTTTTGCGCAATAATGTGCAATGCTCAAATAGTAAAAAAAAGTTTTGAACATAATAAAAAAGAAAATGGATTGTTTTATTTATCACTACTTTACCAAACACTTCAATTAGCGATTCGGTGACAGTGACAATTTGCATTGTGCACAGTGTGCATTGTGTGATAGTACTATCACTGTAACTGCTCCACAAACAAATAAATGGGGCATTATTGTCGTAGGTCCGACTGTCAATATCAAATGTACAAATTGTTAGCTAATGATTATTGTAAATAATTTAATAGTGTGACCTCATTTAGTGTTTGATGTGAATTATCTGGTTAGGAAGAAACATCGCACTTTTTAGGGTTCCGTACCTCAAAAAGACAAACGGAACCCTTATAAGATCACTTCGTTGTCCATCTGTCTGTCCGTCGTCCAAGACTCTTTTTCTCAGGAACGCGTGTAGTTATCAAGTTGAAATTAATATAAAATACTGCAATCCCTTGAAGCAGTAAAAACATCAAACTTCTAAATCAACGCAATCAAAAGATACAGTTTAGTTTATGTTCCGGAATCAAAAACTATAGGGTACTTCCCGTTGACCTAGAATCATGAAATTTGGTAGCAAAGTCATGTAGCACGAGTAATGGAAAAATCCGAAAACTGTAAGTTTGTAGATACATTGAAAAAACCCCGTGATAAACTATCTGCATACCTATAAATTTGTACGGAACCCTCGGAGCGCGAGTCCAACTCGCACTTGACCGGTTTTTTTTTTAACTTTTTAACCCTTTTCTAAGATGGTTTTATGTCGCTTTTCAGACACTCTATTCTTTACTCAATTCTGTGTTTGGTAAACCCCATTGGCAACGGTAAACTTTGGGCAATTTAAAAGTAGTTTTGAATAATAATATTTGTATGGTTTTTGCCAAAGAAACAGGATAGGGCACAAAATTTCTGATTTCTAAAGCTTTACCTGATATTGGCGCCGATTTCCTTGTTCACAAGCTTAACTAAATTTAAGTTCAGTGCATCTTGTTCTTCGTTGTTAGTGCCTGACATAAATTGACGTAATTTTAGTTGCCAATTTTTTAATCACGTCTAAACTGTCTACGGAGTATCTTAATCTGACAGGACTAAACTAATATATTTTATCTTCTGTCCTTTTCATAACGAAATAGAGAGAAAAAGATGCACTGATCTTAAATTTAGTTTAGTTTGTGAACAAGGGAATCAGCACCAATGATAACGCTGGAGATTCAAATATTACCAGAACATGTCTTGTCATCTCTTTAATAGGGTAGTTGCCTGGGTAAAAAAATAATAATTATATTTAGTCCGTCAGTTAGATTATCGAAAAATAATGCACACGTATTTTTTCTTTTGTCAATCAAACAAAAAATGACAAAGATAAAGCGCGTCAAAATTTGGGAGCAGGGGGTCGTGACGTCACTTGCTTGCAAAAGTGTTGCAAGCAAGTGACGTCACGCGGAACTTACGATATCTTTATCATTATTTATATAATTGACAAAAGAAAAAATACGGGTTCAATATTTTTTTATAATCTAACTGACGGACTAATTAGATTTTTTTAGGCAAATAGCCTAGGGCAGGAGAATGCTGATGATGTCTCTAAAAACTAATTAAGTAAGCCGTTCCTCCATTATCATAGTCAATTTCATCATCAAAGCTTACCCAGACGAAACGAATAACAGAAGAAAAGAATAAATGTGCCAAATAGATAAATAATATGGTCAGATATACAGGTCCAGTAATTAACAGATCCTATTCATTTTGCTGACAAAGAAAGTGATATTTACTAACTAATAATCTATTGTCAATGTTTATGAACATTCACACATTGATCCAATTACTTGTTGTTTACGATATTTTAGACTGTAGATAAGTTCTGGATACTACTTGCACTTGTTCTGCGGCCTCGCATGCATAAATCAGCCTATAATGTTCCCACTGCTGGGACACAGGCCTCCTAGTGAGAGAGAGTGGGCCGTAATCCACCACGCGGGCCCAGTGCGGGTTGGTAGATGTCACATGTCTTCGAATTTTTGGTCCTAAGACATGCCGGTTTCCTCACGATGTTTTCCTACGCCGTTTTTGAGAGCAATGATGTTGAAATAAAGTACACAAAGTAAAGCGCCTGCCTGGGCTTGAACCCACGACCTAGAACTTGTAAGTCGGAGCCGTTAACACTGGGCTACCACTTCTCTCATTACCTCGCATACCTAATATTTATTTTGTCTCTACTTTCAAATCAAAACTAATATCATAAGTAGGTGCTTAAACAGCGTTAGTATGACTACTACTAGGCTCAGGGACTTCTTACCAGATGCAGCTGAGTACCAGTATTTTACATGGAGCGACTGCCTATCGGACCTCCACAATCATCCATTACTCCATTTACTGGGCAATAATACGGTACCCCTTGGTAAGACTGGTTGTCAGATCTTTGGGCTTCTGACCGCCCGTAACGACTGTCAAAGATCCACGAATGACAGCCGGGACCAACGGCTTAACGTGCTTTCCGAAGCATGGAAGGGTGTTGGTATGTAAAGATGATCACCCATCCACGGACTAACTGCGGCAAGCGTAGTTTAACCTGATCGAACCGTGCGGCTGTTATTATTTAGCCACAAGCCGTGGGGCTTATGGCTAAATATAAATTTGGTATTTTATATGTTTGGTATATATAAATTTCTGAAGCTGAGGAGCTTCGGCAATTTATTCAATGTGTATTAATACAGGAATGGCATTATTCTTTCTGCATTGAATTGACTTACGTAGTCTTGGTCAGTCTGAGTATCACCTGTAACATTGGTATTATCTATGCTATTGGAGCCCTCAGAGCCTTTGATTGCCCAAAGAGCCAAGCAGTTGACTTCAACCTGTTTGGAATGATAAACAGCTACCCAATATATATTTTATGTCTTTTTTACTGCCATTCCCAGATCGCCACACAGTGAACGTTCCCACTTCTTTTCGTCGGTTATCGATACGGTTATTCGAGAAACCGTTAAAGTATGGAATAGGACCTTGTAACACCGTCATATTAATAACTAGTTAAAACAGTACTCGAGTGAAGCAGGTTATTTCAATCAGCTGGACAGGGCTCGGTAAACATTTTTACTTCTGGCTTGTTTCGGGAACGGTCCACTTCCACCGAAGTGGGACATCTCAGTTTTCTATTTTTATCTGGCCTTTTTTGTCTTTGGCCTATATTTAGTATTATTTGGACAGTAGCTGTAGTATTGACCTGTTTTTGTTTGAGTATCATGTCATTGATTTTCTGCTTTTATGTTCAGGGTTTAAGATTTAATTATCTGCTCTGTCATCGTTTTTTTTATGATGATAATTGTGGCTGTGATTACAGACGTAAATTTTATGGAAGTGCTTTCTCGCAAAATTGCGTACTTACCTGCATTTGTTTCGACTTTGAATTCTTATATATCTAGTGAAAATGCAATGCCGAGTTTTATGGAACCACCTGGCGCTATATTACACCAATAAGGAATGTAAGAACCTTCTATACTAAATGTATGCTAAGTAATATAAATGCAAGTACATACTTCTTGATCCAGGAAACGCCAACGTCACGCGCTGCGCAGGCACATCATAGAACACGCGGCGTGTTGAGGCAGGCCGAACGACCTCCCGCGCCCCGCACCCCTCGCCGTCCCCGCTGCATCTCTGGCAGACGTAGCGTCAGCAAAAGTGGGTTTTATTTACCTAAATATCTAAAGTTTTCAAAAATGTATGTGGTTTCGTGTTTGGGGCGTTTTGTCCTTCTGTTTTTAGTACAACGTAGAGTCCTAACATCCGACTAATAGTTCAGGTTTAGAATTATTTTCTTAGATCTGTTTTAGTAGTAAGGTTTAATAAAGAAAAGAGAGTAGGGAGGCCTTTATCCAGTAGTGGGACATTAATGGCTAATAAAAATAAAGGTTTAATAGAGCCTAGGGCTCTTGAAAGAAAATACTTTTATTTGCGGCAAATATGACGCATAAAAAAGAACATAAACACACAAAAAAAAACAAATTTGGGGTAAACATGCGTCACATTCACGCAAAACGGCCATCGCTCAGCATAATGCTAAGACTCTATACCCTAATTTGATTTTTGTTTGTTGTATTTAACGATTTCATCGTAAAGCCGTAGAGTTATTAAAACAAGTGCCTGCCGATTATTATCATGACAATTAAGACTACTAACCAATTTCTGGCCACATCACCGCCGCCCAATGAAACTTTATTTGCCAACAGTACAAGTAGTAAGTACATACCGGCTATATACTTGTTATATAGCAAGTAACGGGAAGCGATGCGTCTGCGCCGGTTGCAGCCAATGCGACGATGTCGATGCAATCCTCCATTCAATGCGAGATACTTGGCTGATTGAGAACTGACCAGAGAGATAACCATCTTTATTTAGTTGATGGTACTGATCGTAAAGAAAATATACATAGATTTGAAATATCGGTGATTCATGGACAGTGGCCAATATCTGCAAATATGATTTGGAATTAAATAAATATTAATTAACGTTTAGGAGCGGAAACAACAGCCAAATAAGGTTGATGATAATATTGTCGATTTGTAATTTTTCATAGAGTGACAATTACCTACAGAGATCTAGTATCTAGCATTCGATCCATCTGAGCTCATTGCCTCATACACTCTGTAAGAAAATCAAGTAAATGACAAAGATCATGTTTTGATTGTCAGCAAAAACGTTTCCAACAAGAACCTAAAAAAACTTACTCCAAACAAACCCTCCTCCTCCTTACTTCAAAACATGATCTTTGTCATTCTGGAATACACGTTCCTGATGTTTCTAGCCATTTAGTCGAATACAAAATTAGTTTAATTAAGTTCAAATTAAATACTTCATCTTTTAGCCAATTAAAGGCTATCAACAGTGCTATCACAGACTCGTAACAACTAATATTATTTTAATTCCCAACACAGGGCTGATCATTTTTGTACATAAACCAAACATCCCGAATGCAACGGTGACTAAACACTCTAATCCGGTCGGCTAGTAACACTGGTTAGCGAGTTTCGGCAGGGCCAGTGGGGGGAAGGACGAGGACCAAAGGGCCCGGGAGGGGGGCACGAAGTGCAATGTCCTCGCCAACGGACGCCTTGATCTCTCCTTTGCGCCTAGAAACGTCGACATTTTTTAAACAAAAATGTTTCTTTTTAAAAATTAAGAAGCCAAGAGCCAGAAGAATCAGAGAGAATCAGTTGCCAAGATAAGATCAAAGATGGATAATTGATATGATAATGGAAACGTTACGTTTCTGATGGCATTGTTTTAAATTTAATTGATTTGTGAATTACGAAGTCATGTTTGATGAAGTTTGATAAAGTCCTGATGTTATTTGTCATTAAAACAAAGAAAGCGATGACGGTTACAAAGTTGCTAATGATGCAATGCGATTTTCCCAAATCGAGCAATTTTATGATAAGAACATTTCAAATAATATTAAGATCTTCAGAATACCTCTTATTTGTATCACTGATTTCGGGACGCCCGAGTATTTTTCCATGATTTCTTCCATTTCCATGCAAATCCCCCATGTATGGCGAAGCCAAAATATTAACTTTCAGGTGTCACATTGTAATTAAGGACATTTGGTTGAGGGTTCCCTACACACTATGGTGTCGATGACTAAACCTGAGGGAAGCTGAAGCCATAATAATGACGCTGACATGAGGGTGAATCCTGTTATTATTTATGTAGCCGCACCAGCATTTTGTCGATGTATTCTTTAGGTATTCCAGTATATAACAAGGAGTAACTGCTGATTCATGATTGTTCCTCCTCAAGACCAATTCCCGTAATTAAAAATGTTCAAAATCTAGTCGCAATCTCATCTCAGCGACCATCATTGTCAAAAATGTAGAGAATTTAGAGGTATTTTTGACAGATTGAGACTGAGAACAGACTGAGATTTGCCCCTCTGATTAATGGGCGATTTTCAACGCAGACCTTAACAACGAATACCTATTCATCCATTTGTGAATAGTGCGACTTTCTTTTGTTTGTTATTTATAATGATGGAAGAATATTACTTTGAATGATTTTCAAAAATTAAAAAATGGGGTCATTGTGCAAAAGGATTTGATGATACTCATTAATTCGTTGTGTGATTTGAAACCAATCAATTACTACTAATGACTTCGGTTTTGGTTTTTGGTAAATATTAGGAACCTACTAGTAGCTTGCTTGTAAAAGTACTCACTGCTTAGACTAAATCCGGGCGTCGAAGAAGACTCGTATAGGGGTTCTCACGGATTGTAATGGGATGATAAGAACTTTGCAATTTCATGATTTGTTTGTTATCAAAGGTTAATAATGGGCATTTATCGCGAGTCTTGTGACCCCAACCTGTCTAATGATCGCTGCGCACATCACGGTTTTATCTTGCGACGTTTAATTGACTTTTCGCAATTAAAAATCGATTAAAACTTCTTCGGGTCACGTTTAGCAACATTAGTTCTGATAACAAATTCATAAATACATTTATTTCTTTATATATATATATGTATATATATATATATATATGTTTGCAATACCTAACTTGCGTCTAGTAGGTTCGAATTATTTTAATATAAAACTTATATCTGTGCTACGTGTCCATTAATAAAATGAAGCGTTAAAATGGATCCGGTAACCGAATTTCGGTGTACAGACCGTAGCCAGGCGTGACTCGTGAGGCGTTTACATTAATGTGCATAGACGCGCCGTGAGGGGAGGGAGGGGGGTGGGAGGTGTCGGTGCTGCAGAGACTTGACCTTGGGGCAGGATCGAGGCGATACTCGCGGTCCCTGACCTGACTATTTCGAGTGGCAAGTGCGCTGCTGCGCTTATGCCGGCGTCGCCCGCGCCGCATGCAATGTGCATACCGAAATAACCGCTTGTGTTTCCCCCGCACCCACGCTCCCCGCCCCCGCGCACTCCAGGATGTACTCGCCTTATAGCCATGCATGGCACGCCTATCGCACCACCGCAAGGGGAGTTCTGTTACTTGTTACTTTGTAAACAACGAACCCTTTCAGAATCAAAGCTAGTCATGTTTTATACCAAGCTTTATCTGTTTATGGCTGTGTTTGAAAAGAAAACACCGGATTATCTCCGGAACACTTTTAACTGTAACTTACTGAGGAATTAATTTGCATATACCACTACAGACAGAATTCTTTAAAGTAGATTGGTCTAAAAATGTTTCTGTAAGTAGTTTGTATGTCGCCTCATCGCCTGCCGCCTAATGAAGTCTCGGTTACGCGATAAATGTCGCTCGATAGTCTACGTACTATAGTACGGTGTTATGTAAAGAGGCGAGCCCCGCGCCCGTTTGATGGACGAGGGAAAGGCTCCGCTCAAGGCTGCAGCCGCTGCAGCGAGCCAGCGGTGCACTTTCACGAGATGTGGCACACACCATTATTACCTATGCATCCATTATGCGCCGCGTCGTCGGCTGTCTTTTCTCCTGTCAAAACGCCCACGCAACCAACATTTTTTTCTGACTGTACTAAGATAATATGCGGTAAATTACTGTATAGTTTTGTTTCTTGTATAATTTAGAAAAGGTTTGGATTTAAACGTTTGTTTTTAGTGGAAAAGTGGGGTTACAAATTAATATTTCACGCATAAACAAACACTATTAGTTCCTCTACTGCTCACTAGTCGCTCGCGTTATAAACCTCATCAGTCATCAGCTAGGTTCCCCCTTTTTTTTTTTTTTTTTTCTGGGTGGGAAATCATCAAATGACTCCTCCCGCTCTGGGCGGAGCAGAAGGGAGTGTCAGACTTTTACTGACTAAAACCCACCCGTGTTCCTTCAGTTGCCTGTGCCAGGGGCCACGGTATCTCTTTCGAACAACCCGCAGCCCCGGCGGCATCGGCCCTAGCGGACCCCGTCAGTTCGTGCTGACAGCTCTTTGAGGCGCGCGTGGAACACAACGCGCCGTCGACCCGGGCCTGGTCCTTACCGGGCGGCGAGCTGCCTATAGCTCGCCGCCCGCAAGCCCGCGCCTACGGTGGCCGGGAGTCGGCTGTTGACTCCCGTCCAGGGCGTCTCTTGCGGCGGCTAGGAGCGCGAGGGTGCAGCGATTGCCTCTCCCTCGCGCGCTCCGCCTCCTCCTTCGCGAGTATTACTGCTTCGCAGAAGGAGGTGATGGCCTCCCATTCACTCTCGCTCCGGACCATGGCCTGTATGAGGGCCGGACGCGAGAGGTCGCCGCCGCCGATCGCCGCCAAGAGGACACGGCGGGGCCCCGCCCAAGCCGGGCAGACCTCCACCGTATGCTCCACCGTGTCCTCCGGGCGATTCCCACAGTGGTGACACCCTGGCGTTTCCTCCCGCTTTATCCTGAACGGAACCTCCCGAAACAACCGTATCCGGTGAGGACCTGCGTCAGGCGGAAGGTGAGGGCGCCGTGGTGCCTCTCTAGCCACTCCTCAAAGAGGGGACTTATCGCCGCAATTGTGGCGTGGCCAGCGCTGGGTTGCGACAATCGCACTCTCCATGCCGCTATGAGATCCCGCCGGAGCTCTGTCCGCTGTGCCGTGATTTCTCGCGGCAGCAGAGCAACGCCCCGGCGTTTTGCCTCCTCTCGCCACTCCCATATGTGGGCGAGGACTTTTGCCTCCAGATCCCATGGCGGCAATCCGGCAAGGAGGCTCGCCGCCTCAGCGGAGACCGTGCGGTATCCTCGAATGAGCCGGACAGCCATGACCCTTTGGGATGCGATCAACCGGCGGGCTGGTCGCCGCCTCAAAGATCGCGCCCATACCGGTGCCCCGTAAAGGGCCATGGCCCGCACGACCCCCGCATAGAGCCTCCGGCAGGAGGCGTTTGGTCCCCCTAGATTGGGAAGGAGCCGCCTCAAGGTAGCCCCGGCCCGCTCCAGTCTGGGAGCCAAACGTCGGAAGTGCTCCACGAAATTCCACCGGCTGTCGAGGACGAGTCCCAGGTACTTCATCGTCAGCTCGACGCCGATGTGAACCCCTCCCGCCGTTATTTGTGAACCCGACGGTGGCGCGTCCCGAGGACCATGAAAACACATGGCCTCAGATTTGTGCAATGCCACCTCGAGTCCCAATTGCCGGATCCTCTCGACGATTGTCGCAACCCCGCGTGTCGCTGCTTCGGCCGCCGCCTGGTGCGACCTCCCCTGCGCCAGGACCAGCGTGTCGTCAGCGTAGCAAACTACGCTGACGCCATCAGGGAGGTCGGCGCGCAGCACCCAGTCGTACCCGATATCCCACAGATGCGGCCCTAGGACCGATCCCTGTGGGACACCGCACGACATCTCTCGCCGGTTCCACTATCCCCGGTGACCGGGGTAGATGACGGCCCTGTCCGTCAAATAGGCCTCGACAATGCGACGGAGGTAGGTCGGCATCCGGTGATACCCGAGTGCCTCCCTGATGCAACTCCAGGGCAGGGTATTGAAGGCATTGGCGATGTCTAGAGACACCGCCAAGACAACCCCACCCCGGGCCACAGCATCCCCCGTCGTGAGGGCTCGCACGCGCATGATGGCATCCACCGTAGAGCGCCCCCTGCGGAAACCAAACTGGCTGTCCGCCAAATCCGGCCCCACCCGCACCAGCTGCCCGGCAAGGCGGTCTGCAATTACTAGCTAGGTTCCCCCTAACCTAGCTTTTTCCCAAGTGTGTTGGGGTAGGCTCCATTTACCAAAGCGGGAAAACATCTGTATTTTTATCATCCAAGTTCTCATGCTATCAAAATCATCTGGATTTAAAAAACATGCAGGCCTCACCCCAACTTGATGCAAGTACTCGCACACACACACACCCGTGTGTCTCAATAGGGTGGAGTGTACGTGTGTGTGTAATGTATGCCTAACTAATCTATTGCGCCCGCGCACCACTCAAGGTCACTGGCCAGTGACGCCCGGACACTATTTTAACGTTGTCATTATTAATCATTTGGGATTTGGTAACTTTCTGTTTGACATCAATATTAAGCTCTCTCAAAATATGACTAAGAAAAGAGTCAGGCCAAATTGTAGGTACCTACTAATGTTTTTTATGACTAAAGCATTTTGGACGTCGGTAACGGTTATGAAACACCAGTTTAATGTCTGGAATAGGGCATTATTTTAATACTAGTTGTGAAAGCAGCTGCTCCTTACTAAGTATAGCTAATCAAACTAATTTCAGAACAATCAGAACGGTATATTTATCATTTAAAAATCTTACCAACAAAATGTCTTCATCATAAAGATATTTGCTTTTTACAGCCTTTGAAAACGAAAAGCAAAAACAAAAACTAATTCCGTCTTATCTCCACGAGACTGCCTCTAAAGCAAAATCCAAAGAAGAAAACGCCCAAGAATTTCTAGGTAGAGATATCAAGGAGACGATTACATTATTGTGAGGGCGAGCGAGGGTGGCCGACGGGTTCTGCCGAATGACTTCGAGCGTCCGGGAGCGGCCAACGACCTGCCCAATCTCCGCTGCATTAGCATAGCGAGCAATATTCGTGTCTAGCCAATCCCCTTGTGTGCGTATAGATGCATGTCACCCTACCACTAACACAAAACACACTTACAAAATACCAACTCACTTAAAACACACTCACAAATCCAGTAACGATTGTAAAACTCGTGGGAAACACCGTGTCTGTGAGAAAATCTGAGCTACGCACGCGTAGTAAGTGCTACGAGCGTCTACGCAGCGTGCGTATGTGTGCGTGTGTTCCTGCATCGTCTTGAAGCAGTTTCATGCATGTGTTAGTTCATATTGATAGATTAAATGCTGTCTCATACCATCTTTGAACGTCTGTGAACAGTACTGGCGGTTTATTTTATTAATCATTAAATTATTGAAGAATTTATCGTTTTTACTTCCGAAGATTGTGGTACGTAAAACGTGCCTGCAACGAATGATTGCGATTTATTAGAAAGCATATTTCACTAATAGGCTTCTAGATCAGTTATATAACTTTTCTTAGTATTTAATATAGTGTTATTGTGTACATATAGTGGTATAAGTATTCGGGTGGCGAAAGATCTCGTTTAAGCCTGAAGACATTTAGATAGCGTTTTAGCATACAGTCCAGAAGTTGTATTTGGAGACCCAATGATAGTGCTTTGTTGTGACATAAACAGTAGTACCTACATATGAATGACTGATCAAAAATGAGCACAATTTCGTATTATATCATCACCTGAAAATAGTCAGCGCATAACCCCTCGTAGTTTATTAATCATTAACGCACAACATTTACCTCATACAAAACCATAAAATACGACCTAATATTCTTCCTTGATCGACAACTAATTCGACAAACATGATATTGACTACACTGCACTAGTGTGCATACCTAGTTGTTAATATAAGTAGGGTTCACACATGTGTGAGTGTGTGAACGCGGAATGCGGCGACGACCGACTCGCTGATATAATTTTGGGCTCGAAGTCACACTTGATAAAAAGACCAAGTTCAAAAGGGGCAAACATCATGCTGTTGATATGGGTTTTAGACGTTGTTTTCGTGAAAGGAGTTTTAAATTAAGACTAGTGACTTTCTTTAGATAAGCAAGAAAACTATACATATTTGGTGAGATTGGTGGTTTAAAAACAAACAAGAGTCTCTAAATGACGAGACGAGATCGTTCGGAAAGAGATCCAATGATAGGAACCCTTAGTGGCAATTTCATCAGTTATCGTTGTGGTTATAGACTGACAGCTCTTGAACGCAGTATAGACGTGTAGATCACGTTCAGTTTCATTGGTAAAATCCGCCCTTAGTGACCCATCCGACAAAGATAACTGTAACAAACCCAATTAATCAAAGAATAAGAAAAAAACCACAGCAAATGACACATCTAAAACGCTACAATTACAAATAGACAGCATTACATAACAACTTTCCGGAATTAATAATGCGTTTACAATACTTATTCATCATCGAATTCGGTAGCGCCGCCGCCAGCCGATCGCACAATACCTCCATTGTCATAATAAAATGAGGTATCGTAAAATAATTTGCATTTTATTTGCATACAGTATCATTGTGCAGATGAATGGCACTTGTTTTCGCAGTTCGGGTCGCGTTTTTGATGAGCTCCACGCCAACCCAATGCTGGACCAACAAAATACCCTTTTCGTACCTGCGAAGTTTTTTTACGCGGTCATAAAACTAGCCATTGCGTAATATTTCCGCATTGTTATGAACCCTTTTCGTTTGTTTTTATTGTACCCCTTTACTTAGTTATTATCATTTTGTGTCGGTGTCTTTGCAGACAGTTCTGCAACATTTGAGTTGAGTTGTAAACCTATAAAGTTGTGCTATTCTTGCGTTATTCTCCGCAGAAAACGTACGCAAAAGGGTTAATTGTTGCGGGTTAGGGTTTCTTCTTTATTTGATGCTGCAAGGACCGTAACGGTATTTTGTGAAAGCATTTCTTCTTTACATGAATCTAATGGATGGCTCATAAAGTTAACCAGACAGATATCTCAAATGTTTAACGCGAGTAATATTTATCATAGAAAGTACTAGCCGGAGTTGAAATGTTTTAAGTGTGTTATGGTAAGTGTATGAGTAAATGCCTTCACGACAATGCTGCACTTATAAATGGTTAGGCTGTTAAGATACCTTACATATCTCCTCTCAGAAACGACACTTTTTTTTTTGTTAATACCATGACCGATCGATGCCTATTCCTACATACAAATAAAATAAAAATAAAGTCCTCCAGCCCGAATTTTGGCCTTGGCCAGACCAGCATGCAGCATGGAGACCAGCCTTCGGTGCGGGACATATTATAATATCTCCCGCGCCGCAGTTTGGTCTCCGCTGAGATTGGCCCAAGTTCAAAAGTGTGTGCGCAGACACAAGTGTAGTCTGTCTTCCCTCAATTTTATTGTCCTACGTACAACTTAGTAACAGGAACTACAAATACCTGTCCTAACCAACACTTTTAAACAATAGCATACAAGTCTTTTATGCATAAAAACCATCTGTAAAAAAATCCATTTCTCTTAGAAAATCCCTTTCTGTGATTGCTAATTCACAAAATGGCTCCACAAAGGACCACGTAACTGTTTCGTCGAAATAAAACTTTCTTTTGAAAGACTTTGAACTGGCGCTTTCGCGCAAAGGTACCGCAATTTTATATCATTGCTTTTAAATGTGCCGCTTTTATGGCTATCCTAAACTTTTCACGGACCACCCACGGCATTTGCACAACGTTGCGCGGCTCTTATCAGTGAGCTTTCTGCATAGCGGTTTCCAACACCTTCATAAAATAACCCGTTAACCCGGTACACAATTTACCTGATGTTTAATAAAAAAGCAGACGTCTTAGGTATTCTATTCTTCACTGGATGAACCTTCAAGAGTTCAAAGAATGTGCGTAGGTGAGTGCTTATTTTGTGGAAAAAGAACACGCATGGTATACCTACATGTAGGTGTCGCTTAGGCATTGTTTGTTACTACCCCCCATTATTTTGTTATCATCGATCGCGAACAAATTCTTAACACACACAAAACACCGACTAATCGATCACGTGAATAAAGAAAACAACAGACAGCTTTCATCCATCGCTGTGCCAATCAGATAGAGGGGGGACAAAAAAATATTTATATACTTCAATCACTCGCCAGTCCATTACGATTCGATCCAACAATTTGTGGAGAAGGCATAGAAAAACATTTTACTGTTTGACATGGCCGAGGCAAATGACAAAAGTCAATCTACACATCAATCGCCAAACATTGGAAATTCGGGAGGCCACACGCGACTATTCAATAATGCACGAAATATCGATGTGGGGCATCACCACCATACCACCACCAAAGTGCGTGGACAACACCACATCTTCATCGACCTCCCGTTCTATACTAAACCAACCGTATTTTAGTTTAATTGGAGACTTAAGTACTTCTCACATCTGCACGGGTGGATACCTGCCATGAGGCATGTGTTATGTCATACTCTGACATCTCTAGCTACTTATATAAAATGATTACAATATTACACTACTGCGCAGCCACTTAGATAAGTAAGCAGATATTCAATCCAAATCAGATCTTCAAGAATGACAATTCCATCCTAAGCTATTTAAGCCTAAGCCATTGAAATCCTAACTCCTACATTAATCTAGCTACCCTGATGCCCCGAAAATTGGACTTCCGACAAAACATCCCCCTCTTCCAAAAACTTATTAAAGAAATGTCCTACGCACAAGTACTTAGAGAAGCGTGGGTATGTTAAGTTTGGTGACACGAGGTGGTGGGTCAGGGTGGTTGCCAAATGACACGTATCAATTATTCACACTAATTCCCCGCCACATTTGCGTGTGGAAGACAAATAGTGGCTGAACCACCGACAGCCGAATCTTTCTATGTAATTACTGATAGACAAATGTATCCTCAATTATTTGGTGAGTGACTGTTGTCAATTTACGGCTTTCTGTTTTGTAGGTACTGGAATGTTCTGTTTTTATTACGTTTTCCGACTTTTTCATTTCAGCGAAGTTTTGGTTCCGTGAATTGAAAAACTTGCTTCAAGTGTTTAGTTTTTTATGAGCACGGCAGGGTTGGTTCTAGGCGAGTAGAAAATTATAGGTCTTTTGAGGACTTTAGCTATTTTTTTAAATGCTACTCGAATTACCCTCAAATATTATATAGGATCTGTGAATTGCTAAGAACGATACCTTGTAAATGACTTTGCTTGTTTGCAAGCAAAGTCATTTACAAGGTTTACGTAAAAACGTACGCAAAGGCATTGTAATAAACTTAAGATTCCTGTTCGTACCTACACGTACTATCATCAATAATTCGCGTTGTATTATAATGAGCCGATAAAAACTAAAAGTCCGGTGAGCTAGGGGGGAGGGGGGCGCGAGGTAGTGGCCCTATGCTTCAATTATTCAAAGCGCGTATTTTGGTCACGAGGCCGCGGAGCGACGCGGACGGCCCACGACCGTCCCTTCACTCAAACTATCAATACATACCACATTCAAGGGGTTGATTTACGAATTAATGAACTAAAAACATACACGGGAGGACGTGACACACGCTCACTACCAGGTCAAAAAATTCAAAGTAAAATAACATCGTCATTATGCTATACTATCATTAATTTTATGCACATTACCTTAAACATTTAAATGAATAGTACCAGTTTGTCCACCTTTCAAAATACAGATATATATTTATCTTACATAATTATAATATCTACATATTAGCAGTTAAACCTTGGCCTCAAAATCCCAGCAGCCTCGCCAACGTTGTTTAACAATCTGTTTATGTTAAAAATATCGCAACGGAATAGATAAAAAATATTTACGTTTATTTAACTTATTTAATTTCATTCAAAATGTTTCTCGAAGCACTTTTCAGTACAAAACAACGACAAAGGCACTGGTTTTACAAGTAAAATCATTTAATATTTAGATTTTATCACAGGCCAGTTCCTTCAAAACAGTTTACAGAACGTGCAAATAGAACTAACTTTACATAACAATACTATGAAATTAAATTGTATGAATATATAATTTATCAACCAATAGCGTTGCGATTAACTGTAGGTATACTAAGTACTAGGGTATCAGAATTTGTTATCACGGAACTTGTTAATGTGTGCAAAGTCGTGTATGTGTGAGATAGCAAATTGGCAACGCCTCCTCGCCAACCAGTTGCCAAAATGAGTCATCGTCATCACTCGTCACGGCTGATAGCTATAATTCTTGCTATATAAGCGTCGGATTTATTATATATACATAACACGTATGTCTGTAGAATATACCTCCTAATAGCCATCTCCTGGTAAGTCCTAATACCCTGGTAGAAATTTGTTCATACATTTTGTGGTTTATGAAGAAAATTACTCTACTTCATAGTTTGAATTCCATGTTCGTCAGATATTATAGTGGCTCTACCAACTCTACCGTACTTCTACGAGAATTTATACGACAGTGTCCTCTACAATAGATAATATAAATATATTATATTTGTGTAATTGGCAACATTTTCAAAATATCTACTAATAGGTGCTAAAGAAATACAAATTCTATGAAAATAATGATAATTATGTTATCGATTTCATGGATTATTTATTTTGATATTTATTAAGAAATCCTTGTGCGTAATTATTGTAGATATAAATAGTAAAAATATATACGAGTCTATGTTTTATGGAAATAAGCTGGAGTTAAGCCCCCAGTAGCCCTAAAATCTAACAACCAGTCTTACCTAGTAACTGGATTGTGAAGGTCAGATAGGCAGTCGCTCCATGTAAAATACTGGTATTCAGCTGCATCCGGTTAGACTGGAAGCCAACCCCAATCTAGTCGGGAAAAGGCTAGGATGATGACGATATGTTTTATGTAAATGTGTGACGATGACGACGCGGTGTTGCCGCCAACAGTTTCGTCAATTCATGTTCTCCTAATGAAATTACGCGAATCTCCACTGAGATTTACTTCAAAATCCTACTTGCAGCTGGTAAACTAAACGAGTAACAATTAACTTTTAAAGTAGTTGTATTTATCATTCGACATGTAAAGGCAAAGAATACTTTAGTAATGTTCATTAGTTACCCGTGCAACTAAAATATCATGTTACACAATGTTAAGCAACAAGACGAGGAAAACTTAAGATTCGATCAAAATTACGGTTTGTTTACCAAAGATTACATTAATAACCGTAAATATAGTTAGAATTAGTCTTTTAATTTAGTACCTAGTGTAAATAGTTAGTTATGAGTATGAAAATAAACAGTATATTTATAATTATAAAATTTAACGTAAGTAAATTAATTTTACTAATCGATTAGCTTTTGTTTGCATTCAAAATAGTTAAATTAACTCTCTTATAGAATGAATAAATGTGGCTGATGAAAAAAATATCTGCAAGAAACCGAATTACTTACTGTAAAATGGCAACAAATCTTCTCAAGGCTGACCATTATTCGCAACAACAAAGACACCTCTTGTACCTTCATAATCTCCTGGTACAATTGTGCGAAATTGACGTAATTTCACGCCCGCCTACAACAAAGCAAAGTTTTTTTGCAAGCGCACGCGCCTGACATTCGTCATTGTTATGTCATCATTACGGTGACTGCACCACAAAAGTGGACTGCGCATTATAAATGCGAGCTTGCATTTCTTTGTAGGTCGGGGATACCCCTTGACTCATAAGCTGTGCGAATCTCTCTAGACAGCTTTGTCCTTGTGTATGTAACCACTTGTTAGTATGATGGATATTCTAATGTTTATGTCTAGTTTATACCTATAAGTATAACCAAATTTGTTGTTAGTGGAACTCAGTGGTCTTTCGCTCCTGGAGTGGGCGCTAATAACTGCGACACAGTTACTAAACTAACGCAGTATTAACGTACACCAAAATTGTAGCATGTTTTTGTTCCAATAAAATATTTGAATTTGAATTCGCATCTGTGAATAGCAGACTCAAATGTCGTAGTCAGTCGGTAGCTACGGAATATTTGAGATAAGTTCTACTGCATTTGTTTATACTGTCAGCATTCGTGGGAAGGATGATTGATTTTAAATAGGTACAATTTACGTAGGATAAGCGGGTGAAAGTCCAGCGGAGTATTTTTGTGAGCAAATTTATATGCAGCATCAACATTCAACACGGACAGTGTGTTATCGTATCGCAGTAGACTTGCGTTATCGGGCGTGCGCACTGTATCTGCGTGTAGAAATCGTGTGTGCGCCTGCGTTTTGCGCGATACGCACTTCGCTGCGTCACACGTACCAAACTACATTGTGCGCGTTGCATAAAAATGCCACTTTCGCAAACAAATTACCAATTTTTAAATAGAATTCACAATACGTGAGATTGATTGTGAAATCTATGCGTTACGCACATGTGAAACTGATGATACGCGGCATAGTTGCACGTTGACTAATAGCATTATAGATATTAGACAGTGAACATGCTATTCTTGTACAATTATAATAGACGAGAGAATTAATACAGCTATCAAGAAGTTTCCATTTCCATTCAATATCATTTTAGTAAGCTATTAAATCTTCGTGACTGATTTCTAACACATCAAAGTTGTATATGAACGAAGATTCGCAACACTTTTGCCATTCTCCATGCAATGCTAAGTATTGCATTTTCCATAGTTAGATTCCGACAGTGTTTCATGCTAATAGGTATGCAATAATGCTAATAAGCACGTACATAGGCGACACGCATATCTCAAAATACACTATAGATACCTACATAGGTACACTATATTGTAAATCAACAGAACTGTGATATTTAGTTGGTGCATTCTTAAGCACCAACTACATAGTAGATATGCCTACAAACATATTTTTTAAACACGGCAAGTCAACGGATAAGTTCAGTTATGCCAAAACTTCTCTACTTTTCAAATATTAGGAGTTCTAAAAACACAGTCCAAAATAGATAGTCTATTTTATAAATGAATAACAACCAGTTCATTAAAATACTTGGTCAATAAAAAAAAAACAATTAGAAATTTAATTACTTACAAAAAGTTTCAAGCATAGAAATCTGCATTACATGTGCGTCGCCTCCGTTCTGTAATCAAGCTGGGCGAATTCTAGTTAAAGATAACACTATCTGTACTCAGAACCTAATGCATTGCGATAATAGAAGATAACGAAATGATAAATTGCAATATCGATGGTGAAATTGGTACAAAAACGACGTACGAATGTGATTAATAAGCCACTCGTGATGGCGTTAAAATAAATGGCTAGGACGTTTATGGTCAATAGTTAGATGCTATCAAAGGAACAGGAATGGTAGATAATGAAGACGTTATGTTTATTCGCTAAGAAACTGCATAACATAACATCACGCGTATATTTCCTGAAGGTTAGGCAGAGGTGCAGCTATAGTACATCCACATTTAGCCAGTTATTTTTAAGTCCCATGTAATTTGCTATAGAGAGCTTATTGCAAGCAACTGGGCACAAATCTATACTCCGGCTGCGACTGAAAAATTCAGATGGACAAACCCAAAAACACTATGCCCGAGGACCTCATGCTCAGCAGTAGCCAAACGGCGGGCAAAGGAACGGGGGGGGCCACTTTAAGCAATACATCTAAAAGCTATTAATTTCCTGAATTCCCAGCAGATCATTACCAATTCCTCTAATTTTCGTAAAATTTCATTTCATATTTGGTATAAACATTGCCGCATGAAAAAAATAAAAACCGTAATTTTATCGGTAAATTTTTCATGACAGTTTTTATTCATCAAATTGGTTTTTTATTTTTTATTTCTACAGCTTAAACGTTATTTCATTTTGATATGAATTGCACACAGATCATATTATGAATTGTCAGTTTGTGACCATTTTACGATTTTTAATATGATTCATATTGTTATCCTATTATGATTCTCCCAAAATGGCCTTTTCTCTCTTCAGAGTTATTATAACTCTTTCATCAAAAAGATAGTCACATGCCTACCAACCTATGGGTACATAAAAATACAATGTTCTCAAGTGGGTGCACAAAATATACGAATAAAGTAAAACAAACAGTGTATTTCTTTTCCATTTCATAGTGAGCAGTAATTTCACCGTGTCAGCAACAACATTTAAATTCGACACGAATAGTTTTCTTACGGACAATGGGATCAAGTCATATTTGCCAACAAAATAGTCATGGGCAATCTTTTCGTGATATAAAAATGAGAAAAGGGGTTTATACTAAGCCTTTTGATGCGGGTCCAATTGAGTATGGACAGGCGGACGTATTCGCTTTTTTTGCTATTATTTGAATAGTAAAACTGTCAGTTTTATCTTACGCTTAAATGATATTTATATTTTATTTTTCGTGTTTTGTATTTTTACTGCGCAATCGATGTGAATAGAGATAAACTTCAATTTGTATGTTGTTTGAACTACAGTTTAAGATAACGAATACAAACGACTAATTCAGTTACCTATAGCTCATTTCGTTTATTTTAATTCATTTATAAACCCAGTACCTACACTCATCAATTCTAAAGAACTGGATTAGTATACGTTAAAAACATCCATCGATCCACAACAGCACGAATTAAAACACCGACAATACAATAGAAATATTCCTAACTAATTATATGATATCTACAATTTTGTAGGCAAACTGGAACTGTACAATGTTTACCCTCTACGGGCTCTCAATAAAACGGAGCAATTATAATAAAAATACAATTTTGACCACAACCCCATGGCAACCGGCGAGGGGTGTCGCGAATAAAGCGTGCATGAAACCCGTAAACATTGAAGGGTTTAGTATTAACATACGTTATTGGCGCTTGATCGGTATTTGGATACAAATTGCAGTTTTATTTGTTATTCTAAGCCTAATAGGGAATAAAAATGTTGTTTATAAGAATTGTCGAAAAATGAGATCAAAGGGTGAGGTTGGGGACATCATTTCTTAAGATAAAGAGGTCTTTAGTGACTATGTTGTATAGCAATTGGCTGACATGCAAGATTCTAATATATTAGTACCTTATACTTACGTATCACTGAAATGAGACTACGTGTACATATGGTTAGGTAGGTATACTATAGATACAAATATAGAGTCATATTGTTGTATTGTGTTTATGTGGCTGTTGTGTAGACTATAAAGTTTCTATAAACAACTGAAAACAAACCGCCAGTTCCCTCGTTTATCAGACAGAAAAACCCAATACAATTCGTACATACATGAAACCCAGTAATTACTCATCATTCGCCCACAGTCCACACAAATGCTAGTTCTATTCGCATACCACCGTTCACGTGTCCGTTGTACAGGGTGGACGAGTTTATTGCAAATGATACCCGCAATTAGTCCCCACGACCGCATATCGCACCGTCCATCTATTCGCACCAGCCAGGCCATGCAGTTATTATCCACAACGGAAATAACGGAAGCTCATAACATGCTATTGATTTTGCTAAAATACACTACCTGCTGTTCACAACCCTATCGGTGACTGTCGTTTGTTTATTTTATTTCACCCTTTGTTTGTGTTAATATTTTGCGAGGCTGAACTAGGAATTATTATTTTCAGGCGGCGGAAATTGTTATGTAGATGCAGGTCAATAGTTTTCAGTAGGTATGGTATGAATTATTTTCATTAATCTTTTTATCCACCAACCCACACTGGGCCCGCGTGGTGGTTTATGACCCACTTCCTCTTACAGAGAGGTGGCCTGTGACCCCAGTAGAATATTATAGGCTAATTATGCAAATATTTTCAGTAGATCTTCTACTTACAAATGGATCTTGAAAATGTCATGTTTTACCCTACCTATCTACCTACTAATTATCGAAGGTCAATTATCTATATCGCATTTCTGGTTTTCCCTCGGAAAATGAAAGCTGCTCTACAATGATGGGTAATTTGTATAATTTACCTACTGGAATAGAACAGGCACTGTCCTATTAAAGCACTGTGTGTCAGTATATATAGTACTTACTCAAGGTTTTTTCAGATGTATATCAACAACTATGATGTAACATGGGTATGTTACATCATAGTTGTTGTACCCATTTAACTGCCAAAACTGCAGTTAAATGGGTATTTAACTGCAGTTTTGGCAGTTACCGGCCAACATAACATTTTCTGCGTTTTCAAAGTATTTTAACAAAGTGAATTGCGAAAGGTGTTTTCTAAAACAGTAGGTAACAGCCCATATGATGGCAGTTTGGTTCGTTGTTACGACATGAGGCGGTTTTTTCAACATTTAGCGACATCGTCAAGTCGTAAATTCGAGGGCAACACATTTTAACTCATTAGCGATGGGCGCGAACTAAAACCAACTGCTCTCTCAGTTACAAAACAGTCCCTTGCATAGGTATGTATGTATGTAAGTATATGATATAGCTACTGTTTTTGATATTAATGAGAAAATGTCTGTTAATTGACAGCCAGCAATATCTCTTCACAAATAATTCTTTAGCAGGCATAGTTCGTTAAGAGCTGCTACAAACATTATTCGCTTCTAAACTCTTCCATCGTATATTAATGAACTCAGAACACACTTAGAACCATCTACGCCCCGCACAAACTGGTAATTGGGCAGAAGTTTCTCGAAAATATCACAAGAATAAGTTTTCTACTTTCCAATGCATTTTAAAAGTATAGTTTCGGTGCAACGACCAGCGCAGCGCGATGGGACGATCTCTCGCCTAGCAGATCGAGTCCGCCCAAGGACGTCCACTCCACAGCCTCCAGAAACCATACGACCTTATCACCATATACCGAAGGGCCATTTTTTATTGGCATACATCATAGATAATCCCTTGGTCGAGACGGCAAGAAAAATGATCCTGTATAAAAAAAGTCCAAAAGCGTTGGCTCGCGGTTGTTTTATTTTATCGAGCCGCGGTCGAAGGCAACATGGCCGCGAGAGAAGCGAATTATCTCTGGATATACTTTATAAGATGCTTATCAAGCGGTGCTGGATAGATGAAGCTTAAGTGTCGTAAAATGCGAGATATGAGATAGGTAAAGCTTCGAGTTGTGCGTCTAATTGACGGTATGAGCCGCATTAATCGTTAGGGTAAAAGTGTTTAAAAGTTAGGTACTTAATTAATTTAATTTCTAGCTGAAAAGTTTCAAATGGTATTATTAACTGAAAATAATAGATTCATAAGTTCTTTACGCGCCACTCTGTCTACTCCAGGCAGGTGCTCGCCGATATTTTGACAACGATACTTAGCAGAACCGCCCATTTTTTTAATTTAATACTTTTTTTCTATATCCACTTGACCCGTTTTTGAGCGAACCGATGTTATTTCTAAATAAAAAAATGCTATTTTCGTTACTACGAGTTGAATTATGTTTATTATATTTTGGGGTGCTTAATATGATTATATCTTTCTAATTTAAAATAATAATAACGAAATAAGGGTGGTATTTTCAAAAGTTCAAAACGAAAACCATGTCAAGTATTTCTTTTTGGGAAAATTTACATTAATTTTGGATATTATTTCACTTTACGTACTACTTGTATACAATTAAACATAAAAATATGAATAGGAATGCTTGTGCGGGCGGGAGATAGACAATAGAAGGAAAGAGTGTATTGTTTCACCTCGGGGTCCGGGGAGTTTCGCTACAATGAACCGCATCCGGGGTCGCCGGGCGTGGACGACGATCACAGACCCAAACTGAATATATTAGATATGCCATCATGTCCCTTGATATTATCATTGTGAGCAGCGCGGTGAAGCTCCACGCGGCTTTTTTATTGTGCTTTATACCGCGTGTCTTTGCTTCCATATAGATGTTAAACCCAACGTAACGAATCCTTACATTTGATTATTTTTTTATTAAAGTCTTAATACACAACCTATAATATACTAGCAGTAGATAAACTAAAAGAAACAAAAGTCGACCAAAACAATCGTAATTTTTCTTAAACGTCTGAGTCACAAATACATTTAGATAATTATAGAGAATAGTAACAATAACACTACTTCTTCATATTAATTTTACATAACAAGACAATAATAGCCACAAAAAATAATGAAGTGTGCAAAATCAAGGATTCTGTCTGTGTCTATTATTTAATATCTCTTAATAGTTAATTGTAGATAAGGGTAGAAGCACCCCAGATAATAACACAATAATAAATTCAGGGCCAGGGCGCGTGGCAGGATGCTGGTGACAAATGACGAGGACGCGTAAAATTACAATTATCTCTTTATGCTGGCAACCCTTCTCTCATTATGCAAACTTAACGCATTTACAGAACCAGTGTATAATAATATGTAACTCTTGTCGTTACGTGACCTTTTGCGAACAGCGAATGTGCGTATCGCAAAGAACACTGGAAACTACCGATAGTTGTCAAATGTTTCGTCGAAATAGAATTTTCAATAGAATTTTGTTTGCTGATTTATCATTAGGTACATATTTATTGGAATATATTTTTAATTGGAACTCTCATGTGACGTTTCAGTTATCGTACATCAATATTATCCCTTACGGTTCATCAGTCTCGTCAATTTCGGATCTCAACGAGCCACCATGCGGGATCGCATTATTGCTTTTTTATTAGCTTTGTCTCCCCCGTCTCGCAGTTTTTGTTGCGCGTGCGTCCGTGGGATAGGTCGCGATGCATTTCTGTTTATGCTGGTATTAGCATAATGCGCTTTTATCCCTCGCTAAGTGCATTGTTGATCAATTGTCGCTAAAACGTGTGAGTTCATCGGCTTATTGGTGTGAATTGCTAATGTGGACCTTTTGTAAAGTTTAATAGCCTCGTCGTCGTATGAGACATCTTCCGCGAATCGCTCAACTAATTAGTGACGCGGCAGTCCGAATCAAAGGTCATAACTGTTAAGTATTGACAATGGCACATTTGCATTCGTGTTTCCGGAGCAATAGCCAAATTATCGTGAAATTTTAACGGTCGTGTGGTTGACCGCTGACGTTACAACTTGTTTTTTTTTGTTCATTTAATTGGTGCAAACCATGGTCCGCAAAAATTATATAAATAGTTGCTAATTCAGTACACGAATGATAATATTTTTTTGGTTTTATTTCCGGACGTTTGGGTTCCTTTTTTGTGGAGTTTCAATATGTTTGTAATCTGTTTGTTTGTCAGTCGGTCCATTCAACCATCTGTTTATCCATTCTACTGCTTTAATGTGTGTTTCATTTGAATATACTAATATATTAGCTATGTTTATCGCAAAATTACACAAAAGAGTATGTAGAGCCGATCTTTTATCGTAGATACTGTGGCTTTGTCTGTTTGAAACCATGTGCGTATTTGTGGCCTTTATGATTTTGTGGTCAACAAGAGCTTGTGGTGTAGTAAGCAGAAATAAAATGAAAATTTCAGGACACAAATTACCTAATTACAGTAACATCTACAATTTCACTCAAAATAGAATCAGTATACAGCATACATTTTTAACCAGTGCACAAACTGAAACCTGAATTCAGTACATGATTCTGAAGCCACATGAGTTGATATTTTTCGTCAGATGATAAAAAAAAATCTAGAATCATGTGCTGAATTCATGGTTACAGTTCACGCATCGGTTAAAAATTTATCCTGTGTATATATTATAGGTCCCTACGTGAAAAGCGACAAAATTGTAAAATTTTTGTGTCTAGCTAATGGAAGCACACCAAATTTTATACCTCTCAATATTTCTTTTAACACCAAACATTCCCACAATCGTACACAATCACACATTCGTACGTAATCGAATTAATAATAATTGGTGCTCAGAGCCGAGGCCAGTATCGATATGCAAATGGTTCTCGAAAGGCTTCAAGTGCACTCCACACTTCGCCATTGATACGAGAGAATTGCTCTGACGTTCATTGCCATTGTTTATTTGAAGGAATTCGGGTTTTGCATGAATTCGTGAGAAAATTATAGGTCAGAAGTCAAGAATGGTTGAATAATTCGTTGGTAAAATTGTGCTAGATATGGACTTTTTTGCGTGAGCACATTATGTCGCCAATAAAACTTATCTAATGAAAACAAGCATGGTTCCACCATTAAATTTTTTATCCATTCTCGAAATATATTTTATTACTACGAGTGTACGAGTTTTGTGATAACATTTTTGATTGTTTTCATTAGATAAGTATTTTGACAAACATTTTGACAAAAATGCTGTATCTAACTACTGTAGATGCGATACCGAGAATATGAATCACTGCATCTAATCTCTTCACCACCCTTGGACTGGTAGAGAATGCCTAAGGAATTAAGTCCGCCTTTGTACCTTTATGTGCGAAAATTATAAATAAATAAATCACTCTCAGACTATTGTTTAAATAGCACCCTAATTGCGTAACACACTGTCAATCACAATCTGCATAATTTTGATAGATATTGCTAATCCATTGCTTCATATTATGTTCGTAAAAAGTTATCACCTCCACAACATAAATAACGCAATGAATGTTGTTGAACTGTCAAAATGAAAGCCATTCCTACTGTCAGTGTGTTACGCAATTACCCCGCAGGACTTAGTTTTAAGTATCCTGTTGTGTAGCTGTATAAAGTTAAGAAATTATAATTTTTTAATACACCATAAATATTATTTTTAATCTTTCTATAGGACCTTAGTGTTGAGAGGAGCTTAGAGTTTATTACAAACAATATAATTTAAAAAAAAAACTGCAATGGCTTTCGTTCCCTGCACTTATGCTATCAATGTGACGTCGAATGCCATTAATTATCTCAAAGTCCCTAATATGTTTTTCATTGTATTGTCAGGGATGTTCTCGCATCCCGTATCATCTTGATTGTGGGATGTTTAACCCCGATCATGAAGATTGACGTTTTATTCAGTTAATGTGTGGTGAATTTAGCGTTCATAAATGTGGACAATATAATTTATTATTACTTGTTATAGAGCAATATAACATGGAGTTTCGGTAGGTTCTTGAGTTTTAACTATCATATTATTTTCTAATGTTCGAATTTGCTCGGCCCTACATTTAGATATGCACTCTATTTATCTATTTCGGTATAGGTATCATAAAATATCTGCTATGAATTAGAGTGTGATCATATAAAGATAGTACAAACTAGAGACTGTCTTCTATTTATAGCCTTCAAAGTAACGCGGACCTTAGCAATATTAATCAGAAAATAATTAAAAAATAAAGCATTATATTCTGTCGGTGTGCGATACTTATACGAAACTCAAACTACAAAGAAAACTGTCTCTATTTCTATAAAATTAGGTTCAAACGCATCTTAAAATAATAGGAATGACGTATTCAAGAAGATGCGTCCCCCAAAGTTTGGCGGAAGACAAGCCTCGCTTAACAAAAAATATTGCACACACAGCTTGGTCTATTTTTGAGTGCATTTCGCGCTATTTTGGCGTTCCCTACGCGAGCAACATGTCAATGACCTCGTTTAGTGGCGTTGTTCACTCACTTTTGGGGAATTTTTGGTACGGTCATGTTTGTATCGAAATGTTAAGCATTGCGCGCCGGAATTAATTGGTTGTTGTAACGTTTTCAGCGATTTTCATGACTAGAGACGGTCTTTGTTTTGTACAGGCTACTGTAGGTTTTATGGTATTTGTAAAAAGTTCATATTATGACACATTATTGTCCAACTCACATCAGACATCACTAACACACATGTCTCAGTAAATGGATAGGTACTATGAAATATATTGAACAAATGTTTTTCTAGGAAGCTATGCATTTCAGTAGGTCAATAAACTGGGTCTGTTAGGGTAGGTACTAGGTACTCTGTGTTGTATACTTAATTGACGATAGAAAAACATTTCTTTTAAACATAAGTGAGCATATTTAAATGCCTTTAGATAGAATATCAAATGCGCGTTCATTAGAACTTTATAATTAATGTTTACAAGACCGATGATAGAGTTCCTGATTCCGAAGGCAAGACGCAAAGTTCAACGTTAACATACAAAGGCGCAGTGAGGCGCGGCATTAATTTTTATAAGCTGATTTCGGCTTTATTTTATCGTGTTGACGCCGAGCAGCAGCGTTCGCGGCGCACACGATTACAGTTTCTGTGTACATGCGCGCGCGCACTCACGCACACATTCTCGCGAGCCCTCCTCAGCGCGCTGCAATTCGTCGGCGCGCCCGCCCCCCGCGCCCCCCGCCCGCCGCACGCAATTGCACTGCACTCCGGCACGCTGCGCTGCGTGCGTAAAAAGCGCACACAAGAGGTGCGGGGAGGAGGCGAACAGGCACACAGGCCTGCCGCGACCGGCCGCCTTCCACCAACACAGTCAGTCACTGCCAGACGCACGCGAGAGCACGCCGCCCCCACATAGGGCGTAGCCACTCGCGAGAAACAACCCCGAACGTGCTACGAACTTTGTTAAGTGCAAGTGCGGACATTTTCACATTAGTTCTCCTGATATAAAATATAAAACATTGTCAACAACAATCCTGCTCACGTGCAGACGCTGGATTAATTTTTTTTGAGGTAAGTTTCACTTGTTTTTAATTTTACTTTCGTAGCGGTGCTACGCTTTCGTAGCCGGCTGATAACGCAGGACCTGCTTTGTATTCAAGGTTTGTATGAATTAAATAAGTGCCACAATTTTGCTGTCGCATTGTATGCATAAGTCTGTGGATATAAAGATGAAAATAGGTAAGCCGGTGGGGTGCAAAATTTATAGGGAACACAACAGGAGGGAATCCGGCGTAACTGCTTTCATCGGTCCCCTAACTTCGATTATACCTGCCGAATAAAAGGTAAAAAGTCAATTTGGCAGTATGGAAGGGCTATAGAGCGTAATATGTAAATGGGGAAGGGCGGTGCAGTCGGGCAGTCGCGCTGAGTCGCGGCATACGTCGTCAGTCAGTGGTCGCAGAGCGATGCGCATCGCGAACAGGTTGCACGAACTTTGTGTACCCAAGGATTATCACTTTTGACAGACTAGTGCGTGACTTGGAATATTTCTCTACGATGTATCCCGCCTCTACCAACTACAATTTTTTGCCAGGTATATGCTTAATATATTATTGATAAGTAGTTTAGATATAATTTATGCAAAGTTTAATTATTTGTTGTTTTATGATAATTTGATTGCGGTTGAAATAACTTTAGCCATTTGAAACTTGAATATTAGTACAATAATAGGAGTTGTTACAAGTTTACATAAATAAATAAAAAAATACATTCCAGCTTAGCGATTAGTGTTTTTGTTTATAAATATGACTAGAAGTTTTACTTACATATAACAATTTTTCTTTTTCTTTTTTTCTCTTATTAGAAAAAAAGGCAATAAACCAAATAAAACTACAGGATAAATTCTTTGTTTCTGCCCATTGGTATTCATTCGTTGCTTGAATAATGTGTTAGAAAATATCTTGTTTTTTGTATTATGTCAACAATAATGATAAACATTTTATTTGCTTTTAAGAGCCTCTTTATTGCAATTATAATGAACCGCCTGTCTGTAAAAACAATTTCGTTGCAACAACGGCTTTATTTCGTCGCCGGTAGAATGGTTTTTGTAGTTCAATTGTTACTACCTAGTTGCGGTGGACCGTACGTTTAAATGATAAATATAAATGTTCAATATTAGAGGAGCTATATAGTTTTTTTTCTCTTACAGAATCACAACTCAGAAAAATGGGGAGCGTCGAAGGACCGCAAACTTTTTGTTTGAAATGGAATCACCACAAAACAAACTTAGTGGAGATCTTAGAAGCCTTGATCAAGGTAGAGACCTATGTCGACTGCACACTAGTGGTCGACGACCAGGTCACCTTCAAGGCGCACCGAGTCGTCCTAGCTGCTAACTCTCCGTACTTTCAGTCAATATTAGCTGACGTTCCAATGGACCACTGCAGCATCCTTTTCCCCGGTGTTAAGGATTTCGAGATGCGTGCTCTCCTCGAGTACATGTACACGGGTGAGGTGAACGTGACGCAGGCTCACATCCCACACATCATGAAGGTGGCTGAGCAGCTGGAGGTTAAGGGTCTGTTCGACATGACGGAGATACGGAGCCGGCCGGGCGGCACGGAACGCGCGCCGGCCGCTTCGCCCCCGCGCGTTGTTCCCGCCGCGCCCTCCAGCGTGTCCCCACCTGCGCCCGCGCCCCCCTCGCGCTGGCCACCACCACCCGCCACGCCCGTCCTCTCCGCCGCCTACGACTCCTCTGATATGAATCCTCTCAAGCGTAAGAAATTGTCCAGCATGCTAGCCACTCGTGACACTCCCATTTTAAGGAACGTTTTAGCCCAAACCTCTCCCGTGGACTCATCGCAGCCCATGTCTCTCGTGTGCCACCCAGTTAGCCAGCATGTACCACCTCGCCTCCACTCCAACGGATCAGCGCATGAATCCGAACGCGCTGCGAGCCCACATCGTCCTTTCGACTATCGTCCTCGTAGACTTTCTTCAAGAGCTTCTTCACCCCACTACAATAGATCAGACAGGTCAGAAGATGCTCACTCTCCATACACGGAAAGATCCTTCGACGATGAAAGCCAACGCACTTTCCATCCATCGCCTCCGCCAAACAATTTTCAACAAGACGTGAGAGCCGGATTAGCGCCATACGTCCCACCACAACAGAAACCCGAATGGAAGCGATATAAACAATACACGAGATCCGATATTTTATCAGCTATCGAATGTGTGCGTAATGGAATGAGTGCACTACAAGCATCGCGCAAATACGGCGTGCCTTCACGTACATTGTACGATAAAGTCAAGAAACTCGGAATAACAACCAGCCGTCCAATGAGTCGAGGGGTCAAAAGAGAGTCGAATGGAGCTGCATTCCCATATGGCTTAAGTGGAACAGGAGGTGAAGATGGAAATCCATCAACACCGCTTATCGATCCATCATTCCTACAGCAAGCGTTAGAGGGAGCGACGAGAGACGGTGGCCGAGAGGCTCTACACGCGATGGCACTGGCCGCGGCCGCCCACGCGGCGCTGGCTCCCCGAACACCACCTCGGTCGCCACCGCACTCACCGCGGTCACCCATGCAAGACGATGATCACGTCGAAGACTTGTCAGTACCTCGTCGACGTGACTTAGACCAGCCGCCTGGAGTAATTGTTCCGCCGCGTAATTTTGCATTAGATTGTGGTAGTGAAAGAGATTGAACGATAAGACATCGTGGAATGTACATTCGAAAAGACTGACTTAGGCGTACAAAGTTAGGAGTAAGGCACTTATTGGTAGGCTAACTGGTAGGCCGTGCCGCGTCCGCACGCCGCCGATGACCGGGCGCTCCGGCCGGGCGATTGCAATGGGCCCCGCGGCCACTTTTCTTGTACCTCTGTTCTTCTCTATTTATTTCAAAGTGTCGTCGAAGCTTGAAAACGAAATAAAATTTCCGTTTGATGTTGGACGACGCCTTATTGTGATTTAATTTTTGTTTATTTTCTTCTTTAGTTTTTTTTTTTTGTTTTATAACATTTACGTCTTTGTTAATGAATAGCAGAATAAGTTAGCTTTAACTAGCATGTAGTTGTCTTAGTTGGACTGGTAACTTTATAGAGCCGAAGGGCAAGTAGGCCGCGTCGGCCATGCCGCCGCGCCTCGGGCGGGTTCCCCTAGACAAGTTATTGTGCAATTTGTTGTCCGCGACTGTGATGTTTATAGACTGAAATGCCGCTACTACCTCACGCTCGCTACAGCTATCTAGTCCACCGCGTCGCACCATGCCATACATCCACGTGAAAAAGTTAATAAGATATCCATACTTTATTGACGACAATGCATGTTGAAAAGACCTTGCGTGCGACGCACATGTCACCGCGGATAGCGACGTATCCACGTACCGATCTATTCTATATTGTTTCCTTACGTTACGGGTTAGATTAATTTATTAATTTGTTCATCGATTGCCATAAAAGTTCGTTGTTAAATACCTAGCTGTGCTCACCATATCCTCAATTTAAATTGTTTGCACAAGCACGGTGATTCATATTAGAGTTAAGGGATTTCATCAACACTTAGTTAAGAATGCTCAATGTTATTATTAGGTTTGTGGTAACATAGAAAAAAAAAGTCGTCGTGATGCGCTGTTATACGTAAAAATGTCTAGTTTATTTTTTCATATTTGATCTATGGGTGTAATACCGTGTGTTTCGCTCGTTGTATAAGCTCTTGTTCTAATTAGAAAAATATCCAAATGTACAAATCTGCACGTTTTCACTTCTCATTAATACCTGTTCGTGTAACTATCACATCTTCTAAAAACTTGGTTTCTTAATTAGATACCCATGTATATTAAAATCCTAAGAGTAAACATATAATTTTATATTATCCTTAAGTTAATAAATACATTACTTATTATTTGGTAATTGACTGGAAGACTGATTTGTTACTTTAGTCTAGTTTGAAAATGCCATAGATAGCTACGAATGTATCTACCTTAATTTTGCAAACGCAAATATCTAATTAATTAATTTAAATCACGTATGGTGTGTGTGTAGAAGCTACACTTTGGTAGGTTTCACTATTTTGTGCCTTTGTTTGTTGTAATTAAAGCATTATCTATGTTAGGACATTCCAGTAGGTTTACCTTATGCACTCTTGTGTTTCGTGGTAGACCACCAGGCGTAGGACTAGGACTGACACCTACAGGTGTCTGCCTGCCTTTACAATTAAATACCTCACATTTTTTGTTAAATCAAATGTTATAATGTAATTATTATATATCCACTTTTGTGCCTATAAATATATGTTATTAAGTATGATGTTATTGCACTATAGTTCATTCAATTAAGTTGGGATTTTAAAATATCGTATGTACTTTAATATGTAGTTGTACTGTATGTATACACATAAGTTATATTAGATCGAGTTTGTTTATCTCGTAACTACATATTATTATAGTAAGAACTCTATATTTACAGATAATATAATGTTACAAATATAAATTAAACGTTTAATATCAATGATCATTTTATTTTTCCTTCAACTGAGCAGTATTGATTTAACTGTTTCGAAATAAATGATCATTAAAAAGCATTACGTAAAGTAACCTACTGTCAATTAGGTATTCAAATTGAATACCTAAAGGATAACTATTATAATCGGGCTTTAATGTTCCCACTGCTGGGACACAAGCCTCCTCTCTTCGAGAGGGAGTGGGAACATTTCTCTCTCATTTTTGAACAAAGTTCTTCGAATTTTGGTTTTAGGACATGCCTGTTTTCTCACGATGTTTTCCTTCATCGTTTTGAGAGCAGTAGTGATGAAACACAGAGTACCTAAGTGCCTGTCTGGGTTCGAACCCACGACCTACAACTAGTAAGTCGACGCCGATGCCACTAGGCCACCACTGCTCGCTAGCTTCCAGAAATTAGTAATATCTACAACAAAATCTTACTAAAACCACCTTTGTATTACCGGAGCTTTCTAGGCGAGAAGTAGGTACACACTGCTCTATCAATTAATTATTCATAATATATCGAACGAAAAATCCTTGAACTTCGTTGAAAGAGCTTATACCTATAACTTCTTTCTTTAATCGCAATAAGATCAATTTGAGCAAGATTTTAATGGCGTAAAGAATTTCAGATAAATGGAAAGTCGATAAAAATTGATTTAATAAATACTAAGAACATCTATCTAGTCATGTTCTTCAGAAAGGTCAGGTGGACCAGAGGGGCAATTCTCGTAATTTTAAGAACGTTGACAGTCTGATCTGTCTCAATCTGTTAAAAAAACCTCAAATTTTCCTACATTTTGACCAGTTATTGACATTTGTTTGTCGCTGAGATGAGACTGCGACTAGATTTTAAACGTTTTAAATTGGCCTTCTGATGTATGAACGTAAACGAAGCAAACGAAGTAGGTATGTATGTAAGGGTCGTAGAAGGTGACGTTCTTCTGGCTACCTCCATAGGAAGAAGGTGTGAGTTTATGTATTTAGGTATGTATCTGTCTTTCAGAAGGAAGAAATGTCCACCTCCTGAGATAAAGAAACGAAAAAAAACAATCTGTATTTTTGATAATTTTTAGTAGAGCCGTTTCAGTTGCAATATCATCATTAGTTTTCACGGTATTTTTTTGTTACCTTAAAGTAATTGAACCACGAAATGGCCTTCAGAAGAATTACCCCTTGCCGGCAAACTAGTCATCGAAGTACGAAATACGTGGTAGATATCATACTGGTATATACTTCAAAATATCAATGAATAAAATAATAATGTTATTCAAAATCCTGCCAAGTTACTTATTATTTACATTGTAAAGGATTTTGTAAAAAAAAAAAGGAAAAATTATTGACATTATCGCCATCCGGTGGCTACGACCGTAAACGGTTGCTACTTGCTACGTTATTCTAGAAGCCGCGTGCTACGGCCGGCTACGAACGGGCGAGTTACGGCTACGCTTCGCAGGAGTTCTGAAATATAACAGTAGATGGCGTATATTGGTCTACGAAATTATTTCTTATCTAGCTGCGCCCCGCGGTTTCACCCACATAAGTTTCGATCCCGTTGGAATATCGGGATAAAAAGTATCCTATATGTTAATCCAGGTTATAAACCATCTGTGTGCCAAATTTTATCAAAATCTGTTCAGAAGTTTTTGCGTGAAAGAGTAACAAACATCCATCCATCCATCCATACAAACTTTCACGTTTATAATATTAGTAGGATTAAAATAACCTGGGCACTTTGATAAATTATTTTAAACCATTTTTTATTACTGAAATATTGAATAGTCTATGGACTGTAAGAAGTAAACTATATCCCACTGCTATTAGAAAAATACAACTCCATCTATTGCCAACAAGGGCAACAAGTAACATGTTGGACAGTGCCGTCTGTCAGGGGATACATAAATGATTTGTTGAATAGATCATTTTCAATTGATAATTATATTTTTTAAATGTTATCGCTAGTTTATCCGACTGAATTACGTTAAGATTAAATTTTTAAGCAATGTGTTTTTTACCAAATAACACTTGCTGGGCTACATAGAATCCTATGTCCTTATGTGTGGTCCTAATCCTTAAATGTGATTTAATCGTCGCAAAAGTAGTTAGAGTAAATACTGAAGGTACTACGCTTGACTTCAGCTTTTCATTCTTGTACTTCATTAAAATAATTCATACAGAATAATCTAAATAGTTATTTTTAAAGAGTTGTTAAATAAGCGCCCTCTACTGTTAAATAGTGTAAATAGATCTCATGGAAATAATATACTTTCATAATAATCTCCAATAAGCTCCCCCGCTTAGACGATCGATTCGATCAATAGCGACAAATTGACTGTCAACATATAAGTCCAAAATCTGTTTGTGGACATGCGATTTTGACAATCCAGCAAACTAGTTTAAAGCCATTTAATTGGTGGAAACTGGTTTTAAGTAATGCTTGAGTCTGGTTCTATAATACGAACCTAAGCCTGAGACAATAAATTCTTAAGCTTAGGGCATATAACCTAAGGTACGCATTGATTCGTAACATTATACTCACGGATTAACTAATGCCAGATTGATCGTAGAAAAGATGAGGAAAATTTGTACACCGCACCGTACATGTAAATGCTCATATAAGACAATTAAATAATATCTACTAATATTGTAGATTCATTTTGTCAAATATTTACACGTAATTATTAAGAAGAGGTAGAGGTTTGTAAGTTTTGAAGATTACCTCCTAGTAATCTCCGAAACTACAAATCCAATTTCAAAGATTCTTTCACTGATAAAAAGCTTCGCTACTAAGTGCCTCAGGATATGTTTTATATTGTAACACGTGGACAAAGTCGCAAGCTTAAGATAGTTTGGTATACAAAGATTACATTGGAAAAAAATAATATTATGACAAAAATGAGTTTCCGAACGAACAATATGATATGACGTCATACTATCACACCACCTATTTTCTTTCTTTTGATTGGTTGTAGTAGAAATCATCAGACAAATGTCAAATGAGTAATAGTTACCAAATGCCAAAAAAAACGTAAACAAGAGTATTTTTAATGTGTAAAACAACGTTTTAGTGGTTTATTTAGTAAAAATGGATATCAAAATGGAGCACGATGATCCATTTATAAATTCAGACGTTTTTAACGTTCATGACATTGCAGAAATAGAAGGTAAGACTTGTTTAGTGTGTTTAAAAAGTTATAGTTCTTACGTCGTAAAAGAATGGGTAATTTATGTAATAATTGGATAATTTCAGACTTTCTTAGTGGTTGTGATGGAGATTTTATGAAGACACTTGAAGATGAGCTGGCTCGCGTCGATGATCATCCACTTCTCATTGTTGACACGAAAGTTAAGTCCGAAATTACACCTCAACCCCAAGTGTCGCCATGCTACAACCCTACCGGAAACCCTATGGTGTCACAATACACGCACAGAGCAAAGACACAGCCAATAACCACTCCACAAGCTAAGAGTAGTCCTCTACAAGGAGTGTATGCTAGAGAAGAAAGTTATAATTTGCCACTAAATGACGGTGCGCCGTTGCCTGACGTCACACAGCATGGGCGCAAGAGAATACCTGCACAGGCCCCGGCCCCCATGCTTGTGCAACAGGTGGTACAGAGTCCCCTGTATGTGAACTTGGCACCAAATGTGCAACAGCTTCCTGATCCCAGGGCATCATTGATGCAAATTAATGGAACCACGAAAATGAACCAGTCTGCAAAAGCAAAGCCTATAAGTCAACCTTTGCTAATACAAAACAATGCCAAAGGAATGACACCACTTATTCTGAAAACGTCAGATGCCAGTTTTTCTCCAGTTGTGTTACAGTCAAATATTATTAACCCTGAAACTCAAACTTTTATGTATACCAGTGCTCCTATACAAGGTAAATTCTTATAAGATTCTTATAAATTATAAATGATTTTATTTCTCTATGTAGATGAGGTCAACATTTCCTATCTGACTACTCTGAGAAGAAAGGCTGAAACAAACCCAGAGGTCACAGTCCTTAATAGAAGTCTAGATATAACCTTGGTCAGGTCATGTGAAGACCATGTAGATTGGGGTCTGAAATGGTCTTTTGAGAAAAGAATAACACAAATTGAGTGGTGCTATTCAGTCAGTGCATGCATTTGTCAGTAATCATGCAGTTCGACTCAGAACTTAACAATATAATTCTTTGACACAGCAGTTATTTTTTATTTGTTGTTACTTAGACTTTTTTATAAAGTTACCTAAACATCTAAGAATGCTTTTATGCTTTATTTTCCAGGAACAACACAAGGGATCATCACAAACACTAAAGGGAACACAGAGAACCGGCCGATCCACACATTTTTTACAAGCAACAATGGACCTACACTCCTAACAGGAATACCCGTAGTCCTCGACGGAGAAAAGATAACTTTAAGTCAGGCTCCAAATATAGGCGTACCGAAGGTTAAGGAAGTGAAACGAAGTGCGCACAATGCTATTGAAAGACGGTACAGAACTAGTATTAATGATAGGATAATCGAACTAAAGAATATGCTGGTTGGAGAAGAAGCGAAAGTATGTATTTTTTTTTTACATGTTATCTAATAATAATATTATTGCATCAGCATTTTTGATGGCATGATGCAAGGATGGTATAATATGTGATATTTTCATGTTAAGTGATAAACATAATCAGCTGATATGTACTTTCTTTTTAATATAGGCTAACTTATTATCTTATTGAATACAAATAAATAAAATTAAAGTGTCTGTTTGTCATGTCAAGATAACAGCTTTATATAACAAAAAAACAAATTTTAAACATTTTGGTCTGTCTGTTTGTTCCGACTAATCCCTGAAACGGCTGGACCGATTTTGGTGGAATTTGGTATGGGATACTTGGAACCCCTTCCCACCCGTACGCAAAATACGTGCATTAACGTGGAGTTGCGGACACCAGCCCGTATTACCTATTACTTACTTGGAGCCCTAGGAAAGGACATAATATGCTTTTTTTTTATCGACATCCCATGCAGGCTAAGATGCGGGCGGAAACTATTCCAAATAATAATCTAACAGACTTTGTTTACGTACTAGAATATAATTAGAATTAAGTTATTTGCATTATTGTTTATTCCTGATGTCCAACCTATACAATAAGATTTTTGAAACTTTTATTTTACTAAGGGCTGATTTTTTAATATCGAAATATATGGAAATAAATATCGAAAACAGGGCAAAAATATAAACAATTTATTTTAATTACATACCAAATCTTCCAGTTGAACAAATCGGCTATTTTAAGGAAAACGATAGAATACATCAGGTACATACAGAATCAGAATACTCGTTTAAAACAAGAGAACATGGCTTTGAAGCTCGCGTTCCAGAAGTCTGGAGTGAAAGAGCCACAGTTTGATGTTACATACACTCCTCCACACAGCGACATCTCATCGCCGTCCAGTTCACAACACGGGTTTGACAGTGATTCACCTTCATCTCCTGAGTATAAGGTTGGTATTACTACTAATTCCAATTTGTTGTACATAATTGCAGGAATCTAAGCAGCTTCCAAAATATAAAAGTAATGAAGATATGGAAATACTAAAGGATAAAGACGACATTAGACCTGGGAGGCTCTGGGAGAGCTTGCTCCCAAATTCTGTTAACCTGAATGCCAATTCTCTTACTTAAAAAAACGTTCAAATTCAAGTCGCAATCTCATTTTAGCGACAGTCAATGTCAAAAACATGTCATAAATGTAGGGAAATTAGAGATATTTTTGCCAGATGGAGACTGAGATCAGACCGTTCACAGATTATTTTTTTTTTTTTTAATAATAACTTTCCCCACACTAGGAATTTCTCCTGTATCGTGGGTGCGTTTACAAACATTTAAACTCACATACACAAACAGCCAGACCCGAAACAACTACTTACTTGTAGGTCATACAAATATTTGTTCCGTGCGGGAATCGAACCCACGACACGCAGCGCGGCAGTCAATCGCTTAACCACTGCGCCAACCGTGCCGTCAAAAAGAATGTTCTTAGCATTACGAGAATTGCCCCTCAGATTGAATATAATATCAGGAAATCTACTGTAAAAATTTTTGACAGTAGATTTCCTGAAATTCTTTGATGATTTGAGTCAAATCTCATGTTAGTTATTGATTGATCATTTAACAACGGGCAATCAAATTAGATGACATTAGACTTTTTTTACAACATTGAGTACACCCGAGAAACTGAAGGATAGTTAGAAATAAGACCTTTTTTTTTAACCTTCGAAAGGCACCCGACCTCCGGGGAGAGGGGTCGGGGAGTGTGGGATTTTTACCTCACTAAAACCACCCCGGTGATCTCCATCCGCGCATAGGGGTGGTCCCGGTTCCTCTTAAAGAAATAAGACCTGGCCAGCATTTAAAAATCAGTTTATAAAAGTACAAAATGTACTGAAACACAGTTTCCAATTCTGTATGTTTACGTCTTTTATTGTGTTTCCAGGTTGAAGATAAATATTCAAACAAAATCGTCATGGGTATGGGTGACCACTCCCGATTAGCGTTATGTGCCTTCATGGTTGGTTTAATTACTTTCAACCCGTTCAGTACATTCTTTGGAAACTTCATGTTAGAGTCATCTGTCACAGATTTCTCTGCAAGAGTAGATCAAAGAAAAATATTGGCTGATGATGACTTTAGTAAGTATTTGTTATCATTGATTATATTTATAACTAGCTTTTGCCCGCGGCTTTGTTCCCGTGGAATAACCGTAATTATTATCCTATCACATTAGGTAATGGTGGAGCTTATCATCAGTGAAAGCATTTTTGTAATGGGATCAGTACATTTAACTCTACATATAATATTAGTTAAAATTTTCTTCTGTAGTATAAGTGAAGAAAATAATTTGTCGGTGGTCTAATGTGCTCATAGTGGTACATAAATTAGTTAGTTTCCGAAAAAAAAAACATTACTTTACTTCGTGATTCTCAAAAAGGAAGCAGGAACTACTAACAGTAGTGTACTGACTTATTTTTTAATTATGAAATGATTGTGGGGCGTGTTCATTCCACTTTCAACCTTTTTTTCTTATAAATGCCATGTTTTCTAAACTTCCAATAATTGACTGATTACAATATTCTAGGTTCTACGGGAGTCTCATGGGGTATGTGGCTGTTCAGCACTTTCTTCATATATATGATAAACTTTTTCGTACTGGGAGGTTGTCTGATCAAGTTACTTGTGTATGGAGACTCTGTGCCGAAATCACAATCTAAAGAAGCTGGACTTTTTTACAAACATAAACGACAAGCTGACAACTTTTTGAAAAAGGTAACCCTTTAAATTTTTTTACAGTATTTGATTCAAGTTTTCGAGTGCAGCTCATGGTACGCACGACGACATATCAAGCTATACATTTCCGGTATAAGCTGACCTCTCATTGTACGAAAAGCCTATACAATGTAAGGTCAGCCAAAACTGGAAATGCTTGATGTGTCATCGTGTGTACAAAGTTATTTCGGATAAGCCTTCGATGCTTCTAGTTCTAGGACCTCGACGCCCAAACTATAACCATGAAAACGAAACGTGGTAACAGGTAGCTCATCGCTGTCTCTGCCACCCTGTATAATGTTATACGCTCAATCAAAGGTACAACAAAATACGAAGATGTGCACATAAAAACTCACTGCAAAAGCGCAAGCTACACTCGTTATTACATGAGTAATTTTCATTATTTCTATTTTGAAGGCTGCAGCTAAAAATCATAAAATCGATATTTATTAAGAAATACTTTGCAGGGGGACTTAACAAACGCACGGCTGGAACTACATCGAAGTTTAGCAGTATCTGGGAAGAGTGTTCAAGCAGGCGGTCAGGGGCATGCGAAGTATTCCGCGCTCATCGCTGCTGTGTTACGACAGATGCTGCAGAGATTACCCTTTGGATCCTTCCTTGCTCGGCGGGCTGGCGATTTGTGGAGTGATAGGTAGGGTTTAGCAATTCTTTGTAGTTGCTGCGGTATCTTTGGCACCTATGTGATACTAAAATGTGTAAAATACTGTTTCTGTAAGTATATGCTACCTGTTGGAATGCTGTCTGTTGGGACTGGTCAACTCAAAAGCTGCAATGGCTTCTCAAAACGCCCCACCAGACATCGGCCTGCATTGTTGGACTCACTTAAAATCCTAATTATACGAGGGCGGAGTGATAAGTCTGGTAAAAATCTATTTTGGAATAAAATTATCGATAATTGCATGGAACCTCCTTATCCACAACTCTTTTGAAGGACTAAACTAAGCCATTAAAGAAAAACAACTGAACACGTTTTGCAAAGATGGAGAAAAGTGAATTTCGTGTCGTGATTAAACATTATTTTTTGCGCAAAAAAACTGTAACGGAACCGAAACAAAAACTTGATAAATATTATGGGGACTCTGCTCCGTCGATTAAAATGATTCATAAGTGGTTCAACGATTTTCGGTGCTGTCGTACAAGCACAAGTGATGATGATCGCTAAAATACACGATATAGTGTTGAACGACCGAAGAGTAAAAGTGAGGGAGATAGTCGAGATAGTAGGCATCTCAGACGAACGTGTTCGCAATATATTACACCAAATTTTGATATGAAGAAGCGATCCGCGCGATGGGTGCCGCGTTTACTGACTGTTGATCAAAAACGCATCCGTGTGACCACTTCGGAGGCAGGTTTGGCGTTGTTTCAACGGGATAAAAATTTTTGCGTCGTTTTAACAGTAGACGAAACATGGATCCTCCACCATACCCCAGAAACCAAGCAACAATCGAAACAGTATATTGCTAACGGCGAACCAGCTCCAAAGAAGGCCAAAGCAGTTTTATCGGCCAATAAAGTGATGGCTACAGTTTTTTGGGATGCACGTGGGGTAATCCATATTGACTACCTAGAGAACAGTAAAAACGATTAGTGTCACATATGCAAATCTATTGGACCAATTTGACAAAATTTTACGTGAAAAACGACCGCATTTGGCTAAGAAGAAAATCCTCTTCCACAAAGACATCGCACGAGTGTACACCTGCGCGATTGCCATGGCCAAACTTCGTGAGTTGCGCTATGAGTTTCTTTTTCACCCACCGTATTCGCCAGATTTAGCCCCTTGCGACTATTTTCTGTTTGCGTATTTAAATAAATGGCTTGGTGTGAAAAGATTTGGCTCCAACGAAGAGATCATGTACGAAACCAATGCCTATTTCGAAGGGTTACCTAAGTCGTACTTTATGGAAGGGATCGAAAAGCTAGAGAAACGCTGGATGAAGTGCATTGAGTTACAAGGAAACTACATTGAAAAATAAATAATAATAATTGAATAAAATTGACTCCTTGTTTAATTTCTACCAGAGTTATCACTCCGCCCTCTTATAATGTTTGGACTTTAAAAGGGTCTTTTTTAAAGTGACTTCTGAGTTTGTTTAGGTATTTCTTCTCAGAGATAAATCAGCTAGGAAATGTCGACACCATTTTTTTTCTAAAATACTGACGTGTTAGTGTCTTTAAAGATCTACCTACATAAATAAACATTTCGTTTCACCAAAATGTGAATACTCTTATGATTGGGTGTGCAACAACCATACCTATGTCTTAGATTCAAAGCTGCGTTATAACGCAGGTTATGTCAAAATATAGTCAAGATTTAGGTTTTTATGTTTAACTGTCTCACTTAGTAATTAGTATAATGCTTGATATGCGCAAGTTATCTAATCTATCATAAGGCACATGATAATGCGCGGAGGTTTATGCTCATCCACTGCAAACAATACCCCTCCCCTAACTTTCTCCTTTTAAAACAATTCAAGAGATATATCCCATTTTATTTAAGTTATTATAAAGAATCTCGTAAGTAGCATTCAGACTCCATAGATCAACAACTTTTATTTCCACAGTCCTTCAAGAAGAGCCACCCAACACTGGGCTGCGGAAGTATCAGCGGTATCCCATCGACTTGCACAACTGGAGGTCTTGTCCAGCCACAGCGGTAGGAGTGAACGCGTGCTCTTGGCCTTGCAAGCAGTCAACCTGGCTGAAGTCACTGGCAATAGGCATCTGTTGGCTGATACCTATGTTACGGCCGCGCTGGTGTTCAAGGACTATATGCCGAAGTTCGGGAATTGGTTGTGTGGGTAAGTGGAACGTAAAAACGATATATTGATTCAAAGCATACGTTTTGTGTCTATGAACTATGAGAGAAATAGATTAACCCCTGAAAATGTATTTATCCTATAGTTCATTGTCTTCATTTGTTTATCCTTTATTTCGTGTGCAATAAAGAGTATTCTATCTATCTAACGCTTACGGAGACATTAAGGTCAAAGTTCCAACTTTTTCTGACGTAATTTAACTTTAAATACTTTCTGTACCGTTGCATGCACCCTTAAGCAAAATGTTTTGAGTGTCGTTTCCCAGCAATTACTTCTGCACAAATTTACGTAGTTTCACGTACCTACAGAATGCGTAGATGACGGCTTCATGATGGGTGTTTTTACACCCTGTATAGTGTGACATTTTTCATTGCAAGAAATAGAGTAGATTCTGCTGTGAAATTTTAATGTCTTACTAAACAAAGATTTCTTTAATTAAAGGAAGTAAAACCTTGCCTTTACTTCCTTTAGTCAGAAGAAAAAGGTGGTCGTGCATTCAGTAAAATTTTATTCCACTCTTTTCTAATTCCAAGTCTATAAATGATTATTTGACACAATATTTAATCCTTTCATCAGATACTACCTAAGCCTCTGCCGCGTATGGTGCACAGACTCGCTATCCGAATGGCCGGTGCGTCTACGTTGGGTGGGCAGCCCGCGCGGCATGCGTTTCCTGCGCACACGCCGATGGACATATGAACGTAACCCTGCTACTTGTGCGCTCTTCTGTCGACTACCTGACCCCGCTGATCCATTGGCTTATGCTATGAGGGTAAGTTGTTTTGAGAAGATTTTATCCAGTTTTCAAACATGTCTAAAGCTATTCGTTAAGCCTTGGATACATTAGGGGACATTTTGTCCCGCAAAATGAGGCGCAACACTCAATCTAAAAGAAAGTAAAGTGGCGCAATATCTTTTTAGCAACATGTTTCTGTGTTGCGTGAAACATGTTGCTGGCGACTTGGAATATTGGAGTGTTGCTGGCAACATGAAAATATTCCGTACTAGTTCTGCTCGCAACTTTGTCTGCGTGAAATGTCTTGTTCCCCTGACCCACTCCGTCGCATCGCATCGCCTGGCCGCGCTATTGCTTCGTTTTCGCTTAGCGTTCTTTCTGACTTTTATTTTCTTTTTGCTCGGCTCCCTTTAAGTCTCGTAGCGCGATGTTAAATAGCCTATAAACCTTCCTCAAAAATTGGGTTGTCAAATGCAAAAATATTTTTTCAAATCCAAGTGGTAGTTCCAGAGATTAGCGCGTTCAAACAAACTCTTCAGCTTTATTATTAGTATATAGATTATGGGAAACAAAAGCACATCATGTGACCGCAATGTTGCGCGATTGTTACTCTACATTATTTCAAATGTTGGTATACGGGGCAACTTACATTGAAAAATATTAAAATAAGCCCTTAAAGTGTTTAGGTTAATACTTTTGTATCTATATACAATGTGTAAGTAACTGAATTAATGCACTTTATGAAAGTAGTTTGTTGAGAATTCTTTACTGAATGGATTTCTGTCATTTTTAATATAGGTAATTTTTTATCCCAAATATAATTATAACCACGTAATTTACTGTCACACGTCCGCTGTACAGTCAAAACAAACCAAAATGGATGAAACACCTACTACGCTAGACCCTTATACGTGTGTGACTGTTTGCATGCGCAGATTTGTAAATTGACCACAATTTTCTGCCACAATCAGGATAACTTATGTAATAAAAAAACAATGTTTTATACATAATAATAAAAAATCAGTGTATGTATTATTATTATAACATAATATTCTAATTGGGGTGTTTGGTGGTGTGCGTTAATTTCGGGACATGTTGTATACGATGTACAAATTACGGAGGGGCTTGTGGCTAAGTAATAACAGCCGCACGGGTCGATCGACCAGGTTAAGCTACGCTTGCCGCGGTTGGTCCGTGGATGTGTGACCATCTTCATATACAAAGACCCCTCCGTGCCTGGGAAAGCACGGTAAGCCGTTGGTCCCGGCTGTCATTCGTGGATCTTTGATAGTCGTTACGGGTTGTCAGAAGCCCGAAAGTCACAACCAGTCTTACCAATGGTTATCGTATTTTCCCAGTAACTGGGTTGTGGAGGTCAGATAGGCAGGCGCTCCATATAAAATACTGGTATTCAGCTGTATCCGGTTAGACTGGAAGCCGACCCCAATATAGTTGGGAAATAAGGCTAGAGATGATGATATACGATATACATAAGTATTAACACTAACCACTTCAAGGAGTAATACAAAATCAATTGCATTATAATGCACCTGAACAGCATTACATATTTGCACCAGCCGACCTGCCATGCTATTCTGTAAACACCTCACTGTGAAAACTTAGGTGAAGTGAACGTAAAATGAGCTGTCAATAGTATCAATCCCATAGCATCAGGCTAAATGACAGCTCACTTTTAGCTCACTTCACCTAAGTTATCACGGTGAAATTTGTACAGAATAGAGCGGCTGCTGGCGTGATTTGTTTGTACATAGTTAAGGTGACATCACTGACAGCTGTATTATCTAATGAATTAAACAATCTTATTGTTACACCACTTGTTAATGAATCAGCTGATGGCGATCTGCATAGTTTCCCTTCTGCCAGCTATCAATATTATGACATAATAACTTTATCAATTGATTACATAAATGGAGGTATTATGTATTATGACACGCTTAACAAAGACATTGTCAAGGTGCACATAATAAGGTGGTTAGAAGGTGTTTATCTTATTGGTAAGGAGCTGGATGTCGGAAAACAATAATTATGTCTAGTTACTCTACTTTTCTAGTAGCCCAATTTACTCCTTATGGCATCAGCTATCTGCCAGTGAAAGTCCTGCCAAAATCGGTCTTGCTATTTCGAAGATTAGCCAGGACAAACAGACAGACAGACAGACAAAAATGTAAAAAATATATATATATAAGTAAGTACCACATATACTTTCGTATGCATTTAGTGAAAAGCTGTTATTTTGACATTACAAACAGACACTTGAATTTAATTTATTAGTTTATATTAGAGTAAAAAGCTAAAATAATATATATGGTGTATTAAAAAATTATAATTTCTTAACTTTATACAGCTACACAACAGGATACTTAAAACTAAGTCCTGCGGGGTAATTGCGTAACACAATATCAGTAGCAATGGGTTTCATTATGACAGTTCAAACACATTCATTGCGTTATCATCATATGGAGCAATGGATTAGCAATATCCTTCAAAATGATTCAGATTGAGATTGATTATGTGTTTCGCAATTAGGGTGCGGATCGAATCCTTTGTCGACCTCTGTTTTGGCAGCGTTTCGACTACACCGCCTTCCACAAACCAAAGTCCATCGGCGGAAGGTGCCCTGCGGGGTAATTTCAAACCCACTTACAGTAGCAATGGCTCATTTTGACAGTACAACAACATTCATTGCGTCATTTACGTTGTTGAGGAGACAAATATTTCGAACATATAAAGCAATGGATGAGTAATATCCTTTAAAATCATTCAGATTGTGACTGATCGTGTGTTACGCAATTAGGATTCTGGTGTAAATGAGACATAATTTTGTTTTTGTGCTACGATAAAAAGACTCCTGCAAAGTAGCTGTATACACTCGATGTAGCAGAAAGACTTCATTGATGCGGCTAGTCCTTCCTTTTCAACGGATGCAGAGAACGTGCTTGTGCGTAGCACAGTGCCATAATATTACAGTTGTCAGGTTGATAGCAATTTTGATAGCAGAACTATTAATAATTGGACGAGCCCTTTTCGCTAATCAAGTAGAGAAGGTTACTTAAAGCTCACGTGGACTGTCCATGGCGATATTGCTTCCTCTATCCTCCAGGTAAAATCCCTTAGTTATTCTCCTAAAATATCTACAGTAACAACACACAAAGGTAATCTTACTGCTCAAATTATATTGTGGCTTTGGATTATTTATCTTATATAATTCATGACCAAAACGTCGACGTTGTTCAAATCAATTTTGAGAATAGGAAAGGGTTACAATTTGTAATAGTACCTCTTGTCCCAGGCTTATCATTTGGAGCTTCTCCAAAAGAGCCTACAGATGCTGCTGTGTGCTGATGAGCGAAGCAACACTCGTGATGTACTGGAACTGATCAAGTTGATTACTGATGACGTGTCCACGGACGCTCCGCATCATACTGGTAAGTTTCCCTTACACACCTGATGGATCCAACAGCTTCATCATCATCATCATTTCAGCCCGGAATCACACACTGCTGGGTTTAGGCCGCCCCTCTTTCCTGCCAACAGCTTCGTAAACCTACAGATCATTCATCTATTGTACAGATACTCAAAATTGGCCGTATTATCAGCCGTTTGAAATGCAAACGTGAAGATTACCCTAGTAGATTTGGTTTTTTTAACAAAGGTTATTTGTACCCCGATCAAGCATCACTTACCGACATCATTTTATGCGTATGATACTCTTGATAAAGGTTCTTTTGTGGATATTATGTGAGCCAAAAAAGCAAATATCTCATTTTTCGTGTTATACGTAAGACAATATCGAATTATTATTAGGTATATTAGGTATTTTCTAGCTATTTTTACGTTGCACCTGCCATGTTCTGTTTCTGCATCGCCCTAAGGTTGACTAGTAGAAAATGCCTCAGGCATTAAATCTGCCTTTGTACAGATTTCTAGGGCTCCGTACCTCAAAAGGAAAAACGGAACCTATTGTTGTCCGTCTGTCTGTCCGTCTGTCAAGACCCTTTTTCTCAGGAACGCGTGGAGTTATCAGGTTGAAATTAATGTCAAATACTCAGGGCTGTAATCCTTTGTTTTTTTACTTGTGCATAAAGCTTTAGTAAATAATATGAGTAAACATAGCACACAATAACTAACCTTGCAGGTTGCTGGGACCCTGTGATGGAATGGTGGGCCAATATCGTGGCCGTGGCGGCCACTTGGTTGCTGGCCGATACTGGGAAAGCCGTGGAAATTGGCGACCGTCTGAACATGCTGCCCGAACCGCTCGCCAACTGCGAAGATCCTTTACCAGGGTATGTATAAAAGCAACAACTGTCTGTGCATCAAAATTAGACTTGAATTTGACTTTCTGTTTCATTTTTCCTTTTTTATATAATTTGTTTTATTTTTAAATGTGTTTAGTTTAGTTTATGATCCTGTACGAGTCTCAATAAATACTTTTTCTTTCTTTCTTTCTTTCAAACGTATTTTAAGCATTTTTGGGACTAGTCTACATCTACATATTATTTTCTACTAGATTCTGCTCGCGACTTCGTCCGCGTGAAATTTCTTGTTCCTCCGATCCACCCCGTCGGATCGAATCGACTGCCCGCGCGATTTCTTCTTTTTCGCTTATCATTCATTCTGACTTTTTTATTTTGCTCAGCTCCTAAGGGTCTTAGCGTGATGATAAAAAGCCTTCCTCAAGAATTGGGCTATCAACTGATACTGACAGGTACTTCCAGAGATAAAATGGTAATAGAAAATATGTATACACTGGTCCCAAAAATGCTTAACTACGTTTAGCCTTTACTGTTCCACTCTTGGGCGAAGGCCTTATGCTTTCCGTTACCTAGTGTGGATTAATTTAATTGTTAGCTTCATTGATTGTGAATAGTACTTGCCTTTATTATGAATACTAACTTATTTTCCCATCGCCTGCAGTGTTAAAATACACAAAGATTTTAATTGAATCAAGTCTATCGCCTTTTTGTATTAAAAAATTACAAAGATTATGTTTTCAACCAGTACTTAAAACAAAAACAAACAAATATTATAAATTATCCCTGTACAATATACAGGTCAACAACATGAAAATTAAAATAAATTATTATTCAACAGCAGTCTAATTGACAATGAGAAGATTCTCATACTTGCGAAAACTTAGAAATTCTAGTCGCACTGGTGTTTATAAAACAAAAGTGTATAGTTTATAGTTGTTGTATTAATAACTATTGTCTTCCATAGCATAAACATGAGCTGATGAAAATATAGCTATTGTACTATTATTCGTAGGGCACTGCATATGGCATACAAAAGCCGCCGCGGCCTGTTGAGCCTCGCTCAGTGTCGAGATGAACGTTCGTTCGAGAAGACTGCAGAGACAATACTCAAGGTGTGTGCACATTTATTCTATAAGTGTTGTAAGTTAGGCGAAGATAGTGCGTGAATTTTTAGCTAGTGAAAATTTATGAATGGGAATTCGACTCCAATCTTTTCTGTGTTCTAAAATATTGGGATATTGATTGTGATTTATTGGTTATTCTAATAATTGTTAGTCTGGTTTTAGTAGAGTTCTAGTGCAGTGTCAGAATTTAAAAATACTTTTACAGAAGACTATAAAAGGATTTTAAAATTCTGGCACTATATTCTGACTATTATACACTATAGATACAATTTTTACAATTTAAAATCACGGGGGAGAGCTAGAGAGTAGAGTAGCCCACGGAATTCTAATTTTCTTACAGACAGTTGTATTGTTGATTTTAATGATTATAACTCTCTGAATACATATTTGTTACAATCGCGAATCATATTTAGATTAACATACAATTAGATACTGACCTACAAATTGCAGAAAACGTAAGAAAATTTCAATTTCATGGGCTATACGCGTATTATACATGTTTGGTGATGAGTAAATATTATGAATACGATATAGCTTGTTTGTTTGATCTAATGACAATAAGAGTGTTTTAATATTAAAGCAGCTTCATTGTTCTGAAACCTACTTGATACAATGTTCCAATGTAACGTAGCTCATGTAGCATTTATGGTAGGAATTTTAATTAATTTTAAAATTCGTTCGGAGGACTAACTTTGATCTACTTAAACTTCCAGGTCTGTGATATTGCTGGAACCAGGTTAGCTGATTCCTTGGCATATTACTGTTGCCGAAAACCCACACAGCTTATGTTGGTAAGTTTCAACAAAAGAGGTTTGGATCATTTTATTTTTTTGAATATTATTTCATTTAAAACTTTTTTTTTTGCTCGTTATTTTTTATGCTCATTTTCAGTTTTATTCTTTGAATCATATTTAGAAGGAGCTTGAAGACATAAACATAACTATTACGGGAGTGCATTGTAGTTGCATTGCACTGGATTACATGAGTTGTGCAATATTACTACAAGGCAAATCTCGCATTAGTTGCATTCATCGCATCGAAGGTGTTTCTTGCATGGTTTATTTTTTTTTACTTTATTGCTTATTTATAATTATCAGTCGTAGATAGTTTTTATTTTTTAAATAAGTATTGTATTGTAGTTGAAAATTCACTGATAAAAAACATGTTGCAAAAGCAACATATCATAGAAGACTCTCAATTAGGTATTTCGCATGAGTAAAGCTAGGGATTCCTAGGAAAGCGGTTCCGTCATATTATAACGGCCGTCATGAAAATCTGTCATTTTCATCAGTATTTGCCATTAAGGTATAAAAAAAGGTTCTGGATTTGGACAGCCGTTATTGTGTGACCGTAGTCCGTTTTCTTAGGAAATCAAAGCTTATTGAGTAGAATCATTTTCATAAATATGTTAAGAACGGACTCTTTAGTATAAATTAAGTACCTTACACCATAACCATCCCAACCACCATAACCCATAACTTACATGGTTTCTCACAAAGGTAACTAAGGGAACAAGTCTAAAAATAACAAAAACGATTGGTCACGCCTTCGAAGGAGTGACACATGCGTAATAATCCTTTGTGATGTCATATATTTTCAAAATAAATCACTCAGCAATACTGTACATAACGTCTGTTTGTTTTGATAACATTGTGCTTGCCAACGCATCGTACCAACTGATTCAAAATCGAAAATTACTATTTCTAGAACTCGAATTTAAATTCAAGCAAATTCGAACATACTTTCATATTGTATATCGTGGATTCGTGACTTATTTTGAAGTGATAAGGCGATGGATACCAAAATCTAATTTGATATTTAGCTAACCCTTGTGCTCACTTGTAATTTTTTGTAGACATAGAAAGTGCTCACTCTAAAAAGTGACCAACTTCAAAAAACCATTGCATTTTTTTGACACAAATGTAAATTTTGACAGCTTATGCAAGTCCTATGCTGTGATTGGCTGCTGGAGGTCCGCGCCGGCGTGTGGGAGGCGAGCGCGGACCACGCATGCGTGGGCGACGTGGACGCGTTCTGTGGGCCCGCGCCGCACGCGCATTTGCGAGCCTTCCAACGAGACTTGCATTCTTTGAGGAGGATATCGCAGAACTTGCCGGTCTGTATTTGATTACACACTCCAGAAAAAAATGCTTATCTGTTTTCTAAATGATTTGGGATATTGAATTTTACTGAACAGAGAATGAATGAATGAGAAATGATGTAACCGGCATCGACACGGTTACATCATTTACCTCTGTATCTGTCTCTAAACTCTTTTTTATATTAAAGCTTAATAATATCAACTAGTCCCATGGTTATACAATGTTAGTATTTTTGTTGGCGTTAGACATTCTTGTGTTAAACATAATTTACTAACCATTTCTTTTAGTTCCCCAACTATTTAGACTTTCACATTGCACTGACAATAGTGGCAATAGTGTTGTCTCAAAATAAGGAGACTAAACGTTCGGCGAATAAGAGACCTTGCTATATTTCTAAATAGAATACTTATTAGCCTATCCTATAGTACGGCTCCTTGTATCGTAGGATTAAGGTTGCCGTTTTGAAAAGTTAGATATATCTCTCATAAACACATTATTTTGTCTCAAACTGAAACCAGCACCCCAATTGCGTAATACACGATCAATCACAATCTGAATCATTTTAAAGGATATTGCTAATCCATCGCTTAATATGTTCGAACATTTTGTCCGCTCAACAAAGTAAATAACACAATGAATGTTGTTGAACTGTCAAAATAACAGCTATTGCTACTGATAGTATGTTACGCAATTACCACGCAGTTTTAAATTGTATTAAAATGTTTCCAGTGGGTGACGTCCCGCGTGTTCCTGCAATCTGCGGTGTGTCGAATGATGGCGGGCGCGTCGCCGCGACGCACTCAACAGCTGTTGGACGGGAGCCTTAGACCAAGGCTTAATCGATCGTCGATCATCTGTGGCAAAGGTAATAAAAGACAGCGTACTACTGCGTTCTAACTATGCTGGATATCGTCCAGAAGAGGAAGTTAGAGAAGGCCCTAAGTGTAATTATCGCGATTTTCGATTCGTTTTTTTTTTGTTTTGATCTCGGTTGCGATTGAGTTCAAGACCCAAAAAAACTCATTTGTTATCCAAGGTGTAAAACTGTTACATCGTTATTACAGCTTTTCTCTCAAAAGACACGTTGTTCTTGAAACTATCAGAACATCCTTTTCACAAATGCAGAATATATTGATAAGTTGTAAACGCTTGCAGAGCGCGCGCTGGAAGGCGGCGGCGGCGACGGCGAGCGCGGCGTGGCGCTGTACATGGCGTGTCGCCACCTGCCGCGCGGCGTGCTCGCGGCGCCGGGCGAGCGCGCCGGCATGCTGGCGCAGGCCGCCGCCACGCTGCACAAGATCGGCCACAGGAGCCGCCTGCCGCACTGCTACCACCTCATGAAGTCCATAGGAACCATGCCTTCTGCACCCTAAAAGTGGTGTTCTTCCGCCTAAATGTCAAAATTGTACCTATATAAACTAATGATTGTTTATTTATTATCGTCCCATTAATTCCGATCCCGCCTGTCCCTCTCCCGGCGTCGCCCTAAGCCGAGGTCCGTACCCCGCAGGGGTTGCCCTTAGCTTGTAGGCGCTTAGTTTTTAAGTTTTTTAAGCTCTGGCTGGAGGCCTTAATTTATTGAGGCATATGCCACAGGCAAGCCCAGTCAAGCAGACGACAACCTCATAGGTTGAACAGCGAGATGCAATATCAAAAAAATATTGTTCCATGTTATTTGAATAAAATTTATTCGCATCGTAATACTATTGTAATACACGAAGGTTTTTATAAAATTGTTTTGTTTTATTTTGTAACTACCTACCTCCACCTAAAATATTAAACGTCAACAACCTTTCACATCGACGCTGCTCATGGCAAACAACAATGACGAGTGTGGCTTGATCACTTATTTTATTTATCTGCACATGCTATCGAGATCTAACCATACTCAGATAACAAGGGTGAACAGGGAATGGGATCAATTCAATAATTTCTTGCAAGTAGTAGAAAAAATTAAATAATCATTGCAAGTATTGCGTTATAAGCACTTGTAGGTGTTTTTCAAACAAGCTAAGATTTTGAGACAGTATTTTCAGTGGTACATTCGCTTCTCGAGTGCATTTATACAACGCGTTTTTTTATATCCCATAACTCTAGGAGGTCATTGTACTCATCATTATGAACAACTTGGACCAAACCTGAAAGCGCGAAAAAAATGTTCATAGTGAAAGGTTGTTCATAATGATGAGTACAATGACCCCCTAAAAATATATTTAAAAAAAACTAATACTATTATTAGCTCATTTATATATTATATAATAGTCTATGCTCGAGTGCTCACCACTCGTCATCTTGCAATAAGATACATGTCGCGTCCGGCGTTTTTTTAATGGGATCTCGCACTATGAATTTGTTGTTTGCTTAACCGGGCTTGCCTGTGGATGCCTCAATAAATTAAGGCGTCCAAGCAGGGCTTGCCTCCGTCCTATAGGTATAGAAGAGTAAAGACCACAAAGTACATCTATGTAAAACCTCCGTGGACCGGCTCTATCTGTCCTGTCAATAAAATTGTCATGACGATCGCATCTGTCATGTTAACGTCAACAGACAACTAAAGACGCTACACGATATACAATAAAATTCAATGTTATGGTTATTTGATTTGGAAATAAAAATAGTAGTTGGATCGATATATTCAATATATTCATCTTCCCCTTGAATTACAGATATGATGCGTAGCTTGTCATAGCTTTATATGTAACGCTTCCCAGAATATATTATTTTCCCAATTATCATAATGGTAAGTGAAAGTTTGCTACATATTGATTTATTTGATACCTGTCGCTCGTTGTTTATTATGATTAATTTGTACACATCTTATTAACGCATATTATTTGCCTATCTATAATGGAGTCGTAAAGAAATCGTAGGAGAATACGAGAGGATACTGGTATCCTCTTGTATTCTGCTTCGATTTCTTTAGGAATATCCTGGGATAACACTAAGTTTTTCAGTACTTGGTTAATTATGCAATGTTATTAATAAAAAATTACAGGCAACTGCAGTAGCTAACATTCAAAAGAAATCTGTGGGCTCCAACAACACAGGAGGAGTCCGCAAGAAGTCAGGACCCAAGTTTGAGTTGACTGATGAACAGAGGAGAGACATAAAAGAAGCATTTGATCTCTTTGACACAGAAAGTACAGGAAAAATAGATACAAAAGAATTAAAGGTAGCTATCCGAGCTCTAGGCTTTGAACCTAAAAAGGAAGAAATTAAAAAGATGATTGCAGAAATAGACAAGGGAGATGGTAAAGTGTCTTATGAGGACTTTCAAGAGTTAATGACTGTGAAGATGGCAGAAAAGGACACCAAAGAGGAGATAATGAAGGCATTTAAGCTATTTGATGACGATGAGACTGGTGAGTACAAATATTAGGAAGTCCTTTAGTTGCTATGCCTAGATATTAACTTGTACTTAAAAAAATCAACGGGTTGCACTCTGGGAGTGCCGCCAGAAGTGAAAACTTGAATATTAACATTGTGCATTTTTGATATTTTGGAATGGTTAGGGAATCATTTTGCACAAATTGCTTTAATTATCAGTATAAAAATACTATCATTTATGTGGTAAAATACAATATTCATTTCTACTCTCCCTCCGTCTTACGAATTCTCGATCAGGTCACGTGTCCTGACGCAAGCTCCGTCTTACGAATTTTCGATCAGGTCACGTGTCCTGACGCGAGCTCCGTCTTACGAATTTTCGATAGATCACGTGTCCTGACGCGAGGTTAACATGTTTTATCCTTCACAACACCACTAAAGAAGTTTTCACTTCAAAAACTCATCTTCTGCAATCTACTGAGTTTGGTTTCTCAAGCAAATTCAAATTAATCATGTGTATGCTTCTGGAGACAATCACAGAAGTAATTCACTAGCTTTGCAGTGGTATCCACTTTTTCAAGTTCCAACCCGTTCAGACATATCAAGTTGAATCACGAGTTTAGTCATGGATTTTTTTAAAATACTTATCAAAATTATTCATTTAAACTGCAAGACTGAAGCATCTTGTTACATTTGAAACTTAATATTTTCAGGCAAGATATCTTTCAAAAATCTAAAGAGGGTGGCAAAGGAACTCGGTGAAAACCTAACAGATGAAGAGCTTCATGAAATGATAGACGAGGCCGACAGAGATGGCGATGGAGAAATAAATCAAGAGGAGTTCTTGCGCATTATGAAAAAAACTAGTCTCTATTAGATATTACAGATGTCTATTGTTAATAAGTGTGGTAATATATTCAAATTATCTTCGACTGCAACTGAATATTTTAGGGAAACAAACAATGCAATTATTTTAAGGTTTACACTAAGGCGCCATCTCCACGGGCGAGAGAATCGCAGCGATAGTCTCGCCGTGCCTGTTAATTCTCGCCGCGATGGAAATACGTGGCACGACGATAATATCGCCGCGATTCTCTCGATCGTGGTGACAGCCCAAAAGAGAGATTTTTTTAAATTCGAATATTTTCTGTCTTGACAATTTCACAGGGTTGCAGGTTTTAATTTTGAGTTTATGTCAGTATTATCTCAGCTCAGCCCAAAATTATAAAAATATATCTAAATGTTATATAACGTAGATAGGCATAAATATACTTGTAGTCTGGTTTTAACACTTTGGATGTACCTTTTGTTTCTCTCTCTCTCTCTCACAGGTGTGTCAATTTATTGTTGTCATAGAGAATAGAAGTTTCATGTAACTTATACCATATAGCTCTATATTTTTTCAAGCTTGATGTTTCTACTATGCAAGTGGTTTGTGTGTACAATGTGAAGTTTCACATAGGTGGCATCCCTAGTGTAACCCACCAAGCATTGACTGTGCTAGGGCACAAGTGGATGTGTTTTGTGACATGTTGCCTAAGTATACATTTTTTTTTTTAAACTGTCCACAAGTCATTTCTCCTGTATCGTGGGTGCATTTACAAATATTTAAACTCACATACACAAACAGCTAGACCCGGAACAACTACTTGTAGGTCATACAAATATTTGTTCCGTGCGGGAACCGAACCCGCGACACGCAGCGCAGCAGTCAATCGCTTAACCACTGCGCCAACCGTGCTGTCAAACATTCAAAGAATTTTCGTTTCATTCGATTGCTGCAAGTGCCCCAGTGCAGACAAGGCTTTATACTAAGTGTTTCAAATGGTACTTTTCAGCTAATGTAGCTGCTTAGCCAAAAATGATAATTGGCATGTATTTTAATTTTAAATAACTCTGGACGAGATAATGTGTTGTAGGTGTTGAATGTGTTCAGTTCACATAGGTTTTATGTACAAAGGAGGCTACTCATAATGCCAGTTGATAATAATCGGTCTGGTATCCTATCTTTAGGAAGATTGCACAATTTGAGTGTTTTGAGGGTAATTGATTTGTCATTTTGTGTAATGTTTTGTTCTTAATACCGTAAGTACTTACTAGATTTTAAAGGCAATGAACAAACAACATAAAAATGCATTTGATTTTTATTAAAATAGCGTCTTTTTTACATTCCAAAATATGTATATTAAAACATGCTCTTTTATGGACATCAATATAGTTATACAAACTAGTCCTATAAGAATAGAAGATCTGGATCACATATACACTATATTACTTATTTCTAAGCAAATAAATTTCACAAATTTTCCTTAGTTTATTAAGATATGTTTTAAAATAAGATTAAGTAAGCTTAAGGCCTAATCACATGTTTTCTTTATCATCAATGTTCTACCTCTTATAATGGTTTAATTTATCAAAGAACTTCGACTTTTGACTTGCCAAAGTTAATTATTACCTAGAAGTGTTTATTATTTGATTAAATCAAAGAAGTATGAAATATGTTTTGTTTTATTTTGCTGACTAATCTTAGACACGCTAGAGGACACCATTTGGTATATGATAACAAATGCTTAGTGACTGGAGTTCGGTCCTTCAAACTATTTACATTATAAACAACAAAAACTACACATAAAAATCTAATAAAATATGAAGAGCAAATTATATTTTCTCTTTATGAATCACTGGTTTAGCATAAACAGCATAATCAGCTTATAATGTTCCCACTACTGGGACACAGGCCTCTTCTCTGTGAGAGGGAGTGGGCCGCAATCCACCATGCGAGTTAGTAGATGTTACATGTCTTCAAAATTTGGTTCTACATGCCGGTTTCCTGATAATGGTTTTCTTTACGGTTTTGAGAGCAGTGGTGATGAAATAATTTACACAAAGAAAAGCGCCTGTATGGATAGGAACCATACAACAACTCATAAGTTGCGGCCATTACCACTGGGCTACCACTGGTTTAAAACTGCTTAAAATATTAAGCCAGCAAATATAATTTTATTGTGGTAAGTGGATAATTTTACTGTGGATACTGCTAGTTTTAAAACTTGCCTTAGTTTTATCAGTGAAGCCAATTCTCTTATCAAGTTTTAACTACCCATGGAGGCATTCGATTGTGAAATTAACATTAGTTCAATGTTTATTACTGATAAAATACCCCCCATATTACATCATCTTAAGAAATACTCTTTTTGTATCACAGACAAACTTCCCATTTATGAATGTTGATTAAATGTTTATTTTTTATAACAACTACATGAGGAAAAGTTTTAAAAATTATTTCTTATTGTTAGGTTTTAGTTGCCTTTATTCTTTTAAGAAATATATGGCAATAAAAGCATTGATGTGTTGATTCTTATAATAAAAACATTTTACATACATAAAACAATAACTGAACTTAAAATATAAGAAGCGGGAATCTATGCCGTTATACACCAATCCTCTCTATTACAGTGCCTTCAGGTTGTCCAAAATATGCTTTTTCACACATGTTTACAAATAAACCAGTCTCAACAACACCAGGAATCATCTTTATAACATTATTTACTTTGTCCCAATCCAAGTCCTGGTTAGTGAATATCCAGTCAAGAATGAAGTTACCATTGTCAGTCACGACAGGTCCAGCCTTAGCTATCGCTCTGCGTAACTTCACTTCTCCTCCATACATACTCGCTATCTTGTTCTGAATAGGAACATATGCCATTGGAACTACTTCAATTGGTATCCCTTTTTTATACCTGTCTCCTAGCTTTACAGAATCTTTTGTGTAGTCTGCTATAACTATGAGTTTCTTGGAACAAGAGGCAATTATTTTCTCTTGCAATAAGCAACCGCCCCCACCCTTTATGAGCGTCATGTGGGCGTCCACTTCGTCAGCTCCATCGATTGTGACGTCAATCATGGGATTCGTATCGAGCTCGCCCAATGTAAGGTTATGCTTGATGATCAGCTGTTTTGCTTGAAACGATGTAGGCACGCAGGTCACCTTCAAATTCTCCGTTTCTACGCGTTCTGCGAGTCGTTGGACTGCATACACAACGGTGGATCCACTTCCGACGCCGAAGATGCAATCCTTTGTTACGTACTCGTCAACTGCCCGGTGAGCGGCGAATTGTTTAGCTTCTTCTAAAGACATTTTACCACTTCTACAATACCGGCGTAACTTTACACTTGCAGCACTGTGTTTCAATATCGCTGTTGCATAGACTTTAAGCAACATGCAGCATCGGTGTTATTATTAGACTAATGATATACGTAGTATTACGTATAATATAGCAAGAAAATATAAACGACTACATAGACAGAGCACTGCAGCTGCAAACGCGTGGGACGTCGGGACGACGACAAAATGTCAAAGTTGAAATTGACGAACGGAATGACGTGAATGACGGAGAGTGACAGTCACGGACTCATAGCAGTGACGGAACATTGACACTGACAGACTGCGTCAAATTAACAGCACTAGAGTTTATTTTTTTGAGTTGCTACTCAGAAAATAAAATAGTAGAGCACTGTTTTTTAAGTGATGGAATAATGAAGGAATAGAATAATTTTTATTATATCTGTGTGATATAAAAGCGAAAAAACGTTGCGGTCATCCAAAACCAAGGTGAATAACGCCTACTTACGTCCACGTTCACGTATTATTTGCGCGATCATTTGTGTGCACAAACTTAAGTTTGTGTGTGTTTGTGGGTGAAGAAGGATAGTAGAGAATTAATAACAATCGAGTTTATTGATTATCTCTTCATATCCACGCACGGTAAAGATAAAGCCCAACGTGGATCCACGCGAGACTTTTGGCTCTTTATGGCTTTTTATTTTTTTTCTGTAATTACGACATTCAATCGGTTAATACCAGTCTCTTCCCGCTGTTTGGTCTTTTGCCATGGGTGCTAATGGGGATTATACGGCACACCATAAAGTGCAGTACCTTCCTACCTACTGCACTGCAAAACAACCCTTTGTAGCCCCGTTTATCACTTCAAAAAATCAAAATATTTGTTTCACCTAGACCTACATGGGCACTTATGAAACGTTAGAAGCAAGGTGCACGGTTTCAATTATTGGTCGTTTCCATAGATTTACATTTCTATGGTCGTTTCCTATGGAGAAGAGCCGGCAAGAAACTCCACGGTTACTCTTCATTTCTCTTAACTTGGGATTTGAACTTAATGAACATCGAACAGATTTACATCCACGATGATGGTGAAAAAGGATTTGAGCCTACAAGAATCGCATAAGTCTTATGCTTTTCTTATGGCACAAGGATACAGTGTGCAAAGTTCGAATGGGCCCAGGTGGCTAAATTAATACAATTTTTAAAGTACCAGCAAAACTGCGTTCAAATATTTTCGAAAACTTACTTGCTTGGGCCGGAAATCGAACAAGCTTAAAGCCATTACATGATGCAAGTTTGTTGCCAGCGGTATACAATAAAATTGAAGTAACAAATTACTTGAATCGTCTAAAAAGGTAATTTAGACGGTGTCATTTTTATTGTTGTGAAGTAATTACTTATGGCCTAGGCCAAACAAAGGCTATTCAATGAAATAGCATCGTGTAAATCAAGCTTTAATGTAAAAAAAATAGTATCCTGTACCTAAGTATACTTGCTTCTGTAAATTATACATATTAAGGCGCAATGTTTCGCTTTAATTTCTCGCTTTTGTCGTTTCGACACCCGATAGAAGCGAATGACTTGAATGTAGGTAGAGTTACTTTAAAAATAGGTAGGTAAAGGAATGTTTATTTTCAATAAAATTGATTAACCTAACTATCTAGACATAGTAGAACATTAACACGTTTCAAAAAAATATAGTCCAATAAGTTTTATCAACATTTATTACTCTCGATAGACATTTCAAATCATTTATCAAGTTATCGTGATCGTTAAGAAGTTTTTTTACTGTTTTTAAATGAGTCGTCAGGTCTAATTCTCTAATGTTTGCTAGTGATGAACATCTGGTCAGTTCAACCTTAGTCATCGTTAGTTTTGTAAAATTTTTTTGATGTGCGCCTAATTTGTACTCTGAGCATACGACACCAAGACGTCCTGATCTCGATAAAGCGTCACTTTTCTCTTTGCAAGGCTTTAAGTAAATGCGGAGGTTTCGGAGTTCATCTCTAGCTGCTTCCAAGTTATTTTCCATAATTATCATTTTGGTGCTTAGAAATCTGTTCTTCTGTTGCAGTCGAATGCACCTCTCATGCTCATTGCAATGATCTGCGTGATACTGGCCGCAGCAATCAATAATGTATTTGAGTTGTTCGAGAGTGGAAACTTTTTCTACGCGTTCATTTCGCATTCCCTGTAACTGTTGATAACACAGTTGAATAGCGTTGCTGAAAAATTCAAATTGATCACGAAGTGCGTGTTTTTCTTTCCTTAAGTTGATGATTATTTCATTTTTTTCACTCTGTTGTTTTTCTAAATTAAAATATTGATTTCTTGCAGAATTTAAATGTTTGTTGAGTGATGCTATTTGAGTTGCCTTAGCTGATGATATTGTTTTTGCGACGGCTGAAAATAAAGCAAGTTTTCATTTTATTTTTTATTTTATTTTATTAAATAGGAACAACAAACAGCTACATTATGCAATATTATAAACAGAAAAGCATAAGTTACTTAAGTAATAATGTAACCCACAGCGCTGTTCACAGATTACCATTAATAAATAAAACCTTAGTCACTAGGAGGTGAACTGTTCATGCATGACAGTTACGCTAAAATTATAAAAACAATAGAAGAAATAATAATAAAAACTAAAAAAACAGTATTTTTTAAACAACAAACAATTAGTCTAAGAGTTCAAGCGTCTCATACAAAAGGCTACAAAACCTATTCAAAGAGCATGTAAATATATCTATGTGTTCAAATGCTTCATTGTAGGTTGCTGCCATTCGCTGAACTGGCGAACGCAGACCAGTGTTAGAACGGCAGGTACCCACTGCAAAGAGTTTGCCTTCACGCACCTGCCGTCTATGAACAGTCCTGGGGACTGCATAGCACAATGCATTGTTTAAATCTATACAGTCAAAATTGCCATTAACAATGTTATATAATGTCATTGCTTCTAATTGTTTACGTCTTTTCATGTTGAGATTGCTGCTTCCTGCGCTTTTGTTTGCTTACCTACAAGCAAGTCTTTAAAATTTAAAGATGTTCGATAAGTTCCTTATAATTTAGGCAGTAGGTAAAACTTTCTACTTTTATATTAGATAGGTATCAGGAAACCTTTCCAGTACCTAATTATTTTGTGTGGTGAGTTTTTATATAGGTAGGTACCTTTCTCTACTTATACAGGAGGGAAAAAATGTGTTCGGTCGGGGGACCCCCGTCAAGAATGAAGTTCCTTAGGCGATACTCGTACGCAGAAAGAGACGAAACAGAGAGAGAGAGAGAGTGAGAGAAAGTCGCAGTGAGGGGGTATAACGCTTTTTCCTTACGTGACGATTTGTATCAGTCAACTCCTACCGCGAGCCCCGTTAAGGAACTTCGTTCCAACAACTCACAACGATATAGTACAGATTGTTGAATTCGGTACCTTTTTTTTTTTTTTTTTTTTTTTCTGGGTGGGAAATCATCAAATGGCTCCTCCCGCTCTGGGCGGAGCAGAAGGGAGTGTCAGACTTTTACTGACTAAAACCCACCCGTGTTCCTTCAGTTGCCTGTGCCAGGGGCCACGGTATCTCTTTCGAACAACCCGCAGCCCCGGCGGCATCGGCCCTAGCGGACCCCGTCAGTTCGTGCTGACAGCTCTTTGAGGCGCGCGTGGAACACAACGCGCCGTCGACCCGGGCCTGGTCCTTACCGGGCGGCGAGCTGCCCATAGCTCGCCGCCCGCAAGCCCGCGCCTACGGTGGCCGGGAGTCGGCTGTTGACTCCCGTTGAATTCGGTACCTACGGTTCTTATTAGTATTCTTGCCATACTTACTTGTAGACGGTTAGGTACACTATTAATTTAAGCAGGCATTATTTGCTTACCGCATGCAGTTTTAAGATTCGATCTCAGATGTTGTATTTGGAGATTTCTCACATTTATAGCGCACTTGTATTTTATTAGTTTATTCAATATTTCTGCATCGTTGCATTCACTTGTAGTGACGGTTTTTTTCTGAAATCTGCCATTAGGTACACTTTAATAAAGGAAAGGACGGAAGATAAATCAAAGGGAATTTCGGAGTGCCTATGTGCGACGTTTAGCTATTAAGAGTACTCATTAAAATAAGGTACTAGATACGTGATTCATTGGGTCGGATTCGGTGTACCTAAGTAATGTCTTGGAACAGTTATAGGCCTGAGTTTTTGACTTGCACTTTTAAGTGCACAGTATGATATTTACACATATTTATTTATTTATAAAAGGTTTACCAGCAGCTTCTGTATACAGTATATTATTAGTATATGTAACAATTAGCCTTGAACTTACAGAGCTGCCAACATTAAAATAAAAAGTGTTGCCACAGAAAATAGTAAGTACATTATGATACGTTTGACTTAGGGCCGGTTTTTTGATCCGTAGTTAACTCAACCAATTGTTAAAAATAGGAAGTAATGGTTAAATATTGCCAAATGTGTTTTTTGATCAATTGTTAATTTATGTGATGGTCACTAATGGTTATTTTTTTAACTAATAGTTAATTATTTGACCATTAGCAATGATATTATATCAATTTTTCAAAAATTTTACCAACATCATCATCATCTGCCTAGCCTTTTCCCAACTATGTTGGGGTCAGCTTCCAGTCTAACCAGATGCAGCTGAATACCAGTGTTTTACATGGAGCGACTGCCTATCTGACCTCCACAAAAATGTAACCATTAGTTACTATTTTTACCAATTGGTTGTGTTTAACTACGAATCAAAAAACCGGTCCTTAGTAGTCCATCGCCGTGCATTAATACTACTTAAGGCTCACGTATCGTAAACTATTTTATAGCACGTGTGACCTAAACGTGTACATAAGTCACGCTTTCCAAAATATAAGACTAATTGTGCTAGAACTAAGGTATGGCAAAATTAAGACATAAAAAAATACTGATGGTACGTACTTTTGCATTTCATTTGCTATAGCATTAAGAGCATTTCGCATTTCATCAGCTTCGATTTCCCCATCACTCATTTCTGAATGGACTGATTTAAGTATACTAAATAGGCAGGTAGAGTACCTATTAAAAAATGTGTAAATTCCTACTTTTGACTTCGTAAAAGGAAAACGGAAAAATATACTAAATATTTTTCACACCATTTGAAATTTACTCGCTATCAAAATCGAGAATATCTAATTTATAGCGTATATATATTTTTCCGTTTTTACACATAGGTACAAAAAAATATATAAAACTGTAAAAGAAGTTAATATAAATTGACAAGACATCAGAGAAGTCAATGTTGGTTAAATTGACTTTTCTGATGTCTTCAAGACCACGGACTACTTTTAGCCAAAGACAATTTATTGAACGCATAAAGTTTTTTCTATTATAAAAATATTTTTGATTTCTGCGGTAGCTTTAAATAACATTATTTCGAGCACAAGGGCTACTTCGTAGGTCTAAATAATCTGGATAATCAATAACTAGACATTACGATTTGGCAAAAAAGGATATATTATTATCGCACTAATACCGCTTTAAAAACAAACATAGGTAATTTTACACTTTTTTCCCGGAAGAACTGGGCATTAGGCAGAAACTAATGAACTCCACGTTCTTTTTTTGTTTTTAGCCCCTTGGATAAAACCAAACAGTATAAGCAACATAGATGTACTGTCGAAACAAAAAGAAGGAACCCCTAGGATTATCCTAGGGGTAAAAATGTATAATTTTATCATTAGTACCTATACGTAGCTAAACTCTAGCCGCTATTGTACCAGATAGTTTCCCATCACGAACGGGGCAGACATTCAATACATTGTTATTATTAAGCCGGAGCATAGTAGTGGTGTGCCAGCCAATTTTCCGGCAAACGCCCCGGCGGCAAACGGCGATCCGGTATTCGTTTGTTCACGAGACAACCGCTCCGTGTGGTAACCATTTCACGCTCGATTTCATCTCCAACACTAAAAATAGGGACATATCTTCCGAACGATCTATTATGTGGAATAAGAGAAAACGAAAATAAATGTTTTAGTGAGAAATAAAAATAAGGGATCGACTTGGATGATGCATGTTTGAAATGGATGTTGACACTATTTTAATAGAGTTTTAATAGCAGTTTGTATCATACTTAAAACAGCAGATGACATTTTTCTTAAAAATATAAATATTTTACAGCTCAAAAAAATATAAAAGAGATTAAATCTAAAGCTTCGTAACCTACCTTTATAGGACATAAATGTCGGAATCCTTAATACACTTGTACCGAATGGTTACTGAACGTGTTTGTACGGATTTTGCATGTATTAGTTAGTAAGGTTTTTAAGTGTTGTCAACATGATCACGATTTGTATAAGGTGGAACTACAGAAAAAAAATTAGGTTCCTACCTACACATAAAATGTAGAACCATGAAAGGCGTCAGGGCACAGTTGATGAACTAATTAATCAATTCAGCGATCACTGTTGGATGATAAGCTGACTGATGCGAATTAACACTTTCAGTAAATTGATGAGAGCTTGCGGCGCCTTCATATTGGCTCGGACAGCTAGATAGTTATTTGATACACATACATAAACTCACGCAGTCTTCCCCTGGGCGTAGGCAGAAACTATAGAAAGCCAACTGCTACAATCCTTCCATACTTCTTTTGTCTACATCTGAGAGGCAATTCTCGTAATTTTAAGAACGTTCACAGTCTGATCTCAGTCCTAATCTGTCAAAAATACCTCTAATTTCCCTACATTTTTCTTCTACAAGTTTTTGACATTTGTTTGTTGCCGTTGCTGTTAAATTACGAGAATTGGCCTTCTGGTCATACACGAACGCCGGTTGCAAGTACTACGCACCCGACCTTTCTGAAGAACATCACCAATACGTTCACTATAATTATGTCCTTCTAACGCATCCCCTCACTTATTTGCTAGTAAGCCGAATAGAGCTTACAGAATTTTGTGAAGTTCTATCTTAACAAATGTAGTTGTTTTTAGTTTAAAAACCCTCACCTAGGTCTCTTACTTTGTTAATGAATACAAGATTGGTTTGTTGAACTAAGATCAAACCCTAGAAACTATAATAGGGATATTCTGAAAAAACTGTGCCATGAAGTAAAGAGTGGAAATAATTTCAAGAATTATTGATCCAAATTATGTTTTTACGCTGTTTAAGAAAACATTTCTACGAAAAATGTAATAACAAAACTACTTTAAAAGGCCAACCTACACAAGTACGTAGGTAGACGGTATTCTAAGTAGGCTTGATGAATGAAAATGATTCACCAATATATTCTAAAAGGATCTCGATCTTCTTACTTAGCCGTTATCCGCACGGTCGGTTTATTTCAATTTCGTTCATAAAAGACGCTATTCTCGGATTTGAAGTAGATTTATCATGCTCGGATAAAGCGGGCACTTTTTGTGCTTTTCTTGTGCCTGGATCTGACCCGAGATCTGTCCACTTAATGTGAATAATGGTGTACGATGGAAAACGAATGCGAACGCGAACACAAAGGACAACAATGCGAACGATTCCAGAACTCGATACAAGGATTTTGGCGAGATAATGCTTGTTGTTGTGTTTGGCTTTATGTTTACTTGGTCGCTAAGATTCTCTTCCGCGGAACGAGCGAGCTTATTTTTTTCATTTCCAAGTTAATGTGCTTAGTTGCTAAGCACTTAAGCTCTATCCATGCAGTGGTGGTCCAGTGGTAGGTTCGAACCCAAGCAGGCACTTGACTTTATGTATATTATTTCATCACCACTGCTCTCAAAACGGTAAGGAAAACAGCGGGAGAAAGCCGGCAAATCCTAAAACCAAAAATTGGAAGACATGTGTGACATCTACCCGCACTGGGTCCGTGTGGTGATTTACGGCTCACTCTCCCTCACAGAGAGGAGCCTTGTATCCCAGCAGAGGGAACATTATAGGCTGATTCTGCTTATGCTTATGCTAAGCTCTATCTACGGACAACACGGAATGAGTGAACAGCTCGGAAAATATTCGGGTAAAGTTGTCAAAAAATAAAAGGCCCGTTTTGACATTGACAGTTCTAGTAGTTACATATAATAAAGATCAAATTCGCAAAAGACGTATTCGTTTGTATGAAACTGACAGGTGTCAAGAACGAACGCATTCTCAAATGTCAAAACGGGCCTTTTATTTTTTGTCAACTTTAGGTGGTCTACCGGGTTGCTATAGGAACATTATTTCGTGTGCCCCAGCAATTTATTGCGATAAAGTTACAAAGACAGGAATTTCAAACCCTAGGAATAAACTGTTAGACTAAAAATGAAAATATTGTGATATTATAAACGACTTATTCTAGGATAGGCACGCTTGCAAATTAAATATACCTCCATAACAGTTTGGTTCACTGTCCTCGGATTTAAGTTGGTAGATTCATATCAAACTCCAAAACATTGACAAAACAAGTGGATTTAACGAACAAAACTAAAACAATTTGAATTTTTCATCGTGTGTTTCCTAGGAAATGTTGATGTTGAACCACTAGACAGCAGTGTCACTTTGTGCATGAAAAAAACGATTGAAAAGAATATACATAATTATGGTAATAAATGGCGAAATGTGAGGGTACTATTCGTATGTATCTACCCCTCTGCTTAACCCTTCGGGGACTACAAGCGTCATATTGTATTATATATAGTGAACTACAGTCTTCTACGTACACACATACACGAAACCGCTCGAGCAGTTGCAACTGCTTCGGGCGGTCGCCAGGCATACACTAACTGCTCGAGCTGTCGACTGCTCTCGCGCTGTTTCCTGGTTTGAATGACGAACAGTTGGTATCAACTGCTCCAGCAGTTATCAATGGCAGCTTTAAGCTATTGACTATGACTGTAAGAGCGGTCCGTTTATGTTGATCAATCGCTAACCGCTCGAGCAGTCCGTGTATGTCGGCCCTTACTAATAATAAAGCTGAAGAGTGTTTGTTAACTTGATACTCGTTAATCTCTGGAACTACCTTCGGATTTGAATTTTTTGCATTTGATAGCCCAATTCTTGAGGAAGGCTATACGCTATTTAATGACCTGAGGGTCACCACGCTATCACCCTTAGGAGCCGAGCAAAAAGAAAAAAGTCAGAAATAACGCTAAGTGAAAACAAACTAAAGGCACGAGCGGACGATGCGATGCGATGGGGTGGAACGGGAGATCAAGAAATTTTACGCCGACAAAGAGATACTAAATTCTGACTAGTTCCATGGTATCACTGTTTCATCAGTTAATGTCTAAAAGCGGTTAAGGTTGTTTAAAGTTCAGGGTTATTATTATTAGCCTTTTGGCCTGCAAAGCACAAAATAGTTTAATCACAAACCATGCTATATGGATATCCTAAGTATCAGTAACGTTCTGTCGTGGTGATCAAATCTATCAACCTGGCTTTTGATTACACGTTTGATAACAGTTTTAATTTACGCCCTAACAGCTTTATAGTTACCTGTTGATCCTTTTATTTGTTATTCTGATTGTTCCTCTTAATGCATAGGAAAGCAAAGTGCTTTTATAGCTATTTATTATGCACGAGTTTCACCGTGGTATGTCGATAAGCCTATGTTTACCCTAGAGATCAAAGTATTCCCATACCAAATGCCATCAAAATCGGTCCAGCCGTTTCGAAGATTAGCCGGAACAAACAGACAGGCAGACAAAAATGTTAAAAATTGTCTTTTGTTATAAGTATACACCGTATAATAATATATTTTTATATGCATTTAGTAAAAAGCTGTTATTTTGACATTACAAACAGACACTTCAATTTTATTTGTTTGTATATGTAGATGCATAGATTAGACATATATTTATTTTATGTTTACTAAGATAATCATAAACAATAACTAAAATATAACCAAGTAGTTACTTAATAGCTAAATAGTTTCTCTATACAAATACAAAATAATAAGAAACCCAAACATATATTGGTTTTGAATCGGAGTACTTAGAGCAAATATATCATGAAGTAATAGGTATTTCATTTTGTGAATTTTAATAATATATTCAGTGCTAAAGTCAGCACTCCATACGCTGTGCACATAATTATTATAGGTACACATAGCTTTGTTAACTTAGGTACATTGCATTACCTTCAAGTTAGAACCAACATATTACTTAAATAACCTATCAGCGAAAACTAAATAGAGCACGATTGCATTGCAACATTATACATCTATGGATATTTTAATGCACGTCGTCATATCGGCGCTGAGATGAAGACGATATCTGAGGAATGCGAGACGTCTACGGATAATCGATTCCTTAGAGGCAAAAGCTCCCGTGATCGTGAGAGATGCACTCGAGATGGAGCTACGCTGAGTATCCTACTCTGACGTAGTAGTTCCGTGTTTATGTACTACGATAGCCTTGATACATTTCAAGGAGGATCTTCTGCTTGATGGCCAAAAGAGATTGGAATTTCGGAAACATGAATCTGGAAATGTGAATCCTTTCTGTAAAACACAACACTACGACATACCCGCACGACACCAATGTTATTTTAGCTTCTCAGGGACGCGATGCTCTAAGGAATTTATGCCATGTATAACAAAAGAATCAGCATTCCACAAGGTACGTAGGAGTCACGCGACCGCTCGGCCGAACCGTACACCGCGTAAATAGTTAAATCTACTACTCTAATACAATTTGTAGTAAACCATGATCCCGACGCTAAGGTCGCATTATCGGATTGGAAAAAACTGTTACAAAACAATCTTGGTGGAACAAAATTGAATCTTATAGGTGAAGTTTTTAAGACGCTATTGGTTTGTAAGTGGACACGTGAATACGAGGCCGAGTTTTACAATGTTCATGTGACGGCAGGACCTTTTTGTTGGGCCTTTTGTGCAGAGAATCCGCGATGCCCTGGGGGCCGAGGGGCACGATTTCCATTACACGAGAGAGTTTTTCGAAGAGGTCTTTGCTTTTCGAAAATTTTACACTAGATTCAATTATGTTTTTCTAAAGCTGCGGGTTGATAAATCACCTTGAAATCTACCGTAGGTAGGTTAATTGCTCATGGAATTCGGTCTTGCGGATAATTTTATAGGTAGCAGGTACTTTATAACGGGATAGGATTTCCATGGCTTTTTCCGACAATGGAGACACATTAGTAAATTACGCAAAAACATACTGATATTAGCCATATTTGTGTGCTGAGTTCTGCAGGACTATCTATCTTCGATCATTAGTCTGTTCACTGTCGAAAACGCCCACTATTAGATGTGAATATTATTATTAATTAGCACATATTGACACCCAATCAGATACTCAATACCGGAATGATTAATTCGATGCATTAGAACTAAGTTATGTAGGAGAGCAAGAACACAAGAATGACAAAGTATTGTACTGTAGGATATGTTGCGAAAGATACAGTACGACGTTCAAGATCAGGAGTACGTGCACATGCGGTCGGATGTGGTACAAATGATGCAATATCGGCAAGTCACGTTTAGCCACTATTTTGAGCTCCCAGTTTGGTCTCGCCTGAAACTCAATGAGTTGCTTCAGTTTTGAGAATATTCTTCGCCTGTCTGACAAGTGTATGGTGCAGCTGTAATCGATTTGGATGCTAAATGTATTCTAGTATTGTTCATTGTTTTACTTCATCGTAATTTAGACTAGTGTGCCAAACATGCAAGTTAGTGCAGTCGATGCTTTGTATCAACATACAGCCTTATCGGCCTGTAATGTTCCCACTGCTGGAACACAGCCTCCTCTCTATGAGAGGGTGTCACAGATAATCCACCCATTAAACACACACCCACACACCCAATTAAAGGTTTTTCATAAATTTCAAAGGAAATATCCTTTAAAAAAAAAGGTAGTTGTTTCATTCAGAAGTATTTTTTTGACAGAAAAACTATAGAACTAGAAACCGTTTTTATTACAAGCGTGATAAGATTCACTGGTCTGTTCCACACCGGTAAAGATGAAAATAATCACGCATAATGCCTTTAAGAGTTGTAAGCCTTTTATAAACTTTTTAAAAGGCTTACAATTCTCAAAGGCATTCCTACCAAAATTGTTACCGTATATTATAAACATCGACAGCAGGCATTATTCCCGTCACAAATAAAACGTATGTTACAAGGATGCATGACTTACTTGGGGACAAAAGTCAGGCGGAACATCTGTTAAGCAACTTCTTAAAGTTGTGTGTAAGAACAAAGTAGAATGTGTGTCCTTAGGGCCCGCGGGCCGCATGGCTTCTGTACAAACTTTCAATATCAACCTCACTCAATATACAGTTCGGCCCAAGTTCGTTTTATGAAATGTGTACACGCTTTATCCATGTTAATTTGTTTTTTTCTTGTTTAGATCAGATATACTTTGGTATAAAATATATATTATGAATACGTACCTACCTACATTTTTTATCAAACTAGGTAAGTAAAATTAAAATATATTATATTTAAAACTATTTATTTCATACACAATTTTATATTCGTTTAGGTACATTAAAATAGCACATTAAATGAGTCTCTCAACACAACACCAAACAACAACAAACTCAATATTTTAGCCTACGATAGACATATTGTTTACTAACAGCGCCCCGCGGTTTCACCCGCATGTGTTTCGATCCCGTGGGAATACTCGTATCGGGATAAAAAGTATCCTATATGTTAATCCTGGTTATAAACCATCTCTGTGCTAAATTTCATTCATTCCGTTCAGTAGTTTTTGCGTGAAAGAGTAACAAACATCCATCGATCCATCCATACAAACTTTCGCATTTATAATATTAGTAGGAAGTAGGATTAGTAGGATATACCTTTTTTTTGGCCCGTGGCAAACTATCAACAGCTGCATAGGTCGATCGATCAGGTTAAGCTACGCTTGCCGCGGTTGGTCTATGGGTGGGTGGCCATCTTGACATACCGAGATCCCTTAAAACAAAAGTTGTATTTGTTCATTTCACCATTGAACAAAAGTTGTATTTGCTAAGTGGTGAAGGACAGCGCCACCTGTGTGATTTTTGTGAAACATGGCTTGGAAAAAAGCCACTATTTATAATTCGTCTAAATGTTTTTCATTCTGACTGTACGTTCTTATCGTTTCGTGTAGAGTTGGGACTTGTTGAATCGTGTAGAGCCGAGATCGGTGAGAGTAGGGACGAAGCCCTCCATCCCTCGGAAAGCACGTTAAAACGTTGGTCCCGGCTGTCATTCATGGACCTTTGACAGTCGTTACGGGTATAGTTTGACGCCGTGAGCGATGACGAAAGAGCGGCCTGCACTGCCCCCCGTCTCGCCGCGCACATACCGAAGGCGCGCTACAGCGGTTTTGGTCAAACTATAGTCAGAAACCCGAAAGTTTGACAACCAGTCTTACCAAGGGGTATCGCAGTCGCTCCATGTAAAGTACTGGTATTCAGCTGCATACGGTTAGATTGGAAACCGGCCAAGAAAAGGCTAGGCAGGTAATGATGACGAGCGCCATTTTAAAAATATTCTAAAGCAGTTAAAAAAAAAAAACTCTTAGCAAAGTTGTAACACTTTGAAATTATTATAATAGTACCTATTATAATAATTTCAGTATGTTTACTTCGTTACTAAAATAATTAGTAACAACAAAGCTTTCCCTTTACTCTCAAAGTCTGTAATCTAATGTGCGTACGTGAATGCACATAGGCAGCCAAAGTGAAATTCAATTATATTCCTTTTGATGGCCTGTTTCTACCTGTCACTGGCATTGAATATCATATTACAGTGAACTCCAGCCAAATTGAAGCCAGGAGCGAAACTGAGAAACCCTTTGGAAGCGTTACCTGTGATTTTCCATATACCTTTCAACCTAATCATTGGCTAGAATAAAGCTCAGGAATCCGATACAATAACGCTACCGCTCACGACTTTGCTTTACATATTATTTATGTATAATAATGTACAATAAGTTTAATAACGCTTTGGGCAACTAGCTTTATCTTTCTAACTGACCGACCCTTTGACAATTCAAAAGTGCCTGTAATTGGTTTATTTGAAATATGTAAATACTTTGAGTTTTTTTGAGTTTGTATATCATCTACATATGTATTAGATTATTTACTATTCTACAGAATGTAACTCATGAATTCTTTCATTACCACCTTAGATTATAACAGTATAGCTTAATCAGCCTATAACGTTCCCACTGCTGGGACACAGGCCTCCTCTCTGAGAGAGGGAGTGGGCCGTAATCCATCACGCGGGCCCTGTGCGGGTTGGTAGATGTCACGTCTTTTTGGTTCTAGGACAAGCCGGTTTCCTCACGATTTTCTCCTTCACCATTTTGAGAGCAGTGGTGATGAAATAAATAACATAAAGTGAAGCACCTGTCTGGGTTCGAACCCACGACCTATAACTCGTAATTCGGGGCCGCTGTCACTGGGCCACCACGCCTTAGGATTATAAGAGTATATACAGATCAGTTGGACGCTTTCGGCGATATGGTTATATTACAATTACCTAATACGGCACTGTTGGCGCAGTGGTTAAGCGATTGACTGCTGCGCTGCGTGTCGCGGGTTCGATTCCCGCACGGAACAAATATTTGTATGACTTACAAGTAATTGTTTCGGGTCTGGCTGTTTGTGTATGTGAGTTTAAATGTTTGTAAACGCACCCACGATACAGGAGAAATTCCTAGTGTGGGGCAACGATTAAATAAAAAATAAAAAAAATACATCATTATGTAGCTATGTTGGTTAATAGATGGTTATTTAGTAGACTTCTCATTTTCTCTCAATTTGCTTCAGTCTTCTGAGTCTCTTATTCATAATTTTTTGTCTGATTAATTAAGTTTGACACTGATCCTGTTATGAAATTGTCTTGAAAGCATTGTATTGTTGCGCGCCACAATTAATGCCTGATGATGGTGACATTAGTTACCACTAGCGCCATCTAGTTTCTAGTAGAAGAACTTATTAGTTCTTCACTAGCGCCATCTATTATCGATTGGCTGAACTTACCAGAACTATCGACATCTGGTCAGTCGGGGCCGGTATGTACTCGAACATTCTAGATGTTTCTACAGTAGAAGATTCTGGAATTATCTGCGGCACTATATAAAGCCGGGACTAGCCGCGACTAATCAGACTTGGTTCTGCGATAGAAGCGAATACATCGAATGCGATCTTCAAGTGCGATTGAATAGCGATTGTGTTTTATAATTAGTGTGTTAGAGTTGTTATAAGTGTTGTTTAATTAAAGTGTAACTTTTGGTAATTTTTATCGGCAGTTTTTATTGTCACGAACCCGAAGCTCGTAACAATTGGTGTCAGAAGCAAGGATTAAAATCATGCCGATTTTACCTAAAGACGACACGGAGGGTATCCGTACCCGGAGTCAACGCCAACAGGAGATGGACTAGAGACGTTTTGGTGGAGCTATGCCGCAGAGGTCGGAGGGCCAGCTACCAACCACAGAGGCCGAACCGTCCGCAGCAGCTCCAGCATAAGCAGCACCAGACTTGGCTGCCTTGATGATGATGCTGCAGGAGCAGTCCCGACAACAGGAGGAACAGGCTCGCCGACAGGAGGAACAGGCTCGCCGACAGGAGGAACAGGCTCGCCGACAGGAGGAACAGGCTTTCCGACAGGAGGAACAGGCTTGTCGGTTGGAAGAACAGCTCCAACGTGACAAGGAGGAGCAAACGCGCCGCCAGGAAGAGCAGATGCTCCTTATGAAGGACCTTCACGCTACCTTCGGGAAAGACATGAAGGAGGTGAAGGATAAGGTTGCTCAACATGACAACCGCCTGTCGGAAGCTGAAATCCGGATCGACCAAGTGAATAATCGGGTTGACAACGTGGTGGCTGACGTAAAGAAAACCGTGATGGCTGATGTAAAGAAAACGCTGGATTACCTTAAACTTGGGGATGGAATCGCAGCTCCCGTAGCTACAACACCTTGGCTACGTGGATTCAAAGTGCCACCGTTCGACGGAACTTCTTCCTGGTCGGCCTACAAAATCCAGTTGGAGGCTGTCATGAAGGCGAACGCTTGGAGTAAAAGTCAGGCCATGACTGCCCTCACCCTAGGCCTGTGCGACCAGGCCCTAACTGTTCTGGAAGCTCTCAGTAAGGAAGTGACTTACGAGCAGCTCCTTGAGGCATTGGAGGCTCGGTATGGCGACGCTCACCTGGAACACGTGTTTCGTGCGCAGCTCAAGGATCGCGTGCAACGCAGTAATGAAAACCTGCAGCAGTGGGCACTTGAAGTGGAGAAGCTGGTGCGTAAAGCTTACCAGTCCGTACCTGCGCTTATTGATGGGAACCTGGTGCAGGCATTCATCGACGGCATCCGCGACCTTGAAGTTAGAGCTGCTGTGAGGCTCAGGCACCACGGGACGCTTAAGGACGCCTTGGCCCATGCACTGGAGGTGGAAGCCGTGCGGCAGGATCATCGTTTCCATCGCGTCAGGGAGGTTGCAGTGGCTGCAGTTCGCGACCGCAATAAAGGGTACAGCCCTAGGTGCTACGGCTGTGGGGAAAGGGGCCACCTTCGATCCAGTTGCCCTAAGCGAACTCTAGAAAGGGTAGACAATGACCTTCCATGGAAAGTGGGACGAACTTTGGTCAAAGCCACCGATACCTCAGGGGTACGTGTGCCGAACCTTTGTGACCAGGAAGAGATAATGGAAAAAGGCACACTAGTTGGTACTAGGCAAGAAAGTAAAGAAGTCGTACCTGTGAGGATGCTCAAGGCAGACCTCAGCAACGAGTGGAAGGAAAGACTACAACGTGCACAGCAGGAAGATTCGGACATCAAGCCGATTCTCGAGTGGATGAAGGCCAGAGCTCCTAAGCCCAGGTGGAGCGACGTCTCAGCAATGAGTTCGATCACAAAAAGCTATTGGGCCCAATGGGACAGCTTGGTGATTCAGGATGGAGTCCTGTGCCGTAAATGGGAAAATGCTCGGGGAGACAGCTGTCATTTGCAAATGGTTGTCCCTAAAGCTCAAGTACCGGATGTTGTACAGCTGTACCATAATATGGTTGTTCAGGAGGTCATCTGGGAGTAAAACGGACTCTACTGAAGATACGAGAACGGTTTTACTGGGTCCACTGTCGGGACGATGTCGAGGACTGGTGTCGCAAATGTACAAGTTGTGCAGCTGTAAAGGGACCTCAGACTCGTAGTAGAGGTGCATTGAAATTGTACAATGTTGACGCACCATGGGAGAGGATAGCCCTTGACGTTGCGGGGCCGTTTCCGGAAAGTGAAAGTGGTAACAAGTATTTCATGGTTGTGATGGATTACTTTACTAAGTGGCCGGAAGTCTTCGCCATCCCAAATCAAGAAGCTTCGACAGTTGCAGATAAATTAGTTTATGAAGTCTTCTGTCGGTTTGGAGTACCTTTAGAGATTCACAGTGATCAAGGAAGGAATTTTGAGTCCCAAATATTCCAGGAAACTTGTCGAGTTATGGGTACTCATAAAACAAGAACAACTTCTTACCACCCACAATCGGATGGAATGGTGGAACGATTCAATCAGACATTGGAGAGGTACCTAGCAAAAGTTGTGGAAAATCGGCAACGAGATTGGGACAAGCACATACAACCGTTTTTGTTGTCATATCGAAGCGCTGTTCACGAAAGTACATCGGTGACACCAGCTTTCGCAAACTTTGGAAGAGAATTACGGCTGCCTGCAGACCTGATCACCGGAATACCACCTGATGCCCCACGCAGTATAACCGATTATGCGAATCACTTGCGGAACAAAATGAATGACATTTATGAGCACGTCAGACAATCGGGCCAGCAAATGTCTGAAAAGATGAAAACCCGTTATGACCGCAAAATGAACAGTAAAGGGTTCGACGAAGGTTCACTAGTGTGGTTGCACAATCCAGTCCGCAGCAAAGGGAAATCTCCTAAGCTTCAAGCTAAATGGGATGGACCGTACCGGATTGTGACAAAGATCAATGACGTAACCTACCGGATACAGAAAGGTGCAAGAGGTACTCCTAAGATCGTCCATGTGGATCGATTGGCGCGTTATTATGGAGCCGATAATGCTCGGGACGAGCATGTCTTAGGAGGGGGCAGTGTTGCGCGCCACAATTAATGCCTGATGATGGTGACATTAGTTACCACTAGCGCCATCTAGTTTCTAGTAGAAGAACTTATTAGTTCTTCACTAGCGCCATCTATTATCGATTGGCTGAACTTACTAGAACTATCGACATCTGGTCAGTCGGGGCCGGTATGTACTCGAACATTCTAGATGTTTCTACAATAGAAGATTCTGGAATTATCTGCGGCACTATATAAGGCCGGGACTAGCCGCGACTAATCAGTCTGGCTGGAGGCTTTAAGATTTCTTAAGGCAACCACAGGATAGTCCGGTTAAGTAGTCACGACCTCTCAAGGTCAACTACGAGATGCCATATATAAAAAAAAAAAAAAAAAAAAAAAAAAAAAAAAGCGACTAATCAGACTTGGTTCTGCGATAGAAGCGAATACATCGAATGCGATCTTCAAGTGCGATTGAAGAGCGATTGTGTTTTATAATTAGTGTGTTAGAGTTGTTATAAGTGTTGTTTAATTAAAGTGTAACTTTTGGTAATTTTTATCGGCAGTTTTTATTGTCACGAACCCGAAGCTCGTAACAGTATTTTATAACCGACGAAAAAAAACGGAGGAGGTTCTCAAGTCGGCGCGTATATATATATATATTTTTTTTAATGTATGTCCACGCATAACTTTTTACAGAGTAGTCCGATTTTAATAATTCTTTTTTATTGGAAAGGGTGTTCCTCAAAATTGGTCCCATATAAATTTGGAAAAAAAGTTCCAAGGGTGCGAAAATAGGGGTGATTTATTGTTCACTCACAGATTTGAATGCTGAGTTGTGTATTATTACTCTAATCAGTGCCATATTAGTGCGTTTAAATTTAAGGCATTTTAGTGATCTTTGTTTATTGATTGTTTGGCGCCGACTCGGTTAAATAAAAAAGGTTTATTATTTTTTGCTTTTCAGTTTTTTCGGCGGTTTAATTTTTTTCTTAAAAAGTTTTTTTAAAGGAATATCAACGCAGTCAAAAATCTGCCTAGCCTTTTCCCAACTATGTTGGGGTCCGCTTCCAGTCTAACCTGATGCAGCTGAAAACCAGTATTTTACATGGAGTGACTTCCTATCTGATCTCCACAACCCAGTTACTGGGTAACACGATACTCCTTGGTAAGACTGGTTGTCAGGTTTTGGGCTTAGACTAGCTGACTACTCGTAACAAGTCTCAAATATAATAGAATAACAGCCGGGACCAACGGCTTAATGTGCTTTCCAAGGCACGAGGGGGTCTTGATCTGTAATGGATGGTCACATTCACGAATCGACCGCGGTAAGCGTAACCGACCCGTGCGACTGTTATTATTAAGCCACGAGCCCCTCGGAATATAAACGTAGTATAAACTCAAAATGTGATATTAAAATCGCAACAAAATCCCACAAAATTATACGTCAGACACCCTCCTTGAAGGGAGGTATGACGAACGAGGGTATGCAACGTAAATGTTGATATTGTAATTACAAAAGTTATTATGTCTGGTGCTTGAATAAATGGCCAATTCGTTGGAAATATTGTCGCAACGGTAATGCCAGGTGATTCGGCGGCGAGCTCCCAACAATGCAGTAAAAACGTTCCGTAATTACGATCATTTTATTTGCTATTTCATTAACATGAATGGTGATCGGCGTCCGGATTGTATCTGTTGTGTAATAATAATAAAATCAATGCAACCTCTATAGTATGCTTATTTTGCTGTTTCCGGTTTACCTGATCAAATTGAGGCTCTATTTTTGTTCATTCTCAGTTACTTAGACTGTACTTTCACACAAGATTTTTTCCAAAAACAAATACCTGCATGTCAGTATTGGTATAATTTTACCTTTAACCCTACAGAGTCTAGCCTTCCTTTCGCTGAATGCGTAGCCAGTTCTAAAAAGTCCTCAGTGTCACACATATATATATTTGCACACACACAATAACGTTACCCTGAAAAACATCTTCCTTCTTATCTAACAATAAAATGGCTTCACAAAGTAATAGACAAAAGCTGTACAGAAATCCTCGCATATTTTCAAGCTGCAATCCTTTTAATTGAACGAATAAAAAAAGGCTAAAAAGTTGATGATAAAATAATGAAATTAGTAAGAGGATTAGCGCAGGCCGGCCTCAGACGTACGAACTAGTATGCAGGCCCGTGTGGAATGAGGACCGCAGTGAATTTTCTGCTCCGTCGCGTCGAGAGATGGGGGACCTTCGAAAATGCCTAATAACCTGCGCTGTTTAGCAAATGAGATGATGGTTTTAATTAGTAGGCTAATAGGTTTTAGACTTGAAGTTTTTAGCTAGAGAGATGGTTGAAAATATTGATTGTGTTTATAAGATTATCATGATTAGGTTAGTATTGTAATTAACTTTTTGCGCTTTTCTAATTATGCTTTCAGCACAAAGCCTTTCTGAATCTGTAGTATATCGAAGAGAAAACTGGATCAAATATCCACTAACTTTTCAATCGAATGCAATCACAGCATAACACGCAATTCATTAAAAAACCAAACCAGATCGTCACCGAACCACCAACATACGTAATCCAATCACCGACACTATATGTTGTTCCACAGCGTAGTAAATAGAGGAATATTTGCCTACGTTTCAAATTCTCGGCGCATTCGAACACGCAGGGCATTTCACCTGCCATAGTTTATTACCTATTCAGCGGACTCGCACAAATAAAACTGTATAATGCATAAGCGAATGGCGAGTTTGATTTACGAGCGCGCGCGGCGGCCGGCGAGTCGCGAGCGGAATAACTAACGCCACCTAGGGGCTATTCAAATGCCCTTATCCCGTGTCCGGCTGTTGTTACACTTCAACATCTTATTATTTTAGTTTTGGGAAACTATTTGCGTAATGTTGGTTGGTGGCTCTTGTTTTAGTTTGATTTAGTTTAACTCGGAGTTTGCTGTTGGTTTTAGTAGGTTTAATTAAAAAGCAAAGTACTAGGAAATTGTGATTTCTGTAAATGTCGTCATAATATATATGTGTTATTAAAAAAATAAGTGAAGTGGGAGTGGGCCGGACACGTTTCGCAAATGTACCCGGAGAGATGGGCAAAGATCGTCACTCACTGGACGCCAGAGGGAGGACATCGCCGTCGAGGTAGACCACGGTGAAGGTGGTGTGACGATCTGGTAACGTTTGCGGGGCCAACTTGGCCAGAGATCGCACAAGACACCTGTATCCAAAGGCCTTTTTCCTTCCAAACCTCGCTAGGTTTGAAAGGAAAAAGAGGAAGTCTTTGCCCAGCTGTGGGACAACATGTAGACTAACAAAAATGAAAACGGGGAAAAGTTTTTTCAATAAAATGGTCTGCCCGAACATGCGTAGCCTGTGGCCTTCTGTCTGCATTGTATTTATTACTAACGGCGTATATATATGGATAACTTATTTAGTGGGTGTCATAAAAATGAATTTATAGGCACACTAACTTTTTGGTACGACTCTCTAAAATTCATATTTCATTTGCTAGTTCGTTTGAACTGTAATGCCAAATAACATTTGAATGCTGGCTGTAGAAATGAATAGTTCAGTCTATTGAAGGTAAATGGTGTAAAAATATTGAGTCGCTATCATAAACCAATTTTTTCTTTTTAAAATACATATGTTCAGAAATAATCTAACTGAAATTTTCTTTTCTTTTTTCTGAAGAAAATTTCAGTTGAATTCATTATAGAAAAATAAACCTGAAAACAACAAAGGTCCTACTATTTAGAGTTGATCTGTGTCCATATCCATTGTTCCAATTGCGAATGCTTGTTGTATGGTCAAACCTTTCAGTTGACCCTTACGATGTGGTTACTTAAAATCCCCAAAGGATCGAGATACACGGTTTCGCTTTCACGAGACCATTATTAGAGATACAAACTTTTAACATAACATGTGCTATAGACTAAATACCAATGGAACGCTATGTATGTACGTATTTACTTAAAGGATTTTAACCTAATTGATGAATTTCGAATTACCTATAAAGCCATAAAATTACCACTCGAACCTACAGACGTGATGAATAGCTATTGGGACATTAATGTAATCAGAAATACAGCTAATTTGCTAATGGAGCCAGCCAAGGTGGCTTAAACTCTGCGAAGATTGTGATCTGGCAAACCAGACCTGTAGCTCTTTACAATCAAGAGATTATGAGATAGTGGTTTCATAACTTAGGTAATTTCACGTGGAACTCTAATCCTTTGAGTTAAAAAAGGTTTCACTCGCAATTTAAATATAAATTACGATATGGCAATAAATGTGAAGCTTTGTGATTGCATTATTTAGGTACCTGGATACATTTTCCCCGGGAGTGGTGTTTGAGTTCCTAAGTGCACATAAAAACGTAAGCAATCAAGGGGCCAGATGTTTTTGCCAAGCACATAAACGTGAATGGCGTGAATTGCAATTAAGCTCGAGTTTCGATACCTTCAAAATATATGCAATAAAATTTATACTACCTTTTCCGAACAAAATCTATTGCGAATGTAGATAAATGGCATAATACAAAAGTACCTTAAAATCGTTAAACTCGTAGATATTTTAAGTTACCAGATCCAATGATTTTTTATTGATTTTCGATCTTAATATCATTATTTAGTGTAGAAACCTTGCAAGAACCAAGTACAGGAGATTTAAGTAAAGCATACAGAGGTACGAGTTAGATCACGTTTATTTTCAACTTACAAATAATTTCTAAATTACTCAAGTTTCTAAATTGTGAACCTAACGTCTTACACAATCGTCTGTGGTGATCCCTCCTGCGAACTGCATCAACATTGTTAATAATTCATTATTGGACACTGAACTGTGACTAACTCTACAGTACACAAATCGTATTGTAACTGATACAATAATTATGTAATTGAACTACTCTACAGTCAATATTATTCGAGTTTGAATAACTTTCTTAACTTATTGTTTAATTAAAGCGGTTTGCATTTAACGATGAATAATTTGACAAACACCGAATTATTTTATAATTCTCTGACTAGTTATTGTTTGAAATACTAGCATGCTAGTTTTGAGATACTGCCATGCTGTTTTTGAGATACTGGCATGTTAGATGATCATGCGCAGTAAGAACTTGTAAGATAGTGCATGCAGCTGTCCATCTTTTTGGTATATTTTCTAAGTCGCCTCTTACGATACCCACGGGAAGTGACGACGTAGTCCATCGAAAGAGTTCAAGATATATCTAACATAAGTAAAATTTAAGATACTGAAACTGAAATATATGTAGAAGATGAAAAAGCAAAGTACCTCAACAATTTTGAAGCCTAAAAAACATACTCGTTCCAATTTGCTCGGTCAATATTATAAAATATCGGTTTTGCTACAACCATTATACCATTATTGTTGAGCAGTTAAACTTTATTACCGATTTATTTTTCTTTGACATCCGAGATTTCGTAATGTTTGTCTTTTTATGAGCTTGTGAACAGTTTGTGTAATCGCTGTTTGATAGCGGCTATTTATTTCGGGTTCGCGCCAAAGTACCGATAAACTGTAATGACGTTGGAGCAAATGTATTAAAGTGTTTTTGTTTGTCACGTTCGGCCCTTGCCAGGTGCCATAAGTGCAATGGTACACGTCATCTTGCGATCTCTACTAAAACTCAACGATTTCAGAAAAGTACAGCATTACCCTTATAGGTACATTTGTCAGTCAGTTATACAAATCGTACATCTTTATAAAACGCTGATTACAGCTGGAGGTAATCAAAACAAATGACTACTATATTCTCACAAAAATAAATTGTTTTCATATTTTTCCCGACAGCGTACTAATTGATATAAAATGTTGGTCTTTTTGAGGGATGGTACTGTTAATAATAGTTTTAGTTGTTTATTACGCAACTGTAACTGTAGACACGGTTCGCACCGGATTTGTAGGTGTGTAGACAATCTAGTTTGTGGCAGCAGATGCTAACCGGGTTCAGAGGAAAAAGGGAAACATTGTGCTAACGATACTCCAAGGAAGATACAAATACTGTAAGAAATATTTATGGAGGTTTTTCGGAATGAAATCCCTAAGGATACCGGGACGCGACGGCTTGGCCTCCGAAAATAGGGGAAAACACGTTTCAAATCCCTCGCCACGTATAACTCTTAATACAGGGATTATAGAATGGCTTCTCAAGTCCTGGGTGCTAAAAGAAAGATAACAAGCAATTAGGAAGCGGTGATAAAAATAAATAACTATTTTTTTTTTGTAAAATGGCCTTTGCCAGACCTTCTTTCTTCTTTTCTCTTTTTCTTTTATATTCATAAGTTAAACTTTATTTTTAAGCTGGGGATGAGCTTCGTAGTAATATTGCGTTAAACTAATATTAAAATCGGCCCCGATGAGGTGCTTACGTACGTTTTTTGCGTTCACCTGGGCCTCGTAAATATTACCCTCGACCATAAAATGCATTAGTAAAGTCTGGCTTTGAATAATGCTAGCACCGCGTTCTTTTCTGCGGAGGAAAATAGCAGTATAAAGAAAGGTCATACGTTATTGTTACGGTCCACTGAAGTTTAAAAATAAATACTCCGCGTGCGGTGAGTTCCACTTAAACTACTATCATAGTGTACTACTACAAATTGATATGTGAATGTTATGAGCGGTTCTTTGATATTATTTCTTACGATATTGGTGGCTATTGAGACATGTTTACAATTTCATGTACAACGTTTTTCTGAAATTTGGTGGCAATATTTATAATTGCTGCTGATCCGACACTGACTTCCGAAATTAAAGTTATTTTTCACTTTGTAGTGTTTTTTTTTGAGTCTGATTTTTTTTTTGTAAAGAAGTTTTTTTAAATACATCATTCATTGTTAATATTCACTAGCTGCGCCCCGCGGTTTCACCCGCATACGTTCCGATCCCGTGGGAATATCGGGATAAAAAGTATTCTATGTGTTAATCCTGGTTATAAACCATATGTGTGCCAAATTTCATCCAAATCCGTTCAGTAGTTTTATCGTGAAAAAGTAACAAACATCCATCCATCCAACCATCCATACAAACTTTCACGTTTATAATATTAGTGGGATACTGCGGCCACCGATCAGGCCTTACATTATGCGGTGTTTTTGGCGTATCACGAAGAAAACTAAAACATGACATAATATGTCGCCTGTATACCCCGAAGGGTAAGGCAGAGGTGCACGTATAGAAGGTATACCCACATTTCGCCAGTTATGTTTAGATCATTAACCAGGGGTCGAACCTATTGCCATTAACCGGTCAGAAATCCAGACTGCGGGCTGTTACTGCGAAATTCCAGGTTAAAAAACCCAATAACACTTTGTTCGATCCGGGAATCAAACCCAGGACTTCATGCTCAGCGGTAGCGCTTGCGACCTCTAGACCAACAGGTAGTCATGCCGTTGAGGAATATGTTACGCTAACCAATCAAGATATATCTAAATATAGTCTAATCCATTTTTTTTAAGTTACTTTACACGACAGAAGTCTACCTCAACCGTGTTCTACCACCATAATTCTACCAACGCTCAGGTAAAAAGGTAAGTAACAATTTATCTTATCGTATCTAGTTGAGCCGGGACCAGCCCATGAGTAATGCTAATTAAGTAATGACTCTTCAGGGACAGATCGCAAAGGGTTCACCTAATTAATTAATGACCATTCATTCCTCCGATAACTTGAGGTGATAATGTTTTAAAGGTGAGACGTGTGAGTTAGTTGGTTTGTTTGTTTGCAAATAGTTGAGGTTGTGAGATCTTGTGGAGTTTGTCGATGTCTAAGACATATATATTGGTTCTTTGGAACAATGGGTTCTGTGGATAAAAGACGTTCATTGATCTTTTATATGTTGCATTTGTGTATACTGTAACGTTACTGAAAACTCGCCATATATTGTTATAAAAACGTGTCGTAGCAGCTACGATACCCTATAACTATACCCTTTTTCCCAGTATAGTCAAGTTTTTGATGAACCATGCTTAGACATTGATTATAACGATTTTGTCAATGTAATTCTATTGTTGGCTCTATGCCCACGGGAAAACGCTTTACTGTAGGTACTTATAATTTAGAGTTATGTAAAATTCCACTTTTATATTACAACTTTTGCCAATGTAACTGGAACACCATGACATAATAAACTTGAACCCAAGACCCAGTTATCTTTTTCTATGAATTATGCAATGCTATGACTTTCATGGCCTTAACCGTCTCTTTCGGCTGCTTTCATAAGTAGGTGCTCGTAATTTATGAAAATGTCTATTTTTAAAATGTATACTGTATACTTGTTCAGCTGTACTAGCCATCTTCAGGTTAGTCGTCGTTTGATTAATAAGGGTTGTTTTCGTAGGTACGTCGTGCTATGTCGTGTTACACCATGCTACGCGGTCCTACGCTGTGCTACGGGGCCCTACGTTGTACTACGATGTACTTCGCTGCGCTACATTGTGCTACGATGTGGTACTTCGTGCTACGCCGTGCGACGTCGGACTACGCTGTGTTACACCATGCTTCGCTGTGCTACGCTGTGCAAAGCTGTGCCACGCTACGCTATGCTACACCGCGGTACGTCGTGCTACGCCGCGCTACGCGTGTTACAAAATGATAAAGTGATAAGATACATTTTAATAATTATCATCTGGTGCCTTCTCGTAGATCGTTGCAATAAGTAGCTTGGAGACAATATTGTTTCATAGCAGTATTGTTTCCACTTCTATTAGAACACGAATTAAATTATGAAAAAAAAAAGTGAGCAGAAAGTAAGAGGCCTAAACGCTTATTACGATACCAATGGAAAGAGAGTAGAGTGTTTCTATAATTCATATTATAATCAGCCTATAATTTTCCCACTGCTGGGACACAGGACTCCTCTAAGTCGAAGTTTTAGTTCTAGGACATGCCGGTTTCCTCACGATGTTTTCCTGAGCAGTAATTTATACACTTCAAGGTATTTAACAAAACATTCTATAGCTTAGTTTCTATCTTCTTTTGCAGCTTTGGTTCACAGGAAAATCATACTGACAGTTAAGATTATATATCTTACATTAATAGACCTTCAATCGTTTTTCATAAGGGTCCTATTCTTTATGGCGTATTGATAGCTATTATACGTTTGATGGTTTTCTGATATAAGTTGGCTACTTATTTTCCATGGCCTATCACATGTATCTAGGTATATCTACCGGATCAAATTAAATTAACTAGCGAAACTCCGCAGGTGTGATGGGTATCGCTGTCTAAACATGTCGAAACAAAATAGAAATTCATTTGTGATTTGTTTTTGTGGCGTCATCGACCGCTGTTGGTGTATTTACTTGAATTATCAGTTTAAAAATCTTCTTTTGTGTAAACTTCACAGACGTGATTGGTATCGATATATAAAAATAATAAAACACATTTTCTCAACTCATACTTCAAGTAACAAAACAAAAAGCGGTCGATGACCCCTAAGAAACAAACATCAAACAGTTTTTATTTTATCGTATTTAGATGTCGCACCACGTCTGCAGTTTCGCTAGCTAATTTAATTTGACCTTGTGTGTGTTTTAGTGAAAATAATTTTAATATTAAATCTAAAGAGGATCAGTTATTTTATTCCAGATAATTTTGTAACCACACAATTAACATAGTTGACTAAACCTGCAAACTGTTTAATTTGTTTTCGTAAATTAATCCATAGTAAACCAGGGCGTTAATGTTCCGATTAGTTTAATTACTCAAGCCGTAAATTGACATGTAAACATGTCAACATTCCTGGAATAATTACAAGAATTTGTTCATTAATTTGAGTTATCGAGACCGCTTTCCATCAAAACGTAATTATAATTCTGGTATGTTAACTAAACATGTTTATGACTATGAAGACCAGCAAAAGAGAGATCTCAACAGCAGACGAGATCACCTCAAGAGTAAACCACCCTCCAACATACAATACCATTATCATAATGGCATTCTAACGTGTCGGAACTGTGCACTTTTTACCTTAGTCAAGATAGGTTACATTAGCCACATCATGGCACACGCCCGTAGTCTATAGTTTTCGGAAACAAAAACAGTCACAGTAGCCAAAATCGGCATGGGATGTACAGTGGCCTCCAAAAGTTAGTTAATATTTTAATACTAGAAATAAAGATAAATTAGATCAACCTTTTTTCAGATTATCTAAAGTTCATACATCTTTTATGGGGTACTGTGTTAAATGTTACAACAAAATACCTTGTGAAATATTGCAATTAAATGAAAGAAAATTTAAAACTTATATTAAAATTACACTTTGTAAGCAAGGATATTACAAATTAGAGGATTATATCCAAGATAAGAATGCTTGGAAACATGCTGGTCTTGCTCCATAGGACAATCTCTAGAGTCTAGACAAAATCAAACTGGTTGCTAATGTAATTGTATAATTATTATTTTTTTTTTTTGACATTGATTTACATTCTGTAATTACTTGGGGTCACACCCGGACTTATTACTCCTTATTTATTTATGAAAATCGTCTACGTTTGGAATGTTTGTGAATATGTGAGCACCATGTATCTATCACATAGTTGATCTATATGTCATGGTTACATTTATCCATTTTAATTCTTTTACCTATTGTGGTATAGTAAGTTTATTTTTGGGTGCACACACTTCACATATAATTATATAAATAATGTATGCAATATATTGTAAAACATTTTAAAAGAGTAACGGTGGAGTTTCTTGCCCATTCTTCTCCATACGAAAACTACCTTTTGGAAGGGGCGACTAGAATCAATTTTATTCTAATTTTATTTTTGACGTTCAAAAGTGCCTTTTATGTGCCTATTTGAAATAAATGATTTGACTTTGACTTTGACTTTGCGCTTCAGCTGTGACACGCCACATTATAAAAAAAAACATCAAATCATTTTTATTTTATCGTATTTAGATATCGACACTCATCACGTCTGCAGAGTTTCGCTAGCTAATTCAATTTGATCCTTTATATGTATATGGTAGCTAATTGTTTTGATGGGTCAACAGGTGTGTCGTCGTGGATTTGATTTCTGCATGGCGCAAAACTGTTGGAAGGCCAAAAATCACAGATATGTAGTGGTTCCTGGGCTGGGTGTTCATTGTGTTCAACCATGAGGTTTTTATTTGTATAAACGCACCCACTATGCAGCAGTTACAAGTATGGGACAAAAGATTGTATGATTGATGGTTTGAGTTTCGACATTAAACTTTCAATAAATCAAAATAAATAAATATTTTTTTTATTCAAGTATAAAGTAAAGTAAAAAAATATATGATTTACGTTAATTACAATCGAGGAAAGTTAAATTCTAACTGTAATGTAGACCTGCCTGATCTAGGTTTATGAAAAACCTGTGTTTCAGGCCATCAATTTACATCAAACATTTAAAAAGAAGACAACAATAAATGTATTAGAAGCTAAATTGAAAAGAAGGTATAATATTTTTTTATGACTTAAACAGTTACTATTTGGATATATTATTTTAAAACTAGATTATGTAAGATATACAGTAATGTTTAAATAAATTAACGAATAATATTAAAGTACATAAAGTGGAGACTATTATTAATTAGGTAAAGGAAGAGACTTAGAGTAGGTAGATAGATTTTATTTTAAATATTCTAGTAGTTTTTCCGTGTCTGCATAATTGAGTTTTGCCAAATATTCCTGAACTAGTAAATTACACCTATTATAACTTAAACTATACATCTTTAGCATTCTGTTAAACTGGTAAACTACAATAATATTGTATTTTTTTTAACAGGTTGGATCAAAATAATCAGTAATCCTTTAAATTAAAAGAAAGAGGCGAAAGAAGGCTTAGCAAAGAGCCGTATGAAACCTTTTTTTCATTGTATTGTTTAGAAAAAATCTTTCATTCAATTGGAAAATAAGTTACAGCAGACTTAATATTATCTTATACACCCATCTTTATTTGATAGCTCCTTCCAAAAGACGTTTCGTCTAAACATGTCTCTCATAAAATTCTATTTTTATACTTAAAAGAGTTCGAAACGGCGCCGAATAAAAATATTCCAGACGGATAAAAATTTATAGCGGATCGGTTCGACAGGAAATATTGAAGAAGTTAGATTGAGGAAGTGACGACATTGTTATTATCGCCTCAATCCTGCTCGAGCTCTGAAACAATCTTTGGCATTCTCGCTCCAATCGCTCGTTGAGCAGTAAAATCTCTGTTATGATTTCCATCGTCGACTTTCATCTTTAAATATTATTCTTCGAATTTCACAAAATGTATGTGTCTCCTGACAATAGAGAACTACTACTAAATGGAACATGTATTTTATATGAAAGCTCCATTGTACTCTAAATAAAAGAATAGGTATGTTTGTTCTTTTTGCGGGAAATAATTTTTCAAGGCGAAACAATTGGCCTTAGTTTAAACACTGCTTGCTCACAACTCAAGAGGGCGGAAGCGAAAATTTCAGCTTTTTCACAGTGAATTTTTTGTCGTTCTTATAACTAAAACAAAGCGTAATGACCCGCACGGCACGCATTTGTTCGGGAACAATCCGAATAGGCCATTTTTCATGTGGAACAATTGAGGGCGGTACTCCGACACAATTGGCAGAGTATTTTGTCAAGCGGTTGTCGTACGAGACTCGAGCGCAGAACATAATAAGTGCACTCCACACGCCCATTCGACTAGTCGGAGCGGGAACGGAGGCATAAGAATAAACATATTTATTTTTGTTTGCTCTTATAATTTTCTGTTGACGATTTGGAAAAAATATCTTGAACAAAAAACATTACTCTCTCATATTTTCCGATAAAATACTGTGTTTATTCTGTACAGGGTGGTAAATTGAGATGGTACACTAATAGATATAAAAAAGGCAAACGTTCTTAGGAGATCACACCTCACTTTGGAGTAGTGTTATAAAATCCGCGAGTGGAAATAATTATATTTTCCCATTACACGAAAAAGAACAATAAAGCTCATGATATCTAAGTGTTATTTATGGTATTAATTACCTGACGAAGTGTGTTGGCCGATAGGGCATAAAATCTCGCCTCTTATGATTTCATGGCGGCTGGAGGCAGTGCGCTGGAATTTTTCGTTTTATTTTATGATGCCAAGCACTGTCGCGGAGAAATATTGGCTCAGCGGAATAGCTCGTAAAGAAAGCCGTTTTCTTTCCACGGGGTTACGCACCGCCACTACATCCCGCCTTCTGCTTACATTTTATTATTAGGCCTCATCCAGATTTTATGTCACACGAGATTTCATTTTTAATTAGGTACCTATGCTTAGAAAACACGTTAAAGTATAAACAAACGTTCTTAGATTTGTTATTCTTCTTCTCACAGAAGAAGTTCTACATAAAAAAAGAACAGTTCAAGATTAAAAAGGGATTAAAAGGAAAGTTCTACATTCGTTTTTCAATCGCGGGGTCGGTTCGACGGCGGCGGGCGGCGGCGGATTGCACGGAGGTTCGCATTTTGTCGGTTCGGCTCACCGATCCTTTTTCCTCGCACATCATTATTCAAGTTAAGTGGACAGGCCCCGGTCAGGTTAGTGGATGAGTAACAAAAATTCAGGGGGTTGAACACAAATCGGAATATCGTATCATGAAAGGTCAGACACATATGTTAGGGTTGAATTTCTTATTATATTTTGAGATTGATGCAGAATAATGGGTTACAAATTATGTATGTATGTTTTGCTGTTACACGTGTAGCTTGTCAGTGTGATGGAGGTTAATAAATGTACAGAAATATTACAGGTATTAAGTTGGTATTTTTTTTTGCAAATATAAGAAGATTATAGTGGTGTTGCAACACGGATTTATATGTCAGTCTCAACACCATCGTCATCCTAACGCACAAACACACACAAAAATTATTTGTAGCTTTATTCAAAACCAAATTAGGCTGAGAATCAGAACTATTCGAACGTGAAAATAACGTAACACAGTCCCCTAAAACACCCACCCATCACCACCGCCTAAAGCTTTCGCTGGGAAGAACAAGTGGCGCAACAAACTCGCCAGTAGCACAGCTGTCTGTTCAGTTAGAAAAACTTGTTTCTATATATTGCAGCATGAATTCATCTATCAGACTCAACATAACATTTATCGAGCACAATCATCATCTAAACGCACAAACAGACACACGCAACACATGACGAGAAGTCAGTAGACGTCGAGTACCTACGTCTAGCATCAAGTACTTATTCATGAGACAAGTAATAGTGTCCCAGCTCCCCTAGCTGTCAGGACTCGGCTCGTGCGGCGTGAACGGCGCAGGCCATTTGCGAAAATTCAACAATACCATTGGATTTCTCCTGAGACCGCTCCTCACCGTCTCTATAATAAGCTAAGCAGATGTAGCGAGGTAACGTCAGTCTGTGATCAATAGTGACGTAATGATGGGGGTAGTTTTAAAGTTAAGTGACACTGCGGATGGTCGAGGAGGAAACAACTGTTCGTAAATAAGAGAATTTGTACCGTACCCTGTGTAGTTATAAATAAATAAAATCGTTTATTTTGGAACAAAAACAGATACAATCATAAAAATAGTTAAACGATGATAACTAAAAAAGCAAAAGTTAATAACTGTGGCGCAGCTATCAACGCCCCGCTTCTAGTGAGAGGGTAGTTCTGTATATAAGTAGTTAAAAATAAAAAGAGAAAAAAAGCCGCCCATTGTATATTTTGTAGTGTGTCTTGTATTTTTTGTGCTATGTATTTTTGTGGTAAAGTATATATAAATAAATATAAATAAATAAAGAAAAGAAAAAACAACAAAGACAATGAAATTACGGGATAAGTGTAGTGTAAGTGTGACCTGGTGTATGTGTGTGTGTGTCTGGGCCTCTGGGGGTGTGCTAGCGTGTGTGAGTGTGAATGTCACTTCCACAAGTTTTTCAGTTGCATCATATTATTTAAGCGATTTTAGCCAAGTATCGAGCCTTTTCTTGCATACATTTATGGTAAAAGAATAGATGTTCATCGTTTTGTTTATTCTATTGTACAATTTTGAGCTTATTGTACAATGACGACGTGCTGCTACATTTGTACAAGGTTTTACATCGCATACTCGATTTGAATGGCGTCTACTCTAGTTGTAGTCACTATTGCTTTAAAGCGGCAGAAAGGCCCATGTCCACCAGTGATTATTTATTACGAAGCGTTGAACGGTTCCGACTGTAGGGCAAAGGCCTCCCTCTCCCCTTTCCACATAATTCTGTCTTTTGCTAGTGTCGGCCAGTCCTTTCGATAGGAGTCAAGCTCGTCCCGCCATCTTCGTCTTGGCCTGCCGCGATGGCGTCGTGCGTTTAGTTTTCAATAGTATCTATTTTATTTAACCCCCGACGCAAAAACGACGGGGTGTTATAAGTTTTTAATTACCCACCTCTGATCTAATTCATTTTCTACTCCCATAACCACAACACACACATTTACTGACGAAAATCGCCGACATTACTATCAGGCAGAAAAATAATTGCTAATTAAACATATACCTAGCTAGTAAGGAGCGAGGTTGGACTAATGTGTCATTATAAGTTCCAGCGAACGTAAGGCTGATAGTTGGTCATTACCGTAATGTCTGCCTAGATGAACGGAGATTCTGTGTGATCGGATAATTAACTTACTAAGCATCTAATAAACCTTCTTAGATTATTATTGCGAGGTTGTTTTTATACGCCGACGGGCCTTTTATTAAGAATCGCTATTATTGTGTGATTTGTAAGGCTTCGTGCGAAGTGATTGGGAATTATTTTCTAGCGTATGATGGCTTGTTTTACCACCTAAGGCTACGTTCACTTCAGTTAACTTATTTTGGTAAATAATGTAAATTTATTTTCTTTATTTTGATTTTATAAATTTTGTGTATAGAGCGGACTGTGGCTGTTTCACAGTCTGCTTTATACACCAGAAGGCCAATTCCCGTAATTTAAGACGTTTAAAATATAGTCTATATTTTGAACGTTTCAGCATCTCAGCGACCATCCAAATAAAAAAAATGACAAAAATGTAGGGAAATTGAAGGTATGTTTTCCAGATTGAGACATAGATCAGACTGTGAACGGTCTTAAAAATACGAGAACTGCCCCTCAGATTTCTCATTAGTCCTGACATTTTTTTATTCTAAATGCATGATTTGACTGTCATCTTTTTCTTAACGTACAGGTTTTTGGCAATGTTGTGTTCCCTTGATGTTTCAATATTCATTCTGAAACGTCAATAAGCAGTGTTTCACTGAAAGCGCGACGGGCCTGTAAGCGCGCGTTTGTCGACCATTGTTTTTCGCTTACGTCCCTCGTAGCCACCAGGCTAGCGGCGATTTAAGCCCCCTGTTTGTGTGGATGTAGCTTTATTGTAGTTATAGCTATCTCGATGATATTGATTGCATTGTTAGTATCTATTATAAAGGGTTGCAGGTACAGAGTAAATGGGGTCGGTTAGTGACATTAGAGGTAATTCATATCCTATCCTACTAATATTATAAACGCGAAAGTTTGTATGGATGGATGGATGTTTGTTACTCTTTCACGCAAAAACTACTTCACGGATTTGGATGAAATTTGTACGCATATTTGGATGTACACATAGTTTATAACCCGGATTAACACATATGATACCTTTTATCCCGATTTTCCTACGGGATCGAAACTTATACGGGTAATACCGCGGGGCGCAGCTAGTTTATTAATATTGATAAGTTTTTCTGGCAGCCAGTCTTACCAAGGGGTATCGTTTTACCCAATAAGTGGGTTTTGGAGGTCAGATAGGCAGTCGCTCCATGTAAAATACTGATATTCAGCTGCATCCGGTTAGACTGGAAGCCGACCCCAACATAGTTGGGAAAACGGAGATGATGATAAGTTTTTTTGTGTGGTCGTTGGCTGTAGGTCTGTCATTGCACCTCATTTCCTTTATGATCGGTTGGCATTTTAGACATTCACTCGTTTACTTAATTTCTCAGTAGCGCGATTACGTATCAATTATTTTTTATCTCCAAAACAGTTATAAACAAACTGCAAAAATAGCCGTAATCAAATTGGATTTCATGGGTTTAAATTTTTTGCGCGGAACCCTAATTTTTTTTTTCTAAAATAAACGTTCTCGAAGTTACTCCTCATAACAAAAGCTTTCTACCAGTGAAAGTCCCGTCAATATCGGTCCAGCCATTTCGGAGGTTAGCTGGAACAAACAGGCAGTTTGAAAATAGAGTAGGTAGCCAGTTGAGACAGCAGTTTGAAAGGGGATTAGTGTAGAGGAAAAATGTAATTTATATGAAGTAAGAAGTTCTGTCACCAAACCAAACTAAGGTTAAGTCTACGTTCAATGGCCATTGGCATCGATAAGTAGCCGTATTAAAACTGAACAATGTAATGTGTGGTGTAATTAAAGAACGCAAACAAACTAAAAGCAAGTAAAATATTAAGTATTGTACCTGTTAACAAGATGACAATGCAAAATTCACTTGAGCCGGTAAATGTCACTGTTTCACAATAAAAATTTTACACCTATTTTGCATTTGCTATGTGAATCTAATACAAAAAACGGATTATTATCCTATTCACTTGATGAGTGATTGGAAATGGGCTTTAAAAACATAAAAATTAAACATTTTAAGATTAAAATAGTAAGAACAAATTCAAATCAGCTGTTAGCTGTAGTGTTGCCACAGGAAAAAAAATAGAAAAAAAAGGCAGACAGACAGATAACTTTTATTTTTTTGTAATGTGTAATGTATAGATTAAATTAGAACGTAAAACGTACAGATGTCAATACAAATTAGTCTGGTGAACATTTATTATCATAATAATATTTTAATAATCTGGTATTCCAAACATATCGTCCGAACCGTCATTCAATTACTCGATCAGTCTGATGTCTGTCTAGCAACACAGAATAATTTATGATGCAAATCTGTTTTACCTACACACGTCATAAGGGTTCAAAAGGCAACAATGTCTGGTATAAGTATTTAAAATATAGATATTAAGTTACCTAATTAATCACCACTGCTCTCAAAATGGTGAAGGAAAACAGCGTGAGAAAACCGGCATGTCCTAAAACCAAAAATTTGAAGACATGTGACATCTACTCGTACCAACCCACACTGGGCCCGCTTGGTGGATTACGGCCTGCTCCCGCTCACCGAGAGGAGGCCTGTGTCCCCCAGCTGTGGGAACATTTTAGGCTGATTATGCTAAGCTTATGCTACATCTTAATACACTGAAAATACGATTGGTCACTCCTAGGCAACTGTATAGTCGTCCTCGTAATTGCTTCATCACCGTTGGTTGAATGTCACTTGCACGTTATAAAACGTCAAGTTCTATTTATCTATGTGTAGCACTTAGATAGTAACAACCTTAGTGAAGTTCCAATTTACTGAGAATTATTGTCAAAAATATATGATAAACCAATTACGACGTCGAACACCATCATCGACCAAATTATCGCAAACTAAAAAAAAAGAAAAAAAAAAAAAAAACGCGCGAACGAAGTCAAACGCGAGTCTATAAAATAAAATCAAAAAAACCTCTCACAAAAGCTCTGTTTTTCGAGTGTTCTGTGTTAGTCACTCCTGTCCAAATAAAACACTAACAAAAAACCTGTACCCAAGTGCTTACAGTTTACATAAAAATAGAGAAGGCTCCCGAGCGAGAAGACAGATCCTTGCTGAGATTTATAGAAGGCGAGGTCACTTGAGTAATGTCTCGTAAATGTTAATTATGTACATTGGGGATACATTCATTAATTCGGCTTAGGGCCTATTCAAAATGTTACATCGTTAACGAGTATAGTAGGGTAAAGAAAATTTATAGAAACTGCTTTTCTTACGAAAATAAAAACATGAGACAAATCAGAAAAAAACAAGCCATTAAGTTAACAACACTTCTAACACTAACTCTCTCCTTAAACACATTTTTTTTAGTTTTTTGTTCTTTGCACTTGTTTAATGATTATTATTGTATATTTTTATAGATAATCAGTCTTATTCATAAAACTGTAATCAATTGCTAAGCAACTGATTAGCAAAATTCTTATTCATAATAGCTATTTAGCGCTAAGAGGATGCTAAGCAATTGATTAGTAGCTGTCAAAATTAAACACCACCGGACCACTGCTAAGAGGATGCTAAGAGGCAACATGGTGGATTTTATTTGAATCAGCTGATCGGATCATTGCACTTCGAGGTTATAATAATAATAATAATAATATATTTATTTGCTTAAAACACGGTATAAAAGGTCTTACATAAAAATGAGATCATACATGTTTAGCTTAAAAATAAAGCATGCAAAATTGTTAAGCACGAGCAAGTGCAAGATGCAAGTGTTGAATGTTGCTAATATTAGTGTTCTAGGAACTCCTTAATACTATAGAAATTATTTTCATTCAACCAATTGTACAATTTAAATTTAAATAGTCTACAATTTAATTCTTTCAGTGTCATTGGTAACTTATTAAATACACGTACACACATAGCTACACAGTTTTTATTATATTTAGTACACCTAGGCAGTTCGTCAAGTACAAGTGTGTATTGGTCACGCCGACTTCGTGAACATACTTCTTCTGCTGTTTTAAATAAATCTTTGTGTTTCTTTACGAACATACACATCTCATAAATATATAACGATGGCAACGGTAGCAAACCAAGCTTTTTAAATATTGTTGTGCATGTTAGTTTGTTCATAGTATCGAATAGTGCGTAATTATGGATTTCGATAATCTTTTACTGGATTATCACAACGATGTAGCAGAGTTAAATAATTTTGAAACACCGGAGGGAAGTAGAAGAAGGAAGACCTACAAAGCTCGTACAAAACTGCTACGAGAATGATTACCTATTGCATATTCTTCATTACGAGTACATATGATGAAAGGATTTATAGGGAAAGCTCAATGAGGTGGCTCAGTAGGTGTTCAGGAGGTTTGAAGAGAACGAGTTCGTGAACAAGCTTATCACAGATAGTGATTATTCAATGTGTTATCCCATGTGCCCATGTGTTATCTTATGACACCAGTTCTATGGTACAGAACTATAGAAAAGCCGCGTTGGCAGTCACACATAAATAATAAGAGATATTTTGTAGAAATAATTTATTTTGATACGTAATAAAACTACATTTTTGTTCTATATTCTTTTTGTTTTCCAATACTCTACCTCAAAAGACATGGGTGCCATTCTTTACTCATGCCACTCTCATTCCTCCTCCTTTTTACGTACCATGGTCTCCTCCATCGCCGCCTTTGCGAGGTTGAATAGTATTGGTGCTAGGTATTTATAGTGGCTTTCGTAGCAGCAGTCAAACTTGTATCTGTAAACAAGTATAATAATTATTACTAAAAGACACCGAAACCCCGTTACAAAAGCTGTAGTAAGTAATATAATATAGACATATCTAAAAGAGTAAATTCATGTTAACATAGAGGCATAGAGGGCATGAAAAAACATAGCTATTATCGGCTACTGCTTTAATATTAAATTGGTCAGTTTATATTAGTAAGTAGATATAAATTCAGAGATAAATACCTTTTCCTGTTTACTCCAATTATTGGAGTTAATTATTTTCATTGCTACCATCGCAAACACAATGATTTACACATAATACATTATTTTATTCATATTCAAATTATCCGATGAAATTTCTGACTTTTATCTGCCAAAGTCACGACAGAGAATCGTAGTTTTGACTTAACTTTTCTTTATTCATAAACGCTAGTTAGGCGATTATTGTATAAGAAAAGTTAAGCATTGATTAAGAGCTAAATAAATGGTTAGCTAAACAGTAGGTAATGAGTGATTAGTGAGATTTTTATGAATAAGGCTGATAATGTTTATATTTTTAATTTGTTATAAATACATACATATAAGTATGTGTGTATTTATTGTATATATGTAAATGCCTAAATGGTACACCACAGACTACCTTCAGTATTGTCTCTCATCATCATATGCGTAGCTTTTTGCCAACTATGTTGGGGTCGACTTCCAGTCTAACCGGATAAAGTTGAATACCAGTATTTTACATGTAGCGACGGTATTGTCTCTTATTCTCCCTTAATCCATCCAAAGGTTGCCAACAACCCATACTGCGCCTAGGTGGTGGATTATGGTCCACTCGCTCTCAAAGAGGGGAGGCCTGTGTCCCAGCAGTGGGAATGTTATAGGCTGATTATACTATTATGCCAGCATTATCCCTTTGGTTACCAGCTGAGTAACAACTACGTATCGGGACCGCGCGGTACTGATTTTCATTTGAAGTTATTCTCAGCATAAGCACAGAATAATTACTAATAGTACTAACGCTTAAGTCACAAAGCTACACAACTCTACAAATCCTTCATTCCAGTACGCCTGTAATGATTACGTACAAATAAACGCTTGTAAGTCCTTAGCACATAACGTTGTATTACGAGAGCTCTCGCGTTTAATTTCTCGACACTTAATTATTTCAATATTTGCAGCAGAAGTAATTAAACCTTGGCGAAATTATGTAATTATCGCTCATGTACGGATTATGAAACGGTTCTCAATCATATATTTTTTAAACTATTATTACGTACTTTTTTACGTCTGAACTTTTTGAGGGTACTCAGTGTTTATTTGTTAGTCTTTTATAATGGGTAAAATAAAGTTTATAGCCCCGTAGCAATGGCGTAAAGCGTTTCTTTTTGCATTAATGTCAATAAGCATACCCTCAGTATGTTTGTTGACATTGATGCTTGTCCCAAGCTCCGGGATTCAATTCCGTTGTTCACTGACGAAATAAGACTTTTATAAAGTAATAAATAAGTTCCCACATTGTTAGTAATTACTATTTATACATAATCTTTAGTACACATGCTGCAATCTGAGACTGACAGGTCACTCGCAAAATTAATCTTATTTTTTTAATGAATATCTCATTTCCTGCTATTTGATTGCAAATAAAAAATGAAACCCTCGTTAATATTGAATAGCCACTCCAAACCTGCAACGCTTAGCATTTCGTTTAAATGGGCGAACGATCATAGATAAATATAGTTTAAATGGATACCGATAAATTCGGTTTCACGGCGGAGGTTTATTCGTTTACGTAAACTTTGAGATTGGCTCTAACAAGGCTGGGAGAGGCGGAGAGAACGCCGGTGATTTCTACTCTTAAAATCCAATTTAAATGCATTCCTCTGTGCCACAGGAGGGCCCGCCGATACGCCCCGGGGGCCAATTAACTTATTCATCCTTAACATTTCATTGCTCAACTTGGATACTACTTTTACGCTTTAGGTACTTTTCACGTCTCATCCTTATGGGTTCAGTATGATTACCTGCCGTTAACTCCTGCCCTTGAATTTGCATAACATAAATACTTTCAAGTGGCTCTACGAATTCTTTGTGCGGAGAGACTGACTTGGGTTTATTTTTTGGTTTCGAAAAAAACCTATCAAGATATCTGTACTAATGTAACATGTATGTGTGAATGTAGCTTACCTAAAGTATCTAATTAAAATTGATTCACGTAATTGAGTATCTTTAACCTCTAGACTACCTCCTCGTGCGAATAAGTAATAAATCGAGTTCAAATAAGATTATTTTCTGAATTCCAATAGCAGTAAAATCAAGTATTCAGTAACTGGTTGAAATATCAGATATACATAATATAATAATAAAATAATAATAATAATAATAATATAATATATTGTTTGTCACACTCAGGGCTCACACTCCTTTTTTTTTTTTTTTTTGAGGATGGGAAATCATCAACTGACTGAAAACCCACCCGTGTTCCTTCCTTAGCCCTTTATGTATCAGGGCAGCGGTAACCCTTTCGGACGATCCCGCTACCCTGGCAGGCTTCGGCCCTGTCGGGCCCCGTCAACTATGCTGACATCTCTTTGAGGCGCGCGTGGAACATATACGCGCCGTCCGGCAAGGGCCTGGTCCTGATCGGACGGAGAGCTACCCATTGCTCTTCGCCCGCAGGCCCGCGCCTACGGTGGCCGGGAGTCGTCACGCGGCTCCCGACGCCCGGAGCGTCTCCCTCGGCGGCTGAGGCGTGAGGATCTCTCCCTCGCCCATCCCGCCACCTCCTTCGCTAGTATGACTGCTTCGCAGAAAGAGGTGACCGCCTCCCACTCCCTCTCGCCTTGGACCATGGCTTTAACCAGGGCCGGACGCGAGAGGTCGCCGCCGCTGCCGATCGCCTCTACGAGGACACGGCGGTGCTCTGCCCAAGCGGGGCAGACCTCCACCGTATGCTCCACCGTGTCCTCTGGGCGATCCTCGCAGTAATGACACCCGGGCGTCTCCTCCCGCCTGATGATGTGCAGGAACCTCCCGAAACATCCGTGTCCGGAGAGGACCTGCGTCAGGCGGTAGGTGAGAACGCCGTGACGCCTCTCTAGCCACTCCTCAAAGAGGGGTCTTACCGCCGCTATCGTGGCGTGCCCTGCGCTGGGTTGCGATAGTCGCGCCTTCCATGCCACCATGAGATCGCGCCGGAGGTCCGTCCGCCCCGCCGCGATTTGTCGCGGGTGCAGAGTTTCCCCCGACGTAGTGCTTCCGGGCGCCAGTCATACAGGCGCGCGAGGACTATCGCCTCCAGATCCCATGGCGGCAGTCCGGCAAGGAGGCTTGCCGCCTCGCCCGAGATCGTGCGGTACCCCCGGATAAGCCTTACGGCTACCACCTTTTGGGGCGCGTTCAGCTAGTGTGCGGCTCGCAGCCGCAGTGAACGCGCCCACACCGGGGCCCCATAAAGGGCCATGGACCGCACGACCTCCGCGTAAAGCCTCCGGCAGGAGGCGTTTGGCCCCGTCAGGTTGGGCAGGAGCCGCTTTAAGGCGGCCCCGGCCCGTTCCAGTTTGGGGGCCAAACATCGAAAATGTTCGACGAAGTTCCACCGGCTGTGGAGGACGAGACCCAGGTATCTCATCGTTGTCTCGACGCCGATGTGAACCCCTCCTACCATCAGTTGGGATCCCGAAGGTGGCCCGTACCGGGGCCCATGAAAGGACATGGCCTCGAACTTGTACAATGCCACCTCGAGACCCAACTGCCGGATCGTTTCCACGACTATCGCAACCCCGCGTGTCATCGCGTCGGCCGCCGCCTGATGCGACCTCCCCTGCGCCAGGACCAGCGTGTCGTCAGCGTAGCAAACTACGCTGACGCCATCAGGGAGGTCGGCCCGCAGCACCCAGTCGTAACCGATGTCCCACAGGAGCGGCCCCAGAACGATCCCTGTGGGACACGGCACGACATCTCTCGCCGGTTCCAGTTCCCGTCACGACCGGGGTAGATGACGGCTCTGTCCATCAAATACGCCCCGACTACTCGACGGAGGTAAGTCGGCACCCGGTGATACCGGAGTGCCTCCCCTATGCAGCTCCAGGGCAGGGTGTTGAACGCGTTGGCGATGTCGAGTGACACCGCCACGACCACCCCACCCCGGGACACCGCGTCCCCCGTCGTGAGGGCTCTCTCGCGCATGATGGCGTCCACCGTCGAGCGCCCCTTGCGGAAGCCAAACTGGCTATCCGCAAGATCCGGCCCCGTCCTCACCAGGTGCCCGACGAGGCGGCAATCACTCTCTCAAAGAGCTTGCCAACCTCGTCGAGCAGCACTATGGGCCGGTGTGCGGACGGAGAGTCCGCAGGGCGCCCTGGCTTCTGAATGAGGACCAGCTTCCCCGTCTTCCAACGGAGTGGAAACTGGCCTCTCTCCATACATGCGCTTAAGAGTGCCTCCAGTCGGGGCCCGAGAGCCCTTGAGGCCAGGACCCAGGCTTTACCCGGCAAGCCGTCAGGTCCCGGGGCGGTATTTTTGGCCTTCAGCCTGCCTACCGCCGCTCTCAGATCTACCCCGGTCACTTCAGGGGGCTCACACTCCTTAAAGTATAGCTAAGCAATAAAACCAACAGAGGGCAGTTCCGGAACATTATTACAATTTTAGCGTTTATTTACGATGATTAAAGTTAAGGGACGTTCTAACGTCAAAAATGTATGGTTAAACAGTCGGTAATCACTTCTTAACTTTAAGCAACGTTTATAAATAAAGGGGCTTATGTTTATTATCTCAACCAATAACAAGTTATCAGCTGACATGAAAGGGCTTCAAGATGTCCTCTCCAAAGTCTCCGAAAGTCATTTAAAATGCAATTTGAACAGCCTAATAGAAACGTTCTCACTAAGAATTGTTGCAAAGTGTAATGGGTTCAGGTGAAATTAACGCAGAAAAATAGGAAAAGTTAGAACGAGTTTCCCGCCAAGGTTTTTTGCCTTCGCCAAGTAGCGCTGTGATTGTAAACCGGTGAATTTATAATGCTATTTTCGAACTCCACTTCATCGAGAAGTTTTAAACCGGTTCATAATTTTGCTTGAGAGTACGTAACGTTTAGTATTGAAAGGTAAATTCAGTAAGCAGGAGTTGAGCAATAAAAACGATTTATTTGCGTACATTTGGGGCGTTTGATAATGAGTTTGATATACTGCGCCGAGCGGAACAGAACACACAACACGTTCGCGGGACACTTTGCTCTGTGTGCGCCGTGCCTAATGTGACGTATGGCTTCCTGTGCTGCTGAATTTTCCAAATGACTGTTTCCGAGTCTGCGCAAATGGAAAGGGTTGGAAATGATTTATCTTGTTGGAAAAATCACAAATATATTTTTATTTAATGCAATATTTTCGTATGCAAACTGACTGAAGAGACTGGTAGTGTGGACGTTTAACTTTAGGGTCCTTGAATGGACAAACAACTGTCATGTGTATCTTGTGTGGTCTTGTAAGTCGCAGTACATACCTAATTAACATAATAATGATAAAGTTTTTTGGTAAATACCTACATACTTAAGTACTGGTCCATTATCAACAGAATTAAATCCATAAAATCATTTACTAATTTGTTTACAACATACAACAACAACACATCCCTGAACATCGCCACGATTATCTAAAAAACAACATCAGAAAGACATCTACATAACCCAAAAAAATCTGTTTGCAATTGAATTATGGATAAAAAATAAAACGTTGCTTTTCAGACAGTTCTCGGACCCTATTTATTTGAAAAGGATGAGATGACTCAAGCAGATTCGCGCGATAGCAGCGCCCTCTGTGGATTACTTTGCAAGTCTTTTATACGAGAGGCCAGTATCATCACTACTTAAGGATATTAAAATCCCCTATTTGTGTAAGGAGCTTGTTTTCTCGCTGACTGTGGAGCGTTTATCGAATAATCCTGATAAAGCTGAGTGAATTGAGCGTGTACAATACTGTAACAGAATAGAATAAATAAACTGCAGATATGGCGAAATGAAGGTATTATAGCGATTTCTCAGAAAATACCGGGGTACTCCAGCTAACGTTTGTTATTATGCGCAGAATAATTAATCAAAGCTTACGTTGAAAAACCAACGGATTCAAGGAGTGACTGTGTTATTATTTTGATAAGAACATTGATTCGTCGAAACAACCAAGATAGGTACCTATCTACCTATGTACCTAAATATTATTTATAGATAACCACAAGTCTATCTGTGTTAAACTCTTGACAACACATCTAGGTGTCTATACCTGAGACGACCTGTCCGTCTATTTAATTTATGAACAATTAAGGATATCTGCAAGCACACAAAAATATTATTAAGCTTGCACTCATGAGTGCAACTCATTAAAAACCGAAATGGTTGATGTGACGTATAAAAAGTTAACCAGTAAAAAACACGTGTAGCAAATGTCTCGCCCTGAATATAAAGTGAATCGTATTCGTAACGATTTCTTAATGTAATAATTACTTAGCAGTTTAATTTATATTTAAATTACTTATTAGCTAATAGGCTAGATCAGGGGTTCCCAAACTTATTTTGTCTACTGCCCACTTTGAGAATAAATTATTTTTTAGCGCCCCCATTTTTTCAACTACTTCAAAACCACTATAACTTCAAATTAAATTAAATTAAATTCATTCTAAACGAGACTTACTATAACCCGCAAGAGTTAACTTTAGACCTGAGCGCAGTAGATAGTACACAACGGCGCTCAGGTCTCAAATTAACTCTTACGGGTTACACCTGCCAATGAGAATGATTATTGAAACGCAACTTTATAGTGTTCAGACAGAGTATCTTTTATTCAAAATAAAACAAACATAATCGATTCTAATATAAAAACTAATGCGAAGGAACCATCGACCACAATCCAGGGTACAATTGCGGGATCGATTTTTGTAGCCAAAATTCTTGGTAGCCATATTTGAACTTGATTTTACGAGTATTTCCTCGTTTGTTGTCAATTCTATAAGTTCTTCTTCCAGCTGAGGATAGGATTGCTGTGTTGACATGTGAAAACGGATCCAACACCCAGTCTGGTATTTCCAAGTTCAAAATGTCCTGGTATCGTTCGGTGAAGTCAATGTGGAGGTTTCCCAAATGTTGGCAGTAGGCAAACAAGTCGTCGTTACTGCAGGATACTGATAAATTCGGAAAATTGTGAAACTCACGTCTGCCCATATTCTTTTTGTGTAGAAGCAGTTTGGCTGCGAAAGCAGCAACAACATTTTTTGTTTTAATTAAATTTAGTTCATCGCCTTGCAGTTGGAGTTTCATGTCGTTGAACAATTTATTTATACAGGTCTGTCATGTAAGCTATATAATTCTTTGATGTAATGAGCTTGTTGCGCAATTCTATAGCTTTAGTTTCCAAGAACTCTATCACAGAGTCAAACAGGTTGTAAAATCGAGTCAGACAATTGCCTCTTGACGAACGAACTTCAGTATGAAACACCAAACGGTTGAAATCTTCGTCATTAGTAACACAAAGCTGATGAAATAATCTATCATTCAAAGAGCTGTTACGGATTTTATTGACTGCTTTGATGACATATTGCAGTGATTGAAATAGTCGTTCACTAAAATTTCTAGAAACCAAATGTTGTCTATGAATAACGCAATGTACAATAAGGACATCTGGAATTTTATTTTTTAAGTAGGTACGCTATGAAGCCTTTATGGCACCCTGTTATAGCCGGAGTACCATCCGCAGCAACTGATATAATATTTTTCAAGGGAACCTCTTTCTCATCACTAAACTTTTCCAATGTATTGAATATGGTTTCGCCTTTTGTATGGGTTTTTAAATGGGTCATTTGATGATTTCCCATCCTCAAAAAAAAAAAAAAACAGCAATAATGCTTCATTACTTGGTAAAGTGGACTCGTCGAGCTGAATTGAGAATTGACTAGTCCTCAGATGATTGCACAATGATTCTTCAATGTTTTCAGCCATTTCATCATTTCGTCTTTGCACAGAATTATTACTCAAAGGAATTTTTCGAATAATATCTGCGGCCGGTTTGTGAAGCACAGTTGTTATTACTTTCTTTATTGCTGGCAAAATTAACCCTTCTCCGATGTTGTGTGGTTTGCCTTTTTGAGCAATTAACAAAGAGATATTGTACGAAGCTCGAAGTCCGTCGTCATCTTGCTTAGCAGCCGCCGAAAATAGTTTTGCTACGTTTGGCTGAGTATTATGCTTCTCCTCTAGGTCTTGAAAATATGCTACATTCTTGTCTTTCTTTTCTGGATACATTTTATTCAAATGATCTAGCAGTCTTGAAGGCTTCATTGCTTCATTCGAAAATGTTTTTAGACATAGAACGCACAAAGGCGACGATGGATTTGTGGGATTTTCAATGAACCCGAATTTAATATTTTCCGCACTTTTACTTCTGACATTGTTTTGTTTTAAGAAATACGTAAGTAAGTGTTGAACTTAAGTACTGCTTATCTATTAAGCGAGATACCGCAAATGAAAATAAAATGAATATTACGTTGTTTATATAGGATTACGTAAGCAGCACGCACCGACAGGAATAAGACAAACATGCATAAACTCACAACAACACACAATTTATACAGGTATGCACAAATCGGGTTATTTAACAAAAACTTGTTAAAACACCCCCCGCGGTCTATTATTTACGAAAATTACCTATCTTGGAATACTAATAACTATTAAAATGCGAAAATCTGTCTCTTGCCTTTTTATTTGTTTGTTTGGGTCTACTTTCATTTCGAAACGGAGCGACCGATTGACATGATTTTTATCTTATTTATTTAATAAAACAAGACAGATATATGAACTACGCGGAGAGAAACCGATCGAACCGAGTTAATTTGAGCAATCTCTTAATTAATATTAGTTGATGTTCACAAGTTGTAGTCGAGAGTCGAGAGCTCAGTCGGTGTCTAAGAGTCCTCCTAGTACATGAAATTACAAATTACCCCCCAAGCCTCTACACAACGCCTAGATATTTTTCTGGGTCTCTTGCCGCCCCCCTTTAGGCCTGCAGCGCCTCCTTGAGGCGGCGACCAGCCCGCCGGTTGATCGCGCCCCAAAGGGTCATGGCTATCCGGCTCATTAGAGGATACCGCACGGTCTCCGCTGAGGCGGCGAGGCTCCTTGCCGGATTGCCGCCATGGGATCTGGAGGCCAAAGTCCTCGCCCACATATGGGAGTGGCGAGAGGAGGCAAAACGCCGGGGCGTTGTTCCGCTGCCGCGAGAAATCACGGCACAGCGGACAGAGCTCCGGCGGGATCTCATGGCGGCATGGAGAGTGCGATTGTCGCAACCCAGCGCTGGGCACGCCACAATTGCGGCGATAAGTCTCTTCTTTGAGGAGTGACTAGAGAGGCGCCACGGCGCCCTCACCTTCCGCCTGACGCAGGTCCTCACCGGACACGGTTGTTTCGGGAGGTTCCTGTTCAGGATAAAGGGAGGAAACGCCAGGGTGTCACCACTGTGGGGATCGCCCGGAGGACACGGTGGAGCATACGGTGGAGGTCTGCCCGGCTTGGGCGGGGCCCCGCCGTGTCCTCGTGGCGGCGATCGGCGGCGGCGACCTCTCGCGTCCGGCCCGGGTTTAAGCCATGGTCCGGGGCGAGAGGGAGTGGGAGGCGGTCACCTCCTTCTGCGAAGCAGTCATGCTAGCGAAGGAGCTAGGTGGCGGGATGGGCAAGGGAGAGATCCTCACGCCTCAGCCGCCGCGGGAGACGCTCCGGGCGTCGGGAGCCGCGTGACGACTCCCGGCCACCGTAGGCGCGGGCCTGCGGGCGGAGAGCAATGGGTAGCTCACCATCCCACCAGGACCAGGCCCGTGCCGGACGGCGCGTATGTGTTCCACGCGCGCCTCAAAGAGATGTCAGCATAGTTGACGGGGCCCGACAGGGCCGTCTCTTGCCGCCCCCTTTAGGCCTGCAGCGCCCACAAGGGGGCTTTATCACCCACTTTGGGAAAGGCTGGGCTAGATTGTAATGTGAATATAGTATCACCAGCTGCAACCGTGATACTTTAGAATAAAAAAACAAAATTGTAAAGGTCTTGACCTTATCTAAAAATAAAGGAAATAACAGCAACATAATAATACTGATAACTCAGCATCTACGTACATCTAAATGCGAAGAAACTTTGTTATTAAATAAATATTAAAATGAATAGTGAGATCGGTTTCTGAGGGCGAGCATCTCTGTGCAATTAACAGTGCTATCGTGCTGACCTTACAGACATAAGCTAAGAGTTAAGTAAATTTGACCCAAATTTGATAATAGTGATAAAATACTAAAATTCAGTCGATGCAAATCGCTGGCACTGTCTACATACACTCAGCTAAAGTGACGTTTTGTGACAACAAGAGTTACCTGTTTCAACGTTCTTCAGGAATTCAGATTCTGTTAGTATTTTTATTTATTTTTTAGGGAAGCTTAGAGTCTGTTTCACTACTCTCGGAAAAGTCCTAGTTAATAATTTATTGAAAATAATTTAATATTTAAATTATTTGCTATTTTATCTGGCGGATAGTGCCTGTCTGGAGACCGTGAAACAAGCCGTAAGATTAAGCTAGTTGGGTTACTTAATACTGCATGGAGTGAGTTTTGTTAGAAAGCCAAGTCGGAATGCACCACATAGCATTGGTTAGGAGCCGGATGACATACACACAAATGTTTTAGTTACCACAAGGAGACTAGAGAGTGTTAACACACGAGTCTTTTTTAATCACCTGGCTATATAAGCACTAGGAAGTGGTGAAGGGCGGGCGTTTTGGGGGACTGTATTTTGTAATTATGACGTTCGAAAAGTGGTGATTCTCAGCCTAATTTGAATAAATTACTTTCGATTTTATAGGTGACATTCATCTAAAATACTCGTAGCACAATGACATTGCCTTGTCGTTTTTTGGATGAACGGCTCGCTAAATGGCAGGTTTTGTATTTTTTTATTGTTTAGTGTTTCTCCTAAAATTATGGTGAGGAGTTAATAAGAAAATATGGTGATTTTCTTTCAAATTAAATTATTGAAAAATATTCATAAACCGCAGAAAAAAAACTTGATAAAACTTTGATATTAATAATCCGTTTCATAATTTCAGGTACTTATACATATAATCAAAATGAACAAAGCTCTATTGTTACTGTTGGCTGTACTTGCCATAGTGGCAATGACTGAAGCGAGGTCTACTTGGTAAGTACCAATATTGTTGGTCTAATTTGCGGTACAGGTTGGTGAAACGAAACATGAAATGTAACACAAATGAGCCGTCCAAACTTATACAACGCAATATGAAATGTAACACAATACCTTGCAAATTTGTTACATGTTACGTTTCAGTAATCTGTATCGGCCATTATACACATAACACGTGTCTATTCCCCGAGATGCTGGCAGAGGTGTACTCACAGGTCATGGTCTGCCTAGCCTTTTCCTAACTATGTTGGGGTCGGTTTCCAGTCTCGGTTAGACTGGAAACCGACCCCAATGATGCAGCTGATGATAACAATGATGCAGCTGAATACCAGTATTTTACATGGAGCGACTGCCTATCTGATAATACGATACCCCTTGGTAAGACTGTTTATCAGACTTCCGGGTTTCTGACTACCCGTAACGACTGTCAAAGGTCCACAAATGACAGCCGGGACCAACGGCTTAACGTGCTTTTCGAGGCACGGAGGGGCCTCGATATATAAAGATGGCCTCCGATTCACAACCGCGCCAAGCGTAGATTAACCTGATCGATCGACCTGTGCGGCTGTTATTATTTAGCCACGGGCCACTCCTCACAGATATTTAATCGATCGACGTGTATACTATACCACATTTCACAAGTTGTGTTGGCGTTGGTCTGGTGGCTGCAAGCGCGACTGCTAAGCGTGGGGTTCTGGGTACGATTCCCAGGTCGGGCAAAGTGTTACTCGCTATTTCCATTAGGAATTTTATAGCTACAGCCCGGAGTTTGGAAAGTGCCTCGGAAAGCACGTTTTAAGCCGTTGGTCCTCCACCTGATCGTTCTCCGGTCATGTCAGATTGCGTGCCGTCCCATCGGACTATGAGGGAAGAGAGAGTGCATCTGTTTCCGCGCAAACACTTGTGCACTATAATATCTTCCGCGCCGAAGGCTAGTCTCCGTTGAGATTTTGCCGTCGTGGCCGAAAAACTGTCTGGAGGACTATTATTATCCCTATTGCCACTAAACAGGCACAAATCTAGACTCCAGGGTGCACTTTCAAAATTTTAATGCATATATCCAGTAACGCTATGTCAGATCTGCAGATAAGTCGGGGGTGGACAGCAAGCTCAAGAGTTGCAACGAGGCAGTCTGCACCTCTTATTCCTTACCAAAACTTTTTCTTAGTTTCACTGAAACGGTCTTAAGGCTTTGTAACACTCCTGATTCCTAAGGCTAGGTTAGGTCTAATTCCCACTTCGAGAAAAGTGTAATTGAGTTTTTACGTGCTGTTTCCCATTTTAACATTGGAATTGGAATTGCACCCAAGAAATGGCGTAGTCTCTGTGCTTAACTCTTTAAAAATGTTACTTAAAAAGGGGCATTATACGATGAATGGCAATATCACGAGATCCATAATTATGTTGAGAGTTCACCACTGCTCTCAAAAACGACGAAAGAAAACATCATGAGGAAACCGGCATTTCATAGAACCAAAAGTTCGAAGACATGTGACATCTACCAACCTGCACTGGGCCCACGTGGTACAACCCACTCTCGAAGAGCGGATCTTCCCACTACTGGGACAGTAGTGAGAAGATTTGAGGCTGATTATGTTATACTGTTAACCTATATATTTTTCCTTTCTTTTTGTTTCAGCCGTTCCCGGTGTGACGAAGTAAGTACTTATGCCATGCGCGGCATAATAATTATTATTTTACAATTTTTCTAAGATGATTTATGTGCTCACGTTTACGTTGTCTACAAGCAACTCGTAGGTCAGCCTCCACGTTTATTATGCGCACAGCCAAAGTGTGGAACTCTCTGCCAGTATCTGTGTTCCCTCCCACATTTAACCTGTCTGCCTTCAAAGCAAGTTGCATCATAGACCTCATCCATCGCTTTCCATTAAGCCTGATCTAGGTCAAGACAGGCCCATTTAGCAAAAAATAAATAGGTATACGAGTAGTTCAACGAAGTAATGAAATGAATGCAGATATTTTTTCTTTTTCATCTGTAGGGAAGCTCTCGATCCATGTAGGTTATTGAGAGAAAGACGGTAGAACATGATTTTAAGGCTAAACGGGCTCGACTTTACTTAAAAGAGGTTGGGGGTGAGGACCACAAAACACATGCACTCACGCAAAGGTATTGATGCATAATCAGAAGGCAATTCTCGTCATTTTAAGAACGTTTACAGTCTGATCTCAGTCTCAATCTGTCAAAAATACCTCTACTTGTCCTACATTTTTGACATTGTTTGTCGCTAAGATGAGATTGCAACTAGATTTTGAATGTTTTTAATTACGGGAATTGGCCTTCAGTTAGTTAATCAAAATATTGTGTCTTCAATCCCTATCTGTTGAAAATATTGTTCCAAATTAATCTTAAGGCCTTCAGAGTTATCTGATTAACGAAATAATATAAGTTGATCGTATCATTATACAATTCTAGGCAATTATAATGCATTAATGATCATTTATTTGGTCGTAATTTAGACCAGATCACGGGTGAAGGATATGATGTTGACGTCCGCAATCACTGTTTGTACCGATTGTTATTGTAACCCACAAACCATCTGGTTCGGTATCATGTTTGCATAAATACTATTTATGGCATCATATCGATGGAAGTTTGAAATCGGGTTTATTATGTTTGAAGTATTTACATTTTCGTCTGAATTTTGTTTGTACTACTTTTTTTTCTCTTCTCTTTCATACCTAAGTATCTAGTATCCCAATGGCTTTTTTTTTTTTATTAGCCATTTATTTCTAACTGCTAGGCAAAGGCCTTCCTACTCTCTTTCCACCTCTGATTGGCCATAGCTGCCAAGGACCTTCTTTATTAAAGGAGTCCAGCTCATCCCGCCATCTCCATCTGGGCCCGCCGAGATCGCGTTTGACATTAAGCGGGACCCACTCGGTCGTAAGTTGATCGTCTGACATGCGGCAGATGTGCCCAGCCCAATTAAGAAGGAAAAAATCAAAATACATTTATTTAGCACATACTAAAAGACACACCATACACCAGATACGTACATCAGATAGCAACAAATAATAAAACAAATAGAAAGTATAAAGACCGATCGATATAAGAAAATAGCAGGAAAGTGTGCCTCACGGCTGCACCAAAAAGGTCCAGTTCAGCAAAAATGCCAGACAATAGTTCCTGACGCTGGTTTTCAACTGAACGTGATGTGTGACGTGATGATTCAGCTTTCCGAGTGGCATCGGTTATGTGATGGAACGGATTGTTGTATTCTTAACGCGGTCTACAAGTTTAATTTTTAATTTATGACCTCATTTACTTACAGAAATCCAGAAACAAATGTGGTGGTGACTCTAGTTCATCATCATCGTCCTCCTCGTCTTCTTCTTCATCTTCATCATCCTCTGAAGAAGATGGAAAAGACTGTGACTGTTGCGGCAACTGCTGCGGTAACAGCGTAAGTACCTAAGTACCTGATCAGGTCCCGTGTGCACGATGCGTTTCACTGCCATGAATGAAGAGCTATAGGCAGTCTGTTTCAAAAGTATCTGACGTAAATGGATCAGAAAATGTACCTGTGGATGCCAATTTGTAGTGCCACTTACAAAATAAGTGCTTCGATTTGATCATTTCAATACTTAAATCCGAAGCCCTAATTATAAATTGATATCTTTAGTGAGTGATTGCGTAAGAATTTAACCTGAACTGTTTTGTATACCTATTTATCAGATACTTTTGGGACAGACCATACCCAATAGGATAAAATGGTGATGTAGTCACTAAACCAACTTGTTTGACATGGTTGTGTACGACCCACTACCTCTCAACGAGACGGGGCCTGTGTCCCAGCAGCCTGATTATTTGTATGACCCAAGAAGTAAAACTAGGCGGTCTATTCTGTTAAAATCTCAGCGTGACAACTTAAGTGAAGTGTGCTGTCATTCCATCTGCCGATCTATGTTGTAAAAATCAATAAAATAATAGTGTCAATCCCTAGCATCAGGTGAAATGACATTTCACTCCAAGCTCACGTCACCTGAGTTTTCATGGTGAGATTTTTACAGAATAGACCGGGTGATGCTAGGGATTGGCACTGTTCACAACTCACTTTAAGCTCGCTTTACCTAAGTTTTCATGGTGAGATTTTTACAGAAAGGTCTGTGGGTCTCACAGTCTCACAGTCTTTATCAGTATCTGAAGGCATTGCATTCCTGAATACGATTGGTTCTTGTTTTGAAGGGAGCTGATGAAATCGATCGTTCTGTTCAGCAGTTCCAGGACCAATATTAATTATGCGGTTTAAGGTCACCGTAGTATGTTTTTTATACATAAAAAGCTGTTACTTGGGGTTCTCCATATTACAAAAAGGTAAAGGCTTCTAAGAATCATAAGGGGAGGCCCTAAGACTACAAACCAACTATAAACTAGTTTACCGACGTCATTCGTGATCAAGGCCTACTTTAATGGATGAATGACTTGTATTGATAGTCACATCATGCACAATGTAAGAGGCTGTAAGACGCTGGCAATATAAACAATTTAAATAGCTTTAGGGCTGATCCCATCCGTGCAGGAGTCCCCCAGGGCTCTGTACTTGCCCCACTCATATTTACGCTGTTCACCAGCGACATCCCCAGAAGTAATAAATCCCATCTGGCTCTGTTCGCAGACGACACAGCCATCTATTCCACTGGCCGAAGCCACATCCAAATACGACTCCACCTTCAAACTGCAGTCAACAAGTTGGCTGCTTGGCTTAGGAAATGGCGAATAGAAGTCAATCCTGATAAGAGTCAAGCGGTTCTCTATTCGAAACCTAGACTCAAACCCACTCCCCCCCACCTATCACCATGTTCGGAAAGCCGTCCCTTGGGAAAAGCAAGCCAAATACCTAGGTGTTATCCTCGATAAAAACCTAACCTTCTCAGAGCACATAAAGACGGCACGCTCGCGCGCCGCTTTCGCTCTCAGTTGCCTCCACTCCGTCTTCAATGCGCGCAGTAAGCTGTCAATTAAGTGCAAAATGCGCTTGTACACAGCGTGCATCCGTCCAATAATGACATACGCTTGTGTAGTCTTCGCACACGCAAAGCCCCATCATATCCATAGGATGCAAACACTCCAAAACCGTTTCCTCCGCAAGGCCACTAACTCCCCTTGGTTCGTTCGAAATGAGATCCTCCACGTAGACCTCAAAATTCCCACTATCCAGCAATTCATGAAACGCCTTTCCAAGCGATTCTTTAATACAGCCGCCAAACACCGCAACCCTCTGGTTGTCGCAGCCGCTAATTACACACCATCCAAAATTAGCAAACTTCGCCGACCAAGGCATGTCCTCACCAACCCCGACGACACCATAACTCTCCTCCAAGAGAGCAATAGGGCAACCAGCACAGTTCACAAAGTCAAAAAACCGACATTCCGACCCCGCCGCCGGGGTCCATCGCGACGTCCCCAATTAAATTCACCAGCCCGATCCTTCATTAATGAAGAGCCAGCTCGCGTCGTAGCTGAGCTTATAAATGTAAATTCACGACCGTGACCTCTGAGTTTATTTCGGCCTTTCTTCTCAGAGATAGTCCTAGGAAACGCCGTGCTCATCAAAGCACTAATAACAAAAATTCGATCCAGCCTGTCCCATCTTGCTGCCCTCTCTCAGTGACGCCCTAAGCCGAGGTTCGTTCCCCACAGGGGGTGCCCTTAGCGTGCAGTCGCTTAATTTTAATTTAGTTTTAAGCCCTGGCTGGAGGCTTTAAGTTTTCTTAAGGCAACCACAGGATAGTCTGGTTAAGTAGTCACGACCTCTCTATGTCAACTACGAGATGACATATATAAAAAAAAAAAAAAAATTTAGGGCTGATTTTCCAATAGTCAGATAACTTTTATCATAAGAATAAATCTGACAGTTTGATATATTATTTTCTATACTTACAAAAGCTGTCAAACCACAATATTTGTTCCTTAGATAAAAGTTATCTGACTATTGAAAAATCAGCCCTTAGTACGATAAATCTTAAAAAACTGACTTTTACCTATCAGTGAGATGATACAATATTGCTTAATACTTGAACATTACTTCAGTTTATTATAGTTTTAAACTACAACATTTAACTTTTTGTAAGCTAGAACAATCTTTCTATTTTATGTCGGCAGCCTATAGGGAAACCATAATTCACAGTACAAGCAATTAGTAAAAAAAAGTAACAAAAAAAGTGGAATGAATTAAAACGGCTAGCACGCCATAAACCTAGGCTTTACATGTATTAATGTAAATCCTACGTAGTCAGAGAATACAGAGAAACAGTGGGACTGTGAAATACTTCAATTTGTTCGCAGAATGTTAAAAGTTTCTTGGAGCGAGCCTCGATTGCGACTGTAATGAGTAATAATGATGAAACTGTTCCCCGAACTTTATTTTATTTACACTTTAACAGATATTAGGAGGGAAGTCTCCTTGATTTACTGCCTTTTAGTTAGCTATGTGAAGCTCTTACAAGTAAATAGTCAGAAGCCCAAAGGTCTGATAACTATGGGTTGTGGAAGTCAGATAGGCAGTCGCTCCATGTAAAATACAGGTATACAGCTGCATCTGGTTAGACCAGAAGCCGACCCCATAATTTGTCGGGAAAAGGCTAGATAGATGAAGAGGAGTTAACGATTGTCTAATACTTAGACATTTCCTAGCACGATAAAGTAAAAAAATGTGTGTGCATAGTTTGAAGGTTCCTCTCTTCGAAGCCCTGAAAACTGGTAACATAGGCTCTATTTCCAATGCCCAAAGACTAGTTCTGAATATGAAAATTGCGCATACAACTTTCATAATAATGTAGCACAAACATATCACCTTTGAGAATAAAAGTTCATTAATAAATTCCGTAAAACTTTAAAGTAATGTTTATAATTTCAATAATTGCGAAGTAAAGTTCGTAAATTCTCTGAAGAAATTGAATTAAGTGGGAAACTGAAACCACCGCTGTAAATAATTATTTGTATTTATTGCAATAAAAATTAAACATTTTATTTAAACTCAGTTGTTTTCACTGTGTGGCCAGTCCGTTTGAACAAATCCTCTTTTATTTATCTTAAAAAGACAAATAAAACGAGCAGTCCGTTTATAGTTATTTTACTGCTGACAGCAACTACCTTATTATTACGAAAATAAAGATCACAATGATTTTGACAGTCTTGTCAATGGCAGCAACCATATTTGAATAAGAATAAAGATCACTGGGATTTAGACAGCGATGCAAAATCCGAGGAAAAATGACTGTAAACGGACTATATGTGTAATTTGTTTTACGTCGGAATTCCCGTGCTATTTTTATACTTCATCAGAGAGGCAGTTATCGTAATTTTAACCCAGTCTCTGTACCATGAATCGCATATGATTCAGGTTGATTGTTTAACTATTGTGCCTACTTTGTGGACAGTGAAAGTGTTGAACGTTCACAGTCTGATCTGTCTCAATCTGTCAAAAATACCCATAATTTGTGTACATTTTTAACAAGTGTTTGACATTGATTGCCGCTGAGATTATTATTTATTTATCCTCTCACTGGAATGCCATACGGCAATTAGACCAACGCAACGGAGCAAAAAATCACATCATGTGCTGCTTTCCATCCATCCTGTGCGCGGTGGACTGAGACAGAGATGAGATTGCGACTAGATTTTGAACGTTTTTAATTAAGGGAATTGGCCTTTAGAACTATTCCGAACCACAGATCCTTATTCTAAAAATGGTAGTGACAATTGAATGTTAAACATATTTTTTTCAAAATTTCAGGGAAAAAAAAATAAAGATTCTTCGTCTTCTTCTTCGTCGTCATCATCATCTTCTTCCTCGTCTTCATCGTCATCTTCCGAAGAGGACGAACCTAACAAGTGTCATGAGGTTAGTACTGTGAAAGTCTAAAAAACTTTATAATGAAATACCTGATGATGGTATACACATAAAAAAGCTCTAGAAGAATACATTAGAACGAAGTACTAACACCGAATATCACCTATAGTGTATTTTAATTCTGATGTTTTGTATAACTGTATGTGATCACAGAGACTGTATCTACTTTTATTACATATTTTCTATACATTTCTCCATATGTAAGTGAACGGTAATGTTCTTTTTTTGAGAAATAAATGTCTTTAAACCGAAAGTCCCGCTTCGACTTCCGGTCTTATCTGCTGAGAGAATATTCTTGAAAAGCATGTGTTATTAGGTACATTTTCTAAGCATATTTAAAAAAATGTCTGTTTATGATGTCAAAATAACATATTTTTACTAAATCCATATGAAAGTATATACGGTCGAACCTGTAACAAAAATAAAAACAGTTTTTAATTTTTTTGTCTGTCTCTCTATTTGTTTGTGCCGGCTAATTTGCGAAGCGGCTGGACTGATTTTGATGAAATTAGGTGTAGGATACTTTGAACCCTAGGAATATAGGCTATTTTTTATCGACATAACACGTGGGTGAAGCCACGGGCGGAAGCTAGTTTATTTGTAGTTTATTTTTTTTAAATATATATTTGAAGCATACTATGACATTTCCTTTCAATTAAATAAAATAATAATTGTAAACTTAAAGTATCACTTTGTAGTCATTTCTCAGGAAACATCTGAAAATTTTACAACCGTTGATCTTAACTTACTTGCTGTTTTACTTTCGGACATCTGAGGAGCAATTCTCGTAATTGTAAGAACGTTCACAGTCTGAGGGGCAACTCTCGTAATTTTAAGAAGTTCACAGTCTGATCTCAGTCTCAATCTGTAAAAAATCCTCTAATTTCCCTACATTTTGACAAGTTTCTGACGTTTGTTTGTCGCCGAAATGAGACTGCGACTAAATTTTGAACGTTTTAAATTACGAGAATTGGACTTCTGATCTCAGTCCCAATCTGTCAAAAATACAGAGGTATTTTAGGGAAATTAGAGAATTTCCCTACATTTTTGACATTAATTGTCGCTGATATGAGATTGCGACTACACTTTGAACGTTTTTAATTACGAGAATTGGCCTTCTATTTGCTCATAGAGAGGAGCTCTGAGAGTCATCTCATATTTTTATTTCTTCAAAGGTTTAAATGATCTCTAAAAAAATTGGATATTAAATCGACTTTTTTTTCGTTCTTTTTTTTCAGAATAAAAAATCAGGGCATTTCAAGAGCGGCAAATGCGGCGGTAGCAAGCACTAAATTCATGATGGCTGAACCAATGTTACTTCAACTAGATCCCAGCTGTTAGTTGACAGGACTCGAGAGTGAAACAACATTGAAGCCTTAATTTATAAGTCTGTGATTTAATTTAACAAAATCCTTTTTTTTTTCTTTTTTTCTTTCTTCTGTGTAGAATTGTTGAATAAATGACTATTATATTACTAAGACGCCTTTGAATGGAGGACTTTCAGCGAAGGAGCAATGTCTTGAAACTCGAAAAATGTGGGTATTCATTTACAAGGTCTTATGGTCATAAACTTTCATAAATGCTGAAGTAAATTAAAGTTCTGTTGATTCCCTTAGGAGACTGATAACTCTCTCTCTCTTTGTATACTGCACCGACCGACTGTCGCTGAAAAGCAGCGCTGGAGCTCTGTTTTGCATAGTATCGTAGCGTTATGCTGAGTGATGGCCGTTTTGCGTGGATGTGACGAATATTTTTCCTCGCCTTGTTATTTTTTGTGTTTGTGTTCTTTCCCTGCGTCATGTTTACCACAAATAAACGTATTTAATTTCTTTCTGTAACTAAGAAAACTAGACTAGATTTTATGTAAGACCTTCCACAAGCCTTGCTAATTAGATAACCTTCTCTTTCTAATTGGCTCGTACCTATTGTTGGTGCCTAAATGAGAGAAAAAAACCTTTAAACAATTCGTTTTCCTGCATGAACTTCAATATAAAAAATGGCTAGACTTATTTATTAATGACTTTTGAAAAACCAACGACGATCATTGAAGGAAATTGAGTGAATTACAATTGAAATTACATTGTTTTGCTTCCCCATTAATTAACTGCGTGTCATAGCGGGAATTACTTACCACACAGATACCTATAATGTTAGGTACTTTTTATGTAAAATACCTAGTCCTGGTTGTATTATTCATTAAATACTGTTATTACACAAAAATAAAATTGTTGTGGTTACAAGTACTTCGTAATAAACATAAAACACGTTTATTTTATAACATCATCGCTGTCATTTCTATGTTTTAATTATTGACATCGCATTGTATTGTGCCATTATTAAATTATTTTGTTTTACTTGTATCATTTCATGTAAATGTTAACATGTGGTGTTTAATTAAAATATCATAGCCGGAGGTAGGTATTTTAATCACGAAATGCCTCTCACGTAAAGCCGGTGCGTGGCATTTTTCACTCTCTAGCGTCAGTTGTGCCGTCAAAGGACATGACATATCCTTTTATACTGTGTCCGATATTGTTGCTAGTATATAAACCAGGCCTTTGTTATAACTACACGTTATGTATTGCGGTATAGATCCTCCCCAATATGTTGATGAAAGCACAAGAGGTGGCCTGTTTTGGTCTATAGAAGGCTAAAATGTGTGTATTTAAAAATAACTCTATTCACATGGTATTCGGTTGACAGGTATTTTATCAAAATTTTGTTTTAGGCCTGTATTTTAGAACTCCAGTCTCCCCATTAAATCAAATAGTAAAGGCTGTCAACGTGGTACAATTGATTGATGGCATGTGTATATATCCCGGACTAGGTGCTTCACTTAAGCAACCCCACAAATTGATATAAAGTAAAAGAAATATTCAGATATTATTGGCTAACGAGCGCACAGTTGGTTCTTTTAAACAAATCGGATCCAATCCAATGGCTCGGAAAATGATAGGATAAAGAAAAGCGAGGTTAAATAGTAGTTAATACGAGTAAGCAAAGAACCTCTACAAAAATAATTAATTTGCTACCAGCACAGAAAAGAAAAGAGTTCATTAAAGTATTAATGAACACTCCCGCTTTGTTGCCAACAACAAAGTAGCTTCATTCGAACCAAAGGCTTCAAATTTAATTCAAATGGTCAGTTTCCCAGCAAAAAATAGGTCTATCTTGTTCCGAAACGAAACGAATGAAATCGCTGAAGCGGATTTGTATTGCGGGAGCGGCTAACGAGGATTTCAGCATGATGAACTATGAGAGCCCTTTATCCAACCAGCGTAATCATCAATTAGGTAGTTATTACTTACTGGAATAATGTGCTTCTGTTTGTTTTATTTTAGTTAGATGTTTTGAAGCACGTAGTTTCGAAGCGGCTTTTTGATCGTACCTTGTGAACTGCAAGTTATTTTCATTTGGCAGCGCTTTTAATTTGTAGCATTAAGGGTCGTTTTCGTAGTTCAAGGGTTACTACTGCATGATGTGTGCTGGAACCAGAAATGTAGAATTCCGCAGGAGAACCAAGGTAACCGACATAGCCCGAAGAATTGCCTAACTTCAGTGGCAGTGGGCAGGGCACATTGCTCGCAGAACAGATGGCCGATGGGGCCGAAAGGTTCTGGAGTGGCGACCGCGTACCGTAAGACGTAGCGTTGGAAGGCCTCCCACAATGTGGACCGACGACCTTGTTAAAGCCTTAGGAACCCGTTGGATGCGAGAAGCACGGAGCCGGTCGAAGTGGAGGTGCTTGGGGAGGCGTATGTCCAGCAGTGGACGTCTTTCGGTTGAAATGATGATGATAACGATTCTTTAGTAAGTACTAGCTGCCGCCAGCGACTTCGTTCGCTTTACAGTAATACCTTTTGATTTTTCTTTCTAGCCTAATTTACTCCTTATGACATCAGCTATCTGTCAGTCCCGTCAACATTAGTCCAGCCATTTCGGAGATTTGCCGGAGCAAACAGACAATAAACAAAAAAAAAATCTGGTTATAAATACCGTATACACTTTCATATGCATTTAGTAAAAAGCTGTTATTTTGACATTACAAACAGACACTTCAATTTTATTTATTTGTATGTAATTATCATCCAGAAGGACACAAAACCCTATTTCTCCATTTGACTTAGGTAATTTTCTGAATAATGCTACTTTGGGGATCAAAATTATTTGTTTATATTATAAAGGTATGGTGTAAAGTTCACTAATCCTCCATAAAAAAGGGAAGATCCTCTAACCAGACGGGTGTATGTCTGGCGGGGAAATGCCCGACGATTGATGTCGGGAAGTGTGTATGTATGCTAATTGCGCGGTAAACTCTGCTTGCGAGATGCTGGATTTGCGTGACGTCAGTATGGCGCGTTATTCGCATGTGTCAAAGTCAAAGTCAAATCATTTATTTCAAATAGGCACATAAAAGGCACTTTTGAACGTCAAAAATAAAATTAAAATAAATTTGATTCTAGTCGCCCCTTCCAAAAGGTAGTTTTCATATGGAGAAGAATGGGCAAGAAACTCCACCGTTACTCTTTTAAAATGTTTTACAATATTTTGCATACATTAATTATATAATTATATGTGAAGACGATGCACCTAAAGATAAAATTACTATACCACAATAGGTAAAAGAATTAAAATGGATAAATGAAACCATGACATATAAATTAACTTTGTGATAGATACATGGTGCTCACATATTCACAAACATTCCAAAAGTAGACGATTTTCATAAATAAATAAGGATTAATAAGTCCGGGTGTGACCCCAAGTAATTAAAGAATGTAAATCAATGTTATAGAAAAAAAAAAGAATAATTTATACAATTACATTAGCAACCAGTTTGATTTTGTCTAGACTCTAGATATTGTCCTATGTGGCGTTGTAGATACCGCTACAATATAATGACTGGTTTCAAACTGTACAATGTTTAGTTTGCTAAAATCTCTTATACATACTAAGTAACAAACTATTTAATAAGTATAAAAAAAAATCAAAATAATAACCTAACTTAGCTAAAACAATTTTTAATTTTTTTTTATTCTACCTGTATCAAAGAAAATTAATTGACCTGTATATTGTCCCACTGCTGGGCAAAAGCCTCCTCAATAGCTGTTCTTTGTCCGTTGCCTTCTCCGACCAATCTCCCGTAAATGCATCTAGGTCGTCACGCCGGCGCTTCCTAGGCCCTCGGCGACGACACCCGGCTTCTGGCACCCAATGCGCGACGACTCTGGCCCACCTGTCCCGATGCATCGGTACATGGCCCGTCGAATCACTTCAGTCTAGCAGAATTATTGGCCGCATCGGCGACTACATAATCAGCCTATAATGTTCCCACTGCTGGGACACAGGCCTCCTTTCAGTGAGAGGGGATGGGGCGTAATCCACCACGCGGGCCCTGTGCGGGTTAGCAAATGTCACATGTCTTCGAATTTTTGGTTCTAGGACATGCCGGTTACCTCACGATGTTTTCCTTCACCGTTTTGAGAGAAGTGATGATGGAATAATTTACATAAAGTAATGCGCCTGTCTGGGTTCGAACCTAGGACCTACAACTCGTAAGTCGTAGCTGTTACCACTTGGCCACAACGAGTCTTCATTAGCGATTAGCAAACCAAAAGAAATACTGGTTTCATGATTGTCGATATTCTAGATGGGTAGTTACGGAACACGTGCGAAAGTAGTGGCTTGCATCTGACCTCGAAAATAATTTATTCCAATCATAACATACTGTAGGCATGCATTTTTGTTAGTCAATTGGCAATAGACGCAATGATAGAAGTCAATTGGCGTAATAGGATCAAATGGTCCATCTACAGATGTGAGTATCTTGCGGTGCGTACTGTATTGATTAAAACTCAGTATCTCTTCGTATTCTTTCTCTGAAACTAGGTCCAGACAGTCGTTACGAAAATACTGTGATGGATAACTTAGTTTTTGTTGTGGTGTTTTTGTACTGTTTCGCATTTTCAAACCAAGGTTTAGTCTTGCAAAAAGGGGTAGAGGATCTAATTAACTTTTATGAAGTTGATACTATAAAGGAGTCTGACGAACGTCCTATCATAGATTATCAGAAGAACAGTGACGATAAAACTAAAACTGAGCTTGTATACATTATACTTGTTCCAAAAGAAAGTCAAGATTACAAAGTTTTGCTAGATAACAGCGAAAACTACAGTAAATACGTCGTAATCAAAACAAAACCAAAATTACTTGACCGCAATTCGTATTCTTTGGTTCCACGTGTGGATAAATCTAAACAAATGGTAATGTGGCTCAATATGTACTGTGAATTGCATCCGGATTGTGACAAGAATAAGTTAAATGAAGAACTGATGAAGGTACGCCCTTATTTAGAGTTTTAAAGTACAGTGAGCGAATTAGGTACTTAACAAAATAGTGATGTAATAAACGTTCCAGACAAGGAAAAATACATTGTTAATAATAAGCAGACTGTTGTAGAGCGTTACTTTATCCACTTGATGCATAAGTCTTGAAGAGTGCATGTTATAGTAACATTATAAGAAGAATCCTGTCATTTGGGTTGTACCTAAGTAGATGAGCCCAGGCGTTTAAGCTTAGAATTGGCCCACATTTAGATGAATTGAAGATTTGAATAAGATCAGTTCATATTTGTCACTGGTGGACAGTGCGTGTTACATCGTTTATATGTTGACCCTTAAATATAACCAGAGTTGACTATAGTGAGTTAATTTACAGATAGAGATTAGGGATTTGGTGTGTTTAACTTTAAAGATAAATTCCTAAGAGCGATGTGCTACATTCTTAAATATGATTGATTTTATAATGAGTTAATGTGTTCGGAAATATGTAAAGTAAAATAAACACATAGTTCAATAGAGATAAATTAACACCATGTTGGCGAATGTTATCGTATTTGTGTAGCGGCCTGGTAATTGTTGACTGATAAACGCACAGCGGGCAGCGATATGTTTTAGTATTGTAAAATGACTTCTGTGTCGACACGCTTAATTGTGTTTAGTTTATTAATCAGCTTCCTAGCTTGTGTCGCAAGCACTTCTTTCTCCGGACAGTACATATTAGACATATTCGGGAACCCGATTCAAGATCTCAAGAATACGTTTATAAAACCAGAGGAAACTCCCAAATCCAGTTTTGTACGAGAAGATTTTTCTGATAATAAAGCTGCAGACAATGCTAAGCCTAAAATGATAGACGTGCCAAGTAACATTGAGAGGTGTGCTGCTGGCGAAACTAAGGACGTGAATGGAGTGTGCAGACAACCATGGTGAGCTGTCGCACCAACTATAAATACCTATAGTTGCGACGTAGTGTGCTCAATGCACTACAATAAAATGGACGCGAAATGTGTGTTGTTTCTAATACTGATGGTTCAGTGTATGTGTTGTCGTGCTGAAGCAGGAGTTGTTTTTAATTTCCACGAAAAACTTCGAATGGCGACCTCGACTCCGGTTGTGGAATTGACGCAACATAGTCAAATCATACGAGTACCGGTGTTGGAATGCCCCTTGGGACAGAGACGAGATCAGCTAGGAAACTGCAGGCAGAGACTTTAGAGGTACTGGTTTTAATTATTATGACGACGCTATCAGTCACTAAATTGACAAGTTTCTAGTAACTGTTGTTAGTTTATCAATTGTAAATAATATATACATCAGTCATAATGTGTACGACGCAATGACCTGTGACATTTATTATCCATACCCATTTACTTGGATATAAAAATAATAATTAGGTATATTAAGTATTTCGAAAAATTACCCGGAATAACAAACAGGAATGAAATAGTCCTTATTAATTTTCTATATATACATGTAGGTACCAAGTTGAAAAATATTATTAACCTAGAATAAAAAAAAAACGACAATTTAACATAAACATTTTTTTTTCAGATGGTGCTATTGCTAGATGACATTGATAATGAATAACCATTACCAACAGGAAAATATCTAATATTTAAGGAGTATAATTTGACGTATTAACTCATAGGTAATTAATCAGTTCTCGGAATATGTTGTAAGATAATTTTTCAAAGGTCAATCGAGTTATCTTATAAACCGAAGTCATTCTCGAGACTTCAGTCAAGAGAAAATTATCTGCCAAGACGTGTCACGAACATAATAATTTCACAAAATGAAATTAACTATTTCCATTTTATTTTGTGTTATTTTGACTCTACAATATAATGGCGCTGATGGGGAACTCAACTTATTTGGACGCATCCATGAATCTGTACATGGATCTGTACATAAAGTGAGAGAAGATGTGCATAACCTATTGCATCAAAATGAGAAAAAACAACAGGAAAACAGTGATGCGTCCTCGAATATTCACTTTCGAGAAGAATCGGAAGAAGACTTTGCTGCCGCTGCAGCTGCTAGGAAACCAGTACAAGTGACTGCTGCCCCTGCTGCCAGTACGACCACACTTGCACCGACTACACTTGCACCGACTACGACTACGACTACTGCTAAGAACGGAACAGATGACAACGGCCGGGAAAACTTTTCGGGCGGATGTGTCGCGGGCTACATGCGAACCCCTGACGGAAGATGCAAACCCACCTTTTGACTGTAATACTTACTAACTATCTAGGTAACGTATCATCGTGTACCTAGATTTTTTATTTCTCGTAAACTTTTTTCGTACAGTCAGTAATTTGGTGCTCTATTTTATGTGTGTGTAATAATTATTGTTTTTTTACCACATTTAACAATGTAAGTGTTTAAATATCCATTGTTAATAATAATTGTTTATTTTTTGTTTAAATAGGAATGTTATACGTGAAAAAAAATATTTAGAAAGTTTTTATACATTTAATCATTAAATTTCTGCATAAAAAATGAGATAATTGAAATAAAATTAAACTTATTACATAATAAAAGTGTTTAAACCCTTATTTAACTTCCTGTGTCAACTTCACTGAAATTGGAAACATTTTAAGCCAGTTCTACAAGTTGTAAAATATTAGCAAATTAATTTTAGAATAAAATAAAGTGTTATTGGCGATTTTCTTCGACACACGTCACACAAAGGGGATTTTATATTTATCATAAGTCATTGTGTTTTGTTGATTGCCGTGATAAGTTATTGTTTATAATGGATAAGCCACGTTCTCCGTTGAAAATCCACGTTTGAATGACATTCTATTATTTCTTGAAATGTTAATAATAATAATGAAAAAATATTTTATACACAAAATAATTTAAGCAAGCATTTCAGTCTTAAAATTAAGAAATGTTCGACCTTAAGCCTAAGAATAGTATTACATAATGAATTAATTGTTTAATTGTACCAGTCTAATTTGAATATAATAATTTCCTTAAGAATTAAAACAACTTCTGTCCAAATATTGAAAATAGCAGAAAGTAAAACTTCCTTGAGAAGTTCTATTAATTTTGGTTTTCGAAATTCTTTAAGTGGTTTAATCTTTGTTACTGGGACCACATAGAAAATGGTAGTCGAACTCATAACTGGTTAGTCACCCTAAAGTTGAATGTCACTTGTACCTCTTAAAACAACGAGGTCTATTTGTCTATGCCACAGTTAGATAGTTTCAAACTTAGTGAAGTTTCACTTTGTGAAAATTAAAAAAGCAACTGGGAGCTCGACTACAACCCTCATAGTTATTTTACCTCTGATTTGGCGTCACTGTCCAAATCACAGTGATATTTATTCTCATTCTGTTAAGGTTGCTGTTGGGTTGCGGCCACTGACAATTCTGTCGATACCATAGTGATCTTTATTCTCGTTACAATAAGGTTGCTGTTAGGTTGCTGCTGCCAGAGGTAAGATAACGGTGGATGAATTGTATAGGTACTACTATTACTGGATTAAAATTACTCTTCAGGAGTAACAGCTACTGCTTGAAATATTGGGTAAGGTTGAACTGAAGCCTTTGTTGGTGGTTGTTTACTTGTGTTCTGGTAACGATCACCAAAATATTCTTGTAGAGCAGCAGCCAGTTGCTGCTTGTTTATGTCACTTTCTTTCTCATTCTTGTCACCTTCAGGCATGGCGGTATTACCTTCGTAATTAGGTTGTTCATTTTCTTGTGGCCATTTGTTGTTTGGTGGCCCTCTATTGCCGGGAGGGCCTCTGTTGTTTGGTGGGCCTCGGTTGGCTGGCGGTCCCCTGTTGTCTGGCGGTCCCCTGTTGTCTGGCGGACCTCTGTTATTTGGGGGCCCTCTATTGTTGGGAGGGCCTCTGTTCGCAGGTGGGCCTCTATTTTTTTGCTGTCCCCAGCCTTGAGGGGATCGTTTGTCTATAAATAATACAAACACATACGTTAATTTCATTTTATTAGGTACCTTTTCTTCCCACTTAACTTACTATAATATATATTTTTTATAGATGATGATGTTTTAACTCATAGTGGAACGAACTTCTACATTTTACCTAACGATGAGTTAAAACTGCAAAAAATATTGTTTATTCAAACAACCTTTTTACAGTCGGGTAAAAAAACTCTTCTATAAGGTTGTATACTCTCTGAGATGTTTTTATTAATAAAAATAGAGCTGGGTACTTTAGCTTTGTCATGATCTTTAATAACTTTAAGTAAGTATAGGTTTAATTAAGTTAACGTCATAATACATAAGATTTACGTAGTTAAGGCCTTTAATTTATATTTTATTCTGAGTTGAATAACCTTGAGTGGGAAATACAATAGAAGGCAGTAGTAATAAAACAAATATGAAATGTATAACATGAAATATTTTATTAAGTATTTTAGGACCAGAGTGATAATTAATGAGATACATTTGTTTGTCATTTGTGTTACTGTATCTTCTAATATTATGAACATTAAAAATCTAGTGCTTTAAAATCAATTTTCTGGCGTAACAGCAGCGGCCTGAAATATAAACGGAGACAAAGGACGAGCTGTTGTTACGGTTACATCCCTTTTCATAGCTTCTACTACCTTTGGTTCATCATCATTGAATCTAACATCAAGCTGGTACTGTTCATCTGTTCCAGCTTCAGTAGTTGAAGATGCCCGAGTAGTATCAATCAATTTAACCGGATTTTCGTCATTCTGGGAGTATTCATTGTTTTTATTGCCTTGGTTGTAAGATTGTTCCCAATCAGGAGGTGGTCTTCGATCATTAGGAGGGGGTGGTGGTCGTCGATCGTAAGGGGGTCTATCATGGGGCGGAGGAGGTCTGTCATCATAACGGTCTGGTGGTCCGCCATGGTGTGGAGGTGGTCTGTAATCATAATGGTTTGGTGGCCCACGATGGTGTGGAGGAGGTCTATCATCATAACGATCTGGTGGTCCATGATGGTGTGGAGGTGGTCTATCATCAAAACGGCCCGGTGGACCACCGTGGTGGTGGTGAGGTGGTTCGTCATGTCGTGGTGGTGGTCCCCCATGACGTGGCGGTGGCCCACCTCTATGCGGCGGTGGTGGCGGTCTGTCATGCCGTGCTTGTCTATCATCATCGAATCTTTTAGATCTATCGTCGTAAGATGAACGTGGAGGTGGAGGAGGTCTTTTATAATATCTATCATAATAATTTGATCTGTAATCATCTGGTGGTGGTGGCGGCGGGGAATGGTGGTGATGTGGTGGAGGAGGATAGCGGTCTGGAGGCGGAGGGGGTGGATGGTGGTGTGGAGGGGGTGGATGGTGGTGTGGAGGTGGAGGGGGTGGATGGTGGTGTGGAGGTGGAGGGGGTGGATGGTGGTGTGGAGGGGGTGGATAGTGGTGTGGAGGCGGAGGTGGTGGTTCTCCGTCATCTGGCGGCGGTTGCCTATCTGAGTATCCCCCGTACTGCTCACTATCATAGTTATAATACTGATTGTTAGAAGCCTGAGCCTTTTTATAATCAGGTAAGTCATTAAGAGGAACGAAAGAATCGCCAGTACTCTTCAATTTGTAAACAGCGTAGTTTGAATTCTGAGACACTAATTCCAAATTGGACTCAGATTGTTGTTGATAATTTTGCCCAGCATTCGTGACGGCATTGACAGGTGCTAGACGAGGAGACTCTTTGCTTTGCAAATCTGTTAATTTTGTTGAGTCTATTGATGCAGCATCGAAGTAGACAATGTCAACTGTTCCCGAACTTTGACGTCTTGTTCTTGAAGCACCATTTAGCTTGTCAATCACATCTTGACGCGTTGACTGCTTTTCTGATAAAAAAAAATAAGTGTGTCAAAGAGTGTCACTTGCAATTAATGCTTTTATTATCACTAGTTATTGTTTAGTTAAGTAGTTAGTAACGGGGATTTAAAGAGATTGTGAAATTGTAGGTAATTTTTAGGAAATCCAATAACGTTGATGATATTTTACATTCATTTAGAAAACCACTTGATAAGAGTGTACGATGGTACAGGAGCCAACACATCAATCTATCGCTAAAGCATTTAGGTTCGAGGTTGGTTGTAAAAATTTGTCAGTTTCGGGTAGCTTGATGTGGTGGCGTCTGTACATTTATAAAATAAATTATGTTATGATCAAGTCACATCCCTTAACCAGCTGAATGCCGTAATTACAGAAACAATTAAAAAGCCATTGTGTCTCGCGTGGATTCACGTTCGAATACGAAGGGTTAAAGGCCCCCGCAGACAGGCACGACGTGACAGTGCGACGCGACTCTAGCAGAACACTTCATGGAAATTATTCTACCAGAATCGCGTCGCAACTTCGCGTCGCGCCAGTCTGCGGGAGACCCTTAACCAAAACGTATTCTTAAAAGGGTAACTATAGGTAAAAACTTACTCATTCAATATGATGTCGTTTATCAACTTGCAAAATATTATTTGTTTTAATATTGAAATAATCGCTTGCAAAAAACTAAAAGCGTCAACGTCCTAGCTGTGTGATTTGACAGTAGTTGACCTCAATATGACTTTTATTCGTGTGCAGCGGTATATATTTTAGTTATGTTGATACTACTATTGGTGTAGGTATATGTATCTAACTGTTGATAATTGTTTTCAACATAATACCTACTCAGGTTATCAATCTCATCTGAACATGAGGTACTAATCACTTTGGTATCACTTTTGTAATTTAAGTATATGTAATTTTTTGCACCTAAAAGTCGATGGAATTCGCGTGTTTTAAAAACCTATTCTATTTCCACATTATTAAAAAAAAACATCGTATAAAACTTTACTGCTCAAGTGTCACATCATACTTAATATTACTTATTATTAGATAGACATACCTTCATACTGCAGCAAGCATTAAGTAGTATAATACTACTTAATGCTTGCTGCAGTATAAAGGTATGTCTATCTAATAATAAGTATGATGTAGTAGTATACATACATAGTTTTTTTGTCTTCAATAATAGTTATGTTAAAGGACAAGGTCCATAATGTACCCAGCAACAACTTTTGCGCATAATTTTATTATTTATTCTTATGATATTCAATCATAACATACAGTGAATAGGTTTTAACACACAATGTTAATCAAACACTCACTCACTCCTTCAAGATACAGGATTTTCCTAGTTTAAAGGGCAGGGGCCTTCTCATCTGTAATAGCTACTTACTACTATACTATACATTTAAAACTATAGGACAACTTCAGCGTGGTTCAAACACCTCGACTTAAGAACAAATTTGGTATATTATACTAACCTCTAGAATTCTCGAATCCGGGTGCACAAAAAACGATCGTAACAGCACATAAAACAAAGACAAAACACTTCAACATTTTGGAAATATTATTTAAATAATGTTTATTCTTTACACTGCTTGTTGAACGTCCATCTTCAATGTATTTAGTGGAAAATGAGTATGTTGGTAAATCTAGAAACCGGTTTGAGAACCAGCTGTTATGGGCAATACAGGATCTAGTAGGTATGTACCTATCTACAGGTACGTCATCAGCGAGCTCGCAAAAAACAGGTAAGATATAAATGTTCTAAGATACCACAGCTTGTGAATTTAATAGATCCATTGCTCCTAAGGTTGTCAAAGTATCGTATACAGTTTTATTTTAATGTTGACGTTTAATAGACAAGCTGGTGCCAATATCTTGGGGAGAGGTATGTCTGGAGGTGAAGTGTAGGGTAATGTTTTCTTTTAACTCTAAACATTTCAAAGTCGCTGTTATTTAATGAAATGCGTGCCTTTTATAGGAATTATTTATTACTGAGAAAAATATTCTATTGCAATATTTTTTCGTGGAAAAAAATGCGTTCAACCCTATATATATTTTTTATCTCAAGCCTTTTTTTTCTTCAACTTTTAAAACAGCAAAGCTGTGCAATCCGCTATAATTATTCAAGTAATATTCCATAACAGATAAATTGTGGGAATATCAATTAAATGAAATATTATACAAATATTTTAATTGAATTCATTTGTTTTTCTTACTAATGAATCCAATTAAAATACAGACACATATGACAGCTGTACTGCTGGGGAGGTTGTTGCGCCACTTCTTCTTCCCAGCTAAAGCACTAGGAAGTGGTGGAGGGCGGGCGTTTTGGGGGACAGTTTTATGTAATTTTGACGTTCGAAACGTGCTGATTCTCAGCCTAATTTGAATAAATGACTTTTAATTTGATTGATTTGAATGTCAGCTGATGTTATTTGATGCTTATAAATATACAGGTGGACTTGAAAAAATAAAAACGAAAGAAAAAAAGAAAGAAAGTAAATGATAAAAAGATATGACAATAAATTATTTATTATTTAATTACTAACCCAACCACTAACCTGGGAAGAGAGACGTAAGATCTTTAAATACGAATCATTTTATATAATCTACATAGTTTAGATCCTAGTTTTTCCAAATCTCGTTTATTCACAAAATGCCCCAGCAGCGCACTAGACCACATAAACCCACCTACCCCACTTCTAATGCTGTTTACTCCACAAATACCACTACACCGTCAGCAACCATTAGTCCACAGAATCAAAATCAATGCTGCCAGTATAAAGTGAAATGTAAAAGCCACTTACCTAATACTGAAAGCGGCGACAATCTCATTCCGGCGACAAATTGAGAACACCTTCCGTAGCCGGGACTCCGGGAGCCGCAGGCCGCATTCGCTGGTAAATAGCTATTTATTGTGGCAGACACCGAGACACCTGTCCTGCGTACGGTGGAGTCGCACTAAATGGAATATTAGGACTCTATTTAATAGATGGGAATTATTCATTCATTTATTTATTTATAGGAGTACCTACAGCTGTAACAAACGGATAACAATTGTATATTCGATATAGAGTCAATTACAGGTTTTAGTTCGTTGGTAGGCTTGGTTGCAGAAGGATCTAAATAAATAAATACAGGGTGTTAAGGACATCGACGCGCAAACTGTAACCATGAATTCAGAACCGGATTCTACAACCACAAGCATTGAAATGTTTCATTTCCAGATGGGTGTTGTGCCTTGTGGGCAACTGCCAGTTCATCACGTAGCCGTTTTGTAAAACAGCTAGCAGGTATGTAAAACAGCGGATTAGACAATCCTTCTGCGACGTATATATGCTAGTTGCACGGTAACCTTCGTTTGCGCGATGCAGGATTTTGCGTGAAGTCAGCGTGTTACGTAGTTCGCATGTGGCGTTGTAGATACCGCCACAGTCTCAGGCATAAAGTTGTGAAACTTATCTTCATAATCATTTCTGATACCTACCTAGTACAGTTCAGTGATAAGCATTACCTTTACTCAAGATTCAAAAGCGATTTTCTCCAAAATTTTTAATAAATATTCTGTGGTGTTCTGAACATAGTATTATCAAAATCATACTATTATGAAATAGGTCTTTTTTCAAAGGTGCAGATTTTTATTTCAAGAGAAAACGCTTTTGAATTTTGTGTATCTATATGGTATTTATGCTCGCGACTGTACCTGTTTCCATCACTCGTATTTATCGCTTATCTAAATCCTAGCAAACATTTAAGTTTATTCGAATACTGTCCGCTTTTCCCCTGTTTCCTCTAACACGGGCGACCAAAACCCCGTTCTAAACCTCACTGTCGCCTACCCTTGACACTGTAATAGCCTCCGCATTTATACTGAGTTCGCCCAGTACTACAGACAGACACTCCGATATAATTTAATGCATAGTTTCTGCTTTTTGGACGAAATAATTGTTTAAAAATATTGTATGAACTGGTTATAAAAGTTTGTTTCTTATCTTATTATGATTAGCTTTTTATTTTGAAGTGTTAGCTAGAACTAAAATATAGGTATTCGTTGCATATACAATTTTTAAATAACCGCCAAAAACTTTCACCGCAGAATGATGTACTGAATCCATGGTAGCAGGTAGGTTTAAAACCAATTACAAAAATTAAAGACATAGTTTGTACGAGTGTATACACATAAAAGAAAAAATATAAAAACATCAAGTTCAGGCAAAAAGTTAACAACACTTTCATATCCCTCTCACAGTACTTTTGACATGCCGATAAAATCTTCGTCCATTCGTCCGCAAACAGATCATTTGTTGGATTAGAGTCTAAGAGGTCATGGTAAGCGACACGAAGACGAAGAAGATTAAGTGCGGCCGGATTACGTGGTATTGGGGACTCAGCACGCGCAACGGTGCGACATGGAGGCACAGCAAACCGCCTGTGCTTTCTGCCGCGGCAGTAATTGTCTGGGAGAAAGAGGCGACCCAGCACAGCATGCAGGTCAGGCGCGTCAATAGTGCCACGGAGCGTCTTACAGGCAAGTGAGCTGGTCTTTTGCTTGCCTTACCTCTAACGGGAATACTCTAGATAGTATACTTTTTGTTATATTTCATCATTTAAATACCTATGAAACTAGCACTCAGCACCTGTCAGTCAAATAGGCATAGGTCTGTTTATAGACGTCTTAAGTTGGTTCTTTCTAATAAACAACTTTAATTTTGGGATAATCAAGAAAAGATTTTCGATTTCAGAGGCTCGTGTCTGGATCTAGGTATTCACGAAGTGGAATTCAAAGACAGTAATTCATTTTTTTAAAGACATAAATCATACTGCCTAGCGTTTTCCAAACTAAGCTTGGGTCGGCTTCCAGTCTAACCGGATGCAAGAGAATACCAGTATTAGTTAGTTAGTAAATATTTGCTCAGTTCACTTATACATATTGTATATTAATAATATAATAATAATATTGTGCCGGAGTCATTCGTTTGACTATTCGGAACGCCAGCGCCATCTGGTGGCGCTAGACAGAGTCTTGTGGGGGTGAAGTGGAGCCGGTTCTAGAGGAGCTACAGCTACAAGCGATGTGGAGCAGAGCTCTCTTGATCATCTGACATCAAACGGACACCATATGCTCAGAAACGGTCTCGCGTTCCGTATCGTTGAGTTGTGTACCTACAGTGTGTGATTCGCTAGTGTGACTAACTTGTTCGTAAATTATAATCTGATTTGAACTGCAAACCGTTTTTCTACTGCGCTATAAGCAACACTACTCATAGTACGCCCACAGTAATTAAAATATGGCTCATGATAACGAGACAGACGTACCTTCTCCGATAGATATACACTTTTAAAATTTCTATTTTTTCTAAACTATAGAAGTTAGAGATTTAAAATAAAAAAAAAAACGTTTTATAGAAAATTTTATCAGCTTTCTTTGAAACTAGTAAACCATACATTAGTAACATTTTTAACTAAAAAAACATTTTTACCTTAGCGTCAAAAAACTCAATTTACATTTATCAGTATGTTTTACATGTTTTTAATTTTTAATAACTGGTATTGCCTCCTCGGGCTTTGACTACAGCTTCGAGCCAGTTTGGCATACTGAACACGAGGTTTCGGAGCCGATGTTGGGAAATATTCTCCCATTCTTCAATCAGGGCTTTAGTGCCCTGACGGTGGCAGGTGGTGGTCTGCGGCTTCTGACTAGCGTCCCTGGCTCGTCCCAGGCGTGCTTAATCGGGTTGAGATCAAGACTTCTTCATTAAGCTGATACCAACCTCCTGAATATACTCTTGCACGACCTGAGCTGTGTGGCCGGGCATTATCATGTATCAGCATTGATCCATCACCCATATTTGCAAAATACGGCCCTGCATACTCGTTGAGAATTTCTTGGGCATTATCTTTCCCCAGTCAGAGTGCCATTTTCTATGGCCACTAACTCTGTGCGACCTTCTGAAGATATGCCAGCCCATAGATGTACACTGCCTCCACCGTTCTGGACTCTTTCTGAGACACAGTCTTGAAGTATCGCTCACCAGGCCGCCTATAGACACTTCGTCTTCCATCAGAAGTGTAAAGTGAGAATCGAGACTCATCTGTGAACAAAATTCTTGACCACTCTTCTTCATCCCACTGTATGTGTTCACAGGCGTATCGCAGTCTCGCTACTCGATGCTCTCTCTCCAGTTTAGGGGCACTCACTGCCGATCGATTCTGTAAAAATCTCACCGTGAAAAGTTAGGTGAAGTGAGCTTGTTAGGTTAGTTAGGTCAATAGAGTCAATCCCTAGCATTAGTTAGAATGACAGCTCACTCCACGCTCACCTCACCTAAGTTTTCACGATGAGATGGTTACAGAATCGCACTGTAGGTTGGGGTTTCAGATTTGCTTCAGCAAGTCTTCTTCTCACTATACTGTCACTAATGTAGTCCCTTCGGGTCCGAAGAAGCGGTTGCTGGACTTCAACTGCATTAAGGTGGTGATTTCTCAACACAGTGGAAACAATATAACGGTCTTCTCGGGCACTAGTATACCTGGGTCTGCCATTACAAGGTCTCCTCAGATGGTTTCCAGTCTCTTCGTACCTTCGCTTCACCTTCTGGACCGTTCGTAACGTCACACCCACCATTCTTGCAGTACGACGCATATTGATGCCTAGTTCCAGAAAAGTCATGATCGTAGCACATTCTTCAGGTGAAAGGCCAAATATGAAAGGCATGATATTATGACGAAACTAAATTCAATTTTCCCCAAGAAACAGTATTATTATTAAAAAGAGATAATTTGACTTTTAGGCATTTGATTGACATAGCAAATGAATTTAATAATTACTTTATTGGCACAATTGAAAATAATATTCATACCGATACCACCAATAATAATAATTGAAAAAATCTGACATCTTATTCATTATTTATGCAACCAGTTACATACATTGACATAATAAAAATAATTAATGACTTAAAAAACACTAACACTGTCGGCTATGACGGCGTATCTACAAAAGTTATTAAATATGACAAGGAAATAATTGCACCGCCACTAGCGCACATTATTAATAACTGCATTACCGAGGTACCATTTCCAAATTACCTAAAAAAAGTTGTTATAAAACCACTTTTCAAGTGGAATGATAAAACAGATGTAAAAAATTACAGACCAATTGCCAAAATTCCGATATTTTCAAAAATAATAGAGAAAGTAATATACATATAATGCTGTGTATAATTACTTTGAAAAAAATAAACTATTCTGCACTGAACAAAAAGGGTTTCGAAAGAACACTTCAGTCAATATGGCATTTTTTACTTAATATCTAATAATAGGGGTTAAAGTATGAAATTGCCGTTTTATTGTAATAGGTACTTCGAATTGACATAGAACCTTCATGGTTTGAGATTTTTAAGTGCAACTTTTTCACATGGTACTTATGAAGTTCTTCTTTTAAAAAATGGGCAACATTCGATTATAGACTTTCATTTGTTTTTTTTATTCAGCGTAGACAAGAAAGATGGATACTTCGAAAATTCGAGTTATTTTTGAATACGAGTTCCGACGCGGAACTAACGCGGCAGAAACAGCTCGCCATATCAATGTTGCGTTTGGAGAGGGGACTGCTAATGAACGCACCGTGAGATTTTGGTTTAAAGGCTTTCGTGATGGAAAAGCAAAGCTTACCAATAAAAAGGTAATGGTAACTGTTTGGTGGTCTCAGCATGGTGTTATTCACTATAGCTTTCTCCGATCTAGTCAAACAATAACGGCAGATGTCTACTGTGCCAAACTCCGAACAATGGTAGCAAAACTAGCAGTGAAACAGCCCCGACTCATGAATTGAATCGAATATCTATATTTACCATATTTGTATGTCTTATGACAAAACATAGTGTACTATTTTATTGTATGACCTATTGTATACCTAAGTTTTACAAATAAACTTTATTATTTATGATAAATTAAATTATGTGCTGTTGTTTAACTCAGCTTTTGTAACAAGACTCATCGATAAAGAAAAAAATTGAAAACAAAAACAGAAACAAAAGAATGAATGGTATAATTGTAACTCGAAAAGGATTTTTGTTTTTAAAGCTTTTGTCAGCCATTTCTTAAAAGAAGGTTCTCGACTATGAAGTTTTTATATACAAAATTAAACTCTTTTTCGAGTCCTTTTTATTTCGAAAGTATATCTTGTATACTTAAAAAGTTATTCCAATTTTAAAAGTGTGATACTTAGTTTTGCAGGCCAGTGTATATTTTTATGTTACTCTTTAGTATGCTGTCAATCTCAATCCAAGGGATACTAATAAAACATAAAACCTACGGAGGTACAGCATCATACTGGTTTGCAAAACCGTCACATACTCATTTTCTTCAGATGAGTCGTAATTCACAGGGAAGATGAGCACCTATTTTTTTTGTGTTCTTATCTTATTTCTTTTACTTGTTTTGTCAATACGGTTAAAACGTGTATGCAAAATTAAAAAAATGAACAACGCAGAATTATCGATAATTAAGAGGCTCCTTACTGAAATAATATAATAATATTCAAAGCGATTAAGTCCGACTAACCACTTCTGGAAACTCCGTAATGCCAACTCGCGGAAGTATTACTGGCAAAGTACCGCGAGTTACAACCTTCTAAATAATTCTAACTCAGCGGACAGTTTCGGAACTGACAGCTAATTTAGTGCCTTTGCGATCAGAAGAGCTTGCTTTGACTCTGTGTTAAATTTGCAACAATCCGAAATCAGGCGGAAAACTATCGAAGCTCAGAGCGCTCAGAGCAAATGAACGGGAAGTTTCCGACAGCAGGCGAAGAGTCCCGACGTCTTCGTTCGGCTGTTGCAAGTTCTAATAGTTGGCCTTCGCTTGGCAAAATAAATGAAGGTGCAACTCGTTAAGCGATATAAGTTAGCGACGGCAAACTCGTTTGATACAATTATAAACTGAATCATGATATGAGAACAAAGAGTTACTTTTTCCAGTTTATTTGACAGGAGAAGTTGAGCTGAAATTATATACGATATGCTACCCATCAATGCTTTGCGGGGATGTATTTTACTATACCCTGTCCAATAGGTAAACCATTTTTTTGACAGATGGAACTAGTGATTGCAGCAACACATTGATTGATACACGTACGGTATTATAATGTCTGAAAGAAGCCACAAATTAGATAGTTGAATAAGATAAGGCAGTTTATATATTTATTTTATTATTCATTTTAAAGTTAACTTTTACGTAATCTGGAATATGTACGTACTAAGATAGTAGTCAAAATACGGTTTAACTAATGGACAGGGTATAATGTGGGAACATGACAAAACATTGAGATTTCTGTGCTATAGCACAAATATAAACTTTCCGGAATAAATACTCTAAATTATTGTGAAAACCGCATTAAAATCCATTGTGTAGTTCAGAAGAACTAAACGGTCATACAGAGAAACACAAAAAGTGGCTTTGCTTTATATTATTTATAGAAATAATTAGACGTCTTCTTCTACTGAATAACAATAATAATAATCCCCTAGTAGAATCTACTAGAAGGTAATTTTTGTTGCCCATTAGAAAAAGAATCCGGAATCGACAAACCCAAAAATAACTACTGAGTTTCGACTCAGTAGTTATTTTTGGGTTTGTCGATTCCGGATTTTTAAGTTAAGTTTTGCACACGTGGTAAAAGTCGCATACGAAATACTTCGGTATTTCGTATGCGACTTTTACCACGTGTGCGATATGATGGGTTTTTTCCCCATGAATGGCAATAGCATCAGTCCCTGCAATAGTACCGGCACTAAACTTTGGTATGGTGATGCAATAATACTTTCTCATTTTATAGAAATAGGGATGACAATGATTTATGCCATAATAAACCTGATAAAAATATTTACAAACCCCACACCCATTACCTAAACAGAGTCTAAATTCAATTTACTCAGAACCAAGGATACCGCAAGGGCGCGTCATCGGCTCATCAGTCATCACGCATCAAAAGCGGATGGATACATCAAAGGTAAACAAAGCCGCGATATAAAGTTACGTTGCGGCGTTGTCACGGCGGACTAACACAAATAGCTCAATTAAACGAAGCCGATGTGTTCGGACATCGCTACAACAAATGGACGAGTCATCTGTCCACGTATCGGTACGGTGTCACGTTCTAAATTGGTTGCGTACCGTCATGTTTTTTGGCCATAGTTAAAATATATCGAATAGGAGCAATTCATTGTACTTATATTGCAGTCAGTGGTGCTTTTGTATTTTTCGTAGGCGTTACTCTGTACGTGCATGTGTTTAATTTTCTTGTTACTGCCATATTCATTTTTATTGTATTTAATTTTATGTTGCGACCGTTTTTCAGGACTCAGATCAATTCAGCAAAAGTTTTCGGTACAATATACCACCGAACATGTTAGCTAGCAAGACGCGAAAATACTTAGTTCGAGAAACTATAAACCGACTTATATCACTAATTAGACAAACAGCTTTCAGACGATAGTAGAATAATTTAAAGCTCATTTCGAGTGATTTAAATAGGAACTCTAATTGCGTCGCCACTCCAATTATAGAGATATTACTCGTTCAAATAATAGAGTAGCAAGTTAGTTGTAATATTATTAAAAGTTATACCTTTATAAATCTGCCAATAAGCTCTCGATTGTATTCCGAATAAGTGGGACTACAGAAAGTTTCCTCAGTTGCAGCACAGCCGCTGGCCTAATTGGCTAGAATTTTCGCTTAATATTTACAAGTTTTAAGCAAATGCAGTCGGAATGCATAGCCGTAGTTGGTTGTAAAACACTGGCTTTGGCTAGGTTTGCTTCGCAACTTTTAATAAGATTAAGTTTTAAATCGAATACTTACAGGCGTCGTATTTTAAGGTAACCCAATTAATGCTCTGAATACAGGTTCAAATTAAATTAGCTAGCGAAACTCTACAAACGTGATGGGTATCGATGTCTAAACATGAAAAAGGAAATTAATTTGATTGATTTCTTTTTAATATGTCTTCAAACGCAGTTTGTGTATTTACTTGAAATATCAATGTAAAAATCAGTTTTTTATGTGTAAACTTCACAGACGTGATTAGTATCGATATCTAAACACGATAAAACATATTTCTCAACTCAGACTTCAAGTAACAACACTACCAGCCGTCGTAAACCCCTAAAAAAACATCAAGTCGTTTTTATTTTCATTTTATCGTATTTAGATATCGTGGCTCATCACGTCTGCAGAGTTTCGCTAGCTAATTTTGTATGACCCAGTATTTATATTTGCACATTAGATGTGTTTTATGGTCACAATTAAGTTGTACTCAAATACATATTTCAAATTCATAAAGGTAAACATGTTAGAGCAACCGTGTATATTTTTAAGTATTTAGTCAGTACGAGCTTATCAAACAATTTGTCTATACACACTAAATAGTTGTGACATCAAAGGTTCAGAGGGAATAGCTAAAACCAAATAATGTTGTTTGTAAAGACATTAGCATGTAACGCAGTCACAAAGGTGTCAATCTCTTAGTATCAAAGTCTTCCCGGCGTTTTATGTTAAATAATTTAATCTCACCGCTGGCATGGAGCGCAACATGTTTTCGCGTAATTTAATCAATAATCTTTGTCTAACGTAACGAAATTTATTTCACAAAATGGGGCAGATAAAGTGTATTATTCGATTTCGTGAGCATAAGGGTGTAAGACATTCATAGAATTTTCAGTATCAATAAAAAAACAGTTGTCTTGAAGGGCTGGTGGAATGGGGGGGCTACATTGGAAAAACAATATCGCGTTCATGTCTCAGTCTATCAGGCAGAAGTCAATGGCGAGTTCCGTAAAAGTGTCACGTAATATGTAAATCGTTCAGGTCGCGATGTGGCCCGACTGTCAAACACATCCGCCGGGTCAAATACATCTTCTGCCGATTTTTTCTCAATGATGGCTTCACTTTCGAACTGATGAAGGGGAATTTATTACAAACATATTTTTATTTTTGTTACATTGTGTGTTTGTTTGGTACGTACTTGGTTCTTTTAACATAGATTCTTGTCCGTCTTTTCTGATTTCTTCACCATGTATTCCGCAATAAGCCTCATTAATGCATTTTTAGATGAAGCGTCCAATAAATAACTTACCTTAGGGATTATAAATATTAATAACGTAATAAATATAAATAATAATATTTTTTTTACAATATTACTAAATAAATAATGTATGTAATTACATTTAATTCTGTATTAATAATACAGTATAACTTGCTAACTACTTAACTAATAAAAAAATTCAGCACATTAAAAAAACCCGGCGTTCTTCCTTCTCTCTCCTACTTGATCTATGCTGTGCCCGACAGGGTCCATAATTGTGACTAATTTAATTATTTCCTACTAACTATGTATATACATTATGGTACGCAATAAAGAATTGAGAATAGATTAATGCATGATCACCTCACTACAGAAAATCTGCAGGCGCTTAAATTGAATCTATCATACAAATAATGAAACAATTGCTTTCTTTAATCCTGAAACTGACCATTAACATTACGCCAACATCGACTATAAAACATGAACACCATAAAACTTTCAGCAGCCTTCAGGAACAAGTTATCTGAGTGTAAACTATAAAACAAAGTGAATGACATTTGATTCCCTCGCACACCTCGTTAGTGCAGCTTAATGCGGCGCCGTAGCGTTGCTCGTTTTATTATGCTAACGGGCGAACGTTATAATATTTTGAGTATAGTGGAGTGACGTCACCGGTGGTGACATGCTGCATATTTAAACAAAGGCGTCGCGTCGCGAGATTCCAGCGAAATTGTTGCGCCATTAAGCGTCACTCTAGATAAAAGTGTTGCGACGAACGATCGCAACAACGTTTTAAATTCCGTGCCGAGTGTCCAAGTGTTATTCGACGATAATTAACGACGATCGTGCTAAGTTCTCACTAAAACAAATCAACGACGGCTAGGTAATCTGGAGTTGGACGTATTTGTTTTTATCTTCGTTTACTAAGAAATCGGTTAGTTCTGGGGTTATCTCGCAAATCCAGAAAAAGCGTTAAGTATAATAAGCCTATAATGTTCCCACTGCTGGGACACAGGCCTCCTCTCTGCGAGAGGGCCGTAATCTACCACGCGGCTCCAGTGCGGGTTGGGAGATGTCACATGATTTTGATTTTTTGGTTCTAGGACATGCTGGTTTTTTTCTCACGATGTTTTCCTTTATAGTTTTGAGAGCAGTGGTGATGAAATTATTTATACAAAGTAAAGCAAAAGTAAACATGTCTGGGTTCGACGACCAATTTTTCCAACTCATCAGTCGGGCCCGTTATCACTGGGCCACCACTGCATGCTCCTTCCATAAATAAGACAACTCTAGTAAATATGTTGCTTCTAGGCGAGCGTGCACCATCGCCGACCGCATCATCGCTTTATCATCTGGTAAGATTGTCGTCAAACTCACTATCGATCTTAAAAATAAAATACAGCAGATGCTGGTTATTCCGAAAAGGTATTCCAATTTAGTAAGCACAGTTCACCAATAGCTGAACCACATCGAAGCGTTTCAGTAAACTGTGCGAAGCAATGCTTGTTAGCACTAGGTCAATGAGGCGATCATTTGGTGTTTTCCTATAAATTCGGCTTTATGTTCGGCTGCCGGTGCATACGTGGTCGTGTACTTAATTAATGGGGCTCGTATTACAGCGTCTCTGCTCATACGAGCTTGGAGCTCTTACATAAAGCTGTATCATGTAATATTTTGCAGTATAGAAGCTAAGAGAGGTGTCATAATTTGCATAGTGTTCGAACTTGAAGTGAAAACTGGGTGAAGTGACTGTATGGAGAATACAGTACCCAGCAGTAATCTACTTCTTCTTAGCGTGTCGATGGCAAAAATAGCATGAAAAAATCAAAATATTTTTTTTAATTTGTTTAAGCCAAAATTCAGCAACGCGGGTTCCATTCGCTGACGCAGCCATTAGATCCTCACGTGTAATGGTGACAGGGGCATGCGGTGCAAGATGGGAGGTGAGCCATTGTCTGTGGAGAGACAACTCATCTTTTGAGACTAAAGAGGAATGAAGCTAGGAAGAGAGAGACACAGAGATGTTCTAAGATATGTATAAAACGATGACTTCTGCATGTTTGCAGTTTTGAGGATCTAGTTTTGTTGCGTGGGTCTCGTAAAGGTAGAGTAGGTTAAGATTATGGCAATAAGTTGATCACATGGCGAGGCGTGTCATGAGCCAAACTAGACCGCGTGATCTACTCCTTACTGGAATCTGAAATTACTCTGTTGTTCCCAAAACATGCACGTGAGTCAAAACTGTAAACAGTCGTAAATATTATTATTAGATAAATATGCTCAAATGGTTCTCCTAGAACGAAGACAGGTATCTGCTTACCTCCAATGACAAGACACGAACACATACAAACATATTATTCACTTAATCGGATACTCCCGCAGGAAGTTCTCAGTCTAGATGCAGCAACGCAATTCCATTTAGCTGCAGGGCGCTTCTCTTGCACGGAACTTAATTCTGAATGAACTTTGAATTGGAAAATAAATTCAGAACATGTTGCTTTGCTTTCATTATTATTGCAAGCCACGTGGACTATCGACGAATACCGTGGCGCCATGCAATCACTTAGAATAGACAAAAAAACGTTCATACGAATGCTTTTATCATCTAAATTTGTATTGTGTATGAATTTTTGGGACGACTTTGTTCGCAGAAATTCAATGTTTGTTAAACTTCTGCGAATTTGTGTGACGACGTAAATTCTTTTAGTGTCTTTGTGGTTTATTTTTATACTGCCGCGTTGGTCTCGTGGTCGTAAGCGCGATTGCTGAGCGTGGGGTGGTGGGCTCGATTCCCATAGCGGTCAGAGCATTATTGGGTTTTTCCATTAGGAATTTCTCAGTAACAGCCCGGAGTTTGGAAGTTCGCGGTGTGATACCCTCGTGACTAGTAAAATACGTTAAGCCGTTAGTCCTGCGTCTAATCTTTCTCTGGTCATGTCGAATTGCCGTCTCATCGGACTGTGAGAGTGAGGGAAGAGAGAGTGCTCCTATGTCTGAGTACACATTTGTGCACTATAATATTCCCACGTAGATGGCTAGTCTCCATTGAGATTGGCTGTCATGGCCGAAATTCGGTCTGGTGGACTATTATTTTTTTTTTTAGTTTCTTTTTGTATGCTAATTGTTCAAAAAGAAAATAATGTATGGGTATTTTGAGTTTTATGGAACTGTCACATTAATTCTGATAAAGACCTAAATACGAGGCCATCTATTGGATATTTGTAAGGTTCCAATAGCCCTAACAGAGCCATTAAGGTTGCATGCCAAAATAAAAAAGGATGAACACATAACACAAACATATCGAAGTATCGTGACTATCCCTGAATCCGTAATCCCGCTAAGGAGCCGTAAATAGCTGTTTGGTTAACGTATAAAAATTACAAGCTTCACCTATAGAATGGACGGCTTGGGATTATCACGGCGTCCACGCTCCCAGATTACCTCTGGCTACGGTTAACCGTGAGTTATGATAGCTTTACTTCGGTTCAATCTTGTTGGCGTCTATGAGAAAATACTGCAGGCCGACGCCGGGTGGGTGCTAAGATTGCGGATATTTAGCGGGCCTTTGGATACTTCGCGTGCCTTCGCGTGCCTCTTGCTCAGTCACGGGCCTCGTATTGTCTGTAAAGCTGAATTATTGTAATAGGATTATTGCTTATTTTTATTTATTTATGGACACTTAATTTAAAAAAATACTTAGATTTAGAAGAGCAAATGTAGAGGAGACATTCCGAATGAAATGAGTAGTACTCATTTCATTCGAAGTTTCTTTCAGCAGACCTGTGACAGAAGAGTTGAATTGAGATATGGACACATTTATATGTGTTCTTGGAAAGCGAAGTGTTTATTCTGTTAATTTCTTCATGATTTATGTCTTCGGTTTTATAGAAGAAACGTGGGTACAGTGGAACAATCTAATTAGTTTACATTTTATATTGTGTGGGTTAATTAGTTTACATAGTGCATACATCGGTGACTGTCATTATTATTGTGTGGGTAGGTATACAAAATATACACACGCGGTTAAAGATAAAATAAACGGGTACACAATGAAGGAATATGAGCCCATATTTAGTCTGATGTAACAAGGTTCCCATAGCTAAGTGGTGTAAGCGCCTGCAACAGCTACTGATGTAAGCTAGACGACATGAGTTCGATCCCAACTGAGGAATTTTGTTTTGCTGCTTTTTACTTTTTGTTTTTTGTTAAATTAATTGTGTGGTCAAAAAACACACTCAAGCAAAAAACTAGAAAGTTAATTAAATAAAACCAATAAAATCATTTTATTTTTTTATTAGGTAAACATTGGTATTGGTTGGAATGAGCGAGCTTATCGCTTGGATCATTAATAAATGGTCCGTATAGTTTCTTCCAATATGCCTTCTTTACAATGGTTGTTTTAAGGTTCAATTTGGTGTGGGCTGTATGTAGCAAAAAAAAAAAACTTGTGTGGCCGATACAATGATTTAATGCAAACCAGTTTTAAACATATTATATTCTTTAGCTATCTATACCTACTAGACATTTAAATGAGTAAAACACTGTTGTTTATCAGTTGTTTTGACAAAGACAACATTTTTCGTTGGTTAAGATGGACGTAAATAGTTTGTCAAGGTAGGTAGGTATGTGAATTGAAAAAAAGTAAAATTAGAGGTGAAGTGAATCAACATGTTACATAGTAAGAAATTATGACAACTTTTAACGGCATAACAATAACATCACTTCACCAGACTTTCAATAATACGAGTTGTTGTTTACAAATTTAAAGAGGATTACGGCGGTATACCTAAATAAAGCTAAGGTTTGTATTTGTTCACAATTGATAAATAATAAATGATTTTATTTTGTAAGTAGGTTTGTACAAACACTTTTACACGTCAATCATATTTTAAAACTAGACGAGGTCGGCGTTTCCTATCTGACTAGTCTGAGAAGAAAGGCCGAAACAAACTCAGAGGTCACAGTCTCTTTTAAAGTCCAGACATAATCTTGGTCAGATCATATGAAGACCATGTAGATTGATGTCTGAGATGGTTTTTTTTTGAAGAAAGAACCAAACAGTTGGAGAGGACCTGTCCAGTCAGTGCACGCATTTGTCAGAAATCGTGCAGCTCAACACAACACTTAAAGAGCTCGACGATTCGACGAACAACCAAGGAAAGGACATTTGGGTAGGCCACATTAATTACTCAAACTGCCAGCCCATGACAAAAACTAAGAGAATAAACAGAAAAATAATATAAATAAAATGACCCACATAGTCTTCACATTCACAATAATTAAAATAAAAGAATACTTTACAAAGTAAGCAAATGTCATAGTATATATCAAATTCATTAATGTCAACATGTATATAAAAAAAAACAACACCAACAAAACAAAAAAATAAAAACATTAAATATGTAAAAATTGGAAGCAGCTTAATCCCAAACGTTTTTGTCCTCGATATAACCCTTAACGGTATACAAGGCTTTTTGGCACAACTTACGTTTAATGAATGATTTGAATTTATTAAGGCTTAGATCTTGAACGGGGCTTGGAACTTTATTGTAGAAGCGTATACATTGGCATCTGAACGAGCCACCTATTTTCTTGAGCCTTGTTGTAGGTACAACAAATTTGTGTTTGTTCCTAGTATTTATATCATGGATATCACTGTATTTTTTAAACAATTTTATATTTTTATGGGCATATAAAAACTTTTCATAAAAATTGCTTAAAACATATGAACTTTATATTCATAAAAATAAGGTTCATAGTCGTCTACTAATAAAAATTTATTCGACTAATAATGTGTCGGCAAACCTTCGTTTTCTATCACCATATTGTTCTCCCAATCAAAACTGTAGTCGGTTTTGTCGGTGCGCAGTGGACAGCAAAGCGCTGATCTTAAGCGCTGGCTTGCTGCAACGTAAACCAGCTGAATGTAGGTGATTTCTCACAGTTGGTAAGCACACATTGTGTGCTGTTGCTGTTACGCGGGTGGACAAGAAAGGATCAACCTTGTGCCTTGCCACGATGTCGTGGTGTCGTGCCAATGAATTTACCTTTAGTTTTGGCTCACGTCGAAGATGTTGTACGTCTCCTGACTCCGCATATCGGAGGACCCATAACTGCATGGTTCTCCTCTGTGGATACAAAACAAAACAGTATTTAAAATACTTACCTAAAATGATAGGTATTATTATAACAAATAAATATATATACCTAGTATATTTATATACTGTGTATATAATAAGTGTGTGTGTGTATATAAATAATAAATAATATGTTTTATATACTAATAATAATAATAATAATTCTTTCGAAATAAGGTGCGCACCGTCAATGGCTGGGTCATGCCGGTTTTGATGTACTCTTTCAGCATACTCAAATGGACTCAGAATGAACTCCATGCCCTAGATAGAAGGGTCCGTACACTGCTGACCGCAAACCGGATGCATCACCCACGATCATCGGTGATGAGACTGTATATCCCGCGGAAGTGTGGGGGTCGAGGATTTTTAAATGCGAAGACCCTGCACAACCGCAAGGTGTGCAGTCTCAGGGAATATTTTTTAAAAGCCGAAGTGGCTATGCACCGTAATGTGGTCGCAATGGACAAGGGGCTCACCCCGCTCTCCATGGCGAAAGAGAACTGGCGCAAACCTGTAGTACTTATTACCGATGACCGCAAGAAGGTATGGCAAAGCAAGGAGCTTCAAGGGCGCTTCTATCGGGCTCTTCATGAGCCCGGTGTAGATTTCTTAGTGTCCGTATCCTGGCTGCGTTTCAGTGACCTCTTCGGGGAAACTGAAGGTTTTGTCTGTGCAATTATGGACGAAGTTATCTTGACGAATAACTACCGGAGACATATTATGAGGGACGGGACGGCTGACGTGTGTCGGGCATGCCACCGTCCGGGTGAGTCCATCACACATATTATCTCTGGTTGTTCTCGTCTGGCTAACAGCGAGTTCTTGCACAGGCATAACCAAGTAGCCAGGATTATTCACCAGCAACCTGCTTTGAAATATAAACTTGTCGACTCTGAGGTACCATATTACAAGTATGTGCCCGACCCAGTTCTCGAAAATGACCATGTCACGTTGTACTGGGATCGGTCTATCATCACTGACAGGACTGTTGTCGCCAACAAACCTGATATAGTGGTGATAGATCGATTAGTGCGTCGCGCAATGATTGTTGATGTTACCATTCCACATGACGGGAACCTCGTGAAAGGTGAGAAAGATAACAAATCAAATATCTTGACTTAGCACGCGAGGTTGTTGACATGTGGAAAATGAGCTCGACTGTCATTGTGCCGATTGTCGTATCGGCCAATGGGCTGATGGCCGAAAGCCTCGATCAACATCTATCGAGGCTCTCGTTAGGCGGTTGGATCAAGGGCCTGATTCAGAAGGCAGTACTCCTCGATACGGCTCGCATTGTGAGGAGGTTTCTATCTCTGGAGCCCTAACCACCGGTAGCTTGGACCCTGCTCCCGACACCGGTGGATCACTATTTTTTTATATTTTTAAATGTTTTTTTTTATTTATTCATACTAATATTTAAAAATGTAATAAAATAAGACGACTAAATAAATAAACGACATAGTAATAATACATTTTTATTTCAGAAAAATACATTTAAGGTACACAGAACAATTGTTATGTTGTTGTTGTTGTTGTTATTGTTTGTTGTTGTTGTTGTGTTGTTGTTTTATATACTTATTTATATATCTTATTAATATTACTTATATACAATACATGCGCATACAAGTTAAAATACTTATATGTTTTAAATATACACTGACATTAGTAAACATAATAATCTAATTTATTATTATCTATTTTTATTTACGTTATTCGAAGGCTTTTCTTTAATCTACCTAAAGGCCCGTGCCGTAATGAGACAAAAATGGGCTAGACCCAGTTAATTTTATCATAATCATCTGTGTTTTGAAATTTATTAACTTTAACAATAAACATAATATTTAGAAACTTTTAATACTAAATAAACTACAAAATAATTATTAAAATAAAAATCTGAGACAAAAAAGAAATATATAAGTAATACATTTATGATAATTTACCTATATTATAACAATGGTAAGTATTGCACTTTAGTTACATCAATTTATTCCTAGGTAAACATTGAAAGGTGAGACGAGTTAGTTAAGTTGAAGTAGGTATAATATCAACGAAATATCAAACTGTTACTCACCGATATCATTAGGCGCCTTGCAATTTCACCTAAAGATACGTTTTGCTAATGCAGAACAACGATTTCTGCCTTTTTTAACATACACATAACATTGATAAATATTGGATCCACAGAAATCAATCTGCACACGAATACGAGTAGTAATCAATAAACTCAGTAATGCAAACGCTTGTAGACTGACAACAAAGAACGCTCATTTTTTATAAACTATGGTGCTTGAAACCAATTTTTTTAAATTGTCGGTAGTTATTTTCTAAACAGTCGAAATACAATGACTTGAAAGTTTCGTGGCTGTCTCAAACGTTGCAAAATTCAATACTCATCCATGAACGGTATCGAATCGTTATAAATTCAACTTTTAAGTAATGTTTTAACAAAATAATGAATACAAAAATAAAAAGACATTTGCTGCACACATGGTCTGAACTTACGACTTCTCGTGCACTGACTAAAGACGATAGCCATTGCGCCAAGGTCGCCATAGTAATATGATGCGAAATATTATATCTCATTCAGTAAGATCAATGAATTATTACTATCGTGCCATACGCACACTACTAAACACAGAGCTTGCTCGTTTTATTTGGTGTTTGTGTGCATAACCGTGACTTCACCCACACATATAACATGTAAACTAAATAGGTTGTTCGATTGTACTTACGGCTGGATGTTTACTTTCACAGATAAAAACATCGTCGCGTCGATATGATCAACGCAACGCTCTAATACACAACCGGAACCAAACTCACGAAATAATATTTTCGTCGGAAAAACCCTCATTCGAAGACCGTTTTTCATGTTGAAAAGTTCATTTACCGCAAATCTTTATAGTTGTAGATATTGTACCACTAAACGTGGCCTTCCGACTATAAACAAATTTTTAAATTGACTGGTGATTGCTGAATTGTAGAATATAATACTCATTATCACTAAATACTAAACAACCAATTGTATGTCTGACAGTTTTTGTGTGGGTTCTTTTTGGACAGTTATAACTGCATCCATGAATTGAATTTCGCAAAAATAACTAAAATAGATACTGTTGTGTCGAAACATTGTTATGACTAATTGGAATTCAAAACATTTTCGACAACTGTACCCATTATTAATTTTATTATAATAAATGCCCTTATATTGAGAACAATAAGGTTTAAGCAAAAGAATCAATTTTCAGAAGACGATATTAAAAAGCCGGAAAATGACGAATTCAAGGTAAAGCTGTCGAGAGCCTTTTGACGCGTTTATTGACCGAACACGCTTTTGTAAATATTTTCATCATTCTGTTCACAGGATTCCGTTGCTGAAAAATTTGGGTGAGACAGTCTGTTGGAGTAACATAAAGTAAGTAACAATCTTTAGATTTTATAGTTTGGGTACGTGTAGGTAAGTTTTCGTAGGTAAGCTATGTTTGATAACATCTTACTTTCTATTTATATCTAAAGGCTTGTGACCTTTGTGTACGCGATTCAAAATACAAATATAAGTAGTAAAATAATAAATAACAAAAGATTCCTATCATATATAACTCAATTCAAGCAGGTTATTGGCCGTTCCAATACGTTTACACATTTATATTGACTTTTCGTGCTCCTAAGCTGCTCAATCAACTTGCTTTTGTCAAGAACTTCCTTTGAAAACTTTCCGTACAGACACACCAATTTACATGTTATTGAATTTTTATACGTTCGTTAAGTCGATCCAAAATAAACCTCTGTATAGGACGGGCTTTATAATATGTTTGGCTACCTTGTTTAGGGAGTTAACTCTTTGTTTTGAACCTTCTTCTTCGTTATAATGACGTATCATGATGGTAAAAATAAACATTTGTTATGAGTTGTGTTAACTTAGCAGGTTTATTAGCCACTCAAATTGACAACAAAGAACAATCTGAGGGCGTGACTGCCTTAATAACCACTGCTGGCGACACTTGGTGTCGGAGTTAACCTGTTGTTTGTCTCTCATCTAGTGTGGAGTCTATTTAAAGCTCAGCACTTCACATATTCAGGTCCAAATGTCCACCATAAACCGTGCCAAGCAAATGTTTTAATTAAACGCATGATCCAACAGCGTTAGCTATTAAAATTTAACAACGCGTAACATTATAAAAAGGGCATTAACTAAAGTGCAATGGTCATGTGGCGTATGTCGGGGTTTAATCCACGCAACTAACTGCACATTCAATTTAGATTCGTGCATAATGCATGCTGGCGGACGGGCACAGACCCTGCGAGCATTTGCTGTATCTAATTACGTATTATGCTTTGCCATGTAGACAGGCACGTCTGTCGACGATGAATATTAGATCATGGCCGGCCTATACGCCTTGATATTGCACCCGAAGCAACGCCCTGCCCTAATTGCTTTCTACAGTTTCTAGTATTCTATGATCGGTATAGGACATTGATTCGTAATTCATTCGGGAAGGTTCAAATCTGGACGCTAAAGTGTTGGCGTAGTGTTGTTAAGTACGGACGACACACGACGCATAATGAGTGTCTAGACGGGATGCTTCTCATGTCGTTGGCTTTCTCTCAGTTTTAATGTGTTTTTATTGGAGAGTATGAATTACCGCTGTACTTTATTTACAATTTTTTTATTACAGTGAGTGTTTTAAAGTTTATATCAGCATTTTCATAAGGAATTTATAAAGTGATAGCGTTAAGGTCCATGCTAATATAATAATGTACATGCCAGATATGTGTAGATACTAAGACTGACAAGATTTTATATTCACAAAACCTTTTCTTTGCCATTTTTATGCGGCCCATGTAACTGTCTGTACATTTAGTTACTGTTACCAAGAAAAAGAAAAGACTTTCCCCAAAGAGAAACAAATGACAATTGATAGCGCGCGTATTATTTTCCAATTTCGGCAAGGAACGCAAAAATGGGCATGTTTATAGACTACGGTCACCTAGCTTAACTTTAGGCAATCATACAGTCGACCCTCGCCATCTCGGTGCTGAAACTGTCGTATTTCCTCATAAGGGTGGAGAAAAGGCCGTCATAACTCATGGTTAGCCGTCTCCCTAGCGTGTTGTAAAGATGCCCTTAACACTAGTCTTCATTTTCTAGTGGGGACGCTGCATTTGTCTCTGCTTCGGATTTTATAGTCCAAATAAGCTTTGTAAAGTCAGCTCGCTTAAAACTATGGACCTTATCTACGACAACATCTAGGTACAGTGGACATTGTGTTGATTATTGAAGCTGCTATTATGTGGTTTAAAATTTAATATTGCTTCATATACCTACTGTATTTGTTCAAGTATTTCTGGCCTGTGAAACACAAAGGGTTGGCAATTTAATAATTCATTTCATAAATTCCACTGGTGACCCATCACTCTGGGCATATTGGCTAACAGCAAATATGTAGATAGTACCTACTACGTATCTTCATTATTATTAAGCAAGGTTTTTCTTATAAACCGTACCTTGTATGTTAAAGTTTACTTCCCAATGAGGGTGGGTTGACTTTTAAGTGAAACTCTATACTGCTGTGTCTGCTACGGGCACCATTAAAAGTTAGAGTTAAAATGTTATTTATTTAAAACATCGTAAGTAGTAGTAATAACAATTCTAAGTGATGTCTGAGTAGTACCTAAGTGGGAGAAAAAATATATTAAAAAATTTAACCCGAGCATTACCCATTATCAGTGGTCATCAGAGAGCAGTGGTACCGGCCCCGACTTACGACATGCAGGTCGAGAGTTCGAACTGAGGAAGGCACTTTATTTTGTGCATTTAATATCATCACCACAGTTCTCAAAACGGTGAAAGGAAAACATCGGGAGGAAACCGGCATGTCCTAGAACAAAAAACTCGAAGGCATGTGGCATCCACCAACCCGCACTGGGCCCGCGTGGTGGATTATGGCCCACTCCCTCTCGACGTGACGAGGCCTGTGTCCCAGTAGTGGCAACATTATAGGCTAATTATACAGTGGTCATCGCCCCTTTAGCAGTCCACTGCTGGTCATAGATACCTACAACAGCACACTACTTTTTTAGCTTCTCATGTACCAATTACGAGCCACTTTGTGAATATCGTTATGCCACCTATCCCAAAGGCTTCGGCCAATTTCAATTAATACGCAAGTATGTAACTATTCAATTAACTTGATTGAAATGCGCATCTCAGATATTAAACGTGTGTACACAGTAGTAATGATGGCTTTCATGTTAACCTATGAAACGGCTCTGTTTGTATGAACTATGCATAGTTTTAGTTATTATGTTAAATGCCAGACACACTGTATTTGATGGACGTAAGGTGGATTGATTGTGTGTAGCTAATGCTGCAATTATATTGAACATGCGAATATGAAGGCGAGGTGTGTTCAAAAGCATTATAATTTTTGTTGAGGTATTTTGTATTTATTTATTGTTTAACACACATACATATACATATTAACAGACAAGAAGAAAAGAACAGACAAATAGCTACAAAGGTGATGCTTATTTGTAAAGAAATCTCTACCAGCATACCTGCGATGCGAAAGTAGATAAAAAGATATAGACAGCGTATGTAAGAGTAAAAGAGAAAAAAAAAAACACTTAATAACACACTAACATAACTACTGCTTTCTTCTAACATAATTATTAAAACACAAACTTGAAAAGACTTTCCTGAGTTGATCAGCAGGGTAATTGTAGTATTGTAATTACACACTAACAGTAGCAATGGATTTCATTTTAATAGTTCGACAAGATTCATTGCATTATTTATGTTGCTGAGCAGACAAATCTTTCGAACATATGAAGCAATGGATTAGTAATAGCCTTCAAAATGATTAAGTTCGTGATTGAAAGTGAGTTACACAATTAAGGTGCGGGTATTTTGAAGAACTTTTTTTACTCATTAACTACGTTGTCGCTGTCTAGGGGTTGCGTGGCTGAGTTTTGGTCCAAAGGAATTTATGGTACGAGGAAAATCAAACTGGTGGGCTCGATGGTGTGGACATAATCTTTAAAGGAATATTATAGTAGTTAGTTTGTCTTTTTATTTATTTAGAATAAGCACTCCAACAGAACTGTCTACTGTCTCACTTACAATTCAAATGAATTAACATCTAAAATTTGGCATATTAGTAACCATGCAAATAACACGTATGACATTGACATATGAATATTAGAGACAAAGGAGAAAAAATATAAATTGTGTCTAGTAGACCTAAATATAGAACACTTCGAAAGATACCAATTTGAGCTACATAGACGTGGACTGTTTAAATAGGGAACGTCTGTATGAAACGAAACTCATGGAGAAAATATCGATAGCGTAATCCGTCAAGTTGGACCTTTCTTTATATTGTCTCGTCATACGTGTTAGGGGGCTATTAAATGTGGTATTTAAGGTGGATGTAGTCATTTCAAAGATACGATGATGACGCTTACTCCGTTGGCTAGACCTAAAGTTAAACTAGTTTAGCAATGGTGGATGGTGGTTGGTGGTGATGTAATTTACAGATGATAGTGATTCCACCATCTTTTTCAAAAGCGTAGCACCGCTTAAAAAGCTACGTGACTTTATTTCGGGAACTCATCTTATTGTAACGTGTAACATAAGTCGTTAGAGATAGATTTACAAGATATCTGAATTGAATGTTTCTATCACTTTCACTGTTTGTAATGCTTGCTCTCAGTCAAATAGTTTCAAATAATGGCAGTCTCCGGTTTCAATAAGCAACATTTTCAATATTCTCAATCCACCTTAACGACAAAAAAAAAAACATCATTCATTATTCCCATGAAAAGAGAAACGAGAAACTGGCAATCATTCTTTTTTAAATCCTAGTAATGGAGCATCCGAAACGGCGCAGGTCGTTACATTGCCTCACGTGGTGTGAGCACCTAATAGCCATCCTCTCTATTCCTCACTATTTGCCAGCTGCCTGTTTTCCCACGATTCCCCTGCTAAAGGTTATTGGGCCTGCTTTCACGCTTTTTATTGCCTGAACGCAGTTTGAACTCAATTATTTTTATGGTGGGGCAAATTGCTATTTTGTTGCTTTATCATGATTATCAAGACGAAATTAGTTCCGCGATTGATAGGATTTTTTTTATTTGCCAATTTGCACTAGTGTGGGGCTGCTTTCAAAGCGGTTATTTTCGACAATGTTAGTTCATTTTCCGTATTTATTGTTGTCGTAAAATCTAAACAGTATCATGGTTTCGCGAATGCTTTTGATAATTATGTTGAAATTAGGACAATACGTTTAGTTTAGATTTATTTTCAAAATTGGATAGGCATTAATTTGTCTTAGCGTAGTCTGCGTTACGAACAAACTAGCGTATAATTTCCCATGGGGGCCATAGGAGGCGACTAAAGAGTATATCTAAGGGAAGTACAGTGACATCCACTTTCACTATAAAGTAGAGGCTGTTGGGCCATCTTCCAACTTGATGAATGTATCTTTTTAAGTCCAAATTCGATTTTCGGGAATAATGCGTAACTCCTTGATTTTGATCTACTTTAAAATTCATATTATACATATAATATTTGTAAAATTATGATCAGCACATCTTTTACAATTTAAATATGCATAGTAGGTTTATTTTACTTTAACAGGTTTCGAATCTCAGCTCGAACCGTTATCCTGTTACACTATTTTCACAAAGAGAATTCATAGCAAAGTGTATCTACGCCTGCCTATTTCCGTGGACATGGTAAAGGGACCGGGTTTTTAAGCCCGTTCGCTCGTAGTGCTGCGCTTTGATATCAAGCTGTTTCGAAGCCACGTCAACATGCAATCATGTGCACGCTACACACCCATACTTGCTTATCGTGTAGATATGCCCTAATTTATGTAGTATTATTTTCTGTGTTCGTTTTCTAATATGGTGGTCTTTTCGTGTTTCGTCTTTGTATATTGCCAAAAAAATGTCTCTATATGTGAAATTGTGGCGTTATTTTCCAAGCTTCTGCTTGCGTTGTGTTGTCTTTTTTTATCTACTCGGATTTTTTGCTGATCTGTCGGACAAAATAAACTGTTTTGTAATAGGTTTCTTCAAATTAGTAATGAACTTCCGTAACTACCACGTTAAAGAAGCAAGAATCTATTAGCTCTTAACTAACACTTATTTAGAGTTGCTTCATCATTCCTCGTCTTTTCCGTCGGCTTACACAAATCCGATAAACCAGTAAGACCATTGTTCTTACGTCAATATATTTAAAATCCAGACATGTAATATTAATAGCGATAAAATCCATGTCATGCCAACATGAACGAGTATTAAGTGCGAAGATTTCGTACAAGTTAATCTTCCGTACGAGAGTTTGCAAATGAAGCCTTAATAATCTCCAGCCATCTTTCACGGATTACAACGGATTGACACGATTACTTTTACGAAAAAATGCGAATAAGACGACGGAGAGAATTCTTGGCTTGTAAACGTGGATAAAATATATGGTGGAGTTTTTCTGTGATTATTTCGGTATTTGAGGATTATTTTATATTTACGGCGTGTTTATTCTCGTAGCAAAAGTTTTTTTTCAAAATCGCGTTTTCTTATTAAAGTTTAGGGGCATCCCCCATCTCATATATTTGGGTGTAGGTAATAAGAGTCTGTGTGTGCGTGTTAAGTTAGCAGTGTGTGCTCAAAATGGGTCGGTTTTTGACAATCATACTTTGCCAGATTAACTCTGGTACAATTACTTTTAGAAGGTTATTATTGAAGTGTGCCATAATATGTCGATAATAAATGAGATGCCAGTATAAGAGTTGTAGGTAGATACTGATCAGCATTAATATCCATCTAAAATAGAAATCTCTTCCTTAATTCAAAATCCATTTAAAGACAATTATTTAAAATCACTCTAATGTAATGCAAACGTACAGACCGTCCTTTCAGGTGCTACGGGAATTGAATTGGCAGAGGCGAGAGAAAAAAGAAACAGTTTTGTTTAAACGACTGATTTGAGAGCAAACACTGCCGTAGAACGGGAGAGCCGCCCGCATCTCAATATATTGGTTCATAACGTTTTAAACCGGAATGTTCTGGAATATTTTTTATTTTAACAGGAGCTAAAAGTTTAGGCGGGTGTTTGAATTTTTTGTTTTACCTTTCCCAATTCCTAAATGATTAGCTGGACTGGGATGTAAGGTTTTCACTCCTAGTCCCGAAGGACTCCAGCATACGCTCCGAAAGTAACCGGTGCTCCACTTGTGTTGCTGCTGTCTTCTCGAAGGTAGCCTAATGAACGCTACCGAGACCCGATTCATAATCTGGGTAATTCCAAATGTGCTTGACCTGAAATACCGGGCTGTCTTGCACATCACCGATGTGAGGAAGTAGTGATGTACAGTAGGGGTCATTAATCCATTATCACCTTAAGGACTATATTGCTGTGAACGTGCGGTAAAGGCCGTACCTACGTCTGTGTGCATAAAGTGATGTATCAACACAGAACGCTCACCTCATAATTCGCACCCTGGCCGGCGTCGACCGAAACAAAAAACATACCGTTGCTTTTGCACACAGGCTACGTAATTACGTATGACCTTGGTTGGTTCATACCATTGCTAAAATTGAAATCATTACATCAAGTACCGATAGCCGGTAGTCTTACGTATTGGATTATTGAACGCATAGGTCTGGGTTCCAATCTCGAGTTGGGACTTTTGTTTTTCTTTTCCAACAATAATCTGTATCGGTTATTTTGTTATTCGTTTTTTATAGATTAATAAACAAGAATCATAATGTAATAATTATTTTATTCTCATTATTATATTGCTATTGTAATACAGGGTTACAACAAAAATGTTTTATAAGTGATTTCAAAATGTTTATTCGTTATAATTTTATAAACAAAAAAAAAAAAATTAACTTCATAGTCAAAACAGTTTATTTTCTCATAAAGAACAATTTATTGAAGTAAAGCAGGTAATCAGTGAACTACGACCCTTAGACTTAAAATATTGTATCTTAGTAATATAATAATATTGTGCTTTAACTACTAATGTGTGTGAGTACTCTAAGAAATCACAACTAGCAAATCTACCCACGTAAATAAAAAAAGTGTGATCTCCTTGTCACAATACAATTAAATTACTCAGTAGTACTACTTTTTGTTTACTGCCAGTGCGTTCGTTTTAACTTTAGTTGCCTATCTCAAACGTCAAAGTTAACAAATCGTATTTATAGTCCTTATAAATACGATTTGTTAACTTTTTTTTATTGCGGTTATAGCTTAAGTATTCATTTTCAGAAAAGAAGATTGAAACTAAACCTCAAAATAATCCTTATTACGGATATGACACAATATTATTATAATATTACTAAAATCAATTTGTAATTTATAACTACTTAAATACTTTGTTTGTATAACCCCCATTATTATCAATGCTATCAAGTAAACGCTGGCGCATGAATCCAATAACATTGAAACATATGATCCTCGTAAATGTCCCCATATTTCCATGCAACTTCAACTGCTCATCAGATCTCTCATTCCGTGCTTTCCATTGCTGTATCGCAAAATGTAAACGTTCTTGTTTATGTTTTTCAATCAAATATGGGCGAAACGAAAATCAGCTCAAAAAGCTGGTTTTCGTTTGCACGGCGAACGGTTCATCAAGATGTGTCGAATAATTCGGCAAAATATCTCGTTGGTATGAAACCAGTTGTTTCATTATTCACTGACTAGCTGCAGCCATCTTTTGACCCTCCGACTAACAGTAGGTATTTCTCTAAAACAAAAAAAGAGTACTGTTAGGCTACTAGCAAAATACGAACATTACCAATTTGAAACAAAATTATTTTGAAATTAGAAATGTTACATATTATATTATTATTATACTTAATGTTATATTTTATATCCATCATTAATTTTTTTCTTCTATTTAGGCTTTATGATAAATATAAAACGTTTAAAAAAATAACTAAAAGGATCATCAGCAGTTATACTTTATTAGAAAAAAAAAATCAATAGAATAATTAAATCATAATACTCACACTCAGTCCGGTTTCGTCAAATATCTGTGATATAATATTAAGTCCACTTTTACGCAGCGCGATACTATCTGCTTTCATCTCAATATTTAAATTTCCTTGCATTTCAAAATGAACTACAACACCGCTAATAGATTAAACACACGTCACTAATCTACAATAACAACCAACCAAAAACAAATAACGTTCTATTTAGTCGAGGAGAATGAGTCGTAAGATAACAAAAAAAAAAAGTTGTTTATTGGTACCAGAAAAACATTCGCAATATTATTATTTCTAAATAAAAGGTACATTAATCGCAAGAGTTGGTGATACTGGTTCCCAAACTAAGCTATCGCTTGTATTTTGGGACACAGCGTTCAGCCGTGGATAATGCTACAATTTGGTGTCTCTTTAGGTACCTACATTTGTTGTGAATGTGAATTATAATAATTATTTAAAAATATTTAATAATTTTAAGGTGAAGAGGTGAGTGTGTGTGTACGTGTGAGTGTTTATGTGTGTGTGTGTGTGTGTGTGTGTGTGTGTGGTGTGTGTGTGTGGGTGGGTTATAGATATCATGGATTACACAGTCAATTTTAGTAAATCTTCAGTCGTTTGGTAGTCCATTTTGAGTAGCCAATCAGTAACTATATCTTTTACTTTGCGTTTGTTTAGTCCTACAATTTTTAGTTCTTTATTAATATACCTACCTACCTACCTTTTTTAGTTCCTTGTACAGTTTGCAGCTAAGACTGTTGAATTGTCCGCTGGAAAAAGCTGTCCTTGTGGGTGAACGAGCATGCTTTCATCCTTCTACGGGTATTAGGGGCAGTAGGTGGAACTATTCGATGTCTTCTCAAGGTGTATTTTAGCACATAGAGCTGCCGGACAGTCAGGACTTTGCATTCCAAGTAGAGTGTTGTAATGGGGTACCTGTATGGTTTTTTATTCATTACTTTTAGAACAGCTCTTTGCGCTCTCTCCAACCTGAGAAGGAGCGTTTTACCTGCCCCGCCCCATACAGGGATGCAGCATAACAGACTGACACAGAGCCAAGTAGACTAGTCTTAGCTTGTCCGGAGGGGAAGAGTCCCTGAGTAATTTAAAAATATGTATGAGCCTTCTCACTCTTGAAGTTACTGTTTCTATGTGTTTTTCCCATCTCAGTCTGCTATCCAAATACACACCAAGGTATCTTGCAATGTCAACACGGGTAAGTTTTGGGCACGTGCAACTTTTACCTAGAGATGAGCAGACATGGGCTTTAATAGTGAAGTCTTGTGGAGGAGAGATGTTTTTCCTGATGGAGAAGGTCACATAATGATTTTAGCTACAGAGTGTTCAGCGGTCTCCTTGACCGCGGACCAATTTGGTCCCCATACAAAGATAGCGGTGTCATCAGCGTAAGTAAAGATTTTAGTATTAGGGAGAGAGATTTGGCAGAGGCCATTAATATACAGCTAGAAAAGCGTGGGACCGATTACGCTTCCTTGCGGAACTCCTTGTTGGTCGCGGCTGTGCCAGAAATAGTGGTTGAACAGAGAATTTTGGTAGCCAGATCTTTTCCTATGCATGTGAAAAACTTGCAGACTTGATTGGCCGACTTTATAGGGTCATCTGTAATTTTTAGGAGTTCTGCTGGACTAATATTATTTTTTGTGTATGCGAGATGTTTTTTATTGCCTTCCAAAAGGCCCTAGGATCCTTACCTGCTTGTTCTATTAGACTCTTTTCATAAGCTATTCTTAATTTACGAAGTAGACAGTTGCGGTATAGCGCGAGTATAGGTTAAGTTGATGGTCATATTGTCAGGAGATTTTTTTGCTTTCGTGTGCAGTTTATCGCGATTTTTGATACCACGAAGTAACCCAGGAGACATCCAGGGCTTAAGGATTCGATTTTTTCTGGTCACTTTTGTCGTGGTTTTGTTTTTGACTATTGTTTCGGAGACTAAAGATACAAGATTAGACGCCGCTGAATTCGCGTCATGCATAGATAAAATATACATGTCGTCGACGGTTTCAAGGTCCGTTTTTATTTTAGCTTAGTTAGAGCCAGTTTTTGTGATGTCCGGCTGGCTTGGCTGCTGGATTTCCTGTTCCAATGCACAAAACTATAGGCAAGTGATCTGTTATGTAGGGTTCTAGAACCAGTGCAGTAGCAGAAATGTCAATGAAATTCGTGAAGAAATGGTCAAGACAGGAATTCATTCTTGTGGGGACTGTATGGGTTGAGTATAATCCATGGGTGGCATTGCGTTAAATATTCTTCACTTAACGGATCTGAGTTATTTTTACTAATATCGATATTTATGTCACCAACTAATACCATGTTGTTCGAGGTAAGATTGTTGTAAATGTCAGCTATTTATGAAATTTGCAAAGTTTTCACGGGTTTTAGGGATGGGAAGCGGTATAAAGCAACGATTGTTGTATCATTGCCTATTTGAAGCAATAGACAACTAGCGTCTTTAAATACTGGCTCACTTATTTTGCACGTTAAGTTTATATTTGTAAAGATTACAATTCCGTCGTTTTGATTACGCGTGGAGCCCGTGGAGTGCGCAACGTAACCTTCCAGTGTAGGTAGCAGACTGGCACCGCGAAGCCAGCATTCGGTGAGAATAATAATGTCAACTGCATCTGTCTACCTTATAATTTATTTATTTAGATTTGTGTGGGTATAATCATAAAGTTTAACGAATTATGTGAACAAGGCGAACATGATATGAAACTATATTCAATAGTGTGATTATTCGAGTAGGTAATTATAAAAACATTTAAAAAAATTATCACCGCGCGTGAGATTCGAACCCACGGCTCGCTACGCATGAACGTGCTTACCGACGTATGATAACCGCTAGGCTATCATGCCATATAACCTAATGGTTGAATTTATGAACTACAATCAGTTGCAAACGAATATGAGAGTGTGTGTCTATAGTATAGAAATTACTCACCTAAAAGAAGGTTGTAAGTTAAACAGAAGTGTCAATCTTTTGCTTCGTGACAATGTCACTCCACTTTTGACCCTTACTGTACCTAATACGAGTAGAAATGATGATTTTGTCTTATTTATATGCAATAGACGCGCAGTTCAGTCAGTTTGGCCCGAACTCAAAAATATCGTGCATTGTTGCCAGGTATGAATATTGTAACATTGTATAAGCTTTGTATTTGGAAACTGAAATTTTAATAGACTTTGCTATCAAAATTGTGATACCATTTCAATTTCATAAAACTGTTAACGCTCTAATATAGAAGAATTAAAATAAATCAAGACCTTCACCAAATCACAGCCATCGACTTCGCTAATTCAGTTTTTCTCGTAAAAAGGCAAAGGTATTACGCAAGGGTGCCATAAGAAATATTTCGGGGGTAGCAAACTTAATTAGCGTGTTTTCTTTGATTACAGTCATCAGTGCACCGGCTGGTCCAAATGTTCAGCTCACCTGAGCCACCGTTACGCTTAACTAAATTACTACAATTTCTTTCGCTCTGGAAGGTTAGTACAAAAAAATACAGGTAGCTCTGGCTAATTCTTATGTTGTTGGTAGTCTGTTTGGTGTTTGTGTAGTTTGTGTTTTGTTTTTAAAACGATGTAATTTCTGATGTGGATAGTGTGTTTGTGAGTGTTTTTGTAGTTTGCATTAGACGTAGGATGTAGGTAGTAAAGACTTGTTGTTTCTGAAAAAGATGGGCCACCTTAGGTCTCACAGTGGGCGTTGAGGATGGACCATGATAATGATAAGCACCACTAGGTTTTTTTCTACGTTTAGACACGCAACGTTTATCAACGTATCTGCCAAGTGTGATTTCGCAATGTTTTCCTGACCATAATCAATTATGGTTATCGAAGACAGTATTGCTAAACCTTGTAACAAATACACTACGAAAATACCTATCAATCGGCACTTCCTTCATTACATCTTCACCATCGAAGCTCACTTTATTTAATTCCACAAAAATCGTTATATTCATTCGCAGCTAAAAGACAACAATAAATAACAAAACTTGAACTGTCTCTACAAATGGTCCACGGGCTCGGTCGACTGTGCAAAATCAATTCGTTTGACGTCTGTTGTAATAGAAACGACAGGGGTGTAATTTCCCGTTGTTTGCAATGCCACACCGGCAGGTATTTGTCTCAGGGGCGATGCTGCGCTACCTGTCCTGTAGCTTGTCATAGAAAATATTGAAGAGACTTATAGTTTCTGCTCTTTAAAGCTAGAAAGCTAGAAACGTATGGTTTTATGTACTTGCTTGCGTAGTTTTCCAATATGTTTTAGTATTTACTGTTGAACAAATTCAGAATATGTTTTCTTATTTAGGACAGAGCTTGAGGAGGGAATAAGTAAGTTGATACAAACAATATATACATACGATCAAACAGTGATCAAATTAAGCAATTTAAATAAAATCCTTTCCTACATAAGTACCGGGCGTATGTCACCTTTTCCAACAGTAATTTTCATTCAAAATATTGATACTGACGTAGTCGGAAAAATAATAAGGGTAAGTAAGCAAAAATGTACTTTAAGGTGCTTAACATATTTATTCCTTGAATATAGGTACAAAAGAAATGGTGGTAACATGAATAGGTCTTAATTAGATATTCAAATGCACTTTGTTAATAGTAGGTATTGTTCAAAAGAAAATTTGCAATTTTAATCCTACCGTATGTCCAGTCCATTTCCTTCAAAAACAGGGTTGTCACTGCTCCACGGTGCACACCTTTGAAAATCTGGAAAGGACGCGTCACTTTATACCTGGTGAGTTACGTTACTAACTTAATAAACTTTCAGCTAAATAATGTTTTTCATCTCCTCTTGTTTCGAAAACAAATTGCTTCATTTTTGGCTCGCAGGCATTAACAATGAAATTTATCACCTGCGTATGCCGTACTGTTGTCATTTAACACCCCTCTTATTTAAATTTTCAGCGGCATAGTATGGTTCGTAACGATCGGTTGATTAATCGTGTGTTCAAGTTTACGTAAGTGACGTTGAAGATTAAATTGTGATTTAATTTTAATTAATCGTTTCCAGGTAGGAGTTCGTATGTGCGTCGCAGAGGTTGACACATTTTGTTGCTTGTTTCCTATGACATAGGTTTAGACCAGCAGTGGTACTCTGTAAATATCTTTCCGTGAAAACTTGTGAAAACCTGTCAATAGAGTCAGTCCGGTTGTGTTGTCGGGTGGAATGACAGCTCACTTCACCTATGTTTTCACGGTGAGATTTTTACAGAATAGACTGGCAGGACTTAGCATATACATAGCATAATCAACCTATAATGTTCGTCCTGCTGGGAACACAGGCCTCCTCTTGGTAAGAGGGAGTGGGCCGTAATCCACCACGCGAGCCCAGTGCAGGTTGGTAGATGTCATATATCTTCGCATTTTTCGAAGATATATGGCATCTACCAACCTGCTTACTGGGCTAACCGCACTGGTTCTGGAACATGCCGGTTTCCTCACCTGATGTTTTTCTCCACCGTTTTGAGAGCACTTGGTCTGTTTCAATTCACGGTGACTGGATAATACAATGTGTAACAGACACCCGCTAAACGATGGCCCATGGTTCATTCTCCATTTTTTTTTTGTAAATGGCCCCCTTAGTAGACTCTAAGCACAATACTTCACAATAGAATCACGGATAGGAAAGATTTTTTTGACATGTTGTATAACTATCATCACCTAAAACGGCTAATTCCATAAACAATTAAATAGGAAATTTAAAAAGTACTGTAAAATTGCAGGTTGCAGAACACGTGATTTGTAGCTTTATGCGTGTAAAGCCTACGATACCACGTGAATTGTAAATCACACATAAATTTTCCCCAAGTGAGTAGGTAGTTGTTTTTACCTTTTGTAGACAAACTTCGGCTTGGTTTCTAAGTTCGTAATAAAAGATAATTTCCCAGAAACAACTTTGTGTAAATTAATATATGTGTAAAGGTCAAATAAGTACGTATTCACTTGAAGCTCTTAGAGACAGTTATTAAAGAAAAGAACACACAATACAATTGTATCAGCTTACCATTTTCCTAAACATAGCTTATTTGTTATTCTATATATGACTTTCCCACAACAATTACAAGGTGGACGACCGTCTACCACTAATAATCCTTGTGTTAACATGACAACTAACATCATCACTAATTACGGTCGCTCTAACTAAATATAGAAACAAATTACGGTTAACAAAATAATTACAAGATCACAGATTCGAACTTCCAATAACATGGCGCACCTCTAGTCCCGTAGGGTTGCGACCACGTGACAGATGGCCAGGCCCGTACTCGGAACAGATAATTAACACGTTTCTTTTCCAACGGACGACTTGGTACAAAACTTTATTAATACCGGTGGGGACTAGGCTTTGAGGGTAACAAACTTTTCTAATGAAGTCGCCCAGCGGAATATTACTTTCGTTTGTAGGTGCTTTTAATTTGTTATTTATTTACAGTTCAATTAGACGCTGTGACGCATTCTTACTTCAAATTATAGTAGCGGCACGTTATTTGAATTTATCGCCTGTATTATTTCAGGTTATGAATATAATTACTGTGTTTAAGCTGGAAATATGAGGACAATCTATTATTAACAGACAAAGAGTAAACTATTTTTGAAGAAAATATTTTAACATTTCAGCTGGCACAGAGAAAGATACGTAAGAAATATCAGACGTCTAGAAATGTTTTCGCAACGCTCCGTGTGAATACTCAAACGCGATGTAACTTATTAATGTTTAAGCGGTAGAACAAGGCAGTCGTTACGTGCCTATATGTCAAGAGTAATGGTAATTCGTTGGGAATGCCGGGCAATATTCATGTCAAGATTTCAAATGTCAAGCATAGTGAGGGTGTCAAAATCGCAGCAAATGTGTTTATGCAAATCAGCAACTCCATTAACATTGCCTTCCCTTGTGAGACTCGCGTGTAAGCGCTTGTTTATCATGTAAGTATGTTATTGCTGTACATACGTCACATGCGACTAATTGAATAAACATTCGTTAATTAAGTAATTAGTTAACGGCAGCTGTATTTTGATTTGGCAAGGTTAAGGAGAATGTCGTGGAAAACTGTTACCCGATCCGACTTTGGGGTCAATGTCAGAAGTAGGAGAGAGTGATTAAGGGTATTCTGAGTAAAGTGTGTGTGGAAAGTTTCCGAGTACCTAGAACATTTAAGTTTATAATGATGTTGTGTCTACGTAAGAAATTGATATTGTGTGTAACTCAACACTGATTTGTATTAAGGTTGTTGCCCTTTATTTTATTATTTGTTGTTATAGTGGCAATAAATATACACACTACATTTCAACTGTCTCTCTATTACGGGTCATAAGATACAGCCCGCTGCAAAAAAACGTCGAAAAATCACGTTTCTTGTTTAGAGACCCCCTTTGGTTATTAACTTATTTTATTTTTGTTATGTGTTGTTATAGCGGCAATAGAAATACACACTGATAATTTAAACGGTCTACCTATTACGGTTCATGAGACGTACAGCGGAGGCTTAGTAATAGGGTTCTGTGAGCACGGAATCTAAAATTGGACTCTGGATCTGTGCCTGGTCCTTAAGACATAACAGGTTAAATAGACCAGACGCCTCTGGTACGCCTTTGGGTAATACAAGCATGATGTTTTTTTACACTTGAATAAAATACCCAAAATCTGTTGCAATTCACAGAGCGATCTTACCCGCAACAGCCCCAAGCCTAATGACATCTAAAACCACAAACACTCACGACCACAATTACCAAAATAACAATGTTAAGCATAAATACTACGGATACGAGTATACGGCAAGTTCTCAGATGTCAGACATTGCTCACGAAGTGGGTTCACTGCAGATGCCGCAAATATGCGTGCAATGTAAATTTGATACCCCGAGTGACAAGCGCGGTCGGCCGCTGGGTTTCATCTATCCGAGCTATGCCGCTAATCTCTGGGAGCGTGTTTTGACAAATTGCTTTGGTCGTACTTACGTTAATTATCGCATTTCGGACAGTAGTTTAAAAAGTTACGGGACACTGGTTTTTGGAAGAATCTAGGTGAACCCCCAGAATGTAAAGTGTGAATATCTAAATTATTTTACTATCCTAATGCCTGTTTCCGTTACAAATATACCTCTTACGCTACCCTATTTCTAATGCTGACGCCTAGGAGTTAGGACCTAAAACCTTTGTTTAATATCAATCTATCAACCTTGGCAAACTCAAACACAAAGCATTTATTTCAAATAACCCAATTACAGGCACTTTTGAATTGACAAGGGGTTGGTCAGTCAGAAAGATGAAGCTACAGCGGATACCTATGGAGAAGAACAGGCAAGAAACTCCACGGACATGTGCATCTCTACATCCCCATAAACATAATAGTTAGACACACGATTACACCATCCAATCACTCATACCTGAACTTAAGGGTACCTCATTAATATTACAACCGGTAACCACTAACTATTACGTACTTAGTATTAGTTGGGCCAATAACTTCTCAGGACCAAACTTGAGACGCAACCTGCTGGAGTGAGAAATTGGACGCACGTATCCCATTTTGTGGAGACAAAGCCTCTTAATGTGTGTAAACTGTCCAAGTCTTGCCATTTGGCTGCGGAACTGGCAGATATGTATTAGGAGCGGAATTAATTGAAAATTTAATGCTATGATTGAGTAATGATTTGAAGATGTTGAGAAACTCGTGTGTACCTACTCTTTTAAATCATTAATAGAAATTAAAAAAATATTACAAGTGGCATTAATGTACCTATTTAACTTTCACGTACTTCCTAATGAAAATCCATATTATTTTGTCGATTATAATATTTTTTTAAATGAATCTAATTTAACTTTTGCTAAATGCAATAATAATATGCAATTTTCAAACACAATGTGAATTGTTTTATGAATAAATAAAAGCATCTGAAACTTAAAAATGGCTGTTTTTACTTTCTTATCTCAATGTCTAATCAATGTATTTTCTCACTTGCATGCTAGGGTTAATTTGGCTTCATTGAATGAAGATGTATGTTTCTATATCATAGTGGCATCACATGATTTATGATTATTCGATTTGTGGTTACACAGTGTGATTTCTTGGGTTGGATTCCCATGCTTACTAAATGGCTCTTAATATGTATCACCTTATTTAGCAGCATTTTGTTTTAAGAAGTTGAAAATGAGAATATGCTTACAGCAACGCAATTTTTCTCCACCCTTCTGGGAATAAAATCCTAACTAGTGCGAGAGTCTTTTTTCTAATTCCACCTGCCTTAAAAGAAAAAGGTAAGTTTTAATACTAAACGTCTGCAGAGGATCGTCGGTGATCCCAGGAGGCACTTGGAAGGTGAGAGGGCGTGTGACCGAATGCCCGTTTTGTTAGCACGTGATACTTTTGCTAAGCTCGCCATTGACTCCCGAACTATGAAATCGTCACCAAAGGTATAATCACGTAAAAAGGCTCGACAAAGATTTCTTGCCTTACGTTATCCTGAGAAATTCTGTTTTTATTTATTTTCGAGAAGGTTTAAAGTTGATGTTTTTAGAAAAAAATAAATAAATTTTTAATTCATGGGTTACTTAACAATATTTAAGGTACCTGTAAAGGTACATGTAATTAAATAATTAAGGTACATTTCCAACATACCGCGTGAAACGCTCGCCTTATTCTCTTTCGGGAATCGTATCGTATTGTCTATATACTATTGATTGCAAGAACTCACTAACATTAAGTACTTTATTATGAAATCAGATTTCGTGTAATTTTGCAACAAACAATGAACTGCATAGTTCTGCTTCTGTAGGTACTAGGAATGTGTTAATATAATAAGCCATTAGGTTGGAATTATTGATTTTTTGTTAGGAAATTCTTAGTGAAGGAATTCAGGATGTCCAATGAATGGCTTTCTCCAATTATACGACACTAAATATCGAATTCAGGTCAACTCGGAGTATGGATACAACAAATAGATTTTTTTTTAAAACATTTTACTTTCATTTTTCAAAGGGCCTAGACAAGTGGCAGTCGCATTCTAAGCGTTTTGTATTTCTACAAAAACTTGACATAAGCTACTGAAAGGCTTGTCAGTCCAATACATTTTCGACTTTTCCAGCACCGTCGTTGCTAATAGAATCACTTAGTCTCCGCCCTCAGGTTACGTCCGTAGGTATACAGGGTGGCAGGGACATCGACGCGCAACCTGCTACCATGGATTCAGTACAGGAATCTGAAAGCGTCGCGTTAAAATTATTCGTCGGTTATTAAAAAAGAAAGTGCTGTTCTATACATTTTGACCGCGTAGGTATTACACTTTTCTATGAAACATCAGATTTTTTTTTTATCTATCCTTTATCTGAAAAACGAAACTGAATCTCGTTTCCCTACTGTACGAGTATATTGAATGGTTTCCGGCGACCTGTCGGTCGCCCGGAACGAAAGTCATTCAATAACACTGTTCGTGCTGTACCATTTTTTGTATATATTCCAAAGTGGTAGACACATTTTGCCGATGGCTATTACATCCTATGTTATAGGGAGCGAGTCCATTGTCACTTTTGCACTTTTGGATGCTCGGCTACGGAAAACTTCAGAGGGGCATTTCTCGTATTTTTAAGAACGTTCGTATTCTAATATCAGTTTTAATCTGTTAGCAACCTCTAAGTTTCGTTAAATATTTGGCATTGATTGTCACTGAAATGAGTATGTGACTCGATTTGGAATGTTTTCATTAAAGGGAATTGGCTTCAGTTCTTCAGTTTAGACCTTTGGAATCTAACAATTTATCAGTTTACAAATACTCGTCTTAAGCGAGATAGATAACAGTTATTTGGGTCCGTTTTAATCTATGCTTACATGGGACTATATTATTTTATTTAAATACCTTATTTATCCATTCATCACACTATTTACACTAGATACTAAATTCACTGACTAACTAACTTTACAAATAAATACCTATTTCTTTAAATGATAACATTTTTGAAGATGTCAATAAGTCAAAGTCAAGGGGTTTGGGACTGGGTTTTCATTTGGGACAGGGCACGCCACGATAGCGGCGGTAAGACCCCTCTTTGAGGAGTGGCTAGAGAGGCGTCACGGCGCTCTCACCTACCGCCTGACGCAGGTCCTCTCCGGACACGGATGTTTCGGGAGGTTCCTGCACATAATCAGGCGGGAGGAGACGCCCGGGTGTCACCACTGCGAGGATCGCCCAGAGGACACGGTGGAGCATACGGTGGAGGTCTGCCCCGCTTGGGCAGAGCACCGCCGTGTCCTCGTAGAGGCGATCGGTAGCGGCGGCGACCTCTCGCGTCCGGCCCTGGTGCAAGCCATGGTCCGGGGCGAGAGGGAGTGGGAGGCGGTCACCTCCTTCTGCGAAGCAGTCATGCTAGCGAAGGAGGTGGCGGGATGGGCGAGGGAGAGATCCTCACGCCTCAGCCGCCGAGGGAGACGCTCCGGGCGTCGGGAGCCGCGTGATGACTCCCGGCCACCGTAGGCGCGGGCCTGCGGGCGGAGAGCAATGGGTAGCTCTCCGTCCGATCAGGACCAGGCCCATGCCGGACGGCGTGTTTGTGTTCCACGCGCGCCTCAAAGAGATGTCAGCGTAGTTGACGGGGCCCGACAGGGCCGAAGCCTGCCGGGGTAGCGGGATCGTCCGAAAGGGTTACCGCTGCCCTGGTACATAAAGGGCTAAGGAAGGAACACGGGTGGGTTTTAGTCAGTAAGAGTCTGACACTCCCTTCTGCTCCACCCAGAGCGGGAGGGGTCATTTGATGATTTCCCATCCTCAAAAAAAAAAAAAAAAAAGGGGTTTGGGACGAGGCCAGGCAGAAGATTTGATCATGACATTCTAGATTTTAAACATCACCAAGAATAACATAAATACTAGGTAGTACAAACCTGTATATCTACAAACGTGTTATGTTTTTAAAACAGCAAGCAACAACTGACTTTCTAAAAGACAAGAATATTCAAGGACTTATGCAAAGCGCGTGAATCCTTACATTTGCTTTCACAACATTGCCAATAGAAGGCACGAAAGAGAATGTAATACAGGGCACAAGTTGCACCGAGCACCGGCGGCGTGCAATTCGCAAAGCCGGAACGATTGTAAGGATTTATCAATATGGGAGGAGATCCGCCCGGCAAAACTACACGGCTAGTAAAATGTGCAGATACCACTACAAGATTTGTGGATATTTGTTTTTGATAACAAGATTGCTTTGAAGAAAGCTGCAGGTGTGTGAAACGTAAAAGTTGAATTGAAAGTTAAATGAAGTAGTTACAGTCCAGCCGTCGAGAGAATGCGTTCCTGACACCGTCAGTTTCATACAATCGAATATCGTGTAATCGTGTTTTTCAAAATCGATCTCTATTAGATACTAGAATTGTTGCACTGATAGGTGTCACGTAGCTACCTACCGATTAATATTTGCCGGCTCTTTCCGATTATTGGGCAATGGTTCCCAATAAGTCTCACGCAACTCTGTTCAAAGTTCTTTTCGTCTCATTTAAACGTTAGCTAAATTTAAGAGGTGCCAGATACCAGGAAATGAAGAAGTGGCTGTGCTGACAGGGTAATAAATTACTATTTATTACCCTGTCAGCACAGCCACTGTTTGGATTCATTCAATTGTAGCAGCATTTCTACTCTCTTTACTAGAAATGCTTCTACAATTGAATGGATCCAAACAAGTTATATATAAATTATTAATACAAATGAAATATATCTCCAGCTTATATTACAAATATTGTCGTTTCGTGGTTACAAAAGCCCTTGTTATACTTTTGTCATCGCTATTTGTCAAGCTGCAGCGGGTACGAGGTTTTTATTTCATAAATCAGCTTCTTTGCGTCATAATACCATGACAAATTTTTGAGCAGATCTAAGCATTCATTTGTGACCAGTAAGCTGAAAAAATGGGAAAAACGTAGCAAGTTTTTGCACCAGATTGTACTGTTATAAAAATAAAATGCTAACGAATATGTTTTTATTCTTGGCAGGGTACTGGGAACTGGGATTTTTACGATACGTTGAATTTACAATCGCCTACGAAAGCACACTGTCTCGAGCAAACCCTTTGTTTGTTCTATTCAAATCCAATGCTAATACGTTCACAGAATCAAAGCGGACGGATGTTCTTCTTTGCGTCGCTAGAAAACGGAAATTTGAATGGATCAGATGAGATTGTTACATTTTGTTGGTACTATTCGGTACGAATTAGGATGGTTATATAGGTTTTGTTTCATCTTACGTTATTTTTGTTTCTGTTAAATTGTGAAAGTCATCTAAGGGAATATCGGATAGTTTGGATTTCAGGAAGGTGATTAAATCTACAGCAGTGAATTTCCACCGAACGATCCATTAGTATAAAATGGTCTTGAATCCACTTTACACGAAGTCACAAACAAATTACAACGAAAAACGAAACACATTAGACGCCAGAAAAACGGTATACATCGTATATACGGGTACAAAATCGTAATGACATCGGCAATGTGGTCTTGGGGCAGTTGAGGGGGCAACCGCATTAGTGCCCCTCTAATGGCTGTAGGTGCCCGAAAAGTTGGTAACTTGCGAAATCTATCGCTCGCCAGTTCTTTATGAGCGACCATTATCATCGCTTCTGCGTTTTCCGATAAAACGTGTTCACCCTACTTTTAACAGCAGTTCTCACCGAGTTTAAAGAGCCTATAAAATTATTATATTCAATTTATCATGAAGAAAATTGTTTCTCTTATAGGTTTGGCGACATGACTTGAATTTGTAATGATTTTTTCGACACTTTTGATGGTGAAGATTTGAACATGCACAAAAAAGTCTCAAGAACTCCGCGGATAGCCGCCGATTAGTTTCATTCGATTGTTATAAAATACTGTAAATGAATAGCTAAGCTAAGCTAGAAAATCAGACAACAATAATAATCTTTGACGGGTGTCAAAGATTATTGTTGTGTCTGATTTTCTAGTGTAGACTAAACAACTCTCTATCATCTGATACCTTCAGTAATGAACTCTATTGTACTATTTTAGCCAAAATACTAATTAGGTTTCCTTCGCCAATACAAAAAGTGTTGTTGGTTGTAATATAGCGTATTGACCGTAGCTACTACTAAACAGTTCATAAATAAAACCGAGAACGCTAACTTTCCACTTAACTTCTTTAAAGTGTTGGCTTCCTGTTTTTAAAACTCTCTGTTGCTTTTTGCTCCAAGGCATGAAGGCGGAAGATTGCAAGTTCAGAACAAGCTTTTAACACTGTGAGTAGGCACTGGTGTGAAAAATGTGTGCGAATACATTACGGTACCTGTGTGTGTTTGTTTCGTCTATCTACTATCATAATAATGGTATTGTTGGTTAGGTTCTTTGCTGGCATTTTTTATTGCTTTGAAAATGGTAGATACGCATCTACTTCCGTCATAACTACGTTTTTGCCTTATGTTTTATTTTAAACTTGTAGTATCATTTAGTAGATATGTAAACAGTATCTCATGCACATCAGAGAGAGGAAGCGGTCACTAATGTCAACTATCAGTTCTCCACGAATGGCGGGAAACAGTGAAAAGTGAAGCGTGTCTGCACGAAAGGCTTTGGTGTGATGATGAGTCAGGGTAGTACAGTATATTCAACTGAAATACGGAATCAACAAAGTGCTACAATACGTCCGCTATCTAAAACTAAGCTAATTGTCTATAGATACTCTAAGTACCTACAAGCCCCTATTTTTTTAGGATTCCGTACCCAAGGGGTGCCATCGGAACCATATTAGTAGGCCTCCGCTGTCCTTTCGTCCGTCAGCGGCTTGTATCTCATGAACCGTTAGGTAGACAATCGATATTTTCACAGAATGTGTATTTTTATTGCCGCTATAGCAATAAATCAAAATAGTAGTAAAGTTAAAAAATCAAGGGGTCTTCATAAAAGAAACGTGACTTTTTCGGCGTTTTTTGCCTTGTGGTACGGAACCCTTCCTGTGCGAGACGGACTCGCACTTGGCCGGTCTTATAGAACTACCTTCCTCTATTCATAATAATTAAAGTTCACGTTTAGAAAAGAGTTTTGTCCATAAAAATTGTTCCCCACAGATTTCCTGATAAAACGATTACAAGACCTAGAATTGAGAAGCCTTCCTTATTTCTACTAGACCTAGGATTCCATGAGTCATATAATATCTTTCATTCCATCAATTTTATAGTTGCCAGTTCGTTAATTTGTTTGTGTGTAATCTGACGTAATTGATCGAAGACACGCAATTCAAAGCTAGGGGGGCCATTGCCAAAATCACGTCTTCCAATCTCTTTATTTTATTGCTAGTTCAAAATGCTCAGTAATACAGTGGCCCAGTGTGTGTACTACGTTGGAGTCCCAGCTGATTTGAACCTGCTCTAATTAGCTCTGTAAACGAACTTAGTTCGTGCCTGCAGCGTCTTGTGTTGTATTTTATTGCAGTTTAAGATCCATAGAAAATGTGGAAGTTTACCTCATCTTATGTAGGTAATGGTACTTAGACCATGCTACATGTGTGATCACGAAGACGATATCACTTTTTTCCCTTGATATAAGGCTGGTTTGATTGCCTAGAGATGTTTTTCAGAGCTTTTATCAGATAAAAGTAATGTTTAGTTGACTATTTGATTTCACAATCAGCACTTTTCTTCGTAAATATTTAACTTATTAAAGGCGAATTTCACCAAACTTTTATATCTAGAATAAGTCTTATCCAGAGATTTCTTTTTAAAATTTGATAGGTTTTCCATAGTGTAACGGCTAGGGCTTTGCAGGTAGGCTGCGCAGGCCGTTAACAAATTAGGCTAGGTAGTAAAAATACTTATGCCAGGTTCATTTGTGCGCGCAGTAGGTGAGCGCACAGCACAGCTATGCATGCAGTGCGCAGTTCAGCTACGCGTGCAGCGCGCAGTAGGTGAGCTGCCCTGTCCTCAGCCTGGACGTAGAATCCGGTACGTAGAACCGGTAGGTAGAACTGGTACGTAGAACCCTGTAAGGCGCGATAGGGTGCGCATGTTACTGAAGTGCGAAAGCAGCAAGCCGCATGCGATGTGTCCAGCCTCAATCCCCGTTCCACGACCAAGGAACGATGTAGGGAGCAGGACATGGGAAAGCTTAACACATCGCAGCGGTTTTTAGGCAGAGAGTTTGCAAAGATATGCGTGTCACAATGACAGATGCAATGTGAGGTTATGTATGTGACACGTGCATAAAACATAAGATAACAATGATCTTAGCAGCTGGCTTGCTATACAGCTTATAATAGGGAGGCCTTGCACATGCCAGATGCAGCAGCAATACATACATATTTCCCTCTCCTATGCACTGGATAAACTGCAGCCGCGTGGCCTGTCATTGACAACCGCGCAAATAGATACAACATAGGTAGATAGATATTTACATCGGCTATCCAGTGCAGAGGGTCTGGTATAATTACCAAAGTAATGAGGAACTCATCCTAGATTTGGGGTACACGTATCTTGAGGATCAGGAAATCACTCCTGCTAGCTAAGCAAGCGGATATTAAAATGACAGAGTGCTCTTAGTAAATTAGTGCTGTGCCATGATTCTAGTGATGTGACTTACAACTTACTAATTGTCAGTCGACTATTTGCCTTTGAGACCCTCACAACGCTACAATAGGTACTAGAATGGTCAGACGACAATTTTATTCCACGGAAAAAAAGATATAAGTACATACATATCGATTTTGGTAAAATCAGCCCTAAATCATTTTTATTATAGTAAATTTTAGTCCCACCTTTCATTGTTTTCCTTACCATACCCTCTTCATAATTAAACACAGCAATTATAATTTTGCACTACATTCCACACAGATTAGGAATCTAGATTCCTAATTTGTGCATCTCCCGGTGCGCAAAGTGCGGGTTCCCTTTACCAGTAGTGACATACGTTGACTTCACGTCAGGAGTTTATTGTCTCCTAACTGCTATAGGAATACAGCCTCTGAGCTATTCAAAGCGAACTCGAGCTGAAAATTAGTCCCATTTTTGTGTTTTATTTGTGAATAAGAAAGGTTAGTGGGTTAACCTAAATGTAAGCTGGTCTACAACAGCGGCACTAAAATGGCTCGTGGCGTTGGCACGTTTTCATTAATATTAAGATGCGAGGAAACAGAATAGAATAGTGGGTACTTATACTCTTTATTATGTATACAAACATAATCAGCCTATAACGTTCCCACTGCTGGGACACAGGCCTCCTCTCTGTGAGAGGGAGTGGACCATAATCCACCACGCGCGCCCAGGGCGTATTTGTGGAAGTCACATGTCTTTGAATTTTTGGTTCTTGGAGATGCCGGTTTCCTCACGATGTCTTCCTTCACCGTTTTGAGAGCAGTGGTTATGAAATTATTTACACAAAGTAAAGCGCCTGTCTAGGCTTAAACTCACAACCTTACAACCCGTAAGTCGAGGGCGATACCACTGGGCCACCACTGCTCTTATTATGTACCAGTGAAACGGGGCGAATAGGGATACAGGGGTGAATCGGGAAGAAACTTTAAAATGGATTTGTTCTTTAAAATAATATAGTTTGTTGCTAACTGTAACATAATGCACACAGCATACATACTCACAGTTATCTTCATTCATTCCTCCAGGTCAGAACAAGCATTCCGTTACCGTTAGGCGCTGATTTGATTTTTCCTCACGACACGTTTTATCCACAATCAGTACACAGACACAGCCTCAACTTTAACATAAGACTACGACGATTTAGTGACATCCAAGGGTTGGGAATTTCGCCCACATTGATTGATATAATTTTTTCCTATAAAAACTATACTTTTAATACAAAATAAGTATAGATTTTATTGTATTTTATTAATATATATTTTATTATGACAGCTTTGACAACGACGTTTAATACGTCGCCATGACAGCTTTTCTTTCAAATCCTTAACGGCCTGTAACTTTTTAGCTGATTATACATTCATACTTCTCCAAAATTAATCATGGCCACTAACAAATCTCAAATTCATATTTTCTACATGATATTTATTACTCTACTTGATAAATCCACGCAATGCGAGGATGAGTTCCGGTTTCGCCTCTAAAGCGAACACATTAATGAGCCTGATACTCCGGGCCACCTATCCCGGGAACACCCAGCGTGCCTCTCCTAAAGGCTCCGGATGGACTCTTTTTTTTTTTTTTTTTTTCAGGATGGGAAATCATCAAATGACTCCTCCCGCTCTGGGTGGAGCAGAAGGGAGTGTCAGACTCTTACTGACTAAAACCCACCCGTGTTCCTTCCTTAGCCCTTTACGTACCAGGGCAGCGGTAACCCTTTCGGACGATCCCGCTACCCCGGCAGGCTTCGGCCCTGTCGGGCCCCGTCAACTACGCTGACATCTCTTTGAGGCGCGCGTGGAACACATACACGCCGTCCGGCACGGGCCTGGTCCTGATCGGACGGAGAGCTACCCATTGCTCTCCGCCCGCAGGCCCGCGCCTACGGTGGCCGGGAGTCGTCACGCGGCTCCCGACGCCCGGAGCGTCTCCCTCGGCGGCTGAGGCGTGAGGATCTTTCCCTCGCCCATCCCGCCACCTCCTTCGCTAGCATGACTGCTTCGCAGAAGGAGGTGACCGCCTCCCACTCCCTCTCGCCCCGGACCATGGCTTGCACCAGGGCCGGGCGCGAGAGGTCGCCGCCGCTGCCGATCGCCTCTACGAGGACACGGCGGTGCTCTGCCCAAGCGGGGCAGACCTCCACCGTGTGCTCCACCGTGTCCTCTGGGCGATCCTCGCAGTGGTGCCACCCGGGCGTCTCCTCCCGCCTGATGATGTGCAGGAACCTCCCGAAACATCCGTGTCCGGAGAGGACCTGCGTCAGGCGGTAGGTGAGAGCGCCGTGACGCCTCCCTAGCCACTCCTCAAAGAGGGGTCTTACCGCCGCTATCGTGGCGTGCCCTGCGCTGGGTTGCGATAGTCGCGCCTTCCATTCCACCATGAGACCGCGCCGGAGGTCCGTCCGCTCCGCAGCGATTTGCCGCGGGTGCAGAGTTTCCCCCCGACGTAGTGCCTCCGCGCGCCAGTCATACAGGCGCGCGAGGACTATCGCCTCCAGATCCCATGGTGGCAGTCCGGCAAGGAGGCTTGCTGCCTCGCCCGAGATCGTGCGGTATCCCCGGATAAGCCTTATGGCTACCACCTTTTGGGGCGCGTTCAGGTAGTGTGCGGCTCGAAGCCGCAGTGAACGCGCCCATACCGGGGCCCCATAAAGGGCCATGGACCGCACGACCCCCGCGTAAAGCCTCCGGCAGGAGGCGTTTGGCCCCCTAAGGTTGGGCAGGAGCCGCTTTAAGGCGGCCCCGGCCCGTTCCAGTTTGGGGGCCAAACGTCGGAAATGCTCGACGAAGTTCCACCGGCTGTCGAGGACGAGACCCAGGTATCTCATCGTTGTCTCGACGCCGATGTGAACCCCTCCTACCATCAGTTGGGATCCCGAAGGTGGCCCGTACCGGGGCCCATGAAAGGACATGGCCTCGGACTTGTGCAATGCCACCTCGAGACCCAACTGCCGGATCCTTTCCACGACTATCGCAACCCCGCGTGTCATCGCGTCGGCCGCCGCCTGATGCGACCTCCCCTGCGCCAGGACCAGCGTGTCGTCAGCGTAGCAAACTACGCTGACGCCATCAGGGAGGTCGGCCCGCAGCACCCAGTCGTAACCGATGTCCCACAGGAGCGGCCCCAGAACCGATCCCTGCGGGACACCGCACGACATCTCTCGCCGGTTCCAATTCCCGTCGCGACCGGGGTAGATGACGGCTCTGTCCGTCAAATACGCCCCGACTATTCGACGGAGGTAAGTCGGCACCCGGTGATACCGGAGTGCCTCCCCTATGCAGCTCCAGGGCAGGGTGTTGAACGCGTTGGCGATGTCGAGTGACACCGCCACGACCACCCCACCCCGGGACACCGCGTCCCCCGTCGTGAGGGCTCTCACGCGCATGATGGCGTCCACCGTCGAGCGCCCCTTGCGGAAGCCAAACTGGCACTCCGCAAGATCCGGCCCCGTCCTCACCAGGTGCCCGACGAGGCGGCCCGCAATCACTCTCTCAAAGAGCTTGCCGACCTCGTCGAGCAGCACTATGGGCCGGTATGCGGACGGAGAGTCCGCAGGGCGCCCTGGCTTCTGAATGAGGACCAGCTTCCCCGTCTTCCAACGGAGTGGAAACTGGCCTCTCTCCATGCATGCGCTTAAGAGCGCCTCCAGTCGAGGCCCGAGAGCCCTCGAGGCCAGGACCCAGGCTTTACCCGGCAAGCCGTCGGGTCCCGGGGCGGTATTTTTGGCCTTCAGCCTGCCTACCGCCGCTCTCAGATCTACCCCGGTCACTTCAGGGGTGTCGTCGTCGTCGTCCGTGTGGTCCGCTTCGGGCACCGCAAGTGGCGGAGCCATAGGCGGGGGAGTATGCTCCCCCCGTGAAGGGAACAGAGCGCTCACCACTTCCTCCACCAGCTGGGGTCGGAGACTCTGCGTCAGCGGGGGGGCCCAGGTGCGGAGTTTATTCCGCACCATTCTGTAAGGGCGCCCCCATGGATCTCGGTTCAGAGTCTCCAACATCTCCTCGCGGGCCGTATCCTTGGCCCGCTTGACAGCCTCTTGGAGGGTGGTCTTCGCCGCTCTGTACCCCTCGTACAGCTCCACCTCCGTGGCTTCCGCATCCGGAGGGCGGATGCGGAGCCTGCGGTGCCTGGTGTACCGATGTCGCGCGTCGACGCACGCCTTGCGTAGCGCCCCAACCTCCTGCGACCACCAGTACACCTGACGTCGGGCGCGTCCTGGCCGGACTCGGGGCATTGCCACGTCACAGATCTCGGACATGGCCTCCCGGAACCACTCCACCTCATCGTCAATGTCAGCAGGCCTGTCCGGTGAAAACACCCAGGCCTGCACGATCGAGGCTTCCAGGAGAAGCTCCCGGTCCAGCTGCTTCAGCGCCCACCGCGGACCACTCGGGGCCTGTTGGACCAGCGCGCTAGAGGTCTGGGTGGAGACCTCAAACCGGATATACCGATGATCGGAGTAGGTCTCCACCTCCTCCATGACGCGCCAGTCAATGACACGCTGTGACAGAGCGGGGCTGGCGAACGAGATGTCCACCACCGACTCGCCCCGCATCCGCACACACGTAGGAACAGAACCCCGATTTAGGACGACCAGGCCTGTTTCCAGAGCCCAGTCCTCCACCATCCTGCCCCGCACATCCGTGCAACGGGAACCCGAGGCCAAATTCTTGGCGTTGAAGTCCCCGAGCACTAGCACGGAGTAGGCATGGTTTCTAGCGACGACGACACTCAACTCTGTTAAAGAGTTCTGGAACTCGGCGAGAGTTCGGCTCGGAGAGAAGTATACTCCCACTACTACAATCTCTCCGAACCGTGCTGCTACGCACCCCTGTCCCCTCGTGACACCTTCGAGGGACGGGGTACCGGCGGCGGCCGACGAAAGTATGGCCACTGAGCCGTTCAGGTCCTCCACCCAGTCATCCCTGGGCGGGACAAAGTACGGCTCAGCGACCACGGCGATGTTAATCGACCACTGCGCCATGCTCTGGAGCAACAGGTCCTGAGCGCAGGCGCAGTGGTTGATGTTCGCCTGGAGAAGGCGTAGTGGAGGAGTTATTACTCCTCCATTTCAGCCCCCCCCCGGGCCCTATCGGCAGTGGTGGCGGCGGCGGCGGCGGCGGCGGCGGCGGCGGCGGCGGTGGTGGCGGCGGCGGCGGCGGCGGTGGCGGTGGCGGCGACAGTGGCGGCGACGGTGGTGGTGGCGACGACGGCGGAGGGGCTGCCCTTCCTCCTGGCTTCGGCGGGTGGAGCGCAGGACTTGCTCCCCGCCCGGTGATCGGCCGGCTTGCCAGCAGCCGCACATGCGACGCAGTGCGGCGCGGCGTTGCACGAGCCGGCCGTATGTCCGGGCTTGCCGCAGCGGAAGCACAGAGTGCTGCGGTCCTCTAAGGTGCACTGGACGCCCACGTGGTGCCCCACGAGGCATCGATAGCACCTTAGAGGTCTGGGCTCCAGCAGCTTGACCTGCGCTGACACCCAGCCTACCAGGAGCCTTCCGCCCTCCACTATCTTCCTCGCCGCCGTCACGGGACAGCTTACCGTTATGGTTCGCATACCCGTGAAGTCAGGACGTAGTGTGCCCGCCTTCACCTGGTCGGCCAGACACCCGCCCGTCCTGACGACGGCGGCTACCACCTCTGCCCCCGTCACCGAGTCATCCAGGCCCACAATGCGCATATCCGCGCACTTGACGGGCCTGGAGACTCGAGCCTCGTCCGCATTGAGGGACGCCCTTAGCTTTTCAGCCAGGGCGTCAGCGGTGGGGCCACTCGTCGCACCGGGGATCTCCAGCATGCGGGCACCAGTGGCGGTCACCCTATGCCGGAGGCCTCCGGTGATCCCCAGCTCCTGGAGATCCACCGTCGCTCTCGCTTTGGTGAGCACGTCGCCGTAGGTCACCCCCCTCTTGACCGCGTCCGGCTGTAGTGTAATGACTACAGCCGCGGTCTTGGGGGAGCGAAGCCTAGCCGCAACGGCTCGCTCCTTGCGGCGCCTCCTCTGCGCCTTTTTTCTGGCCGCCTTGGCCGCCTTCTTTTTCTCCCCGACCACCTGCCACTCGGCGTTGGTCGTGGGAGATTTGTTTAAGGGAGGTGTAGGCTCTGGGGCCTTCCCCTCCCCAGCCGTTCTGCCCTCTTTCTGGGCCGGCGCTGCCGCGGGTTTGGTGGCAGGCGCCGATTTTGCCGGCGCCGAGGCTCCACCAGCCGACGTCGGTTTCGCCGGCGCCGGGGCTCCCCTAGCCGACGCCGGTTTGGCCGGCGCCTGGGCCCGGCCAGACGGCCCGGGTTTAGGGGCGGCAGCGGCCGCGTACGAGGCCGCCTTAGGCCCTGGGGCCGTCCTACCCGCCAAGGGAGGGCGCAGAACAATACCCTCCAGGACGGCGAACCGCGCCTGGAAGGTCGCCAGCTCCTGCCGAACCAGGTTCAGGACCTGGTTCTCCACCGGCACGGGCTGGCTTGGTGGTGGGACTGTCTGCGCTGTGCCGGCCGCTCGCATCCCGGCCAGGTCCGCTCGGAGCTCCTCGTTCTCCTTTCGGAGGAGCTCCATGGCAGCCGTCAAGCGGGCCACCTCCGCCCGCATTTCGGACATGCCGTCCGGCGGAGGCCCGAAGTGGATGGCCTCCGCTGCCGCCAAGATGGAGGCCTTGGCCGAGACTATGGCCCTGTTTTTCGAAGTCTGTAACTTCTTCAGGGCCACGTCCCGGATTGCGGCCTCCACGACCGCCGCAAACCTCTCTTTGCGGTCCGCATCAGGGCCGCCTACCTCAGCCGCCTCGTCGCTTGAGGTCTCTGATGCGGACACGCGACCAGAACCCCCCTCCTTTGCGGGCTCCTCCGCTTTTTCTGCGGCCTCCCGAGCAGTGAGCCCCCTCCCTGTGCCTCGCTCTTGGGCTCCTCCCCGCCTGCTGGTGGGGATTTTCCTGGCCGAAGCCAGCTCCCCGTCCGAGGACGACCCCTGGCCGTCCACTGACCTTGGCCGCTTGCTCAGTGCCTTTCTCTTGGCAGCGGCCGTCTTCTGGTCACGGCGAGAGCTCACTGAGCCTCCCGTGCTCGCTCCTCCAGATGCAGCATCGGACTCCGACACCGCATCACTCCTCCCTTCGTCTTTTGTTGTTTTTGTTTTTAAAAATTTTTCCATAATTGTTCCCACGAGTATTAAACTTTAGGTACCTGCTCAAAATTCTGTGGTTCGCACTAGTGACTAAATCAAGCTACCCATTAGCCAAGCTTACTACCTCCCTCACGGTGCGCCGCCGCTTGGAGGTTTGGGGAATTTTTTATAGAGGTTAATCTTCCTCGCGGTCCGGGCGGTTAAGCCAAGACCCTCGACCCCCGTCAAAAGTCAGAGACATGACCTTGACAATCTTCGGGGCTACGATATTAACGGTGGCAGGAGGGGGGGGTTATCCCCTCCTGCCTGCCCGGCGGCAGGGTAAGTGCACACCAGGCCCGCTCTTACTCCACACAGTAGCCGCTCTGCTCCTCATAGCGGCTTGTGTGGAGCGTTCCTCTTGGCAGAACATTAGCATGCGGGCAGCGAGATCTCATTGGGAAAAAATCCCACTGAGAAATAGCTGCCCGCACCCCAGGATGCACCGGCCCGAAAACTGGTCTTCCCCCCGGACGTATCCAGAAAGGAACTCCAGTCCCCAGGCACACGTGGATGTTTTCTGCCCTGGCACCCCTCCGGATGGACTCTCACTACGCCTCCGACCTCCGTCCTCCGTGAAGGCCTCCAGTACCAGTCTCGCCGGAGGACTCCGAAGACCCTCCTATACCTATTGGGCCGCGCCTCATCGGAGGGGCGCCTCAGGAGACCCTCCTGTACCTATTGGGCCGTGCCTCATCCGAGGGCCGCCTCATCTGGCGGGCTGACAGCATCCTCCGTGCCGCACACGCACCAGTACCTGCCCTCACCTGCACCTGCACCCGTCACCGGCACCTGCCTCGCGTCGGTCTACCTCTTCAGCTTCATCTGCAACTCCACCTCAGCCTACTCAACCCACCTATCGCCACCCATACACCCCACCTCCACATTATACACACCACTGCCATTCCATCTCCATCTTACCTTGTAAATACATCTTTAATTGATTTCTACTTCCTTCTTTAGTTTAATTACCTTTGACTTCAAAGTTAAGCTTTTCTTGTCGCTACACGATATAGCAAGGACACTTAATCTTTAATTAAAAAACAGTAAACACATTAGAGTCTTTTCTGGAAACAAACTATATTATTTCAACGTTAAAATCCATTTTAAAATTTCGTCCCGATCCACCCCTGCATCCCTATTCACTCCGTGTTACGGTACTTCATTCAAATTACAGATATGAATGTAGAAATGCATACAGACAAACAATAAACGCAAACACATGAACTTTCTTGAACGGATTTTAACCTATATTTTTATTCTTTGTAAGATGACACTGGCGTCATCATACAGTGAAACTGGTTTAATGATTAATACTTTTAAATAAGAAGCAAAGCTTTTCTGGTGCGAGTTAGCATTTAGGAGTGTTCTACCCTACTCCTACACCACTCCTACCCTACTCCTACACTACTTCTACCCTGCCCTATGTCACTCAGGGTGAATGTAGCTTTCTAATGGTGAATGATTTTTTGAAATCGGCACAGTAGTTTTTGAGTTTATTCATTACAAACATACACACAAAAATACAAATCTTTCCTCTTTATAATATTTGTATAGAAGTATAGATTAGAAGTCAATTTGCAGCAAAATCTTCTGCATACAAAAAATATCTGTATACCTATTACGAAACGTTTGAAGTTAAATAATAGTTATAGAAATAAAATTTAAAGGAACATCGAAGGCACGATTTCCTCTCCTCGGCAGGCCAATTGAGCTTGAACGCGTTTATGCATTTCTCTGACTTTTTTATTTTATTCAGCCGAGGAAACGGAGATTCCTTAGTTTTTCTAATTTAAATAAAAATTCATTTCAATAAGGAAGACTTGTGGAATAAAAATCGATTTAAAACTTTTTGTTATTGAAAACTGTGTTCGGAACTTCTTTAACTGGAGTTTAATCAAAATCTACTTTGTTCGTACTTCGGAGAGAATGGCTTTTAAAATCTGATATTTTAGCTCATGTGGAAGAACTTTATATGTAGATTGCTTCATAAGTTGATTTTCAATTAAATTAATTTCTGCACCTATATCAGGTGCAGAAATTACCTATTGGGATTTGTTTCACGTTTATTAATTTATTATACACGTTGTTACGCAGATGCTTACTTTTAATACATACTAGATACCATTAGTATGCAAAAGGACTCACCTAACTCCTAAATAATCTACGACGTTACTTGACATTCATGTTCATAAAAACAAAAAAAAAAACTAGTCTAAAAATTTTCGACCACTTAACTCATCAGAAACTGCAAAGTTCATTAACAGTATCGTTTATAATTACGAGTGATATTTATTTTCATGAAATTAAGAGGGTGTGTCTAGACAGCGAGGCGAGGCGAAGCGATGGGGGCGCGCGTGACCTGGCTATAAATTGCCTGTTGGTAATGACCCCGCTCAGATATCGAATACATGTCAGCTTCGATACAATATCGACTACTGCACGTGGAACTGATTTTTTATTAGGGTGTTTAAAATTGTATCAAGAGTTCAAGACTAAGCCTTTTTTAAGAATTTTTTAGCACTGTGTGACCTATGCCCTGGGACCCTTATCTTATACCTTAAACCCTTAAATAGTTCATTTTTACACAGAAAAGCGTGACTTAAGGGGGGGTTTAGGTCACACGAGCTATAAAAGAGTATAGGATACGTTTGACTTACGTAGTCCGCACGGTGTTAGCACCCTCGCTACACTCGCGCAATAATTTCACGTCGTGCAATAATGGACTACGTAAATCACACGTATCGTAATGTTAATATTTGCATTTTTTTATTAAATAATAATAATAATAATCTCTTTATTTCAGAATACAATTCCATAATTACAAAAGGTACCAAGATGTTAGTAACATAAAAACTTAAAAACTATGTTAGTAGACATTACCAATATTTACAGGAGCATGTAGCTGACTTAAGTACCAGATGAAAGGACAATCCAGTTTGTTGGCAATGACACTCAGGAGACTGTTGTTACTGGCTACGCTTCTCGCTTGCGTCTGATTGCAGCGAAGCTGTCTATCCGAGCTCCCACGAACATCCCTGAGGCACTACAGAAGCATGACAGCCCCAACAGCATCCTGAATGCATTATTGTACTGGACTCGAAGAGCATTAACGGCCTTTAGAGTGAAGCTAGACCAAAGGCTACACGTGTAAAATACTTGACAGTAAGCTTTGAATAAAGTTATTTTAACTGAACTTGTGCAGCGTGAGAATGCTCGGATCAACATATTACACCTCACCGCCAATGCTCTTCGTTCCCAGACCATATCTAGATTGTCCTTCAAATCCTCCGTAACAATATGCCCAAGATACTTAAACTGACGAACACGGTTAAAGACAAAACCCCTCAAAAAGACAGCTGGGTAGCTCTCAGTGACTTTGTTAGCCGCCTTAAAGATCATCAACTCACTCTTGACCGAATTGTATCTCAAACCGTGTCCCTCAGCATAACACGCACAGACTCTTATTAACTTCCTAAGGTCAACCATTGACGGGCTCAGCAGCGCCATGTCATCGGCGTAGCTAATATTATTAAAAGCATTCCCATCTATGTAGCAGCCAGCATGTAAACTACTGAGCTCGACAATGAGGTCATTTATGTATAAATTAAACAGGGTGGGGGATTAAAAGTTACAGTCATCCATTTACGTTGTGTGTTCTTAATAAAAACTCGGTGAATGTATAAGAACAAGAAAACAAAAGTCAAGTGCTATGTTCCACTCTGCGGTTACACCACGTGACCGCATAAAACTAGGAGCAGAAAGCTGTAAAACAAACGGAATATCTTTTTTGTGGAGTCTATCAGGCGCTTACGCATAAAACACGCCACGCCCTCAAGTGACAAACTAAACTATTCCAAGCCGCATTACAATCTAATACACGGCTATTATAGGTACTTATAATCGTAACATCGTCTCTGTGTATACCTCAGATACCGACAATTATGCACTTACACGGTGGACAATGAGCAAAGCCTATCATGAATCTGCTAGCGCCACCTGACGGTGGTCGGTGACATGCGGATTCTCTTTGTGTCCCGCCGACTACCGAGCCACCGTGCCTACCAAAGAGCATTATATTGTACGAGCAAGCCAATAAAGCAACGACATTCGCTATTCACACAAGACGGATGTTGTAATAGTCAATTGTATTTGTCAAGATTGTTGTTGAGGAAATGGAAAATAAAGGTCGCTGGATGGAATTTTATGTAGTCGTTTGAAATGAGATTTAAATTTGATCACGTAATTGATATTCTCTTTATTTTTCAGTTGGGATTCATCGAAATACGACATGGATAAATGGTTTGAATAAAACAGACTGAAATTATTAATAAAAATCTAACAGGATTCACAAGTCTTTTAAACTTTAGCTCACAGAAGTTGTAGTCGGGGTAATAAGGATTTCCCAGTCACCACGCGGCCTCATTGCAGCCGAAAAGTTTTCCCTCACCCTTAGATAGTTTCACAAGAAATGGCTATCGCGTAGAAAGGGTCACATGTTCTTCATTCCTTTCTATACCATACGCATATTTCAGTAGAAAAATAACCGCCCTTCAAAATCATGAGCAGATCATTAAACATACAAAAGCCAATATTGTAGATCGAGCTAAGAAACATAAAGGGAGTGCTGTCAGCGACGTGAATAAGTTTACACTTAGTTAATTAAAAGATTACACACGAATGGGTAATTAACGGCGGATTTGTCCTCTCATCTGTTATGTTGTCGCATCGGGTGGAGCGCGCAAGCGGACGTAATTTTATACCTTCGAGTTACGTGCCTACATGCCTGCGAGTGTGCGTGTTTCTTGCATGTTTGTTGTGGATTTAGGTACTTTTGCTGTAGACTTTAACAGGGACTTTCACACTGATCGGTGATAAGGAACAGGAATAAGCCGATGAATTTGGTAAAGATTTACAAATAACGCAACACATTAGGTTATGCTATTGCCAAGGTCGAGATAGGGTGTTATATTAGATTATTAGACACGTATGGGAACTCCAGTATACGCGTAAAAGGCATTATCTCGACATGTACTAAAGCCTCAGAGACTAGATTTATTTTTACAGATCCTTGCTTTCTTGTCCCTTTTTATAATCTGAGTGAGTTTAATCAAACGGAGACATTTAGATATCTTTTACCCTACTTTGAGAAATCTTTTAGAGACGATAAACATGAAGATGATGAAAAGCAATTCTCAATAGTTTCAAGTTCTAAGATTCTTTATCTATCTTCAAAAGGTTAAAAATGTTGTTTGTGATGGCAGTAGCTATGTCTCGAGAAATTAAAATTACCTATTTGCAGAATGTACGAGTACCTACACTTAGCGATATAAACTGCAGCATTCATAGAATTAGTTTTGGTGTACATTGCTGGAAAATATACAAAGCAGATTATTAGTAATACCTGTAACCTAGTTACATGTAAGAAGTTGGAATATAATTAGTTTGAAGTGACTTAAAGGGGACCCCTTTTAGTATACTTATCAAAATCAAAACTACGCACTTCGGGTTTAGGCTGCGTTTCCACCAGAGATGAGCGAGGATGCGTAGCGAGGTATGTCCATAAAACTAACCAATAACAACGCTATCTTAGCTCACGCTATGACAGTATAGCGATGCTATTGGTTACTTTCACACATATCCCTTGCTACGCATCGTCGCTCATCTCTGGTGAAAACGCAGCCTTACAGTCGGTCTCTGAGTTCTGTACGTGTTTGTCAATGGACTACCTCCGGCTATAATATATTATAGCCTATATTACATTATAGGTCATTCTACAGGGTTATTTTTTAAAGACCAGCCAAATTTAAGGATGTCGTACAAACCATCAAACTGAACAACTTTCTCCATGGGACAAATAGCGTAATCGCGAAAATTTTATCAACTGTCCCATAGAAAACTACAATACCTACTCGACCTAAATGTATGGGACGGCTGAATTTTTATTCGCGATTACGATGTTGGTCCCATGGAGAAAGTTGTACAGTTTGATGGTCTGTACCACATCCTTAAATTTGGCTGGTCTTTAAAAAATCATCCTGTATATTACATTATAGGTCATTCTATACCAATGTCGGAGAGCAGTGGTGGTACAGTGGTAACGGCTGTGACTTAGGTCCGAGTTCTACGTAGTAGGTTCGAACCCGGACAGACCCTTTACTTTATGTAAATTATTTCATCACCACTGCTCTCAAAACGGTGAAGGAAAACATCGTGAGGAAACGGTCATGTCCTAGAACCAAAAATTCGAAGTGACATCTACCAACCCGCACTGGGTCCGCGTGGTGGATAATGGCCCACTCCCTCTCACAGAGAGGAGGCCTGTGTCCCAGCAGTGGGAACGTTATAGGCTGATTATGTTATGTATGTGTACCAATTTTTGTCACTTTCAATTCGATAACCTTTAAATAGAATTCAATCATACAATACAAACGATACAATAGCGGTATTCTCATATCTAGATACCATAGTATGATCGCCAAGTACTCAGATAAATTAGAATAGATCAAAGGCCATGAAAAATCAATGGTGTAAAGAACCGAAAACATTCCATTGATCGGTGGTCAAAAAGGGATTGGGGTTTTTGTTGGATTTTAATTTAAAATTACTTTACTTTACGTCGTCGGTTTCGATTTGAGAGCTTCGACAGAAGATTTTAATTAATTTTGGCCCCGAAATAATATAACTGTTCTTCTTAGCGTGTCGATAGCAATCTAAACCGATTTGGCCCAGAATTCGGCCACTTGTTTGGCGCCACCACCAGCTTCCATCAGTTCCTGTAACGTGCAGCTGACAGGACACGCAGGACACGATATTAAGTGTCCCATCGTTTGTGGAGCAGCACTGAAGCTGTGGCGAGACTGTGCTTTTTTACCCAAACCTTTCGTTTCACCCGCTGAGGACCTCCCGCCTGGACATGAGTTACCTTGGGTAACCTGAAAGTGTTTAAATAGACTCCGGACCCAGGTTGGCTGAAGCAAAGAAAATCGGTTCAGGTGGAGATTCATAGACGACTCCGCCTTGGAGTGTAATATAACTGTTGTGGACCAATGTTATATTGTTACACATATTATAATGGCGATATTTCCTGTGATGACCAATTTATTGAATAAGGCCTAGTTTTTTAATCTTCAGATCTTAGGAATAAAAATTGCAGTTTGACAGATTTTGTATAGAAAATATATGGTTAACGTCCATATATTCTTCAGATTAAAGTTATCTGACGATAAAAAAATCAGTCCTAAGCAAAACAGAATTTCTTTTTTAGTCTTTATACTGGTGTGATAACAAAATCTATTTTTCAGTTTTCGCAAAAATCCCGCTACACTATCTTTTAACGAGTCCCCGATTCAGCAAGAATATGTACAGTCTCTTTTATACTATTGACATAAATGTTGATCACATTGTTTTTTCGATACTCTGGCGGTCTCAGTTCCCCCTCAAGGGTCGGCTGAACGAATATAAATGAATCTTATATTTATGATACTTTTTTTCTTTTCTCTCTTCTTGGTAACATTTTATTGCTCGTGAAAGGGTACGAATTGTTTTGCTGACAGATTTACGAGGAAAGATTCGGCGTTTATTTTATCTGTGACTTTTCCATTCTTGAGGAAGGCAACTTTGATTGCAGAAACGTTGAATACAAATTTAATATCGCCGACCATTTTATGATTTATAAGGGAGCTGTCATGTTTGGGTTGACCGATGCGGTCGTTGTTCTGCGGGGCTAACTAATAGATGCTGTGGAGATCTATCATGATTTTATTCATCCCGACCTTTGCCCGCGTGAATAACTTCAGTAATAACTTTTGTAAATTGCAAGAATCCTCTTGCAATTATTAATGAAAGCGTAACAGAAGGTGTGACATAAATATATTACTCTATGTAGAGTTTAAATACTTCATGGCGATACAAATGAAAAGTTCCCAGAATTTTTATTTAACTTTTTAGCTAACTGAACACAACATCTTTGAGTAAATTTGAATTACGACCTTTAGTACATAGTTGAAGGTTCCAGGAATATTAAATTGGAATCAAGTTTCCATGAAATCTATATCTATCTATATTAATAATAAAGCTGAAGAGTTTGTTTATGTGAACACGCCAATCTCTGGAACAACCTGTAGAATTTGAAAAATTCTTTTGGATTTGATAGCCCAATTCTTAAGGAAGGCTATAAGCTACTTAACATCATGCTAGGACCCGTTGGAGCCGAGCAAAAACGTCGGAAAGTAATAGCGTGGGCAGGCGATGCGATACGATGGGATGGGTCGGGGGAACAAGACATTTCACGCGGACGAAGTCGCAGACGGAAGCTCGTAAAATTATAGCTATAGCACCAGTTTTATAGTAGCCAGAAATTAGATGACGTAATTACTGTTCATAATGCCTTCAATAGCTACAGAAAAGCGAGCGCGCCACTTGAAAATTCTCAGCCTTTAATGAACGTATTTATTCTACGTATAGAAATGTTCGATGTAATAACAATGTTAGCTATTAATTCGTTCACAGCTATGCTGGAGTGTTCGTGAAGCGACGAGAGGCTTGAAGGCAGCTAACTCGATAACAAGACACAACAGCTTTCCTAATTGCAATTTATTGCAGGTACTGCAAACAAGACTGTTTCAACGCTCACGTATTTTAAATACAGACCTGTAATTACATTTTGTGACGAGGATAGGATAAATAGGCTTATTGTGAAGAATAATTTATATTGAATTATAAATGATGTGTATGTAAACTACGGATGTAAACACTGTTTTGTGGAATACTGCCGATTTACGGGAAATAAAAATAGCCTTGCAGTTTTTCAAACGCTAAAGTTATTTATATGGTTGAATTATGGTTATGTATAGTATGCATATCTATAATTCAATCTTATCACGAATCTACTAAGCTGTGTGTGCTCCAAGTTTTAAGCAAACACAATGTTATTTATTTAATATTAGCCATTAATGTCCGACTCTTGGGCAAAGGCCACTAAGCTACCAAGGATTAATATTTATTAGAGGAGTCTAGCTGATCACGCCATCTCCATCTGGGCCTGCCGCCAGTAATGGCAGAGTTTTCTTCTCTCCTACGATGTTGCTGTGCCCGATGGGTCCATAAGCCCGCGAAATTCAAATTTTGTTAGGTTTTTTTGCAATTACCTTATTTACAGCCCGATTCAAACTTTATAGCGGCTCTGAAGTGCGCTACCCTCCGCGCAGTACCTCACCCCCGCTGACAGGTGAGTTTATGTTTGATTGACGTTTAAAAAGTAAAAGTAACGTTTTCATGGTTTTCCAGGGTTTTAACGGTCAAAATAAAAAACAAAGATGGCCGCTGTGAAAAGTTTCAAATTTTTCATCATGGGTGTCGTTTTCATGGCTTTCGAGGGTATTACAGCGATAGTGAAGTCAAAATGAAAATCCAAGATGGCGGCTTTTGAACCCAACACTGCCTGCCACGATGTCGTTTGATTATGCGGGCCCCAATGGGTCGTAAATACAGTTTTAGATTATAATAATCATTGAATATATAATATTTTATAACTATGTTTCACTAAGGTTCAGGATACATTATATCGTAGATATTTTATTGTGATAGGTACTTCACAGTTCAACTCACAGTTAAGTCGTCTGAAAAAATATGAACACAAAGTTACCGGTTGTAGAATCTTGGAGATAAACACATCAAGTTTAATTAAATCAGTAAAAAGGTCGGGACTCTATCTCTTAACAAAGAATGAAAACAAGCAAATAAATCTATGTTTATTTTTTTAATCAGATCGCAAGTTTAAACAGTTAAACAACGATTGCACTTTATAATAGGGCAACATTAAACAAGAGCATTTCCTTACAAAGATGTCTAAGTAATTATCTCAGTAGTTTTGAAATTCCATTTTGCCGATTGCACACTTTGCGGAGGAAGCATTCCTTCTGAACTCCTATTTATAAATTCAGCGAAAAGCAATTAATTTTAAGTCAACAATAGAAAAGTTCCCAGTTGTGATGCATTGTGTTCCGCTTTAGCCGTTTGCTCTCTTGAACTGCTCGACTTATTCAATGATTTTCTTTATTAGCCGCTATTGAAAACAAGAGAATAGCCCTGTTCTGTTTTGTTTATTTAATTTGCTTATCGTATTTGAAGTCAGTGGTATTGTTATTGGATTCTGTGTTTCTTTTAATTTCGTATTTATCTTGGCGATTTTCAGAATTATAGCTGATGTTTAATTTGCTTTAGATTGTTCGTGTTTCAGTAGAATTTGCTTTATCCATGATCTTTTGATCCTAAGGTGTATATTAATATTGTACGCCAATATACTGTGATCCTAATTAATCCTCTTTCAAAAGACAATCTCTGAATAGAATTATCCAATCAATTGAATGTCATCATTAGTCTTAAAACACGACACGCAATTAAGCGATAATCAAGGCACCTCATACAATGTAGGATATGCCTAATAGTTCGCACTTAGCCGCCCTACTAAACGGCTTATATCACCAATTACCTAAAATGAAATGCCTCTTGTTCGATTGTTTATCGTCAGATAACAGGAAAACGGTATCGGTTATACAATAGCACTGAAAGGGGATTAATTTGTTGACAGTAAATTGGATCCTAATGAAGCAAAGGCTCTTTGGATAAACAAGACGGTCGTCTTGGCCCCTGTTTACATGATTCAACGGTTCGTTAGCTTTGTTTCAAATCCAATCGGCCGTTTGTACAACTGTCGCTAGTTCTACGTTTACTGTGCAAGCATTGTTGTCGATGACTAACGCCTTATGTACCTACCTATTTATTTTGGTAGTCGGCGCTAAAAAGTCTTGAAGTAAAATATGATAGACTCCTAATCGTTATGTTTGTTCTCACATTTTAACATGGATGATGTAACCAATAGTAACCTATTATTTTAATTTAAAAGACTGTCCATGGAGTTTCTTGCCCGTTCTTCTGCATAGGTACAGTCACGAGCACCAACATTTCAACACTTGGCAACTTTCATATGCGATTTCTTCGTGAAATAACGAATGCAACGTTGAAATACGACACATTACATAAGCCTATGGGTTCAAATCAAATCAATTCAAATCAAAATATTTATTTGCTAGAATATGGTACATAAGATGTTACAGTAAATTTGTTTCAGCATATCCTGCCATAACATGGCGTGCAAATGTATTCACACTCAGCGATGTCACCTAATCTAGCTTACAGATTCTATTGATTTGTCTTCTAGAAAGTCCATAATGGTATAATATCTTTTAAATATTAATAGTTTGAAAAGTATTTTTTTAAACTTGGTCAGCGGTAAGTTCGAAAATGTTATGTTCGCAATAACATAAACTTTCATTAAAAAATAAAGGAGTAAATCGCTTTTGAATAAAGCCGAGTGTATACATACTTTTGCTCGTGACTGTACCTACCACGCTTTGGAATGGGTAACTAGCTTCATCTTTCTGACTGGCTGACCCCTTGACAATTAAAAAGTGCCTGTAATTGGTTTTTTATTTTTATTTTTTAAACGTTGCCCCAAACTAGGAATTTCTACTGTATCGTGGGTGCCAGACCCGGAACAACTACTTGTAGGCCATACAAATATTTGTTCCGTGCGGGAATCGAACCCGCGACACGCAGCGCAGCGACTGCTGCGCTGCGTGAATAAATAAATATTGACTTGATTGACTAATCAAGTCAATATTTGAAATAAATGTTTTGAGTTTGAGTTTTGAGACAATAGGTATGTCGATTTGAAAAAAAAAACTCGTAGATGAGCACATAATTCAGTCAGAAATTTATTGCAATGCAAGACGCCGGAAAAGTTGCAAAAATATCCCATTTTTTTCTGTATTCGGTTGGGTATATAATGTGATAAAAATATAAATGTAATAAAGTCAATTGAACGTATCTACAACTCTTGTTGTTATGTAAATAGAACACAGCGAATCATAACACTGACGATATTCAACACTGTTTATGTAACGAGAAAAGTTCAAGAAAACGGAACTTTCAGCGAAGTATCTTAAACAATTAATTTGTTGTTTATCTGACATAAATTATAAAATTATTCTCTATCAGTTGTTTTAAAGTTAAGAAGTCTTCTTACTTTAAATTATTGGGTGGGTATGTTAGCATGTTGTGCTTGGCACAATTTATGTTCTTGATTTCTCACTTTGGAATACTTGGTATGGTGTTATACACGGCGTACGTTACTTAACGTAACATAACGTCACGCCTTGTTACCCCGTAGGGTTGAGCAGAGGTGTTTTCTATAGTACACCCACATTTTGCCAGTTATGTTTACGTCTCATGACTCATGTAGTAAGGGGCGAGTCTATTACCATAAATCGGGCACTAATCCAGACTCCAGACTCCTACTTAGAAATTCCAGATAGACAAACCTAATAACATTTTGACCAACCTGGGAAGCGAACCCAGAACCTCCTCAGCAGTAGCACTTGCGACCACTGGGCTAATGAGGCAGTCATGTGGGTAAGTAATTATTTACAAAATGTATTATTGAGAGAAGAGTAGAATATTAATTCTGAATATGATTTCCCATAACATGCCATTTCAAATAACTACTAGCAGTATTTGACTTCTGACACGTAGGTTGTATCAATGTAGGTACCACTGTAAATATTCATCTTCTGTTTATAAATGCACAAACAGCGAGACATACGTAATGGCAGCGTCATAATTAACAGAAATTTGATTGGCGCGCAAATTAGTCTTCAATTGACGCCGGCAGGCTGCTCCAATAGGGATCGCTTGTACCATAAGTACATTTGCATATAAATCACCGTACCTACCTATGAATTGTGCGTGATTTCTGGCTTCAGCGATTAGGCCTCGTATCGCGTATTCATCTCGTATGAATTATGAATTAGTTTTTCTTGTGTCTCGTTGTTTATGTATGTGTTGAGTCTTGAATAGGAAGGTTTGTTAATTATTTTGCGTGTTTAATTTGTTATTCTTGAATTTGTGATGGGCTCGGTTAATTTCCATCCGTCTTTTAAGTATAATTTTCAATAAAGTTACATACTGCATAAACGATGGACAATGAAAGAGTCAGACGCGTCAAACCACTGCCTTGCAGCAAAGTAGACGCGAGAATGGGAGGCATTTTATTATATATTTTTTTTTTATTTTTTTTTATACAAAGAAGAGTTATACATTACAGCATTTACAAAAAGTAGTTATATTACAGTCGAGAAAACGTATAACCCACACTTATTTTATTATACACTTATTTTCTCAACAGTTTGATAATGCGCTTAGATTCACTGCCCCCAATTCCAAAATAGCTCTGAATTCTGCTCAACTAAAACCCAAAACAAGTTGGCAGTTAAATATTTGAGAATATGGATTTAAACTAATAATGAGGCGTCATTGTAAAGATCGCAACAACATAGGTAGGGGCCGGCTCGCTGCCAGCTATTTGTACTAGAAACTAACTTTTCAACTCGACGCCCGTTGTAAGCGTATTCCGAGCTAACTGTTTACACTAAAACGTTCGTGTATAAGTAAACGATGACTCCAACTCTCCATTTACTTGTTTGCTTTCTTATTTCGCTTTGTAAATTTGTTATAACAAAGCACAAGCTAAACTTTATCAACTCATAGCCGACTTGATTTCTTGTTCGTAAGTTAGCGTCTCGATGTGATATTCAGCTCGGAACGTAATTTTGTTTGAGTTTCAGTGAATAAGTATTACGTCAGCACGCGCGATTACGTCATTGAGGCTTTGTTGTGGAAGACTATTAAAGGTGTTTGTGTCGGTTACAAAAATAGGCACCTTTATTGTGGGTGTACCTAGGGAATTAAATGTAAGAAGGTGACTGAAAACCACTAAGTGGTCTAACTATAAACCTTACTAGATGTTTCCAAACTTGGCATTTTTAAACATTTCCTCTAATGCTTCAAGAAAACATACCAAGAACCGTAACAATTCAAACTTATTCTAGTTCCATACATTAAAGTCATAAAAGTACGTAACATCACTAATACTGCGAGTTAGTTCCAGCAATCGTTTTAAATCCTACAGAGTTATTGCCGCAGAGCTTACAAATGTCGGTTTTAAAATCATGTCCCCGTTAAAACTTTCTTCATGAATAATTTACGAATTTTCTTCAGAGATATGGTCTTGCCGCTGAAGATAAGAATTAAATTACGTGAAATTAAATTTTTATTATAACATCCGAATAAAAATATAAAGAGAGGCGATTTGAATAATTATCGCCATGTCGCGGTGCTCCCGGTTTCGCTAAGTTTTCACTTCTTTTAATGTTTATTTAAGTTTAATGATCTTAATGATTTTTTACACTGAAATCTTACTTTTTATGTTTATTTAATAAAAGAGTTTCAGCTGGTCACAGATTTTTATGAAGTCCGTATGAAAATTGCTTTAATTCTCGTTTGATTCCGTAATAAAATCAGCACCTATATTAAGTATAATCAGCCTATAATGTTCCCACTGCTGGGACACAGGCCTCCTCTCAGTGAGAAAGAGTGGGCCGTAATCTATCACGCGGGCCCAGTGCGGGTTAGTGGATGTTACATGTCTTATTATTTTTAGAAAAATAACTAACATTTAAAGCTTTTGATCTGAGTTTTACATTGAATGTTACATACACTTATATAAATATATATTTAACTAGAGAAAGAAATAGAATATTATTCAATTCTCTTTAAAACTAAGAAGTAAAGAATTTAAATACAGCTGCGTTGATTCAAGACTTTCATATTTCTACAGAAAACATATTTTCCCTCAGATAAAATCTGAACACGGAAATGCTAAATATAAAACATCTTTTATCATTTCCTATTACGTTAAAATATCAAAAGAGGAAATCAGTGGCTTATAGGTTGTAGCACGATTTCGGACAAGAGCTATGCTGATAATAATTTGAGTTCAAACCTTTGGGAGTGGCAGCTCAAGAGGATAAGACCGCCTTCCCGTAATTTTCTGAAGTACATACTCAGAATTCAGTGAGAGCACTTATATTCAGAATTTATAATATTACGGCTCTAAATATTCTACACTTCGAGTGATGTGGACTTGGAGTAGCAATGAATTCTGTGCTGAGGGGATTTTAATTGACCATTCTTATTTAAATGTCTTCTTGCGACGGATTCCAGTTGCAGTTTTGGGGAGGTATGTCTGTGTTTTTTTTGGACCGTTGCCAGGCTCTGATTTGGTCGTGGCTAGTGTTGAATTCTGAAAACCTTATCTCACGATTAATTCTTTATCATACCACTGACATTTTTATTATATCTTTGGGTAAATCAAAAGTGAGACGAAGTGGGTCCAGTGCGGGTTGGTAGAAGTCACAAGACTTCGAATGTTTGGTTCTAGGACATTTCCTCACGATGTTTTCCTTCACCGTTTTGAGAGCAGTGGTGATTAAATAATTTACACAAAGTAAATCGCCTGACTGGGTTCGAACCTATAACGACCTACAACTTGTAAGACGCGGGCGTTACCAATGGGCCATCAGCGTAACTGCTGATTACTGTCACTGTTTTTTTTTAATTCAATAAATATTTAAGTATCCAATAAATTTAATAATTTGTAGTGTAAACACCTCGATACGGTTGAGCTATTCAATTTACGCACAGACACAGACATTTCAATTAAATTTTTGAACTGACGTTGGTAATGAAAATAAATTAAGCGATAGTCAGGCACGTTATTTGTGGTTTTGGTGATTTTCCTGTGTCATTGCAGTGGCTATATATTGTGAATTGTTATCTCCATAACAATTCACAAAAATATTGGTGGTGTATGGAAATGAGGAATAAATCCCAAAGTTTCGCAGAAGTAAGATTCTCTCATATCACAGAGCTCCCTATCAGGACGACAGGAAATATAATAGTAAACAGGAAGACAGCAAAAAAATCTTTGTAAGCCCACTCGAAAATGCAGGCCCATTTACTTATGGCAGGGAACTAGGAATCAGAAATTGAATTTGGATGAGGTACTTTATATGAATAAGGCATTCATTAGGATAAAATAATAAAGGTACACGGACTTTTGATTTACAAAATTAACTTTTCATTCAAAACACTCACAAAATCGCTACTTACTTCTATATAGGCGACTCATTATTTTCTACTAATGAGCATTGCCAAGAAACCTCTTGACGACATTTTTTAAAGAAAAATAAATAAAAAAGTTGTGAAAGCCGCAAGCTTTAAGGACTACTCAGAGACTTGAACGGTGCTTATGTGACGTTGAGTAACTCACCTGCTTATAAAACGAAAATGTCAGTATAAACAGTAATCAGTAGTAGGTAGATGGTATGTCGAACAAATATTTTGCTTACATTTTTAAAAGTGTGATAAGTATGACCCTAACCTCGAGGGAGGTAGGTTGTAGAAAATAGTCATTATTTTTTTTTTTCGTCGTTTGTCGTGAATTTAGTTGAAGGTCATCTAGCTCTCGTCATGCTCTATTTGTCTAGTCTATACTACCAAAGTTTAAAAAGGTTAACGACGAAATAAAAAAATTTAATACGAACGTGTGACCGAGACTCTTGGAACTTGGTTTGAAAGTTGAACCTATTGAATAGGAGAAAGAGAAAGAAGTCAATAGTTCAGTAGTCTAGTAAATACGCGATCTATCTAACTCGAGAATCTGTCATGATAGTTTAATTTCGATGACAATAGACATTCACTATGCAATGCCAAATGCGGGTATGAATAGAACCAACACATGCTGTTCTACGCATCAATGTATAGTCACCGGCCCTTATAATCATTGTGGGTGTAATAATTAGTGCTACATTGTTAATTAAAGACAAAGGTGTCCTAATGAGACATGGCGCTGTATGTGCCAGGAATGTTGATTAGCTCTAAAAATACTCGTCGCAGCAAACCACAGAGGTTGAGTTGCTTCGTTAGTATTTATTGTGTAACTGTATTTCTAGTCATTTCGGCGGTAGTTTGCACTTTTAGTTGGGTACCTATACTTGTATTTTAGTAGAATGCGATATTACCTATAGTGTATTTGAATTTCGATATACAGAATATATCAGAAAGATGTGGTCATATTTAGCAGTGTGGTGGTACAGACCATTAGACTGAGCAACTACGTCCATGGATCCAATGTCGTAATCGCGAAAAAAATATCAACTGTCCTAAACAAAACTTTCAACACCTACTCGACCAAATACAGCTGATTATTTTTTCGCGATTACGATGTTGGTCCCATGGAGAAAATTGTTTAGTTTGATGGTCTCTACTGTAGAGGCTTGTCTGCCGAAGGCAACCTCATATGTTGCTGGTCGGATATAATATAGCGCGGATGATATTCGAACGTTCAAGCTAGTGTCAAATATGGGTTTAGAATAGTCAGTGATAATATAGTCAGAAATATGTAGAGAGGTTCTACAATATGATATAAAAGGAGTCATATAGTGTTTGATTCCTCCCGTTACCTCAGAGGGCTCTTCTAGCCTTCTATAGTACACACCTTTAAATATGACCACACCTTTCTGATATATTCTGTATATCGAAAACCAAATACACTATAGGTAATATCGCATTCTAACTGTGAATGAACGTCTAACGTTACTAATACTGTAATGATAGACATACACATTAGATTCCGATGTGATCCGACTTAGGTAAACGCATTCGATCGACTTCGACCCGCCATTACTAATGCACCGTACAATCAAGAAACGATGGATATCCCAGAATAGATATAATGTAGGCTACGGTAGGCTTCACGCTGATTGGGATTTTTTAAGAGACACAGACGCCTGTTTCCTTGGTAATTTCAGGGATGTAGAAGTAATAACTACGAGTGTATAGGTCGGACAAAGTTTGTAGATAATGAAATAAGTTTTCATGTATTTTCATACTGGTAGTTGGTAAAGGCTTGTGTGTGTCTCTTGGTTTATTGAACCCTATCAGCCAAACTAATGTTTAACAGAATCCTATGCTCTATGGAACCAGCATCGATAGTTAGGAGATAACTGGGCTGTGGAGGTCAGATAGGTAAAATAGTGGTATTCAGCTGCATACGGTTAGACTGGAATCCGGCTCCAACATAGTTGGGAATAGGCAGATGGAGGTCCATAGTTATGATATATACGAGTAATTTTCATTTTCTATACTTACATTGTAAAGAGGTAAAATATGTGAGATTTTATGTGGGGTAATTTTCGGAACTACTGATCTGATTCTAAAAAATCTTTCCATAATGGGAAGCAACAGTATTGCCGATTGTCATAGAATATTTTATGTTAAAACCAGAAATTTCAGAAGCTAGTCATAAATAATTTTGGAAAAAGATGTATGTAACACATTCTCAAGCGTCTTTTAATATAACATCAAATAATACCGTACGTGAAAAGCAATTTAGAAAGCGTTGGAATCTCATAAAGTCATAAGTCAGACGCTCATGTAGCTGCCAAAATGGCTAATGACCGCGAGCTGGGTGCGGTCGCGGCCGAACCGAGCCAAAAACCAATTTGCGACAATAATAACATCGTTGTTGTGCCGATCAGTTAAAGTGAGTATAGCTCAAGTGTTGAGGTGGTGAAGTGGCGATCGAGGAGTTCAGAGTTTGAGTCTTAGTTGGAGAATTTTTGCGGTACATTTAGTTTGAGACAAGAAGGTTAGTGGAAAACTGGTTTAGTCTGAAGTTCAGAAAGCTTGAGAAGAATGGACAAGGGTGGATCCAGTATGGCACTATGTTGTTTTTGGGATTCATTATTTTTCTTTCAATTATATTTAAGAATAACTAAAAAAAAAAGTGTGTTGCTGTCGGAGAACCCCCGTCAATCATCATGATGAATACAAAAAAGTCGAATGTATGTGGCGTTACAGACTTTTTAATTTTTTTAAATTCAAACTTATATATGTGTCAGATACAGACTCAATCTGCAATCACACTTACAAATTCCGAGTTTTCTCTAAGTTTTTTTCATAATTGTTCTTCTATAATATTGTGGACAGCATCTAATGTTGTGGTATACCAAAAGCCATACATCAGGAAAATTTATTTTCCAACTCAACTTATCATCTTTTCACCAAAGCACCAACAAAAACCAAAGCTAATTTGCACTCAATCCTTAAATGAGTTTCACTTTTACGGCAACAATTTTCAATCGCGACTAATTAAAGCGTTTTTTTCGACACCACCATTGGAACAAAAACTAAGCTCCAACTTGCCAACGATAGAAATACACCTGGACTTTTGAACGCATATAAAAGTTTTCCAATTTACAGGGGCTGATTGGAAAATTTTCGCCATTTTGGGGTGATAACCGACCCTTGACTTCACTTAGCCATTTGAAGCGAATTAAAAGTGTTAGTCTTAATCTAGCTGTTTGATTATTTTTGTTTTTGAGATTATTTTATGTGGGTTGTTTTGGAAACCATTATAGTGTTCAGTACTTATTGTAATTATGACTGTGTATGGTCATGAAAGGGGAAATAAACTGCTTACAAGTTTTAAACTAGAAGTAATAATAGCAGGTTTCATAAAAAGCATAAAAAAAAAAAAGTGAAGTTTTGAATATGCATATTCTTTGTTAAAATGGCATAATTGGACTACATTATTAATTTTCTTGAAACTTCTTGGCACCGACGCTTAGAGTGTCAGTGACACCGTTACTATAAAGTGCAACTCGTACTTTATACTTATCCATACTCGTAGCATAATGCATTACTAATATTGTGAAAATTCCGTAGTCGTGCGGCTACGCGCGTAGCTCGTAGGTGCATGCTACGTGCGTAGACTTGCGCTACCTGCGTAGCTTCGTGCAGCGCCTTTACGGCATTATGCAGTTATTATTTATGCCTTGTCGTATCATACGTTAATTTATGGGCTGAAAAATATTCTGCGTCATAAGCAGTTTAAAAATAATACTGAAGTTAGGCATTAGTAAGATTTTTAAATACATATTTACTGGCTCATAAGTACCTATGTATTTGGTCGCGGAAATGTAACTGGGTTTCGTGGCACCGAACTCAACATTCAGCGTTAATTGAGCCTTCACATTATGATGATTCAATTAAACCGTAATTGTATCTATTGAGAATTTACCAATTGAATCAAAGCGTAGTGTCAAAACAATTATGTAGTTGTCAATCCCAATCATGAGGTTTGTATGGGCTAATTAGCTAGTATGACGTGAGTTTACTATTCCGAGAAGAGCTAGAGTATGTACCTTTTCATTAACGAACGTGAAATATTTGACAACTATGTATTTGAAATAGATTTCAAAGGAAATGATTTTTAAGAAGGTCTTTAATATCAAAACCTTTTTTAAGACACCTAAATAAAATGGACGAAAAAGTAATAGAGTTCATCGTTTTCAATGTTTTTGGAGGAGTAATATTCTATATCTGTCTCAGGACATGGACATTATACCTACTGGGTGGAGCAAAGTTACCGATACCTTATTAGATAAATGATGTCCCTAATGATCTCCCTGTCTGCCTAATCATTTTAATTTAAAGTGTACAATTATACCTACCTATACCATAGTGCGTTACAGTCCAGACTGGATCCCCTCCATGACGACCAATCTCAGCGGGAACTAGCCGTCGACGCGGGAGATATTATAGTGCACAGGTGTGCGCAGACAGGTGCACTCTATCTTCCCTCATTCTCACAGTCCGATGGGACGACAATCTGACTCGACCAGAAAGACAAAGGCGCAGGACTATCGGCTTAACTTGCTTCCTGAGGCACAGGGGTATCACACCGCACCTTCCCAGCTCCAGGCTGTTATTAAAAAAATCCTTCTGGAAAAACATAAAAACAGTTTTGCTCGACCTGGGAATCGAACTCACGCTTAGCAGTCGCGCTTGCGTCCACGAAACCACCGGGGACCTATACCATAAATGTACGTTTAATTGTAGTTTCTTCTAAATTTTTCCTAACAGATGAAATAGCATAATCAGCCTATACTGTCCCACTGCTGGGACACAAGCCTCCTCTCTTCGACAGGGGTGGGCTCTAACCTACCACGCGCGCCCAGTGCGGGTTTGTAGATGTCACATGTCTTCAAATTTTTTGTTCTAGGACATGCCGGTTTCCTCACAATGTTTTCCTTCACCATTTTGAGAGCGAAAATAAAAAAGAGAGAGAGAAATAATTTACACAAACTAAAGCGCCTGTCTGGGTTCGAACCTACGACCTATAACTCGTAAGTCTGGGTTACCAGTGGGCTGCACCGTTATCTATTTAATTACACCGCAATAATAGCCGCTAATGATGTGCAAACCAAAGGATATCTATTAAATCAATGTAGTCATTAATTTGTATACGAAATAATTAACCAAATTACTGTGGGTTACGGTATACAACGCGGTGTGGTTTGAAAGTGGTGTCGTATTACGTTGTCATCCCGGTTACTAGGTATTACAGTTATTTAGATTAATTAGGTGCGGATTAAGTGATTAGGTATCGTTTTGATTGTCATTTGTTTATTTCAACGTGTGTCAGTGGTTATTCTAAATGCACTTCATAATAATACGTCGTACGTTATGTACTCATTTAATTGTTCAGGTAAATTATAATAATAATACCAGCCTATTACTATCCCACGGCTGGGCAAAGGACTCTTCTCAGATAAAAGGCGAGAGCATTGATCACCACGCTTGCTCAAGGCAGGTTGCCGATCTTAGACTTCTATTAACTATAAGTCCAGGTTTCACGATATTTTCCTTCAACTATGTATGTTAGTAATGCCTTTTTGTGGGGTAAGGTATTGGGTAAGGTACTTATAAATTATACGTAATAAAGTAGGAATAGTTTTCACAGTTACTTCTTTTACTTAGCACTAGGCTACTCCTTGTTTTACTTAGCACTAGGCTACTCCTTGTTTTACTTAGCACTAGGCTACTCCTTGTTTTACTTAGCACTAGGCTACTCCTTGTTTTACTTAGCACTAGGCTACTCCTTGTTTTACTTAGCACTAGGCTACTCCTTGTTTTACTTAGCACTAGGCTACTCCTTGTTTTACTTAGCACTAGGCTACTCCTTGTTTTACTTAGCACTAGGCTACTCCTTGTTTTACTTAGCACTAGGCTACTCCTTGTTTTACTTAGCACTAGGCTACTCCTTGTTTTACTTAGCACTAGGCTACTCCTTGTTTTACTTAGCACTAGGCTACTCCTTGTTTTACTTAGCACTAGGCTACTCCTTGTTTTACTTAGCACTAGGCTACTCGTTGTTTTACTTAGCACTAGGCTACTCCTTGTTTTCTAAAAATATATGTTTATTTTTCTGCAGCGATGTCACCTGGCTTGTCTTGTTCCGTAATTGAAATACAGGAAGGAATAAATTGCCGCCCCGCTTTCCGTGGGACCACGCTAGTAGGTACCTGCTATTACTACATTATTCAACATTAGCATTCCGTTTTATGGATCTATTGCAGCTCCGTACACGTCTGTACTTCTAATTTTATTCAACAATGTGAAATTACGCCCACAAAAAACTGCAGAACAATTACAAATCTCTAGTTAAAAAGTTTCCTCATGAATATTTTCGCTGAGTTATGGGCCCGAAGAGGAAGATAATAAAATTTGGTATAATTTAATTTTTATTGCAGCCCATGAATGAACAAAAGGGGGCTTGATTTGAATAATAATTAGGTTTTATTGTACACTAGCCGGTGCTAGCTTATGACTGCTAAGTGCCCAAGTACTCGGAAGTAGCAGATGGCCATCGGCGAAAAATATAAAGTCTACAAATTTAAATAAGAAATTGGTTTTCTCTTCAAGGCAAATGTAACTACAGTCATAGTTAGATTTGTGAATTTCTGGCCATTTCTAAGCCGGTAATGGATTAAGTGAATCGTAACAAAAATAAAATTAACGAGGGGGCTTCCCCGGCGGAAGGCGACGGGAAGCGGACGCCCCGTCACTGACGGAAAAGTTATCTATATCTACAGCCGAATCTTAATAAAGTTTTCACGTTAAATTTGGTACGTTTAGAAGGCAGTAGCATATTTACTGGTACGTCCTGGTTGTATTTATGAATGCCAAATTCAGTCTTATAAGGTAATTTTTTGCTGAAGAAATTATTGATTCTTTTCATATTAGTTCTTTTCTCATTCTAGTCTTTTCCTAGCTTATTTTTCGAGGTCTTTCCCAGAAAATTTCCAAGTTTGCAAGCATTGTGACCTTTAAATCCCTAGCGAAACAAAGTTTTACAGAATATTCTCAAATTATTCTTGTGGCGGAACATGTCTTGTGAAATTGAAATTTATTTAGAAACATTACATATTTACCCACACATTGGTTTCGTATTTTTTATCTCCATTCTTGACGTTCACAGGACTTTGAAATTTTATTAAAACGGCTCCAAACGACGTGTGTAATCGGCAAAAACGTTTTCACAGATGATTGTTAAAATTAATCCCGGGGCCCGCTGTGATGAATGACACAAGGAACGAATTCAAGTTACGTACAAATTGCGAGCATAAATTATTACGTTTTAATAATTTCCCGTACAGCCTGTCGGCCCTCTCAATCATAAGCACCGCCAGGTGTCACCCTCATAAATCCAGGCTGGTTAAAAATTACAAGAATTTAACGGTAGTGATATAAACTAAGCTATAACAAATGCTAATTAAAGTTTTACTGCTAAGACAATAACGGCTTTAGTAATTGCTGGACAGGTTGCTATGGCACAGACCTCTTTTAACTATTCTGTGGCAGATACAGAAACATTTATGTAAGCCTGGTTATGGAGCCAAAAGCAGATTTTTGATAAAGCTAAAATTACTTACTCATTGTAAATTGTAAATCACTGGCTTATTAAATGTTTTGAATAAGTTCATCACTTCACATTAGACACATTTTTCAGCTGATTAAATTATTCATATCACTGCACAGTGAAATACAATTCACAATAAATACGATTATATCTAATTAAACGTCGCTATTCCAAATTAAAATCGTCCGAAAACATTTATTAAAAACGAAAATAAAGAAAAATTTTAATTTAGTGGAAGAGGCAACGAACCGTTTCCTTTTTTATAGCTGGCCAATTGAAACGTTTCCAGGTCTCTGAATAATTCATCTTTCGTTTGAACAAAGACGAAGTGGGCCGCGCGCGGCGATTCTTTGATCTTTTGTAATTGGAATCGATGCTCATATTAAAAAGAGAAATTCTTTAGAGCGACCGTTGAAATGCACCGAAGCCATTTTGTTCAAGACGATTAGGCAGTAGTGATTTGTCGTTGATAGTACCTAGTACTGTTGGGGACAAATCCCTTTGTCCCTTTGCGATTTTTTTGCAATACTTTTGCTAATTTTACTTTGAGCTCCGTTGCACAAAGTTTATCTTCGTTGTAATAACGAGGCGGCTCTCTATTAATTATGTTTGCCGTGCTATGTGTCGAGAGTCTAAGCTGTTTGCTAATGCTCCTCACTATATTCGGGAGAGGACTGCCAATATTATATCGCGTAATAATATTATGTGTACACATAATATGTTCCAGTAAAAACTTTATTAAAGGTTTAACATTTTTCGTGAGCGCAGTTTAGTTTATTGGCATGACAAGAATTTCTTGGAAGTGTGGGGGGAGACTTGAGACTCAGTGAGATCGAGTTGTTCGAGATAAAGTTCCGTTTCTCGATATTTACACGCTGTACACACGTCACTTATTGTAACTACTTTATCTTCGACATTCTAGCAACGCACCATTTTTCGTACAAAATCCAACTAAATAAGTTCATCTTTATAAAACAATAAATTGAATCCATAAAAGCACAGTAGTAATATATTTAGTCTTTGATATCCTTTTTAGCGTGATATTATGTTTTCTCAAACATGCTTGGAAAGAGCAAGCCTTTGAAATAAATCGAACATGCTGTTCTGGTCAAATACATGCGAGCAGCCACAGAATGACGAGCAGCGGCCGGCAGTGTTAGTATGAAACTCCACATCTATCGTGTTCAGCGACCAAATAAACTATGAAAACTCTTAGCTATCGTGTAATTTAAAAAATGGAACGAACTTTTTACTTCGCAATATGGCAACCAAGGAGGTAACTTATCAAAGATTTTATTTCAATTTCGAATTGGCTTGCCTTAAGAGCCGTCTGAAGTAAAAAAGAAAGAAATCAATAAATTGACGCGTGAAAAACTATTGTTGTTCGTCATTGATTCTGGATTTTTTTTAATTTTCGCGCATTATTTGAGAAAATTACTAAAAAGCCTTTGCCGCAACCAAGCATTCATGGACTCACATATGTGTGTGTGTCGCTTCGGCCCACATTTTCATGTTCGTCCATCAATGCGTCCTTTGCAGGCCTCTGCAATAATGTACTATTCGGGGAGGACATAAGTATTTCCATTGTACACAAGGAAAATGATTAGGTAAATCATTGCTGGTGGAATTCTCAAATTTTAGTCTACCTTCTTTATCGTGTTATTTTGTTAAAGTTACTTATAACTATTTAAGTACCTACGAGTATACGAGTGTAGTAAATTTATAACAGCACCATGAACGGATACGTTTGAAGTGTGTTTATCCATAACGAGAAACAGGCCATAAATATAATATAAATAATATTAATTTTCCGTGGAAGTAATATTGAATACAGCAGTGTCTATCGGAATTACTTTGGCAACTCTATCAATAAAGTCGCGAACTTGTGCAATAACATCCCCAATCGATTACATAATAGAGGGAAGATTGCCAGTTGCTAGCCACACTTGTTTCTGCTTGTTTATTTGTGTTTTATATTTTTGCTATTGATATTATTTATTTTATTTACGATTATATTTTATGCTTCATTTGTACATACACATCAGTGGCAACACTACCACTACCTCGAAAACTACCCTTACCAAAATTCGAAGACATGTGACGTCTACCAACCCGCATTGGGCCCGCTTAGTGAATTACGGCCCATTTCCTCTCACTGAGAGGAGGTCCGTGACCCAGCAGTGGGAACATTATAGGCTGAGTTTGTTATATTATTGAAGTAAAAATTTTCTGTTTTGAGTAAGTATTTATTTTAAACAGTTAGTCTTTTGTAGTCATTGCGGGTACGTCTACCTATTATTTTTATAGCACAAGTTTAGGTGGATTGTGTGACGAATGAAATGAAAGAAAAGGGAGTGAATGATATCATGACGGTTGAGAGGGGAGAATGGAAGAAGGGGAACGTGTTGCGCCGACCCCAAGCAGTAACATGGGACGAGGGCACGAAGATGATGATGAAGTTTGATGGACATGTTCGTTTTTAACCGAGCATAAAACATGTTTTATATATGTATATGGTACCTATTATACCTATGCATAACCTTTAGAATACATTTAAATGAAAATTATTTTAATAATAATTTTAATTTAATTTTTGCACGACGAAATTTAATTGTTGCGGAAAATAATCGCTAATCTGTAAATAATACCAACATACTAGAATCCGAGAACTCCGCGCAATGCGGTAAATAATCGCTTTAATATATATATATATATATTAGCGTTCGCGATTTTATTTCGCATGAACATGAGATAAAAAAAATCACAACGCAGTGCGCGCTAAGCCTTACAATTCAGACAAACAATTAAAATTCGTTTGCGTACGTTACAAATGCGTTACAAATATTTACTGAATTGAAAAACTTAATATAGATATATCTATATTGACTTTTTCAATTTAGTAAATATTTGTGAATAAAATTGGTAAATAAGCTAGGCAACTACGCCTTGCTGGTGTATGAGTTTGTTATTTTTCTAGCATTCGTATCATTGAATTTAAAGTGACTTGTTGAAAAAGATCACAACGTGGGTTTACTTTCAGCCGAACAAAGGTTACTTCGAATTTACTTTTTTCTAAACAGCCAGAATAAGAGTGCATTACGATACGTGTGACTTAAGTAGTCCTTTTATTACACGATGTGAATAAAATGCCGTGCATTAATAGACTATTTAAGTCACACGTATCGTATACTTACTATATTATAGCTCGTGTGACCTAAACCCACACTTAAGCCACGGTTTTCTGTGTAAAAATGGACTACTTAAGTCACAGTAAAGCGTGACTAGTGACCGCTGGGCAACAGTCTCCACATGGTGGGTGCCTGAGGATAGACGGCGACGCCGGGGCCGGTCCAGGAGGAAGTGGCGAGACGACCTAGACCGCAAGGGTTGGATCGAGATGGCGCTAGAAAAGGATGCATGGAAGGAGGAGGCCTTTGCTCAGCAGTGGGGCAGTGTAGGCTAAATAAAAAAAAAGCGTGACTTAAGTACGGGTTAGGTCACACAGAGCTATAAAAACTTTTTGCTTCATACAAACAGATAGACAACCACCCCTTATGTTTACGTTAGGGGTAGAATACCCAACCCCGCTTAGAAGTCCGATTATATGCCTAGCCGGCCGGCCGTTGCGGTATTTTTAAATAAATGTCACACTAAGCCCCAAGTTAAATTCGTAAGTACAGTCTATAAATTCAACTCATTTCAACTTCATGAGGATAGTCAGTAGAAGTTTAAAATTTAATCCCGGCATGGGTAAGAGAGCAGAAAAGTTAACCACCCAAAACTTTGCGCGGGTACATACTGCCAACGTATTTATACTTCATTTCTACTGTATCTTGTAAGTCTAAGAGGGATATCCTTTGCTTGTAAAGCATTCACAAAAATCTGTGGTAAAACATTGTGTCGAAAAATTAAAATGGTTTCATTATTTGCACTGAAATCTATATAAATTAAACAAAGTCGAGTTAATTACACCATAACTAAATAACGCAATGAATGTTGTTAAACTATCAAAATGAAAGCCATTCCTATTGAAGGTGTGTTACGCAATTACCCCGCTGAATAGTAGAATAACTATTAAAACATGGGAAAATTTCACAAAAGAAAAAATATAATTTATTTCCTCATATATTTTCCAATTTATTGATTCTGAGGTGGTACGAAGTTTGCCGGGTTAGTTAGTAAATTTTATAAAAAACATACGAGCATTGCGTTACTTTCAGCGATGTTTTTAAATAGTTGCAGAGGGACCGAACAGTGTAAAAAGATTAATATTTCATTGAATATCGTGGTCGTTGGACTTTTGAATTTTTGCAGTACTTAAGTATATTATTTGGATATTTTGTACCATATTTTGTCCCATTTAATAATAAAATAAAACACCGGTCAAGGGCGCGTCAGACCACGCACAATGAAGGGTTCCGTAGTTCGGATGAATATATCCCAAATAGTTGAAAAAATGTTCTCCAATAGATCGTAGACGTCACGGTCAATTCTCCAACTGCAAATGTAGGTTTGAAATCTCAAAAAAATAAAATGATAGAAAACTATAAATTAACGATTTTCGGACCTTTTCCTTTAATTTGTGCTGTGAGACCTTGCTTCTTGCCAAATTTCATGATTCTAGGTCAATGGGGGTTTTGATTTATTTGCGAGTATCAAAATAATGTCGCTTATATGACCGTATTTTTTATAGCGTTGACTAAGAAGCTTGATTCTTTTATAGCTCCAAGGGACCGTAGACCTACGTTATCTATAATAATTTATTAAAATTTCAACTGTCTTGACAGACTAACAGACACACGGACGGACAACGCAGTGAAAGGGTTCCGTCTTTTCCTTTTGACGAACGGAGACTAAACTGAGAAAAATAAGCTATTTTCCGCCCTTAACATAAACGACTATTACTTACTTAGACTGTCAAAATGTGTATTTGCGAACAGACGTATAAAAATTCCTTCCGGTTAAAAAAAAGTTTAACAGTGCAAATACTTACGCAAAAAGTAGTTGATACACATAATTTTAGAGACAAAACTGTGAGCTACGTGGCTGGTGTAGAAGTCTGGTGATAATATTAACGATAGACTATAAAAAAAGTGAAAACACTATTCAGTACAATATTTATCCCGAGTTTAGATCAAACCTGTCACTTAACTTAAACAGTAAAAAGCGCCTACTGGTTTTATCATTACAATAAGTTACATTCTCTCCAATTTACTATCAAGGCATAAACAGGCCGGGGTGCCAGGGCAGAAAACCTCCACGTGTGCCTGGGGACTGGAGTTCCCTTCTGGATACGTCCGGGGGGAAGACCAGTTTTCGGGCCGGTGCATCCTGGGGTGCGGGCAGCTATTTCTCAGTGGGATTTTTTTTTCCCAATGAGATCTCGCTGCCCGCATGCTAATGTTCTGCCAAGAGGAACGCTCCACACAAGCCGCTATGAGGAGCAGAGCGGCTACTGTGTGGAGTAAGAGCGGGCCTGGTGTGCACTTACCCTGCCGCCGGGCAGGCAGGAGGGGATAACCCCCCCTCCTGCCACCGTTAACATCGTAGCCCCGAAGATTGTCAAGGTCATGTCTCTGACTTTTGACGGGGGTCGAGGGTCTTGGCTTAACCGCCCGGACCGCGAGGAAGATTAACCTCTATAAAAAATTCCCCAAACCTCCAAGCGGCGGCGCACCGTGAGGGAGGTAGTAAGCTTGACTAATGGGTAGCTTGGTTTAGTCGCTAGTGCGAACCACGTATTTTTGAGCAGGTACACAAAGAATATTACTCGTGGGAACAACTATGAAAATTTCTTTAAAAAACAAACCCAACACGACAGACGAAGTGAGGAGTGATGCGGGGTCGGAGTCCGACGCCGCATCTGGAGGATGAAGCACGGGAGGCTCGCTTGCCGTGATAAGGAGATGGCCGCTGCGACAACGACAGGGAAGGTCCACACTAAGCGGCCTAGGTCAGTGGACGGCCAAGGGTCGTCTTCCGACGGTGAGCTGGCCTCGGCTCGGAAGATCCCCACCAGTAGGCGGGGAGGAGCCCGAGAGCGAGGCATAGGCAGGGGGCTCACTGCTCGGGAGGCGGCAGAAAAAGCGGAGGAGCCCGCAAAGGAGGGGGGGACCGGTCGCGCGGTCGCTTTGGAATCCTCAAGCGACGAGGCGGGTGAGGTTGGCGGCCCTGAGGCGGACCGCAAGAAGAAGTTTGCGGCGGTCGTGGAGGCCGCGATCCGGGACGTGGCCCTGAAGAAGTTGCAAACTTCCAAAAACAGGGCCATAGTCTCGGCAAAGGCCTCCATAATGGCGGCAGCGGAGGCCATCCACCTCGGGCCCCCGCCGGACGAAATGTCCGAAATGCGGGCGGAGGTGGCCCGCTTGACAGCGGCCATGGAGCTCCTCCGAAAGGAGAATAAGGAGCTCCGAGCGGACCTGGCCGGGCTGCGAGCAGCCGGCCCCCAGGAGGTGCCGCAGAAGGGGGCGCAACAGGGGCGGCCAGTACCTGCTAAGGACCGGGTCCTGAACCTGGTGCGGCAGGAGCTGGCTGCCTTTCAGAGCCGGTTCTCCGCCCTGGAGGCCATCGTCCTGCGCCCCCCGCTGGCGGCGGACCGGCCGGCCTCGGGCCAGCGGAAGGCGGTATCGTATGCTGCCGCCGCGGCTGTCACAGCCACGGCCACGGGGCAAGCAGCAAAACGGGCCGCCCCAAAACCCGCGAGGGCCACAGCCTCAGCCCCAACCCCAGCCCCAGCCCCAGCCCCGGCGGTGAAACGGCCGCCCCAACCGCCTCCTGCATCACCTCCGGCCGACGCCGATTGGCAGGTGGCCGGGCAGAAGAGGAAGGCGAGCAAGGCTGCAAGGGCGGCTAAAAGAAAGGAGAGGCGGCAACGGCGCAAGGAGCGAGGCGTCGCGGCTAGGCTTCGTGCCCCGAAGACCGCAGCTGTAGTGATCACACTACAGCCGGAAGCGGAGAAGAAGGGCATCTCCTACCGCGACGTGCTTGCCAAGGCGAGAGCGGCGGTTAATCTACAGGAGCTCGGCGTGGCAGAAGGCATCCGGCTAAGGGTCACTGCGACTGGTGCCCGGATGCTGGAGGTCCCTGGTGCGGCTAGCGGCCCGACTGCTGACGCTCTGGCCGAAAGGCTTAGGGCGTCCTTAGATGCAGAAGAGGCCCGAGTGTCCAGACCCACCAAGTGTGCTGACATGCGCATCCTGGGTCTGGACGACTCTGCGACGGTGGAAGAGGTCGTGGCCGCCATCGTCAGGACTGGGGGGTGCTCTGCCGAGCAGGTGAGGGCGGGCACTCTCCGCCCTGACCTCACGGGGATGCAAGCCATTACGGTGAGCTGCCCCGTGTCGGCGGCCCAAAAAATAGCCGGGGAGGGCCGAAGGCTCCTGGTGGGCTGGGTTTCCGCGCAGGTGAAACTGCTGGAGCCCAGACCTCTGAGGTGCTTCCGCTGCCATGTGGGCAGTCACGTGGGAGCTAAATGCACCTCGGAGGTGGACCGCAGCAGTCTCTGCTTCCGCTGTGGTCAGCCCGGTCACAAGGCCGGCTCGTGCAACGCCATGCCGCACTGTTATCTATGTGCGGCAGCTGGTAAGCCGGCCGATCACCGGGCCGGGAGCAAGGCCTGCGCTCCACCCGCAAAAGCTAGGGGCAGGGGCAAGCCCCCCGCCACCGCCGTCACCGCCGCAGCCGCCGCCACCACTGCCGTCGCCACTGCCGCCTCCGCTATCGTTGCCGCCGCATCCACCGCGGCTGGGCCCTCACAAGGGGATCAGGAGGGGGCTGTTATGGAGTGCCAATAATGGCCCCATTACGCCTCCTCCAGGCGAACATCAACCACTGCGCCTCCGCTCAGGATCTGTTGCTCCAGAGCATGGCGCAGTGGTCGATTAACATCGCCGTGGTCGCTGAGCCGTACTTTGTCCCGCCCAGAGACGACTGGGTGGAGGACCTGAGCGGCTCAGTGACCCTAATTTCGTCGGCCGCCGCCGGTACCCCGTCCCTCGAGGCTGTCAAGAGAGGACGGGGTTGCGTGGCAGCACGGTTCGGGGAGATAGTCGTGGTAGGGGTATACTTCTCCCCGAGCCGAACTCTCGCCGAGTTCCACAACTCCCTTGCGGAGTTAAGAGTCGTCGTCGTCGGGTTCCGTTCCCTCCCCGTGCTCGTCCTCGGGGACTTCAATGCCAAGAACGTGGCTTGGGGTTCCCGGCATACAGACACACGGGGCAGAATGGTGGAGGACTGGGCTCTGGAGACAGGCCTGGTCGTCCTAAACCGGGGTTCGGTCCCAACATGCGTGCGGATGCGGGGTGAATCAGTGGTGGACATCTCGTTCGCCAGCCCCGCTCTGTCGCCGCATGTCGTCAACTGGCGTGTCTTGGAGGAGGTGGAGACCTATTCCGACCACCGGTATATCCGGTTCGACGTCTCCGCCCAGACCTCGAGCGCGCCGGTCCGACCGGCCCTGGGTGGTCCGCGGTGGGCGCTGAAACAGCTGGACCGGGAGCTCCTCCTGGAAGCCTCGATCGTGCAGGCCTGGGTGTCACCACCGGACAGGCCTGCTGACATCAACGACGAGGCAGAGTGGTTCCGGGAGGCCATGTCCGAAATATGTGACGTGGCAATGCCCCGGGTCCGGCCCGGACGCGCCCGGCGCCAGGTGTACTGGTGGTCGCCGGAGCTGACGTCTCTGCGCGAGGCGTGCGTGGCTGCGAGACGCCGGTACACCAGGCACCGCAGGCTCCGTATCCGCCCTCCGGATACGGAAGCCGTGCAGGCGGAGCTGTACGAGGGGTACAGAGCGGCGAAGACCGCCCTCCGAGCGGAGATCTTGCGGGCCAGGGGGCTGGCCCGCGAGGAGTCGCTGGGGACTCTGAACAGAGACCCGTGGGGACGCCCCTACAAGATGGTGCGGGATAAACTCCGCCCATGGGCTCCCCCGCTGACGCAGAGTCTCCGGCCCCAGCTCGTGGAGGACGTGGTGAGCGCTCTGTTCCCTTCGCGAGGGGAACATACTCCCCCGTCCATGGCTCCGCCTCCTGCGATGCCAGATGCGGACCACACTGACGACGACGACGATGCTCCGGAGGTGACCGAGGTAGAGTTGAGAGTGGCGGTACGTAGGCTGAATGCCAGAAACACCGCCCCAGGACCCGACGGCTTACCTGGAAAAGCCTGGGTCCTGGCCTTGGAGGCTCTCGGGCCTCGACTAAGGGGGCTACTAAGCGCATGCTTGGAGAGGGGCCGGTTCCCACTTCGTTGGAAGACGGGGAAACTGGTCCTCATCAAGAAGCCGGGGCGCCCTGCGGACTCTCCGTCCGCTTACCGGCCCATCGTGCTGCTCGACGAGGTGGGCAAGCTCTTTGAAAGAGTAATTGCAGACCGCCTTGCCGGGCAGCTGGTGCGGGTGGGGCCGGATTTGGCGGAGAGCCAGTTTGGTTTCCGCAGGGGGCGCTCTACGGTGGATGCCATCATGCGCGTGCGAGCCCTCACGACGGGGGATGCTGTGGCCCGGGGTGGGGTTGTCTTGGCGGTGTCTCTAGACATCGACAATGCCTTCAATACCCTGCCCTGGAGTTGCATCAGGGAGGCACTCGGGTATCACCGGATGCCGACCTACCTCCGTCGCATTGTCGAGGCCTATTTGACGGACAGGGCCGTCATCTACCCCGGTCACCGGGGAGAGTGGAACCGGCGAGAGATGTCGTGCGGTGTCCCACAGGGATCGGTCCTAGGGCCGCATCTGTGGGATATCGGGTACGACTGGGTGCTGCGCGCCGACCTCCCTGATGGCGTCAGCGTAGTTTGCTACGCTGACGACACGCTGGTCCTGGCGCAGGGGAGGTCGCACCAGGCGGCGGCCGAAGCAGCGACACGCGGGGTTGCGACAATTGTCGAGAGGATCCGGCAATTGGGACTCGAGGTGGCATTGCACAAATCTGAGGCCATGTGTTTTCATGGTCCTCGGGACGCGCCACCGTCGGGTTCACAAATAACGGCGGGAGGGGTTCACATCGGCGTCGAGCTGACGATGAAGTACCTGGGACTCGTCCTCGACAGCCGGTGGAATTTCGTGGAGCACTTCCGACGTTTGGCTCCCAGACTGGAGCGGGCCGGGGCTGCCTTGAGGCGGCTCCTTCCCAATCTAGGGGGACCAAACGCCTCCTGCCGGAGGCTCTATGCGGGGGTCGTGCGGGCCATGGCCCTTTACGGGGCACCGATATGGGCGCGATCTTTGAGGCGGCGACCAGCCCGCCGGTTGATCGCGTCCCAAAGGGTCATGGCTGTCCGGCTCATCCGAGGATACCGCACGGTCTCCGCTGAGGCGGCGAGCCTCCTTGCCGGATTGCCGCCATGGGATCTGGAGGCCAAAGTCCTCGCCCACATATGGGAGTGGCGAGAGGAGGCAAAACGCCGGGGCGTTGCTCCGCTGCCGCGAGAAATCACGGCACAGCGGACAGAGCTCCGGCGGGATCTCATAGCGGCATGGAGAGTGCGATTGTCGCAACCCAGCGCTGGGCACGCCACAATTGCGGCGATAAGTCCCCTCTTTGAGGAGTGGCTAGAGAGGCGCCACGGCGCCCTCACCTTCCGCCTGACGCAGGTCCTCACCGGACACGGTTGTTTCGGGAGGTTCCTGTTCAGGATAAACCGGGAGGAAACGCCAGGGTGTCACCACTGTGGGGATCGCCCGGAGGACACGGTGGAGCATACGGTGGAGGTCTGCCCGGCTTGGGCGGGACCCCGCCGTGTCCTCTTGGCGGCGATCGGCGGCGGCGACCTTTCGCGTCCGGCCCTCATACAGGCCATGGTCCGGAGCGAGAGTGAATGGGAGGCCGTCACCTCCTTCTGCGAAGCAGTTATGCTCGCGAAGGAGGAGGCGGAGCGTGCGAGGGAGAGGCAATCGCTGCACCCTCGCGCTCCTAGCCGCCGCAGGAGACGCCCTGGACGGGAGTCAACAGCCGACTCCCGGCCACCGTAGGCGCGGGCTTGCGGGCGGCGAGCTATGGGCAGCTCGCCGCCCGGTAAGGACCAGGCCCGGGTCGACGGCGCGTTGTGTTCCACGCGCGCCTCAAAGAGCTGTCAGCACGAACTGACGGGGTCCGTTAGGGCCGATGCCGCCGGGGCTGCGGGTTGTTCGAAAGAGATACCGTGGCCCCTGGCACAGGCAACTGAAGGAACACGGGTGGGTTTTAGTCAGTAAAAGTCTGACACTCCCTTCTGCTCCGCCCAGAGCGGGAGGAGTCATTTGATGATTTCCCACCCAGAAAAAAAAAAAAAAAAAAAAAAAAAAAAAAAAAAAAAAAAAAAAAAAAAAAGGCATAAACAGGCCGCAAAGAACGAAATGCCTCGGATCCAGAGATCACCACCTAAAACTTCGGACTGCAAAATATCCCATGCACAGTCTGAACCAGACGTGACAACTCTATCTAGCCCCAAGAAATTGGAACTTGGTAACGTTTCTACCAGAACAAATAAGCGTCCACGTGTTGAAGATTCACCTTGCAGTGATTTCAGCGCATTGAAGCAGAAAATGGTTGACCTCTTGACTGAATGGAGACAGGACCAGGATTTAAAACTGACTAAAATTGCTGCGGACGCAAAGCGAGGAGATTAAGAAAACATACCAGGAGATTGAAAAATCAATGAACTTCTTGAGTGCAAAGCATGATGAGGTAAAGGGTAAACTAGACTTGATAGACAAGGAAATAAAGGAGCAAAAGGAATACATTATCTCTTGAGAAGAAGATCCAAGACTACGAGCAAAGTTCTCGCTCATCATGCATTGAGGTCAGAAATGTACCTGTTTTAGAAAAAGAAGAAAGGCATAACATCAATGCCACTGTTTGTAACATTAGTAAAACCATTTGCATGGACATTCAGTCATCGGATTTGAGGGATTTATACCGTATTCCCGGCAAACCTGGAACCTGCGGGCTAATCATAGCTGAGTTTGCGTCGGTAAACACTACATTAGAATTCCTCGCAAATGTCCGGTAAATGACCTAACTAAATAAATGAATAACGAACAAACCGTCTACAGAGAAACTGAACTCAGAAACACTTGGAATCCCAGGGAAACATGCACCCATTTATATTACTGAATTTTTAAACCAATCAGTACAAACAATGTTTTATCACGCACGAGTTTTTGCAAAAAATAACTATTTTAAATTCTGCTGGACATCGAATGGAAAAATTTTCTTACGCAAAGAAGATGGTGCCAAACAGTACCGTGTTCACTCGGAAGACTGTCTTACGAAAATAATCCAGGAACAATGACTAGATAGGTCTACAACTTGCAACACGTTTGAGTGTTTCTATTTTTATTATCTTTGCATATCTTACCAAGCAATAGGCACTAAACTAATTTATCTTGCAACTATTAAATGCCTGCATGTTACTTTTCATTTTTACTGTTTTAAATATTTTGCTAAATCCAACTTAAATCATTACACTGTTGAGTGCAATGATTTGATGTGTGTGTTACATACACAAGCTACTAATTACTTACCGTACACAACAAATAAACAAAGTGAAAAATGGGGTCGTTAATCTCAATCCCAACGGCTACTATAAATAACATTAATGATGAGCTAGACAGGCTTCATCTGGAAAATTCATTTTTAATTAACCTAGAGGACTGCGTTAAATATTCAAAACATAATAACATTACAATACTCCACATCAATATACGCAGTATAAGTAAAAACTTCGATAGTCTTCGAACACTTGTTTATACCACTAAAGTTGATTTCCATATTATTGTCCTGACAGAGTGTTGGCTGAGAAAAGTGAGTAACATACCGATAATTGACGCATATCAATCACACTATTCCTCAAATAACTCTAACCAAAACGAAGGTGTCGTAATCTACCTAAAACCCCAATCTACCCCCACTATATACGGACCCAACATTGTAAATGCAAACTGTCTTATAATTATGTAAAATAGAACCGGGACTTGCGATTGAGACCATTTACAGGTCTCCCTCATACAACACCAGAGATCAATTTAAAAGTTTTCTGAATAGCTTAAATGAAGCCTACAGTGATCTATCTACTTATAAGAACGTCGTCCTTGTTGGTGATCTAAATATCGATATCAAGGAAAACGACGGTGGACAGAACAACAGAAACGACCGTAGCTTGGACTATCTAATCCTAAACGCCTCTCATTGACAATCACCTACCCATCTACTCCCAACCAGATTAGAAAGCTCTATAGACCACGTTCTCATAAAAACAAAATTAAACACTACCACCTTAATTCTGGAATCACACATTACTGACCACAAACCGATAGTGCTATTACTTAAATACGCTATCCCTACACGTAACAAGAAAGCCACTGTTTCTCGCACGAACTACGACGCTATGAAAGACCAATTGGGGATACAAGTTTTGCAGATATCTACAGGACTCGTGACGGTAACGAAGCCATGAACATACTTATAAAATTAATCTCTACAATTACAGCTAAACATACAATACAAGTCACCCTTCCGAGGAAACAACGAACCTTAAAGCCATGGATCACCGCAGGTCCTTTGAAATGCATTAAGAATCGAAACAACATGTATTTAAAATAAAAAAAACAGTCCACATAACTTAATCTTAAAAATCACATACACGCGCTATAGAAATTTTTGTAACGAATTGCTTAGAAAACTAAAACAAACACATGAACACAATGAGCTACAAAAAAAGTAAAAACAACCCAAAAGCTCTATGGAAAACAATCAAAGAAATCACCAACACTCGCCCAATATGTACTAGTTCAGACATATTGTTGAAATTATGTGATACACCTACTTCTTCCATTAATAATATCTGCACTTTTTTCATCAATGTAGGTAAAAACGTTCTCCAAGATACTTCTAAATCAAACTACATCCATCAACATTCATTCCCCCGAAATTTTAACAAAAAGCCAGCCTTGTAAATCGCTTGTCGTTGCTGAAGTAGTCGAAAGGGACGTGGAAGCAATTATACTTCAGCTACGCAGTGACTGTGCCGTGGGTTGGGACGGTATCACGTCATCATTGCTAAAAACGCATCGTCATATGCTGGTCCCACCTATAGCCTACATCTTTAACCTCTGCATTCAGTCAGAAGTTTTCCCGAATGCTCTTATAAAAATTATTCTGCACCCAATTTTCAAGGGAGGGGACAGAAACTGTGTTAACAATTACAGACCCATATCGGTATTCACTTCACTTTCTAAAATTTTTGAGAAGATTCTCAATAAACAACTTAGAAACTTCCTAGACAAATTTCATCTTATAGCTGACAACCAATACGGCTTTCGTTCAGGAGTATCAACTGAAGACGCGGTACTAGATCTTACGCAATTGGTTGCTAAAAAACTCAAATAGAAAAAGTGCATGGGAATTTTCTTAGAACCTTCTAAAGCGATTGACACGGTTTCTGTGCCTAAACTTATGTACAAGTAAGAATCTTTGGGTGTTTGTGGCAAAGCTCTTGAAATTTTCATAGACTACCTTAAAAACCATAGTCAACAAGTCCAAATTAGTCCTAGTTTTAGTAACGGGGAGCTAGTGACTTACGGCGTGCCACAAGGCCGCATACTAGAGCCAACATTGTCTGAAATTTACATAAACGATCTTTGCAATATGACGCTCCCAAACTAACGCCCACAGTCCTTCTTGGGAAGCTGTTAAAAGCAACGCTGAATCTGCCCTAAGTAGAATCATGCACTGGTTTAATTCTAACCTACTGACATTAAATCTGGTCAAAACTTCATGTTCCTTTCGCCATCTGCTGCAATATGAAACCACCAAGTACTTTCTCAATAACGGCAAGCATGTACAAGTCCCTCAACACATTGCTCCTGTCCAAAATTAAGAAGAGATGACAGCGTAAAATACCTCAGCTTATGGAAGCTGAGGTATTTTACGCTGTCATCTCTTCTTAATTTTCGCCCTTAATTTTAGTCCGTTGTCTATATGGATAGACAACGGACTAAGACGGGACAAATACCTAGATATACTTACCACCCGAACAATGCTACTTATCTCTATATTTAAATCACTTAGAGGGTCAGCTGATCATGATGTTCTTAAAATGGTGTATTTCGCCCTGTGCCAATCGGTGCTAGGGTATTGTATTAATGTGTGGGGTGGAGCCAAAAAGACCGGTCTCCTAAGGGCTGAGAGGGCACAAAGAGCAGTCCTTAAAGTTACGACAAAAAAAACCACGCAGATATCCAACAGCGCCACTTTATTCAGAATGTAAGATTTTAACTGTACGAGAGCTATTTGTGCTTCAATCAATTCTTAGGACACATGGCAGTTTGTCTCCCCCCGACCCCAAAAAACGTAAACATATAATTCCCAGCATTAAACATAAAACAAAGTTTGTAAGGCACCAATTTTACGTAATAAGTACGCACATTTATAAGAAAGTCCATAAAAAACTAAATATTCTCGGTCTCCCCAGGTTTAAACTAAAACGTACAGTAATTGAATGGCTACTAAAACAGGACTATCATGGAACGGAATCACTTTTAACCTACATCACCTAATAGACATCCACTCTTTATGGTAATCCACCTATTTATCGCACACACGGTAAACACTCCCACATCCATATTTCACAACAAACAGACACTCACTTCATTCACTACACTCAACACTATCACAAAACACCCCAAACACTTCCCACACACAATCATCAAACATTTTCTCTTTTTCAATACAATTCACTCTTCACCATCTCACTCTCACATTTTTAAAGTTTATCACAAGATCAAAATGCACCCATTTGTCACAGTCCACTAGCACGTCTGCCACAATAGCATTATACATATAAGCATACCCTATAGCCGGGCACTGCCCCCTAAGATACAGACTGAGCCTAGTTTAGAGGACAGGGTTAAACCTATTGTACTTATGTACCTAATGCTAAATTAAGAAATCTAATCTGTATACAGTGCAATTTACTTTAACTTTGTGTAATAAACAATTATTATTATTACTTATATAATAAGGTTGCCAAAATTCAATGGAACTTCTGTAATACACACAGAATAATAATCTAAAAAAACATTTATTTTGATCTTCACATACATACATTCGTTTCTTAACTCGATCGTGCATTTGGATTCGTGGCACGTTTTTATCATTCGTACATAACAAGTGAAAAACGTACACATACACTGGAGGGAGTCGAGTTAGAAATCGTACAATAGTTGCGACGATGCTGCGGAACGCTAGCGCGGCAAACTTACCTGGTTACACCCTAAAGGGTTGCAAGATGGTAAGTTTATGCTCCGAGCTTAGATGTAGCCGGCGAGATGTGTTCGTTGAATATTTTGAATATTATGGGTACTATTTCTTAAAAAAAAAAAAAATGATTAGGTTTTGCAAGAAAGAGATCAAAACATATCTACTATTGTCTAATACATCGATTTTATATTTGGTTTTGCAGTAAAATTATTTTTTTATAGTTACAATAATTATGATTGTTTGCTTTTACAAATATACTTCATAAAACACATAAGACTGAAATGAAGCTTTTCCTGAAAACTGTTAAATGTTAAGAGTTTAACATTATTTTGATACTCTGCATGATGATGCTCTTAGGTAGCTATTTTTATATGAAACTGCCTTTTTGAAGGGTAACTAAAATCAATCCCATTTTCTCGTTAATGTCGACGTTCAAAAGTGTCTTTTAATGGTCTACCTGAAGACCAATTCTCGTACTTAAAAAACGTTCAAATTCAAATCGCAATCTCATATCAGCGACAATCAATGTCAAAAACTTGTCAAAAATGTATGAAAATTGATAGTAATTTTGACAGATTGAGACTCAGATTAGAATGTGAACGTTCTTAAATGTAATATAAAATAAATGATTTGACTTTATTAAAAAAAAAAACAAGCGTCACGACGCGTTATGTAATGTGCTTTCGAATATTCTTCCCTATTTTATTGGCACTAAATAAACTGCATAAAGCAACACTTTTCCCGGGAGCGGATAAAGGATTAGCGGAGATACGTGTTCAGCGATGTCACTTCCGACTTTATACCGATACACTGTGAATTCTTTCAAATGACTTTCCGATTCTAAAAGTGCTGCTCTATATGTTAGGGACGCGTTCTAGACTTGCTTGTGTGCAGTTATGTCAAAGCTTATGTTTTTTTATTTATTGCTGAACTGTGTGACATTTATTTTGTATCAAAATACTGTGATACTTTTAAATAGATTATTTGGCAGTCAATATTTTTATACATTTTGATCTCATTCTATTCGTTATTTTGGGGAATTGTTACAGCCGCCTATAATACTGTTACCTATACATCTATATTACAAATAAATAAAATAAAAGTGTCTATTTGTAATGTCAAAATATCAGCGGGTTACTAAATGCATATGAAAGTATATACGGTACCAACAACAAAAAAACATATTTTATATTTTTTGTCTGTCCGTCTGTCTGTCTGTTTATCTTTTTGTTCCGACTAATCTCCAAAACGGTTAGATTGATGTTGACGGGACTTTACTGGCAGATAGCTGATGTTATAAGTAAGGAGTAACTTACTTTTATTAAAAAAATAGAATAAGGGCTGCGCGCCAAAATATGTAAACTCATTAAATCCAATTTGTTTTCCGGCATGCCCGCGAATAGCTATTATTATATACACCTACTCTATTTTAGAGTCGATTATAATCAACCGTAAAGTTTCAAGTCATAACTTGTAAAGTTTATTATGCAAGTATCCTCTATGTAAGTTCTTTGCAGGCCGTCTAAGTACTCCACATAAAGCAACAATGTTAGAACCCTTAAGCCTTAGCTCTCATTAAGTATGCCAAAACTGTATTGTGTGCTATCTATGAGGAAATGGTTGCAGTAACAATTAGGTACTGTTTCTAGCCCCAATTAGTTTAACCTAGTCGAAGCAGAAGAAAGAACTACATTGAAATATGGATTCGTTGTTAGTCCGCAAAAAATATTGCCTCACAAACGACAACAGGCTTCAGACCGTGTAGCATTAAAAACTTAAGCTGTCTACCTGATCCCTAGGGGACAGCAAGCGTGAACATAACAACACAATCTCCCCCGTTTAATTACGAAACAGAAAAAGGGAAACACGAAAGTACTAACGTGTAGACAAGCGCGAAATAACTTAACAAATCTAACAGCAGCTTGCTATCCTCAAGTGGGGGATAGCATGAAGAAATATTATAAAGAACCTCTATGGATGAACCGGGGGTGAGCCGGCAGTGGGTTAGGTCCCAGGGGGATAACAAATTTCGTAACCTCGTTACATTACCACAGCCTCCAGGGCGTCGTGCGATACTTTGACAACCATTATGATTGTATTAATTTACATCAAATGATGTTATACACAGTTTTACTAAGTACCAAATTGTCAAGTTATTAAAGGAAATATTCTTAGTACTTTATGCTTTACCCTTTTACGTTAGTTAGATTACTTTGTTTCAGTGTTTTGAATTAGGTTTTTGTGGAGGAGGTTTGTTCGTGGATTAAAACCTGTAAGCATGGCTTGAAATACCGGTGTTTTTGGGAACCATTACCATTGGCCTTCGTGTATACCGGTATCAAAGTAGTACCTGTACTACATTTTCAATCAGTATCGGTACTGTACCGGTACCAAACAAATATTTCTGTTAATTAGACTGAGTAAATAGGTATAGTAGTAATAAAGATGGGTAATAGACAAATCTCAATTTGTGGTAAGTTATATTTCTAGTGCCAAATATGAGTATTTCTACGATGTTCGTTGTACAAATATGATTTGTGGTACGCGCCGGGTACCTGAATTTGGTACCGGTACTTTTTGAGTGGAGTACCGGTACCCGACTGACACTGATACCCGGGTACCGAAAAGGAAAGAACGGCTAAGTACCGATACAGAACCTGTACTTTTGGTACCGGTTCCAAGCCCTGCTTGTAAGTCATAATTTAATAGCTAAATTTGACCTCATTAGGTCTGGCTTTTGCAGCCAAGACAAGAAGACATTGAAACATCCGAAAAGGTGAGTGTGGTGTGTGAACATTAGCTACAATTTCGATGAATAACAGACACACAGAAACATTCAAACTGTCGCTAAAGTTGCAAACCTTGTACCCCCAAATGGATGTTCCTTAAGTGAAATGACCAAATAGGTATATTGAAATAACCCTCGCGGAATCTAAGCTCACCAACGTTTGATATTCAAGCTTTACCATTAATTGAATATCAATACGTAATACAGCGGTTCGAGTGTTAGGTAATACCCCTAAGTAACTAATGGGTAAATAATAGGCGAGAGGCGCTACTTACATGCAATAGGAACGTACAGAAGTACTATTAGAAAAGTTCTTCGAAGAACGCTTAATACACAATAGATTGAATGTATGTTTCAGTAGGAATATATGAAAATAAAGTGTTAATTTGATTACAATGTTGTCACATGTAGTGTGCCTACCTCATTATTATCTGTCTTACCTTTGCCCAACTATGTTACGGTCGGCTTCCAGTCTAACCGAATGCAGCTGAATACCAGTATTTAACATGGAGCGGCCTGCCTATCTGACCTCCACAACCCAGTTACTGGGTAATACGATACCCCTTGGTAAGACTGGTTGTCAGACTTTCGGGCTTCTGACAACCCCTAACGATTGTCAAAGATCCAGTAGTAGTGTGCCTACCTACCATCATACCAAACCCCATGACAAGTCCCTCCACTTCACCAAGCTATAAGTATTGTCATCCTATTTTACAGTCCTATCACAAACAAAATAAAAAACTTATTAAAATGTCCACAAAACGAAAAACTCGAAGGGCGCGTGCGCGAATTAGGCGACTCATGATTCTTGAACTACCCTCAAGGACGATGGCCGGCGTCGTCGGACTGATACGGTCGCGTCGACTAGAGGTCATCACTCATAATAACAGCACCGCTCCCTCCCGCTCCCTCACTCGCTATAATACCATACTTTACATGGAGCCTCTGTCTATCTGACTTTCACAACCCAGTTACTCATGGGTAACGGGATTGGCAAGACCGGTTGTCAGATTTTCGGGCTTTTGACTACCCGTAACGACAGTGTCAAAGATCTACGTCGAAATGACAGTCTAGATAAATTGCTTAACGTGCTTTCCGAGGCGCGGCTGGGGCTCAGTATGTTATGGATCCATCCGCTGACAAACCTTGGCCAGCATTGCTTAATGTTGAAGATCGACCCTTGCGACTATTATTATTTAGCCACCAGCCCCTCGAAATCGTTTGAAATGGTTATTTGCAATGGTTTTTCTGTGTGAACATTTGCTGGTACTCAGGTAGAACTATCGTAGGTATCCTGAATGTTAGATTAGCAGGTATGCGGGCGCAGTGCAAAGATGACGTGTGTGATAATATACCTACGTGCCTGTACGCAGTGCATCGAACATAGCAAATACTTGGCAGTGTGCTTTTGACTTGTATTGACAGCTTTGGATATTATAGTTGTTGAAAATGACGAACAGTTTTGCGTATAGGTAGGTATACACAGGGTCAAATTAAATTAGCTAGCGAAACTCTGCAGACGTGATGAATATCTAAACACGATTAAATAAAATAAAAAAACGATTTGATTTTTTTTGGTGGCCTACGACCATTATTAGCTTAGCTTAGGTACACATCGATACCTTCTAAAATCTGTGAAGTTTATAAAAAAAACAGTTTTTTAAACTGATATTTCAAGTGACTATGACCTGCAATGGATGACCCCACAAAAAACATCAAACTAATTTCGATACCCATCGCGTCTATGAAGTTTCGCTAGCTAGTTTAATTTGTCCCTATATATATGGTATCCTATCTCTTTATTATTTACACCACTAAAATTACAGATATAAACGTAAAAAAATACATACAATGTGGTATGACATAATGGGCGGTCAAAAGATATCTCCGGCTGAATGCAGTCTCTCTTAAATCTAGAATTGATGACATGTTTCCTTTGAACAAACTCTATATGAAAATTTTTTTGATTTACCCATACTGACCAATTTCAACGGATCACCCAGCAAAACATTACAATCATGGTATACTTTACAGGACGAAAGATTCTGGAGTGGCGACCGCGTACCAGAAAACGTAGCTTTGGAAGGCCTCCCAATAGGTGGACCGATGACCTGGTAAAGGAATCCGCAGGATTCGAGAAGCACAGAACCGGTTGAAGTGGCTGGGGGGTTATGTCCAGCTGTGGACGTTTTTCGGCTGCAATGATGATGATACTATGTAGTTTGAAAGATCCTTCTTAAACTTCCTCCTCATAAAACTTTAAAGCAATATAATTTCTTAATCTAATGTTTACTGAAAGATTCCTTTGTTAACCGTGTCTGAAGGTATTGAACACAAGATTTCATTACGCGTAGTGGCCGGTATCGTCTTTATAGTGTCATAAACGAGGAAATAACATTAAAGGGGAGCGTAAAAACGACGACCTGTGGCATTGCATTCCAGTTTAACGTCCATACCGCACATTTATATAAACTTAAGATATATTGGTGAACGGTTCTATTTATATGCTTTTTAAGGTATTGTTTGGGTGGACATTTTGTGAGCCTCTGTTTTTATTAGTTTATTTTTAGGGTCGAAAATTCGCATATGGGCTTTTCTGTAATAACTGCTAATGTCACCAGGGTTGTACTTAAGAACACCCTCTAGCCGAAATATTGAATTACAATGCTTGGAAACGTCTGTGCAAAAAAATATGGTAGTCAAATTAAAAGAAATTCAACTGAATTTCAAGTTTCTACATCATCATCATTCTCCTGCTCTTATCCCAATTTATTTGTGGTCGGTGCAAAATGTCTTTTTCTTCCATATTTCTCTATTATTCATCATCTCGGTAATCACCCCCTTTCTTACCATATAATCATTCACACAGTCCATTCATGGTTTCTTTGGTCTTCCCCCACTCTTATAGCCATCGTCATTCATACCCAAAACTCCCTTCACGACATTTTCCACACAACTTTTCAGTTACAGGTGCCACTTTCAGACTACTTATGTACTCATTTCTTATTCTATCCATTCGTATAATACCACACATCCCTCTTAGCATTCTCATCTCAGTTGCATTCGATTGCTTTTTATTTATCTCTTTTGTGGCTCAACATTCTGACCCATACGAGACAGCAGGTCTCACGTTTCTACATAAACATACATAATGTCGATGTGAATAAAATCGCATACATGAACGAGTGGTGACAATTATCTCTATTGTCAGAACTTCCCAATATCATTAATTAAATACGCATTAGCCGGGCGAGTGTATCAATACAACCGAATCGCGTCATTAACGAGCATCGGCCATCTGCTCACTTAAACAAGTAATAAAAATTTATTATGATTTACAGAAGTGAATTGTAAATGACAAACACACAGATGAATTGTGCGACACAATTAATTGTGTTATCGTAAGTCGGCGAGCCAGTGAAGGCACGCCATACAAAGCGGGCAACAGATGCGAGCATTAAAATGAACATGGCTGTTAATTGATGTAAACAACACACACAAGGTACTAATGGAAGTAAGGTATCACTCCATTTAATTGCCCATATATGTGCTGAGGTTACCACGTTAATTGGAACTAATAACGTTGCCAGTGCCGCATTCAAACTACCCGGCCTAAATTGCTTTAGCATGAAATTTAATCATTGTTTTCGTTGACAGTGTTTGAAAAATCCTACAAGGGTATTTAATAAAACTGGGAATATTTATGTTGTGAATTTTAGATGTTGCGTTAGTAATTCAATTGTTTAGTTACGGTTTTTTTATAATGGGGCCAATATTTATTTTATTGGAATAACAAGATCACCTGTGATGTTACCGTTGTAACTGTTGATCCGTGTTTATAAATGGAGATAATCAAAATTCTAATCCTTACTATTCCACAAAGTCGGTTATTATTTACACATTCACAATGTTCGTTCAAGTCTTCGGCCCAAGTTACGAAGCAGCAGACATTGTAAACACTGAAAAGACTAAGTACGCGAGTAAGTAACGTAGCTAATATGTTACTCAGGGAACAAAGTGCCTCGTTTGCACCAAGACCAATAGTCGGACAGTGCATTAGTTAAATGGATACGCTTAGCTCTATAGTTCCGTCCAAGTTTCTCCACAATCCAACCAGTAACTTAGATTACTACTGTTGAGTCGAAATGCAAACAATGTCTATAGCGAGATGAAATACCAATGCTCTTGACAATATCTTTTGATCCTTTTGTGTGATGTTCCATTCCGTTTATATTAATTAGTATTCCGTATTCCTGGAAGTACAATTAATATAGATCACTGGCCTGTCTTTTATTATTTAGTTCTGCTATTTATTTACTATACCTACTCAGTTCAGTTCGTTCATGTTTATGCATTTTATCAGCGTCACATGACCGGTGATATTATAAAGAGGGAAATATTCATTGGTGGTTTTTGGGGACAAAATAATGTTTATACGGTATGTTAGCTTAGTCCATAGCAAAAATGTAAAATGTATTATGCTTTTTCACAAAGTGTTTATACCCTGTTTTCTAAAAGCTAACTTAAATAGGCTTTGTTATAATTAAGAAAGTCTATAAACAAAAAGATTACTAGGAACTTTAACGCTCATTACTAGAATAACATACTGTTTACACACGTTTTGAAAATTTAGTTCAAAACGTTGGTGAAGCTTGTGGTAGAAGTTGGTTGACGTTAAAGATCAACGGGTGAGAAGTCGAACGTCACTTAATCGATAGTCTACACAGTTTTAAAAATGAGAGCCTAGCAGAAGTCGCTGAAGAAGACTAAACAGGTCAACAAGTCATTAAAAATACACATTCTAAATGAAAATGTATGCAAGCTGGACGCACAGCGTGGCATTGACTTAATAAAAACAGATAAACCCAGTTCAATTACCTCGACAGCCCACGCATTCAAAAAAGCATAAAACTATGTCACAAAAAGGTCAGCTAAAAGCATAAGCAGGGAGCGATTCTAAAAGTCGTAGAGATAGTAGCGTTAAATGCAATATTCAAAACGAGTATGCAATGGGGCACTTGGGACGAGCAGACACACGTATGACTGGCTGATTGCTCTGAGAATAGTGCTCTCTGTATGAATCTGTGAGGGTCACTGAAGCTAACATAAAAGTATTATTTATCCGCGTGTAATTCGCTGTTTTTGTTAGGTTAAAGTTATGGTTTGCTGTGCTTGTCGTGGTTTAGATTTCAAATGTGCTTGTTGGAACTGCTTGTTTGAATGAATGTTATGGTCGCTTTGTTTTATCATTATCATAGTTGTATTTACGTGAATATTTTATTACTAGCTTCTGCCCGCGACTACGTCCGCGTGAAATTTCGACCCATTGCGTCCCATCCCATCGCTCGCCCATCCTACTACTTCGTTTTCGCTTAGTATTCTTTTTGACTTTTTTTTACATTTTGCTCGGCTCCTAGGGGCCGTAGACATAGAATGTTAGATAGCCTATAACCTTCCTCAAGAAATGGGCTATCAAATGCAATAAGATTTTGTTAAATCTTTCTGGTAGTTCCGGAGATTACCCGCTACGTACATACAAACAAACAAACAAATTTTACCTCTTTATAATAATAGTATAGATTTACGCACCTTCTATAACTTCAAAACTTTACAAGATTTTATAAACTCTTTCTGATATCACTTTTATTGTTGTTTCTGTCTACAACGCCTAGTTAAAGATAAAGATATAACTAAAGTTTTAAAAGTTTGTTTAATTTAATTAGCAAACAATAACATAGGACATAACACCACTTTCAAATAATATCTACAACCACGCTATCACTTTGTAGCACACATGAAAACTAAATTAAGCTATAAAGTTTCAATGTTACAGATCAGACTGATATGCAAAAAACGTGTTAGTATAGTTTTTATTACTACTACAGAAAGCACTTAATTACTATGTACAGAGCATAAACACTGCAACTAGTATAAAAATAACATGGTTGTTGAGTATTTTTCTTGTTACACATACATACATCACGCCTGTAAGTATTCCCTAAAGGGTTAGGCAGTGGTGTACCTATAGTAAACGCACAGTTATGTATAAGTACCATGTAATAGGGGGCTCCAGATTCCCGAGATGAAAACCCCAATAACACTATGCCTGACCCGGGAATCGAAACCAAGACCTCATGCTCGGCAGTAGCGATAGTAGACCAACCAGGCAGTCAGTTTTCATGTAACAGAAGTTATATTATAACGACCAAGTAAGTGAAAAAACACAATTTCTAAACAGTTTCATGCCGAATTGATTAAATGAGACACAGACAGACAGTTTAAACCACGGAAGGTACAAATATATATGAAGTATAGTATCCTCAGAGGTTGTAGATGAGCTCTATGGAAGAAAACCAACCCCTAAAGTGCGATGGGGTATTGATAATATATATAAGATGGAGATGTCGACTCCACCTTGTATATTTTTGCAGACTACTTCCTTCTATAATAATATTATAAATGTGAAAGTTCGTCTGTTTTGATGTTTGTTACTCAATCGCGTAAAAACGGGTGAACCGATTTGGATTACATTTGGCATACATCCATTAGTTTATAACCTGCATTAACACATAGGACTTCGGCCCAATACTACTATATAGTTTATTTGAAATAAAAAAAAACAATGTTTTAATTTCAATGTTACGATAGACGTTATTTGATAGATTCAAGATTCAAAATACTACTATGCATTAGTATTGTCTGTGTTTTCGACGCGCAACCTGAGAGGCAGTTCTCCTAATTTTAAGAACGTTCGTAGTCAGAAGGCCAAGTCTCGTAATTTAAAACGTTCAAAATCTAGTCACAGTCTCATCTCAGCGAACAACAAATGTCAAAAACTTGTCAAAATGTAGTGAAATTAGAATTATTTTTTGACAGATTGAGACTGAGATCAGACTGTGAACGGTCTTAAAATTACGAGAATTGCCCCTCTGATCTCAGTCTAAATCTGTCAAAAACACCTTTATTATCCCTACATTTTTGACAAGTTTTTGGCATTGATTGTCGAACTGGTCTTCTGTTATCATAGATAATCTGTTTAGTAGTTATTTAAAAAAAAAAGCTGTTCCATACCTTTTGATCGCGTACTTTTCTATGAAACAGCTGATTTTCTTTTGATAACCGACGAAACATTTTCTTTCAAACATTTTCTTCGCTAACCATAAACTGAATTCATGGTTTTAGTTTGCACGTCGATATCCCAGCCACCCTGTATGTATTATATGTAAAAGGCACAAATAAAGTCGCGAGCGGCTGCTGGAAAAAACATTTTAAAATCCATTCACAACCCAACCCCCTTAATCCATAAAGGGTTACTTAATATAAAAACATTCAACTTTTCAAAAACGGAATATGAAATTATTTTTTTTATTCACCGGGGGTTATCGGCAAAGGTCGTGCGTTGTCAACCGTACATATTTGTTCACACAAAGCTACGCATGCATGAAATCCTATTTTACGGCTCGTATCCTTCCGTTTAGAGCGCCTTTTGAATGGGCCGTGTCTGAGCTCACTCGAATATCTTAACCCATATGTTGCCAGCTAGCGCGAGCGTTGGGAAATCGACTAGTTTACCTATATTTACATTCTGGCTTTTGAAAGTACCTTTTCTATTGGTATAAGTGAATTTTATAAATTTACAAAAATAACATTAATTCCTTATTATATTACAAATACATCACTTTAGCTTTTGTGTCTGTGTAAAATAAAAAGTATGACAAAAGATTCCTTGAAAGCAGTTAATTTTAAACAGCGAAAAATTATAAACACATCCGATTTCACTTTACCCATAACTATCCAATAAAACAGTCCAACAACAAAACTTTTTAATTTTTCCGCTCCTTTCATAACCGTTTATTAAACTAATTGAAACGTTAATCAAAAGCACCATAATATATAACCGAGTAACATTATTCTATAATAGTTGTAGTTAATTTATGAGCGTTTACGGCGTGGCGCATATGGAAATCCGCTGGGCGGGCGGACGGTGGAGGGCGGGTGGTCGTAGATATGGCGAACAGAGCCTGGGCGGTTGTCGCGACCACGTGGCCGAAGTAACCCCACATAAATTAACCCGTACACTGCAAGAACAAGGTCATATGCAACCCTTAAATTATTGGGCATACAGTTTCCATGAAGATTTAAACTTAGTTAAGTTGTGGTTTAATTTTAAAGATCACTTGATATATCTATTATAAGTTGTTTCTCCCTACCTAACTACTAAATTATTTTGCTAGTTACAATGTTTCAAAGTGTCATCAATTGACCCACAGTACGTTACATCTCCTTTTAACCAGTCTTCTGCAAAAAAAGTCTATACTAAAAACAACCCTACTTACAAAATTTGAATCAACCGACTGAAATTGAAGCTACGTAACTATAGGTACATATATAAGCCAGACAACAGCTAAATTGTATTCCAGCCAAAGGAGCACATCACAGTACAGCGACCATAAACAATGAGGAAATAATAACGAACAGATTGAAATGCGGTTAAAACTCGCGCACTCACAAAAGGTCCCGCGGGCCACCGTTTATTGCTCGGCGCATTTAAATGAACCCTACTATGACCGAGGTGAATACCGATGAAGGGCCTACAGTTAACTTTTCTATTTTGTGTACTTGTTTATGATATTAATTTTATAATTTAGGGAGGACGGGCGCGATGTTATGATGAAGGACGTTCAGGTTTTGTGATGGTTTGAAAATCTCCGGTGAGTTACTGTAGTCAGTTTTAAATTCACAGTTATATCCACTCCATCTAATGGCATGATATCTACGTAGGCCTCAGTCTTACAAAGCGTACATGTAGCAACTTATTCTAACGTCTTTGTACAGGATTTCAAAATCGTTGTACGAACTCAGACCCAAAAAAAAAAAATAAACCATCGCTGCTCTCAAAACGGTGAAGGAAAACATTGTGAGAAAACCGACCTAGAACTAAACATTCGAAGACACGTGACCCCGCACTGCTGGGCCCCTGTGGTGGATTATTGCCCACTCTTCACAGAGAGGAGGCCCGTGTCCTAGCAGTGGGAACATTATTGCCTGATTATTAATAATTTTTAATAAATCAGAAACTCGGTTGAATATCACATTACACAATGTAGATTACGTAAAAAGTTACACGTAAGCACAACACATCCGATCGATTCTTCATAAGACAAGACTAACCTAACGCTATCAACCTGTAATACATAAATTACACGACGTTCAGCGGTAAATCATATCCGAGCATAATAATTTAATGCGATGCCTCTAAGACGAATAACGGCGGCGGACAATGAAAAATAATTAAAAGTAATAAATCTCTCTGCAGGTAACAAAAACGTGAAGTGCTTAATAAACGTCGCATGCTTGTGGAGGAGCGTGGGAAAGAGCACACGCGGGCATCCTTATTCCGGACAACGGTGTCCGATCATGTCCGGGCGTAACTTGTAGGAGCGGTGTCCGATCTGTTACGGAGATGTAACTTGTAGGACATCGGCGTCTGTGTTAACAGGATCATTATCTGGTGTTAGGGTATTGGACGACCCTCTGTGTAGGTACCTAATGTAATTTGGGAAATGGGTGGTCTTATTCGTTTAATAGGCCTCTTGGATTGATATTAGTAAATTTTCATGAAATGAGATAGTTTTTTTATTCATTTAACTTTAATACAGATTACCATGTAACCTAGGTAGGACGCCAGTTCCCCTAAATTGTAAAATTATATTTTTAGTAACAGACTATATGTACCACACTTTTTTGAAAATTAAATAAATTATTATTATTATTTGCTCTACATTGTATGCTGCTGAAAAGCTTAACTTTTATCTTCTGTTCAGCAAAGCATATTTTCTCTGAAAAGCTAAAATCTCTGAATTGTGTGTTTAAATTGCTTTTACAATATTGATTTAAAAGACTTATCGTTATATTTTAAAATGAATGCTGACTTTAAAACAAAAACGACTTATTAAAATGTTAAATAAATAACAATATTATCATAATTTCTTTGTAAAATGAGTCGTGTCGCTGTCAGAATATACCGGCCGGGGATCGGCCTTCCCTCGGAACATGAGATTAGAATGGACACCTGAAACCATTGCCGTCCTTAATTACGTTTTAATTACTCTTGATTCTTTCAATCGCTTTGAATAATTAAACAATTTTATTATAACTTTACGGGTACGTGATTTTTGTAAGATTCTTTGTATATTTTGTTCGTAGAATTTTGCAATGACGTTTGTAGAATGGAGGGTAATAATTATCTACTATTATGTTTTCCTATTGCTTTTTCCTTATGGTAGCAGCTCGATGAGAGTTGCCGAAAATCGAGTTGAATGGCGTGCAATAGGAGAGGCCTATGTCCAGCAGTGGACTGCTGTAGGCTGATTATGATAATGATGTTTTCCTTTTTAGAAGATAAGCTGACGGTTTTCTAGAAGAGCGGTGGCCGCCATATAGTTTCCTTAATTTGCCGGCGAATGACGTCACTGATACGTTATTTATAAAAGTAAGTTGGTGTACACACATCAACACCGTCTAGGGATATTTTGTATAAAGTTCTTTAACTCAAAAAATACTGGCCAGTTTTAAATTCTTTTGAAGAAAGCTTATTTTGTAAACCTTTTTGAACGATTCTAAATTTGAATTTGAAAAAATAAAATAAAATCTAAAGATTTACGCGGCATAATGGTAGCGAAGTCCGAAGGCTTCATTTACCTACAGTAGTTTTTGGCTATTTTTTTGTGTCAAATTTAAGTTTTATAACAAGTTATCGGTTAATTTCGAATTAATGTTATTGTGTGCATCATGCAGCGGCGCCATTTAACGAGAGAGGAAATCTTAAGGGCAGTAGGCATGCTCCAAGCTGGGGCTACTCAACGGAGTATTGCTGAGGAGATTGGAACAAGACAAATTGTGATATCAAGGTTATGGTCACGTTATCGTGCTACTGGTGATGTGGCTGAAAGACACCCAGGCGGGAAGCGCATAACCACTCAACGACAAGACCGATTTTTGCAAGTTGCCGCGAGAAGACAACCAAATGTTACGGCCATGCAGTTGGTTCAGAGGCTCCAGTCAGAGCACCAGTTGCTTGTGAGTGATCAAACTGTAAGGAGAAGACTGCATGAAGCTAACCTTCATGCGCGTAGACCGCTTCGTACTCCAGCACTACGCCGAGGAAATCGTGGATGACGACTAGAGTGGGCTCGAGAACATTTGCTCTGGGAAGATAACCAGTGGTCTGTAGTGCTGTTTACCGATGAGTCCCGGTTCGGTTTCCATCCCGATACACGTAGAGTACGTGTTTGGCGAGTTCCTGGTCGTAAGAGCCGTCTGCAACATCCTCAGGAAGTCAATTCATATCACGGCGGGACAATTATGGTTTGGGCGGGAATTCGTGTTGGTGGAAGAACAGACCTCGTTTGGATCAGAAACACCATGACGGCTGAAAAATACCGTACCGAGGTGCTAGTACCAATAATCTACCCCCATCGACTACAAATGGGCCAAGAATTCACGCTCATGCACGATAACGCCCGTCCGCACACAGCGAGAGTGGTGACGAGCTGGTTGCAGGAGCACGACGTATTGGTCTTCGGCTGGCCCGCTCAATCGCCTGACCTAAAACCCCATAGAACACGCGTGGGACATGCTCCAAAGAAGGGCTTTGAAGAATTTCCCTGCAAACATTGCGACGGAAGAGCAACTTCTTTTGCATCTTAACCGGACCGGGGACAATATACCGCAGCAAGACTTGGATAACTTAATCCAAAGCATGAAAAACCGTTGCAGGACCGTTATACTGTTAAAAACAGATTAATTTTTCCATATTTTTCACTTTTTCTTGAGAAACATATTCATTGTTAGTTTTACCATTATTTCACGTTTTTTCTTTATTTGAATAAAAATTTGATTACGCAAAAAAAATAGTTTTCTTTTATTCTGGAGTATAGTCTGATAAATGGGCCTTATAAAAATATATGCATGCTGTATGTTATTTTTAATAAATTTTGAGTAAATTGAGTAAATCCAAAATATCCCTAGACAGTGTTGATGTGTGTATTTTCCTAGAGAGCATTTTGTGACACCGTAAAGTCAAACCTGGGTACCATCATTTTCATAACAGCCGCCACTGCGGCCGTTATGTGGCGGCCACCGATTTCCTTGGAAAGGCATTATATTTATTGTTTTTAATAAAACTACGCCAGGTCGTCCGGTGTCTCCTGGGCTGTCTGTCGTGCTAGTGTACTTAGTGGCTTGCTCATCTTCTTATAACATGGTTTTATTTCTATAGCGATCCGCACAAGGTGGTAAAAAGGTGATAACCTCCTTTTTACAGAGTAATTTTTATTTCGTTTACTGGTATGTAGCTCTTTGTTCAACATTTCGCTCTGCCAGCTGCTCGCGGTTTATAACACAACAGTAACATTTCATAAGGCATCCATAGACAAATAAGTAGCGGTTTCACGAAAGCCGTGTCGTGCCTCTACCGTTCGTTTTCTTGCAACAATAATGGGGTTAGGTGCTATATTTATGACCGAGACTGGATAAAATTATGTGGCGTCGTACTAATATTGCCAAGGCGAACACCGCATGTGTTCTGTTCCCACGGCCGTGAGCTATCTACCATGGGCTAAATCTCTTCCTATTTTCTTGTAAAACATATGTTCTCTTGTCTCACGCAAGGGCGACGAGGTTATCAAATCTTTACGACAGATATCTTTTGCCTTTATTTTTCTAAAAATAAAAACAACAGGTACACAGTTTAGGTTCCAGTAATTGTAATAAAAGTTAACTAAGCGCCGTAAGTAAATCTGCAGCGTTGGAATCACCTGGGCGGGCGCTTCAAAGAATTAAAGTGACTCCGCTTTGCTTTTATTTTAATACGTCGTAGCCTGCCGTCTGCCGCGCCATACACCGAAGCGTAGAGTTTCGTAGACTTTCGTAGCTCCGTAGCAACGTAGCCTGTTCGTAGCTCCGTAGCCAGTTCGTAGCACTAAGCAAGCAATGTCGTTAGACTTAGTGCAATTTGCTGCTATGTCTAAGTCGTTTGGCAATTGCCGTTATAAGCTTTAGCACACACTTTGGTGCTGTTCGTTCAAATAAGTGCTTGTTAACACATTGTGAATTGGCTGTTTTCGGGCTTTGAAGAGACCAGAATCTCACTTGGGAAATATTTTTAGTCTGATAGGCAGCAGCATCGTCCTATGTATGTATAGGAGGATAATCTGGCTTATCTTGCTTGTTAGTCTTGCTTGTGCCGCGTTCCGATGCACACGTGTTTGCATATTCTGTGTATTGACTAGCGCGGCGGAAGCTGCCGCTCGTAATTATTTTTTTTCGCCATGAGTAATGAACTTGTGGCGAAGGAGCTGCACAAGCTGCCACCCGTCACCTTCGACCACGTCGATGTAACAAGCCTTCTGAAGGACATTGTCTTTCTGAAGGCTCGCGTCTCGGATGTTCTAGCGAAGTTAGATGCATCCCAAAACACCGTCGCCGATTTGCGCAAGGAATTTAGCGAGTTGCGCAACAGTGTGGCGGTACCTAGGTCATCAGTCGATGCATCTAAAGTAAACATGTGTCGCGGAGCCGGCCTCGATGTATCGTCGTCAAATTCCGCATTAGGAGTTTCGTCGCCAGCGCACCCGTCGTTTGCTGAGCTTGCAGAGCGCGGCGTCCGCGTACCCCGCAGCCAAGCGCCCGTGGTCGCGGCTCCTCCACGCAGCGCCACCCGTGTCCTTCGCCCCGTTCCGCTGTCAGTGTCTGCAGCCCTTGCGAAGCCCCTACAAAAGGAATCCGCTAGCGTCACCGCGAGTACCCCGGGTGCTCCAAGTATAAAACTTATGCCAGAAAAGGCACCGAATACAGCTGATGATGAGATTTTCGTGACGGTGCAAAGGAGGAAGCGCCGATCGCGAACGAACAAGAACGTTGCGGCAAAGCTCCTACGGAGCCTGAAGTCAGGTTGCGTGCCGCAGCCGAACACACCGGTATACATCTCCCGCCTACACCACACCACTAAGGCGGAGGACATCGTGGAGTTGGTACGTGCGCCAGAAAACGAGGTACTCGCCGAGGGTGCAGTTACTGGAGTCGCACCGCAACGTCGACTTCAAGGCGTTTGTGGTGCGTGTACCGAATTGTTATCTGCCCGTCGTCATGGAAGATGACTTCTGGCCGCAGGACGTGGTGTTCTGTCGCTTCCACGGACAAGTACCACTGAACAGCACAAGAACTAGCTAGTGAAGTACTATTTTATAGTAAAAATATGTATGTTTTGGTTAAGGTATTTGTCTATGGACCTGCGTCGCCTGAAATAAATGAATAAATAAATAAATAGATTTTATTTTAATAAAGTGTACGATACAAACAAGTAAAAAACTTTTATATCTATAAATAAAAAAACACAATGTGACATTGTGACTTGAACACCATTCGGTTACGACAAGCATATGTATACAGAGGGGTTGAATAATTTACGAGTGCACTAACTTTGGCACGGCGGGACCCGTTCGGTACAGATGCGGGAAGTACATATATCAAACCGGGCCGAAGGTTACAACTTCAATAAAACTTGAGCGAAACTTATTCAAACGCGGCGGCCGGTGAAAGCTGTTTTTAACTTGTAGCAGCGAGGGATCACCCATACAAATAAAGAGTTAGTTTCGATATGAAAGCGGATTTCTTTTTCTGAAATATTTTTAGAAAACATTCCTGGCTGTTTGCCATTTTAAGTAAATTTTCTGTTTTTATATGTAGCTTTTATATGGGCAGGCGGCCAAGCTGATGGCCTGCTGATGTATACTTTAGCGTTACATTGTTCGCAGCCTGAATATTGATATTAAAAATTCTTTAAAAAATATTCATTTTCCATTTTTTTAATGAAAATTACTTAGAATGTATGTATGGATACCAGTTTCGCTCCATGTAAAATATCCGAGATCGATAAGGCTAGGAAGATGTATGTATGGAGACTGGTTGATTTAAAATCTAAGTATAGGGAACACTAGTATACTTTGATAACAATCTTTCTCACAATATCGTACCAAAAATGTATAAAATACCATATCCAATTCATAAGAGTTCCACACTATCCAAAAGCCCTTAGAAAGTTGACTGTCATAAAGTACATAAAATCTTGGGGAGCGAAGTCTCGGGTGGATACTAGTTTGATATATTTTGGGTTATGTATGATTAAAGGGACAGATAAATCTAAATATTCAATGACTTGTAGGTACGTTCGCACTATATGATGATAGCCGAAGATAAATTATGAACTTGTCAAAGTAATTAGGATATTTGTCTGCAGAAGTCTCCTGTAACCTAGCGGTTAGTGCGCCATGGCTGACAAGCGACCGATGTAAGTTCGATTCCCACTCGATGCAATACTGAAATGAACCAGCTACACTTTACCGATACTGCTTCGTTGGTCTAGTGGTCAAGCGTTACCTGCTGAGCATGAGGTCCTGGGTTCGATTCCCGGGTCAGTTTGTCCCCAGGTCGGGCAAAATGTTACTGGGTTTTTCCATCTGGAATTTCTAAGTGTGCCCAGATGATAACAAAACCGACTCCTATTACATGAGGCAAACATTACTGGCAAAATGTGGGTGTACTATAGGTACACTTCTGCCCAACCCTTCGGGAAAACAAGGCGTGGTGTTATGTTTCGGTTCCAAGAATTTATTTCTCTAAAAGAATTTTACAATATTCACTTGCAAGAGAAACAAAACAAAAAAAACTTATTGTTAATAAAGGTACGACATCGGGAAGAATGAGTATTTAAATTAGTTATATCCAATATCACTTTCAATTATAAGGATTACAAAACTGTTTCTGCCAAATATTTTTTTAGTCTAACTTAAAAGATATTTATAGATTTTGACATTTTGATATCATTTGGCAACCAATTATGTAATCTGTCTCCCTCAAATCTTCTATTATATTTTCCATAATTTGTTCTTGGAATAGAGACTTCTAGAGTGTTTAATTTACTGCTTCTTGTGTTATACTTGTATTTTTTTCTACTTAATGATATTCGTGACCATGTACTGTTTGTTATTATTTTTTGTATGAATATGCATGTTTGATATATATATGTATAGACCTTTTATGTTAAATAGTTTTGTGTTTTTGTAAATGTTAACGGTTGGTGTTAGTTGATGATATCTGAATAATGACTTTATTACCTTGTTTTGTGTTATTTGAAGGTTTTTTAGATGTGTTTGAGCTGCACTGCCCCATATTTAAATTAAATATTCTAAGTGTGGCTTAATAAGTGTAGAAAAGATAAAATTACGTACTGAGTATGGAACACATTTAGATATGCTTTTAATTAAACCAATCAGAGGAGATATTTTAGACCGTACGTAGTCGATATGTGGCTTTCATGTCAGTCTCCAATATTAAGCCGAGGTATATTTCTTGGTTAGATTTTTTTGCGGTTCGTTGTTAATAGTTAAAGCTGCATAATTTTTTATTTTTTGCAGAGAAGATCATGTTTGACGTCTTGGCTATATTGATAGTCAACAGGTTACACTGCAACCATTTTGACAATACGTTAAGATCATTCTGAGCAATAACAATTATACTGTCAATGCTGTTTCCAAAGTAAAAAAAACTTGTATCATCCGCATACAATGTTACATGTCCCTTTAATCCTATTACATTTATATTATTTACATGTATTATCAAGAAGAGTAAAGGCCCTAAAATTGAGCCCTGTGGTATGCCACAAACAATTCTAGCTAGTTGACTTTTATATTGATCCATTTTGACCATTTGAAATCTGTTTGAAATGTATGACTCAAAAATATCTAACGCAGAACTACTTATTCCCGTAGCTTTTAATTTATTTAACAGTAATGAATGACTAATTGTATCGAAAGCCTTCTTCAAATCAATAAATACTCCTAGGGCTATTTGTTTTTTATCTAACTTATCTCTAATTTTAGTTACTAAATCTATAGTAGCATTCAGTGTATTGGACTTACCAAACCATATTGAGAGTCATTTAAAAAGTGTATATCATTTAAATATGTAAACGTATCATTGTAATACGTACATTACGTTTTTTTTTTTAAAGAAAGAGAGAAAGAATGAAATACTTAAACAGACGCGAACATAAAATTCTCTCAAAAATTTTGGATAATACAGGCAGCACTGATACGGGTCTGTAGTTACCTGGGTCAGTCTTAATACCACTCTTATAAATTGGTGTAACCTTGGCGATCTTTAAGCAATCTGGAAAAATACCATTTTCTTAGCACATATTAATACAGCATATAAGATTTTCCACTATAAGATCTTTGACACATATGATGACCTTTGTCGTTACACCTCTATTCCTGTACTTGTGTTACTATCTAATGCGTCAATAATTTTTGCTATTTCTGCCTGGGTACAGGGTGTTAGGCATGTGAGTGTATTGCCTTGTGAAGTGTTACTTTGATTACTTTGCATGATTTTGCTTGCCAACAAAGGACCAATTGATGAAAATAAATTATTGAAAGCTTCACAAACGCCAGGACCATCTATTATTGGTTTATTATTATATTATTTTGGGGGAGCACAACCAACTTTTATTTTATTACTAGCTAGTGTATTTATTAATTTCCATGTCTTTTTCGGTTTGTTTTTACATTTATTGAATTCATTATAATAATACTTTTTCTTTTATTCACTAATAAAATTATCTTATCCACCTCCCAATTCTTGCTCTTAAAATGTTCCTTTCCGGTCTCATTTCTGGGTCCAATCTATGTAGCGTCCATAAGTAATTACGGTGTGGAGTGTGATATTATATTTTTATTTATCCAGTCTTTTTGCGTGGGATTCTGTATTTTGTATTTTGTTATTTTGTGTCTGTTTATTTCTTGTGTAAGAAATTTTTCAAACGAGTCATAATCATCAAATTGTTTTGACAAGATTGATCCTGACATACGTTCATAGAAGGCCGAGTTAAGAGCTTCATATTGTATTTTTTGTTTTGGGGTTTTTATATTTTTTCAGTTCGCAAAAAAATTGTTTATGATATGTTAACGAGGAGTCTATGAGTGCTATATGAAAAGAACTTTCAGAAATGTTTGAACTTACATGATCAATGATACTTTTTTTGTGGGGTTTCACATGTTTACCGATAATTACCCCATTCTGCCCACGTTCAATACTAGACATAAATCTCACAACTGTTGCCTTTAAATAGGCCAGACTTCCAAGAATAATATAGCATAAATAACAGCAAAATAATAACTGTCAAAACACCAATACGAAAATCTGTGTTTTTGCCAACAAGCCAACACAAGGCACGCGGTCGCGACTCGGGCAGGCGCGGCGGCGCAGCACAAAACACACATTTGCATAAAACTCGAATTGGCTTCAACGATGTGTATGCCACTGTTGTAATGCAACTTTTAAACTAGATCTGCTCGGCATTACACGTTGGAACTTCCTCTGCGTTTCCGAAGATAACTTTTTGAGCGGTTTGTCTAGACAGGAGTCGATGTTTGGAGATTTGTCAAAGTATGTGCCTGCAGTGTTTAGGCCAGCTATTTGCTACACATAGTCATGGTCTTGTCACGAAACTGCCCTTAACTTAGTACTGGATCTTGTGGAGAGTTTGCGTCTGTTAAAAATTCTCTTCTAGTAACGATACTAAAGTACTCTGAGCTTACCCTGGGTACCACAAATTTTCTTTCTACGCCGGCGTCGGTGCAGTTACTGAAAGCAGAACTTCTTTTGCTTACGGTAACAGCACCGTCGCTGGCGTGGTAATATTACCAGGCAGGGTAATAATACTGGTCTTATTACAAGGAAAAAATGCAATAAACATTCTTATATTTATTGAATTTTAACCTAGTATTAAGAATGTAGGTAATGTTTCAGGAATCACATAATATTTTCAACTGGAAGAATATGACGGCTGTTACTTGAATATAAACCTACATCATATCCACTTTTAGAGCAATCACCCTAAAAATTCAACAATAAAACCAATTTTCGTTCAAATACGACACTATTCTTCCGATATACTCCGGTACATATGTTACTCAATTTGTAACATAAAGCTCAATGCACACGCGAGACGCGGCGTCAAATCTTGTCACTCGCTCAATAAAGAGCAAATAAACTCGAGTTTCGAGTACATTTGAGCTCACACTCGTGTTGAAGCGAGCTCTCGAGGCGCGGCACTCGACGAGTGTTTAGCAAACTGTGTAAACAATACCTTCTTGTGATTTATGTTAGACAGATTGGGTAAACGTTAAACGTATTTTTTTTTATTGTTGCTTTCCTATTAGGAAAAGTGTTTTCCAGTCTGAAACTTATATTTAACGGCACAGGATAGCCTTTACCAGACGTGGTCATCATATTAGTGGTTCAGCAGCTTCAATATCATTAGGGTTATGCCGGAATATATAGCAGTTCGTCGTTAACGTGGTACGACAGCGGCTCCCCTCACACCAACTCTGTCATTGGAAGACAGCCGCCACACAACAATCGATGCGACGCTCTCCTAGAGTGACTGTCACCAGCCAGTGTCACTCTTATCCAACCTTTTCGGTGATTCCAGTCATCGTAATAAAACGTCATGTTTATTCAGAAAAGATTTTTGACCTCGCACAAACTGTTATTTAGGAGTTTGTTTTATTAATAAAGTATTTTCGTGTGTCTATTATATAAGAATAAAAGAAACGTAGGCCTAGCTATCTATAGAAGAGCATAACAAAACAGACGAAATCAAGAAATTCGCTGGCGGAAACTGTGAAACAAGCAAGCGACAGATGGTGGCCGTACACGAAAATAGGCTGGAATATACCAGAGTAGAAAGATACTGAATGAGGGAAACGGAAAGTCAAACGAAATACTACCTATCTATGTCGGTGTAATTATGCTCTTGGAGGTGCCTCGCCCTCTAGCGGCAGTGACCACCAGTCCACTAGTCAATTGGACCCTATTCATAAAAAATATTATCTTTTTGAACAAGTGTTTTGCATATGTGTTTTTTGCAGCTAGGGATAATCAAGTCAAAACTATGTACCTATTTTATTAATAAAATTAAACGTTACATACTCATATTTAAGTACATCAGGTAGGTAGCTAACTAACTATACATACATACCTACCCATACACAGCACGTGTAGGAGGGATCTCAATTCGCAACTTCGTCGAGTGAGACTGGGAGGAACAAAAGAAATAAACAGCTTATTGCACCACTCAACTTTGTTCACTATGCTTCCCAAATGCGTCAAGTTTATAAGTTAATACGAGTTATTTAGTTATAAATTGTTAAGGATCATGATATTTAAACGCTTCAAGTTTTGCAAAAGGTTCTCTATTTTTTATATAAAATCGTTTTTAATAAAAGGGACGATGATATTATGATAATACTAGCTGCGCCCTGCGGTTTCACCCGCATAAGTTTCGATCCCGTAGGAATATCGGGTTATAAAGTATCCTATATGGTAATCCTAGTTATAAACCATCTGTGTGCCAAATTCCATCCAAATCTGTGCAGTAGTTTTTGCGTGAAAGAGTAACAAACATCCATCCATTCATCCATACAAACTTTCACGTTTATGATATAAGTAGGATATCAAAATAAACTGCGGTAACCTATTTGCGTCCCTAATAACGTAGATGCGTATTAACGCGGCGGCGTTACCTACACTAAACTCGATAATTATAAAATTTTAATGAACTCAATCTATGTAAGTGTATCAGCACCCGCCGACGGAAACTTTTCCAATAAACTCGACCTCTATACGGAAAATCAAGTAATTTATTTTACAATCTTAATCTCCACGTTATCGCGTGGAAAAATAATTTATATTTGACTCTTGTACAATAAAATATACGTGACTACCAACTAGGGAAAAAGAGCGTCTGGAGATAACAAAAGGAAAAGTATTATAAATTTTATTTTCCACTTTTATCAGCATTATAGCGAGTACCTAATCTAAAGGTAAAAGACATTGTGATGGAACTCGATTAAATTAAGTTACTACAGCGAGAAGGAGAGCAATTTCGATTCTCATAGAATTCAAATGAGCTTTTTATTCAAACACAAGACTGAAGGAAACACTAAAACAGACGGTTTTACTCCATTGCATTAGGGCATACCTTCAGCTTATTTTAAAACTTGATATTGTTGATTTTGTGAAATAACATTTGACTTCAGCAGAACCTGTGTGTAGATGTTATTTTAATTTCAACTTTATCTTATGGTACACCATGATTTTGGCACTCAAAAACGTTGCTATAAAACCCCCTCATATTGTATTTACATTTCACTATCGTGAACGGCAAGCTTTTTATCGACCGGTAGCTTATTGGGATTGCCAATGGGAATCGGGATATATGGGAAAGCGCATTTTCAGATTTAAAATCGACCGCGAAAAATTACAGGGGCTCAAGCAGATTACAGCTACAGCACATTGTAGATTTTTTATCGCCCGATAAAACATCTACAATATGGTTTTTTCCAGCAAGGTATTGCTTACAGTTGGTTAAATAAATGAGAAAATAAACGTAATTGAATATCGTTTAATCAAATAATATTTCTAATAGATCTTACAAGAAAGCCAGGCGATATACATTTCATTATCATGGAATAGTTTTCATCTTACAATACGCAATGAAATATAAACACTAGAATATAGTTTATTAAAGCTATAGACGTCTCTTACAGCGATATATATTGTTATATTAAAGTACCTAGTACCATCAAATAAGACCTTAAAACTAGTACATATAATTTGATATGATTATGTATCTAAATTCATTCGTTAATTGATTTCAATTCTAATTAACTAGAAGACTAAACAATTATACAAACATTTATAAAAGTAACAATTTACAATAGATAATTCAGTAGATATGTACTCAATAATTGCAACATAACGATTAAAAACTTCGGACTTTTCAAATGATATGTAAGAATTTCAATAAATAATTTATATAAATTCGACATACCTAATTACAACTATGGATAAATTTTCCTACTTTAAGTATACAATTTACTACAGCAAAACCGATGGCATGGTTCGAACAATCTATCCGAAAATATCTATTAATACTCTATTTAATCAAAGGCCGTAATAAAATATTATAGGTAACCTTTACCCAACGAAACTCACTCATCACATTATTCTAGTTCTAACATCAGCGCTAAGTTAAGAGTGAATATATTACACTTAAAATATATTTTGTAGCTCCATTTATCATAAGCAGGATGTTAATAAGACTGTACAAGAGGTATATACAAACTTATGGACTAGTTAATGTATACTTCTACGTAGCTGCTATGTGAATGCCTACCGGAGTGGAATTAGCTTCAATATTGTGTCCAGCTTTTGGCTGCAACAGAAATGAAAACCTTGATAACGTGTAGAAGCTGGGGTCGGAGTGTGGGCGGGTTGTAGCGCGGGGCGGAATGGGATTTGAGCAAGACTCTAAAATCTATGCAAATGATTGAGAATTGTGTTGGTGCTAAAATTACATGAAAAATACTGCCGAATTTTGTTAATAAAACCAGATGCTGCGTATGATAGTTATTACAAAGGAGAATATTAATTTTGGAAGAAAAGAAAAGATCACTGAGCAATTGGCAATAGCTAACGGTAAGAAAAACATCACATCAAGCAGTCGTTTTATCTACAGATATTCCGGCAAAAGTATGCGCTTCGGCAGTCATCGTCTAATTTCGGAAATACGAACGCACGATAAGATCTAATATAGAGCTACCATGGAAGTTACCAACAATGTTACAAAATGAGTCATTAAACAACTACATAATAAATATGCAATTCAAAAAAACTTCTTAAAAGTCAACAGAGAGAACGCTTTATACAAACGCGCAATGATCGAAGCACTACGACAAAGCGCCGCAGTACAAAACTTAGAAGCTTGGCCTCTATGAGGGGTTACTCTGTGGCGTGAAGTTCGTGCTAATTCGGAAACACGAAGATTACAGAAGCGCACACCTTTTCTGGTGTAACTGTACCAATTTTTTATAAGATATTCTTCTTGATTGTAAAAAAGAAGCCTTTGATTATGGCCACCCTATTAATTAAAGTACTGCTACCCGCTATCGGTATGACAAAAGCCGCCCTCATATTTGAACACGAAATGTAACAGCGCCAATTACGTAATTTGCAATCGCGATAACTGTGAAAATTATCGTTATCGCTACATGGGTTACTGTTACTAACACCAGTTGCTCGGTGATTGTGGAGATAGTTTATGTCTGTAATGGCTGTAGGCTTCGATGGAAAATGGGATAGCTTGCTAACATTTTTCTTAATAAGAAAATATATTACGAGAGCTTTGGAAAAATCATGAAATAATTGGTGTTTTTTTAAAGTAACCAAGACTATAATTACCTTTGTAATGCATGTCTCGATGCATGCTTGGACAAGTCTTCCCAGGATACTGAAAATTTAAAAAACAATTAACATAAGCGATGTCAACTCAAGCACCGACTAAGCAAACACGATTCATTAGTGCTACGCTAATAGTACAGCCAACCATTTTACAGGAACATACACAATGCAACGACTAAGTACGAGTATATCGCTTAGCAGCCCGGCTTAGCATACAATATGAATTATTAAGCGTGTCTCCAGAGGAGTTTGTGCTTAATTTAATTTCCTTTAAGGTGTAATTTACCTTGCTGAGATCGAAGTCAATGTTGGTCCTCACGGCTCGGTGGTGGAGAGGCTGGGGCGGCCGAAAGTTGTTGCCGAGGGGAGCCTTGGGGTGCCTGGCGTCGCCTTGCATCAGCCGCCTCAAGCCGTGCAGCTACAGTCATGAAATTCAATTATGTTGACACTAAAGTTCTTAAAAGTAAAATGACTAACCCTATTTTGAAATTTATGAAGCCTTTGCCAAATATTATAAGGAAGATGCGCTGGTTATTTTGTTGAGCGAATATTGCTCTAGGGAACCATTTTATTAGAGAGGAAGAAGCATAATGGTAAAAATCAGTAAGTACACTATCTAATTTTTGTCAGACGATTTTGGACTTTGAGAAAATATTTTTAACAGAAAAGCAAACTAAGAAAATGAACAGAATACAGCTGAACAAGACCTGTGGACGTATTTTCGAAAACACGATGTTCAGTTTCTATGATAACGTTTACAAGTGATAATAGGTGGAGAGCTATTTCAAGTAAATTGAAATTTCTTCTAACGTTAGGTGACTACCAAGGAGTGAATATAGGTATGTTGTTGCCACGGTCGGATTAACTGGCGCGGAACACGCGACCACGGCTATCTGATTCGCATCGTTGTTTACGCTGTATTAAACAATTTGATTCTGATTATAGACTCCGCCTAAACTTTGATTTTACCAACTGTAATTTGGTTTGTATTGTGGTGTTTGGTGCGAAGGCTATGTTTGGTTTGTTGAGCTTTACATGGGTTTTATTGTAGCTGTTCAGCGGTGTTATTATTTTTAAGCCTTTTATTATGTAACTGGAACTTAATTTTCATCAGTGCTGTGGAAAAAATAGTGAAGAAATTGCAGAAAGGTTGTGGCCTTAGGAAACGGGTACACATTAACAATGCCTATGCATGTGTTGTGTAGTACATACCTAAATATTATCCCGTGGTTGCCCCTTTATGGGCAATTTGGCAAATAGCTGTATGATGTTCGTTATAGGCATCACCAACGTCAACAGTTTATTTTCTACAGTTAAGCTCACACGTACTATACCTTTTATTTTACTTTTTATGACTCCTGCCATCATAAAGGAGGAGAATTGGAGGAGGAGGATTTTATTAGCATAAAACTAAGCACGTTAGTGGTGTTGTAAATTGCGCTTCAAGCAGCGACCACATGGCGTTCGCTCAACTCCCCGCGAGATTGCAAGTAGTTTCCACTAGCACTTAATTTTCCGACCAGCACAAACGGAAAACATAAACAATGATTTATAATAACAGCCACACAACGCGGCACTTTCAGTTTACTTTTAACACGTACATAATTCACGGCGGAGTCTTTGTCTAAAGGCGAGGGACGTGAGTTGTTTATTGTAGCGTGGGCACAAATGAAAATGTTATTACGCTGCCCCAACCACGCTTAAATACACTGATACTTGTCTTCGACTGGATGCGGTGGCCGCGAGCGTGCGGCGACTGTGGCTATAGTTGGGCTATTAAGTGGACCCGTGAAATATGTTCACTGTGTGATTCATGGGAGGAACTGCTTATGCTAGTTTTAGTTTAATTACGCCTTGTAGAAGTGTGCCTTATGTACACGGGTCTTCATAGATTTTTGGCTCAGCAAGCACCTTGAAACAGAAAGTTTTGTGCCCGAGAAGTTATATCTTCAACGCCCTTCAAAAGTTTCTTATCTATATCAACATTTTGGTTCCGAGATTATGAATAATTAAGATGGTTCTAGATACATTATTATTTGACGTGGTTTGAGCGAGTAATCACAAAATTCGCTTTGTACGTACAATATTTTTAATATCTACTGTCAGTGTGGATGTGTAAGTCTCACTCACTAATCGTACGGACCTACAATTAAATAATCTGGATTTAAATGTAGGTGAGTAAGCTCAGATTTACCAGTTACAGAATCATCTACAGAAACTTTTAAAAAATCCATGTCAGTTCATATCAGATTTCAGTTTCTAATATCATAAAACGTAAATTCTCCAGGAATCTATTCCATAACTCCTACGTCTGTAGTCGAACAAGGAGGGCAGGGAGGCGTATAATGCAAATAGCGAACTTGAACGGATGCAGTTACCGCACATATTGATTGTTAGCACTGACCCACTGCTGTTGAGTACTGAGTCACTGTTGAGTGTTGAGCGTTGAGCAGTTGAGCATTATTCCATAATACACTTTTGATGATTTGTTGAAAGAGTTTTAATGAGCTTTTGACAAGCTTAGAGTGTCATTTAGAGATAGTCGATATTGATATCAGTGCCTCGTGATTTTGATGAAAAATGTATAATGCCTAGTCTTTGAGTTTACCATATAAATAAATTTTAAAAAAATTGTTAGCATTAAGACTCGATTGAGTTTACAGTACAAAGTGTAAAGTGGTAACGTAGGTACGCATGAATTTCTTTGTGTTTAGTTGAGCTTTAATACCAAAAATTGGTTTGCTGACGATATGAAAGCTCAACCAGTTATGACTTTTCTATAAGTTTGTTGTTGACTTGTACAACTTGTGCCGGTTGAGATGCAGCTGTTACTCAAGTTTCTACCAATCCAAGATCAACAATTTGCAAGGATTGGTATATGTTTGTAGACCAATTTAAAGTGAAGCCCTTGGCAAGTTCCTCTGCTGGTTATGTGACGCAGGAGGTGACTGGCGCTGATGTGAGCATGGCGCGGGGATTGAATTTATCTACTAAAGATGTCAAGAAAGTGATAAAAAATATGGTTAGAGGCAAGTCCCCGGGACATGATCACCTTAGTGTCGAGCACCTTACGTATGCAGGTGTACACTTGCCAAGAGTATTGTCGATGTTTTTTAGACTGTGTGTGAGTCATTCTTATCTGCCCAGTGCACTTATGCGAACTATAGTTGTACCTGTCATAAAAAATAAAACCGGTGATGCTGCTGATCCCAGTAATTACAGACCAATCTCCCTGGCAACGGTCATAGCAAAGGTGCTGGATAGTTTGCTGGATACATACATGGCCCCCAGGATTGACTTGCATGATGCACAGTTTGGCTTCAGGTCTGGGCTGTCGACTGAAAGTGCCATTATGTGTTTAAAGCGGACTGTCCGGTATTATACGGATAGGAATACACCTGTTAACGCGTGCTTCTTAGATCTGTCCAAGGCGTTCGACCTTGTGCCTTATGACCAGCTGTGGGATAAGCTAGGTAATGAGAAAAAAGTAGATTTTGAGGTCACGTCATTGTTAAGATTCTGGTATGAGAACCAAATTAACAATGTTAGGTGGGCAGGGACTATGTCTGAGGAATATAAATTGAAATGTGGGGTGAGGCAGGGGGGAATCACCTCCCCTCGCCTTTTCAATTTATATATAAACCAACTGATTGTTGAGCTCAGCAATACTGGTGTCGGCTGTCATATTGACGGAGTTACTATGAACAACATCAGCTATGCGGACGATATGGTCTTGCTGAGCCCATCAATCAGTGCGTTAAGACGTTTGCTGAAGGTCTGTGAGAACTATGCGGTGACTCAGGGGCTTAGGTATAATGTCACTAAGAGTGAGTTACTTGTTTTCAATGGTGGTGCCAAAAGATACTTAAATGTTCCATGCATCTCATTAGCAGGTACACCCTTGAAGCAAGTCTCAAAATTTAAATATCTTGGCCACTGGGTCACTGAGGACCTGTGCGATGATTTAGATATTGAGAGAGAGCGTAGGGCGCTGTCTGTTCGAAGTAATATGCTGGCCCGTAGGTTTGCACGGTGTTCTTACGACGTTAAAATGACGCTTTTTCGAGCCTACTGTCAGACTTTTTACACCTGCAGCCTTTGGGTCAAGTATACGCAGAAGGCATACAGCGCCCTGCGTGTACAGTATAACAATGCTTTCAGGATGCTTGTGGGGCTGCCGCGGTATTGTAGCGCTTCGGGTATGTTTGCCGATGCGAGAGTGGATGATTTTTATGCCATTTTTCGAAAACGATGCGCTTCTCTCCGGCACAGAACAGATATCAGCACCCACGGCATGTTGAGAGCATTGAGTGACCGGTGGGACTGCCCGATGCTTGGTCGATGGGTGAAACTGCACACACAGATCGGCTCTAGATAGCTATATGTACATTTTATTTTATTCCTATTATGTTATTATTATTATTATTATGCCTAATTGTGATTTTTATGTGTGTGTATTCTGTTATTTTTATGTTATTTGTGATTCGTTTCTATTATGACATTATTATGTAATTTGTGATGTATTTCGATTATGTTATTTTTGTTATGATGCTTATTTTTATTTGTGAATATGTTTTGATGTCAATTTTTTTTTTTTTTTCTTATCTAATTCTATGGACTTCAACGTCTGCAAATAAATAAATTATTATTATTATTATTATTATAGCGGCCTATATTATTATTATAAGTAAGCGTTTATCTTTTGATAAGTTATAGGTATGATATACCTAACCATACTTATGTTTAATTGTTTATGTAGGTGTACAGGGTGGCAGGGACATCAACTCGCAAACTGTAACCATTTTACCACCGGTTACAGTTGGCACGTCGATGTCTCCCTGCCACCCTGTACGAAAATTATGATTTTTGTTTACCTCACACAACTTCTATGCAAGCAAAAAGTTTGGATGAAAAGTAGGTAGTTTTAGTTGGTAATGAAAATGTTTGCCAGCAAGGTAGACCTTTTAAAAGTTTTAAACAGATTGGAACTCGAAGGCCAAAAACCGGGTATTGGATGCAACTTGAGAGAGGCCTATGTCCAACGATTGAGTGAATTACGATAGACTGAATTTATTGACGATGTATTTACCTGTTGTTTAGTGATGTAGATGGGTTTATTGACGATGATCCAAGTGACTGTCTCGTAGCAGGCAGGCGCCGTGGTCGAGCCATCATATGTCATGTAGTAGTCCGTATCAGGCAGGAGGCCCCGGACCGATAACTTGTTCACTGGCATCTCAGCACCTTTGTGAATAAAAAAAATAGGACTTAAACGTCACGCTTAATTTAAATGGGGTAGGGCACAATGGCACATTTTTTTTGTTATTAAAATATAATATATACCGTAATATCAAGCCTGTAATACCCCAAGGGTTAGGTAGAGGTGTACCTCTAATCACATTTGGTCAGTTACGTTTCAACAGGGTGGCGCTTTAGTCACCTGCATCCATCAAGGGATGGAAAGGATTCTTCCCATCATTTTCACTACGAAACTCTTATCCGATTCGTGAAAAAAATACCAATAACCTATACAAACAACAATAGACAGAATATTTCGATGCATGTATGTTTTATTTACAATTCGGGTACGAGTTTCATAGCGAAAGTTCTTTATAATGACGTGTAGAATCACCCTCTTGACGGATGTAGGTGGCAAAATCGCTACCCAGTATAGACGAAAATCTTAAAATTCTTTAACATAATGTATTTTTAACAGAAGTAGTGCTGAGTATTAAACTGGAGCAAACGAATTTTATCTCGAGTAAGTTCTTTACAAGATAGGTAATAGAGAAAGTAGTTTATCGGCTGAGCACTCTACAATAAATACGTTTTCAAGTTTCCTCCACTTTTCTATTTTAGGATCGCAACTTGTGTTTCATTCTATCTTCTTTAGTATATAATTCCAAAATGGTCGAGAAAAATGGTTGAGTCTAAATTCCTTTGTAATAGCGTGCCTACCACATAAGATACCTACATAGCATACTGGTAACGTAACAACACGCCTATTATCCTTGAAGGGCAGAGATGAAACTATAGTACACGACATACTATATAATAAAATAAAATAACTTTATTTTTCTTACACAATTATACTATACACCGTTAAATTTTGATCGTTTTAATCGTTAAAAGGGGTCATTGTACTCATCATTATGAACTACTTTTACTACGGGACCAACCCTGAAATCGTGAAAAAAAAATCAGTTGATCCATACATTATGTCGAGTTATGCGAACATAAATCTATGGATCAGCTGTTTTTTTTTTTCACGATTTCAGGGTTGTTCCCGTAGTAAGAGTTGTTCATAATGATGAGTACAATGACCCCTTTTAAGGATTAAAACGATCAAAATTTAACGGTTTTTACCTACATAACAATTAATAAATGGTTAGATATTAATTAATAAACCTTACCACCGTATTTGATATTTTCTAATTCTTCCGTCAGAACTCTTAATTCAGGATTTGATAAATCACCAAGCTGAAACAATATTGATCGATTAATATATTAAATCATGATTTATCAGAATGGCTCGTTATATACTAAGACAATGGTTAAATAGCGACTTCATAATCAGTTTATTTTAGAAATTGTCTGGTTGAATACCATAGTGATGATAATGATGATATAAAAGAAAGTCTAAAAGTAGAATCAAAGAAATCTCGCCTCAACAGCTAAAATCAAGTGTTACACTACAGCTTCTTTAATAAAAAGAAAAAAAAAGAAAAGCCAGGGACACAGCGCTAATTGTTTGTCGCGTGGGGAAATAGCTTGCTTTAGCAAAGTTTCAGTTAACTGCGGCCACAAGCGAAATATGAACGTGTCGGCAAACATGTTCCCCCTTGGGACAACATCGGATGGGATGTGCTAACACAGGCGCTGGCCTTCATTAAGGAAAACCATAAAACCATCGAAAATAACCTCTCTTAAAGATGACGGTGTAAGAAAACAGAATGGGGCCTTAGTTAACATTTATTTAACTTTAGTTTTAAATACTACACTAAAAATATCGTAACATAAAAACCTGCATAATTACACGCTTTCGCCCGCACTAACAAGTCTTAAAATATTTTACTTGAAAAATGGCACAGGCAAAAACACAAATTTATTTCATTATGTCAGAACCGTTTTTTGCAAAGACACCTTAGAATTTAAAATGGATAAACTTTTCTCTTCACAAATGTAAACCAACCTTTATCCAAATATTGATACAGTAGATAATATTAAATGGTACCAATTAATTGAAAGCACAGGGCGTCCACGCTGACCCCAAGTGGTGACGGGCTGACGGCCATAGCACAGCTCAGACAGTTACTTAATTTGAACTAATAGCTTTACTGGCTAATCCAATGGCGCACAGAAAAATCCAATTTCCTTAATTAACTACGCTCAGTTCGACGCCATGAAGAGGTGCGGCCGGTAACACTTCGATAGATACAATTACGGTTAAGTACCTAAATAAACACCTCTTTGCATTATTTGTAATTAGAAAATCATTTACTGCCTAAATAATTGGCAAAATGTACACTGTAGAGTGTATCGATACTTTCTTTGGGCTTTCTATACTGGTTCATTCTCTGAATAAGCGGCATGGACGACCTTAAAATACGTCTGGGACATTGGCTACGCAAGGCGGTGAACAAGGAATTGTGGTGCTACTTGGGAAATTACGATGTCCATAAAAATATTTATTTTAATTTAGTCTCAGAAAAAAAAACAATATCTGGCTCCTTATAAGATAAGATAAGTCTTTTGCCTTATAGATGGTATAAAGTTCTTACAGTCGGGTATTAATCTAAAGTCCACATGTTTAGCTGTACAGGATATGTACCAATTGCATGCAAAATAATTATTAAGTAGTTAATTGTTGTTCAATGTCACAGCCTTGTTTGTGTCACAGTCTTGAATGTATAGTCTTGTCATTTCGATCGAAATTAAGCGAGAGAACAAATATGTCATCCCCAATTTAGTTTTTATTAATGCTTTCATTAACAAGGTGTTAATTTATTACGACTAATAATAAGCACGCCAACGGAAGCAGCTTGTTGCATACCAGGTTAATCATTACGAAGTCGTACGTTCAACTAAACACGATCATTACAGACATGCAAGAGCGCTAAAGTGCGATCGCTGTGACTGCAAAGTTTTGCCTAAGTCGCGCGTCACATGCACTTTCACACGCTTATGTGAGCTCTCTCCCTCTTTTCTGTTCGTGGGGGTGAAGATACGACACTAAATGGTACTATGTATGCTTTGTTGCGTTCTACGACGGTAAATAATGATCATTTAAGTAGCTATCTACTTACGTTCTGTAGTTTAGTCACAAGAATAATCTTAGATACAATTTAAAAAGCGATAAATTTGGTAATTTTTGCTGATAAAACATTCCACTTTGAATTCCCTTCATTCAAACATCACACGACGTGGTAAAACATGCTTGATATTAACTGTTTACTTGTTAACGCATTTAAGAATATGTTTTAGTATAATTTTTGTGTGTCGTACCTCCACCTTATCCATATCATTAGAAAACATGTTCTCACTTTGGTCCAAGATTAAACATACAGCCAGTTTTTTTATTACGAACCATATTCCGACAGACGTAAAGTTCTTAATGCAAAATTCTCAATTTAAGGCTGATTTTTCAATAGTTATATAACTTTTATACGAGAAATAAATATTGTGGTTTAACAGCTTAAGGGTACTAAGTTCTAAATATAAAAACTTACGCTGTCGTAATAAAGTTCGTTATTTAAAATTGGCTAGATGGTTTAAACCTGGATCTAAAGTTCTACCTTGTTTTGTAATCAGTTCGTATATAAGTCCAACAATGGACTGTGTTGATGAGTCGATGTGACATCTGAAGTCTTCTTGAACCTTGTGTTCACAAAAATATAATACCTCAGGTGTACTCACATTTGAAATTACTTAATAAATGTAATTACCTGTAACAATAGCGATATTGAAACAATTCCTTGAGCTTTGTGCAGAGCCTCCGAGAAGTTTGAATACAGTTGTGAATTAAAACCGAATATCTGAATCTGGAACAAATGAAATTATAACAGTTACTTACTTGGTTTTTTAAGGTTTATTGGAGTAGGTTACTTAAATTTGCCGTCAATTTAGGTTACGTATAGCTTCCGCGAACGCGCAAGGTTAGGTCAATATCAAAATATTGATTTCACTTTCAAGAAGTTAATTAGTATTTACGCAGAAAAAAACTGTTGAAAAATAAATTAGTTTGAATTTTAATAATTTGCGTACGCGGTGACTAAAAATTATTACCCATAAAAATATTTCTTATAACATGCAAACATATATTATACAGAATATTAATTTAAAAATAAAAACAATTACAGTTTCACATTTAAGTACTAGTTCTGGTCACGCGAATTTATTTAGAAATAATACGGCGCAGTGTACTTAATAAAGCAATTCAATTTTTTTAAATTTCCTTTGTACTTGAAACGTCACAATAACCATGACAAAGTTAAAAACCACTTCCACGAGATGGAGCACATGATTTTAGATTTAACATGGCTACGTAAGAATTTGTCACATAAATAAACAGGAGGCATGGTTGAGTTGGTTCGCAGTCAAGTCGTTCGTCGGGATTACATTTGGGATTTGAACGTCTCAACGACGAAGGCGCGAGGATGCGTGTGAAAACATCTGTTACGCTTTCTTTTGAGACCTTTTCGAAGAAATCCCTGATAACATTTTAACGTTTATCTGCGTTACATGTTTATTCGAAGCTTCACTTAGGTTTTATCCTCGGTTGCTTACATAATGTATCATGAGTGTTGCGAATCTCTGACTTTATGAGGATATGAATCTGTGCTACTGTGTACCTTAAGCCAGGGGAATTATTTATGAATTCCTTCAGGCTTAGATCAGACTTTATTAGGTCATATAGCCTATGTAATATTTTTTGGAAAAATTCTGATTTTATACGTATAACAAAAAATAAAAAAAAAACAATGTGTTCTTCTTTCCGGGTCGATGAAATTTACGGTTTAAGACCATTTTTTTTCGCTCAAAAATAATACAATTACCTATTCACTCCTATGAGGAAAAACATAATAACTAAGATAAGCTTACAATTCAAACATTATTCAGATCATTTAGGTATTTGGAATTTACGTAATCGCGTCAATCAGTGGCATTTTTTTAGGTCTGCAAAAGTGTAGGCTTTCTTGCTTACCTCTGCAGGGAAGGTGTATCCATTAATGGCATGTTCAGACCCAAACTGGTCGTGTAGGCCATAGTGTATGTGAATCTCGTGGAACTGGTACTTGTAGGAGAGAGGGCCCCCCGTTATGTTGATGTGGTGCCGCGTCTCGTTCTCCACCGTGAAGATCACCGAGTGACCCGTGTTGCTTATTAGGCCGTTTATCTGATAAAGAATACAAACACTATATTAAGCAGTCAGAAAAAATACAGTACCTCACTTGACTGTCGGTTGAAGGTTGAGGGTAAATATATACAATTGAAAAGCATGCTTACATTTTCCAGCACTACTGTAGGAAAACCCTTTGTTAATGTTTGTTTATAAATTATATAAATTTAGTTGTTTACAATATATGTACAGATGCCAGCACATCAAGCTTCTACAATTTGTAAAATTTATTTAATAGAATTTCAACTTTATCGCTAAAGCATTAGTGCTCATTTACGGAGACGCGGGGCGTCGCGCGTCGCTTTGTGCGAATTTAGTGCGGGCGCGGCCCGCACTAAATTCAAATATATGGCGTTGTATGAGTGCGTTTACGGAGAAGCGATTTTAGACGCGTTTGGTTGAAATGGAGCGTTTTTTGCGGCCGAGCCCGCGGCTGGCACCGCCGCGTCTCACGCGGCGTTTATCGCGGCGGCGCAGGCAGCGGCAATTCTCGATGAAGCGATGCCCGCGGCGGAATCTTCTGCCAGTTATATTTGGAAATTGCAGAACGCAATTAATTTATTAATTATTAGTAATTACTAATTAATTTAATTTGCGCTCCCATCTTCCGCTAACCTAAAACTGGTCGGTTTGATTGAGTATCCCGCGTGCGCCGCAGCGTTGCCCGCCGCGTGCTTTGCTACACGCTTGAGGATTCGCCGCGGGCGCAGCGGCGGGCACCGCCTCGCTTCCCGCCCCGCGTCTCTATGAACAAACTTGTGTTTACGCGTGCGATGATAAGTGCCGCTTGACGCGCCGCCGCTCCGTAAACAGAAAATCGAATGTCGCGCCGCGAGACGCCACGTCACACGCGACGCGCGACGCCCCGCGTCTCCGTAAATGAGGCCTTAGGTTTAAGGTTGATTGGGAAAATTTGACAGTTTCGGGTAGCTTAATGTGCTGGCGTCTGTACATACTATTTACGTTATATCAGGTTAAGTGTATTAGGTACTTGTACCGGATTATGGAGGATCGATGCAGTCCTTCCAAGTAAAATGTTTTATAATCCTGTTTTTAAACTGGAACGACCCGAGACAACATTAATTAATAATAACGTTAACTACGCGGCTGACTAAACAAAATTATAAGTTAACTAGGAACACGTACCCTATGTTTATCTATGTGTAAAAACCGTAGGTTGGGGTCGAACAGCAGTTTGTCTGGTTCCAAATTGACCGGGGACTGCCGCCGGCCCTTGTTGCAGAGCGACCATTCTGGGTTGATCAACCCCCAGAATGCTGGACCTGTTACATAGACTCGCGATTTTAGAACACATTTTACATGTAATAACACGCTTTAATAAGCTTCTTTAAAAGCGCAATTGTAATGGGTCATAAGCAAGCTCTAGCATAAGCATAATCAGCCTCTAATGTTTCCACTGCTGGGACACAGGCCTCCTCTCAGTGAAAGGCAGTGGGCTGTAATACACCACGCGGGCCCAGTGCGGGTTGGTAAATGTCACATGTCTTCGAATTTTTGTTCTAGGACACATTACAGAAAAACAGGTTTCTTCACAATGTTTTCCTTCACCGTTTTGAGATGAAAATAATTTACACAAAGTAAAGCGCCTATCTGCGTTCGAATACCACTGGGCCACCAAGTGCAAGTCAAGCAAGTGTGCAAGTCAAATAAAAAGCATAATATACAGGATGTGGCGTAAATAGTGGACCACCGTTAAGGATTCGATATACCAGAGGGGCAATTCTCGTAATTTTAAGAATGTTCACAGTCTGATCTCAGTCTCAATCTGTCAAAAATACGTCTAATTTCCCTACATTTTGACAAGATTTTGACATTTGTTTGTCGCCGAGATGAGACTGCGAATACATAGATTTTGAACGTTTTAAATTACGAGAATTGGCCTTCAGATAATTTACTATAACATATTACAATTTTAACCATTTTTACCCAAGGGTTCCGAAAATATTTTTTTTTTGTAAATTTTGTATGTCTCAGTGTACAAATTCGGTATTATTATTAAAAAGTTATGATTCTCGTGTTTTGACAAGCTTGTGACACATGTAACTTGTATCTAACATTCAGTTTGATAAAAAATTAAGGCTAAGTTAAAACAAAAAAAAAACATAAAAAATTGTCAAATGTTATCAGACGCTTCACTCGAATTAATGTTCAGTTTTGTTTCATTTCACGTTCAGTTACACAAAAATTACATAGGAATGAACGTGCATCTGCTCCGTTCATTTTATCATTCAATCATTCGGTAGGCGAGTGAAAGAAGCGCCGAGTGTCGGTTCACTAATGAATTCACTTTTCACTTTTGTTTCATTTTGTTTTCAGACGTTTCACTTCCAGTAAAGGACAAAAATGAACGAAAAGTGAAGCGTCTGATGCGTGCAGCTTTAGATGCACTTGGATTATTTTTCTACAGCGTGTGTTCGTATACATGCAAAAACAGACCCCGAACAACTATCTGTTTATTATTAAATTTGACTGCCCCGTTGGATCTCGTGGTCACCAGCGCGACTGCGGAGCGGGGGGTCCTGCGTTCGATTCCCGGGTTGGACAAAGTGTTTTTTGATTTTCCAGTGGTAATTTTTTAGCCCGGAGTTTGGGAGTTGGTGGTGTGATACCCCCGTGCCTGCTGATCTCTCTCCGCCCGAGTTGGATTGCCGTCCCATTAGACTATAAGAGCGAGGGAAGAGAGAGTGCAGCTGTGTCTGCGCACACACTCATGCACTATATCTCCCGCGCCGAAGGCTGGTCTCCGCTGAAATTGGTCACCATGACCGAAATTCGGTCTGGAGGACTTTTATTTGTTATTAAAAGCAAAGTTATTCAACAGATTAATAAATCAATTACGTAAGCGAAAATTATAACAGGTGGCTTATCGTCCTCACTGCATAAAATGTTCGCTGTCGATTCGTCCATTACACACGAACGCTCCCAGTCAGAACGCAGGTTTAAAGTAATGGAATCAAGACCCAGTTCAATAAATGTTGACTCAGATCAACTTGAAACTAGCACAGACTCAATTGGATTGAATTTGTTCCACCACGAACGTAAAAAAGAAATTTTATCATAAACTGAGTGCTTCCTATTGATTTGTTAATCGGTTTGTGTGTGTTGAGGATTTAATTCAAGTTAATGTGTTAAAGAAGATGTTATTTTAAGTTAATGTGTAGTAGGTATAGTTAATGTGTGTTTTATACTTACGTAATCAATCAAAAATAAAAATAGAAATCAAACGTCATTTATTCAAACTAGGCTAAGAATCACCACTTTTCGAACGTCAAAATTTCATAAGACAGTCTTCCAAAACGCTCACCCTTCACGAATTCCTAGTGCTTTAGCATAGGTTTATTGTAAAAATTGTTTGAATAGATGAATACCTACTTATACTTTAAAAGAGACTGTGACCTCTGAGTTTGTTTCGGCCTTTCTTCTCAGACTAGTCAGATAGGAAACGCCGACCTCATCTAGTTTTAAAATATGATTGACGTGTGAAAGTGTTTGTATAAATCTACTTACAAAATAAATTCATTTATCATTTATTTGTCGGCGCCGGCCAAAAACACACAATAGCAAATAATGGATACGTATCCTTTAAAATTAACACATAACATCACGTATTGTTTCCCCGAAAGGAATGGCAGAGGTGTAGCTATAGTACACCTACATTACACAAGTTATGTTTAAGTCCCATGAAATAGGGAGTGAGCCTATTGCCAGGAACCGAGCACTAATGCAGACTCCGGACTGCTACTCAGAAATTCCAGATAGAAATGGTTATTCTATATGGATTTTCAGATAGAATGGTTATTCTATATGGAATTTCTCTGGAATTTCGTGTTAATGGGTTCATTAACACTTTCCCCGACCTCAAAGTCAAAGTCAAATCATTTATTTCTAATAGGCACATAAAAGGCACTTTTGAACATCAAAATTTATAGAAAATAGAATTGACCTGGGAATAGAACCCAGGACCTCATGCTCATCAATAGCGCTTGTGACCACTAGTCCAACGGAGCAATCAGTACCTACTTTAAAATTTTGTTAATTTGAATTACATAAATAATTTTAACCTATGTGATATGCCCGTGACACATTTAACGTACACACCGAAGTAAGTAGGCACTTATAATAGCAATGTCGAACGCCAGTTGGTATCAGATGGAACTACGTTAATTATCGACATGACAAAAGTGTTATTGTACGTGTTCGGTGCATGATGTGAATATCATACGCATTATAAAAGTTATTTCAATTTTCTCATGCGTTAAATTGTGTTCATTCAATCTGATAGCAATTTTATTGAAGTAATTCTTGGAAGTGGATATCCACTTTCAACTGAATTCTGAACGAGAATGAGCGAAATTAAAAGCATTCCAAATCGACCGAATAACTGAATGATTGGATAATACGCTTTGGATGAGTCGGTGCCAAAATTAAATAATGATTTGACCAATGAAAATGTTCTACCCATATCGACTTCTTTACAGTGTTTGTTTTTTAATTTGTATTCAAGAGTTTTGCAATTTACTTACAAACTGAAAGGTAATTATTATGCACTAGGTTCTGCCTGCGACTTTGTCTGCGTAAAATTTCTTGTTCCATCGACCCAACCCGTCGTATCGCATCGCCCGCCCGCGCTGTTATTTTGTTTTCGTTTAGCGTTCTTTCTATCTTTTCTTTTTGTGCACGGCTCCTAAGTGTCCTGGCGTGACGTTTAGTTGCTTAAAGCTTTCCTCAAATTGGACTATCAAATGCAAAAATATTTTTTCAATTCTGAGTGGTGGTTCCAGAGATTAGCGCGTTCAAACAAAAAAACAAACTGTTCCGCTTTGTTATTAGTATAGGTATATTTACAGATTGTTATCAACCTATAGCATATCTGCAGCATGTATCAGAAAGGTGTCATCATATTTACACCTGTGGTATAGATCATCAAACTGAACATCTTTCTCCAGGAATACTCAGCCGTCTTTCATTTAGTTCGAGTAGATATTGAAGTTTTGTATGGGACAGTTGATAATTTATTCGCGATAACGATGTTGGTCCCATGGAAAAAGTCATTCAGCTTGATGGTTCGTTCGCACAACGACATATCAAGCTATAAATTTCCAGTGTAAGCTGACTTCTCATTGTACAAAAAGCCTATACAATGCCATGTCAGCTAAGATTGGAAATATAAACATGACCACACCTTTCCGATACATGGTGTATAATAGAAAGCACAGTGTTCCTTTCCCTTCTCACTCAGCCAGCACAGCTTTTAGCAAGTTCCTAAATAATAAACAACAGGTTCGGATCGGACCGGTGCCATTCTAAGCCGGGGCTCGAGCCTTACTTCGCCTTTAAGCTGCTTGTCCACCTGCGTTCACCGTTTTCGGCGAAATCGGAGAATATTGCTAGCAACTGCACCGAAGATTTGGAAATTAGAAAAGTATTTTTTTAGTTTTCATGGAAATGTTTTGTTTAAGTGTGAAATAATTTCGATCATTAATTACCTCTTAATTTTTCAGACATAATTATCAAAAATGTCAGTGGATGGACTGTTCAGCCCCCACTGAATAAGCTGAAATCGTTTTAATGTTTTCACAAATACGCTTAACTAATAATCATGGTAACATAAAGTTATTGTAATTAACACCCATTTAACCGCTCATGTTCATACCCGGATTTATTAACCGAACAAAATAATTTTGCCCGGATTAACGTTCCAAAAAACCGCATACATTTATTTTTCCAAAGTATTTCAATATTGGCGGGGAGTGGCATGAAAGTAGCCAAAGTGCTTTGGATCGTATTCACGGTTTTATTATTTATGACCTTGAAAATTGCATGAGTAAGCCGGCGCAGCGGTTGCGGTCACGCCCACTTTATGGCCACGCGTTAAGTGAACTTTCCGTTAATGCATGCATTTTTTTATTGTTTTTGGCACTGTATGCGGCGTGCAATGTCTCAGATAAACTTGCTCTAAAAGGATTTTGTTATCCAGTTTGTGAAAAATCCTAGGGTGTTCATTGCATTACGTTACCCCCTTAAAAAAAAGTCGTGAGGAAGTTCGCGTGACTGTAAAAATCTATATGGTACTGATAGAATAGAATAGAATACTTTTTATTGTACACCATACAAATTACAGAACATAAATATGTACAATTTTACAAAGGGTGACACAATGGGCGGTCTTATCGCTAAGAGCGATCCAGATTACGACTGATACTTTGAACCCATATTAATTAATCACTCTCATTTATGTGATCAAACTTTTCAACCACATTTTTGGGTATTTACACGGGCAACATTCAGACTGCGACGTTGGTCTGGACGTCGCAAGCGCTACTGATGAGTATGAGTGGGTTCGATTCGCCGGTCGGGAAACATGTGTTTGAGGTTTTCCTTTCGGATTTTCTCATTAGAAGCCCCGAGTCTGGATTTCTACCCAGCTGATGGCATTAGGCTCGTTCCCTATTGCATTGGACTTAAAAAAAACGTAACTGGCGAAATGTGGCTGTTCTATAGGTACACCTCTATCTATACCTTCGTGGACTGCAGGCGTGATATTATGTTAAAATCAAAATGGTTATTATTCACTAATGGTTTTCTTTTATTTTTTTCGCCCAAAAAAAAGGGAAGTACATATTCTACTAGTCAACCAAGGGTGGTGAAGAGATTAATTATATCGACCTGAAGGCCAATTCTCGTAATTTAAAACGTTCAAAATCTAGTCGCAGTCTCATCTCGGCGACAAACAAATGTCAAAAACTTGTCAAAATGTACGGAAATTAGAGGTATTTTTGACAGATTGAGACTGAGATCAGACTGTGGACGTTCTTAAAATTACGAGAATTGCCCTCCCTGCTATTTAATTAATCTCTTCACCACCCTTGGTTTGGTTGAGAGAACAAAAGAAGAGCTTTGGTTGAGAGGAACAATGATAATTTTTTTTTAAATACGTGCCGTCTCCTAACTACCTATAAACTCATAATAGACATAAATATATATTTCCTATAATATACAACCTACCTTTATTATTGAAACAAAACAATAAATAAATTATTGTTGCTACACATAACTTTCAAAACCGTCACAATTTACTTACAAGTATGTGCAGTTTTACTAGATACTATCAACATTGAATTTACGATGTTACATCAGTTTCAAACGGTAACAATGAATTCATTTGGCTCGCACAGTGAAATATCAAAACCAATTCATTTCAGGTTTTACTGAAGTAGTTAGTTGTTTTTGTTAATAGACAAACGTTGTCTATCTGAAGGCCAATTCCTGTAATTAAAAACGTTCAAAATCTAGTCAAAATCTCATCGCAGCGACAATCAATATCAAAAACTTGTATAAAATGTAGGGAAATTAGAAGTATTTTTGACAGATTGAGACTGAGATCAGACTAATCGTCGTTCGATCGTTCTTAAAATTACGAGAGTTGCACCTCTGACCCAATCTTCAATGTCTGTGTCAGTATTGTCTAAGCACCAGTGATTAACAGGAGATATTATAGAAACGCTCGGGTTATGGGCCGGAATGCGCGTCTCGTTTTTTTTAAGGAAATTTCTCGCCGACCGGTCGACACTACACGTGACCAGATGGCTGGCTCATTCTTTGGCCAAACAATTAGAATTGTCATTCAGCGTGGCAATGCTGCCAGTCTTATGGGCATGTTTCCGGATAACAGCGATGCGGACGAGTACTTCGACGGCTAAGTGTCCATTTATTTGGTTGTATACCTAGTTGGTTAGTATAGTAATTAAATTTAGTACTTGGTGTAAATAATTAGTTGTATAATTATGGTGTTACGCTAAATGCGTGTGAATGTTACTAAATGTACATAATCAGCCTATAATGTTCCCACTGTTGGGACACAGGCCTCCTCTCTCCGGGACGGACTCGGCTGTAATCTACCACGCGGACCCAGTGCGGGTTGGTAGATGTCACATGATTTCGAATTTTTGGTTCTAGGACATGCCGGTTTCCTCACGATGTTTTCCTTCACCGTTTTGAGAGCAGTGGTGGAGAAATTATTTACACGCCAGACTGGGTTCGAACCCACGACCTACAATTCGTAAGTCCGGTCTGATACCACTGGGCCAGCAATTAAAAACTAAAGGGACAACCCTTTAGTTTTTAATTTAGTGTCTGGTGTAAATAGTTAGTTGTATAATAATTGTGTATACGCTAAATGCGTGTGGATTTTACTAAATGTACATAAATAAATATTTGTAGTCGATTATAGAATCTGTCTTGGTTCCATTTTAACCATGAGAAAATCCATTCTTTTGTTTCAGCATGAGCTTTCACATAATATTTTAATGAAGAGTAGGTTACATTCTCATTGTTCGATATTTAGCTGTACAATTATAATAATGATGGCAATGATCCTGTATTTGGTTTTTGTATACTTAATTAATTAACTTGTATAGCTATTATTCTGGTTTTGTATTTTGATATTTACGGGTATAATAAAATTATTTTATACAAGAATTTATAGTATTTCAAAACAGTAATATAATGTATTTATCGTTTTACTAAACAGTTCCCAGGAATGTATAATATTATATTATAATTTAGGCTAGAAATAGCCTCTTTGGTGTGGTGGGGGAGTTCTGGGTACGATCCTCACTCTCGGTCGCGCCTAGGTTGGCAAGGACATAGACGCGCATCTGTTACCATGGATTCCGCGTATGATTCGGAACCCTCCTAAATTTTTCGTCGGTAATTAAAAATAAATTAACTGTTCCATACATTTTGACTGCGTAAGTATTGCACTTTGCTATGACGTACTCGTAGCAGATTTCTTTTTTTATTACCGAATAAAAATTCCTATGCCTATGTCTAGAATCATGTGCTGAATTCCTTACAGTTTGCGCGTCGATGGGGATGCCACCCTGTTTTTCTCAAGGTGTTTTCACAAAGGTGAAAAATAAGTACCCTCACATTTTGCCAAGTCCTATGTTGATAATTGATGAGAATATTTACCATCAGCAAGTCAAATTTAGACCCCAGGCGACTGTTAAACATTATCTTACGAAAAACCGTAACTACATATATGACTTGACAGTAAAGTCATCTCTAGATGACTTCACACTAGATTAGAGTGCTTCAAAAGACGTCTAAACACATATTACTTTATACATAACATACAAAATCAGCCTATAGTGTTCCCACTGCTGGGACACAAGCCTCTTCTCTTCGAGAGCGAGTGAGCTGTAATCTGCCACGCGGGCCGAGTGCGGATTGGTAGATGTCACATGTCTTCGAATTTTTAGTTTTACCTCTAGATGTTTTCCTTCACCGGTTTGAGAGCGCGTTGTCTTACATTGCGTTATTAGAATTCGAAGACTGGCATAGATTTTAAGTTCCTACATTGGGAATAAACTTGTATGCGTTGCGCGTTGGTAGTTTTTGGCATTTGTGTGCAAAACTGTGTAGGAAAGATAAGACATGCTGCACAGACCCCAAATGAATTGAGATAAGAGAAGATGATGATAATCGAGTTATAAACATCATAAACAGCTTATAATGTTCCCACTGCTGGGACAAAGGCATTCTGTCGGTGAGAGGGAGTCGGCCATAATCCACCGTGCGGGCCCAGTGCAGGTTGGTAGAGATCACATGTTTTTGAATTTTTGGTTTAAGATATGAGTATTATATATATATATATATCCTCACGATGTTTTCCTTCACCATTTTGAGAGAAGTGGTGGTGAAAGAAATTACACCTAAATTGAGTATCTTCTTGTAATCATTTACTCCAAAAGAATGAAAGCTGCAGCATACTACAGAATTTATTGACTGATCATCTTTCATATTAACGAAAATCAATGTTTGTGGTGATTACCAATGTCACTGAATATTATATGAGGCTGGGAGTGTTGTGGTAGCACGCAGCTTGAGTTGCTAACTTCGGACTCGGCCCGACGTGTCCCGATACATTTTTAATGCTTAAACAGTACCGTGGCTTGATTAGTTCGTCTATAAGAGGGACGGATCAATGTAAAGGGAAAACTGAATTTTCTGGCTAGTGTAAAAAAAACGACTTTTAGTCCAGGAACTGATGGACGCTAAGCACGAAGCTGGTAGTTTCAGCTGAAACTACGACCGTATCCTACGTTTTTCTTTGCGTCATGTTTTACCGCAAATAAACTTATTTTCTTTATTTTTATTGATAGTCAATATAGTCATGTCTGTTATAAGGTCCTTGCTATTAAGCATGATAACTATCTTCTATGAACAATAGTTATAAATTGTCACACAGGTTTAAAAAAATACTTCTTATAATCCTGTTGCTATAACTATAAGATTATGGCGGGATTATTTTAACTCGCAATCAAATACCATTTGCGGAAGTCATGACCCTTAATGTTACCTATCTAACCCATTGGCACCCTCACAAATGGAAATAAAGTCACAACTTATTATTCAAATAATACCACCAGAACAAAGGTAGCCCAAAAGCCTGAATAACTGAAATACCGAGACACCTCACGGAAAAAATTTAGACGATCATAAAATGCAGGGAAGTTATCATGAAAATATCAGTTCCCGAACACACGATAACACACCTCACAATTTTGCGAATGACGTAATATGAATACAAGATAAATCGCCCGTATAAATTGCGTGTCACGAAAACCAGCAAAAATGTTATCGGCACAGAGAAATTGATACGGCACACAGGACAAATGTTATGCGGTAGGTCAATGGATTGAGATTTTCTACACTGTGACACTGTGTTCTTTGGTGGTGAGATATTGCGAAAAACTTGTTTCAAGTATAGATTAAAAAAAATGCGCTTTGACTTGAGAACTTGTCGTGAAGCGACAAGTAAAGCTGGACTATAAAGTTAAAGGTAAAATGAAATTAAAGAAAGGGAGGTAGAAAACAATTAAAGATATATTTATAACAAATTAAAAGATGAAGATGGACTGAATAGTGGTGTGTAGAATGTGGAGGTGGGGTGTATGAATGACGATGCGTGATAGGTGGGCTGAGGAGGCTGAGGTGGAGATTCAGTTGGAGGGCACGGCAGCAGGAGCCGGCGCAGGTACAAGCGAAGAAGCAGGGCAGGGTGCAGCACGGCAGCAGGAGCCGGCGCACGTACACTAGCTGATGCGTGTGCTGCACGGAGGACACCCGTAGGAGGGTCCACGCAGCAGGAGAGAGAGGCACGGTGGAGACGCTATCAGCCCACCAGGTGAGGCGGCCCTCGGATGAGGCGCGGCCCAATAGACTTAGGAGCCCTTCACGGAGGACGGAGGACGGAGGCGTAGGCAGGGTCCGACAGGTACCAGAGCGGAGAGGTACGCTGGGTATTCCCGCGATAGGTAGCTCTGGAGTATCAGGCTCTTTTTAGTATCCGCTTTAGAGGTGAAACTCGAACTGATCCTTGGATTGCGTGGATCTATAATGTCAGCTCGTAGAATAACATCATGTAGAAAATATGAATTCGAGTTATGAAAATGGCCAGTAATTAATTATAATAAGTATGCATATCTAATTAGCTAAAAAGATACAGGCAGGTAAGGATTTGAACGAAAGGTTGCCATGGCGACGTATTAAACGTCGTTGTCAAAGCTGTCATAATAAAATATATTATTAATAAAATACAATAAAATCTATAGTTATTTTGTATTAGAAGTATAGTGTTTATAGGAAAAATTATATCCATCAATGTGGGCGAAATTACCAACCCTTGGATGTCACTAAATCATCGTAGTGTCATGTTAAAGATGGAGCTGTGTCTGTGTACTGATTGTGGATAAAACGTGTCGTAAGAAATAATCAGATCAGCGCCTAACGGTAACAGAATGTTTGTTCTGACCTGGAGGAATGAATGAAGATAACTGTGAGTATGTACATTATGTTACAAACTTCCTTCTTTTTTTGTCGGTTAAAATTTGTTTGATTGAAGGGGAAGTCAGGGTAGCCCGCGAAATTAAGTAACCCTATTAATTGATATTTCATGAAATAGTTATTCAATAGGGTTATTTATGAACTTAGAGGGTTCGTATTAATGATTTTAATCATTTTAATTCTGTAAATACATAATTGTTACGGCTGTGAATCACATTTTATTTAACACAAAACCTGACACTGCCCTGCAAATTGTAAAAAACGTAAGAAATGTGAATTTCGCTGGCGCTTCCGTAACTTACATAATGAATATTCCGTGTTCTACACTAGATGAAATAAATAGTATAGTCACATTTCCAGAATTACATTGGTATTACGCTTTTCTAAAGAGCAGATTATACTTAGGTAGAATATTAATAGGTGAGTAAGAGCTTAACTCTATAAACGGAAACTCAGTAACTTGAATCGAGTAGTGAGAGGCTATCTATTCTAGATTATATAATTCAGCAATCAGTGATAAATATAGATAAAGTCTAGCTATAATATTTCACAATAATTCATTTAATCATTATATTCCTACGAGCATACATGACCTTTTATTTAAAATGCAAAATGATCATGAAATAAGATAAATTATACAATTGGGAGCACGTATGTTTAATCACGAACAGCTGATCGATTATTTTAATAAAATGTATAATATCATAAGAGACCTGTGTATTCTTCATTCCTTTTTGTACTAACGACTGTGTCACCAATATATTTGTTAAAGAAGAATTCATCAAAGTTTACAACAGTCTACTAACGGTAGGTACCTGTAGGAAAAAAGAAATGAAACTCCCAAAAACTCAAGACGTCTGTAGACTATGCCAGCCAGTGCCAGCTTGGTTGGCGCAGTTGTTAAGTTGTTGATATCTGTACCATCGGTCACGGGTTCGATAGCATTTTCTTTTTTTTGATAATGCATCTCACAGTTCCACCTATGAGGTTGTCGTCTGTTTAACCGGGCTTGCCTGTGGATGCCTAAATAAATTAAGGCCAGCCAGGCTAGCGACTACACGCCAAGGGCACCCCCTGTTACGGACCTCGGCTTAGGGCGTCGCTGGGAGAGGGCATCGTTCGATAGCCTCTCGAAACAATTATTTATATAGTCTTCAAATACTTGTTCCAGGTCTGGGTGTTTGTTTATGCTCGATACAAAAGAAAAGTAAACAGACATTTTAATAAACCAAAAGACAAACACGAAACAAAAGTCAAGCACAAAAGTCTTCTTTCACAAAATCAAAACACAACTGCAACTAACACTAAAAATGCACAAGCGTTTTATTCATTTCTAGACCCGCATACAAATAGTGCTCGCAAACGATTCATAAATATTAAATACCGCGATAAAATTTAACAATGACATGAACAATAAATTGCTCTCACCTGAAATCCCGTCGTAGGTCCACCATTCCTCCCAGCTGACGCCGTCTACGGCTGCAATCACACCGACTCTAATTAAGTCTGCACTATTCACAAAATGAACACTACTCCTTGTTATAACTTGAGTGATTTTATTCCCAGCTTGTCGACCTCGGGAAGTAAATGCAAGAATGATTTATCTTACATACGCGGGGGATTGGAAACTGTGCAAGGTAGGAAAGTATTGGTCTCGATATTGCCTGGCTGCGGTTTAATCGTAATCGACTTCTAGATTTTCCGACGCTCCTTTTACCTTTTCGTTTGTAACTCTGAATCTACATTATTTTACGTTCCCATTACTGGGGCACAGGCTTCTTCTCTTCGAGAGGGAGTGAGTTATACTCTACCACGTGGGTAGGTAGATGTCACATGTTTTCGAATTTTCGGTTTTAGGATACGGCGGTTTCCTCCAGATGTTTTCCTTCGCCGTTTTGAGAGCAGTGGTGTTGAAATTATTGACACAAAGTAAAGCGCCTGTCTGGGTTCAAACCTACAACTCGTAAGACCCGGCCGTTACCACTGGGTCACCACTGCAGTTTTTCTAAATACTACTCTGATAATAAAAAGGTTTCAATACCAAGACCCTTATCAATCAAATTATACTGGAAAAGTACGTCTTAAACGTCAGAATAACAAATACCACCTTCCTTCAAGTCTTAAAATGTAATTAATACGAATTGTAACTTCAGACTTTCAATGAAAATCGTTCTCTCAGAATACTATTAATTGGATATGTAACAGTAAAACGTTTATTTGAATAAGTGATTAGTTTAAACAAAATAAGTTAGGTATATACGTTGAAGATTTTCTTCTTTCTTCACAATTTTACAAAAAAAAAAACTGCTAAATCATTGTTTAGTGTAACATTAAATTTTTATCTTTCTACCTATTTTCCTCAAACGAATCAATGGAAATGAAATGAGTGAGCCAATGGAGCGGAAAAGCGTTATTCTTTTGAAACAAAACGGTTTTTTCTTGACGTGGTGCGATGTTTGACACCAGCTGCTATTGTTTGCTTTTAAGTACCTTTGTACTGCGAGGTGCTTGCATTGTGAACTTTGTCTGTCACTTGTTTCAATACGATTATTTTGTCTGTTGCTTTATAAAGCATTTTATTGTTCCAGGTTTACAACTTGGGTTTTGTTTATTTTACTTGTCACAGTATTTTATTAGCCCTTCTTATTATTTCTTTATGAATTTTTACTAATAAAAGTGGCTAGAAAATTCATTCGTAAAGCAAGAGTTACACTCAGTATTCCTGAAATGCACTATCTACTAACAATCTACTAATTGGCTAGTTTAAACTAACTCACTTCGTAGGTGACGCCAGCTTTAGTAAGATATGGCAACATAAAAACGACATAATATTTATTAAAAATACTTTTAACGCTACTAAAAAATCCGACTTCATAAACACCAGCGGTCAAAGGGAGAAGGATTTATAAAAGATTAAAATTTCTAATTTGAGCTGGCTAAAGTTCTCTTAATTAAGATTATGAGATTATGATACTCATAATAATTTCAAAGCAATTAATTCAAAAATACTCAATGGAGATTCTTACGTAATTATTTGAGAGAGAATCTTTTATTGGTACGTTGATTTCTCTCACTCAAGTGTGCACTCTTCCGCTGACTTTGTCACGAAGCTGTTATAATTATGAACTTCATATTTATTGAACGCTCACTTTAATTAAAAATCAACACAGTTAAAATATCATAATACGTGTAGTGAAACGTGCATTCGAAATATACACCAATCTCGAAAGTTACTCGATACACGGCTGATTTATGTTTTTAATTTAAATTTTTGCATTCGCCAGGCGAAGTTCGCCACGGACGCGCCGCCTGCATCGCAAATATATGTTACAGTCGAGTCGAGAGATCGTTTCCAGTTTCGATTCGATACAGCTTGAGCGAACTGTCGACTTTTAATCTTTTAATGCTACTCAACAAACTTCAGCCTCACGGAGTACGCCCCCGTTTATTTGAAATAATATATTGCATACGATGTTTTGCTTTTACGAATATAGAAATAGGAAATAGTTTTTATGATTTTATTGCTACTAAGGTTAGTAAGCTCAAAGCTTCGCAGAACGCATCGTAGAAGTTATTAGTTCTGCTCAAGCAGGTTCAGGTTCGCTGTATTCAGCAAACTATAATGATTGCTTTGTAACTTCGGTAAGAGAGATAATATTAAGTGAGCTCGCAAGCCTACATGGACACTAAGTACTGCTCAGTGCGGCTTAGAGCAACTTTAGTGTCGAATACAACACCTGAGGCTACGTGCGCTTCCTGCTCAATCTATGAATTACCCAACTTTGAAATAATTATATCAGATCACCACATTACATCTTGGGAGTAACATAACTTTAAATTATAAATGTACCAGATGAAAGTTGATAAAACTAAACTTCGAGGTGACAGTTTATCAGATTTTAAAGACAAAGGCAAACAAAAGAGTAACTAATTGTATTCACAAGTTGACTTTAATAAACTACCTGAACATTTAATTTTGCACCATTCAAACGGCTCGTGTGAAAACAGAGAATAATAAATATTGTCGACGGTACACGAGTAAGTATATCGAAACAAATGTGAGATTGAATTCTTATGCATTGTTGCATTTTGCAGACGCGATTGCTACGTGAAGTAGGAAAGTGCTTGCGCGGGAGATGCCAGTCAGCGTCTGCTTAGTTTTAAGGCTCGACGTATTCTAGAAGTCGGCACACCTTCCAGCGCAACCCCACGGGAAATACTTAGCTACTTACTATTGTATGTTTAACCTTGTTTACACCTATAACAAGATTTACCGTTATTCTATGAACATTTATAGTTTCCTCTTTACCATAAGCACAGTAATTTACAATCAACAACATTTCAAAGGTATTGATGTCGCAATCAAATGTTGAAAACGTGAGCAATTCGCAGCCGACGAACTCCACAAAGAGCTTCAACCATGCATCGGAAATGAATCAGTTTCCGTTTCGACTGAGGCAAATGATATATATGAGTCTACGTTTGCATTCCAAACGGGACTCTACTGTCTACGTGGTACCGTTCAATGCACTGCAGGCTTAACAAATTTAAACAGGATGCGCTTCTTGTAGACACATTGTACTATTCGTACATTTTAAATGCATAGCGTAAGTTCGAGAATGTTCAAGAATTAAAATTAAGGAGTGTGCTCCGGGCTACTGAAGTACTGCTGGGAACAAACACGGATGATTCGGATGCAGCGGGACTTCCGTAACGATTTTCCGATGCATTGAGCCGTAACAGAACGAATGGAAATGTCATCGATGTATGAAATAAATAAATAAAATCACGTGGAAAATAGGCAATTTCACGGTGCATTGGATGTTCTTTGCGTGGATGTGCAAGACTGCGATCGCGTCGTATCGCAAACTACTGCCGACGTCCGCATAACAAAAGCTTCGTTCGCGCGAATAATTTTAATCGTGCGCTGAGTGCTTTTTACGTACCGCATAATATGCGCACCAACATGATATTTTTGCTGTAGTAGTTAGTTCGAAAGCGATTTCCTTTTCTCAAGCGTTGCACTCGGAATCTTTGTGTTGTATGGGTTACTTACGTTAATATTTAATTATGCTAAAACCAAAACTTAACATTGGATCATACATTTATGTACTCCACAGTTCCACTAGTTCAGTTCTAGTTATTTCCAGTTCTCTTCGTATTATAAACAAATGTTTTGTCCCAATAAAGGAATAAATGCGACAGGACAGGTGGACATTCTGTATTGACTGTATTACACAATATCGTTATCAGTTTCATCCAGATTATTTTGTATAAATATCATATTTCCATTCATCTTAGTTTTGTTCTCAAGCTAATGAAGCAATGAGAATGCGTAGGTCGGTTTACCTATTCTCCATTTTTTTAAACACGGTTTGATTCATAATTATTTATGATCCTTTCATAATATTTTCTTTAGGATTAGATTTTTCTGAGAACGTTATCAATCTGGTACTTAATTAGGTAGTCCAACAAAATTTTTAGTTACTTTAGTTACGTGTAGGTAGATATAAGGTAGATACTTGATGATCACAGTTCATTGAATATTCTGTATACTATGCACAAATGACCCTATCGTTAACAAAATAATGGATAGTGAGAGCGTTCCTAACTGTTGTTTTATATTAAATAATTAAATTCACCATGATGACCAGGAGGGGCTCGTGGCTAAGTAATAACAGCCGCACGTCGATGGAACAGGTTAAGCTACACTTGCTGCGGTCAGTCCGAGGGAGGTGACCACAAAACATACCGAATTATCCCATGGTTCGGAAATGTCATTCTTGGATCTTTGACAGTTGTTACTGGTCGTCAGAAGCCCGAATGAGGATGATGCAGATGAAGATTAACTTACTTGTCGTTTTCTAAATACATTCAAAGGTCCATCTTTAAAAGATCGCTTTTAGCAATAAGACCGTTTAGACTGAAGAAGTTGATGTTTGGTCTAAAAGGTATTTAGATTGATTCTTTGTGTTATTGTTGTGATAAAGTACGATGGGACTGTCATGTATTTTATATTAAAGTCCCTAAATTAAATAAGGAAAGAAAAAAAACCGTTCACTGTGTCACGCCTTGCAAAATTTCTACATTTATATTCTGTAATATTTATGATATACAGTCACGAGCATAAGCATCTATACACCTGGCTTTATTCAAAAGCGATTTACTCCTTTATTTTTTAATTAAATTTTATGTTGCTACGAACATAGTAATTTAGAACCCATAGGTTTTTGCAACGTATCGTATGTCATTGTTGTTGTCGTTATTTCACGCAAAAATCGCTATTTAAAGTTTCCAAGTGTTGACAGATTTGTGCTCGTGACTGTACATAATAAAAATATTCTATTCTATGGACCATGTTGATGATGACCTTTTATCCAAATCAATTTAAAGTAATTAAATGAAATGAAATAAATCTGATGAGTATTTCCCGAAATTCCTCCCGAAAAACAAACCAACACACAAGGACATTTTCATTTGACAGAAACACTTTCATACCGGTCTTTTAAGCTAATTAATAACATTACAGCCGCTTCGGGCCGCACCAATACAAAATAAAAGCTCCCGCAGACAGGGGCGACACGACAACGCAAGCGTCTCTAGTAGAACTATTTCTATGAAAACTTCTTGGAATTGGATTCTTTTCTACCAGAATCGCGTCGCACCGTCTGCGGGAGACTTAATACGGTGCGGCCTTTACTGAGCAATGGTTCATACAAGATGTACGAAAGATATGTAGGAGGATTTTAGCGGCGTGCCCAAATCTACGTCAGCCTTTAAGGTCCTTGCACATCGGGCCGCCAAGTCCATTGCCGGGACGTCGGGTCCAGTCCAATCCGTTACTCAATTAATCGCTCTGCGGATCGGGTGTGAAATTGCGATGTGATCTGTTGAGCTTTAAATAATGCCGCTCTCGTTTATTTACGGGTAAGGAAATTTTTACTAGACAGTTGAAATACGTTGTAATTTTATTTACTGTATGAAATGGGTTCACGTTTTGTAAATGTATTTACGTTCGGGCAGGATTCGAAAACATGACTTCTCGATCGTCATTTTTAATTATTTAATTTATATTTATTCACCTACTTCATAGATCTATAACTCACCTGAGGATTTAGACAAGCGGCAATCATCGTTTTGTAAGCGTTTCGGATTTCTACAACGACTTTCAACAGATTAAGATAGCCTATTATATATATAGGCTATATAGGCTGCCGCATGTCAGACCATCAATGGGCCAAAGTTACGACCCAGTGGGTCCCGCTTAATGGCAAACGACATCGCGGCAGGCCCAGACGGAGATGGCGGGATGAGCTTTTTTTTCCTTTGATAAAGATCGGTCCTTGGCAGCTCTGGACCGACAGAGATAGAAAGAGAGTAGGGAGGCCTTTGCCCACCAGTGGGATATTAAAGGCTAAAAAAACAAGATAGGCTGTTTGGTAGCTTATGTCAATTTAATAAATTTTTGACTTTTCCATCATCATATACAGCGTGTCCCAGAAATCAACGCGAAGCCGAAAACGGGCAATAGGCCAAGTCGTGACAGTTATTAGAAAAATATAAAAAAAAAATCTAGGTCATGTACTTTTCACATTTTATGGATTCAAAAATAAATCTCAAAAAGTGACACCCTGTTATGATCTTTCAAGTCCTGTGACTACGAATATTAACTTTTCGTCAGTTTTTTTTTCTGTGACGTAACCATAAATAACCCTTCTGTAAATTACAGTTAAAAGTTAAAACATAACTTCTTTCTTCTTCTTCTTTGGCTTCAGTGGCAAACCATTTTGGAATCCAGACTAAACGCGCCATCTTTTAAAGTTACTTGTCAAAATAGTGTAGTACATTTTTTTTACACTACACGCGGTTATAATTGGTTGATGTAATAATTTTGAATTCAATGTTGGGAAAAATCTAACATTTTATTTAAAACTGAGGTAGTTATGTTTTAACTTTTAACTGTAATTTATAGAAGGATTATTTATGGTTACGTCACAGAAAAAAACTGCCGAAAAGTTAATATTTGTAGTCACAGGACTTGAAAGATCATCATAGGGTGTCACTTTTTGAGATTTATTTTTGAATCCATAAAATGTGAAAAGTACATGACCAAGATTTTTTAAAATATTTTTCTAATAACTGTCACGACTTGGCCTATTGCCCGTTTTCGGCTTGACGTTGATTTCTGGGACACGTTGTATACATAACATAACATAATCAGCCTATAACGTTCCCACTACTGGGACACAAACCTCCTCTCTGTGAGAGGGAGTGTGCCGTAATCCACCACGCAGGCCCAGTGAGGGTTCGTAGAAGTCACATGTCTTCGAATTTTTAGTTCTGGGATATGCCGGTTTCCTCATGATGTTTTCCTTCACCGTTTTGAGAGCAGTGGTGATGAAATCATTTTCACAAAGTAAAGCCCTGTCTGGGTTCGAACCTACGACCTACAACTTGTAAGTCGCGGCTGTTTCCACTGGGCCACCACTGGTCTCCATCCATCATCGTTAGCGCCGAAAGAATGTGTCTAATTAAGTCATACAGGTTTGTTAAGTCATATAAGTCTGCTATTTAGGTAAATTCTGCGACCAACATTATCTAAACCCCGTTGAGTACCTAATACTGAAATTGAACCTTCTCGCGAATTTGAAATACTCATTTGAGGATTTCAATAAATGACGTTGTTAAGCGATTTTAATCATTATCTTGTCGTCGTTAAAGTTGAAAGACTAATGAGTGTTAATAAGTAGCACATAGCTATTAGTATATACTACGCTAGCTTAGGCTAAATCTATGAAGTAACACGATTACTAAAATGTACCAATGTAGGGTATATGAATAAAAAAATTACTGCGCGTCAGTGACAAAGTCTACTCTTAATAGCAGAAGGCCAATTCTCGTAATTTAAAACGTTCAAAATCTAGTCGCAGTCTCATCTCGGCGACAAACAAATGTCAAAAACTTGTCAAAATGTAGGGAATTTTGAGGTAGTTTTGACAGATTGCGACTGAGATTAGACTGTGAACGTTCTTAAAATTACGAGAATTGCTCCTCAGTTATATAACATTTTACGTAACTCACGAAAAGTAACCTTTAGACAAGCCAATTGTTTAATAGGTACTTATTGTGGTTACCAAAGCGGTTGTTGCATAGGCGCGGGCCTGGGGGCGGAGAGCAATGGGTAGCTCTCCGTCCGATCAGGACCAGGCCCGTGCCGGACGGCGCGTATGTATTCCACGTGCGCCTCAGAGAGATGTCAGCGTAGTTGACGGGGCCCGACAGGGCCGAAGCCTGCCGGGGTAGCGGGATCGTCTGAAAGGGTTACCGCTGCCCTGGTACATAAAGGGCTAAGGAAGGAACACGGGTGGGTTTTAGTCAGTAAGAGTCTGACACTCCCTTCTGCTCCACCCAGAGCGGGAGGAGTCATTTGATGATTTCCCATCCACAAAAAAAAAAAAAAAAAAGCGGTTGTTGCAACTTGGTGATTATACAGAATTGAAAATATTTTTGCTATACGAGTATGAGGAAAATGTTGGAATCAGAGAGATTGTTGAGTGTGTTTGTTGAGATTTAATTTATAGTGGTAGAAAAGTGTTTTAAAATGCATCTTTAAAATTGAGTAAATAATAATTTAAATCATTTAATCTAATAATAAAAAATAGTAACAAATACCTAGCCTACCTAGTAATCGTATTAGGTTCTAAACTACGACGTGTGATGTTTTAGAACCTAATACGATACGGTTCTAAAACATCGTAGTTTTGGGTTAAAAATGGTCAAATTAACGATTTAATTTGGCCATCTTTAACCCGGAAATCCTGTCATATAACCAGTTAGCTGTTGTGATGTGTTTGGCTAAAATGACGGTAGCCAATCAAATGGCTTGACATGAAATTAATTCAAATATGCTTTCAGAAACCGAGGCTTAGCTCATTCATTTGTATGACTAATGTTTATTCATTCTATATTTAACCGCTCCGTCCTCGTCTAGGAATAGCCACACCACAATTCCCGTGGGAGTAGGTTACTGCAGTCAGATACTCAAACTGTGGTCCATGTGGTTGGATCGCAAAATCCTTGATTGAATGAGATGAGAGTAAGTCTTTCCTAGAAGTTGTCGTGGCCTAGAAAATCCGACCCATCATGTTATGTATATGTCGCATATGGATCGCCGAATCCGCTGTCTTACAAAACAGCTCCATTATGTAAAACACCATGTGGATTGTAATTGCGTTACGTTTGATGAAACTGCTACCGACGTTTAGACGTGATGCAGATTGGCGTTTTTTTTATTTCTGTCGGACGCCATTATTGTTGTTATGACACACAGAGCGACGAGCGACAAAATTTAGAATATCATTTCATAATGTTTTACATACCCTTAAATTATTGACCCGCTGCATTGATAAATGTAAAACGTTTATGCAATTCTGCGTGTTGAAGTTTAGTTATTATGAAAAAGCTTAACGACGTTCAGCTGTTTTACATAACGGAGCTGTTTTGTAAAACAACGGGTGGTTATCTAAAAGAGCGGATTCAATCCATCGATGACATAAATATTAACCGGAGGATGTTAAGAAAAAAAAATTAAAGATACCAACTTTTTGAAGTCGGTTAAAAACATAGAACACTTCATAACAAGGTATTTTTTTGAATGCAAGGAAAGTGGTTTGTTTCTACTTCTTCATATCTGCAATTAAGTCAGAATTATAAAACATTCTCTCAACATCAGAATGGCTGCGACCAAACTTCTGTCTACGCGAATCCGTAAATACGTCATACTTACGTGTTTCAACTTTAATATATTAATTTAATTTCTCTTTAGCCCAAGTTGTTTCAATAAAAACTCCTTCATTACTTATGTATGATTGTCATAATTTTCCTCAAGAGGAAAGCGCCCGAAACATCAATACATCCCTCTAACTTCATATAATCCTATTGAATGACTATTTCATGATATGTATATGGTGAAGAATATGGTGTGAAGGGCGGGCGTTTTTGGGGGACTGTCTTTTGTAATTTTGACATTCGAAAAGTGCTGATTCTCAGCCAAATTTGAATAAATTACTTTTGATTTTGAATGACTTTGAATTTTGATTTTGATATCAATCAATGGGGGTATTGATAATTTTAATTATGATAATTCTGTAAATAACGTGCCTTACGAATATAACTATTCGTTTGACTCGCGAATCATATTTTGTTGTTCAACATACAACCTGACACTGACCTGCATATTGCAAAAACGTAAGAAAATTTGAAATTCGCGGTCTGCCCAGCGCATCCCCCTTAATTAGTGCAGTTCAGAGAAAACCTTTGTTCCGTGAACATTAGGGATCTGATTGACATTAATTGGAATGAGATTCAGTATTTCGAGTGCCATGGAGATAATACAGGTAGTTATAATGATTTATGGTGCGTCGCGTTTGCAACAGAATTCGCGGTATGAACCATGTTACGTATTCAAGCGGTATCGTGGCTGCACCGTATGCGGTATAACGTCTACCTATATGCTAATTCCTTAGGTACTATTTCGTTTGAACATTTCATACAGTTTTAGTTTATGATATTTTGTAGTTTTTTCCGTGTATTTGGCTTCTTTAGGCTATTATTTACGATTTAATACCATGTCTGTGTTAGTTTTTTTTATGGATTTAAGTTTTACATTCTCATCATCATCATCAATTGCATAGCCTTTCCCAAGCATGGTGTGGTCGTCTTCCAGTCTAACTGTGTGCAGCTATTAGTTGTGTTTTATTAGTATTTTACATCAAGCGTCTGCCTATGAGACCTCCACAACGCAGTTACTGGGAAATGCGATACCCTTGGTAAGACTGGTTGTCAGACTTTCAGGCTTCTGACGACCCGTAAAGACTGCCAAAAATTCACGAGTGACAGCCGGAACCAACGGTTTAACGTGCTTTCCGAGGCACGGAGGGGTTTTGGTATGTAAAGATGGTCACCCGTCTACGAACCAACCGCGGCATGCGTCGCTTAACCTGATTGATGAGTGCAGCTGTTATTACTTAGCCACAAGATTTAAGTTTTGCATCAATTTAAATATAAATTTGTGTTATGTATCTATGGATATGAGTGCAACATTACTGCTGCGCTATGGAAAGCCAATAACCGAAAAAAAACTACGTAGGTACCTATCATCGCATTCATCTATCACAATTCCTCAGCAGATTCCACAATAACTTTAATCCACATACATTTTATTCGTCCAACTTATTCGAGATTAAGCAGAAACTTAGTTGCATTAAGCGTCACGTTAGCTCGAACTCATAATTCAAATTTCAATGTAAGGACAATATTCAGTGAAGCAAAGTTAAATTAAAGTCACATGCGGATTTGGCTGCGGTCCGCCGAAGCTTAAGGCGGGCTGTGCCACCTGCGCTCAGACCCTGCACTGAAAACACAATTTGTGGCTCGCCTTTTGTACTCTTGTTTACTTTATGCATTTTATTTTTAAACGATTTTATTTTTATACCTTTGTGTAAGAAATAAGGCGGACATAAGAAAATAAAGATGAATTGTGTGCAATGACATGGCAATGAAGGAATGCGACACTGACATTATGACGGATGATATTATTTGGAAGTTTCTATACCGACCCCAAAACTGCATTCTTTATAACAAGAGGTATCAGTGATCCATTCGGGTGTCGTCACTTGTGGAAACCATTGTAATGCACCTTACATATGAAGTTATTCTACTAAATGTACTAAATTCGGTCAGGGGACATATTCTCGCGTGAAATGAACGCACGTGGTTTCGAAGTAAGGAATCATTGAGTGGTCATAGTGAATTAGGGCGCAGGAGTGGCCCTCCTGTCACTTATCACTAAGGCATGGTAGGCTGACCGTTTATTGTAGCGGTCATATAAAATAGTTCCACAATACATAATACCTACTTCCGGGCTTTATGACGTTATGATATATGTCCACATATCATGTTTAGGAGATACATGTGAAGTTTCTAGCACTTCTTGTTAAGTTTAGGACTTCACGACTGTTTGAGTATGTGAGCCAAAGTTTGGCACTGTCGGATAACTGCTGAAGTGTTATTAATTTCGAAATTAATTGTATTCGAGTCTTTAGGATTAGCTTCCGCTTATTCTTACTTGTTCCAAACTTTTATTGTGAATTGTATATTATTATTTAAACTTATAAACCGATCCTGTGGTAGAAAAGGGTGCAGAGTTTTTAAGTCTTTGAATGTTTAAGTAGGTTCGTGATGCCTTCGCCCTAAAATACGAGCTCGGCAGTAACGATACAGTTTCAAAAAACATTTCAGGTAACAACATCGCCAAAAAACGTAAACAGTAATAACAAAAACACACAAGTGTTAGAACAAAAGGCGACAACGGATGTTGACACGAGAAATTCTCCGCCAATTTTTGTCTTGGGTTAAAAGGTGTGTAAATAAAGGAGTGCGATACAATGGGAGGAGAGCAAACAAGGTCATAAAGCACGTCGCAAGGACGATCCTATATATAATCAGCTTAGTGATAAATTGACAAACAGCACGCGAACGACACAGCTGCTTCCGGCCGGGTCCGACGTGTCTCCGCGATGGCTACCACCGCCGCCGGCGCCGGCTTATGCTCACCCCGCGAAAAGAATAACATTATCTCGACTACTAGTGTCAAGTAACAACAAGATATGACGTCAATTAATTCTCACACGGCTCACTCCGACACATTACTCAGGATTTGTTGAGAACTCACAACAGCCACCCCTCGCACTAGAGAAGTAAGTAATCCCCAAGTTTGTTCTAAAGTTAGAGTTTCAATTTGAAACAAGATTACCATACAATAATATTAAGTGTAGCTCTCCCTGTAACGTCCATAAAGCCGAAAGTGCGGAAAGGTATTTTATTTTCAGACTCATAAAGTCTGTTTTCTTTTATTTTATGGTGAAATATTTTACTTTCTGCTTAACCGCAAGGGGAGGAGACTAAGCTACGATAAAAACACTAATTACGAACCTGCACTTTGTTTTTGTTGACCTGGAGGTTATTTTGTTTTTTGGTGGTACTTGTTATAATGACGAAAACGTTTAACACGTTATTATCTACCGGAATAGAATACCGATTTAAAATTTCTTAGTGGCCAGAATCTATACTACGTTGATGAAGGCAACAAAGTCATCATCCATACCCTTTTCTCAACTATTTTTATGAAGTTAACAAAGTATGGAATTTATATTTTGCTAGAACAGAATTTTGCTATTCTAAATATTTATCCGAAATGTATTGCTATTTATATTTACCGGTGTAGGAGAGCAGTATCTGCAGTAATGCCGACACTACAGCCGCTCCAAGGAGGCTGTGCATTGTCTATGACACGTTCTCTTTCAGACCCGGCATTGGAATTTGTTTACATTTCACCGCTGGAGTGTTCTTCCTTCTTTAACTTTTTCATGGTAGAAACAAAACGTTGAATAGTCCTCAGTGGGAAAACTTTGAACGTTCTTTTTTACTCGGTTTCATGGTTGCACCTGAAACAAAAGAAAATGATAACTTGTCTCAAGTTGTTGTGTTTATGTTTTATTTAGGTGACAGGATTCTAGGACAAGCCGATTAGTTGAATGCAAATAAAAAAAATGTGCGTAAAACATAAAACAACATGAGGCTAAAGATAAGATTTTTTTTTATCCATTGCATATATACACTCGTACACTCGCATGCCTGTGTGCGTGCTGCATGTTTAGCTTTAATTCTCTCTTCTTTTTTGTATTATTATTTCTTTTAGTTTTGCATAAAACAAGTACCTATATGATACTTATTAAGTTATGGAAGAGCGGAGTCTCCCAACACAAGCTTATCTGCTTAAAAGGAGGTTCCAAATACTAGTTTTTAAGGTTTACTTGTTAAAATAATAAACCATTTCTACATTTTGTATGTGAGTCATAGAAATTATTCAATCTTACAGTTTTGCGTTTTTCGATTCTATGGGCTTAGCACAAACGCGCGGAACAACGTATCGTAACGTAACGTTTCGAAAGATTTTAAAATTGAACATATTTGTTAGTTAGTAGTTATAGTAGTTATATCCAGTCCATTAGGTTAACCGTTTTTTGACAGCTATCTTAGGACGTACATATTCTAGATTAGGTACGTAAAAGTTAACTTTAAAGTGAGTAATAAAATAAATATTAAACTGCCTTATCTTATTGAATTATCTTATTTATGGCTTTTTACATACATTATAATACTGCACGTGTATCAATCAATGTATTGTGTGCTGCAGCAATCACTAGTTCCATCTGTCAAAACACGGTTTACCTAATGGACAGGGTATAGTTTTAAAACTTAATTCACGTCTATGGGTGATGCTCATTGTGCTTGCAAATATGTGCGCACCAATTAATTATGTGATAGATACATTATCACATAATTAATTTACCTGTCATTGCTTTATTTTTAACTAGCTGCGCCCCCCGGTTTCAGCGGGATAAGTTTCGTTCCGTGGGAATATCGGGATAAAAAGTATCCTATGTACTAATCCTGGTTATAAACCATTTGTGTGCCAAATTTCATCCAAATCCGTCCAGTAGTTTTTACGTGAAAGAGTTACAAACATCCATCCATCTATCCATCCGTCCAGCCATACAAACTTTCGCGTTTATAATATTAGTAACATAATATTATTAGGATTAGTAGGATTCTTTTTGCCTATTATATTGTGGTAAGTACAGAAACTTTATTCTAGGTGCATCGTCTTTACATGTAATTATTATAATTAATGTATTCAAAATATTTTGAAACATTTTAAAAAGAGTAACGGTGGAGTTTCTTGCTTATTATTCTGCATAGTAAACTACCTTTTGGAAGGCGCGATTAGACACAATCCAATTTTTTTGTAAAATTTGGCATTTAAAAGTGCCTTTTATGTGCATAGGTATTTGAAATAAATGATTTGACTTGCCGCATAAACCAAAATGCTATAGGATAATTACATTTTCGATTAAAAATCGTTCAAATTTACGATACGTTTACTTTGCGGTCGTACTAGTTTTGCAGGTTACCTACGATTCATTAACCATCCCCTAAAAGTAGTAATTACAACTTCAGTTTCGACAATACTGGATAAGTAGCACAGTGGCAGATTGCTCGTCTATCGTGTACCAATGCGCACCGCAATGACCCATTTGCTTCAGTAGGCAAACATTTCGAAATTTTGTGAAAAGACCCACTGCTCGTAACTAGGTCTTTCCTGATTTTTGAAAAACTGGCCAGAGGTAAAACAAAATATTCATTTTATTTGTTATATTGTTTTAATTGTCAAAGCTGTAGATTTCTGTACTATTGTTTCATTTTCAAAGCTATATGTAACAGATAATAATTCATTGCCTTGCAGTTTAAAACTTGATCATGATTTTATGTAAAACTCTTAACGGATTCAGTGATATAAAGTTTACAAAATATATAATATTTAATTTGCTCAATAATTTATTTTTTATAGTAAATATTATTACTTTTCAGATTTATTGGTTTTTAAAGGTAAGTAATAGATATTTTGCACCATATTGCGTTTTTTTTTCTCCTTTATTTTTTCTACACACCTGACCTTATTATTTTCGGAACAATTATCATTCTGTATAATGCTTTCATGTAACTCGGAACACCATTCTTTTGTGCAATCGTTAAACTGTCACCAACTTGTTATTTATTGTGAAATATGGCTTATTAATGAGCTATGGTTGTATAAGAATGTAACACAAATGTATAGCATCAGGAAGTACTTATAACTTATTAAATAAATCAAACCAAGAAAGTTGGTAGCTTCGTTGGTACATGGTTAACTCTCTGCCACTGGGTATTTTGTTTTTAAACACCTATTATACGATATTATATTATATGAAAAAAAAAAATCTGTTGATCCATACATTATGTCGAGTTATGCGAATATAAATCTATAAAGGTATGAGGAACAGGGTGTAAAGTTCACTCATCCTCCATAGAAAAGGGAGGATCCTCCGACCAGACGGGTGTTGTGTCTGGCGGGCAATTGCCCAATTATTGATGTTGGGAAATTGTATCTATGCTAATTGCGTGGTAAACTCTGCTTGCGAGATGCAGGATTTGCGTGACGTCAGTATGACGCGTTGTTCGCATGTGACGTTGTAGATACCGCTACATCACTCCCCTCTGGAGACCGGAGGTCGATAGTGGACTGAGTCTTGTATCTTGCGATGCTTGCCAGGCCAGCTGAGGTTCCAGTGAGTCGGAACCGGTTGCCGCATAGTTCACGGTGAGTCGGAACTGTCTGCGGAGTTGTCCCCAGTGAGTCGGGGTGGCGCTGCGTTATATTCCAGTGCGTCGGATGTACAGCGCCGGGTTGAGGCTGGCTGTTGCGTCGACCAGGAGAGGGTGCTCTGCTTGTTGACCGGCCGAAAGTGCAGTGTGCTGTGCCGAGGTTGCTGATGAGGCTGAGGGTGATGACCAGGTATGCGTGGACGCTGCATGCTGATGGTCAGGATACCCGTTGAGGCCGTGGGTGCTGGCTGGCTGGGTGACTCGCCGCTAAAGCTTGCGGGAGTGGTGATGATGACGTCACGCTGAAGTATTTGCACGAAGGCTGCGCTGACGTTCATGTCCGGGGTCACCAGTATAGAGGTATGAGGAACAGGGTGTAAAGTTCACTCATCCTCCATAGAAAAGGGAGGATACTCCGACCAGACGGGTGTTGTGTCTGGCGGGCAATTGCCCAATTATTGATGTTGGGAAATTGTATCTATGCTAATTGCGCGGTAAACTCTGCTTGCGAGATGCAGGATTTGCGTGACGTCAGTATGACGCGTTGTTCGCATGTGACGTTGTAGATACCGCTACAAATCTATGGATCAACTGATTTTCTTTTCACGATATCAGGGTTGGTCCCGTAGTAAAAGTTGTTCATAATGATTAGTACAATGACTCCTTTTAAGGATTAAAACGATCAAAATTTAACGGTGTATTTATATAAAACTAGCTTTTCCCTGCGGTTTCACCCACATTGAGGTTGGAAATTATCCCACAAGAACGTATAACCGGGGTAGAAAGTATCCTATGTAATCAAGGTTATAAACTATCTGTGTGCCAACTTTCATCCAAATTCGTTCAGCCGTTTTTATGTGATTGAGTAACAAACCTCCAAATAAACTTTCACATTTATAATATATTATAAAAAAAAAATATTATACTATAGTAGGATTAATTCTTTATTTATTTGCTTAAAATATTTTCTAATGTTGTGATAAGTTACATATTTAAAGAGTTTCATTGACTTCAGGCGTCTGTCTGTCTTCAGTAGGGGACATTTACGACCATGATTATTCGCTCGTAAATGTCCCCCTGCTTACAGGCTTTGTTACAATGAGCCTTCCGCTTGTAGATTCATGATACGGATTAGGAATCAACATTTGAGAGAACCTGAAGTTGCTATGTTTATTCTCAAGTTTTTCTCATGAAACGAGGGTTAATGTGAATTTTGATTGCATTATTTATTTATTTAAAATTTTCGTACAAAAAGGTACAAAGGCGGACTTAATGCCTTAGGCATTCTTTACCGGTCAACCAAGGATGGTGAAGAGATTAGATGGCAGGTGCTTTGGTTGATAGGAACAAAGATAAAAAAAAACTCTTAATTCATTACCCTAACATAAGACACGTGTAGTGACCAGAAAAAAGTTTACGTTAAAATCGATTTGAAAAAGAAAACAACCGGGTGCTAATCGAGTTTCTTGAAACTTCAAATACTCAACCAAAAATATGACACCGAAAGGGAAGTTTAAAAAAATTCGGCAAGGCCAGCGTTTGTTCCGGCGCCCGCTGATAATGGAGATTTGATATGTCGCCGGCCATGTTGTAACTGTTAAATGTCGAGCGTCGAGTTTGTTCGCCTCATCGTATAAATAAGCATGAAGTTGTGTGGCATCACGCGAACGAGTCGTTAACCCTGCTCCAAGGCGCAGTAATGGAGAGGTGAGGGTGTCATTGAGACCACACTGCCACTTCGGCGCGGTCCGAATGACAGCTAAGAAAGGACTGTAATTAGCAGTTGATAAACTTTTGTAACGTGTATTTATGTTAGTGTTACATTTATTTAACTGGAATTAAGATATTGGATTTAGAATGGTTTCGTTTGTTATTTTAGTGACGAAGTTTAGCACTAAGTTAGCATAGATTGTCGCAGTTTGCTTAGAAAATAAGGACATTCCTCATCTTTTGGCTCGACAAATCGTGGGCAAGAAAAGAGGGAGAAAAATGTATGACACCCTGCAGTGATGTGGGTTGCTCGATGGCAAAAACTGGCAGTATTGGTGATGGAGAATGGGTAATGGTAATGACCACCTGTGTAATGTATCTGTAGTGAAATCATTTGCAATAAGCAGTATTGTCAGAAGTCAATATCGGATCATATTGGGCAAGACAATCGATAGGAAATTATAGAGCAATGTCGTTAAGGATGACAAGACATTATTATGTATGAAAGGGACAGCAGAGTTCAAACTTGCTGCGACCACCGATGCGTTTGCCAAGTATGGTGATTATATTAATGGTTTCTTCGAAGTATACCTGCCAAAATGTTCAGTAAAGACATTTCTGCGTATGATATTTCTATGAACTTTACTTTTAAAATTAACATATAGGTGGTTACACAAACAAAAGCATCGCATATTAAAAAGCTCGTCTCGGCAATGCGGATTAAGAAAAAATTAATTCACTCAAAAAAAAAAAAATAGTAAATCACTCCTATGAGGAGAAACATGATAATAAACTAAAATTAAATTTAAAAAAACAGTAAAAATTTACAATTCATACATTATTCAGAACATGGTGCTTCAATAACCTTTTAAAAGTTAATACTTACTGATAAAGCACAAAATAAACTAATAAAATTAAATATACTTCACGACACGACTGCATTATTGAATTACGCATACCCTACGTACCTATCACAACGCTGACATTAAAACCGTCGATTTTTTAATTCTTTACAAAGAGGCCGTGAATGAAACGAGCGCAGTGCACAGTGGAATGTCAGGAAAATATTTTTTGAAAAGGTCCGCTTTTTCAAAGCCACGTCGTCGTCGTATTGAATGCGTTTTAATGAAAAAACATGCGCCGATTCGCAACAGTCAAGGGAATTAAAACCTCCGAGCGCCGTTCGCGATCCCGAATGCATCGGTCGGAATTTTCATTTGTCCGAATATTATTTCCACGGGGAATTTTGCTGGCACTATTTTGTTTAAATTTATGACTACCACGTTTTGTGATTTCGCTTGATTAACGGCCTGGATTAGTTGCCTACTGCAGATTTGTTTGGTTTGTACCAGACCTTAAATGCTTAACTTAGTAACAATTGCAGCTATAAACTTGAATTATTACAAGTTTAAGTAGACCTGCATCTTTATTCATATTTTAACTAAATGCCTTGATTTTATTGGTAGGGGCGTCTGAGAAAATGTAGTAATATATGTATATACAATGTTATTCCAATACAGGTGGTGCACAGTACACTTTATAGATATTGTTATATTTTCCAATCTCCATTGTAATAAGTTCAAATGTAGTTTAAACCGAAATTACCTCGGTTATTGCTGCGGAAAAGTTATCAATATTTCCTGGTGCATTCTTAAAAACCCAAAGAAGTACTAGAAGATTTTATCGGTCTTCACTCCTACAGAGGGCAAGTGCTTAAAGTGATACCACAGAAACTAATACCCAAAAGGTGTAACTTAGTGCAACGACTTTTATCTGATTGCTTGTTAGTCATTACCTGCTTACTTATCTATGATATAGACATGTATGACACATTACGTAAAATATAGGGAAGAATAAACGATTGCACTACATAAAACTATAAAGAAACATTGCTTAGTATAGGAAGGGGTACAATAACAATATTTAAAAAAAACAAAACTTTCACGATGATTGCCACAGCTTGGTGGTGGCAATAGCTATGCTTACCTATATAAGCAAAAGGGGATGCTGTTGCATTTATGAACATTACTTCAAAAAGTGCAATCATATTTTTTCATAATATTTAGAGCAGTCCTGTTCTAAATAATTACAGCTGTGTATTTAAAACAATAGAATTAATTTAATATTGTTTATGAAACAATATTATAACCCTAATATTATCGGAAACAAAACATACCTGTAGTAACAAGAAAATATTGATAATAATTATGTAAACCGGGAATATAATTACCCTATAATAATGCTCCGGGTAAGCCCTCATTGTATAACAACGGTTTAATTGAATTTAGGTTAGAGGGGAGGCAATTTCATAATTACCCAGCATTTAATTATAATTATTGTGGTTGTTCTCGAGTTACCACGTACCTTTAGTAGAATTTAACATGGTTGTACTTATCCTAAGTTTTTGATTGCACTACAGTTTTTGTAGTAGGTAGTCTTTTGTTCAACTTCTATTACTACTTTTATATTTTACGGCAATCTCATCACGGTTCAACTCTTAAAAGTTCTCTTTATTTTTATCCCACTATAGTGGGATAAAAACTTTTCATTATCTTTCATAAGCTTTTTTAAAATAATTGATTAATATGTGTGCGTCTTTTAAAAACAATTCACTTGTAAATGACGGTTTTTTAGTACCCGTGATACCATAATGCATTTTATATTTCTTAGCTAGAAGAGCTGGTTATCTAAGAAAATAATTTCATCACAGAAATAGTTACAATCTACTTATTAAGCATCAATAATAGCAAAAGTAAACAAAGAACAAAACGTAGTTAAAGTAAACTTATAAATTAGATGCATATACAAAATATTTACGTACTTGAAAAAAGTTGTGTCAACAGGTTTCAGTAGATTTTCAGCCAATCTTCCAACACTATTTTTATTATAACAAAACTTCAGTAATTAAGTCGTTAACACTCTTTAATTTTATAGTTTGTCTCAATTACAAAGATATATTACTGCGTGTTACGATACGAAAGTTATCGGAAAGTTCGCGCCATTTCGCACAAGGACCTAGCTTTGAGTCCGACTACACGCGAGCATGTGCGCGCCGCGACTGAAGGCTTGTTTCGATACAGCCTATACATTCCCACTTGTCTACGTTACAAGTTTTGCACTGAAACTTCAGAGGCAAAAGGTTCTAAACTGAACTTCAGAATAAAGGAATATCCACTTTATTGCAAAAGAAAAGAATACATTTTTGAATGCAATGAAAATCAATATGACCTTTCAAGTCGGAGGCGAACGGAAGGCTCTTTAGCGAGAGTATAAAAGGTATGCAGTGGCGATATTTTGGTTAGGGAACATTGGATCGTTTGAACTGTGCAGCAGAGCTCAATATGGCAATGCAGTAAAAGTATGAAAACCATGCGGCACGTCAGAAAACGCGTGAAATTTTTCCTTGCGAGACAGAGACGGATAGTTTCTCGTGATAAAGGGAACTGCCTACACATCGCAGTGGTGGGGGTGATCTTAAAATGTTCTAAGAATCTGTATGAGAATATAGTCTTTTGGTACGTGTGTCTATGTGATTTGTTATATATTTTTGTATTGTACATAGTATCTCGAAATCAGTGTAATATCTTCGTTTTCTCCTTTCATTCAAAATATTACCCAATCCCAACATACACACGTAAGTGCATAAGAGCTCATTCATAAAACATAAGTACAGGGCAGCCTCTCAAAGGACCTAACTCCAAGTAAATGTTGTTTATTTTGTTAAGGAAGAAAGCCTGTACACAGCGGAGAGCGCCACATGTCAGAACATGAATAAAAGAAGAGCTATGTTTCAGACTTTCAAAAGTTCAGTCAGTATTTTCAAAGCGATACCTACATTTTTCATGTAGCAACTTGGTCGTTAGTGCAAACTTGAATCAATAAACGTGTATCTCGGTTTTCAGTACTTTATTCATTTCATGACGCGGAACGTCGCATTTTAAAATTTCGTATTTTATTTCTTAGAAACGAAAATACTGAATGAAAATAAATACTGCATTTTCTTGACCGCTTTCTGGGAGAGTTGACATTTAGTATCTTGCAAATAAAATTGTTTCTTTGAAGCTACATACACTTCATTTTTACTTTGTATAAAAGCCAAAACATTTTGCCCCAAAATATACATAATATACCACATTATTTATACGACAATATATTTTAGAGTTTACAACACAGCAACCACAACCACACCATAATATGCTACCATTAGTTACTGGCTAGTTATCGCAAATAATATACTAAAGCAATTTATGAGTCATGTGTTTGACCCTAAATATGCGCAATAAATTATGGTTTACTTTGTCGTTTATGAGGGCGGGTGCAGACATAACCCTGTGCGGGACATAACGCTGTACGGCACATGTGCCGCAGATTGCGGCAATAAGGGAAATTGTATTTTTTATGAACGCCCCACGACAACGTTAAGTATTCACGTGAACCGTGTCACTTAGGACAGAGCAAGATCTGGGCACTAATAACGGTCCCAGGTCAGGTTTAGCGCAATCTTGCTAATGTATCATCGGTTTTATCGCGTTAAAATTACGTGCTTCGGGCGTGTGGCATAAATCACGTCTGATAATAACGCCTAATAAAATGTATAGCTGTTAATAGAGTTGTTAGATGCGTTCGTGTGGATTTTGCATCCAAATAGGTGTTTAGGATCTAATCACTAAAACTATATTTGGCCATAGGTTATCATAAACTATAAAAAAGGTAAGTCCAAGATGTGTGCGTTATGATAGCCTCGGCCACATTTATTTATCTCCAAATCTTTTTATCCGTAACTTTACTTTATTTTTATGTAATAATCACACTTGAAAATGAACCAAAAAAAAGTTCCTCAACAAATTCCGATAAAATATAAATTATCTTTTCAAATTCCATTCATGACAGTAACAAAGCTATACAGTGTGGCCCCTCCGGCCATTTGTCTCTCGTACCTGGGAGGTGTCCAGTGTGAACTGAAACCTGAAGTTAATTTCACGGGGTATTTCTCCTACTGCAAGAAAGGCTCCTTATTTTAAAGCACTCTTGTGTAAAATAGAATTAATTCATTTCCTCTTGAAGCACTGTAGGTGGGATTAAGTTGGGATACCTTGCGACGAAAAATTAAGTTGAATTTTCTACTGGGAAAATAGGTTGGAGTGTAGAAAGTCGTGTAAGAAAATGGGGTACTTTTAGAGCTGTGTACTAAATAGGTACCAACACAGATTGAATGTATAATTTTATGTTTTAAAGTTTTATACGTACAGCAAGAAATCCCGATGCAAAAACTGTCTAATGTTTAAACAACACATTTAGTATATCTGTATCAATACTATCTGTACTTATTTATCTTAACTGCTAATTAAGCTGAATAGCTTGTTTGTTTGAACGCATTAATCTCTGGAACTACCAGTAGGATTCAAAAAAAATATTTTTGGTTTAATAGCCCGTCTAACATCACACTACGATCCCTAGGAGCCGGAGCATAAAGAAAAAAAGCCAGAAAACGATTTGATAGACCGGGCTGGCGACAGGATGCGGTGCGGTGGGTCGGGGGCCAACATTTCTAGAAGCTAGTCAAAAATGAAACCTCCTATACAATGGCCATGAGCAGTTCACCAGATTCGCAATTCACCAGATTCTTAACCCACCAGATTATCAATTAACCTGCTTCTCAACTTACCCGATTCTCTACTCACCAGATTATCAATTCACCAAATATTGTACAGGTAGGTAACAAATTGTTTACGATTTGCAATAGGTATGTAAAGAAATGCCGCAGTATGATCGAACGGTTAGTCTAAGTAGTTACCTAGTCTATGTACCCACAGTTAACAGTATGTGTACAGAAAACTCTTCCACTTCTGATACCAATTTCAACGCTGATCTCCCAGTATTATTCGAAGGGCGGAACAGCATCTCCCCCGCTAAAGTTGTCAGCCATTATTTTCATGACATATTTCACAATAGCAGAACGGCGTACCAACGGTGTACCACTGCAAAATTCACGATGCGTTTAAGAGAAAGCATGTTCGTATACAAGGTTGTGGTTTAGTTTTGAACTTTGTAGACTTTTAATAGTTTTTGGGGTTCTTTTAGATGTTTTATTTTGAGGTGGACATAATATACAGGGTGCCATCGAAGCGCAAACTGAAACCATGAATCCAGCACATGACTCTCGACAACCTAGCATAAAAAATACTGTATAAAATAATCGACTTCATAGAAAAGTGCAATAACTACGCGGTCAAAATGTATGGCAGAGCCAATTTTTTTTTAAACCAATGAAACATTTCAGCGCAGGGTATTCAGAATCATGTAATGAATCCATAGAGACAGGTTGTGTGTCGGTGGCTGCCACTCTGTATTAATAACATAAATAAAACAAGTAAGTAAATAAAATATGGCATTTGCCAAAAGCTGTCGTGGATTTTACATACGTAGACCATTTTCCAAAAGTGATTTCAATAATATTAACCGTCTTGACGGAGATGGCGGGATGACCTGGACTTCTTCAACAAGAACTGGTCCTTAGCAGCTTTAAACAGAGATAAGTGGAAAAAGTTGGGCCCGCGTAGTGGATTACGGCCCACTCCCTGTCACAAAGACGAGGCCTGTGTCCCAGCATTGGCAACTTTAGGCTGATTATGTGTTATGTTGAAGTTAAGTGGAAAAAAAGTAGGGAGGTCTTTGCCCTGCAGTGGGACATCACAGGCTTTTAATAAATAATAAACCGTCCTTTTAAGAATAAATTAATTTTGTTAATAGTGAAAACATTCGCTAATTACTAAGTATATCAGACATAAGTATCGCCGTCTCGTGTTGTCCCAAATAAACGTTCTAAATTACATAAACATGAATAAGTTACGTAATTTCCCCTAGTCAATCAAATGTAAAAGTCAATCATCTTGTATCACGACATACCATCTCGCGGGAGATGTTTAATTAAACTTCATGAAATCTGGACAAAAGTGTCATGTCTCATGTCGACGCGTTTCGGCCGTTCATATGACCAGATAACATGGCCTCTGATTCATTACCTATTTAGGCAGTTTCTGTTAAGACTTAAGGCTAGCAGGGGTCTAGTCTTGTTGGTGACGAATCCGTGTGTTTTGTGCTGGTAGAAAGAGAAGCAACAAACTGAAAACAAATCAACGATACGCTACTGCCTGGGACGTTTTTATTTTGCCTGCCACGTAATTGAATTTTGTGGTCGGTCCGATCATAGAGCGTCGGTTCGTGATAGATTTGTTTACAAGTACCTATGCAAATATCCCGAAGTCAAACGTGCATCGATTATCCATTCGGGTTTTAATGTTTTCGTTGGGAATTTAACGTCTTTAAATAAAGAAAATATGTATAGTTTGTACACAATAAAAGTCCAGTTTTAGTAATTTTGTCTTGGTTACATTAGGGCTGATTTTTCAATAGTCAGGTAACTTTTTTATGAAGAATAATTATGATGGTTTGACATATTTTCTTTACAACAGCTGTCAAAGCACAATTTTTGGCACCCGAAGGTTACCCAAAGGATGCCAACAGAACCCTATTACGAAGCATCTGATGTCCGTCCGTTCATCTGTCTGTCAGCGGGCTGTATCTCATGAACCGTATTAGGTTGACAGTTGAAATTTTCACAGAGTGTGTATTTCTATTGCCGCTATAATATAAACAAAATAAAGTCAAAAATGAAAGGGGAAGAAACGTACAAACATACATACCGTGCAAGAAACGTGTTTTTTTAATATGTAGGGTTCAATATTCTACGTCACTTTTTGGGTACGGAACCCAAAACTTTTGCTTTGACAGCTGTTGTAAAGACCTACAAGTCTTTTTTTTCTGTTAACCGTATGTTATAACGCTCTAACTAATGTTGAATAGTAAACTCACTTAACATTCTATTGCATTGCACATTACAACGCATACACGCTAGAAAACTCAAAGTAAGGCAATATAAAAGACCTCGAGAGCTTACTTACTAGTAAAAAATTAAGTGGCTTATGAAAGAGTTATGTAAATACGTCTCAAATAAAGTGCACTTTATCCCCTGGAGTTGTGTCAATGCAAGCACGTTAGAGGTATGTGATCTTGTTGTTTAAAGGTCCATATTTACCTACACTCCTATACACCGTTAAATTTTGATCATTATAATCCTTAAAAGGGGTGATTGTACTCATCATTATGAACAACTCTTACTACAGGACCAACCATGAAATCGTGAAAAAAAATCAGTTCATCCATAGATTTATGTTATGTATGTATGGATCAACTGATTTTTTTTTTAAATCAGTCGGTCATAATTATGAGCACAATGACCCGTTTTAAGGATTAAAACGATCAAAATTTAACGGTGTTTAGGTACAGAGAAGTACAGGTACAGTAAGTTTATTTGTTTGTTTGAACGTGCTAATTCCTGGAAATACCAGTCGGAATTTAGATTTGAAAAATATTTTTTCTTTTGGTAGCCCAATTCTTGAGGAAAGCTTAGGCTACTTAACATTACGTAGGACCTTTAGGAGCGGAGTAAAAACAGAAAAAAACCAGAAAGAACGCTGAGCGAAAACGAAGTCATAGCGCGGGTAGGCGATGCGATGTGACGCGATGCGACGGGGTGGGTCGGGGAAGCAAGAAAATTCACGCGTTAAAGGCTGAACGAATTTCGATGTTGGTTGTATGTTCGAATAAAAAATAAACCAAGCCTTGGGTTAGGACATACACATAGGATTATCCCAGTAGTACGTTCCCGTAGGATAATTCCGGATGAAGCCGCCGGCAAAAGCTAGTTAATAATAAAACCGACCAAGTGCGAGTAGGACTTGCACAAAAAGGGTTCCGTACCACAAGGCAAAAAACGCCGAAAAAAACACGTTTCTTGTATGAAGACCCCATTATAACTTAACTTTATTTTATTATTTGTTGTTATAGCGGCAATGGAGATACACACTGTGAAATTTCAACTGTCTACCTATTGCAGTTCATGAGATACAGCCCGCTGACAGAGAGACGGACCGACAGCGGAGGCTTAATAGGGTTTCGTTGGTACCCTTTGGGTATGGAACCCTGAAAACTGTTGCGCATTTATATCGTGCAAGTATTGACATTTGTACGGCTACAGTTTGCGAGATAACGTACCAGGTTCATTATGACAAGGCTTATCGGACATTGACCCGAATGATGCGGATTACATTAAAGGTTCGTAGCGTTTTGGTGATATTATTATTATTTTCATCAGCGAATGTGTGAGAGATTGTATGCATTCTGTGCGAATTGTCCGTTAAATGCGAGTAGATTGCACGTAGAGGGTACGTAGATCTTTCGTAAGTTCATCTATCGCTTTAGATAGCACCTTACTATAAATTGAACGATTAAAATTGTAAATAATTATCGTTTCGCAAATAATATTTAATAAATATTCAGACATTATTTATATCTGTAACATTATAATTATGTATCCATATCTGTAACTCAAGTAGCGGGTGTTGGAGCAAAATCAGCCAATTGAAATAGGAGTGGGCCGGACACGTCGCGCGAATGCACTCGGAGAGATGGGCAAAGATCTTTACTCAATGGACGCCTGAGGGAGGACATCGCCGTCGAGGTACACCACGGCGAAGGTTGTGTGACGATCAGAGGGGCAATTCTCGTAATTTTAAGAACGTTTACAATCTGATCTCAGTCTCAATCTGTCAAAAATTTCTCTAATTTCCCTACATTTTGACATTTGTTGGTCGCCGAGATGAGACTGCGACTAGATTTTGAACGTTTTAAATTACGAGAATTGGCTTTCTGATAGGGTTGGCCAGTCAACATGGCCAGAGATCGCATAATACAGGGAGGTTTGGAAGGGGAGGCCTTTGCCCAGCAGTGGGACATAATATAGGCTAAGGAAAAAAAACATATGAAGGTGTTACTAATTCTCTAATTTCTAATTCAGATTGCAGCATAAAGAAACAAATTGCTATAGGATAATTGTATTTTAGTCTAAAAAAAGTTCGAATTACGTCACTTTACTTGGCACGTTCATGCTAGGACCCCCTTTTTTTGGGTGGAAAATCATCAAATGACGTCTCCCGCTCTGGACGGAGCGGGAGGACGTGTCAGACTTTTACTGACTAAAATCCACCCGTTGAGGCGTGCGTGGAACACAACGCGCCGTCGAGCCGGGCTTGGTCCTTACCGGGCGGCGAGCTGCCCATTGCTCGCCGCCCGCAAGCCCGTGCCTACGGTGGCCGGGAGTCAGTTGCTGACTCCCGATGTCCAGGCGTCTCCTGCGGCGACTAGGGGCGTGAGGGCGCAGAGACTGCCTCTCCTTCCCGCGCTCCGCCTCCTCCTTTGCGAGCGTTACTGCTTCGCAGAAGAAGGTGACGGCTTCCCATGCACTCTCGCTCCGTACCATGGCCTGGACCAGGGCCGGACGCGAGAGATCGCCGCCGCCGATCGCCGCCACAAAGACGCGGCGGTGCGCCGCCCAAGCCGGGCAGACCTCCACCGTATGCTCCACCGTGTCCTTCGGGCGATCCACACAGTGACACCCTGCCGTTTCCTCCCGTCTTATCCTGAACAGGAACCTCCCGAAACAACCGTGTCCAGTGCGGACCTGCGTCAGGCGGAAGATGAGGGCGCTGTGGCGCCTCTCCAGCCACTCCTCAAAGAGGGGACTTATCGCCGTAATTGTGGCGTGCCTAGCACTGGGGAGCGACAATTGCACTCTCCATGTCGCCATGAGATCCCGCCGGAGCTCTGTCCGCTGTACCGTGATTTCTCGCGGCAGCGGAGTTACGCCCCGGCGTTTTGCCTCCTCTCGCCACTTCCATATGTGGGCGAGGACTTTTGCCTCCAGATCCCAAGGCGGTAAACCGGCAAGGAGACTCGCCGCCTCAGCGGAGACCGTGCGGTATCCGCGGACTAGCCGGACAGCCATGGGCCTTTGGGCCGCGCTCAACCGGCGGGCTGGTCAGCGCCTCAAGGAACGCGCCCATACCGGTACTTCGTAAAGGCCCATAGACCGCACATGCTAGGACCCCTACCGATCTATTCCGTGAAAATCTCATCGTGAAAACTTGGGTGAAGTGAGCTGTCATTCGACTTGATGCTAGGGATTGACACTACTCACTCCGCCTAAGTTTACACGGTGAGATTTAATAGACTGGCCGGTTACCTACTGTGTGTTATCAATCGGGTTTCTGTTTCAAACAAAGACACCTTGGCTTCGAATTCACACCCACAAACTATAACTGTAATAACAATGAACTCTCAATCATCTTAGGAAAAACAATGTGAATTAAATTAATAATATTATTGTTAGTCTTAACCCAAGGTTGTCTGAAAAAAAAACTATTTAAAAACAAGCTTTTGTTACTTATTAATAAAAAGAACCAAAAAGTTAAAAATAATTTAAACCTGATAAGAAATAAATAAAAGCGTATTACATTTTGTACAATGTAACACGTTTTATTTATTTCTTATCTCTGTTAATTTTATTTTTAACTTTTTAGTATTTTTGATGCGAGATTGACTACGGCGTAGTTCGTAGCGCGTTTTTTTGTTATATGCGTTTACTGCACTTAAGCTATCTGTTCATCTTTAGTCCCTGGTTACCATCTAGCACCAAAGTACTCGTCAAGACGAATCAAACGAGCCCAAACTCGATGGGGTTATGTCGTTTAATTACCGAGTTCCTATGGCCATCTTGCAACTCCATCATCAGACCATGGTTACCATCTAGCACCAAGGTACACGACAAGACGAATCATACGAGCCCAAACTCGATGGGGTTGTGTCGTTTAATTACCGAGGTCCTATGGCCATCTTCCAGCTTCATCATCAGACCCTGGTTACCATCTATCACCAAAGTTCTCGTCAAGACGGATCAAACGAGTCCAAACTCGATGGGGTTGTGTCGTTGAACTATTGAGTTCCTATGGCCACCTTCCGGTTCCATCATCAGATCAGCTCCATGTCATAATAATTTTGCATTGTCATCCGATTTACACATGCATGCAAAATTTCAGCTCAATCGGTTGAAGATATCTGCTTCAAAATTGAGTTGTAAGAGTCCACCCGAACATACACACATACATACATACATCGCAAGTTAAATAAAAGCTTGTAATAACAACTAAGACCACCACTGAAAGAGGTACATTTAAGAATGCTTCCCATACATGAATGAGTCTGAATACATAACTTAAAGGCCCAAAGGAAAAAAAGAAGCATGAATCACCACCTGCTCCCATTCACACGCTTTTGCTAGATTGCTTTCGTACTTGAACACGGAACGGATTTTTTGCACTTGAAAGATGAATTGTTTCAAGTGAGTAGGGATCTTTTCAAGCGGTGTTTGAGTTCATAAGCTGGTTAAATAGATATGCTTGTTTGAGTATCAGTCGTTTCATTTTTATGGGTATATTTGTAAACGTCGCTTAAAGTTACCCTAATGATTAAAGTCTTTTTAACCCTACATTTTTTGACGGTTAAATGTCTCTTAACTTTAAGCAATGTTTATAATAAACCATATGACGGTTAGCTTTGTTTACAATCATATTTATTTATGTATGTATAGACATAACACATAAGTAATAGAGAATCGATGACTCCAAAAATATTCATCTTTAAAATTAATCTTATTACTTCTCTTATTAAATAGTTAGACAATAACTTTAAAATGTATATGTTCTATATTTTTTTTAATTAAACTATTTGATTTATGAGTCTCATTATTAATATGAAATCTAAAATAAAAAGATAATTATTTCAATACGCACCAACTGTCTACGGCGTAGTTCATGTTATTTGCTACGACAGCGTAGCGCATCCGCTACGAGACGGCTACGCAGTCCGTGGTATAAGTTGAAACATGGGGATTTAGAATTTAGCGAACGAATTAATTCTACAGTAAATACGTAGTCCTCCGATATTGATAAATAACTGATACTGCGATCAATTCCCCATACATACCGTATCCTAAACAAACCCTTCATAATAATTTAATCTCCAAAAGTAAAGAAAGACTGAATCGAACGCGAAACCAGACAATACAATAAATATAAAGCAATATCAAAACCCTTATTCCAAAGTACAGATATTAAATAAGAAAGCCATTTGAGAAACGTAAAGAATCATTTATAAGGAGTAACAAAGGCTGTGAACACAAAAGGCTCCATCATTCAGAAGTCATAACTCATCGTAAGCATGCAGTCAATAGCTGGTGTCAGAATACTCCTTAACTCCATTCAATACTGTCTGTTTATAAATAATTCAATATTGGCCTGACTGATGTTTTCACTTCCCCGCGCGGGTACGGTTTGCAAAGAAAGTTCTACTTGGTGAGTTTTTGTTGGTTATATAAACTGTGGTTATTCTGTAACAATTAGTGAAGCCATAAGAACGCCTACACAATGCCAGATCTTTGCCGATTTTTTTTTTGTGTAACTTGTTTTCTTCCACTTTATCTTACTCGTGAACAAGATTTAGCAGACAAAAATCACTTTTGTTTCAAACAAGCAGCTTATCATCATTAAAATTCCATTTGGGAAACTTTTGACAATCTCACATACATGTACAGACATAATATTGTTGTATTATTTGAAAACTTCTAACAGCTCAGCCAAGAAAGATTACTTAAAAATTCCAAACACGTTACAATGTTTGCACCTTTATTTATAGTCGGTTTAACCTACGAAGGATACTGCACGGTATATTTCTCGCAACTTCGAACACATCCTTGGAGAATAAAACTAGATCTATATTTTCTTCCTGATAAATGGCGTTGCTACTCGTCTAAACATTTAATTTTTAGTTCCACGCGAGCTTTGGAGAAGAATTACTGAGTATAGAAATGATAGTAATAAAGTTTTTCTTTCTTGCGTTATTTAACATTTATAATTTTTATCACACCTATTCAAAATGAACGCTTTAAATAATCGCGAATAAAAATTCAGCCGTCCCATACATTTAGGTCGAGTAGGTATTGAAGTTTTCTATGAGACAGTTGATAAAATTTTCGCGATTACGCTATTTGTCCCATGGAGAAAGTTGTTCAGTTTGATGGTCTGTACGACATCCTTAAATTAGGCTGGTCTTTAAAAAATCGGTCTGTATATAACACACGTCATGAAACCTGTCATTTTCATTTGTATTTGACATTAAGTTGTCAAAAAACGCTCTGTATGTACATTACCGCCGCTAGTGGCGGTCGCCGCTCTTCTATGAATCCGTAGCTTTAGGGAATAGGCCCAAACAACAGAACGCAAAGTGCTTAGTTTCCTTGTCTATTTATTCATTCATGAAAAGGTCCCACTAAATACATAAATCTATTATCATCTACCCTCAAATGCTCGCATATTTAAACCGAGCATAGTTATCTAGGCAATCTAAACAGAAAAGACGTCTGTTGTTTCCCACCGTACTTTTAAAAAAATAAGGGAGTTCTCATTTATCTTGCGTGCCATTTGAAGTGAGGTTCTCACAGTGATTATCTTCAGATATCTTCAGGTAAACTTTGTGCTTGCACTCCTGCGACCTTTATAAGAAGCATACTCGAACCAAGTGGCGTGCTCAGCGATATTTTGGTTATATCATTAAAATTAATAAGTAAGCCGTGTTTTTTTACCTGTAAAGCTGTTTGATAAAGGACATCATTTATTTTGTACACAAAAATTAAAGTGTTGACCAGAAACAAAAGTACTGTTTTCTTTTGGAAAATTACCTCCTGAGCATTCCTTACAATGAAAGTCTAAAATTTACGACTTGAGAATACCAAAAATAATATTTTATAACAAATGTTTTAAGCATAAGATTATAAAAATACCAACTTTAATTTTTGGTAATATAAAATGTTCGACACTTCAATGATGTCTTTTTCAGTGTTTTTTTATTATAAAAAAAATATCAATTGTTTTTCGGAAATGAAGAGTCGGAGAGTGAGAGTGTGAGAGTTTTCGGAAGGAAGAGGTAGAGTTAATGGGAATTATGTTACTTAAAGTATAACTGCAAGGTAAAAACTACTTGTCGAAAATATGTAATATAGTATACGAGTGTAACAGAAGCTTATAAATTATATAAAAAGATGATATTTCAAAATTACTCATCCAGACATTCATTTGTTATTTCTAAATATGCCTTGAAGTAAGAATAGCGAAGCATGTTAAAGTGCTTAAATAAATCTTATAAAGATTGTAGCCCAGTTTCGCTTTGTGTACATTTTATTGCAAGTACAATAATCCTCGTAGACAGCGTAGAACAAAAAACAGCAATTCTTAAAAGATTTACAACGATACGAAAAGCTTTATTCAATGTAAAACAATTTTATTGAGAAAATACTTCGTCGTTTTCTCTGTTGTACACAAATATCTGATTACGTTTATTGTCATTTTAAATCACTTACACTTAAATAAGTGTGAAATTTTCTATGAAAACCAATGAATCGTTTTGTAATGAAACATTGTTCAAGAGATCTTTCAACTGAAATTTAAATGACTTCGCGTTAATTAAAAGTGCATTGTGTTTTGTTTTAAAATAATTATCTGCTACTGTTTCGTGGGATGTGAATAAAAAAACCGGACAGGTGCGAGTTAAACCCGCGTGAAGAGGGTTCCGTGCGATGAATAATTATGTTTCTGCCAATAATGTATCCCAAGAATGAACATAACATTGTAGTTAAAAAAATGTTCTCCCATATATTCAAACTGCAAATGTTTATTCATACGCACTATATTCAGAGATTTACTATGTTATTTTAAGACCATATATTTTTTAAAGGTTTTCCTGTAATCTACAATTAAAGAACAATTTTCTTTAATTTTTCCAAAATGTATGGCAGTAGTTTCGGAGAACGAAACGGTATATTTACATCTATTTTCTTAAATAACTTTAAAAACAACGAGCCCTTTCATAATTTGATATGTCACACTCTCTAATTTGCCTGACAAGTGATCCTAGTGTCCCACACGTCCGTGTTTGAGTCCAAATACCAAATATATGTCTGTGTGTTTGGTATATGTGTACCAAATTTCAACTTAGTCGGTCTAGTAGATTCGGGGCAAATTAGCTGTGACAGATGGATAGACACACACACGACTGATCCTATCAGGGTTCCGTTTTTTCATTCGGACATACGGAACCCTGAACACATACGAAAGATAAGTGAACTAATTCAAGACTTATTAGTTCCAGGTACTCGTATTACTCGTACTCTGTATTTATTTTGCGAAGAGAAATAGGAACCTAAGTAACATTCTAAGAAAATAAATTGTCTACGTTAAACAATTCCAAAGTAACAGCATTACTTATCGACAAGTGCAACGACAACAAACTAACAACAAAATACGACAATCAGAATATTTAGCTTTAAAAAACATTCACAGAAAAATTTAAAAGAGCAAATTCTATTGCTGTTTTAAGCCGGAGAAAAGCATTCGAGAACATGTTATACCGCTATTCAAATACAGCCATTATTTCTTGGAAATTCTTTTATGCTGTCGCAAAAGGAAACGCTCCGATCGGTGTAGTCGCCTTTTAAACTGATATAAACATCGTGAGGAGCGTCGTGTTACAGAATAGATAGGTACAGAAGGCCGACTTCATGCAAAAGCAAAAACATAGACGCACGCACGCACACACAGACACGTTCGAATGGGCGCCGGGTGCGGCGGTGATCTTGCTATGCATTGAGGGCCCTTGCGTTCGAAGTCGGTACGTAGACGCGTGTCAATGTGTTCATGCATTTTCACTGCTTCTACTGAGCTGACCTTCTGTAGTCTATAAATTCTGTGGTTGCGTCGTGTCGGTCGACCTGCCGAGTCATCGCGGCAACACTTCCGCTGCACCGAGTCGCCTAGACTAGACAGTTCGCACTTCTCTATAAAATTAATGTTTCGCGAGTGTTTATTACGAAAGTTTTGTTTTGATTGCTGGGAAAGGACGTCAATTAATGGCTGAGTTTGAATTCAGATTTTTAGTTTGATAAGTCTGCTAACCACACTTAAAAAGTACCTAGGTGAAGCTTGGTTTGGTTAACTCTTTGTCTAATTACCGTAGATTTTCACCTCACTTTTCCGATCATTGTATATGAGGAGTTGGCGTCCGTCTTTCTTACAAGCATAATGTCTTTGTTATTTTCTTAAGTGGTTTTAAGTATTCACTTTCCACGTCCGACATTGAGAGTCAACCGACCGTGTAGTGGGGCGGGCAAAGATACTCTATCTCAGGGTCGCAACAGTGTATGTTCAGTTTAAAGTGTTTTTCAAAACGCCGACTATTCAAAGCCCTCTTGTTTGTAATGTCTTTTTCTCTATGAGTCTCTAATCTATCCAGATTTATAGTAGCCTAAATAGCATCGCTCGGTATTTCGGTAATGCCACACTCCCGAAACACACCATTTATCTTGCACAAATGGGTAAAAATGTAAAGAATGTTGTATGCGGGGACAACCTGTTACTACCTCTGATGGCTTCTTGATGTTTTTATGATGTCCTGTCCACGACAACGGAGCCGAATATTTTGGAACATAACATAGTTTTTTATTACTTTGCTACGCGCCGCATTGAAGGGGTTGAGTAGTCGATGTAAAACATCTCGAACATAAACTATAAAGAAAATGTATGGGTTTTTCTTTTTATTTGTCCCGAATGATTGAAATAAATCAAGTGTCTTTTGGCAAAGATAAAGATTGTGGAGGCTAAACTTTTAGATAGCTTTCCAACTTTTTGGTAGCCAATAAACGGACTAAAAGGCTAATATTTGTACAGCTTGACCAGAATTCTTAATTCGTACTGCACTTAGATTTGGGCTAACCTGCAGAAAGAGATTTTAGTCTGATTCAAGAGAACTTACCACATTTTCAAAACGGCTTCAGTTTATTAAATTCGTAATTAAAATGAAAACTAGCGCATTTCATTCTCTTTGCTAGTTTTTTATGGACGTGGAACTAATGGAATATGGACTGTTGAATTTTTTTTTTTTTTAACTTTGCCCCACACTAGGAATTTCTCCTGTATCGTGAGTGCGTTTACAAACATTTAAACTCACACAAACTGCCAGACCCGGAACAACTACTTGTATGTTGCCATACAAATATTTATATAACATAATCATTGCATTATTGCAATATGTTCTCTATTATTAGGTATTAAAGTTGTTTTTTTATAAAATCAAAGCTTCGAAACCATGGCTCGGTGTGGACAGTGAGAAGTATTAGTAAGATTTATAATTGTTATCTAGCAACGAAGTAGGCGAGGCAGACTTATTGCGGGGTCGCGTGCGAGCACTTAATATATTACTATGCCTTAGCCAAAACGTCTCTGTTTGCCACTATACCGCTTTGTTTACTAACAAATAAAAGCTTTTTAATTTCTTAGGCGAATGTTCATGTTAGGAATTGGAGTCTTCTTGGAATCTAAAAAATAATTAATTAAACTCCTCGCATTAAGACCTGTATCTCAACAGTGGGAACGTTATGGTACTCGTATATAGGTTGATTATGGTTTTGCTTTGAAAGTTACAGTTATTAGACGGGACGATTAGCGTAGTGCTTGGACTTCTGAGCTATGTGTGGTGGGTTCGATACATTGACTATTCAGAAGCTGTTTATTCGATGGTTCGATAGCACTGTATGGTATGCACTCTGTGCATGTTTGACTACCCCGTTGGTCTAGTGGTCGCAAGCGCGACGCGCGACTGTTGAGCGTGGGATCCTGGATTCGATTCGCGGGTCGGGCAAAGTGTTTTTAGATTTTTCCATTGGGAATTTTTAGTAACAGCCCTGAGTTAAGAAGTTGGCGGTGTGATACCCCTGTGCATCGGAAAGCATGTTAAGCCGTTGGCTCTGCGCCTGACCTCTCTCCGGTCGTGTCGGTTGGCCGTCCCATCGGACAATGGGAGTAAGGGAAGAGAGAGTGCATCTGTGTCTGCGCATACACTTGTGCAGTATAATATCTCCCGCGCCAATGGTTGATCTCCACTGAGATTGGTGGCCATGGCCGAAATTTGGTCTGGAGGACTTTATTTTATTTATTTATTTCATGTACAGGCTTATTATAAACAATCACACATGATGTAGCCACCTACATGATGTTTGATTGGTTCTGCACATGCTATTTGTGTCCGACGAACATATTATTTAAAAAAAAATGCTTTAAAACAACCATCTTTGTATAAAATATAATAAAGAAAACATCTACCCAACATGAGCGTATAATGTTAAAGATGATAATATAACTTGAATATTCATGAGCCTATCCGTGTGTTCAATGGTTTCTTGTGACATAAACGACGTGATTATTTATTCAGGCATGCGACAGAAATTTACTCGCCCTGTCAGGGTGATACATGCAAGAAGACCCATGTCAAATTTAGCAGTCAGGTGCAATATTACAAGCATTTTATTTTTATGTCACAATTTTTTGGACGTGTCTCGCGATATTTTCTAGAATTTTTCATTACATTGTGTGTATGTATATCGGTTTGCTAAATTGAATTATGTTTGTTTTGATTAAATAAAGTAAGTTTTTGTTATAAAAGTTCAACTGTTACAAAAGACAAAGTTAAAGTCAAAGCTTTTATTTCAAATAGGCACATTAAAGGCACTTACAAACACAAACAGACAAACGATTAACAAAGATTTTTTTTTATTTTATTTACATTTTTTTTTTCACATAAAACTCACGCTTTATTCCCTACTTTTTTTTCTTTTTTTTAAGAAACAGAAAACCTGAAATCTATGAGTTTTCAGCTACCACAGTAGTACCCAGATTACATTCGAGTCGCACGTACAAAACTTTATCAAGCAGTGGGATTCTGCAACTATATTGCCTTCCGTCTTTTTTTTTCATTTAAAAATGCCTGGTGAAAAGTTAATTAAACCCGTAGACGGGTCAGTCCCTGAGAGGTTTAATTTATTGCATTGGTCGTATTCTTTGCCACGCCGCTGTACCATGCAGAAAAAGTTATCGAAATGGTTAATCTGTCACTCGCAATGAAAAAAAATCTTCGATACAATTTTATTCGATGCAATCAAAGTCTCGTGTGGTTTATTTGAATAAATTGAAACTGTTTTTGATTGTGTGCTTTTGTTTTTTTAAACGAAGTTCTTTAACGCGGCTTGCGGTAGGAGTGAAAAAGTAGAAATCGTCACGTAACAACTTTATAGTTTTCATGATTTTCGAGGGTGGTGAAGCCAATAGTGAGGTCGCGTAAGGAACTTCGTTTTTGACGGGAGTCCTTCGACCTCACAAGTTTTTTTCTTACTTCTATCAAGACCTACTCGTATGTTGATTAAGGGAAGTTATAAAAAGATAATCGGAAGAAAAACATTGTTTGTCGTGTTATGCTGCCATTTCGGAGAGGTGCCTGTGCCCATTTGTCCAACAGTGATCTGCAATAGGTTCACTAAGAGGTTACTCGGTCTTTGCAAATATATTTACTTTAAGGCAAAATCTACAGAGAACAACATAAAACTTGTCGAGATTCTGTAAAAGTGTTGGCCGACAGTAGCAAGATAAGTAGACGCCCTCGAAAGGATCTCAAGAAGGTACTGGATGAGATGGCTTTTTTTCTCACTGTACGAACTTTGTCATTTTTTACCTGCCTAACGACAACACGTAGACGGGAGCTAATTTGTATTAAAATGAATAGTTTATTCACACGGATCACATTTGGTCGTCAAAATCAACCGTGTGTGCGATACTGACTACATCAAGGCCACGTCAGCGTCGCAGCGAGACCTCGCACTAGAGGCCGGCCACATCGCAAACGCAACGTTGCGTCGACGCAACGACACTGTCACAGCCGGATTCGATCTGTGTGTCTGCACACACTAGCAACGACATAACCACGTCGAAGTTTTGTAGTTACCACAACGCAACTACAAGAAGCTGCAGCAATACTATATTCACTGCTTGCCCACACTTTATCGCTGATGTGGTATAGTTGTGGTACGTGTGTGCGGGCCCTTACAGGACAAAAGGGGCGACGTGGGTTTCTAGCGATGTGGATTGGTCAACATAGTTTAGCTTACTTTAGAAAATAAGTACCTATCATCTCTTTATTTTGTTTTAGACAGCAGCACCAGTCCGCAGAATTTTTCACTTGAAGTTTACTCAAATCACTAACAGTAGTATACCTACCTGTTAGTGATTTGAGTAAACTTCAAGTAAAAAATTTACAATACTTACTTTTATTACTTACCTAAATGCTTTAGGTATGTAAACTAAATTTCCGCTTCATTGTGCTCCGTGCAAGTTATCAAATTTGAAAAAGGGTTTTATTGTCAATGAGAGCTATAAATATTTCCTTTATTGATATTTCTCTTCTAACATTAGTTTTTTGTCATACCCTTTCTAGCAGCTCTATATCCTCGCTAAGCGAAATCGAGGCGTCCGAAACGTTCGGGGCGCGGCGGGCGCAGTTAATTTCACGGAGTATTTGTTTGCTGTGCAAAACACCACTTACGGCCATCCAAGAGCTCACTGTATTAGGGGCTAGTCGCCATAGGGACTAGACCTTTCTGCAGGATACAACATAAAACGTATACTCATAGGAAATGTGCTGTAAAAGTTTCGGGAGATAAATTATCTTGAATACGTCGGAGTTCTTACAACGGTTTCTATCGCAAGTTTTATAAACCCACATTAATGATGGTGAACGTCTATTTACTCTCCGCTTAGTCTGTAAACTGTTTAAATTCTCACTTCCCCATAATGAAGGCGAATAAACTTTTTTAACCCTCGTTTGCTCCTGTAATCAATTAAAAGAATCTCACGTAAAAAGCTCAGCATTTCCTTGCATAAAATAAATAGTTGGAACGTAAATCCGCAATTGGATATCGTCTGCATTTTCAGCTCGCTCCAGTCTTAAATCAAAGCTGTAGCAACACTAGCCTATTACTATCGCCGTTTAAATTTATGTGTTACCTATCGAAGCCGAACACCTTTGAAAATTATATTTGGAATGTAGCTGCAGTGCGGTAGGGGTTAAAGGAAATAGCGTCATTAGCTTTTCTCGTATTTCTTGCGGGCAGACGTTTACGTTCACCTTGTAAGAGTTGCTCGCCAGTTCACTGTTCTAGGGTTCGGTTTGTAAGCAACGTGGTCGTGGAGGGATTTTTTGGGATATTTTCTGTCATCAACTGTGTAAAAGGTAGGTACAGCGTTTCAGTGCACAGTACACATAAAGGGCTACCTACAGTTGTAATTACTAAGAAAGCTAAGCGAAGTGGCTATAGCAAGCTACGTACGAAAGGCAAAGTATCTGTATCACGTATTTTGTTGCTTTGTATTTTGCTGCAAGTGCTTACTTATTCTATGTTCTTGCAGTGCTACATTTTTATGATATCGACATTTTAAGCAGTAGATTCCTTCTTTTATATCCCAAAGCACCTGCAATGAAAACCTGTGAACGTTTTCGGATATCCAAACATCATGAAAATAAGATTAACAAAATATATTCTTCGAATGTTTTGACATTAAAAATAACGACAGTCTATGCGCATTTTTTATTTATTTCCCCGACCAGTGCGAAGTTTGCTCGAACTGAAATTCAATTACTATTTCTACTTGATGTATGTTATTCAATTTCGAAGAGTTTATTGTCGACAAAGTGAAAAGCCGCAGTAAGTATCCCAAGTTTCTTAACTTCCACAAGTCGTGACACTTTTTACCAGAATTTACGATACAGGCTGAAGCTAATATACACGTACAATGTAGAGAAATAACTATATATTCTCCCTTAGTAGGGTGGATTCTTTAAAAGTGGTTAAACAGGGGTGGAATCTAGTATTTCGTTTAAAATCGCTCCCTGAAGGTCGACCAACGGCTGATGCGCGCGCTTTGTTGCAAAGGAGACAAAGCCAAGGAAACATTTCCTTAAGATAAGAAAATAAAACGGTGCACTAGGCAAACGTTCAGAAAGAAAATGTTATTGAAATAATCCGGGGATTCAAAAATGCTGCGTTACATACCCTTTGTGTAATAGTTTATTTTTATGAAAGTCAGTAAAGAAATTGTGTTAGGTTTTTGGCGGGAATAATTTTGACAGCCAGATAAAAGAGGAATTCGGTTGCGAATGTTACGTGGTACCTATTATAACAAAAAGACTGATATATTAATAACATCGTTTCGTAACGACGGAAGTTTTTCGATTTCTTCAGACATCGTTATAATAATTAGGTACCTAATTTCATAATTAGGTTTATTATATTATACTCAAGTCTGTTTGTTCCGCTATTCGGTGGCTTGTTTTTGTAAATCATACCGAGTACCTAAAGCATTGACTTGACGACAATAGGCTAATTATGACGGTAATGAAGCATTCTCATTAATTGTTTAAAAACACCTCCGCAGTCTTCAAAATGACACTATATTAAGATACTACTATATTTTATACCTACTTCGCCATTTTTGTTACCTTTTGTTATAATATTCAAAAATTTTATCCCTGAAAAAAATAAACCAACATAAACAAAACCACTCAAACAAAATCCTCCTCACTTTTACCAGTCACACGCCATACGCGTATAACACAATCGCAATTTGATACAAACGTTAAGCCTAAAGGAGTTCAACGGAGCCCGGCGGAGCCCGCGTTCGTCTTCCTGAGTTCCGGAGTACAGATAAACCGCTTCCCCTTCCTGCCCCTTTACCTAACATGGTGTAACGGACACACTACAAAAGACGGCCAGTAAAATACACGTCTAATGTGCCAGGCTTCACCTTCGTATTATCATAGTATAGTATGGATGATGTTTGGAGGATTTCGTTGTAGTTTTGACCATGTTTGGATTTTAAACGAACATAGATTTTTTTATATGACTGATAGTATCTCTATTACATGTTTGAGTTATGGATGCACTTTTTTCGTTTTGCAGCTTTCAGCGTGCGCCAGTGTAGATATTGTAAATACGGTTTGAATTTTGGAAATACAGGAAAAACGTCGCTTTTCGACTATTTTTGTACCTGTGGCTAAAGCAAACAAGACCCAAACCTTGAACACTCAAATTGGCAATCTGATTCCCATAAAAATGAATTTATTCCACACCTAAAACTGACGTTTTCCACAAATTCCAATCCGCACAAATTCCCCAATTGATTTCGGTTTACAGATCTGTTTGACATCCGGCAAACGAATGTACGAGAAAAAAAAACAACAAAAATTTGTTAGACTGGCCTGAATCCGAATACCAGTCCACGCGCCCGCACGTAATTTAATCTTGTATCACTTTGACGAGGCCTTGTGTAAAAATTCATCACCGCACGGGCTCTGTGACGGATTAAAAGTAAACACTAGTCATTACTAACGGATCTCCCTTTGCTTTTCATATCTGCCTGTAGCTTACGCTATGAGTTTTTCTGTAAAATCTAAACTCTGCAGTATCTATCAGTTTTTATTATTCACTCCTTCTAGTACATATTTTAGGATATCTCAAAACCTCTGTAGGTATGTGGGTTTTAAAGTTTGGTCGGTACTGTTTTCATCTTACTTCCATTATTACTTTGACCTTATATATATATATTATATGTTTATATCAGTTGCCCTGTCAATTCATTTAATAAACCCTCGAATATAGACTTAAACAAACCTCAAATAACATCATCACTGCTCAAACTGCTCGTACAAAACCGAGCTTAATTACTGCCTACCCTCTTCATTATTAGAGCAATGAGTTAAAGCGTCGAACTCGAAGCAATAACTAAAACTAAACACGTTTGTAACAAGTTGTTTGTTGTGTTATCAGCATCGTGCCAAGCGTTCCCGCTCGCACACTCGCCGCAAACTTACGCTCGCTCCTAATGAAAACTTTGTCTGAGGTGAACGCGAACTGCCGAATTTTATACCGATGTTATTACATATATATTTAATTATGGTGAGGTTAACCTTCAGCTGAGATGTTTGTTAAAGGGTGGCTTTATTATAGCATCAAACTTTGGAGTAAGAATAGATGAGACGTAGGTACAGTCAACTGAAGAAACTCACGCAATAACATTGACTACATATTTTCTGCGTAGTACTTAAGTATCAACATCTGCCTAGCCTTTTCTCAATTGACTTCCACAACCCAGTAACTGGGTAATACGATATCCATGGTAAGACTATTTGTCAGACTTTCGGGCTTCTGAAGACCCGTAAACATTGCCAAATATCCACGAATGACAGCCTTGACCAACGAATTAACGTGCTTTCCGAGACACGGAGGGGTCTTGAGTTGGTGGTGACCAACCACGGAAAGCGTAGCTCAATTGATCGATCGACCTGTGTGGCTGTTATTACTAAGCCACAAGCCCCTCTTTCTGCGTAGTGTTATGATGCTTAATTTCCCTGGATGCCAATCGTTGGCTTTACATTATATTGTAGTGACATTTTTTTTGTGACGCAACCTAACATTTATCTTTTAATATTATTGGTTTCGGTTAACCACGAAACCAGACGACACTGACCGACCGACGAAGAGACACGTGGGGCAGACACGTGTCTGTTGTGACCTCGACACTTCGTGAGACATTAACAAAGTTACAAGTACTTCGTATCCTGTAGGTAATCAAAGGTTTTGATACATCCGTGGACAAATCTACAGTGCTGAAATCGAAGGGGTCAGTCCCGCATTCTAATTTCGGTCTCAATCTGTCAAAAAAACCTCTCATTTTGCTACATATTTGACAAGTTTGTGACTTCGATTGTCGCTAAGATGAGATTGCGACTTCAATTTGCTCATTTGTTTCTCTAGTAAGATTACCAATGACGTCATCAGGAGGCATTAAAAAATAAACAAAAGAAATCATCGTGGAAACGTGTGTCTGTAAAGTAAATCAGCTGAAACAAATGTAAGGCATCAGTCAGTTAGGTGCGGCAGCTCAGCCTTGCCGCGTGCGCCCGTTTGTGGTCGGAGCCTACTGCGATAAATCTCTGCGCCACCTTGAGAACCCTCGCCGATCGCTTGTACTAACTACCTAAGTATAACTTATTAAGTTAACTGTAAGTATCTTGATTGGAACTACAACTACATGTTGCATTTATAAGCGAAGATGTAGGTACGTCGTGATACATATTTTAATTGATTGGATATTGTCCCGCTTACCTATAAGCGTTGCTTATAAGTTAAATGTAATCATACAATGCGTGGTATTGGGACCGTGTGGTGGATTTATAGCCCATTCTCACAGAAGAGAGGCCTGTGTCCCAGCGGTGGAAACATTAACGCCTGATTATGCTACAAACACTGTAAATTTTTTGACATTTAATCTTGTCATAATTATGTATAAAAGTGTATGTGCAACACAATCATAAATGAAAAAGGTTAGTTATTTCTATTGAAAATGATTGTTGCTAAAACTTTTTAATTGCTTAGGTTCGTCAGTCAACATTAGAATTATAATAAAGTTTACTCCATACCAAGCATTACAGACAACTAATACCATTACTAAACACCAAGATCTATACGATAGAACACATAGCAAACCCGCGTTCGACGCAAAAGCATTCGCTTTGATCTAGCGCAAAACGGACAAATGAATATGAAACCTGAAAATTACGGTGCAATATATCCCTGGTGTGGGCTACATTTATTTGTAGGTGAATGTGCACATTAATCATAGCGAGCACTGGCGTCAGTGTTGCGAGTGCATGTGCATTGAGAGCCGACCCCACGCTACCGCAAACAACTGCTCCGGACTTTTAATCTCACCTGAGCACCGAACGGCCACCGCCGCGGTTACGTCCGTGATCACACGCCTCCCCGACTTCCCCTTGTAACGTTTATACTGCACTTACATTAAGAAAAAAACAGCAATTATGGTAGATGCTTTTCATTAAAGTCTATATAATTAAATTATGTAATCGCAAGTATAAATTTCCTCTTAATGGGCAGTTTAATAAACGATTCTATATTTCTTGTTTGCAAAGCTTGCTCGACAGATTATCTGTTTTCTGCAAGACTTTTGAATTTTATGGGCGTCCTGCGGTCGCTTGAACAAGCGTCTTTTCTCGCCTGTCTGGATAAAGTGTCGATGGTAGACTCTAGCAATAACATTGTAAAGCGTGGCTTTGGAATAATTGTAAAGCTTGGGACAATAACATTTCAAATGCATAAAAGAGAAAACATGAAATCGACTTCTGGTTCGCATTCGATTAAGATTTTTATCTTCTGCACTACTACTAACAGTACAGCACAGTACTGCTTTCATTTTGACAGTTCAACAACATTCATTGCCTTATATGTATACGTGGTTGAGCGGACAAATTATTCGAACATATGAAGCAATGGATTAGCAATATCCTTCAAAATGATTTAGATTGTGATTGATAGTGTGTTACGCTATCAGGGTGGTCTTGAGAAGCTGTCATCAAATTTTCTAGGAATTGTGAAATGTGGTTTATAATCAGGACCGAGCCATCTTTAGCAAGAAGGCCCATTGATTTCATTCTGGTTAATATTCAATACCTATACTTACTTTCTCCCCTTGCTCTGTGTAAACAAAGCACAATATTGTTAAATGTCTTGATCCCTGCGTGACCAAACAGATTGAAGCAGCAGATAACAGTAACTAGACATTTCCTATTTCCTCTTCGATTACATTTGTGGTCGGGCCGCACTTGGAGCCTCGTTTGTTTCCAACGAACACAGTCACTGTACGCTGCTGAGAAATCTACTAATCCATATTCATTCGTGGAACAATAACAATTTATTAATACGCTTGTTTGGAATTCTTGTAGAATTGTGAGGATGAGTAAATATCATGAACTAGAAGCATTTCTTTAATAAAAAAAATTTGGTTTTAACTTGTATACAGAATACATTTTTAACCAGTGCGCAAACTGGAATCATGAATTCAGTACATGATTTTGAATACACACATGCGTTGAAATTGAAGACCAGTTATTAAAAAAAAAATTTGCTCTGCCATACATTTTGATCGCGGTGGTAAAAAAAATTCTTGGCACTGCACATTATAAGTGTTACCATACCAAGATTTCGTATGCAGATCTGATGAAACAGTACAATATATTAAGCTTGGAGCACAGGCGTACACTGCTGATGGTTATGATGCTGTTTGGCATATGCAACAATAGGTTTAACTGTATGGAACTTTCAAATAAATTATGTTATTCAGTTCCTAGAACTGTTAGTCGGCGGGAAGTGCGAGCAACCCGCTTGTTCTACACAGAGGAGTGTATAACAAATGCTGGGGAGAGAGCTCCTCTCCGCCGATTATTAGAAACGTACAACTCACATTTTATAAATTTAGATATGTTCGCTCTTAATCAGAACAAATTTAGAAAAATGGCTATTGATTTACTTTCTGGTCATCCTTAACGATGACTGCTTCTTGCTGACGTTATGGCGTGATCTGATTGGTGACTACAGATTTAATCTGGACGGGGAGCGCTGTCTTGAGTTGGTTTGTGTGACTTTTCAGGATTATTTTTATTTTCTCACTGTCCCTTTCTGTATACCTCCGTTTCCTTATTTCTTTTAAAATCGATATGATTCCGTGGACAATAGTGTGGGTTGTGCTTTTGTTTACTATTATACCTTAGCTAACTATTAATGTTGTAACGCATAATTGTTTAATGTCCCAAATAAATAAAATAAAATTGCACTTTTCTATGAAACAGTTGTTTTTTTTTTTTTTTTTGATAACCGACTAAATATTTCTACGCTTGGGGGTCTACTAGAATCATGTACTGAATTCATGGTTACAGTTTGCGCACTAATACAAAATTTATCCTGTATACCTGTCGTTTAAAGCGGTCATGGAAATGCTTTCTCTTTTTGAATAAAACTATTTAATCGAGGTCCTATGATTTAAAAAATATATATTGCGCTAAAATAAGCGCTTAAACAACAATACCCAAATGACGGAGTATTTAAACAGTGAACACATAAAACTAACTTTTACACGAAATATCCATAGAGTTGAAAATTTAAATATATATCGTATTGAAATGGATATTGCAGGAGCGCGCGCCGTAAAGTGCGCCAATGGGACATATGGCACTCACTAATCATACTTTGCTTTCTGTTTTATTTCGTATTTCCATTACCGTATTTCAAAAGGTATTGACATATGAGGCACTTTTACGAGTTTTACCTCCTCACTCCTCCATAAATTTAATGCTACCTTGTTCGTGGCCTTAGTTTTCCAGCTTTGTTTTGTAAATACATATAAAATTGAACATTACAGGCGTATTGTATTTAGCAAGTGAAAATATATTCCCGTTGCCACGGTTGCCAGGAAGAAATATGATAAATAAAAAACCTTTTGTTTTTGTGAAAAGAACTGTGACTGCGTGTCGATGGGAAACAACACTCTAATAAATTAAAATAAATGTGTCCTGGAAACTTTTTGTTCTCCCTTTAGTTATTTTTAATTAAAACCTGTGCATTGTAAAATTTTTCAAATTACTATAATTGGTAAGAGGCCAACGAGAGAATGCGTTCTTGACACTTGCCAGTTTCATACACACGAATACGTGTTTTGTGAATTTGATCTTTATTAGCTACTATGTAGAATTGTCGCACTGACAGGTGTCAGAAACGCATTCTCTCTACGGCCGGACTGTAGTACGTTGTATTTACATGATGCAGACTTATTACGTTACTTTAAAAAAATGCACATACTACTAAAACTCAAAAGAAAAAGTGAAGAAGGTGGAGAAATGGACGCCTAATCACAACCCTTGAATTACGACGAAAAAAGTAAGGTTATTAAGTTGATTTTAAACCGACTAAGTTCCAAATGTAATTTCACCTCGTAATGATCGGAACTATTGAAGTTCACGCGAATATAATTGCCCTTTTGAACTTGAACTAGTTCCGCGAAGTTATGTCACCAATTTGGTAGTAATTTGCAGAGTCCGCTGGTTTGACCGATAACAACATTATAATTCTCCCCAACACCAACAACCAGTTGGAAATGTTACTTTAATCACTTCATACGACCCCCTAAATTATACGTATTGGTCTATTTAGAACTAGCCGTGTTCGTTACTGACATGATTTACAGGCTAAATTTTCATATTTATATCTTTGCTGTTGTCGTACCTACATGAAATACTGTTGTTTTGATTTAGAATCCTACTAATATCCCAGTAATATTATAATTGTGAAAGTTTCTTACTAAATAATACAAAAACGGCCAAAGGGATTTCGATGAAACTTGGCACACATACACCGTTAAATTTTGATCGTTTTAATCCTTAAAAGGGGTCATTGTACTCATCATTATGAATAACTTTTACTATGGGACCGACCTTGAAATCGTGAAAAAAAATTCAGTTGATCCATAGATTTATGTTTGCATAACTCGACATAATGTATGGTTCAACAGATTTTTTTTCACAATTTCGGGTTGGTCCCGTAGTAAAAGTTGTTCATAAAACGTAGTAAAAATTAAAAACATCAAAATTTAACGGTGTATAGTATACTAGCTTCTACCAGCGACTTTCGTCCAACTCCCGAATCAATTCAAATGTAAAATTCTTTCAGTAGTAAAGGATCGATATTATTATTTAATGTATGGTCTGCAGGCATTTGATCCGATCATTTTTTGTGCCTGCACAACTCGTTAGTAAATTAATACCCGAACATTCACCATAACAAATGAAAAAAACATGGGAAACGGTATCCTTATGAAAAGAGAAAAAATGTAACTTACAACGAAAACCTTTTTCATATTGGGAAATATTGCTTATTTTTTGGCATCAAGCACCATTCAAGCGATAAAAGAAAACAAACGATTGTTTTAATTACAGTTGAAAGATTTCACGTATTTATCTATACCTACATTTATGTGGAAAGACAGTTTACATCGAAAAGCTTTATCTCTAAATGTGTGTTGGTTTAATCGTGTGTAAAGTGCTATAAAAGTGCAATGGGCTTTCCTCGCTAAACGCGTCCACGTTTTTCCTCTAAGCGACGAAAGCAAAGTTTTTCACAGCTTGGATTGCATTTTTATCTATATCTTACTAAGTGCGTGTAAAAGATTAAATACTTTGCTATAAGGTGCTGTGTATGGTGTAGAAGGAGCTCATGGCTAAGTAACAACAACCGCACGGTTAGATCGATCAGGTTAAGCTACGCTTGTCGCGGTCGGTCCGTGGATGGGTGACCATCTTTACATACCGAGACCCCTCCATGCCTCGGAAAGAACGTTAAGCCGTTGGTTCCAGGTGTCGTTCTTGGATCTTTGACAGTCGTTATGTGTCGTCATAAGCCCGAACTTCTGACAACCAATCTTGCCAAGGAGTATCTTGTTACCCAGTTACTGGGTTATGGAGGTCAGATAAGCAGTCGCTCCATGTAAAATCCTGGTATTATGCCGCATCCGGTTAGACTGGAAGCCGACCCCAACATATGTAGTTGGGAAAAGGCAGATTGATTGAAAAACTTTGCTATAAAGTTTATGCCATTTCTTTTAAGTTTTTTTAACCGATAAAAAAAAATGGAGGAGGTTCTCAAGTAGTTTTTTATGTATGACCACGCATAACTTTTTACAGTGTAGTCCAATTTTGATAATTATTTTTTTATTGGAAAGGGTATGCCCCATAGTTGGTCCCATGTAAATTTGAAAAAAAAAACTCCAACCATAAGGGTGGGAAAATAGGGGTGATTTATTGTTCACTCACAGAATTTGAATGCTGAGTTGTGTATTATTACTCTACTCAGTGCCACATATGCCTGCCCTTTGAAAAATTCTTAAGACGGAGCTCGCGTCAGGACACGTGACCTGATCGAAAATTCGTAAGACGGAGGGAGAGTAGAAATGAATATTGCATTTTACCACATAAATGATAGTACTTTTATACTGATAATTAAAGCAATTCGTGCAAAATTATTCCCTAACTATTCCAAAATATCAAAAATGCACAACGTTAATATTCAAGTTTTCACTTCTGCCGGCACTCCCGGAGTGCAACCCGTTGATTTTTTTTTATTTAAGTTGTACCTATAAGTATTATAATATCATGTGAGTCAATATATGAAGCATTTTGACATCAACATAAACAGAGCATAAGCATTCAAGCATACAATTCGTTAGTAATGCACAAAGGAGCATTGACACAAATTACACAAGCACATCAATGGGTAAACACTGAATAGAAATTAATTTGTCCGTATTAGCTGCGGTGGGTCGGGTAGTTTGCCAAAAGGCAACCAATGTAAACAAGGTATAACCTAATGTAATAAATAATGTATGGAGGCCAAACATGGAAGTTATCCATGCCATGCCGAGAGGGATCGGGCTAAATTTTCATGATCTTGCGGTTTGTGATACGTGCTTGTTAATATTAGTTTATCAACCCTCTCGCCACATTGTGTACAAGATTTACAGATAGGTACCTACTTGAGACTATTACTCAAGTGTTTTGCTTATCTGACCTGTGCGAGGTGGGAATTACGTAAATGCTGCGGCCTGTACACAAGTTTGAAGGTAAGATATAACCTTACTTAGATATTCAAACCAATATACTTAATCCTCCCTACAATCTGGAGTAGAGTTTTCGTATAACATATTGGAAAACTGCAACGGTTTATGAACAAGTTCGTTTACGTTCGGCATGAGATTTGCTCAGACCCCAAGTACACCCAACTTATACGAATCTGTATAAGAAGTAATAATCATTGGGGCGTGCACACGTGTTTCGCAGAGAATGCTTCGAATACTACACTGCCGTCGGGTAGCAGGATGATATTGTGTATGCTGCCCCGCGAAACAATATTGAGAACAGAAACATGAATACATATTCAAAACAGAAAATAAAACGGATTCTGTATGATTAAAAATATAACATTTCGTTGTTAGGTAGGTACCTATACCATATTGTGTAAGTTGTACAGTGTCAAATGGGTTGTGAACAGTTTTGTTTGATTCAAGAATATAAGTGACCAGAGGGCTGGCCTATTTTTTCCCAAAGAATCAGTATTGCCATACAACGTGGCAATGCTGCCAGCCTTTTGGGCAGTGTTTGTATTGATAATGATGCGGACGAATTTTTTGATGCCCTTTGATGATTACCCCTCCTTTTTATATGCTTGCACATAAATTATTATTATTATTTTAAGACTTAGTTAGTATGTATTGGTCAAATATTTGCAAGCTAAATAAAAACTGTTAAATAAAAGTTATACAAATGTTTAGATGCTTGATGCAATATTATCGAAACCTACCATTAGGGGTCGTAAAAAAATGGAAAATCACACCTTGCGTTAGGGATCATAATTAAAAAGTTGGCGAAGTGGCGATAATATTTCAGAGGGGCAGACGGGTCGCCATTTCAAACAATATGGTAGCAAACACGGCGAGGGAGGGGGGCTTCACGTCGCGTCTGCGGTGACCTCTCATTAACTGTGACTGAACGCTCGTTGTCACGTCGCGGCCCGGGCCCGGCAATTTGTTCGCCCTTAACGAATTCGCCAAAGTTATGTTTTTCATAAAATTAATTTTATTTTCCCTCATTGTGTTATGAATGTTACCATGTAAATGAGAGCCGAGAGTTAGGACGATATTTTATTGCGGGCAATTTCATGAATGTTTACATGGGGAATGTGAATGCAGTTTGTAGCGTGCTTGTAAAATATTCGTGGGGAAACAAAGTTAATTGCTGGGGTTAAAATAAAATGGTTGCTGTATGAACATGACATTAAAATTAATGACAGATGTCTATCTAATGTTCTGAATAACTAACGCGGTTTTACCATTATTATAGGGTAATATTGCCTATTGCTAAGTATTGAATTACAGCTAGATCCCAGGCTAACCCAGCGTGGCGCGTGAGACGCAATATTGTTCCTACAGTGTCGACGGATATTTCCGCTTGATGCATTTTTGATGTTTTTCTGATGTGGGTCTATCGGCCTCTGCTATCTAAATGTGATGAATATTCAACGTTGGTTTATGAGAGATACGATCTTAGATACAGTTGCTTTATATTATGTTTTTTTTTAAATGGCAAGTCAGACTCAAATGTAAATTAACTATAGGTACTCGAACTTACTTTCTAGAATTTAAATTTTAAAACTGACCTTATGTAGCAATGTTTTTATTAGGTACTAGCTTTTGCCTGCGACTTCGTCCGCGTGAAGCAACTTTCTTAATTTTTTTTTTCCCGTAAGAACCTTCTACAAAGTATTAGAAAACTTAAAAAAAAAAGATGGATGAAATCGGTAAAGTCGTTCTAGATCAAGTTATGACGTGACCAAGGGAAATAGGGATTCATTTTTATTTCATACTAGCTGTTGCCCGCGACTTCGTCTGCGATCCAAGATGAAAAGTAGCCTGTCTTCTCCAGATCATGGTCTACCCATGTGTCAAATTTCATCTAAATCCGTTCTGCAGTTTTAGCGTAAAAGCGTAATTCTTAAATTTTCTAATTTTCTGAGCATCTTTCTTAATTTATTTTCCCGTAAGAACCTTCTACAAAGTATTGGAAAACTTTTAAAAAAAGATGGACGAAATCGGTAAAGTCGTTCTCAAGTTATGGCGTGACAGAGATCCTCACGCCTCAGCCGCCGAGGGAGACGCTCCGGGCGTCGGGAGCCGCGTGACGACTCCCGGCCACCGTAGGCGCGGGCCTGCGGGCCGAGAGCAATGGGTAGCTCTCCGTCCGATCAGGACCAGGCCCGTGCCGGACGGCGCGTATGTGTCCCACGTGCGCCTCAAAGAGATGTCAGCATAGTTGACTGGGGCCCGACAGGGCCGAAGCCTGCCGGGGTAGCGGGATCGTCCGAAAGGGTTACCGCTGCCCTGGTACATAAAGGGCTAAGGAAGGAACACGGGTGGGTTTTAGTCAGTAAGAGTCTGACACTCCCTTCTGCTCCACCCAGAGCGGGAGGGGTCATTTGATGATTTCCCATCCTCAAAAAAAAAAAAAAAAGTTATGGCGTGACCAAGGGAAATAGGGATTAATTTTTATATATATAGATTCACAAAAGGTAATAAAGTACCAATGATAGGTAATATTATTGACAAACCTACCTACATTATTTTTTGTTTTGCTTAGAAAGTTATCAGTATTTTGTTTTTTTTTTTAATGCAAGATATCTACTTCTTTCCGTGGCTAACTGGGAACATGTGATAGATAAAACTCGATTATCCTGATAACATGGATTTCTGCGGCAGGTCAGGCAATTCCTGCGGCAAGACCAATAAACATCTTTTTTCAAGGTCATTGGTAAGTAAGTATGCGAAAAAATATTAACAACTAATGCAATCACTTATTTTGTGTAACTAACAGACATAGAATTAATTTCTATGACATGTATTAAATTAGCGCCTGAAAATGGCCATCGTTTTCATAAATGAAGCAGACACAATTGGCACCAATTGTATATTAACTATTGGGCTTTGGATTATGGACTTTATATCCGGATTTTTTGCGATATGGGTATTCTTAAATGACACATGACATATAGTTTAGAACGGAAGGCCAATTTCTCGTAATTAAAACCGTTCAAAATCTAGTGGAAACCTAATCTCAGCGATAATCAATGTTAAAAACTTGTCAAAAATGCAGGGATTTTAGAGGTATTTTTGACAAATTGAGACTCAGGTCAGACTGTGAACGCTCTTAAAATTACGAGAATTGTCCCTCTGAGTACTGAAAGAAAATAGAGAGAGAAGGATATCCATACTTTTTCCCGTAGTTCACAGAGACACGGTATCCCAGAGAGCCCATCAAATAAAAGAACCTTCTGTGCATAGATAAAGGACGTTCGTCTGTCTTCGACTAAATTGAATTTTGTAACGATAAATTCAGCACCAAATAAATATTAATGTGTCGTGAAGAGATCAGGATTATGTTGATTTTCTTGGAGGATGAGTGGGGTTACGATAATATCTACATGTTGAGACTAAATGTAAATGTAGTTTGTTGAATATTTGATATCTATAAGTATTATGTTTTGTGAGCTTGTTTTTTGTAAATGTTGAATAGTTTCATGTAGCTAATAAAGATACAATAAGGAAGAAAATCAAAATAAGGGCAAATAGAACTGTTATAGAGTAAAATAGTTGTCTGCATACAACTTACTATTTTCTGTTCAGTGATAAAGTACCTAATAAAATTAATATCCTCGGTCCAAACTGTAATTTACATAACATATCTACAATTAACAAAATTACTCCCAAGATAGTGATGGTTTGGTGGCAATATTGAAATTGAAAAAGAAAGCGAAACCTTTTTCTCCTAGAAAAATAAAACCTAGTGCTCAATCACGAAAGCTTCATCCATTTCATTAAAAAACATCAATGAGGATCTAATTTTTCCCCGCATGCGGGGCGGGGGACAAACGTTGAGAGAGCGGCCTGCATTTGCAACACGGGGAATCAAGAGCTGAGTCAACCCCCGACCGCTCTCTATTTGCACGCTCCATTCTGAAAGGTTAACTTCAGTTGGAGGACAAACAAAGACGCATTTTGTTTAATTAATCACTATTTTATGGTGGAATTTTAGAGTGGGTTTTATTTGTTTCGTATAGTGTTTTGTTTATTCGTGTTAGGTAAGTACAGACGCCAGCATATCAAGCTACTACAATCTGTCAAATTTCTTTAATAGATTTTCAACTTTATCGCTAAAGCATTAAGTTTCAAGATTGATGGGGAAAATTTTACAGTTTCGGGTAGCTTGACGTGCTGGCGGTACCTACCTAATAGATTTTCAACTTTATCGCTAAAGCATTAAGGTTCAAGATTGATTGGGAAAATTTTACAGTTTCGGGTAGCTTGATGTGCTGACGTCTGTACAGTCAGCATCAAAAGTTGATGACCACATTTAGATTTTCAAAATCGCTGTACACCGTATTATACCTAAATCGCTCAACATGACAAGCGCCAGAAATAAATGATTATCATAAAAGGGCATAAGTAGGTGACCATCACTTTTCAAAAGTTGCTAAACAAAATTATAGTAAAAAAGCATAACATTCTTCGTCTCTAAAGTCTCTGAACAATTTTTTGATAAAAATAGCATACCATCGTTTATCTCTAAAGTCCCTGAACAAAATGAAATGTTTTTTGGGTTTAATATGTCTGTGTATTTTTTACATTCAAGGGTAAACAGTTTTTCAAATACCCACAATTATGTTTCCCAAAGAATTGAATTAAAACGGATTTTGTGTAAATTTTGAAAATGAGTCTTATATGTATACACATACACACATATTAGGTTCTAATTCAATCGTACTATAAAAATCATAAACTAAGTCGACGGTATGAATTTGAACAGAATCTGCGTGATTTTTGAAAATGAGTCTTATTGCTTTACAAATAAGGTTACAATTCAATCGAACTAAAAAAAATATTAATTACGTCGATGGTATAAATTCAAACAGAATCTGCGTGATATTTGATAGTGAGTCTTATAGCTATACAAATAAGGCTACTATTCAATCTTAATATAGAAAGCTTAGATGACGTCGACAGAATATTTTTTAAGCGGAATATGCTTACCTTTACAATCGTGCTTGCGAGCTTATTTTGAAAAACAGGCTTAAAAATGTGCTTGCCGCTTGAAAACCCACTTCTAATATTTCTCATTGATACTATGAAAAAAAAACCATTTTTTTTTTGGAAATTTAATTTCGAAATTTACATGCATAATTTTTTTTTTTTTTACATGATTTAGTTTGGATAGGACAAGATTGGATTTATAACTCTGAAGATAATAACGAGCCCTTTTTTAGTTTGCAGTTCAGCTACTTTTGATAGTATAAGTTTACACGCTACGAATCCGAATCCGAAACAAAGTAATGTTCAGTAACATTTGTTATTTATGATGTTAAGTTATTTTTGGACGTTGCCGTGATTACACTAGATAACCAAAACAAGCATTTTATATTGTTCAGTGACTTTTGTAAAACTGAATGTTGTGATATTTTCGGATATTATAACGATCAGCAATTTTTGACAAAATGGTGTTTAGTGACCTTTGACGAGTAGTGTTCAGTTAATTTTGAACTTTAATGATGTTCATTCAATACTGGCGCCATATCTTGTTGAGCGATTTATGGGTGAAATAGTGTACAGTGATTTTGAAAATCTGAATGTGATCATCGACTTTTGATGCTGACTGTACCTACCTAATAGTAAATTTCTTATGGAACCATTAATTTTGTTATTCTGAAAAGGGTTAACTTACCCACTAGCTGAATAAGAAGAAGCTAAGAAGTTATTGTAAAACTACCCGAACGATTTATCCGAACGAAATCAGCTTGAAAATGGTGTTTGAAAAACCCCGTTTTTCTTTACAGAACTCAAAAAATTATCCTCAAATATTTTTCTATCCTTTCCTTTAAGTTCCCACGTAGTTGGACAGCTATGAAATGTACCCTGTTTTATTTTTATTTGCAGAATTAGACCAAGATTCTAGAAACTAAATGCGAAAATCCATTCGGTTTGTCGGAAATGAATAACGTGTTCAGGAATCCAGATTTTTTTTGGTTTAAATATCATAATCCGGCTGCAAAGCCCAGCGGTAGCATTGAGCGTAATTAAATGCTCTCGTAACTTGCAAACTAGGTATTTATTAAAAAAATGTGGAGTTACAAAAACCTTCAAAAACTCAAATATGTTTTTTTTTTTATAAAATGTGTGCCTTTATTAAATATAGTTGCAAAAAAGTAGTAAATAAAGAAGAACTAGAAATGCCCAACCAGGCTTACATGCGCTTGGACAAGTAGGTACCAAAAGGTGTACCTCTTGGTACCTACTTGTCCAAATGTATGTTACCCTGGTTGTGATTATGTTCTTTGTTTCATTAACTTCTTAACCTCAGACAGACAGCCTTACTGTTGCCTTATCAAAACAGCTTACCTACCTACGGGGTGATTGCGTAAAAATGGCAATTAAATTTTGACAATTCAACAACATCCATTGCGTCATTGATGTTGTGGAGCAGACGAACCTTTCAAACATATGAAGCAAAGCAATGGTTGAGCAATTTCCTTCAAAATCCTTCGGATTGTGATTGAAATTGTGTTACGCAATTGGGGTGCAGATCTAGTTTCAATACCTCCTGAGTTAACTAGAATCGAATTTGATTGGAAATAAAATGATGATCATTATTTTGACACTATTATTTCAATCCAATTAATTATCTTAGCAAATAATTTCTATAAACATTTCTATCTTATTATGGTTCCATCATTTTGATGTTCAGAAGAGTTTATTTAGTAGTAAATACCTAAAGCTTACTTTTCGTATGTAGGTGTGTAATCAGAGATGCTGCAAATAAATGGTGGTAGTTAGCCGAGCACCGCAGAGGGCAGTATCCGCGATTTATGTGCGAGAAGCCTCCGGGGGGAGACGTAGGGGGCGCTAGTTGTTGCGTCTTCCAAACTAGTGCTCTTCCTTTGTATAAATTACTTACTTTATCTCTCGTGCTCGACTGTGAGAAAAGAAATACTACTGGATCTTTTAGAAACTTCACGTAAAGGTGAATATGCTGCTTAGAGTGGTAGCGCTTTGAATATATTTGTGTTCGTAGCTTTTATTTGGGGTTTTAGTATTCATAGACCACTCGCAGTGGTAGGCAGAGAATTTTTACTGCACTACACTATGATTTATACTTTTGACCGCATCGATATTTTGACCGCTTTTAATGCTGCTGATGGCCAGCGGGGTAATAACGTATTACACTATCAGTAGCAATGGCTTTCATTTTGATAATTCAACAACATTAATGCCGTTATTTACATTGTTGAGCTGACAAATTTTTCAAACACATGAAGCTATAGATTAGCAATCAACATGATTCAGATTGTGATTAAAAATGTGTTACGCAATTAGGTTTGGGTGCAGGTCTAAAGTCGATTTGACCAAATCAATATTCGTTAAAAGTTGACGAAAACAAAAGAATTCAAATAAACTGCATGTAATAACTTTTACTTTTTGAACATTGACTTACCTTTGTACGAGTACGTTACGCATAGTAAAAGAATCCTATAGTGGGTAAGTTACGTATAAGCAACGGTCTATAACTAATATATATATAACTAATATATATATATAAGATACCTCTGAACCCCTCACTCGCAATGATACAGCTCCCCTCCTCATTGTCCGTAAGGGAATCATTAGCCGTATTGCAGAACCACTCCGAGTAAATCTAGCCAGAGAAGTGAATGATGTCAATGAATATTATATTTACTGATGTAAATATTAGCGCCATATTAGGTAGAAACTGTCTGTTACAATTGTAATTCAAGCATAAAGTATTTATTGAAAACTACAAATTAGTACAAAACATTATTAACTGTCACTGTGCGATCTATTTCAAGTATCAGTCTACCAAATTCTACGAAGCCTGTTACAACTATAAATTAACCAACACCTACTATATTCTACGATATGACAGCAAACCGACGAGCGATACAAATAATTTAGTTATTCTATACAAACAGAGACAGTGATCGCTTCAATAGCGTATTCGATTACATGCGGCGTTCGCGGTGGCTGTCCGATGACCAAATATCCGATATGTTTCGGTTTTCCATTCGAATAGTGGATTGAAAAATGTCGTTGTATATTCCGATGCATGCATACAAACGTACACAGGTATGCACACGTTATAAAGATTAACAGTTTCGTGCTGGGAGCCAGCTAATTAATCCGACGTAGATATCCTACACGGCGGGACGGCAATTACTCTGCCAGAAGTCACGGTGTATTCTCACAGGACGTCCTCTGCACTTTTAAATTATATATAAGTAGTACTACCTCCTAGCTAAATGAAAATGGTTTTGCATGAGTTTAGCGAAGCATTTGTGAACCCGTATAGTCAGGGCACAGTCGGGGCAAGATTAGCAAATAATCAAGCAGCCTTTCATTCCTGGCAAATGGCGTACGCCATCCGTTCGATTGGCAATCGACATGAGCAGTAGAGCCTTCAGCAAATACAATAGCTATTGCAATGGGACTTGAATGGGACCGATTGTACTGCGGGTGGAAAGATGAGAGACGAGTAAACAATATTTTGTTGCTCTCGTTGGAATGTTTATCGAGATGATATCGTTTTCTTTGTTCTCATTAATATTTGTGATATTATGACAGAGTGGTCAAAATAGATAGGTACTCATGTATTATATTTTTTTTTTTTACCTTTGAAAATATCGTATAATATTATTTAGGAATAGAACATAGTATAACTGTGCTACCTACCATGTACTTTCTTTTGGACCCATGGTCGACGAAAGCAAACTCTTTGCATCTGAAATAGAAATAAATATACTTGAACATAATTTGTAAATATTAATTTCACCTCGATATAAAATAATCTCATCGCTAAAATAAATTCAAATGGATTCTTGCTTTCAGAAATGATATATATTTTCCCCAGGATCACCTGAAAGAATTCCCACATATTCTTAAAACAGCTTTATCCGAGGATTCGGGCGATGTGTGTTTTTAAAATCCTTTCCGTAATAAATTATTCTGAGCGTCGGTGGCGGATGCATTTGTAGGATTTTTTTGCCACTTATCACATGTGGGACAGTTTGCTCTTTGTGGGCATTAACTACTGTCTTATACAACCGTATTTCTATGATATATGGCATCTTATTTTATGCATGACAGTATTTGAAGATATGGCAGTATATATTCAAAGATATTCAGTTCTGTCTTTAGGGACAACATGTCCCAAAGAAAACCCCCAAAAAATCTCATTCCTAATGACTACCACTAAAACTACTTGTAAACATACTAAAACAACTTGTACATACGTCTGTTCGTGGTGATGAAGTGTGTACGATTCCGGGCTATATCACACACTCTTAGAAAAAGATGGTGTTCATTTCCGCACATCGATCATACGAGTGACAGCGAAAGGGTCTTCTAATTCTGATAGATCGTTCTGATAGATTCATTACATGCGACCTCGTAATTTGTTGAGTGTTGTGGGAAGCTGCTTTATGCACTTTATAGGACGGTTTTAGAGTGCACTAGGTTACGCGAAAGTTGTTTCTTATTGTGTGTTTTACTTTGGTGTGCAGTAATGTATAGTTTACGTGTAAAGTTCAGGATTTAACTTGTGTTGATTTAGTTGTTAAGTAAACTGAAGGCTTGGCATGAAAGAAAACGTTTTCTGCTTGTTTATAAAACATGCTTATTTGAATACCCACTGTAAGTTGTGCTGTTTTTGTGTATATCTTCTGTTGACATTACCCATCAAATAATTTGGTAACTGTGGTCGAAGGTCATTTTACCGAAAAGTAGATTTTCAGCAAAACATTTTGGTACACTATTGCAGTGTTTTTAATAATTAAGTATTCGTTTTTCTAGTGTAAAATAAAGTTTATATAAATAAATAAATAAATATGTACACAAATTGAACATTTTGTCCCCAAAGCGTTACACTGTTTTACCAGGATTAAAAAGAATCAAAAGGGAGGAATTTGACGCCGTGAAATTTTCTGGAGTATGGACCGGACTGTTTCAATTTCACGCGGCGTTTGTTGGGCGACAAAGATACCCAAAGGTGTCATTTCACAGAGAGCTGCCCCAACTTATGAGATAAGATGTTTATTTTTTATGGCTGTGAGCAAAGTTTTCTTTTCGAGTCTATGTTGTAAGTAAATTACGCGGTCTGCTGGATTGATGTCACGGTTGAAAGTATTAAATTGGTGTGTCGGATGAAAGAAGTAATATCTTTCCCAAAAAAAAAAACAAATATTCGAAACTATGAATAGGCTTTTTTTTATTATTGCCCTAAATTGAGATTTTAAAGATACATCAGTAAAGCGAAGCTAAAACTCTCGAAACATAAGACGACCTACACAAGATCTAAAGTAACTACCGGACAAAATCCACATCTTAAACTGTAAAAGTGTGTAAAAATATTGGCGAAGAGAGGCACTAGGGTACACAATTCCACTTCATCCGACGCCAGTGCCTGAGTGCAAAGGCGTGTCGAGATGCCGACCGGCCTCTACTCCGTGAAAATTCAGCGCCCGCCGGAAAATATGGACGCTGATGGGACCTTAATGTTTCCGACTTGGCCCCGCTACTTGCGGTCAGCGGCGACAGCCTTCGATGCCTATAAAACTTGGCCCAATAAAGATATAGTGATGTGATGTAACGGTTTGCTACGATGTGTCTTTGTGTATCTTTATAGGTTTTAAGTTAGAGTAAGTCTCTTAGCTGCTACGGCTTATTTTAATGATTTTATTTTTGGGTTGTTTTGTTTCTATTTGCTGTACTTTGGACGCTTTTACAGTGTTAGTAGGTACATCGTTCTCTTATACATTTATATATAATGTAACAAATATTTTTGTTACAAAAATATATGTGTGTGTATATTTATAATATACGTTTGTTGTGTTTTTGTAAAAGAGTGTACCTGGAGTTTCTTGCCCGTTCTTCTCCATAAGTACCTATTAAGGTTTGGAATGGGCAACTAGCTTCATATTTCTGACTGACAGACTCTTTGACAATTCCAAAGTGAGTGTAAATGGTTTAATTGAAATAAATGCTTTGAGTCCGATTTGTCGGTTTTAAAATGAGGTTCTGAGAAAGCCGCTTCCCAGAAGGTTAGATTTATACATTAGGTTACCATGTATTACAAATTTACAATGAACTTAGATTAAAGTACACTCAACAACTTTGAGAACTTCAATAACGCTAGAACTATTTCCAACTTTGTTTACCACAACACGCAATTCTAGATTGATTTACTTTACTCCTAAGTACCAGACAAAAAATAATTAAGCGGCCAGTGCTCAATCTAGATGAGATTTGAACTGGCTCGCGAACTCATTAGTGGACGTATGTAGACGGACAGGACGAGAGCGACGTGTGATTGACGCAACGGAAATGATTTCGCCCGCCGCCGGCGCCGGTGCTATCTCTCAAAAGGTAATACCCTCTCATTTGTTCAGTATATTTGATATTTATACTTGATACCGTAAACAACTCGGTTTGCTATTTACTTTTGTGTATAAAACAAACCTACGCAGTTCAACTTTGTTTAGTAGGTACTCGAATAAGTTTGGTAGCTCGATCAATTATTTATGAACCGCTCTATTACAAGTTTTTGAATGGAAACCAAATTTTGAAGCGGTAAAGGCAAATTGAGTAGTCGACGCAACCTACTAACATTCCAGCTCATAATTAAACGTAGGCGCGCAAAACATGGATTCGTTTCTATTCAACTACGCTTTAACAAACAAGCACACCCGCTTGAACAGCCTGACTTGAAAAATAAGACTAGGATTCTCATTTCCTGTGCATACACGAAAAACTTTCCATATAAAACGCAACGCGACATTCATAAAAGAAACGTATGCTAATCCAATTTGAAACAATTTCATCAGGTCCTAAAACAAATAACTATAAACACGGCAGCCAACAAGCTTTTTGTTTGCTCAAAGCCCAAAAGGATCCATGGAAACAATTTCCTAGAGATGATACCGTGGGGTGAAATAAAGAGTAACAGCAAGTGGGGAAATCCGTAAAACGATTTCGTGAAAATTAATCCGATCAGCCACATTCGCAAAAAACACGCTTCGCTTCTGATATAGACAGCTTTACCTAAACGCTATACGACCCGCTTGTGGACCCGATAGATTAAATTTTCTTTTATAGGCTTGTATGTGAGCCTAGATTGTAGTTATCATACTCGTGTAAATTCATATGCTGGAGTTCCACTGACATTTTTTTAGATGGAAAGCATGGAGGAAGATTGCTTTTACAAGATTGGATTATTTTTATACGTTCCTACCTCAACCTTATGCATGTTTATATGGAATTTTGGTAATGACGTTAGTGCCGTGCCGAGTATAAGCTGCAGCTTCGACTGAATAGGAGTGTATCATGTTGGCGATCCATGTCACAAGATAGAGTGCAAAGTGGTTAAGTTTATATACCTCCTTTATTATAACAATTCACTTCTATGATTTTTTTACATTGTTAATTAGTTACGAGAGAAGCTAATAAAAGCCTGTTAAAAATTCTTTGTCATACAGTGTCCAGAATTTAGTTAAAGGGTGGAATTAGGCACAATTTTGAACTTACTTTACTGTAGTTTTAAATGGCTTCATCTTCATCAGCCTATAATGTTCCCACTGCTGGGACACAGGCCTCCTCTCTGTGAGAGGGAGCGGGCCGCAATTCACCACGAGAGCCTAGTGCGGGTTGGTCAGTTTAAAATGTACATAATAGGCTATTTTCCTAAAAAATTCTAATTAGTCCGTCAGTTAGATTATCAAAAAATATTGAATTTGTATTTTTTCTTTTGTAAATTATATAAAAAGTGATGAAGATAACGCCCGTTAAAGTTCCGCGTGACGTCACTTGCTTGCTCCACTTTTGCGAGCAAGTGACGTCACGACCCCCCACTCCCAAATTTTGATTGTCAAAAAAAAATATGTGTCCATTATTTTTCGATAAGTAATCTAACTGACGGACTTAATATAATTATTTTTTTTTTACCCAGGCAACTTCCCTATTGGAATAAAAAGTCTTCCCCAATTACAGTCAAAACTCTTATACAAGAAAATAAGTTGCAAAAATGTTTATACACTTAAAATTAATCTCATCGCCCACAATTGCCAAAAGCTAGCAATCCAAGTCGAATTTTAACTAGTTACAAAAGAACGAGATCTCGACTCGGCCGCAGAGAGCATCAACATTTAATAAAAGGGGATTAACTCGTTTAAAGTACGATTGAACTTCCCGAGACTTGGAGAGTGGCAACCCTGGTAAGTTTACGCTGCCAAAGATTATATTTTGATTGCTGTTTATTCATTATCCGTTATAGCTGTCTGCTGTATATCCTTTAATTATAACTCAGGCTTAGCGAAGAATGTTTGTAAAAAGTGTCTGTGATGAACTTTTTACCTTTTTTAACCAGCGAGCCGCCCCTGCTTCGCGCGGTTTTTGGGACTTGAAAAAACATTGAGATTTCTTTATTATGTGTAAATTATATAATTTATATATTAATAAGAATATAATATACACATAAACGTTCCAAAATAAATTTTCTAAATGATTTTTAGAAACCGCATCAAAATTCGTTGCGTTGTGTACAAGAACAAGGTGGTTACACAGAAAGACTCGAAAAGCGACTTTAATTTATAATATTACGATATAGAAGTCTGTTTTCTAAGCGCCTTTCGTATGTGCAATAAACTGTACACATTTGTGAGTACCTACGGATTATTCAGTATTTATAGGCATTCCTATGAAAACTGTTAAAGTATTCATTTTTAGGTTAACAACAACTTTCTTGGCCTAGAAATTGTATAAATTGCAGGCAGTATAATAACTACATAACCATCTGCCCACGTTTTATGTAAATAGTTTAAAGGTAAGGGTCGCTCTATTCATATTCTTAGAACTATCTGGTATTTTTAACTAGTTTCAGATAAACAAGTTATGTTTTTATTATTTTGTATCTTTCAGTTTATTTTTGCTGAGAAGTTGAATGTATTAAACGGTAGAATAAACAGTTGTGAAATCAATGGATGAAACTTCGTCTTTCGAATGATTATTAAGATCATGATGATGATTTTACTATCTTTTTTATTGCTTTTCTACAGTCTACACGTTGTCGAAGCTAAAATCTTCTTGCTAAAATCTTCTTGCTAAAATCTTCTTGCTAAAATAGTAAGGGTGAATTTTACCAAACGATGGGACACTTAATATCATGTCCTGCGTATCCTGTCAGCTGCACGTTACAGGAACTGATCGACGCTAGTGATGGCGTCAAACACGTAGCCGAATTCTGGGCTGAGTCCATTTAGATTGCCATCGACACGCTAAGAACAAGACCAATCAATCTGAACGCGATCAGCACATCCAAATCGCGACCATCAGCTGTCAGTGTCATCATTGTTGTGCAATATTGACACTGACAGCTCTTGAACGGGGGAAATTACGACATTTTAACTATTCGTTCCTGTTTTGGATGCACAAATAGCCAGCTCGCTTTATCTCCAGGTGGGCAACATTAGCGTGTGTAACGTGTAACCCACACAAGTCCGCCAACACTAAGGAACACAATATTTCTCGCCTTCAAACAAATTGCGGTCGGGCGTTAGTTTGATTGGAGGTAGTTTGTTGCCTTTACAATGGGCATTAGTCCAGAATGTGTGTTTTCACCTTCAATAGTTAATGTCGGACGTATCTTTACAGTGCTCGCATGTTTCACGCTGAATTGTAAATAATTATGTGGTATTTATTCTGGTGTTAGTGTTTTGGTTATTTTGGGGGTTATTACCTACTGGAATTTATTTGTTGTTCTAGCTAGAATATGACTTTAAGGTTTTTAGAGTGACCATTTTTTAAACGATAACACATTACATTAATTTATAAAAAAAAACATGGCCATAGCCTACATACAAAAAAAAACTATTTTAGTGAAATAAAGTGACACAGTTTACATCAAACAACGAATATACTCAGTATACCCGCAATTTATATAATATTTTCTACACGGTAAAGTTTTGCATTGGGAAACGTCCTTTGACCTACACTACTTATACTGATATTCACAGACTAGGTACCTATACAGATTTCCTGTCCAGTGCAAAGTTATCTTTTCAGTTGAGTTATAGCCCTCTATTCGTGCATGGTGCACTTGGGGTAAAGAAAAAGGTCGTACACACTTGTAAAAAAAAATTGCATTTATCCTTTAATTCTCTGTTTTTTCTTCAAAATACTCTCACACCTCCTTTGAGAAGTTAACCAGCTGATACGATGTATATTTTTATTACATTCATACGAACATGTACCTATATAACATAATCATTCCCGTTCACGACTCAACTCCCTCGTGTAGTGCGTAACTCACCGAAGGGTTACCCTCGCGAATTTGAATCGATACTAAGGGTTTGAGCACATGATCGGTTTTCTCGAACAATGAGTTCAACAATCTTTTGAAAATGTAATGTGTTCATTCTATACTAATGTGCATTAGCCGAATGTAAACTTCTAAATATAAATGGCTGTGCTTTTAGAAAACTAATTTTCAGGGCGCTTTATGGATAAAATATAAGAATTTATTCAAGAGGTATTATATCATCTCAGTAAACATCATACATTCTGAAGTCCAGTGCCTAGACCGACATAGATTTCTATATGGAATAAACAAAGTAATTTTAGTTACATCGTAAAGCTCTTAGAAATTATCTGATTGCCATTAAGGCGCTGCCCAAACGTAGGATAGGTAGGTCGGTATCTACCTATCCTACGTCATAAAACGCTCAGTTTTTTGTCGCACAATTAGGCGTATTGGTACAAGCTAGAAAAAAATGAGTGTATTGTCAAATATTCAAAGAAAAGACTTATTCATTTGGTAGCTTATTAAATCAGTGTTCGCAACAATATATAATTAATAATTATTTACCCGGTGCCAGTATTAGCCAATTAATTAGTAATATCAAATTGACAAAAATAAACCCCAGTACAACTGTTATATTATTATATGGGGATAGTTTAAATGTAACAAAAAAGGACTTAATTAAATGTGTCCATTTGATGTTGCATCATTGTAAATTTATTTTTTGTGCCTTGCCTTATACCTATTTTTTAACTGATGAGCAAAATAAGCATATTTATAATTTAAATATTATGTTCATTTATAATGGACTTATCGCCACAGTGATGCTATTTTATATTTTGATTGTAATCAATTCATTACTGATTACAAACTGACAAATTATACTATGTATTTGCCACCTAGTTGTAGGAGACAAATTGCTAATCTTTTAGCATAGAATATACTCAGTGACACTGGTACTTGTAGTGTACCATCGATTTCTGTTAGTACTGATACTAACACTACTTTTGATACGCCTTGTAGTTTAAACTCTTAGGTGCGACAACGGGTCAGCCGCATATGTTGAATGTTGTACATCAAAATATACAGGTTATGTCCGGCAAAGAACTAGAATTAAGTTTATTTATGGAGAACTATGATGTCAAAGTCAAAGTCAAATCATATGTTTGACTGAACACTGGTTGAAGGAACATGAAGTAGTGTTTATCATTGATGAAAACTTTACCGTACAGAGTGCATTTGTGAGAAAAAGTGCTATTCGCAGTGGCTCTTTAGTTCTTGTTTCAAACAAGTTGAAATGTAAACAACGTTTAGATTTAGTTAATCTTTCAATCGAGCGCATTATAGAGATGTCTTGTGTTGAACTTGAGCGATATGTTATAATGTGCGTTTATCGATCTGGGGATTTTATTAGTTTCGAAGGATTCTCTCATTAGCGGTTGAAATAAGTAACAAAAGTATTATTTTATGTGGAGATTTCAATAATTTTAGATGTTACTCCATTAAGTATTAGACTTGTCAATCTTTTTAGGTCTTATAATTTATTTAACTTATTTTTTGAACCTACTAGGACCACAGCATCTTCGTCAACTTGTCTTGATAATATATTTAGTGATTGTGATGCCAAACATAAATTAGTGTTAACTGACTTAACTTCCGACCACTGTGGTTTATTAGCTAGCTTCCCCATGCTATTACATAAAAAGCCGCATAAACTTGAATGCAGGCCATAGACAGCTAGTCGTTGCAAAATGTTTAAAAATAATATAGCTCATAGAATTACACCATCTATAGTAGAATACGAGAATCCCAATGAAATGTATGGAGCCCTTTTTGATGTTGTGTAAAAAGAGTACCAATCTACTTTCAAGACCAAAACTATTAACATTAGTGGATCCTCTGTTGGCTTTAACCAATGAGCTACTCCAGGTATTTATAAAAGTAGAGCACAGGTTTGATACTCCGTTCCTAGAGTATGTAAAAAATTATTCAAAGAGATTAGTGCTTTTGCTAAATCAAAATTTTTAGGCGATACAATTAAAAATCATAATAATAAAGTAAAAACCACTTGGAAAATTATTAACAATGAAACGGGTAAATCTGTTAAACAAGAAAAACAACTTGAGGTTATGGTCGACAACAAATTAGTTAATAATGCAGTTGCCGTAGCTGAGGCATTTAATGTGTTTTTTTCCAACATACGGATAACTACGACTCGCTCCTTAAATTCGTCCCTGTCTAAAGCTGAAAACCTTTTGCATAGTAGTGTACCTATATGTAGTCCTTTATTTAGTATTGAACATGTAACCCCGCGTGATGTAGTTAATATTTTTAATACACTTAAGTCTAAAAACATCGATGATTATTGGGGCATCTCCATTAAACTTTTAAGTAATATAATAGACATGGTTGCCCCCTATCTTTCTGTTATTTTTAATAAATGTGTTGACCTCATGAAGAGTAGCAAAGTCATACCATTATTTAAATCAGGTAATAAGAATTACGTTGGCAATTTCAGGCCTATTTCTATTTTACCCGCATTTAGCAAAATATTTGAAAAGTTAATACTCAAGCAGTTGCTAAGACATTTTAATTTAAACAGCCTCCTCCATAATGAGCAATATGGCTCTACAAAAGTTCGTTCAACTACAGATGCGGGTGTTGCTCTGCTGAGACACATATTTGATGCATGGGAGAAAGCGCAAAATGCTATTAGAATTTTCTGTGATCTCTCCAAAGCCTTTGATTGTGTGCACCACGACACGCTTTTGCGTAAGTTACGTTATTACGGTGTCCGAAACGAAGCTCTCAACGTAATAATTTCTTATTTACATAATAGGGTCCGATGTGTAGATGTTAATGGCTTGAAATCTGTCGGGCTACCAGTTCAGTTAGGTGTCCGCAAGGCTCAATACTGGGTCCATTCTTGTTCTTAGTATATATCAATGATTTACCATTCCATTTGAAGGGCATCTGTGACGTTGTACTGTTTGCAGATGATATCTCTCTTATTTTTAAAGTAGACAGGAATAGACAAAATTTTGACGACGTAAACAGTGCACTCTCAATAGTTACAGATTGGTTTACGTCAAATAACCTAGTTCTCAATACCAAGAAAACGAAATGTGTAAAGTTCGCCTTACCGAATGTTAGAAATCTAGGACCCCACATCGCTTTAGATAAAGAGTTGCTTGAAAAAGTAGGCTCGGCTATTTTTCTAGGACTAACAGTAGAAGCCAAACTTCAGTGGGGACCTCATATATCAAGTTTAGCAGGAAGGCTCAGTTCGGCTGCCTACGCCGTCAGGAAAGTAAGACAATACACTGACGTTGATACAGCTCGCTTAGTCTATTTTTTTTCACAGCGTTATGTCCTACGGTATTCTGCTGTGGGGCAAAGCTGCTGATATACAAAATATATGTGTCCTTCAAAAACGAGCTGTTCGAGCAATTTACCAGCTAGAACCCAGAGTTTCTCTAAGAGATTTTTTTAAAGATATAGGTATTCTCACGGTTGCATCATAATTCATCTTCGCCAAGATCTTATATATTAGGCAAAATTTACACTTATACACTAAAAACAGTGATATTTACGGTGTTAACACTAGAAATAAGGACCAACTACGTACTTTCACCGGCTTCATAAGGTTCATAACTCATTTGTTGGGCTTGGTATTACCTTTTATAACAAGATACCCTCTTCTTTGCTAGAGTTGCCTTTTAACGCGTTTAAAGCTCAAGTAAAATCCAACCTTTGTTCAAAGGCTTACTATTCCATCAACGACTATAACTTACACGATAAGAATAGTTGGTCGCCCTAATTAACTCAAGACAATGTTCATGTTCTTTCTCCAAAATTAGCTTACTGACAGGTTATTGTTATTAGTAATAACTTATTTATTTATTTTACTTCGATGGTCCTAGTTTATCATCTGTGACTTCATGTGACAGCTATGTGATCAGAACCCAGCAATGCATAACTAAGTAAGCTGTCACGCCCTTTATGCCTGGAGGTTTTTATTTAGGTAGTAAGTTTTTATTCACATTTTAATTAATTGACGCCACGATTGGCGCAGTGGTTAAGCGACTGACTGCAGCGCTACGTGTCGCGGGTTCGATTCCCGCACGAAACAAATATTTGTATGTCCTACAAGTAGTTGTTCCGGGTCTGGCTGTTTGTGTATGTGAGTCTAAATGTTTGTGAACTCACCCACGGTACAGGAGAAATTCCTAGTATGGGCAATGTTTAAAAAAAAATTGTTTTTAGCTTGAGTACCTACGTATAGTTTTTATTATATTTGTTGGTATATTGGCGTGGCTAGCTGACATATGGCAAATAATTTAATTTTTTGTTGTGTGCCTTGTTATGTTAATTACTTAACACGTGGTATTGTATACAGTCAAGTATCAAGTATTTTCTAACTGAACAGACAGCTGTGCTGCTGGGGAGTTTGTTGCGCCACTTCTTCATCCCAGCAATAGCACTAGGAAGTAGTGAAGGGCGGGCGTTTTTAAGGGACTGTCTTTTGTAATTTTGACGTTCAAAAAGCAGGGCAGATTCTCAGCCTAATTTGAATAAATGACTTTTGATTTTGATTCAAAATTATTTCGATAATCGCATAGTTCTCAAAAATTTGAGCGTAAACTATCGTAATGTATGTAATTATAATAAAGGGAATTCAATCAACTAAAGAAATACCACTATAAATTATTCCACTAAGCCGAGTATTTATTTTTAAATTTAATTAAAACTGCAAAATCACTTTTATTTTGGTGGTTATTCGATTCAACTAACATCAAACGCATCGCTGTTTTGAACCTTATTTGTTGCCACCATGCGCTATTGTCAATTACCTAAATTTTGTTTTCTTACCGTGCCTTAAAACAAAGCTTTGAAAAGCAGATATTATGATTGTACACTATTGATACAATCTTTTATCTCACTAGCCATAATCACTTTTCACAAACAATTGAATCACAAACATGATACTTATTCTAAACAATAATCAGCAGTGCACATGAAACACAAACAAACAAAAGTGTAGAATGTCTTTATGAGGATTCATCCATTGTGCGATAATTTGACAAGGGTGAGAGCGGGCGCTCGCCCAAACTCATTAACATTTAATGAATTAATACTCACTATAAGACAAGAATGTAAGTACACAAACGATCAGGGGTGTCAGAGGTTTAAAGTAGCGGCAGGACTGGTTTTGTACCCCCGATAAGTCGATAAGGTCTCGAAACTTGAGAATAACACACTTTACATAATTTCTAGGGCGTCTGAATTAAGAATCTTTATAAAGTTATTTAAATAGTATTGATAACTCAGTTCACTTTGGTTACAAAGATATTCGCCTGAAGTGTTTTGAATACAATCAATAATTCATATTTTATTTAAGACTAGCTGCGCCCGGGGTTTCATCCGCATAAGTCTCGACCCTGTCGAAATATTGAGATAAAAAGTATCTTATGTTTTAAATCTAGGTCAACTACCCATGTGCTAAATTTTATTCAAACCTGTTTAGCCGTTTAAGAGTGAAAGCGTAACAAACAAACATTAAAAAAATCAAATCTTTTCTCTATTTAATCTATATTTTTCTGTTATATTTTTAGATGACTTGACGCAAACGCGTTTAATTTAGCGTGATAGACATACCTACATTTGTAAAAACGAAGAGAAAATAAAACATTAATACATAAAACCTATAATATCATTCCACGTAAAATTGACAGCCCTGAACAGAACCACGCAAAACCATGAAAAGGGTTAAGAATGAATTCAAATCATTGTTTGAAGGAATGTAGACAGTAAAGTAACAATAATAAGTTGAATGAATCAGGGAAATAGATGTCACTGAACTGAAGATTTCGTTCGTCTGTTAGGAATGTTTTTATTACCTAGTAGCTTCTGCCCGTGACTTCGTCTGCGTGAAATTTCTTGTTTTAATATAAAAGATATCCTATGACACTCGGCAATCTTATAGTTTCCCAGTAGTGAAAGAATTTTTGAGATCGGATCAGTAGTTCCGAAGATAACCCCCTACATACAAACTCACTTTACCTCGTTATAATATTAAGTATAGACATAAGATTTCGAGAAATTCCGTTTTAAAGCACATTACATTTTTATGTCTGCAGTTAAAAGTTCGTGACAAAGGACAAATTCAAATCTCCAAAATCCAAAGCTACCCAATTAAAAGCAAGTATTTTCTTACATAAACACTTACAAGCAGTACTTGAACGTTAGCAATATCTCACGACGAAGATTCATAATAATCGATGAGAGCAACAGTTGACGTCGTGAGACCCCATTGAGACATAACGCGGCAATTTCCCCCGGCCCGTAACCGATCCGTTCCGATCACACACGGAACGGAACACATGGGGGGAAATCTCTGGAAATACCTCTACATTTATTCAAGATATAAGCCGATATTAGAAGAAGTATGAAAAAGTGGTTGAAGTAAAAATTATAAACTCAATTTTTTCCACGTTGTTGCATAGTTTGCCTAAAAAGAAGCAAGCGATCAGGCCTTTTTGTGTGTAATTGTATATTCTAGCCTCGTCGAATTGAATATAGATCATTCAAATTCAAGAACATTAATTCGAGCGAAGACTTCTAGGAAGTCATAATAGGGTTAGTATTTGTCCTTACAAGAAGTCTTAGTAAATAACACGATATGATGGCACAGGTAACTGACAGCAGTGAATCATATATGGGCAGTCCACTCTGTTAGCAATCATTTTCAGATCCCATGACTCGAGCCACCATCGATGCTGCGCCTTTGTGCATTTTTGTGTTAAAACAGTCTACACGCGCCGCCGCAAACATCCCTGACGCACTGCAACGCCATGGCAACCCCATTAGATAACACTTATGTGGTCTACAATAAAGTGTATATAAACTAAACGAATATGAAATCCTAAACTTTAAAAATTTTGTACCTAAATAACTTTAAATAAGCTGCTGCGTTTGTTTCTGTTTGTTTGAAACGGATAAAATAATAGTTATATAAGTAAAGTTTACGTTTTATCAATAACGAAAACATTGCCCACGCTTCAACTACAAAAACAACAAAGATCATTGGAAGTGACCTTCAGTCAAAGTAGCTTTGGGTAAACCACTGCCTCATAAGCCACCTCACATTTACATTATTCATTTGTGCGGTCCGATCATGAACTGACACATCTTGCTATTCGTCTTTCAGAGCTCCGTGTATACCCTCATCCTTCATTCTATCAGGGCTGCTCGACCTGCTGTCAGTTCTACCTTATTCCACTGAGGTCCTACCCTACGCTATGTAATATACGTGTTTATTCTGTAAAAATCTCACCGTGAAAACGTGAGGTGGAATGCTGTCATTCCACCTGATGCTAAAGCCATGTGGCTTTAGCATCAGGTGGAATGACAGCATTCCACCTCACGTTTCACCTCACGCATTACAGTGTCGTGACTTGGGATACACCAATCAAATGAATCTGTTCAGGACTATGTCAACTCACAACGAGTTTTGACTGGCTAACACTGCGTCAGAAAGCGTCACGACACGACACAAAAGCTTAAGGAATGACGCTATTATGACAGCTCGAAGTGAGCTTACTCCTCAACTTAAGTTTTCACGGTGAGATTTTAACAGAATAGATCGGCTGGAGTGCAAGTGCATTTTTTATTGACGTATAATAATAAATAAAATCAATAAAAAAAATTATTTGCTGATCACAGGTACACAGTGGTGTTGACATAAAATGTGATAACGTTCTCCTTGATCTACCTTACTGGCATGCAAAACGTAGGTATGTAACACACGCACAAATAAATTCATTCGCACAATACGTCATGGTAAAAGAGTATTAAATCATTCGAAATTGTGCTTTCAACCTTATTTCAGTTCCGGTGACATTTCGGACTCGCTTTTTCCATTCGGCCAGCTGTTGTCCACATAGTTTTGATACTATACGAATAAATATGATTGTGTTATGAAATGGCAGTAGATAAACTTGGTCGGGATAAGGTGAGCACGCCTCTTTTATCCGGATGATTATACGAAGGCACGTAGACGGGATTTGATGCAGATAATATGGAACTTAGGAGTGGGATCTCCGTACTTTAAATTTTAACTTGTCTGTTATCGATTTTCTTTGAATCGAGCAGACAGGCAGTAAAAAGGGTTTAGTTGGAACCCAACGTCGGTATTTATACTGGGTAAAGTACAATAACTACCATTTATACTGCGCTATATATTTTTATTTTACTTACCTACACAGTAGGTAGGTAGGTAAAATAAAAATATATACTCACCTACACAGTAGGTAGGTACTGTATAATTTATTATCTACATGTATTTTTGAAATTCAGCTACATACATAAAGTGTGTTTTTTCTTACACGTCACTTTTTGTAAACAAACACGCTACAACAACCTCGGGTTTTCGGATCAATAACGCACTATTGCGGTTAAGGTTAGGTTTGGTAACTTCTTCATATTTATAAGACGCGCATTTTGTATGGATTACATCAAAAACAGCAACTTTAAACACGTGGATATGGTCAACATCAAAATCGTAGTACGACGCAATGTTTATTTACCAATTAGGACAAGATAAGAAAAACACACTATTTATTTTTATTTGATACTATTTCTATTCTACAACTGAAGGCCAATTCTCGTAATTTAAACGTTCAAATTCTAGTCGCAGTCTCATCCCAGCGAAAAAAAAATGTCAAAAACTGGTCAAAAATTTAGGGAAATTAGAGGTATTTTTGACAGATTGAGACTGAGATCAGACTATGAACGTTCTTAAAATTACGAGAATTGCCCCTCTGATGTTCAATCGATACAGTATTAATACATCACCTATAGTTTAACTACCTAGTCCAGGTATAATTTCCAGATTGTTACATATGCATGGGAACAAAGTCCCGGGGGTAATGACCTATGCCAATGACTTGTGTGTCAATCAATTTCAAACAAACATAGTTACCATTGATGGATATGCCACAGATTACATAATAAGTACTTAGCTGTACAGTTCTCTCTACTTAGGGCTTCACTTAGTGGTTACTCGGAATCGGAACTAATCTTGTTGTCTTCGGCGATCAAGTGCTGATTAGACATTGCTAAGCTCTCATTGGACATAAGCAGAACATGGACAAAGCGCGTTAATGCTTGAAATGTATAGTTTCAAAGTTTATAGTACGAGTATTATTTCATGAGAAAAACCAGTAGTATCGTCCTATGAGCTTTCGTGCACTATCCATATGAGAATCGCTCTTATCGTGGTAGGTACAGGGTGCCCTTAAACCGCCAAGGTTTGCATTTGTGGAATCTATCGATTTATTAGACGTGATGTTCGCATTTCACAGTCAAAAAAGTCCAGAGAAAATATCATTTGGACGTGTGTAGGTTTCGACAACCATCTACAAATCATTGAATAAATAGGTAGCTACCTAGACCTTTTTTTTTTGGGAAATCGTCAAATGACCCCCTCCCGCTCTGGGTGGAGCAGAAGGGAGTGTCAGACTCTTACTGACTAAAACCCACCCGTGTTCCTTCCTTAGCCCTTTATGTACCAGGGCAGTGGTAACCCTTTCGGACGATCCCGCTACCCCGGCAGGCTTCGGCCCTGTCGGGACCCGTCAACTATGCTGACATCTCTTTGAGGCGCGCGTGGGACACTTACGCGCCGTCCGGCATGGGCCTGGTCCTGATCGGACGGAGAGCTACCCATTGCACTCCGCCCACAGGCCTGCGCCTACGGTGGCCGGGAGTCGTCACGCGGCTCCCGACGCCCGGAGCGTCTCCCGGGGGAGCTGAGGCGTGAGGATCTCTCCCTCACCCATCCCAACACCTCCTTCGCTAGCATGACTGCTTCGCAGAAGGAGGTGACCGCCTCCCACTCCCTGTCACCCCGGACCATGGCTTGAACCAGGGCCGGACGCGAGAGGTCGCCGCCGCTGCCGATCGCCTCTACGAGCACACCGCGGTGCTCTGCCCAAGCGGGGCAGACCTCCACCGTATGCTCCACCGTGTCCTCTAGGCGATCCTCGCAGTGATGACACCCGGGCATCTCCTCCCGTCTGATGATGTGCAGGAACCTCCCGAAACATCCGTGTCCGGAGAGGACCTGCGTCAGGCGGTAGGTGAGAACGCCGTGATGCCTCTCTAGCCACTCCTCAAAGAGGGGTCTTACCGCCGCTATCGTGGCGTGCCCTGCGCTGGGTTGCGATAGTCGCGCCTTCCATTCCACCATGAGATCGCGCCGGCGGTCCGTCCGCTCGGCCGCGGTTTGCCGCGAGTGCGGAGTTTCCCCCCGACGTAGTGCCTCCGCGCGCCAACCATACAGGCGCGCGAGGACTATCGCCTCCAGATCCCATGGCGGCAGTCCGGCAAGGAGGCTTGCCGCCTCGCCCGAGATCGTGCGGTACCCCCGGATAAGCCTTACGGCTACCACCTTTTGGGGCGCGTTCAGATAGTGTGCGGCTCGCAGCCGCAGTGAACGCGCCCACACCGGGGCCCCATATAGGGCCATGGACCGCACGACCCCCGCGTAAAGCCTCCGGCAGGAGGCGTTTGGCCCCCTCAGGTTGAGCAGGAGCCGCTTTAAGGTGGCCCCGGTCCGTTCCAGTTTGGGGGCCAAACGTCGGAAATGTTCGACGAAGTTCCACCGGCTGTCGAGGACGAGACCCAGGTATCTCATTGTTGTCTCGACGCCGATGTGAACCCCTCCTACTATCAGTTGGGATCCCGAAGGTGGCCCGTACCGGGGCCCATGAAAGGACATGGCCTCAGACTTGTGCAATGCCACCTCGAGACCCAACTGCAGCCACCTAGACCTGGCATTGATTTTTTCTAATCTTAATTTTAAGAATGTTCACAGTCTGATATCAGTCTCAATCTGTCAAATATACCTCAAGTTCACTATATTTTTTACAAGTTTTTGACATTGATTGTCGCTGAGATGAGATTGCGCCTAGATTTTGAAAGTTTTTAATTACAGGACTTGTTCTTCTGTTGTCACAACGTACATTCCTTCAAAATCAACCCAAAATCATCACTCACCAAGAAATTAATTAAAACTAGCCACGGCTAACTAGCTCAGGTAATGCAATGCGAGGTAACGTCACAAGGAAGCTTCGGATTACGTCACGAGCAGATGGCGGCCATTGTCTCAGGTGTGTGTGAAGCGTGGTCAGAGCTGGCATGCCGTGAAATGTTGCCGCGTAGGGACACGGGGAAGTAACCGCGATAAGAATAATTGTGACGGTTTTATTTTAAGGATTTGTTTTGTAGTTTATTTATAAAGTACTTACTGTTGAGGGAGCGTTAGGTAGTCGTGGGATAGGTACAATGTTTTTTTTAACTTATGACATTTTTTTAAGGCCCACTGGCACCAGAAGACACGTAATACGTTAACGTTACGTAACATGGTTCTGTCTCTGTCATCTTAAACGATCGATAGAAAAATAACGACATTTTAAATTCATTCATTAGTGAGCAGTGGTGCAGTAGTCACGGCCGCGACTTACAATTTGTAGATCGTAGGTTCGAACCCAGTCAGGCGCTTTGCTTTGTGTAAAATTATATCATCAACAGTGAAAAGTATTTCAGCGATCAATAGTTTTAAATATAAGTTAAAGGATTTTTTGTTAAACAAAGCGTACTACTCTATAAACGAGTTTTTTAACGACAAAAAATTGGGTTAGCTCTATTTTGTTTTTTCCTTTTTTATAGTGACTATTGAATGTACCTAATGTTATTATGACTTCTTTATTTTTATGCATAATTTGACATTTATAATATTATTAATGTATAACTTGACTAATGAATGCAATGTAATTATGACTTTTTATGTTTATGTAGTAAAATTTGACATGTATAATATTTTAATGTATAATTTGAATAATTTATAAATTGACTAATGTATAATAACTTTAAATAATGTATAACGTGACTAATTCAAATTAAATTTTATAATAATTTATTAAGGTAAAATTTTATATTAATCTAAAAAATGAGTAAATCGTCTGTAAGAATAGTTTTTATTTAACGCAAGTAAACAACAAAGCTTCATAAATATTGTACACCTTATAGGTATGTTACATTGTTACTACAACTATAACTATAACATCTCTATTGACATGTAACAAACAATAAATGATTTGAATTTTAATTTGAACACTGCTCTCAAAACGGTGAAGGAAAACATCGAAAGGAAACCGGCATGTCCTAGAACCAAAAATTCGAAGACATGTGACATCCAGCAACCCGCACCGCATGGTGGATTGTGTCCCAGCAGTGGGAATGTTATAGGCTGAGTATGTTGTAATCGTGTTGGTATGGGCTTACATTTTTTTGTTAATCTTAAAGTTAGCTAAGATAAAAGTCCCGGGACCCACCTGGGTTTCTCGTCAGTACCTAGTGTAATAAATAAAATTCGATAGTGCTCTGAGCTGTTTGGTTATTGCCTTCCTCATGTTGATTATTTGCATCGGGATTTCGATTGTAACGCATTTTATTATTTTAGAAAAATATTTTATTTGTAAACATAATACAGTGTAAAAGTAGATATAGGCCTACCAGAATCTCATGGCAAATGGGGAAATAAATATTTGTTGTGTGCAATACTGGGGAAATTGGATTAACCGATCTTGATACTGCTTAATTTTAATTTATGTCTTTAGTATTAATAAACATGATGTATATTAGGTATGTGTATGAAGAATGTTGTTATACATCGGGTTCTTAACATGGGAAAATATGTCATGAAAAATAAATCAACTGTAAATTACTTAATGTACTAATTTATTATATATAATCTAAATCATACTAATAACTTAATAACTCATTCACTTTAAAATCATAGATTGAGTTTGATTTACTCCTTCCTCTTCCTATTTTACGATACACATTGAAAACAATATTTCTCGCTTGAGATCGAATTGGCTTTTTCGACATTTTGACAAAAACAACAAATTATCAAGAAGATATCACAAAAACTCAGCAACGATTGACAAATCTCGTAATTTGATTTGACAGGTGACAATTGACATCGCCATATGAAAAGCCCAATTTTTGTTAATGTTTTATGCCATGAGATTCTGGTAGACCTAAATGATTATCTGATTCAGACTTTGACTGGATATTAAAAGCTCTTTCGCTGGCATCTCTTTATGCTTGGTTATTCTATGGTACCTTTCAGTTTTTATATCTGATCCATTCATAAATGGTTGCTTTATGTAAAAGTGTTTAAAGAAAAGCAGGACTAAATACTTCGTTTTATACATTTAACTATATAGCCTTCTATTTTGTTTTAACGATATTTGTATGAAAGAAAAACTGAGTTTATGGATTTTTTTATGTCCCATTTCAAACAGTAAGTTTTCCATCACCGATTTCTACAAAATTATTGTACAGACGTCAGCACATAAAGCTACTACAATCTGTCAAATTTCTTTAATAGATTTTCAACTTTATCGCTAAAGCATTAAGGTTCAAGGTTGATTGGGAAAATTTGACAGTTTTGGGTAGCTTGACCTGCTGGCGTCTGTGCTACTCGTCTGTACTAGGTATATGTTATACCTACTAATACCCAAAAGTATATTCAACAGTATAGAGTGACGTAAGTACACAGGACAGTGGGGTTATGTGTACAATATAACATGTCGACGGAAAAAGCTTTTAGTGGCCCAACAGACAACGATATCTGCTGGGAACTGTAAGCGTATACACATAGAAGTATCTGGTGTGAACTAGGGTTGGCACGTTGAGAATGTTGTTTTATTTTTTCAGAGTTTTTTTATGCCAGTGCCGATGTATCTACATCTATACATTTTTATAAATTGAAGTCGCGTTCGTATCTGTGTAAGCACGTAGTTCTTGTAAACATGCCACGGATTTTGATGTAGATTTCACCATAATTTAGAGAATTTATTCCGGAAGGTTAATAGGCTTTCAGAGAAATCGACGCACTACCTGTAACCATGGATTCAGTACATGCTCCAGCACCCACTGTGTTGAAATTTTTCGTCCGTGCCTTTTAATAATTTGTACTTTGAAGGAAACAGCTTTTTTTTAGTAATCGACGACAAATTTCCAGAATTATGTACTGAATCCATGGTAACAGGTTAAGCGTCGAAGTCTGATAAATTCATTCAATTTTTTTTTTTTTTAATCAGTTGATCCAAAGATTTATGTTCGCTTAGCTCAACATAATGTATGGACCAACAGATTTTTTTTTTTCACGATTTCAGGATTGGTCCCGTAGTAAAAGTTGTTCATAATGATGAGTATGAGTGAGTCAAAATTTACCGGTGTTTTAATAAATAAATTGTGATGAATAAGGAAACGAGAAAAAAGATGGCCACGTTCTATAAATCTATTCAGTACTAGCTCCTGCCCGCGACTTCGTCTGCGTGGAATTTTTGGACCCCGACCCGACCAGTCGCATTGCGTCACCTTCCGACTTTTTTCCTCTTGCTCGGCTCCTAAGGGCCGTAGCGTGATGTTAAATAGCCTATAACCTTCCACAAGAATTGGGAATTGCTGTCAAATGCAAAAACTGTTTTTCAAACCCCACTGGAAGTTTCGGAGATTACCCCCTACATACAAACAAATAAACAAATACATTTAGCTCTGTATAATATTAGTATAGATATTATAATACCTAAGTTCATATCTAAGAAAAAAGTTTTCATTGTTTCATTGCACGTAAAGAATCTCCCTAGCTACGTCAAGTTTCCATACCAGTTTAATCACTCAAAACTGCTTGGTGAACTTGGACATGGCATTGTTTTTATGAACCATTTACGGTTATATAAAACTTGGTATTCAAGTTTGTTTTATTACTATACTAGTGAGGTTAAAACATAAAGGTTTCTTAATTATATAAAGTTTAATATTAATGTATTATACACCATTCTGAAAACCGTATCAAAATCCGTTGAATAGTTTAAAAGAACAATACTGTCACACAGACAGACGCGAACAGCGACTTAGTAATTAATAAAGGTAAAGAAGTTCAGAGTTACCAACAATTAATCTCAATTTTGCCTTCTTTTAGTACTTTCCCTAATAATACTGCAGGTAAAACCATATTTCCATTTTCCGGTGAGCCACTGCATACTCTCCGTAATATTTTCCCACCTTACCTTTTTAATACCCAATTAAGCGTTCACCTTTTCCACTATGCAACTACTGAAATAGCAAAGTGACAATTAATTCGACTATCAATATTAAAAGCTTTCAAAGGACCAGCAGTGGGATAATGTATCGGGCAGGATTCAAAATGTCAGCCAACTTTTATGTAATTGGCCGTGGCCCGTGGGTCGTGGAGGTAATCCCGCTCGCATTCATTAGTGGCAGTGTAACTGCAACTTATAATCTGGCTGTCCGCACGCTGCTAGCGTACCTATATTGTAGAAATAGTAATCCCGCGTAAATGTTTGTTGGAAGTTTTTGATTTTGTGGGGGTTCATGATGAAAAGTTTGAGGTTCGTTGACTTAATCTACGAGCAGTGGTGGCGCAGTGGTATAATGGCCGCGGCTTACGAGTTGAAGGCCGTGGGTTCAAACCCAAGAAGGCAGTTTACTTTGCGGAATTATTTTATCACTACTGCTCTCAAAACGGTTCAGGAAAACATCGTGAGAAAACCTGCATGTCCTAGAACCAAAAACTCGAAGACATTTATGACATCCACCAAACCGCAATGGGCCCGCGTGATGGATTATGGCCCACTCCCTCTTACAGAAAGAAGAGGCCTTTGTACCAGTAGTGGAAACATTAAAGGCTAATTATGACGACTTTTGGCTATTAATCAAAGTTTATGGGATTTGACGATTTTGTTTATCGATTGATCGCAGGTCACACAAATCGGCAAACAGGGTTTTAGAGATAGAACCGAACAGGCCCAGTATTCTCATCTGTGCACGCTTGTGTTGATGTAATGTACCCACTAGTTAATGTAATGTAATGGCTTGGCAACCTTTCATTAGTATGTGCGGTTTATCGGCACACAGCATCAACTTTTAATCCAACATATCTGTGCCAACCGCGGTTATGGTTAGTATTTTGGCTCTAATTGGGACTGCGTTACGTGAACGGTTACATGGCTTTTTTGACACGGTTTATTTATCAATATTTTCAGCCTTATCGAGTTTCTAGGGCTTGACAATGTGGTGACGAGAAGGAGAAGGTGGGACGAGTAAAGCTCCTACCTTAGACATTGAGTATGTGTTAACGAGGGACGTGATGTTTGCTGTGTTTTATTCATTTATGTTATTATTTTTATCCAAAATTTGCCATAAACTTTTATTTTATTTGTATTTTATATTATCTATTTCCTATTAATTTAATTTTTTTTTTTTATTTGACAATGACTTGCTTATTTTTATTTGACATTGTATTTACGATTTGATGACTTTGTATTTATTTTTATATTGTGATTGTATATATTGATGTATTTATCGCGTGTTTCGTAACTTGTGATTGTAACATGGAAGAACCTGAAATAAATGTTTTTTTTTTTTTTAATTTTTTGTTAGCTTCAGTTTGCAAAACCTCGAGAAAAAATCAGAAAGATGCAACGCTTTTGTTCTGCAATGGGAAACAATGTCCTTATAATAATTTTGAATAACCTTACCTTACCTTATAATAACCTTACCTTACCTTACCTTATAAGCCTGTGTTGTCACTGCTAGGCAAAGGCCCCCCTTCTCTCTTTTCACTTTTCCCGGTCTACTGCGATTGTGGGCCAATTCGTTAATTGGCCCACAAAGGCAAACTAGGTATAATAGAAAAAGTGTCTTGTCTTATCGAAATGGTGCTAATCATAAATAATCATCCCACTTTCCCAGACAATATCAGTTTGTAGTTGTACTTACATTAACCTGTAAAGTACCTAGGTACCTAAAGCCCCAAAAGAACCCACGAAACGCCGCTAATGCTTAACTAAATCGTAGGTATACAAAGTATATTTAGCTGCAGGTGGAATAGTGTAAAATAAACACTCCACTTTAGCACGTTGATACAAAATTAATCCGGCCCTATAACGGGCAGGTTTGTTTTTCTTAACGAAGCGCCGGAGACGTTGCCTTATATAATGCACTTATGATTTATTGCATCAGAATCTCGCTGCGCCAGCATTTTTAATATTTTTGCTGTTATTTTACTTGACTTGTGTAAGCAAGGCAGGGCAGGGTAGCGTGTCCTGTGGGAAAGAGGGATGTTCCAGTGGCAGCGAAGTGACGAGTGCATTTGGGTTGGTGGTTAGGGAATGGAAAAATATTGTGTGATGTTTAAAAAAACCTGTGGTAAAAATGATGGAGAAAAAAATGTAGGTAGGTATTTTAAAACATTAAAAACAATTTGGTGTCTTCTATGTGCAATCAATTCACTTAAATTTCTAATAACTGCCTTCTTATACACGTCATACAATTAAAAATCATTTTATTGGAGTAAGATTATTAAGTGACCCACACGAATCGATTGTTGAGTACATATCTGTCGGTTGTCCACCAAAGATGAACTCTATTATAAACATTTCTTATTTATTGTAATAAAAAAGCCAAAAACATCCTAACAAGCTAAACAAACAACAATAAAACCTTCATATTCTTTATTGCTTCAATAAATGTTCATACGAAAACAGACGCTATATAAGATGTTCGTATAAAACTCAAAATATCGCCGAAGAGACGTTTCTTATGAATCTGACACGCTGAATTCTGAGATTAAATTCATACCCCGAGGTACAATTCGTTCAGAATAACGTCGCATCGTCCACACTCCTACCGAGATGAAAAATGGTGGCATTATCTCGATTTCACTTGTCAAGTGAACAAAAAGTGGTTTTACTGTAGTACTTATTTAGTTCAGTTATCTAGAGATCTTTGCAAACAATTCAATAGGTGGCAGAGTAAATTGAACTCGCACATAATTTTCAAAATGAATATATAAAAAAAAAAAAAAAAGAAACCAGGTAATATTATGCATAGAAACCGCACACATAAATCATAACACAATCAAACTAAAACTTGATTACGAACAGCTCCATAGCTACAAAATTTATAAAATAAAAAATGTTATCAAATAAATTGTTCACCGAAACAACGCAAATGAAATAACAAAGCACAATTTTTACGAGCCATAAACAATTTCGCGCGGAAGCCAATGTTAACTGGAAACTTCTTCAGTGAGACCGTTACACAATGAAATTAACAATAAGCTCGGCGGAAACAAAGAAAGCACCTAAGTTGATAAATAAAAAATATGCCAAGGGACAAATGGAGGGAGCGAGTACCAACATTACAAAAATCCCGGTAATTTTTGTGGCTTTCCTTCTGTTTTGTTACCAAATCCTCGCGTACACTAATTTGAACATTATTTTTTTGTTTTTCAACACTTCAATAATAAATAAGTAATCACAAACGTTAATTTTACACTGCTTATTTATGTGGTGGTCTAGTCCTAAGTTGACTCGAAGCGTGTAAACAATTACACGAATCGCTCACACTTTTGATGGAGCCACACGTTAATTAGTTCAGTCCCTGAATACTTTCTATAGGAATAAGGAATATATATATAAGGAATCTCCAAATACCAGTGTTGTGGTGTAAATAATTTCCTTATAAAAAAATAAAATACTTGTTTTTCAATCAAACAATGAATGCAGGTGGTTTAAACAGCACTCTTCCGTCTTCGCCGCATTCTACTGTTTGTGTGTTTACAAACTTACTAAATTCAACAGAATTAAGAAGAATATATAGCCTAAGGGTATAATACAGCTGAGTCTACTCGCTGTAATCTAGAGTAAATTAACTTAAACAAATTGTTATTCAAAATCTCAAAACATTGAATAACAACTCAACTAAAATATTCATAAACGTAAATAATTGTGATATCCGTTTGGCTCGGCAATTACGTGGTGATATTAAAACTTAATTAAAATTTGTTTATCACGGCTCGAAAGTGATTAAAAGTTTAAACGAAGCTCGGCGACGTAGACCGCCTTCGGAACGAGTTTATTTACGTAAATAGTGTTTCGGTTCAACACTTGTGCTCCCAAACTGACTTTGTGCATTGGAACTTCATGTTTGTTTCATTGAATAGTTTATATTGTAAATTTTGAGGAAATTTGTGGAATATAATGAAGAAAAAATTACAAAGGAATGTAATATTTTCTAAACTTATCAAAAAATCTACATGTCTACAAAGTTTTCCTCACATTACCAGCGTTTTACCCAAAAAACAATATTCCTGAAGTTTTTCCACTACACGAAAAGAGAATTTAATTATTTATTCGAGTTCACAAACGAGTTCGTCACTTGGGGCGCATTCTAAAGGGCTCTACTTATTTGGACTTCTACTTGTTTGTTCAAGTTATCTCGGAATTTATGTTAGGGCCGCACGAAGGCCGTGCCGCGGGACATACTAGTGGAAATTAATGAGGACTCCAAGCGGAGTTCAATACTCAGCCTTATAAACTAACTGTGAAAAATAGGCCGTGAAATATATTATGTAGTGGGATATAATATGATTATTTATTTTTTGTTGCTATAAATCTTTAAATAAATAACATAGAATGTATCATTTTGAATCCTTAGCATTATATACAATCAAAAAGGTACGTAATATATATTATAATCACTACTTTTACAAGAAATAAGTTTTTCAACCAAAAAAATTACACATCTCCATCCAGTTTGAAAGGACATGCCATGAACGGCTTTCCTCCCCTTTCTTCCCTCTTCTTATGCTGGGGAAAGTGGTAGACTTCTTTAACGATGAGACAATAAGTTTAAGAATGAATATTACCTACTTAGTAATGCTTTAGGTACTTTGATATTATAGGCAGATCGTAAGTACCTTTTACATTTTATCATATAGAAATAAATAACGACTACATTACGAGTACAAACTGCGACATGTTAGTATAAAACAAATAACTCACTAAAATTAAACTCAAGCCTCTAAATATATCGCTGAAAGCCACGGAGTGTTCAAACTGTAACATCACTTAAACAATCATACGTTACGTTTCGTGTACACTTAGCATAATATTCGGGGTTACGTCACTCTCAACTGGAACTCAGCATTAAATATAAGTTAGGCTATGGCCCGATTGATCTTAGGCTGTGTTTTATGTTGTGGGAATGGTTAGTAACACTACGGTGATTTTTATGAGGGCAAGTACGTGCTTACCATACCCTTACCGCTGTTCATTTCTACAGGATTTGTTTGACACTACCATTCTTCTTCTTCTTCCTGCCTAAATACTAGTTCTATCTGGAGTTGGGTCTTCTTGTACAGCGGCGCCAGGACGACCAGTCCTGGGTTGTCATAGCAAATGGTTCTGCGCTTTCATCTGCCTCTCGATACTGGACCACCATGTAGTGAGGGTATTTCTTCTTGTTTGAATGACCATTGAATGGGAAAAACAATTAATTAGTGTTGAGGAATATCCATGGTTGAATCGAAATCGAAATTAACTTTGGATGGTCTAATGCACTACAGTAATGGAATGCAGTGGCATAAACAAAACATACCTATTGCTCACACAATTTGCATTTGTGTCTTGAAAATGATCACAAAATTAACAGTGTTTTAATTAGAAAGACCTTCGTAACTACCTACTGAAGGTAATGCACTTTATACGTTTCGGTCTCAATGATAGCGATTTGTAAGTAGCGATCATTTCAGAATGGTTTTACCATCAATCAACTAAAAAATCAAACGTTGAAACGAGAAAATGATGAGTTGAGATGAATTGAGTTGCAGAAAAGAAAGAAATTGATCGGTTATATAAAATCGATCGGTCGTAAAAAAGCGGTAAACGGTCACACGGTCACACAATAAAGCCTGTCGCAATACAGGGCGGTTTTGGCACCTTAATGTCAAATACTGGTGAAAATTACAGATTTTCATGACGGCCGTTATAATATACTAGCTTTTTCCCGCGACTTCGTCCGCGTGAAGCAACTTTCTTAATTTTTTTTTATGTAATAACCTTCTACAAAGTATTAGATAACTTTAAAAAAAAAGATGGATGAAATCGGTAAAGTCGTTCTCAAGTTATGACGTGACCATGGGAGATAGGGATTCATTTTTATATATATAGATGAGAGCAGTGGGGGAAAATTGAAGATATGTGACATCTCTCCACCCGCACTGGACCCGAGTGGTAGATTACAGCACACTCCCTCTCGAAGAGAGGATGAGGCCTGTGTCCCAGCAGTGGGAACATTATAGACTGATTAGAATTATGCGTTATAAAATGGCGGCCACCGCTCTCGTATGAAACCGTAATTTTAGTAGACACACTTGACCATCTCCTGTAAGTTGTAGGTAACAGGTAAGCTAATCTCAGATCAGGTCACCGCCATTACTTGTGAGCCACACGAGGTCGCACCCTTACTGCAAATCGCCGCAAGGGCTCGCTCTTCGTGTTTACAAGTTACAGGCTCATTGTTTGCCTTTAATAAACAGTGTGTAGGCACCGCTATTTGTTAACTTTGCATATCCATCCAGTACGTTAACAAAAGCGATCAAATTAATGTTTATACTTAATTGCGTTAATTAGTTCTGTCATTTTATTTAGGTCAAAGAAGTACCTATCGTTTGTAAAATGAGGCAAAATCTATAAAAAATAATAAAATTGAAATGTCTGTTTGTAATTTCAATATAAGAGGTTGTCACTAAATGCATATGAAAGAATATACAGTACTTATAATTAAAAAAAAAAAAACAATTAAAAAAAATGTCTGTCTGTCTGTTTGTTCCGGCTAATCTCCGTAACGGCTGGACCGATTTTAACTGACTGACTTTCACTGGCAGATAGCTGATGTTCTAAGGAGTAAGTTAGGCTAGAGTTTTATTTTATAATAAGAATTAGGGTTCCACGTAAAACCCATGAAATCCAATTTGTTTTCCGATATTCACGCGAACGAAGTCGCAAGCACAGCTAGTTAAAAGATAATATTTTTATAGATACAAATTACGGTTTGGTTTTTCATATAATAAGCTCAAGCCGACGCGAGAGATGAAGAATTACGTACAAATGTATACAAGCTCTAATATATACAAGCCATGCTGGTGGAGCATGGTTTGTATATATTAGAGCTTGGGACACAGAGGGCAGAATAGGGGGTGCCCTGTTCTGGGACACAGATGTCCCAAAACATGCAGTCAAAGTGACCTCTGCGTTCCCAACGACAACGCCGTGAAAGTGGCAAAGTTTTGGGAAACAGTACAGTCGTGCCAGCGACACGAAAAAGAAGATATACAACCCCTGTTCAGGTTTCATTCTTACGCAATCACTCGCTAAAGAGAATTAGTAAAATATTCGTCTGTATAATTAAAGAAGGTTTTAACTTTATATCGCACCACTTTTTACAACAATGATTGTTTTAATAACTGACTTGAAGCTTTCAAACAAAAAAGAGAACTTTTAATTTAGAAACTCCAGCTCACGGATGTATCTATGAAATTACTATTCATAATTCCACACAAATGGAGAATTAAACAAAGCACCAAACTTTGAAAGCCTTGCACGAAAATAAAACAATGCTGAGTTATTTCAACTATATTCCGCTACCAGGTTTTGCCCGCGTCTCCACTCGCGTGGACGGAATCGGGACGGGGGTCTTTTTGTTCATCCCCATTGTATCTCATCCCCATCGCAGCACGATAATTTGTATCTCATATTTTATAAACAGTCTCCGGGAATTTATAAAATTCTATTGAAATCCATTTACATTTTTTTAATGAATTGTGTGCAGATATAAAATTGGATTGCTGTAGATATATAATTGTTATGGTGCGTAGTACTCACAACCTGTGTGCGTGTATGACACACGCACACAGGTTGTGAGTATACGCTATCAATCTCAATCTGAATCATTTTGAAGAATATTGCTGATCCATTGCTTCATATGTTCAAAAAATGTGTCTGCTCAACAACGTAGGTAAACACGGCAATGAATGTTGTTGAACTGTCAAAATAAAATCCATTGCTACTGACAGTGTGTTATGCAATACCCCGCAGGTGTATGAACGTAAACGAGACAAAAGGAGTATGCAAGGGTCGTAGCAAGTTGCGTTCTGTAGTTTCTGCGTTTAAGAACTGAGTTCATGAACTCAGTTCTTTAAAACAGTAATCAGAGGGGCAATTCTCGTAATTTTAAGAACGTTCACAGTCTGTCTCAACCTGTCAAAAATACCTCCAATTTCCCTACTTTTTTTGACAAGTTTTTGATATTTGTTTGTCAGTGTAGAGATTAGATTTTGAACCTTTTTAATTACGAGAATTAGCCTTCTGGCTTCCGCAGCGAAACTTCAGAAATAAAACAGTCAATTTCCCTATAAGAAACAACGAGTGGCCAAAATTATGTTTTCAATAACTGTTTTTAAAAAAAATATACAAATCATAATAATATTTTGACTAGCTGTTATTAAAAATTAAAATTGAGTTATTGATTTTTTTTAATAACAGCAAGGTTTTTTAAAAAATTAAAATCTAAATTACCTATGTGAATTGTGTAAAATGTGTTCTGTGACAAAACGAGACTTCATTTTTATTTTAAGTTTAATTGTAAGATTCTGAATAGACTCAATAAACACGCTCCGCTACCCGCTGACGCCTGAAACAAGCCCTAATCGCAGTTAGTACCCCACAAATTACAAAACTTACACGATTCTTGTCACGACACTATTGTTTCATACAAAAATACATGTTCCAAAGCAACCAACAAATGTAGACAACCGATGTTTCGTACACGAACTAAAGGCATGTCCATTTACAAGACCGAGGCCCGCTGGGTACTGTCGTAAAAACACTATGAAATGTTTACGATGCTAGCCGACGCAGCTGCTTAATTCTTTTGAATTTTTCATATGGACAATGCAAATAACATTAGGTTATGTAATACGCCTGACCCAAGGCCGCAACTCTTTTCAGTTTCAGTACAACAGCTTTTGAAGATAAGCGATCTAAGAAGTTTGTTACGACTATAAGACTTAAATATGGCTCTATTATTATAAGGAACTGCTAGCTAAACAAGGCCCATGCTAAGCAGTGGCTTATAAACCTTATAGACAGTGAAAACAAAACGTGGTGAGAGAATCCTATCCTACTAAGTTTGTGACGATGGACGTTTGGATGAATAGTTCCTAACCAGGATTAACACAAAGGATTTTTTATCCCGATATTCCCACGGGATCGAAACTTATGCGACCGCGGGGCGCTCCTAGTATTGTCATAATTATCATCACGGTGGGCAAATTAATCGGTGATTAGATGCAGTCTCAAGCACTAATATGTATACACTTGTGATCTTACTGTATTGATAGTAAATCCTACTTCCTACTTAATCCTACTATCCTATTAATATTCTAAACGCGAAAGTTTGTGAGGATGGATTGACGGATGGATGTTTGTTACTCTTTCACGCAAAACGACTGAACGGATGAAATGTATGAAATTTAGCACACAGATAGTTTATAACCAAGATTAACAGATAGGATACGTTTTATCCTGATATTCCCACGGGATCGAAACTTATACGGGTGAAACCACGGGGCGCTGCTAGTATATAATAATAGTGTTTTGGAACCCCTACTATTATGAAATATATCTTATCTCAACGTTGCAATCGTTATTCCAAAAGAAAATCGCTATTGACGTGTGCTAACTTATCACTGAGAGACCAGTGGTGGCCCAGTGGTAATAGCCCCGACTTACGTAACTATGACCATAGTTGAGACCTTGACGTGGTCGTGGTCGTCGGTTCGAATACAGTCAGGCACATTACTTTGTGTAATTTATTTCGTCACCACTAGTCTCAAAATGGTAAAAGAAAATGTCGTGAGGAAACTGGCATGTCCTGGTAACAAAAATTCGAAAACATGTGACATCTACCAACCCGCTCTAGACCCGGCCGACAGGGAGTGGGCTTCAATCTACCGCGATTATAGCCTGCTCCCTCTCGTAAAGAGGAGGCCTGTGTCCCAGGAGTGGGAATGTTATAGGTGATTATGCTAAGTTATTACATATTTGTGATCGTGAACAGTCACGATCACAAATATGTAATAACTTAGATGAGGCCAAAATTTTTGAACACGCATGGGTGCAGACCCGGGTTTCATTTTGACAGTTCTACAATATTTATTGCCTTATTCACGTTGTTGAGCAGACACATTTTTCGAACATATAAAGCAATGGATTAGCAATATCCTTCAAAATGATTCAAATTGAGATTGATAGTGTGGTACGTAATTAGGGTGCATGGTAATGAATCTAGTCGAGCAAGTAATTTTAATGAGTTGATCATTTAAAAAACATGGTTTGATCATTATGGCCAATGTAGGTAGGTGCATGACTAGTCGTCTGTTAATAATTTCTATTGTGGAAATGCAGGTTGTATTGGCAATTTGGCTACCTGTGACCACCATTGCGCGTTTTGAAACTAATGTAGCAAAGGTGGTTCACGTTACCTGCTATCAAACAGCGGTCAGCCACTGTAAACTGAACCTTTGATAGTACTTCATTCTGTGAAAGCATATGGAATGGCATTGGTGAAATGAAACGCGTTGTGGAATTCAATTGAGCCATGAAACTTGTTTTGTTGTTTGTCGTCTCTTTAATGGCGACAAAGTATCGGAAATTCCCTTGATGTTGCACTTGTCCGTAATCATTTCTACCTACCCCCTATTACTGGAATACGGCTCTGTCGGCTTCCAGTCTAACCGGATGCAGCTGAGTAACAGTTTACATGGAGTGACTGTCTATCTGACCTCCACAACCCACTTACTGGGTAATACTATACCCCTTGGTAAGACTAGTTGTCAGACTTACGGGCTTCTGTAACGACTGTCCACGAATGACAGCCGGGACCAACGGCTTAACGTGCTTTCCGAGGCACGGAGGGGTCTTGGTATGTACAGATGGTCACCCATCCACGTACCAAATCGCGGCAAACTTAGTTTAACCTGATCGATCGACCGTGTGGCTGCTATTACGTAGCCAGAAGCCCGCCTGAAGGTGGGTTATGAATGTGAAAAAATCTGTAAATCCAGCCTATAGTTCCAAATCCATACCATAGGTAGCCATGCCTGATGCCAAGGCGCAGAGGAGGCGCCGCAAGGAGCGAGCCATTGCGGCTAGGCTTCGCTCCCCCAAGACCGCGGCTGTAGTCATTACACTACAGCCGGACGCGGTCAAGAGGGGGGTGACCTACGGCGACGTGCTCGCCAAAGCGAGAGCGACGGTGGATCTCCAGGAGCTGGGGATCACCGGAGGCCTCCGGCATAGGGTGACCGCCACTGGTGCCCGCATGCTGGAGGTCCCCGGTGCGACGAGCGGCCCCACCGCTGACGCCCTGGCTGAAAAGCTAAGGGCGTCCCTCAATGCGGACGAGGCTCGAGTCTCCAGGCCCGTCAAGTGCGCGGATATGCGCATTGTGGGCCTGGATGACTCGGTGACGGGGGCCGAGGTGGTAGCCGCCGTCGTCAGGACGGGCGGGTGTCTGACCGACCAGGTGAAGGCGGGCACCATACGTACTGACTTCACGGGTATGCGAACCGTTACGGTAAGCTGTCCCGTGACGGCGGCGAGAAAAATCGTGGAGGGCGGAAGGCTCCTGGTGGGCTGGGTGTCAGCGCAGGTCAAGCTGCTGGAGCCCAGACCTCTACGGTGCTATCGATGCCTCGTGGGGCACCACGTGAGCGTCCATTGCACCTTGGAGGACCGCAGCACTCTATGCTTCCGCTGCGGTAAGCCCGGACATACGGCCGGCTCGTGCAACGCCGCGCCGCACTGCGTCGCATGTGCGGCTGCTGGCAAGCCGGCCGATCACCGGGCGGGGAGCAAGTCCTGCGCTCCACCCGCCGAAGCCAGGAGGAAGGGCAGGCCCTCCGCCGTCGTCGCCACCACCACCGTCGCCGCCACTGTCGCCGCCACCGCCACCGCCGCCGCCGCCGCCGTCACCACCGCCGCCGCCGCCGCCGCCGCCGCCGCCGCCGCCACCACTGCCGATAGGGCCCGGGGGGGGGCTGAAATGGAGGAGTAATAACTCCTCCACTACGCCTTCTCCAGGCGAACATCAACCACTGCGCCTGCGCTCAGGACCTGTTGCTCCAGAGCATGGCGCAGTGGTCGATTAACATCGCCGTGGTCGCTGAGCCGTACTTTGTCCCGCCCAGGGATGACTGGGTGGAGGACCTGAACGGCTCAGTGGCCATACTTTCGTCGGCCGCCGCCGGTACCCCGTCCCTCGAAGGTGTCACGAGGGGACAGGGGTGCGTAGCAGCACGGTTCGGAGAGATTGTAGTAGTGGGAGTATACTTCTCTCCGAGCCGAACTCTCGCCGAGTTCCAGAACTCTTTAACAGAGTTGAGTGTCGTCGTCGCTAGAAACCATGCCTACTCCGTGCTAGTGCTCGGGGACTTCAACGCCAAGAATTTGGCCTGGGGTTCCCGTTGCACGGATGTGCGGGGCAGGATGGTGGAGGACTGGGCTCTGGAAACAGGCCTGGTCGTCCTAAATCGGGGTTCTGTTCCTACGTGTGTGCGGATGCGGGGCGAGTCGGTGGTGGACATCTCGTTCGCCAGCCCCGCTCTGTCACAGCGTGTCATTGACTGGCGCGTCATGGAGGAGGTGGAGACCTACTCCGATCATCGGTATATCCGGTTTGAGGTCTCCACCCAGACCTCTAGCGCGCTGGTCCAACAGGCCCCGAGTGGTCCGCGGTGGGCGCTGAAGCAGCTGGACCGGGAGCTTCTCCTGGAAGCCTCGATCGTGCAGGCCTGGGTGTTTTCACCGGACAGGCCTGCTGACATTGACGATGAGGTGGAGTGGTTCCGGGAGGCCATGTCCGAGATCTGTGACGTGGCAATGCCCCGAGTCCGGCCAGGACGCGCCCGACGTCAGGTGTACTGGTGGTCGCAGGAGGTTGGGGCGCTACGCAAGGCGTGCGTCGACGCGCGACATCGGTACACCAGGCACCGCAGGCTCCGCATCCGCCCTCCGGATGCGGAAGCCACGGAGGTGGAGCTGTACGAGGGGTACAGAGCGGCGAAGACCACCCTCCAAGAGGCTGTCAAGCGGGCCAAGGATACGGCCCGCGAGGAGATGTTGGAGACTCTGAACCGAGATCCATGGGGGCGCCCTTACAGAATGGTGCGGAATAAACTCCGCACCTGGGCCCCCCCGCTGACGCAGAGTCTCCGACCCCAGCTGGTGGAGGAAGTGGTGAGCGCTCTGTTCCCTTCACGGGGGGAGCATACTCCCCCGCCTATGGCTCCGCCACTTGCGGTGCCCGAAGCGGACCACACGGACGACGACGACGACACCCCTGAAGTGACCGGGGTAGATCTGAGAGCGGCGGTAGGCAGGCTGAAGGCCAAAAATACCGCCCCGGGACCCGACGGCTTGCCGGGTAAAGCCTGGGTCCTGGCCTCGAGGGCTCTCGGGCCTCGACTGGAGGCGCTCTTAAGCGCATGCATGGAGAGAGGCCAGTTTCCACTCCGTTGGAAGACGGGGAAGCTGGTCCTCATTCAGAAGCCAGGGCGCCCTGCGGACTCTCCGTCCGCATACCGGCCCATAGTGCTGCTCGACGAGGTCGGCAAGCTCTTTGAGAGAGTGATTGCGGGCCGCCTCGTCGGGCACCTGGTGAGGACGGGGCCGGATCTTGCGGAGTGCCAGTTTGGCTTCCGCAAGGGGCGCTCGACGGTGGACGCCATCATGCGCGTGAGAGCCCTCACGACGGGGGACGCGGTGTCCCGGGGTGGGGTGGTCGTGGCGGTGTCACTCGACATCGCCAACGCGTTCAACACCCTGCCCTGGAGCTGCATAGGGGAGGCACTCCGGTATCACCGGGTGCCGACTTACCTCCGTCGAATAGTCGGGGCGTATTTGACGGACAGAGCCGTCATCTACCCCGGTCGCGACGGGAATTGGAACCGGCGAGAGATGTCGTGCGGTGTCCCACAGGGATCGGTTCTGGGGCCGCTCCTGTGGGACATCGGTTACGACTGGGTGCTGCGGGCCGACCTCCCTGATGGCGTCAGCGTAGTTTGCTACGCTGACGACACGCTGGTCCTGGCGCAGGGGAGGTCGCATCAGGCGGCGGCCGACGCGATGACACGCGGGGTTGCGATAGTCGTGGAAAGGATCCGGCAGTTGGGTCTCGAGGTGGCATTGCACAAGTCCGAGGCCATGTCTTTTCATGGGCCCCGGTACGGGCCACCTTCGGGATCCCAACTGATGGTAGGAGGGGTTCACATCGGCGTCGAGAAGACGATGAGATACCTGGGTCTCGTCCTCGACAGCCGGTGGAACTTCGTCGAGCATTTCCGACGTTTGGCCCCCAAACTGGAACGGGCCGGGGCCGCCTTAAAGCGGCTCCTGCCCAACCTGAGGGGGCCAAACGCCTCCTGCCGGAGGCTTTACGCGGGGGTTGTGCGGTCCATGGCCCTATATGGGGCCCCGGTATGGGCGCGTTCACTGCGGCTTCGAGCCGCACACTACCTGAACGCGCCCCAAAAGGTGGTAGCCGTAAGGCTGATCCGGGGGTACCGCACGATCTCGCGCGAGGCAGCAAGCCTCCTTGCCGGACTGCCACCATGGGATCTGGAGGCGATAGTCCTCGCGCGCCTGTATGACTGGCGCGCGGAGGCACTACGTCGGGGGGAAACTCTGCACCCGCGGCAAATCGCTGCGGAGCGGACGGACCTCCGGCGCGGTCTCATGGTGGAATGGAAGGCGCGACTATCGCAACCCAGCGCAGGGCACGCCACGATAGCGGCGGTAAGACCCCTCTTTGAGGAGTGGCTAGAGAGGCGTCACGGCGCTCTCACCTACCGCCTGACGCAGGTCCTCTCCGGACACGGATGTTTCGGGAGGTTCCTGCACATAATCAGGCGGGAGGAGACGCCCGGGTGTCACCACTGCGAGGATCGCCCAGAGGACACGGTGGAGCATACGGTGGAGGTCTGCCCCGCTTGGGCAGAGCACCGCCGTGTCCTCGTAGAGGCGATCGGCAGCGGCGGCGACCTCTCGCGCCCGGCCCTGGTGCAAGCCATGGTCCGGGGCGAGAGGGAGTGGGAGGCGGTCACCTCCTTCTGCGAAGCAGTCATGCTAGCGAAGGAGGTGGCGGGATGGGCGAGGGAAAGATCCTCACGCCTCAGCCGCCGAGGGAGACGCTCCGGGCGTCGGGAGCCGCGTGACGACTCCCGGCCACCGTAGGCGCGGGCCTGCGGGCGGAGAGCAATGGGTAGCTCTCCGTCCGATCAGGACCAGGCCCGTGCCGGACGGCGTGTATGTGTTCCACGCGCGCCTCAAAGAGATGTCAGCGTAGTTGACGGGGCCCGACAGGGCCGAAGCCTGCCGGGGTAGCGGGATCGTCCGAAAGGGTTACCGCTGCCCTGGTACGTAAAGGGCTAAGGAAGGAACACGGGTGGGTTTTAGTCAGTAAGAGTCTGACACTCCCTTCTGCTCCACCCAGAGCGGGAGGAGTCATTTGATGATTTCCCATCCTGAAAAAAAAAAAAAAAAAAAAAAAAAGGTAGCCATGCCTTGCTAAACCATTTTCATTACAATGTCATACGAACACAAGCACTAGCACACTCCACCAGCTGGAACCGCCACTAAGTCATGGTCGCACAAAATCGCGCCAAATGTTTCCGACGTATGAGTGTATCATAGGCACACAAGATGAGCGATGATGTCGTGACTCATCTGCTCGCAAATTAACTGCTCTGATGAATGCGCTGCGACACACAACCACTTTCGAAAGACCCCTGACCGACCTACAGCCTACCCTAATTATAACTGATTTATATATTGTTGGAGGGGCGTTAGAGCTCAAGTTATGATGGTAGGTAATAGGTGGGTAGGCGCGGCGAGGCAACACTGTTGATGTATCGCTTTCATAACGGCCATGGTTAATTAGTGTCAAATTACAACGCTAATGTTTTTTCGTACTCCCCTGACAGTATGTTTGGTGAGGGTTATGAGTTTGTCGGTCGACATTGATTTTCCGAATCGTTTGAGATATAAATCTGATATTCCCTATATTTACCATAATATTATCTGGTTTTCCCATGAGCCAAATGTTGTTTTGCGAATTTAAACTAGTAGTGTTTAATGGATTGTATTTATTTTCAGCAGGTCGAAATAGAACTTCAAAAAAGATGAACCTGCAAAAATAATGCACGAAATATTTTCACCACACAAAGTTACACGAAAGTGAGGTAAAGTTTTCGTCACCAGTATTTACCATTCACCAACCTCTTAATAAACGTTCAATATAAATTATGCAAACTAAAGTTAATTCCCTAAAGTTTTATTGACTTTCTCCACAGATTTACCCTAATGGCGTTAACGGATGCGCACTAAAGAGTTCTTTAAACTGCGACCCCCGTAATTCAAGTCAGGATTTAAACCTTAGAAGAAAGTAAGTTTGCCGGGACAACAAAGAGGAGCCATTCCCCTCAGAGTAATTTATACGTGACCGCGGGACCCGGGACCCGGGACTCGCAACTCCGTTGAGACTCCGGGACTCGGCTCGCGTGCCTGCGACTTGACACCTACTACATACAATTGAGTCGGACAATTTTTACCCTTCTTTTTGATTTCGTTCCCTGTTTTTGTTGTACGTGAGGAAGGTAAACGGTACGGGTGCAGTAGGGTGGTGTATTTTATTCATGTTGTGCAGTTAATTTATGAGTTTCATTCTATACTGTATTTTCTCTAGGACTTGATAATGGCAATATATTAAAAAAAAAAAAAATATCTGCAGAAACAAAACTCACATTACAAAAAAAAATTACAATATACACATACAAAGGAGCCGAAATCAAGCATAATTATAAAAGTTAAAATTTCTGTGCATCGGTTTATGTCAGGGCCAGGGACCAAAGACAATACATACATATTCTAGGAATATGCTCGCCCCTATTACGCGGGACTTAAACATAACTGGCAAAACATGGGTGTACTATAGTTACATGTCTGCCTAACCCTTCGGGGAACTAGATTGATAATACAGACATGATGTTTGTGTGTATGTGCGCGTATTATAGAGGTGTGAAATAACGAGTGATTTTACTAATTAAAAGCAAAGATACTTCTTGTCCCAAATACTTTTAACAAAACACAAAGGGGTTTATTTAAAAACTTGCTTATAAAGTTAAGTAATGTTTAACATCTGCTTACCCATACATTTTTGACGTTAACACATCAAACTTCAAAAATCATTGCTTAAAAGCATTGTTTGTAAATTAACCCCAATAGGTAAAATAACATCTAACAGTCACTAACAAATAGTCTTTCTTAGAACGTTGTGTTTACTTCTAAAGAAAAAAGAGCACAAGGAAATAAAACCAATATCTACATTTGATTGCTTCCATATCGTAAACAGAATTGACCGCAACTCAATGAGCTAATGAGTTTTCCGCGTTCATGGTAAAAGGATATCGTTTCATAATCCCGCTGAGAAAACACAATCATAACCCAGAAATGAGGTTTCTTACTGCTTACTTTTGATAATACGGATAAGAAAGCCATTTTTATTGCGTACGTAGGCGAATTCTACGAAGCAATTAGCAGTGCGATTCTGTAACCATCTCACCGTGAAAACTTAGGTGAAGTGAGACGATAGCCTTACCGAAAGGCGTCAATCTGGGACATACTAATTCACCAAATACTTCAGTCCAAACATTAAAACGTAAACCTCGCCCGATTTCTTTAATGACAGATACAAACGAGGCCTAACTACTCACTCCGAGTCTAAAACCCAAAATTGGATTTCCGTGTATATCCTCGTTCGTCTAGTCAGTACGAGAATTTCGCGGTCGTGCGTGTGCCCTACCTGATACGTTTCGGAACAAATAGTTCCTATTTGCCTGCTGTCTGTCGCACCGGATGCGGTTGCAACCAACTATCGAACATTTTTAATTTCATGGCCCGTTTGTTCACTATCACTCCTGGTACGAGTGTTTTCTCTAGAAAGTGTGGGATGTATTTAGTTGTGTTTTGTTTCAAGATTGATTTTCTTGTAATATCCTAGTAATCTGATTCGTGTCTACCTTGTTAACTTCTATTTTTAGAAATGTCAATTTATGTGTTGAAAGTTCAGCATTTCATTTTCATCTTGTAAGAAATTAAGATGTTTACATTTCCTATGTTGTTCAGACATTGTTTTAAAGCTATATGAAATTGAACCTACATTTTCATCTCATGGACCGTTTTCCACTATCACTCCCACTGCTTTACAAATAATGTGGGTTGTTGTTCTGTTATGTTTCTAGATTGGTTTCCTTGTAATAGTAATTTGATTCGTTTCTATCTAGTTAATTTCTGTCTTTAGAAATGTTGGCTTAATATTAAAAATAGTTATTAAATAGACGTTTGATATTTTGTGAAAAGTGTTTTACATTTCCTTACTGATTATTATTTATTTATTTATTAACTATGGATAACTTACAGCTAAACAAACAGAATAAAAAATTGTATGTGTTTTTTTTGTTTTATTAGATATTTCACCGGCCCAGCTTATTGGATACGGTATTATCTTCTCCCACAAGTGATAAAGCTTACCTGATAGATGAAAATGGACTAGAAATTTACTAAAAAGCTAATCAAATAGTAACTACAAACAATACATTTTGCATGGCTATCAATAGCCATGCAAAATGTATTGTTTGTAGTAGACCAGTCCTAGTAAATTCGCATACAGGTACGCTTCCGGTTTCATATCAGGTTTAATTACCCACAAACCTCAAAATCTATGCTCAGTCAATATAATAAGCACGGTACAAATGTGTTTACAGTACACCCATAGCAACATTGACGCACGCAAAATTACTTTTGGTCAAGCTTCGAAATGTCTATTCACGCATCTGCTACGTATTTGACGCGCATTGAACGGAGCCGGCCAGCTTGTTTAATATCCCCGATCCGCGCAAATCCGAATGTTAACGCTGACAGTACGTTGATGTCTAGCCATGGAGGCATGGAGGCAAAGCCGTGGTATTTCCAGTTTGACTGTTTAATCCGGCGCTACGCCACGCATCATCAGCTTGTGTGCACGCGACTTTTATTAGACCATACATATCGCGTGCATGTGCACCGGCTTTATTGCGCTGTTTGATTTTTATAATGAACGGTATTTTAGCAAGTTATTTCTCTTGGACGGGTGCCTAATTATTTTTGTACCAAACATAGAACCTTTTTTTATAGACTGTTGTTTTAGGACTAACAAAATTAAACAATGTTTTGGAAGCACATGCATTACTTTTCATCAAAGATTAAGAAAAAGCAGTGATGCCCATTGTCATACGGTTTAGATGTTCTATTTAAACCTGGTCACAAAGGGCAAACAGTTCATAAAAGTAAAAAAATATCTACATAAAACGTAATAGGTAACGGCCATAGAAATGAAAACAAGCATTAATAAAATAGCTACACAACAAAGCAATTAGCAAATAGTGCGTTTAGCCTATCAAACAAGTTAGTACTCGTAGAATATGTTTTATTTGTGCTCATGTAAAACAATTAAAAAATTCACGATTTTTTGGGTTTGTTCCACTAACATCATTATTAGCGGAGTTTCATCATAGTTAAGTTAATAATATCGCGACGAAGACTGAATAAAGTTTCCAAGTCTCCATCAAAGGCATTTTGTGCTTCAATCGAGCTTACATCAATAATCCTCAAGATTCTTCAACTTTTATGTCTGTAAAAAAGAATTTGAACACTGTTAATTTTGCAACAGCTACAAAGATTTCGTTTTCACTTAATATCATATTTTAAAACAATTAAGATTTAATTGTTAGTGTGCTCTAGGATTATCCACTTTCAAATATTTAATGTGGAGAAGCTATTATGTTAATATATTTTATTGTTAAGATTTTAGATTTAGTAGCAACTTACAAAGTTTCGTTCCACTTAACGTACTCGTAGGTAATTAGGGTTAAAATATAAATGTGAAACACTGGAGTAGATTAATTTGAGGGGCAGATAAATGTCGGGATAAGGTAAGACTTGAATAAACCGAAGGTCCTTCTAATGTACCAAATTTTTATTAGTCATAGGTTGTGAAAGAAACGCTATCCACGAAAACCACTAGACCTAAACTGATTGATTACATTGCATTACCTATTTAAGCCGTTTCGAAATCTAACGAAGTCAATATTTGCTTTGCCAGCGACTCAATCGGCCGCATAAGAAGATTAGCCGTGATTACTATACCGTACAGGAGCATCCATTTTCTCATTCGTGTTTCGGCACGCATCAACTTGATTCCACCTCGTTCGTACCCCGGATCCGCGGATAACTTCTCCCTGAAGCGTCATATAAATAAATTGTTGCCAGTCTTTATTGCGCACGGTTTACGGTAGCGTTTTTCCCTCCATGTTATCGTCTTTGGGAATTCTCTTTTCTTATATATATCCGATCCTATTGTGATTTCGTTCGTACCTGTGATTATCATAATGTCTATATTGTGAATTCGATTTTACGTATACACGTTGATTATTTCTGTTTCTGCTTTCGGTAAAGTTTCAGCCACTAAATCAAAGGTTTTATGTTTATCAGCGACACAAGTTTCACTTTGAATATTCGTCCACGTGATGTAACTAAATCAGCTCGGGACTAGTTTGGTCTAATTTTGTGAGTCGAGGTTCTAGGAATTTGACCAATTTTAATTGGGTGGACGTTGCAATCCGAATAACCAACTAGCTGGTACTTTGTGACGTAACACGGACCAATTAACTAGATGCGTTTGTGGTCCATGACTTGACATGTTCAAGCCATATATGTAATTAAAAGGAAGATGAGATGAAGATGATGAAGTAGAAGAAAAAATCAGACATTAATCTAAACATGAATGGTCCCGAATCTACATTATACAAGCTAAAAAAAATCAAGAAGTGACTAAATAATTCTTACAATTTTTTTTTCATTTTCTTTTACATCAATTTCCAAAAATTTCGAGAAATATTCCAATAACCATTCTTTGCTATCGACATTTTACGACGTAAAAATCACACTTTGTTAAGTATAAAATACTTACGACAAACATTATTCAAAAGTATCAATTTCTATCCCCTTCGACTGAATTCCGAAAATTATTTAGCGTCTCAAATACAGATACTTATTTCAGGTATTTTGGTGATAATTTCAGGAATTTCTTAGAAGGTGCTTGTATCAATAGGAAAATTTTGAAGAGACGGCTTTTGTTAGTGATGCCGCGGGCGTAGATTATACCTAAAGGTATTTTAATATTAGTGATAAATACTACGTGAAATTATTTGTAAAATAAAGTGTTTCATTTTACCTGATGAAGAAGAACAAAAAAGATGGCCCGAATCACCTCATTACATCTACTGTGGACCCACAATCATTCTTAAAAATATTATTATAGGTAGTAAATTCTTCTCAAATTACAGTAGGTAGGACACAGAGTCGCAAACCTAAACGCTAAAGAACAAAGTTACAAATAAAGTGGTTTTAGCAGTATTCGAGTTCATCAAAATATATTTTCAGACTTTTCCTGGCATTCCTAACAGGAACTTGTCTGAAGTATAGACCAAAATACATTTTCATTTACGTACTGTGTTCACGTAAATGCCAAACGTAACATAAACGAAATTGACTAAGTGCAGAGCGTTAATTGACCTGATTAAAAATTACATAAACAAACGAGATTTTATGCAAACTAGTTAAGAGGGTTTCGCATTAAAGAGGATGCAAATTAATTCTATTAAGATGAGCGTTGTATGCGCTACGTAATTACATAACGCCAGCGCGACGTAGGCTTTTATCACTTTTATCGCGGGAGGGTCAAACTCGAAGGTGGATCGGGGATTCAAAAAAGAATATCATAAATCTGGGAAAGAAAGCATTTCCATTAATTCTCAGCGTACCTTGACGAGGGTCGAAAGTTTAACGGATTATAACAAGTGGCGGCACTAACTGTCACGAACAGACCTGGCCACGCCACGCCTCACGGCTTAATCGCCAAACTTTCCCCTACGATTGGAGTTTTTGCGGAATAGCTGCGGTTGTGTGGCCGCACCGCTAATTTATGCGCCGGCGAGTGAATTGAGAACGAGCAAGCCGCCTCTCCTCTCCTATTAGGTATTCAAGACATCGTTTAATCGACCTGCACCAGTCACAGCCGGATCGACGTTTTAAATAGAATTTGAACGCAACGCAAATCGTTCTACAGATATTGGAAGCAATCCCTCGGGATGCGATTGCAGATCAAGTATTCAAATATAATGTGCGAATTTACATTACCAATGATAGGTAGGTACCGAATTGTTTTTATGTTAATCAGGTGTAGTCAACGTAATGACCCCTAGAGTTTTAATGGGATTGTATTTTAAGAAGGCTATAATGTTATTTTACTACATTAGGTTTTATCCCAAGAGTTACGTAAATGCTGAAACAAATTTTAACGTTGTTGTAACAAAACCCCTAAAAATAAATAAAATTACCCGTATTCCCGTAAATCCCTAAAGGGGCTGAGGCGTAGAGCGCGGTCTCGCGTATAGGTGTGGAACTTCACTTCCGACATAATATTAATAGATACTTAGGTACTCATCAGGTATCATGGAAAGTCAGTGATTTTTGGGGCTAAGGTTGAACAATAGTCTTTTCAGCCAATGTTCTGTAAAATTATAAGTCTGTTTAAAACCGACTTTCCGACCGCTTTAAAACCGACAGAAAGAAAGATTTTGAAATTTTAAACTTACGAGTATTAAATACTTGTGTAGTGTCTACTGGATTACTTGATTATCACAGTTATTATGTTATGTTATGTAATGAATGACTAGTTTGTTTTTAAGCGTGTATGTGTACGAGTTTACATGATGGTGTTTATTAATATAATCTTATGGTTTTTTTAAATAATTATATACAGTGAGTATAGCGTAATTTTCTATTGTAATACCTATGATATATATGCCTGTCGTTTTACACAGTTGCCTCAATCTTTGCCTACAGAATAACGCGTAAACAAACATGTCATGTGGAACAGAGCCCCAACCATCTGTTATATTATGGATGTGTTTGTGACGGTCAAGCCCAGTTTTTTCTGGGAGTCGATCAGATATTGCCGCAGTGGACTTCTAAAGGCACCAAGTGATTTTAGATTCCTTATCGGCGGGGGTATGTTGTTCCAGCATTTGGATGCGGCATACCTGAAACTGCTTCTGAAGGCGGCCGTCTTGTGCAATTCTGTAGAGAGTTGCTGGGAGCACGGTCTGATCGCGCATTCTCTCCTAGTAGCAATCCAGCTCAGTTTTTTGTACAGATAAGCTGGCTCTTTATGCTTAATAACCCCAAACATCAGACACGCTAAGTGTAACTTGCGACGTGATTTCATTCTAAGGATGGAGTGCTTATTTAAAAACAGGGGTTATATGGCTTCTAGGCGAAACTGAGAAGCAAAATCGTGCGCAGGCGTTTTGTACTCTCTGAATCAGTCACTCAGTTCTTGCCAGCAGTCTAGGACCGAAAACGGTATCTGCGTAGTTTAAATTAGAGAGTACTAGGCATTCAACCAGTCGAATACGGAGCTCGATCGACAGATAAGGCCTTATTTTGAACTATGAGCCTGTAAAAGCAGCTGTATACCACTGTACCCTCGTACCTCAGCTCAGCGTCCATGAACAGACCCAGATTTCGTGCCTCACTGACTCGACTGACCAGCTCACCCAATAAAGTAATATTGAGCTCTGAAGGCACAGCATCTATTTGGTGCTTGGTTCCAAGTAGCGTGTATTTGGTTTTGATAGGATTAAGTACCAAACCACTATTTTCTGCTCAGCATGCTATCCTATCAAGGTCCTAGTTTAGATCTTTCAAAGCTCTCTCATGTTCGTCAGGCTTGAACGAGATATACACTTGTGTATCATCGGCGTAAATATGGTATCTACATCGTTGTACAGTTTTTATTATGTCTGCGCAATATAAAATAAAGATTATGGGCCCCAGTATGGAGCCTTGCGGGACACCCCTATTTACAGAAACTGGCGAGGAGACAAGGGTTGTGCCATCACTCAGACGTATTTCGACACGTTGTTCGCGGTTGTCGAGGTAGCTGTGAAACCAGTCTACTCTTTTGTGGTCACATCCATAGTAGGTACTGCAGCTTGGCTAGGAACAGATCAACGTTTATGCAGTCAAAAGCCCGCGAAAAATCAAGCAGGACTAGAAGCGTGCATGGGCCTTTGTCCTGTGCAGCAAGAATATAGTCTGTCACATCCAACAGAGCCGTACAAGTGCCACGCAGCTTACGGAACCCTGACTGAAGTTCCGGTAGAATATTATTATTTTCTAGGTAATGAGATACCTGCTGACATACTGCTTTTTCATATATTTTTGACAGGCATGGTAGAAGACTTACTGGTCTAAGGTCTTTTAATTCAGTAGAGCTACTTATTTTTGGTATTGGTCGGACAATTGCTACTTTCCAGATATCGGGAAACGTTGAAGACACAATTGAGTAGTTTACCATGTCCGCGATGGCTTTTAGTGTTTGCGGAAGGGTTAACATAAGCATATTCAAAGTGATGCTATCGCAGCCTTGAAGCATTGGATTTCAGTTGGCTAAAATATCGCAAAACTTGCTCCTCACTAACTGGCTGTAAAGTGAAAGTTGCATCGCTAAAACGGTTAGACTCAAAGAATGCACGCTGTGCTATGTTACAATTTGGGTTGCCAGGCACACTATGAAAATGCCAATTTAATTGATTTGCATCTCTCAAGTAACAAGGGAGATCGAAGATCTGCTAAGTTGGCAATATAGTGTGTTTTAAGTTTTTCCACAGTTGTTTGGGATCTTTAATTTTGATATTTATATTATAATTTAAATAAGCAACTTTTTCTTTAAATAAGGCTGGTAACAAGAGATTTCAGCTCTCTATAATAGGTTTGTTTAGACTCAGATTTCGTTTTACGATACGTGGCCAGGGCATCATTCCTTAAGCTCATCATAACTTTTATTGTGTCATTTATCCACGGATATGACGGTTTTTTATATACACTTTTTCTAATTGGAGCATGTGCATCAAAAATAGCTAGGACGTTTTTGTTAAATCTCTCTACCATTTTATTTATGTTAAGAGGATTCAGAGCGTTGATGTTAATGGAAAAAGATCTACCGGATCTATAGTAACAATGGGAGTCCCACAGAGCTCAATTCTTGGTCCTTTCTTGATTCTTATTTATATTAATGACTTGCCGTACCTCATAAAGGATAATCATGATATAGTGTTGTTTGCTTGACACTTCACTTTTGTTAAACTTAAACGTCAGCAGCAGGTTACCGACTATGTAAATAGCGTAATCTCTAAAGTAGTCCACTGGTTCAATGTTAATCATTTATTTCTAAACGAGAAAAAAACCAAATGCATTAAGTTTACGCTACCTCACGTTAGGCAGGTGAAAACGAATGTGTTGATAAAGGGCGAAGAATTGAATCCTGAAGACAGCACAGTATTCTTGGGCATAACTTTGGATGCCAAGCTTCCGTGGGGTTTGCATATAGACAAATTGTCAAAAAAGCTAAGTTCCGCAGCATACGCTGTTAGAAAAATTCGTAATTTAACTGATACAGAGACAGCCCGTTTAGAGTACTTACTTTAGCTATTTTCATAGTGTAATGTCGTACGGTATTCTATTGTGGGGAAATGCCGCTGATATTCAGACTTTCTTTGTTTTGCAGAAGCGAGCTGTTCGATCAATTTATAAATTAAGTCCGAGACACTCGCTCAGAGACAAATTTAAAGAGATTAATGTTATGACTGTGCCTTTTCAGTATATTTATGACAATCTTTTATATGGCCATAAAAATATAAAATTGTTTAAAAAATACAGTGATATCCATGATATAAATACTAGGAACAAACACAAATTTGTTGTGCCTACAACAAGGCTCAAAAAAATAGGTGGGTCGTTCAGATACCAATGTATACGCCTTTATAATAAAGTTCCAAGCCCCGTTCGTAAGTTGTGCCAGAAAGCCTTTTATACCGTTAAGGACAAAAAGACAAAAAGACTTGGGATTAAGCTGCTTCCAATTTTTACATATTGAAACTTTTTTTCTGTTTTTTTGTTTTCTTTTTATATACACTTTGATATAATTAATGAATTTTATATACACTATGACATTTGCTTACTTTGTAAAGTATTTTAATTGTTGTGAATGTATAGTCTTCACATTCAAGTGGGTCATTTTATTTATATTATTTTTCTCTCTGTTCTGTTAGTTTTTGTCATGGTCTGGCAGTTTGAGTAATTAATGTGGCCTTTCTTTGGTATTGTTCGTCAAATCGTCGAGCTCCTTAAGTTTTGAGTTAAGCAGCACGATTTCTGACAAATGCGTGCACTGACTGGACATGTCCTCTCAATCTGTGTGGTTCTTTCCTCAAAAGACCATCTCAGACATCGATCTACATGGTCTTCATATGATCTGACCAAGATTATGTGTGGACTTTAACTTTACTGTCTGGACTATGACCTCTGAGTTTGTTTCGGCCTTTCTTCTCAGACTAGCCAGATACGAAACGCCGACCTCATCTAGTTTTAAAATATGATTGACGAGTAAAAATGTTTGTACAAACCTACTTACAAAATAAAATCATGTATCGTTCTGAGCTCAGGTACTTGTGTAACGTCAAGCTGAGGTTCGTCTAGATCTTTCAAGCAAATACACACATTATCTCAATATTTATATTGGAAACCTGACAAAACTATCCCGTGTGTGTCACTTATGTCGGTAGGGAGTCTATGTAAGTCTGATTTTATAACCTCACGATAATGATTTTATATAGAAAAATATTTTGTCATGAATATCATAAATAGTGCCTATCACTTACCTACCTACTGAAAATTCAAGCACAGCTGAAACAGATAAATTGCTTACTGAAAATTGCAAAACATACATGCACAAATCACCACATTCGCCACGGAGCAAATGGATTTTGGCATTTCCGCCATCTATAGAAATATTTCCATTTTTTAGGCAAGTTTTTAATTCTCAATTAACAATTAAATGAACCTTGTCCTCTGACCTTTTAAAAAGTATGAAAATAAAAGAAGCTTATAAACGCCATCTGTGTCAGTAAATACAAACCGACCTGCCGTACGAAAGTATTTCAAAGCCGTCGAACAGCAGCCGTCTTCGTCAGTAACTCGCTTTATCGGTACTAGATGGCAGTACAAGGAGCGCCATCTGTCTTCACCATGGCCAACTTGCACACAAGTACTGTTACAGCTCACTAGCCTCATTGTAGCTGTAGTTGAAATATTGAACAATAGATGGCGCTACTAAGACATTTTTAGTTGTCTGTGTAGAAAAAATTAGTTTCAATATTTTTGCCACAATCCCCATAACCCAAAATGGTTGATTCGAGCTGGAAAAAATTTGGGTCCCATGATTCTAGCTAGTTCTATTCTATCTGGTATCTTGTAAGAAGTTAGAACAGGAAACTAAGTAGCTGTGATAGAAAAAAAAAGGGAATAAAGGTCCAATAAGACTCAATGTCCAATAATTATATTACGAACTCTACAGTTTCTACGACATCGATCTGTTTCTGGAGGTAGGTAGAGATGCATACCTACTGCATTAGGTATTGTATTGGAAAAATACACAGGTTGTCAATAATTTGACATGTAGGATCTAGGATCCTAATTAATTGCCAGTAAGCATTACATTATGAACTACAGAAATGTTAAATTCTGTTTTAAGTTCCTCTCTTATCAATGGTTAGATTAACTCTGGAAGCCCAATCTATATCGTGTCTCTTTGACTCACAAAACCATAAGTATTCGCGATTTCTTTAACATGCTTGCTTCGATCGCGATCGCCGTGATCGTTCGAACCAACTTATTAACCGCCAATAGCTAACGGAAGATGGCTTCATTGCCTTGGTAAGTACCACCATTTCGTAGTAACCGCAATGTTGTAAGTCTTTTTTACGCTTTGTGTAACTTTTGTATTCATCACAGTAAAAATTAGATATGTCTTGCAAAAACTAGATGGCGGCCTCTCGACAGCTGAACGTGGTTTAACATAGCGACAATTTTAGTAAATGTGGATGACTATCCTACAGAAGAGTTCCTACAGAAGGGCTTCAAAAGGAAGTCCAGAAGTGATGTTGAACAGGGGATGGTGGACCACGTTGAAATTACAAACCATCCAGCCAGGAGATTCGTCAAAGCTGGCCCATATATTGATATGACCAACAGACCAATACGGACGAAAAAGCCATATATGGTATACCTACAAAATATTGATAAGTACCTAACAAACTGCTTAAAAAGTCTAAATATTTATATACGAGTGTTTTATAATTATTGATATTAGAGTGAATAGTTTATTAGTATGTACTTATATGGTAAAAAGAGTAATATAATTTTATTTTATTGTAAAACCGGGCGGTTCTAAAGTTTTGCGCCACGTCCATTTGTCGTATGATTGGGCTTTATAGGTAGTAAAATATTCTTGGGCTTTTAAGCTTAAGATAGAAAAGAGATAGAAGTGAGCTAATTAATGCATAGTATAACAAAGCATAACATGCATAGCATGCACAGCAGCGCAGGCATAAAATGGCATGCACAGCATGGCATGCATAGCATAGCATAGCATGAAAAGCATGCTACACGATGCATGCTATGCTGTGCTTTGCATGGTAACTACACTATAAATGGTTTGCATGCTACACTATGCATGCTATGCTATGCGTGCCATGTTATGCACACAGTTTACCGGTACCGTATTTACAAACAAACCTTTTCACCTGTACAAAAATCGAACTAAAGTCTACGTTAGTCGATAGCTCCTATCAAAACAAATGCGGGGTAATTGGGTAGCACACTGACACTAGGAATGGCATCATTTTGACAGTTCAGTCATATTCATCGCGTTATTTCCGTTGTTGCAGGGTTAGGCCCTGCTAGATTTGTACATCTAGCAGGGTTAGGTATGCGACACGGTAGCTCTTAATATTATATATCTCACAGTGGTGTGATCGCCCCCTGCCTGTCGGCAAAGTTTATAGCGAAGTTTTAGTTAATATATAGTTACAATATTAGTGAAAAGTCTGATGTTTGAAAATCTGATTAATTAAAGTAGGTTTATTTTTTTTTATTCGGGAACAGTCACTCTAGATCCTACGTGACAAAACTCCTTTCTTCCTTCTTGATTTCTTGAACCTTAAATCCTTATTCTCAGGCAAAATGGATGTTTTGATAAGCCCCACACGATTATGAACACACGTGTGCCTATAAAGGGTTCATAAGTCATCAATCGTCCTCCTACGCGATTTCATATGCAAAATGCTCTGCTTTGACAAATGACTCCATTATTTAAGATTTGCCGCAAATGATAGGGATTTTTGATTTTAGGAGAGTTTTTCTGGAAATGTAATGTGTGTTTTACAAATCGTAATATCAGAAAGTTGGTTAAAAAAGGTACCTACCTAGACCTACCTAGCTAAATATACGTAAGTAGGTACTAGGTTCTGGAAGGATATGACCAGATAGGAAATAAATGATTGAATAAGTAAACGAATAAACAATTTTGATTATGACAAGACCACCTTTTTACGTCATTTTATTTTAGTTTGCTGTACAAGAAAAAAATAACCAGCCTCTAGCATTATCGGTTATCAAAAAAACAAATCCGCTGTTTCATAGAAAACATCCTCCATTCCATTATATTTAGACCTACGCGGAATAAACATATGGAAAAATCTAATTTTTTTTTTAACTTACGAAATATTTCTACTCTAGCAGGTCTAGAAACAAACTGAATTCATGGCTACAGTTTGCACACTGGATTTTTTTTTCTAGTATAAGAAGTTGACCTAATAAAATCCAGAGCCTTCAAGCTATGCTATATTTACCGACATTCGTCAGATACGTCTGACGATGTTCTAACTATGGTACACTAATGTTTTGATACGCTCCAATTATAAGGTGCATGCATCTGCTCGTAAAGGCTTGATATCTGTCCGTAACATCGGAGCATGACGCGTCACGGCAACCCTCTCAGGCCGAGTGGGTGCCGGGGTGCAGGAGTGCTGGCTAACCGTTAAAATGAGTAATGGCGGTGGCGAGGCCGGAGTTGCCAACCTTGGGATCTTTTTGAAAACTAGACGGAGACATCTGAGAATGAGTACGGTTAGATACAGCATTTGACACCTATTGGTTGAATTAGTAGATAGGTACAGGCTTGTTTGAATTTGGTATATACGAGAATTGCTTGTTGTTGTAATTTCTTTATATTCATGTAATTCGTTATCAATTAAGTGTTCTTTTATGCGTTGTGCTATTTCTTTTATGTGCACTAAATAAATGACTTACGAGTATCTATCTATCTATCTTACACAAAATGGTATGCAGTAAAGTTGATCGCAAAGCTGGTCGCTCACAATACGCTGGACTTACTTTAATGACGATAGCTACGCTTGAAGGCTCTTCTAAAACATCCCAAAAGTATAATTAAAAATTATTTTGTAAACATAGTGATCATAGTGAATTACAAAGATTTACAATCAATATAAAGCCATTATCTTTTTCTTAACACAATTTAACGTCTTTTGTCTTTATAACTTACCTACCCTTTTATTATTTATACGCCTCAACATTTTATTAGTATAATAAATTATGTTAAAAGTAAAAGCAGATTATGTTTTACCATTAAAATACTGTATAGGTAAACAAGTTATATTGTTATTTCATTAACAATTTAAGCTTGTTTTATGTCTCGGCTAATATTTTCGTCTGCTCGGCTGTTTGACATGACAGTCAAGATACGATACGACCCATGGCTGTTAACTATAAAAAGATATTCCATCTTAGTACAATACAAAATAAAACTTTAGTTCTAGCCTATACCTTTGGGACAGTATTCGTATTTCGAACTTTAAGTCGATTTAGGCAAAGTTTTTAATACTAAAATGATGACTTAGCACCGAACTAAGCTTTCATTTTTTAATAAAGAACTGCATTTCTATAACAGTTAGGTCCTTAATTCAATAACTGGCTCAGCGGCTTAAACCTGATCTAAAGAAAAACCTTATTTTGTAATAAGGAGGATTAAGTTTTTAACATAAATTATGTTTTAATTACATGCAACTAAAAACATTGCGTACTCTAAAAAGAATCGATTTCTTTACTTCAAGAAAATGTTGACGACACCTGTCCTCACAGTCAAAATGTACTGATTAACTGCTTATATAAATATGAAAAAAGTCGTGATTATCATTTAATTTCATAGTTGGGAAACGCTTATTGATTCCGAAGCGGAGCGCGTGCGCCGGGCACCTGCTTCCGTCGCCGATGGGGTTAAATCAATATTTGGACTAACGTATTCAAATCTTTTGTCTTTTTGTTATGAATTAGATTAGCGGTTGGGAGCGTGTTTGATAAAAAATGCATTCAGTGTTAAAGTGAGAGTCAGGTGTAAGCAGGAGTGACATGATTTTTGTTTTTTTTTTTTTGTTATAGGTAATAATATTGGTTGATGCCTCAGCGATTTTAAACCTTGGTACTAAGATATTCAAATACTAAAGGGCACTTAAAGGTAAGTTGACTGCTAGACTAGGTAAACTTTGTATTGAAAAGAACCAGCTTTTATTATTATTGCTAGGCCTCCATCTCAGTTTTGATGTGGGAAAAGGAATTTACATAAATGAACTTTAACACTACTACTTTGAAAATAATTAATGATTTAACATTGTCATATTTAATCATTTATCTTGTTCTCTGCATATAATTTATTTTAAACCCTTCTTCCTAATTACCTAACAAATAGCCAATTATATATTAATCCCAAAGTTACACCGTGAGATAAAATAAATTAATCAAGCCTACATAGATTTCCTGTGTTATAATTGATTTATTTAATTCTAAGATTAAAACAAATCCCAACATCTCAGTATTTGACATGGAACATTTGTATTTGATCAAGTCGCACGGATAACAATCATCTCAAGAATCACAAAGAATAACTAAAGAGACGGCCCAGCAAAAAATCAATAAAAGAAATTTTTATCTTAGATTGATTGGCCCTGCCTGACCCTTTACCGATGCGACCGGGTTTTTATAAACTTTCACAAAAAACTTTAAACGTAACAGTGTTTATTTGTGACAATTTGCTTTGTCGGTTTGTGCTGATTTACATTTGAAAGGAGCATTTTTTTGTGTAGTGAAGCAACCTGTAACGACACGGTGAATGACACAGGTAGAGCGGATTACGTTATGATCACAACGTTTTGATCGTTGCTCTTCTATGTTACTGTGGGCGTAGGGGAACTGATACTTTTATTTATAAAGGTATCAAAAACATTGACACGTTTAGTAGGATGTTAGTGTTTCTTGACATTTAGGTAAAGATCTTGCTAGGTCAGCTACACAACCAACAGTCGGTTAACCAACAGTTACTGTACCTTTCTGAATTTACCCCAATCGTTCTTGGTTGATGTGTAAAACTACATATTTGGTTGTTCAGAAATACTGAAACAACTCACATGAGAAACAGAAAACTTATTCAGCAAATGAACATAATAACCAACCAACCAAAATAATAACCAATGTCTATATACACGTATTCTTTTGATTGTTTTACTGCCAACACAAGAATGGTAGCTTTCTTTGGCAATATCAAGTATCAAATCCATCCCGTTCCGTTAAACACAGAGGTCCTCAAGTTCAAGACATAGATCTGGGAGTCTGGCGGGATGAAGACATAATCATCGATCAATCACCGCTCGTCACCGTGACCGCACACCGCACACGGGAACAGAGAGGTCACAGCCGCGATGCGCCTAATTCTGATCTGGATCAATGTTTTAGAGAGTTTGTTTGATTGTTTTAGCTCATTCCTTCATTGACTTCTGTTTAAAGATTTCAGAACGTTTTGGAAGTTTCAGAAAAGATGATATTAGCTAAACAGCAAGGTGCTAATAGGTTTTTTTCCGTAAAAGGAAAAGGTATCTGTCGTAAAAATAGCAGTTTCTAAATATCCTGCAGCAAAATCAAGTATCAAAACTATCCCTTTCCATCAAACGCAGAGCTCCTCAAGTCCAGGACATAGATCTGGGAGTCGGGACGGGATGAAGACATAATCATCGATCAATCGCGGCTCGTCACCGCGACCGCACACCGCACACGGGAACAGAGAGGTCATAGCCGCGATGAGCCTAATTCTGATCTGGATGACTGTTTTAGATTTTTTGGTTGATTTTCTTTAAGTAAGTTAGAATTTTATAAGGATGTTAGACAATTTTTTTTAAAAGAACGAAGTATGTATATGGTAGGCAGGTACAGAAATTGATTTTACTTGCTGAGCTAATAAACTAAAGCGGTCTATGAGCGTTCCATGAAAAAAGGTGTATTTTCACTTGGTTATAGAATCTTCGAAGAATAATGTAGTACTCTGTGTTAAAGGAAAGACTGACGCACACGATGACAATCCATAATATAAATATTCGTAAAACGAACATAGATTTATAAACTCCTTTACACAACAAAGTTCTTTCCCAAGAAATGAAATCATAACAAGTTGGCAAGTCAAAAGGAAGTAAGGCGACAATTCATACGCAGGTATCGCAATTGCACCGGTTCCTATAAATCATTTCACTCGAATAGATATAAAATATCGGCGGGGCACGTCTGTCGGCGCGGCCCGCTCATTGCGCGGAAAGCCCACGGAATTGCCGAGTGCAGCCGAGCTGCTACTTGTCCACGCACTCTTTACAATAGACTGTAATCAATCTGTCATATAATTTGCGTAAAGTAGACTATTTCATCTGCATCTGTTTGGGGTAGTGAGATAAGGTATTGACCTACCTACTTTACTTACGTGTCCGATATCTCGAAAAAATTCGGACATGATTTCATCATTGATACGGATAAGTATTATCTTGCTGTTCCTTCTGGCATCACGGTTCAACCATTCTTTCGGACTGTCTCACGTAAAATAAAAAAGGTTATAATGGAATTGTAGACTGCTAATGTTTCCAGTCATATCTACGTAGATTCACATCTGGCTTTTGTTCACGAAGCCGGTAGGCAGACGCTGCGAATTCCTTACTTCAGTACACGATAACTCAGTCGTCGCCAGGCGCCAGCATACGTATACGTATGTAGTTTTAGAGTGTGGGAGCCATTTTTCATGGAGTTTTTCTTCCCTCGTATCAAAATCGAGTTAAGTAGATAGGTATACGAGCATAGCTCATGACGTCATGCTTATATCAGTCATTAGGTTGGGCCTGACCGCCCAGGGCGCTTTGGATCACATTAAAGTATTGCCATTATGTCGGTCTATTCTGTAAAAATGTTACCGTGATAACTTAGGCACAGTGAGCTGTAATTCTAGGGATTGACATTGTTGACAGCTCACTTCACCTAAGTGTTCACAGTGATTTTTTTTCAGAATACACCAGCTGTAGGCTATCTGAATGAAACCTTTCATTAGATGTAAAGTTAATAATATATTTTGAACATTCAAAACAGAATAAGGAACCTATTCTATCTTTCCATCATAATTTTCTTCTTATCTTAAATCTAGGCTCATTTTGACTAACAATATAGTGTCTATTACTAATATCACAATAAACATTAATGAATGACCAGTATCTACTCCTACCATTAGGACCAAGCCATAGTTTCTCTCTAATCTCTAATGCGGTACAGTAGGAGACAGCATCACTATTCTGGTATTAGGTACATAGGTAGGAGCATTTTATTGTCATTAAGAATCAAGTAAGTACCTACAGCTAAACCTATATTCTCAATAACTGTAAAATTCTAGAAGTAGGGCTCTGCTTTCTAGATACGAGAAATGTAAAAGTAGTTACAATAATTTACATGTGCTGATCTGAAAGCTTAATACAACGATATTTATTTATTTTTATAGCCGAAACGCTTTAACTATACTATTATGGCTAACAACTTTTTACTGAAAACGTTCTTCGAATGACTATTCCGAAGATCGTTTTCGGTCAACAGTTGTCTTGACTCGGACCGCTAACGAATATAATGTCTATCAAGATGCATAAGTATGACAAAGCTCGCGAAAAACGGATAATGGACAAAAAACCAATAAGTTCGGTCTGAAAGTTAATAATGCACGAATACGCAACAATATGAACGCAAAACTTTTACAACTGAGCGTCCATTGCGAAGAAAGTTATTCAAAATAATATAACCGATAAAAGTATATAAGGAACAATATTTATTTTGCCTTGCGCTGGCGCAAAGTGGCGGGACGGCTCGTAAATCCACGCTGTGTAGATAGCACCCACTCGCGCGCATTTCAGAAGCTACCGTCAAACATTTGATATCACATTTCTTTATTATAAACCATTTCCTATGGGAACCAGTTTATGCGATATTCTATTGAACCGATAAGTAGCTGGATACGCATAAGTTTGTTTTGATTAAGTGTGGAGCAAGTGAGAAATAATTCTGGTATTCTTGTGATATGAACTTACTCAGAGATATAAATGTTTTGCAACTGTGCAGTATGTGTACCTTTTCGATTCAATTCCAATGTACGTTGTGCTATATATTCCACAAACTACCCATCAATTATTTTTATTGAAAAAAGATCTCGCTCTAAATCTTTTTCAAATTAATTTACAATTACAAACTACGTCCCAACATTTTCACGACTTTACTGCAGTCATCATTAGATACAGCTCGCACTATTTCAAAAGGCTGATCAGAACAACAATATTGTTGTATTGTATTCATACAAAAACAGTGGTATATAATATGATGAGAAAACAATATAAATAATAGTAAGTTCAAAGGCAAACAAAGCACTGTGAATGTAAACAAAAAAGGTAAATCGAAAACATCTGCCGAGAGTTATACTTACGACAATATATTAAGGAGAAAAAAGACTAGTAATGCATGTAATCATATTGAGGACTGTCCTTTAAAAAATCGAAAGCTTGCGGTCGCTCGATAGTAAGAGTTGAGTAAAAAAGGACATTTAAAGCCAGATTTCATCCAACAATTATACGAATGCTGCTATTAGAAATCAGGAGCACACCTGTTACACGCATGAGCAAGGATTTTTTGTGGTCGAACCTTTCACGAATTTACATATCTCCCAACTCTTCGTTGCACCTAACGAGGGTTATTATTTCAGCCACAAAATGTGGATTTAACCGCTTCTGATTGACAAGCAACGGCAGAACATAATAAAGGATTATGTAAAGCAGTTTTTGTTGATGGTGCACATAACATTTTCACCTCATTAGCAATTGTTAACAACTAATTTATTTCCAATAAGCTAACGCGCACAATTTGTGTGAAAACATAATTTGTGAAATTACTACTGAGGCGCAACAGTTATCGTTGTTTTTTAGCCTTTCTGTTGCGGTTCTGAGCATTCAAACTGGAAAACGAAACACCTACATTATGGTTTTTAAGTGTTAAAGTGGTCAACGCAAAAGTTAATTATAACCATTTTTAGGTTATCGCCAGAAACGTGCATCTTAGAACATATCTTACCTTTTCACATCTCAAGACCTCGTAGGTTTTCAAGAACCTAGATTACCTACATCACATTAAATCCCTGTCATCAATGTAAAATAGCCTGTGCTAATTACTTTAAAGAAACAAAAGGCACTTAATGACTGTGACCTATGAAAGATGCCCCGAGACTGATGGCTCCTATCGAATTCCTTAGTCATCCTTTATTAAGGCAATGAAATGGATTTATAGCTTCCACTACGATTTTATGTCAAAGTGCAGTTCATTGCCACCAGACAATGTCTGGGAGACAATGTAATTTTATGCTTAAATGAACTTCACCTGAAGTGGAACTCGGTCGGAAAATGTTGAATGGCAATTTTGGTGTGCCTCTGTCTCGTACACCTTTGTCTTCGAGTTGAATTGCAGTTATGCTTTATATAACAACAGGAGCGTGACCACTTTCCAGTGTCGTCTGCTCATTTGAATGAAAATACTGTCTTTTAACTGTTTTGTAATAACTTGCAAATCCTGAACTTTCAAATTTCTTATTACTGTTGCTTATTCTTGTTGCCTTAATTGTAGACGTGACGAATTCTTATGTTGTATTTTCGTGCAGTAAATTATCCAGCGTCTAACTATTTCTAAAGCTATTTTTCTTTCTCATCTAGTCTAGCATTCAGACTGTTTTTATTACCTATTTTCATGACATACCTATGTCGTTTACTTAATTTATCAACCATATACTTCAAAGGAATATTGCGTTAATATGAATTGCTCTACATTTATATAATGACTGACATTTCGGCCGCTTGGCTTACAACTTCGCTCATATGAAATTTAATTTCCGTAAACTTGAAACCGTCTCTGTATATTTTTATATAATGGCGTATTTTATGAGTTTGTATGATGTAAATATGTGTCCTTTCAAATGGCAATGACTTCCTGTGTAAATATGTGTTTGTGAATTCTCCTATTATTCTGTGAAAATACGTTGTTTGATAGGCACATAAGTTAGAGCTGGAATATCTTCGCGTCTTTTTATGAATCTCAAGTATCCCAAAAACTTTCATCTTTATAATGAATATCATAATAATGCTTGATCAAAGACTAACAAAATACACGCTGATAACCTCTGATGCAGTGTTGTAGGTAGTGACCAGGCAAACAGTGTAAGTCTGAACCGACGTGGATAAAACACAATAAAGTGTTTATGTTCTCTATAAAACCCTCTGAAGCCAGCATCTCATATTTTATGTGAAGCCGCTGATCCCAATTACACATGAATGGTTCGTCATGATCAGACATTTTTGGGATCAAATAAAAACTTACACTGTGATTTATGCCCCCACTAGGAAGTGAACGTTCTCATTCAAATTCTTCTTATTAGTGTTGCCACTTGTTAATTAGGTTTTTTCGTTTAAAAAACTTAATCGAAATGTAAACAGTTACGAGATTATCTGTGATCTTCCAGTGTTTTTATTTGTGTGCGTAGTGGAAAAATAAGCAAATTAGTACTAAAGTCTTCACCATAAATAATTAAGCATTATAGTATAGCATCCTCCTAACTAGACAAAACTGAGAATACTACAAGTGTGTTCAACAAAATGTCGCACTAACATTAACGCTACACAGCTAGCCGAATCATTAACGCCAATTTTCCTAATGACGTTGACGCATTTATTTGCGCGCTCCGATTGGTAATCGCGAGAAGAATAATTTGATGCAGATATATCTGAAGGGCCAGTGTAAAGCTAATGTGTGTGTAGTGTTGGGAGAATTTAATCCAACTGTGCGCTTGTCAATCAATAAACTCGAACGAGTCGAGCCACTTTACGGACCATGTAAGATTAGTGTGGACATTATCCGTACCGCTCCGATTATCCAAACAGCTCGGTTTTGAGATGATGTTCTAGTCTGCTTGGAAAGTTTTGGTTTCCATAATTATTTATTATGGTGGCAAGGTTTCCACTGATTTTATTAAAGTTCGGGAGCTTCATGCAAGTTGTTTCATAATTTTACCATAGATTTGGTAAACTAGTACCACAACCTCACAAGGTGCTTTAAATAAAAAATTATGAAAACATTTTTTTTCTATCGTTTTTATATTCAGAGTAGGTAGGTACCTACATAGTTGTATTAAGTGTTTCAGTAAAAATTATACGTAAACTCAATCACGGTCTTAGTAACATTTAAAAGTTAAAGTCACTACCTTCTAAAAGCATTTTGAAAGAGACAACATAATCAAGGAGGATTTAACACCTACCATATCACTACCCGAACTCGCCCGTGTAAAAAAAACATATAATACGAACGGGTCTATCCACACACTATTAACGTCCGATAAACGTTACCATGGGCCCGTGATAAAAGTGACCAAGTTAATAATTTATTGGGCAAACCGAGCAGAAACTTCGTAAAAATAAACATGAATGGCTGCCTTATTGGGGCTTGATTTAATACGCTCAATAAAACAGTAACTAACCTCATATAAATTACTAAACAAATAAATAACATCGTTGGTCATCAAAGTTTATCTCTGACGGTGATTGCATCAACATTTTTAACATTGTTTGTGTTATAACAATTCTGGATTCGATGTGGTTATAATTCAATTAAGTTTTCCTTGTTGGGTTTTTGTAGAGGTTTTATTTTGACGTTTCCATTCGAGCTAATTAAGATGTTGATTGATTTATTTTAACTATGTTCAAGATTTGATTCGTTTCGACGCGAAAATCACTCTAAATCAAACGAGGATTATAAATATACCGACAAATAGGTACCTAATATTAGTAATTTTAGTATTTTGAAAGCTTTAGAGAAGTTCGTAAAGCAAGTTTAAAATTTAAAAAAATCAAGTGCAATAGACCACTCGACATGAACAGGGGTCTGACACTCAGACACTTACAAGTCTTAATGAATGAACTTCGATTTACCGTCAAGGTAAATCTAGTTATCATTAATTACGAGGCTTGATTAAAGAGTAATTAAAGTAGAAAAACCAACCTGACCGACACTGTTATTTTTCAATTGTCGATAAAAATTATATTCCAATACTTAATTAAGGCAAGATTTGATGTCAGACTAATTTTCACTGGCCTGCTGAACATTGAAATGATTAATGAATGAACGAACTAGCTTTTGCCCGTGGCTTCGCCTGCGTGGATGTCGGAAATTGTCCCACGGGAACGTGTTTCCGGGATAAAAAGTATCCTTTGTGTTAATCCAGGTTACAAAGTATCTGTGTGCCTTTCATCGAAAGGTCCGCCGTTTTTGCATGATTTAACAATAAGAAACATCCAAACACCCAAACATACATATTACAAAGTTTCACATTTATAATATTAGTAGAATATCTAATTCAAATGAGGAAGAAAGGATCAAATACTAGCATAAAATGAAAAACTAATGGTAGAACGTTAAAATCATTTCCTACGCGTTCAAACTTCTAATGAGCACCGAGAAGAAATTAATTACTTTATCTTAAACATCAAGCTGGCAACACTGACGACGGTTAGTTAACATTTTAACTGCCCTTTTAATGAACGTTACCGGCATTAGAGCTTAAGACATTCACCTTATTACCCGCATCAAGATTTATGTAATAAAGTTACGGAGAGTAAGTACCTATAGGCGATGTCTAATCACGGCACAGGGTCATTAAATTGAAGTAATAATCCTCCAACATAGTAGCGACGATACATAAAGAGCTATAATTCTTTGTTAAGTTCCTTTGTAACTGGCTAAGGAGATTGATGGTGCCTCTCCTTAGGTGGCCTCCGTAATAAGCTTCCAATAATTTTGTTTCGACTCGAATATAATAATCCATGACTTCTGTTCGTTTCATTTATTGGCTATTATGTTTATGGTATTGTTATTGATGGTGAAGTGCTTCTAAATATTATGAAGGTGTTGGTGAATATGGTAGTACAATCAAGTTAATTAAACGCGTATGGTTATCAAAGGGATAAGTAACCAGGGCCGTCGGATATTAGTTGAAGTTTAGGAAGAAACCGATGGATGTTATCGAATAACATTCATTCAATTAACAGAAAACAAACAGTTCATTTATCAAATTAAATTCCATTCGAAAACATCCATCGGTTTCTTACCAAACTTCAACTATATCCGACGACCCTTTTTTATTTGTTTTGCGGTGTAAATCCTCATAGTCTTCCTCCATCGTGGGGGTGACGGAGGGGTATGCCGGACTCTAACCGGCTAAAACCACTGCGGTGTTCCACCTCTGCCTATGGCCGGGTGCGGGATTCGCATAAGCATTCACCGCTCCCCCGACGACCCTGCTTGATTATCTCTTTTGGCGACTGTAGGTGTTGTGGCACTATAAACAATAGGTAAATGGGACCAAATCAGAAAAAGTCTTTTTTTTTTTAATCTACGATTTTAATATTTCACCAGATACTTTAATACTTATTGAATTAACAGGAAAAATAATAAATTGTATTCAAAAGTAATATTTATATTTAAACATTCACTTTATAACCACCACCATATCATAAAAAATGATGATGGAATCATAACCTAAAAAGCATCGTGCCAATTCTACTGCCAAACGATATCCGGTTTGGTTTACTTCAGAAATCATTAGTGATATCAAACTAAAACTACATGCAAGCTGGAAGCGTACCAATTGCAGTGATGATTACAAGAGTTTTGCAGATCTCAGAAACTTCTTAAAGCGTCGACTGCAGAATGTACATTACGCGCATAGAAAATAATATTAAGAGTAACCCTCTTGAATTTTGGCGACATGTTAACAGCTTACGGTCTAAAGGAGGTTTTGAGCCTAGCGTCAGCTATAATGGTGACTGTTTTTCAGGAGTAGCAGCTGCTGAAGCTTTTGCCAAATTTTTTGCAAGCGTGTTTCTTCCTGAAATTCCGCTGTTAAATGCAGCATGTGTTAACAATCATGAAACTAACTCCAACAGTAACTAGATAAATATCTTCCAGTTTTCTCCTGATGACGTCCAGTACGGTATCAATAAATTAAAACCCAGAAGCTCCGTAGGACCCGACAGTATTCCACCTTTTATTTTGAAACATTTCAAACAATTATTTTCCACTCCTCTATGTCACATTTTTAATATGTCATTAGCGGCAGGCGTATATCCATACCACTGGAAAATATCACGAGTGACGCCCATTCCTATGACTACTAATAAATCAGCTGTTGAGGGCTATAGACCGATCGCTATATTGTCATCTCCAGCTAAGATTTTCAAAAATGTTCTTCATAAACTTATTTACTCCCAGGTAGAAAAGTATTTATGTAACTACAAACACGGTTTTAGATGCAAGAGGTCTGTCAATACTAACCTACTGACAATTACGGATGTACTTTATTTTGATTTTTGTAAAGCTTTCGAGAGAGTTAATAATGATATCCTGCTCCTGAAACTCAGTGCCATTGGTTTCTGTCCAAACTTACTCCGACTTTTAGCTGATTATCTCCGTGACCGTCAGCAATTTGTAAGACTGGGTATCTACGTATCTCGTCCCTACCACACACGCTCTGGCGTAAGTCAGGTATCGATTCTCGGGCCTCTGCTAATCCTGCTGATGGTCAATGACCTGCCATTCTCTACAAAATTTGCTGAGTGCCTTCTGTACGCAGATGACCTCAAACTTCATAGTGTTGTCGGTACCGTATCAGATTGCGAAGCTATACAAAATGATATAAATGCCATATATGAATGGGGAGTTCAGAATAAAATGGAATTCAATGTGTCCAAATGCTATGTAATGACTTTTGGTCGAATACGACACCCAATTGATTTCGAATACAAATTAAATGGTACTAAAATAACTAGATCAACCAACATGAAGGACTTGGGTGTCACATTTGACCAGAAGCTTACTTTTCATGACCACGTCTCTGCTGTCGCCAAAGAATCATTTAAAAGACTAGGATTTGTTCTCCGCAATGCTCGTGACTTTCGCAACGAGCCAGTAATAAGGCTTTTGTACAGCACACTTGTCCGAACCAAGCTAGAAGCTAGTTCTTCTGTATGGAATCCGCATGAAGCAAAGTATGCGCTTCTTCTTGAGAAAGTGCAAAAAGCATTCCTGCAGTTTCTCTACAGGAGAACTCGCGGTTATTATCCCTATCTATATCCTACCAAGTTCCTCCTAGGATGTCTGGGATTTCATATGCTCGAGACCAGACATGCGACCAGGTAGGCGTAATGCTTAAAATTTGCAGAGGGATAACGGATGCTCCTGACATCCATAATGAGCTGATTCGACTCCACACACCGGATAGTTATCTCCGTAGCAGAAAGCATCAGCTGCTAAGCTTACCGTCGCGCCGGACTGCAGCCCGTGCTGCGTCTCCCGTACTGCGCGTATTGACCGCGTTAAATAAGCTTGTGGAAGCCAACCTGGACTGCGATTTATTCGCAGACTAGTTTGTTGACTTAATGGTAATGTGCCTGCATTTTTGTGATAATAATAGTATTTAATTTATTGTTAGTAATTTATGTTATACGTCTGTTCTTTATTATAGTATATTTTTATTGTAAATTTTTATATCTTTAACTAATGTAATTGGCCAAGGGCCGTTTTTATGTTAAAGTAAAAATAAATACTTAAATAAATAAATAACGCAATGACATAAATTGACATTAAAGACAAAAATTTCATAAAGCCGAGCATTGAATAATGAGTGGTCCTACAAAATAGCACAGGACCCATCATGATGTCGTAAGAATATGCCATCTGTATATTGCTAATGATTAATTACCATGTTTACTGTTTAGATAATCTAAACTTCGAGTTGTAGCAGCTCTACTAAAGCTATTATTGCTTTCAAGTTAGAGAAAGTCTAGAATAGCATCACAAAAAACGGGATAAAAATCGTAAAAAAAATGCAGCGTATAGAAGAACAATATCTTGTAAAAAGAAAAAAGAAAAAGAAAATACATTTATTTAGCCCACGTTCATCCATAAATAATACTGGACAGTCTGAGTAAAGGTTCCGAAACATTTATGGCATAGAATCATTGAAATCACGATCCATATAATAGAGGCTAAAATCTTATAGATTTGTTTCTTCATTGCATTCGGTACAGCCGATCTATTCTGTAAAAATTTTTTTGGCTGCAGTGAGCGTGAGCGTGAGGTGTCAATAGGGGCAATCCCTTACATCAGCCGAGCTATTCTGTAACAATCTCACTGTGAAAACTTAGGTGAAATAAGTTTGAAGTAAGTTGTCAATAGTGTCAATCCATACCATCCAATCAAATACCATCAGGTGGAATGACAGCTCACTGCACCTAAGTTTTCACGGTGAGATTTTTACAGAATAGCAATGCTGGTATTACAACAAGGTGTATTAGAATAGTCACTAAACATTTAAAAGTACCAACAATGTGATTTGTAAGCGCTTATTATAAGGGATAATACACATAATAGGTTGAGTTTCGACTGTGTTCACGAGTCGTGACGCAGGCGCCGATAAATAACTTAACTGATCCGTGACCTTTCGTGACGACCGGCGACCGAGCGCCCTGCCCACTTAACTTTTATCTTAGCTTTGATTTAAACACTATTTTTGCCTACTACTCTTTTTTGCTGGAGTTTTTTTTTTCGTATAAATAATAATAATAATAAATATAATAAATATTCCACAACTATCACACAACGCCATCTAGTCCCAAGCTAAGCAGAGCTTGTGTTATGGGTACTAGACAACTGATAAACATACTTATATATTTCTAAATACATAAATATTATAGATAAATTACACGTAAATCATGCGTAAGTAACTTGTAAAAGTTTTGTGGACCAAAAATTTTTATTATTAAGCCCCCAAAAATAAATTCGTAATTGAAATAGCATAACCGTTCTAGCTGAAATGCGCTATAGCGAAGATAGGATATTTGTAGCGGCGGGGTAATTGCGTAACTCTGACAGTAGCACTGCAGTGCACTGACTGGACAGGTCCTCTCAATCTGTGTGGTTCTGTCCTCAAAAGACCATCTCAGACATCGACCTACATGGTCTTCATATGATCTGACCAAGATTATGTCTGGACCTTTAAAAGAGACTGTGACCTCTGAGTTTGTTTCGGCCTTTCTTCTCAGACTAGTCAGATAGGAAACGCCGACCTCATCTAGTTTTAAAATATGGTTGACGTGTAAAAGTGTTTGTACAAACCTACTTACAAAAATAAAATCATTTATCATTTAGCAATGGCTTTCATTTTGACAATTCAACAACATTCATTACGTACGTTGCGGTATTTACGTTGTTGAGCATATCAATTTTTCGAACATATGAAGCAATGGATTAGCAATATCCTTCAAATGATTGAAAGTGTGTGCGCAATTAGGGTACTGTGTTTTATTATTTATTGACGTAGTTTAAGTACTGTTATTAATTTTAATTAGTTTCTATAAGAATCGAACTGCTATTCAACGCTAGCTACTTTTCGTCCATTTCTAAAAGAAAATCTGTTTACCAATTTGCCATAGTGACGCCACCATCTTTCCACACCACCACATACTAATTACGTATTCATATATGTATGCCACAAATTATTATAAGTGTGACTGACAAGGCCTATAGGTATTGTCCTCCTCCACCTGCTCTAAAACAAGGTGTCTTCACAATACGGGAGGAAAATCGCGGCCATTACTCTACCATCTCACCTTGCTAATTGTTTCCTTTCGTTTCAACTGCAGTAGTTATGGATTTTTAATATAAATTGGAGCTATTACGTACTTCCTTTACGAATCATAACAATATTATGAAAGGAAAGTTTCACTTTGTTGGGCTTTGGTCGATGTTGTTACGAAACTTCGATCAAAGCCACCATTTTGTTTTTATAAATGGAGTCTTCGCTGCTCAGTCTGCGTAGTCCCAGTCCTTAGTATCTTAGAACCTTTCTATTAAGGAATAGAGTAGATACGAGGAAGCTAGAGGGAAGCAATTAGAAATCCGCTTTTCAGCACCAGCAGATCTTTTTTGACGTTTGGAAGTGTGCATACGCCAAGCCTATTGGTCAACTTTAAATACACCTTCAGGTAATTATAAAGTGTTTGCACCTACTTAATCAATTCACAGACATCAAAGTCGTAAAAATCGGCCTATAATGTTCCCACCTGGGACACAGGCTTCCTCTCTGTGAGGGGGAGTGGCCACCACGCGGACCCAGCACGAGTTGGTAGATGTCACATGTCTTCGATTTTTAGTTCTAGGATCTGCCGGGTTCCTCACGGTGTTTTCCTTCACCTTATTGAGAGCAGTGGTGATGAAATAATTTACACAAAGTAAAGCGCCTGTCCGGGATCAAACCTACGACCTACAACTCATAACTCGCGGGTGTTTCCACTGGGCCACTGATTATGCTAAAGGCGTAAAAAATCATCAATTAATTAATTAACTTCCTCAAAAGACCCTTCAATATCACTTCACCACTACAATTCTAAACGTACTTAAAAGTGAAATAAAGCACAAAGCCTCAAAAATAACAATACAGAGCACGTACAATCGAGGATCATTAGACATTTATACGACGTGAGAAAGGCGAGCCGTATCGTTAATTAAAGGCAGTAATTTGACATGCCCTGACAGCTAATATTATGTTGAAATTGATTTGTGTTCAAAGTTGAATTAATTTTGACAGAGTCAATAAGCCACCGCTTTCTTGTGATCGTAGTGACCGTTGCTACATTGAGACTGGTTATGTGGTAATATTATGTGGTAATATTATTTGGAGATGACAAAGAATATTATGCTCACCTATCAGATTAGGTTCTTCTACTGATAATCCGGCGGCGAGATAGGAAGACGATATCGTTGCCATCGCCGGCAAAACGTGAATGACGCTGGCACAGGAGCGTGGAGATTGGCACAAGAATAGAGAGGCCAATGCTCAGCAGTGGGCGAAGTCAGGCTGTGGAGGATGATAATGAATGATTATGGCTGTATAGGTTTAATTAGCTTCAAAGCACACCTGGCAGTGTGAAAAACAACCTACGAATAAGCATCAAACTATCTGAGAGTTTCAGATTAACCCTGGGTAAACCAATAATTTGTAAGTTTATATTTATAATAATTAGCAAAAATATATAAAAATTAAATAACCTGCAGCTGAAGAAGCAGTACCTAACTACTCTTCAACGATGACTTAGACTGTGCCCAATTATCTAAAACCTACTTACGATGTTCCAGACCCAGGCCAGAGTATGTGTAGGTAATTCAAGTTACAAATCAAAACTTTTTGCTTTAGTTTTTTTAATTTTATTCATTTCTTCACCACTCTTCAAAAACATGAAAAAGATACCAATACGCCTTTACGCACAAAGCTCTTTTACACGCATTTATTATAATAACTACTTAACAGAACCTACACAAGAACCCCGAACTTTTATTAACATACTAGCTTTCAACCCACGGCATTATGAGCGCAGAGTAATTATAAAGAGAGAGAACAAAAACCGATACGTTGTTACACCGACAATGGTCCGAGATAACAAGACAGGAACCTATTTAAAATACCTCTAATCGAATATGGCTTTTATGGTTGTGTTTAACACGATTATTATATTTTAAGAGGGAGTATATGACTTGCACTTCGCGCGTATCGGAGCGGCCTGAGGTGTCGAGCTGTCGAATAATAGCTTCGCGTCCAAACTGATTGATAAATGACGCACCCGGCGAAAACAGGTCGGCTACCTAATTAAATACTCCCGTCGGCAAGGATAGATGACAGGAAGGTATGATGAGCTGAACGTTTGACTGACGATTGATTTACCTACTTACTTGTTGGCTATCTACTTGTATTTTTTTGAGGTCGATGTTTGTAGTCATTCGCTGTTCAGGTCTATCTAGGAGTCCGACCAAAAATATACTAGTTTTCGGCCTAAAATGAAAATTGCCGGAAATTTTTATTTCGGCCGAAAACCGATATCAGAAACGCATCAAGAACTAAGGTTAAGACTTTGAACCAATTGAAAACATCCAGCAATCTGATTTGTTTCCACCATACTGACATTACTTAGTAAAAATTGAACTAACACCAAATTATGTAAATAATTTTTCATATATGGACTCAATAATGAGCCGCTGTACTGGGTTTCACACATAGAGTTATTACCTGAATTTAATTATATATTAGGTAAGTACTACCTACCAACCGCAAAAGAAAATATAATATTGATGAAAAGTAGAAGGTAATCTAAATTATTATAAAAATATCGTTGTAACGATCCAATCATAAGAAAAGCTTTAAGATGTCACACAAATTACCCGGCACTTTAATTTATTCAAAGATTTCAGTTTTTTTAAACTTATGTAGATAAGTAAATGTGTAGCTGTAGGTACAAAGGTAATCGAATACTTTGGAAAAACAAATTTTCTATGTAGGTTAGAGTCAACGAGTTTTAAAATAGGTAAACTACAACTGACCGTAAATAACTGACATTACAATAAAAAATCAACACTATTATCTGTCAACAAAATTATTTGTAGTGTTGTATGTGTCACGTTCTCATTCCGTTTCTGAAATTTCCCTAAAACACGTAAACCATTGAGAAATGGTTTACTACCACACCTCTGCAAACGTAAAAATGCTTAGAAATATAGTAATTGATTATGGGGGTGCCAGTGAGGTATCGCCATACGAATATATGAAAACATACATAGAAAAATGTCCGGAAACTACTGATGACACGAAACTATCATGGATAGCTGAATCTTTTCTGGGATTTCATAGACATAAGCCGTTTTTGAAGGAGCTATCATCTCATTTATCTGAAGAACTCACAGATGACGACCAAGATTATTTCATGATCATCTTCCACGCTGTCACTTTCCAGTGTGAGCCAAAAGATATGCAGTTCCTCTATAAGTGCCTCTTCAATTTAAGTAAGCCTCTGCTTAAGACATTCACAAAGTTTTTGAGTAACAATGAAGTATTAACATTTATTTCACAAGTAGCACAAACTAGCTACGACACCAAATTCATCACCGAAAAAATCATTAGACCACTTTTTGAATGGCAGCCTTACATTAGCGATATGGCACATACCTATGCTGAGCATGTGAAGAAGATGGAGAGTAGAAAGTTAAAGCTGCCAACTGTGCCGGTGCAACCGAACGTATTAAACCGAAAAGGAAAAGATAACACGATTCCCGTTATTCCGTCGGCTAATTTCCCCGCTACTCCTGCAAATTCTATGTTAAATAGAAGAACAAAAATGGTTACAAAAACGACAATAGATCAGAAATTGAAACAAATACATGAAAAAAATAAAAAGAAAGCTGCAAATCTATTGAACGATGTCAAAAATAAAGATTTTCACTATGCTCAAACAAAATCTGAAAAATATTTTAAAAGAATTTCAAGTATCAGAGACGAAATTGAAACCGAATTTGCGAAAACCAAGCCAAAACAAAGTTTACAAATGAAAACGAATCCAATACCAGTCAAAGAAAACGCTGCAACTGTTAAAAGAATTAATAAGAGAATACAATTAGCGGAAGAAGAAGAAGTCCTATGGTTTCAAAAGGCACTGAAGTGTTATAAAAACACTGTCAAAATTGATGAACTTGCCGAATATGATAAACAAGAAAAGGAAAGAGAAAGATTGTTGGATATAGAAAAAAAACATTTGTTGGGCCAAATAACTCATGAAGAAGTAGTACTCGCGAAAAAAAAATTGTTAGATGAGAATAAAAAAAAATACGAAGAATTTTTAAAAGAAAAAGAATCCTGGAACGAAGAAATAGAAAGGTGGAAAAGACTTGAAATGGAAAAAAATCGCAAACAAGTTGAAAAACTTTCAATAACTGAATTGAACCTACTTCATGCTAAAAGCGAAATGCTGACGAAGAAAAAAAAATCAGTAGACGAAGTGAAGAAAGAATCTGAAGTGGTTTTAGCACATGCTATTCAAATAAAACAAGAGGAATTGGAGCGGAGGATCAACATGATCAAAGAAATTAAAATATTAGCTATGATTGCTAAAAAAGCTAAAGTGCCTAAAATAGTAGATTTGACCGAAACAGCTGGAATGGGTTTTCTTTGTGAAATGTCTTTGGCTGAGTTACAAGAAAGACTAAGTGCCATGAAAATTGGCTTAAAGGAAGAACTGGAAGTGAAAAAGAAGATGATCAGAGATGAAAATAAAGCCGCTAAACAGGACCTGGAAGATGCTAAAATGTCTATCAAGAGTTACATGAGCGAGCGAGCAATGTCACGAAAACATAATAAAAACTCCAACCTTACCTTAGTCAGTTCTTCGTCAAAAGAAATAATTGATTTGAAAAAGATTTTAGAAGAGAAGCGTAAGATGCGAATCAAACTGAGTTCCTGATTGCATCAGCAATGTTTATTAATAGATACATAAATGCTTATTTATCTTTATTATTTCTTCTTATTATGTGTCGTTATTAAAATAAAGAACCTATTAACAATAGTTCGCCTTTAAATATCGTAACATTTACGCTGCTTGTACACAGCCAAGACGTGTTGTACTGACTCGGATCGGCCCTGGCAACCGAATCGTGATCGATGAAGAACCCACCAGACCGCATGTGCCTTCCTGAATTTTCGGTGCAAATAATCCAAACGACACATCCAAATCAATAAGTATAAAAAACAGCGAAAGTCCAAATTGCATTCGGGCGAATTCGGCGTACATACATTAGTGAGTACCTAGCTTCCGTTAGTCCGTGGATCGATGACCATCCATAACACACCGAGACCCATCCATGCCTTGACAGTCTTTGACAGTCGATACGGGTAGTGAGAAACCCAAAGTTCTGATAACCAGTCTTGACTGTGAAGGTGCTTGGTTGTAAAGGTCAGATGGCAGTCGCTCCATCTAAAATACTGTTATTATATGCTGCATCCGGTTAGACTGGAAGCCAACCCCAGCATACTGGGTAAAAGGCTAGGCAGATGATGACATAGTTTTGTGCGTTTCTTTGGTACCGTTGTTTAAAATCAGGGCCAAGTATTGGAAGAGTTTTATGAATGAAAATTTGCTTATTATTATTTGCTTACCTATAACAAATAATTGAGAGTAGAGAATATTTTGATATATATTTTTTTTGTTACACCTTTCTACAAGTTATTAAACTACTACTGAATATTATTGAATTAAAATTCTGAAATGTTTCACTCTACTGTGCTTTGCTGGTTACTTTTTATACATTTCCACATTTTCTCCAGTCATAGTTAAGCCATTTTAATCAATTCCATCTTTTACCAAAGTCAAAAGTCATTAATAATAATAAAATCAAATTCGGTTGAGAATCAGCACTTTTTGAACATCAAAATTACATAAGACAGTCCCCCAAAACGTTTGCCCTTCATCACTTCCTAGTGCTTTAGTTTGGAAGAAAAATTGGTCGAGAAACTCTCCAGCAATCTATAAAATTGTATCATAAGGTTAGTCGTTTCAGAACCCATTGTTTAATACAACTTACAAAAGGTGTGATCGACTGTACAATTTGAAAGGGCTAAATAAAGACGTATAGTCTAAATCAGTTGATCGCACCGTTCATATTAGCATTTAAGCTCGGGATGAAGTTGTCATGTTATAAATTTACACAAATTCACAGACTTAAGCACATTTAGACAGGCATTATGATAAATAAATTATTATTGTTTTGCCATGTTGTGCCCTCCTGCATGCTATAATCCTTTGGCTGCGCAAATGTCTATCATTTTCTTTGTTGTCTTTAAATGTATCAGCTGTGTGATTCTGTAACCATCTCACCGTGAAAACTTAGTTGAAGTGAGCGTGGAGTGAGCTGTCATTCCAACTAATGCTAGGGCTTGACACTATTAACAGCTCACTCTTAGCTAACTTCACCTAAGTTTTCACGGTGAGATTTTCACAGAATCGATTGGCTGGTACCTACTTGTCCCATATAGGATAATACACACTTTAAGTGGGGTTACTTGTTTCGTTAATGATACCCACATTTGCACACATAGATATTCAGAAAGAAAGAAAGAAGAAAGAAATAGAAAGAAAATGCATTTATTTGCGGCAAACATGACGCATAAAAAAAGGACATAAACACACAAAAAAAAAGCAAGTTGGGGGTAAACATGCGTCACATTCACGCAAAACGGCCATCGCTCAGCATAATGCTAAGACCCTATACGAGACAGAGCCCCAGGGCTGGTTTTCAGCGGCAGCTGGCGTTGTATTCAATTTACTTTCGACACTGTTACTTTTTACGCTCTGTACATACCACAGAAACGCATAGATAATAATATAACAGAAAACAATAAATTTAAAAACTTATTTTACTAAAAAATAATTTGTTTAATTCGTAATATTATTCATATCTTACACATGTTTACGTCTGCGGCAATGAAGAAGTATAGTAGCAAGACTAATGGTGTCTCCAGGCGGGGCTCGATCGATGCGCACGCGCGAATTGCTTGCTGCTCTTAATTAGTGCGCCCGAACAGAAATATTAGTAATTGGAATTTATAGGGCAGATATGACGCCTCACTTGATAAACGGCGGAGGAACGACTCCGAATATAAAATAATTCATAAACAATATAATACTTGTAATATTGACACTAATGATAATAGGTGTAAAATTTCCGAACGTACACAGGTGATAATCCGAGTTTATAATAATCCAATAACTCGACGTTTTATACATAACGTGGATCACGTGACGACGTATCCGAATCGAAGAAACCTAGTCAATATAATTTGGATTAAGGCAATAAATAAGGCGGGTTCGCCCGTTCATTTGTATCAGCGTATAATTTAAATTCTTTAACGCCAATGTTCAAGATTACGCGGCGAGATAGAGGCGCGGGCGCCCGTGTCGCGGCGACAACCACCAAATAAATTTATATTTCCGACCGACACCGGCCCGAGTTCTCTCTTTGTAGATAATTCGGCCGGTAACGTTGAATGACTCTATTAACAGCTTCCCTTTTTGGGATAAATGTCGACTTTGGGCTGTGTCGTAGCGCAGCCTTATCTATAGTGTGGGATGAGCAGTGTTGTTCTAAACTTACAAGTTTATTGCTTGACTCGTATGTCTAATAAATCAATGTAATTAATAATAAAATTGAATCATGTCGTTTTACAATGTAAATTATTTAGTTGCAAACAACATTCGTCGCCTTTACAATAGCTGTTGCGCCCCAGATTAATAAATGATTGCGATTGAAAATAATTTAAATAAAATCAATTATAAGTACCTAAGATTGAATGATAGCCGGTCTGTTTCTGTATAAAAAACAATCCGTGTACAGTGAAAGTATTCAGTTTGCACAAAATCCAATGCACTATAAATACGGCTTCTCATTTCAAGATTACCTGATAACAGTAAAACGCCAATAGCCACCTAATTGGGAGAGAACACTCTGGCAGCCGGGCAGCCGGCCGTCCTTACTGAGAAACAAATAAATATTGTAGCACACTACGAGATAATTTGCCCGATAACTTAATGTGCTTACATTTCGAATCTGCTCATGATTTTATGGGAAACTATCAAGCCGTATATTTTTTCATTGGATAGTGTTATGAAATTAATGATTTGGTGCCGGATTTTTTATACAAAATACCATGTTTTTGGTGATAACACGTGTGAACAAGTAAATAGTGCATACCGATCGTCCTACGCGAATCGATGAACATAATCGTTAGTAACACTCGTTTATATGCTAATATCATATTAAATCGATGATCGTTATATTTTTACTGTATCTATCATGGAGGTTGTGTATGACTAATTAAAATTAATTTATGTAGTGCCCGGAATGCGTGGCTGGTCACTCGGCAATTTATATCTATTTCCCTTTAATCTTTTAATTTGAATTGCCTACATTTTATGTGTCCGTCGTTTTGTTTGCTTTCAATTTGATATTTCGATTAGTATCAATGTCCCTAAGTTATTTTATTGATTTAACTGCTAAACCGGTTACAATCATTGCGGTAAAATTTTCTATTAAAATGGTCTAATTAATAATGAAGCTAATTGATACTTTTAATCGCTAATTTTACAAATAGGTTTTACTTAACTGCGGAAACCTTTATGTTGTCACTTCATTCAAAAAGAAGTTTAATTTTCTTTATAAAATTAATCAGCGTTCATTCAGTAACGATTTTACGACAAAATTCCTTATAAGATTTTATTCTGCAAGATGCACCGATATGCTTCTGCAGTTGAGTGCAAAGCTAATTTTGTGTGTCAACCCAAAATCCTCGACGCTCCTTATGGGAGGACATTATTGCAGCTCCGTCCGGAGTGGGTATATTATAGAATTTATGTTATGATTGCTCAGTCAATTTGCATAAAAATAATATCGGAATTTTATGTGCGAATGATGTCATATCCTCTGGTGTTTTGTTAAGAAATGTGTCAAAAAAAAAATAACATGTATAAACGTTGTTTTGTAAGTTAACGCGATTACATATTGAATGAGTTTATTTTTTGGAAAAGTTTGATTACTTGCGATAAAAAATAATTATAATGCAATCTGTTAAATTATACCGGATTAACACTTTCTATATGGGATAAAACCAATCTTATTTAAACCATATAGCGTGTCAGCAACCTTAAAGCATAGGCTAATGGTTGTTAAATAAATAACTGCTTATCATCATAAAGCTATCAAATTATTTTGATAATTTATGAATAAAATAATGTTATTAATTTATTCAAATCCATCAGTTACAAACAGATACATACAAATCACTACAAAATAATTAGGTATTATAACTCCAATAAGGAGATAATGATGATGATAGCGTATCAGGCTCTAATACGTGTATCGATAACATGTTTGGTGTGACGTCATGCAGGAGCCTGTCGTAACGTTTTATAATTTCATACTGATCTCTCACCTTTTAGACAGCCATCATCAATGGTCATCATCATCAATGATGCTGATTGTTATGCTAAAATTCGCGAGAGTTCAGAAAGTTTGGATCTGGTAGACAATTTTTATTCAGTGTTAATGCTAAAGAAACCAAGTAAGAGTGTATTCACAAAAAAAGATATTGACAATCAATAAATATATTCGTATCTATTGATTTGGAAAAACAATTGAGACAAATGTTTTATAGTTTTTTTAGAAAAGCTAGGTGCTTACTGGCATTCATGTTCTCAAAACTGGATGGAAACACATCGTGAGGGACGATCCTGTCCTAGAACCAAAAATGCAACCCACACTGGGCCCACGTGGTGGACTACGGAGCATTCCCTCTCACTCCAGTGGAGGCCTCTGTGCCTGCAGCGGGAACATTATAGGCTGATTATGCTTACAGGCATTGGAATATTCGTTAAATATATATGAATATTCGTTAAATATATATGAATATTCGTTAAATATATATGAATATTCGTTAAATATATATAAATATTCTTTAAATATATATGAATATTCGTTAAATATATATGAATATTCGTTAAATATATATGAATATTCATTAAATATATATGAATATTCGTTAATTCGTTAGACGTAGAGAATTTCAAGTAAGTAGCAACATACTATTTTGCAAGTTCTATGAAAATAAGCACTGCTCTTATATATTTGACTAGCTTCCGCCCGCGGCTTCGCCCGCGTGGATGTCGGGAACATCCCACGGGAACGTGCTACCAGGATAAAAAGTATGTCCTTCCCCAGGATGCCATCTATCTCTTTGCCAAATCAGAAATATAGTGGTTTAGGTGTGAAAATGTAACATACAGTTTCAACTACCCCTTTTCAAACTGTTAGGGGTAGATTTTTGAAAAACCCTGATACATGTTATTCTTTATTTTTGGTCTTAAGTATAAACACTGAGTGTCGAGTTAATCGGACCGCGCATTCAAATTCTTCCACACAAACTTCAACACCCCTATATCCCCCTTTGAGGGGTAGTTTTAAAAACTTATAATGATAAACTTTATTACTTACTCAGGCGAGTATTCTTGAAAAGTTTCAAGTGTATTAACCTAATGAAGAAGATTATTCATATAAACTGTATCCCCCGCTTTTCAGCCCCACAGGGGTGGAATTTAAAAAAATCGTTTGGGATATATTCATAACCTGACTCAAAGATTATTTATACTAATTTTCGAGTTAATCAAGCCATGCAGTAAAATCCTCCCCTGTAAAATTGACTACCCCTTTTCAGCCCGTCAGGGGTAATTTTCGAAAAACCCTGATACACACTATTCTTTACTTTTGATCCTAGGTATAAATACTGAGTTTCGAGTTAATCGGACCGCGCGCTAAAATTTTTCCATACAAACTTTGAAACCCCCCAATCCCTTGTTAGGGGGAAAAAAACTAGCAATCTTCATAATTTATTTAGATAAGTAATCTTGCCAAGTTTCAAGTTTATTAACTCAAGGAATAAGAATTTCCATACAAAAAAAATCCTCCCATTTCACCCTCTTAGGGGTGGAATTTCGAAAAACCCTACCTTAGTGGATACCTACTGTTCACGAAGAACACACCCTCCAAATTTCATGTCTCTAGGACAAGCGGCTTAGGCTGTGCGTTGGTATCAGTCAGTCAGTCAGGAATTTGAATTTTATATGTACGAGTTTAATAGAAGATTATGCAACTTCGAAAATGTATTATAAAGATGTCTTCCTAAGCAAAAAAATGTAAGTGGTCGTATCCAGCTTCTAGTATTAAAACAGAACTACGAAATGGATAGAATAATGAAATGAAGTAAAATATAATAAATATGTGTTGTTATAATCTGGCTCATATCGCTGTATTAGCACTTTTTACGTGTTAAAGTATTGTGGAGATAGTGGAGCGGTTCACACCGCGCTCTTAATCTGTGCCCCGTGTGACAGCAGCAAGGCACACGGGACGCGTGTTTGTGAAATATACTGTGCGCTGGGATGGAGTATTTTTTACCGTCAGTTTTAATAAAAATGGTTCATTTGTGTGGGATTTACTCGGCCCAAAAGATTTTTTTGCTAGCATGTGTATGAGGAATTGCCGATTGGAAAATAGTCGTATGTCTCCAACTTTATAATCTATCTGAGCCTGAAAGTGTTCATCTTGATTGACAAGACGGTAGTCCTTGCGTAAAACAATTTTGATCAGCACTGAAATGTTTTCGCTCGTTATACTCTCATATTTATTACTTCAGCAGTTACGCTGTGGCAGAAGATTTACATGAAACTAGATAAGCATTTATTTATATGTATCATTGCAACTTCAAGACTATCATAAGTTTATATCGTCTCAATTAGCTTATACATTCCCAAGATTCTTCACGAGAAACATCACCGGTCTCAGCGCATAGTTGGTAGTGACGCGCCTTGTCCGCTCGGCGCTTCAAACGACGCACAAAATTTATTGTTATTGGAGCGGCGCGCGTACATGCATCCTCACTCCGCGGCTATCACGCGCTACAACTTTATCGAAGCACCTCACTATTCCGAATAAACGGAACGACTTTATTCCGTGTACACGTGATTTTTACGACACACATAAATATGCTATTTTGATTTGTTTGACAATCTGTTTGATGGTGATTTGCTGTACCTACTTATTGATTTATTTAAAAAAAGCTTCAAAGCGCTTTCGGCATTTTTTTATTCACTGATAGCAAAAATACATTATAAACAAAATAAAATCGTCGTCATGATAAATCGTTGGTGTCTTTTCTATTGCTAAGTCTAGTCTAGGTATATAAAAAGTTTCAGTCGGATTCTCCCTACATATACGTACTATTTATAAAATCTTGTCATCCTATACATATTTTTTACTACAGTGGGATCGAAACTTATGCGGGTGAAACTTAGCTGCGCCCCGCAGTTTCACCCGCATAATTTTCGATCCCTTGGGAATATCGGGAAAAAAGTAACCCATATGTTAATCCTGATTATAAACCATCTGTGTCCCAAATTTCATCCAAATCCGTTTAGTAGTTTTTACGTGAAGGAGTAACAAACATCCATCCATCCATACAAACTTTCACGTTTTTAAGTATGATTAATTAACTAGGTATACCCTGTGGTTTCACCCACATAAGTCTCGATCCCTTAAAAATCTCGGCATCAGAAGTATTCTATGTCCTAACTCAGGTCATGGGACTACCCATGTGCCAATTTTCACCTAAATCCGTTCAGACGTTTTAGCGAGAAAGCTTAGGCTTTCTCGCTAAAACGTCTGAACGGATCGACAAACAAATATACAAAAAATCAAATAATTTATCTTTATCATATTAGTTTATTTACAAAATGCTTTAATTTCATGTTCTAAACACTTTTGACTTGACTCCAAACAAATCTAATATTCTTAGAAATCTACCAGAATAAGGCTGTTCGCGTTTTCTTGCTGGGCTATAAAGTTTCTGCGCCATAGCCAATTTGTTAATGATAATACATCTACATAATATGCACATTTACTCGCAAACTACATATACAATATAAATATAAGATATTATTTCTCCATTTGCGTCTACTGTCTAGCTTATGATTAGGTCAAGTGGACGTTTTATCCCCCATAACGTCTGGTCTCTAAACATTTGGAGCTGTGCTTACTGCGTATATTTTCCGATACTTACTTCTTATTTATTATCCTTCCCTGTTATGATAGGTACTGCAGGTATGGTTGACGTCATAGTATCCCAACATTCCTCTAGCGACGCCTATGAATTAGCTGAGGTCTAAACTATTACAAACTACAAAGATTGTCTTTTACTTAGATTTTAGGCACCCGTCAAACAGATCAGCAGGTCTATTCTGTAAAAATCTCTCCGTGAAAACTTAGGTGAAGTGAGCTGTCATGCCACCTAATGCTACGGATTGACACTATTGACAGCTCACTTCACCTAAGTTTTCACGGCGAGATGTTTACAGAATAGCACTACAGTTCTTTGCCAACAGTCACCCTTATGTTAAACTCTAATGTTAATACATGTCAAATTTTTTTTTTATAATTTTATTTTTAATAAGGAAATATCAACTTACTGATACTAACTTATTTAAGAAAATTTCCTTCTGAATGTTTCTGCATTCAGCTTTAGGTCTATTTTATACCATTTAATTATTATAGAACCCACACCTAGTGACGCTGTTCATGATATAAGGTGACAGACACACAAATTAGAATTATTTTTACTTTAATTGGGTTTATCTGAAAGCGGACAAAATAGAATAAGGCTAGTTTGATGACTTTAGATCAGGGTAGGTTTTATAGATAGGTAGAAAGGAAATGGTACCTACTGACGAACACCCATTGTTACTCCAACCAGGTTTTTCTGCTGATTCCGATCAGCTTTCACCAACATGATTGTCGATATCCGGGAAGGAGTGAATCGGTTTAATAACAATACGGAAAAAAGGGATAATTGTCGTTGCGATACAGGCACAGGAGAATCACAGCTCTATCCTTCGTGGATTTAATAACCGACGGATTGCCGGATTTGATACGACTTTTTTTTGTTAAAAGTTAAGTGTTTTCAAGCCCTTTGTGAAGGATACAATAATTATGATATTATTATGAGAGTTTATCTTTACCCTACTTTGGATAAATTGCCTTTCTCTTGTAATTTGTTATCTAAAGCTTATTGGCCAAAGAACGTTCTTTGTCTTTTAGATTTTCTTTAAAGTGGGTCAAATATGTGTATTTTCTTTTCTTGTATTGTTATTTCATCTTTGTCAAGTGAAATCATAACTTTGATATATTGGGGATTCGATCTAACTAAATTTTGATTACTACTCTTTTTGCTAACCAAGTAAATTGTTATTCCTAAAGCTGTGTTGAGCTCTTAGAGTTTTATATTATTAAAGTAGATATTTTCGTTTCTGATTTGACAGAGCGGTATAATACCCTCTCTAACTGTTTTATTATGTATATTTCTTTTATTATTGTTCCTATGTCACTCTATTCTTGCTTAAAATAATATACATCGTGGGTTTCATAAATATCAGTCACGTCGGTCCTACTGTTCTTTGCAGGAATTGAACCCGCAGGCCTCTTCAATTTATTGGCTTAGGGACTTTTTGAATTCGACATTGTTTAGTTCGAGTTGTAGGTATTACTTATACGCCTGCAAAAAGGCGTGACAATTGGGTGGATATTCTCATAACTTCCTTCGTCTTAAGTTATAAAGTTTACATATATGCCAATGTAAGTATTGTGTATTTGTACGATGTGTTCGTCAAACAGAGGAAAAGGAAACCAAAACATTTTTTTAAATTATTTATTTTCATATTTTTGTAATATTTAGGTACGTATGTAAACTGTCTCCTATATTTTACAATAATTATTATTCTTTTAAGCAATAAATAGTATGCAACGCTCGATTGTAACAATATTTACAAAAATAACTACTTAAGGGCAATCTGGCCATCATTGGAATGCAAAGTGACCATATAAACGAATTCTATAAAATAGTGCCGAAATTATATAATTTATTGACCTAGTCATTGTCTAACAAATACTTTTCAAATGTTTGTAATCATCTAAAATTGGTGTAAATATGTCAAAATTTTGTATTCGGTAGATATGAAAAGAGTTAGGAACTTTTTTCTCCTGAAACCTTATTTTTTACCATTGATAATAATGCTTTGGTATACTCCCTCGAAGTATCACAACAACTAAACACAAACCAGTTAATATCCAAGTCTATAACTAAAAGCGAATTTCACTAATGAAACTGAATGCGATCAGCCCATTTAAACTGTGTTCAGAGCAGTCACTGTCATTATTCTATGGAAAATTGACACTAACAGTTCTTGAACGCGATTTAGATGTGCTGATCGCGTTCAAACTTTACGCGATGGTAAAATTGGTCCTGACACGTGTTGCGCTAGGGTGCACCGAGCATCTTCAGTCGCGAAGGTCTAACTTTATTTACAACTATACACCCTTACAATATCACTGAAATCGAGTTTAATATTTGCCATGTGTACCCCAGATCAAAACAGTTCAACAAATCACCAACTATTCTCTTATGTACCTACTAAACGGGATAGTTTGTGCATCATTAAAATTAATCATTCTCGTCTTCTTTACACTAATTAACAACTCCAATATCTACATAGGTATTTACATTAATTTACAAACTAACTGGAGTATTAGCACTCTAGAATCTTAATTTACATAATTATTCGGAACATGGACATTCGATAGGAATGATAATTGTAATACTTTATGTAGGTAGGTTAAATGTAAATAAATTAATGATAATGACTGTATCAACGATCGTGTTTAGTTAGTTGTAGTGGTAGGTCGTTGGACGTGGCGCGCGGCCGGCATGGCGACGCCGAGCGTGACGTGCGCGTCCGCCGGCCCTCGTTGTCGCTTTCGTCGTGCACGTTGATCTCCTCGTCAGAATCCGAGTGGGACTCATATCCTCGGGCTAATTGTATGGACTGCGCCGCTAGAAGAGCTGCAGCCGCTGAATGTGGTACAAGCGATTTAAAGGCGCTGTTTTCTAAAGCAGGATGTGGCTTAAAAGCACTTCCATCGAAGTTGGTGTGTTGCGACAGCGCTTTCAGTGCGTTGGCGTCGAACTGTTGATGCGCGAAGGCCTTCAGGGCGTTGGTGTCCTGGTGCGAGAGAGCCTTGAAGGCGCTATTCTCGCCGCCCATCTGCGGGGTGTGGTAGGACATGCGCGCGGGCGACAGGGAGCGCGAGCGCGAGCGCGAGCGGGAGGGAGGGGAGTGGGGGGGGCGGTGCGGGGGCGAGGCGCCACCGCGCTTCAGGAGGTTCATGCGCTGGTGGCGTCTCCACTTGGCTCGTCTGTTGGAAAACCAAACCTGTCAGTAACGGTAAATAAAAATGATTAGTATTCTGTCTTCACAGTTTTAACAAATTCAAATTAATGCAAATTGACAAAAAGTGGCAACTTTGATTTGACATCTTTGGCTGTTTCAAATTACATTGATTGATGTAATTATGCAAAAGGTCAAGTAAATTAGAGATATTTACCTGAACTCGCGCTTCTGATAACGACGTTTTGGACGCCAGTCGCTCTCGTGTGGAGACGCATGGGTAGTGGGATTTTTCGAATTCTTTCTCCAGTTCTTCGAGCTGGTCTTGGCTAAAAGTCGTGCGATTCCGTCTGAACTTTGGTTGTTCTCCATCGAGAGAGCCGGAGTCGTCACCGTCTACATCTGTTTCGGCAAAAACAGTCACGAATGAGTAAGAATTCAAGGTAAAAAGTGTCACGGTATTTATGTGAAGATTCAACATAATTTTGTACAATAGAATCATGCTTGAGCTTTATAATTTGATGACAGACAAAAAAATCTTACCGATTAGTCCTCTGCCAGACGTTAGGAACCCTTGGTTGACGTCAGGGTGTGGCATTCCTGACTGAGGGCCAGGTACTCCGGGGGGTAGGGGCAGTGAACCAGGGGGCCAGACCCCGCCACCACCACCCCAAGGGAAGGCTCCGTACGGTGGCGGAGCAGCATACAGCCCGTAGCCGGCAGCCCTTGCGAACTCCGCCGCTGCACGTTCAGCAGCTCTGTTCCGAAGTATCCTGTTGATTGAAGATACGCTAGGAGCTGTCGCATTCGTGCAAACGCCTGTGGACAAAGGATAATTAATTGTTAGATAGTTTTTTTTTCAAGTTTGTAGAGTTGCTACGACGCTACGCTGTATGGCTACGCTGCTACGCTGTATGGCTACGCTGCTACGCAGCAGTTTCGTTAGTAGTTTTTGTCCAAACTACATTTGGGTAAAGGTTTCTCTACTTAGTACCTACTGTGATCGCTAAAATAAAGCCCGATCCTTTGGAATTCATATTGGCATTCTGTGGTTGACTTTCCAACAAAGGCACCTCTCCAAAACAACTAAGATTGAAAAAAAAAGGTTAAAATAACAACAACGTGCGCCATTGAATGTTGTTTTTCAACTTAAGTAATACTGCGATGGTTGTACTCAGTGAGCTGTATTTAGTGTTAATATACACCTTGCTAGAAACATTTTCTTTGAGCACGAATATAGCAATTTTTGAAACCCGATGTCTCTTAGAACGCAGTACAAATGTGCATAAAATTACGGGCCCGGGTTAAAACCGATGCGTCATTGGTCGCGTTTTAAAATGCCCTGCACTTATTACATTAAGTGGTACAATCAGCTTATGTTACACAATTATATTCTGCACGAGTTTGGGTTGTAAATGATTGAAAATACGTCATAAAATGACACGAGTGAGTTAAGTAGCTTGATCGATTAAAATCGTCACTATATAATTTTTTTTATGAAACAACTAAATTTTTTCCTCAGCAGAGTCAACTTATCGTTGTTGAATAGCACTTAATTTGAATCACATAAGGTATATTTAACTTTTAAATTACCCATAAGAGAACATTCAATGCTCTGCAATTTAAAGGTTACGCGGTAACGCCATAATCATTGCCTACCTAAGCTTCGTAGGCGGATTGTTGATAATCACAATGTGATTGACATACGAGGAGCTGCCTTCCGTGTCTTACAAATCATAGGTATAGTTTTGTCATTGGGGTGTGTACGACTACTTATTAACAACGTAGTCTTCTTTATAACATTAGAACCTTCCGATAACACAGGGCTTTTCTTTTCTACTTACACAGATCTCGATGAAGACAAAGTCGTTCCCCCAATCCGAGCCTCTTATACCTTGTTCCCTGGTCTATACATCTAAAAAATATAAATAAAAGTCGCTTTTCGTGTTTGGCTGTGTGACCGCATTGTTTTTCTAAACTACGCAATGGATTTTGATGCAGTTTTCACCATCATGTAGACTATTTATTCCGAAAGGATTAGGTGTATAATACATTAATGTTTAACTTAGATTTAGTACAAAAACCTCGATGTTTTGACATATCGCCATTGCACCCCTGCGAACTAAACGTGGGTTGATAATATTCGAGACAAAATCTATAGTAAGCGCTTCATCAGCACGGTAGTCATTAACGTACCAAGCTATTGAGTCCCTGAACGTGTCGTAACGTAAACTAAATGTGCGCGCGAGTTAACTGCGTGCACAGATCGCGTGCTGACGCAGCCTTGGAGAGCCATCCCATGTAATTTTCAGGAAACACTCCGAGTAAGTGCCATAATTTAATCATAGCCTGTCCGAGTGTAATTGTCGTAGAATTCGTTGTTGAGCTACCGAGCGCGTAGCCACTGAACTGTTTTAAATAACTGGCTGTTGATTGGTCTTTTATGTTATTTGTGCAATTTGTTTGTTATAGTGTCTAGTGTACTGTAAGAGTGTAAGATTTATTTACATTTATTATCACTATACACGTAGCTAGGTGGAGCGACGATCTTCGTAGGATGACTGGTAGCAGCTGGATGAGAATTGCCGAAAATCGAGTTGAATGGCGTGCAATAGGAGAGGCCTATGTCCAACAGTGGACTGCTATAGGCTGATAATATGATTATCGCCACTTTTAACAAGACAGTAAAATTATCTAGAATATTACACATCCTCTTCAAATTCATGAAAACAAAATAAACCTAATGGAAAAGGGTCTGTAAGCGCCTGAAATCAACAATTCAGAACGATATCCCTGACTAAAAAGCCTACTGCATAGTTTATTAAATTGAAGGTGTAAAAATGACAGTTGTTCGTATACACAACACTGATGTACAGGGCACATAATAACAGAAACGGTGATAACCACCCTTGTGTCCATTCATTAGCCGATACCTACCTACCTTTAATTGATCAAACGGTGCAGTTCTAAGGACGTGCAATTACAGGTAGCGAGTGACTTGTGAACTAAACAGGACATAAATGTCAAGAATGGGGAAGAATTTTAACCATATCGGTCGATTCTAAAGTCTGCTCAAGTCCATGTTTCCAATGATTTCCACTTAAACGAATACTAATTTAATATAAATTAAGTTGATTTTAGAATAACTAGTACAATTGCAAAAGTCATCATAGTTCCACTTTATGTTTTGGTAATTAGAGTAGTTTTTGAAAACCACATATTATTTATTTAAATTTCTGGACACGTAATTCCAAATGCAGGTTAGATAACTACATTACAGTCCTAGCGTGTTCATACCTATAGGTAAGACTAGTTAGTACGAACCTATATGATGCAATCGACAGAACTACTTAATAAAGCTCATAACAAACGTAATCCCAAACAATTTTCATAGCTAATAAGAACAACATCTGGTGTTCAGACTCTTTAGGTATAACTCACACTTTATCGTACCTACCAATGTTCAAAGGCAATTTGTCTGCATTTACGTAGAATAGATCCATTTATTGCAAGCCAGTCATTAAAGCTAGTACATACTAACTAACTTAAGAAAATTATATCCAGGAACAATAATTGAACCTAATTGCTTAATGATTGTTGTTCACGTGAGCGGATAAAGAGACATTTTCTAGACACGACTCACTATACAAAATTGCACCATCGCGTTTGAAAATATGCCACCTTGTCAATTGTTTGTTACAAGGAAATGATTTGATGGACCTCACAGACATGAATAATAATTATTATAATAACGAGTTGAGACTATCGCGATTTATACAGATGGATTAAAAGGCGGTCACCGTTGATAATGAAGCGCTATTGTGAGGCGTCCGGCGCGCTTCAGCGCAACCACCGCTTGACGTATCAAATAAAACACAAAACGTACCTGTTATAATTTACTCAAAACACAAAGCCTTATATAGTATAATGGTAATGATCAGTTGCGCGGCTTCGTTCATTGTTAGCACGTCGAAAAGCATAAAAAGGTGCCCCTCTACACAATTTGTTTGGCTCATAATCGGTGCGTTGAGACGAAGGCTCGATAGAAACGCCTTCTGTGCCGCTGGACGTCAAAAGCTTGATGTGGCTGAGAACACTATAATGGTGACTAGTCATCACTTACCAGTCAAGATCTCTAATTATAATAGAAGCAGCCGTTTTTCAGAAATAAAACAAACCGTTGAAAATCTCTTAACGTTTTGTGGGAGCTCAGCGACGCGTCGCCGCTACTTAATCTACTTCGTTTTCTATTCTTTTAAATGACAAAAAACTTCAATGATCTTTAACAGAACAGTTAAATTGGTTTTTGTCTAGTAACAAGCACGTAGCCTATCGATAGTTTCGATCGACAACGTTCTACGCGGGCGTGTTTTCAATTTGGATAAGTCGATAATTTTGTTATAAAAAAAACGTATCTTTAAACGCGTTACTGTCAATGATCTGATAACATGTTCAACAGTCTGCATGGTGCGAAATCATTCACTTTTCAGAAGTTGATTGCATTTAACGAGTAGGTACCGATTGTAATGAGTATAAACAAGTTTAGTTTGCTAATATCAATTGCGTTTTTATAGAAGACTTAACTGACAATGTGCGCCGATCAGTGGTCTTAGTTCAACTATTTGTTTAGAGCCAGATCATTATCCGGCAACAGGTTGCAGGTGGGAATGCGATATCTATAATTGTTCTTTTAATGATTTGGGATCGGGCCCGGATCCTACATGCTTAGTCACGGTCATGCAATTTGTCTAAAGTCGTTTAATCATGATTAGTCACAATAGGGTCCGCTTCTATTAAAAGGTTAGATGTCTACAACATAAAGAGCATCTTATACATCACTACGCAGGGGCTGTCGGTAACGGCACAATTAAAAGCGATGTAGTTTTTTCTTGTTCTATCATTATACGGCGGAAAGCGATTAATTATCGAATTAACAACATTTATACGTGCGCGCTTTACGAAAGCGATTGCATTACCTACTGCAATTAGTGCAGACAGAATAATAGGTGTTGATACGTAACAATAATTATTTTATCGGCGTTTAATTGCTGCGTGCTTCTTGAATGAAAGCACAAATTAAAATATTCAGTGTTACATTAAATATCAAGCAAGCGATTTAGTTTCCCATGGCATCCTAATAAAAAGCAAATTGGTTTAAAAATCTTAATGTTTCTGCGTCGGAGTGTTGTTAGTTGGTACCTGCCTAAAAGCGTGGCATGTCCAAAGATAAGGCACTCCGGCGCCGTCTGGCTATAGACTGTTTAATCGGGTTAATTTATCGATAATTGACGGAAAACCTTTTTGTTTGTAATGCCGGGAAGTAACAGTAATTGTCACGCCTTTGAAGATTTACGCTCGTTTCTAAATTGAGACATTAACAGTCGGATCTCGTGCCTAATGGTTTGGAATGAATTTGTTTGTTTGTTTTACTTATACCGGTTCTTCGATACGTTCGGCTGGTAACGCGACGGATGTCGGATTCTATCGAACCACACTAATTAGTCTTAGACAATATTTCAAACGACTGTAATTAATTAGCTTGACGGTTACTTGGCGAAATCGTTTGTGTAACTTGTAGTATTAGGCACGAATTCCGTTATTATTTAGTGGTCTATTAGGATAAACATTATTCAAGAATGATGAATAATTCCAAGTGGATTTTGATAAACAATTGTGTCTGTACTAAATAGGGTAGCTGTTTGATCTCAATCTGCAAGACACTATCAATAATCAATTTATACCTTTACGTTTTGATATCCTGTGGAAGCCTTATCTACGTGTGGGTGGGGCACTAAACAGATGTTAAGTATTCTTACTTAATTAGGCAACCGCAATGGTTTGCCTGCATAGTCAGGTAGCTCTGCAATTTATCAATTAGAATAAAGCATTTTCTTCTTTAAAGCTTAGGTACCTAAGTGAAATCACGGCTAAGATCGCAGCTAGTCCAACACAGTAATTAAATGTAATGGGTGACATCCACCGAGAAGCTTAGTATTTTATTTAACGCGCAATTAAACCTGTAGGTACTTCAGAAAAGGGAGTTCAAATTCAGCTTTTGTATCATCATCATCTCCCTAGCCTTTTCCCAATTATGTTGGGGTCGGCTTCCAGTCTAACCGGATGCAGCTCAATACCAGTATTTTACATTGAGCGACTGCCTGTCTGACCTCCACAACCCAGTTACTGGGTAATACGATACCCCTTGGTAAGACGGGTTGTCAGACTTTCGGGCTACTGACTACCCGTAACGAGTGTCAAAGATCCACAAATGACAGCCGGGACCAACGGCTTAACGTGCTTTTCGAGGCACGGAAGGGTCTTGGTAAGTAAAAATGGTCACCCATCCACGGACCAACCACGGCAAGCGTAGCTTAACCTGATTGATCGACCCATGCGACCCGAGCCACAGACAGAAAGCAAATTCTATCAATTACTATTTTGAGAATTTTGTGTGATTTAATCATCTTAAAAATCATAATAAATCTTGTTAATAGCTTGCTCTTTCTATAAAAATATGTTGCAAGTCCAATCAGACCTGTAGGCGCCTGTTTTGCCGTTTATTAAGTAGTTAATTATACGCTCTTTTGAAGACCCCGTTTCTTAGTAGAAAAGTTTTCCATCAAAGCTCAAATTCTAATTTGAAGACGATTAGACACTTCCTTCACTGCTGTCGCTCCAAAATAAAAATCACGTCCTCATCGAACGTCTAGAACCAGTTAACGAATGAGTGGCGTCACGTCGTCTAAATGAATTATTGTTGGCTTTATGGGGAACATAAAACGATGAGATCGGATGCAATCAAGCGGCACCCGCCGCGTCGACTGAGTAAAAAGGTGTCTGTACCTCCAGGGGGCCTCGCGCAACCGTTGCGCTAAACGCCTTCCCTACGCACACGCGTCCACCCGTTTCAATTAGCTCTCAATGGCCAAAGTCACAAAGGATGTGCCAACCTGCAATGAATAATCGCCCTGCAATATCTAGCTCCCATATCATTTGAATATCAACCTGTACAGCAACAATTAAAGCAAAATGACAACTCACAATTCGATCGCTGCCAATTGGATTACAATAAATGATAATCGGAACGATTTATTTATGTACAGATACCATTCTAGTGCAACTTTCGTCGCTTTTAAAACTCACAAAGCCCATTAGGTAATTCAATAACACGACAATAGCTGAGCAAAAACCGATCAAAACATGTTTTTATAACGCCATGTACATTGTACAAGCGACGATTAAAGGTTTTCCAAAACTGAAATCCGAAATCATGACCGTGACCCTCCCGACGGCGGGCAACACTGTTGATGTGATGCACTGCTGGGAACCAATTTAATGCTGTAACAAATCAATAAATGTATCGGTTTATTGGAAGCTGTGTAGAGATCGATTTGATTTATTTCGACCGTACAATAACGGCAAACGAGGTGGGACCTTGTTAGTAAATGTCAAAAGACTCACAAAAAAACGTTTCGTCTATCTCGTAGTAACTTGTACCGTAGTAAAATAATGATTCGGAGAAATTGGAAACAAATAAGAACGACCATCGGAAATGTAAGTTATTAATATGATCGCTAAACACGAATCATAAAAACAACATTAACAAGGAATAATAAATTATAAAAGTGTTTTTATGGCCGACCAAAACATTTTAACACCCCAACCGTAAACTTACTCGTCATCCGTTTCGCTAATTAATCGGCGCCAGCCAATAATTTGGGCGTCCACGTAACCCATACAGTTTGTGGGCTAAGAATGCAATTAATCAAAATATGGTCAGTAGCTAGAGCCGCCCGTAACGCCTCGTAAACCGATATCGATTTAGTCGATAAGTTGCGCAAGCCATTGTCCAAAACTGCCTCGTCACGGCTAACAAAGACGGTAGTGGATACCTTATTAAAATTTAGCCGGCTTCGATGAGCTGCTCTGTTTTAATAACCGCTCGTCGGCAAGCGATCGACAGACGCGCACCGCTCTCGAGTGGTTGCGTTTTTGACACATTCCTTTTGTAGTCACCGTTTGTATAAATATTAAGCTAAAATAAATTGGGGCGTTCGAAACGTTTCATATTTTAAAAATATAATATGAAAGATGGTTTTTTTACTATCAAAATCTTGAAATATTTTGATTGATAGTTATCAACAGCAAACTATTATATTTCCTGAACTGAATATTATCGTTAAAGAAATTAAATTGAGCGTAGGTAGTGCCGACAATGCAGATGTAACTTTAATCAATTTAGCCAAGTGAAGTAGTGCGCGTTGCTCGGGCACGCGCTTATGACAAAAGGCTCGGCTGTTGAGCGTGATTTTGTTACAATTTGATTAAATTTCTATTACTTAGAAATATTTCTGACCAAGCCACAGAGTTAGAAACGTTCGTTCTCTGAAAAATTATAAAGTATGAATCGGAAGGTTTTGATTTAGAAAAATAATAACTCGTTCGGAACTGCCAAAAGCTGTAGGTATATTATATTATTAAGATTTATCAATAGGTATGTTTTGGCTAATAATTGTGAAAAATCTGCAAAGAAAACAAAAGTAGAAACAAAATATTATGTTCACTATTATTACACATTTTACGTTTTGTTTACGTGAGCGCTATGAACGGTCAGAGCATGAACTCTATAGTAATTTTAGTAGGCATAAGATAATTATATAGCTTTGCTTTTTACATAATATTATGGTGTATACAATACATATGCCTAAGGTAATTATTTATCACCCAAAATACAAACCTGACTTCGAAAACTAACAACGACAAGAAGAGTTTTTGCAATTGGAACAAAATCCAGTTACGAGGTCGGCTCTACAGATTAATACTTCTGTAGCAGCAATAGTTATTCGGGCTCCCTGGCCAGCAGGTGGTCCACGCCGGTCAACACACTTTGATACACCGAAACCATCGTCAGATCTAATGGAATCAATCATAACTACAACCCCGGACCGTCCAAATTGAACAAAGCATTCCAGATGCAATAAAGCCATTCGATTTTGTATTAAATCGTAACCGCAAAAGTTAGCGGTAAATTTTAAATGTTTTGAGTCAAAATGCAGCAGAATTTATTTAAATACAGCAACATTTACGACAAATATGTGAGCATTTACGCAAAACACCCGACTGACGTGGGATCGCGTGCAATTTTCGCATACAACGGAGGCATGAGCGCTCACTGCGCTCGAGCAATTATTTTAAACACATTTCAACAAATGACGATAATGTCAGCCGGCCGCAGAGATAAGAACAAAAAAAACATAAAAAATAAAAGCGTTCACTGAGCAATTGTTCGACCCCTCGTTCATAAGAACTCGTTCACATAATCAAAATTATATTACTTCATTTTGCACTTGTTGAGGCCCTTATCTGAAGAAAATTTGTATCCACTTCCTTCCTACACATATATTGAAGTTTTTTATTCTACATAAATGACTCAATACCTATCAGGAAAAATGTTTTTGTTGTGCTTATTTTTACTTTATAAATATTATTTAGCCTGACCTACAAGAAATGTTTTCCAAGTATTATAAAGTCATGTAAATAAAACGTGTTTTATATAGACGTTAACCCAATCATGTGCTCTGAAGTTACGGCGCCCCCTGCGGATTTAATGGCTGCGAACCAATTTAACAACTCAGTTTAGCACAGTGTTTCCCATCAAGAATGTTATCGTCTCCTAATCCGGTCCCCACTGATATCGTAAACCAGAAGTGGTCTTGTAAGCAAAACCAGTTCCAATGCGATCGCACGCACCCTACCGAACTGAACTGCACTAGAGAAACATCAAGGCGAAGAACGTCCTTTGACGACGAACGCTTTAATGACGTTTAATTAGGCTTGCGATTTAGAACTTTAAGTTGCTCTCCTGTTGGATAGAAATAGATTGAACGGAATGTTGGCGCTTAAGCCGTCTTTTGTTTCAGCTGGCGACGTTTAACGTCACGCATGGGCACGAGAGGTGTCGTTGGTGCAATTATCGCAATTGGCTCGTTGGCCTCTGAGCTAAAGACGCCCATCGTACTCTAAGATATGTGTGCGCATGTTCGTGTGTCGTGGTAACATTATAGGAGAAGACATTTCAGTAAATGTCCACTCTAATAGTTATGTTTGTGCTTTGGCTAACAAAGTGGGAATTTGTGAACAGTCTCAGGCTGCAATTATTTGTAAAAAGCTGTATCAAATGCTAAAAATTATAAAAATGTGGAAACCGAATAATAACTTTAAATTGTGAAAATGTTACATTTCGCCGGAGGAAATTGGTGCTTTTTATTTTATTATAATACCATTATATATAAATATAGTTGCATATGTGTAACAACGACATCTTTATAATCAAAGCCCTCGGCTATAGTGACACATTTATTGTGCAGTTGGCTTCGGGCCCGCGGCACTACGCGACATTCTTATTTATCACTCGTTATTGCGTAAAAATTTTGTCAAAACTGTTTCATTTGATCTTGAGATCAAAGAAAAACAGATTGACATCATTTTCTATTTAATATATGCTATGGTTAACGTATACTAAACTTCAAGATTAGTCGGCTAAACTTAGGAATTAAATTATAGAGCTTAGATCTTCTGTTCCTGACCCGTAGATGATGATTTTGATTAATTAATAAATATATCCTACTGCACGACTACATTCATAATGACAAGAATAATGAACAGTCTTGCAGCAATAATATGTAACGTAATTACGTTCAATCTTTTAAAATGTTATTATAGTATACATTACAACTAAGGAAATAAATAGTCTCTAATGAATAATGAAGTTTTTTAGTTAAAACCCTTTTGCTTTAAACATCTAAGATCAGGATGCAGCATTCCTTGCCCATATTTGTCAATATTACAGATTTACAGTCAACTTTTATATATGACACCTGGTTTAAAGACCAACTTACATAACATAATATAATGAAATCTAAAGCATTATTTGCTCGCACATAGACACAAAATCCAATAGATGTTCTCAAATTACATATCCGCTGTTGGCCACGGCGGCCATTTACAAAACTAACAGACCATATTCGGTCTTGCACTTGGATGGCTTTGCCTATTGCCCTGCCGAAACTGTTTGACACTCATCTAAAGTTCATTACTCAAAGACTTTAATCCTATAATTAGATAAGTGTTTGGTTTCTGGGTAAACAGAGCGGTTCGCAGTGTGTGGCTTAGATGACCTTATTTTTTTATGTCGACGTCGATTTTTATTTAGGTATCAAATACTTAAAATTAATTCTCTGTAGGTATTATGTTTTGTCAACTTCAGATTTTTCGGCAACGTGAGTTTTCGAGGTTCTAGTATACTTAAAGCAAATCTTTAAGCTCATCAGAAAATCGAAGTTTGCTGGCCATTAAATGATCGCTGCTAATGGCTACTCAAACAGGATCCTGAAATTGTGAGTTTGTATGTAGGGGTAATCTTCAGAACTACTAATTGGATTCTGATTTTTTTTTACTAATGGTAAGCTACAGTATTGCCGAGTGTCATATGGTCTATTTTATGTTAAAACAAGATGCTTGCTTAAGATATACCGGTAACATTAGGGAAGATAATATAGACATGCTGTTATACACCTATTTCTAATTATTGACTGGTTTCCAACTAGTTCCTAGACAAATCTGTCTCAATTACTCGAACTACACAATTCGCACGTCATCCAGCCGCGATTTATCAAAACACGTCTCAAGAACGCTCCCCATCAAGTTAATAACAATCTGTAAATTGCCATAAATTATTTTAATAAGGTAACTCGGTAATAATTCGATGATCAGACGGTTCCATATCGTGTGTGCGCGCACGCAATGCCTGTAACTTGAGTCGCTCACCGGTATTACGCGACGTTCGTTTTAACATGTTATTATAACTAGAGATCCTTCGGATAGACCCGAACGCACTTGAATTTTGATTGACAGAATTGTTAGGTGTTTTATTTATTTTATTCTTTGGTTTCAGTGAATAATATACCAAGCTACTGATTAGTATTTTTGTAGGTATAGTTCTTATTACTACGTTCGTTTTTATAAGAAGTCAAAAAGCTTGTTATTTTATGGTCTCTTTTTGACGTGGACATATAGGGGCTTATTGATAAACGGTTTAAACGTCAAAAATGTATGGTAAAACAGCCGCAAGTCATTGCTTAACTTTATTTTATTTATTTATTTGGCAGTTTTTGGAAAACTTACAGCTAAACTTTTGCATGATTGAGAGTAACACAAATAAGGCCAATGACAAGTTTTCACAGATAGAAGAGCAACAACGTTTAAGCAACGTTTATAAATAAAAGAGTAAGTTTATATTATTTTTACCCTACAAATTCTTTGGGTATTAAAAAAGTCATTGAAAACAAACACAAACACATTCTAGTCTAAATATAGCTTAAACGGTTTCCATCATTTAAATAAATACGTTTTTTCTGCAATCACACTCATGCAGCTTGACAGTTGACAATAGGTGGATACAGAGGCATACCTAGCTATCCAACTATTTCTATTATGAAGCTCAATTGAATTGTACCAGTTAAAGTTACATTGAACTAGCATGCAGCATTTAAAAAATGGCTATAAAAGGATAAAAAGAAAAACATTGTGTAACATAATGTACATACTCACAGTTATCTTCATTCATTCCTCCAGGTCAGAACAAGCATTCTGTTACCGTTCGGCGCTGATCTGATTATTTCTTACGACATGTTTTATCCACAATCAGTACACAGACACAGCTCCATCTTTAAGATGACACTACGATGATTTAGTGACATCCAAGGGTTGGTAATTTCGCCCACATTGATGGATATCATTTTTCCTATAAACACTATACTTCTAATATAAAATAACTATAGATTTTATCGTATTTTATTAATAATATATTTTATTATGACAGCTTTGACAACGACGTTTAATACGTCGCCATGGCAACCTTTCTTTCAAATTCTTACCTGCCTGTATCTATTTAGCTAATTAGATATGAATACTTATTATATTTAATTACTGGCCATCTTCGTAACTCAAATTCATATTTTCTACATGATGTTATTCTACGAGCTGACATTATAGATCCACGCAATCCAAGGATCAGTTCGGGTTTCGCCTCTAAAGCGGATACAATAAAGAGCCTGATACTCCAGGGCTACCTATCTCGGGAATACCCAGTGTACCTCTCCGCTCCGGTACCTCTCGGACCCTGCCTACGCCTCCGTCCTCCGTCCTCCGTGAAGGGCTCCTGTGATTATTGGGCCGCGCCTCATCCGAGGGCCGCCTCACCTGGCGGGCTGACAGCGTCTCTGTCGTGCCTCTCTCTCTTGCTGTCGAGCTGCGTCCTGCCTTGCTGCGTGGGCCCTCCAACGGGTGTCCTCCGCCTTCACTCATCTATACCTGTACCTGCGCCGGCTCCTGCTGCCGTGCTGCAGCCTGCCCTGCTGCGTGGGCCCTCCTACGGGTGTCCTCCGTGCCGCACACGCACCAGCGACCTGCCCTCATCTGTACCTGCATCTGTCGCCGGCACCTGCCTCGCGTCTACCTCCCTCCATCTGGATCTCCACCTCAGCCTCCTCAGCCCACCTATCACGCATCGTCATCCACACACCCGACCTCCACAAACTACACACCTCTCTGTCCATCTCCATCTTAAAGTTATAAATATACCTTTAATTGTTTTCTACCTCCCTTTCTTTAATTTAATTTTTCCTTTATAAGTTTAGTTTCTTGTCGCTACACGACAATTGTTAAAAAGATAAACTATGAAAACTTTTGAACTTCTGAAAATACGGTTGTTTCATAGGTATCTATGAAACAAACGTATCATATACAATACTTATCTCATTCATGAGTAGGTACCTAAGCGTCGAAGAAAATACTTCATGAAAATTGGGGAAAATTCGTAAGTTCCAAGCATGCTCTAAGGTTTACACAATATCAAAGAATCAACAAAAAATCAGACCAATCTAAAAATCAGGCTAGGAATTTTAAAAACGCTCTGTTAACGTAAAATTGTTTGTTTTGTGACTTGTTTGAAAATATACAGGTACGGTCGCCAAAGGAGGTAAGTAACAAGGGTCATCAGATATAGTTGAAGTTTAGTAAGAAACCAATAAATGTTTTCTAATAAAATTTTATTTAATTAATAGAAAACCAACGGAAGGCTAATTCTCGGTATTTAAAACGTTCAAAATCTATTCGCAGTCTCATCTCGGTGACAAACAAATGTCAAAAACCTGTCAAAATGTAGGGAAATTAGAGGTGTTTTTGACAGAAGACTGAGATCCGACTGTGAACGTTCTTAAAATTACGAGAATGGCCCCTTTGTTCATTTATCCAATTAAATTTCATTCGAAAACATCCTTCGGTTTCTTACTAAACTGAAACTATATCCGACGACCCTAGTTACTTATCTCCTTTGGTGACTGTACATAGGTACTTTAAAACCTCTCATCATCTAGACTAAGGCCCTTTATACACACACGTTTTTCTTGCCGTGAAAAACTACGGTTTATTCGCCGTGTGTTGGTACGGTAGTCAGTGTTGTGTGGATCACTATGGAAACTTGTTGACAGACACATTTTTTCTACGGCACGGTTTATACGCCGTACCGTAAAGAAATCGTGCCGTGTACAAAGGGCCTAACAGTTAAAGCCAAAAGGCGGTTGAACTTGCAAAGCGACAATAATACGTCCTTTTAAACATCTTCCCGTACAAAACTCGATACAAAATGCAGGACTATTATAATAGCAGTACCAACAAAATGGCCGAATAATGTGTGCGTCACGTTAGCGGGTGCACGTCGGGTGAGCACAGTTACATCGGTCCACTCGTGATAGCCCACAGCATTCACGGCACACGCATAGGAAACTGCTATAGAGGTACGGTTGATGGCCGTAATTGTTTGTTTGTTTCCATGATCTGGAAGTTCAAGAAAATCTATTTGAAGACTATCTTGATCATAGAAATATCAGGGAATTGGGAAATTCTATTTGAAAGCTGTCTCGATCATAGAAATCTCAGGGAATTAGACAATTCCTCTATTTGAAGATTATCTTGGTCATAGAAATATCAGGGAATTGGAGAATTCCTCTATTTGAAGACTATCTCCATCATAAAAATATCAGAGAATTGGATAATTCCGCTATACATTTTAAGACTATCTTGAGCATAGATATGCTATGATCTTGATAGTTATTTTTTTTTAAAAAAAGTCTTTCTGTATAACAACATTTTCGGGAAATCGTGTCCCGAGTCAATACTAGGAAATTAATTTATTCATTGAGGATTTTATTCGAAAAGAAATTGGCACGATTTATTAATTGCAGTATATTGATTAATGTAACTCACGTATTTGACACTTCCTGGCAATTTAAACCCAAAGTAATTTGAACGATTAAAGCTCTGATGCCATTGAATCCATTGAAAAATTGTGTGCATGCGCAACCGAGTTGAGACATTTTGCCAGTCGGTAGTTCGAATATAATCAATACTGTTGCCATATCCCGTGGTTAATTGGTGTATTTATAAACGCAGAAATGTTAATGATTTTAGAGTTGTAACTTAGGAGCTTTAGTGGTTTCATTCATCTTATCGATTTTTCCTGATGTTCCTTTTCTATCAAAGTGCACATTAGAAAAATTTTATCTGTACGTTTAATCAATTTCAATTATTTGGCAAAATATTGTTTCCCGTCGATATAGGTACCTACATTGATACCATAACAGGTACAGCCAGCCTCAAAAAGATGAAGAAGATCGAAGAGCAGTGGTTTCCCATTGGTAACTGGTAAAGGTGCTTTACTTTGAGTAAATCATTTCTTCACCACTGCTCTAAAAACGGAGAATGAAAACATCGTGAGGAAACAGGCATGTCCTAGAACAAAAAAAAAACCGAAGACATGTGACATTACCAACCTGCACCATAGTAGACCTCTTCAACCCATTTCTTCTTTTAACTTTGGTTTCTAACCTAAGCTATGACAATCACCATACATGAAAGGTTTACCTTCAGATATAAGTCGTTCCCGGATCTCCCAGGCGAAGATGGTGGGGTTCTCTCTTTTGTACTGTTCGATCTTAGACACCACTGCAGGGGTCGCTACCTTGGGCTTGCTTCCCCCAATAAGACCTGGCGGCCGAAGAGTGCCTGAAGGAAACAAAATTAGTATCAGTAATTATGGTATAGTGGAGACATCTTATCGAAACATTAAATAAACAGTTGGTAAAGATATATGGTTCTGAAAAATAATTAGAACTTCATGCGATAGTATGTTGTAGAAGATTCCAAACTTTATAATCATATTAAACACGACTTTTAAGTAGAAGTAAAAAACAGAAAAGTGCGTTCTGTTGTGATTCCAATCACAATTCCGGTAAGTACCTAAGTACACAATTAGTAGATAAAAACGAATTGAACAAACTGTCACCTGCTGCTCGGTAAAGGAAATAAAAGAAAAATCAAAATCAAATTAGAGACTCAAATAAAAATACCAGTAATAGCGACACGATACCGATTGATGCAATTTCATTGAGTGCTAAACGTGAGTAAACGCAGGTTACTTGTCGCGAATCAATTCTTGCAACACAATTCGTAGTTTTACTTTTTAGCCCTTATCCGACCAGTAATAAACCTCAAAATACATCCACATCACATTTGTATTTTAACATTTAAAAAGACAGTGGACGTGCGTCCCCATAAAAAATCGATAATCGAGCATGGCGGTAAGAATAACAATGAAAGCTTTAAATTAGTATTAATAATTACAGAATCATTGACATCGGCTAAATGAAGCCTGCATGTGACGAGACGTGAATTTTTAATTATTATTTATCTCGAGCTTTGTTTTTATTGGGTTTAAACACGTGGGATTCACATAATGATGTTTTGGAAAACAAACACAGGAATGCTATAATATATGGAGGGCTATTACAATAAAATGATTGGATTTTGAAATATCTATCCAGAAACAAAAAATGAAAATGCAATTATTCCTGAAACTTCAAATATTTATGAGTCTGGAAAATTCTTGCAAGTTTAGACTTATGGAGTGGCTTATGATTAGAGTGGCTGGTAAAAACTAACGTATTCTCGGGTACCTAAGTCAGTTAGATAATGGATGAGTGCGTGCATCAGAACAATTACGTAAAAACTGCGCAGTGGCATTCCGGCGGGCAGCGCGCAGACCGCTCGCTTTTTACGCGCACACCGCTCTTCCATACCGATAACACGCTGAATTATTCAACACATTATTTATATTCACATTTTTGTCAACGCCATTCAAGATGAATTCATAAGTCTCTTTATGTCTTGATAAGACTAAAGCTTACCGACCAAAATGGCGCGGCCGGACAAAAACTCAATTTCGCGTTTACATGAGGTCCGCGACACATCGCCTTAATAGGTGAAACCCATTTTAATATAGCGACCACGATATGAATTTATGTAGAAAATTGTGTGTTTTCATACGTAGTAGGTATTGACCATAGAAAGTTGGTAAGTATAGGTAATTAAGCAAGTGTGGCGCGATACAAAACTGTAAAAAGCGAACGCCACGGTTTGTGTAATTATTTCAACATAGATTTAGAACATTGCGATAATATTCATAAGTTTATTAAAACCGTAATGGTAAATTAAACCCTTTACATACACGAAGTAGAAAATAAGTGAGGTTGCTTACAGTCGTACAGTAGGTATCGCAGTAGGTACCTAGTTACAATACCTACCTAATAACATGAAGGCGCTCACATACCTAAGTTCTTTTGTATTAATTAAAGCAAACTTCAAAATGTAGCGTGTGATGAATTTCGTAAAGGTACAAAAACTTGCTACCATTTATAATGTCAAAATATTTATTCTTGTCACATATATTTTCATTCGTTTGGTTTGATTTAATAATACAAATGATTTTTCATGGTTATTTTGCTCAATAATTTTCTAATATTTATGTAGCATGCCAATGTTGATTTCATATTTTCTACCATGACTAACTTTGACGTGAAAAAAGCTCATTTCAATAAATTAACTTTTTTTGTTTTGTTGCATACGTTCCTCAAACAAAACGTCAAAACATTATTGGAACGACAAAAACGGCTGCAGAAAAGTTGCACGTAAATCTACAGGTTATGGAAAAAGTTTACGGAAAATGTCACCAAAAAGCGAACCGTTTAAAATGTTAGATATAATTGCTTGGCCAGCGGATACGTGCATTGGCGCAGGCGAGGCGACACCGGGACGTCAAACATTACGCTGTACGTGCATGAAATCCAACAGTACCTTTCACTACAGTTTTGCTGTAACTATTGAAAACCCATATTGCCACTCGGCCGCTTCAGAACGCCAATAACCGTTCTCGTCTTGATTGATAGCTAAATTGCGGGAGGCCGGCACACTGATCATTTCGCGATAATTAAATCGGCTAGAAACGTAATCGCATGACCGAGACCAATTACTCGGCGTTGCCTAGGCAGAGGCGGATCGTGTGAGCCACTGAAACTGTTGCTAAATGTGTATTATTTGCGTGAAACTCAAGCGCGCTCCCGGCGCGTACGCACGACCTGCGAGGAAACTAGGCTCGATATACATTTTCTGTTTTTCTACTAGTCATATGGAAAATTATATTTTTTACTGACAGTATAAAATAACATAATCATCGTGTAGTTATTATAATTTTTACTAACACAAGAGTATAGCTTATGACCTTTGAAAATAAGACTCGCAAAGTTGTTAAAAAATGGGGCGACCGAAGGAGGAATTTACACAACATACAGAAAAATAAATTGGTATCGATTATGAACTGCTAAATACCTAATGAATATAAACATTTATTTACTTGCAACTATCTAATTATAACGTCAACTAGATAATGCTTAAAATGAAGAAGCGTTTATTAATAATAGCATGTTAGCGTTGTTATAAACAAAAATAAAACAATAAATTAACCTGACCATTTTTCAATTGCTTCATAAATACTAAACGTCGTGTTCGTTATGATAATAAGCGTCATAACTATGATCGGCACGAATCAATTGAAAGTTTAACACTTCACCATAAACGCGAGAGAAACTACATAAACACATTCACAATGCACGAACAAGGTGTCGAATAATCCCTTCAAGTTTTTGTTGTTTTCCTTTTAAAAGGACTCATGTTGCAAAACAAAGATGAGCAATTAATCATCAGCGGTACGCTTAAGGAAGTGAGAGCCACAAAGGGACAATGCACACTCAAAACGGCGGTTAATAAATTTCCACACAGGAGTCGTTTATGGACGCTTTAAGTCATTACACGGTGCGTCTACAAAGATCTTTTTAAACGACACAGAAAAGGTCTGAATCCAGTTAATTAAATTTGTATTAAAAGTATTCAGAAGTGGCTCTTTATATTGGCTGGCGCTAAAGTTAACCGCGGCTCAGCAGTGCACTGTCATCCAGTTAATAGATCAAAATCTTTAGCGGCGAAGTGGGTCTGGATGGCCTGATTTATTGAACATAATGCAACGCGTGTTAACGACGCCTTGATTCGGTGATTGATCGACTTTTTTATGTGAAACATGAATCAGTTCGCGCTTGCTCCCTCGGAAGCAATTAGATAATATTTTTGTAACAAAAAGCAGTTCAAGAGCCGAAGTTACTGAAGTGGAATCACTAAGGTCTATGACATTAAACAATAGGTAGGTATCATGAGAAGATTATTAGTTAACCCAGACTACGTACTAAGTCAACTGTAACAATGATTGGATAACCTGACCATTGTCCGTTCACGACACCACAAAACCGAACATTATAAAATTAAAGACACATAAACAAAAACAAGTAAAATCATCCGCAAAGTTACTTGTCACGTTTTATTTGTAATACTAGCCTGGGCTGGGATTGCTTCACTAACTTATAATAACGAATTCTAAGTAATTTTGTTAGTGTGTTACAAACGGATAGACTTAATAATGTCACCTACTACGTGATTACCCGAGGGAAAATCAGATCCGTATGACAATCTACTAAAAATAACATCCTATTGAAACAACAAAGACCATTAAAAATTCAAATTGTCCAAGAGAATTGGAGCGGAAAAAGAAAAAGCATGATTTCTGAAGCAAGAATGTCAAGTGGGATAATTCAATTTTGATTATAGGACCAAAGCCTAAATACGGCTTCATTACGGGCCCCGGCGATCCGCGGACAATCATCTTGAGTAGGTATCATTAGCTACCAACTAATTTACGTACGAAGAAATAAAATGACCGGTTTAATATGAAATTACTCAGTCTATGACTTTTCTGGTTCTTTGACTTCCTAAAGTATTTGAAACAAACACATCCGCTGCTAAATTATTTCACTTCAAATTAGAAATTCAAATAGATCTACTAATGTCACGGTATGTCGTATTTTATGGACAATTAGAAGATTCGCACATAATTCAAGCACAAAATTTGTGGCATCGCATAAACCCATGTGCTCAAGTTAATCTGTAAGAGGCAGCAAACTAGACAGTGTATGGGCAATTTATTCGTCACTCCGCTAGCATTGCAACCAACAATTTAAGACTCAAACTCGGCCATGAAACGTTATTTATGCGTGCCCATTTCCATGCCGTCAGCTTAGAAATTGTTTAGGCTAGATAATAACTTTTAAGCTAAGGCTATGTACCTATGTTAAATACTTAAGTGGTTGGACATGACGGCCCTGGGCGGGTTGTAGCCGGGCTTCCGTGGGAACCTGACACGTGACGTTATGAAATCACCAGCGGCGAAAATTGATTGACACTACACTCCTCTGTTCTCATAATATACGCTCGTCTCAATACCGCCTCTACGTTTATGGTATTCTTGCACATTTGACTATCGTCTTGTGTAATATCGTTTTAATGACCTGTTTATACCCAAGTCTTGATGCACGTCACCTCCCTTGTAAAACGTTTATGTAGGAAAATTATAACGTAGGTAACTCCACTCAACCTTCTCGTATAACTACATTTAAAATTTATTTGCAGATAATTGATTCCCAGAACGTGACGATATCTAGCGTAATATCTAACCGCTGAATCATTGCAAGAAATTAGTATAATAACACTAATCCAAACCGGCAGAAAAACGCTCAAAGGAAAATAAAAATTAAATAAAATACAAAAACCTACACTTTTGGTAAGAAATATGAATGTGCAAACGGCGTAAAATAATATAGTGCGCTGTAAACGGTCGAGTGGTTTTGAAATCGCCCGTTCACGAGTCCTGAGCAAACACAAAGTGTCTCACGTGTCCTAATTACACACTGCGCACAGAACTAATTCAGCAAATTAACTGAGTACAACCAAGTGTCTGCAATGTCAACTCACGCTTCGGTTACAGCTCACCTTGCTATTATAGCGCAACAATTAGCTCTACCTACATTGTTCACGTTAATCAACGAATGCAATAATTACTATGAGCAGTTGACAAACTCCCGGACATTAATTTCATGTTTCCTGTCGTGTTTTTAATATTTGCAAAATTATTGAAGATGATTGTAGCGCACAAAAAGTTTCGCAAGATTCGCTGTTGTGGTTCGAGATGGAGATTGTATTGAAAGGCAGCTGTGATAATTGTAAAGGAAACAGTCAAATAAAGGGTTGTCGATATGAAAAATCGTCGATGATACGATAGTTCTCACATCGACAATCGAGATCTCGGGAGCGCATGCTCGCGGCGAGGCGGCGCGGCGGCAGCGCGGGGGCATTCATCCGCACCCCGGTGGCTTATAATTAACACGCTGCAAGTTTTATGAATCGATTAGGATCTAAGCTTTCGTCAATAGCAGCTTTCGTCGCGGCGGACTCTGCCGATGCCTTATCCTTATCGATGATTAATAGCGATTGAGATTTTTGCCCTAACCGTGTTATTAGATGCGAGTTAAACTCGGACCGCGGCCGCGTCGCTTTCGATAATTGCTGACTTGTCATTGGATGATCCGATATCATTTATAGTGTTAATAACTGGCTATTCGATAAAAAAATTGTAATTTATTTTGTTCTTTTTCGATACCATTATTTTATTTGGATTTATTTGAAAGAAGCTACTTTCACAAAGCTATTGAAGAAAGATCTACTTGTATCTCTTTACTCATTTAGCGGGAATAATTACTTGCTGAAATCCAATACCACGAAGCATGTAATTATCCTACTAACAGAACATGTTAAATCCAATTCTCATGAACTGAAAAAGCTAACATAGCAAGCTAACACTTAGCATTTTAGGTCACCTGTAGAGTTACTAACCGGCAATATTATTGACCATTCTATGCGGGCGAGTGAAGTAATTATCGCAAATAACTTAGTTGCGGGCAATAAGGCCCGGGGCCTTTCTGTAAAGAGCGCACGTATAAATCAATATATACCGGTAAAGAGCACACCACTACGACAAACTATAAACAACATATACGAACACTAATTACAGTGGAACAGATACCCAGTAGGCATAAGTTCACTTTATCAATTATCTTCCCTCGACTATATTCAACTTTTCTAACAAAACTTTTCTGTATAACCAAGGTCATAAGGTTCAGTTTCGTAGCGTTGTTTAAAGGACAATAATAAGACATGAGTGTGCCCTCCAACTGTATGCCAAGACTATTCAGGTTGTTCGGTCAACTAAATCGATGTGAATATGTAATTGACATTTGGAAGTCTAGTTAAGGAATAAAATAGCTGTGTGTTTCTACGAACTGAGGGAGTATTTTCCGTATATTCTTCAGTGCAATAGACTATAATATTTTTTAGTGTGGTATATGCTAGATTATACTCATAGAAATACTTAACAACAACTCACAAGATAACAAATTGTAAGGAAGAGGATGAGGGTGACAGGTGTCTCATAATTATTAATAAACATAGATAACAAAGTCGAAGTGTCGCCATATCGCTAAACCTTCATACTAAGCCAAAATAATGAATTTAGTAATCAATTAAGTATCCACAATCGTCAACGTTTAATATGCACCTATAAATAATCGTCGGCATGTTTTCTTCCACCTACAGCGCGATAATAAGCAGCTTTCCCTTTAATTCCTAGAACAGAAAAAAAGGTGGTAAACAAAAGACTTTTTTCTTTTTAATTAAGCTAGCTAGCCTATCCTGCAACACCCGACATCTCCTATTAAACCATTACGCGTATCGTTCAATTATAAGGCTGGTAATAACCAACACAAAGTTCGATGTAAATTACCTTTTTATTTCTTAAAACACCCACTTATTGACCGTTTGTGGGACAGCATATGGCAGTATCGCACACTGCAGTCATCAAATATTCATATAACACCTGTCGTGATAAAAGAGCTATAGAGAAACGTAATGGCACTGTTCGCTTTGAAGTAGATGGCTTTATTTCAAGCTAAGTACTGCAATAACGGGCTTTATTTGTAGAACTCATTTTATAACATTTTAAATTAAAGTGTCCATGGAGTTTCTGGCCCGTGCTTCTTTATAGGAACCTAAACCGCTTTGGAATGAGCAACTAGCTTCGTCTTTCTGACTGACCGAGTCCTTGACAATTCAAAAGTGCCCGTAATTGGTTCAATTGAAATAAATGCTTTGAGTTTTAGTTTGAGAAACACAGTTGATTTCAGAGAATCAGATTCACGATTACAAAAAGCTATCAAGAGGTGCTAAGACAACAATAACACTCAAAATATACTAAAATGACGAAATAATCCGCAGGGACTCAAATACTAATAAACGCAAAATGAAGATATTTTTAAAGCTATAAAATGTGCCGAATGTAGGTGTGCCGCCTCCTGCGACTCATCAAAAGGACATAAAAGCCTACATGGACTATACACCCATTACTAACACTAAAATACACCATTCAAACTTTGCATTGACGTTTTCAAGACGCTTTACTCTTACGTACCTATGCATTGGTATCATTTTATGTATAAGCAATACAATACCCAATTGCCATCTAAGATGATTGTCAAATCATTATTTTACATTTTATTTTACAAGCTTTTATGCCTGAACGTCCTTCTTACACTTAAAGATAAGCCTCAAGCTTATAAGAAAATATTAAAGTTTATGTTTAAAGTTTTTGTCTATGTTTATTTTAGTTTTATTTAGTGCTTTTTAGTTCATTAAAAGCATGTTCATAAAAAATCGATTATTTTTTACAAAAATTTTTCGAGTATTGAACAACTTTGAATATAAAAAACTTTTGTGGCATTGGAGGCGGTGGATACCTTTTGTTATCTAAGGAATGCAGTACCTAGCCGGGTATTAGTGATACGTAGGTATAAAAATTCAGTAAAACTGTTAACTATATGAAAAAGTATTCCATTTCTGACAACTCAGCTCTAAAAGACTGGCGCACACTTTGATTACGGCTAGTGATTAATACATTAAAAGCTTCAATATAATGTACATTAATAGTTACAGGTGCATTTGGACTTTTTTAATTAGCACCTAATACGCGGTGTGTTTTCGCTAATCACTCGCACCAATCAAGTTGATTAAGTGATTAATTCTATCTTGAAGGATATACTTACAGCAGAAGACACTGATACTTATCTAATAAACAACATACTCTAACTAACTTGATAAATATGAAAGTCCTTCCACGACGTATGTTAAAGTAATCTTAGTGAGCTGTAAGTTGCCTATTTAAATATATTATATTTTGAGACTTTTTTCCCGTTTTCCATGTCGAATTTATTACTGTATGACATTCACTTTAACTGGAAGCCGACCCCCGAATAATAATATGGTGGTGTGGTCTTCTACTACCAGTCTAGCACAAGACTGCCGATATACCTCATCATCTAGTCTAGCCTTTCCCAACTATGTTGGGGTCAGCTTCAAGTCTATCCGGATGCTGCTGAGTACCAGTATTTTACATGGAGCGACTGCCTATCTGACTTCCACAATCCAGTTACTGGGTAATACGAAACCCCTTGGTAAGACTGGTCGTCAGACTTTCGGGCTTCTGACGACCCGGAACGACTGCCAAAGTTCCACGAATGACTGCCGGGACCAACAGCTTAACGTGCTTTCCGAGGCACGGAGGAGTCTTGGTACGTAAAGATGATCACCCATCCCCATCCTGATCCTGATCTGACCTGATCGATCGACCTGTGCGGCTGTTATTACTTAGCCACAAGCCTAGCTTCAATACAATAATCTTTTCTCTTTCAAGAAGATAGCAGCCGCGAAAAGTGACAAGCCGCGTTTGCGTCATCAAGACTTTTTTACTGTCACGATTGTCATTAATTGCTTGTGCGATTTTATTTTATTTCGGTATCATCTTTGCCTTCAAAAATTAAGAAGTAATTGTGAAACACACTTACAGCGGCAATTCATTTTGACAATTCTAGAACATTCTTTGTTGAGCAGACGAAATTTTCAGACATACATAAAGCAAAGGTATGTAAGCAATGACCTTCAAAATCCTTCGGATTGTGATTGAAAATGTGTTATGCAGTAGGGGTGCTGGTCTATACAGGTGAAATGAATAGGCCAAATTAAAATATGTAATTCACATGTTATAATTGTCACATGTTATAAAAGAAAATTTAGATGGGGTGCACATACGTACGCGTAGGCAAGCGATTTGGCAACGTCGTCACGCGCCCTTTTTTTCTTAGGAACGGTCAAAATTAGGTTAATGACCGCTAGTTCAACGCGTTGCCACCTTGCTTTGATGTTGTGAACTCTGCGGTGAACGGATTGATAATCGGGAACGCGCTAAAATACTAAATATTTTAGTTTTCTCTTATTTGTTTTGATTGTTTTTTGTACTTGAACGCCGATAATATTCGTATTTTCTTGATGGCAATAACTTAGTTTGCAATATCTTTTTTTTTTTTTTTTGAGGATGGGAAATCATCAAATGACCCCTCCCGCTCTGGGTGGAGCAGAAGGGAGTGTCAGACTCTTACTGACTAAAACCCACCCGTGTTCCTTCCTTAGCCCTTTATGTACCAGGGCAGCGGTAACCCTTTCGGACGATCCCGCTACCCCAGTTTGCAATATCTAAGACAATAATTACACGATATACACGGTACACGATATTACAAGAATTTAGATTTGGAAAATTACAATTTATAATGATTATATGTAACAGACTGCACCTCCTATTATGAGTTGGCGCAAGTTTTCAATTTCATCCTGTATTTATCTTTATGTTCATTTTCTTCCTTCACCAAGGCTCACATAGTTATAAACAGAGACAACAAGTAATGATACCAACATCAACTTAAGTTAACCCTTAACAGCTTACCAAGCAACTTGGTTACAGCACCTTGCTGTGACAGCACATGGTGCGCAATGTCGTAGTGCCGCAGACCGAAGCGGGACAGCTCCAACAGCCTCTGTTGTGACAGCAGGGAGGAGAGGGGGTGCGACGCCGCGCCGGGGTACAGGGGGGTACCCGCCCCGCCGCCCGCGCCTCCACCAGATGATGAAGGGGATACAGGTACTGGAAACAAAATGAATAAAGATGAGTATTGGTGCGACAGTTGCACCTGCAGTTATGCTGGTATTCCTAGCTAGCTTAGTTCAGAAAATGCCAGCAGTACCCGGCTGTTCTTAAAAGGAACAAACAGTATTAGAAAATCTTTGACTTTGTTGAGCATCGTCTCTCTGTCTGTCATACATGTGTAACAGCCGCTTTGAAACTCCATGTGCCATATTCATCATCATCACCCACAGCCCGACTTCGCCCACTGCTGGGATAGGCCTCTCTTTTCTTGTGCCAACCACCATGCTGCTATGCCAGCCTCATCCAGGTTTTTCCCGAGATGGCAACAATGTCGTCTGCCCATCTGATCACCGGACGACCAACATCTCGTCTTGTGCCATATTACCAGTACCTATATTGTAATGAAGTATTTAAGATTCTGGTGGAGGATATGAGCCGTTGACTTTATGTCTACATTAAACTAGCCGTTCTTTACCATTCCTGTACCTTCTTTAAAAACCTATTAAAGGATCAGCAGCAAGATTATCTCAGGTTAACTTCCATTCCTCTAGGGCATACAATAATAACGTAGTAAATATCTATAAATGCAACATGAATACATTGTCAGAGCGTAAAGTCTGCGTAGCTCTACCTTTATTCTTTAACATTACGATATTGAAGCTCGCACAAACGAAATGCTGCCTGCACTATGAAGGCTAAATGTCAATGCCAATTATATTGTAAAGAATCAAGTTTATTTCATAGCTCTTAAGTACGTGTCGGTACTTATAGACTTCCAGAAAAAGGAAAGAATATTATTGCGCCTCAAAATAAGATTACTTCTTATAAGCACATTTTTTATTTTTTTGCCGATCGATCTACTTACAGATTCAATGTGCATAGCTAGAAACATGTGAACCATAGGTATTCACAGAAAGCTATAGTGCTATCCTTATTACTTCGCTTATCCACACTTAATAAATTAAATAAATAAAGTAAGCAGAGTTCCACTGTGCGGTGACAGCATGCCAGAACATAGCCTGTTTATCAGTGGGACCTACAACCGTATCGACACCTCTCTGCAGTCGTCTTTTACGACCTGCACAAGATGATAAGCTTCACCGTGGAAGTGTGAAATTACTAAAATATTCCTTGCGCTAATTTATTCATATTCCTATAAACTGCATTTTTATCAGCTCGGTATCGGCTTTCGAATAAATAAAAAATGTTAATCAGAAGACGTATCAATTAAAATCATTAGCTGCTTTTACGATTTATATAAAACCCGTCAGGAAAAGTAACAAAATTAAGTCATCAAAACAAATAACAACAGTCATTTGGCAGACTTTATGGTCGTCGTTGATATAACATTCTTTTTTACATGTGACCGTGATGGGAGTGCCTCTGGCGAAATACTCGGCCCTGATTCCACGTAAGCGGTGATTCCGTGCGCGCTCATTACGTCCCGTCCCCGTGTCATTACAATACCGTGTCAAAGGCTCAGCAACCACTTTTATTACTAGCCACAGCACGCTAACCATACAGCCTGTGTGAATCGTAGTGGACAACTTCACCACGCGTAGGTAATCAACTCGCCATGATAACAGACCTGCGTCCATAAACCCTTCCTCACATTTCATAAAATATGGTGTAAATCTAGCAATAAAATAAATAACTTTTTAATAAGATTAAGAAATACAATTTTTAAAATCAGACAGAATGGTGTAAAAATAAAATTTTATAGGCAGACAAACTGGATCCGTCGATGGCATAAATACAAAATTAAAATGTTTCTCAAGCATTAAAGTTTCGATCTCTCAACACGTACACATACATATTTTTATCCACGCAATTTGTCGTTAACAGCAACCAGATATGCTAAAGGCCGATCGTAACAATGCTTTCTTATGAACACATCGTAACACATTCAATTATAAATTAAGCTATTAACTTAATATACCATAATTTGTTTATCAGGTTAAGCATCGAAATTAATGCAAGTGGCATAACTTGTCCATAACTTAACACTTTTTATTAGCGAGTCAATAAGGCGATTTCGTCAACGAAAGTATTATCAAGCTTTTGTAAAGGTCTCAAGGGAAACTGACCCTTGTCGTGGACCAGTAAGGAACACTTTAGATAGCAGGGCCCATTCCGATGGAGCGCTCGGGACTCGACTACGACGTATAATTTCTCGTGTAATCGCTTTAATAATGGGAGAAAAAAAGTGATATTATCTGCCCACGGTCAATAAATTAACACCGTTTAGAGCAAAAATGTAGATTCTTAGTGTCGCTACTATTATAAATAAATTGGACTCAAACGAGTAGAAGTTTTAAAGGAGATCGTTCGTGTTGGTGAGTGCGTGTGTGTGTTTTTATTAGGGTGCGTGAGCAGTGAGGCCTTATTAAAATATTTCGAGTGGAAACTGGAAGGACCACTTAGTGGTGCGCGGGAGTTTCACGCCTGAGCTGATACAACATTAAATCGACAAGATAGCTTATTTGTGCTGAGCTGAGGATTAGTGGCAATAAATCACTGATTAGAATGTATTGACTGGCGTTGACTCCAGCGCATGGTCGCCGCTATTATTTATTGGCCATCAGTTTTTTAGGCTTTTACGGCCTCTTTTTATCTATTTGTTAATGTTTAACGATCCCAACTAGACAGTTTGTTTATTTAATTAGCTCCGCCACTAATGCAAATTGTGATTTGCTTATCTTATTAGAAGTGCGTGGTTAAACTTAGTTTTCAATTACTTATGGAAATGCGACGGCCGGGTGTCAGTGGTGATGAGCACCGAGAATCAGACACCTACGCAATTATAGTCCTCATGGTTAGGTGAATGCACTTAGAACAGTTAGAATTAGATACTGATCGTAAAACGCATCGCTAATTAACGAACATGGGACTAATAAGGCGCTATCTGTGAATTTAAACTGGTATGAAAATTACAATTTACATACAGGCAATATTTTGTGCAGCAATAGTTTAATTGTATAAACAAACATAAGTAAGTTTGGTCGGTACACCTGCGCAGGCGTCGTATAAACATGTAAAGTGATGCGAGGCGGCGAGGGAGAGCGGGGGGAGCGACGAGCGCCGACTTCGGCCGAATGTAAAACAGTTTTATGCAAAAAATATTGTTCTACCCGCGCGTCTCGCCGCTATTAATGTCATCACGCGGCGGAAAATTACCACCTTTCGTGTAAATTTCAATACGAGATCGAAAGTGTACTCGATATTGCCCCTTTATGATTGCAAAGAATTACATGCAACAACAATTCTTTTGAAATTGTTTAAAGATACGCATGAATTATGGATATGAGTTGGGCTAAAGACCGTTGTTACTCGCTCCTGTATTAAAATGGCGATTTCAGTGATTTGAGTTAAATTGTCCGTGAAATGATCTCGAAAGAACAAAATACTGTAAATATCACGGATATGAAGTGAGGTATTAATAATAATTGCACTCGGATTGAAAGCAATCAAAATAAATGCATTACAGAACTGTTTTCCATTTGGGTATGCCGAATCAATAAAGTCGTATTGTTTATTAAAGTAGGTATCAACAATTGTTTTAGTGTGAGGTATTGAATCAGTTCTCATAGAAACGAGTTTTAGTTTTTCTATGCCTTTTAGTTTATAATGTACCTATTGGTATTAAATTATTGCACGGTGGGTGCGGTGACTAGGTATATCAATCGACTATCGTGTTCGACGACTATGGACCTCATAGTGATCAACCTGGCGTGTCTATTAAACCTTATAGCAGCTTATTTACGTTCGAGCTTTACATATATTATGCAGGACTAGTAACTAATGAGTATGACATCTACAGAGCAAAGTATTTACCAAGAATGCATACTCAATATTATAAATGCATAAAAACTCTGTCTGTATATCCGTCTGTAACCTTTTCACGCCTAAACACACGGGTAGAATATGATCTGGGTTATGACATAAGATCATTTTTATCCCGGTAGTTCCAAAGGGATAATTTGCGGCCACGAGAGACGCTGCAGGCAAAAGCTAGTCTAATATAATGTATAAAACTGTTTCGAAAACTACCCATAAGGAGTTCAATAGATATGCAATTTACATTTATATTTACTTGGAACGACAAAGGTTTGTTAAAGGTTACACTGCAGGACGTACAATAAAAGTAGCCATTTTAACACAAACAACGTAAAACGACTTTCTTGCGCAGGCGCATGGAGGACCAATGACAGTATTGTAAGAATTGTATCATTTAAGTAAGACAACCGTGTGCACCGTGGACAGTTTGCCAGTCTGATACACAGGGCGCTTTCGTTTATCCAACTTGCGTGGTAATGAATCTTCATAACTATTTTCTCATATTGTATTTTCCTCATTATTTCCCTATTATATTCCCTAGCTTTTCTATGTAATGTTATACTGACTATGTTCAATGTAGATAAGTATGCTTTTAACAAAAATAACCTTTTTGCTGCAGGCATTCGACAAAAGTACGCGCACCGTTGCCGCAGCGCCTACGCGGGTCTACGAAGCGTAGCCGCAGCGCCGTCGTAGGTCCACAAAGCGTAGCCACTGCTTCTACGCTAGTCTACGACTCCTGTACGTTATTATCCCGAATCTACATATCGTCGCTCTAGATGTGACACCTCGAAAATACGAACCTGTCAATTTTCCAGTAGAGCCAAAAAACTGTTTTGATACATTTTATGTATATTGCATGCTTTTGGTTATTTTGTTGAATACTAGTTTCTGCCCGCGACTTTGTCCGCGTTAAGCAACTTTCTTAATTTTTTTCCTGAACCTTCTACAAAATATTAGAAAACTTAAAAAAAAAGATGGATGAAATCGTTCTCAAGTTATGACGTGACCAAGGGAAATAGGGATTCATTTTTATGTATATTGAATAGTAAATAAAATACCGTATGTGTTCTTGTATGTACATAAAAAATCACCTTGGCAAGCTTGGTGTCTATTAAACTTACAAGGTCCCATCTTACAAAGTGCTTCAAAGTCTTGTTACGAGATGTCACTAAAAGTCAGTTTTTAAGTGAAGTAACCTGTACATACAAGGTATCACCAGAAAGATGGGAAATTTCGTGATGGACAAATTCGCATCAGAATGTAAAATTGACCATTAATTGCAGTTACGAGGTATCACATCTAGAGCGACGATATGCCTACATTGAATTCCCAGTGCGAAAACACTAACAAAATCAACACGACCTCACCCTTCATATCTTGCAATCATTGATACCAAAATGTATTTATTTTTGTAGACTCTTTTTGTAGTTTATTTCGTTCTAAAGCACCTCATCTAGGATAGACCAATATAAGTAGAGAACATCAATGTGTAGGCATATGTGACGTAGGTAGTAATTAAACCCAAACTGATTGTGTTGCTTTAAAAGGGCCTGTTTCACACAATTTTTAAGTTTTTATTTTTTACTTTTCATGCAACTTATTAAAATATTTAAATGAAATAATAATATTACATTAAGGCATTAAATATGACGTTCTAAACCTATATGGTTGTAACACGAGTAATTCTGTTTTTAAAGATCATTCAATTAAAACAAAGATGCCTAATAATAGTCATCTTACAAACAAATAATATAAAAGTGAAAATTATGTCGTAAACAACAATAAGTATTTTAATCTTAAGTACAATGTTTTCACTTAACAGGGGAAGAAATATATTTAAGGAGATCCAACATTCCTGCTCATAAATTGATCTGTAGATGGATGGAAACTAATGGGCAGGTAGGTATAATTACCAACTTCACAAATGTTTATAGCCAATTATACACTGATGTATCTTCTAGACATACTGATGGAATATAATTTCATTATCATTAAAAATATATTTGAAAGGGAGGGGTTGGTTTGGTTTCAAGGATCGGAACAGCAAATGGTCGTATCAATACTGAAAAGAAGCATCACTGACAGTATTAATTAGAAAAGTTGGAGAAATAAAGAACTCTATTTCTCTGCGGCTTTTGTTATCTTTTTTAATTTACTCCTACCGAAAGGACTGGCCGGCTCTAGCAAAAGACAGAATTGTGTGGAAAAGGGAAAGGGGGGGCTTTGTCCTGCAGTGGGATAACATACAGGCTAGTTAGATTAGATTAGATTTTTAGTCTGGGAGAAGAGAAAAAAGACGAAACAACAGCCTAACAATGCCTTGACTTGAATTACGCACATTCATTAGCACACGTCTTTCAGTTCCTGAAACCATCACTTGATAGATAATTTAGCTTATATCTGATTACTTGGCTATTTCACCTCACTCATCTGACAGTGATTTATCATTTATCAACTTTTAGGAAAACTGCAAGGTAATGGCATAGCATACTTACAATGGCAGTACCATTCATTGTGACAATTCAACAATATTCGTTGCGTTATTTACGCTGTCGAGCAGACGAATTTTCTAAACGTTAGAAGCAATGGATTATGTATTTTCTTCAAAATCCTTCAGTGTAATTGAAAATGTCTCACGCAATGGCGGTGCTGGATAATAGGCGTTATGTGAATGCCTCGACAATAGTCAGTTCTATTTGTAATCCAAAGAATTCGATAAAAATAAACAGTACCTACCTACCTATAAAAACTAGTAGATACAAAAAGCCCGTACTTTTTGTTTGTGTTAATAAATTACGTTGGATGGTATGCTTGACAAACGTAACGTGGCTATCCTGTGTTTCGACTTCGTTGCATATTCAATGTGCTCGATTCGCGAAGATTTAATAGTCGGTTCAGACGGCATCCGCAGCGGAAGTAAGCTTTAATATAGATAATAAATGAACGCTTAGCCTTTGTTCACATAATACTTGTGGAATTTATTTGTTTAATTTGTGTTGAAAGTACATATTGGCAAATTTAATAAAATGTATTCATTCATCTTTGACGGATGAATATGATGTGTCAAAGACAATTAAGTACAAAGGTAACGGACGAAGTCCACATTCTCATACCGTCTGATGTCTAGATTTTATAAAATAAATAACCTAGGTTAGCTATATGTACAGTATAGCAAGCATTAGTTACTAGCAACATTTCTCTTACTCAGCCCATGCATACTACACTCTTAAGAAAAGACAATTTATCAGAAACGATAGGTACTGCATGGCGAACCTCAAATCAATCCTATTTTGGGGTCCTAAAAATACTAGACTAAATAGTCAAATAACTGCGATCAACCTAGATGTAGCACTTCCCAGGCCCGCTACCGCGGTACCGCTCGCTACCGCGGTACCGCTCGCTACTGCGGCACCGCTCGCTACGCTCGCTCAGCTTGCGCACGGTGGTGCGGTTATAGTTATAAGATAACCTAACCCATTTGTTCTGGGTGCCCTAACTTAGTTAACTGTGAGCAAAGGCCCGAAAGTTAAAAAGAGACAGAGAAAGAAAGAAAATAAATTTATTTTCTTTCTTTCTTATTCTTTCACTTTTTTCAATAAATAAGTCTCTTTTTATTATTTTTAATAAAGCACGCAAAAAAGAAAAAAGAAAAATAGTACTGTGTGCCTCACGGCTGCACCAAAGCGGAGTTCAGGATAAATGCCAGACAACTAGTGTCTGAGTTTGGTTTTCAACTAGACCTTATGTTACGAACTGGGAATTTTAGAAGTCCAAAAAGTTTTTAGAGGTTCATTAATTTAAAAAGCGTTATCATTAGAAGGTCAATTCGTTTTTAGAGGATCAGTAAATCTAAAATATTTTCTTCAAAAATGGTTTGCTTAGATCAACTATACAATTCTACAACTGAAATATCTTTTTTTTTTTTGGTTTGAAGAACAACGCCTAAAAATATTTTGGTAAGTATAAAGAGTTTGATATTTATGTTCTAAAACATGCGCATGAGACTTCCAAAAAATCTCTCCACAAAATCTTTAAAATCGTAGCAATTTTTTCAAGTTTAGGGTTCCGTACAAAATTTTAAAAAGGAACCCTTATCGTGCTTAACGTAACTTCGTCTGTCTGTCACAGCTGGTTATTTCAGTAACTACTTTGCTTATAACTTATAAACAATGTTTGTCCACTACATTGCAAGTGAAAAAATAGAAACAATATTGTTGTTTTCCTTGGAATAGAAACCGAAATGGGGCGCTAAATTTTTTAACTGGGTCAAGTAGCGTATCATGTAAAAGGATTTCATTTGCACAATAAAACAAAAAAAAACATTTATGCAGTACCTATTTGACTTTTTATAAAAAAAAAATTATCTTCGAAGTTTACAAAGCGAAAAATCTGCTAGTTTTGCTAGAGGTTTATGCAAGTACTTCAGAAAAAATAAAATAATATCTCTACCTAGCACAGTTTTTATGTAATCAGCAAAAACCCTTTACTAACAAAATAAGTATCGTGGCAGCACAAAATTCAAATGTAATATTGAAAATGTTTTTTTTTTCACATCAAGGTACGGAACCTCAGTGGGCGAGTACAACTCGGATTTCTTTTGTTACTTACTACTTATCCGTTACCAAAAAATCGACAAATCACCCTAAACAATTCTCATTGTTCCGTTCATCGCAAATGTTTTGTTCTCATTTACTCGGCCTGTTTCAAACTCCAGTCGTTCTTTTTTAACACTTCTTCTTGTAACCAGATAATAGCTTTTTTGTGAACAGAAAACGAGGGTTCTTACTTAGAATGCTACGTGACAGACCGTCTGACTTCATCAAATTACAGGTTCTTTAATTCATTAACTATTGCAATTATTTAGACACGTTTTTCCTACGTTTTTTCAAGCTTAACTTACAATCCAGTGAGTGTACAATTTTAAAAAGAATCTTTTTCTCTAATAGGTGTAACATTGATTGATTTTGTTATATCGAACGTGTCTAATTAAACACAAATCCGGGAAATTTTCTTCACTGTAGTGTTTTGGTGATTTAAATTGATAACATTGGTTTATTAATAAATAATTTCTTGAGATATCGTTGACCAATGTAATAAATATAATTATAGATTTCAGTAGGTACTTTGTGTTAAATATGATGCTTTTAAAATTGGCTCTTAGGGTATTACAATATTCACAATAGGAGAACGTGGGAACAGCTCTACATTAACAAAATCTACATTGCTTATCAGAATTAGAATATTTATTTGTGAAACATAGGTATTTACATAAAGGTCTTAGGTTAATTATATGGGTGCTACCTATGTTTTGCCGTGAAGGCGTACAAATATTGTAGATAATAAAAGCAAACAATAAAACAAAACAAAATTAAATACGTACAAGAAAAAAAAAACTATTTTTTAAATTAAATATCTTAATTAAATCTACAATTAAAGATAACCTAAAACGAGAAACATATTTCTTAAAAATATTTAAAAAATTACATGAAATGTTTATTGGACATGAAATACCAAAAATTATCATTTATAAAATCATGTACAGTATAATAACATTTATTTCTTAAACTTTAACAGGAGCAAATGTTTTATGCTGTCGGGTATTTTATTATAAATTTTCGGGGTCATGCCAAAAAAACTCTTTTTCACTACAGCGGTTTGCACTTTCTGTCGCACAGCTTAGGTATTTATGCATATATTGAGAACGCATTGGAGTCTTTAAAAAAGAGAAATAGATGTAAATTAATTTTAACAAACAAGCAGTCACTTAAATGTACATAGCTGGCATAATCAGTAATTTTAATGATTTAAAATGAGGTTTACAAGCTTCGGTAGTTTTTAAGCCACACATGGACCGAATGCATCGTTTCTGCGCTATAAAAACAGTCTCTCTTTCAGTAGATGGCCCTCAAAAAATAATACCAAACCTCAGAACTGATGCAACCAAATCGTGATACGCTATTAAAAGAGTTTGTGTAATAACTTTTTTCGACAGCTGAAACAGTTCCTATGCAGATTTATTCAATTTCAGACATATTTTTTCGATATGGGGTTTCCATGTTAGTTTACTATCAAGCATTATACCTACAAATTTTGCCTCGTTTGTATCTTCTATTTGGCACTTATCATAACGAACATGAACTGGATGTTTTTCACACCTTCGATTAAAGTGCATTACTTTTGTTTTGTTTAAAATAATCATTAAGTTATTGCTAGTGCCAGTTAATTATTTTATTGAGACAATCATTTATATCATTCTCGTAATAGACAGGACACTTTACAACAGCCGTACGTACTGTCATCGGCAAAAAAAACATATTTTGAGAAATGAGTGTTGGGAGATCATTTATATAATATATTAAAAAAAGTAACAGCCCCAGAACGCTACCCTGAAGCACCCCGTTTTTTATAGCTCTTGGTTGAGATGTGTAAATGGTTACGAAATTGCTTTTCTGGCATAGTTGTGATATTTCTGTGCACTGGGATCTGTTACCCAGATATGACTCCAAAAGTTTCAAAATATTACCTCGGATTCCATAGCCATACAGTTTTTTTTAGCAAAATCTTATGATCCATATAGTCAAACGCTTTCGTCATATCGGTATATATCTATAGCACATACCGGAGCTCTTTCATCGACAGACGTCATAATATAAGACAGGAGGTCGAACAATGCCATATTGATATTAGTATCCTTTCGCAAAACCCTTTTGTTCGTTGCAAAATAACTTATTTTTTCAAAATAATTATAAATGGAATTGAAAATTACTTTTTCGGCAACTTTTGAAAAATAGGAATTTTGGCAATGGGTCTAAATTTTTAAGATCTGATTTATCATCTCTTTAAACTTTTATGTCAACCATCTTATTATAATCTCATTGAGATTGTAATAAATTCGTAGAATAATTTATGTCCAGAATCATTATGCGATTGATTTGTATCAACAATGTCTGACTATTACAGTTTGACATGGTGCTGATGAAATCCAGAATTTATACTAATATCATGCATATTGATTCATTAGTAAATTCAAAAATTTGCTAGACTTATTTATAGCCTGAATAATTTTAAGATAACTGATTCTAGATACAGATATGCACAAAATAGTAAGATTGTGAATTATGTAAGTGAATGAATCTGAACTCTCATTTATGAAAAAATTATATTGATGATTTTTAACAAAAGGTTTGTTTAATTCATTAGCATTCATAGAATTTTTACTTATTGAATTCAAACTGGAATTCAACTAACAGTTTAAAGTTCCGGCTTTATGCTGTTTGTAGATGGCGGTGCATTTCAATAGCAGGCGCTTGGGCACGCACACAGTTGTGTCAGCATCGGCATCTCGGTGCATTTCGGCACGGCACACGGCACAAGCGGCACTTGCTGCACTGCGGACCCACCGCTTGCGTCATACGGCACTCGCTTGGTGTGAACAAGTGCTCCACTGTTTATTCAGCAACCCATGTATTCAATGTTTTAACCCACTTAATGGCTCATTAGTACATTGTTGCTATTGTCTACTAATTAAGGAGCATCGTCTCAGTTTACAAAGCCACCTGATTATTATGCGTGATCACCATTTAAATGTTAATTAGATTTATTAAAGCACCTGATCAAACGCGTCTCGATATAAACGTTGACGCGAAAAAAACATTGCCTGCGATGTATTGTACTGGATGAAAATTTATTCGACGTTTATGAGTCAGATAATTGACGTGAAAATACTTTATATTTTCAATTACATACATATATTAACGTCTTGCCAATTGAATCATCCATCATTGAATTTATTTCACCTATTTACATTTTGTTAACATTACTAAAGGTGAAGTATGTAATTAGGACTGAATCAAATAAAGTTAGCCAACTAACTTCGACGTTGATGAGTACTTAAGAGACTATTCTATCTAATTAGGAATGTATTATCTAAATTACATGCACATTCTATCACTTTTTTATAATTAAGTTTTTTCTGATCTTTAAACTGGTAACCAATCCTGTTTGTCCAATTATTTGCTATCGTCAATCAAAACGTTTCGAATGCTGTATCGCATACAAATCGGCGGGTGAATATTGAGCAACCTTCACCGGAAACGCTACTGGGCAATCTAGCGGCCGATCTATCGATTAATTAGTTCAATCGGCAGTACAATGCAAACAATGTTGTGCGATGGTCGGCACTTTTCACTCACTCATCGCGGCAGCTGGCTCCAGCGATGACAAATGACAGGCAGTCGACGTGGCCTGAGCTCAGTTCACATACACGCGGCCAGTGACGTGACAAATAGCACGAACATACCACTTATCTTAAGTTAATTATATAATTATGTATGAATGATCAGCTTCGTGATGTGTATATTTACTAACTTATTTTTCAAATTGCTCTCTGAGAGATAAATACCCCGTTATCTGTCACGTCTATAATCGTCATTGAAGAAAATACTCTACACTTGCATAGGTGGTAGGTACCTATGTACAGATGTACAAGTAAGCGAGTGGACAAGTACCTGCCTGGCTTATATTTCCCTATTTGCCAGCAGTCACTGAACTAAAATCATCCAATCTATCACACTAAAATCCCTAGTAAAATACACACCAGTCCTTGATTATAATAACTTATTCGATCCAGCAACTTGCTAACTTATCATCGGCACGTTGGATCGCTATATCATTATTCAGTTTTCGGGAATTATGGCCATGACCTCAAGCGGCATTTCAGCTTAGTATTACAATAAAAATAAGTATTAACAAATAGGTTAGAGAGATTCTTTAAAGAGATTACAATAGGGCTTATCATCCCACTCTTAGTCAACTAAAGGAAATGTATCTAATGTTTCCGTTTATTATAAAGTTTAATTAATTAAAATCGAATGCTTCCTATAGTCCTATTTTACGGAAACAATAACAGTAAATTAATTAGCGCTACTGATTCCTGAACAAGCGTTAGAAGAACCAGTTTCTTTTACATCAAGAATCATGTGTGTTTCCTTGTTAAACATGTTCCTTCAAGAATAAGTTATGATCTTAGTTCCATTTGCTTGTCGAATTGGTTAGTAGACTAAAGGGCGAGCTCGATGAGTCCGTATACGTACTTACTAACATACGAGGTTGGTAAGTAAGTACACGGGCTCATCAAACGGGCAAGTTGGTTTTTAAAGCCGCCATCTTTAATGGCAAAACGTTCCACACTAGGTGATTCCAGTGATGTGTCACTAGTGCACATTGGTTTTTAAAGCCGCCATCTTTATTGACAAAACGTTCCACACTGGGTGATTCCAGTGATGTGTCACTAGTGCACATCAGTCCCAATTTACCCCATTATTAAGAAATAATAGAGAAATAGGAGACTGCAAAAAGTTATAAAAATCTTTGATTGGAGAGAAAATAAATCAGTACCTAATAAGCAGCTTTGGAAAATACGATGAAAATATTGGAAACGTACTAAGCCGATACAGTTACTCAGAGCCGCAGTTATAATAGCCATGATTTTTTCTAAAATAAATAGTCAGGTACTTTTAAATGATATTACGTTTTTCATACCCACCTCATTAAAACACGTAGATTGTTTGCGCCCATTAGATAAATGTACGCGCTACTCAAAAGGCTTGGCGAGATCAGATAAATGCAATTAAAATACTAATTTACAGGGGCATCTTATCATATCTTTTACTGTTATGTAAGGCGTTATATTAACTGTAACTATAAGCCAACTTGAAAAACTCAGTCTGATGATGTTTAATACTTAAAATCTGCTGGGAATACATTTTTTTTAACACCATGACGTTCTTTGCACTTCATTGATCAATGCTGCTATTGGTAGATGGTTAAGTAACATAATATCTTGTAAAGACAGGTAGGTTATCATCTTAACATCATAGAGGGACGAGACAGACGAAGAGTCTCCAATGTGTTTCTAGACTTGACTTGGGTCCAACTATGATCTGCAATGATCTTTATTTTGCATGATACATGAACCATACTAGCCAAGTAGGCAGTAAATATGTCAAATGAGTGGTATTTAAAACGACCTAGTGAACAAAACTAACATACTTCCACAATCACACTGTTAGAAGGGTCGAAGACGTTCAGTTTCCACCCAACGGGATGTTAGATGCGTAAACCAACTTTTGTTTGTGTATGAAGTTGGCAAACTAAGGGATTTTTAGATATACCACTATTTCCTGTTGTTACTAATACAGGAAATGTAATGCCTAAATAAAAGCGCACTGTTGAATTTTCAATGCTCGGTTCAGCACCGAGAGTTGAAAATCCAAATATGTATGCATAACATTTAGGTGTCGCTTAGACTAAAAGGGCATACTAACATGATTATGTATTATGTAGGAAATTGACATCTATCTCCTCGCAGCAATTTCGTTGGAATATGTTTGTTGTTTCTTCAATAAAGCGCTCGCCTTCTTCGGGGCTTTCGTGGTTGTTTTAATTTTCGAGACTGTTATGAATGTCTGGTTTCAATTGTTGTCTTTTCTGGTCGTGGATGGGGCTTTTACAACGTTATGACGTTGGGTTTTATACACTTTATTTAAGCGTTTTCATTACAGAAATCACTTTGTAAGTATTTGAATTCTTAGCAATAGGGCCATGGCTGTGCACAGCATGCCGGAAAATATAAGCAAAAAGGGTTTTTACTATTTCTTTTGGTCCATTAGATGACATTGTTGATGATGCTATTTCTGGGCCACAGTTCTTTTTAGGTTCTTAAAGTTCCACAAAAAAAAAATTGTCAAATATACTTACTTAGACTATTGAAAATACCTGAATACCTGAACTGTTTTAGAATTATTTTATACATCACTTTCAAAAGGTGTGGAAAATTAATAATGAATTTATAATTGTCATTAGTAAACAGACAAATATTTCGATTAACCTTTTCGTGTTATTTGTGTACTGTAGTTGGTTCATATAAAAGAAAAAGGCATTGCATAGCTACAAAGGTGCTTGCAAAAACCCGACACCATCGCCGTCGGCTTATCGAGTCTACAGTAGAGCTCCACACTTAATCATAAAATTATAAACATTAATTATATTTTACTGTTCCATTAAAAAATACAAAAGGTAAATTTAAATAGTCTTACAAAAAGTAGATTTATGTTATTTCATCAATTTGTCGTGTTGTTATTTTTAATTTGGTGTCACTAATCAGCCGATTGATGCGATTCAATTGGTTAATAATATGAGTGAGGAGGAAGAAGTTTAGAAGAACTATTAGGAAGAAATATTTGTCTGTTAAAACTTTTTCATACATGATGATTATTATGTAGATGAAAATTTAGAATGTATCTCTTCAGAATTTTATTTTTCAGGACAAAATAAATATATTCTAAGGTATCTGTATGCAGTTGTACTTTTCTATCTTTTTGGAAAGTCTTGTTACTAATCTAGGCCAGGTATATTACTATCGGAATATCGGTCGGAAGACCTGGATAAGACTCGCATAGACCAGGGAAGCATGGCACAAAAGGGAGGAGGCCTATAATTATGTATATACTCAACAGTGGGTGGAACAAGGCTGCTGATGAATGATGGTGATGATTGTTTTGAGACGATTGGTAACAAACTAAATGTTGTATTACAAATCAAGCAGTTTTTATATATGTATTGTCGATAAGATATTCATGTGTTTAATAATAGACCAGAAGAAACCTGCTATGAAAATCTCACTTCTTACTTCGGTCTACGCGATAGTTATCTATTCATTACAAAGAGTAGGTAGGTATCAACGTTTAATTCTCAAATTGTGCCGAACAAAAACTGCTATTGTTATCTTAAATAGACTGGTTGAACTGTTTACATATCTAATTATTAGGACTTAAACTTCATTAGATATGTCAGGTATATTTTCAGAAGTTACTGTGGATGTTGAAGATGAAGAATTTTTTGGAAGCAAATACATTCTACCTATGAGTTTTAGAATATAGCTGTGATCTTCTGAGTCAGAAGAAAACGTGGAAATAGTTTTTCCACAATGTACCTAAGCCTCATGTTTTTTTTATTTTTTATTAAGTGTGTAAGGTTTTGTTGTCTTGTTATAAATAAGTCCATTTAAAACCACTCCATTCTTTAAAAATGGGAAATGTTAAAAGCCTAAAACTATTCAGGCAGTCTGAAATTTACAGAAATGGCTGGTATTTTTTCTTGTTAATATGCATTTTAATATATATTGGTGGAACAGGAAAAAAATTAAAAGAGAAAGCTTTTATTTCATTGTTTGGAATAGACATTTAGGTATTTTAAATTGTTACTTCGTAAAGTTGACAGGTATGTTTCTTTACTTATATTTATTATATTTTTTACCACTGCATTATTACTTGTGAGAAGAACAAACCAGTGGATATGAAAGCTCTAAAGCTTTTACAAAGTTCATTTACAGCATGAATTTTTTTTTAAAAGATTCTGTGTTGTTTACACAACATTTGAAAAAAATATAGATCAGTTTCAGGGTAAATAAAAGCAGGCGCACATAAGCTTACCATTGGGTGATATGTTGAGCGACTGTGTGATAGCAGCGGGGGCTGGGGGTGCTGGCTCCATCTTCCAGGGGGCGCAGCACGAGACAGGGGAGAACTCGGGCGTGGGGCCACTGCCCGCCGATATCAACATGGTCGAGCCACCTTCAGGTCACGAGCTCTCTGCAACGCTAGCATGCGACACCAACCAAATAGTTCACTTCAAATAGTCCACGTTATTCAACAGTTCGATTGGCTCTAAGAACCCAGTTTGTGATAAGGTATGAGCACCTATAGGACGCGGCCCGGCTCGCACGCGCTCGCTTGAAGCTCAGCCAGAACACTGAAGAGCGCGCTTGTCGTGCCGGCGCGCCCACTCGCGCGCCTACTCCCATTTGCACGCCTCAGAAAAAATCTCCGCCGCCAAACAATAATAAAAAACTACCTCCGCCGAGCAAACCTCCGCGCACCTCTCACTCTAACGCTTTTAATTCGATTTCCGAACGCGTCAAAATTACAACACAGCTCGATTGCAACGTAACCTTCCGTCCCGTTCTTAGATTTTAAAATTTAAACTTATTAATACTGAAACAATATGCCCCTTAATTTCATACACACAATAACTATATTGCTCTAACACCAAAGCGCCTGTTACGACCTTTTCGCACGACACATAAATGAAACTACTCCTACTCGCACTCGTTCGGTTCAGCTTAAGCATGAACCGTATGAAAGGGACAGGTGCTCTACCGCTCGGTAGAATTACGGTAGTGAGCACAGGTGATCTTTTACCATTTCTTCATATAGAAGGTGTTAATGTATACCTCTCTCGCTCAGTCTTATATACTTTAGTGTGAGCCGGCAGAGACAACGGTATAGTGCCGATTAGCTTCTTAATTAAAGTTAGTTCTACTTGACTATGCTTAGCATCCGTTTTAATAGTTACCCGTATGGAGTGAGTCCCATTCTAATTAAATTGAAGAGTAGTTCAATATTCTAAACTTTATCGTTCCAAAAAGCTTTTGTGTACGAATTATTTATTCATTGATATTGGGGAGCATGCCGATGGTGAAATAAGTGCTGGTAGAATCCATAAAAAATACATGTCACTAATCACCCTTTGACGTAAATGAATGTAGAACCACGTGTACAGCAATCTGTTTCGAATATTTTAATGTAAAGAATATTGAGTTAATGGTGGGTAAATTATGATGCAAAATACAGTAGTAGCATATTTTGATGAACCGCTAGATTACAGCATATGGATTGTATCACTGGCGTGTTTTTGTACTATAATTACAGGGAAAAGTGTATCGGTGGAAGGTACTTTTGTACGGGCCGCAGAGCAACTGACGCGCCTGCCCGACTACGTAGGTACCTGTATATCCGTTCTTTACAAATTAATTGGAAGTTTTCTTTACTCAATAACTTGTATCAATCTCGTCGAAGTTGTGGTTTCCTGTACACAGATAAATACGTTTTGTGCTGGGATTTTGAAAGGGTTTCTTTATTGAAAATTTCTTTGAAAAATAACTGATGATTTCTTTTAATTATTGGGTGTCGACTTTAGTAATTTCTGAGATTATTAAGAAACCATTTAAAGAAATAATAGGTACATAAAACTTTTAAGCACGAATCAAAAGAGTTTAAAAATAAAGACGGCAGACTTGCAATCTGTCAGACACAATAAACACAAATAGGTAATTGGTACCCACAACTACCTAATAGATATTATTACTTTAAATTCTTGTTTATGTATAGAAAATATTTTTTTCTAGGGAATCATTTTATTAGTAAGGTTATTAATTTGTAGTCAATCTGTAACAACAGGTTTTCACATTGTTTCAAATGAAACTCACAACTGAAAAATATTTTACTAATTTCAGCACCTACCATCGAAAAATTACCCACGAAATTTAATTTGGTTGTATTTATAATATTTGTAATGTTCTAGAGGTGTTGAGGTGAGGTTGTGGAGGTAATTTAGAAGGTAGGATACATCTTGGTACCCCCCGCATTTTCGCGAAGCGCCGCATCGCGGTCGCGTGCCATTTAGTAGCTGTGACATGTTTGACTTATCGGACACGAAAGTCATAAACCTAGCTACCAACTTTTTGTTGTGAAGCCTACAGATTTATGGTGAACTACTCTTCTAGTAATACAAAAGTTTATTTAAGACTCATGGACCATTTAACCATTTTCAAATCAAAGTCAGTGTTTAGGCTAGCCAGGTAACCAAAGAGAAAAATGTCGTTTGTGAGTTGTTGACTAACTTTTTGCGGGGCAGGTTGACTAATGCTGATACAACAAAAACAGTTATGGAAAACGGTGCAGCCTGGGAGAGGCCTATGTCCAGCAGTGGACTGCGATAGGCTGAGTTGATTGATTGATTGATGTCAATATATATTATTTTTGGGAACGTTCTAACTTTAGCATCGATGTAAGCTGTTAAGTTTCTTGAGGCTTATTGAATAGTAGTATTGTTTACTCATGCATTCTCATGATTTCACATCTACTGTGTTAGTCAACCTGCCCTACCTGTGGTCAATCTACCCCGGTCCTGGGGCAGGTTGACTAAGATTTCTTGTTCTGCATAAACCAGTAGGTGCTTACTATGATAAATTAAGTTGTGAGTGTTAATTATTATTAGGCTCATGTTGTCACTATCAAATAAAGTAAATTTTATACGTATATTCTTATAGAAACCTACTAGTGTAGTAGTCTTACGGCCAATAAGTAAAAAAATTGTCAACCACCTTGTTCTCACATTAAAATAGAAAATATGCTTAGTTCACCTTGTAAAACAACTTTTCTACTGATATTTATTTCATTAGCAGAACAACCAGTGAGAAAATTCGTTAACGGATGTACGCAGCGCCGGCGCACACGGCGATATCTACGCTATAAGTAAGTACTGCCTTTTAGATATTTTTTTTACTGGAGCGAAGAAACAGATATTGATTTCGGTATCAAATTAAAATCTAACCGCTTTTAGTACCTATCTACATTTGCTGCTGGCAAAATCTGGTTCCGAGCATGTACAAATGTTACAATTTAACGATGATTGAATTGTTTTAAAATCCCTGTACTTAATTGTTTACATCATAGTGCAGCATTATAAGTACCTACCTATACTTACATATCTAACAATATTTTTTCTAAATAACTTGCGACCCGCCCGTGCTCCGCACGTTTTTACCAGTTGACAAAACATCGAGATTCCTTATTATATGTCAGTTCAATATTAATGTATTATACACAAAAGCCTTCCGGAATAAATTCTCTCAATGATAGATGAAAATCCGTTGCGTAATTTAAAAGAACAACGCGGTCGCACAGACAGACACGAACAGCGACTTTATAATATGTATAGATAGGCCATGAAACTATTTAATAAGACTCTCAACAGGATGCTGTGCTGGCATTACATGTACCTACACTTTATTTTATTCCCTTCTTACTAAAACACAGGTGTATGTCGGTGTGCATAATTATAATAAACCTGTCTGTTTCATTATCAAACAAATACAGGAAAATTCGGATTAAGGATCCGTTTCATTAATCAAACAAAAAAGACGGAAGATTTGGATAAAAGCGCTTATAAAAATCATTAAATCTCTCGGGAAAAAGAAGATTTTTCTATCTACATACCTAAATAATAATGTTAACTATCTGATTTTTCTACAGAGTTGACACCAAAATCATCTTACATTATCTTAACTCACTGACTGCCACACACTCTAGAATGTTATAGGTAATAATTATTGTCCAGTGAATTTAATAAATTAGCAATAATATATTTATTTGAGTTTTAATTACGTTTACTACATCGCAACTTTTTTATTAGTTCGCATAGCACCAGACAGTTCCATTTTTAAACATGAGAAAGCAAAATTATGCTGGCTATCATTCTCTAAGTGGCCAGTATTGTTAAGGCTAAGGAACAGTCCTCCGACCTCCTTGTTTGTTTTTAATTTGTTTTATTTTCGGAAAAAGTAAAAACTTTCTTTAATGTTTCTGTCTCCTTGTAAGATTAATTAGATAAAAAATATTAAAAGTACCAGATATGCAGGTAACAGATAGGCATGTCCGTTTGTTCCATAATCATTACCAGCAGTAGAGAAAACCGAAAACCAGAACAAGAGGAACTCTACGCGATAAAGCCGCCCATTTTATGTTTTGTAGTGATAATTTTATTTTTTCTTATGTATTTTCTCGTCTACAATAAAGTACACATAAAAATCTAGTATTATATAACCTAGTTATTTAAAGGCAATTCTTTAAAACGGGAACCTTTCAAATAACTAATAGATGTAGCACGTAAGTAGGAACCTAAAAAGTAAATTATTTTTTATTTCAGCTTCATAATTCTACCTACAAATAATATTTCATGCAATGAACCCAACAAAATCAATTCTCCAACTCCAGAGCGCGCTCACAAACCGACCTATAAAATGTAAGTGTATAATGATGACAAATTTTTCTTTTTACCTTACGTACAGCCCGACAGAGGGCGACAAGGAGGATTTAGTGCGTCGATATGGTGTGGGTGTCACCTAATGAATAAATTTATTTATGTGGACCCGGCCACTTTTATCTGGCCGAAGGTGAATACCGAACTGTTGTTACTTGTTACACGCCAGTTACGATTAACCTGTTACTTAAGCGTTATCCTGTATGCGGTCGTTATGTGATTATTTTGTAATTGGACTAGCACCCATAAATATGGCTGTAATCAAAATACGTGGCCCGATAATGTGTTGTTCGGTGATTTTTTTAATCGAAGTAACGGTGTTGATACAACGATACAAGTCTTATGTAATTAAGTGGATTTTGGAGTAATTTTACAATTTTCTTTTAAATTTTTGAACATGGATAATTAGAGAGATCTGTTACGTCCAAAGTTGAGGTTTTTGGGCTGATTTCTCTTATAGAACTGAACGCGATCAGCACTCTAAACCGAGTTCAACATTGCTGTGGCTGTCAGTGTCATCATTGTTGTGGAATATTGACATATTTTGAACGTAGTTTAGATTTAATAAATTGGCACTTAAAAATAGAAAGGTTACTTTCTGACATTATTGTGGTATTTTTGCCATATTCAAATTTTAAATACCTATATACCAGCTGATTACAGTTTGTTGTTCTTTATCTTTTCTTAGCTTCTTACCTCATCTTTTCGATCACTCTTATTGGAAAATATGCCTACTCATAACGAAGAAAATTCGACGAATATCAAACAGTGGAGAGAGGAGAATAAGCACCTCCCTAGTGACTGAAGTTTAAGTCGAATGAAAAAGTAGGTAAAACTTTCTTCAAGTTTCTACAGAAGGACAAAAGGCTGCAAAGAAAAGGTTCAACTAAAACCAATTGGAATTTAATAGTTTTCGTTATTTCTTATTAAACAGACATGTATGATAGGTAAGAATCTAGTGTGAAGATTTATGTATACCTCCATTTGTTATACATAAACGATTTATTTTCCCTTTCATATTTCTAAAAACGTCAGCAAAAAACATGTCTCCTAATACAGGCAGCTCTTTCTTTATATGCCTTTCGCATTAGCACCCGAGCGGACAATACGAGGAGCCACAATGGACTAACGAATCATCACCCACAGCACATACGGAATCAGGATTCTACACATCGCGTGCACAGCCTCACAGCCAGTACACCTTGACCCCTACCTGCGTTACACTTTCCTTGTAAAGTTACCCAACACTCTGTCCCTTAGAGGTCAGAGTATAGTAGTGAGTTGTTACTAAACATGGCTCGTCATTCGTCGTGGTTCGCGACGACAAAGCCGCGGCTTCTCCACAGACAGACGTATTAACATTATAATGTGTACAAAATATTTGTGCTATCTATTTTGGACCACCCAGGTGGGTGACACATGATCTGGATGTAACTTATGAAGGTACCTGCTAGAACAATGGGAGATGTTCTCCATTTCGCTGCCTTTCTGCTCGATTACCTTGATACGTCTACTACTCGTATAAAGTAAGCAATTTGGGCTCACAATGAAAAAGTCTAGTAAAAATCATTGATCATTGTCTAGTAATAATATTGTTAGTAGGTAGGTGTCTTTCTATCTAATGTGATATAGGTAGGTAAGTACCTATAGGCAACCTACCTACCTACTTAGCCACATATTATGCCTTACTATCGAGACTCATTCAGAGTAAAAATAAAATAGGTTAACTTCCTGGTCCACATTGCCTGTATTACCTATAGGCAATATTCACAAACTATAAAACTAGATGTTGCCCGCGACTTTGTCTGCGATCCAGAATGAAAAATAGTCTACGGCCTTTTCCAGGTCATGGCCTACCTATTCGCGAAATTTCATCCCAATTCGTTCAGCCTTTTTGGCGTGAAAGCCAAAGAAACAAACAAACTTATTTTCGCTATTTATAATATTATGTTAGATAAGTGACCGGTTCTTATCAAGTAGGTAGGTACTAGTAAACCATTCGTTACCAAGTTATAGATTTAACCATAGACTCTAGGAATTCATTGTGTAAGCTTCGCCTAACTTCTAATGTCCCTGGCTTTCATTCATTTAATATTCAAGACCATAAGACAGTCAAATTCAAATTCATTTATTTGCCAGGATGTAGGTTCACAACGGTTAGGTACGTAAGATCTCAAAACCATAATGGTTCCTTTACATTGTATCATTACATTACATAAGGTGTGCAAATATTTAATTTCATCCTGCACAATGCTATTACTTTAAGTTAATTTAAAAAAAAGGATCGCAATAACAAATAAAACCTCATGTATTAGGATTTTTAAGGAACCACTTAGTTAATTAATTGAGTCAAAGTTATACCCAGGTCAGTTCAAGAGATAAAGTCATCTTTAAGGTTTTAGGTTTATTTCTTCTCACTTATCTATCTCCAATTCAAACTCAATGATAGTATTTCGGTTAGAAAACTATATATTACACTTGTGGTTCTAAGAAAACATAAAACCCTTTCTTATGACAGAAACTTACTTTCAAAGAGACGGAAAGATATTATTGCACAAATTCCACAAACTAAATCCAAATTTGCCGATATACAATATAATAAACGCTCAGCTCAGATATACAATAAGGTAAACAAAGAATATATATATATACACTAAACAAGTTCTGTATATATATATACAAAATAAGTTCTGTATCACTTTTAAGATAATTTTAATTTTAAGTTATGGAAGAGCGGAGTCTCCTAATACAGGCATTATTTGCTTAAAAGGAGGCTCCAATCACAAACTAATGTTGGAAATATTTTGGTACAGAAAATAAAACATTTTGTATTTTTGTATTTTTTGTATTCACAAAAAGAGATAGAAATAGTATGTTTTCATAGCATTATAACATCTTACACAATGAAAAAAAACTGAATCGAAGGTTCCTGAAATGTATAGCCTACCTACCTACCTTTGTAGTAAAACTAGCTACCGAATTTAATCGAAAAACAAAGTTTTTTTGTAAAAATTAAAAATATCTCTCTATCAATTTTTTTAAATCATTATTTATTGAAAAGTTGCTTTTTTATATCTAAAGAACTTATTTTTCCTTGAATATCAAAAGCAAAACCCAAATCTCGAGAAAAAAAAATCTCCAACTCAATAAAAATTCGGTGCAAATAACCTGAGTTCGTTTTCGATCTCAGTGATGCTTGTCAAGGCAACGCCGCGCGTCGCCCTGCCCAATGGGCGCGCTTGCATGCGGGGCGGAGCGACAAGCCACACCCCGCTCGCCGAGCCGACAATACGCTATTCACTGCTAAAACAAAAGCCGCTAATGAAAACAAAAATATACCTACTGTTTACGTTTACGTATACCTAATGTTGGGATTAGTTTGTGTTTAGGGATGTTTAAGTTTAACTATGGAAAATTATTGATATTTTTTATTACGTATTTAGTAGGCAGTTTTATACCAAATGACGAGAAATCTTTAGTCAAAATGATGAGTCAACGAATCTATAACTAAAAACCCAAGAAAAAACATTAAAACGTTTATTTGCTCACAAAATGTAAAGCTTTTCTATTCATTTTTCATGCCAAAGAGAAATTTATTAAAAATACTTAAGGCTGATTTTTCAATCGTCAGATATATTTTATGCGTAGAATAAAATAGACGTCTGACAGATTTTGTAAGGAAGAACTGTCAAAAGTTTTAAATTATTCCTCGGATAAAATTATCTGGTGTTGGAAAAATCAGGCGTTAATGAAACAACACCTAAAATAAAATAATCCCATTTAACATCGAGTCGGTACATATTTTTCCGAAACATATTTCCACACAAACCACCCGGACAGCACTTATCTGCCCAATTTTCCAATTTATTTTCCTAAAAAGCTCTACATTGAGTAGAGCTTAAAAATATTGTGTCTCAAACGGTACCGAAACGAAAAAGTTCAATATTTGTTGTGTGACTTTAATTTGGAGGGTTCACATACAGGCTGATAAAAAAAAATTAACGGCATTTGTCAAACCGAAGATCCCACTGCATTAAAAATGGCAGACTCAAACATTGTTATCAAATTGAAATGTTTGTCTTTTTTTCTTTCATTTAATAAATCTACTACCTACTACACACTGTTTTTGCATTTTGTCTGTCTTCACGCATTTCTCCTTTAGGTATGGAAAGGAAAATATCGTTTATAAAGAAGTTATATTTTTTTTGGCCCGCCGTACTCAGCAACGCTTACACCATTATCTGACGCAGATATGAGGTCCACACGAGTACACAGACAGGGCATGTGGCGCAAGATGAAAGGTAGATAGATGGTCACGGTTGTGGGGAGACGCCTCATATATTATACACTGAAGATCGGAACCATCCGAGAAACCCTTCCCTATGGAGATTTTCTTTTTCTTTGACCTGGGTGCGGGGTCTGTTTAAGGTTCTCCAAGTCAGCCATGCCCAGGTTTTCTTACATGCTTGTTTCCTCCAAAAAGTTGATAAACAAAGAAACCATAAGTTAATGAGCACCAGCATTTATCAGAGGAATCTTACCTACTTACGATTGGCCGAGCTTGACAGACGGATTCGTGGTAAGTAGGTCCGAATCCGTCTGTCAAGTTCGGCCAATCGTATTTAGATGTGCATTTGGTATCTGTCTCTCTCTCGAAATCTTGGAAGAGCAATATTCTAAATTCTAACCTATGGAGGGCAAGTCCAAGTGATAATTTTGAAGATTATTTTCGGTGGACTTTGTATGTTTCCATCTGAATCACGTCGCATTTTGAGATCTCTGTAAGCACAAGTTGATCTAGCGTGAAGTTGTCATCGTCATGTTTTTAGCATAACCAGCCTATAATGTTGCCTGCTGGGACACAGGCCTCCTCTCTTCGAGAGGGAGTGGGCTATAACCTACCACGCGCCCCCAGTGCGGGTTGGTAGATGTCACATGTCTTCGAATGTTTGGTTCTAGGACATGCCGGTTTCCTCACGATGTTTTCCTTCACCGTGTTAAAAGTCTTGTCTTTATTCCAATGTATTTACGTTAGGAGCAGTAGGTACCTACGACTTCTTTTCCATACACAAGACAACATCTGTGTCTGTCGTCATCTCAAAGTTAATTTCCTTCCCATAGGCAAATTATCTTTCACTGAAACAAGTTTTATTTACCTAGTCTACACATTAATATTTAAAACTTTTACATTACAAAACATCACACCTGTATTTCCCGAAGGGCTAAGCAGGGGTATACCTAAGCACATGGCACCCACATTTCGGCAGTTATGCCGGTTGCTTAAATCTTTTCTCCGCATCACATATTGTCGCAACAGGACATTAATGAGTATCGGTTACTGCTTAATGTCCTGACTGATGACTTATCTACTAAGGTACACTACTCTCTAGATAATATGGTTTAAAATTAGTAGGTATAGTTCAAACGAGGGTTGAATTTCCATAATCCATACCCATTTCATAGCTTTGGGACAACTGGCGGAATTGACGATTCTACATTCTATACGGTCTCAGTTGTTCAATATGGTCATCTAAGACTTGACAGCAGAGGGGTCAGTTTTATTAAACCTATTGCAGTTCGATCGATCGAGCGGCACCTACGCAGAATCCTAAGAAGACTCGGAGCGAGAGTACCATCCGCACTTGGTTGATATCAAGTCGTACTCAGTGCTTCTCTTCCACATTTATTACACGCAAGGGCAGAGCGTGGAACTCTCCGCCTGGTTCGGTGTTACCTTCCACAAATAACCCGTCAGCCTTCAAAGCAAGAGTGAACTGGCATCTTCTGAGTACGCTCGTTCCATCGCTTTCCATCAGGCGAGATCGAGGTCAAGAGCAGGCACATTTAGCAATAAAATAAACTAAATATGCACGTGATGTTTACGTCTTTATTCGTTTGCTGCAATGCTAAAGCCAGTACGCGGTCGCCACTCCAGAACCTTTTGGCCCCATCGGCCATCTGTTCTGCGAGCAATGTGCGCTGGCCACTGCCACTTAAGTTTGGCAATTCTTCGGGCTATGTCGGTAACCTTAATTCTCCTGCTCCACTCTCTATAAATCTGTTGCTGACACTGTGACCAAAAGCAGAATTGTGTTGATCTTATGATCCAATAACACCGTGAAGAAACCAGCATAATAATTATCCTAGAGCCAAAAATTCGAATAATATGTGATGGCAACTCGCAGTCAGCCCACGCGGCACTTCTACTCACAGGCAGGAGGCTTGACTCCCAGCAGTGAGAACAATAAAGACTGATTAGGTTATACACCATCAGCATTATCATTCTATAATGTTCCCACTGCTGGGACACAGGCCTCCTCTCGGTGAGAGGGAGTGGGCCGGAATCCACCACGCGGGCCTAGCGCGGGTTGGTTATGTTATACGTATGTTATGAAATAGCCTGCCGAAAATACTGAAAAAGCTTGGATTTAAAAATAGGATAGGAAGGAGATGGTATCGTTGTTTATGACCTGCGTTCAAGTAGTTTTCTGTTAACTACTATATAACTCATTGATTGGTTTGGCCCTCTTCTTGAGTATAATTGTTTGATAATTAAATGTCTTGTAGTAGGTTACCTCTACATTACTTACTTTTGTAATTACTTTTGTAATGAATCTTAAGTTTAAGAAGTATTCTGCCGTATTTTTTTAAATTCTAATCTTTAGTTTTGTTATTATTATGTGTCACCTATTTCTGAGATTGCTGGTAAACCTATAATTGGCGACTGTGTAAGTCCGAGGCTATTGTGATCAATAGTACTTAAGATATATTATACATAGAAGCTGTTGGTATACCTTAATAAATAAATAAATATATTTACGTGGGTACCTACTTACGCTGTTTTGGGTAGTAGGAAATGAAATGACATGAATTTGTTCATTCTGTAAAAAGTATATCGGAATCACTTATACACGTCATATTATTTAAAAAAATAAGCTAGATGAGGACGGTGTTTCCTATCTGACTACTCTGAGAAGAAAGGCTGAAACACACACAACATAGTGTCTCATTTATGATGATAGTGATTTTTTAATCTAATTTTTTAAATAAGCTTGCAATAAACATTTCATGAAAGAGTTTTGTACCATTCGACCTCTTGCTCGTAGGAACAGCAAGGTCGAATGGTAAATTAATTTATTAATTACTTATCGCGTACAAGTAGTACCTAGGTACTTACGTGAATATCACATAGCATGTAATTTGGTCATCTACTTATTTAGTAATTCGGACAAGGTCTGATTGTTGTACAATCGACAAATTAAAATTAGGACTGAATTCAATCACACGTCCAATCAATCTAATGGGTAGGTACTTCGGAAGTGATGAGCTACTACATATCTACGTTAAAGGCAGTGCTGAATAAATCTGAAAGGTGAGATAATTTTACATACTTATTCTTTTTTTTGTTTTGTCAAAGGGCTTATTTTTCAATAGTCAGATACTTAACTTTTAGGTATCGGAAGAATAAATATGACGGTTTGACTGCTTTTGTAGAGAAAATAATTATGTCAAAGTGGCATAGGTACTTATTTTTCAGATTAAAATTATCTGACTATTAAGAAATCAGCCCTTAGTCATTAAAATGACGCAGCCTACCTAAGTAGGTACTCTATATTTATTTACAACGTTCGATAAAAAGGCTACATAACTTAATTCAAACGTCAATTAGGTAAAACAACGGAGACATTTAAGAAGGCAAGCATACTTTAAAATGCAATTAAAACATTTAATTGTATGTGACTCGAAAATAAATGAAAGTTTAGCAACACGCTATATATTCGCCGCCCGCCCCTAACATATGGCGGCAGTCGGAAGGGGCGCGAGGCGCACTTGCCTAGACTGCCTACCCCGTGTTTTAACTCGCCTAATTGCTTCCCATTTACATACATTAACAGAAAAAAACGTCCACAACTGACGCCCAGGCTGCTATGTAAATAACAAACCTATGTATCTACCTTTACCATTATGCCGAGAACCGCACCGGCCAAACCAACACACAAATTACCAAGTTTAATAACGGAAATCAATTGCCGTATGCCTCCGTCTAATTACAGGTTGTTGGCTGTCCATGGGAACGTGCCAGTGAAATACTAAAACGTAACGACCGTCCTACATTGTCGAAATATCAATTGTAAATAGTTTAAACGCTACTTTATCGGATATTATCTATTATTGAGAAAAGACGACGGATAGCCTCTCATTATCCTTTCAATTCAATTATGAGCCGCTAATTATGAAACGTTAGGTAATTAAATGACGGTGAGAACCAAAAACTGACAATAGATAGTAGCAAGTAAAATTAAGCTCCAAAATTTATAATAGACGTAACGTCGAACGTTTTGTGAAATCTGTAGTCGATTGCTAGGGAGAAACTCATTGTTCTTTGTGTGTAAGTGTCTACATCGGTATACTTACGTATGCATACAAATGTGCACATCAACTGTTTCCATTCTCTTTAATAACTTAACAGTAGAAAGGTAAGTTTGTAATTTAACGAACTATGCCTTTTGTAACTGACGAAAGGCCTATTTCGTTAGTTTCAGTAGGTAGGTAATTTTAACTAACCTTCTGAAAAAATTGAATTTTTTCATTACATTACTTCCTAAATTACCATCATAAGGTTATCTATAATTACCATCTCATCATCTGCTTAGCCTTTACCCAACTATGTTGGAGTCGGCTTCCAGCCTAACAGGATGCAGCTGAATACCAGTATTTTACATGAAGCGACTGCCTTCTGACCTCCATAACCCAGTTACTGGATAATACGATACCCCTTGGAAACACTAGTTGTCAGACTTTCGGACTTCTGACGACCCGTAACGACTGCCAAAGATCCACGAATGACAGCTGGGACCAACGTCTTAACGTGATTTCCGAGGCACGGAGGGGATATGTAAATTTTTCTGGGTGACCATTTGGTCACCCATCCACGGACCAACCACCGCAAGCGCAGCTTAACCTGATCGATTGACCCGTGTGGTTTGTATTACTTAGCCTCAAGCTCCTCTCACATAATTACCATCTACAGAACCTATTTTTATGTCCTACCAATTCTCATTAAATCTATCCGCTCAAATCTCCATCGCATCCACCATATTTGCAACTACGTATTTGTAACAATTTTTTTTTCAACTGGGTATTTTTAATCCTGAAAACAATTTTATTGGAAACAAAAACTGGCTATGGGCGACATCAGAAGCTGTCAGGACCTGTTCACACACACACACGATAGTTCTTGTTTATGCTTATTGTGACTACACTGCTTTTGTTTTCTTTACGAATACTTTTCGCCCTGCAAGACAACAAAATAGGCAACTGCATTTTTATTTTCTTAGCTATTTCACAGTAGGTAATTCCTGATATAATAAACAGATCAACCCTAAGCAATGTGTTCAGAGGTTCAGCTAAATACAGTTTGAATGGAGGCAACGTTGCCCGCCACAATGGCCGCGGCTATCTGCAGCGCGATCAAACAAAAGCTACTTACAACTGTTCTTAATCGTCATTTCACATACGCTCTCCACTGACATGAGACGTTAGTTTAACCTGAAACCAAGTACTCGGGTAATGTTCAGACTGTGAAGTACAGTTGGGAAGAAACTGCAGTTTTTGCACTTAGGTGCTCTTTTTGCTACGCGAAGGGATAGGAGGTACAGTTGCGCAAAGCTTTGATTCAATTCTTTATTCTTTCGAATGTCATAGGGACTCACGGGGTATCTGTATTCCAATAAATAGGGGCTACCAGCAAATTAGAGCCGATTGAAACTATTATAATAAAATGCACATAGCCATATTTTTCCATGACAAAATAGGATTCCTTCAATTCAACAGAACTGGTCTTAAAGACTACAGGTATTATTACGTTTACTACCAGATTAGCATAAGTGCATTCCATTGACAAATTGCACCAGTTCCAGTTAATGACCACCACATATTCAGGAAAATCAGCAATGCGCAGCTCAGGTGTCGCAGGTCCGGCCAAACCCAACCCAGATCCACTTTAACTGCAACAGCAACATTGTGTGTATCTGTACAAGTACATCCATTTCGCAAATAAAGGAGGCGATTTTGCTCGCTTCGCGGTCCGGGCGGGCACAATGGGCTGGCGATATGCATAGATACTGCTAAACGATGCAGGTCATGCAAATACGCAGCTACTCCGCTCACACACACATCACACCACGCTTTCCAATTGCTGGCCATTGTGCTGCCTCGGGAAATTGCCTCTCGTCTCATCATTTACATTGTGAACTGTTAGCGCAGTCCGTCTGTTCGATTTTAGATCAGATTTGCTGATAAGTGAGAGCGAGGTGAGTTTTTGTTGATGTTTGCAGAAATCAGACTGACGAAATGAGATGAAGTGATTTTTGAGGAAGCTCTGTTTTTTATGTTATATGTTAAAGTAAATTGATAAACTATTGACTAAGTTAAATTTTAAAGGTGTCGTCGTACCTACAGAATTAGTAACAATTAGAGAAATTTCCACTTCATTACTGAAAACGATATTCTTTTATGTTCTGAAAAATAAAATTAAGAGTTTTCAGGAATGCCTGCCGATTATAAAATGAAGTCTTAGATTCAAATACCAATATATGCGCCCAATAGCTGTAAAATAATTGATATATTTTTAGTTGTCTGTAGATCAATTCTAAATTAATTTGAACAGAAAAAAACAACAACATATCGACATTTCTTGTAACTAGAGAACATTTCAGTCTGCTACCGGATGCGTATCACTGCCTTGCATAAGTGCGTGCAATGAGAACGGGCAAAAAGTGCGATAAAAATGATTTGTTGCTTCAGTTATCAGCAGCTAGCAATGTATGTAGGTCCTGCTCGTACTTTTGACTACACACATGAAAGACATTGTGTCTTGCCTTGGCCTTCCTTATATTTATGATTAAAGGGACAAAGCGAGCATTTAACGTCTTTCTTTCTTCTTTTTTAGACCATTTCAGACACTTAATCTACATGGTTTTCACATGACCTAACCAAGATTATGTCAGGACTTTGACCCCGGAGTTTATTTCACCATTTCTTCTCAAGATTAGTCAGATAGGACATATCGACTCCATGTAGCTTATTTTTTTTTAATGTGACTTGTCAAAATGATTTCGATGTTTATTCTGTAAATTAAGATTATTTATGGAATAAACAATTTCACTTTATCCTCGAAATACATAATTGCAAGAAGTACTACCACTGGCAAGTATGTATACGAAACAAACTTGCGTGATGGTCCCCAATGTTGTTTTAAATTGATTGAATTAAAATAACTATTAATGTACTCGCACAAAACCAATTAAGTAATCATCAAAATTATATATTCCTAAAATAAAACTAATTGCCGACGAATTAGCCGAACCACTTTGATGCATATCGAACGCTACATATTCCCTGAGTTTTCTATATAATTACCAACATTCATTTGAGTTTCGTAACTAATAGAAGTACGTGAAAGCAAATCTTTTCCGGCGGCTTCCGTGTATTTACGGACGATCTTAGCTACAGTTTATTTTTTAATTAGTGGCCGCTTTTTCATAGGCCGGCGTCGATCAAGATAGCCGTTCGCGTTCGTGTGAATGGCCTACGGTTGCCGCTTGCCTCCGCTGCCTTTCTTGCCTCACGCATCGGGGACTGGCTCACCGATTATATGCAAATGAGATGTCATAACACGTGAATAATTACAGCCAGCCACGACTCGCCCTTTCGGACGAACCGCACAAATTGGATTTACGTGAAAAGCAAGTTTTACCCGCGACACGGCTTGATGTATGTATTTTTGGGGTGATATGCCAAGCATGAATGTATAAGTAATATTTTGATGATATCTTAGTTACGTTGATGGCGATATTTTTTCTTTTTTGATAAGCAACAACAGCAATTCTTGGAACAAAAGAATACAGTTCAAAGATATTAAAATTATCTACTTATAAATTTTAATTAATTGAAGAGGTTTATTGTAATCATTTTCAAACATAATAATAATTTATCTACGACATAAATAAAGCTAATTAGGTAATACGCTCCTTATAACCAAAACTACGACCTCATACACGATATTCTCTTGTACCTTTATACCTAGTTGTGTAATTTCCCATTTCTATGCCGTTATTTTATAATGTTCATTAAAATAAAACGTAGGTAACGTCGCGCCACTTTTCACGAAAAGTCCCGCTGTGGAAATTGCGACCAACGTCAGGGGGCAGCGTGACCAAGCATGCGGCGTTAAGGGGCGCGCGGGTCGTTATGCTAATAGACCACCTGACAGACAAACATTCATACACACCACCTAACAGACCACTTTAAAATCAACCATATTTTAAGGAGGCTAAGTTCAATTGTCATTTATAGAAGTGTGCTAGTTAAGGCTGTTGTTTCGGCCGTGGTCAGCGAGGTCTGCGTGTTGGCCGCCTGTAGTCGCGATAGCGGGAAAATGGACGGTTGACTACGTTTATGGCTTACCCGCTTGTGCTCCGATTTAAGGCTTATATATGGTCGTAAATACGCTACACGTAGCTATGGTGCGATAACGCGCCTTAATAAGGTTTAGTTTCTAAACAACCGCAGTTTGGTGTCGTTTGCTTGGATTTTACGACCCTAACCGTTTTGGAAAACGTTTATAAGAAATTTACTGAAACAAAATAGTCTTTCGATTCTAAAATGTTCGTGGAGAAATGCAATGGTTTCGTTTATTATTATATAAATTGAAATCAAAGCTTTCTTCTCAATTTAATAATAAATAAAGCGATTCGTGTAGGTGTTTTTATGCCGTCAAATTCAATGATTTGACTTCCATCCTTGAGAAATCAAAACATCATTCTGAGAAGTCAAAACTTCTCAGGGTTGACGGTATCGTATCATCTTGATAGGTATCGAAATATCGATTACGAAGACTAGTAGCTATACTGGTCTTATGAAGTCTGCAATGTCTGAAATGTGTGCAAGAACAAAGTAAACGACAAAATAATATGTCCGTATTGTCCATAGATGCAGCAAAATAATATTGTTGACATTTACAATATTATTTTGTGACTTAACTAAAATGTTCATGACAGTATTTTTGTCTTAGCAATATTCGCTCCAGCCAGATTTGCATCTCTAGCGGTCTACATTTAATATACAGAACTGAAATGAACGCTGTCACACAACTTGTCAAAACAGAAGGGGAAATATTTATCGAAAAGATAAAACTGTTATTACTAAAACATTTTTCAATCGATAGATAATTTTTATTCATGGAATAATATTGACGTCTGACAGTTTTTGTATGGAATAACTGTCAAAAATTCAAAATCATTCTTAGGTTAATTTAATTATCTGGCGTTGGAAAAATCAGCCCTAAATGTAGCACAAATAACAAAAATCACCTATGTTGTGTACGTATGTTGTCGAAATAATTAAACTATCAACAGTATCAAATCAAGAGCTCAAACAACAAAACCGGGAAGCAGTGTATTGTTTTGTCACTGCACTAATTAAAATAAAGATTTAACACTCACTATTGAGGCACTGACGCACAATAATTAGCATCCAGAACAAAAGCCAAGGTTTTGCGAACAGCTTGCCAGCTACGTGGGAACTGAAAAATAACAGCTAAAGTAAGTAAGTTAAAGACTCACAATAATCAACAACAATATTCAAAAGTATCTGCGGCTTGTGGTTTATGATATGAAACGGACTAATAATGTGAAATGAAAACATTACAATGGATGTAAGGAATATTTGTTCTTTGTTCAGCTCAGTTTTTGTTGAACACTGAAACATTTTAACACAATAGTAGTACACGTTGGTTTCAACATGCGGTTTCGTACCCCTTTCCGGGACAGTTTTCCACTATTATTGAAGTTATTATTCCAATAATGTACTGATTTTTATTCATCTAGATACTATTTACTTAATTGTTAACATATTTCCTATCATTGGATAACTTCTGCGAAAGACATATTTGGATTTCGTTTACTTATTTCGCCGTTTACAGATCTAAATGTTTTGTTTGCTACCACCTATTTCTCTAAGAATGTCTACGTCACCTCATGTAATTAGCAAATATAAAATTGGTTATCCAGAGCTTATTCAGTGACATTATGATCATCTTATCATCTGCTTAGCTTTATCCCCACTATGTTGGTTGTTGTTCAGTGACAGTGTAAGTAACTTACTTAATTTCCATCATCATTTTATTTCATCATTTGTGAGTATTTGTGGATTTTATTTTGATTAATTAATTCTTATCTCCATATTAATTTTATTGTTTTGATTATTTATTCTAATTTGATTTCCTTTAATTCGATTTATTCTGTGTCCGTTTAATTTGATTTGTAATGATTTTATCTAATTTAAATTTTATCTGATTTTATTTGCTGTGAGTTTATACGTGTATAAATGGGTGGTATTTACCTGAAAATAAATAAATTTATTATTATTATTTATATTCTTTTTATTTAATACCTGCGTAATTCACTGACACCATAAACTTATGCTGAAAATCGCCGACTGTTCATTAATGTTTCTGTGCGTTAATGAAACGAGTGTATTTTTTTCAGGTTGGGATTTTCAGCAGCGGTAAATGGCGAGCGACTACATAAACTTTCCGTCATCGCGTTACATTCAACACCGTAGGTAAGCAATATGCTATTACACTTGGACTTGGAATATCATACTTAGAAGTTCCCAATCCATTTTATTAGACACCTCCATTGAGCATCGCCCAAAACTCATTGCGCTCAGTAAGTAAACATTTAAATCTTCCTCATTGCCACTCAAATAGTTCCAGCAAACGGGACTTAAGAAGTAATTTAAAAAGCCGCTTAAATACAGTCCACTCTTCCACCATGAATTTTACGACACAAAAGTCGAAAATGCGATGCGAGATGAAGCCTTTGTGGTTACAGCGTTTGATCTGTAATTAGGGTGTTTAATAGCATAATAGCTCGTAACGGCTTTCAATCGAATACCATTGTGTTTTTTGTACGCCTCTAAAGCACCTCAAGTTCTTATTGAAAGTGTGGAAAAAACTTCGGTGAATGCGTGTCCTTTTCTGATAATTATCTAATGATATAACTAGTGTTATATCATTAAATTAACCGTATTTTGTTACTTTCTACTTTCGTTTTGGTGAAAATCACAGTGGTTGGTTCGATGGATAGATAATTAAATGTAGATCTTCCTACTGATAAGAGATTAACACATTTAATTGTGTATCTAATTTATTTTCTGCGTAATAATAGAGGTATCAGCTATCCTACTAGTCCTATTTTATGAAAAAGCAACAGCATGAATGTGTATCACAATGTGCACTAAAAATAACAAGTAGTTATCTTAATATCTACAAACACTACAAATTAATTCTTATTGTGCGATGTTTTTGCTTTTACAATGTATTTCACATGAATATTATGTGGATTAATCTGCATACAAATGAGTGTCAACTGTAATAAACTGAAGACATGACGTAAGCAATTTGTGAAATGTCCACGCGACAATACAAAACATGTGATCATACATCACTCGATCAAACAGAACACTTAAAAACATTATTTCTGTAACAACAAGATCATTTTACTAAACGGCAGGGGTGTTTAATTTCGTGAACTTTTTGCGGAATGCGGGATATTGTGGAGGCAGGTGCGGCCGCCCGGCCCGGCTCGCGGCTCTCGACGACGCTAATGAACACAATGAAGACGTATTCCTACGAGTATATCCGGCGTTGATCGATTGATTTACTCGCTGCCACCGCGCTCGAGCTTTTTGTATTCGAATGTCGCCCGCCATTTGCATATCAGAGTCGCGGTGGAACGAATTTTAAACAAGACGTACGATGGGAGCCGTGATGTGCTAGATACGCTAAGCCGAGGGGATGCCACTATTTGCATATGATGGAGCTTTATAGCTATTAATTTACTGACTTTTCAATACTTGAGGGGAAGGGTGAGATACGTTATACGGTTTTGCATGATAAATATCCCGAGCATGCTTGCTAGTCCTTTCATTTTATAGAGGCTTATCGTCAATATGTTACGTGTGTTAAAGATGTGTATTTATCGGCATTATTCATGTAACCTGTTAATTTAGGATTTTAGTATAAAAGACTGTATCTTTAGATCGACAATAATATTATCTGCTGTCAGACCGTGACATTAAGAACCTGGTGTAAAAAATATATTTGTAGAGAGAGTGCCCATCAAACTACATTTGTAGAGAAAAGGTCGTTGTCATTCAAAAGTAATGAAGAGTCCATCCCAGGCTGTTAATTGAGCATGTTCAGATAAAATGTGTGAGTACGACATTAATAGCTGGCGGTATCTGTTCGCGTGTTGAACAAAACAGATCGCGTCGTAAAACACACGCGTCATAGGAAAATTACCGTTCGGAGTGTGTATTTACCTCGGTAACAACAAAGTGCACTTCCAACAATTGACTGCGCTCCCTATCTTGATGAGGAAACACGAACATTGCACACAAAACTCGCGCATGTTTACGTTTAACAATTTGTGAGGCGACAATGCGAGACAATTCAATGCTGTTTTCATAGTAAAATGTCATTGAAATGTCGGGAATTTCAGCGTGGCATGTGATACTACGATGGTAAACACGGTCATGTAATTACTCATTGTACTACTTAGTTTATTTAATTGTATTGATATGACAATATAATTGATAGTTACGCCACATGGTCGTCCAATTACCAACCCCTACTGAACAACACGATATTAGGGGGTATAACAGCAAACTTAACTACCTATTTACAATGAAATAAAAATGTTAAATGTTACAATATTTAGAAAAGCTATACATGAATAAAGCTCTAAACATTAAATATTTCGCTATCGAGAAACTCGAAAGCTTTATAAGGCTTTCACACCAAGCGTTATTAGGTATGTGAGTGTAAGTTATCGTCATCATTAAACGGCTTACAGCAGAAATCAAACAAACGTTTATTTAGTTACAAGACAAGTAATTATGCAAAACAATGTAAAACTGATATGTTAATAAGTTGTCGGGACGATTTAGCACCCCCACGTATCGGACAGTTATACACTGTACTATAAGGGTGGCTTATCATTATCTCCATCACATATCAGTACTCATTCTTTTCATCGATCCGAAACACTTAAGTATATGCTAATAGATATTGTAAATTGTTTGGCTTTGTTATCATTGATACAATTAGTTCGGACTTCGAGTGTATATTTCAAGAATTATTTGTTATCTTTCTTAATGATTAAAAGTTTTTTAATCATTTGTAATTTAAAATATTGTTCCCTTTATTTTATAAGCCTTGCTTAACTTTAAAAGACGTTTAATCGTCTAAAATGTAAGGTTAAGCTGTCGCTAATAATTATGTATCTTTAAGCAACATTTATAAATATACCCCAGTATGATAAGTATGTAGGTAATAAAGCACATCATCTAGATATTTGTAACTGGTGTAGTACAGACGCCAGCACATTAAGCTACTTTTTCACACAAATTTCTTTAATAGATTTTCAACTTTATCGCTAAAACATTAGGTTCAAGATTGATTGGGAATATTTGACAGTTTCGGCTAGTTTGATGTGCTGGCGTTTATACCTATTTCATAATTGGTAACCCTCCCTGGCAACAAAAGTGGCTGGCAGTATTCAAGTCATAGTCTTGGCCCTAATTCACTATGACCACTTTATAATTTCTTTCTACGAAACCACGTCAATTCCTTACCTAAGCACGATATCTGCTATTAACGCATGATCTATGGCACAGTAAACGAAACCGCGCGAAAAAACACGAAGTTGACGTAATTTAAACCAACAAAATACCACGCTTGACAACCGTACGTAATTTGCACGTGGTAAGATTATGCGGGGAGTAATAATTACAATACAGAATTGGGGCCCTGATAGTTCCAACCTAAGTGGTTGAAATCCAAGTAATCGAGCTTGTGCTATTCCAAGCATCTAATTTAACCCATTAGGTAATTGTGGAGAATCGCCCTTCAACATTTTGTGTCCAGCCGTGTATGTGTTATGGCTAACCTAGTTATGTTCTAGGAGAGTCAAGTAATTAGCATGCGCATGGGCATGCGGTGTTAACCTAAAAGAAATTGTTACACTAACCTTAGATTTGAGTAAAATATTATTTTAAAATTGTATCGATGTAAATAATTGTTGATTGGCCATTAAATAAAATAAATTACAGCCCGTGTTTTGTGGGAAAATCATTTTTACTATACTCTAAAAACTCTTCTTTACATTAATCCAATAATTGAAAACACGCTCCATCTGACTAATAGAAAGTATATGTCCTAGCTAATTGATACCAAATTATTATAAACCAATTCCAACTTCATTAATTATTTCAAAATTTATAAGTTCAACCCTTTGCTGATTAAATTTGAATACATTATACCCTTAACTCACTTTTGACAAGCTGCTAATCATATTCAAACGCGCACCTTGCGATGCCCTGATGGCCGACTGTTAGAATTTTAAAACATTAAGACCCAAGGCACATAATTCGGAGGGCTCTGGACTAAAAAGAATCTGACCAAAACAATATGCATAGACAGGTGTGTTAGTATTTGAAGGGTTAAGGGATACTTGACTGATGTATCTTTAAACTTTGTCAATAATATTGTGTATTGTTTTTAAAAATACTGTAGCAATTCTCACTTTATTTATTATGGTGGTTCGTTTCACTAGTCTAGGCTACATGCTGTCTTTTCTGAAACCTGCTCGTTATATGGTCTAAGTAAGGCTGTGAATCTTAGCATTGCCTTACGAATGCACACCACAATCCACGTGTCCTCAAACAAGTGAAATCTATCATTTTTCTTATTCCCTTAATGTTTTTTTCTAATGGATTTCGTTGTGGGTTCCAAGACAGTTAAATCAGCTTATTCTCTCGGCGTTTTTCTGGTGGCCATGGTGATACATGTACATGGTAGATGGCACTTTCAGGATTTGCAGTGGTTGAAAATAGTGTGGTGGACTTCTCCCATGTCCTTAAGCAACACCTTTAAAAGCTTCGTCGTTGTTGAAAAAACTGAACATTTGTTTCAGGCGAAAGTCAAATTATCTAACTACTGAATTTTCATAGCAGATGTACATATTCAGTAAAAGTTTAATACTAATTGCCTTATTAAAGATATATATAGAGAATAAGGAAAACGTATAAGTATAAGTGAATAATCATAAGGAAAAGATACAAATTGTTAATGCCACGCAAACCGCGCAAGGGCGGAGTGTTTGCCCCGCTGCAATTAAAACGCCATCAACGGAAACACATGGTGATCACCCCGTGACCATCACCACCCATATCTAATACCAGACTCACTTACATTCCTCATACGTTAATTTAGGAACTTTTCACAAATATAACAAGACCTCTACGCAAGTCTAAAGTGTTATGAAATTAAATGCCTTGGAATATTGGACGGATATAAAAATTAAAATTGTATATAAAGTTCTTGAACGGCTCAAAGAAAGGCATTTATTGATGTGGCAGATAAGCAAATACGGAGCAACTGTCGGTAGCCATTGTTTTAACATGTGAAAATATGTTTCATTCCGTTGGAGATATTAAAATGGACGGTTTGTGTAATTAGAGTTTAATTAGTTATGAGATTTTCGTACATTGTCTTGACGACTGTAGTTTTTTTTATCCAGTATAATCTTCGAAGACTTATGATTATCTATGTTTTGTTTTACATTGCGAATGTTTTCTAAAAGCTGTGACCTCAATTGTTAACTGTGTGATTCGATATCATTATAAAGTCCAGTGTATTTTTTTTAGTAGGTTGCTTTTAGTAGGCTGAGAAGTGTGAGTATGTCATGTTCACTCAAATGTCTTGCTGATGGTGGTGCGTGTGTCGAATCAGTTAGTTCCCTTCAAAATGGTTGAGCTGAATATTCGTGAACTGGCGCCGTCATTTGGGACTGGTCATCTCTTAACTGCCTGTATTTTATTTTAGTTTTTTCTTGTATCTTTTCAAATTCAAATTCAAATTCAAATTCATTTATTGCTTGTTACAGGTGTATGGTCAGTTCTTATAATTATTTGTTATAATGTCTCTGTAACATACCCATGGGGTGTACAATGTTTAAAAAATAATAATAATAATTAGAATAAAATAAAATTAAATACATCACTGGTCATAATTACATTAACTACAATATATACATGTCATTTTCCTTTAAAAATAAAATAAATTAAGCCGGCTACAATAATTATATGTCAATTTCAATTAATATAAAATACATGACTGGTTACAATATTATTCACATGTCAATTTCAATTAAAATAAATTACGTCATGAACACTTTGTACTTTAATATGGTCAAATTCGTTTTGGATGCATAATCTTAATTTATATTTATACAGTAATTAGTCATAATAATACAATTAAACAGTCAATTTAGCTGTTTTATAATTACATTATATTATACATATTTAGTCAATAGCTCGGTCATTCAGAAATTCATTAATTGAATAGTAAGCTTTTCTTAAAAGAAACTCTTTAAGCCTGACCTTGAAAATATTCAAGGACGGGATGTTTTTAACACTAATTGGGAGTTTGTTATAAATTTTTATTCCCATCCCAAACACACTTGATTTATACTTTACAGTTCTAAATATAAAGCCTCTTAGTTGCGTTTTGTGTCTCGCACTTCTCAATGTTTCATAACTACCTATATCGCGTTTTACCATGATTGCTGCTTCGAATATATATAATGAAGGTAAGGTCAAGATTTTCAATCTTTTGAATACTGGTCTGCATGAGTCAGTCTCTCTAAGGCCACATATACTTCTGAGACATTTTTTTTGGGCTTTGAGAGCGTACGCCCTGGTTGCTGAATTACCCCAGAAGAGGATGCCATATCTTAATGTGGAGCCCACATATGCATGATAGACACTCAGCAAAGTACTCTCACTTGTCACTTTTCGTAACATATAGAGGGCGTATGAAAACTGATTTAATTTTTTGCAAACATGGTCAACTTGCGTTTTCCAGTTCAGTTCAGAGTCAATTTGAAAGCCAAGAAATTTTATAGTCTTAACTTCCTTCATCGTTTCACCCTTATAATGTATTTGAAGATTTTTTATTTTTTTATTTTTATTTGCAAAGGACATATAGCATGTTTTATCAATGTTAACTTTTAGATTGTTTGCCGTTAACCAATTTATTATACTTTCGAGGGAGTTATTTATGTCTATTTCATAATTTTCTTGAATTTCGTCAGTGAAAATAGCGGTACTATCGTCTGCAAATAATATCATATCATTATTTATGACTTTTGTCTTTCTACCACCATTCTCACATATTGTAAATTCAACATTAATGATGTAACTAATATTTTGTAACAATAAAATTAAAAAGAGTGTCCGTGAAGTGTCTTGTCCGTTCTTCTCCATAGGCTTTGGAATGGGCTACTAGCTTCATATTTATGACTGACGGCCTCCTTGACGATACAAAAATGCCTAAATGGATTGAGTTTGAGTAGTATGTGGATCAGTGGATCATGACATGTTATACTCAACCATGTTGTTTCTTGTATTGACACAGGTGTGAATACAAAGAAGTGGGTTTTTATTAATTTCCCAATTACGTAGGTAAATGTTTGGTTTCCGCAATAAATTAAATAAGCATATTGGCAAATTGTGTTAAGCAACCTTGAAGTTTTCGATATTTTTAATAGTCAAAATTATCAAGTGTTAGAATTAAGATCTATCTCTAGGCATACGTACGAAGCTCAAATAGTTTAAAAAGGCAACATTTTTTATTTAAACAATGTAAGCATAATCAACCTTTAATGTTCCCACTGCTGGAGCTCAGGCCTCCTCTTTTCTAGAAGGAGTGGGCTATAATCCACCACGCGGGCCCAGTGCGCATTAGTAGATGTCACATATCTTCGAATTTTTGGTTCTAGCACATGCCTCACGATGTTTTCCTTCACCGTTTTGAGAGCAGTAGTGATGAAACTATTTACAGAAAGTAAAGCGCCTGCTTGGGTTCGAACCCACGACCTACAACACAACTGCTCTAAAAATTGTAAGTATTTTTTTCAGTTTTCGCACCGTGCAAAAGTAATATTTTACCTCACTTTTTACACAATTATCATTTTCTTATCACCGTTTAAAACCAACCATTTAGTATATACGATACATAAAAAGTCATTATCAGCACTGTTATCTAAACATATGGCGTCTAAAGCTTCGCAAGTAACCAATGAGGGCAGCAATAAACTGTTAATTGCTCGGAAGGGGAATACTCGGTGAAGCTCGCCAATGACTGAGCATTAGGGTCGAGTATATAATGCAGTATATAAGTCTTGAATGAACATTATTGTGTTCGTCGTGAATATATAACTGTTGGGTTTACTTGTGAGGCTGTTTTACATAGCTTTACTTAGGTACCGACTTACTTACTTAGATAATCATTGACTAGTTGTTAGTATCTAAATCGCAGTTATAAGAATGTCAAATTAAAATTCAAATAATTTATTTTTCTGTTCACAAACAACGGCACCATGTTATGTAATTTAGACAAGCTTAAAAACTGTGTCGTTAGTTTGTGATAGACTGGTGTCTGCACTAGAAATAGCTATATAGCAGATCACCAGGGTCCCACCACACAGTATGTACAGTCGCCAAAGGGGATAAGTAACCAGGGCTGTCGGATATATTTGTAGTTTAGTAAGAAACCGATGGATTTGATAAATTAACTGTCTGTTTTCTATTAATTAAACTAAATTTTATTCGAGAACATCCATCGGTTTCTTACAAAACTTCAACTATATCCGACGGCCATGATTACTTATCTCTTTTAGTGACAAATAATAAGTTATTTCGTAATTAATTACCGATTAGTGTACACAGGAACAATACCTGCCTGCCTGCCGAAAATGTTGGACTAATATAATTTACAAAGAAGAATAGGCACAAGTAAGTACAGGAATTTAAATTAATCATTACATACATCTGCCTAGCCTTTTCCCAGCAATGTTGGGGTCAGCTTCCAGTCTAACCGGACGCAGCTAAATTATTATTTTACATGGAGTGACTGCCTATCTGACCTCCACAGTTACTGGGTAATACGATACTCTTGGTAAGCTATATTATATTACCAAACTGTAACACCTTTATACCATGTTTAAGGCAAATAAAAACTTATCTTATCTTATCTAAGGCTGGTTGTCAGACTTTCGGGCTTCTGACTACCCGTAACGACTGTCAGAGATCCACGAATGATAGCCGGGACCAACGGCTTAACATGCTTTCCGACGCACGGAGGGGTCTTGGCATGTAAAGATGTCACCCATCCATGGACCAACTGCGGCAAGCGTAGCCTAACAAGAGGGGCAATTATCGTAATTTTAAGAACGTTCACAGTCTGACCTCAGTCTCAATCTGTCAAAAATGAGCTATGCAACGAGGTACAAAAGTTTAATTAACTCGATTATCACATAATTTTAAAGTATTTGAACAATTTGCAAATTCGACCTTTGCCAACATTATCGACTGTTTCAACGGCACCTTTAAACATTTCTGAAACTTTTGTACCTCGTTGCATAGCTGATTGAATGAAAATGTCTTCCCCGAAATTTTTACGCTTAGTGTTTTAGTAAAATTTTGAGATAACTGGTGTCAAAGTTCGTGTACGTAGATGATTTTAGAAAATAGTTGATAAACTTCTTACTTTAACTTTTAACTGTTTGATATTTTAGAAAATTTGGTTACTTCAATAGGGTTTTTTAAGTATTAGGTAGCCAATGGAATAGCTATGAAAGCCATTCAATTAGAGAATTTAGAGATAAGTGATATTTAGTGACGATTTCTGGGAAATTTTCAAAAAAACATGAATATCGGTTTTTCTCGGTTTCCATGAATTTTCACCTGGGCCTTATGGGGTGCTTAATTGTTTCAAATAGGTCACACTATCACGCCCTGGAAGGAACACGTCGGAGGTGACAATACGGCAACAAATTAAACTATATATATCTAAAGACGTTCCCAGTCTGCATACGGAAATTCAATAAGAAATATTCAATAGTTTAGTGTCACTATAGCTAGTCAAAGATTGGCAAAACTAATAGTTGGCTGTTGTGGTTTATCTATAAAAATAAATAAAATTGAAGTGTCTGTTTGTAATGTCAAAATACCAGCTAATCTCCGCAACGGCTGGATCGATTTTGACGAGACTTTCACTAGCAGATAGCTGATGGTATAAGGAGTAACTTAGGCTACTTTTATTTTAGATCATCTAAGTAACTAAGTATCTTCTAATATCGACTTTCTAATCCACTCTATTTCAAAAGGAGACAATTTCGTTTGCTGGAAAAAAACGTTTTTTTTTTTATTTTGGTTCTAGGATTTATTTAATAGAGTATTGACAGCTGTACGGGCTGTCATGTGCTGGGCGCGGCTGTCATTCGTGGATTATTGACAGTCCTTACGGGTCGCCAGAAGCCCGAAAATCTGACAACCAGTCTTACCAAGGGGTATCGCATTTCCCAGTAACTGGGTTGTGGAGGTCAAATGAGCACTCGCTCCATGTAAAATACTGGTATTCTGCTGCATCCGGTTAGTTTGGAAGCGGACCCCAAAATTGTTGGGAACAGGCTAGGCAGACGATGAAGTATTAGATAGTTCCAAAATACTCTTAAGCATTAGTATCCCACATTGTATAGGTAGGTTAGTGTTACTTTTAAAATTTGAAAATATTAGTTACTATTAAGTTTTGTCTTACCAAAACCTGAAACGGGCGGCAGGCGGCGGCATACAAAGTCAAAGGTTTTAAAATTATGCTAATTGTTTACCGTGGCCTATGAGCGCCTCGCCACAAGCTATTGTGTCGCAATAACAACGCTTACCATAGACTAAAATATCTATAACGATGGTTTAAAGGTAAGTAAAAGCATTAATAATTATTATGATAAGACATAAAAAAAATCATCATTTTCAGATTTTTATTCTAGACTTGAGAGGGTTTATGTATAAACTTTGCTAAAACTTAAAGTTGTGATTAACGTCTGCTTAGCCTTACATTTTGTGACGTTTAAATGTCTCTATTAACTTGCAGCAACGTTTATAAACCCTAAGTTTTCTTTGATCTCTTAACTCTTCCAGGTTATTTTCCTTCACTACAAATCTTCCACAATGGTGAGGAAAAAAATGCTTCAGTTGCTTTAGGCAAGTAGAGTACTAATTTCTTTATCCATTACATAGAAAGGGCTGTCATTTGCACAGTCTTTTGCATTTTTTTTTTTTTTGTGGGAAATCATCAAATGATTTCTCCCGCTCTGGGCTGAGCGGAAGGGCGTGTCAGACTTTTACTGACTAAAACCCACCCGTGTTCCTTCAGTTGCCTGTACCAGGGGACACGGTATCGCTCTCGAACAACCCGCGGCCCTGGCAGGCATCGGCCCTAGCGGACCCCGTCAATTCGTGCTGACATCTCTTTGAGGCGCGTGTAGAACACAACGCGCCGAGCTGAACAAAATTATTTTTTAATGGATATAAGTTTCAAAGCCTCTGCTAGATACTAATATAAGATATTTCATTATTTAAAATACTTAGAAACCCATAAAAAATGCGGGCCCTGAAAATAAAATGCATTAATTAAAAATAATGGTGTTTATGGCACGATTCATCAGAAATATCAATTAAATAAAGGGTATTTAAAGCTAATTACATTATATAATAACGATTAAACTAATATTATAAGAATAAATAAAACTAATTAATATACAAATTTAATTTTTGAGACTGTAAAACTGCTACCTCAAAAAAAATTAAAAACAGCTTTTGAGCAAAAAACGTGCAAAAAAAGAAGGCCTCATTATAATTTAGAAGCATGTGTCTATCAACTGCAAAAAATACAGACCCATACCAGGAGATTTTTAGTTATAGTCATTTGAATTGCTGAAAAAAAAACTCAATTTCCGGATTTGCGACGCTCAGATTCTAATTCAGTATGAATATTATTTTATTGTAACTAAATAAAAAAATGTACTTACCGTTAGTAGTAGAATCCATCACTAAAATTTACCAGAACTACTAAAATAACCTCGGGAGATGCAATCGTGTCAGTAGCAAAACTGCAAATAATAGATATTATGCATTTGACCCAATTGTCTTATATACTTACCCTCATTAACGATGTTTTGTATGACTTATATCAAAACAATTATTGTTGGTGTATTACCAACCTTACTTACCCCCACTAATGTTTCTAGGAAATCTTAATGTTGTTTTTGTCCAGCTTATTCTGGACGAAACACTGTCGACCCGGGCTTGACCGACTCCTTACCGGGTGCCCATTGCTCGCCGCCCGCAAGCCCGCGCCTGCGGTGGCCGGGAGTCGGCTGTTGACTCCCGTCCAGGGCGTCTCCTGCGGCGACTAGGGGCGTGAGGGCAGCGGGCACCATCGATCTACACAGTGGTGACACCCTGGCGTTTCCTCCCGCCTTATCCTGAACAGGAACCTCCCATAACAACTGTGTCCGGCGAGGACCTGCGTCAGGCGGAAGGTGAGGGCGCCGTGGCGCCTCTCTAGCCACTCCTCAAAGAGGGGACTTATTGCCGCAATTGTGGCGTGCCCAGCACTGGATTGCGACAATCGCACTCTTCATGTCACCATGAGATCCCGCCGGAGCTCTATCCGCTGTACCGTGATTTCTCGCGGCAGCGGAGTTACGCCCCGGCGTTTTGCCTCCTCTCGCCAATCCCATATGTGGGCGAGGACTTTGGACTCCAGATCCCATGGCGGCAATCCGGCAAGGAGGTTCGCCGCCTTAGCGGAGACCGTGCGGTATCCTCGGACCAGCCAGACAGCCATGACCCTTTGGGACGCGTTCAACCGGCGGGCTGGTCGCCGCCTCAGGGAACTCGCCCATACCGGTACCCCGTAAAGGGCTATGGACCGCACGCAGTCGATGTCGTTTGCCTCACCTTGTTATTTATTAAATAAACTTTTTTCAGGATAAGGTGATATCAAGTACGCCAGTTTATTTTGGATACTTACCGGCACAATAATATCTCATTACCCAATACCCAATTTCAATAGCAAAACATTTGCAATAACGGTATTTGGCTGCAAACGGTTAGGCTGGAAGCCGCCAATGACGACCATTTCAATACAGTGATTCTACCTACACATTCCTCCACCAGTTGTATTCTGTGTGTGTTCCACGCACTACCGCTGTCGGTGACACGGAAGCCCGCTACTGTGCGCATCCATTGTCCCCCCTCCCCCCACTCTCCAATTGGTTACCACTTACCACACTTGTTACGCGAGACGTCTTCAAAGGCACGCCGCGCCATTGTCACCTGTCTATACCGGCCTTAAGTGTGAGGTGTGACGTGGTTTTTGTGGCAATCTAGTTAACGTTGGTTCACTTTACTATTATCTAATTATATGGGAGATGTGCTTTTGAATAAAAAAACGACATGTAGTCAATAGTAAAAGTAAATTAACAGGGGGTTACTTTTGGTTGGCAATCCAATTATTGGGGCGACCATAGATTTAGTATATACTTAGTAGTATAATACATACAAAATGAAATGTACTTAGTAGTATATGCCCTGTCACCTGCACACGTGAGGACCTAATGGCTGCGTCAGCGAAAGCTATCCACGTTGCTGAATTTTGTGCCAAAAAAATGTAAGATAAAAACGATATTTTTGCCATCGACACGCTAAGTAGAAGAAGGAGTATATACTAAATCTATGGGGGCGACCAACCGAATCTCGAAAAATCTAAACTGCTAAAAGACTGAATTTCAAGGTTTTCTTAAATAACCTTTCTTCAGTTTCTTCTTGTGTCAAGTCACTTACTCCTATTGCAGTTTCGACAGGGAAAGATGGATTTAGGGCGAGAAATCAAAAGCAGTGTGTCATTAAACAAATATTTATTTTCAAGACTGTAAGTATCCTAGAGATTCCAACTGAGGAACTGGCGTACTTCCGCTGTTTTTGTACATTATCATCGATTTAGCATATGGCTAAATAATAACAGCCGCACAGGTTGATCGATCAGATTAAGCTCCGCTTGCCGCGGTTGGTCTTTGGATAGGGGACCATCTTTAAATACCGAGACCCCTCCGCGCCTGGGAAAACACGTTAAGCAGTTGGTCCTGGCTGTCATTCGTGGATATTTGACAGTCGTTACGGGTAGTCAGAAGACCGAAAGTCTGACAACCAGTCTTACCAAGGGGTTTCGTATTACGCAGTAACTGGGTTGTGGAGGTAGGCGGTCACTCCATGTAAAATACTGGTATTTAGCTGGATCCGGTTAGACTGGAAGCCTACCCCAACATTTTGGGAAAAGGCTAGGCAGATGATGATCATAGATTTATACCTTTTTACAGACAGAATAATCAACAAGCAAATAGTATTGCACAGTGGTCATAACACCAAAAACATTAATATCAGTCATGTTCAGTAATTTAATAAGAATAACTATCATAATAGTGATATTAAACAACCTTCAAGAGAACACGATAGTTTTCTATAACATGAAATCAAAATTGGTCTTCTAAATGATATTGATTACAAATATTTCTAAAACCACAGTTTCTCAATATGTTATATAACATCAAGTCAATTAGCTTAATTAAATAAAACATTTATAATAACTTTCCATAATATTGTATGTACATTCAAATGTGATTACTATAATTTATTAGCTGCTTAGGTATGTACATCCTTTCTACTAAGTTTTTTAAGCTATAATTAGTTGATGTATAATTCCAAAACAAAGGTTTCATAATTAATACCTACTAGATAAATTTATTTCTATTTCAACTGACAGTCATCTATGAAATTAAAAATGAGCCAAAAAAAAAAAAAAAATTACAACGTTTTAATTTCCATTTTGTAACATAATATTAGCTGTAAATAAGTAACAATGATTGTGCAGTTGCCTTACTAAGACATTATAAATATATAGAGTGGAAAGGACGAGTAAACTGTAACCATGAATTCAGCACTTATCCGTAGTAAACTTTTTACCTTTTTTTTTTTTTTTTTTTTTTTTTTTTTTTTTTTTTTTTTTTTCTCTTTTTTGCCTTTAAGCGTAGAAATTTTCAGTCGTTTTTTAACAAAATCACACACATTAGAGACATTAGAGCAGGGGTTGAAAACCGGTACGAATTTGGGTATTAATTTATTGGTATGAATTTGTTCTTAAAAAGGTTCTCCTTTTCGGTACGGTTCCGGTTCAGGTTCCGGTTTGGTTCTGGTTCCAAATAGTTAAATTCTGGTTCCAATTATTGGCGAGTGGAAGTCTGGATAAGCAACGAATGATGCGAATGATCTACAAAAGCAAATGTGCCCCTCTCCCCTCACAAAAACTCCCACCCGCGCGGCGGCCGCCCGTAGGTACAGTGGAGTCAAAATATTAATATTTCTGCGAAAATATTTCTGCGGTAGCGCAGCTAGTGACAAACCACACCCCTTCCTGGTTTCGCCCAATTAGAGACATTATGCATTTGTGTGACTAAGGGCATTCGGACACGCTTTGAAAAACCGGTAAAATAAAGGTTCTTAAAGGTTCCAATTTAGGTTCCGGTTCCGGTTCGGGTTCTTGTACCCGGAACCACTAAATACCGGTTCGTTACCGGTATTTTAGGAACCTTTTCAATCCCTGCATTAGAGAGAGACTGCCAAACTATTGCGGTTTTTAAAAGAAGAGTGAAAGAACACTATCTGTCCACTTCATCATAGTTGTGTATGTATTTATTATTTTGAGTATGATATAATTATTATCATTCTTGTAATATTTATTTTAGAAGTATTTATGTATGTTTATTTGTATGTATGTTAATATATTCTCGTAATTCTTCCTAATCCCTGCCACCCTGTAGTGTATGTAGTGAAAATTAAGTGTACATTCACATTTAAGAATTCTGAACACACGAAATCTACATCCACCCCAAAAATCACGCTGTTGACGAAACTACGTTTTCGCCAAAGAAATAAGTTGCCTTCTCAAGTATCATTTTGAACCACAAGCTTCACGGCTCGCGAATAATTAGTATTAATTAACCACTTCACATCACAATCATAAGTATCAGAACAGATCATTTTAAGTGCTTCAAGTTTACCACAAATAATCACAAACATAGAAGCGCCGAATCTTGCCTTTTAACAAATGGCACATGCCTCGATAAAAAAAAAAATTGACAATTGAAATTAAAATAAAATAGAAATGAATTGGATATGCAATAGAAATAAATTGGTAATGACATAGAAATAAATTGAAATTAGAAATGATTTGGAAATTAATATCTTTTCAACCTGTTTAACCTGCTCAATTCTATCGATACTTTCGTGATTCCGCGTTCCAAGTTGCCTCTTATCTCCCAGGAAATAATTTCATTAACATATGCGTTAAATAAAATCACAGAGCCTTCTGACATCTGAATCTGAATTTTCTGAATTTATTTCTAATTCAGAAAATTCGCAGAAGAATCTAAACCTGGAAATCCTGGAATTACAGTACCTATTCCAAATAACTTAGGAAAATATAACGGACTACTTTCATAGAGTTTGTCTGTGTAGGAGTAAAATCATAGAGAAAAAAACGGCAGAAATAACAGATTCCACGCTAGAGGGCCGCAAAGCAACTGCTGACGAAACGGCTCTTAAAGTTTTCGTAAATGGCTTTAATAAATAAAATTAGTTTAATTCAAGTAACAAAACTCATATACAAACAGATACATAAAATAATACAGACAGGACAACAAGCACAGACAAAAACGAACACTCACAAGGTAACAATATGTCTGCTGCAGCATTGCTAGATATAAGGGCAATCCAGTCTGTTGGCGATCCTCGCTAAGACGGTGTAAGCTCACACATAGGTGTGATGCTTGGTGTTCGCGTATTCGAAACGCTATCCAATGCGAGAAATTTCGCCAGCCAAGATGAAAAAGTTAGTAATATGAACAACACTGGAAACATATTGTATACAAATTCTAGTTCAACATGCTTTTCAAAAAAACAGTACCACCATTACCGGTACAACCAAAACCTAGTGCATTTTCGCGACATCAAGAAAACAATGTTCAATAAACACTAAAACATTGCAATTATTGTAAAAATAACCCGGACATTTAATAGCTGGATGCCGTAAAAGTGCATATAACAATAACCGAATTTATCAATTACGTTCGTTAACCACGTCTGTTGCAAAAAATCATTTAAATTCAGAAGCGGCCGATATGATCGTCATGCCTTCGGAAGCCACTTGAGCTCATTTCTTCAATGCCCCAGGCTCCAAAATCGAAACCCAAGATGACTCTAGGGATGGGTAGCGGGATCGTCCGAAAGGGTTACCGCTGCCCTGGTACAAAAAGGGCTAAGGAAGGAACACGGGTGGGTTTTAGTCAGTAAGAGTCTGACACTCCCTTCTGCTCCACCCAGAGCGGGAGGAGTCATTTGATGATTTCCCATCCAAAACAAAAAAAAAAAAAAAAAAAAAGATGACTCTAGGGATATATGTAGATACTTTAATTCGACGGCACGGTTGGCGCAGTGGTTAAGCGATTGCCTGCTGCGCTGCGTGTCGCGGGTTCGATTTCCGCACGGAACAAATATTTGTATGGCCTATAAGTAGTTGTTCCGGGTCTGGCTGTTTGTGTATGTGAGTTTAAATGTTTGTACCCACGATGCAGGAGAAATGCTTAGTGTGGGGTAACGTTTTAAAAAAAAAAATTAAGACAATAAGAAGTAGGGCGGCCACAAGAGCCCTCACCGATTTATATAATTATCTCCCAACCTTTAACCGCACCGTCGGGCCTATAAAGAAGAAGGTCACATCCTCCGATGAATCATGGGAGTTAATAATTTATACAGCAAAAACTTTATCAAAACTAAAAATATTACCTTTAACATCAAAGCGAAAATATATCTCTTTACTAATTCTCGAACTAGTTACTTAGAAGCTTAGAAGATCGGCCCCGATTATAGATCGTGAATTTGAACCCAGGCAGGTACTTTACTTTGTGTATTTATTTTCATCACCACTGCTCTCAAAACGGTGAAGGAAAACATCGTGAGGAAACCAACATGCCCTAGAACCAGAAATTGAAGAAATTGTAACATCCACCAATTAGAGTTAACTTCGTGGAGTCAGATATCTAGGTATTATAACTACAGTCGACAACCGTATTTTTTTTTTTAAGTATCTATTATGTTAATTATAATTGTTAACTTTAAAAATAAAAAATTAAAAAATAATACTTTACTTCAGACCTTGATCCATATGATGTTAGTAGTACTTACACACTTATCTACTTTGAAAGTAAACGAAATATTGGATTTTGAAAGTTTAACCAACATTTCAAAAACGGTTTCAATACCTAACGAATGCAAACAAAATCATTGAGGATAGATATATTATTATTGTAACGATTATACATTAACGAAAAATGGTTGTCAATTCTTGTGAGAAATGTAAATAAAACTAAATTAGCTTAGTGACACTCAATTAATAGGTAAGAATAATGTTAAACCTTCTATTTAAAAACAATACCACACTCTCATCACTTTGTGTAAAATAAATTCAGTAAGAGGATTTGAATATCAAAATGATTCCATAACATTCCAAAAAATCGTAACAAACGAACATACAAAGCCACACCACAATAAACGTGTCTCATAAATCATAACCCCAAGTTAATCCCAAATCACACCATTGAATCCTCGTCAAATATCACCACGAAGCTCAAAAAAATAATTTACGACCTCAAAAACTCATAAACAATGTAAAGCAATGTGTCAAAATACTCCAGTATAATACGATCAACGCCTAAGGAAGGTCGAAGTGTTCATAATATCTCAAAGAAACCCACTTTTAAGTCAAACCAACAATAGATGTCACCGGTGGGTCGGGATAAAAAATACTATGAACTTCTGAAGCAGTTAATAGGGACCCTACACAAAAGAACAGCGGTGGTACAACCTTTGAATGAAGTCGACCTACTAATTCATATTTATACGGTGTGTCCACGCTCAAAGGGTTTGCTCTATCGAAATTCTTTTCTTAGGTTTTCGTAATCATGTCACCGCGCAACACTGAATATCACAACGATGGTATGACGAAAGGTAATATTATATTTAATTATAAGAATTGATAATAGTAAACTAGTCCTCCGGACCGTATTTTGGCCATGGCGGCCAATCCCAATGGAGACTAGGCTTCGGCGCGGGAAACACAGGTGAACTCTCTCTGCCCTCACTCTTATAGTCCGATGGGACGGCAATCCGACACGACCAGAAAGAGATCAGGCGCAAGACCAACGCAACGTCAATTTCCAAACTCCGGACTGTTACTTAGAAATTCCTAATGGAAAACCCATTAACACTTTGCCCGACCTGGGAATCGAACCCAGGGGGTTTACTACGAAGTAGTATCGGCCGAATGCTCGGCCGTTTCCTGCTACGAAGTTACTGTTTGGTTCGGTCGGTTCCGATCCTACACTCCTACACTCTTTCGAATATTGACTATGGTCCCGACCCAACTGAGCCGATAACGTTTTTTCGCATTTTTCAATAATATTCGGTTCGAACATTCGCACTTTGCACTTCGGAGTAGGCCCCCAGGACCGCCACGTTCCAGGACTCAGCAGTCGCGTTTGCGACCACGAGACCAACGTGGCAGTCGTAAGAATTGATACTCTGTGTACGCGTATAAAAAGATTCACTATCTAAATGCTTCATTAAGTTTAATCACGCATCACCTACGCGAGCGTCTTCTACAAATCCATGAGTCATTTAAAAAAGAAATACACTTAGCCATTCATTATCATCAACAAATGATGTTTTCATTGCTTTACAAGTTTTGTGATCATCAATAAAGTTTTTTGTCCTGTCAAAATATCTCGCCGCTAAATAGGTTCGTGCAATTGGCTCTTGTGGCCAAACAAAATCATGCGCAGACGCTTGTGGAGAGGTGTAACAAAAGCTCAATCATATTTACATTTAGTCATTGACTATTAATCAACACAAGTTATGCTGCACTTCAATAGGAACCTCGAGACAATCAGTGATAAACTGATAAAGAAATGGTTCTAATGTAAATAAATGGTCATCGATATGTTAGTGTCTGCACTGCCCGTAGTTAGTGTGGAGTAGGCTTTTGAAAATACTATTTTGAAGCTACTAATAAAATAATAACTTATAAGCTTTTTCAGAAAATCAAAAGGCACGATACTCGTATTCTGAAAACTAATTTAATTATTTTGAACGAAATGCTAGCTGCACTGCACTTAATTAAACTAAACTTCAATTTCAATGAAAACTAAAGTTGAAATTAATAAACTGATCCAGCAACCTTAACTTTAGATTCGTTACTAAAGACAAAATTAAGGTGTATATAGGGCTCGCTGACCTTGTGCATGTGGGCGGAGCTAAACGCTCTACCCCCGAATACGTAAAACGCGCGCGGTGGCGCGCTGCACTAAAACGACGATCAAAGAATATGCGGAGAGGCAGACATGCCGCACGCAGGTCGCCATTTTTGCCTACGATTCCAGAAGGGAATGGCGGAGGCAAGGCTGATATATTTTGTATAGATTGATACTTATGTTACGTGTATTTTATGTTTTTACTGGACATTATTTATTAGAATTTTTTCATTTTTTTGATTTTGTTTAAAATCATACGTGAGAACGAACTTAGTTCCCGACGGGGGTAAAACTTTAAAAATGATATCGAGTGTTTTCTTAGGAATGGAATAACATTTTATTTGTATAGACTGCAGGTCTTCTTAGGAGGACTTACATAAAAATGAGATTTTATAAAAATGAGAACCTATTTCATCAATTTGAATTATTATAAATCAGTAATAAACCTACCTAACTAGCACTGTACCTAAATGGCATTTTTAGGATTCCGTAGCCAATCGGATGATGTTATAATCAACTTTCTTCCTGTCATTGTTATTTACATAGCAGGTAGTGGTACCTATTCTAATTTGTGACCGGTAGGTGCCACAACTAAAATATGCAAAATAATTATTTTTTCAAAAAAAAAAATAACCGACTTCCATAAAAAAACTACAAAATGAAAAATAACTTTATTTCGGAAGTCTGTAGCAAAAAACGTAAATTCAAAACCAAAGACATCGACTTCCGAAATAAAGTCATTTTTCACTTTGAAGTGTTTTTTTTAAGTGTTTTTCATGTAAAAAGATTTTTTTTACTATTAATCGTACGTCAAAAGTAACAGTTGAACTACGAAAACTGTTACCACTGTTATAGTATAGTAAAGTAACAGTATCATGTCTCGTTAGTGCCCTTGAAATAATCACCTACGGCCGCTCAGTAGATACACCTTCCGCGTTCGTGCGTAACAGCCGCGCGCGAATACTCAGAGTATATCAGTCAGTGGCGTGTATTGCATAAAGGCATATAAGCAGTGCCTACCCCGATAAATCACCATAGGCCTGTTAGTTACATTTTAGTGTGTGTGCCCAACTATGAAACTCACAAAATTATCATACCTAACAAAAAACAAAATCTTCGTACAAATACGCGCGGCAGTAGGCAGTCGCAAGACGGCCTACTCGGCTCCCGGACTATTCGATTTTTATTTTGACCTCACTATCGGCTTTATCACCCTCGAAAAGTATGAAAACGACACCCATGATGAAATATTTGAAATTTTTTGCAGCCGCTATTTTGGATTTTTATTTTGACCTCACTATCGGCTTTATCACCCTCGAAAAGTATGAAAACGACACCCATGATGAAATATTTGAAATTTTTTGCAGCCGCCATTTTGGATTTTTATTTTGACCTCACTATCGGCTTTATCACCCTCGAAATGTATGAAAACGATACCCATGATGAAATATTTGAGAACTTTTGCAGCCGCCATTTTGGATTTTTATTTTGACCTCACTATCGGCTTTATCACCCTCGAAAAGTATGAAAACGATACCCATGATGAAATATTTGAGAACTTTTGCAGCCGCCATTTTGGATTTTTATTTTGACCTCACTATCGGCTTTATCACCCTCGAAAAGTATGAAAACGACACCCATGATGAAATATTTGAAAAATTTTGCAGCCGCCATTTTGGATTTTTTTTTTTGACCTCACTATCGGCTTTATCACCCTCGAAATGTATGAAAACGACACCCATGATGAAATATTTGAAAAATTTTGCAGCCGCCATTTTGGATTTTTGTTTGACCTCACTATCGGCTTTATCACCCTCGAAAAATATGAAAACGACACCCATGATGAAAAACTTGAAAATTTTCGCAGCCGCCATCTTGGACTTTTATTTTGATCAAATTCAATATTTTCTCATTTTAATATTAGTTAGATAAGCCTTACTACTTGTATACTATCGTAAGCGTCCTGATGCGCACAATAGAAATGGGCCATCTGCAGCGAGCTAGTCAATAAACGCACACTGATACAATTCGTTCGTAAATATTTGCACTGACACAGGCAAACGCGCGTAGTCAGTCGATAGCCGGAGCGGAGCAGCGAGCGACACAGCCCTCCCGTCTCAGTGCTAACGCACGACTGCCGCCCGCGCCCGCGCAGAGCACCTCTGAAGCCCAATCTCAAGGTGGGGAAATTTTCTTTGCAAATGTTGATTGATTTACATAAGCTGTTTCATTTCTATAGTACCTCTAACCATCAATTTTTCAGTGTAAAAATATTTGCAAACATCAAAGCCGTTTAGAAGTAATATGGAATATTAGGAAAAAATAGCGTTTTGCTAAAAAATTTTTTAAGGGAAAAGTATTAGCCATACGAAAAAATCCTGTTACAGAAATGTTGTACATGAACCTATACCAACAATATATTTTTTTCAGATCTTCTAATCAAGCCGTTAATGAGAAATATTCTTCATAAAGTGACCGTGTTACGGTACTAAACGAGAGTAAGGCCCTTAATAAGATTTCTACGTATCATCATTTTCTTTAGCAATAAAACAGCGAAGTGTTACAAAAGTTTCTTCCACATTATCTCCATCATAATGTGCCCGTAGATGAGCGCGCGCGCAATAACAAGTGAAGCTAACAAGCGGTCGATACAAACCGTCTCACTGACGCTAATCCTAAATTATAACACCTAACTAATCACTCGCACTTTACTATACTCTAACTTTATCTGCGAGGCACTAACAAGATCTATTTCATATTGATTTGTTAACTGCCAGTGATATTTGTTAGTCTATTTTGAGAATCTTAAGTTGTAAGAGGCGTAAATACTCGACAAGTATTTATTTTGTTTTTTTTTTTTTTTTAATAAAAATAAATAAATAAATGTTTTTCGTTATATTTGAACAACGTCATGAGGGGTTAAGTCATAACAGCCGCAAAGCAGGTCACGGCTGCCATTTGTGGATCTTATGCAGTGGTTACGGGTCGTCAGAAGCCCGAAAGTCTGACAACCAGTCTTACCAAGGGGTATCGTATTACCCAGTAACTGGTTTGTAGAGGTCAGATAGGCAGTAGGTCCTTGTAAAATACTGATATTCAGTGGCATCCGGTTAGATTAGAAGCCGACCTCAACATAGTTGGGAAAACACTAGGCAGATGATGATTTGAACCATATCATAGCCAGCTTTTCATCTTATGCTAGGAATTACATTTTGGGCTTCAACAACTCAGAATAATTAGTAATTGAGACCTTCATAGCCGTTCACAACCATTCGACAGACTTCCGAAACGAAAATGACACATTTTCGGTTATCTTATTTCAAATCAAATCAAGTCGTCGTAGCGGTCGTCTATTTGATTTAAACATAGGGTTAAACTGTCAAAAATGTTGGGTTTCGGATTTGTGAACAGCGTTTAGAGGACTCGTTCGATAACATTATTTGATGTTCGATTCGGCACGGAAGCATATCGAATGTTTGTGCATATCCATGCTTATTCCCACATTCGCTTAGAGTTCTCACTATTAGATACACGAGAACATTAAGCCTAAGCTGAGAAACATGATAATAACGAAGAAAAATATCAAAAGCGGCAATGAAAGCCAACGACACGAGCGAGGAATTAAGTTTGACAGTAAATAGAGGTGTAATTCAGCGATGTTCGTGCGCACGAGTTGCGGTATCGACAGGATAATAGAGGTGATCGCGACCGGCCCCACCGCCGCCATCTAGTGCCGATCGCTTCACAACTTTATTAATCGTATCGATTACCGATAACACGGCACTAAGTGTTGTTGTCGACACCTTCGGTTACATCGACATGTGGCTTACCTTTTTTGCATAAAAATACGAAACAATGAAACGCCTCATCTCCGTCTTCTATAACTCTCGAATGTTATCAATCAATCAATCTAATTACACATTAATGACCATCAAATTGGTGAACATGCGTGACGAAATACCTATCTACCAATCAGTACCTATCGAATAGGCTAGAGATAATCAACCTGCAGGAAAGTCAAACAGGTTCGTATCCCTGAAAACTTAGTTGCTATTAACGTACTATATACAGACTACTAGCACAACACTGTACGACACACAAGTATAATTTAATTCGAGCTTCATAAGCTCTATTAATACACGCAAGTATTATTTCCATCACAATCACGCATGGCCTCAATTTTTTCGCCGATTACATTACTTGGTCACTTCCATGCATCGCTCGAGAGTATAAATTGACAGCTTACTGATGGCCTGCTGATTACTGTCCTAGTTTTTGCTGACCATACCTTTTAGAGGTGACAACTGAACCTCAATTTGACTCGTGGGTTGCCTGCCGCTTTGTTTTTTTTTTTGCGAAGTTATGCTGAGTAATTTTAAGTTAATTTTATAGGTTGTGTAGGTTTGTTCGTGAAAGACCACCCGCTCTTTCCCTTGTAACATATCGACTATTGACTTTGCCATAAACTGAAGGCCAATTATCGTAATTTAAAACGTTCAAAATCTAGTCGGAGTCTCATCTCGGCGACAAACAAATGTCAAAAACTTGTCAAAATGTAGGGACATTAAGAGTATTTTTTGACAGATTGAGACTGAAATCAGACTGTGAACGTTCTTAAAATTACAAGAATTTTCCCTCTGGTTTGAAATGAAAGATCTTGGCAGATTTGTTGTAGACTCAAAGTGACTGTACTATAGCCAAAACTACCGTCATATGTATAGATTCCCACTTGCCAAGATGATTTCTATACAAGCTATTTCACCTGAACTATCAATACTACCTGCAAGTCTATTTTGTAAGAATCTCACCGTGAAAACATAGCCGAAGGGAAATTGATTGAAGTGAGCGGTCATTCCACCTAATGCTCGAAATTGGCACTATTAACGGCTCACTTCACCTAAGTTTTTACGGTGATATTTTTACAGAATAGTGCCACTGTACACAGGTGTGTAATTGTTAAGTACTTTATTTAAGAATCTAAATCTTATCGAGCTAAATTGTCGACTACAGCCAACACTAAAGGCTGTGTTGAAGGCTCACTCATCGAGTTCAAAAGCCAAGCGGTGATCTGTTACCGCGCCCGTAATGCTGGGGTTACCCAACCATTGCTACAATTTCTAAGCGAGTAATACACCTAGCTTAGATGTAGCCTAGTCAAACACTACGTGAACTTCTTATCTGGGTTAAATATTGGAGGCTGGACATTGAGATATTATGTAAAAGGTGTGGTTGTTTAAGTAATTATCGATGCACTACAAAGGTTATGGAATGTGTATTATGATCCTTTTAGATAATATGCTCAATATTTCATATTGTTTTTTTGTCTATTCATCAACTTTATTTACGAGGTTGCTCCCATTATGTCCCGGCATGACCTAGAGCCAAAAATTCGAAGACATGTGACATCTACTAACCCGTACCGGGCACGCGTAGTGGATTACCCGTGACGGTGACTCACTCTCACCGAAAGGAGGCCTGTGTCCCAGCAGTGGGAACATTTTAGGCTGATTATGCTTATGTTAATGTACCAACAACGACTGCAGCGCAGCCCCCTCTTTAGGTGTTCCAAACCAAGAGCAATCTCTATCCCCATTCGCGTAGTAGTTGTTGTATTTGTGACAACGCCTGTAACTTGCAAAAAGTATAGCTAATAGGAACTGCATGGCACCTTGATAATCCTTATTATTAGGTTCAAAATGTTCAGAGGATAATAAACCACAATGAGAGCGCGTTAGGGCTGCCGCGGGTGATAAACTCGCCGCCAAAGAGCCACTAATAAGTGCCTGTAGGACAAAATAACAAACACATTAGACACCATCAGGTGGACTTCACGGCTATGGGCCCTTCGAATTGAGTGGAATAAAGAAGTGGTAGACGTACCAAGTCATGTTTCATGAAATCAAATTATTTATAAACATATCAACTGGAGGAGCATCAAATTAATGTTGAATACTTTGACTTCAAATATATTATATTTACATCGGACATCAGAGGAATCTGTAAGTGGCTCGCTAACATTGCACGCATTGACGGACGGCACTGGTCTGTCATTATAAAAGAGTCATGTTTTCTTCCACTGCTCGGCAAATCTGTCCCCTTTTAAGTACTTACTTTCCAAACTAACTAATTCAATTTAGTACATAAATAACAAGTACTATCTAATTAAATAATAAAAATAACAAAAAAATCTAAATCCTGTCCTTAACTTACTAAAACTTTTCACAAACTAAAATATAGCATCGAAAAAATCATCCGCATCGCTGTCGACTGGTAATGAACCCAAAAGATTATCGGCATTGCCACGTTGTATGGCACTGCTTAGCCTCTGGCCACGGTAAAAGCCGGGCCTTAGGTCAAGGGAAGTGTCAACCAGCCGTTTCGAGATTTTCTTAAAGAGACCATGAGCATTCGTACACCCCGCGGCCCGAGGGTTTCAACCCCAAACGGCTCGAAAATGTATTAGTACATAGTTAACAGTCTACATTTAGGTCTTAATGGTTATCTGGAGAAAAACTAAGATGCTGAAAACCCTGTTCCAATTTAGTAGATTTCTAGGTCTATACAAGAAAACGCAAAACCCCTAATCGCCAGCTCGCGGCTAGCGTTTCATTCGAGCGATGATTTCGCACCCATCCAGCCTCGCCTGCTAATCCATTATCTAAACAAAACCTTATGCACATGCTAATAAAGAACAGAATCTCTCAAACAATGGTAATTAATTACCGATCCCACATTCAAGCAAAATTCAACTTTGGCTCGCAAGTTTTAGAAGACAATTTTGATTGGAGTAGCAGGATCCTAGTTTATATCCTGTGGGTGAGTATTATCCCGAGATCAATCAAAATCGCGCGCGAAATGTTCTTTTGTTGGTCTGAAGCTTACAAATCGCACTCTTTACTGTAATTCGTTTGACCGTAATGACTTGCACCTTGACGCTGACTTTTGTTCTTCACAAAATGACTGATAAGCACTTGATTTAGAAAACAAAACAACTGTTGCGATACATGTTGCTCGAGACGAGTTGGCTAGTGAAGAATTCTTGCAAGTATATTTCTATGTTTAAAAAAATTGCAAGGTTTAAAGAACAGTCATTGGAAGCTTCAACTGTTTATGTAATCTTGGTCTTCTTTTTCACCTTTATACTAAATTCAAAGCGATGCTATCAATTGCAAATTCAGTTTAATTTAAACACTCGTAGGACATTGTAAAGGCCGCAGAAATCCGCTGGATGCGGGAAGCACAGAACCAGTCGAAGTGGCGGTGCTTGGGAGACCTAAGTCCAACAGTGGACTTCTTTCGGCTTAAATTCTGATGATTGTGACTCGTTATTCACTTGCTTGAATCACCTTTTAAACATATACACATCTTTTCCTCCTGATAATTGCATCAACAACCAGTAACATACAGGTGTCTGTACTAAAAAACCAAGCTACCAATCCCTTAACTTAAAACTCGCGTAGGTTCAAAGCAAATTGTTGTGCCTCAGACGCGAATGCTTTATTCGATCCAGCTACTTATCCTCCCATTTGCATATCGATCATTTATCACAACCTCCACGAGAATTGAATGATGTATATAATCCTTAATAAGGCGGTATTACGCCAATAAGCGTATATAAGTGAAATTAAGTGAATTGCCCGGTTAGTGCGAGCAACGCGATTTAATGTGACTTCGCCTCTAGTTATCATGTATCAAACATTGTGTCTGACGGCCTTAACCACCGCTTACCTTTTAATAACGAGTCGTTAGAGGACTGCACAGAGTAGTTTATGTACAGAGGCAACGCGATAACTGTCAGGTTTGCATATATCTGCGTAAATTTGGAGTTTATTGCAGTTAATAATATTTACAGTATTGTTATGTGCTGGACTGTGTCTGGAACTATGATCGATTTTTGTGTTTGATGATATTATCATCCATTGCTAACCACTTATTATGATTAACACGACAGGTCCTTAAAGACACTGAATCTACATCAAGAGCTGATTGCCAAAAAATATAATAACTATCCCTAAAAAAACTGAAAAATAATCGTGTATATAATAGAATATGCGCACAAAAATCTAAAAGCGGTTCCTAACATTTTGATAACGATTAGATACATATTTGGGTCTCTATCGAAACCTCTACCAAAAAACTCTCCGTAACATGCATCAAGTCGACGTTTAAACAAGACGTTTAACCGCAGTTTGATCTGTTTCACAAAGCGCTCTACCGAACCCCCAGCGACGTTGCTCCTCCATAATGATTGATGGCTCCCGAATCCCGCGCCGGCGGCGATCCCGGGATTTATGCGCGCGACTCCCAGCTCCGACGTTTGCATCCGCTGTGCGGGACGAGGCCGCGTGGCACATCACTATGCGACACGTACGACGTACGTACATCACTACGTACTCAGATTAGTGAACGAGGAAGATGAGATTAATATGAGAGAATGTATGAAGATTGGTAATGGTCGATCGTTCATTTTTGGGGACTAGGAGACTAGTACGTTGTGAGAAATATTTTTGCTGTAGCTTTTCTGGAGCTGGTAACTTGATGTTTTTTCTATTTTCTTAGCATGACATGCATTTGCCAAATAGCCAAAATGTTAATTAAACCATCAATATCTCATAGGATAACTAAGTAGGTATTTAAGAATTTAAAACCGAAAATGGTACCTCGAGCTTTTGAATCCGGTGATACAGACATTATGAACATATATCTACGTCTACCTTAATAATTTTGCTTTCGTCAATTTACTCCATACCCTTTTTTAACCAAACACTGGCCACCAATTAAATCCATCAATGTGCTAATACGTACCCGTCCACATGTTAACTAAAACAAGGATATCCTTCCAATAAATCACACATTCAGTAATAAATTCCTCGCCCATACATTACAGTGATAATCTAAGCCTTCGCAAGTGCAGTTATTACGATAAGATTTATTGCATCCACGGCGATTATATCCCAAAAACTGTGATATTTGAACCCTTTTGTTTAACAGCCGCCAGCCAAACAATGAACAGGTGAACCAGTCACCGGCGGAACACATCGCGGTACAAATCAACCTTTCTTTACACTTTTTGTGGGGTTTTTTTGCTGACCATAGGTAAATGGTGTCCAGATAAAGGTCGAACTAACACCAGCAGTAATTAGAGACGATTAATAATCGGTTATCTTGATCACGGACCCGAATACCATAATAATTGAACGTATTCTGTTAGAAATTATTACGAATTCCGACTTTCTTCTGTGATTGTACCTATAAATTAAATACATACTAATTTTCGGCAATTTGATGTACCGCCTACGTATAATAATAATCGAATAAAACCGTGCGATCAATCATTTGCTCACAGTGAGGTGCATTTTGAAGTAACGTGTCAATTCATAAACGATAACATTGCGTTATTCCGACGCACACAACGCTACAGAGATCGGAATCGTCGATATGACTTCTATGTTCGAAATCAATTTGTTGGAATAAAGGCATGGTTCATGTCATAAGTGGCTTTTATCTACGATCGAGTTGTGTCGGCGGCGTTTCGCGCATGCGCCGTGAAGGAGCGCGGGAATGCGACGTCCGCGCCGCAGCTTCTCCGAACTGCATCGCTGACCATACCTTTATTATATCGCCTTAACATTTCGAGAGATGTGCTCCATAATGTAATGCAAAACGTGTCATTATCGATTCAATTTAATTAAATAAATTATAATAACTTTCCGCATCTCTACAAACTGTTGCTGGATCGGTTGATTTCATACGGTCGACACAATCGATTATGAGATTTCGTATTTCGATTGAAAGAAAGTTTATATTCAAAAGACCTTAAAATAAAATATTACATACATTAAAAATGTCGACAGTCGATGACTTTGTATAAAGAAACGTATGGACATCGATATTCGGCGTGGTAAACATTGTTCGTTCTGAAGGCAGAGTGACGGGACGGTGGCGGCCCCTTGCGGCGCTCAATTGATGCATCGCTTGCTCACCCACTGATTCAGGTTTGTAGCAATAATGTAGCTCTTAATACGTGCCTGCGACATGATTTAACTTATATCAGGTTTTTTTTCTCCTACTATTCAATTCATCGTGAACGGAGAAACCGAATATTTATGTGGGTATAATATTTGATATGCAACAAAAACAGACTGTATTTTAATAATAAATGAGAGTAACCCAATTGTGACTATGGGAAATATCATAAATGTTGCAGAGATATGCATAAAGGATGTTGCTACAGACTTTTAGAGGCGCGGTGAGATAAAGTAAGACAATAATGACAATCTACTGTGTATTTTTTGTTGTTTTTGCTGTTATCACTTTACAAAGACATCTAGAACCGACACCATTCAGCTAGCTGTCTTCTTCACACTTGAAGAAGACAAAGAAGACAGTTAGATTGAAGCAGAGATCCTGATTTTTCAAGCAACTTTTACCATCATCATCAATCTACAGCAGTCCACTAGGGGAAGGTCGGGCAAAGTGGCCACCCTAAGATTTGAATGACTACCAATTAGATATAATATTAACATGTTTTATGTTACTTTATCAGTTTGTTCTCATAAACTAATGTAGTTTTGACATCAGATTGTTATTTTCACTTATAAACAGTTATTCAACAATATTTTTAACTTTAAGTCAAAATGGGAAATTGACCACTTTACCTTCCCAAGTTGGGTAATGTGGCCTACATAAATCCACGAAGCGGGTAAAGTGGCACAGTCTCAATAAAATATATATTTTGTTATATTAATTAAAGTTTTATTTAAATTGAACACATGAAATAATTAAATATGATAAAGGAACTCAAAGTTTCTTAATTATTCATTATTTTTTATTGATAAGTAATTAATCATCCACACAAATTAATCTTAAGCACAAAATTCGCAAAGAAAGTCATTATCTTCGTCATCACAGCCCGAGCAGGGTTCATGGGCCCATCGTTTACAAATAGAACACTGTATCCAGCCATCATCATGTTTTGACTTAGACCAAACTTCCCCGCAGTAAAAACAATCAGGGTCATCATCCATATCATCATCAGTTTTAGTGCATTTCTTAATTTTAGTTTTAGATTTTTTTGCACTTTTCTTTGGAACAATAGTAAGTTTAGAAACTCTCTTTGGTGCCTTCTTTTGTTCTTGTAGTGTTTTTTCTTCTTGTAATTCTTGTTTATATGGACTGCTAGTTAAAATTGCTGTACGACCCCTCTTTCTGTTTATTTTTTTTGTTTTAGGTAATGCCTTGGGAATCGGAAACAAGTCTCTAGGCGTTACTGCGAATGATGTGCTTGGTTGTGGATCTAACATTGGCGACGATATTGTGTTTGGTTGTGCATTTAACATTGGCGACATTATTGTGCTTGGTTGTGCATCTAACATTGGCGACATTATTGTGCTTGGTGGTGAATATAACATTGGCGACGTTATTGTGCTTGGTTGTGGATCAACCATTGGCGACATTAATGTGCCTGCTTGCGAATCCAACAATGGTGGTGTCATTGCTAGTATTTCCTCCAGGGCATCCTGTAGAACTGATGGAGACTCTTCTCTTTCAGGTGTCTCATTCTCTTTGTTGGCCTCATTTTGTTGTGTTACTGGTTCAGCATGTGCCACATCTGTTGTATCTGCAGCCAAAAAGTCATGGTCTTTGAAGACGTGGCGGTCTATTGGCTCTATTCCACATTTTCGAAAACCATTGACTGCAATAGACTGTTGGGCTGCCTCACTGTAGGCTTCGCCAAAGAGTTTGCTGAATTGGAATACAGTTATTGCTCTTCCTGGGTTATTGCGAAGATACTTCTCAACTGCACGGATGTAATATTTATTCACAGGCCCCATGAAAGACACATCCAGTGGTTGAAGCCTGTGACTGCAGTGTGGCGGCAAACATAAGACTGTGGTGTGATTTATTCTTGCCAATTCAATAAAATCCAAATTTTTGGTGTGTGTATTATGTCCATCAAGAATCAGGAGAGCTGGATCATCTTCAGTCGGCTTGGCGAATTTGAGGAAATGTTTAAACCAATCTGTAAAAATGTCCAATTGCATCCACCCTGACGAATGACAAGCAAATCCTGTGCCTGGTGGTGCCCCATCTTGAAGTTCCACCTTCATTCTTTTTCGGGGAAAAATAATAAACGGGGGAATAAAGTTTCCACCAGCCGCCATACAAATTACAACGGTGCTTAATACACCCCGCTCTGCTGAGGTGATAGCACCCACCTGCTTCTTACCCTTTTGCGCTAATATTTTAGAGCTTTTGCTCTGCACTGTCGTAAAACCAGACTCATCCACATTAAAAATACGATGAGATGGGTAGTTTGTTTTAGACCTTACCTCTTCCAGTAGGTCAAAAAATTTCATGACACTTACTTTATTAAAGCCCTGTGCTCGAGCAAGAGAGGTTGCTTCTGGGCTTCTTAATGTCAGTTCCGGATGACGTTTTCTAAAAGCAGAAATCCATGCTTTTCCAGCCATTTGAGTATCTTTATTAAACTTGTGTTCTATATTATTGCGTTCAGCCAACTGATAGGCCAGTCTCCGTACATCCTGTAAAGTTAATCCGTAAAATCGCTTTTCCATTTCTAAAATGTGATGCACCAATTCTTCTTCTTGCTCCATACTAAAAGTTGGGCGGCAAGACCCCAATATTTTTTTATTTTCAATAGCTTCTTTGTTTATTCCTTTTACACGTCTTTTGAGCGTCGATCGAGGAACTTTGAATTCTTTGCTAGCCTTGAGGAAGCCCATTTCTTCGTTTCGCACAGCTCTTATAGCTTTTTCCATCGCATCCGGATCCCATGTCTGTTGCTGCGACGTCCGTTTGTACGTACTTGGCATATTATTACCTAAAACAATACTAAACATTATTTATATTTACCGGAAAAAAATGCACAACGACGGGTAAAGTGGCCTACTAGGTCACTTTACCTACCCACTGGATAGGTCACTTTACCCGAAACGGAACGCGATGAAAAAAAAAACGACTCCAATGTCAAATGAGGTTATATTATCCTCCTTTGCCGTGAAATAAACACTTCATTACAGCGACTAAACCGGTAAAATATGACATCGTTTATAACTTATGTTAAACACAGTAATAAATTACAATGTTTAAACCACTCACCTTAGATCAGAGACCACAAAAATCACTTTTTTTGGAATAAAACCTTTCCGCGTGAACTAAGCGTGTCCGTGTATACTGGAGCAATATGGCGTCGGGCATTGAATTATTTCCACACGCCGTTGACAGATGGCGCTTGTAGGTTGATCCTTAAAAACGAGGTGTCTACTTTACCCGCCTGGGCCACTTTAACGAACCTTCCCCTACTGGAGACATAGGTCTCCCCAATAGCACACCATACAACTGGATTCTCGGCTACTCTCATTCAGGAACTTTTGCGAAGTAGAAGTATAGCATGGACTGCGATACCCGAATAGTATAAGGCTTCCAATTACTCTAGATTAATACTCATAAAACAGCATGTGGTAACGAAAACTTGTAAACCAGTTCACTGCTATGACTGCTACATTATAAAAGTCTCCAAAAACAGTTAATGAGACCTCATTATAGGTTAAAAGGCGACAACTTTACTGCCGTTATAAATGAACAAGTTAATTTATAGATGTTTTGTCTCCTGACCAGTGTTAGATAAACCCCTTGCGCTTGTCAAGATCTGTTTATTGATACAATAAAACACCCTAGAAATAATTAGGAATAAAATAACACCCAAAACTTCTTAAATTAATTCGTTAGCCATAAAACGTATGAAGGTATTTTTCCGGGCTATTAAGCAGGCAAGCCATGTGCCAAAATGCTTTGAATGGCGGAGCATAATTTGGTAAAAGTTTTTAGTAACAGCCACGCGACACCGTTTAAAAGGCATGCGGTTTTATTGTGGTTTCCGAAACTTCGTAAAAAGATACCTTACGCTTTTCACCCTTTTGATGTCAACTTTGCAAATCTATTAGGGCTTTGTTTCATTGTCACCTGTTCCTTTCGATGTGTCGTTTGTCATGTGCTTTGAAATTTAAAACAAAGGTTAAAACAGCCTGCAAGCTGTGCTTTTTAATCAGAACCAATTTTTAAAGGATTCTAGTGAGGCTATGATTTTGCAGCAGGTAATGAACGAAATATGTAACGTTGGCCAGGTTATCAGGCTCCATTAAAAGTCCACTTCGTGAATGTTCACCGTTGTATTCGACACGCGATCCGCGCTTCACGGAAACCTCAGGTAGGCAGGCGCCGCCAACGCAAATGCTAAACTTTGCGCTCGATGCATAAACAAAGAAACTCGCTACAACAAATCACAACGTAAGAATAACCATGTCGAACTACAATATCGAGTTTTTGTTTCTCGCTCAGCGTTTTAACTTGCGCTGAATTAAATAAATTGTTACGTGCGATTACACACACGTATTTGCTTCAAAGGAATTTGGATGCCTTAAGACAGAGCTATGAGTTTTTTCTGTGGCCGCGGCGGCGGTAGGTAAGCCAGCGAACCATCGGTAGCTGACTCCGACCGATATTTCATGCGCAAGTTAGTTCAAACAAATCGTACGGTGTCCCATCGCATCACGTCATTATTTTTACGTCAGCGGTCACGATCGAGATGAATAAACTCGTTACAGCCAACCATGGACAATGTATTGTTTGGCCAATCATGTTTTTTGTCCCACCTCCGTGTGGCAATAACACATGATGCGTTTAACCATTCAGTAAAAAACTAATTTGTAGATTCAATTTTTTGTGAAACCTCCATTCTTTTTGTATAGTAACAACATGATTAAATAATACAATACATTGCATAATCGTTTTAATATAATTACTAAGTATTAAGGAGTACACCGTGGCTTCCGACGATTAAAACAATTTCGTTCGAGTTTCGCTTTATTTATTCTTTTTGTAAGAGGCCAACACGATATCACGTTTCCATAAAATCACCGAAGCGACTATTATTGTGTGTTCGTTCTTTGTTTCAAGTCCACACCATGCCCTCATTTGATATTAAACTTTAGGTTTGAATCAATAAAGGCTTGTTTGTTTTGTTCAAGGTTAAGGTTAGATCATTTTGACTCGCCTGCTCGGAGATGCCCAGTAGCCTAGGTAACTCGATAAGGTGGATATCGCTCTGCCTCCGCTCAAGTATTTCGTACGATTAAGATGAAATTGCTTTTGTTTTAGTTATTTTCAATTTTTGGGCATGTATGTAGATGTTCATATTGTACGATGAACTTTTGAAATAAATTTGTTACTTTTTTTGTTTATTTCGGGTTCAGCTGATGAGCAGTGACATGACAAGAAACCCTTTCTAAAAGTTGTTCGGATAATATCGGCAAAATATTTTATTGAAACAGTGAAACGATTTGGCTACCACACGGGCCCAGTGCGGTTTGGTTGAAATAAAATTAAAAGCTCTCTGATGTTTTGTACCTATACTATGAGAAAATGTTGGTCAACAGCAACACAAAGTTTTCAAACAGACACCAGCTCAAACTCTGAACACGCATTTTCTCTATTGTCCTCACCCTGAAAAATTGCAAACACATAAATCGAATCACACAATAGAAATGTACACATAGCGCGTCCAACAATACAACCATGGCGTCTCCACAACAGCTAAGTGTTTACTTTTCTCGGTGCTTTGCTACTGAATTCCCAATTCTCATTGAAGCATATATCATACGTGTCGACCATAATTATTATGGATGTGTTGAAACAAGAAAATAGACCATCTGGCAATTTGTAACGGTCTGCCAGAAAAAAAGGCAAACCTTTTTCCGTTGAATTCAGTAGCTTTTACGCCTCACTGAGTTTGTTGTTGACTGTTGTTATCTAATGTACCTGTTGGTTGAAATTTTGTTTACACGTTGTTGTAACACTTATCGGTGGAGCATTTCATATAATTATGTTAGTGTGAAATACATTCTAGTTATTCCTGTGCCTTTATGTTTTTTTTTACGTTTCTTGCACGTAAGTTTTGCTCTACGTGCAATAATCGTTCATCGTCAATTGAAAGTAATGGGAAACAAGTCTTTCAAAGGTTTCTTAATCAAGAGAATTGCTTACAAACATTTAACCTTTAACCTGCCAGCTTACATATTATGTAAATATTTTGTTTGAAAATAAAATTATTTCTTTTAATTAACTGTCGGGTGAACGGCTTGTTCTTTTAAAACCTGCTTAGTAGATACTTACTGAACAATAATTCCGCTTTGCATACAGATTCATTCAATTTTCTATATCAGTTCTTATACCTGTGGACTTGAGTAGAAAATGCTTAGAGCAAAAAAATGTATAGAAAATCATGCAGACACATTAATCCACCAAACCTTTACACCTGGCAGACATTATTTGAAAAATCCAGTTTGTCTGTAAAGAATTGACGCTAAATCCAATGGGAGATAAAACTAAAACACAGCAGTAGCAATTACCCGTGAACAATACAACCCAATCCGAACAATCAAAACGATTAAACGTTTTTGATATACTCCCAATCTTAATCATAAAAAAGCATAGAGCAACTTTAAAAATAGTCTCTGGTCCCACCTACGGCGTTCGTATGTTCCCACTGCACGTCACTCGTCCACGTAACCAAATACAGGATGATATTATAGGACGCTTTATCGGAGCATTTATTTTAATTCGATCTGTCAGAGATGAGACAAAAAATGCTCGGCTCGGGCAGGCATCGCTACTGGGCGCGCCGGCGACTCGTAACGTGATCACGGCATACGAATTCCAACTGTTTTGATTGTGAGAAAATTGGATCAAAGTCTTATATGCAGGTAAGTAGGTATAGTTTCTTCTAGACACTTCTACGGTACTTGAACCATTTGAAAATAAAAACTGAAAGATTGTTCAATAAGCTTCATCTTCAGTTTTCTTGGATTCAAGCAGCTGAAATCCTAAGTCCTCTTGTCTAACGCAAGTAGCTGAAATCCTAAGCCCTCTTGTCTAAGGCAAGTAGCTCAAATCCTAAGCCCTCTTGTCTAAGGCAAGTAGCTGAAATCCTAAGCCCTCTTGTCTAACGGAGTGATGAAGACAAGTATTGTAAAATGTCAAGGGACACGGACCTAAAATCATTAGAAGATATTTCAAGGGACAAAACCTTAAGGGGCGAAAAAAGATTTGTACCGACGTCCCGTTTGAAATATAAATTTTCTGACACTCGAAGCGCATGTAACGTTAACAATACAGAATCATGACGTCATATGGTGTTTGCAAAGTGTAGGCTGCTACGCCTGGGCTCAAGTTTCGTGGTGGAGCGAAGGCGCGCGCGACCGCGCAATTTCGTCGCCGCAATGCTGCGCCCGCGCCGATTCGCCGATATTATGACACTCAGTATGGGAATAGTAGATGAAAGTAAAGTCATAATTGAAATGAACATTACCCTTATGAGGATAAGTCAATTCATTAAGTACATTATATAATTTGTTGATTCTGCATATTAGAATAAACATTATTTATGTTAGATAGTAGGTAAGTAACTCAATGGTCCATCAGGATTTTTCGTAGAAGTTAATTGTAGTTTTATAAAATTTCAAAACCACTAACTACTACACTACTTTATACCTACCCATATGTATTATATTTCCAACCTTTTACAAACATACAATATTCGATCTAACATAAAAGGAACCCGAACGCTACTGACTGTCTTAGGAACAATAAAAACATGCCCGTAGCTACCCATTATTAAGCGATACGCCTGTATAATTTATAAAATTGTCAAAAATTATATTCCGGTAGTCGCTGGCCAGTTATAATATTTTTTGTGCGTTACACCCCCGAAACACAAACTGAAAAAAAACGTCGGAGCACGCGACACGCGATCTGCGGCGTCCGACGAAAAAAATACTACATCGATAATCAAATCTCTGCGAGTTCGTTGGATATTAAACGGCTATAAATTATCCTAATAGCTACAAACTATTATTCCACGAGAGGCATTCAGTAAGCACCTACCTAGAACCTTTGTCCAGTTTGGATATTTTTTTTTTTTTGGGGATTGGCGCGAATATAGGGTATCGTAATAAGTGGTTGACCACTAAAGATGGGTCCAAATATTTAGCAGATAATTATGTCTCAGAATAACCGTTTAAGTAAACGGTTTTTTACTGTAATTTACTTAATAGATAATTAATGTCTAGGTTAGGAGCTTATTGGTTCCGCTTTTGTTCGTTTGAGTAATACTTGGGTTGTAGATTAGTAGAACAAAAAACTTGAACTTGTAATAACATGACCACCTTTTAAATAGTTGCGCCGCAGAAAAATGTTGGTAGGAACAATCCTGGTTGGTAGACTTGACAGTCAAGCTGAGAGGGGTACACCTTATTATTTTGGTAGCTCAAGCAACCACCCTTAATTTCTAGAACTTCTAGTAAGATATGCATCGGGTGCTTTCCGTTGCAAAATATTATAAAAATATAGCTGTACCTCAAAAACAAACTGAGCCCAGTATTGAGCCTTGTGGCATACCCATTATAATTTTAATCTTGAAAATGTAATATTGCCTACACTTATGTATATCTTGCTATGTTTTGAGATCATAAATAATACTAGTTCTAGTGTTCATCTCTATGAATCTCATTCTATTGTCTTCATAATCTAAAGCATATTGTGACCGACCCAATCAAAAGCTTTAGACAGATCACAGGAGATGCTTACATCGGCGTATCTTTATATCATCAATCATGTTCAATTAGACATACAGCAGTACGTTAGCCAAGTTAGAATAAAAAAGGGTGACGACGCACTAACCATGTTGTAAACCCTACTAGCGCCATCTCCCCAACTCCCCATCGAGAACTAACTACACAGCCGCGACTAATACAGCGCCATCTATTATTGAACGTGTAAGCTGTTTTCACGTTTGTCAAAGCTGATTTGGAGCATTTTGTATGTCTTACAATAGATGGCAGTGCGATCGATTACTGCAGCTAGCTTTATAAATATACTTATTTTTGTTCCACAGATGTCTCATAATCTCTTTGATACTGTTACTGTGTATATTTGATAGATGGGGTTAACTGGCGAGTTAGCATTGGTTTAAGTTACCCATTAACAAAATTTGGAGTTATAATCACCAAAGGCTTTTCCGAACAAGTTTAAGACTTCTTTTTATAGACTTTTGAAACTTTTTTCATAGATAACGATAAATTAGATTAAAAAATGTATTTTTTTTAAATATATTTATTTTGAGAGGACAGTTTTAGAAGTCCTACACAGTGTTATTATATGTAAGTATTACTTATCGAGGCGCTTTTATTCAAAAAACGCCAAATTCGTAAAGAAAGACCTAAGCCCTCCTATAATACCTTTCAGTCTGGCAGCCAACTATATAATCTATTGCATTAATTGTGACTGGGCATGTAGAATAAAATCGGTTTTGGAGTCATATTAGGACACACGCTAGGAATAATAATTTCAAAGGGTCGCCATTGCCGTTGTAATGTTTAAGTTATTTTTATTTTTTAAGGACAAATTGACACTCACTCCAGCAAAACCCGCTAGAAAGAAGACAGGAAAATGGTTACGGTGTAAGCAATAAATAAACACGTGAAGCCTTTCCCTTTTTATTTACGACATTGTAAGGCAAGGGTAGGTTGGGAAACCAAACTAATGAGGGACTTCGTAAATTAGGGTCTTATTAATACCTACATGACACACATGTAGGTCACTAGGCTATTTCTACACCATTCATTTATTCCAGTCACAAGATACTGTGAAGCCATGAAAATCAGAAAAAAATCAGCATCTTCACAATTTTACTTATGTTTAAGGTAAGGTAATTTTTTGTAGTATGGTTGCTGATACCATTTAACCTAATGTATGGCTAAAATGCTTTATTATTAATTTGTGTACTTTGACACAATTAAAATAAAGAACATAAAGTAGTTCTAACTTGCCTTTTCAAGAAGATCAATATTAATGCCACCTCTCCGTCCTGAATTTGTTTCCAGAGATCGAACACAGCATTATTAGGTTTGTTCGTTACGAATTTATATGACAGTTCGTGGCTTGGAACCGTGCCCGGGGCATGACAATAAGCTCGCTCCGTATTAAAATTTTAAACATCGTTTTCGTGGGCGGCAATGTTCGTGTAACTGGAGAAAGGTGGGTATACTGGTAGGTTGAATTGACGTCACTTCACGCACTAGATTAAGTTAGCTGTATGCGGTATTACTGAGGCTCTGCGGGACTGTATAAAATAATTCTCAAGTCCATAAGTTTACCAATCTTTGGTAAGTTTACTTACCCTAATAAAACTAGTTTCTGAAACTATAAGTTGACATATTCGGAATAGTCAACGTTCTTAAAGATGATGACGACGCCACCGCTGCCTAACAGACAGCTCAAGAAAATCCTTAAAAACCAGCTGGAAAAAGCTCCAAGTCTGTACGACAATGTAGAGATCATAAATCGACCTCAATGAGTTTAACATCCTCACGTTTTCGTAGACTTATAGGTGGGAAAACTGCGTCATTTGGTGGCGACGTGACATCCATGACGTAGGTACTTTAGGTCGAAGTTATCAGAGCACATCTATCGTATAATATACATTATCTGATACATCTTGTTATCTATGACTGTGAAGCATTATTAGTTAAACTTGACGAAATCGACGTAACGATATAATTGCTTTATGTAATGCTATTAGCTGTATAATCTAAAATCGATGAGAAAGGTATTTGCTATTGCAAACTCTAGTTTAGTACCTTTCTTACCAAGCCGGCGGGCTAATCTAAGAGGTAATTTGGGTTTCTATAATCTATTATACAAACCCAAATTACCTCTCACATTAGCCCGTCGGCTTGGTATGCGGCTGCTTCCGGTAAGACTGGAAGCCGACCCTAACATATTTCCGAGCCTAGCTTAGGCACCAGTCTCCCACAATATATACTTACCTGAATTATGTGTCATTGTCGAATCTGACCTAAGTAAAATAATGTATGTATGTGTAATATAGTGGTGAGAAAATAAAGTTCAAGTTTATATTTGGGAAAAAACTTGCCAGATGATGATTTATTTTATTATATTCGGGAAACTTACAGCTAATATAAACAGTGTTCTTAAATAATATGCATTTGAAGGCCATTTACAAGTTTCCACTGATAAACACTTGAAACAAAAAAGACAACAAAAAATGATCGGTACAAAATACCTATAACATAAATTAGGAAACAAAGTAACACGATCGATTAATACAAACTAAAAATCATTCAGACGCAAACAATTACTTTTTCGTAAAAAGCTTTGAAGATGATGACAGAACCCACTGGGGTTCTGTCATCATCATCAAAGCTTTTTTAGTAGTTAGTACCAGATTAGCTAAATAAATCAGATCTGCTTTAATATGTTTGCTTAACTACACACATCAAAAGTGGCTAGGGATCAAGTACATAACTATAAAAAAGTATCCAATTAATATTTACCAAATCTAGTCTTCCAGACTGGCTTCTTAGTTTAATTCCTATGTTTAAGTTTTAACGACTTATCTCTATATTTTGTAAAAATTAAGAAAAATTGCAATTTTTTGCAAAATGTGAGAAATTAACCTAAGTTACTGTCGTCAATTAAATAGCAAAAACGAGGATTTTTTAAATTTTTATTTTGAACATAAAAAAATTAATAATCTGTGTTTCCACCATTGACACGAATCACAGCGATTTGGCATGCTTAAAATCAGTTCATTAAAATCACTTTGAGGAATAGCTGACCACGTTCTTTCTAACAAGTCAAAAAGTTGTTGTGGGGTATTCACGGCATCCATACTAGGCAGAGCTCTTCTTTGGAGCATATCCCATGCGTGCTCAATTGAGTTGAGGTCTGGCGATTGAGCAGGCCACGGCTGAACGTTGATGCGAGCATCGGCGAGAGTGCGTGTTACGACTCTAGCCGTGTGTGGACGGGCATTAACGTGCATTAGTCGAAACGAATCACCCAACCGGCTTCACAAAGGGATCATTACGTCTGAAACAATCCTCTTCGCATAAATCTGAGCATTGAGATTGCCCCTGATCCAAATGAGGTCGGTTCTTCCACCGATCCAAATACCTAACCCATTATTGTTTCCTCTCCATATGAATGAATTTCCTAACAAAATTTCAAACGTTCTTGACGTCCAGAGGTCCACCAAACTTGAGTATCTACGTCTTGTGTCCGGCCTCATACTGAAACGAGATTCATTGGAAAAGCAAACACAACGCCAGTCTTCTTCCTCCCAATTTCTGTGTTCGCAAGCCCACTGTAAACGGGCCCTACGATGGCGGGGTGCTATAGGTGGAACTCTCAGCGGTCTTCAGGAACGCAGACCCACTTCACGTAAACGATTTCGGATGGTTTGTTCGCTTATCAGCAAGCCTAAAGAGCTGTGGAGCCTCGTAGCCAACGGCGGCTTATGACGCTCTGTGTAGTGCCAAGAGCGACAGTCACAGTCGCCTGGAACCAGCTTGCAACATTCCAACGGCGCTCATCATCTCTTCTCCTGTCAAATGATGTCGTCGCTCCATATCAATGCAATTTTTGTCAGTTCCGATGCAAAAATTGTAATGGTTTTGTAAAAACGCTATTACACACTTTTATAGTAATCCTGATTGACAGTTACTTTTCTATTTTTAATGAAAATTTAAGGACTTTTTTTAATTCAAATAATGTAATTAACTAAAGAAAATCAATAACGACCCAAAAAAATTAAAATAATAATCCTCAATTGCGGCGATACTCTAAAACGTACTTGATCCTTAGACACTTTTGATGTGTGTATACCAAGTTTAGCGCGACACCTGATGGTCCATTTAGACGTTGGAGTACACCTGTGATCTGCTTGATGACTTAAGTTAGCTCAAAGGCGAGATATAGTTAAGCGCCTGAACATTATAACTTACTAGCTTCTGCCAGCGACTTCGTCCGCGTGAAATTTCGACCCATCGCGTGGCATCTCATCGCTCGCTCGTGCACCTACTTCGTTTTCGCAAAAAAATCTGAAAGAACGCTTCTTTCGGACTTTTTTTTCCTTTTACTTGGCTCCATAGGGTCGTAGCGTGATGTTGATAGCTTATAACCTTCCTCAAGAATTGAGCTTACAAATTCAAAAAGATATTTTTAAATCTGACTGGTAGTTCCGGAGACTACCCCGTACATGCAAACTAACAAACTTGTACCTCTTTATAATATAAGTATAGACAAAATGCACACACTAACTACACTAACTGTGTCACACTTCAGACAGTATTATATTGTAGGTACTTTCATTTGTAAAGCTCAACCTACCGTCTAAATTCGGAATGTTTGGCCACAATAGGGATCAATAACAAGCATAGCTGAGCATAGAATGACAAGTGGGATGTGTGACGAGAATGCTTAGGAATGGGATTGAGTAGTGTAGCGAAATAAAAACTGGTTGCTCGTGGCTCGCTAGTGTACCTTCAGGTCATCTTTCATATTGTAACGAAATAAAAACTGGTCTTCACTTGTACACGTTTAATTTAGTAAAATATTTTTTTTTGTAAACAAAACTTACATAATGAAGGACATAGCACGAGTTTCAATACATTAAAGAATAAAATTGTAACGCTGAGGCGACGTCCTTGGTGTTAGAGCCCTATAATAAACACTATTACGCGTCGGTCACGATACGTTTGCAAACGTTCCTATAACTCCCGCAATAAATAAATATCTGGTAATCCTAAATGGGTAACATTGCACCAAGTCAATTGGTATCAGGCAGCGAGGTAATAATTTATATCACTGTTTTAACTAAATCGAGAAAATGCTAACTACAATACAAAATAATACGCAAATCCGGTCCTAGACTCCACGCTGGTAGCCAGAAGGCTCCTCGCTGGCTGGTATCAGAAACCACTAGCGTTGGGTTCGATTCTCAACAGGAAGCTTGCAGTCGTCTGGTCCCAGGCTAGCGGTGGGGCGAATTCAAGATCCGCCTACAGTCTTCGGACAAATCAAGTCTGAATGAAGAAACCTGACTCGCCTCGAGACAAGTTTTAGATGCTGTATAGTTCGTTTAATTTCGGGAACACTGCCCTTTCATCCAGTCGAACAACGAACGAACTCGGTCGTTCAAACTGTTATATCGATACCTTTAATATCGTGGCAAATTATTACATGGTCAAGCGGAAAAAATAATATTATGGACTTCCGGCCTGTGACCAAAAAAAAATTCCTATGAAAAATCTCGGTAAGAGAAAAGACATGACACTTTTTGATTCAAAACCAAAATGAAGAAAAAACCTTTCTGGTTACAAATAAGGTAGGATTTGTTATAAAAGAAGGCTGTTAGTGATAAAATTATAATGTAGCAGTCGCCAAAGCTGCAGCAGTAACCCTTTCCAAGAAAAAAAAATTGAGTGATAGAAGAAGAAAAAAATATAATAATCAAAGGCAAGAACAATTCTTACAGGGTTCTGTAAGAATTAACCTTGCTAGGCCTAAGTTAATAAAATAACTAATCGAAATTAAACCTAAATAAACGACATCGTAGCGCAACGGATACAGAATAAATACGAAAACGTCTGAATGTTATCAGTGCAAACACCCGAAGCGTTGACTAAAACTAGAAATAACATGAAAACAAGAGACTAATAAATCTAAATAAAACTAGCCTAACCTAAGAAATTACCTGACAATCCCTTTAAAATAATGAAGAAGTAAGAATAAAAGGTGAAGTAACGACTTCAAAAGAAAGAAATAACAATAAGCAAACAACATAATAATAGGGTAATTATTAATTAAATCGATGAATAAAAGAGAAGGTGTTAAATAACCCCACACTCTATTGTTAAATTATCGATAAAAGTTTATCGACAGTGTCCCAACACTAGACCTGTCATTAACTCTATGAAGGAATCTACGTCATTAGCATTAGCTATTCTCTGTTACAACTGTGGTGTTGTAATCAAGTTGTTTTTTCAATCTTCAATTACCGTTTTTCCTTGTTATCAGTTTTTTAATTTTCTTAGATGCTTTCATATCGATTTTCCAACAAACTTCTTTTTGTAGTCCTCAAGCCAACACGGATGTACGTTGAACCAAAGGTGTTGTTAGGTGTTTGAGCATATTCGTCGGAGAAACCCAAAGAAATTGGGCAAAACCTTTACCCCCTTTCCAAGAAAAAAAAATAGATATACGATGTCGTTTATTTAGGTTTTATTTACAATTCTCGCTAGTGTACCTTCAGGTCAACTTTCATATTGTAACGAAATAAAAACTGGTCTTCACTTGTACACGTTTAATTTAGTAAAATAAAAAATATTGTAAACAAAACTGAATGAAGGACACAGCACGAGTTTCAATACATTAAAGAATAAAATTGTAACGCTGACGCGACGTCCTTGGTGTTAGAGCCCTATAATAAACACTATTACGCGTCGGTCACGATACGTTTGCAAACGTTCCTATAACTCCCGCAATAAATACATATCTGGTAATCCTAAATGGGTAACATTGCATCAAGCCAATCGGTATCAGGCAGCGAAGTAATAATTTATATCACTGTTTGAACTAAATCGAGACAATGGTGACTACAGAAAAATAAAAAACAAAATAATACGCAAATGCGGTCCTAGACTCCACGCTGGCAGTCGGAAGGCTCCTCGCTGGCTGGTATCAGAATACACCAGCGTTGGGTTCGATTCTCAACAGGAAGTTCGGTCTCGAACGAACTCGGTCGTTCAAACTGTTATATCGATACCTTTAATATCGTGGCAAATTATTACATGGTCAAGCGGTAAAAATAATAATATGGACTTCCGGCATGTGTCCAAAAAATAACTTCCTATGAAAAATCTCGGTAAGAGAAAAGACATGACACTTTTTGATTCAAAATTCAAAACCAAAATGAAGAAAAAACATTTCTGGTTACAAATAAGGTAGGATTTGTTATAAAAGAAGGTTGTTCGTGTTAAAATTATAATGTAGCATTCGCCAATGCTGCAGTAGGTATGTCATGTATGTATGAACGTACTTACAATCAATGACAGAAAAATTAAGATATTAAGTAGAGAGGATTAGGAAGCTTGTTCCGTGACACTTTAAGTATGAATGTCAGGGGCAATAACGAGCCCTAATTGCGTAACAATCTAAATCATTTTGAAGGATATTGCTAATCCATTGCTCCATATGTTCGAAAAATTGGTCTGCTCAACTAAACTGTCAAGATGAAAGCCATTGCTACTGTGACTGTGTTACGCTATTACCGCGCTGAGTGGCGACCTAAGAATAAAAGATTTTTTGTGTTGAGGGAAAAAATATATATCTAAATATGGCAAGGAGGTAAGTAAATACTGGATAGCGGCTACAAAGACAAAGTACGACCACCCTAATTAAACTTTCATAAGGGAAGAAGAAAAATGATGACACCACACGATGCCACAATACGAGTACTTTAGCTTGAGCAACAAAAGTTTACAATGACTCCGCAGTGACAGTGAAGATTCTACTCTGGAATATTAAGTGACTTATTGTAACTTTATGAAAGGGATAGGTAGGATCTCATCACTCTCCGAATATCCTCATCCCAAGGGTGCTTTATATACCTAAAGAACTACTTCATCTAGAGTTTATTGCGATGAATGAACTGCTTTATAAGTAGATAAGTCTATATTTAATGGCTAGTCACGAATAATTGTAGCGTACTCTTCTAGGTAAGCTTACAAATTATTACTTAAGCTATTGGTTTTATCTAAGTAAATATAGCCCCACATTTTACTGTCAGGCAGACGTAATCCTCTTTATACCTTGGCTGTTCAGTAAATGCCTAGTGATAAATTTTACCGTTGGCGCCATTCAATTTGTCTTCGAAAATTTACGGTGAAAAGTTATTATTAGAAATGACTTTTCAAAGCTTTCACACACCCTTTATGAAATTAAGAGTAGGGTAGGTACTTATTCGAATAATATACCAACTTATGTTAACTTATAACTGTATCGTTTCACTCAAAACATCGTCGAGAATAAATTGTCGTGGAAAATGTTATTATTCTGCACCCTAATTGCGTAACACACGATCAATAGGAATCGGTTTCATTTTGACAGTTCAACAACATTCATTACGTTATTTACGTGTTAAGCAGACAAAGTTTTCGAACTTATGAAGCAATGGATTAGCAATTTGCTTCATAATGATTCAGATTCTGATTGATCGTGTGTTACGCAATTAGGGTGCTGATGGAAGTAATTAAAACCTTTTATCTTAGGTCTCTTCACGGCTTATCAGCCGAGTGCGATTTAGCGCTCGTTATAAAATTCGTTCTTCTTTTCCTCTTTTTAAGTGAGGAAAATATGAGATAAAAGAATAATTTTGTTCAATTAAGAGATGTTACTGTATTTTTCCTTTCTTGTATTTTAATGAGTTAAGGTAGATATTTATAGAAACGTCGAGTGCTGCTCTTAATAATTAAGGAATAAAAAAAATGTTAGTTCAAAATGTTCATGCTTACGAACTGATCGGCTGAGTATTGCCGTAGCAGCGCGTTTTGGTGGTACTAGTTTTTAGAAGCTGTTCCCATCCTCTTCTTTTTTTCTTCAGAAAAGAAGGGTATTGCAAATTAAATTGTATCTAGGTTATTAGTTTTATGTACTATAACAGTCAGAAGGTGACTAGCAATCTCACAAAACTATGGCATAGGAATATTAGTTGTACTTATGACCTTCTTCTATAAGAACGTTTGACAACACTACACATTGGCAACATGTTGCCCGCTTATGATTGTTATTACAAATTTCAATAAGTTAAGGTTTCGGTGGCCAAAGTGGTTAGCACTGTGCCTCGCATGGCGGACGTTCGCGTTCGAGTCTCACATCAAACATGAAAAATATTTTTTAAGTATTACATGTGAAATAAGAATGCCGAGTTGCTAACAAATATTTTAAATATTTCACAACTAAACGAATATTCTTTCGTTTTACTATTATTTTCAATCTTAGCGTCGTTATTAAAATATGAGGGTAGATTTGAAACAAAGTGACAAGTTCACTTTGTAAATCTACCTTCATATTTTAACTACTTTACTAGTTTACATAAATTATTCCACTATTCGCTGTTGTTGGTTGGTGAACATAGTTACGAGCATTTGTGTTATCTTGTTGTTGCTATTTTAGTATTCTTCTGAATTCAATATGCAGGCTAATATTAGTATTGAAGCCAAGGTAAATATTGTGGCCCTATATTCGAATGGCCTTAATATATCTCAAATATCGAATGAAACCGGCTTATGCGTAAGTTTATTTTTTTAATTTTATGTGTTGATACCTACAAAATATAATGGTAGATTAATCGCTTGTTGCAAGTGTGTAACATAGTTGTAATATAGTCGTTGGGTGAAGAGATTTGAGGAAGAAGGTAGCCTGAAGAGTCGTGAGAGGCGCGGAAGACCACCTCTTATTAGCCAGCCTCAGCGACGTTATATGGTAGCTGAATATGAGACGAATGGTTTCATCCCAACAAGGCGTTTTGCCGATGAGTTCGGCACATCAGTACGCACCGTTCGCCGCATACTCCATGTCTGGTCTTCATCACCGAACGCCAGCTAAAAAACCGTTTTTAACGCAACGGCATAAAGAGGAGAGGTTAAGTTTTGCCCAGGAATATTTGGATATTGATTGGGAGACGACAATATTCACCGACGAAAAATCTTTTAAATCGTGCCAAAAAGGAAGGCTGCATTTGTGGCGTAAAAATAACACGCGTTGGTCTGAAGGCAATGTCAGATCAAATACGGAGTCGGGCAGAATTAGTGTGAATATATGGGGGCGGATAAGTGCTCAAGGGCCCGGTGAATTAAGTTTTATATCGTCGCGAGCCAACAGTGTCAACTATGTGGAAGTGTTGAACGATATAATGTTGCCTACGGTGCGTAATATCTACCCCGCAGAAGACTTAAACGAGATAAGTTTTGTTCAAGACAATTGTCCCATTCACCGTGCCAGCATTGTTCGCGAATGGTTTAGCAATCATCCGGAAATTAAAGTTATTCCTTAGCCAGCTCGGTCCCCTGACTTAAACCCCATAGAAAATATATGGGGTTTAATGGTGCAAAGATGGGAAGCTCGGGACGAGACATGCTCTGAGCTACTCAAATCCCATTGCATGCAGTTATGGGATAGTTTGCGCGGCACAAATATCTGTGCAAATATTGTGGCGTCTATGCGTCGACGTCTCATTAGCTGTATCGAGGCTAACGGAGGTCACACGAAATATTAAAAAACATAGACAGGTAGGATAATTTTGTGTCAGGGGACATAGTGTAACTTTAACAAATTAGTATTTATATTATTGTAATATTGAGGTTAAGTTTCAATCCTCTTTTCATTGAGAAAATGAATAATTAAGCTATAACCTCTTAAATGATATCAGAATTTTCATAATATCTATATGTAACCTAAAATGTGTTTTTAACATTCAATACTATAATAATAGGGGTTAAAGTATGAAACTGCCGTTTCATTGTAATAGGTACTTCGAATTGACATAGAACCTTCATGGTTTGATATTTTTGAGTGAAACTTTTTCACATGGTACCTATGAAGTTCTTCTTTTAAAAAATGTGCAACATTCGATTATCGACTTTCAGTTGTTTTTTTTATTCAGCTTAGACAAGAAAGATGGATACTTCGAAAATTCGAGTTATTTTTGAATACGAGTTCCGATGCGGAACTAACGCGGCAGAAAGAGCTTGCAATATCAATATTGCCTTTGGAGAGGGGACTGCTAATGAACGCACCGTGCGATTTTGGTTTAAACGCTTTCGTGATGGAAAAGCAAAGCTTACCAATAAAAAGGTAATGGTAACTGTTTGGTGGTCTCAGCATGGTGATATTCACTATAGCTTTCTCCGATCTGGTCAAGCAATAACGGCAGATGTCTACTGTGCCGAACTCCGAACAATGATAGCAAAACTAGCAGTGAAACAGCCCCGACTCATGATTCGATCTTCACCATTATTGCTCCATGATAACGCGAGACCTCATACAGCACGAGAAACCGTTTTAACTCTACAGGAACTTCAATTAGAAACCATTCGTCACCCTCCGTATTCGCCAGACCTTGCTCCAACGGACTACCATTTTTTTCGTGATTTGGACAATTTTCTACGTGATAAAAAGTTTTCTTCTCAGGAGGCAGTACAAAATGCTTTCGCACAGTTTGTCGAATCTAGATCACGAGAGTTCTATCGCAAAGGCATAAATGACTTTCCTATTAGATGGCAGCAATGTATAGATAATAGTGGTAATTATTTTGATTAAATAAATATGTAATAATAACATAAGTAAGTGTAAAGGATTTATTTTGTATAAAAAATATTACAATGTTCCCATATCAAAATTTGTTTCATTTATTATCATATTATAATAATAAATTACCTTTATTGTAATATCTATTTGTTCAAAGTAATTTACTAAAATAAATTACTAAAACTTACAAATAATAATAATAATTATATAAAACATCAAAAAAAACTGACCCGACTAGGATTCGAACCCACATATCCCGATCACATTAGCGAGTGCAGCCTTATTTATTTATTTATTTATTTATTTATTTTACCATTTATGTACACACATATATAAACAGACAATGAAAAACAGAACAGAAAAAATAGGTACAGAGGTGATGCTTATTTCATAAGAAATCTCTACCGATCCGTTACCGATCTAGCTATTGTTAACTTATATTCACTTAAAATATTGCATTACGATGAAAAAAAAAACAGACTGCGATAAAAAAACAAGTTACTGATATTGTCATCCTTGTCTAGCATTGACCACATCTATGACTACTCGTAGCGCGATGTATGTGCGTAGGTTAATTTGTTAGGGTTGGAACATCACTCACACGGATAAATATGCGTATGTGTGTATAGGCGCCGCAGCCCGTATAGCGCAGGCGATAATGGTCATTGCGGTGTAAGTGGACTTCTGGCCGTTGACTGTACCTATATCGTTCCAATTTTATCGATTCTTGTGCCAAAATCATAATTTTCATTTTGCGGATGTAATGTTTTTGTGGTCCCATATCCAACCAAGCATCCCTATCCATCAAGCATCAGCAAGCTATACCGATTTTTAACGCCACCATGGTGGCAATAAAGCAGAATTACTACTCCATACATACATAATCAGCCTACAACGTTTCCACTACTGGGACATAGAGGAACTGGGCCGCAGGGGCGCGCGCAACATTGATGCACTATTGCTACGCCCGGGCGTAGCAATAGTTCATCATAGTTGCGCCCCCTCGTAAATTATAATATTATAAATAACTTTTATTTTGGAAGTCTGTGTCAAAAAACGAAAATGCGAAACCAACGACACCGACTTCCAAAATATAAGTTATTTTTCACATTGTAGTGTTTTTTTGGAAGTCGGTCGTTTTTTTTTTGTAATCAAGTTTATATTTTTCACTTTCTAGTTGTATGGGAACACCCCTGAGGCATACAATGGCGCCAATCCCCTTGTTCACAAACTAAACTAAATTTGTGTTCTGTACATCTTTTTCTTTCTGTTTCATTAAGAAAAGGACAGAAGATAAATATTAGTTTAGTCCTGTCCTTTAGCACCGTAGACCACATACATACGCTACGACAGGTTATACGAGTATAACCTGCCTCTATGCTTAGCGTTTGTGGACTACGAGAAAGCCTTTGATTCGATCGAGGCATGGGCTGTACTGCAGTCTCTTCAACGGTGCCAGATCGACTATCGGTACATCGAGGTGCTGAAGTATCTGTACGAAACGCCACTATGTCAGTCCGACTCCAGGATCAGACCTTGAAACCTATCCTTCTGCAGCGAGGTGTGAGACAGGGAGACGTTATCTCTCCGAAACTGTTCACCGCTGCACTGGAAGATGTCTTCAAGGTTCTGGACTGGAAGGGGCTGACATTAATATCAATGGCGAGTACATAACTCACCTTCGGTTTGCCGACGATATCGTAGTCATGGCTGAGACTATGGAGGACCTCAGTACAATGCTCGATGACCTCAGTAGAGCCTCCGAAAGAATGGGTCTTAAAATGAACATAGACAAAACGAAGGCCATGTCAAATGCCCATGTAACACCCACTCTCATAAAGATCGAAGACGCTACACTTGAAGTCGTGGATGAGTATGTCTACCTAGGACAAACTGTCCAGTTGGGTAGGTAAAAGTTCGAGAAAGAGGTCAATTGTCGAATTCGACTCGGCTGGCAAGCGGTCGGGAAGCTACGCAATATCTTCTCGTCCCAGATACCGCAGTGTCTCAAGACGAAAGTCTTTAACCATTTTTGCTAGTGACCTACGGAACTGAAACGTGGTCGTTAACAATGGGCCTTATTAGAAGTCTTAAAGTCACCCAAAGGGCAATGGAGAGCCCTCTCCATAGCGCCTAGGAGTCGAGCCCTAGCTGCGACCCTAGCTACGCCTCTGCTGGGCCGTAATCCAACACGCGAGTGCGGGTTGGTGGATGTCACGTGTCTGTGATTTTTTGGCACTTGGACATGCCAGTTTCCTCACGATGTTTTGAAAGCAGTGGCGATGAAATAATTTACACACAGTAGAGCGGCTGACTGGATTCAAACCTACGAGCTACAACTCGTAAATCGCACCCGTTACCACTGGGCTACTGCTCTGTCTCTTACAACTCCCTACAAATGTGAAAGGACGGTTACAAGGTTTAAGGTTAAGGCTTATATCGAGGACAAAAAGGCTTGGGATTAAGCTGCTTCCAATTTTTACATATTGAATGTTTTTTTTTTTCTTTTCATGTACTTTTTGACATTAATGAATTTGATATACAAGCTGTTGTTTTGCATCCTCGTCAAATTTCAGGAGGCTGTTATGAAAGACATAAATAATCAAATAAAATTACGATCCCTGGTAAATAATGAATACATACTTGTTTTTTTAAGTTATTTAAGTTTGACAGTATTTCAGAATACACCACTTTCAAAGAACAGAATCGCGTTATGGTATCGTATAAGCGGCCGCGTTTTATGTGTGTGTAAAAGAGCAGTTACAGTGTGGTCTCACTCAGGCCGTGTTTTAAAATGCGGGTCCCACATAATTATGCCGATTTCCGAAAATCAGAACGAAAAAAAATTACCTGCTTATTTTATTATTGATTCGTGTTGAGAATCAGTAGCATAGTTACCTCCTTGAATTTGACGAGGATGCAAAACTACACCTTGTATACTATGACATTTGCTTACTTTGTAAAGTATTTTATTGTTTTAATTATTGTGAATGTGAAGACTACGTACTGACTATAAACTTACAGAACAGAGACAAAAATAAAAATAAAATGACCCATTTTATTTTTATTTTTGTCTCTGTTCTGTAAGTTTTTGTCATAGTCTGGCAGTTTGAGTAATTACTGTGGCCTACCCAAATGTCCTTTCTTTGGTATTGTTCGTCGAATCGTCGAGCTCTTTAAGTGTTGTGTTGAGCTGCACGATTTCTGACAAATGCGTGCACTGACTGGACAGGTCCTCTCAAACTGTTTAGTTCTTTCTTCAAAAAACCATCTCTGACATAATCTACATGGTCTTCATATGATCTGACCAAGATTATGTCTGGACTTAAAAAGAGACTGTGACCTCTGAGTTTGTTTCGGCCTTTCTTCTCAGACTAGTCAGATAGGAAACGCCGACCTCATCTTGTTTTAAAATATGATTAACGTGTAAAAGTGTTTGTACAAACCTACTTACAAAATAAAATCATTTATCATTTATTTATTTACATGCAGTAGCGTATATGTAATATGGATACACTGGAGCTAATTCTATTGTTCACAAAAACATGAATAAATAAGAGCATTTATATTATGGTTATTTATTTTAATAAATTTTAGTTTTGTTTCACAAAAAGACAAAGTTTAACAAAAAGGACAATGAACACCTACGATCGAAAAAAACTAAAGCATTTGAGAAATAAGGCATTTTTTTTACAGACAAATTTTCCTACCATTGTAAACTGTCTTCAGTCAGTTTTCTCGCAGTTTACATTTCACTCATAACAATTGCTCCTACTGATCTTATCTTTTTGTTATTCGAAACGTAACATCTCCGCAAGTGTGAAAGAAATTAGATTTTCCCGATACGGAAACACGTATTCCAATATTATTTTATGGGCAGTATGGGATGTAGAAGGTATTAATACGAGCCTTCGGGAACCTTGGAGACGCTATGGCATCTACCCTCATAAAAACATGCGATCGATCATTTGAGAACACAACAAAGTGATTTTGTTAATCTAGATTCTATTTATTCTATTCTACATCTAGTCTAGAATCTAGATTGATCAAAATCGTAATCTAGCAAGATTATCACAATCTTATCATTTGGAAATGTAGGTACCTACGTTATGTTTTAAATAAGACTGCATCATCATAAATATTTAGAACTTCAGTAAATTAGTTAGTTACCGCTATAATTTTGTGCTATCAACAGCCCGATAGCACAAGAAAATGTAGGAAAATTTCATACGTAGTTCCACTGCAGCCATCTATGTAGGTACTGTAATGCAGTTTGCAAAATAATCTCTAAGAAAAAAATCAGAACAACATACAAATTAAACAACCGATTGCAATATCACAATTTAATGGACAATTATTAAAAATACAGAATATTAGCTATAATATTTTCGTAAATAACATTTTTTATTTATTATAAGATATAAAATAATTTTTTAGATGTTCGTAAATTTCGATAGCCGATATACTTATTTTTATTTCATATATTTTCATTAAAGCGCATACTGACTAGTTTATTCGATAAAATTGGGAGCACGAAGTTAACATTATAATAATAACCGACTGCTGACAAAGCTATGAAAATAGCATCGCTGGGAACATATCCCGCTGTCACACGGAATATAAATCAAAAATGTTACGAGTCAGTAGGCACCTTTAATATGGAGCTTTTATATATATATATTTATATACCTATAAGTCGACGTCACGAGTTATAATACGTAATAAAATATATTATAGTGATTATAATATAAAGTTTAGATTCGATTAGTAAATACGAGGCCTGCCTATTGCAGACCAGTGAAGATCACGAGACTCATGAGACTAATGCTGCGAACAGATACTCTCCGACTACGTAAAGTATAGTACATTATATATTCAATAATGATTGTAATGCGTCGTTTCTGGTATAGATAGATTGGAATGCTTAATAATTGAGTATAAAGATATGTATACGAAATCGCTTTACTAATGACTAGGAACACGCTAAGACTGATTATTTTATTAATTGCAATTTGGATAACAAAATATAGATATAATAATATCTAATCGTACCCCTATATAAGAAGAAAATGTATCATATTAAGGAACTTTATTTTAATAAGATCAAATGTATTCCAATCTAAAATTGATGCAGGCGATAATTAGAAAATAGCACGTTACTACACTACGTATTATAAGATAATAATCAGTAATTGTGGCTACAGCAAAAACACCAATAAAAAGTTGTAGAGTCATCGGTATCATTGTTCCCATTTGTTAATTAATCGCATCATGAGACTTTCATAATGCACTTACATATAATTTTTGTTCGTGTAATTTTATTCCCGATCAGTTCGGTTCAAGTACAAAACACTTTGGTTATATTGGCACCAATTTTTAAATTTAGTTTTTCGACATTTAACAAATACAAATTTTTGCTATTATAGATTTGGTAACACTTTCAAAATAAATACTAGAATAACTTAGGTCGATACGAGCTTTTTCAATAAAATACCATTTGTAACTAACATGATGAAAATCACAAATTATCCTAATCAGATTAACTATAAAGAGTTTAGTCATACTTTCCAAATATAATCGAATATACATCAAACATTAGACGTAAACAAAAACAAATCTATACACAAATATTAATGAAAATACAGCACAGCTAGAAAAGGAGTGGCGAAATGTCGCTGTGGAACATGACATATAAATTCCAGTAATCCCGTTAGACTCCGGCAGGCCGTGTAATGTGCCATGAAAGTTTTAGATATCGCTCTCGAGCAGGCCGGGCCGGCTGCGGCGCGGCGCCTCCTCGCAGTCGATCAACTCGATGTCGTCTAGGTGCTGCGTCGTGCCCACGCTCTCGCCCATCAGGTGGGCTTGTCCATTCTTATTACTCTTAACAGTTTTACTTTTATCATCATCTTCCAGTTTAAGGATCTCTATTTGAACACCTGTCTCATCTTTATCGACCGCCGTCCTGCTCGGGCGGCGGTCTAGTTCCTGTCAGGTGGCTTGTATCTCGGTTACCTCGTTGTCGTCGTACTGCAAACTCCTTTCAGCGAGACGAAAGCTCTCCAGGAACTCATTCAGATCCACCAGTCCATCTTTGTTAATGTCCATTAAACGGCAAATATCGACCAGTTGCTCCTGCGTCATAGGATTTGGCATGTACTTACCAATTAGCTGACAGGCTTCCGAGAATTCTTCAAGTGTAATAAAACCTGTAATCAAAATTTCAATTAGAACTGATCAAATATTCGCAGCAGACTGAATTAATTACGAATCACTAATTCAAACCTGAATTATCTTTGTCCAATATTTTGAAAATTGCTTCCAAACTGCTTTTATTTTTATACAGAGTTTCAACGACATTCGAGTCCGTTTTACGGCCAATTTTCTGAAAGAGAAATTCGATAACGTAACATTAGAATCCTTACATTCGATTGTGAACTCATGTTCACAAAAGCCTATGGCTTTGCTTGGTAGACTACATTATCCTATATCATCTTACACATATGGATAAAGCATTTTGTTTTATATTTGGCGTTTTGCGCATTGTTTACCAACCCGCACTGCGCCCGCGTGGTGCATTATAGCCCACTCTCTGTCACAGAGAGGAGGCCTGTGTCCCAGCAGTTATTATAGGCTAATTATGCTATGCATTATTTACCTAGTTACATACACAATATGTTGATGGATGCCTTAACCTATTGTATATTTTAACACGGTTTTAACTGCATAATTTTGTTCAATAGCTATTGCTCAATCATAGTTATTTATTTTGCGATGAAGGAACTTAATCTCAAGATTTATAAAAACAACACAGAAAGTATAGGTAATAAAACCATTATACGAGTATGTAAATAGATTAATGACACTTACGCTGGTGGTGAGGTCAAAGGTGTCCATGTACCGGACGCGCCGCGTGTCAGGGTCGGTCCGCACCAGCTTATCCTTCAGCATTCTCCAGGGAAGCCCTAAATGCGTGGTTTCTTCCATCGCTTGGCACCAATCACTGATCGATATGTAGCCTACAAATATTCGTGTCAGTCAATAAAGTTTTATATTACAACACGATAGCTATATTTTACAATCAGGGATCAGTTATTATTACTTATGTCTGAGTGGAAAAACATTTAAATTATCCTTTCTATGAAAATATTTGTACACATTGCGGAGGATGTATGTACGAATGTTGTGTATTTATGAAAACACAGATATTTTAAGAAGCAGTAGAATTGAAGAATGAGATCATCTTACAACTTTCATGCGGTATGACATTAATTAGCAGAGCCCTTATACAGGAAGATCGTTCAAGGTAACAAACCGCTTTGATCCAAATCCAGACTGCGGAAGGTTGCTTCTAAGGATCTTCGGACCATCATAATCTGGTTATGTAATTCTCTCATGGCCGAGGACTCGACCAGGCCTACTCGTTGCCTGAAGGTGAGGCGACGAGTGCGGGAGACTGCGGCCGTGTACTGGACGAACTGCCTCTCCAACGAGTTCCCACATAACTTCAAGTAAGCCCCTTTATTGGACCCCAACTCGTAGTAGTTTGATGCTGAGAAGATGGTTATCACCTGCCGCAAGGGAACACAATTTATGTTGTTTGCTTGATCCTGAATAATAGTGGTGATCGAGTTAATATTTTATAAAAGAGGAAATATATTAGAATACAACGTACAACATGTCCCTTGATATCATCCTCATTGAATTACTAGTGTAAGTAATTAACATGTAAACACGTAATTACTGTAATTGGCAGCAAGCAAATACTTGTTTTATTGTGAGGGCATGTAACCTTCAACCTTTCAGTTTTACACTACCTACATAAAAGTTAATCAAACTTATATGGACATACCGAGATCAATATTAAAAACATATCAATTACGTTTTCCAATTTTCTGCACATGCAAGCTAGCGCAACAAGATTATGTTGTTATATAAAGAAACACGCAGTATTAACTAGATAAACCTTTACACTAGATGTAGTCTACTATAATCCAAAAATAACGAGCGAACTTGCTGATGAAATAACCAAGCATCATGCAGAAAAGAATGAAATGAAGCCAGTCCTTAACTATGCAAATGTGAGTTTTAGCCAATTTCGTTTAGTACGTTACGTACTTATAAGAAAACTCGTTGCAAATTAAGCTCAGGATCACAATTTGATCAGCATTTTTATGACAATAACGAACCCCTCACAGTTAAAAAGATAGCATCAACGTTTTTTCGTTATTCTTACCTAAGACGTCAATACAGATTCTATATAAAGTTTGAGGAAAATCAAATTGGTTTTTAATGATCCAATGGTCTCGAGCATAATAAAGTTAAAAAGAAAAGTCTTTTGACATAATGAAACCAATTTTAACAGTTTATAAACTCAATTTTCGTAATTAATTACTTATAAAGATCTGACCATTTGCTTCATTTTTTAGTCAAACTTATTGAACCGGGAATTTGGGAGAAGGTTAAGGTCATTGCCTTGGAAAAGGGCAAGAACACAAAGAACGGAAATGATGCAGACTTACGTTTCCATTGTGCAGTATTTCGTATCCACCTGGTTTGCACTCATGGCTTCTGATAAGGAAACTCAGTTTGTTCTTCTGCAGGAAATTCGCAGTCACGTCTGGACCGAAGTATGTCCCGGCACCGCGTAGAGCGTTCGCCACACAACCGCCAGTGCATTGCGGGTCCGACCACAGGATATCAAACACCTGTAAACATTGCAAGAATCAAGTAATGCCTATGTCTAGGTAACAACCACTTCGGCAAACCGTTGTCTCACTCCTTTGGTCAATGCAATGGTTGAGTAGTACGGTCACCAAAACAAATATAACCTGGGTCGTCGGGTATATAGAGTAGAAGTTTGGTCAATTAAATTTCATTCGAAAACATCCATCGGTTTCTTACTAAACTTTTACTATATTCGATGACCCTGGCTACTTATCACTTTGTGTGACTGTACCTATAACAACAAAGTGAAAGAGAAATGTTATGAGCCTGCTTGTCTAATTAATTATATAAACATGATCAAAGCACACAGTAAGTTATAGTATAAATATAAATTACAAAAAAATTATGTGAGTCAGTCATTCCTGAAATCTTTCATTCCGAAATTCAAAACAAACATGCTCAAATAGGTAGAACATCTCCAATGAAATCGTCACATATGAATTAAATTACTCAAACCAAACAACGTGAGCTACACGCTTACGCTTTCAATCAAACTCACTCACATATATTTTATTGTATCGATCGTTAAATAGCATTGCGGCATCGTGATAATCAATGTGGTGTAAATAAGTGTCACGGTGTCGCTGGCGAATTTAATGAACGACAGTCAATGTCCTTCACGTCACGAGCACGTACGGTAGGTTTTCGGTTAATTAATTAACTAGCTTCAGCCACTATTTTAGTTGTTCTTTCGGACTTTGACGAACTTTATTATTTTTATTTGAGTTTTTTTACAGGGGTGTTCTTTTGGTAAGGGCTGTAGCCCAAATTGGCAATATGTTTCGTCGAGATAAAGCTTTAATGGTAAAGTTTTTCGTTCAAATTGTCAAAACACTGCCTGTATACTGTTTTTGCCTGTATACGGTTATTCTTCATTAGTAATTAGCAGCTATGTCGGTAGGGACCAGTCAATAGTCTACTTATAATTATAACTTACAGAAAAGAAATCGGTCATCGACCTGTCACCGGGGGAATGAATGAACGACAATCAATGCCGTTCGTGTCAGATCGCATAAAGGTTTAAGTATTAATTAACCAACTTCGACCACATTTTCATTCACCGGGTTCTCTGCGATTAGGCAAATCAATTTATTATTTAGTGGAGTGTATTCAGCCCGGTTTGATTCAGTTTGTATGAAACCGCAATTAGGTATTAATTAAGGGATAAAAGTGATTTATTGAACATCTGTAAATTAATAAATGAATTGTTCCTATTTTAAAACTCAGCCTGTATCGTCGTAATTTGTGGTTAGATTTGTAATTAGCAATACAGAGATTGGTCATTAGGAAAAAAAGTCTTGAACCACCTTTTACACTTCTAAAATGTGTAGTCCAAAATGTCGTCATTTACAGATGTAACTATCATACCTCATGCGTTGCGGGTGGTACGATTGATATTCATTAATAATAATTATGATAAAATTAGTAACCGTCGACCTGTCCCATGGAATGGGTGAATGATAATCAATTTTTATAAAAGAGTTTTCATGATTCGGTTGTAATTAATGTTCATGCTTAGGCTCTCAGCATGAGAAGAGGCCTTTGCACTGCATTTGGGTTAATAGTAAACTTGAATTGTATTGAAATGTTGACTTAATAAGCGTATTTCGTTGAAGCTATTAAGTCAGCCCTAATGTACTCTGTGAAGTCCGTACCTACAGTCAGTAGTTAATTAACTCTATAACCTTTATTGGAAGCCCTCCAGTTAATAGTTGTATTTACCATCATGTAGTTAATACATGGGGCGAATAACCGTCAGCCTGTCTCCGGCACGACGTCGGCGTCGGATTGAATGAATGAATGAACGACAATCAATGTCCCTCATGTCAATCGACTACGTTTATTAAGCTTAAGGCTATTAATTAACTTGCTTCGACCGCAGTTTTACTCGCCTCGACAATTAGGCAAACACATTTATTTCACTAATGGTGTAGGTTCAGCTTAATGGTATTTCTGTGAAGTCTATAATTGCCCATAAAAGTTTAAAACTCTATTATCTAGCTGTTTAATTTTTGCACCATAAATATTTGATGATGGTGTAGATCTAGCTGATATCTGTACAGGTAAACAAAAGGACAGTGATTATACCTACCTATGCATATACAGTTGGCGTCTATATGAATAAATTCTACCTTTTTGATTGGACCGTTGTTGATAGCGAAATAAACCGCGGCCGCAATTAATATGTGTGCATGAATACGAAGTTAAAACTAGTTAAAAAGGTATTTTGTACGTAGCTTCATTTTTAGTATCCGTAGATCAACGTTTTATGTTGCCGAATAAAATAATTAGGGAAATAATAAAGCTTCCAAAAAACAAATTATCTTTCAGCGATCTGTGGTTGACTGTAATACTAACTAAGCTGTGTTAAAATGAATTACCGAAAAATTAATACAAATTTAACCGACAAAAAATGTTGGATTTAACAAACAAACATGAAGCTTATTCAAATTATAATTCTACGAAAAATAATCTATACTTTCAAATAATAAACTAAATGTCCAAAAAAAAATTAAACGAACGTTTACGAACGACGAACGAAAAACGAACTACTGCCAAATTAGGTTAGATTCCATTTTAATATTATGTAATATTAATTGACATGTATAGTTTATAATTTTCTTAGAGTTTAGTGAAATTTGCAACGTAACACGCCTATATCTTTTTAAATCGATACAGCTAGGTTAGGTTAGGTTAGAACTGTGACCACACAACGCACGAGCCCAGCGAACGAAGCGAGCGGTGACGCGGTAGCGGCCGGCGAGTGCCAGAAACATATTTTTGAATGTAAAACCAAACCAACAAAACACATTGTAATTTAATTTTGAAGCGTTCAGCAGAAACATTGACGATCATAACACCTTGCGTGAACGTTTCCCTTCCTCACATTTCTTAGTTATAGCTACTGAAATGGTTGCCCAGGTAGGTAAGTTACGACAAAAATGACTACTTGTAGATTTCGATAAAACGCAATTTAAGCTGGTGGAAAAATATTGAGTCAACAAATATTGTATTGATTTTTTGTAATTTTCAGTATTTTATTCGGTCGTTTCTTTATTTGTATTCGCTTATAAGTTGTCGAAAAGTTAGTATTTAAAGCATTAAATTTCATATTTTGAGTATGCTCATATTTTAATTTATTTTTTTGGAGCTTTTATTACTACCTAAATAATTATACCTGCCTATAATTGTCTTACTGCAGCACAAAGGCCTCTTTTCATACTGAGAAGCCTCGAGAATTAATCACTAAGCTTGCTTAAGACGGATTGGCGATTTCAGACTTACAGTGACCTCCAAAACATAGTTGACAAATTGCCACTTCAGCTGTGACACACATTATGATTTGAAATTCTAGTGATCCCAATGTTTGAACTGCTGTAGTGTTTTTATTGAATAATTCAACTACCTTTGACTTATAATAATAAAATAATTAAATGATCTCTGATGATTTTTTTTTATTTTAATCTTAATGTAGCATCATGGCTGAAGTATAAAAATGTCAACTAACTTTTGGAGGCCACAGTATATCAACTGTAAACTCCAGGTTTCCTTATGATGTTTTTCCTTCACCGATATCAGTAATGTCCAAGGTAAACTCAGAAAGTGCATACCGAATAAATATTTCAACATATTTATTATTCAAAATATTCTATTCAATGTGATTCAATCAAGTACTTACGGAAAACATTTTAGGAAAATTGGAAATTGAATTTATAACGATGACAAACGTTGTTTAGGACGGTAACGTTTAAAATGCATATTTTGGGCCAGTAGACTTTGAAAAGAAGATTTACTAAATTAATTAAACAGGTAATATTCAAACACACAAATAATTATACAACATGAAAGAAAATAAATTTTATGAGTACTCGTTAAACATAATTTTCCCACATGTTTAATAAACAAACACACCATAATATTTACGTTACAACCTCAATAAACTTTAGAGTTTTCATTGCTACTAAAATTATAGCGTCAAGTTATATGATCTAATTTTATTCTAAAGGAATATGGAAATTATAAAAACAAAGAAATATCTTTAAAGAGAGTTTGAAAAAGATAAACATATATAAACGATTCATCTTCATTAACTTGAAATTGGGGAATTACAAAAGGTCAAATGACTAGTTTGTTTACTAATCAAATGCGACCTTTGTCTAGAGACACCGAAACAAACTCAAAGGTCGTAGCTATCGCTTCAACGTCCTGACATTTGTTGCAGGTTACAAGTGCTAACCGGTAAACGAAGTATTGAATGATCGATGCTATAAGAATATGCAAAGATATTTTTAGCTCATCTGAACTGTCCTTTTCTAAATAAATTGTCACCATCTCCAGCAATGATTTATTGTCCTACCTTCGAACTATTGAAGACAATATCGCACTATTGAAATTCGTGATGACCATTAACGAAACGAAGATTAATGCTCCGTATGCATCGATAAATATATTGATAGATATTTTGGTAAATATTCAAGCTAACACTTGAATATTCTAGTACTAGTTCGAACGCGTTCAACCTACTTGGGTTTCTTGAACAATGAAGTTCTCGTAGCTAAAGGATATAGTATTCACCGTCTATATCGGTGCCCTCTAAATTGAAAGGGTTTACACCTCCATAAAGCTGACAAAGTGCGCAGGTAGGCTGCCGACCTCTGTAACGGTTATTTTGTCAACTACAGACTTTAATCGATTCCAGACTGGTGACCTAAATGTCTAGAATGTAGGTTGGGAAACTAGGGGAAACCCAATTTAACCCTAAAGTACCAAGGTATGCATCGCTCTGATTGTTTAAATCTGGATCATGTAGAAGTTTAATGACTTTCCTGTCGTTTTAATGATCCTGCCTTCTGCACGTTTTATGTTAGTCGTTCCGGAAATTATATCGTAGATTTTAAAATCCACCGCGTCATAAAATGTGGAGTATTTTATGTCAGTATTTATAAAAGCTCTGAAGCGGTAGTATTACTTGAGTTATATGCTTACGTAAGTACGAATACCTAATGAAGATCTTTTAAACCGACAGCTCATGCTAGTACTTCTTATCAATAACTCATTCTACAAAACTTCAACGCAAATACTTTTGTTTCTGATATCCTTAATGAAACCTATTAAGATTTTTTGTTACATCGTAACTTACGTAATTAAATTCAAAGTTAATTTACGTTTTATTTAAGTACCTACATTTCCCCTTCTTAAGATTCTATAGAAAAGTATTGAAAAGAAGCCTGTAAAGTGTTGCGGAAAGCAGTGGTAGGTGGGTGAAAGCATGAAAAAAGAAATATAAATTGAGTCCAGCCTTTTGAATTTTAAAAAGGGTAAGTAGGTAAAGACTTTTTGAATATAAGTGAAGTAATGAACGAGAATATTGGCAATGTGAAAATAAAAATTATCACTAGATTTTTTTTTTTTATAATAACTCTTTATAAACCCTCCCACACGTGGGTACCTATAGGGAACATACCATAACATCACGCCTGTTTTCCCCGAAGGGTTAGGCAGATGTGACCTATAGTACCTACACCCGCTTAAAATTAACCTTGACGAGTAAAAGGTGTCTGTGCCATTTTATTGTTTTATTAACATAACCCTTACAATATATAGGGTGGCAGCGACATCGACGCGCTACCTGTAACCATGAATTAAGCACATAATTTTAGAAAATGCAATACCTACGCGGTAAACCGATGAAATCTATCGACGTGAGGGCGTTTAGAATCATGTGCTGAATCCATGGTAACAGGTTGCGCGTCGATGTCCCTGCCACCCCGTAGATACTGTTTCAAAATAAAAACCCACCACAAAGTAGTAGACATAACAAAACAATTCCTATTATGAAAAAAACTTTCCCATTACTTTGGTTGAAAGTGAAAAGCGAAATAATACAATGGCGCCCGACAAATCAATTGTACAGAATTGAGCCCTTCTTGGAAACGTAGAAAAATAATTGTATTACGTGGAAAGCGCAGTTAATATATTAATTAACAGTAACCTACAAACATGCTTTGCACATGGAAGTGATAATTGGTCTATTCGTAGAGCTGTGCACACCCTTGGCTCTACATAGAATGTTCCAATTAGTCGCTAATTCCATAATAGGAATGGATGATAAAAAATGTTGCTTGAGTAGTGTGATGTAGTTAAGTCTTGCTAAATAGAGCGGAATTATTTACCATAAAAAGTTTCTCAAGAGCCGACAACATCGGAATTTGTAAATTAATCAACAGAGTACGGCCAAATACTTTTAAAACATTTATTACTAGCTGACCCGGTGAAATTCGCACCGCTTCAGAATCAATAAATGTTGTGTTAACTTACTAGCTGAATTAAATTCAGTTTTTTATTAAGATAAAATGAAAAAGCCGTTTCGTACAAAATGCAAGAGATATCTGTATAATCGTCATTTTTTTCCCCCATTTTTTTCCCATATTTTAATAGTTATTCGGCTGTTCGGGTGGAGACAAATCTAACAAATCAAAGATCATAAACTCGGCCCAGTCATTCTTGAGTTATAAATGGTGTAACTAACCCGACTTTGTTTTATTTATATAAGCCCATTGTGTCACCCTTTGTGTTTCTATATTTATGTCTGTAATTTATATGGCGTACATAATAAAGATATACTATTCTATTCTATAAGATAAACATCCTGTATCGGCACGAAATATAAGAATTGCACATACCGTTGAAAAAAGAGCCCTGACTGGTTCTTATAATCATTTATGTATCACTCGTGGAAGCTATTCGAATGCACCCCAATGTGTGATAAGACGACATCAAACGACTCTGTGATTTATTACTTTATTGCTTTCCATTTCATTAACAACGCTTTAAAGCGAAACGATCGTATCTATCACTTGACGCGCAGTAACGAATAAAAAGCATCGTAGGTATCGTACAAAGGAAAATAAAATAGAAACAGAACTATCTACTAACGCAGTAAAATATACGAGAAAATGGAAATAATTACCAGTTCGACGAACGAATGGGGTTAATAACGTAAATTGATCAGGTCATCTGTAATTATTGGACCGAGCTATTTATTACTATTGAATCAGTAAATTAGCGCGCTTTACATGGTTCAATTTCAATCATGCAGTATTTTAAAGCTCAATGATGAGCTAAACACATCCAACGTGCAATATATCCAAAAAAGGGATGGTTATCCAAAAAATTGATTTCCTTGGATCAATTTAATGTCATTGCTCGAATGCAAATAAACGCATTTTTCTTTCTTTTCAAATATGAGATCGAACTATTCACCATCTGCCTAGACTTCTCCCAACTACTTCGTCAGCTTCAACTCTAACCGGATGCAGCTGAATACCAGTATTTTACGTGGAGCAACTGCCTATCTGACCTCCACAACACAATTAGGTACTGGATAACACGATACACCCCTTGGTAACTAAGACTGGTGGTCAGACTTTCGGGATTCTGACGATCCGCAACAGACGTAGCAGTAGTTAATTGAACTACTACTCAAAAAAACTGCAATGAAAGAGCAAATAATGAGTCTACTCTACACGAGCTGCGTTGTTGTTGCTACGTTGAGAACCGCAGTAAAAAGCCACCTGTCACTATTTATCTATAGTGCATGCACACAATACAGCGATCGCTCAATCCAATGCAGCACTCTTGTGTTTACCTCCAAACAAGCCCGTCGAGTCGGGACTATAAAGTTTGTAGCATTAAAGGGATTACTTTAGCATATATCATCCAAACACAAAGCTCCTCCTCTGAAGTCCCATATTTGTTCTTACCTCAATAAATTCAGTTCCAACCACAATTCTTCTTTGATCTAGATAATTGATTTTTCTTTTCATCGTAAATAAATCAGAGAAAAGCTTTCAACAACATTTAAAATGTTGTTAAAAGCTTTTCTCTGATTTACCGTACTTTAATAATCTACAGTTATAATAATCTACTTAAAGATATTATGATAATTTGCTTTTATTAAAACTGAAAGATCCATTCCATCTTTTTCAGTACCTAATTGGCAAGATGAAAATCTATTTCAGTTACATTTGCTTTTGGATTTTACTGCTGTTCGCAATGCGACATACAGTACCTACAATTAGATTACAGCTTGACATCTAAATTCCTTTTAACGTAACCCAGGATAAAAGGAACCAACATAACTATTGTTAAATACCGGGTTGTTACAAAGTCTGTGTGTCATTCTTAGATTTAATATTCATTGCTCTGACAATTCCAGCCGGAGTGCAGAGCATTGTGAAAGAAAGGAGAAGTATTCATTCAATGTAGGTTTAAATTTTGTCGTCTCCGCTTATTCATTGCTTGTTAGTTGTGTTTGAACCTTAGCTCGTGTAAAATATCTTGCAAGATATATTGTACGTAAACGTTGGTTCGTTTAAAATGTGTGGAGTGGGCGACGAATTGTAAGAAGAGCCATCCTTTTGGGAACGAACTTCATAAAGCGGTCGCACAACGTACCCGAGTTTATCTCGCGACAATCCGCGGGGGTCCGACCCGGGCAAATTGTATTACGACAAGGATGGTGGTGGCTGAAATTGCTTTCAAGCGTAAGAAATAAGATAAGATCATTGATATACCTAATAAGGGAGACAAAGCCACTCAACGAGCTTTATACGAGATAAAGGAATATTAACCTCGTGGGCGGCGGACGATAAAACCAAAAATTAACCCGTATAAAAAAGGATGATACTTTTAACTGCGCAGCGTTAGAATAGAACCCTGCAAAATCCAGATGTAATGTTATTTTATATTTATGTTAAATTTTACGGTTTGGTAGACCGACAAAGCCAGAATTAGGCCATTTTACTAGCAGGCCAATCTTAATAACCCTAATACATGTGCATGAATAATCCCGAATGAATATTTTAGAGATTAGCTTGGCAGAAAAATATCACTTTTTAATTCAAATATCAATTATTAATTTTAGGTATTTTATTAATCTTTGTTCCAACATTTTACAGTATTTGTTGTGTTTTTATGTTCCATTGTCAATTTTTTTTTATTTTTTTTTATTATGTATTTATTAATTATCATTTAATTTGTTGGCTTAGTTGTTCATTTTATTGTGCATGCTGTGGTCTCCTGTAATTGAAAGAGTACACCTACTAAATACTTTGTCTTCCATTAATTATATGTAATGTTTAGTGTATATCTTTTGTTGGAGATTCTAAAATAAATAAATAAAAATTGACAACATACAGTAATTGCTTCCACCCAAGTTTGAGTAAAGGGTTTATGAAAATTTATCTCCAACATACTGCTAGCAACACGTAAGCAATCGCCAATAATAGACCAATAGAATGATAATATGCAGATCGTTCAGCGTATCTTTCAAACATTTCGCACTTTGGACAGTAACAAATGTTACATTTTCTGGCGGAACTGATCCAATTGATTTGCCAAAACGTGTTCAACCGATGAACAAAGGACATTTTTGAAATAGCTTTCTGATTGAATTCATCCTGGATAAGTATTTTAGGATTTTCAATTATTTCACGGACATAATGTAACATGAATACGACGCAAGAGTCAGCAAGACTGGGTCCATAATTGTCTAGAACGCTAGAATATGGATAACCTGCTTGTCCGACTTTTAATAGTGGATTTGTTCATCAAAAAGTCATAAAATTGAACTTTAAAAGCCTTTTAGACTTTCATTTACTACTTAATTGATCAATTTTAACGTACCCTTTCAATTACCTACACGTTGGCACCAAATAACTTTTCCGAGAAAATAGGTAATAACATGACATGCAATAACACGAAAGCAATTGACTCCGTGTTCTGACTGATTCATAATTACAACTTCCACGAAACGTTAGAGGGAATTGACATATCCAGAAATGAAACTTTTAATTACTTTACTAATAAAAGATTAATTACACGAAAAAATGCTCTTGGATAAAACCTCATTCCGTTCTCAACACCCAAAAGAACGGCCTTCACCCTTTCCGTTACTAAATATGAAACGGAACCATTTATAATTTGATGAGTACCGCTTTTTCAGGCTCGACAGCGTAGAGGTTTTTATACCAAACATTATAAATTCTGAATGAAGTACTTAGGTGCCTATCGTAACAAGAGCGCGAACTACATAGATTACCATAACGTATAATCCCAATAGAACGATATTCGACGTTCTAAAGATAGTTGAAAGCAAAAGTTTTGATTAGTTGCTGAATGTTGGATCAGTCCGCGACGTAGGATAGACGTTCAACTGGAAAATATTCAGGCGGTTCCGGAGCCAGGTGTCGAATTAGCCTGAACAATTCATTCATCAGAAATTGCTTCTGAATAGAAAATGTTTTATGAAAACGTTATTGATCGCATTGAATATGGTAATGATCGTGTATATTAGGCATTCAAATATTCTGTACGATGCTTCATTCATCACATTCATAGATCAAAGAAATTGGCAACGACTTGACGCGTCTTCGTCGATGGATAAAAACTCGTGATGCCAAGAAGCCGGCAATGAAACGATCGATAACCTTTAGATTGAATCGTGAATGATTGATTACTAACGACTAACCTGTTTCCACTCCACTTTGTCTATAGCTTCGCCGCTCGCCGCCGAGCCCTCGGTCACCGGAGGCCGGAGTAGAGACACGTACTGAAAACAAGTTACAAACATTCACAATTTTCTTTATTGCTAGTTTCCAAACTTATAAAAAAGTTTCTAAAGGGCTAGGTAACATGTTTAAAAATTTGGAAAGTGACGATCCACTCAAAAGATTTTTTTTTCTTTCTATCATTATGTAGGTATCGAGGCTCAGTTATAATTTGTGAGTGAATCAGGATTTAACTACTAAACTGCAATGCCTTCTATACTTTAACACCAAATAATGTGTCGTATATACACACAAAAAAGTAATTCAATTAGCTCGAAGAACACTTAAGAAAACCTAAGTCATACCTTATCTCGTTCGAGACTCCGTATCATGTCGAGATCTGTAGTGTCCGATATGCCGCCGTGGACCACAAACACTCGATTGTTGATAATTGTGCCCAGGGGGAGCCAGCGGTACACGCCTTCAATCAGCTTTAGTAAGCGCTCTGCATTATGCTGGTGTAAACAAAAATATATTAAGTATACCGGCTGACTTTTTTTACCGTCTGGACAAAAACAGGTTATAAAAGGTGAACGGAGCAGGAGTATGACACAGAAATTCCTTCTTTTTTTTTTTCAAAAATTTGAATTAAATTAGCCTATCAATTAATACTCGTTAAGTCCACTCTCGGCCCCTCCACCCCCAATAAATATTGTTTCCACTGGACCCTAACTATAGTTTATTCTCGACGCTTGGGGGTCGAGAGTGGATTTTATTTTCCAGTCAAGTTTTAGTTTCCTCTCGACCCCCAAAGTACATGTTACTTATTTGAAGTAAACTTTAAAAATAAAACAAAATTAAAAATACCAATAAATCGACAAATAATATAGAAATTCAACTTATAGGCACTCTACTGGACGCGCGGAAATTATCAATGAATTCGTAGCGACATTCCATAGAAACTAGATTTTTTTAAAATATTTATTGTAAAAAAAAAATGATTTATGTGTGGTAAAAAAGGCAACCGGTATAAACCCAGTATATTATTCCAGCTTAACAAAGGTGGAAACAATAGAAATACACGTGTTATCCTAAACTTTCCCTACTGCGTACCCCAGTTGTATAGTTCCCTTTATTTATTTATTTATCCTCACACTGGAACGCCATACGGCAATTCCCGAAATTCAGTTCATAACATAGCTAACACGGGTTTTATTTCCGCTTATTTAAAGCTTTACGTAAAAAACTGTTGCAGCCAAAAATGTACCTATGCTCAAAAAATGCTTTAGAATTGCTTTCCCCGGTTTGTTAAACTTTTTTACATATTCGGAAACTTTCCAACGCTTTGCAGCGCTCGAAGTCACGACACGCTATTTCAACATGCCTGAGCGTATAAAAAATGCATACTAAATAATATTTTATAATGTTTACTCTATACAGTAAATTCTAAGAACGTACCGCTTTGAAGCCTTATATTAAAACTTTTCATAAAATGTCTGCTTTCGACATTTTAATAAATTTGTTAAAGCTTTGACTAAGTAAAAGACAACTTTGAGTAGGTATAGACTGACAGGAATATTTAATTATTAAGCTAGAATGCTAGTTAGCGGGGGTATTTAAGCTTACGTATGAAATACACGCATCCATTAGTGTGCTATAAAAACTTTTACTTACAATGGCAACTACAATCACAGATACTGCTATAACCCTCGAGGAAATGATGTAATAAGTGCACACAAAGCCGAGCTCAGTCGCTAGTGTAACTATAATAACTTTGTATTCGGATAAAAGGCGACTGGTGATAACTACAGAGGAACACTTCAGATACAAAGGGAATAAATCTTCCTAAGCGTGATTTCTAAGACTAACATGTACAGGACACTCTTTGTGCTGCGGATGCTGTAAAAATCTTATTTCGAGAACAAATACAAGGTTGCGAAGAAGCTCAGATTTTGCTTACAATGTTTCTTTATAGTATATTTTGTTAATATTATTTAGCTTCCCCTTGAACGACGATTACATCCTCGCTTCATAGGAATCATTTACTCTATTATCGAAAAATCATTGGGAGCAGAGTTATATCGTATTTTTATGGTAACGTCGAACATGCCCAATCCTTGACAAATTGTGTAGATTTTTAGGAGTTTTTATTGTCTCCATTGTCAGTGAATCAGAGCTCAACAGCATCCATTCTAGAAGGATAAAATATAACTGATCTGGATTTTCGATGTTCCAAATTAGTTTTCGGTTCCGCTCACCTTTTATCGGATTTACAAACACAGATTTGCATCCAATAGCCGTTTATAAATAAAATGAAGCTCATATTTTTACCGTTTTAGGTAGGATATGTGTTTGTGGACTACTGTTTGATTTACTTACCCGATATTTTTGCTGGACTTCTTTTATGAAACCGTACCTAAACAGAAAACATGTGTATTAGGTGAGATTTACTTTAACAAGTGTAGTAGGAAAACTATCTCTGAGGCTTAGGCCAACTACTAAGCCTGGCAGCGGTTCGAAGATTTCAATCCAAAGGAGCACTTATACATAATGTTTATGCTTATTGATGAGCAATAAAATTAAACAATAGGTTTTGTTTAATAAATATTCATTTACACGCCACGTCATTTAAATTCAGCGCTTCAAATACTCATTAAAACATTTATAACAAGCTCAAAAGTAGGAGTTCGTAATTTCGCCATTCCAAAAGGGTTGTTACATTCAAGTTAGCGAATTATACACAGAATTGACTCAATGTAAAGTGTCAAAATTATTTAGGAAGTATATCATTAAAACTTTCCCAACATGACAGACTTCTTTGGAAAGATAGACAGAAGAAATCGCATAACCATTTCCTCAAACTGTTACTTTTGTATCTTCCCATATATCTCTTCTAATTTGCATTTAAATAGTAAAAGTTTTGCATATCAGAAGAGAGATCTTCAAGTATCATTGTTCCAAAAAAAACTGCCCTAAAAAACCACATAATCGTATTCAACATAAAGAGTAACGCGTTTGTGCGACTCACCTAGAATTCATAATGAGATCTTCATGGTTCCCGCGGTTCAAGAACACTCCTCCTGGGAAGGCCAGCATGCAAGACAGCAGTAGGAGGAACACCTCCAACCCCTTCTTGCCTCGATCCACGAAGTCGCCATTGAATATGTATGGGTTCTCGGGAGACGGCAACCCATTCTGTTGAAGTATCAAACGTAATGGGGGTTTATATGCAGTGTGACATTGGAAGTAACGGCGTCAACACTGAACATGAAAGGTATTGCTGACACACGAGAACCCTTGTACACATAGACCGCTCCATGACTCCGCCCATTCCGTGTCGCCATACAAGCTTAGTCTACATGTTAGCACGTAGACATTCATTTCAAAGATGATGGGCCATTTCTAAGTTGCAATAAATCAAGTTCGCAAGCATTGTAGTCAATTATTATATTGTTACAGAATAAATAAGTGACTTATTGAAACTCAAAAGTAAGTCAGAGTCTATTTATCTTCTGCATGTTTCAGGCAAGAAATAATCAGATTTCAATTATTGAGAAAACTGTAATTACAAAGAACGCATTCAAGAAAGGACCATTACTCACTTGGGAGTCAACCACACAACCTTTAGCACATAAAGCCTGCACACAAAAGGGACAAACTTAACGATGATCGTCAAGATACATTTTTAATACTCTACGCTTTTTTTACATGTAGCGGTTCACATTAAGTGGCTAAAAATAAGTCTGTGAAAATATATCTACAATTTAAAATCCCTTAATATTTTTTTTTCATCACTTCATTCATTCATTCATTACGGAATTAACCTTTTAACCACCACCGCCTTGGTTAAAAGGGGGATTGATAAATTATCGATCCTTGCGACTCTATCAAATTATACGGCCAACTAACCAGTTTACTGAGCCGAGAAAATATTAATAAAGTTTAGCCGGGGAAGATAAAATTGGAAAAACTGATTACGAATCGAGAGCAGTAGGCTGAAATACATATTTTGTGAATCCTTACATCTGCAGCAGTGGCCGCTTCGTAGGTCGCTTACGCAATAGGTAAGTACGTCGGCTGATAATCAATACGCAGCCGGTTACATAATCATTATCCTTTAGCCAATTTATCTCTATTTTATTTTGCCACGGTTAGATAAGACACGTCTGATTTCATTTGCCTTATTTGGTGATTATCGTGACTTTGAAACATCTACATATGTAGAATGTTACTTCTGACATTAAAGGGTTCTAAATCATAACACATTTGTCAGTTGTTTTTTATGACGCGATTACCGTGGATTATGAAAAATACCGGTTGTTATAATACGACCCTCGTGTTTTTACAAACTGCCTGTTTGTACAAACTCAATTTAGGCAGCCCTTTCCATTCCCACTGGACCCGAGCGGTTTGTATGTACGATGGGTATTATATGAAAGTTCATATGAAAATATATTTTCGCAGGTTTTATTATACTTTTTTGAGTTTCGACTAGGTTGTAAAAATCAACAAGCGTTGTCTGTTATTCTAGAAATAAGGTTGTTAAAAACATAACATCAATCGATGGAATCCATAGTAAAATAAATTAAGATCCCAATAAATATAAGATTCTAAAAGCTGCTCCTCACTAAACATTACTCAATATAAATAAATCGTTTATTAACTAAATAGTGTTCTTACATTTCCTTATAACTAAAGTACAAATAAACTACTCCTAAAATTATTGTTACAAGGGAAACATAATTTTAATATTTTAACTTGTAGACTCCACACTAGATCAAGCCTGTCTCGTGGGTTAAGTGTGACATTAGGTTATATGCTTGTAAGACGGAAATAACAATAGGAAAACAATATCAGCAAATTAACGAGGTCGTCCGGCGTAACAAGCGGTCTATCAATCAAACCGCGGAGCGACCAGCGGCGGCAGCACGGCGCGGGCGGCGCGGCGGCGGTACCAATTAGATGACGCGTGCGCCGCTCCCTGCCATGTTTACCGAGGCCCAAGCCGACCTGTCGCCCTCCTGACGTCACACCTCTAATGACCATCCGTGAAAAAGAACTCGAAGGAAACCCTACTAATATCCGAAATGACGTAGCCACCCCACGTACAATTTTTCCACAACGTAAGCAGAAATTACCTACAATGTTGCTGCTTGCTGATTTTCGGCAGAATTTATAGAGGGCTTCCTTAGCTTGTAACTTTTTATGTCATAATCTCTAAACATATAACATACTTTGTTGCTGATCCCGCGGTGTAATTGCGTAACACACTATCAGTAGCAAAGGCTTTCATTTTGTCAGTTCAACAAAATTCATCGCATTATTTACGTTGTTGAGTAGACAAATTTTCCGAACATATGAAGCAATGGATTGAAAATGATTTGTGTAAAGGATTGAGATTGATAATGTGTTACGGAATTACGGTGTAAGAGCAAAAACAGCGTGTCAGCTGCTTATGTTCCCGCGCAAGTTGAGAAAGGAGTAATTGAGTTTTGAAGTGAAAACTTCTTTAGCGGCGTTGTGCACTTTTTTTGTGATGGGTTAAAAATGTTAAACTCCCGTCAGGACACGTGACCTGATCGAAAATTCTTAAGACGAAGCTCACGTCAGGACACGTGGCCTGATCGAAAATTCGTAAAACGGAGGGAGAGTTTTTTGTGATGGGTAAAAAATGTTAAACTCGCGTCAGGACACGTGACCTGATCGAAAATTCGTAAGACGGAGCCCGCGTCAGGACACGTGACCTGATTAAAAATTCGTAAGACGGAGGGAGAGTAGACCACATTCCAAAATATCAAAAATGCACAACGTTAATATTCAAGTTTTCACTTTTGCCGGCACTCCCGGAGTGCAACCCGTTTTTTTGAATACAGTATTAATTGTAGACTGTCCTTTAACTATGTTTAACGTACTAAAAGTTTTACGCATGAGTATGTTTATGTATTTTAAGTTAAATTTGAATAAACTTTTTTGAGAGTAACACATGTAGGTACTTAAATCAGTTAACCCATACCTGTCCTCAATAAAGATAAAACCAAGAAAAATATTCACTTTGCAGGATATATTAAATTGAAACCGCACTGGTGCTCTAGATGCAACGGTTTACGATTAATTGACTTGCGTTCGCATCGTTCGTTCAAGTAAGCATTCGATTAAAATCATTACTCAAAGTGGAGCTCGCGGAACCGGACCCTTGTTCTAGTTTAAATTTATATTTTTCTAACAACCTCGTTAAACTGGAAACTGTCCGTTTTAGAAACTTATTTTGGATCACTTTTTTCTACTTATTTCCATTTTCTGGGACTCTGATAGATTTAAAGTTAAACCATCTTAAGTCTCTGCTAAAACTATTTTCTGAACTTAAGGGAGGATAAAAACATCATTTATTTATTTATATACGAGTACCCTTTAGATATAGGTCATCGCGATTAACAAATATTAGAAAAGGCAGTTCTACCGAATATTGTCAATAGTGAAATATTGGGAATCCATTGCGTTCTGTTCTTTTTGACTATCAATACAAACAGGGACCCTATCGATACTCGTAGATATCGTACGTGGAAGTCATTCATGGAATAATCCATATTTACTAACTTTATGTACTTTTGTGCCGTTTAGCTATAAAGTACCTAATGACTATCAAGAGTACAATAACCCTTGGTACCATAATAATAGGGTACATTTTTTCAGCCATTAAGTGAAATGTGTATGTGGACTTAGTTATTTCATTCCTAAACCCATGTTTAAAACAAAATTACTATACGAGCAAACTTAAGGTAAATATACTTGATGTGGCGTGTACTAGAAGTTTTTGATTACCCAAGTCGTTATTATGTTGTAAGTTTCTGATGTTGATTGTGGACATAAAGTACCTAAGAGCGAGCGTAACCACGAAACAAGAAAATTATCCTGTCAAAGATCAGTACCTAACGACCAAATTCTCAAACCAAACTTTAAGCCGACGTTTGCACGGACGTGAAAATATCGCGGCGGAATGTTATCGCGCACTGGATTTTCAACTTTGGGTGTTGAGCCTAGCTTTGAGAATCGTTGGATTTTCAACTCTCGGCGCAAAGCAGCGCGTTGAAGATCCAGTGCGCGAAAAAAACTCACCGCGTGAAAAACGCGCCCGTGAGTACCATCCATCCATTTCATCTTCATCTATTTCATCTTGAGCCTGTCCTTTAAGGTTCATTGTAGTGACAGAAAGACTGTTTGATATTTGGAGTTAATTAATGTGGGAGTGCTAAAAAATTGTGTGTCATAGGTACCTTATGAAATATAACCAGCAGATCGTCCAGCTTCCCGTGCAAGTCACCGCACACAGTTATCTGGCTGGAGATAGAAGTGGTTGCCACGTGGATATTAGGCATTCTCTTCAGCACTTGAGTGGCCTCTTTTAATATCTGCCCGACATGTTTCGGATGAAGGCGGTGCTACAAAAATAAATTGGTTTTTAGATGGTGAAGCAGTATAAAAAATGAGGAAAACTACGCGTAATATTCCGTATCAGGAGTTTAACAAACGTACGGGTAACTACGGAATATGTCAAAAAGCACGAAATTCCTTGAAATATTTTGATTGGCGTCTATCGGACGTCGTGAAAGCGAAAATAAGAATATTCAGTAAATTTACTTTTCCTTTCGTAATATATTTAGAAGACAATAAGTATTTTGAACAGTACCATTACTGTGGAGTGTTATATAAATAGATACACATAACTACATACACTAGTGAACGCCCCAATATATGCAATATAAGAAAAAACTTATCAGAAATAAGTCTCGTAATTGCAGTACCTATCTATTTTACTTGTTGTCTACGAATGGGATCAGCGGGATCATTCCAATCAACCCATCTCTACTTGCGTCTGTCATAAAAGGGTAGCGAGGGATTATTCTAGTACAGCCGAATTCGCCGATAACATCATGGATCGTTTCGTACTGAGATCCGACCCGAAATTAAGTTTGATGTTCTGGCTTTTCCTTAAACTGGCAGTAGCAGTGTCCTTGACAATGATGGATGGGGTCTTCAGTCTTCACAAATGGGGTAATCATTACCGTTTAGGTACCTCGTAAAGAGGAATTATCACTTATTCTGTGTTATGTTTCATAATGTCGTAATACAGTTAGGTAGTAGGTTTGGGTGAATAAAAATGTAAATATCAAGTATCTGACATTACCTTCTTCTTCCTAAATGCCTCAATCAATAGGTCGATATCCTTCCTTTGCAGCGGGAATTCGATGTCGGGGCCGCGGGAAGGCTTTGGGGGAGCCGTCTCGTCAATGCCCCCTCCCTCGTCCGACTCCTCAGAAAATACTTGCTCCACTACAAAATAAGATGAAGAAAATTCTTTACCAAAATAATTTTAGCTTCTTATTGTAATACAAACACCCATCTTATTATTTTATTTTCGTAAGCCGCTCACTGAGCTGGCTTACAAAGTTATTAAATATTGCAAACGCGACTCCAATTTTGCGAAAGCATTTACTTACGAACAGTGCACAATACCTATACTACAGTGACTGAGTTATTTTTAACAATGTACTTTACTGTGTAGCCGGGAGCAGCACCCTAGATATTGGTATTTCTTATTTGGCTAAACATGAAAGCTAATATGCAAGAGTGGTCGGAACTATGAAACGAGAATAAACATACAGAGTATTTGTCGTTTGTACATTTGTGCATAGGGTTTAGTAAAAAAGCAAAGTATTTGTATTGTATGGAATGCATTCTAATTATTAGCTTCAGGTTCGCAGTTAAAGATTGCTTACATTGCGAGCAACTGAATGCGTTGGTGCAAGTGCCTTCGTGCACACAATACGTGAGCGTGCTTCATATTTCGAGTCAGCTCGCGGCAAAACACCGCAATTCGTCTGCATTTGTAAGGACGGCAGGTGGATTGCCTTTTTGAGAACTATTTTTACTTTATTTTTAGAATGCACATAAATCAACAGCACACTATTAAAGATGTAAATGCATCCAGTATGTGCTGAAAGTTTTTGTTAATCTAAATTTTAAATCAGATGAATATTGCCGGGAATAGTTTCGACTTAACCAATGAATTAATCACGAGATCACAGAGATTTTCTCTCAGAGCGCTCCGAGAATAGCCGAGACCTAGTTTTGTTTTGCATCGATGGCAGAGGTCACTACAGTTAGCTGAATGATGTAGCTCGTGACATGTGTGAAGATACCGCAATATTGCATGCTCGCAGCACGTTGAACAAGGAAAAACAAAACGGGAACGTAAGGAATGAAGGGATCGGAAAAACGGACGCGCTGCATGTTACGCCTAATGAAATTACCTCGACACGGAACAAGATTCTGTTTAAAAACTAACTGCAGACCATGTGAGCGATTTTAGATGAGTTTTCTTTCAGCTAATGTACTTTTAGTGCCTTTATTGCGAAACTTTATTGTTTTCTTCAGAACTTTGAAAATGTGTTTTGACAACCAATGGAACGTGTAATCACTAATCACAGATAATGATCACAACATCGTTTGTTTTCTGCTAACGTGTTAAGTTCCAAACAATAGAAGTAATAACAGACTTTGAACAACAAAACATCGGATAGTTAGAAAGTTGGTCAGCAAAAAACTTTCAGACGCTTCAAAAGTCGAGAAACTAGCGGGTATACGATAACTGTGTCACTCGCAGTTTATAACTCTGTTTGTTATATCTGCGGTCCACAGAAACTCGCGGCTCAAGTGTCTTCATTAGCCCAAATGGTGAAACCTCAGCTGTTGATATACAACTCAAAACAAACTTACCTAATGTTATTTAAGTAGCTGTAACATCATACATGTTTATTATGCTCCTTAAGCGTATTTATGTAAGCATCGTGATTACTGTCACGTACTCCCCCTACCCCTGGAAAGCGGGTGGCGAGTACTCGCGAGTCATCGTTAAGATATAATCTACTCTGCTCGTGAAAACGCCAAGGTGAAGTGACTTACAAACGGAAGCAGTCCTCGAGGTTCGCTCGGAGGAGGGGCGCCCATTGGTGTCCTTCATATGACTCAATAAGGCGTTGAAGAAGTTGTATAGCTGTAACAAAATGTATCAAGTAAATGCGTTATACCCACACCAGACATATAACGTTACATGTAATTAATTAACAACATTCCAAAGGGACGACCCGGAAATTTATAATAATGAAATAAAAAATGTTTTAACACAATTAAATTACATAAAATATGCGTAACCCTGAAAATTCCTTTAGAAGTTAACTGGGACAGCCTACTTAATCAAATGTCAATGGAATGCGTAAGTGTACATACCCCGGTGGACATTACACATTCGTACTCATATACATGTACGACACGCATTATCGACAGAGGCAACTGCAACCGTCGACGAGTGTCGACAGCAGCCGTGGACAGCAGTCGACGCCCGCCGTCGACGCGTCTGCGGCTGCCATTCGGAACGTGCCGCTCGTGTATTTGAGTACGTGCTCAAATACACGAACGGCATGTAGTCAACAACAGCCGTCGACGGTTGCAGTTGCCTCTGTCGTTGACGCGTGTCGCTCGTGTGTATGACCACTAATGTGTAATGTCCACCGGTTCACGTGTAGGTTTTTTTTTTTTTCAAAATTGTATGCTTGTTGTATAGGTAATATGTATTATTAAAGTTTGTTTGCCTTTTCAACGATAGTCGTCAAACAAAATTACGAGCGTCTATATTTCGGAGAGCACTGTAATTTACAGCATTAATTAGATTCAATACAGTGTGGGTTGGTACTACCCACCCACATATTTAGAATTATGACGGCTCGCATTTGGGTTTTGTCCACAAACTACCCTACACCGCAAGGATTTCCCTTTCGTATTTGAAATTGCGGCCACATCCCAATTTAATTAAATAAATTCAAAAGCTTACTTACGAAGTAAACACAGGTACACTAACTTCTAAAGCGAACAAAGTTTATGCTATTTCCACAAGAACCTCGGAAAGCGGTCGCACTGCAGACAGACAAACAGACAAACGTGGAAAGTAAATTAAGCGCTTTTAAGCGTAATTTAACGGCTAAATGTAGGTCCCATTACTTACGTAAGACCGCAAGCGAGCTGCGACATGACCTGCAAGGTGTTGTGTCATTTACTTTAATGCCTAGCTTCACCCATAGACATCAAGTCACGACTTTAGTGCAGTCATTAAAACACGCCATCGTTAATCACATCGGTAATTAATTTGCAGGTCGTACGCCATTAAACTGAGCTTTAGTATAGCCAGAAAAAGCAGGTTTTTGTATAAAAGTGCTCAAAATTCAAAGCCGGATGAGAATATAGACAGTATAGTACAGGCGTTTGATGCTCGAAAAGGGGGTATTTTGTGGTATCCCCAGTACTTAGGCCTAATCCACATGTAAAAATAAGCGCATTCTCCTTCGCTTCAATATCCCTGATGAGGTAAGATATGATAATATAATATCATTGAATTGTGTTTCTTTTTTTAGTGTTTTACTTTTTCAATAAATTCACCAATTTTCAAAATTCCCGAAATACTCTCCAGGTAAAACTACCAAATGATTGGACTATTATTACTGTCTCGTTTTTGATAAATCTAACTTTTTTGCAATCTACAAAAAAATTTATGCAAAATGTAACAAGCAAAATATAATGTTTTGATTTCGAATAGGCAATATATATTAAACTATTAACGTGAATTGGATTAGGTAAATATTTTGAAAACACAAAAGAAAAATGTTACGTTATTTATACGGTTAGCCAGTTTATTCAATGGCCATGCGTACATGCGTACGTTATTGTGCATTCGCGTGAATACTTCATAATCATGTGGGTGCCGCCGCTGCACCGCCTGCGCACTCAACCGTACCACTGTCTAGTCATATACACAACCTTCACTTAGGAGACTATTAACCCCAATGGGATAATTCTATCGTTACCTAGAGCACCCATAAAATTTAAATAATTACATCATATATATGTACCTATTGAAAATTGAGGTTATGAAACGACGTCGGGCTTAAGCAGGTTAAGCACTTAACCCGTCCTTTAACCGATTACACCCCCGCTCCCGTCGGTACTTTATTCAATTTCCAAATGCAGCTTAAAATTATTCTCAATATAATAAGGGTTCCGCGTTTTGCCGGATACACCATGCAGCTCATAAAGGCGCCAAATTTTCTGTGGAATTGCTCACACTCCTCCACAAGCCAATAGTAAAGAAAAGAAAAATTCAAAGGAAACCAACAAAATAAAATAATATGGTAATGTGGTTTGTCCGTGCGTGGCTTTGTTCACTGAAACCGAATGATCGCACTGAAATGTTCAGTGAGCACATTGAGTCAATGGATCCGACGCCTCTTTGCCTCGGGCTAGATTGCTTCGTTCGTCTTAATTTAATATGACATCGACGATAAATTTATATGAGGTGAATATAATCGAGTATCGTGCATTTTAATAACCTAAACTGAACATAATCCAATTAAAGGCAAAAAAGCGAAATATAGGAATTAAAAGAGCATTTTCACAATAAACATTTTGGAAAGTTGGGCGACCCCCAACGATAAATTTAAATTAAACGGCAACGTTAATCGCCTCAAAGTGTAATTTATTCCTTTATCTATTTAATTATAAATCATGGGTAACGAACGCCTCCAAGCGGAGCTTTCCGATATTGTTTGTAATTTTATAACTTTTGACATTTATCTTAAACAGTTTTCAGTGAGAGCAATTTGAGACAAGCTGTAATTCAGTTGTTCAAAATGATTATAGTTTTGTTACAAAATGAAGTAGTCGGGTGTCGGCTCCTGAAATACTGGTGCTACCTAGATTAGTAATTACGTTGTACGCGCTACGGATGTTGCGAACAGCAGGAACGTTTCGTATTGCTGTAGGGAGATGGTTTATTTAATTAAAAAACTTTGGCAGATGAAGGTGCAAGTCATATATTTTCAAATGGAATGATAGGTAGAGCATCGCTTTAATACTTTTCACTAGGTAATGATAGGTTTAGTTTTGAAATTTAGTTGGAATTAATATGATATTTTTTTTTTTGTCATATGGTTGACTAATATACAAAAATACCTGTTTACGAAGTAGAGGTTTAACATTAAGGTTTCAAACCATAATAAATTAAAGTTTTTTTGCAACAGTAGGTTAGAACACTCTTGGGAATCGCTCAAAGTAATAAATTTAGTGCTCCCATTACAAATTCTTGCACGCGTAAGGACTGTTGAATAAAGGACGGATTTTTTCTTATATTTCCGTTACAGCCTAAAAAATCACAAACTGTTTCAAGTCTTAAATATTTAGGGATTCATGAAAAATCATCGTTCAGTTTCATCTATCTAACAAAAATATGAATGTTTATTTTCTATTTTTCGCCACAATAAAAGAGATAAAATATAATAATTGCCGACTTATATAATATGGAACATAAAAACAACAAAGCATCACGTCTATATCCCACGAAGGAGTAAGTAGAAGAAATTTATTGTCTAGTACAAAATATGACCACATTTATTGTTTTCCCTTAAAACCCCATACTTATAACGGTCTTCACCTTAGTAAAAAATAATCAGTAAGCCAAGACCTTTTAAATGAGATATGTTTCAAGTCTGTTGACTCAGTTTTGTATCCGGGTTGTATTTACACAATCTCTACCTATACCTACGGGGTATACAGGCGTGAATATGTCATTTAATGAAAATTAATAAGTTTTAGTTTTAAATTAATATTTTCAAGTAAAAACCAATACTATTTTCACTTATTTTTTAATAAACAAACATATTTTTTACTACAGTTGTAACCTTACATTTCCTTCTTTTCGCTGAAAACCCCATACTATTGACGGTCTCCGCCATAGTAAAGAATGATCAGTAAGCCAAGACCTTTTAAATGAGATACGTCTCAAGACTGGTGACTAAGTTTCAATTTTGTAGACGCTAAGTTTCATCGTCCTTTGTCCAAGTATTATTAAAGTTTCCTTTGACATGACAATACTTTGAAATAATCCTACTTATAGTTTCGTGCCCCGTAGGACACACTGGTAAAGTTTTCAGCTCTATTCAATTCTGTACTACTGCCGATCAAAATTGTGTGCAACCTCAGGAGGGTCTAAAGTTCAAGGTTATTCTGAAAGTGTTTTCAGCTGCATCTAAGATTCCGGTGATCATTTCTACCGAATTAACTAAACTAAGAGCTGATTTTTCAATAGTCAGATAACTTATTACTGAAGAATAAATATGACTGCTTGACATAATTTCTATACATCCGATCTGTTCTATTTTTTATAATTTATTTATTCTTTTACTCTTACACACGCTGTATCTTTTACTCTGACATCTCTTTATCTACTTCCCTGTCGCAAGTATGCTGGAATAGATTTCTTTAGAAATAAGCATCACCTTTGTACCTCTTTTTCTGTTCTTTTTTTCTTGTCTGTTTATGTAGGATGTGTACACAAACGGTTAAATAAATAAACAAAATCTGTCAAACCGCAATATTTACTCCTCAGATAAAAAATATCTGACTATTACAAAATCAGGCCTACGGGTTATGGTTATACTATTTAATTATGTGTGTAAATGTCTAAAGTACAAACAGACTTCGACAAAACCCCAGGATTATAATAAACCACTTTTTGGGAGGAAGAATGTATGTGTAATTTCAATATATTTTATTCATAGAGATATAACATTATGTAGAATCAAACAATCATGACAGTGAGAACCCTCTCAGGAAGGGTTACTTATCCCTTCCTATTTGTATCTCAGAAGGGATTTCACATCATCCTGAATACAAAATCAAATTCATAGGTTGCTTACCTTTACTTGGTCCTGTTCTCCAGCGTATTCGATGTTCTGGAATATCGTCCAGGTGTAGCGCCGGCGCACCTCCATACGAGCCAAGTAGCGCCGGTACCACTGTTGGATCAAGATAGCAGCCTTCATTGCTGAAACAATACCTTATGGTCAGTATTTCACGCCGTGGAGGAAGCAGCCCGTATCTTCCTATCTTTCTTTCGACTTTAAAATAACCTTCGGACTTTATCGCGGCGAGATAAGCCCGATCCCAGAGCCAGAATGTATTTAACTGAGCGTCGAAGAATCGCTTTTTAGATTGCCACTAAAATACTTAGAAGACGTGTGAATAAAATCGTCATTGTGATTGGAAAAACTGTTTTTGCAGCTTTTTCTTGATCGTCAGATAAAATAACGTTTTTATGATACCATAGAACATGTTGCCAATAGTAATCAGAATTCGTAGACGATATGATGTCAAAGAAAAAAATAAGTACCTATCCAATAATAACAAATTGCTCGAATAAGCACAGACATGATTGAAGGGTAAATAAATAAGAAAAACTATTTATAAGAAAACAAAATCATATAAATGAAACGAGACTTGTTTACATGTTTTACAAAAGAAATATATTCATTCTTGACATATATTAGTATAGACTTCTCGGAACTATCCCGAATATTGTAACACAGAACACTGCAATACGAACAAAACATTAGTTGTTGGGAAACCTTCGCAAATTTTCTATCGTGGGAACGTTAGCAGCCGATACTGCGGCTATATTTTTTTTCCACTACACCTTGCTTGCAAAAAACAACAATTTTATATTTGTACAGAATTAAAAACGTGACACGTTAAATTTACATGTCCTAATATTTTGCTTGATCTAGAAACACCTCGCAATGAAGCAAAAAATATACAAAAAGTGGCAGGTTCGTACCGCGGTCACCGGTGACCGCTAACAATAGATTTTTCTGTCAAATTAAATTAGCTAGCGAAACTCCGCAGACGTGATTTGTATCGATATTTTAACACGACAAAACGAAAGAAAATTGATTTTCTCAACTCATTCTTGAAGTAACAACAATGACATCGGCGGTCGACCCCAAAAAAAATAATTAATCTTTTAATTTTTATTTTATCGTGTTTAAATATTGACGCTCATCACATCTGCGGACTTTCGCTAGCTAACCTAATTTGAACCTGTATATTAGGTTCATAGTTTAGGCTTCAATCCAAAAAATGTTTGATGGATCAGGTTAAGGTTATTCCTATATTATAATATGTCTCAAATACACACACACATACATCACTATACATCACTTACGAATCTATTTGTACATAACAAATTAATTAATTAATTATGTTTGACTGCCTGTTTCCCTTTGATATTTATTTATATAGACATATAATATTTATAATAGAATAGAACTACTCTTTATTGTGTACACCATATAAATTACAGACATAAATATAAAAATATTACAATGGGCGGTCTTATCGCTAAGAGCGATCTTTTAAAGACAACCTTTGGATGTATCAAAAAGGGGAAGGACAGACAAATGCTGTAGGTTTTACATTATTAATTATTATTAATATTCATTTTATATTTACATTATTAATACCCACCCGATAATTAAATTTCAGCAAACAAATTCTAATATAAGTTAGACATGCAAGTTCAACTTAAGTTATTAGTAAGTACCAACGCGGATGGTAACAAAACACAGTTAACTCTATTAACAGTTAGTGAAACTAAGTACGATAACTAACCCACTAAGGTACGAACAACTAACTATGAAAGTCATTTAGTTATCCACAGTTTTGTACTGGGATTGGATGTCGTTTTGTTAGCCAATGTATATTATTAATTTTATTTTTAAACCATTTTACTACTAATTAGCCTCATTTTTAAGTTAGCACTTATGGGAGTAGACAGCTCCGACACAAGTAATTTAGTAAGTTACGGGGACTGCTTCAATTTATGTATGACATAATGTTTATGCTGAAATATTTTCACTATAATATACTTAATATGTTTACTTTTATAATTTCTAACGTCACGGAGCCTCTGGATGAGGCTGCCAGAGGGGCGTGGGGAATCGTACTTGAAAAGAAAGGCCTATGCTCAGCAGTGGGTGAAGACGGACTGTGGATTATGATGATGAACGTCACGATATTATCGTGAACGTCCACGTCCATAAAATGTATGTCCACAGGTGCACGTCATAACGTTATCGTGGACGGAAATTTAAAAGCTCATATATTTCCATACATTCTACATCCCTGTGTTATCGTGATGCCGTAGACGTCCACGATAATACCGTCACGATAATACCGTCACGTTAAGGTGAGTAAACATTAGAGCATTTTCTCGAGTATTTCCATGTATATAATGTAACGTTGCTACGAATGGTACAATACAGGCAAAAGCTCAGTTTCTAATAACATATCCATGTAATGTAAGTATTCTGTGAATACTCGTCGCTGTATTCGACGTAATGCTCACGGCGAGTGAGCATTTACCTGTAACATCTCTTTCTACCTTGCGTCCATTGTGGAAATGTCAGGCTTACAGGTACCGCTCGTGCCTTTGCTCGACAAAATGTTACACTAATACGCTCGTTGGTTTTTAAGATCAGTTTATAACAAAACATCGAGCGTTGTGTTCGAAGTGCGGTTCGATAAAATTTAAAAACAAATAATTAGATAGTTTATCTTGGACATTACTGTCATCGGTCAATAATTAATTAAATAATTAATTTTAATTTTATTTTTTTTAGAACATCGAGTATTCGCCGTATAAATTATAAAGGTGAGTATAGTCATGTACATGTCTATACTCACCTTTATAATTTATTAGCAGCGCCCCGCGGTTTCACCTGCATAAGTGGCGATCTCGTGGGGATATCGGGATAAAAAGTATCCTATGAGTTATTCTGATGTATAAGCTCATCCAACTCCGTTCAGTACTTTTTGCGTGAAAGAGTAACAAACATCCATCCTCACAAACTTTCGCATTTATAATAATTATAGTAGGAAGTAGAATAAAAGCACTCAATCTCAGTTTATTGCTGACAGTGTATATTGATTTGCTAATCGCTAATCGATTTGAATAGGCACGATGTTCGTGTAGAGCTTTTTAGTCAGGCCATTAGTTTTATCTGATGGTAAATTATACAATAGATACCAAAACTATCATCAACTTTGATACGAATACTCGTATTTCACGTATACAAGTACTTCATAAAGTTCATGTTATGTTTTGCATATTGTAAATAAAAAGACATTATATCAGTACCTGGTAGAGTGTATGTACATTAATATATCGAGGAGTAGAATTAATTTTTATTGTTTTCTCTCTTAGCGTTACCTACATAATATACATAATCATTCTATAACATTCCCAATGCTGGGACACAGGCCTCCTCGCAGTAAGAGGGAGTGTGCCGTAATCCACCACGCGGGCCCAATGCGGGTTGTTAGATGTCACATGTCTTCGAATATTTTTTGGTTCTAGGACATGCCGCACAATGTTTTCCTTCACCGTTTTGAGAGCAGTGGTAATGAAATAATATACACAAAGTAAAGCGCCTGTCTGGGTTCGAACCCACTACCTACAACTCGTGAGTCGCGGCCGTTATCACTAGGCCACCACTGCTCTACAAAAATAATTAAAATTTCTAACGTCACGATATTATTGTGAACGTCCACTTTCCACGTCCACAACATGTATGTTAATCATGTTATCCACCATTAAGTATTAATTATTTTGTTATATAACAGCGACATCTCAAAATTAATTATTATTGAATGAACAGTTAGTTATTATAATCCTCTCCTCCCCGATAACACACTAAACAACATATCTACTTTTATTATAATAATATTTAAATTAAACCCTCATCACAAATCCAATTCGTGTTTCGACGGCTTAATAATCAGTTTACAATAACATGTCGTGTGTTCCACATATTGCTTCCACTGACTACACCCGCCTACAACGGTGTCAACCGTCATCCTGGCGAACATAGCCGCACATATACGATATTCTGAATTGCAAATTTACAAACCCAATTTCCATCGCATTTTTATCGTCGACGCTCGTATCGTATCGCATCGGTGGGCTTATTACATCCTAAACGTACATATGTAGGACACCGTTGTAAATAAGTTATATTGAACTTCGAGCTATGTGTAAACCACATATCTCAGCAAGAGTTTTATCTTAGAAAGAACCCTCTTAAAGGGTACAGTCACAGCCAGAATATGTGCTTCGCCTTAAAGGCAAGGTGCCTTTAAGGTGAAGAACATATTATAGTACACACACACAGGTGTAGAACATATTATTAGTATTATTTTATTAAGAAATCTTATATACAATCTACCGCTAAAATAAAACATAAAAAGGGGAGAGCTCAATGGGCGTCAAAAAATTCGTACGCATCACTATCAGCGGGAAAACTGCCCAAAATGCTGACATCGCTGCCACGTTGGATAGCAATATTAAAGGCTTATTTTTCTGGTCATTGCACGATAGAGTCTGGTTTCCCGACTCAGCATTTTATATTGCGTCATAATGTCAATACCGCAGAATGATGTTCAGCAGACCGAATAAAAGTGACACTGACAGACTCTAACCATAAAAAAAACATAAAAACATAAAGTGGCTAGGCATTAAAAAGGTTTTAGGTTGATGTCAACTCGACATTGGTCAAAGGTGTTAGCTATATTGATCTTTATTATCAAGTAATTAAACTCAGTTTTCTTTGCAAGAAAAATGTTTTGTTTTCTAGTCAGCTTCAAAAGATATGGCTAGGTACGTCTTGACTTGATAAAGGAAATAATTTTAAAACTGACGAAGACAGCAAATTCTTGACTCTACATGAAAAACGCTTACATTCGTACATAGTAAGACATTAGGAGCCCGCATGAAGTTATGTTATCGTGGTGTAAGTGCTCGTTCTACCAAAGTGCTACATTATTCCCTACGATACTAATGTTCGCTTAGAGATGGGGCCCTGCGAACCGCTTTTATCTACCTACCCTACCCTACGCACTAAGGAAAGGAAGAATTGATAACAGTTAAACTGCTGGAACAAACTCACGTGGATAACTGGTTAAATAAAATGTGTACCTGATAGGTACCAACCATAGGACCATAGGTCTTTTAGCTAAGTAATAACAGCCGCACGGGTCGATCGATTAGTTGAAGCTACGCTTGCTGCGGCTGGTCCGTGGATGGGTGACCATCTTTACATACCAAGACCCCTCAGTGCCTCGGAAAGCACGATAAACCGTTGATCCCGGCTGTCATTGGATCTCTGACAATCGTTACGGGTCGTCAGAAGCCCGAAAGTCTTACAACCAGTTTTACCAAGGGGTATCGTATTACCTTGTAACTGGATTGTGGAGGTCAGATAGCCAGTCGCTCCATGTCAAATACTGGTATTCAGCTGCATCCGATTATGCTGGAAGCCGATGCCAACGTAGTTCGGAAAAGGCTAGGCAGATGATGATGGTCAGCTTCGCCACTTTTTATTCAGAACTATAACTTTGGTTGACATTCATATTTTACTAGATTTTCCAATATATACCTGTCTTTACGAATTGAATTACTCAGTAAACAACAGGTTTACATATTTAACACAAACTAGTTTAGAATAATAGGAACCATTATACTCACTAAACTCTGTTCCAAAAGTATCTATATTATGTTGAAAGTGTAAACAAACCCCTGTTCAGGTTAAATGCTTACGCAAACGTTTACTATAGGGAATTAGGAACCCATTATTCCGTATTTAGAAGGTTTCAGCAGCATGACTCACCACTTTTTCCAGCAATTATTTTCTAAATAATATTAAATATTAAATGGTACTTAATTGACATTTTTTCGACGAAAATTAAGGTTTTAAATTAACCTCAATTGTCAAAAGAAAAAGAATTCTTTGACGCGATTTAAAATTAGAATTTCGGGTTTAAGTACCAAAATAATCAAATCTACTTTGATTTATTTTAGTGACGCTACAAATTGGCATCCACAGGCACGTTTTCTGGTCTGTCTGTTTACATTTTTATCAGATACTTTTGGAACACACCCTACATGTTTGAATAATTAATAAGCTGGTCAAAATGCACATTCGTCCCGAGCTTTAATAGGTCAGACCGACTATTGATTTTAACAAAAATACTTCCTCACTCAGTGCGGGAAAAGTGTATGCACATGAAAATACAGAGTGGCAGGGACATAGACGCGCTACCTGTTAACATAGATTCAGTACATGTAAACGTTTTTCGTCGTTTATAAAAAAGTAGCACTTTTCAATTAAACAGTCCTTTTTGTTATAAAAGACGAAAAATGTTCACGCTGAATTCATGGTTTCAGTTTGTACGTCGATGTCCCTGCCACCCTATATTTTCATATGCATACACATTTCCCACTCTGTGAGAGGAAATTATTTTTTTATAAGTTTAAATTCATAAACATGTTTTATACGTACAGAGTACTCGTAGATACACAAACTTAAATTGGGCATTATTTAGAAATGTTATCCTTGAACACCATACAAAATTAGCCAGAACCTTTATGAATCTTTTTGTTGTAGGTCTCATCTCTCTCTCTTTTCGGTGGCATGTCGTCACACAGACAACGATCACATTTCGCGGCAGTCAACCATTTCAATACTCTCTTGAAGAACAGTGACAAAGTATTATTACGGCCTTTTTTCACACAGAGGTCTTAAAAAACTCATTTTCTATTCTCGCTATTGTGGGCACACTCACAAACCGGAATTTACTTTTGGCATTTCTAAGTTCGTGGTTAATACATTCTTATTATTTTTATGAACTAAGACTAATGAAAAATGGCAAAGTTTTTACGTTGATAAATTGATGTGTTCTGCCTAAAACTGTATTTAGGCAGACTATGCCAACCATATCATTATAACCCTATACATAGACAAAATGACTAGTGACTATGGAAATGACGACTGATAGAGAAGTATGGAAGAAAGAGACATGTTGCACCGACCCAAAATAAATGGGGATAAAGACAGGAAAATGATAATGATCTATACGTATAGACAAAATATATTGGTAATAACAAGGCATCTATCACACAGTGGGTAAGCAAAGTATCTATCACACAGTGGGTAATCAAGGTATCTATCACACAGTGGGTAATCAATGTATCTATCACACAGTGGGTAATCAATGTATCTATCACACAGTGGGTAATCAAGGTATCTATCACACAGTGGGTAATCAATGTATCTATCACACAGTGGGTAAGCAAGGTATCTATCACACAGTGGGTAAGCAAGGTATCTATCACACAGTGGGTAATCAAGGTATCTATCACACAGTGGGTAATCAATGTATCTATCACACAGTGGGTAATCAATGTATCTATCAAACAGTGGGTAATCAAGGTATCTATCACACAGTGGGTAATCAATGTATCTATCACACAGTGGGTAATCAATGTATCTATCACACAGTGGGTAATCAAGGTATCTATCACACAGTGGGTAAGCAAGGTGTCTATCACACAGTGGGTAATCAATGTATCTATCACATAGTGGGTAATCAATGTATCTATCACACAGTGGGTAATCAATGTATCTATCACACAGTGGGTAATCAATGTATCTATCACACAGTGGGTAAGCAAGGTATCAGCACACAGTGGGTAAGCAAGGTATCATCACACAGTGGGTAAGCAAGGTATCTATCACACAGTGGGTAATCAAGGTATCTATCACACAGTGGGTAATCAATGTATCTATCACACAGTGGGTAATCAAGGTATCTATCACACAGTGGGTAAGCAAGGTATCTATCACACAGTGGGTAATCAATGTATCTATCACACAGTGGGTAATTAAGGTATCTATCACACAGTGGGTAATCAAGGTATCTATCACACAGTGGGTAATCAAGGTATCTATCACACAGTGGGTAATCAATGTATCTATCACACAGTGGGTAAGCAAGGTATCTATCACACAGTGGGTAAGCAAGGTATCTATCACACAGTGGGTAATCAAGGTATCTATCACACAGTGGGTAATCAATGTATCTATCACACAGTGGGTAATCAATGTATCTATCAAACAGTGGGTAATCAAGTTATCTATCACACAGTGGGTAATCAATGTATCTATCACACAGTGGGTAAGCAAGGTATCATCACACAGTGGGTAAGCAAGGTATCTATCACACAGTGGGTAATCAAGGTATCTATCACACAGTGGGTAATCAATGTATCTATCACACAGTGGGTAATCAAGGTATCTATCACACAGTGGGTAAGCAAGGTATCTATCACACAGTGGGTAATCAATGTATCTATCACACAGTGGGTAATCAATGTATCTATCACACAGTGGGTAATCAAGGTATCTATCACACAGTGGGTAATCAATGTATCTATCACAGAGTGGGTAAGCAAGGTATCTATCACACAGTGGGTAATCAATGTATCTATCACACAGTGGGTAATCAAGGTATCTATCACACAGTGGGTAATCAAGGTATCTATCACACAGTGGGTAAGCAAGGTATCTATCACACAGTGGGTAATCAAGGTATCTATCACACAGTGGGTAATCAATGTATCTATCACACAGTGGGTAATCAAGGTATCTATCACACAGTGGGTAAGCAAGGTGTCTATCACACAGTGGGTAATCAATGTATCTATCACATAGTGGGTAATCAATGTATCTATCACACAGTGGGTAATCAATGTATCTATCACACAGTGGGTAATCAAGGTATCTATCACACAGTGGGTAAGCAAGGTATCAGCACACAGTGGGTAAGCAAGGTATCTATCACACAGTGGGTAATCAATGTATCTATCACACAGTGGGTAATCAAGGTATCTATCACACAGTGGGTAAGCAAGGTATCTATCACACAGTGGGTAATCAATGTATCTATCACACAGTGGGTAATTAAGGTATCTATCACACAGTGGGTAATCAAGGTATCTATCACACAGTGGGTAAGCAAGGTATCTATCACACAGTGGGTAATCAAGGTATCTATCACACAGTGGGTAATCAATGTATCTATCACACAGTGGGTAATCAAGGTATCTATCACACAGTGGTTAAGCAAGGTATCTATCACACAGTGGGTAATCAAGGTCAATAAATATCAGGATTTCGGTCTCGTCAATTGTATTTTAAAACTAAAAGTAATTTACATAACTGCCAATCATATTGACAGTTGTGTAAAAATAAATCACAAAAGATTTGAATCGTCTGAGTCATAATCGTCTAGAGTTTACTGATAAAATACACCAGCTGAGATTGAATTTATTGGCAATCTTTCAGAAGGCAGAATTACTAATATTAATTAATATAAAAATCTTTTACTGTGGAACCAACAGGTATATATGTATATAATAAGAAAGAAGCTAACTGCCCCGTTGGTCTCGTGGTTGCAAGCGCGGCTGCTGAGCGTGGGGTACTGGGTTGGATTCCCAGGTCGGACAAAATGTTATTGGGTTTTCCATTAGGAATTTCTTAGTAACAGTGAATTTGGAACTTGGTGGTTTACTACCCCCGTGCCTCGGAAAGCACGTAAAGCCGTTGGTCCTTCGCCTGATCTCTCCCCGGTCATGCCGGATTGCCGTCCTATCGGACTATGAGAGTAAAGGAACTGTAGCGGTATCTTTAACGCCACATGCGAACAATGCGTCGTACTGACATCACGCTAATCCTGCATCTCGCAAGCAGAGTTTACCGCACAATTAGCATAAATATACAAACTTCCCAACATCAATCGTTGGGCAGTTGCCCGCCAGACACAACACCCGTCTGGTCGGAGGATCCTCCCTTTTCTATGGAGTATGAGTGAACTTTACACCCTGTTCCTCAAAGAGTACAAAGAGTGCACCTGTGTTTGCGCACACACTTATGCACTATAATATCTCCTGCAAACCTGGCTAATTTCCGTTGAGATTGGCCACCGTGACGGAAATCGGTCGCGAGGCTAGCTATTTTTTATTATTATAAGAACGAAGGGAATCAACATTCGGAAATATCGAAAAAATAATCTACCGGTTTCCTACAGAACTGCGAGACTTCAATAGACCAAGACAGTGCATGAAGCAGATGCTTTTTAGTGTTCCGTACCCAAAGGGTGCCACCGCAACCCTATTACTAAGCCTCCGCTGTCAATCCATCCGTCCGTCTTACTGTCAGCGGGCTGTATCTCATGAACCGTATTAGGTAGAGAGTTGAAATTTTCACAAAGTGTATATTTCTATTGCTGCTATAACAGCAAATAATTAAAATAAAATAAAGTTAATAAAATTAAAAGGGTTCCACACAAGAAAATTATTTTTGGGCGTTTTTTGCCTTGTGGTACGGATCCCTACGTGGGCGAGTCCGACTCGCACTTGGCCGGTTCTTTCATTATTTCCACCCACAGAAAAAAAATCCGTGAGTAAAAAATATAGACAATAACAAATAATATTCATAAGTATTTTCAACCCCTGAAAGATTGCCAATGAATTCAAAGTCAGCCTGTATACACTGAAAAAGTAGTTTAAACACTATTACAAACCGGATTTTGAGTTTACACAGTTAAGATCAAAGAAAAGGGAGCTTTTTATCTTTTTGGTCCTGTGATTCATTTCGAAGAAGTCACAAATGATGATAAAAAGTGCTATTTTAAGAAACCTGGATTGTTTGTACTTATATATGTTAAAATCTGGGAATGTTTTCGAAGAAAATAAAACAGCAACTTTGGTTAATCGTTATCACTTGGTAGAAAGTAATTTGAGCGTGTATAATTAGCAGTTCCCCGCAAAATCCACCAACTTCTGATATCCAAAATTAACAAACTTCCGTAAACAAATATTAACTTGGATGAAAGGATGTTAAGGAATCCGATATAAGAGTAAGCAATTTGACCTTTGAGGATGCTCAGGGCCGAGGCCGAGCCAAACTTGTACAGAATACAGTAAAACGTTTGTGAAAATAGAAAAAGAACTAGTTGACTCTTCAAGTGACCAGACGGTTGCCCTGTTTCTTGGCCAAAGAATTAGCATCGCCATACAACGTGGCAATGCTGCCAGCCTTAAGGGCACTGTTCCTGTTGACAGCGATGCGGACGAATTTTTTATTATTGATCGAAGATACCCTATGATTCTTTTGTTTATTGTTTCACGTGAACATATTATTATTTTTAAATTTTAGCTTATATGATTTAAATATTATCGTGATTAAATTTATAGAACTAGAGATGGACGAAGAGAACTGTCAGGTATGTCGTAGATATACTGGATGGAGACGTCAATACAACAAAAAATAAAACTTTGTGTAGGTACCTAATCAAAGATGTTCAAATTTACAAAAAAAAAAAACAATCAGATACTTACATAATATTCAATTTGTATGTAACTATAGCTAGTCGGTTGATTGGCAGAACCCAAAGTGGTCCATCACAATTTTTTTAATTTCTTTTTTTGGATTTAGGTACCTATTTGATGGTTTCAAAATAATAAATGGAACTAGTATTGGCAGTGTTTTATTTTATCCTCGTATTGTCGCCCCCACATCGCATAGCAACCCTAATACATTTTAGATAAGGTAATTAGCGAACTAATGTTATCGAACCTTGAAAGTGCTTTTCTAAACTTTAATCATACACCACTCCATACCCGGCTATCGTTTGACAGCACAAACATAAACGTTAAAATGTAGGTCAATATACAACGAGTATGTAAAATATGAGTGTGTGGTATCATTAGCTGGCAACACACGACTTTGTCCACCGGAAAATTACGAAGTTGCACCGGGTAATTGATAAGTTTTTAATGAAGCAGCACTACTATTTACATAAATAAAAACTTAAATGTGAATAAAAACATGGTGACAAGAACTGTACCTAACCTACACCACTGTTACTGTTATGCTGCATCATCCCGCTGCTGGGCAAAGGCCTCTCCCCATAACTTCCAGCTCTTTCGATCCAGGGCTAAAGTATCGTAGCGAAGCGTAGGCGTATACGCCACGTATCTAGTGTGCCTACGCTGAATAAACGCTTATTACGAAGACACTTCTAGCTGTTAGAAATTACTAGTGGTAATTTCGTATTAAGTGTGGATCATATTCACCCTATAATGTTGTCCCAACAGTGGGAGAACATATAGGCTGAATATAATATAATAATATATTATAGAGGCATTAGAGGAGGTCTGTACCTCCTCTCTTCGAGAGAGAGTGGGCTATAATCTACCATTTACAGTTTTGAGAGTTGTGGTGATGAAATTATTTACACAAAGTACTCTCTGGGTTCTATTAAATCGTAAGTCGGTGCCACTCCTCTTGCTCTCACCTGTTAGGTATGGAAAATATACCGCAATTTTCATAATATAATAATCAGTTAGAATTATTCGTCCAGTTCTAACAAAACTCAATCAATCTGCCGTGCCTTTTCAAAACTATGTTGGAATCGGCCTCCAGTCTAACCGGATGCAGCTGGATACCAGTACTTTACATGGAGCAACCGCCTATCTCCACAACCCAGTTTCTGGATAACACGAGACCAAGGGGTCTCGTGTTATCCAGAAACTGGGTTACCAGTCTTACTAAGGAGTAAGACTGGTTGTTAGGCTTTTGGGGTCCGAACCAACCTAATGAATATAATATCACAGTTTGCTTCTACCGTAACAATATTAAAAATTCTGCTCTACATAATAAGTCCTTTGTATTTTGTGTAGTAAAACTTCACAGGGTTACTGCTAACCCAAAGAGCTGCGTAAAGCTATATTGCGAAAATACAAAGAGTGCTCCACTAATAGAAAGCCGGGATACGATTTAGCATTAGTCATGTTTCCACCCTTTCAACGTTACGTAACGCAATAAGTTCGAAAGAGAAATCCGCCGTATTCGATATATGTAGTTATAGCATTCATTATTAGGTTGTGTTACTACACTAAGCCGGCGCCAGATAATCGCGCCAAGAATATTAAACTGAAGAGAGAGGCAGAACTGAATTATACTGTCATTAAACGCTGCACTTCAAAATATTCAACTCATGCAGGCGAAGTTTGTGAGATAGTTAAATATTTCCTTGAATAATTTTCAGATGGACACAAGTTTGTTTATGCTTGAACATATCAAGGATATTTATATCAAAATGAAGAAGAAAACCACTTTTGGTGCATAGTTTTTACCCGACTACGGTAAACCCAAAGGAGGGTTATGATTTTAACAGGCTATGTAAGAATGTTATGAGTGAACAGATGAACATCACTCATAACTCCTAAATTACTTGTCTTATTTTGACAAACTAAGTATCAACGATACTTTTTTTTTTTTTTTTTCTGGGTGGGAAATCATCAAATGACTCCTCCCGCTCTGGGCGGAGCAGAAGGGAGTGTCAGACTTTTACTGACTAAAACCCACCCGTGTTCCTTCAGTTGCCTGTGCCAGGGGCCACGGTATCTCTTTCGAACAACCCGCAGCCCCGGCGGCATCGGCCCTAGCGGACCCCGTCAGTTCGTGCTGACAGCTCTTTGAGGCGCGCGTGGAACACAACGCACCGTCGACCCGGGCCTGGTCCTTACCGGGCGGCGAGCTGCCCATAGCTCGCCGCCCGCAAGCCCGCGCCTACGGTGGCCGGGAGTCGGCTGTTGACTCCCGTCCAGGGCGTCTCCTGCAGCGGCTAGGCGCGCGAGGGTGCAGCGATTGCCTCTCCCTCACGCGCTCCACCTCCTCCTTCGCGAGCATTACTGCTTCGCGGAAGGAGGTGACGGCCTCCCATTCACTCTCGCTCCGTACCATGGCCTGTATGAGGGCCGGAAACGAGAGGTCGCCGCCGCCGATCGCTGCCACGAGGACACGGCGGGGCCCCGCCCAAGCCGGGCAGACCTCCACCGTATGCTCCACCGTGTCCTCCGGGCGATCCCCACAGTGGTGACACCCTGGCGTTTCCTCCCGCTTTATCCTGAACAGGAACCTCCCGAAACAACCGTGTCCGGTGAGGACCTGCGTCAGGCGGAAGGTGAGGGCGCCGTGGCGCCTCTCTAGCCACTCCTCAAAGAGGGGACTTATCGCCGCAATTGTGGCGTGCCCAGCGCTGGGTTGCGACAATCGCACTCTCCATGCCGCTATGAGATCCCGCCGGAGCTCTGTCCGCTGTGCCGTGATTTCTCGCGGCAGCGGAGCAACGCCCCGGCGTTTTGCCTCCTCTCGCCACTCCCATATGTGGGCGAGGACTTTGGCCTCCAGATCCCATGGCGGCAATCCGGCAAGGAGGCTCGCCTCCTCAGCGGAGACCGTGCGGTATCCTCGAATGAGCCGGACAGCCATGACCCTTTGGGACGCAATCAACCGGCGGGCTGGTCGCCGCCTCAAGGATCGCGCCAATACCGGTGCCCCGTAAAGGGCCATGGACCGCACGACCCCCGCATAGAGCCTCCGGCAGGAGGCGTTTGGTCCCCCTAGATTGGGAAGGAGCCGCCTCAAGGCAGCCCCGGCCCGTTCCAGTCTGAGAGCCAAACGTCGGAAGTGCTCCACGAAATTCCACCGGCTGTCGAGGACGAGTCCTAGGTACTTCATCGTCAGCTCGACGCCGATGTGAACCCCTCCCGCCGTTATTTGTGAACCCGACGGTGGCGCATCCCGAGGACCATGAAAACACATGGCCTCAGATTTGTGCAATGCCACCTCGAGTCCCAATTGCCGGATCCTCTAGACGATTGTCACAACCCCGCGTGTCGCTGCTTCGGCCGCCGCCTGGTGCGACCTCCCCTGCGCCAGGACCAGCGTGTTGTCAGCGTAGCAAACTACGCTGACGCCATCAGGGAGGTCGGCGCGCAGCACCCAGTTGTACCCGATATCCCACAGATGCGGCCCTAGGACCGATCCCTGTGGGACACCGCACGACATCTCTCGCCGGTTCCACTCTCCCCGGTGACCGGGGTAGATGACGGCCCTGTCCGTCAAATAGGCCTCGACAATGCGACGGAGGTAGGTCGGCATCCGGTGATACCCGAGTGCCTCCCTGATGCAACTCCAGGGCAGGGTATTGAAGGCATTGGCGATGTCTAGAGACACCGCCAAGACAACCCCACCCCGGGCCACAGCATCCCCCGTCGTGAGGGCTCGCACGCGCATGATGAAGTATCAACGATACTTAGTTTGTCAAAATAGGACAAGTGGCAAGTGGGGCAAGTGGTGGTGGCTATATGAGGTCACTTAAAATTTAAGATAATGGCTTATAGCGGATGTGAAGTGTGGTATCTAAAGGTCCTAAATTTTCTTTCTGCAAAATATATTGGCTATATACAAATATATATACTTAAGCCCCAAATTTTACTGTTGAATTCCCAAATCAAAGAAGTGTGTGGAGGATTGTACCTTCAATGATCCCAAACCTCAAAATCATTGAAATAAAAACACACAGACAAATTAAAAATCCGAAGTCTAGCGTTGTCTGTTCGATTTGCCTTAATTACATGACGTGCGACTTCGGACTTATATATAACTGTTTTGACACGACGTGTGGAACTACAACGAAGAACGTAGTCAAAAATAGCTAACTGGAATAAAAGCATAACGTGACTGCGAGCAGGCGACTCAATAACCCGATCCCCTATGTTTGATTACAATAAAGTCGACCTATAAATGTAGTACTCGGTTATACACACAACTGAAACCTTAACTTGTCGCCTGAGCCCTTTGTTGTATTAATAGGTAAGACTGGGATCCAATTTACGTTGGTCAACCTTGAGAACAAGCACACGCTTACGTGTTCTTAACAAATCTCGTAAATAAACAATGTTGTTAGGAACACAAACACAATCTTTCATTGTTAATCGATATCTACCCTCCGAATAATTTACAGGAATGTCTTTCGTCTTTTCACTTAAGATCTTTTACAGATCGTAACTGAACTGAACTACACCAATCTTTTAATGCAATTGAGACAAAGTTGTGAACGGGTCAATGTAGATTTGGATTAAATTTTAAAGTACCCTTTGAAAATTCTTCTTTTATATTGATTTCGGCTTCGATTTTTATGTAGGAACACTCAAATATTTGATGGATCGTAAAACATACCAGAGGAAAAGTTTTAAAAACATCAACCTTTATTCTGTACCGAGATCTTACTTATTCAATGACCGTAAAGCCATGAACGTGCGGGTGAGAAGGGATCCAAGTCAAAATAACCTTATTTTCCACTCTTTGCAAAGTCGAGACGTGAATATGTTCATCTCGTAAAGATTTACATTTAAATATGAATAATGTAAAACAATATGCGAATCTCAAAATTCATTTCAGATTGTTATTCGTTGGCAGGTGTCACTTTTCAGTTTTAGTGTCATACGAGTCTGTGAACTTTCTATTATTTATTATTTGTATACAATATGGTATTTAGAAACTTTCCGGCTCAAAATGGTATTTAAGAAATACAAGTTCACTTACTTCTCTCCGCCTTAGTCATGCTGACGTCATCTCTCCTCCAAAATCTTAGGAAGGGGGCAAGAGCCTTGATGGTGCATTCCCCATTGAGCATTCTCCTTCCGAGTCTCTTGGGGACCTCTTGTTCTATCTCGGAGCTGCGGCATGATGACGAGTCGTCCCCCTGGGAGCGAGGTCGTCGACCTCCTCGAAAACTGACGCAGCCACATCCTTCAGCGAGGGAAAACATCGTGGGACTTTTGTCCTTTCTGTATTTTTGTTTATCTTTCCGCTGGCGCAAACATCTTGGTGTTTTCTGTCGTGACTTAGGAATGGTGGCTGGTGTGGTCTGCACAGGCAAGGATGACACACGTTACCATGGCCTAGTCTTGATGACTGGCGAATCTGAAACAAAATTATCCAACCGTTAATTATTCGTGAAAGTTACAGAATATTCTATACTCAGTTTTGCATTAAGGGCGGGTTTATACAGTAGAATATAATACTTAGTAGTATTAAAACTTAAGCTGAGGTCAAAAATATATATATTATGATCATATTTAATTAGCATTCTGACAAATTAATGTGAACCATTTTGTTCTGTTTTATGGACAACCGACGTACGAGGCCGTAATTATTTATGTAAACGCTGTAATTAAATACCTATGTTAATAAAATATAAGTTATTAAGGCCCAACGCGTTGCTCGTAATAAATTGTCCTTTTAAAGGCTCACTTAAACTTTCTACATTCGCACTTCGAAACGAAACAAGTTGGTTTAGGATTCTGTGTAAACGGCTCTTTATCTTACTTAAAATTTAATCCTAGTTACATTTAAAATTAAACAATTCTTAACGCTTGGTAAATATTAAAATATCTTAATGTTAAGCTAACAGAACGCCTCCTGATATTAACTTATAGCCGATTCCTATAATTTACGGACCGTTATTGGTTAAAATAAGGACTCTTATATCTTTACCAATAATAAAGCAATGATCAGATAGCTTTGAATAGTAGACCCTCCTATATGGAAGTAGCTATCCCAGGTGAAATTTGCTTACGAATCTATTTATAGCCCAGCTAGTCACTAAAAAATGCTACCATTGGTAAGCAAAACGATTCGTTTTTTTCTGTATACGAACCGAGCATTAGTCTTCTCATGCCATGCAAGCTTTGTTGGTTGCTAAGGGGCTTTCATAGGTTGATTTACTGTGCTGGATTTGCTTATGCTCTCAGTGAAGAAATAACCACACTATTGCTGCCAGGTGTCATGTACGTTTTGTAACTTGTAACCTTTACTCCTCCAGGTGTCACGCAGACTGAGTTATTGCGCCATTTGTAGCATAAGTTAGAGAATACCTACCTAAAGCTTAGAGCTATGTCCATTGTGTACAGTCACGAGCACTGATATGATACTTGGAAACTCTCAACAGCGATGATTGCGTGAAATAACGAAAACAACAATGAAATACGATATATTGCAAAAACCAGAGTTCGAAAATACTATGTTCGTAGAAACATAAAATTTCATTTTAAAATAAAGGAGTAAATCGCTTTTGAATAAAGCCAAGTGTATACCTACTTACATATACAAGAAAATAATTTGAAAATATAGACTTATCATCTCCCGCCCGACTTGTCATCCGCTAATGGGAAGCGAAAATGTCAAAACAATGGAAATTCGTATATAAAAGTCGAAAATGTTTAAAATACTAAGCTCAGGGAAGACAAAACATCTCTCAAATTTATTGACGCCCACCCTAAGTCTTGGGAAATTCGCTTAGCTTGTTGTTACTGGAAGGAACTTTAGACTGGCATAGGTCAGTCATAAACATAATGGTTGCCACTTGATTAATGGTCTGCAGAATACCAACCTTCCAAGCAATATATATATATAGCTTTCTATATCAACAGCATAATAGAACTTCATAATTATGGAGGTTTAAATACTTGAGAGGCTTTTATAAAGGAAACATGTGATAAATAAATAAAAAAATAAATGAATTTTATCTAGAATACACGACGAGTCTGTTATTTTTTTTAAATACAGTTGAAAAAGGTATTGTTCTTTTTTTTTAAACTTCACTCTATTAATGCAATAGTCTATCTTAACTAAAGTCTTTTGCTCTTTTTAGGAAATCAAGTTTTAGCACCGAAAGAATGTAAGAGAAAATTAAAATGACCTTTAACTATTCGACTAAGGGCTGATTTTTCAATCGACAGATTATTTTTATTCGTGGAACAAAATTGACGTCTGACAGATTTTGTATGGAAAAACTGTCAAAAATTCAATATTATTCCCCGGATAAAATCAGCCCTAAATATTTAATAACCTTCGTTTTCATAACAGGTAGGCCACAATCCAGAGCTGCGGTAAGTGTAATTAGCACAAATGAAATATGAATGAAGCGATGCAAAATTTTGAGGCCTGCTTATATATAACATAACATCACGCCTGTTAATGCCCGAAGAGTTAGGCAGAGGTGTACCTTAGTATGTGCTTAAGTATAATCCTATATCTTTGTTTCGTCGACTATAAAAATTATTACCCCATCACCATCCCATGTGGCGATGAACTAATCAAATAATGGTTGCTTTATAGGTCTAACGTCAACGTAGCTCATAAAATGGCCAAAAATAGGCCAATCACAAAAAAGGTTGCTCTGCGTATTGGCTTTATGTGAGACAGCCGGTTTGAATGTCGGTCATGAGCCCGATTTACTTTTTATTTCCCTCGAGTTTTATCTCATGTGACGCTTTGTCCCGAATACTCACATATTTTTCGTCCTTTTGTTATATTCTTGTACTAATATTCGAATAGTATGACAAAACAGAAACGAAGGTGACAGAAGAAAAAATGAAAGAAATCAAATAATATGTTGTATTTTCAGAAAAATAAATTCCTTTACATGAAAACATCAAACCAGCAGTTTCTTTTAATCAAAAACACATGTAACAAAAGAGAGGCACACTTTTATTGTAACAAGAAAGTCGGTATTTTCCTTTGTGCAATACATGGCTGTTGGAACGAAAATAGGCCTTTCTGCCTTTATTGCACGAAATTGCAATGTTCTTCGCGGTCGGCATTGCTGCAGAGTGCCCACAATTTCAGCACTTACTATATATAAACTACATACATTATGTTAGCAAGAAATATTAGGCTCACATACAATTTATAGGTTTTCATTTTTTCTAGCTTATTGTATTTTTCTTTGACAAAAGGTGAAAATATAGATAAAAGTTTTTACAGACAGTGTTACTGAAAAACGTTATTAAACATCTACTTACTTATTATCGATTTAGATTTGCCTATTGTTAATTTTAACAATGCTTTCTGTATTCTTACAAACAGAGACATACAGAATGAAGAGTCAAAGTCACCCTCAATACTAAAAAACGACCATTTTCTCTAGAATCTGTACCAAATAACTTTGATTTTGACTCTCCAATAAATGTGTGATGTTACGTCATGAATTCATGATCTTGTTACTCGTACAAGCAGGGACAGTGAGAAATACATATATAAAAGCCTAGTGAATACAAAGTTAATAAGGTTTTTAACGCTCATATCGCGTCAGCAAATTAAATTGAAGCGGGTCAAGCCACACCACACTCCCCAGCCCTGCCGTGGATATCCAAAAATGGATATATGTTATTAGATTATTGAAGATAATAAAGCGAAGTACAGCCGCCCTCTGTACCTACTACCTACACAACTTAGGAGCACAAGACTGCAAATTAAAACATAATCAGCCTATAATGTTTCCACTCCACTGCTGGGACACAGGCCTACTCTCTTCTAGAGGGAGTGAGTCTCTCTACCACGCCGGTTTCGTCACGATGTTTTCCTTTACCGTTTTTAGAGCAGTGGTGATGAAATTACTTAGACAAATAGGGTAGTTGCCTGGGTAAAAAAACAATAATTATATTTAGTCCGTCAGTTCGATTATCGAAAAATAATGGACACGTATTTTTTCTTTTGTCAATCAAACAAAAAATTACAGATAAAGCGCGTCAAAATTTGGGAGTGGGGGTCGTGACGTCACTTGCTTGCAAAAATGTCGCAAACAAGTAACGTCACGCGGAACTTTAACGGGCGATATCTTCATCATTTTTTATATAATTGACAAAAGAAAAAATACGAGTTCAATATGTTTTGATAATCTAACTGACGGACTAATTAGATTTTTTTAAGAAAATACTCGTAGCCTATTATAGCGCCTCCCTGGATTCAAACCTACAACTCGTAAGTCGGAGCCGATACCACCAGGCTACCACTGCTCCCAAAATCCAAATATAATGTTGATTAAAAATAATATTTGAAAAGGCGAGATTCATAAAAGAAAGCGATAGTTACAACACTAATGTATGTTCATTTACTCGGCACTCCTTTGTGGCAACAAAAATAAAGAGACGTTTTGATTAATTCAGTGTATGAGCAAAAAAAGGCTTTATATGTCAGTCTGTCTGTCACGTCTACAGGGACTGACATAATTTAGTCAGTTCTCATTAAACCATCTCACGCACCGACAAGCAAATAGAGCCACCCTTGCTCCCAACATAAAACGTAGCAACGATTGTGACGTGATTCGCAATTAAAATTACTTGCTACACAATACCCACGGCAATTTGCTTTTTCACAGAATCGATTGAAACACAAAGATAGCGACATTACTCACGGACTTTTTAACTTAAGCCAAAGATCGAGTGCAGTTGTTAGTATCATAAATGAGAAGTCCTTTTTCACAGCGCGTGATACAAAAAATTATACGATGTATGCCATGTAGCTGAATGGGGCGAGACAGACCATTTTGGGCAGCTATAAAAATAAATCTCCACCCACGATTCTACATTTTTTATGAAAAAGTTGATTATTCGCTGTCGGATTTTGTCTCTTCTGCCTGGCAATATTAATCTTGGCTTTCGCCTGATACGCAACTTCCGGAATTTGATACACCGTTTGAATTTTTTGGATTGTTTCAATAAAATACGTTTAACGTTGTATGTCAAAATCATCATCAGCCTAGCATTTTCCCAACTATTGGGTCCGCTTCCAGTCTCACCGGATGCAGCTGAATACCAGTATTTTACATGAAGCGACTGCCTATCTGACCTCCGCGACGCAGTTACTGGGTAATATGATACCCCTTGGTAAGACTGGTTGTCAGAATTGCGAGATTCTGACACCCCGTAACGACTACCTATCCACGAATGAGAGCTGGGACCAAAGACCGAACAAAGAGGTTTTATTAGATCAGCCACCTATAGATCGTCAAAGTTCATGCGGTCTCGACCGATAACAGATGTAATTTGCTCTTGGAGAGTGCAGAGTCGCCAAATTAAGTTATCTTATGACACAAAGCGACCTTCACTACTGAACCTTATGATATTACTAGCTGCAACCCGCGGTTTCACCCGCATAAGTTTCGATCCCGTGGGAATAACGGGATAAAAAGTATCCTATATGTTAATCCTGGTTATATTGCGTGAAAGAGTAACAAACATCCATCCATCCATACAATTAGTAGGATAACAGCGACCATTGCAAAGTTCACGGTAAAAAAAACAATATAAAAGGAAAGAGCTGGAGACGCTGATCTTGTAAGAAATTAACTGTAAATAATGCTAACGACTGTTTTTTTATGAGACTATTTAGACATTTTTTAGTGTTTGTTTAACGACAAAGCAGATGCAATAAACTGCCAATTACTCAAACTGTTTTTTCTCATAAACCTTACATCTATAATAAAACTACTAGTCTACTAGAAATAACAAGGAACCTAAATACTAAAAAGAATTCCTGTGGAGTAAGTCTAATTCTCAGTAAGTATTCCACATGTGTTTCATAGAACTTCATGACTCGTGTTTGTTTGTGTCCGAGGCAAATGTAACTCATTGGCAAGTACACACAGGAGACCGTCACCTCTTTATTTAAATAACAGCTAACCAAGTCCCCATATAATTGTGCACCATAAAGTGAAATTACTCCTCGTAAACGGGACCAAAATATCCTCCGCGACCGTTGTGTTAGCATGTCACAGTAATGCACAAACTACTTCCCACAAAGTGCTATTTACTAACTGCACGTATTCTCAACTAACATCCGAGGATTCGGGTGTAGTCACAAAATACCTCGGCGTGCCCGTAACTCGCCTTTCTGGAATAAAGTAGTGAATTTGGGTGACGTCAAGGAAATGATCGCCATAACCCAGCAGGGGTTATGTCCTTATATAAAAGCGGACCCTGTCAGTTAAAGCCGAAGTAAGGTCAGGTAAATTATGTGTTGAAAGATAGTTCTGCACTTCGTAAAGGAAATGTCACATTCACGACTTTATTCCTACGACCTCCATATCTAACGCAAACTATTCTTTGGCTTTAATAGTTTTTACGTACGTTATAACATACCGGGTTTCTTTTATTTACATCCTTCTCTCCAAAGTCGTAGATTTAGTTATTAAGAAATCCATTAATGATCGATGCTCCTAGTACGTAATGCTTCTAAAGTAATACGACGCCGCGCGGCACGACGCCAAGTCGTATTACTTTCATTACTAAAATAAATAATTACTGCCATAACAAAAATATTTTTATTCATAACATCGTGGTGCAGTTAGAAATAAAATCAATTCGAGACTCGACAGTTTTAAGTTCAGCACTAGCTCACTGTAGCGGGATTGTCCGAAAGGGTTACCGCTGCCCTGGTACGTAAAGGGCTAAGGAAGGAACACGGGTGGGTTTTAGTCAGTAAGAGTCTGACACTCCCTTCTGCTCCACCCAGAGCGGGAGGAGTCATTTGATGATTTCCCATCCACAAAAAAAAAAAAAAAAAAAAAAAAAGCACACTCAAGCTCACTGAACGGATCGAACGCACTAACGAAGTCCGCTTTAAACGAGGCTGATCCCAGTAGTGATTTAATAGGACACAGATAAAATGCTACAACACAAAAAAGCGAGACAAGATATTGTACAGTAAATGTAAGGGATAACCTAATAGATGGGTCATAATAAGCGATAAAAGCCAGCCCTCTGAAGTGACCGGACTACGAAGTGAACAATTTTATTTTTTGGTATGTATGTTAGATCACATTAAATAGACGCTTAACTTTAAACGGACCATAAAATAAAAATGCAATGTACTCTTGAAGTGGTTTGGTCACGGCTTCTGTTAAGATGACCTAGCGATCTTGTGAACCAAGTGAGACATCATTGACCGGCTCGTGGGACGAATGTATTTGAAAAAAAAAATGCAGGACATGAAACCGAAAGACAAACCAGCACCCTAATTGCGTAACACACGATCAATCGGAATCGGTTTCATTTTGACAGTTCAACAACATTCATTGCGTTATTTACGTATTGAGCAGACAGACAAATTTTTCGAACGTATGAAGCAATGGATTAGCAATTTGCTTCAAAATGATTCAGATTCCGATTGATCGTGTGTTACGCAATTAGGGTGCCTATTAACCCAGATTAATTGCGACAGGCAAGACATTTGAACAAAGTTAAGCTAGATAAACATACTTTCGACTTGAGAACGCCAGTTAGAATTACTTCATCGGGAGAGGAAAATTTCCAAGTAACGCAATAAGTTGCTGAAAAAATCGTACTGGTCATCAAAGAAAGAAATTAAGAAAAAATTAAACACAGGAAATACAAACGGTAAAAAGGAGCATTTAAAATTAACATTAAAAGGAACCAAAAAAAAAACAAGAATATAGACCTGTGCGAAGCCAAAAAGGCTTCTATCTCAGCATCTTCTTCTTTTCGTGTCGATGGTACTCTTCTTCGATATACAATCTCAGCATAATGCGTCGATATTCAAAAATAATACCGCAGCGCTGGTATTCATGGTCTCCTCAAACGCAAATTTGTCACACGGTAATCCATAAAGATTACTTTTTCATGTAATGAATGTGTCATCCGAGCACAAGCCGATAAAATATCGTCGGTTACAAATATAACACAATAATGAATTGTTTCCCGTTCGATACCCTCTACCTGTTCGTATTTATTCATGTGACCAGCACATTTTCCTTTCCATAAGCTATTAATTGTTATTAATTTATTGGCACTCGAGATCGATGAGTATAGCCACTTGTGAACGATTTGACGCTTGAATTCCATTACGATGTTTGTTCAGGAAATATAGAACTACATAGTTCAGTGATTATTCATACAATTAGGACTATGTTTTTTTCAGCAGTTATTTCATCATCATCTACCTAGCCTTTTCCCAAGCATGTTGGAGTTGGCTTCCAGTCTAACCGAATGCAGCTGAATACCAATATTTTTCATGGAACGACTGCCGATCTGACCTCCACAACCCAGTGACTAGGTAATACGATACCCCTTGGTAAGACTGGCTGTCAGACTTTCGGGCTTCTGACGACCCGTAACAACTGTCAAAGATCCAGAAATGACAACCGGTACCATCGACTTAACGTGCTATCCGAGGCACGGAGGCAGGTATTTATACGCGTTAATGAAGTTTTGAGGAAAAAATCGCTGAAAGGTATCATTACTTAACGAAAGTGCGTAAAGTGATTGACACGTAAGTACCCACAACTCCCATGTATCATTACAACAACACTTCTTAAATGTTAAAGCGTAGTAAACATCACTCATAGGTACCCTTGTAAAATTGGTGTTGCCGACAGGTGTATCCGCAATCAATTATATTATGAAACCAGCGTCAGTTGGTTACACAGTACTGAGGTTAGTTTCCAAACAAAGGTACGAGGTAATGTTTTACTAGTACTAATTTTAGTGTTCCTAAAATAATCCCATTCAAGAATAGTGTAATGACTCATAATATCGCAATCACTGCCAGGGTTACTTAGTATTCATATCCCGTTGAATGAAAATAAATGGTATTTAGGTACCTCTGATTCATAAATCATTAAACATTGTTAAAGTTAATAGGTACGTTAACCATTATCAAAATGTGATGAAATATTGATCAGCCCAACGTACCATTACAATATTTTTCACCTTTCAGAATATAACTACATTTAGATTGCTTTCTAGAAGATACCATGTACGTGATGTAGAATAACAACAAACCATGTGCAAATAAACAAACATAAGAAAACTCAATAGATGCCGTTGTCACTTTACAGTGCGCAGTTTAATAGACATGAATGCACCGCCTACGCCAGAGTATCTTCGTATAAAAGTTTTATCTACACAATTTTGGCACTTGATTCCCAACAACAAATCGTATCACTTACACGTACAAAACATATTTATACCACGCACATTCCCCGTGAGTTTTTCAGAGGCTCCATCGTACTGAACGCTGAATTTGTACACAAAGACGTGGGTGTGTGCTACGGTACACCGGAGCTTTTATAAAACATTTTATCACAATCATCTTTTATCTTCAGAACATGTCTCGTTGGGGAGCAGAAGATGGCGATTTCTGCGTTATGAAACATTCCGATATTTATCTGCGGCAATAAAAATATATCTCCTATATTTATAACTCATATCACTTGTACTCCCCACCATTGAGATAATTATTTTGTACTGGACCATACCTCCGTAACCACTTTAGAGAGATTACGATATTGAAGGTCAAAATTCCAACTTGTACTGACGTTTTTTCACGAAAACATGTTTTTAATAATTGTTATAACACAACTTTAAATACCCCCACGACCCCTGTACCTTTGAATGCATCCATAAGCACAACTTTTTGCTTGTGTTACATTGCGCACTACCGCAAAAAGCAAATTTTCACACCAAAAATAAAAGTCGTTTCCCAGCAATTATTTATATGCAATGTTACTTAGTTTGATGTACGGAATGCGTAGTTGACGGCTATGTGATATGTATTTTTAATCTTTGTTTGCAATTAAACGTCGTGACTTCGATGGAAGGAAAACTACGTACTCCGTTAGGCTGCGGTGCCATTTTTATGTTGATCGCATAATCCAATTCAGTATGAACCCTTTCCGAGCGTTCGAACAAACAAAATTTCCCTGTTTACTCTGCATATCCACTATTATTGTTGGCATGCATCGGTTTGCATTCACGTAAGTATTTGCCGATATCGCGCGAATACATCTGGATCATGTAACAATATTTTACAGCATATAAAGTCATTTGGACTGTAATTTCATAAATCGAGTATTGTAGTGTGGTTATTTAGTTTGTATTTTGTTAGCATCTGTAGGTTCAACTTTAAATCATTTCAATACCATCGTTGCGAGTCTTAATACATTCTGCAGGAGACTTAAACTGTTCATAAATTACCAGGAGTTGTTACGTTCCAATCCAAACGTACAGCTTGTGGGAACGTAGCTTTAACTCGATTGCTGTAATTGATAGTCCCTTGTGCTGCGGTTGCGTCAGTTAGGTCGGGTCAGTAAACGTGACAGAGGGGACAAAAGGGCTTATGTACGCTTTCATAGTTGTATAAATAGATTTAATCACGTTTACGCGAAGTGCGGTGGTCGTGCGAGTCAATAATATGCAGTTATGATTTGTGTGACTGTGTCATTTCAGACGGTATCTACGCTATATACCTACGATCCAATCGTTTTTTTTTTTGTGACGGTTACTAGAAAAATAATGTAAGGACTGGTATTTTCATACACCCACTAAAGACAAGACTATCAGTACATCTATCAATCTCATTAATTTGACGAAAAACTGTAGCTATGTTGTGACGTCATTTCACATAAACATTGGATTTCAATCCTATAGATGCAACAAGCAATAAACACAGTTTTACGATTCCCTTTAGAAAACTTTTATGGGGTCATTTAACGAGTCAAGTCTTTTTCATGAACCGACTGTTCTGTTTTTTTTTGCAGTTTAAGGTACTGCTTTTTAATACCTATTCACTTTTAATTTCGAAAAATATAAAAACCAAATTCACAACTTGATTTTATTTAATACGCAACTACAGTCTCGTTGGTCTATTGGTCGCAAACGCTACTGAGTATGAGGTCCTAAGTTCGATTCCCGGGTCGGGCAAAGTGTAATTGGCTTTTTCCATCTGGAATTTCTCAGTAGCAGCCGGAGTCTGGATGTGTGCCCGGTTGATGGCATAGACTCACCCCTATTACATGAGACATAAACAGAACTGGCGAAATGTGGGTGTCCTATAGGTACACCTCTACCCGATATTTCGGGGAACAAAGACGTGCTGTTACTTTAAATAATTATTTATTTATTTAAACTTTTCGCACAAAAAGGTACAAAGGCGGACTTAATGCCTTAGGCATTCTCTACCAGTCAACCAAGGGTGGTGAAGAGATTAGATGGCAGGTGCTTTAATTGAAAGGGACAATGATAAAAAAAACTCTTAAAACTAGGTACACAAATACATAAATAGGTTATATACACATACATACTATTACTATAATATATACATACTTATAATATATATATACAAAATCAAGGGAGAGAAGTGTTGAGATGACTCTACGCTATAATTACCGTTCATTTTTTAATTTCTTCAACTGTTGTAGTGAAACTAACACGAACTTTATGCAGCTAACTAAAGATACAACGTGTATGTCTAAACCGTCAATCAAGCTTTACTAACTTCTCAAACTTAAATGTACATATATTTCATGAAGATATTCGCAGTTGCCAAGTTTCGAGTAATGTCCAATCTAAATTCAAATCCTGTGATATTATTATGACAATGCTGCGGTACGTCCGCGTCAGTGAATTTCAGAGGCAAATGAAATTATCACAGACATGAAAATGCACTATTGCTTAATCAAACAAGGCTATGGGGTATTCATAGGCGTTGATGCACGGGACTATAGATACGGCCGCTGTCAGATAGATTTTGAAATATATTACTCGTATATCAGCGTCTATTTGAATCACGACCGTAAAACTGATCAATCGGAAATGTCACCCACGACTGTCTGACTGTGTGACCTGTGGAAATTATAGTACAATGTTCTTAAATCCTATCGCATCACATTTTCCAAGGTTTTCATTTTTGTGGAATCTGTAATTTTACATTTGAAGACTTGTGACATCTTGGTAGAGGTCAAATGTCTTCGAATGTACCCGCACTGGGCCCGCGTGGGCACACAGCCCACTCCCACTCGAAGAGAGGAGCCCGGATTGGGAATATAACGTTTTATGTTATCGTCTGTTCCTTTTGAATGTAAGTCCTATTTAAATTGTATACTACTGTAAATACTTCAAACTCTACTTTTCGTTTGACATGGACACATACTTACTATGTGGTGTTAAAACTACATACATTAATGACGTAAGAATAAAAGTTCCTCGTCCAATTAAAAGAGTCGAGTTCTTGGTCACCATGAAACAACAAAAATATAAATAAATATAACTTTATGCCAGTTATCTCAAATAGCAATTAAACCAGACAAAAATAATATTTTCAGGCGCGTCATCTGTCTGCCTGTCAATGTACTGACATAAAATATTACAGCGTCCGTCCTTCTGTCATTGCCGTTCCCATGAACAAATTTAATAAGCAGTTCCATACAATTTAATCATCGCGCTATATTTATCAATGATGTATATTTTATGATCTTTTACTGTAGAGTAGGTACTTGCATAAGTTTTTGAGTAGCTGTTTGTTTCAATTTCACCTTTATCTATTTGATTCATTGTTATTTGAATTTCGGTTGCTAATAATGTTTTCCTATGTGAGTACATACACTTACATATACGTAAGTAAGTGCTTATGGATTTAAAAAAAGTAGTATAACACAGAATCATTTTCATCTTCTTTTGCCTTACATACCTATGAAGTAATCATACGGAAACTGTTTGTTTGTTTAGTCTCTATTTGAGTAAACACAAATATGTACATGTAGGTACCGTCTAGGTAAGCAATTTTACTGAAATTAAGATAAAAGTTCATGCATGATACCGATATTTGTACGTGTTTATAAATCAAATAAATTCCACATCAAAGTTTAGAATTGTTAATTTTGTTTTAGAATCTGCAGTTGGATGCCAACAAGGTGACCCTCTCAGGCTAGTCATTTTCAGTTTAGTTATTCATCCATTTTTTTTATTCGATTTTACAGAAACGAAATTCAAAATTTAATGTGTGGTATTTGGACGATGAAACGCTAGGAGGTGATGTAGACACACAGTTTTGGAAGATCTACAACTCCTCAAACAGGAATTTCAATCAGGCTTAGACCTTAACCCCTCAAAATGTGAAATTTACCTTTCTGACATTACCGACAGACAATTGGCTCTACACAAATTTAATGCAATAGCCCCACAAATAAAAAATTTAGACAAAAGTTCACTGCACCTCCTAGGTTCCCCAATTTTAGAAGATAGTTTTTCACCTTTCATCGATGAAAAAATTAAAAATTTCAACGACATTTCGGACAGACTTTCCAAAATTAATTTACATTCGGTATTCACCCTGATTAGATACTGTTGTTTTGGTCCAAATTTTATATATTTTCTACATTCTTCCACAAAATTAACCATATTATTCGCAGCACATTCACAACCATTTTAAATGTGAGCCATCAATACTGCTGAGCGTGCCCGCCTGCTGGCTGTGGGTAAGTGGGAGTCGGGGCTCTGGCTTCAAGCACTCCCGTCACCCAACATAGGCACTATGCTGGGTGGCAGCACCTTCCGGCTCGTTACCCGTCTGCGTTTGGGCGCTCCTTACGGGGCTTCGCGTCGCTGTCAGTGCGTTGAAGCTGTTGACTGACTCGGACACCATGGCCTATCCTGCAGTAGGAGCGCAGGCCGGATAGGACGTCAGAAATAATGACATCATCCGTCGTACTCTCGTCACTGCCGGGGTGCCAGCTGTTTTAGAACCCAACGGCCTGGCACGCGACGATGGGAAGAGACCAGACGGAATGACCATAATGCCCTGGAAGTTAGGCAAAACTTTGGTGTGGGATGCAACATGTGTCGACACCCTTGCGCCATCCCATCTTCCTAGCACGGTGGGCTGTGCTGGAGCGGCTGCAACTGGTGCAGAAAACCTCAAACGGCGAAAATATTCCAACCTGATTGGGAGTTATATGTTCGAGCCGTTTGGGGTGAAAACACTAGGGACATGGGCTCCGAGTGCCCACTTGGTTTTTCGAGATATCGCCAGCGGTTAGTCGACTCTTCACGTGACCAGAGAGCTGGCCTGTTTCTTGGCCAAAAAATTAGCATCATATTGTAAAACATTTTAAAAGAGTAACGGTGGAGTTTCTTGCCCATTCTTCTCCATACGAAAAGTACCTTTTGGAAGGGGCGACTAGAATCAATTTTATTTTTATTTTATTTTTGACGTTCAAAAGTGCCTTTTATGTGCCTATTTGAAATAAATGATTTGACTTTGACTTTCCTGTTGACAGCGATGCGGACGAATTTTTGATGCCCTATGATTATTTTGCTTATTTTTTCACAAGTATATATGTTTTATTATTTTCAATGTTAGCTTATATAATGTACATCAAAGTTCGACTGATGTTTGCTAAACTTGAAGCTGGAAAGATAAACTATGAATGACTAGTCCACAAAACTTGAGTTTATTGGTAAAAAAGACGATATATCTTCGTAACTAATTACTGTATCTTTAGAGGTCTCATCACTTTAAGCAGTCATTTTAAACATAAAAATCCCATTAAAAACCTATTTTTCTTGATTCATTTTATAAAAAGTAATTAATCCAAAATTCTGAAATAGTATATTGAAGCTTTAAGAAAAATATTATAATAATAGAAAATAAAACGAAAAAAACTTTTTTTGACTAAGCATGGTTTTTCATTTTTACTTAAACAAATTAACATGAATTTTGTTAGCTCCTTTGGCAATTTATTATAAACGACTGGAGCCATATAAAAAATACTGTTTTACATTAAGGCACAATCAGTTTTGAAAACACAGAGACGATTTTCATCTCTTTGTACTCAAAGAGATGAAAAGCGTCTCTGTGTTCGCAAAATCCTGAAAAAAGTATATAAAGTTCAGGATTTTGTTTTACGAAGATAATCAATCAATCAAATATATAGAGTGAAGGTAAGATATAGTTATGTAAGATACTGTACTTTTTACTTTATTGTACACAATTTTCGATAGATTTTAAACCGTCTTAACACTGTTTCTGTGCCTTAAGGACTGGATCTTTGTTGGTGGTGTTCCCCCTAAAAATTATGCCATATCTGAAGATAGACGCCATAAGCCCATGATATGCAATTATATGTCAAAGTTTATTTTATATGCACTTGCATATAAAATAAACTTTGACATATAATATATATATATCATGAAGGGCATAAGCTGATCGACTCACTAGATTGTATAATTGTTCAATATGTGGTTTCCAAGTCATTTTATTATTAATATACATGCTGAGTAAACTGTCAATTACTTCAATCGTTAAGTTGTTAAAATTTACGATTACGTAGTTTTGAGTTGGTATCGCTTTCTAAAGTTCATTAATTTTGTATTTACTAAGTTGGCTTTTAAATTGTATTTACATTCAACCATAACAGAGCTCAAGGTGCTATTTAAGTCATCTGTATAACTATTTTTACATTTGATGGTAATAGTGCTATCATCTGCAAAGAGAGCTATAGGATTATCAGTAGCGTTGGGTAGTTTATTAATGTATACTTAGTATAAATAGCGGTGAACCCAGAATGCTACCTTGTGGTACATCGTAGTTTATTTTTCGTTTATGTGACGTAAAGATTTCTTCTTGTTTAGTAAGAACAAAGAGACCAATATACTGAAGTAACTAAAGTGAATGTCTTTTGTTACTTCAGTATATTGGTTTCGGCCTTTGAGGTATGATTCAATTAATATAAGAATATTGCCTCTTAATTCATAGGCATTGGGCTGAACTTCAGTGGGGACCTCATATATCAAGTCTAGCAGGAAGGCTCCTGCCTACGCCGTGCCGTCAGGAAAGTAAGACAATACACTGACGTTGATACAGCTCGTTTAGTGTATTTTAGTTATTTTACGTTATGTCCTACGGTATTCTGCTGTGGGGCAAAGCCGCTGATATACAAAATATATTTGTCCTTCAAAAACGAGCTGTTTGAGCAATTTACCAGCTAAGTGTCAGAGTTTCTCTAAGAGTTTTTTGTAAAGATATTGGTATTCTCACGGTTGCAATACAATTCATCTTTGCTGACATCTTATATATAAAGCAAAATTTACACTTTTACACTAAAAACAGTGATATTCATAGTGTTAACACCAGAAATAAGGACAAACTACGTGCCCCCTGTCACCGGCTTCATAAGGTTCATAACTGACTTGTTGGGCTTGGTATAACCTTTTATAACAAGATACCCTCTTCTTTGCTAGACTTGCCTTTTAATGCGTTTAAAGCTCAAGTAAAATCGAACGTTTGTTCAAAGGCATACATATTCCATCAACGAGTGAATGTACTGACTTATCACACGATAAGAATAGTTGGTCGCCCTAATTTAACGCAAGACAATGTTTATGTTCTTTCTCCAGAATTAGCTTACGGACAGGTTATTGTTATTAACTTATTTATTTATTTTACTTCGATGGTCTTTTTTTTTTTTTTTGGATGGAAAACCATCAAATGACCCCTCCCGCTCTGGGTGGGGCAGAAGGAAGTGTCAGACTCTTACTGACTAAAACCCACCCGTGTTCCTTCCTTAGCCCTTTATGTACCAGGGCAGCGGTAACCCTTTCGGACGATCCCGCTACCCCGGCAGGATCCCGCTACCCCGGCAGGACTTCGATGGTCTTAGTTTATCATTTGTGACTTCAAGTGACAGCTATGTGAACAGAACCCAGCAATGCATAAATATGTAAGCTGTCACGCCCTTTATGCCTGGAGGCTTTTATTACGGTAGTAAGTTTTTATTTACATTTTAATTTTAACTAATTATTTTTTAGCTTGAGTACCTACGTATAGTTTTTATTAATTTTATGTTCTGGTCTTGTAATGTTAATCATGAACATAGGTTCCTAGTATTGTATACAATCAACTATTTTCTAACTGAACAGACAGCTGTGCTGCTGGGGAGTTTGTTGCGGCACTTCTTCTTCCCAGCGATAGCACTAAGAAGTGGTGAAGGGCGGGCGTTTTTGGGGGACTGTCTTTTGTAATTTTGACGTTCGAAAAGTGCTGGTTCTCAGCCTAATTTGAATAATTGACTTTTGATTTTGGTTGAGTTTACTAACTAATATATCATGGTTAGCGTAATCAAAAAGAGAGAAAGCTTGGTTTTTTTTCTGTATTGCCATAAACGTCTACGTTTTTTTTAACACTGCAGTACTTGAGACATCGGGTAACCCAATGCGCTTTTCGATAAGTATGCATAGCGACGATCGTAAAATAACTTAAACAAATCAATGAAAGTATTATAGGCTACTTTTGACATTTGGATCCCAAGATGTGTACATTTCCGAAAAAGAGATGTTTCTCTACGTATATAAGTTATAAACTTCTTAAGATTTTCCTCACTAGTCTCTACATTTAATTTCCCAGCTCATAATCAGGCATACCTTTTTAATAAGACAAAACAATATCTGAGCTGTGTGATCTAAATAGCACTTATGGTTGATGGCCATTTTAATAGTTTGAAATGACAATGTCGACGAGGTGTAATTAAAGCGAGGATAAAGTAAGATCAATGCCATAGTATTTAAGCGCCCGACAAGCCCTATTAGGGATAGTGAGCGAGAACTGAAAGCAGCCAAAATGGCTATTAATCACCACTTAATATGTCGGTTCAAGCCAATGGTGAGATTTATAATACAGCTTCATTTTTATTAGAATTAATTAATAGAAGCGTTAATTACTTGTTTGCATAAGTATCAGCACTGAACATAAATCATTTTTTTGCATTTCTCGGCGGACATAATTATGTGGAAAATTGTTATTTCGTACTGTATATTTTTTAACTAAACAGGAAATGAGGAGAGGCGAAGGCGCCTGCAGGAAACGCTGGGATAACAAACGAACGTCTTTTTCGAGCAGTCGTATGAACGAGATGTAAGATATGTAAATATTTACAACCTCTACCGTTTGGTAACAACAGCCTATTCTGTGAGGTTCCATTAGATCGTCGGGCTGGTTAAATAAAGGATATCATGGAAGATGTAGATGCGGTTAGAAAGGCCATCAGTTATACTCGTAGGTGACGGAACAATAGCAGGAGCAAACAAAGAACCATGGTGTTTTCTCATTCAAACTCATAATGTTGAAGATCATAAAACGAAATTACTGAATAGGTATGCAGAAACAGCCATTCTCTTGTCTACTGAAGGGATTTATGATCCATGTGCACAATCAAACGTGCTTACCTACGGCGCTCTATAATTGGCATTTAGTTTAAGTTGTAATTGGCTTGAAACTGTTGGGTGGGCTATCATCAAAAGTCATGAAGGATAAAATGAATGAAAATGACTAAGTTCGTTGTTCGTAAACTATTGCCAGCTACGACTTTGTGATTCCTTAATCGTACCTTAACGCCATTATTAGATATGATAAAATAATTCCGCTAATGTACACATTAACTAGGTTTTCATATTATCACAACATCCAGGCTACAAAAGCGTAAATCACCAGCAGCACGATAATGATAACAACAGCTTCTTAATAAAAGGTTTATTGCGTTTAAAATGCAAAGTTGCGTGCCATACTAGCTAACAGTTAAAGTCGCCAATATTTAAAAACAATTTTAGTTTCATTGGATGGTGTCCAACTGTTTTGCAAAAAACTTGTTAACAAACTTAATTCCACAACGCCGAGCTGCATTCTGATTTATATTATATCTTTGATAGAGATTATGAAGATAACACAGTTCCATAACTATGTAGATTGCAAAGAGCTATCTAGTACACTCACTATTACATCAAGTAATAAGATCATTTACATGTTAATTCGGGGATTCAACTCAATATCTGCGTAAGTAAGAGTGAACTGAAGGGATAGGACCAACTATGCGACCCTTATAACACGCTTATGTTTACATAAAGCTTTGGCAGATAGCCCGCTTTAATATTTACACTGCTCATAGTCAAATTACATCAACGTGCGATAGGGCTTGAACATAAGTTAGTTACACGTAAGTAACTGAAACCATGAATGAATTAGCTAGTTAGATGTTCCCCGCGACACTTAAAGACTGAAAGCAGTAAAGGCATATATTTAATCAAATTAGCACCCACTTTGCGAATTCAATTTATGATTATCCAGTTATAATTCGGAACTCCTGTAAATCAAATTTCACAGAATATTTTATCATGCCTATCGAGGAAATGCCGTTATTCCACAAGAGGCCAATTTACATATTCATCACTCTGTGAGGATAAAGGAATGAAATAAATCACCAGCGCGGACTTTCTGAACTTGACAGAAGACTCGATTTTCATAATTAGACAGCCAGAAAACCAGATGACTCACCGAAATAAAAATAAATAAACCAACAAAAGTTAAATTCTGTTCCAAAACATTTTATTGATGGAGCTCGTTTATTATTCTACCTCACATACATAAAGCATCTAAGGATTACAGAGGTCGAAGTACTGGGGTACACACAGAATACATTTAAGCAATCTTAGGCAAACTTAAACCTGTGGGAATTCGGCATTGAGATTCGAGCCCAAAGAATTTATCATGCAGGGAGGGAAACATCGACTTCGCTCTCTATGTGAAATCGAACCAATTATATACTCACATTTATTCACATTTTCCTCAAAGTTATTTAAAACCAAGCTGCTATATTTGACTTGCAGGCTTTTTTTGCGGAGCATTGTTTTCTAAAACGAGGCCGAACACCTGACCCTAATTTAAATTAATGACGATAATACTGCCTTCACAAAAACATGTAGGTACTTGGAAAACTGGATTATCATCATCAAATTGTTCAATTTTCCAATATAAAATAGATACATGTAGGTTGTGCTTGATTCGAAATCCATATATTGCGAAGCAAAGTTTTAACCAGATTAGATGAGTACTTACCTAGTACTTTCTTGTTTTTATAGTTGAAACAGAGAGAAAAAGGCATAGCATGTAGTTTCAATACTTGAATATCGCGGACATCTTATAAAACTTCCTCATCGACGAAATAATAGGGGTTAAAGTATGAAATTGCCGTTTTATTTTAATAGGTACTTCGAATTGACATAGAACCTTCATGGTTTGAGATTTTTGAGTGAAACTTTTTTCAAATGGTACCTGTGAAATTCTTCTTTTAGAAAATGTGCAACATTCGATTATCGACTTTCAGTTGTTTTTTTTATTCAGCTTAGACAAGAAAGATGGATACTTCGAAAATTCGAGCTATTTTTGAATACGAGTTCCGACGCGGAACTAACGCGGCACAAACAGCTCGCAATATCAATGTTGCGTTTGGAGAGGGGCCTGCTAATGAACGCACTGAACAATGATAGCAAAACTAGCAGTGAAACAGCCCCGACTCATGAATCGATCTTCACCATTATTGCTCCATGATAACGCGAGACCTCAGACAGCACGAGAAACCGTTTTAACTCTACAGGAACTGCAATTAGAAACCATTCGTTACCCTCCGTATTCGCCAGACCTTGCTCCAACGGACTACCATTTTTTTTTTGTTTTGAACAATTTTCTACGTGATAAAAAATTTTCTTCTCAGGAGGCAGTACAAAATGCTTTCACACGGTTTGTCGAATCTAGATCACGAGAGTTCTATCGCAAAGGCATAAACGAACTTCCTATTAGATGGCAGCAATGTATAGATAATAATGGTAATTATTTTCATTAAATAAATATGTTAAATTAAAAAAAAAACCAAGTTCAATTTTTCAGTATACATCGGCAATTTCATACTTTAACCCCTAATATTAAGGTACCAAAATTCCAAGAAAACCGTAACTTCAATGTCGTTTTCCGGAAATGTAAGTTTGTCATCGAAATGCGGTCTGAATGTTCTCGAAAATGTTACAACACGAGTTTTGTGGACTTGTGGTACAAGAGTAAGTATTACAAACCGCGCACGAGGCGTCTGTCGAGGCCTTGTTTTTATTCGTTTCTTAGATTCTAACATTCATCTTCAAAATAGTTATCATAAATCAACTAAAATACACGCTTCTCTCCAAGCATCATCTTTTGAAAACGTGGCACAAAAATCTATTTTATAAATCCACTACAACCGCTCCTGACTTTTTCAATTCAGCGAATTTACCGCTTTGCATCCACTGAATATGCAAGAGCGGGCAAACTGGTGGATGTTTGCAGAAGCAGTGCTGTACCGCCGTAATGTGCAAGCGAGCCCATACCGTGCAGACTACAGCGTTGTCATTAAATATTCAGTAACGTCTGTTCAACTGTAACATAAGTTATTAATCTAGTTCCCATCCCTTTTCTATCAGTACGTTATGCCGGTTATTTTTGGTGCCTGACCTGAATCCCAAAAGTACACTTGAAGCCGCGTAAGATATATTACGTTAAGGCTATAATATGTAATATACTGTAAGGATTTATGGATGTGTGTTTTCATGCGCGCAATGCACTAACTCATTACTTTCTCTGTAGCGTGTCTACTTTAAGTACACTATAAACTGATATCTAAAATTAGCGTTCCGGAATGTATGGGTCGGTCTGTTGATAACTGAACAAGCATGTTACAAAACTCCTAAAGCGGCTGATTGAAGTATAAACTGATCAAAGAACTGTTACTGATACATCTTACGCTTCTTGAAAGATTAACTGTTTTGATGTTCGACTGGTGTACCACATAGTTTGCTGTTTAGAGACCACTATTTCATTAAGATCTAGGATAAGTCATTACTATTTAAGCATGAGGTTCTGGGTTCGATTTCCAGGTCGGGAAACGTGATATGGGTTTATCCATCTGGAATTTCTCAGTAGCAGTCCGGAGTCTGAATTTGTGCCAGGTAGATGGCAAAAAAAAAAAAAAAAAAAGATAGTGAAGTGTGTTTTTTTTGTGTTTAGTGTGTTGAATGTAGTGTGTTTTGTGAGTGTGTTTTGTATTTTTAGCGTACGAAGTTTTTTTTTTTTTTTTATTAAAATAAAATTAATTATTAATAAGCTCGCCCCCTATTACATGAGACTTAAACATAGCTGGTGAAATGTGGGTGTACTAAAAGCTACACCTCTACCCAACTCTTCGAGGAATACAGATGTGATGTTATGTGTTATCATTAGTATTGCAACAACATATTAGTCCAAAGCAGTTTATTTTTCAACATTGTGTAAATAACTTATAAATTTGGCCTGCAAGCTAAATGTTTATAAATCACCTGTGCTGTGCCAAAGTTTGTTAATTTATGTCCTTACTCCTCACCCTCGGGTGGCGACATCAATTCTAAACTTTAGCAATTTTTCTATTTCTTTGTAGCTACAACATTGTCAAGAGCCGATTGGATTCGATTACAAAAATTACATTTGGGGCCAGATTTCGCAAATAAAGTATCATTAAAAGCTTTCTGATTTTTGAAGTTCAAGTGCTGATTACGCAAAAAGGGACGACATTATCGTTATTGAGAACTCGGATTGACTTGAACATTGGCATATAACCGATAACTTAGTCGATCAGTGGTATAATTTGCCATAATCACCAAACTTTGTATAGGTCAGTATTATATGTCGCATGACATAAGCGACGGTTTACGAACGACATCCGAATACTAACGAGCTTAGCAACTTACTATGACTTACTATTTAATCTGGATAGGTGACCGCAGTAAGTCTTTTCTAAAAGAGACAAAGCCCGCAACTGAATTTTCTCATTAAACCATATTTAACGGTTGCTAATGGTTGAATCGATCAACCATTAGCAACCGTTAAATATGGTTTAATGAGAAAATTGCTTGGATCGCCAAGCAATTCATCTAAGCGTTATCCCAAGTGGTTTTCAGAATCAATATTAGGGACTTCTCCAAGATTGCATGCTTTTGCCATCGGCTTCGCCCTCGTGGAGGTCGGAAATTATTCCACGGGAACGTACCTACCGGGATAAAAGTATCTTAGGTCCTACTCCAGGTCGTGGTCTACTTGTGTGCCAAACCTCGGAATAATGTTACACACAGACAAAGTAATTACTTTCGCATTTATAATATTATGCAGGATGGCAGGGACATCGACACACAACCTGTGACCATGGATTTACTCGTAGTACATGATTCTGGCCGACCTTGAGTTAAAATTTTTCGTCGGTTATTAAACCACAAACAGCTGTTTTCTACAAATACCCACGCGGTCAAAATATGTATATGGAACAGCTAATTATTTTTTAAATTAACTGATGACAATTTCAAATTAGGCAGGGCCTAGAATCATGTTCTGAATCCATGGTAACAGGTTGCGCGCCTATGTCCCTGCCACCCTGTATACAATGTGTAACTAAATTAATGCACACCATGGAAGTAGTTTGTTCAGAATCGTTTAATGAATCGATTTCTGTCACTTTTTAATATAGGCAATTGTTTATCCTAAAAATAATTAAAACTACATAAATAATGACAGTCAAACTTCCGCTGTACAGTACACAAATCAAAATGGACGAAGTACCTACTACGCTAGACCCTTCTTCTTAACGTGTCGACGATGGCAATCTAAATGGACTCGGCCCAGGATTCGGCAACGTATTTGGCGCCATCACTAGCGACCATCAGTTCCTGTAACGTACAGCTGACAGGACACGTACGACATGATATTAAGTATCCAATGACAACACCCATAGACGTGTGCGACTGTGTGCATGCGGAGATTTGTAATGTGACCATAATTTTCTCCTACAATCAGTTTATCTAATTTAATAAATAAATCATGTACACACTTAATAGTAAAAATTCTATGTTTGTGTTATGATTATAACATAAAATTCTAATTGGGATGATTGGTGGTGTGCGTTAATTCAGGGGCATGTTGTATATAAGGTAGGTATGGATAGTTGCGAATATGGTTGAGCGCTTATAACAAACATCAAGTATTTTCTAACTGAACAGACAGCAGTGCTGCTGGGGAGTTTCTTCCCAGCGATAGCACTAAGAAGTGGTGAAGGGCGGGCGTTTTTGGGGGACTGTCTTTTGTAATTTTGACGTTCGAAAAGTGCTGGTTCTCAGCCTAATTTGAATAAATGACTTTTGATTTTGAAACAAAGACAGTTTCCTTTATCCGGTATCTTTAGTAAAATCAAGTCAGAATAGAAATACTCTATTCTATAGTCGAAGGTTGTTTAACACAACCATGCCGGTAGAAAAGGTTTAAAAACACTATGTGTAGGTGTGTAGATATTCTATTGAATTCATCATTGTTTTAAATAATTGTGTATTATTGATACCTACATAATTAATAAAGAATGTAGTGGGTAGTATTTCAAACAATGCAGTAATCATGGCACACAGGAAGAGGTTAGAATAACATGTACCTAACCAAAATGTTCACAAATAGAACTTGTCTAAACCGCAGTGTTTCGGTTGTATAAATTATAATGATACAATATGTTATCGTCGGTATATTGTGGTCGATAACATATATCAACCACAATACGTATACTGACGAAACATGTTTATTTTTCTATCAATTATATGTACATACTTATCTACCACACAAATATAAGAATCTTTTATAGCAACAGGACTGGGTTTTGCTAGGAATGGCCATTCCCACTAACATATATTTAGACGCTAGGTATGCGCTAATAATTTTAATAGAATTAATGAATGTACGGCAAAGTTTAAGTATCATATAAAATTCAGAGATAGCCTGCAAATAAAAACTTTATATAGGCCATACGTTGTGTAGGAATGGCAGTCAGGAGTTTTAATGTGATCCTCTACAAAAGTTGTCCCTCAATCCTCATATAATCCCTTTTCCGTGGTGCCGCTAACGATAACTGCGAACCTATTATATTATGTAGGTATCTGAGTGATATGAATTATTTTGGTACCATTGCAGTAACATAAAAGTAAAAATAACTGAAATATAGAACAGTAATAGGTAGGTAAATTAGAACTAATTCGTTCTTTCAACATGTTTTAGTAATGTATGTGCCAGGATTAACGATGATAAAATAATCCTCGAAAAATAAAATGAAATATTAATTTACGTAACAGAAACTACAAAATATTCGCGGAAAAGAAAATACTTGATAAAATAAACCCTTGTAGCGGAGCAAACTTTTTAGAAAAAAGCTGTACCTAGATATGTCAGTGCCTTTTTATCGCTGCTACACTTTGTAACAATTTTTACTACATTCCATTAAAATGGAGCATCTCTCTCTCTCGAGGGAATTTTCAGTGGGAAAATTACTATGATTAAGATAAACCAAAGTATCCCAGTAGCCCTAGCCAATCTAAATAGATTGGCTAGTGCTACTGGGATGTGCTACTGGGATACTTTATTCCATCGAAAAAAAAAAAAAAAATCTTATATATTAAAATAAGATTTTGATAGAGTTCTTCCAGCCATGCAAGTACCTACTGAATACCAATGCAAAGCTTGCAAGTTTTTTTATAAATCTTAGTCACAGCTTGCAAATAGTCGTCAAGAACCATGTTGCATGTTTATTTATTAGTTCTATAATAGTCATGAGTTAATTTTATCTAAACATGTAGAAAAACCATTATGTACTGCATAATTCAAGTGCAAAGAAAATAGGTTTTATTGCATTGTCCTTGCACACACGCAATGTGAAGTTAACTTAGAAATAACGTCACAGTTGTATTTTTCCAAAGACTATTTAATTTTAATTCAGACGTGCAAGCTGTGGGTGGTAATTGACGACATATCAATTTGATTAAGAGGTTTGTTTGCCTATACAAACGGTACTAATACGATAACAATTAACATAGGTAGGTACTTGTAATGTGTTAAAACAAGCTCAATTAACTCCTACTAACTTTGAAACAAAACAGACCCTAGAAGACCGAGGAAACGCCATATTGAATAAAAACATTAGTTCGATAATACGATTAAGAATCTGTTTAATATCATTCCCCATGTTTTTGTAAGCACTCCGGAATTACGTTTCACAATTAGCTCTCCAATTTGCATGTTTAGCTTAGTTAACTAACTAAGTTTTGTTTGTATAAGTGAGTTAAGCAAGTGAGAACTAACGAATCGAGGCGCGGTCGAAATAATTTATATTCATGGCCGGCCAATGAGGGGACAATTTTCCGGCAATTTTGGCCAATAAAAGATAAGAATACAATGAATAAAGGACACCAAAGTATAAAAGTAAAAGGAACAATCTTTACATTTGAGAAAAGAAAAAGAAACGTAGGCAAATGAAGGGATTGTGAAGTTTGCATTGATCATCCCGGGAGTAATCTAACATGATTGGATATGAACCTATCTATATATACATATATATATACCTAGAACGTTATGGAGCTTTCTATCAAAGTGTAGCTTCCGCAGACATTCTATTCCGAGAATGTCTACCTACAAGTGAATTAAGAAGGTGCGTGTCTTATCCTGGCTATATTTTATCCTGGTTATGTCTTATCGTGGTTATATCTTATCCTGGTTATATCTTATCCTGGTTATATCTTATCCTGGTCATATCTTATCCTGGTTATATCTTATCCTGGTTATATCTTATCCTGGTTATATCTTATCGTGGTTATATCTTATCCTGGTTATATCTTATCCTGGTAATATCTTATCCTGGTTATATCTTAGCACTGATAACAGCTTCAGTAATCATCATCTGCCTTTTCCCCACAACATATGTTGGGGTCAGCTTCCAGTCTGGCCGAATGCAGCTGAATACCAGTATTTTACATGGAGCGACTGCCTGTCTGACCTCCATAATCTGGTTACTGGGTAATACGATACCCCTTGGTAAGACTAGTTTAACTAGATTTCAGACTTTCGAGCTTCTGACGAGACGACCCGTAGCGACTGTCAAAGATCCACGGATTAACGTGCTTTCCGAGCCACGGTGGGCTCTTGGTATGTAAAGAAGGTCACCCATCCACGGGTTCACATTTATTTCCTTTAATTGTTTGATAACAGCTTCAGTAATCAAACAATAAAATGGAATAAATGTTCAATGAGCTACCATAAGTATTTCCATTTCATTCACAGTAATGTTTACGTCCAAGAATCCACTTTGACGTCAAGAAATGTATGTCATCTAATATCAAGATTGAGTTCATGCCCCCTAACGAAACAATCGTATATGAAATTCTTGTGCCACGATACTGGGTCCGAACATTTCCCCAATGATTTGGCAACTCGCCCCCGCCTATATTTAAATCGTAATCTTACTGAGTCAACGCTCTCGCCGCTCTACCACCCAAAATAAACGATCCCGCGAATACGACAATATTCGACCGAGTTCTGAATAGCAACAATAACTGCTACAACTTATTGAGCTTCGAAGATGTATGTGTAAACTGCATGCCGATAACAAACGAACATATTTTTTGAACACTCGTACCTACAAATTATTTAATTTGTCAATACCTACCAATGTTCATTGGTATATAGGTCTATAGGAGCTAGTGCGAATCTTGGGGTTCATTCGATTAATCGAGTCTGGTCAAACCACGCTGGGATCGGTGCAATTCATTCATCACCTACCAATGTTCATTGCCAACATTTCAATAAAGTTTATTATCCCGTAACGCAAACTCTAGTTAATTAATAGCACTGCTTGGGCGAATGGAATTATAAAGATGCGTTACGACAGCTAGTGTCGCCGTCACCACTTGATATACTCTCACGACGTCAGATACCTAATTCTTTCTTCGGAAACTCACTAAAAATATCATCGGGATGAGCAACAATCAAAATCCGCAGACTCTTCAGTTTTACTGCGAGACACCGCGTCAAGTGAGTGGGCGGCCAGCGTTCTGAAAGATGCAGACCTATTACATTATATGTGAGGAAATCCGAGTCACAGCAATAGAGATATAGAATAGAGATCTGCTACATAAAAGATGCAATTTCCCCCAGCTCTAGACCTGTCATGTACCTCATATTTCTATATTAAAGAGTTTTCATTCCTTATGATATATGGCATGAAAGTAGATCAAGAAACCGCCTGAGATTCCCGAAGAGTGAGTTAGTTTTAGTAACAGCAACTAAAGTTTAACAAGAAGCCAACAAAGCTAAACTAATACCACTTTAATTTATATACGCCCAACAATATTGTAGCCGCACGTTTCCAATATTATTGAATATATCGCAGATAATGTAAGGTTTCTCTTAAACTACCTTGTTAATACATAAGATACACTTAGCATAAACGGCTATAGGTTTAATACACTTGTATCCAATTAGGGTAATTATTTAATTAACGATGTTCTTCTTCTAGTTAGACATTACGTAACCTCGTTGAGTTGCTGTTTTCTGTTCAGCAGGAATAATTTTCGCACAAACATTAATTTAGAAGCCTAATAAAAAGCTGTTTGTTTTCGTTAATTTGAGTAGCATTAAAATAAACGAGGACACACAATGACATTGTTACTCGATTTCAATGCAAACATTTGCGAAAACATTGGTGCAATTAAATGTTTAATATACAGGGTCAAATCAAATTAGCTAGCGAAACTCTGCAGACGTAATGAATATCTAGACACAATAAAATAAAAATGATGTGATGATTTTTTGTTTGGGGTCAACGACCGCTGCCAGTGTAGTTACTTGAAGTATGAATTGATAAAATAAATTTATTTTTGTTTTGTCGTGTTACCCTGCACATCTGTGAAGCTTACACAAAAAAAACTGATATTTTTCAAGTTGTTGTTGATCCCATAAATTAAATTCAACAAATTTATTTATTTTTTGTTTTATCATGTTTAGATATCGATACCCATCACGTCTGCTAAGTTTTGCTAGCAAATTTAATTTGACCCTGTATAAGAACAGTCGACAGCCCGTCGTCGGCGTGGTAACAAAATCAATATAAGCTGGCCTTTTATTCTATTGAAACTCCGCACTACACTAGGCCAGCTCAAGGTCCAAGCGTTATCACGCACGTGCGGTCGACTGTAGGTACATTCGACCGCATGTGCTTGCGATAACCAACTTTTAACATTACTTTATCCAAAGTTAAACTTTTGGGAATGGTTTCTCTCAGTTCCACCTATGGTGGAATACGATGCTGTTTTTATAACTCATTTTACAGGTGCTCTTTACGACCTTTTGTTTGAGACTGAACGACACAAGACGCTTCTAAGGACGCCCTCACGATAAAGCGTGGCTTATAGATCGGGTTAACAATTCGAAGAACCTATATTGTAGCGGTATCTACAACGCCACATGCGAACAACGCGTCATACTGACGTCACGCAAATCCTGCATCTCGCAAGCAGAGTTTACCGCGCAATTAGCATAGATACAATTTCCCAACATCAATCGTTGGGCAGTTGCCCGCCAGACACAACACCCGTCTGGTCGGGGGATCCTCCCTTTTCAATAGAGTATGAGTGAACTTTACACCCTGTTCCTCATACCTCTAAAACTGAACGACACAAGACGCTTCTAAGGACGCCCTCACGATAAAGCGTGGCTTATAGATCGGGTTAACAATTCAAAGAACCTATATTGTAGCGGTATCTACAACGCCACATGCAAACAACGCGTCATACTGACGTCACGCAAATCCTGCATCTCGCAAGCAGAGTTTACCGCGCAATTAGCATAGATACAATTTCCCAACATCAATCGTTGGGTAGCTGCCCGCCAGACACAACACCCGCCTGGTCGGGGGATCCTCCCTTTTCAATAGAGTATGAGTGAACTTTACACCCTGTTCCTCATACCTCTAAAATATTAACCTTCTTGAGGAATCATCATCATCATCTGCCTAGCCTTTTCCCAACTATGTTGAGGTCGGCTTCCAGTCTAACCGAATGCAGCTGAATGCCAGTATTTTACATAGGGCAATCGCCCCATGTATAATACTGGTATTCAGCTGCATATCGGACCTCCACAACTTTACTGTCTACAGTTACTGGGACACCATACCCCTTGGTAAGACTTATGTTGAAATTGTATATGATTCAATATAATAAAATTGAGCGCTCTGCAGTTTGAACCACTTGCTCTACAAGGAGAAGTGTATTTCTTGGCCGCACACTAAATTCATTCAAGTATCAAGTTGACGGTGGTCTTACTCCAGTCCCTGAATTCGGAAAGCACACACTACTAAAGTAGGTACTGAAGTGACCGTTCTCGTTCACTCGACGTCGTTTGCACTCGTTTTACCATTGACACAACGTAGTTACCGAGTGGTTAAAGTGCTGTAGTTGTTGCTGTAGTGAGTGGTAGCCTTAAGTCCTAGGAGACCCGAGGATGATAGAGGTAAATTGTCCATGAACGTAGGAGCGTAAATCCGTAGGAAGTCGCCTACACCGCCCCCGCTGTCAATGATGAGAACTGCCAATGCATTATTATTAATGAATTTTGATCAGGTCCACATCATTAACATTTTATATTGCCGCATAACTTCACACCTGTATTCCCCGAAGGAGTAGGCAGAGAGTACCACCTCTCACTTTTTTAGGCATATGTAAGTCCCATGTAATAATAGGTGAGCTAAGTACTACTAACCAGACACAAATCCAAACTCCGGGCTTCTACTGAAAAAATATTTATGGAAAAACGCAATAAATCTTTGCCCGACCAGGGGATCAAACCCAGTCCCCCACCGCTCAGTAACTGCGCTTGCGGCCACTATACTAACGAGGCAGTGAATTTTACTTTGTCTTTGTCAACAAATAGTGGCTAGTTTTACACAAAATTGATTTAAAGCTGGCGGAGGAACTTCACACGAAGTGTGAAGTTCTGATTTCAATTTTGAAGCTACAAAATTTCTGTTCGGGTTTTCAGTTGGGAAATTAATAGGAAATTCGTAAAGCGGCTTAAATTGTGTCCTATAAATGGCGATAGTGTTGTCCAATTACTCATCGGGAAATGATGTATAGCCTTATTGCATTCGAAGAGGACTTTTTGAACCTGATGCAGCATCCTATATTTTGGCGTGGCTTAGCTCGTTAGATAGTTTTGGTATTCCTTCGATGTCACATATTTGGTCTACCACAAATGATCACATATAGTTGCCGTCATCTTGACGACAGACACTAATGAATGAATCATGAAATCAGATATTATTGCCGCGCTGTCCATAGTAATTTATTTATGCTCGTGACGGTACACTTCTATCTTTCCCTTGTGAAAATATAAGCATCGCCCTTATGTTATGTAAATCTTCATTAATATGATAATGAAAGAAATGAATAGTACAGAACACTCCGCTGTTTATAAACCCACGCAAGTTACTAACCCTTGGCTAGCGTTGGAGCGACCGTCACTACACTCACTATAGAAAAGTTGTATTACATTTGTGCCAATCGTAGCTACAACTATTTTATTCTGAATTCGAATAGTAAAAGATAAGATAAGTACCTACCTAAGATATGAAAAGGTGACCGAATGTATTAGACTAGATAAGAAGATACAATTTACGAGTAATATTAAGAAATACATGTATAATGTCCTACAACCAAAAATTCGAAGACATGTGACTATAGCCTACTCCCTCTCGAAGAGAGGAGGCCTGTGTCTTAGCAGTGGGAACAATTTAGGCTGATCATGAGTTATGAGATTAAAAAATAATTCCTTGCAAAGATAACACATAAAACTCCGACAAACCAGTGCAAGCACTTGTTTGTCAGAACCACCGCATGAGCAATTTGAAACTTGCTCGTCATTGACAAATCGTCGGAGAGTCACGGTAAGTCACATAACACTATTGATTAGCACTAACTTCGCTGGAATGTAGCTGCACTACTACCATGTCGGACACACTCCATTTTATGTATGCATTTCTCCACGTTATGACACCTATAAAACTGAAAACCCAGTGTACCATCGCTTACGCCTTATGTTTTCGATATCTATCACGACAGTTAACGGCATCATTAAAACCGTGTTTATTTCTGCAAACAAAATTGTAAAATTTTATAAAGCTGTACAGCCGCCGCATTGTTTACAGCGACTTATTTATTACCGGCCATGACGAGTTAATCCAATTTTAAAGTCAGCTGCTTGTAGCGCAGATAAAACAATGAACATTGGCATATCGGAGCAGAGAAAACAATTAAATATTCTCTTGTTTTATTGAGTTGCAGAATAAACATTGTTTCTTCAAACCTAATTTCAACAGCAAATAAGTAATAGCTTTTCAATATAAGTTTAATAAACTAATTCTTCAGACAAAGAGTTCTTTCAATAGATTTTGAATGGTACTGACAGCCGTAGCTTTCTTAAGTAATTAACTTTGTAACGCCTACCTTGCTGCTGAAGGCCTAAATTAACTTGTTTAAGAAAATATGTGAGAAAGCTGCAGTGTTACCTCCATTTTACGCTATTTAATTGGGAAAATATATATATAAGGAAAATTTTCTGAGGACCTATTGTAATCTTAACTAACCCAAAGGACTATTTGTATTCTTCGGTTTTACGCCGTTATTGTCAGTAAAATTATGAATTAGTAAGAACGTCTCTGGCTAATAAGAAAGTGGAGTATTAAGAAAAACATGCTATTTCAATTACTTACAAAGTGCAAATGTTAAACGATCCGGTTATAATAATAGTGTCTTCACACAATACATTCAGCCCTCTACTGCGAGTACAACTCATAGAAATCAGTTCACGTCCAAACCCTGCATGTCACTAATGGCCGACGGTAACAAGGCAACATGTCGTCGACACTAAACATGTTAACAAGAGCCCAGCGCTGTCGAACGAGTTGACAAACAAACGACACACCAGTATCAAAACAAACAACCGGTCCTTTTATACAAATTAGTTCTAACATCATATGAAATTGGTAAGCGGAGTGACTGAAGCAAGGTTTGTTTAACCAAAACTTCGACATGAATTTCAGCCACTAAGCATCTAAGGTGAAGTAAGTTTGAAGTGAACTATCATACTACCTAACACTAGGGAATCTAAGGATTGACATCTCACTTTACCTAAGTTTTCATGGTGAGATCTTACAGAATAGCACTGCTGAATCCAGAGATCCAAAAACGAAAGGATGAAAGTGAACTCAGTATCAAATCAGCACGCTGCAGTCATGAATGTAGGTACGAAACAAGAATAATCCCATTGGGATGAGTCAAAACATTGATAATCAAATTACAGGGATATTGACACGGGCACCGGTAATTCATTGCTCGGATTTTTGGCATCTGGCCAACAATAAATAGCTTCTAACGATGGGCACGATCATATCTCAAAGGAAACGCTCTCCTACTGTTTCTCAATAATATTTGTACCCAACATCCCAGTTTTAGTTCCTCCGTTTATTTCCAATTGGTTTTTTTCCGCTGGCCGCTCTCTGAGAAAATTAAAAAAAGTAGTGTACAAACATGTACACTGATCGGGTGTGATGGTCCTTATTATTTGCAGTTTATGAGGCACACTGTACCAAGTGCAGTATTTATATGACCTACGCGTACGTTCTAAGAGTGGTTCTAACTTATATGTTACAAACTTGTATTTGAAATGTCACGTCGAATCCAGAGCAGGGGCAGTATGTTTGCGCGCAGTGAAAGTGGCGTTTTGGTCAGACCTTCATAAATACATATTACAATCTAAGGATAGTCCAATTTTGCCTTTAATCTCTACCGCTGCCAATATGCGCTTACCAAAATATATCTGAAATTTCATACGTCCACACTAATAGGTAATAATAATATATTAACTATAAAAGCGAAAGTAACATTGTCTATCTGTATGTTTCCTTTTCAAGCCTAAACCACTGGGCACGCCACGATAGCGGCGGTAAGACCCCTCTTTGAGGAGTGGCTAGAGAGGCGTCACGGCGCTCTCACCTACCGCCTGACGCAGGTCCTCTCCGGACACGGATGTTTCGGGAGGTTCCTGCACATAATCAGGCGGGAGGAGACGCCCGGGTGTCACCACTGCGAGGATCGCCCAGAGGACACGGTGGAGCATACGGTGGAGGTCTGCCCCGCTTGGGCAGAGCACCGCCGTGTCCTCGTAGAGGCGATCGGCAGCGGCGGCGACCTCTCGCGTCCGGCCCTGGTGCAAGCCATGGTCCGGGGCGAGAGGGAGTGGGAGGCGGTCACCTCCTTCTGCGAAGCAGTCATGCTAGCGAAGGAGGTGGCGGGATGGGCAAGGGAGAGATCCTCACGCCTCAGCCGCCGAGGGAGACGCTCCGGGCGTCGGGAGCCGCGTGACGACTCCCGGCCACCGTAGGCGCGGGCCTGCGGGCGGAGAGCAATGGGTAGCTCTCCGTCCGATCAGGACCAGGCCCGTGCCGGACGGCGCGTATGTGTTCCACGTGCGCCTCAAAGAGATGTCAGCGTAGTTGACGGGGCCCGACAGGGCCGAAGCCTGCCGGGGTAGCGGGATCGTCCGAAAGGGTTACCGCTGCCCTGGTACATAAAGGGCTAAGGAAGGAACACGGGTGGGTTTTAGTCAGTAAGAGTCTGACACTCCCTTCTGCTCCACCCAGAGCATTCTCCATCCAGAGATTTCCCATCCTGAAAAGAAAAAAAAAAAAAAAGCCTAAACCACTGAACCGATAGTTATGAAATTCATCATATGTAGGCAGCCTGGGACATGGAAAGGACGTATGCTACTTTTCATCCTGGAAATTTGTATAAAATGCAAAATACACGCAGACTAAGTCGCTGTCAACCGCTAGTATCCAATATACAAAAGCAAGTTCGTAATAACAACACGACAAGAATGTCAAAAGCACATTTCTCGGATGTATCTAATACATACTGAAGTAATATGGTTATTATAAGGTATAATACTAACGAACCAATTCGAACGAGCGATGAGCTGTAATAAATATTAGATACTAGCAGCGCCCCGCGGTTTCACCCGCATGAGTTTCGATCTCGTGGGAATATCCGGATGAACAGTATCCTATGTTTTAATCCTGGTTATAAACTATCTGTGTGACAAATTTCATCTAAATCCGTTCAGTAGTGTTTGCGTGAAAGAGTAACAAACATCCATCCATCCATCCTCAGAAACTTTCGCGATTATAATATTAGTAGGTTTAGATACCTATTCAACGAAGAAATAACAGAAGATTTACGTAGAATCACTTTTATGATAGAGTGTACATACTATAAAATACACAAAAAATACTAATTTGGCATAGACTTTATGCATTGTTGTGAACATTTTATAAATTATTCGTATTCTACATAAATGTTACAAAAGTACTCATCTTTTTCTTCTAAGCCAAGTTGAGCGTTGGAATAAGAATGTGCATTCTTTATGTTGCTTCTATCCGTACAAAAGTTGAGAAAACCTTGTATCTTTTCTCCCTCTGAATGAACATGATTCTTGATGCACAAACCAAAAACTTTTTGGTTGGAGTGTAAAATTTAAAACTAAATTGTAAATAACACAACAATGTTTCTTGTTTTGAGTATAATCACAAGATGGACTACTTACCTATGGACAGCTCGGCAATAATATCTGACTTCATGATTCATCCATTAATATCTGTCGTCAAGATGACGGCAAATAGTGATCATTTGCGGAGGGTACCTACAAGTGGCAGCACAAATATGTGACATCAAAGAAACACCAAAACTATCTGACGAGCCAAAATATAGGATGCCGCATTGGCTTTAAAAAGATGTTTCACCTCTTAGAATGCAATAATATCGGACATATAGGAAGAAAGCGATACCTCATGATCAAAAATCTGACATCACTTTGGCAGCATAAAACCTAACATTATTATGTTTCGAGTTTTCTACTATATCGCATTCAGAGCATAGGAAATCTAGAATTTTCTAGATACAACTACAACAACATTATTATTATTTAATTTTTTTCCTACCTACTGCATTGACTATAAAATTGCACTTGAATATATTAGCAGAATAGTCGACGGTTCAGTTGCCAAAAATAAAAAAAACGGTTTATCATTGACATTTCTTCTTTCAAACATTACTGTCAGATATGTATGCTTCCCACTGGAAGCATATATATCTGACAGTAATGTTTGTAATGTTTGTAAGCATGTGATATTATCGGCACTGATTGCGATATAGAAGAAAACTAAGAAGGAAGATTTTTATGCCCCAAAATGATGTCAGATTTTTTATAATAACGAGGTATCGCATTCTTCTGAATTTAACTGAGTAGGCAGATATTTATAATGCAAGACATGTCCGAAATTATTGCATTCTAAGCATCCTATATTTTGGCTCGTCAGATAGTTTTGGTGTTCCTTCGATATTTGTGCTGCCACTTGTATATGCCTTCCACAAATTATGTTATATGTTTGCCATCAGATATTAATGGATGACTCATAAAATCAGATGTTATTGCCTAGCTGCCATAGTAATATATTTATGCTCGTGATTGTACCTAAAAAGAAAAAGTTTGGATACTCGCAAGTAATAATAAATAAATTTTCAGCTAAAATAGAACAGGCTCTACAATTCTAGGCTCTAATATTCTGCAGGGCATTCAATGTTTTTAAATCCAAAAGAATAGACTTAAGCGCACACTTTCGTGATCTGCGCCAGCCAAAATATATTTTCATGATTAATGAAGAGTGACTAAGTACATGATTTGTCATCTATTCAAAAGCATTTCGTTATTAATTAAGCAATTTTTCTAAAAGCTTCTAGGTCAATAACAATGGGATTTGAATAGCTAAATGTAATAAGTACTTTATCAAATTGAATTACGTATAAACTGAGTTATTAATTATTTTAATGTCTAGACTCCAGACAATTGTTGCTAAAGTGTAAATAAGCATGACACATCACAAAACAATCGATGTACATGTACATGGACAGTTAAAGTTAGTGTTATCGAGCGCGAAAGCAAAATATTTTTTGAAGAGCACATAGTGTCATATTTAACTTAAATACGATACGTGACTGAACATATACACGCTCCACCAAACAGCGAATTTCTGGTATTCTTTTGTAGGCACTAAAAATTATCGAACGAATTCTAATCACCAACCCGCACCTACTTTCAAAAGGAGCGGTAAAGCAATTCCTCTGGATTTGTCCCGATCCCTTCGGTATCCCTTCTTATTGGTAAACGGACGCACGCTTTGTCTTGTCAGCATTTTAATTGAATATTTAACACATTTCCCAACCTATCAGTCAGATCAATCGTCACCAGAAGTCAGGATTTCTACCTCAAAGGATAAGTTTTCAATTTGTTGAATACAGAATTCTGCCGGTCCTTCCTTATTAGAGGACTTGGTTTACCGTCGTCAACTCAAACGATTTGCATTATTTTCTGGATATATACATTTTCCCTACGTCATTGAATCAAAAATGAAGAGATCCGCAGGAGAACCAAGGTTACCGACATAGCCCGAAAAAATGCCAAATTTAAGTGACAGTGGACAGAGCACATTGCACGCAGAACAGATGGCCGATGGGGCTGAAAGGTTCTGGAGTGACGACCGCGTATCAGAAGACGTAGCGTTAGAAAGCCTTCCACTAGGAAGGGAAGGAATCCGCTGAATGCGGGAAGCACAGAACCGGTCGAAGTGGCTGTGTTTGGGGGAGGTATTGGCGTCCAGCAGTGGACGTCTTTCGGCAGAAATGATGATATATTTTATTTTATTTTTAGGTCTACCAACAATTGTTTACACTAATCTACGACACAGCGCAACAATTACATAAAGGTAAACACCACGTGAACAAAAAAAAAACAATAATAAGTAATGATGTTAGTGGTAAGCTACATATTGTACAAGTAATTATGTTAGTGGTAAGCTACATATTGTACAAGTAATTATGTTAGTGGTAAGCTACATATTGTACAAGTAATTATGTTAGTGGTAAGCTACATATTGTACAAGTAAACTTAGTAAAATATTAAACTACGAGTATGTATTAGTAACATGATTACTAATTATGCTAAATATAAAAAGCCTCATTTCTTTAAGAAAATTACGTAGGCCAAAAACTTTTATAACAAATCAATGATGACGATGATGATGTACATTTTATGTACTGTGTGTCGATTAATACAATAAATTTTCCATGTGGGTGTGCCAGATATGCCGTGTTGGTATAGCGATAATAACTCCGCAGTTACCGAAACCCATAACGTTATTTATATTTTATTACTGCCACATTTGGACAATATTACTGTAATAAGAGCGAATCGGTCACTCCTGTGAGAGTGTTTCGCCAGTTAAATTGTTTACGCCGAATGGAACAACATTCTGACGCTGATCTGAACAAATGTGTGTAAAGATATCAATATAATGTCAAATTTTCTTCAGCTAGGTCATAATTATGTTATGAGAGTGCAACGAAAACCTACATGTTGGTGTGTGTAATGTCATTTTTAATTAAATGTTGCGTGGATACGGACATGTTGTTAGATTACTGAAAAGAATATTTTCAGCAACATAATAATATGCATGTTACGTTGAACTCTAGGAATTCGCGCTAAATATACTATTCTAATGAACGCTGGTAAGTGTGAACTTCTATTTGCAGATATTATTATCTGAAGATTATCATAATAAATCATTACGAGCAAATATTTTTCTTATTCGTGGATTCTATATGAAAGCATCGTTCATAAGAATGTTTTCTTTGAACGTCTCGACTGTTTCTATAATCGTTCTCGTTTGGTCATGGTACAAAATTATCTGTCTGTGTAAATTCTGTAAATAATCATTCACGAATCGCGCTGAGAGACTAAACAACAACATGTCATATTGATTTGCTACAATGACCGAAATATTCGGTTATTCTGCTCTCTTTTCGGAATAAATATAGCGCTACTACCTTACCTATTACTATCGTCGACGAGAGACTTTCTGACAACGTATTTATGAGAGTGTCAACAAACATTTTTAACACCTGTTTTAATAATAAATTTATTTCGTCTGTAAAACAGTGCCCGTCACCTTCAGTAGCATCCAATATACATATCTACGAACAATCCCCAAGGGCTTATTAAAGCTCGCATCGAGATAGTCTCGGAACCTATAAACCGTTCACGTCTTGTTGAACCCTTTTACTTCTTCTGGTCGAGCCGCACTTGTGTGTTGTTTTTCTTAGCCTTTCATCTTTCTTCGGAACTATTCCACAAATGCGTTTATATTTTGCCGCGAACAAACCTTTGCCATCATCTCATTAAGACATTTATGTTTTCCAACCCGAACTCAAACAACTTCACAGGATTAAAAGTTTAGTATGAAAGTTGATTTCACTTTGTGATAAGTAGAGTTAAACGTTGGAATTTCATCTTAGCTATGCAAAGCATCTCTGGTGCCTTCTTGTGTGTCAAAAATATCTATAAATGGATTTGGGGGAGATTCCCCAAATCCATTTTTAGATATTTTTGACGTGTGATGGATTTGGGGAATCTCCCCCAAATCCATTTATAGATATTTTTGACGTGAAATCCTTTTAACAGCGGCTAATTTATTAATCATATTATCGATCGTACTAGTTCACCTACTCTTCTGACACATGTGTCACAGTCATGATAAATGTGTGTACTGTATGTGTTTCAAATAAAATAGATCATTAGTTATGAGATGTCTGATAGAGATGAAGAAATGGAAAAGGTGTGAAGACACCAAATAAATTGAGATAAAGCCCAAGATAAGGTATGATGATGACTATAATATACTGAAACAGTTGTAAATATGGTTATGGTTTGGTTATATAGGTTTGTTTATATAAATAATACCTTAATTCTATATAGAGGGCTTGCGGCTAAGTAATAACAGCCGCACGATTCGATTGATCACTTGCCGCGGTTGATTCACGGATGGGTGACCATTTTTATATACCTACCAAGACCTCCTCCGTGCCCCAACCCCGACCCCACCATAGTTGGGAAAATGCAGATATAAACCTTTATTCTATAATAATTTTACTGGGAGGCAACCATCTACTTTTAGATCTACAATCGTTATAAATGTTCAAAGATAACGTAATGTAGAAACTCGAGGACCATTAATTGAACAATGGTTCTGTTAGTATCAGTGTCAGGTTTACGAGCTAACTACAATCGAGTGCCGGAAGACCGCCTCATCAATGTGCTAACGAGATTCTGAACCGAGTAACCCAACTAGCTACAGTTAACTACCTACAGCATTTCGTTTAATGAAAACATAACTAAGTTATTTTGTTCCAAATTGACTCTGGCATACTCTGGAAACTGCATACTAAGCTGTGTAGGCCAATCAGCCTCGCCAGCACCATCTGTATGACATATGAACCTTTTATACTCCAATACTGATAGAAAATACAGGGTTTCAGATTCGCATTTTAAAGTCGAGAGTACAGCTTTATTGTGTCTTTTTTTTTTTCAATTCGTAATTCAGTGGCTTGACGTTAGAAAATCTAAATAAATAAAATATCGGGCTATCAATCACTTCGTAAACGATTCACTGAATATCAAAAGCTCTTGCATGTTTTATATTCATAGAATGCGGTTTTTTTTTTTTTTGTTTTTTTTACTAGCTTGATTTATTTTTGTTAGAGCTTTCGATCGTTAGGTTGCAAACTAAACCAATAAACCAATCCCTTTACCTAAGTAGATATAGGTAGGTAGTATTTAGGCAGACCGCCCGGTTAGACTGGAAGTCGACCCTAACATAGTTGGGAAAAGGCTTGGCATTACTTAGGCAGACCGTAATGTTAAGATATTATAATATAAACTCGGAATGTCAGTAATAAGACATTAGAGTGACACTTAAGTATTTTACCTATGTGATACTCATAACTTAATTAAGACTGCATTGGTCGTTATTGAAAATGAACTTGAAATTCCAGTGAGAGAATTTTAGTATTCAGCAGTAAAACTAGTAATTTCCCTTAAGGTCAGGGTTAAGTAAGAGGTTTTACTGGTGATTATCACCACATCTCTGCACAGCATCCATTCCATACTGCATACAAATTGAAATTGACAACACTAGAATTACGTTTTTCTGAGTATATAGTGCCTACTTTGTAAATCTGATGATCCATAGGCGTAAGGTTGCAACCTTACGCCTATGGATCTATTCATGGATTAATTCTAGTGTCAAGGCGTAAGGTTGCAACCTTACGCATCAGGATCATCATCGTAAGGTGCACCTTACGATAGTCAAATTATAGACGACGATTCTTTAGGTAAATTTCGACTTTAAATGTCAAAACCGTTCTTGCGCTTGGTAATGAAATCCGTGACCAGGTTTTTATATGGTAATGCGAAGATTCGCCTTCAAAGTTTTATAAACGAAAACCTGTTAAAAATCTAAAAATAATATTTACATATTTTTCCTAACCACATATTATGTTTCCGTTTTGTTTTTGTCGAAATACACAAACTTGGTGGTGAACGGGGAAGTTTAAATTCAGAATGTGAGTATAAATGACCTCACTGAACTTTACATACATGTACCTACGTAGGTACCTACTAAACTAGCTTTACTAGTTAACTAACTCATAAACTTTGATCATTATGGATCTACATTATAGGTAATCAGAATATCAGGTCCAGCCAACGTTTTACTTCAAAATGCTTTGATTTTTGTAAGCTTAATTTAAACACTGGATACCTCAAACATGTTTTCAAGGATCCCAGTATACTCTTACCTCAAAATATAAAAGTAGCGTCTTATAAAGTCATCAACTTTGTCAAGATATTGCAAGAGGTACTCATTTACCTCTCTCATTCGTACTTTTACAAGATTCTTTTAAATACAAAATCCTGAAAAACGCGCGGAAAACACAATGATTATGCAAAATGGTATGGGGCGGAAGGAAAATTACATTCTTCACAAATTGGCACTATTCGCCATTTTGGAGTCGATAACGATGTATATTTACCTCATATCAATAATTTTATTATATGACTTTTGTTTTATCATACGCAATATTGTTAGAAACACTGAAGTGGCAATAGCTTAACGGATTCTAAAGCGTGGTATGGCGACTGTGGTGAGCCAAGGGGTTCGGAGTTCGAACCCCACAAGGCACAACCACATCGTTTTCACATCAAAATTCAAGACTATTTTCATAGTTATATAGGTTGGTAGGGACATCGACGCACAACCTATTACCATTGGATTCAGTACATGATTCCGGCAATAATTATTATTTGACGGCTTTTGTTTATTTAAAAAATCTGCTGTTTCCTACAAAAGTGACCAACAGCGACCAGTGAGTGAGTAAGTGAGTGTGATTTTGACTTGCGCGGTCAAAATGTATGGAAGAGCCATTTCCATTTTTGTCCAGAATCATGTACTGGATCCATTGTAATAATTTATGAGTCGATGTCCCTGCCACCCTGTATACTTACCTAAAACAAAATCCACGGAACCATATATAAGTCATACGACATTTGGCTACTGTACGATAAGAGCCTGCTACTCGTACGAAATCTTATTAGACGGATAATAAAGCGAGGACTATGATGCTGCGTGCAGAATAAATAGGACAATAATATCTATCACACGTCATATATATCTTCACGACTCTGAAGATTTATCTCAGGGTCATAGAGGTAGCTAGGTACCTAACCTAACTACTTATTTTTCTAACTGCTTCTCAAGTTATTTTCCTGACGTTTGATTCGCAATAACTTAGTTAAAAACTATGTATATTGACAGTCGTTTCTCTAAAATAAAATCATCACCATTTCAGCCCGAAATCACCCACTACTGGGTATAGTATAGTACACTTTTCTTTTCTGCCTTTATTAACTATTCCAATTAAGTATCATCAAGTACAAATGACCATAAAGAGTTTTCCTCGGACCAAAAACATGAAGATTTATCCTTAAAGTTCAGTTAATATGTTGTAGGTGTGAACGTAGTCTCATAAGGGCTAGAATAGAATTTCACTTTACCAATAATAACACAATTTCACGTCTACCCAAGAGCGTTGGCGTTATTTTCAGTATTATATCGCCTGTACTTAAGAACTTTGCCGAAGTAAACTGGGCTTAATTGTTGACAAAAATAAACACAATCGAAATATCCGGGACTCAATAAACTGGAAAATAGGTTCAAATTGAGGAAAAATGGCCCAAAGTTAGTCGAAGAGAATAATATTCCAATTACACTCATATAATCAGTTAAAAGGTCTCATCTTTTTTTTTTCACGATGCACATGTGCCCCTTTTCCTCGAGGCAAAGATAATAATGATACAGTTTTCCCGATAAGTACATATAGGCATGGACCCTACAATCACAATTATTATATTGCAACAACGTTTTTACATATAGCTTATTCATATAGTTTTTAATATCACCATGAGAAATACCATTTGCATCGTATCAATGAGCAATGTGCACAAATTCACTTTAGTAAAAGGATGTCTATATTAGCATAAGTAAACAATACTGATAACAATGACAATTCAACAAATATTTTTTAAAGAGTTGTTCCTACCTTTGTTGTACCATGTTATATTATAACTCGTTATGATATTGATACAGCAAGTAATACTCTAGGTAGGTGTACAGTACAGTAAGTAGCTATATCATTATTTTAATTTACTCATACTTATAATAAAAACATAGGTAAATGTATTTACTAATTTACCCTTGGAATGCATCTGTAGGTAGAGCTTTTCGCTGAAAATCTGTTTCAGAAAATTCTATATCTAGGTAAGTACCTACTTGACAAATTCCTAAATTTAGTAGATAACCATTCTTCGAGTTCTACATATTATTATAATTATTCATTTTAAATGTACAAAACTATATTACTTATAATTATACCACAAACCAAAAGTACAAAGTACAGCTAGAACTTACCTATAATTAAAACTCGTTGCAAAACTTTCTAACAAAAGATAATAATAAGTCACCAAACAGTAATAAAAATGTCCACAAAATAAATTCACATTTTCATGAAAAGTTGCGGTTGTCGCGATGACAAAGTTACCGAGCGCCGGTCGTCGGCGCGCTCTGAAACTACGCTGAAACGACCTGCCCGCGCGGGAGCTAGCAACCGACTGGCTCGAGTAGCTCGTCTGACCATGGCTTGTAAACTTCCAGTATTTTCAGTCAATCTAGATATCAAACTTGAGCTCGGGATACATATTTAATCCCCGGTATCGTGCATAATTTTATCAACGCTTAAAACCCTCTTTATAAGTGTTCATAAAACTTTATTGCCTAGTTGCCAACCGACTTCTTAATCGCAAATCATCTGGTACCGCGTATGCTTATATCTTGAATCTAGACTCATCACTAGATCACAAAGTAGTGTCATTTTTCATACAAATCGAAGGACAGGGTTACATGACAATCATCTGCTGGATCAACAGAAATGAAAATGCAGGCTGATTCGAAGAAGACAAACTCAGTGAACGGACAATATAATCCGTAAGCTTGCTGGATGTAAATAAACTGATAAATAATGAAAAACACGAAAGCTTATTCAGGGCTGTTCTGCTCTACAGAACAGGACATAAACATACACCTATAAAAAAAAAGAAATAGAAAACGGGTGTAAACGAAGCATTGACGAAACCATGAAAATCACAAGTACTTAGTGGAGATCATGGCTAAAATGTCATAGGTACCTACACATAGAGGCGATTATCAGAAGTGGTCAAATGTAATTTGAATAGTTTTTCCCTGATTTTCTCTTTCTTTCCTTTAGGAAAACCGCTGTAATAATAATGGACGTAAACACTACACGAGAAAAATATTGTTTTTTTTTTTTTTTTTTATAAAACGTTGCCCCACACTAGGAATTACTTCTGTATCGCGGCTGCGCTAAGAAACATTTAAACTCACATACACAACAGCCAGACCCGGAACAACTACCTGTAGACAATACAAATATTTGTTCCGTGCGGGAATCGAACCCGCGACACGCAGCGCAGCAGTCGATCGCTCAGCCACTGCGCCAACCGTGTCGTAATAACAGCTTACATGCCAAAATAACTGAAGAACTTTAAATTTAAAGATAGCTTATAAAATCAAGCTGCGATCCGTTGAAACCCTTTCCACCAATTAGCCTGAGGAGTGTGAAGTTCGCAGTTTAATTCGTCGACGCTTACCCTTCCAAGAGACAAATAATGTCGGATTGAAAGTTACAAGGAAAATTGTGCCCAATTTTATTTAATACTAACCTCTGCTTGTAATCTTGTTTTTCTATTTTGAGGTTTCGCAATTTAATTGAAAGGCCTAATTACATATTGATTCATTTATCTTCCCTTCGGTTTAATTTGTCCGGGGTGGGAGTAGGTACCCTACGTCAGCAGTTCCGATTTGGTTGCCCTAAAAATATTAATAAGTATGTCGGTATAACTCGCTGACCGCCGTAAGCACGTCTCTCCCGTTGAAGTACCTATTGGTAGTTAGAAAGAGAGCCGCGCTTACAGCAGCAGCGGTCGATATGCACCTAGCGTTTATTTTACGCGCCGTCGACGCGAGTATATGAGCTGCAAACTGCAAACGCAACTAACGCAAGCAGCGTTAGTTGCGTTTCAAAGCAGAAAACGCACCGTCGACGTGCTGATTACGTGTGTTACTCGGAACGTGCGTCTTAATAACGCATGGTGTGTAGGCCCTAAAGTGGCCCAAAACAGCTATTAGGTACCTAAGTCAGTAACATTAAAACCAGTTTTAACTGGCCTCTTATTCCATTGAACCTCCATAGAGATCGTAAAATTTAAAACTGAAAGCCCATCCACTAACATTTCTAAACAAACATTTAAAATGTGTAGGTATGCAACAGGGGGCAGCGTGCCATTTCAAATTAGACAATTTTCACTACGCTAGACCTGCTGAACGTCAAAGTGTTACCTTCTACCGTCGTGCGGTCGGCTGTACAACGGTAAAGGCGCAGAGTGTCAAGTGAATGGTCCCGAGTCCCATCCCCAACGTCATCATATTGAGGATGGACCCAGGACCAAGTTCTAACTCCTAGCACACTACCTAACAGCTTAGGTGACTGTACTTAGAATATCAAAATTAGGGTGAGTGCAACCAAACTCCAACATTAAAAAAAATGCACAACGGTTACAAATGCATACAAAATAATTATCATTGTTAATAGTTTTTTTTTTTTTGTGGTTAAAGAAATACGAAACAATGTCAGTAAGGTTGACAATATAGCCAAACATTCCAAAGCTCGAAATTGTGGCGGCATCTACAACGCCACATGCTAACTACGCTTCACACTGACGCTACGCAAAATCCTGCATAGCGCCAGCAAAGTTCACCGCGCGACTAGCATATATAAAACGTCCTGAAATCAATCGTCGGGCAACAAGTTCCGAGCGCAGTCCTTCCGTCCTCGCCACCCCACTCCATGTCCGCCCCGACCCTAGCTCGAGCCAGCCTGCGTGGCTGAGCCTGTAGCTTTAAATTCGCCCCAAAATAATCCGATCCAACCTTTTCCTTGCTGCCCTCTCCCAGCGACGCTCTAAGCCGAGGTCCATACCCCTCAGGGGGTGCCCTTAGCGTGTAATTGCTTAGCTTTTCAGTTTTTTAAGCCCTCGAGGCCTAAACTTAGTGAGGCACCCAGAGGCAAGTCCGGTCGAAGACGACAACCTCCTAGGTTGAACTGCGAGATGCCAATCCCAAAAAAAATCGTGGAGCAATAGGCCAGCAGACATAACACCCGTCTGGTCGGAGGATCCTCCCTTTTCTATACAGGATGTTCCTCATAGAGGATAGTCATACCTCTATAAAAATAATCCAATCTCTGTCATCATAGCAATTAACTGGACCGCAATTTTAAGAAACTAATTTCCAAAAACCTGAAGATGGAGGTTCTCACTTCGAACTGTGTTCGTTGATTAGAAAAGTACAGTCAGCAACGAAAGTCGATCATCACTTCAGTTTTTAAACAGTATTTGTTAAACATTTCCGGTAGATCATGAATTCTATAGCACTTACTAATTCCATATAAATTCTTCTATTTATTACTAAACCAGATTCCTTGTGGTATATTTTTATGATTGCTTATAGCAACACCGCGTGCTCTCTGTGGATCTGTGTGATGCAGGGTGCAGGAATACTACACGCAGCGACTTTGGTCGCCATCGACTCACTGGCGATTTCAAATCTCACGTCCACACATCGATTTATTTTTCGTAAGAGATTTCAAAATCTGTGTGTGCACGTTGCAGGCATGGAACAAGTTTGTACTAAATAGAGTCAGGCAATACCCTTAAGGTGGATGCTCCAAGGTAGCCCGCCAAATTCAAATTTTCTTACGTTTTTTGCAATTTGCTGGTCAGTACTAAGTTGTACGTTGATTAAAATATGATTTGCGGCCGTAGCAAATCGCATGCTTAATGGAACACTGACCCATTAGTAGATAGGTCAGATGTGATTTCCGTTTTTTTTTTACTCAGATCTCATCAATAGTTAATCATAGACGTACAAAATACAAGCATTCATGATTAATATAAATCAGTTTTATTTTTATGCATCAACAAGTAGGTTAAGTCCTCATAGCAAGATCTCCTTTTGCGATTTCCCAAAAATCGTCTTTTTTGAGTTAAGTCAGTATTCCATTAAGCATGCGAAATATGTATTTACAGAATTATAATCATTAGAATCAGTAATACAACTTGTAATTTTTGATAATTTTAATCTCTGCTGAATAACACTAATATATACTATATACAAGTATAGAATACGAAAAAATATAGAAAAAGGCAGGAGCTCATTGGGCATCAAAAAATTCATCCGCATCGCTGTCAATGGGATAAGTGCCCAAAAGGCTGGCAGCATTACCACGTTGGATGGCAATGCTGATTATTTGGGCTAAGAATAGGCCAGCCTCCTGGTCACGTGAAGAGTCAACCAACCGCTTGGCGATGTCCCGAAAAATTCGATGAGTACTCGGACCCCAAGGCCCTAGTGTTTCAACCCCAAACGGCTCAAACATATAGCTCCCAATAAGGTTGTTATATTTGCGCCGTTTGAGGTTTTCTGCTCCTGTAGCAGCCGCCCCAGCACAGCCCGCCGTGCTAGGATGATGGGATGGCGCGAGGGTGTCAACACAGGTTACATCCCACACCAAAGGCCTACCCAACTTCCAAGGCATTATGGTCATTCCATCGGGCCTCTTTCCATCGTCGCGTGCCAAGCCATTGGGTTCTAAAACAGCTGGCACCTCGGCGGAGACAAGAGCCCGACGGATGATGTCATTAATGCTGGCGTGGCTTGCCATCCGTCCAGCGCTCTTGCTGCAGGATAGGCCATGGTGTCCGAGGCAGTTGACTGCTTCACCGCATTGACAGCGATGTGGAGCTGCGCAAGGAGCGCCCAGACGCAAACATGTAGCGAGCCGGAATGTAGTGTCACCTAGCATAGTGCCTATATTGGGTGACGGTAGCGCCTGAAGCCAGAGGCCCAACTCCCATTCACCCACAGCCAGCAGGCGGGCACGCTCAGCAGTATTGGTGGACGTATTAATATTTTTATTCCGTACCAACCTGCAGAGCGGCTCATCCCACTGTCTCTGGGAAGACGGGTTCTTGGGCTGAAACGTGTCCGGGCAAGCCACTTTTCAGGCGTTCACCGCGTCGGTCAAGCACGGCATTTCAGAGTCAACCTGAGCAGGAACCAAGATTCGTGTGGTTAACTTTTCAGTGCTGTGGACCGAGGATAGGAACGCCGGTAGGCTTACACTGGAAATTTTGCGAACGCCGAGCCCACCAAAACGAATGGGTAGTGTGGCTTGAAGCCACGCGCGGTCGTCCAAAGCTACATTAAAAATGGATGTTAGAGTGCTGCGAATAATATGATCGATTTTGTCCAAAAGTTGTGGATGCTTCCATAAAGAGGAAGAGCGGAGAAAATACATAAAATTTGGACCGAAACAACAGTATCTGATTAGGGTGAAGATAATAAATAAAGTAAAGATAATTAACTTGTTAACTTAGCATAATCCTAAAATGTCAAGATTTCATGAAATAGTCATTCAGTAGGATTACTTGATCTTAGAGAGTTGTGTTGATGACTTTAATGATTATAATTCTGTAAATACATATTTGTTACGGCCGCGAATTATATTTTAATCAAAGTACAACTTACTACTGACTAGCAAATTGCAAAAAACGTAAGAAAATTTGAATTTCGCGGGCTACCTTGGAGCATCCACCTTAAGGGCTGATTTTTCAATCGACAAATAATTTTTATTCGTGGAGTAAAATGGACGTCTTACAGTTTTTGTACGGAAGAACTGTCAAAAATTCAAATTTATTCCTCCGATATAGTTATCTGGCGTTAGAACAATCAGCCCTAAGTATAAAAACAAATTTATTCGTAATAAGTTGGCCACCCCATATTTTTTACTAGCTAACAATCTCACGGTCTTAAGTTACCTGTGAAGTTATAATTTTGAATTTGAAGTTGTCCCACGATTTTAGACGGTGAGTGTTGCATATTATTTATCGCAGTTTTCATACAACAAATCGTGATATTGTACCTCATTCTACTACATATTTTACTCTAGTAACACTAAAACTATCGAACGAGATAGCAAAACGACGTCATTTCCGTCTGTTGTTCTTGCTGAGAAGTGATTTATGTGTGAAACGAACCAAATTTGTGATTACATGTGAATAACGAGAGTAGTTTTCTAGGGTAAGCAGTAATAAACATCCCTGATCTGATAAAGCATATTATTAAATGTACAATAATGTGTAATTACCATATGTTTGTAACAGAAGGCGAAGCACGGTTTTTTATAGGATAAATTAACGATTTTCGCCTACATGTTAATAAATGTCGTTACTCACATGTTCGTAAGTCACATTTGCAAGCTGTTGATTTTTCCTTCGTCAAGGGTGACTCTGACGCAAATAGTGCCGCCGCTCTTTTTTGTTGATCATGTTTCAAGTGCATTAACACAACACTCGGTAATGATTTCTCGACCTTCTTTAAAAATACTTCTCTCTTCATCTTCCACTTCTGAGACATCTCTACAAGGTGTTTTCAAGTATTGCGCGCAGTATTGACTACATCCAGCTTCCCGAACAAGCCGGAGTCCGTTAAGGCTTTAGCACAGTAGACTATATACATACGCTGTGGCAGGTTATACAGAAGACTGAAGATCATGAGCTCCCTTTTTACAAGCTTTTATTTAACTTGCGATGTATGTATGTACAAGTATGTAGGTATGTATGTTCGGGTGGACTCTTGCAACTCAATTTTGAAGCAGATCTTCAACCGATTGAGCTGAAATTTTGCATGCATGTGTAAATCGGATGACAATGCAAAATTATTATGACATGGAGCTGATCTGATGATAGAACTGGAAGGTGGCCATAGGAACTCGGTAGTTAAACGACACAACCCCATCTAGTTTGGACTCGTTTGATCCGTCTTGGCGAGAACTTTGGTGCTAGATGGTAACCAGTGTCTGATGATGGAGCTGGAAGATGGCCATAGGAATTCGGTAATTAAACGACATAACCTCATCGAGTTTGGGCTCGTTTGATTCGTCTTGACGAGTACTTTGGTGCTAGATGGTAACCAGGGAGTAAAGATGAACAAGTAGCTTAAGTGCAGTAAACGCATATAACGGAAAAACACTGCTACGCGCTACGAACTACGCCGTAGTCAATCTCGCATCAAAAATACTAAAAAGTTAAAAATAAAATTATAAGAAAAAAAACTTTTTAAACACAAGTTTTTATTATTACTTATTAATAAAAAAGAACTAAAAAGTTAAAAATAATTTAAACCTGATAAGAAATAAATAAAAGCGTTAGCATTTTGATGGAACATTAAAGAACATTTAGAACACAATGTAACACGCTTTTATTTATTTCTTATCAGGTTTAAATTATTTTTACTTTTAGTTGTTTTTATTAATAAGTAATAAAAGCATGTTCTTAAAAAGTTTTTTTTGGACTACTAAAAAGCCTTCCATTTGATCTAAATTTGGGCTGTACTGCAGTCTCTTGAATGGCACCAGATTTACTATCGGTTAATCGAGATTCTGAAGTGTCTGTGTGAAAACACTACTATGTCAGTCCGACTCCAGGACCAAGCCTCGAAACCTATCTTTTGCAGCGAGGAGTGAGACAGGGAGACGTTACCAGTTCGAAACTGTTCGCCGCTGTATTGGAGGATGTCCTCAAGGTTCCTGGATAGGAGTAGGCATTAACATCAATAGCGAGTACCCCACTCAGTTTCGGTTTGCCGAGGATATAGTAATCATAGCTGAGACTATGGAGAACCTTAGTAAAATGCTCGATGACGTCAGTAGAGTTCAGATGAAAGAAAAGGTCTTAAAATGAACATGGACAAAACAAAGGTCATGACAAATGCCCATGTAAAATCCACTCTCATGAAGATCGGAAACTCTACACTCGAAGTTGTGGACGATTAGTTTTACCTAGGACAAACTGTCCAGATAGGTACGCCCAACTTAGAGACAGATAATCGTCGAATCCAACTCGGCTGGATCTTCTTGACTCACATACCGCAGTCGTGACCAGTGGGTGTTGCCAGTGATGACCTATGGAACTGAAACGTGGTCGCTTACAATTGGCCTCATTAAAGTCATTCAAAGGGCAGTGGAGAGGGCTATGCTTAGAGTTTCCTTGACGACGTGATTGAATCAGAAATTAAGAGATCCATTTTTTTATCTGGCCGCTACTTTATGTTTGGTTATAAAATGTCCGAAACCTAAATGGATGTCCTTCAGGATCGGCCGGGTGGAGGTATTTCTCGACCTGGTCAAAGCTTTCGAGACCGTCATGATTCCTTTTTTAAACAGCATGTCCCGGAATTAACGCACACCACCAGACACCCCAATTAGAATATTATGTTATAATCATAATACATACATTGAATTTTTATTATTATGTAAATAAACATTGTTTTTTAAATAAATTACTTATACTGATTGTGGGAGAAAATTAAGGTCACATTATAATTATTACAAATCTACGCATACACACAATCGCACTCGTATAAGGGTCTAGCTCAGTGGGTATTTCATCCATTTTGGTTTGTTTTGACTGTACAGCGGAAATGTGACAGTAATTTACGTAGTTTTAATTATTTTTGGGATAAAATATTACCTACATTAAAAATTACAGAAATCGATTCAGTAAACGATTCTGAACAAAACTACTTTCATAATGTGTATTAATTCAGTTACACATTTGTATATCTATGAGGATTTTCTTTTTGACCATATATGCAAGGAGTCGAGATAAAGAAATAAGTTACCTCTGATGTTTGGGGTACCGATGGCGTCCCACAAGGCAGTATTCTTGGCCCGATTCTTCTTGATTTACATAAATGACATGTGTCAGCTGCCACTTTTAAACGTCAAGGTAATCTACTTTCACCTACGTTGACGATATTGCATTATTATTTCATGGGATGAAGTTCTATGAACCGCCGAACTGGGATTGCATAGAGTAAGGAAGATCTAACCGCCTTACTTTGAACCATTCCAAATTTACATTTCTACAATTCTCTACTTTGCTCTCAACTCCAATCTTAATTTACAGGTGTAATTTTAGAAACAAAAACTAGATAGATATACGTATGCGACTTGGAGTGTAGCATTCAAAGACGAGAAAAGGGAAGCGTCTGCCACTGACAAAAAAAAACTTTAGTGGAAAAGTAAATAAAATATAATAATGTTGCGCGCCACAATTAATGCCTGATGCATGGTGACATTAGTTGCCACTAGCGCCATCTAGTTTCTAGTAGAAGAACTAATAGAGTCACTAGCGCCATCTATTATCGATTGGCTGAACTTACTAGAACTATCGACATCTGGTCAGTCGGGGCCGGTATGTACTCGAACATTCTAGATGTTTCTACAATAGATGGTTCTGGAATTATCTGCGGCACTATATAAGGCCGGGACTAGCCGCGACCAATCAGACTTGGTTCTGCGATAGAAGCGAATACATCGAAAGCGATCTTCAAGTGCGACTTAAGAGCGATTGTGTTTTATAATTAGTGTGTTTGAATTGTTATTAGTGTTGATTAAATAAAATGTAACTTTTGGTAATTTTTATCGGCAGTTTTTATTGTCACGAACCCGAAGCTCGTAACAATTGGTGTCAGAAGCAAGGATTAAAATCATGCCGATTTTACCTAAAGACGACACGGAGGGTATCCGTACCCGGAGTCAACGCCAACAGGAGACGGACCAGAGACGTTTTGGTGGAACTATGCCGCAGAGGTCGGAGGGCCAGCTACCAACCTCGGAGGCCGAACCGTCCGCAGCAGCTCCAGTATCAGCAGCACCAGACTTTGCTGCCCTGATGATGATGCTGCAGGAGCAGTGCCGCCGACAGGAGGAACAGGCTCGTCGGTTGGAAGAACAGCTCCAGCGGGACAAGGAGGAACAGGCCCGTCGGTTGGAAGAACAGCTGCTGCGCGACAGAGAGGAACAGGCCCGCCGACAGGAGGAACAGGCTCGCCGACAGGAGGAACAAGCTCGTCGGTTGGAAGAAAAGCTCCAACGGGATAAGGAGGAGCAAACGCGCCGCCAGGAAGAGCAGATGCTCCTTATGAAGGACCTTCACGCTACCTTCGGGAAAGACATGAAGGAGGTGAAGGATAAGGTTGCTCAACATGACAACCGCCTGTCGGAAGCTGAAATCCGGATCGACCAAGTGTATAATCGGGTTGACAACGCGGTGGCTGACGTGAAGAAAACCGTGATGGCTGACATAAAGAAAACGCTGGATTACCTTAAACTTGGGCATGGAATCGCAGCTCCCGTAGCTACAACACCTTCGCTACGTGGATTCAAAGTGCCACCGTTCGACGGAACTTCTTCCTGGTCGGCCTACAAAATCCAGTTTGAGGCTGTCATGAAGGCGAACGCTTGGAGTAAAAGTCAGGCCATGACTGCCCTCACCCTAGGCCTGCGTGACCAGGCCTTAACTGTTCTGGAAGCTCTCGGTAAGGAAGTGACTTACGAGCAGCTCCTTGAGGCATTGGAGGCTCGGTATGGCGACGCTCACCTGGAACACGTGTTTCGTGCACAGCTCAAGAATCGCGTGCAACGCAGTAATGAAAACCTGCAGCAGTGGGCCCTTGAAGTGGAAAAGCTGGTGCGTAAAGCTTACCAGTCCGTACCTGCGCTAATTGATGGGAACCTGGTGCAGGCATTCATCGACGGCATCCACGACCTTGAAGTTAGAGCTGCTGTGAGGCTCGGGCACCACGGGACGCTTAAGGACGCCTTGGCCCATGCACTGGAGGTGGAAGCCGTGCGACAGGATCATCGTTCCCATCGCGTCAGGGAGGTTGCAGCGGCTACAGTTCGCGACCGCAATAAAGGGTACAGCCCTAGGTGCTACGGCTGTGGGGAAAGGGGCCACCTTCGATCCAGTTGCCCCAAGCAAACTGCAGAAAGAGAAGACGGCCGATCTCCAGAGGACAGTGCAGCTAACAGCACCGCCCAGCACCAGCAGCAGGGAAACGAGTAATAGCCAGGACTGCGGGGCGGGTGCTGGCTGATGTTCAAAGAGCCCCAAGGGTTTCGATCACACAAACCCAAGACGGGAATAGCCTAATCATCAAGGGCGAGGTCAACGGAACGCCGTGTAAGCTGACCATAGACACTGGAGCCTCTCGCACGGTTGTCAGTTCCCAACTCATAAGACGGTCCCTTGGGGACTCTGCATACAACCGGGAACACATTAATTTGGTAACAGCCACCGGTCAGCGCATACCCGTCCATGGAGAGAAGAAGATGGGGTTGAAGCTAGGCAACAGAATTTACCTGCATAATGTCATCGTGGCTGATATAATGGACGATTGCATCCTGGGCCTTGACTTTATGAGGAAGAATTGTTGCGAAATTGACGTCAAGCAGGGTGTTTTGAAATGTGGACAAGAGGAACTTTTCGTGGAAGGAGCGTTACCAGGGAACGTGTACAGCCTTAAGAAGATTGTTCTTCCGCCGAGATCGGAAACGATTGTGCCGGTTAGTCTTCCTCGGAATCCTGGGCAAACTCATCGTTGTGTACTCGTGGAAAGGGTAGACAATGACCTACCATGGAAAGTGGCACGAACTTTGGTTAGAACCACCGACATCTCAGGGGTACGTGTGCTGAACCTTTGTGATCAGGAACAGGTTATAGAAAAAGGCACACTAGTTGGTACTTGCGAGGAAGTGGATTGGTTGCGTCGATGCCAATATCTATCGACTGGGACCCTCAGCAAGGATGCACTAACGAGAGTGACCACACTTTTAGAAGACTGCCGCAGCGCTCTATCCCAAAATGAAATAGTCAAGGCGAAGAAAATGTTACTTAAGTATGCCGGCCGATGTTTTCTCGTCAAACGATGCTGATATCGGGAGGACTGGCTTAGTTCAACACAAAATAAACACAGGAGAAGAATTGCCTATCCGTCAGCGGCCAAGGAGATTGCCGGTAGCACGCGAAAAGGAAGTGGAAACCATGATTGAAGGAATGGTGAAGGATGGTGTTATTGAACCTTCATCTAGTCCATGGTGTTCTCCTGTAGTGCTGGTAAGAAAGAAGGACGGCAGCATGAGGTTTTGTGTTGACTATCGTCGTCTGAACGACGTTACGAAGAAGGACAGCTATCCTTTGCCAAGAATTGATGACACGCTGGACATGCTTACTGGAGTAAAGTGGTTTAGCACGCTGGACCTGAAAAGCGGCTACTGGCAAGTTGAAATTGATCCTAAGGACAAGGAGAAAACTGCATTCTCGACAGGAAAGGGTCTGTGGCAATTTAAAGTTATGCCGTTTGGATTATGCAATGCTCCGGCAACGTTTGAAAGATTGATGGAACTTGTACTTACCGGGCTTATTGGCGATGCTTGCCTGGTCTACTTGGATGACATCATCATCGTAGGCCGTATGTTTGAAGAACATCTTCAAAACCTGGAACGCGTGCTCATGAAGATCCAGTGTGCCAACCTCAAGTTAAGTCCGAAGAAGTGTTCACTATTCAAACGACAAGTTAGCTTTTTGGGATATGTAGTGTCTGAAGAAGGTATCCGCACGGATCCAGAGAAAATCGCCGCTGTCAAGGATTGGCCAATTCCAAAAGACAAGACGCAGGTCAGGGCATTTCTGGGTTTGTGCAACTGGTTTTGTCAAGCTGATTCTGGAGTGGATGAAGGCCAGAGCTCCTAAGCCCAGATGGAGCGACGTCTCAGCAATGAGTTCGATCACAAAAAGCTATTGGGCCCAATGGGACAGCTTGGTGATTCAGGATGGAGTCCTGTGCCGTAAATGGGAAAATGCTCGGGGAGACAGCTGTCATTTGCAAATGGTTGTCCCTAAAGCTCAAGTACCGGATGTTCTACAGCTGTACCATAATGGTTGTTCAGGAGGTCATATGGGAGTCAAACGGACACTACTGAAGATACGAGAACGGTTTTACTGGGTCCACTGTCGGGACGATGTCGAGGACTGGTGTCGCAAATGTACAAGTTGTGCAGCTGTAAAGGGACCTCAGACTCGTAGTAGAGGTGCATTGAAATTGTACAATGTTGGCGCACCATGGGAGAGGATAGCCCTTGACGTTGCGGGGCCGTTTCCGGAAAGTGAAAGTGGTAACAAGTATTTCATGGTTGTGATGGATTACTTCACTAAGTGGCCGGAAGTCTTCGCCATTCCAAATCAAGAAGCTTCGACAGTTGCAGATAAATTTATTTATGAAGTCTTCTGTCGGTTTGGAGTACCTTTAGAGATTCACAGTGATCAAGGAAGGAATTTTGAGTCCCAAATATTCCAGGAAACTTGTCGAGTTATGGGTACTCATAAAACAAGAACAACATCTTACCACCCACAATCGGATGGAATGGTGGAACGATTTAATCAGATATTGGAGAGGTACCTAGCAAAAGTTGTGGAAAATCGGCAACGAGATTGGGACAAGCACACACAACCGTTTTTGTTGTCATATCGAAGCGCTGTTCACGAAAGTACATCGGTGACACCAGCTTTCGCAAACTTTGGAAGAGAATTACGGCTGCCTGCAGACCTGATCACCGGAATACCACCTGATGCCCCACGCAGTATAACCGATTATGCGAATAACTTGCGGAACAAAATGAATGACATTTATGAGCACGTCAGACAATCGGGCCAGCAAATGTCTGAAAAGATGAAAACCCGTTATGACCGCAAAATGAACAGTAAAGGGTTCGACGAAGGTTCACTAGTATGGTTGCACAATCCAGTCCGCAGCAAGGGGAAATCTCCTAAGCTTCAAGCTAAATGGGATGGACCGTACCGGATTGTGACAAAGATCAATGACATAACCTACCGGATACAGAAAGGTGCAAGAGGTACTCCTAAGATCGTCCATGTGGATCCATTGGCGCGTTATTATGGAGCCGATAATGCTCGGGACGAGCATGTCTTAGGAGGGGGCAGTGTTGCGCGCCACAATTAATGCCTGATGCATGGTGACATTAGTTGCCACTAGCGCCATCTAGTTTCTAGTAGAAGAACTAATAGAGTCACTAGCGCCATCTATTATCGATTGGCTGAACTTACTAGAACTATCGACATCTGGTCAGTCGGGGCCGGTATGTACTCGAACATTCTAGATGTTTCTACAATAGAAGGTTCTGGAATTCTCTGCGGCACTATATAAGGCCGGGACTAGCCGCGACCAATCAGACTTGGTTCTGCGATAGAAGCGAATACATCGAAAGCGATCTTCAAGTGCGACTTAAGAGCGATTGTGTTTTATAATTAGTGTGTTTGAATTGTTATTAGTGTTGATTAAATAAAGTGTAACTTTTGGTAATTTTTATCGGCAGTTTTTATTGTCACGAACCCGAAGCTCGTAACAATAATAATGAAAAACATCAAAGATGTTAATTCTAACATTGATCTAATTTGATAATTTAAACACACACACACCCTTAATATTATTACACCACAAGTGCCTCAAGTGCCTGTTGGTAAAGTAAACGGACTTAGTTCTCTTGCAAGCATTTCCTGTTCTCCCATAAAAGTTTTCAGGTTTAACAAAGATAGCATGGTCTCTGATCAGTTTTCCAATTTTTTCTTCAGAGAGCTTTCTTCGTCTTGTCAAATCTTTGGAAAATACATGGGTCCCGTAATTTTGACATATTAATTAATTGTAAGTGAAGTCGCTAGTGTACAAAAAAATAAGGATAACACAAACTAATTAAATGGATAGTGCTGTCAAATTCTTAGACGCTGGATAGTAACAACATCTTTGTTTTTAATTTTTAAATGTTGCCCCATACTAGGAATTTCTCTTGTATCGTGGGTGCGTTTACAAACATTTAAACTCACATACACAAACAGCCAGAACCGGAACAACTACTCGTAGGTCATACAAATATTTGTTCCGTGCGGGAATCGAACCCGCGACACGCAGCGCAGAAGTCAATCGCTTAACCACTGCGCCAACCGTGCCGTCAAAAATCTCAAGTGAGCAAGTGGCAGTTTTTATCCCTATTCAGTAAAAACATTGGGAAATTGCCGCACTTTACAGTCAAAAAATATTCAGGGTTGTATTCAAAGCCAATTCTCGTAATATAAAACGTTCAAAATCTAATCGCAGTCTCATTTCAACGACAAACAAACGTCAAAAACTTGTCAAAATATAGGGAAATAGAAGTATTTTTTGACAGATTGAGACTGAGATCAGAGGGGCAATTCTCGTAATTTTAAGAACGTTCAAAGTCTGATATCAGTCTTAATCTGTCAAAAATGCCTCAAATTTCTATACATTTTGACTAGTTTTTGACATTTGTTTGTCGCCGAGATGACACTGCCACTAGATTTTGAACGTTTTAAATTACGAGAATTGGCCTTCTGACCGTGAACGGTCTTAAAATTACGAGAATTGCCCCTCTGATCATTTTAGAGCTAAAGACTATAAGAATGAAGAAGTATTTTACAGGTCTGGTCAGTACTACGTTGTAAGTTGATTAAAATATGATTCGCGGCCGTAACAAATATGTATTTACAGAATTAAAGAATCATTAAAGTCATCAACACAACTCTCTAAGATCAAGTAATCCTACTGAATGACTATTTCATGAAATCTTGACATTTTAGGATTATGCTAAATCAACAAGTTGTATTACTGATTCTAGTGATTATAATTCTGTAAATACATATTTGTTACGGCCGCGAATCATATTTTAATCAACGTACAACTTAGTACTGGCCAGCAAATTGCAAAAAACGTAAGAAAATTTGAATGTCGCGGGCTACCTTGGAGCATCCACCTTAGTTACTATAAAAAAGTACATTATAAACATTTTGCCAAGTTGTTAAATATCACAAAAATTAATCGGTTTGGACGATTTATGTGCATGTTTTTAAGCTTTTGGTACTGGAATGAAACTACACTGGAGAAAGCCAAAAAATGTTTAACAACGCCATTGACAATTTGTTTCACGTGGCGCCATCTGCTCTCTCAACTTCGCGTCAGATTCCCAATACTGCACAAAATAGCAAAAGACCTGATTCCCGTACAATCAAAAAAATTGATCGTGTTGCATTGCAAGTTTGTTCTCGTTTCGGATTTTTTGTTTCCATAGATTCGTAGACTTGACCTTTAGTTTATGGACTTGACTATTCCATAATATAAAAATGTACTCTGTGCCAGTAACAAACAATTTAATCAACGAATAAAGTACAAGTTACTTGAGGTCGTTGGATTACCAAATTAAATATTGTAGATATCATCTAAATTGCATTGCTTATAAGCCCGCTTGGCGACTGAAGTCGCCGAGATGTTTTCTGAAATCAAGTGTAACCTCTAAGCAATTTCGTACAAAAGCGCTGGTGCTCAATTTTCAGAAGTTCGAAACAAATCGTAAACCACGGCGTCGAAAAAATCTGAAGAATCTGCCCATCTGGAAGCAGATAATCGATACAAGGTTTGTTATGTTTGTTTATATTTGTAGCATTAATCATTTCTGGAAATGCCCTGCAACTTGCCTAGATACAATGATATTATTGATTCGAAACTAGAGATGCTAAGTGTGACCTGTAACTTTATTGTAAAAATCTTGATCTACTTTCCATTTGAAGACAAATGTTATGAAACAGATCATGTAAAGCCTACAATGAAGTGTCATGTCATGTCCCATTGAAATCTCCTGAGTTTATGTTTTCTTGTCAGCAAATTATAATTATAAAATTATATTAATTTAGAATACAGTAATTATTTTTAATTTAATTACTGCTACATATTATATTAGATATTCCGTTTTTTATTCTAGGTCATAGTATATGATATAATTTTTTAAGGTCATTTCCATCTCTCAAATGTTTCATTTGTATTGTAAAAAATCATTACTATTCCCTCACTCAGATGCCAGCTGCTAGTTTTGGATTGACCCAGCTTCCAGGAACCGGAGACTGTGGGATAAAGGATGTATGGAATCACAACCTTCATGAAGAATTTCAATTATTAAGAAAAGTGAGATAACTTATCATAATTAATAGGTATTAATGACATTAAATAATGTCAAGTTAGATTTAAAAATAATGGCGTGTTCTTGATTTTAGGTTGTCCAAAAGTACCACTGGGTAGCAATGGACACGGAGTTTCCAGGAGTTGTGGCCCGTCCAATAGGAGAATTCAGATCCACTGCTGACTATCAGTATCAACTACTAAGGTAATCTTTCTTGCATTATATTTTACTCTTATCTACGTGGGTGGTAAACAAAATAATAAATAAAATAATTCTCATGTGTTTTAGGCAAAAAAGGCGGATACCTAAAGTTAGGATGTTCAGTATTAAATTGGTTCATATAAGCTAAAGATTGGGATAAGTAAAAAATATCAGTAGAGTAATTGCGTAACACACTAACAGTAGTAATAATAATGGTCAAGAATTTGGGAGAGGCCAATATGTCATAATACTGAAGCTGAGTGGGTTAAAATAGAGACAGAAAACCATATGCACACTGACCAAATGAAGTTCGAACTAGTTCCGATAGAGACATTTCACGACATGATTCAAAAGTTGCACAACTGGAAAGCACCCGGTTCTGATTCCATTCACAACTATTGGTACAAAAAATTAACATACACTCACCCGTATCTACATATATAATTACATTAACAGCTTCATTACAAAACCAACAACAATGCCTACATACATAGCGGAAGGAATTACGTATATGATACCAAAAGACAGTTACGATAGCGCCAACCCAGCAAAATACAGACCAATAACATGCCTACAAACTATATACACAATAATAACATCATGCATCACTCAAATCATTTACAAACACCTTGAATCAAATTCGATATCAGCCGAAGAACAAAAAGGCTGTCGAAAATTTAGTCAGGGCTGCAAGGAACAACTTACAATAGACTCGATTATTCTCAAACAGGTTCAGCGAAAGAAAAAAGACACTACACTACAAAAAAGCGTACGATTCTGTCCCACACACTTGGCTAATTGAAATTTTACATATATATAAGATAAACCCTCAACAATGGAAAACACGTTTACATCTTACGACATCTACAGGAATTGTTGAGTCAGAATCTATCAAGATCCAACGAGGCATATTCCAAGGTCACTCGCTTAGCCCATTATGGTTTTGCCTTGCCTTAAACCCCTTATCAAACAAATTCTAATGACACAATAGATGACATACGGACGGACAGACACGATTGTAAAATTAACCAGGTGGTTAATTTTACAGTCGTGTCTGTCTGTACAATTTTATGTCGTCCATATAGAGCAGGTGCTCTATATGGACGACATAAAATTGTACGCTGCTTCCCCAGAAGACTTGAATGACCTCGCCAATGCCACAGATAAATTTTCGAGTGATATAGGAATGGATTTTGGAATTGATAAGTCTAAAATCGATTCAGTCAGGGCAGGTCAAACATACGAACATTCATATACCACACAGTCAGGTGAAACCATCGATTCCTTAGATGAAAATGGAACATACAAATACTTAGGATATATTCAAGCGAAGCAAATTAAATATAAGGCAATAAAAAATAAACTCACACAACAATTTAAACAGACTAAAATCCATTCTAAACACTCAATTGCACTACAAAAATACTATCAAAGCAATAAATACCTATGCGATCCCCGTCCTTACATACTCCTTTGGCATACTAAGCTGGACAAAGACTGAACTTACGAACCTACAACGCGTCATTAACACCACACAAAGCAATAGTTTATAATGATCAAAAACTAACCCCACTAAACATGTCTGACAAAACAACACAAATTAATGAGAAACAGACTAAAATGTCGGAATGGACCCAGAAGTCACTCCATGGAAAACTTTGCCAACCTAACGTCGACAAGTTAGCGTCGAACGAATGGCTCAGGCGCGGAGATTTATTCCCTGAGCAATAGTGCAGACTGACTATAAACACAGGCATGATCAAATAGCCAACATAATTCATCAAAAACTTGCCATTAAATATAAATTAATTACTACTCCTCCAGTACCTTACTACAAATATACTCCAGAAACTATTCTTGAAAACACAACACACAAGTTATACTTTGATCGAGCCATCCTCACAGACAGAACAACACATTATAATAGACCAGATATAACTTTACTAGATAAAATTAATAAAACTGCGCAAATTATTGATATAGCAGTACCAAACACACACAACCTACAAAACACTAAAATCAGAAAAGCTGTCAAAATATACAGACTAAAAAATAGAAATAAGTCGAATGTGGCGATTAGGTAGCATTGCCATTATTCCTGTAGTACTTTCAACCACGGGGGTCACTGCCAAACAACTGCATCAGTCTTTAAAAACGCTGGACGTAGCTCCCTCCACCTACCAAACCCTACAGAAAGCTGCAATCCTGAACACTTGCAGAATTGTTCGGAAATTCCTGCAGAATGACAATGATACACACCCACAAACATCATTCACCACCGCAAAACAAAGTGAACACATTACATCACCACGTCATATATCATCATCAATTATCAATTAAGTTAGTACTCTCAGGGGTAGCACTTGGCTTTGGCCCGTGTTACCCAAAAAAACCGGCAGATCAGTGCCGAGATACAAAAATGTATACCAACAATGACAATATAGACCTGAAGATTCCTCTTAAAACCGACGATGATATTGAAAGCGCTACTTCCTACATAACTAAATTAATACAGAAAGCGACATGGACTTGTACTCCACCTGACAAAAATCTACTGAAACTAAAACTCATCGCAACTTGCCGCAGAAAGTAAAATGCCAAGTTCTAGAAAAAAGACGACTTAGAAGGGTTTGGCATTGTAGCCGACACCCTGCTGACAAAAGAGCGTTCAATAAAGCAGCAGCTGAACTAAAAAAGAACCTAGTTGAAATGGAGAATGAAACAATGCAACTACATCTAAAAATAGCACAATTTGTGGTTTTCTTTCTGATTTTACCGCTTTCCACAGTGAGTACTCGTTTTTAGCAGGAACTGATGGCGTTAAGTTTTCGAGATGTAGTTGCATTGTTTCCTTTTTCAATTTCAACTCGCACGCTCCCGCTCAAAAAAGAAAATGGTGAATGGGCTAAAACGGATGAAGAGAGAGCAGAAGCATACGGGGAGTTTCTTAGCAGCGTCTTCACCCCAAATGAGGACCTAGGAACAGAAATTACAGACCGTGAAGTGAGCTCATATCTTGAAAGTGACCTCCAACTGAGTCCCCCTCTCCAATGCTGCCCGCCTGCAGAAGTGCGTCGCACCATCCTTGATTTTGAACTAAAAAAAGCTCCAGGATTTGATCTTGTGACAGCGGAAATATTGCGAAACCTGCCGAAAAAAGGAATAATGTTCATCACCTCGCTATTCAATGCTATTCTAAGAACCTCGTACTACCCCAACATCTGGAAAGTCTCTCAAATAACTATGATCCCTAAACCAGGTAAACCGCCGCACCTTACATCTTCATACAGACCAATAAGCCTGCTTCCTGTATTGGCGAAGGTCTTTGAAAAAATAATCTCTGCACGGCTTAGTAAGCACCTATACGAAAACGCTACTATCCCAGAGCACCAGTTCGGATTTCGAAGACGACATGCGACTATAGAACAAGTCCATAGAGTGTGTGAACATATTAGAGATCCTCTCGAAAGTAAAAAATACTGCTCAGGGGTGTTTCTCGACGTACAGCAAGCTTTTGATAAGGTTTGGCACCCTGGGCTGCTGTATAAACTGAAAAGAATATTACCACACAACCTGTTCCTGATATTGAAATCTTACCTGGAAAATCGTATCTTCTTTGTAAAAATGAATGATGCCGCTTCAGATTTTTACGACATAAGAGCCTGAGTCCCACAAGGCTCTGTCCTGGGGCCCGTCCTGTACCTGATATACACAGCAGATGTTCTTGAATCGGAAACTGTAATGACAGCCACCTTTGCCGATGATACTGCAGTGCTGACATCTGACGCCAACCTAGAAGTAGCTTCCAGTAAGCTACAGTCGCACCTGGATAAGGTTCATACCTGGATGAAGAGCTGGCGCATCAAGGCTAGTGCAGCTAAATCTAACCACATCACATTTACCCTCAAACAAGGAGATTGCCCTGCTGTGAAACTGGGTAATGAGCAGCTACCACACAACACCGTAGTAAAGTACCTGGGATTCTACCTCGATCGCAAACAAACGTGGAAGACCCACATCCAAACAGAGCGTGATGTACTCAATCACAGATGGAGAACACTAGAGTGGTTATTGGGAAGAAAATCTCGACTCTCTGTCAACAACAAAGTTTTGATTTACAAAGCAGTCATAAAACCAGTCTGGACTTATGGCATAGAGCTGTGGGGATCAGCAAAAACCTCTAACACTGAAATACTCCAGCGATTACAAAATGGCGTGCTTAAAGCCATAGTGAGTGCCCCATGGTACACAAGAATGGATGAAATCCACGAATATCTAAAAGTTCCTACCATCAAAGAGGAAATCAAAATTATGACAGAAGCTTACAGAAAGAGGATAATAAATCACGAAAACAGCCTTGCTCAGGCTCTAAGTAAATCGCTGCCAACAAGACGTCTTAAAAAACTGCACACTTGGGATAACATACTTTGAGTAAAGCAATATCCAAAGGCAGCCTAACAATGGGAGGGCAAGCCTAACATGGCAAACACATTCATAAACAACTGCTTATGGTTCAAGAACCGATCGCATGTTTGGAAATAAACATGAAAAGAAAAAAAAATACCAACAAATATAATAATAATAATTTTAAAAAAATGATTTTTATTTCGGACCAAAGAATCCATAGTGTTAGTATAATAATATTAAAACAACTTATTATCTAGTGTTAGTACCAATCACCCTCTGCACAAACTGTTTTACAATTGGAGAGCCAAAACTCTCCACTACAGTTCTCAGGATGATATTGCGACTGTCTCTCACTCTCCTACGGGCAAGCGCAAACATTTCCGACGCACTGCAATAGCGAGGAAGTCCCAACAACATCCTGAAAAAAGTAATGGCTGTCATGTTACATTTATTGCATTATTTATGTTGTGGGGCAGACAAATTCGAACATATGAGGCAATAAATTAGCGATATCCATCAAAATGATTTAGATTGTGATTGATTGTGTATTACACAACTAGGGTGCGGGAGGCGTTTGCCCTGCAATAAGACAACACATAATTATTATAAGCCTGTGTTGTCCCACTGCAGGACAAAGGCCTCATAAAAGTAATAAAGTAGTTGTTGTATAAGAAAACCAATTTTATTTCCTTTTCTTCTTAGCGTGATGATAGCAATCTAAATGGACTCAGCTCGGAACTCGGCTACTTGTTTGGCGCTATCACCAGGTCCAACAGTTCCTGTAACATGCAGATGACAGGACACGCAGGACACAATATTAAGTGTCCCATCGTATTACCTTTTGAAATGCCACCAGTTTATACCATTATGCAGTATAGGGTACATGTGAACACAAAACAACCAATATCAATAAGAAATTGCTAGTATATACTGTACCCTATATTTATTGTATCATTTCAGGTGTAATGTTGATCTCCTGAGGATTATTCAGTTGGGTCTCACATTCATGGATGAAAATGGCAAAACTCCTCCTGGTTACACCACATGGCAGTTCAACTTTAAATTTAATCTACAGTAAGTTATAATTATTACATATTACAATTCAATATTTATTTAACTTGCTGCCATATTTTTTTTCTTTTAATTTTCTTCTATACAAACCTTGTCCTGACAATAACAAACACAAAAAAAAAGAATTATCAAATTTTGTGCATTCGATCAGAAGTTATGCGCGTACTTACATTTCGGTGTTTTTTTTTATTTATAGACTAGCTGACCCGGCAAACGTTGTTTTGCCATATAAATTATTTCTAGCTGCCTGGCGCTACTTCGTTCGCGTGGTGTCCTACCCCCTACCCAACTCCTACCCTACCCCTACCCCTACCCTACTCCTACCCTACTCCTACACTACTCCAACCCTATTGCTACCCTACTCCTAACCTACTCCTACACTACTCCTACACTACTCCTACCCTACTCCTACCCTACTCATATAAATAAAACGCTGATTGATTGATAGAACCTAGCAGACCCGGCAGACGTCATACCTCCCGAAAAAGCAGCGCCACCTACCGGGTCCAATTATGTATACAAACCTTGTCCTGACAATAACAAACACAAAAAAAAAGAATTATCCAATTTGGTGCAGTCGATCGGAAATTATGGGCGTACATACATTTCGAAGATCCATTTTTATTTTTATAGATATATATATAGATTATGAAATTGATACAATAATAGATAATGTTGAATTGAAATTCATACAAACCTACATGTTTCCTAAAACATGTAATTCAAATTCAAAAGTAATTTTATCAAAGGCTGAAAATCAACATTACATAAGACAGTCCCCCAAAATACCCGCCCTTCACCACTTCCTAGTGCTTTAGCTGGGAAGAAGTGGCGCAACAAACTCCCCAGTAGCACAGCTGTCTGTTCAGTCAGAAAAACGATTCTATACAATATAATGTGTACATAGCAAACATAAATAATGTGATAGTCCTTAAAATTGTGTCATTAAAACTAGATTTTTCCCTGTTTCAGAGAAGACATGTATGCACAAGACTCAATAGATTTACTGCAAAATTCTGGTCTGCAGTTCAGGAAACATGAAGAGGATGGCATTGAACCCCTAGAGTTTGCAGAGCTGTTGATGTCATCTGGTACATTCTTATCTTTTTAACTTTGCAGTAATTTTCCACATCATCTTTGTATATCTAAAATTATGTTGACAATCTTCATTTTTTACAGGATTGGTTCTAATGGACAATATCAAATGGCTGAGTTTTCATTCTGGTTATGACTTTGGCTACCTTCTGAAATTGCTAACCGACCAGAACTTACCACAAGATGAAAATGATTTTTTTGAAAGCCTAAGGTTATATTTCCCAACAGTTTATGATGTGAAAGTAAGTTTTCGTATTTGTTTAAAACACAATATTTAATTTATATGACCTTCCCTAGACCAGTACAATAACATGAAACAGGTTTGAAAACACTAATTTCGAACAATCATTACTTGCACCTGTAATAAAAAATATTTTGGTTCTAGTTTATTTTTAGACACTATAATTAGGGTTAAGGGACATTTCGCCCACGCAAAAACTGGCCTGCGGGCCAGATGTCAACTTTTTAAAATGTGCATGGTTAGATTCACCCGGACCAGTTTAGTAGAACGGGCCAGATGTCTCCTATTAAAAAGTAAAGGGATATTTCGGCAAAATCGTATATTTTTAAATTAAATATCTGATAAATCTGTAAGTCATAGGCATCAAATGACCATTATTTTAACAACAACAAAAAATACAGAATAAAGTAACCATCATATCAAACTTATAAGTACATAATTAGCTAGTTTCATACAATTTCTTGGTAAAAATATTAATTATGTAGTATTACTTATGTATAATTTGAATTATATAATACACTAGCTTCTGCCCGCGGCTTCGCCCGTGTGGATGTCGGAACTTATCCCACGGGAACGTGCTACCAGGATAAAATGTATGTCCTTCCCCAGGATGCCATCTAACTCTTTGCCAAATCAGAAGTTCAGTGGTTTAGGTGTGAAAATGTAACATACAGTTTCAAGTTCAAATCCTCCCCTTAAAAATCGAATTATCCCTTTTTACCCCGTCAGGGGTCAATTTACGACAACTTTACATACTTATTATTAATTATTTTCTGTCAAAAGTATTAATACTAATTTTCGAGTTAATCAAGCCACGCATTATAATCCTCCCCTGTAAAATTAACTACCCCTTTTCAACCCGTTAGGGGTAGATTTTCGAAAAACCCCTGATACATGTTATTCTTTATTTTTGGTCTTAAGTATAAACTCTGAGTTTCGAGTTAATCGGACCGCGCATTCAAATTCTTCCACACAAACTTCAACACCCCTATATCGCCCTTTGAGGGGTAGTTTTGAAAAACTTACAATGATAAACTTTATTACTTACCCAGGCGAGAATTCTTGAAAAGTTTCAAGTTTATTAACCTAATGAAGAAGATTATTCATATAAACTGTATCCCCCGCTTTTCACCCCCACAGAGGTGGAATTTAAAAAAATCGTGTGGGATGTATTCATAACTTGACTGAAAGATTATTTATACTAATCTTCGAGTTAATCAAGCCATGCAGTAAAATCCTCCCCTGTAAAATTGACTACCCCTTTTCAGCCCGTCAGGGGTAATTTTCGAAAAACCCTGATACACATTATTCTTTATTTTCAATCCTAGGTATAAATACTGAGTTTCAAGTAAATCGGACCGCGCTCTAAAATTCTTCCATACAAACTTTGAAACCCCCCAATCTCCTTTTAAGGGGTTTTAGTTTAGAAAAACATAAAATGGCAAACTTCATAATTTACTTAGATTAATATTGGTGCCAAGTTTCGAGTTTATTAACTCAAGCAATAAGAATAAAAAAGAAAACAAAATCCCCCCATTTTACCCTCTCAGGGATGGAATTTCGAAAAACCCCTTCTTAGTGGATACTCACTCATCACGAAGAAAGCTCCCTTTAGTTAGTAAGAACGCACCATTAGTTAACAAATTACATCATTTTTCAATACAGTGTCCTACGCTAATTTCTTGGTCCACTAATTCTTTTGAAATTGTCGTTATCCGAGTGTTCATTAATTTAGTGACTTCTTTTTTTTATAGAGCCCAAAAGAGTAGTTTGAGTCCCTTTGCAATTTATCTAATAATGTTGCTATATGTATTTGGTTTTGGCGGAATATTTTTATTTAATCTCCCATTCCAGGACTCGACAGAGTTATTTATTCTATGTTCAACTTTATAAAAACACCATTTATACATAAGTAATACTACATAATTAATATTTTTACCAAGAAATTGTATGAAACTAGCTAATTATGTACTTATAAGTTTGATATGATGGTTACTTTATTCTGTATTTTTTTTTTTTGTTAATATAATGGTCATTTGATGCTATGACTTACAGATTTATCAGATATTTAATTAAAAAATATACGATTTTGCCGAAATATCCCTTTACTTTTTAATAGGAGACATCTGACCCGTTCTACTAAACTGGTCCGGGCAAATCTACCCATGCTCATTTTAAAAAGTTGACATCTGGCCCGCAGGCCAGTTTTAGCATGGGCGAGATGTCCCTTAACCCTATAATTGTATGGGAAATTTGCTACTCTTGGCTAAATGAACACCTTTTGTAAACGTTTTTATTAAATAAATATTAGTATATTATTTACTGAGAACATAAAGCAGTGTCTTTGTCACGGGCACCATTTTAAGACTTGAATCCCGAGCGAGAGATACAAGCTGGTTTAAGATGAAGACACCATCCCCAAGGAGAATTCTGTACTTTTTACACCTGCGAGGTGTTAAAGCCCAATTTGATTTTGTTTTTTTTTTTTTAAGTAATGGTTCTAAATTCAAATCACATTATTGACCCATGGGTTATAACGAAATTCAGTACAATATTACTGCCCAGCTAGCCCCAAGGCAGGGCAAAAATGACTAACTTTAGGTTAGCTTGCATGACATAATTATAATTTGACATTATCGAGATCTGAAAAATATTTTGTCATCTTATTTTAACATGCAGTTCTGGTTTTTATTTATATTTTATTTTTGTATTACAGTACTTAATGAAGTTGTGCAAAAACTTGAAGGGTGGGCTGCAGGAGGTGGCAGACCAACTGGAGCTGCGTCGAGTGGGACCACAGCACCAAGCTGGTTCCGACTCACATCTCACAGGGATGGCCTTCTTTAAAATCAAAGAGGTAACTAAATCATTCAAGTTGTTATAAACAAACCTACAGGTATTTAAGTCAAAGGAGTTTTTTTTGTCCCTAACAAATAAAATAAAAATAAAAAAAATAAAAAGGAGAATGGGTAACCAACTATGGTTACCTGACCTGAAGCCCAATAGCCTTAAAATATACAGGGTGTAATAAACCCTTCACGAAACCGTCATCCACGCATTCTGTACATCAACCTAAATAATTTTGTGAAAATACGCTTTTTACGGTAGAGCGCAATGTAACTGTTAGGTAGTCCTAACACATACATTGCGCTCTACCGTAAAAAGCGTATTTAATTAATTTAAGCGTTTTTTTTGTAAAGCACTTAGCTTTACTAAAAGGTAACCATTGATTCATCATGAATACAAAATGCTACCTTTTAGTAAAGTAGGTAATGAAATAGATGGAGTAAGAGTTGATCCTTCCAAAGTCGAAGCGATCACAATCATGCCTTGTCCAACCAATATTACAGAACTTCAGAGATTTCTAGGAATGCTCGACCACATAACAGTAACGCACCCAAAATATTGTGCTTATGGGTGCATGCAATGGTACAGAGATATTGGTTCTTGTTTTGTTTCATGATGCACATTGTAGCCATTTTTGAATCCATACTATTATTATGGCACACTCACATTTGTGCAACCTTTCAAAATAAACCTACACACATGTCTACCTTTCCAGAAATAGAGGCGTAATGTTATTATAATATTAAGGGCTGATTTTTTCAATGCCAGAAAATTTTATCAGAGGAATAATTTTGAATTTTTGGCAGGTCTTCCAAACAGAATCTGTCAGACATCAGTTTTATTCCACGAATAAAAATTATCTGTTGATTGAAAAATCAGCTCTTAGTCAACTAAAGATCAAAAGATAATTAGTTAACTTATTAGGGGATCAGGGAAGGAGGATGATGATAGTAAAATGTTTACGACGTCAGTGCGAGTGATTTAATAAAATATTCCCTTTAAAGGTATCTTTTCAATTCAATTTGTCTTAATGCTATTAGGATGTGGGAAGTAGGGCAGCAGATGAGCAGACTAACTACGCTGTCCTCTTCTTAAAAAGTTGTTTTTTTTTTTCAAAGTGAATGTTTACTGGGTCATATGATGAGATGATGATATTATTATATGAGTTGTTTGTAAGGCACTGCATTAATAAAAGTTAGTTAATTGTCAAAATTCTAGAATTAACTTGATTGTTCGCTTTTAGGGCTCTGTATCTTCAAATGATCTTTCCATTGGCATTTATCGCGGCAGGCGGCAGGTTTAACGTTCTGTCCAACCAAACTCTTAAAAAAATGTACCTAAAACGGCATATTAAAAGCCAATGTTTCAAATTAGACATTGATGGGTTTAACAAGCACAGTATTCATTAAAGTTAATTAACTAGGATGCTAACTTCCCAATTAAGACTGACCAATTATTGGTCAGTCTCATTTTATTGTTTCCAAATGTAACAAATAGGACTTATTAAAAAATTATTCACGGAGTGGAGATTAGCACCTTCACTACCTACTAACAAAAACCAAACGCACTTTTCTATTTACAGATATTCTTTGATGACAACATCGAAAGTTCCAGTGGACATCTATATGGATTGGGCGCGCCCTTCTCTGTGAATGTCAACAACTTCCAAGACAACGGCGAAAACGGAAACTCCTCTTGATCTTTAGAAAACGGGCATGCTATAAGCCTGTCGCCACAACCTCGAGTGTTCCATATCTCAGAGTGAAAGTAACGTTTCAATGGGTGTGCTGTGTACATAGAATACAATGGTGTGTGACATTTGGACATTATTTAAATCATTATTAAACTTCTTCATCTGTGAATAAACCTCGTTTTGTCCACTATTTGATTTACACACAAATTATGAAATACAAATTAGCAATGAAATCAAATTATGAATGTAAATAAATTCCATACATCCATAAATAATAATTATACAATTTAGGTTAATATTATACAATACATAATGTCAAAATATTATTTCTACTTAGATTTATCCATATTTCGTATATATTTTATAGATTTAAGACTATTATTTCCTCGTAAGGTTTTATCGATTTATATTATAACCTAATACATTTTAAGATTTTGTAGTAATTATTTTTTGTAATGTTTAAAATATAAATACCTAATTTTAATTTATAAAAGTTTATTTCATTTGAAACAATATTTTTTGTAATTTATATGGGCGGCGGCGCAGCGCCTGAGCGTTGCTGCTGCGTCTTCATACATTAAGGGCCATAGAAGATACGTTTAGCTTCAACGACCTGCGATTATACCGGCAGACTCTTTTTACCGTCTGGACAAAAACACAGAAATCTCTTTTTTAAACAAAAAATCTTTTTTTTTTTTTACGTTCAATCCGTTATTTGAAGCCGTCCGATGGCTTCAACCAAAGGATTGAATGTCGCTACGAATTCATTGATAATTTCCGCGCTAAGCTAGGCTTCTTATAAGTTGAATTTTTATATTTGTAGATTTATTTGTTTTAGGGCTGATTTTTCAATCATCTAAAACCTATTCGAGGAATAATTTTGAAATTTTGGCAGTTATTTCATACAAAATCTGTCAAACGTCAATTTTGTTCCTCGAATAAAAGTTATCTGGCGCTGGAAAAATCAGCACTTAGTACCTATAAAAAATTTACTTCACGTACTATGTAATAGTATTTATCGATGGGTTCATTTCATTTTAGGTTTTTGCTTCTTTTCCATTCACCTTTTATACCCTTTTTTTGTCCAGACAGTAAAAAGCCAGCCTTATAGTCGATGTTCGAAAGCTCAAAAGAGCCACAGAACGCCACAGTTATATAGCGACTTAGTGACAGTTTGGCACCTGTGCTAAAACGCAAAGCTGAAAGCACGCACGTTATTTGTATATGAGCGGCATTCTATTGTATAACACCGCTCATGAATTGTGAGCCCGCGCTGCAAATTCAACGCGTGAGCGTTTTTGTACGCTTTTGGAGTTGCGTGTGCTTGTGGGTTCGGTGCGCGTCATATCTATATTATTATAACTTAGCAGACGTGTTTGTATTATTGTGTGTGTGCGTAAGCCGTGGCGGTGGGTGACACTGACAGCGGCATGGCACCACTCTATCTTGCAGTGCGGACAGGTGCCGCAACGCTTCGTGTGGCCTGGCTCTTTTAAAATTTGCCCGGCCCGCGAAGTCACTAGAGATGCTAGGCTGGCCGAACAATAATTGAACACGACGCGATCGCGTGTTCGTGCGACGATTGGGTTTCTATTAGGACGCGACATAGTTAAATGTTCCTGTCCAAAAATCTAGTTTATACTTTATAGTTCTATTTTTAGTTAAGATGGTTTCGTCATGAGATGATGAACGAAGGAGACTATTATTATATCATATAGTATTTATAAGTACAAGGCAGATGTCAGTGGACATATTATAGTTACCTTATTGGTAATGTTTTTAAGAAATAGTACTCGCAACCGGCGCGGGTTTATGAACGTATTTGAGGCAAAAGGAGTAAATCTTATAAAAATCGTATAAGGTGGCATTCTGTAGTTTCTGCCTACCCCCATGGGAAGAAGGCGTAAGGTTATGTATCTATGTATTACAGGCGCAACACTAGGTTTGACTGGACTTCTCATAGATTATTACTACATGGACTCAATGGAATGTCGTGGACTCGAAATTAAGTAAATAACCCAGAATACCCACGGACCGATTGAGGAATAGTAGTCTTTGTTGTCGTTTGCATGCTCGTTTTCGTTAGTCACCTTTTTCTCTAAGCCTTTTTCTAGATACCTACAGAGGCATATACAGAGTTCGGGTCAATAATTCACTATCCGTATCCTCTATCTAATCCGTATATTACTCTTTGCCGTACTTATTACCAATGCCTTTTTCTATGTAGACTTGTCTTTGGTACCTAGGCCAGCGTTGCCAGACCAACTAATGTGTCCATAGATCTACGGATTTTCGGCCCATCCAACCAAACAAAGAAATCGTATTAAATTTTGAGTAAAACTATTCGAATCAGCGCAATGCTAGTGCAAAAAAGTTAGCTGACCCTATGCCGAGCCTCCTTACACCTAACCAAACCGCGCAAAGTAAACGAAACACGTACATTGAACCAAACAACCGATACGCCTTATTAACTAATAAGGCGTATCGTATGTTCTGTTTTGTCATGCGTTCTTCAAACGTCTCTAAAAGACCGTCTACTTTTTTACATCTATACAAAGCTAGGTCGGTGTCCGTTCTCGATTGAAATTCGCAGTGCACCGATTTGGAGTCCCAATTTCGTGTTTGTTTATATAACATAATAGTAAACGATAAGACTTCATTCGAGTATGTACATATTTGATTTCATGGGTTTTATTTTTTTGCACAAAACCATATTTCTTCTTCTTAAATAAAAGTAGCCTACTACTCCTTATAACATCAGCTACCTGCCAGTGACAGTCCCGTCAAATTCGGTCCAGCCGTTTCGAAAATTAGCCGGAACAAACAGACGGACAATTTTTTTTTGTATTATTGCGTTCCTTTAAAGCTTGGAAGCATAACGCAGCCTACTGATGACCATGATGCTTCGTGGTCTGCGTAATAACAGGTTCGATTGTCCAGATATTACTAATATGTTACATTACATTGTACATACCTACCTAGAAACAGTTCTAGGTGCATGTGCCTCGGCTGTTTCACATCGCAAGGTGCTGAACTCACGCTGGTGCACGGGCGCCTCTACGAGGCATTGTAGAGACGTATAACACACACACACCATCGATTTGTATATTTTTGCGCCTCACACTTTAAGTTAAAAAGATGGCTATTAAATCTGTAAAGTAGCCATCTCATACCTATTATTCCAAAAATACTTACGAGTACCTACTTTTTACTCTTCTGTAAAATCAACGCACGAATTAACTATCTACAAACCATTATTTCGCGGACATTGGTGTGCGTTACACGTTTACCTAGTTTTTAATTTATTCTGTCACACTTAAATGGTAATGTGTAACTGTTTTATGTCCCAATAAAGTAAATTAAAATAAAATATTTCCCGTAGCCTTATTTGGAAACCCGGCCGACGTCCGTTGCAAACTATGGAAGGATACTTTTCCCTCTCCCGTTTACTATCTACCAGCAAAAGAGCATCTCCCTGCAGGGTGTAACCTTTTGTGGTCCACTTGGAAGTCCCTGTACCGTCTCCGGACACAAGTGGGAAGATTTAACTCCAACCTGGTAAAGTAGTGCTACCTCGACCGAACGGCAGCGGGGTGTGGATGTGGAGCTAGGTCGTAAACTATGCTTCAAGTTCTATGTTGCCCTCTATGTCCCAAAACTTGCAGTTAAAGACGCCGTGAAAGTGCCAAAGTTATCGGGCCTTGTTGCCCGATAACTTTGGCACTTTCACGGCGTCTTTAAGAAAAGTCGTGCCAGCGACACAAAAAAGTTTGGTTTTGATCTTCCTTATCAACTAGGAAGGAACTAATTACAAGCTTTTAACTTTCGGTCGGCAACTCAATTTTGACGCAGATATCTTCAACCGATTGAGCTGAAATTTTGCATGCATGTGTAAATCGGATGACAATGCAAAATTATTATGACATGGAGCTGATCTGACTCGGCCATAGGAACTCGGTAGTTAAACGACACAACCCTATCGAGTTTGGACTCGTTTGATCCGTCTTGACGAAAACTTTGGTGCTAGATGGTAATCAGGGTCTGATGATGGAGCTGGAAGATGGCCATAGAAACTCTGTAATTAAACTATACAACCCCATCTAGTTTGGGTTCGTATGATTTGTCTTGACGAGAACTTTGGTGCTAGATGGTAACCAGCGTCTGATGATGGAGCTGGAAGATGGCCATAGGTACTCGGTAATTAAACGACACAACCCCATCTAGTTTGGGCTCGTATGATTCGTCTTGACGAGTGCTTTGGTGCTAGATACCTAGATGGTAACCAGGGACTAAAGATGAACAGGTAGCTTATGTGCAGTAAACGCATATAACGGAAAAACACTGCTACGCGCTACGAACTACGCCGTAGTCAATCTCGCACCAATAATAATAAAAGTTAAAAAGAAAAATAAACTTTTTAAAAACAAGCTTTTATTAGGTACCTACTTATTAATAAAAAGGACTAAAAAGTTAAAAATAATTTAAACCTGATAAGAAATAAATAAAGGCGTGTTACATTTTGATGGAACATTTAGAACACAATGTAACACGCTTTTATTTATTTCTTGTCAGGTTTAAATTATTTTTAGCTTTTTAGTCCTTTTTAATAATAAGTAATAAAAGCTTGTTTTTAAAAAGTTTTTTTTTTTCTTTTAATTTTATTGTAAGGCCAATCCAGCTTCAAATAGTGACAGAAGCTTTGACAAAAAGTCTGTAGATCTACGGATTTTTCTAGAGGCAATCTACTGAATCTACGGATTTTTACGGGACTTAAATCTCATTTTATATAATATATTAGTCTATGACATGAATTTGACGTGATGTCAGCTTCAACCTACGGATTTTTTAAATCGGATCTGGCAACTTTGATCTGGGCATATATTTTTGTAAACAAACAGACAGATTGAAATTATTATAAATTAATTCAATTACAAAGTACCTTTGTATAGTATTATCATTCAATTTGTCTTTTTAGGATATTGTTAAATAAATTTAAAAATGCCTGCAGCTAGTTTTGGATCCATTTTAGCTAGTTCCCTAAAAGATGATTGCTCCATCAAAAATGTTTGGAATCACAATCTTCATGAAGAATTTCATGTTATTAGACAGGTACATAGACATTAAAAACTGTATTTATGTATAAATCCTAGTAAACCCAATTCTAGTATCAAGTATTTGATGACTTATTTGATTGGTACATTTACGAAGGAGTGGATTGTTTACCTTTGTGTATCTTGGCTTTTAGCAATCCAAAAAAAGTAAAAATAACTCCACTTTTATAATTATTTCCCACCTTTCATCACTAGATTGTACAGAAATTTCACTGGGTGGCTATGGATACCGAGTTCCCTGGAGTTGTTGCGAGACCAATTGGTGAATTTAGGTCTACAGCTGACTATCAATATCAGCTGTTGAGGTATTTATTCACAATATGATTAAAAAACAAGTTTAAGTTTTTTTAGTGTAAAAAATTATTTATGTAATTGTTTTATTGCATAATGCTTTGATCTTCAGTATTAATTGTTACTAATTAAATTTATAAATCAATCATGTTTCCAGATGCAATGTGGACCTTTTAAGAATTATACAGTTAGGTCTTACATTTATGGATGAAAATGGTAAAACCCCACCTGGCTGCACTACTTGGCAATTTAATTTTAAGTTCAACTTGCAGTAAGTACAACAAATATTGTTGAAGTGAAACTTCTTAGGCGGTGGTTCAATATATGGACGAGATTTTTATTGAGAGTGAAATTTCAACAACGCGACGCGTCACGTTTAGACGCATTTCGTTACATGAGAGAGAAGAAAGGTATAACTCTCTCCGTCTCTCACACTAAATCTCTTATATTCTTTTTTTTTTTAAGAAGTTTCACTTCTATCATCATAGTCCTGCCACTCCATACATTACACCTGTAAATCTGGGACTTTGCGACCAAATTCGGTTGTAAAGCGATTGCTATGAAAGTCGAGACTGCAGCGCCAGTTCCTACTAGCGCTGCAGCCAAAATACAAAAAAATGTGCACTTTTTTGTATTTTGGCTGCTTCTATTTCTATTAAAAGTATGAATATTCAAATTTATCTATATTTTCAGAGAAGACATGTATGCGCAAGACTCAATTGATCTGCTACAAAATTCTGGTCTTCAGTTCAGAGAACATGAAGAGCATGGAATTGAACCTTTAGAATTTGCTGAACTCCTGATGTCTTCAGGTCAATTCAAATTCTGTCCTTAGAATATTCATTTTACTTACTTCTTTTGGCAATTCACTATTTAAATAAGACTTTTTTCATTTTAGGTATTGTGCTAATGGACAATATAAACTGGTTGAGCTTTCATTCTGGGTATGATTTTGGATATTTGCTTAAAATCCTAACTGATCAGAATCTGCCACAAGAAGAGAATGACTTCTTTGACAGTCTTAGATTGTATTTCCCTACTGTTTATGATGTCAAAGTAAGTATCAATAATATTCAGAAACATTATCATGTTTCATTAATTAAATGATTATTTCATTTATACTTGTTTACAGTATTTGATGAAGTTATGCAAGAACTTAAAAGGTGGTTTGCAAGAAGTAGCTGACCAGTTGGAACTGCGTCGAGTAGGACCCCAGCACCAAGCCGGCTCTGATTCACATCTTACGGGAATGGCATTTTTCAAAATCAAAGAAGTATGGTTCTGTTAATTTACAAGACATGTTATGTATGCCTATTTTTCAAAAACTAATAAAAGTGTATTTTATTTAACAGATATTCTTTGATGGCAATATTGAAAGTACTAGTGGTCATCTCTATGGGCTTGGAGCACCGTTTAACAGTAATGCAAACAGTTTCCAGGATGGTATGGAGAACGGTAATTCACCTTGAAGTGGAAGTACTGTGTGGAGAACTAAACACTGCCTTCTTCTTCTCTTATTTATTGGCGATACTTAAGCAAAGCATTATTTGTTAACAGTACCGGATTATGTGGAAAAGATAGAAAATATTGAGGAAAACCTGTGTTATGAGGGTAGTATTTAACTGCACTGGTAAGGCAACTTATTACTGGCCAAAGTTTCCCCACACTAAAGGAAATTGAGTGACAATTTCTAGCAATAACATCCGCTAAGAATTTCTTTAAACTTATCAATATAAGATGATAGTATCGGAAATAATAAACTGCCTGAACATCTTAGTTGAATAAAAGTGGATTTGTTTTTTAAATTAGTTTATAGAGCTATTGTGTACTCTCCAAAAAACCAAGATGCTGTAACTATCCTAGACCTGGATAATTTTACCTATTGCTTTAAGCCCTAATCTAGAACATAAAAAGTTAATTTATCAATTTCTTATTTAATTTGATAGCATATGGGTAATGAATGAAGTGTCTCGAATCGTAATTGTAATTATTATTTTGAGGGTACAAACTAGTCAGGTACTTCAATTTGAATGAAATCTTTGATGATATTGGACATTGATCTGTTTTGACATGTTTCATTATTACAATAATACTAGAATTGAGAGCATTAATTTGTAGAAGTTACGTTAGAGTTATTAATAGCGTCGAAAGCGTTTGTGAGGCAGATCTGTTCGATTGGACCATCTGCTAGATAGGACCAGCCGATCGATATAGTAAAAATCTCACCGTGAAAAGTTAGGTGAAGTGAGCTTAGAGTGAGCTGTCAATAGTGTCAATCCCTAGCATTAGATGGAGTGACAGCTCACTCCACGCTCATTTCACCTGAGTTTTCACGGTGAGATGATTACAGAATCGCACCGCTGCACCCTAATTGCGTAACACACGATCAATCGGAATCTGAATCATTTTGAAAAATTTGTCTGCTCGACACGTAATTAACGCAATGAATGTTGTTGAACTGTCAAAATGAAACCGATTCCTGGTCGTGTGTTACGCAATTAGGGTGCTGCATATACTGTGTAAGGGTTTTACAAACTAAAATAATTTGTACCTACTTATGCGATAACTATATGTGATAGAGCCAGTAACGGCTCAGTGGTAACGACCCGGACTTACCTATCAAGTTGTAGGTCGTAGGGTCCAACCCAGTAAGTCACTTTGTGCAATTTATTTCATCACCACAGGTCTCTAAACGGAAAAGGAACACATTGTAATGTCTTTGAATCCAAAATTTTAAGACATGTGACATCCACCAATCTGCACTGGGCCCGCGTGGCGTGTGTCGCAGCAGTAGCTGATTATGCTGTGATAACTAGAAACCATTATATTTGCAAAAATATACAATTATTATCATTTAGTTCCTTACTGTAAGTACTAGTATTTATTATAAGTAGGTTTGTGTTTTTTACCAGCTTATTCTATTTTAGACACAAATGCTAATTAGTCTTAACTAGTCTAAATAGAACACCAACTAGTGTTCGAAATCTTTTTAAATAAATAATTTTGTTCTCTATAGGTACTTATGTCTATTTTTTACAAAAGTGTAAATAGCCTATTACATAATGAAGTTTTACACCAAAATTAAGTTATCGATGCCTATACCTCGAAATCTTTATTACCTACAAAAAGTTTGTAACAACTGGCAGAGCTGTCAGTCTGGCTTATAGACCAGATTTAGAGTTCCCTAATTTACGATGACTGCAAAATACCTACAATTTAAAATTCAAATAACCCTTTCCGTCATAGTCTGATAAAAATTGAAGCCCGTTGCTATTTTAGCGACATTAATTTTGCGCTATACCTACGTGCGGATTCAATTCCTGCCCAGAATAAATATTTGTTTGGGCTACTAGTTAGTTTTTCCGGGTTAAGCTTCATTAGGGCGAGCTGGTACACATGGTGTACCACAAGCGGTACTTTGTACCAGCTTGTCCCTGAGAGGCTAGTTATGACTGTAAATGCTCAAAACCTGGTCATTGTTTTTAGGGTTCCGTAGTCAACAAGGAACCCTTATAGTTTCGCCATGTCGTCTGTGTGTCAGTCTGTCCGCAGTTTAGCTCAAAAACTATTGGTACTAGAATGTTGTAATTTGGCATGAGTATACATGATAATGACGCCGAAAAGGTGTTAAAATAAAATTTTGAAAAAAAACAATTATTTAGGGTACCTCCCCTACATCTAAACTAGGGATGATAATTTTTTTTCGTCCTTCCCATAGTGTGGGATACCGTTGGATAGGCCTTTCAAAAATATTAGGGGTTTGGAAAGACCGTTTTTTGATTAAGTAAACCGTTCGTGACTTATCAAGCTTTAAAGTACCAATTTTCGTTATAGTCAACTGTCCCCCCCCTCTACCAACTATACGGTTGTAGTTAGAAATTCAAATGTCACGGCAGTAGTACCTGTATATAACGAAGTTTAAAAACTATCGCACTCAAGTGGGCATTACAAGTTTACGAGTAATAGTCGACCAATTGTATTAGACTCGAAAATTTCGAACAACTCCATAGAAATGTCGATAGATGGCGCTAAGCGTCAGTTGTATCGCGCTATTGTTTCATTCCTAAATAAGTTTTATAAAAAAAAACAGTTGCTACACCGGCTATGACAAGTCTTATACAAATCTCAAAAAAAAAAAAAAAACTTTCCGTGCAAAATTGTCGGATCAGGTGAGGATTAGGAGGTCAAATTAGGTAGGTAGTCATGTTTGGTTTTTAGTTAGAGCATGGTACGAAACTATCAGTCAGCGAATACGACCCGCACTTGGCTGCTATAAAAACTACGGAACCCTACACTGCGCGTGGCCCGACACGCACTTGACCGGTTTTTTTTTCTTCTTAGTGGAGCGAAGTTTTGTTGACGAGATATTGCATTTCGCAAGTCCCAATTTTGATGATTTTTATTTCACTAACGAACCGCTATGACCCACGAATACTTTATGCTATGGCTGTGACCTATGAGCCAGTGATGCAAGCAGGTTAAATATAATTATTACCGCTAAGTCGATTTTCAAAACAAAAGACACTTTCTCGCTTGATCTCGAGGTTGGGCAAAAAAGTGAAACACAGGTATTACTTCAATATTCTATCTGAGGGCCACAAAAAGGCTACCTAGGTTATGCTCCCAGGTATTATGGTGTGTCTTTTAGTGACAAAAAGTAAGATGGGATTTCCCACCCGCAACATGTCATATAAACTTTCATCCTCTAAATTTGATCTCCTTTAGGGGTAAATTTTCAAAATCCTTAGGCTCAGCCTCGTTACAAAAGGAACTCGTGCAAAAGAATGATGACAAGATATTAAAAACGTCCTAAGGAGACTGTCCTTAACTTCTTGAGTAGGTAATTGCTTACTGCACTAACAGATTTGGGAACATGGTACAGTCAGCTAGAAAAACGTTAATTCTTACATTTTAATTTTATGGTACCAATCGATGCAGTTTCGTATAATTCAAAGACTCTTTTGGGCAAACTAAGGTTAAAGTACTAGAAAAGTCACAAATCGCAAAAAAACTTCTCATAGTAGCCTAGAGTACCTGATGTGTATGCTAAAACTGACATTCTTGGTACTCTGAACGGACTAGGATTTGGAGTTAGATGTATGTGTGATGTATATTATAATACATGGCTATTGAAGTGGGGTACCAAAATAGGCATCATCCTTTTATGCTTTTAGACCCAGCGGCTCGGCAAACAACTGGCGAGTGTGTAGGTAATGTAATGTACTCCTCTGCCTAACCCATCGGGGATTACACGCGTGATTTTATGTTATTTAAGTAGACCCAGCAGCTTAGGGTGTGCGTTGTCTGCCAGCGAATGAATTTAAGATTTTTAAGTAGATTGTATAAGTATATATTGGGCCGGTGTCCGCAACTCCACCGCCAAGCGCGTACGTACGCCTAACATGAACATGATCATATGAACTCATACTAGCCTAGTACATCTTGTTGAGTAATAATTAAAATAAGATTTCAGTTAGCTTGGAGCACCGAGAAGTAGTGTCTTTTGCTAGAGAGGTGGGGGATGAGCAATATTACTTTGCCGTATTTTAGTGTTAGCTTGTAAATTGACCAGCTGCTTGCTATTGATTTGATAAAATAATAAATAACTTTTCAGTATTTAATTTTTATTGGATACTGTAGTCTGGGCAGTCCAGACGATGTGAAAGTGAAACAAAAGACGATGCATCATGCGTTCGGCCAAACCAAGTAAAATTAACAGTCAACATAACGAAAATCCACAAACACCGAACTATGTCCGCCAACAAATTAGTCGCGCTACATAGTTCGGTGTTTGTGGATCGACGAATCTGAACCATATAATAAGTAATGGATTCTTAAACAACGTTCAAAAGTGCCTTACATGTGCTTATTTGAAATAAATGCTTTGATTTTAAAAGAACACAAAATAATCACGACATTAGGGTTTATTTACCATAATCATTGCAATGTTAATAATCGTTACATAAGAAATTATGATCATCAAATCACGTGTTTAACCGCATGAGGTTTATTTCTTCTTCTTTTTGTGCTTCTGGGCGGTGTCTGGTGTGTTATCGGCTTTGCGCTTGCTTGTATTAGCGCCTTTGCCGGTCGCGTTCCCACCAGGTGTGTTTTGATTGGCCGCACCACTCTTTTTCTTCTTTTCAGCTCGTTCCTTCTCTTCAAGTTCTTGATTTTCTCTCTCAATTAAAGTGATGAGGGTGTTACATCTGGGAATGACCAATGATTGGAATTACATTTTTGTGTGGCTTTGACATATCTCGAGACTCTGGGGTCCCGAAACTTGGGAGCCGACGATAATCCTTGTATGCACTATGCAAGTACACCCAAGGACAACCTCTGGTTGGTGCAGGACTATTGCAGAACATGGAAAGAAAACATTAGACTATGGTATACGATTTTTTGTGATAACAACTGACCTGCGTTGTAACTCAACGGCTGTTCTCGATTTGAGGAACCAATCAAATCTAAACTGCGGCGCGGCGTGTACAGATGCGCGAAGTTCCTCGTACACGTTTTCTTTATCGAAGCCCAGCTTATGCAGCATGCACACCAGGAATCTATAAAAAGTGTAAAGTTTGTTGTTACACACAACACGGCTATACAATAAATTGTGAGATTTGAATGAAATCAATATAAATCACCTGTCCTCTTCCTCGACGTAATTTTTTCCTTTATTTGTTCCGTAAGAGATTCTCAGTTGATGGAATGGTGCTCTGTATCGCGCCATCTTAGCATCCAGCGCTTTCTTGATAGACGCTCGCCTCTGTATCTTTGCTTCTCCCCTTTCAATTTGTCCCATTATTCTGTCGATGTCTTGAAGCTCATGACAACGCTCCCAAAATACTGCTGAATATTCCATGACCTTAAAAAGTTGTAATGATGCGTTATTTTTTTTTTTTACAAGATTGAAAAAAAAAATTGTTCATGTTTTAAACAATGATTTTACTCACTTCTTCCGGAGTTTTGCCTTCAACATCCTTAGCAATATTTTCAATATCATCTCTGCCATATTTTTCGTTGGCCTTGATGAATTGGTTGAAGTCTCGCTTTGTCCAATTAGTAAACCCTGTGGATGAAGAGTTTGTGTTAATAACATTGCTAACCTTCAATATAAATAATAAATAAATAAATATTCCACAACTATCACAAAACGCCATCTAGTCCCAAGGTAAGCAGAGCTTGTGTTATGGGTACTCGACAACTGATAAACATACTTATATATTTCTAAATACATAAATATTATAGATAAATTACACCCAGACACAGAACAAATGATCGTGCTCATTACACAAACATTTGTCCTGGGTGGGAATCGAACCCACGACCTCCGGCATAGCAGTCAGGGTCACTAACCACTAGACCAACAGGCCTGTAATATGTAATATGTTTGATGTACTGCAATTTCTTAAAAAAATATTTTATTAACTATACCTTGAGTTAGCAACTGCTCCTTCTCCTGTACCTCTTCCTCTGTGAGGGCTTCAGCGTCATCTATCTTACGTTGTTCTTCTCTTTGAATCTTGGCAGCATCAGGACCCAATTCAGGATTACGGGGAACTTTGTACCTAATAAAATATAAAATTATAAGTACCCTTGCCTTCTACTATATTTTGTGTATTGTATAATCCTTACCCTAGTGTTTTGCGATAGTGGTATATTTCTTGATCCAAAAGTTCGAAAAGTCGCGGTGGGAAGAACTGGAAGTCTTGTACAATCGGCTGCTTTGGAGGACGAGGAGCCTAGACATGAGAAAACTGAGTATTATCATACGATCGTCATAAGCATGGTTCAAAAGTAACTACAAGCATTATAGATATTGTATGTATGTGAGAATATATATTTAAATGAATAACAGTATGTGAATTGAAAGTGATATTCTAGTTCTAATCTAAATAGGAAATAAGGCTAAATAAATAATTTACAGCAGAAATACAGGTATACTACATTAATGCCAGTATAAAGAGCTAATCAATTTACATAATACAAGTACATGAATTAGATGATAATTATATTGCCATAGAACCAACACCAAAAGTAGACTGCTGCGCTGACCTCCGCATTTAGCTCTTTACACTTATTTACCTGTACCTTTGGCGCCTTCGGTTCGGAAACACGGAGTGCCTCCCGGAAGTAAGCGTCCACTGCATAGTTAGCTTTACGCTCGCGTTTAGGCGGTTCTATCCAATTACCAATGGGTAAAATTTTCTGCTTCTCTCTGTAATCCTCCCCTAAATTAAAAAAAGATAATTAGTATTTAAATTTACACAATTATGATGTTTCAGTATCTACTTGTTAGAAGAAAACCTTCAAACTGGTAGACAGAGTCTGTCGTGGCGCCGGGTGTGTCCATCGAGAAAGCCCGTAGTGAAGACTCTCCTAGACTCTCCAGCTTCTGCTTCAATTCTTCAGTCTATAAAAGACAAATAACTGGTATATTCATGTTTTATTATTTATTTATTATTTTACAATTTATGTACACACATATATAAACAGACAATGAAAAACAGAACAGAAAAAATAGCCCGAAATACCGAAATCGAAACGCACCGATCTGAAATTGATCACAATCACTGAACCTCCTTACCTTGTGTTCTCCCTTAGCTAATATGTCATCAATATCTTCTTCAGTGATTTCCGAATCTTTAGACGAGAACACATGGTTGGCGCCATGTCTGATCATGTTAAGCATTTCGTCTTTGTTGAGATGACTCTTAATGTCGACCAGGCGGCCGGACTGTATCACGAGTTTGTCTAACCTCAGCTTCACTTCGGCGCGTTCTACAATTTTTTCTTCCACAGTATTTTCAGTGATCAGTCGGAAAACTCGCACCTTAAAAAGAATAAGTAATATACAGGAAACATTTTTAACCAGTGCACAATCAGTAACCATGAATTCAGTACATGATTCTGAACCCCTCTCTATTGAAACTTTTCGTCAGTTATTAAAAAAAAATATTTTCACTCGGTCTAGAATCATGTGCTGAGTTCATGGTTAGTTTGTGCACTGGTTAAATTTTTTTCGGTATTGTCAGTCATAGCTGAACATTTAATAAAAATTAAGTATTTCAAATTCCGATTGACCTGCTCAAATACATAAGATGACTACTAACTTGTTTTTTCTGTCCAATACGATGTGCCCTATCCATGGCCTGCAAGTCCATTTGTGGATTCCAGTCAGAGTCGTAGATGATGACGACATCTGCTGACGTTAAGTTGATGCCGAGACCACCGGCGCGCGTCGACAACATGAACACGAATTTCTCACTCCCCTCGGCATTGTATTCCTCAATTTGCCTATTTCTATCTTCATGAGGTGTTTGACCATCTAAACGGCAATACTGAAAAAAAAAAAAAAAATTAAAATAATCACGAGTATTTACGACCCTCTGTAGTCTGCAATGAAGAGTAGGCCGATGCATACCTTATATTGTCGCCAAAGACAATAATCCTCTAAGATGTCCAGCATCCGGGTCATTTGTGAGAATATAAGCACCCTGGAGTCCTGTTCTCGCAGTTTGGGCAGCAATTTGTCAAGGATGGCGAGTTTACCACAGTTGTACACGAGATGCAAGTCGGTCGTGTAGGGCGGGCCAGGCTCTGCCCCGTCAAACAGGTAAGGATGGTTGCAGCATTTACGAAGCTGCATGAGAATGTTTTGCAGACGCATCTTTTCAACCTTTCCAGCACCATTCACTACAATTAGAACAATTGCTTTAATACATTGCTTTTTATATATACCTAATGATTATTAACAACATAAAAATTAAATATTTACTCAATATATTTATTGCATGTGCACTTAGGTGGTAGATTTTACACAATGATCGATTGTGGACCCTGTCGGGCACAGCAAAAGTAGAAGAGAGAAAGAGGGCTTTTATTTGACTACTTTGTTGTTATATAATAGATATTGTAATTATTTTATAAAAAACATGTAATTTAAAATTTGTCATTTAAGTATTCATTGATATTATAATAGCATTTATATAATAGAAATTGTTTTAATTTATTTGAGAATGTATAAAATTTTTGTTCTTCTTGAATTATTTCTGGTAATTTATAATATATTTTAATTGACATGACTAGTGTACTTGTTGAGTGCATTTTTAACTTAGAGCTTGGTAAGTTTAACCTATTTTTATGGCGCAATGTATATTTTGACTGTATATTTTCTCTTGTTGTGTAAAAATGTGGGTAATTTCGAACGAATTTACATATTTCTAGGATTTATAAGCAAGGGAGGGTAAGGATTCTATGTTCTTGGAAGTGAGGTTTGCAACTGTCGGTGTCATCTATATTTACTAGGATTCTTATAAGTTTTTTTTGCAATGTGAAAAGTGTAGGCACATCCATGCCATTCCCCCACAATATCACGCCGTAACTGAGCCACGCACATGCGTAGGCGTAATAGGTAACAAGTGCAGTTTTAAGGTTAGTGGTTTTTTTTGACTTCGCGAAGGGCGTATGCAAATTTGGATAGTTTTGATTTTATCTTTTTAATGTGTGATTTCCAATTTATGTTTGTGTCTATAGACAGGCCAAGTAAAGTGAATTCAGGAACGACGTCTATTGTTTTCCCATTGTTTGTGAAGTTTATGTCTAGTGGGGCATTTATAAATTATGAAGATGTTATGTTACTTACCTACATCAATGTCTTTCATTAGAACCTTAGTGTACCATTCTCTTTGCATTTTACTCAAACCCACATATACTTTGACCTCCTTTTTTGGTTTAAGTTTCCTCTCCACTTCAGATTTAAGACGACGGAGTAAAAATGGCCTCAAAACAGCATGCAACCGCGATACTAGTTGATTGTCACCAAGAGCCGCATTAGTGTTGAACCAGGAATCGAAGTCCTGAATGGGTTTTGTAAATTAGTAGTTTCCACACTGCAATATGCCATATCATTTGAATGTTTTATAACCATTTATCTAAAAAGTGTAGTACTTACATCAGAACTATTAAATACATCCGGTAAGAGGAAGTTGAGTAGTGCCCACAGCTCATGGAGATTGTTCTGCAGTGGAGTACCAGTTAGCAACAGCCTGTTCATACTCTTGAATTCTCTAAGCAGTTCAGAAAGCTTTGACTTTTCATTCTTGATTCGATGAGCCTCATCAATGACCATGTATCTCCAGTTGAACTTTTTGAAAACTGATCTTTCTCGAATAATCATTTCATAAGACGTAATGCAAACATCCCAGTTACCAGGCATCAGGACTTCTCGAATAAATGTGCTCTAATAAGAAATTAAGTTCATTAAAATTTATGACAAAATATTTTTTGTAATAATCAACTTTATGTGCTGTACCAAAATAAGAAAGGCATTATGTTTCCCAATTTGAAGCCATAGACAAACCGTAAACCGGCACCCTAATTGCGTAACACACGATCAATCGGAATCAGAATCATTTTGCAGCAAATTGATAATTCCTTGCTTCATAGGTTTGAAAAATTTGTCTGCTCAACACGTAAATAACCCAATTAATGTTGTTGAACTGTCAAAATGAAACCGATTCCGATTGATCGTGTATTACGCAATTAAGGTGCTGGTTGTAGAACTTACCCTTGTTTCTTGATCACCAATTAAACAAACTGCTTTCAAAGATGGGCACCATTTTTTGAACTCATTCATCCAATTTGTCAGGGTTGATTTTGGGACAATAACAATATGTGGTCCAGGAACATTCCTGTTACATAAAGAAGTTAATATGAAATTATGAATTATGTGGTAGATGCTACATTATTTTTAGAGTTCCAACCGAAAACAACCTTTACTAGCTCACTTTTTAGTCAGTCTGTTGCAGGTTTTCTTTACTAAACTTTCACCAACATTAAATTGAAAGACACCTCTAATTTAAAATATCAGTTCAGACAGTTAACTACTTAATTATATACTCGGAAAGGAAATGATTTGATAAAATTAATAGATAATAATAGAATCAACACTCACTTGAAGTTCTTCATGTAACCCAGCAAAGAAATAGTCTGTAAAGTTTTTCCGAGACCCATTTCATCAGCCAGGATGCCATTAATACCATTTTCATAGAGTGAGATCATCCAGTTAAGACCTCTTACTTGATAGTCACGCATTTCTCCATTTTTGATGAAGTGTGGAGAGGCTTCAAACCGGAATATTGATTTTACTTTAATATTAGTCTCTGCAAGGAGTTCCTCATCTTCTTCCTGTTCAGTCTTTCGGTGGCGGTGGCTAGACCAAACAAAAGTAACAAAATACCAAAAACATTCACAATAGACAAGTGTCTTACTCTAATGGGTGTGCACAAATTGTTCACAAGAATTACACAGTACTAGTGTATAATTCGAATTTTACTATTTACATTTTCAGATTTTGTAAACATTAGTGTCAAAGCACATGTTTATTGTTTGTTTGTAATGGCAAGGTGAAGGTTAGTTTTATTATTACTTACTCTCCTGCTCCTAGTCCGCCTGGATCAACGTCTTGCTTGATCTTCTTAGGTCTGCCGGCTTTCGGTTTAGGTGGGCTGCCACCCGATTTAGGAGTATTTGTCATGAAATGAGAGAAAATTTCTGTTTGCTTCAATAGAAATTCGAATCTCTTCGAACGATCAGTTTCAATTTTACTTTCGAAGTCACCTTCCTTGCCCCGCGAGGACGTAGTGTCGCTCGAGGATCCATTCTGTTACAAAAATTAGTTCCTTTTAACACTATCCCTCACAATTAATCATAAAACAAGAGTGTGGTCAGTGAAACCTACTGAATTTTCACCAACATCTGCAACGTCCATTGGTTCCTCTGTTTGAGACATGTTGACACAGAATAAATATTACTTATGAATAATGTAGATTACTCGATTTGAGGGATTTTACATAGCGTAATGAACAACGTTTACTTTTATCTTCTACGTTATGATAGAAACCGGGCGCGAAATTTATCCACCCGTTATGTCTGCAAGCTGCTGATGCGTTACCATAGAGTAAAATTAATTGTATTTTACTTTACTCTATGATTAATTGCTTGATCGCAAATTGGGCGGATCTTTCAAACAATGTTGCCAGCATACAAATTTCCAAAAGTAGTACATACTAATCTACTCTTTATATGTCTGTGACTAATGCTAGCTAGGTATACCCGAGCCACCCGAGGCATTGAGATAGGAAAAACATGGAGACGCCGCGTTATTCTATACACACAGTTGCATAAACAAATATGAGTGAAATATGATTCAGAATTTAAAATATCGTTAGGTCTCATTCTTTCTAGTGAGATAATCTTATTTGATAAAAGAGACAACTATATTTTAAGTTGTTCAAATTCAAATTCAAATTCAAATTCATTTATTCACGTATAAATAGAGTAAATACAATCGGTGGTTTCCATGTTACATTATTTGGTCTTATAATTCTATTTAGCCTGTGGTATGGCATGTAAATCGTTTTCTTAGAAGTAAAAAAGGAATAAAGAAATATAAATAATGGTTAGTCTTAGCCCGTGGTCTTAGCCAATACGTGTCTCCGAAATTCATAGTCTTATATAATGTCAATAAAATAGTTATGTGTCTGGTAAAATACATTGTCAAATGCCAATAAAACTCAGTCATTTCTACGTTGAATTAATAATACACAACACACATTATTTAAAAAAAAAAAAAAATATAGAATATTTTCCTTATTCCTGTAGCCATTCATTTACCGAGTAAATCATTTTTTTAAGCAGTAGCTCTTTAAGCTTTTTCTTAAATTTTGGTAGGGGGAGATTTTGAATGTCTGTTTGTAACCTATTATAAATTTTAACGCACATAGCTGAGCAATTTTTTTTGAACACCGCAGTCTTTGGTGCAAAATCTAACACTAGTCGCTGACCATGTCTGGAGTTACGAGGGTAGACATTATCCCGTGTATAAATATCACGAGCTCTTACAAATAGATTAGGATTGGACCTTACGAACACACAAACCTCAAAAATGTACATACTCGGCAGGGGTAATATCTTGAGTTTATTAAAGTGAGGTTTACATGACTCATAAGGAGGAATACCAACAATTGCTCTTATGCACCGTTTTTGGGAGAGAAACGCCCGCTGGGAGTCTGTTGAGTTTCCCCATAGTATTAACCCGTATCGTAGCACGGAAGCTACATGGCCATGGTATGCCAACAGTACCGTACTTTGGTTAGACGTAGTTCTTAGTCTGTTTAGAACATATACGAAAGTGTTAACTCTCTTGCAGACTCCGTCAACGTGTCCTTTCCAGTCTAGGTATTTGTCCATGGTGAACCCTAGAAATCTTACACTGGTAGATTCATTTATTTTTATACCGTCATATGAAATATGCCTTGGAACAATTTTTGAAATATTTAAAATATTTATTTCTTTGTACAATATACCTTTCTGAATGTATACGCAAGTACCGCCTCGCCTTTTTTCCCTACAGTATGTTGATGCTAAGTTGTATCCAGTTATTTTGGCATTTTTTATATCATTTTTTCCTAAAAATGTTTCACTGAAACATAGTACATGTGGGATGATTTTTGTTACCTGTAAATTTGTGAGAGTCAATTCAAGAATATCTTTTTTGCACATTAATCCCGCTATATTCTGATGCAATATATGAAAAAACGATGTTTTATTTTTTTTGTGAACGAAAAAAGTCATCAATATTTGACTCGCATTTTTCTACTGGCACGGTTTTAGTACTTTTTACAAAATAATACGGGATTGTACCAATTTTTGGTTTGTTTTCCGATGATATTCTCGAATTTACTTCAGTACTGGTGTGTTTATCATGTTGAGTTTGCAATTGAAAATAATAGGGTATGGTACCTTTCTTTGGAAAACTTATTTTGTTTTTGATTTTCTCGGTGGGGATAGTTACTGGCCACGTAGTATGTACATCTTTGGGAGTTCTATTATTATATGTCAAATATTTTTGCTTGTAGTCAATAAAGTCAATTCCCAAATTTATTTGTTTACAAAGTTCATTATGCTCATCCTTGTCATAATAATCAAAGTATGTGATAATATTGTCCCTATCGTACCCATTTCCTATACTCAAGTCTATAAATTGACAGTTTTTGAATTCTTTACAAACTAATTTTAGCATAAATTATTCAATATTTTTTCATTTAAATATTTACTGCTTATAATATTTGTTACAAAAACCTGTCGATCTTCAAGGAGTTTTAAAGCAGCTGAGATTTCTGCCATCACGTGTGTGGGATTTACATCGTGTTCTCCTATAGATAATATAACTCGGTCATCTTCTTGAATTTGAGAATGATGTTCTTGAATTGGTTTTAATATGTCTTTGGCTCTAGCCCCAGGTTTTATTAATCCAATAATAGAATATTTTCGGTGTTTTTTTCCTAGTCGTGAATTTATAAGCTGACTAGATAGTCCTCGGCATTGTTCACCTCCAAATATGTGAATTTTATTTAAGTTGTCCGTACCCTTCCTGTCATTATTATAGTCACATAGCTCTGGAGTGTATGTTTGGTTAGCTGAAATCTCAGTAATATCCAGTACAGGATCATGCATCTCTTGGTTCATATCTTGAGTTTCGACGTTTTTAATTTCCATGAATCTAGAATTGTCAATTAGCATTCGTCTTGATTTTCGCCTTTTAGACTGTATCTGATTCTTAATATTTGGGGTCGGGGGTGTAGTACATATGTTTTTTAGGGAGTTTATTTGTCGAGTTTGCTGACTAACAAGGTTTTTTAATTGATTCAATTCTAAGTGAAGGTTTTCGATTTCATTATTAGCCACCTGTAACTGCTCTGATAATAATTGATTTTCGGCCTTCATTTTTTCTAGTAAATCTATGTCCTGACCCGTAGATAAATCTAAGCTTCGTGTGTGTGGTTCCGTTGCTGATGAGTTGAGTGATGATGAACATAGAGATTCTATTGATTTCGCTCTATGTAATCGCTTAGGTCGCATTGTTATATTCTTGCTTGTATTATTAGGTGTTGAGTCCATTATTGATATATTATTGAAATCCATTATATTTTTGTGTAGTATTTGCCAAATATATAAAAATGTATGCTTACAAATATTTTTGCTGTTTATGTTATATAAGTTTGGTCAATTTTTTGTTCCGGTTTACTCAATTTAATTTACTTTTCTACCACAAGGAAGATTATTTTGTGTACTGGTATCCCCAATCACTATCTAGCGCCCCTGGTGGGCAGTAGCGTTATTATTTTAGTTCACTTTTTCGCCACGTGAACCGTTTTGTTCGATGTTATGGCGCTAGTGGTCGTTTCAACTGCGCTTAGGTTAGTAGAACTGACATGTTATCTTCCTGTCACTTTAGTACGTCCATTCGCCACTTGGGCGGTTACATATGTCGTTTTGGCGCTAGTTATATGTTTTTAAATAAAATAAACGAACTCATAAAAGTTAAAGTCTTACTTGAGGTTGATATAGTGGTTTTGTTCACTGTTTATAGTTTTCTATTTCTTCTTTTGATGCACTGAGTAGTTATTGATAAGAATTTGCAAAAAGTCACTTTTCCACTGTTTATTACTGGGTTTTGGTGTTTACTATTGTTTTTTCAGTAACTGTCCTGAAACTCGATAGTTTCACATGAAAATGTTGTCACTTGTTTATTATGTTATTAAGACTTTAATGTTATTATTTTTTCGAGTATAATCGCATATTAAAGATTTTAATTCTTTTTTAACTAAGGAGCCTATGTTTACATTTGCCAGGGTTGCCAGCTGAACCATCGTTGTTGCTAATTATGGCAACATTTTGTCGTGACGTAGTGACAATTGTAGGTAAGTGCCGTAGCAGCCATCTTAAGCGACGAGTTCCGTTGTAGTTTTGCTGTCTAATGGTTGTTTGTTTTTTGTATTATTGAGATTTGCAAGAAAATTACGAGGATTTTACCTTTTAAAACTGCATGCAAATGTTGGAAAACAGAAATTCAACATGCCTGTGTGTTGTATTGTGAAGTGTGGTGCAAGAAAGAAAGAAAATCAACCTCAATTGTCTTTGCACAGCTTAGTAGCCGGTTTTCATGCATTATTACATACAATAATACACATTCGATGATACAATTGTAACGCGATCATGAATTTATGGGTAAAGTATTGATATTTGGGTTCATTTCCATATAACAGGCCCTTTTATTATATTTGTTAATTCATTCGTTTGTTTACAAAAATATGTCATAATGGAATAGTGTTGTACCGTTGCCTACTTGCCGTAATAATTTCCGAAACTAGTTCCTCCGCTGAAACGATATCCGTATATTCTGCGATGTTAACATAAATAATCTTGCGTCTCATTCGGTCCAAGTGACCTAGCTAGGTCTGGCCTGTGGTTCACACTTCACAGCACCAAAATCCATCGTGATCCAAAGTGATAACTAGTAAAACTCGTATTTATTATCGATACTCGTTATAGTAACACCTATGTTCCTTGATTGACACAACCCTAGCAATGGCAGCCATTTTATGAGACAATAATGAGTTGTAGGTATGCACCCTTTTTTTGTAGGTATTTCCAGTCCATACTTTTCTATGTCAATGACCCGAGGTGACTTTAGGAAAGTCGCTGCGTGTGTACCTTGCATAATATAACAACACTCGACCGTCTGAAAAACATTTTATTAAGATGCTCTGTGCTTAGTAATAAACGACCATAGATACAATATAATACTATGACGGCGCTATTGTACGGTACTGGCAGTACCAGAGGGTAGTATTTGTGTCGTGTGTGTATCTACTAGTATGTATGTCTTCGGTAGATACACCATAACCTGGTTGGATTTAAACCTGGATTAAATTATTACCAACATTAGGCTAAGTTATACTAACATTATATGGTTTTTTTTTTTAATCTGAAATAAATCATTTGAATTGAATTGAATAACTATATAATTATGTACTGCGAATCTACTTGTTAAACATCTGGCTACTTTTCTTTGCATGTTGCTTGCCCTAAAGCCTCAACATGGTCTATGTTACTTTAAGATTATACTTATTATAATCTCTGATGAACCATAACCAATTGTTTGTTATACTGCACCGTGTCCGTCATCGTCGGTCAGGTTCCACAAGGATTGTATCAATGAAATCGACAGGACCAAACTATAACTATGTGTAGCGTAATTGGCCACTCTCTCTATTGGGCGCTAATAATTCCTTAACTTTGGTGCCCAAGTTGTCACCTATTTAGGTCATTAACTCCGAACTGACTAACAATTGGCAAAAGTCGTGTTAGTAGCAAAGGTTCTCTTTGAGGGCTCTTTCCATTGGCATATATATGTATTAACGCTATTGGGGGTTGCAGTAGGCTTAACGTTATGTCCGGCTTCATCTTAAAAATGGCATCTAGCAGGCCATTGTTTTAAAATGTTTGTAGATGATATTTGCAAGACAGAATTAATTAATTGAAGAAATACCAGAATTTCAATGGTACTTAATTACTCACATTAAAAGCTCTGTAACTCCTTACGTACTAACAATCAAGAGAAATCGTCATGATAAGAAATACTCTCCTTGGTGAGATCTTTCCATTGGAATGTGTCTTATCGCTATTGGGCTTAAGGGTAGATTCGCCTAATCTCCTGTCATCGAAATCTATTCAGAAAAGTAACGGAGAGAGTAACTCTGTCTGTTACCTTTCTTTCGCATGGTGCCGATTCTCTTGTACACGGAACTAAACTAAACTATCACTAAAATTTCAAATTTTTGGTTACGAGAATCTTAAAAGCTATTCTGTAAACAAGATTGTCTAAATTTAAAAACCATTTTGACATAACTATAATCGAGTTTGACAATCGCTAAGTTAAGTAAACCATAGACCAAGATTTGTTGAAAATTATAATAAAAATCGAATGAAAGTGAACGAAATGATCTGAGGTGCAAAAAAATCCTGAGTAAAATCAAATAATCTTTAATTTTTTATCAATAATTATTTAAATGAAATTTATGGAGCATAATGACGGCGTAAAACTATATTATTGTTTATATTTTAATTAATTAAAATGCAACAACCTGTAATTGTTTTTTTTTTCTGTGGCCAATGTGATCCTGCTAGGGTTGTACACCGAAAATGATTTAGAACTTCGGCGGATTTTTTTTCGGTTTTTAATAAGCAAAAAACCTTAAATTTTATTAAAATCGACAAACTACAGCATTTAAAAAAAAGATCCAGGTAGCATGATTATCTTGCTATTAATTTGAGCGTTATAAAGCTTTTCTAACGATAAAAATGTGATCTCGAGAAAAAAAGTCCGGTTTTTCGTACACTAAGTTGAAAATTTCCGGTATTCTCGTCGCCGTAGGAAAGCCCTATCAAGGACATGTTGAGTTTTGTTGATTTCACATCACAAAATCAAATACAGACCGCGGTTAGTTGTTAATAGTGATGTAGTGTAGATTGTGTTGCATTCGTCCAAAATGCTGTCGTCCAGAAAACGAGCAACAAAAAGGCAGCAGGAGCTTCTCGTAGAACGGCTCCACAATAATCCGCTAATGGCCCGAGGTAAGAAATACAACTGAAGTCTGAACTTGTTATTTTATTAATAAATCCATAGCGATGCCATAACCGACGAAAGAAAATTTGAGAGCATCAATATTGTCAGTTTATTGTTGTGCGTGTTATTTATCCTATTAGTAGGTATAAATTCAGGTTTACTACTAGCGGCTTATTTTTTTTTAGAAAATCAAGCTGATGCTGAAGTGGTGGAGTTTTAGAGTAACGTCAGTAGCGAGCTGAACCAACTGGGCTGCAGCAGGACTGTAGAGCAGTGGCAACATGTAAGTGGTTTATGTCAGAAAAAATTTCAACTGGATTCCATAATTTTCATTGTGTTCTTAACTATTTAATTTCAACAGATTTGGAATGTGTGGGTGGCGAAAATAAAAACTAAGGCGAGAAAATCAAGAGACTCCATCAGGGCCACAGGTGGAGGACCGGCAGGGGCAGATCTCAATGATATTGAGAATAAAATTCTTGATATCATTGGGTCTGCTTCTGTCTATGGTTTTACCTCTTTGGAAATGGTAATTTATTTTAGTATTCATGGTATTTTTATGGCTGAAGGGCAATTTTTATAAATACATTACTAAGACTGTTAATATTAATCCTTCCAGCACCAACAAATAAGACAATTAGTTATCAATTTTATTAGAGCACTGGCGCTCACGTGGTACTCAATGAATTAACTGTTTTTTATTAATTTCAGGGAATACCTCCCTCGTCCCCATCGCCCATGTCGCCTGCCCATCAAAGTATGTCGCCCTCTCTACAGCCTGTACTCGAAGAGCAGCCTGTGGTAATCGACGGCGGGACTCCTGCAGTACCACTGCGGCGCGCAACCGGTCGAGTTACCCGTCGTCGAAGACTGCCGAGGACTCCCCGTCCGCCAGTGCACCACAATTTGGTACAAGCACTTAATGAGAATAGCCGGTTACTCCGGGAGAGCATTGTCGCGGCAGCAGAAATTTTGGCTGCTGCCATTCGCTCTTCCGGCATTCCATTCTTGGTGCAAACTGCCCAAGACGAAGATAATGGGAATGAAACCTGATGGGTTTCCTCTCCATTACTTTGTCTTGGAGCTTACAACTGCATCAAACCTACTATTCTCATTAAGTGCTTGTTCGACATTAGTGCTAAACTATTATTTCATCGTTTTATATTATTTTATTGATTGTTAATTATTTTGTTGATTATTATATTTTGCTGATTATTTATAATTTGTTTAGGGTTAAGGATAGGTATAAAGGTAAAAAAATAAAAAAAATAAAATAAAGTAATATGATGTTTAATTTAATTAAAAAGGTTTATTAGCGATTGCCGGATTTCCCTTGCTTCGGCAAGAAAATCGGTGCTGGTATCCTGCACAGTTGCACTCTCATCACTGTCTTCAGTCACATCAATATCTTCTTCATCTGCAAAAAATACACTTACCTTAGATTTCTTATTTTGAAAATGTAAATAAAACAAGGAGAATTACATAATAATATTAATAACCAAACTAAGTACACTTACCATCAAATGTTTCCAAAAACATATTGTACAGGGTGCAACATGCCAGAATAATTTTAGCTGCCTTTTCTGGCTGGTAGTGCAGACAGAGATGCCTGTGTAGGCACCTAAATTTATTCTTCAGGCGCCCATTGCACATTTCCACCACATTTCTTGCCCTTGTGTGGCACTCATTGTAGGCAGCCTCCGCTGCAGTTGCTGGGACCATGATGGGAGTCATGAGCCATGGCTGTAGTGGGTATCCTTTATCTCCTACAATAAATAAAATTTTATAATTTACTTAGCTAATAGATATACCTAGTAGGTATAAAAGTTTATTAGTTACCTACCTAGAAGCCACTGAGATCTTTCCCCACGCACAAAGTCATTTCTCAGGACTCAGCATCATGGGTGGCGCCTGGAAAATTTGGGTTGAGGCCAATAATCTTGCCCCTCGCACTGCATATCTGAAAGTTTTTTTTTTTGTCAAGGTTTCAAGATAATTAACTGTGTTAAAAAAAATTGTTTATACTCACAATCTGGCAGTTGATGCTATAACAGCCCTTTCTATTGTAAAATAGGTTGCCAGGTGCAGTAGGGTGATTGAGTGGAGGTTTTGTTAGTGCAACATGGGTCCCATCCACTGCACCTAATGTGTTGGGCATATTATATAGGTCTTGAAAACTGAAACAAGCAAAGTGTTACATGAATAAGAGTGGTGCAGTTCTCAGTTTTGTTAGCTGTAAACAGGGATGCTTTAATTATCTTAATTAAACTTATTTATTATTCTCTTTTCAGATTTATGAAGTTTGACAGACAAGGGTTTAAAAAAAAGCCAGTCAGTAACCTAGTACCTTTGAAAAGTAAGAAATATTAAATTGAACTTACTCAAGTCTTGGCCGCTTCCTTTTCCTCACGGGTCATGGGAAATTTTAAGTATTGAGGGGATAATATATTTAAAATTTCCTCTGCTGTTAGAGCTAGGCACCTGCTCACTGATGGCTGGCTGAGCCCAAGTATGTTGTCTTGCCCAACAGCTGTTTGATAACTGCCTTGGGCAAACAGATTGAGTGCAGCTAGAATCTGAATATGAATATGAGCTCTTATTATAATACAGGTAGGTATTAAGTAATTACTAAAATAGGTATAATGTATCATCCTTACATATACAAGTGAGATACCACTCTCTAAAATCACAAAATCTTAGGACTTTTAGTTCTTACAAACTTGTAATTTAGCAAGTAATTCCTAAATAATGATATATAAGTAATTACTACACACCCTACATAAAGGGTGTTACCATCTGTTAGAAAAGGATACAAAAGAAAGGTAGGTACTGTAGAGGCTTGTCTGCCGAAGACGACCTCATATGATGCAGGCCGGCCATGTTTTAGCGCGGGTTACAGTTGAACGCTCAAGCTTGTGTCAAATATATTAATAAGGTTTTTGTTTTGGAACCGGGAGTGACATTTTATATAGAAAGATGTAAAAGCCGTTCTCCCAATATAAATTTAAAGGAATTAATTGTGTTTGATTCCACCCGTTACCTCAGAGGGCTCTTCTAGCTCTCTATAGTACCTAAAAGAAACAAAACTGTTCTAACATTTATGTGTTTGGGGAGAAATCCTTCATCCAACCGAGGATTCCTTAACACATCCACCAAATAGTGCCCCAGATTTAGGGAGCCTAAAAACTTTTTTAAATTTTTCTTCTGCCATGTTAAATGGGTTGGAAATGTCTCGCAATCTTTCCAATCGAACTCTTTCTTGATGGTGTCTAAAAAATAGTTAATTCTTATTTCACAGAATCTGGAAGTCGATTTATCCACTTCTTTTCCAAATCATAATTAGCTTTTTATTACACAAAGCTACTTATCAGTGCAAAAATCCCTTTATGTTTTCACAAATGAATTTCGTATTGTATTCTAATAACAATAATATTATTATTTACCTTTCTGCCGAATCGACAACAGCTACAATCACATAAGCTTCCATAATAAATAATTCACGAACTCCTTAAACTCATAGTAAGCATCCAAACTTACAAGAACTTGTAGAGAAATGTGTTTTGTAAATTTTTAGTTCATGACAACTAATTTTATTCCACACCTTTTTAATCGCGATTAAAAATAGTCTGATTTAGTTTGACAACCAAAATTTTAGGTGAAAAACGTCAAATTCAGAATAGCAAAATTACCATTTTCACTAAATTGAGTAACTAAAATGACATTAGCACTGTCAAACTAAAATATAGTTAAGTTGTGTCACTTTAGTCTATTTCAGAATAGAAAACGTCGTTTGACAGGAATAAACTAAATTTTAGTGATTTTTAGTCTAGTTTAGAGAAATTTGTGACAACAGAATCGGCACCATTGTTGAATGGAATTAAATCCATTAAATACAGTAGTTCTGCTAGAAAGATACCATTGAAGGTGGACTGTAACTTTAACTAATTGCACCATTAACTCAAAGCCAGTGACGGCCTTTTTTTTTTTTTTTGTGGATGGGAAATCATCAAATGACTCCTCCCGCTCTGGGTGGAGCAGAAGGGAGTGTCAGACTCTTACTGACTAAAACCCACCCGTGTTCCTTCCTTAGCCCTTTACGTACCAGGGCAGCGGTAACCCTTTCGGACAATCCCGCTACCCCGGCAGGCTTCGGCCCTGTCGGGCCCCGTCAACTACGCTGACATCTCTTTGAGGCGCGCGTGGAACACATACACGCCGTCCGGCACGGGCCTGGTCCTGATCGGACGGAGAGCTACCCATTGCTCTCCGCCCGCAGGCCCGCGCCTACGGTGGCCGGGAGTCGTCACGCGGCTCCCGACGCCCGGAGCGTCTCCCTCGGCGGCTGAGGCGTGAGGATCTTTCCCTCGCCCATCCCGCCACCTCCTTCGCTAGCATGACTGCTTCGCAGAAGGAGGTGACCGCCTCCCACTCCCTCTCGCCCCGGACCATGGCTTGCACCAGGGCCGGGCGCGAGAGGTCGCCGCCGCTGCCGATCGCCTCTATGAGGACACGGCGGTGCTCTGCCCAAGCGGGGCAGACCTCCACCGTGTGCTCCACCGTGTCCTCTGGGCGATCCTCGCAGTGATGACACCCGGGCGTCTCCTCCCGCCTGATTATGTGCAGGAACCTCTCGAAACATCCGTGTCCGGAGAGGACCTGCGTCAGGCGGTAGGTGAGAGCGCCGTGACGCCTCTCTAGCCACTCCTCAAAGAGGGGTCTTACCGCCGCTATCGTAGCGTGCCCTGCGCTGGGTTGCGATAGTCGCGCCTTCCATTCCACCATGAGACCGCGTCGGAGGTCCGTCCGCTCCGCAGCGATTTGCCGCGGGTGCAGAGTTTCCCCCCGACGTAGTGCCTCCGCGCGCCAGCAGCCAGTGACAGCCTTACGCCAGAAGTTATTGACATGGTCAAAGCACAAGCAAATGACGTAAATGGGTTGATAAAATTAACAATGCTATTTATGTATTAAAATTTATTTGATTTTTCTTAAAGAATCATTTATTAAACTATTTAAGTAATCTTCTTTTTCTTCTGTTGTTTTCAATTTCGAATACTTACTCCAGGGTACCTGAAAAATGGGAGTTGGTTAGCTGTGTTACAGATTTTTCAAAATTATTACGTATTTATAGTGTAGTATTATTATTTAATTATTATCTCCTTTATTTCAATGTAAACACATATAAATTATATTTTTAAATATTAGAGTATATAAAATGTATAAAAACATTTAAAAATATAAAAAATAGTAGCCCACCGGTATCGGGAACAGAGTCCAAGCTACCGGTGGTCAGGGCTCCAGAGAGAGGAACCTCCTGACAATGCGAACCGTGTCCAGAAGTACCGCTTTCTGAATCAAGCCCTTGATCCAGCTGCCCAACGAGAGCATCCTCAGGTGTTGGTAGAGGTTCTTGGCTATTAAGCCATTATATTATATCATTATATAATATCAGGCTTATTGGCAACAATAGTCCTCAGTGTTGATGGATCGATCCCAGTACAATGTGATATTTCCATTTTCGAGAACTGGGTCGGGCACATACCTGTAGTACGACACCTCCGATTCCACAAGGTTGTATTTCAGAGCAAGTTGCTGATGGATTATCCTAGCTACAAGGTTGTGTATAAGCAAGTACTCTCGGTTAGCTAGACGAGAACACCCGGATATAATATGCCTGATCGATTCCCCCGGCCGGGCGGTGGCATGCCCGACAGATGTCAACCGTGCCATCTTTCGCAATAAATCTCCGGTAATTGTTCGTCATCATAACTTCGTTCATAATTGCACAGACAAAACCTTCGGTTTCTCCAAAGAGGTCACCGAAATGCAGCCAGGCTACGGACGCTAGTAGATCTACATCGGGCCCATGTAGGACCCGGAAGAAGCGTCCGTGAAGCTCCTTACTCTGCCATACTTCCATGCGTTAATGAGTGTCAAGCACTACTGGCTTGCGCCAGTTTTCTTTACCCAAGAAGAGCGGGGTGAGGCCCTTGTCCACCGCGACTACATCTCGATGCATCCCCACGTCGGTTTCTAGGAAATATTCCCAGAGACTGCATATCTCGCGATTTTGGAGGTTCTTAGCGTTTGGACGACAAGTTTGGCGAGTGGCTGAGCGATCGAATGCGCTGCGCTGTGCTGCGTGTCGCGGGTTCGATTCCCGCACGGAACAAATATTTGTATTGCCTACAGGTAGTTGTTCCGGGTCTGGCTGTTTGTGTATGTGAGTTTAAATGTTTGCCGAAAGAGTACATCAAAACCGGCATGACCCAACCGGTGAAGGCGCGCACCTTGTTTCCACCTGATAAAAGACTTTTACATACTTTTTGCAGGCGGCCAAAGAAGCGCTCATTCAACGATTGCTTCATGTCAGTAACATTGATGCCCAACGCTTCCGACATACCCAAATACTTATAGGTTTCGGATGCGGAGAAGGCTCTAAGGTTTGTGGAATCCGAGAGTTGGGTTCCCACGGATTCCACAATCTCGCTTTACATGTATGATGGAATTTGATGTGGACAAATGTGCAGACATTTGTCCACACTAAATTCCATCCTGATGGCGCTACTGAAAATTTCAGTAATTTTCAGTAGCTCCATCAGTTCCAAATTGTTGAGGGTAAAGACTTTAATTAATTATTACAGCTATGATGGAAAGAAAATGGACTTGTGCAAGCCCAGACGGTAAGACCAAGAACGAGGTTGACTCCATAATAAGCTCACATAAATATGTAGTCACAGATGTCTTTGTTAATTGTTGTTTGATGGTAATGGTATCAGAACTCTGTAAAAGTTGATTATAAGCAAAACTATGAACATCAATTATTATTAGTTATAATGTGTTTACCAGAACTCCATGATAACCCAGTGCTTCAAGTTCTCTAACTTTACTTGTAAAGAAGCCAGTTGCATTGTCAGTATCATGTATTATTGCATTTCTGCCAGCTATCACCAATGCTATCCAGACATTATTATCAGGAGGCCTTCGTAGTAGTCCAAAGTTTTTGGTTGTAAATACATCTTTGACTGCTACTGGGGCTCCACTACCATCATTACAAATGACTATATCTGAAAAAAAAAATAAAGCAAAATATTAGTCATAGCCATTAGCATTTTTACAGGTAAGTTCTTAAATGTGATAAAATTTTTAAGTATTTCTTTGTGTACCTCCTCTTTGATGATGAGGTACAATGTGTTCACCAACAACATATTCATTACCGCCACGAGTTACTCTCAAAACTTTCATAATATCTAAGACCATCCTTTCAGTAACATTATAGTGTTTTTGAATGTTCTCATCTGGTATATAGTCCGTGTATCTTTTTGCTACAATTTGAATGTATTTTTGATGAAGAAGATTTACTTTAGCATCACTGCAAAAGATTTCTGCTATATTATTCAATATTAGAACTTCTCTCCCATAGTTATAACAATACTTCCCGTATGTCTGTTCTAAGAATTCTGTACTTAAAACTTCATTGATAAGATCTATAGGGCGGATGCCTAAAAGAGTTAAATAGGCTATGCAGCATGCAAATGATCTGCCGTGAGTGACAATCTCTGGTCTTCTTTCAGGCTTTCTTAATTCATCCATAACTTTGGAGAAGAAACATTCTTTTGTTCGAGGTATTAAATTAAATGTTCCATAAGTTAAAACTAATCTTTCAAGGTCTTTAACCCTAGTTTGGGTCATGGATTGGCTTACATTTTCAGCAATTCTATGTAAACACTCTTCATGTAAGTTTAATGTGGAAGTCCCAACTAGAGCTAAATGCACATTACACATGACTGATAGCCGAGGCACTTCATGCTGCAATGTTTCTAGTAGTCTGTATATTCTGTTGTCGAGGGTTGATTTTGTTGAATATCTAATTACTTTTAATAAAGCAGCCAAGGATACTTCATGAATGTTTTTTGAGTTATCAATCACTGTGTTAATCATTTTCAGTACTAAGTCCGTATCTCTGATAGGTGTTTTACTTTTGAAGAATCCCATACAAATAATGGCCAAATCGTCAACAGTGAACAGTGGATACTTGTTTTTTAACTCAATTTCTAAATTGTGCATATCAAATGGTGATTTTCTCCTTATTCCAATAAAAAACATTGTTTGTACAATTTGCCCCGGCGTTAGTTGCTTGGCTTTACTGGCTAATTTTTGCATGCTTTTAATAGAAAATTCACTATTTCTTGTTACATTTATCATATAGAAGAGTGCTACAAAAGAAAGTAATTCATCATGTGTCCAATTCCTTATTCTGTTTAAACACTCGTCATCCAAAGCTGCCCAGACTTCTATGTAGTTGCGAGTTCGAATTGACTCAGTTTCTGGCCACTTATTTAAGGCATAAAATACAGATTCCAATTCTTTATCTGTTGCCATTTTTAAACAGTCAGTAAGATGGTCTATGTATGTATCAAATATCTTATTAGAGATACACATGTTGTGTTCTGAACAATATAAAGCAAATTTAGGAAAAATCTCTAAAATTTCTGGATGAGACTTCTTTGACCAGTCCACTTGGAGTGCTTCTTTAAATTGTTCTTCACTTAAAGTATCTAACTGGACCTTGCAATTTAAGCTAATAGCATAGCCTTTGTCTTCCAGAATATTATACGCATATTTATTTTCATGTTCCATAAACATTCTAGCACTCAGGTATGAGTTACTATGAATGCTTCGGCTACATTTTAGCACACCATTTGCAAAATTAAATAACGCTACGTTATTCCGATATTTTGGATATGTCAAATTTCGCACAATTCTCACCAGAAAAGACATATTTGGAATACTTTCACTATTAAAACTGAATAAATTAAATATCTGTAACTGTGTTCATTGTTTTGATTTGAATTTGATCATTTTGACATTAGCACATTTTAGTTACTGTCATCGTTTCAGGTTATGTTTGGTATTTTTTAAGTCCAACGGGCAAAAAGCAAAGGCCAAATTATACAGCCTAGTCGATAAATTGACTCGGTGGGTATTAAACTTAGAGCATTTAACCTTAAATGCTCTAAGGTATTAAAATTAAATTATTATTATTATTTTTTTCCTGAACATTATTTTTAATGTTCAGGAAAAAAAGATAGAAAAGGTTTTAATACAAGGCTTGTGCCCCGATGTGATTTCCCATCGGTGAAAATAACTAAGGGTGGCCCGTTTTGTAGTGGTCCAAAATGGACCACCCTTAGTCAGACCACTTTTTTGAAGCCTCTCGTCAAGGGTTTTTCGGAATATCCCCATTAAGTTCACTGATTGGAGTCTGCCCACTACACCGTACCATACCATGGCCGTGCTATGAATGTATCAGGCACGGAAAGAAACGTGACACTGAGTACTATACCCACTAGAACCTAGGTACCAACAGCGTATCATATTCATGCAAAACGGTTTTAGTGGTCGTAGCATCCGCGTCATATCCGTACGGTTCCCGTTCTCTCAGTTATAGTGCACGACGACATATCAAGCTATACATTTCTAGTATAAGCTGACTTCTCATTGTACGAAAAGCCTTTAAAATGCGAGCTGTAAAGGCTTTTCAACTACCAGTTTTAGCTGCCGCTAAAACTGGATTTGTATAGCTTGATATGCCGTCGTGTTTTCGAGTGAGGCAGACGCATCAGGAAGAGCGAGTGAATATTTTTATTTAGAAAATTATTTTATATAGGTACCTATACTATGGCTATTAGAAAAAAAATTAACGGGTTTAGAACGGTCATCATATGCGTTTGTAACACATCATATACCGTTTCGCGGCCTGCGCGCACTGGTTTGGCAGCGTGGCGTGCGTGCCATGCACGGAAACGTATCAGCACCGACAAATTATTCTCGCCGACAATAAATAGTCAGTTGACGCTCCATGCATGCTACGCGACGGTGTTGGTCGGTGACGGAACTGTCTAGTGGGCATAGTCTTATAATTTTCATTACAAAGCATATTTCTGGCTGACATGTTTCTAGCACGGTCATGATATGATACGGTGTAGTGCACAGACTCCTTTAGGAGAAAACTTTGTTCTAAGAGAAAGATTTTGTTCGACAAAATTCGTTCCAGATTTTCAGTCCGTAAACATTAAATAAATGGAGTTTGGTATGACTTCCCAGTAATATTAAAACTCTTATGGACAGTTGGTTGGTGAGATGGAATGTCTGTAGTGTTGCCCCAGTGAGACCGATAATGATACATTTGCTCTAGTCCTCCAATGGCGGGAGGAGATGTGCAGTGCTGCGTAGCTGGCTGACTGTTACGTCGACCAGGAGACAAGAGCGTCTCTGCTTGTTAACCGGCAGTGCTCTGACAAGGTCGCTGACGAGGGTGGCTTGGTATGCGCGTCCGTGTGAATGCTGGCTGGCTGTGTTACTCGCTGCTCGAAAGCTTGAACAGGTCATAACGATGACGTTGTTCAAAGGCTGCGCTGGCGTTCTTACTCGAGGTCACCAGTTTAGACGTATGAGGAACAGGGTGAAGTTCCTTATCCTGTGTTGAAAAGAGAGGATCCCCTGACCAGACAGGTGTTGGGTCTGGTGGGCGTGGGCAATGGGCTACTGCCCGACGGTTGTTGTCGGGTTTCTATACATACCTATGTTAATTGCTCTAATAAAAAAATTGTTCATAAGTATGTTAAAAATCGAGCGGTATACATCGTTAAATTTTGATCGTTTTAATCCTTAAAGGGGTCGTTGTACTCATCATTATGAACAACTTTTACTACGGGCCCGTATTATTATTATATCCAAATAATTAGCTTGTTTATGTAAATAAAAAATGTTTAATATAAATATTATATAAAAAAATGTATACAAGTGTAATTCAATTTGAATAAGTAATAATGGTATTTAATGAGCTGTCTCCACACTGGACCCAATGTTCTGATTGCTCCCAGCAACCGAAATATCGCGGTTTTAAATAATAAAGATTGATCTCCTCAGAGCGCCCCAGCCCAGGCACTGGCACAGGTCGGACTTGGTCTTCCTTTTCTCTGGTAGATCCCAAATATAAATATTTGTCTGTCCACTTTAACCATTTCTCCTGCACAAAAATAATATAAAATAACACAGTAAATAGGTGTTTTTTTAGAAGCACGTCAGTTAAAAAGTAATTAAGTTTATTAACCTTCTCAGTATGTTTTATAAAACGTAATTCGATGCCTTCTGCTACGCGAGTTTCTAGTTTTCTAGTGTTTATTTGAGTTGACAGTGTGAAAGGCCATTTTTTATCTGAGCAATGTAGTTCTTTTATACTGCTACGCCAAAGACTCCAAAATATCTGAGAATGAGAACTAAAAATATTTTTCTCATGTCACGATGTCGTATGTCGAAACGAGAGCTAGGTATTAGAAATTGCTGATGCCGTGGCAGGTGAATCCTTACCTTCTTTTTTGGAATGTCTCTCAATTCAAAATACCTGACACCGTTGTTAACGAACGAGGCTTTAAGTGCTTGCTTTTGACTTCTTTTAAACACAGTCAACCTGATAGACTCCCATGGATACAATGAAAGTATTTCTATGACACTTGATTCCCGACATAGTGGAGTACCGTGGCTAGTCGTTCTATTTTTTCCAGTGATATCATGTTCGGAAGCAATTATAAAAGCTTTTGAGCTTAAACCTAAAATCATGTAACATAATTAAGTACCTTTACATTAAGAAAATAATAATTGGCTGTTGTTTGCACGTTAAACGTGTTGTTTACCAAGTACAAAAAAGTTTTCTTTACCAACTAAGGCACCTTGCTGTCAAGGATTTTGTCGTTCAAGAAACGTACAAAAGATTATAGGTCCCGTGTAAGTAAAAGAGACACATATATTAATAGTTTATCCTGACTGTTCACACCTGTTCACATGAGCACTCGTTTGTCACAGCGACAAGAGCAATCAAAGAGAGTACTTGCTTAGCGACGCTACCTTGGCGGGCAGGAGAGACTCACACTTGGTACATACGCATACCAGCGAGTAACCGCTCGTCACCGTCGCGCACTCGCTGCTCGCCAACTCGCTTCTCGTTAATCACAGGCGGTGGGACAGGTGTTTAAGACTGTAAAATAATATACTTAGTCGTAGAGCGAGTACTGTCTTCGTAGATACACGCTGACGGTGTAACCAGTCAGCGATCAACTATTAATAATGTATCTCCTTTACTTACACAGAACCTATAATCTTTTGTATCTTTCATGATCGAGAAATTTTTTGATAGTAGACAAGTGCCGAAGGCCTATCTACTTAGGAATGTAATAATGTCGCGATGGCAAAGATGGCCAGTAGCACTACAGCACTACCCTTTAATTTCCTAAATCGTGGGGCATTTCTATTCTAAGTTTTTATATAAGTGCCTTGTTGCGTACCGTACGTGAAGGTCATATCGTACAAAGATGTAAAGTAACGTACCAAGCTGCACCAAACGCAACGTTACTGTGCCATCTCTTGTGGTCTCGTTAAATGGACTTTCGACTAAAATTGTGTCATCAAATTCGTTATATTCACTAGAAAGTAATTTTTTGATCGTTCCAAACGGCATGGCGAATTTTATTATTAGCTGATATTCTGATAATATAGACCCAGTACTGCAATAAATAGAGTTTTGATTTATTTTGGACTCATTGTTCTGAGACGTGATGACAGCAAGCAATGCAATAGGTATTTTAACTGACAGCAGTGGCGATTAGTTACTATACTCTATGGTGGCGATACTGACGAAAACCAAAACCTTCCCCAAAAAGAAAAAAAATGTTGGTACTTACAATTGAGTTTGATGCATAGCCATAGATATAAGAAAGGTCCTCAAAATTAAATCAAAATCAAATCAAATCACTTTTATAACCGCGTACGATGGCCGTTATAAACGCGTTGCCACTCTTCCTGTTGAATTACTAAAAAGGCGATAACAGGGACCGCTCGGATTTAGCACTCGATCGGATGATACGGAGATGATATGCGGACGCTCCCGTCACTAAAATCGTTATGCACGGGTATGACACGCGGATGATAATGAGATGATATGCTGACGCTCCCGTCATTAAAGCCGATACATACGGCTTTGATACGTAATTGATACGCTCTAGTGGGCATAGTAGAGTTTATCGTGTTGCTTTCCGATCCTGACACGTTCCTATTACGGTCATAGTATGATACGTTGTAGCGGGTAGAGTCTTTTATAAGCCCAGCCAGGAGCCCTTAATTTATTGACGCATCCACAGGCAAGCTCGGTTAAGCAGACGACAACCTCATAGGTTGAACTTCGGGACATTAAAGTTGTCAAAAAATAAAAGGCCCGTTTTGACATTGACAGTTCTAGTAGTTAATAAAGACAAATTCGCCAAACACGTATTCGTTTGTATGAAACTGACAGGTGTCAAGAACGCATTCTCAAATGTCAAAACGGGCCTTTTATTTTTTGACAACTTTAATTCCAAAAAAAAAATTGTAACTCCGACCAACTTGGATGTGGTGTTAGCCGGCTGGAGTAGCAGAACCACTCGCTTCGCTCGCTCATATTGCGCGCGGTTGCTTAGAGAATCAATTAAATATTATATTAGGTAACTAAAATACGAGTTTTAAGAGTTTAATTGTTCAACAGTGCGATTCTGTAACCATCTCACCGTGAAAACTTAGGTGAAATGAGCGTGGAGTGAGCTGTCATTCCAACTAATGTTGGAGATTGACACCATTGACAGCTCACTCTAAGCTCACTTCGTTGACGACACGGTTCCTGCAGTGGCTGAGCCAAAGAGTATAATAATAATACTGAGCGATCGACTGCTGCGCTACGTGTCGCGGGTTCGATTCCCGCACGGAACAAATATTTGTATTTACAAGTAGTTGTTCCGGGTCTGGCCGTTTGTGTATGTGAAATAAAATGTTTGTAAACCCACACACGATATAGGAGTAATTCCTAGTGTGGGGGCAACGTTATTTTAAATTAAAAAAAAAACTTCACCTAACTTTTCACGGTGAGATTTTTACCGAATCGATCGGCAGATCTACGATCAGGCGTAGTTTGCAAAATAAGTTAATTTTATACCGCAGAGTAACGATGAGTTACAAAACTAGGTTTTAAGTAGTATTTTCTGTACCTAGGTCCTTTATCAAATCTGACTACCTATGCAGATCCTATAAATGTCCAAAAGACTACGCAGATTATATAAATGTCTCATTCTGCGTAGGTACCTAGTATCTACACCATTTTATTAGGTTACCAGATTTTTTTTTTGTTTTATAAACAAAACTAGTAGTAAATTACAATGAGCCTTAGGTGCTAGGTTTTTATAAATTCCCTGGATCCCACAGTAGGATTCCCTGTGTCGTGGGGTCTAGTCTCTTCCCAAGTAAGGCACACATTTGAAGTTATGTAAAAATAGAGTACAGTGTATAAAAAAATATTTATATAAAAAAAAAGATGATAAGAGGTTTAGGTGCTTTGACAGGGTGTGAGTGTGTGTATTACTGTGGTGTGTGTGTTACGTGTGGGGTGTATGTGGGGTGTGTGGGGATGTATGTGGTGAAAGGGCGCAGATATTATGTCTGTATGCGCAAAAGGGCTTCCGTTTGATCATAATTTTTGGGGTGCAGCCATTTTAATATTGCATTTTTACAGTTGGTGTACGTTTAAGGTGAGTATATTTCTATTATGAGAATAAAATTTAGAGTACAGATATGACCCAAGAAATGTAAAAGATCTACGTGTAAAAGAAGAATTTAGGTACTCTTGGCCGATCCCACTTTAACATTCTGGATGAATGGCGTGCCAAATCTTTAGCATGCCTATGGAAGCGTAGCAGTGTCAAAACAATAAACAGCTGGCTCACATGGAGGAGGCTACATTACAGGCTACATACAATTAATCAGGCTGAAGATTTTATGTGGGTGCATAACGCCCAAAGCCCAAATGTTGAGTATTCCTTTAAGACATAAGATACAAATAAAACAGGCAGCATACTATATCTATAAAAGAGACTACAACTTAAATAATATTCAGAAGCTTAAGGAATGTTTACAAAATGTGCCCTGGTCAGAAACTTATGCAGAATATGATATACTCAAACTCAAACAATTTATTTCAACTAAACCAATTACAGGCACTTTTGAATTGTCAAGGGTCGGTCAGTCAAAAAGATGAAGCTAGTTGCCCATTCCAAAGCGTAGTAGGTACCTATGGAGAAGAACGGGCAAGAAACTCCATGGACACTCTTTTTAATCACAATAATATAGTTACAAAGTATTGGTTACATCATTCATGTTAAAAATTATGCATGTGAGAACGATTACGGACGCTTTAACGTTCTGCACGTTAAAGCGTCCGTAATGAAAATATAAAAAAAAAACAATTCAAATATTAAGTTATATCAAAATAAACCATGGCAGCAAAGAGTTGACCAGTCCCTACTGACGGCGCCCGTTCACGAACATGACGCATAGATTAGAACCATTCAGCTCAACCATTTTGAAGGGAGCTAAATGATCCAACACATGCGCCACCATCAGCGAGACAATAGAGTGAGCATGACATACTTTGACAGGCCTGTTGGTCTAGTGGTTAGTGACCCTGACTGCTATGCCGGAGGTCGTGGGTTCGATTCCCACCCAGGACAAATGTTTGTGTAATGAGCACGATCATTTGTTCTGTGTCTGGGTGTAATTTATCTATAATATTTATGTATTTAGAAATATATAAGTATGTTTATCAGTTGTCTAGTACCCATAACACAAGCTCTGCTTAGCTTGGGACTAGATGGCGTTGTGTGATAGTTGTGGAATATTTATTATTTATTATTATTTATTATACTCTCAGCCGCCAAGGCACATTCAAGTCAATGAAAGACGTACCCAGTAAATGGTAGCTCTATAGTATGTACATAGTACTCACATGCAATTATACAATACTAGGAGATTGAATTTATATAATGCCAAAATAGTATTTTAAAATCTTCAGCAGCTCCAACAGTATGTAGGTAGGGTAGGCGTGTGTGAAGTATTTTCAAATACTAATCAATTTATATATGCGTTCTGTGGAGCAGGACCAGCATTTAGCCAAGCATTTTTGTCAGCGATGTAGTTGTGACGATATAGATGTAGCATTCAGTTCTTTTCACGAATTATTATGCCTTTTCTATAATTTATGCTTTCCAAAAATAAAGGTAAAAGTTAATACTATTAAAAAAAAAACAAATCTGGATAAGTAAAGGATTGATAGCGTAGAGCCCGTTTAGTTTTACAACTTCGTCTAATTTCTGTAAAGAAATAAAAGTAAATATATACAATATACAAAAATCTTACAGAAACGTATCTACATATCAAGAAAGGACGCAAATATTAAGTTAATTAACGAAAATGGAAATAAATGCAAAGGCGTATGGAAAGTAATTAGGGACGAAACCATAAACAATAACTTCAAGGACAATATTGAAACTATACAAATTGATAACACAGTAGTCACGGATCCTATTGAAAAAGCAACTGCCTTCAATGACCATTACATTAATATGGCGCATACTTCTAGTATGGATATAAAACAAGCCCTAAGAAAAATTCAGCAGCTCATTCGATGTTCCTGAAACCTGTGTCTGAAAATGAAGTTAGACCGGAGATAATTAAAAAAACTCAAATTCTGAAGGATACGATGAAATTAATACGAAAATTATAAAACCATGCACTGTTGAGCTAAGTTTAATTATAACACATTTAATTAATTTATCTTTCTCACTTGGTACTTTTCCTGAAGCATTAAAAGTATCAATTGTTAAACCAATTTTTAAAAAAAGGGGGAAAATCGATGTTAATAATTATCGCCCATTAACATTAATACCTATTTTGTGAAAGATATTTGAAAAGTGCGTGTACAAACGATTGTTCGAATTCTGTAATGAATTTAACATAATTAAGACGGCTTCCAAAAAACAAATCCACAATATAAGCTATCTTCACTCTTATAAAAAAGATATTGACGAATATTACTCAAAACCGTCTTACTACAGGTGTGTTCTTCCATTTATCTGTGTCTCATGACCTGTTACTTCAGAAACTGGAGGCAATTGGAATTAGAGGCATAGTGCTTCAGTGGATATCGACATACCTAAATAACAGACGACAGCGGGTCACCATTACAAAAGTGGACAGAAATAACGACATAATATCACACTCATCCGAACACAAGTTCAACAGAAATGGCGTTCCACAAGGAAGTGTGTTAGGTCCAATTTTATTCCTTTTATACATCAATTCTATAATTAATATAACCAACCATAAATGTATATTGTTTGCTGACGACATTTCTCTTATTGTAACAACTGATAAGAAAAATAACACGATTCACGATCATGAGACTGATATTAATAACACCATTGAAAGTCTAATTGAATATCTAAATATAAATATTTTATCAATAAATCTTAAAAAATCAGTTTATATACAATTTAATAAATCTAATAATGCTAAATACAATGTTAAAATGAATATACATAAAATTGATGAAGTGACGCAAACTAAATTTTTAGGCATAACTTTAGAAGTTTAGATCAAGACATACATTGGAAAGCATATGTTGATACCGTCTCCAAACGAATAAATAAGTTCGTATATGCACTAAAAAAAGTCAGAAATATAACAAACGTAAAAACGGCAATAACGTCCTACCATGCATACGTTTAATCGGTGCTCCGCTATGGCTTGATAATGTGTAATAATAACCTCAGGGTGGCGTTCTATCCCCTTTACTTTTCGCAGTTTTTATTAACTCAATCTCCGACGAACGAGCGCCTCTTGGAAATCTGTCCGAGGCTATTTTAACGGTTAATCGTTATCTGGCCCGTATATGCGACTGGAGCAAGAGATATGGACTTATGGTCAACCCCATAAAGACGCAGGTTGTAGTAGTGGGCAGTTCCTGGATGGTCTCTAGAATCCACTGGACGACCCTTCCCCAAGTTTCTTTTGACAACTCAGTGGTTCCCTTTAGTGATAAAGTTAAAAACTTAGGGATATTTATTGATAAGACCTTCTCTTGGACTGCCCAGCTACAGGAAGTTAGCCGCAAGCTATTTGCATCCGCCGCGTCTTTGAAGAGATCGCGTAATTTCTTACCGACTGCCACCAAGATTGCGCTTGCACAATCGCTTCTTCTATCCATCCTTGACTATGCCGATGCCAGCTATCTTGATCTTACCCAAGACCAACTAGATAAACTGGAGCGGCTTCAAAGTTTTTGTATAAGGCTCATATTCGGTTTGCGCAAATATAACCATGTTTCCGAATTTCGTGTGAAGCTCAAGTGGTTACAATTCGCCTTCGCCGGAATGCTCATATTCTTTCCCTTCTGTTTAATGTGCTCTTTTCCCCTTCCACCCCTCTCTATCTCAAGAAACGTTTTCAGTTTCTTTGCGACTCCCACACGAAATTGTTAAGGTCATCAGATAACTTGAAGCTAAAAATGCCAATGCATTCCACAACTTTCCTTGATAAATCCTTTACCGTCCAGGCCGCTCGTTTGTGGAATGCATTGCCAGTTGAAATAAAACGCGCGCAGTCGTTACATGTGTTCAAAAGACTTATAAAGGAGCACTACTTTTCGTTGTGATCTTGTTACTCCTAACTGCAATCATCTACAGTCTTCTTTTATTTTTCGTTTCTTGTATACGTGGTATTTATGTATTTATGTTACATCTATAATTTTGGATATGTATATATTTGTATATCTATTTTAGTGTATTGTATACATAATATTTGCACCAACGACAGTCCCATTTTGTGTCCAGGAGAATCACTGTCCATTCTAAGGTTGCCTGGAAGAGATCGCAGTAATGCGATAGGGCCGCTCGTTGTATATTCTGTAGTGTTTCATGTATTTGCTTATGCGATGTATTTTTGTGGTGTAAATAAAGTATATACATATAAATAAATAAATGTGGCGTAATACACAGATCAAAATACAGCATTTATTACACAAAAACATGCATTAGAGCAATAAACGGGCTTCGACCTGACATATCCTGTAGGCCAATATTTAAAAAGCTTGGCTTGTTGCCGCTACCGTCTCTTTACATTTATGAAACATGTCTGTTTGTGAGGAAGCACGAGGAATTGTTTAGTAATGCAGATGATTTATATCCTCGTAACCGACGAGACTAGCTAAATATAATAATACTTGTATATCTATCACTATGTGTGTATGTATATATAATAAGATACCAAGTAATCTCAAGACGTTAAACGAATGAATGAATGAATGAATTGCACCGATCCCAGCGTGGTTTGACCAGACTCGATTAATAGAATGAACCCCAAGATTCGCACTAGCTCCTATAGCCTCATGTTCATGGTGCTACAGCCACCATTGCATATCAAGAAGTAGACCGGGGGACGCGGTTTTTGTAGGGAAGACGTGCCCGTAGGAAAGGATAGGATTTAAGAGCCTACCGGATATGCATCCTAGAGTAAGCATTGGACTAATGGAGAGCTGGGTACTATTTGTCTATGGATGGGCATCTTTTAACGACGTCGCGGCCAAGTGCTTCAGGTCCAGCTTCACCTGTGAATCTTTTGGCGGGATTTCAACTGCTTTCTCGGCTCTTTTCTATGTCCTTGCTCTGCTGTGTTAAATGTTGGTGTTTTCAATGTCTTCGTCGTATGCTTTGCTACTGTCAGCGTTTTACTGCCAGTGTTTTTGTAAATCTCACTAGCAGGTTTCTTGATCGTATTCCGCCGCGTATCCCTCCAAAAATTGATTCCCTTGTCGAAGTATTTCATATCCTATTTTTAACCCCCGACGCAAAAACGACGGGGTGTTATAAGTTTTACGTGTCTGTGTGTGTGTGTGTGTGTACCTATGTCTGTCTGTGGCATCGTAACTCCCGAACGGATGAACCGATTTTAATTTTGTTTTTTTTGTTTGAAAGGTGAATTTGTCGGGAGTGTTCTTAACTATGTTTGATGAAACTCGGTCCAAGATGGCCGCCGCCACAAAATGGCGGATTACATATTTTTCACAACTCCCTTAAAAAAAATCCCTCAAATGAAAGGGCTTGACTAGTAGAATACTATACACTATGATAAATTTCAAATCCAAGATGGCCGCCACCACAAAATGGGGAATTACATTTTTTTTTCACAACTCCCTCTATATGGGTATCAAATGAAAGGGCTTGACTAGTAGAATACTATACACTATGACAAATTTCAAATCCAAGATGGCCACTGGTAGTGGCCATCTTCAAAATGGCGAATTACAAAAAACCTGATTAAATACCAAATTACCTGAATCTTAAAACGCAAAAAAATAAAAGAAATTAATTAACAAGGAGTCCCTACAAAAAGCATGAAATAAAAAATTAAATTAAAAATTTAAAAAACCTCGACAACGTGAAACCCTATAAAAAGAAAAAAATAACCTTGAAATTATGACCCTACGTAAGTACCTACGTATGAAATTTTTTGATTAAATATTGTCTTGTCGGGGGTTTTTAAAATTTTTAATTTAATTTTTTTAAGCTGGCGTTTCTGTGAGGTCGGTAGTGTATGTAGCAGGTGCAGTTCGCGGCGACTATGAACACGTGCGAGCCTGCAGATCCTGTGTGTGTTGATGCGTTTGGTTACTGTTTTTGCGCCTAAGATTTCATGCATTTGCTTTTGTCTTGATTTATTCCTAGCGTGGCTAATTAAGTCTCTCATGATAGTTCGCTCATATAGCGAGTACATAAATTCTTTTACCTGCAAGCCGTTCTTCATCTAAGACCCTTTTAAGCGTAAATATGTGGTCGTCTGTTGATCTATTATTTAAAAAGGTAGCTTGATAGTTGCCCAACTCCGTTATTCATTCGCATCTTTAGGGTTGTTGTTTTAGGTACCTGCTCCAGCTACATGTCGGGCGTTTCGTTCTGTGACCAGGCTTTGTCCCTGTAGGTATTTGGTGACGCACGTGACGGTTTCCTGTAATAAATGGGGTATCGCTTTGTAAAGCTCAATTACCACTTGGTTAGTTCCTGGAGTTTTTGTTGTTCATAGGATGTTAATGAGCTAGCCAATTGGGGTTGTTTGTTTGAGACTGGGGTTTTATGGATTGTCCTTTCTCTTCACGTGTTTTGTACTGGTTAACAAAAGGTTTATTAGGTTGTGGTGTTTTGACGTTGGTTGTTTCGGTCTTGCATTCGAACTATCGGGTTGCTGTTGTAATGTTCTTCGTCGCTCATGACCCAGCCATCATAATGCCGGTGCTTGTAGAGGATGAGTATTTTGCCGGGTATTTGTGTGCACATACACATTTAGACAGAACTCGGACGCGGCGACTAAGATATCCTCTCCTACCCAGAACGTCATGTTCAACTATGTAGTTATGTATTTTGCCATCCTTTGTTCCTGGAAGAGATTGCTGTTAGGGAGAAATTCTTGGAAGTGCTAGGCGAATTCTGTCGTCATCTCGATGCTCCAAAAACATATGAAGCGAGGTTTTTACGGACGGACGCGTGGTCGAAAGTTAAACCCATATTTATTTGGTGGGCTATCGGTTCGCCTCGAAAAAAGAGTGTTTGTGTGTGTTGTTTTTATGGTGTTACAAGAGCTTCTCGGCACATGTGCTTGGAACTGGGATGGGTTTTGGAACCAATATGAAATTTTTATTAGCTTCACTCTTTGTTTATCTTTAGGAATACTTCGTGTAATGCAAACTTAAGAGGTCGGGGTAGTTTTTTGTTGCACTGAGAGGTTTTTTTTTTGTTGCAGCGGGCGTGAGTATAGAAACTTGACTTACAAGCTAGAAAAAAAGATAACTTGTTCAAGGCAGCTTTGGTAATTTAGAACAATGTTACAATAAGAAAAGCGTGGAGTACGAAATCTAGAACGATACCGTATTTTGTGCTAGAATAATAGAGTATATTAGTTTATGCCGCCCTACCAAACATAATATGAAAACATTGTCCTAAAGCTCAGCTATACCTTAAAATGATGTTAATTTGATAATTCGCGCGTGGCTTCAAAAGTTGAAACGAACTGAAACCCAGCCGGATACAGCTTCCAATGGAGATCCCTGAAATAAACGGAAAGATCTCACCAGATTGGCCCACAAAGAGCCCTCAGAGTCACTCGACGTCACCAGGATCCTCGGCCGGAAAGCCCAGGCCTCTGGCTGTAGATCAGGAACGCACGTATGTCACCTTTCCACCGTTTTAAGGTGTTTTAATTTGCACCCACGAAAAATACACGCAAAACACCATTCAAATTTCAAATACGAGGTTCACACTCAAATTCAACCACTTGTTTCGCACGTGGGAACGCGATGGGACACGTCTGTTCTCTTCGACGGTCAGTATTCGAATCTCAAGTAATCAAGACGTTAAACATGAGATTATTCAAAAATAAATTGCATGAATGGTTGTGTAGTCATAGATTTTATAGTGTGAAAGACTTCTTTAATGTTAAAATAATATGGTTGTGAAAATTTGTACGCTTATAACTGTTAATCAAAAACATGTATGTTCTTGTTATTTTGTGTTTTACCATCTTTTTATACCGTGTTTTTAAGCAAATTAATATTATTCTATTCTATTCTAACGATGTACATAGAATCAGTACCTACCTAGAGTAGAGTAGGTAGGTTACGTATTTTAGAAAGCCCGTAGAAAAAAAAAAGTAGTAAAATCATATATTTTTTTACGGGCTTTCTATAATACGTATATTTTATAACTCTTAGCTCAAAAATAAGTACCTAACTTTACCAACTCTTAAGCCACAGCTAGAAGTTTATGATTGTGAGATAGGGGATCTTTTTGGGCGGAAATCCTCATACACCAGGTCTTGTCCTCTAAGTATCTAGGAAAAAACGTCGATCTATATCAATCCCACGGTGTTTTTCCCGATACTATGAATCAAAAGTAAAAAATCAATATCTGTCATAGGTATTAACATTTATACCTAAGATAGGTAATAAAGAGATCGATTTTTTTCTTCTTCATGCAATCGGTCTGTAACCAGGTCAAGTTCACTCTGCAATTCTACGGGAATAGTAAACAATACAAACATTTAAAATTTAAACCAGCATTTATTATGACTTAGGCATTCCACAGATATACAATATAATAAACCCATAATAATTACACATGGTTTCGGGACTATAACAACATTAACTACATATCGACACATTTTTTTAACACCTATGATACAATAACACACAATATCGTATTTTCATAGTCCATACATTTTAGACGTGGCTCTACCTACATTACAACCTAAAGTTTTTCCAATTCATAAATTAAATACGTAACTAACTTTGGTCGACTATTTAAATTCTAACCAAAATGTTTTATTTTCACTAGACGTCTAATTTTAAAATCATAATATATTAAATGATATTAAAAATTCGCTTGTTTCTTCATCGGCTGGCGTCCGCCTGAAAACAGAAAAAGAAGTGTCAAAAATAATAACAATTTAAACAGGTGCATTCAGTGAGTACAGAACAAGACGAGAAAAGTGTAAAAGATCGTAAACAACCATCACCTAAATAAATTGTTAGTGAAAACCACGCGTGTTCATTCATCTAAAACTACAATAACAAAATTTGTATTATAGTGCACTCTGAATTAACTGATTTCTATTTATTTAAATTAATTAAACAGTCTCACTGTCTGATCTCAAACTTCACTTAAGACTTAATTTTTGGAGACTTTAACGGAGACTTTGGGTATCGTTATACAGGGTGGTAACGGTAAAAGGTAATGTCCATATCTAGCGTGAAAAATTTTATCAACAGAAGAATCACTGTCTTCGTTATTGTAAAAATTTCTATTGATATTTCCACGATCCTGAAATAAACATTCATAACGATGATTTTAGTATGAGGATAAAGAAGATAATATTGATAGAGATTTTCAGTCTAAACAAAGAAATGTTACAGTACGTATTGGTTAACGTATTTTCAAAAATAAACTTAGGTTACATTTCAAATGTAGAAATAAATAAATAATAATGTAGGTAAGGTAACCCCAAACTTTATCTCAGCCGCGAAAATACAGTGTCAAAAACATTCCCGTGTGAATATTTAAGTATTTTTGTTATCAGTTATCAAAACATAGTCGTGTATGTTACACATTACAAAAACAACCGCAAAAGCTGCACTGTTCCTGTTTACACAAGCATCTGTGATAAAGAGTCCATTACATACTTCCCTTGAAGAGAAATCTATCCATTGGAATACATTTTGACGCTATTGGTTGGGACAGATTAGCCCAACCTCGTTTTTGTAATTAAAATTAATACAAAGATAATTCATAGAAATTATGCTAGTATTAATTGCGAAGCTATAATTTAAAATATATACTCGTATTTTGATTTATTAGCGGATGTAGTACATGTTATAAGTATATAATTAATATTGCATCATCAACCAATATTTTGGGAAAGTATTTGCATTTAAATGAACATAATTATATTGTATTATAGAATCGAAATACATGAAATTTACATAACGTTTACTTTCAATTTTATGATCATTCTAGATAAACATGACAAGATAATCTTAATGATATAACAGTAGGTAAGTACTTACCAGAGCTTCAGTCTTCTTACGTAAATTCGATCTAGACAGTGTAAGAGCCAGTTCTGATTGTAGCCTATTGGATATAGAGACTTCCTCATCTGCATCACGAAGACCATCGGTCTTGTCTCCATTTAGGAAGTCGAGCTTCGTTGGTTCCCGCCTGCTTCCAGCTCCATATGCATATTCACCAATCGTTACTGACACTGGACGAGAGTGCTTCTTCATCGTCGCTGTGCCGTTCGGAGCCTTCACAAAATAATTTGACGGTGGCTTTGGCAGTACATTCGAAGGATTCTTTAACTTATAAGATTCTAGTGACTCCATGTCAGCCTTTTCGTCTTTTATATTTTTAATTTGTAGGGGAGGTTCAGATTTCTTAATGTAATCTGGGGTAGGAGTTCTTGTCAGAGTTCCATTTTTCCTAAAGTTTGGATTTGTTAGAAGTTCAGCCGTAATTGTTTTCGGAATGGGTTTTTGACTCTCTATGACTTTATGGTTTCCATTCTGATGACCATTTGTAGCAGGCACCTGATGACCATTTGTAGCCGGTGTTTGATGACCATTTGTAGCTGGCTTTTGTTGACCATTTGTAGCTGGCGTTTCTTGACCATTTGCAGCCGGCATCTGAAAAGTACACGGGAATATTTTTACAGTCATTTTACAGGTAGGTCGTGAGAGGAACTGACATAACGCATTCGCTAAGATTTTAATCTTTCAATTAAAGTATCTGAGAATCTATTTAGGATCTTTTCACTAGTCTGTGTAACCCTACTTAATTAGAAAAACAAACACATGTTTTCTTTACGTAGTAGGTGCAATAAAAGCGGTCTAAGTAACTTCTTCTAGTCATCTCATACGCCCGCAAACAATATGTACCTACGTAAAAATTATAGATCATATCCATAGATATAAATTGTGTACTACCTCAACCTCAAATTACCTTGAATACAACTGGTTTAGATAGAAAAAAAACACATGCATTACAATGACAAACAATTCATAAATAATCAGAGATATAAATCGATGTAAATAATAAATATAAATAATCTGTAGGTACTTTTGGCAGGGTTTGGCACTCACTCTACATTTTGCCACATGTTTTTGATATAAGAAAAAGAAACAGCAAGAGACTCTTTGCTAAGATATCAATCAGGGCAAAGTATCAATCCTGTGGGTATATACAGATTGACTATTTAACACAACATCATGGAGGTGGTGCACACGGGTGCACCTATATGTATAGTACACCCAAATTTCTCCAGTTATGTTTAAATCCCATGTAATAGGGTCAGAAATATAATATAAATGTTTTTATGAACATTAGATATTACTCACAGGTGGTGGGGGAGGGGGATTGTCCGTGGCTTCCCTCTTCAGTGGGGCATGGTTGATATTATTGTTGTTGGTTACTTCTGCAGGTTGCTCTGCCTTCCTCAGGGGCAATGTCTGTTGACGGTCCTGTGGGCAAAGTTGCTCGCTGTTAGGTTTTTTTCTATTAATCGCTGTTAGATTGTTCTTCTTAATGTAATTTTGGATCATCGGAACAATCTAACGGTAGGTTAATTTCGTTTACAGGATTACACGAAATACCTAATATTGCTGTATGTTCTAGCAACAGTCAACGTCAGCATATTATGTTACTGACAGATAGGAAGTAAATTATTAACAACAGTATCGTCAACGCGATTAGGTAAATAATCTTAACAACATAAACGTCAAGTTATACAACCAAGCTTAGATATGAAAGTGCATATTCGAAGTGTACAGTTTATTTCGATTTCAGAGTAAAACAATATGAAATTTCAATGTAGGTGTTTTAAAACTATGCAGCCGCAAATTAGCCTACAACCAATATTAGTTATAGTCCCTACCTACCTACCTATATTGAAACGAATGAATTCCTTGCGCGCCAATACATAAGTAATACCTACCTGCTTAACTTTACATTAACAATTTTCGCGAAATAGGAAAATACAGCAAATAACTAATCTAATCGACATTGACATTGACCTTTGACCAAACACAACATTAGCCAAAGGAAGTCGGTAATGTTGAAGTGGAGGCTAACAGAAAAAATAATACCGACGATGAACGTGAACAAAAACGAAGGCTATGTTTTAGGCAAATACATTACACTCGCATTACACCAGTACACGATAAGCTCTATACATAACATGCACATATATCTACATACATAGTCGCCAACAGCCTACCTACGTGTTATATAAACATAGTTTGTACATGCGCTCGCGCAGGTTCCACGGTTTTAATTGTCTTTCCATGATTAGGTTCATTAGAGGAATTCTTAAGATACATTTTGAGCGACATCCTTAATTATATTCGCTGGTTATATTGTGTTTATCTAAACATAAAATTGTTATGCCTAAAGTAACCTCAACTGTGGAAGAGGTAATAAAGGAATCCGAAAAAGCGAAATTTTGCTTTGGTTTTCCGAATTGTTTTCTTTTGATTCTTCTTTATAGAACAATTATTTCTATTGTTTATTGTCGTCTACATGAGCCAAACGTCATCTGGCTTAACCCCAAGTGCTGATGCCAAAGATACGTAATATTAATCACCACTAAATCAAAATCACGCGAACGATAACGTGTTGAGCCTAGCGTGAAGGTTGTTAGTCCATCGACACAATAATATTAGTTTAATTTAATGTAAATAATGAATCGTGCAGTCGGCACTCCCTTAATCACACATATCACTTTAGTATTTTAGATAAGGTTTCAGCCATGTATCGTCTTATATTTTTTGGGAAATTTGTTGTGCAAGTCACCTAAGTGCCTATTACATTTCCTATTTGGCCCAGATATCGATACTATCCAACAATCATAAGAAATGATAAAACTTGTTAGCTAGAGGCTGCTGTCACCCCGGAGGACAGGGCTAGAGGGGACTATTGGGAATAATTCGGAAAATGTAGTTCTGATTTTCCGCTTGAGAAATTTCGAGTCGCAGGGATTTGAGCTGTGTCCGGCACAGATTGACCGCTTGTCCCCTTTAATATCGCTCTCGGCTAACTTAACATAATGATAGAGCCGCGAAAAGTGGGTCTTGGTACTCGTGAGCTGTTCCATTTAAGCAATAAGTTAATCTGATAAATTAGTAACGGTTTTCCTTAATGTTGAGGAAAGTTTCCTCAAAATTAAGGAAAATACTAAATTCGTAGGGGGGGTTGTGTTGTGCTTTTATGTTATAATTGAAAGTAATAATTTAATCACTCGCATCCTAGGTTACCAACTTCATGTGCCCAGGTAAATCCATGTACGAACTAAGAAATCACAATCAAATTTTGCTTTCGTTGAAAGCAGTTCAGTAGATGAAGCGTCAAGAAGTGAACCAACAACAAGACTGTCGTATAAGTAATATGGATTTCCGAGTGCCCTATACAATCATAGCTCGAGTAATAGATACATAATGATGTAGGTATGACATATGAATACAATACTTAATGACATGCATATTACTTGCGTCTCAACTTGTGAAGGAAAACATGCATCCTCTTATGGCCTTGTTTGATTTCCAAACTAGCACTTAAATGCAGATTGTATACAATAACTCATCATGCACAGCAGCACATTATAATAATAAGAATATTATCTACAGATTTAGACGTTATTGCAGTTATTTGGATAATCTAAATCTAAACTAATAATATTATAAAGAGGTAAAATTTTATTTGTTTGTATGTAGGGGGTAATCTCCAGAACTACCAGTCGGATTAAACAAAATCTTTTTGCATTTGATAGCCCAATCCTTGAGGAAGGTTATAGGCTATTTAAAATCAGCGTACAACCCTTAGAAGACGATCAAAAGGAAAAAAGTCAGAAGGAACGCTAAGCGAAAACTAAGTAGTAGCACTCGCGAGAAACATCACGCGAACGAAGTCGCGGGCAGAAGCTAGTATATAATATACATATAAGTTATCACTAAATTTTACAAGATACTAGTTAGGTAGGGGTATATATGTCCCCATACATCATGCACAATTTAATATTTGATATTAAATCAGTCGGTTATATTGCATTAAAGCCTCATCCACGCACCCACTATGAGGTCATTCACGATAAGTGTGTGGATAATTGCCTACAATGTTATGGAAATATTTACTAATGTATAGGTATGCGCATATTGTTTTAACTCGATTCATGTTAGTTTTTTGAGTGCATCCTTTATAATCCATAATTAGCTCTCAGTTTGAGCTTCAGACTAATCGGTAATTCCAAGAAATCCAATTGATTTTCCTTAGTTAGTTCGCAAGAATCGTTTTAGTTCGAAGTAAAAAACATGAGTGAGTACTGTTGCCCCGTCATTGGTGAGAGATTTTAGATAGTTAGGCCCCAAAAAAATCCTCAACAGCATAAAAGTTTGCTCTGTCATAAAAATAACAGCACAAAAGTTTGCTCTGTCATAAAAATAACAGCACAAAAGTTTGCTCTGTCATAAAAATAACAGCACAAAAGTTTGCTCTGTCATAAAAATATTTTATGTTGCTATATACTAGACAGTATGTGGATGAAATTAGGGGAAGAGATAATAGCATTTTGTGTAGCTGTAGATAATATCATCAGTAATCAAAATGTTGTGATATCGGCCAGCAATCAGTCAACTCGGAGAGATAACTCCTAAAAACATGATTGCTATAGGTATTCGTCACTACAGATAAATATACCTATGTTTTGTTCTGAGCACTTTTTTTTTGAGTTTGTTGTTATTTTCGACAAGCATGACGTCAGCGTTGCTACGGAAAAATGAGAAGATGAACAATAACACGGGACAATAATAAATTACGCGCACCTCGCAGCCATAATATCAATATTTTTCTAATATGTTGTTTTGCCATGAACAAACAACAATAGGTATTTTAATCCGAATATGGGTTTAAACTGCCAAAGGTTCTATGTTCCATCACGTTAACCAAGCTTCAAGTAACTTTGTAGGTAGGTAAGTACATACTTATTTTGTTTCGCTCCAATAATAACAAGAACATTTTATCGATAGATACTCAACTTACTTCATAGCACTGTATAACGACCAAGGGTTTCGATTTCCGAATGTTCTTCATCTTTCCAGTAATAGTTTCCAACAACACAGTTTTTACACAAGTCACCACATCACTTGGTTCAAATGATCAACACAGGAATTCATTTTACCAAAATTAAAAATAGTATTTGAACGTAGCGTGAAAATCACGAAAATAATGGTTTAAGAGCACGTCAAGGTCGCATATATTTTCTCCGTAGCGTGTAAAATCGCAGGAAAATTAATGGCGAGTTGCGGTGGAGAGACGTGCGGTGTGCGGCCGCCGGAGTGCAGTGAGACTGTGCGGCCGAGCGGCAATCACGAGCGGCGATGGCGTGTGCCCTCGCCGATCGCTTACTCACTGCCGTTATCAGTACAAAGCAGAATCTAGCGAAACACCGGTCGCGCTGCGCCGGACGCTGTGCCTACGACCGTGCACCTCAATCCATAAAAACTCCGTATCAGACGGCAACAACGCGAGGCTATTTGTCTAGTTCATACTAAGTAAGTGCAACAACAATTTTGCCTCGTTCTTAGAAACGATGATTAGACCAAATCAGCGATGTAAACGATGTCTTTAAAGCCGTGACTAATTTGAATATTTAGTTGTAATTAAAATTTTGTTTTGTTACGTAGTCCTTGCCTTGCCAAGTGATACTCTCAACGATTATGGATGACCGTTAGCTATTATTGATTTCATTTCAACTGTTATATCCATGTCCATCGCGTGCAAATTAATGACTATTTGCCTGACAATAGACCTTTTATAAGAAAGTGTATAAAAATAACGTTGATTTTCATCACAGCTGCACCTAACTATTGTCCGTGTAATTAGATAAGCACGAAATATCTCCAGATCACCCGAGTCTTACAACAAAAGCTATTGTCGTGGTATCAAGATCGAAACGTAACGTGACTGAAACTAACTCCAAGCTATCCGAGCTGCTATAAACCATCTCTTAGGAATATTTATTACTTAATTAAATAACGGTAACAAGTAGGTAAAGACCAAGGCGCTCTTAAAAGTAATACCTACTTCAGACAGTCGGTCCCATCGGCGATCCATGAGGGTAAAAAAGTAATACCTACTTCAGACAGTCGGTCCCATCGGCGTTCCATGAGGGTAAAAAAGTAATACCTACTTCAGACAGTCGGTCCCATCGGCGTTCCATGAGGGTAAAATCTTATAAATACGAGTAGTTCTCTGGAGTTGGAAAGACGTAATCTTTAAATAAAAAAGATGTAATGAACTCTCAAGAGGACAAGTCTACAGTTGCATCTTAGCAGGCTGCTGCGCTGAATTTAGTCTACAGGGTGGCAGGGAGATCGACGCATATTCATATTATTATAGTAATTGCTGTTACATTTTCACCGCGTAGGTATTGTGAAACAGCTTTGATAACCGGCAAAAAATGTCTACGCTACGTCTAAAACCATAAATATATTGAATTTGTGGTTACAGCTTGCGCGTCGATGTCCCTGTTACCCTGTATAGGAATGTCTTCAAAATCAACGACGTGTTGGTTACGGTGCTTGGATGCCATAGGTACTACTTTTGTTTGTGAATAAGTGAGTATAGGATAATTTACCCCTTTCGTAGACCTGAAAAATCTCTTAGTTTTGGTCAGAAGCGTTATTTACAAATTCTAAGGACTTATCTTGATTAGATTTTTTAAATTTTATGACAGTTCTTGATGCGAGAAGCACGGAACCTGTCGATGGGGCAGTGCTTGGGGAGGTCTAAGTCCAGCAGTGGACGTCTTTCGGCTGAAATGATGATGATGATAAAAGTTATTTTACTGTAATTTATTTTAAGTTCAGCCTAAGTAAATAAGTCAAAGCGTCTAAAAGCGCGTTGGGTTGGTGATATCGTCAAAGTCGCGGGAAACACCTAGATGAGGGGACGCACGGAACCGGAAAGTACCTATGGCAGAAAAAAAAGGGGATTCGGGCTGAAATAATAATGATGATGAAGTAAGTAAATAAGGTTGCTCAATTTTTAGATCATTTTACCTAATTACTGTTATTATAGTGTAGATATGTAAATCGTGATATGATGCCTAATTGTTGTTATCGTGTGCATTTTACAAAAGTAACGCTCCAATAACTGTTTGAAGTTTATGTAATCATGTAGTAATAAATGATTCGTGTCGAAGTGACCCAATTAATTTCGTAAGGCAATTGTCTCGAAACTTAATATTACATAATCTAGATAACTTTACAAAGAACAAGTTGCGCGGGTCACTTAGTGAGAAAACTTTTAAGATAACAGAGCAGAGTATGCCTTAATTAGAGACCAGAAATGGATTTGCTTCTCATTTATCTAATTAAAAATTACTTTGGTTCAGCAACTTTTTGGGAGTTTCTATGTCTTCGATAAAAGTATGTACGTAAGGGCTGCGTAGGCACTGCGTAGCGGTTGCGTAGCGGTTGCGTCGCGATTGCGTAGCTGTCTTCATAGACGTCGTGTAAACGCCGCGCAAATGCTAGCTATTATTGATTCGATATACAATCATAAGAAAAATAGATTTCTCCGAGGATACACTACTTAGTTACGTAAACGAAAAGTGATGAATAACACTTTATTTTATTTTGTTTTCATACTGATAGCGTATGCGCGGCGTTTATGGAAAGCTTGAATGACGCATCAGTTCGAAAGGGTAAGCCGCTTCTAATCCCAGTGGAAAAATGTCAATTACAAAATAATAATCGATATTACCTATGCATGATACCAGTCACGCAAGAATAAAGTGCATTTGAAAAGCCATCACTATACAATAAATATTATCATAAAACCAACACACGTCTCATCAAAACGTATAGCCCTATTTACATGTGAATGTCAACCATACTCACATGCGTAGGATCGTGGACGTTAAAACTTACTTATCCTCAACTATCGAAAAGAGAATAAAATAACACCAACTCGTTGAGGATAGTCTCCACAGACGGGTTTATAATCTACAGCATTTATATCTTCCTTCAATTAACTGCTTTATTGGCTGTCGGGTCGATATTAGATTCTAGTTATGGAGCTATGGTCCACCCGGTTTCTACGACAACCTGTTGGATTTTATGGTACAGACACACATAGAAAACTCATCATTATATTCTATTTCTATCGACGTTTACAATAAATACTGGAAGTGGGTTTCTAGAAAATGATATGGTCTGTGCTAACGGGATTTGATCAAATAACATAGCCATCTCAAAATTTAGACAGTCATCTTGCACATGATTGCCAATTAAAATCACAATATGTACCTATCACAATATAATATGACGGAACGTGACAGAATTTAATGTTATGATTTTTATGAATAGGTGTAGGTACAACCTACTGTTATGATAATAATAGAAATAGATAGAAACTTTTTCTAAAATTATCAGCAGCTCGACTCATAACAATAAATATATCATTGCAATATGCGAATGTGGAAGGTATTTTAGGTATTCACTACATTGGACTTTGTATGATTACACTTCTGTGGTTTTAGATATTTCCATTTCCTATACTTAAGGAAATCATGTGTTTTGGAGTATAAGTTATAAGTAGGGTGTGATTTGGAATGGGGGATTTCGTCCTAATGATTCAAATGATAGGTACCTGTTATGACGACATTAGGTAACCGATTTTTTCTTTGCCTTTTATGGCACAATAACGAAGATTATTATGCCACATAAAAAGTGTGGCAAATGTACCAAGTAAACAATATTATTTGTCTAGAACCACACTTATCAAAATATGTATTACGCCTTGTTTCACCGAAACGATTTGCCAATTATGTTTAGCCCTTCATATGAACGTGGATCCACACGAGACACAATGGATTTTTAATTGTTTCTGTAATTATGGCATTCAACCAGTTAAGTCCCATGGAATAGGGGGCGAGTCTTAAAACAATCTGAATATTACTAAAGATTTTGGCGTGGCGCTGTTAAATGTGCAAGTACAAAATATGCTCGTACCTATACCTAACTACCTACCAAACCTTTATCAAAGATAAACAAGGGCACATTGATAAGTATAATTTCAAAAGAATATAAGATGATGTGACAGATAGTGCATATTTTAATCAGGGAAATAATTGACTTAATTAATACACCCGATGATATTAATCATAACAACAGAAAACCCGGCGAGAATGTACAAAATTCTTTGAATTGGTAAACTGATTATTATATTCTTAATTAACGATGCTTTCGTCATAATTGCTAGTGTCCGATAAGCAAATGGCTTCATAGGTTCCGCTTTAATAATTAGATACAACACTTACAGGACAAAAAAAATGTACTTACCAATGATTCTTCCTCGTTGTTTTGTGTGTCTGGACTTTTTTCATTGTTGTCTATAAATGAAAACATTTTCCTATGAACTTTTTTGAACTCGTCCATCAAGGCGTCGTGCTGTTTCTTCTTGACATCTGTTGGTTTTGGTGGAGGCGGCTTTTTAGGTGGTGGTGGCGGTATGTTTGGCTCTGGGTTAGGTTTCTTCTTATTCTGCTGATATGAATGGTTAATTAGTGACTACTCCAACGTAGGTACCGTTCTCTATCTATCTAAGTACCATTTACACCCTTTTTATTTCCTTTGGTTCTGCGGAATATTTGTTTAAGAGGAAATGCGGGTGACGTTTGTGCTTAGTCCATATCTACGGCGTTAAAAACCAGAATCGAACGTTTTTCAAGGGCATGCAGGTAATTGATGTACCAATTCTAATAAAACTGTCATCATCTATTAAAGCTAGCCTATACATTAGTGGCGTAAATGTTTAGATGTTACGTGAAACATATTTACAAAAATTCTAATCCAAATATTTTTTTATTAGAATTTTTGTAAATTTAAAAGTGTAAATAGATAATCCCATAATGCGCACATTCTGAATTTTATCATTATCATCGTACGTGGCGTACTTACCAACTTACGCCGCTGTATTTCCTCGGCGATTGCACCTGATAACGTTGCTGAACTTGACAAACTTGCAGAATCCGAATTGAAATCGTTTTTCAAAGGCGGTGCTGGATAGTTACATGCATTTTTCCCACACGTCGTTGTACTAGTATGATGAACTTCTACTACTATCGTTTTTTTATCGTTGTCTCGATTCGTATGATTAGCTGTAAACGCATTTTTCCTAGGCGACTGATTATTATCGTAACTACACTGTATCATAGCACCATCTTCAGTCAAATTTATTATGGTTCTATTCGATGGACTCGTGATATAGTCCTTCTTATTTTTGCATCGTAAATTACTTTTATTTTCATATGAGTGAGGATTGTTTGGTATACTAGGGCAGTCATAGTCGGGTTCGATGTCAGAAGGTGCATCAAAATTATGGATATCATTGTTTTTCCATTCGAAATCTAAACTATCCCATGTTCTTCTCTTCAGCCTGTTCATCGTTAATCTGTAACAAATTATTCGAGTAAGAATCACTTCATAAAATGTTATTATTGACACACAATATAGCTCAAACACTGCGAATACCATGACGTCACAAAAAGTCTAATACTTGTTTTAAGTTCTGACCTATCAGCGCGGTCTGCAGCCTCCTCAGCGACGCTGGCGAGGCGCCGGCGCAGTGCGGCGGGCGGTGCCAGCGGCACGTGGGGCGCGAGGGGTGCGGGGCTGCGCTCGCCGGCGGCCGATGATGCTGAACTGTTGTACCCTGAGCTCTCCGGAGACACCAGGTCCGTGCCCGCACCCTCCCGAATCACCAGCTCCAAACGTCCTATCGCTTTCATTGCTGATATTGCCTGTTGACAACATGAAGGTTTTTGAGTTAGTAGGGGTTGCTTTACGTAAATAGACGACCTCTATCGAAAGAATAATACATACTTATGTAAAATTGTGTAAAAAGTCAGCAAACTGAGAATATTCTACACGCGCGTTTGAGTACGTTGTAAGTATTGCTAAATATTGCGGAAATTGTATATCGAGCTATGAAAAATTACCCTCACCAAGCTCATGAGCTGCTTAATGAAATTAGTTGTGCCTTTTTAGGAATAATTAATTTTGTGCATATTGAAAGAAAACAAATTACTTGATAACGTAATACGTAACGTAATCTCTCTGTTTTATTACATCTTTTCATGTAAGAGTACATTCATAGTAACGAGAAAGTAAAATGCGGAGTTATAAGTAATGCATTCTTATACAGTCACGTTTAAAATGAGTTTTTTTACGACTTCACATAATCCGTACAGTATTTAATCGGGTACTTACCTTACAATATTATCGTTACATTAAAGAAACAGTAAAACACGTGTTTCCCAGCTTCACTAATACTCGTATGCAGGATATTAACTGCCCTTATCCAAAATTTGGGGTCGGCACAGCATGTCTTTTGCTTCCATACTTCTCTATTAGTCGTCATCTCGGTAGTCACCCCCTTTCTAACCATATCATCATTCACAGTTCCTCCATCATTCCTTTGGTCTCTACTCTTATAGCCATCGACATTCATACTCAAAACTTTCCTCACGACATTTTCCTCATTTCTTATTACTGTTACCAATCGACTTTGGTTAAAACTCTCGTATCTACCTATGCCAATATCAAAGAGTCGTAACATGGTTTTCATAGCTTATGAGGATGGTACCTATACTTAATCCTTCCCATTTTTAAGAGAATTTACATGTTATATTGCCACCCATAATCTTTTCTAGGACAAGCACAGATGTTACGAAACCTATCGCTTAACTTTTTAAATAGGACATTTCCTTTTTTATTTAAATATGACTTATACCTATGAGTTTAGCTGGGATGTGCCGATGCACATAGAACTCTCAGTTAGGGCCGGTTCAAGAACTGAATTTAGCGTAGAATGACAATGGGCCGAATCTGACACGGTAAGGTACCTACGCGAGATAGAGAGATTCTCGCAAGCGAACCTTGGGCTAAATATACATCTTTTGAAAGTGCACCACCAGTTCAGATGTAAACGCGAAATCTTTATCATGCAATACAGCTTGTTTTTGCGACAAGCTACATAACAGGGAAATTCTTTGATAGTCCCTCCTTCAGTTTATATGATTTTATAAATGTTTAATGTTTCCCTATGAAGCATACTACTTACCTACTATGGATGTGCTATAGGTACACCTCTGGCGTGATGATGTGTGTTGAAGGCTTTGTTATTTAAATAGTCAACCACGTACCGATGCTGCCAAACTTTGATGAAAGCTACAAAACATCAACGACGATGCAGATGAATGTTTTGATGAAGGTATACTTACACTTATATAATCTGATTTTTTGATTTATTTTGAACTAAAACTTATGAGTATTCGTTTGACCTAAAAACTGTGAAAGGATATTTACGTCATTGAAGGTAACGTTGGAGAAATCCAGACCGTTACACGATAAGATCTGATCGCCCGGCCGGAGCCCCGCCTCGCGCGCGATGCCTCCTTCCCGCACGAACTGCACAAAAATGCCAGGCTTCCACTCCGGACCTTTGCAAATTCTGAAATAAATGGGTTTTGCTGTTATAAATACATGAACACTGTGCACTGTTTGAGTTTTATGTGACCTTGTAGGCATCTGTATATGCCACATAAAATTGTACAAACACTAATAAAGTCAATTTCATATGGCTGCACCGCAGTAGCCCCAAACCTACAGTTTGGTCATCATCATCCTCCTGGCCTTATCCCCATAGTTGGGATACTGGGGTTGGAGCACAGAACAGATAAATAACTGTTCTATGGGTTGGCGCAACATGTCGTTTTCTTTCATACATCTCTACCTATTTGCCGCCTTCTCAGTAGTCACCTCCTTTGTAGCCATAATATCTTTCAGTCTTTTTTCTCACGATCCATGAAGCGCTTTTTTGGTCTTTCAATACCCACATCTATTCTCAAAACAATTTCTAATAGGCTAATCTTTCATTTTATAAACATCCTACGACCAACTAGCATGATGTTTAACATTGAAATAATAATATACTGACCCGCAGCCAAGCTTAGCTCTGGGAGGCACGAGTATAGACAGTCTCATGTCTGTCAGTCTCTCGTTGTCGTGACACAGCGTCGGCGACGACGACACGTCGGAGCTCAGCGACGCGCGCTCCGACACGAACTGCCATGACAGTGGCTCATGCGCCTTGCTGTAATGCGACAACGTGATCAAACAACTGTACACATAACTACACAACCAAATTTTCACGGTTAAGTTTGTCTACTTACTCTTTGACTGGTAGCATCCCCACATCTGTAACAAAGCGCGCATGTGAGTCATCTCGAGGATGTTTGAACTAAAGTATACTTAATATATGTATATAGTCTACCTACATTCAAAGACACTCTCACGGCATTAAATACGAAAGCGAAAGATAGAGTCTATAAAAACCTAAGGAAATATTTTGCGTTGGCAGTTTTATCATTGCTCTAAGCATGGTGCAAGTCTATAGTCAAACTGGTCATTTATGAAATGTTTCGGCACTCTCAACAATCGCTAGGCAGCGGGCCTCATTTCATCTGTCATAATTCGTTTTACGCAACTCTATCTAATAGACAATGTTCATAGGCACACGCCCACGAGCTTTCACGAGAGTTATAAAATCTCTGCGGCTTCCATTACCGGTTGCGCCTCATACGATTTGATTAATTATCATAATTTTATTCACTGTAACATTGTCAGACGATAGGTACGCCTGCGGAGTGACGAGACGACTCGTGGTGGTGTGCGTTTAGTTGCGTAATGACTTCAATTATTATTATTGGTATAGAAACCACTGCTAATATATTAATTTATTCGTTAATCAACTAAAAACTTCAATCAAAAGCCCCTATTATACTGTTATGTCACTAAACTTCAAAGATCCTTGCATTTATTACCTAATGAGTACATTTGCATGTATAATAAATAAATTGATCATTGGACTATTATATCATGTCAGAACACATGTCTTTCTATAATACAGAGATATTTCCTACGAGTGACAACAAATAATATTTTATAAAATAATCGCCTTGCATGACAGGTGGATTGATGTTACGTATAAATTGGTAGTCGGATGCTGCCTGTCCTACTGATATCATTTCTTATCTTATCTCAGTTACATAATAACAATGATTGAATCATTTAGTGTAGCTAGTGGGGATTATAATATTAGGGGTTAAAGTATGAAATTGCCGATTTGTACCTACTGAAAAATTTAAAATAGTTTTTTTTTTAATTTAACATATTATTTAATAAAAATAATTACCATTATTATCTATACATTGCTGCCATCTAATAGGAAGGTCGTTTATGCCTTTGCGATAGAACTCTCGTGATCTAGATTCGACAAACTGTGTGAAAGCATTTTGTACTGCCTCCTGAGAAGAAAACTTTTTATCACGTAGAAAATTGTCCAAATCACGAAAAAAATGGTAGTCCGTTGGAGCAAGGTCTGGCGAATACAGAGGGTGACAAATGGTTTCTAATTGCAGTTCCTGTAGAGTTAAAACGGTTTCTCGTGCTGTATGAGGTCTCGCGTTATAATGGAGCAATAATGGTGAAGATGATTCATGAGTCGGGGCTGTTTCACTGCTAGTTTTGCTATCATTGTTCGGAGTTCGGCACAGTAGACCTCTGGTGTTATTGCTTGACCAGATCGGAGAAAGCTATAGTGAATAACACCATGCTGAGACCACCAAACAGTTACCATTACCTTTTTGTTTAGGACACTGTTGTAAGCTTTGCTTTAGGACACTATTGCGGCGTTTGACCTGGGGTCAGCCATTTCATTTTTCGCTTACGGTTATCGTAAAGAACCCACTTTTCATCACATGTCATAATTCGATCCAATATTCCTTTATTTCTGTATCGATTCAACAAAGCAACACAAGTTTCAACACGCGTTTCTTTCTGCAGATCAGTCAAATTATGAGGCACCCATTTCTCATATTTTTTTATTTTATTGATTTGACGCAAATGAGTCAATATTGTTGGTAAGGTAACGTTAAACCATGCCGCTAATTCCTGGGTAGTTTGGCTCGGATCGGCTTCCACCATCTCTTTCAATTCATTGTTATTCACCAGTGTGGGCGGTCTTCCACGTGGTTCGTTCTTCAAATCAAAGTTTCTATCACGAAAGCGTTTAAACCAAAATCGCACGGTCCGTTCATTAGCAGTCCCCTCTCCAAACGTAACATTGATATTGCGAGCTATTTCTGCCGCGTTAGTTCCGCGTCGGAACTCGTATTCAAAAATAACTCGAATTTTCGAAGTAACCATCTTTCTTGTCTAAGCTGAATAAAAAAAACAACTGAAAGTCGATAATCGAATGTTGCACATTTTATAAAAGAAGAACTTCATAGGTACCATGTGAAAAAAGTTTCACTCAAAAATCTCAAACCATGAACGTTCTATGTCAATTCGAAGTACCTATTACAATAAAACGGCAATTTCATACTTTAACCCCTATTATTTTGTTTTCTAAATTCTATTCTATCATTGGTCTAATTAATTGTAGTGTTTGGGTTATCAATAAGCCATACACTGATACGAAATTAGGAAGGATAGGTTAGTTAAAATGGTTTGGCTCAGTTCAGCGATTCTCTGAGATTTATAATTTTCTACAAATTATAGAAGCCGTGTTTTCACCATCCACCGTCTATGCGTAAAAAAATAAATTATTTGAGTTTTACTTGAAAGGAAAAAAAAGTATTCACTTAACTAATTCTTTTCAAGTGTCATAGTTTCTTTGAAACGTAGTTTAACCATCCCGACCACGTACAATATGAGTGCAGATTGTGTAGATTATTTGAGCAGACTGCATGGTAGGTACTCACGTCTGACTTTGATCTTGAGTCGTGACTGCGCGGCGAGGTAGTGCACCAGCTCGGCGTGCACCGCGTCGTCCACGCGGTACCCGTTCACGCTCACCAGCTGATCACCCACCTGCAAACACGGAAATATATACACTTTTTTAATTTATTTCATTAGGTTTACCAACAATTGTTTACACTGATAAGTGAGGACACATACAACATTCTTAAAAGTAAAATTACAGTGCAATAATTACTGGTAGATGCATAATACGATAAATCAGAAATAAGTATTAGCTAACTTGCTTTCGTCATAGCTAATATTTGATAAAATTGGTAACATTGAAAAATTGAATTAAAAAATAGGTCCGTTCAAGGTTATTTTTAAGAGCCAATGGGCGGCCCCCTGCTGTCTATGGTCTGCTAAACGATGATGATGACAAACGATTAGCGACCTAGCTTATTAAAAATCCATCGGCATAAACCTTTAACTAACGCGTTTTTCAAGAGTTTTTTTTCGCACACATCCTGAAAAAGTCCTTGCATTATGTTTTTCTGACAAACGCTGGTAAAGAACAGACTGGACCTACAGAATTTCTCAGAGCAGTTGACCCATAACTAGTAACAACAAGACGCTAGTCGTGAAAACGTAATTTACATGAGCACCGAGAAAATTGTGGCAGGTTCGTAAAGAATTTCTCAGGTGTTGAAACAACAATGGACTAGGCACATGTAGTTATTGCTTTGAAGTGCTGTTGCGCCACGGCGGCAAAGAACAGTGGCCCGGCAGCGGGTGGCACGTTGACGCAATGTTGCCAGCGCAAATAAAAGAATCGCAATACTCAGTGTCGGTTGTGATCGTCCAATTGATTCCTAGTTATAATAACAATTAACATCTATTACAACAATTCCAAATGTTTTCGGCCAGTTGCAATTTGTCAAGACCTGAATCAAAGATAATTTTTAAGTACAACCTTAGCTCGTAATAGGGTTGCTGGTTTGTGCATTTTCATTTTAAAGTTTAACAATTCATGCACACCTGTTCAAGAATTACTCACACCTTGTTGACAACAAAAAAAGAGCAATGCCTTATTTGTGACGTTTGTGAAGAAAAATAAATCCAGCCCCAGCAGTCTCGACATTCATACCAATCGCTGTCCTGTCACTCCTGTCACTCCATAAATTACACCTGTCAATCCGGGACTTTGCGACCGAATTCGGTCGTAAAGCGATCGCTATGAATGTCGAGACTGCTGGGGCTGCACTGTATTCAATTCAATTCAATTCAATTTATTCAGGAACAATTCACATTGTGTTTGAAATCATTAAAATTATAAAACTAACTGGCCATTGTTATCCAATTTTATTTACAGCCTTTGAAACAAAAACTGTATTTTTACGGATAATTTTACGGTGTATCACAAAATCAGATATCTTTCATTTAATTCAGATACTAAAATACTAAAACGTTATCGAGAGTTGAAATAAACGTAGTTCCGAGTTTCTAAGCGTGCAATTTGGCGTAAGTTGTTATGTAAAGTTCGGTACAACTCAGGGACAGAAGCCGTGGCCTACTTTTCTCGGCCGCCAGTTGTTCTAAGGGACTACGCGGGTGATATTATATTTAAGAATACCTTTTTGTTAAAATTGTAGTAAGTAGCAAAATGCTAAATATGGATTTCAGTGCTATTAATTAATATAAAGCATTTTTTTTTTTGGAAAATCCAGCAGTCTGTGGAAAGTCTGCGAAAGGAACGTATATGATGAGTAGTTTTAACTATCATAACCCCGTTATAAAAATTAACCCACGACATATATCGCCAAAACCAACTTAATTTATAAATATCAGCAGACTTTGAAATAATAATGTATCATATTAATCAAATCTCGTATCTTGTTTTGCTGAGTTTAATCGACTCTTTCGTACATTCACCGAAGCAGTTGTTGCAAGTATCTTTGCATTTCAGTGACTAACAGTTCGCATCGTCCATCAGCAGCACAGCATAGGGTAGAACTTTCGTCAGTTTCATCACGTAGTTCGAGCGAAGCAAAAGAAGCCGGACAGGTCGCTCAGTGGCCCACATATCGGACAACTTTCGATCAGACTTTCGTTACATACAAGTCGTCTTTTTTTGCCAGTGACGCAAAAGAACGCCAGACTCAACGACGCCCTCCCAATGAATTCACTTTCTTTTTGGAATGGGTGTGATTGATGTCTTTTACTTTATAATACAAAACACACACGAGCATGTTTTTGCAAAAAAGCTAATATTATTACGGCTTTATGTTCCATTCAGTTCCCTTGAACATTTCGATTTACGCAAGAGGTATTATGGGCTGGTACCTAATCATTATAAAAATAATTACAGACTTAAAAATACCATTGTAATTAACATGGGCAAACTGTGCCATCAATTTAATTAGAACAGTGCTGCTTGACAGGTACACCTGTAACATTAAGTGCGCAAAGACAATGGCTACATAATGTATGACGTCACATTCGTCTGAACCGTCCAACAAGTGTTCACATTTCAAAAAGTAATCAAGTGAGTCATACCGTCAATGTATTTTCAATACAATAGTTACTCTATTTACTTTTTACAGCGTGGCCTTGTTGATACGATATTTCTCTACCTTTATCATGAAAAAACGTTATTGTTTCACAACTTGTGAGCTGCGAACATGGGTACTGTTTGCAATTTTTATTTTCGTGTTCCTTTTAAAATATTCGTGATTCTATAGTACCAAACACATAATTTGAATACTTGTGACGTAACCGCGTCATGCACGCTCACAATCAGATAAAAACACTATTGACTAGTAGTATCACACTGACCGCATGGTCTTCTGTGAAGGACCGCATTAGCGCTTTTCTATTTTAGCAAACGTTATACAAGAAGCATTAAGCCGAAGAGGCGCACGCGAACGGAAAGCGGTAGAAAGTCACCGTACAGAGTAATTGAGTGACTCACGCACTGGACACGTACACGACCCGCCTCATGGGAACATGGACTATTTACAAATTGTCATATAATTGCACCGATTTACCGCCACCTTCCTGCACTTAGCGTGCCACTGAATATAGTATTGGATATGTTTCAATATAATATATTGTAATTTGTTGAGTTTCATATCCTGTCGTATGCTGTATGGAGTGCATGGTAGCAATCTGTACGCCCAAGTTGTGATGAAAATAATTGCAGTCATTAACATCGCAAATAGTCATCAATTAAGGTGATAGGAAGTTTTTAAAAGAAAAGTCTTCGCCGTAACATTGAAAAGTATAAATTAGAGCCTCAATCGTGAGTGCGCCATCAGGTTGTATTGACACGTTTTGTTGACTTACCGTGAGTCTAACGATACTCATTGCTCGTGTTGTATCAGTCTTTAGCACAAGTCAATGACATCAGATACAGTTTATCTGAGCTGCAGTATTTCTGTTCGCTTCTCAAGAATCTCCGTAATTTCTCAAAACACCTCATTGTGTTATTTTAATAATGGCGGATGTACGTGAATTTTTCGTAACTTCTTTGTCGAGGAAGTAATCGTGTGAAAAGTTTTGTAACGACTGCAAATAATATACGAGTATGTGCATTCTTGTCCAACTGTTTAATTATGACGAGACACCGGCTAAACTTCAAAAGATTCTTTACCTATGTTAATTTTAAGTAGAAAGTAGTATTCATATTCTGTTCTATGTGACGTTCTGTCCATAAGCTACTTAGGCGTTGCCCGTAGATTTAGTTTTTAGAAAATCATTAAGACTATATAAGTAGAACCGGTTAATTAAATGTCACCTGTTTTATCTAATTAGTAATTACTTAAGAGTTATTAGTGTTAGTTACTTATTACTTAATTGTGTATAAAATTGTTTTATGATGTGCAGGTCTTACATAACAACATCAACATTTTGCAATGTTTTTGTATAATGAACCCAGATACACAAATGTACTAAAACAATTTTATAAATTTTGGATAGTTGACGCTGGATTATGTTAAGTTTGAAATAGTACTCCAATATATTATACTGTTTATGCTGAAAACGTTAAAAACGTTATTCCTATGTTTTCGGCATCAATTAGATGCAGACCTATTTCTTGTCCTGGGTTCACGAAACCTGTTCTTTGAAAATTGTCAATTTGCGGAGATTGCTTGTACAGAATACTTTATTACCATGTGCCTACTACCTACCTAAGGTATAATATAAGAGCTGAATTTTACAGATACCATTATTATTACCTTGTGTTTATTTCTTAACATTATCTTCGTAAATTTAACTGAATACTATTTCACTCAGAGCTGCAGCTGTTGTCTATCTGATTTCCGTAGCCTACCAAGTATTAGTAAACAGATTGACTAAACCAAAACATTAATAATGTTATTTTAGCTACCAACCTTCTTAATTGCTTGTTAATAAACGTTAATCAATGTTTTATTAAAGATCTGTACCAAGATACCGGTAATGCCCTAGTTCCAAATGTGAAACAAAGTATGATAAAGCGTAATAGATTTAAAAAAAAAACTGTCACGAGCGCTTTTCATATCTATTAGGCATAATCATGTATTCAACTCGACACAATAACGCGCCATGTAATTTGCTGCATCACCTGTTGACCAACAAATCAAGTGCGCCTCACGACGACAAAGCAATGAAGTGTTTGACCCACATGTACGAGACAACAAGGTGATCATCATGGTAAATGGACTCACGCATGAGATTAAATTGTGGCAAAAGATACCAACAGTGGTTACGTGAGCGCTCGGAAAGAATAGAATGCGTGTTGCGACAGTAGTTCAGCCTCGGATGTGGGTAATTGCACAGAAGCAAGCAGCTTGCTGGTTTAATTGTGAGCAGTCGTTCGCACGCGCCCAGCGGCTGGGACACTAGGGACCGTGAGAACATGTAATAGGTAACAGCCACAAAAAATGTCAATAGAGATTAAATCTTCCCTTTGCTCATGTAAGAACGAAAGGAACACATGAAACAATGAAATAATATATTGCCTAATAGACGAAAGAACTTATAATAGTTCCTACAAGAACTCTCCGACACAATGGTTCCACGTATTGATCATTGTGGCATTCCACGTAACCATGGTTATTCGGTTATTTCGCGGATAACAAGCTTTATTATGGTGTTACTACTAGCAAATGCCATGGCTAAATCATTATTGATGTTGCATAAGACAAATCGCCTAGCCACCTCTGAGTGATGGTTCTTCGGTTAGTCGTATTATTAAATAGAAACAAGTTTTGCGAAATTGCAAGTTTCTATAATTCTTCAGACTAATTGCACTTTACATAACAATTTGCTTTAAGTTGAAAATGTTTTACAACTGCACTATAATAATAATAAATACAGAACGTGAGCCCTGAGAACAGCTCCCATAGGTTACGCCACTCTTCGCGTTGAGCATGAACTATAAACCGACGCAGTTGCACACATCCAAAGCGAAGCATTATTCACGACGACCATAAAATATTTCGATTACTCTCAGCTCAGGAAGATGGAATAATCATGTTCTTGTAGAAAGACCTACATATGTTTTACGATTCATGATTCAGATGTTCATCATTCAGAATTTATCTCGAGTCAGTAAGTTAACAACAACATCTAATTATTAATTTCCACTAATCAAATACTTACATAATATAAAACAATGTCACTTTTCGTGGCAGTATGTGTGACCACTTAGTTTTTCTAAATTACAAACAAATTTTGAGAATTTATTCGGGAAGCTTTATGTGTACGAGTATAAAACATTAATATTTGACTTGATAATATATGTATACCAATATCTCGATGCTACCACAACAGTACAATGCACCCGTGCGAAGCGGGGGCGGGTCGCTAGTAGGCACAGGGTATACAAGTGATTCGCCAAGTTTCACACAGCAAAATAATATTATCACGCCTATGTTCTGCGAAGAGGTAGGCAAGGGTGTATACTATGTACGTTCACATTTCGTAGCCTAAAGATAATGACAGAACCATTTATCGGGCACAAATCCAGACTCCGGGTGGCTACTTAGAAATCCCCCAAATAAATACCCAATATAGCATTGCCTGAACTACTAATCCAACCTTTTAGGTTCACCGTCAGCAGTCGAGGCAGTCAAATCAAGTAGAAAGAAGCTTTAATAGATAAAAGCAAACTATAACCTTCAATCCCTGAACGTGTGCCTCAGAATTGAAGTCAACTTTGGATATAAAGAAGCCGGTGGCGTACTCTCTGCCGCCTCTGAGCGCGAAGCCGAAGGCTGGTGCGGCTCTGCGCGGACGCACCAAGCGCACAGCTCGCACGCGTCGGTCCCCCGGCACGGCAGCCGCGCGACCAGACCCCGATGTCGTCGTTGACGCTGTTGATGGAGCGTACATTGTTGCTCTGTGAATTGAAAAAAAAAAACCACTCAATAAATAATCCCCTGGGTCTGTAAGCACAAAAGTTCGTTATGTAACGAAGGTGAGGAATTAAGGAAGAATTTTTGAAACTGAATCCAAATGAATTTAAATAGGATGAATGTTCGCCATTTTTGATGATGGAAAATCCAGCACACGGCTTATCTTATATAAATACGAAATTAAGTATAGCTGAGTTGAATGTGTCCGACAGGACGGCGGAGAGATTTTGGGCCGGCGCCCACTAGCGGCACGGCACGGCAAGGGATTTTTATGCGACTAATAGAAAATATAACTTAAAAGTATGACAATAAAATTGAAATTTCATCGGCAGCAATGATGCCGCGGTATCCTTAGGCATGCCGCGACGTCCTTTGGCATCATCATTGAAATTTCAATTTTATTGTCATACATTTAAGTTATATTTCTATTCGTCGCATAAAAATCCCTTGCCGTACCGTGCCGCCAGTGGGCGCCGGCCCTTAGGATCTCGGGAAGTGGAAAACAATCAGTTATTTACATGATTGAATCTCGAAATTCACTAATGGATATTAATTGTTGATTTCAATGAGTGGAAGAGCCGAGATAGAATGAGAAGCCATAATATAGATACTGTGAATCTACACTAGGACTAGACAACAATCCAGACAGATTTCGTCATATCAAATCTGATATGACGAAATCTACAATTAATATCCATTAGTGAATTTCGAGATTCAATCATGTAAATAACTGATTGCGAAAAGTTGTGAAGAAAATGAGCGAACAGTACAATCGTACTGTTCGCTCATTTTCTTCACAACTTTTCATAGATCCGAAGTGGGTGGTCAAACATTAATCACTATCCTTATTTTAGATCCAGGCGACGTTAATACTGGCCGACAACCTGTTGCCACTAATGCACGCTATTATCATTAACCAACATAGCTGATGGTAGTGACACTAATAGTGTCAGGTCTAGAAATCTAATTTCGAAGGTGCAATAATCGTAAAACTGCCATGAAACATACATATAAACTTTGAAAATAGTCGAGCCATAACTTTAAATCATCTTGCTGCCCTTGAGCTATGATGCTAGGGGTCGGCAACATGTTTTCTTCTTCCTATCAATAGTTTTTAAGCAATAACTTTGTTTATGGTTTACCGTTGCTTAAGTTTAAGATTGTGTCTAAGTCAAACGCTCATTAACTCCTATAAATCAAGCTTGACTTAGTTTAGGAGTTACAGATTTTCCATAATTCTATGTGACCTCTAAACTAAGATTTAACTTTTTATTAGATTAAGAAATTGTTGTATGTATGTATGTACATACATACATACAACAATTTCTTAATCTAGTACATTACTATCAATTCTAGTACATACCTACCTTCATGAAATAAATATTTTATTTTTTATTTTATTTTAATCTCCCCTCTCAACCGTCACGCTATCAGTCGCTCCCTTTTCTTTCATATCATTCCCCACACAATCCTCCCATCTTTTGTTTATCCTTCGTCTCCCTCTTCTACCATAAACATTTATATTCATAACTTTCTATAAAAAAACGATATGTTTGCCATCGATAAGCTAAGAAGAACTTTCGATATAGTAGGTACTACATATACAGGCTGATTGTTTAAAGACCAGCCAAATTTAAGGATGTGGTACAGAACATCAAACTGAACAACTTTCTCCATGGGACAAATAGCGTAATCGCGAAAATTTTATCAACTGTCCCATAGAAAACTTCAATACCTACTCGACCTAAATGTATGGGACGGCTGAATTTTTATTCGCGATTACGATGTTGGTCCCATGGAGAAAGTTGTTCAGTTTGATGGTTTGTACCACATCCTTAAATTTGGCTGGTCTTTAAAAAATCAACCTGTATTAGGCAAAACGTATTTGTAGAAGTGATTACGTAATTACTGTTAAAAATGCCTTTAGAACCTTGTGAATAACCAGGCTGCTTGGCATTTGGAGAAGTTACGATTATTAAGCATAACGATGAGAGTTATGACCTCAGAGAACCACTATTCGCCACTTGCGAACTCGTGATAACTCGTTTCAATGCAAAGACACGACAAATCACGACACCATCGTATCGTATTATTATACTAACGTCGTTCTATTCTAAGTAGTCATGCCTGTTTAAATTGATTAGAGAAAAACTTAATTAGGTAAGGAAGGTTTCAAAGTGGGTAAAAGTTAAGGTGTTCGACGTTAGATGTTTTCAATATCTTAGAACGAGTACCCATTAGGTACAAAAATCGAATCATTAAGTAACTGTTTAGTTTCACTTACAATCTTATAGCCTTTATGCATATAATTATTGTTCTTAAGAATGTTTATGTAGATAAGTACCTATCTCATAAAAAGTGAGAGTGTATTAAGATGAGGGCCTATCATAAAATATTATGAAAGTAACATAGCGAATTCAAAAACATAGCAAGACAGCCAACTTTGGTCATTTAAATAAGTAATTCTAACACTTTATGTATGTCAGTGTACCGTTGTAGAATACTGTCTGCTCATAATATTCAGATTTATAAACATAACTGACCATTATGTTACTGCCTAATACCCCCAGCATTATGCAGAATTGTTATTAATTAGTTTGAATATTGAAATGGTATGCCAATACGATCACAAAGCCAAACGAGTTTATGTTTCATTTTCACAAATTCTGTTCTCGAATTCCTTCTAGGTTTGGTATTGATTTGAATGATATTTATCTTTTATATCTTTCTATAACCTGCCTGGGAAAAAAAAACTTGTATGGAAAAATAAGTAATACAGCGATGACGGCTGATAGTTTAAGGATTTATGGAGGAAGAAGACATTCTACTTCAACCTCGAATTATAATTCGGATATAGAGGTATAGGAGAATAATGGTGATGTTTATACAAAACAGATACAGAGTCAATCGACGACAGACGATGTAACGCTTGGAATACTGAAGATATAGAAACACGGGAATATAATTATATATATTACTAATAGTGCCCTGAAATTTCACCCGCATAAGTGTCGATCCGATTATTCTGATGTATAAGCTATATTACTGTAAAATTTCATCAAAATCCGTTCAGTAGTTATTGCTTGAAAGAGTAACAAATGCATCCATCCTCACAAACTTTCGCATTTATAATATTTAGTAGGAAGTATAGGATGTTCCTGAAATGGAAATATTGTGCACAAGAGAAGCTTTTTTCGCAACTCAACCTTCGGAGACTAGAAGTTTGTATTTGAAAGAAGTTAGCTAGTTATTTTCGAAAACAATATATCTAATTATTCATAGAGGCATAAGCCTTATTGAAGTTAAAATATGAAAAGCGTTAATAATCGTTTTGATATACAACATAACTCTGATTTGCTTGTGTCAAAGTTATTTCTGTACGATGCCTGTTACGTTAGTTAAAAAATATGCATAATGTATCAATTCTCCAAGCTATTTAAAATATACTATACACGAGTAACTATATGACTAATCCATAATAACATAATCCAAATTCATATAATAACAACGAAATGCTGTTTGTTGGTAAGATCACGGCTGGTAAGTCCAGCAGTTCTCAAGTGATGTGCTTTTTAGCAATTTTATGTTTTGAAAAGTTCGGAAAATTTTCAAATTCGGAAAAAACTGATCGTCCTTTTTTCTATTGGATTTTTGTATGAAGTATTGAAATCTGGACAGAGCAACGTCTAGCGGGTCAACTAGTCGTAAATAAAAATATAACAAACTACACTAACTGAGTAACTTCTATATTTCTAACCGACGTTATTTAAAACCTTTATGAATTGAGGTCTGACTTGCTCATTAACATGGCCATTTTATTTAGGTACGTACAACTTATCAATATGCCTACTTACATGAATATTTATGAGTTAGAATATTTCTCCATAAATGTCTTTAGAATAGAATGCGAGCATGGTCAAGATTCTGATCATTGCCATTATGTATTTGGCCAGCTATGTGGAACGTACACCATATGTGTCTAAAATTGCTTATTATTCCAAAAACAGAAGTAGTTGGTTTGGTATAATTACATATTAATGTCGTTCAAGTTTTAAGACTCTGTTAATTAACTATTCTAATGGTCAGTAAGCGTGCTAAAAAGAAACAAATTTTCAAAACCACTTATTTACTTTAGAATAGGAATCATCAACATTTTAGCTGAAAGACTGCTGGACAAAGTCATAATATAATAGCTATCTTGTTTTGTTTCGATGTCATCTGAATGAGACTATAAATAACATTTGTTACAAGCCAATCCAAAATGCGTTTTTTCTTAAAATAACGTGGATTTACAAGTATGTATCCAGGTTATTTTAAGAAAAAGATAGTATAGAAGATAAAAAGTACATAATATATTTATATCCACGTCATTTTCAATGTTATTCATTGTATAAGTATACCTATCAATGTTATTCATAGCATTCGGGTGTCATTAGAACAAGCTATAATTATAATATGGAGACGACAATAAATGAAAACTACTACTACTAATGCATTGGAGTATTTAGGAACAATGAAATAAATCCTAACATTGAATTAAAAAGCAATATGTTTTCTAACAAACTAAAAAGTAGTGAACTAAATAATAGTGGGCCGACTAAAGATCTTGCCGATCAGTCGACCCGTTATAGCGACTAAACTATTGGATAATTTTGATTATTTTTTTGTATGTAGACTGTGGGAACGTCATTAGAAATACGCAGTTTAATTTAGTGTCGTAGTCTCGTCTCCTAATTGTATAAACAGCTTGTGTTTAGAACATTGCTATAGCTCCAATAAAATCTTATATGCAAGCAATGCGTAGGGCAAATGTTAATTTATTTTATATCTATCTAACGTAATCATTAATCTTACACAATTAAATCCTAAGCTTTAGGAACTGCCAGTGTCTCCAAATGGTTAGTCTTCGATTAATCATACAAAATTACAAACAGTTTAACTTCTAGCCATACAAATTGCACTAAAACGGATTTCACCAATCCCATCCTTAGCTAAGGGCATTAAGAAACGATCTCTGGTATTTCCCTTGACATTATCATACAACAATACAGCTGAGCAAAGGTCAAATTGTATTCTATTTTGTACGTCAAAGTCATAACAATGCATAAACAGGTATTTAGAAAAATTGTTGCTCTAACAAATTGTGTATACAATGAGGACGATGTAACTGTTTCCATAGGTACAACTTTAGAGTCGGTTGAAAGGCCAAATTGACAGTGCAGTAATTGGAACGCAAGTTCACAAGTGTTCTAAGATGCAAAATGTTTTCAGACTGGTGGATTTGGAGGTCATTAAGCTTTTGGTGTGGCCTGTTTCCAATGACCCGGCAATATCACAAACTTTAAGTCATCGAGCTGTTATTGTGGCTTAATGAGCTAAAGATGGTGATATTGTGATACTGTAAAAAGGCAGGAGACTTAGATGTAGGTAATCATGGTGAACTTGTAAGAAACGGAAAAGAAAGAACCGGTAGTGAGGTAGGTTATGGCCCATAACCCATCTCACTCTCTGTGTACGGGAGTTCCACAGTTACCAGTGGAACTCTCGTGTATACCAACCATGTCGAGTTTCTTCTTTGTTCCCGTATGTTACATGTTGTCGTTATGGGAAGTTACAACATCATCCCGTTCTAGCTTAGGACGAGTTTTTGTCCCCCATCATACTTAATATTATGCCAAACACGTTCTTAAAAAATGATAACCTATGTTATGTTTCTTTCTTGTAACTATGGTTTTTTAAAAGCTAGTCTTCCTGTTATTTCACTGAGGGAATAGTCTTTGTCCTTGTTATTTGTATGAGTTAGATAAAGGATGCGGGTTTGCGGGTGTCACGGATGGAGGGGGGGGGTAAGGGGCGAGTGCAGCCTCCTCGGACGAGCGGTACAATGACCTGCGCCTGCGCAGCCTCCGGCAACTTGCTCCGCTGCAAATGTTCGCCACACTCATTGACACTGCGACACAAGTGACATTAACCTTAATTAACTTGTCCTATGCATAATAAAAAAAGCTTGTAAAAAGCAAATTGTTCGGCTAGCACACATATCATACCTAGTTTTCTCCGTTATATTGTGGCTTATTAGCGAGTCTTGACGTTCTTAGTCGAGTTCAACATCCGTTCGCAAATTGTGCCAAGAGCCGGCTCGTCGGGCTTGTTCTTGTCAAAGAGCTTTAAGGAACAGTACATCGATCAACACAAGAACAACTTGATCGATTAGTGTCTATATCGATTTTTTTTTTAATTAACTATAATACTCATCATAATCTATTTTATTGTTACATAGAAACCTACTGTTAAGCGATGGTTAAGCGTGGAAAATTGTAGAACCGAAGTAAACCGCTTTTTGAAAAAGATCAGAAAGTTAAAAGAAAACATTTAGCCTACTTACATGCGGATAGAGCCTCGACCTCGAGCGAAAGTCATTAGTAAAAACAACTTTGAGCAAATTTACAAGTTGCCAAATTAGTAATATCTGTTCAAACAACAATCAAAATGTTTTGTTGACCGAAGAGAACTGACCCGAGAAACATTATGCAAACAACTCGATAATGTAACATCTACAACGCTTTCGGTGTCTAATTAAGTAAGCGTATGGAAGCAAAAATATAGCACCGTCTCCCTCGACTCCAACTGACAGAGCGAATTATTCAACAATATGACAGAATCGTGCAAGTGAAAGTTTAATAGAATTGCATAAAGGTACACTTGCCACAAAATGTTTTATCCACGTTACCTTCTATACGGAACTCTTTTTAACTGACCTATTCCGGAAGAATGCTATTAATTGATGTCATATAGCCGAAAATATATATTGTTTATCTCTCATGAATTGTACGCAGTGACAATGCAATGAGCATATCATCCTTTATTGATTATTCAACATCTTCTAATGTATAAAGATAATTCTTTGTCATTAAATCATTGAAAGTAAGCAGCGATTGCGAACTTATTACTCAGCCCTAATTGAAATAGTCACATTATGCAACATGTTAACAATAGTGTTCGTGACTTCGTATGGCGTTTGTTTAATTTCGTAGATAGCGTTGTTGTAACAGCGAAATAGAGTAAGTGTAGTATTTATGTACGCACTATCGGCTATAGCTGGCTAGGTAAGTCATGGTGCGGGTGGCAGAGTGACGCAGGTGGCGAGGGCGCTCAACCGTGAATCCCCGCCGCCCCGGCCGACAACTGTTCCCCGTTTTTTCCAACAGCTCGAGATCAATGGCCGACCGAATCCACGTAAGCATTATAAGATCACGGATAATATGCCTTTATTACAGGTTTATCCTTGAGAGCAAACGAGTTAAACGTGACCACGGCCCGCTCGTTCGCAAACATAAAACGCTAGATAATACTTATCTCTATAAATCAATAGATTATCAAAACTTCACAGTCGAATATTGATGTAACATGAGGCACATTCATAGCTTTCCTGAATATCAAAATATAACGGATCAATATTGCTAGGAAACACAACCGAAACTTTTGGGGAGTCGGTGCATGCTCACGGGCGAGGGGGTTCTTAATTTCCGGCTAAACCGGGAAGCCTCACTATATACAGCTTACACGCAACTGTATTGTATTACACCCTCGCTTCAATAAAAGCACACGAACATAAATAACGATTTGTTTATCTACGACAGTGACCGATGCGGTCAATATTCTCAAAACTGAATATTTTCTAACAAAGAAAAGGATGTGCCACTTAACAAAATTAGCAATGGTGTTGGAGTGTAGCGAGGCTCGCTTACAAGACTAGGAATGCCGTGAAACAACGCCCGGCGGACAAACCGGCCGTGGCGACTCTTCGCCAATTAACCGCCTCCGACCTCTGGGCCGCATGCCTGACCGATTATTCCGGCCGATACTCCTCATAGATACACGAGTGGCTACTGATCAATCCAGGAGGACACGATAGACCGGTCCGTTTCCACAACAATGTAGAAATGTATCCACCCGTATAATGGGACTGACGTAGTCAGTTACTGGCTACGTAACGTAACCCATGTAGGAAAGATCACAGATGCTACTATGGAGCACCGACCGCAACGTGCAATATTACACAATGCGATTCATCTTGATGCCACCTCAAATCTTGGGTTCATCTTCATTCTATAAATGGAAAATCTTGTAACGAAGTGTCTAGTTTCTTAATTTAAGCTCTCTGGTACCTAGAAGATTCGAAAAGGAATATGGTAATATGCAATATAGATGCCATGCAGATGCCTGCTATATTACATATTACGTAGTTACTAGTGACCCTCGGGCCGTATCTATTATAAATACTACATATATACCTTTCAGTATTATATATGGCCTTTTCTTAAGGTTTTCTTAGTAAAGTAGGTAGATTTTACAAGCTTACAATGGACAAATGGACATAGTAACTTTTCTATTTATACCTCAGATAAGACATCATATGTTTTATCAGGGGTTATAACATTATACAATCACTTCCATGGACTACAGTGGTACCTGCCATTGTATGGCAAGTCTAGTTATTCCAATGCATCAACTATCTAATATCGCACATGCTGAGTGAACGACGCAAACAAAGAAGAAAGCTGGAAATCCAACTGAACAGAGAAGGGTGAAAGAAATCGGTGGAAAAAGTTGGAGACGCCATGAATGGATGGAAAGTGAGCTGAGGGACTAGACGACGCTGCGCCGAGGTTTCAGTTCACACGCTCCATACAAGATGCTCGGCTTCTTTTCTAAATGTATATTTATAATTGTTAGCACACCTCATTGCCGATCACTATTTATGATACTGTAGCATTCCATTTATAGAATATCTATGTTTGTGTTTTACTCTGCTTTACATTATCGAAGGTAAAATCTTTTGTTATTTCCAGGAATGCAGGCTGTAGAATAGGCCCGGTGCAATACCAACTCAAACAAGTTTCTTACATTTCAAACCAGGCGCACAGATACAGTGAACACTGAAATTACAAATAGCTTTACTGACTCACTGTACCTACCTACCTATCGATCAGTACCTTTCATCAAATACTAATTGATGTTCCTATTTCTACAGGTTACTTACTAATCTACATCGATCTATCATTAAATCACAATGGTACCGCAATCTTTATGCACACATATATATTTGGTATATGTACTTACTGGATTCCAACATGATATACTTACAAATAGAATTTAAATATCATTCGTTTTCTGAGGTGAGCATAAGTGATTTATATTATTATCTAATACCCAGCCAGGATATCAAACTAGTTATGAATTAAAATTATCTTGAAAAACACGTTGAAACTGTTTTTTTAGCTTGACGAATATGAACGTGGTATACGGTTCGTACGAATACCTATTGTTTTAAATTGTTAATCTCGACGATTGATCAAGTAGTTTGATATCAGAGCACGGGATGACCAAGGACATACAGTGGATAACTAACCCGATGATTGAGTATTATACCAAAAACATTATGGAGATTGACAGTTTTATCAATAATTTGTTTATCGCATCAAGGCACTCAAGAAAATCGACCTTGATCTTTAAATAAAAATAACGACAAAAGTACCCCCCCATCTAACATAACGGTAACAAAATATTTAACTATTTGTAAAAAAAAAAACTGGTTGGCGACTCACCTGTGTATGAAACGAAGTTTAATTCATCAGTGTTTCACCTCGGATCAAATTAAAACAACGAAACATTATCGCATCGCTCAGTTTCATTTCACTTGAGTGTACAGAATTGAATGGATTTACTTCACTGGCTCACTGTTTAACAAAATATTACACACGAAACTTGTTGAGAAGATTTTACGGTTTAAAATGTATTCACGGTTGGTTTGTAGCGGCAACGTCAGTGGCTGGGGAGGCAGCCGCGCTGGCGACGAGTTGTACACTGTGGAGCTGCGGAGGGAGGGAGCGGAGCGTCCGCGGCGTGCGCTCACGACGGCTCACCGACACGAATGTCAGCAAAAATAAAAGCAGTTAAAGAAAGTTCGACGTCACCACGATAAGTCTTTGCGTAGGTGCTCAAATCGAAGCTAATAACTCATGTTACGCGTGTCGCAGAGCCTTACTGCGTGTCCCCGGTGTATAACCACTGACAATTAAGTAGATGTCGAGACAAACAATTTGGAGGTGATATCATTTGAAGTTTGCCAACATCAAAAGTTTGGAAAACTAGTTTTGTAGAGCTTGCCTCCTAGATCTGGAAGTATAAAGACTTAAAGTGCTCAAGCACATTTCATAAAAGTCGGCAGTGCTTAATAAAGTCGACATTGCACTTTTTGAAAGTGTATTCAGTTAATGGATATTTGGTAGCTATTTGATTAATTACTGCGCGCTTCATTTATTTTGTTGAAGTGCTTCAAGTTTTATAACCCTCTTAGTAACCAACTACGGTCAGCAGGCATGTTTCGGTCGGTGCCTAAATACTTAGCAAGTTTCGATCCTTGTTTAAATTCTGCTCAGTTCGCAGGGACACTAGTCGTGATGTTATGTAGGTGTAGTAAAAGTAGGAAAGTAGTTTATATATTCTTAAGTATATCTAAGGTAATTCGATTCACATCTATCGACCCTATCGAACGGGGTGTTAATCTATCGTAGGTGTGAAGCTACAGTTTGCTAGAAAAGCATCTCCGTCATATTTATATAAATGGGCGTCATGAAAATCATTCACCAGTATTTAACATTAGGGTGTCAAAAAAGGCTCTGTATTTGGACATTACAGCCGCATGTGGCGGTCACCGCTCCTAAAAGAAATATATATGGTAGCTTAAGCGCGCATATGCACGGCGTAGATGCTGCGTAGGCGTGGCGTAGCGGCGTAGGCGCAGCGCATACGTCGCGTAAATCTTCGGTGCAATCAAGGTTTTTGTTTGAAGTTGGAAGCAGGTTGTGTATTTCAAAAGAAAACAGCAAATAACCACATTTGAACATATTTTATTAATAGCACAACAACACTAAAACTAAAATCCATTTGCATTTATCACATCATTACCATTTCTATGCCCGTCCTTCTCCATTTCATATCTGTTATTATTAGGTATATATCGTGTTATTTTATATAATGTTATGAAAGATATGATGCCTTCCTTCTAAAATATCACCCAAAAATACAGCCTTCTATAACACTCTAGACCATTCCATTCTTCTTTGGCTTCAATTAAAGCTAATATTTACAATAAACATCTATATAACATCGATTTGATCAATAATTCTCTAAAATACATCAAGTTCAACAACAATATGCTAATCAATTTAGGCGTTTAATTGTCACGTAGAAACATACGTATTTTGGAAATACAAAATATCCATATTGCCCTGTATCGGTGAGTAGTATCTGTATCGTTCGTCACCGTGCTTCCCGCCGCAATTCACTACCCTAAGGCCCGCGCGGCCCCGGGGCCCGGCCTGGCCCGGCCCCGGCGCCTGCGCTGGCGCTCCGCCTCTACACGATAATGTGAACCTAGTACAACAACCCTATGTATGTTTGACAACTAAACGGGTAGGTACCTATTCAAAAACAAATAGGTGAACTACGTTTCCAATAATCATACAAATTTCAGGTAGGTTCATTTATAAATTCGGTGCCTACGGGATAAAACATGATAGTTATCAAAATAAAGTTATCTAAAAAATTATAACAACTTAATTTAAATATAATATTATTCACTTAGTTACTATATACCTACAATTTGAGTAAAGTATCTAACCACAAATCTAATCTACCAACTTGATATCTAGAGTTTAAGTTAAGGTACCTACATACACAATCGTTCTTTAATAATTGAATTTATATACTCCTCAACAGTGCAAAGAACCCTTACTTCCAAAGCATCTACGAACGAACCATTACTCACTGTTGTCTAATAAATTATTATTTTTATTAGAATATATCGTTCTCCAATAAATATGTAACATACAGAGAAGTAGATATAAATAAAATATGTGTCTACTTGCAAGTTTACAGGTTAAGGGTAAAATTGTATTGAACATTTTCCTAACTCATCTAATCACTATTTACTTAACAAAATAAACTACTTACATGAGACGGTAGACAGATATTTATTAAGTTTGTAAGATTAGGTGCAAAGTAACGACTTTGTGCAAGATGGTGGAAAGTACAACATTTAGGAGGATATTACACGCAGAGTCCCTAAAAAATAATTTTATAGATAAGTACCCAATTTCAACTATTACAAGAAAAAAGAGATATATTAACTTTGAGTAAACATAGTAGTCATTTTTATAAATGAATACTTGTTAGGGATATAGTGTATAAAATGCGAAGAAATATAAACTCACATGGCATATTATTTAATCTACAAGTCTAAAAACAAACAGCATAAGATCAGTAACTATTTCTATGGCAGTTTATTAAAGTTTTGATTAAAAGTTTATTTTATTATTCGGTGGTGCTAATATTAAACTACTATGTTTTAAACTATTAGGTGGGTACTACTGTGGAATAAGAAAATAACACAATCACAAAATCGGTACTTTTTCCAACAAAATCGTAAATTCACCTTAACATATTTTTACAACCTTGCTACCGAATATTTCCTTATGATGTGATTTGGAGCTAAAACAAATTATACGTAGCTAAATATCCTTACTCGGGTTACTCACATACAATCCTGACCGAATTATTTTACCTATGTGTGTAGGTAGGTATGTAAAAAAGAAAATTCTAAAAAACAATCCGTTCCGCTTTTAACAGATTTTTTTTTTAGAATTTCAGTTTTTTGCCGCAACTAAGCTATTTCTTAGATTATACTATTACCCCTTTAATCATAAACGTTGCTGAAAGTTAAGTATTGATTATCGACTTTTTGACCATACATTTTTGACGTTCAAACGTCACTTAATCACCGGTTGTAACGGGGCAATGTTTTAGTTCAAAACTAATTGCCAGAAATACCTCAACAGTGTTTACTCTATTTATTATAACATAAGACAAAAGTGGCTCACGGATTATCTTTGGAACCATTTCTTGAAGTAGAGTTTTATTCTCATCTTGATTGATCGAATTTCTGCTAGAGGCAAACACGTTCTTTATTTTCTATACCTTCATTTCATTCCTTAAATACTCGCTTGACTAATGTTACATATAATAAAAAGAGTATTGATTTAATACAACAAATACAAAGGTCCAATAATGATTGAGCTCTTACTTCAATTTTACACTAATTTTCTGTTTGCCCGCTATTTTCAGCGTTACTGAAATGGTCGCAATCAGAACATCAGATCTGACGAAATCAGTCATTTAGTTCAGTTCATCAGGCGATCAAAGAAGTTTTTGATAATACATTTACAATTAAGTATGAATATGAATTTCCAAGTCAATGAATTTTCGTCGAAAAAAATTATTTATGAGAGTTTTCGCATAGTTTCAGTCCAGAATTTCAAGAAATAGGAGTTTCATTATTTGTGTTTCTGCCCACGCCTTATGCCTTTTTTGTCTTCATTTGCCACGTATTTCCCAATATTTCATAAAATGATGTTGAGGAAATTGTTTGGCTAGGCACATTATAATTTAAAAAAGTAGGAAATTGCTCTACTTTAATGTTATGATAATTGAAAATCGGCTACTAAATCTGTCTAATAGATACGACACAGGCGCAACGAAATATTCTGATTTACTAAGGCTGATTCTAGTTAGCCTTTTTGAAAAGCTATTCAATTTAATTCATTTTTGCTGTTCAACTAATCACAACAGCTAAGATACATGATGGATTAGGCAACAAATTAGCTGATCAGGTTTTAAGAATCCGAATTTTTCCATCGAATTTTCTCATTTTCAGGGGCTACCCATTCACCCCCAAAAATGAGAAAATACGACTGACTAAACTTTCGTTGCGCTTGCATCGTCTTACAATAATAACAGAGTATTCTTCAATTAAATTTACAATTATATCCACTGCATACGAATCTTATAGGAGGCTTATGTAATATTGGCATACAGAAAAAAAAAATGTTTGTGCATATATAGACGGAATCCATTGTTAATCGGACGATCTACTTTATATTAAATTGTGCTGGAATTTGGTGTTTCTTGACTATTTTTTATAGTTCTCACTTAGGGTGATGTGCATCGTAATCAACAAAATTCTGATTTGAATATCCACCCACGGCTCTATGGCTGAGCAAATACAAACTTGCACTAGATTAACTAAAGATTAAGTCTCTCTGTAAAAACTCTATTTTGTGCAATGGCTCAGGTAGAATATTATTGACAGAAGTGCATTACACACAAAAGGTTAATCATATTCTAATATCTACATTCTTTCTGAATATAAGTTTTACCCATGCTTGTTTACTTTTTAAATATTGGCACTGTTTCTATGGTTTTTGACAGGACAATATTTTTTCTTGTATGTTTGAATTCCAATGAATACCGAATCGCCGATGGTCTACATTCTCGAAGCCTAGGCAGAGGTGCTTGACAGCCACAGTTTGTCAAATTAATTTTAAAAGGACAAGGACTGAAATTATTGCCATTTATCGGGCATAACTCAAAAACCTGAACAGCACCTGAGCATTTTCCATATAACACTGCCCGATCTTTAATTATATCCAGTTCAATTTAAAATTAAGGATATAACGTTACTGTAATTAATCAATATTTTAACTAATATTATTCGCCTCGAATTATTTTTCTAAAAAAAGTACTATTAAACGTACATCAATGAATTTAGATTGCTATTATTAAATAATTCTCGTATTATCAGTTTCTACCCTGTGATTTTATAATTTTCTCTCGTCATTGATAAATAAATTTACAGAACACCTCTAAATAGTACACATATTTTTTACTCGCTTAATTTCAGGATTTCAATGTTTGATACGTCATATCAATTTAATAATGATATAAATTGACTCCGTGAGATGAAACTAGGTAATCATCTCTAAATGGTATCGAAAATATAATAATAATATTGTCTATGAAAAATATGTATTTCTTAGCACCACTAGCCTACCATCCGTATGTCCGTCGAAGTTAAACATTCCATGTTGTGATCACTATTCGGTAATATTGCTATGCATGTTTTTCGCTCAAGCTTTAAAATGGCACTTTGAATAATGATTCTGGTTAAAACATTCAACATTAAAGTTATTGCAACATTATTTATCCAACATATAATTTTAAAACAGTTTTTAATCTTTTTTTCAATTCCTTCATTTATTTACTATGAATAACATCAGTTATATAGGTGAACCATAACTAATATTTCTACTCCAACACGCACCTTTAAACTTTAAATTACCTATAATATTATTATTAGTGAGTATGATTTCATACATACAGAAGATTACCTAAACACATTTACCATTCAGTTCACAAAATATACTATCGTAGGTATTTACAGCTATTTATAACATTACTATTCCACTACGCTGAGCGAGGATTAAGGAATTTTCTATCTCATAAGAAAAAGTGACTTGTGCAACCTAGGATACAAGCATCTTGATGACTAGATTGTACATCTTACCTTGTGATAAATAAATGTTGAAATAGTTCGTTTTATAAATTAATTATTATCATTACAACTATGGATTGAGCGAATTGTTTATCTCCTAAAAACCCAAACCGTAACAACTGTTAAGCTTTAAAACTTTTGCTGCCGTTACTTATAACTTTGGATTTTGAGTCACTTTGCTTATTGGCTTCTGTCGATGCCGATGAAGATCCAGAGGAAGGTAAAGTTGCAGAAGTTGAAGTGACATTTGACATTCCACTGGTTGTAGTTGAACTTATTGTTGAGGAGCTACTTTTGGCTGTTAAGGGTTTTTCGTTGCTTGTTGAACTCTTTGGAGTAATTTCTGTTGATTTGCTTATAGCTTGTTGTGGTATTGTTTTAGGTGGTGCAGACTTTGTTGTCGTTACTGTTGGTGACTTCACTACTGTCGTCTGTTGAGAAGTAGTAGTAGGAGAGGACACTGTAGTAACTTTTGCTTGTTTCGTAGTCGTTGTTGAACTTGTAGGCTTGGTATTTAATGTACTTGTTACTCGTGATTTAGTTGTAGAGGTTTCATTTGCAGTTCCGTATTTAATATTTCCATGAGTCGATGCATTACTTGGCTTTGAAGCTGAAAATGTGGTAGCAGTGGCAGGCTTCGTTATTGGTGTATTTGAAAATGAGGGTAAAGCACTGGATGAACTTGTTATAGGTTTGCCTGATGAATTTGAATTCGATGTACTTGTTTTATCGACTCCCGTAGTGGTGGTTGTAGAACCAGGTGCCATTTTAATACCAGTGGTAGTAATTACGGGACCAGAAATCTTGCTTGTTGCTGCAGTTGTAGGTGTTGATGAAGAAGATAATTTATTGCCAGCTTCATACGTAGTGGATGGAGCAGATATCTTGTTACCAGCTGTAGCAGTGCTTGATAAAGCAGATATTTTGTTGCCCGTTGTATTAGTAGTTGGTATTTTATTGCCAGCTGCAATACCAGTGGATGGAGAAGACACCTTGTTGCCAGCTGTAGCAGTAGTTGATGGAGAAGATATTTTGCTACCAGCTGTAGTAATACTTGATGGAGAAAATATTTTGTTGCCAGCTGTAGTAATACTTGATGGAGAAGATATTTTGCTACCAGCTGTAGAAATGCTTGATGGAGAAGATATCTTGTTGCCAGCTGTAGTAGTAGTTGAAGAAGAAGATATTTTGCTACCAGCTGTAGCAATGCTTGATGGAGCAGATATTTTGTTGCTAGCTACAGTAGTAGTTGATATAGCAGATATTTTGTTAGTTACCGCAGTTGTACTTATTGATTTGGATAATTTGCTGCCAGCCGTAGTAATAGGTGAATGAGCAGATATCTTGTTGTTAGCTGCAGTAGTAGTTGATGGAGTGGATATCTTGTTATCAGCCAGAGTAGTGGTTGAAGTAGAAGGTATTTTATTGCCAGTTGCAAAACTAGTCGATGGAGAAGATATCTTGATGCCAGATGTAGTAGAAGTGGACGAAACTTTATTAGGGGTCACAATATTAGTTACTGGAGCAGATGTCTTGTTGGCAGTACTTATGGGCACAAATGATTTAGTGACAGCTGCAGTGGTAGTGATAGAAGCAGACGTGGTTTTTATAGCAGCAGCTGCAGTTATAGGAACAGCTACCTTGGTTGTGGCTACAGATATATTCTTGGCAGATGAGGTAGTTGTTGTTGGATCAAAAGTTTTGTTGGCAGACGAAATTGTTGGGAAAGGTGCTTTGTTTGCAGACGCACTTGTAGTTATAGCGGCATTTGAATTGTTGTTAATGACTGAGACAGCTGTTTCGTTAATAGCGGCGTTGCTAGTTATGGAAGAAGGTTTCATGGTTAAAGCTGCCGCAGTAGTTGTGGAAGTATATTTTTTATTGTCAGTGGCACTGATATTTGTTAACACTGAAGTTGCAGTACTAACTAGAATGCTATTGGCACTAGATTTTGGCAACTTGGTTTTATCACTTAAAGTATTTATTTCAATCGTAGAGGGTTTTTGACATTCACCAGACTGAGGAGGTGAAACCATGTTTGGTTTTATCTTTGTTATAGGATCGTCTTTATCTAATACAATGTTTTGACGCTGCAATTGTCTGCTACTAAAGGAGATGTTAGTCGTGTCTTTAGTTTTATCCTTACTGGTTTTATCCGAACTACTTACATTATCGGATGGTTTCGTTCTTTGCAAATCCAGGCTGTCTGGCTTAAAAGTCTTGTTCAAGGCGGCTTTGTTTTCTGGATATCGGAGTGCATCTGTCTTATCCTTTTTTGTTATAATAGTTTGATCATATAGTTCACTCTCTTTGATTTTATTTGTTGACGCTGCTCCGGATTTGGCCTCCTGTGGAACAATAGTTTTGTTTTTTTCTAATGTTGAAGAATTAGGTTGCGATGTATGAGTTTTTATATGATATTCTTCTTTATCTATTTTATTTTCTTTATTAATGTATTTATTTTCTGGGGTATTGTCTTTAACGCTGGTTGGAGAAAAATTTGGCTGTATTAATTTTGTGGTTTTAGACGAAGATGCCACAGAACTTTTATCTACTGTATTTCTTTTGACATCTGGTTTATCAGTAGACATCTGAATTTTTGTATCAGTGTCTTTTTTTTGTGGCGTCGGAGTATCCATGACAGTTTTGAAAGGTAGGTTCGGATCTTGTTCTGTGATAATTTTGTTACTCTCAGGAATATACACTGCACTGATATTGGAAGTGACATGGCCAGAAGTTTCACCTGCATTTATTCCGCTTTTCTTAACACTTACTTCTATGGTTGATAATATTGGTACGGGTGTCATCTGAACTGGTTCCATGTGTTTGGTTTTACCATCAGTGTGTATTTTTGCTGTTGTAAATATTAATGGACTTGGATTATATCCAATATGCTTAGATCCATCAATTTCGACGAGAATTTGACTTTTAGGAGCGACAAAAGTTTTTAAGCCGTCATGATTGCTGAACACATTAGTATTCATATGATTGTGTGAAGGAGCGTTTGCACTTGTGAATTTAGAAATAGTTTCTTTCACGTTTGAAGTAGGTAAGCTTCTATCCGTGACAACAGAAGCATTAGACAGAGCTTCTTTCTGCAATTTGTCGTCCGATATTAATTTGTCTTTTTCGGTTCCTCTTTCACTGGTGGCTTCAGTCTTAGTTTTTGACAACAAATTAAATTTGGCACTTTGTTTTATGGTTTCGGTCTTTTCTTTATCTTTCTGCAAGAGAGGTTCTATTACTGCATCATCAGATTCAAGGCTGAAATTCTGAACTTTCCGCTTGATAGAATTTCTTTTTGTTTTTAGTATTGCTCCAGGTTTTTTAATGTCGTTTTCTATTCCACTTGTAATAGAAGTTGAGTCTCCACCATCTTGTGATGTCTGTGAAGCATTTAAAACTCTTAATACCTTTTCGAGCAACTAAACGTTATAGTGACTTTAGCATTGATTGCATACAGAAGTTAGAAGGTACATGTAAAAAATATAGTATTTCTGAAACGAAAACAGAGTTTTCTATTGGCTGAATTAAATCACCCTGGAGTTCTAACAACGCAGCACCTTTGCTGGTGCTAGATAATTAGCTGAGAAGTTCACATTCATAGTAAGACCAGTCTGATAATAGAAATGACCTCAATATTGGCTGATGAGCAGAGTAATAATGGAATTTTAATGACGAAATTATTACCTTCCGCATAGCAACGAGCGGATGCGTATGCGGGGGTCAAGCGCCGCGCTCGCGCAGCACTGGGCGGCCGTGAAGCAGCAGCACCGGCGGCGACAACTCGGACTCGTGCCGCATCACCGCCGACGCCGACGGGCCCCACTCCTCCGTCGGACGGGACAACGCTCGAGCTTTCTGCAACATTCGTTAATGTACTTCAGTTTTTATACATAGGAAAGCAATAAGTATCTTAAATCGTTGATTTCTGACTTTTCTAGTTATCAAACCTCAGTTGGCCCGATTGAGTTTTTTGGTCCTTATACAAAACCGGACCGATTGGCGTGAAAACAATCATGGTGACAATTGCCCTGTTTTCATTAATTTTCTTGTAGATTGTAATTTTTTTTCAAAGTTTGAGGATGCAGATCAAAGTTCCTCAAAAAGTTAAGAACAGTCTCCTAAACCGTTCCTTGAGGTACAGTCACGAGCACCAATATGTCAACACTTGGCAACTTTCAATTGCGATTTTTTCGTGAAATAACGAATGCAACGTTGAAATACGACACATTACATAAACCTATGGGTTCCAATATGCTATGTTCGTAACAACATAAAATTTCATTCCAAAATAAAGGAGTAAATCGCTTTTGAATAAAGCCGAGTGTATACAAACTTTTGCTCGTGGCTGTACAACGGTTAAGGTACCTACTACCCATCCTGCCCCGTCTCAAAAATATACGTCTATATATCTCTGGATATGATATGGCGGATAATAATAGGGGTTAAAGAATGAAATTGCCGTTTTATTGTAATAGGTACTTCGAATTGACATAGAACCTTCATGGTTTGAGATTTTTGAGTGAAACTTTTTTCACATGGTACCTATGAAGTTCTTCTTTTAAAAAATGTGCAACATTCGATTATCGACTTTCAGTTGTTTTTTTTATTCAGCTTAGACAAGAAAGATGGATACTTTAAAAATTCGAGTTATTTTTGAATACGAGTTCCGACGCGGAACTAACGCGGCAGAAACAGCTCGCAATATCAATGTTGCGTTTGGAGAGGGGACTGCTAATGAACGCACCGTGCGATTTTGGTTTAAACGCTTCCGTGATGGTAACTCTTTGATTTGAAGAACGAACCACGTGGAAGACCACACAGGTGAATAACAATGAATTGAAAGAGATGGTGGAAGCCGATCCGAGCCAAACTACCCAGGAATTAGCGTCATGGTTTAACGTTACCTTACCAACAATATTGACTCATTTGCGTCAAATCAATAAAATAAAAAAATAGGTGCCTCATGATTTGACTGATCTGCAGAAAGAAACGCGTGTTGAAACTTGTGTTGCCTTGTTGAATCGATACAGAAATGAAGATATTGGATCGAATTATGACATGTGATGAAAAGTGGATTCTTTACGATAACCGTAAGCGAAAAATGCAATGACTGACCCCAGGTCAAACGCCGCAACAGTGTCCTAAAGCAAAGCTTACCAATAAAAAGGTAATGGTAGCTGTTTGGTGGTCTCAGCATGGTGTTATTCACTATAGTTTTCTCCGATCTGGTCAAGCAATAACGGCACATGTCTACTGTGCCGAATACCGAACAATGATAGCAAAACTAGCAGTGAATCAGCCCCGACTCATGAATAGATCTTCACCATTATTGCTCCATGATAACGCGAGACCTCATACAGCACGAGAAACCGTTTTAATTCTACAGGAACTGCAATTAGAAACCATTCGTCACCCTCCGTATTCGCCAGACCTTGCTCCAACGGACTACCATTTTTTTCGTGATTTGGACAATTTTCTACGTGATAAAAAGTTTTCATCTCAGGAGGCAGTACAAAATGCTTTCACACAGTTTGTCGAATCTAGATCACGAGAGTTCTATCGCAAAGGCATAAATGACCTTCCTATTAGATGGCAGCAATGTATAGATAAAAATGGTAATTATTTTGATTAAATAAATATGTTAAATTAAAAAAAAACGAATTTCAACTTTTCAGTACAAATCGGCAATTTCATACTTTAACCCCTAATACATCAAGTAAATATCATAACATACTTCCATAATGGTAAGGTCATCCGGTCCGCTACAGATCTGATCGATAGCCATCAGTACGACCACAACTACGGGCAGCACTCCTAGGATCCACCCGACAGCGTCCGCCCACATCGGGTACACATAGGTTCCATACGACGCCGGCTTGTACTCGATCCAGTTGAACACCAAAATGAACTGTTGATGAACACAACCAAGTAATCAAGCCAGTCCAGAATAATGCTTATCTAATAGGTCAGTTATACATTTTCAATTTTTCCACATTGATCTAAAAATACGTACCACTAAAGCAGCAGGCGTAATGATTCGCCACATAGCACTCCAGAAGAATACCCACAGTTTGGATTGACGACCTATCATTCGTTGAATGTCTCCGCAGAACTTCTCTGCACCGTAGATCCACGCTATCAGAATGCACTCGCCGATAGCTATGATCAGGACCGACCAATTTGCGGCATATTTGTCCATTAACTGCAACCAGTACATGCCACTCTGGAAAAAAATGTTAATTGAACCCATGTCCCTCACAACAAGTATAATTTTAAAGAATCGTTTGTGAGCAGAAATCTTACATTGGTGGTGAAGATAAGTCCGCCCAGATAGCCAAATACAGCAACTGTCAATACAACCCAAACTTTCTTCTGACGGAAATTGGGAAATTTGTCCAAAATGGCTGTTGTAACTGTTTCCATGAGCGCAAACTAAAATAAATAATTTAGAGTTAGTACAAAAGTGATTACCGGGATTGCAGAACAAATAAAAGGTATTAACTATACCTGGGAGTCCAGTCCGAGCGTTAACAGCATCACAAAGAATAGTATAGACCAAAGTGGTGACACGGGTAATCTGGTGACTACTTCCGGATAGACGATGAAGGCAAGACCAGCACCTTGATCGACTACTCGGTCCACCTCGACGTTCAGTTCGTGTGCCAAGAATCCTATTACAGAAAATATTACCAGACCCGCGAAGAACGATGTTAGGATGTTTGATACGGCAACGATCAATGAATCTCTGCGAAAGAAAAAGAAACGTAATTTTTTATGCAAATACATTAACGGAACATCAGCTTTAACTAATTTCAAAAAGCAATAGTACTTACATGTAGCAGTTGTTAGAAAACTTGTTGTAAGACGAAAGTGTAATAAGACCACCCCATGCCGGACTCAACGCAAAAAATATTTGTACAGCAGCGTCTCCCCATACCTGCAAGTTTAATTGTGTATTCAATTTATTATTTCACTTTCAAATAAAAATATTTGTCTTTATTGATCATTCATAATAAATACCTGAGCATTAAGGAGCTGGCTGAAGTCAGGAGTCAAGTAGAAAAGGATTCCGGTCGATGCGCCTGGTAAAGTTACCCCTCGGAAAAATAGAATCACCAGCACCACATACGGGAAAAGGGCGGTGAAGTACACTACCTACAATAAAAAGAAATAGAATTTAAATAAACTTGTTTATAGCAGTAATAATATAATCTAATCATCGAGTCAACGATTTCTAATGTTTTTATAGTTAAATATAAGAGAAAATTTCCTAAGGTACGCCAACTTAAATTAAGCGAGATCAGTATCTTCGCACTGGGTTTCTCTTGCAGCCTCTAGTAGGAGAGACAACTCGTAGAAGTATCGTAAACCTCTCGTAGAGCTCTCGTAGCCTCTCGTAGTCTCTTAGACCACTCGTAAAAGTATAGTAGACCTCTCGTAGTGTCTCGTAAGTAGACGACTTGTAGGCCTTTCGTCGCCTCTCGTAAGTGTCTCGTAAACGAGCCTTAATTTCTGAGTCTTAATTGTGTATGGTCGACTTGACTTGATGACTTGTAGAAGTCTCGTAGACGACTCATAGGCCTGTCGCAGCATCTCATTCTCATAGGCTTTTCGTAGATGACTCGTAGAAGTCTCGTAGACGAGACGTAGGACCCTCGTAGGCCTCTCGTAGCGTCGCGTAGCATTACGTAGTCGTCTCACAGACGACTCGTATAAATCTCCTCAAAAACCGTTTCTTTTTTTAATGATTTTCTATTTTGACAATATTACATTGTCCCGCCTGCGAGTGATCTACTAGACTTCTACAAGTCATCAAGTCAAGTCGACCATACACAATTAAGACTCAGAAGAAATGCCTACGACCTATGTGCCAAATAAAGGTCACGGATAGCTGCCAGGCTTTTTTTTTTTGGGGATGGAAATCATCTAATGACCTCTCCCGCTCTGGGCTGAGCGGAAGGGCGTGTCAGACTTTTACGGACTAAAACCCACCCGTGTTCCTTCAGTTGCCTGTGCCAGGGGCCACGGTATCTCTTTCGAACAACCCGCAGCCCTGCCAGGCATCGGCCCTAGCGGACCCCGTCAGTTCGTGCTGTGATCTCTTTGAGGCGCGCGTGGAACACAACGCGCCGTCGCCTGGGCCTGGTCCTTACTGGGCGGCGAGCTGCCCATTGCTCGCCGCACGCAAGCCCGCGCCTACGGTGGCCGGGACTCGGCTGTTGACTCCCGTCCAGGGCTTCACCTGCGGTGGCTAGAGGTGTGAGGGCGCAGAGATTGCCTCTTCCTCACGCGCTCCGCCTCCTCTTTCGCGAGCATTACTGCTTCGCAGAAGGAGGTGACGGCCTGCGATGCACTCTCGTTCCGTACCATGGCTTGGACCAGGGCCGGACGCGAGAGATCGCCGCCGCCGATCGCCGCCACGAGGACACGGCGGTGCTCCGCCCAAGCCGGGCAGACTTCCACCGTATGCTCCACCGTGTCCTCCGGGCGATCCACACAGTGGTGACACCCTGGCGTTTCCTCCCGCTTTATCCTGTACAGGAACCTCCCGAAACAACCGTGTCCGGTTGTTGTCCGTGTCCGTTTCCGGTGAGGACCTGCGTCAGGTGGAAGGTGAGGGCGCCGTGGCGCCTCTCTAGCCACTCCTCAAAGAGGACTTATCGCCGCAATTGTAGTGTGCCCAGCACTGGGTTGCGACAATCGCACTCTCCATGCCGCCATGAGATACCGCCGGAGCTCTGTCCGCTGTACCGTGATTTCTCGCGGTAGCGGAGTTACGCCCCGGCGTTTTGCCTCCTCTCGCCACTCCCATATGTGGGCGAGGACTTTGGCCTCCAGATCCCATGGCGGCAATCCGACAAGGAGGCTCACCGCCTCAGCGGAGTCCGTGCGGTATCCTCGGATCAGCCGGAAAGCCATGACCCTTTGGGAGGCGTTCAACCGGGCGGGCTGGTCGTCCCCTCAGGGAACGCGCCCATACCGGTGCCCCTTAAAGAGCCATGGACCGCACGACCCCCGAAATAGCTGCCAGCCTTATTTCACAAAATTTAAAATATTGACCTTACCATATCTGTATATTTTCGAAATTATAATGTTTGTTACAAAAAAATCCATCTCTACACACAGTCTGACCATAAATACTGTTACAATTAAAAATAAGAAAGATATTACATTTGAATTTGGAATCTGTCATTTTTATACGATTGTTTATTGAGTTTTCTAATTTTGGCGCCAATACATTGTACAATATTTTGCGATATTAAAATGGAGTGGGGTGATAAAGAGAACCGAATCGATGTCATTGCATTACACAAAGTTGGTATGGAGCCAAATGCAATTTTTAAAACTCTCCATCGCTTGGTATTAGTCAAATGTTTGTGTACCGGGCAATTCATAGGTACAATGAGACCTCCTCTGTTTGTGACAGAAAAAGATCTGGCCGTCCACGTAGTGTTCGTACGAAAAAGGTGGTCAAAGCAGTAAGGGAAAGAATACGAAGAAATCCTGTCTGAAAGCAAAAGATTTTATCTCGGGAGATGAAGATAGCACCCAGAACCATGTCGCGTATTTTAAAAGATGACTTAGGACTTGCAGCCTATAAGAGACGCACTGGTCATTTTTTAACTGATAATTTAAAAAAGAATAGGGTGGTAAAATCGAAACAACTACTGAAGCGGTACACAAAGGGAAGTCACAGAAAAAAAAAATTTACGGATGAGAAAACCTTTACAATTGAGCAACATTTTAACAAACAAAATGACCGCATTTATGCTCAAAGCTCTAAGGAAGCTTCCCAATTAGTCGACAGAGTGCAACGTGGGCATTATCCGACTTCAGTGATGGTTTGGTGGGGTGTTAGCTATGAAGGAGTGACTGACCCATATTTTTGTGAAAAAGGTATCAAAACATCGGCACAAGTGTATCAAGATACCATTCTTGAGAAGGTAGTTAAGCCCCTTAACAACACCATGTTCAATAACCAAGTATGGTCCTTCCAACAAGACTCGGCGCCGGGTCATAAAGCTCGGTCCACGCAGTCTTGGTTGGAAGTGAACATTTCGGACTTCATCAGAGCTGAAGACTGGCCGTCGTCTAGTCCCAATCTTAAACCGCTGGATTATGATTTATGGTCAGTTTTAGAGAGTACGGTCTGCTCTAAACGCCATGATAATTTGGAGTCCCTAAAACAATCCATACGATTGGCAGTGAAGAATTTTCCCATGGAAAAAGTGCGTGCTTCTATTGATAACTGGCCTCAACGTTTATAGGACTGTATTACAGCCAATGGAGGTCACTTCGAATAAGCTTTTTATATTTTAAATTGTTTTATATTTATGTATTAAACTAACACACTGTAAAAGTAATAAATATTAATTGCAATAAAAAAAATTTTTTTTCTTCGTGACAATATTTATGGCAAGGCTAGGTAAAACACTTCGTCATCCAAACACACTTGTTTTTAAGTCTCACAAAACTACACTCTACTCAAAAAGCTTTCTAGGTATGGCACCAAAATTGTTCAATAAACTCCCCAATAATATAAGAGGCATAATTAATATAAAATTATTTTAAAATAAACTTATGGGCTTTCTAATAAAAAAGGCTCACTATTCTGTAACTGACTTTCTAGATGATAAAGAATGTTAATTTATGTGCTAGGGTTTTTGTTGTGTAAATTCCTTGTCCAGTTGACTAAGTAACATAATTTGTTGTAGTTATGTTTAATGTCTATTTATTTTTTTATGAAAGATTTAATTTTCCTAAATTTTGACATTTTCCTAAATTCATAATACTTCATTTGTTTTATCATTTTTAATGTTTCCTATATTCTATCTTCGTTATTTGAATATTGTTAAGATGTTTATTAGTGATTTTATGTTTCTTGTGATGTGATTGAATAATGTTAAAGTAAATTATTTCACTAAGTAAATTTTTATTACTTTTAATATTTGCACGCCATGTCAAATGGCAAACATGTTATTCTAATTTATTACTGTCATTCTACATACATGAATAATAATTTGTGTATGTACACACATGTTTATGCAAATAAATAAATATTATTATTATTGTCGTTTATTTTTTTACATTTTTTATAAAAACTAAGTACAAAAAAAAACATTAAAAAATAGTGATCCACCGATGTCGGTAGCAGGGTCCAAGCTACCGGTGGTTAGGGCTCCAGAGACAGGAACCTCCTCACAATGAGAGCCGTATCGAGGAGTACTACCTTTTGAATCAGCCCCTTATTATTATTATTATTATTAGGTTCCGAACAAAACTGCACTTGACAGTCTTTGGAACGGTCGCTGGCCAGCCGCAATTACTGTATTTTGCGAAATCAATAAACCTGCGCTAGCTCCGTAACTATATATCTAAATGACACAGTCTCACTATATAATTCAGCTATGAATCTATTATTTATTTGATAAAAATGAGGTCAAAGAGCTATCGTAAGTACCTATTTTAGAATTTCAGCAATTATGTATAGCAGTATCGAAAACCGCTTTCATTTTCCTGTAAAATATGGATTATGATCTTAAACCTCCTGCCGGGGTAGCGGGATCGTCCGAAAGGGTTACCGCTGCCCTGGTACATAAAGGGCTAAGGAAGGAACACGGGTGGGTTTTAGTCAGTAAGAGTCTGACACTCCCTTCTGCTCCACCCAGAGCGGGAGGGGTCATTTGATGATTTCCCATCCTGAAGAGAAAAAAAAAAAAAAAAAAAAGATCGAACAAACCCCCAAAATAAATAAATAAATATGTTTTAGTCTTTGACTGGCGATCTGTGAAATACACCTAACTTGTTGCCAAAGTTCATGAAAAACGGCCAAGAAAGTGAGGTTATAAAGGTTCATTTGTTTGGGACCTTAAAAATTGTACAGTCACCGTTATTTTATCTATGATTTTGCATCACTGTCCAAATCACAGTGATCTTTATTCCCATTACAAAGAGGTTGCTGTTGGGTTGCTGCCACTGGCAAGTCTGTCAAAATCATTGTGATATAATTCTCGTCACAATAAGGTTGCTGTTAGATCGATGCTATCAAAGGTAAAATAACTATGAACGGACTATAAGTGCCGTTATGTAGAAAATGTTTTGGGAAAAATGTCATTACTCGGAAGTATGTATTGGCATATTCCCAAATACTATATAACACTTATTGTTTTATAAACACGGACATTATTGCAATTACACGAGTAATAACAGACTGGCGGATGGGATGAAATGACAATAGTCTCCCTCAAATGTCAGATGAATGGCTCTGGGATAGGTCTGATTACCTTCATTACGTAGTAGGTACATAAAATTTTTAATTGCATAATTAACAGTTATTAGCGAAATCAGTTGTAAAAATGTTTTCAACACACTTACAACAATGACCCTAAATGGCCAGCCCTTACAATGGGTGAAAGAAATAAAATACCTAGGGCATTACGTAACGGAGGACCATGAAGACATCGAACGCGAGCGCAGGGCTCTTGCTGTGAGAAGCAATATGCTGGTTCGCAGGTTTGTGTGTTGTAGTAAGGAGATTAAACTGCCAGACCTTCTACACATGAGCCTGTGGGCCAGCTACACGTGGAAAACAATGGACGTCCTGAGTTCCAAACAATAACAGCTTCAGAATGCTTTTCGGACTGCCGCGCTTTTGTAGTGCCTCCGGCATGTTCGCTCAGGCGCGTGTTCACGAAGTCCTAATAGCATTCTGAAGATGTTAGTGGACAAATTCTACTCGCCGATTAGGAATCAAGTACTGCAGATTTTGGTTAGGTAGGAGTGATTCCTTCCATCTGGTCAATGTAGGTATGTAAATATTGTTTTTCTGTGAACACTGAAGATGTTAGTGGACAAATTCTACTCGCCGATTAGGAATCAAGTACTGCAGGTTTTGGTTAGGTAGGAGTGATTCCTTCCATCTGGTCAATGTAGGTATGTAAATATTGTTTTTCTGTGAGCTTATAAGTGTTACAATTTTAAACTAAGTACTAGTTTAATTGTAACACTAACATAGCTACTCGTATTAAGTTTATTGTAGGTCTGTACCTGACTAACATAATATGGATAATTGTTGTCTTAGAAAATAAATCAGTTGAATGTTAAAACTTGCTGAAAAACTGGCTGTAATTAGGTGCAACTAGAGCAAGTTTTAAGAGGCTAACGCACATTCCATTATGTTTGTCTATGTTCCAGCACAAGAGCGGGTATGAAAGGTAAAAGGCATTCGTGTTCAATAAATACACTGCATTTTGAACCTAAAAGCCACCGCTTGTAGGTGCACAATGTTAGTGACCACTCTCTAGAAACAGACAAAGCGACTGTGCGGCCAATACCTCTCTTTTCTGCAAGCCTGTTAAAGAAAATTCTACTTTATGGAATTATTAAATTCAATAGTTTTTGTTGTATTTCTATCTTCCTCGAAAGTGTATTGAATAACGTTGTTTGATGCTCGTGTGCAATCCGCATTTCTTTCATTATGACCGGCTTTTCCTTTAAAAATATTTATTGCGTTTTTGACTCTTTTAAAATAGTTGATGAATAATAATCCGTTATATAACCTCTAACGGATAACCTAGTTGCCTTAACGGATAACCCTAATAAATGTTACCCTTTGAATGTTTCTGTAATCTTTGTTTTGTACTTACCTTACCCGAAGACTGCACGCCCTTACACAAGCAAAGAAACACGATGAGCCAAGCTGCTAATAAGCAAAGAGCCATGCCCCAACGGATTTGGCCCGTTTCTTCAATACCCGATGATAGTCCCAGCACTTGGTTTCTGCAAGCAAATTATAAGGTTTTGTATACAGCCATACAATCGACTCTATTCTACTGTGAGACGGTATCAAGCCTACTATGTAGTTTTCTTTTTATACAGAAATCAGGGCAAGTGGCCCTCAGAAATTGTGATCAACAGGCGACTTTGTCCAATGAGAAGGTACTCACGTGAAATATTCTTCCGCTGGAGGTCGTCGAAGCGCCACGTCAGCTAAAGCGTTGATATTGTGCAACTCAGCGTACGTTTGATTGAAGCATTTTCTCAGATAGTAAGTTCCATTGATCGCATCACAGCTGTCTGCCTCCTCGTAAGAATAGCAATCTGAAATAAAAAGACAGACATTGTGCATTCTGTTAATATCTGCTGCTGCTCATGAATCTTAGTATGCAATATGTATTCATATTTTTTTAAAGAAGGCTTTGTTTTTGGCAAAGCGTTGTTTTATCAATGAAATATTACTCACGTTCAGTACTCCACTCTGCATCACAATTCTGCCAGGGCAGTTGATAGAAAATGCTCATGAATGACACAGCCATGTAGTAAATAGTCCAAGCTATGATTAGATTATAGTACAACATCACGATACTGGAGACTATCACCATCCCGTAACCCAGGCCTTGGAAGAGTGGCGAGAACTTTTTGTACACGGCCACTGGGCCCAGGGCGGCGTACTGGCCAAACGATAACTCCATGAACATTAGTGGCAAGCCCGCGATTATCAGCATCACAGTAAAAGGTATGAGAAACGCACCTGTAAGAAAAGATTACTGTTATTGCTCTCATAGTCATAATCCCGTAAAGATGAAAAATAGGGCCAAGATTGGTCATTGGTAGACTAAGTAGAGAAACGCGTCATGTCATTGTACACCTAACATAGAGAGATTATGTTATCACAAGTGCATGCAATATTCTGAACCCGCAATCCGATAATTAAGAAGCGGCTCTTAAACCTCCGTGTTACCGGACCCATTGCGTCTCGTAAATACCACGGGGGCAACGCGTTCTCATTACGTACGTTCATCCCACGCAATTTTTCTGAGAAATGCAACGCGTCATTTGAAGACACTGCGATTTGCTGACGGGCCAAGTATTATACAGGCTGTAAAAAGACTCATAACATAGCCGTCTCTACGCATTCTGTATATCAAACTAAGCTAACATTGTACAAAAATAATTGCTGGGAAACGACTTTTATTTTTGGTGTGAAAAACGCTGTTTACAGTAACGCTCAATGTAAAGCACGCAAGACATTGTGATTATCGGTGCATGCAACGGTACAGGGGGTATTTATATTCGTGGGTTATTTAAAATTAAGTATAATATTTAAATCTTTTTTCGGGAAAAAACGTCAGAAAATATTTGAACTTTGTCCTTCAATATCTCCATGACAATATAAGGTTCCCAGGTATGGTCCAGTACAAAGAAAATATCAAAATGACGTGAGGTGGACAGTGACTCTTGGCTTCGTTGGGCGTCTTTTTACATCCGTTATTTTACCTCCTCCATTGTTATAGCATAGGTAGGGGAACCGCCACACGTTGCCCAGGCCCACGCTGTAGCCCAACAGTGACAGTAAGAAGTCGAACCGTCCTGTCCAGTTGCCACGAGCTGGCTCCGCGTCTTCTGCCGCTGGCTCTGGATTCAGCTCATCATTGCTCTGGATAAAAAAAGACTTCATTCAGAATATTTTTAAATTACCAATTCTAGCAAAAACTGCTTCGGAACCCGGAATGTAGTTTTTCCTACACTTCAGGTTATGGTTTCTTTAGAAAATGTTTTATTTAAGCTGCCTGCTGTTCTAATTAGATAGTGCCTAAGATCTATAGAGTGCTGTGCTAATAAACACACTACGCGGTCACCCGCATTTCCGATGCGGGGATATAATTAGTTCCATGTAGTATTTTAAGGATATAAGTACAACACACTATACTTTGCATCGCATCAATAATGAAGGCCTTCATGAGCGATATGGTGGTACTAATGCTAAGTAAATGCTAATGGATACAATTAACTGTCTCGTATATACACTGCCGGACTCCTAAATCAAGCCACCGTGCATATTGACATCTAGGTTTAAAGTTCTAAAGCATAAAAATAATAATTATGAGTAAAAAAAGTTTTTATTCAGTTTTGAAATTCATTGAATTCACGAACATCTAAAATGTTACAGATCTATAGACAAAAAATGCAGGGTGGCTCAATTCAGGTGTGCGGAAATGTATATTTGTACAGGTAGACACTTTACAGTGCCTGCACGGGAAATTATGGATTGAGCGAGTGATCAATTTTTGGCTCACTTAACTTACAGACGAACGATTTTGTACCTGAACCTTAATAATATGCAATTTGAACTAATAGTTACTTCCATTTAATCGCTAGCAGGTAGAGAAATGACTTCCGTCAATACTAACTACCGTAGCTCCACCTACTTTTCACAGATTTCCTAATTCCTCCAAAGATTTTTGGTCCAGTAAAGAAATCCTTAGACAAACGATACGAAAATATGAGGAATCACATGGTGAAAAAAAAGACGTTGGAAAGTGCAATGCACGGTAGAACATTAAGACCAATATAATCAAAGCTCGGTAGTAGTGACTATACATACTTATAGTTCCCTCTGTCTAACACATGGTCCACTAGATACCAACTACTGTAAAAGAGAGTCGCGTTTAGCATGAAGGTGAAACCTTTTAAGTCATATAATAAACGTGAATCAGCTGGTGCTAAGCGCAATTTGTCGACTCGGCTCAACATCGTGATTGTTACGAGGCATATAAGTATATGGAAGATAGCTAGTATAGTATATATAAGTATATGGTAGCTATACTTATAACTAAAGGATACGAGTAGCTACCTATTTCATGTACCATGTGACCTACATATCGAAAACACCTATAATCTTCTATGAATTGGATTATTAAAGAAACTGATGAAAAAATCACATTTTATATTACCTACTGTAGAGCAGAGATTCTGTTAGGAAAATCTAGTGAACGGTAGTCGATACTCACATCAGAGATTTTGGTGTCCATTGTTGGAATATCCGTTGCCACTGCAGGAATCTGGGTCTCTGGCTTTTGTGATGATTTTGGCATCTTAAATTATAGTACAACCGAAACTATTTCAACAAATACTGCTGCTCAGGCATTATATCGGCCGTCACCACCGCGTCAATGACACAAGGAACACCGAGGATCGCACTGAACATCACACTCGTTACAACTAGACTACGAAGACCACTGAATCACTTTACAAACAAAGTAGACACTAAAACGAAGTGGTTTATAAGAAATTAATCAAAAAGCAAGCGAGTTAAGTGTACATTAGATCGAAAAATACAAAACGCAGGAACGCGCAGATGTCAAGTTTCGCATCGACCGAACTCTGAATGAACATCTAGGTCAATATCAAGCCTCCGCCTCCGCCGCCCCCGCGCCCTTCTTTACCCCGTTGTGAAAATTTTCTTCACTACTACATCATAATATGGAAATTTTCTTGATTATCGTTTCAGGAACACAGTTAACACTCATTTACTACGACAGTAACATGACTTTAGGACACAGTATCACACGCATCAAAGATTATGATCTACACCCCATCATGTGCCAAACACCTATCAAATATACATCACAATATTATATAAGTACCTGTGTCTGATTATAACGTATAATTAATTACAAATGACATGAAAAAAGTAGCGAACATAGTTTAGATAATCGTTAAAAACAGTTACTAAAGGCTGTATTTAGGTACCATAAAATACGATAAAATAACCTATACGAAAGTTCTTTGTTAATAAATCCTTTGGGAATTAATACTATCCTGAACAATAGTAACCGAAAATTCGTAATTATCAAGCTTATCAAAAATATTGATGTACGTAGCTTTCGTAGCATATTTCGTAGCACGGCGTAGCACTAGCTTAAACCGATGCTACTGCCTATTTTCCCAAATATATTTATTAGATCGTTATTTGCATTTGCTTGGGGTAAGGGAACATTTTAGCAGTGGATATTTACTGGCTTTTTGACGAGATGGTGCCCATAATTGGTAGTACTCATTCTATCGACAGTGGTTCGGTCTGGTCAGCCATAACGTACTAAGCTTACTCCGCTCCTTTATCTACTTTTTGGCCGTTACCTGCCTATGTGCCAATTTCAAATTGGGCAGGGTTTTTGTTAAACCTTGTATTCATACGATATACTGCAATTTTGTAATGTCCAGCAATGGACTTTCCTAAAACCTAAAACGCACACTTGGTCACTATGAGGTTTTGTTACCACTGACGTGCAGCCTACTGTACCAATCGTTTTTAGGGTTCGGTATCCAAAGGGTGCCAACGTAACCCTATTACTAAGGCTCCACTGTCCGACAGTCCGTCAGACGGACTGTCGGACAGCGTCTTACTCTCAGCGGGCTGTATCTCATGAACCGTAATGGGTAGACAGTTGAAATTTTCACGGACTGTGTGTTTTTCATTTTTTTTTTTTTTGTTTGTGTCGAATCATATGTTGCAATGGTTTATTTTATTTCTTGTTTTTATTTGTTGTTTTTATTTTATTTATGTATAAATTGCATGCTGCACTGGTTAACGTCATCACGTCAACGCCGGCTGCCGCTGAAAACCAGCGCTGGGGCTCTATCTCGTATAGGGTCTTAGCATTATGCTGAGCGATGGCCGTTTTGCGTGAATGTGACGCATTTTTTATTTTTTTGTGTGTTTATGTTCTTTTTTATGCGTCATGTTTGCCGAAAATTAAATGCATTTTCTTTCTTTCTTTTCTTTCTAATATGTATAATAAAATAAGAACATACAAGAAACGTGTTTTTTTTCGCGTTTTTTTCCTTGTGGTACGGAACCCTTCGTGTGCTAGCCCGACTCACACTTGGTCAGTTTTTTATTTCCTACTCAAGCAAACAGAGCTCCACTATTTACCTAAATAGGTACCTATTTACGTTTCCATCATAGGTAGATAAGCACGTACTTTTTACATTATTTGGCCTCGTCCCTGCAATATTCTACCTATACTTGCCTTCAAGCGGATGCAGAACAACAGACATGTTCGCGAAGTGAACGCAATATCCGCGAACCATCAATTTCCTCTTCTCAATCTACTTTTAAATACGATACGTTGTTGGAGAAATTGTGTGGGTGTGAGTGGGTGTGCCATATGTACCTTTGTGTATGAGAAAGACAGGAATGCAAACAAGGAACGGCAAATCGCGTAGGTACCTATGTAATGTTCGTAGCTGGTGTCATTCTGTAGGTACTTTCTGCCTCTACCCCCATGGTGGGCCTGAGTTTATATATAGTGTAATTATGGAATGCAATCTCGAGCCTTTTTTCGAGATTCAATCTCGTGGGAAGACAACCTCATTCTGGAAATCTCGTTCGAGATCTCGACCAAAACTGTCGAGATCTTGAACGAGATTTCGAAATAGAGCGCAGACCATACTATGCTTGTTGAGAAGCATATAAGCGAGTACATGATCGTATGTCATAATGTGTGTCCCGGTCCGGACCGGACATACCTACTTATGTATAAGCGATCGCCGAGGATGGATGGTTGCATCGCGTATTCGCGTCATTAGGTCACATTTCATTTCACGTCAGAAACGTGTAGATATAGATACCTAAATACAAAACATTTCAATAATTTTGCAACTGACTTTTTGCAGAAAATAATTTTTACTTTTCCCACAAACATGAACGAGTCCCCGTATTCCCACTTTCCCCTCCCCCAATCGCATGAGGCGCGACGGGATAACGTTCGCGCGAATGTCAGTTAGGCCACTTTTAGTATCAGTGGGTATGTTTGATCGCGCATTCGTACGAACTAAGTTCGCGCGAATTAGTAATCAAGCATTTTATTCGCGCGATTTCACCCCACGAATGTCAATTAGGACACCTGCACCCTAATTGCGTGACATACTTTCATTCACAATCCAAGACTTTTGAATGAAATTCCTAATCCATATTGCTTCATAAGTTTGAAAAATTCGACACCAACGTAAATAACGCAATAGACATGGCTGAACTGCCAAAATGAAAGGTCTTGCGATCGATTGTCACTGTAGGTAGGTGCGGGGTAATTGAGTAACACCTACGTGTATTACTCAATTACCCCGCAGCACAGAACATATTATTAATTATACCCTAACGGGCCCCGCAGTTCGACTCCGGTACGTTTGATGGCTAGTTCGTACAAACAACGTTCGTGCGTACGCAGTGGTCGCGCAGTCGCTTTTTATTAGGACGCGGGCTATCTATAGTTTTTATTTAAATTAAGTAGTTATAGGATATTTTTTTATTAAAAAAACGCATTCTTTCAAAAAGTAGGCGAAATCTCGGATATCGAAAACGAGATCTCGCGTATACCCTGTACAGCAGATTAACCGTTTTTTAACAGCTGCCTTAGAACGTAACTATTCCAGATTACGTAAAAGTTAACTTTAAAATGTGTAATAACAATATGTATAACTCGACAAGTTTCCTGGAATATTTGGGACTCAAAATTCCTTCCTTGATCACTGTGAATCTCTAAAGGTACTCCAAACCGACAGAAGACTTCATAAACTAATTTATCTGCAACTGTCGAAGCTTCTTGATTTGGAATGACGAAGACTTCCGGCCACTTAGTGAAGTAATCCATCACAACCATGAAATACTTGTTACCACTTTCACTTTTCGGAAACGGCCCCGCAACGTCAAGGGCTATCCTCTCCCATGGTGCGCCAACATTGTACAATTTCAATGCACCCTGAGGTCCCTTTACAGCTGCACAACTTGTACATTTGCGACACCAGTCCTCGACATCGTCCCGACAGTGGACCCAGTAAAACCGTTCTCGTATCTTCAGTAGACTCCGTTTTACTCCCAGATGACCTCTTGAACAACCATTATGGTACAGCTGTAGAACATCGGTACTTGAGCTTTAGGGACAACCATTTGCAAATGACAGCTGTCTCCCCGAGCATTTTCCCATTTACGGCACAGGACTCCATCCGGAATCACCAAGCTGTCCCATTGGGCCCAATAGCTTTTTGTGATCGAACTCATTGCTGAGACGTCGCTCCACCTGGGCTTAGGTTCTCTGGCCTTCATCCACTCCAGAATCGGCTTGATGTCCGAATCTTCCTGCTGTGCACGTTGTAGGCTTTCCTTCCACTCGTTGCTGAGGTCTGTCTTGAGCATCCTTACAGGAACGACTTCTTTACTTTCTTGCCTAGTACCAACTAGTGTGCCTTTTTCCATAATCTGTTCCACAAATCACAAAGGTTCGGCACACGTACCCCTGAGATGTCGGTGGCTCTGACCAAAGTTCGTCCCACTCTCCATGGAAGGTCATTGTGTACCCTTCCTGTAGTTCGCTTGGGGCAACTGGATCGAAGGTGTCCCCTTTCCCCACAGCCGTAGCACCTAGGGCTGTATCCTTTATTGCAGTCGCGAACTGTAGCCGCTGCAACCTCCCTGACGCGATGGGAACGATGATCCTGTCGCGCGGCTTCCACCTCCAGTGCATGGGCCAAGGCGTCCTTCAGCGTCCCGTGGTGCCCGAGCCTCACAGCAGCTCTAACTTCAAGGTCGCGGATGCCGTCGATGAATGCCTGCACCAGGTTCCCAGCAATAAGCGCAGGTACGGACTGGTAAGCTTTACGCACCAGCTTCTCCACTTCAAGGGCCCACTGCTGCAGGTTTTCATTACTGCGTTGCACGCGATCCTTGAGCTGCGCACGAAACACGTGTTCCAGGTGAGCGTCGCCATACCGAGCCTCCAATGCCTCAAGGAGCTGCTCGTAAGTCACTTCCTTGCCGAGAGCTTCCAGAACAGTTAAGGCCTGGTCGCGGAGGCCTAGGGTGAGTGCAGTCATGGCCTGACTTTTATTCCAACCGTTAGCCTGCATGACAGCTTCAAACTGGATTTTGTAGGCTGACCAGGAAGAAGTTCCGTCGAACGGTGGCACTTTGAATCCACGTAGCGAAGGTGTTGTAGCTACGGGAGCTGCGATTCCATCCCCAAGTTTAAGGTAATCCAGCGTTTTCTTTACGTCAGCCATCACGGTTTTCTTCACGTCAGCCACGGCGTTGTCAACCCGATTATACACTTGGTCGATCCGGATTTCAGCTTCCGACAGGCGGTTGTCATGTTGAGCAACCTTATTCTTCACCTCCTTCATGTCTTTCCCAAAGGTAGCGTGAAGGTCCTTCATAAGAAGCATCTGCTCTTCCTGGCGGCGCGCTTGCTCCTCCTTATCACGTCGGAGCTGTTCTTCCAACCGACGAGCCTGTTCCTCCTGTTGGCGAGCCTGTTCCTCCCTGTCACGCAGCAGCTGTTCTTCCAACCGACGGGCCTGTTCCTCCTTGTCCCGCTGAAGCTGTTCTTCCAACCGACGAGCCTGTTCCTCCTGACGGTGGGACTGCTCCTGCAGCATCATCATCAGGGCAGCAAAGTCTGGTGCTGCTGATGCTGGAGCTGCTGCAGACGGTTCGGCCTCCGTGGTTCGTAGCTGGCCGTCCGACCTCTGCGGCACAGCTCCACCAAAACGTCTCTGGTCCTGCTGGCGTTGACTCCGGGTACGAATACCCTCCGTGTCGTCTTTAGGTAAAATCGGCATGATTTTAATCCTTGCTTCTGACACCAATTGTTAGGAGCTTCGAGTTCGTGACAATAAAAACTGCCGATAAAAATTACCAAAAGTTACACTTTAATTAAACAACACTAATAACAACTCAAAAACACTAATTATAAAACACAATCGCTCTTAAGTCGCACTTGAAGATCACTTTCGATGTATTCGCTTGTATCGCAGAACCAAGTCTGATTGGTCGCGGCTAGTCCCGGCCTTATATAGTGCCGCAGATAATTCTAGAACCTTCTATTGTAGAAACATCTAGAATGTTCGAACACATACCGGCCCCAACTGACCAGATGTCGACAGTTCTAGTAAGTTCCAGCAGCGACACCTCTACTCGATAATAGATGGCGCCAGTGACTCTATTAGTTCAGCCATTCAATAATAGATGGCGCTAGGGACTATTAGTTCGGCTATTCGAAACTAGATGGCGCTAGTGGTAACTGATGTCACCATGTATCAGGCATTAATTGTGGCGCGCAACATCACTCTTATCAGCTAACAATGTAAATAACTTTTTTGTAAATGTTGGGAAAACTCTTGCCGAACAGATTCCAACCTACTGCGACCAACCATCTTTCAAAAAATCAAGCAATAGCTGTAACCCGAAATCTTTCGCCATGTTGGATACTGATGAAGATGTAATAACTCGTTTAATTTCTGGGTTAAAAGACGACTGTGCAGTTGGATGGGATAATATAAGCAATAAGATCCTTAAACTCTTTAAACATATTTTGTTACCTCCCTTAACGCATATTTTTCGAATCTGTCTTTCCGAAGGAATTTTCCCTCGTTGTTTAAAAAAGGCAGTTGTTATCCCTATCGTTAAATCTGGAAGTAAAGATGTAGTTAATAATTATAGGCCAATATCCTTACTCCCCTCAATTTCAAAAATACTACAGAAAATTATAAACAGTAGACTAGTTAGTTACCTAGAAAAAAACATCTTATCCCCTGCACAATTTGGTTTTACAGCCAAACTGTCAAAAGCTGATGCGGTGCATAGTCTGACTGGTTATATTTCAGAAGAACTCGGCAAAGGAAACCAGACCCTGGGAGTCTTTCTCGATCTAGCCAAGGCATTCGACACGGTGTCTGTTTCTGTCCTACTGAACAAATTAGAGATCATAGGAATATGGGGAACGCCGCTGAAACTTTTTACGGACTATTTAGACCACCGGTACCAATGTGTTAGAATAGATAATATTACGAGCGATGAACAGAAAAATACTGGTTTTGGTGTTCCACAGGGGAGTATTCCGGGCCCTACCCTCTTCCTTATTTATATTAACGACTTGTGTAATCTAAATATTATGGACGGTAAAATAATATCATATGCCGACGACACGGCGTTAATATTTAGCACTAAAATCAGTAGCGAACTGTTCGAAATTGCTCAACTAGGTTTTAATACTGTGACTTAGCTTGGCTTGTTTGGCTTTGGCTTGGCTTCAAAGCAATTTACTAACATTAATTGCCGACAAAACCAAATATATTCACTTCTGCATGCGCAAGCCTCTACTTAACATTATTAACCCTCATATATATGCCCATCAATGTGAAAACCGTACAATCACCATGTGTATTGTCCCTTTATCCACAAAACGACCAACATAAAATATCTGGGGATAATAATGGACGACACACTCTCTTTTAAAAAACATATTGAAAGCCTAGTGAAAAGAGTCCGCAAACTAATATATGTTTTTAAAAAATTGTGAACTTTAGCAGATTCAAAATTAATCACACATATTTATTTGGCCCTATGTCAATCTATAATTCAATACTGTATCACTTCTTGGGGTGGCGCACCAAAAACTAATTTGCTGCCACTTGAAAGAGCTCTGAGAGCAATTTTGAAGGTACAAACTTCCATCCCTTCTTTTTTCCCACAGATCTGCTACATACATCCTGCAATGTACTAACGGTTCGCCAGCTTTTCATTATACACTTATTATTAAAACAGCACACCATGCTTGCCTACAATGCCGACAACACTAACAAGAGACGGAATGATCTGGTATGCATGTCTAATGCAGCCTCAAAACATGTCTTTGTAGAAAGATTTATAACATTCTTAGGTCTATTCCTGTACAATAGATTAAATAGAAAACTAAGTATCTATAAACTAAATTACTATAGCTGTAAAAAAATTATACTTAATTATTTACTAACCAACAATTATGCACAGACAGAAGACCTACTTATTGTCTGCAAATAAAACTGCTAACACGCTATTTTACTTTTATTTACTTATGTTTAAATTTAGTTTTTACGTTATACACATTGTTAATTTATTATATTAGGTATGTATGCACTTTTTAGCCTGAAGCACAGGTTCAACCTAGTTCAGGCAAATAAGCAACTGTGCGCTATTTTTAATTGTTAAGGTAATCAATGTAAAATGTGTTCCCTTTTTATAAATAAACGATTTATTATTATTATTTAAAAACTTTTCTGGAAAGAAATTGGTGCTGTAGTCGAAAACCATGAGGTGATGTAAAAAAACCTGCCAACTAATGAGATAAAAAAAAGTTTAAAAAAATTCTGTCGGTCGATCTTTCAACTTGCGTATCCTTAACACTTGCGTATCCTTAAATCTTGCGTATCTTTGACAATTTCGGCCATTTTTATTGCAGCACTTTATTAACCTTGTCCATAGAAACCATTTAAGCTCTGAGACCCATGGTCCTACGGCGCACCGTTTCTGAATTATGTAAATGTATTCGTATGTAAATAATGGTGTCACTGACTCTGGCAGGGCCACCATCAGGGATTTTAATTTTGATAACACAAAAAAATTGTCGCTAATTAGTCGAAATTTGTCGCCAAATATCAGAATTTGTCGGTCACTGGTTCAAAAGATATAAGGGATTGTAGGTGGCCGATCTGGAGAGAGTCTCCCCAGCAGGGCTACATTTATATCTCAAAAACTAGGACACCAAGCGAAGATCTGTTTTCTCCCATATTTTGTCGCTAATTAGTCGCAATTTGTCACCAAGTTACAGATTCAAACAAAATTAAAATCCCTGATGGTGGCCCTGCCAGTCAGTGACACTAATTAATGTAATGCTTACCTACTTTACTAAGCAAAGCCAAAGTGCGATCTATGTATATCTTGTCCGGACAATACTAGAGAAGCCATAAAATTGTAATTATTAAAAATACGATTGGTGTTCTATCTACATTTCGTAATTTAGTGATCTAACATGAATAGATTTTTTGGGCTTGGTGAATACGACACCGTTTTGGGAAACAGGTATGATGTAGGGCCTCAGTTAATAAATAATCTGGCAAGTGTCTGTCCCTTATTGCTGAAAGCTCGGTGCCCTATAGAGCGGTTGTGGGTACAGAGGTGGGAACGGTGGTGGGTGTGGTGCAGGCGCTTTAACTGGCCACAATGCAATTATTTTCCATTGTTTGATGAATTGTAAGGGTTTCGGTTGACCATTAAGTTACGGAATCCAAACCTGTTGTTATCATCAGTGTCCCCAGTCAAGTTCAGGTGGGTTGCCAAAACAAACAAAAACATTATTAGGAAAATCTTTAATATCCTTTTAACCATCCAATATACTTTTTATACAACAATATGTACAGGAATGTATCAACAATTTTGTGGTCCCCATTTCACAATACAGTAAGTATTCGATTAACAATACAAAAAAAACAACAACAGGTAGATGTAGGTATATCAAAAAACATCAAGGAAAAACATTTAAAAAAAATATCAAATACAGTTTGTGTAAATCACTCCTTGTGATAAAATTTGAGCTTAAGCCTAATTGTGCCACTAAACCCCAGTAATGTTATCGATAGTGTTGAATTCATTTACTTTTTAGCAAGCAGGGCCTTGATCAGGGTCTCCAATTTCCTGGTGTCGGCAGCAAACTTCCGAATACCGTCCGACAACTTATCAGTGGCCATCTGATCTTCGTTAAAATGCCAACGGAACTGCGCTTCGCTCAGGGTAATCTTGTCCATATCACACTGAGCAGCAAATTTCGGGTCTAGCACCTGTAATCATAAACAATAGTTATTATAATTATTATTTTTTATAGTATTTATTTATTGTCACCAAAAATATACATGACAACAACCATACTGCGTAGAAAAAATGTAGGCTATAATAAAAATAATACAACATGGAAGCATCTACAGCCGAACTAAGTGAAAAACCTGTATCTCAGCATACAGCGCCATACCTCTCTGATATAATAGACAGGAAAATATTTAACCAACATTTATAATTTTGTTAAATCTAACAGATTATATACACCATACAGCAATTAAACAATTATAAATTCAAACTTATGTATATGTACATTCTAATAGAAACATGTAGGTAACCTTGAACAGATTACACAAATGTAATGTTGCATGAAGTGGAAAACAACGCAAAACTAATTACTTTGATCGATTGCAGATAGCCTTTTTTATCAGCTAATATACTTGTGCATTATTCTAGTATTATTACAACACAATCTGCCTGCATCACAGTCTGCCATGCAATTGTTTTCACTAGAGAATCGCAGGGAGGCAATAATTCGAAATCTGAAATGTTATGCTGAGCCATCTCAAGGGGATTTTTGATTATAAATGGGCAAACTTAATTTTGAAAAATCATTAAGTCTTCATCATTATAGGGTAAAATATAGGATGACGTCATAGACAAAATCGAAGAAAATTGTACATCATTAGCGCGATAATAATCACGATGAATCTTGATAGTAACAACTATAAATAAAAAAATTGTAGACTCACTCTCTTCAACGGTTGTTCACTAGCAGCCAACTCCTGTAAAAGTTTCGGGCTGATGGTGAGAAGGTCGCAGCCGGCCAGTTCGCGGATCTCGCCGGTGTTACGGAACGACGCGCCCATCACTTGCGTCTTGTAGCCAAACTTCTTGTAGTAGTTGTACACGCGAGTCACTGATACAACGCCGGGGTCGTCTTTGCCTTCATACGTCTTCTTTGTATGCTCAACGTACCTGAAATGACAGATCACCTGTTAAATACCTCTCCCTCAGTAAGAGATGGCTTTGCTTAATACAATAAAAATAACTTTTCTATCCAATTGACCAACTCCCATGTGGGGGTCACAATGGGACCTATAACATAACCCGCACCATACAAGTCTGCATATGCCTTAGAGGAACACAGGCTATGTTAACAAAAATGAGATTAATTACGTTTGTAGTGCGTGTTCCAACTCAGCACCCTAATTGCGTAACACACGATCAATCGGAATCTGAATCATTTTGAAGCAAACCGCTAATCCATTGCTTCATAAGTTCTAAAAATTTGTCTGCTCAACACGTAAATAACGCAATGAATGTTGTTGAATTGCCAAAATGAAACCGATGCCGATTGATCGTGTGTTACGCAATTAGGGTGCAGTACCTAGAAACCATCATGATAGAAGAGTTTTGGCGAAAAGGTGTGGCGTACCGACGTTTTCGTGGAAGGTTGCGCGACGCCACGCAGCGCAATACGACGCTGACAGTCATCAGATCGTGTGCAATAATTTGATGTTATTATAATAAAAATATCTATGTTTAGGTTCAGGTATTTATCTACGGGCCTGCGTCGCCTGAAATAATGGATTATTACTTACCAGTCTAAAATTCTTCCAACAAATGGTGAAATGAGGGTGACATTAGCCTCAGCACAAGCAATAGCTTGGTACAAAGAGAACAGCAAGGTCAAGTTACAATGGATTCCATGTTTCTTCTCCAGTTCCCTGTAAATTAAATGATTTCAAAATAACTATCAACATGGTCACCACAAATGAAGTTATTAATCTATATGCCAGTCACTACAAAAAGTGAGTATATTATGAGGTACAACCCGCAAGAATGACCTTGATCCCCTGTTACCGCTCTCACGATCGACGCCTCAGCACCATACGCTCACGTCAACCGAACGAAGTCTCAAGTTAACTCATGCGGGATGTAGTTAAGTAACTACTGGTAAGTTATCTTCAAATCTTGAAAATTCAAAATTAAAGCTCAGTATAAATTGAAGCTTGACTTTAGTGAATTTTCGTCAGCTGAGCTGCTGAGTTCAACTTTTTTATTTTAATTGGAAGAACATTATCCCAATTACCTTGCAGCTTGAATGCCTTCCCAAGTTGAAGCCAATTTGATAAGAATGCGCTCCTTCTTGATGCCATACTCAGCAAACATGTTGATCAGTTTAATAGCCTTTGATATACTTGCATCCTTATCAAACGATAATCTGAAATTCAAGAAGGCATTATGTAAATGTTGGTAGAATAACTAAACTTATGAGTATAATGTTTCAAGTAGTCATGCAATTTATGAGTGTTGTAAATTAGTGATTACATAGTTCAATGTTATTTATGTAAGAAGCCTGATTAGATATTATCACGCAAACTTATAACAATAGTATGTATGATGTTAGAAACTATTGTTTTATAAGCTTGAGCAACTAGACATTTATTCTTAAACTGGGTCAAAATTACTTTCTAAAATTCATTAGAACCTTTGACCAGAACAAAAATATAACTAGAAATTCTTAACGTAAAATATGTCCAAAGCTAAAATAAACCTAAAAGTAAAGGAATTATATGCTATAATCACCTGGCATCAACTTCTACTGACACTCTGCCAGGAATGATCTTGAGTATTTCACAACCGAACAAAACACTCAGCATGTCAAGGGTCTCAGCTACTTGCTCCTCCACAGTACTGAAATAATTATAATACATTAAAGGATTAAAATAAAATTCTATAATGTGGTTTTCCCTGTACTTATACAAATTGTACATTGTTGGCAACAGGGAATTTGATGTGATTTAAAAAGTGCAAATAACTTTGAATGCTCAAAAAAAAATACTGTTAATCTTACAGTAACATACCTGCCAGATTCTCTAGCATATTTGATGGCCTTATCAAGTATGTGCTGGTACTGCTCCATGGCAGCCGCAGAAAGGATCAAGCTTGGGTTGGTTGTAGCATCTGTTGGCTTGTACTCCTTCATGGCTGCAAACATTCAGAATTTGTGTTTTAATGTCGAAATAGAAAACATCTTGTGCACTTTCAAATTGTTGCTATTTTTCATATGAATTACTAAGTATCCCGAGTTACATTTTAAAATTCTATTCAGTATGACCTTCAACAAAATTAAGATAAGTAATCAATCTTATTAAGTTTTGTTTAGCCACTGTTTGAAATTTTCAAAAGGAACATCTTGTAATTTAGGTAACTACTGCGGCTGTTTAATTTAGAAAGAAATTAATTATGTAGGCATAATAAGGTCACATTCTGTGGCACTACCTTGATCAAGAACATGTCAAGGGCACTAATAACCGGTAAGTAACATTTTCGCTTATTGAAAATCAACATCACAAATTATTTCTAACCTTCAAAATCGCCGGTATCGGCCACCACCGTGCAGTATTGTTTTAGTTGCTCAAGGGCGCTCATTTTGGTACGTTTCGCTTGGGGTTCACCACTCATACTGATTGACTTTAGTTAAACCTGAAAGTGTTAATATTATTACAATCACTTCGCGCTAACAAGTAGAGCGTGAATACGATTGAAGTTAAACGTCATGTAGCTGAAGGTGACCTCGCTACGTCAAGTTATAAAAAGTTACTTGAAATGGAAGAGTCATGCATGCATAATGATAACCTATGACTTATAAATTAACTGTAAAAAAAACTATCTTATCATGAAACTTTTTGATAATAGTTCTCTACTAAATCATTTTAATGTACCTGAAAACTGAAAGTACATAAATCGCGAGTATAGTTTAAACAATACAAATTAAGACAGCGTAGTCCTTTATTCATACACTTCTATTTACTTTTAAATCTTTGTTGACTGAATACTGATGACATTGACAATGACAAATAACAGGTGAGTGAGTGAAGATAATTTTCTGTTACTGACGCACTGTGTGTGTGGAATAGTTACTGTAAGGCCGGCTCCACACACTTGACACTTGGTACCCGCAGACTAGTTATTATAATAGCCACAATGTATTGACGCCAGCACATCAAGCTACTACAAACTGTCAAATTTTTTAATAGATTTTAAACTTTATCGTTAAAGTATTAAGGTTCAAGGTTGATTGGGAAAATTTTATATTTTCGGGTAGCTTGACCTGCTGGCGTCTGTACATAATGTCAGAATTGTCACTCGAACGGCGGTGCTATTCCGTAAAAATCTCACAGTGAAAACTTAGGTGAAGTGAGCTGTCAACAGTGACAATCCCTAGCATTAGGTGGAATGACAGCTCACTTCACCTACTTTTTCACGGTGAGATTTTTACAGAATAGGCCGCTGTAGTGTCAAAATCGTATTTGATAAATTTTGTTATAAAAAAAGGATTTAAACAGTGATGTATGAAAGTTTCACTTAATATCTATGATGCATTGCATTCATTTCAAGCAAAACGGCAGTAGACACCAGATGCTTATGATAAAAAGCCACTGTATTTACTAACTTACTAAGTGTATTTATTAGTTAACCAGATACAGTTTTCATACTTGTACTTACTTAAAATTTTATTATATGGATAAATTTAAATGGTTTATTTGCAGATAATTTAGATATCGCAGTAAGTTCATTAAGGAAACCTATAACAGGACCGGCAAGATGACGATGTTTTTTTTTTTAAATTAATATTAAGAATTAACTTACGTAACTGCAAATGAATTTCAATATTACCACCATGAGTCATTTCTTGTTTCAGATGCAATTAGGGAATGCACTCACGTCATCGCGAAAGGTCGAGCCTTTTTTCGAGATTATATCTCCTGGGAAGACACTCACTATTGAAAGGACATTGACAATCTATTTAGGGATATTGGACCAAGAGCTGCCCAGAATGAATACATAGTGCATTTTGTTCCATAAGTCATTACTAACTTGTAAACCGAAGCGTTCCAAATTCTGTTCAGGGAGTCAAGAGAAAAACTAGTTTTTCGTTGTGAACTATTTATTGATCAAAAATGAACTAAAATAAATAATTGGACTATTTTTAATAATTATTGATAATAAACTATTAATAATAGCTATTATTGATTATTTTTAATCATCACTGACAATAAACTATTATTAATCACTGTAATCTATTAATACTAAGTAATCATCACTGTAATCTATTAGTACGAGTACGAACTAATTAAACTGTAGTGTACCGTAAACTGTAAACTGGTAGTTTGATAAGTTAGTCATTATTAGGGATAGGGTAGGGTAGGTATAGCAAACCAGCTAACGTTCGGACAGGACATCTGCCGGGTCTACTAGTGTACTATAAAAAAGTAAAGTAGTTTAATCATCTTCATCGTTATCTAATATAATTGTGTCAAGGAATAACGCAGGGCGACTTTTAACATCTTGGTGCCTAGTCCATCCTAAAAAACAATCTAGGCACATAGTATGCGCACAACAGCCGATTGTCCTCCTACCGGTGAAACATGAACAACAGTAGTTTTTTATGGCCTCTAGTCCATAACTGTTTACATCATTACTAATAATTATATAGCAACGATATACTTTCGATGATGTTTGTCTACTCGTCATGTTGATTCTGAAGAGATGAACATTATCACACGGCGTATTAAATGCAGATTAATCGTTGAGGGATCCGATAAATTGTTGTATTATTACTATCTCATTATTGCGTATATGCTCGCTATAATAACTTGGAGCGCGTTTTATTTGGTATGAACCTACTGCGAATAAAGTCAATTCTTCAGCGGTGAGGACTGGAAAAACATTAACATTGTCCTGAATAACATTAATGTTTTGAAAAGAAACTCTATTTCGGTTAAGTCTTTTAGAATCGACATAATCTGCTAAGTCATTATTAGTATTCAACCGCTGTCGGGCTATATTTATGCAATGACGTGCATGAGGATTATCTAATATATCCACATTAAAAGCATTTGCTAAAGAGGCAGCAATTTTAAGGTCTGCAAAAAAATGTGACATGGCTATGTTGCAGTATTCATGTCGAAATATTTTAAAATCCCGTTTTAGTCTACCGTTTACCACCTCCACGGGCCATCGGCAAATAGTGCACAGCCTTGATTTATTTACTTGGATTGTGCTTAGTTGAGGAGATCCCCTTGTTTGTGATTCTGGGAGAATGCTAACATAGCCATGCGACTCTAACATAGAAATAGAGTCGCTAAATCCTCTGTCCAATATGAATATATATATCACCAGGTTGAAAAAACCAGTGAATTACCCTATCAACACCATCTAAATAGTTATTCAAAATAGAGGGGTCAGTTTGAGTCGCAACATGCGGTCCGGAGATATCTATTATATGCCAAAGGCACAGGTACAAACCGTGTGTGACCGAGACAAACTATACACACTCCAATACCTATAAGAAAATATTGTCAAAAATTGATAAGTACCTAAAACCATAAAAACAAAAATCCTGGGATTTTTTAGTTTTTATATTTTTTTTTTTTAGGTAGATTGATCTAGGAAATCAGTTGGAAATACTCCCATATCTGGGCAGAATTTGGTCCAAACGCTGTCAATGTCCTTTCCTTTCAGATCTCGACCGTATTGGTCGGAGTCCGCGTATTACTGGTCAGTTCCCCTCAGTCGTCAGTTTATTTAATTCGCCAGTTTCGTTAATTGGTCAGTTTCACAGATTCGTCAGTTTTACCGATTAGACAGTTGCGTTAACTCGACAGTTTCCGGTATTTGCCAGTTTTCGTCGATTCCGAGATCAACCCTACAGATTCGTCCCAAAATAAAAAATGGAGAAAATTACATATTCTAACAGAATACAACTTTTTTTGTATGGCTTTCATAACGTAGCCCAAAATGAATGATGTCCTATGTCGCTTCAGGAACAACTTTTCGAGCCAAAGTCTACAAATGTACAAGTTTATGGATGAATAATCAGCGCTTTACGAAAGCTTCTTTCTCGATTGGATCGCCTAGGTTGCATGCTCTCCAGACGGACCTCCAAACTGCCATCGCCAAGTCAATCGCGTTTTCCTCATTTTTATGGTGAATTCGTGATGATTTTTGTCGAGGTTAGACCAACGTGTGGATCAGGTATATGCTTCATTATAATTTGATGGGTGGCCACTGGCAACATTCATCTTTCTGCCATAGTTTGTTGAACCCATGTTTCCTTCAGTAACACTAAACTGACTAAACTCGCCTATGTTCACAGGCGACATAGCAATATTCCTACCTATGCTGTAGGCGACTCAAACTAAAACCGCTTATGAAAACGCATGCGACGACGAATAGAATTTATATTTATCACAATAATTCATTGCCACTTAATATGACAGAGAGACTCTTAATCAGTATTTTTGACTATATGATATAATAATATCTTATCGTGAGTGAATGAGGTAACGATATTTACAAAATCGACTATTTTTTTTTAAATTTCATTTTGGCAGCACTATTGGCCACACTTCTAGAAAATTCGGGTACCAGCACGAATGAAGGAACTACTATGCGGCAATAAACCGGCGTTTGTACGATAGATTGATCGATTGTCGAGTTCAGCAACGTGTTTCTCTGTTCGTGTGATTCGGAAGATAAGCAAGATTTAACTATTCTTGTAATAAATTGAGTCAAATTTTAGTTCACGATGGCCGCTATGTCCGTCATTGGTATTGATTTCGGTAATGAATCATGTTATGTCGCTGTGGCTAAAGCAGGTGGTATCGAGACAATAGCCAATGATTACAGCCTCCGCGGTACTCCGTAAGTACAAAACATTGTTATTCTTGTTATTTTACAGTAAAATATTGTAATTTTCCTGTCATCATGGTTCGCCCATTGACAAATCATTAGAACCTCCTAACATCTGATTTGATTATCTGCTTGTCATGTTCAAACCTTATGAATTATTTTCTTATTGCTCTAGAAACATGGATTGCCTTTGCATTATAGTAATCTCAACATGCTAAGATTATGAAAGTGTCATAGTATTTCATCTGTGCACTTCAATCTTCATGTTTTCAATGTCCTTGCCGAATTTTGATGTTTCATTGTAGGTTAGTCACACTTAGATTTGACCAATTCAATTGGATTCTTATTATAGATCTTACTTATTAAATTGTTTTGGACAAGTCAGTTCAATATTTCATTGGTTATGTTTAATGTAGGTACATAAGTAATGTAACTTATCTAAATAAGTACCTAGTTAAAACAAACTTTAACTGCTCTGTTAGAAAAGAGGTTGTTAATAAGAATTACCATATTTACCCCTTTCCTTGAACATCACTAGAAAGTCTACAATCTCACTAGTAATTATGTCAGACTGACCTTATTTTGAACAGATGTGAAAAAACATCATGTTCGCATGTGTTCCTTACCTAAAGGTAATCATATTCAGAGTGCTATCAGAGTATGAGGTCATTAAGACCTAAAAAGATTTGTTCAATGAAATAACTCTAATAAACTAATCATGCAATATGCCCCATGTCTAAGCACAGCTCAAAATTTTAATAGAAATGAAATGTAATTTTCCCCCCTATTTATTTGAACTGTAAACTACATATTTAATTGAATAATTTTATGGGCTAGGGGAACCCTAGCCCATAAAATTATTCAATTGAGTTCAATGACTCCAATCCATAACTCTGTCTACTTTGTAATAATTTTCTCCCATGACGCATTTTAGTAATGCTTTCTAAGCATTTTAAAATAAGTAACTTTGAGTTAGGACAAAATAATGATAGGAAAAGCTAACCTCAATAAATCTACAAACAAAAGAATTATCTACCTACAAAAGTAAATGTCAAATTAATAGTTTATTTTAAAAAAAACCTGCTATTTTTACTTCTTTTATGTGTTTTTTCATTATAATACAGTTCTTACAAAATAATACATCCAAATTATATAACTTAAAATGTAACAAATTCATCCAACTTATAATTGAAAAATTATAATACACATTTAGCAACACCAATGGAAAAATAGTGAGTCTTATAAGATTATCATGAGATAAGATCTATGTACACATGGTTGAAAAAATCCTTAGTTGAACATGTTTCTTCTAAGTATAAACAGTTTTATTAGCAGTATAGATGAAGCCTCTTTTAAAATTGTTACATAAATTGTATTTACAGATCATGTGTGGCGTTTTCATCGAAAAATCGAATATTAGGTGTGGCTGCAAAGAACCAGATGGTTACAAATATGAAGAATACTGTATTTGGTTTCAAGAGACTGTTAGGTAGAAAATTCTCTGACCCTTATGTTCAGAAAGAGCTGAAACATTTCCCATTCAAGGTTGAACAAAGACCTGATGATGGAATTGGCATCCGAGTCAACTACCTGGGTGAAGATAATGTTTTCACTCCAGAACAGGTAATATTACTAATAGTTTAATAATCCTACAGAATAATGATAAGTTAACTATCCTTGACATAGGGCAATGTGTGATTGTTGTTTGTCATAATATTATCTATCATTTTGCTACAAATAAGTAATGAATTACACATGTCATCACAGATACAAAATTTACATGAATGGTTATATTTTTGTGTCATTTTCAGATAACTGCTATGCTATTTACGAAATTGAAAGATAGTGCAACCATAGCATTACAGACACCAATTAATGACTGTGTCATATCTGTGCCTAGTTACTTCACGAACTCTGAGAGAAATGCTCTATTGGATGCTGCCAGTATTGCAGGTATGTGAAACTTGTTCAAAATTGCTCCAGTATTAGGTGCCTATACTCCTACTAAAGGACTGGCAAAAGACATAATTGTATGGAAAAGGTAGAGAGAAGCCTTTGCCCTGCAGTGGGACAACACAGGCTAGTTAGATTAGATTAGGTACAATGTTTGTACAACATAGAACACAAAATTAATTAAAACTTTTCACAGCAGAACAATTGGTTTATATCACACACAACTGCGGTTCAGTTGTTCTAATTCAGTGGTAGATTATGTTTATCAGTACACCATACACCTAAATATTATACCACAAACTTATTTCTATGGTCTGCTAGTGTTTTACAGTTCAGCCAATTCTTTACAAATAATTTTTATAAATATGTGAAATCATTTACAAATACATGAATTTTCAGGACTGAATGTATTGCGCCTTATGAATGAAACAACTGCTACTGCTTTGGCTTATGGTATCTATAAGCAAGACTTACCCGCGCCTGAGGAGAAGCCTAAGAATGTAGTGTTTGTTGACTTTGGACATAGCTCACTTCAGGTAATTATTTATAAGAATTCTATTAAATATTGATATGAGATAGGAATAAGAGTAGTGCATTCTTACATTTATAATGATTTGGTCATCAGGTGTCTGCATGTGCCTTCAACAAGGGTAAGCTGCGTGTCCTGGCTACATCAACTGATGCTCAATGTGGTGGAAGGGACATTGATATGGCACTGGCTGAGTATTTCTGTCAAGATATCTTCAGTAGATTAAAGTTGGATGCTAGGAAAAATCAAAGGTACACACACATCTTCAATTTTATTATTACATATCAATTAGGAATTATCTTATCAAGATATCAATATGCATTCTAGATTTGCAAGTAAATTATGTTTTTAACATTTTCAATGTGCAGGAAACTTGGCACATCCTTATTGTGCTTCCTTTTAGTTACAGAACTTAATTTTTTACATATTGTTATTAGTGTAGGTAACACTAATAACAATATGTAAAAAATTATTGTATTGAGAATTCAATACAATTTTTTTTTACATATTGTATAATAATAATAAAATATCTATTATTATCAGGGCTTTCCTTCGACTTCTTCAAGAAGTAGAGAAACTGAAGAAGCAGATGTCAGCTAACAGCACTCGCCTGCCCATAAACATTGAGTGCTTCATGGAGGAACGCGATGTGTCCAGTGACTTGCAGCGCTCCCAGATGGAGCAGATCTGTGCTGAGACCTTCACACGCATTGAGAGAACTATGAGAGCTATACTGCACAATGCTAGTAAGTAATTAATCAATATATTCTTCACTGCCATTAATTTGTATACATTTACAACATTTTTTACTTTTAAATATTAAAATCAATCCTTTGCATTAATATCATGATTCATATTTTCAGAGCTGAGGCCTGAAGACATTCATTCCGTGGAGATTGTTGGAGGATCTACCAGAATCCCAGCAGTCAAAAACTTGATTGAACAAGTCTTTAACAAGCATGCCTCAACCACTTTAAATCAGGTAACATTAATTTATTACTTGACTTTTAAAGGTATTTGTTAATTTTGCTACTGACATCTTACATTGCGATTCACTGCTAGGTAAAGCTAGAATCTCCCATTAAATGCTATTGGTTACATCTGGCGTCAGCGTAAAATTCAGAATATAATTATTCAAACTGCAGTAAGCGTTTTTAAAGACCACATCAGCACGCTCCCGGACACTACCATTGCCGACGTTTATAGAAGACTCCAGTCTAAACCCTTTTCAATTCAACGCTTGGCATTGTGATCTTAAGACACTATGTAAATGTAATACTTTAGGACGAAGCTGTGTCCCGCGGCTGTGCGCTGCAGTGCGCTATGCTGAGCCCGGCGGTGCGCGTGCGTGAGTTCAGCGTCACCGACGCACAGCCTTACGCCGTGCGCCTTGCCTGGGACGCCACAAAGGGAGAGGATGGAGACATGGAGGTCAGTACACTTGACACTTATTTATAATGTCTCTAGTTTCTTGTTTGCTGCTCTCCACAGAAATTAAAATTATGTTACTCTAAAAATATATAATACAGAGTGATTACAAGTCATTTCAGTTCACCCTGAGAAACTACCATTCCTTATTTTTTGTTCTAAAGGAGGGCTTCATTTTATTAATAATTTGTACTAAAATAGACCATTAACCTATCACACCGAAATAAATTAAAGCAATATTAATAGATGAGCAGATAACATAAACTGAGTATTTATTTTATATGGATCTTTATCGTGTCCTCGCGTGGGTGTTGAATATTTAATGGAATAGCCGTCGCTATGACAACGAAATGTATCGTTTGTCTAATAGAAACTTACTGAAATAGATAGAATATAAAAAAATTTAGCGTAACTCAAAATAAAACTAGACAATTGTAAAAATATTTTGTTAATAATAATCAACTGTCACTTATAATTTCATTTGTGCTTACGTTTGTATATGGTAATTTACCAGTAAACTTATGTTTTACCAATATTTATTTAATTCCAGGTGTTCTCCGCCTTCCATGCTGCTCCATTCTCAAAGATGCTGACTTTCTACAGAAAGGAACCTTTCTCTGTCAGTGCTTACTATTCTGATCAAGTGCCCTTCCCAGACACTTTCATTGGTATGTAAATATAACGCAACCTTAATAGCTGTGAACTATATAATATGATGAATATATTGCAAATGAATGCTATAACATAATCTATCAACAATTACAGGTCAGTGGCATATCAGAGATGTTCAGCCAACAGCTGAAGGAGAGTCACAGAAAGTAAAACTCAAAGTTAGAGTGAACATTCATGGCATAATAACTGTCGCCTCTGCTTCCCTTGTTGAAAAGAAACAAGATGCTGCTCAAAATGACAATGTAGATATGGAGAATACAAGTGAAAATTCTCAGGGACAAGATGCTGCTATGGATACTAATGGCGCCGCCCAAGATCAGCAACAAAATGGTCCCGAAAACCAAGAGGTGAGAGACGACGAAATGAAGGGGGAGCCTCAACAAAAACAGTCGTGGACACAGAAAGTAGGACAGTGGTTCAGCGGGGTACGTGTCGGTAGCGCGTGTGTCCAGTCCCGTGTTGTTTGTTGCCCGCCTTCTCTTCATAACGCTCTATTTTAAATTCTAACGCTATTCAATCATAAGTCCTCTGTTTTGCAAACTTCTGGCAGCAGACATCACAAAATATTGTTTCGTCCCCACCCTTAATTTGAGGTCCATTTGCACAAATTTCTTGTGTCATGAGGTTACTGTTGCCTCATGCAATTTCTTCTTGTTTTTGTTCCTTTAAACTTTATCTCTGTGTCCACGCATGTTTTTGTCAAGCTTGAAGTTGATTATTTCGTTTTTCCCGCTTTTTCGTTCTGCAGAAACCCTGGAGTGTGTCGGACTTGCGAAGTTTGAGTTTTTTATGTTATTATTATAATTAATTGATAAGTTAAAGGTATTTAAAATAGAATTTTGAAATTAATGCAAATGGGTCACCTCACTGCTTGAAAATACACTTGAACTTATATGAAATGCATATTTTAAAAAAGCAAGTAGCCAAGCAGTGATGGTAGTGGGGAGAACATTTTAAATTTATTAGATTTGAACTTGTGTGCTTATTTGCAGGAAAATGCTGATGATAAAAAGGATAAATCCAAGGATAAGACCAAAAAGGTTCTTGTTAAAACCATTGAACTGCCAATTGATGCTCAGACACATGGACTTGGTAAACATGATCTGAATGGATACATGGAACAAGAGGTAATTATTGATTTAATCGTGAAATGTTAATTTAGTTGTCCAAGTTTCGCACTTTAAACTTTAAAAAAGTAATGTTGTGTAATACATGAACCAAACCTATATCGCTTTTCTCATTCATTTGGATTACTTGTTTCCAGGGTAAAATGCAAGCTCAAGATAGACAGGAAAAAGAACGGGCAGATGCTCGTAACGCTTTGGAGGAATATGTCTACGAATTGCGCGGTAAACTGTCCGAGGGCGAAACCCTGCACGACTTCATTGCGGAAGATAACCGCAACCGGCTTGTGAACCAATTGGACGCTCTGGAACAATGGCTGTACGACGAAGGTGAAGATCAACACAGACAGGTGAGATACTCTAAATGAAACAAAATCGTTTGTCCATATTGTGTCGCACGGTTAATAGGGCGGAACTCCCTACTAGTATCCGTGACCCACAGTTAAAATAAAAATTCATCAACCTTCAAGTTAGAGCGAATAGACATCCTATGCTGTTTGTTCCATCTTAGACCTCATCCATTGTGTTAAAATAGTTGTAGAAAGACCTGATCCAACAAAATCATCTTACTGACGTATTTCTTTCCAGGTGTACAGTGATAAACTGACAGAGTTGAGAACAGAAGGCGAACCTATCAAACAGCGGCGCTTGGAGTTTGAACTGCGCCCAGGAGCGCTAGACGACTTCGCAAGAGCAATCCAGTTAGCTAACAAAGCTGTGGACTTATACAAGTAAGTTACCTTTTTTGTTTAAGACAGTTGTTGATTCCCTAGATGTCCGGAACATTTGTTGTTGATACTATATAAATTGATGTCATAATTTTAATGCCTTTTTATTATTTTCAGAGCTGGTGACGTAAAGTATTCTCACTTGGCTGACGCTGACATGCAGAAAGTGGCTGAAGCTGCGAAGAATGCGCTGAACTGGTTGGAGAGCGCTCGCCAGGCTCTGGCGCACACGCCGCGTCATCAACCGCCGCCACACACCACGCATCAGATCCGCCAGGAACGACAGGTATACACTCTTCATTAACCCCACTGTGATATTTTATACTGTGCTGATTAACACTTTCGACTCCACCCACTTTTCATAGAGCTTATACGCCATGCTGCCATACATATTGCAAGTGGACCCTCCAGGAGGTCACCGGCATTACGTTTGAGCTAAACTGAACCCTCGAGGAGGTTCGTCTGCATTATGTTTGGAACCATATTATAAAAAGCCGTAAAACGAAGTAAAATAGTGCTTTCAGAACGTCTTGTTGCTATATTTAGTATCCCTAGGGGTATTTACATATCCTAGTGGTGTGGAGACGTAAAATAATAAAAAATATATAAAAAGTAATAATCGCTAGCTCTGATCCCAAGACAGAGGTATCCAACCTCTTCTGAAATTGTCACGCATTGTAGTAATTTAAATTTTTGGTATGAATGGCATACATACATCATGTATTTTTTTTTATATTATTACATACTCGTAGTTATTTTGTAACAGCTGATTACCGTTCAGTCTTATATTACTACCTAGATCGTCGCTCATGATTTAAAAAAACCGGCAAAAAATTATAATTATATGCGATTGCTTATAAAAATGCTAAATCCTTAAAAATCGGAAAAACTCCTTTACAAACGGCTAGTAAAAAAAGACATCGTTTTATTTCTCGTGCAACAGTTTCACACATAGGTACCTCCCAACTAGATATATTTCAGAATTTTCGCTTTGCTAAAAACAATGGCCATTTTGGAAAAAACAGGATTTGTTACCAAGATGAGAATATTACCAAAATTAAGTACTTAGCTACCTAAATTGTTAGTGTAACCATCAGAGATCCTGCCGGGGTAGCGGGATCGTCCGAAAGGGTTACCGCTGCCCTGGTACATAAAGGGCTAAGGAAGGAACACGGGTGGGTTTTAGTCAGTAAGAGTCTGACACTCCCTTCTGCTCCACCCAGAGCGGGAGGGGTCATTTGTTTGTTTTGAAAACCAGGGGATATAATTGAAAACAGTCTTCAAAAATACAACTTCTGCTTATCAGAACGATAATATATCTTATTTCTTACAGCATCCGTAATTCTTTTGTTCCTAGAGATGTTTATAATACTTTTTCTAAGTTCGGAAAGGAATTAATTTCTAAATCCAAATTAAATCCCAGAGAATGTCGACCGTTTAAACTCATGTCAATTATTTAAATAAGATAAGCCACATGCAGAATTTGATGTTACTGACAGTAAAAAAAAAATTAATTAATAAAGCTAGTTTATTTAAAAACCGATAATTGATCGATAACGCAGCCTTTCCTTTTTTGTCTTGTGTTATTTGGCACTCTTTATTATTTGGTGTTTATCCGTAGATCGACGCCAGCACATCAAGCTACCACAATCTGTCAAATTTCTTTAATAGATTTTTAAATTTATCGCTAAAGCATTAGGTTCAATTTTGATTGGGCTAATGTAACAGTTTCGGGTAGCATGATGTGCTGGCGTCTGTACTCTACAATACACTTATTTTAAAGTGAAAAGTTTGTTGTACATTTTCCGTAATTACTTTATTCTCTGAACTTATACGAATATATTATGAGATATTTCTAGTTGTATTTTTACGAAAATTATTAATCATAATTCAAAAACTATGTGACATAAATAAATATTAAAAATAAGATTTATAAAGTGCAAATGAAACTCTTTCATGTGATATCACATTTGACCTATTTACCTCACTTTCAAATGAAACCCCCGTTAAGGCCCCTGTTATAATTAAGACTAACAATATTTAAAAAAAACACTATACAGTTGGACAAACATTATTTATATTATTATTAATTCCAAATTTCAAGTCTATAAGCATTAGTAGGTAGTTACTGAAAAAAGCACCTGTGACAGACGAACGGACTGACAAACGAAGTCACCACAAGTATTATTTTTACCATTTTGATACAGAAACCTGAATAGCCTGATTGTTAAAATTATGTTTTATAATCTCAAAACTTAAAAATTCTGAATATTTGTAACCTTGAAAATGGTTTTCCACCCCTGAAATTGATGCTTCCTGTGCCCCAAATTTTTATGACAATATTGCTTGGATTTCTAAACCAAGGCGTATACTAATAAATCTTATTAAAACATACAAGTAATTTTATTTTTTTAGTTTATAATGCCGTTTTCGCGAAGAAAAACCTACATTTATTATGAGCCCTCCGCGAGGGCTCCCGGCATGCCATATGCGATTTGAGTGAGCCCTCCAGGAGGGCTCCCGGCACTGAACGTGTTAAGAAACATGAACCCTTCGGAGGCCAGTCGAATCGTATCCAGCAAGTTTTTACGCCTTAATATTTGTATTAACCTGAGCATGTTTGATGTTTCCAGACCTTTGAGAATACTGTGAATCCAGTGTTGAACAAACCTAAACCTAAAGAGAAGACCCCACCGCCGGCGAATCCTACTGCGGGCGATGGACAGCCTGATGCCGGCACCGCGCCCAGTGATGCCCAACAAACACAAGAACAAATGGATGTTGAATGAATGTGAACCACTCCTTAATACTATCTGCACGTATAATACTACATCATAATACTATATAATTACACTCCATTTACGACGCCACATTTACAATGTATGAGAAACAAATGAAACAACAGGGATATTGTAGGAATTAACTGTATTTATATGGCATATTAGTCACATGCAGTGTTATTATTTAGTTTTATGATTAAAGCCGCGTTGTCCACTCTGAAGGAACACACGGTCAAATTATAGTGAATATTTATTTTTATTCAAATGCTGGAATGGCGGTGATTTTGATGTTATTTTCTACTATGCTACATTTTTTACTTATTGGTTTCTTCAAGCGAATAACTGTAATAATGGCGCATTTCAAATTCTATGCGTATAACCCGAGTAATAAATAGTATTAACGTAATTTATGTTTTGGTTACATTTTGTACACCTACTTAATGCAGTTTTGTGCGTTAACTGCAATTTTATTTCATGTGATGTGATAAAATTGAATTTAGTTAATAATTATATGTGTAGCCGATAAATTAATTCTAATGGGCGCATTAAAAATGTAAAGGTGAAATTGAAATCGGTGTGTTATGTCAATTGAGTATTTTATACTTAATAAGTTACCTATGAAATCAATAGGTACATGCCATATTGATTACGTAGGTCCTTAATATGACCTCGAATTTTAATTTCATCTGTGTGCTCATACAATAGATTAATTTTAAGTTTCTTTTGTGTTATTTGATAATATGAAATAACATTGGAAAACAAAACTGACATGAATGCATACACATGTCTACAGATTTGCATGTTGTACCTGTGTGTGTAGATACATGTACTTCTACGTATTATAAGTCGATGTTCAATCCCATTATTAAATTTGTTACGCAACAATGAAAAAGTAAGTATTCCGAAAATTGTTAACAGAACTTTACTTGTGAGTAAGGTCCGGCTAGCAACTTTCTGAATACTTTTATGCTAACACATAATTAGTATTCACAAAAAATCTCGGTATTTGGGATACGAAGAAATAACGCATGTGTAGTTTTTTGTCTACCTACGTGGTCACAGTCTCTGGTTTGATTTCTATAAATAGATGGTCCATAAAAAAAATATTAATTTCCAGAATACTTTCAATTTTGTCACACAATACAAAATAAACATCCTTATAATAATAGCTAGATAGTTACTTCTCACAACCGAGTTCTTATACTATAAACTACGCGTCTCGGGATCACTGCAAAAGAATAATCATACAACGTTAAAACTATGCCGTGCATATTACAAGTATTAAACACCATGATATATAAAAGATTATTATTTTGCAGATTTATAAAATGAATTATTTAATATGCACTATTTGATTTTGTTAACGTAAATTTTATTTTGCTGCACTTGGAAATAATATTTAATCTGTTAAAATAAAACCGTCATGGTTTAATATTAAATAATATATAATGAGTTTTACTTTACAACGCATTATTTGTAATATGATTGTTCCAGAAAAATAACAGAATTATTAAAACAGGTATAGTCAACCTCGTAATTAATTCGGCAAAAAAAACCAGTGAATTGAAACTTTACTATGGTTGAAACTATCAAACTGACACATTGCTTATTAAGCAAAAATAGACATTGGCATTTTATGACGTGCAAGAGACATTCAACCTTAGGGTGGTGAAGCAATTCCGAGGTCGACTATACAAAATATGGTCTTAGGCCGCGTCCTAACCAGAAGTGATCTTCGCGGTGTTTATCTGAATATGACATAGCCGCGCGATCATCCAAGTCGCGTTTGAACGTCAAAATTAAACAAGGAACCCGTACTCGCGCGACGATTGCTTTTGAGGAAACGGGGTTATCGGTCAAGACGATATCTGTCCATCCTCAGGTTACCTAACTTAGGAAGAACAGAAATTGCCAGTAAAAAGGGAGAGGTTGTAAATTTCCGACTATTGACCATACATTATTCATTAACAACATAAAGTCTGATAATTTGAAAAATCCATCTTCTCACAGCCGCAAATGACACTAGTACAATGGATTTTTTGTATTTAACCATCAGTGATTTAAGGCTTGCTTGCACCACAGTTTACAAAATTCAATTAGAGTTAAACGAATTTCACCTCTTGTCTTTGAATGCGTATGAATTCTTATGAAACCAGCAAGTCAATACATCATTCTCTAGATCAACTTCAAACAATCCAGGGGAATGTAGATATTTAAATCTGTTTAGTGTTCGTTTACTGTTGTGCAAACCGCCCTATAGATACAGTTTAAATCATTCCATACTTGGCAACAATTTACCAAAAAAAAAATTGCATTTTGTATTTATTGGGTCAGAGCATATATTCGACACCAAACTCTTTTACATTTCAATGCAATTCACTACAAATGACAATAATACAATACCCTATCATCTTTCCCTGGTCTCTAGGTGTATGGAGTCAGTTGATTGACAAGAAATTGATTGTTTTGTGCCCCTACCTTCCAAATGTGTTTGTGTATTGCAAGATGATTTCACCAATTTTTGTCTCACATCATGTCATTGCTATAATTGTAGGTTATTCTGGCCTATGTTGTACATTTGCAAATAAATGGTTCAACCATTACTATGTATGTTATTTGTGCATTAAAGCTTAGTAAATGGATAATTTAACACATTCGTTTTTTTTTTTCAATACCACCGCACCGTTTCGAATATGACATTCCCAAATTATGATAAGTGCCTACAGTATACTCATTATTTTTTAAATCTAAAGGTGTGTCCAGACATGGTGAATGCGCCGTCGCGAGCCGCTTCCGAACTGCGCGCGTGTTGCTCGCGTGCGGTTACAGCCTACGTTTGGTGCACCGCTCTAGTGCAACTCCGGGTGTCACTGACTCTGGCAGGACCACCATCAGGGATTTTAATTTTGATAACACAAAAAATTTGTCGGTCACTGGTTCAAAAGATATAAGGGTTTATAGGTGGCCGATCTGGAGAGTCTCCCCAGCAGGGCCACATTTATATCTCAAAAACTAGGGCACCTAGCGAAGATCTGTTTTCTCCCATATTTTGTCGCAAAGTAGTCGGAATCAGCCGCCAAATATCAGAATTTGTCGGTCACTGGTTCAAAAGATATAAGGGTTTATAGGTGGCCGATCTGGCACCAGCAGGGCCACATTTATATCTCAAAAACTGGGCCACCTAGCAAAGATGTGTTTTCTCCCATATTATGTCGCCAAGTTACAGATTCAGTCGGTGTGTCATTATAAAGATATTAAAGAATTCAATTTCCCCATACAGTGGTACAAGCAAGTACAAAATACTTTATGTAGTTTCTAGACAGTATCTATGACGTCATATGGAGGAATGTTTGTTTCGAATTAAATAAATATAAACTTATTCTATAATTTCACCCCACCAAAGAAAAGCTGTATTCATTATCTATAAACAAATCTACATTCAAATTCATTTTTATAAAATAAATTTGATTACAATTGACAATACGTTTTCAACGTTTAAGTATTTTAAACATTTTACTAAAGGCACGCAATTTTTTTATTATTCTAACGTTAATTAGAGCTTAACATTGTAAACTGGTAAAACAGTTGCATGCGACTGTACTTCTTGACACCAAATACAACAAGAGCAAGGTTTAATGTTTTCAAAGAAGTTTATGCCACTCTAACATAGTAATTTAAAACATAAAACCATGTATTTAATTGAGAATTTATCTCTCTCGGACATTTCTAAGGACTTTAGACCGATAAAACTAGAAGTAGGTATATTACACATATTAATAGAAATATTTTTTTCTTGACAATTTTTCGTGAACTCTTCGATTTAGCTCTTTGACTATACCTTACTAATTGAACTCATTATATCTCCTAAGCTAAGACCCGATTAAATCTGTGACTTGGCGACAAATTGCGACTAATTGGCGACAAATTTCTTGTGTATCAAAATTAAAATGATGGTAGCCCTGCCAGAGTCGGTGACACCAACTCAGGCAATGCCCGAGTGGGGCGCGCGCGCAGCTCGTGCGCACATAGCTTCTTTCGCGTTTGAACTATGAGCTTCAATAGTGAATTTGCTTCCGAAGATGTCGGACCATACGACTGCCGTTAGCATAATTGCTGGAGCATCGGCTATTTTATTACTGACAAAAACTAAAAGAAAAAACAGAACACGTTGGTAGCAGGTTCCGTTTTTTAAAATAAGACAGAACAGCGAGGGTGGTGCGCCGCGGGCGGCACGCGCGCTCCTCCTGCGCCGCTCAAGTGGCGTAGCTTGCGCGCGGACGGCGCCGGCGCACCACCGGCTGCGTACGAACATGAAATACAAGCGCACTGTTATTTTGTTTGCACTTAGTGTTCTTTCTGACTTTTTTATTTTTGCCCGACTCCTAAGAGACATAGCGTGATGTTAATTAGCCTATAGCCTTCCTTAAGAATTGGGCTATCAAATGCAAAAATATTTTTTCAAATCCGCCCGGTAGTAGTAGATCATTAATATACATTAAAAAGAGGAAAGGACCCAATATCCAGCCTTGCGGAACACCTATTTTTACTTTTTAACCGAGTGAATTGACACCATTTATTTAAACTTGCCACTGTATATCATTTAAATAAGATTTTACTAAACTGAGCCGCAAGTTTTCCTAGTCCAAAATGCTCAAACAAGAGTAACGTTTCGTGACTGACGCAAACAAATGCCTTGGAGAGGTGACAAAAGATTCCTATTGCATCTTGGCCTCTTCCGACGCATTAAAAAGTGTTTTAATAAGGTTACACCGGCGTCGCGTCAACGTACAAAACCATACTATTGATCGTGAAGGATTTCAGTCGTGTTAAAATGATTGAGCACTCCATTAGACATTATTTTTTTAAACACCTTGCTAAAAACCGGCAATTCCAATACGAGTCTATAATTATTGGTGTCTTTACTGTCCCGGGATTTGATAAGTGGTATCTTACTACATATATTTCACTAGCCCGTGACAATTTTTGGTTCCTCCGACTAAATCGTCGCAATGCGTCGCCTGCTCGCGCTATTACTTTGTTTTCGCTTTGCGTTTTTTCTTCTTTCGGACTTTTTTTCTCTCTGCTCGGCTCCGAAGAGTCGTAGCGTGATGTTAAATAGCCTTTCTCAAGAATTGGGCTATCAATCAAATGCAAAAATATTATTTCATAATAATATCAGACTGGTAGTTCCAGAGATCGCATTCAAACAAACTCTTCAGCTTTATTATTATTATTACCTCAACTTGAGATAGAAACAATCGTAAACCAGAATTACGAAGAGGAGAAGGAACGAAGTATTTAAAACAACCAAAACCAATAGAAATCAATGGAACGACATCCAAACAATTTAGATCACCCAATGGCAATACCGTGTCAATAATCCGCGTAAAGTATGAACACCGTTTGTCAGAAAAATTACGTATTGTACAACGCCATCTATGGGTAAATGGATAAAACGTCTGCAGAAAGCATGTGTAGTTGTATTCGTGACTGTTTTCGCGGCATTTTACATTTTAGTAATTTTCTAATATCTCCGAAACTATATGACCAATTGACCAGGCGCAGTCGCAGCCCAAGATTTTGGGGGATCACCATGGGTGCCGAGGAATATTAATAAGGGAGGTACATCTCCTCGTTGGTCTAGTGGTCGCCAGCGTTACTGTTGAGTATGAGGTTCTGGGTTCAATTCTTAGGTTGGGTACAATGTTATTAGGTTTTTCCATCAGAAATTTCTCAGAAGCAGCCTGGAGTCTGGATTTATGCCTGGTCGGTGGCAGGAGGCTCATCCCCTATGACATGGGACTTAAACATAACTGGCGAAATGGGGTATAAGTACTACATGAAGGTACACCCCTGCCTAACGCTTCGGGGACTAAAGAATACGTAGGGTGAGAAGAGCGAGCGAAGCGAGCTCGAAAATTTTAACAACCCGCCTCGGTTTGGTTTTATATTTTCAAGCAGAAATAGGAGTTACATTGTCGACTTATCCAGGCAAACCCACGCAACTACGAAAATGTAGAATTCAAGAGCGAGCGAAGCGAGCTCGACAATTTTGCACACTCGCGGATAGGTTCGATTTTCTTTTGATCATTCCAAAAGGGGTAGGAATTACTTGCTTTGTCAACTTATGAGTTATGAAGAAAAGCTCAAGAATCAACAACGAGCGCAGCGAGCCTGAAAATTTTTTGCACCCCTCTTTGAATTAGGTTCGGTTTTCTTTTGACCATTATACAGAAAGAGAACTTACTTTATCGAATTATGACGAAAAGCTTTAGGTTTTGGAATCAGGCCTTAGGTTAAGGCGTGATTTCAAAACCTAAAGCTTTTCGCCTTTCGAACCTTACGTACAAGTGGAGTGCCCAATTGCTTCGCTCGCTCTTGCATCCTACATTCTATATTTTATAACAGGCTTATTAAAGTAAAAACTTTTTTAGGCGCGTTAAAAAACCTACTATCATTCCATAGTTAAAGTTTTCACTTCTGTCTGCGGTCCCCATGTCTCATATGTTCTTAATGTTTTTGTATTTGCCCATCGGGTTCTTTGTGGCTCAAGTACAGTTTTAAGTTATTAGGACAAGTAAATCATTCAGACTCTCGATAGCTTGAATGATTTTGGGGTGGTCATGACCCCCCCTCCTCGGACCGCGCCTGCAATTGACATACTGTAAAGGGCAAATCTTATCTGCATAATGTCTTTGTGATCATAAAATAATTTATAAGGATTCATAATTAAAAATTATATTTTCATCCAAACGTAAGCATGTGAAAAAAATACTTTTTAACATAAAAGTGATATTTAAAGGTAAAATGTAAAAGATAGAAATATGGAGTCGCGGACTTTTTTGTAGAACTACTTAAGGCGGACCAGATTGCCATACATTGTTTTTAGTTAAATACAACTGTTGAGGCAGCGCATGCAAATAATTGTTTTAAGAGGTATTTCTTTCCGACTTGCTAGACAAAAGTTGTGATAGCTCAGCTAAAATTCATAATGTAAACATAATTTATAGCCTGTACAGTAGCACTCACACCTAATTTAGCTTTCTACCAGTGAAAACCTTTTGAGAATTGGATCATTAACTCCGGAGATTACCCCCTACATACAAACAAACAAGTTTTACCTCTTTATAATATTAGTACCTATAGATTAAATCCTCTTTCAGTTGCGCTATCCAAATAAAAATACCATGGTACGTCTGTGTTACTTCTTACTATAAACGATGGTGCCAAATGTATAAAAGTCATATTTTAGGAATAACATATTTTGGGAACCAAGTGATCAATTAATGGTAAGTATTCAATTTTATGATCAGCGCCCTGGGCACAAATATATCCCGCGCGTGTCTCTGGAGATGTGGGGAAACTAGAGATGGCAAACAACATTTCTACGGACAACGTCTGGTGTCAATTCGACCAACATCGCCAGACATCTCTTGCAAGTCACGGCCCTATTCGATATCGCTTGTCTTTGCCCAACATCTCTTACGAAGTAGCAACACGTGTCCCGGGACATTTGTCTCCTACGAGTGGACTGGCTACTGCCCGTGACATGCCTCTCGACTTTGTTCCACAATGAATAGACATGACTTTACTGTATTCTCTCAATTGACTAACCCAGTTAATACAGCTTTGCAGCAAGTCACTGTCGTATCCCCAGCAACCGCGCCCGCACCGATGCTGTCGCTGCCGTCAGTGGGGTAAACGCCCAACGAAAGATTGAAAAATTATAAGTGTAATCATAATGAATGATGGATCATTTTAATATTAAAAAAAATACATCTTTACTTTATTTGGGCGCACATTTTGGTGGGGGAACTTTTTCGTGCGCGAATACTCTTGGGTCCTTCCTTTTGGATTTACGATAGCCTGCTTCCACAGACGCGTACGTAATGTAGCCAGCAAGGAAAACTGTAAAGAATAAAAATTAAAAGCGGGTTAGTTGAGTTGTGTGTGTGGGTACTACTTTTGTTTTTATGTTTCTATGATTGCGTTACTTTAGTTTGTGATCTTTCTGTGCGCGTCCCAATAAATACTTTTTCTTTCTACCAGCCGTCGTTGACCCCAAAAAAAGCACATATTTTATGTTGCGGGAAATATACCTACTGCTGGCAACGTGGAAAGTTTCAATGTTGCTTGCAACATGCTAATAGGTACTTATTTCGTATTCAAAAGACGCGCAACATCGTTTTTGATGAACATAGAGCTTTAGGTAGGTACTGCACCCCTGATCCCAATTGCATAACACATTTTATATCACAATTCAAAGATTTTGAAGAAAATTCATAATCCACTTCTTAGGTTTGAAAAATTCGACTACTTGACAACGTAAAGGACCATGGGCACTTTTATATGAACACTGGGCCCACTTTTTCAACATTGGTCAACAGTGATGAAACCTATGTCATATGAAAGCTCTTGGCGTGTACTTTATTTCATTCTATGGCAGCTAAGTTCAAATCCAGCGCGAAATTGGTGTTTTAGTACGTTAAGTGAAAATGCGCATGACATATTAATATTATGTAAAGCACATTTTTTCATTTAATTAAAAATAATAATTAATTATTATGTATAAATGGCCTATGTGTTTAGTGTATTTTTAGTCAAACACGAGCTATCTATAATCCTACGGACAACTGTTAATGGATAAAGCCAATAGGGAAAAACTGCAAATAGAAACGACAAAAGCGAGATCATCATGCAGGCTAACATGGTCAAAGGGCACTCAAAAGTCCCAATTGGATCACATTAAAACGTCACACGCTACAGAAAAAATCTTCGAATTTATTAAAGGTGAATGGGCCGCTAGGAGCATATCCGACCATCAAATAATCAGGACAAACCGAATTTCAAACAAAAAAGAAAACACAAAACTGCTGCTGTTTATACAGGCTGATTTTTTAAAGACCAGCCAAATTTAAGGATGTGGTACAGACCATCAAACTGAACAACTTTCTCCATGGGACAAATAGCGTAATCGCGAAAATTTTATCAACTGTCCCATAGAAAACTTCAATACCTACTCGACCTAAATGTATGGGACGGCTGAATTTTTATTCGCGATTACGATGTTGGTCCCATGGAGAAAGTTGTTCAGTTTGATGGTCTGTACCACATCCTTAAATTTGGCTGGTCTTTAAAAAATCAGCCTGTATATGTGAGTACATAAAAGGTAAAATAAATAAATAAATAAATAATACACAAAGGCAACAGCTACCCGCGAAGGAGGCAACAATAGTGGCCAAGGATTTCAACTATAAACAATGCTATTATGCCGCCCTCAATAGCAAGTTCACCAAAACAAAATACCAAGATTGCATAACAAAAAAGCTATAAAATATAGGAATCAACTCAATGGACGAAAACATCGAAAAACCCTGGAATACCATAACGGAAGTATTAAAAGCGGCTGCCCAGGAAACTTTAATTCTTCAGCCATCTCTCTCCAGCGATCATCTTGTAGGTCTTGCTGACCTACAAAAGGTTAAATTCTTACAAAGCAGGCAACCAGATAATCCAAATAGGCATAACCGCGTAAAAGAATGTCAGGCAACACTTCAAAAGGTTAAATATCAGGAGGAACAAAAAGCATACAGGGCCTGCCTCAGCGGACTGGGGAAAAACCACCCTGCAAAACGCATGCAGATGCTGCACTTTTTTACAGGAGAAACAAACTGCAAAAAAAAAAAACGTAGAAAAAGATCATGTACTGATGACCAACAAGGGAATCGTTTTTTGGATGGATATGGCTGAAGACAAAAACAAGATCAAGATCGCTGCTAGTGAAATATACAAAAAACCGGAAACGGATAGTAGCGAGAACTCCGACGACGACATTGAAAACAGAAACATCTAACACAACATAACACAGCAGAGCAAGGACATACAATAGTACCGAGAAAGCAGTAGAACCTCGTCAAAAGATTCGCGGGTGAAGCTCGACCTGAAGCACCTGGCCGCGTAGTCTTTAAAAGATGCCCATCCATAGACAAATATCACCCATCTCTCCACTAATCTAATGCTTACTCTAGGATGCATATCCGGTAGGCTCTTAAATCCTACCCTTTCTTAAGGGCACGTCTTCCTTACAAAAACCGGTCTACTTTTGATAATATGCAATGGTCGCTGTAGCACCATGAACATGAGGTTACAGGAGCTAGTGCGAATCTTAGGGTTCATTCGATTAGCGACTCTGGTCAAACCACGCTGGAATCGGTGCAATTCATTCATTCATTCAAACACGAGCTATCTATAATCCTTGCTAGACAGCTTATTATAATTTAATATCAAAACAAAACAGATTAAAAAAAACATTTTCGCGCTGGATTTGAACTTAGCTGCCATATAATGAAATAAAGTACACGGTAAGAGCTTTCATATGACATATAATTCATCGCTGTTGAACAATGTTGAAAAAGTGGGCCCAAAATGACGCATGGTCCTTACGCATTATTATCTAATATTGTTGAATTGTCGAAATGAATGGCATTGGGATTGTAAGTCTGTTACGCAATTATCGCGCTAGTCATTTATTAAATTCTAACTAATAATCAACGTACTTGGTAGCCAGGTATACATAGTTCCTAAGGTCCTTGGAATTAAGTTAGGGATCCCATGAGCAAAGGCTGTGGCGAAAGGTTTTAGTTCGTGTGGCGACAATTTATAATAAACTATTCCACGAATAACAGCTAAATCACCGAAATGTCTCCCCATACCAACAAAATTTAACAAATGGTACAATCAGTAATGAAAATGGTAGTTTTTGATTACTTGTTGACGCGTTAATCCGGCCAATCTACTTTTTCTAAATTAGTTTTAATTTTTATGCCAATGAAATAATGCACAGTCCTGAAGAAAAAGTACCGTAGCTAAAATTAGCCTAAAGTCGGCTTTACACACATGCACGCATGGCACTTGCCACAAACCGCAAACTATAAACCCCGTAGATGCGTCACAAGCGTTTGCCTCCGCTTGCCGCAAACTTACGATTTATGCACAAAATTTGCTACTCGATCGAATTTCGTATCGGCGGTCGGAAGTGTTTGCACAAACCCACCACAAGTCAAACTCCCTATCCACACTAGTGTGTGAAGCAGTGCATGTCTGTCTATTAAACTAGCCTCTGCCCGCGACTTCATCCGCGAACATTAACTCCGGAGATTATCCCCTACATACATATAAACATACAAACAAAATTTACCTCTTTATAAAAAATATAGATTTTTTTTTCTTCTCATATTTCTCGGGACCCTGGGGTCCCGGACCTTTGGAATGCGTTCGAGGGGCCGTAGCCAACTCACAGAGGCCCGTTAGACTTTTTAATTAAATGAAGCACCAACCGACGACTATCCCTGTTCGCACTATGCAAGTGCATCCAAGGACAACCCCTAGTTCAGGTAGTGTGCGGCTCGAAGCCGCAGTGAACGCGCCCATACCGGGGCCCCGTATAGGGCCATGGACCGCACGACCCCCGCGTAAAGCCTCCGGCAGGAGGCGTTTGGCCCCCTCAGGTTGGGCAGGAGCCGCTTTAAGGCGGCCCCGGTCCGTTCCAGTTTGGGGGCCAAACGTCGGAAATGCTCGACGAAGTTCCACCGGCTGTCGAGGACGAGACCCAGGTATCTCATCGTCTTCTCGACGCCGATGTGAACCCCTCCTACCATTAGTTGGGATCCCGAAGGTGGCCCGTACCGGGGCCCATGAAAAGACATGGCCCCGGACTTGTGCAATGCCACCTCGAGACCCAACTGCCAGATCCTTTCCACGACTATCGCAACCCCGCGTGTCATCGCGTCGGCCGCCGCCTGATGCGACCTCCCCTGCGCCAGGACCAGCGTGTCGTCAGCGTAGCAAACTACGCTGACGCCATCAGGGAGGTCGGCCCGCAGCACCCAGTCGTAACCGATGTCCCACAGGAGCGGCCCAAAAGGTGGTAGCCGTAAGGCTAATCCGGGGGTACCGCACGATCTCGGGCGAGGCAGCAAGCCTCCTTGCCGGACTGCCACCATGGGATCTGGAGGCGATAGTCCTCGCGCGCCTGTATGACTGGCGCGCGGAGGCACTACGTCGGGGGGAAACTCATGGGGTCTCATGGTGGAATGGAAGGAGCGACTATCGCAACCCAGCGCAGGGCACGCCACGACAGCGGCGATAAGACCCCTCTTTGAGGAGTGGCTAGAGAGGCGTCACGGCGCTCTCACCTACCGCCTGACGCAGGTCCTCTCCGGACACGGATGTTTCGGGAGGTTCCTGCACATCATCAGGCGGGAGGAGACGCCCGGGTGTCACCACTGCGAGGATCGCCCAGAGGACACGGTGGAGCATACGGTGGAGGTCTGCCCCGCTTGGTCAGAGCACCGCCGTGTCCTCGTAGAGGCGATCGGCAGCGGCGGCGACCTCTCGCGCCCGGCCCTGGTGCAAGCCATGGTCCGGGGCGAGAGGGAGTGGGAGGCGGTCACCTCCTTCTGCGAAGCAGTCATGCTAGCGAAGGAGGTGGCGGGATGGGCGAGGGAAAGATCCTCACGCCTCAGCCGCCGAGGGAGACGCTCCGGGCGTCGGGAGCCGCGTGACGACTCCCGGCCACCGTAGGCGCGGGCCTGCGGGCGGAGAGCAATGGGTAGCTCTCCGTCCGATCAGGACCAGGCCCGTGCCGGACGGCGTGTATGTGTTCCACGCGCGCCTCAAAGAGATGTCAGCGTAGTTGACGGGGCCCGACAGGGCCGAAGCCTGCCGGGGTAGCGGGATTGTCCGAAAGGGTTACCGCTGCCCTGGTACGTAAAGGGCTAAGGAAGGAACACGGGTGGGTTTTAGTCAGTAAGAGTCTGACACTCCCTTCTGCTCCACCCAGAGCGGAAGGAGTCATTTGATGATTTCCCACCCACAAAAAAAAAAAAAAAAAGGACAACCCCTAGTTGGTGTAGGACTATTGCAGAACATGGAAACAAAGATATTGGATTATGGGTTTGAGGTGGCTAAAGTGAACTGGTTATTGAAGAATATGGAAAGTTTATAGCCCCTGCCTGACCAATGTTTTATATAAATTACACAGATAAAATGGCAGGGGGTGACTTGCACACTCAATAATGGGCCCCCGAAAACGGTCGTAGCACACAGTGTCGTAGCGACAAGGGGGCAACATGTGCTGAGGTGCTTATGAGGAGTGGAGAGGTATTCCACGGCTATCAGGACAATCCCGGAAATACGATCAAGATCCCTACCAGCATCTTACTGGAATACTTTCTTCCTCCGAACACGTGTGCTCCTGCGAATCTCCACTCAAGCCGGCCAATACGGGCAAGAATGAGGTGGGAGCACTATTCCTCGTAATTTTTCACTCCAGCCGGCCAATAAAGCCAGCCAAGCCGTGGGGTCGCACTGCCCAACAGCTCGCCATATGCTGCCCTGCGGGTTTCTGTATTTCTCTTGGTCTGACTCCTCCTCTCCCTAGACCTGTTCCGGCAAAGTAAACTCAGCCGGCACAGGCCTAGAGCTCGGAGCACGCAAGCCCCAACACGAAGTTAACGTGGAGATACGACGGTGGGGAGATTATTATTAATAATTATAGTACCTATTTATGGTCTAAGCATTTAACATAAGTTCTGTTTAACTTTTGTTCTGACGCTTCTATGCATAAGTAGACATAGTAACTTGAATATAATATGTATGAATAGTAAAATAAAAAATATACCATGTCACAGACATGGTATATTTTTTATTTTACTATTCATTCATTTACTATTTTACTATTCGTGGGACATGGGGTGCTAAAATTTTCGATCGTATCTTCTATTCTCTTATTTCTCAACCTAAGTGCTCTCTATCTCTAAATATGGTCAAAAGAAAATCTTATCTATCAGAGGCGCTTACATTTTCAAGCTCGCTTCACTCGTTCTCGCACTATCACTCCCTCGGTAGCAAATATATTTTTTCCTTTTTTTTATTACGAGGCGGCAAACCATATTGGCCCGGGGCGCCAAATCTTGAAATACGCCACTGGTCAATGTTAAAAACATATTTGAAAATGGAAGGGGGAATCGTGGTCGCGTGGTTCACATTTTGATGTGAAACATCTAATGCGGCGGGTCTTCAGACTGGCTATTGGCGTGGCGCTTTGCAAAAAACAACAAAAACCTGGCGATACCGGGCCTCGAGGCCCCAATAGCCCGCGTGGCCCTAGTGGGGACGCGCTTTTAAGAAGTCTCGCAGAAATGCGCTGCTACAGGTATGCGACGGAATCATAAATCTTTATTTACAAAAATGCGTATCTCAATATCATTGGCGCTGCTTAATAAAACGCACAATATTAAATAGAGAAAGGTGTACGTGGTAGCAGGGCTGTTGTAAGTTACATCTTATTGTCGCGGGACTTCTATCGTGAGACGAACTCTATGACTATCAATATCTATAAAATTGATGATTTTCTGTCAACCCTCAGACTAAGGAAAAGAATGTCAACCGTTGTTACTTGTCATTTGTGATTGTCATATAATATGTCATTTGTTGTCAAGTCACAAGAAGTGACATGACAATAATTGACAAGTGTTGTCAAGTCAAGTTAGACACATAAACAGCTAAAGGTTAGACCTGTGTGTTAGTGTTAGTCGGTTAGACCACGCAGTACATTTAAAAAAAATAGGGTGATAGACAGAGCTCAAAGCAAAGAGTAGTGAGTAATATACACAGAACACATATTGGTACATTTGGTACTATAGCTCAAAGTTTTAAACATCTTGGTGGACGCTGGTTTCTTGATTCTCATTCTCACACAGAAATTGTTAATATTCGTGGGATTTAGTGCCATTGTAGTTTAGGACTTCGTGACAGCTAGCAGCTGTGTATTATTTATTGGTGGTATTTACATTTAATGTGATGTCGTCGGTTTGCCTAGCTGCTGGAGACATATTCGTTCCAGTGAAAATTGATGAAAGTGATCTTTATGCGGGAGTTTTAAAGTTACTTAAAAATATAAGACCTAACTGGACTCAAGAAGATATTAAATTAAAGGTATGCGGTGTATTCAATATTGGTGGTATTTGCATTTAATGTGATGACATCGGTTTGCGTAGCTGCTGGAGATAATACATATTCGTAAAATGATATCTAGGCGCGAGTTTTAAAGTTAAAAATATAAGAAATAACTGGACTCAAGAAGATATTAGAGATTTAGGTTTTTTGTTACGTATTTTCTGGTGTACAATAAAGTATATTAAATAAATAAATAAATATTATATTAAAGGTTTGTTTGGGCCACCTTGGCAGTCGCTTCATGTAAAATACTGGTATTCAGCTGCATCCGGTTAGACTGGAAGCCGACCCCAACATAGTTGGGAAAAGGCTAGGCAGATGATGATGATGTTTGGGCCACCTTGAAAAATTGTTATTCAATGATCTGAATATTTAGTATGAGGCATTATTTCATTAAGATATAACATTATGTTAGGTTAATATGGTTAAGTAAAAGGGTTAGACAATAAAGTACAATAATAATATACTTACTTACATGAAATATACTTACTCCTTTTTTTTCAGACCTTAACAGATGGAATTACAAATAAACTAGTTTCTTGTCAATTTTTGGAGACAAGTGGTGAAAAGGACATTATGCTGGTTCGCATCTATGGAAACAAAACTGATTTATTTATTGATCGTACTGCTGAAATCAGGTAAATACTTCATCATAATTTATAAAAACATTTTATACCAACTTAGTGTCAAAAGAATTTCCACTGCAGTTATGAAATCTTACTGAGCTTTATTACAAAAAAATAGGATTTAGTCCAGTGTCTGAGTTCATAATTTGGAGGTAAAAAAGGCTTCCCCAGAGAAGGATTTCTGCCCTAAAAAAGTTGATTTATAAAATTGTAATTGAAATCAAAACAAGGTATATTTTTCTTAACAATCTGTACATTTTGGATGTGGAACCCTAAAACTCAGTGTAGTAAATAAATACTCAGTCAGTAATCAGTGTAGTAAACACAGAAATCAGGGTATTTGTAATAAAAATATGAACATGTCTTGTTTATTTATGTTTTAGGAACATCAAAACACTGAATGTTCTTGGATTGGCACCTCAAATTTATGGAATCTTTGAAAATGGACTGGCATACCAATACTACCCTGGACTTACCCTAGACGTTGAAACAGTTACCAATGACAATATATGGCCTTTAGTGGCAACACAAATGGCAAAAATGCACAAAGTTCAACTAGGAAGAGATGTATGTATCTTTTATAATTATTTTATGGCTAGCTAACTATAATTTCTATCATTATCATTATTTACTTTCATAAAAGCTAAAAAGTCTAGGATGAGTGGGCACAAAGCATAATTAATGAAAAATGAAAATCTCACCGAATTGGTCTTACAGAAAAAAATGCATAGGGTCTAGTAAATAAATGGTTACCCATTCAAGGTATTGGCTGCGGTAAACATATCTTAACCACAATGCATTACCTGCCATCATCACAGGGATGTTTTAGCTAAGGTATGATGCATCTACATTTTTATATGATAAGTTTTGTGGAAAAATGTTCGCCTGTCACAATATGTGATGATTCTATTGTCTCCCTTAACTCTTACTATATTTTATCCATACAAATAAATTAAATTAAATTGTATTTTTGTAATGTCAGAATAACAGCTTTTTACTAAATGCATACGAAAGTATATAAGGTAATTATACAAGCCGATGTTTTGCATCCTCGTCAAATTTCAGGAGGCTGTTATGAAAGACATAAATAATCAAATAAAATTACGATCCCTGGTAAATAATGAATACATACTTGTTTTTTTAGTTATTTAAGTTTGACAGTATTTCAGAATACACCACTTTCAAAGAACAGAATCGTGTTATGGTATCGTATCAGCGGCCGCTTTTTTATGTGTGTGTAAAGGGGCAGTTACAGTGCGGTCTCACACAGGCCGCTTTTTAAAATGCCTGTCCCACACATGCCGATTTCCGAAAATTAGAAAAAAAGAAAAATACCTACTTATTTTATTATTGATTCGTATCGAGAATCAATACTCGTAGCATAGTTACCTTCTTTAATTTGACGAGGATGCAAAACAACACCTTGTATAAAAAAAAGTTGTTTTAGGTACCATATATACTTCCATATACTTACATTTAGTAAAAAGCTGTTTTTTGACATTACAAACAGACACTTCAATTTTATTTGTCGTTATACTTTTATTTTATAAGAATAATTAGAGTTCCACGTATTAAAAAAAAACCCATGAATCCTATTTGTTTTCCGACATGAACGAAGTCGCGGGCATAGCTATTTTGTGATAAAATTGTGGCTTTAATTTCCGACACACCTTGCTGCGCTCCCCTGTGCGTTTAACGCCCCTACGTCGTTAAACGCACAGTCTATTTGAACACCAAGTAATAAACAAACGCATCTACAATATCACTTAACCAAGTCATGTCCATTGATTGATGCAATGATATTGTAGTACCTACCTAATACATTCAGACTTCATAGGTAGTAGGTAGTAGTCTTTTTTTTTTTCATTAGCCTATGTTGGGTCCCTCGCTGGGCAATGGCCTCCCCTTTATCCTTCCAAATCTCCCAGTCTTGTGCAATCTCTGGCCATGTTGTAAGGGTGTTAGGGGTCCTATTAACATCTTACAAAAGACCCAAGCCAACCTTACCTGCCCTTGGTGCACAGACTCTGGCGCAACATCCACCAACCTGCACTGGACTAGGTTGGGGGACTATAGTCCTTTATAATACGTAGTATTAATGATATAAAATAGCTAAATACATCCATACTAATATTATAAATGCGAAAGTAACAGATAGGTAGCCTAAGACCTGGGGAAGGACATATGCAACTTTATCCTGGAAAATTGTATAACAAATGTTAAAATACAAAACAAACACAGACAAAGTTTTGGGCAAAAGCTAGTTATCCGTAATCACATAAGTATTAGGTACATAGTCTGTTTATTTGTGTAAAAACTACAGAGCCAGCTAATCCTAATTGCAACAATTTACAGTTTACATTGACATGTACAAGGTACGGTCAGCAACATAGATATGAAATTCGATTAACATGCTGTTATAATATTTTCATAATTATCATATCTAGATTGAGGTACTATAGGAGGTTCACCTCTGCCTACCCCTTCGCAACTAACTTTCGCGTTTATAGGACTCTAATGTCTAGTATATACACAGTCTGGCCATAAATACTGTTACAATTAAAAATAAGAAAGATATTACATTTGAAATTGGAATCTGTCATTTTTATACGATTGTTCATTGAGTTTTCTAATTTTGGCGCCAATACATTGTACAATATTTTGCGATATTAAAATGGAGTGGGGTGATAAAGAGAACCGAATCGCTGTGATTGCATTACACAAAGTTGGTATGGAGCCAAATGCAATTTTTAAAACTCTCCATACGCTTGGTATTAGTCAAATGTTTGTGTACCGGGCTATTAATAGGTACAATGAGACCTCCTGTGTTTGTGACAGAAAAAGATCTGGCCGTCCACGTAGTTTTCGTACGAAAAAGGTGGTCAAAGCAGTAAGGGAAAGAATTCGAAGAAATCCTGTCCGAAAGCAAAAGATTTTATCTCGGGAGATGAAGATAGCACCCAGAACCATGTCGCGTATTTTAAAAGATGACTTAGGACTTGCAGCCTATAAGAGACGCACTGGCCATTTTTTAACTGATAATTTAAAAAAGAATTGGGTGGTAAAATCGAAATAACTACTGAAGCGGTACGCAAAGGGAGGTCACAGAAAAATTTTGTTTACGGATAAGAAAATCTTTACAATTGAGCAACATTTTAACAAACAAAATGACCATATTTATGCTCAAAGCTCTAAGGAAGCTTCCCAAATGTCTACAGAGTGCAACGTGGGCATTATCCGACTTCAGTGATTGTTTGGTAGAGTGTTAGATATGAAGGAGTGACTGAGCCATATTTTTGTGAAAAAGGTATCAAAACATCGGCACAAGTGTATCAAGATACCATTCTTGAGAAGGTAGTTAAGCCCCTTAACAACACCATGTTCAATAACCAAGTATGGTCCTTCCAACAAGACTCGGCGCCGGGTCATACAGCTGGGTCCACGCAGTCTTGATTGGAAGTGAACGTTTCGGACTTCATCAGAGCTGAAGACTGGCCGTCGTCTAGTGCCAATCTTAATCCGCTGAATTATGATTTATGGTCAGTTTTAGAGAGTACGGCTTGCTCTAAACGCCATGATAATTTGGAGTCCCTAAAACAATCCATACGATTGGCAGTGAAGAATTTTCCTATGAAAAGAGTGCGTGCTTCTATTGATAACTGGCCTCAACGTTTAAAGGACTGTATTGCAGCCAATGGAGACCACTTTGAATAAGCTTTTTATATTTTAAATTGTTTTATATTTATGTATTAAACTAACACACTGTAAAAGTAATAAATATTATTTGCAATAAAAAAAAATTTTTTTTCTTCGTGACAATATTTATAGCAAGAAGTAGGTATTGTTATATATTTTTGTAGGACTAGTAAGATGTTATCACTAAAAATAGTAACTGTGGAGTTTCTTACCTGTTCTTCTCCAGCTTTGGAATGGACAGCTGGTTTCATCTTTATGACTGACTCCTTGACAATATTCAAAAGTGCCTGTAATTGGTTAGATGAGAGAGTTTTAGTTCATATTTAAATTGAGACGAAATTATTGCATTACATCTAAGTTGAGAGTCTTGCTGTTTTAATTTTACGACTGTTTCTTTATTCTATTTTTTTTGAAGTGAACAAATTGAGCGTTCATCGAATTTTTTTGCTGACTGTACCTACTATTATATTTATGATAGCAAAACGTGTAGACTAGTAACTGCGCCACTACAATGTGTCTCCTTCCTGTCTAGAACACATTTGTTAGTACTAGTAGAGACAGAATTAGATGCACCTTCGTGTTTATGGCAAACTGCACGCGAAGATGCATTTGCATTTAGTATATAGTCAAGGTCTTGTGATATTATTATGAAATACTCAAGCCGGGACACAGCCAGAAGAAAATAACACCTTACCTACTGCTGATATTATATTATAATATTATATTGTATTATATATTATATTATACACACGCATCAGCTAATTAGCTGGTAGTGTGTCTAACCAAATAATAATAATAAATTAATCGACAGATTAGTGATAGCAATTTACGAACTCCATAGAAAATAGAACCTATAACAAACCACAACAACGTAGGTATCCATTTACTGTGAAGGGCGGGCGTTTTTGGGGGACTGTCTTTTGTAATTTTGACGTTCGAAAAATGCTGATTCTCAGCCTAATTTGAATAAATGACTTTTGATAGCCGCACGGGTCGATTGAAGGTTAAGTTACGTTTGCCGCGGTCGATTCATTGATGGGTGACAATCAATTGCATATCCGACCCCTCCGTGGCTCGGAAAGCAAGTTAATTAAGCCGCTGGTCCGGACTGTCATTCGTAGATCTTTGACAGTCGTAACGGGTAGTCAGAACCATAATCATCTTCCTGCCCTTATCCCATGTTACTTGGGGTCGGCGCAACACGTTTTCTTCTTCCATTCTCCCCTGTCAACCGTCACGCTATCATTCACTCCCTTCTCTTTCATATCATTCCTCACACAATCCATCCATCTTTTCTTCGGCCTTCCTCTCCCTCTCCATCCATCAACATGTATATTCATCACTCTTTTAGTCACATGCGTTTCGTCCCTTCTCATCACATGCCCATACCAAGACAAACGATTTCCTTTCAACTTTTCTGTCACTGGCGCCACTTTCAAACTTCCCCTTATATAGTCATTTCTTACTTTATCCATTCTCGTCACTCCTCACATCCATCTCAACATTCTCATCTCCGCTGCATGCAATCTTTTTTCATCCGTCTTCTTCACAGCCCAACATTCAGATCCATAAAGTACGACAGGCCTTATCACGGACTTATAAATTTTCCCCTTTAACTTGAGGGGCATCCGTGGGTCGCAAGTTGTTCCTGTGACCTGTCGCCATTTCAGATAGGGAATTCTCCATGTAAAATTCTGGTATTCGGCTGCGTGCGGTTAGACTGGAAGATGACCCCAACATAGTTGGGAAAGGGTAGTCAGATTGAGGTATACAAATTTCCCTTTATTTATAAACGTTGTGATTAGCGACTGTCTAACCATACATTTTTGACGTTTAAACGTAACATAATAACGTAACTTTAATTATCGTTTATAATTATAAATAAACCCCATTAGTAACAGTATTGAATGGCGTTGTTCAATCAAAATACTAGTTTTGTATCCACTATGTAAGTAGCGTAAAGGATACATAAATATTAATGCAATAGGTAACTACTAAGAGACAAAGTTATGTTTATATCTCTCAGTAGATAGGCACTTACGTAACAATGAAATAGTTTGTTACATTTGATTGTGTTATCTTTAGAGGCACGAAGATATTTTATAGGTACAATTATGTTATCAAAGCCGTGGCCATAGTATGTAGGTACTTATATGTATGATATGAATGCGTGAGTTTTACGACGTGCGTAATAATATACCAGATAAATATGTACTTACATATTTTAATACACTAAAAATCTTTTCATTATTGAACTGAGTTATAATTATCCGAAATCAGAATTATGTAAAGGCTTAATTAATATTCCTATGAGTTATATCCACTCGGCCTTTGTCCACTGCTGGACAAAGGCCTCTCCTAGGCTGCGCTACAACACCCTGTCCTCCGCCTTCCGCATCTAGTCTGCCCCAACCACCTTCTTAAGGTCGTCGGTCCATCTAGCTTAGGGGCGTCCCAAACTACGCTTGCCGATACGCGGTCTCCACTCTAGGACTCGTCTGCTCCATCGGCCATCGGTTCTTCAACAAACATGGCCAGCCCACTTCCACTTCAGTTTGCTTACTCTGCAAGCTATGTCGGTTACTCCGGTTCTCTTCTGGATAACTTCATTCCTGATTTTATCCATCAATGAAACTGAGCAGAGCAGCAGAACTAAGAGCATAGAATAGGCTGGTACTTATTTTAGGCGACTACCTCATTGGTCCAGTGGTTGCATGCGCTACCTACCGCTGAGCACGAGGTCCTTGGTTCAATTCCCAAGTCGGGCAAAGTGTTATTGGGTTTATCCAACAGGAATTTTTCAATAGCAGCCCGGAGTCTGGATTTATGGCCGGTACTAGGCTCGCCCCCTATTGAATTAAATTACATTTACGTCCGGTTCACTGTTGGCAGTCTTTCCCATCATGCTAACTGGGTTATGGGTATCTAAATTGTAACTTCCGTGGGGAATATTCATGTTTGATAAAGTTACAGTTATAGGTCGAAGTTATTTCGAGCCCGAACGGAATTCGTAGCCAGCATGTCAAGCTGCCCGAAACTGTCAAATTTTCCTAATCAACCTCGAACCTTAATGCTTTAGCGATAAAGTTGAAAATCTATTAAAGAAATTTGACAGATTGTAGTAGCTTCATGTGCTGGCGTCTGTACATATCCATAAAACACGCGATTAAAACCGCAGACATTAGTCGATTTGTGTCAATTTACATAGTATTTCCCCCGCCTTGTTACCCGCCCCGTTGGTCTCATGGTCGCAAGCGCGACTGCTGAGCGTGGGGTCCTGGGTTCGATTCCTAGGTCCGCAAGTGTTGTTTGGTTTTTCCGTTAGGAATTTCTCAGTAGCAGCCTGGACTTCGGAAGTTGGTGGTGTACCCCGTGCCTCTAAAAGCACGGCAAGCCGTTGGTACTGCGCCTGATCTGTTCACGGTCGTGTCGAATTGCCGTCTCATGATCCCATCGGACTATGAGAGTAAAGGAACACAGGTGCACCTGTGTTTGCGCACATAACTAGTGCGCACATGACTGTAATATGATCTCCTGGATTATTATGATTAGTATTTCATAAGTACAATAATTATTAAAATATTCTAATACTTATGTTAGAATTGTCTTACGCTGTTACAGGTGCCGAAAGAGCCATTTGTATGGGATAAAATTGAACAGTTTCTAAGTTTACTCCCCGAGCCGTTTACATCAGAAGTTAAGCAAGCCAGGTATGTGAAATACTTGCACATTCTTATTACCTAAGTGGAAAACAGAAGTGAAAAGACTCGTTGCTGGTCGTACCTACCTTATTATTCCATTCTAATTATGCCTTACTTAGTATAATCAGCCTTTAACGTTCCCACTGCTGGGCCACATGCCTCTTTGTGAGAGGGAGTGGCCGTAATCCACCACACGGCCCCAGTGCAGGTTGGTAGATGTCACATGTCTTCGAATTTTAGGTTCTAAGACATGACATGTCGGTTTCCTCACGATGTTTTCCTTCATCGTTTTGAGAGCAGTGTTGATGAAATAAATTACACAAAGTATAGCGCCTGCCTGGGTTTGAACCCACGACCTCCAAGTCGGGGCAACTAACTATGACTTTTTTTTTAAATATAATAATTTTGTATGTGTGTGTCTGTGAAGGTGTGTGTACGTGTAATCACAAAAACTTTGAATAAGTTTTCTTTTTAACGTGGCGTCCGATAGGAACCGACCAACTTCAATCTTGATAAAGTAATTTATGATCAAATGCCTTTTCAAAAACTTGTGGTGATAATAATTACAAGTCTTAATTTAATTAGATATCATTATAACTATGGATCATGTTTCTCCAATAAATACCTATTCTATATTAACTTAAGTACTGTTAGTAAAAAAAGAGGACAGATCAATTTTCTGATAAACACTATGTCGACAAAGGCCGTCTGCTTACGAAATTCTGGAATTCTCTATGAACGCATAATCTATTTATTTTAGGGTTGGCATTTAATTTGAGCAATGAACGGCAGCTGAGTCAGGTCTATTGCGCGACAAACTTAGCAGCACCGGGCTCGAGGTCGAACTCGCGATGAATATGGCATCTAATAGAGCAAGGTGATGACGAACAGCACCAAGCGCAACATAGAAATTGGAGGGGTGTGGATTGAACATGTCCATGAGTACATAAGAAGTACATATACCTATGTCCTGTACTTTATATGGTGTACATGATAAAGAGTATTCTATTCTATACCTCAGCCATATAGTCTCCTGCTAGGCAAGACATGATAAACAACTTGTTAGACTTATGGACTCATGGTTATGTGCATTCTTCCTACCCTCACCTATGGAGCGTAGACATTGTGAGTAACCAAGCGTCCAAAGTCTTCTTTCGGAGTCTGTCAGCCAGCAATGGAACGCAGTATTCTAGGAGTTCAACTTACTGATCGCATAAGGACTTGATATTGTGTTCCAAAACTCTAATAGTGGACACAAACGGAGACAGTGGATCTAAAACAGCAGTAGATGGCAACACGGTAGGCCCAGGAGGAAATGGCGAGATGAGCAGCAAACAATATTTTAAAAGAGTGTCCGTGGAGTTTCTTGCCCGTTCTTCTCCATAAGAACCTACTACGCTTTGGAATGGGCAACTAGCTTGATCTTTGTGACTGACCCACCCCTGAGAATTCAAAAGTGCCTGTAATTGATTTAATTGAAACAAATGCCTTGAATTTGAATTGAGCAATAGATAGGGATATGTAGGATAGAAGGGATAGGCCTTTGCCCCGCAGTGGGACACAAAAGGCTGATAATAATAGTAAAGTTATTCAGTTTAATCACCGAAGGAATTACAAAAACTAAGCAACTTGTCTGTAGATAGCTAAATTGCGTATCTGTATAAGAAAGGTTGTAGAAATTATGAGATACAAAAGAAAATTGTTGATAAGTACTAAACAAAATTATTTTTCTTTTTTATAGATTCGCAAATAGTTTCAGCTCAGTAACAAAACTAAGGATAGAGTACGAGCGTCTAAAGTCGCACTTAATAAAAACAAAGAGTCCTGTTGTGTTTGCTCACAATGATTTGCTTCTAGGAAACGTTATATACAACAAAGATGAAGGGACAATATCTTTTATTGATTACGAATATGCAGCATACTGCTACCAAGCGTACGATATAGCCAATCACTTCAATGAATTCGTTGGTGAGTATTTTATCTATCACAATTAAGTATACTTTGACATGAAACCCAATGAAGTAGAAGTAGACGCAGTTGAGGTTATTGACAGTAGAGTTGGGTGGTGAGGGCTCTGTACCTGAGGTTATTAAATTAAGTAGCGAAACTCCGCAGACGTGATGTTTATCGATATCTAAACACTATACCTAAAATAAAAACAAAAAATAAAAACCTGTTTTTTTTTTTGGGGTTTAACGGCCGCTAGATGTATTGTTACCTGAAGTGTGAGTTGAGAAAATCTGTTGTCTTTAGTTTTGTAGCCGATACCCATCACGTATGTGAAGTTTACACAATAAAAAGCTGATATTAAACTGATATTTCAAGTGACTACGCTAACTAGGTCATATTAAATTAGCTAGCGAGCTAATTTAATATGACCTAGTTATGTATAAAAAAAAATTAAATGCTGTTCGTTGGTAAGTGCATCACTTTGGAATGACTGAACCAATTTGACTATATTTTATTTTAAATATTCGTAATAGTCTGAATTATGTTTAAGTATATGGAAAAAAAATTGCAAATGTTGTCCGGAAAATTGGAAAATTCGGGAAAAGTGAAAGTGTTTTTGTCTGTGGGATTTTTGTGTGCATCAATAGCATATTAAAATTTTGCCAGAACAACGACTGTCGGATTGTTCTGTTGTTATTATTCAATAAAACATCAACTTCCGCGCGCTTTCTGGTTGTAAACATACATACATTTATTTTTCCACAAATGCTAACAAGCTAACAACCTAAAACCGGAGGCAACGGGGAAACTACTTTCCACGAATGTTCTTCCGCAGACGCAGCGCTGCCGCTGTAGTCGTTCGACTGAATGTTGCCAACCTCTAGCGTAGACGTATTTCCTGATTTAATGGAATTGGTTTCAATAATACAAAAAACCGTAGCATAGTACCTACATAACACATTTACACTCGCTCTGAAAATAAATATGGCAAAGATCGTATAATATCTAGCCTATTGTGATTGAACATAATTATGAGACATATTATTTATTTATTTTGCTATAATTTTCAGAAAATTTAGGTACAGCTAGACTAGTAGGTACCTACAATAGTTCAGCTGTTAATAACCCAAATATAACTAATCACAAGCTTTCACAAAATTACAGCGTTTAGTATTATTATATCTTGTTGTTTTTTTATTAGAGTTTTATACTTTTTAAAGTAGCATTTTTATCTAGTCCTACTCTACCTAGAAAGAAAGAGTTTCCTAAAGCAGGAATGTCCATTATAATTATTATTGTATTTTTTATAGGGCTCTCAATAGATGACATTGACTACGACAAGTATCCTTGCGAAGAGTTCCAGTTGGAGTGGATCAAAGTCTACCTAGCAATATATTTGGATGTGGATCATCCCTCCGATGCGCATATTTACAAAGTTTATACAGAGGTTCAGCAACTATCATTGCTGTCTCACTTCATGTGGGGAATATGGTCACTCGTGCAGTATGAACACTCCGATATAGATTTCGATTTCGGCAGGTGAGTTGAATCAATTGGAGTTAGAAACTAAAGCAGTTGCTTTAGTTTCTAACTCCAATTGATCCTTCATCTCAGCAGTATGCAGTTGCATACTGCTGAGATGAAGAATGTTAAGAGGAATATACGAGACAATACTCAATCCTGTGATTGATCCCATTCATGATTATCAAATCCAAAATTGAATTTCTAAAGTATTCACCAATCTGTATTTCTTGTTTTTTTTAAGACAATCGAGATTTAAAACTCATCATCATTTTAAAATACTACTTAGTTGTTATGGTTTTTTTTGTGTCAGAATATGTGTTCATCCCAATTAGAAAGAATATTCTTTCGAAACTTACTTATTTGCGTGCTTTTTTTTTTCAGATATGCTGAAATAAGATTGAACCGATATAATGAGCTGAAAGACAAGATATTTAAGCAACTCAGTTGATTAAAAGTTTTTAAAGATAAGATTGTAAAATTATCATACATTTAATACAAATACTTACCTATAAAAACCAAGTACAATTATTATCAAGTAGAAAAACTCAAGATATTTATTTGTATTGCTTAGCGATGCTATTTTATTAATATCAGAAATACATTCCTAATCGTTATTGATATTTTTTGTGTATATTTAAATATATTATAATAATGTTAAACATTAAAACAACTTACCTTATACGTATGCTTTTCGTTCATCCCTACTGATCCCTAACTATCAAATGGGCGCGAAAATGTAATCCAGTTGCGGTACTGTCCAGCAGTAGTTTGTCGCGATAAGTAGGTAATAGGTAACTATCTTCCTACGAGCAGATATTAAAGGTAAGCGCACATTACAGCCGCAGCGCCGGCAGCGCACCGCATTTTACTTCAGAAAAGTGCGGTGCGGCTTGCCTGTTTAAAAAGTTTGACTTTTACAGCCTCACTAATCACTGATTAGCCACTGTTTAGTTACTACAGGATTCCAAAATGTGACTGATGAGTTTTGCTCCCGCGTCTGTCGTCGACCTACCTTTTACCATTTGAGTTAAAATGTGACATCTGGTTTAGCATGATTTTTTCATAGATGTTGCTCAATGCTGGTAGCACAGATATAGGTCTATAATTGGAGGGATCCAACTTACTACCCGATTTGAAAATTGGTACTACTTTACTATGTTTCATTAACGTCAGCCCCAGCAGTCTCGACATTCATAGCCATCGCTTTACGACCGAATTTGGTCGCAAAGTCCTGTCACTCCATACATTTCACCTGCCCCAGCAGTTTCGACATTCATAGCGATCGCTTTACGACCGAATTCGGTCGCAAAGTCCCGAATTGACAGGTGAAATGTATGGAGTGACAGGACTTTGCGACCCAATTCGGTCGTAAAGCGATCGCTATGAATGTCGAGACTGCAGCCCCTGGTCGCAAAGCGATCGCTATGAATGTCGAGACTGTTGGAACATTGATTAAATATGCCTGTTATGGCAGGGGCAATAAATTGTGTCAATAATATTTCCAAGAACCTTAACAGAAATCCCCCATAAGTCTTCAGTGTTTTATATGTTAAGACTTTTTAATGCTTTTTTAATTTTGGCAATGGAAATTGGCTTGAATTCAATGCTTGGAAACTATAAAACACAGAAAATACACAATCAGGATATTAAAAAAATGGTTTTATTAAAGTACCGTTGCTAAAGTAGGTATAACTAGCCTAGGTATACCTACTTTGTTGTTGAGGCATACTTAGGCTAGGTACCTATGCCTCAACAACAAAATCCATTCTAGAAAAAGTGGGTCATTATGCCCCTCTATGCCAATTTCTCTTGTGGTTATCGACGGTGCTGAAGCCAATAGTGAGGTCAAAATGAAAGTCCACGATGACGATAACTTTATGAGAGCTTCTAAAAACTTATACTAGATGGCTCTGTATTAAAAACGCGTTTTTAAATTCACACTTCTCTTTGTCTCTTTCTATTATATACGAGTGTGAGTGCGTGCGAGTATCGTAAATCGTTCCTGACGGGGTCCCCGGCCGCACACGTTTTTTTTCCGCTGCTCACAATAAATTTACATAAGTTTCATCACAATCGGCTGAATAATTTTCGGGTTTTTGCGAGATTAACGCACAGCAATTGTTTTTTTTTTTTTGCAAAGAATTACCTATAGTCCGCGCGAAACTAGTTGGCCGCTTAGGTGGAGACAGCAGGGGTGAGGCGGCGGGTTGCAACGCACGTACGTAGTGCGCTCCCGCCCCTCCGTCCCACCGCTCACATACCAAGGGTAAAAAGTGAATCTGTCTTGGCTACCAAAATATTGTTGCTTAAAGCCTCGTCATACCATTTATTAGAGCCGCCAAGCTGTACCTACAAACATAGCTGGGATAACCGTTTGTTGTTGAGAAATTATTATTTAATTGTTTTTTATTCCATAAAAATGATCGTTGCTAAATAACAATAGCCGCAAGGGTTAATCGAAGGTAGAAGAGAAGGTATGCTACACTTGCCGCGGTTAATTCGTGTTTGGGTAAATATCTAGAACCCTTCGTGTCTCGGAAAGCACTGTTTGCCGTTGGTCCTGGCTGTCATTCGTATATCTCTGACAGTCGTTACGGGAAGTCAGAAGCCCAAAAAGTGTGACCACCTCTTACCAAGGGGTATCGTGTTACCCAGTAACGGTTGTGGAGGTCAGATAGGCAGTCGCTCCAAGTAAAATACTAACATTCAGCTGCATCCGGTCAGACTGGAAGCCCACCAAAACACATAGTTGGGAAAAGGTTAGGCAGATTTATACCTACCTATATTATCCCATCCCAGGATGATAAATAAAAAATGAAGCTTAGCAAAATCTCTAACAGGACCTATAGGTAGGTACGTTCGTTGCAGTATCATCCATCTCTAGAACCCTTTATCGTTTCTTCAAAGGTAATTATGATGCAGTGGCGTAGCGTATTGGGGGCGGAGGGGGCGGCCCGCTCCGAGTGGCACTTTTTAGGGGGCGGCAAAATTTCACAGTAAATAATAATAGTTATTTGTAAATAGGTATTTGAACCATTTCATATTTTTAACGCAACTATAAATTCGGACCGATTGAAAAGAGCACGGAATTTTTCATTACTTATTCTGTTACGAATTCGGGGAAACCCCTTAATAATACCTATATACCTGTTATATCAATGGTTGAAGTAAGAATCTTTGTAATAATAAACGTGATTGTAAAACAAATAAACTTTTTTATTTAAAATCTAACCTGTATAATGCAAAATAATGATGACTGTTCTTGCCGAAAAGTTCTCTAGAATTAATGTAGGTATATAATGTATAGTATATTTTTTTTTTTTTTTTGCGGATGTGAAATCGTCAAATGACCCCTCTCGCTCTGGGGGGAGCGGAAGGGAGTGTCAGACTCTTACTGCCTAAAAACTTGGGTTCACACCGCGAACTACAGAGATAAGCTACCGAAGTATGAAAAGATGTGAAACGATGCCTCGCTCGGCTCGCCCGCCCGCCCGCCAGCTGGCGGTGTGGCCTGCGCTTTAGATCTTTATGTTCCAGGGCAGCGGTAACCCTTTCGGACGATCCCGCTACCCATGTATAGTATACATTACATTGAAATACCTAATTAAGAGGGCGGCAAAATTGTCTTCCGCCCGGGGCAGCCGATACCCACGCTACGCCACTGTTATGATGTCATGATGGCCTTAAAAATATTTTGTACCTGTAGCGGTATCTACAACGCCACATGCGAATGCAATTTCACAGTGCAATTTCAACCGATGAATTTCAAAGGTTGGATTGCAAAAATAATCTAGGAACTGACAATTGTCGAGGTAAGAGCTGCAAAAAAATATCAGCCTATAGGTAGGTACTTAGGAAATGCGTAAATCCGCCATTGGGTTAGAACAAAGACATTAAATTATTTACTTGAAATCTCTTTGGGTTAAAACCATACCTATTAAATCTCCGCTAAAGTTGTCAAAAAATAAAAGGCCCGTTTTGACATTTGAGAATTCGTTCTTGACACCTGTCAGTTTTATACAAACGAATACGTGTTTTGCGAATTTGATCTTTATTAACTAGGTACTAGAACTGGTAATGTCAAAACGGGCCTTTCATTTTTTGACAACTTTAGAAGCCTTTTCCTACTTAGGCATTGGTTTAAAAAACCAGGTGGACATAAACGGTGGATTTAAAGCGGAAATTCATAAGTCTGTCTCAGAAGCTTCAAACACACACTCACATACTTACTCTTTTTAACCCAGTGTAAGAAAAGCTGCATGACCCTGCGTCACTTTTAAATACAGAATTGAGATTGAAACTGGCCGATGAAGTCCCCACATTTGGCTGTTTCATCTGATAAAATCAAAACAAACTTTTTTTAATGATACCTATTAAAACTTTTGGAGAAAACGATTTAGGTATTCGTTCGTTGGGTCCACATACCGGTTGATCAAAACTTATTATTTAAACCGATATGCATTACCCATAATATTACATGACGTGGTTACACTTTTTCAAGAAACATGTCGTGGCCGGTTAGCGCTAAAGATGTGGGTTTGGGAGCGCAGATAAAATGCTAAATAGGTACAAGAGTTTTTTAATCATCTCAGGATTTCTCGGATTCCTATAATTAGTACAAATAAGTATAAAAAATTTTTAAAGGGTTGTTTAACCTCTGTCAATATTATCTGATCCTCTATGATTTTTACAAAAATAAGCCCGCGAGTGGGGGCTCTAAGGCTTTTTATTAGAGTCTAAACAGTATATTGACACTAACTTCTTTGGTTTGTGGACACTTCCTATGTTAATGTTTAGTGAAACTGTTATAACTACCTAACGGTCGTATGAGTTCCGTATAAGTAATAGGTACAGGTCGCATGCGTCAGATTTAAGATATAATATAATATCACGCCGGTATTCCCCGAGGGATCCGGCACAGCCGGTGAACAGCACAATCACATTTCGCCGGTACAGTAACGCGCTTCGACCCGACGATCGAACCCAGGACCTCAGCCAGGCTCAGTACCTAGTCGAGCCCGTGACGACCGGACCGATTAGACTTCAGTTAGATTGTAATAATACATAAGTAAATAAATATTTATTTCCCTTCCACAGAGGCGCCGCGAGACTGGTATCTGCAGTAAAAAGAAAAACCTTTCACGCAGAATATCCCCCCCCCCCCGGCCCCAAACAATACTATACAGATTATTTTAACCTTTGGTAGGAGATTTTTTTTTTACAAAATTTGTATTAATATACCTACTAGAGAAGTAGTGTGGTGTGGTGCGGAGTGGTATGGTGTGGTGTGGTTTGGTGTGATTAACTTTGGTTACAATAAAAGCAAAGATTTTATTGCATCAATTACTTGACAACATTATATAATTATTTAGTTAGGTCCTCCCTAGAGTAAAAATGTTCCTTGGTTAGGTCGTACTCGTAATCATGTTATGACACTTATGTTTTAGATAGGTACAATCAAGGGCAGTCCATATAGATGGATGAACGTTTTCTTTACAGATCGAGAATTCAAGAGCCCTTCGTAACGTGTCTCGAAGTACCTGCCGGCCGCCTTGGGTGAAATTCAAGACAAGTAAGGCGGGCAGGGCAAGACGAGGGTGTTGCTAGATGTTATTTACGCTACTCCATGACATTACCAGTTGTTTCCTCCTCTCTGTGAGAGGGAGTGGGCCATAATCCACCACGCGGGCCACTACATGTCTTCGATTTTCTTGGTTCTAGGACATGCTGGTTTCCTCACGATGTTTGAGAGCAGTGGTGATAAATTTAAATACACAAAGTAAAGTGCCTGCCACCTGCCTGCGTTCGAACTCACAACTCGTAAATCGGGGCAGATACTCTTAATTATATAATTATGCAAAGATCTGCATGATAAATATCATTTCTTTCATTATGTTTTTCCTTATACAAGTGAATAATTGTTTTATTTTGAAGTGAAATAATGTACCTATCTTAATTAAACCATAAAGAAAACAAAAATTAAAAATATTTTCTCTTTTTATAAAAATCAAAACACCGTCTTACATACAGAATAAATTCATTAATGAATATTATGGACATTATTAGTCTTCATCAGTGGAACTTAAAATTATATTCAGTTCACTATGCTAAATGTATATAAATATAGTTAACAAGAAAATAACTGCCTCTTTTAAGGTCAACATAGTTTTAAAAAATATGGTAATTGGTCACTGAAGTATTTAAACTATATTAGCATCAACATGTTATCTACTAATTTAAAACAATATTGACCTTAAAAACTTCTTGCAAAACTTAAATACGAAAAAAATACAGTAGTTATTCATAAGACAGTTTTTTTTTTCTGTTTAAATGTGAGAGTAGGCATTCTTCTAATTCTTCTACATAATTTTTTCAGTAGGCATTTTGTAAGATGTTTATGAATAAAAATATGGTCATAATAATCATTGTAAAATATTCAGATATTGGAAGCATCAGTTTTTTTTAAATCTTTTCTATAGTTTGGCTAATATCCAGTTACAGTATGTTAATAGAACATAATACAATTAAGAATTGGCCGGTGACACTTTCCTTCAAACTCATGCAATAGTTCATCAATATCATTATCTAAATCATCACTTTGAGCCATCTTCGTGACCATGTCACTTATTAAAAATGCACCAATGGTAGCTTCTTCATGGTTATCTTGAATATCCATGTTCACAACATGGACAGGTTGGTTGTAAACAGATCTCTTTGAACCAAACCATTCTATGACTTGATCATATACTCTTTCCTCACATGTTATTATGACATCAAATAGCTCAGTTGATATCTGGAACTTCTCTGGACTGGGTTTAATTCTTCTGTTTCTGTCTAGCATATGTAGTATACCGTTTTGTGTATAGTATACTTTATCCTTTTCCATTAAATCATTGTAAATATCGTCATACGGAACCCCAAATTCATAACAATTAGGGCGATCTGCAGAAGAACCTGGTAACTTAACCTTTTCTCCAGTCCCATAAGACTTAACTTTAAAGCCTTTCTTCGCCAGAAATGCGTGAGCTTCCATACTACGGTTCATGTTCGAAGAACATACAACCGCTATGTAGATATCACACATTGTTAAAGTTATTTATACTTCGATTCTAGATTGAGTTAGGTCGAAAAAAAAAAATCATTGCGTTTAGCTATGATTTTGAACAAATTGCTTTTGAACTCTCATTTTCAAGTCTCATAGGATACAGGGCCAAAGCAAGCATGAATTACAATAAACTCTTTTGTTTGTTGTATCGTGGACTTTACCGTGTGCTGTTTAATGCCACCGAGGCCAAATTTTGATAAAAATCCCAGACAGGAGACCGAGACAGACAGCAACAACCTGACAGGCTGACAGTTGGTTGGTATCATATTATATGTACTCTGTGGTTGGTATGTCGCGTGTCGATTCGATGTCGATGTCAAAATTAAGTTTTTAATGATTTTTTGCTCTAGGGCTATAGAGCTTTTTATAATTTAACGCGTGTTCTTGAAGGCTCTGCCAATAAAAACAAATTATTAAATTATTGGCAAAGCCAGTAATTTTCGACAAAACTGCTGTTTTACCAATATTCTCATCATTGGATCACTCTCCAAATCGCGTACATTTTTACCACAAAATATAATTTATTATGTAATTTTAAAAAAATAATGTTTATTGTAATTACAAACAAATGAAAAACACATTATTTGGAGATCACCTTTTAAGGTGGATGCTCCAAGTTAGCCCGCGAAATTCAAATTTTCTTACATTTTTTGCAATTTTCTGGTCAGTACTAAGTTGTACGTTGATGAAAATATGATTCGCGGCCGTAACAAATATGTATTTACAGAATTATAATCCAGGAAAAGAAAAGAATAAGAAGCCAGGCACAGCTTCCTCCACTAACGATTTCGCTACCGCAGTCCTTTTAATTATAGGACAGATTATGGAAGCGAAGATACCAAAGCCTCAACATCGTCGTAGGTTTTGTTCGTAAGCCAATCAGTAACAGCTATTTTACAGTCACGGAGTTTCAAAGGATAGATGTGTAACTCTTTATTCAGAAGCTTGTTTAGGCGAGAAGATTGTCGTTCATACTGCCTCTCAGCAAAAACAGATCTGACTGGGACAGTTGGAGCGACTAAGTAGTATCTCCTGCTACTGCTACTCGTCTTTGTGGGATCATACGGAAGGGATTTGTGTTTTCTCAGGATAAGATGGAGTAGGTACAGTTTCCTTACAGATAGAAGGTCTGAGGTTATGTAAAGGTTATGGGTTGGGAATCTATAGGGTTTAAAGAGCATAACCTTAAGGAGAGAACGTTGCGTCCTCTCAAGTTCCAAAAATGTATTTTTTGTTGTCCCACCCCAGCATGGTAAACAGTACGTAATAACCGATTTGGTCAATGATACGTAGACTTTCTGTAGAAGATTCTTTGAGGCAACGTGTCGCAATCTTTTAAAAGTCCATATTAATTTCCTAACCCTTTTTATGATCAGTTCAGTGTGCATGTGCCAGGACAAGCGCTGGTCAATCATGATGCCCAGGTATTTAGTGTATTGTAACCTTTTAATCATTGTACAAGAGCAGTCGGGATTGGGGGGGTTGACACAGCAGTGGATCTTAATTTGGAAATCGAGTGGAGGTTGAGTGCGTGTATTCTTGGTGAAGCAAATGTAGTTGGACTTGGAGGCATTTAGCGTGAGGAAGTTACGATTGAGCCACTCTGCAATCTTTGAAATGCCCGTTTCGGCTGACCTTTTAACTTTTGCCCAAGTCTTATCAGCAAAGACTATGGCGGTATCATCCGCATACGAGAAAATGCGACCCCCATCAATACTTATATTGCACAGGTGATTAATATAAATGAGGAACAACGTCGGACCGAGTACACTTCCCTGCCAAACGCCGTAAGAAATTGTTTCCACTGAGCTAGTAAACTCGTCTATTTTAACTGTTTGTTTGCGGTTATTCAGGTAGGATTTAAATAGGTCGAGAGGGGGCCCCCTTATGCCGATGCTTTCGAGCCTGCGCAGAAGCATGGCGACAAATACCGTGTCGAAGGCCTTTTTGAGGTCAAGGAAAACTGCCAGACATTTGCTTCCCTAATCCACTTCGTCAACTAAGGTAGATGTTAGTGACAGGACTGCAATCTCAGTAGATCTACCCTGCCGAAAGCCAAACTGAGACGGCGCGGCGACAGAATGTTATGCTTAGAAAGGTATTTAATTAAGCGTGTGTTTAAGAGTCTTTCTAGGATTTTCGAGATAGATGGCAGTACTGAAATTCGCCTATAGTTTGACGGGTCTGACCTGTCTCCACACTTGTACACAGGCGTTATTACGGCTACTTTCAAGGCATCCGGGAAAAGTCCCTGCTCAAAGAATAGGTTTGTCAGGTAACTTAGGATTGGGACAATTTGTTCATGTGTAGCTTTTAGAAATTTAACTGAATTGTTGTCCCACCCAGAGGCGCTGTCTAGTTTTAAGCCCATTATGTAGCATGAACTTCGCAAGGGTCTGTGTCAAGTAGTACAAACGATGAGGTCGATGTATAGTCGGATAAGAATGGGTTTGGGTCGCTATTATTGACTGTGGCAGACGGAAGTGTAGTGATATTATCCGCGAGAAGCTTTCCTATGTTAGAGAAAAAGCTATTCACATTGTTAATAGAGTTCTGAGGGCTATAAGATAGTTCTAGGAGAACAAGGTTATTGGTTTTTTGGGCCTTCGCTGTGGAATATTGTTAATAATCTCCCACGTTTTTTTAGGATTTTTGTGTGATTTAGCAAGTTGGTATCTGTCATGTTTACGCTTTTGTTTTTTGATGATGCAGTTACAGTAATTTCGGTATCTTTTGTATGTAATTATTAGAAAAATTATACAAGACAGTACTAATGACGAAGACAAGACATTCAACAGTGCTGCCATCACACGAGCAAGCTTTTAGTTTTTAACCCTACTTAGATGTCACACGTCTTCGACCTTTTGGTTCTAGGACATGCCGGTTTCCTCACGAGGTTTTCCTTGTGTTTCTGAAGGTTACGGCAGAGAATAACTCATAATTGCCTGGTTTTGTAAAACTTCGTAACAGGCCCCCCTAGTTGTACGCACATAATTATATCAAGCTTGTAGTATAAGCGTAAACTACAAGCTTGATATTATGTCTTCTCATTGTACGCAAAGCCTTAACTTGACTATGCTTGATGTCATCGTGAGTACTTTGTAGTATTTACTTATTCCATTGTTGGAGCTCTGACCACGGACAACTTAGCAGGGACTCGCTTCTGTCAGAAGTTCTGACTTTACTAGGTACGGACTGCTATGCTATATATTGTATAATCTATGACGGACTGTGCGTGAAGTTAAAAACAAGTCGACTGTCAATAAATTTTATTTTAGGTTATGTTTAAGCTGAATAGCGCCAATTATTGTAAAATTTCTGGCATAATTCGATTCAAACCTTCTCTAACATGAATCAATTATTCAAGAACTTATGTCTAACAAATGTAATAACGAATCAGTTGAAGAACATACACACCAGCTCGTCAGCCTTAGCATGGTCGAAATCAGATAATACACCGAAAAGATTTTTAAGGCATAACAAAAAGATATACCCTCCACAGTCCCTCGATGAAGAACCAAGACCGGCTGTAAGTTGCCACAAATTCTTTACCTACATCTAGTCGTAGCCCGAATAGTCTATGGAACCGTTTTATCGTTATCAGTCCACAGTTATTTGTTTTTTAATCAATTGCCACTTAAAATTAAATTGCAAAAATCCTCTAAACCACTAAGTCACCAATCCTTAGATTATGATCTGTAAAATTGATTACTTTTCATGAACATGATATAATAGTAAAGATATTCCTATGAACACAACACACTTAAAATAGGTACCTAATCATTTGTTGTACATAAATAAATGTTAATGTTTTTTTTAGTGATGTACATTGTAATTGTAAATAAAAAAATAATATCTTAGCAGCTATGCAATGTAAAATCCGTTTAATAAAAATATTTGGCAGGCTTCGAGTCAATATTGAAGATCCTTCTGAGTGCCTTCACCAGCTTTATCTTCTTTCTGAAATTACAACACATGTGTTAAAACTAAAATGTTTGTCTGTTCAAATGAAAGGGATATTAGTATGCACAGGTGAAAATAATTATAAAAAAAAAACAATAATATTTATTGGTTCTCCAAAAATAACACACAATCATTAACTTCATATATTTTCAGTTTGTATGTCTTCAAAAGACCAATATAAAATACAGTCCTGAAAAGCTGTGGTACATTGCCAGTTTCATCAGAGGAATGACAGCTGACGAGGCTGTGAAACAACTCAGCTTTGTGAACAAAAAAGGAGCAATATTTGTTAAAGAAGCCATACTGGAAGCTCAAGACCTTGCTGTGAAAGAACACAATGTTGAATTTAGAAGCAATTTGTGGGTTGGTAAGTACTTACTACTGTTTAATTTCTAAACATTACTTACACCCTATAGGTTAGAGTACAATGTGTATTATACAAACTTCTCTAAGCTACCATGACTGAGTTAAGAAAACCCTTGCACCTTTTGTTACATACCAGTGTTTTGTGTGATACTTCCTGGCTGCGCCACAGTGAAAATGATAAAAAACACAGTTCTAGATAAATTGTACAGACACTGGCACAACAAACTACTACAATCTGTCAAATTTCTTTGATAGATTTTCAACTTTATCACTAAAGCATTAAGGTTCAAGGTTGATTGGGAAAATTTGACAGTTTCGGGTAGCTTGATCTGGCGTCGGTACCATTCATATAGTAATTACGTAATTGAATTTTCGAATCTCTTTATAGTGTATGGAAAAGTACAATTTTGGTACAATTATTTAGGGTACACTATGTCAGAGGTATGCCTAATAAAATTTCCAGGAAGTATACTTCCTGGCCGTGCCACCAACACAAGGCTATAATTTCTAAAGTAATTAAATTTTCTAATCTCTTTATAGCATAGGGAAAAGTACAATTTTGGAACATATTATTATTATTACATTTATTTAATTCTTTAGTGTACACTATGTCCGGGGACGCCTAATAGTTTAGAAAAGCCGTGGTGGCACAGCCAGGAAGTATACTGCCCAGCCGCGCCACCAAAACTTACGGCGAGCTTGTAGTACTTTTTTAAACGTCTGTAATTCTAGCAAGATATTAACGTTGCGCAAAAAGAAAATATTTTAGGAGAGTTGAACATATTGTGAAGCGCTGTGTGCAGATAGAAACGCGAATCAAAATAATTGGCTTGTTAAAAAAAAAACATGAAGATGACACTAAATCGCTATTTAAAACGTGTACCTTGAAGAGATTACATCGTTAAAAAATGTAAAAGTTATACCAAAATATAAACCTTATTATTTTTTAGAGCTTGGTAAGAACACATTTTATAATTTCCTTCTTTTTTTTTTCTATGAAACAATTATACACAAAATCTAGTAATCAAGAGCTCGCAACGGCCGGCCACTGTCTGCCGAGACGTCATCGAGGTTGGACGTACGCCGTTTGTTCCGTGAAAATTCCCTCGCGTTTGCGCTTTCTAATAGGTGAATATATTTATAAAAACTCGTGTTGATTTGTGGGGTAGTAAAAAGAATATACAGAAAATTGAAACCTAAGTCATATTATATCGGAGGAGGTGGAGACCTATTCCGACCACCGGTACATCCGGTCCGACGTCTCCGCCCAGACCTCGAGCGCGCCGGTCCGACAGGTCCTGGGTGGTCCGCGGTGGGCGCTGAAGCAGCTGGACCGGGAGGTCCTCCTGGAAGCCTCGATCGTGCAGGCCTGGGTGTCACCACCGGACAGGCCTGCTGATATTAACGACGAGGCGGAGTGGTTCCGGGAGGCCATGTCCGAAATATGCGACGTGGCAATGCCCCGGATCCAGCCCGGACGCACCCGGCGCCAGGTGTACTGGTGGTCGCCGGAGCTGACGTCTCTGCGCGAGACGTGCGTAGCTGCGCGACGTCGGTACACAGGCACCGCAGGCTCCGTATCCGCCCTTCGGATACGGAAGCCATGCAGGCGGAGCTGTACGAGGGGTATAGAGCGGCGAAGACCGCCCTACGAGCGGAGATCCTGCGGGCCAGGGGTCTGGCCCGCGAGGAGTCGCTGAGGACTCTGAACAGAGACCCGTGGGGACGCCCCTACAAAATGGTGCGGGATAAACTCTGCCCATGGGCTCCCCCGCTGACGCAGAGTCTCCGGCCCCAACTCGTGGAGGACGTGGTGAGCGCCCCTTCGCGAGGGGAACATACTCCCCCGCCCATGGCTCCGCCTCCTGCGGTGCCAGATGCGGACCACACCGACGACGACGACGATGCTCCGGAGGTGACCGAAGTAGAGCTGAGAGTGGCGGTACGTAGGCTGAATGCCAAAAATACCGCCCCAGGACCCGACGGCTTACCTGGAAAAGCCTGGGTCCTGGCTTTGGAGGCCTTTAGGGCCTCGACTAAGGGGGCTACTAAGCGCATGCTTGGAGAGGGGCCGGTTCCCACTTCGTTGGAAGACGGGGAAACTAGTCCTCATCAAGAAGCCGGGGCGCCCTGCGGACTCTCCGTCCGCTTACCGGCCCATCGTGCTGCTCGACGAAGTGGGCGAGCTCTTCGAAAGAGTCATTGCAGACCGCCTTGTCGGGCAGCTGGTGCGGGTGGGGCCGGATTTGGCGGAAAGCCAGTTTGGTTTCCGCAGGGGCGCTCTACGGTGGACGCCATCCTGCGCGTGCGAGCCCTCACAACAGGGGATGCTGTGGCCAGGAGTGGGGTTGTCTTGGCGGGGTCTCTAGACATCGCCAGTGCCTTCAATACCCTGCCCTGGAGTTGCATCAGGGAGGCACTCCGGTATCACCGGATGCCGACCTACCTCTGTCGCATTGTCGAGGCTTTTTGACGGACAGGGCCGTCATCTACCCCGGTCACCGGGGAGAGTGGAACCGGCGAGAAACGTCGTGCGGTGTCCCACAGGGATCGGTCCTGGGGCCGCATCTGTGGGATATCGGGTACGACTGGGTGCTGCGCGCCGACCTCCCTAGTGGCGTCAGCGTGGTTTGCTACGTTAACGACACGCTGGTCCTGGCGCAGGGGAGGTCGCACCAGGCGGCGGCCGAAGCAGCGACACGCGGGGTTGCGACAATCGTCGAGAGGATTCGGCAATTGGGACTCGAGGTGGCATTGCACAAGTCTGAGGCCATGTGTTTTCATGGTCCTTGGGACGCGCCACCGTCGGGTTCACAAATAACGGCGGGAGGGGTTCACATCGGCGTCGAGCTGACGATGAAGTACCTGGGACTCGTCCTAGACAGCCGGTGGAACTTCGTGGAGCACTTTCGACGTTTGGCTTCTAGACTGGAGCGGGCAGCGGCTGCCTTGAGGCGGCTCCTGCCCAATCTAGGGGGACTAAACGCCTCCTGCCGGAGGCATTATGCGGGGGTCGTGCGGTCCATGGCCCTTCACGGGGCACCGGTATGGGCGCGTTCCCTGAGGCGGCGGACAGCCCGCCGCCGGTTGAACGCGTCCCAAAGGGTCATGGCTGTCCGGCTGGTCCGAGGATACCGCACGGTCTCCGCTGAGGCGGCGAGCCTCCTTGCCGAATTGCCACCATGGGATCTGGAGGCCAAAGTCCTCGCCCACATATGGGAGTGGCGAGAGGAGGCAAAACGCCGTGGCGTAACTCCGCTGCCGCGAGAAATCACGGTATAGCGGACAGAGCTCCGGCGGGATCTCATAGCGGCGTGCATGGAGAGTGCATTGTCGCAACCCAGTGCTGGGCACGCCACAATTGCGGCGATAAGTCCTCTCTCTGAGGAGTGGCTAGAGAGGCGCCACGGCGCCCTCACCTTCCGCCTGACGCAGGTCCTCACCGGACACGGTTGTTTCGGGAGGTTCCTGTTCAGGATAAAGCGGGAGGAAACGCCAGGGTGTCACCAGTGTGTGGATCGCCTGGAGGATACGGTGGAGGTCTGCCCGGCTTGGGCGGCGAGCTATGGGCAGCTCGCCGCCCGGTAAGGACCAGGCCCGGGTCGACGGCGCGTTGTGTTCCACGCGCGCCTCAATGAGATGTCAGCACGAACTGACGGGGTCCGCTAGGGTCGATGCTTGCCAGGGCTGCGGGTTGTTCGAAAGAGATACTATGGCCCCTGGCACAGGCAACTGAAGGATCACGGGTGGGTTTTAGTCTGTAAAAGTCTGACACGCCCTTCCGCTCAGCCCAGAGCGGGAGAGGTCACTTGATGATATCCCACCCAAAAAAAAAAAAAAAGCATATTATATCGGAATTTGGCTCTCGAAAAATGGTAACTACCTACATAATTTCTAATCATTTACTGTAAATAAATAAGTAAGTAGATAACCTACTTATTTATAGTAAATGATTTCGTTTCGGGACGTAAAGTTCCAAACATTATTTACCTACAATCATTGCTTAGACGCGCCACAATACAAAAAAGTACAGTAGGTAAGATTTACTGAACAGATTGAATTTGTTTGCTCAATAACTTTGACATATCGTATAGTATTATTAAAATATCTTGTAAATTCTAGGTATAATTTTAACGTCATATAAATCAGAATAAGAAAAGAGATTATATTACGTGTGATCCTTCAATTACATGATACCACAGTATGCACATATAACTATATGGATAAAAATAAAAATAGAGAAATACATTATGAATGATGAAAACAGATTTAGGAAAAATAAAAAAAAATAACATGTCAAGAATGAGCATTCATAATCATTACAATAGTGTAAAAAGGATAAAAATAAACATTGACAAAATAAATGATTAAAGAGGGAAAAAAATTACACGATTGTTAAAATTGAGCATTCATATTAAAATTGGTTAGTATAATAATTATTTCACATTAAATTGTTGACTATTGGAGGAAGTGTATTTGTAGGTGGTTAAATTCTTTTTGTATTTTGAAATGGGGAGGGTTATGTCCAGGTTACATATATATGTTTGTTTATTTGATTACAATAAAAACAAAGCAGAACAGCAATTTTATTTCCTCTTCCGTCAATATACCCGAACCCGATACACCTTTTACATACTGCATTTGCGCTGCATTGTGGCATGTTCAAACGCTTAGCATCGGCTAGCTCGGCGCCCGGCGCGCGCTCGCTCGCTGCGTCTATATGCTCGATACATACCTATTATGCGGGGGTTGACGAAGCTGCTATACGTACACACCGCACTACAAGACGGCCTTAATTATATTTCATTATTTGTTGAAGCACAATGCTTTTCACTACAGGTACCGTATAGTGCATAAATGGCACAATTATTTATCTAGAAACGTGTTTTTTTTAATATTTTCCACCGTGGCGCGGCTAGGAAGTATCACACTGTATTTTCCCTTCAAACATATTATCATAGCATAAATGTGGGGTCTTAATCAACACTCAATTCTGGTTTCAGCTGAATCCTTTTCTGGTCAAGGAATGGTGATAAAAGGAATTAGAAGACATGCCAGGGGGCGCATGGGAGAAGTAAGATACCAGTACAGTCATTATTTTGTAAGATTGGAGGAAGGAAAACCACCTGCAGACTATTATAAGAGAAGTCCACAAACACCACAACAACAACTTGATAATTGGCTGGAACAAATGAGGAAGAGAAAGATTATAAATTCATATTAAGTTGTATATCATTTATTAACATGATTAATTAGAAATATAAAATAGCATAGGTTCTGCTTTTACTTCTTATTTCATTGTTAATTATTTACTTACCTTAACAAAATATTTTGAATGCCATAAGACATTTGATAAAACTTAACTAGCTTATCAAGTCACATTCTTGATAAAAATCAATTATTATCATTTGCTATGTGCCAAAGTATTTAAATAGCTAATTATTATGACTCAAATTGATCATGAGTTGATTAGGTACATCTATAAACTTAATTTGTTTCTCATAAACATAAGTAGTAAGTATTCATTGTCAGAATATGAGCAAGTGGATATTCACTTTCGATCACGGCCTCAACTGAATAGTTCATTAATAGATATACTTGATGCAACATTAAAGTCTCTGGTCTTTATGTATTATGGAAGTATTAAAAAATACATTTGCCTAACCTCATCGGCACTGGTAATTATATATTAATAAATGCCTGATAAAAGTAGGTGAATTATTGGCTTCCTTCTTTTTATGTTGTAGCTATTACTATTAACAATTTGAGAACTTCTGAGGTTTACTTTATAATACCCTGATAATACTTAAAGATTATTTGTTTGAAATATTGATGGATATAGGCAAGCATTTAAAAAAGATACCGATTATAAAGTGAAATCAAAAGAACACTTATAAAGAATGCTTAAACCTATATCATACAAATGATCATACACTTAAAGATGTCCGAGGCTCAGGTTTCTTAGGTACATAACCATACAGGAAAATTGAAACAATTACGCACATTGTGCCAATTGCAAACTGTACAGTTAAGTTGAAGTCAAATATGTATATGGACGCTATACAGGATATGATGATTGCAACAGAAGTTGCGAAACCCTTTAGTATATTATCTGCGTATTTGACGACCACAGCAACTATGAGGCCGCCTGCCGCTTGTAATAGGACTAGATACCAAACAAAACCATCAAATCCTTTTAGCAAATTATTTTGAGTTCCTTCATTTATAAGATAAGTGATGGTTCCAAATGGCAATGACAGTAAACTCAGTTGCACATTTCTCATCCATACCTGAAACAAGTCAACAAGTTTTATTCAAGACACAGCACATTGCTTTTGATTACATACAAAGACAGGTTGGCCCTGAGCTAGACCTTTTGTTTCATATGGACTGTTTAGTTTGTGTTATGTAAATTTAATACCCCAGACAGGTAATGAATACCGATTGATAAAAATAAAAATATGAGGTGTCATATTTTTTTGTAAATAGGTAGTCTTGTTATTGAAAACATTGCACAGTAAACACTACCTTTGACAGCATTCAAGTGTTTTACCAGTAAACACTTGAATGCGATCAATAGTATTAAGCATGCAAATATTTTTTCAATTACCATAGTAGCATTAGAAAAAAGGGATAGCTACAAGCATCAAGGGAGCCACACATGATCAGTATTAAGTGTTTATATAATTAATTTTGAACTTACAGATATGTCTGATTCTTTAAGTACTTTTTCAAAGTATATTCCAGCAAAACCGGATAAGAAACAAGCTGCTAATGCTGCACCAAATCCTAAAATTTTGGATTGCTCTGGTAAATGTGAATTAGCAACACTTGCTTTTTCTGTGGAAGATAATTGTACCAGAGCTACTCCTGCTGCTAAGATTGCTAATGCCAACCACTGCCACTTCTTGAGATGCTTTTTCAATACGAGCACAGCAAAAAATGCTGTTGTCAATATTTTTAATTGATATGTCACCTGAAAATAACAACAGTCACTATTAAGACTTAGGGTGGTTGCTCATTTGACAGAAGAAGCACCGGGCGTACTGCCCGATTCAAACTTGACGGCGGCTCGGAACTTGAGGCGACTCGCTGCGCAGTTACAAATTCATGCATGCAAGGGGTGAGAGGTGGAGCACTGGGCAGCCAGTAGCTAACTTCAGGGCCGCCATAAAGCTTGACGCGAACTATAACTTCGTTAGTATGCTCGACGACGCACTAACGCATCATTGATTGAGAGTGTAAGGTTGAATGTTTTATTATCTACTTGTCTTTTCTGGCGATCACTGTTTAATCTTAAAGATTGGTTGCACATATGACGACAACCTTATATGGGTTGGTAACCTTACACAGTGAACCGATGATGCGTTATTGTGTCGAGCGTACTTACTTGTTAGTTAACGAAGTTACGCCCGACGTATCTTCTGTCAGATGTACGACCACCCTCAGACTTGTTAGTGAACTACACTCATGCTGTAATTGTGGTTATTACTTATTAGTTAATACATCCACAGCTTTATCTTTAATCAGATCTGTACTTGTATTACATGAGGTTGATGGTTCCATCTATACCATGCATCCATTTGACATCTAACATAATTATTATTTAAATATTCTAAGTTTCATATACTTTAGTGGATTTTATGAGTTACCTGGTAAGTAGCAGCATCTAAGTTAGATGCAGAGACGTATAATAAATTGTTCTGTACAATGTACAGAAACGATGGCACACAAACTCTTAATGTGTCTCGGACATTTAATATGACTATATTGTACATAGACCTTGCTCCTTTTTGAACACCACCAGACTCTTGCATCACAAGGCACACACATATAATTAGTTTAAATACTTCTGCCATTAAAACAGCTGAAAATATAACAATACAATTGATTAGTTATAGTTGTAGCATGACTGATCATCATCATAAAACTTTGTTATCTTTGTTTTTGTAAGTTCCGTTACTGATTAAAAATTAATTCTGCAAAATATTGCAGGATTATACAGTCTGATTTTTTAAAGACCAGCCAATTTAAGGATGTGGTACAGACCATCAAACTGAACAACTTTCTCCATGGGACAAATAGCGTAATCGCGAAAATTTTATCAACTGTCCCATAGAAAACTTCAATACCTACTCGACCTAAATGTATGGGACGGCTGAATTTTTATTCGCGATTACGATGTTGGTCCCATGGAGAAAGTTGTTCAGTTTGATGGTCAGTACCACATCCTTAAATTTGGCTGGTCTTTAAAAAATCAGCCTGTATATATTTTTTTAAATATTTTATTAATATAAAATATTATAAAATTTAAAAAAGTTAATATTATATTCTTACCGGCTGCTGATGAGAACATTTCCACGTCTCTTATTCGGGCATACCGCATACTAAGACCTAATACTGCATTTTGCAATGTTAATACCACCAAACTTACATATTTAATGTAACCTGGAAACACCATAAAATATACACACACATTAGGTCCAGTATTCCAAGAGATTTATGAAGTACTTTTAAATGTTATTATCAAATGTGTCTTCACTGAGGAAAGAGACTTTTGCCGTGCAGTGGCATGAGAGGCTAGAATAGAATATAATGTACTGTATACCATAATTATTTACTCTTCTGTTGTGAGCATATGATTGTGCTTTTTTAGAATCACCGTCCATGTCTTCAGTACCGTTTAACTCTGTGGCGGCAGTTGTAAGGTCTTCAGGACCTTCAGCAGGCTCAGCTATGTGAGCTACTTCACTGATAACAGGCTCTGTATTTACTGAAGCCTCATGAGTTGTGTCAGTTGACTTCATAGGCACCTGATAAGGAAATTAACTTATATTACATTTACTCCACTTTGAATTTACGATAAGCTAAGTGATTATATCAACAATAATTTGATTTTACTATTGATATCACTGAACACTGATTTTGTATTTTCAGAAGTCGTTTCATATCAAAATATAATCGCGAATACGTGGAATAAAGCATGGTTAGGGTATTTGTGGTATTTAAAGTCAAACTAATTAAATAGTGGGAGTAGCTAATGAGAAGAATGATTAAAAATGCAATGATATACTAAAGCTACGTACTTACAACACCATAAATATTTTTTGTTGGCCAGATACCAACAAATCATTTCAGGTAGATATTTTGAGTTTGTAAATAGGAGATATCTGGGTAAATAAAATTTAAATATTAATAACTGGGTTAATTCCCTCACCATTCTATAAAAATGTTAGAAATTAACGTATTATAACAATGGAATTACCGATTTCTGATGTCGCTTCAATTATAAAATACACAGACACTAAAATTTACTTAATTTGCTATGAAATTCAAAATCTTAATCGCGCTACTCTGCTGAATTTTTGTGCAGTTTTGTTGACGTCGGCAATCTAAAATGCCAATGTACTATTGACATTTAAATTGACATTCGACAATTTCGACATCACGATTCATAGACATTTTCCATAGAATATATTTTTGCAAAATTAAATAACCAGCGACTAAAGTAGCTGCGTGTGTACCTAGCATTAAGTTGGATGCTCCAAGGTACCCCGCGAAATTCAAAATTTCTTACGTTTTTTGCAATTTGCTGGTCAGTACTAAGTTGTACGTTGATTAAAATATCAACACATCAACACTACTCCCTAAGATCAAGTAATCCTACTGAATGACTATTTCATGAAATATTTAAATTTTAGGATTATGCTAACTTAACAAGTTGTATTACTGATTCTAATGATTATAATTCTGTAAATACATATTTGTTACGGCCGCGGATCATATTTTAATCAACGTACAACTTAGTACTGACCAGCAAATTATAAAAAACCTAAGAAAATTTGAATTTTGCGGGCTACCTTGGAGCATCCAGTAATCTGTTGAGGAAATACTATGGAATTAGTACGTACAGGAAATACATAAAAAGTAGATTAAAGATTTCTATACCGAGCTTGGCATAGGTTTGCGTTTTGCATTAATGTCAGCTATCGATCTAAATAGGTTTCATGCGTAGCAGCCACATTGAAAAAAAATGGCGGACAGTGTAGGCATGTCACTTATTAACTTCAAAGCCTTTTCGTAAAATCACAAGTCGCTCGTTATCCTACTTCCTATTCTATCCTACTAATATCATAAACGTGAAAGTTTGTATGGATCCATCCATTCATCCATCCATCCGATGGACGGATGGATGGATGGATAGACTGTTACTCTTTCACGCAAAAACTACATAGGTAACGGATTTGGGTGAAATTTAGCATACAGATAGTTTATACTAGAATTAACACATAGGATATTTTTTATCCCAATATTCCCACGGGATCGAAACTTATGCGGGTGAAACCGCGGGGCGCAGCTAGTCTTTAATACAATAATCAAGCTAACACACATATATATATATATATGTGTGCTAGCTTGATTATATATATATAATGTACGCAAGTCTTCTTGGCACAATCCTACACCTTTAGTGAATCATTCCCAAAGAGTATAATAATAATACGGATCATTCCTATGAAGCGGGCTGTACACTCGCAGCGCGAAAGCCCGTGAAATCCGTGAACAAGAGAGAGGTTTTGAGACTCCACGTTTGCGGCGGTCTGCGTTCCCCAAACGATCAATTGCAATTATTGAATGCAAGTGTCAATGTTCTGTGTGATTAGTGGCAAACGCTTCAATTTTTTTTTTTTTTGTTAATTATGTTATTAATTAAATAATTGCATTTTGTAAAAGATTAATTTCGTAAAAAAGTACAATTGTCAGTTATCGTTTCGGAGACCCTAAAGGGCGCGCCGCGTGAACGTATACGCATCTATACTCGTGCTATTTTTGCAGTAGTAGTATGTGAGAAATTGAAGTGCGGATTTTAATTAAATTGAAAAATTTAAAAAACCCCCGACAAGGCAATATTTAATCAAAAAATTTCATACATAGGTACTTACGTAGGGTCATAATTTCAAGGTTATTTTTTTCTTTTTATAGGTTTTCACGTTGTCGGGGGTTTTTTAAATTTTTAATTTAATTTTTTATTTCATGCTTTTTGTAGGGACTCCTTGTTATTTAATTTCTTTTATTTTCTGGCGTGTTAAGATTCAGGTAATTTGGTATTTAATCAGGTTTTTTGTAATTCGCCATTTTGTGGTAGTGGCCATCTTGGATTTGAAATTTATCATAGTGTATAGTATTCTACTAGTCAAGCCCTTTCATTTGATACCCATATAGAGGGAGTTGTGAAAAAAAAAATGTAATTCCCCATTTTGTGGTGGCGGCCATCTTGGATTTGAAATTTATCATAGTGTATAGTATTCTACTAGTCAAGCCCTTTCATTTGATACCCATATTAAGGGAGCTGTGAAAAAATATGTAATCTGCCATTTTTTGGCGGCGGCCATCTTGGACCGAGTTTCATCAAACATAGTTAAGAACACTCCCGACAAATTCACCTTTCAAACAAAATTAAAATCGGTTCATCCGTTCGGGAGCTACGATGCCACAGACAGACATACACACACACACACAGACACGTCAAACTTATAACACCCCGTCGGTTTTGCGTCGGGGGTTAAAAAAATAGTGTCTCATGCAGGCGCGGTCGCAGCTCAAGATTTGGGGGAGGGGGGAGGGGGGTCACCATGTGTGCCGAGCAATGTTAATAAGGGAGGTACATCTCCTCGTTGGTCTAGTGGCCGCCAGCGTTACTGCTGAGCATGAGGTCCTGGTTTCAATTCCTAGGTTGGGTACAGTGTTATTAGGTTTTCCCGCCAGAAATTTCTCAGAAGCAGCCTGGAGTCTGGATTTATACCTGGTTGGTGGCAGGAGGCTCACCCCCTATGACATCGGACTTAAACATAAGCGAAATGGGGTATAAGTACTACATGAAGGTATACCCCCTTTTTTTTTTTTGTGGATGGGAAATCATCAAATGACCCCCGCTCTGGGTGGAGCGGAAGGGGTTGTCAGACTCTTACTGACTAAAACCCACCCGTGTTCCTTCCTTAGCCCTTTATGTTCCAGGGCAGCGGTAATCCTTTCGGACGATCCCGTTACCCCGGCAGGCTTCGGCCCTGTCGGGCCCCGTCATTGATGCTGACATCTCTTTGAGGCGCGCGTGGAACACATACGCGCCGTCCGGCACGGCCCTGGTCCTGATCGGACGGTGAGCTACCATTGCTCTCCGCCCGCAGGCCCGCGCCTACGGTGGCCGGGAGCAGCCATTTCGATGTAATATTTCTGTCAAACGCGCGAACGTAACTACGAACGAAACCGTGAACGTTCCGAGCTGCCGTCCACAAGCTATAATGCCGTTATCTCGCATCTGGTCGATTTTCGTTTTTTGATGCCACTATAATCAGAAAAAAAAATCTCTATCTCTCTGTCTATTCAGTATTATTCTACTAATTAAGAATTCAGAAATAAAAAAACGCCGTGAAGTTGCCCCGTTGGATATGTTTACTACGCTAAAACGCACGTGAGCAGCATTACTAAACTAAAAAGTGACTAAGGGCTTATAACTTACATTTTAACTAGATTTTTTACTATCAGTTGCGTAACTAAATTGCCGTTAACAGAATTTCCTACACTATTATGAAGTTAAAGGACTATAACGGCTTTATAGTTCTGCTTTTTTTTTCAAATTACAGTATTCTAAATCCAACGTCAAAAAGCCGTTAAGTGAAAGTACTAGACAAAAATGTCGTTAATGTCAGTTAACGGCATTTATGCGTAGTACTTAGATGTGTTTTTATTAAGGAATTTTGTAGTTAATACGCCAATAACGGCATTTTCAATATGAAATATAAATATTTTACTTACGGTGTCAATAACAAAAAATAATGCAGTTATCCCTCATTACTATACTAAAACGCGGTTATCTACTTTCGATCGCTTTATACTTGTTTCAATGGTAGAGCAGGCAGGTTTTATTTGCCAGAATATTTTATCACGTATATTAAAATATTCTGCCAAATAGAACCTGCCTTTTTTTTTGGGTGAGAAATCATCAAATGACCTCTCCCGCTCTGGGCTGAGCGGAAGGGCGTGTCAGACTTTTACTGACTAAAACCGCCCGTGTTCCTTCAGTTGCCTGTGCCAGGGGCCACGGTATCTCTTTCGAACAACCCGCAGCCCCGGCGGCATCGGCCCTAGCGGACCCCGTCAGTTCGTGCTGACATTTCTTTGAGGCGTGCGTGGAACACAACGCACCGTCGACCCGGGCCTGGTCCTTACCGGGCGGCGAGCTGCCCATAGCTCGCCGCCCGCAAGCCCGCGCCTGCGGTGGCCGGGAGTCGGCTGTTGACTCCCGTCCAGGGCGTCTCCTGCGGCGGCTAGATGCGTGAGGGTGCAGAGATTGCCTCTCCCTCACGCGCTCCGCTGCCTCCTTCGCGAGCATTACTGCTTCGCAGAAGGAGGTGACGGCCTCCCATTCACTCTCGCTCCGTACCATGGCCTGGACGAGGGCCGGACGCGAGAGGTCGCCGCCGCCGATCGCCGCCACGAGGACGCGGCGGGGCCGAACCTGCCTGCTCTCTGTTATTTAAAAATACAAAATATTTAACAAAATCACATTGTGATGAACTGGTGACTTACTTATAATAATTGAAAATTAGATCTTAGCAAATAACTGAAATAATTAAAAAACAATCTTCATATTGTAACTAATGAAGTAATGAGATCGTAAGAAACAACTAAAAATATTACAAAAAATCCTTTTACTAAACCTATCTTTGAAAAAAGTAAGAGGCACTAATAAAATTATAGGTATGTTTCAATGGCAGAGCAGGCAGGTTTTATTTACAAAAATATAGTAAAACCTGCCTGCTCTCTGTTAATTATCTTAAAATACCTATTATTTTTATAAGATATACAATATACTTTATCAAAATATTACATTACATCAAAATTGTAACAATCTAATTATTTAAGCAACTGCACAGATTAAAGGTGTCTAGGGATCAAGTAGGTACCTACATTTTTAACTATAAACAATTATCCAATTAATATTTACCAAATCTAGTCTTCCAGACTGGCTTCTTACTTTAATTCCTATGTTTAAGTTAACAACTTATCCCTATATTTTGTAAAAAAAAAAATGCATTTTTTGCAAATTGCGGGAAATTAACCTAAGTTAATGTCGTCAATTAAATGGCAAAAAAGGCACAAATGAGGATTTTTTAAATTTTTTCTGTAGAGTTAAAAAATAATAATCTGTCTTTCACCGTTGACACAAATCACACAACCACAGCGATTGGGCATGTTTAAAATCAGTTAGTCAAAATCACTTTTTTCTAACAAGTCAATAAGTTGTTGTGGGGTATGCACGGCATCCATACTCGACAGAGCTTTTCTTTGGAGCATAAATGCGTGCTCAATTATAGTTATGAAATGGCATCCAATTCTTATTTTTCCGCGCTTTTTTGTCCAACACTTGAAATATGATTTTGTTGTATAACGGCATTATAGCTTGTGGACGGCAGCGAGTGTCCCTGTACACTCTAAAGATCACGGTTTCGTTAATTTTTCATAAATAATTTCGTAAATAATTCATAATTTTCGAAAGTTTTTCAAAGTTCATGCGGGAATCCCGGCCAAAGTTCACAATCACGATTCGCGGGTGAGTGTACAGCCCGCTTAACCAAATAAAATCAACCACAAATGCGGGTTACCTAGCGCATCCCCCATAAGTCGACGTCCACACGGACGTAAAAATATCGCGGCGGGATTTTATCGCGCACTGGATTTTCAACTCTTGGTGTTGAACTGAGCATTGAGAATCCAAGTTTGCATTCCAGCGCGTCAACAAAATACAGTTGGATTATCAACTCTCGGCGGGAAAAACGCGCTCGTGTGTAACCTGGGCTAAAAATTGGTTTTAGTATCCTCCTGGTTTTTTAAAAATAATTAGTTAAGTTTTGTAGTTTCGAAGAGGATCACTAGTTTAACTGACGCCAAATTCGTTATAAAATATTTAATGCTTCAGTATTAGCTTTGTACAGACGCCAGCACATTAAGCTACTACAATCTGTCAAATTTATTTAATAGATTTTGAACTTTATAGCTAAAGCAAGGTTCAAGATTGATTGGGAAAATTTGACAGTTTCGGGTAGTTTGACCTGCCAGCAGGCGTCTGTACATGTGACGTCACGAAGTTTACTTGTCGCCCTCTCCCCTCTTTTTACACTTTGTTACCCCCATCAACGTGGGAAGTAATTTATACATAGATCGCCCCAAGCACAGGGTACCTACATTGCCCCACTATTATTGATCCAAGGTTAGTCAGTTACAGTAAAAACTAAACTGAAAACCCTTATTCAGAGTAGGCATTTATATTCTCTATATCTTATTTAAAAAAATAATGACCTATTAGATATTGATGTAAAATTATTTTGCATGCCTAAACAGGCAAAATATGGACTGCACACTATCCACTAGCCTTTACAACTGGTAACACCTATATTTTCTGCAAATAAATTATTCTTATTCTTAGAAATTGTGCAGACACTAGACAGCTTAGAGATCAAAAGTGGCAGAGGTACTCATGAACTTAAACCTTTTCTCATGTTAATCATTTATGAATGTTTTTGGGGTGACTTCTTAATAAAAATAATATTTAACTTCATTTATAGTGGATTTAATTAAACATCTAAAACATAAATAGAATGGATTACTTAATTGTTACACTTATTTATTGATCATTTTCAAAATCAGCAGGATTCTTGCGTGCAAGACGAGTGTGTTCCCGTTCTACACCTTCGTAAACTAGGTAACCAATGATGAAAGCTGAAAGAATGAACAATATAATATTAAGATAAATGTTAAAAGATAAGAGTATTTTAAAGAAGTTGACCTAATCAATAAAAAGTATGTGGCAAATAGTACATTACGATACATGTGACTTAGTAGTCCATTATAGCGAAGGAGCTAAACACAGTGCAATAATAGACCATTTAAGTCACGCATATTGTATACTATTTTATAGCTTGTTTAACCTAAACCAGCACTTAAGTCACGCTTTTCTGTGTACAAATGGACTACTTAAGTCACAGAAATTTTAATTTGTATTTTGTATTATCATCATTTCTTAATTGTTACTTAAATTTGTAATATGATTTGCATGCCCATGTGACAGTAGAACATGGAGCACTATTATAAAAATAACACATCTATATGTATACTACTTACCCATGTTTGCAAATTAATAAATGATTTGATTTGATTTGAGAAAAGCATGATGTAAGTGCGGGTTTAGGTCACACAGTGCTATATAACTATGCCATTGTTTTATTTATTGGATTAAAAGGTGGAGCAGCTAATGGATTCAAAGCTTGCTAGGCAACTGTTTTTACATTTGAACTATAAGATGAATAGCATCTCTGTCTTGTGACACAGAGATGAAAGGACACTCAAGGCCTTGGTTATTACCGCTATTATGATTTTTCTGCTAGCTGAAAGTCATCTACAGACCGCTCCTCAGATACGCCGATCGATAGCTTTCTTGAAGTGTTAAAGCGATGGGTTACCTCTAAGACTCTCCTTTAAATTCTCAGGCAGATCAATACTTCCCCTACAATATTGCCTATCATATTGCATAAGTAGGTATCTATAGGCATTACTTGGTTGACCAATGAGTGATATATAAATAAATTAATGGTATTTCTTATGAAGATAGAATTAAGTTTTACTTACGTGGGGCCCACTTGAATACGCTCTCGCGGAATCTACGGAAGATGTTAGGCAATCCATTGGAAATGGCTCCGGCGTACGCGCGTTGTTCATGTGGCGATAACTTGTATGTAATCAACCCTCGGATCTTAGCTAGCTCTCCGAAATGCTTTCCCATTTTTGTTTGATTATTTCACACTGGAAGCTCAATTATATAACCAATAATGTGCCTACTGCAACCGACAATGTTTTTTCTTGTGTCAAAGCTAATGACAGGAACAGTCACAGATGAGTATGACAGTCAAAAAGGGTTGCCAAGTACAGTCTACATTCTAAATCTTATGGAGCGAACGCACCCGCCACGTCCACGTCTCTGTGCCAAAACCACAGAATACATATACTCCAAAACTGTCAATGTAGGGATGTCGGATGTAGAAAAAAAAATCGATATATAGATATTTATTAAAATATCAATATCGACATCGATATTTCTAGGAAAAAATATCGATATATCGATTAACGGTAAAAAGTAAAAAAAAAACTTGGTTTAAAAAAAATTATGTATGTAGTTCAGTCTCAGTCGATAATATCAATAGGGAGGTCACTTTTACACAAAATATACATTATTTGGATGTATAAATCTCGCAATAAAAACGAAGGTATCGTCATCAATATATCTTTTATTTGGCAAAATTACAAAATATACAGCCTCGTCTTCGTAAATATGTCGCATACACAGTCACACACAACGCAAACAAAACATAGACCATTTTTTTTCTTGATCAATTTTTTCTTGGTTTCTAGGGACTTTAGTTACATAAATTAATATCGTTTTTTATACCATTTTCGATATTGCATGTTTTAAATCGATATATCGGATCAAATTTTATCGGTCACAAATATCGATATATCGAAATGAAAATATCGATACATCGATACTTTTTCACAAGCCTATGTCAATGTCATTATCATATTGACATGACATTAACTCAATAATTTAAAATCTTCAAATATTGTAAACTTTCCAATAATAAAATTCCATGTAAAATTCATAAAGTTATTGTATGTAGTATGTTCTAAACGTCAATAACAATTATGTTACGTGAATAAGTAGAACGTTTTAACTGTATTCCACTTTATCTCTTCAAACAATTCCAAACTTTGGTTTTTGCTTTATTAGTTTGGTGGGTTTCAGTTTGTAAGCATGGAAGAAGTGGATTCCATTATTTTACATTTTCTTCGTCAGTTAAATGTGTATGTATAAATAATAAGCAAAATATCTATGCATCTACTGAACATTTTTGTAGCAGCTTTCTTTTTACTTTGGAAACATTTCAGAAACATTAGTGATGAGGTCAGAAGTATTCATGAATTGCCTGTCCATACAATTATTGAAGCGGCATCAACATGTCTAAGCACCATAAATCCATCTGTTAAGGTCACAAGAAACTTACCATCTGGTATATCTCATAGAATAGAAGTGGCTTCCCAGATTGCATCTATTTGTAAGGTAGGCAAATCTTCATGCTGAATTTATTCACGATTGTATGAAATTATCATTCCTTTTGTCATTCTACGAAATACTTTATTACAGGATTTAGGATACAAAAATGATGTGGGTTATCAAACATTCTTATATCATAATGAATGTGAGCTGAGACAAGTGTTTATGTTTTTAATAGAGAGATTACCAAACGAAGGTAAACAGGCACCAACAGGCTTGCCATCTGCCAACAAAAAGTCATTGCTCAAGCAAGATATCAGTAATAAAATTGAAGAAGATCTGAAGACTATTTGGATCCCACCATGCTGCAAACCTAATTCAAATAGAATTGGGGATTTTTGTACCACAGGTGAAACTTATGATATACCTCTACATACATACATTTCAACTGACATTAGGGCTTAAATGCTTTGGAAGGAAGTTATGTCCCTCATGTTAGATATCTTTTTTTTTTTCAGATGTGACTTCTACATCAAGCCAGACCAGTCTAAGTGATGAACAAGTAATAGAAAAGTTACTTAAAATTAAAGAGCTGAGCAAAACAAGTGTATCAGTGTTACCAACTAAACAACTGGAGCTTCATACAGAACCACAGATAGCTGTTGAAGAGCCTGAAATAAAGCAAGACCCAAATAAAAGCCTGAAAGAATTAAAAGAAATGGCAATTGTTTTAAGGCAGAAGTTGGATACACTTGAGAGTGAAAAGAATATGATGGAGGTTGAATTTTCTCAGGTTGAGTAAATAATTTCAATCCTTTTGTATTTAGGGTGGCAATTAACTCTTTCAAGGGCACTATACGGCTATAGCTGTCATAACAACAAAACTTCTATTGTGTATTTTGACAACACAGTTGGTGTAGTGGCTGAGCAATCGACTGCTGCGCTGCGTGTCGCGGGTTCAATTCCCGCACGGAACAAATATTTGTATTGCCTACAGATAGTTGTTCCGGGTCTGGCTGTTTGTGTATGTGAATTTAAATGTTGTGTAAATGCGCCCATGATACAGGAGTAATTCCTAGTGTGGGGTAAAGTTTTATTTAAAAAAGAAAAAAAAAAAAGTATTGTTTACTGCGCCAGAACCTGTTATGTGATTATTATATAAAATACCATAAGTAAACTAGGTGTACTGCAATCAAAAATCCATTTTCCAAACATGGTGATGGACGCTTGAATAAGCAAGAAGACATCTAGCTTATTTAAGGTAGAAATGTTTTAGGAAATACACAAAAAGGACTATATGTAAAGCACATAATTATTGTTATTACAGGCACAAAAATCATTTGAAAGAGCGGATGCTGACTTGAAAAATGCACACAACATTCTGACCAGTATTGGAATAACTGATGTTGATGCAGACGGTGTGGAAGATGGTTTAATAGACAAAGTACAAACAAACATCAATAGTTTGCACAGGCAAAGTGAAGACTTAACATCAAGGAACTTGTCTATAATGGTGGAAATTGACAAAATTACAAATAGTATGAACTTGATGGAAGTATGTATATATTATTTCATAGTCTTTACATTGTTTGTTTATCATTCCGATCGTAAAATGATAATAATGTTTACAGTCTGAGAGGAGCAGGTGTAGAAAGATTTTGAGTAGCTTGAAAGAGACTGCAAAAGCATTGAAAGAAGAACATGACAAGAAAGATATATTAGGAAACCAATTAAGGGAGAGTTATGGAAAGCTAAGAGGTGGAAACAAAAGGTTTGCAACAAGTATTCTTTTAATTATGATATATAATTTATGATATAATAATTATTTATTAATGTAATGTAACAAATAGAAACTACTAGAAAGTAATGTAAGTAATGTAATGTAATGTGTGTGACAATGTATATATAATGGATGAAATATCAAAGTATATTATTATTGTAATGTGATTAATGTTAATTGAAAATGAATGTAATGTTGATTGTAAATTCATGTAATTATAAATTGATTTTGCATACCGTTAAAACGGTGAGACATGTAGCACTATGTAATTATGAACACCCTTATAACATACCATGTTTCTGACAAATAAATAAATTTAAAAAATAATAATAATATCGACTGAATTCTAGTTATTCATAGTGTCTTTTTACAGGTCAATCTACACAAAACGAATTTTGGAAATAATAAGTAATGTTGACAAGCAGAACATGGAGATAAAAAAGATATTAGATGACACAAGACAGTTACAAAAAGAAATCAACACTTTGGAAGGCCAACTAGATAGGTGCTTTTCTATAGCTGATGAAACTCTTTTCAGGGTTAGTATAGTTAATTGGGAATAATAGTATAAGTAAATTGTATGATAAACATATAAAAGAAAACATATTCTTTTTTATTTTAGGATGCAAAAAAGGATGACCAAGCAAAGAAGGCATACAAACTGTTGGCTCTGCTACATTCGGAGTGTAATACTATTGTATCCCTTGTCAATGATACTGGTACTTTAGCAAGGGACATTGTTGATTTAGAAGAGAACATAAAGACTGAGACAGCTAAGAGAACTGAAGATACCTTGAGGAAGATACAACTTGATCTCACTAAGATACAGGAAGAGGCTTAAAATTATTTTTAAATCATTCTTAGGAGTTAAATTGGCGCTTTATCCAAGTTATATGTAAAGTTATCTGTAATGGATACTATGCGGGCCTGGGATGCCAAGCCTCTTCTGTATGAATATACATGTAAGAAGTTATTTATCATTCCTGTAATCATATTTACTTTAGGGCTGATATCTCCATCGCCAGATAACTTTATTAGAGGAATAATTTTGAAATGTTGACAGGTATCTCATACTAAAACTGTCAAGTGTCAATTTTATATGGGTATATAAGAATTTCACAAAACTTTTATACCCAGGATAAGTCTTATCCTAAGAATAAATTTTGAATATTTACCAGTTTTTCCATATTAAAATTGTCAGAGGTAAATGGTATTTATAATGGTATTTAATCCACAGGTAAAAGATATCCAACTTTGGTTAAATCAGCCCTTAGTGCAATTTTTTTATGTATCAATTTATACTATTATTACTACTTAAAAAGTGCAATAAAATAACCATTATAGTATTCTATTTTTTTATTCTAACATTGTGGAAATCTATTTTCTTTTTGGTTGAATCTCAGGTGGAATATAATTCTCATCAGAAGTTTTAGTTGCAGTCTTCTTTGAGATTGATTTGTCAACAAGATGTTCTTTTTCTTCTATTTGAAGATCAACTTGATCTTCATTATCAAAGAACCATAACTTTTGTTCTTGGTCCTTCATTTCATTTTGTTTTTGTTGGATGAGTTGTATGCGCCGTGCCCGGTCTAGTCTTTGCGCTTGTTCCTCCAGTTTCTCGTCTCTTAATTTCGCCCATGTTTGGAATAGCTGAAAGCAATACAAATGAAAATTGAAATTATCAATTTACTTAACAGAATATTATTTACTGTCTTAATAGCAAATGAATAATTTTTTACTATGCAGCCTCCTAAGTAACTATGATACATTATAACTGACCTGTTTTTGCTGTGAAATATCATTCTTGTGTGATTTGTTGATAGCATTCTCAATACCAACTTTCAGTGACTCTTCTAGGGATATGTCTTCGGAGTTTTGTTCAGATTTTCCCAACGTCGTAATACAGTTTTCTAAAGTTGCTTTTGATTCAGCTTCGGCATTACCAATTTCTTTTTGTAAAAGTTCTAATACCTCTTTATATATTTTAAATGTTTTTTCATTTTCCATTTTTTTACAGAAGGCTGATAGTTTATCGTATTTTTTGTAGATAAGCCATCCAATAATCTGCAGGTTATTGTTCAAATTGTTGGGGGCTCTTTCTGAAATCCATGACAATGTTTTGCCAGATAAAGTAATAGTATCCTTGATGTCAAAATGATCATCAAAGAAAGGATTTCGAAGGTATTTAACTCTTATCTTAATTTCTTCAACTTTCTTGTTTTTCTCTGTAGGAGGTGCAGGTTTTGGTGGTGGCGCTGTGTAGTTGCTGATGTACTTATAACAAGCATATTGGCACAGTGAGCATGTTATTTCGTTATTGAATTCTTCTTGTAGCATTATCATAGAAGCCACCCTGGCAGCTAGTTCATAGTTCGGTAATGTTATCAATTTGTCCAATAGTATATTTGCAGTGTAGTCATCAAGGAACACACCAAAGTTTAGAGGATCTTTTAATATTTCTACCAGCTCTTTGACATCACCAAACTCAATGAAATTCCTCACTGTAGCTTGCTGTGTCGAATCTAACATGTTGCCTGTTTCTGCTGTGGTCCTGAGTTTATGAAGTAGGTCCTTTAGTTCTTCAAGGTGGCTAGGGTCTTTAATTACGTTGGCAAACATGTCAACGTCTATTGCACTTATTACGCCTTTTGAAGCATAATTTTGGTCTAGTACATTATAGAAATCATGTATAATTATTTTATTAAACACAGGGGAGGAGTTCATGTTATTCCAAGCTTCGGTACATTTGTATTCATTGGATAAGAAAGTCTTTTTATGAATAATAACTGGACACACGTTATTTTTAAAAAATACTTTACGGCAGTTACGTAACATATTGAGGCAGAGTTTTAAAAGACTATTTTAATTAATCTCAATTCAGCTAAAGTAGAATTTATTTTCAATATATAATGTAAGGTTATGTATTTGCCTCACAGGCAGCAGGCAGATTGTCAATGTCAAATTGACATTTGATAATTTAGGTTTCTATTCTCGATAACGATTATCGAGAATAGAAACCTAAATTATCAAATGTCAATTTTTAATTTTTTTTATTCGACCAATGGCCATGGGCAGTCTATAGTCTTTCGACCATACCGCCTCGTCTTCCGTGTAGAATTTCTTACGTGGCGATGATTGTAAAGTTTGCTTTGACATGTTTTTTGTTTTTACCTATCGGACTTTTTTAGTTTATGTTAGCAACAAAACTTGACAAGTTGAGTTCCGCAAAGCAATTCCCGTGTAAACAATCGTGACAGGCTCATATACACAAGTTATAGTTAACTTCTGCAAGTTTTATTACTAATTTAAGCTTTGCTGAAAATAATTAATAGGTACTTATATGGTCGTCAATCGGGCATAGCAACATTATTGAATGCGTTGTTCAGACACGATAGCGAATTATACGCTGTTCAGACAGAAGCAGTGTCACGGACTTAGGCTACCGGTTCTTTTGGCGTGTAGCCAACATCGGAACTACACGCCGTTGTTTTGTCAAAACGATTTCTGTGACAATTTCACAAATGTGTACCAAAAAATCCTCACCCCCCCATCAATATCATTCAGGCGACAAAAGTGATTGCGATCCTTGTAGTACTCTATGTCGGGCATCATCATTTTCTTTCTTTATCCCAATGTATTTGGGGTCGGCGCAACATACGTTTCTATTAATAAGACTAATTAGTCTTATTTGTTTATTAGTCACCCAGTTTATAGCCTGAAGATGATATCTTCTTTCACACAGGCCATTCATCGTTTCTTATTTCTTCCTCTTCTCTTATAGTCATCTACATACATTCATACACAAACTTTCTACACGATATTTTCCTCACTCCTCTCCGCATTACAACCTATTTCCACTCAACTTTTCAGTTACCGGTGCCACTTTCAAACTTCCTGATATACAGTGGCGTAACTATACCCTTTGGGGCCCGTGGCAAATTCATGGGATAAGCCCTCAAATGTAAAGAAGCTCAACCAACGTTATAATTTTTTTTTTATTGGCACTTTGCCCGCTGCTTCGTCCGCGTAGATTTCGTAATTTCCCCTACAAAATTGAATACCTGACAGCTTCGTTGGTTTAGTGGTCGAAAAAAGTTTGCATCTCTATACTTAGGTATGTTAGGATCCTCGTGTGCTCATGGCCCTTTCGGGCCGGGGGCCCTTCCGACTGGGGGCCCGTGGCATTTTGCCACTTCTGCCACCCTATTGTTACGCCACTGCAGATATATACTCATTTCTTATCCTATCCATTCTTATAAAACCACATCACATCTCTTAGCATTGCCATGCATGCCTTTTATCCATCTCTTTTTTGACCCAACATTCTGATCCATACACGACCGCAGTTAATTCCATTGTTTTATAAATATTTCCCTTAAGTTTAAGGGGAATGTGGGAGTCCCAGATTGTTCCCGTGACCAGCCGCCATTTCATCCATTCAGTATTAATTATGTGCTTATTAGACCGATCTACGTCGCCATTGAACATCAAATGGTCCGACCGTGTTAGAAACATGGATGTACTACGAAGGGCGAATGTCTGCGGAATTGAGGTCTTAATAATGCGTCGTCAGCTACGCTGGTCTGTACATGTGAGGATGCTTGACGAGAGGATAGCTAAGCGCATCTTCTTTTCTGAACTCAAGGACGGCAAGCGGAAGCAAGGCGGCCAGTTCCTCAGATACAAATACGTTCAGAAAAGACATATGAAAAGATGCAATTTTGATCCCGCTCGTTGGGAGGAGTTGGCAAGGGATAGACCTGTTTGGAGGCGTTTAGTAAAACAAAATGTTTATAACTTTGAAGATCAGTAGAGGAGAGATCTCGACAGCAGGCGAGATCACGTCAAGAATAAACCACCCTCCAACATTCAATACCATTACCACAATGGCATTCTAACTTGTCCCCACTGTGCCCGTACCATTACAGTGAAGATAGGTTATGTTAGCCACATCAGATCACACGCCCGTAACCTATAGTTGCCGGAAACATTAGCAGTCACCGTAGCCGAAATCGGCATGGGGATGTCATGTGTGTAATGAAAAAACCCAATAACACTGTGACCTCGCTCAGCAGTCGCGCTTGCAATCACGAGACCAACGGGGCTGTAGAGATAATACATTATTCGTTACCATAAGTGATTTTCCATGCATATCGTTATTATTATTGCAATACATTTGATTAGGTTTATAACTGCGCATTTTCTAAATTAAATATAATTTTATTTAATAGGTAAGCAATCAACGAGAAACAAGGAGCCCATGGCTAAATAATAACAGTCGCACAGGTCGATCGATCAGAGGGGCAATTCTCGTAATTTTAACACGTTTACTGTCCATGATTTACCTTTTTTTTTTTTTTTTTTTTTTTTTCAGGATGGGAAATCATCAAATGACCCCTCCCGCTCTGGGTGGAGCAGAAGGGAGTGTTAGACTCTTACTGACTAAAACCCACCCGTGTTCCTTCCTTAGCCCTTTATGTACCAGGGCAGCGGTAACCCTTTCGGACGATCCCGCTACCCCGGCAGGCTTCGGCCCTCTCGGGCCCCGTCATCTACGCTGACATCTCTTTGAGGCGCACGTGGAACACATACGCGCCGTCCGGCACGGGCCTGGTCCTGATCGGACGGAGAGCTACCCATTGCTCTCCGCCCGCAGGCCCGCGCCTACGGTGGCCGGGAGTCGTCACGCGGCTCCCGACGCCCGGAGCGTCTCCCTCGGCGGCTGAGGCGTGAGGATCTCTCCCTTGCCCATCCTGCCACCTCCTTCGCTAGCATGACTGCTTCGCAGAAGGAGGTGACCGCCTCCCACTCCCTCTCGCCCCGGACCATGGCTTGCACCAGGGCCGGGCGCGAGAGGTCGCCGCCGCTGCCGATCGCCTCTACGAGGACACGGCGGTGCTCTGCCCAAGCGGGGCAGACCTCCACCGTATGCTCCACCGTGTCCTCTGGGCGATCCTCGCAGTGGTGACACCCGGGCGTCTCCTCCCGCCTGATGATGTGCAGGAACCTCCCGAAACATCCGTTTCCGGAGAGGACCTGCGTCAGGCGGTAGGTGAGAGCGCCGTGACGCCTCTCTAGCCACTCCTCAAAGAGGGGTCTTACCGCCGCTATCGTGGCGTGCCCTCCATGATTTACCTGTGGGTCATTTGGGGTTGGAATAAGACGTCCGTGCCACACATGTGGGTCACTGCTCTTTTACATACACAATAGGTTCTAACTTCGTGGACGTAACTGAAACATACCAATATTGAACATGAACGTAGGAGCAGTGATATAGGTATAATAAAAAAACAATGAGCCATCGATTCTTTTAATTTATTTAGTACTGAAAAATTAACATAAAAATAACCGATGAAGGATGATGTTTTTCTAATGAGCTTTATTAAAACATGCAAGACACAGGGGTTTCTTGCAGAAAAGGCATTCTGTGTCTGTCTTTTTTGATTTTAGTCGTGCCTCAGTAACTGAACGACCTTCGTCTTTCAGTTTTTTGTAACATCCATTGCACCTTTTTCGGAGGATTCTGCCACTCAAATGCCTTTCTAATTTTATCTGTATTTGTGGACCTCTCTAGTAGGTAAACTTCTTCTGGTGAATGTGGATGAGGATGTGGATGATGCAGGTGAAGATGATGCCAGTGAAATTCGTAAACATTTTGTTACGAATGAGAAAATCTTTACAATTGAGCAACATTTTAACAAACAAATTGACCCCTTTTTTTGCTCAAAGCTCTAAGGAAGCTTCCCAATTAGTCGACAGAGTGCAACGTGGGCATTATCCGACTTCAGTGATGGTTTGGTGGGGTGTTAGCTATGAAGGAGTGACTGAGCCATATTTTTGTGAAAAAGGTATCAAAACATCGGGACAAGTGTATCAAGATACCATTCTTGAGAAGGTAGTTAAGCCCCTTAACAACACCATGTTCAATAACCAAGTATGGTCCTTCCAACAAGACTCGGCGCCGGGTCATAAAGCTCGGTCCACGCAGTTTTGATTGGAAGTGAACGTTTCGGACTTCATCAGAGCTGAAGACTGGCCGTCGTCTAGTCCCGATCTTAATCCGCTGGATTATGATTTATGGTCAGTTTTAGAGAGTACGGCTTGCTCTAAACGCCATGATAATTTGGAGTCCCTAAAACAATCCATACGATTGGCAGTGAAGAATTTTCCCATGGAAAGAGTGCGTGCTTCTATTGATAACTGGCCTCAACGTTTAAAGGACTGTATTGCAGCCAATGGAGACCACTTCGAATAAGCTTTTATATTTTAAATTGTTTTATATTTATGCATTAAACTAACACACTGTAAAAGTAATAAATATTATTTGCAATAAAAAAATTTTTTTTTCTTCGTGACAATATTTATGACAAGACTAGGTATACATGTGTGTCACTCTGCAAATTAGGGATAAAGGGTCCCCCCCTACTTTTATGGCCCTTATGGACCTGAAGTGGTATAAAGGCAATTATCTCAGTACATAGGAATGAAAAACTAAATTGGACGTGAGACATAATTTCGATATTGCGGCTGAACAGTGAACGTGTTAAGAACGTTCACAGTATGATCTCAGTCTCAATATGTCAAAAAAACCTCTAATTTCCCTACATTTTGACAAGTTTTTGACATTTGTTTGTCGCTAAGATGAGACTGTGACTAGATTTTGAACGTTTTAAATTACGAGAGTTGGCCTTCAGGTTAAAAGCTCCGCTTGCCGCGGTTGGTCTGTGGATGGGTGATGATATTTACATACTGAGACCCCTCCGTGCCTCGGAAAGCACGTTAAGCTGTTTGGTCCCGGCTGTCATTCGCGGATCTTTGACAGTCGTTACGGGTAGTCAGAAGCCCGAAACTCTGACAACCAGTCTTACCAAGGGCTATCGTATTACCCCATAGATATCTGTTTTTTACATTTCTATGGTATTACCTAGTAACTGGGTTGTGGAGGTCAGGTAGGCAGTCGCTCCACGTAAAATATTGGTATTCACCTGCATCCGGTTAGACTGGAAGCCGACCCCAACATAGTTGGGAAAAGGCTAGGCAGATGATGATGAGGTACCTAAGTAATCAACGCAAGCCCCAAGTCCCAACGGTACTTGCAGTTCTGCACAGTTGCGGCTAGCCTGTAGGTGATTCACTTGGACATTTGGAACAGCGAGATGTTCTCATGTTCCGCTAAAGATATCTTTCAGGCGCAGACAAGTAGTGACTATTTATAAGGAATTGACTTTATGGAACTCTCGTAAACTTAAAATTGTAGGTAAGATAAAAATGGGAGAGAGGAGAGAATATGGATCTAGCCATTGTGAGTGAGATTAAAATCATGGGCCCTTAGTAGATAGGCCAAGAGGTAGAGATATACATAATTAGATTCTGGTAGTTTTGTATCGTGTACCTATATTGTACTATACACGCCACTTGCTTAATTAGCTAGAATAGTGTCCGTTCTATTTTTATTAAGTGACTAAAGTGCATCTTAAGCAAGTCAAGCAAGGTAAGCAGAATCAATTTTAAAATATTGTTATTAAAAAAACAAAGCCTATAAAATAATAAGAATACTGTTAGCGCGTTTCAAGTAGTTTAAATAAATCTTCATAAGTGTGTTATGGGGGGTAAGTTTCATTAGTGTTGCCTACAAAGTTATTTACGTAAACAGAGTCAGGCGAGCGAGAGATTGATTAAAATATTAAGTCAGATACCTACTGTTATTCTCATCCGTTATTAAACTATACTTATACTTATAGTATTTATGTAATTGAATACATAATAGATTAACATTTATCGTGTTTATTACTTAACTCCGAGATAGTTTATTAATACAATTTTTTTTTGCTCGGTAGGCTTAGTTCATACTACAGGGACAATTAAGAGTATTCCTATAGATACTTACACTTCCTACTTTCGCCCCCAGCCAGTGTTAGATCTGTATATTTTGTTTGCGTTGCAGAAAAATACATTTACGAAAAGCAAGAACGTAGAATACAAGAGCGAGTGAGGGGAGCTCGAAATTTTTCGCTCCTAGTCTCGGAATTCTCGGTCAGGTTTCTATTGAAGTTGAACATTCTTACGGAAATAGGAGTTGCTTTGTCGACTTCTGTAGATAAGTTTTAGTCAGAAGAATATATAATGCAAGAGCGAGCGAAGCGAACTCTATAACTTTTGCATACCGTCTTGTATAGGTAAGGTTTTTTTAAAAAAGTCATACATACCTAAATAAAAATTACTTTGTTGACTTATGCAGAAAGTTTGACAATGTAGGATGCAAGACCGAGCGAAGTAAACTCGAAAATTGTTGCGAAGCGAACTTGCCACTTTACAGGTTTTCCTCTCTTTAGAGACCTCCAACTCTGAACTGCTTCTGCATGAATGTATTTTGACCGTGTTTGGGATTTCATTCAAAAGTACTTTTCATTTTCACATCCAGTTGCTCAGCTTCTTTTGCCTGTTTCCGCCTGTTGCCTTTTTTGTCGTAGGACACTCATTGGTGACGTGACGCGGCATAATCAAACTTGGAATCGTGCGTACAATATTCTGTCACAATGAACGAAGTGGGGCATCAAAATCAAAATATTTTATTTCACATAAACCTACATGGGCACAGGGGCACTTATGGAACGTCAAGCTAGGAGCACGGTTCCAATTGATCGTTTCCTAAGGAGAAGAGCCACCAAGAAACTCCAGGGTCCATGAAAAAAAAAAAAAGTCACATAATTATAATATCAGCACATCGTCGTATTAAATGCGTGTCGTTTGCCATATAAACATATACGTGGCCACATCATACAAAGTATTTATTTGATGTTTATCAATGAGATTAGAAAAATATCTATGGTCCACCTAGACACAGCCCTTGGGATGCTCATTTAAGACGAATTTTAATTCGGCTTTGAAAAATGTGTCGTTCTGTATTCTCTGCCTACCCATTGAAAAAAGCGCAGCGGAATATTTTAAAGTCCTGTTATAGCTAGAATGGAATAAAATAGAAAATGTTTATTTGATTATATGTATTATTAGTTGATTAGGATTCCATGTCCTAATTATCTGTTTTCACAACCCTAGTGCATATCTATAGTTAGTGCTATGGTGTGATGTATGTATATGGCCTTCAATTTATCTTGATAAATATATTAATAGGTCAAGTGGCTGTGTACGGGTCAGTGCCAACCTTCATTGGTCGACGAAAACATATTATTGAACTATCTAGATTCTAGAATACCTAAGTATAACTAAGGTTACCTTATTTTATTTTTGTTTTTAAGGGGGAAACCTTCAAAAGGCGCCTGGTCTTTGGGGATAAAACGAGGGAGTGTGGGATTTTTACTCACTAAAACCACCCCGGTGGTCACCATCTGCACATGGAAGGGGCACCGTTACCTCTCAAAAGACCAATCCGGAGCCCCCTCTGTGCAACGCCTGTTAGGGCACATCTCTGGGGAGACTGTAAAGGGGTCTCCCCGAAGCCTGACTGTGCGAGTGTGCAAGGCAGCACATGACCACTGTGCGCCGCTTTCCCGAGGTCACTCAGTGGGCCGACAGAGTCCCCACTCTAATCGCCCGCGACCCCAAATTTCCGCCTTTGTTAGATGATGCAGGCGAGGTTTCGGCGTGTTAGGCGTCGCGTCGAGGCGGTTGCCTGCTCGACGCCTTCTTCTCCGAGTGGGATCGGCTCTCTCACGATCCCGCTCGGCAGCCTCCTTCTGGACCATCACGGTCTCACAGAAGGAGGCAACTTCCCTCCAGTTTTCTGTCTCTGACAGCATAGCCCTCACTACTGCTGGCAGAGGCAGGTCTCGCCCGATCCTGGCGACCAAAACCTGCCGCTCAGAGGCCCACGCAGGGCGCTCTTCGAGCGTGTGCTGTGCAGAGTCTAGGTCGCTTCCACAATGGTGGCAATTTGCCGTGACCTCACGCCCAATCTTGTTCAGGTACTCACCGAAGCAACCATGTCCGGTCAGTACCTGAGTTAGCCTATAAGAGATGCGCTCCTCTCTTTTCAGCCAGGCTTCGAAGTGCGGTAGAACGGCTTCGACAACTTGCTTATGCGAATATTGCGGCTGTTGCAGCTGCTCACGCCACCGCTCGAACGCGTGTCTCCGTTCCTGCCGTCTCAGCCGAGCAACAGCGATGCCTGGCACACCATTACCACTTTGGGCGGATGACACGAATTCGGTTATAGACCCTCGCGTCCATATCCGCCAAGATGTCCAATGGCGGAAAGCGTGCAAGGAGAGTTGCCACCTCAAAGGATACAGTTCGGTATACTCGTGCGATACGATTAGCCATTTTCCGCTGCAGACCATTGATTTTAGTCCTGCAGCGCCGGACACCTGACAGCCTAATTGACCAAACAGGTGCCCCATTAAGGACCATCGATCGCACGGCACCCGCGTAGAGGCGGCGAACTTCTTCTCGAGGTCCACCGAGATTAGGTAACAGTCTGTGCAAAGCACCCACTGCCTTTCCTGCTCGAGGAACCAGGCGCTCAAAATGCTCTTCGAAGCCCCACCGACCGTCTAGGGTTAGGCCGAGATACTTAATGTATCGACCCACCTGGACTTGCGCATTTTCCACTCTGACCAATGAGCTGGGTGGCTCTCTGCTCCACGGCAGTTTGTAAAACCTAAGCGCTTCAGTCTTATGAGGTGCTATCTCTAAACCCAGCCCGCGGATCGACGCCACGACTTTTGCACTCCGAGCTCGGCAAGCTGAATGGTCTCGTCGAAGGTGTCCCCGGCGGCCAACAGCAGCGTGTCATCCGCGTAACAAAGAACATCAATGCCAACGGGGAGGTCGACACGCAGTACCACATCGTAAGCGAGGTTCCACAAGAAAGGACCTAAAACTGATCCCTGCGGAACCCCACACGTAACCTCCCTGCGATGAACGCTACCATCCCGACCCACATACAGAATGTGCCGGTCTCTAAGGTAGGCCCCGAAGATGCACTGTAGGTAAGGAGGCACTCCGTGATGTACAAGTGCCGTCCTAATCGCATCCCAAGGCAGAGAGGCGTTAAAGGCGTTGACGATATCCAAACTCACCGCGAAAACCATCCCACCCCGGGACACCGCCTGTTCTGACAGCGAACGGACGCGTAGGATCGCATCTACAGTAAAACGCTGCTGCCGGAAGCCATACTGGCAATCGGCGAGGTCGGGACCGACTCGTGATAGATGCCCGACGAGCTTTTCAGCAACGATTCTTTCGAATAGTTTGGAAACCTCGTCGAGCAGGCAAATGGGGCGGTATGCAGAGGGAGACTCTGAGTCCCTGCCGTCCTTCCTCAACAAAACCAATCCAACCTCCTTCCAGTCGGAGGGAAACACGCCAGCACCGAGGCAGCTGTTGAACAATCGTCTTAGGCGGTCCCCCAGAGCAGCCAAAGCCAGAACCCAAGCCGGACCAGGGATACCATCCGAGCCTGGCGCGGTGTTACGAGCCGCCAAACGTCTAACGGCTCGGTCTAGTTTGCTTTCGGTTACCCCCAACTCGTCAGACCTGTCTGAAGAAGACACGAGTGGTGAAGGACTGTCACACGCTTTGTGATCTCCCCCACATGCATAGCACTGGGTGCTCCGGTCAATTGCACTAGTACATAGGCGGCAGACGTGCCCGAGCTCAAGGCAACGTAAGCACATCATACGACGTGCCTCCAAAATTTGCACTCTTACAATCGTCCAACCTAAACGCATGCGTTTGCCTAACGCTAGTTTTCTTATCGGCCACGAACCTAGAAGTGCCACAGAGAAGCAGGCGGCCGACGAATTTCACCTACTTGTACGTCTTCGGGGGAACAGCCACCCACTTCGGCAATAGCAGCTGCCACTTCCTCAGGTGTGACGGCATCATCAAGATCAATGATTCTCGCCTCAGCTCTTTTAGTTGGGCGTGAAATCTTCACATAAAATTCGGCAAGGACCTCTCGCATTCGGTTGCCGAGACTGTCCGCCTTGATGGAAGAGTCGGCGCCAGCGACGGTAATCAGCACACCACCATCAACAGCCCTTTTCTGGCCGACAGTGTCAATGCCAAAATCAGTCAAACGAATTCGCTGTCTTACTGCGGACATAACCTCAACGATGTTGGCAGATGATCCCTCTATTACCGAGACTGCAATAGCTGCAGTGGCGGGAACCCTAGGCAGTTTCACTGGCTGTTTTTTCCCCTTTACAGTAGTGGGCGACAGCTTTGCCTTTACCTTTTCCTTTACCCTTTCCTTTGCCCATTTTCTTAGCTGGATTAGGCTCTAAGCGCGGCTCGTCAATTGATTGCGCCCGAGCAACCGTTGGTGAAGCGTTCCTCGCGTCGGCGGCGAGTGGCGGACGCAAGGGCTTTTCTGGGAGCAACCTCCTCTCCATAGCGGCTAGTTTAGCGTCTACCATGCCTCCAATTTCTAAAGCTATAGAACGCCGAAGCTGGGTCTCCGACTCGTCAGATTGAAAAGGTCTGGCCACTGCAGCGATCTGAGTGGGTTCCATCAAAGAGGCTGCTACTTTGGGGCTCACCATAACTTGGTCTTGGCGATTAAGAAGGGTGACCTGTGCTGTCAACTTCTCGACCTGTGCTGAGAGACCGCGAAGCCGAACCTTCAAGTCAACGTTTTCGTTCTCCAGCCTTTCAACGTTGACCTCAATGGCCGATCGCGTTGCTAACTCAGCCACTGCAGCTTGCACTGTAGCTGCTGCCAACTTGAGGCTGTGAACAAAGCTCCCTTTGAGGTTGCGTGATTCATTTGCAATCTCCTCTATTATCCTAAGACTGTCTTTGATGCAGGTATTAAGTTCCGCCGTTGGTGGGGCCTGCATCGTCTTAGCCAACATCTCTGGTTTTGGCAGGTTCTGTTTTGCAGTTGATCGAGTCTTCGCCTGCTTAGCTGGTGGACTCGCAAGCTCAGAGTCTCCGCCATTCTCCCCCTTGCCAGTCAGTGGCTTGCTAAGGCTTAATGGCTTAGCAGGCTTCTCCCTGGTCGTGATCGGCTCGCATCTCTCTGACGTCTGCGTTCGCTTGCGGGACCGAGACGATCTCGCTGACGTTTCAGAGGCATATGACATTTGCGAGCAAGAAGATTCGTAGGAATCACTCACCACCTCGACGGTAATCGGGGTAGGCGGGCGCACAAATTGTGCACGTGTTGGTGCCCTCTTTGAAACTTTCTGTGTCTTCTTCGCCGGAGCATTCTTTGACACGTCCGTGCTGGGCAAATCTTGTGTGCCATACTCTTTCCGACTGTCTGAGGGCAGGTCGGTGGTAGTCTGCACTTTAGGTTCCGTTGCCGCTGAAGTGCTTGGAATAGAAGCCAGCGACTCCTCACCACCGGTAAGTGAGCCACACTGGCTCAATGCGCCCTTAAAGGACGGATAAAAATTCGATTCGAATTTTAAGCGATCAGTGTCCCCCCCAGAATACGAATTGGGACTGACCGAGCTCTGCTTGGTGAGGGATTCTCCTACTGCGGAGCAGCAGGTACCCTCCTGGGGTAGTTGTTTTGTTTGATGCGCTTTCATAATGATTGCTGAACTCAGCTTTGCCTTTTTTATGGGGTGGGGTCCCCAGGCAGTCGATTTTTAAAGAGGTTATCTCCCCACACCTTCCCACAGTCTGCCAGCTTGCTCTTGTCGCCTCAATGTTGCCTTCGGTGACAACTCAACATCCAGAACTTCTGTCCTGTACCCAAAAAAAAAAAACCACTTGTACACTTTCTAAGTCACGTTTGATGAGCAAACGCGTACTAGAATTGAAACCTCCCTTCTCGAGCCTGCCTGATTGGGCCCTCACCCTCATCATTTGGAAAATAAATCCGCCCCCCAAATTCGCTCCTCAAAGATTTCGAGGAACAAAATCACAAATCAAGTACCGTCCGATAAGCCCGCTCCGTGGACCATCGCACGGCACACGACGAAACCCTATCTCGGATTCGCTCCTCTAAAAATATTAGAGGAGCGAATCATAAATCACGTATCGTCCAATGACCCGCTCCGTGGGTCATTGGATATGGATATTTTGATACGGCACACGACAAACACCTCAACCCCGGACCCACTTCGCGAAGAACTCGACGAGTGAGTCGCAAATCACACAGCGTCCGATTGACCTACTCCGTGAGTCTTCGCACGGTGAACGACGAAAAAACCCCCCTATTCACTCTCCAAAAATCGGAGAATGAATCGTCCAGCAACATGAACACTTGTTCAAATCCCCAAACGGTGCGCCCCTCGCAGAATTCCGATGTTATGAACTCTGCTCCGTGTCTCTCTTAGTCTGGTCTCTCACTTGGACCTTTCCGGCATGAGTGACTCTACCGGCAAAGCTCCAAGATCACTGAGACACGCAAGCCCATCCACGACGACAACGTGAAGACACACCCGGTGGGGAACTAAGGTTACCTAAGCAACAATGGGTCAAAAACAAACTCTTTTTATTTTATTTATTTTACCAACTATGTACACACATGTATAAACAGACAAGAAAAAAACAGAACAGAAAAAATAGATACAGTGGTGATGCTTATTTCATAAGAAATCTCTTCCAGCAATCCTGAGACAGGACAAGAGATACAGAGATGAAAAGAGCGTGTGAAATAGTAAAGGAGACAAAAAAAAAAACATAAAATAAAAAAAAAAACACTTGAAAACTAAACAAAAATTACGAGAATATGATTAAAACAACAACATACATACAAATAAACATACATACATACTTCTAAAATAAATGTCACTAGAATGATAATAATTATATCATACTCAAAATAATAAATACATAAACAACTATGACGAAGTGGATAGATATGTAGAGTTCTTTTACTCTTTTTTTTAAAACTGAAACAGTTTGGCAGACCTGTCAGGCGGTAGTGAATTCCACAACCGCACCGCGTGCACTGTGAAGGAGTAGGAGTAGAAGTCGTTGGAGTGGGGAGGGGACTTGAGAAGGTTTTTAAGATGCGACCTGCAAGGTGCATCTGAAGGACGGGCGTAGGAAAAGCGCTCCTACAAATAAGATGGTGTTTTAGGATTGTGAAGGAGATTGAATAGAATAGAATTTATTTCTAACGTAAGTGTTACATTGTATAACACAACTTAAGACTAAGTATTAATCATAATAAGTAGGTAAGTACATACATAAGTTACCAAAACACGCATTCTTAAAAATTAATCACCCTTAATTAGTAATCATTTCGTACCTACGCTAAAAAGATACGTTTTTCTTTGGATTTTAATTAACCAAAAAAAAATGTTGTTAGAACTATGTTTGAAAAAATAAACTAATTGGCGGTATACAGATAAAAATTCTTTACCTTCCGCGCTAGTCATAGACTGTGTTACGGCAAGGTAAAGGATTCTCGCTCTAGAAATACTAACTGTAAGTTAATTGACAAAAGGACAATTATCCAGCGTATATGGTCATAAAGGAGTATAAAAAAGATGCGATAACGGCTAATGAGTTTGGCGTAAACAAGTAGTACATGAAAAAATATCAGACAACATGACTTATAACAAACAATAAAGTGATATTGTCAGTTCATAAAACAAATACCATGGTACAAATGAATGTTATAAATATTTTACATCATTACTATATCATACTCATATTATGGAATTTACAGTAATATGCTAATTTAACATGAAATCATCTCAGCTATACTTTATTTGTGAATGTATGTTTAGTGTATATTAAAAAAACCATGTAGATATGCATATATTTAAATAGCAGGATTAGTGTAAGATATAGATACGTATAATTATGTATTTTGTTTATTTATGTATTAAGAGTAAGTATATATTATAATTACTTGCATATTTGTATTAATTTTTCTGTCCGTTCATAATCTAAACTACTCAGAAACTCATCCAGTGCCTTCCTGCAAATAGAACTCGTCATGTCTTTAACTTTACTTACCCGATTGTAAAGTAACGGGGCCAGGAAGTAAGAAGAACCTTGAGCAAAGGAAGTTTTACATGAAGGAACTTTATAAACTTCATGTGATCTTCTAATGGATTGATTCGAAGGTCTTTGGCAAAAGTGTTGTCTCAAAACAATGGTTTAATGTAAGGTTGACGAATATTTAGGGCCTCAAACTCTTCATATAATTTCGACGTAGAGTATCTAAAGGGTTTAAAACTAATAACTTTTAAAATACACCTCTGGGTGCTTTCAATTTTTATGAGAGTACTTTTTCGTGCACCACCCCAAGCGGCGATACCATAAGTAGCGATTGATTGACATAAAGCTAGGTGAACCATTCTGTTAGTATTTCTGACTCTCAGGTTTCTAAATTTTTTGAAGATAGGTATTAGTTTGCGTATTCTAGATTTAAGATTACTAGTATGTGGTTTTCAATCCAAATGATCAATTTCTATACCAAGATATTAAGTTCTATTACTTGCAGATAAAATATGGCAATCGCAATCTCTAATAGCAAGAGAGCAAATAGAAGAATGCGCTTTCAAAAGGAAATCCGGAGGTGGCTGTAGATTGTTTTTGATGCTAAAAGTTATATATTTAGTTTTACTTAAATTTAATGTGAGTAAATTGTACGAGGGTGAATTAGAAAGTTCTTAGAATTGCATATATATAAAACCTTTTTGGGAGAAGTTCGATATTCAAATTAAAGAGTGTCAATCACACAATATTTATGCAAACTGTCACTTGTTTTTGTCAGTTCGTTCGCACGTAATAAATTGTTTTGTGCAACGAGTTGCTAAAAACCCAAAATTATGGATAAAAGTGAGTTACGTGCGGTGATAAAATATCTCAGTTTGAAAAAAATGTCTACGAAGGAAATTTTTTTGGACATTCAGCAGACATTAGGGGATGATGCTGTACCCTATTCTAGGTTTGCGTACTGGGTGGCTGAATTTAAAAGAGGCAGATCAAGCTGTAAAGATGAAACGCATTCTGGGCGGCCTTCAACCTCCGTTACGGAAGAAAATGTCAAAAAGGTTGAGAATCTGGTTTTGGAGGACAGAATAACTATAAAACATATAGCTGAGATCCTAAAGATATCATTTGGTAGCGTTCAATCCATTTTAATTGATTCACTGGGGTTCAAAAAAGTGTCGGCAAGATGGGTGCCACGAATGTTAACCGACGAAAACAAAAAGCTACGTTTGTAAATTTCTAAGCGTTATCTCGAAATGTTCCAGCGTGATTCGGATATTTTTTGCCGTCGCCTTGTCACCATGGATGAAACGCGGCTCCACCATTTCGATCCTGAAACTAAGAGACAGCATGTCTTGGAAATGACCATCCTCTCCATCCATTAAGAAATTTCGAGTTGCTCCTACCGCTGGCAAAGTTATGGCCTCAGTGTTCTGGGATAGTGAAGGAATCCTTTTTATTGATTACATGCCAAAAGGCCAGACGATTACTGGACACTATTATGCAAATTTAATCCCGAAAGTGCGTGAAGCGATTAAAGAAAAACGTCGTGGAAAACTATCGTTGGGCGTGTTGTTTCTTCAAGATAACGCTCCTGCTCATCAATCGAAAGTTGCGCTCAACGCAATCCGCTGTGCTGGCTTCAATCTCCTTGACCACCCACCATATTCTCCGGACTTAGCCCCAAATGATTTACACTTATTCCCAAAATTAAAAGGGGCCATTCGTGGAACAAAATTTTACGATAATGATTGGTTGGTTATGGCTGCCGTAGAGAGTTTTTCGAGAGTCAAGAAAATCAATTTTTTTCACAAGGAATAAGGAAGTTAGAAACGCGTTATTCTAAATGCATTGCATTGGAGGGACATTATGTAGAAAAATAAAATATTTTTGTTTAAATCTTTGCATTTTTTAATATTGATTCCAAGAATTTTTTGATGCACCCTCGTAGTCAAGCCAATTTATTATTTTTTGGAGCCCATTCTCAGGTGATGTTTTGCCTTGTGTCCATGTTGCAATAAAATCACCGTATCGTCAGCAAATGTAATTATTTTTGATTCAGGTATTTTAGTATTGCATAAATTATTAACATAAATAAAGAACAAAGTAGGCCCAAGTACTGATCCTTGAGGTATTCCAAAATCAATTGTTAGTTTTGAGCTGGTTATATTTCCGATTATTTATGTTTGTGTCCTGTTACTAAGATAATCTTTAAAAAGTTCCAATGGTACACCCCTGATGCCTATAGACTTTAATTTACGAATCAGCAATGAAATTGAGACAGTATCAAAAGCCTAGGCTAGATCTAAAAATACACCTATACATTTCTTCTTGCGATCAAGATTCCCAGCTATATTAGTAACCAAATCGTCCACAGCATCCACAGTTGATTTATTTTTCCTAAAACCATATTGTTTTTTTGGGCAAAATATTATTTTTCTCTAAATAATTAACTAGTCTATGATTCATTAATTTTTCCAAAATTTTGGCTAAAGTAGGTAGCTGTAAAATCGGGCGATAGTTAATAATATTGTCTTTTCCCCCTGATTTGAATACAGGTACAACAATGGAGTCCTTCAGTGCGTTTGGGAACTTTCCAGAAGACAAACACAAATTTAATAAATAAGTTAGTGGTGTTATTAGTACATTAATAAATTTCTTGATAAATAGTGATGAGCCATCCCAACCAGTAGTATTAGTGATCTCCAATGATATAATTATTTTTTGTACCTCGTACTCAACTGTTTCCAGAAGCCTATATGAGTCTAATGGAGCTTGATTATACTTAAAATCCTTGACTAGATTATCTTCAGTTATTTTTAGTTTATTTAAAATGTTGTTTGATAGTTTGGCACCTGTATTGACAAAAAAATTATTAACATACCTAATCAATTGATTCCTGCGATGTCGATTTAATACCAACTCCTATGGTATTTTAGACCTAACCGACACATTCAAATTACATACATGTTTTATAATGTTCCAGGTCCTTATGTCATTTTTACTATCATTTAAATTACCTACGTTTATCGTGTTCATTTTTTAAATTATGCAGAATATTGTTACAATGATTTCGATAGCCTTTATAGGTAGTTTCTAGGTCTTTGTCATTTGGCGATTTTAAGTGTCTTTTATGTAATGTGTCTCTAAGGCCTCATTTACGGAGACGCGGGGCGTCGCGCGTCGCGTGCGGCGTGGCGTCTCGCGGCGCGTCGTACGATTTTCTGTTTACGGAGCGGCGGCGCATCAAGCGGCACTTATCATCGCACGCGTAAACACAAACGTATGGCAATATAAGACGTTGTTCATAGAGACGCGGGGCGGGAAGCGTGGCGGTGCCCGCCCCTGCGCCCGCGGCGAATCCTCAAGCGTGTAGCAAAGCACGCGGCGGGCAACGCTGCGGCGCACGCGGGATACTCAATCAAACCGACCAGGTTTAGGTTAGCGGAAGATTGGAGCGCAAATTAAATTAATTAGTAATTACTAATAATTAATTAATTAATTATTAATTAATTGCGTTCTACAATTTCCAAATATGACTGGCAGAAGATTCCGCCGCGGGCATCGCTTTATCGAGAATTGCCGCTGCGTGCGCTGCCGCGATAAACGCCGCGTTGGACGCGGCGGTGCCAGCCGCGGGCTCGGCCGCAAAAAACGCTCCATTTCAAGCAAACGCGTCTAAAATCGCTTCTCCGTAAACGCACTCATACATCGCCATATGTATGAATTTAGTGCGGACCGCGCCGCACAACGCGACGCGCGACGCCCCGCGTCTCCGTAAATGAGCACTTAATCTCATACAATGCAATAATCCGGGGGTTATCCATTTTTGACGAGTTTGTTGTCTGTTTGGTATTGTAGTTATTTGCGTGCTTTTGTTAATGATTTTAGATAGAATATTTATAAACAGTTCAGTTGCTTTATTGGGGTCGTCTTTAGATGTTATACTTGAAAAATCAATTTCATGAATTAGAGTATTAGCCACATCCTAATTAATTGTTTTAAGGTTTTTTATGTTTATTGTATATAGTACTTTGTTGAGATAAAGATATATTTAAATATAAACTGCTATGATCAGTCACAGATGACTCACAAATCACAGCAACATTTTAGAATTAGACTTAACAAAACAGTGATCAATACATTTGTTAAGACGAGTAGGAAGAGAATGACTAGGTAAGAGACAGTGGGTTGCAAGTAGATCTAAATACTCGTCCGATTTTGATTTAATGTTATGGGTACCAATATCAATAATGATGTCATCAGTTAATAAATAAACATTGGGTATGTGTTTCAGTTTAATTAAAAGTACGCCTAAAGAAAAAAGAAAATTGGTTAATGAAACAAAAGACGGTGATCTATATATACAAATAAGGCGTTTGCTTTATCTATTTCGACCACTAAATAATCAGCGTCTTTAATATTGGGTTCATACACAATAATATTTGCCAAATCACTTTTTGTATATACAAACACCACTATTCTGATTGATATGTTTATGAGTGTGGTGGGTCTCGTAATGTTCAATACCTGGAATTAAGTCCGAATTTTGTAGCCAACACTCAGTTAAAATGATAATGTCGTAGTCTATATTACTCCTCGCCATAAAAAGTTTAATATCTTCAAAGTTTTTATGTATACTTCGAATGTTTTGTACCATTATTTAAAGAGATTGTTCAATATTAAATCTAAATTGCAAGAACGATTCCGGATCCTCAACCAGAAAGGAATCACCAGCGTTGATATTATTCTGTAGTCAATGGTTTTTCCTTGTTCTCAGAGTTATGTTTTTTAGAAGCCTTTATGATTGTTTCCCCTTTTTTGGCGTCCTGATACCCCACAACGATTGGACCCTCAAATTTACCTCTCCTGTATACATTTGTTGTTGCATCAATAGGCGGTATATTTAGAGTATTGTATATTTAATTGACTATTTCTGGACATTTTCTTTATCGTCGCGTGGAATATTCCTTATTTCAACAGTATTCTTGACAAGTTGCCTTTGCAATTCATTCAATTGAAATTCCAATGCAGTTACCCGTGTTCTTTCTGCTTCGTATTTAGTTTCAAGGTTTTGTACCCTAACAGCTATTTCCTTGTAATTTTCAGCATTCTGTTCAAGTAGTTTTGTAATCTGCGAATTAGACTCAAGTATCTGGCTATTTTGTTGCTTGATCTCGTTAATTTCAGTACTCATCATTAGCTTGAAAGACTCCATAAGTTGTTCCTTCAGATCCGTCAGGGTTTCTTGTTCAGGGTTTTATCGCTTCCTTATGTTGATATTTCGGTATCCTGATCTGGTGAATCTTTAGACAAATCCGGATGCAACGAGAACTTTATTGACTGTCCAGCTTTTGGAGTATGATGCATTTTTGTCTGATAAATTTGCTTGTACTACAAGGTGGTCGATTAATTCAAGTTTAAATATGCGTATGTGAAACACAGTCTCCAATGGACATTGTAACTTATTACTTAAGAAACAAGGGGACTAGAATGAAATAACAGACACAATATCCGCGAGTTCCTGCGAAGTCGAATGGGGAGCCACTTGAGTATCTTGCGAAAGTTGGAGACGTGATCATACTTTTTAAGGTTAAAAACAAAACGAATACAGATATTTTTCAAACGCTCAAGTTTATTTAAAAGCTCCTCGGTGGCATCCAAATAACAGGCACCGGCGTAATCAATAATGGGCTAAATGAGGCTTTGAGCATGAGAGATTTTGATGTTCAAGGGCAAGAAGCCCTGGACACATTTCAAGGAATGGAACGTATAGTGCACTTTGCGACTGACTTTTAGGTGTTTGGCTGTTGTTACTTCAATCAGCTTATCAAAGCAGTTGACATGAGTTTAACAGTTATGCATAACCAAAGATTCTGCAGATGCGTTATTGTCATTCTAGAGATAAATAGGGTGGCATGGAAATCGACGCGCAAACTGTAACCATGATTTCAGCTCATGATTCTAGACCCCATAGCGTAGAAACATTTTGTCGGTTATAAAAAAAAAATCTGCTGTTTCATAGAAAACCAATACCTACGCGGTCATCATATATGGAATAGCAAACTTTTTTCAGGGGTTCAGAATCATGTACCTACTCAATCCAGTTTGCGCGTGACTGTCCCAGCTTGCCTGTTTTCGGATACCAACGGCCTACGAATCAAGATGGCTAATACACTAAATTGTACCTGCGATGTTGCTGGTTCCACTTTCGTGGTCATTAGATATTAAGTACTCAAGTTTTGAGACAACTGAATAATACCTAGGTATGCATTTACCTAATATTTAATAGCGAAGTAGCACGGTATATTTGTATTCTAAGGGCTGAATTTTAAATCGACAGATAAATTTTATTCGTGGAATAAAATTGACGTTTGACAGATTTTGTATGGAAGAACTGTCAAAAATTTAAAATTATTCCCCCAATAAAATTATCTGGCGTTGGAAAAATCAGCACTTAGTCATAAATACTTAAATAAAATTTTGTTAGTGATTAAATGCTTATACTTAGTTGTCATTTATTAGAATACGAGTAATATGGGCGGCCGGGGTGATCCGTGATTAACTATTATTTTATCCTTATCTAAAGGTGTAAATGGTTGTATTAGTAATACGTAATAGGTACCTACGTATTATCGCTAATGTAAGTATATAAAGATGTTCGCGTTACATCGTATGACACACTTAACAGCGCGACTGTGGGAATCGGATCCTCCTTCATTGAATTCTGGTAAGAAGCGACTTAGTTCATTTACTAGCTAGAGCTACGGCATAATGGTCGGCCTCTAATTGTACTGTGTAGGTACTTTGGACAGACGATATTAAACTACCTAACTACTAAGCAAAAAAATATTATTTATCACTTATTTAAATTGGATAAAAAACTTCAAGTTCAAGTCACATATAAATTCACATCATATTACACATTATGTTTTTTCCTAATCATAAGACTATTCATATTATGAATCTGAGACTAATCTTACTTTCGTACTCCGTGTCCTAATATACGAGGGTGAATCAAAAAGTTCTTAGAATTGCATATATGTATATAAAACGTTTTTGGGAGAAGTTCGATAGGTATTCAAATTAAAGAGTGTCAATCACACAATATCTATGCAAACTGTCACTTGTTTTCGTCAGTTTGTTCGGACGTAATAAATTGTTTTGTGCAACGAGTTGCTAAAAACCCAAAATTATGGATAAAAGTGAGTTAGGTGCGGTGTTAAATATCTCAGTTTGAAAAAAATGTCTACGAAGGAATTTTTTCCGGAAATTCAGCAGACATTAGGGGATGATGCTGTACCCTATTCTACGGTTGCGTACTGGGTGGCTGAATTTGAAAGAGGTAGACCAAGCTGTAAAGATGACCCGCGTTCTGGGCGGCCTTCAAACTCCGTTACGGAAGAAAATGTCAAAAAGGTTGAGAATCTGGTTTTGGAAGACAGAAGAATAACTATAAAATATATGGTAGCGTTCAATACATTTTAATTGATTCAGTGGGCTTCAAAAAAGTGTCGGCAAGATGGGTGCCACGAATGTTAACCGACGAAAACAAAAAGCGACGTTTGGAAATTTCTAAGCGTAATCGAAATGTTCCAGCGTGATTCGGATAATTTTTGCCGTCGCCTTGTCACCATGGATGAAACGTGGGTCTACCGTTTCGATCTTGAAACTAAGAGACAAAGCATGTCTTGGAAACGACCATCCTCTCTATCCATTATGAAATTTCGAGTTGCAGGGGAGTTTTTCGAGAGTCGAGAAAAACAATTTTTTTTCACAAGGAATAAGGAAGTTAGAAACGCGTTATTCTAAATGCATTGCATTGGAAAATGTAGAAAAAAAAAAAATATTGTTTAAGTCTTTGCATTTTTTAATATTGATTCCAAGAATTTTTTGATTCACCTCGTAAGCGATCGTCGTGCGAATGGCCGTTCAAAGTTATTTGTAGATGGCGGCACCATAGCTCGATCCCTACGCGACGGCCGTTCATTCCATTTCATCTTTATTCATGAGTTTGGTTTTATTTCACTATTTCGTTATTTTCGGTGATTTTAATATTTTAAATCGTTATCTAATAAGTTCGACATGGAAAGTGTCAAAGTCAAATCATTTATTTCAAAATGTTTTACAATATTTTGTATAGGTTCAGACGCCAGCAGGTCAAGCTACCCGAAACTGTCAAATTTTCCTAATCAACCTTGAACCTTAACACTTTAGCGATAAAGGTACAAGTCCCAGTTGGGCTGCAGACTGCAACCGCAGGTGACACTGCGGCTAACGGCTGCGGTTGACCGCAGTGCTGCCTGCGGTCGCGGTTGCTTCTATCCCAAGCGCGGTGGCATGCCGCGACTGCACAATGCATAGAACCATGCCTCAGTCACTCCAGTCCTTCGTGCGAGACAGAATGTTGGAAAACGCTACCGATAGTTTACTAATGTGTCTTATGTTAGAAGAGGAAGATGATGACGACTTATTGTTAATATGTACATATATGCCTCGAACTCTGCGGTTCGCGACACCACGTGCGCTGCAGTCTGCGGTCGCTGCGCGCCGCGGCCGCAGGCTGCGCGCCGCGGCCGCAGGCTGCGCGCTGCGGCTGCAGGTCGCAGTGTTGCCGTGCTCGGAATAAATTTCATAGAGATTCATAGAAACCAGTGGTGTCGCTTGCAGTTTGCGGTCTGCAGCCCATCTCGGACTTGTACCTTAAAGTTGAAAATCTATTAAAGAAATTTGACAGATTGTAGTAGCTTGATGTGCAGCTAGCGTCTGTACATTAATTATTATGTATAATTTTAATTAGACTAGCTTTTTCCCACGGCTTCGCCCGCGTGGTCGTCGATAATTATTCAACGGGAACGTACGCCGGTATAAAAATAAATCCTATTTGTTAATCCAGGCTATAAATTAACTGTGGGACAAATTTTATTCAAATTCGTTCAGCTGTTTTTGTGTAATTGAGTAACAAACGTACAAACTACAACTACCTACTAATCACTCCGTCTATTGGTGAAAACCGAATGAAAATCCGTTCGGTAGTTTTTGAGTTTATCGCGTTCACACAGACAGACAGACGCGGCGGGGGACTTAGTTTTATAATATATGTAGTGAGTAGTATCAGTATGTAATGATAGTGATGTGGAGACGACGCATAATAACAACAACAATATGTAAAAATAAATAAAAATGAAGTAATGACAGATAAATAAATTATGTGATAGATAGGACGTAGGTACGATACGTGATGCTCACATATTTACAAACATTGTAAAACTAGATGATTTTCCCAAAATTTTAACAAGTAATAACTCAGTGTGTGAATAAAGTAACCTAATAGATATACATTAAATAAACATTATAATTGAAGTGTCTGTTTGTAATGTCAAAACAGCTTTTTACTAAATGCGTATAAAAGTATATACCCACGCCACTTTTTTATAAAAAAACAATGTTTACATTTTTTGATGATGCTGTCCGTCGGTTTGTTCCGGCCGGACCGATTTTGACTGGACTTTCACTAGCAGATAGTTGATGTCATAAAGACTATTACTTTTTTTGGGACTATTATTTTAGAAAAAGAATTAGGGCTCTGCACATAAAAACCATGAAATCCAATTTGTTTTGCAACAATGCACGCGAATGAAGTTGCGGGCACAGCTAGTACCTACATAATATTATATAGATTCAATATGATGCCACGTTCGCTATTTCTAACATTAGGTTAAAAAAAAAGAAATGCATTCAAGTTAAGTACACCTACTTTAAATTGAATGCATTTGTTTTTATTTTCGTTCTACCTAACTGCCCATTTTTTATTTATTTTTGGGCTTGTGAAGTTGCTACACGTCGTAAATAACGTCCCCACTAGTTCCCAGCTACTTCAGATGAGGGCCTTCCATTCCATAGAATGCTTCATCGAAAAATCATGAGGGCTAGGCTAGCCAATCAGTGAACAAAGAACATACCTCCATAACAGACGAATTGGTGATCGGGAATCTATTGTTATATATAAAGCAGAGAGGAGGACACCTACCGATATTATCTTCCTTGGAAAACACGCAAATCTTCAAAATAATCATTATTTTTTCAGTATTAAATCACAATGGCAACCACAAAGTTCGGCGGACCTTCTCCTTACAAACTGCCTCAAACCTATCCGAAGGAGGACTACTTCCACACAGAGTAAGTTTAATACGCTAAGATGCCTGAAAATCCTTATTTTTAAGTCGCAACTTTTCGTTTGAGGCTAGTCCAAAACCGTCTTCCTAGGCTGCCTGCCTATTTGCGTAGATTATTGCAGAGTTGGGAAAACATTACCTACATATACAATTCCACTAAATTCACGTTATTCAAGCTTCACTGGATGGACACTGCACTGATCACCGCGCCTCCGCTTAATTGCATTCGCATTGTTTAAACTCGCCAGGAGCGCTATATCTAAGTAAGGATCCCGAGCGAAATTGTATATACCCACTGACTACATTTTTTTGTTCTACAGTTACGTAAACAACGTTACCACTAATCATGCTGTTAAGCCGCCGAAGAAGCCAGTAGTAGCTGCTATCTTCGGGCTCGGCCGCGCCGGCTCTATCCACTTGACCAGCATTATCAACAACCCTCGCATCACCCTCAAGTACGTCGTTGATGACCGCACGGAGAGGTTTGCCGGCCTGAAGAAATACTGGAACTTCAGCGATGATGTTGCTCTGCTGTCTTCTAAGGAAGCACAGCGCGTCTATAACGATAAAGAGTGAGTACTAAGGGCAAAATTAAATATAGAAAAATGGTGTTAGTTATTTAAAACTTAATAATAACAGTCAGGCAGTGAGTTTTGGGTGTGTAACGTTTGATATAAATAATAACAAAAGTTCTAATGATCGTAAGACCGAATTTCATTTAATATATTTTTTTTAAATATAACGACCAAATAATATAATGAATTATTGATATAATTTCATTTTACCTAATTTCATATGGTATAATGAACAGTTTATATAATGCACATTTGAAATAATATTCAATTAATATAATATTTAGTTGCTATAATATTCAAAATCTATAAGTTACGTTTAATATAATTTGGAAATGTCTACTTTTATTTTTGCAAAAACAGATTATTGAAATTCTACGATACGGCGACAACACAATTATACACCGGCTTGTAGTTAATAGGTTGAATCTGTTCCAAAACTGAATAGGGGCACCCCGACTTTACGTAGTCTTTTGGCTCCTACCCTAGAGTTTATATAAAAACCGGAGGCGCGGAGGGAGAGCAACCCCCGCCCGCTGTAACAAAGCATGGGTGCCTATCCTTTGTTATGTAAGGGCGAAGTGGTTGCACTTCCCGCAGCGCCGGAGACGATGCAGAAGCAACTTTAATGTTTTGAGGTTAGGTTACAATATAATTTGCTTTTCTCAAGAACGATGCGTTACCTTAGAAAATTAGTTAATAGGAAGTTAGGTCAAACGAACATTATATAAAAAAAGCATTATACAATTTGAAAATTATATGACATGAACGTTATAGTAAATGAAATTAGAGAAAAAGAAAATTATATCAAATATACCATTAGATCATATGACATAAGGTTAAATGTTTTTATAGCATATGAAAATTATATCATATGAAAGTTATGTCAAATGAAATTAGACTATCTGTTATTATACCAAACATTACACACCCGTGAGTTTAAGATACATAATATACGATAGCTGAGAATGAAAACACATTCTCGATTACAGAGTCAACGTTGTGTTCATCGGCTCCCCGACCTGGACTCACCACGACATCGTCGTCAACTCTATTGCCAACAACAAAGATGTGTTCTGTGAGAAACCCATCGCAGAAAACATTGAGGAGACGAGGAAATGCTACGAGGCAGCTAAGGCTAAGGGGCGCGTTCTCTTCTCTGCATTCAACCGCCGCTTCGACCCCTCCTACAGAGCTTTGAAAAATAGGGTGAGGAACGGGGAGGTTGGACACGTGCAGATCCTTAAAGTCACCGCCAGGGACTCTCCGTTGCCTTCCATCGACTACCTGAAAACTTCTGGTGAGACATTTTGTAAAAAATATGGAAATTAAATAAATGTATCAAACGAATAGAGCACAGAACATATATACCAGAGTAAGGTAGGTAGGTATGCATAAAAAGAATCACTCGAGAGGAATATTTTTAATTTGAATGTAGGTAGTTTTTTCAACGTCATAATATAATCATGATGTTTTATTTACTCAACAAAGTCTAAGATAAGGTTAATTTCATAGGGTACTGGCCCCATGACTATGAATGATAATATTTAATTAAGAAAACCATAACAATAACAATGTTATTATTTTGTTATGATAACCTTGTATTTTGGAAAGATGTTTATTTTGTTGCTATAAAAGATAACACCTACATTTTATCAATAAATTCTACTAATATTATAAAGGAAGGATGGATGTTTGTTACTCTTTCACGCAAAAATTACTGAACGGATTTTGATGAAAATTTACAGTACTTAATATAGCTTATACATCAGAATAACATAAAGGATACTTTTTATCCCGATATTTTCATGGGATCGACACTTATGTGGGTGGAACTGCGGGACGCTGCTAGTATTTAATAATTTATTACATTTCAGTTTTATATAAGAGTGTTTATCCGTGCACACAACTGCGCTTGCTCGCTACAAACAATCTCATGATACGTGGAATTACGAAAACTTTTATGAACTATATAAATGATAAAGAACCTAGTTAGATGGTTTCTGAAAAAGCTCATTCAGCAAGCAAGTTTCTAGTGGCAAATTGACTTGTATTCTTTTCAGGTGGTGTCTTCCACGATTGCCTGGTGCACGACTTCGATATGGCCTGCTGGGTGTTGGGGGAGCTGCCCTGCCGAGTCCAGGCCTCCGCTACCGCTCTCATCCCCGAAGTCAAGGCTATTGATGACTTCGACACCATCGCCTTCCTTCTCACTTTCCCGTCTGGAACCGTCGTGCTTGGAGACAACAGCCGCTACTCTGCCTACGGATACGACCAGCGATTGGAAGTTTTTGGAAACAAAGGTACAATAACCCTGACATATCTATATCTATACAAATTGTAAATAAAAGTCGCTTTTCGTGTCTGTCTGTCTGACCGCGTTGTTCTACGATGCGGTTTTCACCATTATTTAGAGAATTTATTTCGGAAGGTTAATGTGTATAATACTTACTTACGATCATAGAAGAAGCGGCGTTTCGCTGCTGTGAGCATAAGGTTTTGTTCTTGTTATATTTTTCATATTCCTTAGATATGCTTATAATAGGAGATAACTTTCAGGTTCTCGCTCACCAGCCCGAATCCTCATTAAGCTATACCACTTTAGTACCTATATTTTTTTTAAATTTCTCTAGGGATGATTAAGGTCGAAAACGAGAGACCTTGCCATTCGACCGAGGTGATCATTGGCCATGAAGGCGTCAGACAAAGCCCCATCTACTACTCCTTCCCCTCCCGTTTCAAGCAAGGCTACCAAAATGAATTGGAGCACTTCTTGGACGTCGTCACCCGTAAGTACCTAAAACATATTTTTTTGTGGAGCAGTACCTACGATGTTACTGACAGTAAAAGTTAAATGCGCCTGCTTCGTGAAACATTGATAAAAAAATATCTAATTATAAGGAACAATTTATTTACCTAAAATAACTCCAGTTTTAATTGGCTCATCATACGCGAGGCAAACTGTAGAGTGCAGTCAGTTACATCTTGGTATTTTTGATGGATAATTTATTTTTTATTTCATCAGGTGGAGTCCAAATGGAAGTGACCGACTACCAGACCCTGGCCGTTAGTAAGATTGCGACGGCAGCTGAAGAGAGCGCGCGCACTGGCAAAACTGTGGAAATTGACTGGAGTAAAGACAAAATTCCCACCAACTACTCATAAGCACTAAGAATTAAGAAGAATAAGTCTAGCAACAAGTTGCAGTGATTGTATGACAAGTCATTAGACTTCGTTGTGAATATTTTTTTGTTACACATACTTTAAAAAAAAAAAAAATGCAAGAATAGAACTTATAAAAATCACAACTCATTATATTATTTTTAAATACAACTTATGTCTTCGCTTTGTATTTCGATTTTTTTTCCTAATTGCAGAAACCATATTTTAATTTAAAAGATGGATTTATGACTGTTAGAAGAAATTTTGTGAACAATCGTTTTTACTCAAAATCGCCAACTAATTCGATTGATTAGGGAATTGATACCATCCGTACACATCTAAGGACTAACAAACAATTATGCATATTGTGAGCCCGGGGTGGTGGTGCTTGAAGCAGAAGCACCGTGCTTCCTTCCTTTTATAACAATAATTATCAACATTGTTAATCGGTAGGACCTTTTTAGTATTCTACTATAAAATCAGTATAACTTAATTAATTTATTTCCCTTCGTTACCTACGGACATAGTAAAGTTTACTGGATGGCGAATGCTGGACACACCACAAATAATTTTTTTAGGGGGCACCCATGAAGTTTTATCTATAACTTCATGGGGGCACCCCATTTTGACGTAGTCAAATTAGTAGCCAGTTTAAATATGTTACATGGCTTTTCTCTAAATTTTTGGATGGACCATTAAAGGCCATTGAGTCGGTTCAGAGAATGTAGAAAAATTACAGTGGCAACACTGGCAAATTTGACACCGACATTGACATAATGACGTATTAATTAATTCCGCGGTAGTTGTCCGCATTGGTGTGCTTGAGTTCTATGGCCGTTGGATATATTATTTCTCTCCTAAATAACTAACAAGGTAAGAACCAATTGTAACTCCTCTTATTAAATTAACAAACAATGATTCTTGATTAACTTTTTCAAAGTTATAGGGCTGGATAAGATGCGGTAATTGCAACTAAAAAGTTAAACAAAGACGCCCCTACCGCAAAACTTAGTTTACGTGACTTGGGCGAAGGAATTTACGTCGTCTTTCCTAATTTCTAAAAGTAATTGATTGTTTAAAACTAATAAAAAAGAAACTGTTACATATTGCAGGTTATGATACTGTTTTTGTTCAAGTTTTTATGTACCTATCGAACATGTCACAACAAGAATACAAGTTTATTATGTTTTTTTCTTGTTATTTTTCAGACAGCAAGATGGCTAATCAATGGGGACAAAAAGCAGAGGAGTTGGAGGTATCAAATAAAGTAGCTGGATTAGGTTTAAATAAAAAACCTATTACCCAGTCTACAGAGTCTGATGAATCTCCTGATGCAGCAAACCCAGCTGACACCTCTCTTTTAATGAAAATTATAAGGCAAGGCTTAGTTGAGTCTAAATTGGACATTGAAATTCAGAGAAAAGATCCTAACTCTCCACTGTATTCTGTGAAGACATTTGAAGCTTTACACTTGAAGCCCAATCTTCTAAAAGGAGTATACGCAATGGGCTTTAATGCTCCTTCCAAAATTCAAGAGACTGCTTTACCAACCCTCTTAGCTGATCCTCCACAAAATATGATTGCTCAATCTCAATCAGGCACTGGTAAGACAGCAGCTTTTGTTTTGGCCATGTTGAGCAGAGTAGATTCCAGTAAAAATTATCCACAAGTGCTATGTTTGAGCCCTACCTATGAACTTGCTATACAGACAGGAGAAGTTGCTGCAAAAATGGCCAAGTTCTGTCCTGAGATCAAGCTGAAGTATGCTGTTAGAGGTGAAGAGGTGCCTAGAGGAACTAAGATATCTGACCACATTATTATTGGAACACCTGGCAAAATGCTTGATTGGGGTGTGAAATTTGGCATGTTTGACATGACTAAAATCAGAGTATTTGTACTAGATGAGGCTGATGTCATGATTGACAGACAAGGTCATCAAGATCAGTGCATTCGCATACACAAATGCTTACCTTCAACTTGTCAGATGATGTTCTTTTCTGCTACCTATGATGCTGCTGTGATGGAATTTGCTGAAATTATTGTCCCTAATCCTATAATAATAAGACTGCTACGTGAGGAGGAATCCTTGGATAATATTAAGCAATATTATGTTAAATGCAAGAATCCAGAAGAGAAGTATAGAGCCATTTGTAACATTTATGGTGTAATAACAATTGGTCAAGCAATTATTTTTTGTCACACAAGAAAAACTGCCAGCTGGTTATCTGAAAAAATGTCCAAAGATGGACATTCTGTTGCTGTATTATCTGGTGAGCTGACTGTTGAACAAAGAATAGCAGTACTTGACCGTTTTAGAGCTGGTTTAGAAAAGGTACTGATCACCACAAATGTGCTGTCCCGAGGAATAGACGTTGAACAAGTGACACTTGTTGTTAACTTTGATATGCCAATGGACATGGAGAAGAAAGCTGATTGTGAAACTTACTTGCATAGAATTGGGCGTACTGGGCGTTTTGGTAAAGCAGGTATAGCCATTAATTTAATTGACTCTTCACAAACCATGAATATTTGTAAAGAAATAGAAGGTCATTTTGGTAAAAAGATTCAATTACTTGATATTGAAGATGCAGAAGAAATTGAAAAAATTGGTGCATAAGCATTTGTTATCACATAATTATTATAGTTGCTTGAAACTTAAGTTTAAGTCCCACATTGTTACGGTTACATATATTTGTTATTTTAATAAACAACTAATTTTGTATTAAATATTGGTATTACTTTTTATATCATCTTGTCCTGTTTCCATGAAATAAATAAAAAACTAACTACATGACTTATAAACTTTTTATTGCCTACAAGTCTTTTATGCAACTTATTCATAAACCACACACCACAATTGTTTTACTTTGGACACCATACAGTTATTAAACAATATAACAAATAAAGGAACTGGTTAATGCATTGAAGGACACTGAATGAGACAATGAAGTTTTATTATCACCATGTCCAGGGGCATTTATGGTCTCGCAACGTTTTAAGGAAAACAACAATTTCAATAAGCATTTACCTACTTCATGCAGAATAAAAACCAGATTGAATGAATTCATAATACAGAGAAGTTAACTAGTGCATACACTACATACACAAAGACTACAGCCTAAACATAGGTAATACGCCTAGTAATAGGTAATACGGGCTGGTGTTCGCAACTCCATGTCAATGCGCATATTTTGCATACCACTAATAAAGAATGTTATCTAGCTGAGAGATACTAACGTATTTTTTCCCGCTGGAGTAATTTGGTACAGGGATTTCAGCATCTGTTTTTGGTCATAGAGTAACTATAACAGTCATGATGTATTCCCAGATAAATTCACAGACAAAGTAACCTTACTTTTATATTTTATAAGATAGTATTAGAATAATTTACTAGTTTTACATAGACTATTTGGTAATAGCACTATAGTATAGTTTCACACTTTCATTTATCGGCCACCTTGGGCAGCTGGTTCTGGGTTGCTTGCTCCAGATATCATGACGAATATTGCAATAGGTACAATGTACATCCACTGAAAAACAAAAAAAAGGACAACATTAATACCTACATACATAAATGGTTCATACATAGTAATAGGTAATATGGGCTGGTGTCTACAACTCCACATCAAAGTGCCTATTTTGCATATGTAGTTTAACATCACATAGTACTATAATAAAATTATACACCAGTATTATAAACCAATAATTTCATTATTACTGGTTGTGACTTACATATTTAGCTAAGAATGATTTGTTGTCCTTCACATCTCCCTTTTCTCTTGCTTCTCTCTCACGTTCCAGTTTTTGGATGTAAGTTGCTGTGTCAGGTCTGTAAAAAAAAAGAAACATGTCATGTTAACAAGAAACAATACTAAAAATTTCAACAATATTTATACATCCAGTACATTGGTTGGTACTTACACTGGAGCTTGCTCAACATAACGAAGATAGAAGTTCGAGTTGATCTTATTACTGCTGCTTTTGTTAAGCGATGCCTGTGAAGAATTAGTAACTTGGAAGCTGACTGCAATCACTGCCCCATTGGGCAACACCCATGCGTTGATCACGTCTGACAGACCATTGGCAAGGAAGGCTTTGGCTTTGACTGATGAATAGAATTCTGTTCCTTTGCTATTGTCAGCAGATGTTACTTGTGTCTTTATGGTGTAGAAACTATCAATGTCAGCAAGACTCTGAAAGGTTTTTATTACATTTTACTATTTCCTGTTTATGATGAAGACCAGTCAACAAATTGAAAGAAAATAAAATAAATATATTTGTCCCAGGTTTATGATTAATACATACCGTTAATTGATCTATATGTTGTTGATTAAACTGTATTTGATCAATAACTGCAGCTCCTGCGCGAATGCTCTTCAAAGCTATGTTGCCCCTAGAGCAATACTTTTCAGGACCACAATTTAGTGAGTGTTCTATTTTAATATTAAGCCAACCATCATAATCAATGCAAGCCTGTGATAGAAACAAGAAATATACATTAAAATTAGTATCGTAAAGTTATCAGTATGAATGAAATGAAGTAAAAAACTAACCGCATAATGAAATAGTCCAATTATTGATATAACTGCGAACGAATTGAAATACATTTTTTCAGCTGCTTACTGTACTTTAGTTATTCGATTTCCAACAAGATTGTTTAGTTCTGTTTCTTCAGTGATATTTAGTTTCGTTCGGTAGCCTATTTGACAATGTTGGAATGAATTGACATTGACACTTTCTGACAATTTCAATCATTGTTTAATAATTTATAGGTTAGTTTATGGTCATAGTGGATCCCATTATGTCGATTATTTAATCGTTGAATATCATTTGACCTTTTTCTTCCCAACTATACCATTTTTTCTTAGCCGATTTATTTATAACCTTTTTTATTTTGATATTATATGTATATAAAAAAAAGGGGAAAAAATCTTAGGGCATCAAAAATTCATCCACGTCGCTGTCAACAGGAAAAGGCTGACAACATTGCCACGTTGTATGGCGATGCTGATTCTTTGACCAAGCGGCCAGGCGCAGACAAGTAGCGACCCGGAAGATGGTGTCAACTTGAAGCCAAAGGCCCGACTCCCACTCACAGCCAGAAGGCGGGCACGCTTAGCAGTATTGGTGGACGTATTGATAAGATTATTAAGTTGCAACATGCAGAACGGCCCATCCGCCCGTCTCTGGGAAAATGGGTTTACGGGTCAATCTGTATCTGAGCAAGCCGCTTTCCAGGAGTTTAATGCGTCTGCAAAGCACGGCACTTAAAGAGTCAACCAGACAAAGGGCTAAAATTTTCCCGGACAACTTTTCACCGAATATTAACCATTTTTTTTTCCAAAATCTGTTTGCAATATGCATTGAAATATCGTAAAAAAAAAATGCTTAGTTAGTCTTGAAAACATTTTTGAAGTCGATTTCGATTTCGATGGTCTTAGGTTCGACAGTAAAAACTCCAGCAGTATTCGAGTAACTACAGAAGTAGATAGACAAGGTGAAACACAACTATCTTGAGAAATAATTTAAAGCTGATAAGATAAAATTGTCAAGTAAATAATTTAATGTCTTTGGATATAAATTAAAAATTTAAAAAACCCTCGACAACGTAAAACCCTGTATAAAGAAAAAAATAACCTTGTAAATATTGTCCTGTCGGGGGACCGCTACTACTTTAACAGAACGTTTGGCTAATAATGAGAGCGGTCCCCCGACGGAACAACATTTAATCAAAAAATTTCATACGTACTTACGTAGGGTCATAATTCCAAGGTTATTTTTTCTTTTTATAGGGTTTTACGTTGTCGGGGGTTTTTTTAATTTTAAATTTAACCTTTTATTTCATGCTCTTTGTAGGGACTCCTTGTTATTTCATTTCTTTTATTTTCTTGCGTTTTAAGATTCAGGTAATTTGGTATTTAATCAGGTTTTTTGTAATTCGCCATTTTGTGGTAGTGGCCATCTTGGATTTGAAATTTGTTATAGTGTATAGTATTCTACTAGTCAAGCCCTTTCATTTGATACCCATATAGTGTAGGAGTTGTGAAAAAAAAAATGTAATTCACCATTTCGTGGTGGCGGCCATCTTGGATTTGAAATTTATCATAGTGTATAGTATTCTACGAGTCAAGCCCTTTCATTTGATACCCATATTGAGGGAGTTGTGAAAAAATATGTAATCCGCCATTTTGTGGCGGCGGCCATCTTGGACCGATTTTCATCAAACATAGCTAAGAACACTCCCGACAAATTAACCTTTCAAACAAACAAAAAACAAAATTAAAATCGGTTCATCCGTTCGGGAGCTACGATGCCACAGCCAGACATACACACACACACACAGAGACACGTCACTCTTATAACACCCCGTCGTTTTTGGGTCGGGGGTTAAAAATAGTTGTCATCAATTGCTTATAATCAATTTTGTTGCGTTACATATCTATTTGAATGCAGATCAATCCTATACAATAAGAGATTAAGACTGAAATCAAGCAACGAGATGCTTTCCCAGCCAATTTATTCGTGAGAAGCTTGTTTTCAGCTTAATCTTTTTCAACTACGTTGGTGAACAGACAATTTTTGTTTGGAACAAGAAGTACCTATCTCTGCTTTGTTGTTCATAAAACAAAGCAGAAAACATTAATAAGGTTAACAGTGAAAACCGCTTCAAATATTCTGAAAAAAATGATGGGAGAAGAACAAATATTTTTTTTGTTGATAATTATAATTATATTATATTGATAATAATATCAATGGAATTAGTATGTACTTTATAGTACAATTTAGTGAAGTTTCAATATACTGGGAATTGTAAATCCACCTCTAATAATGTGATACCTACTCAGGCCCGGATTTCAAGACCCAGGGCCATTTTTGAACTCATCCCAAAGTCATTTTTTAAATGCCAATGCCAATGTAGCAAATAACATGCACCACTAGTAAAGAAAATAAAAAAAATAATCAAAGAAAAAAGAGAAACTATGATGCAGAAGCGAGCAAAGCGAGCTCGAAAAATTATAGCATCCTCCGTCAGGTAGGCAAACTGACGGGCTGGGTGAGTGTGGCCCCTAGGTTGGCTGGGCCTCTAGGCCGGGGCCTTGGAAGCCTAGGCAGAAATCCGGGGTTGTACGTACTCACTTACTTAGGTATTGATACAGTTATGATTGATTTCTCTGATTTGTATGTTTATGCAAAAGAGGTAGGTAAGCAGAATATTTTCATAATTTCACGAAAACCTCAGCGCTTTCTAAAACAGTATAAATGCATTGGAATATTGCGATTCGTGTACAAGAAATCGTGACGTCACAAGCAATAGTGGCGTGCACCGCCTAACTAAACAGCTGAAAGGCTCGTGGGATAAAAGAGTTGGTCTTATTAGCGCGGGCGTACCTACCAATCTAAGTTGTTAATTCCCTACAGCGTGGCACGCACCTACGGGATTACAATAGCTTGTTGGTTTGCAATAAAATCGTGTAATTGTCGAGTTCTGTGTTAATAGCAGTTTGTTTTTTTTTTTTAGATCTTTTTAGTAATTGACCTGACAAGTTCAGTTCAGCTTCAAATATCTTGATATCGGACATGTGGTCTATGGGTCCAACCTTATGGTGTCGGTGTCTGATTTTGCTAGACAGCATGGTCTTGTTGGTCTAGCCTAGCCGGAATCCTGTTTGGAGAAATTTGTAGTTTAGAGAATTTTATAGTTTGAATTCTGTAAGACCTGAATATCCCTTACATTTAGTTCTTATAGAATTTCATTATGGAGATTACCTATTTAGCATATCAGAACTAATATTTACCAGCATAGTGATTTTTAGTAAACTCAAACTCAAGCTTTAACAAAGCTTTAGCAAACTCGAACCGAAATGAGCTTTAACTGAAATGTAGTTCTTGAAAAAATATACAACAAAAAATCAAAGGAATTCAACCAATATATAATATTATGTATATCCAACCTATACCTACGTCACTGCAAAAGATCAACGCGATACTTATGAAACAATTCTTTGCTAAGAATTCGGGTCCAGATAAAAGATTTTTTACGTGCTCTCGAACGGGATGAAATTAAACATGAATACTTGCTTTTACCTCTGACGTGGAACATTCCACCCCAATACATTCACTTTGAACACAAGGGAAACTCCAAGGGGGTAATCGGGTTTAGTAACATATATCTCCTTTAACCCCCGCCGCAATGAGATAAATGACTAAAATCATCTTGGCTTTATTGAAATACCTTGGTTCGGCGGGCTGGTAAAAATATTTTAAAGAATTCTATGATCGGAAGCATCGATTGGCAGTGAAGGGCTAAGGGTTATTGAGGGCATAAAGTATCGGGGAGGCAATTGTCGTTTCTACGTTTTTTGTTTCCGTTGTAGGTGTACCTACCTACGAAACTTATTTTACGTTTTATCATACCTATTAATTATGTATGCTATAAACATTATTATCTAAGTAAACCATATATTATCAAAGTCAAATCGTTTATTTGACACACACATTTACAAGAAAAAGAAGAATTTAATCTAGTTGTCCCTTCCAATATGTAGTTTCGTATGGAGAAGAAACTTCTTAAAAAAATATTTTTTCTAAATTTTGTTTACATTCATTAGATTTAGAAGAGGCCGAGGTCGTCTCCACTGTATTCCACTTTCCTATCTCTCTGTTACCTTAATTCTCCCTGGTCAGTGTGAGTGTTGAACGAGTCCAATTGTGGCGGAGACGCCTTTCTTCAGGAATCCACTGCGTGATGACCATGGCCCATCTGCACTGTGACTTGTATAGTCTTGAGTTAAGGTCTTGAATATTAAATAATTATTGGCATTTTATTTAATTCAGAAAAGAATAAAGACGTGAGTGCATTTAACACGAACAAAAATTTTATTTTTAGTATGAAGAATTTCAAACGTATAATTTTTAAGTTGCGGCAAAAAGCCGTCGTTGTTCTACAAAATAATACAGACGCTGTTAGCTTTCAGCACATTCACATACATTCCGAGTGCACTTTAATACTATTTTGCAGATAGGTCACCTAACTGGCTCGACTCAAGCAAAAAGTGCTCAGGTCGCTGTGTCGTATCGTACGTTGCACCGGCGAGGGCGAGCGGTGAGACACCCACTTCTAACGTAATTTAGTACTAGTTGAAGTGGATAAGCGCGAGTAGAATTATTTATCCGATGGGAACTCTTGGTGTGACACAAGAGAGCGCGGGGTGCGCGCACGGCGGTAGCGGGAGCGATTTACATACAATAAATACGCAGCGGCACGCGTAGCAACTTCGTAGCGACCCATGTAGCGTCACACGTAGCGACTTCGTAGCGACCCATGTAGCGTCACACGTAGCGACTTCGTAGCGACCCATGTAACGTCACACGTAGCGACTTCGTAGCGACCCATGTAACGTCACACGTAGCGACTTCGTAGTGACCCATGTAACGTCACACGTAGCGACTTCGTAGCGACCCATGTAACGTCACACGTAGCGACTTCGTAGTGACCCATGTAATGTCACACGTAGCGACTTCGTAGCGACCCATGTAGCGTCACACGTAGCGATTTCTTAGCGACCCATGTAACGTCACACATAGCGACTTCGTAGCGACCCATGTAACGTCACACGTAGCGACTTCGTAGTGACCCATGTAACGTCACACGTAGCGACTTCGTAGCGACCCATGTAACGTCACACGTAGCGACTTCGTAGTGACCCATGTAATGTCACACGTAGCGACTTCGTAGCGACCCATGTAGCGTCACACGTAGCGACTTCTTAGCGACCCATGTAACGTCACACGTAGCGACTTCGTAGCGACCCATGTAACGTCACACGTAGCGACTTCGTAGTGCCCCATGTAGCGTCACACGTAGTGACTTCTTAGCGACCCATGTAACGTCACACGTAGCGACTTCGTAGTGACCCATGTAATGTCACACGTAGCGACTTCGTAGCGACCCATGTAACGTCACACGTAGCGACTTCGTAGCGCCATCGTAGCGTCACGCGTAGCGCATTGCCATTTCTGACCTTATTTTTTATTTATTTATGTTTAGTTTTAATTCTTAGTTACTGTACTACCATTTTAAAAACACGTTGTCTACCTTTGTTTAACTCTTTGGCTATAAGTTAAATAAAGTCAATAAATGAGGCCAAGTCCTACGTTCTTTATTTGCCATAATATCAGCTCTGAATGAAACTAAGTTTGAGAACTGAAACAGTTATATTTAACTCTTCGAAGTGGCAGTAATTGAAAAATGCAGTTAGTGCTTTCGCTTTAATTTCTAATGCATGGGCGGAAACCTTCTTTAGCTCTAACTTATTACTGTGACGTAAGTGCCGAGTATCTAAACTGTGGACAAACTATTTAACTGGGAGTAATTATTTAATGTGAGAAATGGGATTTGGGTAATTTTCTGGCTCTTTTCGAATTTACGGAGTGCTATTGTAATAGTTGAAGCCGTCGTGTCGTGCTTTGTTTTTTTTATGATGCAGCCCGTTACACTGTTGTAGCACCTAAAATATGTAGTTAAATATTAATTAATAAAAATGATTCTTGCCTTTTGTAAAGATAATTTTAGCATTTTTTTTTATTTAATCCATATTGTTAGAGAGTTTTACTTTAATATGTATACTATAGCATCTGCCAAGCTGAGGGTCCCGTGGCTAAATAATAACAGCCGCGCAGGTCGATCGATCAGGTTAAGCTACGCTTGCCGCGGTTGGTCTGTGAATGGGTGACCAAACTAAATACCGTGACCCCTCCGTGCTTCGGAAAGCACGTTAAGCCGTTGGTTCCGGCTGTCATTCGTAGATCTTTGACAGTCGTTACGGGTAGTCAGAAGCCCGAAAGTCTGACAACCAGTCTTACCAAGGGGTATCGTATTATCGGGTTGTGGAGGTCAGATAGGCAGTCGCTCCATGTAAAATACTGGTATTCAGCTGAATCAGGTTAGACTGGAAGCCGACCCCAACATAGTTGGGAAAAGGCTAGGCAGATGATGAACATCTGCCAAGCTGCAAAGCACTATTTCGGATCTCGTGGATTTTACGTTTGATTTTACACTCGATACGCTTCCGTACGAGTACCGTACCTAACATCAATCAATATTATCGTAGGGAAAATTTTGTCAGTTTAAATCAAATAGACGACCGCTATTCTTTCGACAGCTGTCTGCTGTCGGGGGCAAGGCAAATCAGGTTATCGAAATGTGTAATTTTCGATACGATAGTTAGTCGAATGGTTGTGAATAGGTATGCTGGAGGCCCTACTTACCTACTCCTAATCTAAGTAATCATAGATAGGACCACATAGTTTCAAGATGCTATGTTGAATTTGTGCAATGCGCAAAAGATCTGAGTATGAATAAGACCTAACATTACTCCGTTGACTCTAACAAATGGCTCTGGGTGATACACCAGCTGATGCCTGATATCTTTCCTTTATGATTTTCTTTTAACCTGCCAAGGTCAAATCTTATCTCCCTTAACCGCCAAAGTAGGTGTTATAATAAATAAGGAAGTGTTTTTAATTAATTTAGACACAGTGACTCTCCGGTCCCAAGTGATTGCGAACAAATCTTGCTTCTATTATTGGGAACTATAATTTATTCTATTCACGGCGCTTTCATTAATTTCTTTACATAAGAATATATTTATGTTAGTAGATGACCCTATTTTTATTAGATAGGTACAAGCTTCTGCTTGCGTGGATGTCGGAAATTCATGGTTTTTTTTACGCGGATTCCTAATCGTTTTCTAATAAAAGTAGCCTTAGTAACATAAAAGTAACCTTGAAACATCGGCTGTCTGTGAGTCCAGTGAAAGTCCGATTAGGACATTAGCCGGAAAAAACAGATAGACAGACAAGAATTTTAATAGCTAATTGCTTTTTGTTATAAGTACCGTAGTTATATACTTTCATATGCATTTAATATAAAGCTGTTAATTTGACATTACAAACAGACACTTATATATAGGTATAGATGTAGGTACTGCTTATAACGGACCTCACACGCAGCAAGAGAGCCTTTGATTTGCCAGAACATTAACACTCGTTCATTAAGTGGCACACATAGGTCTTCCCGTCATTTTTTTAATATTGCAGGAGACAAAGTAATCAAGCGAACATTAATGAGAGTCATTAAAACGTTTAATTCAGGATTATGAATAAACAAGTTGTGTGCGTGGCCAGTGCTGTGCCGATGATATAAATATTGCGTGCGAGGAAGCGGAAAATTAAACAACGCGTTGGTGACGTAATGTGACGCCATGCTTATTACACAATGTCGTATCTGTCTAATAGTGGGAGGGGGCGCTAGTTACATAAAGACGAAATGTTATTTTAAGGTTTTAAGTTTTGTTATGTGTGTATATTATTATTGTAACTTACAATTTATCTCAATTTTTTTTAGAACATGATGTACCTTTATGTTCCGTATATGCTAATATAATAAGTACCTATTAGTAGTATAGTAGTATTCATGTTAAATTAATTTGCATGCCCTAAACAGGCAAAATATGGACTGTACTTTAAACCACCAAATTTTACAACTGGTAACACCTATATTTTCTGCAAATAAATGATTATTATTGTTATTCCTGTCAGTCTCAGGCATGTTCTCAAACTCAAATTCAAACTCAAAGTATTTATTTCAATTAAACCAATTACAGGCACTTTTGAATTGTCAAGGGGTCGATCAGTCAAAAAAATGAAGCTAGTTGCCCATTCCAAAGCGTAGGTACCTCCCTATGTTGAAGAATGGGCAAGAAACTCCATGGACACTCTTTTAAATCAAAATAATATGGTTACAAAGTATTGGTTACATCATTCATGTTAGAAATTATGCATGTGAGAACGATGCAGAACGTTAAAAGCGTCCGTAATGAAAGCTTTAAAAAATAAAAATAAAAACAAGTCAAATATTAAATTAAATTAAAATAAGCCATGGCAGCAAAGAGATGACCAGTCCCTACTGACGGCGCCCGTTCACGAACATGACGCATGGATTAGCACCATTCAGCTCAACCATTTTGAAGGGAGCTAAATGATCCAACACATGCGCCACCATCAGCGAGACATTTGAGTGAGCATGACATACTCTCAGCCGCCAAGGCACATTCAAGTCAATGAAAGACGTACCCAGTAAATGGTAGCTTTATAGTATGTACATAGTACTCACACATGTGCTATACAATTATACAATACCAGGAGATTGAATTTATATAATGCAAAATAAAGTTTTTAAAATCTTCAGCAGCTCCAACAGTATTTTCAATTGCTAATCAATTTATTTATGCGTCCTTATGGAGCAGGACCAGCGTTTAGTCAAGCATTTGAAACATGACATTCTAATTTATAAGCGTACCTCTTGTTATAATTTTGGCTAAGTGTCGCAACATAGGCTAGGCTCTCCTTAAAGTTATTCCAAATTAACTACTTAACTAACTTCGGTAAGTACGAGAAGATGCCTATCAAAGCACTAGACAGAACAATTAAAGGAGGCATTACGAGCTTGCTAACTTTACGAATCGTACGGCGTTCCAGCGAAGCAAATAAAACGTTTAGTTGTCACTTGTTTCGCGAGGAAATCGTTAAACCAGTGCACTGAACACTCCATCAAAGTTTTTATGACATAGTGTAGATCTCGAGGAGGTAATTATTTTGAACATTGGTTATCTGCTGACAGCATCGGCGTGTTGACGTGAACGCAGCACGGTATCAGAGCTGTCCAGTCAATAACGTGCTGCAACCTATGCCCCGGCCAGTAATTGAACATGTTCGGCTTAATGAAGTTTTCTCTATAAGATGGTACATCATAGCCCATATTTTGATGCTTACATGTATGATCTGTAGGTGTTTATATCACGGTGTTAAAACATAGGAAACTATCAAAAGTGCTTCCATATTCCATATTCCCTTTCGTTTAAAAAACCTCGTGTGATTTTTCTTAATTCGATTTTCTTCTATGAGAATGTCTTCACTCAGTCTAAGTAAAATAAAATCAATAACGAATAAAACGAAAATAAAGCGGAGACCCTCTCAAAACTATTGATTCATCGGTGTCTAGTCTAGATACCCACTTACCTACGTGTACGTTGTGAGAAAACTTGAAAACGTGATTGCTGGTATTGTGACATCTCAAAAGCACTTTGATGAGAACTTTTACGGGGAACTTGCGCTGCCATGTTCGACGAATTCTGAGTAATTTTATTAAATTCGTAACTGCCTGGAGTGTTTACCTTCTTAAATTCTTTTACAAAAACTTTTTGTAAGGCTATAGGTATAATGTCCGCGAAAGGGTAAAGAAACTTCATTAACCGCATGATTTGACAAGAACAACGTGATCAGGCAGTATTCATCAAAAACAAATTAAGTTGCCGTGCTCTGCCCGCCCTCAGGAATTTACAGGACAATTTAGGATTTATACGAGTGTAATATCATGAAAATTTGTTTAAGTACGCCGTATAATCACAATGTTAGCCGCGTGTAAACTGAAAATAATATGCTTTTATAAAATGCTTCCGACGCGTAAATTGCAGTTTAATATTTCAGTAGTTATACGAATAATGCGACATAAAAAGGACTCGTTATAAACTTATTATGAAAAACATTTTAATTATTATCATTTTGGGACTTGTGAATCTAGTATGTTTACTTACTACCTACCTCTATCGTTACTAAAAGTCTTTGTGTCTATATAAGTCAGGTATGGTAGATACTTTTTTATAGCCGAATTATAGTGACCGGGCACACATATGAATTTTCAGCAGAGAATAGATACGAGTGGGGTTCGATAGGGGATTTCATATCGAGCGGCCAGCTAACATTAAAAGGTTAATCGTTCACATAAAACACGGCACAATAAAGAACGTTTCACCATTCATGAGGCGCACCGAGTCAGACATCTCGCGTTATTATGCTCGTAAAGTTCGCCCTTTCCTTGCATAATGACATGACGAATTGCGCTCGCGATATTTTTGCTTCTTTATACGATGAGGTCATTACGCGTCAGTTACGACGCTAAAGGCCGGAAAGTAATGACTTCCGGACATAACGTAGTTGATACAAGTTTGAAATTAAAAAAAATATAATCAACCGTTGTATCTGCTGAAAACTCTGCAGCTGAAATGAAAACATTGTGCAGTGCCTACAAAACTTTAGCAGCCAACGTGCTAAATACACGCGAGTGCGTATTTTTTTTTAAGTGGCGAGGAAATTTAAAACAAATTCGGTCGTGGAGATAATGGAGAGCGCGAGTTTCGAGTAATAGAGAACGTGTGGTTGGCAAGCTGTGGCGCGGCCGCGTGAAAAAGTACAAAAGTTGTGTTCGCCCGCGTTCAGACCAAGCGGCCGACAAACCGGTTCATACCGCAATAATACATCTCTTCATACCTCGTCCTGTTTTAATAACCTCTAAAAATTATCAAATAGTTGCTTTTTTCCATTAGAAGCTTTATTTAAAAAAGGTTTTTAACTGCGACACACTTAAAATTTGATATTTTCTGCTTCGAATAGTTCTTCAAACTCGGTGCAACTTTTACTTCCTTTCAATTCCGATTCATAATTCTTCTTAAACTTAAATGCAAGTTAAAAGCTTAAAATAGTACCTAGTGAGCACTTTCTTCATTTTTTTTTTTTTGAAGTTTCTTTGTGGGCTGACTAAGTAGGTATTAACTGGGTTATTTGGGCTCATTATACTTACAGTTACTTTGAATGTAATGGAAGTAATTGGGGCATTGAAATACTTTTTATAATTTGTATGATGTGGTTTTCAAATAATTAATTAGTATTAAAAACACAATCGTCAATTTTTGAAGGTGTGATCTATTAATTAATGATTTTATACCTAAGTATATACCTAAGTGTTGCTGAGGTGAATACGAAACTTTGTATATCTATTGAATTAAATTATTCCATGAATATCTTTCCGTGTGTTAGTGTAAGATACGAGTATAACTTTTCTGTTGTCTTATACCTTTGTCGTACTCAATTGAGTTTCACACATCTCTCTCCAATTCCTTGTCGATCATTACAAAGAAAAATGAAGTGTATCTTTAATAATTTCATAAAAATAAACGAGCAAATCTCCTCGCCAGAGTGGGAGAGCAGTTCGTGCTCGGAATAAATTTCTTCAGAGGGATCGTTTTCAATTTCATGGCTCAATCTTCGGGATCTCAGTGAGAATATGTAAAGGGGCATTTGTCGGTGTCAACACAATGTAATGAGCCCCTTTCGCATTAGCTACGTGCTTACGGCGGTTTTTATCTACCCTCATCCATGTGTCTATCGGTGATATCATATTATGGATATTACGATTTGATATTTAAGGTTCTTCTCGTGGTGAGAAGACGATGATTTTGAAGGCGGACGTAAATTAGATTGTCCTTTATTAGAAGTAGAGTTTATTGAAGCTTCTTACCAATGCTATATATCTATAAATACTTATATATACTTATAATAATGCTGATGAGTTAATTTGTTAGAACGCATTAATCTCTGGAACAGTCAGGAAAAATTCTTTAACATTTGATAACCTAATTCTTGAGGAAGGTACTTAACATCACGCTAGGACCTTAAGGAGCCCAGAAAAATAAAAAGTCAGAAAGAACACGAAATCGAAGTAATAGCGGGGGGTGAGTCGGAGAACAAGGAATTCCACGCGGACGAAGTCACGGATAGAAGCTAGTTTTTGATAAAAAAGAGAATTTGCTATTAGGAACGAGATGTTTTGTTCGTTGGATACAAATTAAAACTTTTCCTGAGTTTTTCATACAGAGCTTCTTTTTTATAAATTTTATAATGCATAAAGTGGTTCTTTGTTCACAATAACACCTCCTAACTGCAATTAAGGAAAGCAATTGGTAGCTTTATTAATTGGACCACAAAATTTAGGTAACCGTGACAAAGATATTTCAAACGCTACTCGGCTAACCTAACTTATCCCTCGTTAGGTACTTTGGCAATACGTAACTTAGTTAATTTAATAAAGTGAGTAAAATCTTGTCGCGGGTTAACGACTTAACTCTATCACAAAGAGGCATTTTGAATTCTTAATTACCGCCGGCGGCTAAATGCAACGAGGTACGAGACCCGTTCCTTCAGCTCTACTTCATATAAAACTTGCCCTTTTGATAATTTGCTTTATTTACCTTTTAAAGTATTGTATTGTTGAAGGTGAAGTATTTAAGGAGCTAAATATGTTGTGTTTTATCATCTCAATAAATATTAATTACACCTGTGAAATTAATGTCTTCCTGAAAGAATGTTATGTTGCTACAAGTTCATAAAAAGTTTGAAAGAATAATACAATGATAAGAAGCGCAGGTATTTAGTTAAACACAGCATTAATTACGTATTAGGTACTCCCGTATGTAGGTACCTGCCTTGATTTTCGTGACACCAAACATTTTTCAAACACATTTCATACGCATTTAACCAAAATCGGAGCCTTTAACCCAATTAACGGGGAGATAAAATCATGGCGTGGTTTATATGAAACAATAACGAGGTGTGGGAATACGGCGACGCTGACCCTCAGCCCTCGGCGCTCGGCCCTCGGCCCTCGGCTCGTGAGTGACGGGCCGTGTCTGCGCCCCTCTGACCCTCGTATTATGACAACAAACGTATCTATCACAATATGTGAACGTTTATGTTTGAGCTTTTACTAGATAAAGCCTACGACTCGGGGAATGCATGCGGTATTAAGTTTTCATGTCGAATTTAAAACCGCGTCCACACTAAAGTTTATATGATAGATTAAATATTATGTGCGTTTGGTGTTTATTGTGGTGGTAGGTAATTTCTTTTTGTATAGTGTTTATATCTGTATGTAATGTTAGAATATTTTTGGTTCTAAGTTCTGAAAGTATTAAAACATTATCCATTCTCCTTGCAACTGATTCTCTCTATATCGTCACGTGTTTATCAAAAATGTTTGATTTAATTTCTCTAAAAAATATATGTAAATAAATATTATGCATTCACTCCAAACATCGAAGATTTCAGCTGTCTACCTATATTCTTTTAAATTCTTGCATCGAATTTCTCCAGCCAATCTCCTCTGCCTTTGACATTGAAGTTCCCGCTATTGTGAATTGTTTCAGCGGAACATTCCGCTATTGGAGCAGTAATAACGTTTGTTCAAGAAATTCAAACGTGAAACTATTGCGAGGCGCGTTTGAGGGGTGCGCGGCGTGGCAGAAACGTCGCCGCGATATTGTGCCGATGTACCGCGACCCGACACACCACTCACACGCCGCACAACGCACACACGCTGAGCCATTTGCACAAACATTCACTTGAAAACATAACAGTAACTGTGTAGAAATTGATTTGGCAAATCGTATGGATCTGATAGGATGTCAAGCTGTTGGCCGCAATAAAAATATCGTAATTTACGGGAGTCGTCGTTACACCTGTCAGTCTTACCGTCGCGACACCTAGGTACATTCGATCTTGCTCGTTATTTTTGATAGGTAAGCATGACATATTTTGGAATTCTCATATTTTTTGGAATGTTATTTTCGTTAGCTTGCAGGGGAAGAACAATGTATTTATCTTAGCAGTCTCTGCTAGGCATTGACAAAGACCTCAGATGCGGTGATTACATTTCATTTTTGTGTAAAAACAATCTAATCCATATGTTTGTGTTTGCGGAGCGGCCGCGGCGAAGTCGTAGCTATTGAGAACCGAAATGTCACAATGAGTAGAAAGAGCCCTTGTTGATGAAGCTGTGTTCGACATGGAGCGAGGGGGTGAGGTGAGATTGCGACCCTTCTGATTACACAATGTTGGCTTTCATCCCTTGTGCAAGTCGCGCTCCGGAAATCTTTTGTGATTCGACTTCGGTTATTGTGGCGTGGCATACTAATACGAGGTAGGTGGCGCCGCTGAAATATGTGACGAGTTGAAACCACAGGACCAGCTCATTTCATACTCCACACGTAATAAACGTACCAGCTGAAGAATACGGTGCAAATTGACGCCTCACTGTGGCTCGTAGGCATCACACACTTTCATAGTACGACTATTCCTCTCAGCGGAAGTATGAAGTTTTATGTCTCTAACGAACACTTCAGTGCAAATTTATTTTAAAAAAAAATAGATCAGCGTAGCTAATTAACCACTTTAACTATAGCAAACTTTCTTTTCGCAATTTTTGTCTTGTGTAAACTCGTGTCGTGAACTCGTGAGACAACCCAGCTTATCCGACAGTGGGCAAGAACTAAATTAAATTTGTGCCGCCTATCGAGCTCATGATCTAGTGGAGTCTGAACTCACAGGTCACTCGCACACTTCACTTGCTTTATGGACACTAAGATACTGAATGCTTCTATTTACACAAATGTTTTGCTGTGTCTATGTATTTCCAGTTTAATTTTATTTAATCGTGCTTAACGACAAAGGAAGAGACAGGTTTATAGCAAATTTGTAACGAAACAATATCAACTCATTGGTGTATTGTTGCGTACACGACGTACTATATTAAAGTATTTTGTAAATTATCGTATCACCATTGAACCCATATAAGATCACAAGTAGCCTATGCGCATGGATAACCCGATCGAAAGTATGTAATTACATTTAAGTCTTTAAACTTTTTAATGGTTATGGTTTTCCATACCTATAGCTTACAGTTCAAGACGTTTAGAGCAAATGTCTCATTAAGGTAAACCCAAGTTTATTTACACACGTCGTTAATTACTATAATGGTTGAAACTCCAATAAAAGCGGTTTAGTGTTACCAACCATTTAACAAAGCATGCCAGGCATGACTTGAATAAAAAAATATTAAAAACGACTCACAAATACCTAAAAATAATGTAATTGCTTGAAGGCGTTTGTATAAAAGCACTGTCGCCGAAACAAGAGCTTTCATTCACACAGATAGGAACAATAAAGCAGTGCAAGTAATCGAATCATCGTCCCTTTTTACGTTAAATCCTAAAATTGCCACAATAATATTAAAGAAAGACGAAGAAACTGTAATCCAAGACAAACTTACATTCTTGGGTAAAGGATTTAAGTCAGTATGTCAGAAGCTCTCCCGGAGTGTGTCTCTTCTCTGATAAGAATACGTAAGAGCATAAAAATAAAAGTTCACATCGAAGGAACGGGAAAATGTCGCCGAATAATATTTGGGATTCCAGTTTTATTTGACTGCAGACCCTCTGCGAATGGAGACAGAGATTTCCCGAGATGGCCCTATCAAACATTTATGGAGTAGCTACATAAAAGGACAACACTTAAGAACAGTTTCAATAAGTGTTCGACGTAACACGAGTGTAACGATATTACCGACGACGCATAAAACTTCATGGCTCCGTTTGAATCTAACATTTAACTAACGATGCGAACATTTTATAAGCTTCCGATTCTTGTGGAAAATCTATAGAAACAGTTCCCTCATAAGTTAATCAATGTGGTTAATTAAGTTCGGGTACATCATAGGTACGACTACATAGTAGTAATCAAAACATGTCAGCTCGCAGGCTATTAAGAGATTATCTAATCGCTACATGGAGCACTAGCTATTGTACTTAGGTATGCCTGTGTAGCTGTGTAGCTTGCCACGCTATTGTGTCATACCTAATTAGTAATTAAGAGAAATGTCTCCTCGCTGCAGCTAATTACAAACAAACATGCAAGTCTGAATAAAAATCTTGCTTTGAAATGTTACTGAACTCCGATTTTCTCGAAAGTTTAAGTAAGTATAAGAATGGTTTAGCCTTTTGAAGTGAAATTGTTAAAGGCAACTAGCAAAACTATTTTGATCGACAAGAATGTGTACTACTTTTCAATAATCATATCAATGATAATAATGTAAGAAGACTAAAGACAAAGAAACGTATGAACGCTGTCAGTATTTGAAGACAAGCCGTTGAGATATCGACGTGGTTTGACCGAGCGCGAGCGCGAGTAGCTCGTATAAATGCAAATCAGTCGATTGTAGTCTTGCCTTGATTAATTTAAAACATTTACCAGTACCCTCTTACTCTTAGTGGCTGCTTTTTAGTTTCACTGAAGCTGCCATTTATTTCAACGACAACGAATACATTTTTTATTTCTCTCCAATAATAACGTCTACGCCTTTCAATATTTGATGGCAACACAAACGATGCCTTTTGACTTCTTTGTCACATCGTTCATATAATATTTATCGTTACTGTAACAAAGAAATTCCATTTTGGGGCAAATTCGCAAATAGTTCGACGTTTGAATATCCCCTGTGTAAATGTTATTACAGTACGTTCCGTTAGTGTGTTGCAGGTGAAACATTCCGCAATAACAGCCAAGTCGGTGCCTTGACAAAGTGGGATTGCCATATAATGCCGGAGTCCCGCAGAGGAAGCGCGCCTTGTCTTCACAGTACATTTGCATAAGCGAAAGATGGTAAATCGTTGATCGGTAAGAGTGCAATCGTGCTTCAATACAACAATCTTCCGATTCCGTTGTAAGTTAACTTTATGTTTCATGCCAACTTAATTAAATTTTAATGTTCTCCAAGCTTACGTTCGCTTCAGTCACCTGAGCAGTCTGGTAATTCTTTCAAAAACAAAATTAACTAAGTTACTCGGCTAAGTAAGACTGATAGATATTTGTGTAGGAGTGAGCAGGAAAATGCTGTGATTGACATAATATTAATGATGCTTCGGAATTTGTTTAGCTAAATATTAAGTTAACGATTTCCTTTTTGAAAATAATGATCACAGCTACGAATAAAGATCACACGGTAATCTTTTACATAGTTTTTTTATATTTTGACTGTCTACTCTGACAAAAATTAATTAACATTGTATTTCTATTAATACATATGGTTACATGGTAATCAGCTTTCAGTGTACAATTGATGATCCTACAGGGATTTTGTAAGCAAAATTATTGTTTTTCTAACCCTGACAGAGAAAGCTCTATATGTACCTAAGAAAAAACGATTCACAAAGGAGCTAACATGGAGATAACGAGAAAAAATAATCCGTGTGTCGTTTCCTCTTCACTCCTGGCTCTAGCCGTGAGATTATCACGCGCACCGTGATTATGATTAAGCGCCACCAGCCGCGGAAAAAGTGGCAAGAATAAAATTAAAATTACATTTTGTGCGTCCTCATTATACTTTTATACCTCCCGGAAAATGTTTTACGTTTATATTGTGTCGTTATATATATCTATGGTGTATGTTTAATGCGTCCAGCCCATAAATTTTAATGTAATTAACACATCTCAATTTTGCATTTTAAAATCGCCCTGTTTGTGAAAGTGGCACTTATTTACTCCGAAAAATGTAAATAACGTATGATTTTTTCGTTTTACATAGCACGAGTACAGTTAGCATCGGGGATTACGTAAATACTGGTTGCAGACAGGTATCGCGGCCAGGTGGCTTTAACAGCCGTATTTGTCATGCGCGTACCAACTCCGAAATGTTCCTATTTATCATGAATTTGATATTTATCTACTGTTTCTTGTGTTGTTAACACTATGTGACTTAACAGCCTGTGTTTATTATATTTAGATATTTAAAACATGAAGTTAATACGTATCGGAACTCTATTTCTTCGACTCTACGCCCGCTCTACGTCGCTTCTCTAGTTTTTACTGTATTGTTCACGTCAAAGCTATATTTTGTGATCTTTTAAGTTCAAATAATATTATAATATTGCAGCAACGGACATATTATAATTTTTTTTTAACGTTGCCGCACACTACGAATTACTCCTGTATCGTGGGTGCGTTTACAAACATTTAAACTCACATACACTAACAGCCAGACCCGGAACAACCGTATATATAATATGATAGGAACAACGGTAAACGAAGAATAATTAATACCCAACCAACTCTATGCACACTCGAATCTTATATTGAATTTGAATCCGACAACCATATTTGGAGGCGCATCAAAAAACTTATAGTTTCCCGCAAGAAGACGGCAGAGGGCGCCATCCACAAATAGTGAGTGTAAGGGTCGTTTTGTTCGGCGAAGTTTTTATACTGTGTACGCCTGGCCACATAACGAGCACCTGCGGCCTCATCTACATAATGTGGACAAGTCGATGAACTCGGAGCTGGACACTTTCTGCTTCAGGCGCAACTTGCCAGCCTCCGGCCGGATACTTATTTCTAAACAATGACCTTCACGGTGGTACTTAATCCTCATTTTAAGTTCTCAACTCAACAATGAAATAGACATACCTGCCTGAATTGTCTCAAAATCCCAATCCATTTGCTTTGAAGCTTTGAAAGTACCTACCTATTGTCTGCGATGGTTTCAGTTTTCTACGATAGAGATCAAAACTGTAGAATACAATGCATTTGCTTGGTTCTTTAGCTTCACGGCTTCAGAGAGGTAAAAGTTGAATTTTCACGTCCCCCTCAGGAATCATAAGTTTTCCGGAATAAAAGGTAGCCCACATGTTTGTCTCGGTGTGAAAATAAGAAGAGGAAATATTGTTTTGCAATAACTATTAGTTAAGGCGAGGTTTTCCGGGCCTTTGAAACGCTGCCTGCGCCTCCCTTAAATGCAACGCAACGTATTAATTTACGATGCGCCGCCGACCATTTCGCGGAAAATCCAGGCCACAGTATAAAATATTTGCAGTTGATCAACTGAATTTGTTTTTATTAGGTTCTATTTTTTCCCTTTTTTTTTTTTTTTTTTTCAGGATGGGAAATCATCAAATGACTCCTCCCGCTCTGGGTGGAGCAGAAGGGAGTGTCAGACTCTTACTGACTAAAACCCACCCGTGTTCCTTCCTTAGCCCTTTATGTACCAGGGCAGCGGTAACCCTTTCGGACGATCCCGCTACCCCGGCAGGCTTCGGCCCTGTCGGGCCCCGTCAACTACGCTGACATCTCTTTGAGGCGCGCGTGGAACACATACACGCCGTCCGGCACGGGCCTGGTCCTGATCGGACGGAGAGCTACCCATTGCTCTCCGCCCGCAGGCCCGCGCCTACGGTGGCCGGGAGTCGTCACGCGGCTCCCGACGCCCGGAGCGTCTCCCTCGGCGGCTGAGGCGTGAGGATCTTTCCCTCGCCCATCCCGCCACCTCCTTCGCTAGCATGACTGCTTCGCAGAAGGAGGTGACCGCCTCCCACTCCCTCTCGCCCCGGACCATGGCTTGCACCAGGGCCGGGCGCGAGAGGTCGCCGCCGCTGCCGATCGCCTCTACGAGGACACGGCGGTGCTCTGCCCAAGCGGGGCAGACCTCCACCGTATGCTCCACCGTGTCCTCTGGGCGATCCTCGCAGTGGTGACACCCGGGCGTCTCCTCCCGCCTGATGATGTGCAGGAACCTCCCGAAACATCCGTGTCCGGAGAGGACCTGCGTCAGGCGGTAGGTGAGAGCGCCGTGACGCCTCCCTAGCCACTCCTCAAAGAGGGGTCTTACCGCCGCTATCGTGGCGTGCCCTGCGCTGGGTTGCGATAGTCGCGCCTTCCATTCCACCATGAGACCGCGCCGGAGGTCCGTCCGCTCCGCAGCGATTTGCCGCGGGTGCAGAGTTTCCCCCCGACGTAGTGCCTCCGCGCGCCAGTCATACAGGCGCGCGAGGACTATCGCCTCCAGATCCCATGGTGGCAGTCCGGCAAGGAGGCTTGCTGCCTCGCCCGAGATCGTGCGGTATCCCCGGATAAGCCTTATGGCTACCACCTTTTGGGGCGCGTTCAGGTAGTGTGCGGCTCGAAGCCGCAGTGAACGCGCCCATACCGGGGCCCCATAAAGGGCCATGGACCGCACGACCCCCGCGTAAAGCCTCCGGCAGGAGGCGTTTGGCCCCCTAAGGTTGGGCAGGAGCCGCTTTAAGGCGGCCCCGGCCCGTTCCAGTTTGGGGGCCAAACGTCGGAAATGCTCGACGAAGTTCCACCGGCTGTCGAGGACGAGACCCAGGTATCTCATCGTTGTCTCGACGCCGATGTGAACCCCTCCTGCCATCAGTTGGGATCCCGAAGGCGGCCCGTACCGGGGCCCATGAAAGGACATGGCCTCGGACTTGTGCAATGCCACCTCGAGACCCAACTGCCGGATCCTTTCCACGACTATCGCAACCCCGCGTGTCATCGCGTCGGCCGCCGCCTGATGCGACCTCCCCTGCGCCAGGACCAGCGTGTCGTCAGCGTAGCAAACTACGCTGACGCCATCAGGGAGGTCGGCCCGCAGCACCCAGTCGTAACCGATGTCCCACAGGAGCGGCCCCAGAACCGATCCCTGCGGGACACCGCACGACATCTCTCGCCGGTTCCAATTCCCGTCGCGACCGGGGTAGATGACGGCTCTGTCCGTCAAATACGCCCCGACTATTCGACGGAGGTAAGTCGGCACCCGGTGATACCGGAGTGCCTCCCCTATGCAGCTCCAGGGCAGGGTGTTGAACGCGTTGGCGATGTCGAGTGACACCGCCACGACTACCCCACCCCGGGACACCGCGTCCCCCGTCGTGAGGGCTCTCACGCGCATGATGGCGTCCACCGTCGAGCGCCCCTTGCGGAAGCCAAACTGGCACTCCGCAAGATCCGGCCCCGTCCTCACCAGGTGCCCGACAAGGCGGCCCGCAATCACTCTCTCAAAGAGCTTGCCGACCTCGTCGAGCAGCACTATGGGCCGGTATGCGGACGGAGAGTCCGCAGGGCGCCCTGGCTTCTGAATGAGGACCAGCTTCCCCGTCTTCCAACGGAGTGGAAACTGGCCTCTCTCCATGCATGCGCTTAAGAGCGCCTCCAGTCGAGGCCCGAGAGCCCTCGAGGCCAGGACCCAGGCTTTACCCGGCAAGCCGTCGGGTCCCGGGGCGGTATTTTTGGCCTTCAGCCTGCCTACCGCCGCTCTCAGATCTACCCCGGTCACTTCAGGGGTGTCGTCGTCGTCGTCCGTGTGGTCCGCTTCGGGCACCGCAAGTGGCGGAGCCATAGGCGGGGGAGTATGCTCCCCCCGTGAAGGGAACAGAGCGCTCACCACTTCCTCCACCAGCTGGGGTCGGAGACTCTGCGTCAGCGGGGGGGCCCAGGTGCGGAGTTTATTCCGCACCATTCTGTAAGGGCGCCCCCATGGATCTCGGTTCAGAGTCTCCAACATCTCCTCGCGGGCCGTATCCTTGGCCCGCTTGACAGCCTCTTGGAGGGTGGTCTTCGCCGCTCTGTACCCCTCGTACAGCTCCACCTCCGTGGCTTCCGCATCCGGAGGGCGGATGCGGAGCCTGCGGTGCCTGGTGTACCGATGTCGCGCGTCGACGCACGCCTTGCGTAGCGCCCCAACCTCCTGCGACCACCAGTACACCTGACGTCGGGCGCGTCCTGGCCGGACTCGGGGCATTGCCACGTCACAGATCTCGGACATGGCCTCCCGGAACCACTCCACCTCATCGTCAATGTCAGCAGGCCTGTCCGGTGAAAACACCCAGGCCTGCACGATCGAGGCTTCCAGGAGAAGCTCCCGGTCCAGCTGCTTCAGCGCCCACCGCGGACCACTCGGGGCCTGTTGGACCAGCGCGCTAGAGGTCTGGGTGGAGACCTCAAACCGGATATACCGATGATCGGAGTAGGTCTCCACCTCCTCCATGACGCGCCAGTCAATGACACGCTGTGACAGAGCGGGGCTGGCGAACGAGATGTCCACCACCGACTCGCCCCGCATCCGCACACACGTAGGAACAGAACCCCGATTTAGGACGACTAGGCCTGTTTCCAGAGCCCAGTCCTCCACCATCCTGCCCCGCACATCCGTGCAACGGGAACCCCAGGCCAAATTCTTGGCGTTGAAGTCCCCGAGCACTAGCACGGAGTAGGCATGGTTTCTAGCGACGACGACACTCAACTCTGTTAAAGAGTTCTGGAACTCGGCGAGAGTTCGGCTCGGAGAGAAGTATACTCCCACTACTACAATCTCTCCGAACCGTGCTGCTACGCACCCCTGTCCCCTCGTGACACCTTCGAGGGACGGGGTACCGGCGGCGGCCGACGAAAGTATGGCCACTGAGCCGTTCAGGTCCTCCACCCAGTCATCCCTGGGCGGGACAAAGTACGGCTCAGCGACCACGGCGATGTTAATCGACCACTGCGCCATGCTCTGGAGCAACAGGTCCTGAGCGCAGGCGCAGTGGTTGATGTTCGCCTGGAGAAGGCGTAGTGGAGGAGTTATTACTCCTCCATTTCAGCCCCCCCCCGGGCCCTATCGGCAGTGGTGGCGGCGGCGGCGGCGGCGGCGGCGGCGGCGGCGGCGGCGGTGGTGGCGGCGGCGGCGGCGGTGGCGGTGGCGGCGACAGTGGCGGCGACGGTGGTGGTGGCGACGACGGCGGAGGGCCTGCCCTTCCTCCTGGCTTCGGCGGGTGGAGCGCAGGACTTGCTCCCCGCCCGGTGATCGGCCGGCTTGCCAGCAGCCGCACATGCGACGCAGTGCGGCGCGGCGTTGCACGAGCCGGCCGTATGTCCGGGCTTACCGCAGCGGACGCATAGAGTGCTGCGGTCCTCCAAGGTGCAATGGACGCTCACGTGGTGCCCCACGAGGCATCGATAGCACCTTAGAGGTCTGGGCTCCAGCAGCTTGACCTGCGCTGACACCCAGCCCACCAGGAGCCTTCCGCCCTCCACGATTTTTCTCGCCGCCGTCACGGGACAGCTTACCGTAACGGTTCGCATACCCGTGAAGTCAGGACGTATGGTGCCCGCCTTCACCTGGTCGGTCAGACACCCGCCCGTCCTGACGACGGCGGCTACCACCTCGGCCCCCGTCACCGAGTCATCCAGGCCCACAATGCGCATATCCGCGCACTTGACGGGCCTGGAGACTCGAGCTATTTTTTCCCTTAGGTTTACATTTTATGGTACTTACGGTCTAGTGAACTAAAATGATTATTTAAAATGTCCTGTGTCATTGGGTGGTTTCACATTTATCAGATAACGACACCAACCTGATACCGATATGTAGCAGCTATACTCACACTGATTATATACCGATATAATTAATATCGGTCTGATGATATTGGTGAATATTGATGACCATCGCGATGCAAAAACGATCACAGTTCAAGTGTGTGCAAAATCGTGTTCAAGTGAAAGAATGCCCGCTACTCTCACGCCGCACTGTGTCTTCCCCGGCAGATATCGTGCCAATATCGGTGTCGGTCGCTGTCTGTCTGCGACGATATAGATGACAATAACATCACATTGTAAAAGCGTTTAGTAGGTACTAAACGTACCTATGCGATTATTTGACCGCCGATATCGCGTCGGTGTTGGGTCGGTATCGTTATCGGTTAATGTGCTGTGTTGTAACAATCAACTTATTTTATTAATGAAACAAAGGCAGATTTTCATACGAAACTAGCTTTTGGCTACGCCCGCGTGGTGATTGAAAATTACCCCACAAGATCATGCTATCGGGATAAAAAAATAGCCTATGTCCTAACCCAGGTCATGGTGTACCATATATGTTACCGAAATCCGTTCAGCCGTTTAGACGTGAAAGCGTGACACACAGATAGACAGACACACAGAGTTCCTTTAACTCATCATTCATTCGCATTTATATTTTATAAGAATGGAGTATATTAAATGAAGTATATTAAGTATTGCGTATTACGAGCTGCTTCTCATACGGACAACAGTACGTCGTTTACTCCCACGTCACTAGTCATAACTCTCTGTAGATTTCGTCTGCTGAGACCAAAACACAAAAAAAAAAAACTTTTTTTCAAAATTTCATGAGACAAAATTGTATTTCCCATCAACAAAAAGCGCGAATTTGGCTGAATTTTCAACAAAAATGGTTCTTTTTTTTCTGAAGGGTTTTTTTCATCGAGTAAATTACAATTCTTTGTGTTTTGCACCATTAATTTCCCCAAAACAAGGATGTTTCTATGACATAGTTTTTTTTATGACCTAAATACACATACCATTTAAAATTTATTCTTAAACAGGCAAATTGAGATGAGGTTCAAGTATCCGAATTTGGCTGTTTAAGAAATTCGTTAATTTCTTAAAGAAAATATTGTAAATGTACATATACACCTAATATATTCTTTTCAAAATGCTAGGAAATGCAAAGAATTGTACAATATTCGGATATCAGAAACAACAGAATTAATAAAAAACTCTCCAATTATTTGGCGGCCAATCAAACAGAGACGAAAGCTTTCGATATAAAAAATCCAAGCATTTAAAAAACAAAGGTATCAATATTATATAAGTATTTCGAAGTATACAATATTGATACCGTAATTTTTTTTGAACAACACTAAGTTTCGAAAGATGTTTCGTCAAGAAAGACGAAAGAGTCGAAATTCTAAAAGTCCGAAACTACGTAACCCTAAAAATAAAAAAGATACAGCATCCCTAACATCCCAAATAGATATTATCTTTATTTATAATCCCAATAAAAAGGAACACGAAAACAAAAAACTGCGAAACATATGTGCATGTCGTGTGTAATGGGAGGTGATCTGATAAAACGGCAGGCCGTGATGCTGTAGGGAGCGCATTTAAAAGGTATCCGGAGAGTCGTAAAGAAACTTGTGCCCTTAGCGACAAATGAAACAACGGGGAAAACGGAAACTTGTAACGTTCCGCAACAAACGTTATAGTCGAGTCGTTGGGGTTATGCTAACACCAAGAGCACACATGACCGAAATACAATTCAATTTCTTTAAAACTGTCTTATGGACAATTGTACTTTCTTTGATGCTCCACGAATGTTCCCTTACATTTTATTGCTCAAAAGATTGGATAAGCAAACAGAAATCAAAATGTGTACAAATATTTGCACTCGATTGTCTTTGTTTATTGAGTCGTAACTAAAAAAATGTCGTGAAATAAACGTAAGAGTTCACAGCTCCTTTATGTCACACGAAGGATAAAATAAACAAATAAAATTCAGTCTCAACGATTGTGTTCGTTCGGCGCGTCTTCTCTTTGACTATGGCCGCTGCGTTATTAATTGCACGGGAAAGATTTACATGTAAATAGGACGCATACACACATTACCGTTGAGTGGCTGCAATTATCTAATATATCTGAATCTTCGCACTTATCGGATCATGGGAAGCACCGCTCTTAATTGGGTGTCGTTGTAATTTGTGGTAAACGGATAGGACGTTTATGGAACACAGGTATGGCCAACATTTATTGCTTAATTTAGGGTATCTATTGCAGTTTATTCTAATAAATAAATAGATAGTTTCTATGGTATGTTCTTCAAAATCAGATTGTTTGGTTGACCATTCTGGTGCTTTGTATGTATTCGTATTAATGGAAGTCTGCAAATTTTCTAAAAGGAGGTGTTTGAATAATCCTATTTTCATTGGCTTCGGTTTTAACCAATCAGATTTGGTAATATTTAGGTTTGAATTGAAATTGAAAATATTTATTTCAGACTAAGCACAGAGTAATTGATACAAGTCCATATTATGTTAGTAGGTAGATACTTATAGCTAATAATATTATTTTGGACACGCATGAGCCACCGCATGAGCCTCAGGATTTGTCTGTCCACTCTGTCCGACACCACGCTCAGAAGCGTGTTGGTGCTACACTTTACCCGAGACCACAGGGAGGCCGTTCTTTTGCCAAGGACCGCCTGCATGCCGTCCGTGCTGAAAACTCTCGAAGGTAATATTTTCAGCACGATAAACAAACACTTCTTGCAACAGTTCTGCGTCATAATAAACTTACGTTGATTGTAGATATATATTCAATTTTAAAATATGTTCAATTATTTTCCCGTAATTTTTGCAGCAGATTTTAAAGGAACTGTGAAAACAGCGCAGCTGTTAGTTGGAATTAGCTAATTACTCAAACAACTGAAACCCCACCGTATTGAATCAAGGACGTGTAGCAAGTAAGCAAAATTCTAAAGATGCAATCCTAATGTTGCCCCTCGTTAACAGCGCGGGGAAAAAAGCGACAGAAACAAAACGTTGTCGTTGCGGTTTCAATTAGGGTGGTCGGTGGCTAGCTCTAATTACCGAGCACGCGGTGCGGTGCGGTGCGGTACGGGCCGGTGCGGCGCGGTGCAGCGCGGTGCGGCACTGTCCGGTCGCGACTCGCCGCGCCCGGTGCGATGCTCACCACACTAATCACTCGCTTGGATTTTAACCCGAACAGATATTTAGGAGTTAGCTCATTTATGATATTTCGAATGCTCGATGGTCTGCCAGCTTAACCAGTAATGCCATTACCTGTTATATAACATAGTTGCAAGTTTAGATTCGGTATGACTGTGGTATGGCACAAATAAACTCGAGAAACTGTACTCTTCACTTAGAAAATTATGATTTTCACTAAGAAACTCTATTGGTCTTTTCACCAGAACATAAAATCAAACCAACATTAAATAATAGATATTTATTAACAATTCAAAATGCGTACGTAAACAAAATGCACCGTGATCTAGAAATTGACAATTTTATTCAATAGCTAGAGCAATTTCTTTCCCGGCCCATTTACATGATGCGTCTCAATCGCCGTTACCGCACGCCCTAGTCCCGCTGCCGCAAGAAAACGACTAGTGTAAATGCTTGCTCGTAACACATGAGATTTTATCTCATTCGAACGAGAAGATTTGTGGAAACCTCTATTTTGGTGTTGAAGTCGTTAACTTTAACATGTATGAATTATACCAAATATGGTATCTGCGCAGCTAGAATTTGGTTTAATGCCACATCAGATAATGTTCTGCGCGACTAAGAGGAAGTTTAAGCAGAACCAAGTTTTTGTACCTATTTGGTACTAGACATCAAATAATTGCTACCTCGCTAAAGAGGGAAAACTACGAGGAAAGTGGCCAGCCATTCTGACTTCAGAATGACTGGACCACGTCGTTTTCACTTAGTCGTTGGCGTTATACTTAACTAGTTATATTTCCTTAACATTTAGTACCTCAACAATGTATTTCGTAAAGTGAGATGGTATAATAGCCACATTATGGTGCGATATTGAAAAGTTACTACAACCACCATTTTGTTTGCCTAACGTGGGGATTTGGACAGTAGTATCTAATAATGACTGTTAGACGAGATATCGGTTTACAGGGAAGAACAAGACAGGGTCGAGATATGTCGACTTTTGCTTGAAACACTTACTGCTGACGCTGCTGCTTACTGAGATAGCGTGACTGTTCACAATGCATAATGTAAATGAACACATTACCCTTCTCTATTGTTGTTCTGCCATTGTTTACGCAATTCTAATTTATTATTTTACTTCTATGAGCATCACTCTTATAATCATATCTATATAATCATTTTATGCATAAGGCGGCTAATCATAAGAGCTGATTAAAGGCATACATTCAAGTATGTAATTGACTAAAAGTGCAACTAAAACTATGAATTTTTAATCTATTTATATTTAAATACATCTCGTAAATGCTTTAAGACTTTCATTATTTTTTAGTTTTATAAAATTCCAATGTGCAAAATGTAAAAATCTATATTATTTGCTATTCATACATTGCATTAAAACGCTTGTTATTTTTAATAATACTGTGTAGATTTCTTTAAACTAACAATAGTAAAATAGTATAACATTTTTCTATTTTATGGAATAAAATTTTCGATTAACCTACTGAAATCACTTTAGCTATTTGGCACTATGGTCTGTATTGGCTACGCTGAGGTGCATCACTATACACTCTTCGTGTATCTTCGGTCATCATCGGCACAGCTCGGTGTCGTCGTCGTGCGCAACGCACGGAACTTCGGGCGCGGCCAGGAATAGTTTCCCTGACGCACACGCACATAGTTGGTAAACTTTAGTACTTCTCACGTTTTTATTAGGCTTGTCAGTTCTAACAGCTTCTTTTAAATTATTGATCACTATATTTTGAGCGTTGAGTTTTATCTGCAATGATAAAAAAATAAAAATTAAATATAACTTGTAAAGTTACATTATTTTCACCATCAAAATCAAATGACATCGAAACGATTAGTTACAATGTATACTTACAGCACCAACAACAGAGTCTAGTTTAATGTTGCCGTGTGCTGTAATTTCTATTTTTCCGGCTCTGCTCTCGAGGAAAATGTTCTCTGGTGCCCTCAAATCCAACCGCCTTGTCAGAGATTCCAACCTTAAATAATAAACAACAAAAAAAAAATGCGTTTGAAAGTGTTTGTGTGTTTTATCGGGACTGTCCGGCCAATTTCGAAGTCAGTCGGCTCAAGAGGCAAATTAGCATGGCAAGCGACTGAAGCCTCACTTAAGAGCTTATCCAAGGTCAGGGAACCTAGGATGTATCGCTTTCTAATGCAAAGTACTCACTGTAAGTCAAAAGCAGGGGGCGCGCGTACTATCGGCACTTGAACGGCGCTGCGCACATTGATGCCGCCGGGCGCGTCCACCGCCAACGCATCGGAGAACACGCGCACCTCATCGCGCGAAGCCGAGAATACGGGATTACCACGTGCGTCACGCACGTGCAACCCGCGACCGCTGAACTCAAGGTGGTCGCGCTCTGGAAATCGTTGAAAAAATATGTTGAAAAAATTGTTGGTGACATATTTACCACATAACACTCGTATAAATGTGACGCTAGGCAGAAATGACCATCGAATTTAACAGTGTTATAAATATAACAGGTAGAAGATACTGTCCTAAAACCTATCAACACCGTTGAACTAATCGGAGAATGAAATTGCTCTTGGCTCGTAGCTCTGGCTACGAATGTGACCCTTTAGTTGCTACGACTGGGACGAATTCTGCTACTAGAATTGAGTCTCGTAGCATCCGTAGTTGCTACGAAACATAAAGGTGCCTTAAATCATTATACTGCAGACCCACGTCTTAAATTAATGTTTAGGGTTGGATATCAAAGTTATTTTATACCTTTTGTGACATTTTAGACCAATAAATAAGAACAATACTAACTAATAAAAAGTTTGGAGTGTTCCAAGTGGTCTGGTTCAGCGACCTGCACGGTGAAGTTGCGATGCGAGTGAATAGTGATGGGTTGTGCCACCTGTGAGGTGATGGTGGATGCCACCAGGTTGTTCACCACCCACGTCTGACCGTCCACGTGAATGCCGCCCTTCACTATCCGAATAGGTCCCACACTGTTCTGTAAAATGAGTGAAAAGAGGTATGAAACTTGAAAATAAAGTTATTAAAGGTAAAAACCCATCATCATTCTCCTGCATTTATCCCATTTTATTTGGCGTCGGCGCAACATGTCTTTTTCTTCCATATTTTTCTATTAGTCGTCATCTCGGTAGTCACCCCCTTTCTAACCATATCATCATTCACACAGTCCATCCATCGTTTCTTTGGTCTTCCCCTATTTTTAATGCCATTGGCATTCATATTCAAAACTCTCCTCACGACATTTTCCTCATTTTCATTAAAGTTATAAACCCCACTTTGGATTAAAATGTATTGCCAGAGAATATATACGCAATTTATTTCAAATACTAAAGACTGGTTAAAGTGGGTTACATCGTAGGTTACATCCATAATATACTCGTATCTAAATGTAAAAATAGTATTTTAAGAAAATAGTTACCTACTTACCCTTATAATAGATCTATTTATGTTATTAACTTTTATAAGTGAGTGTACTTTTTTAGTTTTCATGTAGAATTTTATTTTGATTTTTTTTCTACGATTTAGTTTTAATTTTAAATTTTAATAAATATGTATAACTATAATGTTGCTGTGCCCTGACCGGGTCTACAACGGCTCTTAGCTATAAGCCTTTTGTGAACATCTTTATACCTTGTGGAATACAAATAAACGAATATGAATAATTACCTAGCTTTGGACAGCGGGCTCTTTTTATGATCGTATAACCACATTCCAGGTTATACGAGCTTAAAAAGACAAAATGATATCGTTTTGGCTTCATCGTATCAATACATCAATTATTACTATTATTCTATTATTTGCTGAAATGAACCTTTTTGGCGCAGCCGTGAGGCACACACTATTGTTTTCTGAAACATTGTTTTAATTTTATTAATTTTGTATTTTGTGTTTCACGAACTGTGTCCAAATAAACTTTTTTTTTTCTTTCTTTTCTTTCTTTCTTTGTTTCTTATTACTTCGTTATACAGGCTGATTTTTTAAAGACCAGCCATGTTTAAGGATGTGGTACAGACCATCAAACTGAACAACTTTCACCATGGGACAAATAGCGTAATCGCGAAAATTTTATCAACTGTCCCATAGAAAACTTCAATACCTACTCGACCTAAATGTATGGGACGGCTGAATTTTTATTCGCGATTACGATGTTGGTCCCATGGAGAAAGTTGTTCAGTTTGATGGTCTGTACCACATCCTTAAATTTGGCTGGTCTTTAAAAAATCAGCCTGTATGATGAATTATTCATTTGTTCAGTCATTTGGAAAATGAGAAAAGGCTTTCAAGTCTTACCATACTCAGTTTTAAAGCGCCGACGATCCACAACGTGAGCCCAATATTTAAAAACACGAGTATCATCAAGAACACTAGTATGCAGTATAGAGTGGTTCTCCTCCATCCTCTGGTAAATGCAGTGGGTAGGCATCCTTTCCTAGAGGTGTCCTCAGATGGCACGGCGGTTGGCGGCGGTTCACCAGTAGGTGTGCAACCCCAACCCCGGATGGCGTTCGTGTTTCTGTCTTCCACGCTCATATTCTCTGACCTCTGCCTATTTTATTAGGCTGATTTACTGTAAAGCTGTAACAAAGGATATAGCAAATTAATTTATTGTAAATGAGAGCGGGTGTTCAAGTTATATCATATAACTCAAATAATAATAATAATTCTCTTCACTGCCAAAAATAAATAAGCCATTTAAAATGTAAAAAGAAATAAAACGGACTCGGGATAGTTTCTTTAGTTTCATACAAGGTACTAAAGGGCTCCATAACCCTAAAATATCGTGTAGTTATTGCAGAAAACATATAAATATATTTTATAGCCGTTTTAGTACTACGAACAACACCACGAGACATGCAAGATCGATACGTCAGGTGTAGGACTTATGCAAGTGTTGTGCCCAGGGGCCCGGGGCAGACACCTGCACCCCGCCTTTGTTTCACGAATGCTGGACTTGCACATTCACGTTTATAGAAAACAAACATTTTAACTTTGTACGAGTATAAAGCCTTCCACGTAATTTATTATTCTCGAAGTCATTATTTTGGTCTCTGTTTCTATTAACCGACTTAATTAAGTGGTTATAAATAATAATTGTCGCCGAACAAGATCCCATCAATAGTAAACAGACAATTAACTCATACTAATCTCAAGATGCAGACATTATACATATATATTATGTATAACAAGCAATACATACTGCTCGCGTTACGTATTGTATGTATACGTCGGTGAACATTGTTGCACATCGCATTTACAATACATTCTCTTCAGCGTGATTTTTCAATTAGTTGGCTTGTAATTGAATGAAAAACAAGGTAGGAGCGAGACAAAACTTGCAGATAAAGCGCACAGTACTAATGAACGGCGCACAGCGAGCACCCACTAATGAATATAACACTGGAGCTTTTCGAAAAACATCCATTAAGTAGGCCGAATGTTGTTATTAACTGTTCACAGAAATCTACTTCGTTAATTTACTTTATTGGCTTGAATGTAGTGCTGTAAGAGATGCATGACTCGAAAACTGTTTTTATATTTGTTTGATTTATTAAAATAAACCTCAACGAAATCTTAAAACCTCCAATAGAAGGGTTTAACTAATCTCTTACCTATTGTAAGTACCTACTTACCAAAGTGAGTAAATATAAAAAAACCCGGCCAACTGCGTGTCGAACAACGCACAATGAAAAACAAGTTTGTAATTCATACTGTTTCTCGAAAAAACTATTAAAACAAAAGCTATTACTGCGATTGTAACCGAAAGTATCCCATTACGATAACTGTTTACGTAAATAAACATCATAACCTTTTTAATTATGGGATCCAACGATAAACCACAAGCTTATGTGCATTGTTTTTTTTCATCTCTCAGTTACATAGTATGAGAAGAGCCGGGTATATACCCGGGATAGAAGATAAAAGTAGGTGATATGACGGTTGACATACAGACAGCTGAATAACAAGACACATTTAATTCACATATATATGTACAAAATAGAGTGCAGCACTATGGAGTCAATTAAAGTTGCAGACGGGTAGGTATTGTTTATTTTTGTCGAGTTCCATGCTCTCTGGTTATATTAAAGTCGTTTCACACATTGTGATACAAAGTAGGTAAATGAAATGCTGTTCTTATTAAGTCTCATCTTTATTTGAGGACCTGGAAAGTTGTCAGCAACTTACCCATCTCATAATCTAGAGGTACGAGTATCTTGTCAGTAACTGTGTTTAAATTCTGAGCGAGTTATTTAAAAAACTAAAACTACTTTGGTTTAGTGATGTGCTTATGTTGAAGGGCACATCGACAAGAATTATGCGAATGTTGAAAAGTGCGTTGTGGCTGAAACTTGCTCATGTTAAAATTTAATGCGGGTCTCTTTAATATGCATAAATTATAATTAACGTCATAAATAAATCTTTATAGTACGTACCTACTTATTTTATTTTCAACATGAATGATGGGAAAATAATTACAGAAGTCATTTCCGTCTGCCGCGAAAATTAAAGGCACAGTTCACATCTCTATTTTATATTGGTTGCCAGTTCATACATTTTAGTACTTGCATTTTCAGTTCTTTTCAATACAATGCGTTTCTAGACAAGATTTGTCATTGCTTGTATTTCAATAATCAAAGATTAGATAACGTTGGTTTATCTGATTCTATGATTAATTTGTTATTGTTTTATAGCGGCATTATAGAACCAACGGATGTGGTGTGCAACTCGGCGCTCTATTCATAGCCAAGATCAAGATCAATTACTCATAAACATATTTCGAAGTACACACAGTGTATAAAACTCAGCCGTTTACTCAAGCTGACCTAAATACTTATGTCTAAATTATTTATAGTCATATTTCAAATATATTATAGTCATATCTCAAATATATATTTAATTTCCTAATTGTTTTTATGTTTTATATAACGGACGCTTTTAACGTGCACGCCTTTCTACATCGTTCTCACATGGTTAATTTCAACACGAATGATGTAACCAAATATTTTGTAACAATTTTATGAATTAAAAGAGTGTCCGTGGAGTTTCTTGCCCATTCTTCTCCATAGGTACCTACGCTTTGGAATGGGCAACTAGGTTCTGACTGACCGACGTTTTGACAATTCAAAAGTGCCTGTAATTGGTTTAGTTGAAATAAATGGTTTGGGTTATACTTAAAGTCAATAATAAACTAAAACGATTTAGTTTTCGAATTGAGTTTAATACCTAATATTAACTGGGAGTCTTTCCAAAGAACGGTTCCGGTCCACTCGCAACCAATGGATTCTGTGCTCGATATAATATTTATTAGCTATGCCTGAACTGCTCGAGGTCACCTGTCTAGCCATATAGTAAATACGAAGGAATTTAGTTCAGCGGTGATTATGAAACTAAATGCAGATTTCAGTTCAACTAGTATCTATTCCTATTGTATAGAGAATACTATAGCGACTCAACTGCGCACGCATGCAATGGCGTCATGTCAAAGTCAAAGTCATTTATTTCAAATAGGCACATAAAATACACTTTAAACGATAAAATTTACAAAAAATAGAACTGTCTCTAGTAGCCCCTTCCAAAAGGTAGTTTCGTATGGAAAAGAATGGGCAAGAAACTCCACCGTTACTCTTTTAAAATATTTTACAAGGTTATGTAAAATATTTCACATATAATCATCATATGATTATATGTGAAGACGGTGCATCTAGAATAAAATTACTCTACCACAAAAGGTGAAAAGAATTAAAAATAAAGCAATGACAGGTAAATCAATTATGTGATAGATACATGGTGCTTATATATTTACAAATATTGTAAAAGTATATGATTTTCCCAGAATTTTAACAAGTGTTTGAGTTCCAGAATGTAAAAATCAATGTCATAAAAATTTAAAACACAAACCAAACAATGGATTTGTGAGCTATATCTAAGTTAAATTCACTAAAGTTCACACTCTTTCTTTTCAATCTGTTTTTAGAAGTGATGACTTTTAATTGGCTGTCAGTCTCACTCATCACACATAAATACTTTTTTAAAATTTTTTTTTTGGATCAAATGCTCTAAATATTGGTGAAAACCACATAAAAATCCGTTGTGTAGTTTAGAATATTTTAGCGATCGCACAGACAGACACGAAATTCAACTGTGTTTTATACTATGTACAGATTTAAGGTCATATAAAATTTGCTTTTAACAGGTGTTGAGACCTTATTTCTATAATTTATTTTCGTCGGTATTTTTTATCTTTATCAACAAATTTTGGGACTCAAGTTTAAGAAGAAATAACCAATGATGTAGAATAAAGAATCTTAGGAAAACAATTAAAGTGCAACTTCATAAAAAACAGCGCTAGTACCTATATTATTTGATGTGTATTTGTGGACAACAAGCAAATTGTATGCCAATAACAACAGCTTTTATTGTTCATCTGTTAGAATCTGTCTGAACTATGTAGTTCTGAGACGATAATACAGATACAAGCGACAATGATTATTTAAATTTAAATTAATAATGATCTAAATAAATCATACATTGACTATAACACAACTGGTAGTCTGTTCCAAAACTGTGAAGTATTGATTCGCACTCTCAATTGTAATTGAGTTACAATTTGCTATTTTAATCCCAAATAAGGAAACAATGGATTCATAAATAGTAGAAGTAGACACAGGGAGATGAATTGATTATGCGCGCAAGCTCGGCCTGTCTGACCTATTTACATTTTTAGTTTAAAGTGAACAACTGATGCGTTCAGTAAATAATTATGATTGACCAAAACTAAGAAAGGCACTCTAGTTTTAAACGTACCTACACTCTGGACGACTGCGCATTAAAACTGCATTTCCAATTTTTATTGTTGCGCAAGTCTAAAATAAACTGCTGCGCTTATAAATTGCATTATATTTATAAAAGAGTATCTCCCAGTTCCTTTGGAAATTTAAAGAGGAATCCCTTTGATAGATTTTTATTTAATTAAGTACAAGAGTACAGTGCAACACTAATTGATTCATATTGTAAATATCCAAGTAATTTATTAGTTGACTGGTGCTATGAAAGTGCATAGGGACTTTAAGATTTTAAATATAATGGATATACTCGTATTAATCATCAAGCTTAGCGAATTGATCGGCCAAGAAGATTTTTGAGGTAGTAAGAGGCCTTTTTCGATACCCACGTGAAGAGTAGAGGTAGTATATCTAGCAACAAGACAAACCACTTGAAATGCTGATGCAATAATTGAATATTTGGAGGGATGCAGATGCAGGTGTTTCTAGTACATGTAAGCCATATATAACAAAAGTATAGCTTGGTTAGAATCTCTTATGGTCTGTGGTTAGTATAGTATGTTATTGCATCTATGTCAGCGTTGGTATAGCAGGCTTTGTAGAGGAAGCTTTTCACAGTACAATAGGCCACTCTAGCCGAGAATGAACATTCCTTTATATTTCAGTTTTACCACACATTGGTATTACGAACATTGATCTTGTTCTACCAGCGTTGAATTAGATATAAATAGTGAACATACCCAAGACATAAGTAGGTTAGATTGGAATCATTACCCACATAAACAGTTCATAACGACGATTAATAGACAACTGTGAATGACGATGAAGTATATTCATCAAGAGCGGTTTATTTATTGAGTATACTCTCTACTCAATGCAACGATGAAAACCATAAACAAAAATATAAACATTACAAAAATCATAGTAACAAAATACAGGATTTTTACACGAATTCATTTAATTAATAGTTAGTTGGGATTGTGAAAAATAAATATAATAGCGGGTCCGCGTAGTCAGACATACCGGTGTCTCGTCGACCGCTGTGGTTAACGCCGGGCATCGAGTATGCAAATTGTATGATAGCTGTGTTTTACGCACTTAATTAAACACATGAAGCACACAGCTAATGAACTTTATTTTGACGTTAACTTTTCACTATTTCATTTGTTGTTGGGCCATTAAAACCATAACTTTCCAAGTATAACTTTAAATGCTAAACCACAATATTTCCGGATATTATCGTCTCTAAAGCAAACAGTATCGGTTATATTAATTGAGCGATGCGGCCGGCTGCACCGGGCATGTGCTGTGACTGAGACTAGGTAAATTCATAGGTGGTGGAAGCAACACTCGAAATATCTGGCGCGAAGCGAGGTGAGGCGGCGTGCTCCAGAATATAATATCAGGCAGTGGAGTGGCCTGCGCTCGACTCGCGCCCGGCTCGCCCTCAGTGCGCCCATCCCGCCGCTGCCGTCGGCCCTCATAATAAACGATATAGTGCGAAAATAGAAGCGGAACGGGTATCGCTGTGCTCTCCACGTAAATAAAATACCGACGTTTGCAGCGTTCCTGTCTCCCGCTGGCCGCGTTTCTGTTTTATGAATGTCAGTAGGTACCAGCACGGCGATCGATCTGACGCCGATGGTTTAAAAATAAATGGTGCGCTTTATCCCACGTCAACGCTTGAATTTGTAAACTAACCAAATTGGCTTCTGTGTCACATTTTTGGAGAAAAGTTTCAGCTTCTGCACTTATTAACACTGTATTTTTAATGCACTTTTCAGATTTGACTTACTTTGGACGGTATAATTATAATTCTACATGAGGAGCCGTCACATGACCACTACAACTGCATCAAGGACTACTACACGTATGGCGCGTGTGTGAGCGAGCTGTCTGCTCCAGCGTCATAACAACACTGGCTGCGCGAGCGACGGCGCTGCCGAATCCAGCTCGTTTTGAAGTGTTGCATTTTTAATCGGGCGCCTGTCTCGCGCGGGACATAACTCGACAACGCTCTGGATACAGCTGGGCTCGTCTATATTACCAAGTCTAGTTAACGTTAACGTGTCATTAACTGACACGCTCATATAAACTTGTAAATAATTAAAGCGGACACGACCCTGACAACAGTAATTACCTCTGTGATACCTTCCTCGTACCGCGCCGCCGCCGGTCTAACGTTCTTGAGATATGACTATTGAATTTTGGAACACGGCAGGATTCATCGGTTGCGTTTGTACCGTATATTTAGCTACGTGTGAATTATTAATTCCTTCCCAAAACCCACACAATACTGTCGGACAGTCGGTATTTCTGAACGGTGTATGGTGTTTCTCTTTATTTCCAACTGGTCAAAGCAAACACTTGGAATAAAGAATTTGTAAACACATTTTGATAGTCAAACTTTTATGTAGGTGTATTTATTTTTTACGATCACGACCGTCACACACCACTGTCTGCCTTCCAATATAAAAGAGAATTCAAATACTGCTTAGGTTCAACATAAAAGTTTACGTGTCCATAACAAAGTAGCGAGCGAATAATAATCCGGAATATTTCATGTCCTTTTTTGGGGATTTTTGGAAACAGCGATGAAATCATATTGGATGTCACTGAATGTTTTCATGGAAGTTTTATTGAGCTGATAAATGTCAGCCCCGGGGGACACCCACGCCGGCATTTTTAGATAAGTACAAGAGAAAAGGGCAATGTTAGTGAAGCCTTCAGATTGTTTTTTGATAAAGAATACGTACCTGATGTGGTGTCGAGGGTCTTGGTGTTGTGATTGAGTTTTAAACACAGAAAATCATAGATCAATAACTGTGGCTGATATAAAAATGCTTCCTATTTTTTATGTTTGTGAGTGAGATGTTTCAAAAAAGAGAGAAGCAAGTGCGATTTGTCTCAGTCCCGCTTAATTCAGGCCCCGCTCCCACTCGATCCTGTTTTAGGAAACAATCCCCGTGATCCCCGCGTGATGCTGCATAATGTTGCCGCTCCCCGGACCCCGGCCCCGGACCTACAAGCTATTATCAATTTAAATAAAACTGCGCTCCACGACATTGTTAGAACGAAGAAAAAATATTTAAAAGACGGAGCGTCGTGTAATTCTACCCTATTTTAGAGCTTAAATCATATTTTGGTGTTTTATTTTGCGATGGTTTGAAGAAGTATGATAATGGAATAGAATAAATGTTTATTTAAATTGTTTTATAGTAAAACCTGTGTGGTTTTGCCAATACTCTAAGCTCAAGCTACTTACTGTAAGGGATGGTGACTTGTTGGGAGGCCTATTATTTCCTCGTCATGAAGTGGCTTACAACTGTTGAGAGTATTTATAGACGTAACAAATATTTAAGGTACCTAACAACGTAGGCTCAGTTTTAATTAGTTTCAAAAGCAGTTTGATATTCTCCTAATCCTTGTTTAAAAAAGGCAAGGAGATTTATGAAAGTTATAATTTTATTGCTCATTCTAAACTATTAAGAATTTCTTACAACATGAGTGGCATTCATGTAAAACAATATCACCTTTCAGTTGGAAGGGAGCGCGGCGACGCGGTGGCGGTGCGGTTGCGGTGCGGCGGCGGTTCGGCGGCGTTGCGTCCGAAGCCAAAGTTCTCCATCATACCTGCGTCACTTGAAAATTGAAAAACTTTCGCAATGCCTTTCTTATGGAAATAGTTCGCGTTTACATTTGAGTGAGTTGTCATTGTAGGGATTCAGCGCGCTGTCTTATTGAAATAATAGTTGACTATAAGAGCGTATTACTTCTAGTTGGCACATCGTGAAGTTCCGACTGCGATAAGTTAAAGCGGAGGGTGTTTATTGCTCACTTTGCAATCAAAAGCTGCGTAGATATATTAAGGATAGCAAAATGCAAAGCATCGCGATAGCTCGTGTAAATCCGCATGAAATATTGATACAGTTTCGTGTAAACGTGTAACAAATGCGGTAATTTAAGCCACCTGCCGGCGCGCGGTGGCCGCTCCGCTCCGCTCGCTCTGCTATGCACCACTTTTGAACTGCTTACCTCATATTGCTGCGATTTTACGTTGATGCTATTTTTGCCGGAGCTATTGATTTTTTGCAAAATACCTAATTATAGAGAGTATTCTATGCACCTGCATCCGTAGGGCGGTATCGGAACGCGCGAAAATAGTGCACTCGTTTTATTTAAGCCTTTGGTAAGCTTGTATGGGAAGTAATAGGTACATTTGTCGTAGTGATAAAAAATTAATTTGTCCTAAGTAAAAGTAAATATTGAAAAGGATCAATCTTTTCGAAACTTACTCCAAGTACTTTTATTTTAGGATTTTTTTATGACGTAACGATGGAGCGTCCATAGTGTTGTTCGTGGTCGCGGTTCCCATCCAAATAAAAACGCTATGCGTTACTTTATTTAGCATAAATAATTTGTAGTACAAAAATAAATAACTAACTAACTGTACAAAATATACAAAGGACACTTAGGCATCCTAAAATATTAATATTTCTCGCTCAAAGTTTGTATAGTTTGTACGAAACCAAAAACTTACAAATACATATACATATACAACCTTTCTAAATGATCCATCAAAGTTCAATAATAAGGACAGTTATTAGCTACCATAAAAACACCGAGACATCGATGGGGTATGTTGAACAATATTTTCCAAGTCCGTATACAATGGGGTCCCGGATTCGTTCCCCACCGTCTCCACAGCCTCTTATATTTGTTCACCATCTATTTACAGGAACATCTACACGGGTGCTCCGCCGCGCCGTGTTGATTTAGGTCCGATACCGGTATGGGGAGTGAGAAAACCTCTTTAGTTAATATTTCCGCTTCATTAGCTTCTTACTGTAATTTGATAAGTTGATAGTTTCTTTATTGTTTGTAATGAAAATACTTATATTATACAAGGGCAAATTTAATTAGCTATCAAAGGTAACTACACTACTTCCGTTCGTTGACCCCAAAAAACAAATCATCAAAGCTTTTATTTTTATTTTTTCATGTTTAGATATCGATAACCATTACGTCTGCGGAGTTTCGTTAGCTAAATTAATGTGACCCTATATAAGTATGATGCACCTTTACTTTCACAACACACACAGTCATTGACCTGTGAGGTTATTGCATAACACACTATCAGTAGGAATGGCTTTCATTTTGACAGTTCAACAACATTCATTGCGTTATTTACGTTGTTGAGCAGACAAGTTCGAACATATGAAGCAATGGATTAGCAATATCCTTCAAAATGATTCAGGTTTAGATTGATATAGTGTATTACATAATTAGGGTGCTGAAAAATTTACACCAACTGCTTTAACCTCACAATTCTGAAATCAAAAGTTAAAGCAGTCTGTTGTAACTGGGTTGCGGAGGTCAAATAAAAATCACTAACTGTGCGTAATACTATTCTAATAATTATTTTTTATTATTATTATAATTCCAACACATCTGAAGTGAAAGTCAAAGTTTTTTATTTGTTAAACATAGGTAGGTGAAAAAATAGTTGTTTTAAATAGAATAGGTACAGAGATCTCTATGTGTGGCCGTTAACGGTGTACACAAATCAAATAGGTAGGCAAGGTGAAGGTTAAAAGAAAAAAGAAAGAAGCAAGAAAATGCATTTATTTCCGGCAAACATGACGCATAAAAAAGAAAATAAACATACAAAAAAAAAACGATTGTTAGCAAACTTAATTCCGTAATTCTCAAAAAACTTAACGATTTATCAGAATTGTATTAAGCCTACACATTCTGCTCACTCCCATAGGTAGTTTAGTACTACAATATACATCAGAATATTAGAGTAATTTTCATATCTCCTAAATAAATAAAAGCCCTAAGGCGGAGTCGTTCGGAAAGAGTCCACTAGTAATGGTGCAATCATCTAATGAATGCTTCCGGCCAGATAAGCTTCGATTAAATGCTCTCTTTATTGCTAAAGGAAAGGCGCGTTCCCTTTATGTGCCATTGAGATATCTATTTTAGTACAAAGATAGGGGAAATATGATACGATTTAAAAATACGTTGGCAATCGGAGTATCTGTGTTGTGATACTGGCTGGTTTATTGTGCTAAAGAAATTTGATATATTATATGTCTTTTGCCCATTTGTTCACAGTCTAGGGTTAATGTTAACATGAAATAAAATACTTGTGCACTTTAAAAAATCTACCTCGTCTATATTTCAAGATTCTTATCTAAGAATTGTCAATTACACCATTAAACGTTTCCTTCTGAATGCGCGATGGCGATTAGATTTAAGATAATAAGTAACCGTAGATACGCGGGTACGTGTAGGTAACACTCTACAATTTATCGCCTGCATATCCTTTCAGCGGGTAGATAATGACCGCAGTAAAACGTTTAAGCACGGAATAACTGCTGCTGGAAGCCGTTATTACAATATTATGAATGGCTTCCCTCGCGCCTCGCGCCCGCGTCTCGCCTTCGTAGGTTCTATCAAGGCACACTATTTGGGGGCCTACGTAGCACCTTCGTAGCCAGTTCCGTAGACATTCGTAGCACTTAGCTACGAAATCAAAATTAATGATAGGAAGAAGTTACTTTTAATGCCGAGGGAGACGCTCCGGGCGTCGGGAGCCGCGTGACGACTCCCGGCCACCGTAGGCGCGGGCCTGCGGGCGGAGAGCAATGGGTAGCTCTCCGTCCGATCAGGACCAGGCCCGTGCCGGACGGCGTGTATGTGTTCCACGCGCGCCTCAAAGAGATGTCAGCGTAGTTGACGGGGCCCGACAGGGCCGAAGCCTGCCGGGGTAGCGGGATCGTCCGAAAGGGTTACCGCTGCCCTGGTACATAAAGGGCTAAGGAAGGAACACGGGTGGGTTTTAGTCAGTAAGAGTCTGACACTCCCTTCTGCTCCACCCAGAGCGGGAGGAGTCATTTGATGATTTCCCATCCTGAAAAAAAAAAAAAAAAAAAGTTACTTTTAATTCATACTCGTACCATGCACTTTTCCCGCTGACAGCGATGCGGACGAATTTTTTGATACTCTATGATTCTTTACCCTTGTTTTGTTTTAGATACATGTAGGTATATAGTCGTATTATTATTTTAAGTCTGTTAGCTTATATGTAAATTTAATCTTAAAATGAATAATATTCATATCTGCATGTAATGTTGCAAGGTGCTTTATTTTAAAATGAATATTATTACTTTTGACATGTCCTCATAATTATTGAAAGTGAACAAAGCCGCAGACAACAACCAACATTGAAACATACGTTTAAAACATATACAAATCGTAAAGAGCAAATGATTTTTAAATTATTTCCCCTGGAACATAAAAGACAGCGACTGTATTAGATTGTTTCCCTAACTGAGAAATTGCTCTGGGATTGAATGCGCAAACAAAAAGCGATTTAACATCAATTTAGGATAGCTGGAATCACGCACGTCTTTGTACGATGTAATACAGTGAGACTGGGGTTGATTCACATCTTACCCATGTTTGTAGAAACTGTTATCTGTGGATATTCTTGTTTGGTACGAAACAAGGTTTAGTGATAATTATGGAGCGTCCCTACAATGTATATGCGGTGTATTATGAGTGGCGTGCAGTAGGTAGACTTCCTCTGCATTCAGCGTGTCTCCCTTGCAAGAGGATGCGAGCTCTGGCTTGCTCCGGGCGACGCGACGCCAGTAATTAGCAGCGCTTTCCTTCCGCTCGCTCAGCCTGTCACACAGCGCGTGCCGCCACGACCTCGGACCCCTTATGCTACTTCTTACCTCGATTATACTTTAACCCTACGATTTTTGTCAAACGTATGAGAATTTTTTTGCACCCACGTGTCTTCATTGTTCGGTGAAAGGACGCATCGTTAAGATTGTGATGTGGAAACTTCTTTGTACATTTATGGTAAAATGTTGAATGACTTGGGTTAAGAAATGGCGAAGCATTATGAAGGTCCACATGAAAGTAATTTATTTTATTATCATTCGTCAACACAACAAAGAAATTCTAATCAGTCTGCTTTCTGTGGGTAAATATGGTAGACGCTTTAAAGTGTCTTTTTAGTTGCGAATGCAAGCAAACCTTTGTGTCACAAAAAGGGAAAAATTAATCTAATTTTAGAGGATACTTTCTTGTTCATATTCAAATTGTCATCGCCCTTTAAATTCCTCATAATCCGTCCAATTCTGAACCGTCGAGCGGCGCCCGGGTCGCAGTAATCAAGACGGCTTCAGCTGGATTTCATTCCGCACACCAGACGAGCGGACGACTGTTATGGTTCATTTCTGAAAGATAAACGTTATTAATAAAATAAGACTTAATTATTATAAAACTAAAGTGAATGCCGCCGGGAACTTATCAGGACTTTATTCTAAAATCATACGGCTGTGTAAACTGCACTTGCACTACATTAAATCCAGTGAAACTCGACATGGTGCATGAATGTGTTGCGCATTTAAAAAACTCATTACAGGCGGCAACCGGCGCGCGGACGAGTGGCGTCTTTGAAGGCCCGCGCCGCTACTGCGGTATTATTCCAGATTATACCGGCTTCCATACAAATGAAATCTCGCTTAAACCCACTGCAATTTCGGAACGAGAAAATAAGGCTCAAAAGTTGTTTTACTGCACTCGCACTTTCTCGAAATTCTTTTGAACTTGCGGGCGGGGCGCGTTCAGATTAGTTACACTCTGTGGGGCTGTATTGACGAGACACACGAACCACAAAGGACATTTTCTGTTCCCACTCTAATTTAGGCATCATGAATAAGAAATGAAATAGCAACCAAACTAAGTATGTGAATTGTATTTGAAGTATGCACGTAACTTTATCTGGTCAATTTGAAGTGGGGCCTAAGTGTAGCGAGACCGCTTCGAATAACCATTACATATTTAGTTAGTATGTCCCCCGGGACTGCGCTTGCGGTTCTTGCCATTAGCGCGATTGAGCACTAGCCGACCGACCTCTGCTTAGCTTAAACCCGCTTTCGATACTTATGATTTTTACAAAGAACTCTATTTAATTTATTGCCTGCTAATGAACTGATTACGTGAAAGCTACGAGTCGATACATTTATTATCCTCGTCAGGAAGTTAAAGTAAAATATCGATGCTTTGTTGGTTGCGGCGGCTCCGACTCGTATAGATGCAGATGAGCTAACTATTTGTCTTGCCTGATAGCAGGGGCTTGATTAAACCGTGAAACATTTAGCGAGGTTCACCTGCTAGGCTCGCAGCCCTCCGCGCGGTTCAACACACCGGCCTTTGTAAATGTATTAGTTTTTATTTGCGTTCATTATTATCCTTGCTTAGTATAAAGCAGGGGTGAGTTGGCATTTAGTTAGTTTGTTTATGCTAGCTATTTTTAAAATAATCGCATGGGCACAGGCACGGGGCGAGCGCTCACACAGTGATTAGGACAGATAAATGACGGACATTACTTGTAATGAATGTTTAGGTGGTCGTAATCGCATCGCGTAAAGTGTCGGCGCCATTACTTCACAGCTGCTGTTGCCGAGATATTGCCTCAAGCACCATTTACCGTTTTGGCGTGGATTTATCCTTCCACATACTGAAGGGACAGTTTTACATGTTAAGATAAAAATTAAGCGGTCACGTTTTATTAAGGGCATTTGGCATCTTCTATTTAGAGGCGGATGATATACATATTCATTAATATTTCTTTGTAAAGTTACATTCGTATCCTGTATATTCAAGTCGTTTCCCCTCGATAATATATACATTTACAGAGTTGATTATAGGCCCGTGTAGGGAAGAGTAAAAGCAGTTAGCGTACGGTAGGTGTGCCGATGGAGGAGTCACAATTTCCTGCACTTAACAACACAGGAAGCAATTTTGACGAGTCATCAAACGACGGACACCGATTGACGTCGCCGAACATCAGCCTATCATTAGGTACCGCCTGGAGACAAATTAGAAACGGTAGCTTTATTATGGCAGGTGTGCATTTAGTGGCGAGTGGCGGTTTAAGTTTGAATAACGAAAATTAAAAGGCGTCCTCGCAACTTATTCCTTTTAAATGTACCCAAGTAGTCGCCAACAAAAGTCTACAAATCGTTGGTTCTGTCTGCGGATGCCGGGCGTCGTCATCAAAGTTTGGGAATTGTGGCCATCTGCCGCGCGCCGCGTCGCTCTCAGATTACCACCGAGAGCTTCCTTTAATCGTTTTATTAATACGCCGACAAATCGTTTAACTGCCACTTGCTTCCGCTTCGTTGCTCATTTTACCAGATTTTTGATAAAGATAATTTTCTCGTGGGTTTGTTGGATGTTATTTAGAACTTTCAAGTGAAGATTCAAATCAGCCCACTGCTGGAATGTTTTTTTAAATGAATGGTAATTCAGGCTACCTACGTTAATGAACTTAAAATAGGTGTATCCAGAAAAAATTGATTAAGATAACAAAGAAGCTCATTTCAAGAAATATAGTATGGTGGTTAGGTAGTTGCTGCTTTGGATAAATACATTCTTATCGTAAACGCCTGCTATGTAATTAAGCAGCTTGGAAGTTCCTCGAAACAAGTTCTCGAAGAAAGTTTTTCGCGGACCACTATACTAGTAGACTAATTTATGTAAAGTTGTCAGTAAATAACCGTTAAATATTCCAGACGGGTACCTCGCAGGCGGCAGTGTTGCGACGAGGTAGTTCCTGGTGGCTAGTCCGCCGCCTGCAGCCCGCGCCTGTTATTAGGGCCCGTAAATAATACACACTATTAAAACACTCGCCCTGTTTTATTTGCAGACACTACAAGTACAGTTCACCGAGACCACATAAATAAAACAAGAGACAGCCTACCTAAAATCGTCACTTGTTTATTACCACACGTAAATATGAAACGAAGTTTTTACCGCACATGAAATGCATATGAAATACAGATACACGTACATTAGGATGGCAGCGTATGACAGGAGAAGTGGTGTTGGCGGCGCGATGTGCGAAATTGACACCCGTGTCCAGCGCCATTGGCTCTGATTGGATTAGGTTCGAAGCGGCGTCGCACGCTGATGCCGAGCTCAAACGTAAAATTTTACGTGACCACTTTCCAAATGTCGACTTTCGTGACGCGATTGCATACTTGAACGCCGTCCGCGTCGTCCTCTGCAGCTTTGATCGCTCACTATGCGCCACAATATTATGTAAATTCACCAAAGCCAGCAATAGAGCTACATTACTTACCTATTGACGTTTCGCCTCTAAACGTACACTTCTGAAATTCAATCCCAGTATCGTGTCTTACAGCCCCCACGGATTATCGACTCCGATAGTCCATTTATAAATTGATGCGACTGCAACAGTTATTTGAACTGTTTCGTGATAATACTTATTGTCTAAAAGAGTATAAGAAATTCAAGGGTCCTATAGTGAACGCAGCGGGTATTACGGCGACTGTGATCCTCTTACCTTGATAGTACCGCTATCGAAATGTTTTGTTGGACAGACCACGGGAATGCTTTTGTATACTTTGTCTCGTCTACTTTATTTAAGTACCTATTGGAAATAATAGAATTGGAAATTAAAAAACCAAGATATGGTACAATAATTGTACAGTAAGTTGCTTGGTGAATGTTAGCAATTGTAATCGGTTTCTCCTTGTGTATATACAGTCATAAATTTTCTGCTAAGTTAACCAATGCAAAGCCATTTTTACGTTCTGTACATGTAATCTATATTTTCTTAATGCCCTCCGCTTATTCTTGAAGCAAAATTTATGCGCCATTTGCCGGGCCATACCTCTTTTCACTCGAACTAGGTACAACTTTGACTATATTTAACACATTTTTGTATATGAACGTATGTGTGTGACTTAAAGCATTGTAGTTTATTGCAAGCTTGTTCAAGTTCTTGGCCCGCAGGCTCTTTGTGTGGGAGCATCTAAATCTCATAAGAATGCCGTAATATCCACATCTCATTACACGTAACTTTGAAGAATTATGACTTGGCAAAGTCCTTTATTGGAAATACCTCCACGGGCCTGAAATATTGCTATGTCGTGAAGAGCTAAAATTTCTAATTAGAAATTCTTTAGTAAAACTTTATTAAGTTTTTACTTACTGCAACGAACCTAATGAAAATGCCGCGCTGTCAGTCGCGCTCGTGCTATATATACCAACTTATACCTATCTAAATTAAATAAATTATACTCGGAAGCGATGCTCTGGTTTTATGCAGTCTTTATTAGGTTTTTTTCTTAAACCTTCAACGAATATTAACAATTTCATTAAGAAAGCTATTTAATTTTATAGCACAAAAGATAGACACTGTTATTAAAGATGACTTGTTACGCCGTGTAACTATCTAAACATGAAACAACGCACATTATACTGTAGCCGCAGTACGAGTGGTATGCGTCAGCCCAGGTATATTGGTGCAATTGTGTTTGTTTGTACAAGACGTCAATGTTTGATTTGCTCGTACATTTTTATGAGTTATGGATTAGGTGGGTCTGACAATGTTTGCGGTTTCCCTCTAATTGTTTATTTGTTTCGTGGAACGCCTCGAGCGTGTAGTAAGCAATATTTTTGTGCAAGTTACTTTATGAATGTTTAAAAACCAGTCAGAACAATTCTTTGCTAGTTTCGTACAAATGGCACATGTTATTTGGCGACCATATTTATGTGAATATTTTCGTTCGGCTCGAACGGAACGTAGACGCGATACCTCCGTCGTTACCAGTGCATTAGACGTCGCGCAAACAATTACATTACCCTTGCATGCATAGTTTGGCACGGAACCAACCAGTACTACCACTCGTTGAACACGACCGACTATTTTCAACTGTTATTGTATGTTAAATTTGAGTTTATGACACTCTTTACCGACTGGCAAATCGATACCCATTTTACGATGAACGGTGAGATACACAAAGTAGAAGTTGTTGCGACTGAATGGAAACGCGACGACGATTCTTTCTCATTTTTAAATTCGAGATCAAAGTGGACGTTGGGTTTAGTGTTTAACTGTTTATACATTGTAATTTGCTTATTAAAATACATTGTACCTATTTCATACAATTAAAAATAAGTAACAATGAACATTCCTATGTTCATTGTTAAAATGATTCTGATTTTCTGTACATTCCTATGTTCGAAAAAAAAGACCACATTTCTTTGATTAGGTATATTGACGTGGGTAGTGGTTACCTATTTTCCTTTATAAACAAGAATATAACTATCAAAAACAAAACAACTTAACTTCGTTGAACGTATTATTTAAAATGGGACGTCTGAAGAAACCGTGTTGTATCTAAAACAAAGAGATCTTAAAGAAATGGAGGAAATAATTTAGTTCTTTGTGTTGCCAATATCGAGCAAGCAGACAGACTGCTGCGCCTCGGGCATCGCGGTATTAATCGAGCCAAAGCTGATTATGCACTTGTTTCGAAAGTTGTCTTTTTGACGGTTTCCATTCCATTTCTTAGGGGTTTCATTTTGTAAGCGTCTTAGGATTCATAATGATTTTGTGTTTTTGGGGAATTATAGGTAAGCTAGAATTTGATAATTATATTTCATTGTTTTTCTTGGAAGAGTTCTTCTTCTACTTCGTGTTGCTGGCACGCCTGTATTTTAGGTCTTGTTGACATAAAACTTCCTCACTTCCACAGCGTCGTCTTGCTCTCTGTGTCCCGTTTTGGGACATAGAGGGCAGGAGAAGAGGTGGAGAATGGTTTGCGTCATAGCTCCACATCCACACCCTGCTGCCGTTCCGTCGAGGTAGTCCCACTTTACCAGGTTGGAATTACATCTTCCCACTTGTGTACGGAGGCGGTTTAGGAACTTCGAAGTGGACTACGAGTCAATGCTAAGAGTTAATACCTCCTTATATTGCACTAAAGTGAATCAAGCATGCAGTCTATTATTTATGTTCTTCTACTTTTTATCTTCTTGATCCGAGTATGAAATGCAAAAAATAAAATAAGTAACTACAGTAACTAAGGCAGGTAGCCTTGGAAAATTTGGAAATAAGTAATAATTGGTAGGTTCCAGTTGGATTTTAATTTAATTTTTTAGAATTTTAATTTTTTTTTTCGATTTGCAGTTTTTTTCCGGGAATTTTACGATGAAAAAGATAACTTTTTGATAGGCCAGACTGACTATTTAAATTAATCGGTTTGATTGACTATTTGCTAATATTTCGTCCGTTTTTTAATAGTAAACTGTAAATAAAATAATCCTACTTATATAAATAAGTGCGACATTAAAAAGTAACTTGTTATCCAGATCTCTAGAAACTAGGGACAGGGTCACTGTTCCATTTATGTAACAGAATGAGCTTTCCTACATAGTGTAGTAATAAAACTCTAGACACCCTCACGATCTAAGGCTACATTTAGTACTATATAAATCGAAATAAAACCTTTTTGTATAACTGACTTGACTTTTTGTAATCTTGTCTCTTAATTTTCTGAAAAATCTTATATATTTCTTGATATTATTATGTTAATAAAATATCGCGTTTCTTTCCTTGGCAAGCTAAGATGTAATCGTTAAGCGACAGGTTTTATAACCGTAATAACTAACTTTGTAATCGAGAGCTGAGTAAGCATGCGGGTTTTATTTTACGAAGGATCGATATCTCTACTTTTGTTTGACCTTTTTGTAGAAGCCTATCATCAAAAATCTGCCTAGCCTTTTTCCCAACTACGTTGGGGTCGGCTTTCAGTCTAACCGGATGCAGCTGAATACCAGTATTTTATCTGACCTCCACAACCCAGTTACTGGATAACAGGATACCCCCTGGTAAGACTGGTTGTCAGACTTTTGGGCTTCTAACTACCCTTAACGACTGTCAAAGATTTACGAACGACAGCCGGGACCCACGGCTTAAAACGTGCTTTCTGAGGACCGGAGGGGTTTCGATAGTGTAAAGGATTGTCACCCATCCACGAGCCAACCGTAGCCAACTACAAGCGTAGCTTAACCTTCGATTGACCCGTGCATCTGTTATCATTTATCCACGAGCCCCACCTGTAGAAGCCTCATATGTAGCTAATAAAACAGACTCATGAAAAAAACAAAAAAAACTATTTTCATTCGCTAAAGAAACTATTACGGTACCGTAATTAATTATTTAATTTGCAGTCTGCTCCATATTTATACTTAATCTACTTGAAATAGGTATTAAGATAGTAAATAGGAGAAGATTAAAGTAAGCCGTCTAATATGGACCAATGTATAACATGATTGCATTCATGTGTAGTATCCAAATGGTCGTGTGTCGTAGCACTTGTAGCCAGAGTGCTACGCTGCTACGCCGTAGCCGGTCCACACCGCCCAATTACCCACCAGGCGGCTTTAAGCCGTATTTATACTTAACGTCTCGGTCGCGAATATCGTTCTAGATAAATGTCTCGAGGCATACTGCAGACTGGATACAATCATAGAAATAAGTAGTTTTGAATAAAATTTTTGAAACAGTTAAAATCTGAACGAGTAAAAAACGGTTTTTCAATATAAGAATGGTGAATTTTTACATTAATAATACCTATTGAAATTCTAGTTAAATAATGGTAAGAACCGAGATAAAATTGTACTAGAGAAGAGCTAACTGAATATGCCACTTTGTTGAAATTATTCCCAAGCGGGTCTATTGATATACGTCGAAGAATAAATTAACAACAAATAATGGGTTTTTAGAGAAAACTCCCTTACTTTTGTGCATATGTAGCTACTAAAACTAAAAAAAAATCTTACTGACAATGCCCTTACTGTTGTTTTACCCATATAGTCAAAGTAAATGTTGTAAAATTCCCCGCTGGTTGTGTGGCCCGCCTATAAGACAGGCACAGCGTGCGGCCGGCCTACGCCGCGGTGCGATTTGCAAGATCCGCTCTATCACTGCGAACACACCGAACAGTTTCCACTGTTTTACTCCTAGTGTGCTCCGTTTTAGAGGCGGCCTGATGAAGGGGCTGATCGACCTATCTAAGAGAATGTGTTTGTGATAAGTAACACAGTCTGAATATCAATATTTGGTGTTTATTTTCAAAGGTAAGTTAAGCAGAATTTTGAATACTGAAACTCAAATAATTGTTCTTATATTTTCCCTTACTTTTTGAAATAATTACGTATTTTATATTATGAAAATTATACATCTTAATTTGGTAAAAGCTATATTTATTGTGGCAGACTGGGAAACTTAGAGACAATTTACAAAAAAAAAAATGTGTTTATAAATACCCAGAACCTAAGTCCTTTTAGCTAGTAAGCTGTATCTCAATCGTAGAGCTACGAAACTGAAAAGCTGTCACTAAAAGGTGTTATTAAATTCCCATTTGAAACAAACTTGAGTGGAAACATTCGTAGAATGTTGACTTATACCCGGCTGTCAAATATTTAATTCAAATTAGTAATAACAGCCGCGTGTGACGTAATTTAAAATGAAAATGCCAATTTATATCTGACGGTTAATGTACACGTTGGAACATTGCAATAAATAGTTCATACAAAAGTAATTTTGTAATTAGGGGCGTTCCCAGTAACCACGAACACCTATATAATGCGATTGCGACATAAATGCCAATTGTCGAATTGTGATCCGTGTGTCGGCATTTATTGCATAGCACGTCTGTAATTTGCATACGTTTGAATACTAAGTACCGCCAACGTCATGGTTTGAAGCTACTTTAATTGAATAGTTCGATTTATGCTTATTAGTTCTACTTTGTGTTTTATTGTTAAATTAAGGGTTATTAGCTATCACAGTTATCTGTGTTGTACAACCAAATGGTCGCTATGATACTGATATTAGATATTCATTGGAGTTTAATACAGTAAACATGAATGTATTCGGAACAGTGGCAGATCACGTAAAGTAAGAGGGCGGTGAAATCGTGTTGAGTTGGCAGCAGATCCAAGACACGGGTTAACCAACAGTCGTGCCAGATATCAGGCGGCGGTAATATCTTATTTATAACAAGTCTCTTCTAGACGGCTCGCGTGCCGAGTTCTACGTGTTCCTTAACGTAGGGACGTTACCTCGTACTCAGAGGTGTTTATGTCCAAATTTCGGGTTTTGAGAGAAGTAGAATTTCTAGTTCTCCGTAATAAGACGGGTATTTTTTCTTTAAAATATGTTATGAAGAGAAGGGGAGGTAAAATTGAAACTGGCGTCATTACTTAGTATGCATTGGGCGGCGCGACGTGTTGCGATCGCCCCCGCCGCGGGATCGACGCTCCGGTCACGTTTTTCCAATTGTTTTCTGACGACGTGTATCATTCTTTTAAATCAGATTTCATGATTTATTGTCGCATCGTACGCGGTGTAGGTAGGTACGCCCAAAGTCTCATACGGTAATGATTTTTTTGGTGAAGTCGCATGACATATCAGTATCATTTGTGTTACGAGCAGCAGACTCAATTTCGCGCACGTGAACGATCCACAATAGCGTCTTTAGTATTCATGGGTCTGGTGGAGATATGGTATGACATTTGCAATTTTTGTTTCATTAAGAATTCAGATGTAAGGGATTGTGGGAATGAATTGTTACGAGGCGTCGCGCTGTCGTGCGGGCTGTGCTGTTACACACGTTCGCTTTGCATTTATTACGTATGTTTATGGGCATGAGAAATAATTGATTCCTACGTTGTAGCTAAATCTTTATCACTCTATTTTGCAATTTATTCCGTAGATTTGCGGTGATCGTATCGTATGATTTTATATTATCATCTAATAAATTTTATATTTGTGTTTTATTAACTTAATACAAAATCTGTGTAACATTTCTGCTTTTTTGTTGGCCATTTAAATAACTTTTGCTCACTTAATTTTTATGCTTATACAATATACATATTTCCCAATTTCTCTACTTTTTATCGCAACGATACTTTGACAAAAACACATGTTATTTACAGCTTTATGTATGGTCGTCGTTAATATCGGTCATTTATTAGCGGTGACCCGAAAGGATATTATTTATGAAGTTTTAAAGGCAGTTTCTGTTCGCTATCCATCACGCCCAGTGTCAATAACGTGTATCAGCAGAGTGAAGTTAGGGTATCAATCATCCTAACTTAATTGTACTGTACGTAGCTTTCTCTTGTAGATGCGGATAGAACACGTGCTAGAATTTATAGTCAAGGTTTTTGTGCTCAATAATGTTCTTTCTTTCATCATTTGGTTCAATCGTTATAGATTTTTTGTATAAACGGTGGGTAAGATGTGATGTGAAATACAAGATAGATTTTTGGGACATGATATACATATCTACCAAGGTTTGTCTATATAAAATTATAATAAAAGTTAGCTGCACAGACGAAAATTAAGAACTTGCCTACTTGACCAAATTGTTAAGTTTTTAACCAAATCAATAAGCTGTTACTGTGATTATGAAAGTAGTACCTTCCTGTAAGTACTTCAGAACTGAGAGGGCAAATTGAGAAGTACTCAAGGGAATTTCGTTTGTTACTGAGAGTCATCTACGAAAACACCTTTCATTTTCCTCTGTTGAATTCAATTGTAGCGACCTCGACAGAAAAATATATTAACTGCATTATTGAAGTAACTTGTTATTACTTGTACAATCGAGCAACCTATTTAGTTTACATGTTATATGTGTGGGTGAAGTCACGGTTATGCACACAAACACCAAATAAAACGAGCCAGCTCTGTGTTTAGTAGTGTGCGTATGGCACGATAGTAATCATTAATTGATGTTACTGAATGAGATATAATATTTCGCATCATATTACTATAGCGACCTTGGCTATCGTCTTTGATCAGTGAACGAGAAGTCGTAAGTTCAAACCATGTGTGCAGCAAATGTCTTTTTCTTTTTGTATTCATTATTTTGTTTAAACATTACTTATAAGTTGAATAAATAATATTCGATCCTATTCATGGATAAATAATGAAGTTTGTAACGTTTGAGACAGCCACGGAACTCTTAGGCCATTTTATTTTGACTGTTTAGAAAATTACTACCGACAATTAAAAAAAACTGTTTTCAAGCTCCCAATTTTATAAAAAATGAGTATTCTTTGTTGTCAGTCTACAAGTATTTGTATTACTGAGTATATTGATTGCTACTCGTATTCGTGTGCAGATTTATTTCTGTGTATCCAACCATGCAATATTTATCAATGTTAAAAAAGGCAGAACTAAATCGTTGTTCTGCATGAGCGAAACGTATCTATATGTGAAATTGCAAGGTGCCTAATTATATCGGTGAGTAACAGTTTGATATTACGTTGATATTATGCCTACTTCAACTTAACTAACTCGTCTCACCTTTCAATATTTACCTAGGAATAAATTAATGTAACAGAAGTGCAATACTTACCATAGTTATAATATAGGTAAATTAACATAATTTTTTTTTTGTCTAAGATTTTTATTTTGAATAATTTGTAGTTTATTTAATATTAGAAGTTTCTAAATATTATGTTTATTGTTAAAGTTAATAAATTTCAAAACACAGATGATTATGATAAAATTAACTTGTTCTAGCCCATTTTTGTCAGATTAAAGAATAATAATAACTTCGAATAACGTAAATAAAAATAGATAATAATAAAATAGATCATTATGTTTACTATGCCAGTGTATAATTAAAAAATATAAGTATTTTAACATGTTTGCGCATGTATTGTATAAAAGTAATATTAATTAGATATATATATAAGTATATAAAGTATATTATTTATTTATTTATATATACTTATATACACACATACTTATTATATACACAGCATATAAATATAGTAGGTATATTTATTTGTTATAATAATAGTTATTATTATAGGTAAGTATTTTAAATACTGTTTTGTTTTGTATCCACAAAGGAGAACCTCCGATATGCGGATTCAGGAGACGTAGAACATCTTCAACGTGGGCCAAAACTATAGGCAAATTCATTGGCTCGACACCACGACATCGTGGCAAGGCACAAGGCTGATCCCTTCTTGTCCACCCGCGTAACAGCAACAGCACACAATGTGTGCTTACTAACTAACTAATTAGAAATCACCTACATTCAACTAGTTTACGTTGCAGCAAGCCAGCGCGGAAGATTTTGCTGTCGACTGCGCACCGACAAAACCGACAACAGTTTGCTAGGTCATACATTAATTTTGATTGGGAGAACAATATGGTGATATAAAGTTTGCCGACTCATTATTAGTCGAATTTATTTTTATTAGTAGACGACTATGGACCTTATTTTTATGCAAATAATGTTCATATTTGTTAAGCCAATGTGAACAAATACAAACCTTAGCATTATTCAGGTATACCGCCGTAATTCTCTTTAAATTTTTAAACAACAACTCGTGTTATTGAAAGTCTGGTGAACTGATGTTATTGTTATGCCGTTAGAAGTTGTCATAATTTCTTACTGTCTAACATGTTGATTCAGTTCACCTCTAATTTTACTTTGTTTCAATTTATATACTTACCTACTTTGACAAACTATTTACGTCCATCCTTAACCAACAAAAAACTTTATCTTTGTCAAAAAAACTGATAAACAACAGTGTTTTACTCATTTAAACGTCTATTAGGGATAGCTAAAGAATATAATGTTTAAAACCAGTTTGCATTCAATCATTGTATCGGCCACACAAGTTTTTTTTTGCTAACATACAGCCCACACCAAATTGAACCTTAAAACAACTATTGTAAAGAAGGCATATTGGAAGAAACGATACGCATCATTTGCTAATGACCCTAGCGATAAGCTCGCTCATTCCAACCAATACCAATGTTTACCTAATAAAAAAATAAAATTATTTTATTGGTTTTATTTAATTAACTTTCTAGTTTTTTGCTTGAGTGATTTTTTTTTACCACAAAATTAATTTAACAAAAAAAAAAAAAGTAAAAAGCAGCAAAACAAAATTCCTCAGTTGGGATCGAACTCATGTCGTCTAGCTTACATCAGTAGCTATCGTAGGCGCTTACACCACTTAGCTATGGGAAACTTGATACATCAGACTAAAATATGGGCTCATATTCCTTCATTGTGTACCCGTTTATTTTATCTATAACCGCGTGTGTATATTACGTATACCCACACAATAATAATGACAGTCATCGATGTATGGGCTATGAAAACTATTTCAATGGGCCCTTTGTACTAGCAAAGTTTAATTAAAATTACTAGCATTATAAATGGATACTGTGGTTTTTATGCAATTTTCTTAAAAAAACTTCATAAATAGTTTCTTTTTGTTTGATTTAATCTGGTATCTCGTGTCTTGTACAAACTATGACCACTCTTTGAAATCATAATTTCTTTCGCGAATAATATTTTGCAAAATAGAACATTCTCGTTGTCTATAATAACGAAGAGACACGGACTCACCTGCGCATTTGTATACGTACCTAAGTGAAATCCAAATTCCAAGTGAAGCTTAATCCTGAATGTGTTCCCTCTAACTTTGCTTTTGCTGTTGTTTTAGTTATAATGGTTCACTTTGGTGGCCAGGGAATTATTGCTAATGCAACTTGCATTCGTGATGTATTATGTGAATATATCATCTTTTATTAACTGAATCCTAGCCTTGTATTTGCAGTTCAGATTCATGGTCTGGAAGCACTGGACGTTTATGTTCATATTATACTGTTGTTGTCTTTCTGTTGCGTCCGTTGTACCACTTCAACATTACAGAGGTCTGGAAATAGAATTTTCATTTTATATTTCGTTCGATATGATAAATAATTTAAGAGAGTTCTACGATAACATGTATAAAAAACTGTCTTTTTGAATATAAGTAGGCATGCATTTATATTTGAGAAACTTTGAAATAAAAAGTTAACAATATTTCTGTGAGATAAAGATGAAATGTAAAAAAATACTGAAAATGTGATGGAAAATGGTCGGGATACGTTGGTACATAACTAATAAAATCCATCAACATGCATAAGTAGGAGCCCTTTTATGTACTTATTCTTCATCCGGGTCGTAATTATTATTGGAAAAACAAGTATCATTATTTACATCTACGAGTACATCTACATAACAGACAAAAATAGTCATGTATAGGCAAGTGAAGCCACAACACGGTCCCATATGGCCGCCAGTCCTCGACCTCCGGCAAAATGCTGACATAGTGATTCTATTTTGCCGCTCAAGCGGTTAGAAAAATATGTTATTCTCAGAGTGTGACTCCTGAAATATTATGTTATTGATCCGCCTCTCGGAACAAATACAATGTACAGAGCTATTGTGGTTAGAAATATTCTAAGCAATGCTTAAATAAACTTTTATTTTTTAGACAGCAATCGATTTAGAAGCAGGCGAAAGAAGACGTACTGTTGGAAAGTCTCCCATAAGTTGGACCGATGACCTTGTGAAGGCTGTAGGAATCCGCTAGATATATACAATATATAATCGGTCGAAGTGGCCGTGCTTGGGGGAGGCATATGTCCAGCTATGGATGTCTTTTGGCTAAAATGATGATGATGGTGAATCGGTTTATAAAGTGTATCAACTAACGGTAAAGCTAGATCTTTGTAGGAAAATAAGGAGAAAAGATTAGCAAATTGAATGTGCGAAGTTTTTATACCCAAATCTCACAGTAGCTCAAAATAGATTTAAAGTAATAGGTAAGAGAATGTGCCGCGGTTGTTCTGTGGATGGGTGACCATCTTTACATACCAAGACCCCTCCGTGCCTCGGAAAGCACGTTAAGCCGTTGGTCTCGGCTGTCATTCGTGGATCTATGCCAGTCGTTACGGGTCGTCAGAAGCCCGAAAATCTGACAACCAGTCTTGCCAAGGGGTATCTTATTACCCAGTAACTGGGTTGTGGAGCTCAGATAGGCAGTCGCTCCATGTAAAATGCTGGTATTCAGTTAGACTGGAAGCCGACCCCAACGTAGTTGGGAAAAGGCTAGGCAGATGAGGTAAGAGAAAACTCAGTTCGTGTGCCAACCCAATTAAATATGGCCATACCTTGGTATGCAAACTATAGCGGTGGTACCGCGCAACACAAATCCAAAATAAAAACTTCAAACCTGTTTAAGGATACAAAATTATGTTAACTACTAAATCTATTTCCCTCGCGTTCGTTTTGTAACCGTCGAAAAGCTAAGCTTCGGCACAAAGTAGTAGTGTTGATGGATTTTATGCAATTTTCAGTATCTATCACATCCAGCGCAGGATGGCGGGGCCCGCTGGGATTAAGTTCGATCTTTTCGCAATACTTACAGGGTAAACAGCTTGGGCGCGCGCGCCGCGCTGCCCCACATAACTACCGGAGATAACAAGCTGATACAAGTATTATAGAAATATGCTGTTAGAAATTGTTCGACGAGCTAAGATTTTGTTTGAGATTACATATATAATGACTTAGTCGTAGAGCTGTACGTAGTCAAAGCGTGCTATAAGAGGGAGATGCGCAGCTATTTATTATTTTTGTTGAAACAAATCCTCTGTAATGAACAAATACTATATTCAAGCATGTTCTATGTTAGATTTCCTATGCTACTGCTTGCCTTTAGACTTAATTCCAAGAAATTAAATAAGCTGTAGTTTTGCCACCTTTTCATAAAGAGCTCCCAAAAACGTAATGCGCAAGTCTTATCAAAGGTGTTGAGTAGGCAAACAAACTACAATTTTAAATATAGTAGGCACTTCATTATTATGAAGTGGGAACGCTTATAAAATTTTGCCAAATGCCGGCTTTGCAGCGGCAACCGACTAGATTGTATGATGGCTCATTCATAGCGAGCCGCGAGTGAGAAATTAGTTTTTTAATAATAAATTGCTCAGTTTTTGTTGCTTACCTACATTCAAACAAGCATTTAAATTGTATGGAAATATTCATGAGCCATAAAATCATGACGCATCGTAATTAAATCGCTTTTATAAACTTCCGTCGTTTCGTTCAATCAGCTTTCTGTGCATTATTCCCGGCCTTTGTTGTGATTCCAATATTTCAGTGTATCTATAAATTGCCGTGAAATTAAACACACGTTGAAAAGGCAAGTACCAGCTTTGGTTTACACTATACAGTTAACGTTTTAAAATGTTTCCCGATTTTCAAGATAAGGAAAAGCAACGGTTTCAAAGTGAGTTAAAGATTTTTTTACTCTTTTCAGTGCACTTCAAGGCAATGTATTTCATGAGCAATTGCTCTTAGCACGTAGGTGTAATGTAGTTCTATGAAAGTGCATTAACGTGTAATTAGCCTAAAATATTAATGGAAATATATCGATCAACATAAAGCCATCTACAATGACGTCACTCTGACATAGATATAACAAGCTGCACTCGTGTTGTGACGATATGTCGAGGACGTGCGTGGAATAAATTTTTGTTCATAGAAACCATTTTCAATTTCACGGCTCAATCTTTGTGTGCTCGGGGTGAATATGTAAAAGGGCATTCGTTGATGTCAACAAAGTGTAATGGTTTCGTGCTAGCGCGCGCTTGATCTATGAGTTAGAATCCAGACCGATTCTAAATTGGAAAAAATATTATACCACCTGCCTATTCAGGGCACACTCGGCCGTTCTATTGAATTCAGCGTTTGTCCGTGTTTGTTTGAGCTCCATATAGAAATCCTTGTACTGGAAAACAAAAACATGCGAAATATTTAACACCCCTAGTAATTAATTTTACAAGTTCCACTTAACGTTTTTACTCCTTTCTCAATTTACTAGGTGTTGATAGATACGCTAGGGTATTTTCATCGATCAATGTCGTGTAGCTATTGCTCCGAAACGTTAATTGTTGATTTTATCCGGAATTTACCGGTTTATTCGTATATTTAGTGTTTATAACGGCATCGTAATGTCGGTAGCGTTTTGTGATTTTGTTTGTGTCATTTAAGTGAAAAATTGCCCATACAAGTGTCAAGAAAAACGGGAATAAGTAGGTAGTGGAAGACGGCGGCAGTATGGGCAGGGAGCGACTTTTGACAAATTATTTAAGAACGTGTGTTAGGGGACGTGGGCTATTATACGCATGATTGATAGTGTTGATAGCGAGCCGACAAACGTTTCCTTTTTAATCTTTTCTCGAGTTTAACATAGATCTTTTGTTAAAGAATGATTGCCTTTTGTATAGCGAGGCGCTAACATATTGTTTATTATCACTTTGATATTTTGTTCGCGTTACGGGGCTGGCAGGGCGCCAAGTGACACCAACACAAAATGTTGGCTGTTTTAGAAGCCGCGTACACTAATAATTTGGAGATCACACTACCGCACAAATGGTAACTTATTGTAGTAGGTACCATAATGGGTCGGGCCGGTGATTATATTCATTGATTTAAAGTTCTTTAAGATAAAGTTTGCTTTAAATAGGTTTAGATGAATGAGGACATAAATGCATAGGGGATATAAATAAAATAAAATATCTTTTTTTCAGACCTACAGCAGTCCATACGTTGTTAGTGGTTAGTAACAGATTGTGCTTATATGCTATGTTAGTGTTATTAGTATTACTTATATAAGATGACGTGATAACTGGTGAATATCATAGACAGCTATACAGACGACTAGGTACAGTACCGTACCCTGGTATATGTGAAAGCTAAAGCATACCTCAGTTGTTTGTTCCTATTCCTAATAGGTACTCGCATGCAGCCATACTAAAAGTTAAAGTAAAGTAAGTAATAGGTACAATAAATGTGAAAGTACCTCTGTCTGTCGGTCTGTCTGTCTGCTACTGTTACCTTTCCACACCTTAATGGCTGAACGGATTTCAATAAAATTTTGTACTTACACAGGTAGACCATGACCTTTACACTTACCGATACTTTGCCGCGGGAAAAAGCTAGTCTGAAATAAACAAGTTTCATATTATTTTACCCTTTGTATGATAATGGTTTTTACAGAGAAGACAATTATTACAATTACTCTTTCGTTCATTAAATATAATGCAATAGATTTTTCGTAAGTATAACATAAATTAAATTATCGACAAAAAACTCATAAAATAAACAAGAAATACGGAAATGTTTCAAATTAAATATTTATTTATATATTAATTTCCTCGCTAATGAATATTGGTATTTACAAAAATACATGCAGGTAAAATGTGGGTTCGTATATATTTAGTAAAGTATTTATGGATGACATATGGGAATCATTCGTTATAAAAGCGATGTGCTGTGGAATGTAAACAAGGGCGCACTTACATGGGCTTCGTACATAAAGCTTATTCATTTTATATGGGGATATCCATCATGTTTATATCGGACCCCGGTGTGACAGCGCGTAGAGGTTCTCGGCGATATTAGGCGAAATTAACAACAGTTTGTAATACTTTGACGCGGAATAATGTCGGAAATCATTCAACATGTACATTTTTTTACGATTAACGCGTATTTTGAATCGAAAATATCTTTTAAATATAAATGTTACGGAACCTTTTTTAAAGACCTCAAAGCGCTTTAAAAGCTTTTACTGCTGCAATTTTCAGTAGTATTTTTTACTATTTATTTACAAAAGAGTAGAGTATTAATGGTTATAATAATTATTTGGTGGCATAATTGTTTACAGAGGGCGTTAGTGTGCACGTGGGCCGCTGGCCGTTGGGCACTACAGGTAGCGTCTACGTCGGAGAGCCGCGGCCCCGGGGGAAATCAACACAACAATTACAGCGCAGACCTACTTCCAATAACACCCGCCAAACCTTTAAAAACCGAACGACGTGCTCCTATTACAATCACGTGAAATATTGCTTTGTTCCACACAAATGGACGCCGCACTACATCGCGAAAGCTACGTAAATGATTCTTATCTCGAAATGAAAGGTATTATGTATTTACGACGCTGCTCAGTTCTGTAAGTCGGTTTGTGATAATACTATGAATATTCAGAGGCTTCGGTCGTCCCTGAGGATGGAACCCTTCCAAGCATAAGAGAGGAAATGCGGATGGTGAGTTCCAAAACAATATGATATTATCGCGGCGTTTAGGCGGTCCTAATAAGATTTACCTCAATATTAATGCGCATCGCGGCGTCCATTATTTGGAGGTATTATCTAAACACGGACGGTATATTCCGTCACTTTCATTTTCAGCATTTAATAATAGGCATTGACGCGCCGAGGGTTGGCAAGTGGTCTTTAACAAACTATTATACTGTCTACGAGTGTTTGATTGTGATATATTCGGTTTTATGGTAACAAAAGAACAACCCTAGTATTACAGAACAATCGTGTCCTCCAACCTTTAGCTCCATAAAAGAGTGGAATGATTAATTGTTTCTCCGACCTCTTCAAAACACCGCCTTATTCTTTTAAAGACTTCCGTTATTTTCCGACTCGATGACGGCGAGACGGTGATTTTCGTCTATAAATTAATATTAAATTACGGATTAGGAGCGAAAATATTTTCAGCTGTTGTTTTTCTATCTACCAAGCTTATAAAATATTATTTCAGAAGTTAAGTAGGTATTAAAACGGAACGTTCTATTTTGGTATGGTCCCTGATTTTTTTAGGAATAATAGAAATGTCTAATAAATCATATAGAAAGGGGTGAAAGTAAATTGAAATACGATATACTTTAAGCCCGTAATACACATGCCTGTAATTAGCACAAAAATAAGCAAGTCGCTTGCATGGCATCTTGACGTTCACCAATCAGAAGTTGTTATGGGTCAATGGCATGCAAGCTACTCGCTTAATTCTGTGCAAGTAACAGGCATGTGTATTGCGGGCATTAGGTTCAACATTACACAACATGCTCACCTTCCTCAGTGCACGTGCACGTGTCATCAATTATTGTTTTTGGTTGGCGATCTTGTCGTGTTGCGGAGCGGCCAAGCAGACGCGTGAATTCAATCTATCGGCTCACGCGCCACGGAGCGTCGCGTCGGCCGTCGGGCGGCGCTTTGAACAGGGCCACTAAAAGCGATTCGCCGTAAACAAGAATTAACGCCAAACCTGCATCGACCACTGCACTCTCCTTTATGGTGACATGATAAAAGCTCTCCGTTTTGAGAGTTAACGTACGTTATACTACTGAAGTATGTGTGGTTTATCCAATAAAAATCTCGAACTTTGTACAAAAATTTCGATGAAATACTAGTCCAAATGCACTACAATACAAGTACTTATTGCCTGTCAATTTAAAATATAATAGAGTTAGTCAGCTGCACTACAATACAAGTACTTATTGCCTGTCAATTTAAAATATAATAAGATTTATTTAATCAAAAACTAATATTAATCTTCGCAAAAAGTAATTAGAAACTTGTGTTGTTTCAAGATAATTTTGTTTGCCATTTCGTATCGAATTATATAACAACTTACTTCCGCGGAATAAGCACGATTTACCTCTGCAAAGAAAAAGCTCAAAAGTGAGAACTTTTTAATCGAAATAAAAATAAATGGCCGCACTACATGATCTCTTGTGTCCTCTAAAGTGAGAAAAATGTTTAATATACGTACGTCTATATCGAACCGACCCATCGATACTCGTAAAGAAGAATTAGTGTAGCTGTGTTCACCGCACACCCTTTTATGGGCGAACGATAACACCATCCTCAGTACCTGTGGTTTGATAACGGATGAAGTCTTTTATACCAGGATAATGTGGTGAAAGAGCATGGTGTTGGATTTATTAGGGTGGTGAGAAGGTCTTTAAGCTATTAGCAAGGGGCTGGACACAGTGCACTAAGCAAAGAAAGTCTTTACTTTAATTGGTATGTAGAAGTGATGGTGGACAGATGAAAAGGAGTTCAGAAGTGCATGATGTGGTTAAAAGCATGATAACACAGACATAAAAGCAAAACAGTTTCGAATTTTCCTTTAAAACAGATTTTCACAACTCATATTCACATAGTATAGAAAACCAACCTTTTTAGTTTAAAAACGAAGTGCAATCTATTATTATTACCGTCAACGTCAAGTGGCAGCCAGACGGTCCATAGGCTATGTTTTACGAGTGATGTGTCGCAGAGGGCAGCGTTTTTCTTAACAAGACGTCCCTCAGGGCCTCGCGACCCTCACGGAATGTTAAATACTCTCCCTCGTTAGTAACTTTGGGCTACTTTCACTTACGGTCCACTGTGTAAAGCTGCAATGTAAACAAATAACGAATTAGTGAATGATGGAAGTAAAAATGTAATAAAAATCTTATATTTTACATGAAGTATTTCTGATAATGTATAATCGAGACCTTTGCCCAGCCGTGGGATGATGAAGGCTAACAGTACTAGTAGTGGTAATCGTGTAAAGTATCTAAAATAATCCCCAACGCAGAGCCTGAAATTGGAAATTATACGTTACGTACGTTTCATGAAAAAATGCCCCTTTGTAATTTATTGGTTCAAAAAGCTTTGCATTTTTATTGCAAAGTGATTCTTGGCAAGGGTTGCGTGTAAACTGGAATTGAAGCGGCTGGCTTGAAATGCATGCTGCGAAAGGCGTCAAAGGCTTTATTCACACTCATCGACACGTGACGTCATCATCGCCGGTGCCGCCCTTTGCAGGGAATTTAAAAAAGCCGTGAACACATGTTGTTGAAAACAAATTTAAAGAACTTCGCACACTAGGTAAATACTAAACTATGTACGAGGGAGCTGCTGTGTACAGCAATTATACACGAAGGATGTTTGTTTTAAATATTTAAATTGAGTCTCAGAAACGCGCTGGCGGATTTAATTCGTACCTAATTCGATGGAAATAACTTGCTACGCATTATAAATTAACGAACTAATTGAAGATCGATCTTACATCGGTACTTATTCTATCGTAACCAATTTATTAGTTAAAGTTGAGACACCGCGAATCGCAACCATTCTGAGTGAAAGCTTAAAGTTTCAGTGAGGCAGTTACGCTCCCCTTCCGGGCGATCAACGTAAATTATTCCCCCAGAAGAAATCTCCAAGGGCTGAATGACGGATAAGGGACGAGCCGTTTTATTGCCTACACCGGCCCGCCTTTGTAGCCGCTTTAAAAATCGACCCTCGAATGTTAATTGCGGGATAATGTTATTCAATACTGAACCGCCACTGATTTAATTAGCCACAAGTCAAGTAAAAAAGCCAATAAATATTAGCCACTTAGACATCACAGTAACTTTGTTAACGACGCTTGTAAATTCGGCCACAAGGCGTCAAGCAGACAACTGCCGGCTATATTCTAATAACTGGCATCCTAAATCGTTTAGCTATTCTGTGTTCTAAATGGTTTATGGCAGTAATTTTCCGCGGCTGAAAGGCGTTGTAAGTGATAATTAAAACCCCGTTACTGCAGCTGTTACTGGCGTTATTTCAGAGTTTTAATATTTCAACTACCACGTACAATACCATGAAAAAGCGATTAAGTGCATATAATGTAGAATATTAGCTCGTATCATGATATTTTACGACTTTCTTGTAATCTTCGTAGTATTTAAAGTCTACCTATTGATGTTTAACAAACATTGTGTCGACGAGTGTTTGCGAATACCTGTGCTGTGAAGAAGGCGCGGGAGGATGTCCCCGTTCCGCGCGCGTCGGGGCATGCGACGCCGCGGCTGTTACTTCCTGTCATACGCCTCCTCGTAGCGTACAAAGCTGCTCACAGCTCCAGATCGTTTTAACTAAAGACATACTTATCAACAGTGCTCGCATTGAAACAAATGTAATACAAATATAATCTCTGGGAGACGAACATAATCCGCTTACTAAAAGGGATTCCAAAACTCGTTCCCCTGACATAATCGACACGAATTTTTCACGTATATTTCTTTCATTCGCAAATCCAATTTAATTAAGGCGAGGAACTCGCGGTTAAAATCCTATTTAAGCCGTTTTTATTACCGCCCGTCGGGCAAAGACGGTTCGCCACTGCGCTCCAAGAATTTGAGCGCTCACGAGGATTTCTCTGGCTTTTATCTTAGCAGTTCTGAGTAGAATGGTAAGCGATCTCAATGCAAATTATTTGTTTTAAACTTCGATGTATGCCGAATTCGCGTCCAATTTTTTTACCATCCTTAAAATACAGTAAGCACAGATTGTGGATAAAGTTGTACCTACCTTTTATGCGAAAATGCATTAGATTTGCTTATGTATAGTTACTTACTGAGAATTGGGCTAATTAGCTGAAGATTATATAATTGTTAGATTTCTAAACAGCTTATTTCCAACAATGAAGTAATTCCTATTCTTACATACATACATAAACTAACGTCTTCTTCCCATGGGGGTAGGCAGAAACTATGAAACGACACCAGCTCGATCCTGAGATACTCCTTTTGCTTCGTTTACGTTCTTATATCATTCATATGTATTTTCACGTAATTGTTAGTTTCCTAGTAAATTAAAAAAAAACAAGTATACTTCATAGCAGATAGTTAGCAAGTGAGCAGTAATACGATTTTCAAGTAACAAACAGGCTCACCTTAGCGTGGGCTCTGGGGAGCGGATCTCTCGGATGTTTACCCTCAATTCGGAAAAGATCGCGCTAATCCGGCGCTCCCAGAGGGGCATCTCTTCTGATATGTTACCGGAGCCCTGCCCTCGACCTCGTACAATTACTTTTCGTGTTGTTGCGACACACATTGATTGGGTAATGTGGGGTGAACCGAGCTATCATGTTGTGTTACTTTGCTATATCTGATTAATTACTTTATCTAGTACATTTTGACTTGCTTTGGCCAGCTTATAACTTACACAATATGATATAAAATGTTACATATTATGTACGTTAGATTAGATAATTCCTTAATTTTTGGAGACTAACAAATACACAGACCTACATATAAGTAGGTATGTCTACCTTCTTGTGCACCTCTTGTTTCATCATCGTTAATCTAATTATTTTCGGTTACAAAAAGATTAATGTAGTCGATTAGCTTAGGTTTAGCAGTACACATTAAAATGCTGTGAAAGATTTGGTTCACGAAGCAATCGTAAGATTTTGAACTGAGGCCAAGCGAGCCTCGGTAATGATCCGAGAGTGCATGCATAATTTACCCGCAAAGAGCTTGTTTTGTAATGTTATTAGTTCGTAATCTCGCCGGAAAACAGCTAACAACATTATTTTGCGCCAGCTAAAATATTAAAATAATTTATTTTGAGCACCAGGATACGTAGGGCTTCGTTACATTTAAAATTGAAACGACATAATATTTCATTTTGGTCTTATTACTGAAGTAATTTACCAGCTTACTGTGGCAATTTAACACCACAACTTATAAAGTACAGGTCCTTTGTAATGTTCTATAATTAAAATTATCTGTGGACTTTGAAACACATGAATGTGTCGTCTGGGGAAAGCAAAACAAGATAAGTGTCAAGAATATTTTGACAAAGAAAATCGTAATTCACCCTCAAGTTTCATGTTTTATTTAATATATTAAGACAGCTTTGAATAATACCATAATAAAACGTTTGGACTAATCCAGTGGAAGCGATGAGCGAGAAATAACTTTAACTGTAGCAGTCTGACTTTGCAATGATAATTTAATCACGATGTAAGTGAGTCGACGACTCTTATTATTGTCTCGAAGGTAGTCATAAATTTTCGGGATTATGTTACGTAAAGCGTTATTTTATAGCTCGTGCGATTTTATTACTGTTTATAGCTTTAAGTGGATTGAAATGTTGCCAGCATAAGGTATAATCAGGTACAATTGGTTGATTGTTATTGAAGGAGAATAATAAGCCATTTGTCGTATTCCATTGACGAAGTAAACTTATTTACAAAGAATCGAGAAAAAAAATGTTAAATTTATTGGTATTGTAAGAATAAAAGCATGAAACTGTAAGGGGTAAACTGTAGGGGGGGGGGGGGGATGGGGGTACATATTGAGGTGCTGAAACCAAACAAAAATATTCGTGATTTTATTGTCTTCTATCAATGTAGGTGTTCTTTACAAATGGGTATGACCCGAGCACGCTATGCGTTGGCTGTGACGCATAACAAACGCCGCACGGCTATTGTCTATTGTGTGCCAAGCGCACGAACAGGTGTTCTCTGTGTATGTTTTACACTTTTACTGTTTAACTTATTTCAATACGTCTTTTTGTGCCTTTTCTGGTAATTTAATTGAAGTAAAGTTTACAAAAAAGAAAATGGATGGCAGAACCATATTCCAGGATCTCTATACTTTTACGGTAATATTCTTTATATAGTAAAGTCAAGCTAAAATTAATTTAATTTCGGCTTTGGACGCCTAACATAATTAATCAGCCTATGTATAATGTTCCCACTGTTGGGACACAGTTCTCCTCCTTGTGAAAGGGGAGTGAAGGTCCAGTGAGGGTTGGTAGACGTCACATGTCTTCCAAAGTTTTGCTCTGGGACATTTTTTTTTCCTCGTTTCCTCGTGATGTTTTCCTTCATCGTTTTGAGAGCAGTGGTGAAGAAATAATTTAAGTCACGGCCGTTACTAGTGTTTGTTTAATAAAATCCAGGTTTAAAGATATCTAATATTTGAGAAGTGATATAAACAGTCACGTATCTACCGCCGCCATCGACAGCCCTTTACCAAAACCAACACCAATGACAAGAAACGTTAACATTAAACAGTGGCCGTATAATAGAGTACAAGTCAATAATCAATGAATGTCCAATGAGCTTACACAAATCAGCACAGTGTGCAGTGCAGCGGTGCAATGTATTTGACAGCGGCGTTTATAAAGAGAATGATTAACCTAAGCCTGGCGGTAATCATGGCCTAAACATATTCCTCCCGGGGCGTGTCAATAAGGAGATGCGGAGAACGTATTCAGTGCCACGCATCGCAACTGTCGACATTTGTGCTAGCTAAGCACACACCGATGTCGCTGTCTGCTCAATAGCTCGGCTCTGAACTCCGAATTTGTTCGTGCTTCGTGTGGTTGTCGGTTGTGATTTTTGTGGTTTCTCGTTCGATGTACAATCACGAGCACTGATATTAACATAGCAACTTTTAAACGTGATTTCTGCTTCTGTAATTATTGTGATTTTTATTTTGTTACAAACAAATAATGTTGGGGTTATTATGAATATCTTAAAGTTATAATCGCTATGCCACGAGAAAATAGTTTTAATTTTGCTTAGTGTATATGTCGCAGCCAACTGGTTTAATTAGCCGTTTAGTTAACCGCCTAGCATTTTAACTAAACGGCGGCCGTTCAACTAACGGCCTCAATGATATTCAATAAATTATAGTTTAGGTTGGAACTGTAACCAATCACGTGCGAGCCGAATTGGTCGCAGTAACTAAGCCAGGGCACCCCGACCAAATGGGTTAGGTTAGAGCTGTGATCAACCGCGTGTGAGCCGAGAGAGCGAAGCGAAGCGAGCACTACATCCAAAGGCCAGGCGGTTGACTAAACGGCTAATTTAACCAGTTGGCTGCGACGTATACATAACTAGTGCTCGTGAGTACTAGTGACTGTACTGGGAATAGAAAGAGAGAGTTTTAGTCCAAAATGTACAAAACTTCTTAGAACCAAAATAATGAAAAAAGGTTGGAGTGACTTATGTACCTCGGTTAAACCACAACTTTGCAATCTTAAAACAATAAAAAACTTTTATCATAAAGCAGAAAAATTATCTGAAAACAGAAAGTTTACAGTTTTCTCAACCGGATGTACAGTTGTAATGTAACCTGAAAAGTTACCATAATCAGGCGAGACACGGTTAAGATTGCTCTACCGAGTGCATTAGCTTCGAGACAATCGAATTAAAACAAAGATATCCACCGAGTTGGCATTGTACCAATTAACTATCTCTCTGCTATTGAGTTACCACCGTACAATTTACGCTTTTAGCTGAAAATGACTTTATAGTCTATTCAGTTTTGTTCGGCCATTGGCAGCTTTTTAATGTACTGCTGACCAGTTTAATTGTTCCGCCAAACATGACTGGAGGTCAGTAGTTAACCCTCTTCGGCGAGCGGTGGCTATCGACCGAATAATAAGTTCGCAAACTGTTTGCCGAACTTGATAGGGTTCCCGAGATATTATCATTTTGTCAGCTGTAGCTTGGGATCATATTTGTTAGTTTTAAAGGAGGAGTAAACTGTAGTGTTTGGTTTGCAAAGAAAACAAAAACTAAGTAGAAAGTAAGTAGTTGAAACTTTTACTAATTAAAATGCGGCTACAGATGGTTATTTAATCGTGTTTAATAGTGGTGGACGATGGTGAAGAGTTACGTACTGCTCTATAGACCTCAATGAGCGTCAAATAACTCATGAGAATTTAATTAAAATAAATTAAAACCGATGTGGATCGCTCGGACACGGACGGTAGCGGGTACATTCGCCATAGCCACTATAATATTTCAAGTGTGTAAATCCACGCGTTTGTTTTCATTTCAGTTCTCAGCGCTGACAGGTTTTAAAGGAAGCTCGGCTCCGGGGGCCTTCCGTGTCGTATGCAGGTGATAAATCGTACGTAACATCACTTTTTACTAACGAGACAAGGTGTCGTGTAGCTGCTTGCAAACATATTCAAGTAACGATTGTTAAAGCCGCGTCGACGTCACGTTTTTGTCGTTTTACACGGTATGTTCGATTTTTTTTTAGTCGAAGTTGATGGTTCGGGTATCAGCGGAATGTTTTCGTCCGATTTCGGGGAATGGAGATTTTTCAGCGCGGTTCAGTAGGCGCTGTGTCGTACAACTGCACCGATGACAATAAATATCGGACGCGGCGAGCCGTGAAATCGAATAGGCTCCGTCTGTGAGCGCTTTACAATCAGCAGCGGCTGTCGCGCGCCTCTACCGCCCCGACATAACTTACTGACGTTACCATGCATAACTACTTATTTTAAATCTATTATTTCACTTCAATTAAATTGCAATAGTTCACTTTTTCATACGGACTTTAAATAGGAATATAATAATCTAATCAACTTATGTTTTTGGTCACATCATCATGGTCCAAATCTATTTAATCAGTTAGTCATCGTAAGATACACTTCAAAAATTATCGTGGTGATAAACACAATCTGGCGCCTATCTTAAAACCCAAAAAACCCAATCGATTAGTTGAAAAGAATAAATAATTAAAGGTCATTAGACATTTACCCTCGTGCAGCAAACGCGACGTTGTAAATATCTTAATAATACATTTTAAACATTTGTACGCAGAGTGCTGGAGTAATTTGCGGTTTCGATGCGCCCCGCCACCCCCCGTGTCCCCTGACGCGTGTTCGATTAGAGTACAAGTAATTCCGGAAAGGAAATTGAAATCTTAAAGCAATACCCCACGGACTTTATGTTTCTACCACTGCTCTGAATGAAGAATAAAATGAAAAACAAATAGAGGCTACCATCCTCTCTGAACAGTCTCCGTATTACAAACAACAAAACACTGCGCCACATATTTATGTAGAAGTTATAGCAGCACTAGCGCATTAAAAGTGGCAAGTATATTATTCTAGTTGAGCACTAATTATCACAGTTTCTAATTCCAATGTTTCCATACAGCTCTTTCAGTGGTACTTTAGAGCTGCATTCACAAACAGCGGTGGAGTAATCGGGTGTGGAGTAATGAACACGAGCCGGGGGCCCAGGAGTTTAATTTTCCTCTTCCGCGCGGCTGTCCGTGCCGGCCGGGCGCCGGGTGTGGGCGCCGGGACGGGCGGGCGCCGGGCCGGCGGGCGGCGCGGGCGCCGGGCGTGCGGCGCTCATTAATGCTGCGACAATACCTCGCGCCTCATCATTTGCAACGCGACGATGCAACGCCTTCATACCCTCATATCGAACAATGCGTTCAAACTTTCTATGGACATTGTTTGTGTATCGGATAGTTTTGTTATTACTGTTATATTTTGTTAGCCGTAGCGTACCTATACCGAGGAGGAGAGTATGAATTATTATTTTATTGCGAGTTTGGAGACGGTGCATATTTTAAACTAGCTTCTGCCCGCGGCTTCGCCCGCGTGTCGGAAATTATCCCACGGGAACATGCTACCAGGATAAAAAGTATGTCCTTCCCCAGGATGCCATCTATCTATTTGCCATATCAGACGTTCGGTAGTTTAGGTGTGAAAATGTAACATACGTATGTAATTAGTCGAGTTCAAATCCTCACCTTAAAAATCGAATTATCCCTTTTTGCTCCTTCAAGGGTCAATTTTCGACAACTTTACGTACTTATTATTAATTATTTTCTGTCAAAAGTATTAATACTGAGTTTCTAGTTAGTTGGACCGCGCATTCAATTACTTCCACACAAACTTCAACACCCTATATCCCTTTGAGGGGTAGTTTTGAAAAACTTATAATAATAAACTTTATTACTTACTTAGGCGAGTATTCTTGCCAAGTTTCAAGTTTATTAACTAAATAAATAAGATTTTTCATATAAACTGTATCCCCGCTTTTCATCCCCACAGGGGTGGAGTTTAAAAAAATCGTTTGGGATGTATTCATAACTTGACTCACAGTTTATTTACACTAATTTTCGAGTTAATCAAGCCATGCAGTAAAATCCTCTCCTTTAAAATTGACTACCCCTGTTCAGCCCGTCAGGGGTAATTTTGGAAAAACCCTGATACACATTATTCTTTACTTTCGATCCTAGGTATAGATAGTGAGTTTCGAGAATATCGGACCGCGCGCTAAAATTCTTCCATACAAACTTTGAAACACTCGAATCCCCTTTTAGGGGGTAGTTTAGAAAAACATAAAATGGCAAACTTCATAATTTACTTAGATTAGTATTGGTCCCAAGTTTCAAGTTTATTAACTCAAGGAATAAGATTTTCCATGCAAACAAATTCCCCCCATTTCACCCTCTTAGGGGTGGAATTTCGAAAAACCCTTTCTTAGTGGATACTCTTCACTAAGAACACACCCTCCAAATTTCATGTCTCTAGGACCAGCGGTTTAGGCTGTGCGTTGATGTATCAGTCAGTCAGTCAGTCCGTCAGTCAGTCAGTCAGGACTTTGAATTTTATATATAGTGTAGATAGATATGTTGTCTGTCAGCCGACAGCAAATAATAATGCTTTTAGTGTCGTGTGTTGTTTAAAGTAATTAGGGAGAACAGCAATTAGGTAGGTGCAATTAATTAATATTAAGCTTGCCTTCATACCTTATACAAAACTTTGTTTATTTTATATTAGGTATACTTTGCTACCACTCACCACAAACGTAGTCCTAACTTGACAAATGAATCTCACAAACGTATCGCCCACTGAAAGTTGGCGCTCTTTCACGTCTTTGAAGAGCCTGGGCGGCAAGCGCCGGCGACGTAAGTGCTATTGACCACAATAATACCTGATATCTGAGTGGGAATGCGACATTAGTCTCATGAATGAATCATTGCGACCGCGTCCCCAGACCCGGCGGTCGTATTCGATTAGCACGAATAATTCCGAAAGGGAAATTGAAAAGCTAAAGCGATGCCCTGAGGACTTGCTCTTTCTGTTATTTGCGGGTAGTACCGCAGACGTTGCGAGAATAAACAACTACATTCACTGTGGCGTACTGTATTAACGTTCGATATTGATATTATCGCCTTGTTCCATTCTTATTTATGTTTCAATGCTCAAAGGACTAATGTTCCATTTGTTAAATAAGTTTTATAACGTTTTCCGTTGTGTCGTTAATGTGTTTTAGTATTTTAGGCAGAAACATTTTAAAGTTTGAGTGATTGTTAGCCTAGGTGTACACATTAGAACGCGGAGTAAAGTTATGCCAAACTTATACCTCGATTTTTTTTGGTAAATTTAAAGTTTACATTAGTTACGTTATTTACACAATGACTTGATTTTTTTTGTTGCTAAGTAGTTTTTTTAGTAACTAACTTTTTTGTTTAACTTTAAAGAGGATCAAATTAAATTATCTAGCGAAACTCCGCAGGTGTTATGGGAATCGATATCTAAACATGATAAACCAAAAAAGTGGTGTCAAGGACCGCAGTTTGTGTAGTCAATATCAGTATTTTTGTGAAACTTCATAGACACGATGGGATGGGGATGGGGATGCCTAAACATGATAAGATTATACAACTCCACATATCCATAGAAAACAGATTTTATCAACTCATACTTCAAGTAACAACGCTACCAGCGGCCGTTGACTCCACAAAAATCCATCAAATCTTTTTTATTTTATTGTGTTTAGATATCAAAACTATTTTTTTTTTTTTTAATTTATTTAGTGCAACAAAAGACACAAAACAAGTAATAAAAAAAACATCAAAAAAAGCTGAAACATAAAAAAAAACAAAGATTAAAAAGCTAAATTGACCCATAGACACCTCGTACAAGTAAATAACGGTAGTCTATAACGGTCGATCACTACTGGGCGGTGTGTGTCTCATGGTTGCACCAAATGGGAGTCCAGCTCAGCATATGCCAGGTACAATACCCCTGTACAATTTGACCCTGTATACATACGTACCTACGTACATTGACAATGATGAATATTATCAATGAGTTGAATATTTAATTTGTAAAGAATTATATTATTTTCTCCTCTATTTCATTTAAATATATATCATTTACATTTTTATAAACAAAAAGATAAAAAACATTTAAAAATATTAAAAATAGTAGTCCACCGGTATCGGGAGCAGGGTCCAAGCTACCGGTGCAGTGGTTAGGGCTCCAGAGACAAGAACCTCCTCACAATGCCTCATTTGCAAGAAACCAATTCTATGTCTTAAGCCATCAAGTTTTTAAAAAAATACAGAAAGAACTAGACATAATAGACCTAAACAAATTTAATGTCAAATTAAAAACCTCTAACTGGCTGATACTGCAGGACTATATCAAAACAGAATCCTTGCTATCATACATCGCTTGACATAATAAACCTCATCATAAACCAATAACACCACAAATACTCCAACACACATACACAATTACACATACATACATCGATACACACTCCCACTCCCTTCCCACACACACACTCATTTTACACACATCTACACTCACACATATTTGATTAATACTAATATGAATTTAAAATGGTAGATCGACACACTTTCACTCTTGTAAACTTCAGTTTTTATTAAATTCCATTTTTGGCCGATCACTGTCTCTTAATATACAGGTTTCCTAGTTTAAGAGACAGGGTTCATTATTATTTTTGTATGCATAGACTCTTTTTCTTTTTTTTCTTGTAGACACACATCTTTGGTGCACAAAACTATAGTATTATGCTTATTGTATCTCTGCTACCTTGTTTTGAACTGTGTCTGTGTGTATTACTTGGATAAATAAACAATTTATTATTATTAATTATTATAATGCGAGCCGTATCGCTTTTGAATCGGGCCCTTGATCCAACCGCCTAACGAGAGCCTCGATAGATGTTGATCGAGGCTTTCGGCCATCAGGCCATTGTCCGATACGACAATCGGCACAATGACAGCCGAGCTCACATTCTACATGTCAACAACCTCGTGTGCTAAGTCGAGATATTTAATTTGTTTCTCTTTCTCAGCTTTCACGAGGTTCCCGTCATGTGGAATGGTAACATCAATTATCATTGTACGGCGCGCTAATCGATCTGTCACCACTGTATCAGGCTTAGTGGCGACAATAGTCCTGTCAGTAATGATAGGACCGATCCCAGTACAACGTGACATGGTCATTTTCAAGAACTGGGTCGGTCACATACTTGTAATACGATACCTCAGAATCGACAAGTTTATATTTCAAAGGAAGTTGCTGGTGAATAACCCTGGCTACTTGGTTATGCCTATGCAAGTACTCGCCGTTGGCTAGACGAGAACAACCAGAGATAATATGTCTGATGGACTCACCCGGACGGTGGCATGCCCGACACACGTCAACCGTCCCATCCTTCATAATATGTCTGCGGTAGTTATTCGTAAAGATAACTTCGTGCATAATTGCACAGACAAAACCTTCAGTTTCCCCTATTATTTTAATTTTTGTGAATGTGAGGACTATGTGAATTAGGTATGTCTTTTTTTCACGGTTAGTTTTCATGACGATCTTGCAGTTTGAGTACTTTATTTATTTATTTTATTGATTTATTTATTAGGGACCAAAAACAGTTACAGTTATGCTACAAAATACAGAGAAATACTTAAACTAAGATTTAACAAACACGTAACCCACACCGTTGTCCACGTTTTAACTAAAGGTTAAAAGAAGTACTAAAGACAAGTGATAAAAAAGAAAAAGAAATATAAAACACTAGTCGCTGCCACAACTATGCTGTGTTACTTAGCTTAGCTGAATTTAACTTAAAATACTCGCTAACCAAAATATCCAGAGCAATTCTCTTAAATGATTGCTTAGATAGACAAAATATATCTAGTTCAATAAAATGCGTGTTGTAAGAATCAACAAGGCGACGAAGAGGTGCACGTTCCCCTGCGTTAGTCCTGCATATGTTTGTATGGAATAGTTTAGGGACGCGCACCCCCCTTTTTTTTTTTTTTTTTTTTTTTTTTTTTTTTTTTTTTTTTTTTTTTTTTTTTTTTTTGTGGATGGGAAATCATCAAATGACTCCTCCCGCTCTGGGTGGAGCAGAAGGGAGTGTCAGACTCTTACTGACTAAAACCCACCCGTGTTCCTTCCTTAGCCCTTTATGTACCAGGGCAGCGGTAACCCTTTCGGACGATCTCGCTACCCCGGCAGGATCCCGCTACCCCGGCAGGGTCCCGCTACCCCGGCAGGACGCGCACCCCCCTTCGAATAACACTTCTGGGTACCTTGTAACACAATTTGTTTGTTAGATTATTTATAAGGCCTACCCAAATATATTTTCTTTGGTATTGTTCATCTTATTGTGGAGCTCCTTAGGTTCTGCGTTGAGTCAAACGATTACTGACAAACCCAGTCCAGCCAGCGGACGACTGACTGGACAGGTCCACTTAAATTTGTGTGGTTATAAAGAACCTCAAATTACTTTTTTTTACTCTAATCTACATCAAGCTCAACATTTCCAGTTTTAGCTCGCATTGTCTAGGTTTTCGCACAATCAGAAGTCAGCTTATACTGGTTATGTGTCTATAGCTTGATCTGTAGCCGTGCGTACAAACATACTTACAGAAATAATATTATTTATCATTTATTTAATGCTTTATAAATCTACTTCATCATCTGCCTAGCCTTTTCCGAACTATGCTGGGGTTGGCTTCCAGTCTAACCGGATTCAGCTGAATATCAGTATTTTACATGGAGCGACTGCTTATCTAACGTCCACAACCCAGTTATTGGGTAATACGATACACGATACCCGTTGATAAGACTGGTTGTCAGACTTCTGGGCTTCTGACTACCCTTAACGACTGTCAAAGATCCATGAATGACAGCTGGGACATTAGTCCCGGCTAAAAAAAGCACGTTAAGGCTTAACGTGCTTTCAGGGACACGGAGGGGTCTCGGTATGTTAAGATGATCAGCCATCCACTGGCCAACCGCGGCAAGCGGAGCTTAACCTGATCGATCGACCTGTGCGGCTGTTATTATTTAGCCACCGCCCCAAATATCTTTACAAATCTACTTACAGATGTCAAATCATTTATTTATAACTTTAATAGATAAAAAAACAAATAAAATGTTTACCAAGGAAATATTGAATAAAACGACGCGGTAGCGTGGCTTGTTATTACTTAAATCCGCATTATTAGTGTACTCTATTGACGTTATTTTCATTAAAAAAAAAACATAGCTGTTTGCAAAACTCAACTTACAACTAATTAAGAAGTTAATAAACTATCAACCCGATCTAAATTCTCAGTAAATGATCTAAATTCTCAGCAAGCGCTAAGTGTAACAGTAACATACCATGCATTAGCAACTGGAAGGAAACTATTTGCTGTTAATGAAAGGTATTGTTCGGCACATTATTTCCTTTGTCTTCAAATCTAGTTGTAAACAGTAAGTAGCGGTCGGGTCCGGGCGGTAATCCAGCCTTAATTAGCCGTTGGTTGAGCGGACGTACGGACGAGCAAACACTCCGCCGAGCTAACCGAACGTGGACCGCTACCAATACATTATTGTGACACAGTTTAAAAGCATGTCCGTCTGTTTGCTAGGGTTTTGTTTGAAAAGACATGGAATGTTTTTTTCATCATGTCGAATTTTTGGAGAAAACAATGATTGAAAATAAATAAAATTACAAAAGTAATTGCACATCCCGATGAATGTGCGTTTATAGGATGTTTGTAGACACAGCCTATGTATTCTGTAAAAAATATTACCGTGTTATCCCAGGTGAAGTGAGCTGGCATTTCATCTGAGGGGCAATTCCCGTAATTTTAAGGACACACATAGTTCACAGTCTGATCTCAGTCTCAATCTGTCAACAATATCTTAAATTTCCCTACATTTTGACAAGTTTTTGACATTTGTTTGTCGCCGAGATGACACTGCGGCTAGATTTTGAACGTTTTAAATTACGAGAATTGGCCTTCTGATGCTAGGGATTTTCTCTATTGACAGCTCATTTCAAACTCACTTCACCTAAGTTTTCACGGTGACATTTTTACAGAATAGACTGGCAGGTACCTAGTTTGGGGACCATCGTCCAGACAAGCAAATGTTTATTATAGTTACAAATAAAGTAATCATGTAGCTAATAGTTGTAAGTTAATTTTTGTAACAATGAACAAATAAATTTATTCTTATCTATTCTTAATTGAAATTGCAACATTATCATACAAATTGTTTTTAAATCCTATCGCTTTAGGCTTCTACAGAAAAAATCTCTGTGACTGTTTTTGTACCAGTGTATTTTTTCGTGTCCGGCCATCTAATCAACTTTCTTATAATTATATTTTTCTTTTATAACTTTTTACAAACATTTGTAACACAGTGTCCCCTACAATCACTGAGTTACAAACTCAGTATTTGTAGAGTGAGTTAGTACACCGTGTGTGTTGTGTGTGAGGTTGGCCGAAACGTTCGCGGTATACGTTGTGTGTCGCCGCCTTAATGTAACGGCCAACGTGAACGGCATACGGTTCGGATCCGGCTTTTATCACGCCATACGCGGCTTCTACTGCGCATTCATAATTACTTTGAGAACAAATTATACTGATAGAGGATTTCGTATTGTTTAGTGTTTATAGTAATTGGTCAGATTAGCCCGGTTTAATTTTTAGGGTATTTGGGGTATTAGTGAGAATCGTGCTAAGTCGTAGCACCTCGTAGCGCTTCGTAGGCCTTTGTCATCTACCTTACTTTATTTCAATGACAACTTAAGACGATTCCATAGATCTGGGCACGCCACAATTGCAGCGATAAGTCCCCTCTTTGAGGAGAGGCTAGAGAGGCGCCAAGGCGCCCTCACCTTCCGCCTGACGCAGGTCCTCACCGGACACGGTTGCTTCGGGAGGTTCCTGTTCAGGATAAAGCGGGAGGAAACGCCAGGGTTCACCAATGTGTGGATCGCCCGGAGGACACGGTGGAGCATACGGTGGGGGTCTGCCCGGCTTGGGCGGGGCCCCACCGTGTCCTCGTGGCGGCGATCGGCGGCGGCGATCTCTCGCGTCCGGCCCTGGTCCAGGCCATGGTACGGAGCGAGAGTGAATGGGAGGCCGTCACCTCCTTCTGCGAAGCAGTAATGCTCGCGAAGGAGGAGGTGGAGCGCGTGAGGGAGAGGCATTCTCTGCACCCTCACGCGCCTAGCCGCCGCAGGAGACGCCCTGGACGGGAGTCAACAGCCGACTCCCGGCCAAGGTAGGCGCGGCCTTGCGGGCGATGAGCTATGGGCAGCTCGCCGCCCGGTAAGGACCAGGCCCGGGTCGACGGCGAGTTGTGTTCCACGCGCGCCTCAAAGAGATGTCAGCACGAACTGACGGGGTCCGCTAGGGCCGATGCCGCCGGGGCTGCGGGTTGTTCGAAAGAGATACCGTGGCCCCTGGCACAGGCAACTGAAGGAACACGGGTGGGTTTTAGTCAGTTAAAGTCTTACACGCCCTTCCGCTTAGCCCAGAGCGGGAGAAGTCATCTGATCATTTCCACCCAAAAAAAAAAAAAAATAAGACGATTCCATAGATACAATTAACGATCGATTGATTATTTTCAGAACGTTCACAGTCTGATCTCAGTCTCAATCTGTCAAAAATACCTCTAATTTCCCTACAAGTTTTTGACATTTGTTTGTCGCTGAGATGAGACTGCGACTAGATTTTGAACGTTTTAAATTACGTTACGTTATATATATACACGTATAACGTTTTGAATTGGCCTTCAGTTATATATACGTATAACGTTTTGAATTGGCCTTCAGTTCTTTTAATAAAAAAATGAACTTGCTTGTTGAATAAAAATTATAACTTCGCGAATCAACTGATATTTAATGTAATTGAAACAACGGTTATGCAAATAGTAGATTTATTTAAATCCATTCATTAATTTCATTAAGGGCTGATTTTTCAATCGACAGATAATTATTACTCGTGGAATAAAATTGCCGTCTGACAGATTTTGTATGAAAGAACTGTCAAATTCGAAATTATTCCTCGGATAAAATTATCTGGCGTGGGAATAATCAGCCCTAAATGTATGGAATATCTAATAAAAGTTAGAAAGAACTTTGAAATAATTAACAAGCAATCTCAAGAGTATATTGCCCGGCGATCTCCCAGCGTCGCTAATCCCACTCTAATTGGTGGTCAGATGGCTATTGGAGTTGAAACGGCAAAGCCAATGCAATTACGCGGACAAAGGATTTACTCTATAATAATAATTAAATTTATCTACCTTGGACTCTTACTATCTCAATTAAAAACTAATTTAGAACGATATTTCGCTTCATGAAGGAAACTTTCGGGATACATTGAAAGAAAAAAGAAAAGTGATTGATATTTCCCCACAAATACTTCAAACAACTCGTAAAAGAATCGTTGATATTGAAAATCGAACTTGAAACAACATTTCCGAACACAATATAATCTGAAGTAAAGTCATCTCCGACATAAAAGAAACACATCGAAATTCTTAAGGGGAAATATTACTTTGCAATCGCGAAATTCTTCGCTGAAACAACTCTTAGGAAGGTAACGTTCATTTCGACAAAAGACGAGCAATATTCCGTGCACAAAGGAAAGCACCCGATATATTCAATGCAGTGACACAAGAAATGGCGGCACAAAGCGGTAACAAAGCTCATATTGAGAGTTACACGGAACGCGTCCGCCACTCCGCACTCCGCCCGCGGACTCCCACTAATATTTTACCTCTAACATTTTATTAATAGTCTTGTCGATGTCGTGCTTGTTCATTATCTCTTATTAATGCTGTACAGGATCATGATTGACATTGTTTGTGTGTTTTCTAACGTTATTGTGGCAAACCTTTTTTGTTTTCTCATTGTTGTTTTATAAAGGTAGTGATGGAACTAAGGACACTAAGAGACACGGGCGCCCACGACCAACTTTTGTCTGCGCAACTAATGTGTCTCTCACATCAAGTGCGTGCATGTAGTGACGCGACAGATGGTAGATATTTTTGTCCGCGAGTTTGGGCGCAACTGTCACCCGTCTATTGGTTGCAATGCAAGAGCGTGCACAGTGACAAAAAAGTTGCCGGCTCAACCACAAGTTACCGCTCAATCGAAAATTTAACAAAAAAGTAGCGTTGCTGTCGCTCCCGTGTGCGCATCGTCCAATTTTCGGCGAGGAGACCACGACAGAGATAAAAAATTTGCTGGGCAACTAAGTTGCTCGTGGGCGCCCTTCCTTATAACTGGCTCTTTTGATTGTGTTAGTCCCATGATTGCGTGACCCCTTCCTATCGATGGTCTTTCTTGTGCCACTATTCTAATTGTGTAAATTAATTGTTACCTACATTAATTTACACAAATAAGTAATCGATATTATTTAATTTGTATAAATGATGAAGCCTCAAGATTCAACTCATGGTAAACAGCATTAAAAAAAAGAGAAACAAAAAACTTTTTAAAAACAAGCTTTTATTACTTGTTAATAAAAAGAACTAAAAAGTTAAAATTAATTTAAACCTGATAAGAAATAAATAAAAGTGTGTTACATTGTGATTGAAAAGAAAAATAATGAAGCTAAATGTTCTTTAATGTTCCATCAAAATGTAACACACTTCTATTTATCTCTTATCAGGTTTAAATTATTTTTAACTTTTTTTAATAACAAGTAATAAAAGCTTGTCTTTATAATGTTTTTTTTTTCGTTTAATTTAATTTTTAACTTTTTAGTATTTTTGATGCGAGATTGACTACGGCGTAGTTCGTAGCGCGTAGTAGTGTTTTTCTGTTATATCCGTTTACTGCACTTAAGCTACCTGTACATCATCAGACCCTGGTTACCATCTAGCACCAAAGTACTCGTCAAGACGAATCATAACAGCCCGACCTCGATGGGGTTTTGTCGTTGAATTATCGAGTTCCTATGGCCATCTTCCAGCTCCATCATCAGGGCCAGGTTACCATCTAGCACCAAAGTACTCGTCAAGACGAATCAAATGAGGTCAAACTCGGTGGGTTTGTGTCGTTTAAAGAAAGAAAGAAAAAGTATTTATTTATACTCGTACAGGATCATAAACTAAACTAAACACAGTTAAAAACAAATTAAAAAAGTAACAAAAGGAAAAATGAAACAGAAAGTCCTATACGAGGCCAAAAGGCTCCTATCTCAGCATGATGCTTCGGCATTTAAAAAATAAAGGTCGCAGCGCTGGTATTAATTACCGAGTTCCTATGACCATCTTCCAGCTCCATCATCAGACCCTGGTTACCATCTAGCACCAAAGTACTCGTCAAGGCGGATCAAACGAGTCCAAACTCGATGGGGTTATGTCGTTTAACCACTGAGTTCCTATGGCCACCTTTCGGTTCCATCATAAGATCAGCTCAATGTTATGATAATTTTGCATTGTCGTCCGATTTACATATGCACGCAAAATTTCAGCTCAATCCCTAACCGGGAAGTGGATCAAATTTAACTTGCAAGATTTGATAACAGATAAACATCAGGACAGGTGAAACTAAATAATAAATAAAAGCTTGTAAAAACTATGTATTGCGGGTAAGGAGATTGCTGTCCAGGATTATCCATCTCGGCCAAATAGTCTTCTCATAGACACAACAGAACAAAAACGAAGTTGCTTAACGCACTGACAGTGCCTGGAGGAGCCCGGGAGACCAACGCGAAGATGGTGGAGTGAGTGTGACTCCTACCGAAAGGACTGACCTGCATCAGCAGAAATTAGAAGTGTGTGAAAAAAAAGGAGAGGGAGAACCCTCTCTCTCCGTTTTTCACACACTTCTAATTTCATTCCTCGTTCTTTAGCAATGCAGCAGTGTGATAGCACTGGCCAGATACATAGATAGAAATGATGGAACTAATGAATGGAAGAGTGGTACTCGTTTTAATCGGTAGTCGTTATCCATTTTAATTAGAACACCTCCTAAGTCAGTGCCCCGTGAGATGTCAGTTATCTGTCCTTTACATTGATACAATGTTAAAACATAGTGTGCCTTTATTTTGACGAGCGCCCTCGCTCAAAAAGGTTATGGCGGTAGTACTTACTAAGTACTTCCCCGAACGAACTTTTTGACAAGGAACTTTATTTCTACAGAACCCACTTACTCACCCACTCACATGGAAATTACTAAATGGTAGACGTGGAAAAACAGGTAGATCGGTTTGCAAACTAATACTTAATTAGAGAAGTTTCAGTTTCAATTAGTAATAAATAAAAAAAGAAAGTAAGCAAGAAAGAAAAATATTTTGTTTGGGACGCGCACAGGAATTACAAACAATAAAAAATAATATTAAATCTAACAAAACCATGAGAACAATAAAAAAATAAGTATATCTAAGATTAAAACTAACAAAATAGTGAAAAAAACGAAGAAAAAGGGAGACCTTTGCGAGGCCAAAAATCTCTCAAGATTCCACGAAAACAGTACAGGTACGCAAAATAGATATAAAACTGACTAGAGATACCTGAAGGCTAATTCTCGTATTTTAAAACGTTCAATTCTAGTCGCAGTTTCATCTCGGCGACAAACAAATTTCAAAAACTTGTCAAAATGTAGGGAAATTAGAGGTATTTTTGACAGATTGAGACTGAGATCAGACTGTGAACGTTCTTAAAATTACGAGAATTGCCCCTCTGATTTACTAGATATTTTAGCATGCATTTAAATTCTTTGAAAGCACAGTTTTCTGTGGCCAGCTGTATCATGTACGAGTATTTTTTTATTTATAACTATGTACCTTCTGCCCGCGGCTTTGCCCTCGTTGATGACGGAAATCATCGCACGCAAACGTGCTACTAGGACAAAAAGTAGCTTATGTCTTTCCCCGGGACGCCTTCTATCTCGTTGCCAAATTTTATCGAAATCTGTTCAGTGGTTTCGGCGTCAAAAAGGTACATACATTGCATACCCATACATTGGATTTCATTAGTTTTAATTTATTTGCGTGGAAATTTAATTCTGTTCCTAAAATAAAATTCTAAGCTACTCCTAAGTTACTCAACATCAGCTATCTGCCAGAGAAAGTCCCGTCGAAATTGGTCCAGCCGTTTCGGAGCTTAGCCGGAACAAACAGACAGACCGACAGCCAGACAAACAAAAATGAATAAATATGTTGAACGCGAATATTTTCGTTTACTTACTTTTTTATATTTTCGGAACTTCGTTATAAAATATGAAAATATTGTGCATATCTGTTGCCGTTTTTGCAGTTAAAGTGGTTAAAATAATATTGACTATAAGCAAAAATGTTTCCGGAGCCGATAAATACTCGTAATATCAGAGTGAAAATAAAACAGCTATTTTCACTACGAAACAGCAATTTAAAAATTGTATTCCAAGCCCTCGTCGCAAATCTTATACATATTTGATCACCTCAAACTGTCGATAATATTTTTTACTTGTGACTCAAACACTAATCAGTTCAACTTAGTTCAGAGTTTGAGAAATAATTCAAGAGATTTACGCATGCGCCTGTTTTACGCGCCACCCCTCGAAGCCTTACGACCGCCTCTCTGGCGGGCACATTACCTGCAATATGAACCCTCAGATCTTCAACATAGAGGTTTCTACTTCACAGGCACGTCATCTCTCGAAAATATTGAGGCTCCCGTCATCTTCAGTTCTAAAGCCGTCATTATGTTCGCGTACGAAGAATTAGATTTTCGTGGCGTATTCTCCCAAATTCTCACTCCATCGCGGGAAAAGGCTTTCAGGAGTTTGGTGAAAGTAAAAATGGACTTTAAGTTGTGAGCGGTATGGTGAGTATTCGATCGTTTGAATTTCGGTTGGAAGGATAATGTTTTAGAGTAAAGAGTACAGCGCTCAGTCGGCTGCGAGCCTTGGAGGTGAGTGCATTGCACACTCTGCCGGGATCCGCGCCGCGAGCGTAACTTAGTTCGTAACGCGGGAGAATGCAGAGTTGTTCTGTTCTATAGTAACTTTCAGTGATTATTCAATGCATGCAGTCATGTTACTTAGTATCTGTAGCTACAAAATGCACACACTGTTATAAAATAAACTTTTATAAAATCAGAATTATAGTGAAATTAAAAGTACCATTCCACGGCTACGGCCAATAAAAATATTGCTTGGGAATAATAATTGTAGTGAGTATTCATATATTCGTTTGGCTGAAAGTATCATTTTATTATAAATATTCTACACACGATTTTTTTAAGAAAAGTTAGCTTTCCACTTGAATTGTAGCTAGAGAAATGTAAAATTACTGCAGGCAGTCTTAAAGAATACATATTCTATTTCCATATTGATTAATGTTCGGCAATTCCTTAGTCGGTTTGCGAAATAAAATTACCCCAGTCTGTAAATTAAATTAAATTGTGTTGCTGTATCTTGTAAATAAATAAGAGGGAATGTAAATCGTAGTTAGCGTGGCCGGGCGGCGGCGCGGGGCGACCGGCCGATCCTGGCATATTTGCTGTTTCGCCGACATTCCCCAGTTAATTAAAGCCCATTTGTACACTGTCTTGCGAAATATAATTTATGAAACGAGAAAACATTTTAACCTTTAGGAAATATTTGGTTCTGAAAATATCCATTTCGATTAGTGAGTAGCTCCTTAATTATCGTATAATTTATAGGTCACACGTTTAGACCTTAATCCAAAATTCTATAGTTGGTCCTTCGGTACATCTTTTGTAATTTTGACATTTGTTTGGCTTTATATATCTAAACGCAGAAGGTTTATTGATAAACAAGTAGATGCCTCCACTCCACCTCCTTGTCGATTCCAAATAAGCCCGCCTCGACCCCAAGCTCCGCCTACTCGTAGAAGATAAATAAGTGCTTATGTAAACAGTTTTATGTACTCCCTAGTATACAGGTATATTGTCCTCCAATGTACATCTGTGTAAATGGTTATGTAAGCTGCCACAAGAGTATGAACCAGTCTCTTGGGATGTGGTTTATGTACCTTTAATTATACATTCTGTAGTAACAATCGGCTGTTCGTATTAGTTGTAACAAGAGTTTCTCTATAGAAGTATTTATCCAAGTTAAAAACAAGTAGGTAGCTTGAACGAGTAACTTTTAAAATAAGGAAATAGGAGAACCAAGTTTTACAACCGGACTTTCGTTACAGATGAACAATTTAATACAATGAAACTTAGAGCAAAGTTTGAACAATAAATACATAACAGAGGAAAACCGAAACAAAACGAAATGTCCATGCTGCGCTTGATTTTACAAAGTGAGCAAACACAAAGGAGATAAATCTAGAACAGTTCTTGAACAGGACAATGTTAACAAACAAAATCAACAGAGCGGGTGAAACTTTCACAGCTAAGAAGTCGAAACTGTGTATACAATGTTGGTGGAGAGCAGCGCGCTCTAACAAGCCAGCCATCCGAACTTGTTAAACGTGGCCGGAGAGTAATTCACCGAAGCGGTCACTAGCTGAACACTCAGACAGTTCGCGGCTGTGTGTGGCAAGGCTAAGAGCACGGATTTGTTTCTGCATGGCAGCCGCTGTGTAGCCGGGCAGGGTATGGGCCACGGATGATGGAGGCGCGCTCACTGTCCCGGAGTCGGCAGACTCCCGCCGCTAGGAACCACATTGTTTACACCGACCATAAAGGACGAAAGTGAGTATGATCTTTTTACGTTTTCTTCTGCTTTGAATTTTTTTTTACTCTTTTCATGTCTCAGGACTTCTGTCTGCATTGTTAAAACATGAGCGAAATATTTTAGTGTTCTTTTATGGGACTCTGAGATTTCTACGAGTGAAAGTAGGTACCATCAAAATCTTCCAAGAAGTATCCCTATTATAGTTAGGTAAGTATGTAAAATATAAAAAGTTTAAGTATAAATGTTAGGTCGTGGTTCTGGCGCCTATAACTGACATAATACATAATAGGAGTCCGTATAAACCTATGTCAAGAGGAAGAAATAAAAGTATGAAATAACGATGTAGTTCGGAGGAAAAATTGACAAATCTTTTTAGTTCCTGTTATTAGAACCTTGGGAAGCTCGAAATACCAATTCACCTAAATTGTTATTTCGAGCATCCTAGGATTTGTTTTTAGCCGCCTTCATAAAGAAGGAGGTTGTCAATTCTGTATTTTTTATGTAAGTAGTTATGGTATGCAATTTCTCCGACATGAACCGATATGCTAAACGATTTTGATTAAAGACAGAGTAGGAGTACCTTATGGTTGGTCCCTTATCAATTCAGTGAAGATCTGCTAAATATTTTGGCATAGCTATGGAAAGTTTGTAATGAACAAATCACCTAAATTTTAGCCAAGGGCGGGTTTTTACGTGAGGTGACTCTTTTTTACGCCACTCAAAATTACCTAATATAAAAATTAAAATCAAAAGACATTTATTCAAATTAGGCTGAAAATCAGCACTTTTTGAACGTCCAAATTACATAAGGCAGTCCTCTAAAAAGTCGGAAGACCCATTCACCACTTCCTGGTGCTTAAGCTGGGAAGAATTAGAAGAAGTGGCGCAACCAACTCCCCATCAGCACAGTAATTGTCTGTGAAGTTAGAAGAACTTGATTCTATAACATAAAGCCAATAAACGGTAGCTTTTATTTGTTTTCCGATTATACTTAATATCTACATAAAAAATATTGGTCATGTTGTTAGTGTTTATTTAAATGCAGAAAAAAATGAACTAATTCCCCAAAAATATTTCCCAAAGTACGTGATTGTAAGAAAACCTTTAGTTGAGTTATCTACTATAATTTGGTTTATAGAAAATACACTAATCAAACATTAAATGACAAATTAACTAATTTAATCATTGGGACCTAAGTGTGTAATTAACATATGAAGGAAGTACGAGTACCTCTCTACTCAGGAATCGTAACAAAATTTTAGAATCTTTCGTGGAGTATTACTTAGTGTAATTAATTAAATGAACCAGTTCAAGATTTATAACGACAATAATAACAATTATCAGAGAAAAGTGGGTTTTGTACATCATGATTCGAATTTCGATATATTAAGAGATAAGTACTGCTAACATGAATATCTTTATTGCTATTTTGACTTGGTTTGAGCGTTTGATTAGGTAACAGTCGTTTAGCTTCACTATTATAATTTGTATAGGGCAGGTCCACTCAAATCTGTGTCGTTCTTATTTCAAAATACCATTTCCGATACTTATCTATACGGTCTTCACATGTACTGACCAACATTTTGTCTGGATTTTAAAGGAGACTGTCTCGAACACCGAAACAAACCCTGTTTCGGTGTTTCTTCTCAGAGTAGTTCAAAAGGAAACAACGACTTCACCGAAAACTCCAAAAATATTATTTACATTTATGTATAAACATTCCCATAAAAAAAATTGCAACAAAATAATTTAAACTAGATTGTGGAAGTATCTAAATATTTGTAACATAGGACCATGATTCTCCATGATACATTTTAATTATTACTTAGGTACTACGGATAGTTATTCAAAAGTTAAAAGTACTGCAGACTATGTAGTAAATGCACAATAAAACAAATACAAATGATCAAAAAATAAATAAGCTTTTCAGAAAAATAAAGACGTGTATGTCGAATGTAAAGTAGTACCTTTATTTGGTTTTATCAGTTTTATTTCATTATTGAAGTCCACGTCCGCGAATAATTCAAACGCTCAGTTAAAAAATATAACAAAACAGTTTTAATTATAATTCAATGTTATTAAAAATACTGGCAATTTTTTCTGAAAACTGTAGCAGTGCAGCCACTAGTGACTTTAATAAAATAATAAGTATTATATTTTATAATTGCCTTGGTTATTTTTGGCCAGTTCGCATTCATTAAAACATAAAAGAGGTTCGTTGTTTTTTTATTTTTCTTCGGTTTTCATAGACGGGTGGAATAACTAGATAGTAAAATTGGTCTTAACCATACGTAATAAAAAAATCATACAGGAAATTAATATTGTGTGGGTTCAGCATTTTGTAATAAAAACCATTTTATATCTCATCATGAAAGCTAATCAATTTAAAAAATATCAGACATCTTTTAAGTGTTATTGTTATTGAGGTGTTGTCTTACCAAGGGGTATCGTGTTACCCAGTAACTGGGTTGCGAAAGTCAGATAGGCAGTCGCTCCATATAAAATACTGGTATTCAACTGCATCCGGTTAGACAGGAAGCCGACCCAAATATAACCGAGAAAAGGCTAGGCAGATTGATTGATCTGATGGTGATTCCAGTGATAGGAAAACCGAAAACAAAAACGACATTGGTGTCTTTTTTATAACTTTTTAGTTGGACCTCCTTTAAGTCCTTAAATTTCGGAGACAGTGGTTCTCCTTGTCTATCTCCTTTTTTGATCTGGAAAGATGGTCTTGTCTTAGAACTGAGGGGCAATTCTCGTAATTTTAAGATCGTTCACAGTCAGAGGGACAATTCTCGTAATTTTAAGACCGTTCACAGTCTGATCTCATTCTCAATCTGTCAAAAAATACTTCTAATTTCCCTACATTTTGACAAGTATTTGACATTTGTTTGTCGCTGAGATGAGACTGCGACTAGATTTTGAACGTTTTAAATTACGAGAATTGACCTTCTGATCTCAGTCTCAATCTGTCAAAAACTCCTCTAATTTCTCTACATTTTGACAAGTTTTTGACATTTGTTTGTCGCCGAGATGAGACTGCGACTAGATTTTGAACGGTTTAAATTACGAGAATTAGCCTTCTGATTTGAATGGCTGCGGTGCTGTTTCTATAAATATTTTGCAAAAGGTTTATGTACGTGGTGTCTATTTCTTGATTCTGTAAGAAGTTGAAAATTGAGGTATTGCTGATGCTATCAAAGGCTTTTCTGTAATCTACGAATGCAATATGAAGTGGGAGCTAGAACTTGAAGTTTCTCGACTACCTGTTTGATGGAGTGGAGGTGGTAGAGAGGCCGCGACGAAATGCGGCCTGTTCGGGAGGATGATGTTTGTCGAGGATTCTGTTCTCGATTGCTTTAAGGAAGGCTTTGTACAGGTTCGAAACCAGACTGATCAGACAGTAATTGTTTGTCTGTTTTGTCACCCTTTTTGTGGAGAAGAATAATCAAGGAGTGACAAAACGTGCGTAGTAGAATCCCGGTTTTTAAATAATAATAATAATTTATTTTTTTCAGACATAACTCTAGTCTATAGTGTTAAACTTAAAAATACATACATTTAAATTACTTATAAACTATTTAAAATTCTAAACAGATAAAATCCCAAAATAAAATTGTGACTAATTAAATTAAAATATTCATCAACACATTAAAATGCTGTTGCAAAAAATTATCTAAAAAAGGCTCTCCTATTTTTCAGGCTTCAGTGGTTATGCCATTGTCGCCTGGGTTCTTACCATATATCAACTTATTGTGATTAGTTTCTATGAGCCACCACAATCCTTGTACTGCGTGCTAAGCATATCTGCCATTCAAATTATTTTTAAATGAAATTGACTGTGACGGGTTCTCCAGTGGTACCATCCATAATCTTAACGTTTTGCCAATCTTATCTAGAATCTTATTTTATGATGTAGAATAGATTCTACAAAGTGTTGTAGACAACACTTCTACACATCTATCTGAGAATCTATTCTACATCATAAAATCTGACTCACTATAATGGGGAAAAAATTGCTCACTTAAGGTGTCACTGCTGCCCTTTGTCATTATTGTCCATGAATTTGCAATAGCCTGATCCTTAAATTCCCACGAAATCACTTATTAAAGGGAATTTAGTAATACAATCATCTGTATTGAGAAAGTTTCAACATCAACGAAAGAACAATGCTCATGGATGTATGGAATCCCGTACCATGCTGCATCAAAGTCAACCTTTGTTTTTTATAGCGTTAAAACGCTTGTGTCAAATAATACCAAACGATTATAAATCTGTTTTCTTTTCAAAAATTATCTTGATTTGTAATAGGTAACGGTAAGTGTTTTATACACTGTTACAATAAAGTTCATTCAGCTGGTAACATTTACGTAGATTTAAAATGATTGTAAATGATTGTATAATAAAAAAATGTGTATGACATGTCAAACAAAATAAACTAGCTAGTTTTTAAGCTACTTTATTTTGTTTGACATGTCATGCACGTTTTTTTTGTTGCTCACTTTTTCACATTGCTCTAAAAAAATGATAATCGTTTAAATAAAAGTTATATTCTATTTTATTCTAGTTATTTTTAATTAATGTAGAATCGACGAAGTATAATTTTTTTACATGTTTCTTGAAAGACGTGATCATGACACTCAAAATTAAAGGTTATATTAATTATATCGTTTGGAAACGGAACGTCATGTAAAGGGAATAAAACAACATCAACACATTTTTAATTAACTTCTCTGTTCAAAAATCAAATACCTGACGAGTAATGTCGTAACAAATTATGAAAATAATTACTATAATATTTTGATTTTGATGCATGAGCCTTTTTGGTACGACTTTTGGACATTGTCCTTTAAGGTCATAAAATTAACCCGAATCGCCAAATGTAAAACATCTTTAAGGTGATTTAAAATTAAATTGTCGGGTTTATGTGTTCAAATAATCAAATCAAAGCATTCAATCTAAATGTGGCATTACAAATTGGCATCAGCAGATACGTTTTATGATCCATTTGTTTACATTTTCAACAGATACTTTAGGAACAGACCACACCTACCTGTCACAGGTAGATAGGTATTTATCTTAAGAATAATTAATTAATAAAACCCTTTGCGCAGCTGTTAGTTGTATAATTATGGGAATATATTTATTTTACAAATATGGTATTAGATAATAATTATGGGAAAAGCTCTGCAAGGAGGAAATTGCACAGCCGATAATTTTCCAGTAAATGAGATTTTTACTACCTTTGGTAAAAATCCCATTTACTGACACTTTTCTTTTCCAAACTCATCTCACCGCACGAACAAGCTTTCGGTTTTATAAACATTAGAATATTTCTCTTTAAGCTCAGCAATACACGTCACACACAGCAATAGATATATGTATTTATATACCTCATATCATTCGTCAAAGAAATTATTTTTATTTAAGATAATACATTTTTACTGAGTGAGTGCAAGCTATATATATGTTTTCTTTAAACAAACTGCTTTATAGGTACTGCCTTTAACTAAGGGTAGTCGCCCGCAGCGACTTTTCGAAGCGATTCAGAAGCATGTTTAGGTAACGCGCGTCTGCATCTCTATTGTTGGCCGTTTGTCAAATTAGCACCGCGCGATAGGGATTTTACAGCGATACAATCGCATAGTATCGAATTAGCATCGCTTCTGCATCGATGCAAACGAGCGACTGTATTGAATCAGCATCGCTACTAACACGCGACTGTTTTGGGTGACATTGAGTAAAGGAAGTTAATTTGGGTGCACCCAATATTAACGTTGCCCACGCCCACGCTGCGGCTGCTTCCGTAAAAGCACCAATAAAGATGACGCGATCAATGTTGTCTCGCCCCACTCCATATTGACCGGGCCCAACTATAGCATCCACATGCACACAAGATATGTCTTGTCGATGCACGTGGACGCTGTAGTTTGTCGATACTGCATCGCGTCTATGAATTCTGAACCACGGCTGTATCGCGATTGTAGCGATGCGGAATCGTGGTAATGTGGGCGAAGGTATACGACCAGTAACAAAATCGTGATTGTATCGCGGTCTTTTTGCAATTGTATCGCGACTGAATCGTTGCAAAAAGTCCAACCCTAGATTGTATTTCTGTGATGCGCAAGGCAGTTTTTCTATTACAATTAATTGATTAATCGTTCTACAGAGTGTCTGAGTGGCCTGAATTTCAAATATTTTAATTTTTCTAAAAGTCTTCTGTTTTTATGTTTTTGTAATAAGTTAATCGTAATAATAACTAATAATAATAATCTTTATTGGTTGGCTGGAGTGAACAATGACGAGGAACAGAGCTTCCACCTCATTCTTGCCTTTATTGGCCGGCTTGAGTGGAGATTCGCAAGAGCAAACGTGCTCGGAGGGAGGAAGTATTCCAGTAAGATCCTGGTAGGGATCTTGACCGTACTTCCGGGGTGGTCCTGATAGCCGTGGAATACCTCTCCAGTCTCCACTCCTCATAAGCACCTCAGGACATGTTGCCCCCTTGTCGCTACGACAGTATTTGCTAGCGACCGTTTTGGGGGGTCACTTTACCCGTCTAAACCCATAATCCAATATCTTTGTTTCTATGTCCTGCAATAGTCCTGCATCAACCGTGGGTTGTCCTTGGCTGCACTTGCATAGTGCGAACAGGAATAGTAGTATGTTGGTGCCTCATTTCATTACAATGTCTAACGGGCCTTTGCGAGTTGGCTTCGGCCCCTCGTACACCTTCCGTCCGGGACCCCAGGGTCCCGAGAAATATCAAAACTAATAATAATCATATTATTACGAGACCTGAGAATTTAATATATTTTTAGGGGGTCTGAAATCAATTCTAAACAAACAAGAAACTTTCAGGACTTGCATTTATAGTGCAACACGTTCTGTTACTTCTTCACTGCTTACATAAAATAAAGTTGAGACATGTTTATGAAAAATGTCTGACTAATGTTTTTAAAACTTATTGCCTTCTAATGATAGGGACTTTTTTAAATGAATGAACCTCCAAAATCTTTTTGCGCTTCTAATAATGCACACTTTTTAAATAATTGAGCCGGTGAGAGCTATTACCAAGTTGGTCGCAGTTACTATTTAGTATTGTTAGGACTCCAAAATAGGAATTATTTGTGGTTCACAAAAAACGCGCAACAATTGTATTAAAGTTGTCAAAAAATAAAGGGCCCGTTTTGACATTGACAGTTCTAGTAGTTAATAAAGATCAAGTTCGCAAAACGTATTCGTTTGTATGAAACTGACAGGTGCCAAGAACGCATTCTCAAATGTCAAAACGGGTCTTTTATTTTTTGACAACTTTAGAGGAGCATTTTTAGGAGCGCAGATTAGACCTTCGATTAAATACATGCCTATTTTCACTAAGCATCTTTCCTTCAGGTAAGGCAATAGAAAGCATTTTAAAATAGGCACTGTATCTCCTAAAGTGTAAAATAGTACTGCGATATTATTTGGACACATGTATGCCCCAAGGATTGTAGCTGGTGGCGTTCTGTAGTTTCTGTCTACCCCCATGGGAAGAAGGCGAGAGTTTAAGTATGTCCCTGGTTTCTGAACACCCATTGAATTGAATTTAACCTGTTGTTTAATCTCATATCAATTGTTTTAATTGGCTGTTGTTAGTTCGGTTAACCAATCACAGGGGTTGACTTGAGTTTGACAGCATGTTAGTTAATTAGGGTTCCGTACCCAAAAGATACCAATAAGACCCAATTAGTAAGCCTTCGGCGAATGTCGGGTACTAGGTATGCACTTTATATCAATCAAAATCAAAAGTCATTTATTCAAATTAGGCTGAGAATCAGCACTTTTCGAACGTCAAAATTACAAAAGACAATCCCCCAAAAACGCCCACCCTTCAAACACTTCCTAGAGCTATTGTATAATATCATAAACGCGAAAGTTTGTGAGGATGGATGGATGGATGAATGTTTGTTACTCTTTCACGCCAAAATTACTGAACGGATGTTGATGAAACTTTACAGTAATATAGCTTATACATCAAAATAACACATAGGATACTTTTCATCCCGATATTCCCACGGAATCGACACTTATTCGGGTGAAACCAGGGGGCGCTGTTAGTCTATTATAATGCCAAACCTACCTGTGATTTATGCGATTATCTGCATTGCACGCACAACTTGCGACAATACTTAAACACTACACATTTTTATCGAGATATAAACTATTCACAATTAACAGGGACAATATTACTTTATTGGCCGTTCGGATTGCGAAAAAATAATAACTACCGGTGCCGGGTAGGACTGGAAACCTTTAAACCAAACAAATGGGTCCTATTATTTCTCTCAATTTAGTCTAACAAGCAACTTAGAGTCAAAGGTTCGACGAGGCGGGGAACTCAATGGCCGTGAAATTTGTAATCTTCATTAATTTCAACTGAAAGTTAACTTTCGCCCTTCCTACTTTTGTTCCTGTTAATTTAGCTTGACTCTTTCAAAATAATATTGTGTAATGTTTATGTTCACGATCATTTTTATTCAGAACACGGAGGCATAACTTTGGCTAAATGCGCGAATTATGTTTATTGTCTTTTTCCTTAAGAATGTCAGGGTTCAACGTAATTATGATAACAAGTTAGCAAATGATATAAAAAACTTAAAGTTTAAATGAATGCTATTATTACCTCTTTCTTCCACGCCTACCTTTACATTTTAAACGGATCATATGTTAAAGTCGTAACAAAAGAAATTTTCATTTAAATTAAGTGTATAAAGTTAGTAACCGCGGTCTGTAAGGAAACGGGACCGAGTGAACTTTTGCAGAAACATTTAAATTCACTGGTAGCTCTTTTATGACGTTCAGTAGTAACACCACTCACTACTCCTCCGTATACGAGTTCTTTAAAATTTTGGTATCAATTTTCATAAATCGTACCAGTGAAAATACTAAGATACATTTATTAAAAAAATAAATTACATGCTTACCGTTTAACAGTTTTTTTAAATGTTAGAAATAAAATTCACAACTGATTACAAAGTAATTCAATTACTTACTTACTCAATCCGGAAGCATACATTTATGCCAGTAGGTACTAAATTTCATACAATTTATTTTAGATATTATAATTTTCTATCCAAAATGTCATATTGCAAGAATTCTATTAAAGAAGTTGTACTTAAGTACTTAAGAATTGAAACAGCGTATTGTTTGAAAACGTCGGTAGCTACATACATAAGTGTATAATAAATATTGTAATTAGAAAGTAGTTAATGTTAATTATAATGGCCGGCAATGAGTTGCGTTCCGACGCTACACAGGAATCTAGACTTAAACTAATTCTCGAGTTTAGTACAAGTAGCAGCAATAGCTTGTTTATGTTACCTAGGTAAGTATATGAGCGTTTAGATTAAGGTAACCATTTATTCTTTTGTGAGCGATCGTAGCCTGATATAAAAAATCTAAAAAAACTAGTTTAACTAAGTAAGTTAATAAAGAGATCAGCACATGGATAAAATCTAGGAATTATTCCAAACTAAGGGACTCTGAAGAGAGTATCATTCAACGAATATAATAACGCAGTATTTGTGACAGTTTCGTGCGAAAAGGGTCCCATTAAATTAGTTCTACGAGTATTTTCCAGAAAATCTTTGTAAATAAACTCAACCACTTGAAATTATTTTGTCTGCCATAAATCTAAATGTCAACCTCAGAAAGGATTAGTTGTGATATACGGTTGTGCATGGAAATTCAAATACTGCAGGCGTTAACTTGTATGTTGGCAACTTTCCTTTGTGCTTGTTACGCGTATAATGTATAAATATAGTGAAAAAACGTGGTGTAAGAAGTGAATAACGTTGTTTGTTGTAATATTAAAGAGATTTGAATGGGTAGCTAGTGCCGCCGGCGGCCGGCAGGCGGCGCCGCGCGCTCGCATGTGTCGCGAGTGCTGGGAGGGTGGCGGGGAGTCGCGCGGTGTGAGCCACCGAAGGACAGCGGAGTTACTTGTACACAGTTTCCGTTAGTCACATTTTCGCAACAAGGTATTCACATTTCGAGGACTGGAAAGTTGGCGTTATCGCGTTTAAAATAGAACGACAAACACATCTAACTTTGTGATGCAAAATGAACACGACGAACCGGACAAACCGTTTCGACTGCTTATTTTATTTCGGTTGAAAAGGCTGTGTAGCGTTTAAGTGATTCTTAAAAGGCTTAAATTGGGTATGGGGGAATGACAGCGACGGTTTAAAATTTCACAAAGTAGGAAGCCACTGTGAATAATTTTATGTTCAGTATACTGAGTAGGAAAATAAGTTGAAACACACGTACAGTGTTATTTAAAAGTAAGAAAAGAAGCTAAAATAAGAGTTTCATAAGTATCCTCTGATATAAAAATATAGGATTACGCTCACATACTTTATGCGATGAAAGTGTAACGTATTCAGAGTCGGTCTCGACACGTGCCGAACTCTCTGAGAACATTATAAGCACGGGTAAGTGCACAAATTGATTTATTGAAGTTGAGCGGGTTCAGAGTTGCGCCTGAGTATTCACAGTCCTTTGCGTTACACAGATAAAATGGAAATAAAAAAGAAACTTCACAAACAGAAATCCCCTTGTCGCGAGATTTACGAGCCGACGCACCTCCGGCGCAAATAACTTATGTACATGTAAATTTTATGTTCCGTTGAAACAAACGCTTGTAGGTACAGAGTCAGTGAAGCCTCTTATTGCGGCGTGTCAATTACCCACGAGCCCGCACTTGCTCATGTGTTCATGTGCGTACAACGCACGTCACGCGGTCGATCAACTAAATTAGGTTAACGATCAAAAATTTCAAACAACATTAGCGATCAATTTTCAACTAATACAATTGGAGGAAAGTTTTAGTAAAACCAACAATTTGTTTTATGAAATCTGAATGTATAGCATCCAAGTAAACGTGATCATTTTCGTGATAATTATGTAAAGTCACGCAAACCGTGTTTTAGATGTTACGAGTCCTAGTATAGGTATAATGAATTTTCTTGGTGGGACAATGGACGTGGTAATGGGAATAATCTTCTATAATCACACTTTTACGACGGAATGATAATGGAGGTAATAATAGCGTGATTGACTTACAGATTCACCTGTGAACGTGTATTCGGTTTGCATAAAAAGTGAGCTTAATTGAATTGCATGCCAAGTGAGGCATCGCCATAGCTAGTAGGAAGTGGATTTTGATGTTGTTCTGACGTGATGTTTATTCATTGAATTAACATCCCGCAAATGCAAGCACAATTTAAGCGCTATTTTCCCGGCATTTCTGTTTGTCAATTAAAATATTTGGAATCACGAAATCATTTCAGTAGCGGTTTATTTGATTACTCGAATCGAAATCCACAAAAGATTGCAAATTGCAGAGTATTACCCATTATTTTCTTTAGTTTGGTAAATTATAAATTTATTTCGTGCAAATAACGTAATAATAGGAACAGGAATAGCGAGGACTTTGTAACATAATACTAATTCACGAATAAATACAAATACTGAAAATTATTACAATTATAAGCACATTGACTGTTCTAAAACTATACATAAGTATGTATAGTTTTTAATTAATGTATTTACACTTATACAGGGTATGTCAATTAATTTCGTGTTTCTTGAAATAAGACATGCATAACGCGCAGCTATCCATACGATATCAAAAACGAATTTCAATACAAATATTTCGCACATACCAATCGCATAATTGTCAAAATAACAATTGAATAGGTGTGAACCGTGCGAGTTTAGCGTGCAGCGCGCCGCGATTTGTATTGCGTGGCACGTACCCACGGCTTTGGCTTGTTTGCCCGCCAGCCACGGGGCGCACATTCCATACCTAGACATTATTGTCGACTTCCATTCTCTTTTGACTTTTATACGTGAAAATTTTAACCCAGCTTTGCATCCAAAACAAATGTTATGCTCTCTAAATGAGATGTGAATATATTTATTTGCAACAGAATATTTACGAGGGATAAACAACAATCGGTGTGCTGAGAGGAATAGATTTATCGTGCGCAATCACAGATCAGATGTTGGTATTCGGAGCAAAGCCCCGGGGAGCAGGCTTCGCATCGACTGAATTATTTACACTCACGTTACTCTTAGAGGCTGCGGATCTGCGAAGGTACAGCTGCACGCGTGAACAGAAATATAATTTTTGTGTCGGTTAATCTTGTCGCTTCTATAAATTTACGTGTTTCAATTAAGTCAAAAAACTTGTTGTTTTTTTTTTTAATTGGCTAATTAAATCCAATGAGCCACAATATACAATTTATGTTTTTAATACACAGAACAATCAACTCAATGGTTGATAAAACCAAACCGATCACAAATCTCCCGAAAATCACTTTCCAGCGTAATTAATACAATTACAATTTAACAGCTACAAACAAATTTTGAACACTTGATATCTGCGGGCGCTAAGCTCAAGTGAGCAAAAGTGAGTAAGTTGTCGTTACGGAGTGTATGAGTGGAAAGCCGGCCAACTTGCTCCCAACTAAGTTCAAGTGCTTGTAAGTAAAGCGTCTGTGGGGAGCTCGCCTTCGCGAATTACTTCCAAGCGATTTCGCGATCTCGAAATGATGAGTTAAACTTCCACATCTGCCGCCGCCGAATAAAATGGCAAGTTTACTTACAATGATGGAGCTGCCACTGTTTTGGTTATAGTTAAGGGGTTCGTAATCTAACGCATCAATAGTGTAGTAAAAATTGAAACTTTTATTTTATTTTTTATCTTATTTTCTTAATTATTTTCTAAGAAAATGTTATTTGTAACAATGTTGACTTTGCTACTATCAAAACCAGTTGAAAATGTAATATGGATTCACCAGCACGGGAACAGGGTCCAAGCTACCAGTGGTTAAGGATCTAGATGCAGGAATCACCTCAGTATAAGTACCGTGTCGAGGAACATTGTCTACCGCATCAAGCTCCTGATTGAACCAACTGACGAGAACCTCATTCTTGTTGTGTAAAATGCCGTCTACCGTCGCTTCAAGAGTGAATAAATCAATAGTACCTATCAATGCTTTTAAAATCATTACACTGAATGTTGAAATCATAAATTCAGTAACATATTCCACAATGTTAGCGTGTTCAATTTATCAATTACCAGCTAATACGAACTGAAAGCGAAGTTTTGGGTAAACTAATTATTAAATTGTGGTCACCTGTTAATATGAATATAATTCAATTTTACAATCCATGAAATGCTAATTGATGGAATGCTGACAGACTTAATGATTCATTTCATTCAGTGTGTAATGATGTTACGTATTGGTTCGGTGCAGTATTTCACAATGGAAGTACTAATTATGTTAATAAATACATCGGTGTGAGTTTCGCACTCTCGAATAAGTTCTTTGGAGTTTTTTGAGGATATGACGATTAATCTCCTTATGAAATATTTACATAATTTAAAAGCTAACAGTCTTAAATAATAATATGTACAAGTATGTAAAAAGGAGGGGAAATAATCAAAGGGTATCAAAAAAATTAAAATCTCGTTATTGATTTTATAATCACAGCCGTTATTTTTGTGACTGTTAGACGTAGCAATAGAATAAAGTAAAATGATTTATAGTTACTTCAATTTATTACAATTACTTAGAACGAAAAAGCAGACTATTCGGTAGCGGTTCTTTATTTTTATGTAACAGTCTTTTAATAAATGGCCTAAGTTTATTTGGCAAAATAAGTCTATGAAAAATTATACTAGCTTAGGTAACGTCCTATTTTTATTTTCTTACCTTTATTCTAGTTAATAAAAAAATTCATTTAGTTTTTATAAATATTAGGTGTGACATCCGTACAGAGCAGAAGGCCAATTCCCGTAATTAAGAACGTTTAAAATATAGTCGCAATCTCATCTCAGCGACAATCAATGTCAAAAACAGATCGAGACTGAAAGCAGACTGCGAACTTACTCAATCACTTACCAACCAAATCATTGAAGTAAAGTTGTGCTGTCAGTGGGAATAGTTGTCCTAGTAATGAAAACCGGTGCCACAATAACCCATTGACCTAGTCAGAGTCGCAACGTCCACATGCGAAGTATTCCCGGTAGGAACAGTGCCACAAGGATCTTTAGGCACACGAATGACATTGACTGGAGGATGTTGTTGGTAAACATTTGTGACAATGTCACAGAAATTGTATTGACAAAACTAGATGGCGGCGTTAGTTCCGATTTTGGCCACGGGCCAAAATAACTTTGTAGTGTTGTACAGGCAACAGGGTGCGAACATTACTCTGACGTTTTGAACTACAGAAAGAGCCCCGACAAATTGTAATTGTCCATGCTTCACTGTTATCAAAGAAAAATACGCAGAGCCCTAGAAGCTTTTGTCCAGCAGTGGACTGCTATAGGCTGAGTTGATTGAAAGGAAAATAAGATTTTGCATGCTAATGAACATTACAAATAGAAATCGTTAAGTGATAATGTAAGAAATAACAACTTTGCAGACCTAATAACCTAGTGAACCCTACATATAAGGGCAGTGCCTGCTTTGCATGTGAAGTGTGAAGAGGGAACTGGGTACGAACCGGTTAGGCGGCTCAAGTAAAGTCAATGATTGTTATTGTTTTATTCTAATGTTATCAACCAGCTGTTTATTTACTTAAATCACGGAGCAGCAAGCTTACATCTTCTTCTCTTCTTATCTTACTTTTTATCACAACTACAAGCAGTAACTCTGGTAGTCAAAAGTTAATCTGTCTGTAACCAAGCATTATAATCCATAGAATTGAAAGATCAGTGGCGGTGCATAAGCAGCGTCGTCGATCCCGTCGGGTAAGCGTTGTTTTATGGTCGTCGTGCCGCCAACAAAGTTCGGCAACTGCTTTATGATCCTAATTTATAAGTGAGCGGCGTCGGGAGTATTTACGACTCTTTTTGGAGTCGTCCCGCGAGTGCGTTCAGCCTCGCATTACATGTACGCAGAGGACTATTTGAGGACGCGCGTGCCTGTGTGTCTGTTTGCGTTCGTCAAATGTTTCAATGGGGTGTAGTGAGTGTGGGTGTTTGTATGTTTGGTTGGTGTTTTAAATTTAATTTCTTAGACCATCATTAGCCTAGCTTTTTCGCAACAATGTGGGGGTCGGCTTCCAGTCTAACCGGATGCAGGTGCATACCAGTATTTTACTTGGAACGACTACCTGTCTGCCCTCCATAACCCAGTTATTGGGTAACACGATACCCATTGGCAAGACTGACTTTCGGGCTTCTGAATACCCGTAACGACTGTCAAAGGCCTGTGAATGACAGCCGGGACTAGAAGGCCAATTCTCGTAATTTAAAACGTTCAAAATCTAGCCGCAGTGTCATCTCGGCGACAAACAAATGTCATAAACTTGTCAAAATGTATGGAAATTTGCGGTATTTTTATAAGATTGAGACTGAGATCAGACTATGAACGTTCATGAAATTAAGAGAATTGCCCCTCAGGTGTAGACACAAGAGAATCTTTCAGATTTCAATTGTCGAACAAGTCAGTACCGGAATAAAAACAACATTCAAAATAAATATTACTTTATATATTTATTAATTGATGAATGTAGTTTCTAAGTTATTAAAATGAGGTTTTCCTTTTACGATACAAGGGATTTGTGTTACGCGTAATTTAGTAGGCTAGTAGGTATATTTAATAAATTGTGCTTCAAAGCGCTTCACAGCCGCTTAAAATATATATGATCGCTACCACCGAGCAATATGTTATTTTATTTTAACATTTTTGGACAAATAAAAATACCTTTAGTATATTTAGTTTTACGTCGTTTATTTTTGTTTTGCCAATAAATCATACAACTTAATTGAGATAAGTGTCAGAAATCTACAGACTTAGAAGTTACAGATATGGTTCTTATTTTTATTGGATTCAATTATATTTTGCACTTTGGCCATGCCGAGGTAGCCATAGTTAATTACACGGGTCTCCATTGTTTCATCGAAAATAAATTGCCAAATTATCACTTCCCAAAAAAATTTCCGCATAATTTCATTTGCCAAATTATTACTTAGCAAAAAATCTATTCACAAATAATCGTAACGCAAACCTAATGTTTGGTATTTCAATGTTTAAACAATGACTCGTTTACCAACTAGTACTTTTACCAATTTTTATGCAGTCAAATATTTCAGTTATAACTCAAACTCAAACTCAAACTCAAACTCAAACTATTTATTTCAAATAAACCAATTACAGGCACTTTTGAATTGTCAAGGTTGGTCAGTCAAAAAGATGAAGCTAGTTGCCCATTCCAAAGCGTAGTAGGTACCTATGGAGAAGAACGGGCAAGAAACTCCATGGACACTCTTTTAAATCATAATAATATTGTTACAAAGTATTGGTTACATCATTCATGTTCAAAATTATGCATGTGAGAACGATATAATAACTCATTTTACGCTAAATAAAAGTTGCCAAATATATAGTATCGTCAGTTTTCAATTTACCATTTCTATTCAGTCAATTGTTATAGTCTAATTAGTTCAGTCTCGAGGAGCCTGTTTTTTTCCATATTTTTTATCTTTACAAAGTCAAAGTCAAAGTCTAGTCGTTTCTGGCACACGCCGGCCGCTGCCGCGGCACCGCTCGCTTCGCTCGGTCGGCTCGTGCGTAGGAGGTCCCAGTTTTAACCTAACCTAACCATTATTTTTTTAAATAAACCTCGTCTAACTAGTTTGGTTCTTGATAGCCTACCTTTTTTCCTTATTTGTATTAAGTAAATGATTATATAATATAAAAAAAATAAATTGCATTTTTTAATTATATAATTCTCAAAAAAAAATATTTTAGCCTTTATATTTTTTGCCATAACAAATCATTTGACCAAACGTTTGTTGTCTAAAGATTGTTTGCTGTAATAGATCATTTGATTAAAGACCAAATGCCTAAATGACATTATCCTTGATAATATTCTGCCAAGTAAAAATTTGACCGAATGAAACTGTGCGTACTAAAATTATTCCAAACATTGCATTGGTATAAAAAAAGGTTGCTAAAATTGGTTTGGGTAGTGAAATTTTGGCTAAATATTTTCGGCAAAACAGCAGGATCCCTAATTACACAACAAAGGGGTTTATTTACAAATGTTGCTGTTTAACCATAGATTTTTGACGTTTAAACGTCTCTTAAATCTGTATTATACAACTTTTCCTAGTAAAAAATATGTTTTTTTACCATTAATGCCGTGCATATCGTAATTAACTTCCTACATATGATAAGTTTTATATACGTCATGCGAAATGGCACCCTGGACATGAAGAGTTCCAAGCCGGTGATTTACAATCTCCGAGCTGGTATGAGGTTTAGGAGCATAAATTAATTTTCAATTTCCCTTTGACGTTTCGCTGAGCCGGGACATGTCTCCGGGAGAAGGTATTACCCCATACATGACACGTGGCGCCTATTCGATGCACCCACATCGTTGCGAACGGGTGCTGATGTTGTAAAATACTGGTTGACTGTTGCTTGTTCGTGCAAAAATATTGTAGGATGAAAACAGTTTTGGGTGGGGAAAAATGTGCGGATATAATGTAAGGTTTAATGAAACATGTCTCATTGAGATTTTAATATAAAAAATTTAATATTAGGGGTTAAAGTATGAAATTGCCGATTTGTACTGAAAAATAGAAATTCGTTTTTTTTTTAATTTAATATATTTATTTAATCAAAATAATTACCATTATTATCTATACATTGCTGCCATCTAATAGGAAGGTCATTTATGCCTTTGCGATAGAACTCTCGTGATCTAGATTCGAGAAACTGTGTGAAAGCATTTTGTACTGCCTCCTGAGAAGAAAACTTTTTATCACGTAGAAAATTGTCCAAATCACGAAAAAAATGGTAGTCCGTTGGAGCAAGGTCTGGCGAATATGGAGGGTGACGAATGGTTTCTAATTGCAGTTCCAGTAGAGTTAAAACGGTTTCTAGTGCTGTATGAGGTCTTGCGTTATCATGGAGCAATAATGGTGAAGATCGATTCATGAGTCAGGGCTGTTTCACTGCTAGTTTTGCTATCATTGTTCGAAGTTCGGCACAGTAGACATCTGCCGTTATTGCTTGACCAGATTGAAGAAAGCTATAGTGAATAACACCGTGCTGAGACCACCAAACAGTTACCATTACCTTTTTTATTGGTAAGCTTTGCTTTAGGACACTGTTGCGGCGTTTGACCTGGGGTCAGCCATTGCATTTTTCGCTAACGGTTATCGTAAAGAATCCACTTTTCATCACATGTCAGTATTCGATCCAATATTCCTTCATTTCTGTATCGATTCAACAAGGCAACACAAGTTTCAACACGCGTTTCTTTCTGCAGATCAGTCAAATCATGAGGCACCCATTTCTCATATTTTTTTATTTTATTGATTTAACGCAAATGAGTCAATATTGTTGGTAAGGTAACGTTGAACCATGCCGCTAATTCCTGGGTAGTTTGGCTCAGATCGGCTTCCAGCATCTCTTTCAATTCATTGTTATTCACCTGTGTGGGCGGTCTTCCACGTGGTTCGTTCTTTAAATCAAAGTTTCCATCACCAAAGCGTTTAAACCAAAATCGCACGGTGCGTTCATTAGCAGTCCCCTCTCCAAACGCAACATTGATATTGCGAGCGTTTCTGCCACGTTAGTTTCGCGTCGGAACTCGTATTAAAAAATAACTCGAATTTTCGAAGTATCCATCTTTCTTGTCTAAACTGAATAAAAAAAACAACTGAAAGTCGATAATCGAATGTTGCATATTTTTTAAAAGGAGAACTTCATAGGTATCATGTGAAAAAAGTTTCACTCAAAAATCTCAAACCATGAAGGTTCTATGTCAATTCGAAGTACCTATTATAATAAAACGGCAATTTCATAATTTAACCCCTATTATTTTAAATTAACATGTTTAAAAAACAACAAGGATATTTCAAGACATTATAGAAGCATAAACAGTTTACAGAAATATTTTTAAAACAGTGATTTATTGGTGGCACACAAATAACAGTGGTTTATTCAGAATATCAATAAACCTACCATCACTTTCAATGACGTGTAGAAGTGTTTGTACAAACCTACTTACAGAAAATAAATCATTTATCAATAGGTCGTAAGGCTAAGCTATACTATTGCTTACTATTATTATACAGAACACGAAATAGAAACGCTTTTACCGCCCGAAGCCAGAAATGCGACAAATGTAAAATATTTAACTGTATTACGCATAATGTATGCAGATTAACATCCAATGCAGTCAATAGGTCACAATTTGCCGCCGATAGAAATATTAGATCGTTCGCGAGTTACGAGGAGAATGCGGCACAGAATGCAACATGCAAAAGCCATTGAGTAGCAGTGAGTGAATGGGTGTCCTCCGCCGGGTGGCGACCACCCGACCATTGTGACCATGCAACGTCACATAACTTTGTTGTAGTTGCCGACAATCTTGTCTAAATAAAACAATATGCACGTATATAAATCTATGGAGTTTGTGCTCGCTGTTAGTATTTGTGTTGGCAGTTGGTTTGTTGAAAGTGATGCTGTTTGTTAAATTTGAGTGGACTTGTTAGTTTGAAAACGGCTTAGTTAAATGTCAATTATTATATTACGCAATTTTAGGATTAGTGTGCGTTTTGTATGGTACCTATTAAAGATAAAGATATACGTGAATATGTTGTAAACTCCAAGAAAACTAACTAAATAAAACAAAAACAAACATACAGATATCAACACTACGGCTGAACACGATACTTTTACAGTCCAGTCAATATTCGGCGCGCAAAGTTTAAGATGCAGCGTAGATAGGGCGCGTAGTTTCGTCGTAGCTACGTAGCTACAAACAGCTACGAGTCGCTACGAGCCGCTACGAAGTGTGGCGGTGTAGCGCTGTCGGTTCGGCGGTGCATTGGTTCAAATATCCGTCGCTCGGCGATGGCTCACCGACACGAAGGAGGAAGGAGATTTCAATGCACTTGATTTATGGCCCACATAATGGAGCGCTACGCTGCATTTTGCTGCATGCAACCAACCGTCGGAGTCGGCCCTCCACGCTAAACATCCTCTGTATTTATGAAATGTACACAACTAAACATAATTTGATCATTTAAATACGTAATAGCTGTTCTGATATACTACACTTGCGTCAGTTATTATGTCTCAGTAATTTAATATGTATTTGGTGTTATTATTGACTTATATTCACAGTAACTTTAAAGAAAAATGTTGAATCGTAGTATAAAATTATATGAGCAACACGAAGGCGACCATCCAAAATATATTAGCAAAGGGTGCTCGGTTCACAGTCTTAGCGATGCGTCATTGGCAAATTGAAAACTTAATTTATAGCTCTCCCATCGTCTGAGCTTACACAGCTTACTGTGGGCTGACAGCCTGAGTGCTGCGGATTTTCTTATTTCCAAGCCGCGGCCTACACGAGACGTTCTTGGAAAATGTTGAAGGAAAACATTAACTGACTTCTTTCACTGGTATTGCCACCTTTTTCTATGCGGGAAGGCGAAATGTGAAGGAGTTTGTGAATGAGGTTTGGTTGCACTGTTTTACGTTGCATTTATAGTTGGGAATATTAGTAGTTCTTAGCGTAATATACGGCATTGATTAAAATGGCGTGTGGTCGAGTGTCCATCTCCTTAAAAGCGTAGTTTTTTTTTTCTTTATTCTTTTGAGCCGTAAAGGTGATTTTGATCACTATTATTGACTATTTCACTTAGGGCTGATTTTTTCAACGCCAGATAAAATTATCCGAGAAATCATTTTGAATTTTTGACAGTGCTTCCATACAAAGACTGTCAGACGTCAATTTTATTCCAGGAATAAAAATTATTTGTCGATCGAAAAATCAGACCTTAATCGACTAATTGAGACAATAAAGGCATTTGATCTTTCATTATAGCAGTCTATTCAGAGGCTTATTTTAACCAGTACATATTTTATAGGCTTAGGACTGATTTTTCCAACGCCAGATAATTTTATCCGAGGAATAATTTTGAATTTTCGACAGTTCTTCCATACAAAATCTGTCAGACGTCAATTTTATTCCACGAATAAAAATTATCCGTCATTGAAAAATCAGTCCATAAAGAGATATAGAAAGAAAAATTAAAAAGTGTAAAAGCACAAGGATTTTTGCTGAAAGTCGCGATTAGTTTGAATCCATTCGTGTAACAGCAAGCTGCAATAAATTCTGCTTCGTGTGTTGTACAAGACGCATTGCATATATTCCATCGCGTTGCTCACCGTGCTTTTGGAATGACAAAGGTACGCTCTGAAATATTCGGCGTCACTGAATGGTATATTTTACCAATACGAATGTGACGCAAAAAGATTGTAAAAAATGTAGTTTTTGAAAAGGCCGATGTGTATGATTCTAGAAACATCTGTCAGTGGGAGTGTGTACGGTATTCGTGGCGCAAAGTGCTACGTTATTCAACTTAATAGCCATTAGTTTGGTTCGTTAGCAGAATATTGCTAACGAATGTGCGGCGGCCGCGCATTCCGGCCGCCGGCGCGTGCTGAAACGCTCAATTAGCAAACGCTGCTAAACTATCCCACCTAGCGCTTCTATAAAATACCAGTAATTTCATACTACCCAATGTGTCAGTCAAAACGTGCAAACAACGCGCGGTCTGTTTATTGCAGTTGTAGAACTAAACATTGTGCTAGAACACTGTATTTCAATAGTATCTGTTGCCTGCCACTTCTTTCGCATACAAACTTTGTCCCACTCAGTAGTGGACTTCTGAACAGTTCGTTCTTATCCTCGCCTCCTAACTCTCTAAGAAACATAATTCTATCATGTTCCATCTTCACACTTTTTTGAGTTAGTCAAAAACAAAGCAACAGACTCGTAGATAAAACTGTTTATTCGTAGCAAAACTTTAGCTATCTGAATTCTTAAGGGAAACAGCTCTTGCTTACCGGCGAATTTATATTTCTTCACATCAATCTCTTTAAATAATACGATATATCTCGCACTCCACAGACCGAGGGGTTTTTGCTGTTATTACTGCATTCAAAATTGAGCACCGAATATGAAATGATGTGCCTTTATGTCAGGGCTGCTAAACCTAACCTGCGGGTGCTATGTACGGGCCACAACACTTTTATGCAGCTTGAGACCCGAAGTAATTAAAACGAGAAGTTTAAATAGGCTAAGCTAGTAAGCGACCTCGGACTATGATTTGCAGGCTTCTAAATGAGGGTTGTTTACCTCTGACGTAAAGGAGTTAGTCTATATTTGCTGAGAAAAACAAGAGTTTATTGTTGTAGTTACATAGTTTAATATTCTAAGAAAAAACTAGCCAAGTGCGTGTCGGACTATACTGACCATACATAGTGAAGGGTTCCGTGGTTAGGATGAATTTGTCACCAAAAACAAACTTAACCTTGTAGTTGAAAAACATGTTGTTACAATGTTGTTTTTGTTTGTCGATATAATTCACGTTAAATTTTCCAACTGCAAACTTAAGTGTGTAATTGCAAAAAAATTTTTTTATGTGATATTTATATACTTACTTGTGTTTCATGCCAAATTTCATGAATCTAGGCCTAGGGGAAGTGGCCTATTGGTTTTGATTTATTTGCGAGTATCAAATTATTACTAGAAGCGTTAATTTTTTAGAGCTTTAATTTTTTAGACACGGTCCCGATAAGATTAGTCTTTATTTGCATTATACATGGTATAAAGTTGTTACAGTCAGGCATTAATTTTAAGTCCACATATTTAGCTATACAGGATATGTATCAATTCATGCAAAATCATTATTAAGTAGTTAATTGTTGTTCAATGTCACAGATATAAGGTCAATACAATAATTTATTTATTTTATTTTATTATTTATGTACACACAGTAAAATACAAATTGATATGACAGAATTATAACATGAGTACAAAGGTACTGCTTATTTCTTAAGAAATTTCTTCCAGCAGACCTGCGAAAGGAGAAGTAAAAAAAAGAAATGTAGACAATAGTGTGTGAGAACAAGAAGAGAAAAATATGAATGTGTGAAGTCTAAAACAAAAATATTAAATATATCTACACATATAGCGCAAAAAGAATAAATAATAATAATAATAATAATAAATAAATATATTTAATTAAATACATAATACAAAAATATATAACAAATATATATATACAAATACTCACAGTATAGAGGAAAGGTAATGCTCTTTTACTCGACGTTTAAAAAGAGAAATAGTTTTTAAATCACGAATGCTAGGCGGAAGTGAGTTCCACAATCTTACAGCATGGACAGAGAAGGAATAAGAATAGTAGCTCGTTTTATGAGGATGAGATTTAAGGATGGATCTTAGGTGTGATCTACACGGTGCGGCGCTAGAGCGAGCGTAAGAAAAACGCTCACGCAGGTAGGAAGGATAAGACGGGTTGTGTAAGATGTTGAAGAGTAGACATAAAATCCGAGTGTTCCTGCGAAGGCGAATTGGGAGCCACTTGAGTTCCTTGCGAAGGTGTGAAACATGGTCATACTTTCGAAGACCGAAAACAAAGCGAATGCACAGGTTTTGCAAGCGCTCAAGCTTGTTTAATAGCTCCTCAGTAGCATCCAGGTAGCAGGCGTCGGCATAATCTATAATCGGCTGAATAAGTGTTTGTGCCAAAGAAATTTTAGTCTTCAAGGGCAGAAGACCCTGAAGGCATTTCAGTGAATAAAAGGAGAAATGTACCTTTCGGCTAACCTCATTGACCTGAGCACGCCACGAAAGATTGGAGTCAATAACTACACCCAGATCTTTAGCGGTTTTAGTATAGTCAATGCGAACACCATCGAGATATAAAGGCATGAGAGATGTAACATCAGCCACATTGCGAACGAATCTGCGGCCGATGATCATGGCCTGGGATTTAGTAGGGTTAATTTGCAAACCAAAGGACTTAGCCCAAGCGCTGACGCAAGCCAGGTCATGATTCATTGCAGCGATTGCAGAACCCGCGTTAGCTACAGTGAAATCTCGATAAAGCTGCAAGTCATCTGTGTAGAGATGGAAACTAGAGGAGATTACTCTGGTAACAGAGCTATGAAAATTGAAAAAAGAAGAGGAGAGAGAACGCTACCCTGAGGAACACCCTCAGTGAGACTACACCAATCAGAGAAGGACTCCTCCAGACGAACACACTTAGAGCGTCCCCGAAGATAAGAACTGAACCAGGCTAAGGTGGAAGAAGAGAAATTGATAGATTTGAGGAAACCTAGTAAAATGTCGAAATCCACTGAGTTGAAGGCGCTACTAAAGTCGAGCAATACTAGAACGGTAAGTAACTTATTCTCCATTGCCCAGCGGATGTCGTCAGTCACATTCAAGAGCGCGGTTACAGTACTATGGCCCGAGCGGAAACCGGATTGAAAAGGGGATATTATCGAGTTTGACGCCAAGAAAAATGATAATTGTCTATGAACTATGTGCTCAAAAACTTTAGAGAGAAATGGGAGAATAGAAATAGGTCTAAAGTGGGTTAATAAAGTAGGATTGTTAGTTTTAGGTAAAGGTATTATGTGAGCTTGTTTCACAAACTGACGGAAAGGAGCAAGAGGAAAATGAGTGATTGAAGATGTGAGTGAGAACAGGAAGTAGTGAGGATAGGATAAGAGTTATCATTCTTGAGCACAACTTATCATTACCGACTGCTGAAGAAGTTATCGCAAGTATAGACTTCTTAACGTCATCCTCAGTAACATCTTTGAGCTTGAAGTGAGAATATTGTGGTACCGGCAAACTAGCAAGACCCTCCAGTGTCGCAGCCTTGACAGACGGATCAAGAGAAAAGGAAAGGAGAGAGAAATGCTTATTGAGATCATTGAGGTTCACATCCTTACACTGGTTGGCAGGTGACTTGCCTATGCCTACTGATTTGAGAAATTTCCATACATCAGAAGAACTGCGGTTATTGAGTTGGTCGTGGAAATAGCGTCTCTTAGCATCTTGACACAGATGCCTGCAGCGATTACGTAACGATTTGTAGTAAGAGAGATTCAGCTCTGAAGGTCTGCGCTTATATCTGCTCTTAGCTTTATCCCGGCGAGCCATAAGCTCTTTAATTTGTAGCGTTATCCATGGTGCAGGGTTATGTCTAACTTTGACACGTCGGATAGGGGCATGCTGATCATATAATTCGAGAACGGTTGCGTTAAAACAATTCACCTTATCGTCGATGTCATCGAACTCAACCAGAGGGGTCCAGTCGAGATCGTCGGCATCACGCTGCAAAGCTTCCAGATCTATGCCCTTGTAGTTACGGAGATATAAAAGCTGGGACTTACGCTTGGGAACACGGATACGATACGACAGGTAAATGAGATCGTGGTAAGAAAAAGTAGCCGTAAGTTGACCATGGTAAGAAACATTACTAGGAGAGGAGACAATCATAAGATCTAGAAGCGAGGGTGTACAATTAGGAAAATAGTGAGTTGCAGAAAGAGGCAAAACTTGAAGATTGAAAGAAGACAAGAGTGAGAGGAGTTTAAGGGATCGAGTGTCATTTTTAATCAAGCAGGTATTAAAATCACCCATTAAAATAACGTGCTCATACATGGGGCAAAGATCACTGAGTGTGGAGTCAAGAGAATTGAAGTAGTCTATGTGAAGATTAGGACTGTAGAGCACTGCAAGCAAAACTTTAGTGTGATGAACAGTTATCTCAACAAACAAGTATTCAGCCGACTCAGAATACCGTGAAGGAGATGAACTGACCACCCTGTAGGGTAAATCAGCACGCAGGTACATGGCAACACCTCCTCCACCTTTGCCGGTCCTATCGTTGCGTATCAAGACGAAGCCTGGGAGTGAGTACTGAGTAGAGAGGAGTGATGGCTTCAAAAATGATTCCGATATTAAGAGCGCATCCAGATGGGCACCGCTAAAGGATGCCAGAAGGTCAGATAATAAATAATAATAATATGATAATTAATATAATAGTTTTATCTCAGCATTATCCACAATGACAATATCCTATGTATTTGATATCAATTTCATCTTGATACGTCCACGCGTTTGTGAGAAAAAGGGTCTGGACAAACTGACAGACAGACAGACAGACGAACAGACAACTAAGTGATCCTGTAAGGGTTCCTTTTTAATTTTTGAGATACGGAACCCAAAACATGCAAACTGAGCTATAACTGTCGAAAATGTTCACTAAAATCTGAGCGTATTTTTGTTCTATGACAATTTATTAGTATGACTATTAAATAGCTCTATTATTAGCCATACAAACACAAAATGGGTACTACGATATAAAACGATATAAAAATTACGATCACGGTCTGAATCCAGACTATGCGAAGTACAAATCACGAACCGTAATAACCTATTGCACATTTAGTTTCTATTTAAAACGAAAAGATTTCAGTTTTGACGCGTTATGTTTTATTTATCTCTTTGTCGAAACGATTGATACAGGCGGTAATAAAGATGATAATTTATGGCTGAGTAATAAATAAATGGCAATAATGAAGATGGCAATAAAAACAAATGGCAATGGTAATAATGGCATGGTTTGCCTTTTGCTTCCCGTCCCCTTTTAGATAAAATTATCATCTTCAATTGCACATTGATTGTCACATTCCGTTGCAATGTTTACATTTCATTATCTCAATTTATTCTTGGCCAGAGGAAAAGGTTGCCTTATTAAGGAGAATCTGGCAACAGAGGAAGCTCAAAAGTCGAGCTGCCGTGATGGGGGATGATTAATATGGCTCATTTGCGGTGCCCACCCCTCCGGCTACCGAGCACGGCTACGAGGCTACGAGGCTACGAGGCTACGGGCTACGTAGCGCTACGAGGCGCTGCTACGTGCCCGTCTCTGCGTACATCGTTTACGCTTCCGCACAGAGAATTTATTAGATTCCACCCCATTTCTACCTTTTATCTCTATTATGTATTTAATGCAATAATATAACATCCCAGACACATCACAACGTTAACTAATCGTAAGCGGAACACTGCATTAATCAGTATTAACATTATTTACCTCTCATGGCATAAAATAAGCGCGAAATTATATTAGAAGGTAAGAATCTCGGTGTAAAAGGAGCTTGTAACAATATATAATCATGTTTTCAGCGGTGATCTAAAGCAAAAAGTATAAAGACGGGGCAACTGGTAGGTATTATTCGTGTAATTGGTTTCTAATGCCGCGTAAACCCTCCAAACGTGTTGGGAGAGTGGACCGGGAGATAAAGTGCACGAACCTTCTCGCACAGATTTCACCTTTTTTATTTTTCCAAGTTTTGCCAAAAAAATGTGCGGCTTTATAAAAATTGCATCACTTTAGGAATTAGTTTTTCTTTGTTTTGAATGAGTACAATGAATATATAATAATAAATTGATATAGAATTAGTTTCGTTTTTAACTAACAAAAAGCTTATTGATGACCATCAATCTATTGTCTAGCGGAGGGGATTATTTCTAGGTGTATATAAGGATATTTTTTTTACAACGATGAAAATTAAATACCGCACTTTTTATTTTTATCGCAATTTTTACCTATCTATATCTTACTTACCTATTTCGAAGGTACTACACTATATCACCTGATATCTACTGAGATAATAGGGAGTGAAGCAGGCTTTAGATACTTCTGTACGCACGGCGGCGGCGCCTCAGTTTGGCAGACGAGTGAATGAATGTACATTTTGGAGCTTCATGAGTCCCCTCTTATTGTATCAGGCTTATCTTAAATCCTGAGTGAAGCACTCGCTTCAAAGAATCCATGTGATGTTTCAATTGAAAATTCGCCGAATATTGTAGTTGAATGTTGAGTCGTGATAAACTTAAATGGATATTTTTTCTTAAAATTCGTATTGTAGATCGTTTTCATAGTATATTTACATAATTACTATCAAATCTTTTAATAAAACAAAAACTTCAATCCTAGAGAACTGTTCCTTTATCGTGGACTGTCAAAACAAAATAGTAATCATATGAAGCACATACTACGACGGCTTTAAAATGTCACTGTAGTCAGCAAAACAGTAACAACATTTCACCGAAAATAATGCTGTCATCACATATGCCCCACATGTTAAACAAAATTAACTACATAAGTACCTACTTAAGTACAATAAATAAACATTGCCAAGATGGGAATCCCTTGCGGACAGAGCACTCTGCGTGTCAACTCTCTGAAGTTTGCAGTGAGAATGCATTTCAGTTAAGTACATTCCGCATTATAAATAACATTGTCTCCCCGACACTGTTATAAAATGCAACGACAGACTTTCCCTTATTGTACGAAAGTAGTTTTGTACGCTTTTCTAAGAGAACCAGTTATTTTTAGTTTGTTATTTTGTATTGTAATATGATGTCTTCTTCTTTTGAGAATTTTCTTGGCTCCTTGCCAGGATCCGCTGTATATCAGTGAGTAGCCTGTGTATATTATGAAGCTAGATTTTGATTTCACTTAGCGGCTGAACTGAGTGATAATAATATTAGGTTATTCTTTGCGAAGTTAAAGTTTACTTAGTTCATCTTCACCGTTTTGATGTGACATCGTGAGGAAACCGGCATGTTCTAGAATCAAAAATTCGAAGACATGTGACATCTACCAACCGCACTGGGCCCGCGTGGTAGTTTTCGGCCCACTCTCTCTCACAAGAGAGGTGGCCTGTGTCCCAGCAGTGGGAACATTATAGGCTGATTATGTATGTAGTTTATCTTATCACTTGGAAATGATACTCACTTAATCATATGCCCGTGAAAGTCGAATAGGTACTATAATGTTTGTTACACGTAAGTTTTTCGTCAAGGTAATGCGAAACCTGAAGGCAAATCTATTTATCATAGCTATAGTTAGTTGAACATGATTGTCGCCGATCGCGACGAGACACAGGAGGGTAATTCCTCTCCTTTCCTTCCCGTGATGCACTTGTAAATATATCCCTTACATCCTTGGAGGGAGCTTACTAGAATTTTTCAGTGTGCATTTCCCTGTCGTGCTCGAATCCTTGTAAATTTATGACCCTCGCTCGCTGACGGTGGCCAGTTCCACGAATATCGAATGGCTGCTTTTATATGCGTTGCATAGAAATATGTTTCGGTGTAATACTACGAAAATATCTGGCGTACAATAACTATTAATTTATAGGTATAACAGTTATTTGAAATGCAGCTAGCGTTATTCTAGTTTGCTTTGATATAAAACTCTGATTGGAATTGTGGTTGGTAAGCGTTTACTCGACAGTTCCTCTTGTTTACATCAGTCTTGTTCTAGAACTTTTCTGTCTAAATATTAGTTTGTCTAAATATTAGTTATGCCTCAGCTGGTATGATTGACAAAATCCGTAAGCTCACCGATCTATTCTGTTAAAATCTCACCGTGAAAACTTAGATGAAAGGCTTGAAATGAGCTGTCATTCCACCTGATGTTAGGGATTGACACTCTAGGCAGTTCCCTTTCCTTAAGTTTTCTCGGTAAGATTTTTACAGAATAAGTCGACTGAGCTTACGCATTTTGTTCTCTATCATAGCAACTGAGGCAAAACTAACATTAAGAACTGTTTTTACACCGATAAATACCTACTGCACTGTGTGTTCTTGTATGTTTGATAATGAAGTAAAACATCCTGCTTCAAAAGCTGAAGACGTTGTTCATGTCCGTATCACCTGCATACAAGTTTTTGTCCGCTTTAAGCTGTGAAAGAAAATGTAATATCTACGCCGACGGCGGCTACAGAAAGTGCCAAGCCATTAGGAGACATCTGATACAACAGCCACTTTGCTTTTTTAACATTATTATGAAAGTTTAACTATTATTATCTTTGATTACATAGATTTTTTTTGTAATTTCCAAAGAATTTACGTAGCAAACTTGAAATCTGGCACTGGGTTACAGCTTTAGACTATAACAATTCTGCTTATGTATAGGATAAGTGCAGTGGTAGCCCAGACGGCTTTGCTTTGTGCAAATTATATCTTCACCACTGCTCCCAAACCGGTGAAGGAAAACATCGTGAGGAAACCGGCATGTCCTAGAACCAAAAAATCGAAGATATGTGACATCTACCAACCCGCACTGGGCCCGCGTGGTGGATTGCGGCCCACTTAGTTTGGAAAATACAGTTATTACAATAGCGATGCTCTACATACCCGTAGCTAGGTAGTGTACCATCAAGAAATTCACTTTAATCATATTTATATAATAATAACCTTAACTAATAAATCGGTACTGACCTATTGTGCAAATATAGCACGAATTAAGGATTTACGACCGTTGGATTAAGTACGTCATACACGAGTATATGGAATGTTTATTCTGGGTCATAAAAGCCTTGTTTTAAAAAACAATAAAACGAATTCGAAAATAAAACTGCATTTTATTCGCTGTCGAAGTGAAAACAGACGTTTTTAATTGTACCAATACGCGCGGGAAGTCGTGTCGCCGGCCATACCATTCCCCTCTGCGACTGCCCGGCTACATACCCCAAATTGGAATGTAAAACCGAACCTGAAGCTAGTTTTAACGACGAAATATGTAAAATAATTTTAATAATATAATCTCTATTTACTTTGACCAAGTATTTTACATTAGCAACATTGTCTTTTACCGCAAAAAGGTTCATTATCTCTGCCTTTGTATGTTATGCGTTTGTGTTACGTAATATATTACCTTTTGTTTTAATATAATAATAGTTTTGCGCCGTAATTCATTAGTATTATAGTGAGACACATTCAGGTTTATTTTTGTTTACAGGCCTCTCATGTTTGACTTACAATATCTTTGCGAATTTGCAATTTGAGCTCTTGAATGGCTCCGTTCAGTCGGAAACTTGTTGCAATTAGAAAAATACAAATGGTGAAATCGTAAACAACTCTGAAGCATCCTTTTGATCTTTCTATTAAAAAAAACTTACTTGTATATTTAAATACCATCCCAGGATCCTTGTCTCTACTAAACAGTGTACCTAGTACCTAAACAACAACAAAAAGGGGATTTCCCGTTGGATATTTTTCACATTCGCAAATCCTCTTCATCTTTTTCTCCAACCAACACAAAACCGGAAAAACTGGCAGCCACTCACAAACAGATATTTACATTTCCCGCTCAATAGCACATTGTTTTAACCAATGACTTTTCTTGCAGAATACCGTACGCTGACAAGATCACTCCGGAGCCGATCCTCCACAACAATAGCAATAGGGACACAAAAGCCGACTCTATCAGAAACAGCTACAACAGCCAGTTCAAAGTAGGCATCTACGGCTGGAGGAAGAAATGCCTGTACATCCTGGTCATGACTCTTATGCTGATGATGGTTATCAATCTCGCGTTGACGCTCTGGGTGCTTAAAGTGTTGGATTTTAATTCGGTAAGGGCTAGACTGGCTTTTATTGAAGCCCTCTTGTCAGTCGGTGGACTAAGATAAGTATCCACGTAGCTTGCAACTTACCAAGTTGACTACTATGTAGGGTAAATGCTGATCTCCGTCCACTGAATGTACAAAGAAGCAAGTTTAGTTTTTGTTCACACAATATTTTGTACCTAATTGGTATAATAAAAATCACTGAATTATCATTTTAGTTCAATCAATTAGTCGTCTTCTTTATTTTGTAGGAAGGAATGGGCCAACTTCGCATAGTGCCAGGAGGCTTACAACTATTGGGGCAAGCTCTTATGTTGGACTCTCTATTCGCGTCCACTATCAAGTCACGTCGAGGATATCCAATTTACATGGAAGCTTCTCGAAATTTTACCGTTTCTACAAGAGACTCGCACGGAATGCTACAGAGTAGATTATATCTAGGTGAGTTCTAATTTCACCTTTGCTTGCAATGCTCCCTGCGTTAAAAGCTTTACAAAGGAAATAATACTTACCTATGTAGTTATGTTCATTGGTTGGTAAGTTTTAATGCTATAAAACATTCTAGGGCACGATCGTTTCGAACTGAACGTAGCTCGGCTAGAAGTGCGGGACGCGCGGGGGGCGCTGCTACTGGGCGCCGGACAGGACTCGGTGACCGTGGGCGCCGACACGCTCACGGTGGTCAGCCCGGCCGGCGTCACCGTGCAAGCCGCCGCGCAGACACCCCTAGTCAAAGCCCCCCCTTCAAAACCATTGGTGTAAGTATATTCGTGTGTTTGTACTTCAGCAAATTTACGAGCTTTGTCCTCGTCGCAGAGGAAGTTAGAACTCGTTAGTTTGAACATACAGTTATGTCAAACGCACCTACTGAAGTTGGTTGTCCGATCGGAAGCATGCCTTTACCACATGTTTCATGTAATTTATAGGAACATGCTGTTTATTAAATAACTGATTTTCGGAATTTACAATAAGGCTTTGAGCAGCTTATTATAAATGTTTTGGCAATTATGTACTTAGCCAATATAGAAATAAGGACTTTAAGTGCCTACGGACATTTGCCTATTCGTTTCAGGGTCGACTTTCAATCGCCTATCGGTATCGATTTTATCAGAAAGAACCTGTAGTTCACTCACCCTTACCTAAAAATTTAATAACATTATTATCTATTAAGTTACTAATTTACATCTGTTGCCCCTCATGACAGGCTGGAGTCGCCGACGCGTTCGCTAGAGATGCACGCGGCACAGAACATCGCGCTGGAGTCCCGCGCCGGCGACATCAGCGCCAGCTGCCTCACCACGTTCCGGCTCAGATCCGTCGCCGGCTCGGTGAGTCTCACGGCATAATAACCGGATACGTTCAGCCAAGTTTTAACTAAGTAGTAATTACTGGGAGATTGTTGTGTGTTTTAGATTTCGGAATCTAAAACGGGCAACGTCCCCGGGCGACGTCTTGTTGGTAAACTTATTTGCACTACAGTTTGTGGCATAAAACACTGTGGGGTAGTTTATCTTTTCTTTGAGCTAATTAACACCCTAATTACGTAACACACTTTCATTCACAATTCAAGGGTTTTGAAGGAAAATCCTAATCCATTACTTCATAGGTTCGAAGAATCCGTCTGTCTACACAAATAACGCAATGAACGTGGCTGAACGGACAAATTAAACGCATTGCAATCGATTGCCATTGAATGTGTGTTACGCAACTAACCCACAGGTTTATTGCCCTTGCTCTTCAAATGCTCCACCATAACAACTTTGAAGTTCTTGGCAAGTAAACCATACATATACCTTATTCAAATTAACCTTTCCAGATTCGCCTAGACGCACCCAGTATATTTATGCCAAAGTTAAAATCGGCGCTGCCACTGCCGCCGTCCGCGGCTCACACGCACGACCCCCACCATCAGAACATATACCAACTGTGCGCATGCGCGAACGGCAAGCTGTTTCTGGCGCCACCACACGGCGTCTGCGCAGCAAGGGAAGAGAGCCTTATCTGCCGATGATGAATTTATATTGTGATCCTGTGACATTGTTGTTCATTGACGCTTGTTATTCATTACTTTCGCGGTTTTTTATGCGCTATGTATATTAAGAAAGAAGTATGTATCTACATTACCTGGCCAAAAATAGGGTTATATGAACGACAGAGACGACACTAAAAAAACCAAACGTTTAAAAAAAATCGATGTGCCGTATTATTGGCCACGTACTGTATCTTAGTTTATAGTGGATGTGTCAACGTTGTGTTCTAAGAATTATATACTATAGCTATGAGTGGATTTATATGATTATACGAGGTAGAGCACGCCGAAGGACTGTAAATTGAAATCATGAAACTTTATTTTTATCAAATAACAATTTAATTGTTGATTTGAAATGCTATTATTACAATAAGCAAATGAAAAATGGATTAAATGCAACGTGTGTCGATTTATCTGTCTACATTAATAATAAAGCTACAAAACAGCTTTATTAACAGCTGTGCAATTTTTGAGGAAGGCTATAGGCGTAATAAATATCACGCTAGGCCCATTAGGAGCCAAGCAAAAATAAAAACAAACAGAAATAACGCTAAGCGAAAACGAAGTAATAGGGCTGGTAGGCGATGCGATGCGACAGGGTGGAGCGGGGAACAAAACATTTCAGTCAGAGAGCTAGTCATTAGATGAGTCGAAAGACGAAGACGTTGTATTCAACTCATTTTTAAATAGTGTTTATTGGTTACTTACTTGTGTGCAGTAGGTATCTACACAGGTATCAAAAGGTCGAAAAAAAATATTCCTGGACCATGAATCATGGGACGTTCCCATGGTTTCAATTTTCAGTCTATTTAATACTTTCGGTGGATTAGTCAAGTCTCAGGCCGGTTGTGCTTATCGTAAAAATGGCGAACAATTCTGGTACTTGCTTCGGAATAATGTTATTGTTAATATTAAAAACCACGTGAATATTAAATTTTTCATGGAAATAATACCCTTAAAGAGTATGATAAGATAACAACGATGTCAAATACCTGTAACGTAGAACGAATTACAAATAGTTGTAACATTTGAGCCCCATTTTAGTAAATTATACTTATTTGTACGAATGTGTCCCTCTCACCGAGAGGAGGCCTGTTTCCCAGCAGTGGAAACATTGTAGGCTGATTATGCTATGTACGACTGTATGTCTGTTCGCCTGTACCTTGAAGGGGAAGCAGGATTGTAAACTTTACACGGACTGTCAAAATGATACAGTGGCTTGTTCTTCATCCACTGTGTGCCCGCATCGGAAATAATATTTGTGTAGCCAATCGCTACAGATGAGAGATGTTTCTTCCTAGTCTACTCTGGAAGTTTACGTGTGTACGTTGTGTGTCTTGATGACTGATGACATCCACGGTACTAAACGTAGTGTGGTCTATACGAGTACAATGTAACGCGTGTAAAAAGACACTTAACGAAGCCAAGAGTCACTTGTGTTCCACGTCATTGTAATCATATTTTTGTACTGGACTCGGGAACCATCTGGTTACGGAGATATTGAAGGTCTAAATTCCAACTTTTACTGTCGTTTTTTTTACGAAATCAAGATTTAAATATTATAACACAACTTTAAATACCTCCACGACTCCTGTACCGTTGCTTGAAGCACTATGTATTGCGTATATTACATTGCACATTACCGCAAACAGCAAATTTTCACACCAGAAATAAAAGATGTTTCCCAGCAATTATTTGTGTGCAATGTTACTTAGTTTGATGTAAAGAATACGCAGTTGACGGCTATGCGATGGGTCTTTTTACACCCTGTACAAACATATTAATTTATGTACTAATGTGTTATCAATTATCAGCTTATTATTAAAAACTCATGAATTTCAACTACAACGACTTTCGGAAACGTATCAATTCAAATCTATTATAATAATAAAATCTAGTGCCTTTTGGATCGCGTTTAGAATAACGATTGGCTGAACGAACTTCAATTCATATTTTGTTATGTGTTGTGAATAAAGTTCCATCTGATTTTAAAGTTTACCACCCCTGATGTTTGCGGGGTATATTTGCAAAAACACAAATCAATTTGTTTTAAGTAATGTTTTTGTTAATGTTATTGTTAATTTTGATGCATTTATATAAGTTTGTAAACAAAATTGTTGATTAACTCTTTAACAAAGTCTACTGTCAATTAGGATCTTTTACTATTCTGCTGCTACATAAAACTATCTATAAGTACATACTCGTATCTCATAACACGTGTCCTTGATTTGTCACCATTGTATATGTACTTGAAATCATACCGAAAACGGGCTTATTCCTTGTGAAGAGAATGTATAAAATTTACAGCAAAGCTCACTAAACTTCATGAGAATTAATGCCATTCACATTTATATTAAAGTCTTATTTTTCGGCTAAAAGGGTAAGTTGACGGGTCTACGTGTCATAGGGAACATTATATTTAAACAATTATACGCAATACCTACTTGTAGTAATCATTTATGTATAGACTTCGAGTAGAGATTTATATGATGTATAGCTAATCTGTTACGCATAGGAAAATGTATATTAGACGTAAACGTTTGTTGATATTGTTGTAAATATATGTAATTTATGGAATTACTTAAGTAAATATGCATATTATGTCGATGTGACTTTATTTTTCGTATAATTCTGAAACAATTATCACTAACTCTAAAAATATTAAGAAAATATAACGCGTTAAATATTTATTTGAACAGAAAATTGGCTCTGCAAAGAAAAGGTAAGATATCCCTCTATGCACTGCCTATTACAAACTAGCCAATGTATTTTCAAAAACCATATGATAAAATATACCACAATAGTTATGCGAATGCATAGAGATACAAGTTCCACACCAAAATGTGCGCACAATCATCTTTGCCTTTTTTTTTTTTTGAGGATGGGAAATCATCAAATGACCCCTCCCGCTCTGGGTGGAGCAGAAGGGAGTGTCAGACTCTTACTGACTAAAACCCACCCGTGTTCCTTCCTTAGCCCTTTATGTACCAGGGCAGCGGTAACCCTTTCGGACGATCCCGCTACCCCGGCAGGTATCATCTTTGCCTTAGTTTAAAACCTCTAATTACCAACATCCCACTCTTTTATACTGTGTCTCAAAGAAATCAGCCTATACAAAACATAAAAATAATATTAACTATCAATTAAACCAGAAATCCCCATTACAAGTATAAAATATTCAAAAAGTTCTTAATTGAATTCTACCGGCAAACTGACACAGGTAATTTTATTATAAAACGAACTGGGAATAACTTGGAAACTTTCATCATTTAATTTGGTCTTAAAGGCAGTTTTCGAAAACAGAGCTAACTGGATCTGTGCACTTTTATCGTAGCTGGACAGATTACATTGTCGTTAACATTTATTTACGACTAAAGAAGGGTATTCGTTATTTATTATAGTTAAAATCAAAGTATGCGTGTTGGGTATGGCTTAGAATATAACCATAATTGTAGCACGCACACGTTGCCGTTGTTTAAAATAATTGAAGCCATTCTAAATAGTGATAGAAGTGTACCGGAAGTTTTACTTTAGTTGTCAGCTCATAGGTTTAACGACCGAAAGTGTTTTTCAGTTTGGGTAAACACCCGGTTTTCTGAAACGAACACCAGTTTTTGACAAAACCCTAGCATGAACGAGAATATGCGCGTATGTGCGTATGTGCTAGATGGTAAATAATAATAGTGGGTTTAAAACAACACCAAAAGTAACACAAATGTTGCGAATAACTAAAAAGGAAATGTAAACCGACCCTGTGTGCACATTGTAAGTATGTACCTACTTGCAATCTTTGTAACAGTGTACCAAGAAATTACCATTCAGCTGCACTCTTTGTGGTTTAGTTCAGCAAGATATTCTTGTAATACTCCTTTTATAATATGGCTGCAGTGCCGCATATTCACCAACATTGTCTATTGTCTAGTGAGTCTCCGGGGACGTTGGACGCTGCGCATTCTGACAATCTGGACAGTACAGGGCGCAAGGCCATTGATATCAAACTATTTCTATAGATTTTGTATCAAAAAGATTTTTTCTCTGAATTCGTATGTTACAAAGCTATACGCAGTTTTTTTTTTCTCTATATATACGGGAAAAGTTTCACAGAAGTTCAGAACCAACTGTTCATATTTTTTTCTCAAAAATATGAAAACGACGATTGTTATGAACCTACGCTAAAATTGTTAAAGTAAATAAAAAAGGCGCTATCTGACCCCAATATTGACTAAGAAGCGTTCTCAACAATGGATCTTATTAAATATCGCGCCGAGACAAATAATTAATAATGTACAATCGATACGACGGATTTATTGTGAAGCTCAATGAGACTGTGAACAGTCGCGGCTAAAGTTTAATTAAAGATTCATGATAAATTGTCGCAGGAAGCTGCATTCTGCGCGGCGTCGCACGTGAATAACGTTCTGAACACTTAAATAACTTAAGACAGTAACCTAACAATAAATTCATGAGCCAGCCCCCTTTGTTTCGCGCCGCGATGTTTTAAAGCGGCTAATTGGCAGGAAACACCGCTAAAATGATCGCAAATTAGTAGGTGGCGCGCGTTGTTTACAAGTGTACAGTGGCGGCACATAAATCTTCTTCGTTTAGTGCCTCGCTGCCTCGTGTCTGGGGTATACGCGGTTAAGAACATTGCGTATTTACTTTTTAAATGATGGCTTAGTAATCTTACCTCATGATAAACATGTTAAAAATAATTTTAAATAAATTAAGTATTAATGCACCGCCATGAACTTGTGTACTTAGAATTGAATATTTAGAAATAATATACGACTCTCAGTTCCATCTACACCTAATTGAATTTCAGAGTTCTTTGTTGCGGTATAGCGGTGTGGGAACTCTTAAAGCCATTTCAAAGACACCTCGCTCCTCGGCATCTGAGCGAGAGGAAATAAAGTTATGATTTATGTAGTGAAATATGTTCGGGGAGGCCAACGCTCTAAGCGGCCCGACGCCTCCTGTCGTTGACAATATAAATTCGTAGCAAAACGAGAAGACAATTGCTTAGAAGCGTATGCCCAAACGTAACCGAGTTTATTATTTACGAGCTTTATATTGATTTGTTCGATGAAACTTATTACGAAATACATTTTACATTCTGTTACCGAAGGAAGTAATTTTCTCTCTCACAATATCGAAGCGTCGTAGCGGTTTACTCGCAATCAATTGATTTAAGTGCGCTCCAATGTTTCAGCTAATGAAAACCCCAATTAAACTAGTAGCTACGAGGTATTCATTTTTTCTTTGATTTGTATCGTAATTATAGTAATCCGTACGGAACGATTGGTCGCGTGCGGTCGGGTGAGGTCGGAGGCTCTCGGGTACAGTTGACTGCAGTTATCTGTGTGGTTGTGACACTCAGGTCGTGTTCCTTAGCCCGATTTGACGGAGGTCGAGCGTGGTCTGCCTCGATTAGGACTCTCGGCCCGACAGGATTTGATTACGACACTCGGAAGCTAGTAGGGATTATTACAGGAAGCCGAGTTAGAAGATCACGTATGTTATGATGAATGTACTTCGTGTGTGCTGATTGCATCTCTCGTTTTAAATTATAGGCGGAAGGGATGAAAATTAAATTTTGAATGTTATATAAGTTTGGCAGTTATTGCTTGAGAAATACGCCGTTGGTAGGTGCAGAAACGGTCAACATGTTTGGAGGAAACTTTTCAAGTACGTAGGTACCTAAGGGTTTTGGCATGATTTTTCATAAGTACCTATTAGAAATATCGAAAACTCCTGCCCAAGCTTCATCACATCAACAGCTTGTAGAACAGCAGTGTCAAAAGGACCACCGCTGCTCAACAAAACCCATTGAAACATAAACTTCAGAAGTAACATTTAAAGGAAGGGTTCAGTTCATATTCCGGCAGCGACTATAATACTATCTTGACAAACTTAACCCACATTTCTCCCCTAGAATAAACCCACCTAAAAGGAGCGGAATATAGAGGAACAACAAAAAGCAACTTCCTAGACGAAATAAAGCTTCGTCCTAATGTTGTGGGTCACGAGTACCTTTATGATTCAATTGTCTGTGACCGAACCGTCTTCAAGCGGACCTGCGTCACGTCATGGTCACGTCACAGACGTCGGCCCCTTCCCAATATAATTAACACGCTCAGACGCTAACTACTAACTTCTAAAAACACTCACTTAAATGTATTAAGCTGTTTCATGTTGTTTACCGTTTTACATCGTCGCTTTGTTTTCGTTTTCTCTAAGGTCTTTTTATAAGTATTTAAACGTTTGAAATAAAAATAAAATCTTGATAGCGTAAGTACTATTTATTTATTATTTATCCGTGGAATAAATAGGACGTGTGACTGTTAAATTCGCCCTTAGTGTGAATTTCACCAAACTTTTAAACTTAGAGTCTCATGCTAAGAATAAATTTTGAATTTTTGACAGTTTTTCCATTCTAGAACAGTCAGACGTCAATTTTATTCCACGGATAAAAGATACCCGACTTTGGTAAAATCAACCCTAAGTGAGTTAACAGTAAACATTACAAACATGAGTTACCTATATCATTGATTATAATTAAACTATTTATCCGTTTCAATAAATAAGTAAGTATACGGTATAGGCATGTAATACAGTTTCTTGACCAAAAGATATAGAAATAACTCCCAAGGACACCTCTGCAACAATAATCCTAAGTAAGCACTAAGAACAAACATTGTCATAGTTGCTACTACAGCAGATCATTCCCAAAGACATATTGTTACAATCAGATGAATTTAGAGCAACAGGAATGCGAGCAGTGTCTAATCTAATGTAATGCAACCAAACTGCGGACAGTGGGCACTGGCATAGAATCGGATTCCGAGCAAGCATTTGGGCCCCGGACGTTTGATCCCTACATACACATCTATCTGCAGCTAAATGCCTCTACAAGCGAACCAGCCCACTTCGAGCATAATCGCAAGGTGCGCTATGGGACTGATTAATATTCCGAAGTGCCATTCAGATTAATTTACCGTTACCGCCCAAATTAATCTGACATTTAAAGACGGTAAACCCCGCCCAGTGAACTCTTAGGAAACTTTGTTCTGAATCAATGATGTATCTTTAACATGTGTGGGTGTCCGTGACACGATGCGATGCATATGCAAGTTTATAAAGTGTACCGCTAATCCGGCCCGCGCGAGCGATAGTGTTAATGCGAGGCATTAAACTCAGGCGCCGCCGGGCTGCCTGCTCCGTGCTCCGTCTACACTTTACCACCAACAATGACACGTTTTATGACACCCTTCATTAAAATGGCAACGTCGGTATTAACTACGTGACTGCTAAAAGAATTCATTATTAAAATACCTCTGAGACTACAACTGTCTTCGTTAATGTGAGCTAAGATTTAAGACGGTGTACGTGTTCCTTTAAATTAAAAATATTTTTTTCCTTATGAACGCTCGGGATGTATGGACCTGCAGTAGAGTTTTACGATCGCAGAAAAACACGAACATTGAAAATGTTTCACGTGTTTATGGAGTGTTTCAAACTAGCTTAATGGGTACTCCGGCTCCACCCTTGTCATGCACGGTCTTAAAAATAAATTAAGAAGAGCTGCCATGTTTATTGTTCCGTTTCATTCTATTATTCACTTTTCAGTGCTCACTTTGTATTTCAACTAACGCTCTAGTTTATGAATGTCGTATATAAGTAAATTAGTTTATTTCCTCTTGGCGACAATTTAGCTCACGCTCTTGTCACAAATTGTCGGCGAGGGTAAATGCAGACTATTAAGGAAATACAGCAATTCAAGCAGCCCTTACCCTACATTACTGCGCAATCTTACACCGGCGAAATTATAAGCAACACCTTCTTGTGCCGTGTCTGGAGGCAATAACACTGCGCAGCCAATCACTGAACGGACGTTGTGACGAAAATATCATAGCGTAATTGTTTTCAACTCATTGTCTTGTGACTTCAGGAGAAATGTGATAGTTGGGGATATTCAGACAGTTTCTGCAGAAAATATTCTCGGTTAACAAAACGTTCCTGTATACAATAATTTTGAATCAAACGTTAATTACACTCAACTTGCAATCGTATATAAAGCCGAAGCCGTAACAACTCATAAACACGTTGTAACGAGTCGTAGCCGAATAGCTGCAACCAGCCAGCGCACGTCGCAGTTAGCACGGCATGGTAAATAACTGTAAATACGGAAACCGCTAGGTTAGTATCTAAAGTACAATGTAACGTAGGTAAGTATGCGCGATAGTAAGTGATACAGTGTAGGTTACTTTATCACTGGATCAAAAGAGACAGAGTTAATTATGAATTCAGGAGGATTTAAGCACAGTGTATTAAGATAGTGTGGTGGACGGTTTAATAAGTCGTTTAAGATACGAATGCTGTTACATTGTTGTAGAGCTCTCCACTGATGTGTGGAGTCCGAGATTATAATCCTATGTGGGACAAACTGGTACTGGGTTTAGATTTTATGTAGGATCCGAGAAGCGAGGACAAGCTTGCTGCCTATAGCGTGGATACCTTCCCCATTGCATGGCTTGTGTGATTACTCTTTGCCGAATTATATGCTGCCCAGACTCATTAAATTGTTTGAGCATAAACGCATAAGGGTCTTCTACAAAAGCGTGTTTTTCGTCTCCTCATCAAAGAAAGCCCACCTAAAAAGACGACGCAAACTTTACAGGAGGATAACTCTGTTTCAGCAAGTAGTCAGGATAAAATTATATTCACAACCAAATCGCCTACTCACCAAATAAAATAGCGACTGCAAAGTCCAAGTTAAGAAACAGACGATAAAATTTACAATTCCGTGTGTCAGTCCGGTGCAGGACAAATAGTAAAACTCTTCCGTGCGAGTTGGTGCACTGAATTCAAATGACGTAAACAAACAAATACGCCGCACGTATCAATACATACATACATACCAATACAAGCCTCGATATTTAGGTACAGAGCATGTTTTTAAAGCTTTTTTCTAAGCATGATATTGTTATTTCAGTTTTGAACTGTGAAAACCTGTGATTTAAGGAAATGCTATGTTTAGAACATGTTAAGCTGATTTGTATAGCGAACCAATCTTTTCACGTTATTATTGCATAGTTTTGGTAATAATAAACTGTTCGAAAATACATAAAAAATCATAAATAAATAAAAATCTGTTTTGCAGACTATCATGATCCATCCAAAAACACAATAAGAAAAATATGTAATATAAAAAGAAATACCTACAATAAAAAATAGCATACATATAAACTCACATTCACTCACACAAGCGTAAATTCTCATTGATTCATGATTATTTTCGCGTGCATGTCGGAAAACAAATTGGATTTCATGGGATTTTTCATTACTTTTTGTGCGGAACCCTAATTATTTTACTAAAATAAAACCTACGCCTTCCTTACTCCTTATAACATCAGCGGCCAATGCTAGTCACGTCAAAATCGGTCCAGCCGTTTCGAATATTAGCCAGAAGAAACAGACAGACAAAAAAAAAATGTAATAGTTTTTTGGTATAAGTACCGTATATACTTTCATATACGTTTAGTAAAAAGTTATTTTGACATTACAAACAGAAACTTATATTGTATTTATTTGTAAAGATAAAGCTTATCACACGGTAGATCGGCCGCCAATCTATTCTGTAAAAATTTCACCGTAAAAACTTAAGTGAAGTGAGCATAACGTGAGCTGCCAGTGTATAATGTCAATCCCAAGCATTAGGTGGAATGACATCTCACTTCAAGCTCACTTCACCTAAGTTTTCACGGTGAGATTTTTTCAGAATAGACTGGCAGACAGTATATTCTGTAAAAACGAAATTCAAGGGATAACACTTTTATTTGTCGCCAAAATACACCTTTTCACCTTTATTTGCAATTATATGATTATGATTTTGATTTCTAAGCTACTTACTACGCTTTGGTTTATTGGGAACCATACTTGATCATTCTTTAGGACAAGACAACACAGTTTGCGCTTTTAGACCAGTCAGGCATTAAATTACCTACAGTTTATGGTAATGGGTATTTTTGAAGGAAAATACAGACGTAGAATTTGTAAAAATTTACGGCACGTTATATTCCGGCGTGGCGTCCGCCGGCTGACACATAACTAGTGATTACCGGGACTACCCGTTCTCGTGCCTTTTATAAAGGTACCTTTAACTTTCCGATAATCTTCAGGTTATACTGCTGTGGCTATCTGAAAGCGATGTATCCGGTGGCCTTTTTAAGTAGATTATTCAACATTTTTGTAGCAGATAGTCTAAAGACATCACATATGTACAGTAAGGGTCAGAAGTGGAGTGACATTGTCACGAAGCAATAGATGGACACTTTTGTTTAACTTACGACCTTCTTCTAATGAGTTCACATAGTTGCTAAGTTTGACAAAGACGAAACGCAGTTAGCATCCCAGGACTACCTTTTTTTTGGAGTTACGTTTCGTTTTAAGAACTTTTTCATTTAATTTGAATTTTAAACTATTGTTTGGGTTGGGTAGATGGAATCGATAAAAAATCCGTAGATTTTTTACTAATATCCGTATGTCCGTAGACAAGACCTAAAGTCCGTAGAACTACGGACAAATCCGTAGGTCTGGCAACGCTGCTCCCAAGTAAGTCCTACTATTCATTTTCCTACATATCCTATTGTTAGCAAAAACTGTGTCGCGTCAGTAACTCAACCCCGCATAAATTACATTCCCGCTAAATTATATGCCCGCAATTAAATAGGTCCTTCGAAAGCCGCATGTGTCAACTCATCCCACATAAGATTCTGACCAAATGTTTTTATAATTACCTACTCGAATAATCACGCTATTGAATATAGTTCCGTATCATGTTCGTCTTGTTCACAAAATTCGTAAAACTTTATTTGAATTTATTTCTTTCTTTATTGATTATACCCACAGAAATAAATATAAATAAATTATAAGGTATTCAGCGCGACTAAATAGAATGTTATTTGTTTTTGGTTGGTTGTTATTGTGGATTAGTCACGTGTGTTTAATCTATTAGCGGTATTGTAGTTCATTTTGAAATGCAAGGAAATTTAAATATTGAAATGAAAGCAGATATTATCGCGCTGCGTAAAAGTGGACTTAATATTATATCACAGATATTTGATAAAGCCGGACTGAGTGTGAGTATTATGATTTAATTATTATTTAGAGCTATGAGGAACAGGGTGTAAAGTCCACTCATCCTCTATAGAACAGGGAGGATCCTCAGACCAGACGGGTGTTGTGTCTGGCGGGCAACTGCCCCACGGCTGATGTCGGGAAGTTTGTATGTATGCTAATTGCGCGGTAAAGTCTGCTTGCGAGATGTAGGATTTGTGTGACGTCAGTATGACGCGTTGTTTGCATGTGGCGTTGTAGATACCGCTACACCACTCCCCTCCGGAGACCGGAGGTAGATAGTGGGCTGAGTCTTGTATCTTTCAATGCTTGCCAGTCCAGCTGAGGTTCCAGTGAGTCGAAACCGGTTGTCGCATAGTTCACGGTGAGTCGGAACTGTCTGCGGAGATGCCCCCAGTGAGTCGGGGTGGCGCTGCGTTATACTCCAGTGCGTCGGATGTCGTACAGCGCCGGGTTGAGGCTGGCTGGGTGACTCGCCGCTAAAGCTTGCGGGAGTGATAATGATGTCGACGTCACGTTGAAGTATTTGCACGAAGGCTGCGCTGACGTTCATGTTCAGGGTCACCAGCCTTGAGGTATGAGGAACAGGGTGTAAAGTTCACTCATCCGCCATAGAAAAGGGAGGATCCTCCGACCAGACGGGTGTTGTGCCTGGCGGGCAATTGCCCAATGACTGATGTCGGGAAGTTTGTATGTATGCTAATTGCGCGGTAAACTCTGCTTGCGAGATATAGGATTTGCGTGATGTCAGTATGACGCGTTGTTCGCATGTGGCGTAGTAGATACCGCTACAAAATAACGATTTCTTTTCTAATTAAAGTATATTTGCTGATCCTTTTAGTTATTTTTTAAACGTTTTATATATATCTTAAAGCCTAAATAAAAGAAAAAAAAATTCAATGATGAATATAAAATATAACATTAAGTATAATGTTGTGTAATATCCGTAATATGGATTATTCTGAGGTTTAGTTTCAATCTTCTTTTCATAATGAAAACTAATAAATACTTAAGCTATAACCGCAATAAGTCCTAATAAATACGATTTGTTAACTTTGACGTTTGAGATAGACAACTTAAGTTAAAACGAACGCACTGGCAGTAAACAAAAAGTAGTATCTACTACTGAGTAATTTAATTGTATTGTGACATGGAGTTCGCACTTTTTTTATTTACGTGGGTAGATTTGCTAGTTGTGATTTCTTAGAGTACCCACACACATTAGTAATTAAAGCACAATATTATTATATTACTAAGATACAATATTTTAAGTCTAAGGGTCATAGTACACTGATTACCTGCTTTACTTCAATAAGTTGTTTTTTATGAGAAAATAAACTGTTTTGACTAGAAGTTTATTTATTTTTAGTTTATAAAATTATAACGAATAAACATTTTGAAATCACTTATAAAACTTTTTTATTTTTAACCCCGTATTACAATAACAATATCATAATAAAAATTAAATAATTATTACATTATTATTCTCGTTTATTAATCTATAAAAAACGAATAGTAAAAAAACTGATAAAGATTATTGTTGGAAAAGAAAAATAAAAGTCCCAACTCGAGATTGGAACCCAGACCTATGCGTTCAATAATCCAATACGTAAGACTACCAGATATCGGTACTTGATGTAACAATTTAAATTTTAGCAATGGTATTAACCAACCAAGGTCATACGTAATTACGTAGCCTGTGTGCAAATGCGACGGTATGTTTTTTGTTTCGTTCGACGCCAGCCAGTGTGCGAATTCTGAGGTGAGCGTTCTGTGTTGATACATCACTTAGGCACACAGACGTAGGTACGGCCTTTACCACGCGTTCACAGCAATACAGTCCTTTTTTTTTTTTTTTTTTCTGGGTGGGAAATCATCAAATGACTCCTCCCGCTCTGGGCGGAGCAGAAGGGAGTGTCAGACTTTTACTGACTAAAACCCACCCGTGTTCCTTCAGTTGCCTGTGCCAGGGGCCACGGTATCTCTTTCGAACAACCCGCAACCCCGGCGGCATCGGCCCTAGCGGACCCCGTCAGTTCGTGCTGACAGCTCTTTGAGGCGCGCGTGGAACACAACGCGCCGTCGACCCGGGCCTGGTCCTTACCGGGCGGCGAGCTGCCCATAGCTCGCCGCCCGCAAGCCCGCGCCTACGGTGGCCGGGAGTCGGCTGTTGACTCCCGTCCAGGGCGTCTCCTGCGGCGGCTAGGAGCGCGAGGGTGCAGCGATTGCCTCTCCCTCGCACGCTCCGCCTCCTCCTTCGCGAGCATAACTGCTTCGCAGAAGGAGGTGACGGCCTCCCATTCACTCTCGCTCCGGACCATGGCCTGTATGAGGGCCGGACGCGAGAGGTCGCCGCCGCCGATCGCCGCCAAGAGGACACGGCGGGGTCCCGCCCAAGCCGGGCAGACCTCCACCGTATGCTCCACCGTGTCCTCCGGGCGATCCCCACAGTGGTGACACCCTGGCGTTTCCTCCCGCTTTATCCTGAACAGGAACCTCCCGAAACAACCGTGTCCGGTGAGGACCTGCGTCAGGCGGAAGGTGAGGGCGCCGTGGCGCCTCTCTAGCCACTCCTCAAAGAGGGGACTTATCGCCGCAATTGTGGCGTGCCCAGCGCTGGGTTGCGACAATCGCACTCTCCATGCCGCTATGAGATCCCGCCGGAGCTCTGTCCGCTGTGCCGTGATTTCTCGCGGCAGCGGAGCAACGCCCCGGCGTTTTGCCTCCTCTCGCCACTCCCATATGTGGGCGAGGACTTTGGCCTCCAGATCCCATGGCGGCAATCCGGCAAGGAGGCTCGCCGCCTCAGCGGAGACCGTGCGGTATCCTCGAATGAGCCGGACCGCCATGACCCTTTGGGACGCGATCAACCGGCGGGCTGGTCGCCGCCTCAAAGATCGCGCCCATACCGGTGCCCCGTAAAGGGCCATGGCCCGCACGACCCCCGCATAGAGCCTCCGGCAGGAGGCGTTTGGTCCCCCTAGATTGGGAAGGAGCCGCCTCAAGGCAGCCCCGGCCCGCTCCAGTCTGGGAGCCAAACGTCGGAAGTGCTCCACGAAATTCCACCGGCTGTCGAGGACGAGTCCCAGGTACTTCATCGTCAGCTCGACGCCGATGTGAACCCCTCCCGCCGTTATTTGTGAACCCGACGGTGGCGCGTCCCGAGGACCATGAAAACACATGGCCTCAGATTTGTGCAATGCCACCTCGAGTCCCAATTGCCGGATCCTCTCGACAATTGTCGCAACCCCGCGTGTCGCTGCTTCGGCCGCCGCCTGGTGCGACCTCCCCTGCGCCAGGACCAGCGTGTCGTCAGCGTAGCAAACTACGCTGACACCATCAGGGAGGTCGGCGCGCAGCACCCAGTCGTACCCGATATCCCACAGATGCGGCCCTAGGACCGATCCCTGTGGGACACCGCACGACATCTCTCGCCGGTTCCACTCTCCCCGGTGACCGGGGTAGATGACGGCCCTGTCCGTCAAATAGGCCTCGACAATGCGACGGAGGTAGGTCGGCATCCGGTGATAGCCGAGTGCCTCCCTGATGCAACTCCAGGGCAGGGTATTGAAGGCATTGGCGATGTCTAGAGACACCGCCAAGACGACCCCACCCCGGGCCACAGCATCCCCCGTCGTGAGGGCTCGCACGCGCATGATGGCATCCACCGTAGAGCGCCCCCTGCGGAAACCAAACTGGCTGTCCGCCAAATCCGGCCCCACCCGCACCAGCTGCCCGGCAAGGCGGTCTGCAATTACTCTTTCAAAGAGCTTGCCCACCTCGTCGAGCAGCACGATGGGCCGGTAAGCGGACGGAGAGTCCGCAGGGCGCCCCGGCTTCTTGATGAGGACCAGTTTCCCCGTCTTCCAACGAAGTGGGAACCGGCCCCTCTCCAAGCATGCGCTTAGTAGCCCCCTTAGTCGAGGCCCGAGAGCCTCCAAGGCCAGGACCCAGGCTTTTCCAGGTAAGCCGTCGGGTCCTGGGGCGGTGTTTCTGGCATTCAGCCTACGTACCGCCACTCTCAACTCTACCTCGGTCACCTCCGGAGCATCGTCGTCGTCGTCGGTGTGGTCCGCATCTGGCATCGCAGGAGGCGGAGCCATGGACGGGGGAGTATGTTCCCCACGCGAAGGGAACAGAGCGCTCACCACGTCCTCCACGAGCTGGGGCCGGAGACTCTGCGTCAGCGGGGGAGCCCATGGGCGGAGTTTATCCCGCACCATCTTGTAGGGGCGTCCCCACGGGTCTCTGTTCAGAGTCCCCAGCGACTCCTCGCGGGCCAGCCCCCTGGCCCGCAAGATCTCCGCTCGGAGGGCGGTCTTCGCCGCTCTGTACCCCTCGTACAGCTCCGCCTGCACGGCTTCCGTATCCGGAGGGCGGATACGGAGCCTGCGGTGCCTGGTGTACCGGCGTCGCGCAGCCACGCACGCCTCGCGCAGAGACGTCAACTCCGGCGACCACCAGTACACCTGGCGCCGGGCGCGTCCGGGCCGGACCCGGGGCATTGCCACGTCACATATTTCGGACATGGCCTCCCGGAACCACTCTGCCTCGTTGTTGATGTCAGCAGGCCTGTCCGGTGGTGACACCCAGGCCTGCACGATCGAGGCTTCCAGGAGGAGCTCCCGGTCCAGCTGCTTCAGCGCCCACCGCGGACCACCCAGGGTCGGTCGGACCGGCGCGCTCGAGGTCTGGGCGGAGACGTCGAACCGGATATACCGGTGGTCGGAATAGGTCTCCACCTCCTCCAAGACACGCCAGTTGACGACATGCGGCGACAGGGCGGGGCTGGCGAACGAGATGTCCACCACTGATTCACCCCGCATCCGCACGCATGTTGGGACCGAACCCCGGTTTAGGACGACCAGGCCTGTCTCCAGAGCCCAGTCCTCCACCATTCTGCCCCGTGTGTCCGTATGCCGGGAACCCCAAGCCACATTCTTGGCATTGAAGTCCCCGAGGACGAGCACGGGGAGGGAACGGAATCCGACGACGACGACTCTCAACTCCGCGAGGGAGTTGTGGAACTCGGCGAGAGTTCGGCTCGGGGAGAAGTATACCCCTACCACGACTATCTCCCCGAACCGTGCTGCCACGCAACCCTGTCCTCTCTTGACAGCCTCGAGGGACGGGGTACCGGCGGCGGCCGACGAAATTAGGGTCACTGAGCCGCTCAGGTCCTCCACCCAGTCGTCTCTGGGCGGGACAAAGTACGGCTCAGCGACCACGGCGATGTTAATCGACCACTGCGCCATGCTCTGGAGCAACAGATCCTGAGCGGAGGCGCAGTGGTTGATGTTCGCCTGGAGGAGGCGATATGGGGCTATATTAGCACTCCATATCAGCCTCCCGATCCCCCTGTAAGGGCCCAGCCACGGCGGATGCGGCGGCGGTCACGGTGGAGGCGGCAGCGGCGACGGCGGTGGTGGCGGCGGCTGCGGCGGCGACGGCGGTGGTGGAGGGCTTGCCCCTGCCCCTGGCTTTGGCGGGTGGAGCGCAGGCCTTGCTCCCAGCCCGGTGATCGGCCGGCTTGCCAGCTGCCGCACATATATAGCAGTGCGGCATGGCGTTGCACGAGCCGGCCTTGTGACCGGGCTGACCACAGCGGAAGCAGAGACTGCTGCGGTCCACCTCCGAGGTGCATTTAGCTCCCACGTGACTGCCCACATGGCAGCGGAAGCACCTCAGAGGTCTGGGCTCCAGCAGCTTCACCTGCGCGGAAACCCAGCCCACCAGGAGCCTTCGGCCCTCCCCGGCTATTTTTTGGGCCGCCGACACGGGGCAGCTCACCGTAATGGCTTGCATCCCCGTGAGGTCAGGGCGGAGAGTGCCCGCCCTCACCTGCTCGGCAGAGCACCCCCCAGTCCTAACGATGGCGGCCACCACCTCTTCCACCGTCGCAGAGTCGTCCAGACCCAGGATGCGCATGTCAGCACACTTGGTGGGTCTGGACACTCGGGCCTCTTCCGCATTTAAGGACGCCCTAAGCCTTTCGGCCAGAGCGTCAGCAGTCGGGCCGCTAGCCGCACCAGGGACCTCCAGCATCCGGGCACCAGTCGCAGTGACCCTTAACCGGATGCCTTCTGCCACGCCGAGCTCCTGTAGGTTAACCGCCGCTCTCGCCTTGGCAAGCACGTCGCGGTAGGAGATGCCCTTCTTCTCCGCTTCCGGCTGTAGTGTGATCACTACAGCTGCGGTCTTCGGGGCACGAAGCCTAGCCGCGACGCCTCGCTCCTTGCGCCGTTGCCGCCTCTCCTTTCTTTTGGCCGCCCTTGCAGCCTTGCTCGCCTTCCTCTTCTGCCCGGCCACCTGCCAATCGGCGTCGGCCGGAGGCGATGCAGGAGGCGGTTGGGGCGGCCGTTTCGCCGCCGGGGCTGGGGCTGGGGCTGCGGTTGGGGCTGGGGCTGTGGCCCTCGCGGGTTTCGGGGCGGCCCGTTTTGCTGCTTGCCCCGTGGCCGTGGCTGTGACAGCCGCGGCGGCAGCATAGCAATACAGTCCTTAGGGTGATAATGACCGCAACCTTCCTAGATATCTTTCTTGGGAGCAGTGGTGGCTTAGTGGTAACTTAAGAGTTGTAGGTCGTAGCTTCGAACCCAGTCAGGCGCTTTACTTAGTGTATAATTATTTCATCACTGCTGCTCTCATAACAGTGAAGGAAAACATCGTGAGAAAACGTTCTAGAACCAAAAAATATAAGACGTGTGACATCTGTCTACCCGCACTGGGCCCGCGTGGTGGATTACAGCCCACTTCCTCTCGCAGAGAGGAGGCCTGTGTCCCAGCAGTGGGAACATTATAGGCTGATTATGATGATGTTTCTTTAAACGTGTAATTAAATATACATAGTTAACTACCTGCAGAAGAAACTGGATTTCCCATTCTTTTCTACTTCGCACTAAGTCCTTAGTGACTTGATTTCCTAGTCAAAATCCAGACTAGTATACCTATACTAGTCTTGATTTTGACTAGGATATAGGATATAGGTATAATACATCAAAACTCTATAAAACATTTGTTTTTAGTTTTGTGGTGCAGTTTCATTATATGCTGAATTTTAGTAGTGTGACATAGCGATGTTATGGTGACGCGGAATTGATTCCGCGGCGTCACCTCGCGCGCTCTCCACGATCACTCATTCGCGATATCCAATTTGTCGGAACTACTCCAAAACATAGCGATCCGGTTCCTCAGTGAAACACAATTAGTGACGCATCACTGTTTTCACAATTTTTTTCTTTGTGTTACAAACTGTAGTGCAGATTTATGTGCTGTTACGGAATGTGTATGATATGAATGGTAGAAACGCGACATTAAGGCATTATTCTTCGTATTTAATATGACTAGCAATGTGGGTTGCATAATATTAGAATGAGAAAGATGGTTATCGATCGTACCTCTAAGACGTAGGTACCTCCTGCCTGTGTTAGGCGTGAGTTTCAAATCAAGTGTATCAGTGGGCATCAGGCCCAAAACCTCTTGCTCGCCAGTCGCTTTATACCCGTTGCAATAAAATAAACAATTAATAAAATATCTATTGATAGAACATTTTTAGAGCAGAGTTAAGGTTAGGGACGAGTTTATCCTAGTACTGGCATCTAACATTATAATACCTTCGTAAATAATTTCTAAGACTTGATGTTAATATTTTACCAATTTTAATACTGAAGACGTACAAAATATCTTGGAAAGTTTAATCAAAAGTGTTGTGCGTCTGTCTTGCGGCGGTGATGTCGTGTGGAGCTTCTTTATCTGTTAGCGGCACGCTGTGTTTTCTCACAACTATTCCACTAACTTGTTTTCTGTAAGTATGAAATATTGTGCTGGATGTCTGCGGGACGACCCGACGCTCCGCCTGGCCGAGGACTAGCCATTGTCTGTATTTACTACTGGAGTTCCTATTTTCTTTGCCTGTTATCAAACATTACTAAAATTACTTAAAAAATACGAATTAGTTGCTGAAAGTTCAGTTATTATGATAAAATTAAAACCTAGGTACGTTACCTAGGTAGGTTATATACAATTTAAAACCGAATGTTATTATGATTGTATACTACAATACATTTGCTTAAAGGAATTGCACTACAACTTGTTACATGTAAAATAAAACGTCGCTGAATTCAAACAGAGCCTTTCCATATGAAAACTGTAACGAACTGTAATTTGATTCAACAGACAGAAAATAACATTTTTGTTTGTTCAGCTAGTTTTCGTATATATAAGCAACAAACTGCAATGGGTAAACACACGTGTCGATTGTGCAGAAAGATACTCAACACTATAAGTACGTAAAGTCCAGGAGCGACTATCAGTGGGCTGCCAGCCCACCGGTTGTAGTTCAGAGTTGAGCAACTTTCCCTCTTCACGTGAAATCGACGCGATGAATTATGCATGAGAATTAAGTTTGACGGCAGATAAGCGGCCCAAAGATTTATTTGCCGATATGATGTGTAGAAAACAATCCAACTTGTTCCCACTTTCTGAATTATGGTCGTTGTTTTATTGTAAGCACGTCAAACGTTTGCTAACTTTTTGACAGCTACTTTTTACTTTCTTTACAGCTTTTCTTATAGGTATAAGTAAATACATAATTAAATAAGTATCCACAACTTCGTAAGTGTGTAGGTACTGTATGAGAATATTTGAAACATGGAAAATGTAAATCACTAATATTCTATTAGGATATTGTGTATTTATCATTTCTAAACTGTCACACAAACACGGGATCGGTATTGTGGCGGTGTAGCCTTTTATCAGAGTTACGCACGCTCTTACAGGACCTTCCCGGAAATTTAACTTCGTTAAGAATGAAATATGCCCCGTCGTTATTCCACGGCTTGTTGCGCGAATACTTACATTTCGAGCTCTCCACCTCTAGTTTTCTCATCAGACCCAACGGAAATAATTTCAACCGAGACTGAATTATGACAAAACTCCGACGGACATTGCCGCATCCGTAATGAGAATGAAGTCGAGATATGTCTGTAATTTATTATCACATGCTCGGAGAACGTGCAATCCGCTCTGTAAAATTGACCGTTTTTACTATAAATGGTATTTACAGCGGTTATTCGTGTATTGACGGCGGAATAACCTCATATTCATGAGTAGCGCTAAACGTTTACAATGTAGCGCCAGAGAGCAATAAAGCGAGCAGTAGATAAAGTGAAATAGTAGGTAGGTGGTACAAGGAAGTATTTAATTAAATCTAGCGGCGGGGCTCCAGGCCGCTTTACATCACCACCGCTAATCACACGTAGGCCGTCGACACGTTCGCCTATTTGAATACCAAGCTGTTATTTTGAAAGTGCCAGAAAACTCATTAACCACCTGCTTAGTTAAGCTACCTATGGCCGTTTTAAAGCGTTTTATAGCTATAAAGTAATGTAGGTACGTTTGCATTTTTTATTGTTTTTTGTTGTACATTTAGATTTAGGTTATACAGTGTGAGGGATTCTCATGGATAGACCTACCCCCGTCTAAGTACGCCGATTAAAAAAATTTAGTTTTTTGTTATGAAGCTTTTAATATTGCATGTATGTATACATATATACAGACTCTTTGCGAAATACAGCTCGATATTTACTTTTAAGCAATGATATCATTTGAAAGATAACATACTTTTTTGTGTTACTCTATTTAAAACAAAATTAAAGAAATGTGACATTTGCAATAATTTTTTTACAAATATTTTTAACTATGAAGAAAACCGATGTTTTTCAAACGATTAAGAAAGGCGAATGTGTAACTAGCATATATGCACAGACTTATTTGCCCGATGATCATTGTGATCATAAAAGACCCGACACCGAAACACCGGAACAAGAAGTAGAAGCATTACAGGAAGGGAACGATGTATGGGTATCACCAAGTGACTTATTAATAGGCATATTAGATTTGAAGCCACCCTTTACATCTAAAATAACTAGAGGTACGACACACCAAGGTATTCTTAAAATAGGCGATGCTATCTTGAAACGAGAGCATGCTAAGTTTGTGAAGTATATGAATGGTAAAATTAATGAAAATGATGCTGCTTGGAATTATATCATGGAATATGAAAAATCTGCAACAGCTAAGAAAGTGAAGGCTATTTATCATGATATTCTAACAAATAAAAGTAAGATCTTAATGAAAGAAGTAAATATATTCTTTGAACAAAGTCTGCAAGAACTTGAAGATCATTTACGGAAAGAAGTTCAAACCGTGCTGCTTTCTGCTCACGCTAAAATTATAAGCGATCTTAATTTCGAAATAAAAGAAAATTTAAAGAAAGAAAAGGTTATTTTAGAGGGTGTGTTACAAAAAAGATACGACGGCGAAGTTAAAAAAATTACACATTACTATAAACTTCTTTTAGATAATGAAATTTACAGAAATAACAAACTCATTAGTCAAGCTATTTATGAAAGAAATGATGCGCTTAAAGCGTTTTACAGACAGATAGAAGCACAAAATATTACTAGTACTATGTATATTATGAGCACTGAGAGAAAAAAATGTAGAATCAGAAAATTTATTCTTGAAAGTATTCAAAGTACTGAAATAGCAGAAAAACTTAAAAAAATCAAAGAACGTCAAGAAGTTATAGATGCATACAAAGCCCGAGAAAGAGAAATATCTGAAATTAATAAAGAATGGGAAGAGAAAATAAAAAAAATATTGCAGTTATTTTTGAAATTTGTCAGTTTTAGTTTAAAATTACTTCCTGAACAGACAACGTTCTTACTTGATCTGGAAAAAATGGTTGTCTTACAGTTAAATGAAATCCGAAAGACACCTTTACAGGCGACCTCTATTTTAGTAGATCAAGACAACCAGGATATTTTAAAATTTGAAAAGCTTGAATCAAAAGAGAATGTCTGTGATAAAGAGCCATTTGTAATCGAGGGTGATCTGTCAGATCCAGTTCCACCGACATACGGCAGTAGAGAAACTCTAGCTTCGGATGTCGATCTGCCGTATATGAGACTTCAGAGGAAGTTTATTTATGCCAAATGTGGCAAAATGGACGAGGTTAGGGCATTTCTTGAATCACAGCGCTGCAAATGTAGGGATCAACCACCTGAAACTCCATCTCTCTCTACCCCAAGTAAATCTACAACAACATCTGAAATCGAAACACCCGTTGAAGTTAAAAGCGACTCTTCTTTTGAACCTTTACTCATGGATAACATTGAGAGACTACGAGACTGTCCCGTAAGACGGTGTAAAGATTGGGCTAGTAAATACGCTTTTCCATGGTTGGTTTCCTACTTGGATTTTTCAGAAGAAAAATATGAGAATGTCAAAACCATACTTGGTAAACTACCTAAAAAAGTCACAGTACCTGATCTTATTGATCCAATGATGATGACTACCCAAGAATTGCCTTTTGCTGCCACCAAGGAGCCCTATCACACTGTAGGGACACAATGTTCGAGCCAAGAGGATACTTCTATTGACATTAAGTGTCCGTGTATGGGGAATGCGACCGCACAACCAACATTAACGGAACTCAACCTTAAGTTGTGTGAAAGTAAAGAAATTAGAGAAATAGTAATGAGGCGCCAGAATTCACTACAACGAATAATAAGTGAACATCCTAAATTACTGAAACTATTCACTGATGAAAATTTTGATTTTACTTACACAATAAAACTATAGGTTGGTTGGATAATGTAATGTATTTATACATGTATTTTCTAAGCCATTGCTAACCATTTTGTTTCGATTAAATTGTTATTTAGTTTCTAATTACTGAAGTTTCGTATTCAGCGTTCAATAAAGATTTAATAGAATATATCTCCGTGCCAATATAAACAATACGTAGGTTTAATTGAACCAGGTGCGAAAATAAACTGCTGACGGAGATCACAAATTACTAGATGTATCTTTGCGGTTACTCGCTAAACTCTATTCATTTGTTCTTGTTTGCTATACGGTATCTGTTTACGTAGAAAGTTTGGATATAGTATACGTAACATTTTGCGATAAACTTTTATAAGGAACTGGGGAATGACTACCAAATGATTTTGTGTCCTGTCCATTAATTTATTGAAAATGCATAGTAATTGCAAATTTACATAAGAGATGCTTAATAAATATACAAAGTAGCTATTAAAGTTATAGATCGTAAATTATAATTATTTTGTTATTTCCATTTCAGTATGCCCAGTAAGAATTCACATCATAACGTTGATCAAGGAATAAAACACAAATATTAAAATTCAACAGTTTACTAAAGTCACAAACATATACCTACTCAGCAATAATATAAATTAGATCGTTAGCTAAGAATAATGTAGGGACGGGTGTGCTCGGGTATATTGGGTGTTAAGGTAAATTTACACAAGTCCCGTAACAAGTTAACTTATTAAGTCGTCAGCGTGACGATGCGAGGCGAGACGACACGACACGAAGCAACGCGACTCATCGCATTCCTAGCGTGGCGGCATTTAGCATAACATTACTCGTGTCGACATGTAATTTTAATTATTGTTTTATTAAATGAAAAGCGTGTTACGAAAGCTAAGAACAAATGTGTATTGTCTGTTTATTGAATTGATCGTTCTTACTTTCTATATTGCTTTTTAATTTTGATAACCTAGTTAAAGATTTCCTTTCTTTTTGTGAAATGAGACAAGTTTGTCACCATCTGCTTCTGTAAAGATACTTCTTCAAACAAAATGCCTTGACAAACCATGAAACAAAGCGATCGCGATGTTCAGTTAAATAAACATAATGTGGTCAATGTCTCAACGGAGTGACTGGACTGGCTCTTGAAATCAAGATATAAACACATAACAACCAACAATAAAGCAGTTGACTTTTATAAATAGATTATTGTTTACTTTATCTATTGCTGTACGATTTCACAATCACAATACCGCTGGGCGGCGGCGTCAACAAGCTTCTCAGTAACCGACATAGTACTTGCATATTTTCAATATAACAGAGCAAAAGCGTCTCACTTTAAACTTATCGATACAAGCGAAAAGCAATTCAGTTTGTAAAGAACTTGGAGACGATAAATTATTTATTGAAGCGTCCCAGAAACGATTTACTGGTTTATAATTGTGTCTGAATAAATAATGTAGGCATTTAATTGCTATTTACATTATAATTTGCACACATCAAGGACACTAGTTGTTATAGAATAAGTATTAAGGTCTTAGTTATCGTAGCCTGGCTGTAACTTTTATTCCAATTTTACTATCGCCAGCAAAGTTAAACAGTGTTATGCTAAGTTGACGTTATGCCATTCCATAATATTGTGTTAAGCGCCAGTTCCCGTGAAATCTGACACAACTGCACAGTCTGAATAAACTTGCCAACTTCTACGTAAAGAGTTCATTCATCTTTTGATTCTGTTTCTATTTTATATAAACTACTTTTAAAGTTAATTTACTTTGGTTCTGTTGCGCGATGTAGCAACATTTTCTGATAAGAAATGATAAAATACTTTGAAGTAAATTATTGCATTCATTTCAAATGAGTACTTAAGTACCTTTATAAACAGTTTATGTTAACGTAAGAAGCTCTCGCGTTTATTAAATATCGAAATAGTAACATTATTTATTCAATTTTCTAACCTACTTTTACCGATCATAATATAAGTTTTCAGCCTTCGTCGTTCTTAATTAAATTGAATGAACACAAAATTAAATATGGCATGACTGGTTAAGTAACTTAGGTCTCAGCTAAATAACAATGACTAGGACTTAAATAAAAGTTCTAGATAAAAAGCGATCATAAAAAGTGGCACAGCACATTTAATTATTATCATATAGTACATTTAGGGAAACCCATACAAGAGTACGTTGGCAGCGAGAGGCGACTAGGGGCGAGCGAGTAGCGGCTATTGATCAAACTACACGACACTGCACTACTAAATCTTACACGTTGAAATATACACCCAGACGCGTTATATACGTTTGTTTATTTATCTCTTCGTTCAAAACAACCATATAACTTCGGTACACGTGTTGAGTTACGAATGCTTTATCTATAGACTATTGTAAACAAAAAAATATGATACTGGTTATCATCAAGTGCATTATTAGGATTAGGCAAACCAAGGTAAAAAAAAATGCACTCTCATTCAAAGTTAAGGCTAACTCTTATATCAATGGAATCATTTTTTAATATTTTGGTTTTATTCTCATCTAGGTCAAAAAATAAATCAGCGCTTTATTTATTTCAAAGATTAAAAATCGTTTCCTATTGGAAAGGATGAAAATAGGATCGTGATAGGCATAGCCCCATGTTTATGTGGTGCCCATGGAAATGAGTCAACAAGCCACAGACTTAATAATGGTTTACAGAAGGAACAATTTTATGTTGCATTTGGAAAATATAAGATAAATATTATAATGCGTTTCTATAATCTTAATTGTTAAGCAAATGGACAGCCTACGTCAATTTGTGTGTGCGCTACAGTATGTGTACTGTGTTATAGTTATTTCATATATCTGTCAGAGAATGACAATTGTGATTTGCATAGACGGTCAATTAAAATTGGTAGTCAATTTGCAAGTCTACCAACCCGCACTGGGCCGGCGTGGTAGATTAGAGCCCACTCCCTCTCGAAGAGAGGAGGCCTGTGTCCCAGCAGTGGGAACATTATAGGCTGATTATGCAATTTGCTAAACAAATAATTTACCTGACTGTACACTGTCTCAAAATAATGCAAACACAGTTTTCCTCACACTGTTAGCAAGGAAACAATGCCCAAAACATACCTAATTGCTTACAATTAGGTATGTTTTGGGCATTGTTTCCAAGAAAAACAAAGCAAGAACAGACTCTTAAGACTATTCTTGTTTACAAACTAGCACGTCGTCTAACATTTTAAAATTTGTCTCAAAGAAAACATGGGGAAACTTGGTACCTACTTACTTTAAAGTTGTCGTTCGCTTCCCGGTAACAGGTAACCTATTGAAAGGTAAGTTGAACAAAGAAGGATTCGGTACATCTGATTCAGCAATGAATGTGCCTAACTTGGCATCATAAGCAGCTCAGACAGAAACAGTACTACCTCACCAATGACAGTGGATAAAAAAGTCCAACAAAAAATAAATGCCATGTCTATCCAATAAAGTAATCTGTAGAGAAATAGTCTGCATTTGTTCACCGGCAGCGTCGAACACTGAAATCACTTGACGCTCCCGCCGCGCGCATCGCGACAGTTTTTTATTAAATCTATGCGGCTCCCATTGACAAACCAACCACATAAAGAGTAGAAGTCACGGTAGTCATGGACAGCGTTCGAGCGGAAGGAAAAAGAAAACCACGCAAACTTATGAAAGTTAACGAAAGTGCATTTATGTCTAAATACATGCAAAATAATAAGAAGTACTGGAACGATGTGTTTCATAAAATGGATACGTATACAGAGTCAGTGGTAAGTGGTACCTACAGCATCAGCATCTTACAGATTCTGTTAATTTTTTTACTACGGAATACACTTTTTTGTATTTAAGTAATTTGTTGAATGTTTTGTGTGCTTTTTAGTCTGTGCTAAATAGATTACATTTACTACATTTTCTTTCGTTCCTCATCAACAGTCAGCATTTAATTACGGTTAGAAAACAAAAATATAATCTGTTTCTTAATAAACTTATTTTTCAGGAAGATGAAAGTAGGGTGTTAGCAGAAGTGCTGCCGAAGGAATTGTATTTAAAAGTTTGTGCTACACTGAATATTCCCAAAACTGAAATCGAAAAAGAGGGACCTGAAACAATTAAAGGTATTATAAACTTAATTACTTTTGGTCATCATCTGCTTAGCCTTTTCCCAACTATGTTGAGGTCGGCTTCCAGTTTAACCGGATTCAGCTGAATACCAGTATTTTACATAGAGCGACTGCCTATCTGACCTCCACAACAACTAGGTTGTGGAGGTCAGATAGGCAGTCGCTCTATGTAAAATACTGGTATTCAGCTGAATCCGGTTATCCGGGTATCGTATTGCCCAGTAACTACTGGGCAATACGATACCGCTTGGTAAAACTGGTTACCAGACTTTCGGGCTTCTGGAACGACTGTTAAAGATCCACGAATGACAGCCAGGACCAATGGTTTAACGTGCTTTCCGAGGCACGGAGGGGTCTCGGTATGTAACGATGGAACATCCACAGGCCCACCGCGGCAAGCGTAGCTTAATCTGATCGATCGACCTCTGTGGCTGTTATTATTTAGCCATAAGCCCCTCTTTAGTATTACTTTTAGTAATTTAGTATTTTTTAATTAAGTACGGTACTTTTAGTAATTTTTTTTTTTACGTATCCCTTGAAATTTAATCTCCTATTATATTTTTGCTATTTCCGTAGTTTTACATAGCACATGGAATCACATTTGCTTTAGGTCATATAAAAATATTTGTGTTTCAGTAAAGCTACCACGACGCACGGTAAAGGAGCCACAGATATCTTCTAGAAAATGTCTGTACATTAGCAGAGAGTTGGATTCGGACACCGACGTGGAATATTGCCCCAGGTATTTAATAGACCAGTGTGGTAACTGCGTAACAGACATAAAATGACAATTGATCGGAATCCCTTTTATTTTGACAGTTCAGCCACGTTCATTACGTTAGGTATACCTATACGATTAAGTTGTTGAGTAGACGGTTTTTTCAACCCTATGAAGTAGTGGACTAGGAATCTCCTTCAAAACCCTTGGACTTTAATTGAAAGTGTGTTACGCAATTAGGGTGCAAGATCGCAAAAACCTGATAAAAAAAACATCAAGTTCACTAAAGCCTCATTTACACGATGCTAGTTTTTTGCCTGTAGCATACAATAAAATGGAATTAACAAACTCGCGTGTGCTATTGCGTGTGAACTGTTTAGACGAAAAACGGGCCTTATCATTATTGATTGTTATATAAAAGCGCAGCGGTAGCAATAGGAAAGCATTAAGCTGTAAAACGCGGACTGGAAATCGAGAGGTCGTGAGTTCGAACCTCACCCGTTGAACTGTTGACATAAACAGCTTACACCTGCTTTGAAAACTATACTTCCAGACAAGTTGGTTATAATATAATTACTGAAATTATAGCTCTACCATTTTTGGACGAAGGTTTTCATGAACATACTAGAACATAATTCGTTTTATATAACCTATTCTCGCTGTGTTAGTGATGAAGAAGACCAGCCCAACATCCACCTGGAGTTGTTAAGCAAGCCGGTGCGCGAACAGATAACCTGGCCCACTCGGTACCTGCAGCCCGAGAAGGAAGAAGAGAAGAGCCTCGTCAAGAAGGCCGATGACCTCACCGATAGGGTACTCCTCGACATCACCATAATGATCAGCTTAAAGCGGTCCATTACTGGGCATAGGCTTTCTCTAGCGCACGCCGTTTCTCCCGGCTGCTGTTATTTCCGCACAAAATAAGTCGACTTTGACTCTTCTAGTATTTAATTATTTTGCTTTCAGTTTTATTACACAAAACCTACGATTCAAATATTTCTTACCATCACGGATCTATTTAATTATTATGAATTCTTGTCATAGTTAGAGAGTTACTAATCAAATGATTTAAATTTTAACAGATTGCAAACGAGTTTTGCGAATACATGAAACAACTGGGAGGCGACCAGCAGTCCAAACTGTTTACACCGAAAGCTATCAAGGAACTTTTCCAAGTAAGTTTTGGCATCTATCAACTAATTGTCTACCTAGATAAGCTTAGCAAAGTTTACAGCTTACTAACATAACATAATCAGCCTATAATGTGCCCACTGCTGGGACACAGGCCTGCTCTCTGCGAGAGGGATTGGGTCGTAATCTAGTGCGGGTTGATAGATGTCACATGTCTTCGAATTTTTGGTTCTAGGACATGCTAGTTTCCTCACGATGTTTTCCTTCACCGCTTTGAGAGAAGTGGTGATGAAATAATTTACTCAAAGTAAAGCGCCTGTCTGGGTTCGAACCTACGACCTACAACTAGTAAGTCAAGGCCGTTACCACTGGGCCACCACTGCTCACAGCTTACTAACAAACCTCTAATCTCAACACCAGTCACCTTTTTGCCAGCTTGATTAGTCAATCGGGCATCGGAAATTTTTTTACTAGCAAAATTACTTATACATGTCGGAGAAGGTATGTCTGTTTCTCGTTAACATCAGGCATATTTTAATTACTGTGGGCGACCTATGGGTAGTATTGGTTATAACACAATAGAAAAACGGTTTGCAGTTGAAATCAGATTACAATTTACGAACAAGTTAGTCACACTAGCGAATCACACACTGTAGGTACACAACTCAACGATACGGAACTCAGACAGTTTCTAACACATGTTGTCCGTACGATGTCCAATGTTTCGATGATCCCGAGAGCTCTGCTCACACCGTTCTTGTAGCTGTAGCTCTCCGTCCACCTCCACGAACTCAGGCTAGACTCTGTCTAGCGCCACGAGATGGCGCTAGCGTTCCGAATAGTCAAACGAATGTAATGTAACGGTAAAACGGGGTGAATAGGAATGCAGGGGTAAATCGGGCCGAAACTTTAAAATGGATTTGTACTTTAAAATAATATAGTTTGCTGCAAACAAGGACACTTAATCTTTAATTAAGAAACAGTAAACACATTACAGTCTTTTCTGGCAACAAACTATATTATTTCAACGTTGAAATCCATTTTAAATTTTCGGCCCGATTCACCCATGCATCCCGATTCACCCCGTTTTACGGTAGCTCATTAAGCTATGTAATGAATACACTATTTCAGATCGAGTTCGACACTCACGTAGCCCAAAGCCTCAGAGTCATACCGAAAGAACTACCAAGTGTTGAAGAAAAAATTGCCATAACTACGGGAAAACCAGAGGTAAGGTGTCATTTTTTAGTTTCCCATACTCGTCAATAAGAATCTTTGTTCTGTAAGCAGTTAAGGCACAATTTCGCTGCTGAGTAAGATGGACACAGAAAGTTTACGCATGCTGCGCGGGTTCATATGTTTTTCTTTTATATGTCGGTGATGCTTTATTCACATTAAAATCTAGCCTATAAGCTAAAAAGTAATTTAAATATAACTAAGAGCTGATTTTTAATCATCTGATAACTTTATTCGAGGAAAAATTCAACCCACTACAAACAGACAACAACACGACACAAACAGACGACAATCAGACTACTAAGGGCTGATTTTTACATCGCCAGGTAACTTTTATTCGAGGAATAAAATAGACGTTTGACAGTTTTTGTATGAAATAACTGCCAAAATTTCAAAATTATTCCTCGAATAAAGTTATCAGATTATTGAAAAATCTGCTCTTAAGTAACTATAAAACGAAGAAATCGACCAATAACGTCTTTCTTATTTACTTTAAGTTAAGCCACACTTGATTCACATGTTCTATATAAAAGTCAGCATAGTTTGTTTGACAAGCACGCTATCATGCGTAGCGTCCACGTGGGCAGTAATAGAACTGCGGCTACAGTTATGGTTTAACTTTAGCTTGGAAAATTGTCAATCCTGCTTATACTCCTATTTACTATTCTTCTTCTTTTCGTATCGATGGTACTTTGTTTTCATAGTGTTTGAGCCCAGTAGGTGGCCACGTCGATTGCGGCATCAGTGACGTTCGTTACGTCTTCTTTAGTGCAAGTGAAAGGGCATATAAGATACTCCAGCTAGTAGAATAGGACAGAACAGCGTGTTTATAGAACAGTACATCATTTTAAATCTTGCAGATGTCCCGCTTCGCAAGATTAGACCGCGAAATCACTAAAGACATCAGAGCCGAACAGCGTCCAGTTAAAATGAAGGCGTTTGGTCAGAGTCTCCCGATGCAGGACCAGTACCATCCTCCCAGGAATCATACGAAGAAGCTGTGGCGATCAGCAAGACATGTGCCGAGAGATCTTGTCACGCTTAAAACTGTTTGGGAAGGGATTACTAACCTGAGGTATTTTTGTATCGTATTAGAAAACCATTGCTAAACATTTGTCTCTAGTCTCTAACAGCTACGATTATGATCGTTCATCAGAATCAGAATGCTTTAGGTAGCGTGGTGTATGAGATATTATAATATTACATAGAATAGAATACTCTTAATTATGTACATCGTATGAATAAATAGGAAGCTTCTATATGTAGCGTAAAAATTACTCTGTCCAAACGGGAAAATATAGTACAATCAGCCTGAAAAACATTTACCTATTCATTAACAATCGATGTTCTATAAATTGAATCAATTCAATATGTAGCCAAAAAATACATAGGGTACTTAAGTGTACCTATGTACTCATTGATACAGTTTTATGAAACACAAATTGTAGACAATCGATTAATGAAATCTTATTGATGACATCTTTTTGAGGCTGACTGTACCTGCAAATTAATAGTAAGTCACTTTTATTTGGTACAGGAGCGTAAAAGAGTACTGTCGTTGGATGATCCACCACCCCGAGCATCGACGGCCTCCGTACTTGAGCAGCCTGGGGCTCTTCGACCCTGCCGTCCTGAACGCGAGGCTTACCTTCGAAGCCGAGTACCAGATGACCCCGCCCATCGGATCGCCCCACGATACTCCGGCGCCGATCGAGAACATACGCAAAAGATTATCCCAGTTGATGGATTCTATATAAAACGAGTATCATCGCTATTGAGGATTATATCAACGCTTATCACATTACGATAATCTCACTATGTTCTACAACACTTATGACTTGTCTAATCTATTGATCGCTTCTAATCATGTTAGCGGAGCTACCTACCTAACAGTCATCATAGTTTTTCGGAATTACGTTTTTATGTTATACTGTTGTATGTATTCCTAAAAATATACGGAGGATGCTTTATGAAACGTGAAAGATTTAATTTTACATCATCAGTTTTCGTTTTTCCCAGGATTACAAAGTTTAAAGTTCTTAAAATTACTTGACATAATGTAGGTACTTAATAGTAATTTTGACTGCCCCGATGGTGTCGTGGTCGCAAGCACGACTGCTGAACCCACGGGTCCTGGGTTTGACTCCTGGATCGGGAAAAGTTTTATTGGGTTTTTACATTGGGAATTTCTTAGTAATAGCCCGGAGTTTGGAAGTTGGCGGTGTGATACTCCCGTGACTCGGAAAGCACGTTAAGCCGTTCGTCCTGCGCCTGATCTCTCTCCGGTCGTGTCTGATTGCCTTCCCGTCAGACAATGAGAGTGAGGGAAGAGGGAGTGCACCTGTGTCTACGCACACTCTTGTGCACTATAATATCTCCGCTGAGAGTGGTCGCTATGGCCGAAATTCGGTCTGGAAGACTTTATTTATTAGTAGATAATCTAATAGGTATCAATAAATAAATATGCGTAATTTTTTATCGCACCCATAATAAAAATTGAACGATGAATGTTGAAGATAACATTCAAAACTACAGACAACAAAACGAAATATAAGTATCATTTACGATGATTTATTAAAAACAGAAACTGATTCTATATTTCTGAAAACATGATTAAATGTTAGTTAATAATTGGAACACAACATCAACAAGCATATGTATATACGTATTATATATACCTACTTACAGCAGTATATTCATGCTAGGTATAATCCTTATTGGTAGTTAAATCAGAAAATTGCCTAGGAAGAAATTTAATTGTATGAGGAGCGATAATACTATCTTATAATAATACTTAAGATAAATGAAATAGGATGTACATAGTTTTCATTGTGCAATATACAGAAACTGTCTTCTAACTGTAGGATTTAATTCTAGATAGAAGATAACGTTTATTTGCTTTTTTGATAGCGATCATATCATACGCTATATAAAACAGTAAGAAGTTTGAGATTACCATATTGACGATTTTTTTTCAAATAAGTACATTAGTTAACTGTCAATATTTAATATGGACAAAGAAGCAAGTGAACGTGAGTCCGACACAGAGTTCGACTCGGTGTTGTATCGTGAAGTGGGACAGTTTGGAAAATATCAGATGTTAACTATTAGCCTGCTGGCTTTCCCTTCACTCATCTGTGCGTTTATGGCGGGAGATTACATATTTACCGCGGGCAGCCTCCCAACACGATGTGCGGTGCCGGAGTGTGACGGACCAAATCCAGAATATTCACCGGACTGGATATCAAACGCCGTGCCTGCCACCGCATCCGGGTTTGATAACTGTAACAGATACGTCAACGCAACCAATAGTGTGTTCTCACCCGACGGACTTTGTCCTGCCAGCTTATTCGACAGAGATATCATAGTACCATGCGACAGCTACGTACGCGACAGAACTAACACTATGGTGTATGATTTTAACCTAGAATGTCAAGAATGGTTGAGAGCCTTGCCCGGGACGTTGAACAGTGCAGGAGCAATGGTAGCGCTCGTGCTCGCAGGGTTCATATCTGATCGTCTTGGCAGGAGAGTGTCTATAGTTTTCTTTTCATTCAACGTGGCTTTAGTAGGAGTAATTCGTGCATTTTCAGTGAATTTCGCGATGTACTCGGCGTTACAATTCATGCAAACAGCAATCGGTGGAGGTGCTTTCAGCGCTGCCTACATACTGGCCGCTGAAGTTGTGGGTCCACAGTATCGTGTGAGGACGAGCGCCACTATATCTAGTATGTTTGCACTCGGACAGGTTGTTTTAGGCGTACTTGCATTTGCTGTGCGCCCATGGCGGACTCTCACACTGGTGCTATACATACCAGTATTCCTCATAATATCTTACTACTGGATTTTATCTGAAAGTTTCCGCTGGTTGCTAAGCAAGAACAAGCAGATAGAAGGAAAGGCCACTTTAGAATATGCTTCTCGTTTGAATGGAAAACAAATCTCTGCTAAGAGTATGGACTTTCTGTTGACCGCAATACCCAACCAAATGCAAGAAAATAAACAAGTGAACGAAGAAAACCTCTTGTTTAGAGTCATCCAGTCACCTGTTCTAGTGCGAAGATGTTGCACGACGCCCATCTTGTGGATGACCACTACATTAATTTACTACGGCTTGTCAATCAATTCTGTTACTTTATCAGGAAACATGTACTTAAATTATGTTGCGATGGCCGCTGTCGAGATACCTGGCTTTTGGACAGCTGTCTTAATATTAGATAGAGTAGGTAGAAGAGTTACATTATTTTGTGGTTTCATGATCTGTGGAATTTGTTGTTTAGCTTTTGCTTTTGTCCCTAAAAGTATGTACACCTTATCATTAACATTGTATCTTATAGGAAAGTACTGTATCGGTCTGGTCATGACGTCTGTATACTTGTATACAGCAGAACTATATCCTACCAGGTATAGACATTCATTTTTAGGTTTTTCTTCAATGTTAGGGCGGATTGGATCGGTTGTAGCGCCACTAACTCCTGCTTTAATGATTTACTGGTCGGGTATACCATCCGTTATGTTTGCAAGTACAGCAATAATATCTGCTTTATTAGTCCTCACACAACCTGAAACCCTTGGCCAGAGGGTACCAGATACAATTGAAGACGCTGAACGCCTAGGTAACAAGTAAATAAAATGTTGATAATTTTTTTACTATTAATTTATTTACATAAGAATTTGTTATCAATAATTTACCTAACTATTCTTTTTTTATGTCTGAAACAATTTTGACAAAAAGCGCCATCTATGTATACTTATTCAAACCATTAGAGTTTCATTCCGCGTGAGAGATACTACGTTTTAGTTTTCCGCCGCCCATTTTCTCTTGCTACCTTGCTCTCAAGCATTCTACATAGTATTGAAAAATCATAGTAGATGGCGTTGGTTTAATAAATATTTTATATACCATACTATATAGCAATTAGGTATTCCTTATAATATTTAAATAGTTTTAATAATAAATATTTATTAGAATATAAGTTAAAACATGTTTGTACAAAAACCTATGAAAAAAAAAAACAAAGAATTTAGTTCCTATTCTGTCATCGACACATTACAAAAGTTGACGTTTATAATAAAAGAAGATTTTGTGTTTCTAATATTTCTTGTCCTGTCTATTCTCGTTGTCTTTACTAGATTTTTTGCGATAAAAGTAAGGAAGCAATAATTCGCCATGCCCTGCGGTAAGCGCCCCCTTGTTAAAAAATGGGACAAACCACGACAATTAAGGGTTATTAATCCATCTCCCTATGAACAAACTTTAGCTAGCGTAAAAGTACACTGGCAGAATGTTATCAGAGATTTGGAGATGTCTTACAAGGATGAAAAGGTGATCATACAAATATCTACGTATCTTATTTATATAATTAAGGATTAGTTACCAACGAAATAAATAACAATATTATCTTTTACAATAATAAAACTTGTATAATTTACATTGTCCTGTACTGCACACTCAATTACAGGTAACCACAGCTTGCATATTGGAGTACCTACACATGTCATGCTCTGAATACATAATTAAGTTATACATACATAAATAAAAAGCAATATTATATTAATAAAATAAAATAAAACCAAGCAAATTGTTTAGAACGATAGTAGGTATGCAGCCTTGTCTTCAAAATGACTCGCCAACGATTTGGCGATATGATTGGAATATGATGCGTATTAGTGGAGAGTTGGATGCTACAGCCCACACCTACAGTAGAACAACGCGAGATTTTTCAAAGTTTAAAAGTTGTTAAGAAAACAGAAAAGAGGCTGGACATTACGATAGTGCCAGGCTCATTCATAATCATCATAGCTGTATAGCCTAGTACCTTTTACGAGACCACAAGTGGGAAACGTACCTATGCCCTGTGGTTTTTCGGAACGTACCTGAGAGATAAATATACTTAGATGATATGTAGACGATAATGATGATGAGTTAATCCTTACTCTAATATGTAAATCTATCTATCTATATCTATAACAATAATAAAGCTGAAGAGCTTGTTTGTTTTTTTTTTTTTAAACGCGCCAAACTCCGGAACTACCAGTTGGATTTGGAAAAGCTTTTATAAAAATTAAATAGGATATATATAGAGAGAACTAAGCAAAATAAAAGTATTCATTGCACATGGATTTTTTATTAATTCAGGTAGTTTCTTATATCTTTTTATGGATATTATATTTTTTTATGCATAGGGACTTGTAGAATAGAACTATATACAGGCTGATTTTTTAAAGACCAGCCAAATTTAAGGATGTGGTACAGACCATCAAACTGAACAACTTTCTCCATGGGACAAATAGCGTAATCGCGAAAATTTTATCAACTGTCCCATAGAAAACTTCAATACCTACTCAACCTAAATGTATGGGACGGCTGAATTTTTATTCGCGATTACGATGTTGCTCCCATGGAGAAAGTTGTTCAGTTTGATGGTCTGTACCACATCCTTAAATTTGGCTGGTCTTTACAAAATCAGCCTGTATAATTAAGTAAAAAAGCATCCTATGGGATTCACTGGAAAGTAGGGAATTCAGTTCCTCCTTGGTGCAAAGGATGGCCGACTTAGTGGTACGGCCGGTAAGAGACCCTCAAGCCTTTACACCACCTTCGCCTTTCCTGGCGACGACTATCTACGAGGGCTAATCGAACCAGGGAGCACCGCAACTTCACGATTTGATTATTTCGACCTTCGTTTAAATCGAGCTTAAAACATTCATAATTTGTTTTATTTTTTAGTTCTGGGATTCAAATTGTGCAACTGTACGTGAATTGGTGGGCCCAGTTATATTCCAGCGAATTGCCAAGATTTTTAACCTTTCCAAGGACGCGACAGAGTATGAGCCCGGAGACCAATATTCTGACGTAGTTCTATCCGATGAACAACATGCCGTGTCAACAGCCCGTGTGAGTTTTTTTTATACTGTCACTTTGGACAAGAATACAGTTGGGGTTTCAATGAAGAAGCGGTTCAGTAAACGGCATTCGATTAATTGTACAACCCGCAATTTTGAATTCAGCTTCACTTAATTAGGTACAGATGCCAGCATATCAAGTTACTACAATCTGTCAAATTTCTTTAATAGATTTTCAACGTTATCGCTAAAGCATTAGGTTCAAGGTTGATTGGGATAATTTGACAGTTTCGGGTAGCTTGATGTGTTGGCGTCTGTACTCGCCTATTCATAGTAAACTATTTACATGAAACAACAACTTTCAGCTATGTTTAAAGGTTTATACCCTATAAATAAGTTTTCCAACGAGGTACATTGTTGATCAAGTCTTCGGGATATAATAGCACTCTAAACCCCTCCTTATTGTCATTCTGCAAGCAGATGCAGACCTAATAATTGGATAATTATTTCTATATGATTGACGTGTAAAAGTGTTTGTACAAACCTACTTACAGAAATAAATCATTTATAATTTATCATATATGTTCTCAGGTGGTATTAAGACCTGGTTTATCTACTTACACGGATTTTGAAATGGAAGGAGAGGAAGAAGCAAAGCTTGAAGAGGAATCAGACTGGACTGAGGGTACCATAACACCAGTTGAAGATAAAAAGCCATCAAGCAAAACAATAAACGTGCCAAAGTCTATATCAAAAATTCTATCCAAATCTTTCTCCAGACATTTGTCAATGTTAATGCAGCAGTCTTCCTCGCATAACGAAGCTGCAGCAAAGTTCTCATTCTTTTCGCCGCAAGATTCTGTAGCGACTACCGATGATGACATGGATGTGCGAGCAGGCAGTATCTCAGAGCGTCAGCATAGGTAGATATACCTGTCACTACACTATATAGGTTGTAAAAAGATACATCACATAGCCGTCCACTACGCATTCTGTACATCAAACTAAGTAACATTGCACAAAAATAATTGCTGAAAAACGACTTTTATTTTTGATGTGAAAATTTGCTGTTTGTGGTAGTGCGCAATGTAATGCACGCAAAACATTGTCCTTATGGGTGCCTGCAACGGTATAGATATACAGTTGTAATATAATAAACTTATTTTCGTAAAAATAACGTGAGTAAAAGTTGGAATTTTGACCTTCAATATCTCCGTAATCAGAAGATTCCCAGGTATTTTCCAATACAAAAAAAAAATTACAATGACAGGGAGTACAAGTATCTCTCGGCGTCATTAAGTGTCTTTTTGCACCTGTTATTATAGCATCATCATACAGAGAGACTACAATGCACAGGATGCACGGGAATGTAATGACATTAGCGCGCCTTGCGTAAGTAGTGGTCAACTGGCATCAACACCCATACCTAAAAACGGTCATAAATGGTCAAAGGAAAAAATGAACTTGATCGAATCGATTCGTCTTTATGTGCCGCAACTTTATTTATTTTAATTTCAGGCATCCGCCACCAGAAACAAATCCATTTTTCGAGATGCTATACTGCAATAAGTCTGAAACGGACATGATAAAGTGGAATTCCAAATACAAGCATAAGACTTTCGAAGTGTCAGCTTCAGACGAATTTAGCAAGAGAGCAGAAATTTTGACGAAAAAAGTAATCGAATCATTTTTTTTCTATATTACGTACAACTAATTTCTGAATTACAAAGTTTTATAGATTTTTATTCATTTAAAATATCACACTGTTTTTTTCTACAAATAGCCTACAATCTTTTGTGATCATTTTCAGATATCTAATGAATTCTACGATTGGTGGGTTGGTTTGGGTAATGTTGAGTTCAAGAGTGAAATCAAGAGACCAGAAGACATTGAAGCTCTGTTCCAGGTATCCTTATGTGAAGTTATGTGTATCCTGATATTGGATAGTAGTATCAATCTTTTGCTAACGTTGTATGTAGTTTAAATCGTAATGAGTTCTCTCTAAAAGAATGAAGAATGGTGTTAACGAATGTCCAACTTTCAGGTGTGGTTCGACGAGCATTCCTCACGCGGGCTTGTGCTGGATCCCCAGATAATACCCTGTGTATTAAAGAGCATTGCTGTCTTTACTGGAGTACAAAGGGTGCGTTATTAAGCTAAGTCAAAAACTCAAAGCATTTATTTAAATCAGGCACTTTTGAATAGACAAAGAGTCTGTCAGTTAGTCAGAAAGTTGAAGCTAGTTGCTCATTTCAAAACGTACATCTCTATGGAGAAGAACAGGCAAGAAACTCCTAGTAAACTAAACTCCAACTACATACATAAGTGATAATAATTAAGCTTGCGTGAGGGCAAAAAATCTTCAGCTCACCAGATGTTGGTTGATTGGACTAGGCTGCACTTCATATCGGAGTTGCTACAAATACAAATGAATTATTTCGAGTTGGAGAGGAGACTTAATTATTGAACCATACTAAAACTAAACCCCCATACTAAAATTGATTATAAAAAACAAACTTTGGGTTACTGACAATGCAAAACAGCTAATTCTGACTTTATATTGTGATTTCTTACTTACTTGTCTAGAACAAGTTTTTGTTTAAATGCTGAAATGCGTTACTTGAATTAAAGAAATTCGTATTATTTTTAGTGTTAGTTAACTAGCTTTCCTACTTAAGATGTGTTCTACAGCGGGGCCATTGCTCTATTATTAGGTGTATGCATTTTTCACTGTTCTTGTCAAATATCTAATGCATTTTAACTTATTACGTTTTATAATGTTTTATTCTAGGCATCATGCATAAAGGCGCTTAGGCGGCAAATAGCATTCGACATCAAAGCTGAAACCAGTCCAGCACATCTCATGGCGTTTGGGACTAGCTTGCCACACAAGTTGAAGCATATACCTCCTAAGAACAACACGTACAAGCAGTGGCGCGGTGTCGAGATCCCAGAAGATCTGCGCTCCATGTCGTGCGTCTGGGAGGAAATACAGCATCTCACGTAAGTGCTAAGATCATAGTCATAATACGTTTTTTTACAAGTATTAGGTATCAGTAGGATCGATGACCGAGGATTGATGAGTGTAGGCTACGAATCGGCGAAGCATGGGATGCTTCCCAGCTCAATGGACCGATGACGAGCTTCAAAAGGTAAAGGGAAAGATTGGATGCGGAAGAAGGACCGAGCGTCTTGATGCAATGGGAAAGACCAATGACCTGCAGTGGACTGTGATAGTCAAGAAAGAAAGAAAAATACGTCTATTGGCATTAAAGCAAAATAAATACACCTTAAAACTATAAAAAACAGAGTTAGTTGACAAGCAGTTTTACGCAGGTTTCATCCTGTGGCCGCCACTATATTCATCATCACCCCTTCTTTTGTCCTTCTTCTGTAGAACCATCGTAAGGTTTGTGTCATTTTGATATAAATTATAACTCCAATACAGTATTTTATTTTTATCAATTACGTCAGTTCTTAATCTTCGTAAATACATGTCCAGGTCGACAAAGGCATTCCAGCACTGGCTGGAGAAACACCCGCGCATGCCAATGCCTCCGTTCCTGAAGCAGCTGGCTGCTCTAGGTGATAAGAAACCGCTGTTCGTGGTGCCTTCGGACTACATTCTCAAGGACAAGGGTGGGTCGATTGAGTCTGTTCCAGAGCTCGCCATCCCAGTCTCGCAGTTTTCTTTGGAACTGAAGGAGGTGCTCAGCAAAATCATGGACACATGAGCATAGAGGCTGTTTGCTAAATAGGTATATTATTTACATTCTTGGTTTTCTTGATGTGTGATTTTTAGCTTATTAATATATTGAATTAAACTTGTCTTTCGAACTGTGTATTTTATTAATTAAGTTATAGTTATTCTTCGTCATCATCATTTCCCCCGAAGACGTCCACTGCTGGACATAGGCCTCCCCCAACCTTTGCCACAGTTATTCTTAATTTAAATTATTCTCGGGAAGCAGCGTTATATTAAAAATTTCAAAATTACGGTACACTTTAGGTACTTTCATTTATTTGCATATAAATGAAAGTACCTAAAATTGTCACGTGTATGCCACATGTCTACGATTTATATGCACCATATAAACTGATAGTTGGTACCCCACCAAACATAGCTTCTTCAGTGTCAGTGAGCATACCGCGTGCTTTAATCATTTATCTACAGCAAAGTTATCAATTTGTATTGATAAACAAATAAATGGATTAATTTTATGAGTGCACTTTTAACTGTGAGGTAGATTCTCCTAATAATAATCATGCGATCATAAATATGACATTATGTATCCATTATGCTGTCAGACACAAAATAATTTCGGATTAAATGGAACAAAGATTAGAATGGTACGAGAGCCCATGATCAAAATTATTGCCTCATCATTTTACGACAAAAACTGATTTGGTTATTCTTTATTAAAAAATACTAATTTCAGAGATATTTTGCGTCACGTCTGACCTGACCGCATTTTCAACTATATGCCAACAAAATAAAATAACCGACCTGTTTAATAGCAATCTGTCTGATTTTGCAGAATGTAGTTAAACGATAGATTGAAGATACCGAAAACATAATTTTCAGACACCAGAAGCGTTGCACGTACCCAGGAGACCATTTCAAAAAATTAAAATTAGGCAAAAAACCCATAAGTAGCAAATTGTCTAAAAATCTTGTTTTGAAGTGAACATTGTTCAGTAGAAGCGAATAAATCATTTTCCAAAAGAAAGTGTGATCAACTTGTGTTGTAACAATTTTGTTTTTATCTTGAAATATTTTACCGATCGCTAACATAGTAAGTATATTGTCCAAAAATTGTTGGACTTGATGAAAAAGTTGCCCAGATGTAGAATAAATGTATATCAGACAAATTTATTATAGCGCCTTGAAAACTTTTCTATTGACAGAAATTAAAAAAAAAATTACATAGTTACGGCGTATTTAAGTCTATCAAGCAAAAGTGGTCTATGAGACAGGTCGGATATGTTTTTTGACATTTTCGAAAATGCGCAAAATGTCTGGTAACCAAAATTTTCGTAATAAATTGCCTAAACCTATGTTCCACATACTATCAGACATATTGTGATATAAAACCGTCTGCCTATTTTTTTGACATAGCAGAAATGGGCCACCGTAAAACGGAGCACCATTGTTTTGGTTGTGGGCTCTTAATTATTACTAAGATAACTTGATAAGACTTATCTCCTACCAACCAAGTCCAATCGTGGCGAAGGGCTGCCCGTAAGGGCAGGGTCCTCTCGTCGCTTGCATGGTACCTGGTTCTAGACAGCCTTATCAAAACACTCAACGACAAAGGTTACTTCACCGTAGGCTACGCCGATGGCCTAACCTTATTAATAAATAGCGACCACGAAAACACCCCATGCAACCTCATGCGCCAGGCCTTGAAAATAGTAGAGAACTGGTGCAATAAACACCAACTATCAGTAAACCCTACAAAAAACGAACTGATTCTCTTCACAAATAATTTAAAAAAATTAACACGACTGCTCTGCCAAAAAACGAACTAAAAAGTGAAAAACAAGTTGTATTCCCTGACTAAACAGATAAATAAAATTGTCATTGCAGTCGGGGGACCTCTTAGATTAAAAAGTGTTCCACAGAATGGTCCATCGACTGCATTGACAATTTTTTTTATCTGTTTAGTCAGGGAATACAACTTGTTTTTTATTTTACTTTTTAGTTCGTTTTTTGGCAGGGCAGTCGTGTTTTTAATTTTTTTTAATGATTTATTTTTATTTTATACATTTTAGTGACAAGCTTTATTCAATTGAACAAAAAATTTTTTTTTCGATTTTCAAAATGGAGTCATACTGCCGCCATATTGATTTTTTTTTTCCAAAAAAATATATAGCCAGTGTCACCGTGGATAATGTAAGAATTCTAACGATACCCCATACATCCAAATCTGTTCAGCCATTTAAAAGTTATTGTGGAATAAAGAAACTCACATACTTACATACAAACATACATTAACCCTGAATACATTACACTCCTTTTTGGGCAGTCGTGTAAATTACACTCCTTTTTGGGCAGTCGTGTAAAAAGAGGAAACTGATGCCACTAAAACTACCACGATTCTTTGGAACTTCCCTAACCCTGCCAGCCAAAACACCACCTGGGCATCTTTTTGGACAAACAGCTGAGGAAATTTTTTTTCAAGTTTCAACTAACGGTGTGCAAATGGGTAATAAAGTTTAAGGGGTGGATTTTACTGCTTTTTTCGATTAACTCGTCAACGGGTATAATTATTGTTTAAGTCATACCATGACAAGGTACCAAACGCTTTTATTTAATCAACCCTGTCTTGGTGAAAAGGGAGGACAGTTTATTTGAAAAATCAAATCCCGTTGAACCAAAAAATTGGCCTGAATAGCTTAGATAATGATCTAAATAAATGAATAAGATTGTAAACATTAATTTTCGAAAACTTCCTTTTAATGGGGTAGAAGGGGTGTTAAAATATTTAACGGAATGTACGAAATTCACGCGGACGAAGTTGCGAGCAAAGTGCTAGTGTTGTTATAAGTTCTTTTCACTGTTGTTTATATGGCAACTAGTGATATACGTATAAGTGTGGGGTAGGGACCACAACTAAAAAAGTTACACAAAAAAAAGAACCGACTCAAAGTGAAAAGTAAATTTCGTTATATGGTGCGTTTTTCAAAGACGTTGTCTTTTTTTTTACATTAACCTTTTATCTTATATACGATTTTACACCGAAATCAAGTTGCCACTCTCAATATAAATTTTTATCTATTTCACATACACACATCAACACCGTCTAGGGATATTTTGTATAAAGTTCTTTAACTCCAAAAATACTGGCCAGTTTTAAATTCTTTTGATGAAAGCTTATTTTGTAAACCTTTTTGAACGATTCTGAATTTGAATTTGAAAAAATAAATTAAAAACAAAAGATTTACGCGGCATAATGGTAGCGAAGTCCGAAGGCTTCATTTACCTACAGTAGTTTTTGGCTATTTTTTTGTGTCAAATTTAAGTTTTATAACAAGTTATCGGTTAATTTCGAATTAATGTTATTGTGTGCATCATGCAGCGGCGCCATTTAACGAGAGAGGAAATGTTAAGGGCAGTAGGCATGCTCCAAGCTGGGGCTACTCAACGGAGTATTGCTGAGGAGATTGGAACAAGACAAATTGTTATATCAAGGTTATGGTCACGTTATCGTGCTACTGGTGATGTGGCTGAAAGACACCCAGGCGGGACGCGCATAACCAGTCATCGACAAGACCGATTTTTGCAAGTTGCCGCGAGAAGACAACCAAATGTTACGGCCATGCAGTTGGTTCAGAGGCTCCAGTCAGAGCACCAGTTGCTTGTGAGTGATCAAACTGTAAGGAGAAGACTGCATGAAGCTAACCTTCATGCGCACAGACCGCTTCGTACTCCAGCACTACGCCGAGGAAATCGTGGACGACGACTAGAGTGGGCTCGTGAACATTTGCTCTGGGAAGATAACCAGTGGTCTGTAGTGCTGTTTACCGATGAGAACCGGTTCGGTTTCCATCCCGATACACGTAGAGTACGTGTTTGGCGAGTTCCTGGTCGTAAGAGCCGTCTGCAACATCCTCAGGAAGTCAATTCATACCACGGCGAGACAATTATGGTTTGGGCGGGAATTCGTGTTGGTGGAAGAACAGACCTCGTTTCGATCAGAAACACCATGACGGCTGAAAAATACCGTAACGAGGTGCTAGTACCAATAATCTACCCCCATCGACTACAAATGGGCCAAGAATTCACGCTCATGCACGATAACGCCCGTCCGCACACAGCGAGAGTGGTGACGAGCTGGTTGCAGGAGCACGACGTATTGGTCTTAGGCTGGCCCGCTCAATCGCCTGACCTAAAACCCCATAGAACACGCGTGGGACATGCTCCAAAGAAGGGCTTTGAGGACTTTCCCTGCAAACATTGCGACGGAAGAGCAACTTTTTTTGCATCTTAACCGGACCTGGGACAATATACCGCAGCAAGACTTGGATAACTTAATCCAAAGCATGAAAAACCGTTGCAGGACCGTTATTAACGTCATGGGGTGTTTTACTGACTACTGATTTTTCACATAACTGTTAAAAACAGATTAATTTTTCCTTATTTTTCACTTTTTTTGAGAAACACATTAATTGTTAGTTTTACCATTATTTCACGTTTTTTCTTTATTTGAATAAAAATTTGATTACGCAAAAAAAATAGTTTTCTTTTATTCTGAAGTATAGTCTGATAAATGGGCCTTATAAAAATATATGCATGCTGTATGTTATTTTTAATAAATTTTGAGTAAATTGAGTAAATCCAAAATATCCCTAGACAGTGTTGATGTGTGTAGTTCTCCCATTTGAACACAAACTGATTATACAAATTATTTTTTCATTTTTAGGGCTCCGTACTCTCAAAGGTTGCTAATGGAACCGTCCATGTCTCGCTGTCTGTTTCTTCGTCTGTCTGACTATTTATCCGTAATAGGCAGACAAATTAAAAACGCCATTGTGCTATTTACTTATTTTACCTATCTATGTTTTCTTTAATTTATATTAGGTACCTACTGTGTTACTATGTTATTAAACTATCATTAGTTTCGGTGGTAGGTAGGCACGGAACCTCAGTGCACGACTCCGACTTGCACTAGGCCGGGTTTTTTCAGTTTGTAACCTAAATTAGTTATAAGTACCAGAAATCTAGGTTAAATTACTCATAGTAGTAACTATATTTTCAAGGTACTGAACAATAAATCTTGATATAACAAATACCCGTTTTTGTTGCCAAAGAAAATACGTTCAATAAAAGCAATGTATGACGATTTTGTTGTTATTATTATCAACGTATATCACGTGGAATCAATATGTTGATATGAATCCTATAACTGCGTGTCTAATAAGTGCAAAAACGATTAAAAGCTAATAAGAAAAGTAAGAGCGTAGTCATCATGATATATATTTTGCGAAATACTCGTACAATTAATTGCTAACAAAATAAACCACCTTCGTTGTTTAAAGTCTACTTTATTTTCGAGATAACTTTCATTTAATGCCCATTCGTAAATGTCTAACGGCCGAACCCAATAACCTATTGACAGATCGCTACTGATGGTAGCCAGTACAAATTATAAATGCCAGTATAATATAATCATACAGATTGCTACTGATATAGATTATTGGGACGTAAAAACCAGATACAGATAGGTTTTTCTACCTCCAGTATGCCAAAACTGGTGATAGATAGGTTTGGCCGTAAATCGTATTGAATAAGTAGTAAGTAGGTATCTATGAACCTGGTTACATAACTACACCACCAAAGCTTAAGTTCTACTATCAAATGAGAAAAATATCATGATGTGAAATACCCAAAACTATCGAGGAATTCGGCTCGAAAAACAAAACGTCACTAATGCATGATAATAATAATTAAATTCTTTATTGACAGTAACCATGAGTATTAGTAACAATAAAATAAACTTACAACTATGTTAGTGATACAATTACAACAACAGTCACACAAACACACACAACAAAACAATCACTACTTCCGCATTCCAGCTGAGATGCTGGAGCAACGACTTACAATACAGTAATCCAGCCTGTCCGCAATAACTCCCAGGATGCTGTTGGAACTGGCTCGCACCAAGGACGCACATCTTTTACGCATTAATGCATAAAAGCAATAAACACGCAATTCCACGCATAGCCTCCTACGTTTGAAGTCGGTTAAACACAATGAAACAGTTGGCGCTAAATGAACCCAGTGTTATCGTTGAATCAAATCTCTTCAACATAAACAAATCTGAGCACCCAAATTAACGTTGAAGGACTAATGAGTAATGGCTACTCATAAACAATAATAAGTATATAGAAATTATCAATTTTTCCGTCGACAATAACCCAAAGAGGAAGTGTGCGTCGATCGTAAAATCGCGATAATTACACATTTATTATAGATACGTCTTTACTAGATAACATATAGGGAAACGATCATGTTTTTTTAATTCATTTCCAATCTAAATCGCACGAGCTTACTGTCAACAAACATGTCGTCTAGAGAGTGATTTATTTGTTAAAAAAATAAAACAAAAAGTGTAAAATAAAATATCAAAATGACGGATACTAACGCTTCGAGGAAGGAAATTCTAGATGCAATTGTAAATAGGGGGAAATTGGGAGACAAGAAATTCCACTCGGAGACGTCGCTGCAACAATTTGGTGAAGATGAAGGAGCGGATACTTCGGAGACTGGTACCAGAGACGATCCAGGGGTACGTACAAACAATAATATTTTATTTTACGAGTCTTTCCCCTTAATTCATGCGTAGCGTATAGCAATTGGAATCAAAATTAGAGAGCGCAATTAGGGATTTTTATTTGTATTTCAAATATCTACTATGAATAGAATAGACTAATAATAATAAAATATGAATCAAAATATAATAATAATAATATAAAAAATAATAATATAATATGATATTATTATATCCTAATATCTTCGCAATTTTATGTAACTTGCAAAAAAATTACTTTGCAAAGAAGCTAAACATATTTTTTGCAAATATTTTTTTATAATAAACGCTATTTTTCTACTTTTGACTAAAAATATTGCATCGCGAAAATTAATTATATTCAAAGTCACAATGTCCATATTTCTTGTCCTCCTAATAGTAAAACAGTCAAAAACTCTTAATAGGCATTGATCTCAAGTTCTGAGTTACAACTTCAACTCGTCGAAATCTATTGTTAAACAAAGTATTGAAAGACAAAGTGAAGTAGAGCACTAATTACAATCACAATGCAAAACTAAGTAACAATGTCGAAGTGAATCGAACGCATTTATAGAAAAGTAAGACGGACTGTCTGACTGTCTGTCAGATGTCCAGCCTTGCCCATCTCGAGAGCTCATAAGCGTCTTACTCACAGCTGAGATGTAACGCCGTGATACCAGCTGCCGGACGACGTTACATATTGATACACAATGCCTCGACGTGAGTCCCCATTGTTTAAACTAGTGGACCAACGTTCAATTAAGATGCAATTAACCAGAATAATGTTATTGGTCTGTTGTTTATGGGACTACCAGTGAAATCTTAGTGTAGTATAGAATAGTGTAGAATAGTTGGGGTTGAGAATTGTGACGTCACGGGTGATTAAAGCTCAAATGCTATCAAGAATCAGTGCCATGCTGTCATGCTTAAAGCCCCGCGAAGCTATGAATCACGTGAGTAGTACTGATTAGTATAACAAAGTCGCTATTAAAGCAGTTAGCGCCAGTTAATAACAATGACTCAAGTATACTGAAAAACAAAGCATAAAGACAGTTGATAAGCTCATAATTAATAAAGATCTTTTCCTTAATGAACTAGAATCTAATGCAGATTCAAACCAATTATCGTTACGTCATAGCGCTGATGTATGTACTTAACGTTTTCATGAGTATCGGCGATACTCATGAAAACGTGAAATTAATTATAATATGCTTATCTAATTATCTTAAGGCATGAATTCGCACTTAGCTACCTACTTTAATCTTTTATACATACAGGTGCAGATTTATGAAAGCGCCATCACAGAGATAACAACACACAACTTACTATACTTATCCGTATAATTTCCAATTCATCAACAAAATTGCATTTAATAATCAAGGTCATTAAAGCATTTAAGAGTTACTGAAAATACGTCAACAAGATAAAGATATGCTTATCTTTGGTGTTTTGTTTATTTCTTAAAATCATAATTATCTGCATAATTTCCAATTTCAATCGGGAAAAATGTGTTAAAAACAAGTTTAATACACTTTAAGAGCTGCTTTCGTACAAAATTAGTCAACGAAAAAACTGATTATTTCACTCAGTGTCAGTGTATCGACCATAAGACGACTTTTGTCACAGTCTTTTTCTTGGATAGTTAAATTATCTACTGTTAACTAATTATATTACTTGTATGTACATTATTTTATCGACTTTTTTCCATAACTATATGTGGAGGCTTGTTATTAGCTATTTTTGAATATTACATTCTTTATGTCATTGGTTTGTTAGCCTGCAAGCCTTCTTTAAAATAAAATAAATAAATATATAAATTATGAATTACTAGCGACCCATCCCTGCTTCACACGGTTTTTACGACTTGACAAAACATCAAGATTTCTTTATCATGTAAAGTGTTAAGTTTACACATAAATCAATTCTCTAAATGATCGTGAAAACCGCATCGAAATCCGTTGCGGAGTTTAGAAGAACAATGCGGTCACACAGACAAACACGAAAAGCGACTGTAATCTATACTAATAATAAAACTGAAGTTTGTATTTTTTTTTTTTTTTTTGAACGTGCTATTCTCTGAAACTTCCAGTCGTATATGAAAAATTAACTTTGCATTTGATAGCCCAATTCTTGAGGAAAGCTATAGGCTATTTTACATCACGCTATGAACCTCATGAGCCGAGTAAAAAGAAAAAAGTCAGAAAAAACCCTAAGCGATGTGATCTGACGGGGTGGATCGGGGGAAGAAGCTAGTACATAATATGTATAGATTACGATATTTACAATCCTACCTATTTAATAATCTTGTTTAAGAAAAATATAAAAGAAAAAAAAACTTTTTAAAAACAACATTTTATTACTTGTTGTGTTGTGTACTGTGTTGACGACACGGTTGGCTGAGCGGTCGACTGATGCGCTGCGTGTCGTGGGTTCGATTCCCGCACGGATCAAAAATTTGTATTGCCTACAGGTAGTTGTTCTGGGTCTGGCTGTTTGTGTATGTGAATTTAAATGTTTGTAAACGCACCCACGATACAGGAGTAATTCCTAGTGTGGGGCACAGTTTTTTTTTTTAAAAAAAACAAGCAAACTTGTTAATAAAATAACTAAAAATATAAAAGCAATTTAAACATGGTAAGAAATAAATAAAAGCGTGTTACATTGTGATTGCTAAAGAAAAATAATGAAGGTGTTATATGCTAAATGTTCTTTAATGTTCCATCAAAATGTAACACGCTTTTATTTATTTCTTATCAGGTTTAAAAGTGTTTTTAAGTTTTTAGTTCTTTTTATTAACAAGTAATAAAACTTGTTTTTTAAAAGATTTTTTTTTAAATTTTATTTGTAACTTTTTAGTTTTTTGATGCGTGATTGACTACAACATAGTTCGTAGCGCGTAGCAGTGTTTTTCTGCTATATGCGTTTACTGCACTTGAGCTACCTGTACATCATCAGACCCTGGTTACCATCTAGCACCAAAGTACTCGTCAAGACGAATCATACGAGCCCAAACTCGATGGGGTTATTTCGTTTAATTACCGAGTTCCTATGGCTACCTTCCGGTTCCATCATCAGATCAGGTCCATGTCATAATAATTTTGCATTGTCGTCCGATTTACACATGCATGCAAAATTTCAGCTCAATCGGTAACCGGGAAGTGGATCAAATTTAACTTGCAAGATTTGATTACAGACAAACATCGGGACACGTGAAACTAGATAAAAGCTTGTAAAATACTCAGATTTTCCTTTGACAAGATGATCTCCTACCATAGCCATACATTAAAGAACCCTTCCGATTGATATTTAATTACATTTCACTCAAAAGAGATTCTGTTTCTGTAGAAACATGCATATCTTCTCGGTAATCTGAGGGAGAAATACAGAAGGTTTACTGTTTAGTGCAAGTACATTATGGGCTGATATAAAATTAGTGCCGTGTGCAATTAATATAAAATATATATATACATTATGTACAATAGATTACTACTTTATGAAGACGTCTTCAGACATATAGGGTGGCAGCGACATCGACGCGCAAATTAGATTTAGATTATGACAGGTACATGTTTCAATACCTAATCACAAGGCACGGCAGTCGAACCTAAACCAAGCCCTGAAACAGGCACCCTAAAACCATCACAAGTAAACATTAATGTTTCCCCAGCAGCTATGACTCAAGAAAAAGATCCTAATCTTTTTTATTTCTACCCCAGGTCCAGAATGCTTCAGTCAGTAACGGTTCCAGTTCTGAGGATATCCAGGGTCGCAGGCGCACCATGTCCCAGCCAGGGCCCGTTTCAGGCAACTTAGTGACCGCAACCGCAGCCCGGGCCGCGCGCCGGAGACCGCAGAGGAATGTCATGTACCACCCTGATGTTGAGCGAAGTGTAAGTGGATTTTGATAATAGTCTATACTAGCTGAAGAGTTGGTTTGTACGCGCTAATCTCTGGAAATACCAGTCGGATTTGAAAAATTATTTTTGCATTTATAAATGCAAAAATATGATATTAAATTCTTCTATTTAATATCATCACTAAACCAATAGGATCCGAGGAATAAGAAAAAAAAAGTCAGAAAGAATGCTAAGCGAAAACGAGCGACAGGAAGTTTTATAAAAATGTGGCTGTTATTTCAGTATCAGCAATTTGTATATCACGCGAACGAAATCGCAGGCAAAAACTAGTGTACTATATAATCGTAATCGTAATCGTAGTAGTACTATATAATCTATCTAATTAGGATTTTCTAATTAGGATGGTGTTGTAACTCGGGAGAGTTGGTTGAAAACCAGTCTACATTAAGGGCCATGATACGACTACCAAACTTGTTAGCCGTGCCGAATTGGTTTCAACGTTGCCTGAAAGTGACTTTTATCAAAATTGCATTTGTGCGTTTCACTACTTCTAAAAGTCAACAGTACATTTATAAGTTACTTTTAAAGCCAATCCCGCAATGTTTGAAGACTAAGCTCTTCAACTAGTGCGTCCTGCACGTTATAATTTACGGTGCCGAAACGTGGACACTGCCTATTGGCCTGGTTCACAAATTTAAGATCGCTCAGCTCAGCGCTACGGGCTATTCTCATAGTTTCTCTGAAGGATGAAATCAGGAACAAAGTTATTAGGAAAAGAACCGAAATTACCGAGACAGCTTGCAGAGTAAGCAAGCTAAAGTGGCAGTGGTCTGGCCATATTTGTTGATGGACCGATGGCCGGTGGTGCTGACGAGTCCTGGAGTTGAGACCGCGTATCGGCAAGTGTAGTGGGACGCCGGCGCCCCCCAGCTAGATGGACCGACGACCTAAAAAAGTGGCTGGAACAGACTGGATGCGGAAGGCGGAGGTTAGGGTGTTCTGGCGCAGCATGGGAGAGGCCTATGTCCATCAGTGGAGAGCGCTAGGCTGAGCTGACTAAAGTTTAAAGTAATGGTCCTCTCGAGCTCGAAATCATAATCCTATCCATTCAGCATATCATTTATAGAGACTTTAATTAGTGTGTCTTTATGCCAGCGATACCTAGCTAAGCTGAAAAGCGCCCCTCACGATATTCATACCACGTAAATAAATATAGAATACTATTTAATATCAACATTTTAAAATTCTTAATTAAAAATATGCATCCTCAAACAAAACCTGTACGAACATTGAAATTCGGATGTCAGACATTCGCAGCGATGACTGACAGTTAATTAATTGCCAGTAGTATTATATACCATATCAGCATACGAGGCTGTCAGCCAGTTGCAGAAACGAACTTTAACTTTTAAATTGTCATTAAGTATTAATCTTCCATTGACTTGATGCAAAAAGCAACAGTATACTCGATATAAATGGTTCTAAATTTTAAATAACGGAAGTGTCAAACGAAGCACTACTTATCAGCTAGTAACCAGTATTTACTACGTCTGCCTACTTGCGAGAGACCAGGCTGGATACTCGGGAGGCACACTTCATAAATTCGCTTAAGGGCCAACAGATTATTAGATTAACTGTAACAGCCGCTGAATCGGAGGGTTACGAGTAACATAGATTTGTAAGCAGATTTCACTGGGAACAAGCTGTGACATTGGCGTTTATCGATCATTCTGTTTATATGCTCTTGCAAGAACAACCTGTGGACGCATAATTATGTCTATTAGAGGACGTCTTTTAGATGAATGATAAATGATAAATGATTTTATTTTTGTAAGTAGGTTTGTACAGACCCTTTTACACGTCAATCATATTTTAAAACTAGATGAGGTCGGCGTTTCCTATCTGACTAGTCTGAGAAGAAAGGCCGAAACAAACTCAGAGGTCACAGTCTCTTTTAAAGTCCAGACATAATCTTGGTCAGATCATATGAAGACCATGTAGGTCGATGTCTGAGATGGTCTTTTGAGGAAAGAACCACACAGATTGAGAGGACCTGTCCAGTCAATGCACGCATTTGTCAGAAATCGTGCAGCTCAACTCAAAACTTAAGGAGCGCAACGATTCGACGAACAATACCAAAGAAAGGACATTCGGGTAGGCCACATTATTCATAGAAAGATGATGTTGAAGGCAAACCAAACCCCAAACAAAGACTAGAGCGCGTTAGGTCCAGTATCGTTTCACTGAAGGATTCAAGCGTAGTTAGCTGTAATTCAAATCATGTCAAAGTATTTATTTCAATTTTACTATAATCGACTGGGAACCATCTTTTCGAGGATTCCGTCAGTAAGCCAGAAAATTACTAGCAGTAAAAAATAATAAAATGATTACTCCATAAATCAAACAATATCTCGAAGCATTAAAATATCACTTACCTACAACTGAACACGCTGTACTTGTCTCAATTAATCTTATCAGCATCGGATACGTTCATATCAAACTTTCTGGTGTCGCTTGAAGACTGACTGATTAATAATTAGAGGTTGATTAGATCCGTCACCATGTATTGCTTTAGAATCTATCATAGGATGTTGAGCGTTTAAGACACGTAAACACTTCTCAAGGCACATTTATTTGAGGAGGAAATGAATAAATGTTATATCTAGCTGAATCAATCAAATAAATGATAAACGATAAAATCTCAACACTGGGCATGGATTGATTGAAACTAATTAGTTACCAATTAATGTATGATTGATAAAATATTATGTTTTTTTTTTTTTTCTTAAAAGCGGAAACTACACACTTGTACAGGTGGGTTTTAATCGGCAAACCCGGGAAAAATCGACTATATTATGTAGTAATTTCTTCGGGTTGGCTTTGTTGAAAACAAATATCGACTGCCAAACTAAATATCGACCCGAACAAGTGTGTATCACGCCTTATTATTTACAGAGATTTTTTTTTTCTTGCGAAACCAGCTGCTGGTTAATGCGATATATTGTTGTTAATGATAAAATATCCATTAATATATAAATAAGTTACTTCCTTTTTTTCCGCCGGTTAGATAAGACGTGATTAACAATACCTGCCGGTAGTAGATTCAATCATGCATTCAAATGGACTATTCCTCCATATCTTCTTTAGGTGGATCTCAGGTGTGGCTTAACACTTCGGCTTATATTAGGGATAAAAAAAATAACAATAAAATTAAAATAACATAGGCGTCATGTTATCATCACGCCCATGTTATGTTATAATTTAACGTAATGTGTCATACCTATAAAACCTTTTAATATCACCGATGAATCCATACAGTGCCCTCCAACTTCAGCTTCAGCTGTGATGCCAAATTATGATTTAAAATTTAAAAAAATAATCAGGTTGTCCTGAGGGATTATTTGTTTATGATAAGTCATAGGTTGAATTAGTAAATTAAAACGTTATAGTGTACAGTTCAAACATTTGGAACAAGAATTTTAAATCATAATATGGTGTGTCACAGCTGAATTGGAAAATTGTCAACTAACTTTTGGAGGCAACTGATGTGTGTCTTAAGATTGCAGGATTTAGACTAAAAACTAGAAAAAGATCACTAAGAACAATAAGTTTCCAAATAAAACCCAGCCATTTCGTTGGATGTCAGTATTGTGAGGACTTTTCAGACATATAAAGGAGCTTTAGCTTTTAGTCAAAGAGGGGATTGGACACGAATTAATATTACGTAAACGAATTGATTTATCGTAAATGTGCACTCCCAATTTAGTCATTCTTTGGTACAGCTTTATAGCATTTAGACCATAAACTGCACCGTCCCACGAATTTAAATATATCGCGGTGTTATTTCATCGCGCACTGGATTTTCGACTCTCGGTGTTGAGCCGAGCGTTCAAAATCCGACAGAGCGCATCCCAGCGCGTCAAAAAAACACACTATTGGATTTTCAACTCTCGGCACTAAACAGTGCGTTGAAAATCCAGTGCGCGAAAAATAATCAGTACGTAGACTGTGAATGCGGACTGAAAAACGAACGGACACTGCGAGGCTATTATTTCACTACAGAACCCTAAAATCATGTTAGAGTCATGATGCAAATGGTTGTAGATTAAATGCCGTGCTAACAGTAGTGGTAAAATACCAAAACCATATTTAAGGAAATTCCAAAATAAAATACGTCCATAAAAGTACCTACAACTGTACGCATAAATAAATAAATGTGAATAATAAAATGGCATGAGCAAACATTTATCTAGAAGTCTGGGTTTTCTATGTTGATAAGATTCTGATTAGATTTATTATTTATTGAACGAGTTCTGCATAAAGGTATCAGTCTAGAGACGCACAAAATAGGTTACTCTGTTAAAACAATGACAAGCAAAGGAAAATTATTTAAAAAAGTAGGTAATCAAAAACAGCAACCTGCCGTTCTATTCTGTAAAAATCTCCCCGTGAAAACTTAGGTGAAGTGAGCTTGAAGTAAGGTGGCATTCCACGAGCAGTTCGATTCTGTAACCATCTCACCGTGAAAACTTAGGTGAAGTTAGCGTGGAGTGAGCTGTCATCTAATCCCCAACTAATGCTAGGGATTTACACTATTGACAGCTCACTCTGAGCTCACTTCGCCTAACTTATCACGGTGAGATTTTTACAGATTCGTTCGGCTGATACTAGGGATTGAAGCTATTGACAGCTTATTTTGCCTCCACGATGAGTTTTTTTACAGAATAGATCGGCTGCTTTATTAGGTATATTCCTAATCATAGTTCTTATTGTGGAATACAAATAGATACAATATACCTTGCAAAAAAACTTTAATTAGTTATTAGCATACACCAAGGGTCAGAGTTTCCCTGCGTGATCGAATCAGAAATGAAGAGATTTGCTGGACATAGCCCGAAGAATTGCCAAACATAAGTGGCAGTGGGCAAGGCACATTGCTGGCAGAACAGATGGTCGACGGGATCGAAAGGTTCTGGAGTGGCGACCGCGTACGGTAAGACGTAGCGTTGGAAGGCCTCCCACAAGGTGGACCGACGACCTTGTGAAGACCGCAGAAACCCGTTGGATGCGAGAAGCACAAAACCGGTCGAAGTGGAGGTGCTTGAGGGAGTCAGGAGAGGTGCATTGGACGTCTTTTGACTAAAATGATGATAAGTAACTTCACAAACAGTTTTAAAAATGATTCAACAATGTTGTGTTTTACGGTCTGCTAAAAATATATTTTTATCAAAATTCCAGGTGCGATTCAATAAGGATAAGTAAAAGCCCCGCTGAATGTAAACAATTGATTCATTGGCCATTACGCATATCTGTCACTAAAAATACATTCTATGAACCTTCAGTTGGCTGAATGTTATCTCAGTTTATTGTCCAGATATCTTAAAACTGAAAGTTTGCACGAAGAAATTGAAAGGCCATTGAAAAAGATATCAACTTTATCATTCAGTATTTTCGATTTTAAGGTTACTATGAACTGATAAAACGTTTAATGAATTTATTAACGCAATGGAGATTGCGAGAATGCTTCATATTGATAAATAAACGAGTCATTTGGGAAAAACCGGCCTATTCTGAGGCCGTGTTTTGTATTTATTGCAGTTTTTTTTTTTTTATAAATGGGTTTCGCTATGCAATTACAGCTACAAATATTGAGAGCATTAGTACCTTATTATTGCTAAACAGAGGATTGTTGTTGCCTATCTTAAAGCTACTTTTAAAGTTACAGACACAACCTTAACACAAAGCCACAAAGTCGATTTTTGCAACAAAAAAAAAACTTTTCACCGCAAAGCCTTTTCTAACTACACTGTGTTAGAGACAGGCTTCCAGTCTTAGCAGTGGCTGCTGAATTTCAGTACCTAGTTCGCATGGAGTGTCATCTTCCTGTAAAACTGTCATCGTGAAAACTTAGGTGAAGTGAAATGTCAATAGTGTCTAGGGATTGATATTTTTGGCAGCTTACTTCAAGCTCATTTCACCTACGTTTTCAGGGTGAAAATTATACAGAAAAAACCGGCTGACCTCCACAACTCAATTGCTGGGCCTTGCAAACGTTATACAGACTGGCTGACTGGCTGTCAAACATGAAGGCTTCTGAATACTGTCATGGGTCTACTTTAAGTATCTACGTATAACAATGCAAGCATCGGTTCAACAATCAATAACCATTTTAGCCTATCGCAGTCCACTGCTGGACATAGGCTTCTCCCCGTCTACGCCACAACACACTGTCCTCTGCCTTCCGCATCCAGTCCCTCCCAGCCACCTCCTTAATGTCGACGGTCCATCTAGCTGGAAAAATTAAACATCTACTGCTTCTGCAGAAAAATGCATGTTTTATAAGACATTCACATACTAACCGCTGAATAACCAAAGATCGAATTTTATTTTGAAGAATTGTAAATTCTTTAACACTAGCCCACATTTTTTCTATCAAAGAAATACCATTTTATTACATAACTAGCTTTTCGTGCCCGGCGTCGCACGGGTGAATTAATTTTTTGTGGAGATTTTTATACAAAAATACCATCCAAAAGATGTCACCAAAATCTGCCCAAACGAAGTACCGAGGTACACTTAGTGGCATAAAATACACTAGATTACACTGAATAATATTGCATTTATATATTTTTCTTATGGTTACCCGGCGGCGAGAATAAAATAACTTTTAACGTAACAAAAAGCTCGCCATTTTGGGCACAATTATACTACCTTGGTCCATTACCTTCCCTATTAAAAAAAAAACTGTCAAGTTGACAGTTGTCTGCTGTCGGCTTCAGCTGCTGTTGTTTTTGTTTCATTTCAAATATTTTTATAGTATTGTTACGAGCTTCGGGTTCGTGACAATAAAAACTGCCGATAAAAATTACCAAAAGTTACACTTTAATTAAACAACACTAATAACAACTCAAACACACTAATTATAAAACACAATCGCTCATAAGTCGCACTTGAAGATCGCTTTCGATGTATTCGCTTCTATCGCAGAACCAAGTCTGATTGGTCGCGGTTAGTCCCGGCCTTATATAGTGCCGCAGATAATTCCAGAACCTTTTATTGTAGAAACATCTAGAATGTTCGAACACATACCGGCCCCAACTGACCAGATGTCGACAGTTCTAGTAAGTTCCAGCACCGACATCTCTACTCGATAATAGATGGCGCCAGTGACTCTATTAGTTCAGCCATTCAATAATAGATGGCGCAAGGGGCTATTAGTTCTGCTATTCGAAACTAGATGGCGCTAGTGGTAACTAATGTCACCATGTATCAGGTATTAATTGTGGCGCGCAACACTGCCCCCTGCTAAGACATGCTCGTCCCGAGCATTATCGGCTCCATAATAACGCGCCAATCGATCCACATGGACGATCTTAGGAGTACCTCTTGCACCTTTCTGTATCCGGTAGGTTACGTCATTGATCTTTGTCACAATCCGGTACGGTCCATCCCATTTAGCTTGAAGCTTAGGAGATTTCCCCTTGCTGCGGACTGGATTGTGCAACCACACTAGTGAACCTTCGTCGAACCCTTTACTGTTCATTTTGCGGTCATAACGGGTTTTCATCTTTTCAGACATTTGCTGGCCCGATTGTCTGACGTGCTCATAAATGTCATTCATTTTGTTCCGCAAGTTATTCGCATAATCGGTTACACTGCGTGGGGCATCAGGTGGTATTCCGGTGATCAGGTCTGCAGGCAGCTGTAATTCTCTTCCAAAGTTTGCGAAAGCTGGTGTCACCGATGTACTTTCATGAACAGCTCTTCGATATGACAACAAAAACGGTTGTATGTGCTTGTCCCAATTTCGTTGCTGATTTTCCACAACTTTTGCTAGGTACCTCTCCAATGTCTGATTAAATCGTTCCACCATTCCATCCGAATGTGGGTGGTAAGAAGTTGTTCTTGTTTTATGAGTACCCATAACTCGACAAGTTTCCTGGAATATTTGGGACTCAAAATTCCTTCCTTGATCACTGTGAATCTCTAAAGGTACTCCAAACCTACAGAAGACTTTATAAACTAATTTATCTGCAACTGTCGATGCTTCTTGATTTGGAATGGCGAAGACTTCCGGCCACTTAGTGAAGTAATCCATCACAACCATGAAATACTTGTTACCACTTTCACTTTCCGGAAACGGCCCCGCAACGTCAAGGGCTATCCTCTCCCATGGTGCGCCAACATTGTACAATTTCAATGCACCTCTACTACGAGTCTGAGGTCCATTTACAGCTGCACAACTTGTACATTTGCGACACCAGTCCTCGACATCGTCCCGACAGTGGACCCAGTAAAACCGTTCTCGTATCTTCAGTAGAGTCCGTTTTACTCCCAGGTGACCTCCTGAACAACCATTATGGTACAGCTGTAGAACATCCGGTATTTGGGCTTTAGGGACAACTATTTGCAAATGACAGCTGTCTCCCCGAGCATTTTCCCATTTTCGGCACAGGACTCCATCCTGAATCACCAAGCTGTCCCATTGGGGCCAATAGCTTTTTGTGATCGAACTCATCGCTGAGACGTCGCTCCACCTGGGCTTAGGAGCTCTGGCCTTCATCCACTCCAGAATCGGCTTGATGTCCGAATCTTCCTGCTGTGCACGTTGTAGGCTTTCCTTCCACTCGTTGCTGAGGTCTGTCTTGAGCATCCTCACAGGAACGACTTTACTTTCTTGCCTAGTACCAACTAGTATGCCTTTTTCCATAATCTGTTCCTGATCACAAAGGTTCGGCACACGTAACCCTGAGATGTCGGTAGCTCTGACCAAAGTTCGTCCCACTTTCCATGGAAGGTCATTGTCTACCCTTTCTGCAGTTCGCTTAGGGCAACTGGATCGAAGGTGGCCCCTTTCCCCACAACCGTAGCACCTAGGGCTGTATCCTTTATTGCGGTCCCGAACTGTAGCCGCTGCAACCTCCCTGACGCGATGGGAACGATGATCCTGACGCACAGCTTCCACCTCCAGTGCATGGGCCAAGGCATCCTTAAGCGTCCCGTGGTGCCCGAGCCTCACAGCAGCTCTAACTTCAAGGTCGCGTATGCCGTTGATGAATGCCTGCACCAGGTTCCCATCAATAAGCGCAGGTACGGACTGGTAAGGTTTACGCACCAGCTTCTCCACTTCAAGGGCCCACTGCTGCAGGTTTTCGTTACTGCGTTGCACGCGATCCTTGAGCTGCGCACGAAACACGTGTTCCAGGTGAGCGTCGCCATACCGAGCCTCCAATGCCTCAAGGCGCTGCTCGTAAGTCACTTCCTTACCGAGAGCTTCCAGCACAGTTAAGGCCTGGTCGCGCAGGCCTAGGGTGAGGGCAGTCATGGCCTGACTTTTGTTCCAACCGTTCGCCTTCATGACAGCCTCAAACTTGATTTTGTAGGCTGACCAGGAAGTAGTTCCTTCGAACGTTGGCACTTTAAATCCACGTAGCGAAGGTGTTGTAGCTACGGAAGCTGCGATTCCATCCCCAAGCTTAAGGTAATCCAGCGTTTTCTTTACGTCAGCCATCACGGTTTTCTTCACGTCAACCACCACGTTGTCAACCCGATTATACACTTGGTCGATCCGGATTTCAGCTTCCGATAGGCGGTTGTCATGTTGAGCAACCTTACCCTTCACCTCCTTCATGTCTTTGCCGAAGGTAGCGTGAAGGTCCTTCATAAGGAGCAACTGCTCTTCCTGGCGGCGCGTTTGCTCCTCCTTATCACGTTGGAGCTGTTCTTCCAACCGACGAGCTTATTCCTCCTGTCGGCGAGCCTGTTCTTCCTGTCTGCGGGCCTGTTCCTCCTGTCGGCGGGCCTGTTCCTCCTGTCGGCGGGACTGCTCCTGCAGCATCATCATCAGGGCAGCAAAGTCTGGTGGTCTCCGAGGTTGGTAGCTGGCCCTCCGACCTCTGCGGCATAGCTCCACCAAAACGTCTCTGGTCCGTCTCCTGTTGGCGTTGACTCCGGGTACGGATACCCTCCGTGTCGTCTTTAGGTAAAATCGGCATGATTTTAATCCTTGCTTCTGACACCAATTGTTACGAGCTTCGGGTTCGTGACAATAAAAACTGCCGATAAAAATTACCAAAAGTTACACTTTAATTAAACAACACTAATAACAACTCAAACACACTAATTATAAAACACAATCGCTCATAAGTCGCACTTGAAGATCGCTTTGATGTATTCGCTTCTATCGCAGAACCAAGTCTGTTTGGTCGCGGCTAGTCCCAGCCTTATATAGTGCCGCAGATAATTCCAGAACCTTCTATTGTAGAAACATCTAGAATGTTCGAACACATACCGGCCCCAACTGAGCAGATGTCGACAGTTCTAGAAAGTTCCAGCACCGACATCTCTACTCGATAGATGGCGCCAGTGACTCTATTAGTTCTGCCATTCAATAATAGATGGCGCAAGGGACTATTAGTTCTGCTATTCGAAACTAGATGGCGCTAGTGGTAACTAATGTCACCATCTATCAGGTATTAATTGTGGCGCGCAACAGTATAATTCAATCTGAATTCAATAATAACTCTCATTGTATAATCGATTTTTGTTAGGCAAAGTTATGTATCTACCTAACTTAAGAAAGGATGCTTATACCCAAAAGTAGCTGAATACAAGGTATGAATGTTGATGAACAGTACCTACTTAATATTAGAGGTAGTGTTAGAAGTCTATCAGAGCGATTAACAAACTCGATAAATAAATGAGTTCCTTAGCGTCGAAATCCAAGGGTTCTAACTTGATGGGACTCAGAAGGCCAATTCTCGTAATTTCAAACGTTCAAAATCTAGTCGCAGTCTCATCTCAGCGACAAACAAATGTCAAAAAATTGTCAAAATGTAGGGAAATTAGATGTATTTTTTGACAGATTGAGACTGAGATAAGACTGTGAGCGGTCTTAAAATTACGAGAATTGCCCCCTCTGATCTCCGTCATATCCCAGCTTAACATAGATCAAGCCAGGAACGAACGGAATGACATGTGAATGACATTTACCCACGAAATAATGTCCACAGAACACATATACTCCTAATGTCAACCCGTACATGCAAAGTTGCCACATGATTTAATTGTGTTACAGGTTATTAAAACTTTAAATAATTTACTATGTAGTTTTAAATGATTTATGGATAAAAACACAATTATTTTCGAATTCCTCTATTTTTTCTCTACGATTTGGTGCACGTGTACCTCGAGGTACATGTTAGGGCAAAGTTGTATGGGCTTTTGCTGACCTCCTTTCCGACTTTTCACCGGAAAAGTCGGAAAGGAGGTCAGCAGTAGAGCAGAAGGAGGACAGATTATTTTTAATCCACCGGGATTAAAAATAATCTGTCATACAAACCTGGTCATGTCAATAACAAATACAACCAAAAAAAAATGCCATATCGGTCGAGCCCTTCTCAAGTGATGATTTTTATTTATATAATACGCCCGTTGACATTTTTCCACTTCAGCTATTATGACACATTATGATTTAAAATAAAATAATAATCAGGTAACTGGGATTACCTGATTATTACCGGTATATCGGTAAACATACATTTCATTGCCACTGGTAAAACCCAAAATAAAAATACGTTCCAACAAAATCAAAACCATTTAATCATTACTAATTAATTATGATTACTTATCGAGATTATCCGATTACGCCATGTAAGTATTAGTAACAAAATTCTTTCGACGCGTGGTATGATAATGTCACGTATTTTTTTTTATTCATACATATTTGCAACAGGCTGTTTTAGCCCGTTTCAAAGTAAATGTATTTTAAGCGTCGTCCGTAGTTTAAACAACGAATTCGTATATATGGGCCCAATGGGTTGTAATGATTTCTACAAGAGCAATATGTGGATACGCCTTTGGGAAAATAAATTCTAATCTGTATTTTTGCTTCCTTTAGTATTTTACGGGATGCAAAGACACCCTGTTGACATATTATTAAAAATACCAATGATATTCTGTATTGTTTATTGTTAACCATTTGTTAATAAAAATGTTAATGCTAATTTATTTATAAACCCTAATGATTAGTTTTACAGTATAATCAAATATATTAAATTGGTACAATTTAATATATTTTTAGTAGCTTTGGTAATTATTAAACACGATTCAGCCGTAATGCTGTATCATTGGTATATTGCTACATAAGTATATCATACGACATATATTGGATTCAATAATGGTCTTCCAGGCTTTTCCTAAAATGGTGAGGTAGATTTCATTTCATCAGAGCAGAACTTGCACAAATCCAGAAACAGTGAACGAAGTTGTAACTTTAAATTAAAAAATGCAGTTGAGAATGTCCCTTACAAAATTGGTTCACAATATATTCACTTGAACGTGTTAATGAAAGCTGTCTATCAAAATGATCATTCTGCAACAAAAATAAAAATTATAAAAGGTTTGTAAAGCGCCGGTACACTTCCATAGCGTCGAGCGGCGAGCGCGGCCCGTGTTTGTGAGGCGGGTCACTCTCGCGCAGCCAACTGTAAACCTTTTGAGTCCAGCCGGCCGCGGCCCACCCTCGCCCCATGATGCCCTCACCCCCACTGACCAGCTCACCCCCACCTGCCTGTTAATACCGAGTGCGGACACACCGTGCCGCCCCAACGCCTCGCCTAATGAAAATTCGATCTCTACTTTTTATTTCCCTTACAGCCACTGTAAGGTTTATAAAACATGCTCATTCGAAAATGTCATTAGCCGATTGTCATAAGTGTCGTTTAATTATTAACCTTTACCTCGCGGTGATTGATTAAGCGATAATTAAGTGATGACGCGCTTTTATCTATCGATATGAACCGCCGGAAACCGCCGGAAACCGTACGGACACATGCGTACTGAAAATCATGTGGAGGTTTTATCATCCTCGATAGTTTAGGGAACGTTTTTAATTAGCTTCGTCATTAAAATGTTTTCTTTTTACGACTACTGTGAACATACAACTCCCAAACCGTGCACATACACAGATAGTTTTAAATCTTAGCACAAGTATGTACTTACAAGTCTAAAGTAAAAATATAATTACATAGGCTATGTTTATCCAACACTAATTAGACAATACCGCAAAATTTTCTTGCCCCATCATATACAATAATAATATATGAAAAAGCATAACATAAGCGACATCATGAACAATAATAACAAGTATGAAATCTGAATGGATTCTCTTTTAACAATACAGTTACAAATACAATACAGTTCATTGGAAGTATCGTAGTATACAAAGTGTTTTTTTCGACGGCGTTCACAGCGCGGGCCGAAATTCGCTGCAGAGGAACGCTGAAACACAGTAATGGGATTATAGTGAAATACAGGGTGGTGTCGATCGAGAGAAACAAGCGGCTAATGAAGTTATTAATCCGATTTTATACGGCTTTCGATGTCCATGTTCGCCACTTTTTTAGCCTGCCGCCGTCGCTATGTAGATATGAATTTGTAGGCAGGCATTTGCAGGCAAACGCGGATTTTATTGCATTTCTAAATTCCTTCTGTTTTTCACAGGATTCCACGCTTGACAGGCAATCGTCCAGGACTTTGAGTCTTAGTAGAGGAGAGGAGGGATCTGCTACACCTATTGGTGAGTATCAATTAAAAGTTACATAATTTTATACTTTGCTAAATTTTATGAGGTGCTAAGAAATCCTTATGCCTTTCGTCAACAGCTCGCAGCCATGTAAAGATATATCATAATTAAATTATTATAAGGCCGTGTTATCCCGCTAAAGGGTAAAGACCTCCCCTCCCTTTTTCCACTTTTCCAGGTCTACTGCGATTGAGGGCCAGTCCAGCTCAATAATTAACTAACATTTTATTTATTAGGTGATCGCGGCAGTCCAATGCTATACAATGGTAACCTCAAAAATGTAGACGCAAAATCACTGAGTAAGTATTCAATTCATGAACCTTATTGTATTTTTATAGTATAACACGGCCGGCAAAAATTAAATAAATTTTTGCCGGCAAAAATTAAATCACAACTTTTACGATTTTTTTTTTGTGGGGTCATCGACCGCTATTAGTGTATTCGCTTGAAATATCAGTTAATAATCAGTTTTTTTTGTTTAAACTGCACAGACGTGATTAATGTCCATATCTAAACACAATACAATATGTTTTCTCAACACATACTTCAAGTAACAACACTACCAGTGGTAGTAAAAAAAAAAACATCACATAATTTTTATTTTATCGTGTTTAGATATCGATACTCATCTTGTCTGCAGAGTTTCGCTAGCTAATTTAATTTGACTCTGTATAGCACCGCTTTTGTCACAATTAAGTAAAATTTTTCACTATCGAATAATGATAAATAATTATCCAAATATTCTAGGTTGGATTATTGGTCCATAATAGAAGAATTAACTGATAAACAGGAGATTACATTCAAGACGGATTGATTTCTCGATAAATTACACCCACCGTATTTTGTAGTATTATTTTCTTTATAAACGTGATACACGATACCACAGGACGGATAAATACAGGATTATTTTTTATTGCGCTCATAATTCCTTGCGACTGAAAAATGGTAAAACCAGTTTTTAATATTTACATGAGTGACAAATAGGTATCAAATATCATTGCCCTGAGATGATAATGGCAAAATGATATACGGCAGGTAGAGAAGGATACCTGGCCGTCTATTTAATCTTTCACTGGAGTATGTTAGCCAAGCATACACGAACGCCTATGACAAGATGTATCGTAAACTTTATCAAATATCTCTCTATCTCTGAAATGAATTTGTTTTAAGAAATTAATTCCAAATTCCGTGACTTAGGCAGTTCAGCAGGTTGAAATGAAATGAAAAGAAATAATTTATTTGCTATGAATGTAGGTACAAAAGTATGGTGTTAAGTAAGAGAAGGATCCAGTACATTCTACCGTGAGGCATGCAAAAACTCTTTTTAGTACAATTAATTATGAAATAATCTTAAAAAATCTAATATTTAACGAGTATCAAATTATTAAAATAGTCAATAAAAATATAAATCATTCAATTTGTAAGTTAATTCAGTGGTAAACGATGTCAATGATAAGTTAATAATTAGTCAATAATACAATGTCAATAATAAGTTAATAATTAGTCAAAAATACAATGAAATTTGAAAATTAAAATCGCAAGGAAAATCATTGTATATAAATAATCATATTGGTTCACGCATGCATTTCCCATCTTCCATAACTATACTGCGTTGGTTTACGTAGTTAACTAAGGGTAAACAAAAAAACCACATGATTCATGGGTGCAAAAACTTTTATTATAAATTTTGGAATTAATACCGAAATTTCACCGAAGCCTATTCACACGCACTTTTAACGAAGTCATTTTATTAAAAAAAACCCTTTTAACGAATTGTTTACCTATAGTTAATTACCTACCTAAACCAATGAGGTATATGCCTAATCCTTGATATACACATCGAATAAAACGTAATAAAAGTTTATAAGATCATTATCAAAGTAGTTACAAAAGTACCAGAGATACTTCGCAGGGAATATCAGAACTAACAAGCAATTGCATAATTGCCGAGTGAAGCATGATATTTTCATTTAATTTACTTGTTAACGTAAGCATGAATATCTTGATACATGACGTAATACGTTGGTAATTAGCATTATTTATATTCCATCTAACGAGTGGTCCAGATACCTAGTAACGTGTTTTATAAAGGGGCCACCAGTGCGTGTATTACGAGGCCCGTGCGTAGAGATAGGGTGACATATTTTTAGCTGGGAAGCACCGGGCAACGGTTTATTAATTATCCTATTATCCTTGTCTCTCACTTACTGGTCCCTTTGTGGTTTAGCATGCTCAGGCAACATACGACATAGCTTGTTGTGTAGTGTTTTACAAGTTCACAACAACTACACTTTGAAGTGTGACTCAACGAGACGATACTATGCATAGACACGATAGGTTGCACATCACAATTTATAAAAGAAGTTTCCTTCATGATAATTGGTCATAATTTTAATGTTTCATAGACGAATAAGAGTGAATTCTCACTCTTATTCATTCTTGTAAGTTTTAATCATTAGATGTTAATTTCAACAGACAGTTACCGCTTATACCTGCCGCAGAGTGATTCGCGAGGCACCGCGACCCCTCGCAAGCGGTCAGTGGCGACAATGGATGCTCAGTCTATTCGCTCAATGGAGACCCAAGCCCCACCACCCACCAGTCCTGAAGACAATAAGAAGCTTACCAAGTAAGTTCCGCTACTGAGTAAGAGGTAATGCAATGATGCCCAGTTCCTGACAGTACATACCGTCTGTTGATAGGTATCAGGTTCCTCTACAGTCTACACAGTCATGGAAATATACCTAGGTTCCTCTACATATTCATGAAAATACTGGAAAATAGTTTGGCCTAAAAACAGAGTAATTTCCGTGCCTGATTGCTTGTACGGTTGCCTAGGAAATGACCAATTGGAACCGTGCGCGCCCAGCTTCTGACGCTTCATAAGTGCCCATGTAGGTCTGTGAGAAATAAAATATTTTCAATGTTGAGGAGTGGGTGAAGTCAGGCTGCTAAAGACGATCATGGAAAATACATTTACTATCTGTTTTTTGTGAAAGCTAGAACAATTTAGTTAGGGGTAATACACGCACAATTTATAACATCTGTATTTTTTTATTAAAACTTACTTTTAATTTCGTTCTCATTTTGCACGAATTTAAAAAAAACACGTCACCTATTTAGTTTTTGGAACAGTTAGCGTTGATTTACATTCACAGTGTTTGTCCTGGGCGTGGCTCACTGCCATAGTTCACTGATCGCTACGGCCGGATTCACAGACTCACCTTTTAACCTACTGAAGTGTAATACAAAATATTTTGAACTCAACTTCCACGTTAGATCAATAGGCACACGACTATCTAGAGTAAGGTCACAAGCTCGATTCTGAGGTCGGGCAAAGTGTTGTTAGATTTTATATCAAACAATGTATTCTGATCTCTATCAGTAGCCGGAATTTTAAACTATACTATACCTCACCACTATATTACACTAATTATAACCGGAAGTGCAGATTTTATTAGTAACTATAAAAAAACACATACCATCACGCAATAGGCTTGCTATTGCCATCAACCGGGCAGCAATCCAGTCTCCGGTATTAGTATATGTATAAATATGTAGAATATATTACAACGTTGATCAAGTTAGTTTCAATATAATACTGGAGTTACATGCGTATCTAATATTCATTCATTCATGCTAATATTTAATTATTTTTCCAGAAAGTACCTGACCCTAATAATAAGCTGCATGTATGCGGTATTGCTAGTCACTCTCGGACTAGTGGTATACTTGGGTGACTCCTTCGTGAACCAGTCTATTTCCGAGGTAAGACTTACCTTTAACACTAAGTGCCTATCTTTACCTGATTTCCCGCTCCGCCCTACTTAGCGTGCAGCGTGCTTATGCAGCCTTAGGATTAGTGCAGACGAGTTGTACATGTAATTTTATCAATGGACTCACAAATGGAATCATTGACGTTGAATTATTTATCTTATCTTATCGAGTGGGAAATGATTAATTATTTTGGCAACAAAAGAAGCTATCAGCTTTTCGCTATGCATATGCTTGCTTAAAAACCCTCTGGGTTCCCCCACCAAATATGCTATTTTACACACATATTTCGTTCGATACTTGAACGAAATTTTATGAATATCAACGTATGGTTTAAAAGAGCACAATGCACCTTATGGAGTTAGGTTCCACACACAACACTACCAACTTTCGAGATCATGTAGCCATATTTTTTTATTTATCTTGCTCTGTGCTGAGCCATTTTAAGAGTTACCTTCAGTGAAAATTATCAATGCACAAGTCTGTACCCACCATTTTTATAAAGGTACATAAAATAATAAGTTTGTAAAACTTACAGCAGCAATCCTATTTATTTAAAGAAAAAAAAATAATTCTAGATTCTTCTTCAATAACTTCTGTACTGTATATTTCCAGATTTACTCCATAGTGCTCTGTAGCGTTGGAATGGTATACATCGTTTTCCTAATAGTGGATATAACAAGATATAAAGCGATTGCAGTAAAAAATCATAGAATTAAAGCTCAACACGAAGAAATAGTTATGGAGTATTTTAGAAAACAAGAGGTGAGTGATTTTCTTTTGTTTTACTGAGATTAGAAATAATTTAGTTAGCGCTGCTTGAAGAATTCTTTTACATTTATTTCTAACTGAAAATAAGTGAGTATTTGGTACATTCAGTTTTTTTTTCCAGTTACCCTACACCCCCATACCACAATTAAAGAAAAAATTATTTTGAAAATCTTTATATAGTTATAACTTAGATACATAGACTTAGGTACTTTTGATGATATCCGTGCAAATCAGTACAAAAACATAATTTCTAAATATTCCTCGACCATTTCAGGAGCAAATGGGCTCCTTAACCCCCGGGGACCGCACCCCTGAATACCGCATGCCCGGCATGCCACCTCCGGTGCTCATCCCCACCAAGCATGAGTACTGCTTCAGTCAGGGCAGGCATTCTGGAAGCTTCTACCTTAAGATGGGTGCCGCTGGTAAGGATTAATTTTAGCTGTGGCATTCTACACAATTGTTCAGGTAAAATCGACACAGCCACCGGCAAAAGCGAATATAATTATATAGTAATTATTTATAGCTTTATAGTTCAACTAATGTTTCTGAATCGAATGTACCAACCCGAACAATTGTGTAGTGTGCTACACAACATGACATCACGAGGGAGTTATAGGCATAGAGCTGAATACAATTTATCCATATTCTGCCAGTTATTAGATAAGTCTCATGTAATAAAGGCAAACCTATTGCCAACAAGCGTAAATCTAGACTTTGGGTTGCCACCGAGAATTTCCTAATTTGAACATTTATTTTATTTGTGATGGGACAATAAATAGCTACAATATAAAATGTTTACAAATAACAATAATATTTAGGATCATAAGTAGTATTAACAATAGCAGCCCACTAAATTATCCGCATGTTAACAAAATTAAAATAACTTTTAACGCATTGCCAGACCAGCACCCCAATCACATAACACACAATACGTAGAAGGATTTTGAAAGAATTTCTTAATCCATTGCTACATGTGCTCATGGTCAACAACGTGAATATTGTTGAATTGTTAAAATAAAGGCATTGCCATAGTTTGTTACGCAATTTATCTAATTATTTGATCCACCTGGCGCACCCAGTAGTCAGCCTAGATACGAATCTTGCTGACTAGCTAAGTTCATTATCACCATGACTATTTTACCAAATGAGAAAAGAACCAAAGAGTAAAAGAACAAACCTACTGATTCCGATAATAGTGTCGGGTGACATTTATTAATAACAAGAGAGAAAAAAGGTTTCTTTTTAACAATTTTTAATGTCTTTTTTGCATTGCAATGCTTTTTTTTGTGAGTAACCTTCTCCGGCGCGCACCACTTACCAAAGTTTCATCTCAAAGGTGGAGCCATTTTTATGTTTTTGCGAGAGTAACGAAGGGGAAGTGATTTTTATATACATATAAGAAACAAGATAATGAATGTGGCTTAAAAGTTGTGTAATTCTAGTACATTTCTGTAGTGACCAGTTTCGAATATTTATTATTGACTGATAATAAGTAATTATGATCAGATAAAATGATAGCAATCATTAAAATCATGCTACTGTGACGTGTATTTTTTTCTCGAAATCTATTTAAAAACTCCTTTTTAATTATTTTAAATTCTATAAGGCCCTTTGTACACACACGTTTTTCTTGCCGTGATAACTATGGTTTATTCACCGTGTGTAGACACGGTCGCCAGTGTTGTATGGATCACTATGGAAGCTTCTTGGTGGACACGTTTTTTTTATGGCGCGGTTTATACGCCGTACCGTAAATAAACCATGCCGTGTACAAAGGGCCTAAAATTACAAGCTTTTGCCCGCGGCTTCGCCCGCATGGAGGTCGGAAATTATCCCACGGGAAAAACTTCCGGGATAAAAGAGAAAAAGTATCTTAAGCCAGTTCTACCTGTGCGGAAAATTTCGTCGAAATCCGTTCAGCTGTTAAGACATGAAAAGGTAGGCAAATAGTCAGACGCAGTTACTTTCACTTTATTTTATTTTTTATAAAACGTTGCCCCACACTAGGAATTTCTCCTGTATCGTGGGTGCGTTTACAAACATTTAAACTCACATACACAAACAGCCAGACCCGGAACAACTACTTGTAGATCATACAAATATTTGTTCCGTGCGGGAATCGAACCCGCGACATACGCGCAGCAGTCAATCGCTTAACCACTGCGCCAACCGTGTAGTCGATTTTTAATATTAGTACGGATGATATCATCTAATTATATTATACATATAAATGAAATATTTCCATTTAGTAGATAAACTTTGGTATCTACATATGTACTTTACATCAATCAGGCACCGCGCTGTCATAGGTATCTATTATTGTTTAAATTTCTCACTGTGACCCAAATATCCTTTGCACATTCCACGCCAGGATAAATGTAGCAACATGCATAACGCATAGATCATCAATAATTAGTAATTTGACATGACATACCTATAACATAATCAGCCTAAAATGTTCCCACTGATGGGACACAGCCAGGTGGGACTATGCCAGGCCCTAACTGTCCTACTATATGGGAAGGGAACTATGGGGATAGGGAGATAGGCTATAGGAACTAATCACAAAGGTCACTGATAACGTGATTCAGGCTTAAAGAAAAGGATTTTCCCCACGTTATTTTTTTTTCACTTATCTCAGTGATGTCCAAGATGATCGTAGAAAGTGCCAACTTAAGGAAAATTGTCACATTGATTGACTTGCCTTGAGCGAACTGTGCGTTCGTTCTCGAGAAGCGAGTCTTCTACTGTAAACCATCATCATGATCATCATTCCCTTGCCCTTATTCAAATTGATATAGGGTCAAGGCAACATGTCTCATTCTTCCATACTTCTCTATTAGTCGTCATTTCGGTAGTCACCCCTTAGTTCTAGCCATATCATCTTTCACATTGTCCATCCACCGTTTCTTTGGTTTAAACCACCAATACTCGCAATATTACAGTTTTTGAGACCCATTATTTTTTATTTTTTCCTACAGGTTTTGCTCTCGGACATTTAGTCCACTCGATCCTCCTATTAGCAGTACAAATAGGACAGCTGACCGACGAAAACCTCGATAACGATGAATGTGTGAACATGCTCCAAGTGGTCCTCGATGTCATGTTCCCGCTCTACTGTTTCCTGCAGCTGTACTTTATCTTCAAATACTCTAACGTCATCATCTTGAGAGCACAGGTAAATCATCACAGAATACCATTCATCTACTATATCCCATAGGCACAAAATGATACGAAAAATGTGACACCAACTTACACCATCAGGAAACGAATTTAAATAATATAACAGACATACATATTATCCCTACATGAACCTACATTGTACCTACGCATGCTGCACATAATATATTTGCCCATGTAACGTGAATTGGCGAGAAAAAGCAACAAATCGAGAAAAGTGGAGGGAATGGGGTGGGCTTTGCCCAGGAGTGGGACAGTAGACAGAATTCAGATTTGAATCAATGTTTATAACAAGTTTGGAGTTACAAAAAACTTATATTTTATTTTGGCAAGTTTAAAATCAATAAAAATGTACAGTGTTTAAGCGAATCGAACGCCAAATTACTTATCGTGAGGTCCAGATACGTGGAACTGAGTAAAGAGTCCAAGCATACGTTTTCCACTTGTCGAAATGGAGAGAATTTTTATTGAATTCTACTCTAGGCTAACAAAGCACAGCCCCGCTCTGTCACAGCGTGTCATTGACTGGCGCGTCATAGAGGAGGTGGAGACATACTCCGATCATCGGTATATCCGGTTTGATGTCTCCACCCAGACCTCTAGCGCGCTGGTCCAACAGGCTCCGAGTGGTCCGCGGTGGGCGCTGAAGCAGCTGGACCGGGAGCTTCTCCTGGAAGCCTTGATCGTGCAGGCCTGGGTGTTTTCACCGGACAGGCCTGCTGACATTGACGATGAGGTGGAGTGGTTCCGGGAGGCCATGTCCGATATTTGTGACGTGGCAATGCCCCGAGTCCGGCCAGGATGCGCCCGACGTCAGGTGTACTGGTGGTCGCAGGAGGTTGGGGCGCTACGCAAGGCGTGCGTCGACGCGCGACACCGGTACACCAGGCACCGCAGGCTCCGCATCCGCCCTCCGGATGCGGAAGCCACAGAGCAGCCACAGAGCAGCCACAGACCAGCGACAGACACGCTGGTCCTGGCGCAGGGGAGGTCGCATCAGGCGGCGGCCGACGCGATGACACGCGGGGTTGCGATAGTCGTGGAAAGGATCCGGCAGTTGGGTCTCAAGGTGGCATTGCACAAGTCCGAGGCCATGTCTTTTCATGGGCCCCGGTACGGGCCACCTTCGGGATCCCAACTGATGGTAGGAGGGGTTCACATCGGCGTCGAGAAGACGATGAGATACCTGGGTCTCGTCCTCGACAGCCGGTGGAACTTCGTCGAGCATTTCCGACGTTTGGCCCCCAAACTGGAACGGACCGGGGCCGCCTTAAAGCGGCTCCTGCCCAACCTGAGGGGGCCAAACGCCTCCTGCCGGAGGCTTTACGCGGGGGTCGTGCGGTCCATGGCCCTTTATGGGGCCCCGGTGTGGGCGCGTTCACTGCGGCTTCGAGCCGCACACTATCTGAACGCGCCCCAAAAGGTGGTAGCCGTAAGGCTTATCCGGGGGTACCGCACGATCTCGGGCGAGGCAGCAGGCCTCCTTGCTGGACTGCCGCCATGGGATCTGGAGGCGATAGTCCTCGCGCGCCTGTATGACTGGCGCGTGGAGGCACTACGTTGGGGGGAAACTCCGCACCAGCGGCAAATCGCGGCGGAGCGGACGGACCTCCGGCGCGATCTCATGGCGGAATGGAAGGCGCGACTATCGCAACCCAGCGCAGGGCACGCCACGATAGCGGCGGTAAGACCCCTCTTTGAGGAGTGGCTAGAGAGGCGTCACGGCGCTCTCACCTACCGCCTGACGCAGGTCCTCTCCGGACACGGATGTTTCGGGAGGTTCCTGCACATAATCAGGCGGGAGGAGACGCCCGGGTGTCACCACTGCGAGGATCGCCCAGAGGACACGGTGGAGCATACGGTGGAGGTCTGCCCCGCTTGGGCAGAGCACCGCCGTGTCTCGCGTCCGGCCCTGGTGCAAGCCATGGTCCGGGGCGAGAGGGAGTGGGAGGCGGTCACCTCCTTCTGCGAAGCAGTCATGCTAGCGAAGGAGGTGGCGGGATGGGCGAGGGAGAGATCCTCACGCCTCAGCCGCCGAGGGAGACGTTCCGGGCGTCGGGAGCCGCGTGACGACTCCCGGCCACCGTAGGCGCGGGCCTGCGGGCGGAGAGCAATGGGTAGCTCTCCGTCCGATCAGGACTAGGCCCGTGCCGGACGGCGCGTAAGTGTTCCACGTGCGCCTCAAAGAGATGTCAGCGTAGTTGACGGGGCCCGACAGGGCCGAAGCCTGCCGGGGTAGCGGGATCGTCCGAAAGGGTTACCGCTGCCCTGGTACATAAAGGGCTAAGGAAGGAACACGGGTGGGTTTTAGTCAGTAAGAGTCTGACACTCCCTTCTGCTCCACCCAGAGCGGGAGGGGTCATTTGATGATTTTCCCATCCTCAAAAAAAAAAAAAAAAAAGGCTAACAAAGCAGAAACAAAAGATACTTACCAAAGTTAACTAAACTAATGCAATTATTTGAACATTATGTGTGAAAAAATTCTACAAATAATGCGAACGATTTCAGGGTTTAGCTCACTTCGCGTTCATGCATCTAATCGGCAGTAGTCTGTGCTTCTGGATATCTGCGATCGTTCGTGAGACCATCTTGGGATTAACTCTGTACGCCACTTCTAAGCATGCGTCCGGCGAATACTCGAATTATGGTGGAAACGTCACTATTGCTGAATATGGTAAGATGTTTATTTAGTATACAAATCATTTTTAACACTAGAAAAATACTTTTGCTATGACTACATAATTATATTTTAATTGTAATAATCAGTTTTCTCCAACCCTATAAACTTCTAACTCTTCTTCTTCTTCAGTAATTATAATAATTTTTTAAATATTTTTTTCAGAAAAATCCCTGGACGATAGATTCATCGACGTAAGCAATCTGTACAATCCCGAATGCAACAGTTCCGCGGCCATTAATTCGATATATGAGAATTTCTCGCCGTACCTCTATCCATTCAACGTGGAATTTAATATTCTTATTGGTACGTATCACAAATTCCCTATGATTGGTAAATTGGAAATGAAAGAGGCAATACAGCAAATTGAAAAAAAAAAAAATGCGTGGAAAAGTTCCTGAAATTCAGCCGTTGGTTTGATTTGCTTTTTGTTACTGGCTTCTGACGCTGATTCACTCACAATATTTTTCGTAAATTGAGACATTTGTGTTTTCAGTTGCTATTTACTACATTATCTGGAACAACATCGGCAACTGCGACAACGAGGACACCAACGGTTCTGATGTCAACTCCAACAGCGATGACAGCTACCATATGTGCAGGTAGTGTAATATTGTATTATTGGATAAAATATACATGAAATTAAACTGTTCTTTCTATCTCTTCTGCTAAAGTCTAAAAATGATTATTTTTAATCTCTACAACAATTCGACCTATTGGTGGTTCCAACGGAGAATGTAGAATCTAACACAGAGTATTCAAACAACTTGTACAGCCCTTTACTATTGCAATTCTACGATGTTGTGCATTTACTAATTATGTCGGCTTTGCGCACAGTATTACTATAGATCATATTTTATACAGGCTCCCAACAGCAAACGAAGATAATGACTTCACAAGCAACATCGTGATCTACGCTGACTGTCACGCCTCTAACCGCGGCCTGTTCTTGGGTCTGATCATCGTGGTCAGCATCACCGGCATGCTTATCATCGGTTTCGTATTTAGCAGCGTCGGAGAGTAAGTTAATAATATTTGATTGCCAAACATTTATGAAATCAAACCCTTTTACGATTTTTTGGTAGGTAGATTTCACATAATTTCCTATTGTAACTACAAAACTATATAGTACATCTGAAACCTCAAAATCTTTAATTTATTTATTTATTCCAGTGACTTCATGGAGCTTGGCTATCTTCTCAACTCATGCACGAGGCTAGGTCTGCACGTAGTGCTGCTGTTCGCCGTCGTCATCGCCTTCAACCAATTGCGTCAGCTGGACATCAATGAACACCCGATCTCACTCCTCGATGACGTGCTGCTTTTTATTTGCCTGCCCGCCTTCTTCATGGAGACAGTCTTCTCTTTGGTTGCTACTATCAGTTTTTCAAATATTATCAAGAGCGTCGATTTTTTTGTTATGGTGAGTATGATTTGGAAAATGTAACTGATAACTGTCTTGAAACTAGTCGCTAAAGTGCTACTCTTTCATATATTTTCCTTTATTTTTGTTTCTTACAGATTTCCTCCATTTTCAATAAAATATATCCATATTATTTCCCAGGTCATACAAGTCCTAATTCAAACACCCTTGATCATGGACGGCCTCCGCCGCTGCAGCAACACCAAGAAGCTTCGTAGGAAGAAGCCAGGTCGCGAGGTCCTGATGTTCCTCCTCATCACCAACGTCGCCATGTGGATCTTCAACACCTTCTCCTACAAGTCTCCCGACAGCCTTGACGAGAGATACGAGTTCTACGGCAAAGTCATCTGGACTATATTAGGCCATATTAGTTTGCCACTCATCATGTTCTATAGATTCCACTCCAGTGTATGCTTTGCTGACATTTGGAATTCTGCGTACAAGCCAGGTTCAGAACATTGATTACCTAGATGAATTTAACTTAACTTTAAATTAAATTAAGTCTATCAAATAAGTAGTTATCGAATTAGATTGAAAGTGAAAGTAAAAAAAAAATTTAAAAAATGTTAGGTTTGTTTTGAATGAAAGTTGGTTTTTAATATTGTTAATTATTCTTTGTACAAATTAAATTTTGAGAAATAGAATATCAAAGTATGTAGTATAAGAAGTCGAAGTTGCATATTATAGATCATAAGTAGATAGTGTAGCAGCGATATTGCAACAGAATAAAAATAATAAATTGCATCACGTACAAAATTTTGTAAATAGCCATGGTATTTATAATAAGATAATAATATTGTTAGTAGGTTTTTTTTACAAATAAAACAATGTTTAATTAAGGTAAATTAAGTTGTCAATAGCTATTCTTATCTAGTTTTAAGATGTTTACGTGAAATTTTACAATTACAAAGTTCATGAGATTAGTGTAAATTTTTAATAATCCCTTCCATATACCTAGTCCTGCCATAAATATTGTCACGAAGAAAAAAAAAATTTTTTTTATTGCAAATAATTTTTATTACTTTGACAGTGTGTTAGTTTAATACATAAATATAAAACAAATTAAAATATAAAAAACTTATTCGAAGTGGTCTTCATTGGCTGCAATACAGTCCTTTAAACGTTGAGGCCAGTTATCATTAGAAGCACGCACTCTTTCCATGGGAAAATTCTTCACTGCCAATCGTATGGATTGTTTTAGGGACTCCAAATTATCACGGCGTTTAGAACAAGCCGTAGTCTCTAAAACTGACAATAAATCATAATCCAGCTGATTAAGATCGGGACTAGACGACGGCCAGTCTTTAGCTCTGATGAAGTCCGAAACGTTCACTTCCAACCAAGACTGCGTGGACCGAGCTTTATGACCCGGCGCCAAGTCTTGTTGGAAGGACAATACTTGGTTATTGAACATGGTGTTGTTAAGGGTCTTAACTACCTTCTCAAGAATGGTATCTTGATACACTTGTGCCGATGTTTTGATACCTTTTTCACAAAAATATGGCTCAGTCACTCCTTCATAGCTAACACCCGACCAAACCATCACTGAAGTCGGATAATGCCCACGTTGCACTCTGTCGACTAATTGGGAAGCTTCCTTAGAGCTTTGAGCATAAATACGGTCATTATGTTTGTTAAAATGTTGCTCAAATGTAAAGATTTTCTCATCTGTAAACAAAATTTTTCTGTGACCTCCCTTTGCGTACCGCTTCAGTAGTTGTTTCGATTTTACCACCCTATTCTTTTTTAAATAAAATTATCAGTTAAAAAATGACCAGTGCGTCTCTTATAGGCTGCAAGTCCTAAGTCATCTTTTAAAATACGCGACATGGTTCTGGGTGCTATCTTCATCTCCCGAGATAAAATCTTTTGCTTTCGGACAGGATTTCTTCGAATTCTTTCCCTTACTGCTTTGACCACCTTTTTCGTACGAACACTACGTGGACGGCCAGATCTTTTTCTGTCACAAACAGAGGAGGTCTCATTGTACCTATTAATAGCCCGGTACACAAACATTTGACTAATACCAAACGTATGGAGAGTTTTAAAAATTGCATTTGGCTCCATACTAACTTTGTGTAATGCAATCACAGCGATTCGGTTCTCTTTATCACCCCACTCCATTTTAATATCGCAAAATATTGTGCAATGTATTGGCGCCAAAATTAGAAAACTCAATGAACAATCGTATAAAAATGACAGATTCCAAATTCAAATGTAATATCTTTCTTATTTTTAATTGTAACAGTATTTAGGGCCAGACTGTGTATAATAACAAATCACAGAGGACGTAAATACCGATACATTTACAGGTCTGACTAAGAATAGGCCACCCACATTGCATTCGTGGGTGTCATAAAAGGGGCTGATGGATAATGTCAAGTTGACATCGTCACACAAATTGCGACAGTACTCGCGTCTGCTCCAAAAATATCTGTCAAGCTTCGTTAATAATCCTTAAGTGGGAAACGCCAGGGTCGCCCGCGTATCATATTATATTCTACATACAACCTAACACTGACCTGCAAATATGAAAAAACGTAAGAAAATATGAAAAAAAAAAAAAACGCACGACCACATTGACTCCTACCATAAGGACTGTCCGGCACTCGCAAAAGACAGAATTGTGTGGAAAAGAGAGAGGGAGGCCTTTGCCCCGCAGTGGGACAATACAGGCTAGTTAGATTAGATTAGTAAGAAAATTTGAATTTCGGCTATGCTAGCGCATCCCTCTTAAAAAATAATGCATGTGAAAACCGCATCATAATCCGTCAAGTACTTAAGAAATAGACGAAAAACCAAGCAAAGACAAAGACAAACGATTGTTGTAAACTATACTGAGAGAGAGAGATGTCAATACTTTCTGCAGTATCTAAACGGTTTTCGCTTCGAACAATAGTACTAATTTAGGAATAGGAACAAAAACACATCGCTCAAGTGGCCGCGATTGCATATAACTTGATTATAAGCCTTAACGTTCAAACGTAAAGTTTATTATCGTTTGCAATATATTTACTACTTTGTTTAAAAAATTAAACGTATTTTTAAAATAAGGATACAAATATTTATGGAAAAATAAAACATAATTTCTAAGGGTTTTCGGGTTATTTTTATTTTTTAATTCACTGGAAATATTCGGGATAGTGTTGTAAAGTGATACGTGATTCTAGCTTTCCTTTTTCGGGATTGGCGAATATTTCCACTACTTTCCAGGCCAATTATACGTTGCGACGTAATAGTAACGTTATCAAACAACCTCCTGCAGGTGAACGCGGTTACTAGCAACCATAAAGCACGTATCAATACACCGTCTTAGCTGACCAACTGAGAGAGCCCGTTAATTATGTTGCGGCCCCTAACGCAATTACCGAATATTAGGTTAAGTACTCTGACAGACAGGCACAGCGCACTTAGCCGACGGCCGAGATACAAACTAGTTACTGCAACCACGCTTACGTACATGCGAACACTGCATGCATACATAAACATGCACTGCATATATAAACTTCCCATATAGAGAAAGTAAGCAAAATCAAGTCCTACCTGGCTGAAAAAATGGCACATCAAGTTTAAGAAAAAGTTGTGCAGCTGCATGTATAGCTCCAGTGATCTAAAGCTTGATGATGTTTACCATAGAAATATTTTTTTTAAAACAGATAGTCATTGTATTAACGTCTCTAAAGCATGTATCAATTTGTGGTCATATTTAAAGATGACCAACATCGTAATCGCGAAAAAATAATCAGCTACTCGATACAAATTTATGGCTCAGCTGATTATTTGTTTTATCAAATAGAGGTAAGGCATTAGATAACAAATAATTCAGCTGGGCCTTAATTGGGCAATCTAATAGTTGTCAAGCAGATTTTACTTCTATTACCTACCATCAGGGTCAACTAGGTAATTGATGAAAAACGTCAAATCAAAATGGTGTAATATCAGTGTGTGAGCTCGTTAGCCTTTTTGAGTCCAAATGTTTTTTTTTTTTTAATCTGTTTTCTTAAATAAATCTAGGTACTAGTGAAGCACTATTTCATTTTGTATATAGCAGCTCACAACGTAATAACTAAAACTTTATTTAATAAAAGCAGTGGTGGCCCACTGGTAACAGCTGCAACTTACGAGCTATAGGTCGTAGGTTCGAACCCAGACAGGCGCTTTACTTTCTGTAAATTACTTCATCATCACTACTCTCAAAACGGTGAAGGAAAACATCATGAGGAAACCGGCATGTTCTAGAACCAAAAATTCGAAGACATGTGACATCTACGAACCCGCAGTGGGCCCACGTGGTGGATTACGGCCCACTCCCTCTCACCGAGAGGAGGCCTGTGTCCCAGCAGTGGGAACTTTAGGCTGATTATGTATTTAATCGATATCTTCTGTAGTTGCGATGTCATATCAAGAAAAACTGACTTTATGTATATTTGCTTCAGTGCTATATTGTGTAAAATAAATAACCACCTGATATTACAATTAATAAATTCAGAGTCTGCGCCACCTTCCCGTTCATTTATGTGAGCATTGATTAAATGCCATCTCACACAAACACGCTGACCGATATTCATATTCATTCGTTGAATTAAAATAAGGCGAATTCATTTATAAAAGGAGTAAACATCCCACGTCCACTTCAAATGCGATAACATGTTTAGCTCACATAGAAATAAGGTATAATTTTGTTTAGGCGTCTAGTTGTTTCCATGCTGGATCGGCACTGGAAAATATTCGTGAGTAAATCAGTAGGGCAGCGCGACGCACGGAACTGCGCTCGGCTGACCAATGCCACTGTTGTCTAATTGTTTCCGATCTCTTCTGAATAACCACCGCGTTGTATTGACAAAATTTGAACACGTGACTGACGGACGATAAAGGTATTCAATGCTCCAATGATCATTCACTTTATACCAGATTTTGTTCTACCAATATTTCGATTGAAGCCTGCCAGAATATAAAGGTTTATTTTAACTGCAATTCTGAATACAGATATTAAAGATATTTTAATGCAGCTGCTCAGGTGGCCGCCTGCTATAGCATGTCACTATTAAAATTAATATTCCTTTGTTTTTCAGAACACTTGAACCGCATGCATTAATTTCATCATAAAAGCTTTTCCCGTGCGTACCCACTAATTGGTTTATATCATGGACCTTGTAATAAACAACAGATAAAACGAATTTCCATTGAAGACTAATGAAACAAACCACAATTAAGTTCCGTCAATTGGCGGAACCTAAGTGCTTAAATAAAATATGGTCTTTATTAATTGAATATGTAAAAGCTTTTGATCGCGTTTATTACCCGAAAGAGCCTCATATATTGTGGAGTGTGTATTATTCGTGTATGCATGAAATGGTTTTTATGGATAGCTAGAGTTCATTTATTAGATGACAATAGGATATTATGGTGCGCGGCGGTGGTCGGTCACGCTCGAGGTCGCGTAGCGGCGCCGACGCACACCGGAAGGGTGCGACACTCCGCAACGGAAGCCTCCCCACCACCCGTGACCTGCGTGTGCACACGCGCTTTGTTGTCCAACAGTGACACACGCGATCTCCTCTCAAACTGTGGAAACTAGAAATTAAAATAAACCTCAGTGATGCAACAAAACTTGAAGCATAAGGATCTATAATTTCACCAAATTACATCAAGTAATTCATTTACGAGTTTATACTGAAACACAAAGAACGAGAAACCAATGACTTCCCATAAATGCCAAAACCCCTGTGTTCCCAATCTGCGGTAGAACAAACAGCAACACATCTCGACGTCGCTCTTGTCCACTACATCAATTGTATTAGAAGTGTAACAGTGGAGAGACCTTCATACAACTACGCGCGCGTCTCGACGTCGAGAGCCAATCCGGAATCTTCTCCACATGTCGACCGACAGGTAAGATTAAAGTTCTATCCTAACACTTCGATTTTTCCTAAATATATTGAATTGGAACGAGTTAATCAGCAGCAAAAATATTAAAGGCACTCTTTACAATTTATAATAGGTAACTTCAAACACAACATTAACCTACAAGTAACAAAGAGTACATATTCGGCTAAAAAAAAAAGTTTTTGTCATTTTAATGTCATTTTCCTAAACTACAAGACTGAAAGGAAACGTGGAATAAAAAAGATTTCATGTAACTTACAAAGTTACCTTAATAAATATAATGTACCAATTTTTGTGACATTTCTCAACAGATTCAATATATTACAGCCATATTTCACTAAAAGCAAAGTGCTGACCGACGGTAAAATCAAATATATAATAAGTATCACATTGGATTATTTTCATCACGTAACTGAATTTTCTTTTACTGGAAACTGTGTCAATAAAGACGACATTTCGCTGGAAGGAGTAGTGTAATAAATATGTACAGACGCCAGTACATAAAGCTACTCGAAACTGTCAAATTTTTCCAAGCAACCTTGCACCTAATGCTTTAGCGATAAAGTTGAAAATCTATTAAAGAAATTTGACAGATTGTAGTAGCTTGATGTGCTGGCGACTGTACAATTAGGCTCATTTTCTGGTCCATAATATGATCACATACTGAGGTAACGACCTGATTACACTGTCTTTGCAAGTCATTGTGGTATGCATAATTGCTTGTAAACATACCGGAAGTAATGTTTAAAAGGTGGAGCGTAGCTTTCAAGACGTGTGAGTAAACCCTTTCCTGCGCCCGTCGCCGACATTTTGTGCCCAGAGACAAACGACGAGTAAACCCTTTCCTGCGCCCGTCGCCGACATTTTGTGCCCAGAGACAAACGACGAGTGATCAACCTACACTTTGTGCCCAGAGACAAACGACGAGTGATCAACCTACACGTGCTTGCAGACGACTTATTTGGGGTGCAAAATTGAATCACTTTGGGGAACAAGTATTTTGGAAAATGCTTTTAGTGATGTACAGTGACACGTCTTTCAATACAGTGAACTGTATTCCGCACACAATTTAATTCTCGTTTCAGAAACGAAAATGGTTTATAAACGTGGCATCAGTATTTAATATCTATTACTAAAGAAAAACTAGCTTCTGCCCGCGGCTTCTTCCACGTGAAGCAACTTTTTTTTTTTTTTTTATCGTAAGAACCTTCTACAAAGTATTAGAAAACTTTAAAAAAAATATGGATGAAATCGGTAAAGTCGTTCTCAAGTTATGGCGTGACCAAGGGAAATAGGGATTGATATATATATATATATACATAAAATATTAAAAATGATAAAGTTTCACTAAGAACTTGTAGAGCCATAGTTAATCCTTAATTTTTTACTATTCTCGGGATATAGTCGACGCCTGATCAAAGACGCGTCGCCACTCACCCGGAAAATTGCCCGCGCCCAATGAATATGATTATACTCTTCAATAGATACACCTAGTTTATTCTAGTTAGGGCAATATTGTGCAACTGCTTCAACTGTTTATAATTATAGACACTATTGTTGATGACCTTACAAAACAAGGACGCAAAAATACTGAATAAAAAACCACGTAGAACTACGCAGTTAAAATCAAATAAATTGCATTCAGTACATAAAACCAGCATTGTGAAAACAACAATAGCTTTTATATCATTCAATTTAGCTCTAAACGTGTGCCAGCGTCAATATTTCATGGCAAAGCTGTGCCTACAGTTGGAAAATATTGTATAACACAAAATGAAAGATAAAAGCGTCCCGTTAATTTGGTATTTAATCGGCAAAGGCACACGTGACGGTGTCGTACGGGAGCCGAGGTGTGGGCATGTGGGCTTAATCCCGTGTTGTAACTGTGCAGGCGACGTCACGCTTCGCCGGCCATATTTAGAGATATGTGACGATCCAGCGGCTGCCCACTGAACCGCGAGAGGATGTGAGTTATTAAGTGGTACACTTTCAGGTGATCTGTCGAGTGAGAGAATCGTGTCCCCGCTCCGCTCGCCCCACGCGACCTGCATCTACTAAATGTTTTGTGTTATGTTAAGTTACAATTTATTATGTAGTTTTGCATTTAACTGTTCGTCGTTGTATTGGTTACTAGCTATAATGTTTTCGAAATCAGTGTTACTTTTCAAAGTGTCTTTGACGGTAATTTGAAACTGCCAGACTTAATTAACTTCCTCAATTACCTCTACTGTCACCTCTATCACAGTAATTCTCGAGGCTAATTAAAAACAACACTCAATAACAAATTATTGACAACCAGCGTTCTAATTAGACCCTCTCAAAACGTTCAAGCATCGTCCAAGCACAAATAATGCCGCATTACTAAATTGAAACGCCGCATCCACTGATTTGAAACAAATAGAGTGCACGTAAACATGATTCGTGTGTCGGCCTCGCTCGGCTCATCCATTTGTAACGAGCCTGTGATGTTATTCATTCCATATCAAACGTTTAGAGAGCATTACACTGATTCCGACTGTTTGGATTTACCTACTGATGGTCAAGCTTAGCCGTATTATTAGTTATGTAATTGTCGATTGATTAAATCAACGGCAGTGGAGTCTTTTTGTGTTGTGATGCTTTGAAAAATTGGATTAGGTATTGAGAGCACGAATGGCCATATACTCGTAAGCATAGGTTACATTTCGACACCCCCTATGTATAACTCGACAGTGTTTTTATTTACTTGTAACGACGTCAATCTCATCAATAATAAATAATTCATGTCTGTCTATCAGATTTTCACGACGTAGTTTTAGGGCTCTTCTGTAAAATATCGATCTAGCACATAGAATAATATATAACGTACAACGTATCGAGGTATTTCATAATAGCATTGTGGGAGCTATTGTGTAACTAAATACAACATTCTTAACCCTAAACTTCTCTGGGGTAGATAATGTGTAACACAAACGAAAAGGAAATCGAATTTTACTAAAAATGTCCTCTTGCAAAAGTCACCCTCGGTCACTCCGATTTTCTGCTTCCTGTGGTAATGCTTGTAAAAATCGGACGAGCACATAATCGTTTATACTTCCTATATTTTGCTTTAGTTACGTATGTAACACAATTTTAACAACAAAATATCATATTAAAATTGTGGTCGCTTAATTTTGTAGGTCGTCAAAGCCCTCAAACTACTCGTAACTTAACTAACCGGCCAATTTAAAAGGTTCATCGAGAACCAAATTGCATTTGATCTTGGCATTCTAAACAGCGAGGAAGGTAATTAGGCAGCACATGACGCACAAAGCTAATGTGGTAGTGGTCCTGGTGCAGCCGGAACTGGTCGCCATTGGCTCGGTAAATCAATATCCGGTGGGCACGCCTATCACCGGCCTTTGCCGCCATTTCAATAAAATCACTAACTACTTTCTCGAGTTTGATGCAGTAGAGTTAGGGTTGCTCGGTGCCTTTAATTTTATTGCTGATGGACTAAAGTTTGTGGGACGACCTGTAAACATTTCTAATACTCGGTGACGAAATAGTATCCATATTGTGTGACTTTTATAGGTATGTTATTGAGTGTAAAACAGGAGAAACATCTGTGAAAGTGATGTAAAATTCGGTATGTTGGTGGCATTTTAATATCATTATTATAGCAGACTAAAACTAACAAACAAACTTTAGCAGATAGATGGGACAGTCCCGTACTGGGACACTAGATCCTGCATGCCACTGTTGAGTAGTAATGAACAGTTTGTATTGTTTCTCTGGTAGATACTTGTAAGTACTTACACTAGTTTCTAAGTCGTGTCTATACTAACCATATAGACTTGATGGGACGGAAATAAAATATTTTTATTTATTTATTATTACCATATCATCGGATTAAAAAAATATATTACAGCAAGTCACTCTTAATTTTCTCCAGGTTCAAAGATAATGTGGCTGTTTACACATTTATGAAGGTAAAAATATCGCGCACCCTTGTTCGTCATAAATATTAAAATGTCAATGCTATAATTAAACCACCCACCTTCGCATCTTCGTAAACATCGTGTTAAATATATAAAATAATGTTGTGCTAAGTTGCATTTTAATATCACGGTTATTATCCTCATTAGTAAACCCCCTTTTTAATCCAAATAAAACATTAAAAAATATGCGTTATCATTTTACTTCATACAGCCAGGATTATATTAACATTATTATACTTAATCAAAAACATCCTGAAGAGAGATCAACTACCCGTGTTTCATTAAAAGTTTGTTATTGAACCGAAGTTTCATTGCTTCATAGAGTTTGAAACATGTCGGGTGGAATTTTCTTGCAATGTTCAATTCGTAATAGGAGTAAGCTTCTACTTGCTAAGTCGGGTTCATACGGAGTAAGTGATGTAAGAATAACAATCAATGCATGTTGTGCTCAGTTGCTTTCGACATTTGAAGTATCGATAACTTTTCATTTTATAGCATTGGGTATGTTATTTAATCACGTTGTCGACGAAAATTTTAAGTCCGTCTTTATAACTGTCCATGGTTTAACTCAGAGACCCCTGGTTCTCAAAATCTATAATTGGGCATGGTTATACCTATGTATAACCTATGTTTAATTACTATTAATTAAACCTAAAAAGATATGAAACAACAATTATCAGAATGTTTTTTTTAGGTACCTACTTCCCTTACAGGTAAAGCGGGGATGATATGTTTTAGTCGTCCGTTCTATTGTGGTATCGTTGGATATTTCTTTCAAAAATATTGGGAGTATGTCATCAACATTTCTCGATTCTAGACCAAATAAAACTGGTTGCTTGTTTAATTACATAATTTATTATTTTAATGCCATTAATTCTACATTGTGTGAGTACCTTATCTCGCACACTGATATTTAGGAAAAAGGTTAAAATGTTAGGAGAAATCATCTACGGTTGCAATATTTGTAACAAAATAATTTATCTGTCATTGCTTAATTTTCAGTACTTTGTACTTATTGTAGTATAGTAATTTTATTTTAGGTACATCGTCTTCACATATAATTATAATTAATGTATACAAAATATTGTAAAACATTTTAAAAGAGTAACTATGGGCGTTCTTGTCCATTCTTCTCCACACGAAACTACCGTTTGGAAACGGCATCAATCCTAGAATCAATCCTATTTTCTTGTAAAATTTACGTTCGAAAGTCCCTTTACTATGTTTACTATGTTTAATGACTTAATTAAAAATAAATTATCTGACTTTGACTTTTGGCTTGGCCAGCTTTTTTTAAACTATTTTCGGTGGATACATTTTTGGCTTTACTAAAACTCAAGTGATAGTGACGGATCCACCTATAATATCTCGCCTATAATATTTGAACATAATGTAGGTATACACGGTCAAATTAAATTAGCTAGCGAAAGTCAGCAGACGTGATGGGTTAGATATGGTTCTGATATCTAAACATGATAAAATAAAAAATAAAATGATTCGGTGTCTACCGCTGGTAGTGTTGTTACATAAAGTATGAGTTTTTCAGAAAAAACAGTTTTTTGTGTTTAGATATCGATACCAATCACGTCTGTGAAGTATACAGAAACAAAAACAGATTTTTGAATTGATATTTCATGCAAATATACTACATACGATTGTTGAACTCAAAATAAATTATCATCAAATCATTTTTTAACCGACTTCAAAAAAGGAGTAGGTTTTCAATTCGACCGTATTTTTTTAAAATGTTTGTTACCTCAGAACTCCGATAATTATAAGCTGATTTGCAAAATTCTTTTTTTTATTTGTAAGGATATACTTTCAGATTGTTCCCATAGAAATTTCATTAAAAACGGTTCAGTAGTTTGGTTATTAAACCAAAATTACTGGTAAAAATTACAACTTAAAAGTGAAGTGGCAAACAACGTAAATGTGAACCCAACGACACCGACTTCCAAAATTTTTTCATTTTGTGGTTTCGTTTTTGGAAGTCGGTTGTTTTTTTTTTTTTTACAAAACAGTTTTTTTTTGTTTTATGATGTTAAGTTATCGATTCCCATCACGTGTACTGAGTTTCGCTAGCTAATTTAATTTAATCGACGCGCAAACTGTAACCATGGATTCAGCACATGAGTTTAGACCCCATAGCGTTGAAATTTTTCGTCGGTTATTAAAAAAAAATATTGCTGTTCCATGCATTTTGACCCCGTAGGTATTGCACTTTTCTATGAAACAGAAGATTTTTTTTTTATAACCGACGAAAAATTTCGACGCTATGGGATCTAGTATCATGTGCTGAATTTATGGTTACAGTTTGCGCGTCGATGTCCCTGCCACCCTGTATACCTGCATGTGAATATAATGGAAATAGACTCATACAATCTGGAACAAACCTATATCGATTTCTATTGTTTTCCGACATCGTAGGCGTATGAACTAGTTTTTCATGTCAACATTGTAGCAGATTGTCATGTGCTTTCCATCTTACGAGTAGCGACTGAATAGTTTTTGACAAGAGAGCCTAGTAGGGTAGGTAGGGTAGGCAGTTGTCTAGGCTGACCTAGCCTACTAAAGTGACATGTATCAGCCATAACGACATTTTACCGATCATTCAAAAGTAAACTAAGCTACCGAAAAGCTTATGTCAATCATGTTGAAAGGCGTTGTAGAAATATAAAACGCTTTGAAAGCCATTGCCACTTTTCTATACCCTCATGTATTATGACGTTTTAATTCCATCATGATTCTAGTGCGAGGGAGAGACGGAGCTATGCAAGACCGATAGCATCATCCTTCTCGGATTGGAATCATGATGGTATGAATCTATGCTATAGCCGTTATATTATCGCTATTAGCGATAAGGCCGCTCATTGTATGTTTTGTAGTGATAATTGTATTTTTTAATGTATATTTTCCGTTGTACAGTAAAGTACTTTTTTTTTTTTTTTTGTTAGCCTATTCTGTCCCACTACTGGGCAAAGGTCTCCCCCAAATCCTAACAAGAACTCTTCTCCCGCGCCACCTCAAAAGTAAAGTAAGGTACTTATAAATATATTTATACTAATAATATTTAAAAAGGGTAAAATGCTACCACGCAAGCGATGTCGCTGGCAGCAGCTAGTACGTCATAATACGGCCGCAGGATGATACATAAACTTACATACCTGCTTAATAAAATCTATCATAAACAAACCCAAAATAATACCAACGTTTAAAACTCAACCAAGAATTTAAATACTCCATTCAATAAATATCACTTAACACGAAAGCGCCGTAACCCGCATTTAATTCATCCCTTAAATAAAAACGTAGGTAGAAGAGGCGCAAGAGCATACGTCGGTGTAATGAAGATTTGAAGATAATCGAAAGAGCGGGCGCACGGCAGACGATTTATTTGCAGCGCGACCGTCCGGATAATAATGCCTTTAACAACGCTTCTGGGCGCACCGAGCCGCGTTCTGACGTGCCTGCAACGTGGGACTTGCCTGCAACGTTTGTACGTGAAAATAGGGGCTTATGTAAGTTTTAAGTGTCTTAACTTTTATGTTTTTGTGGATTTATAAATTTAACTTTGAACTAAACTAATTTAAATTGTTTTGCGAGATAAAAAAAAAAAAATTTTTTTTTTTGTATTTGTAATTGAAATTTATTTATGATTTTTTTTATGGTCGGGTTTTTGTCCATTTGTAAAACTATTCGCTAAAACGAGCCTGCAAAATGTGTGATTACACTAATTAAATAAATGATGCTAATGAAGTGATGTCATTGTCGATCTTTAAAATAGTACTCATTCACAAATTAGAATGATTTTTATATAAGGCATTTTAAAAGCCTGTCTGTTATAAAAAAAACGTAATGTAATCTCAAAAGCTTCGCATTCATAACAGGTACATATGCTACCTCCGGCTCTAATGCTACTATGACAATGTGTTAGTTTTGTGAGATAGTACTTAGGCATTTTCGATGGACATTTGTTCAGATGTTCTTAGAAAACTCTGCCATAAAAGTCTAAGCTCCAGAGTATTTATCTTAGTAGGTATAGTTTAGAAGGAAAAATTGCGCTGGCACATTTCGGATAACATAAATGAAACTGTGTAAACAAAAAAATATATGTTCTTACCCAACAACACTTAGATATATTATTAGACGTATGAGAATAAAACATTTTCTTAGAATCCTAACTTGGTCCGTGAATCTAATCTATTATTGTTCTGTGAGTTTGACTGTTATTGAGCAGCTTATTGCCCTTACTTTTCACTCAACAAAAGGAAAACCAGTTCATTTTTTTTCCAGTGAATTCCATTCGATCCTGATTCTCCGACACTCGTTAAATCGAATATATTGTTACTAAAGGTACGTTTCTTTTTTATTCCCATTATAGCTGGTCCATTTTAACAGTTCCACAATATAATAAAGATAACGACAGGCAGTCCCAGAAAAGCGCCGTAATTAATAACAACAGACAAAAGAATGAATATAATATTATTTGATAAATAATAACATATAATTAATCTCTGTAGGAACTCATAAAATAAACTTATGATTCGTGTAGGATAACAAATAATAAATCTATTTTCAGAAAAAAAACGAGTGTAGGTAGTCGCTATTCATTGATAATGATATCGGAATTTTCTAAAATATAGTTAAATATAGAATAGAATAGAAATACTCTTTATTATCTTCACAATAAATATTAAGGATATAAATGTAGAAATTTTACAAGGGGTGACACAATGGGCGATCTTATCGCTAAAAGCAATCTTTCAAAGACAGCCTTTGGATATATGTAGTTTAGCTAAATTCTACTAATATTATAAACGTAAAAGTTTGTATGGATGGATGGATGGATGGATGTTTGTTACTTTTCACGCAAAAACTACTCAACGGATTTGTATGAAATTTGGCACACAGTTGGTTTATAACCAGGATTAGTATATAGGAAACTGCAGCTACTATTACATATACAATCATTTAAATCAAATAACACAGACTTAAAATAAGAATAGTAGGTACACACAGTCACATTAATTAATCAATATCTTTTACCAAATTAGAAATCTTCTAACCAGCAAGTGATTAGAACGAGGCATGGAGACCGTACCGCCTTCAAGTCATGCTGTTCGCTTGTTGATAGACTTTCGACCTCACATTAAGTGTTTTCTCTAAGCCCCTAACATCTGGTAAGTATTACACAACATCTTCCCTGTGTTTTCGGCACATTTAGAATGGTTGTGAACAGTTTTCGTAAAACCTTTTAATTACTGTAACGTGCCATACACCGAGCGTATTTTTACAAATAATAATGCAATTTATTAATAAATAATGGGTTTAAAATGTAATGACAATTATTATTATTACACTTAAGTCTCCTAAATTACAAGTAAGACCACTTACATGTAATTTAGGAGTCCTACTTTTTTGTTAAATTTTTAGGTGTATGAAAGGATCATAGCAGGAGGATTTCTGTAGTTTCTGCCTACTTCCATGGGAAGATAGCGTGAGTTTATGTATGTATGTGATTATTAGTTCCCAAGAATAGATCACCTTTCTCCGATCCGTAACGGGTTTCGATGCCTAGCTGTACCTACACTTATGACTTCGTATTAATATCATAAAAAACTCACTCAAGGACTCTCAGATTATAAAAAACACCTTTTCAGCAGCTTTTTGAAGCGCCCTAAAATATAAGAAAAATCTTTAAACTAAAATAAGTTCCGTCAAAATCGCTGACAAACACAAACCAAATGACCAAGCAAACTAAAATTAAAAGACGTTTTAACATCGTCGCTTATGTTATTGAATAAAGTAAGTTTGAAACTCGCCTAATAAGCCGGAGTTATATCCCGACAGGCGCGTCAATAAACATGACAAAATAGGCCCATAATAAATATGGAATAGGGTTTCCAATCAAGTCAACTTCGCGCCCTCCCCCCGTGAGCGACCGGCGCAGGAAACGACACAGACCAACCAACTTATAAAAGGTACGAGAGATACACGCCGGCTATGTTAGAGATAAGCCACCGTTAACATACGCTTTGTTTTACCGAAGGGTTGGGCAGAGATGTACCTATCTGGTACAAGACAGTAGGCTGAGTAGACTTCAGTACTCACTACCTTTGACAGTGGAATATTGTATTTTCATTTAAGTACTTCCACCGTGGTTCACAGTCCATCTTCACAGTGACTAGTGTCCCGTCGTACTACCACCTTCCAATCCAGCGCACTGTGAGACCCATATCTCGCCAGCTATGTTTAAGTCCCATGTAATTGGGGGCGAGATTGTTGCCATCAACCGGGCACAAATGCAGACACCAGGCTGCTACTGAGAAATTCCAGATAGAAAAATCCAGTAACACTGCCCAACTTTTGAATCAAAACCTCCTAGGTTTGATTCCCAGCGCTCCTGCTGAGAACGAGGTCCTCCTCGTGCTCAGCAGAAGCGCTTGCGATCACTGTACCAAAGAGGCCGTCAGGTCATTAAATAAAAAAAAATATATATTGCTCATGTTATCACGTTGATCTGAAGTAAAAGGCAAATCTGAAGTAAAAAAATATTGCTCATGTTATCATGTTGATCGGAAGTAATTGAGTAAGGAAAAGTGATGAAGGGTTCTTTGTGATCCTTGCCGAAATATAATTTTGGTTTTAGGAAAACTTGGTCTTGATTTATTAATTAAAAAAAATAAAAATCTGCATTCCAACATTTGTCAGGCTAAAAGATAAAAGTCCTTAAACACTGAATTCTCATAATAAACACACGATTTTTCGGGCGCAATATTACTCGTACTAAGGTTTACAATTAATACCGATCGTAATATTGTAATGTAAAATTACATTTAAATCCATCTTAATCCCGATACTAAACCGCGCTACGAAATATCGTAGCAGTTCTCGTAGCGTCGTAGCGCTGTAGCACGGGCGGAGGCGGCGCGGCGGGCGCCCTGCATATCTCGCCACATAATATAGACAACTAGGCGACGCCTTGGGACAAATTTTTAAATTGCCTCCTGGCCCTACAGTACTGACTGACGGCAGGTCAGCTTCGCGCTCATTACTCACGCAATTTCATCAACCATGTTTTTTTAATAACGTTTTAAATCCTTATTCCTAAAATTATATTAGAAATCGTTCTGAATTCAGATTACACTAATTTCATCGTAAACTTGGGTATATTATTTTCACAACATGACATGAGAGTAGACAATTAAGAGACGTGTGTTTCTTAACCTAATTTTTATAACGTCGCACTATGTAATATCGAGTTAAGTTTAGTATAGAGTCAGTCCATTTCTTCCCTACATCTCATCTCCGTCACATCAGTGTTCACTTCCTCCCCAGCCGTAACATGTTCCGCTCAATCCATCCATGTTTTTATCAGTCGTCTTTTTTGCCATCCGTCTTCATACTTAACACTTTTCATAATCAAATAGAAAATAATGTCAGTTTAGCACCCTTAGCCCACACAGTGTAACTCATAAAACCTAAACAGAAGGCCGATTCTCGAAATTTCAAACGTTCACAATCTAGTCGCAGTCTCATCACAGGGACAAACAAATGTCAAAAATGTAGGGAAATTAGAGGTATTTTTGACAGATTGAGACTGCGATCAGACTGTGAACGCTCTTAAAATTACGAGAATTGCCCCTCAGACTGTGAACGTTCTTAAAATTACGAGAATTGCCCCTCTGAACAAATGATTTCTTCAACTAAACCCATCACAAAATATTCCTATAAATAAAGTTCTTCCTCATATCTAGCCCAAGTCTAAATATTCGCAGAGAGCACAAGCAATGGAAACAAAGCAACGCTACGGGTCCAAGATAACGCAAACTACATCAAGATACGTGAGAGCCCACTTCGGAACTTTGTGCGGCTATACGCGACTCCTGTTCATACTAGAGTAGGCTTATTTGTTTGTTTGATATTTTACTTTATTTAGGTATGCTGTTACTACAAATATTTATTCAAAAGACTGAAAATTTGTAACATGAATAACGGTGACAATCTTTTGTCAAGATGTGAAAGTCAAATCATTTATTTGAAATATGCAAAGGCACTTTTGAAAGTCACGATAAATTTTTGTGGTATGCGTGGAAAATATGCACTTGGCTTAAGATTTCTGTGTAAAAATTAGATTATGACAAAGATTTAGTTTTAACTGTAGGCTAAAACCAGGCATTCTTACTTCTATGTAATTGTGGTACGAATTTAAAAATAGTATCGTAAACTATACAATAAAATACCGTACCTAATGTATATAAAAATACGTCAAATGAGTTTTTGTTTTTTTTTTTTGCTGAGTTATCAATAGCAAATAACACCTGTCCTTAAAACTAAATACAATGGATGGGTGTACCATAATTGAAACAGTGACGATTGTGATGAACTTCATATTTTAATTTATTTTGGTAGGATTGTTCTCATGTAAGTGACTTCTTTTATTAAGAATCTTTAAAACTAAATTCACGAATGTTTCTCTTATAAATAACCTCTCAAAAACAAACTAAACCATACCTAAACTTCATGTTAAATTCCAAGAATTATCTCATTCATTAAACCATTGACAAAATGTTTCCCATGAACAAACATTAACATTCAAAACATAAGTATTAAACAAGTTAAGTTCAAGTTGTAGCGTAACATTTATTCGCACGAATATGTATTCGGATCCATATTTACATAATTCAGGCACCGCCGGAATGATTCCGTAGTTGTGTATTACACAAAATGAACGTATCCCAAGATCCCACTTACAAATTGAACCGAGTTGGTGGGCTATTCTGTAGTCCCACTACTGTTGTTTGGAACACTTTAAAATAACCAACACTCTGTGATTTTAGTTTTGTAGGTTTTTGATGTAAAAATGTGGTTTAGAAAAAGCCACTACTGCATTATTCGGCTACTACATTATTCGAAATTCATTGAAACGGTAGTGATTTTAAAGAAGGATATTGAATTAATACTGCTTATTCAGAAATCATAGAAATCCAACAACCGTTCAAGCTACCTTAACAAAAAGTTACAAGGCACAAAAACAACAACCCGAAACGTTTATTGATTAAACAACAACAAATCTTAAATCAAAAATACGACCGCGATTAAGTGGTATAGAATAGAGGCGCTTACGGCCCATTGGGACGCTGGCCCGAATGGAACGTGCATACTAATTCGTGGTCGTTCGAGGAGCATTCAAATAGCAGCCGAGCCCGGCTTATGGGATATGTGAGACGGGGCCCAAGATTTAGTTTACAACTTAGATTACGGCCCTGGTGGTCAAGAATTAAACAAGTAATCTAATGGCACGCGTAACGTGTACCTACAAACAATCTAATTGAAAGGATTTCAATTAAACATACACAGCACGTCTTTAGCGGGCCAGGCTCATAGGATTTTGGAGGTTCAATCAATTTCATTGAAACTAGTTTTAGTGTATCATTATAATATTAAAGGATTACAGTTAAAATAATGCAAAACTTAAATTTTACTCTCGGCATTAGCAAAAGTACTAAACATATTCACAAAAAAAACTGAAATATATAAATTACAATTTAATTCGGCTTAACTTGCGGGTGTTTACAAATAATAAGAATTGTAAATAGGGTAAATATTATTTTCACAAATAATCGACTATTCGTTAGAATAAGATTTAATTAAAATTTTAAGAAATATTCACTACATTTTAATTGACTGTTAGGTAATCTGACAGCTTTTAAGAACTGCTTTCAAGAATTCGTAGTAAATATTTAAACTCTATTATCTTATTATCTTTTACTTTCTATTGTTTCATACTGTGTGTGTGAGTGTGTTAAGAAATCAAAAAGTTTGTGTTGTTAAATCTAGTTCATCCACTAAAAGAAATCCAAAAAGAGCCACTTGACAAATGACACCAACTCACGGAAGCAGCAGACCTTTCCAAATTGCATCTGAAAAGCTTTACCTGTTGCACGACTAGTTTCAGCCTACAGCCCGTGCACGGTGGCTTACAGCTCCGTCGTTTTCTTTTTGTATGCATTTACGTTTCAGATTAAAAGATCCAATCGCCACCCCAACGTTCGGGGGCCTTCGTGTGGGCCCGGCAGGCTTCGCCGATGTCGCCCACAGATGATTGGCCGGCGCGGGAATGGGGTGAGTGATGACGCGTTCGAGGGAAGTTTTCGCGCTGGAAAATCAGTTGTGGTTGCGGGGTCGAGCAGCGCGGCCGTGTGCCGCTGCCTAGGTCCGGTCGCCTCGTCGTGCGCCGCCCGCCTCGAGGGTAAGTGAACACTTCATTCGATTAAAAAGCAATTTCTCCTGAGAAGTGTGATTCATATACCTTTGCCTAAGCTTTATTAACTTCAATTTGGATAAGGTGGAAAATATAAACTTGATTATTTCGCGCTAAACATTTCTTTAATAAATATAGATTACCGAGCCGTAACTGCCTTTCTCGTAAACAATCTGATAAACTGATATTGCGTAAGTGAAAAGGCCTAATTGCTAAATGTAAATCTTTCCTAGTAAATTTTATCTATTCGCACTACAAATGAAATTGCTTTTTCTGAGAAAATAAATTGTTTATGTAAAGTTTTTCAGGAGCAGAGTGGGTCAAGTTACAAACAGAAGTACTACGGAAAAAAGTTTAGACAATTGCTTTTCAGAGTTTTCCTCCTAGCATCAAACAGTGCTTGCGGAAATGCAGTTTTTCGCAGTTAGTTACAACTTACATCAATAACTTCAATATTTAAGAGAATTTAACAATACCCAAAATTCTACTCTCTAAATAATATACCAAAAAATCTTAATTTTTATAAATAACAGAAAATTAAGAATCTCTACTAAATCATTGTTTTATCATTTAAAAGCATACTTTTCAATGTGCGAATTTTTGTATGCGAATCTAAAATAATCGTTAATTTCGGCCTGCAACCAGCGCAATTGATACACATCGCAAAAACAAGTATCTCCACGCGATCGGCACACCTATGTTTGTTTCACGGAGGTTTTACATGACCTACATCGGCTGAGCTACCTACTACAGAGTACCTACTTATATTTACAGGACTGTATCGAAACATGGCTGAATAAGTAGCCATATTCAAATAGTATTTGTCCCTTATTTTCTTTGCGTCAACATCATTTTCCAAATATAAAGGGTTGAGGGATCCTTATTTATAGAATTAATTCAGAGAAACAGAAATATGGACAGTTTATCGGCAACAGCTTTTTGCTAGGGAAAAAATCTTTAGATTTTCATTTCATGCGAAAAAATCTTCTGAACGACTTAGAACTTTATATTAAAAACATCTCCTTATATGTCAGATGATCACATTTTACATAAATACAATAGATCCGTCACATAAAATAAACTGAATTTGTATTTATTTATCTACATAATAAGTAAATCGTTAACTTCAGCGGAAGTAGTATTAATATTCTTTTTCTTCGAATACTTATTTATAACTCAGCCAGATAGGCAGTCGTTCCAGGTAAAATACTTGTATTCAGCTATATTCAGTAAGACTGGAGCCAAACCCCAACATAGTTGGAAAACGGCAGGCAGATGATGGTGACTTATCCTTCTTCCTACCATATAATATTACAAACGCGAGAGTTTGGTAGGAAGAATGGATGGATGGATGGACGTTTGTTACTCTTTCACGCAAAAACTACAGAACGAATTCTGATGAAACTTTAAAGTAATATAGCTTATACATCAGAATAACACATAGGATACTTTTTATCCCGATATTCCCACGGGATCGACACTTATGCGGGTGAAACCGCGAGGCGCTGCTAGTTCTGAAATAGAAGAAAGTTAGCAATATCTTATAATCAAGCCGCTACTGTGTAAACGGACGGCTTAATTATGAAGACATATTTCCATTAAGTAAAGATATCACTCGTGTTCAATACACAACGTTTCCATTTAACAATAAGTCTCGTTAATTATGTTTACATTGCGATCAAATTTATTGAGTGTTTCCCTCTCTATCTGCGGTTGATTACGTTTAAAATCAATTTTATAACATAATCGAGATTACTTCCTATTCGGCGGCTTATTTGCTGTTCTAAGCAAAATAAATTATAAAAGGGTTGTTATGTTTTGGTAGATTCTGTATTATCAATTTTTGTATCGGTTATAATAAATCAGTCATGAGTTCCAATTTATAATTACTTAAATCAACCATTTACGTACCGGTTATTTTGTTAAATATTATCTCAATGCTTTATGGGGATATATAAAACCGAAAAAAAACTGTTTTTGAAATGAAGTGTGATCTGCTTACAGGTATTCCTAGTGCAAACACCAGTCTCTCACAAACTAGTTTCTAAGCCAGTCTAAATTTATATGATTCCATTGTTTGTGAAAAGAAAAAATAATCATTTGAATTCAATCTGATTTTGAATAAAACCAGATGCTAAATATATACTTTCTATAACCGGAAATATTATTCTTCAACAAGAGTAAAATTATTATCGTAGTTAAATACAACGAGAGATAATCGACAATCAATATTTCATGAATATCCGTGGCTAACTTAAACTGTTAAAGTAATCCCAAATCTTTGTGATGAGCGAAACTTGTTATAACTACCCAAATTATTATTCGTCTTTATTATTTCTATTACTAGAATTGTTGTTTAAAAGTTATCAAACATTATAAATTAGTTTTGAGAATAATAGATTAGTTTTATACATAAAATGTACGGTAAAAAAATACTTTATGGGTTCCTTTCTTTTTTAAGCAAATAACATTTATTAAACAAATTAACGAGAGTGGTTAGAACATATTAAAATGACTTGCTCAAATGTGAATCCCCTAAAGGCAGCTAGTTAATAAACAAACAATAACTTTTAAAGTTTAACTAAACATTTCGCCTTAAATAATTGGCTATATGTGCTAGCGCATCCATAAGACCATTTGACACAAAATGTAAAATTTCTGCCCGAAAACTTGTAGGTAACGCGAGATCACTCATCTCATTTTTTTAAATTATTGACTCGTATTATGTTCTCTGGCAACGATTTATTTCTTTAGGCAGAGCTAGTCTGATAAAATCCTAGAAAGGCAGGAAAACTTATTAATGAATTACCTACTAAACAATATCATAATAATCAAAATACAAATCTCACACTTTGCAGATTGATTAATAAAGAGCGCACGCAATCAAGAAATGATCTTATTGCGCACGACATCGAGTTCAAAATTATCTAGCAGTACAGGACAGCTACAAAATGCTTTATAACAAAGGGAAATTCCAGCTTTTCACCCATCGGCCGAGTCATCTAGTAATGAAACTGTAGGCTGTGACTGAGCCACTCCACAGCCCACAGTACACAAACTTGCCCTCATTTTTATTTTCACTCACTGAATACTTAGGTAGTGTTTTATTATGTACGCTTTATGGTACCATAAAATGCATTCAGAACCACAATTGGCTTTGTAGAAAATTGTTATAGTCCAGTCCTATTACTGAATATCGTAAAGGACCTTGTTAATAAATGAGACTGTAAAAGGTTATCTCTCCTAACCTCAGTAAATTATAATCAATAGATACAGTTATTTGGATCTCTTTATTTATTCAAAAACATCTGCATACACGTTTTTACAAACGACGATTAACAAACAAAACATTTAGTTTAAAAACGTAGATGAGAAAAATAAACATATCCTGTTAGTTCCGCAATTTATAATATACTAGCTGCGCCCCGCGGTTTCGCCCGCATAAGTTTAAATCCCGTGGGAATATCGGGATAAAAAGTATCTTATATGTTAATCCTGGTTATAAACCATCTATGTGCCAAATTTCATCCAAATCAGTTTAGTCGTTTTTGCGTGAAAGAATAACAAACATCCATCCATCCATACAAACTTTCACATTTATAATATTAGTAGGATTGTACCAGTTTATTGGGGAAAGCTCACCACAAAACATATTTTTGTCGGCGGTTTGGTAGGTGTATAAAAAACAAATATTTTGTATGAAAATAAATATTTTAAGTATATTGATATAATTTACCTATTTTGTGGGAACCAGGTACACTCGTAAGCAAATATTGACAGGATTGTAGAAAAACGGGCAAACATTCATATTCGTTTATTTGATTGGTTCTGCGACATTTCTGTTTACTTTTTAATGAGTTTTGACGAATCGACGTCGTGTGATTTTGAAACCAATCAAACTTTTTCATGCTAGCCGGAACTTTAGAAATTACATCATCATTATGAAAACAAAACTGATACTTTGAATTCTACGTTACTTCTTGTAACTTTTGACATTTAATTTTATGTGGAATCAAAACAAATAGCAGTAAAAATCTTCGTTGCGATAGCATAAGCATTGCCACAAATATTCACCTATTAATATTACAACTACACGACAACTATTTATTCACCCATAGACAACTTCGTACCGATAGGCGTTATCAAGTCCCATACATTGTCATTTTAATAGGAGCGGACAATGAACGTCGCACAATCATTACCCGGGCGGCATATGGAAGCAGTTCGGTACTAGAATGATCTAATTCTGCCTGCCTACCGTAGAATGACTATTGTGAACACGTACGACTAGAGGCACACACCGAGACGCGTCGGCGTGAATAGGCCTGCCGGTTCGACGTCACGAGGTGTCATGCAGGCTCTCGAATGTACTGTGATTCGATAACTGCACCATTTCAACGAGTCATATACCGCACTACGTCAATCTGAATTGTAACGGTAAAGGCAACTTGCGCTTCGGACATTGATAATAGTCAGGCAAGAATTGAAGTGAGGACTGAATGTTCCCTGAATGGCATTACATGCTAAATCATGGATGGTTTTAGTTCTACAACTATAGTTGGTACCCCGTCGAATAGATATGTAACGTTGTATGATCTCAGTTGTTAGCTAATGTTTATTAGTTTAGTTTATTATTATTTTCAATTCTGATTAAACTGCCATATGCACAACAGAAAAATAACCGAATTTTAATCTCGGAACAAAACGGCTAGTCTTTAAGCATGTTTAAAATTTTAATCTACAAACAAGAGCCATCGTATCCCTCATATTACATCTCACGAAGCTATATTTAATAACTTTCTAAAGATAATTATATACTTACAACACATAACCTACGCGAAAATGAAACGCGAGCGAAAATATCCGCGATACAAACAAGTGATCAACATAATGAAAGTTGTTCGTAAATACATACTTCATTAATTAGCAGCCGTAATTGTATCGTAACGCGATCGCATTGACCTGGATTATCACAACTTTTCGAACATGCAAGGGTTGCCGATTTGAGTTTGCATTTATCCGTAGAAAATGTTAAAATAGAAAATCAGAGATTTTGAATAGAAAAAACAGATAATAGGAAATCATGTGAAACGGACACATTTATTAATAATTATCAATCTCCCAAAAAACAATAATGGTGGACGGTTAAAAAACAGGGACCCAAACAGCGAATATCCTTAAAAATGTTTGCTACGAATTTCGTAGCAAAACAGCTACGAAGGTCTACAAAATTCAAAAGTTAATTTTGAAACTGCTAACTAACATTATTAAAGCGAACCGCATCTAAAACTTAAAGGGGCTAATAATAACACAGACATAGGCCGGTTACAATTTGTAAAGTCCGCAGACGAAATAACGATTATGAGCGTTCACGGTCGGGAGGCTTACCTCACCCGCTTAACTTTGTAAGTCTGCCACAATTACTTCTAGGATCGCTTAATAAGGCGACCTGAGAGAAACATTTAGAGGATTTTTAAGATTTCCCCGTCGCAATGGCGGCCGCATTCATAAATGAACTTCGTTACACGACCGGTGCACTTTAATCCCCTCAATAAAAGTAATCGTGCGTGCGCTTATTCGAATTGCTTTATCAAAAATACTGCCCTGTCCGTTTTTATCTGAGCAATATCCGTTTATATGATTTTATTTTACAACTTGAGGTTTTTCTGTCCATTTAATGGCACGTAGTGCGGATTATTTGGCTTGCGTCGACTATTACTAAAGTTTTTGAATACAATATTAAATACATTTCAAACAGCCTGTTGCATCAGCACGTTGGTTATTTATTCGTGATTTTAAAACGTAACTCAGTATTTGAAGATCGATTTGCGTCTTATCAATCTCTAATCTTCACGTCACGCTCTCAAACTGATAAAATACTTAGCAACAGATTATTATTGAAGCAACGTCACAAAAACACCTAAATTGGCTGAAATATCTGAATAACTTTAAACGAATGTTATTGCAAGGTAGTCTTCAAATTGTAACTACAAACTATTGAGACGCCTGATAAATATCCTAAGATATAATTTATTCGTGCCAAAACTGGGAAGAGCCGAATTTATCCGGTAGTTGGGTGAAATCTTAGCCGCCTTGTTGAGGTCGCCGTGATTGTGTCGAGCCGACCTTTACACTAACGAGCTTGTCAGCCCAGCGCTTTGTGGCGCCGCAACAGACCCAATCTTACTGCACTTTCATGATCAGTTGTCTTAGACGCCTCGAGGGCTTGTTATAGATATTATTAGGTATCTGTTTTGATACTAAGTATTTTCATGCTTGAGATATTGAAGAAACAGTTGTAATATTATCACATGTAACTTGATATATAGCTACACTTAATGAGAATTTGATCTTCCGGCAATTTACCTGACTATACTATGTAATAGTGGATTACTGAACAGATTCCTCGAAATCACTCTGGGTAAATGGGTGGGAATAATTATTTATTTGATCCTCTAAGGGTTAGTGAGGGTCTAATTAACTTGCCAGGTTCACAGACATGCTATATTTGTAATGTGACGCAATTCATAAATGTCACACCTAAAAAAACCGCAGTAAAAGTATAAAGAAAATAAAATATTGGCAAAAGACATTTTATCAGTGCACAATGCCACATAAAGGAGACATCGGAAGTATAATATTTTGAAGTTAGTGGACCAAACTGAACGTCCGTCGCCAGATGACAAGTGCAGTGTCCATTGTCCTCACGGAACCACTTTATTGCTCCCGGAACCAAATAACCTCCCCTTTATACCAGTTTTATATCGAGCGGCTTATTGGACCACTCGATAAACGAAATGGATATTTCAGTAACAACACGTACTTGTTGTAAAGTTCCTCTTAAATGAGACACGTTCGAGATGCGATGCAATTGGCTATTGTCGCCTGAAACTCGAAATAAGTGGGGATTACTCGAATGTGACAGAAATCCAATTAAAAAAAAAACATTCATACTACACAATGTAAAATCACAATATCGACTACTTCTTTGTAAAGACGATTTAAAAAAATCCAGTCTACAGAATATAAGTTTAAAATCATTCACTAATATCAGAAGTCTACCTACATCTGGTAGTAGTCAAAGGTGGGTGGGTAGATATTAGAGCTCTTTTAAATTGGATAGTAATCAATCAACGGTTATTTTTCAATTTCCATTGATGGAGCTTTGCGAGCCAGAACAATACCGTATTGTTTATTTATTGGTACATTTCCGGCCATTTTGTTTTATTTTTAAGAGGACGTGATCCACTGGATTCGTATAAATATTAAAATAGTACCTACTTTATAGGAACTTTTTGAAAGATTCATAATATCATAACACACGACATCTCTTTATCTACTTTCCCATCGCAGGTTTGCTGGACGAGATTTCTTTAGAAATAAGCATCACCGTTGTACTTATATTTCTTTTCTGTATACATAAATAGTTAATAAATTAATAAATTACAATCACAGACACTTTGTAAAATTAAATTAATTTCTAATCGTTAAGTAAATACAAAAGCTAATTCCTAATTGTTAAGTACTCGTAGAAGAAAATACAATTTAATTATTTTAAAAATTGTACAGTTCATATAATGGAAGTACTTAGAAGGTTAAAAAATGTAAAAAAAAATATCAACATGATATTTTTTAAATCTCAACGAAGCAAAATGAATATTACAAAATACATACATTTATATAAGAGCAGGTGTAATGGTTGCACGTAGCACGTAGCACAACGAGGGCTTCACAACGATAACTTACACCCCGTTAACATCTCCTTCCCACCGCGTAATATAAACAATATAAACATACTTTGTTTTATATTTTAAACGAGTAACCATTTATATAGCGAGCGACCGAGCGGCTGTTAATACTGTAAGATGCCATAACCGTTTTATGAACATCAAATCCTTGGTTAAGAAAATGAAAACTACCTACATTATTAACACTTTTGAAATACCGTACGGTCTTTGACGAAATCATTTTTTTTTTTTTTTCAAGAGTCAGACTAAATCTTTTAGGATTTAAAAACATTTATCATTATCGTAATTCTTCTGCCCTTATCCCAATTTGTTTGCAGTTGGTGCAACAAGTAGGCCCCTGCCTACTCCGAAGTGCAAAGTGCGAATGTTCGGATCGGACCGACACATGGCCGAACCGAATATTATTGAAAAATGCGAAAAAAGTTCGGATCGTCTCAGTTGGGTCGGGACTATAGTCAATATTCGAAAGAGTGTAGGAGTGTAGGATCGGAATCGGCCGAACCAAATAGTAATTTCGTAGCAGAAAACGGCCGAACATTCGGCCGATACTACTTCGGAGTAGACCCCAGGTCTTTTTCTTCCATACTTTTCTATTAGTCGTCATCTCGGTAACCCACCCCCTTTCTATTCTCATTCTAACCGTATCATGATTATCATTCCTTTTTTCATTATCATTTCTAACCGTATCATGATTGACACAGTTCATCCATCGTTTCTTTGGTCTTCCCCTACTGTTATAGCCATCGACATTCATACTTAGCTAGCATAGAAAACTTTAGGATTAAATATAACATTATATAGTAGATATTCAAAATAGCGAATGATAGTAACTACTCAAAGCTTCTTGCAATACTGAAAACCAGAAACAAAACATTGCGATTACGCCTAAAAGCACTAACATTGCATTTTCCTGTATAGAACTAAAACATTTTCGAAACATAATTGGCTTGTTTTTCAATATACTCACCTACTGTAACGCTATTTACATATACGGTCTTCCTCCACTGTATAAAGTCCTTCGATGTGCACTGTGAAGGAGAAAGATGCAATGAGGCGTGGTGGATAGCGTGCGACGCAACTACCGGAAGTAACGTCAAAGCTTTCATTGTTTCCGGGCGAGGACCGGCGCGCGCGCCGCGCCCGCACTCAAAATGAACATTCTTTCTTACATTGTGAACTGATTTTAATTGTATGGAGCTAGTGAACCGCGAATAGTAGTTTGTTATAGTTCGAATTTTATATTGATCTGGTTCATAAAGTTTGAACCGCATGTAATTTGTTGCGATGACCTTAATTGACATCCTGATGCAACTAATAGGTATAGTGAATGAGATATTGTTTGAACTCAACGTTATTTAAACGATTACATAATATTTCAAAATAAGTCATTTGTGTTTCGAGTGGTTAAAAATATTGTTGGGGACGTTGATTGTCAAATTATTCATTGCTGTACATTGTACTGTATGTTAAGTACCACAAAATCATTCATAGCAGTATAACTCCAAAATTAAAAAAAAACCTAAAATTTTGTTTATTTTACTAACCTACGCCTAAAAAATTTAACCAAAATAGCTCCGCGTCATGTTGCCTGTTAATGCTCTGTAGTGTTAAGCATTATCAATTTATTGTAAGAGTCGACCCAATTTAGCGTTGAACTCCGCCATTACCAAGGACCCTTCGACAGCACAATAAAAATGATTTATAGAGCTACGAGATCGTCCGCTCAAGAATATAATACGACTTTATTTATTGCCAGCGAAACTGATAATAAACATCTGGGTGAGCGCCTATTTATTTTTCAAGAACTATAGTATTACGAAAACGGTAGATTTTACAGACTGTCTTTTGTTTGAAGATGTGAGCTAGCCTCCGCCTACTGTGAAATCAATAGATTTGTTGGTATGTCTTTGTAAAGGAAAATGCATCTTATACTAAACTAATTCCCAAAGATATCTAAAAACTAGACTATAGACAAAACATATTTTAGAAAAAGATATGTTCGCCAATACAATAAAAAAGTTGCCTGTAAAAAACTACACAAAAGCGACAAGTGCCTAACAAAACCCCTATCGTATGTCCACCTTTTCTAATCTAATTAATTGCTTCAGAAATTAATACGTCAATTTAGCAGAAGAATTCGTTAGCGTCGGTCGCCGGCGTCAGGCGCGTCAGGGCACGGCTGGGCTGACGTTATTATTGGCCACATATTTGCGGCTCGCCGGCAGCCTCGCTTGCTGAACAAACTAATCTGAAAATTACACGCACGCCACCCCGGCTCTGTCCTTACGGCCATCATACGAACAATACATTGACAAACTACCCCTTCAGTGGCCCCACGCCAACGTCATAGAGCTGCCAGGATAACCACGTACGTTCAAAAACTTTTCAATCATAAAGCTCACATGCCAATGAAAATGTTACAACGTAGGTCACGTATTTTACGATGAAACCATATTAATTATTTTACCGAAGCAATTTTACCATAATCTAGTCTGTGGGTGTTCGGATTATCCCAAAGATTTATCAAAATAAATACTTGTTTCCTTTTCTCATAAAATATTTGCGTAATAAAATCCGTTAAACGTTCCCACAAAGTAGAAAATCCTTCGTTGAGGTCGAGACATTAATTTGAGGCAAGCAATAAAGGGGCAGCGAGATGTCTTCACAGGACGCGGCGTGACGGCGGCGCGGCGGCCCCGCTCCGGCCCGCTCCGGCCGCACGGTGACGCTTTTAAACGCTGCTCTATAAATTTCTCAATAAAAAGTCTGCTTCATATCCAGTCACACTGAAATGAACCTTCAGGAAGCCACCTAAAATCCATTGCAGACCTCAAACTACACGAGAGAGTTGTGCACTTTCATAAATGGTGGTAAACGAGAAAATAATTTACTTTGATATGATTCTCCTTCCGTACAAGCCGGTCATGCGAAAAGATAACCTAACCCTGACAGATAAGGCTTTAAATAGAACGGGTTACGTCTGTGTAAATACAATTTTTGGCAATTGATTTTACCTAGGAGATTAATGCCGCGGCTTTAGCCCGCCGCGCCCCCGTGTCGTAAAATGTAAGCGAGCCTTATTCAATTAAATTTGGCGACATTATAGCAATCTCAGGCAGCTCATTTAAGAGCAGGATAACGCGGTGACAGCCTACGCTTTGTTCATTGTGTTATTTGATTGGCTAGGCCGAAATTCAGTGTTAATTTATTTGACATACACTAACCAGTATTAAAGCTGGCCACAGCATAAAATATCGCGGTTGCGGTGACAAAGTGTTCAGGCAGTGTGCGGGCAATTTGCATTATTAAAAAACAGATATTGTATATTTACCTTACCTGCCAAAATTATAGAAAATTAAGCATAATGCACATTTCATATAATTTAATGTAAACTCAAACACGTTTTTCAAATGCATTGGCACTTCTTAAAAGACTTTGAGGAGCTTTTAACCAAAATTACCGAAGAATAGAGAGATCAGGTAAGAAATACCAAACCCGCAGCCGGAACCTTGAAATAACAACGCACCATTAGCCAAGTACGTGTTTATCCTGCTGAAGAAAAGGGGATTGTTGATTTAGAACCTCTAACCGCTTGAAAAACCACAGACACAATACAAAGACTTAGTTGATCCTGCACCTTATACAAAAGGTGTTACAAAGGTATTCTACTGGCTTGCATGATTCCACCAGTCAAAAATAATAACGCATCGCACATAGCGCACAATTTTTAGATAAAATTGCAGTGTAGCGCTGTATGTGTGCCGCGAACAATTGTTGTAATTTGCGGACAGTCGGTCCACGGCTATTTCTAATCGATTTCGATTGTGACCGGCTTCCATGGTTCAATCTGCCGGCTGCTCCATAAAAGTTGCACGCCACTGATACCCCGTAGGCTCCGTGCGATACGAATTTCTCTCGCAGCCTCGTAATAGCCCATCGCTGAGCTTATTACCCGACGCCATCTATTGAGAACGGCTTTACAGGGAAATCCCGAATAGCATGTAGACGGCGCTCAACTTAATAATATCTGCTCGCAACTTATTTTTTAACTTTCCGCTTAACAACGTTATTGGGTGGATTTTCACGGTAAAGGGTTTTGTGTAGCGATATATTTTGTACTATGAATTTTGCATGGCCACCTTACACAAATTTCTAGAATTACGTGGAACCTTTAAAACAGATAAGTTAAAAATTGGCTAAAATTTTACACAAAATCGCCTAAATTAATCAACTTCCAACAGGATAAAATAACATCATTAATACTTACTTTGTTGTAACTCGCAAATTGATTAGCTGGTCCCTTTCAAACTTTCTGCTTTGTTATTTAATCAAAGATCTAAATGTTTCACATACTTCCTCTTAAACTCCGAACTTTAAGTATTTAAAAAATTGACAACTTCAGTTCGGAAGGAAAAAATCCTTTTCCAACTTGTAAGTACATATCAAACGAATAACTTGACGTATAGTAAAATGTAGGCGATGCTAATTAAAGTGTTCCTAAGTTTGTCAGATGTTGTGGTGCGCGGCAGACGAAGCCATCTACGTGGAAACTTTTATCCCTGGTGGACGGCCAACTTACAATCCAAGGAAATAGTCCCGCTGTAGACTGCCACTTCATTTAACATGGAACTACTCTTCAGGTAGATTGTACTCGCTCACTTACAACTAATTGTTATTGAAGTCAAAGACTGCAATTACTCGCAAAATGACAGCGTCCACTCGCCATGAAAGTTAAATCGTTAGACGAAATTATAGCTTCCGGATTGAAACTACCGCAAAGGTAACGAAAAGCTGAAGCTAAGAGCTGCGTATTTGTAAGTCGCAGACGAACCGGATACAATTACAGACGGCAATCGTCGCGGCGACCGTACCGTAGAAATATAAGCTCTCTTATCCGTAATGGAGCGGCTCTCTCTCATTATTGCGGTCCGGCGACGCTGCGCCCGCCCGGCTCTGTGGCGACCGGCTCGCGACCTCTCACACCACACTTTGAATATCGACTTGAAATCTTTTTTATTATTCTTATCCCGCACTACACTAATCCAAGACTGTCTATTTCAGATTTTCCGTCAATTTTTATATTTATAAAGTGTTTGTTTCCCTTGTTGCATTTCTGCCAATTGCTTCCTACTTCCACTTGAGCGCGAGTTATCGAAACGAAACAATAAGCAATATTATTACAGTTTTATTGGATGCAATTCGATACATTTTAATACTAACCCAATGGAATAACAAGGGGGTATTCTGTTGCTTTTGTGTGCTTTTAACGTTGGTCTTTAAAATGAATTCACAATAGATAGTTATGAGTGCTGATGGGTCTCCATCTCGTTTATTCCAACGCACGATCTAGTTTTATTGTAGTGCCCTCATGTGAAAGCCAAAACACAACGCGTGGAGTGGTTAATGCGTCGACCGTAATATCAATAAAGAGGGTGACGGAAGGCGGAGCAGGGGAGCTGAACACCTGTCTCCTCCTCCAGGTGTCGCCTTCGTGTCGACTTTCCTCCGATACTTAAAATATGGCGTGTCATTTTCTCAGGTCGGGTTACTCGTTTGTACACTGAGATTTGTTCTACGGTTGTTTAACGAGAATCATTCTTGCAATCCGATGCTTACGCGGTATTTATAATTCGGTGAAATGATTACATTTGGGCGTGCGGCAACCCGTTCACGAACCTCAGACACACATCTCATAATTGAGCCGTCTATGGGTCGGGGAGTCAGTCGATCTTATGCGTGATTGTATCTCGGCGATTTCTGAAATGTTTAAAAAAAAATAATAGAATCAGCATCGCCATACCACGTGGCAATGCTCCCAGTCTTTTGGGCACTTTTCCTGTTGTCAGCGTTGTGGACGAGATTTTTGATGTCCTATGATTCTTTTCCTTCTATTTTTACATACATGTACATATTATTTATATTATTTTAAGTCTGTTAGCTTATATTATGTAAATACAAATTCCATAAATTAAAGTCGCAATTCGAGTCTGCGAAAAAAAAACATGATTTCTACAAAATGCGTAAAGTAGTCAGTAAAGTGTGCTTTACTATTCCTAAAAGATAATGAAACTGTATGAAATAATTTCAAGCGTCTTCAAAAGATATATTTTTCTTTAGATAAAATAACGCTTTTCAATGTCTATTTCTGTTTGTTCGCCGCGGTATTGTTTGCCTATTTAAATATGTGTCAGGGATTTCTCCCCCATAAAAAGGGTGATAAAAGCTTGCTATGTCAACACGCTGTACAAAAGTAATCTCAACAGTTTTTATTCTTCTTCCTTCACCCACACTTTTTGCAAAATGTTCACAGTTGTTGAACTACATACTTAGGAATGCTCTTTGTTACGAGGGTTAAACAAACTTTTTATCGTTTTTAATAAATGGGGTAACATTTTAGCAACGTAATTATGAGTTAAAAAATCTCTCTAATAATATTCTATACACAATACAAAATACAGCACGCATGTAATAAATATTAGTTGTATGGCCAGTGGGCAGTAAAGCCACGGAGGCTGTCACAACACAGTGCCACAAACACACAGCAGTGGTGTACCGTCTGTGTGAACCCACCACAATTAGGCCGAGTGCACACGCTTTGATATCCAACTCGATGAAGGACTTTTGTGTTCAATAACATTTTATGTAGGGAAATATTCTTGCCAAGATTGCTTCTGTCGATATAATATATGAAGCAGACACTGTGACTGCCTCTGCCTCGTTGGTCTAGTGGTTGCAAGCGCTACTGCTAAGCATGAGGTCCTCGGTTCGATCCCCGGGTCGGACAAAGTGTTATATAGTTTTTCCATCTGGAATTTCTTAGCAACCCGGGGTCTGAATTTGTGCTGGGTTGATGGCAATAAATACATCCCCGATTACATGGACCTAAACCTAACTGGCAAAATGTGGGTGTACTATAGGTACCTACACCTCCGCCTTACCCTTTGGGAATACACACGTGACGATGTATGTAATATGTGAGGCAGAAACTTCCAGGAATTGTAAAACGATCCTGCACGTGGCTTATTTCAAAGCACTTATCGTCACATTTTCGATCTTATATGTAGAGATTTCTACAGTTCAAAGGTTCCGTATTCGTAAAAAAATATATTCATTGGTATAAACACCAAAAAAACACCATCATTATATCCGGAAATGCAGATAGACATTAGTATCTGATAAAAATTACAGTGAAAATCTGTTTAAGAAACCAACTTTTCCATAACTGAACAAAGTCTAAGCTATCAAGCCAGTTAACTATAAGATTATTACAACCTTAATGAATATCTAAACGCAAATTCTTAAAAATAACCTGGCAATATCCAATTTAAGTTTAATTTTCAAACCATAAATTCGGTTTAGCTCCCCGGCGGCGCGGGATTGAGTCGCTGACTCTCCGCAAAATTGCAACCAACATTTTTATCCCTTTGTATTGTACTTCGGAAATTTAACAGAGGATCCCTCTATTCTTTGTAATTCTGTAACTCGTTTTGATTGTCTATCGGCAAGGCACTCTGCTAGCTATTATTTTCATTGCGGTTGAGGATTCTGAAGTCTTTTGTGGAACTTCTAAAATGTTCTTGTTTGTTTTAAAACCTCTGTTTTGTGAATTAATAATGCTTATTTGTAAATTTTGTGCCTTTAAGTAAGGTTTCATGTAATTGATTCGAAGAAGTATTGTATCTAGTTTGTTGTTCAAACTATACTTGTTTATAACCAATCAATAAACGAGCTTCATACTAACCTTTTCACTTAATGAAGAATGAACTTTTAACACCTGGGCTTGGATCAACTTAGTGTTGATCCCAGCCCAGGTGTTAAAAGTACATCTAATAATTATCTTCTAGGCTGAGGTCGTCTAGCAAAACAGGGGGAAACGTTTGCCCCTCGCGCCAAATTAAGTTTGCGAACACAATTTTTCCCTGGAAAGTAAATTTATTTACATCTCGGCGCCTATACCAAATAGCTACCTCGCACCTATTTTTATAATATTTATTTTGCCGGGAATAAAAAATTCACTCAATTGACTCTTTATAAGTCTTCTTTTCTATATTAAGTACTGGGACCATCTCTCCTGTTTTCATAGCTGGTCGATAGTACAGGTACATTCAAGAAATGTTTCAAAGAGCTGATGAAAATTTTGATCTCTCTCTTTCAATAAGGTTTCATGTAAGTACCAGGTATTACGAAACCCAGCCACAGCGGATATAAGAATGAACAATCTTTCTACAAGAAAAGTAATAATTTTCCACCTGATTTTAACTCCTAATCCGCTAAAATACGTTGGTCGTTTCAACGTTTCAAAATGTTGTTTCATATAAAAGGTAAAATTAATTTCACCTGCACACGACGTACTGGGAGAGACTCAAGAAGCCGTACAAAAACAACGATGCAATTCTTTAGCACGACACATTTTATCCTAGTTAAGGAAACTGCGTCGTCGCGCACACATGAGTTAACTCTCGCGGGCCGCAGTCGCAACGTGACATTTAAATATGAATATGTCGTTGCCGCCGCTTCCGTATGAGCCAGCTAATAATCTGTGATTTTTCCGCACATCTGCTCCCGTGCACGGTGCCTTAGCGCAGCGACGGCGAACGACTGTCGACTTCCACACGTTGCAATTAAACCTTCGATGCATAAAAGACTTGCAAATACGTGTTTCACATATCATTACGAGTTACGCTGCTGTCGTCAATTTCACTTTATCGGAAAATTCTTACTGTGAAACGATTTTACAAAATCATCCCGTAGTTGAAACTTTTCCTCCATAGCACACACTTTTGTTGCAAACTTACAAGATAACAACCCCGCGACAGGCATTTGTTTGGGAGTAATTCGAGTCACTGGCGACGGAAAAGCATTTTCTCACAAATTGATGTCACTCCAGAAACGATAAAAGTTTTGATTCTTGTAAAAGAAAAAGAAAGCGCAATCGTTCATTCACCTATATAGGTATTTTTTTGGAAATATACTCGTACTCAAAAGTAATGTAACTACAGATACATTTGTTTAGTTGAATAAAACACAAAATAAAGTGAGTTTGCCATATAAATAAATGTAATAAATTATCCGAATCATTACCTTAACGCCTTTCCCCCAACTGCTTTAAACCGTTTCCCCACGTGGAATTCAAATTGTGCTCATTTTACGACGACAACATTTCTTCCTAGTTACTTAGAGGCGACAATCGCAAAAATAAAGTGAGTACCCGACAACATCCAATAAAGTGATTCCGGCCAAAGGAAGCAAGAAGATAACCTACTTACTGATCCAGCGTATTCTATTTGCCTGTAATAATCGCGATGACAATCTCATATTACATAAAAGATTTGCCCCTCTTTTCGATCGAAATACGATTTTCTCCCTTCGGAGCTATTGCCGCTCGCCTCGAATTTTTTCGTCATTGAAAATGGAGCTACTACTATGGGATATTTTTGAATGTATTCGAATGAATAAGAAATTTTGGCGCCACGGAGAATGCATAATACGTAGGCTGGGAGAGGGGCGAGGAGGCTGTATCTTACGAGCGTCTGGAGGATAATAGAGGCTCCACGGAGGCCTTGCACGACCATTAATAAAAATATACACGTAATTGTTTGCCCGTACACCCGTCTTTGATATTGACGCTTTTAAATGCAGATATAAATACACAAATAGTATCCGTTCGCTAAAGAAGCTTTCTGTAGTGTCGTGAACAGGTTGTTTACTGAAATGTAAGATGATCAATTAACCTTTAGCGGATGTTGCTAAATAATGAAGTTCTAGTTGATTATACTTGTTACATGATCGATAAGTAATGGATCATTTATCAAATCCTCTTCTCAGAGGCTACACAGTCTCATGAATGGTATTAGCTTTATGTCTTTTATGATTGTTGTAAAACGCGACTGACGTGTTATTTATTTCAGTTTTTCTAAGAATTAAACCTATAATAAATTATTGTGATCTTAGGCAAATTCAACAGTAAAAGTAAATCTCTACATAGCGAACGTGCTTCCTGAACGAACAAGCTGTAGACACGCTAAAGATTCCCTGGTTTTCTAACATTGTGCTATTTATAAGTTTGAAATAATATATATCCTTCATAACCACCATAACGTGACATCAATTACACTTTATGAGTACTTAACTAAATTTCAATCTTGATAGAACTCGGGTCTCGTCAAACAAACCCTCACAAATTGTGCTAATGTGAGTACACATCCAATACTCCTGTAACACTATTCAAACAAAAGTAGGCCGCTGGGTTTCGGACTATTATAGAGACATTGTCGCGATGCGTGTAATGTACAGTGTAAAGGTACAACTTGACAATTGCGAGATAACGTGAAAGTGAGCGAATTTGGAAGTCGGCAGCGCTTTTGCAGCATTAGGCTTGGGAATAAGTTTGTTCATTACGAGGGGAACAATGCGGTAGGCTCGACGGCAGCGGAGGAAACGTGCGCCGACGCTGCGACAATGGGCCCGCCGCCTTATCGCGCCGGAACGCGTCGGGCGCGCGACGCCCTCCCTCCCGCGCCCGCGTCGCCGCGCCGACTTGACGTATGAGCACTGAATAAATGGGAAAACTTTTAGCTGCCGTTATGGGAGAACGAACAATTGGTCATCTGTTGCGGAGGAAATGCTTAAACGTCCGTTAATCTTGTACGACAGACGGACGATAGGGGAGACAAACTCTTTGTTGAACTAATTGTTAGTGCCCTACTTATTCTTAGCGCCTTTTTTGTGTTGGTTACATATTATGTGATATAAGAGGAAAATGTTTATATTTTATGTGCTCAAGAACTGAAGGACTGGTTACTTAATTTTATTATTGTTGCCTAATTCTTTGTGTATCGTGTACATTTTTCTAGGGATTTGTATGTGTTTAGTTTCACCTTGTTTAATAATGATTGTAATATCAACAAGTTTGGACAAAAATACCTTTCAACCTTAGCTATAGCCTAAAAACGAATAATTTAAAAGTAAAGTACCTTCAAGTCACCACCGTTATAACGCGGTGGTCGCGAAGACAGTCCTGAAGTCGTTTGTTTACTAAGCGAGGGCACTGCCTAATTAATTAATTGCCCATCCATTTGATAATTAAATTCATGGTAAGTTTTGCTTTCCTAGAAAAGTAATCATCATTTTCTTCTCATTTAGAAGTCCTATGAGGGTGAAAAGCTATAATTTTTTAACTAAATATAAATAGGGAACTTGGCGACTTTTACTCAAGAAAGAAAAAAGAAGACTTCCTAAGAAGAATCCGCATATAATTCGGGTTTCGAGATGACGAAACCGTGATTAAATTGGTTCGTTGTCGACGAAACCTGCAAAATGTGCGGTGACCATCACACAGCAAGCAGAGTTCACCGAGTACACGTCACGACAGAGAACACCGGACAGCGTCGGATATCGTGCAATTAAATCTTATGTAAGGACAGATGAAATGAAAATGTACACATATGTATCCTAGCTACATGTCCACGTTCTGAATACTGGTGCCCTATAGTTTATTTTGAATGTGCAAGTGCTTTTTTAATTTGACAGGTGAGTGAACACGCCTTACTCCCGCCTATTGTGTTGTAAAAGTATCGAAATTGAACGAGCGCTGTCCATTTGGAGGCTGTATGGAAGCCGACAATAACTGGGTGGTCGTTCGTTTCTCGCTGTCTGAATATCCAAATGATTTTTTTCACAATTCATTGCATTGACTAGTGCAAATGGCAAGCGCTGATTTTTGTTCGTCGGCAAGCCGTGTGTACTCGTGTAGCGCAGGCATAGCGGTGATGCAGAACACCGATAACTGAATTACGAACATTATCTGACATTCTGTAACTGAATATTTCGAATCTAATTGTTTTGGACTGATGGATGGATGCCTAGTTTAATTGGTAAGGGTTAGCTGGTCCAGCGCATGCAACATAATTGAATGAGTCAGCCGCATTGTATACGATATAAGTGAATGTTTACGCAGCACTCTAAAACCCATTTACCTGTGCTCGGAAGAGGATGCCAATCTCTTAGGTCGTATCTGGATAGTGCTTATTATCGAATACTTTATTAGCTGTGTTTATGAAAAGCTCTTAAGATACTAATTGATATGAAGGAAAGTGAGTTACAATGATCTATGTAGTTCTGCAGATTTGAAAGATGTTTACGTATGGAAATATTTTCTAATCGAAAACGGATTAGTTGCTTTTTAATCTCTTTAATTTGGCTATTTAGTGGTAGCTCAATCACGACGCACCAGCACAACAGCTTTAATTTTTTATTTATTTTAAGAAACAGCAAACAACTAATTTAACTAAAACAATTTTAGTGATAATACTCGTATAACCCAGAACGCTGTCCACAAGTAGACAAATAAATTAATAATAAATAATGTAATTATTTTAGGTTTAAATTAAATTCGGCACAAATGTTGAAGGAAGCTTTTTTTTATTTAATTGAATCTAGAACTTATGATTGAATGATAATTTTTGATTATGAAATGAAAATAAAAAGTATTCGTTTTGAGACTGCAGAAAAATATATTCACTATCCAGTCGTCTTCCGTAAGGACACCACGGTCCTACCAAATCGATAGCCCGCACAGCCACATCTCCAGGCATACCATTAATCAATTACCTGTAATTTGACGGTACAATTAGGTGATAAGTCTGTCTCAATAGGTAACTATCAGGTTCATTGACAAATGGTGGATGACGGCATAGCCTGACTTGTAGTTGCTAGTAATAATAGCTCCATATCAATGCAGATGACTATGAATGGGATCATTAGCATCCGGGCTGCGATCATCATTTGCGTGCACACGGAATTGTACCGTTGATGTAACTACTGATAATGGTATTATAGGTTTGTGTATAGATTGTAATCTTTGTTGTGTTGATTATAGATTTAAATTGTGTTTTATCTAAATATTCTGTAGATACACTTAGGGCCGGTTTTTTGATCCGTAGTTAACTCAACCAATTGTTAAAAATAGTACTCGTAACTAATGGTTAAATTTTTGCAAAGTTTTTTGATCATTTTTTAGTTTATCTAATGATATAATATCATTTCTAATTGTCAAATAATTAACCATTAGTTAAAAAATTAACCATTAGTTACTATTTTTAACCATTAGTTGAGTTAACTACGGATCTTAAAACCGGCCCAGGCCCAATTGTAGCAAAAACTGTTAAATACAATTAGCGCTAAATTAATTTGAAACATCGTCTATTATGATGTCCATTGTTATATATGTATATTTATGATGTATATATATATATGATTAGCGCCCATCCTACTTATTTATTTTTTAATTTACAACAAATTTTAGTTTTTTTTCCTTTAATTGTGCTACATGACATTGCTTCTTGCCAAATTTCATGATTCTAGGTCAACGGGAAGTACCCTATAGGTTTTGATTCCGGAACATAAACGCCCGTATCTTTTGATTACATTGGCGTAGAAGTTTGATTTTTTCAGTGCTTCAATGGATTGCAGGTTTGAGTATTTTATATTAATTTCAACTTTATAACTCTACGCGCTCCTGAGAAAAAGGGGTCTTGACAGATTGACAGACAGACGGACAACGAAGGGATCTTTTAAGGTTTCCGTTTTCCTTCTGAGGTACGGAGCCCTAAAAATAGAATGATTAGCATCAAATGTAGGTATTTAATATTTTTTTGGTGCGAGCGAGCATTTTTATTGATCAAACATTATTGAGTGTAATTTTAATACCGAAGTAAATTATGACTTGCCGTAAGTATGACTTAGGTAACAATATTAAAGATAAGTTATCAAAATATCTATACTAATAATAAAGGTCATATAATCTATTCTATACTCTATACTAATAAGCTGAAGAGTTTGTTTGTCTGTTCGAAAGCGCTAATCTCTGGAACTAACAGTCGGATTTGAATTGATCGGAAGGGATTTGATTTTGATTTGCCCAATTCTTCAGGAAGGCTATTTAACATCACGCTATGACTCTTAGGAGCAGAGAAAAAGGAAAAAAGTCAGAAAAAACGCTAAGCGAAACCAAAGTAGCGCGGTCAGGTGATGCGATAAGTACGACGGGATAGGTTGGATGAATAAGAAACACGCGGACGAAGTCGCGGGCAGAAATTAGTAGATAATATGCTACAGATTTACAATCGTGTTAAATATTGAATTGCAGGCCCTTATTTATATTCATTAAAAACCTAACCATTTTAGCAGTCTGCCATCTTCCAGTTGGATCGTATATATTCATTAAAAACCTAACCATTTTAGCAGTCTGCCATCTTCCAGTTGGCTCGTATACATTCATTAAAAACCTAACCATTTTAGCAGTCTGCCATCTTCCAGTTAGACCGTATATATTCATTAAAAACCTAACCATTTTAGCAGTCTGCCATCTTTCAGTTGGATCGTATATATTCATTAAAAACCTAACCATTTTAGCAGTCTGCCATCTTTCAGTTGGATCGTATATATTCATTAAAAACCTAACCATTTTAGCAGTCTGCCATCTTCCAGTTAGATCGTATATATTCATTAAAAGCCTAACCATTTTAGCAGTCTGCCATCTTCCAGTTAGATCGTATATATTCATTAAAAACCTAACCATTTTAGCAGTCTGTCATCTTCCAGTTAGATCGTATATATATACACAGTCTGGCCATAAATACTGGTACAATTAAAAATAAGAAAGATATTACATTTGAATTTGGAATCTGTCATTTTTATACGATTGTTCATTGAGTTTTCTAATTTTGGCGCCAATACATTGTACAATATTTTGCGATATTAAAATGGAGTGGGGTGATAAAGAGAACCGAATCGCTGTGATTGCGTTACACAAAGTTGGTATGGAGCCAAATGCAATTTTTAAAACTCTTCATACGCTTGGTATTAGTCAAACGTTTGTGTACCGGGCTATTAGTAGGTACAATGAGACCTCCTCTGTTTGTGACAGAAAAAGATCTGGCCGTCCACGTAGTGTTCGTACGAAAAAGGTGGTCAAAGCAGTATGGGAAAGAATTCGAAGAAATCCTGTCCGAAAGCAAAAGATTTTATCTCGGGAGATGAAGATAGCATCCAGAACCATGTCGCGTATTTTAAAAGATGACTTAGGACTTGCAGTCTATAAGAGACGCACTGGTCATTTTTTAACTGATAATTTAAAAAAGAATAGGGTGGTAAAATCGAAACAACTACTGAAGCGGTACGCAAAGGGAGGTCACAGAAAATTTTTGTTTACGGATGAGAAAATCTTTACAATTGAGCAACATTTTAACAAACTAAATGACCGTATTTATGCTCAAAGCTCTAAGGAAGCTTTCTAATTAGTCGACAGAGTGCAACGTGGGTATTACCCGACTTCAGTGATGGTTGGGTGGGGTGTTAGCTATGAAGGAGTGACTGAGCCATATTTTTGTGAAAAAGGTATCAAAACAACGGCACAAGTGTATCAAGATACCATTCTTGAGAAGGTAGTTAAGCCCCTTAACAACATCATGTTCAATAACCAAGTATGGTCCTTCCAACAAGACTCGGCGCCGGGTCATAAGGCTCGGTCCACGCACTCTTGGTTGGAAGTGAACGTTTCGGACTTCATCAGAGCTGAAGACTGGCCGTCGTCTAGTCCCGATCTTAATCCGCTGGATTATGATTTATGGTCAGTTTTAGAGAGTACGGCTTGCTCTAAACGCCATGATAATTTGGAGTCCCTAAAACAATCCATATGATTGGCAGTGAAGAATTTTCTCATGGAAAGAGTGCGTGCTTCTATTGATAACGCGCCTCAACGTTTAAAGGACTGTATTGCAGCCAATGGAGACCACATCGAATAAGTTTTTTATCTTTTAAATTGTTTTATATTTCTGTATTAAACTAACACACTGTAAAAGTAATAAATAAAATTTGCAATAAAAAAAAAAATTCTTCGTGACAATATTTATGGCAAGACTAGGTATTCATTAAAAACCTAACCATTTTAGCAATCTACCACCTTCCAGTTAGATCGTATTAAAAAAAAAACTTGATTGAATAACGCTGCGTTAGTTGTTAGTTAAAAGAAAACTAGTTTTATGGGTAATTTAAATTAAACAAATTCTTTTGCATCCACTCTTTGTCTCTTTGTCTCGAGTCTTTATTTATTAAGTTACCAACCACCATTAAACCTTTTTTGTCAAAAAGATTTTTAGGGGTTTTACAAAAAAAAAATCGTCCTAAGAATAAGGTCTCAGAGACGATACGTAAATCTAAAGAATAACAAGACAAAAAAATAATTAGAAACAATTTCTCAGGGGGTCTATCTAGTGGAAATCTTCCCTTTTTGGACTCATTAGAATAGTACGAATGGAAAATTCATTAATTCTGTAAACTTTATATGTATGTACATGAATTACACTTCAAATAAATTAAATGTAACGTTTTTATATAAGTTATCGTCATTAAACCTATTTCATATTGTTAGGCCGTCCAAATGTTGTTCTGTTCTCAAGGTACGATTTAGGAATTTTCCACATGTACAAACGCTAGCACATCAAGGTACTATGTGCTATGGCAATCTGTCAAATTTCTTTAATAGATTTTCAATTTTATCTCTAAAGCATTAAGGTTCAAGGTTGATTGGGAAAAATTGACAGTTTCGGGTAGCATGATGTGCTGGCGTATGTACGAATTAAGCAAGGAGGCTTTAAAAGTTTAAAATAAAAATCATCCAAAAGACTTTTATAAAAATATACGGTTTGGTTAGGGCGCTTTTCCTGTCACGCGTATTTTCGCCCGCGCGCGGATTTGGTCCGCGTGCAGGCTGTCTGCATCCTACCATTTCGGGCGCTTTTCCTGTCATGCGTATTTTCGCCAGCGCGCGGATTTGGTCCGCGTGCAGGCTGCCCGCAACCTACCATTTCGGGCGCTTTTCCTGTCACGCGTATTTTCGCCAGCGCGCGGATTTGGTCCGCGTGCAGGCTGTCCGCATCCTACCATTTTATACATGTTTTTCCTATTATGCGGGTAGCACGCGCGCGGAACGCGGATTGGTTGCGGGTGAGCAGCGTGCGTGCGTGCCAACCGGATGCGGGTGGCGTTCTTCTGCCTTCAGTGTTATTTTTACTGTGACGCGGGTCGCATGTGTTAGTTTATTAATTATAAACTAGAAGTATATGTACCTATATATTACCAAAATAACAAGCTTTGAATATCAGAATGGTTACTTGTTAGTTATTTACTGTGTATGAAAGTTATTATTGAATATGGTTTGTAGGAAAAGGTTTTTATGAAATAAAGCACAGACAGACAAGGCTAAACATTTATTTTAAAGTCAGTTTGTCAGTAATTAATCAGAAAACTACTCGTCCGTTCGCAAAACTAGGTCATCTTGGAGAAGAAGGACAAGAAACTCCATGGAAACAGTAACAAAGTATTCTATCAATACATTTCTTACGTTGTCATAAATTATCGTTATCTTTAAAAACAATTTATTCTATCTCTTGGACAACGGTCCAACAGAATTCAAAATAATAGCAACATAATAACAATAGCTAGGAATATTGGCCATAATATGTCTTACACAACAACATTTTCATAATAAGTAATAATTAAGGTATAATATAAAATTAATTAACTGACATCTGGCCAATCTATTCCACATAACAATGACACTAGAGCTAACCAACTGAACATGTACCAAGCAACTGCCTTGATAACGTCGTTACAATCCTTTGTATACACTTCCAACGTCTTTTACGTAAAACATCTACCGCCATTTTGAACCAATCATAGATCATCATATATTTTGGGTTAATATCTTTTAACACAGGTAATAATAAACAAATCTTATATAGTGAAACCATTTTAAAACATTATAAGGTAATTAATCAATTAAATAAGAGTTTATTCTTAATTCTTAGACGTCATCAAAAAGTATATCAACATCAACTGACAGTATTTTAACAATCATTTGAAACAACCTATTATATTAAAATAGCAATATAAAATCTAAGATATACTACAAGTATAATCAAATATTACTTAATCATTTATAGTAATAACATTTAAGTGTTTTTTTACAAGTTATACTGTTGTTTTTTTGTAAACACAATATCTAGTCAAATTAGGTACTCCTACGTTAGTCTCAAGCTTCGTCAATGTGACAGATGCCATTATCCAACAAACAATATTCTAATATTATAATTTTAACAAAATGAAATATCTAACACACGCATGGAGTACGTTCATCTTTGTGCACGAGTTTAGTTACTGGCGACACGCACGACACTGCAGCAACAAACGCAATCTTTGTCCTGCGTGTGGCCAGGAGCGTGTAATCACCCGCACGCGGGCGATAATACGCATGACAGGAAAAGCAAAAATGAGTGTCGGATAATTACGAAAATAACCATGAACTGTTAAATTGAATATTGTCTTAATTTATTTGTTTTATTATTTATGTACATACAGTTACATCGCTTCATTGCTTTATCATCATATTCTTTTCAGAAATTGTTAACGAAATTTTATTTTATTCTCCTTTATTATTTTTCTTGTCAGAAGTCCAAGAGGTTACTTAGGTAGGTACCTACTTGTTTTAGGGCTGATTTCTCAATAGTCGGATAATTTTAATCTGAAGATACAATATGACACTGACATATTTTCCATACAAAACTGTCAAACCACCATATTTATTCTACCGATAATGATTGGCATAAACTATTGAAAATCAGCCCCTAGATAACTAACGGGACTAAACTGCATTTTTGTACATTAGATGTCAGTTTTTAATGTACAGGAGAGCAGATATTGCTGTAGTATGACGTACGTAGGCGCTGGTGATACCTTACCCTAACTTACTGTTTCAAAAAAGTGACTAAAGCTAAAGACTTCCAGAAATTAGGCCTACGTGTTTATGACAGTCATTATTATACTTTGGCTAGCTTCTGCCCTCGGCTTCGCCCGCATGGATGTCGGAAAGGAAGAAGTATTTCTTTCCCCACAATGCCATCTATCTCTTTGGCATCTGCTGGCAGGCAATTTTATCGAAATCCGTTCAGTGGTTTAGGCGTGAAAATGTAATATACAGACAGAATTTATAATTTTATTTTGAATAGTACTTTGCCCGCGACTTCGTCCGCGTGTACTTTAACTCTAAAAATTTCGAAGATGTATGTTTACGATCTTTATCATTTATTTATTTAATTCGGGTTAAATTTATGGTTTACAGATCAAATGAATAAGATTTTTGAAATAATCCTTGTCGTCCCCTTTTACCACAACAGGCTTTGTTTTTAAAAAGCGTTTGATACGCCATTGTATGGCTTTTTTTTTTTTTTTTTTGAAGTTGGGAAATCATCAAATGACCCCTCCCGCTCTGGGTGGAGCAGAAGGGAGTGTCAGACTCTTACTGACTAAAACCCACCCGTGTTCCTTCCTTAGCCCTTTCTGTACCAGAGCAGCGGTAACCCTTTCGGATGATCCCGCTACCCCGGCAGGCTTCGGCCCTGTCGGGCCCCGTCAACTATGCTGACATCTCTTTGAGGCGCACGTGGAACACATACGCGCCGTCCGGCACGGGCCTGGTCCTGATCGGACGGAGAGCTACCCATTGCTCTCCGCCCGCAGTCTCCCTCGGCGGCTGAGGCGTGAGGATCTCTCCCTTGCCCATCCCGCCACCTCCTTCGCTAGCATGACTGCTTCGCAGAAGGAGGTGACCGCCTCCCACTCCCTCTCGCCCCGGACCATGGCTTGCACCAGGGCCGGGCGCGAGAGGTCGCCGCCGCTGCCGATCGCCTCTACGAGGACACGGCGGTGCTCTGCCCAAGCGGGGCAGACCAGAGGACACGGTGGAGCATACGGTGGAGGTCTGCCCCGCATGGGCAGCGGCGGCGACCTCTCGCGTCCGGCCCTGGTGCAAGCCATGGCCATTGTATGGCTTAAAGATTATTTATACCCATTTTCGAGTTAATGGAAGCAAGCAGTACAATCCACCCTTTAAACTTTATTACCCTTTTCCACCCCGGTAAGAGACGATTTTTGAAAAACCCTTAAACACATACTTTTTGTTTTAAGTATTTGTACCGAGTTTTGAGGTAATCCGTCCAAGCGGATTAATATTTTTTCTTATCTATTAACTTTTTCACCCCTGAAGCCTGTGTGAGGATTTTTTTTTAGACTAATAGGGACCATCTGTATTAATGAGGCAAATATATTACCATGTATCAAGTTTATTAACCAAAGGAAAAAGATTTTTCGTATTAACTGTATCCTGTCTTTTCACCCCACTGGCGTAGAAAACAAAAAAATAATAATATTGGGATGTTTCCATAATTTTAATCAAAGATGATGTATACCAATTTTTGAGTTAATCAACCAACGTAGTAAAATACTCCTCTTAAAAAATTAATTACCCCTTTTTGCCCCGTCAGCGGTCTTTTTCGAAAGACCTAAAAACTTATCATCGTTTCTTTCCTGTCAAAAGTATTAATACTGACTTTCGAGTTAATCGGATCGTGTATTCAAATTCTTCCACACAAACTTTAATACCCCTTTGTCCCCCTTTGTGGGGTAGTTTTGAAAAACTTATAATGATAAACTTTATTACTTACTTAGGCAAATATTCATGCCAAGCTTCAAGTTTATTAACTGAATAATTAAGATTTTTCATATAAACTGTATCCCGGGGCTTTTCATCCCTACAGGGGATGAAAAGGGTTTAGGTGTGAAAATGCAACATACAGTTTCAAGTTCAAATCCTTCCCTAAAAATCGAATTACCCGTTTTTGCCCCGTCAGGGGTCAATTTTCGACAACTTTACATACTTATTATTAATTATTTTCTGTCAAAAGTATTAATACTGAGTTTCGAGTTAATTGGACCGCGCATTCAATTACTTCCACAAAACTTCAACACCCCTATATCCCCTTTGAGGGTTATTTTTTAAAAACTTATAATAATAAACTTTATTACTTACTTAGGTGAGTATTCTTGCCAAGTTTCAAGTTTATTAACTAAATGAATAAGATTTTTCATATACTCGTATCTATCCCCGCTTGTCATCCCCATAAGGGTGGAATTTTGAAAAATCGTTTGGGATGTATTCATAACATTTTAGAGTTAATCAAGCTGCGCGTTATAATCCTCCCCTGTAAAATTAACTACCCCTTTTCAACCCGTTAGGGGTAGATTTTCTAAAAATCCTGATACATGTTATTCTTTATTTTTGGACTTAAGTATAGACACTGAGTTTCCAGTTAATAGGACCGCGCATTCAAATTCTTCCACACAAACTTCAAAACCCCTATATCCCCCTTTGAGGGGTAGGTTTGAAAAATTTATAATGATAAACTTTATTACTTAGGTGAGTATTCTTAAAAAGTTTTCAAGTTTATTAAACTAATGAAGAAGATTTATCATATTAGGGGTTAAAGTATGAAAATGCCGATTTGAATTGAAAAATTGAAATTCGTTTTTTTTTAAATTTAACATATTTATTTAATCAAAATAATTACCATTATTATCTATACATTGCTGCCATCTAATAGGAAGGTCATTTATGCCTTTGCGATAGAACTCTCGTGATCTAGATTCGAGAAACTGTGTGAAAGCATTTTGTACTGCCTCCTGAGAAGAAAACTTTTTTACACGTAGAAAATTGTCTAAATCACGAAAAAAAATGGTAGTCCGTTGGAGCAAGGTCTGGCGAATACGGAGGGTGACGAATGGTTTCTAATTGCAGTTCCTGAAGAGTTAAAACGGTTTCTCGTGCTGTATGAGGTCTCGCGTTATCATGGAGCAATAATGGTGAAGATCTATTCATGAGTCGGGGCTGTTTCACTGCTAGTTTTGCTATCATTGTTCGGAGTTCGGCACAGTAGACATCTGCCGTTATTGCTTGACCAGATCGGAGAAAGCTATAGTGAATAACACCATGCTGAGACCACCAAACAGTTACCATTACCTTTTTATTGGTAAGCTTTGCTTTAGGACACTGTTGCGGCGTTTGACCTGGGGTCAGCCATTGCATTTTTCACTTACGGTTATCGTAAAGAATCCACTTTCATCACATGTCACAATTCGATCCAATATTCCTTCATTTCTGTATCGATTCAACAAGGCAACACAAGTTTCAACACGCGTTTCTTTCTGCAGATCAGTCAAATCATGAGGCACCCATTTCTCATATTTTTTTATTTAATTGATTTGACGCAAATGAGTCAATATTGTTGGTAAGGTAACGTTAAAGCATGCCGCTAATTCCTGGGTAGTTTGGCTCGGATCGGCTTCCACCATCTCTTTCAATTCATTGTTATTCACCTGTGTGGGCGGTCTTCCACGTGATTCGTTCTTCAAATCAAAGTTTCCATCACCAAAGCGTTTAAACCAAAATCGCACGGTGCGTTCATTAGCAGTCCCCTCTCCAAACGCAACATTGATATTGCGAGCTGTTTCTGCAGCGTTAGTTCCGCGTCGGAACTCGTATTCAAAAATAACTCGAATTTTCGAAGTATCCATCTTTATTGTCTAAGCTGAATAAAAAAAAACAACGGAAAGTCTATAATCGAATGTTGCACATTTTTTAAAAGAAGAACTTCATAGGTACCATGTGAAAAAAGTTTCACTTAAAAATCTCAAACCATGAAGGTTCTATGTCAATTCGAAGTACCTATTACACTAAAACGGCAATTTCATACTTTAACCCCTATTATAAACTGTATCTCCGCTTTTCACCCCACAGGGGTGGAATTTAAAAAAAATCGTTTTGTATGTACCTACCTATTCATAACTTGACTGAAGGATTATTTATATAAATTTTCGAGGTAATCAAGCCATGCAGTAAAATCCTCCCCTGTAAAATTGACTACCCCTTTTCAGCCCGTCAGGGGTAATTTTCGAAAAACCCTGATACACATTATTCTTTACTTTTGATCCTAGGTATAAATACTGAGCTTCGAGTTAATCGGACCGCGCGCTAAAATTTTTCCATACAGACTTTGAAACCCCCCAACCCCTTTTTAGGGGGTAGTTTAGAAAAACATAAGATGGCAAACTTCATAATTTACTTAGAATTAGTATTGTTGCCAAGTTACAAGTTTATTTACTTAAGTAATAAGATTTTCCATACAAACAAAATCCCCCCATTTCACCCTCTTAGGGGTGGAATTTCGAAAAACCCTTTCTTAGTGGACTCTTTACGAAAAACACACCCTCCAAATTTCATGTCTCTAGGACCAGCGGTTTAGGCTGTGTGTTGAAGTATCAGTCAGTCAGTCAGTCAGGACTTTGAATTTTATATATATAGATTACATTAGTTTATTTTGACTAAATTAACGGATTTCTTAACTTAATTATGTACATATTTCAATATATCAGACAAGTATATTTCCATATGTACTCTAGCATAAGGGTTGCTAACCCTAAAATATAATATAGTATCCTGCTATATTAGAGATCTGAACAATATATTTCTAAAAAAATATAGTAGATAGGCAAAGCTAGTACTAATACCTATTTTAATATAAATACAAAATGGCAAACTAAGCGCAATAGGGCCAGTATTAATCTCATAAAAGCTGTACTAACCTTAACTTGAGTATAATAATAGTTATGAGTCATTAAAAATCAAACCTGTTAATAAAGGCTCAAAGACAGTTTTTACTTAACATCCATTCAAAAACCTACATTAAAATTTTATTGTTTTCAAATTGACATTATTTCAAGTTAAAAACAAATATCAACTTTATTTTAATGGTAATTAAGTTGATTTCGGAGTGACTAGCAATATTGAAAAAGTTATAAAAATGTTTGAAGTTGTAGCGTAAACTGAAATTTATTGCGTAGGAATTAAAGTATTTTTTCCATAAACTCACGTTTGTTTACATTTTTGGCGAATATATCGCGAATGCAGATTACATATATTTTATTTTTTCGCCATCTACTATATTTTTACAGGTAATGGCTTCGAAAATACTATACATGATATAAAAAAATTTGGCGACCCTATCTGGCATATAAACATGTATTTTGCGTGTACATTAATTACTAAATAGTTGTATCAGCTCCAGCTTAGCTATATGTCTGATCTTCATAATAAGCTTGAATAATCTCTATATTGTACTTACTGCATAAGCATTTATCAAAGTTTAGACAATAACAACTACCTACGTAAAGCTGGTGCAGGTACATAAACTCTTCATCGTCTCAATTTACCAGCTTCCATGTTTGCATTCACTCGGGAGGCACAATTTTCTACATTTAACTTTCAAAATCGAATAAAAATGTAATTTCCCTGGCTCGCTGAAAGCTTTATGATTCGTATTCATCGGCAGCAAGGCAACTTATTCGTTAGCTATCTCGTAAAATATAAATCCGCTAGTGAATGGGCGTCCTGCGCACGTGTGCTCGGCATCACCTGACACGATAGGCTGAATGCAGAGCGTACCGTCGTCCAATTTCGCGCGCTAAATTGTTCATAACGGAAGTTCATATCCGGACGTCGGGCCGCCCTGCGCTTCAGGCGAGATTAGGCGGTAATTACCATTTCCTGTGACACGGGACGCAGACACGGCTAGAGAAGAAGCGGCTTCTCTGCAGGACGTACCGCGCTCAGCGCCACCGGAGGAAGGAACAATTTGCCGCAACAATTATCTAACTTCCAACATTATTACTTACCTAATTAGCTATCGTCTTCCTTCGCACATACGAGACGGAATCGGAAAACGAAGAAGTACTATCAGCCGTAATATACAACGCACCAAGTATCCCAATAAAAGCTCTTCGGAAAAGACATTTGTGGAAGTATTCGCTAGCCAAATGCCGATATAAATTGAGTGTATACCATTACTGAGTCGGAAAAACTGATTATGTAAGAATTGAGCGGAGTGCGGAAAGGTTGCGCCGCTATGCGGCGCGCGCGCCTCGCTGCCGCCGTTGATATGATTGAATAAGCGAACACCGGGCTCCCTAATGAAACATATTGAACGTGTATCGAATCACTTAGGCGCGCCGGTGCGCTCCTGCACTCGCCTTTTGGGGCATGTCAACAAGCCGTAGGTGAACCCTATAAATAACATTACGGTGGAGTCTCGTTTTAAGAGAGACAATAAATTGAATTAACTCCGCCAACTTTGAACGTCAAAGGAGAATAAAAAAATTCAACTTCATTTTACGGAATATAATTTCACGCGGCATCAGCGCCTCCCTTTGTGTCGCTTAGAAAATATTTACGCAAAGCTGTGCCCCGTAAACCCACAAAAAGGGAGAATCCTAATTAATTCATTAATGTCATTATAATTAAGACATTTGCGGCATTTAATGTGCATTACTTTCAATCTTCTCTGTCGCGGTAATATTTTACGAAGGAAATTAGCAAGAGTTAGTTGCTAGACTTAATTAATTGGATAAACCACAACAAGATTTTAGAAGAAATTGTAGTTGTGTTCTAGTGGCACTTCTTTTCATTTAGGAACTTCATTTTTTTTTTAATATGTTTAATCAGAAAATGAGTCAATGTACCTACCTACTTTTTGAAGTTTGGGTGTTACCTATACCCAGTTGAATTGACTTGTAAGTAGCAGTTTAGTGTTAAAAGTTAATTATTCTAGAAGGGTTTAAAGAATTTTGATTGATGATTAATATCGCAAATATATGGCAATTAAAAAAAAAGGTCAAGTTGTAAGTAAGGTCAAATTGCCTTTAACTTAAAAAGCTTTCAACTTTAATACACTTTTACGGACAGTAGCATCATGCTATTGTGGCAGTAAAAGTGCATCTAAACGGTTTTACCAACAAACTAATTGAGTGATCCATCAATTTGTGGGGATATAGGTATTCGCTTTAAATTCATGTGATAGGTTATACTACTTACCTGTTAATAAAATGTTAGGCAATTTTATTAAGCAGCACAAACCTAGATTCTCTCTCCATATCCGGTGACAGCGACCTAGACTAATTTTCTTAACTAATCAGTACCTGCTAAGGTACCTAAAACATATTATTCAGACTTTATAACATAACATCACGCCTTGTTTCGTCTTGGACCTCATGCAGTTGCGACCAATACACCAACGAGGCATTGTACATTTTATAAGCCTTTCTATATTCCCAATCTAGTTTCTATAGTATTGGTGGTATCCGAAAAAAATCCTAGTTCATCCCAGTAAAAATATATACGTATTTTGACACGTCAATGCTGCTTTCAATCACGTTTCAGAAAGGCCCAGTGCAACGGCGAGGCGTGACCGGCTCACAAACACTGCGGCCGACAGCAAAGCTCTTTGAACATGCGCTAAACCTACTACCTGGAAAAACTAGTGGGTACTAGTACCTTTGTAAGGTATAGTTCGCACTAGCTGCCGCGCGCTGTCAGATCCAAACGGATTCGTCAAATAATTTTAAATCTGGAGCACCGAGTACCTCTTGCTCTTTGAAAAAGGTTCTCCATCTTTATAGTTTAGGGTTGTTCATATTTGTGTGTATTAGAATAAAAAATAATGTTGCAAAGTCAAAGTCAAAGTCAAATCATTTATTTCAAATAGGCACATAAAAGGCACTTTTGAACGTCAAAAAATAATTACTGAATAAAATATCCCGATTTTCATAAGGGCTAACAAGCCAGAAGCTCACTGCTACCTTACGAGGTAAGCCTACTTTTGATCCCCTAAATGTACCTTAGAGTCTGCTGAGCAGTCCTCAATAACTTCTTAAAATATTTCTAATAGCCAAAAATCATACGCGGTCGCCACTCCAGAACCTTTCGGCCCCATCGGCCATCTGTTCTGCGAGCAATGTGCCCTGCAAACTGCCACTTAAGTTTGGCAATTCCCTCCTGCGGATCTCTTCAAGTCTCTGGAAGTCGTGGACGAGTATGTTTACCTACGACAAACTGTCCAGTTGGATAGACCCAACTTCGAGAAAGAGGTCAATCGTCGAATCTGACTCGGATGGGCAGCGTTCGGGAAGCTACGCAATATCTTCTCGTCCCACATACCGCAGTGTCTCGAGACAAAAGTCTTTGACCAGTGCATGTTGCCAGTGATGACCTATGGCATTGAAACGTGGTCGCTCACAATGGGCCTTATTAGAAGGCATAAGGTCACCCAAAGGTCAATGAAGAGGGCTGTGCTTGGAGTTTCCCTGCATGATCGAATCAGAAAAATACCTAATTAAGTAACATTATTTACACCCACTACCTAGATATTTAGGTACTTACCTAACAGAAAACAACGTTTTATCCTTTAATTTAATTTTATATCTACTTAGTTTAAATTAAAGGCTAAGCAGACATTAAAGTTTAGTGTGGGAGGTAGTCCCGAAAGTAACGAAACACGGATGGTAGAGCCAAAGTTATTACCCACCAAACTATCCGCGACGATTAGTAACTTAGAATACCTACCCACCACGAACACGACAACATAAGCTGAAACTTACGAACAGAAATATGTTAATAGGCTTTTTTGGATTACGATGTTGGTCCCATAGAGAAAATTGTTACCCTTAAATATGACCGCACCTTTCTACTAAGAGGAAAAAAGAAGGAAAAAAAGAAAGAAAGACGAAAAGAGAAAAAAGGTCAGAGGGGTGTGTGGGATATGTGGGTACACGAATGGATAAAATAGGAAATGAGTACATAAGAGGAAGTCTAAAAGTAGCACCGGTAACTGAAAAGTTGTGTGGAAATCGGTTGTCATAGTAATAGTAGGTACTACTCCATTTATTTGTCAGAATATTGTTATAGTTTTAAAAGTTCATAACATTCTGCCGTTTCCGACGTACGAATACATTTTCAGGGTTTTGATTAGTTTGTAGATATAACATTTAAGGCTGATTTTTCCAACGCTAGATAATTTTATCGGAGGAATAATTTTAAATTTTTGACGGTCCTTCCATACAAAAACGGTCAGATGTCAATTTTATTCCACAAATAAAAATAATCAGTCGATTGACAAATCAGCCCTAAATTAAATAAATTAGGATAACATTCAAATTACAAATTAGTCAAATATTAGGAATGGAAATAGGACAGAATATAATTATTTTCTAATATTTAGTCAACTTTTCATTTCATTCATAAAATCATAAGTCGAGTAGTAGCATTTATGTATATGGTATGGTATGGGCATATTACGTAGAAATGAGGAAAATGTCGTAAGGAAAGTTTTGAGTATGAATGTCGATGACTATAAGAGTAGGGGAAGACCAAAGAAACGATGGATGGAATGTGTGAATGATGATATGGTTAGAAAGGGGATGACTACCGAGATGACGACTAATAGAGAAATATGGAAGAAAAAGACATGTTGCGCCGATGCCAAATAGATTGTGATGAGATCGGGAGAATGATGCTGTATCTTTATACAGGTACAGAATATTTTTGCATGTTTCTTCCTAGAATAAAGATACTTAATAAGGTTACACTAGTCAGTCATTCTTCCATTCTAAAGTCGTATGGAGTTTACTCCACTATTAGGGATAGTGTACATTTTAAAATTAAAAATTATATTTACTTGTCTCGTGATTGCCTGGCCCTGTACAGACACAGAATTTAAAAAAAATATTTGACGCATCTTTGGGCGTAAATAAATAACTCACGGAGTATTAAAATGGCAAAATTGTTACCGTATATTCAAATAGGTATCTTCATTTTGAATAAATATAATACCGTAGTTTTTTCATAATATCAATACGCCTAAAGGTATGTACATTTTCGTTATAAATTATCGTCTATTTCACTAAATAAATAAAAGCATGCATATTAGCCACACCCACTAACGACTTCGAGCCGTCTACTAGTGCATGTTTAAAGGACTACTATTGCATACTAATATGTACCCACACCCTATAACTCAAGTATAACTAAAATGGGTCCTGGAAACGATGATCGAATGAATTGAACGTCTGAGGGAGGTAGGGTAATTTTGTAAGGCAGGTGTTACACTGCAGAAATCGCAAAAAATAGAGAATAAGGGGGTTTGGAAGGTCGAGAAATCACGGCACAGCGGACAGAGCTCCGGCGGGATCTCATAGCGGCATGGAGAGTGCGATTGTCGCAACCCAGCGCTGGGCACGCCACAATTGCGGCGATAAGTCCCCTCTTTGAGGAGTGGCTAGAGAGGCGCCACGGCGCCCTCACCTTCCGCCTGACGCAGGTCCTCACCGGACACGGTTGTTTCGGGAGGTTCCTGTTCAGGATAAAGCGGGAGGAAACGCCAGGGTGTCACCACTGTGGGGATCGCCCGGAGGACACGGTGGAGCATACGGTGGAGGTCTGCCCGGCTTGGGCGGGACCCCGCCGTGTCCTCTTGGCGGCGATCGGCGGCGGCGACCTCTCGCGTCCGGCCCTCATACAGGCCATGGTCCGGAGCGAGAGTGAATGGGAGGCCGTCACCTCCTTCTGCGAAGCAGTTATGCTCGCGAAGGAGGAGGCGGAGCGTGCGAGGGAGAGGCAATCGCTGCACCCTCGCGCTCCTAGCCGCCGCAGGAGACGCCCTGGACGGGAGTCAACAGCCGACTCCCGGCCACCGTAGGCGCGGGCTTGCGGGCGGCGAGCTATGGGCAGCTCGCCGCCCGGTAAGGACCAGGCCCGGGTCGACGGCGCGTTATGTTCCACGCGCGCCTCAAAGAGCTGTCAGCACGAACTGACGGGGTCCGTTAGGGCCGATGCCGCCGGGGCTGCGGGTTGTTCGAAAGAGATACCGTGGCCCCTGGCACAGGCAACTGAAGGAACACGGGTGGGTTTTAGTCAGTAAAAGTCTGACACTCCCTTCTGCTCCGCCCAGAGCGGGAGGAGTCATTTGATGATTTCCCACCCAGAGAAAAAAAAAAAAAAAAAAAAAAAAAAAAGGGGGTTTGGAAGGAGTTAAGTTAGAGGGGTTTTCCCAGCCGTAGGACACAATATAGGCAAAGAAAAATGTACTGTACTATTTAGAAAGTATTTTAAACTAGCTGACCCGTCAGACGTTGACATTGAAAAGGGACGTTCAGTTTTTTCCAAATTTGACCATTTTCCGGGAAAATTTTCAAATTTTTCTCTCCATAAAAACCTAATTCGGACTATTAAAAACTGTTATTAATAAAATAAAAAAAATTAAAAAAAAAACAATAAATAAATGCATTTTCTTTCTTTTTCTTTCTTTCTTATTCATAATCATAACCATAATATTAATCCCAACATCTGCCTATTTACTTCTCCTGAAATTGATTCAGGCAGTATGTCGAACCGCAGTTCCAGGTAATCGTTAGCAAAACTAACAATGGCCTACACATCCTGGAAATTTAAGCAGAACAATATTGGATTTTATCCCGCCAGACGTCCAATCACATTGAGGATGTGAAGGCTCTCTGTGCATCACAAAGGTACTGAAAAGGAAATGACAGTTCCAGGGCTGTTTCCTTATTAAGACTGAAAACAACGCAATCTCTGGCTGTAAACATATTCATCTCCGCCATGTAAATATTGAAGGAAATCGAAAGGCGCTTGTGTTTTGCTTGCAGGAGATGGACTGAACTCTGAACTCTAATCTCATTTTACCGTTCGTGTACTACCTACTTTGTTTAAGATTTAAGCTTTGAAAAAAAACGAAACAACTGACAATCACTAATAGAGATGAGTGCCAGTATCATATACCGAATCGTACACGTATGGCGAGGCAATATATTATGATGATAGGTTCAACTTGACAGATTAACCTATTGATATTTTCTCTGTGAGCTTCGCTTCATAAAGAGGTTCCCTGTAAACATTGCGAACAGTACACGTCTATGTAACTCAAATTGGTTTGGTTGGTAGTGTTCTAGATTTAAGTCAACTAGACACACTTTTTATTGTTTTCCTTTATCTCTAATATTCATAGATAATTATGTCAGGCAGGGTTACTGAAAATCCAATTTTAGATGTTATTTAATTTTAATTGTAAGTTAGTGCTGTTGGTGTGCTTTATTATAAATAAATAAATATCAGTCTAAAATTATTTCTTATACTACTTACTTCGGTTAGTATCGAAACAACTGACATAGAAGAGAGACAACAGCCAGTATAATATTAGATTTAAAATTGGTTTATATACAACCTACTCCGGTTCCCAAGCTTTAAAAAAAATCAAAAGAACTGACAATCACCAAAAGAGACCACTGCCAGAGTCATATTAATTTAAATTGGTTTATGTCCACTTTCTTTTTGTTAGTCTACACTGTCTCACTGCCGGGCAAAGGCCTCCCCTAAATCTACTATAACGTGGCTTACTATAACCATACCAAAAACTACAAAACTAATTTGAACATTAGTGAATCAATTCTGTTTCAACAACAAACTAATAAATTTTCTTTTCCTAGCCGAACGAACTGATTATGTGTACAAATGTGAATAGCACTAACACTATTAGAGAAGATGGCTGTAAAATGTAAAATATAAATTGTAAATAAACAGCCGTATGTACATAGTCATAGATATATAGATGGTCGTGTTTTATAAATTGATCGCGCAATTAGCGGGTGACTGTCGTGCTGTCTAGTTATTAGGTACATGCTCGATAGGTACTCGATAGTGTGATAGTGCTGTCAAAATAGTTGTGAGTTCAAAGCTAAACCAGTGACCGTGACAGTGGGAATGGTGGACGAAATGTTTTAAAAAAAATATTATAAGTTTTAGTAAATTTTTTGTTTGAAGGCTCGGAGTCGGAAAAATGCCAAAGGTAAGTTTTCTCATAACGCATTTTACATTAATTCTATTATTTTAGTCTTCTTCTTATCGTATCGATGGTACTCTACTTCGATATTTTAATGGATTATAACTGTTCAAAACATCATTAATATCATAATGTATTTCAAGTCATTATTTTGTTGAAAGACAAGCAGTTGCATTTACATTGTTTACAAATATATTAAACTGAAAATTATATTTAAGTATCTTTAGAGTACCAAAACAATAAAACCACAATTATTTCTGTAAGGGTTGATTTTTCCAACGCCAGATAATTTTATCCGAGGAACAGTTTTGTTTGAAAAATCAGCCCTAAGTGATTTAAAGAAATATAAATCCATTCATAATAAATAAACTCAAAATTGGATTTTGAGTTTTTTACGGCAAAAACGCCAACTAAAAAGACAAGACATTGACATCGTTTTTCTACGGTTTTCGTATAGCTGAAGCCACACGTCATTACAAAGTCATAAAAGGTAATAGCGCGGGCAGGTGATGCGATGCGACGCGGTGGGTCCGGGGAACAAGATATTTAACGCAGACGAAGTCGCGAGCAGAAGCCAGTTAAGGCATAAATCGTACAGATTACGTGTGAGTCCGGCTTCCCTTTGGATTCGCCATAGTCGGGTAAAAAAATCATTTCCTGGGCCTTTTAAAAACGTTGCATAGCCAAAAATCAACAAATTGGTAATCCTATATTACCGTTATCAGTGTGGAATATTGCTTCTAGTCATCATCATCATATCAACAGAAAGACGTTCACTGCTAGGCATTGGCCTCGCTCAAACTCAAAACATTTATTTCAAACTAGCTTTTGCCCGTGACTTCGTCCGCGTGAAGCAACTTTCTTAATTTTTTTTCAGTAAGAACCTTCTACAAAGTATTAGAAAACTTAAAAAAAGAGATGGATGAAAAGTCGTTAAAGTCGTTCTCACGTTATGACGTGACCCAGGGAAATAGGGATTCATTTTTATATATTTATACCAATACGAACGAAAGGCGAAGAACGGGGCAAGAAAGTCCACGGACACTCTTTTAAATCCAAATATTATGGTTATAAAAACGTGGTCACAACGACTGGTTTTCTGCTACCAGTACATATTTACCTGTTTGTCTTACAAGAATCACGGAAAAATAACTATATGATGTATAGTGGCCCGTTCCTTTCCTGAGATCACAAGACAAACCTATATGGACCTATGGCCAGTGAGTGCTGGAATAGTTGACATTCCGTATCGAAATCTTAGTGATGGGGCATTTAATTGAAACATTTGACACAATTTGTCGATAGATACTCGTACATGATGAAATTGTTTATTAACAATATCAGTATATATTTTCTTTTAATCTTTAAGCTGATACTCTTTTATGAATTTAAACATTGTATTGATTGGAAAGGTATCTGGAAATGTACTTATAGAGCATTGTTGCGTTAGCGTATCAGTACAGAACAGTCTAAACCTTTTCCTTTTTAGTAAAATAATTCAACTATATCTGCAAACAAGACCTTTTTATGTCGTTGATTTCATGAAAAAAGAAGGTGAAATTGTGAATTTACCAACTTATGTATTGTTTTGCATCCTTGTTTATAGAGGATATACATTGACGACTTTCATTTGCATAGATAAGTACCTATGTATTATTAAAAAAGAAAAAATCAACCTCCTGTAATAAATCTACAGCCACGAGACGGACGTAACGACTTCAAAGAAAGCATGCAAACTTCTGTCACAATATTTATCTACAGCATAAGTACATGTAAGTTAGGTACATAAGCACCATTATATAGGCAAACATTTAACAAACAATTTGCACGTAAGTATATAGTCATTGAACATAGCTGAAGGGTGCAAATTGGAGCTCATCACGACTGGAGGCGATAACAAGTGCATGGCGTTCTATCGACACTTAGAATATTAAACATATCTAATATAAATTGGTTGTTGGACTAGGAACACGTTTTATTACGCAGAAATACTTACTAACAAAAATCTCATAAAATGGTCACACACATAGCAACTGATCTACATACATCCGCATTGAATAACACAAGGCAAATCACTATCCATTGCAAGGTTGCGTGGAAGAGATTTTTGTTATAAATTTTTGTGATGTACAATAAATTATACATAAATTCATAAATAAGCCAGTACAGAGCACATTTTTTTGGAGTATATAACACGATCGCCTTTATTTATAAACGTGTTAATAGTTAAGAGACGTTTAAACGTCAAAAATGTGCCATAAAACAGACGCTAATAATTACTTAATTTTAAGCAACGTTTAAAAATATACAAGCTATTGTTTTGCATCCTCGTCAAATTTCAGGAGGCTGTTATGAAAGACATAAATAATCAAATAAAATTACGATCCCTGGTAAATAATGAATACATACTTGTTTTTTAGTTATTTAAGTTTGACAGTATTTCAGAATACACCACGGTCAAAGAAAAGAATCGCGTTATGGTATCGTATAAGCGGCCGCGTTTTTATGTGTGTGTAAGAGGGTAGCTACAGTGCGGTCTCACACAGGCCGCGTTTTAAAATGCGTGTCCCATACATGCCGATTTCCGAAAATTAGAAAAAAAAAACTTACATATTTTATTATTGATTCATGTCGAGAATCAGTAGCATAGTTACCTCCTTGAATTTGACGAGGGTGCAAAACGGCACCTTGTAATATACACATGATGTCTTACCGTGTCTTCGTACTCACAAGCTATAAACATAAATTTAAATAAATAATGTGTCTAAAAAAAATATGTTTCTTAATTTAATTACTTTTTTCATAATTTCCTCTCTCATGACATCATGGCTTCATACTCATACACTGCATAAACATACCTACACCTACGAGTACGTAGTAACGTCATAAACTGCAAAGTAATTAAGAGCAGTCCTGTATGCCAAGTAAATACACGAAGCAAGTAGTTATGTAGTCTGTATTTATATTTATTTATATACCTGCTAAGAATTACGTATTTAGTAATTACGTAATTATTATTTAGTAATTATGTATTTAGTAAAAAGCTGTTATTTTAGCATTTCAAACGCACATTTAAATTTTATTCATTCGTATAGGTGATATTAATATTCAAAACGAGTAGTCTTTACGTATACGTAAAGACTGTTTAATTGGATACGGTATTCCATGTCAATATCATAATTTGATTTCATAATTATACAATTCCGTAATTAGCTGTATCTAGTATCAGGTACCAAACTGGACGAGTTTGCCATACTACAGTACTATACTATGGCCATACGAGTAAGACAATTAACTAATTAGTAAGATAATGCAGTAGCAATATTAAGTAGGTATATTCTATCTATCTACCTTTGTCTATTCTATTATTGAGACAATTAACGTCTCATGCAGGCTTTCACCCATAAATATGTTCTTCCCACACAGTTTTAAGAGGGCTTAAATTGTCTTAACAATACAGCAGTATAATTCTGTAACCATCTCACCGTGAAAACGTAGGTGCAGTGAGCGTGGAGTGAGCTCTCATTCCAACTAATGCTAGGGATTGACACTATTGACAGCTCACTCTGAGCTCACTTCATCTAACTTTTCACGGTGAGATTTTTACAGAATAGACCGGCTGAAAGACTGTATGAAATGAAATGAAATTATTTAATCACTTTTACAGTCATATTATAATAAACTAGCGGACCCAGCAGAGGTCGTACTGCCCGGAAAAGCAGCGCCACCTACCGGGTCCACTTGGTTTTCAAACCATCTAGGAACCCATTGAAATATACACACAAAATTTTATGCAAATCGGTCCAGCCGTTTAGGAGGAGCTAGGTGCCAAACACTCGTACAGAAGAATTATATATATTAAGAAGAAAGCTAGATGAGGTCGGCGTTTCTATCTGACTCCTCTGAGAAGAAAGGCCGAAACAAACTCAGACGTCACAACTTCTTTTAAAGGCCATACATAATCTTGGTTAGACCTTAAAGACCATGTAGATTGGTGTCTGAAATGGTATTTTGAGGTCTGTCTCCAAAATTTGAGTGTACATCAATGTCAATTACGAAAGTTTGGCAAAGACAAAATTAAGACCCACACTTCATATTTTGCTTCCACACTGCACAAGAAACTTAAACCTATTCTTGAACGAAGTATAAAATTTTAATCCATTCTTAAAGACACACGTCCAAGTAAGTTTTTCACTTCAATATTAGTTAGTGGTCGTTGTTTGTGTGAATCTCGGCAAGTTTAAAGTGCAGCGACATCGTTTGGCATCAGGTGCGATACACTCACGCAAATATTTTATGAAAATACCTAGATTATTAACACTAGGGATGTGACTCTTGTCGATGTTTTGCCGGAAATTTTGTAGGTTTATGACATTCGACTATTTTAATTCAAAACTTATGGTTGGTTTGGATGGAGTATTCAAAATCGCTATCCAGTATGAATCAAGGACAATGGTGATATAAAACTTTTATAGTAGTTTAGTATAACGGTCCGCAACTCCACGTATAAGCCCGTATTTTCGTATAAACCGAGGGTTAATAATTTATTGTGAATCAAATCATGCTCAGAAATCGAATTACAAAAGAGTGTCTTGGATATCTGAAAACAGCAGTAGGTACCTAGTGGGGCTTATTATAACTAAACAAAACAATGTTCTGGGTGATTTTTTTGCTGGTATCTTTTTGGCAACACTGTTTTTGACAGATCACGCGTGAATCGTGTCTTGTGTCATTGTCAAACTTGTTCAGTTTGGTCTATAATTTAACCATGAATCGACTTACGAACGAACAACGCTTGCAAATTATTGAATTTTACTATCTTCTTCCAATTTATGGGCAGTTTGGTCGGCCTACTGAGGCAGCTATTCGGAAGCTTGTGACTAAATTTCGAACCCAGTTTACATTATTGGACATTAAACCACGAACACGCATACGTAGAGTGAGGACCGAAGAAAATATTGCGGCTGTATCCGCCAGTGTTAGTGATGACCGTGAAATGTCGATTCGCCGCCGTTCGCAGCAATTGGGCCTCTGTTCACCCTAAAGCAAATTTACTATGCGCTCTGTCAGTCTCTGGTTACATACTGCATATCTTCGTGGGGTGGGGCTCCCAAAACAACACTAAAACAGCTTGAGGTCTCCCAAAGATCCATACTTAAACTATGTACTTTTAAACCTTTTCGCTACCCAACTTCACTTCTTTATGAGTACTGTGAGGTCTTGACTGTGCGCCAACTATTTTTCTTAAGTATTGTATCAAAACAGCATTCTAATTTAGAGTACAGTCCGAGCCTATTAGCTAGGCGAAGAGGTTTACCGGTTTGTAAGTCATTGTTGCAGGCAAAAACAGCATTTATTCGAAGATTCTACCCCTTTTTAGGCCCTTATATCTATAATAAAATTAATAAAAGTATTGAAATATATTCAATGAATAAATCATCCTTGAAAAAATCGGTATTTCAGTGGCTCTGGAAGCTGTCATATGATGAAACGGAAAACCTCTTGACAATCCTACAGTAGTGATGCAATAATTATGGTTACAACATACTAGTCTATTATGTAAAGGCTTGAACTTAATTGTGGAATCTACTAGATGAACTAAGCTCATATTCTACACACCCTCTCACATACATACACTCACCCTTTCCACCATACACACACAGAGGACCGTTAACACTTTAAGTTTCTGTTTATTAGTTTTAAATTGCTATCTTAAGCATATTTTTGTTTAAACTGTTTCTTTTGCATGTACCTCACATGGTCATCCTTTACTTGAGGGCTTGAGGCGCTGCTTGCTGAAACACAGGCTATAAACCTAGTTCGGCAGCAGATGCTAATAGTGAGACACAATTGTTTGTTTAGGGCTACCATGTAATAGGTCTATAGCATATAAGCAAATTGTGTAAACCTGTTTCAATTTCTTGTTCAATAAATATTATTATTATTATTATTATTATGTTACTCCACTACGTGGAAAATTTTGCGAAAGGATTTGGGTGTAAAACCTTACAAGATACAGCTGGTGCAAGAATTGAAGTCACACGACCTCCCACAACGTCTAACATTTGGTGAATGGGCATTGGCAAAGTTGGAGGAAGATCCACTTTTTTATCGAAAAATTGTGTTCAGCGACGAAGCTCATTTCTGGTTGAATGGATATGTCAATAAGCATAATTACCGCATCTGGCGTGAAGACCAGCCAGAAGCATTGCAAGAGCTACCACTGCATCCCGAAAAATGTACTGTTTGGTGTGGATTATGGGCCGATGGCATCATCGGGCCGTACTTTTTCAAAGACGACAATGGCCGAAACGTTACTGTGAATGGCGAGCGCTACCGTGTGATGATTGGCGATTTTTTTTTGCCCAAAATGGAAGAATTGGACATGCCTGACATGTGGTTTCAACAAGACGGTGCCACATGCCACACGGCACGCGAAACAATGGCCCAATTGAGAGCCGCCTTCGGTGAACAGTTTATCTCACGTTTTGGGCCCGTCAATTAGCCGCCTAGATCGTGTGATCTAACGCCTTTGGACTATTTCTTGTGGGGCCATGTTAAGGCTTATGTCTACAGGGATAAACCAGCAACGATTGACGCACTGGGAGCCAATATTGAAGCATTTATTTGTGATATACCGGCTGATATGTTGGAGAGAGTGTGCCGAAATTGGGCCTTGCGAATGGGCCATCTAAACCGGAGCCGCGGCCAGCATTTGCATGAAATCATCTTCAAACATTAAATTATATTGATCGTTCTATCGATTCCAATAAAGATTTCATCAAATTTTTCAAATTTTTTGTGTTTTTTTTGAAAATCAAATCCTATATCTCTTAAAAAATCACCCGTTATAATAACCCTTAAGAAGAAAGAAAGAAAAAAAATGCATTTATTTGCGGCAAACATGACGCATGAAAAAAGGACATAAACACACAAAAAAAAACAAGTTGGGGGTAAACATGCGTCACCTTCACGCAAAACGGCCATCGCTCAGCATAATGCTAAGACAGCAGATGCTTAACAGTCGACAAATCAATTGCATACAAAATGCAGTTTTGGTAATATTGATCAACCAATCAAACTTGAACGACATCTCAGTAAATTTACCTACTTGACATTTTATCATTCGATAATAATAATTTGCTTTAATTTGATTACAAGTGTGCATGTGTGTGTCTACATGTCGTGATCTAACAGATTAACATTATCATTTATATAATTATAATTAGCTTCTGCCCGCGGCTTCGCCCGCGTGGATGTCGGAAATTATCCCACGCGAACATTATTATGTACTTTCGATCCTGTGCCTTACAGGCGTTGCGCAGGGATGGTTCCGGAGTTGGTCTTTTAAGAGGAACCGGGACCACCCCTATGCGCGGATGGTGATCACCGGGGTGGTTTTAGTGAGGTAAAAATCCCACACTCCCCGACCCCTCTCCCCGGAGGTCGGGTGCCTTTCGAAGGTTTCCCCCCGAAAACAAAAAAAAAAAAAAAAAAAAGGTATAAATACTGAGTTACGAGTAAATCGGACCGCGCGCTAAAATTCTTTCATACAAACTTTGAAACCCCCCAATCCCTTATTAGGGAGTAGCTTAGAAAAAAAAAATTTGCAATCTTCACAATTTATTTAAATAAGTATTCGTGCCAAGTTTCAAGTTTAGTAACTCAAGGAATAAGATTTTTCATACAAACAAAATCCCCCCATTTCACCCTCTTAGAAGTGGAATTTCGAAAAATCCTTTCTTAGTGGATGCCTACTGTTCACAAAAATACACCCTCCAAATTTCATGTCTCTAGGACAAGTGGTTTAGGCTGTGCGTTGATGTATCAGTCAGTCAGTCAGGACTTTGAATTTTATATATATAAATTTATACGGAAACAAACCTCGTGGAAACTTACCTATCTCAACATGTCTTACTCCTATTCTTTATTTACTACCATAATAAGACAACTATTATAGTATTTGACATTATGTTCTACTTTAATTTGACATTATATTTTACATTAAATTGACAACAAATTTTACAGACTTAATATTTTACAATAATTTTATTATTTTAAATTAAATTTTTATACTATCTTAAATCATTTAGACTTTTTTAACAAAGTTACGAGTAATCACTAATGTTAAACTTTGATGGACTTCCTATTAAAAATCACTTTTTTTTTTTTGGTGGGAAATCATCAAATGACCTCTCCCGCTCTGGGCTGAGCGAAAGGGCGTGTCAGACTTTTACTGACTAAAGCCCACCTGTGTTCGTTCAGTTGCCTGAACAACCCGCGGCCCTGACAGATTTAAAATCACTTGACTTTATATTCTAATTAGAATTTTATTGAGTATTAATAACTTTTTATGGAATAAGTTTTCAATTTAACTTTTTCTACATGCATTGATAATAGTATTACGTAATGTTCAAATACAATGTTAACTGTTATATGAATGAATCAATAATTAAATGAAATGAAAACTAATAATAACTACCCAATGATACTCATTAAAATATAAGTTTAAAAAAGTGTCGATATCGAAAGGTCGCCGCGTGGCTCATGACTAGCGGCGTGCGGAGGGGTGTCGGCGCCGCGGCCGCATCCTACAGCCAAACGGTAAACACTTTGCTGTAATCTCGAGATGAGAAAACTTTCAGTTCTCTTAATTCAGAAACTTATTCAACATCCTAACAACCTTAGAGCGGACCGCCCGGCGGACACAAGACAAACAAACTCACCATTTAATCTTACATTTTGTACTACATTAAAATAAAAATCGGGTTTTCTTAACTAGCCTTTGCGTTGTGTATCTACGTCTGGAAGTAAAGTAAGTTAAATTACCTTTAAACATTGCCACAAACTTAAACGTGACAGGAAGTGTATGGTATGAAATATACAATGTCATGACACATCATAGACCTATATATAATTGTATGAAATAGCTCTTGCAATGTTTTTCAACTGGCCTAGAATTTTCAATAAATGCTATATGCACTACCTACCGAGATTGTTCAACCAACTAGGCTAACACGATTACCTAGCGACAGTAGTGCTGACCTTGTTCTTTATAAATAATAAAAATAAAATAAAATATCTTTATTTCAGACCTAAGCAGTCCATACGTAGTTAGTGGTTGGTAACAAACTGTGCTATGTTATTGTTGTTAGTACTTAATTCTATTTAACATAAACCTATACCTAATTCTACCCAGTGCCTTTGGATGAGGCAGTTCACTCTGCTAACAATCATTTTCAGGATGCCGTTCCGAGTGCTACGCAAACGTTGCAGTAGGGAAGCCGCTTTCTTACGCATGATGGCGTGAAAGCCATCCGTACGTGCTTCAGCAAACATTCCCGACGCACTGCAACGTCGCGGCAACCGCAACAGCATCCTGAAGGCATTGTTGTATTGTACGCGCAAGACGTTGTAGGCTCGGCTCGTATATGACACCCATAGGCCGCTCGTGTAGAAGGACTGACAGAACGCTTTAAATAAACTGACTTTGACGTCTGCCGTGCAGCGAGCAAACCTACGGGCGAGCATATTGCTCCTCACCGTCAACGCCCTGCGCTCGCGTTCTATGTCCCCATCATCACGTAGGTCATTGGTGACAACATGACCCAAGTATTTAAATTGAGTTACCACATTCAGTTCAACGCCGTTGAGATATACTGGAGGTACACGACGGGCCTGTTGTTTAGGTGCCGTAAACACTAACACCTCACTTTTTTTTTAATTGTATTTAAGGCCGTGCACCTCCGTATACGTCTCGCAGATCGTGAGAAGCTTCCTCAGTCCACTCATCGAGGGACTGAGCAACACCATGTCGTCCGCGTAACTTATGTTATTGACACATATACCGTCTATATGACAGCCGACATGTGTGCTGCTCAGTCGCTCGATGAGCTCATTTACATATAAATTAAATAACAGGGGGGAGCTTAACCCCCCCTGCCTTACACCGCATTCCATTCGATACTCATCCGACAGAGTACCGACCCATCTCACCCGATTTGTCTGGTGAGCATACCAGTATCGGAGAAGCGCTGTGTACTCCACCGGCACACCCGTGACCCTCAACTTGTCCCATAGCACATAGGAGACAAGGTCGAAAGCTTTCGACAGGTCAAGGAAACACGCGTATACCGGCGTCCTCCTCATGGTGTAGTACTTGACGGTGTCTTCAGACCGAGAATAGCACTCTCGGTGGACACGCCCGCCCTGAAACCGAACTGGGCGTCGTGCACTTTAACATGTTCTGAGAGGCAGCCCTTCATCAGTCCGTCAAGCACCTTAGCCATGGTGGTAGCTAGTGAGATGGGTCGATAGTTGTTCATATCGGATGTGTCACCAGTTTTGTTTTTAACTATAGGAACCACAATCGTCCGCATAAGTGGTTCCGGTAAATAGGAATGACCAAGGCACAAAGTGAAAAACAGTGACTAAACTCTAGGCAGATGGACTCCCGCATGTTTAAAATGTTCGACACTGAGACCATCGTGACCCGGCGACTTCCCATGCTGCATCCTCGAAATAATTGAAGCCACACTCTTGGCAGATATTTTCGCGTTCCGCTCAGTCTTAATGGTCTCAGCTCCGTTCACTCCACGAGACGCCGAGCCCAAGAGTGACCGCACAGAAAAGTGGTCCCTAAAACCATCCGCAATATTCTTACGGTCAGTAAACCCACCGACGCTCACCGGGAGACCCGGTCTCACATTCATGTTATTCGTGTTCTTCCAAAAACGCCGAAAGTCTTTGTTCGCGTGGTTGAAAGCAAGGAGATTCATTTTAAGCTGGTCCTGCCTGTTCTGACACCACTTGAGTTTAGCCTTAAAATGTCTCCTTGCTTCCGCCATATCACCAAAAATAGGACCATTGGCTGGGCGACCAGCCATTGTCCACACCTGGAATCTAAGCCGGGCCTGATGAGCGCCTGCGACATGCTTGTTCCACCCCGTGACATAGCCACCCTTCCTTCGACACTTTATCTTATAAGTCTGTACGGCTGCCCGTTCCAGTATATTCACAATATCAGAGTACATCTCGTCAAGAGCTGAACAATGTTCTTTGCGTCTACAAAACTTATCACAACAATCACTCAGCTCCCGAGGAATATCAATAAGTCTCAGCTTAGAGTGACAGAGGTCGTGGTACTCGCTTATCTGCTCAGACGTCCTCTCACCCCACACAGCACGATTAACATGATTATTACTTTCTACAATTTTACAATTAATTTTTAACAAGTCACATTCAATCACAATCGGGAAATGGTCGGACCAATACATGTCATACAGTACTGTGACACTAGTGACTGACTGCTGGGCAGATTTTGTGACGATGCAGTGGTCCAACCATCTGTTACAGCCATGTGATTCACTTGTGAAAGTGTAGGTATCACTGTCACACATTTCCACATCTACACAGACCCAGCTTTGATCTGAACAAAAATTTATCAGTTCGTTATAAAACAACTCTTTCAAGCCTGGCTTCTTAAGCCTGGCTATTTACGAAATGACAATAGCCCAAAAATTTACACTTATCGGTGAGATTTTAATAGAGATCAACGCTTGAATATCAAAGTCAAAGCCAAAAAGACACTTTTCGTCGGTTATCAAATAAAAATCTGCTGTTTCATAGAAACAATACACGCCATCAAAATGTATGGAACACGCATTTTTTTTATAACAGGTAAAATTTCAACGCAGGTGGGTTTAGAATCATATACTGAATCCATGGTAACCGGTTGCGCAACGATGTCCCTGCCACCCTGTATTATAATATTATATCGTTATCGTTCTACAATGTAGGTCTTAACGCTAAGTACAGAGTCTTTAACAGTACCCCCCCTTGTTTATAAACGTTGCTCAAAGTTAAATAGTGATTAGCGACTGTTCGACCACATTTTTGACATTTGAACGTCACTTAACTTTAATCATAATTTATAAATAAACCCCTTTACCGTTAAAACAAGCAAAAGATAATTTTCAAAACTGTTCCATACCCTTCAAACGGGTTGTTCACCAACTCGACACTCGTGTCGAATAAGTTAGACTAGACACACGTGTTGAAACTCAAAATTAGTATCACTTATTATTTCGTCATCTGGACACGCCAAAATTTTTACGTGTGTGAACATAGTGTTTTCGCCCTAGGTCCAATTTTATTTTGTATTCAAATCCTACATTCTTTTTTTTTGTTATGTTATGGAAAAATTCCCGCCTTCACTTGCGTCGTCTGAATTATATAAATAAGCAATAACTACTCTTTTGCGAGGGGTAGATAATAGAACAGATACATAATAGATTCAGCTGTAATTTAATCACAAAGGAAAAGTACTTAACAGGCTATTTACCAGAAAGGTGATAAGAAATAGCCCACACACACCGGGGCTCATAACTGAACCAATGATCGCACAATATACAGCCAGCGCTACCGAGTTTAGTTACACCACGATTTTTATATTCAAATTGAATGAAAACTCATTTTGACGTCTTACTACTTGTCGAGAGCATTTCGAGAGATAACGACCATACTTGATCACCTTATCTTCTAAAGGTAAATATTTACTATAAATCTATTTCACTGAAAGGCTACTTTTCCTTTACTTTAGGCATCCAATAATTAACAAACCACCCATTAACTTTAGGCGTGTAGTGATTGCAATCATAATCGATATGTATACTAATAATAAAGCTGAAGAGTTTGTTTGTTTTTTTGTTTGTTGGTTTGCACGCGCTAATCTCTAAAACTACCGGGCAGACTCTAGACATAAATAATTTTAATCATAGTCTGAAACAATATTTTTACAGTCACGTATATTTGACTATTGACATGTTCACATCAATTTAATCAGTCAATTGACAGTAGGAGTGTCGCTCTCAAGTGGAACATACTCGCCGCCGCGCGTAGGCAAACAAACATTAAAGGATTACCGGATAACTACGTAACGTACCTAATACCTACACTACACGAGTGTAAACAAAGGCGTATATCTCGTTCACTTACCTCAGTGTAAGCTTGCCTTAACCGAAGACAGTCCGTCTCGTCCATGTAGGATTTCTATTTTCTTCGAGAAAAAATGGAGAAATAAAAAACACATTTACTGGAGCGATTTGTTTATATTGTGTCTGTCCTTATTGACGAGGTCGCTAGTGTTGTGGAACATTGGGGCAATGAAAACATTTATTAAGAAAAAATCTAGGGGATATTTTGTAATTACAGATAGGTAGGTGTTTGTTATTCAACCATTACTAATTTAGTTTTCATTTGAGTATCGCATCAAGGATTTTTCACTATTACATATTACAGTATTACACTTCTCGTATTTCATCACGTCATTTCAAAATTATTGCTACAAACCAATAAAATAAATATCTTGTCACACAACGTTCAAACCTCTGACCAAATGATGTGTGAACAGCATTTGGTCATGAAACTGTAATTAAGCAACAAGGCCGCGAGATAATCGTGATTTTTCGTAGATGAGTCCAGCCAATAGAAGCCCACTGTGCGAGCCGACTGACTTGCACCCAGGCGTCACAATCACTGACATGGACACGGTGCACGAAGAAAATGACAACGACAGGTAAGATTTTGTTTTTTATTAGCCCAAGTTTGTGAGAAAAAAAAACTGTTTTAAAAGAAAAAAATATACTTAGGTATATTGTTTACCCCTTTTAGTTGCTCTGTTTTAATTTTATTTATTTTCATACTGATCTTGATATTATTATTTTTAAATGTAAAGATGCAGAAAAATGTTCGAAAGAGTTGTGTTTAATGTGTGAATAATATCTTTAACTTTGGTAATTATGTATACAATGCTTGATGTTCGATTATTTGTATGCAATTAGGGTGCAGTCTGAGGGGCAATTCTCGTAATTTTAATAATGTTCACAGTCTGATCTCAGTCTCAATCTGTCGACAATACCTATAATTTCCCTACATTTTGACAAGATTTTGACATTTGTTTGTCACCGAGATGAGACTGCGACTAGATTTTGAACGTTTTAAATTACGAGAATTGGCCTTCTGGTCGTTCGTATCATAGTTGCAATAGTAAACTTTTTAGTATACACAAGCAGTAGTTGGCTTGAACTTTTGCAGGAAGATTGCTATCGAATGGCGATTTCTGTAAAGGTCTTAGCGTAGGTCGGTATGAAATGTAACGCTTCTCCTTCTTTTAGATTTATCTCTGTATCAGTGACTGTTATAACTACCTGTTGTGCATTCGATTCTCGTGTCCTACGCACTAATATTACTTATAAAACCTCTGTGGTCCGTTTTTCCTTTTTAGCTTGAAAATTACTAAAGGCTTCCCGAACACCTGACCCAAAGCTGTCATTACGGACAAAATGAAAAAAGAGTTAAAAAAATAAAAGAACCAATTAAAATGACGGACAAAAATCCTTGTTCTTAATTCGAAAATACATGACCCACTCCTATTACACGAACAGGCACGTGTCTATTGACGTGTGTCAGCCAGTATTCCATTGTACAGAATTGAACATGAAAAGGCATTCTTTTTTCAAAAGCTCAGGGAAATGGATACGTCGGCGTTGGCTCGCTGCCGCTGGACAGGCCTTAGTCGTCATAAACAAAGGGTATATGCTAAGCATTTAATTAAAGTTTCTTTTAAACCGCATTTTCCTTTGTCTCGTGACTCAGTTTTTATCTGTTATCTAAATACTGGATCTCCTTGCATGTAGTTTATGCCAAGACCGCGTTAGATATTGCACTCGTGCGACCACTTCTGCTATTTATTTTAAGGATATTCGTTTAATATTGTTCTTAATACTTAAAACATTTGTAGCACAAATTAAGTTTAGTTATCCAAACGACTTAATAAAAAAAATGTTCATGATTACAAATAGATATAGTGAGTATCTGGTATTGTTTGTAAATCAATACAAATCTCACACGCAAGCATGACGATATAAATATCTAGGTGTATTTATTCTTTTGGAATATCAATATTTTGAACATACGGACGTTATTCAAAATAGGTTCAGTGAGGATACAACGAAGCTTAGGAAGACATTTCCGGCGAACGGATGCACATTTTGGAGATTTTGCGCTCAGAACCTTCCAGTCGACATAGTTCAATACAAGTGCAGTTCAGACGTTTCTTTAAATATTCATGTTACAGTATGTTCGAATTTAAACGGTAATTTAATATTTCAAACGTATGGCAACGTCGTGTTTTGTTTAGCAGTAGAATAAAAGCAGTGGAAAGATACAACATAATTCTTTTAAATAATCCAGTTTCAGAAAATCTTTTTCAGTCAAACAAAAATGAAACAATGAAAATAGGCACAATTAAAACCGGCTTAATATCCATGGGCTCAACAAAGTTTTTCATAATCTTTTTCCCATGAAAACATGATCATTTTGGTACACAAACGCTGTCAATGTGGCCGACATTTTTGGTAGGCTACGATTTCCCCGTCACATTTTCAAACACACTGTATTTGAGCGAGAAGTATGAAACGCATACACAAAGAGGGATTTCGGTGCAGTCGCAAAGAGCTTCGAAAATATTTATGACGTTTGATAGACTGCTTTGTATCGCGATACACCCGTCTGCTCCACTGCTGGGCACACTTTCCTAAAGGATTGACTGCTGTGTATACCGACAAATAAACAAATACTTACATCGTTGTCGACAATTTTTCTAGCAGTCGTCTTTAAAAAAAAATACTCAGACAATCTATTTATTTTTTATTTTGGTAAGAGCAGTGGTGAGCCAGTGGTATCGGCCGCGATTTAAGAGTTGTAGGTCATAGGTTTATACCCAGACAGGCGCTTTAAAACGGTGTAGGAAAACATCGTGAGGAAACCGGCACGTTCTAGAACCTAAAATAATAATTTACCTAATTAATTTTACCTCATTTTTGTTTAGTTTTTAAATGAATTATTTTTTTGATTCTATTTATAATTTTTTTTCTCCTTTGCTCTATCACACGCTGTCTACATCTCTGTATCTATTGTCCTATCTCAGGTATGCTGGAAGAGATTTCTTATGAAATAAGCATCACCTCTGTACCTATTTTTACTGTTCTGTTTTTCATTGTCTGTTTATATATGTGTGTACATAAAGGGTAAAATAAATAATAAATAAAATTCGAAGACATGTGACATCTACCAACCCGCACTGGGTCCACGTGGTGGATTACAGCCCACTCCCTCTCAACGAGGGGAGGCCTGTGTCCCAGTAGTGGGAACACTATAGGCTGATCATTATGATATTTAACATGGAGTCTGGTTATCTTTCCCATGCAACATATCGCATGCTTAATGGAACACTGACCCATTAGTAGCTAGGTCAGATGTGATTTCCGTTTTTTTTTTTACTCAGTTCTCATCAATAGTTAATCATAGACGTTCAAATTACAAGCATTCATGATTAATATAAATCAGTTTTATTTTTATGCATCAACAAGTAGGATAAGTCCTCATAGAAAGACCTTTTTTTACGTTTTTCCAAAAATCGTCTTTTTTTGAGTCAGTATCCATTAAGCATGCGATATGACTTTAAAGATGATATCTGTTACCCAGGACGTACAACTCGTAAGTCGGGGGCCCTTACCACTGAGCCACCACTGCTGTCCACCTCCTGCTCTGAAGTAAAATACTGACATTCTATTGACTAGCGCAAACGTTCCTTTTTTTTATACGTTGCCCCACACTAGGAATTTCTCCTGTATCGTGTTTGCGTTTACAAACATTTAAACTCACATACACAAACAGCCAGCCCCGGAACAACTACTTGTAGGCCATGCTGGGATCGAACCCGCGACACGCAGCGCAGCAGTCAATCGCTTAACCACTGCGCCAACCGTGCCGTCAAATTTGCTTACAATCCCAACTAAATTAAAGTAAAATAAACAAACTTTTTGTTACTCTATGAAACCGCAATACTTTTAAAAACCGAGGTTCACAAATAATACAGCACTATGGAAAATTAAATAAATGATAATGATAAATGATTTTATTTGTAAATAGGTTTGTACAAACACTTTTACACGTCAATCATATTTTAAAAACTAAAAGAGGTCGGCATTTCCTATCTGACTAGTCTGAGAAGAAAGGCCGAAACAAACTCAGAGGTCACAGTCTCTTTTAAAGTCCAGACATAATCTTGGTCAGATCATATGAAGACCATGTCGATCGATGGTCTTTTGAGGAAAGAACCACACAGATTGAGAGAACCTGTCCAGTCAGTGCACGCATTTGTCATAAATCGTGCAGCTCAACTCAAAACTTAAGGAGCTCAACGATTCGACAAACAATACCAAAGAAAGGACATTTGGGTAGGCCACATAAATTACTCAAACTACCAGACCATGACAAAACTAACAGATCAGAGAAAAATAAAAATGAATACAATGACCCAGATAGTCTTCACATTCACAATAATTAAAATAATAGAATACTTTACAAGTAAGCAAATGTCATTGTATATGTATATAAAAACTTTACAAAGTAAGCAAATGTCACTGTATATATAAAACTCATTAATGTCAATGTGTATATAAAAAAAAACAACAAAAGAAAAAAAAAAACACTCAATCTATAAAAATTGGAAGCAGCTCAATCCCAAGCCTTTTTGTCCTCGATATAATCCTTAACGGTATAAAAGGCTTTCTGGTACAACTTACGTTTAATGAATGATTTGAATTTATTAAGGCTTAGATCTTGAACGTGGCTTGGAAGTTTATTATAAAAGCGTATACATAGGCATCTGAAAGAGCCACCTATTTTCTTGAGCCTTGCTGTAGGTAGGTACAACAATGTTGTGTTTATTCCTAGTATTTATATTATGGATATCACTGTATTTTTTAAATATTTTTTTATTTTTATGGGCATATAAAAGATTTTCGTAAATATACTGAGAAGGCACAGTCATTACATTAATCTCTTTAAATTTGTCTCTGAGAGGGTGTCTCAGCCTTAATTTATAAATTGATCGAACACCTCGCTTCTGCAAAACGAAGATGGTCTGCATATCGGCGTCGTTTCCCCACAATAGAATACCGTACGACATTACACTATGAAAATAGCTAAAGTACACTAAACGGGCTATCTCTATATCACTTGAATTACGAATTTTTCTACTAGCGTATGTTGCGGAACTTGTTTTTTTTGACAATTTGTCTATTTGTCTACCCCACTGAAGCTTAGCATCCAAAGTTATATTATATTATACATTATATACTATAGATCCAGGAGATCTTTTTCCATTAGCGTGAACGCTCTGAAACCCAAGTATGAAGTAAGAAGATCCAGAGCAGTGTTCCGGATTCCGTAGTGGTGGAGTTTCCTGATTAACGTTTCGTGAAGAACTCAATCGACTGCCTTGGACAAATCACAGAAGATGCCCAAGGCATCGCATTTATCTTCTCATGCATTATAAATATGTCCTAAAAGTTCAACACAGTAGTTGAACGACCCCTTGTAAAACCGAACTATTTGCTATGTAATAATTGTGTTTTTTAAAAGATCTTTGCATTTGGTCTAAAATTAATTTCTCAAAAAAAATTCTAAAGGTAGGAGGTTCAAAAATAGAAATAGGTCTATTTTTTGTAGGGTCTGATGTACTACCTGATTTAAACAAAGGTGTTATTTTACTATTTTTCATGAGGTCAGGAAACTCCCCACTGTCAATACAACTATTAAAGATAAGAGCTAGAGTAGGTGCTACAATGTCAATAATAGACTTGGCAACTTCTACAAAATTACCCCACAGTTCTGCAGTCTTTTATACATTTAAAGTGTGAAAGGTTTAAATTATATCTCTACAGGTAATATGTTCAAAATGAAATTCCGAATCGCAACCATTAACATTTTCCGTAAGCAAAGACTCAGCAACAAGGTGAAGTTTAGGGATTTAGTAGAAGAAACAAGAATATCTGAAAAAAAAAATCAAATGCCTCGGCGACTTGTGAGTCTGATTTTATTATGTTATCATTAATAGACAGGCTGTAGTCAGTATTTCGGTTACAAGATCTTCCCGCTTCACTATTAATAATAGTCCAAGAAATTTTAATTACATTACTGCTGTTTTTAATCTTTGAACCCAAATAACGTAACTTGGCCGTATAATAAACTTTATAAAATAATTTTGAATAATTTCTAACATAAAAATTAAATTCATCAGTGTTAACATAAGTCCTTTCATTGTACAGTTCATAAAGTCGTGTTCTACTTTTATGAATACCAATGGTATCAACAATCATTGAAAGATGCGTTACTATTAACCGAGATAGTATTGAATTGATAATACTCTGTTGAATTTCACGAAACTGCATTCAGTCGATTCTCTTTGATATGGCCGGTGATCAGATAACTTGGTTCCCAGAATTTCTCTTACGTCAAACAGAGACTAGCTAATACTCAGCATACGTTGCAATGACTTTTCATTATTATTTTTTGCTAGAAACCTTCTCTGGCACATAACTTGCCAAAGTTTCATCACAATCGGTCGAGCCATTTTCGAGTTTTTGCGAGACTAACAACCGGCAATTGATTTTTATACCTATCTCGGAGTCATTCGTTTGACCATTCGGAACGTTAGCGCCATCTCGTGGCGCTAGACCGAGTCTAGCCTGAGTTCGTGGTGGGACGAGAGTAACAACTACAAAAGCGGTGTGAGCAGAGCTCTTGAAAGAATCGAAACATTGGACATCGTACTTGTTCGTAAATTATAATCTGATTTGAACTGTAAACCGTTTTTATATTGTGCTATAACCAACACTACCCATAGTACTACGCCCACAGTAATTAAAATATGCCTGATGCTAACGAGAGACAGATATACCATCTCCGACACCTATATAAGATAAGTGAATCTCACGTGCTGAAATATGTAGGTACCATTACATTAATCTCTATTTCCTAATTTGATTTCATGTAATGGTCACGTTTATAATAATAAACATAACATTACGCCTTGTTTCTCCGCGGGGTTGGGCAGAGGTGTACCTATAAAACAACCACATTTAGCCAATTATGTTTAAATCCCATGTAATAGGGGGCGAGCCTATTGCCAGCAACCGGACACAAATCCAAACTCCGGGCTGCTACTGAGAAATTCCAAATGGAAAAACCCAGTAACACTTTACCCGACCCGGGAATCCAACTCAGGACCTCATGCTCAGCAGTAGCGTTTACGACCACTAAACCAACGAGGCAGTCGATTAAAATAATATATTCTTTATTTCGAAACACATATACAAGCAAACACAATCCAGTATTAGTAACAACGAATGAATATACTAGTAAACATAAAACAACCAAGTTCATATTTTTTATTTTATTTTTTGTTTAATTTAGTGACGAGTCGTCATATTCGGACCTGGGCCAGCTTCGGGAACGAACCCGAGCCATGCTGGGTACGCCAGCAGAGCCACTGGTGCAGCTCTCACACTCACAACCCAACAGCCGTAGAATGTCCTCTGACATAGAAGCCAAACTTGCTGCTAATTTAAACACAAGGTATGTCACAAACAAACCTTCTATAAGCTGTGAAGATTCATCGGTAAATCTGAGGTAAAAGATCAATCAATCAACAAAAAAGACCAACTTGACGGTTATATATAGCTAGCTATTGCCCGCGACTTGGTCTGCGATCCGTGATGAAAAGTTGCCTATGTCCTAACCCAGGTCATGGTCTATCTGTGTTCCAAATTTCATTCAAATCCTTTCAGCCGTTTTAGCGTGAAAGCGTAACAAACAAACTTACTTCTTTATAATATTAGTTAGGATTAACACATATCCACCACTATGTGTTACACCTATAACAATTTGGACCACTAAGATTACATAACAAGCGTTCCAAATTATGGTCTTAGTAAGACCATCAATTTTGATCCAAAGATATCTTGGCTGCCTTGCTACTTTTTAGAATAAATCGTTACTGACACATTAATTAACATTTTAAATAAGAGCAAACTTATCTATTACCTTTGGACACTCTGGCAAGAAAACCGCCCAACTTGCAGCAGCCATTTAGCACATGTCTCATTAGAGAAAGAAGATTGGAAATTTATCCTTCAGATATAATTGAGATTATGTATCAGTCTCTTTCCGCAAGAGCCTATAGTTTAGAGGTGAATATAGTGTGGTCTGCAAGAGCGCTTCACTCATTGGGCGTTTTTCCACAGACAAGGAAATTTGTTCCCCTTGTCATAATACTAAATTGTACATTATTACAGACGGCCATCAGCCATAATCGCAGCGTTTCGTCGTCCGTCGCAAGCCCTAGCGTTGTGCGCGGCCACGCAGCGACGGTTCCTGTCTGAACTGTCCCCTCACTCCCGGACATCAGTCGCATCCACGTCACACGACACTCCACCCTCCGCCGCTGAGATATTGGGACAGTAAGTATTCATAATTCTACTTTATTAAATGACGTCATAGATCCACTGGTGGTATTAATTGATTGATCAAGCCGAGTAATGTTAAAATTTGTAGAAAACTAGCTTACGTCATCTGATTATTTATCCGTTATTCCTGACTGGATGCAGATTCATCGTATATGCATGAATGCTTGATATGTTGGTGACCTACAAGATTACGACGAAATGCATGATTGCGCTGAAACGTAGAGGACTTTCACGAACTGTAAACTTCTACACCCCACCTGCTAAAGCCAACGACACCTGTTTTATCTTTAATATCCATACCTGCTATCAGGAATAAAATAATAAATCAAAACGACAGAAAATCCTTGAGTAAATATTCGTAAGGCTGGAACACACTACGATAAATCAGGGCGAGCTGGCACCGGCACATGCCCCCGACACACGCGCATCGCACCGCAAGATCCAAATACTTGACATGGGCCTCCACACCGCAAACTTACACTATTTCAACCATTATTTCCTATTTTACATAAAGAATTATAATATCTTGCCTTCTAGAATTTCCGCAGTTAAAAACTTTATCGTTGATCGTGAATCAATTACGTTCTAAGGAGATAAGAGAGGGTATTAAAGTTCCAAGAATTTCTCTCATAAAATATCATTCAGATGCGGTTTGTTTTCTCAGGCTACCTATAGAGCTATATCCGGCTACTATTGACTGTATGATTGGAAACGATAACGGTTAATTCAATTGCCCTTTACGTGACGTTAAAATTCCATAAACTCTATTTTGATTCATTTCCAAACTTTAAATAATTATGACTCAAAACTGTTTGCCTAAAACATATTTCGGCAGCCACACACCTATCTATGTATATATCTTCTCCTAGAATGTATAGTATCTTCTCCTAGAATGTAAAATAATGTCATCAGCCGGTTAGTTGTGTATTTAAAGCACAGAGAGACACCTATTTAGAGGTGAATATTATTCAGTTGGATAGCGTCATGTAGTCCGCAGACAATGAACAGCCTCCGTCGCGTCAAAACCATTGAAAAGCACCCTTTATTTGTTAATAGATAGACACGTGCACAATGGGAATGTGAACATTCAGCGCAAACATCACTATGTGAATGTAATTAGATTGTGAAAATGTTTTTGAATGGAACTTGCCTTACTGTTGCTTTAGATACTCATATCTGTGCCTGTTTTGGATAATATTTGGCTGATGTTGTACTATTGTGCTTATGATGCACTTCATTATAAACAAAACTACCAACCGCCAGTCGAAAATTCTAATTAATACTTACAGTTGTGATGACTCCCCAAAATCTACTACTACTATTACCACCCCTAATAGTGAAAATATTCAAATAAGTATGTTTAGAGCTAAATGCAACTAGTGATTAGTTTGAAAGGCGGACCCTAATGCAGGCATTTTCTACCAGTCAACATTAGGGTGATGCAGAGACAAAACATAACAGATGCAACGAAAAGGATAGAGACCTCGAAAATAACTATAAAATACAAGAATAAATACTAATTCATAGATACACACAAACATATAAACAAAATGAACTTTGTCCGAAGTAATAACCATCGGTTGGGGAAGAATTATCTGTTTCTGATAGACAGTCATTTCTTATTGTTAAAATAGTATTATTTTGTTAAAGTGAAGCTTTGAGCAAGGCGCTTTCTGCCTTGTACTGCAAGCTACTGGTGGTACTGGGGCTGGCCTTCCCCATTACTGAAGTCATCGCCGGTGGGGTGCCTGATGGCTACTATCAGGTCAGCTATTGTTATTTTAATAAATAAGTATTTAATTTGGTATTGAAGTATTTATATTGAATTTAGCATTATTAGTTGAAAATAGTATATTTTTGGCCACGTTGAAACGTAGATATTATTATGGAAAAATAAAACTGTATTATCATACGATTATTGTATTTTTCTTTAATACGTGCTATATAATTTTAACGGTTCCATTAAAAGGAAGTTAATAATGTAGTGAAATCCCAACATTAAAATATAATTATACTCCTAATATATTTTTTTATTTTTTATTTAGGGTTGATTGTTCCATCGTCAGATAACTTTTATTCGAGGAATAAAATTGACGTTTGACAGTTTTTATATTTTTCCATACAAAAACTGTCAAACGTCAATTTTATTCTTTGAATAATAGTTATCTGGCGATGGAACAATCAGCCGTAGGACTGATTTTACCAAAGTCAGATATCTTTTATCCTTGGAATAAAATTGACGTCTGACAATTCTAGTATGGAAAAACTGTCAAAAATTCAAAATTTATTCTCAGTATAAGACTTATTCTATGTATAAAAGTTTGGTGGAATGCGCCCTTAGTCATTTAATTTAATACCTAGTGTAAATAGTTAGTTATCTATACATACAATAAATATGTAATTATTTGTAAAATATAGAAGGATAGGTATATCTTTGTGTCGTTGATTTTGAACTTGGTTTTTCTTTTTCAGGGATTCTATTTGTATCTCTACTTGGTATCTCTAATGTTCGTAGTGTTTCAATACGTAAATATAATGCGTCAAAAGGCTGTCAACCTAATCATTCACGATTACGGTAAGAGCTTCCAATTCCTTTTCAACGAGCACAATACCTTCCTAGACAATAAGATCTACCAACATGCTTAGGTAATTAACCACATTTGCTTAACAAAATGAGACATTAAAATCACATTTGTTTGCATAATTACACCCGCAAAGAATATTACCTTCTTTAGTTTTCATTCCACTAACGTTTTCCGCCATTCGTATAAATGTAGCGGAAAATTTAACTCTACGTATGTTGTTTAACGATCGACTATATGTACTCAATTAATTTTTATAGAGGACACTCTGAAAGAGGATAGAAACGGAAAAATTACACCTGGAGACAGACCAAAAATAAAAGAAAACATTGCTCGCTACGGCAGTTTTTATTTGAGACTTGGCGGAATCGGTAAATTGAAGTCATTTCCTATTTACAGTTTTATTTTCCGTTAAATTTTTAATCTGATTTTAAATCTTTATTATTTTTCAGCATTCGGAATCGGTTCGATGGTGTACAGTGGTTTAGAATTGGGTGAATATTTCGAAATGACGGATAAATGCCGCTCCGTTCTGTCGGTGATTACACCGGCTTTACGAATGACCCTCACTCTGGCACAAATGCAGTTCATGTTCCTCACTAACAAGGACATAGAATCAGGCACCTATAAACTGATACAGAGATTCGGTTTTATGCATATGGTGGCAACGAATTTATGCGAATGGTTATATGTATTAGTTGAAGAAACGAAGCATGAAATACATCATCTAGAACACACGATCCTAGCGCCAGCCAACGGAACACTTCTAGAACCCGATGGTATACCGTGCAGGAGGTCTAATATGATGGGTGCGCTGCTGCAGAATGCTGCACCTTTCTTATTTCCTTGCACCATCGAGTACTCCCTAATCTGTGCTGTCATATTGTACGAAATGTGGAAAGAGGTACCTAATTATAGTGATCTTAAAACCACACAGCTGTTCACTGAAAACCGCCAATAATAAATTTTGAATTAATTACAGGTCAAATGCACTCCTGAAGATTTTGAAAAGAAATTAGATGTGCACAAAAATAAGTCCCGCAACAATTCAGTGACGCCTGAGAAAATTCTACAACAATTTGGTAATATTTCATCTGTAATATCTTCAAACATCCTTTCTTATGGTGGTCAGATATACACTAACCTTGTAATATTTTTAGCTGGTATGATAGGAGTGAGTTCTCCTCACGGCAGTCGTAATGCCCTCCACCACTTTTATGTAGACTGCTCGCACGCCCATCGAGGGCTGTTCGCTGGCATCTTGATCATCGTCTGCACCATCATTTCTCTCATCATGTTCTTCGTACTGGCTCACCATCCTGATTCTATCACTGTAACGTATATTTCTTTTTTAACTATTTTCAAAAACGATTTATTCTTCATTAATTTGTTGTATTTGATTACAGGACGCAATATTCCAAGTGAACGTATGCGAGCTAATTTTATACTCGTTATCTTTAATGGCATGCATTACGGCTTTAATACAAATGAGAGCGTTAGCTTATAAAAGGAAATCAAAGGGTATGTCATGTTTTTAAATACATTTTGTTACGTCTTTTTCGTTTTCAGAATGATTACTATGACTTTGAAATGTTCTATTCTATACGTCTACTTTTACTAGATCAATAACTCTTTTCTTAAGCTGTTTTGTGCATATTTTTATAAATTAAGAAATTTACATGTTTTATTTCCTAGCTCTCCTAGGTCTGGACCCATTCCTGCTGATTCTGGCCCAATCGGGAATGTTCGTGTATTGCATGTTCAGTCTCATTGGAAGTCACCACACACAATACCAGGGAAACAGTGTCGGTCTCACTGGATTCTTCTCGGAATTCTTATCGCTCAATCAGGTTCTGACCTCGCTTATCTGAATTTTCAATTCCTGAAATAACTGTATTTCTATCCTGAGCAATTAAGAAACTTAAATTTCCCGATGTGTTAGCTTGTCATTAACACTTTGTCTGCCTTACGTAAAACAAAAGAGGTGGTTACTATTATATTATTATTTTAGAACCTTTTGTGCCCAGCAATGTGTAATGCAGCTCTTCTATTCATGGATTTTTATTTTGTACAATGACTGTCTTGCAGACGATTCTACAAACTCTATTTATAATCGACGCGTGGTGGCGTCGCAGCACTACATCGGAACAGAGAAGAACTAAGCCAGGACGACAGCTCGTCACTTTTCTACTGGTCGCTAATATGGCCATGTGGGCTATTAACACACTAGAAAAGGTAACTTCATCATCAATAAATCTTTGGTTTATCAATATTGTTCAATTAATATAGGGTTATAATATGTAGGCAATTATTATAAGTACTATTGTATCTATTTCATGAAAAGGTGGTAATTTTAAAGTTTTTTAATTAGTGTTTTTTTTTTTTTCAAAAAAACGGGCGTGATGTTATGTGGGTATTATACAGGGTGGCAGAGACATGGACGCGCAACCTGTTACCATGGATTCAGTACATTATTCTAAAACCCCATGCGTCGAAATTTTTGTCGGTTATTAAAACAATTAACTGTTCCATACATTTTGAACGCGTAGGTGGTACACTTTTTTTTTATAATCGACAAAAGGTCTAGAATCGTGTGCTGAATTTATGGTTACAGTTTATGCGTCGATGTCCCTGCCACCATGTATATGTGGTATGGTATGGGTAGGTAATAGGTAATACGGGCTGATGTCCGCAACTCCACGTCAATGCGCGTATTTTGCGTACATGAGTAGGTAACCCTTTGGTTAAAAGGATGCACTACCACCCTTATTATACGTAAAGTGGACCTAACATTACAAACAAAACATAACCAAATCGATTGATATAAGACACTACTGAATAGACACTATCTAAACCAGCGTTTCAGTGGAAATTATGCCAATTTAATTTAGATATATGATACAGCTACTAGGAAATGTTGCAATTCCATCAATAAACATTTCAATTACAAATATGAACGGTTTAATATCGAAGTTATTTTAATTAAATTGTTCGGCAAGCAAATGAGTTGATGTTGCCATTTAACGATGAAATACCTGTATATCTATACTGTTATAATAAAGCTGAAGAATTTGTTTGTTTAAACGGGCTAATCTCTGGAAAATCACGCTACGACACTGAGGAGCCGAACGAAAATATAAAAGTCAGAAACAACGCTAAGCGAAAACGAAGGAATAGCGCGGGCAGGCGATGCGATGCGATGGGGTGGGTAGGGGGAACAGGAATTTGTGTGATGTTAAATAGCCTATACTGCCCTACTAAGCGCAAAAGCGGTGTCTCAAAGAAAAATCGTAAAGTTGATTTTTATGCCATCGGATAGCTCTAAAAAATACGCATCTAATGAACTAAGCCTTTTAGCGCTATCGCTTTCATTAAGATACCGCTTTTACGATTAGTTGGGCAGTATAGCCTTCCTCTAAAACAAAAACAATTTTTCAGATCCGGCTAGTAGTTCCGAGATTAGCGCGGTCACACAAACAAACAAAAAAACTCTTCAGCTTTATAATTAGTACTAGCTGCACCCCGCGGTTTCACCCGCATAAGTTTCGATCCCGTAGGACTATCGGGATAAAAAGTATTCCATAGGTTAAGCCATCTGTGTGCCAAATTTCATCCAAATCCGTTCAGTATTTTTTGCGTGAAAGAGTAACAAACATCCATCCATCCATCCATCCATACAAACATTCACACTTATAATATTAGTAGGATTTATAGATTAAGTATTTACCATTTCCCAGAGTCGTGCCGAGTTCCGTCCAGCACACCTAGCATTCTACGGTCCCTGGGCATGGACCATCATCACCCATGTGTCAATGCCACTGGCCATCTTCTACAGATTCCACTCCACCATTTGCCTCTTCGAGATTTGGAAGAACTGCTTCAAAAACAAACCTATTTACTTAAATGTTTAAGATGCTTATTGTTAAGGGAGTGCAGCAGGGTAGCATGCTGAAATTAGAGGGAAATATGAACTTAGAGGGTTGCACTAATGATTATAATTGTGTAAAGTCATATTTGTTACGGTCGCGAATCATATTTTAATCAACATACAACCAGACACAGACCTGCAAATTGTAAAAAAACGTAACAACATTTTGAACTTCGTAGGATACTTAAAAGAGAAATTAAAAATCTTTTATTGGCAGGCATCGTAGGCCCATAGCGTGTTAGTGTGTAACTTAAAAACTATGTTAGTAGTATAGTAGGTAGTATAGCGCATCCCCCTGAAATTGTTTAAAAAGTCTGAGTGGAAGTCAATTCTTTATTTGTAAAACTTATATATAAGTAATATTAGGTGTTGTAATGTTTATAACAGTCATAAACTGAAATGAATGTAGGTTATGGTGGTCCTATGACTTAATTATTTAAAAAATAATGTGTGTCAGGTATATATACCTATGATAAATAAATATATTTCGTACCTGAATCTTTGTTTTATTGGCGACCTTTTTTATCATAATCAATGATTTGAAAAAAAATAAGCTGGTTTTTTTTTCTTCTAATATATCTATTTAGTCTATGGCATAGTTATAAAACATGATGGCAGGGACAGCGACGCACCAACTGTAACCATGAATTCAGCATATGATTCTAGACCGAACGTAGAAAATTTTCGTCGGTTATCAAAAAAAAGATGCTGTTTCATAGAGAAGTGCAATACCTTCGCTGTAAAAATGTATGGAACAGCAAATATTTTTTTTTTAATATCCGATGAAAAATTTTCACACTTGGGAATCAGATCTATGGTTCCCTGCCATCCTGTATGGTATGGTAAGTGGTTGGTTAAAAGCTAAAATGCACTACAAAAGATGTCTCTGCACAGTCAGCATAACGAGCTAAAACAAAAGAAAGTTCTAATTACTGCATCATCATCATTTCAGCTGAAAGACGTCCACTGCTGGACATAGGGCTCCCTCAAGCACCTCCACTTCGACCGGTTCTGTGCTTCCCGCATCGAATTATTTAACCATTTTTAATTTGTAGTACCAACTAATATTCTGAAATCAACAACAAATTATTATGATTGTGAGCGTGTGATCATATATTAGGTCATCACAACCTAGCCTCTTCCTAACTATGTTGGGATCGGCTTCCAGTCTTCCAGTGGATGCAGTGGATGTGAATGTGTGATCATATATTAGGTACTCGATGTATAGTCAGGGAATTTAATTGTTTGTCAAATTACCTACCAACATAAATTGTCCGTATATTCAAATCCCAATCATGGTTTGATAGTAATATAAAACGTCCAATTGGCGCAGTGTATCAATTTGATAAACAATTAAATTTCCTAACCGTATCTACATCGCGCATATTAGATTAGAATGATAGGTATACTTCATTCATAAGCTTTACTTTGGACAGCAGAATAAAAATACTCTTGTATGTTCTTATCTTGCGGATACGATATTTTATGAAGATGTCATCTTCGATATAATGCAAGCCGAAAGAAAAATATTGTTGTTTTTGGTTACTAGCTTCGACCCGCGAGTTCGCCCGCGTGAAATGTCTTGCTCCCCGACCCACCCTGTAGCATCGCATATATCGCCTGCCCGTGCTATTACTTTGTTTTCCCTTAACGTTCTTTCTGACTTCTTTTGTTTTTAATTTTTTTTATTTTATTTATTCGGGAAAACAAACAATTACACATTAAGAATTACAAAAAGATAGGATGCAAAAATGATACGTAAATGTGAAATCAACCACGTTCTCCACAGATACACAATGAGACAATGTGGTAAATTTTAAGACTAGCGTTGTAAACAATAAAAAAGAGGAACATTTTTAGTAAAAGTATGAAAAAAAAAAAACAAAAAAAATATAAATAAAGCCGTTAATAATGCCGCATAAATGGAACAACAGTGTCACATTATTTTTTCAAAAATTTTTCTTTTTTTTTTGCTTGGCTTTTAATGGTCCTAGCGTGATGTTAAATAGAAGAAAAGAAGAAGACCCCCAAGAAACCCAAGAATCCTCAAGAATTGTTCTATCGAATATTACAAAAATATTTTTTCTGATCCGACTAGTCGTTCCGGAGATTAGCGCGTTCAAACAAACAAACTCTTCAGCATTGATTACTATTCTATTATATGTATCATATGTTGTTGTATTATATGTATCTCACACATTAAATCACCATTATAGTAAAAAGTCAACTGCATTATGAATTTGCCGACTGTCTTTATTACCCGTTGTAGGTAGTTAGTTCGTGGATAGATGACCATTCATTACAACACCACCCATCCATTACAGCCCTCCGTGCCTCGAAAAGCGTGTGGTCCCGGCAGTCATTCGTAGATCTTTAACTGTCGTTAAGGGTAGTCAGAAGCCCAAAAGTCTAAAAATCAGTCTTACCAAGGGGTATTGTGTTACCCAGAAACTGAGTTGTTGAGGTCAGATAGGTAGTAGCTCCATGTAAAATATGATGCAACTGCCTTCAGTTAGACTAAGCCAACATGACGAAGCCAACATAGTTAGGAAAAGCCTAAGCAGAGGCAGGTACTTAGTTTAGGGTTCTGTACCAAAATGGTAAAAAAGGAACCCTGTCGTGAATCATATTTTTATTCAACATCCTACAACCTGACACTAACCTGCAAGTTACAAAAAAGTAAGTAAATTTGAATTTGGCAGGTGACTTCCTGTTAATCCGTTGATCAGTTTCTTAACTTTAGTTCTATAAGGTACGTTTATGCATATTCACCGTATCACAAAAGGATAACGAATCTGAAACGGCTCCAGCTTATTAAAACCAATACCAATAGACTTATTTCAGACTCTGTAATTAATATAAAGACTTGTTGACACATTTAAATAGCCACTGTCCACAATGACGTGATTAACACTGTTCACCCTTTGTCATAAACCAATATCAGCCATCAGTACATAATCTGTTTACCTCAGCTCTGCTACAAATGGCGTTATTATTTGTAATTGCTTCATTTAAAGTTACGACTTTTTAAATTCAAACTAATGTTATACTCGCAGACACTGCCCAGTAAATGCATAAACAATGAAAAACAATTTGCAGCAAAATTCTTTAAATTGCAGTAAATTATAAGAATTATTTTGTTTTTCAGTTGCTCAGTAGTCAGACCAAAAGTGCACCACTAGTTAGACGGAGATCAGAGTAATGTTCATGCTTCGTCCAAACATAGTTTCAAGGGGACTTGGAGACAAAAATAAAGCTAGGATAGCGCAAACAAGCGAAATCTTATCAGATGAAATTAATCACCAAAATATGTATTTAACAAGCCATAATTTGACTCACCTTAAAATACACGTTAAGTCCAGTCATATTAAAAGTATTAAGGCGTCACCACATAGAGAGTATGTCGCCTAAACTCGTGTCAAGATAAAGAAGGCTATCTCAGATAGTTACGATGTTTCAGCCACCCAGTCTTTGTGTTCAGTGCTAACAATTTTCAGCTTACTTATCAATCATGGACGACGTCATTGAAGAGGATGTAGAATGGTATGTAAAGAAACTATTATAAATTATCGTTTTAATACATTTATTTGTCTAAATAATGTTTCAAAGGCGGGGGTGTCGATTTTTAAGCGAGAACACTTTTTGCGAGTCAAAAGTGGTTTTAATTTTTAAATGTTTATACTCGCTAAATAATTATTTACTTCATTGTCATACGGGCCCTACATACATAAAGATAGGTAGGTACTAGTAGCTGCCATTGCCATGCAGGAAATGCCCATTAATATGTCATAGGTGTAATTTTTATGTTGGCCAATGTAACATTATCTAGATAAAATTAAATTTAAAATTTAAAAAACCCCCGACAACGTGAAACCCTATAAAAAGAAAAAATAACCTTGAAATTATGACCTTACGTAAGTACGTATGAAATATTTTGATTAAATATTGTCCTGTCGGGGGACCGCTACTATTTTAAACTTTAACAGAACGTTTGGCTAATAATGAGAGCGGTCCCCTGACGGGACAACATTTAATTATTATTTTTTTATTATTTCATGCTTTTTGTAGGGACTCCTTGTAATTTCATTTCTTTTATTTTTTTGCGTTTTAAGATTCAGGTACTTAATTTGGTATTTAATCAGGTTTTTTGTAATTCGCCATTTTGTGGTAGTGGCCATCTTGGATTTGAAATTTGTCATAGTGTATAGTATTCTACTAGTCAAACCATTTCATTTGATACCCATATAGAGGGAGTTGTGAAAAAAAAATGTAATTTGCCATTTTGTGGTGGCGGCCATCTTGGATTTGAAATGTATCATAGTGTATAGTATTCTACTAGTCAAGCTCTTTCATTTGATACCCATATTGAGTTTTTTGATTTTGTGGCGGCGGCCATCTTGGACCGATTTTCATCAAACATAGCTAAGAACACTCCCGACAAATTCACCTTTCAAACAAAAAAACAAAATTAAAATCGGTTCATCCGTTCGGGAGCTACAATGCCACAGACAGACATACACACACATACACACACAGAGAGAGAGAGAGAGAGACACGTCAAACTTATAACACCCGTCGTTTTTGCGTCGGGGGTTAAAAATAAAAAATGGCCTTTTGAACCTCTTCTTTCCATTTCTATAAATTGCTCTATCCATTGGAAGTCTTGTGTTCATTTAACAATAAGAGCGTATTCTAATTAGGTATACAATGAAGAACCTCATCTTTTTTTTTTAAATAAAAACAAATAGCTATGAATAAAGAAAAATAAAATGTAATACCAACTAGATACTGGAAAAACCTACTATTGGAAAAAACAATTGATTCAGTTCCGATCTCAGCTCTATTGAGACAAATGACCCAGTTTCAGTGCGTAGCTAAGATCGCCATGGATAAGAAAACGTAGGGAAATTATCTGTAGAAGTCTGAAACTAAGACTGGCTTTAGGTGTTTACTTTAAGTAGATATATTAACAGTTTTCCACAGTTTAGAAAAGCAAATGTTTAAATATGGATTACAAGTGCACACAAGCATAGGATGTACACTAGATAAGTCTAGTGCGTAGCTATGAATGCCAATGCAAGACGACTCGAATAGTAGGTAATAATCTCTGTATATCGTCGATATTACTATCACGTCAAGAATCTATTAAAATACCAAATAGCGCTTGGCTCAAAGCTATTTGACCACTAACACTATCATCCTGTCAGCCAAACTAACAAATCGTTAAAACCTTCGATTTAAAAACTAAACAGCAATTTCTTATTACATTTTTTATCATAAAAATCATAGGAGGTCCGACCGGCGGGACTCGAGGTCATTTTACGAGCATGGGTCACATCACTACCATCCCATCAGACAGACGAGCACCACTCTAGAACGAAAACTTCGCCACAACAGGTTTGTATCCATTTCAGTGTTATAATTAAACTTCAAACGCACAAAAGGCGCCGTAACAGTGGGTCTTCATTCTCATTATTCCATGTTTACTTTTTGACAGGGCAGTTCATAAATGTTTTGATTCTGTTCCACTTAAGATGAATGTTTTTAAAAGACGCCTCTTTTAATAATCAATAAATCTTTAGTGGACTCGGTCTCTTTAGAAAAATGTTTCACTATGTCTGTTTTACTAAATTACCTACGTAAGTTTCATCGATTCGAAATTTTGATTATAGTTTTTCACTAACGCGCTAGGCATCTGTCAGTTGTTTTAATATCGGAGCCTTATAATATTGTATTTACTCATTAACACACATCAAGCATTGTCCAAATCAAAGGAAATAAATTAAAGATTTGTTAACCGCAATGATCCATTGCATCTTAGTAAACATGGAATCTGTGTCATACATACTTGCCTTTTTAGGGTTCCGTACCCAAAGGATAAAAATGGGACCCTATTACTACGACTTTTGCTGTCTGTCCGTCTGTCTGTCACCAGGCTGTATCTCAAGAACCGCGATAGCTAGACAGTTGAAATTTTCACAAATTATGTATTTCTGTTGCCGCTATAACAACAAATACTAAAAACAAAATAAAATAAATATTTAAGGGGGGCTCCCATACAACAGACGTGATTTTTATAGATAATGGTACGGAACCCTTCGTGCGCGAGTCCGACTCGCACTTGGCCGGTTTTTTATTTTTCTCGATACAGAGCTATAGTCTTTTTTCCATCGTAGACTTTTCTTTACTCAAGTCTAGTCGTTTTCCGTTACAGGAAAACATATCAGAAACATTACTAAAATAATCCAGACTTAAAAAGCAAACTTAAAAATCCCGACATCTGCAGAAATCGTAGAAAAAAAGTCATGTAAGGTGCCTTTGAGATGGGGAACTAATTAATCGCTTAGAGATGAGCAAAGGGTAGCTGTGCAGCATCGCATCTGCATATATACGGCCGGCTCGTTAGGAGGCCCGTCTGAAAGTGACACCGCCCGCGCTAATTACCCATGAGGACAACATCTTACCGACTCTAACCGATGAATATTTAGCATGACAATATTTTATTTGTAAGGACTATTTTTATGTACTTGAGTAGTTTTCTTGGACATGACTCGACAAATAAGATAGATAAAAATATTATGAAAATTGTCGGAACAATTTTCATAAACATTTTCATCCATGAATTTTCCATTATTTTTTCATTCATTGTGATTTCTGAAACAAACTACATCTCAAAGCAATACCTACTTCCTCTCATTAGGACCATTAGGTCCCACTGCTGCACTGTAGGGCCAACTCCTAGTGAGCAGATCGACTAGCTTCAACTTTCGGACTAACTTGAATTCAGAATGATGAATGATGAATTTACGAGTCATTTTGTCAATTCAAAAGTGCCTGTAAATGGTTTAATTGAAATAAATGCTTTGAGTTTTGCTTCCACGTTTGTTTGGTTGCGATTTCATATTGTTAACTATTTCAGGATTCCTCATGAGAAAAACCTCTTTAGTAATAATTTAGAAAATGTATGAGATTTTAATAATCACACTTGCTTCCGGGCAATCATGACATATTGTTGTATTATTCCAAAATCTCTTAAATTCTGATGACGTGATCACGATTAGAATCTGTCACGATGTACCTAAAGAAACGTGTCGGCCACTGCCACGTACCTACTTGCTAATTATTGTTTGTCTTACTTATAGCTTACTAATAATATGTAAGTGTTTATATTCATATAACAGTAACCTATATTGAACGAATCCTGAAAAACGTTTTAGAATAAAAAATGGGTTGCACTCCGGGAGTGCCGGCAGAAGTGAAAACTTGAATATTAACGTTGTGCATTTTTGATATTTTGGAATGCGGTCTACTCTCCCTCCATCTTACGAATTTTCGATCAGGTCACGTTTCCTGACGCGAGCTCCGTCTTACGAATTTTCGATCAGGTTACGAGTCCTGACGCGAGTTTAACATTTTTTACCCATCACAAAAAACTCTCCCTCCGTCTTACGAATTTTCGATCAGGTCACGTGTCCTGACGCGAACTCCGTCTTACGAATTTTCGATCAAGTCACGTGTCCTGACGCGGGTTTAACATTATTTACCCATCATAAAAAAGTGCACAACGCCACTAAAGAAATTTCACTTCAAACATCTTTGACAGCTAACATAGGCAACAACAGCACATAACGGCCGCAGTGACGACTATCATGATAATAATGTCAGCGGCAATGATTTAAATCGTTAGATTCGCCATACCGTATCACAAGATAATCGCGTTTCTGCTTCGTTTTGACACCTCCGACACAATGACGCATGACTTGACTTGATTGTCATGGAAACACTACTTAATCATGTGTGAGCTCACTCTTCTCAGAATGAACACTTTTTCGCGTAACTAAATACAATGAGGACAAATACCAATTAATAGTCAGCCTATAACGTTCCCACTACTGGGACAAAGGCCTCCTCTCTGTGAGAGGGAATGGATGAGGACATATATAGCGATTTAAATGTTTGACCAGCGAGATTTGACTTGGTGTCGAAAACGCTCTCTGGAAAACAAACCATAAGTTGGTTTGCTCTTTAACAAAATAACGTTTCAGTGACGTCATTCGCCGTAATGTAAACTGCAGACGCTATGTGGCGGCCGCCGCTCTTTTAGGAAACTGTAGCTTAACCCTTAAATCAGTTTAGTACACCGTATTTTTTTTTATCTATTCTTATTTTTTTTTTTGGTCCTAGATCTAATTCAGAGACCCACCAGACCCACCAGACCCAGACTCCACCTGTAACCAAAACCCACGTGAGAATATTTATCATACGAATTCATATGACGTCATCGCTGAAATTCAGAACCACAAGAGAAACCCGTTTAAACCTCAGAATATCGGAACTGCTCATTTGATTGTACAAGTTGCAAGGATCAAAGACTTGTCGTCCTATGTAAAATACCGTTGGTCAACCACATGTAATTAGATTGGAAGTTGTCTCTTGCACCGTTTATTAAGTCTAGGGCTGAAGGGGCTGCATTCTTGCCCTCTCAACATAACTGTTGCTTTTACCGCTTTTCGTAAATACGGGTAGTATTTTCCACCAATTTTTGACTATTTAATCTCTACAAACAATACAGTATAATCCATTCCAAAACCCGTATTGCCAAAAACGTATTAGTTGGTACGGAGTTCCCGGTAGACAACAATGACAGGTTTCCAACCAGTAAACCTGTTTTAGCATTGATTGAACGCTATACAAAGGATGTCCAGGGTATATAGGCAGAGCTTATTGTTATGAACTGTGCCGATTGTTGCATCTCTATGTATTGATCGCTTTGCTATAGCTGTAGGCACCTGTGACCTGTACGAGCTGTTATGAAATTACCTGTAACGAGGTCAAAGATGTGTCTGTTACATTAACATTAGTTTATTATTTAAATGAACTGTTCGAAACTCTGTGTTCAATGTTTTCGGGAGTAGTTAATGAACACAGGTATTAGCTATTTTTTATTTGCTCGCTTCATTCAAAAGGTAAAAAAGAAAATATGCAATTATGTAAATATGTCCAAATTTTGATTTTATTACAATTCAGAAAATGTTAGAATATTAAAAGTTTTAGAGTTTTTGGACTAATAATGCTAAAATCTACGTGAATAGGTTAGTTGCCTAAAAAAATCTAATTAGTCCGTCAGTTAGATTATCAAAAAATATTGGACCCGTATTTTTTCTTTTGCCAATTATATAAAAAATTATGAAGATATCGCCCGTTAAAGTTCCGCGTGACGTCACGACTTGCTACACTTTTTAGCAAGGCGGGACGTCACGACCCCCTTCTCCCAAATTTTGACGCGCTTTATCTTTTCATTTTTTGTTTGATTGACAAAAGAAAAAATACGTGTCCATTATTTTTCGATAATCTAACTAGCGGACTAAATATAATAATATTTTTTTTACCCGGGTAACTACCCTCACTTTGAAGAACTCCGTAGTTCAATAACCAACAGGTAGATGTGATGACGCCTTGGGGAGGTCTATGTCCAGCACTGGACTTCTTTTGACTGAAATGATGATGATAGTTCAATAATCTTGACCCATAATTTTAAGTCTTCTCGTCATTTAAATGGGATCCTTGGCATCACAAACTGGTAAACTAGTTGTTAGTTCTAATCTAAATATTTTTAAAATAACCTGAATAAGTTATGCAAAGTGCCAATTTAATAGACTCACAAAAATATTTGAGGAAGTCATTATTTTATAATGCTTTACGACTTTGGTACTGCAAACATAATTCATCTTATTTTCGGTTTTCTTGTCGGAAAATTCTAGAAAATATATTAATTACCACATCTTTTCCAGTGTTTGTTCTCAACAAAATAGTGAATTCTCCAACACAAATGAATGTACCAAATATTCATAGGTATAAGTTCAACCCTGTCTCAGTTAGAAACTAATTACTAACACACACGGTTGCGACATGTCGCTGCGTTTTGTATCATGCTGAGCAGTTCGTGACTTGCTTTACAACGCACAACATCTATAATAGACAAAAATTGAGTGAAAAAAAACTTCAAAAGGAGAATTATTTAAAGGCGGGTTCTCAAAGGTGTTTAAAAGGTTTTGGTGATGAAAAATAAGGAGAAATCTAATCAAAATGCATCGAGGGACTGGCGACGGCCGTCAGAGCCTCTCATAGCGGTGCCTGAAGATGAAAGGTGAGGCAAGGCGGTAAGGGTGGCGAGGAGGTTCATTAAAACCCACTATTAGAAGATAAGCGCCGCTTCAAACAAAACAACTTGGTGTAACGTTAAATCGACACCGCTTTATGTAACAGTTTTAATATTATTATGTACGGAATTTGCTTTCAGTGTTTATTTTGTAAGCGGCTTCGTGTAATTAGATAGTGAGTTATTTTCAGCTCTCTTTTATAGTTACGCGTTTATTTATTTGTGTGTATGTTTTTTAACCCCCGACGCAAAAACGACAGGGTGTTATAAGTTTTTGAAGGATATTTTTGTCTAAAAATAGTCTCAGTCTGCCTTATCTCTTACTTGCCACTACGAAGCCTTTTTAACATTCTCTCTTATATTATTGATATATCAAAAAACTTATACATTTCTTTTAAGCATTCTAATGTGTCTGTATGTTTAGGAAAATAATATGTATTTACTGCTACTTTAGATTGAAAATCAGTAAGTTAAATTTTTATACCATTGTTTAACTTGTACCTCTGTTTACAGAGAACACCCACCGCACTCGCTGCCCCGTCTCAGCGTGGTGATGCCTGCCAGTTCAAGTTCCAGCATGGAGCACATTGCCACACCCATTCCCAGAAGAAAACCACTCTCACACGGCGAGTAAGTTCTAAGCTACCACAAATATAGGCAGCCTTTCTGAGTACCTACGTATGCAAACGCCAATTCGATTAACTTATTGCCAGCTAGTTTGTACCCGAGATTTTACAACCACCTTCGAAGTAGGAAGTAAGAGGTTCGTATGCTCCAAAAGGGAGCCATAATATCCACATAAACTTTAGAAATAATACAAGCCTTTCTGCATCTCTCGATACTAATGCTGCCATTGAAATGCAATTGCAGGCATAATTTCTTAATTTCGTACGTATACTTACCTATGTAGTTCAAATTAATTGGCTTCACAAATCCTTAAAATAGCGTCAAATTCGAAACTAAAACCCGAAAACAACTATGCAATTAATTAGTTAATTTCGTACACCATTCACTAACATACCTAATCCGGATAACCTAAACAATAGGTAATGGCGTCCTAACTAAACCTCGACGATTTTCATTAATTTTGTTGGCATCATATTAATTTTCACAAGCTTCGTGTTTTAGGTTATTTACAGCTAATTGATTCAATATATCATATTGTTTCAGTGAATCGATGACCGTGGTCCTGTCAGCGTTTTATGCTAAATTATTAATAGTATTAGGAATAGCCTTGCCAGTAACGAGCACCATTCAAAATGAAGTTTATACTAATATTATATCTGATGTAAGTATGTACTAGTATTATAAATAAAAGCACATTGTTAATAGCATAGATTACCGGTAGTCGGAAGCCTAAGTCTTACCAAGGGTATTGTGATACACACTTGCTTTATGTAAAATACAGCTGCAACCGGTTAGACTGGAAGCCGACCCCAACATAGTTGGAAAAAGCCTAGGCAGATTTATAGATATTGTTAAAATCATAGACATGGCCTCGCACCATTATCTTTGTTTAATTGTTAATACAAGATACACATACATTGCACTTTTAGTTACATTGTATGTAATTGTTTTACATGATCACTACTCCACGATTATTCTACTCCAGACGCGCAAGTAAATTATTAAACAAGAAAAAAATCGTGTCCAGGTTTAGGACTACGCACATAAAAGGTTTATTACATAACAACACTTACCCACTCTTCTTAATTGAAAAAGTACGAAAGACTTTGAATTAGGCGAAAAAATATAGTCAAAAATATGGATATGCTGTAGTTTCGAGACAAAACAAACAAATTAGAGAATATTTATGTGAGCAACAGATTTACATATTAGTATATTTTACTTATTTGTAATGTTAATTTTATATACAAGCTGTAGTTGAAGTTTTTATAACCTATCATTACACAAAATAGTAAACTAAACTTAAGTATACTATTTCTCACAACATATATGTTATGTACAAGTTATCTCACATAACCTATAATCTCACCTCATTTGTTTATGGTTATTCAACACAATTATATCTATATCTATATAGTGCAGGGGAGAAAAGTATGTATAATTAAATAAGGTGAATTAGATAAAAATCACAGAAGTATTTTTTTCTAAGAATAAGAAGAGTTCTTGTACATGCCTTAGTATCACGATCCGACTAAGTTTCGCGAAAACATTCCAGGGGGCCTACTCCGAAGTGCAAAGTGCGAATGTTCGGATCGAACCAACACATGGCCGAACCGAATATTATTGAAAAATGCGAAAAAAGTTCGAATCGGCTCAGTTGGGTCGGGACCATAGTCAATATTCGAAAGAGTGTAGGAGTGTAGGATCGGAACCGACCGAACCAAATAGTAACTTCGTAGCAGGAAACGGCCGAACATTCGGCCGATACTACTTCGGAGTAGGCCCCCCGTATCTCAGGGTCGTAGCTATCCCGTAGCAAGCGCTACGGGGGCTCTACGCCTCTAAGGGCCTACGGGCCTACGGGCTACGATCTAAACTAGAGTCGAACGAGTAAATAACATAATAATATATGATTTTCGTTTTGCAATTTTATAATATTTGTAATATTTCAGGTGTTCACAATGTATTTATACATAGTCAGTATGCTCTTCTTGGGGTATACATTTTATCACCTTCGATTAGCTAGAAGAGATAAAGATGGTAAGTACTCATTTTTTCAGCTCATCAAACTTATACTTGAACGCTCGGGTGTCATTAGGAAAAGAATGAACTTTCGTACCCAAGTCCAAAAGTGTTTAGGAGAATACAATTTTTGTATGAATATTTCGGAATCATGATCTTGAATTATCTAATACACAGAAAGATAGTCAAATCTAAGTGAAATAAAATACTTTTTAAGAAAAATACATATATATTTTTTGACATTGACTGTCGCTGAGGTGAGATTGCGACTAGATTAAAAACGTTGCAACGTTTTTAATTAGGTAAATTGACCTTCAGGCCTTGTTTTTTCCCGAAGGTATACCTACCTATAGTACCTATGTAGTAGTTATGTTTAAGTCTAATGTAATAGGGAGCGAGCCAATTGCCATCAACCAGGCACAAATCCAGACTGAGAAATTCCAGATAGAACAACCCAATAACACTTTACCCGACCTGGGAATTGAACCCAGGACCTCATGCTCAACAGTAGCGCTTATGACCACTATACCAACGAGGCAGTCCTGTAATTAATATTACTATAATTCTTTGCAGAAAACGTGATACGCACCCGTTACGGTAGTTTCTACCTGCACATGGGTGTGGCAGGGTTCGGAGTGGGTTCCATCATATACTCGTGTCTGCAGTTCGGAGGGTACTTCGACCTGTCGGGGGACTGCCAGATGGCCATCGTGGCCATGAAACCAGCTCTCAGGATCTTGTACTTGGTTGCTCAAACAGTCTTCATATTTTCTTATACAGATGTGAGTAGTAATCCCGTTGAACTTCTGTACCTACATTATTATATAGGGTCAAATTAAATTAGCTAGCGAAACTCCGCAGACGTGTCATCGACGACAGTTAGTCGCGTGAAATACTCGTATCAGTTAAAAAAAATCTGTTTTCTATTATATAAACTTCACAGACGTGATGGGTTTCAATATGTCAACACGATAAAACAAAAGAAAACAGATTTTCTCAACTCAAACTTCAAGTAACAAAACTACCAGCGGTCGTTGACCTCAAAAAAAAACATTAATTCATTTGTTTTTTTATTTATTTTATCATGTTTAGATATTGATAACTATCACGTCTGCAGAGTTTCGCTAGCTAATTCGCTAGAAATCTAGATGATACTTTTAACTTAAATATACTAGAAATTAAAGGGGTTTGAGGATGATCCGTCAAAGTAACTCGCGAAATTTAAAACTTTTTTTACGAATTTGTAACAGTTCTATTTTAGTCATTCGTTTGAAGATGACAGAGACAAAATTATGTTATAAATCTGTTTAGCGCTAAATGCATTTAGTTGTTTGTGCAACTGGGCCTATATTACGGCCCAGTTCTACCGCTTACACCACTCTTAGTCCATCTCCATCTTAAAGTTATAAATATACCTTTAATTGTTTTCTACCTCCCTTTCTTTAATTTCATTTTTCCTTTGGTTTTTATAAGTTTAGTTACTTGTCGCTACACGACATTTTGACATTTTCACATATAGCTTGTGACGACAGGAGAGTTTTAAAAAAAAGTGATTTGACCGATTGTGTGGTGATAAGCAAAAAACAAGATCACCATCAGTCGGTTCACCTTGACCGTAGGACTACCTGTCAGATCAGCAGCTGCTAAGTAAAACATCACGAAATTCTGTATTGTGTAGTTGCTCATATTTTTTTTGGGCGCTAACAAGCAAACAGTTTTCATTAGGTGCGCTTATTTCCTCATTTGAAGTATTTCGGACATTCAGCATGTCCGGTATGTCCTAGAACCAAAAATTCGAAGACGTGACTTCTTCCAACCTGCACTGGGTTCGCGTGGTGGATTACGGCCCATTCCCTCTCGCAGAGAGGAGGCCTATCTCCCAGCAGTGGGAACGTTATAGGCTGTTAAAACGTTCTGCTAAACCTTGTGATGAAGTGCTAATATTATACGAGTATATTAGTATTATTCTTTGGATAAAACCACAAAACTTGTAATTTTAATTAATTTGCAAAATCATCATTTTACACCATTTTATATAAAAAAATTAAAAAAAATGTTTATTTCAATTACAATTTGAGTTATAGCAAACACGATGTGGAGGTCACCTTTTAAGCAATGAGATGCTTGTGTTAGGTGACTCCGCACTTCCTCTTAAAATTAAACAGTGTATGCAATTGAAAATATAAGAGAATACAAAAAAATAAATGAAAGAAATATGAAAATACAAAACGTAGCGCACTTGTGTGATGTATGTGAGTGGGTTTTGAGTGCGGGTGTGTGTGTGTGTGTGTGTTTGTGTGTGTGTGTGCATTGTGTATAACATGAGTTAATTTAGTTTTGGTTTAGTTTTAGGTTTTTCGGTATATACATATTTTAAATACATTGATGAATATTATATACAAAATGACAATCATGATTATTTACTTTGTGAAGTATTATTTTACTTTAATTATTGTGAATATGTGGTCATTCTTTTTTTTCTTTCTCTGGTAGTTTTAATATTGCTCTAGCAGTTTTGAGTACTTTTTGCGGCGTACCCAAATGTCCTTTCTTTGGTATTGTTCATTGAGTCGTTGAGCTCCACAAGTTTTGAGTTGAGCAACACGATTACTGACAAATGCTTGCACTGACCGGACTGGTCCACTCAAATCTGTGTGAAAATTTTCTCAAAAGATCATTTCAGACATCAATCTACATGGTCTTCACATGATCTGACGAATATTATGTCTGGACTTCAAAAGAGACTGTGTTTGTTTCGGCCTTATTTCTAAGAGTAGTCAGCTAAGAAACGCCGACCTCATCTAGCTTATTTTTTATAATATGACGTGCTAAAGTGATTTCGATAACCTATTTACAGAATAAACAATTTCATTTCATATCAAAAGTATAGGTGTCAAATACAAATATCTCTAATGAACGAATAAAGTACCTCAGACCAGATAGATAGGCGTATTCACCTAGTGACTTAAATAGAAATAACCCAGTGTCAATCAAACATCAAAGACTTTGGGTTAATACCGAGTACAAAAAAAGTATAGCTTTCTTCTTACTGTAAAATACAACCAAATCATATAATTCTCCGAAGCTTATGTGGAGGTGTAGTACATACTTGCCGTTTTACACCCACATTGTTTCACAGCTTTCAGACAGATGTAAACGTGGGCGAGTCTATTGTCACTTTCCAGGCTACTACTGACAATTTCTACGGAAATACTCAGGAACAATTTTGTCAGTGTTGGATCACACCTTCGCCATCTACCTACATACTACATACGGTTAATGACGCTTTCAAACTGACTACCTAGCACTGACATAATTAAGATTTATATATTCTAGTTATAAGACCCATGACTATCGATACAACTTCACTAATAGTTAAGTAAGCGCGGAGTTTAGCTATGCGCTACGGGAAATGTTTTGTGGCTTGAGTCTTGAGGAACGTTAAGTTCATTTTACAGTCTTCATTATACTAATCACTCACCAATTTGTGTTCAACCGCATCGTGGCTTCTCAACAGAGCAAAGTCCTACAAAACTTTCGTAATTTTGTGGTGATCATGTTCGGTCAATTTTTTACAATGATTCTTCGTTGTCGCATATAAAAACTTTCATTAAAACCGTTGAAAAGATTTATTCCAAAATAATCTGATAGACATTACATTTAACGCTCCTATAACTAAGTAATGTCGGTAACTATCGAAGATATACCAACCAATATTTTTTTTAAATTAAAACTTGGTGTATTTTCAATCACTCTTATTTTCTTCCAGATATTGGATCCCATGCGAGGGGTGGTGCTTGATAGATTCGGGCTCATGCACTTAATAGCTACAAACGTTTGCGAATGGCTGAACGTCGTCGTTCAGGAGACACGAGATGACATCATAGCAATGGCCTATGACCGTCCAGCATTCATCCGATACGCCAACGTAACTGGCCCTTCGAAAATACTTATAAAGGATCATGTGGAAAATACAACTTACATACGACAAGAAAAGCTGACTATTGGTACCGAGGACAACTATTTATCAAATCTCACAATAAACTACTTGAATTTCACAACCCAGAATATCAGTTGGACTTGCAACGTGTCTGATATGATCACTCCTCTGATTCGGAGCGTCAACCCTTATTTGAGGCCGTGTGGTGTAGAATACAGCCTTCTGTGTTCCATCATCCTACTCGTAATCTGGAATGATATCTGTACAGTCCCAGGATCGGTAAGATCTTTGACTTTCCCAATACAATACAGACTGAACTCTAATTCTAAGTGCTTTAGTTTTTCAACTTTTTTTAAATACATTATTTCCACAACCAAAAACACAGATCGGACGGCAACCTGAGTAGAATTACCGTGTCAGTTTGCATCCTCGACCTACTTTCAGGCCTCACATACATATGTCTAATTGGTTCCGAGAATCTGCATCAGAGCTAGGAACATTAATTAGGTCAGTGAATTAACTCAAACCTTCGTTTCCAGAAACCGATAAAAGACCACGTTTCTATTATTACTAAAGAACGACATTGCTGTGCTCGAGCCAAATCTAGCAACCATTTCTCTGTTGACTGTGGAAGTGCACATAAGGGCCTGTTTATGGGAGTAGCAGTCTTGGCTGGCACTATTGTCAGTCTAATGCTGTTCAATGGACTGTTCCAAAAACCAGAACATATGAATTTAGCTTTACTACAGGTATGTACGAATAATAGGCGTTTTATTTAAAATAAGATCCAAAAATGCAGTTCGTGTAGCCTACCATTCATCGTTTCGTTCTGTTCAGATAAACATTTGGGAGTCGATCCTGTTCGTGATAATGACCATCGGATCGGGAGCGTGCATTCAAAGGATGCGGACTCTGCCGCTAAAGCGTGCTGTCTCATCGTTGCCGCTAGAGCATGCGCTGCTGTTGGTCACGCAGTGCGGGGTCTACTTGTACTACTTGTTTCAAATCATCGGAGCTGGGTATCTAATTCAGCAGTATCCCGGAGAATCACAAGCAACTAGGTACAAATTGGGCATTTGCAAATCGAACAAGTCAAGTCTTTTTGAACTAGTCTTTATGAACAGTTCTATATTTGCAGGATAATATCACCTCTATGCGCTGTTATTCAAAGTTCGTGCCAGACGCTGCTAGTGTTGGACGCTTGGTCTCGACGCTGTGCGGGCACTGGCCGACAAAGACCGGGCAGACAACTATTAACGTTCCTTCTCGTCGGAAACTTCGCTCTATGGCTCATAAACAGAGTTAAAAATTCAAGAGCAGAGTTCCATCCTCTTCAGGTACCGATGGTTTTTCGATAGTTTTACTACTTTATTTATTAGATCACACGAAAATATATGTGAACTAGATAAATTATACAATTATATTAAAACAATTTCAACCTCCGAAGAAATGCTGATCTAGATTTATTTGTAGGATATACAAACACAGATCTGTATTTCGCTAGTGGCATTTTTTTTATTAAAACAATAAACGACTGAGGGCTGATTTATCCAACGGCAGATAATTTTATCGGAGGATTAATTTTGAATTTTTGACAGTTGTTCAAATTTCAATTTTCAATTCAATTCAAAAACTGTCAGACGTCAATCAGGAATAAAAATTATCTGTCGATTGCAAAATCAGCCCTAGTCCAAGTACTAAGTTTTAGCCCGATGAGCTCTTTTTTTCTGGTGTTATCTAAATCATGTGCGTGTGGTGTGAAGGCCACTTTGTTAAAACTCTTTGAAAATATGCTTAGGATTTAGTGAACATTCCCCAACAATTGTGAAAGTTGGAATCAGATTTTGGGAAAGTCATCTAAGCAAGTTATTGACTGTAAAGTTGGGCCCTCAGTTCTCACATAGAGGATTGAGGGCCGCCCACCTACACCTGAAAAACTATGTACACTACAGAAAAAGTATGCCAAAATCTTAGCTAATGCCAAACAAAATTTGTGAAAACAAGGTATTATTGCAAAACACAGTCCTACTTTGTAAATCTTCGTTCAAAATGGGCCCTCAATTGTCATACACGTAAAAGTTTATCACGCAAATAAAATTAATCCATTAACTTACAGCTACTGTTTGAAATCTTATAAGCTACTAAATAATTTGTGAAAATTTGTGAAAACAAAAAGAAGTCACCACTTCTTGTTGTTTGAAAGTTATGACCCTGATAAAATTCGGGCCCTCAGTCCTCCATTTCTTTTTGTTTTCTTTTTATTACTCCTAACGTATGAAAGATAAGCCAAATACAAAATTGTCTCTTTTTGTGAAAAAAATTGTGCAACAAATTGGTGTTATTTGTTACTAATAAGAATTACGATAAAACTACAAATCTTGATAGATACCGAAATCTACAATTTTTGTATTGTGTATGTGTCATTGTGGGTAGGGTGACAATAAATGTAGATGTAGTCCTTAAACATTTTATTAAAAAAACAGAACTAGAATCAAATAATGACGTCATTATAACAATAATGACGTCATTATTTGATTCTAGTTCTGTTTTTTGCCAAAGTAATGTAGCTATTTATCTTGAAACAGTTCTGCTGAACCATTTTTACAGTTCCTTATTTACAAAACTATGCATTAACAGATACTGCACATCGATTCAAATGAAAAGACAATTTGCTTTCTTACCACTCAATTCGGATATGTTATCCGTTTTTGGGATCGAGTGTTTAGAAGACGCAGTTTGTTTAGACTAATCATTTAAGTCTTGTCTTACTTGTGGTTCTAACATAGCAGTCAACTACGAATTACATTTTGTTATTGCATTTGATTTAAACGGTACTGGTGAATATTGCCTGCAGGATATACCGTATACACTAAGAATAAAATCAAAGATATACGAACTAACCGGAGCAATTGAGTTCATTCATCCACCTTTCGCTGATAGTATTGGTCGTTACAAATGTCATGTATTAATTAATAGTCATTTCAAATGCTATGACGATAATAAGCGTAAAATCGAAGAAAGTTTATTAATACCTATGACACATTTACTAATCTTTGCTGCAATCTAAAAGAAATTGTGGTCACCCTATTTCCGAATTCAGAAAAAAAAACTCGATTTTCATATGCAATAAAGGGTCTTTTAATTTCTTTCTGGTATCGAATTTGTTGCACAATTGTTTTCACAAAAAGAGACAATTTTGTATTTTTCTTATCTCTCATACGATAAGCGTAATAAAACGAAAACAAAAGAAATGGAGGACTGAGGACCCGAATTTTATCAAGGTCATAACATTCAAACAACAAGAAGTGGTGACTTCTTTTTGCTTTCACAAATTTTCACAATTAATTTAGTAGCTTATAGGATTTCAAACAGTAGCTGTAAGTTAATGGATTCATTTTATTTGCGTGATAAACTTTTACGTGAAAGAGAATTGAGGGCCCATTTTGAGCGAAGATTTACAAAGTAGGACAGTGTTTTGCGATAATATCTTGTTTTCACAAATTTTGTTTGGCATTAGCTAAGATTTTAGCATAAAGCCTTTTTCTGTAGTGTACATAGTTTTTCAGGTACTGCCGATCGATTCTATAAAAATCTCACCGTGAAAAGTTAGGTAAAGTGAGCTGTCAATAGTGTCAATCCCTAACAAAATTTGGAATGACCGCTCACTCCACGCTCACTTCACCTAAGTTTTCACGGTGAGATGGTTACAGAATCGCACTGCTGTCGATAGTGTCAATCCCTAGCATTAGTTGGAATGACAGCTCACTCCACGCTCACTTTAGATAAGTTTTCACGGTGAGATGGTTACAGAATCGCACTGCATGTGGGCCCTCAATCCTCTATGTGAAAACTGAGGGCCCAACTTTACAGTCAATAACTCGCTTATATGACTTTCACTAAATCTGATTTCAACTTTCACAATTGTTGGGGAATGTTCACTAAATCCTAAGCACATTTTTAAAGAGTTTTAACAAAGTGGCCCTCACACCACACGCACATATAGTCTCAGTACAGTATCGACTGTACCAGGAAGATGTCGGTATTCAAAAAACGAATTAAGTACTTGATATTTTGCAGATGGAATTCTATGGAGTTTGGGCTTGGACTCTCATTACGCACGTGTCAGTCCCGCTTCTCGTGTGCTACAGATTTCAAGCCACAGTGTGTTTCTATGAAATCTGGAAGAACTCGTACAAAAGGACGAGGGAAGCCCACAACGTTGATACGGATGAACTGGAGTTAAAAAACCACACACACACTGCTTAGATTTAAATATTTGCCTACCTAATAAAAATGACTGAAAACATTAAAGATAAGGTTCTGTTTTATTTTGTGACGAGAATCATGACACCATTAATACACAGTGAAGGTAAACAATAGTAAACATCACAAATCGCCAACAAACGCGAGCAATCGTGATGATCGTCGTGCACGTGCCTTCTGCTTTTGAGAAGTGGCATAAATTACCCTTTACCAGTGGCACCACAGGTTAATTGTGATAATGTGAACTGATCTAAAGTGTGATCACATAGTTTAATAAAACTTTTCAGAAATGAAATCTCTCATATACCTACAATAAAGAATACCTCATGCCAGTATCAGCCACTCAGAGGTGTTAAAAAAATTAACGTGCCTGTAGGTACCGTATAATAGTTGCCCAGTATATCTGAGCAGTTCCTGGGCAGCGTGGGCCCAGCGCGTGCGCGCGTGGGCGTTATTATGAAAATATTCCTCTGACGCCTGCCTGAATCAATAGGTACAATGAAAATAACATGACTGTATTAGGGCGACCATATAACAAATATGGCTTTACAGAATTATAATAATTAAAATCAGCAATAGGTACTCCTTGGGTTAGAATTGGCCTCAAGTCATTTGAGGCCAGTTCTAACATTTAAGTCAAATGTTTGAGGTTGAACAGATTTGAAGTAGGCACAGTCCATAAAATCCTGGGTGAACCAAATGGCGGTGATGCGAAGAGTCTGTTTATTTATTTATTTAGGTTAGCCTACAATTATTTACACGTTACCTACATTTCTTTTAAAAGCACACATATACATTTGTAAGTGCAACATTTACTTACAGGCTAACACCACATGCACTATTTTATTTATATTAGGTACATTATATCAGTACTTTATACATTTTCATTATTGCAATTGATTGTGAATTATTAATGATAAAATTAGTGTAAAACAAAGCATAGATCTAGAAATTGCTTAGGTTCATGGCCCAGATATGGGAAATGTGTATTTAGCGCACGATGGGACTGACATACGCATTGCGATTCTAAATGTCCATAAATAAATAAAGAAACAAAAAAAAGTCCTATGTCATGATTTCGTGAAATATCATTCAATAGGATAATATGAACTAAGAGTAATATATTGATGATTTTTATGATTATAATTCTATAAATAAATATTTGTTACGGCCGCGAATCACATTTAGATAAACATACAACCTGCTAATGGCAAAAAACGCAAGAAAATGTGAATTTTGCGGGCTACCCTGACGCTTTCGCCTTAAAAACAAGATGGCGGGGTTAATTCTGATTTTGGCCACACACCTAGAGACCCTTGTAGCGCTATAATATTGTTTTATAATAAATTATCCATTAAGGTAGATGCTCCAAGGTAGGCCGCGAAATCCAAATTTTCTAAAGTTTTTTGCAACGTTGATTAAAATATGATTCGCGGCCGTAACGAATATGTATTTACAGAATTATAAACATTAAAATTAGTAATACAACTTGTTAAGTTAGCATAATCCTAAAATGTCAAGATTTCATGAAATAGTCATTCAGTAGGATTACTTGATCTTAGAGAGTTGTGTTGATGACTTTAATGATTATAATTCTGTAACTATGTACATATTTGTTACGGCCGCGAATCATATTTTAATCAACGTACAACTTAGTACTGCTACTGACCAGCAAATTGCAAAAAACATAAGAAAATTTGAATGTCGCGGGCTACCTTGGAGCATCCACCTTAAGATCCATAAAGTATAACAATAAGATTACAGGCACATACTAATTCCATGTTAATCTGTGTTTTCTATAATCTTTGCTATGATTACTGAGTTTTATCATTATTTATTTAATAAATAACAATTTACATTTTATAAGCTAACATTTTAAATAATAATACATATGTATATGTGAAAAAATAAGCAAAAGAATCATAGGGCATCAAAAAATTCGTCCACATCGCTGTCAATTATGTATTGTATCTGGACAAAGAGATTTAAGAAAATAAATAATTTAATGTCTTTGTATCTGGATCAAAATATGATAAGTAGATGTCTGTTGTTATTTTTTTTTTGTATTTTTCTGATCACAATCACACCAGAGAGGCGTGTCGACTAAAGTCGCTGCGAGTGTAGCTAGCATAAATATCCACCACAGCTCTTTTTGTCAAAATAAACATTTGTGCCAATACGAAAAGGCCGATACCCGCTACGCTACACAAAATATTTTAAAAAATAACAGTACCTAACCTCGGTTGCGTTTGTCATTCCTGTCAAATTTGTGTACAACTTATCCTCATTTTAGAATTTTTAAAATAAGGTATTTCTGAAAAAATATGGCTTCTGTAATGGATGTAGATGAAGAAGAAGTCGAAATGGCGTCTTCTAGTAGTGGGAAAGGTGACAAAAAGAGATTTGAAGTCAAAAAGGTAACTATACATTTCGCAAACTCATTGCATCGGTACGCTATATTTTCTTTGTTGTTGTTTCTGATCGATTTTATTTTGATTTCAGTGGAATGCTGTCGCTTTATGGGCTTGGGGTAAGAAAAATGTAACATTATTCAACTGACTAATGATCAGTTGTATATAAACTCATCGAATTAATGTTTTCTTTCTATACCTTTGTTACAGATATTGTGGTCGATAACTGCGCGATTTGCCGTAACCATATAATGGATTTGTGCATAGAATGCCAAGCCAATCAGGCATCAGCTACCAGTGAGGAATGCACAGTCGCCTGGGGTGTCTGTAATGTAAGGCCGGTCCTCAAATTCTATTGTTTTCTAGTGTCGGCAGATGGTCTTAAATACTTTTTTTTTATTACAGCATGCTTTCCACTTCCATTGCATCTCACGTTGGCTCAAAACTAGGCAAGTTTGCCCTCTAGACAACAGAGAATGGGAATTCCAGAAGTAAGTACATGTAACTTGTATTTTGTTTAAACATTCATTTAAAAATGTGCTTATAGTTTTTAAGAGAAAACACAAATAATAATTCCATAACTTTTTTTTCACCCTATACTGTCCCAATCCTAGTTGTCTCGACTCATAGGGCTCTGTTTCCACAACTCCTGACCAATAGTCAATGTATCCCTTACCTATTAGATTCTTATTCATGTAGTGTAGCAACTCTGAATACATGGTGTAAGCAAGGATAAGAATATAGATCTCTCTACCTATTATCCTATCGCAGGTATGCTGGAAGAGATTTCTTATGAAATAAGCATCACCTCTGTACTTATTTTTCTGTTCTGTTTTTTCTTGTCTGTTTATACATGTGTACTTATATGGTAAAATAAATAAATAAAATAGATATATTTTGGGCGGTCCTGCAGCCTTCACTAAGACACAACCATTATATACCTATTGATGAATATGTCGCATGCTTAATGGAATACTGACTTAACTCAAAAAAGACGATTTTTGGGAAATGGCAAAAGATCTTGCTATGAGGACGTATCCTACTTGTTGATGCATAAAAATAAAACTGATTTACCTATATTAATCATGAATGCTTGTATTTTGAACGTCTATGATTAACTACTGACGAGATCTGAGTAAAAAAAAAATGGAAATCACATCTGACCTATCTACTAATGGGTCAGTGTTCCAATAGGCATGCAATGTGTATCACTGAGTTGAGCAACCGGTTACTAAGGCTTTAATAATAAACTGAGTATTGAAATAGCAATCAGGATTATCTTTTTTAAACATACTGTAATGTATGTTATGGATAACACCAAAATTTATTGAGCACTGCCTTATGTGTGATATTAATGTTTCAGGTATGGACACTAAAGCAGAATGTCAATAACAGCCATCCCCACAAGAAGTCACTGCTTATATATTGAGAATGGGCATACCAATGTCAATATTGCATTAAGTTGATAATAAACTAACTCAAAAGTACTAAATTTTTCGTTATTAATTACGCGATTATTTGTAAATTGTGATTATGGAACTCTTGTAATAAAAATAAAAACCCATAAAAATAGAATCCTGTCTTCCATGAAATGTTTATTTTTTAGGGAGATGATGGATTTTGTCATCTAGAAGAGTCCTCTGTCAAATTCTCGAATATTATGAATCAAATTAAACAAAATTTTAGAAAGAAACTTGAGGCAATTTATTGTGATAATATTATTGAAATGAAAAATATTTCATGTTTGTCAACAATATGCAACTTGTTTTTATCTAAAGTACAGATTTCTTACATACATTATTCCAATGAGGAATATCACATTAGCTAGTCATAAAACCAGCAATTCACAAATAACTGCAGAATTACCATAGTTAAGTTGTGTGCATCATTTTTCTAATACAGCCAATACTTGTAAATTATAAAGTACACAAATTATTCTACAATTTGTAAAAATGACCACTCTTAGAGGTAGGTACATGGTGTTATTAATATTTGCGGGTATCCTAAATTGACCCATTGTAGCTATCAATATATTGTTGTTTGTAATAATAACAAATATGAATATGCTTGATAAACTACCTAAATAAAAAATATGAATTGAATTATATTTCATTGAACCCCCAGGTGATCATGGAACAAACAACAGAAGTAATGTTAATTTAATTTGTAATTTAAATATTTCTAGACTATTCCATTACCAATGATGCTCTACAACATTGTTCCATTTTAATTACTTATGTGTAAAATAAACACCCTTTCCCTTTGAAGCTAACTATTTTATGAATATTCAGTCTGTCGCGTCTATAGATCTAGCCTTAGAACACTGACACAAGTAATATTTAAATAAAGTCTTCCTCTTTTCAATCTTTTGTAAATACGGATCTGCTTCAGTACCAACTCAACTGAACCCCTGTTAAGTAGTAAACGTACCCACACTCTAAAGTCGTCGCTAAATTTTATGTATTTCAAATACTTCAACATTATAATCATTAATTTTACTGTTATATACAAACTATTTTCCTACAACTGCTGAACAGCTTTTTACAAGCGTAACACCTGTCGCGGCTACATTTCTTTCCCATATCTATAATAAAAATCAACATGAAACTGTACATATTAACATTAGGTATTCACATTTTGCTTGTGAAAATTTATCAATATTAGAACCAAATTGGATTAAATGTTAATTCATAAATTCAGCTCAATTTAATTAATTTCTACAATGTGGATTTTTTACAATTCATAATCCAACAGAATTTCAATAAAGCTCTCTTCATGCCTGCCTTCATGCATACCACACAATCTTCCGACTCACTGACTTTGGAAATGATTAAATCCTGTCTCGAGACTACACCCTTGTTCAAATTGAAGATTTACCACTACATATTACTAATAATAATTATTACTCTTTAAATAGAGAATTTATTTTACTATGCTCATCGAAATATCCATACCATATTCAATATACACATTTCATTAAGACATTGATACAAGAACAAATAAATTATACAATGCAATGAGATCTACCTGTAGCAAGTCAACAAAGTGTCAACACAAATAAAAATGGTAAGAACTATGCTCCCAATCATAAAAAAAAAATATTTTCAGCAACAATGTATTTTTCTTACCAAATGGCAGTTTAATTCGCCAGGACTTATTCCACTGTAAGTCAAATAAGCCGTATCTGGCTTTCAATAAACAAAACCCACTGTTTTTGTACATTATATTAACAGAATAACATTAGTTTATTTAACAGATACTAAGTCTAGATCAACTTATTTGACAATCATGAAAATGTCTGACACATAATCAATGGGATATAATGCAATGAATTTGTGTTAAGAAACCAATAAAAACTTTAATGTCTGTCCGTTGCAATAAATAGGTATACCATGGAATCATCAAATTAAAATCTGATGCATAACACACATTACTCAAATGTCAGAACTTCACGTCACCAAAATAAATACTAGATAAAATAATCCTAATCAGTGTCAATTAAACTAATAATTGAATAATAACGGTGGAAAAATAACCATAAGGTAGTTGCGGCTGTCAGTCTGCTGAAATAGCAGTTGGCAAATCAATAGTACGACTCTCATTGCCAAATATCAATCTTAAGCGCTTCATTGGAGGCAGAGGACGGATAGGGCTGTGCTTGCGGTGACGCTCCTTAGACCGACGTCGTTTTTTCAGGCGCCGCGCCGTCTCAGGGTCAACACCCTCTAGCCGTAATACTTCATACTCTGTCGCCTCCGTCGTATTACCACAATCCATTACTTCTTCCACCACAGGGCTCCTTTTCACTCGTAATGTGAGTTTTAGTCCTCGCCGTGGAGGTGTACATGGGCATTCACTACTTTTATTTGAATTATCTACCAACCATGCTGGTCCTGAGTCTGTTTCTTTTTTGGACTCCTCAGTCCTACTTGTAACTTCTATTTTTGGATTCTTGTTCTGTTTGCTATCTTTTGATTCACTTGGATTCACATTTTCTCTAAAATCATATATCTCACTTTTCACACAAGCATTGTCACTTACACATTTATTATCAACCTTTTGTTCTTGAACATTGGAATCGCTTACAGAAGTTTCAATCTTTTCTTCAGTAGTAGGAATACCAAAACCTGTTCTTTGCAATAGAGATTCTTTTGTATCACAATCATTCTCTCGTGTTTCTATATGTGTGTCTGTAATATCAACAGAATCAATATTCTCATTTTGACTGTCATGTGTTGGTTCAGTTTTAATATTAATTTTATTTGTATCTAAAACATTCAACTCTGTCTCTTCTTTAGGTGTAGTAAGATTCCTATCAATTTTAACATCAGTACCTTGTTTTGATGTGTGTTTAGGTTTAGGACAAGTAGACTGTGTGCAGGTATCAAGTAACCGTTTGTGACTTCGTAAAACTATGCCTGAATGGGAGTCGCGACTACTGCGTGAACTAGTGGTGCTGCAGCAGCGAGACGGAGGTGCTCGTCGCTTGACATTAGCTGCAGATACCATTGTCATTCCGTTAGGCGCTCGATTGCTATCAGTCCGTCGCCGCAACCTTTCACCTCGACTGGAATCTGAAGATTCACTACTGCCCTGTGCCTCTTTACTGACAGTTCCATCTACAACATCTGCAATACAACCTTGGGCTATTAAAAGTTCAGCATCATATTTTGTTAAACCTTTTTGCTTCATTTCCTTCATGCTAAGTGGAGAAACTATGTCTGAATTTTGCCTACTAGATATTCGAGATTTTTCAGGGTTTTTACCATTTTCATTTTTTTGTGACTGTTTTGCTTTTGTTCTATTTATTCTATTATCAGTTTCTCGAAATCGGTATCTAGTTGCTTGCTCATCATCGTGTGCATTTTGAACAGAAAATGCTCCTTTCCCCCTTCTTTCACATGTCTCACATTCACAATAACAGTTACCATTTCCAAAAAAGTCCTCTCCGTAGAAACAAGTTATTTCTTCTCCAACTTCAATATCTCTCAACACACGAACAAAAGCCTTGCCACGATCAGTAGCTTCAAAGGTACAAGTCGGTCTACAGTCATGATTAATGTATGCCGCAGGACCAAGCCACAACTGAGCACAATTTTTTCTACAGCTATACATTACAGAGAAATCATTTTTTCCTGGATGAAGTAATTGTTTTTCCTCTTCTTCTGTCATCTCGGCAATACATCCAACAAGAAAATCAATTCTTTCATGCTTGAAAAATTTTTTGGTTGTCGAAATTTTAGCTCCCACTCCACCTTCCAAAGAGTACCTATAACAGGGCTCAATAACAAAGCCCGCTTTTTTATCGAACACTCGCAAATAACGATAAATCTGAAATCAAAAATTGAAAAATAGTTAGTGAAGGGACTATAAAACAAAAAGTTTTTATTTTCAACAATTACATGAGTTATTAGCAAGAGCTATAAAAAATTGAATCCAATGTCATAGCAAGATCCTAGCAATCTTATTGGTAATGATTTTGACAAAAGTTTAAATCACAAGAAAAACACAATACAGGCTCAATCAGTTATTTATACACAAGATTAGGAAGTCTACTAAAATAAATACTAACATGTTCTCTTAGCTTGCTCTGTTGGTGTTTATTTTTGCTAAAATGTCTTGGCATCCATTCACCATTTGCTAGTCTAGTGTATGCTTTATTGTAATCCTGTGTTTGGATGAATTCCTTAATAATACTCTTCAGCTCTTCTTTATTTGTTTTTAGTGGTCTATAACGAACATTCATTTTGTGTGTAGTGATGCCAAGATATGGGTCCACTATTAGTGCTGTAGCCAAGTCATCGTACTCTGACAGCTCACGGGGAGTCATGCCCATTGGTTGCATTTTGTGGAGCACTTGCCTCCCTGGGTACGTCGCTGATCCAACAACCATCCTGAATACCTGAATAACAAAGGACGCGAAAGCTGTAGTTACACACATAAGTTTTTCATGTTGATGAACACGGTAACGATTGGAATTCTTCAATAATTTATAACTGTAATCCTAATACTAGCATTGTCATAACAGTAAAAAGTATTATTCTATTACCCATAGAATCTCTCAATTTCTAAATTATAAAAGGACAAACATGGCGGCCGAACACGAAAACCAAAAACAGACACGTCAAAATGTTGACACTGTTTTTTATTCTTTGGAAATGCTCAAATATTAAATAAATACTAAATAATAAAGAACAACTATTCAGCTATTAATAACACTTACTTAAATCATTGAATGTAGGTAAAATTCATGATTATTTTTAATAACAACTTCACTATCTAGAAGCACTTGCAGACGCTAACCGCTAGGTTATTTACTTATATCATACATAGCTAAATGTTTAATTTTAAATTCTATTAAATTACTTCATAATTATTTAACAGTAATCAAAACTGAAGCAAAGTGATCATATTCAAATTAATCTCCAAGGAAAGCTGAAAAACAACCATGTTTTCGTGCACTCCATTCATTAGTAGTGATGTACATACATTAAGTAAAGTAACATCACGAGAACGGTAACTTATAATTTTATCGATGGTCTCCTTGGTAACATCCCTCAGAAAAAAACAGAACAGACTATTGCCATTATTTTATGGGGTAGTGTGTGATATACACATGGAAATAGTAAGTTCTTTTATACATAATAATATTAAAACTACAGAACTGTGCGGGGAACTGATACCTTCAGGCTGGGAATATAGGATCCACGAATGTCAGGGCTGTTTTTATTGCATACCAGCATAGAGTGGTGGAGACGGAGAATTGGAAGGAAGTAGCTTTCTTCTGTGACATCGACATGATCCAAAAGTATATCTGCTGCTCTACACGCAAAAACCCTGCCTGCATTTGCGGGGTGATTTTAGAGCGCCGGCGGCCTCAAAGTGGAGACTGTGTCCGAAAGACCTCAGACGAGACAGGAAGGCAGTGGCACAGCTCCGTTAGGACTATATGTGTTCTGTGGGCACAGTAGTCACGTGGCACCGTAGACATGGATTCTCAGAGAATACCCCTTTCCTTTACAGTCGCCTCAGCGACGTGTCGAAGTTTTTCTTTTCCAAATTTTTAAAATGGTGACCCTAACCGGTAACGGGGGCTCTTGGCTAAACAGAGGGCTCGCCGGCTCGTGGCTAAATAATAAAAGCCGTGTGGGTCGATCGAAGGTTAAGATACGCTTGCCGAAGTCGGACCGCGAATGGATTTTGGAAATGGGGAAACCATTCATTAATCATCGAGACCGGTCCGTGTTTCGGAAAGCAAGCTAAACCGTTGGTCCCGGCTGTCTTTCTTCAAGATCTTTGACAGTGGTTACGGGTTACCAAGGGTTATCGTATCACCCAGTAAGTGGGATGTGGAGGTCACAAAGACAGTCGCTCCATGTATAATATGTGAGACTAGAAACGGACCCCACATGGTTGAGAAAAGGCTAGGTAGATAATGAACTCTACTGGAGAGCAAATATGCAAAAACATCTCCCTCCTTTTGTAGCAGGTAAAAAACGATTACATCGACACTCGACCGCAGTTCTGTTTTGTCTGCTTTGTAGGTGTATGCGATCAAACTTTATTAAACGATGGTCAAGTACAGATTGTTTAGCCTGATCGATCAGACAGTCGTAAAAAAATCGCCTATACCCAGCGTGCTTCCTGTGTGGCTTACAGCTACAAAATTGTGGACGGTCCGGTCTCGGACCTGGTTCGGATGACTTGCAGATTGGGTCCACATTCTCAATCCTGAATTACGCAGCAGATGGCTAGGAAGACAGTAGGCTGCCATGATTGTAAATTGTTAACTCAAGTATTTTAAGCTAAAGTTGTCAAAAAATAAAAGGCCCGTTTTGACATTTGAGAATTAGTTCTTGACACCTGTCAGTTTCATACAAACGAATAGGTACGTGTTTTGCGAATTATCTTTATTAACTACTAGAACGGTCAATGTCAAAACGGGCCTTTTATTTTTTTACAAGTTTACTCATGTCGTCTTAACATGCTGTTAACCACTGAATCTACTTACTGTATTACCAGTTTTCTATTTCTATTTTCTATCTCAATCATAAGGTACGGCGTTACCTTTTGGGGTCACTCGTGTAACAGAGAACTAATCTTTAAGCTACAGAAAAGGTGTTACAGAGCGATGTTTGGACTAAATTGTACCGATAAGTGTTACCTATATTATTCCTTTAAAAAATAAATATTATTAACACTCCCGTCATTACATATTTAAAAGTGTTCGTTATAACCAACACCAAGCTATTTAGGAACCTATCAGTAAAGATTCCTATTTATACCCGAAGTCGACGGGATTAGTGTAAGAAAGTTCAATACTGCATTGATACATATGTAAAAGTGTATTCTGCATGTCGCCAATAATATTCAATCATATTCCGCCAACATTAAAGAAGTAAATGCTAATTTATTTAAAAAAGTACGTTTTAAATTAGTTAGCATTTACTCTACTACAAAATAAAACTATTATATTATTTTCTAGTTTCTAACGTGTCAATACCTTTTTTGTTTATATTTCTTATAAATATTTTAATTTGGTTTTATTAGTTAAATTGGGAACATACATAATTTTCCGAAACAAATCTTTTTAAAAATCCGAATATGTTTCTGATTTATATATTTTTTTCAAATTGTCTTTATGTTTAGTATGTATGTACTACTTAGCAACCTTCAATTATCATTTGCACACCAATGTAGAATATGACGGAAGCATTATGTAAGTTTATTTTGTCAACTTGTAGTCGTATTCCTGCAAATAAATAATATTCTATTCTATTTTAATATCGATAGATCTAACATAATTATCTCTCTCTTCAAACTCGTATCTCTGATCCCTACTCTAGTAAATGTCAAATCGAATGACGAAAATGGAAATGTAGGTATAATCTGTGACGTGAATGAGATAGCATTCGTTCACCTGTCCTTTGTATTTTCAATTTTGGTTAAAACTTGTAATCCTTGCGCACATTAAATTCATCGACCAGTGTACAATACTGCTTCGAGTTCTATCATAAATTCCAAGGTACAGTGCCCATCAATTACCGTATCTCATACTGTGCTAACTGTTTGAGACACTATTTATAAAATAGCTGGGAACATTGTAAAATGGCGTCCCATTTTTCCTTACCCTGGTATGTTTATACGTTTTTTTTTTCGATTTGTTTTAGATGCCTAACATAAAACTGCAGTCTTCGGACAGTGAAATTTTTACAGTGGATGTTGAGATTGCAAAATGCTCGGTAACAATCAAGACAATGTTAGAAGATTTAGGAATGGAAGATGATGAAGAAGAGGTCGTTCCATTGCCCAACGTGAATTCTGCGATACTAAAGAAAGTGATTCAGTGGGCCACGTACCATAAAGATGATCCACCGTTGCCAGAAGATGATGAGAATAAAGAAAAACGAACAGATGATATCTCATCATGGGATGCAGATTTTTTAAAAGTTGATCAAGGCACTCTTTTTGAACTAATTTTAGCTGCCAACTACTTAGACATAAAAGGTTTACTGGATGTTACTTGCAAAACCGTAGCCAATATGATAAAAGGTAAGACTCCAGAAGAAATTCGCAAGACATTCAATATAAAAAATGATTTTACTGCAGCTGAAGAAGACCAAGTTCGTAAGGAGAATGAATGGTGCGAGGAGAAGTAACTCAAGAGCCTTAGTATTATAATTCCACTGTTTAGATTTAATTGGTATCTAAAAATATGTTGTAATTATTGTAAGTTAATCGCTATTTAATTTTGTCTCGATTGTAACGTAAAATTTTCAGGGCTTTGCTAAATAAATGGACTAAGATTTAAAAAAAAACAATTGGAATAACCAATAGTATTAAAACATGTATAATTACATTAATTACCATACTATTTACGGAAGTTTTTCCGTTAGTTCCACCTATGGCAAAATGCTTTTATTTGTATAATAGAATAAATTTCCTGAAATCTCTGTGATTTTAATTGATTTATGACATTCCACCCACCTGAGTAAGTTTATGCTACCTGGATTTTGTTGCCCAAGGGCCGGTTTTTTATCCTTGGTTTATCTAATGGTGTCACTGACTCTGGCAGGGCCACCATCAGGGGTTTTAATTTTGATAACACAAAAAATTTGTCGAAATTGTCGCCAAATATCAGAATTTGTCGGTCACTGGTTCAAAAGATATAAGGGTTTATAGGTGGCCGATCTGGAGAGTCTCCCAGCAGGGCCACATTTATATCTCAAGAACTAGGGCACCTAGCGAAGGTCTGTTTTCTCCCATATTTTGTCGCTAATTAGTCGCAATTTGTCACCAAGTTACAGATTCAGTCAGTGAGTAATTAAAAAGATATTAAAGAATTCAATTTCCCCATACAGTGGTAGAAGATGGTTCGATCTAGCTCTTGGACTATACGTTACTAATTGAACTCATTATATCTGATAAACTAAGCCCCGATTAAATCTGTGACTTGGTGAAAAATTGCGACTAATTAGCGACAAAATACAGGAGAAAACACATCTTCGCTAGGTGCCGTAGTTTTTGAGATATAAATGTGGCCCTGCTGGGGAGACTCTCCAGATCGGCCACCTATAAACCTTTTTATCTTTTGAACCAGTGACCGACAAATTTCGACTAATTAGCGACAAATTTTTTGTGTTATCAAAATTCAAATCCCTGATGGTGGCCCTGCCAGTCAGTGACACAATTATTTGACCATTACCAATGATATTATATCAGATTAACCAAAAATTTATCAAAAAAACACTAAAAATTAACCATTAGTTACCTACCTACTATTTTTTACAATTGGTTGAGTTTAACTACGGATCAAAAAACCGGCCTAAGATAGTTAATAGTGCAATTATCACTAATGTTACAAGTCATAAATATGAAAAACAATTTTGTAACTATGTAGTGATGATCTTGCCAGTAGTGGCTTTATCAACATTTACTGCATTATTCTATTTCATTCCTTTCTTTGTAATGGATTACCAACAGCAGAGCGCGCAAGTTGATAGTAATGGCGCGCGCTAGAACCTGACGGATCTGAGGCGAGACGCTACTATAAAATAAGCTTAACCAAGTACACCGGGCCATGTGTGATCCACATATGGTTTATTAATAGTGGACATGTTAGCGCACGGGCGCTTTTCTTTTTAACGCGCTGGGGTGCGCTCCGTTTAACCTATTGACCACTTAGTTTTATATCAATTATTGCCATACCCCTTTTTTTTTTTTTTTTTTTCAGGATGGGAAATCATCAAATGACTCCTCCCGCTCTGGGTGGAGCAGAAGGGAGTGTCAGACTCTTACTGACTAAAACCCACCCGTGTTCCTTCCTTAGCCCTTTATGTACCAGGGCAGCGGTAACCCTTTCGGACGATCCCGCTACCCCGGCAGGCTTCGGCCCTGTCGGGCCCCGTCATCTATGCTGACATCTCTTTGAGGCGCACGTGGAACACTTACGCGCCGTCCGGCACGGGCCTGGTCCTGATCGGACGGAGAGCTACCCATTGCTCTCCGCCCGCAGGCCCGCGCCTACGGTGGCCGGGAGTCGTCACGCGGCTCCCGACGCCCGGAGCGTCTCCCTCGGCGACTGAGGCGTGAGGATCTCTCCCTCGCCCATCCCGCCACCTCCTTCGCTAGCATGACTGCTTCGCAGAAGGAGGTGACCGCCTCCCACTCCCTCTCGCCCCGGACCATGGCTTGCACCAGGGCCGGACGCGAGAGGTCGCCGCCGCTGCCGATCGCCTCTACGAGGACACGGCGGTGCTCTGCCCAAGCGGGGCAGACCTCCACCGTATGCTCCACCGTGTCCTCTGGGCGATCCTCGCAGTGGTGACACCCGGGCGTCTCCTCCCGCCTGATGATGTGCAGGAACCTCCCGAAACATCCGTGTCCGGAGAGGACCTGCGTCAGGCGGTAGGTGAGAGCGCCGTGACGCCTCTCTAGCCACTCCTCAAAGAGGGGTCTTATCGCCGCTATCGTGGCGTGCCCTGCGCTGGGTTGCGATAGTCGCGCCTTCCATTCCACCATGAGACCGCGCCGGAGGTCCGTCCGCTCCGCAGCGATTTGCCGCGGGTGCAGAGTTTCCCCCCGACGTAGTGCCTCCGCGCGCCAGTCATACAGGCGCGCGAGGACTATCGCCTCCAGATCCCATGGTGGCAGTCCGGCAAGGAGGCTTGCTGCCTCGCCCGAGATCGTGCGGTACCCCCTTATAAGCCTTACGGCAACCACCTTTTGGGGCGCGTTCAGATAGTGTGCGGCTCGAAGCCGCAGTGAACGCGCCCACACCGGGGCCCCGTAAAGGGCCATGGACCGCACGACCCCTGCGTAAAGCCTCCGGCAGGAGGCGTTTGGCCCCCTCAGGTTGGGCAGGAGCCGCTTTAGGGCGGCCCCGGCCCGTTCCAGTTTGGGGGCCAAACGTCGGAAATGCTCGACGAAGTTCCACCGGCTGTCGAGGACGAGACCCAGGTATCTCATCGTATTCTCGACGCCGATGTGAACCCCTCCTACCATCAGTTGGGATCCCGAAGGTGGCCCGTACCGAGGCCCATGAAAGGACATGGCCTCGGACTTGTGCAATGCCACCTCGAGACCCAACTGCCGGATCCTTTCCACGACTATCGCAACCCCGCGTGTCATCGCGTCGGCCGCCGCCTGATGCGACCTCCCCTGCGCCAGGACCAGCGTGTCGTCAGCGTAGCAAACTACGCTGACGCCATCAGGGAGGTCGGCCCGCAGCACCCAGTCGTAACCGATGTCCCACAGGAGCGGCCCCAGAACCGATCCCTGTGGGACACCGCACGACATCTCTCGCCGGTTCCAGTTCCCGTCGCGACCGGGGTAGATGACGGCTCTGTCCGTCAAATACGCCCCGACTATTCGACGGAGGTAAGTCGGCACCCGGTGATACCGGAGTGCCTCCCCAATGCAGCTCCAGGGCAGGGTGTTGAACGCGTTGGCGATGTCGAGTGACACCGCCACGACCACCCCACCCCGGGACACCGCGTCCCCCGTCGTGAGGGCTCTCACGCGCATGATGGCGTCCACCGTCGAGCGCCCCTTGCGGAAGCCAAACTGGCACTCCGCAAGATCCGGCCCCATCCTCACCAGGTGCCCGACGAGGCGGCCCGCAATCACTCTCTCAAAGAGCTTGCCGACCTCGTCGAGCAGCACTATGGGCCGGTATGCGGACGGAGAGTCCGCAGGGCGCCCTGGCTTCTGAATGAGGACCAGCTTCCCCGTCTTCCAACGGAGTGGAAACTGGCCTCTCTCCATGCATGCGCTTAAGAGCGCCTCCAGTCGAGGCCCGAGAGCCCTCGAGGCCAGGACCCAGGCTTTACCCGGCAAGCCGTCGGGTCCCGGGGCGGTATTTTTGGCCTTCAGCCTGCCTACCGCCGCTCTCAGATCTACCCCGGTCACTACAGGGGTGTCGTCGTCGTCGTCCGCGTGGTCCGCTTCGGGCACCGCAAGTGGCGGAGCCATAGGCGGGGGAGTATGCTCCCCCCGTGAAGGGAACAGAGCGCTCACCACCTCCTCCACCAGCTGTGGGCGGAGACTCTGCGTCAGCGGGGGGGCCCATGTGCGGAGTTTATTCCGCACCATTCTGTAGGGGCGCCCCCATGGATCTCTGTTCAGAGTCTCCAGCATCTCCTCGCGGGCCATATCCTTGGCCCGCTGAACAGCCTGTTGGAGGGCGGTCTTCGCCGCTCTGTACCCCTCGTATAGCTCCACCTCCGTGGCTTCCGCATCCGGAGGGCGGATGCGGAGCCTGCGGTGCCTGGTGTACCGGTGTCGCGCGTCGACGCACGCCTTGCGTAGCGCCCCAACCTCCTGCGACCACCAGTACACCTGACGTCGGGCGCATCCTGGCCGGACTCGGGGCATTGCCACGTCACAGATCTCGGACATGGCCTCCCGGAACTACTCCACCTCATCGTCAATATCAGCAGGCCTGTCCGGTGAAAACACCCAGGCCTGCACGATCGAGGCTTCCAGGAGAAGCTCCCGGTCCAGCTGCTTCAGCGCCCACCGCGGACCACTCGGGGCCTGTTGGACCAGCGCACTAGAGGGCTGGGTGGAGACCTCAAACCGGATATACCGATGATCGGAGTAGGTCTCCACCTCCTCCATGACGCGCCAGTCAATGACACGCTGTGACAGAGCGGGGCTGGCGAACGAGATGTCCACCACCGACTCGCCCCGCATCCGCACACACGTAGGAACAGAACCCCGATTTAGGACGACCAGGCCTGTTTCCAGAGCCCAGTCCTCCACCATCCTGCCCCGCACATCCGTGCAACGGGAACCCCAGGCCAAATTCTTGGCGTTGAAGTCCCCGAGCACTAGCACGGAGAAGGCGTGGTTTCTGGCGACGACGACACTCAACTCTGTTAAAGAGTTCTGGAACTCGGCGAGAGTTCGGCTCGGAGAGAAGTATACTCCCACTACTACAATCTCTCCGAACCGTGCTGCTACGCACCCCTGTCCCCTCGTGACACCTTCGAGGGACGGGGTACCGGCGGCGGCCGACGAAATTATGGCCACTGAGCCGTTCAGGTCCTCCACCCAGTCATCCCTGGGCGGGACAAAGTACGGCTCAGCGACCACGGCGACGTTAATCGACCACTGCGCCATGCTCTGGAGCAACAGGTCCTGAGCGCAGGCGCAGTGGTTGATGTTCGCCTGGAGAAGGCGTAGTGGAGGAGTTATTACTCCTCCATTTCAGCCCCCTCCCGGGCCCTATCGGCAGTGGTGGCGGCGGCGGCGGCGGCGGCGGCGGCGGCGGTGGTGGCGGCGGCGGCGGCGGCGGTGGCGGTGGCGGTGGCGGCGACAGTGGCGGCGACGGTGGTGGTGGCGACGACGGCGGAGGGCCTGCCCTTCCTCCTGGCTTCGGCGGGTGGAGCGCAGGACTTGCTCCCCGCCCGGTGATCGGCCGGCTTGCCAGCAGCCGCACATGCGACGCAGTGCGGCGCGGCGTTGCACGAGCCGGCCGTATGTCCGGGCTTGCCGCAGCGGAAGCACAGAGTGCTGCGGTCCTCTAAGGTGCATTGGACGCTCACATGGTGCCCCACGAGGCATCGATAGCACCTTAGAGGTCTGGGCTCCAGCAGCTTGACCTGCGCTGACACCCAGCCCACCAGGAGCCTTCCGCCCTCCACTATCTTCCTCGCCGCCGTCACGGGACAGCTAACCGTTATGGTTCGCATACCCGTGAAGTCAGGACGTAGGGTGCCCGCCTTCACCTGGTCGGTCAGACACCCGCCCGTCCTGACGACGGCGGCTACCACCTCGGCCCCCGTCACCGAGTCATCCAGGCCCACAATGCGCATATCCGCGCACTTGACGGGCCTGGAGACTCGAGCCTCGTCCGCATTGAGGGACGCCCTTAATTTTTCAGCCAGGGCGTCAGCGGTGGGGCCACTCGTCGCACCGGGGACCTCCAGCATGCGGGCACCAGTGGCGGTCACCCTATGCCGGAGACCTCCGGTGATCCCCAGCTCCTGGAGATCCACCGTCGCTCTCGCTTTGGCGAGCACGTCGCCGTAGGTCACCCCCCTCTTGACCGCGTCCGGCTGTAGTGTGATGACTACAGCCGCGGTCTTGGGGGAGCGAAGCCTAGCCGCAACGGCTCGCTCCTTGCGGCGCCTCCTCTGCGCCTTTTTTCTGGCCGCCTTGGCCGCCTTCTTTTTCTCCCCGACCACCTGCCACTCGGTGTTGGTCGTGGGAGATTTGTTCTGGGGAGGCGTAGGCTCTGGGGCCTTCCCCTCCCCAGCCGTTCTGCCCTTTTTCTGGGCTGGCACCGCAGGTTTGGCGGCAGGCGCCGATTTCGCCGGCGCCGAGGCTCCACCAGCCGACGTCGGTTTCGCCGGCGCCGGGGCTCCTCTAGCCGACGCCGGTTTGGCCGGCGCCTGGGCCCGGCCAGACGGCCCGGGTTTAGGGGCGGCAGCGGCCGCGTACGAGGCCGCCTTAGGCCCTGGGGCCGTCCTACCCGCCAAGGGAGGGCGCAGAACGATACCCTCCAGGACGGCGAACCGCGCCTGGAAGGTCGCCAGCTCCTGCCGAACCAGGTTCAGGACCTGGTTCTCCACCGGCATGGGCTGGCTTGGTGGTGGGATTGTCTGCGCTCTGGCGGCCGCTCGCATCCCGGCCAGGTCCGCTCGGAGCTCCTCGTTCTCCTTTCGGAGGAGCTCCATGGCAGCCGTCAAGCGGGCCACCTCCGCCCGCATATCGGACGTTACGTCCGGCGGGGGCCCGATGTGAATGGCTTCCGCCGCCGCCATGATGGAGGCCTTGGCCGAGACTATGGCCCTGTTTTTAGAAGTCTGTAACTTCTTCAGGGCCACGTCCCGGATCGCGGCCTCCACGACCGCCGCAAACCTCTCTTTGCGGTCCGCATCAGGGCCGCCTACCTCAGCCGCCTCGTCGCTTGAGGTCTCTGATGCGGACACGCGACCAGAACCCCCCTCCTTTGCGGGCTCCTCCGCTTTTTCTGCGGCCTCCCGAGCAGTGAGCCCCCTCCCTGCGCCTCGCTCTCGGGCTCCTCCCCGCCTGCTGGTGGGGATTTTTCTGGCCGAAGCCAGCTCCCCGTCAGAGGACGACCCCTGGCCGTCCACTGACCTTGGCCGCTTGCTATGGGCCTTTCTTTTAGCAGCGGCCGTCTTCTGGTCACGGCGAGGGCTCACTGAGCCTCCCGTGCTCGCTCCTCCAGATGCAGCATCGGACTCCGACACCGCATCACTCCTCCCTTCGTCTTTTGTAGTTTTTTGTTTTAAGTATTTTTCCATAATTGTTCCCACGAGTATAAAACTTTAGGTACCTGCTCAAAAATCCGTGGTTCGCACTAGTGACTAAATCAAGCTACCCATTAGCCAAGCTTACTACCTCCCTCACGGTGCGCCGCCGCTTGGAGGTTTGGGGAATTTTTTATAGAGGTTAATCTTCCTCGCGGTCCGGGCGGTTAAGCCAAGACCCTCGACCCCCGTCAAAAGTCAGAGACATGACCTTGACAATCTTCGGGGCTACGATATTAACGGTGGCAGGAGGGGGGGGTTATCCCCTCCTGCCTGCCCGGCGGCAGGGTAAGTGCACACCAGGCCCGCTCTTACTCCACACAGTAGCCGCTCTGCTCCTCATAGCGGCTTGTGTGGAGCGTTCCTCTTGGCAGAACATTAGCATGCGGGCAGCGAGATCTCATTGGGAAAAAATCCCACTGAGAAATAGCTGCCCGCACCCCAGGATGCACCGGCCCGAAAACTGGTCTTCCCCCCGGACGTATCCAGAAGGGAACTCCAGTCCCCAGGCACACGTGGAGGTTTTCTGCCCTGGCACCCCTTGCCATACCCCTAGCGTCCAGTTCATAAACCTACAAGTAATTACCTCTGAAGAATAGGGTCTTGCAGTTAACTAAAAAACGAACATAGGTTCAGTCATAAATACGACAGAGGCAGCACGGGCACGAAAACATTTGTCGTATTAATCCGACTGGGGTGGTCAATAGCTAATTTCTTATTTCACAACGCTCGGCTCAACAACTGCACACCGTGAGTTGATAATCCAGTGTGCGGTAAAAAAACTGCTCGTGGTCATTGATTTTATGAATATATGGTCTGCTAATGGTTGTCTTTTAGTTGTGTTGGCGTTTGGACCAGTGGTGGTTGGGACACAGATTCATTACAAAACCAAATGTCATTTATTTAGTTATTTCGTCTATACTACTTAAACCTACCATACATAATAATGAAATGCGTACGTTTATTCCAAACAAAAACGTATTCCTCCATATTATAATCCACACTTTTCTGTTTTCCCTCTGCAATCGTTTGATCGTAACATAACAAAGCTCATCCAACATAAAATAGGATTCGTTTATCACCGTTGTGGCTGGTTTGGCCTTTGTCTTCCACGGCATATAAAATCAATTAATCATCGTCAGTTTATCTTAGGGATCTATTTTAGGACCAATACCTATTTTGTAACAGTCCACTTACCCCCAACTTCTTTCGTACTTAAATACTAATATGATGTAGCCTGTGGGCGGCTGTGGGTAATGCATATTAGTTACTACTGCTTATGACGACAGTAAACATCTGTTAAATAAGGAATAGGTAGGTCCATGTCATTGTCTAGGTAAGCATGTGTGCAGATAGCGCTTTGTTTAGTTCCCTGGCTTGTGCGGCTTGGAGTAGGTCCTTACCTAATGAATTAAATTGAAAGAATTCGACAGCAGTATCTATTCTATAATCATCTAAAATATTCTTATTGAAATACAAGATTTTTGTAAAAAAAAATTACAGATAGGTATTAATGGTATTATTAAGTAGTTTCTAACTAAACTATGCTACGAAATGTGTCCTCGATATTGGAAAACCTGTCGGAAGCAAAATAATTGTCGACACAACTAAGGATAGGGCTGTTGAATCGGCCGAGGTGTGATCCGCAAGATGCAGCACCAAAAAGAACTCCCAGAATGAAACCTAAACCAATTAACATTCCTAAGACCAGTCGATATTTATCTTGAGTCATGAAAATCTCTTTACAAATACACACGAAGTCGTATACAGATCTGAAACAATTACCACATTACTTTTACTTTGTGTGAATGTTGAGGTAGGCAGGTACCTAATATACAGGCTGATTTTTTAAAGACCAGCCAAATTTAAGGATGTGGTACAGACCATCAAACTGAACAACTTTCTCCATGGGACCAACATCGTAATCGCGAATAAAAATTCAGCCGTCCCATACATTTAGGTCGAGTAGGTATTGAAGTTTTCTATGGGACAGTTGATAAAATTTTCGCAATTACGGTATTTGTCCCATGGAGAAAGTTGTTCAGTTTGATGGTCTGTACCACATCCTTAAATTTGGCTGGTCTTTAAAAAATCAGCCTGTATCTTTGCGTTTCCGGTCGGCCCTGGTTCAGTCCATGGTCAGAAGAGCTAGGCTAGAACGTGTGGGATGCCGTCACTTCGTTTGCAAGGAGATGATGCATGCAAAAGACCAGGCGGAGATTCCAAAGAGCGTACCTCTCATTGGACCCGCACAAGACCAGCCGGCCGCTGGTCTTAAAGCCATTTGACAACCCGCGGGCAGCCGGTCGTCAAAGGGCGCTAAAAGGTCTTTAGCCACCATAAGGAGGCTTTGGGGCAGAGTCGTTGCTCGACTAGAGTCAGGCCCGAAGAGGAGGCTATTGGAGGATGTGTAGTCATAGGATTGGCCGCACATGGTGATGCCGGTGATGGCTCGCTAGATACATGGCGAGCTAAAACTAGTCGGGGGTGAGCGCAAATGAACGAGTAAGTATCCCCCGGGCAACAACTCCTGGTAATAGTAGGAACCGCGGGGTTTGAATCGGTTGAAGTCCAACATAACTCTCTGTTCTCTCCTGACGGAGGGCATCATCAGGATTTCCCCACAGAACAAAATCAGGTAAGAAATACAGAAAGACTATTCTCAAAATAGGTAGGTACTTTCTCGGATTTTAGGTTGTCTAGTTAGAAGATCGAGTTTGGTAGGTACATCACTAAGCCCGTCTTAGGTATCTATTACAAACCGTACCAACCTGCAACATCTCGTGTTATCGCACAGCAGTCTGTCTGTTTCATCCAAGAGCCTTGCCAGTTGTCGTTGCGCCAGTGTAATAACTGGACATTTTTTGTGGAGAATATTGGCGATTTCGCCCTCGGGGTCTATATCACAACTACATCCGGGAGCATCCAGATTACTGTCCATTCTTCCATCGCTGCGAATATCACTTCTTGGTGACGTATCTGGCGCCTCGAAATTATTGTTTTCGCAAACGTTTTCATGAGAGCCCCTCCTGTTCTTTTTGAAAGATTTCCTAGAATACTTGTAAATGTTCTGGACTTGATAATCGTCTGATGACATGAGATCAAAATCTATAAAATTTTGAAAGTGGTGTTGTGACTTCTTTTTGAAGTTGGTTTGTTTTCAAAACACTTCAAAAAGCCCTCATCTTTTTGCTAAATTGAAGTTTTAATCATAGATTATAATTATTATATTGTACTTATTAGGTAGGTACTTAATTTTTATCAAAAAGGTCCGGTACAAAGACGTTTGCATGAAAAAGTGGTAGACATCGTAAAATATAACATACCATCGAATTATTAGTAGATTAGATTATTATTTCTATATGCCGTAATATTCTAATGCGTATTACACACTTTACAAGTGTTTATCTGATGACAAAGAGACATTTGTTGGAAAACGTAGGTAGTACTTACTTCTTCAAGTGTATCGTTGTTGAAGATAACAAGTTATTAACCATAGATATCCGTGTTAGTAACGGATAATTAATTGTTATTAGCTACTAGCGTCTGCCCGCGTGGCATAACACAAAACATTATCCTATGGCAATAGCTTTCTTTTAGTAGTGATCGAATTTTTGTAATCGAATCAGTAGGAAGGTATGTACCTACTTCCAGAGATTTTCGTTACGAACATAAGTATAAACAAACAATTTTACCTCTGTAGATAATATTAGTTTAGGTACGTTTAGATGTACCTATTAGGTCCTAGACGTGTGCCCTATCGAATTTCCCATCAGCAAAAATTATGAACTGCCATACACTTTCATCGCATAAAATTTAACCCTTTCAGGGGATAATTTTCTAAAAATCTTTACTTATAGTGCTCACCTTCGTTATCTTATATGCAAAATATTATGATGCTTGGACCCAGCGGTTTAGGTTGTGCGTTGTGTGTCAGTGGATAATGAATTTAAGACTGGATTTAGTGTTACGCTGGGGGCTTACCACCAGCTCTTATAGCAGGGCAGAAGTTAAACTGCACTGCTTTTTTGTACTTAGTCATAGATGTCGGTCACGACGCATTCACGAGTACCAAGTCGCTGACGATAAATGGACGTGGTGTATAGTGTAGCGCCGACGGTCAGCGAGCGTGAGTCCATATAAATCGGTACGCGACCGTTGTCAGCTCTTGAACGTCTGTCGAGCAATCCAGCCTAAGATAGATTTAATGCACCTTTGTCTACTATTTATTGAAGTTCTGCTTCCAGCTGAAAATTATTTGCCTATACAGCGTGCAGGTGTATCAGAAACGTGTGGTCATATTTCACCCATTCCCTATCCCATGAACCACTGGTTCAGGCTAATGTGTACCTACTTTGAGGACAGTAAAAGTGAGGGCGGATCCAGCACTTATTTCTGGGAGGGGCACATAGGCCAGTCAAGTAAAGAGTTGTTCCTATAATTAGTATTGCACTATGCTGTTTTTGGGATTCAATCTGTTTCAATGGCATACATTAATAATACAATTTTAACATCCCGTCTCGGATGGTATAAATACCCTTTTGACCATAAATAAAGAAATAAAATTTACATCGTCGACATAGGTAGTAAAGTGATGAAGAGAACCCGGGCTGTAAGAGCGAGCACAGTGAGTTCATTAATCATCTCACCTCGAATTGTTTCAATTTTGACCATTCGTAGTAGGTATTAGCTAAATATTTTTGTGAGTTGAGGAAAGTTGCATAAACTTTGGATGCCCCCGGAATCGCGCTATCTTTTTAACTTTATTGCCGGAGATACACAAGGCTAGTTTTTCAACGGATGGCGAGCTAGAACCTCGGTATACTATCCAGCCTTGGCACACACTAGTGCTTTTTACATGATGCCAGATAATTTTAAGCCAGTAGGTACAGTACAACTCGTGGTTGCGGTCAAATCACAAAATGCGTAGTCACTGCACTGGCCAATCGAATACTAGCTTCGCGCGCTATTAAGCTAGTAGGTACTTGGTCAATAAATAGGACCGCATCCTATTAAACTATCCTAGCTTGAGACGCTAGAAAGGAAGCTAGTTCTGTATATACGAAGTTGCTAGCTTACTATCCTGGCTTGAGAAACTAATCTCGTGTATCTCGGACATGTTATACTGAAATCATTTCGCCGACTGAGGTTCTACATAAGCGATGCACTATTGTCTTAGCAAACCTCCGGGGTCCACTACGAACTGACTGCCCCAATTTAACATTAGTAGTTGCGCCACTGCTACTGAAGACATCCAGTAGGTACTTCGTCAGCGTTCAACATTTTAGCGTTCCAGTTTATTCAGACGATCTTTATTCATACTGCTGCAAAGATTTGGTACTATTTATTCTGTGATATGGTCTTCAACTGGCGCAAGTTGGAGAAAGATCTTCGAAGAACAGGAAACGTGCACGGGGGGAAGGGCCTCTGCCCGCTCCCCCTTCTGGATCCGCCCTTGAAGGGTGTGGTAAAGACTATCAATCTGAACAACTTTCTCCTTGGGACCAACATCATAATCGCGAAAAAATAATCAGCTGTCCCATACAAAAGTTTTAAAAGACCATACATTTATGATATACGCTGTATATTCGGTACATACCATAAGTTACGATCTCCGCAACTAAACCTTACTGTAGGATATTGACATCGGTTGATAATGACTACTTATTTATGCACAATGAGTGGTTTCGCTATGATTTTAATAATGCACAATAATAGGACATGCACGCACAATGGCGCAGTAACTTTGTGCTATCTACCACTATACCTACGCATTTAAAATAGCTACATAACACATGATTGCTTGATTTAGAAATAATCAGAAAAGATAAATAATAATTATTTATTTGTATAATTCTACATACTAATTCATAGTTATGGTACTTGTATATCACTTCGAGCCCTCTTAGCTCTTGAATATTGTCACAACATCTGATAAATATTGCCTTGACCATCACAACATAAAACAGTGATGTAATAGGACTAGCTAGTATAAACGCATTGATTATAATGGATATAATGAAAGGAAAGGAAGGAATTATAATGTTTAATTTAAATTACAGTAATTGCTGAGCAACTACTCGCCAACGCATTTATGAATAGTCACTTTAGTAATACTCTACGTAAAACAAGTGAGGCGATCTATTGTTGATTCATTGCTGAAATAAAGCCGTTTTTGTACATACTTAATAAATACTCTATATAAAATTCGAGCCTTTTGATCCAAGACAAATGTTTATCAGTTTGTTAAGTAAGCAAAATTCCTTACAATCCTATTGTATAACAGTTCAAAAATAAATTATATATTGTAATTTCACTATAACACTTATAACCACAGGGTTAGTCTCCAAAGGAGTGGTGCATCCATTTCTTCGAGTATTCGTAGACTACGAAGAGCGCGGCTGTTGCCGGGATGGTCCGCACCAACGTTGGTTTGAGTCCGTTGTATAAAGCCAGCACACCTGGAAATACAGAAACATCATTAAGTGAAATGGTTCAGGGCATAACCTGAGGACGGAATTTCAGTCACGGCGGCTAATCTCAACAGAGACTAGTCAACAACCCAGGAGATATATTATGTTAAGACCATCAGAGGGGCAATTCTCGTTATTTTAAGGACGTTCACAGTCTGATCTCAGTCGCTATCAGAAGGCCAATTCTCGTAATTTAAAACGTTCAAAATCTAGTCGTAGTCTCATCTCGGCGACAAACAAATGTCAAAAACTTGTCAAGTAGGGAAATTTTATGTATTTTTTGACAGATTGAGACTGAGATCAGACTGTGAACGTTCTTAAAATTACGAGAATTGCCCCTCTGTTAAAATGCTGAGAATTGGACCTCTTTTATAACCAGGAATTGTATCTGATAAGTACCTAACTAGCTGATGCACGTAAACATTGTTCACGATAGACCTGCACAAAGGTTTTGTCTCTATGAATCCATTAAGAATCCTCTCAGAAAGGATTTGTCAAAGGTTGTTTTGGTCATAACAGAGATAAGAAGGTCAAATCTTTCTTATAATATTTTTATCTTCAGTAGTTTATGCAGTGCATTATTTGTCTGTCAGTCTCGACACTTCTTTGTGTAACCATAAAAGTAAAGAGTTTTGTCGTTATCTTGTAACAAGAACAGAAACCCGTTGATTCGGTACTGTCACAGCCTGGGGTTAGGAAAGATTGTATCCAGATTAGTATTTTGAAGTCCGTCCGCCCGATGTTCACATAGTAGGTATGCTTGTATTCATTCATTTAAAAACCCTCAATTGTGTTGAATTTTTAACGGACTTCAAAAAAAGGGGTTGTTCTGCATTCGGTGGGTATTTTTTTTCATGTATGTACACCGATTTTTCCGTTACTACTGGGCCGATTAACGTGATTCTATTTTCATTTGGAAGCTCGCGCGGAGGTCCCATAAAGATTTTTTACGAACGTATGTGGGTTAGTTACCACAAGTAAAATGTGAAAAATGAAAACTTTTATACAAAGAGAAAACAATTATCCTCCAAAAATGTTTTTTTTTCAGTCAGTTTGATTTATTATGTAATTATGTAAAATCTTTTTTTTGCAGAAGCTATAGGGTCAGCTCATGTCTCGGTGAAATCGGTTCAGTCTACTGACTGATGGTATGTTACTGTTGGTATGATATGGTACTCCATATCATACCAACAGTAACATACCATATCAACAGTAAGTACATCAGTAAAAAAACTTGCACTACAAAAAACGCTCTTACTGCTTCGAAATAAAGGTGCTGTCAAAATCTTGATAAATAAATAATGAATTATGTCTTGAAGACGATTAGCGTTCATTGAATTGTTTTTCTTATCGTTTCCTATGTTGGCGAGGTCAAAATGAATGACGAGATACTTTATATTATTGCGCGGTTAATATTATCTCAAGCAAGTAGGTATTATCGACTGGGTTAATCTTTAATGTTCTCATTTAATATATGTTACAATTGACACCTTATTAAGGATGCGGGGCAGATGAACGTAAAGTTGTGTATACGTTTATCCAGCATTCTTACGAATGGTACAATATAGGCAAAAGCTTAGTTTCCAAAAGCATTTCCATGTAAGCTGTTCCTGCGAATGCTCGACGCTGCGTTTGACTTAATGCTCACGGCGAGTGACAATTTACCTGCGTTCATTGTTGATGATTGTGCGTTCTTGATTGCTCAATAAAATGGTACTCCAATACACTCATTGGTTTTAATTTAAAAAAAATATATATATAAACATCGAATTGAGAACCTCCTGCTTTTTTTGAAGTCGGTTAAAAATCAGGTTGTACAAAACATCGAGCGTTGGGTTCGATAAAATTATGAAACGGCGTATACTCGATGTTCTGTTATACGTAAATGCTCTAGTCTATACTCACCTTATGACGTTATTTACGTCTATTAATGTGATTTAATTTTGTATAATATTTCGGTCGGACTAATTTTGAGTAGGCTGGCGCAAACCGTAATATTGTATGAAATGAATTACGTTAGTGTTACGCTTCTCTGGTCGCCCCGGTCAGCAGAAGCCTTGTTTGCACGTAGTTAGTCCGTGCGGCGATCGTGTTGGTTAGGACGCGGCCTTTTTTTTTTTTTTTTTTTTTTTTTCAGGATGGGAAATCATCAAATGACTCCTCCCGCTCTGGGTGGAGCAGAAGGGAGTGTCAGACTCTTACTGACTAAAACCCACCCGTGTTCCTTCCTTAGCCCTTTATGTACCAGGGCAGCGGTAACCCTTTCGGACGATCCCGCTACCCCGGCAGGCTTCGGCCCTGTCGGGCCCCGTCATCTATGCTGACATCTCTTTGAGGCGCACGTGGAACACTTACGCGCCGTCCGGCACGGGCCTGGTCCTGATCGGACGGAGAGCTACCCATTGCTCTCCGCCCGCAGGCCCGCGCCTACGGTGGCCGGGAGTCGTCACGCGGCTCCCGACGCCCGGAGCGTCTCCCTCGGCGGCTGAGGCGTGAGGATCTCTCCCTCGCCCATCCCGCCAAGGACGCGGCCTTAGACAAAATTTGTCTTTTCGACTTAATTTAATTAAGTCGCGAATCAATGACATATAAACTGGTGAAACTATGGGCTATTCTGGCAATAACTAAGGCAAATGATACCCGAAGATATTTTTTAGGATACATACACAATTAGCTACGCCTACGCGAAGGTAAATCCTTCGACACGTGTGACATGTAGGTATGTAGAAAAATAAACATGTAACACAATCAGTGATATCGAAGACAAGCAAATATTTGCAAATAAACTAAAAGATAACATAGGTACCTTCTTTCTGTACAATTTCGTATCCGACCGTCAGAAACTTCAGACTCTTGTTTGATATTTGTATTCTTGACTTGATAACATCTGAGGGGAATATAACAGTCCACAAGACGAGACCGCCCGCTGCGCCAGCTATCATTGTCCTTATTAAGCCTATGTCGTCTTTGCTCTGACCTGGTTTCTTCAATAATTCTCTTGTTCCTGTAACATTTTAATAATAATTTTAAGCTTTAAATCTTCCGCCAAATACATATAAACTGCAGAAAAGACAATTTGTTAATGAACCTGCCAAACTTTTTGGGGTACAGACTTGTCACAAACGAATTTAATTACCTTCATAGCCTCCAAAAAAGAAGAAGTATCCCGGCATTTCTCTCATGATGGTCGGCACCAATCCTCGAAAGAGACCTTGAATGCCATATTGTCTAAATATCTGTTGCGTCAACTGCAGGGGCGACACTTTTACCTGCCAAGGAAATTCATGTAAACATCACTATGCAATAATTACAATTATTTTGAAGTTCGAAACAAAAATATAGCGCTAAGATAAGGAAGTGATTTATTGTGATAACAAGCTCATACGTAAACATTAGATAACTCATTTTAATTTATTCTGTTCAGCTTTAAATGGCGTTAGTTAATGTAATATGTCTGTAAGATGTTTAATTTTATAAACTTTAGATCAAAAATCATCGGCGTAGCTAGGGAGGGGCATGGGTGGGCAATGCATACCCTAGAAACTTCTTTGCCCACCCTAGATAGATCAACAGTATTGAAGAATTACTTACTGTTTAATCGCTTTTTATTAGAGCCGTACATATTGATTGGTTTGTAGAGTTAGGGGCTTGGCTCTATATTAGATCTGATAACTTTTTAACAGTGAAAGCGTTATTTAAGTCTTGGCAACTTTACATTAAATATTTTTGGTGGGATTATTTATTATGAGGCGTCATTTATGATCTCTCATTAAATGACTGGCTAGTTCAGCTGGACGGCTGTCCTCTCTTATCAATATCCCTAGCTACGTCAATGGGGAGGCCTAAGTTCAGCATTAGACAGAATTCGACTGTTGTGAGCAGTATGTTACCAAAAGGATCTTGAGAATAAAAATAATACATTTTATCAACAATTAACTGCATGCTTAACTTCAGATAGCTAGGACAAATGAAATACCCAAAATAATCATCGTACAACAGTTTGTGAGGATTGCACATTGACTTCCCGCAGGGCTTGTAGCTGGCACTTGATTAATTCAGTGGGACACAGTGTGAATGAAGAGAAGAATGCTGCAAGGAAACCGGCCGACGCATTTCCCAAGGCTGATAAATCCTCTACTTTCTGAAATAAAAGCAATATCAGTAGATAAAACATGAAGAATGTAATACTCTAAGGGTATTTTGATAACCTTTTTTTTATTTGAAGAAATAAGTATGATAAGGACATCCATAAGGACATCCTTATCACAAAGTTGTCACATGTCTACGAATTTTTTATTCTAGGACTTATTGAGGAAACCGGCATGTCCTTCACCGTTTTGAGAGCAAGATAAATTTTTATGAATTATTGTGAAATAGGACTCAGTAAAATATAAGTACTTATGTTTAAGATATATACATAATTTTCCTCTGCTTGCGCTATTCTATTTTACTTGGGGTCAGCACAATAATATGTATAATTGCACCAAAAATACAAGTGATTAAATATCAACTATGTTAGTGAAATAATAAAATTATAATGAAATAAGCAGAATAATTGCCAATGAATTTATAAAATATTCTTACCTCAACTCCACTAAGGCTGCAGACAAACTTTTGGCAATATCCATAAGCTGCAAATAGTACAGAATTTTCTGCTACATTGGCCATAATAGCTGGAGTAGTACCTGCATATAAACCTCTTAATATACCATCATTCTTTAAGGTTACTTTCAGACAATCATACATTCCTTTGTAAAGATGTGGGAATGTTTGCATCTTTACTTTGACTGTGTCTAATGGCTGTCCAACATACACCACTGCTATCCCACCTGATCAGAAAAAAAAAAATTTGGAAATAAAAACAAAGGTAAGCCAGGTGTGAGTGGAAATTCCTGGAGGTGTTGCCATAGGACATATTTTCATTTCATTTTTCATTTTTTTTAAAAACGTTGCCCCACATTAGAAATTTTTCTCCTGTATGGTGGGTGCGTTTACAAACATTTAAACTCACATACACAAACAGCCAGACCCGGAACAACTACTTGTAGGTCATACAAATATTTGTTCCGTGCGGGAATCGAACCCGCCACACACAGCGCAGCAGTCAATCGCTTAACCATTGCGCCAACTATGCCGACAACGTAAGGTCACATATAGTGACCTTATTGGTGATGTTCTTCAGAAAGTTCAAGTGCATATTGCACGCAAAAGTAGTGCGTTTATGACCAGATACATAAACGAAGCAAAAGTAGTGTAAACACGGTAGCAGGTGATGTTTCATAGTTTCTTCCCCAATGGGAAGAAAGTATCGAGTTTATGTATTTGTATGTGTATGAAGTAAATACAGCATTGTCACTGTAAATAAGTAACAGAAAAAAATCTTCTAAATGCAATAAGAAATTACTGGATGCTGGAGGCTCCCATTTATGGAAAAAAAAATCGGTTTTCATTGACAATAAACATCAAATAATTATGTTTCTTGAAATAGTTTACGACATTTTAAGTAAATACTCTAAATGATAAAAAAGACATATTATTATCTTCTTACCTAGAGAACCAGCAGTGAAATCAATCAAGCCATTCTTTAAGTTTCCGCTCGAACCTGATGAGTGAGCCATGGTACACACTTTCCAATTCTTTTACCATATACCTGTAACAAAATAGTTGGCAATGATAACATCAGTCTAAATTGAATAGTCTGTAGAAATCAAACTCTCAACAATCTGATGAATAAAGATGACTTGGGATCAAAATGTGATTTTTTGGTCTTTTTTAGAGAAGTATACAATTTATCCTTTCGGTTTCATCAGTATTATTATTATTATATTAAAACATAAACTGATAGCAATATTGTGCACCGAAAGTTTAGCGGCCTGCGGCTGTACCTACTCAGTAATAAACTCAGTTAGAAAACTGTAAAGAGCTTGCTTACTAGTATTTCCTTCTGTATTCGATATATCAATTCACTAAATTATATTTCATAATCTTCACAAATTATTACGAATTGAAATTCCCGGTTACATCAAAACAGAAACACATGCGGAAACATACAGTGCAAACAGTGCTAATGAGAAATGACAGAAAAGTTGACTAACCTCAATCTGACATCAGAAGTGTCAAAAAGGGTTACCAATTTTTATTTTTTTCCCTAGAAACTTTGAAAGTAGAAATAAAAAACTCATTACAGTTCCATTTTCATAGTTGGGTAAAAGCAAAGACCATAAGTTTTAACTATAAGGTCTTTGGGTAAAAGGTCGTTAAAGGTCCGCGGTTTAAAAAAGGTTTTTTTTTCACAATGGCAAGAAGCAACAAGATATAAGCTAGTTAAAAAATAAATATATATATATAAATATAAAATGTATATGTCACGTGACCCACCACGAACAATATCTCGGAAACGTGACACTTAACGGGGTTTGGTCTTGGAATGTTTTCGGTTTGCATTGATGTCAGCTATCGTTTTTAAAAGTAACAGCGAGGCCGCCACTTTGAAAAAAAATAATGGCGCACTGGTAGGTATGTCAGGCTCCATATAAAAATCTTCAATCTCCTTTTGCACTTAACAAATCTTACAGTGCAAACCTATTTCAATACAAGCCATTGATACTTACTGATGTTATCTTTCCCTAATATCAATTCTCAGAATGTTCATGGCCAAACTCGAGGCACGTAATTGGTATAGCTGAGTTGAACATTAGAGACCTAGAGCCGCACTCAGTTCATTAGTGGCAGTGGACATCGATATAAATTAGCAACATAGGTTTCAGTGAAAACGTGCAGTCTGTAATTCAAAGCTATCATCATCTCGGCAAAATATGTAATGTCAACAGTATAGGTGCTTAATTAAGGTAATAGATTATGCATAAAAAAATACTGGCTCAGGAACACAAAGTTTTACAAAATAAACTGTAATTTATTGAAGAAAAGACAAAATTCGTATTGATTTCACGTTAATTTTCTATTTTAATTTTGGGAAGAGTAAAATGTTGTTACGTTCTGTGTTAGGGGTAAAAATGTAACCCGGTAACCCTGCCGGTGCGTGACAGAGGTCGATCAGTATTGCCAAATAATATTTAGTGTTGTCTTATCATAAGACAAAACAATTAAAAATAAATTCATCAGTTTTATGATAGTGATGTAATATTATGAACAATTCTCAATGAGAATTCTCTAGCATTATATGTACGTACTTACAAAATGAGCCTGAACGTGTATAGTATGTACAGACGCCAGGGAAAATTTGATAGCTTCGGGTAGCTAGACCCAAGCTACCCGAAACTGTCAAATTTTCCCAATCGACCTTGTACCTTAATGCTTCAATAATCAAGTTGAAAATCTATTAAAGAAATTTGACGGACTGTTGTAGTAGCTTGATGTACTGCCGTCTGTACAAAGGAGCGTATGGCGCTCCCAAAGACTAAAGTAATATAGGCGATTAACACACTGCCACGCACCACGCAGCGTAGTGCGTGAATGCGTGTTTTAACGTTGTTTGTAAGTATCTCCGTTTGTATAGAAAACACGCACAGTCCAACACACAGAAAACACGCAACATGCAGCGTGATGCGCGGCAGTGTGATAATCGCCATAGAGGGGCGCTCCTTTCGACGCCTTTATAAGCACAATCTTAAGTCGCCAGTAGATTGAACAAACAAAACAAGGTCAAATCGAGGTAGTAGACGTAGTATGGATAGAGTTCTACAGTTACAATACAATAATTCAAGTGGCATCTGATACTGATGACTTGCTAAATTTCCGATTACGCGCCCTTGTTCCCCTTGAAGAAGCGAGACGCCGAAAAGAGCCAAATAGAGTAGTAGGTAGTAGCAGGTTGTTACTAAATAATTACGGAGCACGAGATTCTTGCTATTCCAACTGTTTATTGGGTATGAAATACATAGGTACATACAATTAGGCATTGATCATTTTATTTAAGCGGAAATCGCGCTACACATCGCTACATACATAGGTACCTATTCTTATATCTTAGTTTAATAGTATTACATTTGTGACATACCATAAAGAATATTATTTGGCACTATGTACGTCTACAGTAAGTAATAAATTTATTGTTAATGTATGCCGGAAATATTATAAAATCAGATCAAAAAGTAGCATTCTTAAATGTATATAAAATATTGGAATAAAACTGTGCTTCTTAAGCTCTGAACTTTCAGTCTGTTGGCCTCTCAGATCATACTAAGTCTCTCTCGCCTTTGGCTTTTCCTGTGCCATTGCCATTTGTGCTTGATCTGTTTAGTCCAATTCTTCCATTAAAATAAATAAATAGAGATATAATTTTATAACAGTCATAAAAACACCCTACAGGAAGAAGATTTCTTATGTCTTAACTTATTTCTAGTTAGAACCATTGATAGTTGATTGTAACATTTGATGCAATAATTACACAATATTAAGTACATACATAAGCTTAAAGATCAGACATTAGGGAAGGTAAATATTTTATTTGTAATGATAAGTCATAGGTAAAGGGGTATTGTATTATCCGGTAACTGGGTTGTGGAGGTCAGGCAGTTGCTCCATATAAAATACTGGTATTCAGCTGCATCCGGTTAGATTTGAAGACTGGTTAGACTGGATGATGATAAGTAATAGGTAAACATGTGCCCATTAGACATAGAAAGCATAACTTAGAGAATATAATATAGTACCTATATTTTAGTACAAATATTAGAAAAAGTATATTTACAGGATATCTAAATAATGTTTGATATCCTGTAATTTTATTTAAAAAATATTGTACACATTTATTATCATGATACCTACATTTATTGAAATATTGTAAATAGGATAGGTGTAAATGATAAAATACATAATTCATTACTTATAAAATAAAATTATATCTTATATAGGTTTCTATAAAAGGATATAAATATTCACTAGTAATTATGGGATCATAATTATTACATCACACACATTTTTTTTTATCTAGTCTACTGACTGTGCCTACTTAGATAAATATGTTTTATACAGACAAATATATTACTCATAATACAGACTGATATAATGTATAAACAATCATGTGTATTGATTAAGTAAATTATGCTCCATAAAATTTACAGTAACAACAGAAGACTCTTCTAAAACAAATTAACTTTAAAAAGTCTGCAGGAACATCAACAAGTAAATAAGTTGCTCTGATTACTAAAACATTGTAAAACTAAATATCACATACCACTGTCATTTATAAATCTTTAAGAAAACAAAAACCATTTTGAATTGGATTAATTAATTCTGGATGTCCAATCTTTCCCTGAGACGAATGTATATCTTTAAAATGGGTCTCAATGTTGTGGCTATCATGCTCATTAAAACCAAAATGAAGCAAAGAACCGTCAACCATTCTGGGTTCTTCCACCAGCCCGAGAACAAACCCAACAATATGGTTGTTACCCCCAAACAGAATGTCAGTAAACCAGCAGACGTGTGTATCAATTTAGTGTAGATGGGGGGAAGGTAATTTTTCAAGTTCAAACTGTTAAGAGCACCCAAACCTCCCAACATAGTGAGCAACATAAATATGAATGATGCCAATCCGAATTTAGCATGGAAACTAACAAAGTGTGGATAACCCTTAAGAAACTTGTTAGTTACTATTACAATGAATCCTGTCAACACTATAGTACCAGCTATCACTTGAAGGACCCAATGGCGAGCACTTCTCAATCGTATGGGCATCCATCCTGTGGCTAAGTCGCCTGGAGTTAGGGCATGCATTGCAGAAGTCATAAACATCATCCACTGAAAAAATGCAACACCTATTATAATTTATATTATATCTAAATATAAAAAACAATGTCAGGGTAAATCACACCATTTATAACTAAATAATGGTTAGACCGATTTTTATTATCTTTGATTTGTTGGTTTTGTCTGCACCCCGAATACCAGAATAACTATTGAAACATGACAAAAAAATCAGGAAAAAAAAAATTAAGATAATTCTTTTTCTCATACATTCGTTCTTATTCATTCTGAGGCGGTATGAAGTTCACCGGGTCAGCTAGTATAATAAAAGTCTAAGATAACGCGCAGTTTATTAATAGTTATTTTTTGCACTAAACTTACCCCAAGTGTCATTAAAGTGGGATGAAACGAAAACAGAGAGACGCCGTCTTTGAAACAGGAGTACATGATTATTCCCAGGAACAGCAGTCCACATATGTTAGATACGAGATTCAAGTAACTTGGCGATGTATCAGTATTAGGGGCTACTAAGCGCGCCGTTTCGGATCTTCTGTCTGATGGTCCCATTTCTGCAGAGCCAGTTTCCTCTCCGCCTAGTTCCATAAATACTAGCAAACTTAACTCTTCTTAGAAATGGCGGCTTTTATAGTGTGCGGGAATGCTTAGCTTAGTTCGTTTGTATGCAAATGAGAATAATATATATATGTGCTAAGTTAATTGTTTTTTATTGATTATTTACTTTCAGTCAACTTCAGTGTGTGAAGTTGACTGAACTGAAGTTATTTTAGGTCAGGTGACTGACATTGACAGAATATTAATCTATGGACAGAATTTATGAACCACTGGCATGGAATTAGTAGCATTAGTATGTACTTTATAGTACACCGGGAACGAATGAAAAAAAAAAAAAAATTACGTTTCCAGAAGGCAATAAAGAGAGGAAGACCTCTTCGATCTTGCTTAGTGATTTAAGGCCCGTTTTACTGAACGAAAACCTCACTCAAAACTGAAGCATTACTTAAAACCCATTTAGAGCCATTTGATTGGTTGAAACTAGTCGCAAGTAATTCTTGAGTCTTGAGTAATGTTCTGTAATACGGCCCTTATTACTGAACTGCACTCAAAACTCAAGCATTACTTAAAATTAGTTTAAATCCATTTGATTGATTGAAACTAGTTTTAAGCGATTCTAGAGTATTGAGTGAAGTTCTGTAATACTTGGCCTAAGATCTTGCAAACATTGACGTTCTTTAATTTTCAAACAAGATATTCCTTAGATCGTAACGGGTGACGTTCTGTAGGTTCTGTCATCTTATAGATATCAAGTCCCGTGAGTGCTACCACCTTTTCGCGTTTGAATGAGTGGGGGCATTTTTGGTAAACATTTGTAAAATTGTTTTATTGAAATAATTCTAAGTCGTAAAGGGAATGGTACTTATAAGAAAAATAAGATGACACATGCCAAAAGATCCTTGTATGTACACCCATGTTTATGGCCTTTCCGGGTTACTTTATTATTAAGTTTGATATAACGTGCTTATAAAAATACTACTATACGCTTCGTAAAAACATGTGAACTACACTTCGCGCGCTCTCTCTTGCACACCGCTCGACGTCTCGCTGTATAACAGAGATCGCGCGAAGAATAATCCGCGATGACACGGTTTACATTGAAATACTTTTAATGGTTGAAATTCTTGGACTTTGGATAGTAGTGACATCTTGAGTGAGCAAGTGGCAGTTTTTATACCTCCTCTCTACCCTCCATAACCCATTCCAAAAACGTATGTCAGAAAAAACGCACCTCATTTTGATTGGTCCATAAAGTATAGTAGGTAAAAAGGATTGGCCCATTCTAGCTAGTGGTAAACCTCCGCTTTTCGAACGAAAGCTTGTTATTTCTTTCTATCATGTGGAAACAAACAAAGACAGAGAATCAAATACAAGTCGGAACTTGTCCGCTCGTTCGTTTGTTGTTTACCAGACTTGACATCACTGAACAAGTGAACATCACATTAGTTTGAAGTTTACGGCTTAGTGTGTCGGTTGCCTCACGTATTTAGCGAATTATTTATCATACCAAGAACTGCTATTTTCATTCTACAGGAAAGATTTCTATCAAAGACTATCCGATTGCTCATTTCAAAGGACTGCCTTGTCGCATTTAAATTTCAGTTTCCAACACTGCGCCGTGTAGTAGTGTTCAGTTTTATTTTACATTTATTTAAATATTTGCGATTTAATAGTAACGTGTGCGACATTATCATAGTGTTTTTGCTCAATTACATATTATTGTGTACTTCTCGTACATGTCAGAGACAGTTGTGACTGGATCAGACAGGACCGACCAAGGCGATATTCACAATGTTGAGGTAGGTCAAAATATTTGTTTATTTCAGAGTGTAAAATTGCATGATATTATTAAAACAAAGTTATTCCTATAATTATTATTCATATTGTATAGATTTTCTTCAAATAATATATAATATAAAACTTACATTTATTGGAAACCTCCAGTGACTCTTTAGATGTTTCTAGTAATTAAATGATGACTAAATACTACACAATTTTCTATAATTTTCTGGAACGTTTCACATGCACATGTGGTTTTCTTATCATTGTAACCTTCTTTTTTAATACCTATAATTAGTTCCAATTTTTCTCAATATCTTCACTTCAGCTAGCACTATGTAATATATCATCCTCCACATTTTAGAAATTTAATGTTGTTCAACAAATGCAGATTTCGCTTGTGCAATATAATGTTTTTGGAGCTATATGTGGTCTGAAAATTACTATTGTGCTAAATCCGTTTTATGATTCAGAATTGTTAATACTTGGATAGGTTTAAATTTTTATTTAAATAGTTTAATTGATATATTTACAAAACCATGGAAAACACGTGCACAATTTTAGTTATTTTTATGCTTGATATTCAACATGTTTCTGAAATGTAGGCAACTACTTAATTAGCAATTCCAACATTTCAATACATTGTTTCTTTGATAATGAAAATTTAGTTAGAAAATTAGTGGTTCGGTACCGGGACTACCTTAACTTAATTTTATCAATCGATTGAAAGCTTATCATTTCATTATAATAAACTAACATATCATAACATGATGGGGAAAATAAAGATGGAACTAATCACTGTGTAATCAGGGAGGCAAAAAAAACACAAGATGTAGTACCAAAACAGAATTAAAATAGGGATGGGTCGGCCGTTCTTTTGTTATTGTGCATACTGTCAATGCAACAGACCATGACTCATTCGGAAATGATTTCCTGTACCATAGCTTTAATGTTTCTTAAAACACTTGATTTATTTGCTGGTCAACAACTTGCTGACTGTATGCTGACCTTAGTGGCATTCAACCTGTTATGTTATCATCCATACCAATACAGTTGCAGTTGTTTGTAGCCTTAGCGCTATGGAGCGAGGACTTAGGAAAATGTTTGTTTTTTTTTTTCTGAAATTTACCAATTGTATAGCAGTACTGGGTTGACCTTGTCCATAAAAACCATTTAGGGACTGAGAAGCGTGGCTCTATGACACACTGTTTCTGAGTTATGAGATATATTTTCAAAATGGTACCTGGGATGAAAATCTTTTTTTGGAAATAAATTTTCGCTCTAGTTGAAAACCATGAGATGATTTAAAAAACGATCTTTCAGCTTGCGTATTCCTAGGGGGCAGAGACAGTAAAATTTTCGTTTTTTTTTTTTAAATTAGTAGACAACCATTTTTCATCATCACCACTTTAACATCATCATCACCTTATTAACCTTGTCTATCTGAGACTCATGGGCCTACAACTCACAGTTTAATTCGATTTTTTAATTTTTAATTTTTCATGATGTATATTTCCAAAATGGTAGCTCGGATGAAAATCTTTTCGGCATAGCTATTCACAACCATTCGACAGAATACCGCATTGAAAATGACACATTTCGATAACCTGATTTGCTTTGCCAGCCTTTACAGCCTGTACAGCAAACAGCTGTCGGAACAATTGATATTTGATTAACTCCGCCCCTAAGATGACCCACTGACTGAAGTTCGGGTTTTTAAATTTGTGAACAGTGTATAAAGGACTTGTACGATGACATTGACTGATGTTCGATTCGGTACGGAAGCGTATCAAATGGTTGTGAATAACTATAGGTACTGGAAAGAAATTGCTCTAGTCGAAAACCATGAGATGAAATAAAAAAAACTCGTGAAATATTGAAAAAAAAAAAACTGCTGAACGATCAACCAACACTAAGTTTTTTTTTCATGTAAATATTCCAATAAATTGTAAGTTCCAAACGACGAGTCATAAAGAAAACAGTTATGTTGCGCTAGGTAGCCCGCGAAATTCAAAATTCTTAAGTTTTATGCTATTTGCAGGGCTCTAACAGGTTGTATGTTGAACAAATATGATTCGCGAGCGTAACAAGTATGTATTTACAGAATTATAATAATTAAAATCATTTATACAGCCCTGTAAGTTCATATAATCCTATTGATTGATATTTCATGAAATAGCTATGGATCACTATCCATGACTATTTCATGAAATATATACTGTGTTGTGTTATGTTTTACCAACATTTATTCCGAGGCACTAAACTAATATTTATCTTCTGTCCTTTTTTTAATGAATTATAAAGAAAAAGATACACTGACTTAAATTTAGTTTAGTTTGTGAACAAGGGAATCGGCCCCATTGAGTGACAAATGATAGCCTAAATATTCTTTCCCCAGTGTATTCTTATTTATTTTTCATTTCAATAGTACCTTTAAAATATGTAAGTATCCATACTGATCCATGACGATAAAAACAGATAGGTAATGATTTTTCAGCATTACTGTACTTTACAAATAGGACATACTGATACTGCTTGTAAGGCGATTTGCTAATAGGATATTTTACTAGTGTCGTTTTGATTTGGTCTTTTTTGCTTTTAGACGTGTCGATACCGAGCGGAGGAAACGTCCTTCTGCACGTAGTCATTTCATCATAGAATAGAAGATGTACCATGTCAAGGAAAGCATACTTTTATACGAGACTTAAAGTCGTAAGTCTATCAGCGAAGCTATCCGATTTTAATGATGGTATACCTCGACTCAAAACTTGTGTTTAAGTGGGAACTAGTTATACCCACAACTAATGACCCCAGCTCGTGTGAACCGGCCCAGCCCGTGCCGAGCTATAATCATGCCACGTGTCCACCTACTCAAAAGCGGACCTAACTTCTCAACTTAGTTTCTAACAACGCCTAAAACCCTCACTGCGAAGCCCGCCTGCCTGATGCTAATTATTTAATTTTGGGCTGATTTTTCCAAGGCCAGATAATATTATCGGAGGAATAATTTTGTATTTTTGTCAGACGTCAATTTTATTCCACAAATAAAAAATATCTGTCGATTGAAAAATCAGCCCTTAAATTAATAAAGTTGTCAGTTTAGCTTAGCGTCGGGCTTCATCTAAAACCCTTATTACACTACACGATATTCAGGGACCTTTTCCCTAAATTGGGATGGTGTAATAAGAGAAAGGGAGGAAGAGTCCCTATTAAAAAAACACATCACCTAAATATCGGGCCCTAAATAACGTGTAGTGTAATAGGGGTTTTACTTAGCAGGTAATCTACATATAGTTCCCTAAGTAGTTCAAGCGTCATTCTTAGAACTTGCTCATACTTGATTAAATAAAGTCAGTTCAAGAATAAAAAGCGTCTCGTTCACTCTTGACTAGGAACTATGTTCCGGATACTCGAGATATTTTTTATTTAGTATTATAAATAAATCCGCATTGTTACATTTCTGCATTTAGAGATTGCAGAATTCCGTGTTTCGCCACGTCCCCTTATACTAACCTAATCCATTATCCTAAATACACTTTGTCTACTTGTACATTTTTAACTGACGAAAAAAAGGATGTGGTTCTGAAGTCGAAGCGTATATTTTATTGCGCCAGTTCACTGTTCTACAGTTTTGTATGAAGAGCAAGTCTTGCGCAATGGAATGCATTATTCTTCTCACGTTTTCTTAGGGTTTGTTGAGTACGGGGTTTGTATAATTATAAGATAATATGCGAAATTTTACTTTATTAAGCGTTGGTTTCGTAAAGAGTCGGGCTGAATCTAATATCTGCGTGGCCAAAGATCTCCCAGAGGTTGCAACTTTCTACACTTCATCCGACAACATGTTCAGGAGGGAGGTCATCTAAGTTTTTCGCCGATAAAATGAACCTACCGTTTCACCTTGAGGAGTTGACGCATTGCGAGATTGATATGGCCCGTCTATCACTCCTCCTGTCCTGATTCCGGAAGCAATTCAGGTATTTGCATATGCATACGCTTAAACGTTGAGATTTTGTGATGGAATTGCAGGGATAAAGCTGAAATAATTGTTTTAGAACTTGTTGCTGACTTGTTTGCAAACCGATTCGTTTTCTAACAATACTCTCTATCTGTAAAGTCTGTATTATTGTACCAATCGATCGCGTAAAATTCGTTAAGCCTTCAAAGAAGTGCTTGATAATTTTAGTATCGATAGGTAGTCTAAAATGTCTTGTCTATTGCTAGGGATTTTTGATTATATCGATCACTCGCCGTGTATGAAAAGAAAACATTTAAAGCCATAAAACTTTTAAAAAGCAGGTTCCGATTTGTTTCAAAAGTTAAATGAGCATTATCGTTAGTCTAGTAAAGGTAAAGTAAAGAAGTATTGCACAGTATTGCGTCATCCGCAATCATATAAACCTTTTGGAGCTTGTCCTAAGTCTCATTATCCTTCGTCCTAGCTACATAATACGTTTTATCGCAGGGCCCGATGTGCATGTATCGGCCAGCCATCTCCATCCTGCTCTCGCACTTGTTTTATTTTTAATTTCGTTCGTTTTGCTTTTCAATCGTATCACACCGCGCTTGGCACTCGCAAACCGGACCATGACTCATTCTCTATTTCACATAACTGGAGGCAAAACACTAGCGCATCCAAACAAAAATAAAGGCCTTTATACGTAATGGTAGGCTGGCTGGATAATGGGCACACCTTTGTTTCGTTTTTTTTCCCTACTTTTTCCGTACTTTCTTGGATATGCCAAATTGATGAGTCAAATATTATTTAGGTTCTCGAATCATCTCGTTTATTTACATTGTTTCATTCGTTGTTGTATTCACTCTTACATTAAAAGTTCTGTAATGCAATAAAAAAGGTGGTCTGAGATCTAATGATAGACAAATATAAATCATCTCGACATTTTGACTTTTTTTTTACCATCATTTTATCATATATCTTTTTAATCGACTTCAAAAAAATTGAGGAGTTATTAGTTTACTTTACATGAAACACTTTCAATCGTAAATCATCACTATCGATAGGTACCTACTACATATAAATTATATTGATTTAGTTAGTCGCGAAAAATTACCCGGATCTTTTTTTTTTTCTCGAGTCAAACACGGAACGGAATTACGGAACCAAGGAAAATACAAGATAAGACGTGCTAATTAATTAGTATTTAAATTATTCTAGTATTTTTAATCGATGTCAAAAATAGATGTCGTATCTCTAAGATGTCTAAACTACTTTACAGTTTTCATTTTTATTTGGTTTATAGACAGTTATTATTATTATAGGTTGAAGAAGAAAAAAACCTTTTTCTGTGACTTATTGAAATCTGATTATATTTTGTGTTTTTTTTTATTGCAGCCGTAATTGCAAGCATGTTAAAAATCCAAATATCTAATAGGTATTATACTATTACTATGTGAGCAAACACTCATACAATCATAATTTTTTTTTTGCGATATTCTAGGATAAATTAAAGCAGTGTTAATTTCGCTCACATGTTGCATTAAATAGGTATCCTCGTTCTATTTACAGGCGTCAGGCACGACACGAAGGAAAGTTCAAAGTTCGAAGAATTGTTTCGTTCGTTATTTTGCTTTCAGTGCGTTTAGCTTTTTGTTCGTTTACCAGAAACTATAACTCTTTTTTTTTATTTCGGTAGTCCCAGCCCACCTTAAAATGGGCGTGTTATATTAAGACAGTCGCCCTCCCACAGGGAACTTGTTCCGGACTATTCGTGTTATTACCTACTCGCTCAATGCGTCAAGGTCGACTGCAATAAAGATTTTTAAATGAGTCACCAACGAATAATTGAGTAAAATAATATGGGTTTTATGATAATAGGTTCATAATGTTTTTTGCGATGAGAGTTGAGACCTTGAAAGCCTCGCATCCGTCTAACGGTGCTTTCACTGGGCAAACTGCGACACTGCATGATCTCCTTTAACAAAGGTTTATCCTCAAAGCTGTTATTTTGTGCTATTCGATGAATCAATACAATTATCTACGAGTAGATAGCAATTTAAGAACCTACGTAATTCAGGAGGAAGTGCTAGGGTAGCCTGCGTATTTAAATTTTTCTTAAATTTTTTGCAATTTACAGGTCTGTGTACATACATGATTGAATAAAATATGATTTGCGAGCGTAATAAATATGTCTTTACAGAATTATAATCATTAAAGTCTCCAATACAACGCTCTCAAAGTTCATATAATCCTATTGAATTACATTTAATCACTACTACTTCTTAAAACCGGAAGCTCAATCAAGAAGGAGGTTCTGAAGAAGCCCCAATCAATCCAGAATCCACGGATATTTTTATAGTTGTGGCTGGTCAGCTGCGAATGCTGCGATAAGTTAGTAACTCAGTAGGTAGTTTCTCTACCTGGTAAGTAAGCATCACTATCCCTTTCGTCATCATAGGCCTTTTTTATGGGTACCTTAAGCAAATGTGCGTAATCGTGCAAATGAGAATCAACATTAGGCGCATGTTGCAACCTGTTGACGACTTACAGCTTACTTGTAATTCTCAGTGTTTGACTATTTAGACCACAGTGACTCGGTTACGCTCAATTATTTTAATATTATAAACAGCTTGATAGCAGCAACTGAATGCACGAGGCGCATCTCATAATTGCGATTCCACACCATATCCATGAAGGATTTAATATGTTGTCATTGTGATATTATTTATATCATTAAGTACTGCCGTTTAATTGCGTCGTAGTAGTAGTAAAGTTAATACTCTACGCATTATTATCGGTCCCATGTGGAGCCATAAAATGTAAGCTGCTCTTGTCGCAAGTTTGCAACAGTCAGGTTTAGCGATTAGCAAACTTAAGTCATCGAATAAGGTCAAACGCCAATAACCATCTCTGTTTCTTTGAAATCTTTGCAACTCTGGGGATTTTAAATAACTCTCGATTACCTACTCAGTTTCTATACGTCAATGACCTGCGGAATATACATTAAGTTATCACAACACACAACAAGATAATGATTGCATCATCTCCAATTTGGGATTTTGAGGCAGGTCGGCCTGTAGCAGGCATGCTTTGTATTTAGAATAAATGAAAATAGTCCGGTGAATAAGCGGCTGACGATGACGTGGTGGCGAGTCTCGGAGCTACTCGCACGTAGGTGGCCGTATGAACCGCGTCTCTCACTCATCCATGAGTGTAGGTTTGGAACCATTGATCGAGATATTTCACTTGATTGTCGCTAGGTCTTAAATAGACACTGTATGATTATCTGTTGCTAGCTTCTCGCTACCTTGTTCGCGTGGAAGTCGTAAGACACCATAATATGCTAAAATAACAGCAACATTTCCTGCCTGCCCTATTCCTTTGTTTTTGCTTAGCGTTCTTCCTGGCTTTTATTCTTTTCTGGGCTCCTTAGCGTGATATCTCTAGTCTTCCTCAAGAAATGGGCTATCAAATACGGGGTTATTTTTCAAAGAACAGCCAAATTTAAGGATGTGGTACAGACCATCAAACTGAACAACTTTCTCCATGGGACCAACATCGTAATCGCGAATAAAAATTCAGCCATCCCATACATTTAGGTCGAGTAGGTATTGAAGTTTTCTATGGGACAGTTGATAAAATTTTCGCGATTACGCTATTTGTCCCATGGAGAAAGTTGTTCAGTTGTTTGATGGTCTGTACCACATCCTTACATTTGGCTGGTCTTTGAAAAATAACCCTGTATACAAAGAATTATCGGAGTAGCACGTTCAAACAAATAAACAAACTACTCAGCTTTTTTAATCCTTATAACATCAGCTGTCTGCCAGTGAAAGTCCCGTCAAAATCGGCCCTGCCGTTTCGGAGATGAGCCGAAAATCAGACAGACAGACAGACAAGATTTTAAAAATAGTTTTTTCGTATATGTACCGTTTATACTTTCATTATGCATTTACTAAAAAGATGTTTTTTTGACATTAACAGACAGACACTTCAATTTTATTTATGTATAGAGTAGCAGTTGTCTAACTACCAATCTGTTAGTGATTCATTATCCTGCTCAGAGTCAATACTCTGAGGTTGCATAATTATTGTATTGTCTCATAACCATTAAAGGCATTACAACATGATAAGTAAACACATTGCAGAAACTCGTTGTATTACAAACATGAAGGAACCTCGTCACACTAATAAGCAGAATGCGAATTTATACTGACTAATTAATAGTTTACAGCCCAGGACACTTATTAGTGTAAGTACTAGCTTCTTCCCGCGACTTCGTCCGCGTGAAAGTTCTTGTTCCCTTTAACCACCCCGTCGTAACACTTCGTTTTCGCTTAGCATTGAGTTTTTTTGTTTTTGCCCGGCACCTAAGGGCCATAGCGTGATGTTAAATAGCCTATAGCCTTCCTCCAGAGTTGGGCTATCAAATGAAAAGATATTTTTTCAAATTCGACCGGTAGTTGTAGAGATTAGCGCATTCAAACAAACAAACCAATTCTTCAGCTTTATGATTAGTATACATATACCATTGACTTATGAGACTGACTAAAGAAGTGATTTGTCCTGGGAATTAGGTCTCACGGTTTACATTTTACGTAGAATTTTAATCATTGACAACTCTGCCGTAATGAACCACAATTAATTATGTATATAGGTATATGCTTATTCATAAGTTGCAAATAAAATGACGTACCTATATAAATTGCCGTCAAAAAGTGGTCTTGTGATTGTAAATAATACTTTGTGCTACGTTTAATTTAAACACTGACTCAAAAACAACTAAACTAATGAGCAAGCTAAAGAAATCGGTCAGCGGCGCTATTTATTTAGGTTGAAACTTGAAACTTAAAGGTGTAGTGATCAGAAGAAAACTGAAAAAAAAACGACTGAAGTTCCGCATGATTGTTACGATTGTAATTCGGAGGAGGAGTAACGGACACCAGCCCTTATTACCTTACCTACTTACAATAAGAATCTTTTGAAAGTTAATCATTTTAAGCGCCGTCTTAAAGCTTAGACCGTGCCATATTATGAAAAGCTTAAGATTTTAACCTTTCCTGCTCTCTACATCTATGAGGTCGCTACATTCGTAAAAGGCAATAGGGAAAAGTTTGGTAACCTGCACTCCCGTCGGCATGCCGACAAAATAGCAAATAATATGCCCTCAAAAACAGCTCTACTTTCTATAAGTTTCTTCGGAATGTCTTTACGAGGGAAATTGAAAACATTAAATTTTTAACGAAAAAAATAAACGACTTCTTAGTAAACAGACCATATTATACATAACAGTACACAAATTTTTGTCCGACAGATTCGTGATGTGTTAGTGCCAAACTGATTTTATGTTTTGATGCAAAATAAAGCTCTATTACAATTGAAATGTCTATTTGAATTAATATAATATATCACATAAACGGTCTAATATAACAAATTATAAACTATTGTATGCCTAACATAGTGGAGCAGTGCAAAAAGCACACCAATTAACACAATAACAACTCGGTCACCACTGCCTCACAATAAAGATCTTTGACTTTGCCTACAGTTTAAAAGAAAACCTTCCATCATTAATTTTATAAGATCTGCTCATTCCTTAATCATCCCTTATTAGCCAGAACTACAAAAGCCGTTTCTTTATTGTTTCAGGTGGCTGGTGTTGTGTGTAGCCGTGCTATGCGTGCCGGTACGCGCTCAGCCGGTGTCCTGCAGGGAGGACACACATTGTTCCGACGGCTACTACTGCGAAACGGATGCCAACATCTGCAGGGAGTGCCTCTCCTGCGAGGACCTCAAGCGGGAACCACCACTGGCTATTAACGCCTGCATCAAGTCCGTCGCTGAATGTGGATCCTGTATTAATCCGTTAGTATCGAACTTGTACTGGAATAACTGACTTCTTGTCACAATCTGCACGCAGACTGGAACCTTGTTGGTCATCGTCTAGCTGTTATCCCTTAGCTATTAAGATGTTTTCTGTAGACTTAGGTGGCTAACAATTCTTGCTTTCTTCTTCTCAAACAGATTCCATGGTCCCAAGTGTAGTACAATTTCGTAACCCAATCGGAAACCGGCCGGTGACTATGTGATAATTTGTTGCCTGTTAGATGCGGCATGCTAATGTGCTGACGAACTCACGACTTGACTAACTTCCTACTGTGTAAACGTGCGTAAAAATGTTGATGTTTAATCTTGGAATATTTATTATCTAAATCAGTAACAAAATGAGGAGAATTATGTGCACAATAGGCTGAATTTAATAAGCTAAATTATTATGCAGCTGACCTGGCTTAGTATCTACGGAGTTTCAATAGAATAAGAGGCCAGCTTATCCTGGTATTGTTACCACTGATGTGTCTACTGTACAGACGCCAGCACATCAAGCTACTACAATCTGTCAAATTTTTTTAATAGATTTTTAACTTTATCGCTAAAGCATTAGGTTCAAGGTTGACTGGGAAAATTTGACAGTTTCGGCTAGTTTGACCTGCTGGCGTCTGTACATCTGATAAGTGGTTACTAGAAGACACTTGAGTTTGTGTAAATGATACGAACACTTGCTTCACACTGCGTATTGCCTCACATTGCCACGCTCAATATGCATGACGTCATCTCACATTTGCGTGTTTACCCGCAGGCTTGTGGTGGACCGTCGCGGTGATGTGAATTCAGAGTGCGTGCAGCCCGACGCGCAACTGGAGCCGACGCCCTCCTACGTGTGGATGCTCATCGGCATCGGAGTGCTCCTGTTCTTAGCGCTCGTCGTCGGCATCATTACCTACCTGCTGCGCTACCCTGAGATCTTTAAAACTGCTGGTAGGTGGTCAGCTTTTGATCTCCGTACTATCTTGATTTACCCCACGCCCGTATTCCCTGAAAAGTGAGAAAGAGATACACTACACCAGTATGTTCAACTCATATGCAATAGGAGGCTAGCCTATTGTCAATAACAGGGCAAAAATCCGGACTTCAGGCAAAAGAACACGTGCACAAAATTGCCTTTGTGACATCATATTTTATAGATAATCTAGCAAATGTGTTGTGACTGAGGCCCATTTTATGCAATCGACATTCGATGTAGAACATATTAGTATCGACACTTCTACAGAAGCTGACGGAAAGAGGCACCTATATAATCTATAGTTGCATATCATTCTGTTTGTAAGTCAATACCTACACTACACATTCACAATAGCTATGTAGTACCACTAATCCCACTGGACATCAGATGCTTACTCTAACTAGCTTTTAGATTTTACAATAGCCCTACAGCTTAAAGTGGTGTTATTAATATTGCAAAAACCTTTACAATAGATCAATCTCCTTTACCCCCAACAAAAAGATCTGTGAAGGTCTTTTCCTAAATTCTGTTACAAACCCTTTAATATTGCTTCAGGTTCTAACCAATCGAGTACAGTGACGGCTCATATCACAGCGACGGCCCCCGAGGCTCCCCCGCCATATAATCCACTGGCACTGTCACCGTACCATTTACCACCGTACTCGGATGTGGAGTCAACTGCCTACGAAGAAGGTAATTAAATTACTTGCATACTTTGCACAAGTTTCGAGTGCCAGACAGCCGAGTAAAGTCGGCCTATGAAAACCTTTACCATTTAAGGACAGACGTAAACTCATACGTCATGTCGTACGATACGCAAAATGCCGACATAAAAAATGACGTCATAAAGTGATAGAGACTTTCATAAATTGACAAAGTGATCAACATTTTTTTAGTTTATTTTACCCGGTAAGTACTTAGCGAAATTATCAACGAATGACCTAAATTGGCCAAATCACATAATTATGAAACTTCTTCAAGAAATTTTGCTGAATCGGGGTCAATGTAGTTTCATGCGTTTCAATATCGATAAGTCCAAGTGCTTCGACTTTACTGAAGGTTATTTTATTTTAGCATTCTTTTGTAACATGCCATTTTTGACGTCACTGCGTTACATATTTAGATATTTCCTATGCTTTTACAGAATTATAACATAAGATGTGTCATGTTCTGCTACTTATACCACTACAGCACACATTTCGCTATTATTTGTAATCATTTAATGTAACAAAAATAAAACTAGGAGTATAATATCATAGAATTAATGGTACAAGTAGAATCACCAGTACGTTTGCGAAACTTGAATCGATACGGGGAGGGGAGCATATTCAGCAGGTACCGGGCCGATGATATAATGACCAGATCACATCACGAATACTTTCCTAAAAATTTGCTTGTTAGTTATATGATAATGATGACACAAAATCCTTATTTTAACGTAGAGATAAAACGGGACTGACGATAAATTATATATTCGAATATCTAACTTTCGATAATTATATGCATCACACCGAAATGAACCTATTTTAGCATTTGGGTCACATAATATCCTTTGTGTTTCGCTGCAATGTTGCGCAATAATAGCAACATTGTGCGTCATTGTTTTCCACAACATCAATGTGGCGCGACTTTTATTTACCACGAAGAAGAATGCCTACCACAGAAATCATTTTTAGCTTATATATCATTACTAAAATGATTATTTTAAACATCTATGCAACAAGATTAAAGCAAGTTAAAAAAATATGGATGTCATGTGATCAACTTTGAAAGATAATAACTCGGAAACGTAACGCTTTACGGGGTTTGGTTTAATTATGTTTTATGTTTGCATTGATGTCAGCCATAGATTTATATAGGTTACATGCAAGGCCGCCATTTTGAAAAAAAAAAAAAAACAAAATGTCGGACAGTAGGTATGCCAGGGACCTTCAAAGCCCTTTTCGGTTGCGCTGGGAATCGTTTACTTGCGTAAATAATATTTTCGTAATTTATCACAATGTAGGAATGAAACACGTTGTTGACACGATCTGTAAACGTTGACACGATCTGTAAACGAGGAACCTAATAAACTTTCGACATACTTTGGCATACTACTATGACTACATTTACAATGTAAATGGGTGCTATGGCGGATCCAATGTAAATGAATAACTTTGAGACAGAACCCGCAGGGCGCAAATGCCTATAACTAACAAATAAACATCGGAATAAGATAATACTTGGTAAATAAAAACCTTTATATAATATATATAATAGTAGCCGGGCACCAGCATCGGTAACAGATTCACGGACATTTAGTAATATTGAATAATATACCTACTTGTACACAGCGATCATACTTTGGTACAGACGCCACATACAGGTACATCAAGCTACTACAATCTGTCAAATTTGTATAATAGATTTTCAACTTTACCGCTAAAGTATTAAGGTTCAAAGTTGATTGGGAAAATTTGACAGTTTCGGGTAGCTTGACCTGCTGGCGTCGGTACATTGAATAGAGCTGTTTCATCTGATTATTTTGCGTTTACTTACTACAGAAGATTCAACAAGAAAGGAGAAAAGTTTCTGCTGACGCGAAAGGGTTGTTTTGTTTTCGTCGTGTTTGATGAGAGGGGTAGGCAAGGAGGCGCGGGTGAAGCTTGACTTTGTTCTGGGTTGCTGCGCTCTTAATCTAACCTGGTGACTACTGATAGTTATTATTTTGTTAACAGACGAACAGTTCATCAAGCGCTCGCCGTCTTCTCGGCCGCAAGATACGCGAGAGTCGGCAGGAAACCAGGCCGCCAGAGTCTACAACAAACCCATGTATGAACAAGATCCACCAACACCCAGGTACGTCAACATTTCTGTAACTTCTGTAAGGCCGATATGGCTACTAAAATCCTGTTTCGTTAACTCCGAATAAGATCCGGTTGTCTCACCCTGGCTGATATTTTCATATAAAAAGGTGTTACTTAATTTTTTTAAATTTTCTGTTACCTATATCCTGCTAAACTAGCCTAAAAAGATATTTGTCAAAGGAATTCAATAATGTTGTGTAATAATAAATGAGAATCTCTTTGTTCGAAATGAGTCGCGAGAATTCTTGCTGAAAGATATTACCTATATGTTATCTCTCTTTGACGAATAACTTTACAGTACAAAATTTATGTAATATTTATATATCTGATTATTTACTTGAATATCTGCACGCCAGGTCTTACAAGGAGTGAACTTATAAAAGGATAAAAGGTCAGTCGTCAACATCCCACTCTTCGTTTTTAAGTATTCTTTTTGCACATTTCCTGTTGGTATGGGGTTTTATCGGTGTTTTCGCTGAAAAAGGTGTAGGTGTTATGTAGTTTGCACCGTTTTTTCATTCTGAACCCTATTCTTATGCTCATCCTTTCCTAATTTTCTCTGCTCTTGTTACCATAAAAATCACGTGTGTCTGGTGACGCCTGAGATGATTTTGGGATTGTTAAGTGAGCTGAAATCGTGAACCTACGAGGTAGCGGTACTTACTGAGTGTTTTGTCTACGATATTGCAAAACACTGAGAACTCTAAATATATCAAACGTAAAGAAACGGGTGCTGTCTTAGCTAGAGTGATATCATAGCTTTGTACATGATGCTGATTTAAATATAGCCGCTCTTCGAAAAATTAGTCTTGTATATGACGCGCTTCGGGAAAATTTATACAAACTATTTCACCGATTTTTGCAAAGCGTAAATTTTCAAGCATGATTCACGATGAGGCCACAGGATCGCAACGACTGAGGAATCCTTATGATAAGGCGTCTCACTCAAGTTTCTACATCCGCTAATCTTATATCAATCACATGTACATATTCAAATTCCGCCGGGTGCCTTAACCTTGAAACAATCGATAATAGTGATAATTTATTTATTATCAGACATTATTTTTGCACATGACTTGTTTTTCTAATTTATTGATGTAGTTCAGACTTTAGTAGTGTTGTGATTATCCGTTTAATGTGACAAGCTGTAAATGTTGTGTGTTGTTGTTCGTAGTGCTGAGTCTCCTGTGCCTGAGTATACGGAGACCTTGACGCTGCCCATTCATGACGAGGACACGACGCCGAGCCCGTGGATACCCGGAACAACCAGCAACAAAGATGTTAACGCCAAGTATGTATTTTTTATTTTTAAAGTTAAGTTTACTTTACAGTTTAGTATGTGTCCGGTGGAGAAATTGAGTGCTTGATGTGAATGATTCTGACAGCTGACAGGACAGAATCTATACTTATTATAAATTATAGTAGTTTTGGCGGCTTATAGGCGGGTTTTCACCATAATTTTGAGAATTTATTCCGGAAGGTGTGTGTGTATAACACATTTATAATAAACTTAAATAAAAATAAAGAAATCTTAATGTATAAACCGCCAAAGCGTATAAACCGTCGAAGCTGGGGCGGGTCGCTAGTGGGCAATAAAAACATTTGGTGGCGACCCCAAGTGAAATATTGTTACGAGCTTCGGGTTCGTGACTATTAAAAACTGCCGATATAAATTACCAAAAATTACAATTTAATTAAACAACACTAATAACAGCTCAAACACACTAATTATAAAACACAATTGCTCGTCGCACTTGAAGATCGCTTTCGATGTAGTCCCTTGTATCGCCAATCCAAGTCTGTCTGGTCGTACTAATCCCGGCCTTATATTATAGTGCCGCAGATAGTTCCAGAACCTTCTAATGTAGAAACATCTAGAATGTTCGAGTACAGACCGGCCCCGACTGACCAGATGTCGATAGTTTTAGTATCGAAGTTTCTAGAAGGATCTATTAGTTCTGCTACTCGATACTAGATGGCGCTAGTTGTAAATTAGTTCTGCTACTCGATACTAGATGGCGCTAGTGATAACTAATGTCACCATGTACCAGGCATTAATTGTGGCGCGCAACAATATTATAAAAGGGCAGGCTGAAGTCTATTCTGCAGAAGCCGGCGCGGTGGCGTGATTGTACACCTTAAAGCCCGCTTGCACCACAAATCACAAATTATTTCTGTTTCTGTCAATCGTTTGATGATGAAATGATGATGTTGAAAAGCAAAATGATGTTTCAAATATGATGTTATAAAACAACCTTCTGTTTTTGTCGTTGGACAAAATATGATAAGCGCTAAACGCATTAAGTGATTTGTACTTCAAGTGCGCCTTGGGACCGGCGCCCAATGGCGGCACGCCACGGCAAGGGATTTTTATGCGACGAATATAAATATAACTTAAATGTGGGACAATAAAATTGAAATTTCAATGATGATGCTCAAGGACGTCGCGGCATGCCTAAGGATAACGCGGCATCATTGCTGCCGATGAAATTTAAATTTTATTTTCATACTTTTAAGTTATATTTTCTATTAGTCGCATAAAAATCCCGCGCCGACCCTTAGTCTGTTACTGTCCGCAGCTTAACGTCCTAATAGGCTGCGCAGCACTGCTGTGCACTGTAGCTATGACGAGGTTAACATACATTGGCATAGTTAAAAACTTATCAAAAGATTGGAGATATAGCCCTAGTAGACATTGTGTGTCTTTTATCAAATCTTTGGATAAAAATAGAAGACCTCGGGCATGTGGCCTATCTGGCTATATCTATTATGTTAGTTAATTTACTATAATGTAGAGTCTGACTGAAAATGGATGGATTGGACGAAAAACGAAAACAAGATTTTTTGTTTGTCCATAGATCTTTCTTTGGTAAATGTAATGCAATGTCATTTTAGTTTCTTCATTTACAAGTTGGGGCAAAAGTAATGTCCTAATGTGAATGTGCCATAGCTTTTGTTAATAGCGTTATAATGTCATTTTATTGCCCCACCTTGTAGTTAACGGTTTATACTAAACCACAGGAACCTAAGTATATACTTTTCTCAAATTCATAATTATTAATATTCAAACAATCTGATGGTAAATGCGATAAAGAATTTTGTTTCTGCGTTTTTATAGTCATTTTGCTTTTAGTTGCTGAAACTGTTATTTTTTTCTAAAATAATTCAAAAGTATTGAAAGTTTTCAAAGGATGTCACCAAAATCTGCCCAAACGAAGTACCGAGGTACACTTAGTGGCATAAAATACACTAGATTACACTGAATAATATTGTATTTATATATTTTTCTTATGGTTACCCGGGGACGAGAATAAAATAACTTTTAACGTAATAAAAAGCTCGCCATTTTGGGCACAATTATGCTACCTTGGTCCACTAACTTACAAATTTCAAAAAAAATTGTCAAGTTGACAGTTCTCTGCTGTCGGCTTCAGCTGCTGTTGTTTTTGTTTAGTTTCAAATATTTTAATAGTATAATTCAATCTGAATTAAATAATAACTCTCATTGTATAATCGATTTTCGTTAGGCAAAGTTATGTATCTACCTAAAATAAGAAAGGATGCTTATACCCAAAAGTAGCTGAATACAAGGTGTGAATGTTGATGAACAGTACCTACTTAATATTAGAAGCAGTGTTAGAAGTCTATCAGAGCGATTAACAAACTCGATAAATAAATGAGTTCCTTAGCGTCGACATCCAAGGGTTCCAACTTGATAGGACTCTGATCTCCGTCATATCCCAGCTTTACATAGATCAAGCCAGGAACGAACGGAATGACATATGAATGACATTTACCCACGAAATAATGTCCACAGAACACATATACTCCTAATGTCAACCCGTACATGCAAAGTTGCCACATGATTTAATTGTGTTACAGGTTATTAAAACATAATTTATTATGTAGTTTTAAATGATTCATTTATGGATAAAAACACAATTATTTTCGAATTCCTCTATTTTTTCTTTACGATTTGGTGCACGTGTACCTCGAGGTACATATTTGGGCAAAGTTGTATGGGCTTTTTCTGACCTCCTTTAAAAATAATAAAACATATACACAAAATGGTTATTTCAGCCGAAAACGAAATTCCGTCCGACCCTGCTAAAATGTATATTTAAAATATATTTCGTTCTCCAGTGTCGCTCCCGACAACAACGCCAACGAGCCCGAGGACGCGGGCGCGTCGCTGTCGGCGCAGCTGTCGGCCGCGCGCGACACCACGCTCGTGGAACACTACGCCGCCAAGAAGCGATGTGTGCGACAGGTACGTACTACGACCACTGCAGGTACTTTCGGAAGTGATACAGTAGTTTAAATAAAATCAATGGGTTATTTGTCTGGATTTTTTTAATTGGATTCAATAGAAAAAAAATATGCTAAAACTAAAAAAACAATCTCAGAAAATTGTGATCATTATGCGTAGTATGCTAGACAGCGATAGTATTGCTACGATCTGACGGCACAACACAGGAACGCCAGCCATAGTAACTAATGATCGTTTTGCGTGACAAGGATAGAAGAATAATTTCAAAAGCGTGTAACTTCTCCATTTTTCCAGTTTTCTTTTTCACAAGTCGTCCCTTTTTAGTTACATCTTTAAAATACATAAGTATTAACTCGTGTATATTTTTATGGTAGATAAATACCGCATTGTAGGTGTTAACTTACGTAGCCTTTTGACCTAGTATTTTTTTATTCTTTTAGGACTCCCATGAGAGCAACTGCGGCGACAGCAGTCACAGCAGCTTCCCGCGCTCTGCGTCGCCCAGCGCGGGCGGCCCGCCCTACAGCTTCATCACACAGATCACCAATGTGGTGCAGATCAACACCAACAAGCGACGTCACTCCGCCTTTACGAACACTCAACTACCCTAACTATAAGTTCACGCGATGTATGGAGAAATGACCACGTGTTTGTTACTCTTGCTAGAATTGTCCGCCTCTATCTAGGGTCTAGCAGGTAGATCTCATCCTAGACCCTAAAATATGCTCGCTACCTACAACAGATAGAACCTGTCATTTTTTTTTTAGAGCCCCCGCAGACTGCAGTTTTTTTATCGGCCGATAGTTTGGTCGGCGTCTTAATCAGTATGGAGATGTATGCAAGTGCGCAAATTGTAACGATTAGTAATCGGCCGATGAAACAGTTTGATGGGATTCCCGATTGCCTTTAAACTAAACTGTCGGCCAACTATCGGCCGACCGCTTGATCAGTCGATCGATTCTGTAAAAATCTCACCGTGAAAAGTTAGGTGAAGTGAGCTTAGAGTGAGCTGTCAATAGTGTCGATCCCTAGCATTAATTGGAATGACAGCTCACTCCACGCTCACTTCACCTAAGTTTTCACGGTGAGAGGGTTACAGAATCGCACTGCTGTACGGCGCTCAAGCCCCGCCCGCACACTTGCCGATTGTTTAGTCGGCCGACTCGGCCGATAGTTCAGTTCGCTCCGAGCTTTCGGACGGTTGTGCGTATATTTTACGATGGCGTCGGCACATGCAGAACAGTTGATTGTGGAAATGTCTATCGTAAAATTGATTGAATAAATCGAGCAAAGACCCGCGCTTTATAAAAAAAAAAAGAGTGCTCCGATGTGAATGTCAAGAAAAACCTGTGGGAGAAAGTTTGTGAGGCAGTTGCTCTTGATTGGAATCAGCTTAGTGCGGAGGAAAAAAGAAACAAAGGTACGTAAGGATTCATGTGCATTTTTATTTATTTACGTAGGTATAACAATATTTATTACACTTTGTTATATTGACACGGAATTCCGCCTACAGGAGAAATAAAGTATGACGACATGTACTATCGCACGTTATTCATATTATTTCTTCCTCGGTTTTGTTCATTTATAGTTAAGTTATTCAAGGGACAACTGTAGAGAGTTTCTGTGAAATTTATTCGATCTTTGATTCTTACATAATTATGAAGGACACGGCAAGCTTTAATAATTCGGACAGAAAAATTGATATTGACATCAATTGGTCGGTGAAAAATACGCCATTTGTTAGCGAGAATCCTAAAAGTACATTCAACCATTCGTCGAGCTCTTGTATGTCTATAGTTGAAAATTCGTTTGGTGTAGTTTAAATAGCTTTTTGCATAAGGGCGTTATATATGGTTCCCAAGTCCAAACGCTTCGTCTCCTACAACAGAGAATGGAATAACATCTCCTCCATCATCATTGGGTAAATGCCTTCCGGAGGGAATATTTAATCGATTTTCGGCTAGCCATTTCTGACGTTTTAAATATTTCCGAATCACTAGCTGTTCCATAAGAACCAACGTCAATGTATACAAATTTATAATCTGCATCTGTCCAAGTCATTAACACACAAGAAAAAAAAAATTGCAGTTAAAATATGATGAACCGGAATGTTCTGGCTGTATCATCCGTATATGTTTGCCATCAATTGCTCCAATAATGTTTGGAAAATTTGTGCGACTATAGAATTCGTCTGCGATTTTAATCCAGTCGCTTTCTTGTTTGGTTTACATATACAATGGTTGAACCATAATCCATATTTGCTCACATGTAGTTTTAGTAATATCTCGTATTGTGGCAGCTCCCATCAGATAATCAAAAGACAAAGCATTGAAACTAGCTCCGGTAGCCTGTACGTGATTAATTAAATATATTAAAAAAAAAAAAAAGGTAGCGATGTGCAAAAAGAATGGGCTAATAAAAATGGTTGAAAAGTATTTGTGGTTTTTCTTACATTATCGTAACGCTTAATCTCTCCTCCACCGGTATAGAAAGTCTTAAGTTTGTATCCTCCTTCGCTATTGCTGGTCCAATTAGCTTGACAAGTTCATTAAAGCTGGTTATATTCATTCGATAAAAGGCAAAAAAAAAATCGGGTAATCAAGTAATTTGGAATGCATTGTGTAACATTTTCCACCAACTAATCTATCACTGAGGATGGGATGCACCCAATACTCTTGGAATCTCTTTTTGGCTTTCCTCCTCCGTTGTATGAGACCAATAATATCATTTTTACATTAATCACTGGAGAATACTGTATTTATTTTCATTGTGCAACCGTTTTCTTCAACAGTCAGTTACAAACTAGTAAAATCGTTCGATAATAATCGGCCAATTGTTGGGTTAGTCTGCGCACTTACGTCCAAACCAACTGTTTTGTTGGCCCAGTGTGCGCACTACCAGCCCAACCCGACCAAACTATCGTCCGATAGAAAGTCTGCAGTTTGCGGGGGCTCTTAAGTTAATCTTTTATCGTTACATTTTGAAATTTTTGTAATTGTGGATGTTTTAATTTTGTAATCATTTAGACAAAAGTAAAAAAAAAGTGTCACGAAAAAAGTTCTGAAAATAGGTAAAAAAATTGTTAAGTTAACGTCAATGCTAGATTAATGTTTATAAGGTGCCTTATTATTATGCTTCTTACCTATTTTACTGTGATGTAGTTTTATGTGCATTTATTCTTGTGCATATACCAGTCATGTGAGAGATCTGTACGATCAATTCATGATCTCAGTAACATAATGTAATGAGATTTATCTTAGATATGATAGGTAGACAGTCGGTAGCTTAAACGATCGAGAGAGAGAAAAGACATTATTTAATACTTGGTTGCTCAAGTAATATTAATTTAGAAAATATTTGGGTCGTTTAGTCGTTTAAGAAACCAGACTTGTAAGTATTTAGTATGATTCAGATGTGCTATCAAAGTTAGAAAATATAACTATATTAAATAGTGGATTGGTGGAAAAACAGTGTTGGGCTCAAGACACCACTGAATAATTTAACTGTTAAATGTTTCATGTAATTATTTATTTTGCATAATATCTTAATTTTAACGCTCTCAAGGGTTAAGATAAGATAAATCAATATCTAGATAATTGTATTATAGAAATGTATTCTTGTGTTATTAAAAGTGTATGTTCCTTTCTGTTAGAAAGTCAGACAAAACAATGTTCCACAAAATTATTTTATATATCTATTATGATATGGTTGTCATTTTGTTTTAGTATGTAAATATTTGAAGTATTTTTTTACATGGAGGACCTTCATACGGTATGAACAATTTATAAATTGTGATAATTTAGTGTAATATTTTAATAGTAAATGCCCATATATACTCGATGCAAGTGTCGTGTCCATTGCATACAATAAAATTGAAGCAGTATAGGACTTTCATCGGCCAAAGACTTCAGACATTACAGTCACGAGCAAAAGTATGTATACACTCAGTTTTATTCAAAAGCGATTTACTCCTTTATTTCTTAATGAAAATGTATGTTGTTACGAACTTGGCATTTTCGAACCCATAGGTTTATGAAATGTGTCGAATTTCAACGTTAAATTCGTTATTTCACGAAAAAAATGCAATTGAAAGTTGCCAAGTCTTGACATATTGGTGCTCGTGACTGTACAACTTTTAATTTTGCTTCAACTAATTGCATTCAACAGGCAATTTAATTGCTCCTTTGAAACAGCTTTTACTGCATAAAAGGTCCAACCATGCAAAGAACGACATTTCAGAATAATGTTGGTTATCTGGAAGAAGAATGCAACAACCAATACGACGGTACATTTCAGAATAATTTTGTATATCTGGAAGAAACAATACAATTAAATACTACAACATTCGCAACAAAATTCTTAATATTTTAATTAATCTTTCAAAATTCCAAAGTTATTGCAAAAATTGTAATCACAATAGAAGCAAACATTGATTGAATTAAAAATATAAAATATTTAAGCAAATGTTAAAATTACCTGAAATGACTACACATCACTGACAATATAAATAAAAATAATGTATTCATTCTTTACTTTTCTTGTGGAATGCTGTTGTTAATGAAAGAAGTGCCGTTTCATCTAGGAATCAGTGGTTTTTCCAACTGTGCGCCATTTTATACCGTGGTAAAAGTTAGCAAAAGTTGTTTTTAACTTTTTATATATGTATTAATAACGTCAATATCGTTGAGTTCAAAGCTCAGTTTATTTAATTGTAATTAAATATATTTCAGCATTTATCTAAAACCCAACTTACGTATTAGTGATAATATCTTATGTCAATATATTCGGGTGTGCTATATTTGCGTAAATGCGCTTCCAGTATTTTAGTTACTTTGTTTTGCATGTTTTTGTTTTAACAATGTGTTTTTGCGTGTGATTAGGATTTGAGATCGCTAGTTCAGTTTTAGAAATATGTTTAATCTTCGAAAATATCTTGCTTTTTATTATCAAAACATAATTCGGCTGCTGATTAATAATGTAATGTTTATTACTCGGATATGATGTTGGCATCTTATCTAATTTTGTCATTTTATTTTGATTATAACGTTTTTTTCGGTTATAAAAATCAAATACTCGCTGTAACTTACTGCCTGATACATTTCCTATATTAAATATTATTCTTATTATTTAAGAGATGTAACTAAAGGCTGTGCAGCACTTATTAAAGTTACACAAACTGTTTTGTTAATTGTTAATTCATTAATAAACTGTTGTATGTTACACTATTCATTAATGAGTTAAATGAGTTTTTAGTCTTTTGTGAATAAAGTTGTAAGTAAATATTGAATTGTCGTTTTATTTATTGATACGTCGGTCTAACTGCATTTGCACACATCTCGAAGCAGTCTTGTTAGTCAGGTCCAGTGAGAGTAGGTGAAAATGTCGAATATCGTCATTTGAGTGTAATATCGGTGTTTTACCTGAAATAAAACGGTTATTAAACTACTTACCTTATTCGAAGCATAATTTAACAATTGAGATAGTCTGAACCTTGTTTCCTGTGCCTTTTTTCCTTACGTTTCTAGCGATATAGCTCTGTCTCGCTATCACGACGCCGACGTTAGTGTCACTGACTCTGGCAGGGCCACCATCAGGAATTTTAATTTTGATAACAAAAAAATTGTCGCTAAATATCAGAATTTGTCGGTCACAGGTTCAAAAGATATAAAGTTTTATAGGTGGCCGATTTGGAGAGAGTCTCCCCAGCAGGGCCACATTTATATCTCAAAAACTAGGGCACCTAGCGAAGATGTGTTTTCTACCATATTTTGTCACCAAGACACAGATTTAATCGGGTCTTAGTTTGGCAGATATAATGAGTTCAATTAGTAAGGTATAGTCCAAGAGCGTGTCAATGACTCTGGCAACATTTTTTTTTTTGAGTTTTGACAAATGAGTTTTGACAAAAATTGTCAAAACTCATAGCCCAAAGTAAAAAATTTGTCACTCAAGGGTCTTCGGTTATTGCCGAAAATGTGGATCACTCAATTCAGACATTTTGCAAAAACGGCTATGAGCCAAATCTCAGCATAAACTTACTCTACTGACTAAATTTATGTCTTATAAAATTGTAAAGAATTTGTCACAACATTTTTTAAGCCCATCAAGGCATTTAAAGCTTCCTCCAGATATCTTTGGATCACTCAGTTTTTCTGAGATCTCTCAGACCATTTTGTCTGAGAGATCGTTGTAATAAGGTTTCGGATGACTTTCTATAGATCTATTGTTTATCCTAAAATGTACATGTTCCGAATATATTTGTACAATATACAGCTTAATATACGAGATATTACATTTTTAATTTTATTGTTAGAGAAAAGTGCAGTAGGGTGACCATATAATATGAGATCATCGGAAATATAACTGATACAGTAAGTACCCACCTATATAATCGTCAGTTGTAATATCAATTAATGTAACCAGGACTTAACTTGACTTTACAGGAGAGGCAAAAAAACTAAATTCTATTCACAAAAAGAGTGGTAACTTTTTGTGTTTTCATCCTATTGCAATGCTGTTAGAGCATTTTTCTCTTAAAATGTTGTTATCTGAAAGAAACCATAATGAAGCCTTTTAATTTTTTTTTTTTTTTTTTTTCGTAGTGATAAACAGGTTAGGACATTTAGCTTCCTAACGTGTAGTAGAAAGCAGTGATACTGTCTGTTCACAACCCAGTATACGGGGTCCAAGTTCCTATTATCATTATTTTTGAATAATCTCCATCCTGATTGCCTATGGTCTGATGAATCAGTTTTAGACCCAAAGGCTGGCCACAAAGTTATACAATTATGCTCTGGACATTTAATATAATTATCGTTATATTGGTTATAAGGAGTGTGAGAGAACAAAGTACTAAGAGGGCAGCGGCTTGACTCGATACATCAAAAATATTGTCATGATTTATAGTTCTATCGCCAAGAAAACATACAAAATCATCAATATTCCACACGGATAACTTAGATATAAAATATGTAGTTGGTTTTTTAATTGAAATCGATTTCAAAATATGTTTTATCAAAATATGGTTACCTATTTAGAACACCTGAATCATTTACATTAGCTACAAAGGGTGGAGACTATACAGACTTATGTAAAAATATTGTATTTTAAGAATTGGCGCCGATTCCCTTGTTCACAAACTAAACTAAATTTAAGTTCAGTGCATCTTTTTTTTTCTATTTCATTAAGATAAGGACAGTACCTAGATAAATATTAGTTTAGCCCTTCACTTGGTGTTGGGCTTGCAATTTCCAGAATTCCTTGATTCAACGTTTTTTGGATAATTAAGGTCTTTTCTGGTGACACAGGTGTGTGAAACGCTTTGTTGTCTAATCTGGGCATGATTAAGAGAGGTTTTTGTTAAAAAAGTATACGGTACCCTTGAATTATTTGAATAAGGAAATCTGGTGCTTGCATTTCTTTTCAATGACCGATGAAATTCGATAACTGATTCTTCCTTTGGCATTCAAGCCTGAAGGTGATGTGATGACCTTCGCTTATTTCCGCCACTTTTGTGACCGTTGTATCTTTGGTTTTGTCTAGCCCCGCGGGAGCGAAAGGAACCTCTATCTACTGTGCCACTACTCTGTTGAGGATAGTTGTAATAAGCATGTACCGGTCCTTGTGAATGACTGTATATTATGCTGCAAAAAACCACCCTGCGAGGGGACGTTACAGTTTTGACAGCCTTGTGAAGGCATGCTTGAGTTATAGTTCTTACCTACCCTGCGAGGGTCGAACTGAATATTGCCCTTTCGAGGGATGTATGATCCATCTTCCAGGAGCCGGACGCCCGGTGTCACCACTGCGTCGACTGCCGGGAGGACACGGCGCGGCAGACGCTGGTAGAGTGTGCCGCTTGGGAGGACCCACGCCGTGCCCTCATCTCAGGAGTAGGCAGTGACATGTCGCTGCCGGCCGTAGTCGAGTCGATGGTCGGCAGGACGGCAGCAGTCAATCTTTAACATAAGTCATTAGCATAATCTAAAGGTAGTAAAAAGGTACCTAGGTACTAAATATTGAACAGTTCAAAAATAAAAATAAAACCATCAATTAACATGCCTGACCAAATTGTTGAATCGTCATTTAAGGAGGGACCAACATTTATGGTCGATATTTCTCAAACGATTCATGTTAGAGATAAACAAATTACATATTTTTAAAGTAGAATATAGGTATTGAAATACTATGTAGCTAGGATATTCTTCCGACCAGCCTATCCATATGGTGTGGTCGCATGGTGGATTTTGTTAAATAACTCCGTATAGACATTGAGGTAGCTAAAATTATTGCAAAGGTAGTAAATAGCAGATTTATTGTATTAAACTTTTATGTGGGCTGATTTGAAATCGAAGACTTGGTCCCTTCATGTTGACGCTAACTATTATTTGACAATATATACAGACAATTCTAATTTCAACTCTTGATTAGTGGTTGTAATGGCAATCATATAAGTAATTTGGTTTTAATAAGTTTTTATATTTTATTGTCTTTTTGATAGATTCTTTTATATTTTGTAAATGTGAGGACTTTGTAGTCCTTGTAGACTTTAGATCTGTAAACCATTTTATATTTTATTAAGTAGGTACCTGTTGACAGGCCTACGCTTTACTCCCATACCTATTAATCCTGTAATTTTAAAACATTGTAAAAGCCAATTATTTTTTAAAGGGTAACCGTGTAGTTTCTTGCCGGCTCTTATTCATAGGAAACGACCAATTGGAACCGTGCACCTAGCTACTGACGTTTCATAAGTGCCCATGTAGGCTATGTGAAATATAATATTTTGATTTTGAACTTATAGTTAGGGTTGTTAGGTTATGCGGAACGTCAATCAAACAACAAGCTTCAGTAATGACTGCCATATTTAATAGTTCATTTTTATACCACCACCAACATTATCAATGTACCCACTTATCAATATACAGGGTGGAATTTTGTAATGCCATCTGAAGGGAAAGTACCTACCTTAATACTGTAGATAGAAAATTTTACTCAAAGAAAACATTCCTTTATTTTTGAATAGAAAGAAAACTGCATTCAAAGATTTTCGATAATTTGCTTGCCACACCCGGGAATCTAACCGACAAAAATCTGTAAAAATTACACCCTGTACTTTTATTGCATTGATTGTTAGGATCAATTTATAAGGATGAAATCTCTTTAGCAAACTTGATAAATTAAATGATAGGAAAACCATGAAATCTTAAATTATTTTAATTATTTACAAAAAATGGTAAATTAGTGAATTAGTTGCTCGAAATGGGCTCCATTTTCTTGGATACATAAATGTATTCTTCAAACGAATTCATTTCTAGTAACTTTTAATAACGTGTTGTGGTGAATATTATAAATCGTATTCTGAACTTCAACTCTCAACTCGTTTACATTCGCATAAGATTTAATGTAAATTTGATTTTTCACATATCCCCACAAAAAAAATCAAAAGGGGTGAGATCTGGTGATCTCGCAGGCCATCTGATTGTGCCGTTTGTACCAATCCAGGTATTAAAATGGTTATTAATGTAGGCAGTAGTGATTCTGCTGTTATGGGCTGGAGCACCATCTTGCTGTAGAATTATTTGGTTTCGCTCTTGCTCGGGGAAACTATTTAACTCATTTCTTAAGAGATCCAGTCTTTCAAGGTACTTGAGTGTTTCAAGATACTTGACAGTGAACTTCGTACACGTGGAGTAACACAACCATATTTCTCATAATTCCGCACCAAACGTTGAAAGAAAATCTTACATGATTGTTAGTTTCATGAACACGAACAGGATTCACTCGAGACCAATAGTGGTTATAGCGCGATTGTAAGGGAAGCCCGGGCAAGAAGCATAGTGCGGGTAAGAAGAATAACTGATTTTTTCATAAATATATAATAGATGGCGCTATGAACAATTTCCGAAGTCGTGGCACGTGCGACCGGCAACGCCATGATAGTTCAACCAAAACAATACGCGAGTGCATCTGTTGTGGAAAGAAAAAAAAAAGGTTTATCGTTGTTTTGTTACGATTTTTGTAAAGGTTTGTACACAAATTTTTTGTATTAGTCATGAGTTGCCTATAAATATGTTTTGTTTATTCGATTGCACCTTTATATAGGTATCATTTGTGATCGTAACTTTTTGTTTACCTACTAAAAATAATTTATGTCTTGACTTGTTTCTAATATTAGCGTGTTGGGCAAAATGGATATGGGCAAAGCGGATAGATATCCGTTTTGCCCGTTTAGTTATTTCATTATGTTCTTCTTAGGTAAGAAATATTTTAACAGGTTTTTTGACGACTACCTAATGTTAATTATAAACAGATCTCCATTTACTTAAATTTAGGTAAGTAGGTACTTATATTTTAAAACAAAAATCCGAAACCAGATTTTTACTATTTAGTGTGCGTTGACAAATACACTGAACCACCAGCGGAACATTGGATTCAGTCAGTGTAATCAGTGCAAAAGTTGGGCGCATGAAGACTGCACTTCTTATGTAGGAGTTGGCTGCACTACTTCTGTGATGAATGCGAAGACTGATCTAAACTAATTCCACATATCCTTTTTGCCCTTGGTGCGTATCCGTTTTGCCCGACCCTACCGGGCAAAATGGATAATTGATACTTTTTGTTAATGCTCATAATTATTATAGAAATTGTTTAAGTTTTTTAATTTTAATGATTATTTTCCAAAGATGATTAAACATAGTACAAATTAAAAGTACAGAGAGTTCTATTGATTATTAGATTGTGGTTTTATTATCACTACCGCTTAATATATTCGTCTCGCCCGCGCTTCCCCTACATGCCGCATGCATTATTGCTGAAGTTGGTTTCGTCATACACTCATACCATACAATGTTACTCAAAAAATTAGGGTTACGGTCAATTTGTCTCAGCATGTTTTGACAAAATTGTAATCGTCTCTCACAATCCCCAGTATGCAATTTTTGCACCAACCGACTTTCACGATAACATTTTTATACTTATACTTTTTCAGCACTTTAAGTAGGTACGCGAGTGTAGGTTGTGCCTAATTCTTTGGCAGCATCTCTGCTTGAAGCTTTCGGAAATGATTCAAAATATGTTAAAACATTTTTGTTATTCAAAAAATAAGCTTCCATTAAATCAAATTGATTTTGATAAGCCATTTTTACCGTGAGACAATGAAATGATTTGTAAAAACCAAAGAGATTTAAGATACAAGTAAATAATTTAATGTCTTTGGTAAAAACAATCAAATGTGAATAACCAATATGACAATCTATTTTCAAATGTAACATTCCATATTTAAACTACCTCATACAAGCAGTTATGTCACATCTAAGAAAGGAGGCTGCATTACAAACACATGCAAATTGCAATCGTCTTATCTAAATAGTAATTCGTCATTTAATGGATAAATTACGTCATCAATGATAATAATTAATTACTAACATAAGTAATTAAATAAGGTAAAAATTAAGACTTCTTTTAAACCCCATCTATTCGGCGGTTGCACCGTCCTGCCAGAACGAGTAGAGGAAGTACGTCCACACTGACATACGGTTTGGTTTTTTAATCATATATTTTTAATTAACACAGTTAAAATCAGTTTTTAGGTTTAATAATCAAATTTGGTTCATTAGTTATAGCTAACGTAAACTTGTAACTGAATAGGAACCATATAAAAAATATAATTTAAATTAATCACAACCTCTAAAGAAATTCATTTTGTCCATGTAGTACGGACAAAATGACATACATATTAAACACGAAAATAATGAAGTACATATTTTACGGACGAAGTTTTATTCTTTTTGGGTACATCAGCACATGATGTATGACTTCTATGAGCCCAAAGAGAACAAAGTCGCATCGCAGCCAGGCTCGGAACGGGAAAAGAGGTCGTTACAGTAAATGCATGCGCAATCATCACCGTGGACCGTTCGACGCGGCTGGAAAATGTTCTACATCTGACGCCTCATCGTAATGAGTCTTGTGTACCTGTCTTCTTCCTTTTTCTAGCTGCTTTTTGGGATCATTATCGTAGTCTGAGCCATCATTGATATGTCGTTTTGCCCCGAATGTAAGTATGTCATTTTGCCTCACATGTTAACAATACAATAATTTCTATAAACACGAAATATTTACATTCATTCTTATAAATAATGCAGTGTAATGCAACACTACTTCAATTATTTACATCAAAATTGTTAATTTCTATGACATGATGAATTTTTACAAACATAATCAAACTCATAGTCTCTGTGTCTGCATCTGTGTGTGGGTGTCTGTGTTTGTGTGTGGGTGTCTGTGTCTGGCGAGTGTTCTGCTATCATGTGCCTTCTATTCCATTATGTAAACGAACAGCATATGACCTGTTTCTCAGAACTCGATCAAGTACGCCTGCTAATTTATAGTAATTACTGCTGGTGATGCTAGATCACTACCCAGCGGTGTATTCAAGCATTCTAACAATGCTAGACGATAATCCGTGTTGTCTTCCGTTGACTTTTTTCTCGTTCCAAAATCCTGAAGAAGCAGCTAATGTGCTGAAATGCCTAGTCCATGCTAAATTTGACACAATTTAATGTATCGTTAGAAGCTTGAAATGTTCTCTCTCGATAGCCTGATTTAATTCTTTCCGATCTAAGCAAATTCTTGCCTTGTTACTCCACACACTAATCGGTCTTTTAAGAGATCGTCATTCAAATTTCCAAACTCACAAGTCTTGGACAATTTCCGCAAATCGAACACATATTGATCTATTGATTCATTTTGCTGCTGATCTCGTGTAAAGAACTTGTGCCGTTCTACCGTAAAATTTCAAATTTTTCACGGTATGGCTCGCCTACTGTTATTATATAATATATAGGTATATTATTATTATTATTATATGACCTACTGTTTTCATCTTTCCCAACTATCACTCAGCTTGACCGATGCCACAACAATCGAGTTCTCATCAAATTGGAATGGTGTCGGTGGAGTTAACACTGTTTCCTCTATTGCAAATTATTTATTTAATAGCTTCTGCCCGCGACTTCGTCCGCGTGAAATTTCGGACCCCGACCCATCTCTTAGCGTTCTTTCTGACTTTTTTTTTTCCTTTTGCTCGGCTACTACGGATCGTAGCGTGATGTTAAATAGCTTAGAACCTTTCTCAAGAATTGGGCTATCGAATGCAAAAAGAAGTCTTCAAATCCGACGGGTAGTTCCGGAGATTACACCCTTCATACAAACAAACAAATGTAATCTGTCTGTTTTGCTTTATTACACTCACTGCTAATTAGATTATATTGTACAGACACCAGCACATCAAGTTACTACAATCTATCAAATTTTTTAAATAGATTTTCAACTTTATCGCTAAACCATTAAGGTTCAAGGTTGATTGGGAAAATTTGACAGTTTCGGGTAGCTTGGCCTGCTGGCGTCTGTATTTTATTAAGGCAGAGTGACGTCACTTGGTGGTGTTGATCTGCAACACGTTGTTAATGATGATGTTATGGGACGGCCCCCCCGCGCTGGGCGTTCCAGATTCCGGGGAGCTGCTGTGACTGCTGCCAGCGCAGTTGCTCTCCTGGGAGTCCTAAGAGAATGAAAAAATACTAGGTTAAAAGGCTACGTAATTAAACACCTATAATGCGTTATTTATCTACCATTAAAAATATACATGAATTCATAGATAGATACTTATTTTAATAACAAAAATAATGATCTGTGAACAAAATAAATAGATTCTGTGGAAACATGGAGAAGTTACACGCTTTTGAAATTATTCTTCTATCCTTGTCACGCAAAACGATCATTAGTTACTATGGCGTTCCTGTGTTGTCCAACTTCACAAGTTTTTGAGTTTTTTTTTTTACTAAGTATGGATTACTTTTTCTGTTTCGAAAAACCGAATAATAAAATCCAGACAAATACCCTATTGATTTTATTTAAACTGCTATATCACTTCCGAGAAAACCTGTAGTGTTCCGGTAACCGATGAGTCAGTATTTAGTAAAGTTGTAAAAAAATAAAAGGCCTGTTTTGACATTTGAGAATTCGTTCTTGACACCTGTCAGTTTCATACAATCGAATACGTGTTTTGCGAATTTGATCTTTATTAACTATTAGAACTGTCAATGTCAAAACGGGCCTTTTATTTTTTTTAAACTTTAAGTAAGAGTACGTACCTGTCGCACAGGTCGCTGCTTGGCGACGGAGTGTTCCATAGTGATCTCGTGCGCGGACGACAGCTGCTCCAGCAGCGCCAAACCAGCGCCCTCGGCTTCGTTGGCGTTGTTGTCGAGAGCGACACTGCAGAAAGAAATATATTTTTTACATTTTAGCAGAATCTGACCGAATTTCTTTAATTTTTGGCCGAAATAACCATTTTCGGTATTTATTTTATTCTTTCCAAAGGACAATGCTCATGTTTGTATGGAATCCCGTACCACGCTGCATCAAAGTCAAACTTCGTTTTTTATAGACTACACTTATCATATTGACTCCTGCAAAAGTTCTTTTTGCAAACAAAAATCGAAATAACTTAAAAACTAGGTACTTTTTTTTTACATGTCATACACGAACGGCCATTATTGCTCTAAAACAAATCTATTCTACTCTATTCTAATCAATGATCAAACAATAATAACATTGCATCTCTTTAATTTTTATCAAAGTAAGATCTATCGAAAAACAAAAAATCTTTTTTCCGTTTTCGGTTTTCGGCCGAAAATGCAAATCGGCCGAATTTCGTCCAATCCACCCATTTTCAGTCAGACTCTACATTATAGTACCAACAAGAACTAACGTAATTGATTTAGCCAGGTAGGCCACATGCCCAAGGTTTTTTATCTTTATACAAGGATATGATAAATGACACACAACGACTAATACAGCTACACTCCAATCTTTTGATAAGTTTTGTAAAAACTATGCCAATGTATGGTAACTACGTCATAGCTACAGTGCACAGCAGTACTGCGCAGCCTATTAGGACGTTTAGCTGCGGACAGTAACAGACTACGGCCCACTTGCACCACAAATCACTGAATGCGTTTAGCGCTTATCATATTTTATCCAACGACAAAAGCAGAAGAAAGAAAGAAAAGAAAGAAAAAGTATTTATTGCGACTCGCACAGGAAGATCATAAAACTAAACTAAACTAAGGAAGGAAGGATGTTTTAGAACATCATTATTTAAAACATCATCATTATTTTCTACATCATCATTTCATCATCAAACGATTGACAAAACGGAACGACTTAGTGATTTGTAGTGCAAGCGGGCTTTAAGGTCTACAATCACGCCACCGCGCCGGCTACTGTAGAAGAGACTTCAGTCTGCCCTTGTTATAATATCTTACTTGGGGCCCAAAAATGTTTTTATTTTCCACTAGCGACCCGCCCCTGCTCCGTCGGTTTCTACGCTTTGATAAAAAATCAAGATTTCTTTATTATATATATATATGTCGGAAATATTCTCTTTTATTCTATTCTATAAATATGCTCACGATAGGTAAGGAAAGATGCCAGTAGGTCATGTACCAGTCGAAGTAGATAGTGATCACAGTTGTGATGAGCAAGCCTGCATTATGGGAAGCACGCGAGTAGGGGTACTCTATCGGAAACACAACATAGTTCAAATACTTCTAACCAAGACCAAATTCGAATCTATGCAATTTAGTAACCGATCAGCTCAATTGTACAACAAATTAAATAAAGACATTTTCATATATGCAAAATCTTACCATATATGTAAAGAAATGTTGATTGACTGGATAAAACCACTGACATATGAAAATACTGAAGCTCTCCTACAAAACGTAACTTAATAAGTATACGACCCGCTCATACGCAGACTCCCATATCTACACATATACATTCACACACACATACTCATACAACCACACATCCATAACACTCATGTACACTCAACAACATAATATGCATACTCATGCACGTTCACATAATTATATTTTTGTCTTACTACACCCATGTACTGTTTTTAAGTAAGTACCTACTGTTGTGAAGGAGTGGAGTCCTCTAATACAGGCTTTGTTTGCTTAAATGAAGACTCCAAACCCAAAATTGTTCGCGTATAACCTTTGGACACAATAAACGTTATTATTATAATATTTATATTATTATTATATATTATATTATATTATATTATATATTATTATTATATATTATCGGCCGTAGTAAAGTCGATCGCACCAGTAGTCAATACGTAGTCGTAGCCCGGTAGAAATCGGTGTCTCTTGAGGCAACTTAAGTAGTCCGTGGGTGCGCGATGGGCGTTTGTCTCTGGCGGAGGTCGTGGTCTGGAGAGACCGTAGTGTGTGTCACAGGGTGATGCACACGGATCCATGCGCTGGATGTGTGAGAGCAATGCGATTGCTGGTCGGCTGGAGAGCCGTGGCGTTAGAGTGGTTTACTCGTGTGTGGGTTTCCAAGTGTCTAAGGCTCTTAGTGATAAAAATTATTGTTAATGTGGATAACGATGGTACATGGCTCTGGTTGATGATTTACGCTATGATTAGATAATCAAAGTTTGTTTACATGGCTCTGGTTGATAATTTACGCTATGATTAGATAATCAAAATTTCTTTACATGGCTCTGGTTGATGATTTACACTATGATTAGATAAACAAAATTTGTTTACATGGCTCTGGTTAATGATTTACGCTATGATTAGATAATCCAAGTTTGTTTACATTACTCTGGTTGAATCGATACTCTAAAAGCCTTCAACTCTAGGCGTACGTATAAGTACGCTCACGATCACATACAAACGATGCCTCTAAGTATGTAGTGTTCCTAACGAGTTAAACGTAGAAGACGATGAGGAGAGTTCCTCTCCTCAGTTAGTTAGTTAGTTCCTCCACTGAGTAGTAGAGCACATACAATGGCTGTTAGGTCACAATGTACGCACTTGTCTGTAGTCGTAACTGCAACTCAGTTGTGAGTTGTTCAGGGGGCGATGGGCAGCTGGTGGTGCAGTGGGGACCCGGGTCTTAAAGGAGACTATTGTTGTGTTGGTCTTGTAATGACCTGGGATTCGTAGACTCTATGTGAAGTGATGGGTGTTGGTCGTATCACTTGAGGTGATGACGATGTGGGTGGCATGAGTGTCACTAGCTGCTGCGGCAGCCAGGCCATGAGCGTTGTATGTAATCTACGAGTTAGTTGATATAGTTTCTGACCAATTATTACTAAGGCTTGGAGGAATCTTTTGTTATCGATGATAGTTTGGATCAGAGTATTACTAACGAATTTGAGGATAGTGATAGTTTTGTTGATGAAACAGAGTAGAGATTAAGTTGTGTGTGTGTTGTGTGGGGTTTCGTGAGAAACCATAAAGTCCAGGAGTGACTTGGCGATCCGAGGGGGATGCGCAAATGAATTTGACGAGTTGAGTAACTGAAGGTTACTAGATAGTATGAGACACATGTATCTTAGTTTATTATTTTGATTGTAATCTTGAGATTTGGGAATCGAATAGTGGGTAATGCTCTGAACTTTGCTATTGTTAGTTTGTTCGAGTTTTTATTGTGTTTTTGCCTGTACCAAATGTGGTCAGGAGTGACCGAGCTATGTGATACTTTGCGGGTATGTTTCTTTACAGATTAATACACGAGGACGTGTGTCCAGCAGGATGGCTGTGTCGGAAATATTCGTTTATTCGGAACCCCAGCGCCATCTCGTGACGCTAGACAGAGTCTAGCCTGAGTTCGTGGAGGTGGACGGAGAGCTACAGCTACAAGAACGGTGTGAGCAGAGCTCTCGGGATCATCGGAACATTGGACATCGTACGAACAACATGTGCTTAGAAACTGTCTCGCGATTCCGTATCGTTGTGTGTACAGTTTGTGATTCGCTAGATCGCTGACTGACTTGTTCGTGAATTATAATCTGATTTGAACTGTAAACCGTTTTTCTATCGTGTTATAACCAACAATACCCATAGTACGCCCACAGTAATTAAAATATGCTTGATGCTAACGAGAGACAGACATACCTTCTCCGACATATATTTAAGTATATTAAGTATTAGCTGCGCCCCGCGGTCTCACCCACATAAGTTTCGATCCCGTGGGAATATCGGGATAAAATGTAGCCTATGTGTAAATCCAGGGTTTCAGTTACGTCCATTTCAAATTTCATCAAAATTCAGACCAGCCGTTTGAGCGTGAAGAAGTAACAAACACACACATTCACTCTCAAACTTGCGCCTTTATAATATTAGTGTGATAATGTTATGTTTTACACACACAATCCTTTCGGAATAAATTCTCTAAATTGTCGTGAAAACCGCCTCATATTACGTTGGGTAGTTTAGAAGAACAACGCGGTCACAAAGACAGACACGCAAAGCGACTATAATTTATAATACACACATCAAAATTGTTTAGGGATCAAGCACGTCTTTGCTAGTTACTAAAAATCAAGTATTTAATTATATTTTTTGTAACTCCTATGGATACTTTTTTTTTGGTAAATTTCGTCATAAGATGAAAATCTTTGGCAAGTTGTATACAGGGTCAAATTAAATTAGCTAGCGAAACTCTAGAGTCGTGATGGGTATCGACATCTAAACACGATAAAATAAAAAAGTTTTAATGTTTTTCATGGGGTAACGATTGCTAGTGTTAATAATTTATTGACAGGTATTTCGACAAAAATTCGTAATTTGTGGGAGACCAGGATTAACTAAGGTGAAAAATAAGCAAACATCGCGAAAAGTCTTTACTAATGCAAAAGCAGAGAGTACTTCGTCGATCTACACATACGAAAACATTTTATTTAATCAATCGATATTGATATCCATACAAATAGACAATAAAGTACCACCTCCACGCTTTCGCACAATTCGTGTGATTTTAGCGCCGAAAATAAAGAAAAGTTCTTTAGCTGCATGTCAAGCTTAAAATGGACAGACTTTTTTTCTAATCAGGAAGCTAACAGTGCATTTGATCATTTCCACGATACGCTTGTCCTGTTCTTTGACTTGTGCTTTCCTAAAATCAAGATCAAAATCAACCTAGTGAAGAAATATACGAAATGGATTTCCAAAGGTGTTAAAAAATCAACTAAAACCAAAAGGAACCTGCGTTTTAAATACTTCTTCTCATCTGACAAAGACAGTAAATTAAAATACTTAAACTATAATAAATTACTTAAAAAATGTACACAAAAAGCACAAAAAATCCATAATACTAATAACATAACTAGGGCTAAAAATAAATGTAAGGCGTCATGGGTCAGCGTAGTTGACGGGGCCCGATAGGGCCGAAGCCTGCCGGGGTAGCGGGATCGTCCGAAAGGGTTACCGCTGCCCTGGTACATAAAGGGCTTAGGAAGGAACACGGGTGGGTTTTAGTCAGTAAGAGTCTGACACTCCCTTCTGCTCCACCCAGAGCGGGAGGGGTCATTTGATGATTTCCCATCTTAAAAAAAAAAAAAAAACAAAAAAAAAAAAGGCGTCATGGGACCTAATAAAATATAATTCCAATAATAATCAAATTCAGGAAACAAACATTAAGGAGATAGACACTGAAACCGGACCACTAACAAGCCCCACGTACATTGCCAATTATGTAAATGACTATTATATAAATTTGACGAACAACAATTTTGACATTAACACTAATAATTATGACATTGATTCTATTAATTCTAGTATGTTTCTAATGATGGCGAAATACAAAAAGTAATAAAATCACTCAGGGATACAAATTCAACAGGATATGATTAAATACCTACAAAAATGATAAAATACATAGGCCCTATTATTACTCCGATACGCGTACATCTAATAGACTTATCATTATTCACGGGAGTGTTTCCTGAGAAATTGAAAATAATAGCTATTGAACCAATACATAAAAAGGTAATAAAAAACTTGTTGATAATTACAGGGCAATAGCCTTATTGACTATTGTAGCGAAAATTTACGAAAAGGTCATGAATACGCGATTAATAAATTTTATCGATAAGTTCCAAATTTTGAAACATGAACAGCATGGATTCCAAAAAAGGAACCGACAACCACAGCGGCATTTAACTTAATTCACCTAGTTACTAAAAATCAAAACGGTGAACTGATATTTAAATCCAAATTAGGTTACAATAAATTGCACAGGCGTTCCACAGGGCAGTATTTTAGGCCCCCTACTTTTTCTGATATATATAAATGACCTGACAGAAGTAACTCATCATCCCTGCATACTCTTTGCAGAATAAGACAGATAGTATGACTTTTCTTAGAATAGTTCTAGATGGAAGGTGTTCCTGGATTAATCATATTGATATGATATGTGGAAAACTCAGTATGTTATGGTAGCTTACGTTCTATGGCGTATATCTAACCTAACAAATAGACAAGCCACACTACAGGCTTATCATGCATATGTTGGTTCAATACTGCGTTATGGTATACTGGTATGGGGGAACTCGGTGCATCTCGGAAGAGCTTTCGTCGCACAAAATAGGTGTATACGTGCGATTTGTAATGTAGACCCACTTACATACTGTAAGCCACTGTTTAAAGAACTTAGAATACTTACATTAACTGGCATTTATATTGAGGAAAGATGTAAATTTACCAAATCTCGCCCTGACATGTTTGAGAAACTGGGAGATAAATGTAAGTTTAAAACTAGATATCCTAATAGATTGATTATTCCTAGAACGAAAACGGAACTATATAGACGAAGCTGCTACCCCATGTGTATTCAGATTTACAACAAGATTTCTAACCAAATTAAAGAACTTCCAATGGTCCGCTTCAGAAGGGCTTTACACAGGTGGCTAGTTGAGAATCCCTTCTATAGTATTAAAGAATTCCCTCAACTTAAAAGTAAATGATATCATTGTAAAAAATTTGCATGTCATTATGTTATGATTGAATATGATAAGCTACTATTATTCTATCATTGTAAGAACTTTTATAACCATATTTATCTGCAAATAAATCTCAGACTTTGAAAAAAAAAATCTAAATAGACGGTTTTATTTAATTTCAAAAGGGCAAAAAATATTTTTTTAAATACCTTGATCTTTACACTTCTGTGTATGTATAGATTCTGTCCTGTCAGTTGTCACACCTTTTCATTTACATCAAGAACTCAATTCCACCACCAGTGTATACACCTACTAAACTGTAAAGTAGACTTTAAAAATAAAAAATACATACTTGACATCTACGTTGCTGGTTGTCCCGGGCATCCACGAGTTTGGCATCGTGTCCTCGTCATAGATGGGCGGCGTCAAGCTCTCCGTATACTCAGGCACAGGAAGCTCAGCACTACGAACAACATCACATAAAAAATATACAGCTTGTCACATATGTAAAGCATAATCACTACACTACAAACAATAAATTAGAAAAGAAAGACATGAGCAAAAGTAGTGTATAAAAATTCGTGCTCTAAGAATTCTGCTCGATGATAAACTGCACCGAGATGCACATGTTGATATAATCATGAGTCAGGGCGTATCGTATGTATCTTATATGTAGGTATATAACGTGATAAGATCAGCAGGAATTCGTCCAACTGAGCACATATTTACTTTTGGATCGATCATTAATCCGGTCTCAACTAGAATATGCAGTGCCGGTGTGGAGTCCTTATTTGAATAAATTTACTGACTGTATCGAGCGTATACAACGTAAGTTCTTGAAAACGACGCTTCACCGTTATTCTAGAAGGCGTATTTATCACACTTGTAGCGACTTACTGAAGAGATACAGCTTGTTCTCTTTTAAGTCTAGACGTAGCTTTCTAGGAAATATGTTTCTATACAATCTGTGTAACAACTCGTATAATTGTCTGGACATTTGTAACAAGTTGTGCTATGTTGTCTCTAGAACCATTTAGGGACGTGGAGTGCGCACATGACCTGTTTTCGCCGTTGCTCCTAGTCGTACGAGTGTAGGCTTGCAATTTCAATAAGTTTTTCTCTAATTTGGATCTTTAAATTGCTTTATCCGTTAGAAAATTTTGAAACCTATTGCTTGAGACAATAAAAAAAAATGTGAATAATATTAAATCTCTTTAAGTGTTCCTTAGCAGTGGCTGTAATTTATGTGTATTTCATTTCACGTACTTATCTATTCTGTCCGACTTTTACTTTATCAACATTGTCTTTGTCTTATTGTATTATGTTCTATTTATTTGTAATATATAATGTGTAATTATTTGTCCATCCGAATAAATAAAATAAATTATATATCTATTGTTATTCCGAGAACGCCGAGTGCCTTGTCCTTTAGATAAGGCATCCGGCGGAATCTAAATATGTGTGCGTGTGATTGATATAAGATTAGCGGATGTAGAAGCTTGAGTGAGAGGCCTTATCTTAAGGATTCCGCACACTTTGTTTTCCTTATCGTGAATCATGCTTGAAAATATACGCTTTGCAAAAGACGGTTAAATTGCTTGTATAAAAATCGCCGCAGTGAAACTGCCGGATCGGAGGTAACATCTGTGATGTCATCTACTCCATCTCATAAAAATAACCACGAAATAGAAAAATGAAGATACTCGGATGTTGACAAGATCAGCTGCACGCCGAGCACGCCCGCCACCTCCTGACTCTTCGCTCAGCTCCGCCTCACCGCCGCCGGTACCCGGTACTGGTATTTCTCTTCGTCCACGATGCCACCACCTGCTCGCCGACGGGGAGGACGCCGGCCGCCGGACGGCCTAGGACCTTAAGACCCACCGGCCTCTGATGGGTCCCAGCTCCCGGCGGAAGTGTGCAGCGCATGAGATGGACAGGATCATCAATGAGAATGTCATGCACACATTCTATGGGGCTACAGAGGGGGGCATAATCTGACCGCGTACCGTGTTTGTGCCGTGTGTGTGTTGGATGCTCTCTCTTTTTCAGGTGCTTGAGCAAGCTGTCAACGTTAGGGCACAGCGACTGTGGGATCAGGTCAGGTCAAGCTGTCAATAATTTTCCTAATCAACCTTAAACCTAATGCTTTAGCGAAAAAGTTGAAAATCTATTAAAGAAATTTGACAGATTATAGTAGCTTGATGTGCTGGCGTCTGTACAAAGCTATGATAACAGTCTAGCTAAGGCAGCATGCGTTTTCAAAACGCGTAGAGAACTCTTAGATATATCAAACATAAAGGTTTTATATATCTAAGAGTTCTCTACGCGTTTTGCACTATCGCTTGGCAAGTACTGCTAGCTAATAGGTTGACGATTTCAGCTCACTTAATAAACCTATCTCAAGCCACACCAGACACACGTGAATAAATTGGGAAAGGATAAGCATAACAAAGGGTTCAGAATTAAAAATACGGTGCAAACTACATAGGAAATAAAAGCCTGTGTGCCTTTTTCAGAGAAAACACCGACAAAACCGCAAACCGCCAGGAAATCAGCAAAAAGAATACTTAAAAAGGAAGAGTATCTTTTTGGCTAGGTTCGCATATCTTTTTAGGTAGCAAAAAAATTAAAAGTAATAAAGACCATTTTATATGAAAATATCAGCCAGATGAGATAACCGGAACTTATCCGGAGTTAATGAAACAGGCTTTTAATAGCCATATCGGCCTTACAGCAATGTCAACGTACCTGGGCGCTGGTCGATAGAAAGGTTCGTTGTAGACTGCAGCGGCCTGTTTGCCTGCCGAGTCCCACGCATCTTGCGGCCGAGAAGATGGCGAGCGCACGATGAACGGCTTGTCTGTTAACAAAATAATAATATATTTCAGTAATCATCAGAATTGTTAAAATGATGTTAAAGATTCGCTCAGGAGTTAAGACTAGAATACTGAGTGCAGCGTTGGGTGGTCAATTTACTTTTTAATTCATTTAATGATTTTATTTGCGGTTGGTTAAAAGACCAGGAAACCTTTTTCTTTGTTAGAATCGTTAGAGGTTTTGCTATCATAGAATGATTTTGAATAAACCGTCGGAAATAACTTGTAAGGACGACAAACTGTCGAACCTTGTGAACATTGGTAGGTAAAAGGAAATCTAGTACAGATTGAGTTTTGACTACCCCACCCGGGGTAGTCAAAACTCAATGTACTAGCGAATGCTAAAACGGATGCTCTCCAAACTAATCTCGCAGCCCAAATAATTAATAAGAGTCTGAAAGAAATCGCACTTTTTAAAATTTTATGTTAGATGAGCAGACCTTAGTAATTGAGAAACCTTTTCCAGCTTATCTAAACTCTCTTCAATTAAACGTGATGTCACCAATATATCATCCATATTAGACCACGCAAAGTTTGGTTACTGCTGCATACAATTAAGCGTCCTTCAAAAAACACTAGGTGCATTGGCGAGTCCAAAAAACATTTTTTCAAACTCATATAAACCATCCGGTGTTACAAACGTAGTAAATCGCTTACTGGCCTCACTCATGGAAACCTGATTAGTACCCTGGAGTGAGATCAAGGCTTATGAAGAACTTGTTGCACCGTAATCTGTCTACATAGTTGGTCTTCGATGGGAGGCAACGAATATAATATGTTTTAACGTTTTTCTATTTAGAGCCCTATAATCGATACCGTTTATCTTCATTTTTCTTACCCACTAAGATAACAGGACTCGAATCATCCGAAGAGCTTTCGCGTATTATACTGTTCAATAATAATAATATTTAGGTTGTCACCCTCACTGTGATATTCTATAAGGATTATGTACTACTGGTCTATTGTCTGTCAGCGTAATATCCGTCTTAGCTAGTAGCATTATTTTCGGTATTTTTTTTTATTAGCGGTAAAATCCGAAGACTGTACTGTACCCACAAGCCACCAGTACATATATGCATCATTGGTTTTTCATTAGGTTCTCAGCCTTATTTTGCCCACCAGTACTTTGCGAAAATATTTTTATCTAGAGGCTCTAGATAAAAATATTTACGGAGGGCTCTAGACTAGAGCCCTCCGTTTTTTTTACTTAGCATCTGTCGCGAATCTGAAACAGCTGTTGCCACGATTATAAATTTAAACGTGTATTATTAAATAGTCGTACGATAGGATATATAATTTTCTTTTTGGCTTCTACTGCCCAACTGAAAGTCTCAAACGCCCACGAGGGGGACTTATAAAGTAAAGTACACTCGTTTGAGTTGGAATCTTTGGCTGTAGTTTGTACTTTGAATAGATTTAGAGTTTATATTTTGAGTAAAAACATATGAATGCAGGAGTACGATTTTACACGACAGTCCCTAATATTTCCCATAATTGACTATGGTGATGTGTGTTACTATGACCTGAATGCAGATGTCCTCAATAAACTTGACCGTCTTCTCTACAACAGAACTGCATCCGATTCGTTTTCAATCTTCGTAAGTATGACCACGTATGCGAGCATCGGCTGCTTTTAAAATGGTTACCCATTCGCCAGCGCAGAGAGTTGAGGGCTCTGTCTACGTTGTTCTCTATTCTCGACAAACCCACTGCTCCTTCTTACTTCCCAGTTATGAAAGAAGGAGCAGTGGGTTTGTGGGAATTCAATATTTATGCTCTGCCCATGCTAAAAATCTTCGTTCGACCAACAATCTTCTTCTACGATTTACAATTATTACAATGTACAATTCTTCTTCTATATTCCATAGCTGCATATTTTCAACAAATGTGTCTGTGCAACAACGTAAATAACGCAATGAATTTTGTTGGAACTGTCAAAATGAAAGCCATTGCTACTGTCAGTGTCTTACGCAATTATCCCGCCATTCTCTTTCATATCCTTACATTGAAAGGCCTTATTATGGCCACCGCTCTTTTTAAGGTAGCCACTGTTTACCTACATATTTGGGCTCCATAATTTATACTTGACGCGACAAATGGCGCTAAGATTAAGGCTCCCGTAGACAGGCGCGACGCGACAGCGTTACGGCGAGACGCGACTCTAGTAAAACAACTTCTACGAAAACTTCATGGAAATTATTCTACCAGAATTGCGTCGCACCGTTGTGTCGGGAGGAGCAGTGGTGGTCAGTGGTAACGGCCTTGACTTACGATTGGAGGTCTTAGGTTCGAACGAAGATAGGGGCTTTACTTTGTGTAAATTTCACCTTTTCACCGTTCTGGCTTCATTCGTTTTATTTTTCTTTGTCCAGGCGGTCTTTCTTTGGAATGCGCTCCCTCTGAACATCAGGGGGGCAATTCTCGTAATTTTAAGAACATTCACAGTTTGATCTCAGTCTCAATCTGTCAAAAATACCTCTAATTTCCCTACATTTTTACTAGTTTTTGACACTTGTTTGTCGCTGAGATGAGACTGCGACTAGATTTTGAACGTTTTTAATTACGAGAATTGGCCTTCAGGATGGCAACCAGTCGATTATATATTAAAGTGAAGGCACATGAACATATCCGTCAGAAGTTGGACGTAACATCCTAGCGCTGATTTGCTGAATTCGTTTTCTCCTCTACCGATCATTTTTTCTCCTGACAGTTATATTTGTTTATATGTATGTATCTATGTATTAGTATTTATTCTTGTATTTTATAGTCATTTCCTAGCGATTTATCCCGTATGTTGCACCTGCCATGTTTTGTCTCTGCATCACACTAAGGATGACTGGTAGAAAATGCCTCAGGCATTAAGTCCGCCTTTGTTCAGTAATTTTTTTACTTGTGCATAAAATTAAAATAAATTTTACTGCCGATCATCGCGATGGTAACAAGATCAGTCATGTCGATGCACTGTCACGCAATCCAAGTGACTCTGAATCCCATGACGTAGTAATGGTGGTTGATGCTTTAACAACAGATGACGATGCGTGGTTGCGCACAGTGCAGAAACAGCACCCTAATTGCGTAACACACGATCAATCGGAATCAGAATCATTTTGAAACAAATTGCTAATCCATTGCTTCATAAGTTTGAGAAATTTGTCTGCTCAACACGTAAATAACGCAATGAATGTTGTTGAACTGTAAAAATGAAACCGATTCCGATTGATCGTGTGTTACGCAATTGGGGTGGATTCAGAAATACAAAGGATAATTAAAATTTTGAATGATTCAGAAACAATGTTGAGATTCATAAGAACTATACTGTAAAAAATGCCCGTTTGTACAGAATAACTTGTGATGAAATGGATCCTGTACGATAATCGGAAACGCTCATCACAATGGTTGTTGGAGAACCGGCCAAATCCTACCTCAAGCGAAAGTCGAAAAAGTAGTCTCAGAAAAAGGTACTGGTAAGTGTTTGGTGGACCAGTGCCGGTGTCATCCACTACAGGTTCCTAAGATCTGGCCAGACGATTACAGCAGATCTGTATTGTTAACAATTGCAAACCATGATGGACACAACGCTAGACCGCACACTACACGACAGACAGTCGCTAGATTAGAGGAAATATTGTTGCGCGCCACAAATAATGCCTGATGCATGGTGACATTAGTTACCACTAGCGCCATCTAGTTTCTAGTAGCAGGAGGAACAGGCCCGCCGACAGGAGGAACAGGCCCGCCGACAGGAGGAACAGGCTCGTCGGTTGGAAGAACAGCTCCAGCGGGACAAGGAGGAACAGGCTCGCCGACAGGAGGAACAGGCTCGTCGGTTGGAAGAACAGCTCCAGCGGGACAAGGAGGAACAGGCCCGTCGGTTGGAAGAACAGCTGCTGCGCGACAGAGATGAACAGGCCCGCCGACAGGAGGAATAGGCCCGCCGACAGGAGGAACAGGCTCGCCGACAGGAGGAACAAGCTCGTCGGTTGGAAGAACAGCTCCAATGTGATAAGGAGGAGCAAACGCGCCGCCAGGAAGAGCAGATGCTCCTTATGAAGGACCTTCACGCTACCTTCGGGAAAGACATGAAGGAGGTGAAGGATAAGGTTGATCAACATGACAACCGCCTGTCGGAAGCTGAAATCCGGATCGACCAAGTGTATAATCGGGTTGACAACGTGGTGGCTGACGTAAAGAAAACCGTGATGGCTGATGTAAAGAAAACGCTGGATTACCTTAAACTTGGGGATGGAATCGCAGCTCCCGTAGCTACAACACCTTCGCTACGTGGATTCAAAGTGCCACCGTTCGACGGAACTTCTTCCTGGTCGGCCTACAAAATCCAGTTTGAGGCTGTCATGAAGGCGAACTCTTGGAGTAAAAGTCAGGCCATGACTGCCCTCACCCTAGGCCTGCGCGACCAGGTCCTAACTGTTCTGGAAGCTCTCGGTAAGGAAGTGACTTACGAGCAGCTCCTTGAGGCATTGGAGGCTCGGTATAGCGACGCTCACCTGGAACACGTGTTTCGTGCGCAGCTCAAGGATCGCGTGCAACGCAGTAATGAAAACCTGCAGCAGTGGGCCCTTGAAGTGGAGAAGCTGGTGCGTAAAGCTTACCAGTCCATACCTGCGCTTATTGATGGGAACCTGGTGCAGGCATTCATCGACGGCATCCGCGACCTTGAAGTTAGAGCTGCTGTGAGGCTCGGGCACCACGGGACGCTTAAGGACGCCTTGGCCCATGCACTGGAGGTGGAAGCCGTGCGACAGGATCATCGTTCCCATCGCGTCAGGGAGATTGCAGCGGCTACAGTTCGCGACCGCAATAAAGGGTACAGCCCTAGGTGCTACGGCTGTGGGGAAAGGGGCCACCTTCGATCCAGTTGCCCCAAGCGAACTGCAGAAAGAGAAGACGGCCGATCTCCAGAGGGCAGTGCAGTTAACAGCACCGCCCAGCACCAGTAGCAGGGAAACGAGTAATAGCCAGGACTGCGGGGCGGGTGCTGGCTGATGTTCAAAGAGCCCCAAGGGTTTCGATCACACAAACCCAAGACGGGAACAGCCTAATCATCAAGGGCGAGGTCAACGGAACGCCGTGTAAGCTGACCATAGACACTGGAGCCACTCGCACGATTGTCAGTTCCCAACTCATAAGACGGTCCCTTGGGGACTCCGCATATAACCGAGAACACGTTAATTTTGGTAACAGCCACCGGTCAGCGCATACCCGTCCATGGAGAGAAAAAGATGGGGTTGAAGCTAGGCAACAGAATCTACCTGCATAATGTCATCGTGGCTGATATAATGGACGATTGCATCCTGGGCCTTGACTTTATGAGGAAACATTGTTGCGAAATTGACGTCAAGCAAGGTGTTATGAAATGTGGACAAGAGGAACTTTTCGTGGAAGGAGCGTTACCAGGGAACGTGTACAGCCTTAAGAAGATTGTTCTTCCGCCGAGATCGGAAACGATTGTGCCGGTTAGTCTTCCTCAGAATCCTGGGCAAACTCATCGATGTGTACTCGTGGAAAGGGTAGATAATGACTTTCCATGGAAAGTGGCACGAACTTTGGTCAGAGCCACCGACATCTCAGGGGTACGTGTGCTGAACCTTTGTGATCAGGAACAGGTTATAGAAAAAGGCACACTAGTTGGTACTTGCGAGGAAGTGGATTGGTTGCGTCGATGCCAATATCTATCGACTGGGACCCTCAGCAAGGATGCACATACGAGAGTGACCACACTTTTAGAAGACTGCAAGCATTGTACTAGGCAAGAAAGTAAAGAAGTCGTACCTCTGAGGATGCTCAAGACAGACCTCAGCAACGAGTGGAAGGAAAGCCTACAACATGCACAGCAGGAAGATTCGGACATCAAGCCGATTCTGGAGTGGATGAAGGCCAGAGCTCTTAAGCCCCGATGGAGCGACGTCTCAGCAATGAGTTCGATCACAAAAAGCTATTGGGCCCAATGGGACAGCTTGGTGATTCAGGATGGAGTCCTGTCCCGTAAATGGGAAAATGCTCGGAGAGACAGCTGTCATTTGCAAATGGTTGTCCATAAAGCTCAAGTACCGGATGTTCTACAGCTGTACCATAATGGTTGTTCAGGAGGTCATATGGGAGTAAAACGGACACTACTGAAGATACGAGAACGGTTTTACTGGGTCCATTGTCGGGACGATGTCGAGGACTGGTATCGCAAATGTACAAGTTGTGCAGCTGTAAAGGGACCACAGACTCGTAGTAGAGGTGCATTGAAATTGTACAATGTTGGCGCACCATGGGAGAGGATAGCCCTTGACGTTGCGGGGCCGTTTCCGGAAAGTGAAAGTGGTAACAAGTATTTCATGGTTGTGATGGATTACTTTACTAAGTGGCCGGAAGTCTTCGCCATTCCAAATCAAGAAGCTTCGACAGTTGCAGATAAATTAGTTTATGAAGTCTTCTGTCGGTTTGGAGTACCTTTAGAGATTCACAGTGATCAAGGAAGGAATTTTGAGTCCCAAATATTCCAGGAAACTTGTCGAGTTATGGGTACTCATAAAACAAGAACAACTTCTTACCACCCACAATCGGATGGAATGGTGGAACGATTTAATCAGACATTGGAGAGGTACCTAGCAAAAGTTGTGGAAAATCGGCAACGAGATTGGGACAAGCACATACAACCGTTTTTGTTGTCATATCGAAGCGCTGTTCACGAAAGTACATCGGTGACACCAGCTTTCGCAAACTTTGGAAGAGAATTACGGCTGCCTGCAGACCTGATCACCGGAATACCACCTGATGCCCCACGCAGTATAACCGATTATGCGAATAACTTGCGGAACAAAATGAATGACATTTATGAGCACGTCAGACAATCGGGCCAGCAAATGTCTGAAAAGATGAAAACCCGTTATGACCGCAAAATGAACAGTAAAGGGTTCGACGAAGGTTCACTAGTATGGTTGCACAATCCAGTCCGCAGCAAGGGGAAATCTCCTAAGCTTCAAGCTAAATGGGATGGACTGTACCGGATTGTGACAAAGATCAATGACATAACCTACCGGATACAGAAAGGTGCAAGAGGTACTCCTAAGATCGTCCATGTGGATCGATTGGCGCGTTATTATGGAGCCGATAATGCTCGGGACGAGCATGTCTTAGGAGGGGGCAGTGTTGCGCGCTACAATTAATGCCTGATGCATGGTGCAAATACCGAGCTGATGATATAGATATATCATCAGCTCGGTATTTGTGCCTACTGTTAAATATGCTCCCCTCCTTGTTTCCCACAATCGTCTTACGATTCACGTTTCACTAACGTATTGGTGATTCTCGTACAATTATTCTGTGATATACTTTATTTTCATTGCATTTAGTGAGTACAACTACAAAGAATAGTAAAATGTGTGCCGTAGGTAGTGGTATAAGAAGCAGACCATGACACATCTTATGTTATAAATACAATACTGTGAAAGCATAGGAAATATCTAAAATATGTAACGTAGTGACACGAAAAATGGTATGTTACAAAAAATGTTAAAATAAAATAACCTTCAGTAAAGTCGAAGCACTTAGACTTATAGATATTGAAACGCATGAAGTTTCATGCGTTTCAATATCTATAAGTCTTGATTACCTTGACCCCGATTTAGCAAAATTTTTGAAGAAATTTAATAGATAAGATTTGGCCAATTTAAGTCATTCAGCGGATAACATAGCTCTGCTTTTTCACGCGGACTCATGGGAAGAAGTCTTTTCAAATGCTCAGCATGGTTTTGACATGGTCGCAGAGTGGTTAAAAAATAACAAACTCACTCTTAACGTGTCTAAATCTATGTATATTCCCTTTAACATGAAAAATCACGCGATCCCATTCTATACAAATCTTTCAATAACATCACACACTTGCTCTTTCCTGCAAGACAATCCTTGCTCATGCCCTACTCTCAAAATAACGGCTGTTATTTAAATATTTGGGTATTCAAATTGATGATCGTCTTAGTTTTCAGCCACACATAGACGCACTTACAGCGAGAACGCGAAAATTGATATATGTTTTCAAGAATCTACGCCATGTGGCGGAAACTTAGACCATTGACACTGTATACTATGCACTAGTTCAGTCAATCTTATCATATTGCATAATGGCATGGGGCGGAGCCCCAAAGACATCCTTGTTGAGGTTGGAGAGAGCTCAGAGAGCTGTTCTTAAAGTTAGTCGTAAACTTACCTTTCTCTTTCCAACGAAAGAACTTTACCAACAGCGCAAAGTACTAACAGTTCGCAAATTATTCATTTTAAGCACCATCCTTCGTAGGCATACTCAACTTCCATACAATCCTGTCGAAGTCTTTATCAAGAGACGCAAACACACAGTCTGTAAATCAAGGTCATTCAAAACCAGCTTTAGCCGTAGATTATTTTGTTTCCTAGGAGATTACCTTTACAACAAAGCCATTTCCATCTACTCCTTATCCATATTCAATTGTAAAACGAAAGTCCAAAACTGGCTTCAATCTCACGATTATGAAGCCACTGAGAGACTTTTGGAAGTCATCTCATAAAAAGCAGCTCGACATGTCCCAAATAGCTATACCATATTAAGACAAGTTTTGAATATCACACACACACTACCTACGCACCACAGCCATACACCCACATCCTCACTCACACACCCACACCGACAGTTACACACCCACACACCCTACTTTGCTGTCAAATTAATTAATTATCTGCTTTGTATTTTCCTTGTTTTACATTTTTTTTTTTTTTTTTGTTTCATTACGTTATCATTATCATCTGTTAATTTACGTGATACAAACGTCTTGTGTGACTTGTCCGTTTAGTATGGAGGCCTGGAGACCTGTAACACAAGTATTCCTAGTAGGTACAGGCTCCAGTCTCCACAACATCAATGCATTTTTGTATACACAATTATGTATTGTACTAACGTTTAATTGTGTGGGGGAGAAAATAAACGTTTTTATTATTAATTATTATCGATAAAGCTAAGTACCGGATAAAATAACCTTAGAAAATGTTGATTAATTTGTCTATTTATTCTTTATCACTTTATGACGTCACTTTTGATGTCGCCATTATGCATCGTACGACATGACGTCTGGTCAAGGCTTTCAATGGCCGACTTTTTCTTATCTGGCAGTCGAAACTTGTGCAAAGTATGTATGTAATTTCCTTACCTTCATCGTAGGCAGTTGGCTCCACTTTCGAGTATGGCGACTGTACCAGTGGATTATATGGCGGGGGAGCCTCGGGGGCCGTCGCTGTGATACAAGCCGTCACTGTACTCGACTGCTTAGAATCTGAAGCAATATTACAGGGTTTATAACTGAATTTAGAAAAAGAGCTGCACAGATCTTTTTGTTGAGGATTTAGTTAGGAGATTGGACTATTGTAACGGATTTTGCAATATTAATAACACCTCTTTAAACTTGAAGGCAATTGTAAAATTTAATAGCCAGTTAGAGAGTGGAGAAGGGATCTTATGTTCAGTGGGATTAGTGGTACCTACTGCACTGCATAGCTATTGTGAATGTGTAGTGTAGGTATTGACTTACAAAGACAAAGGTATGCAACTATAGAGTATAGGCACAGTACTGTGGTATAGGTGACTCTTTCCGTCAGCTTCTGTAGAAGCGTTAATTCTAATAATCTACTGTTCTACTTACCGACTTTTGATTGCATAAAATGGAACTGATTCACAACGCATTTTGTAGATTATCTATAAAATATGATGTCACAAAGGGAATTCTGTGCACGTGTTCTTTTGCCTGAAGTCCGGATTTTTGCTCTGTTATTGACAATAGGCTCGCCTGTAGTGTATTTCTGCCTTACTCTTCTGGGAATACGGGCGTGGGATAGATCAAGATAGTACGGAGATTAAAAGCTGGTCACCTACCAGCAGTTTTAAAGATATTAAGGTAGCGCAGCAGGAACCACGTGATGATGGCGATGATGCCGAAGACGAGCGCTAAGAAGAACAGCAGTCCGATGCTGAGGTGCCTCCACAAGGAGGAGGGCGTCGGCTCCAGCTGCGGGTCGGCAGGCGGCACGGACTCCGCATTCACGTCGCCGTGGCGGTCCACCTCCAGCCTGCGGGTAAACACGCGAATGTGAGATGACGTCATACATATTGAGCGTGGAGGCAAAACACAGTGTGAAGCAAGTATTCGTATCATTTACACAAACGCAAGTTTCTTCTAGTAACCCTTTATCAGATGTACAGTAGACACGTCAGTGGTGACACTACCAATATAGGCTTTTTTTTTTTTTTTGAGGATGGGTAATCATCAAATGACCCCTCCCGCTCTGGGTGGAGCAGAAAGGAGTGTCAGACTCTTACTGACTAAAACCCACCCGTGTTCCTTCCTTAGCCCTTTATGTACCAGGGCAGCGGTAACCCTTTCGGACGATCCCGCTACCCCGGCAGGCTTCGGCCCTATCGGGCCCCGTCAACTACGCTGACATCTCTCTGAGGCGCGCGTGGAACACATACGCGCCGTCCGGCACGGGTCTGGTCCTGATCGGACGGAGCTACCCATTGCTCGCCGCCCGCAGGCCCGCGCCTACGGTGGCTGGGAGTCGTCACGCGGCTCCCGACGCCCGGAGCGTCTCCCTCGGCGGCTGAGGCGTGAGGATCTCTCCCTCGCCCATCCCGCCACCTCCTTCGCTAGCATGACTGCTTCGCAGAAGGAGGTGACCGCCTCCCACTCCCTCTCGCCCCGGACCATGGCTTGAACCAGGGCCGGACGCGAGAGGTCGCCGCCGCTGCCGATCGCCTCTACGAGGATACGGCGGTGCTCTGCCCAAGCGGGGCAGACCTCCACCGTATGCTCCACCGTGTCCTCTGGGCGATCCTCGCAGTGGTGACACCCGGGCGTCTCCTCCCGCCTGATGATGTGCAGGAACCTCCCGAAACATCCGTGTCCGGAGAGGACCTGCGTCAGGCGGTAGGTGAGAACGCCGTGACGCCTCTCTAGCCACTCCTCAAAGAGGGGTCTTACCGCCGCTATCGTGGCGTGCCCTGCGCTGGGTTGCGATAGTCGCGCCTTCCAATCCACCATGAGACCGGAGGTCCGTCCGCTCCGCCGCGATTTGCCGCGGGTGCGGAGTTTCCCCCCGACGTAGTGCCTCCGCGCGCCAGTCATACAGGCGCGCGAGGACTATCGCCTCCAGATCCCATGGTGGCAGTCCGGCAAGGAAGCTTGCTGCCTCGCCCGAGATCGTGCGGTACCCCCGGATTAGCCTTACGGCTACCACCTTTTGGGGCGCGTTCAGGTAGTGTGCGGCTCGCAGTGAACGCGCCCACTACCAATATAAGCTGGCCTCTTATTCTATTGAAACTCCGTACATACTACATACTAAGCCAGGCCAGCTCCAGGTTATGAGCAAAGTGTTATTATCACCGACGTGCGGTCGACTGTACCTGCTAGCTTCCAAAACTATTTCTATTCAAAATTAAGATTATTAAGTAAATTAATCAACATAAGTAATTGTTTAATTACTGAACGAACTAATCCTGAAATACCCTGACTCCTTTTGTTTATATTTATCAATCTATTGCGTCATTTACTTGTAAGGGCTAGCGCAGATTGCACTGCGGCTGGAATATGCGCTTGGCCTAATAAGCTTGTTTTAAATAAAGGAAGAACCTGCATGAGATTAAAGACTTTCATTTTTTTTGGCTCATTTTACATCTTCATTCACCGCCCACCTGCCGCCCGCCCGCCTGTGCCTTATCAGCCTGGTTCTACCCACGACGGCAACACTGTCTTCCACCTACTTATCTCGCCGCCTTATACAGACATGCAACCTTTTATTTCAAAACGATGTTACAGACCCACAAAAATATTATACAACTATATTTGTACCTGTACTCTGAAGGCATTTAGTTGGTAGCACGACGGCTGCACTGCCATCTATGGCGTGTACGCTTCAAGTAGCACTCAAGCGGAAGATAATTTAAGTGCTGGTTATATTCCACAATAAATTATCGCATAACGTATAATCTATATTGATAAGGGTATGGTAATGGGTGCTGAAGACAATACACTACTTTTGCTAACGTGTCGAATCCACTGGCCATAGTTAAACCAAGAATTCTATATTTGACCATCGTCAAACCACGTTTTGGTATTTTGAGGAACCTTGAGATACTGAATTAATAAATAAACTCGCCAAATATACTGGTGAAGTCAGAAAATTTCAAAAAAATTGAAGAACCGACACAGCTCGGTAACCATCCAGTTTTGCACCCTAGTTAACTGGACTAAAGGACAATGCCCATGGATGTATGGAATCCCGTACCATGCTGCATCAAAGTCTAACTTTAACGTAAACTTTGTTTTTTATAGACTACACTTATCATATTAACTCCTACAAAAGTTCTATTTGTAAAATTTATTATTTCTCTAAAAAAATGATAATCGTTTAAATGAAAAGTCTATTCTATTATATTCTAGTTATTTTTAATTGGACAACACGCTTGGCGTAGTGGCTGAGTGATCGACTGCTGAGCTGCGTGTCACGGGTTCGATTCCCGCTCGGAACAAATATTTGTTTTGCCTACAGGTAGTTGTGTCGGGTCTGGATAATTGTGTATGTGAGTTTAAATGTTTGTAACCGGACCCACGATACAGGAGTAATTCTTAGTGTGGGGCAACGTTTTTAAAAAAATAATGTAGTTTCGGCAAAGTATAATTTTTTTACATGTTTTTTGAAAGACGTGATCATGACACTTTCAAAATTCAAGATTATATTAATCATATCTATTGAAACGGAACGTCATGTAAAGGGAATAAAACAATATCAACACTTTTTATTTTAAATTAAATTCCCTGTTCAAAAAGCAAATCCCCGATGCGTAATGTCGTAAAAAATTATGAAAATAATTAATATAATATTTTGATCTTGATGCATGAGACTTTGGGTACGATTTTTGGTCATTCTCGTTTGTTGCTAATGACCTCTAGCCTTTCAAGGAAAACGTCGAGTTTCCCTGTCAGCATATCATCCTGCCTTGTTTGAAGTTGATTATAAAGCCTACTCTTTTTACACAGACAAAGAGTAATTTAGCTTAATATGTGCAACATATTGTGCATACAATTTTCCTCATTTTCTTAGTGATTTATATAATAAATATTCCAAGTCTAAACATCAATATTTTATCACTCCGTACGCACGTTTATACAGTAGGAAGTTAGTCAAGTCGTCAGCAAATTAGCGTGGTGCATCTAATAAGCAACAAATTATCACATAGTCACCGGCCGGTTGCCGATTGGGTTACGAAATTGTACTACACTTGAGACCATGGAATCTGTTTGAGAAGAAGAAAGCAAGAATTGTTAGCCACCTAAGTCTACAGAAAACATCTTAATAGCTAAGGGATAACAGGTAGATGATGACCAACAAGGTTCCAGTCTGCGTGCCGACAGATTGTGACAAGAAGTCAGTTATTACAGTACAAGTTCGATACTAACTCAATGATAGAGGATCCACATTCAGCGACGGACTTGATGCAGGTGTTGATAGCTAGTGGTGGTTCCCGCTTGAGGTCCTCGCAGGAGAGGCACTCCCTGCAGATGTTGGCATCAATCTCGCAGTAGTAGCCGTCGGAACAATGTGTGTCCTCCCTGCAGGCCGCCGGCTGAGCGCCTAGGCGCAGGCATAGCACGGCCACGCCCAACACCAGCCACCTAAAATAAAAAGAAACAGCTTTAGTAGTTCTATCTATGAAGCTTTTCTGAATGTTGTATCTTGTTTTGTAATGAAAGGTGCGGTCAGTGCGTGTGGAGTGTACATACTCCCAACTTCTTCTGCGAAGCAGTAATGCTCGCAAAGGAGGAGGCGGAGCGCGTGAGGGAGAGGCAATCTCTGTGCCGGACAAGAGAAGAGAGGAGATGGAGACGCGCTGGAGGTCGGGAGTCAACAGCCGACTCCCAGCCACCGTAGGTGGTGGGGTGGCGAGCAATGGGTAGCTCGCCGCCCGGAAAGGACCAGTCCCGGGTCGAAAAAAAAAGGGCCAGAAATCTTAGTGAAATATTAGGAGTTTTTTTTAAATAGAAGTCCACCATTTTTGTTGGAGCACCTTATTACCCTTGTCCACACAAACCATTTAAAAGGTCTGAGACGCATGGCCCTACCGTACGACGCAGTTTCCAAGTTATTGGCCTTTGATTATATTTTATCTATACAATGTGTAACTGAATTAATGCACATTGTGAAGTAGTATGTTCAAAATCGTTTACTGAATCGATTTCTGTCATTTTTAATGTCGGTTATTTTTGATCTCAAAAATAATTAAAACTACGTAATTTACTGTCACACTTTCGCTGTACAGTCAAAACAAACCAAAATGGATGAAGTACCTGCTACGCTAGACCCTTATAAGTGTGCAACTGTGTACATGCGTAAATTTATAATGTGACCACCATTCTCTCCCACAACCAGTACAACAAATTTAATAAAAAAACAATGTTTTATACATAATAATAAAATTTCCGTGTATGTATTATGATTATAACATAATATTCTAATTGGAATGTTTGGTTGTGTGCGTTAATTCCGGGACATGTTGTATATATAAAATTCAAAGTCCTGACTGACTGACTGACTGATACATCAACGCACAGCCTAAACCGAGACATGAAATTTGGAGGGTAGAAGAGTAGTTTCGTGAAGAGTAGGTATCCACTAAGAAAGGGTTTTTCGAAATATCCACCCCTAAGAGGGTGAAATGGGGGGATTTCTCAAAACTACTACTATAAACTTGAAACTTGGCAAGAATACTCGCCTAAGTAAATAATAAAGTTTATTAATATAAGTTTTTCAAAACTACCTCTCAAAGGGGGATATACCTAGGGGTGTAGAAGTTTTGTGGAAGTAATTGAATGTCCAATTAACTTGAAAGTCAGTATTAATACTTTTGACAGAAAATAATTAAGATAATAATTAGTGGATATGTAAAGTTGTCGAAAATTGACCCTGATGGGGCAAAAAGGAGTAATTCGATTGTTAGGGGAGGATTTGAACTTGAAACTGTATGTTACATTTTCACACCTAAGCCCTTTTCATCCCCTGTAGGGATGAAAAGCGGGGATACAGTTTATATGAAAAATCATATTCATTCAGTTAATAAACTTGAAGCTTTGCATGAATACTTGCCTAAGTAGGTATTTAATAAAGTTTATCATTATAAATTTTTTAAAACTACCCCACAAAGGGGGATACAGGCGTGTTAAAGTTTGTGTGGAAAATTTTGAATGCGCGATCCGATTAACTCGGAAGTCAGTATTAATACTTTTGACATGAAAGAAACGATGATAAGTTTTTGGGTCTTTCGAAAATCAACCGCTGACAGGGCAAAAAGGGGTAATTGATTTTTTAAGGGGACTATTTTACTAAGTGGCTTGATTAACTCAAAAATTGGTACCTATACATCATCTTTGAGTCAAATTATGGAACCATCCCAATATTTTTTTTGTTTTCTGCGCTAGTGGGGTGAAAAGACGGGGTACAGTTAATATGAAAAATCTTTTTCCTTTAAGATAAAGATAAAGATAAAGATACTTTTATTTTGCAAATATGGGTAACATTAAATGGTGACAAAAAAAAAACATATTGACAAGTTCAGCCATATTTTACCACGTAGGCATGCAAAAGATATAAAACATCAACTTATAACCAGAAAGTAATATTAAAAAATTTAATATTTAAAAATTAAAAAAGAAAAAAAAAACACAATTTAACTTAAAAAAAAACTTTCTCAGTAAGGTATTCACTTAAGTTATAATAAGCTTTCACCACTAAAAAATTTCGAAGTCTTTTTTTAAATAATTTGAGTGGAAGCTCTTTCCAACTCTTAGGCAAGTGATTATAAATAACTGGAGCCATGCAGTAGACACTTTTGCGCATTAGTGCTGTTTTAGCTGGCTCCTGACATAGCAAGCTATTATCGCGTCTATTGCGGGGAAACACGTCAGCTATACGTCTGAAACGACCCGGGTTTGCCTTCACAAACACAGCTACTTCTAGTATGTACAGACAAGGCAATGTTAATATCTTATAACTTTTAAAGTATGGTTCACAACTATCGGTGGGTTTAATTTTAAACATCGATCGAATGCATCTTTTTTGGGCCTTGAAGGCGGTTTCTTTTTCAGTAGAGTTTCCCCAAAATATGACCCCATACCGTAAATGTGATTCTACTATGCCATAATAAGCAGTAAGAAGAGCATCTGTGTTAATTATAGGTGATAATGTATGTAAAGCGTATGCAGACTTACTCATCTTCTTACATAGGGTATCAATGTGGGATTTCCAATTTAATTTATTATCTATTTTGAGACCCAAGAATTTCGTACTTTCAACTTCTTCTATGGTATCATTATTGTAGTGTATATTTAAATTAATAATAGATGTCTGTTGTCTAAAATGGATAACTTTAGTTTTACTAAAATTTATTCTTAAATTATTCGCGTTTAGCCAGGTTACCATCTGTTGTAAACTATTATTAATGTCATTTTCATAATTATCTATCTTCTTATAAGGTATTGTAATCGTACTATCATCCGCAAATAGTGTTACTGGTCGATCAATAGATTTCGGTAGGTCATTTATGTATAATATAAATGTAAAGGGTCCTAAAACGCTGCCTTGCGGTACCCCAAATAATAATTCACGCTCTGAAGACCGAAATATCTCTTCACGTTTACTAACTATATTAACTTTATTAATTTCAGTAATTTGTTTTCTATTTTGTAGGTAAGAATTAAGCAAATTAAGGACATTGCCTCTTATCCCATAGGCTTCAAGTTTCTTTAAAAGAGTAGAGTAGTGTACATAGTCGAATGCCTGGGTCATATCGCAAAAAACACTACATACAGGATTCCGGAGATCAACGTTTTTTATGACATTGTATAAAAAATCATATATAGCCATATTGATAGTCCTATGTACACGAAATCCTTTCTGTTCCTCACACAAAATGTCATTTTTTTCTACGAATTTATAAAGTTCCCCATATATATATTTTTCAAAAATTTTTGAAATAACGGGAATTAACGATATTGGTCGGTAATATTCCATCCGTTCTCTATTTTCCATTTTGAATAATGGCTTAATAATCGATATTTTTAATGCATCAGGAAAAATGCCTGCGCTAATACTTGAGTTAATTATGTGACTTAAATGACCACTTATTTCCCTAGACACATGTTTCAATATTTTTGTAGCAATATCGTCATACCCTACACTATTTGTATTGTTTAATGATTTGATGATTCTCTCAATATCTTGTGGTATACTAGGGGCCATGAACATTGTTTTATTACTGATGTCAATTCTGTTACATTTAGGTTTGCTAGTCACATCAAGTTTCCTTGTACTTTGTCGACAAAATAATTGTTAAATGCTTCGGCAATATCATTGGGATTAGATAGAATTCTGTTGTTATTTATAATTTTGGTAATATTAGACTTAGGTATGTTAAATTTTACACGATTTATAATTTGCCACGTAGTTTTAGACTTATTTTTAGATGTTTTTATATTGTGATTGTTCTGGGCTTTTTGTGTTAGATGTATAATTTTTTTGTGTAAGCGAGAGTAGTTATTGAAAGTGAATTTATTGTATTTATTTGGGTTTAATCTGAACTGCCATAAAAGTTTTCTTTTTTTTTGACTGCCTAGTTTGATACCTTTTGACAACCATTTAGGTCTTTTTGTGACATCTATTTTGATCAGCTTAGTTGGAAAACACAGGTCGTAAATTAATTTAAATAGATCGATAAATTTATTATAGGCTTGATTCGGATCGACTGTGTCGTAAACCTCAACAAAAGAGAGATTTTTAATGTGGTTTCTAAAGTTCAAAATATTGTCTAAACTGTAGTCTCTTTTGACGGTATACCAATACTTTATAAGACACTTTGTTTGTACTGGACAGTGACACAGCTGTGCCGTATGATCGGACAACGCCAGTTCGATTACTTCGGTTTTACATACTGAACTAAAATTATGAGCAAAGTTGTCAATACATGTCATAGTGGCCATGCGAGTCGGCTGTCTTAATTCTAGTTTTAAGTTAAAGCTCATTAACAGACATTCGAAAGCATTTGAGTGGCTATTAGGTTTAAGCATGTCTATATTAAAATCACCTGCTATTACAATGTTATTATAGCGTTTGCCTGATATTTCTTTCAAAAGAATTTCCATTTTATCAAAGCAGTAACTGAGATTATTTATATTTGGTACTCTGTAAACACATACAACAATTATCTTAAAATAGGTGAGCTCAATCGCACAGCACTCAAATATGCCTGATGTCGATAATTTGGAAATTTTAGGTATTTCCTTATATTGAACATTATTTTTCACAAGAATACAAGCACCACCTCTTTTTCTGCCTTCCCTACAAAAACAGGCAGCTAGGTTATAATTTGGCACATACAGTTGATGTTGGAACCCTTCCATAATGAAATGTTCCGTTATACATAAAACATCCAAGTCTATCTTTTTCTCGGACAGTTCATCTAGGCATACAGTTAAAACATTTGCTTTATTTAATAAACCAGCAATATTTTGGTGTAGTAGTTTAATATGTTTTTTAACGAAAAAAAAAATCATTTGCGTCGTCTTTTGTGCACGAAGGAGAAATTAGGGTAGACTCACCATCAATTACATGAAAAACGTCGTGACTATTAATCTCATTAAGCATTAAATTTATATTTTTAAATATGTTCATTATTCCATTATTATTAACAGATCCAGTTCTTGGCAAGAACATTTTATAATCATATGTCAAATAAAAGTTACTATCAAACAAATACGCGTAGTGATGAGTACAGGCGTCTAAGTATAAAAGGCTGTTAAATGTTTCTATTCTACTATTATACCTCATAGAAAAGTCATTCAATTTAAATGTAGGTGCACATATTATAATATTAGTATGATCAATTTTTAAAAGTGCTTCACGCATTGTAATTATAAGATCGACATAGTTGTTCGTTCGACGAAAGTCTTCCTCGCCGATGAAGATCAGGCAGTAATCATCCGTAGTGTAGTTCTTCAATTTGAGATCCATGTCCCTGATAAGTGCCTCTATACCACAACCCGGTTTTAAGTAGTGACAAATTTTGTAATCTAATAGTGTATTTTCTGCAGTCGTTAGTATTTTATTTTTGTTATTTGTACTCAGAATGCATACCTTTCTTTGGGTTTCTATAACTTCTGGTTGCGTAGGTTTTTTCGGTATATTATGTGCGTGATCTGACTCATTTTGGTTTTTCTTCTCTGTAAATTCGGTATTGTTGACCTTGGTGATCGGGTTGCATGTCTGGGATCCATTGTTAAAAGTATGTTTGTTCTCATCTTTCTTTTTGGTTTTCCTCGTTGATGTTGGTGTGGTGGAACAAGACTCTCCGTAACCGACCTTTTTATACAATTCTATGATTTTCTGACATCTTTCCAACTCCCACTTTAAGTTAGTATTCTCTACGTTTAAATTCTCAATTTCATTATTTGGAATTATCAATTCTTCCTGTACAGATGATAATTTTATTTGTAAGTTCCGTACTTCTAAAGTTTCGCTGGGGTCAGGTAAACTCTGCATCGTAGTATCAAAAAGTGACGAGTCTGATGTGTTCATGATCGACACATTATTATAAGAGTTGGATTTTCTTATTTTTCTTAAAGTTATGTTACTGTTCGCCATAATTAATATAATTAAGAAGTAATAATACCAAAAAACTGGTTAAATGTATGTTAGAATCTATCTTCTGCCCAATCGATTCAAACAAAACATAAAATATTGTCTCGCAAAAATAAAATAAAAAATAAAAATGTCCAAAAAGATTTCGCTGATCGTGGGGATCGAACCAGCGGAACCACGTTTACACCGGCAATGTCGACGCCGCTTGTTATTCTACTTGACTAACTGACCACTAGATGTTTCGATGAAATAGAGGATCAGTTTTAGTTGTAAATAATTTCAAACAGCAAAACCGTCGTTATGTGACTCATGCTGCAAAAATGTTTGAACTGTCACACTGGTTCACGGCACTTTTTTAAAACATATTTTTACTGTTTTGAATTGTTCACTATGGCTTTACGTTTCATATTGTTATGAAATCCAAACACTGCACTAGTCAAACATTCTATTTTGGATCAAAGTCTCCTTAAAAAATGATTTAAAACACCAAAAACTTATAGTTCTATTTCCTGTTTTTCTGGCTAAGTTATCATCCAGAAAACGATAAGTCAGCTAATTCCAACCGTTCCTAACACTTTAACACCACTTTCAACGCTAGATATTCGTTAATACTATTTTTAATAAATTTTATACACGGAGCTAATGTTTACGTGACGGCAGCGCCAACTTTCCTGGTTAATAAAACTTGATACTTAGTAATATTTGCCTCATTAATTAATTCAGTTGGTCACTTTTAGTTTTAAAAAAACCCATACAGAGGCTTCAGGGGGTGAATAAGTTAATAGGTAAGAAAAAATATTAAACCGCTCGGAAGGATTAACTTGAAACTCGGTACTAATACTTAAAACTAAAGTATGTGTTTTAAGGGTTTTTCAAAAATCGTCTCTTACCGGAGTTGAAAAGGGTAATAAAGTTTAAGGGGTGGATTTTACTGCTTGCTTCTATTAACTCGAAAATCGGTATAAATAATCTTTAAGTCATACAATGGGAACGTATCAAACGCTTTTTTAAAAACAAAGTTTGTCGTGGTAAAAAGGGTCGACAAGGTTTATTTAGAAAATTTAAGTAAACATTAAAATTAACCCGGATTAAATAAATAAATGATAAAGATCGTAAACATACATCTTTGAAATTTTTAGAGTATAGTACACACGGACGAAGTCGCGGGCAAAGTGCTATACTTACTAAATAAAATTATAAATTCTGTCTGTATTGTTACATTTTCACGCCTAAACCACTGAACGGATTTCGATAAAATTGCCTGCCAGCAGATGCCAAAGAGATAGATGGCATCCTGAGGAAGGACATACCTACTTCTCCCTTTCTTCCTTTTCGACGTCCACGCGGGCGAAGCCGCAGGCAGAAGTTAGTTTTATATAAAACGATCTATATTTCCAAAATGGTAGCTCGAATTACAACAAAAAAAAAATCTGTTAACCCGCTACTGCAATAACTTTGATACATTTTCGAAAAAAGGCCTCGATCCATAACGCCCCTAAGGTGCTAGCTTCTGAAGCAGTATTTTAAAACGAGACGTGGACGTACGGACAAAATAAAAAATAAAAATGATGTTCACTCGTTAATTCCGTAAACATTTTATGCACAAAATTTCCGAAAAAAACTACTACAAAAGTGACTACAAAGTGAAAAATAACTTTAATTTCGGAACTCGATTTTTATTTTTCATTTTTAACACACATTCGTATAACACTACTTGCAATATAAATATCAGTGACAGGAAGTTTATAATAACTTCCTGTCACCATCATCAATATAAACTAAGTGGCAAAAATACGTATTATTGAAGCTAACTCTACTAAAAGAAGAATTTTTGAAATCGATTTACAATTGCCGGAGATATCGCGTAACGTATGCAAAAAAAAAAATACAGTCTAATTGAGAACCTCCTCCTTTTTGTAGTCGGTTAATTATGTAAAGACACGGCACTTATAGCAACGATGCATACCATGACAATTCCACTAAGTCACCACTAAAAAGTCATAGGAAAGCAAATGACGTAATTTCGTTTACTTGAATTTTTATCAGTAATTTTGGTTTAAAAACCAAAATACTGAACCGATATTGATGAAATTTCTATGGGACTAATCTGAAAGTATATAAAAAAAAGAATTTTGTAAATCGGCTTAGAAATGAAGGAGTTCTGACAAACATTAAAAAAAAAACAACCGAATTGATAACCTCCTCTTTTTTCTGAAGTCGGTTAAAAAAGAGATAGGTATATTATAATTAAAGAAGCGCTCGTTGTTTAGCTTGTTTAACAGTTTTATCGGCAAAGTTAAACAACTTTTAAAAGGTACTTACAGTTCGATTTTTGTGTAAAGATAACATCCATCATCTCCTTTTATTTCTCTTCTTTACTCTGTTATTTATTTTATAAAGTAATAATAAAGTTGCAATAAATAATTATTTGCCGACATACCTAATATACTTGTAATATTCCATTTTGTTGCCCACGTCTAGTCCGTCTGAATTATCACTGAACGCAAAGCGAAGCTTTTTGGCATTCGAGATCGCCAGAATGATTCGCGATGTGACGAATTGCTTGTTCAAATGTGTCGCGACAGCACGAATATTCTTTTATCGCGATAATTTAATGTGGTTATAGTTCTTCGAGAACGGACACGAAGTATTATCGCGACAACGCGACGCATTGACCGAAGACAATTCTCGCGTTTACTCGTTGATGTCGCAATACTCATTGCCGCTCGTCTCCTATGTCGCTTATAAAATGGTGACATTATCCAGAATCATGGATTCTCATTACAACCACGAGTCTTGGGAAAAAAATGTTGCCACTAAGCGTCGCACGAACTAATCCATTCCACATAAAATTTTTTTTTTGTTGTTTTGTATTAACATTTAAATAAGTCTTCCTTTGTATGTGCCACAACAGAATGCATCTCTGGTTCTGATATATATCAATGTCAATGATTTCTGATACGCCAAATTAAAGTACCTATATATTTATTTCCAGCTGCCCGGCGCTACTTTGTTCACGTGGTGTCCTACCCCCTACCCTAACCCTACCCTACTCCTACACTACTCCTACCCTACTCCTACCCTACTCCTACCCTACTTCTACCCTACTCCTAACCTACTCCTACCCTACTCCTAACCTACTCCTAACCTACTCCTACACTATTCAAAACCCTTAATTTAATATGTGCTTCAATTCGAGTGGACCCGAGTCTACCGTTCCGAAGGGACGATCGTCAAATGTTTGACAGGAAAGTAGGTAGAACAGTTATATGGGAAAATGAAATTGTTGTTTTTACTATCGTCCTCGCAATGTTTCCATATTTTCTCACCGCTTAAACCTTCCCTGGACTACGACAAACATTTCAAAACCAAAATCAGCTAAATCGGCCCAGCCGTTCTCGAGTTTTGACCAGACAAATGAACAGCAACTGATTTTTATATATATAGATTTGTTTACATTGACTACTCTTTCATTGACTTCGAAGGAGTAGTCAATGCCAAATCAGTACCAACGAAGACATGTCGCGTGTCTTTCCTGCGAGAAATGCTCGAATCGACATGACTTTTACGAGGGAAAAGTTAGAATCGAACGACACTAACGAATGCGAGATACGCGAGAATTGCCTTTCCTTGCAACCTAACGCAGGAAATATTGTTAGGCGATGAGAAGGTAAATAAGTTAATTAATTCGATTATCACACAAAGGAGATGGATTTTTGTTCCATACAAGCATGGCCCAGAAATGGACAGAAATAAAACAAAATGTTTTATGAAGCAATAATAGTGTTTCTATGTGTATATTTTTATTCGACGTAAAACTTGGTGAAGGGCCATAAAAGACCCTTTCCAAATCTGATGACTTGAAACCTGTCATAAAATTTAAATTCAAACCTGTCGATCACGGAGTAATCCGCTGTATTCCAAAAGATTGAATTTCACTCAAATCTACCGACTGTCCGACTGTATCACAAATGATTCATTTGCTATGGCCCAGTTTATAAAACGTTGTATCTCCGTTGGAAACCAGGCAAAATTAGAGTTGTCCGAGATGCGAGTTATTGTAGCCGAGTTAAACTGCAATGCAAAAATCCATAGTCCAAGGAAGGCGAAGTCACATATAAATGCAAAAAAGATAACCAGAAACACAGCCAATTATAGTTTTGAACAAATCACAGCAAAACATTCATGATGCTGTCACTCGCGGTACCACAGAAAAAAAATAGAAATCTTCAAGCACGGCTGACAAGGGTTATGTTTTCAGTGCATGTTTTTGTATGGTCAAAATTGTGCCTTACTAATTATAACCACCTTAACTGTAATTTTTGTCGAAAACTAGAGATAATGGCTTATTCGGAATCGCACGACGAGATCTACATGAATAATTTATAAAAAAATAGAATAGCAATAGAGACAAAAAGAGAAAGAGGTATAACTATGGAACGTAAAACAAAAATTCCTTACCAAACCAGTGCCACTCATGCCAGAAAACAGAAGAAACTATTAGCGTAATTTATTAGCGTCTTCTGTTTCAAATGATTAAATAATGTTATGCTGATAATTTCAATTCAATTACTTTTTCCATGAGTACCCATAACTCGACAAGTTTCCTGGAATATTTGGGACTCAAAATTCCTTCCTTGATCACTGTGAATCTCTAAAGGTACTCCCAAACGACAGAAGACTTCATAAACTAATTTATCTGCAACTGTCGAAGCTTCTTGATTTGGAATGGCGAAGACTTCCGGCCAGTTAGTGAAGTAATCCATCACAACCATGAAATACTTGTTACCACTTTCACTTTCTGGAAACGGCCCCGCAACGTCAAGGGCTATCCTCTCCCATGGTGCACCAACATTGTACAATTTTAATGCACCTCTACTACGAGTCTAAGGTCCCTTTACAGCTGCACAACTTGTTCATTTGCGACACCAGTGCTCGACATCGTCCCGACAGTGGACCCAGTAAAACCGTTCTCGTATCTTCAGTAGAGTCCGTTTTACTCCCAGATGACCTCCTAAACAACCATTATGGTACAGCTGTAGAACATCCGGTACTTGAGCTTTAGGGCAAAAAGGAACATTTGATAATTTGTTATTGCTAATCCCTTGTCCCCGATAGTATCTATATTATTCGTTTTCCCTACAAATTCTTATTCTGTCTAATATCCTTATTTTTTAATCGTTACACAACCTATGAACAAGATGAATAAGGGCGAAATCTTACTTAGCGAACAATATCCTATTAATATTCTATGCGATTTTATTGACACATACAATGGAGATCGTGACACCTTGTCCGCATTTTTAAATAATTGCCAAAATTCACTAAACCTAGCGTCTGAGAGTCAGAAAAAATTGCTCCTAAAATATATCTTATCCAAATCGCGAGGCAAAGCTCAAATAGCTTGCTCGAACAAAGTTTTTGATGACTTTGATTCATTACAGTCATTCCTTCGCCAAAATGTTGGTGAAAGGAAACATTATAGTCACTTATTCTTTGAGTTGCAGTCTTGTAGGCAACAACTAAATGAGTCAGTGTCACAATTCTCTTTGCGTTTGGAAACCTGTCTCACCGACATGCAGACGGAAATTCACAATTCTGAAACTACTAAGAAAGATCTGTCAGGTAGAATTGCAATGACGGAAGACCTAGCTCTCCATACTTTTATTTTTGGCTTACAACCTAACCTTAGTAGTATGGTGCGGTGTAGAAATCCTAAAACTCTGAACGAGCCTCCTGAAGGGGTTCGGCGGGTGTGATTGGGGCAACACCACACACGGCTTCGTTGGCACCGTAAGGTTTCAACCGAGGACCACGAAACTGTGGTTTTAAATTTAAAACACAACCGCGGCGTTAAAGAAACAGTAGTAGCCTTGAAAAAGGCAGTTGGTGGGATCTTATATTCGGTTGAAATTAATCAACCGAAAGATCGGGTGTAGTCGGGGCGACTATTGTAGCGCCGTTACGTAAATGCAACGATGGGGACGGGGGGCACTAAACCGATAGCGGAGCGCTTTGTGCACGACCGCTAGCGGCGAGTGTCGAACGTCCAATGGTATGATGTATCTCGTATAGTGCCGCAGATAGTTCTAGAACCTTCTATTGTAGAAACATCTAGAAGGTTCGAGTATATACCGGTCCCGACTGACCAGATGTTGATTGTTCTAGAAAGTTCTAGCATCGAAATTTCTAGAAGGATCTTAACTCTATCAGTTCTGCTACTCGATACTAGATGGCGCTAGTGGTAACTAATGTCACCATGTATCAGGCATTAATTGTGGCGCGCAACAATATATTAATGATAATGCTTTCGAGGGTTAAGATAAAATATATCAATATCGAGAGTTCTAGACAATTGTATTATAGAAATGTATTCCTGTGTAATTAAAAAACCAAAAGCCAAATAATTTATTATATTCACCCCAACGCCACTCTATTTATAATACGATTATTCATTTATACAATATGTACAGACGCCTGCACATCAAGCTACTACAATCTGTCAAAAAGTGATGAAGTGCACGTGTATGCAGTGAACATTTGGAGCAAAATCTGTGGCATTTACTGCCATTGCAAGACAATGCATCTACGGAATTTACAGCTGCACAGATAAGTAGTATTGTTTCAATACTACAAAGACATATTACTCAAGATATTATTGATTTTGAACAATACGAAAATATGACACCAGACGAGTTTTATACCTGGATAGGTTTAAGTCATAACCAGTTTGCGGAATTACTGGAGGACTTACCAAGGTTGAGATCAGTAAACAAAAGAAAATCAATATTGGCGGCAGTATTAGTTAAGTTAAGAACAGGAGACTCAAATGCAAGGCTTGCTAATATATTCAAATGTGGCGAAACGACATTCCACAGATGGTTACAAATAGGACGGAATGCTTTTTTGGAAGATTTCGTGCACTTAAATCTTGGGTTTGATCACATGACTCGTGAAGACGTAGTACAACGGAACCTGACACTGCCCAACAATCTGTTCGGGAACCCCTCGAGTCCAGAAGCAGAAAGAAAAGCAATAACTATTGTTGATGGTACATATGTGTACTTGCAAAAAAGTTGCAATTATTTTTTTCAACGTGAGTCTTATAGCTATCACAAGTACAGAAATCTCCTCAAACCGTTCCTCTTGGTTTCTTGTGATGGACATATTATCGACGTAATTGGACCATATGCTGCTGTTACATCTGACGCGGATATCATGAATGGCTTAGTAAATAATACGGACAGTGCATTCCACTGGTTTTATAGGAGTGGCGATGTTTTTATTTTAGACCGTGGATTTCGCGACTCAGTAGAAAATCTCGAGTCTTGCGGTTATGTAACACATATGCCAGAAACTAAGTATCCAAATGAGACCCAATTAACGACGGATCAGGCAAATAAATCAAGATTAATTACGATCTGCCGTTGGGTAGTAGAAGTGATCAACGGCAGATTCAAGAGAGATTTTCGACTACTACGGAACGTGTACAACAATAGAGCGCTGAGAAGCATGTTCGATTATTTTAAGATTGCAGCAGCAATATTAAATCGTTTTCATGTTTTAATTGAGGACAATCCACATATTACAAGCATGTTGGAGATTATCCATGAAAGGATAAATATGCCAAACAGATTGGCGGTACTCGTAGGACGGCACAACTACAATCGCAGACGTGCTCAATTCAGGGCGATGACAGCGGATATGGAAGAGTTCTCTGAATTCCCAAGGATGACCGAGCACGAGCTGTTTTTATTCGCGCTCGGGGTTTACCAATTAAAACAAGCGAAGAGCTATTATGGCGAACATATCCTCGAAAACGGATCTTTTACAATTGAGCTTAGCAATGATTTGCCAGGCGAGCACCTGACGGAGTTGCAGGAGCAGGGAAATGATTTGTGGATGATTCGTGGGCGATTGCAATCCCGGCATGTAAGAGCAAGACAATATTATACGTATATTGTAGTGGACAAAACGTTATCGGGAAGACAAGCCATCGCTCACTACTACTGTACGTGCGTCATAGGAAAAAGAACTATTGGGTGCTGTTCTCATATAATGTGTATTATATGGTATATGAGCTATGCTCGACATTTACAAAATATAGCTCCACCAGCTTTGGGATTAGAGAATATCATTGTTATGCCAGATGATTTTGATATAATTGTTTAATAATAATATCGATTATGTTATATTAAAATATGTTTATTGAAATAATTCAAAGCTATTATTGTAATACATTAGGTACATTAAACATATAAAAATCTAATCTTATTTTATTACAACCCCCCAAACAAACTACGGACTAAGGTCCATAACAAAATGAAATGTTCTGTTATGGACCCTAGTCCGTAGTTTGTTAGTGTGGTAATTCATTTAAGCGAAAATATTATGGTACCTCATTGTTTTCGTTAATTCATTTGATTGAAAAGTGTATGAAAAATCTGGTTTTTTTAACATGAATACTACCAAGTATATTGGTGCTACAGCTTTGTTGTCATATAAAAAAATGCTAAGGCAAACGAGTTCTTTCAGAATAAAGCACTTTTTTTTATTGGCCGGCACTTTGACATTTGGACCAAAATGGATGATGTCCTTTAATAGATTTTCAATTTTATCGCTGAAGCATTAGGTTCAAAGTTGATTGGGAAAATTTGACAGTTTCGGGTAGCTAGATGTGCTGGCGTCTGAACATCAATCAACACATCAACGAAGAAGAACGTTTCCCATTGCGAAACTTTAATGTACATAGAATACATGGCATAGTTCAACACGTTACGGGTAGTATACAACCACTATTAGATTTCATTTCAGTGCGGTGCCCGAAATCGTTGTCTGTTTCGCTGTCCGGAGGATTTCTGTGTTCTCCTTCGAGTAGGAAAGGGATAAATATATTTTTATTATTTCTTTCTTTTTCTTTTTTAAAAAAAAAACGTTGCCCCACACTATGAATTACTCCTGTATCGTGGATGCGTTGACAAACATTTAAACTCACATACACAAACAGCCAGACCCGGAACAACGACCTGTAGGCAATACAAATATTTGTTCTGTGCGGGAATCGAACACGCAGCGCAGCAGTTGATCGCTCAGCCATTGCGCCAACCGTGTCGTCATTCGATGATAAACGGGAAAAATACACCCCGTATGCACCACCCAGTACCGCACTAAGTTGTGTATGCATCAGTTATCACTGTTTCATAGTGACATGCGTGTACGCGTTTTAGTTTTACCCGCGCAATAAAAAATAAATATGAGTAATCGAAAAAGCCAAAGAAAAGATAAGATATAGAAAAAGCAAAACATACTTTTCATTATGTTTTTTGATCTACTCGTAGATACTTATATTTTTGTTTTTGTTAGATTCAACAGTTTTTTTTTTGTTTGGTTTATTTAACCCTAGATAACTAATCATTCGTCGACACGACGACGCACTTAAGCTCGAATGTGTCGTTTGCAAACTTCCCCGCGCCCCCCTCGTTCCTCTATTTGTTTACCTTAATAATATCCAAAAACAGTGCAGCGCGTGACCCGATTGCGTGCACACGCCTATTAGGAAGCTTACAGGCATCGCGTCGCCCGCTCGACGAAGGTTTAGTTACTATTACTACGTAACTTTTTTGTAAATAATAATAAACTTTTATTTGCAGACCTTGCAGTCCATAATGTTAGTATTTACATAAAATTACTTAATTAACTATTGTTAGTAACACATAAAAAGAAAATATAACATAAAGAAAAAAGAAAACATTATCTATACTATACCTATCGCCGACCTGTGTGTGCAGTCTCACCCACCGGCCAAGCATCGGGCAGTCCCACCGGTCACTCTATGCCCTCAACATACTATGGGAGCTGGCGCATGTTCTGTGATGGAGAGAAGCGCATCGCTTTCGAATGATGGCATAAAAATCATCCACCTTCGCATCTGCAAACATACCCGAAGCGCTACAAAACCACGGCAGCCCCACAAGCACTCTGAAGGCACTGTTATATTGTACACGCAGAGCGCTGTATGCCTTCTGCGTATACTTGACCCAGAGGCTGCAGGTGTAGAAAGTCTGACAAAAGGCTCGAAATAGCGTCAATTTAACCTCAAAAGTACCTACACCGTGCAAACCTGCGGTCCCGCATATTACTTCGAACAGACAGCGCCCTGCGCTCCCTCGCTATGTCTAGGTCATCACATAGGTCCTCGGTGACCCAATGCCCAGGTATTTAAATTTTTAGACTCGCTTCAAGGGCATACATGCTAATGAGATGCACGGAACATTCAAGGCTCTTCTGGCGCCAACTTTAAAAACAAGAAACTCACTCTTAGCGACATTATACCTAAGCCCTTGAGCCACCGCGTAGTGCTCACAGACCTTCAACAAACGTCTTAAAGCACTGATCGATGAGCTCAGCAAGACCATATCGTCCGCATAGCTGATGTTGTTCAAAGCAACACCATCAACATGACAGCCAATGCCAGTATTGCTGAGCTCAACAATCAGCTGGTTTATATACAAATTGAAGGAGGGCGGGGATGTGATTCCCCCCCTGCCTTACCCCACATTCCAATTTATATTCTTCGGACAGAGTCCCTGCCCACCTAACATTGTTTATTTGGTTTTCATACCAAAATTTAAGCAAAGAGATAACCTCAGTGTCTACTTCCCTCTCATTTCTAAGCTTCGCCCACAGAAGGTCATAAGACACGAGGTCGAAAGCCTTGGGCAAGTCTAAGAAGCACGCATTAACAGGTGTTTTCCTATCCGTATAGTACCGGACTGTCCGCTTAAGACACATGATGGCACTTTCTGTCGATAGCCCAGGCCTGAAACCAAATTGTGCTTCGTACAGACTAATCCTAGGGGCCATATATGTATCCTGCAGACTGTCCAGCACCTTAGCTGTGACCGTTGCAAGGGGTATGGGTCTATAGTTGTTGGGATCTGCAGCATCACCGGTTTTATTTTTTACTATAGGTACGACTATGGTTCTCATAAGTGGACTAGGTAGATAAGAATGACTTATGCACAGTCTAAAAAACATCGCCAATACTCTCGACAAGTGTAAACCTGCATACCTAAAGTGCTCAACACTGAGGTGATCATGTCCTGGGGACTTACCTCTAACCATATTTTTAATCACTTTCGCGACATTTTTAGCAGAGAAATTCCTCCCAGCATCATGCTCACATCAGCGTCAGTCACCGTCTGCCAAGGGCTTCACTTTAAATTGGTCTACAAACATATTTGCAATTTGTGTGGGGCTGTGTTTACCACCAACACTCACGGGGAGGTTCGACCTAGGGTTCAGCTTGTTCGATTTTTTACAGAAATTTCCAAAGTCCTTATATTTATGATTTTCAGCTATTAAATCAAGTTTTATTTGTTTTTCATTATTACGACACCATTTTAATTTACTTTTGAAAACTCTTCGTGTATTACGCATTCAATTATATTCAGTACCTGTATTTGGTTTACCACATAGCTGCCAACCTTGAAAAGCCAGTCGAGCCTCTTCGTAAGCTATTTTAACATGCTTACTCCACCCAGGTATAGGTTTATACGTTCGGGGTTTATTCGCCGCCGCACTACACTCAGCAGACTGTTGGAGAACACCTATTATGTTGTTGTACAAATCATCCAGAACAATATTGTGATTTGCATTCTTACAATGAGTGTCTGCACACTGACTAAACTCATGCGGAAAATCTATTTCTCGCAAACCCGCATTACACAATTCCTTATATATATTTATCTGACTTGAGTCACGGTGCCCCCAAACAATGTCATTACAGTTAGGTTTAGGTAATACTATATTAGGTGTAATTAAATTTAAATTACATTCTACCTCTATAGACATATGATCTGACCAATATACACATATATCGTACAGTAACTTAACATTAACGAGTGTCTGTCGCGCAGCCTCAGTAGTAATGCAGTGGTCAAGCCGGCGGCTTTACCCGTGTGCATCACTCACGAAAGTGTATGAGTCACTAGGCAGGCACTCAATATCTGCACACGACCATTGTTGCTCACAGAGTACATTTTTATAATAGGGATTGTTGCTCCTCACAGATCTTAAGTAATTCTCTATGGAATAGCTCGCCAGCATGTGCGTTATAGTCACCTAACATAAATACTGTTTCTATATTAGTACTGTCAATTATAGCTGCAATTTCACTTAAACAGTCAGTAAACTCGGTAAGATTGTCACAGGAGTTTGTAGGCATATACACCGAAAAAACTAGCACCTCCCTGTCGCACAATATCACTTTTACTGCCGCGATACGAACACTATTGCACTGTATAACACTAACCATCGAGAACAGACTCTTCCGCCACAGAAGTGCTACACCTCCATATGGTCGACCGCGAAGTACACCTGCTGCCGTATCCACTGCAGAGTTTCCGGTGAATGCAATGTCATTGTGTATGTTTCCCAAAAAAGCTAGATCATAAAGCAACAGCCACGTCTCCTGCAGTGCTATAATGTCAGCAGTGGCGCACAATCGTCTATATATACACTCGACTGACGTCTCGATACAATCGACGGACGTCTTAACACATTTACAATTAAAACTTATTAACTTAACCGGCTTATCCATTCACAGTTTTTTTAAATACAATAAATTGCCGGAAAGACATACCTTCCGGCCACCATACATTTTCATTCATAAAAAATGGTAGTTTCATTCTAGGTATTAAAAATTTATAGGCCTACCCTTTGTGTTTCTTCATGTTATTTTTCTCAGGCGATATCATTACTTGTGTCTTACTGAATTCATAATCCGCTATGTCCTTAGTAGTGGCTGTTTTATTTACATTGTAAATATAAAAAGGGATTTTTATGTCTGCACCCTTAAACTTATTGTCGGGAATAATTGCACCCTTCCCCTGATTACCAATAAATCGATTTGCGGATTTATTCTTCTTCCGGTATTCCACCTTTTTCCACTGCCCATCCTTCACAATATTTGCCCAAGACTTATCCGCCTCACATGAATCCAAATATACATCCCTATTTTGCAAATTAGCATTTGTGTCATGAATCGCCCAGTGCTGCAAAATAACGCAGGCCTCACTTACTTCATTACGGATTGTCGGAACCGCAGTTGCTATCGTGGCCTCCATGCGCTGCGCACACGCCACTTTAAGTGCGAGTGAGAGGGGCGTGCCTGAGGTGACAGTACAAATGAAAGCGAGCGGTGACGAATGTGACGTCACACGTTGCAATAATAACGTTGTAAAGGTATGTACTTTTGTTTTTCTTTACTTTTTTTTTATTTCAGGGTAATAATGCAATATTTATTTTTATTTTCGGATTATTGGAATGTAATTCTAATGAAATATATTGACTAAATAGATATTTTTGCTGCAATTAATGTTTTTTTACTTCGTTGTTTTTGTAATTTCCACTTTTTTCACGTCTAATTCTACTCTTACTTTTAGATGGATTTAAGAAGGCAACAGGAGCAAATAAGCCAATAGATCAATGCAGAAGAGGGCGGCGAATGTGAAGACGAATCTAAACATTCAGCATCGGAAATACAGGATTATTAGCCAAGACAAATAAAGTTGATTATGTTTTGTCAACTATTCATGATCAACCTAACATCAATGAAAGTACAGGAAAACCTGAAATAATACATTTTTATAATAGTACGAAAGTGTAGTAGACACGGTAGACCAAATGTGTTCCAACATGAGTACTAACAGAAAAACTAAAAGGTGGCCGCTATGTATATTTTATTACATGCTAAATCTATCAGCTATCAATAGTTTTGCTATCTATGTCTCTAATAATGTTAGAAACAAAAATAAACCTGTATCTCGGCGAGATTTCGTCATGAAGATGGGAGACCAACTCATGGAGCCTTGGCTACGACAACGATTACAGACAGTGACTTTGAAGCGGGAAACTACTACGCTTTGGAATGGGCAACTAGCTTCATCTTTTTGACTGACCGACCTTGACAATTCAAAAATGCCTGTAATTGGTTTATTTGAAATAAATAGTTTGAGTTTGAGAGTTTGAGTTTATGGCAGGATACTGCTCGCGCAAGTTTGCGTAATATAGATTTTATTATCATAATATTTCCGAACACATCTCACATTATTTAATGCAGAATTCCTATTTCACCGCAGTTTTTGAGCTAGCTATATCTCCTTTCTTCCTATCCCTCTCCCATGCAACTAAGAGAGAAGAAGTGATCACCGCACGCGCAAATCAGCGGCACATCTGCCGCAACGACCACCAATCACTGCCCAGCGCTGTGATTTGGAGAAAAGGATCGCCATTATATTATTGTGTTCAACTTCTTGTTACAATCGCTCCGCTCCGCTATCAAACTACAAAACCGCTTAAATACCGCGCCGCCATGCAAAATAATACAGGCCGCTAATATACATACGCGTGTTACATAAAAATATCTAGTGAAAGTGCACCAACGTGAACGCAAAAGAACAGTCAGCGAACACGTGCTACCTTCTTCTCAGGCAGTCCTTGTGTCAACGTGTTTCATCCAGAAACTCCCAAGTAAGTCCTACAATACATTTTCCTACCCTGGTCAACACATCCTATTGTTAGCAAAAACTGCGTCGCGTCATGAACTCACCCCGCATAAATTACAATACGCTAAGTTATATTCGCCGCAATTAATGGTCCTTCGAAGTCGCATGTCAAAATTATTCCAACATAAGATTCTGACCAGATACACTTTCCCCTCCTACTTACTATCTACCACCAAAGGAGCATCTCCCTGCAGGGTGTAACCTTCTGTGGTCCACTTGGAAGTCCCTGAACCGTCTCCGAGCACAAGTGGGAAGATGTAAGTCCAACCTAGTAAAGTGGGGCTACTTTGACGGAACGGCAGTGGGGTGTGATTGTGGAGCTATGTCGCAATCCATGCTCCAGCTCCTATCCTGCCCTCTGTGTACCAAAACATGCAGTCAAAGTGACCTCTGCGCTGCCACTGATGACGGCGTGGCAGTGCCAAAGTTTTGGGCCAACAAGATTTGAAATTCAGTCGTGCCAGCGATACGAAAAAGAAGTGGTGATTCACTTCGCCCTCATACATAAGTCATCAGTGCCAGACAGCTCTACAGATTCTGATCTGTCTGATCGAAACCGAAATCGTAACCGAAACCGAAACTTATGAAGTTAAGAAAATGTTAGTTAGTTAAATGGCAGTATTTATTATTCCCCTAGCCTCGGATACTTAGCGAAAATGCTTTATCTCTCGGTCAAACAATTTAGTATCGTTAGAAAACGCGATTTTTATATTATTCTATCTTCAACATTCAACGATTGTTATAAGTGTGTCAATTTTTGTTAGTGCTTCGATCATTTCACAATAATAAAAGGTGGATGGTAGTTTGACTTCCTGCGGTACTTTTGCGTTTGGAGATGGTCGAGCGAGAAATTGCTCTGTGTTTTGTGCTGTTTTGGCTATTGTTTCATTTCCATTTCTGAACACTCATTATTACGCTACGGCTACATTGTCGCGCCCTTTGCGCGACAATGTAGCCGTATATGTTTTCGTGTCGCGTTATTGCGATAAAACTTCGCGTACGTTCGACGACGAACTATGGTCATATTACATTGTCGCGATCACGCGAATCTTCGTTTTTATCGTAAGCAATTGAACACATTGCGAATCATTCTGGCGAACTCGAATGCCAAAAAGTTTCGCAGTTAAAACGTTCCGATAATTCAGGCGGACAACACGCGAGGAAAAAATGGAAGACGCGGTTGTGCTTTATTATATGTCGGCAAATAATTATTTATTGCATCTTTATTATTTTAATAAAATAAATAACAGGGTAAAGAAGAGAAATAAAAAAAATAAATGCGATGTTGGATGTTAACTATACACAAAAAACGGACACTAAGTACCTTTCAAAATTGTTTAATTTTGCCGATAGAACGGCTAACCAAGCTACACAACAAGCGCTTCTTTAATTATAATATACCTGCTGTCTCTTTTTATTTCAGACATTTCGTGGATAAAATGTTTATGGAATTGACAACTGAACCTCATTTTTTTTTAAATTTTGTCCGTATGTCTAAGTCTGATTTTGAAATACTGCTTCAGAAGCTAGCACCTTACATTACAAAACAAAATACATCATTCAGGAAGGCAAGTCCAGCAAAATTGAGATTGGCACTAACACTACGTTATTTGGCTACAGGAGACAATTTTAGAAGCCTCCATTATTTATTCAAAACTTCTCACCAATTAATTTCTGAAATTGTGCATGAAGTATGCGCAACCATCTTGATCGTTTTGAAGGACGAGGTGAAGGTAAAAAAAAAATTGTTAATATTAAATCAGTTTTATTATGGAATATTTTAAGTACAGACGCCAGCTCATCAAACTACTACAATCTGTCAAATTTCTTTAATAGATTTTCAACTGTATTGATAAAGGATTAAGGTTCAAGGTTGATTGGGAAAATTTGACAGTTACGGATAGCTTGTCTGTACAAAACAAGTAAATCGTAAATTTAAAAAGGAAGACGTCATCCATTCAAATCATTCTCATTTGCAAGTACTACGCATATATCACCAGTTTCCGAAACAAAAATCTGTGATTGATATGTTTGAGGATGTGGTGATTCGGATATGGATGGATTTGGCTGGTAAGTGAGAAGTTGCGGTGATTGACGCGCGGATGGACCTGGAGATGATTGGTATGTTTGATGATGTGGTGATTGGGATATGGATGGATTTGGGGGCGGTTGGTAAGTGAGAAGTTGTGGCGATTGACGCGCGGATGGACCTGGAGGTGATTGGGAAATGGATGGATTTGGCGGCGACTGGTAAGTGAGAAGTTGTGGTGACTGATGCGCGGATGGACCTGGAGGTGATTGGTATGTTTGATGATGTGGTGATTGGGATATAGATGGATTTGGGGGCAGCTGGTAAGTGAGAAGTTGTGGTGATTGACGCGCGGATGGACCTGGAGGTGATTGGTATGTTTGATGATGTGGTGATTGGGATATGGATGGATGTGGGGGCGGTTGGTAAGTGAGAAGTTGTGGCGATTGACGCGTGGATGGACCTGGAGGTGATTGGGATATGGATGTATTTGGCGGCGACTGGTAAGTGAGAAGTTGTGGTGACTGATGTGCGGATGGACTTGGAGGTGATTGGTATGTTTGATGATGTGGTGATTGGGATATAGATGGATTTGGGGGCAGCTGGTAAGTGAGAAGTTGTGGTGATTGACGCGCGGATGGACCTGGAGATGATTGGTATGTTTGATGATGTGGTGATTGGGATATGGATGGATTTGGGGGCGGTTGGTAAGTGAGAAGTTGTGGCGATTGACGCGCGGATGGACCTGGAGGTGATTGGGATATGGATGGATTTGGCGGCGACTGGTAAGTGGGAAGTTGTGGTGACTGATGCGCGGATGGACCTGGAGGTGATTGGTATGTTTGATGATGTGGTGATTGGGATATGGATGGGTTTGGAGACGGCTGGACGGCTTGACGTGAAGATATTGTATGGTTCAACGATTGAGGTTCAATGATTGAGGAACAGTTTAATGATTGAGGTACCGATTGTAGCTCAATTCGATCACTCATACATGCTTGGATAATTAAATTATGAATATTATCCATGACAACTTCTCGCGTCTTGTGATTGGTTAGTTTTCTTATTTTACATGCTATTAATTTTCCGAATATCTCATATTCATCATTCGAGCTACTTTTAATGTGCTGGAAAGCTTCTTGCATTTGCTGCTTAGCAATTATAATTTCTGCGGCTAGATCGTCTCTTCTTCGTTTTTGTCCGACACTTGAATTAGCAATCCCTTTATCTAATATTTCATCCTCAGTATCAATTCTCTTCTGTGTCACATTTCCTGCATCGATCTGAAAAAAAAAAACTTTCAGTTGCCTGCTAATGAACAAGAGTGGTTGGAAAAAGAAGCTGATTTCCATGATTATTTTCCGCATTGCTTAGCTGGTATGGATGGAAAACATATTGTAACTTTACCATCAATACACAGTGGCAGTCAATACTTCAGTTACAAGCATACATTCAGTATTGTCTTCTTGGCTTTAGTGGACATAAATTACCGCTTTTTGTTTACTGATGTCGATTGCCAAGGAAGAATTAGAGACGGAGATGTCTTCCGAAATAGTTCATTATTTCAGAAACTTGAAAATAATGCTCTTAATTTACCAACTCATTCAACACTTGCTGGTTGTGGTGGCTATGCCATGACTTATGTATTTGTGGCAGATAATGCTTTTCTACTGCACACGAATGTCATGAAACCGTACCCTTCCAACAAGAAGGAAGTGTTAAGAAAAATTTTAACAGACAACTGTCAAGAGCCCGGATTATAGTTGAGAACGTTTATGGTGTCATGTCAGCTGTATTTCAAGTACTACGGAAGCCAATCTCCCTTCAACCATGTCGTGCCTCGAATGTTGTGATGGCGTGCGTATTGCTGCATAACTTCTTGACAAAAAGTAAAACGTCAAACAATTTATACATGTCACCGGAGGCCTACTACGAACTATTATTGCGATTCAATTGACGACCTAAAATAAACTGCTTTGCTATTTCATACCACGACGTCATTAAAGCGATTCAGTTTTAGGTTGACGCTAAATCAAGTCGGCAATTGGATCGCAAACTGTTTTCGTTCGTTCATTTTTCGTACCAGGTATTGTAGACTCGATTGTAAATAGAAAAGTGGTTCTGGGTACGTGGAGACATAAAGAACAAGCAGATGGTGCTTTGCGGTCACAAGTGCTCTTATGCCCATGCATGTAAGGGACAAATTTGCTGATCATTTGGCAACCCATTTATAAAAAGTAAATCATAATCACCATCATTCTCTTGCCCTTATCCCAATGTATTTGGGGACCGCGCAACGTGCCTTTTTCTTCTGTGTGTATCTTTTTGTACTTAATAAGTAAATCTACCTAAATAAATAAATATATAAATAAGGAAATGACTGTTTTATTTAATAGACTAGCGACCCGCCCCGATTTGACCCGGGTACAATTTATTTTTGATATACATAGGTCCATCGTCTTCACTTATAATTATACACTCTAGAATACTAATTTTATTTTATCATCACTTATTAACCAAGTAATACAAAATCGATATAATGGAAAAAGTAGAGACCAGAAATCTTCTAATTTCATTAGAGCATTTGAAGGGTTTTAGCAGTATTTTACTTATTACGAACTACGGGGTTTGGTCTTATTATGTCTTCCGTCTACATTGATGTCAGCTATCGCTTTATATAGGTATCATGCGTGGCAGTCATTTTGAAGAAAAAAAATGGCGGACAGGTAGGTATGCCACGGACCTTCAAACCCCTTTGAATCATTTGTAGGTTTTTTCCATTATAACAATTAAAGTTAGCTGTTAGTCAATGACATCCGAAGAAGCTCACTGCTCTCAGCTACTTTATCGGTTATGTCGTCGCTATCTAAATATTCATCAATAGATCTTGTTGTACCGTGATTATCATGAATTTAAATTAGGTATTAGGGGATAATATACTCCTCATGCAATTTTTTATAATGTTTAGGGTAGAAAATAATATTTCACTTCAACTTGACTCAATGATAACGTTGGCAGAAATTGATTAGAACGCTAATACATTTAAATTGTAGGCATTGGTCAACAGATTGTATCTATTCAACGTTTTGAAGCAGCGAATGGGGCAATTTTTGCATGTACGGCGCATTATACATGGTACAACCTTTCTTCTTCTTGGTTTTCTATTTCTAAAAGTATTTCATCGTTACCTTCACTGCCGTTATCTTTCAAGAATATTTTATAATCTTCTAATTCTTCCAATTTTTTTAATTGAGTCCATAAATGTGTCTCGTTTAGCAGGTGTTGGAGCTTATTACTAGACTCTGTCCCCTTCAACACTTTCGAGGTAGTCTACATCATCAGCGTACGAGTATGTTGCTACGGTCACGTCTTTAGATACCTGTAAGTCAGAGACTGTAGTACAGAGCTAAGTACGGAACCCTGTGTATCGCCGGCATTAATTTTTCGTAGCGTAGATCTGGCATCTCTCTGTTTCACTTGAATAAGCCTGTCTTCGAGGTAGAGAATGTAGAAGTTTTTCTTTCACTTTGCACAGTAGGCCTTTGTGCCAGAGTCTGTCGAATGCTTGCTGAACGTCTAGAAATGCCGCCGAGCAGTACAATTTAATTTCGAAGCAGCGTCTAATCTCGTGATGTACCCAGTGCAGTTGCTCAATTGTGGAGTGCTGGCTCCGAAACCCAAACTGGTGCTTGGAAACAATGTCGCAGTGGGCCATGACTTCTTTCAGGCGGACTAAAAAGATGTTTTCCCATAATTTCGAGAGAACTGGTGTTATGCTTATTGGACGGTATAATGAATCTTCATGGAGAAGCTTTCCAGGTTTGTGAATCATAAGGACTTCCGATACTTTCCAGATTTTAAGAAAATATGACGTGCTTAGGGTTTCATTGAAGAGTGAGACAAGGAATTTTATACATTCTCTAAGGAGTTTTTTTAGAATTGTGGGAGTGATTAAATCAAATCTGGGGACCTTGTTGGAATTCAGTCGCCTAATTTTGCTCGCGATTTCCTTTGGGGATGTGGGTTTGAGTGTCAGGCACAACTAGAGAACCTGACTGAGAATGTCATCAACGTCAGATTCATCGCCACCATTATTCGGCTTGAATTAAATACTTCATTCATGAGAGTCCGTTCGTGCTCATGAATTTGCGTATTTGAGGGGACGGAGATCTTCCTGCGGCTTTCCGATGGTGTTAGTAGCTTTCCAAACGTTGACGTTTCACCCTTTCTCTAAGGTGACAAACTTTCTAGAGTATTCGGAACAAAGACTTCCGATTCTTGTAGTAGCGTCTTCAGTTGTTTAGTAGCTTGGTTGAAGGCTGTTTTGTTTGTAGGATGCTGAGATTGATGCCAGACTCTTCGTGGTTGCCGTTTATCTACAAGGTTTGCTTTAATATTTGCTGATTAGGGTGAGATCGTTGGAAGGCAAGTTGCGCAGGGTGAGTTTCTCCATGCAGGTACCTGAATCAGGTTTGTGAGGTACTCGCAAGCATTGTTGATATCTTTATTCTTAATAGAATTTTCAACCAAGCTGAGCCATCGGACTCCTTATCTAATGATAAGGAGTCCGATGGCTCAGCATATATGACTGAAGTGCTGAAGGTAAGGATTACTGGCGTATCATCAGATGATCCATCAAGGCTCGATTCTACAGAGGAGTAAAGATGAGTAATCACTTTGGCTACAAAGCCAAAGGCCAGCTCGTCGGTTCTTCATAGGATATTGATGTAAGGTGGTAAGCGTCTAGACAGCTAAGTGTTCCTCCAGTACGGTGTGCTTAAAGTTTGATCTGATTACTATTGCAGTACCGGCATGAGCTTTGCCATCGCCACGATGGGGCGTGAATCGATCACTTCGATTGATCGTGCCTATAAACTACATATCTATCGTCAAATAACTCCAAATCGTAGACACCGCTATTCAACTAAGTCTCTGTAAGCACTATAATGTCATAATTATATATAGGTACCTATAATAATATATGAAATATGTTTTGGAATCAAATAATAGTTTTGGCTTTTAAGCCTCTTACATTTTGATAGTAGGTACACTAGAAGTGGACAATTGAATGTGACTAGATAATAACAATAGAAACTTGCAACTTGTGACATTAGTTAATAGAATTATGCTAAGGATTTTATCTTATCTAGTTTATTGATAACAATTCAATGATTGTTAAAAATTTCTCCGCGAACTTTATTGCTTCTATCACGTCGATTATTTCACTAAGGTTTAGCAAGTAGGTATAGTGTAGTAGTTTTATAATTAAGCGATATGCCTTCTTTTCTTTTTGCGTGAACGAGTGACCTATCAAGCCTTTACCCCTTATGGCCGATATCACATCCTTGTAAGTTTTTAGGCAATCCACAAAAACTCGGAGCAAGTTTCTGTTTCTTAAAAAGTTTAGAATCACATACTTACCGATTCTATAAGTTTTGAGAATTCATTCAATCAATCAACTCATATCGCAGTTCGCTGGTGGAGATAGTCCTCTCCCAGCCTGCGCCACAACACACTGTCCTCCGCCTTCCGCATCCAGTCCGTCTCAGTAACCTTCTTAAGGTCGTCCGTCCGTCTAGCTGGGGGGTGTCCTACACTACGCTTGCCGATACGCTGTCTCCACTCCAGGACTCGTCTGCTCCACCGGCCATCGGTCCTTCGACAAACATGGCCAGCCCACTGCCACTTCAGCTTGCTGACTCTGCAAGCTATGTCGGTAACTTCGGTTCTTTTCCTGATAATTTCATTCCTGATTTTATCCTTCAAAGAGACTCTGAGTATAGCTCGCTCCATAGCGCGCTGAGCGACCTTGATTTTGTGGACTAGCCCGACCGTCAGTTTCGGCGCTATACGCCACGAGAATTCATTGACATCCTCTATTCCATATAGAACAATAGGGGAAAGTTTATTTATTTTCAGGTGATGTTATTTTGATTTTCAGATTGGACTAAAGGTATACCTGTTTGATACTGCCACGGGAGTGCTGTTTGGTGGAGAATCGCTAGTTCTGTTCCGCATGTTTGTACCTGGCCGGCTGGCACCTGCTGCCAGGGTGGTGGTGCTTGCTGGTTGGACGAGTTATCAGTTAGATCCATTATGTTTCTTGATTTTAATTCTGGTTGGTTGACTTCAGATTTAAACATATAGCTTATGGAAGTTGAGCGTGGTCTATTAAATATTCCAGGATGAAATACTTGTTGGGTGAGGGTTTTTGATTTGTTTTGGTTGTTTTATTTTGATTGGCTTCATTCCTATTAGTTCCCACGAGTAGGGTCGAAATATACGCTTGCTTACAGGATGACACCCATCCCTATAAGAAGGAGCAATTCAACGATGTTAGCCTGTCATATTCGAGGCAAAATAAAATTTTGTTGAAATTATGTTTTCGGAGACTTGTAAATATCATGAACAAGATAAACCCAATCAGTAAATCATTCATTTACTGTAACATTGTTTCATTTCAGTTTTAGGTTAAGGAATGTATACAAAATATTTTAAAAGAGTAGTTCTTGAGTGGAGTTTCTTGCTCATTCTTCTCCATACGAAACTACCTTTTGGATGTGGCGCCTAGAATCAATTCTATTTTCTTTTATATGTTGATGTTCAGAAGTGCTTTTTGAAGCACCTACTAGAAATAAATGACATACATATCTATGTATGTCATTTATTTCTAGTAAAAACTGGTAGCTAATTCGTATTCTATTTCCAACATATCTATGTTGGAAATAGAATACGAATTAGCTACCAGTTTTTATAGAATCCCTACCGTGTGCTCGAAAATAACACATCAGAAGTATTATTGATTTTTACTAATGATAATTATATATAATATACACTTACCCTTGTAGATACAGTTTGCTGACAATCGTATATAGGAGCTAGGAATCTATTCATTGCTGAAAAGGCAAACCAATTTGTCTGGTAAATATCTTCGTTGCCGGCTCCACACAGCTCCGGCTTCACTGACTTTTTATATTTGTTTCGATGTGTTCTATAGTAAGCCATAAGCGACTTCATTTTTGATTTTAATTCTTCCACCGTAACAGACCAATTTAATTTATTTTTTATCTTCTTCCATGCTTCGTAATTTAGATATTTTTTTTTGTGATTCGGCTCTTGCGGGTTCCATAACACTGGTTCTGCTTCATAATTGACTATAAATTCCAAAACTTTTTCATTACTCCAGTCCATGATTAGGTAGGTACGCAAGTTACGCGCATTGACGGTAAGTTGCAGCGGACACTAGCCCGTATTACCTATTTACCTTTGCAAGACACAAATACGTGCACACCGCTCGACTCATCGCTGTAAACAGAGAGCGCGGGAAGTGTAGTCAACAGCACGAACTTTGTTGCGATAAAGAACTTTGATGTGCAGCAATTTAACAATAGCCGCGCGAAAGGTATTCGAGTTCGCGTGAATGACGATGTGACGAATTGTTTGCCCAGACGTGTCACTACAACGCGAATCTTAGCTTATCGCGATAATGTAGTCGTAGCATTGTTGCGATGAAGCGAACTACACTTTGTGTGAGTTCACGTAAATGATTCGCGATGTGACAAATTGCTTGTTCAGAGGTGTCGCGACATCGCGAAGATTCGCTTAATCGCGACAGTGTGGCCGTGCACTTGTTTTGTTACTTAGATTTTTTTTTAAGTTTTGAGAATTTTATGATTAAGAATAAGATTGTTGTTGCTTTTTTGAGTTGATTTTGTGCATTTTTTAGATTTTAAGGCTGTTAAAACTATAGACTGTTGAAAGTTAACCAATGACTGATTATTAGACAATTTAGATTAAAAGTATTGATTAAACAAATATTTTTTTATTTCTTACCTTAAATATTGAAACACTTCACTGTATCCCATTAAAAAAGCATGGTAATTCCATGTGTTGATTCACTCTACTTACCCCCACATGAAGATCCAGTGTATCCCAGGTGGGGAGTACAGGCGATCATTACCAACATTTACTAATTAAAAAAAAAAAAACGTTTTCTGGCAGAAAACTATTGATATTATTGCGAATTGTATTCTTTTTGAGTGAATTAAATTATCTTAAACCGTAAAGTTGATATTCGTTCTATTAAAGCCGTATTTTTATTTACTTATTTGAACCGCTTTTAAATCAAAAGTAATTTATTCAAATTAGGCTGAGAATCAGCCGATCGATTCTGTAAAAATCTCACCGTGAAAAGTTAGGTGAAGTGAGCTTAGAGTGAGCTGTCAATAGTGTCAATCCCTAGCATTTAGTTGGAATGACAGCTCACTCCACGCTCCCTTCACCTAACTTTTCACGGTGAGTCACTGCAGCACTTTTCGAACGTCAAAATTACAATAGACAGTCCCCTAAAAGCGCCCGCCCTTCACCACTTCCTAGTGCTATCGTTGGGAAGAAGTCTGTTCAGTTAGAAAATACTTCATTGTATACAATAATAGGTATGTTAATGTTAAGCAATTAACATTACAAAAAAAGCTTATAAAAAAAGTGATCCACTGTACCCTCCTCTATGGGAGAATATTTCCTCAACTACAAAGTTTGTTCTTCAATTCGGAATCGAAGATTTATAGGCCGTATCTTGAAGTAAAATTTACCTAGTCTTTATTTCATGCAAGTCGGTCTACTCTCACATCAGATTGTTTTTACTGCATTGTTAAGTTTGTCCTTCAATCCGAAATTGGAATTTCATAGCCTGTATCACTTGAGTGAAGTCGCGGGCAGCCGTGCACAACTTTTAGGCGCGAGTTCTGCTCGCACTTGCACGGTTTTTTAATCAATGACTGTGAATTGACGAATAAATATTGGAATATAAGACAATAATAATGATCAGGTAAATAAAAACGTTTAAAAAAGTAACCCACCAGCATCGGTAACAGATTCACGGACATACCTACAACAGCAGCGCCCTTTTCAATGCAATAGATGCAAACACTTGCGCATGCACTTGTAGCGATAGTGACAATTGAAATCGTCACGTGTAGTCTATGTCTAGGTCTTATAATTGATCATTTAATGAAGTGTTGATGTTCAGAAGTGCTTTTTGAAGTACCTAGGTACTAGAAATAAATGATTTGACATAGATTTGTTAAAAATAGAATACGAATTAGCTAAGTACCAGTTTTTATAGAATTTCTTGAAATGGTTGTATTTCATGAAATAAAACATCGCTGGTCACATCATGATGTGGTATAGTCAGATCATTAAATACTCGACGTTTGACAATATGAACAATTAAACGGACGCCTACTTCATGATGTGGCCAAACATTAGTGTTCATATCGTAAAATAGGTAGTAAGATTGTCCACCGGTAGAGGATTTTCATGATTATAAGGTACCTTGTTTGCGTGATTTGATGGTCGTTTCCTTTTGCAATTAGATGTTCGCTTCTTTTCGTGATTGCAAGGTCGCTACTTTTGGTGATTAGAAGAAAATTGGTAAACGAAATGCCTCGTTAAATAAAACCAAAAACTCTCAACTTTTTCTGAGAGCTGAATAAATGTACCTTTTCTTCTGAACTGAACTGAAAAAATTGCTATGCCATACATTTTGACCGCGTAGGTATTTGCACTTTTCTATGAAACAGCAGATTTTTTTACATTGCATGACAGAGCTACATATTTTAGAAAAGGGAGAAACGTATAATTACTGTGTTAATGGGGCCTTATATATGAAATTGGCGTTTTAGATGGAAAAAGCAAAACGTAAAAACAATAATGAAATAATAATATTACTAGCTTCTGCCCGCTACTTCGCCCGCGTGAAATTTCTTGATTAATTAATCATGATTCGAAAGACACGTGGCGCCATCTATTATCATAATAACGTTATTGTTGTTTTCCTCGGGAAATGCACTTTTTTTCGGGATGAAAGGTATAAACCGTCCGTTTCTGTACACTTGACAACGTATATGCAAAATTTCAAGATGATCGGTTCAATGGTTTAGGCGTGAAAAGGTAACAAACAAACTTAGGTACTTTCGCATTTAGTTAAGATTTTGGTAATGCGCGTCTAGTAGCAACCACTGTTAATAAATAAAATAAAATATATTATTTAATCAAACAAAATTGGAATTAGCGAAAGTGCGTTATTATTATCTATGCAGTTTCGCATTTTTATAAGTAGTTCATCGATTCCTCTGCTGAAAAAATTGGGGGAGCGATAGGTAATCAATAAAATCTTTGAAGGCGGTTTTAACTGCCTCATCAGAATCGGAAGTGGGCTAGCAATTTCTTTTCTTCGTTTTTTTTTTCTTTTAAAAAAAACGTTGCCCACACTAGGAATTTCTCCTGTATCGTGGGTGCGTTTACAAACATTTAAACACATACAGAAACAGCCAATTACATACACAAACAGTCTCGATTGTTTAACGGCTAGCTTTTCCATCATGTTTGCAATTATTGACAATACAGATAAGCCGTAATCGTCTGGTCAGATCTTAGGAACCTGTAGTGGATGACACCGGAACTGGTCCACCAGACACTTACCTACCAGTTCCTTTTTCCGACTCAACTTTCGCTTGAGGCTGGATTTTTCCGGTTCTCCCGAGTTCAACCATTATGATGAGCGTTTCCGATTATCGTATTATGTCGTCCTCCTCGTTATTATGTCGGTTGAGTTTTGAATCGCAGCACTCGACGCGTGTTTGTTGGTGTGCTTCACTCAATTCATGCGGTACCCATTTTTCGAGCTTTTTCGCTTTTATAATTTGTTTCATCACACCGAAGCCTGTAATTTGGGTATCGCACTTAGACGTTGCGTACATTTGTACAAATACCTACTCCCAAAAGATAGATCTCTGTTAAATTAAGATAAAATGTAATCACAGCATATCTTTTTAATATTAGCTTTCGTTAGAAAAACGTTGTTTAAAGATCAGGTGGCTCCGTATATACAGACCCCATGACAGTAAACTAAAGAGTATAATTATGATGCAAACTCACCATTTATTTCAATTAAACCATCAGGCACTTTTGAATTGTCAAGAAGTCCGTCAGTCAGAAAATATGAAGCTAGTTGCCCATTCCAAAGCCTATGGAGAAGAACGGGCAAAAAACTCCATGGACACTCTTTTAAATTATATTTTTACTAAAATATTAGTTACATCGTTAATGGCGCCGATTCCCTTGTTCGAAATTAAATTTAAGTACAGTGCATCTTTTTCTTTCCATTTCATTAAGAAAAGGACAGAAGATAAATATTAGTTTAATCCTGTCAAATTAAGATACTCCATAGACAAGTTTAGACGTGATTAAACCATTAGTTACAATTTTAACAATTGGTTGAGTTAACTACGGATCAAAAAACCGACCCATAAACTCTGTGCACTAGGTTAACCGTTTTTTGACAGATCGAACTAGTGAACAATAATATATTTTTTGTCAAAACTGATACATGGATGATAATCTGGAATAGTAACGTTCTAAGGCAGCTGTCAAAAAACGGTTAACCTAGTGGACAGAGTATAATAACGATTAAATATTACAAACTCGTACGAGTAAATCGAGAATCATCATCAGCCTATAGCAGTCCACTGCTGGACATAGGCCTTTCCTTTTGCACGCCATTCAACTCGATTTTCGGCACGTCTCATCCAGCTGCTACCAGCCATTCTGCGAAGATCGTTACTCTACCTAGCCTGAGGGCGTCCCACCTTACGTTTACCGATTCGCGGAATCAGAATCAAATCATTAGATCGAGAATCAGTTTTAAGCAAAGTAGATGAATTGTCGATTACAAATTCTGGGGTTTATTTTTTATACACGATGTTTAAAGTTAAGTGACATTCAAACGTCAAAAATATATGGTTAAACAGTCGCTAATCACTACTAGACTTTAAAAAACGTGTATGAATAAAGCGAAGTAAGTATAAGTCGATATGTCTCGAAAATCAGTTTTTAAGGCAACCGATTTTTTCCTGTCACTACACAAAGTATTTTGACAGCTGTCAAATCCGACTTCTTAGATTGTCGCGAGAGTAGGGGATCTAGAATCATATGATCAATTCATGGTTACAGTTTGCGCGTCGACTCCCTGTCATCCTATATTTTCGGCATAAGACTCTCACTCCCACACGTCACATAAATTACAAAAAAAAAAAAAATGTAGTTTCACTCCGCTACGATTTTATTATAAGTATGTATACATATAGACATCGATAACTTCGTGTGTTCCATACTTCATGAACGAAGAACCTATATTATGTGCAATGAGTATAATGCTACAGCATACTGAAACCAATAGGTACCTACACACGAGGACATATCAAGCTATACATTTCCAGTTTTAGCTGACCTCGCATTCATTGTATAGGCTCGTACAATGAGAAGTCAGCTTATACTGGAAATACATAGCTTGATATATTATATCGTCGTGCGTACACGTTATAAACTCCTTTGTTGAGTCTATTCCAGGTGCTCTTTTAAAGTAAGCACAATAAAAAAACACAATTAATGGTGAACATAATTTATTAAGACTAGTCGTCTAAAAACTACGCCTTCACTATTAACAATCAAACAAATATTCTAAAATATCACTAATACTAAGGCATTTATAACTATTATATTATAATTTTAATCAAACGTGCTAAACACACTGCGTCAAACCTTAATCAATAAAGCTTTACTTACTTCCGTAGAATAACAGCAATAATTTAATCGTGTATTTTAACAATGAATCACCTGCTGAATGAGTCACTATAGACATACAGAAATATTGGTAATTGAGTGCATTCCTTGAAATGGGTGATACTATAACCATTTAAAGGAATTCAGTTGCAGGTAGGGTACAGGTATTTAGTCGTGAGTGGCTATAAAGAGCGCGAGGGTGTGCAGCGTGGCGGTGTCGGGCTCGTAGTGTTGCGACAGTGGCGCGCGCGCACTGAACACAAGCGACTCCCGCGCTTCACTCGTGTACACCGGAACTTCAACGCTTCGGTCCCAAGCACATGCGCTTTCTGACTCCTGTACACAATACAACACTTTCATGTTAGTTTTAAGAGTTCCGTATCTTAAAAGGAAAAAATAGAAGCCTTTTATAGGAGCACTTCGTAGTTCGTCCGTCTGTCTGACTGTCAAGAACTCAAGACCCTTTTTCTCATGAGCACGTGGAGGTATCAAGTTGAAATTAATATGAAATACGTAGGTTTGCGGTACCTTGGGCTCTAAAAAAATCAAACTTCTAAACCAGCGCAATAAAAAAATACGGCCATTAATGCGACATATTTGTATACTCGCAAATAAATCAAAATCTTTAGGGCACTTCTCGTTGACCTATGTAGAATCAAGAAATTTGGCAATGTATATTGGAGTCAGAGATCAGAAGGCCAATTCCCGTAGTTAAAAACGTTCAAAATCTATTCGTAATCTCATCTTTGCGACAATCAATATCAAAAACATGTCAAAAATGTAGATAAATTAGAGGGTTCTTAAAATACGGGAATTCCCCTCTGTGCCTCTGTGCCCCCTGAGTTACCTGCAGCACGTATCGCAGCAGTAGCGGCGGCGCGCGCGCGTGCGGCGGCGCGGCGGGCGCGCTCGGCGCGAGCGTGCCGCTGGCCCACGCACAGCCGCACAGTCGCAAGCCGCGCACTACTATACCGAGTTACCTGCAGCACGTATCGCAGCAGTAGCGGCGGCGCGCGCGCGTGCGGCGGCGCGGCGGGCGCGCTCGGCGCGAGCGTGCCGCTGGCCCACGCACAGCCGCACAGTCGCAAGCCGCGCACTACTATACCGAGTTACCTGCAGCACGTATCGCAGCAGTAGCGGCGGCGCGCGCGCGTGCGGCGGCGCGGCGGGCGCGCTCGGCGCGAGCGTGCCGCTGGCCCACGCACAGCCGCACAGTCGCAAGCCGCGCACTACTATACCGAGTTACCTGCAGCACGTATCGCAGCAGTAGCGGCGGCGCGCGCGCGTGCGGCGGCGCGGCGGGCGCGCTCGGCGCGAGCGTGCCGCTGGCCCACGCACAGCCGCACAGTCGCAAGCCGCGCACTACTATACCGAGTTACCTGCAGCACGTATCGCAGCAGTAGCGGCGGCGCGCGCGCGTGCGGCGGCGCGGCGGGCGCGCTCGGCGCGAGCGTGCCGCTGGCCCACGCACAGCCGCACAGTCGCAAGCCGCGCACTACTATACCGAGTTACCTGCAGCACGTATCGCAGCAGTAGCGGCGGCGCGCGCGCGTGCGGCGGCGCGGCGGGCGCGCTCGGCGCGAGCGTGCCGCTGGCCCACGCACAGCCGCACAGTCGCAAGCCGCGCACTACTATACCGAGTTACCTGCAGCACGTATCGCAGCAGTAGCGGCGGCGCGCGCGCGTGCGGCGGCGCGGCGGGCGCGCTCGGCGCGAGCGTGCCGCTGGCCCACGCACAGCCGCACAGTCGCAAGCCGCGCACTACTATACCGAGTTACCTGCAGCACGTATCGCAGCAGTAGCGGCGGCGCGCGCGCGTGCGGCGGCGCGGCGGGCGCGCTCGGCGCGAGCGTGCCGCTGGCCCACGCACAGCCGCACAGTCGCAAGCCGCGCACTACTATACCGAGTTACCTGCAGCACGTATCGCAGCAGTAGCGGCGGCGCGCGCGCGTGCGGCGGCGCGGCGGGCGCGCTCGGCGCGAGCGTGCCGCTGGCCCACGCACAGCCGCACAGTCGCAAGCCGCGCACTACTATACCGAGTTACCTGCAGCACGTATCGCAGCAGTAGCGGCGGCGCGCGCGCGTGCGGCGGCGCGGCGGGCGCGCTCGGCGCGAGCGTGCCGCTGGCCCACGCACAGCCGCACAGTCGCAAGCCGCGCACTACTATACCGAGTTACCTGCAGCACGTATCGCAGCAGTAGCGGCGGCGCGCGCGCGTGCGGCGGCGCGGCGGGCGCGCTCGGCGCGAGCGTGCCGCTGGCCCACGCACAGCCGCACAGTCGCAAGCCGCGCACTACTATACCGAGTTACCTGCAGCACGTATCGCAGCAGTAGCGGCGGCGCGCGCGCGTGCGGCGGCGCGGCGGGCGCGCTCGGCGCGAGCGTGCCGCTGGCCCACGCACAGCCGCACAGTCGCAAGCCGCGCACTACTATACCGAGTTACCTGCAGCACGTATCGCAGCAGTAGCGGCGGCGCGCGCGCGTGCGGCGGCGCGGCGGGCGCGCTCGGCGCGAGCGTGCCGCTGGCCCACGCACAGCCGCACAGTCGCAAGCCGCGCACTACTATACCGAGTTACCTGCAGCACGTATCGCAGCAGTAGCGGCGGCGCGCGCGCGTGCGGCGGCGCGGCGGGCGCGCTCGGCGCGAGCGTGCCGCTGGCCCACGCACAGCCGCACAGTCGCAAGCCGCGCACTACTATACCGAGTTACCTGCAGCACGTATCGCAGCAGTAGCGGCGGCGCGCGCGCGTGCGGCGGCGCGGCGGGCGCGCTCGGCGCGAGCGTGCCGCTGGCCCACGCACAGCCGCACAGTCGCAAGCCGCGCACTACTATACCGAGTTACCTGCAGCACGTATCGCAGCAGTAGCGGCGGCGCGCGCGCGTGCGGCGGCGCGGCGGGCGCGCTCGGCGCGAGCGTGCCGCTGGCCCACGCACAGCCGCACAGTCGCAAGCCGCGCACTACTATACCGTCTTGGGTACTCTCGCCTTCATGAAAATTATATTCAATAATTATACTTTGTAACTGCAAACAGCGGCCGTGCACGCACCCCGCGGCACGTTTATGTGCGCGGCATGCTTATATTATAATAAATATTTTTGACCGTATCGAGCGTATACAACGTAAGTTTTTCAAATTGATGCATTACCGTTATTCTAGAAGTCGTATTTGTAGCGACTTACTGAAAAAATACAACTTGCTCTCTTTGAAGCCAAGACGAATCTTTCTAGAAACTATGTTTCTATACGATCTGTGTAACAACTCGTATAATTATGTGGATATTTGTAACAAGTTGTGCTATGTTGCCCCTTGAACCATTCAGGGACATGAGACCACACCTGTTTTCGCCGCCACTACTAGTAGTACTAATGCAGGCTTGCACCTTTACGTCGCCTCACAGGCAATTTCAATAACTTTTACTCTAACTTGGATCTATTTGCTTTATCCGTTGGAAAATTTAGCAACTTATTGCTTGACACAATCAAAATATTATGTGAATAATATCTCTCTAGTGTTCCTTAGCAATAACTGTAATTTATGTGTATCGTTTTTTACGTACGGCCTCCAAAGGAGATAAGTAACCAGGGTCGTCGGATATAGTCGAAGTTTAGCAAGAAACCGATGGATGTTTGCGAATCAAATTTAATTAAATTAATCTCTTTTGGTGACTGTACGTGAAAAAAAAGATACACATAAATTGGTGTATTAAGTGTAAGTAGAATAGATAAGTACTTATCTATTCTGTCCAACTTTTACTTTATCAACATTGTCTTTGTCTTTTTGTATATCTGTGGAGAATGTTGTTGGTTGCACATTTGTATAATTCCTTATGTAGAACATAAGGAATTATACAAATAATGTGTTAATTTATAATAAATAATGTGTGTGTGTTTGTGAATGTCAAAAAAAATGTGATCTGAAATTAATTATTTTAGATATATAGAAATAGGCAATGTAGCCGAAATTGGGATTAATTATTATTAAAACAGGTCACTCATGTTACAATCTGCCTGTTGTGCGTCTGTATGCATAGTCATTTGTTTGAGAAAAAACATGGACTTATAAATGCGTGAGAATTGAAACTAAATATCCGAGATAACCTCATCTGCAAGTAGTGCCTTCCCTCCTGCAACTTAGAGTCAATTAACTATCGACTGGCCTGAGTGGCTCGGTATAGAGTCACGGCTATGCATCACTGTCATTAATCTGCTGCATTTTTGGGATACACTTACGTTTACCAGTTGATTGTTGTAGTGTCCCCCACACTACAACAGTCAACTGGTAAACTGGTGTTTTTTTAAAATGTCTGTTCCAAAAGTATCTTATGAAAGTTTTAAACTTTCATCTATAGAAGTATGAGGAACAGGGTGTAAAGTTCACTCATCCTCCATAGAACAGGGAGGATCCTCCGACCAAACGGGTTTTGAGTCTGCGGGCAACTGCCCGATGATTCATTTCGGGCCGTTGTATATATGCTAGTTGCGCGGTAAACTCTGCTTGCGAGATGCATGATTTTGCGCGTTGTTCGCATGTGGTGTTGTAGATACCGTTTTACATCGAACCCTTTTCAGGTTACATTCTTATGCATTAACTCACTAAAGGGAATTAGTAACACATTCATCTATATTTAAAAGAATTAAACTTCCTATCTCACTACTTTTGCAAACAATTATTATTTGAATAACATTATTACATTGTAATTGAAAAATCATCGACGAAAATTGAGGTTAAAACTTAACTTCTTATTGTTAAATGAGAAACATCTCGAAGGTGATTTGAAATTAGAATTTCGGGTTCAAGTATTTAAAAAAAACAAATTAAAGTTGTCAAAAAATAAAAGACCCGTTTTGACATTTGAGAATGCGTTCTTGACATCTGTCAGTTTCATACAAACGAATACGTGTTTTGCGAATTTGATCTTTATTAACTACTAAAACTGTCAATGTCAAAACGAGCCTTTTATTTTTTGACAACTTTAAAGCCCTCAATTTGTAAATGACACTACAAACAGACATGAACAGGTACGTTTTCTGATCTATCTGTTTACATTTTCATGAGATACTTTTCGGACAGACCATAGACAGATACTGGTAGCTTACCTTCCTGCCAGTTCCACTTGACGGCCAGGCTGAGCGCGTGCACGCGGCAGGCGAGGCGCGCGGCCGTGTGCACGCGGAGAGCCCACACGACGCGCGACGGACGCAGGAATGAGCGCAGGTCCACCTCTGTTCGCGATATAGTTTTATATAATTCCAGCAATAGGCTGGAATTATTATTGGCCTTTTCTTATTGATTTGATGATTGACGCTTGCTCAAGACGGGTTGGCGACTTCAGGCTTATATTAACTCAACTTCTGCCTACGAATTCGTTCGCGTGAAATTTCCTGTTCCCCCGACCCACCCCATCGCATCGCATCACCTGCCCGCGCAATTACTTCGTTTTCGCTTAGCGTTGTTTCTGACTTTTATTCTTTTGCTCGCCTCCTAAACTAACCTATTGCCTTTCTCAAGAATTCGACTGGTAGTTCCAAAGATTAGCATGTTCAAACAAAGAAACAAACTCTACAGCTTTATTATTATTAAGTATAGATAGATAAGTTCAGCTCTCCCCACGATGATAGTAATGTCCAACGATCGCAAAAGCCGCAGTTTTTAAACCTGGACACGACGTAAAAAGTATTTACTTAGAATCTTGTGAGCGTCTAGCGAGTAGGTTTTGAAGAAGCAGCGTCCGTCACCATTTTGGATTTCAGAGCTATTGGCCCATTAACCATTCTTGGATAGCTTGTGTTTACACAAGACTATTTTTTATTTTTTGTCAAGGAGACTATTAAACGTTACCTGTGGGCATATAGTCCGGCCTTAGTTGTTGAGTATCAAGTCTGGCAGATGCGGCTCGCGCTCGCATCCCAAACTCGCGCACGTACTCTTCCACCGCATTCGGACCACACCATAACATCTGCCACTCCTCGCTTACCTAGACAAAGTTAAGATTTAGTATCTATGAGCCGAAGTATGAGATACTTAAGCTACGCTAGCTACGGTTGGTTCGTGGATGGGTGACCATCTGTTACATATCGAGACCCCTATGTGCCTCGGATAACATATTAATCGTTTATATATCATATCATTCGTAAATTTTCGAGTCGTTAGGGGTAGTCAGAAGCCCAAAAGTCTGACAACCAGTTAAGACTGGTTGTCAGCCAGCGTGGTAAGCCACAGGGTATCGTGTTACCCAATAATTGGGTTGTGGAGGTCAGATAAGCAGTCGGTCCATGTAAAATACTGGTATTCAACTGGATCTGGTTAGACTGGAAGCCGACCCCAACATCAAAAGAGATCATCGTTGAGAAAAGGTAAGGCAGATTATTTGGGCCGGAGTATGAGATCCGGTATTTTTTTTTTTTTACTGGGTCAATATGGGGATATCCGAATATATAAGAGATATGGGTAAACTGTCTTAGGAAGCATTACTTTGTTAAATACTACTTTTTTTTTTTTACGCACGATTACTGTAGATCACTAGAGCGAAACCACGGGTTGCTGTTTTACGCACGATTACTGTAGACCACTAGAGCGAAACCGCGGGTTGCTGTTTTTCCACAATAGATATGCGAGGTAAAAAAACGCGAGCTAAGCAGTGTAGCTAAGCTAAAAGCATTGTGTCTTTATACCAAAGCTAAGAAGTGTAGCAGAGGTAAGTTGTGCTAAGAAAATGCGGCTAGGTTTGAGCTAAAAACACTTTTCCACCTCATCATTCATCATCAAGATGTCTACTGCTGGGTCCTTCCCTCAAGCATAGGCCTCCCCCAAAACATAGAATTCCCACAAACATGGGCTCTTTTCGACCTAAGCTATGAAAATCAAACGATCTTATTGGTTGATACTCGTACCATACACAGCCATCGCTACGGCTATGCTGCCTTTACACCAGATATATGTATGTGCTAAGCTGTAGCACACGTCTGGTGGAAAGGCAGCCTTATGGAGGATGCGCTAAGGTAGCCCACCAATATTAAAATTTTGCTTACGGTTTTTGCAATTTATTGGTCAGTATCAGATTGTATGTTGATGACATGATTCGCGACTGTAACATATAATTTCTATCCAGCCTGTCCCTTTGCTGCCCTCTCCCAGCGACGCCCTAAGCCGAGGTTCGTACCCCACAGGGGGTGCCCTTAGCGTGCAGTCGCCTAGTTTTAATTAGTTTTAGCCCTGGCTGGAGGCTTTAAGATCTCTTAAGGCAACCACAGGATAGTCCGGTTAAGTAGTCACGACCTCTCAAGGTCAACTACGAGATGCCATATATATAAAAAAAAAAAAGACTAACAAATATGGATTTCTGGAATTATAATCATTAGAATCTTAGAATTATCAATACAACACTCTCTAAGTTAAAATTGGGCTCCAATGTCATGATTTCATGAAGTAATCATTGTTTGGGTTCATATGAACTTGCCGTGTTGATGATTTTTATGATTATAATGGGGATAAAAACTGTTACTTATAACTTTTTTGGAAACAAACGACTTCTTTTACTGATAAGTAATTAATATGCTCCGTTGCGCAGCTGTTGACTGCAAAAATACGGGGACCCATGTATTTGCCAAAGATGTTAAAGGACGAAAACAGTAAAAAATAAATAAAAAAAATTATTATCTAAAACAGTTCTCCGAAAAATAATTGGAAACCCGATATTTCGTAGAGACTTTGTGCTATTATTTTTAAACCTGAAGACTTTTATGGCAGAAATTTGTACACAAGTGATGCTCCCTAGAGAGCTAAGTCCATTTTTATTGCCTACAGGCACTTGTATTGTGATATTACGTAAATTATGGTAAAGGTGTGTGTGTGTTTATATTGTCATATTAGATCAGTGCTAGAATCAAAATCTCTGAAGTTTTTCAGTTAGGAAGAACATACTCGAGTTGGTTTTCAACTCTGATCAGGTTATTCATGTCGTAAGCCTCCATCCGAGACAACGATGAGATACCTGGGTCTCGTCCTCGACAGCCGGTGGAACTTCGTCGAACACTTTCGACGTTTGGCCCCCAAACTGGAACGGACCGGGGCCGCCTTAAAGCGGCTCCTGCCCAACCTGAGGGGGCCAAACGCCTCCTGCCGGAGGCTTTATGCGGGGGTCGTGCGGTCCATGGCCCTATATGGGGCCCCGGTGTGGGCGCGTTCACTGCGGCTTCGAGCCGCACACTATCTGAACGCGCCCCAAAAGGTGGTAGCCGTAAGGCTTATCCGGGGGTACCGCACGATCTCGGGCGAGGCAGCAAGCCTCCTTGCCGGACTGCCGCCAAGGGATCTGGAGGCGATAGTCCTCGCGCGCCTGTATGACTGGCGCGCGGAGGCACTACGTCGGGGGGAAACTCCGCACCCGCGGCAAATCGCGGCGGAGCGGACGGACCTCCGGCGCGGTCTCATGGCGGAATGGAAGGCGCGACTATCGCAACCCAGCGCAGGGCACGCCACGATACCGGCGGTAAGACCCCTCTTTGAGGAGTGGCTAGAGAGGCGTCACGGCGCTCTCACCTACCGCCTGACGCAGGTCCTCTCCGGACACGGATGTTTCGGGAGGTTCCTGCACATCATCAGGCGGGAGGAGACGTTCGGGTGTCACCACTGCGAGGATCGCCCAGAGGACACGGTGGAGCATACGGTAGAGGTCTGCCCCGCTTGGGCAGAGCACCGCCGTGTCCTCGTAGAGGCGATCGGCAGCGGCGGCGACCTCTCGCGTCCGGCCCTGGTGCAAGCCATGGTCCGGGGCGAGAGGGAGTGGGAGGCGGTCACCTCCTTCTGCGAAGCAGTCATGCTAGCGAAGGAGGTGGCGGGATGGGCGAGGGAGAGATCCTCACGCCTCAGCCGCCGAGGGAGACGCTCCGGGCGTCGGGAGCCGCGTGACGACTCCCGGCCACCGTAGGCGCGGGCCTGCGGGCGGAGAGCAATGGGTAGCTCTCCGTCCGATCAGGACCAGGCCCGTGCCGGACGGCGCGTATGTGTTCCACGTGCGCCTCAAAGAGATGTCAGCGTAGTTGACGGGGCCCGACAGGGCCGAAGCCTGCCGGGGTAGCGGGATCGTCCGAAAGGGTTATCGCTGCCCTGGAACATAAAGGGCTAAGGAAGGAACACGGGTGGGTTTTAGTCAGTAAGAGTCTGACACTCCCTTCTGCTCCACCCAGAGCGGGAGGGGTCATTTGATGATTTCCCATGCTCAAAAAAAAAAAAAGCCTCAATCCTCGACAAAAAATGAACTTCAAGTTAACAAACACAAGATAGCCTATAAATTATAAAATGTTAAATTAAATTATTAATCTTGCTGTAATAAATAAATCATTTACTGCATTTTCAACTAAAGCTACTTCTTTACCAGTGGTAGACGCTTCCCTTTTTAATAGTGCAAGTCTCATTCATATTTATCTAATTTTCGTTTAATTTGTGCTCCACATAAAAGTAAGCAAAACAATAGCGGCTTCTAGTACTTTGAGCAGTGCTGCCACCTATGACGAGCTTTCAGTTTTTAACACCATTCTGTAAATACATATTTGTCGTAACAAATATGTATTTACAGAATGGTGTCGTGAATCATATTTTGATCAACATACAACCTGACACTGACCTGATAATTTGAATTTAGCGGGCTACCCTGGCACTTTTGTTTAAGCTAGTATAATAAAGCGAGTAGTCACATGCAACAGAGCGCGCGCGTGTTCCCGCGCGGCCGCGGCGAGGCGCGCGTGCAGCAGGCGCGCCGCCCGCGCCGCGTCGCGCGCCTCGCCCTCGCACACGCAGCTCCACCAGCCCGCGCCGGCCTGCAGCAAACAAACTCAAGTCTAATCATTAATTTCAAAATGCATGTTTGCATCTTTATTTCATGCACTTTTAAACGTCACAATTTACAACAAAATAGAATTGATACGAATGGAACGATAAGATGGAAATGGATAAGATGGACACGATTCAATGCAATTCTATTATCAGTACACAGTTTACCGTAGTAGATAGAATGTGGTTGTACACTCAGTATTTAGGTAATGACTTTTATTAAGGAAAAATTCAATAAACCCGACTGTAACTAAAATTTTTCAAGAGAACATCATTTTTCAAGCTGTCTGATACTGCACCAGACAGCTTCAAAAGCTGCGGTGGCAGTTTTTGGACTTTCATCTCAATTTGATGCCACAACAGCCTGCTTGAAATTTGAGCTTGTTTCGAACTTTTTAGTTACATTAACTAGTCTGGATTTTTTTTTCAAGACATTCATTATTGACATTTTAAATCTGCCATTTTAATTTTTTGATAAACACCTCTTGTATTAAAATCCATCCAGACGATAGGATGTGTGTGTGTGTGATCCTGCTGCTGCCATATATTTATGTGAAAGTATAAACTTTATAATAAAAGATAATCACTTTTCTTTCTGACATACATAGCACGTTGTTTTACTATAGGAAAAGAATACAACATACAAAGATACGAGTGAAAAACATAACCTTGTCTTTACTGTCGCGCAGTCGGGTAAAAATATTCACCTTTCCGCTACGGTATCATGTTCATTTTAAACTTATTTAACTTTTTTAACTTCAAACGCGCTTAAAAGGGTGATTCAAAGACTTGATTGTTTTTTTTTTTACTATGCCAGTGTGTTCACTAACCTTTTCAACTTGATATTCTCCCTTTATGAAAGGACTTCCCGACATAAGTTTCTTCCATAGAGAAAGGAGCGACTTTAGTGGTGTTATGTTATCGCTCTTGTTGATCACGGTAACCGTCGAGTTTAATTCTGAAATGGGAACAGTATTTACTATTACAACTACTTGAACAGTCATTATAGGGTGTTTGACTACCATCTCAATGAATTAAGCTGTTTTTTAAAACATTTTGTAAAGAAGTTGCAGAAAAAATTAGATTTGTTTAAAAATAAATAAAATTGGAAAAATATCACACTTAAGAAGATCGCCATACAACGTGGCAATTCTACCAGCCTTTTGGGCACTTTTCCTGTTGACTGCGATGGGGACGAAAATTTTTTGATGCCCTATGATTCTTTCCGACTTTTTTAATATAAATCTACATAATATTGTTATTATTTTAAGCTAGTTAGTTAGTTTTAAACTGTTGAATTGTCTGATCTTAGTAGTGCTGTCTCTGTCTAATATATACTTTGAATTTTAATTGTATTCAGTAACTTGACAGTTCAAAGAAAAATAATGTTACCATACTAAAACTAATAGTGTCGGGGTAGTGAACGATTTTGCGTAAAGAACGAATGATAAAAAATAATAGTTTAATTTTAATAAAACTTTAAATATTCGTAAGAATTTAGTAATTCGTCGAACATTCGAAAAATTTAAACAATTCCCAAGATGTCCTGGAAGAAAAACAAGAGTGGCTGAATAATAATAATAATCAATACATTATAACTAAGTTGTACTAATGAGAAACCAAATATAAATATAACAAATTCTACAATTTTTAATAGTTTAAATCGTGTTTTTAAGACAAGTTATTAAATTTTAAATATTTTTTTTTGCATTTAAGTACATTATTTAAGTTCATTCAATTTCGTTCATATTGCACCACCTCACTATCTTTTTTTTGTCAAAATCTGGTAACCCTTCAACTGTCAAGTTACTGAATACCATTAAAAGTCGAAGTGTAGACTTATCACCATGTTTTTGTGATAGGTATTTGTTCAGTTTTGTTTTATGGCTGCTGTCAAATAGCCTATTCAGTTCAGAATACATATTGTATAGTTAGCACTCTCTACTACCTTTGAGCCTGGTGATAATGTCACTGGCAGCATTCTTTTCCCAAGCTACGCGGCAGTTGGCGGGCAGACCTAGAAGTTGTGGTGAGTCGATATCGGGCAATGCGTCGAAGGCTACCGTGTACTCCTGTTGAATCAACATTAACTTATTTATTTGACACGAAATGGCGCGAAGTTACGAGGGCGGAGTGATAAGTCTGGTAAAAATTAAACAAGGAGTCAATTTTATTTAATTATTATTATTTATATTTCAACGTAGTTTCCTTGTAACTCAATGCACTTCATCCAGCGTTTCTCTAGCTTTTCGATCCCTTCCATAAAGTACGACCTAGGTAACCCTTCGAAATAGGCATTGGTTTCGTGCATGATAAAACCGATTTTTTGTGTCGTTGGCCAAATGTGCCTCCGAAGCAGTCATGCGCATGCGTTTTTGATAAACAGTCAGTAAACGCGGCACCCATCGCGCGGATCGCTTCTTCATATCTAAATGTTGGTGTAAGATATTGCGAACACGTTCGTCTGAGATGCCTCCTATCTTGACTATTTCCCTTACTTTTACTCTTCGGTCGTTCAACACTATATCTTGGATTTTAGCGATCGTCTCTGGAGTAGTGACTTCAACTGGGCGTCCTGGACGCACATCATCACTTGTGGTTGTACGACCGCACCGAAAATCGTTGAACCATTTATGAATCATTTTAATTGACGGTGCAGAGTCCCCATAATATGTATCAAGCTTTTATTTCGTTTCCGTTATAGTTTTTTTGCGCAAAAAATAATGTTTAATCACGACACGAAATTCACTTTTCTCCATCCTTGCAAAAACGTGTTCAGTTGTTTTTCTTTAAGGGCTGTCAAAAAAAAAAAACGAATGGGCAGTATTGGTTGAAAATTTTAATTTAGTCCTTCAAAAGAGTTGTGAACAAGGAGGTTCTATGCAATTTGCGATAATTTTACTCCAAAATAGATTTTTACCAGACTTATCACTCCGCCCTCGTACTGTGGCGTTTCTAACTTGGACGTCAACCGCTAGCGCTGTCACAGTCTAGCATCGCCTTTAAAAGGCTTAAAATATCGGTATTTTTTGAGATATTTAAATTGTTTGTACTGTGGCTTATATTTATCTGTTTCGAGAAGTCTAATTTAAAAAATTGCATGGGCTATAATACCTTACCCTTAGTGAAGTCGAGAGCGGCAGCGGCATAGTGAGCGGCGCAGGTGTCCACCTGGCGGCCCTGGCGGCCCCGCCCAGGTAGCGGCGCTGCAGCGCGGCCAGCGCGCGCGCGTCGGGCGCGGCGCACAGGCGCGCGGCGTACAGCGCGCGCACGCCGCGCCCGCCCGCGCCGCGCCGCACCGCGCGCGCGCTCGCCTGCACCTCGCCCCACTCCCACGCGTACCACTGCGACCAACCTTTACGAACGCTTTTGATTTTTTGATAAACCGAACGCCGACTGCAGTTTCTTTTTACTAGATTAAAGAACGCGTTTACTTGACACAAATTTTGTCGCGCCTATACAGCCCGTTTGCCGCACGGAACCCGTGTCCGCATCTCGGTAAAGTAGGTATTCTAGAAAAATGTTCTAGAAGACGCGGCCGGTCGGTGATCAAATGTGTATACACCCTTAAATTTTGATCGTTTTAATCCTTAAAAGGGGTCATTGTACTCATCATTATGAACAACTTTTACTACGGGACCAACCCTGAAATCGGGAAAAAAAATCAGTTGATCCATAGATTTATATTCGCATAACTCGACATAATGTATAGATCAACTGATTTTTATTTTTGCCTAACACACTTACAATTGCGATACCTTTCATTTTGACAATTCAACAACATTCTTTGCGTTATTTACGTTGTCAAGCAGATCAATCGATTTTCAAACATATGAAGCAATGAATTAGGTATTTCCTTCAAAATCCTTCAGACCATAAAAGAAGAGCAGGACGAACCTTGTGGTATATAGGCGCGTCGCTCCTGAACTACCGCGTGGAATAGCGCGAGCGCGGCATGTAGACGCACAGTGTTTGCGTCCGCGGAATATGCACCCCATGCGTACAAAGTGCCCATTACGTTGTTTTTCACTCCTTCCGGCGCCTGATGACCAACATATTCACAATTTTTTAACACGAAAGTGCTGCTAAAGTTAATTTATGGAATCAGGCGATCCATGACAGTATAGTGTTATGTAAAAATGTTTAGTTTTAATTCCGCAATAACTAATAACAAGATCCACAAGCCGCAACAAGTATCTACTATTTTTTGTTTTTACAATTTTCAGATCTGATCATTATTTAAGATCAAAGACGTCCACTGCTGGACATAGGCCTACCCCAAGCACCTCCACTTTGACCGGTTCCGTGCTTCTCGTATCCAGCGGGTTCCTTCGGCCTTCACAAGGTCGTCGGTCCACCTTGTGGGAGGCCTTCCAACGCTACTTGTTCCGGTACGCGGTCGCCACTCCAGAACCTTTCACCCCCATCGGCCATCTGTGCTGCGAGCAAAGTGCCCTGCCCACGGCCACTTAAGTTCCGTAATTCTTCGGGCTATGTCGGTTACCTAGGTTCTCCTGCGGATCTCATCATTTCTAATTCTATCACGTAGGGAAACTCCAAGCATGACCCATTGCCCTTTGGGTGACTTTTAGCCTTCTAATAAGGCCCATTGTGAACAACCACGTTTCAGTGCCATAGGTCATCACTGGCAACACCCACTGGTCAAAGACTTTCGTCTTGAGACATTGCGGTATGTGGGACGAGAAGATATTGCGTAGCTTCCCGAACGCTCCCCAGCCAAGTCGGATTCGACGATTGACCGCTTTCTCGCAGATGGACCTACTTAACTGGACAGTTTGTCCTCGGTAAACATATACATATTTTCAAATCTTAACTTGTGCAATTAACCTTAAGAATAGACTTAACACAAAAAGACCTATTTATTTTAATGATTTGGACTTACCTCAAGTATGACATTTACGCAGGCATTAGATATGAGTGCGGGAATTTCACGGTCCTCGGATAATATCCATAGCCTGAACTCCTCATGGAATTGGTCAGCCTGTAAAGCATTTTAATTAATTTTATGAAAAAAATGAAAAAGTGTTTATTCACATAAATAATTTTTAAAAATAGTTGTTTACGGCACCGCGTAATGTAACGCACGCAAAACATTGTGTTTATAAGTGTATGTATTGAGGTATGTGGAACAGGGTGTAAAGTTCACTCATCCTCCATAGAAAAGGGAGGATCCTCCGACCAGACGGGTGTTGTGAGGAAGTTGTATGTATACTAGTTGCGCGATAAACTCTGCTTGCGTGATGCAGGATTTGCGTGTTCGCATGTGGCGTTGTAGATACCGCTACGTATGCAACGTGCACATGTTTAGGTTAAGTTAGAACATTTAGAATTTGTTTTCGTGAAAAAACAGTTGCAACTTTGACCTAAACTTTAACCAGAAGGTTCTCAGGCTCAAGTAATATAAATGATTTGCGGCTTTGCGTAGCTGTTTTTTACACTTGTTACATACCGGTGCCTCAAGGAATGCAGCGATGAATGCCTGCAGATCGTTTGTGAAGGGTGAAGCGCCTACGACGATGGCTAACCAGTTGCCACTGCGACATGCCTCTAGCGCAGTCTCCCATGCCGCCCTTCCTCCTTCTATTCCCACCTAAAATTATACAAGTAAAGGCTAGATCTGTGTGTTTGCTAGTTATTTCTACCAACCAACTTGAAAACAGCGGAAACGCGAGTCTTTCTTCAATAGCAAAATTTATTCTTAAAAGTATACATCCGTCTAACTGATATGATAAGAGAAGTCGAGGGTCGAACAGCATCATCAATGGTACTAAATTGACTCGAAGTAATCAACCTGCGTGCACAAAATGTTGACTACAAACACAGAAAAAGTGATACAAAGATTTTTTAGCGCATGAAAGACATTGACAGGGTTAGTAAAAAAAAAATTGAGTTTTTTTTTGCGAAAGTGTATTAATAAGCAAGATGGGCATTAGTTCCGATTTTGGTCACACGTCAAAGAATCCTTGTACAAATATAGGCACTGGTTCCGTGTTCAATTTAAAAAAAAAGTATAATTATGACCGAATACAAAAGACCAGCAACAACAAATGCACATTAGCCCTGGATCGCAAAAACCGCAAGCAGTAAGCATCTATCTAAGATTGTAAGTATTAAAATAGTTACATGTATGAGTTGTCGGTTAGTAGCAGCGGCCGCGAGTGCATCGTGTGCATGCGCCGCCAGCAGCAGTACGGGACGCGCCACGCGACGCGCGCGGCCTGCGCACGCGCTCGCACGCACCACGCGCTCGCCGCCTTGCAACACGCCCACACCTGTAGCAAACAATAATAACTAGTACTATGGTCTGTAACAAAAGTCTAAACAAACCATATTCACGTTAAAATCTTTCATCTGTATTTCTAGTAGGTTCAATCTTTATATCTCTCTATTATACTTTTCCAACAATTATTGTTTATATAACATTATTAAGTTATATTTGAGAATTCTCTACGAAATGAAGGTTATAAACTAACTCGACTTGTCAAATGACAAATATCTTTAAGATGATTTCAGTTTGATTTCGTGGTCCACTTGGAAGTCCCTGAACCGCCTCCGGACATAAGTGAAAAGATGTTTCTCCAACCTGGCAAAGTGAGGTTACCTCGTCGAAACGGCAGCAGGGTGTGGAGCTATGTCGCAGACTATGCTCCACCCCCTATCCTGCCCTCTGTGTTCCAAAACATGCAGTCAAAGTGACCTCTGCGCTGCCACCGACGACGCCGTGGAAGTAGCGAAGTTTTGGGCCAACAAGATCTAAAATACAGTCGTACAACGCGACCCGAGGAAGATTATGAATATTTTCTCTTATCTTTCATGATATATCGAGCGTACCCAGTAGTTGATCGACGAAAGCCACAATAGCTCGATAAGCGCTGTCTGGTCGAGTCACTGTCACTGCCACCACGGTTTCAAAAGCGCTCAATTTTAGTCTGCTTATTATATTGATATCGCCTGATTGGACGAATTCCTTCCAAACATCTTCGTTTTGCAGTGATAGCCTATTGTAGAGATCTTCATTTACAACCTGGAATTAATTACCAAGGTTTTTAACCGTTTTTCAAATTAGTTATAAAGTAAATTCCATTGGTTAAAAACGAAGTTTATGCCTATGTACTGACCTTGAGTTTAGCAATTTTCTTGATGCAGTCCTGTGGTATCCAGGAGTGTTTGCTTTTCATTTCACTAACATTACCAGTATCTTCTAGGTCGTGATTACCTATGAATATTTGCCATAGCTGGAAACGAGATAACAGGAAAATTAACAAATTTTTAAGACTTGCTACTCTGTGTAAAGTAAGGGACCTTACCTCGTTTGGTATCAAATCCTCATAAACTTGCTTTAGTAGATATAAAACGACTACGTATTTATCTTTCTTGTGCAGACTCAACATGACTCTCTCCACAATTTTTCTAGTAACACACTTGACAACTTCTGCGTTGTTTATTTTTGTTTGATCCTGGAATTGTTAATGAATTTTATTTTTCATATTTTCTTCTTCTTAAACCGGACTTAATTTTGGACGCATATTTTAGACATTTTTTCCGACTAACCGAAAGAGGGGGCAGTCCTCGATTCAGCATCGTTAACACGTTGACTGCTAGACAACAATGGAAAATGTATTTTTGGCGGTCACCGGTGACCGCGGTGGCAATCAATGCCTTAATTTTTGTTTATTTTTTACGTGTGATATTTTGGTGTGTTGTGCGTGTGGGAGGGGGATGTAATTATGTATGTTTGTTACGATACAATAATATCTCAGTATACAGCATTACTTAAATTTCTTTAAGGTATGTTCTCTGTTTTACTTACGGGCTGTCTCCTCACAGCATCAACGAACACATCGAGTACTGCATCAACGGGCAACGCAATGAGTGGCCAACGTGTGGCCAGCCCGTTTGTGGCCAGGGCCAGCATGGCTGCGCGTTGTGCCGCACTCTCATACATCTGACAAGCGGCCTGGCTCGCTTGTTCCACCTCTCGAGCGGCCGCTAAAGCTTCAACTATGGTGTCGTTAGTAGCCCTAGTCTTGCTTAGAGAGGCGAGCACACTCGCGTCTTTAAGGATGTCGCCTTTGTTTGATAACTCATGTAGGAGGTTTTCCTGTTAACCAGTTATAAATCAGTGATACTTCATCTATACTAATATTATAAAGAGGGAAAGTTTGTTTGGAAGTTTGTATATAGGGGTTAATATCTGGAAATACCAGTTTCATTTGAAAAAATATTTTTGTATTTGAAGGCAATAGTGAAGGGCGGGCGTCTTATGTAATTTTGAGGTTTGAAAAGTGCTGATTCTCAGCCTAATTTGAATAAATGATTTTTGATTTTGATATAGGCAATTTAACATCACGCTATAGCCCTTAGGAGCCGACGGGAGTGGGATGGGAAACACGAAATTTGACGCGGACGAAGTCGCGGGCAGAAGCTAGTAGTTCATAAAATTGATCATAAAACTAGGCCAAGGTCAACTATCTGTCAGACAAAATGACTGTAACATGTTATGTGCAAACCTGCAATTCATGTTGTTGTTTCTGTAGTGTAGCTTTCTTCATTTTGATTTCTTTGGATTTTTCATCCACCTCTGGATTTTGTTGTTGCAAGGCGTAGTACACGAGTTGGTCTATAAAAGAGCAATGGCAAAGTAAAGACCATGATTACCGCCGTTTCTATGAATGTGTCGCCATAATAAAGCATTTATGAGATCGAAATCATTTGTAGAGCGATGCACCATTGTTGTTGATGTCACATATTAGTGCCGCAACTGGTATACCTTCCACAGATGTGACGTCATTTCGAATGTTTGCTGTCTTTTTACCTAATTACGGCAAATCCAAAGGAGGGATAGGATTTTGTCAAGCTATGGATATATGTTTGTAAGTTCATCTGTTCTCTCATAACTCTTAAACTCCTCGTCATATTTTGCCAACAGAGGTATCGTTGGAAGTGTCATGTTGATGACTTCACATAAAATCCAAGATGGCGGCTTGTAGCTGATGTAAAGTGTAAGTAATTTTTTTTGATTGGTTTCTAACGAAAGGTCATAATGAGTATTTTCTGAAAATATATTGACTATCTACAATTATACAGAATGAGTTGTAATTAGACGTATTTCATCCAGCACGTGGTAGTGACCCATTTGCAATAAATCAATACCCCTTAAAGCCTAGACGAAAATTCATGGGATTCGAGAACTAAGGATTTTTAATTTGTCTGTCTGTGATGTCTTGTCCCTTTTCAGATCGTGTTTTAGTCGTAGATGGGTTTAGTTTTTAATTTTTTGAGAACACATATTTATTTTAACAGATATAAATGAATTATGAAACCAGAAGGCCAATTCTCATAATTTAAAACGTTCAAAATCTAGTCGCAGTCTCATCTCGGCGACAAACAAATGTCAAAACCTGTCAAAGTGTAGGGAAATTAGAGGTATTTTTGACAGATTGAGACTGAGATCAGACTGTCAACGTTCTTAAAATTACGGGAATTGCCCCTCAGGTATTATTGTCAAACCGTCCATAGTAACATGTTTATGCTCGTGACTGTACAGTCATGGAGTTAATTTTTATAACTGACTTCGTTCTAGCTTTTCCCTAAGCTACCATAACTTACCAGTAAGTGCATGCAACGTAGGCGTGAAGTTAACAGGCGAGAGTCGCGCGGCGACGTGCGGCGGCAGCGCGGGCGCGGCGCGGCCCTGCAGCACGAGCCGCGCCGGCCGCCACCACGAAGGGTGCACGCAGTCCACGTCGGTTATGACCAGCGTGCGGCCCAGCCTGCAGAACACGCAATTTGTGTTAAGTTACTGGTATGTTCTTAAGCTGATATCAGCCGCTTCACTTTCACAGGTTCATTTTTGTTTCATTCTACGTTCACACGACACCGAGTAAATTATTTATTTGATTTTATTAATAAAATAGGAATGAAATAAAAGGATGTGATGAACGTATCCTTTTATGATATTTTTCGCATAAAAAAATTTATAGAGAGTTTTTCCTTATCAATTCACTTCTCAATTCTTTATTGCGTACCTCAAAATTTGTCCAGTTTTATTATGTGATTTAAAGGGTGTTTTGAACGGTCTAAAATCAAACATCACATAGTGTACATAACAAAGCATTTTTATTACTGTAAGTACTTATATTAATTTCAACGTCAGACGAGTTAGAAGGAGGTAATATTTCATCGAAAAAAGATGCAGGTCGCTCCACCGATAAAAACTTAAATACCGCACGCTCCACATTACATGTGCACAACAGCCAACAGTACCAACGTCTGCCTACCAAACAGTTATCCAGCAAGAGCAGCTTGTTGTTAGAAATTGATGTTCTAGGTACCTAAATAATGTACCTAAAAAGACATGGAAGATTTGTGTTAGATAATAAACGTATTCTAACTAATATTATTATTGTTCTTTTTGGTGTGCTGGAATCCACTGCAAAAAAAAGTTATTTTCCGCAGTCATCAGGCACAGTATGCGTTTGTTATGAAATCGACATAGAATACAGGGTGGCAGGGACATCGACACGCAAACTGTAACCATGGATTCAGCACATGAGTTTAGACCCCATAGCGTCGCAATTTTTCGTAGGTTATTAAAAAAAAATATTGCTGTTCCATACATTTTGACCGCGTAGGTATTGCACTTTTCTATGAAACAGAAGATTTTTTATTGATAACCGACGAAAAATATCGTTGCTATGGGATCTAAACTCATGTGCTGAATCCATGGTTACAGTTTGCGCGTCGATGTCCCTGCCATCCTGTATAACATTCCTGTATCCAAATCTCCATAATGTATAAACAGTTTCAATACTTTCTTGCATCGCTTAAACGCACTTTCGTTAAACTGCATTAGAGATGGTTTGACTTTTGTTCGTGAATCCTTGCGTTCACAAGTTACCGCACATCTGCAGCAGTCTCGGGCAATGTCTTCGCACATTGCGTTGAAATCTTATTGAACAATTAACACAACATCCTTCTGGAGTAAATGCTCTAATGCATCTTCCAATAACGCAATCCTTCAATTACATACAGGAAAATAGAAATATCAATTTCATGTAATTCGAAAGAAACGGAAAAATAAAATAAATGTTATTGTCACTTGAGACGTCTTGTTTTTCTGACAGTGTCAGATAGTGATGCGGCTCGATTTTATTTAACTCGTTTCTCTAATAAATAAAAATCCATTTTCTCTCGAGGTGCCACTCGATGTAGTTGCGATTAGATAAATATCACCAACACTGCCACACTAGTTAAGTGTCATTCTTCGATAATCAACCTAGGAATACATATATTACGTGTAATAAACCGTCAAAATACTGTGATGTATAGAGTCACAGAGTTTTAATAAGAGAAAATACATGTTCTGTGGGTTAGTGCTGTCAGTTGATAAAGTGTAATATTTTGTCATTAAAATCGTCATTGATTATCAGATCAACCTGATAATCAGTGGAATCTCAGTAGGACACAACGCTCTTTACAAAGCGGAACAAAGGCAATCTTAGCCGAATGTCACACCGCTAGTACAAATATAGAACGGTTACTGTATTTTGGATATTGCTATGATTCTTTTCTTGAAGTTTTTTTTGTGTGCGTTTCATACGTACGAAGAAACAACCAACTTGAATTGAGTTTTCGAATTACATAATCGAGACAATCGAGTCCATTTATGACTGAGTAACATCACTATAGCCAACAAAAGAAAGCGTGATGACAACAAGCTTGAAGTGTTGCCCTTGTCAAAAAATTACCCAACTTTAACGAAAAGAGTTCCTGGAAGGATTTGGGGGAGGCCTTTGCCCAGCAGTGGAACAGCATAGGCTAACAAAAAAAAACATTTATTATGAATATGGATAGCAGTATTACTATTATTTATTTTATAACTTAATAAAAACAGTTTTGGTTACCACCTCAGACTGTGACTTATATTAATAATATGTTTTCATATTTGAAAACACGTTGCGTTTAATGAAAATAAATTTGATCTTGGTTATTTTTTAAAGTATGATGACCACAAGCTTGAAGAGTTGTTCCTGTCAAAAAAAATACTCACGAACATTTTGGGGAAATAAGACGTCTTATCACTTGTCACCCTTTTTAACTTTAACTTTTACATTTTACATGATGGTGCAACAACAGATAGCTAGATTCTATGGTCATACTTATTGTTAAAATCAAAATTAACTTTGAAGTAACTATAACGGAGCTTTTGATGCAACTCACCCTTACTGTAAAAGTTGTACAAGTTTCTGCAATAAACCTTTTTATTTTATTTTTTTATTGTTTTTTAACTGTAAATAAAACAAAGTGTGTATTATTCAAGCTGACGGTGCGAAATAACGCTAAGATTGAGGTGGTATCGTGTGGTAACAAAGTAGAAGTAGTTGATAATGTAAAATTTCTAGGTGTTCATATTGTCGCATTATTAAATTGGAAGGTTGAGACATTGTCTATTACTAAGTCTGTGAGCTCGGCATGCTATGCAATCAGAACCCTGAGGGAAGAATTAACTTTACCTCAACTTAGGAGGGTGTATTTCGCTTTGGTTGAGTCTAGGCTCAGATATAGTATTGAGTTTTGCGGCAACAGCTACAAATAAAATATCCAGTCAGCATTTGTAATCCAAAAAAGAGTGCTAAGGACAATGCTTCGCATAAGACAGACATAATCATGCAAGGAACACTTCATAAGACTAAAAATTCTAACAGTGCCATGTCTCTATATTCTTGTTTTGCTAACCAACTTTGTTAGGAATTTGCACAAATTTGAAACTGTAGAGCAAAGACAAGCTAGAGATAGTACTCGTAGGAAAGACCTTCCCTACACAAGTCAACCTAAATTGAAGGTGGTTCGACATACTACCTTCTTTGTACTACCATCCATTATTTAAAAAGATAGACCTTTAAACAAAAATAAGCAGGGTGGCTCGGTTCAGGTGTACGCATACGAGTGTAGTTGAGATTACATAATAACATTAGCAATAATAGTAAATCTAAAAGCTTACCTAATGGCATATTGTACGGTGGTCATCAACTTCTCACTACGCTGCGACACGAAGTCGCACTGTGAGTCTGCAAGCGTGTTCTTTAACCATGTCAAACCCTCGCCGTCGGGATCGACGATCAATGGAATGAACCCGCACTTTTGACTCTCCAAGAACTACAACGAAATGATAACTCTTAAGACATTTAATTTATCTACAGACACAAGAATATCGTATAAGTGGTAATTTTGTTCCTTAAAATATATCTGGGATTTTCTGGTTTCCCTTATCCGGCTAATCTAACCGTTTAAGGTTTTTCAAAACCATTTGTCCCTGGCTAATGACAATAGGCCATTATTAGAAGGGACCTAAAAAATCTTACGAAATGTGGGTTCTATACATCTCTGTGTATCTCTTCGAGGAGTACAGGCATGAATGTTAAGAAGGTTCTATCTTCATCAATCGATATACTAATAATAAAGCTGAAGAGTTTGTTTGTTTGTTTGAACGCGCTAATCTCTGGAACTACCAGTCGGATTTGAAAAAATAGTTTTGCATTTGATAGCCCAATTCTTGAAGGAAGACTTAACATCACACTAGGGCCCTTAGGAGCTGGGCAACAACAAAAAAGTCACAAAGAACACTAAGCGAAAACGAAGTATGTAGATAATAGCGCGGGCAGGCGATAAGGAGGCAAAACGACGCGGTGGCTCGGGGGAACAAGACATTTCACGCGGACGAAGTCGCGGGCAGAAGTTAGTAATCTTCATAAAAATAATTTAAGACATGCAATGCTTACCTGGTCCACCAAAACACCGTTTTTAATCGCCGAAGTATCGGACGGCAGGCCGTCAGCTACCCATTTCAACTGCTTTTCAGTAGACGATAGGAAGTTTATTATAGAAAACGACGAGTCTTCGAATCCTATAAGGGCACTCCATTTTGTTACATAGGTCCTGTGAATGAAACCAGACTGTGTTATAATATCATGTTTTTTTTTTGGTGTGTTTAATAAAGTTTTAGTTATTAATAATACCTTGCTTGTGGTTCGGTAACGTCTGGCAAGTACACGATGTATGCGGCTGATAGCAGTGATCTTTGATTGAGTTGCGATATTTCTGTTGATATGTTTTCCAGCTGAAAACAAAATTGCCATTTCACATCCATACTTTTTTTAAATATAACATAGAGGACAAACATGCATGCAGGTCATAACCAGTCTATGCAGTACCAACTGCTGAGACACGGGCATCCTCTCTTTGAGAGAAAGCTAGTCGAAATCCACCACACGGGCCTAGTGAGGGTTGGTGGACGTCACATGTGTTTGAATTTTTAGTTCTAGTTCAGCATGACCAAGATCGAGGTTTCTTCACCCGATTTCTGAATGATGCACGCTGATGCGTGGTAATGAAAAATGTTCTCATCACGCCACAGGAGGATCTGCTGATTCGTTGATATCTTTCGATGGAAATATGTTTTCAAGTAGGTCTATACTGCGCACACACACAAAGTTATACCTTTATCCCATTGGCGGAGGCAGAAACTACAGGACACCATCTGTTATGATCCTGCTATGCTGTATACGATAGGTAGTATATGTGTCATCATCATCTGCTTAACTTTTTCCCGGCTATGTTGGGGTCGGCTTCCAGTCTAACCGGATACAGCTGAATACCAGTGTTTTACATGGAGCGACTGCCTATCTGACTTCCACAACCCAGTGACTGGGTAATATGATACCCCTTTGTAAGACTGGTTGTCAGACTTTCGGGCTTCTGACGACCCATAACGACTGTCAAAGATGCACGAATGACAGCCGGGACCAACGGCTTAACGTGCTTTCCGAGGCACGGAGAGTTATATGTGTATTAACTATATTATAAAGTGAATTCCTTACATCGTTCTCCCACGCAGTGTACTCATGCGCGAGCTGGTCTATCAAGTTAGTGGCCGCCGTAATAGTTTCATTAGCTTGCATCAGTCTCAGTTCTAAAGCGGCGGCGTCACGCGTGTGTTGTCCTAGTTGCTCTTGTAATGCTGCCACCCGTTCTTCTACTGTCGCAAGACCAGACGATAGTGCTGCCATCTGCTGCTCGGCGTCCGTTAAGTTTCTGACAGCAAATAGAAGAATCGATGACAGTTTTTCGAATAGAAACGAACCGAAATGCTTTTTCAAGTCAACATAGAAAAGAGTATTCCAATTTGTGAATAAATAGAGGATAACTCCACACTTCGGAGTCATTGGTTATTAGCGAATTTAGTTTTTAGTAACTTATTTGTATTCGTAAAAATATTCAATCACAATAATACTCAGTAGCAAAACATTTGTATTTACTCTCACGCACAGTGTCTGCATCTCTTTTTATTCACTCTCCGGTCGCACATATGCTGAAAGAGATTTCTTAAGGAATAAGCATCTATTGCGTTAGTGCTGTCCACCGACTTGTGTAGGCGCGCCTGGTGCGCCCGCAGCGGCTGCACGCGGCGCAGCGCGGCGGCGTGCTGCAGGTTGGCGCGCACCCACGCGGCCAGCGGCGCCGCGGCCGCGCTGGCCCGCCGCGCCACGTCCGGCGAGAACGACGCGCCGCGCGATTCTAGCAGCTTCTTTACGCTTGCTAATGCACTTGCGCTGATTTGACTCGCGTCCATGCATCTGGCAAATAAACATCGATATTGGTCACGGAGCACAAAACCAGTGGAGAGAGCGTCGGCACGTTTTTGTTCTAAATCAAAGTCACCAATAAACGGCGGGAGGAGAGGTAAGCTTCGCCCGCTGTGATTGGGTGACGAATTGACAACCAAATGACAACTGATTCTCTGGGGATCCCAAAAAAGTAATTAAAAAAATATCGATATCGATAATTTATTGTTTGATTGAGTAATGTTGCGCGCCACAATTAATGCCTGATACATGGTGACATTAGTTACCACTAGCGCCATCTAGTTTCGAGTAGCTGAACTAATAGTCACTTGTGCCATCTATTGTCGAATAGCTGAACTAATAGAGTCACTGGCGCCATCTATTATCGAGTAGAGATGTCGGTGCTGGAACTTACTAGAACTGTCGACATCTGGTCAGTTGGGGCCGGTATGTGTTCGAACATTCTAGATGTTTCTACAATAGAAGGTTCTGGAATTATCTGCGGCACTATATAAGGCCGGGACTAGCCGCGACCAATCAGACTTGGTTCTGCGATAGAAGCGAATACATCGAAAGCGATCTTCAAGTGCGACTTAGGAGCGATTGTGTTTTATTATTAGTGTGTTAGAGTTGTTATAAGTGTTGGTAAATTAAAGTGTATTTTTTGGTAATTTTTATCGGCAGTTTTTAATGTCACGAACCCGAAGCACGTAACAATTGGTGTCAGAAGCAAGGATTAAAATCATGCCGATTTTACCCAAAGACGACACGGAGGGTATCCGTACCCGGAGTCAACGCCAACAGGAGACGGACCAGAGACGTTTTGGTGGAGCTATGCCGCAGAGGTCGGAGGGCCAGCTACCAACCACCGAGGCCGACCCGTCCGCAGCAGCTCCAACATCAGCAGCACCAGACTTTGGTGCCTTAATGATGATGCTTCAGGAGCAGTCCCGCCGACAGGAGGAACAGGCTCGTCGGTTGGAAGAACAGCTCCAGCGGGACAAGGAGGAACAGGCCCGTCGGTTGGAAGAACAGCTGCTGCGTGACAGGGAGGAACAGGCCCGCCGACAGGATCAACAGGCTCGCCGACAGGAGGAACAGGCTCGCCGACAGTAGGACCAGGCTCGTCGGTTGGAAGAACAGCTCCAACGTGATAAGGAGGAGCAAGCGCGCCGCCAGGAAGAGCAGCTGCTCCTTATGAAGGACCTTCACGCTACCTTAGGGAAAGACATGAAGAAGGTGAAGGATAAGGTTGCTCAACATGACAACCGCCTGTCGGAAGCTGAAATCCGGATCGACCAAGTGTATAGTCGGGTTGACAACGCGGTGGCTGACGTGAAGAAAACCGTGATGGCTGACGTAAAGAAAACGCTGGATTATCTTAAACTTGGGGATGGAATTGCAGCTCCCGTAGCTACAGCACCTTCGCTACGTGGATTCAAAGTGCCACCGTTCGACGGAACTTCTTCCTGGTCAGCCTACAAAATCCAGTTTGAGGCTGTCATGAAGGCCAACGGTTGGAATAAAAGTCAGGCCATGACTGCCCTCACCCTAGGCCTGCGAGACCAGGCCTTAACTGTTCTGGAAGCTCTCGTTAAGGAAGTGGCTTACGAGCAGCTCCTTGAGGCATTGGAGGCTCGGTATGGCGACGCTCACCTGGAACACGTGTTTCGTGCGCAGCTCAAGGATCGCGTGCAACGCTGTAATGAAAACCTGCAGCAGTGGGCCCTTGAAGTGGAGAAGCTGGTGCGTAAAGCTTACCAGTCCGTACCTGCGCTTATTGATGGGAACCTGGTGCAGGCATTCATCGACGGCATCCGCGACCTTGAAGTTAGAGCTGCTGTGAGGCTCGGGCACCACGGGACGCTTAAGGATGCCTTGGCCCATGCACTGGAGGTGGAAGCCGTGTGACAGGATCATCGTTCCCATCGCGTCAGGGAGGTTGCAGCGGCTACAGTTCGCGACCGCAATAAAGGGTACAGCCCTAGGTGCTATGGCTGTGGGGAAAGGGGCCACCTTCGATCCAGCTGCCCCAAGCGAACTGCAGAAAGAGAAGACGGCCGATCTCCAGAGGGCAGTGCAGCTAACAGCACCGCCCAGCGCCAGCAGCAGGGAAACGAGTAATAGCCAGGACTGCGGGGCGGGTGCTGGCTGATGTTCAAAGAGCCCCAAGGGTTTCGATCACACAAACCCAAGACGGGAACAGCCTAATCATCAAGGGCGAGGTCAACGGAACGCCGTGTAAGCTGACCATAGACACTGGAGCCTCTCGCACGGTTGACAGTTCCCAACTCATAAGACGGTCCCTTGGGGACTCCGCATACAACCGGGAACACATTAATTTGGTAACAGCCACCGGTCAGCGCATACCCGTCCATGGAGAGAAGAAGATGGGGTTGAAGCTAGGCAACAGAATCTACCTGCATAATTTCATCGTGGCTGATATAATGGACGATTGCATCCTGGGCCTTGACTTTATGAGGAAGAATTGTTGCGAAATTGACGTCAAGCAAGGTGTTTTGAAATGTGGACAAGAGGAACTTTTCGTGGAAGGGGCTTTACCAGGGAACGTGTACAGCCTTAAGAAGATTGTTCTTCCGCCGAGATCGGAAAAGATTGTGCCGGTTAGCCTTCCTCGGAATCCTGGGCAAATTCATCGTTGTGTACTCGTGGAAAGGGTAGACAATGACCTTCCATGGAAAGTGGCACGAACTTTGGTCAGAACCACCGACATCTCAGGGGTACGTGTGCTGAACCTTTGTGATCAGGAACAGGTTATAGAAAAAGGCACACTAGTTGGTACTTGCGAGGAAGTTGATTGGTTGCGTCGATGCCAATATCTATCGACTGGGACCCTCAGCAAGGATGCACAAACGAGAGTGACCACACTTTTAGAAGACTGCCGCAGCGCTCTGTCCCAAAACGAAACGGTCAAGGCGAAGAAAATGTTACTCAAGTATGCCGATGTTTTCTCGTCAAACGATGCTGATATCGGGAGGACTGGCTTAGTTCAACACAAAATAAACACAGGAGAAGAATTGCCCATCCGTCAGCGGCCAAGGAGATTGCCGGTAGCACGCGAAAGGGAAGTGGAAACCATGATTGAGGGAATGGTGAAGGATGGTGTTATTGAACCTTCATTTAGTCCATGGTGTTCACCTGTAGTGCTGGTAAGAAAGAAGGACGGCAGCATGAGGTTTTGTGTTGACTATCGTCGTCTGAACGACGTTACGAAGAAGGACAGCTATCCTTTGCCAAGAATTGATGACACGCTGGACATGCTTACTGGAGTAAAGTGGTTTAGCACGCTGGACCTGAAAAGTGGCTACTGGCAAGTTGAAATTGATCCTAAGGACAAGGAGAAAACTGCATTCTCGACAGGAAAGGGTCTGTGGCAATTTAAAGTTATGCCGTTTGGATTATGCAATGCTCCGGCAACGTTTGAAAGGTTGATGGTACTTGTACTTACCGGGCTTATTGGCGATGCTTGCCTGGTCTACTTGGATGACATCATCATCGTAGGCCGTACGTTTGAAGAACATCTTCAAAACCTGGAACGCGTGCTCATGAAGATCCAGAGTGCCAACCGCAAGTTAAGTCCGAAGAAGTGTTCACTATTCAAACGACAAGTTAGCTTTTTTTTGGGATATGTAGTGTCTGAAGAAGGTATCCGCACGGATCCAGAGAAAATCGCCGCTGTTAAGGATTGGCCAATTCCAAAAGACAAGACGCAGGTCAGGGCATTTCTGGGTTTGTGCTCCTATTATCGGCGATTTGTCAAGAACTTTGCAGATATAGCCAAACCCCTGCATAGGCTAACCGAGGAGAAGCGACATTTCTACTGGGATGGAAGTTGTGACATCGCATTCCAGGAGCTAAAGGACCGTCTGTGCAAAACACCTATTTTGGGGTACCCTGATGCGGGCAAGGAATTTATAGTTGATACAGACGCAAGCGACATAGGACTTGGCGGGATGGGCGAGGGAGAGATCCTCACGCCTCAGCCGCCGAGGGAGACGCTCCGGGCGTCGGGAGCCGCGTGACGACTCCCGGCCACCGTAGGCGCGGGCCTGCGGGCGGAGAGCAATGGGTAGCTCTCCGTCCGATCAGGACCAGGCCCGTGCCGGACGGCGTGTTTGTGTTCCACGCGCGCCTCAAAGAGATGTCAGCGTAGTTGACGGGGCCCGACAGGGCCGAAGCCTGCCGGGGTAGCGGGATCGTCCGAAAGGGTTACCGCTGCCCTGGTACATAAAGGGCTAAGGAAGGAACACGGGTGGGTTTTAGTCAGTAAGAGTCTGACACTCCCTTCTGCTCCACCCAGAGCGGGAGGAGTCATTTGATGATTTCCCATCCACAAAAAAAAAAAAAAAAAAAAAAGCGACATAGGACTTGGCGGTGTGTTGTCCCAGCGGAATGGCGATCATGAATTTGTGATAGCGTACTTCAGCAAGTCATTGTCGAAACCTGAAAGGAACTATTGTGTTACGAGACGGGAACTGCTTGCTGTGGTAAAGTCATTGCAGCACTTTAGCAAATATCTTCTGGGGCGGAAATTCCACATACGAACTGACCATGCTGCACTGAATTGGCTATTGCAGTTCAAAAATCCAGAAGGTCAAGTTGCGAGATGGATTGAACTATTGCAGGAATACGACTTCGTGGTCGAACATCGCAGCGGAAAATCTCATGGCAACGCAGATGCATTGTCAAGAAGACCTTGTCCTGAAGACTGCAAGCATTGTACTAGGCAAGAAAGTAAAGAAGTCGTACCTGTGAGGATGCTCAAGACAGACCTCAGCAACGAGTGGAAGGAAAGCCTACAACGTGCACAGCAGGAAGATTCGGACATCAAGCCGATTCTCGAGTGGATGAAGGCCAGAGCTCCTAAGCCCAGGTGGAGCGACGTCTCAGCAATGAGTTCGATCACAAAAAGCTATTGGGCCCAATGGGACAGCTTGGTGATTCAGGATGGAGTCCTGTGCCGTAAATGGGAAAATGCTCGGGGAGACAGCTGTCATTTGCAAATGGTTGTCCCTAAAGCTCAAGTACCGGATGTTCTACAGCTGTACCATAATGGTTGTTCAGGAGGTCATCTGGGAGTAAAACGGACTCTACTGAAGATACGAGAACGGTTTTACTGGGTGCACTGTCGGGACGATGTCGAGGACTGGTGTCGCAAATGTACAAGTTGTGCAGCTGTAAAGGGACCTCAGACTCGTAGTAGAGGTGCATTGAAATTGTACAATGTTGGCGCACCATGGGAAAGGATAGCCCTTGACGTTGCGGGGCCGTTTCCGGAAAGCGAAAGTGGTAACAAGTATTTCATGGTTGTGATGGATTACTTTACTAAGTGGCCGGAAGTCTTCGCCATCCCAAATCAAGAAGCTTCGACAGTTGCAGATAAATTAGTTTATGAAGTCTTCTGTCGGTTTGGAGTACCTTTAGAGATTCACAGTGATCAAGGAAGGAATTTTGAGTCCCAAATATTCCAGGAAACTTGTCGAGTTATGGGTACTCATAAAACAAGAACAACTTCTTACCACCCACAATCGGATGGAATGGTGGAACGATTTAATCAGACATTGGAGAGGTACCTAGCAAAAGTAGTGGAAACTCGGCAACGAGATTGGGACAAGCACATACAACCATTTTTGTTGTCATATCGAAGCGCTGTTCACGAAAGTACTTCGGTGACACCAGCTTTCGCAAACTTTGGAAGAGAATTACGGCTGCCTGCAGACCTGATCACCGGAATACCACCTGATGCCCCACGCAGTATAACCGATTATGCGAATAACTTGCGGAACAAAATGAATGACATTTATGAGCACGTCAGACAATCGGGCCAGCAAATGTCTGAAAAAATGAAAACCCGCTATGACCGCAAAATGAACAGTAAAGGGTTCGACGAAGGTTCACTAGTGTGGTTGCACAATCCAGTCCGCAGCAAGGGGAAATCTCCTAAGCTTCAAGCTAAATGGGATGGACCGTACCGGATTGTGACAAAGATCAATGACGTAACCTACCGGATACAGAAAGGTGCAGGAGGTACTCCTAAGATCGTTCATGTGGATCGATTGGCGCGTTATTATGGAGCCGATAATGCTCGGGACGCCACAATTAATGCCTGATACATGGTGACATTAGTTACCACTAGCGCCATCTAGTTTCGAGTAGCTGAACTAATAGTCACTTGTGCCATCTATTGTCGAATAGCTGAACTAATAGAGTCACTGGCGCCATCTATTATCGAGTAGAGATGTCGGTGCTGGAACTTACTAGAACTGTCGACATCTGGTCAGTTGGGGCCGGTATGTGTTCGAACATTCTAGATGTTTCTACAATAGAAGGTTCTGGAATTATCTGCGGCACTATATAAGGCCGGGACTAGCCGCGACCAATCAGCCAGAACCGATTCCTCCGCAAGGCCACAAACTCCCCATGGTTCGTTCGCAACGAGATCCTCCATATTGATCTCAAGATCCCCACCATCCAGCAGTTCATGAAACGCCTCTCCAAGCGTTTCTTTGACACAGCCGCCAAGCACCGCAACCCTCTGGTTGTCGCGGCCGCAAAATACACCCCCTCCAACATCAGTAAGCTTCGCCGTCCAAGGCATGTTCTCGGTGACCCCGATGACCCCATAACACTCCTCCAGGAGAGCGATAGGGCAACCAGCACAGCTCACAAAAACAAAAAACCGACATTCCGACCCCGCCGCCGGGGTCCATCGCGACGTCCCCAAGTAAATTCACCACCAGCCCGACCCTTCATTGTTGATGAAGAGCCAGCTCGCGTTGCAGCTGAGCTATTAATTGTAAATTCACGACGACCGTAACCTCTGAGTTTGTTTCGGCCTTTCTTCTCAGAGATAGTCTTAGGAAACGCCGTGCTCATCAAAGCACTAAAAATATAAATTCGATCCAGCCTGTCCCTTTGCTGCCCTCTCCCAGCGACGCCCTAAGCCGAGGTTCGTACCCCACAGGGGGTGCCCTTAGCGTGCAGTCGCCTAGTTTTAATTAGTTTTAGCCCTGGCTGGAGGCTTTAAGATTTCTTAAGGCAACCACAGGATAGTCCGGTTAAGTAGTCACGACCTCTCAAGGTCAACTACGAGATGCCATATTCTAAAAAAAAAAAAAAAAAAAGCGACCAATCAGACTTGGTTCTGCGATAGAAGCGAATACATCGAAAGCGATCTTCAAGTGCGACTTAAGAGCGATTGTGTTTTATTATTAGTGTGTTAGAGTTGTTATAAGTGTTGGTAAATTAAAGTGTAACTTTTGGTAATTTTTATCGGCAGTTTTTAATGTCACGAACCCGAAGCTCGTAACAGTAATATAAGGATTTGTTTGTGATACAGAGATTACGGGTTCGATTTTGAAATAAAACAGATGTTTATTAAATAATTTAAAACATTTATTCATTGGTTTTTAAAAGTCCTAAGGCCCCGTTCTTATGATGAACATTGGCGTTAGCTAACGCGCGCGCATAAATACATGGCGGGTGCCAGCAAAGTATTCACATGCTGACGAGCGCTTTCGCCCCAACCCGCCGCGTTGTATCTCCCTCCCGCGCAATCTTCACAATTTTATAGCGCGGAACACTAATCTTTTTTCTAAAATAAAAGTAGCCTAAGTTACTCCATATAACGTCAGCTGCCAGTGAAAGTCCCGTCAAAGTCAGTCCAGCCGTTTCGCAGATTAGCCGGATCAAACAGACAGACAGACAAAAATCTTAAAAATTGTTTTTTGTTACAAGTACCGTATACACTTTCATAATTATGCATTTAGTAAAAAGTTATTATTTAGACATTACAAACAGACACTTCAACTGTATTTATTTATATGGATTATATTGACATAATCGTCGCGATGCTGCGAACAGCACTATCGAGAAAAAAAAAGAGACAACTTCTAATTGCAAATCAATGTACCAGAAAGAGTAGGTACATACTCGAACATTCCGGAACTTAAAATATTTGATTTAATTTTTAATCAAATTGAATAAATGGAGTAGAAAGCCACTTACCTGTGAAATGTTATCCCATCTTTCGTGTAACTGGAAGTGGTAGTTCACTTTCACACCATTTAATTGCACAACTAGGCATTACTTTTCGTTTTATTTGCTTTAAAAACGGGAGCGCGTGACGTTCGTATGTAAGCCTACAATTGCTGCGACTGACCAAAATTCCGCCGCATAGACTCGATATAGCGTATGTTTAGTGACCGCGGTAGCCTCCGCACGCGCTCTCCACTGGTTTTGTGCTCCGTGATATTGGTGTTACTAAACTAGCAAATATCCAAAATGATGATTTGCGTTTTTTCGATCATCTTCATCTTTAAAAAAAAAAAAACTTTACCTAATATCCTCCTTAACTCCTCGTTTGGACAAGAAATTCTTCATGGAATGCCAAGAAGTATCAGCGATTCCCATGAGACGCAGAACACCTTCTAATACGTCACGTACAACTTCTGGAGGGGCTCGCAGTGAACGTACCTGTGACGCGATGACAAACAAACTCGTTATTATTTTGAACTAGCTGCGACCCGCGGTTACACCCGCATAAGTTTCGATCCCGTGGGAATATCGGGATAAAAAGTATCCTATATATTAATCCTGTTTATAAACCATCTGTGTGCCAAATTTCATCCAAATCCGTTCAGTAGTTTTTGCGTGAAAGAGTAACAAACATCCATCCATCCATACTACCTTTCACATTTATAATATTCGTAGGAAGTAGGATACAACATTAGAACAAGCATTGAATGAGGACTTCTTTGAATGAGCTTTCAGTTTAAAAAGAGCATTTCTTTTCACTTACTTCGCTTAGAGATTCAGGTCGTATATCTCCGACAGCCGATCGAGCTGCCGCTATGATAGGCTCTACAGCAGCTAATTCAGTTTCTATTTCTTTTTTCCTGAAATAAAGTTTAATATTCATTTTAAGCCACATGTGGGTAGCCGGTCTTAAATACGGCACATCAGGGTTTGGAAAAGTTCGCAATCTCAGAGGGTCAGCTCTGTCACTTATAGCAGCAGTGTTTATTTTTACTGGGACAGTAGGAGGAGATCCGTATAAATAAGAGAATTTTTCATACACGCGAATATAAAACAAATGACATGAAGCTCTTACCTGCTGCCATGGCTTATTTTGATTTATAATTTAATATTTGTTTTTTTTTTTTATCTTTTCGTTGCGGACGCTTTTAACGATCTGCATCGTTCTCACATGTATAATTTTTAACATGAATGATTTAACCAATACTTTGTAACTATATTATTGTGATTTAAAAGTGTGTCCATGGAGTTTCTTGCCCGTTCTTCTCCATAGGTACCTACTATACGCTTTGGAATGGGCAACTAGCTTCATCTTTTTGACTGACTGACCCTTGACAGTTCAAAAGTGCCTGTAATTGGTTTAGTTGAAATAAATAGTTTGAGTTTGAGACTTACTGTGCCTGCAGCTTCTCATTCTCATTCTCAATATTTCTCTTCAACGCCTCCATCTCGTCCTTGTGATCAGTGTTAGCGCGAACGGTGGCGCTAATCTGTTGTAACGCATGCGCGGCTGCGGCTTGCTTCTCTCGTAATGCTATGTCTTGTTGTCCCGCTTCCGCTTGTAAGCGTGATACGTCAGTGCGAGCACGACGGAGTGCTTCTACGCCCGCCTGGAAAATGAAGGCGTTGTATAGTAGCAAATAATAATACTGGCAATGAAAAGTAGTTCGACATTGAATATATTTTTGTTATGACGATTGCGACTGGCACAATTAATTTTGCTGTAATATGTGCATGTATTTTATCAATTCATTAAGTAAACAAATTCTTCCAACCATAATATTATATCAATCTATTATTTATTACTAGCTTTCTGCACGCGACTTCGTCCGCGTGAATTTTCATGTTCCCCCGACCCACCCCGCCTCGCCTGCCCCCTGTACTTCGTTATCCCTTAGCGTTATTTCTAACTTTTTTTGCTTTGCTCGACTCCTAAAGGTCTTTCCGTGATATTAAAAACCTATGCCTTCCTCGAAAATTGGGTTATCACATACAAAAATACTTTTTTCTAATCCGACTGGTGGTTCCAGAGATTAGCGCGTTGAAACAAACAAATTCTTCAGCTTTATTATTAGCTTCTGCCCGCGATTTCGTCCGCGTATTTTTTTCCTTCTTCCGACCCATCCCCTCGCATCGCATAGCCTACCCGCGTTAATACTTCGTTTTCTCTTGGCGTTTCGCGTTCTTTCTTACTTTTTACTATTGTCTCGGCTCCTGAAAGTGCTAGCGTGTTCTTAGCCGCCTTCCTCAAAAACTGGGCTATCAATTGCAAAAATATCTTTCTAAATCCGACTGCCAGATTTTTACGCATTAAAACAAACAAAAAAACAAAGCTCTTCAGGGGCTGCAGTCTCGACATTCATAGCGATCGCTTTACGACGGAATTCGGTCTTCGGTCCAACCCCAGCTGTATTATTAGTATAGCGAGATACAACAAAACGATCGGTTACAATTTCAATGCTATATTGTATAATATAACTGTAGTGTGAGTAGGACTAAGTATTTCTATTACAAATTGCTTAGGAGCAGCCCAGAGTTTGGATTTGTCTATGGTTGATGGCAAATTGACAATACGCTCGCCCCAATTCATCATCCACAGCCCGACTTCCCCCTTCATTCGGGGGGGTGGGGTGTTGAGTCAACTTCAAGGCGTTTGTGGTGCGTGTACCGATTTGTTATCTGCCCGTCGTCATGGACGAAGACTTCTGGCCGCAGGACGTGGTGTCCCGTCGCTTCCGCGGACAAGTACCACGGAGCAGCACCAGAACTAGCTAGTGAAGTACTATTTTATAGTATAAATATGTATGTTTAGGTTAAGGTATTTATATATGGGCCTCTGTCGCCTGAAATAAATAAATATACCTCACTTTCTCCCTTATTACATGCGAAAAAATGATATCTGGCAAAATGACAGTGTACTAAACACACCTGCCTACGCCTTCAGGGAATACAGGTATTGTAGTGTTAAAGCAAAGTTGACGCTTTGTTAAATTCAATTCGCATAAGCTATTCTATTGTAACGCCGCCATTTCTTACTGCTACGTAACGTTGAAAAGCTTTTTGTAAGCGTCTAGAGCGGCCTACGTGTAGAAACGACAGAAAATCATAAACAATCACATCTCACCGACAGCATAGTTTGCCTCTGAATAAGCGCAGCTTTCTTCCTATTAATGATATTATAGTACGTCTTGACGAAGTTGACGTATCGGCAGGGCGCGCGTTTCCATTCCACGTCGATGCTCTTGTAAATGTTCACGAACCCGTCGATGGGTAACGCGTCTAATTGCTCATTTGAAGTTTCTACTGCATTCTCTTTCAGTAATCTAAAACATAGAGGTGTCATAATATCAAAAATTTAAGTGAATTGTAGTGATTTGTATGACGGGTAAATGAAAAATGTAACGTTACAACGCTCTTTAATGTGCTGGTGAAATTATACAAATGCTACGGTATGCTAATTTGTTGGCAGTATGTTTTATATTCTTAATGTCTTTCCCACTTACGTCTAAAAAAATATCTAAGCTTAGTTTTTAAAACCCTAACCCTAATAGTAAACCTTTATTCAAGGCCATAGAAAATCCATATAAGAGTGTTAGTAAAGAAGTTAGTATCCAAATAATAATCTTATGTAGCCGTACTTCACGCTATTCACGTACTCGTAGTAGGTAGACTAGGTAGGATATAGTATTATGTGCAATATGTACGTAAGTGCCCTGTTGGTCTCGTGGTCGTAAGCGTGACTGCTGTGCGTGGGGTCCTGGGTTCGATTTCCAGGTCGGGCAAAGTGTTATTGGGTTTTTCATTAGGGATTTCTCAATAGCAGCCCGGAGTCTGGAAGTTGCTGGTGCGACATCCACGTGTCTAGGAAAGCACGCAAAGCCGTTGGTCCTGCGCCTGATTTCTTCCCGGTTGTGTCGGGTTGCCATCCCATCGGACAATGAGAGAACCCTTTCTCTCACAGAGCACCACCTGTGTTTGCGCACACACTTGTGCAGTAGAATGGAGATTCAGATTACCACTGTGACGAAAACCGGTCGGGGGATTATGTTTATAGTATACGTACGTGCGTTATAGTCAAATTGCCTCCAGAGTCAAAAGATCGCCTTTCAATCATACCTTTTAGTGACCATAAGGACCGAGCTTTACAAAACAATACCTACACTAAATAAAGATTAAATACACAACTACGTACAGTGCCAAACACACTACCTACCTCCATCACCCAGGTGTACAGTGCATCGTGTTTCAAGTCTAAGTGCAAAGTGTCATTTGTCATTAGACGCCTGTACCTCTTCACAATCAGTCGTGGACTTTCGCGCAGCGTGTCATCAGACCAGCGGTCCAACCAGACCACGTTACCATCGTTGTATAGCAATGGATACTTGTCCATTAGGTCCGATAGGTTGTCTTGGTTCTTGTCTAGGCATATTATGATGCCAAGATTTTCTTTTATGTCTGTAAGAGAAGTATTTTTGTTATGTCGATATTGTATGGAAAAATATGAGATGTAAAAATGCCTTAAGTTGCTTTGACGCTACGTGAACTCTATAGACGTGATTATATTGAAAATACGTCTTGTTTACATACATTCTTCGAAAGTCTTCGCTTGAATCTACGAAAACTTTTTGCGCCTAGGCGCCCAAAGATTTAAAGAAAACTGACACTGAATTCAAAGTGATATCAAATAATTTATTAAGGTCCAAATAACTCTTATCAAATAAATATCTTATACGTAAAGCTTCAGCTTCTATTAGAGCAAAATTGAACCTCCTGTATAAATTAAGGACCTATGTACTTCTGGACTTAGTGAAATAAGTTACTTCTGAGCGCGTTCTGTTCCGCATTGGGCAGCAGTTGTCCGGGCAGCGCGTGCGGGCTGCGCGCGCGCCGCAGCGCCTCGACGGCTGCCAGCGCGGTGCGCGCGGCCGCGCCCGCACGCGCGAGGGCTAGGGTGCGCTTGCCTTCAGCGGCCGACGATAGGGCCTATCCAATGAGTAATAGATTAGCCAGTATTCGTTTCATTTTTTAACCGACAGGAGAAAATGGTGACACCGGGGAATCATAATTACAAACCATACATTTGAGTTCGATCAATAGTTTAATGATGTAATTTATAACAAGCCCTAATAAGCCTATAGCATTAAATGAAAACAAATATAACATCTATACTGGAAGTGGCGGCCTTTCGCCAAAGGCAATAACATTGAAGTTGCCTGGGTCTCTGGGATCTACGCCTCACTGATTAAATACGCACTTAATGGGATACACGTATTACCACACTCACTTTTACACCCTGTGCGTGTTTCTAAACTTTTAAATATACTATTATATACCACATATTATGTACCACAATATTCTCACTTCAAGCTCAAAATAAAAAAAATAAAAAATAAATAAATATTCCACAACTATCACACAACGCCATCTAGTCCCAAGCTAAGCAGAGCTTGTGTTATGGGTACTAGACAACTGATAAACATACTTATATATTTCTAAATATATAAATATTATAGATAAATTACACCCAGACACAGAACAAATGATCGTGCTCATTACACAAACATTTGTCCTGGGTGGGAATCGAACCCACGACCTCCGGCATAGCAGTCAGGGTCACTAACCACTAGACCAACAGGCCTGTCAAAGATGTTACTGAGGATGACGTTAAGAAGTCTATACTTGCGATAACTTCTTCAGCAGTCGGTAATAATAAGTTGTGTTCAAGAATGATAACTCTTATCCTATCCTCACTACTTCCTGTTCTCACTCACATCTTCAATCACTCATTTTCCTCTTGCTCCTTTCCGTCAGTTTGGAAACAGGCTCACATAATACCTTTACCTAAAACTAACAATCCTACTTTATTAACCCACTTTAGACCTATTTCTATTCTCCCATTTCTCTCTAAAGTTTTTGAGCACATAGTTCATAGACAATTATCATTTTTCTTGGCGTCAAACTCGATAATATCCCCTTTTCAATCCGGTTTCCGCTCGGGCCATAGTACTGTAACCGCGCTCTTGAAGGTGACTGACGACATCCGCTGGGCAATGGAGAATAAGTTACTTACCGTTCTAGTATTGCTCGACTTTAGTAGCGCCTTCAACTCAGTGGATTTCGACATTTTACTAGGTTTCCTCAAATCTATCAATTTCTCTTCTTCCACCTTAGCCTGGTTCAGTTCTTATCTTCGGGGACGCTCTCAGTGTGTTCGTCTGGAGGAGTCCTTCTCTGATTGGTGTAGTCTCACTGAGGGTGTTCCTCAGGGTAGCGTTCTCTCTCCTCTTCTTTTTTCAATTTTCATAAACTCTGTTACCAGAGTAATCTCCTCTAGTTTCCATCTCTACGCAGATGACTTGCAGCTTTATCGAGATTTCACTGTAGCTAACGCGGGTTCTGCAATCGCTGCAATGAATCATGACCTGGCTTGCGTCAGCGCTTGGGCTAAGTCCTTTGGTTTGCAAATTAACCCTACTAAATCCCAGGCCATGATCATCGGCACCAGATTCGTTCGCAATGTGGCTGATGTTACATCTCTCATGCCTTTATATCTCGATGGTGTTCGCATTGACTATACTGAAACCGCTAAAGATCTGGGTGTAGTTATTGACTCCAATCTTTCGTGGCGTGCTCAGGTCAATGAGGTTAGCCGAAAGGTACATTTCTCCTTTCATTCACTGAAATGCCTTCAGGGTCTTCTGCCCTTGATGACTAAAATTTCTTTGGCACAAACACTTATTCTACCGATTATAGATTATGCCGACGCCTGCTACCTGGATGCTACTGAGGAGCTATTAAACAAGCTTGAGCGCTTGCAAAACCTGTGCATTCGCTTTGTTTTCGGTCTTCGAAAGTATGACCATGTTTCACACCTTCGCAAGGAACTCAAGTGGCTCCCAATCCGCCTTCGCAGGAACACTCGGATTTTATGTCTACTCTTCAATATCTTACACAACCCGTCTTATCCTTCCTACCTGCGTGAGCGTTTTTCTTACGCTCGCTCTAGCGCCGCACCGTGTAGATCACACCTAAGATCCATCCTTAAATATCATCCTCATAAAACGAGCTACTATTCTTATTCCTTCTCTGTCCATGCTGTAAGATTGTGGAACTCACTTCCGCCTAGCATTCGTGATTTAAAAACTATTTCTCTTTTTAACCTTTCCTCTATACTGTGAGTATTTGTATATATATATTTGTTATATATTTTTGTATTATGTATTTAATTAAATATATTTATTTATCTCCTTTATTTTAATGTAATCATATAAATTATATTTTTAAATATTGGAATATTAAAAGTATAAAAACATTTAAAAATATAAAAAATAGTAGCCCATCGGTATCAGGAACAGGGTCCAAGCTACCGGTGGTCAGGGCTCCAGAGAGAGGAACCTCCTGACAATGCGAGCCGTGTCCAGAAGTACCGCTTTCTGAATCAAGCCCTTGATCCAGCTGCCCAACGAGAGCCTCCTCAGGTGTTGGTCGAGGCTCTTGGCTATTAAGCCATTGGCTGTCACGACTATCGGCACAATGATCGCTGAGTCCACATCCCACATGTCAACAACCTCGCGAGCCAAGTCAAGATATTTGATTTGTTTATCTTTCTCGGCTTTCACGAGGTTCTCATCATGCGGGACGGTTATGTCAACAATCATTGCACGTCGCTCTGATCGATCCACCACCACTATATCAGACTTATTGGCAACAATAGTCCTGTCAGTGATGATGGATCGATCCCAGTACAATGTGATATTACCATTTTCGAGAACTGGGTCGGGCACATACCTGTAGTACGGCACCTCCGATTCCACAAGGTTGTATTTCAGAGCAAGTTGTTGATGTATTATCCTAGCTACAAGGTTGTGTCTATGCAAGTACTCTCCGTTAGCTAGACGAGAACACCCGGAGATAATATGCCTGATTGATTCCCCCGGCCGGTGGCATGCCCGACAGATGTCAACCGTGCCGTCTTTCACAATAAATCTCCGGTAGTTGTTCGTCATCATAACTTCGTCCATAATTGCACAGACAAAACCTTCGGTTTCTCCAAAGAGGTCACCACAACGTAGCCAGGCTACGGACGCTAGTAGATCTACATCGGGCCCATGTAGGGCCCGAAAGAATCGCCCGTGAAGCTCCTTACTCTGCCATACCTCCATGCGTTCATTAGTGTCAAGCACTACTGGCTTGCGCCAGTTCTCTTTAGCCAAGGAGAGCGGTGTGAGGCCCTTGTCCATCGCGACTACATCTCGATGCATCCCCACGTCGGTTTTTAGGAAATATTCCCTGAGACTGCATATCTCGCGATTGTGGAGGTTCTTAGCGTTTAAAAAGCCTCGACCTCCACACTTTCGCGGGATATACAGCCTCATTACCGATGACCGTGGGTGATGCATTCGATTTGTAGTTAGCAGCGTACGGACCCTCCTATCCAGGGCGTCGAGTTCGGTCTGAGTCCATTTGAGTATGCCGAAAGAGTACATCAAAACCGACATGACCCAACCGTTGAAGGCGCGCACCTTGTTCCCGCCTGATAAAAGACTATTAAATACTTTTTTCAGGCGGCCAAAGAAGCGCTCCTTCAACGATTGCTTCATGTCAGTAACATTGATGCCTAGCGCTTCCGACATACCCAAATACTTATAGGTTTCGGATGCGGAGAGGGCTCTAAGATTTGTGGAATCCGAGAGTTGGGTTCCCACGGATTCCACGATCTCCCCTCGCTTTACATGCATGACCGCACATTTGTCCACACCAAATTCCATCCTGATGGCGCTACTGAAAGTTTCAGTAATTTTCAGTAGCTCCATCAGTTGCAAATTGTTGGGGGCAAAGAGTTTTAGGTCATCCATGTAGAGGAGGTGAGATATAACCTGACCACCTCTCCTCAGCCGATAACCTAGACCTGAATCTTCCAGCAGCGTGCTTAGAGGATTCAAGGCTAAGCAGAACCAAAGCGGACTCAAACTGTCACCCTGGAATATGCCTCGCTCGATCCTTATCGGCTCGCTATTCCTCTGGATATTTCGACATCCTGGATAGCGAAGGACCGTCCTCTATTGCCCCATACACGTCATCAGGAAGGTGCGCAGAGTTGTATCTACTTTATACAATTCCAGCACCCTCATGAGCCATGTATGTGGCACCGAGTCATAGGCCTTCTTATAATCTATCCAACATGTCGACAGATCCTTTCGGGAACGACGAACCTGTTGGCTAATGGCCATATCAATGAGAAGTAGCTCCTTAGTACCGCGGGACCCGTTCTTACATCCATTTTGAGAGACAGACATGATGGAGTTGCTGTCTATATGTTTATTAATTTTAGCTCTCAAAATGGATGTAAGAACTTTATAGAACGTCGGTAGACAAGTGATCGGTCTATAATTTCTGGGATCCGCGGTACTACCTGATTTATGGAGCAGGTGGGTTATTCCTGTCGTTAGGAACTGGGGCAGCGACCCTGACTCTAAGGCTGACTGGAACTGGGAAGCCAAGGGGGCGTGCGATCTTTGGAACCACTTTATCCAAAAGTTGTGCAGCCCGTCCGGCCCTGGAGATTTCCAGTTAGGCAACGGACGGACTGCACGAGCAATATCTTGGGGGCTGATGATAAGTGGCTCCATCTCTGGTATAAGTTCGCACGCTCGCTCGATCTTCCCAGTCCAATCTCCTTCGGTGTGACTGACAGGCACCGACCAGATGTTTTGCCAGAACGAACACATGGCGTCATCATCTGGTAGGTGCGTGTCAGTCACACATTGGTCCTGTCGTTCCCAATCCCTGTAAACCCACCTTTCGTCGCTCTGGAATGTGCGATTCTGAGTGTACCGCTCCACTCTCCGCCTGTACCGACGAATACGGTTTGCCCATGCACAGATCTTCTGCTTCAGGTAGTCGATACGTTCTGTGACGCGGGACAAATAATCTCGAGAACTAATATCAGTCCCCGAGAACGCCCGCCTCACAAAACGCATCACTCTAGGGCGAGTATTGCCCTCCCTGAAGCAGATTAGCTTGCCGATGAGTGCTCTAGTCTCCCCGATACGACGCTCAATCCTGCACTGCCAAGCTGGTACAGCTGGTTTTGGTCGTGTGGCTCTGTCACTGTTCGGGAATTTGACATGAGCCACACGACATGCCGCAACAGCCGCACAGTACAAGATTGAATGGGTATCGGTGAGGTCTTTGCTGTCGTTAAAGTAATTTGACAGCTGCGAGTCTAGAGCACACACCAGCGCCTTGTTTTTCTTGTGCATGGGCAAACGAGGTAAACGTGGTCTGAGTCCAGGCGGAATAGATCGGTACTCACGGAAAGCATCGTCCAAAGCGCTCCTCAATCTTACATTGCACTGGGAACTCACGGATATAGCCTCGTCATCATCCTCTTTATCAAAGCGGTTGGGTCGCGATGAAAAACTGGGTAAATTTTGCAGTTGCACCGCGACCAATGACGAAGCAGGCGCAACGTGGCTATTCCGTGATTCGAGGCGTAGTCGATCAAGTACAACGTCATCCAGCATATGGTTACGCTGGATAACCCGCACCTGATCCGACAGTCGTTGCGTTGACACGTTGACAGCTGGCTCGAGCACCTGAAACAGAGAGAGCATCCTACCACGGTACGCAGTCAAGTTACTTCCCCCCTCTGTAGCCCCAAAGTATGCGCGCATGACATTTTCATTGACAGTTTGTGTCCATCTCATGCGCTGCACACTTCCACCGGTAGCGGGGACCCTATCAGAGGCCGGTGGGCCTCGGAGTCCTAAGCTGGCCGGTGGTCGGCCTCTTCCGCGTCGACGTACTGGTGGTGGTGTCGTCGGCGGCGAAAAGTATTCGTCGCTCGAGCTCGACGCAACTGCAGCGGCCGGTGTCACTGGACTCACGTCTGGAGCAGGTTCCGGCAACTGCGAGGCGGAACTGAGCGACGAACCCGAAGATGTTGGGTGTGTGGTCTCGAGTTGTCGTGCCCGACTTCGTGTCAGCATTGAAAATTTCTTCTGTGTATTATTCGTATTGGATTCATTATGATTGTATTAAATTCCGGTCATAAAAATGGTGTAGGAACACATATCAAAAGATTATTGTTGTTGTTGTTTGTTTAATTATATTAAAAATATTAAAAAATATTGGAGTAAAATTTTTTTACTGTCAGCTTGACAGTCGGGCCACAGACAGTATATTATTTATTATTATTATGTCGTTTATTTATTTAGTCGTCTTATTTTGTTACATTTTTAAATATTAGTATGATTAAATAAAAAAATAAAAAAAAACATTTAAAAATATAAAAAAATAGTGATCCACCGGTGTCGGGAGCAGGGTCCAAGCTACCGGTGGTTAGGGCTCCAGAGATAGAAACCTCCTCACAATGCGAGCCGTATCGAGGAGTACTGCCTTCTGAATCAGGCCCTTGATCCAACCGCCTAACGAGAGCCTCGATAGATGTTGATCGAGGCTGTCGGCCATCAGGCCATTGGCCGATACGACAATCGGCACAATGACAGTTGAGCTCACATTCCACATGTCAACAACCTCGCGTGCTAAGTCAAGATATTTGATTTGTTTATCTTTCTCAGCTTTCACGAGGTTCCCGTCATGTGGAATGGTAACATCAACAATCATTGCGCGGCGCACTAATCGATCTATCACCACTATATCAGGTTTGTTGGCGACAACAGTCCTGTCAGTGATGATAGACCGATCCCAGTACAACGTGACATGGTTATTTTCGAGAACTGGGTCGGGCACATACTTGTAATACGGTACCTCTGAGTCGACAAGTTTATATTTCAAAGCAAGTTGCTGGTGAATAATCCTGGCTACTTGGTTATGCCTGTGCAAGTACTCGCTGTTAGCCAGACGAGAACAACCAGAGATAATATGTCTGATGGACTCACCCGGACGGTGGCATGCCCGACACACGTCAGCCGTCCCGTCCTTCATAATATGTCTCCGGTAGTTATTCGTCAAGATAACTTCGTCCATAATTGCACAGACAAAACCTTCAGTTTCCCCGAAGAGGTCACTGAAACGCAGCCAGGATACGGACGCTAAGAAATCTACACCGGGCTCATGAAGAGCCCGATAGAAGCGCCCGTGAAGCTCCTTGCTTTGCCATACCTTCTTGCGGTCATCGGTAGTAAGTACTACAGGTTTGCGCCAGTTCTCTTTCGCCATGGAGAGCGGGGTGAGCCCCTTGTCCATTGCGACCACATCACGGTGCATACCCACTTCGGCTTTTAAAAAATATTCCCTGAGACTGCACACCTCGCGGTTGTGGAGGGTTTTCGCATTTAAAAATCCTCGACCCCCACACTTCCGCGGGATATACAGTCTCATCACCGATGATCGTGGGTGATGCATCCGGTTTGCGGTCAGCAGTGTACGGACCCTTCTATCTAGGGCGTCGAGTTCAGTCTGAGTCCATTTGAGTATGCCGAAAGAGTACATCAAAACCGGCATGACCCAACCATTGAAGGCGCGCACCTTATTTCCGCCCGAAAGAAGACTAATTAATACCTTCTTCAGGCGACAAAAGAAGCGCTCCTTCAAGGATTGCTTCATGTCAGCATCGTTGATGCCTAACGCTTCCGACATACCCAAATACTTATAGCTTTCGGATGAGGAGAGGGATCTAAGGTGTATGGAATCCGAAAGTGGAATTCCCTCGGATTCCATAATCTTCCCCCCCTTTACATGCATGACTGCACATTTGTCCACACCAAATTCCATCCTGATGGCACTACTAAAAGTTTCAGTTACCTTCAGTAGCTCCATCAGATGCAATTTGTTAGGGGCAAAGAGTTTCAAATCATCCATGTAGAGGAGGTGAGATATGACCTGACCACCTCTCTTCAACCGATAGCCTAGACCTGAGTCCTCCAGCAGTGTGCTTAGAGGATTCAGGGCTAAGCAGAACCAAAGTGGACTCAAACTGTCGCCCTGAAATATTCCCCGCTTAATCCATACAGGCTCATCATTCCCCTGGATCTGTCGACACCCTGGATAGCGAAGGACCGTCTTCCACTGTCTCATACACGACTCAAGGAAGGTGCGTAGAGTTGCATCTATCTTGTACAACTCCAGCACCCTCATGAGCCATGTATGTGGCACCGAGTCGTAGGCCTTCTTATAATCTATCCAGCATGTCGACATATCCTTGCGGGATCGGCGAACCTGTTGGCTAATGGCCATGTCTATGAGGAGTAGCTCCTTAGTACCGCGAGACCCATTCCTACATCCATTTTGAGAGGCAGACATAATCGAGTAACTGTCAATGTGTGTGTTAATTTTCGCTCTCAAAATGGATGTAAGAAGTTTATAAACCGTCGACAAACACGTGATCGGTCTATAATTCTTGGGTTCCGCGGGACTACCTGACTTATGGAGCAGGTGGGTAACGCCTGTTGTTAGAAACTGTGGTAGCGACCCAGACTCTAAGGATGACTGGAACTGAGATGCCAGGCAAGTGTGTGAACTAATTAGCCATTTTAACCAAAAGTTATGCAGTCCGTCCGGTCCCGGTGATTTCCAATTCGGTAACGGACGGACTGCTTTGGCTACGTCTAATGGCGTAATTATGACTGGTTCCATTTCTGGTATAGTTCCACACACTCGCTCGATATCGCGCATCCAGCCACCCTCAGCGTGACAGACAGGCACCGACCAGATGCTGCGCCAGAATGCACTAGTGGTGGCATCATCCGGGCGGCACACGTCCATCACGTTTTGTTCAGGTCGCTCCCAAGTTCTATATACCCACCTCTCATCGCTCCGGAACATGCGATTCTGCGTGTACCGATCAACCCGCCGCTTATACCGCCGAATACGACTCGCCCATGCACAAACTTTCTGCTTCAGGAAGTCGATGCGCTCTGTGACATTGGACATGTATTCCCGAGGGCTGATTCCAGTCCCCGAAAATGCCTGTCTTACAAAGCGCATCACTCGTGGTCGTGTGTTGCCCTCCCTGAAGCAGTATAGTTTACCGATGAGTACCCTGGCCCCATCGATACGACGCTCGATCCTGTATCGCCAGGCTGGTACGGCTGGTTTTGGTCGAGTAGCTGCGTCACAATTTGGAAACTTGACGTTAGCTAAACGACATGCCGCCACAGCCGCGCAATACAAGATCGAGTGTGTATCAACGAGATCCTCGCTGCTCTCGAAGAAATTCTTGAGCTGCGAGTCCAAGGCACACACTAGCGCCCTATTTTTTTTGTGCATAGGTAGCCGTGGTATTCGGGGTCTAAGTTCGGTTGGAGTGGACCTATACTCGCGAAACGCATCTTCCAGTGCGCTCCTCAGTCGGACGTTGTACTGGCTACTTACTGTGTCAACCCTATCATCATCTTCTTCAACACGATTGGACCGCGGCGGGATGGCATCAATAGTTGACGCTTGTGCCGCGGTTTGTGCCAGAGTCGAGACGATTTGGTTGTTCAGTACCTCTGAGCGCAGCCTATCAAGTTCTATGTCGTCCAACCTGTGATTGCGTTGGATGACCCGCACCTGATCCGACAGTCGTTGGGCCGAGACGTTGACGGTTGGTTCCAGTTCCTGGAACAGAGACAGCAACCTATCACGGTACGCAGTGAGGTTAGTTCCCCCCTCTGTAGACCCGTAGTATGCGCGCATGACGTTCTCGTTCATAGACTGAGTCCATCTCATGCGCTGCACACAACCACCGGCAGCGGGGACCCGGCTCGGGGCCGGATGGCCCCTAAGTCCCAAGCTCCTCGGTGGCCGGCCTCTCCCCTGCCGACGTACAGGTGTTGGCGACGTCGGCGGGGAAAAATATTCGTCGCTCGAGCTCGACGCAACTGCTACGGCCGGTGTCACAGTACTCTCGATGGGGCTGGATTCCGGCGGCGGCAGGGCGGGGCTGAGCGACGACTCCGGAGGTGGTAGGCGTGCACGGCGAGCTGCTAATCTCGTCAACATTTTCAATATTTCATTTTTTCATTTTCACGTTTTTATCGGAGGTGACATGACAGATGTCACCTCCGGTTCGGCAGTTTTTGATGCAAGTGTAGGTTATTCATTGTATTTGTTTAAAATTAGGTATGTTTTAGTAAATTTGGTTTTTCCTGATATGGTTGCACATATATATGAATTTATAAACTGTTTATAAAAATTATGTAATAACAAATTGTGAAGAGACGACAAAAGAGACGTTGACGTTGACGTTGGTGTTGCTAGCTATTATTATTATTATTATTATTTTGCGCTATATGTGTAGATATATTTAATATTTTTGTTTTAGACTTCACACATTCATATTTTTCTCTTCTTGTTCTCACACACTATTGTCTACATTTCTTTTTTTTACTTCTCCTTTCGCAGGTCTGCTGGAAGAAATTTCTTAAGAAATAAGCAGTACCTTTGTACTCATGTTATAATTCTGTCATATCAATTTGTATTTTACTGTGTGTACATAAATAATAAAATAAATTAATAAATATATTTATCAATAAAAGCAAAGACTGAGACGGATTTTTACAAACGGAATTTTTACAAACGTCATACGGCCGACATCCTTTTTTGTCTCGTCTACATTTATCTTGTCATTGAAATGCTAGTGATTGACATAAACAATATCGACTATTTGTACAAGTTGTATTTAATACTCCTTTAGTGAAAAAAAAAATCAATTAAATGTATTTTTATTTTTTATACTGATAATAATCGTGTTTTTCGGCTAGGATTTTCAAGATGCTGTTGGAGTTAACTCGCGTTCTACTTAATAAAGATGCGGTCTTTTTTCCTCATTAAATAACGTCGTAGGTCTAGGTATTGGTAATATAGGGACTCCTCAAGTTTTAAAATATTATACTGATATAACATTGAATTTGATACGACTTATAACGAATACTTTAAAAAAAGGGCACGGCTTGACGTGGATTCGAACCAACGTATTGCCCAATGTCGCCTTTCGGGTTCGAATGCGGAAAAACTGTTTCTGGGAATTTAAACTCTCAATCCATAGCCGCTTCAAGCGATCTTAAAACGCCCGAGCTAACTAGACTTTTAGTGTATCGTTATACTTATAATGTGTATAGGGACGAAGCTATGACGAATAACCGGCAATATATTGTGCAGGACGGTATGTTTGACATCTGAGGTAATATTCATCAATTTATTTCGATTGCAGTTTGTAACTACGCGTTTTGCAACCAGTGCAAAATATAATTGTATTAATATCTTGTTCGTTTTCACGATTTTCAAATCAAATCAAACTTAACATATGAAGATATCTCAATTTATGTACCAAAAATCACACCAATAAAAGAATTTGAATTTGAATTTTGAATTTGAATTTATAAAATACTGATGAAACACTGATAAAAAAAATCGTAACATCGATAGCACCAAAACTTAAAATTCATACCGCCCACATCACTAAATCATAGACAATTTCGAGCGGCCATTGTTGTTTACATCTTTGGCGAATTTTGAAACTTGACTGTACATCAAATCGGGCTACATTAAATCAACTATTTAGTGGTAATCAACTTACATTTTTAAACTGCGTGTTGAATTGTGTGGTGTGGTTGATAATGAACAAAGAGGCAGGCAGAGCGGCCGCAGTAATGTGTGCGGCGGCCAGGCGACCCACTCCCGCGCAGCCCACACACACCAGTAAGCCTCCATTGGTCTGTCAAAACACTACAGATAAGTATATCATTGTTTAACAACATTGTTTGTCTATCAGACCTAAATCTATACAATATAATAGAATAGTAAAGAAGTCAAAACTGTACAGACGCCAGTAGGCCAAGCTACCCGAAACTGTCTTTACCCAATCAACCTTGAATCTTAATGCTTTAACGATAAAGTTGAAAACCTGTTAAATAAATTTAACAGATTGTCGCAGCTTTATGTGCTGGCGTCTGTACATTAAATATTTTTGGAGAATAGTACTTGCTACGAGGTGTGGAGGGAACGAGCCGAAAACATAGTTTTTAGGATTTTTATCTGATTGTCTGGATGTATGTTCCGGATTGGCGCAAAAACGGTTGAACGGATTTGGATGAAATTTGGCACACAAATAGTTTAAGTATGACCTGGATTATAAAATTATAGTAGTTATAATTAGTTTATAACTCAAATCGCGGTAATACATTCCCGTGGGATATTTTCCGACGCCCACGCAGGTGAAACCGCGGGCAAAAGTTAATATAAAATAAAATTAATATAAAAAAAAACAAAATTACCGATCGCGCGATCGCCGGGCACAGTACTGCTAACTCAGAGCATACCTCTGCACCAGTTTCACCAAAAACATTGTGCTCGTTTTCCGACACTGAAATAAAAGTAAGTCGCATTGGCATTATTAGGTGTCGAACAATTCCATATATTAATAAGCAGTGATTGGTTTGGGTAACTTTAATTTTTAGAGTCAGAATGGGATCTTTCCCATTCTGACTCTAAAAATTAAAGTTACCATATGGCGACCAGCAGCAAAAACCTTTAAAAAAAATTATGATTGTTATACTTACAACACTGGTTAATAAGTTGCTCCGTCCTATGATGCCAGTCGTTATAATCAGTATGTTCTAAGTAGACGCCATCACCGCGCAACTTGCACGCGAAGTACATCTCTTCATTGTTCACCTTCAGATGTTTCCGAGATATAGAGCTGAACATAGCTTTTTCTTCATCAGATGCCAGTCTTTCTCGGAAAATTAAGTTTGCTTCTGCACTGATGGCCTATGAAAGGTTGGAAAAGATGACAATTACATAATTAAAAGATGATTAAAATTTTCAAGCTGTAATCAAATTATGCGTTTAACCGCATGCAGTGAACTATACCGATCTTACAGCCGCAGTTTTGGCGCGGTGAAATAAATATTATGATAAGCAATTGAATGCTCGTTTCTCTGTATGAGAAGAGGCCTTTGCTCTGCAGTGGGACAGTAATTATTATTACTTTTAATTGATTGCATAGAAGTTTTTACCATGATAAGTTGTTCAATATTCGTCGGCTTGTACCACTTGACGTTTTCACACAGCCTCTTCAAATGTGATGCGTTCCATTTATAATGTGTTTGGGAATAAAATGAATCTGTCACCTGTACAGAAAAAAGGGTAATTGAAACAATCTCATTGAGATATAGCACTTCTTCTGTTCATGTCTTAATATTTTTTCACAGTATGTTATTTTCCTAAGTATGTTGTATAATATTTACCTCTTTAAACAAAGCGAGAAGTTTGTCAGCTAGATTTGATATTTCCTTCATCGGTATGCTTTTATCGACGCTACTCCTCAAATAATGTGTTGCAATTTCTGACAATTCCTCATCATCCGGCTCGCTGGAAAGATGCCAGTTTGGAATGAATTAATTAACTTCACGTGATGCAATTCACTGCTGGACACAATCTGCCAAGTTGCGTCACACACCAGGGCCAGGGCCCTGATTCCACTAATTTACAATCGTTTCAGCGGTATGTCAAATGTGTCTTTGACAGATTTGCCGATCAAAATATAATAACAATAATTATACGACCAAGTTTAAAAACGGTCAAACAGGCGTTTATACAATATGTCTGTTACCTGATGAGTTGGTATTACCTCAAAGCTCTTAGCTCCAGCGCTGCAGCAAGACGTGGAGAAATGTCGTTGAGTGTGGTGGCAGTGGCCAATACACGCAAACGTGATACTTGGCACCACTGAGTGCCGGTACCAGTCTCTTCATCGCTGCCCCTCGTCCAGAAACCATTGTGTTGTATCAACTGTAAACGTTGATATTTGTTCAGTTTTAAATGCAGAATGGGCCATTTTTGACTGTGCGAATGAAGATGTCTACTTTAGGTTAGTCAAATTTATTTAAACTTAAATTTAAAAGTAAGAACGCTAGACTAAAGAGATTTTGATTTTGATTAACTCAAAAGATTTTTATTTGATTTGAGATTGGATGCTACCAATCTCAATAAAAATGTATGCACGAAAATGCGTGCAATATTCTTGTGTGTTAATCCTCAAGGATCATTTAAACCATCAGGATAATTTGAGTTAATCAATAACCAATCGGCTTTGAGCAAGCGTGGTGACCAAAGCTCGTACCTTCTCTGTATCAGAAGAGCCGTTGGCCCTTGTTGTGGACAGTAATAGGCTGTTGTTATTATTATTAATATTAAAAGAGAAGCTGTAGTTGATTTTACCTGTAGTAAGAAGGAGTGCACGGGGCTAGATTTCCAGTCATCCATTCGAGCTCGATGCAACGCGCGGATCAACAAAGTGGCGCGACTGCCGCCACTCGCGCCGCGCCCGCCCGACCGGACCATGTTGTTCTATACATGAGAATACGAATAGCTTATATTACTGGGTTATATGAATGATAGAGTAACAATGTTTTTGGGTTTTATTTCACTAAGAAAATGGCGTCAGTTTAACGAACCACGAAAAATAATAACGGGTGTATAAAGACGCTTAATGACGCCGAGAGTCACTTATAATCCCCGTCATTACTTTTGCTAACCGTTACTGTTTGATGTATAGAATGCGTAGATAACAGCTTAGTGATGGGTCTTTTGACACCCTGCATAAGTGCCTAAAAAGTACAATAAAATAAGTGTTTATTTCTACAGTTACACACCTTACTGCGATGAGGGTTGGAGAAAGGTGATACACCTTGCTGCGAGCAGAGCATAGATTGCTACAAACACGCATCTACAGCAGATTAACGACCATAACCAAATGATGATTGTAATTCTTAGTTTTGGAATGGTCAACTTACCCTTTTCAGCTCTGCGATTATGTCAGCTGGTTCTAAAATCGGCGTGCAGTCTATCGTTAGGATGGCTGAGTTACATTCCTTTACTATGTACTCTGCTAAAAGGCTGAAATGTGATAGCAGGAAATGTCTTATATTATAATTATTTCATTTGGTTTGATAGTTGCGAAAGTGTTATAGAAAACTTTTTATCCCGATGTATAAAATACAGGATGGCAGGCACATCGACGCGCAAACTGTTACCAAGGATTCAGCACATGAGTTTAGACCCCGGAGGGTCGAAATATTTCATCGGTTATTAAAAAAAAATATTGCTGTTCCATGCATTTTTACCGCGTAGGTATTGCACTTTTCTATGAAACAGAAGATTTTTTTTTTGATAACCGACTAAATATTTCGACGCTATGGGGTCTAAACTCATGTGCTGAATTCATGGTTACCGTTTGAACGTCGATGTCCCTGCCACCCTGTATTTTATATATCGGGATAAAAAGTATCCTATGTCTTAATTCTGGTCATGGTCCTTGTCCTCATGGACCTTTAATAGTAACCACACTTACTTTTTAGCACAAGCATCAGGTCCTACCACAAGCAGATGCGCGGTATGTGACATCACGCATGCGCGCAGAGTTGGCTCACAAGCGATTAAACGTCGCGACATAAGCAGTGTGTCTGTTACCCACTCATTTGTACCCATTGGGGCTGCAACTGGCGGGCCCATCAGTGTTGTTAGCTGTCGATAGAAATAGTACAATTTTATAGCCATAATTATATATTACTAGCTTCTGCCCGCGACTTCGTCCGCGTAAAGCAACTTTCTTATTTTTTTTTTCCGTAAGAACCTTCTACAAACTTAAAAACAAAAATGAATGAAATCGGTAAAGTCGTTTTCAAGTTATAGCGTGACCAAGGGAAATGGGGATTCATTTATATATATATAGATAGATAATTAATCAATTGATCAAGAGTCAGAAGTATTTATGGCCTTACACACGTACACATCAATACGGTGCGACCTCGCAAATAATAAACGACGCACCATCTTCTGGTAAAATTTTAGACAGTATAACGAATGGCAATAGAACAGCGGCTTTTGGTCCGAATCGGAATAGAGATAAACTGATACCTTACCTCATCATGAAAACTATCGATAGCACTTTCTTTGATAACGTCAACTACACTTCGCTCAATGGCAAGGTAGACCATTTCTTCGGGACTCACGCGTGTTGTATTGAACCCTGTGTCCTGGGCTATGTACTCGAACTGAGTTAATATTTGTTTGACCTGTAAAAGACCACCACATGAGAATCTCTCGCGAGAGGCAGAAAGTGATATACACTGTAAAAAATATTCTCGTACACTTAAAAAATGCAAGCTTGTATAATTACAAGTCGCATTTTACATGGTAAGACTGGTTGTCAGACTTTCCGGCTTCTGACTACCCTTAACGACAGTCAAAGATCCACGAATGACAGCTGGGAACAACGGTTTAACGTGCTTTCCGAGGCACGGAGAGGTCGCGGTATGTAAAGATGATCACCCATCCACAGACCAACCGCGACAAGCGTAGCTTAACCTGATCGATCGACCTGCGCGGCTGTTATTATTTAGCCGCGGGCCGCCGCCTTACCGCTTTAATATATTGTCATAAATCTAATTTTAAACACATTTAGTAAAAGTGCAAAAAGTTTAAATAGGACATAAGTTTTATTCTACATCTATCTACTTACCACAGTAATGTTGTGTAGTTTCAGAGCAAGTTCTCCCTTGTGGTCAGTAAGCCACTGAATACATTTCTTGATAACTTGTTCCAACAACGGCAGCGCCATTTTTGCACTTTCGTTATCAAAATCAGCTTTTCGCATCCATCCTTCTAATACGTACTGATCACAGCTAACATCGTCACTGTAAAAGCATTTGTTAGGTAGGTTGGACAGACATTACACTTTGTAGTTAAGCCTGTGGTCTGACTATCGCCAAAATAATTCAAATATTAAAGGCACTCGAAGAAAAATGCTGATTACAACAACTGATTGCTAGTTATAAACCTAACTAGCTTCTACCCGCGACTTAAGTCTGCGTGAAATTTCTTGCTACTTACCTCAACAATATAATCCCCATACGCGACACAGTAGCGGGCGATGCGTGTTCCAAGCTATGCGTCTCGAACAGAAAGTTGACGTTGGAACCGAACTGTATCCTCCACCCTGAAGGCAGTGTGAGCAGCCTGTTGTCATCCAATACGGAGTTCAGAGCCTCTATCCACTCCGGATCGATGTCACCGTCGCACACCACCCAGGACCACACGTCTTGAGCCAATATGAAAAGAAATGATTCAAAAGAAAAGGATAATTAACCGACTGGTTAATACAAGTTTTAATAAAGGGCGTCCTAACTACTTTTGCTTGAGTAATAACACGGTGCGTTCGAGAAGGCCAGGGGTATTTCTAGATCTTACCAATTTCATTTCGCGCCGAAATCTCAATTTGTAATTAGCTTTGATTTCTGGTCTCAGTAATAACTAAAAGCACCAACATTCAGAGAAAAATATATTGTACTCACCGGCCGGTTGGTTAGATATTTCAAGCGCAGTCGAAGATATGACGCCGTCGGTCCACTGCCGCGTATCATGGTCGATGTTGCCGAGCAACCACTCCCGACTCATCGCCTTCGGGCATATTATGTATTCCACCACGTTCTTGCCTTGGTGGGCCAGTGCCTTTGGAAAATAATTAATGTAACTAATAAGTAACAACTTAATATTTAATTTAGGTATCCGCACTAAACCTACACAAAACCGTGAAAACGGTTTTGTCGAGCATAGATTTAAGTATAAAACTGCTGTAAACTTATCCTACTTCCTACTTTAATTAATACTAACTATAATAATATTATAAACGCGAAAGTTTGTGTGGATGGATGGATGGATGTTTCTTACTCTTTCACGCAAAAACTACTGAACGGATTTGAATGAAATTAGGTACACACATAGAAAACCTATATTAACACATAGGATCCTGATTTATCCTGATATTCCCACAGGATCGACACTAATGCGGGTGAAACCGCGCGGCGCTGCTAGTATTTTAATAAATAAAGAAACATTACATAATAAGGCAACCGTTTAGCTTGCGACATAAGAGATTACTCACAGATTTAAGCAGTCTTCTAATTGTAGTCTTGCCGGATCCTGGCGGGCCAACTATAACGACTCCCATTCTTTGCTGCATTTGTTCGTACAGTTCCAAGCACTTTTGCAGCTTTAACACAAAAAAAATACATTACGGCTCTTATGATTTTAAATGAGTGTTTTATCAAATAAGTAGAGATAAAGCAGTATGCTATAGTACCTGTAATTTATTATGCACCAGCTTGAGATTATCTACGGTAGATTCAAGAGCTGCGCTTATTGGATCTGAACCGGATTCCTCAGTCGGCACTTCAGCAAAAACCAACGACAAAATATTTTCAAATCTGCGGACAGAAGGCAATAAAAATGGGTTAAAGATAATATGTAATGTAATGTAATTATTATACAATATTACTGACTCGGCATTTACCAGGTTTTGTTTTTAGAACAACTGCAATAAGTGTGAGGAAGACTTCCCGATGAAGATATGCCAAGCTTTAATATTGCGCGTTTCTTTTATGCTAAAGGCACACTTTATCACAGCTTAGTCTTACGGAAGTCATATAAGAGTCGTACTGGATTTATAGTGTTCTATATCTATGGGGTAATGGGGTACCTATATGGGGTTTTATATTTGGAATTTCTCAATAGCAGCCCGGAGTCTGGATTTTTGCACGGTTGATGACAATAGGCTCGCCCGCTATTATAATACAATGATACACCTCTGCCTAACCCTTCGGGGTATACAGGCGTGATGTTTATGTTATGTATACCTATGAGCATCATGTCGCGTCAATTTGGACAAGTTATTGAGTGTGAGCACACGTCGTGCGGCGGCGCGTCGGGCAGTGACGTCGGCGCGCCGCGGGAGCGTCGCGGCGCAACTGCCCACCGCCGCCTTCAGGGCACGCAGGCCCCAGTCGTAGTGACGCTGTTCGCTTAGCAGAGAGCTGTACAAATAAAGAAGCAGATGTTATTTAAGGATAATAAAGGGCAGTAACTGCTGGGGTTTGGGAGGCTGTAACTGTAGTCCCTCCATGTAAAATACTGGTATTCCACTGCATTCGATTAGCCAACCCCAACATAGTTGGCAAAAAGGCTACGCAGATGATGATGAAGGGAAGTAGGTAACCGTGACTACATATAGACACGATTAAAGAATTAATGAGATGTAACTTGTCACACCGAAGTGACAAGCAATTAATTTATGGACGGATGAGACAGATCCGATCAGGCCACTAAGAAAATGCTTTGTAATTATTTTAATCACACAAATTTTAATCTAGCTAGAAGAACCGAGATCCATTGGTATGAGGCCACACACAACCTACCTAGCAAGGGTGAAGACATTGTGCAGGTCTTTGGCTAGTAACTCGGCATCAGGCACACACGCCGCGGCCAGCAGATGTGCAGCCAGCACGTCGGGTCGCGGCTGCAGCATGGCCACCGGCCGCAGCACACGCTGCAGGGCGGCGGGCAGTGCGCGGCGCCCGCCGTAGCCGCGGCCTGCGGGGTTCATTGTAGCTGCTACCCCGCACCATTCCGATACACTCACCTTGAATAAAATGCGTCAACTAATATATCGAGTCCAAGAAAACACATCTCTGATGTGCCTAAAAAAATGTAATGAACCAACAAGTTTATTTAACTTTTTTTTTATGAATGTTCTGGTGTACAAAAAAAGTCAGTTGATGCATACATTATGTTAGTTATGCGAACATAAATCTATGGACCAACTGATTTTTTTTTTCACGATTTCAGGGTTGGTCCCGTAGTAAAAGTTGTTCATAATGATGAGTACAATGACCCCTTTTAAGGATTAAAACGATCAAAATTTAACGGTGTATAAATAAATTTTCTCTGAAATGCAAATATTTTGTCAATGCAATTTTTATTTGCATATTTTAAGGCCTACTTATAATGCTTACGTCGGTTTAAAATGGAAAAAAAATAACTCCATATAAAACACTTCTGCTTAGCCCCGGTAATACGAGCGTGACAGATGGAAAAGAGCATACCATGATCCGTCTGTCTTGAATGCTTCTGCGTTCACGCATGGATCCCAGAATACTTGGATTATTACCAAAATGTGTAAATAAGTTTATGCACAGAAAAAAAAAACAAAAATAATCATGTTTTATTTATCATTAAAGTTTGACGTTTAGAAAGTAACCAAAAGACAGAATAAACGCCGGAACTGAAAATAAAAAATGCAAAAAGATTCTCTCCGGCGGGGAATCGAACCCCGGTCTCCCGCGTGACAGGCGGGGATACTTACCACTATACTACCGAAGACTTGCTATGCTCAAGCGAAATAACGGTTATATTAATACCTGTCTATTCTATTCTAACCTTGAATAATCTCGTGATAAGCAATCTGATTATTTTTTTAATTCAAGTTGAATAACTATGAAATATTATATTTTTATATTAGTAAAGGGGAACCAACAAATGATTTGAGCTTATTTTTCATTTGAGAAAAAGTGGTTTAAACAGGTGAAATAACGCCTAAGATATCATTTTTTTTTACTTATATTAATGTTCAATGTAGACTGATGATAATGGAGGTAAAAGTCAGTGTCTCGTCCAGTAAGAACAAGGAACGGCCCCTGAAAAATGGACACGGTGGAGCATACGGTGAAGATCTGTCCGGCTTGGGCGGGGCCCCGCCGTGTCCTCGTGGCGGCGATCGGCGGCGACGATCTCTCGCGTCCGGCCCTGGTTCAGGCCATGGTACGGAGCGAGAGTGCATGGGAGGCCGTCACCTCCTTCTGCGAAGCAGTAATGCTCGCGAAGGAGGAGGCGAAGCGTGTGAGGGAGAGGCAATCTCTGCGCCCTCACGCCCCTAGCCGCCGCAGGAGACGCCCTGGACGGGAGTTAACAGCCGACTCCCAGCCACCGTAGGCGCGGGCTTGCGGGCGGCGAGCAATAGGCAGCTCGCCGCCCGGTAAGGACCAGGCCCGGGTCGACGACGCGTTGTGTTCCACGCGCGCCTCAATGAGATGTCAGCTCGAACTGACGGTGTCCGCTAGGGCCGATGCCGCCAGGGCCGCGGGTTGTTCGAAAGAGATACCGTGGCCCCTGGCATAGGCAACTGAAGGAACACGGGTGGATTTTAGTCAGTAAAAGTCTGACACGCCCTTCCGCTCAGTCCAGAGCGGGCGAGTTAATTTGATGATTTCCCACCCAAAAAAAAAAAAATGGTATGATAAATGGGAAGGCTATGGGCCCAGATGATATACCAGTAGAAGTTTGGAAGTGTTTAAAAGAAGATGGATGTATGTGGCTGACTTTATTCTTCAATAAGTTGTTGCATGAAGGAGGGATCCCACAAGAATGGTGCAATAGTTCACTAGTGCCCATCTTCAAGAATAAAGGTGATGTACAGGACTGCAACAACTATCGAGGGATAAAGCTCATGTCGTGTCGTCATAGTATGAAGGTATGGGAGAAAGTAATAGAGAAAAGATTGCGAGAGGAGAGTGGGATTACCCCAAACCAGTTTGGGTTTATGGTCGAGAAACAATGGACGCCACTTTTGCACTCCGCCAATTGTGCGAGAAGGACAGATGTGGACATAAGAACATGCACACGGTGTTCATTGATCTGGAGAAAGCGTATGATAGGGACTGGGTCCCTCGTGATGTGCTGTGGTGGGCCTTGAAAGAGAAAAATTTACCCGGGAAGTATGTAGAGTTAATTCTTGCTATGTACAGTCAATCTCGTACCTATGTCCGGTCGGCTGCTGGCTATACCGACGAGTTCAGTGTGGCTGTAGGCTTGCACCAGGGATCGGCTTTAAGACCTCTTCTTGTTGATTATGGACGCTCTTACATCGGACATCCAGGAGGAGGCACCCTGGTGCATGTTGTTTGCCGATGACAGTTTTTTTTTTCGGCGGTGAAGATGGACCTGAGATCCAAAGCAGATTGGAGAAATGGCAACAGAAGCTGGAGAATGTTGGCTTGAAAATCAGCAGAACCAAAACAGAATATATGTTCAGCGATTTCGGCGGTCTCTCCAGTTCTGGAGGCATAGCGCTTGATGGCGCACTTCTCCCAATCTGCTCCGACTTTAGGTATCTCGGTTCACTCGTGCAAAGCGATGGCGAAGTAGATCGGACAGTTAAGCACAGAATTAACATTGGATGGATGAAATGGCGGCAGGACACGGGAACAATCTGCGACTCCCGCATTCCCCTTAAACTTAAGGGTAAGATAATATATAAAACCATGATTAGACCCGCTGTCTTGTATGGATCAGAACGTTGGGCCACAAAAGGGATGAATGAAAGGCAATTGCATGCAGCTGAGATGAGAAAGCTAAGAGGGATGTATGGTGTTACACGAATGGATAGAATAAGAAATGAGTAAGTACATAAGAGGAAGTCTGAAAGTGGCACTGGTAATTGCAAAGTTATGTGGAAATCGGTTGCCATGGTATGGGCATGTGTTACGGAGAAATGAGGAAAATGTCGTGACGAGAGATTTTGAGTACGAATGTCGATGGCTATAAGAGTAGGGGAAGACCAAAGAAACGATGGATGGAATGTGTCAATGATGATATGGTAAGAAAGGGGTTGACTACCGAGATGACGACTAATAGAGAAATATGGAAGAAAAAGACAGGTTGCGTCGAGCACGAATAAATGGGGATAAGGGCAGGAGAATGATGAATGTTCAATATATTTTTTTTTTCGTTTATGATTGTTGCAGTTATATCCCCAGTAGGCTCGTCCAGCACCCTAATTGCGTAACACACTATCAATCAGAATCTGAATCATTTTGAAGAATATTGCTAATCCATTGTTTCATATGTTCGAAAAATGTGTCTGCTAAACAACCTAAATAACGTAATGAATGTTTTTGAACTGTCACGATGAAAGCCATTCCTACTGTTAGTGTGCTACGCAATTACCCCGCAGCTTAGGTGAAATGGCACAGAGATGCATTATGTTATACAGAGAAAAATCTGCAATTTCAGTTGTTAATTCATAACTCTATTTATTAGTTTTTAATTGAGTACTGAATCGATTTCAGTAACTTTAAATACAGGTATTTTATTCCAAAAATATTTATTTTGCCTTACTGAACGCCGATTGAGCCAAAGAAATTAAATGTTATTTCAAGGCAATAAGACTCAATTTTAAATGCATAAAGCATTGCTAGGGTCTACACTTTTCTCATAGTTAGCTTTAAAAAAAAACAGTTTTGGCCATTGTATTATGCTTTTAACTCAATGCTCTAAATGGAGTGTATGAGGTCTTGCGTTCATTATGTTACATATTGTAGAAGTCCAATTTATTCGAATAATAAAAATCGTTCAAAATCTAGTCACAATCTCATTTCAGCGACAAAAAATGCCAAAAACCCATACATTTTTTGACAGATTGAGACTAAGATTAGAATGTGAATATTCCTAAAAACACGTGAATTGCCCCTCTGAACTTCATTAAGAATAGTGATGCCGGTCCAAATGACGAATTTAGTAACCACCGGACCTGTTATTATCTAGAATTCTTTTGATCATTATCGAAATAACAATGATCTTACATGTTTCCCATTGAGTAGCGCAGTTGGCTCAGTCCCAGGTGTCCGCTCAGTAGTTGCAGAGAGTAATGAAGATAGTTGGTGAGACACGGCGGCTAATGTGTGAGCTGCAAGACGATTGAACTCGTCGAAGCAGCCCCAAGCTCCACATAGGGCTAGGCCACTCAGCAAGCGACCCATACACTCCGCGTCTAGAGCCTGGAAAGTCAAAGATTTATTTAGAAGAAGTCAGACTATATGACATAATTATTCGTAAGTAGCGGTGCTCCCAGGTCTGATTTGCTGAATTCGTTTTCTACCACAACCGATCGTTATTTCTCCTGAAAAAGTGAACCCTGTTTATGTGTATTAGTATTTATTCTTATATTTTATAGATATTTTCGAGCTCTCTCTCTCACCTGCCATGTTTTGTCTCTGCATCACCCTAAGTTTGTCTGGTAGAAAATGGCTAGTCCGCCTTTGCAGAGTATTTGTTTTTGCATAGTTTTAATAATTAAATTATACAACGTAAGGCAGAAGAGGAAAAAATCGGCCAAGTGCGAGTCGGACTCGCGTACGAAGGGTTCCGTACCATTATCTATAGAACATTAGACACTATATTATTTTATTTTAATTTAATCATTTATTTTTAAAGTGAATATACAACTAAATATTCTGTGAATATTTCAAGCGTCTACCTGTTGCCGTTATTAATATCGAGGAAAAAACGGCAAAAAAATCACGTCTGTTGTATGGGAGCCCCACTTAAATATTTATTTTATTTTAGTCTTTGTTGTTATAGCGGCAACAGAAATACATCATCGTGAAAATTTTAACTGTCTAGCTATCACGGTTCATGAGATACAGCCTGGTGACAGACAGACAGACGGACAGTAGAGTCTAAGTAATAGGGTCCCGTTTTTACCCTTTGGGTACGGAACCCTAAAAAAGTAATTAAGTACAAAAACCGAAACTAAAACTAAATTATAAAGACAAAATTAAATGATATAACTAATTCTGCACTCTCTACGTCTGCATGCCAGTATCAGTAATAAAGAGTCGGGGATTCCTAGTGTGCCTACTCATAAAATCACGTGGGTGATAACCAGTGGGTCCTGTTTGCCTATGATAATGTTGTATAATATAAAAATATTTGATTCCTCAAATAGTTTATAAGGTAACTCTCCTGTTTGAACGTGATTAGATACCTACGTCTTAACTTAACCGACGTAATAAGTATTTTACCTCATCACAGTTGAAGATTAACACTAAACGACCAACAAGGCCACCCAATGCCTTCACAGATTCTGTCTTCCCAGTCCCCGCTGGGCCGAAAGGGTTTCCAACTAACCCCAGATGAAGGGCCTGAAATTTAGAAGAAAATTAATTAACATTGGGATAGTATAGTGCATCGTGGGAAGGCCCCTTACAAGGTGGACTGACGACTTATTGAAGGTCACGGGAATTTCAGACAGCGAAGTATAATACCGATCATTGTGGCGAATTTTAGGGAAGACTTATGAATAACAGTGGACGTTCTGGTGCTGTAATGGTGATAATAATGAAATATACCGCTACAATTGTCCTATGAAGAATTTAGTATGTGGGTACATACCAAATTCATCCCTAACTGCTTGCATTCAAAAGTTATTGCACAATAAGTTAATTAATTACCTGTGTTAAAATAAAAAAACAGTCGTCAGCTAGTTCGGTTCGCACAAACTGTCCAGTGTTGACTCCGAGGTACTCGTATGAGTATGATATTTGAGCTAGACCCATTTTAGCTACCACCTCCTTTGAACTTAGCAAATAAAACCTGCAAAACGCAATTTTAATTGACAAACACTTAAGGTGGATGCTCCAAGGTAGCCCGCGAAATTCAAATTTTCTTACGTTTTTTTGCAATACTTGATCTTAGAGAGTTGTGTTGATGACTTTAATGATTATAATTCTGTAAATACATATTTGTTACGGCCGCGAATCATATTTTTACCAACGTACAACTTAGTACTGACCAGCAAATTGCAAAAAAAAGTAAGAAAATTTGAATTTCGCGGGCTACCTTGGAGCATCCACATTAACACAACTAATGATTAACTTCACAACGACATTGCATCTAGGTAAATAATTTGAATCTGAATATTTGCCTCCGCTTTTTACAGTTACTATCAACATCAAGTTACTTACCTCAACTGTTTTTGCCAAAGCCAGTCGCTAGTTGACACAATATTGCTATCTATCAAAATTCTGATGACAGACAAATAATGAGCACATTGTAATATAAGCGCCTGCCTTTTGCGTCGCTCACTTTCGTCCTCTATTTCGGCTGCAGCGTAGTATGAATTCTCTTTTTCAACATTCGCTTTTAATTTATGTAATTCTTTTGAGGTGATGGCCCTTTCTGCTTGCTCCGTGAAGCGTATATTTTGTGCGAGACACAGTATTTGCGTTGGTAGCGAAAAAGGATCCTGGTCCTGTAGTGAATCTGTGACAATGCACTTTAAGGTCATGCTCTTTAGTGACGATCGCATCTCAGCCTCCAAATTCTTCAGCCATACCTAAGCACAAATTAAAATGTTTTAATATTTCTTATTTCTCACCGATGTAGATTGTCCAAAATCATTAATCAGATTTTAAGAGCGATGTCTGGACTCAACATACCTCTACTAGGCAATCAATATCAACTGGGTGGTCCAACTGGAATGTTTCTCCGTAATGACTACACAATGCGGTAATGGATATGTCCCCGGGGCCGAGACGCACGCCTGTGATTCCCGGGAACAGTTTCTTGAGATGGGTTTGCATGACAGCTTCTCTCCCTTCAGCGCCGGCGCGAGCTTGGCCCAGTAGTTCCAACAAATCATCGTCGCTCAGGAAGTAAAGCCTTGGGAATACTGAACGTTTTTCCTAGAAACATGTTTGCCAGATAAAATATCTTTTGGATGTTGGTCAAATGACTTTTACTATAGTTTTTGAAACTGGTATTTCTGCTACTCTAGCTTACTAGTCTAAAACTATGGTACCTCAGATGAATACATAAACATTCAGTGTACTATTACTATGGCTGAATGTATTATTGGTACACCTTTTCCTAACCCTTTGGGGAATATAGGCATGATGTTTTGTTATCACATCAAGCTACTACAATCTGTCAATTTTCTTTAATAGATATTCAACTTTATCGATAAAGCATGTGGTTCAAGGTTAATTGGGAAAATTTGACAGTTTCGGGTAACTTGACCTGTTGTGTCTGTACCTATGTACGAACCGAGTGTATTATTTGTTATAAAAAGAAAAGACTTTTTATTGTTGTTAGGCCGCCATTACACTTATAAGTTGCTCCAGTAAAATGTATGTAAGTAAACTATGACTGCGTTTACACATAAAATAAAATTACGGTAAATAATACTTAAGTACGTAAAATTTTGTAAGATAGTTTGCGTAAATTATTACTAACCTATTTACACGTATTTAGCTAATTCATAATCTAAAATACACTGTGACCATCAAATCAAAGCTGCTGCTGCTGCATATATAATTTCAACAAGTAAAAGGCGAAGGCAAAGAAAATGTTGGGTAAATCCCTGGATAGAAAACAGAATGTCAGGTGCAAATATTTCTTTGGAATTAAGAACGGAGGATCAATACCATTCCGAATTTTTGCTGGAACCAGTTGCAGTTGTCGGTCGGATTATTCGAACTAAAAAACCGTTAGATTTCAATAGATCATATTTATATAGTTTCTCAACGTACTCAACTTTTCGTTTCACTTTGATAAGCTGAGAAAGGATTCGGTGAGCAAATTCGATCAAGTTTAGACCTGTAATTTCTCAACTTTCGTAAGTTTTAAGCAATTACGACAAGCTGCTTACAAGATATAGATTATAAATGATTTACGAAAGGGACTTACGTGAAGAAAACTTATAGGTGTAAAGCCAGCCTAAGGTACTACAGTAGCTATCAAATAAGCAGGCAGACTTATGCCTATTGAATCAGCGTAATACATGACGTCATGTAAACAAAAACTGCCTATCCATACAAGTACCAAAACCTGATTCGCGACTATTATTGATCGAAGTTCGCGACTATTAACTTTATCTAGTTGTAATTACTGTTTAATTATTCACGGTTTAAAAGTTTGCAAACCGGAAACTGCAAATTATGATAACATATTATTTATTTCAATCGTTTCATTTGTTTTACTTACATCAATGTAAACATTTAAGGCTGACTGACAAGCTAGAAGTTTCTCAGAAATAGAATCCAACATGGGCTGGAGTCTTGAGGACTGGAGAAGTGCAGATAGTCTCGGATCAGATTCCAAGATCCTAGTCACTTGTCGGAATCCTTGGTCTACTTTCCGGAACTTAACTCCTAATTCACCATCGTCGTTGGAGAGAATCGGTTCTAAATACAACCATCTGTAATGGAAAATAATAATAGGACATCTGGTACTTTAAACTTACATTCAGTACCATAGATCCTGTTCCCAGATAACAATGAGGCAAGCAGCTAGCTAACTACCAGTAAAAAAAATGCAACTGTGACTTTTACATTCAAGTCAGCTGTTTCTACCTTGCTACAACTAGATCCATATAAAGGTGTATAAATAAATTATGACAGTCAGTGTTTTTACAATAAAATCATAGTTGTACAAAGTCCATTTGCCGACGATGTAAACTTATGATCATGTTCTTTTCTAGTGTTTGCCCGCTATTCTCATCGGTGTGGCTTTTTTGACTAGGCCAATTTACTGCTGGATTTAGCCGGTCTGCTACTTTTACTATTTAACCACGGTCGGTGCGGCCCCTGATTATAAAGTTAATATAATATTTTATGTTAATCTTTATCGATTTTAACCCTATTCTCCGATTAGGTAAATTTTAATAGCTCTGAAAATCAAATCTTAAACCGCGAGTTAAATAGTTATGTAGCCGAAAAATAAGTTAATAATGAACCCGCTGCAAAAACTCGAAGTTTTAGAAAAAGTTGGGCTTTGTAGAGCGTTGTCTCTGTCACTCATCCCTGTGCTGTGTGACCATCTCTTTCTATACCTCAACGCAGGCTCAAAGCTCCTACTGTGGGTAGCTTACGTGGTCAGGTAGTTGTTAGCGGGTGGTAATTTGATTGTTCCCATTAATATATTGGCATTTTAGATAGCTTAGAATTTCCTAGTATGCGTAAAGGGCTTCATGTAACAAATTATTAGTGGAAACAGAATCTGTCAGTATCAGTAGCTGTACCTCTCTACACCACATGTTCCATGGTTAAAACTATTGAAATTTTACGCAACAAAACTACATAGCTTGCTGAAATAAAGTATGTATGTATGTTTTAAATAGATCATAGATTGTAGTAGCTAAAAAAGTTATCATTATCAAATAACTAATGTTCTGATTCTGACCTGCGACATTGTTACATAGTGATAAGGAGGTATGAAGAAGCTATATTAACGTATGTAGCAACTATTTGACATGTACCTATGCTCCATTCAACCAATTTATTTATAATTAGTTAGAAAATGTGCCTAGTTACATAGAAGGTACTTATAAGAAGGGTTGTAAGTTAAATGTGTAGTAAATGAAATATATAAACAATTTATGGCAAAGTTTTATTAACAATTAAGTATTGGTGCCTCGTATATTACAATATCGTTATGGAAATATAGAATAGCGTCTCAAATGCAATAGAATGACTAAAAAAATGGAATCAAAGAAACAATCTCAATGTTTAAATGCATGCTTTATCAGCCATAAGACTGAGTCTTAGATATCAATATAAAATAAGGGAAAGTGTAAACTTAAAAGTGAAATGTAAAATTATATGAAAAAGAAAATCAAGATAGAAGAAGACTTTTTTTAAGTTAGTACAGGCAGAAAGGGATTAAGGAAGAGCTAAATTTTACGAGAAAACAAATCCCTTGCTCTTTTCCTGGTACCTACTGAACAAAAAGTAAGTCATTTCAAAATACAGATATTTAACTACGTTACAGCAATAAAAGCTCTTTCATATTTTAAGTTTACACAACGACCTACTTATACGTATTTATAAAATACTTATGATGGTACAATATACCTTGTATTATCTACTGTGGCAGTACAATTAGTTTACGGTAAATACAAACTACAAAATTAATTATTTCATACGGACACAGAAAATATATTTTATGGCAAAACAGCACAAAACATAATATAATGCTCATAAATTACCTATAATTAACAATAGTTGTAAAGAACCCTATTTTTTTCTTTTGAATTAAATGTAAGTTTACATTTTTTATATCGACACACACATTAGAAATTATAATGTAATTCTTTGGAATAGTTGTCTAAATAATGATACAAAATATATTTATACTAACAATCAAATAACGCTAATTTTATTGATGATATATCTTCGGAAATATATATTCTGATTTTAATTATTATTTATACCTATAGGTAAGAAATTTGCGAGTGCCTCTCACTGGAAAAAACATGAAACATGTCTGTCTCAAATAGCTCATGAATTGCGTATTTTTTAACAATGACGAAATTATTTTAAAATTTTATACTATTTTTAAAAGTACTTTAATATCTGCAAGCTTTTACACAAAGTAGTCTAAAAAAAATTACTATTTAAATTAAAATGCAAACAAAATATTTTTTTTTACTGAGTTGTCATGTAAGTACAACAATGAAATATTGAAATACACGTCATGTTACTTTTGTTGTTTACAACCCACACTTCTTTGCAATATAATACAGACACAATGTAGTTAAACTACAAACTATATCATTATAACGAGCAATGACTAACACTGCAAAACTCACAGCATTATGGCACAAATGGAAACAGTAACAACATTCGGAAAATATCTGTTTATGTATACTTAGTTACAATACCGACGACAAAAACTATAGATAACCTATTTACGTTGTGCAAGACCTGTAGTTATCAGACCGTTTTGTGATTTCGGATAGGTAGTAGTTCATTTGCGTATTGAGTTCGCCTATTTCCTTTTCTAATTTATTTAACTGTTCATTATGATCGTTATACAAAACTTCCATGTTAGCTAGAAGTTTAAGTTGCGATTGCGTGTCACTGGCTAGCTTTGTAGCACGTTTTAGTAAAAGTTGCGCTCTTTCTCTTGAATTTGAAGTTTGGCTAGCACGTTCAACAAGAGACATATTAGTATGCTTGAAATCTTGCCTTAACTGCCGTGCTGACTGCTCAGCTCCTTCAGCGCGACTAACAACATCGTTTGCTTCTTGTTTCACCTGTTCTGCGTCACTTTCTATCTTCAATATATCCTTCTGTAAATCAGAAAGTCTCAGACGCAGGCCTTCAACTTCATCTTTTGTCTCATTGGCTTGTTTCTGTGCTTGTTCTGTTTCTGTGGCTATAGGAACTAAATCATTTTTGGCTGCCTCGATATCATTGTTAGCTTTATCGATTGCATTTTCTGCAGCATCTTGGGCTGCTTGTGCTTCATCTAAAGCGTCCAAAACTTTATTTGCCATCTCCAAAGTTAAATTAGCTGCTTTATTGATGGTAGTGGCGTTTAATTTCAAAGCCTTAGCACGTTCTAAATCTGGTTTAGTTTCGGCAATTATATTTTCAATGTTAGTCAATTGCGATACTGATGAATTGATACGCTGAGACAATTCCGTTATTTCTTTGGGCTCTATACTAATAGACAAATTAAGTATATCATTAGCTAAAGTTCTAACGTCTGCAGGAGTGTTTGAGGTATTTGATAGGAATTCTTTTAATTCGGCAGTTAAATCTTGACTTTCATTTGTTACTCTTTCTGCGGAAGTTTTAAATTCATACGCTTTACCGAAAAGGCCTTTTGCTCTTGATCTGACATCAACGGTATCTTGTTTTGATGCAGATATTAATTTAAACAAATCCTCTGCAGTGAGTTCATGTTCTTTAATTCGATATTCGGTCTTGTTTGCAAAATCTAAAGCTTGTTCTGCTTTAGTAACGGCTCCTTGGTCACAAGATATACCGCCACATTTTCCACATCCAGCACCACCGCAAATATCACAACTATCACTTTCTTGACCACACATTTTCTCATTTAACTTTGGCATCTGTGACTCCAACTGGGACAGTTGAGCACGGATATCATCTAATTTTTTATCATTTTCATTTTGAGTGTTATTGAAGTTAGCATATTGCATTTCAATGAGGCGATCAGTATTTTTAATTTGTCGATCAGTATTTGCGATTACAGTTTGTACATTTTCGGCGTCGTCAGCAGCTTTGACAGCTCTTTGTTTAGCTTCACGGGTCAAGTTAAGAGCTCCTTCTAAGTTAGCTTCCTGTAGTTTGGTTGCGTTATTTCCTAATTCAGTAGTTTTATCCTTTAAGTTAGCGATACTTGCTCTTAGACCCTCTAAAGTAACGTTACCAAGGTTTATTTTAGACGTAAGAGCATTAAGATTTTCGTTGCTGTGCTTTACTTTCTCGTCGGCTTCAGATAGTAAGTTTTGTAGGCTGGTCACATTAGACAGTAAGTCTTTTACTGTCGTTTTTCCTTGCTTCGCGCTGTCAAGTATATTTTCTACTTCAGAAAGCTTTTTAGTCATTTCATCAAAATCTCTTGTGTAGGCTCCAGTAGCACCGACTACTTTGATTTTACTAGCATTGCTGATAGCGTACTCTGTTTGCGAACGTAAGTCGTCGATTAATCGATCCCAATTATCGAAACATTCACCACAGGCGTAGCACCGTGGGGCCTCACCTAGATAGCCTCTAGCGCACATGTCACATTTATATCCACCAATGCCTGGTTTACAAATGCATGAGCCATTCTCTCTCATGCACTGGCGTGAAACAGAACCATATAAATCACAATCGCATTCATAGCACTCAATGCTAGGAACACCCCAATGGTTTTCTTGACATTGATCACACTGTCTGCCTCCGTGGCCTGGTTTACATTCACATTTTCCTATATATGGATTACATTGCGGTGATAATGACCCAATAGGATCGCATTCACATGGATCACAACCTGTTCCTAAAGCTATTCTCCAATGATTTTCTGTACATTGATCGCAATTCACACCCATGACATTCTGGAAACAAGGGCACTGACCAGTGTTCCCGTCACAATTTCCTATTGTGAAGTTAGTGCCCAACTCAGAGCAGTTACATTTATAACATGACTTGTCTGAAGCATTTCCGTAGTATCCTTCAGCACACACTCCACAATGGTCACCGGCAGTATTATGAAGGCATTGTAAACATTTTCCAGTGTAAGGGTCACAATTGCCAGGTTTAGTAATATCTATGTTTTCGTTACATTCACACTGTTCGCAAGTACCTCTGATTGGATCTCCATAATAATTGTCAGCACAAACATCGCATAGTGGACCAGCATAGCCTTCTTTACACTCACAGACTACATCCTTTGTATCGGGGTCTAATTCACACCGGTCTGCGTGACTGCTCTTATTTGGATCACCTATTATTCCTGGACATGGGCATGGTCTACAAGGTATATCGATACCAAGTCGGGGATCACCGTAATATCCTTCAACACATCTTTCACAACGGTGTCCTTCCGTGTAGTCTCTACATTCTCTACATGCTCCCGTTTTATCATCACATTCGACTGCGTGTCCATTACAGTCACATTGTTGACAATTGGGGAAATTGAAATAACCAGGCTGACATAGGTCACACGCTCGGCCATAAGTATTGGCTCTACATTTACACTGTCCACTTGTTGCATCGCAAAAGTTATCAAGGGATCCTATACTGTTACAGTCACAACGCTTGCATCCAAATTTGCTGAATCCGTAAGTGCCGGGAGCGCAGCGGTCGCATCGAGCTCCAACAATGTTTTCTACACATTGACAATAACCAGTATATTGATCGCATTGATGGCTCTTAGACCCTGTAGGGTCACACTGACAAGACTGAGATCCATTTCTTATATAGAATCCGATACTCGCATGATACTTTTTACAGATTTCAGGTACGTTTTCTCTATTGAGGTCGTAATAATATGGATCACCACAATTAAACCGATCGAATTCTTCCCTCATGGAACTGTTATTTGCCAAAAACGGAAGGTCATCAAAAGATGGAATAAGAACAATAGAATCAATTAAAATTGAAGCTCTTGAATTTGGAGATCTGCTGTCTTGACGTCCTAAATAAATACGAATTTCGGTTTCTTTACCTTTTTCCAAACATATTGCCGGTTTCACTAATACACTGCGTTGATTTGCTGGTAGGTTGGTTTTGATGGTGTCTTCCTCAGGACGTACATTTGCACATGGAGAATCAGAATCAATCGGTAATGGTCGCTTCACTAATATAGTTGCCTCTTCCCAGCTTATAGACGATTGCGGTTCATACCTAATTAATACATTGTAATTCATACTCTTCTCTATGTTATTTATAACAAAAACAAGTGTGCTGCTTTCAGGAAGTTTCATAAAACCAGGCCCGGTCCAGGTCTCTTTCCTACCATCTGGATAATTTTGCCTAATGACAACGTGACACGATTGACTTTGAATAGCATTATCATCAATTTGGGAATCGCATTGACTCGATTCACCTTCAATAACAATAGAATCGAGAGCTCCGACAAAAAAGTTTTGAATAGGTTGATCACAACGACGACCAGAAACATTTGGTCTACATTTACATTGTCCTGTTATCACATCACAGTCCCGGTCTAATGAACCACCAAAGTCGCAGTCACAAGGTTGACAACCATCATCACTATCTGACAAACCGTAAAACTCTGGCAAGCACTGATCACAATTCCTTCCAGTAACATGTCGTTTACAGAAACAATTTCCAGTTCCAGCGTCGCAACCTCGTTCGTTAATTGTACCTAAGTTGTTACAGGTGCACGATTCACATCCATCAGGATTACTAGGATCAAAGTTCCAAAATCCGTCGCTACATCTGTCGCACCTGGCGCCGTCGACATTCGTCTTGCAAAGGCAACGACCAGCAGTTTTGTTATTAGCGGTGTCTGTCTCATCATCACAAAGGATTTCTTTATCAGTGGTGCCCTCTGGATCGCAATCGCAAGCTTTACATATGTCGGGACTCTGGATATCTAAGTTGGGGTCTTTATAAAACTTAGGCTTACACCGTTCACAATTGACACCCATAGTATCGTGTTGACAGTTATCACACACGCCTCCACTAATTTTACCGGTTTTATTGTAAACGGCAGGATCGAAATGACAAGTTGTTGCATGATTGTTACATGTACACCTCTTACAAGCATTTGAAGTTTTCCCAACAGCTGGTTGCCACGGAAGGTCATTGTAAAAGTCTTCACAGTATTCACAGTTTAAGCCACGGGTATTATGAGTACATTCGCAGCGTCCGTGTACCATATTGTTCTTGGACTCCACTCCTGGCATTGGTAAACAACGGGATGCGTGCCCGTAACAGGAACAAGAACCTCTCACTGTCATTTCATAAATTGAATAATAGTACTTCTCTTGAATTTCCGCTCTGTTGTCCAGTTTATCATCACCAAGAGTATGCAGTTTTGTGAAATTTATTCGAAGATTGGTCATACGTAATAAGTTTTGCACTTCTTCCGAGTATGGATTGGTCACATTTATATTAGGTGGCAAAACTCTAAATATCACTTCACCTTCCGTCGATGGGGATACACCAGAGTAACGCGATTCACAAACCACTTCTGTCAAAGAACGCTGTGTGTGCTTTGGAACGCCTGGGAAATGTTCGTCGCAGTTGTGCGCAAAGTATCGATAGACGCGCCAGGTTTTCCCAAAGTCGAAAGATCTCTCAACTAACATAGCTGCAGGCCGAAAAGTTTTGAACTGTATTATCAAATGCGTGAGATGGAATTCCGCCTCCATATTGAGTTGTACCGTCACATTTTCTTTGCCATTTTCAGACTGCCACCAGGATTTCGTTCGCGTTCCCGGGTAGTACTTGTAGATGATGTTTTGTATTCGATGGTTGAGAAACGGGTTGTGAATAGTGCTGTTGGTCGAATCACACCAAAAGCATTTCTTCGGTTCCAAATGCGACACGATGCAGTACCGCTCACGTCCCTGTCCCCCGCACGTGGAGGATGCAAAGAGTCTTGATTCACGGCCAATAAGCAGGTTGCCTGTGGCCGGGTAGCAGGAACTTAGTTCACACGAACGGTCGTAAAGGCGGGGGTCGGCGCGCAGGCGGTCGCGCTCCCTGCTGTACACGGCGGCGCCGCCGGCGATAAGCGCCGAGAAGATAAACAAAGCGCGTAGAGCCATGACGCGGTCCGAGCTCTCCGCGCGCCGCTCACTGCACTGGCGGCCGCCTTGGGCCGAGACACTCTCGCGCTGCCTCGCGCCCCCCGCCGCCCCGCTGCCCTACATTCACAGGACCAGACTCGGCTGCCAAACGAAACATTTGTTATGGTTCCAATGGTAACGTTTGCTGTACTTATCCTAAAATATTATTTAGTAACAAAATTTTTAGGTAGCATAAATCTTCATGTAATCATCGGACAGTTCTGAGTTATTTAAGTAAGCCAAAAATAACATTCTGCGTCCAAAATTGATTGTTTTTATATCATAATAACTTATTCTGGAACAAAATTCTAAAGAATTTCATTTTCAAGTAGTTGTTGCTTGATCTCTGAAGTTTAGCGGGGTCATAAAACTCGTGGTATAGCTTAACCGAAGAGCACACACGGGTAGAAACAGGTACAAATCGGTGTGGAATGCGGCCCTGTGCGAGGCGACGACCGCTCCCGCCCGCACGCCCGCTCGTGCCGTTCTCCGAAACGGGCACTAAGCAACAAAAATAACATCGCATTTCGGGATGCGCTTTTTGTTTTGGTCATTATTATGGCAACAAGCTTCCTTGTAATCTCACCTAACGACGAGGGGTATTTTAGTACGTTTTTTATTATTTGCAAGCTTGATACACGGACTTATAACTATAAACTATCTTGTCCTCAATATTAGTTGATATTTTGTATTTTGAGGTGTTGATGTTCGTGTACGATGTGTACAATAAAATGCGTACATACGAGATCCCTTTGGTTAGGTCACGCTGTGTCTGATACGGCCACTCGGTTCGTCAGAGCCGGCCTTCCGCCCTACACATCCGCCGCTGATAATACATTCGCGATCTAAATGACTGACCACCCAGACCGAAAACATACAAAATATATTATATTATTTAAAAATCCCTGCAAATTACTCTGATAAAGTACTTTTTAAATTTGACAAAGCGGCCTATAGGCATACTTATATCGTATACATGCATATCTAGGTGCATAAATAAGATATTCGATACCAGAGGAGACTAAAAATGTGGAGTTTCATAATAGTAGGAAGATTGCCTACAACAGCACGAAACTATAAGCTGCTACGGGTCACAATACAAAACAGTAGGCTCGAGTTGTGAAGGGTCAAATTGTTTAATGAACTTAACACAAGAGAATTTATGAACGCTTGAATTGCTTATAACAATTTAAAAAGCTTCTATGTTCGGTTGTTGCCTCTATTTATACCTATAGCAGTGTACCCAAATAATTCTGAAGATGCGAAATTCAAATCTATCTGCACTTTTTGGTCTTGGTATTTCTTGTTTTAGATATAATCGGTGTGGGCAGCAATCTGGTGTATTGTGTGTCTTTTAGACTGTGCTAAATAAATGTATTTTCTTTCATTCTTTCTTTCTCCCAGGGCAGAGCGAACGCCAGACGTTCCGATGGATTTTATGTCTTCACATGAAAGAGACCGCAGCTGTAGTTTGAATCTTATAAACCGGAAATAGGACAGAGAGCCAACATTTCGGAGAAGAGCATAATTATGCGTTTAGTTGATTGTGCATTGATAAAGCTCAAGAGAAACTCGGATGACATCATTTGTAAATTGTATGAGTTTATTTACACTTAAAACTGTAATGTGACCAGGTATATGTGTAATTAACAGCGTCACTGCAGTTCTTGCACCGTACAAAATGTTGACCTAAGTATGATGCGCTACTTAGAAACTTCAACGATATTAGCACCTTCATGGTGTCATTATGATTTCTCCACACTACCTACTAATGATGGAGTTTGTTATTTACTTTCTCTGGAAGACTTAGACCTAAATAAAGCAGAATAAAAGAGAAAGTATCGTAGTCAGCCAATTACAATTACAACAAGTCTTCACTTGTGAACACAGAATAATCAAAGCCAGCCAGCCAGCCAGCCAACCAGTTTTAGCGTGGGCGAGATGTCCCTTAACACATATTAACACCACAGTACAGTTCACAAAAATAAAATACTAGAACATCAAAACTAAAAAATATATAGGTATATTTTTTTCAAGCAAGAGCCCGTGAACCCTAGACCTTCGTTATTTTATAAAAGCTGAAAGTTTGTCAGCGCATGCTCCCAACACAGGTAAGGACGGTTTAGTCGACAAATGCCAGATTCTAGAAATGTCAGACGAGTTTAAAACGCCAGATTCTATGAATGCCAGATTCTATGAATGCCAGATTCTACAAATGTCAGATTCTATAAACGCCAGATTCTAGTAATGCCAGATTCTATAAATGCCAGATTCTATTAATGTCACATTTTTGTTACAGTTGCAATATAATAATTTCCTTAAGTGCATGTATACAAATTTCGCTAATTACAAAAGTTGTTGTTGCTAGTTGTTGTTTTTTTTTTTGCATTATAAAAGTGTATGCACACAGTTTTGTAATGCAAAAATTTGAAATGAGCTCTTAGAAATGGAAATTTTATTAAATATGGTGTTTGTCAATGTTGGCAAAATTATATGGAAATAAAAAGACAGATCAGGTATGCTGGAAGAGATTTCTTATGAAATAAGCATCACCTTTGTACCTATTTTTTCTGTTCTGTTTTTCATTGTCTGTTTATATAAGTGTGTACATAAATGGTAAAATAAATAAATAAATATAATAAATAATGGGAAATTATTAATAACAAAATAAGTATGAAAGAACACAAAATTACAAAGTTATCGTCATAAACTTTTCTATCAGTGTAGTTAAAAAAAACTTGTTCTTGTATTATAAAAAAAAAAACATAATTTCTCTATTACAATAATCAAAGTCATCAATTTCGTGAAAAAAACTTCACTTTCATTAAAAAAAAATCATCATTGCTCATTAATCAAAATCATCGTAAAAATAACTTCTACTATAAACAGAAATAAATTTTAATACAGCAGTTGTATGTAGGATATAATTTTTTTTTAAGTCTTTGACCTTTATTTCTTTCCCTTGTAACTGTGCCAGACACTTAACATCGTGGCAACCCTTTGCCAGACACCCTCAATGTTTATGAAATTATAATTCTACTTACGTTATAGTATAAAAGCTGATTTTTATATATAATACCTGGGTAATAATTAGATGATGTTTCCTCACTAGCCAGACATTTTTGATAGTTCCAACCCCTTGCCAGACAATCAAGTAAATCTTAAGAAGAGATTCTAGTTACGTTCGTAGCTTTTTATGGCTAAACGCTTTATTAATATCTGAGACCTGAGACGTATTAATGAATAGTTGAAGCCGTGCTGCATCAACATCAGACATCAGTTATTGAACCAACGTTGTATACCTCACATATAAACTGTTGAATAATATCAAAAGTGCTTTGTTGTTCATTATTATTTTCAAATAAGTCGTGTTTACCGAATTTAATGAAAGCTTTTTGATACTCTTCCGTTCTTTTTAATATTTTAAAAGGCCGCAACTTTCCTTTTCGGTGATCGCATGGAATCATCCGCCCCAGCAGTCTCAACATTCATAGCGATTGCTTTACGACCGTGCGGTTGTAAAGCGATCGCTATGAATGTCGAGACTGCTGGGGCTGGCAAGCTCTTGCAAAAAGATTTTCCTAACTTTACGTATATCTTTGTGAGGTCTACGTATCTCAAGGTGTCCCAGTGCCTTTGTGAGCATCCAAATAAGTGAATCATTTTGTAGATGGTGCATAGGACCAAGCATGACAGCTGCAATGTCAGTGTCGACACTTCTGATCACAATATTCACTTGATTTGGAATACTGCTCGCATGATAGACTATTTTGGTACTCGTATCAGCCTCTTCATGTTCTGGTTTGGGTTACCGTGGCTTTACGGTAACCCAAACTTCATAATGGTCCATCGTTCTTACCTGTTTTGGGAGCATGCGCTGACAAACTTTCAGCTTTTATAAAATAACGTTCACGGGCTCTTATACCATTATTAGGTATAGGTAATAAGTGATGAAAAAGTTAATGCTTAAGTACTTTCTGGCCGAGGACTAGACACCTAATGTAAAAACCTAAGCAATTAATGTCATTCAAATGGAATGATCATCCGATTTGTTACTAGGCTAGGTATTATGGGAACCGGTAGAGTTACAAAAAAAATGTTATTAGGATTATATGGACTAGGAAGGCAGACAAAATGGGATGACTTAAGGAAAAAAATGTTGGCCTGACATTTAATAGCACACCGGCCAGCTTTCTGCAAGGGTTGTAAATGTCATACCGCAAATGTTTATGAAGTTACTAAAACTTTATTGCTTTGTTTGAAACTTTAGCTGTGTCCTTTGGTGGACATTTTCTGTCGAAAGCACGGATGAAGAAACTGTTGAAAAAGTTAAACCTTTGAAAGAGTCGCTTCTTCTTAGTATATACATTTTAGAAAATGGAATATACTTTACTGTACACCAAAATTGTAACACAGCTCTTTACAATTTTATACCTATTACATAAATTGTTAGTTTTAGCTGAGAAAAGTAGAAAAAGCTTTCACGATTCCCTGATCTCGGCTTCAGCATCTTAGGTGGGATATGTTTTTAACAAGGAACTGCCAATAATAATTCTGATAAAGGCGACAATTCTTAGTCACGAAAACAAAGAATGGGCCCAATGTTCAAATTATATGATACATAAAATGACGTCATAGCCGGGTGAGTTAGATTTAATAGCCAGCGGCCTCTTAACTAGTAAGATAACTTGTTACAATTTCAACAGTTTCAACGATAACCCCTTAACGGTGCCGGTATCTATTGAAACATTAATAATAATCATTTAAAATTAGGAAGAGCAAACCTAACGACGATTTTAGATTTAGGGGTAGGTATGTAGGTACTTACAGCTAACGCAACGCTAGGAGTCCTCTGAAGTTATAATATGAGCATGAGGTATTTCAATTGAAGCGGAATATATAGGTATTTAATAATTCAGATTGAATTGAGGTGTCTCATGCTCCAGATATAGTTCAGAGTCTATCATATCAGCTAACAAATAGTAATTCGCTGCTATCACAACAAGGAACTATTGAACAAAAATAAGCTTAGAATTGAGGCTAGCATAAATATAAAATAAAACATAAGGAATTAACAAGAATTCGGTTAACAATCTTAAAGACGACAGTGACGCTGTGAATGAACGGTTTCCCGCCGATAAGGGTTCATTCTCAAAAGGCGGTTATGATGTCAAAGTTCACACAAGATAAACAACTTGGCTACTGATCCAATCTATTATCTTACTGGTGCCGTACGCAGATGGTCATTTTTAGCATTTCATTCTGGTTTTAATTTATTTTTATTGGTACCAAAAACCCCTCGACTGTACCATAGCGCCATGTTAGCAGACGGGCTCATAGACCGATTTTCACAAATATTTTATCAGACTATCATTTACCATTGCTGTTACTAACATAAATCTCTTATAAGCTTATATATTGCTGTTACTAACATAAATCTCTTATAATATCTATGATATGAAAATTGGTTGAATTTGATAAAAAAAAAATATCTTGGCTAAAATTAACTTTATAGGAAGGTAAGTAGGTAAGTAGGCATATGAACTTGGCATAGGACAAGAAAGTCTAAAAACTTGTCTGATTCAAGCAGTTACGTAGGTCTACCTAAACTAAATATCAACAGGATGGCGGTTCCAAAATTATCCACAGACTTTATGGTGCGGCAAGGAACAGAATGATCATAAAATTCTCGTTTGACGTATTACCTCACTGCGTACGTCGTTGACCGAAGCCAAAGAAAGGGCTCTATGGATCGTGTGGCATTCCACTGGTGATACAAGAATACTTTCATTAGATAATATTACAGCTATAGGCTTGTTACAGCTTACCTAATAGGTATTAAGATAGGTCATATAAGTCTATGGCACTATTATAAAATATGATGTCATGAAATTAGTTTTAAAATAGTTATTCCTCCATGTTTTGCTTCGGTCCCAGAATAAAAACCTAAACAAAATTACGACGTTATAATATATAATAAAGAAAGCGTATCGTAGATTAATTTTACTACACTCTGGTTGTTTCACTATTTCTCACCTGGCATCTTTAAATCCTAATACTATTGCGAATGCAGCTGTTAGTATCAAAACTTTTATAGCGTGTATAGTAATGTGTAGTAAAAAACGTCATCAATAATGTTAAAGCAATTTCTGTAACAGAAGTTGATCTCATTTTTGTTTTGATAATAATTTGTATGAATATAAGGACAACCGATATGAAAAATCACGTGGCAAAGCAAAATAACTAACTGCTTTGTTCGTGCTGTGTTCCTTTGTTTGCTGGCAATTTCGGGCACTACATACATAAAATATAAATAAGAGATTATTTTAAATCTGAGTTTTTGTTTCGGTAGGTAATTAAATCACACGCTATCTTTACAGCATGTCGCCTAATTTTGTAACAGTGATGTTGGAGTCAGGACAGCGACCTCGTGTTATCGACACAGCTTTACATCCTTAGCTAATCTGTACAAACTTACAGTAAGTATCTACTAAAAATCTACTTGCTTTTGTTTCATCACGACACACGTTATGCCAGTAGGCGCGCAGTGTTTCGACGGTGTCAGTACCTATGCTTCAACACTGCGCTTCAATAGTATGTGTATGTATGTTAGATATTAGTATATAGGGTCAAATTAAATTAGCTAGCGAAACTCTGATAAACGTGATGGGCACAGATAGTATAACACAAAACAAGTGAAAAATAAAAACTTTTTTGCAAAAAAAAAACAACCGACTTCCAAAAAAGACACTACAATGAATGAATGAATGAATTGCACCGATCCCAGCGTGATTTGACCAGACTCGATTAATCGAATGAACCCCAAGATTCGCACTAGCTCCTGTAGCCTCATGTTCATGGTGGTACAGCCACCATTGCATATCAAGAAGTAGACCCGGGGCGCGGTTTTTGTAGGGAAGACGTGCCCGTAGGAAAGGATAGGATTTAAGAGCCTACCGGATATGCATCCTAGAGTAAGCATTGGACTAGTGGAGAGGTAGGTGATATTTGTCTATGGATGGGCATCTTTTAGACTTCGCGGCCAGGTGCTTCAGGTTGATCTTCATCCGTGAATCTATTGGCGGGATTCTACTACTTTCTCGGTTCTTTTGTATGTCCTTGCTCTGCTGTGTTATGTTGTGTTAGATGTTGCTGTTTTCAATGTCATCGTCGGAGTTCTCGCTACTATCCGTTTCCGGTATTTTGTGTAGATATCTCACTAGCAGCAATCTTGGTCTTGTTTTTGTCTTCCGCCGTATCCATCCAAAAATCGATTCCCTTGTCGAAGTACTGCATGTTCTGTTTTAAGTTGTCGTTCCCTAAGTAGATAGGTCGGCCGACCTTCTTGGTTTTGGCCTTGTACTTCATTGCTGCATGCAGTAGATGCGGTACGCGGCGCCTGTAAACATGTGCGAGATAGCACATCCTGTGGTTCTGGATGCGTTTGGTTACTGTTTTTCCGTCTAAGATTTCATGCATTTTCATTTGTCTTGGTTTATTCCTAGAGTGGTTAAGCAAGTATTTTATGATAACTCGCTCATATAACGAGTACATAAATTCTTTTACCTGCACGTGGTTCTTCATCTAAGATCCTTTTAAGCGTAAAGAAATGGTCGTCTGTTGATCTATTGTTTAAAAAGCCAGCTTGGTAGTTGTCCAATTCCATTATTCACCCGCATCTTTAGGGTTATTGTTTTTCGGAATTGGTACATGCACGGTCTTCAGCGCACAATGATGGCCATGGTTTTTATGGTTTTGGTAGACCTTTTCTGTGCATGTGCCGCTTTAGAACAATAGAGAGAGCGTACTGTCTGGAATTTATAATAATAATAATAATAACCCCACCGCCGTATCTCTACGTTGATGTCGTGGTGGGGCTTGCGCGCTCCGAACTCTAGGCCTGTGCCGGAAGAGTTTACTTTGCCGAAACAGGTCTAGGGTGAGGAGCCAGACCAAGAGATACAGAACCCGCAGGGCAGCATGTGGCGAGCTGTTGGGCAATAGCGACCCCACGGACCCTATCTGCCGGAAAAAATCTTGTTCCTCACCTCTGGCTTGCCTTTATTGGCCGGCTGGAGTGAACAATGACGAGGAACAGAGCTCCCACCTCATTCTTGCCTTTACTGGCCGGCTTGAGTGGAGACTCGCAAGAGCAAACGTGCTCGGGGGAAAGAAGTATTCCAGTAAGTGCTCGTAGGGATCTTGACCATCTTCCGGGCTCTGGGATTGTTCTGAAAGCCGAGGAATACCTCTCCACTCCTCATAAGCACCTCAGGACATGTTGCCCCCTTGTTGCTACGTCACTATGTGCTTGCGACAGTTTTCGGGGGCCCATTATTGAGTGTGCAAGTCACCCTCTTCTATTTTATCCGTGTATATATAAAACATCGATCAAGCAGGGGTCACAGTTCTTCCATAGTTATTGGTAACCAGTCCACTTTAGCCACCCAAACACATAGTCCAAATTAGTTTTTTTTCCATATCCGGCAATAGTCCTACATTAACCGGGGGTTATCCTTGGGTGCACTTGCATAGTGCATACAGGGATAATCGTCGGGTGGTGCCACATTTCAATGAAATTTCCTAAGGGGCCTCTGCGAGTTGGCTTCAGCCCCTTGTACGCCTTCCAAAGGACCGGGACCCCGTGGTCCCGAGATTTATTAAAATAATAATAATAATCTTTATTTATATTAAAAAAAAACAGATTGTAGTACATGAACAAGTTTTAACAAAGTGGGTAGTATTAAATCTCTGACAATCAAGTGGGTGACGTGCTGCTCTCCTTGCTAGGCTAGGACATAGCCTGTATTAAGGAGTAACAGTGCCGATCCCCTCTAATTGTATTACTACAATTTTATTTTTACAAGTTACTTTATTTTTATTTTTAAATACAGGTATTATTGTGCGAGCGCATTTGTGTATGTGAACGTGTGAGTGTGCGTGTGTGTGTGCTGTTTATGGTGTGTGTGCGTGTATGGGTCTGTGCGTGTTTGTGTGTGTGTGTGTGCTCATGCACATGCGTGAGCGTGCGGCTGTGTAAGCGTGCGTAAGTAAAGGGATTGGCTTAGTGTGTGGGTCTATGTTTTGGGTGAGTGGTACAATGTACAAACTTGTCATAACTTAATTAATTTAAATATTTTTCTGTTTCGTCGTACGTTTTATTTTGAAGGAATGTGCGGACAGTCTTTTTACAATATTATGATAAGACAACCTATATATCGGGAATTTTCTGTTTATTGTGTTGTAAAGAGACGGACCTAAATAATAAAAGAATCTTTTAGTAAACGATAATCGGGTTTTTGGAGGAGTACATATTTTATCTTTTCGGCGTTTGGTAATTTCAATATAGGGGGTTATGCGGTGTTGCAACAGAATTGATTGCAAAATAAAGTGTTGCCGCACGTTGAGGACGTTGCAGGTTTTGTATAACTGATTAGTTGGATAGATTAGTGGACGGAAGGTAGCCACTTTCAGTATGGCGCGATGTGCAACCTCCAACGGTTTTAGGATAGTTTTTGCAGCACCACCCCAACACGGAATACAATAGGTAATAATAGATAGGCATAAGGCAAAATAGACATTACGTATAATTATAGGATTAGCCATATTATAAGTATAGTAATATTATATAAATATATATAAGTTTGCGAACTCTGCCAGTAAGGACATTAATATGAGATTTAAATTTAAGATTCTTATCTATGATTATACCTAGGTATTTAATTTCATCTGTAGAGGATATAGGTTGACAGTGGCATGAAACTTGAGTTTGTAAATTGCATGTGTGAGCTTTAAGTGATATTGCTGGGTTTGGTTGGGCAGTAAAACTGATCGAGTAGGTAATGAACTTGGTTTTGGAGGTATTAAGTGTAAGCTTATGGAAGTAACGCCAGTTTAACGCTACATCAAAGCCATGCTGTGCTTTTCCCTCGACTTCAGACCATGTGTTGGCGACGAAAGTTATAGCAGTGTCATCTGCAAAGGATGTCAATCTTGGCATTTGGGATATTTATATTGTACAAGTCGTTTATAAAAACCAGAAATAAAGTGGGACCCAATATGCTTCCCTGTGGAACGCCATAGTAGACGGGGAGCTCATTGCTACTGTGACGATCAATTTTCACTATTTGGGAGCGATTTGTGAGGTAGTTTTGAAAGAGATCAAGTTGCAATCCCCTGACACCCATCTTTTCAAGTTTGAGTAAAAGAGAACGAACGGGGACGGTGTCGAATGCCTTCGCAAAGTCTAAAAATATTGTAATTTATGAGCTTCGCTCTTTGTTGATCTTTAGAAACATACCTTGCTATGTAAACTTAAGAGTTTGGGGTAGTTTTTTGTTGCACTGCCAGGTTTCTTTCTTGTTGCAGCGGGCGTGGGTTTAGAAACTTGACTTACAAGCTACTTGTTCCATGCAGTTTTGGTAATATTTAGTACAATGTTACAATAAGAAAGGCGTGAAGTACGAAATCTAGAACGATACCGTGTTTTGTGCTAGAATAAGAGAGTGTATTATTTTATGCCGCCTTACTAAATATAATATAAAAACATTGTCCGAAAGCTTACATAGGCACCGTAAATTACCACTACGTGAACAATAGCCTAAGCGCAAACTAAAAGAACAATAGACTAAGCGCAAACTAAAAGAATTAACACGTGGTTGTTTACTTCATAAACACGCACGAAATATAATCTAATCGAGTAGAACGGATCACGTTAAAATGCATAAAAACTAATCACCAGGCAGCGTAAATTACCACTACGTGAGCAATAAACTAAGCGCGAAATAAGATAATTAACACGTGGTTGTTTACTTCATAAGCACGCACGAAATATTAGGGGGTAAAGTATGAAATTGCCGATTTGTACTGAAAAATTGAAATTCGTTTTTTTTTTTTAATTTAGCATATTTATTTAATCAAAATAATTACCATTATTATCTATACATTGCTGCCATCTAATAGGAATTCATCATCAGGTCATTTATGCCTTTGCGATAGAACTCTCGTGATCTAGATTCGACAAACTGTGTGAAAGCATTTTGTACTGCCTCCTGAGAAGAAAACTTTTTATCACGTAGAATATTGTCCAAATCACGTAAAAAATGGTAGTCCGTTGGAGCAAGGTCTGGCGAATACGGAGGGTGACGAATGGTTTCTAATTGGAGTTCCTGTAGAGTTAAAACTGTTTCTCGTGCTGTATGCGGTCTCGCGTTATCATGGAGCAATAATGGTGAAGATCGATTCATGAGTCGGGGCTGTTTCACTGCTAGTTTTGCTATCATTGTTCGGAGTTCGGCACAGTAGACATCTGCCGTTATTGCTTGACCAGATCGAAGAAAGCTATAGTGAATAACACCATGCTGAGACCACCAAACAGTTACCATTACCTTTTTATTGGTAAGCTTTGCTTTAGGACACTGTTGCGGCGTTTGACCTGGAGTCAGCCATTGCATTTTTCGCTTACGGTTATCATAAAGAATCCACTTTTCATCACATGTCACAATTCGATCCAATATTCCTTCATTTCTGTATCGATTCAACAAGGCAACACAAGTTTCAACACGCGTTTCTTTCTGCAGATCAGTCAAATCATGAGGCAACCATTTCTCATAATTTTTTTTTTTATTGATTTGACGCAAATGAGTCAATATTGTTGGTAAGGCAACGTTAACCCATGCCGCTAATTCCTGGGTAGTTTGGCTCGGATCGGCTTCCACCATCTCTTTCAATTCATTGTTATTCACCTGTGTAGGCGGGCGGTCTTCCACGTGGTTCGTTCTTCAAATCAAAGTTTCCATCGCCAAAGCGTTTAAACCAAAATCGCACGGTGTGTTCATTAGCAGGCCCCAAACGCAACATTGATATTGCGAGCTGTTTCTGCCGCGTTAGTTCCGCGTCGGAACTCGTATTCAAAAATAACTCGAATTTTCGAAGTATCCATCTTTCTTGTCTAAGCTGAATAAATAAAACAACTAAAAGTCGATAATCGAATGTTGCACATTTTTTAAAAGAAGAACATCATAGGTACCATGTGAAAAAAGTTTCACTCAAAAATCTCAAACCATGAAGGTTCTATGTCAATTCGAAGTACCTATTACAATAAAACGGAAATTTCATACTTTAACCCCTATTATAATTTAATCGAGTAGCAGACTTCCAAAAAAGACACTACAAAGTGAAAAATAACTTTAATTTCGGAAGTCGGGTCGGTGTCGTTGGGTTCGCATTTTCGTTGTTTGCCACCGACTTCCGAAATTAAAGTTATTTTTCACTTTGTGGTGTCTGTTTTGGAAGTCAGTTGTTTTTTTTTTTGCATAATGTTTTTATTTTTCACTTTTAAGTTGTAATTTTTACCAGTAATTTTGGTTTAAAAACCAAACTACTTAACCGTTTTTGATACAATTTCTATGGGACCAATCTGAAAGTATATCCTTACAAATAAAAAAAAATGCAAATCGGCTTATAAATAACGGAGTTCTGAAGTAACAAACATAAAAAGTACAGTCGAATTGAGAACCTCGTCCTTTTTTGAAGTCTGTTAAAAATAAACTAATTTGATGATTTTTTTGGGGTAATCGTTAGTTAAGTCACTTGTAATTATATATATATTTTTTTTTGTAAACTTTATAGGCGTGATATTTATATTCTATATTCGTACATTTAACTTAATCGATATCTAAACACAACGAACAAAAAAAAACAGATTTTCTTAACTAATACTTCAAGTAACTAACCTACCAGGCGGTAGTTGGCCCCAATTTTTTTTGTCGGGTCTTGTAGTATTTTTATATTGTTGTATTTAGATATCGATACCCATCACACCAGAGTTTCGCTAGCGGTCGCTGCTGGCGGAGAGTTAAATTAAATTAAATTTGACCCTGTATGCCTCGAAACACCACGCTGCGCTCCATAACTCAAGTAGCGGGTGTGGAGATAAAACAGCCAGGCTGAAGTGGGAGTGGGCCGGACACGTTTCACGAAAGCACCCGGAACGATGGGCAAAAATTGTCACTCACTGGACGCCTGAGGGAGGACATCGCCGTCGAGATAGAGCACGGCGAAGGTGGTGCGACGATGTGGTAACATTTCCACGGCCAACATGGCCAGAGATCGCACAAGACAGGGAGGTTTGGAAAAAACAAGGGGAGGCCTTTGTCCAGCAGTGGGACACAAAGTAGGCTAAAAAAAAATGCTTCTTTATTACCTGTTGTGATTTAACGATCGTTGACCATAGGGAAGTGAAACTTTTACCATCATGAGGCAACGCGGCTTTCAAAGCATGTTTGTAGTTTATCATAATGTAGGTCGACGAGTTATGAGAAATAATACGGAGATCCATTCATGTAGTGAGTGAACAATATGAGTGATAATCCTAGCGAGATAGAACTGACCATTCTATTTATTGGGCCTACTGGCTACTGCCTCCCCTAATCGCACTTAGCCGGACATTACCTATGCCTGCCTACAAGGTTGATTGGTAAATGGTGAGTCATGCGTTCTTAGTAGAAACTTTACCAGCCACTTGCTCCTTTATTACCAAGGTACAAAATTAATGTTTCTATGTATGGCTTTTAAGTACAGTCGTCAATGAAATAGGCAGAACCTACTCGTAAAAGAATATCTTCGTTTTAAAAGTTCCCATTAATTACATATATAATACTGTTATGGTAGCCTTCACTAAATATGGTAAGGCAAGAGAGAGATGGCTACTCAAAAACCGCTGGCCACGCAAATACTCAGATAGACATTGTCACAGCACTGCTATAATTATTGTTAATGGTGCAAGTTCGCATGTAAGTAGGTACGCCTTTACACCGGATATGGATTATATTACCTACTGTTATTTCTACACTTGAGTGATGAAACGAAGGGAATTCCCCGAAGATTAAGATAATGTTACCAGGACAAATAAATAACTCTGCTAGATTTGAATTATATCATTTATAACTGAATTTGAAACAGATTTGTGGCTTTGATTCGTGGTTCTTATATTAGTGGCAATAAAAATGTATTGACTTTATAAGACACAAGAGTATGTTATGGGTACAAGGCTTTTATATAAATGTTATACTACAAGTGCCTTTGAAATATTTCTATTAAGACCAAATCCATAATCAAAACCTAACAAAGTACATAATTAACACAAATAGAAGAGCAGTCCAAACGGGAACTACGCGGAACAGTCGATCAAAATAGCTGGCGCATCTGTCGCCCATATGTTTACGGCGAAACAAATCCTTAGACGTGCACCGACCCATCTTTTTACTCGTTTTTATCTATGACAATTGACTCTATTTATTCTTGTGTTGTTAATTTAACTTTGTATTAAGAATCAAGTTTATGTAAAAACGTGAATGATCATCTACACTACCTACGTTTCAATCAACAAAAAAACAAGAAAAATATACGTTTATTTTTGTTGTTTTTTTTATTGATTGAAACCTTGTTAGTTGGCGCCATGTATTCCTAGGCACAACCAGTCACACGCGACGTAGTCAAGTAGTGCCTATTTTGCATTTTCTACTAATCCTTACCAGGGCAGGCCCCTACTCTCTTAATCCGTCAACAAAGATACAGTCGTATCCTAGCTCGGTACTAAGTGAACCCTGACTTTTTTGGACGGGCAAAAACACATCGAGAGTGGGGACACCTGCCAAATCGTGGTGTCATTCATTCTTAGGGGGGTCCCCAAACTAATCTTATGTCCGCAGGTGATAAGGAGTAGGAATCGCCCGTAACTTCGGCCGAAACTACAGATTTCGTGCTTAGGGAATAGACCTACTTTTCGTTCAATCGTTTATCAATAACTATTCAAAGATAAAGGTACAAGGGGTCCTAAGAAACTTGTTCTCCAACAGAATTGAGTGACGCAATAAGGTGCAAGCATGTTTATCGCGCGAACATACCATACTGGCAGTTTTCCTTGCGCGCATCATAATTCGTATCCAATTCCAAATGCATATCAACTACAAGATGATAACCATAAACCTACTTCTCCTTGTGTGGCATAAACCTACATTCCACCTTTCAGATAGATAAAATATAGAATTTGCAGATATAAATATATTACATTTTACACAGGGTTACACAATGGGCGGATAAGGCTGCCCATCGTTTTAACCTATGTAAAATGGATTGTTGATGATATGTAATTGGAAAACTTCGCTAAAAGCGTTTTCAGTGCATCTTTAGGGTTGTTACAGACCTGCGTTGTGCGTGATGCGTGGCACGTAGCAGCGCCCGAGCCGCCCTCAGCCGTGCGTCCCACGCACCGCATGCATCTGAGCCGTTAGCACCGCCCGACAACGACGACACCACCCACTGTTGTTCCTCGATCTACACATTCATATTTGTTTATTATTCACATTGTTTTATAATAATACCAGCCTAATATTGTCCAGCTGCAGGGCAAAGGCCATTCTCAGGACCCCGCTTGCTCAGGACGGGTTGGTGGTTTCAGACTTATATTTGAACAGCTTACCTCTAAGTTTCCTCACGATGTTTTGTACCGATATCAGTGATGTCCAAGATAAACTTAGAAAGTACATATGAGCAAGTGTATCAATGTAAAAAAAGGCACATTGTTACTAGCCCGGATTTGAACCCACTACCTCGTGCGTGAGAGGTAGGGCCTTAACCACTTAGCCATTACGAATTTGTTTTAAAATACAATTTTTATTTGCAAATATTTGAAGCTAGCAAGCTGGGCTCTATACCACAAAACTTTACAACTGTACAATTCTACAAAATTGTTATATTGTAGAAAAAATTGCGTAATACAGAAATGACAAATATGTATGAGGTACAATTTACAATCTACAATTATTTCGCATTTTTAAAAGCTTAACACAAGCATTAGTGCTATGTTTTAATTGTAGACTTGTCACTACAATTTACATATTTGTAAGGTTTTTTCATTACAATTGTGTGGTTACAGTTTTGTGGTATATGGACAACTTCATCTTCAAGATTTAGGTACTATAATAAATATTCCAATCCTAATATCCTACCGACCGAAATTAAAACTACCTAATAATAACTACTAACTAATAATAATGACCATTTATCGGGCAAGGTTAGCCTTGGGAACAAAACACGACATCGGCAAAAAAAAATGCGGTTTCAAGGAATTTTATAAACATGAGACAAAAACTTTGAGGTTGTATCTGAGAGAGCGAGACACTATAGTTTGTTCTGCGCTGCCGAGTACTGAACCTTTGTTTTAAAAGAAAACAGTACTCATTCACATTTTTTTTGCCTGCATTGTCACTGATTTGTGGGTCTCAATGAAACAATGCGCTTGAGTTTGCGCCGGAGGACTATACTGTTGTTGTTTTCACACAAATTATGGAACTCTATATTTTGCTCTATTTGCAACTCTATTTTTGGTCATAAACCACAATGCTCGTTTATTATAGCTATTCATAGAAAATCTCTTTTCAATTTGTCATAGAAAAAATTGAAAAGTTAATATTTAAGGACAAAGTGAACGAGCTTACTGAACATATAGAGGTATGAGGAACAGGGTGTAAAGTTCACTCATCCTCCATAGAAAAGGGAGGATCCTCCGACCAGACGGGTGTTGTGTCTGGCGGGCAATTGCCCAACGATTGATGTTGGGAAAGTGTATCTATGCTAATTGCGCGGTAAACTCTGCTTGCGAGATGCAGGATTTGCGTGACGTCAGTATGACGCGTTGTTCGCATGTGGCGTTGTAGATGCCGCTACATCACTTCCCTCCGGAGACCGGAGGTCGATAGTGGACTGAGTCTTGTATCTTGCGATGCTTGCCAGGCCAGCTGAGGTTCCAGTGAGTCGGAACTGGTTGCCGCATAGTTCACGGTGAGTCGGAACTGTCTGCGGAGTTGTCCCCAGTGAGTCGGGGTGGCGCTGCGTTATATTCCAGTGCGTCGGATGTACAGCGCCGGGTTGAGGTTGAGGCTGGCTGCTGCGTCGACCAGGAGAGGGTGCTCTGCTTGTTGACCGGCCGAAAGTGCAGTGTACTGTGCCGAGGTTGCTGATGAGGCTGAGGGTGATGACCAGGTATGCGCGGACGCTGCAAGCTGGTGGTCAGGATACCCGTTGAAGCCGTGGGTGCTGGCTGGCTGGGTGACTCGCCGCTAAAGCTTGCGGGAGTGATGATGATGACGTCACGCTGAAGTGTTTGCACGAAGGCTGCGCTGACGTTCATGTTCGGGGTCATCAGTATAGAGGTATGAGGAACAGGGTGTAAAGTTCACTCATCCTCCATAGAAAAGGGAGGATCCTCCGACCAGACGGGTGTTGTGTCTGGCGGACAATTGCCCAACGATTGATGTTGGGAAAGTGTATCTATGCTAATTGCGCGGTAAACTCTGCTTGCGAGATGCAGGATTTGCGTGACGTCAGTATGACGCGTTGTTCGCATGTGGCGTTGTAGATGCCGCTACAAACATGTTGCGCAGACGCTCCACGCACCGTAATCCCGCTGACGGTACGATGAGCTAATATTAACACTAGAAAAAAACTAAAAGAAACCGGCACATCGTTGAAACTTACCTTACTAAGTATTTCCTTAAAGTCCTTCACTATAGGTGTGGGTCGCTTCGATTTGTCGTTGTAATACGCGATATTGAACCGAGCGCCCGCAAACCATACTTCCAGCTCGTTGAGAGCGTTCCTGATTGCAGACTCGCTGGATGCTGCTGTGCAGATTTTCTATAAAAGTTATAAGCGTAAAGTATTCAAAACAAGTAATTAGGAAACCGAGTGTTTACAAGTAGAAGTTATTAAGTAGAGTGTAAACTATTGTCTTTTTCTAAGAGCTCATATAGTTTGGTAGGCATAAAGTCCCTTCCGTCGACCTTTTATCCGCGAAATAATGAAATCTGACAGCTTTATACTGAAAAAACTAAAAAATCCAAATGTCATTCGCATGATAAGACTTATGCAGTCATAAATACACGCATTTATTCCCATGGGGGTAGGCAGAACTACAGAACGGCACCTGCTATTTACGTTCATAAATCTGGACATATACGCACGCCGGTTGCTTATATAAAAGTTCGGTAGAATTCGCCCAAAGTTTATTTTTATAATGTGAAGTTTTATTTGATTTAGTGATACCTGCTTTTTTGTGGGATACAGGACAAAATTTTCAATTATTTAAGTCGATATTACACACAATAATAATAACATAAATCAAACCGATCTAAAATAGCCACCCACACCCATAGCCCAGTATATTTTATTTCCATGTTCTGCAATAGTCCTGCACCAACCGGCGGTTGTCCTTGGGTGCACTTGCATGGGTGCTTACAGGTATTATCGTCGGTTGGTACCTCCTCATCATTTAAAAAGTATCTAAAGGGCCTCTGCGAGTTGGCTTCGGCCCCTGGCACGCCTTTCAAAGGTCCGGGACCCCAGGGTCCCGAGATAATAAAAAAAAAACAAAAACATAAATCAAACCCGTTATTGCTATACTGACTTTCTGAGCGTCTAGAACATTTTGAAAACGTATGGATTTTTTGTAACATCTGTACTGTTACTTGTAGAGTTGAAATAACAATTTTAAAGGAGTGTGTGATGGCTATAAATTACCTGTAAGGACTTGATATGTTTCTTGATATTCATAGCAGCAGTTAAAAGATCTCTGACTTGCAACGTATCCGGTTTTTTGTACTCCATTTCCAGAAGACTGAAAACCTCATGCCAATGTCGTTCGGTAAACTCGTTGCCCCGAAGATATTTTAGTAGAGGAGCCAAATCCTGTTCAAATAAGTGTGAGAATTGTTATTTACCCTATTTTTTGACAAAGGTGTTCCGAATCTTCGAGAAAATTATATTCATTCGCATTACAGCTGAAATGCATCTAAAAACAGCTCCATTACGATAGGTTTCTGTATGCATAAGCTTCGCAAAAATGATCGAAATATGGTAAAAATAAAAGTCACGTGTAGTCACTATGGATGCTGATGATATTACCAAAGTTTAGTCTAAAGTTTTGAACATATGTGTAATGATGTCATTGCACTAGCTCAAGATGTATGTGAGCCTCAATACGCCGAAGTGATATAAATAACTAGTGGTGGTACTCAATAGTGGGGCACTTAGATTCACGCTAGCAATAATACACCGAAACGACAGGTTTCAGACGTAAATAATGCGGCCTCAATACGGGTGTACGCGAGAGTACGAAAATACGTAGGTATAGCATAATCAGCATATAATGTTCCCACTGCTGACACATAGGCCTCATCTCGGTAAGAAGGAGTGGTCCGTAAACCATCACGCGGGTCCAGAGCGGGTTGGTAGATGTCACATGTTTTCAAATTTTTTGTTCTAGGACATGCCAGGTTTCCTCGCGATGTTTTCCTTTACCATTTTGAGAGCAGGTACAGGCAGGGCATTACGTAGGTATAATAATTATGAGTTACATAGGCCATAGTTAGACCATAATGACGTAAATCCTCCTCCTAATGGAAATTAGAAACATTAAATTGTTTAGCATCCAGGTTACATATAAGCAGGTTAAACACAAGTTGAGATGTCATACGTGGCTTAGGCTAGGTTACATAGGTAAAGTTAGTTGCAAGTGAACCCCAAACTAGACAGTTAGACTGTATCTGTATTCAATAAATAAATATTACAAAGTCGGTAATGGCAACGCAGTGTTTTTTTCGCCTACCTTATGTGTCATGTTTTAACTTGTACGTATTCGAAGTTATTTTTGACATGGAATGGTTAACGTCGAGTTTAAATGTCGCATTTAAAATTGGAACGGTATTTCGTGTGTTGTTTTTGTGGGTGCAAATTAAAACACGTTAAGACGGTGTTAAAGTGGCATACGTGCGTTCCTGATCTTCAGCCCGAGGCCTAGGCTTTTCGGCGACCCTGGTGACGTCGAGCAACTCTGAGGGTCTTTTGCGGGCCAATTTGGTAAAATCTTTCCGTTTATCAGGGATCTCCATTGGAAGTCGATCCGATTGTGTTTTAATTTGTTAGTTTGGACTTTTAAAGCCACGCGCTAATTCAACATCATTTTAAGCTATAGCTGAGTGTTAGGAAAAAGTTTTCATATTATATATAGGAGAGATAAACTAATACGCTTTATTATACTAGCCTAAAATACGGTACCACTCTAGATTTCCTACTTCATGCCGTTCTTATTTTAACATTATGCTAAATTACCAAAACTAGCTGTCTTAAATAAGTTATCAATTTTCTAACTTGTAAATCAAGTTTGTGCTCCCACGCGCGCTATATGACACCCGCAGTGGAACAAAAAAGAAAACAAAAAACTACCCCAAACCCTTAAAGTTTGCATAACAAGGTATATTTCTAAAGATCAACAAAGAGCGAAGCTCATAAATCTCAGACAGTACGCTCTCTCTATTGTTCTATAGCTGCACATGTGTCGAAAAGGTCTACCGAAAGCATAAAAATAATGGCCCTAATTGTGCGCATGACAAAAGATGGAAATTGCTTGTTTAGAGCTTTAGCTCATCAAATAAATAATATAATGGGTTTAACTTTCGACCACGTGTCTGTCCGTCAAGACTTAGCTTCATATGTTTTGAAGCATTGGACATAATTCTTCTAGCACTTCTAAATATTATACAAGAGTTTCTCCCTAACAGCGGTCTCTCCCGGGAGCAAAGGATAAGAAATTACATAACTGTGCAGTTTAACAAGGCGTTCTGGGGCGGAGAGGATATCCTAATCGCCGCGTCTGAGTTCTATCTAGTTAATGTGCATGTGCACACGGATACAAGAAACACACTGGTGTATTCACCTACAAGTGAGCCAGTACCCGGCAACAAACAAGACCTCTACAAGGACCAGCACTATGATAGTTGGGTAATGACCGACGACGAACATTACAAAGATCTAATGCAAGAAACAGCCAATGTCAAAACATCAGAATATACTAAGCCTTTAATTAACGGACAACCCACGAAACCCCAGTCTCAAACTAACAACACCCAATTGGCTAGCTCATTAACACAGTATGAACAACAAGTTTCATTATATACACCGTTATCAAACGTAGTCGCAGATGTCACTGGGTTCACAATACTAAGAAACCAGCCGTCTACCGCAATAAAATACACTTGCCCAGACTTACGTATTGCAACCTGGAACGTCCGTGGGGCCTCAAACCCGGCAAAAAAAGATAAAATAGACGCTGAACTTTCACTTAGAGGCATCCATGTAGCCTGCATACAAGAAATAGGGATGAACTCAGGAGCATACAACTCCACACACTACGAATGGCACCTCTATGGACCCACAGGTAAGACACACCGGGGACTGGCAATTTTAATCAGAAAAGATGCCTAAATTGAATTAGTTAACAGGATAAAGGATACAGACGCAATGTCAGCTACTCTTAAAGTCGACAGGGGAAATGACAAGCCTGCTCCTCTGTATATAATCAACTCTCACATCAACAGTTGTACATCCATAGCAAACAGATCCTTCACAGGCTTATTAAACTTGATCAGTCAAAAACCAAGGAAATGTACTTTAATAATTCTTGGCGACTTTAACGCCCATATTGGTCGCCATGATACACAAAATTACCAACGCAAGGGGCTGATTGAACAAAATCTACATCTTGACTTCTCCAACTGCAACGGGGAACTGTTAATGGATATAGCCAACAGGGAAAAACAGCAAATAGAAACGATAAAAGCGAGATCATCATGCAGGCTAGCATGGTCAAAGGGCACTCAAAAGTCCAAGTCCAATAGGATCACATTATAACGCCACACGCTACCGAAAAGCTCTTTGAATTTATTAAAGGTGAATGAGCCGCTAGGAGCATTTCCGACCATAAAATAATCTGGGGTTTGCTAAGGACAAACCGAATTTCAAACAAAAAAGAAAACCTAAAACAATAATACACAAAGGCAACAGCTACTCGCGAAGGAGACAACAATAGTGGCCAAGGATTCCAACTATAAATAATGCTATTATGCCACCCTCAATAGCAAGTTCACTAAAACAAAATACCATGATTGCATAACAAAAAAGCTAAAAAATATAGGAATCAACTCAACGGACGAAAACATCGAAATTCCCTGGAATACCATAACGGAAGTATTAAAAGCGGCTGCCCAGGAAACTAATTCTTCAGCCAGTTCTCTCCAGAGATCCACTAGCTCTTGCTAACACAAATGGCTAAATTCTTACAAAGCAGACAACCAGATAATCCATATAGGCATAACCGCATAAAAGAATGTCAGGTAACACCGCCGACCGCCGACTCCCGGCCACCGTAGGCGCGGGCCTGCGGGCGGCGAGCTATGGGCAGCTCGCCGCCCGGTAAGGACCAGGCCAGGCGCGCCTCAAAGAGCTGTCAGCACGAACTGACGGGGTCCACTAGAACTGATGCCGCCGGGGCTGCGGGTTGTTCGAAAGAGATACCGTGGCCCCTGGCACAGGCAACTGAAGGAACACGGGTGGGTTTTAGTCAGTAAAAGTCTGACACTCCCTTCTGCTCCGCCCAGATCGGGAGGAATCATTTGATGATTTCCCACCCAGAAAAAAAAAAAAAAAAAAGGTAACAATTCAAAAGGTTAAATATCAGGAGGAACAAAAAGCATCCTGCCTCAGCGGACTGGGGAAAAACCACCCTGCAAAACGCATGCAGATGCTGTACTTTTTTACAGGAGAAACAGCTTCAAACAAAACGTCGAAAAAGATCTACTTATATACCAATGACCAAATGGGAGCAAATTTTTAAAAAATCCGAGGGCCGTCTTATACCAACAGTTAATATAAAAAAGCCGATAACCGAAGTACAATGTGATGGACCCACTACAGATGACGTAACGGAAATCATCAAGAAAATGCGAAACGGGACAGCTCCCGGGACTGGCCAAGTACAAGTAGTAATCGAGCTTTACAAAGCGATGCCCCTAATATTACAGGAAGCCGTCACCAAACACAGGTCACATGCGCAAACACAAGCCTGGACACAGAACGAAGCACCCTACAGATGGCTGGAGACCATGCAGAAGCCAATCCCAAAAAACAACAACCCTAAAGATGCGAATGACTATCGCCGCATATCGGTTTGCAATACGGGTTACAGAATTTACGCCTTATACGTCCTAAAAAAACTAGACAATATAATAACGGAATTGGGCAACTACCAAGCGGCCTTTTTAAACAATAGATCAACCGACGACCACATTTTTACACTCAAAAGGGTCTTAGACGAGGAATGGCGGGCAGGTAAAAGAATTTATGTACTCGCACTTGACATAGAAAAAGCCTTTGACAACGTAGACCTCAATGCACTAAGAGATATCCTATTACAAAGTACTACCAACAAATCACTAACTAACAGGATAATCAAGGTATGCTTGAATGAACGATCATGCATCAAATGGTGTCGCCAGCAAAGATTTTTGAACGGATACGGCGGAAGACAAAAAGGCTGCTAGTGAGATATACAAAAAACCGGAAACGGATAGTAGCGAGAACACCGACGACATTGAAAATAGCAACATCTAACACAACATAACACAGCAGAGCAAGGACATACAAGAACCGAGAAAGCAGTAGAACCTCGCCAAAAGAATCACGGGTGAAGCTCGACCTGAAGCACCTGGCCGCGAAGTCTTTAAAAGATGCCCACCTATAGACAAATATCACCCATCTCTCCACTAGTCCAATGCTTACTCTAGGATGCATATCTGGTAGGCTCTTAAATCCTACCCTTTCCTACGGGTTCGTCTTCCCTACAAAAACCGCGCCCCCCTCTACTCGCGCCCCTCTCTACTTCTTGATGTGCAATGGTCGCTGTAGCACCATGAACATGAGGCTACAGGAGCTAGTGCGAATCTTGGGGTTCATTCGGATAATCGAGTCTGGTCAAACCACGCTGGGATCGGTGCAATTTATTCATTCATTGTACGTATTCGAAGTTATTTACCGAATATTTCTCCAACTCTTGCTGTATGTATAACGTAACCATAGTGAACGGTTCCAAGCGTCCTTTCCACTTTACTGAAAACTCTTCTATCAAATGGATCTTCTTCTGGAATACGATCCACTCTTGGTCTGCGATGGATTCGAACTCTAAAAGGAAGATATTTAAGTTAATGGAATTGCACGGATATATGAGGATCTAGGAACACCAATTAATTAAGAACTTCGTTTTTTTTTTTTAAATAGGAACAATTACCTTCATTGTACTCTTTTAGCGGAGTCCATAAATTTACATATTCAACCATGAGCTTTTTAGCTTGATCCCATGTGTCGGATAGGTCTACATTCATTTGAAATTTTTCACACTCTTTTCTGTAAAGAACCAACTTAATACAGCGTATATCAGAAATGCGTATACAAAACTCGGCCATGCAACATTTCAATACCTACTATAAAAAATACGACAATATTGGGACAATTTTGGGAGATTTTACTCGGTGGTGAGATGACATTCAAAAGTGTACTAGAAATCATTTTAAGCTGCAGCAGAACATATTTTACAAAAAATTAATATTTACAAAATACCGGTAATAGAAACTCACATTAGGTCATCTCTATCCGCAACAAACTTGTTCAAATTCTCTTGCGCTTCGAACACGGAGCGACATCTATCGAGCATTTCGGTGTAGTTTACCCCGTGAGTATCGTCTAACCGTGGCTTGGCTTGAGTCCACCGAGACGTCCATGCTTCTAAACTCGTGTTCAAGTTATCCCATTCGCCGCTCAAACTTGACTTTACTATTTCAGCCTACAAGTAAATATAATGGAATGTGAGAACGTTGTAGGACTAACAGACGCTTCAATTTGTTGATCATTTTCTATTTAGTTAAGTGCCTGGTGCTTGCTGACAGGCCACACTGTTCTCCCACCTATTAACACTGTAATTTGAAACTTTTGTAAAAGCCAATTATTTTCAAACGAGTATCCCTGGATGCGAGAAGCACAGAACCGCTCAAAGTGACGGTGCTTGGGGGAGGCTTAGGTCCAACAGTGGAAGTTTTTCGACCGAAATGATGATGATGGTCCCTGGAGTTTCATGCCGGCTCTTCTTTATAGGAAACGACCAATTGGTACTGTACACCTAGCTTCAGAAGTTTTAAGTGCCCATGTAGGTTTATGTATTTATTTTTAGATGCAATTATCTTTAGCAGCCTGCCCACTTTAACATAGCAAAAATTGAATAATGTATTATTGCTAACTGTTTTGTTCTGACCTGATGTTCAAACATCTTCTGTTGACTCAGCATGAGTTCGTGTATCTTCTGCCATTCTTTCATTGTTCCATCCACTGATGAGTCTCCTCCCCACGTTCGTAGCATATGACCTTTTCGTTTCAGCGCCTCTACTGTATTTTCCATCTGTATAGTTAAACAAATATTGTATAAGTATGGTTTTTGCATTCAGAGTTTATCATCGTAATAATACGTTATGTCTATGTTCATAAAAGTCACATGACACGGCCCCGTAGTTTGCAACGACTATACTTAAGATTTTCCTGTTTTTGTCCTGGGTTCGATTCCCGGGTCGGGTAGTGTTATTGGGTTTTTCCATCTGGAATTTCTCAGTAGGAGCCCGGCGTTTGGATTTGAGCTCGGTTGATAGCAATAGGCTCGCATGTATTACATGGGACTTAAACAGAACTGGTGAAATGCGGGTGGACTTTATAGTCCACCCACTTTTAGCTAATTATGTTCCTAGACACCTCTGCCTATCCCATCGGGGATTAAAGGTATGATGTTATGTTATTATTCCGTAATATCCTTCTCCTTACCTCGGGCATTTGCTGCTGCAAGGCTTGCTGTGTAGCACTCATTTCAGCAAGTTCCTTCGCATTTTTGGGCAGGGCTTGGTTCTCCAACATCACAGCCGCAGAGGCTACGAACGCATCTATCTTTGCCGCATCTGATCTACAACTGGCCACTAGTGACGTCATCAGACACCCCCAGAGGTTTCGCGCTTGAGCTTCAAACTCGCGCCGTAAAGTTGTTGTGCCAACTGATATCCATTCTATCTTTTCGTCCTCGCTGAAAGTTAATTAGATTATTTATTTAATAGCAATGCTATCGTTTGGAGCAATCATAGAGTGATAATACATGCGTAAACCTTGAAAAATACAAAAACACCGGTCTATTCGTTCTCTTCGTCCGTCCGTCCGTCCGTCAATTCGTCCCAAAAATGTACACTGTAAAATGCTTCAACTCACAAAGTCATCTTAGCGACCGCCTGTCCATACGCCTTGCAGGCTTTAAAGTTGCTCTCCCAGTGTATCGGCTCTGTAAGGTGTTCCTTACATAACGCGTCGAGGTCTGGTACGCACGCTAAAGCCGCGCGCCGCGTCCACGACGCACATGAAGCTTCCAGGGAAGATAGGGCTGCTTCAAGTTGGGTTACTGCTTTGTTGCCTAACCAGCTGTGCCTTAACATTGCAAAAAGAGTTTAGTATACAATTTTGTTGTTATACTACAAATAAAACGTTTTATTAAGACCACGTGGGTAACCGACATAGCCCGAAGAATTGCCAAACTTAAGTGGCAGTGGGCAGGGCACATCGCTCGCAGAACAGATGACCGATGGGGCCGAAAGGTTCTGGAGTGACGACCGCGTACCGGAAGACGTAGCGTTGGAAGGCCACCCACAAGGTGGACCGACGACCTTGTTAAAGCCGCAGGAACCCGTTGGATGCGAGAAGCACGGAACCGGTCGAAGTGGAGGTGCTTGGGGGAGGCCTATGTCCCACATATACACTCCACTCCCCACTATGACCACGTGTCTTGTGGAGGTCAGATAGGCAGTGGCTCCAAGTAAAATACTAGTCAGCTGCACCGGTTAGACCGGAAACCGACCCCGACATAGTTAGGAAAAGGCTAGGCAGATGAAATGTCTCTCGCGTCTGTCGCTTTGAAGCTCTAGTTATATAATAAGTTGTTTATTTTTGACTTTTATATCTTCCGCAATATTGATACTATTTCGTAGTGATAACCATTCTAAGATGAGTTTCCTTGTTTGCCGGTCTTTTTAGAAAGGGAATAAGATGTTATCAATGCTGCAAAGCCACTTAATGTGTAGTCAGTCTTTTTCTTATATTAGTACCTACTTATCGACAGTAGAGATCTATCGTCGTACTAAAATAAGAAGAAGACACGCCCCTCCACTGCTTGTTGCATACACTTTTGAAATGTTGGAGGCTTCCGACGAAAAAAGACGGAGGAGGTTCTCAAATCGACGTATTTTTTTTCTTCTCACACATAACTTTTTACAGAGTAGTCCGATTTTGATAATTCTTTTTTTTATTGGAAAGGGTATACCCCAAAGTTGGTCCCATATAAATTTGGACAAAAAATCTAACCCTAAGGGTGGGAATAGGCGTGATTTATTGTTCACTCACAGATTTGAATGCTGAGTTGCGTATTATTACTCTACTCAGTGCCACATATGCCTGTCCTTTGGCAAACAATCAGTAGATTATAGCCACAAAAAATTATAAAATATTTTTTTTTAACAAAAAATTAAACCGCCGAAATAACTGACAAGCAAAATATAATAAACCTTTTTTATTTAACCTTGATAACTAAGTTCTTAAATTAATGTAAGTATACCAAAATAATTTTGAGTCAGCGCCGTTTAAATTTAAGGCAATTTAGTGATCTTTGTTTATTGGTTGTTTTGGCGCCGACTCAAAATTACTTAGGTATGTTTATTATTTTTTGCTTTTCAGTTTTTTCGGCGGTTGAGTTTTTTAGATTAAACGTCTCTACATCTGTATTAATTATACTAATAAATGTGGTCCAGTAGGTGACCACATTTATTGTGGCGTCAGAGGCAGTGTTCAGATCATCAACGGTACAGTTGAATAGGCATTTGGGACTAGTATGCCTTAAGACACAGCACTGATCATTAAATTACAGAAAATTAAACAAAATCTCTTACTTCTCAACTATAGCAGCGAAGATGGACTGTTTGTCACTGATATTATTCTGCAGACCGACGAATTGTGCTGGCATGGAGACAAGGCGCCTCAGCTGATGATAGTGCTGCACTCGAAGCTCTTCTATTGCTGGTTGTACGCGAACTGCGTAACCACTGAAGAAGAAGGTTATTTTTTTAATTTTGATTTATTTAAGTTTACATTTATATCATTACAGAATATAATCCCAAGGTGTTGTACAGAATCATTTACAAACTAAAAAGTGACACACATACATACTTAACTTACTTACTTAAGGCGGTTGATTAGGAAAAGTACAATTAAAAAAAAAAATGTAAACGCGAGAAAATAATAAAATTAACAAACAAAACACCATACATTAACACTTGTAAAGAAAAAATGCAATCAAGTGAAAAAAAAAACATTATTTACACTTATCTAATTATTATCTTTCATTCATCTTCTCACAAAATCTTAAACATTCACGACACACATCTATCCATCTCCCGGCAAACAAGTCACACTCCGGTGTTGATGTTTTTTTTTTTTTTTTTTTTTCTGGGTGGGAAATCATCAAATGACTCCTCCCGCTCTGGGCGGAGCAGAAGGGAGTGTCAGACTTTTACTGACTAAAACCCACCCGTGTTCCTTCAGTTGCCTGTGCCAGGGGCCACGGTATCTCTTTCGAACAACCCGCAGCCCCGGCGGCATCGGCCCTAGCGGACCCCGTCAGTTCGTGCTGACAGCTCTTTGAGGCGCGCGTGGAACACAACGCGCCGTCGACCCGGGCCTGGTCCTTACCGGGCGGCGAGCTGCCCATAGCTCGCCGCCCGCAAGCCCGTGTCTACGGTGGCCGGGAGTCGGCTGTTGACTCCCGTCCAGGGCGTCTCCTGCGGCGGCTAGGAGCGCGAGGGTGCAGCGATTGCCTCTCCCTCGCGCGCTCCGCCTCCTCCTTCGCGAGCATTACTGCTTCGCAGAAGGAGGTGACGGCCTCCCATTCACTCTCGCTCCGGACCATGGCCTGTATGAGGGCCGGACGCGAGAGGTCGCCGCCGCCGATCGCCGCCAAGAGGACAGGTGTTGATGTTAAAAGAGCATTGAGCATAGTGAGGGCCCGAACGAGGAGCGAGTGATACTGTGCGTGGAGACGGTACTGCTAATAGCCGGTGACTGCACGGCCTAAGTTGTTGTTTGGGCACAACCGGGCAAAAAGCCTTACTAACTGCGCCACCAGTTCCTGGCAATCGGACTCATTTAAATGGACGTTATATTAGTGTCATAAGAGTCATGATGTATCATCGTTAAGGGTAATTACAGTAAGGCTATTTTCGAATATAATTCACACGAAATCAGTGATGATTTTGACGTGTTCCCTAAAGTATTCTTAAAGTATAAGTATACTCAGAACAAAGAATGATACAAAGTCGACTTTCTGAGATACGAATTGATTTAATAACATGCAATGATCTATATTATATCGTTAAGCCCGGCTGTCATTTGTGGATCTTTGAAAGTAGTTACGGGTCGTCCGAAGCCTGAAAGTCTGACAACCAGTCTTACCAAGCGGTTTCATATTACCCAGTATCTGTGTTGTGAAGGTCAGTTAGGCAGTCGCTCCATGTAAAATACTGGTATTCAGCTACATCCGGTTAGACTGGACCCCAACATAGTTGGGAAAAGGTTAGGCAGATGATGATGATGATCTATATTATACAACATGTCCCGGAATTAACGCACACCACCAGACACCCCAATTAGAATATTATGTTATAATCATAATACATAAACTGAATTTTTATTATTATGTAAAAATCATTTTTTTTAACAAATTAGTTATACTGATTGTTGGAGAAAATTATGGTCACATTACAAATCTGCGCATGCACACAGTCGCACTCGTATTAGGGTCTAGCTTAGTGGGTATTTCATCCATTTTGGTTTGTTTTAACTGTACAGCGGAAGTGTGACAATAATTTACGTTGTTTTAATTATTTTTGGGATAAAATATTACCTGTATTAAAAATTACAGAAATCGATTCCGAACAAACTACTTTCATAAAGTGCATTAATTCGGTTACACATTGTATATAACTTCTTATGGCACGTGGAGAATATTATAAGACAGGCCAAATGCGTCACTTATACTTTTTATTGTATTCGTTTGATTGGTTATATGTCTAAATGGCTTCTCAATAGATGGTTGCTGAGAATCGTTTCAGCCGTGTAACCAATCAAATGGCATAATTATCATTCACCGCAACTTATCAATATTGCATTTGGCATTAGACCTTACCCCTAGACCAGTTCTAAGCGGACGGTGAGTGATTTAATGAATGAACAAGTTAAGTTGTCAATAACAATGACGTTCAAGGCCTTCAAGGTTTTTTAACCGACTTCAAAAAAGGAGAAACTTTAAAGTTTTTTTAAATGTATATTCGGGCATAACTCCGTCATTTAAAGACGGATTTGCAAAATTCTTATTTTAATGCATAAGGTATGCCTCAGAGGTGGTTCCATGTAAATTTGATTAACTTTGCTTGGGTGGTTTTTGAGTTAGCTTCAATAATACGATATTTTTCCACTTAGTTTATATTGATGATGTTTTAATAACTTCCTTCCTACATAACAATTAGTACTTAGTGTTAAACGAATTTGTGTGGGGTAGGTACAACTAAACACCTTTTTAAAAACTAGCACTACAAAGTGAAAAATAACTTTAATTTCGGAAGTCGGTGTCGAAGACGAAAATGCGGGAACCAACGACACCGACTTCCGAAATTAAAGTTATTTTTCACTTTGTAGTGTTTTATTTTTAATTCGGTTGTTTTTGTTTTTGTGGTTTACTAACTTGGTTGTTAAGTACTTACTAACAAAAATATGGATGTTCTGTGAATACTCTGAGATAAAGTTGTTATTATATTAAGGGCTAATTTTTTGATAAAGTTGTTAGTATTATTTTAAGGGAAATCCATACTTCTCCTATCCTGCCCTTTGTGTCCCAAAGCTTGCAGTTAAAGCGACCTCTGCGCTGTCACCGACGACACCGTTGAAGTGGCGAAGTTTCGGGCCAATAAGATCTAAAATACAGTCGTGCCAACTAAGCGAAGAAGAAGAAGAATAGGGCCCAGCTTACACTGCGTGTCATTTCATTTCTCAATGTCTGATATTCCAGCATAAACTTAAAGCATACTCATACGACAGATATTAATGTTTTTCTCTTTATAAACGTGTTTCGTATTACCTTGCTTGGTATAATATGCGTTGTTTATTTACCATGAACAGATAAGAGAGGTCAGCAAGGCTTCCTCATGCGACATGCTATTAACTGATGATTAGCTGAAATGAGGTCCGAGATCGAAATTTCAGATTAATTAAACGGTTATTGATTCGTGATTAAAACTTAATAATTTAATAAAACTGCCAGAAAAACGGTATACTTGTTACCTTTAGAGAATAATCAGTGTTTAACTTCCGCCTTTTCAGGGAACCACTCTTACGCATAAGTTTACTGATAGCCTACTGAAGATATGCAAACACAATTGGCTCCCAGATTCTGCGACAAGACTTTTAAATGGCTTAAAATAATAATGATTAAATCTAGCCAAAAATATGAAAATGCAGGTAGACAGACTTAATTAATTTTTAGGTCTTTTAAAATAACCGTCGCAGTTAAAAACTAAGTATAAGTAATAATAATTAGTCGTTAGTTAATTTGCGTTTTTTAAATGTCATATTTGTAATATTCTATGAATCGTACTACACTTACATAAATAAGAAAGCAAGCATAACAAAAACTTGTAATAATGACTTACCGTAAAACGAGATCAACTTTGACATGCGGGAAATGCTTGTGCAGCGAAAGCAGCGTCTTTATGTACTGACACTCAAGCGCCTTGTACAGCTGCCAGTCCCAATGAGATCGCCACATCTCTGTATTCTTGTAACCGTTAGATTCCACCTAAAACAAATGTTGTAAAAAACTGTATTGTGAAGTACAGGACTTGTAAGTTAAAAGGGAAAATTGTAAAGCTTGGTCTCTCTGAAGCGTCTCCATCTCTCCAATAAGGAGAAATTATCGTCCGAAGTCATCAATAACGTTTGACTATCTGCGGGGCAATTGCGTAACATACTAACTGTAGCAATTGGCTTTCATTTTGACAGTTCAACAACATTCATCGCGTTTTTAACGTTGCTGAGCAGGCAAATTTTTCGAAAATATGAAGCTGTGGCTTAGCAATACCCTTTAAAATAATTCAGATTGTGATTGATGGTGTGTTAGGCAGTTCGGGTGCTAGTTTCATTCAAACGTATCTGGTGTTTATGTAAGTGGGGTGAGTAAGCGGATGTTGTATCAGGTCAAAATGTCACAATTGCAATAGGTATTCTGATTATTGGATCCGCTTCATGAGGAGGAGCAAGGGGTCAGAAAGGGTCAGGAGGGGTTCCTTACCTCTAAGAAACCACAAAATTAAATTTACGTATACATGATTAAATTTACTGGAATACCCACTGTGTCTATAATATCTCTCATTTCTTTGACACCTTTCTTCCATTCTGATTGTTTGGCCAGAAGTTCGGTCTCCGTAAGCTTCTGGACAATATTTGTGATTGCTACATGTTGACCAGTTAGATAAGTGTTCTGAAATAAAAATAACCACGGATGTAAGATTATAGTTACATACTATCTTCCTTTGGGAGGGCTTTGCCCAGGAGTGGGACAAACAGGCTATTAAAAAAATATATAATGTTGAAGCAGTAAGGAGACAAAAAACGAAGAAGGCGGATGAACTTGAAAAAATATCTGTTTGATCCTTACCTGAGTTTCCAACTTCAAGACAATTTTCTTGAGTTTTTCAGTGTAGTTAGATAGCTGTTCGACGTCGTCCCAGTAAACTGCCTTCTGATCCTGGACTAAGTTAGACAAGTCCAGTGCTGCTTGCAACATCATCGGACGGGTGGACGGGATCATGCGCTCGCCCAGAGTGTTGTGGAATGATGCCACCTGGAAATATGATGATAACAGCATCCAAATGTTTATGTATCTATATTTATTAGAGCACTGGAAAATTACTCTTGAAATAAACGCTACACATAGTCTGTATTATGTTTTTTTATATCTATATTGACACATAATTGGTTTCGAAATGAATGAAAGTAAATACTGGGAAAATTATTTACACGTATTGCGATATTTAAAAAAGAAAAAAAAAACATTTTTTTATGAGTTTGTTCCATAGGTACATAAATTATTTAGTAAACCAGTATTGTGGCTCTGTCTCACATAGTGTCAGCATTATTCTGAGCCAGGGCCGTTGTGTTTTTTTTAGTTTGTGTTTTTAGCGCAATTAAATGAGTTTTCTTTCTTCCTTTTTTCTTTAATGTTTATACCTGTTGCAACGGCCGTGCATGCACCAGCGCATTGCAGAGCGTATCAAGAGCAGCTGCAGCAGGCGGCGGCGGCAGATGCATCGCTGCAAGCGCACGTGCCTCTAGTTCAGCGCGAACCAAACCTGGATTGAAGTTCACCACCATCAGACGAGTACTGCCACTGAATTCCACTACCGGCTTGTCGGTAGATATTTGAAGAGACCCGTTCTTTGCTTGCGCCTAAAGAATATTTTAACTGTAGTTTTACTTATCCCATTATACCAAAAACAATCACGTGTAAAAAGTTACAATCAATCAGCAAAAGTAACTATCATGTTTCGTAAATAATTCAAAATTTAAATCGATACTTTGAAGAAAATTGCGTTTGATTTTCAAAAAAGTTTAAAATTATATTTTTGCACATACTTTTAAACACAGCATATTATTGTCATTTAAATCACCTGCAGATCGCGACACCACTCTTCATGTAGTTGTGTGTACATATTTTTGAGATCTTTCAACACTTTAGTAGCGAGACTGTGCAATTCAGAACTACCGTCAAATTCTTTCAAGTACTTTTCCGCACATATTTGGATTTCTTTCACCTGAAATATTTGGTTTGTCACCGCTTTAATTCAAGTAAATAAATTGGGTTAAGCGCAAAACACACAGAGAAATTTGAACGGTTGCGGGTCGAGCGCGTTTCTTTTGTTCTCGTACATATAAATACTGGTTAAAATCCCGACCCGACACGCACTGGACCCGCACTCGTTTATACATCATCATAATTTTGACTTAGTAAGACTAAATGCTAGTCCATTATGCCTTTTGGCCATTACCTTCGCTTCCGTGAGTTTAGCCCACTGTATTTGTAGTACGACAGTGGACATTTCAGGGGGCTGGTACATCTGAACATCCACCTCATCTGCGTCCATCTGAGTTTGCACACTCTTCAGCATTGATATGAGAGATGATACGAATATCTCCAGCTCGTTGTTGAGCGCTTGCTTTACGAGAGGTCGCTCTATTAGTGAACTGTATCTCATGAATTCGTACAGCATCTGCAAAGGCCCAACATGGGACCAAACATACGATAAGTTAAGTATATTTTGACCAAATCCGTTTTACGGAGCTTTTCCTAGAACAATTTTGCAACATTTTTTTTTTTAAATTAGTTAGTCTTATTTTACCTGTTTAGTAGACATATTATGCAATCTGGGTTTTAACTTTTCAGCGACTTTTGTTTCAGCAGGACGTAAACTTGTTGAGAACTTGGAAACTGCTGTATCCCATCCGGGATTCGGCCCGTTACACATCCAAATATTAATACCTACAAATAAATACGACGGTATGTATATGTATTTAAGACAAACGTTAAGGACAGTATTTCAGTGCAAGAAAAGTCGACACTAACTTTCAAAAGGTGCAAATAATCGATGAGTCTGCAGTTCAGATCTTTCATTGTTCGAAAGTAATTTATTCAACTGACAATGTGTAGACCTGATGTCGTGAATCTGAAAATATAGTTTAAAATAACGCGTAAGTTTATTCATAAAATTTTATTTGCCATTTCAGCCAAAGGCATTATTTAGCCAAGAAACCCGTGCAATGATGGAGATACCAACCTCTTTCAACCTATTTTTAAAGTTTAAACAAAACGGTGGGACATAAGGTTTTCCATTCCACGCATGAAGCGCGTAATTTGGCCAGTATGTTTCAGTTAACGATTCGCAGGCGCTGTTCCAAGTTTGAATCACTTTGAAACTCTCAGCTAGAAGGTTTAGTACTTCACTATCCTTGGCTCCATTGTGCACTTTCCAAAGATCATCGGTAGACACTGTCTTTTGTATAATTGAACATATTTCATGACCTAAAAACATATTACAAAGATACTTAATGATTTGAACATTGCTTTATACAGGCGAAATCTAAACGACACAACCTAAACGAGAGGGCAGTGCAATGAAATTAATTTAGATAGATGTGTTTTTCAAAAAAACACACACTGTTATTCGATCCTTATTAGTGACACTATCGAATGGTGTAATAATAGTATTTTTTTTTTCAAAATCAACGGGTTCGATCCTGGCTAGAAATATAGATTTTTCAAAAATCCAATGATGCACTTTTACTTTTCATCAAAATCGAGCCCGAGACTCCTTTGAGTACTTTTCGCAATTCCTAATAGTTCCAGATTTGGCCATACGGGGTGTATGAACACTTGAAAAATTCAGCCTGTATAAATCAATTAATATGTTTGCAAGTGCAACCATGTAGTAAGTATTAATTCATACATAACATACCAATAATATCAAACACATGAACCATCCTATCTTGAGCATATGGCGAGGTAGTGATCCGCCAAATATCATCCAGAATTCCACCTATGTTTTCTGCTGACTCTCGGATCTCATCCATTGGGCTGGAATGTATAGTCCTGAAAAAATATGAAAGGAATTCTATGAACAGATTTATAAAAGTGTTCTGTGGAATGAAAACAGAGATATTGTAGTGGTATCAACGCCACATGCGAACTACGCCTCATACTGACGTCACGCAAAACCTGCATCTTGCAAGCAGAGTTTACCGCGCAACTAGCATATATACCATAGCCTGACATGAATCGTCGGGCAGTTGGAACTAGACGCGACACCCGTTTGATTGGAGGATCCTCCCTTTTCTATAGAGTATAAGTGAACTTTACACCCTGTTCCTCATACCTCTAAGTATAACTTCTACCTTCACCTGTAAGTATGACACTGTGAGTTAGAAAAACCTAAATCGGACTTAAAAAATTGTTAAATAAATATTATGACCTAATTACCTTACTTCTTCCATTACATCTTCGAAAAGTTCACAAAATGTAGATGCTGCCTCCTTCTGCTTTTTATTAGCATCCCTCTTTAGTCCCAATGTTTTCCAGAATTCCAGTTCATCTTGAATTGATAGCACAACTGTGCAAAAAGCGGTACATGGAAATATCAACAAAATTTAAAAGTCTACAAAAAGTGTTTCATCTTTACTGATTTACTGCCAATCTTCACTCCTATTCCCCCCCTCCCCTCCCGTTTTTTGTGATGGCAATGTCTACTCAAAACACTGCTGGTATGAGGGTAATTTATTAAAAGTTAGGAATGCCGCAAGGTTCGATATTTGACCTTCATAGCTATTAAATATTGGATTTCACATATAAGATACTTACCATTTATGTTAGTGTTCCCTCTTCCATGGGCCAAAATTCTTAAGTTAGATTCTAGATCTGACAGATTCTTTTGTAGTTTATTAGAATATAAGTCACTTCCCTGAAAATTAAAAATTTATTTATAGACCAACAATAATCATCATCATTAAACCAAAAGACATCAATCAAGCATTGCCACTTGAGTAACAAGCTCTTGAGCAGCAGTGACAACGGCCCCAACTTACGAGTTTTAGGTTGAGGGTTCGAACCTAGGCATGTCCTAGAACCACAAATTCGAAAACATGTGCCATCTACCAACCTGCACTGGGCCCACGAGGTAGATTATAGCTCAATGAGAGGAGGCCTGTGTCCCAGCAGTGGGAACATTATAGGCTGATTATGCTTATGCTAAGCATTGCCACAACAACCAATATTGTGTTTCTTACATCCAAAAAATAATAATGTTATTTGTATTCAATGAAACTGTCTAGGTTTAATTAACTATATACTCACTGCAGCCAGCAGTGGTGTGTAGACTTGTCTCCAAATCTGATATAATGACTCTGCTGTGTTATTAGACAGAGTCAATATATTAATATTGTGTACAGCATCGTCTTTCAATAACTCTTGGGCAGAAGTTTTGTAAAATACAATCGATTTGTTTTTATTATCTTGTATCTGAAAGTTGAGATTGTCAGTGTGAAACAAATTAAAAGAAATGTGCATTCACACCTTGTTAGTGTTTATCAAAGATGTCATTTGCTCAGTGATAAACTTCTTTGTTGCCATGGGAAATTTCTTATCAACAGAACCATATTGTCCAATCTAGTTGTTGAACCAAAAACCCTTGCATTTAATGTAATATTAGAAAAAAAAACATTACAATTATCTTGATTTGTATGAACAAATCCTGTTTCAAATATTTTCACTATCTACAAATTTAATAATATGTAGGTATATGTAGATCTGGTGGTTTACTGAAGTATCATAGAATTGTGATAATCCAACACCTACACTGAAAATACTCACTTTAGTATGAAGAAATATATTTTCATCATGCATATAGCCTTGTATTATAAGTATTTGTGGGTTGTTGATGAAATCGGATAATGCATCTTCTGAATTTTCATCCAATTTCAAATCCGATTTGTTGTAATAGTGTTCTGCAAGGAAATATAGAAAATATAGGTAAAGACCGCAAACTAAAACTCCTAAACGTGAAGATCATTACATTAGGTTATTAGTACTTATTCCAGGTAAAAACGAATTTATTCATACTGCATGTCAATGAAAACTTTAGAGATTTTTATGGGATTTAGTAGGCCTGTTTTAAACAAGCCGATTAACTGTTTTTTTAGCAGTCAAACTAGACCAAGGTATGTGCTGATTATTCTGTATGTTTTGCTTTTGATATTTTAAGTACGAAATGCAGTTTAAGAAAGTTGTAATCATTGATCTATCGGGATTGGAAAAGATTTGATAGCCACAGACCGAAGTGTACTTACCAATAGTAGTAAATATAAAATCACGTATTGGTAACATGTTTTACGACAGCAAAACTAATAACAATACGATATTAATTCTTCAAATGCAAATAACATACTCTCAATCAATACCTAAAAGATTATTTGAAGAGTTCAACATAAATGCAATCATCTAATTTGTTGTTGAATTTTGAACTGAACTACACAACATTGTTACCATGGTAACCGCATCATTAGTGTTCTATGACCGCATCTATCTACCACAGATTAATAGTTATGGAGATGGTTAAAAAACGTAAGAATTTCGCGGGCTACCTTAGCCATAACTTATGGCTAAGGTAGCCCGCGAAATTCTTACGTTTTTTGTACTACCTACCTCTACCCTCCATAGATTTTTGCAATTTGCAAAAAATTTAAGGAAATTTTAATTTCGTGGGCTCCTACCATTTTATTTAGTCAGTGCCAAGACGTAAGTCTTGCCTTGTCTTGTCATAAGTTCTATTACAGACAAACACTTGGTCAAAGAGAAATCCGGTCCGAGAGAGAAAGCGCTTCGAGAGCCCTGTGTCCCTTTCTAAAGTGTTGCCAGCAGGATTATTCCAGAATTTAGTAGGAATGGTAGAAAAAAATAATATAGTCATGTCTTATTAAAAAAACATTAATTTTCATTCTGATATATTTCTAATATTTTTCAATTATCTGTTAGAATGAGAACATTTTTTCAGCAATAATTTGGACACTGTATTGAAATGTAATTAAAAAAGAAAAGATTATTATTAGAATATATATATAAGTTAGACTGGCAGCCCGTCAGCCATATTAATTTGTTGTAATTATGGTGATTTGTTTGCGTTTGTTCTGTGTCTGGGTGTAATTTATCTATAATATTTATGTATTTAGAAATATATAAGTATGTTTATCAGTTGTCTAGTACCCATAACACAAGCTCTGCTTAGCTTGGGACTAGATGGCGTGTGATAGTTGTGGAATATTTATTTATTTTATTTATTATTTATTTATTTGAATTTAACCGCAATTCGACGATAAAACAATCAATGTCTTTATTCGGACGTAATAAAGATGGTTAAAAGTGTGCGATTCAAGGTTGCAAAAGGGAATCCTATGCAGGATGCGGTGTTTCTTTCTTCAAGTAAGTATATTTCAATTCTTGAAGTAGGGTGCCCATAATGAACGAAATTATAAGATTATTTACACAATGCAGCATAATATAAAAATAAGAGGTAGTCTTCAACGTAAGCATAATTACGCATGTCTGTTATAGGTATTTTATGTTTATACTAGGCTGACTTTTTGAGGTGCGTCACTTCGAATATCTATATATATAAAAATCAATTGCTGTTCGTTAAAACTCGAGAACGGCTGGGCCAATTTTGGTTTTGAAATGTTTGTCGTAGTCCAGGGAGGTTTAAACGGTGAGAAAATATGAACTTTATGACAGAAATTTCATAAAACTGTTTTATTTAGTAATGTGGAACCTGACTGTGAATATCTACCAAATAAATATTTATAAATTCTCCATAATGCGTTTTACTTTAATCCATCCTTAAAGCATAATAATTATTATTTTATTAAATCAAATTATTGGTTAATATATTATATTCTATTATATTAGCATCTACCTACATCATATTGTTTGGTCACCCTAATGAAAAGGACAGAGGGCTCTCGCGAAGCTATCTCGCTCGGACCGCGCATCGGCAGCCTGTGCGCATTCCAGGTTGGATATAAGTTCCTTGAGAGCAAGGCAACTCACAAGTGTCAGATGGTCAGACGCAAGGAACTTGTCAGACTTCATAAAAAGACTATTTTGCTGTCAACCATAGATATATATAAATGAGACTGTCAACCTCAGACTAAGGAAAAGAAAGGACTCGGCATAACGAACAGTAGTTATAGGAATGTGATGTATTTCGACGGCATAGTTACTGACATATCGGCATCTCTTTTTAACTTATGAGGGTAATCATATTTAAAAAAGGACCACAGTAGTTCTATCAGTACCAAAAACGGCAACATTATCTACAAAATATCTCACTGCGGCCGGTCGCCATGTTTTGTCACAGCCAACGAGTTCAACAACAAGTACATCAGTTGTCATCGCGACTTGTTTGTTTCAGTGTTTTGAAGAAAATATTGTGTTATTAGGCGAAAATTTTGCTTGTTTATAGTGTTCGAACTTGCATAAGACTGCATTTATTAGGTGCTTTCGCTCGCTTTTCGCTTTTGATCTTTGTGCCAGACTCACATTTTAGGTATGCACGTTTTTTTCGTAGGTATGTCATGTCTATTCTTTTCCTTAGTCTGAGCTGTCAACATTCTCTTTGCTGTCAACTGTCATCTGTCGTTGTCAAGTCACGTTTTTATCGAATGATCTATTTTTGTTTTTCTAGTTTTCTCGAGAGTGAGAGAAATTCAAAAGCCAGGGAAAATAACTACTCTTTCACCTTCTTGTTAATCAAAACCGAACAATATGTTTCGGCCTGTAAGATCCCTTAATGCTGTGAGTAATAAATATGATTTACCATCATTCGGTTTTTATTTATTCATCGGCTCAGATGCTTTATTTTCTACATCTATCACCGGAACGTGTGTTAAAAAAATGATTATAGCCTACAACCTTACATGTAAAATTATCTCCAAGTCATAGTAATGTTCTAAAATGAATTTATGCATTATTACGCCTTATAGCAAATTTATTGGCTACAGTCCCTATCTCTTCGTCATAAGAATCCATATTTTATATGTTACCCACTCTGGGTAAGGTATTCTTACATCATACAATATTACAGATAGTATTAAGCCTTAGACATGACTAGTATACACAACAACGTAATATCAAGCTACACATTTCAAATTATAAGTTGAGCTAATTCTGGAAATGTAAATAGCATCATATATCGTCGTCCGTACGTGCAATTATTTAAGTATGCACAATATGTTTAAATAATTGCATGTCCTTTTAGTCATTCTTTTACCTTCATGATTTATATTTCAATGTCATAGCTTTGCTTGCTGTTCGAAGAGATTTAACCTACTTACTATAGAGAGGCTATGCAAAGAAATGTCATAGAAAAACTGTGATGCCTCAGTGATGACATATAGCATATTATAGCATCATTAGAGCTGGTGTACCATACCTAGACTGAGCGACTTTTGCCCACTACGACTAATGTATTGGATTACGATTTTGTTTGCTATGCCCCGTCTATTGTTAAGTGAATACTTTAGTGTCTTTGTTGCTGTTCCAGGTCTGCAAATTAGCTAAAAATATTCCCAGTGTTGCTCGAATGAGTGACAAGCCTGTGGACTTTGATTATTCTTACATAGAAATACCTCATTATGATATTGACAAACCACAAACATTGGACACACGTAAGGCAAGGTGAGAAAAAATCTTATTTAAATTCTTTTGATGTTTAATAAAAGTGAAACTGTCTGCTATATAAAGCTACACTACCTCAGCAAATATAAAAAATAATGTTGCACAACTTCTATTTATATCAGAATAATAATATAACTGAAGGAGGTTCCTCTCTTTGGAACCCTCACCGCAGATAGCTTGGGCCCTGTTCCGGATACTGGTGGGCTACTATTTTTTAAAGTTTTATATTCTAATATTTAAAAATATAGTTTCTAGGTTCATGTTTATCTAATTAACACAACAAATGGAAATAAAATACTTACTCCTTGAATTTTCAAGACACTGCAAGTGCCATGTAAACTAGCTGTGATTATCATATCCATACAGTGAAATATAAGTCTATTATAACATAGATAGTTATTAGGAATAGGATGATGCCTCTTTCAATACAAGTATGTAAAATTTTGGGGATAAGCCAGAAATTTCATGAAATTTGGTAAAATAGATGGGTTTTTTATATGAATTTTTCAATTTGCTGGTTAGTGGTGGTGGTGGATCTTGATATGGAAATATAAATACAGCAATCTATTCTTAATGAGAGAAAAACTACATTATTTATGTAAAGGAAAAGTAAAACATTAATTAACTCAAAGTACTGTAGTAAAATCAGTATTTGGGAATATGAAGTACTTACTTGATCTTTAGATAAAAGCACTGCCTAGATTTGATTCTAGTTTCTTGTCTAAAGCTGGTTCCTGGCGTAATGCGATTTATCGTCATGACACAAGCAAATAAACACGAAAATTCTACCATTTTAAAGATCAAAATAGAAGGGCATTAGTTAAACCACGAAACTTGAATTTGATCTTATCTTAATTTCCGACTTGAACAGCCAGTTAATTGCCTTAACCAGTATTGCACACTCTTCCGTTTAAAAGTAGTTTCCTCATGCAATCGTATTGCCATTAATTTTTTACCATCAGCAACAATTATTTACCATCAGCATCATAAGGTGGTTATCCAGCTAAAGGAAATATTGTTTTTTTTGCATAGTCGACCTCGTAATTGCTTTACCATTTATGACAAAAACTCTTATTAAATTGTTTACAAAGGTTGGAAGTATTTTACTGTCACATTGGTCTTCAATCAATAAAACCCAACTACGACAAAAAATCCAAAAAGGTTAGTAGACATTGATATCGATTTTTTTACATTTTATAATAGCCAGTCTTGCACCATAATTGCGTAACTCACTATGAATCACAATCTGAATCATTTTGAAAGATATCGCTAATCTATTGCTTCATAATGTTAGAAAAACTGTGTCTGTTCAACGACGAAAATTAGGCAACGAATGTTGTTGAACTGTCAAAATTAAAGCCATTGTTACTTCTTCGTATGTTACGCAATTGCCCCGCATAGTAATTGTCATACTTCGTACAGATTACGTGTCGGAGAACACGCAGGCCCGCCGTAGGTAAGCGCTTCTTTAGCGGTCGAGCGCTGCAAGCAGGAATAGTCCTTGCGGTGGTCAGATATAGATTATACTATATATACCTATACGAAAACCTAATAGAAACGATATTGTCTTGTTTAATGGATATATCTTTATAGCCTCTTATAGCTTAGCCTCCTAAAACGTGATACTTAGTTGTTTTCGTTGCAACTTGCAAGTTTGCAATATATTCTTGAACAAGATTTATTATAAAACTGAGATTATAATCGAAATGTATACATTCATCATTGGTTCTGTAATCATAATGAGAGTCATTATTAAATTAATTATCATAACATGTTATTGCTTAGGTACTACGTCCCAAGGAGTATCGTGTTACCCAGAAACTGGGTTGTCGAGGTCAGATAGGCAGTCGCTCCATGTAAAATACTGGTGTTCAGCTGTAACCGGTTAGGCTGGAAGCCGACACCAATATAGCAGATTGTTATTGTTTAGGTACTGCAAACCTGCGGCATCTTTCAAGTCTCGTATTGAGGGCATTCAAAGAAAATTTCTTACATACCTAGATTACAGGGCGAAGCAAATATCTGTTGATTACACTCACCGATGCAAAAGGTACCATTTTCTGCCGCCTGACCGTAGACGTCATATTAGTGATATATGCTACTGCTTAATATCGTAAATCGTTCAATTGTTTGTGCTGAACTTGTTTTAAAAGTAAAGTTACGCACTAATCAGATGGGGCGACCACTTCTACATGTACCTTAAAGTATGCATTACGCCTATATTTAGTGTTTGCACACTAAATATAGGCGTAATGCATACTTTCTGAGAGCCAGTTGCAGTTTTAACGAGATTTGTTGTGAAAATGGCCTGGTGGCCTTTTCTACACCAAAGCAAATACACTAAGACAGTTCTTAGCAAAGCCATTTTTTGTACAGGAGGCACATACTTGCACTTGAACTGTTTGTTGTCCAGATTGGCTTAAAATTTGAACAAACGAGATAAACCCACTTTGAGAGAATAATTAATGTTACTTAAACTAAGAAGGAGTAATATTTTTTGTATTTATCTGTGGAGGCTTGTAATTAGCAATTTAGTTATACATTACTGTTATTATAATGTTATTAGTCTGTAAGCCTTCCGAAATTAAAGAAAAAAAAATGGAATAAGTCTGGACGTAGGTAATAACAGTCTTGTTTAAGAGCGTACATCCCGCGTGGGCTGCCTAAGTCGCATTTTTAGTGTTTTTTCGTGATTATTTTATCAAAGTACTATTTTTTACAGCCAATTAGGTACTAGATCGGTGGTATTTATAATTATTTTTAACATTTACTCTTAAGTAAAAATATTTAATCGTATTAATGGAGGCAAAAAGAAAATAATTTACAAAATGACAATTTTTATGAGTTAAAACAAATATAACTGTAAATAAATAGCATACAAACTTATACCAACGGTCTAGTACTTAGCTGTAAAAAAATAGTACTTTCGTTTTAATTTAATAAAATAATCACGAAAAACCACTAGAAATGGGACATTGCTAACCCGCACGGGATGAACGCTCTTAACACCTACTCTATACAGGGTAAAAAATGAGACCGCTTAGGTAGCTGACTGCATGGTGATACGTAGCAGGTCGTGTGGCGCCTCGATGCGTCGCCAACTGACAAAAATCCCAATTTTTGTACTATCGGTTTTAGAACTTATCGCTCGTACGCACGTGTCCTCTTATCCCATGCGATAAACTATTTATAGTTTACCTGTTACATAATTTGAAGGTATAGGTAAACATAATGTGACAGCAGAATATCAGTATGGGAAATAATCGTGTGATGATAATTGATCTTCGCAAACACTTGCTTTGGCAGACTCATCATCAGCATTCTGTTCCCTTATCTCAATTTATTTGGGGGACTGTACAGAGGTAATAGGCTGTATAATAGTTTTAACTGCAGATTTCCCAGAAAAGGTCAGCATTTCAGCAATCGCCGTCTATGTACGCAAATACGAACGCGCGATAATGAAATACAATAAAAAGCTGTTACAATCATGGAAGTACTTACTTATTTTAAAACAAAAACAATGGGTACAAAATTAGAAATTGACAAGTCGATGTAAATCCAAAAAACTTATCAACACATTTGAATGACAGATGACGGTCTACGACCGGAGTAGGTAGCCTAACAGAAAGCTTTATACAAAAGCGCTATCAGTGCACCTAGCACTACCACAAAAAATACCAGCGCGGCAGTAAAAAAATTAGAAGCTTTGCCTCTGTGGGGTGTTATTCTGTGGCGCGGCGAACGTGCTAATTAGGAAATACGAAGATAACAAAGCTCATTACTTTTCTGGTTTACCGCCTGTCCGTATGCATATTTTATATCAAATAATAGCTAATTTTTTTTTTACTGTTTAAGGCTCCTGTATCAATCCCGTAAGAGAGGTATGTTGGAGAATGATCTCCTGCTGAGCACTTTCGCCAAAAAGTACTTGGAGTCGCTGACTGAAGAGCAGACACTCATGTATGATCGACTTATCAATACGGTGAGCAACGACTGGGATTTGTTCTACTGGATGGTCGGCAAGCAGCCCACGCCAAAGGATTACGACAATGAAGTTATGGACATGCTGAAAAAACACGCCAAAAATGAAGACAAAGTTTCTCTGAGAGTTCCTAGCTTATACTGAATTCTTACATAGATGTAATAGATGCATTTAGTTACTTGTTATATCTTCGTAGACATTTATTGCATCTTCGTAGACATAAAATGCAGTTCGCAGTATTAGATTATTTTATTAATGAAATGTAAATTTATATGTTGGGTAGTTAATAATAACGCTGATAATATGGAACTGCTTTGTTTTGTTTTAGAACTAGCTTTGCGTCATAAATTCACTATTCGGTTATTGTTAACTACAAAAATAAAACATGAACGCACTTTATGACGTCCACGTTGTAATTACATGGCGTCTTTAGAATTAGGTACACGAAATGATATTTTTTGGACGCTTTTCCTGCGCACGTCAATGCTGACGACAGTTCTGTCCTGAAAGTGGCTAAGTTTTGGGCCAACCAGATATTTTCTTTTATTCTCTTAAACAAAATGTTGGATACTAGGAATTTCTCCTGTATCGTGGGTGCGTTTACAAACATTTAAACTCACATACACAAACAGCCAGACCCGGAACAAGTACTTGTAGGTCATACAAAAATTTGTTCCGTGCGGGAATAGAACCCCCGACACGCAGCGCAGCCAATCGCTTAACCACTGCGCCAACCGTACCGTCGGATATAAAATTCATCGCGAAGAAGAAGTCCTGTCCTATATAAAAAATATTTCTACGTTAGTCCGTATTGTCACACACCGGATTACACTTTCATGAAAAAATCGAACATCCTATCGAACGAGTGTTTGTATTGTAATTGTTACCTTTACAATGGTCTATAGATATTTGGACGATTTAGTCTTTTGTCAGTTCGAGTGTGTATGTATTATTATGTTGAATAATTCTTAATGTAAATTAGTTTCGTGCGTAAATAAGCATTTATTTGCCAGGGGTATTAACATATTCATTTAAATGTGTATGTACATGGAAGCTCGGTGACCTAATACAGGCATTTCACTCGACCTCACGACGCCGCCGCAAGGAGCTACGCAGTGGAGCTCCTTAGTTTTATGTGAACCGCCGGCCGAACCGCCGGCCGCACGCCAATCGCGTACACGTCGTAACTCGTACCGCCGAATAAATAACTCTCAGTGCGTAATCCTTATTTTGATTAAATACTGCGTTATCAAATAATATTTTATAATTTCTGTTGATTATGATTGAGCACGTCACACGCAGGTCAGCCACAATCTTATCATTTGCTGTTTAAATGTTTGTGCTTTGATCCAGTGAAGTCAGTTAACTTGAAGCAAGTTGTGAACGTACATTATATTGAAGAGTGCACACTAATTCGAAAAAAAAAACTTATATTTGCAATAATTATAAAGAAGTGTTTTGTGATCAATATACTAAAACAATAAATTGTGATAAGTGTTAATATTTAGTGATAAAGATGCCTATTCGCCGCAGTCAGGTAAGCTTTTGATTTTAATTAATAATTATTTATGGGGACAGTGTACGTACTTTAAAAACTTTACTTTCCTACAAATTAAAATATTTTAATATCTTAACTAAATATGAGAATTGGTAATGCGAATTTCAAACTTAGCGGTTCTTTACCGAAGTTAAGGATTTTTTAGGACATCGTGTACGGCACAAAAAGACGAGAGGTAGGATATCATTGAATTTAAAAAAAATAAAATAATTGAATAATAAAATGGAACTACCAACGATAAACCCAAAGACAAGAACGATTTTCTGAAATTTTCCCTCGAAATGCATACAACCTAAAAAATGTTACAAAAAAATATAGTTAAAGTATTTAAAATTATTTAATTCTGTGCTCCAAGTACCTATCCATTATATTACCTAGTAAAACGGCATGTAGGTAGAAGGGGACCTTTCGGGGTCGATAAAAATTAATTAATTGTATTGTCTCTCGGACAATAGCGAAACTAGACAGAATTGGTTAATTCGTTTATAATGTTATTTATTTATATACGTTTTTGCAGGTATTAGTGAAATGGATCTTCGAGAACCAGCACAAGTTGCAAATGGTTCGTTACTGCAGTTCTTCGCTGCGCTACAAGGAGTTGGAAGAAAACGCAGCGCAAGCGCAGCCGGAACACGTGGCGCCCTCTATGGCCGCGCCCGCTGAGAAGCCCCGCCCACATATTACGCCTGAAATCTCGTTCAAGGTAAGCTCGATCGCAAATTGGTTAAAAATGTAGGCAAATTGGTTGTATTTTTGATAGATTGAGACAGATTAGAATGCCAACGTTTTTAAAAATACGGAAAATGCCCCTCTGAAACTATATCTGAACTACTTACTTATATACATATTGTATTTGATACATAATTTATGATTAATAGATTTTATGCCTGATATAATAATTACGATATGGTTTAGATTTCAAATTATCGAGTTTTGTGGAGAGCACATTTGTGTTGAAAGCACTCTAAGACCCGCATTACAGAACCTGGCTCAAGATTCAAGCATTGCTTAACACTAGTATAAAGCAATTTGATTGGTCGAAACTTGATTTGAATAATGCTTGAGTCGTCGTCTCGCGTCGTCGTCGAGTGAAGTTCTTTAATACGGCCCTAAGATAACTGAGTGAGCTTTCAGCAATGTAAATCTCAAACATACCTATCAGTCGACAAGAAAAATCTAATCTAACCATTCGTTTACCTTAAACTCAATGTTATAATCAAATAGCTAAATCATGATGATACTATTTTTCTTTCAAGTTAATTTTATTCAACTAATGTATCGTATATGATTTCTTGGAATAATTTCATTACGCAGTTGTTGACGTATTTAATTTATTTAACAACATGAAAGCAGATAATTCTAACTAATAATGTATTGTTTTTAAATCGAATGTACCTACGTCGTAAATGTCTGTTTTGAAATTTTATCTTGTTTGTTTGCACTCGTGTAACTGTACTTCTAAACCCTATCTACTTGTCAGGAGGTAACTGCATGCTATGTATTGACCTGGATCAACTATGCCAATTGACACGTGACCGACCACGACGAAGTTACACTATACTGCAGTACGATTCTGTAATCATCTCACCGTGAAAACTTAGGTGAAGTGAGCGTGGAGTGAGCTGTCGTTCCAACTTATGGTAAGGGATTGACACTATTGACAGCTCACTTCACCCATCTTTTCACGGAGAGATTTTTACAGAATCGATTTGCTGTCACAGTATTCAATGTTTACATAACATACTAATTTAAACACAAAATGTGATGTAATCGACTGACGCTTTAACTAAGCTACGAGGCGATAATGACTAGAATAACATATCATTCAGAATAAATTATTATACTTCATATAAACAATTGAATATTATCGATGAGTTTACAAAACAGTAAAAGTAATTAAATATATTACAAGTCACTTTAGTTACGTAAGCAGAGTGCAGTGCTCAGCTCGGAAGTTTAACTGGTCATATATTTTTCAGCGCGAGGACTTACAAGTGAGGCTTGCGGCTCCGTACCAACTCACCCCGAAGCCCGACGTGACAGACCTTGGATTCGGGAAATTTTTCAGCGATCACATGCTCAAAATAAACTACTTCAAGCAACTAGGTGGATGGCAGAAACCAGAGATAATGCCATTTGAAAATTTGAGTTTGCACCCCGCTGCCAAAGCGCTACATTATGCAATACAAGTATGTAAATTTCCTAGCCACACTTCATTAGTTAAATTGTTTAACTTAGAAGCAGTACTTGTTTCTTAAATGTCAATACCTCGTTAAGTTTTCCTCAAAGCAGTCATTTTTGTAGCAGAGATAAAGGATGCAAATGCGAAAACAAGTTGCATGTATTTTATGATTCGGGAGAACATTAACAATTTCTAGAATTATTGCTTTTCTTGATGTCATTTACACGCTTTATCAACACAGTATTGTTACATATATATATATATATATATATATATATATATATATACGAATGACGTCACTAGGGACCTCACTGTTGACATGTGTGCAAGGAGATAAAGTGATTATAAATATGTTACAGTTGTTTGAAGGACTGAAGGCGTACAGGGGGGTCGACGATAAGATACGATTGTTTCGGCCTGAATTAAATATGGAAAGGATGAATTTAGCAGCACAAAGGTCTGGGTTACCAACTTTTGACGGAGAAGAACTAATTAAATGTGTATCAAGGCTGGTGCAAATAGACCAAGAGTGGGTACCACATTCAGAAACCTCCACCTTATACATTCGACCTACGTTAATAGGCACTGAGGTAAGCGAATTATTCAATTAATAGATAATGTATTATCAATTCTAATCAGGCAGCTATGTATGCCTTACAAATAGGTACGTTAGTAATGTCTTGGTGAAATCAGCTAATTCCGTTACAAACAGATCGTCATCATTTTTAAGTGAGTCATAAGCAGAGATCGGGATAGGTAAAATATAGGTACTCTACCTATTCCGATCTTCAGTCAGAAGGAAAGTGCATTTCTATGAATCATGCCTTTTAGAATAACGTCAGATCCGCCAGATGTGATGTAATTATAAAACGTTAAGAAGATGTCTGGAAAATACGGTGCTAAGCTGTACCAGGCTGTAAAGTTTTGATAATAGTAAAAGGAAGCCATAACTTGCGTCAGTTCGCGGAGCTGAATTTCGGGCCAGAACTGTTTGAATTTTTTACCATCGATACTAAGTAGCATATAAGAATAATGATATAAATTATACAGTGAACGACATAGCATAATCAGCCTATAACGTTCCCACTCCTGGGACACAGGCCTCCTCTCTGTGAGAGGGAGTGGGCCATAATCCACCACGCGGGCCCAGTGCGGGTTGGTAGATGTCGCATGTCTTCCAATTTTTCAGTTTTAGGACATGCCAGTTTCCTCACGATGTTTTTCTTCACCATTTTAAGAGCAGTGGTGATGAAAAAAATTACACAAAGTAAAGCGCCTGTCTGGGTTCGAACCCACGACCTAGAACTCGTAAGTCGGGGTCGCTACCACTGAGCCACCACGGCTCTTCGAGTGGACGACATGCTATTTTTGAAAAAAGAATATTCTTGGCGTATCCACAATATTTATTTTGTGGATAAACCGAGAATGTTTTTTTAAGAATTCCAAGAATTTCAATCATAATCTTTTGGACACAAAGTAGGTAGCTTATCTTCATATAAATAACAATAAAAAATAAGGGCATTAAAGTCTTTAATGGTGGCAATAAAATCAGTGCGCATGCGGGAAATGATGTAGCCCACTTGTTATTATCTATTACTGTAATTACTAACGCCTCTTATTGATAAAATTTGGCCAACAACAATGTTATCGTAAAATCCGGAGATACCGCGTATAGATTTGTTCAATCATGCCGTAAATTATACATTTTGTTTTTTTATTGTGTTATTGGACGAACATAAATATGTGAATGTTTTCGTAATATGTTCAAGGCGCTGCACTTGCCAATATACGTAAACGTTTCGATCGATATTTCGTTTATCTTTATGTAGAGTGAAGGACGATAATATTACAGATCGGTCATTGTTGTCAAGTAGGTATAGCTCGCTCTTATCAAATATAATGAACATTTACACTTCTTTCGAAACCAATTTTTGTTCCAAGTTTGTCTCGCATAATTTTTTGCTTTTGCCAAAAATTCAGGTGCATACATTTCAGTGATAAGTACAACCAAAAAACTGAAAGAATTAATTAGTTTATTGGCGACCTTGGCACACAGTCGGTGTACTTATACTTACCTACATTTTATTTAGCCATAGTGTGTTTATTATATTATTAAAAAAATAAAACGTTTTATTTAACTATTTATTTCATTCATAGATTTATTAACAAATGCTGCAAGTCTTTCGTTGCAATTTTTTACTGATGCCAATTTTTTTTATGAAGATAATTATAAACATATTGCTTCAGATTGCAGCATTATCTATCGCACACGTTTTCAGTCGAGTGGTGTGCACGTTACATTGGAACAAACATTCGACTTCACTTATCTTAATTTGCTATAATTTGAATATTGAGTTTGGGTCACGTTTCAAGTCTGCATATAACTTACGTTTACGACGTTATCTCGGCTTATTATAGACTGTCACTTGATTTGCAATTTATATATTAACATGAAAGTAATACCTAGCGATATTTCTTTACTATAGGTAATAATAATATTTTGGGCAATAAAGATTTGCTGAAAGCCATAAACTATCAATGCTTGAATAGATTGACTTACTCATAAATAATGAAAATAGATCGTAGGAATAAATCGCATTTTGATAATTATTAAGTACTACTTAGCTAAGCTAATTTATTTTTTTAACGTGTTTTTATCGCTGGCGTACCCGAGATATCGGTTCAAGGTAACTTTAATTAACAATACAGCTCAAACGTATTTGCTTAGGTATAGATTAAGCATTTCGAAAAAAAACCCCAAATTGAGAACCTCTTAATTTTTTGAAATCGGTTAAAAAGGACCGTTACCAGAGCGACGACACGAAAACTTAAATAACTTGTTATGTTAATATCGTATGTCATTAAAATAAATTATGAATGAAAATATGGATGCTTTACATTTTATTTCCTATACAGTGCAATTAGCATAATTTATATATCTCCATCTTTAAAGGAGGTCACAGTCTCTGACTTTATAAAATAATAATAATATGTTTACTTTTGACTTATTTATTTGTTATATTTCCAACAGCCAACGTTCGGTATAATGGCACCTGAAACAGCGCTATTGTTCGTCATCCTTAGTCCCGTGAGTGCGTACTACAAGACGGGAGCTGACGGTGCCGTGTCAATATTCGCAGATCCCAATGTGGTGCGAGCTTTCCCTGGAGGTGTAGGCAACCGAAAAGTTGGCTCAAACTATGGACCCACGATTGGTGAGTTCTATCTACATGCCAATACTTCTATCACTTTTTTGAAGATAGATGTCTTCTTGTCTTCGGCTACAGGAAAAAAATATGCAGATTAATATTTTTGTGACTAAACTTCAAAATAGACTGTTTTAAATAAACAAGACGCAATTCCATACTGTTGCGTGAATGTTTAACCACTATGCACTCATAGATAGCTCTGTTATGTTGAACCATATTAGTTTATCAATTGAATATAACCGGTGTGATCGGGAATAGTGATGTTTTGATTATGTTTACAGAGGCCACAGCTCGGGCAGCTAAACTAGGTCACCATCAAGTGTTGTGGCTGTTCGGACCTAACCATGAGCTCACCGAAGTCGGTGCCATGAACATCTTCGTAGTTTACATCAATGAACAAGGAGGTAATAATAATAAACACTATAAATTGTTCCATTATTTAATTGTAAAAAATAAAGTACGATCATGCGGTTAATGGTTGGATATCCGTGTGACTGGCTGATACCGTCATGTTATCTGGTGCGTCGGCACTCTGACCTTTTGACCGGTAAATTCTTGTCTCGTATCTGAAGCAACAACTAGGGTCAGTAACATCAGTTCCAACGTTTTTTCCAGATCACGAGTGTTTTTTGTTTAACTTTGATGAGAATTATGCAATGAAAATATTATATTTGCAGATAAACAATTAAGTACTCCGCCATTAAATGGTCTCATCCTGCCTGGAGTCACTCGTCGCTCTATTCTGGAACTAGCCAGCCAGTGGGAAGACTTGGTCGTCACGGAAGAAGTTCTTACCATGGACAAAATGGTTGAGCTAAATAAGAAAGGACGGGTAAGTTTCAGCGTTTAGATTTCTTGTTCTGATTTAATCGAATAGTTCGAGTGTTTAATACATAGTTTTGCTTTCAGTTGCTAGAGATGTTCGGCGCGGGCACGGCTGTGGTGATCAGTCCTATCAGCAGGGTTGGCTTCTTGGATCATGAGATCAAAGTCCCAACTATGACGCAAGCGCAACCTGTATACCAGAGGATTAAGGACACGTTGCTGGCGATACAGTATGGCCACATAGAGCACCCGTACGCGAAAGTTATTTCATAGTGTTTAGAAGGGGCGCATAGCCGTCGCGCGAACATTGACTATTTAGTTGTCACGTCACTGACTGACAACTACTGTGAATTTACATATCAGAAACTGTCCTGTGCTGAGGAGTTATCAGAAAACTTTCTGTGTAAAGTGTGTGGACGATAAATTAAATTATTTAGACGATAAGGTTTATTGATAAGTTAAGGTTACATTGAGCAGAGAAGCGAAGAATGTATAAATGCTGCGCATTTGGTACAACAAAAACTCGCCTAATTATATTGTTATCGTGTTGGCGCTATCAGTACGTACGTGTTTATTTTATTTATTTATTCATTATCTACTATCTTCGGGAGGACGTAAATAATAGGTATTATGTCACTGAATTGTGACATGCGATTGAAGTATCAAGTGAAGTAAACGCGAACATTTTGGACCTTACTATAATTATGTTGTATGGTGTTATTGTAAAACCGTATGCAACATAAGGCACCCAATTCAAATTTTGACTGTATTAATTGTTACAAAATTATTGGGTTAATCGAAGTTAGGATATTGTAAATATAATTTAGTTTTCAGATAGAAATAACTAGAAAATATCTACAAACAAATTGTAATTAAACCGCCCTAAAATGACAATAACATGACCGCCGACAGCGACAGACTTGTAAAATGATGTGATATTATCGTTTAATTTATATAAAGCCGAAGCTTACTCTGTAATCTGTATATAATTGTATCTTGTTAAGTATAGACGTTAAAATACCGCTGTGGAATGTCCTAACGCTTGCCAAATAAGGCTTTAAGGGGGATGCGCTAGATAGCCCGCGAAATTCAAATTCTCTTACGTTGTTTGCAATTAGCAGGTGAGTGTGCAATGTCAGGTTGTATATTGAACAAAATATGATTCGCGAGCGTAATAAGCATGTATTTCCAGAATTATAATCATTAAAATCGTCAACACAACCCCCATTTGTTACGCTCGCGAATCATAACATAATCAACATTCAACATGACACTGACCTGCAAATTACAAAACACGTAAGAAAGTTTGAATTTCGAGGGCTACCCTAGCGCTTCCCCCTTAAGACAAATACAGTGGTAAGAGAACTATTATGAAAATATAAAACCGCTTTAAAATGTTATTGTATATAATTACACTGCAGTTGTATATGTTGTGTTTTCATAAAAGCTCTCCTGTGATAAATATTATTACCGATCAATGTACTGAAATATTGTAAATTAGTTCCAAGATTTAATTCAGTACATTTAAAATCACTTTTAACTTTTACCAAAAGTTTTGGAGAGAAAACAGGAAGTAAGCTAACTGATAACGTGCATTTTTCTAGTCTAAGGTAAGAATCTGTATGAATCCTTTCATATTTATAAATACATTCTTTTAAAACTTACTAGATATTTTTATTTACAATTCATATTGTGTTTATACCGGATATGCAAACAAGTTTGAAAATATGCGATGAAATAAAAAAAAGTTGGATTATCATTTACGTAAACACAAAATCTCGACAGCTGCACATATGAAACAAAACATTTAAACACTTGCACAGACATACAAATGTCATCTTTAAGAACATGCAAATTGGGTTAATAATAATACATAATTGAGTATTTTATTTTGTGCATAACTAAGCTATGCATATTAGAATATCTAAAATATCGTAAGCCGGTTACTACTTGTCAGTGTATTAGACCACTGCATTAGATCCACAAAAGTGTACTTGTAGGATACCGAGTGGTACACCGTTAAAAGACACAACATATCTACGTAAAAATATAGACTTCACATACCTACCTAATTACCTGTGTAAGCCTGTTTGCGACTGTTCTCAAGTCAAAGTTTTAATTGCGTATAATAGATAAAAATAATTGGTCTCAATTTGGGTAAAGAGGAAGAGTACAATGAGATTACAATGACTGGGTTGATGATTAAATTGTCTTCCGCATACCGAAGTTAACGTCCGCGATCATGGCGAGGTATAAGAGATAAGAGACTTATCAGTTTAACCTTAAAAAACAACGTATTCCCTGATCGGAAGACCAGAGTTGGTACAGTTATCCCCTCCCCCCCTCCCCATATTATAGCTAGATCGGTTTGGAACTTAGAAACCCCCGAGTTGCTTATTAAACATTTTAGAAACCGTACACAACCCTCAAATCTAATGATGTCAATCGTATCTGGGGATCCCTAAAGCCTCGTTCACATGTAAAGCAGAATGTATCGTGACTTCTGCCAAGTACAGACGCCAGCAGGTCAAGCTACCCGAAACTGTCAAATTTTCCCAATCAACCTTGAACCTTAATGCTTTAGCGATAAAGTTGAAAATCTATTAAAGAAATTTGACAGATTGTAGTAGCTTGATGTGCTGGCATCTGTACGTACACTTTAGGCACCATTGGTCCAATTCGCGGTTGGTTCAATATAAAGTATTTCCAAAATTAAATTAAATAACACGTTGTTATGTACCTACATATTGTACTATATTTATTGCGGCCCTATTGCGCCTAAAGGGTAAGTACTTATATTAGAGAGGCATCGTCAGCCTATAATGTTCCCACTACTAGGACACAGGCCTCCTCACTGTGAGAGGGAGATACCATAGAGGCAATTCTCGTAACTTTAAGAACGTTCACAGTCTCAATCTGTCAATAATACCTCTAATTTCCTTACATTTTTGTCAATTTTTGGACCTTGATTGTCGCTGAGATAAGATTGCGACTAGATTTTGAACATTTTTAATTACGGGAATTGGTCTTCTGATACTTATCTATGTTTATTCGTGACAGGTACTAATCGCCATTTCTGTCTTTAAATTACGTGGCGATACTACAGATGTCTTATAAATATACTTAAGTTCACTTCACCCTACCCCAAGGTATAGATTATTATCTATTTTCGTAGGTAACTCGTTACTTACAACACAATCATTATTCGTGACGTCACTATCCTAAAGACACACATTTTTAGTACCCGTATAACGCTGAAACTTTGCCAACTAAGCCTAAGTTTGCCTATTTCGTTTCAATTACGATATTTCGCGTTTGCTTAATAGTTTCTTATTTTTTACCATTTGGTAGTGATTTTACATTATTAGTGCAACATATTTTTCATTTTTATAAGGTACCTAACTTCATTGTTACTCTGTCAGTTGTGCGACAAATGCCAGTGCATAAGGTTACATGCTCTGTGACCAGCGCGAGCGAATGAAAATTTTTAGTATCGTGTAACTTTTAAAGTTTTAGCTAAAGAAAAGGTGTTTTTGTGCAGCTATAACATCCCAGGGTAAAAAAATCCTATCTACTTTCCGTATTGCTTGTTTATTTTTATTAATAGGACACGATTACATTAAAATATCTTCGTAGGCAAAGTAGTGCACTGTTTTGGAAACTTGAGTGACACATCTTTGCCTGGGTCTAAGGTTGTCACCAGTCGGATTTTGGCAATGATATATTTTTACTATGTAAATGTCATATTTGCATGAATTTACACAGCTTGGAACCCGGTCAAATCGAAACTCAAGACCTTGCATGCACTAAATTCCCTTCGTTTTATGATATTTTAATTTTATTGCATACATTTTTAATGTTACGATATCGGGTGAAGACGCTGACTCCTACAGGAGTCAGCGTCAGCGTCGCGGGACTCCTGTAATACATTACAGGAGTCCCTAATGGCTTCAATTGCAAATGTTACACCTTTTTTATGTGAATAAAACATTTTTTATTTTATTTTTATTTCGCCAGCCATGTCTTTAATCGCCTGTAAGGGAGAGGCAGAGGTGTATCTCTACCTATCCATTCGGGGATTACAGGCATGATTTTGTATATAAGTAAGCCTTAATTCTATTGCAGTTGTATGAAAAACTGCCGAATAATACACAACGAAGTAGGAGAAGATTGCCTTTTGTTTATACCAATACTCACAGGTATAAACTCCAATATTTTCTGGTACTTAAAGCTGTTTTATAAAAAAAAATGTTTTTTATTTTATTAGTAATTACGAGTCAGTATTGATAAAAAAGCATTACATTTGTGATATTTCTTCATAAATATTAATGTTTTATTTTTTTTTAAGTGAATAAAACTAAGAAAATAATCGTTTTTTTTTTTTGGGACAACCCTCGAGTCAACGAAATTTTTTTATGAAAAGTTTGTGATACCCGCTACAACATTGCCTATAAGCAGTAAAAAAAATATATTACCTTTATGGCAATAATCTAACTGCCGGGGACAAGCACGGAAAAAAAATACAAAAGGATTAACAATATATTTATTCTATAACCTATATCCTTGTAGGCAAAGTTGTGTCTTTTACCTACAACTTTGAGTGTTTGTAATTCTGAAAAAACGGCATGATTTAAATAGATTTGGGTTCTACCTGGCAAGGCATAAGGTCTGTTTTCCATCTGAAAGTCTTTAAAAGCCGTAATAATAAATAGGTTCAGAGATACGAACAAAAAACGTCAAAATCCAGGCAAAGTTACAGCATTTTATAGTACTCTGTTATCAATCATGTTTATAGATTATTATCAATGTACCTACAGGTGCATTCCCGGTCAAAAAGTTGTTTGCAGTTGGCAGAATCAGTTGTAATTAATTTATCTATTTTATTATTTTTCGTTCTTCGATATCGTTTTGAAAACGTGTACATTTTAGCCACAGTAGAAATATTTCCCATACAATGGTTTAGTAATGCCTAAAAATAAACTGTGACTAAAATATATTTATGTGTTTAGTAATGATAGTTCGGAATTAGAATGTTAGGTAGCGTAGCGACCTGCCTGATCTAGGTTTCAAGGAAGTCAAGAAATCAAACCAAGCTATCCGTAAAAAATGTAATTTGTTACTAAAAGTAATAAATAAAGTAATAAACATATCCCGTCTTAATACAAAACGAGCTCTAACTTTAGTTCTAGTCAGTTACTGTATTTTGAACTTTATTCCGACAAACCTAAAGCTCTTAATGCAAAATTTACTACTTAGACTCGGGTCTAACGTCAGTTTTTGTAATAAGATCTTTAACATTGTCGGATTATAGTTCGAAGTTTAAAAATGGCTCGATGGTTTAAACCTAGGTCTAAAGATAAACCTTGTTTTTTAATAAGGTACATTTAAGTGTATTTATTCCGGTGGCAGTGGTAGATCGTCGTCAAATTCATCGATATGCTTCTTCTTGGTATCTGAACGGTTTATAGACCTGCTGACTGGCTGCAACCCATCCTGATTTGGTGTGGTCGAATACCTTGGGATGAAAAAATACGGTATAAGTATTATCTAAGAAACATCACGTATTCACGAGAAAAGAAAATCAGCAACATGCTTGTCATATGACCTTTGCATAGAAAAACATAAGTTGGAAAAAGTAAAATGCGATCACTTTTCAACTATTTCGATTTGAATTTAAAAGAACTCGTACAGAAATAAATTATAGAGTCAAGAACGTTTAATGACACGAGTTGACAAAAAAGTCCTCGTTTTGGTCATTCGATTAGCTACATCCATGAAAGTGATGTCGTACCTACTGTAACAGACGGCACGATTTTTGACTGTAACAATGATTAACTTTCACAAAACGTTAAGTACGCATTGAATGAATTGAATTGATTAAGGAATCAACCCAATAAATATTCAGACGATTGACCCCGCGGCGCCAGTCTGAGTTTTTTTAGTATAAACGTCTGGTGCGCAATAGCGTTAAGGCGGCGATACTGGCGCTGATTCCCTTGTTCACAAACTAAACTAAATTTAAGTTCTGTGCATCTTTTTCTTTCTATTTCATTAAGAAAAGTACAGAAGATAAAATATTAGTTTAGTCCTGTCAAATTAAGATACTTCATAGACAGATTAGACGTGATTAAAAACATGGGTACTAAAAATACGTCAATTTACGTCAGGCGCTGACTAATTTGACAGGACTATACTAATATTTATCTTCTGTCCTTTTCTAAATTAAATAGAAAGAAAAAGATGCATTGAACTTAACTATAGTTTAGTTTGTGAACAAGAGAATCAGCGCCACTGTCGTTCTCACACTACATTCACCAGGGGTTCATTTGTTAACAATGGCAATTTACACCTTGTCTATAGGTAGGTTAAACCCAATTTAAAGTACAGCCATGCAAATTACGCAAAAGCCAACTTTAAGGTCTTACATGACCTTAAAGTTGGCTTTTGCTTTTACTAAGCTCATATCAACAAAATGACCAATCAATTTGAAAATACGGGTCATATCTATTTATAGCTCTTCTTTCCGTCCTTTCAGTTTTATTACAATTTTAATCATTCGCAGTTGAGGAAGCTACTGACGCAAATGATGTAAATGACTAAAAATTTTGCATGTGCAAAAATATTAGCAATACAAATAAGTTACGCGTATGGTCTGCTGTGACCGCTGTCGCCTCGCCCGTCGCTGGAGCGGCGCGAGCTGCCCGGGGGCACGCCGGGCGCACTGTCCACGCGGCTCCCGCCTGTTCCGACACAAACACAAACGTCATACCTTCGTTTCCCTTTTCATTAAACATTCATGAATTTGCGATTACGTGCATACACGTGCACTGTGGCGTTGTATAGAAGGTGATGGTTGGAAACGCAAGGATGCGCGCGCGACTTTGGTATGCGTCAACGCAGCTCAGCATGTTCCTTTAAAATCATACGCATGAATCATCAATATGTCCTCAGAAGTGGTATTCAAAACAGGTGTGCATCATAGCATTAAAACAGTCCATGTGAATCACCTAAACAGGTAGCACTAAGTTTATAATAAAATACCTATTAAAAACAAACAAATCGCACCGATAAAGTTTTTTTTTTTTTTGGAATGTTTTTCTGCGATGTTACCTAATTCTAGAGATAATTCCGATAAAAAGGAAAACAAATAACGGTGTCTCTCACGGTAGTAAGCTTATGCAATATTTTGTAGCAATTGGTTCATTGGATTTCGTATGACTGACCTCTTATTTGATCGATGGGCGATTGACTGGCCCCCGAGGAGACACTTCCGGCTGACGTAACCGATACTGAAACCAAAATAATCACTACAATTTTGGGGCTCACCGTTATACGCTGCATTGACTTGATCTAATTTTTTAGATAATATTTATTGCGATGCTTGTCGAACGACGTGCGCATTAAAAGTTCTCTTTGACACTTACACAAACAAGAGTGCGTAGTAATTTTCCGTCGTTGATAATTAAAACAAACCTTCCCAAGGTCTTAGATAGAAAATAATGACGTATTAGTGGTTCTACAACAAAACTTTTGCAAAACGTCTTAAGTAATTTGTATGCTTTACAAACTGTTTTGAGATCGAAATTTCGTCTATGTCAATAACTAATTACTAACCTTGTTGCTCCTTCTGTTTCACCCTGGCTTGTGCAAGTTGCAGTTCTCTGGTCCACGAGGTAGTCTCGGATAGTCCCTGGTCTCCACACAGCTTCACTATCAATTTCAAACCTGCGCGAATATTCATTGATTGATTTACTGCATTTACAACTGGAGGCATAAACATACAAGACTACTGTAAACTGTTTATAAATATATAAACAATAATAACACAGGGTGTGTCTTAAAGTGACGTGGTTTTACTTATACGTTATAACGATAACGATAGGTGACAATCACGTTTTAGAAAAGAAGGCATCGTGATGACACAGACTTTACCCATAGATTGAGTACATAAACCAGCTGTTCCATGCATTTGTTAGTGTAGGTGTTGAACCTTTGAATGGGGCAGAGATTTTTTTTAAACCGACGAAAAACAGATACGATCAGTAGAATCATGTACGGAATCCATTGTGAAAATTTTGTTACGATATCCCTTCCACCGTATATAACTAAGTAAGTACTTATCACCAGCCTAGCCTTTTCTTCACTCGCTTCGCTTCCAGCCCAAACGGATGCGGCTGAATAAAAGTATTTTATACATGGAGCGCCTGCCTATCTGAACTCCACAACACAGTTACTGGGTAACACGATAACCCCTTGGTAAGACTGGTGGTCGGTAAGTAAGAACTTAATCATATACAAAATTATCAAACTCTACTAACACTGAACGTTGTCTGGAAACCGTGCGTTCATCTTCTTGTACAGGGAGAGCGCCTCCTGATACCGTCCGCTGGCTCGAAGGCACGCTCCCATCAGCAGACCCCATTGTGGCTAGAGAAAATGGCTGTTATATGTCTGAGGGCGGATTTCACCAATAAAACTGAACGCGATAAGCACATAAACCTTCAAGAGCTATCATTGCCATCATTGTTGTGGAAAATTGGTGAAATTCGCCCTGAGTTACGTGACATATTACTCCACGGTTGCTAAAAAACATCAACGACCGGTCTTGCACAGAATGCAAGACCGGTCGTTGATGTTTTTTAGCTGTTATTAAAATTAATAATGTTGAATGTAGATGGGTGGGTTCATACCGGGGATACATGATATTTATCGGTATCCACATCGCCAACGCCGCGAGTACCACCCATGTCTGAATAGACTGTTAGACCTTCTACATACATAACACATTTTCACTTCTTTAAACAGTATGGATAGGTTCGTACGTGACTAGTGTGCTTTCGGAGTGTTTTAAGTAGAAAAGTAAGCTACATTTTTTAATATAGGTGACATTACAATTTAGAACTATGAATGAATATCTTAATGCCAAATTTGCAATTCCATGTTTTATAAAATAACTAGCTTCTGCCCGCGACTTCGTCCGCGTAAAATTTCTTGTTCCCGCTATTACTTCGTTTTCGCTTAGCGTTCTTACTCACTTTATTCTTTTTGCTCGGCTCCTAAGGGTCGTAGTGTAATGCTAAGAAGCCTTTCTAAAAAATTGGGCTATCAAATGCAAAAATATTTTTTCAAATCCGACTTAAATAATTTCAGAGATTAGCGCGTACAAACAAACAAACTCTTTAGCTTTATTAATAGTATGGATTACTTAAATAATCATCTCCTGTGCCCGACAGTGTCCACAATGACTTTGTAAAACTGACCACCGAAGTACACAGTGGGGAAAGTAATCAATATATTGAGTAGGTATTGAAAAACAAAGCATGTACTTAGGTTAGGTACGATATATTGTATCGTTCTGAAATATATGTTAGTAATGAGAGTAATGTTGTTTTCAATAATATAAGGTCAAAAAGTAAGATTACTATACTTACTATGTTTGTTTCAATACATTACTATTACATTGTTGTACACAATAATTCTGAATTGACGCAATAATTCGGAAAATGGAATGTTCTACGATAAGGAGTAAATATACCAACTGCTGGTTTTGTATTAACTTGTTATTTATTTGTGTTACTCAAGTTTATTTATACAGAATGTACTAGAAAGGTGTAGTCAAATTTAAGGGTGTGGTACAGACCATCAGACTGAACAACTTTCTACGCGATAACGATATAGGAGAAAGTTTTTCAGTTTGATGGTTTGTACCACCTAAATTTGTCCACACGTTTCTGGGACAGTCAGTAGAGATTGTTATAAACGGCGTAGCGTGATTTTGTTACAGTACGTTCACACACGCGTTTCTGCGCGAGGAGAGCCGAACAATCGCTGTTCAGTAAAACGTCTTTATCGAATGTTAATTTTCGCGGTGGGGGCACACTTTTATCAGCTACATATACCTCGAAATACAATTCTACGGATTTATGGAATCATTGTTTTTAATGACTTGTTTATCACTGTGTTATATTATATGCAGTTAATCAGCACCAACAAATGTGTTAGGTACTTTGTCGGTCTTAAAGTATAACTACAAAGTCAAATCAAAATGAGTTACTGATACTCAGCAGACGTACCACGTCTGCTGAGTTTATGGGTATGTTTAAAAATGATTTGATGGTATTGTTTTGGGGGTCAACGACCGCTGGTTATAAAGTATGAGGTATGAGAAACAGTTTTTCTTTTGTTTTATTTTGTTTAGCTTTCGCATGCCGTACCCATCACGTCTGTAAAGTTTACACAAAAATAAAGCATTTATTTTTAAAACGGGTACTAAAAATTTTTTTTTTTTTTAATTTCATTGTGTTTAAATAGGTAACCCTCGTCAATTATATAGTTTCGCTAGCAAATTTAATTTGGCCCTGTATAATTCAGATCACGATGGGAGCTAGAGGTGCGGTACGCGTCAACTTACTGATTTCATGTATATTAAGACGAGTGTCGGGCAAAAACGAGATGAAGCTATATTGGACGACTAACACCACCTTTTTGTCGCAACGGAACAATTTTAATTTTTAATTTATTTTTTTACAATTTATTTAATTTAAGTTTAAACATACAATAATACGGACCCGTCCAGAGACTAAGGGCCTTTTCACATGCATACGGTTGCCGCCTTAACGGTCTAAACCTTGTTTATAGTGGATAAGCACGAGCGACACACGGTCACGGCCGCTTTCACAAGCTTCACAGCTTTCACAAGGCACGGCGACCGTGCAGTGACCGTGTGTCGCCCGTGCTTATCTAATAATAATAGTACCACAAGTTAAAGCAACTAAAAAAGTTGCAGCATAAAAACATAGTTTAAAGCAAGTCAATTAATGCTTCAATTTTATTGTATATCACAAGCAGGAAACCTCTGCAACGTGTACGCGTGTGTTTTCTCTGATAGGTTATGGAGCACGGCATCTCCATATACAGATTGCGTATTAACAAAAGTCAAGTACATACATTACTGGGCTGCAGTCTGGCTGCTCGGCGGTAGTACTGCAGTGCTACATCGGGCTGCGCCTCACCGGCCAGCCACTCCAGGGCAGACAGCTCACATGGCCACACTGCTTCTACCTGCACCAGATTCAAATATACCAGTATAAGTGAAGTTTTACGGCGGGTATTAAGCCACGTATTCATTACGTACAAGTATTGAATACGTATACACATATTGGGATAATTTTCGAAATCAACGAGGCGAAGCCGCGGGCTTAAGCTTCTTAACCTTTTCACCGCCAACGTGCACAAAAACGCGATACCTCGCCAGCGCCAAGCTATAAATGTATAATGAGATTTATACGAGTTAAGTTTTATATATCATTTTACGAATATAAATAATAACTGATTAAATATTTCCATATTTGTTTTATTTCACAGTATCCCTAGTAAGAAAAATCAGTATAAATTAAAGTATCAAAGAAACAAATACATAACTCAATTAGAGCTTTAAGAAATGAGGTACATCTCTATTTGTTTCATGACATCATTCTTTGACTTCATTTCAAGTTCTTGGCGCTCAGAGCACGTTAAATTCAATTCTGATTAGGGATGTGGTCTATGTTCTTTCTTTCTTCTATGTTTATCTACTCCCATGTTTTTTTAACTACTTCAGTCAACGTTTTATACCGTAGGTATCTAAGCGGCAGAATTTTTTACTGTATACAGGGTGGCAGGGACATCGACGCGCAAACTGTAACGATGAATTCAGCACATGAGTTTAGACCCCATAGGGTAGATTTTTTTTGTCGGTTATAAAAAAAAAAATCTTCTGTTTCATAGAAAAGTGCAATACCTACGCGGCCAAAACGTAAGGAACAGCAATATTTTAGTATACAAGAGTGAAAGAAGGATGCGTGCGCGCTCACAAGATTAGTGCTGCACAGGCTGCACTATGCCAAAGTGACCTTGACAGCTTATGACGTCACAGAACGACTTCTATAATAGTCCGTGGCGCCCGGAGCACTGACAATGACAATCAATTGTTTTGTAGAGATGGGAATATAATTATCGACAAGGATTCCTAACAACTATTTAATTCCGGATCGGCACCCATTTGAAGGTCGAAATTCGTCAATTTTCCCTTTGTCATAAAGTAGTTAACTAAGTTCATATTTTACTAACCTCAAATTGTTTTCGATAGTAGTATTTATAAATATTTCAGCGTGCGAAATCAAACAGTGATAACTTTCGCGTCACATCACTAGCTGACTATATATAAAGTCCTTGGCGTTCTGAGGACATTAAAAATGTTCGCAGTTTTTGTTTTTGGCGATTTTAGTACAAATAAGGGCTTCTTTTGTGTGGAAAAATAAGAAATAGGGTATTAGCGGGTTAGGGTATTTTTTGAGGGGATTAGGGGATTAGGGTATTGGGTGGTACATTAAATAATAAAATGAAACAAAGCTTTTAAATACAGTAAATTTATTTTTCTAAAATATTTAAAATGAACAACTTTTTTTCTTTTTTTTTTGGGTGGGAAATCATCAAATGACTTCTCCCGCTCTGGGCTGAGCGGAAGGGAGTGTCAGACTTTTACTGACTAAAACCCACCCGTGTTCCTTCAGTTGCCTGTGCCAGGGGCCACGGTATCTCTTTCGAACAACCCGCAGCCCCGGCGGCATCGGCCCTAGTGGACCCCGTCAGTTCGTGCTGACATCTCTTTAAGGCGCGCGTGGAACACAACGCGCCGTCGACCCAGGCCTGGTCCTTACCGGGCGGCGAGCTGCCCATAGCTCGCCGCCCGCAAGCCCGCGCCTACGGTGGTCGGGAGTCAACTGTTGACTCCCGTCCAGGGCGTCTCCTGCGGCAGCTAGGCGCGCGAGGGTGCATCGATTGCCTCTCCCTCACGCGCTCCTCCTCCTCCTTCGCGAGCATTACTGCTTCGCAGAAGGAGGTGACTGCCTCCCACTCCCTCTCGCCCCGGACCATGGCTTGAACCAGGGCCGGACGCGAGAGATCGCCGCCGCCGATCGCCGCCACGAGGACACGGCGTAGCCCCGCCCAAGCCGGGCAGACCTCCACCGTATGCTCCACCGTGTCCTCCGGGCGATCCCCACAGTGGCGACACCCTGGCGTTTCCCCCCGCTTTATCCTGAACAGGAACCTCCCGAAACAACCGTGTCCGGTGAGGACCTGCGTCAGGCGGAAGGTGAGGGCGCCGTGGCGCCTCTCTAGCCACTCCTCAAAGAGGGGACTTATCGCCGCAATTGTGGCGTGCCCAGCGCTGGGTTGCGACAATCGCACTCTCCAAAAATGACGAACTTCTAATGAAATCGTGGCGCTGGTGGCACGAAAATCCGGAACTTCTATTGAAGTCCGTGGCGGTGAAAAGGTTAAATAAATGTTGATTGCGTTTCTTTATACATATAGATGACTTTACTTGAGCTTCGTATATTAAGCGTTTCATACGAATATGAACCTTATACGTATGAAATTAATGTGCTTATTCCAATAAGCAAATGTTCGTAAAATGTTTTTTAATTGATAGTGAGCTGAGCAGCCTTTTAAAAGGCAAAACGTCGAGAGCAATGAAGACGGCTTTGATTGTGTCTCTCATTACTCCCGTAAATGATCTTGGGCTTGTTACAAAATAAGTGCCTGTTTTTCCGTTTTATTATGTAAGTATTGCTATAGGCACTTTTGTCAACTTTCGACGTACACATGGTATTTTTTTAGTAGATTGGGTATCAAAGATCTATTTCGGCGAGTGTCAGTGAATAATGTATAAGAAACGCGAAGGTCGACCGTTTCTATGTCACACGGTTTAACCGAATATTTTTGGGAGTAGGTACAAGGTGAAAGTGCCTGTGAATATGAAATACTTTTTGTCTTGGTGAAACTTCGAATTCGGGAAGAATGTTTGATATACATTTTCTCAGCTTCTACGTTTCCTGTGACTTGATACGAGATCTGAAGGTTAATTCCCGTAATTAGAAACAACGACGTTTTTAATCATGCATAATGCAATCTCAGGGATCCTGCCGTTTTTCCGAAAAGATTTTGCCAAAATTTCACTACCCAAACAAATTTTAGCAACCTTTTATTATACCAATGCAATGTTTGGAATAATTTTAGTACGCACACTTTCATTTGGTCAAATTTTTACTTGGCAGAATATTATCAAGGATAATGTCATTTAGGCATAATTATGGTCTTTAATCAAATGATTTATTACAGCAAACAATCTTTAGACAATAAACGTTTGGTCAAATGATTTATTATGGCAAAATGTATAAAGGCAAAAATAAGATTTTGTTGGGAATTATATAATAAAAAAAGTGCAATTTTATTTTAATATAATCATTTATTTAATACAAATAAGGAAAAAAGGAGGTTATTGCTGCAGGCTATCAAGAACCAAACTATTAAACGAGGTTAATTTAATAAAAAAAATGGTTAGGTTAGGTTAAAACTGCGACCTCCTACGCACGAGCCGAGCGAGCGAAGCGAGCGGTGCCGCGGCAGTGGCCGGCGAGTGCCAGAAACGACTAGATTGTATAGAAAAAAATATGGAAAAAATGAGATTATTTTTAGCAGGCTGTCGAGAACCGAACTATTTAGACGAGGTTAATTATTAAAAAAAAATGCTTGGGTTAGGTTAGGTTAAAACTTTGACCTCCTACGCACGAGCCGTGCCGCGGCAGCGGCCGGCGAGTGCCAGAAACGACTAGATTATATAGAAAAAAAAACAGGCTACCCGAGACTGAACTAATTAGACTATAACAATTGACAATAGAAATGGTAAATTGAAAACTGACGATACTAAATATTTGGAAAATTTTATTTTGCGTAAAATGAGTTATTCCAACTGAAATATTTGACTACATAAAAATTGGTAAAAGTACTAGTTGGTAAACAAGTCGTTGTTTAAACGTTGACTTGACAAACATTAGGTTTGCGTTACGAATATTTGTGAATAGATTTTTTGCTAAGTAATAATTTGGCAAATGAAATTATGCGGAAAATTTTTTGGGAAGTGATAATTTGGCAATTTCTTTTCGATGAAACAAGGGAGACTCGCAATCTCAGCTTAGTGACAATCAATGTCAAAAATATTTTTTAAATAAATGAAATTAAAGTAATTTTTGACAGATTGAGACTGACATTAGAACGTTTTTAAAAATAGAGGAATAGGAACCGTATTATGAACTATTAATGCCATTATGATTCCATTCCTATCGGTCGTGTATAGCTCCGTCGTTCTCTTGCTGTGGACTCATGATCAAAAGTTTAAAGGGCGTGTGGTGGCCCACACGCCCTTTAAACTTTTGGCAATATACGACGCAGCCAATTTTTTTATTGAATATAGAACGTTCTACTACAGTCGTTATTGATGAGCACTGCGTTCTAGACTTGTACCTACTGAATGAATAAACGATGTGTTTTCTGTGTTCCACTTTTAATTGTTTTACAGCACCTTTTTTCTTGGAATTGCTCGTTCAATGCGGAATACAATAATGTCATTGGCTTTTGAAACCTGTTACCTATTTTGACCTACGTTATACTCGTAAGTCCAAGTTTGTACACACACGTTTTTCTTGCCGTGAAAAACTACGGTTTATTTGGCGTGTGTAGGCACGGTCGTCAGAGTTGTATGGATCACTATGGAAGCTTGTTGACTGCCACGTTTTTTCTACGACGCAATTTATACCTCGTACTGTAAAGAAACCGTGCCGTGTACAAAGGGCCTTACACAATTTAGATGATCTTAAAAGTTAGCTGTAGCAGACTGGATGCGGAAGTCGGAGAACCGGGTGCTGTGACAAAATTTGGGAGAGTCCTATGACCAGCAGTAGACTGCGATATACTGAGTTGATTGAAAATAATGTTTGCTTACGTCTTGGTAATGATGTTTGGCAGTTTGGGTGTCACCCATCTCACTGTGTAGATGTGCAAGCGCACAGGTCACTCCCGCGTCCCAGTTGCCGATGAGGCTGTACCTAAAAGTAATAGAAATGTTTAAGAAATACATATTATCTTGCGTTATAAATATCTACCCACACACGTGAGCATATATTTGTTGCAAGATGTATCACCTCTCAGAATGCATAAAGCATTCTGAGAGGTGATACATCTTTTTGAAGCCGATGTGGGTGGCATCCTAAATTTTGGCATTGCACGTTGCGTATCTCATCAGACAGTTTTGGTGTTCCTTATAATTGCTATCTTCTTGAGATCATATATTAATAATGAATCATGAAATCAGATATTATTGCCGAACTATCCATAGTAATATATTTATGCTCGTGACTGTGCAATGGGTGCAACTCTGCCTACTCCTTCAGGAAAGCAGACGTGATGTAACGTGCATGGGGTAGATACCAGTGTTCAGCAGCAGCAGCATCATGCTTGTCCTGGTGCCGCCTGGCCAGCCCGGCAGCCGCCAGCGAGCGCAGCGTGGCGCCGGCTCCACTCGCGTTACGTACTAGCGACCATCGAGCTGTGGCGCCACCCATCGCTGTTTCGTCACCGCTTCGCTCTAGAGCTAATGCTGAGGGAGAGATTTATAGTTGAAAAGACGGCTCTTAAGTAGCAAATTCACAAACAAATTTGAATGGTCAATTTTGATGTATAACGCCAACCAACAACTCTTATCTCGTTGTAATAAAGTATAAATTATAAATAGAATGATAGCATTGTTGGTTGGTTTTAATCAATATTGTTCATCAAATTTGATCGGGAATGTGCTACTTTATAACTTGGTTTTAGTTATAACTTAAAAGTAATATTAGGGGTTAAAGTATGAAATTGCCAATTTGTACTGATAAATTGAAATTCGTTTTTTTTTTAAATTTAATATATTTATTTAATCAAAATAGTTACCATTATTATCTATACATTGCTGCCATCTAATAGGAAGGTCATTTATGCCTTTGCGATAGAACTCTCGTGATCTAGATTCGACAAACTGTGTGAAAGCATTTTGTGCGGCCTCCTGAGAAGAAAACTTTCTATCACGTAGAAAATTGTCCAAATCACGAAAAAAATGGTAGTCCGTTGGAGCAAGGTCTGGCGAATACGGAGGATGACGAATGGTTTCTAATTGCAGTTCCTGTAGAGTTAAAACGGTTTCTCGTGCTGTATGAGGTCTCGCGTTATCATGGAACAATAATGGTGAAGATCGATTCATGAGTCGGGGCTATCTCACTGCTAGTTTTGCTATCATTGTTCGGAGTTCAGCACAGTAGACATCTTCCGCTATTGCTTGACCAGATCGGAGAAAGCTATAGTGAATAACACCATGCTGAGACCACCAAACAGTTACCATTACCTTTTTATTGGTAAGCTTTGCTTCAGGACACTGTTGCGGCGTTTGACCTGGGGTCAGCCATTGCATTTTTCGCTTACGGCTATCGTAAAGAATCCACTTTTCATCACATGTCACAATTCGATCCAATATTTCTTCATTTCTGTATCGATTCAACAAGGCAATACAAGTTTCAACCCGCGTTTCTTTCTGCAGATCAGTCAAATCATGGGGCACCCATTTCTCATATTTTTTTATTTTATTGATTTGACGCAAATGAGTCCATATTGTTGGTAAGGTAACGTTAAACCATGCCTCTAATTCCTGGGTAGTTTGGCTCGGATCGGCTTCCACCATCTCTTTCAATTAATTGTTATTCACCTGTGTGGGCGGTCTTCCACGTGGTTCGTTCTTCAAATCAAAGTTTCCATCACGAAAGCGTTTAAACCAAAATCGCACGGTGCGTTCATTAGCAGTCCCCTCTCCAAACGCAACATTGATATTGCGAGCTGTTTCTGCCGCGTTAGTTCCGCGTCGGAACTCGTATTAAAAAATAACTCGAATATTCGAAGTATCCATCTTTCTTGTCTAAGCTGAATAAAAAAAAAACAACTGAAAGTCGATAATCGAATGTTGCACATTTTTTAAAAGAAGAATTTCTTATGTACCATGTGAAAAAAGTTTCACTCAAAAATCTCAAACCATGAAGGTTCTATGTCAATTCGAAGTACCTATTACAATAAAACGGCAATTTCATACTTTAACCCCTATATTTGCAAGCCGTTAACGGCAAAACATAGCGGTGCCTATTTTATTTACAACACCTTTTACACCTTTACTTTACAAATAAAGTGACTGACCGAAACGAACCGAAACTGGCCGAAGCCTCGACCCGACCGAAACTAGCATATGGCGTTCGTGAGCTATCGGTTTTGATAGAATACGAACGACTGACCGAAATACAGAGAGCGTAGACTTAATAATAGGGTGCCGCTTCCATCGTTTTTGTACAAAACCCAAAAATATAATAAGTCTTGGTAAAAATTTTAAATAGAAGTAATTTTGTTTATTAGCAGACATGCTGCTTTTAGTATCAGAGTGTATGGATTTATTCTATCTAGAAGATTGATACAAGCTCTAAGGGCAACAGGAGATGGATTTTAGCGACTATGCGTTTGGTCACTACAGCAAAATCACAAGTTTAAGAGACTCGTTCCGTTTGAGTACTACTTAAAAATTGCATTTTCTAACGATGCGGAATTGTTTTGCAGAGAGAAAAATCATTTTCGATAGATATGTTGAGCTTCCGAAAAGCGATTATATCGGTGATTGCAAATGCTAAAATTGTGTGGTGTTAAGATTTAAATCGAGCACAAGAAAGATTACTAAATCGCTAATCGCAAAAGCTAATAGCATATCAAAGCCTTATTTAAGTTAGGGCTTAAGTAATTATTATTCAACAGGAATTTTGAAATTTAGAGTTTTTCACACAAAATCTGGGATAAAAGACATCTAAATATTGCAAAATTAGACCTTAATCAAATTATTTGTAACAAATCTACAAAAACGACGGGTCTCAGAAAATAATGTCATTTAATTAACTAACTTTTTCTTAACTTTAGGTATAGGTAAGTTTCGCTTCCGGTTTCGGCCGAAAATAAAAGAGAAGCCGAAAGTTCGGTTACAGTTACGGTTTCGGTTGAAAATCGTGTTTTGGTCGGTCACTATAAAGCATTGACTTAAACTTTGTTTTGAATAGAGTTGCGGGTGTATTCGTGATGATTGGCAGGTACCTACAGTCCGGCCGTCGAGAGAATGTGTTCCTGACATCTGTCCGTTTCATACAAACCAATTATGTGTTTTGCGAATTTGATCTTTATTAGCTACTAGAATTGTCGCACTGACAGGTGTTAGGAACGCATTCTCTCCGGACTGTAGTTGACGATCCTTAGAAGCAGATGGCCCATCAAACTAGTCGGACTGATGACGTTCAGGAGTGGGCTGTGCGATATTTTTCCCTTTTGCATTTGTTGAACCTGTTTGAGGTTAAATTGATTTGACTCTCGTGTCAAATAACATGGCGGGGGAAAATTTATCAGTCACGACCAGTGCGCTTAAGCCGATAAAGTTACTGATTTATTTATTTACTTTCATTAAAAGGTTAAAAAACAATTTAAATAATTAAAGACAAAGTTATATACATACCTAAAATAAGAAAGAAAATAGAAAAACCAAAATTTAGGGTTACATAAAAATAAAAAGGTCTCTCTCAGAGCAGACCCGAGTCAGACGCGCAGGGGCTCGCGAACACGCTCGTGGTGTCACTTATTGACTCTTATGTTTTGAGATTACAATTATCGAAGCCAGTTTACCCAGATCGTGTGCAGCTATAAGATCAGCGGGGTCGAGATGCGTGGCGGCAGACAGTTGGTCGGCCGCGTCGCGCCAGGCAAGCGTGCCTGTATCAGACGCGCGTGCGCTCGCCAACGCGCTGGTGACGCGAGCAGCGCAAGAGTACGGGTCGTCGCGGGACGCTGCTTCACTCAGTTGACGGGCTTCTGACCAGTTGCCTAGCTGAATATTGTAAGAGCAGAAATTATTATTATTTTGGAAATCGTAATTCTCTCTTGAAAAAAGGAGATTTGAATGAAATATATGACTGTATTAAAACGAAACTCGAAGTTGAACATCGCTAATAGCATACAAGCCTAAGTTCCTGATACATAAGTAAATCAGCTGCCCATACTTCAGGTTAGCTATTGAGATTGTGATTTAGTAATAAATATGATGAAACAGCCAATCCAACACTGACTTTAGTTTTTCAGTTGATTCAATTCGCTGTAAGACGATCGACAGTTAAACAAAGAAAGAAAATACATTTATTTGCGGTAAACATGACGCATAAAAAGAACAGAAACACTAAAAAAAATAACAAGTTGGGGAAAAACATGCGTCACATCCACGCAAAACGGCCATCGCTCAGCATAATGCTAAGCTAGATTTTTGGTAACGTCCAGTCTTTTATATCTTCGTCGGTTTTAAAATTCTTTCGTTTATCAAGTCAGGAGTCTATCTTAGTCTAGTTTATCTTGTGAAGCTCCGACACTGAGCAGATAATTGCATCGAAAACTATATTTAATTACTTGTTGACATAGATCCAAATATCATACACCTAACAAATATCAAGTTGACATTTCACCTAAAACTTTTTACAGACAGCAAGAAAATGGTCAATTTTCACAAAAACTGAAGAATTCACATACACAGACAGTTAGTTTTCATTCTGAGAAATTAAAATGCCCTTAAATAAATAGAAGGTTTAGACTTTTTGCGATGTCTGACTTTTATATTACTCAATCCTCAGTTGGTCAGTTTTGATCCCTTTAGGAAACAGAATCGATAGGTACCAAAAAAGGTATTTGTTCAAATTGCCCATATTCTTGCTGTTTAATTTTTTCAGTCTTTGAATGCAGTTCAAAATCTCTCAAAACATTAAGGACAGTCTCCTAAGACCGTTTTCCTGTAGCTACAACGGCTAAGGTATCCGTACTACGCCGTCTCAAAAATCTAACCTGTATTGCTGAGCCGGTACAGCAGATTTATTATAAAATAAATTTATTTATTTTTTATTTTTGTTTTACTTTATTGGGACATTTAACAGTTACACATTACAAAAAGTATGACAGAATAAGTTATGAACTAAATAAACGTGTAACCCACACCAATATCCGCGAAATAATGATTAAAGAAAATAGTTAAATGCGTGCGTTAAAATTACAGAAAAGTAAGAAGTACTCATATGTGATTTAGGGATAATAGGTATGGGACAGCTAATTTAAGGATTCTATAGCCATCCTTTTGAACAAGTGTGTAAGCACGAAAATATCAAGTTCGATAAAATATGTGTTATACGTATCTACAATGCGTCGGAGAGGCGCCCGTGCGCCCGCGCGAGTTCTACACCTTGCAGTGTGGAACAGCCGGTGCACGCGCACCTCTCGGCGCATTACAGTTCTAGGTACAATGTAACATAGGTTATTAGTAATATCAGGACAATCGAATCTGTTATTACACAGACCATGCAGTATCATGGCCATCAGTAGGCTGCGTCTAGACTCCAAGCTTTGAATGTTATAACGCTTTAATAATAGAGCGTATGGTAATTTTGACTTAGTGCATCTGTAGTGCATAACACGTAAAAATTTCTTTTGAATCATTTCAATTCTTTTTACATAAACATTCTTTAACATTTCACTCACAGCATAAGCCACAAAAGCAGCATCAGTATTAGCTTCAGCGCGTAGCACACGATCATGAGGATGTGCGCGCGCCACCGCCTTCAGCCGCTGCAGCGCTCGCTGCGCCGGGGCGCCCGTGGGCGGCCGCAGCGAGCGCAGCGCTGCCAGCGCGCCGCCCAGCTCCAGGCGCGCGCCCGCGGCGCCACCGCTGTAGCCACGTAATGCTTCCACGCACCATGACATGCCTCTGCGACATACACAGTCGAATTAAATAGATAGCGGTACTCCACAGACGTGGAGTTCGATATTTAACAAGGCAAAAAACAGACTTCAAGGAAATACACTAACTGCAGATGTACCTACATAAAATGGTAAACTGACTGACTGACTGGGTGATATATCAACTCACAGCCGAAACTACAGGAGCTAGGAATGTGAAATTTAGCACACGGCTTCCTTTTATAGTGTAAGGGAGCACAAAGAGGTTTTTGGAAATTCAACCTTTAAGTGGGTGAAAAGGGGGGATTTTGTTTGTATGAAAAATATTATTCCTTGAGTTAATAAATTAATTATGAAGTTTGTCATTTCTGGTTTTTCTAAACTACCCCCTGAAGGATTGGGGGGTGTCAAAATTTGTATGGAAGAATTTTAACGCGCAGTCCGATTGACTCGAAACTCGATATTTATACTTAAGACCAAAAATAAAGAATAACGTGTATCAGGGTTTTTCGAAAATCTACCCCCAACGGGGTGAAAAGGAGTAGTTAATTTGACAGGGGAGAATTTTACTGCGTGGCTTGATGAACTCAAAAATTAGTATAAATAATCAAGTAATCAATAGTCAAGTTATGAACATATCCCCACTCCTGTGGGGGTATACAGTTTATATAAAAAATCTTATTAATTTGGTTAATAAACTTGAAACTTGGCAAGAATACTTGCAAGAGTAAGTAATAAAGTTTATCATTATTAAAATAGAAAATCCTTTTATAAATTTCTTGCATGCACTTTACAATTACTTTGTTGGTTGTTAGTTTATGTTAATTTGCTTATTCTAGTGTTATTTTATTAAATTTATCATTTATTATTCTTGTTAGCAAGAACCCCGTCTTCACAGGTGAAGGCCTCCTCCAAAGTTAGCCAATTGTCTCGGTCTTGGGCTACTTCTATCCAGTGTGGACCGGCGACGTTTTTAATTTCATCTTCTCATCTACACATAGGCCTTCCTTTACCTCTTTTGCCGATCGGCCTTCCATGACGTCACTCTTCCGGTCCAGCGTTGATCTGGGAGTCGAGCTATATGGCCGGCCCATTTCTATTTCAATTTTCTCGCATATTGTAGAGCATCTGTAGCCTTAGTTAGTTTCCTTATTATATTTTTGTATGTCTTATTTTCCGTATTTTCCTAAAACTAAGCATGCTCCTCTCCATTCCTCGTTGACAAGTTCTAATTTTATCCTCTATGTTGTTCGTAAGCTTCCATGTTTTTTTTTTTTTAGTAAAGGACAATGCTCATGGATATATGGAATCCCGCACCATGCTGCATCAGAGTCAAACTTTGTTTTTTATAGACTACACTTATCATATTAACTTCTACAAAAGTTCTTTTTGCAAACAAAACCCGGGTTTCGGATATTTAAAAAAAATAAAATAATGGCCGTTCATGTATGCCGTGGCATACACGAACGGCCATTATTGCTCTAAAAAAATGATGGTCGTTTAAATAAAAAATCTATTCTATATTTTTAATTAATGTAGAATCGCAAAGTATATTTTTTTAACAGAAATTAAATTCCCTGTTCAAAAACCAAATCCCCGACGCGAAACGTAAAAAATTATGAAAATAATTACTATAATATTTTGATCTTGATGCATGAGACTTTTTGGTACGACTTTTGGTCATTGTCTTTTTACAGAAGAATATTTTAAATTGGTATAAATAATCTTTGAGTACGGAAATATCCCAAACGTTTTTTCAAAATTTCACCCCTATGGGGATAACAGTGGGTGTGAAAAGGCGGGACACAGTTATTATGAAAAATCTTATTCCTTTGGTTAAGAAACTTGAAACTTGGCAACGTTTGGCTCAGTAAATAATAACGATTGTCACTTTTAGTTTAAAAAAAACGGGGTGACAAAGTTAATGCCCTCATTAAACCTATTTTCAAAAAAAACGATAAAACTGACCCGAACAATTACCGTCCCATTGCTCTACTACCAACAGCCTCAAAAATATTCGAAAAAGTCATGTGTAACCGCGTTTACGCGTTCTGTGAAAAATATAACATTTTCAATGATAGCCAAAATGGATTTCGCAAGAACCGATCCACTGTTTTGGCCGTCTACAAGTACATACAAGAAGCACTCAAAATTATTGATAATAAAAAATACGCTATTGGACTGTTATTAGACATGACCAAAGCGTATGATAAAGTACAATTCGATATACTATTGAATAAACTTTACAACATAGGTATCCGAGGAAAAAGTCATGACTGGTTTACATCTTATTTAAAAAACAGAGAACAAGTCGTAGAAATAGAACACTACAATACACAAACACAACACATTGAACTAATTAGATCACAAAACATACCTGTAAACGCCTCCATACCACAGGGAAGTGTCATAGGATGCCTATTGTTCTTAGTCTACATAAATGATCTCCCTAACCACATAAATGAAACGTGCGTATTGTTTGCCGATGACGTCTCTATTTTAACATCATGTAAAAATAACCAAAACCTGAACCAAACACTAACATCTATACTTGATACCACAACATACTGGATGAACGAACATAACCTTGAAATTAACTTTAGTAAGACAAAAATAGTCACTTTCCACCCGCGACAAAAAACCCCAATAAATATAAATTTTAAATACAAAGGATCCAAGTTAGAAATAGTTAATAAATTCACCCTTTTAGGCCTAGACATAGATACACACATAGACTGGAAACCACACATACAGAAAGTAAAAACAAAGCTATCTAAATTTGCATATGCCCTCAGAGAAATAAAGAAAACTACAGATCTCAAAACAGCAATAGTAACATACTATGCGTACGCGTTCGCTTGGCTTAAATACGGAATAATATTATGGGGTAACAGTATAGACGCACCTTCGCTATTTACAATACAGAAGAAACTTATAAGAACATTGGTTAACATAGAAGACACCGACTCATGTAAACCACACTTCAAAGAACTAAACATCCTAACACTACCCTGTCTCTATATATTTGAAATTTGCAAATTTGTAAGGAAGTACCCACAATTCTACAGCAAAAGAGAAGACATACAAACAGAAATCAAACTTAGACATGGAAATAGACTCAACCTGCCAACTTCACGATTAAAAATGCACTCCTCTAGTGCGTTTGTCACGTCAATAAAAATCTACAATAAATTACCTGAACACATAAAAAACACAGAAACACACAATATATTTATAAATAAACTAAAACGATTTCTCTTAGATAAAACCTACTACACAATTGACGAATACTTCAAAGATAAATTCCTCCTAGAGAAACGAAGATAATTAGAATAACCAAGTAGTACCTAATACATCTATTTACCTTATCTACCGTGCAATATCTTTAATTACTTACTATTTAGTTAATAATAAATTACAGCTAATATATAAATAAATATATAAAATAATTACCTAATTTATAATTTAGAAAATATCTATTAATAATAAATAAATAAATATATAAATAAATAAATAAATATAGAAATATTAATAATAAACAAAATTAATATAAATCTACTCATAAATAATATCTACTTAAATATCTAAAAATAAGATTTACTCCTTAATTTCAATATTATTATGTTTTTAAACAAAACGCGCTTCATCCTCTCCTCTAAAAACTAACTTGCTGTGCCCGACAGGGTCCATAATTGTTTCTCTATAATTTACCTACCAGCCTTGTATACATTATGGAATGCAATAAAGAATTGAGTATTGAGTATTGAGTATTTAATAGGTAAGAAAAAAATATTACCCCTGTCGAATTAAAAAGATCGTAAACATTATTTTCGAAAACTACCTTTCAAGGGGAGGTGGAGAGGGTGTTAAATTTTTTTGAGAAAAGTACGAAACCCACGCGGACGAAGTCGCGGGCAAAGTGCTAGTCAACAAATATTACGTTTTTTAGTGTTTTATTATGTTTATGTCGATACCCATTACGTCTGTGGAGTATCGTTAGTTGATTTAATTTTGATCTTGTAGAATGAAAACATGTCCAGAGCCACGAACTGAAGACCAGGTATTCACTGAAGAACTGCTCTCGCCTTGGCAACACAAGGTAATGGTTATGGTTACCTATAGTGCATGGCAAATGCAAGTGCACTACAATAATGGCAAAATGTAAGTAGATACAGATGCTCACCAACTAGGATTTTCCTAAAAAATATATTCATCCTGAAACCGACAGACAGAAGACAGCGACCGATCGATTTAGTCAGTTAGTAGACTTTAGTAAAAAGAATGAGCTGGTAGTAACTAACTTGAATATACCTATATTCAAGTTAGTTACTACCAGCTCATTCTTTTTTGGTAAACTTTTGTATTGAGTATTGTAAGCACGTAAGCTGTTGGTCCCGGCTGTCATTCCTGGATCTTTGACAGTCGTTACGAGTCGTCAGAAGCCCGAAACTCTGTCAACCAGTCTTACCAAGGGCTTCGTATAGCCCAGTAACTGGGTTGTGAAGGTCAGATAGTTGAGAAAAAGGCTAGGATGATAATGACTTGTGGAACAGACCATATGTCCAATAGTAGACTGGTACCCACCCCGAGTCAGGTCCCCTAGAGCCGGGCCTCTGCATGGCCGCAGCGGCCGCAGCTAGCGCCAAACATCGCTCGGCGTGCGCGGCGCCTCGACGGGACCATCTCGACAGCCGGTCACCGCGGACAACGTCGCGGACTACACATTCGTAGGCGTCGTTTTCCTGAGAAGAAGAAATAGATAAACTATCAGTCAGCATATCGTGGGACGGTAAAATATCGCTATCCATAAAAATTATCCTGAAAGCATCACATCAACAGCATCAAAATACACTACTTCCTGAGAAAAACATATTTAATTTATTCGAGCGATTGCTTACGTCATCAATAGTAATGTCCTGGTGGAATGTATGCGGCTCCACATCCAACATCGCGTGGAATGCCGCTTTGGCACCTTCAGCGTCGTTCAGTGCGACTGAACACAACACTAGATGCAGGCCTGGAATATAACCATAAGAAAATTAGGTCACATCCTTCAGGACACACATCTATCCTCAAGAGGTGTATTATTTATATTTGACGTAAGATGGATGTTTCCTTCCACACTACTACAGAACAAGCCGTGTGCCCGATGGGATTTCCCATCGATGCATCGGCAAGTGACAAACTTCCATACAAATTTTCATCCCCTATTCAACCCTTTTAGGGGTTTTTAATCAATCAATATCATTATTGTGTTTCAAATCCTTTCTTAGTGATAACCTTCGTTGTATAGGGAAATCTGGTCGAAAATGTCATGCTTCTAAACCCAGAGGTTTAGGCTGTGCGTTTTCTGTCTGTAAGTGAATGAATGACTGAATTAAAAAAAATATTTAGTAGATGAACACAAATCGTTCTAGAATTCAAGACTTGGAAAATGTATTTCTCACTCACCCGTCTGAAAGTCTCCTTGTTCATGCATAATATGTTGAAAGTTGGTGACAGCGTCTCGGAACTTGCCCATGCGCACCAGAAGTAGACCGATGTTGTGCATCACTTTCATCCTAAAAATAGACAATTTTAATAAAAGCATCTTCGCTCATGTGGGGAAGAGCGTACTCACTCACGGCACTTCACTTAGTGCCGATCTTTCCCTTCTGTCCTTGTTTAATGACAAAGCAAATGTGCAAATTGAAATTAGAATTTAACTCAGACAAACTGCACACATACATTAAAACCTCATTTCATACAGTCGACTCATCTAGCCAATAAGTTTTTAAATGTCTATTGTTGTAGCAGATGTCATGTACTCTGACAGCCGTCTTCGGATTACTATTCTACGAGTAGACGTAATATTTTTTACTCACCAAAGTAATACAAATAGACCTTCATTAATCTCAATAGCAAGAATATGGGACGTTTTACCTCAAGTCTTTCTCAGCAGTTGGTGTCTGGTCTAGCGCCATTCTATATAACTTTAATGCTTTTGGGTGCTCTCCCATTTTGAAGTAGATGTTTCCCATGTTAACCTATAAATGCACGAGAAATATTTAGTAACCCTTACTATAGAAAAATAAATAATACTTCACATAGATGCGGAACCGGAACAATCACGACCGGACAATGGCCGCGGTTTTGAACGCGTTCGCGACACGGGAATACTACTAATTGTTTCGAATTTGCTTTTATTCTAATATTTTCTTATAATTATCGATATTTAATTTTATGTAATATGGGTTTTGCCTGAAATAGATAAATTTTATTTTATTTTTGTATTTATTTTACTTCTACATAAATAATGGTATATTTTTTTCTGTGACCTCTCAGTTTATCACCATAAAAAATATTATGATTTTGCCTGTATATTACCTTTAGCCTGTTGGCATGTGGAAACAGCTTATTCCTGGTAAGTAGTTGGTATGTGTTCAATGCCTCTGTATACATTTCATTGAGCGCGTATTGTCCAGCCAAATTACATAGCACCTGAAACCATTATATTTTGGCTTGATTTACTTAAATTTATGAAGAAGAGTTGGGGGGGTTTGCTGGATGGTATTTAAACATACTAAATGGTTAGTCCATTGCCAAACTTCTCGAGTACTTGACGTATTTTTTTTTTTCAAATTAAATAAGTACCAAAGAACCGCATACCCCTTACGCGGCTCTTTGGTACTTATTTAATTTAACCTGTACCTAATTACTTACAGCAAACGTTAGGTCCAGATTGTGTGTATCACCAACATTCGCTTGTTCTTGCATACGAATCAACTGTCTTTCCATTGCCGACGCTTCCTGTGCTTTGGCTAAAGCCTAGAAAATGATAAGAAGATTGTTCTAACGTTAGATTTTAATTCATTCATGAAATTCGTTTTCCAACCTTATAGCCAATTAATGAAGCAGACTGTAGCATGATTCACCTGTCCTAAATCGACTTCCTTCTTCGGCGCGGTTTCATCGTCGGGGTCGGTCCGTGCGCTCAGCATGCACGAATCTTCAACTAGCGTCATAATGCGCGCCTCCATTTGTTTTACCCGTTCTTCGATACTGTAAGTACGATAAGTTTTTTAAAGAGATTTCATCTTTTGGGTTAACCTTATCGCGAATTTCTTATCGATGAACGAAATGAAATTAAATGTTTATTTCTTTCTGTAAGTAGATTTACTAAGATACTTTTAAAAATAGATGGCCCTGGCCCCGAGAAGGAATGCTGGAACAAACACAGAGGTCATGATCTCTTTTAAATTCGACACATTTATTATTATTAAGATGTCTGTGTAAAACAATGCAGTGCCATATATCTGGACGGAACTTTTGAAGAAAGAGCCATTGCAGCTTTGTGTTAACCTGTCCCGACAGATGGTATGCATTAGTCCCTAAAATAGCGCAACCCTATTTTAGGGAACTTAACGACCCAAAACTAACCTACGTGGCCAAAACTACAAATGTATTTATTTCTTGCCAACTCATATTTACAGTGTGCACCACAGATATGAAATAACATAGAGGCACCTATCTTCCTTGACGTCATCCCTGGTGGGGATATCTCTGGTTGTCGAAGTGTACCCAGCAGCTCGTACGGCGGTGACTGGTCGCGCGGCAGTCGCAGCACGGGAGCTGTTTCCGCGAACGCTCACTGTGCCCATGCGCATCATCTGTACCATGGCCAAATAGGTCTTAAACTCATAATAATGATATAGCTGAAGGACTCTGCAATTATTTTGCTCATATTTCGCAACTGATGTATTTATAGTGTAACCATACTACTTACTTTTTTCTTATCATAACAATGATAAGCGGCGTGGGACAGTAAGGAGATAGGCTAATGTTTATTGATTCCTAACAAAAATAACTATAAAATTTACTTATCTATCTATACAGGCTGATTTTTTAAAAACCAGCTAAATTTAAGGATGTGGTACAGACCATCAAACTGAACAACTTTCTCCATGGGACCAACATCGTAATCGCGAATAAAAATTCAGCCGTCCCATACATTTAGGTCGAGTAGGTATTGAAGTTTTCTATGGGACAGTTGATAAAATTTTCGCGATTACGCTATTTGTCCCATGGAGAAAGTTGTTCAGTATGATGGTCTGTACCACATCCTTAAATTTGGCTGGTCTTTAAAAAATCAGCCTGTATATATAAAAGGAGAAACTGACTGATGACTGACATATCAACGCACAGCCCAAACCACTGGGACTAGGAATGTGAAATTTTGCACACGGCTTCCTTTTATAATGTAGGGGAGCACTAAGAAGGGGTTAAAGTTTGTGTGGAAGAATTTTAACGCGCGGTGCGATTAACTCGAAACTCAGTATCAATTCTTTTCACAGAAAAGAAACAATAATAGGGATACGGGGTTTTCCAAAATTTACCCCTCACGGGACAAACATGGGTAATTGGGATTTTTAAGGGGAGGATTTTAGTTCGTGGCTTTCCATAATATTTGTGTCAAATTATGGAAACATCCCAATAAATTATTTAGGATTCAACCCCTGTGGGGGTGAAATGACGGGATACAGTTAATATGAAAAATCGTATTCCTTTGGTCAACAAACTTTAAACTTGGCAATATTTGCCTCAGTAAATAATAAAGATGGTCACTTTTACGGTCCACTCCCTCTCACAGCCTGTGCCCGAGCACTGGGAACAGTATAGGCCGATTATGTAGTTTTTCAGAAGTTTACGAATAGAGATCAATGCTAAAGTGCAATAAACATCAGATTCGAATCTTTGTTGATAATTAATTAACTTATTAGTTTTTAAAAAATTCCTCACAGAGGATTTAGTTAAGAACAAAGTTAATAGGTAAGAAAAAAAATTACCCGCTGTCGGATTAACTCGGTAGGTACTAATACTTAAAACAAAAAATAAAAAATCGGACAAGTGCGAGTCGGACTCGCGCACCGAGGGCTCCGTACAAAGTAGGTACCTATGTAAATAGTTTTTTTTTTTTGTAATGTACCTACTATTTCACGGTGTTCGGATTTTTTCCTTCACTTGGGGCTACATGACATTGCTTCTTGCCAAATTTCATGATTACAGGTCAACGGTAGCCTATAGGTTTTGTTTTCGGAACATAAACACCCGTATCTTTTGATTGCGTTGACTAAGAAGTTTGATTTTTTCACTGCTTCAAGGGATTGCAACCCTAATTATTTGATATTAATTTCAACCCCACGTGTTCCTGAGAAAAAGGGTCTTGTTTGACGGACAGACAGATGGACAACGAAGTGATCTTATAACGGTTCCGTTTTTCCTTTTGAGGTACGGAATCCTAAGTGTGCTTTAAGGGGTTTTTTAAGCAACTCCTACCCGGGTGGAAAAGGGCAAAAAAATTAAGGGTCAACCTTACTGCTTGCTTCCATTAACTCGAAAATGGGAATAAATAATCTTTAACACAAACAATGGAGACCAAACGCTTTTTTAAAAACAAGCCCTGTCGTTGTGAAAAGGGACCACACAGTTTGTTTGAAAATGTTATTCCTTTGGTCTACAAACTTAAAAATTGGCCTATAATACTTATTTATCTAAATAGATGATAAAGACCGTAAACACACATTTTTGAAATTTTTAGAAGAAACTACGAAATACACGCAGGCGAAGTCCCGGGCGTAGTATAAAAGACCTATAATAGATATGGAATAAGTATAAAACAGTCATTACCAGTTCGAAGCAGATATTTATTGACCCTATAAATATTTTTAGCGAGATTATGTACTCTTATTTATTTTTATAAAATAATAACTAAGCTATTGTATGTCGTCATGCACATTGCAGGTTATCTTCGGTCAACAGTAGTTTAGACTCACCCCTGTGCCCATTCTGGTTGTACTAGGCACCTTCCTCCCGATGCCGGCAGTGCGGAGCGTTTCCTGGAAGTCCTGGTCTTCTCGCAAATTGCGCGTGTCCAGGGCAGGAGCCACGTCGTTGAACCCCGCATACAATTCGTCATCTTCGTCCACCACCATCGCAGTACGTGGCTTCGTGTCGGTACCGAGCCGAGATGCGCTATAATAACGCGAACTCAACATTCTTCCTCTTACTAATTAGAAACACGTCTCTGATACAACACGTCTACAAAATTTTAGCAACATTTGTTGTGACGCCGTAACCATGGCAACGGCTGTCATATCAACGACAGAGGTCGACGATAATAGGTCAGTGTCAGAGTTAAATTATAGTATGTACGAAATATGATTAATATGTTCACTTAAAATATGTCGTGTAAATGTTTATTTAACAGGCGGCAGTAAATAATAAGCCATATTCACGTTCAATATTTATTACATACCTACTTATAATACATACAATCAAGGTCCATCTCATAAAAGTCACACCAATGAAACAATTTAATAGTTTTAGCTACTTACATAAAAACAACTGACTGAAATAGACATCACATAAAAAATCATCTTTCTCTTTTATAAATCAGTGCTATTGGAAGACGCTGAAAATATGATTCGCTTGTTCAGTAAACACACGAGATAAGAAAACGTAATATAGCCTAACTTAAACAATACGAAGTTACCGAAAGTAAAAGTCAGCGCCTCCCTCGATTGTATCGAGCGAGGCGCCATCGCGCCTCTGCGTCACCGAAGCCTACTCCTGATTCTGACTGTTAACCTTTTACATAAACATTCAAAATATTGGGTATAAAAATAAATGATTTTCAAAAGTTTTATGTTGTATCGTTATCCAACGTAACAACAATGATCTCTTAAATGTACATTTATGATTTTCATTATGTCTGCGATTTAATAAACTACCTACTGAAAATAATGTTAACAATGAAAAATTATTTCGTGACCCTAAAAGACTAGTAAGAAATGCAAGGTATTAATATTTTTGTACACTTTTCACTTATTATTAAGATAACACCAGATAAACATAATAGAAAAGTCTATTAACGTGGATATGACTTAGATGTTAACAATTCATAGTTATATATACTTGTGTAATCTATAAAATTTTATTATATTTAGATACATTTAACAATACTCACTGACACCAAGACACTTTCGCACGCACATTAATGTGTTATAGGTACCAAAGGTCGACAAGAATTATTTCACAGTAATATGGCATTATTATCTTAGGTCGACTTGATTTTAAATTAACATAATGTTGTCACAACTCTATTTTTTATCCATTATTAAACTCTTACATGGCTAGATTATACAGGGTAATTGGAAGATGGGTGCAATTGCTTTCCTGACAGCTGGATCGGCAAAGATGGACCCATCCCTTGTCCCACTCGCGCACCAGATCAGACCCCAGTGGACTTATTCGTGTGGGGCCGGGCCAAGGAACTGGTGTATACGAATGTAGAAATAAACATGAGAAAAGAAATAATTCAGCGTTCAATGATGAAAAATAAATAATTTCAATTCAAATGTTGTTTTAATTAGTCTGTCTAAAATTTTAAATTTCTCCTTCAAATTGGTTTGTAGGTCCTAATTTCAATAATTTGTAAGATATCCGCGTAAACGATACCTCAAAAGAAAGAGCGAACATCAAGCATGTTTTCAAAAATGTTTGAACAAAAAAGGCACCCTCCGGTTTTTTTTAAATAAGGTTTATAAAAAATATTATAACATTTTCAAAATTTTATGAACTTTAAATGCCTGTAAAAAAAATGTCGAACGACACAGAGGCCTACAATATGTTTTGCTAGATTGCTTACACGTTGCTTTAAATAAATAACATAAAAATGAATTCATTTTCATTCAATTTGGCCATAAATAAGCTATTTGTTTAAAATTTGGGGAAATTTAAAAAAAATAAAAATAATTGGTAACAAAAAATTGGTTCTAAGACAAGCATGGCTTACATGGTTCTAAATTGTCTATCTTCGCCTTAAAGCTTTGCACCTATCTTCCAATCACCCTGTATGTAGTCGTTACAACAAGCGTTCGAACATTAAGCTCGAAATATAGCACTATACTTCACCTCACCGTTTGTTAAATGTTTTAATTGACTTTCCATTAATTGATGGTCACTTATGAATTATATTCTAGCCATGGATATTGGAATATGTCAACATATTGCACCCATTCAATCACAATGATTGATTTATTGTTCTCAATATTAAAAATGTATCGCAAACTAATAAAATGGCAAAGCTTAAATAATTCAAAATTATGTAACTACTGCTGGGACTGGTGACCTAAATAAATGTAAAATGAGTGAATTGCGTTATAAACGTTTTGGTGTTTATCTTTTTAATAGTTACTCTGCTTATAATAACATTCTATAGCCTCTTATATTTCTACTTTCGTTCTCATATATTTATATCTTATTCCATAATATTAAACGGCTCCCAAATTCATTTTATTAAGCTTTTTGGATTCTAATATAGCTGCCATATTCTATCTGTTTGTTAAATGTAGCATGTATTTTCACTAGTTGTTAGGTCAAACGTAATGTATACTCATAATTTGGATTTAGGGTCACTGTGATCACATTATGAAGCACCAATGTGTGGCAAGTGTATGTATAACTCAAGCACACTAGTCATGCACAACTCGACGAGATATTTTTGAATGATTTACTACTGTAAAGCGGGCGTTGTCAGCGTATAGCGTTTGGAGCAAATCTTACGCGGACAATTCGAGAGACCGGTGTATGCGCGTGCCTCGCTAGATCTGGGTGGAGAAGCGCGGGCGCGGCAGCTCGAACACGTCGCCGTGCACGGAGCGCGCCAGCGCTTTGATACTCGCTGCTATGTCTTGCGGCTCCTCCTGTAATCAGTACACAATACTTTTATAATAATCTGTATGAAAATCCAAGGCGATACTGCAGCATATGTGAGCAGCGTGTTGTAACATACTACTCACCACACACCTTCGGTTATAGTCCTATTTTTAAGGTGTAGTATTTAATTAAATGATGAACAGGCACGGGAAAACAAAATAATGAAAACATTCAGACAAACCGACTTACAGCTATTAAAACCAGAATTTAAGGTACAACAATATAGAAATGTGACGAATTCTTACATCATCATCTAAATCCCGTTGAGAGGGGCGCTCGTTGGGGAACTTTGGCATATTCATGGGGAGAGAGCGCGCGATCACGTCCACGCCTCCGCCGCCGCGCGGCCGAGCGATGTGGATGCCTTCGTCGTTACTGCCTTCTGCGTAACAGTTTTTATTGGGAAAAATGTATTTCTCAACATATATGAAGAACCAGTATGTAGTAGTGGGCGTGATAACAGTGTAACCGTATCTGTGTTTTCGGTAGGGGCTCTAGTCGCTAGGCATACTTTGATCGCCTGGATAAAACAACTTACACTTTTTGCCAGAAGAATAATATATTTCAAGCTTTAGAGTAGGTGTCAGACATTTAGAATCTTCAGTTAAGTCGTCAAAAAACACTAAACATATTTAGAATCTAATTGTAGTTATTTACTCAGAAAACAATACTTACGATCAGAATCGTAGTCATCTTGATCAGAGAGCATGTTATTCCGTGAGTCAAAACCTTCTAAGTCAAAAAGATCTTCGGCATCTAACGAATCTTCTTCGGGCGGCACATTTCTAAGGGTCTGTAAACATAAAGGAATAACTATAAGCACTGCAATAATTTTGAGACCCATCAATAACAAAACATGTAGCTACATCCTCTAAAACATTATCTATCACCAAAATATTTATGGAAAATATTCCATGCTTTATTTTTATCATGTACCTACTTGGATTATAAATAATAGCTGCATGCGTAACACATCATAATCAAAATCATACCATTAACATCAAGACCTAAAAAAGTTTCAGTTTGGTGTCATGTGTGAATGACACATGTAAAATAAATGTAAATAATAACATGTGTATTGTGTCACATGTGCCAACACATAACAGTTATTTAAAATGTACCATTGTATGTATACACAATATTATTAATTATCACATACTTTTCCTCTGTTATGGTGGTTATGTGGTAACAAAATAAACAGAGCTGTAAATTAATACTGCTAATAGCAATCATTTTTATCATAGTAGGTAATGGAATATTCTATAAAAAATATTACTAATTATGCTATACTTCTTTGTATGTTAGTATTCTAAGATGATGCAAGAAAGAACGCTTATGATGAAACTGATGTTTTTTTTTTACAAAATAAATAAATGATGTGGCCCAGAATATATTGAGGTATTGAAACCTGCCATGTTGTAGGTGATAGTGTCTGGCAAATAGTTTCACACATGGGAACTTTTTATTTACACACTGGGCTCAATATTAGTTCCATATTTTCCACACAATTAAAAATTACTTGTACCTACATAGAGGTTATAATATTTTACATTGTGGGCTGGATTATACATGGTAAATAAATACCTTAACAATATTCTGTGAGACTTTTTTGGCATCTTTGAAAGAGGACAGTCTTCGTCTCTGTAGAGGAGGTAGGTGGGGGGAGGGTGGTCCATTGTCGATAGTCGTGTCGATCCGCCAGCCGTCCCTGTCGACGTTGTTGCGCGCTTTGCTTATGATACTGTAACAACATGCTTCTTGTTAATTTTTAATTTTACAGTAGGTAATACAGGCTTGACTAAAATTAACTACATGGTGGAGTTCATAAATAAACATGTGATTTTATAGGAGTTGCCTTATAATATTTAAACAGCATACCTAGCTAATATTTTATGGTCTCTTTGTGCTCTCTCTCTGTAAGCCTCAAACTCTGCATATTTCTGATCTCTGAACTGTCTGACAGACTCCTCAACCGCCTCCAGCTGTGACTGCAGGGTCTGATTCATCTGTTTACTGAGAGTGCCTATCACCTGCTGGGTTGGCAGCCAAACATTCCTATCACTGTTTATAAAGTTGTTTGTATCCACATTTTCCTTCATTTCAATGTCATTTGTTACTTCTGGCACTAGCAAGTTAAATACTGGTGAAAAGTTGTTTGACTTTTTCGAATTGTTTATCCGCTCTTGTGTAGTCTGTAACATAAACAGGTGAATCCATAATTCAGGGACAGAGAATTATCTTTGTTGGTGATAAGATTGTGAACATGCTCTATATAGTTTTAACATAGATTAGTACAAAAACACAGAGGGCTATAAAAAAATTATATACTTAATATACATTAGGGGATAGCAAGTTAGCGATCATTAATATTTTTAATTCATTTACAACTTAGAATAATGTTTATTTTTACTATAGGTAAACCTCTGCCCAACCCTTTGGGGAAACAAGGCCTGCCGGTATATTCTGTAAAATCTCACTGTGAAAACTTGGAAGACCATAACTTGGAAGTATATTTATATAAATAAAACTTAGTGAAGTGAGCTTAAAGTGAACTGTTGGACTATTCTGTAAAAATTTCACTGTGAAAAGGTAGGTGAACTGAGCTGTCATTCCACTTGATGCTAGGGATTGACAATGATGACAGGTCACAAGTTTTCATGGTGAGATTTTTACAGAACAGCACTGCTGATGTTTTGTATGTATGTACAATCAAATCACAAACATTGTTTTTAAATTGAGTTAATGTTGTAGCTGTTAAAATAATAATTATGCACAATTTAAAACCCCATAGTTACTAAGTAACCTGATTTTATTACATGTTTACTTTCTTTTGCTGATTATCTTATAGTGCGCACTATAAGATAATCAGCAAGGCCACAAAATCAATCTCAATGATTAAATACTAGTAAGTATGCTAGTATTTAATCATTGAAATTGAGAGAGCATGTACTAAATAGGTAGTTTTTGGATGCAAAGCAGATGGCAGTTATTTATATTTCGTAATGAATCAATCAATAGCTATATTACAGCTGACTGCCTGTAAAGTGACACTTAAATTAACACTAACCTGATTAGATTTACAAACAAGCAATGCATAAGGTCCATTTTTGTCATGTAATATGGCGTGAGTGGGCTGGCTACAAGCCAGGCAGGAGTGTATGATCCATCTGCCTAGGGGACGCTGCTCCACCAATGCTGGCTGAGCAACCTGACTCTTAAGGCTGCCCAGGGAGCATGATAGTAGTTTCTACAACAACAATTTGAGATTATTAACAACTATTTTTAAACTTAGAGAACTAATTATTCATGATAAATTATAGTTCCAGTTAAACTGGTTTGCAATCTTTTTGATACTGTTTTGTACACAGAACAGAAAAGCAACAAGATGAGTTTAGAACATGAAAAACTAAAAATAAACCGAGAAGTTAGTATAGAGTTTAAATAATGAGGATAAGTCCTAGCAATAAGTATCAATAGTACGATCGTAAACAAGTCGATACAGTGCCGAACGCACATGTACTTGTGTATTATGTATGAAATACATTAAAAATAATATCAAAATAAATGAGATCACAGTAATGTTGATATGGTTTCATTCATAATTTAACATAGCAAGCTATAAAAACCCTTCCTTTGGGTCAAGGTCAAGACATGTTTACTGACGGTACCTCACTGAAAAAAATATCCCTTTGTTCCATGGATGTTAACTCCAGTTTCCCAATATCGACATTGTCTTCAAGTTTATCACCTTCAAGCGTTACATTTAGGCATTTACAAACACAGAGAGCCATGTTGTCCGGAAGGATTGTGTGTTTTGGACGAAACAATACAAAAATACACAAAAATTTAAGTAAAATAAGACTACAGTAGTCGCAACTTTCAGATAAACGCGTAGAAATACGTATAGATAGATACGGTAGTTATTTTTGTTCACAACACACACATTCACAAATCAACAAGGAGTTTTCACAGGCAACTAAATTAATATATATCGATGGTTTCGTCTCTTTTTATCAACAGACATTTACGCGTATATGTGTTATAAGAAAGAAAGAAACAAAAGGTATTCCTTGGTTTCTGCTAGTACATTCACAATATTTCATTGTTATTTCTCTAGGGCGAAGTAAATGGAATCGACTATTCAAAGTCGAGTATTTTGATTATGTTCTAATTTGACGTTAAACTTACATTCCCAATATTCCCCTAAGTCATATGGATTGGCGATATAAGAAATGAAAAGTCAATGGTTCATTGGTTACTCTTTTCTTTGGTAAACTCGAACGGCCTCTTTATTTAGTCGCAAAAGAAATGATCGCGACGATCGCGTATTCTGACGACAATAATACTTTATTAGGACGACGCCATAGAAATAGAAACCAGCATCATTCTAAAATAAGTCATTCAAATTGATACACATGACTTTTTTTAGTTGTGATGTTACAACTAAAAAAAAGGCTTGTTGTATTGTGATGTGAATCAATTAATTGAATTACTAATTTTAGAATGGACTTCCCTACAATTGTCAACCTCAAAATCACACAGATGACAGATGGTTCTGGTTGCTGTCAGTCAGTCATGTAAGTTGTGCTGCCTGTAAGTGTCAAAAAAAACTCATGCATCATACGTTCAGTTCATTACGTGGCGAAAACGTTTTTTCTAAGTTATAACTTAAGATATTAATGAAGATTCTTCACAACTAATAAACTATAGTGCTGGCACTAGTGGTATACAATTCTTGAAAGGTAGTTTTATGTGAAATAACTTACAATGTCGAAAAGAAGTCAACCTCGTTGGTCCCCACCGGCTAAAACTGAGAAGAGGCCGGCGCTAAAGCTTTATAACAGCTTGACACGGCAGAAGGAAGAATTTGTGTGCGAGAATGATAACCGTATCAATTGGTACAGCTGCGGACCCACGGTGTACGACGCCTCCCATATGGGCCATGCCAGGTACTTTATATTTAGTTTATTGATGTTCTCTTGCTGATTTAAGGACTTTAACCGTTTTCATTAGAACTCTTACTATAGGGTGCTTGCATTAAGAACCGGGTTCCCTGTACCGACAAGTTAGTACCGAGCGGTGCAGGTGAAAAAGACCTACATTAAGTTATGCGCTCACATATACAGACACAGGTAAAATATGTAGCCCTTTCCTTCCGAAAATCAACCTGCAGAGATCTGTACCGGGAGTCGGGACCGAGAACCCGCTTCTTTATGCAAGCACCCATACCCGCCCTTGTGCCATTTTAAGTCATACTTAGTTAAACATATTTTTACAAAAAACCTGTAGATTCGGGTAGTTTTCAATGTGTACAAACCTACTTACCAAAAATAATTTATCATTTATAAATCTACTCCTTGAATGAGGCTATTGAATTCCCAATTTTCTTCTAAATCCGCTCCGATTTACCCAAGCTTTGGCATACCTCTGCTAGAATAATATAATTATCTAAGAGCTGACTTTTCCATCACTAGATAACGTTTATTCGAGGAATAAAGTTGACATTTGTCAGTTTTTGTTTGAAATAACTGTCAAAATTATTCCTTGAATAAAGTTTTCAGATAATTGATAAATCAGCCCTTAGTTTTCTAAAATAACAGATCTATTTGCAGATATTGCCATATACACCCTTACATGCTGATCGTTTTAATCCTTAAAAGGGGTCATTGTACTCATCATTATAAACAACTTTTACTATGGGACCAGCTCTGGAATAGTGAAAAAAAATCAGTTGATCCATACATTATGTCGAGTTATGCGAACATAAATCTATGGATCAACTGATTTTTTTTTTCACAATTTCAGGGTTGGTCCCGTAGTAAAAGTTGTTCATAATGATGAGTACAATGACCCCTTTTAAGGATTAAAACAATCAAAATTTAATGGTGTATAATCATTACTCAATGATTATTTTGCTTTTTAATGACTATTTTTATGTAATTTAATCAATCTTAATATCTACTTTAAATTCCAGGTCATACATATCTTTTGATATATTAAGGCGAGTTATGGGGAACTACTTTGGCTACGACATCCTGTATGTGATGAACATCACAGATATTGATGACAAAATCATAAAGAGGGCAAGACAGCATCATTTGTTTGAGAAATACATTGAAGAGAACAAAAGTCTGAATTGTATTATAGATGATGCAACATCAGTAGTGAATTACTACGAAACAATTGTTAAAGAAGCCACTGACCCTGATAAAAAGAATGCCATGCAAAAAACGTTAGATTGGTAAGTGATTTTTACATTGTATGCAAAATAAACAGGTCGAAGAAACATAACAAGTACGTAACTTTATCAGCATTTCTTCACTGCTCCAGTGAAGTATAAATTAAATGAATGCAGAAGTCAGTTTTATTACCAACTGCTTTTAGATTAGCAACCCAAGTACCATGCAGGTCCTTATCAGCATAGTATGTCATACTTGTGCTAGTTATGTTATAAAATAATTTCCACCCTTGTATGTTACTTGTGAATAATCTTAAGTTAACATTGCCATTTATCAACATCCTTCCTTAATATGACAAATTTTCGTTGTATTAAACAAAGTAGGACTAAACTAAGGAAATTCTAAAAATTTAATTAATTACCTATACAGAAGATAACAAAACAGCCAATTAGCCAGTTATCAATATTTGCATAAATGTTTTTGGAAACAAAGATAAAAAATAATTATTCAATGAAAATTTTAAATAAAATGATTTTGGGGGGCTTGTGGCTAAGTTACGCTTGCCGTGGTTGCGGCGGGACCAACCGACACACACATATCAAGACTATTCAAGACCCCGCCGTGCCTCGGAAAGCACGTTAAGCCGTTTATCCTGATGGTTATTTGTGCATCTTTGACAGTCGGTACTGGTCGTCAGTATTGTATTGTATCACCCAGTAACTGGGCTGCATCCAGAGAGACTGGAATCCGCTCCCAACATAGTCAGGAAAAGGCTAGGCAGATTGATTGATTTGATTGATAACTAATATCTAAAAAACATCAGTACAGTTACCCGCGCGACGCATGTCCACGATAACAATTTGACTTTAATGTGTGGTCTTCATAGTGAACCAGTGAAATGCGGTTAACTCTACAATATCACATACATAAATATAAGCTCACGCCTTCTTCCCATGGAGGTAGGCAGAAACTACGAATCACCTGCTACAATCCTTATACACTCCTTTTGCTTCATTTACGTTCATACTGGTAATACAGGCACGCTGGTTGTTGGTTGCTACATTATAACTTTTAACAAAACTTATGAAATCATATTTACAGCATAGCTTCAGCAGTGAAAACTCTGAAAGCTGCAGTGGAAGGTAAAGATGAAGCAAAGATCACAAATGCAAAGTGTGAACTACTGGAGTCTGCTAAAAGCCCCATATCAGAATGGCTGGACAACCAGTTTGGGGCCACTGTTACTGATAATGCTATATTCACAGCACTGCCCAGGTATTGGGAAAATGAGTTCCATAAAGACATGAAAGCACTAAATGTGAGTAGTTTTTTAATTATAGTTAAAATAGCAATGTTGATGTTCTGATGGAAATCTCTATTACAAGACTAGCTTCTGGCCACGTCTCCGTCCGCGTGAAATTTCGTGTTCGTCCGACCCAACCCGTCACATCGCATCACCCGCTACTTCGGTAACCCAGGTACCCTACGTGAGACGATCAGTAACATCAAGGAGTTGCTGGCCTTCCTTGAGGAGCTGGGGTGGATCGAATGATCATTTTTCCCACCCGTACGCAAAATACGCGCATTGTTGTGGAGTTGCGGACACCAGTCCGTATTACCTGCCCGCGCTAACACTTTGTTGTCGCTTAGCATTCTTTCTGATTATTTTCCTTTTTGCTCGGCTGCTAAGGTTCATAACGTGATGTTAATTAAAAACCTATAGCCTTCCTCAAGAATTGGGCTACCAAATGCAAAAAGTTTTTTTTAAATCCGATGGGTTGTTCCAGAGATTGCCCACTACATTCAAACTTATAAACAAACAAATACCTCTTTATAATATTAGTAGGTATAAAAATCTTTTCTAAATGTAATTTTTCCTATGCACACAAATATTTTAAATCTTAAATTTCTTACAGGTATTACCGCCAGACGTATTAACGAGAGTAAGTGAATATGTGCCACAGATAGTAAAGTTCATTGAGAAGATAATAGACAATGGTCTTGCGTACGAGTCAAATGGCTCCGTTTACTTCAGTGTGAGCGAGTTTGATAGTAAAGAAAAGCATTCTTATGCCAGATTAGTTCCTGAAGCTTATGGGGACACGAAATCGTTACAAGAGGGAGAAGGTAACAAATCTCCTCATTCTCAATAATTATGTTGTATGCTTTTTTAGAATTGTTGGTTGTGCACAAAATATTTGATCTGGTTGTCATTTACGAGCGCATTTCATCAATGCTGTTGATGGTATCTCTCATAATTGTACTTTTTGCCATCCCCACCATTTGTACATACTACAAATTCTACTCGTCGATGAAGATTGCCTCTATTCCTCTATTCCATTTACATGCTTTTCAGTAAAAACATCTCAAAAGTAACATTAAGTACTAGAAAGTCATATACTTCTTCCTCAGGCGATCTTACTGACGACACAAGTGAAAAGCGATCTCCCAACGACTTCGCTCTATGGAAGCGCAGCAAAGCGGGTGAGCCGGTCTGGACATCGCCGTGGGGAGCCGGCCGCCCGGGTTGGCACATTGAGTGCTCAGCCATGGCGTCCGACGTGTTCGGTGATAAGCTGGACATACATACCGGGGGCGTTGACCTTAAGTTCCCTCATCATGACAATGAGTTAGCTCAAAGTGAGGTGAGTTAAAAGGTGCATACAATCCACCAGTATTTAATCAATCAATGGATATGATGAATTCAACAAGGAACTTCTAAATTACCATGATATTCTTAAAGGATTATTAGGTTTATTAAGGGCTGATTTTTCAATCGACAGATAATTTTTATTCATGGAATAAAATTGACGTCTGACAGATTTTGTATGGAAGAATTGTCAAAACACAAATTATTCCTCGGATAAAATTATCTAACATAAGGGGTTAATCTAAAAAAAGCAACTTACATACTAAGAATTTACCTAAACGTGACGCGTTCTTGAAAGGTCACTCTCAATTGTCGCCCAATTATCGAATCGCTGCTTATGAAGTTTCACTATAATGTCTTTAGCTGGCTGTGCACGTCTCATCGAGTCCTGACATTATATCAAAACCTGTGACAGACGAACAAGAAAGTGAGATTCCGATCCGATTTTCATTTGTTCAGAAACTTAAAAATGCTAACATAATGGTTTTCTCGTTCCAGGCCCACTTTGACCAACCCGGCTGGGTGAACTACTTCCTCCACACGGGCCATCTGACGATAGCGGGCTGCAAGATGTCCAAGTCGCTCAAGAACTTCGTCACCATATCCGAAGCGTTGCGCCGCCACACAGCCAGGCAGCTGAGGATCGGCTTCCTTATGCACGGATGGAAGGAAACCCTTGATTATTCCGATAATACCATGGATATGGCGATACAGACTGAGAAGCTTTTTAATGTAAGTATACGTTTATTTCCGTAACTTTAGCTGTATAAACCCTCTGACAATTTTATCGAACCATCTGACAGCCTTCCACCTGGGCACGCGTTACCGTGTCTGACTTGGTGATCTCTAAATAAACTTTGAACCTAAGTCGGCCGGAGCAAAGACAATCTCCACAGATGGGGGTTCACGGTCGGCTCAGATCTGGCGTGCGCATGCGGCACCTCCCCACAGACAATGGCGCATGCCCTATCACTTGTGCACTTAATGATCTGATGGCTGCGTCAGTGAGCGGAGTTCGCGCAGCTGAATTCTGGGCCATTTTTTTTTAAACTTTACCCTATAAAAAATATGTTGAGCTACTACACTGCATATTATGTAAACGATTTAGTAAGAAATAAAGGCCCAAATGTCTGCTACTTACTGAAGAATAGGTATTACCGAATCATGACTGATTGACCTGATTGTGATTTTGTTGATTGTAAGGTTTGGAAGATACTTCAAGTCCGAATTGTTACCGATGTTTCCAAATCTATATCTATACTAATAACAAAGCTGAAGAGTTTGTTTGTTTATTTGAACGCGCTTATCTCTGGAACTACCATCGGATTTGGAAAATTCTTTTTGCGTTTTATAGCCCAATTCTGAGGAAGGCTATTTAATATCACGCTAGGTCCCTTAGAAGCCGAGCAAAAAGCCAGAAAGAACGAAAAAATACGAAAACGAAGTATTAGCAGGCGATGCGATGCGCCGGGTGGGTCGAGGGAACAAGAAATTTCACGCGGACGAAGTCGCAGGCAGAAGCTAGTTAAGAAATAAAACCGCACAGAGAGGATCCACATATTTATTTTTTCAATCCTTTCGTATTGATACTTTTCAGCCAGTGAAAATACAGATGTACAATTAGAAAAGAAATACACGGATCTCAAAATAACAAATTACCGATCACCAGAAGACAATGGTATACGCTTTGTCATTTAGGTCCTCACCTACACTAACCTAAACATAACTGAACGAGTATCTTCTAAACCAGTCTTTTAAAAAAATTAGAAATATTGTCTTATCTAAACAAAGGTGGTCTAAATCTGATGTTGCCAAATATCTAAACTACTAATATTATAAACGTGAACGTTTGTATGGATGGATGGATGGATGGATGGATGTTTGTTACTCTTTCATGCAAAAACTACTGAACGGATTGGACGAAATTTGACACACAGATGGTTCATAACCAGGACTAACATGTAGGATATCATATATTTTTATCCCGATATTCCCACGGGATCGAAACTTATGCGGGTGAAACCGCGGGCGCATCTAGTATTATAATAAAGAGAAAATATTTGATTGTTTGTATGTTTTGTTGTTACGCTTTCACGTTAAAACTGCTGAACGGATTTGGATGAAATTTAATACATGATAGGACATGACCTGTATTAGGACATAGGATACTTTTTATCCCGATATTCCCACGGGATCGAGACTTATACTCCTAAGAAGGAAAACTGGGGTCCTAAAATAAAATATTTTTTAAATTTTTTTTTTAAATTGTTTCAGGAGTTCTTCTTAACCGTCAAAGATGCGTTACGCAGTGGTTACGACGAGGGCTGCGGCGGCGTGTGGGACGCGGAGGAACTGCAGCTGTCCAACAAGCTTACTGCGGTCAAGGAACAAGTGCATGCGGCGCTATGCGGTTAGTAGTTTAAACCGATTATACATGTGCTGTAACCCGAGGGCCACGAAATGCGACGCTCCAAGCGAATTCGCCTTGTGCTGCAAGCGTCAGCGTCGAGCGTCAAAAACAAATGTATGTCTATTAACTACAAGGCCACAAAGTAGCGCTGCAAGCAGCAGCGAAGTTCGCTACGAGCGAATTTGCACGAGCGTTGGATGATCCGACGCGAGTTTTTTATGAACGTCGAAAACAATTGTATGAGATAATTCCACAGTGTGCACGAAAGCGAAACAGTCGCTCCACGCGCTCCGATAGAAGCGGTCGCTCCGCGCGTCTGCGTCTAAAACAAATTCTTTTGATTTTATCGCGTTTATAGTAACTAATCCAATATGAATACTGAGGAATTTATCACTGCAATCCAAAATCAACCTGCGTTATGGATGAGTTCACGTACTCCTTGTCGCAAATTCATAATATCATGTGAGAAAAAACAACTTACTTACTTTCAAAAAAATATTTAGTTATTTTTGACATCGACATTTTCACGTGTAATGCCGACCACTCTGTACTGAACTGATTCATCCCCCCACCGTACACGCTACAGGCGAACTTTTGAAGTTCGTGGCCTTGCTTTTGGCGCTTAGAAGTGACGCTTGTAGCGAATTGACGCCTCAAGCGTGGCGTTACTTTCGTGGCCGAGGCATAAGGGGTTTATTGATAAACGTCACTTAAAAGGGGATTGAAGAATATTATATGGAGCCTGGCATACCTACTCTCGCGCCATTTTGATTTCTTTTACCTATATAGCAATTTTTAACAAGTGAACAATATATAGATATATTTATCCCGATATTCCCACGGGATCGAAACTTATGCGGGTGAAACCGCGGGCGCATCTAGTATTATAATAAAGAGAAAATATTTGATTGTTTGTATGTTTTGTTGTTACGCTTTCACGTTAAAACTGCTGAATAACTGCTAAATATCATATATATATATATATCAATATATTTTTCTTCAATAACGCCATCTAGGGAAGCGTCAGGTAAACCTTAGACAACAAGTGTGCAAACTGCTACCATGAATTCAGCACATGATTTATTAGAACCCCCCGCGCAAAAAATTTTCTTTGGTTATCAAAAAAATCGGTTGTTTTATAGAAAAGTGCAATACCTACGCAATTAAAATGTATGGCAGATTTTTTTTTTTTTTAAATAACTGATAAATAAATTCACTGCAAGGGTGCTTTGCTTCAGGTACTGAATTCATAGTTACAGTTTGCGCACTGGTTAAAAACTTATCCATTATAAATCGTTATCTGACATCAATGCAAACTAAAAACATTTAAGACCAAACCCCGTAGTGTCTAAAAATAGATGTCATGTGATCAACTTTGAACGTTAATGGATGTCATGTGATCAACTTTGAACGTTAATGGATGTCATGTGATCAACTTTGAACGTTAATGGATGTCATGTGATCAACTTTGAACGTTAATGGATGTCATGTGATCAACTTTGAACGTTAATGGATGTCATGTGATCAACTTTGAACGTTAATGGATGTCATGTGATCAACTTTGAACGTTAATGGATGTCATGTGATCAACTTTGAACGTTAATGGATGTCATGTGATCAACTTTGAACGTTAATGGATGTCATGTGATCAACTTTGAACGTTAATGGATGTCATGTGATCAACTTTGAACATTAATATCTCGGAAACGTGACCCTTTACGGGGTTTGGTCTCATAGTGTTTTCCGTTAGCATTGCTGTCAGCTATCGATTTATACAGGTAACATGCGTGGCTGCCATTTTGAAAAATATTCTTAATGGCGGAACTATGTATGCCAGGAATTAAAGCCCTTTAAGTAATGATTAGCGACTGTTTAACCATACATTTTTGACTTTTCAACGTCTCTTATCTTTAAGCATTGTTTAAAAATAAAGGAGTGAATGATTATGTTATCTATTACTACGGTTAGGAGTTAAATTAGTTTGTTTCATGAAGATAAGAGGATGGCTGCAGCACAGCGGAATATTATGAATCAGAAAAAAGGGCAATAGAACTTAACCTATTTTATACCTGACAAAAATCTTCCAAATACTACCTGGTGGTAAAGCACATCACATGATTCCTGACGGCTTCTATTTATAACCATATCCAAAACCAGTGTTTAGAATATGCTTTCATTTTTATACCGGCTTACGCAGAGATCTCGTCTGGGTTCCATCGCGTCTGGTTGGTTGGCGTCGCGCTAGCATTGCGTATATGTTCGACGAACGCCTCCGCCTGATCCTCCGAAAGTTGCTTTTTTAAAACTGGCACCCTTTATCTTGACTGTTACCTTTATCTTGGGTGTTGCCTATGTCCATTTCATTTTTCCACAGATAACGTCGACACCCGCAGCGCTTTAGACTCCCTACGCGAGTTAGTAGGCGCAGCACACATATACCTCCGAAAGACTACACCACGCAACGCTCCGCTGTTAGCGGCCGCTGCTAAATACGTCACAGACATACTGCACGTGTTCGGAGCCGTGGAGGGGCCGCGGGGAGGCATCGGCTTCCCTGTCGCCGATGTGAACAGTGTCTGCGTGAGTATCTTATTTTCAAATTAAATCAATCAAATCGAACCTTAACTTCGAGCCATTGTAAGATCTTGATTTTGTTCATAATAAGGAAGGCAAATAAAAATATGAATATGACATTATATTTTCATCACCACAGCTGGAAGAAACAGTGATGCCATACCTAGAAGCACTGAGCACGTTCCGCGGGCGCGTGCGCGACGCTGCGCGCGCAGCCGCCGCGCCAGCTGTGCTCGCGCTGTGCGACCAGCTGCGCGACCACGACCTGCCCGAGCTGGGAGTACGCCTGGAGGATAAACCTGGTGAGTTGGAGATTCTGTTGCCGTTGTCTTTGTTATTATTTGTTTATTTAATACTTCAAACACAAAAATGTATAGAGGCGGTCTTAATGCCATGGGCATTTTTTACCAGTCAACCTTTGTGTAATGTAAAGAAACACGGGTAGGTGCAATTATTACAAAATGTAGGAATAAATATTTATTTAATTAAAAAGGTTAGGTTCTTAGGAAGGCAAGTAATACTCAGACGGAAGGGATTAACGTACTGACACATTATTTAAAACTTCAACTTGACAAAAGGCGGGATTTATGGCGCCTTGACACATTACCAAACAATTGCAGCTATTGCTGCGTTTAGAACATAAAATTACATATTTGCATACATGTACAATTTATAATTTCAATTGGCCTTTAGTAAGATATAAAATTTGTCAGGTACATGCGCCCTGTTTGCAAATCAGTGCGATTTTCTTTTTTATATTACTAACACAAATATTAATATTTAAATTTCACATAAAAGTAAGTTAACTAAATAAATTCCACATTATATTAATTAAATTCGATATTTCAGACATTCAGGTCAGCATTCATTTATAAATTGTCATACATAATATCCATCCATTTTCTCCATCTCGAATCAGTCATAAGTACGTATCTGTTTAATTCTTGTCTTGTTCCGAAGAGTCTCGCAGAGGGCCGATAAATACCGAGAAGTTCCAAAGTTGATACCGTTTGACCATAGTTTGGAGTGGGATTTGAAAAAAACTTAGGTTGTCCAAATATCATCTTGAGTATCAGGGAGTCTGCATCTTGATTTTTGTATATTGCTGGTAAAAAGTAGACTTTATTGTTGTACTTTTATGCTACATTTCTAAATGGAAACTGTTATATTACAAATATATGCGTTTGATTCGTGCATGTTATTTTTATTTCGTACTTAATCGTCTGAATATTTTCCCTCTTAGATCGCACAGTAGTCAAACTAGTGAGCAAAGAAGAGATCATGAAGGAAAGAGAGGAGAAGGCCAGACTAGAAGCGGAAAAGCAGAAGAAGAAGCAAGAGTTGCTCGAAGCGCAGCGCGCTAAGGAAGAACTGAAGAAGATACCGCCTGGCGAAATGTTTAAGCGGGAGTCTGACAAGTATTCCAAGTTTGATGATAAGGTAACTACTATGTGTCTTTTTTTGTTTAACATTTTTTGCTACAGCTATAGGGCTACGTAAACACTACGTAGTCAGCCAACGAATTACATGTTGCAGACGTCGCTTTTTCCTTACGTGACGATCTCTATCATTCAACTCCTACCCAAAGCCACGTTAAGAGACTTCATTCCAAAAAAAAGAACAAATCAGTCAGTTGGTAATGTACAACGATTTTTTTTCTAGGGTCTACCAACACATGACCACGGGGGCAATGAACTTAGCAAAGGTCTCGTGAAGAAGCTGCAGAAACTGCAACAGACGCAGGAGAAGAAATACAACGAGTACTTAGCATCCGTCAACACTTGCTGACAAATCCATGTTTATACGTCAGCACAATGACACATCGAGTTATTAAAAAAAGTTCGGCTTTTACAGGTTCATATCTGTCACCCATACCTGTGCCTCTTTCTATAGCTATAGAAGGATCTTTTGGCGCGTGGCCAAAATCGGAACTAACAACGCCATCTTGTTTTTTCAATACAGTTCACACAACAATTTGCACTAATTTTCACCAACAGCGCCCCCCTGTCAACGTCATAAGATTGCTAAAAGATCCTTGTAGCAGCGTAAAGCTCGATGTGTCGTATGAACGTGGTACCTACTTTATAGTGCCTGATGTCCCAAGGGTGATGACGTGTTTTTATTGCGCAAGTTGACTCCTTAACAGTTTCAGTAGTAGTACAGCTCTTTGTGGAAGACGGCTATTCCTATTGCTGTCGTCAACGATTTTGTTTCCGGTGGAATGGTAACGCTCCAGTGATGCCTCTGGTATTTCAACGGTTACCACTTAGGCTCGTACTCCTCCAGAGCAAAGAGGAGAGGAGAGGAGATGTGTTGGAAACAACCAATAGGATTTCATTATTTACATATCTCGTCTCCGCTTAGCTTCAGTTCGGTTGAGCAGAGAAGAGAGATATCTCATATTTGCTTAGCACGAACAAACCACGGATGTGAGCGGTGCCTCGCAAGCTGGCGACGGCACGCAGCGGACACGAGAGACGTGAGCGGCGAGCGTCACCGCTAGTTCCCCTGCACCACATACAACCAGAGCCGCACGCAGCTCAGCTCCGCTCTAGCTCTAACCATTACACATCTCCGCAAAGCTTCGGTGGATACACCCTAGCTGTTAAGCATCTCCTCTCCGCTTCGCACATCTCCGCCCCTTGGTGGAGTCTGGGCCTTACGAAGTTGCCACCAAAAACAAGTCGACTTGCTCTGAATGTTTCCACTGTGCTAGTCAACTTGCGCAATAAAACTTAAGTGGACATCGTACACAATGTTGTATTATAGTATTAAATTAGGTAAATTTTATACAGAACACACAAATTAATGATGCCTTCGCTGTACATACTTGATAGGATAAAATACTCTAAATTATACTAAATATAAATGAAAGGGAATTATGCTATTGGAAAGCGAGAGTCTTTAAATTATTTCGTTGGTGGTCTTAAAAATAAGCGAAACTGGGATTGGTAGTCTGCCTTTCATAATATTCACAATGTATGTTCTTATTATTTTGGATTATTCATTAATAATTTCTCTCATTATCCATGGAATTGTTTACATTCCGAACGAGTATCTTTTAATTGATTCAGCATTTTTTAAACTTGCATTTTTATTAAGTTTTATCTTTTCATTAGATTTCTTATCATTAGTTATGTTATCGTTTTTACGGAGTGATTGAGGGTTTCGATAAATATAATTAGCTTATTTCTTAGGTCCCTGTTTATGGAGCTAGATAATGGCGCCGATTCCCTTGTTCACAAACTAAACTAAATTTAAGTTCAGAGCATCTTTTTCTTTCTATTTCATTAAGAAAAGGACAGAAGATAAATACTAGTTTAGTTCTGTCATATCAGTCGGATCATATCCATTGTTGAACAAAAAGGCCTGCCCATAAGTTTCCACATATTTCAGTTAGACAATTCTTTCGATTAATGAAGTACAAAATATATTTCTATAAAATGTTATTGTCGAATGATGTTTTTAACACGCGATATTTTACGTCGACCGGAATGTGTGTTTGTAAGAAAATCTAAATAACCAAAATCCTAATGACTAGTAAACTCGTCGAGTTTGCGTTCACTAGATTTGTCTTAAACGTTAATTAAAAATGAAAGCGTATTCCATACTTTTTCAAACTAAAGTTGTGAAAAAATAAAAGGCCCGTTTTGACATTGACAGTTCTAGTAGTTAATAAAGATCAAATTCGCAAAACACGTATTCGTTTGTATGAAACTGACAGGTGTCAAGAACGCATTCTCAAATATCAAAACGGGGCTTTTATTTTTTGTCAACTTTAGGTAAAAATATTGAATTTGTCATAAAAGCTTTTTTAATTATTTTTTTTACATTTGATTTCATTAATTATTCATTAAATAGGAAAATATAGGACAGTATTGTTTAACATGATGTGTGTGATCACAAATGCTGAAAGCATTCGAGCAATGGTAGAGATTGAAATATTTTGAGTGATAAAAAGTCACAACCAGAAAGTGTAATTGGTAAGTAATTACTTCAGTATAAGGGCTTTTCATGTTAATACATATCATACATATTGATTATCTTCATTTTCATGTACCGGTGCATTTTCTTTGCAATAAAAACATAACTGAATTCTTGATTATGAATTGTTTTATTTATTCTGCAACTACCCCGATTGATAATAAAAAATGGCGGCGTAAACCGATCAATCACTTCCTAATGATGATGATTAATTAGCCTAGTAGTAGCCTGGCTTAGACCTACTTACATAAGCATACATAATATATTTGATAAAAGGTGAGTGGATTGAGGAATAGGATGAACGAGTTGCCTGTCAAATGCGTCCTCTACGCTGATAATCAATTTCTATTACAAGCGATTGAAAGATTGATGAAGATGTGGAAATGAGTGAATGCGAGAAATAAAGTGAATGGTGCTTGTTAAACTCGGCATTTATTTCAAATAAACCAATTACACTTCTGAATTGTCAAGGGGTCGGTCAGTCAGAAAGATGAAGCTGGTTGCCCATTCCAAAGCGCAGGTAGTAGGTACAGTGTCGACCATAGACCAAGTCCATAGGCAATCTCACAAAGCAATAGCTTGACGTTTAATTTGACCTACGTCCTTCTAGTTTCAAGAAAATAAACTCATTGTCGTCAACAAGTGATTCTAGTTCATAATTTCAACGTTATAAGTTATAATATGACTCAAGATGTGCAGATAGATGCGTGAATCAGTGAGCCGTGTGTTCGAATCTCACGCAGTACCTCGACTTTTTGTAAGTTTTTACTCGATTGGAAGTAATGAGACAGACATATAATATTAAACCACTTGACCGTTATTCGAAGCATAATTAAACAATTGAGATAGGCTAAACCTTGTTTCCTATGCCTTTTTTCCTTTCGTTTCTAGCGATATAGCTCCGTCTCGTTCTCATGACTTCACCAGGTCAGAGAGGGGTGCGCACTTTTGAACGCGCGCGACTCGTCTTGTTCATTGGCGTTCTTTTCCTTGCCGGTGACGGTTGCTGCTTAGAAGGTTAGCCAACCTTCTTTTTCACAACCGTTTATATTTTTCCTTTCGATCGAAACTTGGCATACCAAATTTCGATTTTTAATAAAACTGTTTCTAGTAAATAATAATACAATCAACGTTGATATTTAAAAAAATTAATGGTTTTCCGTTCGAGTGTTGTTTTCTTTCCAGTGGGTAAGTGTTCAATTGTCTTAAGTATAATTCCGGATACTGATTGATTGATTTCGCAAGATGAACCGGTCGCAGGACCTTCGAATACTGCTAATAATAAAGCATCTAGTGCCAAACGGCGTTCAAGGCCCAGCAGCAGCAGTAGTAGTAGCTCTGAAAGTAGCGATTCCAGTTCTAGTTCAACTAGTTCTTCTGACCTAAATATAATAAGTCTAAACATAAAAATGCGCGTCGCCGCCGTCACAAAAAAAGGGGGGGCAAGTGCAAGCGTCGCCGCTCGGAGCATAAAGTTAAACATACTATAAATAATAGTATACCGGTGGCCGATGACGCCCTTTCCCTTTTCGCTGAGGATGATTTCGAACTGGATGGTAGTAATTTTTTAAATAATTTAGATGTGGAAACTAAGCTTAAGGAACCGGCTGTTCCAAACACAGACGCGCGATACTTTAACATTTTAAAAGATATTCACTTTTTTAATAAACCGGATTGGAGTGAAGTAACGTTACGCGGAAACACAAAAACTGTATAACCATAGCCCGGGTTTCGTCGAACTCGAGGCAAACGAGGAAATCAGACCCTACGACAGAGTAAAACATTTAAGTTATTCGGAGAGGGCCTATGCTTCGTTAACTTACGGTATTTTGAAACAAAAAGAGTATTTAAAGTTGGAACTTCGTGCATTTTTGACATGGGTCCGAGACCAGAAGGAAGAAATTAGCTTCGAGGCTATAAACCAAAAACTTAATCATATCTTCACTTCTGGTGAATTCAGCAAGGTTTCTGCAGACCTATTGCAAATGATTTGTGGCCATAGGGCTGAAACCATACAGATGCGCAGAGATAGCATAACTAATGCAGTTCGCGATCCCTTAATTAAAGCAGCTATTAGGAAGATACCTCCATCTGAGGTTAACTTATTTAATTCCGAACAGTTACTTGTGGCATTAGAAAAAGCTGGTGGTATCAAAAAGGCTTTTTGGCCTGCATCTGGATCGGCTAGTACCTACATCTACTAAATCGGCTTATGGCAATACCTCAACTTCGCAAGTTGGAAGAAGACTCATACGTCCCTCGAAGGCCCAATATTCAGTTCCACCCTCGCAGCACCAGAGTTCCTTATTCAAATAATTCAAGGGTACCGTATACCTTTTCAACAAAAACCTTCCTTACCTAATCATGCCCAGATTAGACAACGAGGCGTTTCACACATCTGTGTCACCAGAAATGACCTTAATCATCAAAAAAATGTTGAATCAAGGAATTCTGGAAATTGCAAGTTCAACACCAAGTTTCTTATCTACCCTCTTTCTAGTACTGAAGAGCGATGGGTCAGTCCGACCAATTTTCAATTTAAAAGCTTTAAACGAATTCATACTGACCACCCCTTTCAGTCTAATAAATGTGTTCAGGGTCCCAGATTTCATTCAGCCCCAAGATTGGATGTGCAAGCTGGACATCTCACAGGCATACTTTCACCTGAACATAGCAAAGTCTCACAGGCGCTTCTTACTCCTTATTTACGAAAAACAGCTTCTTCAAATGACCTGCCTACCTTTCGGTCTCAGCACAGCCCCAAAAACTTTTGCCAGTTTGACGAATTGGATTGCCGCAATAATGAGAAGCCAGGGTGTGAGAATATTGGTATATCTCGACGATTTTCTTTCGGCTCACCAAGACCCAGTAGTTCTTGCAAGCCATGTGAGTCTTGTCGTAAAAATATTACATCTGGGTTGGCAAATAAATTTCGAAAAATCTCTCCTAACACCAAAGAAATCCCTCGTTTACCTAGGAGTACTGTGGGATCCTTGGCTAAACCTCAAACATCTGCCAGTGGAAAAAGTAACCTCATTACAAGCGAAGATACGCGAGATCGTAGATTTGGGGAGGATAGACCTAAAGAAGTTGCAGAGTGTAATAGGAGCACTAAACTTTGCGAGGTTTTTTGTCCGGAGAGGGAGATTGCATTATCGAGCTCTATTGAAATTCCTAAACACGCTACAATTGGACAATTCTGTCAAGGTGTATACTGTACCTCTAGATGCAATAGGCGACCTAGAGTGGTGGAGCCACAATTTGCAACATCCGTCAATTCTTCACCAGGCACCAGCGACGCATTTCATCACGACGGACGCCTCCAACTTAGGCTGGGGTGCCCAGATGGACAACCAATCCCTATGGGGAACATGGTCCCGGAACGAGAAGAATTGTCACTGCAACGTAAAAGAAATGTTGGCAATATTGAAGGTCTTTCAAAGTCATGCCGTCTATCTGAGCCAATCTACGGTCACCATACAATGCGACAATCGCACGGTAGTAGCGTATCTCCGTCACGAAGGGGGAACCAAATCCTCGCGATTGATGGACATAACATACAACCTGTTTTGGTTGATAGTACAGTACCAAATTCATATCAACGCGTACTACATTCCCGGGAGGTACAACAACCATGCCGACCACCTATCGCGGTTTCGCCAGGTCCCCGAATGGCATCTGATGCCCGAAATAACCAAGATAATATTCCTGAAATGGGGATATCCCCAAGTGGACCTGTTTGCCTCCAGCAACGCGCATGTAGTCCCTCGTTACGTGTCGAAAGATCAGAACGACAAACAAGCTGTAGCCCACGACGTATTCTCGATTGCTTGGAAATTCGATCTGGCATGGGTGTTTCCGCCCCCATTTCCGATACCCAGAGTTTTAAGCTACCTCAATCGGGCATCAGGAATTTACTTGATTGTAGCGCCGCGATGGGAGAGAGTCTTTTGGCGCGGGGATCTCAAAGCCCGGGCTCTATGTAGACCCACCGTTCACAATACAAAACCTGAAAAAAGTATTGATCGATGTGACAACGGGACTGCCACCTCCTCGCGTCCAGGATCTAGTGTTGGAAGTGTGGAAATGTGGGGGTGGACACATCATTTAGACCATTGGAATAATTCTCAGATAAATCTTTTGAAAAATTCTTGGCGCGCTTGTACCCTGAAAACTTATAAACCTGCATGGAACCGCTGGGTCTCGTGGTGTCAAACTAATCATATTAACCTAAGGACCCCTCAGGATCTGATCTAGCTCGTTTTCTGGCTAATCTACATATAATACATAAACTGTCTTACAATACAATATTGTTACATAAGTCTGTAGTCTCCACCCTTTGTAATGTAAATGATTCAGGTGCTCTAAGTAACCATATTTTGGTAAAACATATTTGAAATCGATTTCAATTAAAAAACCAACTATATCTAAGTTACCCGTGTGGAATATTGATGATTTTGTATGTTTCCTTCGCGATAGAACTATAAATCATGACTATATTTTTGATGTATCGAGTCAAGCCGCTGCCCTATTAGTACTCTGTTCTGGTAGGCGTATTCATGACTTGACACTCCATATGACCAATAACGATAATTATACTAAATCTCCAGAGCATAATAGTATAACTTTGTGGCCAGCCTTTGGGTCTAAGACTGATTCATCTGACCATAGGCAATCAGGATGGAGATTATTCAAAAATAAAGATAATAAGAACTTGGACCCCGTATACTGGGTTGAGCTGACCGTATCACTGCTTTCCACTAGACGTCAGGAAGCTAAATGTCCTAACTTGTTTATCACTACGAGAGGTACAGCTCGTGTGGCCTCACGGACTATTATTGCAGGCTGGATTAAAACTCTGATGCGTCAAGCAGGTATTGTTTCTACGCCTGAAAGTGTCCGTTCCGCTGTTGCTTCCAAAAATTGGATAGATAACTTCCCCATGGAAGATATTATGGCTCGAGTAAATTGGAGGTCCTCAAATACTTTTATTCGATTTTATAAACGACAGGTCTTAAGCTCTTCTAGGAGTAACGGCATTACTGCTCTCTTTAACCCTGTCTTATAGTAGGTATTACATAACATTTAAGATTGAGAGTATAATTAAAACCTGATTAATAATTTTGTTCACCTATGTTTTGTAATAAAAAACAAATTGCAATTACTATCTTTCTGTTAATATTTCCCTTCACATTGGCGTTCTTCATGAGCGTCACCAGGCGATAACAGACACATCTCAATTGTTTAATTATGCTTCGAATAACGGTCAAGTGGTTCAATATCGGCATTTTACCTGAAATAAAACGCTTATTAAACTACTTACCTTATTCGAAGCATAATAGTAATTTCTGCCTGGTGGTAACAAAGTCAATCATCCAATGAACAAGACGAGTCGCGCGCGCTCAAAAGTGTGCACCTCTCTGACCTGGTGACGTCATGAGAGCGAGACGGAGCTATATCGCTAGAAACGTAAGGAAAAAAGGCACAGGAAACAAGGTTCAGCTTATCTCAATTGTTTAATTATGCTTCGAATAAGGTAAGTAGTTTAATAAGCGTTTTATTTCAGGTAAAACGCCGATATTCTTTATCTTGTACGCTTTGTTCACACATTTCGTAAAGTTAGAAAAGTAGATCCAGTACCGGCTTTAGGGGGGGGGGGTCACCGGGGCGACTGCCCGGGGCGCCAGGTACTACAGGGCGCCGCGCGCGCCAGCTCAACTATATCACTTGATTTAAATACCTATTTTTATAGATCAAAAGGAAAACTAGATTCAACGTATTAAGTTTTATAGACTTATCTCGTAGGAGTGAGTATCAGTATTCTATGTCTAACAAATACGACCTGTCATTGTGTCCTTTGTGGTATCTCTCACTAAATAGTGTAGAACGAAATATAGGTACCAGGCCTAGAAATTGCATCTCGAATTAGGCTCGCATTATACATACTTTTGTTTAATTTATTCGCAGGATCGGTAAATAGATGGAAAATTTTGACCGATCATTTGAAAATATATACTCTCAAAAGTTCAAGTGACACGCGCTGGGAAGCTCGTATTGAAAGCGTCAAAGCGGTTCGTTACCAATTATGTGAAATGCATGATGCTTTGATTTCCTTAGCTGATCTTACCAAACAAAGCGATGCTGCATCGTCACACGAAGCAAACACATTGGCCGGACAAATAAAAGATTTTAGCTTTATAGATAGATAGATAGATAGATAGATAAAACTTTTATTTAGTGCAACAAAAGACACAAAACAAGTAATAAAAAAAACATCAAAAAAAGGTGAAACATAAAAAAAAAAACAAAGATTAAAAAGCTAAATGACCCATAGACACCTCGTACAAGTAAATAACGGTAGTCTATAACGGTCGATCACTACTGGGCGGTGTGTGTCTCATGGTTGCACCAAATGGGAGTCCAGCTCAGCATATGCCAGGTACAATACCTGACGCTAGTATTCTATTTATTGTTTCTCTTATAACATGGTATGGTGTTCTTTTTCAAATTAACGTTGTGAGCAAAGCCAGCCAGTCACCTAATATCAACTTTGTCGAGTTTACTGAAATGCTTGACAGATGTTGCTCTTATTTTGAAACATATATATAGATAAACAGGTTTCGAACAAGCTATTGTAGCAGCAACTGACTTAGCATCCGAACTTGATACGCAGCCATTTTTCAAACCACAAACGCGACTAAGACGCATCAAACGTAGAGCGGGTGAAGAGGCTACTGATGAACCAATAGTAATCCAAAAAAAAAGTTTAAAGCCGACTTTTTTAATACTCTTTTGGACACCGTGCTTATATCTATAAAGGAAAGATTTCAACAGATGCAAAGCTTTTCTAACACATAGAATTTCTTGTTAAATATAAAAAATAATCAAAATAAAGAAGAACTAAAGTGACATTGTTTAAATCTGGTATTGATGGAGATTTGTTGTGTGATGAAATTTTAGGTTTGCAAGACTATCTCGAAGACAGTCAGGCAACACCTATCGAAACTTTAAACTTTATCAAAAAACACAATCTTCAAGAGTTATACCCCAACATTTGGATATCGTGGCGTATTCTGTTAACAATACCAATGACTGCTGCAAGTGGCGAACGAAGTTTCTCTAAACTGAAATTGATAAAAACTTATTTGCGGTCTACAATATCTCAAACAAGAAAGGATTTTGCCAGTCTTAACCCAGACAAAAATGCTAGGAAAATAAGTTTTTTTTTTTTTTTTAATGTTTCGTGACGTGACTGACAGACAATATAGATAGGTAAGGTGCATTGTTTAGAGAATTAATGGTTAAAATAATGTTATTGTTATTAAAAATAACATTACATGTGATGTTGTAGTTTTCTATTAATTCAATAAAAAAATATGGTACAAATCCTAAATAAGTTGTTTTAATTGTAATGAAATAAGTACCTATACCTAAAAGGGCGCCCAGATGGCTAAGGCCGGCCCTGGGTAGATCATAGAAAACTAAATAAAGAATTCAGATTTCTGTGAGGTAGACATAAAGTTTTATGAATAGTTAACTTGATCGGAATAAACGTTGTCGTTTGGTTGTAGTTGTTGGTTAGTGAGTGAGTTTAGATAGAGGTATTGTATTTATTCTCAAATTGCAGGCAAATATTAATATTGAGGCGAGGGCGACTATTATTGCGCTGCATAAAAGTGGTCTTAATAGAACAGAAATATCTGATGGAATCGGACTGAATGTGGGTATTATAGTTATGAATTGTAACTCAAACTTTTATTTGAAATTTTACCTAAGAATATTTGGTGACATATGGATTAATTATTTTTATTGTTTTTTAAATCCATCATGAGGCTTAAAAGATAAATAATTAGTGTTTATTATTGGATTAATAAATGCAGAGTTTTAATATTATATTAAATTAATCTTATTATATTATATAAAAATTAAGTCACTTCAGCATTTTATTATAGCTGCCTAATATCACTTTTATTTTTGTATTAAAGGAATAATGTAAGTCGCTGGATTAAGAGATATGAGGAAGAGCCTTGCTAGTCGACAGCGAAGTGGAAGGCCGTCGCTTATTAGCGAGGCGCATCGACGACATATGGTGAGCGAGTATGAAACAAATGGTTTCACACCAACTGGACAGTTTGCGGTATTTGCAAACGGTTCGCCGTGCCCTCCACGCTGAAGGCTTGCATCACAGAAGACCAGCTAAAAAGCCCTTCTTGACAGAAAGACATAAACAAGAACGATTCCGTTTCGCACGTGAATGTTTAGATTTTGACTGGAATACTACCATATTTTCAGATGAAAAGACCTTCAAATCTAGTCAAAAGGGTAGGCTTCATTTTCACTGCACGTTAAAAGTGTTCGTAATAAAAAAGGTTAAAAACAAAAAAAAAAACGATCCAGAAATTAAAATAAGCCGTTATTGTGACCAACCATTTGATTTCCAAAAAGGCTCGACTCATCGACTGGCTGTAGACAATAGTGTGCTACGCTTATGAATGGTCGTGGTAGTGAATGTTAGACCCCCTTAAATCTGCGATAATAAATAACTTTACAAGATTCTACAATTAGTTCAGGAACCCAACAGACTTAACACGTGTAAATGGTATACCTACAGATCAACAGAAGCTACGCACCGAAAAAACTAATCTGTCGTATATTTGAAATGTACGGTCAGCAACGATAGTAGCGATAACCACAGCCACTTTAAAATTAATTCGAAACTATTCGATACACGTAACGGCCAAGACTTTTTTTATTTTATTTAAACGGAAGAATTATTAATTTTATTTTATTAAAATGTTATGCGCCGACCCCAAGTAAGTAAGTAAGTACAAGGGCAGAAAGATAATGATGAATTTGGATGAAAAAACTCAAGTTTTGAAGCTGGCTGACTGTACCTATCAACATTACTGGACACAACTTTCGTTAATTTTAAACCATGATCTCAGTTTTGAGGAAAAAAGGCTGGAAATAAAATAACAAGTCACGTCGCCATTGAAATGAAAAGACAAAGTTTTAATAAAAGTGTTTCGCAAAAACTGCATTACACAAAAACAAATCTTTGTGGTCGCGATACCTCTTGATTGAATGACACTCGTTATTGTGTCTCAACAAGTCTTTACTTAAAATGGTATTTTCCATCCTTCCTCTACTTATTGTGTTTTTTACTTTGCAAGCAGGAAATCTTGCTTTTGTCGTTTTTAAAGTTCCCAGCAGTCGCAAAGTCTCTTTCACGGCATATACCATATTCAATCTCATTTGTTTTCCTCGATGGCATAGGTTGTGTAGGTGTAGCTAGGTACCTACTGTGAGAAACCAAACAACGTCATGATTTCTCTACGTTTATTCCCAGCGAATGTCTTTACATCACTCCCGCTATAGTATCACTGTTTCCTTCCAAACAGAAACCAAATACAAATATTTTAAAGTTCATTTTAAACATGCTTGACTGTTCGAATGCAACCAGAGTTATTTTATTGCTAGCCTGCACTACATAAGGTCGACTTTAGCAGGCTACCTTTACAATCCCTACAGGTAGGTTTGTTAAGGTTTCGCCAGTTATGTTGTTAGTCCCATGTAATAGATGGTGAGCTTATACCATAGCCATAAATGGACACAACACAAGACTCCGAGCAGTAGCTGAGATTTTCATTTAATTCGAATCTGGAAAACCGACGAACACTGGCAGACCTAGGACGGCAAGTATAGCCGTCGCGATTGCGACCACTTATCAGCGAGACAGTCAGTGACAATCGTCACTATACTTCATTTATACCTACTCGCACGTTTGCTTCTCTTCTTGTTTGTCAACACATTCACTGTAGCGCTCTACGACGCCTATGCTCAGCCCACGCGTTGGGGACGTAGGTGGAAGTGGAAGGTATTCTACCCGTCTCCTCTTACGCGTATTGGAGGTGAAGTTGTGATCGAAGAGCGGAAGCGAAACTTCAACTTGCAGGTAATATTATTATAATTAAAATTATAGTTCAATATATATAATTGTCACTCTCGTATATAGTTGTAAATATCCGTGGTTTACAACTGGCTACGTGGCCACTGGCTACCACGTAGGCCGTACATTAGGTACGTATTACTTTAAAAATTAAGTTAAAAAGGCTAATTGAAATCATTTACCATTTTTATTAATATATGTGAAGTCATAATAACTTTAAGATTAGACAGACTGAAAACAACCTTCATAAGCGTATTTATGAAAATATACATTTTGTAGCTTTAAATTATCTTATCAATAAAAAAATAGTCTGATTAGATTTTTACTGGTGTGTTGAGGTCACTTCGTGTGAAGTCTCAGTGCATTATATTAAAAAAAAAACCAGTTTAAACCATTATTAAACCGCTAAGTTTTGTTTTAAATTGTTTTAAGTCAAAAAGTCGATTTAAAACCATGGTTTTAAATCCTCACGTATCATAGTATGAAATTACAACGCCATGTCGGTAGGTAGATGTAACCGACTGTTAAGTACTGCCTACTAGTAAGTTAGGTAAGTTGCTAAGATATGACCGATATGACCAACAAGAACAGAAAAACTATCAAACTAGATCACCATCCTATTCACTCATCCAATGTAAAATTCTGTCTTCTTTATAAAATACTCCCTATCTAACAAGCCCCTAACTTAACAGACCTTGAAAAGAATTGATACAAATTAAATTCTAAATATTGAGGTCTTCAACAAATCCTCCGATTATCTGTATTTAAATAAACATTAAAAATGAATAGCCTTGGCGTCTCGCGTCACAATAGATCGTGCACCTATCTATAAACGCTTGAATGATGTCTCTATAAAGGCGGTGGCCGCGTGCTCAGCGACAAAAATACTTATAAAAAGCTAAACAGTAGTTTTAGAAAAGGTAAAAAATGAGGTAAACAATCTGGGCGCGTTTTTTGTGATGTGAAGCTGACAATAATGTTTTGGTGGGGTGGCACAAGTACCGCACGCGAGTGGGGCCGAACATCTGCAGTTGGTAATGAGCGCACTACTTCATGGCTTCGTTTTGTTAACTTGATACATTGGAGGTGTGATTTAATGGGTTGGTGGTATATTTATTGGTATGTACTTCGTAGGGCCAGGTCCACTGTAAGGCGTCTGAACAAAGATCTAGTTGCAGGGTCAGATGGTGAAAAGAATACAAGACCGAAGAAATATATTATTAGTATGATATCAGAACGTTCACCAACTTTAGTACATATATAGGTATATACATCAGAATTTCTCTATAGCTCTAATTGTCTATCCTTGCCCCACATTGAATTTATATTAAAAACAAGTTAATACATGACAGCCAATGAATCGGAACAGTTGCCTAACTCATAACGGAAATTCCCAGTGATTTGTAGAAAACAGCTTCTGGTGGAGAATGAAATTTAAATAGTTTTTGGATTTGATCACAATCGCTTTGATCGTGGTCAGATTTACAATAGCTCCGGTAGGGCGAATCAGGCGAAGGGAGGCAAATCTTGACAAACGTCGGGCCGCCGGCTGACCGCCCGGCGAGATGTCAATCACACACATTTGAATAAGAACATTGTTCCGTTTACATATTCCGTTAGATATCGAGATAACAAGATTTCATTATTATAAAGTCAACGAACTGAAAGTTGCATTTTTGGTGGAAAATAAGACTTTTACAAGTAAATTATTTTGGAATCAATCATCTGGAATCTCGACTAACGGTCGCGCCTTGTAACCAATTGGTATGAGCGAGCCTACGTCATACGGTATGTAAATGTGCTAGGGTGCCCTTTTTGGGGAAATAACGAAAGTTTACTGTTCAGTAGATATGTGACATTTGATAAGATCTTTATACGTTTGCACATAGATATAAATATGTGCCCAATGAGGTTAAACTGGATGTGGGAAAGAAAACCAGTAGGTTGGGACTTCTATTGATTCTTTAGAAATAAAATTCGATCAAGGCTCAGTAAATATTTCACAAAGAATTGGAAATAACTGTGATTTTAGTACCGGTGTGTAGAAAATAATAATAATTAAGGTAGTTGCGATTAAAGTAAGTACGTAGTAACGACAAGAAAAAACCAGTAGATAAGTTGGTACCTACCTACTTCAATACAAGACAACCTAGCTAGGTCCCTGCAAAGTGTGTTTATAGTTAGGCCAGTAACATTAATTGACGACTAATTCTCAATATTTAAGCAGTAGCTTACAAGTTTAATTGGTACCATAATAAGATTTATAACGATAGCAATTAAAAGTTTTACTTTATAAATTATGATCGGCGGAAAGCTCCCGCGCCGAGTAATATTTTGCGCGAGGCGCTGTTAGCGCTTGTCCCCGTCGCGCGGCGGTCGGGGTTGCAATTATGGCTTGTTTTTCATCGTAGCCCCCGAAGCACTCCGCTGCCTGAAAAAAGAAACCAATTTTGCACGCTCATTAATTATTTAAATCTCATTAAACAACCGCAAGTTTCCCTCTCTTGTTTTGTAATTTTGCGACGCTATTCTCCATCTACATTACCTAATTTAAGCCGTTGGACACCGAGGAAATTTCTTTATAATAAAACTCGCGAAACAGCTAAATTGGTGGTAAATCTTAGCACTGTCGAGTTTTTAACATTGTTGATTAGTCAGAAAAGGTTGCTGATGTTTTTACTGCCGGAGAAATGAAAATACAATTGAAAGCCGTGGAAACGCGTTTATTGGAATTTTATTTTGAGAACGTCCGATTTAGATTTAGCGATTTATCTTTTTTTTTTTTATTTATTTATCTTTTACTTACATACTTTTGGGTGGATACCAGTGAATTTGGAAAATGATAGTTTTACATAGTTATTGAGCCCTTTCGCACGATGTACCTACCTAGTTTATGTGCGTGTGAATTGAGGGACCACACTGAGATTCCCAAAATAAAAATCCTTAGATTTAGTAGTAGACTTAAAACAATTGTAGAACGAATCTGGGAATTTGTAAACAAAATATATTAAAAACTAAAGCCCCTAAACTGTGGTTGTGGTGGCTGATATAGCCAGATCTCGGAAAGTAGATATCTTAAAAATGAAGGTTTTGTAATTACAGACATTTAGTAAAGAATGTGTAAAGATTTTTACTAAATAACAGACCATAAAGCATAAAGATAAACCATTATATAACGACTAAACTGTGGTCCACGCAACAAAGATAAGAATTTAATGAATCAATACAACCGTTCTTTTACTACATAAGGTTTTAGTAAAAGTCTTAAAACGGTTTGTAAAAAAGAAATGGATTAAATGTACCGACGAAATTTAAAGATAGCGTTTATTAATACTGGTCCCTCACCTCCACTGACATATGTGCGTGTGGAACCGGCTTGACGAAAGGAATATCAGAAAGTCTAGTGTACCTATGTACTTAGCTTTTAGTAAAAAGTTTCTACGTACTAATAATAGAAAACTAAAATTGTGCATTGCATACCTCTTAGCTGAGATAACATTATTTGAGTAATTATATGAAAATGGACACAGTAGTGTCACCACACAATGAAACAAAATGCTGGTTTTGTAGTGTTTTGTTTTTTCAAGTCACTTTTAAGAGGTGTTTACGAATGATTTACTGATGCAGTTTTAATAATGGCTGTCTTCAAATTGCGTTGATATTTTTGCTCCATTCCTTTTTTACAAAACGTTTTAAGACTTTCACTAAAACTTTATGTAGAAAAAGAACGATTTTATTTATTTAATTCGGTAATATTCACTAAAACATTTATCTTTGCTGTGTGGACCACAGTTTAGTCGTTATATATTGGTTTATCTTTAATGCTTTATGGTCTTTGGTGGTCTTTGGTCTTTGCTCTATGGTCTTTGTTGTGAGAACTGAGGGACCGCACTTTAACGACTGTAGTTTTTAATATATTTGTTTACAAATCCCCAGATTTCTTCTACAATTGTTTTAACTCTACTACTAAATCCTAGGATTTTTATTTTACGAATTCCCAGTGTGCTCCCCAGTTCACACGCACATCCTAGTTTCAGGTAGGTACCACATGCGAAAAGGCTAGGTTACAGATTTGTACGCAGATTTGATGTTTAGCATTTTTAGTAGAATGCAAAAGATACTATACTAAGAGGAGGTATAACGAAATGACGAGCTGAAAGGAACTGTCATATAAATCCATTTACCAGCTTCAAAGCTATTTAGTAAAACAGGAAATTATACTGCGTTGTTGTTGCTTCGTAGCGAGTGTTTGTGTGTTGGCGTCGGCGGTGGCTTCCTATTAAATCATAAAGTCTGCCAGGACGTCTTGTCTTTGGAGAATATTTTTGAGAATTAGGAAATTAAACTGTGCGTTGGCACATGAAAGGTGCGGAAGCGCGGTGTCGGGCGGTCGGGCGGTTGTTCGCTCAATTCGCGCGGCTGCCGCTGACGCGCGACGATCGCTCCACAATGTGCCGCAAACTGAATTAATTATGTTTTCAAACGAATTTTCCGTAAACTGATTTTTATTTATGGAATTTTTACAATCCGTTTACCGACAGAAAATGAAAAATTGAGACTCCATTAGTATTAACAAAGAGAAAAGACGTAAAAAACTTCATGATTCTAATTAATTAGGACCAAAACCTTGAATCTAATCTGGTTTTGGCGCGAAAAATCTGTTTTCCACCAAGTGTAGAACAAGCTTACTTTACACCATACACTATGTGTGTGTGTGTGTGTGTGTGTGTGTGGCTAGTTGACGTAGCTCTGTAAGCTCAACAGGTTATCCGACATGTGCCTCTGAAGTCCTTTATCCACTTCAGCAAAAGCCAACACATGCGTGCTTGCATCATAACATGCGCTTTTACGAGTTAGTAATAGTCGTGCCAGCAAGTAGCATCTCGTTAGACGCTGGTCAGTGGACAGCTATGATCGTAAATGCATATAATCGTGTTTATTATAATCTCTTTCTTGTTGATCGAATGAGTGTCGAGGTGGGCGGCGGGTGGCCGGCGGGGGTCGGGGCGGGGGTGGAGATCACTCGCCCGTGCTTTAATTGCTTTTCACTTAGCAACCGCTCATGAACAGAGAAGGCTCGAGAAAATGAAGAAAAAATCATTACATCAACATCTTTTAGAGATTGGCCAGATTTAGGACGTTCAGAAAGACAGCGACCTTCTTATATAACGCTTTCCTCTTTCTTGTTTTTCCAGCGCGCCTCATTTCCGGAAGGGGGTCGGGTCGGCGGTGCGGGCGCGGGTGGCGAGGGGCCTAAGTAATTTCGCTTAAGAACTCTAAACGTAATTAGTGTAGGGCGTGCAAAGGGAAGGGCTTGAAACTTGGAGAGGGTTGCGTCCCGCGCCCGCGCCGCCGCCTCCGCGCGCCGACTGAATATTTGATCGCGCTCGTCTCGCGATAATATTTGCCGGAGGAGCTTTTCCGTAAACATGGCCACATTTCCCCACCTAGGTACTTATACTTTCCTTCATTCCGCTTTCAAAGCTGTCGCGCGCTTTTAATTGGAGCCGGTGTTATTTATAAGTAGACTTGTGATAGAATTAAAATCGTTCGCAACGTCGCTCTCGAATACCTATACAGAGAAAATGTTTTAATATTAAGTTTTTTGACGAGTTATTTTTTCTTTCAAGGAAATCCTCTTTATAGCACTTCAAACAAATTACAGCCTGTTCGTGAGCTCATATAACTGATAGGTATTCAGTGAGTTTATATTACATGTTTTAATTTATTTATTGCGCCATTGATTCCTGGTAAAACGCTTAAGCATACAAATATGAACAGCGTCACGAACGTTTCCATGTTGCGTAGGCTACATTGAATGGAATGGTAATACCCGAAAATATCTCGTAACTGTACAATGGACACTTTGATACCGTTCTTCCACGTTTTATATTATGAAACAAAGCGAACTTTACAATCTTGCTTTTACGAGAGTACCAAAATGAGAATTGTAACTTTGTCGCATTTAAAGTTAAACTTGCTGGTAGAATGAACGAGTTTCATTGTAACTTGTAACATTCTAAGTAGTGGTTAAACGATATTAAATTTTAATTTACAAGACCGTAGACCGAAGTAGGGCTCCGGGGAACGACGCGGGTCGAACACCCCCGAAATGTTGTATAAAAAAGCTCTGCATTTCAGTGTACTTACCTACAGCTACGTAAACGTATAATTCCATAAAATCAATTACTAATTGATCCACCTACAACTTTGTCAAGATCGCTCGAGATAAAACGTTGCTACACCAACTAATTAATTAAAAATTATGTAAGTGGCTATAACAATTTCCTTTTTCTAGAAATCTTCCTAGCAGCCACCTGACTCTTGAAATATTTTTCTAGGTACGGCTTTGTACACACTTTATTGGATGGGTACCAAGAATCCAAGATATAATTACAGTACTAAGAATTGAGAATTCATTTGATAGCTTAAGGCAAAAGCAATAATTTACAAATTCAAAGGGCCTATGAAACAAGAGAGGGAATTAGAATTTGTAATTAGTACAAAGCGAGCGGCCGTGCCGACGCGGCTACTCCTACAACATTTGATTATCAATTATGGTAATTTGAATTAGAGCAGGGTAAGATTTCTCCTAATTTGTTAGTTAAATTATTATCACGACTGTTAGGACATGAAATTTTCCTCCAATTTGAATATCATTAATTTGTTAAATATGCACAGATATAAATAGACGCAGGTTATTCGGTGTCATCAGTGCTCATGCTTAGCTGACTGCAATTAAGACTTACTAAACTTACCTAATAAAACTTGTCTACTGCAACAATTTTATAGAAATCAGTTGCAAAACAAACCCATACAAAGACTCCATCAATACTCTGAATATTAATGATTTGATCATCAAGTTGAATGTGTCGTGCGACTATAATAAAAACGCCGGCGTGGGTGCCAGCCGGCATCGGCTGGGTGACTACAAAGTATCTGTGGGCACACACAGTTTTAGCAGCGCTCCCGCGCTCCGGTGCAATTTAATTATCAGCGCGGGGCCCGCTTTACCCTTTTGTATCTTAACCCCCGGATGAAAAAAATACTCACCCATAAAATAGAGGACGGGTACGAAAAAGGAGCGTATGCAAATTCAGGATAAAATATAGCCCGTAAATGCCACCGTTTCTAAAAGAATATTAGAGACGTTTTTCAGTGGGTGGCTGGGGTGCTACTTTATACTTTGTCTCCTCGCGCTAAGTACTGTACGGCCGTGTCGGCGTGTCCGCGCCACGGAATCCGGCTTCATTTGCGACTGTTGTTCACTTATAAATCAACGTGTACCCTCTGCTTGGCACTGTATGTATTTTTATAATCGTGTTAGATATCTGGATCAAATTGGCGAATGTTTCTCTAGATATGCGTATTGAAATTTGGTCTAATCTTAGTGTTTTGATCTTTGTAGGCAGAGCATAATGGTCTTGCTAGTAGGCATGGTTCGATATTAGTGAGAGAATGCTCAATTCGTCAAGCAGATTAATAATGTCAGATTTGAACAATGGACGGCAGGTTTATTAATGAAAATAAAAATATATTAGGTATTAATATGCTATTGAGTTTATGCTACGCACTTTGCTACGCTCGTAGCACCATGCCACGAATTTTTAGGTTCTAATTATAGTGATTTTACTGCAATTTAGAGGTGTCTTTTGTATTTGAGCGTCAGATTATGCCGTGCGCCCTGATCATAACAGCTGTTATTTTGAGGGAGTCTTGCTATATGCGCCATCCAGATGATATCGTCTTATATAAGCAAACGAATCGCAGCACTGAGTTTATCAACCTCGACAATCTACATCCGTATTGACACATCGATCATACGTAATCAAATTATTAAAAGGGTATATGTAACGAAGAGTGTTTTTAATTTCAAGAAACCTGATTGACAAAAGTGTGTTTGAGAATTGTACACCTGGGACGTTGGACACGGTGGATAGATAATACGAAAAAGTGGAGCGTAATAGTGAATGTATAGTGATACTTTAGTGGGGATTAATTAAGTGGGGTGGCACTTGGCAGCAATCACTATGTATACGGTGTGTTCGAAATTTTTTATTCGGGACGTAATGAGGGGTCACCTGAAGAGGAATGAGTTAATAGGCGTTTTAATTATTGAGGACGCGGCCGCCCCGCGGAGCGCCCGCCGACCGGTCGAAGAAAGAGACAACATCAAATATTTAGCGCGTAATGCCGGTCGCTCTCTCGCTTGTAATTAAAGCGTTCTTTCCTTTTTTCAGCGGCCTGATACAATATTCAGCATGAGAAAGAAGCGCTCCGGTGGCGGGGTGGCGCCTCCATTGTATTCGCTAAGGAAGATAAATTAAAAAATATAATTACAAGGCGGCCGCCATAATTCTCGGCAGGCGGGTTGTGGGTGGCGGGCGGCGCGGGAGGGGGATAGTGGAGGAGCGGGCGCTCCCGGAGGAGGCTTCTTAAATATTTGGGGATAGCGCGTACCTACGCATTACGTAAATTAATGACACGGATTCGAGGAAGGATGGCGCCCCCGCGCCCGCGCCCGCGCCCGCTCCCGTCACCGCTGTTTGTTTTGTTTTAATGTGCGTTGTTAACGACGTTATTAGACGCGAATTATAATACGAGAGCGTCCGAGGCGCGCCCGCTCGCGCTCGCCTCCCGCCCAGATTGATTGGACTAATGACTTTCTTTTATTCTTATAATTGCACAAATCCGACTTCACGGTGCTTCGTTGATTTCTCCAATTTCTAACTTTTGATGAAATATAATAGTCATTCATTTGCGGAAATAGGCTGTTATGAAAAGAATTTCAATGTTTTATCTCTCGTGATTTATTAAACTTAAGTCGATCAAGTTCCGTACTCATTATATTTAATAAGCTGGCCTAAATACAAAGATCTTACATAACTATGCTTAAGTATTCATATTTTATTTTGTTCTAAAATTTACTTGTAATAATGTTGTGGTTAACATCAAAACGTAATGTCACAATTGAGTAAGGTGGTAGTGTAAGTAAACAGGAAGCGTGTGTGTCGGTCATGTGTCGCGAGGTGAGGCGCGCATGCCCACACATAGACTCAACAAGTGTCCCCATGTGCACACTTCTCACGTCCTCCCCCCAGACCCCGCCGGCCGTCCGGCCGTCCGGTGCCGGCTGACAGCCTCCGACACCGGTGTCCGACCGCGTTACTTACCGCACTAATGCCTGACGTGGGGAAAATACCTCAATGACCCATTACGTCTATTTCCATCGATATAAGCTCCTTCTTTGATGTTCCTAAAAAAATAATTCCAGTAAGGTACCTACGAGTGAAAATAATAATTATTATGATTAATATTGTTACTACGCCGTGACAGTACCTACACAATCGTAAGTAAACATCGAATGATATCGAAATAACAACAATTACGAATGTGTCATAAGTGGGTACCTACACCGCGTCAAAATAAGGAAGTCATTTTGATAATCATACAAAACATCTACTTATTTGTGTGCTTCGACATAACCTCTTCTGTTATCCGTAATTGTCAACCACTTAGAACAAGTAACAAGTAGTCTCACACACATCACAGTCTCCATACTAAACATTGATCTTCAAATATAACACACAGGTACATGATTGTAATACCGATGGTCCTGAAGAAAAAATAACAAATCCTTAATTTACATTCGATTGCGTAGATTTTATTGAATAATTAAGAGGAGAACGTAAACCGACGGCAGCACACTGAGGAAGGAGATATTAATACTGTATCTATTATATTCCTTTCTGTTTTACCCCGACTCATCCCCGATACTATTTTCCATAAAGAAAGAAGATAACCGAGATTAGAATAACACGCCAGATACCGAACGATTGGAGATAATCATACATATAGTAAGTAAGTACGTATGTTTTGAGTCTGCATACCGATGAGCAAGAACTTTTCTACTACAGTTACATTTACAATTTGTCGTTTTTTGAACAATAAATTAAATAAAGGAGTTTGTTAGGATCGTAACAGAGGGGCAATTCTTGTAATTTTAAGAACGTTCACAGTCTGATCTCAGTCTCAATCTGTCAAAAATACCTCTAGTTTTTGTTTAGTTTAATTTTAGTTTATGTTTTCCTGGTATGTAATAATCACTATGTACCTCACTCTGAAAATGTTGCAATTCTGACCCCCCAAGATACAGGCAAATGCCTTGCTTGGACGTCACCGTCCAATCTTGTTGTACAATAATAAATTAAATTAAAAATAGTTTCTGCCTACCCCATGAGAAGTAGGCGTGACTTTATGTATGTATAAAATATGAAACTAAAGGAAATATTTCACAGATCCTCTAAAAACTTATTGACCATCATGTACCAATGAGCGGTTTTCTTTAAATTAATGAACTTGTAAATATGAGTTGGGCTTCTAATTGTTGTAATTCTAAGTGCACGCATTTTTAATAAATGAGCTTCTTCTTCTCACAAGTGCTCGGAGTAACTGAGCTAGGGCACCCCACTAAATGGGTTAGGTTATAGAATAAAAAGGATATAGAACTGTGACCAGCGGCCGGCGAGCGCTTCATCATAGTCAGTCGCTTTTACTTGGCAATTTAGTAATTTTAGGACCCCAAAATAGGTATTATTTAAGGTTCATAAAAGAGCCCCTAATCTAATTCATTAGATTAGGATGTTAAATAATATTATTAGGAAAACAAAAGTGTGGGAGGTTTTTCAGGGATCAATGAAAAAAGTTGCCATTAAATAAGTGAATGTGTAAACATTAAACACGTCATTGCGATCATTGTGGCGTCTTCGTAGTTCGGAGCACGAAGACGACGGTGATCCAGGTGGTCATAAGAATACCTGCAAGAGTGATAAGTTTCGGAAACTTAAAACTATCTGCAGGTTTAAACTTAGGATTGGCTAGTATTTGTGTTGTGGAGATCAGATAGTAGTAGACATGCCTGCTTTGTGTACAAAATAATATTATGCAGGATGTGGTAAGGCTGGAAGACGACCCAAATATATATTTGAAAACGGGTACGCGGATGTGTCCATGATGATAATTGTTGTAAATTACAGTTTGTGAACGCCTTTTTTCACATTCTTCATTGCCAAACATGTATGTAAATGTAGCTGTTCCCCCAGACAGCAATCATGTTAAGATATTTACAAAATATAACATTCAGAAGCGTGACAGAATAGGTACAGTATTACAGTACACGCATCTATAAGTATTCGCCGCCCGCCGTAGTTCGAAGGACCCTCAAAAGAAAACTTATTAATTTTCGTCATTATGAATTCCGCGAACGAAACTCGAACGTCTAATTTCAACCCTAACTTATCAAGACGCGAATAAAAAAGTTCACCCCCCGGCGCACCCCACGCTCACCCCCTTGTTTAAAACGCCGGCGAAAAAAGAAGCACATAAAAATGCATGAGGCCTTCCTCGTTATAAGGAAAGGGTAGCGTCCCCCCTCTTCCCCCCACGGGGAGGTAGCTGTAAAAATCGTCTCTAATTTAAATTTGGGAAGTTTCGCGTGGCGCGAGGCAACGTTGATGTCTTGATAAATGTAAGGGAATTCCACTAATTTCACGTCTTCAGCAGTGGCAACTTTTAATTGGGAGCACATAAATCTGCCGGCGCGAGTAATGGCACGCGCATTAATATCATCTAGCGACAAAAAGCCGCTCTGAACAGGTACATTTAGATAATCATCGCTCATTGTTTCCGGCATCTCGCGACTCGAGATAAGCGTCTGTTCGCCAGCGGTGGCTGACATGTACGATTAATGCGATTATCTTATCACACCTCTGAATGAACACCTTTAGTTAGAAGTTAATGCGTCGTTTACACTTTGTGCTTTCACGAAATTATTCTTCAGCAAACATTTTTGAGACTTGGCAAGTGCAAATCAACACTGACAGACTATATTAAACTCATCTTTCATCGTCAGTACCTCAGTAGGCAACTACCTTGACTCTTTCAACTCTAGTGTGAGTGTAACTCGTGCAACTCTATACAGCAATGACTGGACCAAACGCTCCACTCGAATCATCCAAATTGTTCAACTCATGTATACATCATTGACGAAACTCCACAACCCTGATCATGTGATTAACATACTCATTAGAGATTCTAAATTTAAGTAATTAATGTAAAAAAAGTTTTCGTACGGTTAGATAAAAATAAACTTTTTGGTTGACTTTGTTTTCGTAGGCGTGCTACGCTCTACGAAAGTGCTACGCGCTACGAAGGCGTCACATATTCACATGTTTAATGTGACATCTACTTATTTAGCTGTTATCATTTAAATTTCATTTTAAGTACAACAATTTTTATTTTAAAATTAGTATTATTTAAATTCAATTTTTTACCTAAACTTTTATATTGTTATTCGAATTTTTGTTTTAGATTTAATGAGAATTATTTAATTTGCTATTATTCAATTTTTATTTTTAATTTATAATTAAATGTTTTGAATTAATTAAGAAACCTAATTTTAAGTAATATAACTTTGTCACCCTTTGCTGCACAAAACCAGACCATGTGTAACCTAAATGGAAGCAGTCACTGGCTCCTGAAATACAGGTACTCTAACCTAGCTCTGGAGCCAGGGTCTCACTTTTTCTGTAACCTGTTTTTTGGCAATAAAGAAAATTTAATTTAATTAATTTAATTGTTTTTTATTGGTGTTGTTTACGAATAAAAGTTCTTTTCTTTCCAATAATTTATTTCAAACTCCACATTCAAGATAGAGAAATGTGTTCATTGTTTATTTGCTCTAAGAAATATGTCAGGGAACAAAAGAATATTTTTCTTAGATAAAACTTTTCCCTCGAAGTAATTAAAACAGAAGCCAAGTTTGTTTTGAGTGAACAATTATGGACGCGTGGTGAGTATCGCGTTTTCTTCTTCCTCATTAAATCGGGACAAAGCAAGCGCTGGCAAACTTCGACGGGTGTAATGTTATTCATTTGGGAAAGTCAAAGGTTGTATTTACAAAAAAAAATAAGTCGCCGGAGAGCGGACGGTGGCATTTTTTCCATTCGGCGCGTTCCATTAGCGTGCCTTTGTTTGGCGGGAGCGCGCAAATTAATTTAGCTCTCCCGCCATTTCCTCGCGCCGCCGCCCGCGCGCCGCCCGCACCCCCTGCCGCGCCCTTTTTTGTCTACGCCTTGCTCTACGTATCGTTTTCTTCTTTATGGCTCATTAGGCAGCATTGTCGCCATTGTTTTTTTCGCCAAACCCACGAGATCTAATTATTATGATCAGCAAATCTCGTACGTTAATGTTATTGGGTTAGCGTAGTGATACTAAAGCAAGACTTATATATGTGCTTCTAGTCAAATCGAAAGTTGATAAACAAAAGATTTTAATCCATAATAAAAATGAATTCAATTCGATTTTGGTAAAAATGTTTAAAACTTTCTTTATGAACAGTTATTTTTTAAAGAAATAAATTATAGGCCCAATCAATAAACTCGTGAACGTTTTATTGTTAATTTTATTAAAAATGTCCAAATAAAAGAACAGATTAACAAACCTTCGGAGTATCAAAAACGTATAAAAATAAATTGCTCAATAGAGCAGAATCGACAATTGTCATCGGTACTTATCCTCTTTGTAGTAAAACCGTTGAGCGAAAGGGTGCACTACAATATTAGTAGGTAGGGTAACATGAAGGGGAACTAGTAAGAATTATGTTACTTATTACATATACAATAAGTAACATATTATAATTCCTTCTAGTTTCCCATACTCGTAGATACCTACGAGACTTATGGTAAAAAAAAAAAATATTTTTACTGGGCAATAATTAGAAATTGAGAAATTCGTTGTTAATTTTTTCTTGATTTTAGATTACCTTAGTACTTCTGTGCTAATGCTTTCTTTAACCCTTTCAACTAATTTATGTAACTAAACTAGTCACAACTGGGGTTCATTGCAAACTGTCACGGAATCGAGTTGGCTCACTAGTTTATGAAGGGTGTCAAGTTGGCACACTATAGACCACATAATTTTAGTCAAAGATATCAAAATTCTGGACTAATCAGACTTTGTAATGTGCCTGAAGACATGGTAAAACCATAACTTTACTCGAAAATGTAATATATAAATGTTTTAATTACAAAAGAATGAACTCACCTACTTGTAGCTGTAGTAAAAGCTGCGCGGGCGCTGCACGTTGTGTGGGACGCGCGCTCAGGGCCACAAAAACCCGACAACTGAGTCGCGAGTCGCGGCCGTGACCCACAGTTTTTTGAAACGCGCGTGCCCTCGCCGGCGCTCGGCTAAACAACCCTTGCGTATTCATAAACCCACACGTCATACGTCGGGGTACGTCTCGACACAAGTATTACTGAACCATTTTATAGCATATTAAAATGAGTTGTATTTTAACAGATTTGGTAGATTTTAGTGTTTTTTGTAGCGTGTATTTAGCACTGAAAGGGTTAATCAATTATGCGATCTTTTCGTGAGATTGGAATCTATGGTCCAGAAAATGCGTAATTTGACGATATTAAAATTCTACCTATTATAAAAGTCTGAAAAGGCCCACAAAATAGTAGTCATACTCGTTCCAAGAGAAGCTCTTTGTTCTACGTTAATTAAATTCTCATTGCCTCTACAGCAGAAAATGTGCGTCATTAGAAAAAACGAATTTTATCTCGCTCTCTAAGTTGGCGGACTGAAAATTTATAATTAATTACTTAGCAGACACATTTTAAATTCTTAATTAAGCAATCCGTACTTTCTCCCGCCTATAAATTAGATCGAGCCGTTTCCATAGAGACTACTCATCCTTTAAAGCGGGCCGGGGGGTGGAGGGGGGGGGCTTTACAAAAAATATAACTTAGGGTGAGTAAAAAACCGTGGGGTGACTCAGCCGGCCGCTGCACCCCACGACGAGAAATCTACGATCAATATTAACTCTTTTTTTCAACGGGGAAACGCTGAATTTTTAAGTCGTTTTAAGTCACGACGAAATGTTGAGGAAATTATGCGCGTGTTGAATGTATACGCGACGTGCTATTGCTAATATTTTAAGTTCGCGATCGTCATAAATCACAGTGTCCATACGAGTCGTGCACCGTACGATTTAACTCGCGTGCATTTGTCAAGGTCGGACAACACATGTTTGTGACACCGATGAGATTCTATTGTTATTTTTTTACCAAATCATTGTTTGTTTATGTGAGATTCAATGAGCTACGACGCTACAGAGCTAAGAAAGTGAGTTTTACAATTATTTCTTCACTCATTTCATTTCGTTAGAAATCTTTAAGAAAACAGCTTTTAAGGGTTCCACTGATTTTAACCAACAAAGAGACTAAACAATAGAGAACTTAAACAATTATATCTAACATCATAGTAGATTCAGACAAGTCTTATGTGAAAATGACTAGAAATATCAAAGGACGTCTTAAAACAAAACATTACATTTCAAGCTTTAGAATTCCCTTATCACTGAATTTCATGCTTGATTATCGAGTTTACTTTTCCATTATAATACAAGGTGAATCCTAGCTTTTTATGAACAAAACTAAAAAAATACTAACATGCATACGTAATTAGTCAGAATGCATTAATAAAAAGCCGTATTCGGCCCGGTGTGTGCGCACACGCATAAAAAACGACCATTAGAAAAAAGCTATTTATGACAGAGGCCATTATCATCCAATAAATCAGCTGGCCGCTCTTCTGTTTTTCGATAATGATTCTATTATTATGGAAAAGCGTTATGTAACTGTAACATTTTTTTCCTAGGGGTAAGTAGTGTGGAGACGGAACTTGTTTGTCAATATAAACTATCGTTTTACAAGATGAACTATCGTTTGTTGTATAATAAAGAAGCAGTTTTTCAAACACGAGCAATAAAAAAGTTATTTCAAAATACATTTTGAATACTGAAAAACACACTATCTCTAGTAATCTGTACCCTTGTACATTGGGGTAAAATGCACCGATAAAAACTTAAGATTTTAAAACAGTTACACTACCTATTTGTAAATATTTAGAGCCACGCGATGTAAACTATTGTTTCATCTGTTTTTCACAATAAATTAAATCCTTCGTCATTTGCAAGTGCCTATTTATTTTTTTGTAAAAAGCTCAAACTTAATCTTTAAATTCTTAATGCTTTGCTGCGTTAGTGCTACGAAGAAAGCCTCCTCCACGCGCGTGAGCGGTCGTAAGTTTTTATGCGTGTCGGTCGGCTCGGCGCGGCGCCCACTGTACGGGTTACAAATTGTGGGGTGAAAGGGGTAGTTTTTTTCTAATCGACTTTCCTAACAGTAATAAACGATATTTATCTTTGTTAATTATGGTTCGCTCTGCGTTTGGTAGCTCTGTGCGTGTTTTCGCCTCAAATGTTTGTGTTATTATCGAATTACCTATGTTTGTCGTTAATGTTGAATTTGTTCGTATTATAGCCGCGGCCCGTGTCTTAATAATGTTCTTGAAGGAGAAAATGCACGGTTTTTTAAACGTTTTGTGATACAAATGATTTTGAAGCATCGTGTAACAATTTATTTTCCAGTTACATGAATCTATGAAACATTACTCATTTGTTTACTTTTCTTCCTAAAGTTGTTGCTTTTTATGTCACATTTCCTGTTCTTAACACATTTGCTGCACGTATTCTTGTAATTGTCACTGACACATTCATTGATTGTTTATCAAGATGTTCTTGGTATTATATCCTGCACTGCCCTAACTAACTCAAGTCAAATCAAGAGTTTATGAAAATTTCAAGCATATAGGATTATTGGTGTAGGCTCTTTCAATTCAAACATTGCACAGGCGAAAATGCTGGAAAAAAATAAAAAAAACGTACACTCAGACTACGGCTGAATTAAATCACTTACAATTAACATTAAATGTAGAAGAAGCAAATTTAAAATTAACTAAGAAATGTTTCAGTGCTGGCTGGGAGAATCCACGGATTGCAAAACAGGGTAAAATTGTGCAAGGGACTTTAAATAATTTTATTTCCGACTTCATAACTAACTTGTGCTTACTAAAATGTGTCTAAGTATTGATTCATGTAATAAGTTACGCCGTTCACGATTTTTAACCCTCATTATAGCTACCCTGTCATAAATTAGGGCTGAAGAGAAAGAAAAAAATTAATCGACCCAAAAAAAATGTAATTTAAAAAGAGCTAAATGTGCACTTCGAAATTTTATAATGAGAAACGAGGGCACTGATCCCACGGGGCGCATGCGTAATATCAACCCTTTTTTACCCTTTCGCTTCCCTGAGCTTTTTTTGTAAGCGTTTTTGTAAAGGGTTGCATGGGGTAGGTACCTGCCACGCGACTCAGCGGTAGGGTTGAATTTTTTCATAATGGACCGACATGCTGTTTTTAGTGATGCAGTTTTTTCTGTATGGAGCTCGCGTGGAGAACAATAAAAAGTGCATTGACCTTTAACAACAGATCAGCTGACGCAGAATGGTGCACTTGTGAACACATGTGCTATTGATTTTTACTGTCGTTCAAGGTCGCACTATTTTTTTCATGCAGTAACAGTGCGATGTCGTAGGAAATTAGATTGATTTTTGTAAATTGCTTCAAGCATTGCTTCACTCCACTTGAACGGTTGGTTTAATTATTTAATAAAAAGGTCGCGTTAATATATTTTGATATTTTTGCAATAACTCTAGTAAGAAGAAAGTAGTCGCCCTCAGAATAATACCTATTATATTGTTAAAAAACGACTTGCTTTATTTATACGTAACTGCCTCCAATAGTTAGTTAATATTTTTCCACTCCAGCTGAAACATTACGATAAAAAAAACAGGTACTATTAAGGGATTACTTGATTATTTTTATATTTTTCAATAGTTTTAATAGGTAGTTGAATTAGTAAATTAAAACGTTATAGCAGTTCAAACATTTGGATCATTACAATTTTAAATCATAATGTGATGTGTCAAAGTGGAAAAATGTCAACTAACTTTTGGAGGCCACTGTTTATCGGTTTTCAAACTGAAGTTAAAGCAAAGTATATCTAAAAGATATTATATGTATACTAACTATATAATACGCACTTATGCGAGGTTGGCAATAACTGAATAGCTAATCAAAATCCAAATATTTTATTTCACATAAACCTACATGGGCACTTATGAAAAGTCAGAAACTAGATGCACGATTTCAATTGGTCGTTTCCTATGGAGAATGGTCGTTTCTTATGTTGGTATGCTTATGTACCTAACAGTGAATACTTTAAAAGCTCGTCGCAGTAAGGCTAGCAGCAAATATCTACTCCTTACATTTGTTACAGCTTAACTGGCTCGTCACGTCCTCAACAGATTCACCGCATCAGTTTCACAGACGAGACACTAAGCTGCTTCACACGTCATCGTGAAAGCAGTCAGATCTCAATGAAGTACTGGAATACAAAACAGGGCTACATACATGTGAATGCCCGTGTCTATTCGAGAGCGATCCAGGTTAGGTTCTATCTAGAATCTGCACTAGATACAAGCGATTCACAGGTATCTCTGCGACCTGCGAAGCGCTTGTACCTAGTGCATACCAAACTCGGAATTTTCAAACTTCGATGTTTTGAAAACATTTGGTATGTTTCTTTCAAGTCCTTCTTCGGGATTTTACCATTTTACAGGAACTCAAGAAGGGCTACGTGCCATAAAAATAAATAGGTACAATATGGGTATCCAGAAAATAGCTAAGCTAAACATAACACAATTTTTTGTACTTTTCAACTGTACCCTTTATGACAATACAGTCAACACTAAGCGGGCGGATGGTGTCATCTTTCGGCGCAGCAGCCGTGCATTTTTGTGCGAAATGTGTAAAAAGCGTTGCACCGGTACTTAGTAAGTTTAACCCACCAACACTGTAACCCACATTGATCAAGGTGTTAAGGGTTATCAAGTTGCAGCCCGTTACGCGTTCTGTTTATCACGCTTTTGTTAAAACTCTTTTTTGATATTTAAAAAAACGTTGCCCCTTTACGCTACCCGACGCTCGTTTTTTGCGAATATGAACTTGTGCCACATTGGGCCTGAGTGGAACGAAGTATAGCAGTGTATCACAGCCTTTGTATTATTGAGATCATTACCCATATGGCTAGATCGATTATCAGCTACCTAGCCTTTTTATTATGTAGGCTTGCTGAATGGCAGTATTCCTCCACAACCCAGTTGCTGGGTGATACGATTCCCATAGGTACGACTGCTTGTCTGACTTTCGGGCTTTTGACGACCTGTAAGGACTGTCAAAGATCCACGAATGCCAGGCGGGACCAACGGCCTAAAGTGCTTTCCAAGGCAAGGAGGTGTCTCAGTGTGTAAGTTGGTCACTCATCCACGGACCAACCGAGGCAAGCGTAGCTTAACCTGATCGATCGACCCGTGCAGGTGTTATTACTTAGCCGTGAGTCCCTCAATTAATTTTCTGCTGACTAGGTAAACCTAATTTCAGTTGACCCAGATGGGTTTGTGCTACTAAATAACCATGTAAGTTACAATAAGTTACAAGTGACACACAACTGTACTACGGAACTTATTCTCGCTTAGCTTCTGTCCGCGACTACGTCCACGTGAAATATATCCCCCCCCACCGCACCGCATCGCATCGTCCGCGCTATTACTTCGTTTGCGCTTCGTGCTGACTTTTTTCTTTTTGATCGGATCCTAAGAGTGCTAGCGTAATGTTAACTAGCCCACAGCCTTCAGCAAACAAACTCTTCAGCTTTATTATTAATTTATTAGTATAGATATGACATCACACTTGTTTAATAGGTACATACAATAACTGGACACGTGTAAATACCAATCGATGTTTTTATTAGTACAACCTTCACGTTTCCGTCAAGCGTATTTGACATATTATTTTCCTTTCTTCAGTTCTAAAGGGCGGTACTTAATCATGAAATTATACTTAACTTCTTCATTGAGTAGTAGTAGGAAATAGGCAAACTTTTGGCCAAATAAACTAGTATACTATGTTCAGCCGTGAACTGTTATACAGGAAAAAGAAATAACCAGTGCGTTAACTGTAACCATGAATTCAGTAAGTACATGATTCTGGACATACCTCCTGCGTCAAAATTCCTTGTCGGTTATTGAAAAAAATGAAAATTGCTCTACCTAAAAAGTGCAATACCTACGCGTAAATGTATAATAAATTTTGGCCGCGTCGTGCACGTTTCTATGAAACAACTGATTTTTTTTTTTGATAACCGTCGAAAGTTATCTACGCTAGTCTAGAATCGTGTGCTGAATTCAGGGTTCCAGTTTGCGCACTGGTTATTTTTTTTCCTGTATACATATATCGCTGATGATGATGAGCTATACATATTCGTGCGTATACTAACCAAATGAACTTAAGGGTCTGAAAATTAAAGATTTTCTTTATAACTACCTAACGTGTTAAGTTAGGCATGCATCAAACTGATTAACAATCCAAATACAAGTGAAATATATATACTAAATAAATATATATAATTTACATACTTTGATCTGTCAAAATGATGACATAGGTAGCAAAATTAATCTAAGGGTTGATTTTTCAATCAACAGATAATTTTTATTCGTGGAATAAAAATTGACGCATGACAGATTTTGTATGGAAGAACTGTCAAAAATTCTAAATTATTCCTCAGATAAAATTATCTGGCGTTGGACAATCGGCCCTTAGTAAAGTCCAGACTCAAAATTCATGAAGGCGGGTGGAGCAGGACCGTGACTGACGTTAAGTTATTATTACTTTATTTTTCGGCCTATTTTGTGTCCTACTGCTGGGCATATGCCTCCCCTTTTTTCTTCCAAACCGGGAGGTTTGGAAGAAAAAAGGGGAGGCATTTATCTTGAGCGATCTCTGGCCATGTTGGCCCTGCAAATCTCGTCAGATCGTCACACCACCTTCGCCGTGGTCTACCTCGACGGCGATATCCTCCTTCAGCCGTCGAGTGAGTGACGATCTTGTTAATAATAATTAGTATCATTACCATAAAACTATCTACACGTAAAACTACATTATTAAAGCAACATAGACCTGCGGTAACAAATTAATGATGGCATTAGAGCGTTAATAACAACTATCTAGAAAAACAACTATTCCTTGAAACCCAGATTACTTGTTAACCATAATTACACGTAATAAACAGCTGGTACAACCTCTGTTTACCTATCAGTTCCAGATGAGCAGAATATTTTTTACATATAATTAGTTATCTAAAGTGATTAAGTTTGTTCAAAAGGGTCTTTGTGAAGAAACAACCCATCTAGGAGCACACCGCATTCGCGATTCTAAATTTAGTGGCAGCTGTCGTACCGCCCCCGTTTTACCTACACCTTACTTTTTACCAAGAAAAAGAAAAAAAAAACTTGGAATCTTTTCTTCGTAAGTTGAGAGTGAGCCGGCCGAGATCTGATTTCGCAAAGATAGAGTTTCATCAGTAGACAAGGCGTTTTTAAGAGTTCTTTTTAATTATTTCTAGCTCTGCCCGAAAGCGGGTCACGGCTCGGGTGACACGTTTATTATTCAAATAAATCTTTTATTGAATTTAAGAACCACCCAAGAGAATACTGGCGCGTTGATACCATTTCCTAAATTAATTAGTTTTGATTAGATTCTTGTTGATTGTTGTTTTAATTAAATAATATGTATGTAACCTTAGATTTACTATTTCAGTTTCCACATTTTATTAGGTCGTATATGAAGTAAATAAGTAATTCGAATTCGAGATTACAGAAACTTTGACGATGATGATACTTTCTTAAGGTACTTACATATACTTGCTATCGCCTTGCCAAATGCATACCTAGACTTAATGTTCTAGGTATTTTACCGTCTAAACGAAGATATAAAAGAACTAAAGATATCAAAAGGAATTACAAATAGATTCTATTACTTTCCACTCTTTAGTTTGTTTATTTAAGAACCTTAGACCAGCACCCTTTCTGAATACATTTCAATACGACATACAAAAAACCTCATTGTAATGTTTGCCACTATGCATGTAACGTGCCGATAAACCTTTGTTTCTATTATGAAAACATGGAAGAAAGGGCATTACAAACAGATTAAATGCAAACAGACCCACCGGCTACCGTGCGGTAACACAAACAACTAATGCTAAGCGGACGAAAACAAACTCTTTTGTGTGGCTTCTTTCGGAACGCACCATGTCTACGATTTCAGTGACAATTAGGTTCTGAGGAGGAGAAAAATGCCGCTCTGATACCCGCCAGTGATACTCCACGGATTAAAGGATTACGTCTTCGTTGTAAACAAGTTCGCGTGTATTCTCTACTCCTTTCTTATTGTGGCAATCGGCCTGTGGTGCCGCAATGTTCATGGAATCTGTGTTTGGGAAAAAGTAGGTGTTTACTTTTCTTTGTAGTAGTGGTAATATATCGGTGAGGTTATTGCCGTGGAGGTGTGTGTTAGCTACAGTAGATCTTATGCTCAATAAACAAAGTATGTTTTTAGGTAGCTGTACATTAGGATGGATAAGCCTGCGTAGGTACTCATACATGCATAATCACCCTATATTGTTCTCACTTTTGGAACACAGGGCTCCTCTCTATGAGAGGGATTGAGCCGTAATCCACCACGCGGGCCCACTGCGTGTTGGTAGATACATACATGCATAGCAGATTTTTTGCTTGTCCAACTACCATTGTGATCTTCTGCAATCACCGACTTTTGTAAACGAAATAATGTCAGCAGGGTTTAATAAAAATGACTTGCGAAACTCATAACCAACCCCGCGAGACGCCGCCGTCTCTCTATGAATGAACATCACGTGAATCGCGACAAGTTCCATACATACGGGTTATTAATGACATTGTACAGATACGTCCTTTTGTTGTCAATTAAATACATCAAAAATGTTAAAGGAAGCTATAATTGCGTTGAATAGAAATTTCCAAAAAGGGGACATTTAGCGTAAAAATCAATAATCAAACGTCGTAGCGACAATGGCCGGCGGTTACCCGGACTGACTATGAAAATAAATGTTGCTGCGTGACGAGGCGCGGGTGGAAGTTTTTTTAAGGTTACTCCAGACTCGAGTGGCGGGTCGAAACCGTGTTATCATCCACACTTGAACTGCCAATGAAATAAATAATCGGATTGTGGTATGTATGGAAAGTTAATTAAGAAAAGGCCTTTAAAAAACAAGAAAATGCTTTTGCGGTGGGTCGCATTGAAGGAGGTACCCAGAATAATTTACTTAATTACCAGTAGATTTAATGACAATATACAAGCTAACACCAAAATACACTGGCCTGCAAAACTAAGTACCTACTACACTTTTAAAATTTAAATGTTTTGTAAACTATAGATTTAAAAAAAAAACGTTTTATAGAAAAATTTTTCAGCTTTCTTTGAAACTAATAAACATTAGTAACATTTTTAACTTAAAAAAAAGATAAAACAATAAAAATAGCCATTTTTAGCTTAGTGTCAAAAAACTCACTTAACATATTATAAGTATGTTTTACATGTTATTTAATTTTTAATAACTGGTATTGCCCCCTCGGGCTCTGACTACAGCTTCGAGCTGGTTTGGCATACTGAACACGAGGTTTCGGAGCCGATGTTGGGGAATATTCTCCCATTCTTCAATCAGGGCCTGTTTTAGTGTCCTGAGGGTGGTAGGTGGTGGTCTGCGGCTTCTGACTAGCCTCCTTAGCTCATCTCAGGCGTGGTCAATCGGGTTGAGATCAGGATTTCTTGATGGCCAAGCCATCACGCTGATACCAACCTCCTGAATATACTCTTGCACAACCTGAGCCGTGTGTGGCCGGGCATTATCATGCATCAGCATCGATCCATCACCCATATTTGCTAAATACGGCCCTGCATACTCGTTGAGAAGGGCATATCTTTCCCCAGTCAGAGTGCCATTTTCTATGGCCACTAACTCTGTGCGACCTTCTGAAGATATGCCACCATACGTGTACACTGCCTCCACCGTACTGGACTCTTTCTGAGAAGCAATCTTGAAGGTATTGCTCACCAGGCCGCTTGTGGACACTTCGCCATCCATCAGAAGTGTAAAGTGGAATCGAGACTCATCTGTGAACAAAATTCTTGACCACTCTTCTTCATCCCACTGTATGTTTCCACGGGCGTATCGCAGTCTCGCTACTCGATGCTCTCTCTCGAGTTTGGGGCCACTCGCTGGTCTTCGGGGTTTCAGATTTGCTTCAGCAAGTCTTCTTCTCACCGTACTGTCACTAATGCAGTCCCTTCGGGTCTGAAGAAGCTGTTGCTGGACTTCAACTGCATTAAGGTGGCGATTTCTCAACACAGTGAGGACAATATAACGGTCTTCTCGGGCACTAGTACACCTGGGTCTGCCATTACAAAGTTTCCTCAATGGTTTCTAGTCTCTTCGTACCTTCGCTTCACCTTCTGAACTGTTCGTAACGTCACACCCACCACTCTTGCAGTACGACGCATACTGATGCCTAGTTCCAGAAAAGTCATGATCCTAGCACATTCTTCAGGTGAAAGAGGCATGATAAATAAATTTTGTGTGCTGTTGTCTAACTTACTTTTTGTAACAAGACTCATCAATCAGAAAAAGTTTAAAAACAGAAACAAAAAAATGAATGGTGAAGTTGTATTTCGAAAAGGATTATTTTTGTTTTTAAAGCGCTTTTCAGCCATTTCTTAAAAGAAGGTTCTCGACTATGAAGTTTTTATATACAAAATTAAACTCTTTTTCGAGTCCTTTTTATTTCGAAAGTATATCTTATGTACTTAAAAAGTTACTCCAATTCTAAAAGTGTGATACTTAGTTTTGCAGGCCAGTGTATATATATTACTAGTGGACCCGGCAGACGTCGTCTTGCCGGACCGGGTCCAATTGTATTTTCAAACCATCCAAGTACCCATTGAAATATACACACAAGATTTCATCCAAATCGGTCCAGCCGTTTAGGAGGAGTTAGGTGACAAACACACGTACAGAAGAATTATATATATTAAGATGTACAACTATATAATAAAAAATACAAGGAAAAAGGAGGAGCTCATTGGGCACCAAAAAAATTTTGGCAGGACTGTCAATGGGATATATGCCCAAAAAGATGGCATTTCCAGTAGACTAATTTATTAGGTACAGATCGCGAACGCACTTAGCATAATAACTTAGTGGCTTACCTAATTTTAAGTTACTACCTGTGCATACGTACAATATGTGGTCTTCAGCATCTTTTTAACTTCCATGTAGGTCTAAACTCATTGTTACTAGACTTCAAATAAAACTCGATTGAGCGTAAAATTCATACACTCATGTCTCAAGAATCAATACAACACCTACAAGACTCCATACATTCAAGTACCCTCAAAAAAGGGTAAACAGAGCGCAAGAATTTATTGTCATCTATGCAAAAAACTGCTCCAATGTATCGCACACGTGCAGAGATTCATCTCACAATGCGTGTCCAATGCATTCACATATATTTGCTTAGCTCCACACGATTTCTTCTATTCACACTCAAATAGTCCTTTTGCTCCTTTGTGACATTCATAAGGAATATTGTCAATAAAAATTGTAGCATTACACTCAATACTTTCACTAGTAGATATCAAAATAAAAAAGTATAGTACTTTCAAGACTCTTTTATTTTGATATCTATATAATATGTATAAATATATTTTTATAGTAATGTATTACTTTGTCTATATTATTTATCTGTCTATACATACTAATAAATAAAATTGAAGTGTCTGTTTGTAATGTCAAAATAACAGTTTTTTACTAAATGCTTAATTATGAAAGTATTTACGTACAGTATTTATTATGAAAAATAAACATTTATGTCTGTCTCTGTTTGTTTCGGCAAATTTCCGAAACGGCTGTACCGATTTTGACGGGACTTTGATTGGCAGATAGCAGATGTTATAAGGAGTAACATAGGGTTTTAGTCCCGGTAGCACATTCGTCCGTGGGATAATTTCCGACATCCACGCGGGCGAAACCGCGGGCAAGAAGCATTACTCATTGCTCATATTATAAAAAAGTGAATTTTGCCAGTTTGTTTGTAAGGGGTAATCTTAGTAAATACTGATCTAATTCCGAAAATTCTTTCACTAATAGGAAGCTACTGTATTGCCGAGTATCATAAGATATCTCTTATGTTAAAAGAAGAAACTTCACGCGGTCGAAGTCGCGGGCAGAGGCTAGTTAGAAATAAAACATGTCCAACCGTGTTATATGATCGGAATAAGAGAGACAGTCGCCATGAACATCTTCTTGCTGATTGTAAGAAACAAATGTACCTTACATTTCTTACAATGTGTTTTATTTACTCGAAGTAATACTAATACTAATATTATAAATGTGAAAGTTTCTTTGTTACTCAGTCACGCAAAAACGGCTGACCGGATTTCGATGAGCAACTTAGATAGTTTATAACCTGGATTAACACATAGGATACTTTTAATCCCGGTAGTAGGTTCCCGTGGGATATTTTCTGACATCCACAGGCAAAGCCGCAAGCAATAGCTAGTTGATTGATAAATCTTAATTCATCTCCAACCACAGAATAGTGAATGTGAATAAAAATAGTAATTATTTGCTGAAATTATGAAAATATTAATCTAAAAAGTTTACTGACCCTTTACGCTATTGTTACCGATCCATGAAACTTTTTGCGTTAGTTTTACTAACGGGTAATAATGTGTCGGTGTGTTTCGATGCAACAGCGTTAAATTTTGGCGTCGGAATGTGAACAAAAACCATTTTGTTGGTTTCGACATTATTAGTCCATCCTTCCTGATGTCTTCCGGTATTTATGCCATTTGGCTGAATGTTCCAAAAGGTATTACGGAAAAAACATCAAAGTTTCTTAAAAGAGTCATTAAGACAAGAATCAGATACATAATTAGGTAGATAATTAATTTAACTATCGTGCTATTAATTAAAAAGTATAGCAATCGTTTTATTAACTTTTCAACGCAAAGAACAATGAGTAATTTTATATGGGCGCCGTACCCAAAAAATAATTTCACTATAGCATTATGAACTATGTCTATCTTTTATACCCTCACGGAGTAGTTTAATTAATTATAAGAAAGTATGTCTGAACTCACTGCAAACGTCTTTTCTGTATGAAATATTTGTAACCTCACAACTGTTATCTATTTCTGCGCGAGCGCCCTAATGTGCATTCTAGAAACAAAGTGCAACACCTGTCTCCGCAGACGTAATCAATAGATGGCTTCGTTTCCGCCACCACAACCGCACACAAAAACAAATGAATGATAACTTACTACAAAAAAACAATAATAACAAAGCTGAAAGTGTCCCGAGCAGCAGATTATGAGCACGTTCAGTTATTAATTTATACGTGGCATCGCGGTAAAAAACTCCCACCCTTGGAAAAAACGTAGCTCGCGACGCAAAAGGGAAAGGGTGTCTCGCTCGGCTCGCGGCTCGCGTGCTGCATTCTGTTTTTTAACCATACTCTGCGGTTTGTTTTTTCGGGTGATGCGTTCCTGTTTTTTAACAACACAATACCGTTGTTAAGAATTGTTTTTTAAGTGTGTCATATTGACGAGAGGCGCGAGCTCAGGCGCGATCGCTAGTGTTTTTGTGAAGGATCTTATTTATAAATCTCATCGCTTCTGGTAAATGGGGTATACAAGTTTTCAGTGTTTAGTCACGGATTGGTAAAGGGGAAGACTTTTGTTTTTTATATACGACGGTACGTTGTATTTATATCTTAGAGGAAAGGAGGTGGGTAGAGCACGAGCGGCGAGGCATATGGTTCGTTAGACAAAGCCGATGTGTTTCACGAGAGGCAGGTGTTGCATATGGTACAGCGACGGTGACAGTTACATATACAAGTATATCAATATTTCCAACACGCGTACAAGTGAAAGAATACGGTAATGTTGTTAGATTACGTTGGTAGTTTGGTACAGTTTCTTGATTATGGGTTATGGCTAATATAAAAAATAAAATAAAACTTCCTTTCCGATAGATTTTTTTTTCCCGCGGTTTCACCCAAATAAGTTTCGATCCCGTGGGAATATCGGGATAAAAAGTATCCTATATGTATGTTAATCCTGGTTATAAACCATCTGTGTGCCAAATTTCATCCAAATCCGTTCAGTAGTTTAGGCGTGAAAGAGTAGTATCCATCCATCCATCCATACAAACTTTCGCGATTGTAATATTAGCAGGATAGGATAAAAACGTTGCCCCACACTAGGAATCACTCCTGTATCGTGGGTGCAATTAAAAACATTTAAACTCACATACACAAACAGCCAGACCCGGAACAACTACCTGTAGGCAATACAAATATTTGTTCCGTGCGGGAATCGAACCCGTGACATGTGGCGCAGCAGTCGATCACTCGGCCACTGCGCCAACCGTGTCGTTTATAATTTCTAAGTAAGTATGGTTTATATTTTTTTGGAAAAAAAAAAAAACTGTGTCATAAGTTTCTAGTCCGTTCACCTTTTACAGCCTGTTTTAAAAAGTCAGCCGGTATCTGTATATTTTGTTAGTTAGTAATTTAATTTAGTACCTAGTGTAAATACTAGTTAGTTGCGCTATATATTAGATATAGGAATGATGAGTAAACAAGTGTAAATATGCTAATAGCATGCAACACTTAAATCTCTGGCTAGATAATAGCACAACAACGTTGCTATAAAACAACATCAATAACGTTTGAAATTTGTAAGTGCGCTATAAAAAATGAGCTATGAAAATGCCATTAAATATTAAAAGTGGAGAAACAGAGAGCTTAACAAGAAATAAAACATCGTTATAAGAGGCTAGGAGACCGAGCCGACCGAGCCGGGCGAGTCGGCGAGTCGGCGAGTCGCCCCCGGCCGGGCTAGCTATCGGCGCGCCTCAGTTAATGCCTACTTATACCTTATTATATAGCGGAGTTTGCGTTGAGGAACAAAATTAATTGGTTAAAACTCCTCTCAGTATCCAGGGCGGGCCGCCCCCCTCCTCCCTCTTAATTCCGTCGTCCCCCCCGCAGGCCCGCCACCTCGCCCCGCGCCCCGCCAGCTCCTTTGAACGCAACCTACCTAGAGAAAAAACAGAAAAGTATAAAGTTCACTCCCCAAGAGTTGCAGCTTAATTAATTATATTTTTTTTCGTCCTGTTTGGTTTTTTTTTTTATTTTTATGTTTTCGAGATATCGATATAGTAATTGACTAAATAAGTAATGATCAATTAAACATTCACCAGACTTAAACAAAAAATATATATGATAGGAATAAGGTTTGACAACGTTATAGTGAATAACGCTGACTGGCTGCAGTATTACTTATGCATACTGACTCTACGTTAACCGGTGTGGTTGATGAGCATACCTAGTGCAAGCTTTTATCTTGTTTTTAATATTCAAGTAATTTGCTATCAGTTGATGTCTGAAAACTTAATCTAAACTTTTGTGTCCGTTTGATTGTTTGTTTGCGTATCGCCTTTGTCGTCGAATGCTAACAACGCAGCTATATTTTTTACTCCTAAAAATAAATAATTAAATAGAGCATCTAACTCCTGCAATCTAATAAGAACCTGCAATTTGAGGGATGTTTATTTTAAAGTTAGTCGGTTGATGAGACTTTCCACTTTTTAGCTCTGCCTCTGTTAAAAGTAGCGCTTTATTTTACCCTGATTGACAATTTCATATAGGTACTTCGCAGTACCCAAGATGCTGTTGAGTTAGAGAAAATATTTTTAATCTAGCAAATATATGACTTTTGTAAGTATTGAGATGTGCTTTCCACATAAAAGCGTAAAAAGCCATGCATTGCTTCACGTGTTTGGCGATCCCTTCTATTTAATCATAATAGAAATAAATATTTCATTTCAAATTATTAAACTTTAAACTGTGTACTTATTAAAACTACAACAAAATTGAAACATCCGGTAAGTAACTTTACAAAACCCAAAATCGTGATTTATTTCTCAAATTCTAAAATGTAAATTTCCGAGTTACAACGCTAGGAGTGTGCGCCCGTAACGAAGGGCGAAAGCAAAGGGTAGGTCGGGCTCGCGCGGGGAGCGCGGGGTTCGTTGCCACTTCTCCAAATAAATTATAATTCGCCCGCTCGTCCTCTACCCGCGCGTTTCGCGACTACTGTTTCAAACATGCCTATTACTTAGCTATTAATCTTGATTTACTTTATAGATAACTTTCGACTGTACGTTCTCTCTTTGAGCAGATACAACTGAGATGTTTGATAAAACGCCTTTTTATTGTTGTTTAAGAGTGAGCCTGTTATAACTTTGCTACATATACTGCACTGATAAGGCAAACTTATTGCACAGTGTAACGTTATCTTTTTCGTGGTGTCCAAATTAACCGATTTCACTCTTGTTTTATTAGGTAGTAAAATGCAAATGAGTGTCCTTTTGTAAAACGTAAACCTAATTTAACTTCCTGATTGGAGAAGCAATTAAAATACATGTCACCTACTCCGACTCCGCCTGTGTGATTTCCACCTCTAATAAAACAGTCGGTGTAATACATACATCTCCCATATCCACATCCACGTAATAGTTATAAAGGATATTTCGCAAGAAACACACCAACTAATCGTGGAGTGTGACGGTGTGCGGTGCGGGGGGTGCGGGCAGGTCGCGGGGCGCGGGTGAACGATTAATTTAATAAATACCAACCGGATTCCGGTGCGTTTGTCTCCCAGCTATGCGGTGGCGTGAGGCGGTTCTTGAATTACGACTCTATCTTGCCCTACATATTGTATTTATAGCTGATAGCATAAACACTATTAATCACTTAGGAATGGCCAAGTTTTCGGTGGAAACGAGTTTTTACTACAACTTTACTTTACCTATGTTGTGGTCGGCTTCCAGTGTAACCGTATGCAGCTGTAGACCAGAGAGGCAATTCTCGTAATTTTAAAAACGTTCACAGTCTGATCTCAGTCTCAATCTGACAAAAATACCTCTAATTTCCCTACAAGTTTATGACATTGATTATCGCTGAGATGAGATTGCAACTAGATTTTGAACGTTTTTAATTACGGGAATTAGCCTTCAGTACTTTACATGGAGTGACTGCCTATCTAACCTTCACAACCCAGTAACTGGGTACGATACCCCTTGGTAATACATCATCATAATCATCATTCCGCTAAAATCCACCCACGCCCCACAGCTGAACATAGGCCTTCCCAAAGCATTACCACCCATACACGTAAAAAGCTCAACGCTAAAGTCTTTTTCAAGGAGAAAGTGACTCTCGTAGCAACCGTAGCTCGTAGCCCGTAGCGCGTAGCGCGTAGGCAGCTTAAAGGTTAATTTACTTGTCACTAATTGCTATTCCAGCCGATGAATCTATTAAGAGTTCTAATATTGAGGGCCTTAAAATAACAATTTGTAACTTTATATAACACATCATAAATAACATTACTGGATATTGATGCCCTTTCTAATTATGCATGAATTTAAATCAATTGATTTAATTAACAATGAAATCTGATTCATTCAAATTGCAAACAATGCTTGAGTCTCCGTCTTATTTATTTTTTATAGTGACAACAAACAGTAGGATACTAAAAATATACAAAGTGTCTTAAAATATGTTTAAAATACTTTGTATATTTTTAGTATTAGACTAAGGGCTGATTTCTTCTTAACAAATATACTACCCGCTACGTTTTCCACAGATTACTACTTACACTAAGACAAACTGATTAGGCAACGTTAATTGTTGTTGTTGTTGAGTGTGTGTTGTTGTTGTCTTATTAAGTTATTACCATTACCCACGTGGCAAAAAAATCAATGCAAATTAATTACTTCTGTTATTAGTTACTTGCTACTGTCGCGACTTCGTTCGCGTGGAAGTCGTAAGATATACAATATACTAAAATAACAGCCATATTTTTATAAAACTGCGTCGGCCCCCGACCACTGCGTCGCATCGCATAGCCCGGCCTCACTAATATTTCGTTTTCGCTTAGCGTTATTTATGACTTATTTTTGCTCGGCCCCTAAGGTTCCTAGCGTAGTTGCCTATACCCTTCCTCAGGAATTGCGTAATCCAATGCGAAATGATTTTTGCAAATCCGATTTTTGGTTTGATATTTCCAGAAATTAGCGCGTTCAAACAAACTCATAAGCTTTATTATTAGTATAGATTAGCTTACAAACGCACTTAGAAACGTAAATTTGTGTAAATCTATGGTCATTGGTTGACTATGTCCCCTGTGAGAAGGCAGAGGTGTTAATTCAAGCGCTCAATCAAAATATTCTCTTCAACAATCCGTGTAAAACCAAGACATTGAATAAAATTTCGTACACTTCACATAAAAAAAAACCCATTCAATTTTTACTATTTTGCAAACGCAGTCGTATTTTTGCATTCATTATTTTACACCCTCACCCTTGTTTGTTTGAGAGCTATTTTGTAATGTTACACTCTTAAAATTCTGCTATGAATTTAAATATAACGCTATAGAATGGCTTCCTAGAATGACGACCAGTCAGGTAGACCATTCGAGTGTTGGTCTGAAGATAGTATAAGGGCTTCGTATAGCAATAGATCGCATTGTCTTAGGTTGATGAAACTGGTCCAAAGCAAAGCACATGTATCTATACGCAGAAAATAAAGTTGGTATTAGGTTACATTATTTTAGGATCAAGACAAGTTTCACTGCATCTTAATTGAGTAACACACTATGAATCACAATCTAAATCATTTTGAAGGATATTGCTAATCCATTGATTTATATGTTCGAAAAATTTCTTTGCTCAACAACGTAAATAACGCAATAAATGTTGTTGAATTGTCAACATGTTGAATTGTCAACATGTTGAATTGTCAACATGTTGAATTGTCAACATGTTGAATTGTCAACATGTTGAATTGTCAACATGTTGAATTGTCAACATGAAAGCCATTGCTACTGATACTGTTCAAATTCCTGTAAGTCCACTATCTTTTCATACGTCTCCATTTATTGAAATTAAGAATAGATACTTATTACTTCCTTTGTTCTTTTATTTCCATCAAACTCGTAAAATACAAAGTTTCTTCATTTGCGGCTAATCTTTTTGATTTTAATTGTTATTAATTTTCAGGTATCCTCGAATCGTATCAGTTATCATCAAAATACTTACAAATACTCACTTGAAATGAACACGGGCCGCATACAAGGTGGTTCGACCCTGAGCATGGAAGAGGGACGCGGTGCGTCTGTGTGCGTGTCTTGTGCGTGTGGTGTGCGTGTGTCGCACCGAATGTGAGTGTATTAGTGCGACAACTCATTACTTACGCCCGATCTTAGATAAATTACACACTTTTCTTACTTAGTAGATACTACGAGTCTATCGCACACTAACAACGAATTAGTTTTATTGAACACTTACCCTGTATATTATTGGTAGATAGATGGCCACTGAAAAGTTTCGAAGACTTTTTCCCTTTTCGATATCTTTTGGAATCTAGAGGTGGACTGTCTAGCAAGATGAAAATTATGAAGATTGATAGGTAAATCTGTATGATGAATTAATGTAGAATTACGATTTCCAACTGGTTGGATTTTCAAATATTTTAAAGAAATAAAGTGTTTCAGGGTATGAAATAAGAAAAACAGAAATAAATAACAAACATCTCTTTATTTTAATAATTATGTACCGGACATTGATAAAGAAATACATATATAATCGTCGTACCATAAGTATGTCACATTTATATCATAAAATATTTTGTACAAGTACAGTATAATTCCGAATTAAGTTATATTATGAATGTTTAAAGAATACCTGTATCTCGATTTAACATGAGGTAGATCGGTTATGGCTTCTAACAGAAATATTTTACTAGACATCAATCTTAACTAGTGTTTTGCTACGGATTGGTCTGTGTTGTGAGATGGCACTGAATAATACATCGCTAACTAATCATTATAAACAATACTAAGCAAATCAACACTTCAAAATCTTTAATTAAATAGGAACTCAAATTAATTGCAACCACAGCGGTGCTGCGTGTATGAATGTGTCTCTTATTGTTTAGAAGAACGAGAGAGATGTTTGTGAATGTTTGATAGTAAGTGAAGAAGAAACACAATGATACACGTCAGCGCGATGGCTAGTGTTCACAGGTACCGCACCAGCGGTAACCAACATAACGAATAAAAATCAGTCTCAAACTAATGATCACGCGCCAATAACTATACCATCCTGTCACTTGTACGTTATCTCCGAGGAGACAAACAATAGAAAATATTTCCAAGAACTTTGGCTCTTTACCCTGACGCAGTAACCGTAGTCAAATGAGGTAGATAATGGCGGACCCGCCTAACTTTACACTAACTACCAATATTACAACATTGCAACATGAAATTACGACTTCTAATCGAAAGTTATCATTAAATTTGTACACATTTATATTTGTACCAATAATTTCTTTGGAAAAAAATATATCGTTACTCCTACACTGATTCCTTATACCTAGACCCTATACTTCGAACATGACTAAAGAAAATAAAATAATAATAATCAACAAACAGTACAGCCTAATTATATTATATACATATAATAATTATAAATCATGTGCGCTAAAACGTTCAGAACAACTACTATGACATTAAATTATATTAAAAACCTGGAAAATAAAACATTACATCTAGTAGGAAACTAATACCCGTAGAACAATTGCAAGAACGCTCACTACACCGCTCTCGTGTCAAACGAGAACACAATTATAACATAAGGGCCATGTGCACAACGAGATGATCATAATTTAACACTAAGAATAATTTATGTACAACACTTTAAATATTTTTGACTGTTGCCTTACAACTACAAGTAAATATTTACCTTAACGACATTGAGTCATTGCGCACATGGCCCTACTTAGAACATCGTTTCTATTAACACATATTTTCACTGGTCTCAATATCAATAAAAAACAGCCCGTCGAGAGTTGCTTCGGCATCGAATTTAAATAATTTGAAATATAGTTCTCGAGACACCAACTTCTCTACAACGTACTTTACAACACTACATAAATATGTACACGTAATATTAACAATACCGTATGCGGATTAGATATCGTAAAGATATCGGAACGTCTACAAACTAATAATAAATAATCTTGTAAGAGACAGCAGTATGTACAGAAGCACGGTGCGCGCGGTCGGCCGGACCGGCCGGGCCGCCGCCGCTCGCGAGCCGGAGACAGCCTCGGTCACATTCAATCTTAATTACAAAAGCTCCAATGATTCTTTACAATTATCCCGTATCATGTATTCCAAACCAGTATAGTTATTATTTGGTATTCTGCCAAAAAAGAAACGTCTAAAACGTGTAAACTTTTCAAAGCGCTATTGAATGAAAACTTAAGAAATGTACAAAAGAGTGATTACGAACCGGTTATCGCGACCCGCTACGGATCGGGGCGCTCACAATAGCGACAGCTTTGTCAGTCGCAACTCGATATCGAGTTCAATACGTAATAATTACCGCTTGTGAAGTAGCCTTTGTCGCCGAAATAATGAGGCAATGTCGCGACCTTCTCCGACTAGACCATATTCCAGTTTCCGTTCGTTAAGCGCGAGGGAGGACACCGATTGAAAATCAATAAACGCCAAGCATAGCGAAACATTTTTTTTTGTTTTTATCACGAAACAATAGACGATACCAATAAATCAAAAAATATCTTTTGTGCAATATGTTCTTTAGGTGTTTAGCAACGTTGCAAAACAAAAGAACAAAACGACGTCGTTTTTGCCTCACCTCGCCTTGCGATTATGCAAATAGTACAACAATAAACTTCTAAACTGTAACGTGGAAGAAAAAAGTACTTTTTATGGCGAACATTGCAAATGCAAAATCGTAAAAAAGAATAGAGGACTACCTAACGAGACTACGTCAGTAGTCTTACCGAGAATAGCAAAAAATTGCTCTATGAAAAAGTAACCGTTGCCGTATTTAGAAAAGCCGTAATTATTTTTACTTTTCTAGGAATTTGCATAGAATCATGGAGTTGGCGGCGAGCGTCTCCGGAACAAGCGAGTGGGAGAGCATCGGCGTCGGCGGCCGACGGCAGCGCGGGTCTACGCGGGAGGAACTCGTATACCGGCTCGGCGGCGCGCGAGGCGCTCGGGGCGCGCGCGTCCTACGCGGAGTGGACCCGCAGGTCTGTGGGGGAGTCCGGCGTGGCCGGCCTCCGAGGCAGAGACAGGTCCTCCGGCTCGGTCTGCTCGGGCCACTCATCCCAGCGCCAGTCGGCGGCAGCGGCCACGGGCGGGCTGGGCGTGTCGGGTGTGCAGCCGGTGCTGGCGCATCGGTGCAGTGCGGCCGCTTGCCGCCGCCTGAAACGTGCGCCGCAGCGACAGGCGAAAGGTGCGTCACCCTCGTGTACTAAAGCGTGGGCTTTTAGTTGGTTGGAGTCTGAGAAGCGCGCTGGACAGCGAGCACACGCGTAGGGTCGCTCGCCGGTGTGAACGCGGAGGTGTCGTCGCAGATTGGCCACCTGCACGAAGTGACGGGGGCAGTGCGGGCAGCTGTACGGCTTCTCACCCGTGTGAAGTCGCAAGTGTGTCTTGAGGTGATGGTCGCGCGTGAAGCGCTTGTGGCACTCACCGCACTCGAACGGTTTCTCACCAGTGTGAGTACGTTCGTGGTTTTGCAGGACGTGTTTGTAACCAAAAGAACGTGAGCAGACCTTGCAGGTGAAGAGTTTGTCTCGCGGCGGGTCAGCGGCGCCGGGTGAGGAGCCTGATGAGGGTGGGGAGGGGGGTGCAGTAGCTGTCTCGTCAAGCTTGGGCGTGCGACGTCGCTTGCGCGCGCGCTCATGGTCGTGCGGGGGCAGCAGTGGCGCTGGGGGCGACGGGGGCCAGGCCGCCAGCAGTGCGCCGGAGTACAGCTCGGCCGGCAGCCCCGCCACCAGCGCGGCGGCGCGCGTCGCCAGCAGCCGCTCCGCCAACATCGGCAGGGATTCTTGACGCATTGTCGACAGCGGTCTCACTGACACACCTGAACAAGGAAAAGTTTGGAGTGGATTACATGTTACTTCGAAACAATAATGTTTGCAAAATGTATTGTCAGAGGTGTATAATACTAGATTGCATTAAAATACGTCAGCTAAAGATTTTCTCTCACTCTACTACTTTCGTCAAGGTGGAGGACCTAAAAAATTAAGTTATAGTTTCTTTGCCATCACTTCCGTCACGAGTTAGTTTCGACCTAAACAAGCAACACAGTCAAACCTATCGATAGCATACTTATCAGCGCGAGAGGACAAAAAACAGAGCAAAAACTGAACCAGACGTTGTAAGGGAAACATTTGGTCGCAATCACGGCGCTGCAGGTCGCTTCCGCCCCGACCTGTTGCGCAAATTGTAGCTGCCACACTACCACTACTCGCTACCGTTCCAACCACGGTTTCAACTCAATCTAATTACTTTCTTCACCTTAATCATTGGTGTATATGTATACCTATCTCTCTAAATAAATATTTCCGGACTAACCGTCACTTTCAAAATGTCAGGAGTGAAAAGCAACCATTTGGTGTGACGAGTTTGTATAGTGTCGCGGCGAGGCACGGACGGGCGCGGGAGGGAGGGGGGCAGAAGCGACCAGACCACTTACCTATATAATGGAATTAATTATTCCTCGAGCGGCAAACTCCGCCCGCCCGCTCCGCCCAAATTATATTCAAATATTAATTTCGTTGAAGAAAAGCCTTTTTGAGAGCACTTAATTAAAATTAGACAAAATCATAATTGAAAGTTCTCCTCGAGGCGTGAAGAGGCGGCACGAGGAGGGAGCTCCTTACATTATCTACTTAGCCGTCGAATTAATTCCCGGCCGGGCTCTGGACTCAGCCATCGCGCTTAATTGAAAAAGGCAAAATATTTTGTCGTTCGCGAGTGCTGACATGAGGCACTTTACACTTTTTACTAAAACGAACAATTTATATCGTGAATGAAGAATTTCCGCACCTTTCTTAAGGAAACTTTTTTGAAATGTCATAGTCTAAATGCTTATTGAAACTACGTATTGGTACACAAAGTCTGTAGTATAAGATAATTTTAAAGTTCGTGATTAGGCGGGGGCGTCGCGCGCGGCACGTACCGGCTTATCCCATAACTTTTTAATAACATTCCTCGTTATGTTTGGAGGACGAACAGCGAACCGCACTCGTGATGTGATCAGAATTATAATACTAGGCTTAATGTAAAAGTTTAAACAAGTAAATACCGACATTTTGTTGTAAAACAATCTTGTATTCTGACGTCGTATGTAATTAGGTTTGAAAACAGATCAACAGACGAATTTACTTTTTGTAGCAGTGAATGTAAAATATTCAGCTGCATCTGGTTAGACTGGAAGCTGATCCCAACATAGTTGTCAAAAGGCTAAGCAGATGATGATGACTTCATGATAAAAGTAAATAGATAGAGTATTTTAGAGAAAACGTTGAGTGAACGTTTTTATTAGAAAAAAGAACATAATGAAACAACATTTGAATAGCCCTCAAATATGATACTCCTTTTACATTATGACGTAATCGTTTCGGTAAAGTCATTGAACAACCACTTACCACATAATCTTACAAAGGCTACTATATTATCGATTACTTATTGAGTACGTTTTTTGTGCAGAGCAGCGTCATAATGTATCATTTTTATTAGGCGGCCGGGCCCGCTGGGTGACAATGTTGGCGATAAATTTTTACAGCGCGCCGCACCCTTCCGCACGGAGCTTTTTATGTGCTAAAGAGTTGTAATTATCCCCTCTTTATACGCCATAAATATTTGTCAATAACCCATATTCAATACTTTTATGGAGTTGCCTGCGGCCGCCACTCCATAACTCATTATGTCGCAAGGGTTCGCCGATAACGGACGTGTCAATGACGTCCTTATTGCTAGCACTTGCTAAGAGCGGTAGATTCAGATGGGCTCTTATAGAAAAGCTTGCTACTTTATTTAAAGATGATATTCATGATAATTTGAATGCAGTAATAGTAATAAGGTAGTGTAATTCGTTCTGATTTACAAATTATACGTATTTTGCTGTTTTATGAAATGATTAGCATATTTTCTGAATACAGAGTTCATTCATAATAAAGTTTTTGTGTTTTGTTTTTGTTGCACGATAATTTCATACGTAAGTGATGCCAATTCTTTCAGTTATTATGATTTATCTATAAATATAGACTAGAACCAGAAACATAGGTCAGACCGAGTCTCTCTCGAGGGCCGAGAGAATTATCTCTATGACAAAATGAACGAAACCGCGCGAAATCAACGCGAGATTGGCGAGATTAGCTAAGGAATTACGCGGTTTCGAAGTAAGGAATCATTAAGTGGTCATAGTAAATTAGGACCCTGGTCAACTAAACATATCTTTGTTAAGTTTAAGGTACCCCGGAAACACCACAGCACTTACAGAGGCAGTTAATGCATCATTTTTGTTTATAACCAATTAAAATTTGAAACTTCCCAAACCGTATTTGTCCTGAATGACCTAATTACATTGTGTGCCATCTAATGGGATTAACCTGCCTCTACCGGCGGCTTTAGGCACGTACTCACTCGCACAGATTACAGACTTCGTACGGTTTCGGCGGTTTAGGGTTAAGCGGGATACCGCGCCGCCTAATGGGGCTTCTCTGACATAACAGTAGCCGTAACAAGTAACTTAACTGATGTAAGTACTTTATTAACCTTGGAAGTAAAAGAACCTTCATTATTGGTAGAAATGGCAGAGCCGTAGAATTTATAATACATCGTTTGAAGAGGTAAGGCCCTTTCTCTTTTAAAAAACTGTCAGTTTTTTTATTAACGTTTAAACGATGTGTTTTTTACTTTATCAAAATCAAAAGTCATTTATTCTAATTAGGCTCAGAGTCAGCACTTTTCGAACGTCAAAATTACAAAAGACAGTCCCCCAAAAACGCCCGCCCTTCACCACTTCCTAGTGCTATCTCTGGGAAGAAGAAGTGGCGCAACAAACTCCCCAGCAGCACAGCTGTCTGTTCAGTCGATCAATCTATCGATCTGAGTACTTTGATTGTAAAAGCAAACGAACCTACATTATTGGTGGTAATAGCAGTTTCTACAGTGCAGTGATAGAACTAAAATAGGCAATTCCTTTAATCAAACTTCTGTTTTTCTTATGATTAACGTTTAAATGATTTTTTTTTTCTTTACCGATCTAAGTACTTGGACTACTTTATTTTAAGAGAAAACAACCTTCATTATTAGCAGAAATGGCAGTATCTATATTGCAGCGATACATAGGCAATCTTTGATCTACATTTAAAGATTAATATATCAATTTAAAACTGCCCAAAATCTGTCGATTAAAACTCAGGTTTACAGAAGTTTTTCATCATATTTATTAAAAGCATAAAGATTTAAGTCTTGCATAAGTAATAGTTTTTTATTTAATAGATTGATGACATCAATATTTTATTCGTACAAAGATTGATAAGTAGATGCGATGAATTATAATTTTGCAATTATCATTAGTTATATAGCAAATAAAAAGGCCATTATACAATTAGCAACCATTATTCAAATGAATCATTTAGTTAAATAACCCAACAAATACAAAACAATAATGTAGTTAAACATTATGACAGTAAAGACAAAAAATTGCAAACTACCTTCCAAACTACCATAATATTTGCAGCGTGTGTAAGATGCTTTCAAAGAGTTTATTATTTTATTGACTTTGTCTTTGTTGTGCGTTTGGGCTCTATTATTATAATTTTGTTCAATAAGTACAAAGTTTGCAATTATACGAGTAAAGAATATTTAAAGATAAATATGTCATTATCTAATATTATTTTTATATTAATATCAATATTCAGTTGAAATGATGATGGTTAATTATGGAAAATGGCTCATCTGTTATAGTTATTTTACTTATCAATAAAGTAACTTAATGATAAGATTGTAACAAATATATCTATTTGAATTTTATAGCATTAATCATCAAGAAAAGTTTATTTGTTCTAAAATGAACAATCGTAAATTAAATAATTATATGCAACAAATGGTTCGTAAAATACGTTTTTGTTAAAAAAAAAGGTATGAATTAAATCGCCGCCTCCCGTCCGAGCCACTAGATGGCGTTAGCAGTTAGAACAAGACCCCCATCAAACGTGCACCCAACTACAACAAATCCTTCCATAAACCAAAAAAACCTTAACGGAATAATTAAGAAATTAATAAGTAGTACCTAGTTCAGTTCATGGTATAGCTAAATAATTACTTACGAATATTTAACCGGACGCGTCATTTCCATATTTTAACAATACCGGCAGTTGGGTACTTCATTACATACGTCCAGGTAGTTATTAGGAACGAAAGTTTCGCAATTACTCAAACCATTAATACGTACACAATTATCTCCAATGAAAACTCTTACTCAATCTATAAATTATGCCTACTACCACTACTTAGATAATTCTGGCATTCAAACAGATAGGTGAGGAATTATCTCCAACAGGACGTTCTTTAATGAAAATAAGATAATTATAAGTAATCTCTGACAATAATAAACAATTTACCTTAAATAAATATGATCCAGTACACTGTTCCTTGTTTATTTACCAGCATTATGTGACTGATAAGATAAGAAAATGTGATTGCACAAAAAATTATACTTTAATACTTTTGTTTTACGTTAATTTTTAGTAATATAATATATATCAACTTGTTCAAGAAAACGATATACAATCCAATTTGATCATTTTTACAAGTAAAAATTACTCACATGTCACAATATACTGGCAAGTGTCACATAAAAGAACAATTAATAAAATCTCGTAGCACATACTACGCGGCGTTTCGTAGCGGAGCCGTAGCGCGCGGCTACGCGTTCGCTACCGCGTACGGTTCACTGAATCTGCAAAGTTCGCTGAATGCAAATAAACATGTGTGCGGTGAGCGCGGGCGTGTGGGCGGCCAATCGCATCGCTCGCGCCACGCATGCCGCGCGCCGGCAGCGTTTGAAACTTTATACATACATGCACTTCCCTATTCAGCGGACTTAGGGAAGCAGCGAGGCGCACTAAACTAAAAACTTCACAAACCTCTCGAATTCTGCGTCGACTGCAGCGACAGGGCCATCTCACTCTAGGGTCACGGCAAAATGCATTTATTTGCACTAGTTTGTTTATAAAGTTTATCGTTGTTCAACAACTTGTTATCAAAGTCCTTGTAAATTGTCAAGAAACAACTAAGTGAGAATGTTTATTGGAGAGCGATTACATGTTATGTCGCCGCGGAGTCGCGATTGTGAATGATCCGGGCACGCGGTGCGGGCGCGCTCCGTGTGACCTACCACAACACTGGCGGTACAGCGCCGGAGAGCGCGAGCCGTGGCCGGCCGCCCCTCCGCGCGGTAAACACACCCCCACGCCCCTCCCTGCGGCCCCGCGTGCCCTGCACCCCCCCGGTGCACTCCACGTGCACGCAATGCATTCACTTTTTATGGCCGCTACTACATTATGTTCCTTCCTGACGCTGTTCTTTAGCCCTCGCGTCGAGCGCCACATAAGCACTTTTTATGTTTTAGGAGCGCTCCCGTGCGGCGGCCGGTACTTTCTTTGACTGCAACTAATTTGAGACCATACCTACTCAGCTTTATCTCGCAACTGTTTGTTCTTTAGTTTTAATTATAATAATTATGGCGATTAGAACTCTTTGAGTTATATTGGTATTGAATTAAAATTAAATATTGTACTTTGGTAATTGCATGCATAATGAAAATATTATATTGTCTTTTCCTTTAACTTTCTATGTTTTGTTTTTAATTCTATCTCATGTCTAAGTTTCCTCTACTAAAGTCTATGAGTTAATTCTTGAAAATTGTAAATTGAAGCTTTAGAGCTTGAATTTACAATTTTAAACGACAGAAGAAAAGAACACAAGATTAAAAAGAGAAGAGATTTATGATATTGAAATAGAATAGTTTTTGTAGGTACGCTTGTTATTCTGAATAAAAAAAAGTTTAAAAAAACTCAGATAGTTCTATATCGCCAATATGAAAGTGATGATCCATAATACAGAATGTCAATTTACTTTTCCGCTATACTAATTTACTCACTTTGCATTGGCGACTAACAACACGCGGCACATCTTTGAATGAGTGACATTTTTAAAAGCATACATTGTTTAGAAAACAATGAGTTAATTTTACACCTACTTTTTAAGCCCTACACATCTGTCTCACACTTCTGAATCAAGGCCGATTATTATGATTTCATGTGTGTCTCAATAATTCCCATTTTTTTACATTCATGTTTTTTTTTTAAATTCGATCATAAAAATAAAATTCCCAAGTAGAGCTATAGTAGTCCCGAACACTTTCACTTTTTGGCAATAATAAGGGCCGGTTTTTTTATTCGTAGTTAACTCAACCCATTGTTAAAAATAATAACTAATGGTTAAATAATTGCAAAATGTATTTTTTGATCAATTATTAATTTATCTAATGGTCACTAACGGCTATATTTTTTAACTAATAGTTAATTATTTAACCATTAGCAATGATATTATATCATTAGATAAACTAAAAATTGATCAAAAAACACATTTTGCAAAAATTTAACCATTAGTTACTATTTTTAACAGTTGGTTGAGTCATTTCGCGGTAATTTAAAACAATAGAGCTAATAAGATGAAATGCGGTTAGTTAACGATACTGATAACTACGGTAATTTAAAAATAAATAAAATAATGATAATGATAATTTAATAATTAAATACATACTTTTCAGGTTAAAAAGAGGAACCGATTCATAAACAGGTAAAATTAACATGTTTATGAATTGGTTTCTCTAAATTACTAGTAACTTAGTCTTAATTATACAGTTAACAATAAGTTACTAGAAAGTAGGCCGATGTTCAGGGTAGCAAGTTATATTTTAAGTATTTTTGATTTAAAAAAATGACCATTATGGCACATTAATTCATTTGCTTTGTTTCTTTTTTTGTGGAATGTTAATTGCACTATTTATTTATTTTGTCATTTTAACTCATAAGTAATTACTCTTTTCTTTCTGTGTATACTTTTTTAACCTGTTCATTGATATCTTCGCCAATTGTTGACTGATTTGGATGATTTTTTTTTTTATTGGAAAAATATTCTCTAGATTTGGTCCCCTTTAATTTTGGTGAGGATGTTATAAATACCTTCGGAGATAGATACAAAAACTTCTCAATAATGAACAGCGCACGTGGTGTAATTTTATTAATGTCAGTACATTCCGAAGGTATTCATAAGGTCCTCACCAAAATTAAACGGGACCAACTCTAGAGATATTTTTCCAATGCAAACAAAAAAACATTCAAATTAGAAAAACGGTTTTTCATCTTCAGTAAGATCCAAAAACGTTTTTACAAAAAAAAATCACTACAAAGTGAAAAATAACTTTCATTTTGGAAGTCGGTGTCAAGCAACGAAAATGCGGAACCAACGACACCATTTTTCACTTTTTAATCGTACGTACCCCACACAAATTCATATAACACTACTTGCTAAGTAAATATCAGTGACAGGAAGTTATTAAAACATCATCAATATAAAATAAGTGGAAAAAATCGTATTATTGAAGCCAACTCAAAAACTACCCAAGCAAAGTTAATAAACATTTATATGGGACCACCCCTGAGACATACCTTATCCCTTAATTAAAAAAAGAATTTTGCAAATCGGCTTATAAATAACAGAGTTCTGAGGCAACAAAAACAAAAAAAAAAATTAAGTCTTTTAAATATATGCTGGCTACCTATAGACGGTCAACCGGTTATGGACTTCAAAGATATCCCATAGAAGTCCTCATAAGTGGAACAAACATCACATATATTGACATTGTGAATACGTATCTAATAGTATGGAACAATTAAATAAAATAGCTGAACATGTAGGTAACTAAAGTGGTACACGAATTTGTGAAACCACAACGAAAATTTCGAAAAATTTACAAATTAAAAATATTGTCAGCTTTCTCCTACTTGCTATCAAATATGTGAAAATATTTTTTTTTACAAAAAATGCGACTAACTTTCAAAAATAAAACACTTCAAAGTGCAACACAACATTAGTTTTGGAAGTCGATGGCAACTGGCACGAAATAAAACAAAACCATAGAAAACACTACAAAGTGCAAAATAAAGATACAAGTCCGAGATGGGGTGCAGACCGCAGACTGCAAATGACACCACTGGTTTCTATGAATCTCTGTGAAATTGATTCCAAGCGCGGCAACACTGCGGCCTGCAGCCGCGGCGTGCAGCGACCACAGACTGCAGCGGCAGTGGTGTCGCAAACCGTAGAGAGTTTACCACGTACAAAAATGTCGACTCTTCTAACAAAAGACACATTAGTAAAATATCGGTAACGTTGTCCGACATTCTGTTTCGCACGAAGGTACTGGAGTGAATGAGGCATGGTTCTATGCATTGTGCAGCCGCGGCATGCCGCCGCGCTTGGAATAGAAGTAACCGCGACCGAAGGCAGCACTGCGGTCAACCGCAGCCGCTAGCCGCAGTGTCACCTGCTGTTGCAGTCGGTGGCAACTGGCAAGAAATAAAACGAACTCAAAGACACCGTCTTCCGAAACTGAGGTTATTTTGCACTTTGTAGTGTTTCTTTATGGAAGTCGGTTGTATTTTTTTGTAAAAAAGTGTTTTTGGTTTCAACAAGTTCTATAAATTACTAATTCTGTTTTAGAAAGAAATATCAGAACTATTTCTATATCCACTTCACTTCTATTTATCATCAAGCACTGTTTAGTTATTTTTATTCTGTGCTAACTTGAAATGGACAACTTCTTAAAAACATAAAACTACTTACTGGAAATATGTTTATTCCTCTGAATATAAATGATTAAAAATAGGAAATTTAGATGAAAGTTCTTCAATGCCTCATATTACCTGTACACATAGATGTTGATGAAATTGGTACTATTGTACAAAAACATCTCCCCTTTTGAAACTCGCCATAGTCAAATTCTGACGAAAGAACTGGAGGAGTCATAAAGATACAGAATAACTGAAGAGGAACTGATACACTATAATTACACAACGTAATGGTAACTTCGTATGCGCATCTAATTTGGTAATACATGTGTAGGCGTAACAAGTTACCGCTCCACAGAACTTTACCGGCGGCCTTGCAGCAGTCACGAGGCAATCATTAGCCAAAGACAACACGCATAAAAATCATAAGTGTCGACCATAGACGGCGGAGCGCGTAAATTTACCATTTTTATTGTACCCGCTATTTTTACCACTTTATTTTTACCATTTTAGTGAGCGCGCGCCTCCCTAGTGTTGCTTTTTGTCCCGACTCAGGGAAATAAACGAGTGGCTGACTGGCTGCACCTATTTTAGAGTTTTGTGTTTTTTAGACAACATTATGTGAAGTTATTTCGGGTTATAATCATTCGAAGAGACACAAATGGGTTTAATTGACGATCAAAGTCTTAGATATATGGTAACTGATGTAGAGTAATCCATTTTGATGGACTTACAGTCCGAACATAAAAGTAATCTCACAACTTTTTAATTGAGCTAGCTATAAAATTCTAAGACCTCTCGAGAAAGTCGTAGTTTGAGATACTAATAAAGGAATTGAAAATATTCTGTTCAGACAGAAATTAATGTATTCACTTACAACATGCATGTAGATCACCTGCTTTGTTAGGATTTCCTTATTCCTGTAGGGATAGGCGCTTGCATGAAGAATTTCCAATTCAATTCAATACTCATTCAAGAGGCGATAAGATGAGTTAGATCGGCGAATTTACTGGTCTAACAAAAGTCATTTCTTAACGACTAGTTCGAATATTACTGACTACCTAAATATATATTATTATATTACGCAATTATTTCATTAGTTTTCTTTATAAAATGTATTTTTTACCGGAACTAGTGTTATTATGGAGGAGCACACTTATCAGCATCAATAAATCAAACAAGACTAAAGACACCGTTCTTTAACAATACGACGCGCGGCGAAAAAGATTGTAAGTTTTTTAAGAGCAGTGCTCCCACCTGCTGCTGTCGCGTGCCCAATAACTTTACACAAAAAGCACCACTATAGCAAGGAGCTTTAAGCTCGATTGCGCTTGTAGGAAATATGTGCAACTAAGTTTTTTAGATAAAAAAACTATGCGTCTGTCCCTTTCCTTCGTAGTGCATGGTCCTTATCTGTCAGGATGTTTAAGTCTGTTATCTGGCACACGTCTTGCCACCTTGCCTCGTTTCGGGGGCAGGCGGCCGTGTTTTACCAGGGTAACTATAAATTGGGCAACAACACCATCTTTGTCCCCTCAACATTCGCAGTAAACTATAAAGTTTGCCAACGGGGCAGGTGGCACACTATCTGACATCACTACGACTTCGTTAATTAACGTAAATATACTCTAAATGCTGAATTATAGTTTAAGTTGGCTGATACTATCTCGCTAATGTTGATTTAGGAATTCTTGTTTACCGCACATGCCCTAATGACAGATGGGAGATTGGACATAAAGTTGATCTACCATTTTATGTTGGTGCTCTCAATTTTATGACTTTTCTACACACAGATATAAAATTGTCGTAATATGTATTTCGTTACCTATAACGTTATTCATAAAGAAGCCTCTGTCCAGAGTGAAAATGAGCGCTGAGATTCCTTTGTCTCGAGAGCAGGCGCGCCCCATCCTCCGGCGCGCTCTTCAAAGGACCCAACTCTTTGAAGACGAGAAACCACAATTAAGCCTTGCCGAAGTGAATTCAAGGACACATCACTTTGCTCGCAAATAAAAGGTATTCGTGTAACACTTTTACTTTTTCTTTTCTTTCGCACAGACGTGTATAGTTTGAAAGGCTTATTCAATGTTGTAAACAAAAGAACCCTTTCACAGTCGACGGTAGCGTTGTTCGTCAGACAACCCTTTCATTTTATTTGAGTCACTGTTATCACTGATATTGATGATAATAATCACAATGCATAGGGACGTCATTATGTAATTCAGCATTCTTCACTGGGTTATTCTTAGACGCTATCATGTCTTCCAGTATGTCTTACATAAGGATTGATCATCGATTTTCTTGGAACTTAAAAGACTCGCCATAAAATAATGGCTTGTGCTTAAAGCAATTAAAATCGAGAGTATCAATAATTTCTGTGTGTGTTTTAGATATTTGTTCCCTATTTAGATAGTGTGAAGAGTCTCTGTTGCTCAAATTGGTTTGTTTTATAGGATCTACTAGACACACTTTTTATTGTTCTCCTTTGTCTCTAATATTATTAAGTTAAATGTCATGCATACCCATTATTTGCAGTTACTGAAATGCCAATTTTAGATGATATATAAGTTTAATTGTAAGTGACTGTGCTGTTGGTCTGTTTATTATAAATAAATACAGGGTGGCAGGGACATCGACGTGCAAACTGTAACCATGGATTCAGCACATGAGTTTAGACCCCATAGCGTCAAAACGTTTCATCGGTTATAAAAAAAAAAATCTCCTGTTTCATAGAAAAGTGCAATACCTACGCGGTCAAAATGCATGGAAAAGCAATATTTTTTTTTAATAACCGTCGAAATTTTCGACGCTATGGGGTCTAAACTCATGTGCTGAATCCATGGTTACAGTTTGCGCGTCAATGTCCCTGGCACCCTGTATAATGAAGCGAATAGTCAACTATAGCGCATACCTTATTTTGGCAACTTGACGTCATAAAGCGAGCATTAAAAGCGAAAGTAAACAAAAAGGGTCCAGAACAAAGTGTTCCGACATGCGCAAGTAATTTGTCCTATTGCGTTGTTAAGTGAAACAATACATATTTTATACCCGTTTTGCAAACTGGGGCACAACGACACTTTATGACGCCTCCAACGCATTGTTCCATATAGATAAAGCCTTGCGAAACTTTTTGTAGCAGTAGTTAACAATTATTGACAATAGATAAAAATCACAGGTTGCAATAAAAAAGCGAGGCCACATTAACGTCTTCTGTTTCTCGCAAAAAGTTAGCCGGTAGTTATTTCTTATTGTTTTCAAGAAATCATAATTCTAGGTAAAAGTTGCCAAAAATAATTGCCCAACATAGCTAAACTTGATAATTGTTTGCGTACAATTATGATCCCTTCCGTATGAACGACAGATGTGCGCTCGCCACGGAATTACAAAAATTGTGAATATTTTTATTCACATTAAAGCGCGCTCGTCCGTTACGAATCAATCGCACACAATGAAGCGGATTTCTACCAGTTTTTTTTTTTGTATTTGTGTGCGATTTTGATGTAAATTTTTAGTAAACTTTGGACAAAATCTGGTTTTCCTTTATTACAATAGAAGGGCGGTTGATCAAGAACCGATATCGTTACAACAATCTTATGATTGATTACAAACTAGTTTGAGTAGATTGACACCTCAATGGAACGTGTCAAAGTTGAACGTGATCGTTGTGTTAATTACAACGTTTTTATATTTAACAATTTAATCGATTTAACTAACACGCCAATCAATATGTCGACTTTTGCAATTTTAGGGAATAGTTGGGTTGTCGATATTGCAAAGATCTTTTGTATTAATTACTTTTTTGTCAGTTATAAAACCAGTAGGAGCAGTGATACAATGTAATTAAAGTTATTTCATACTATCAAACCGAGTCACGCTCAATGGATAGTAATTAAATTCACCTATTGCCTTTAGGGCAGCATGGGTAATCTATTCTTTTGATTTTTTTCTAAGATCCAAAATCCGTTACATTTATTCGTTTCAACCCAAGCAAAGTAAGTTCTCATATAAAATTCTCGGCTTTTACGAGACCCTACATCGTGCAGGTGAGAGCGACAATCGAACAAGAATAAAGTATAAAATATCGCCTCCAAAGGATTCGCATTGAATATTTATCCCTAGCCGCGTAGCCCTGTCCGACTGCCCTTTGTTCTCGACGGCCGTTTAAACTTTTGATTCTGCAACTGGCAACAGTCAACTGGACCCTCGGAATTGATCAGGAGAGCCGACAAGGTGCACTAACCACTTAAATATAGACCCTATGTTCATCTACATTTGGTTAAAAAAGGAATGATTGTGTAGGGGTGGATAGGCCGTTCATGGCGCGGCAGGTGGCTATTCCATACTTGCGTCACGGGCTCTCCCCTTCCGGGTGTGATGAATAATTCCCTTTTCTCCGGGAGAATTGTCGTTGCGAACTATCCCGGCGACTCGATACGCGCCGTCGGCCGCTCCGCATAAATGTGAATTATATCCTACACTATCCCACTTACAGAAGTCCTCTTTTTATTTCAACGCTAAAGCTGGATTTATGTTTTTCCCCAACTGAACATTACGACCGGTTACGTGTTATTTGGCTACCAGACAAAACATATTCTTGTTATATAATAGTACATGTTTATTTATAGAATAATCTTTATCTATTTAACTATTTGTTTCGTTATTATTGATTGTGAGATTGTTTATCTATAACATATCTTTGTTGCCTTGGCAATGTGTTTACAAAACACATACAGGTTTCTCTAGTAAAAGGGTGAGAACTCTGACAGATGAATTTCATGGAGATAACCGTACGTCCGTACATCTAAGCAAAATACCAACTTCCACCAACCAACCCAACCTTGTTCTTCTAAGTTGTTAGCTAGCTAGAAATAAATGTGTCACCTTAAAAAAGCTTTCAAATAAAAAGAGAACATAAAGCTACTTCTGGGTATATTAATCAATAAAATGTCATCCCTATGTACGTAAATTAAAAATGTGATTTATGGCTATCTTGATTGAACGCCATTATATACAGATAAATAATTTCCTCTGAAACCCATATAGTAAGGTAAATATGATATGTACAACTTTAGATAGATGGGCCGTCTCCCCCGTGGGTATCCGCAGTGATCGGAAGACGGTGTACATTATGTAAACCGTTCATTTGTAAATGTTGGCATTTTCCCGTTCACAAAGGATTAATGCTATCGCGCGGGCATTGTGGACGCGGTCCGGCGGCGGGCGGCGGACGGTCACTCTCGATCACTCCTTCTTTCAGCCCATTCATAACGTCTTTCAAATGTCTGGGCCCCTTTGTGCGCCCGCCGTACTCCTTCCAGTCGAAACTGTCACCTTTTGTATCACACGACTCTTCGTCCGCTGTCAAACGCCTTGCACAAATTCAAAAATAACATCGACATACATTTTTTGTAATGTGCCTGTACAAACGTTAGATAAGTTCGCGTTGATCTTTGTCTGATGCAAACAACGGACGTGTCCTGTCGCTTATCTGTGAGTATTGATCATGAATGGCTATGGAATAACCACAAACCTAAAAGTGAACCGAAAAAATGTTGCATATCTGATCCGATAAGCAAAGATTCATAACTCCGTGTATCCTTTGCTTAGAAAAACATTTCGAATATCTCAATAATCATAAAACTCAGAAACTTCTAAACCATATTTGCTTTTGATTATAATGGTTCAACATTCACAGCATATCTCCAAACGGACTTGACAACTTAAAGTGATAAATATGTTTTATCCTCTAACGAAAAGATCAACAATTTAAAACCTATTAAAACATAAAAAAGAATATTGGAACACAAAACCAACATATTCAAAACATGACAGGTCACATTAGTACAATGCGAAGAGTTCACGAGTGAAACTTGAAGCAAATCATCTTCCGCGGTGTGAGGACGCCACACCATACAATAGGTGCTTAGCTTGTGATCAATTCGCAATTTTTTAAAAATATAATAGGTCTGCACTCGTGCCGTCGCGCACGACACGACATGACGCGTGCTATTGTGATGCAGCCAAATGCATAATTTGTGAGCACATGCCGTTTTTTACAAAAATGCGGATAAAAAGTGACCTACCAACGACTATCTAACGGGAATCCGTTGGACGGTATCTATTGAATATTTTTTGACCCGTGGACATGGACAACAAATAAAACGTCCAGGTGCGAGTTCACATAAAAGATATTATTATATACACTACCCATTGTTAATAAGATTAGAATTTTACATTTTGATGTGATGTTTTTTGCTGAAATGTACGAGGTTGGGGTCAATCTTTCCAGTAATCCTTAGAGTTGTTTGTCTACGAGAATATTTACAAAGTCCCAACTTTAAACACGATAATCATAGCCAGTCAACATGTTTCAAATTCATTGATACATTAAAACTAGAAAAAGTAACATATAACTTTCAATAAATACAGGATATATGACAGCCACTCTCTCACACGAACCTAGGGTTCGATCGGGTGCTATAAGCAATTTGCTTCCCGTAGCGCTAAGGTCGCGCACACAGTTGAGACCAAACCTCATTATAAAATGTAAATGCATTTGGGTGCATATCTAGAGATCAAAATACTCTGAACATCCAGACATAAAACAGCTTCTTCATTTCATTCAATTGTACATTTAAATTTTTCCTAATAGTTCTACAACCTATACTATATGTACTAAAAAGAAAAGTAGTGTATCGTGTTTAGTGTATTCTTGCTAAAGCTTGCAATATCTCTCACTACATTTCAAATATATTTTTGATAACTCACTTTATAAGTGGTGAGACTCAAATCAATGTTTATCAAGGACCATTGATTTTCAGCCACTCTACCCCTTGCGAGAAGAAGAAGAAAAAAATCTCTTACCTATGTCTCCTGAAAAAGCTTTCACCGAGAAAAACGTACCAATGTCTGACGAAAAAGGTTTTAGCAAGAAAAACTTTACAGTACATAAGTAACAAGGAAAACACTCCTCAAGGTTAGGGTTGTTCGTACTTATATGATCTCGGACTGTTACCTAACTTAACAGAAATCAAACATAAAATTTGGCGTTAACATTCGAAGCTCTGTTGCGAGGTAAAGTTGCGGACCCAGCAAATCCTTCCCGGTACGATACCCGCTCTTCGATACTATGACGCGCTATGAAAGTACACTGTGTGACCAGAAGTGGAAAACTAAATAAAGAGAAAAGTATTATTATACTACACTACATATATGAATGATTATTTTCTTCACTAGTTTCAGTAGAGTTGACATTAAATATTTTTCATGATCAACAAATAAAACGCTGAATTCTTTTGTGCAGCATCTAACTATTATTATTAAAATAACGCTACGCATATGTACTTATTATTAGATAAACTTGTTTTTGGCAGTTCTTTCATACAGAATCTGTCAGATGACAATTCTATTCTACGAATAAGAATTGTCTGTCGTTTGAAAAATCAGCCCTAAAGCTACAAATTATCATTTGTAATTCTGTTTTCAGGTTCCAGTTTCCGTTTTACCTTATTTAATGTGACAGTTTTTAGTTTTACAAAACCATGACAACACGAGAAAGCATAAAGTATGTTTTCGAACAAAAATTAAACCACAAAATAAAAATAAAACTCCTAAAAAATCAAAAAGACTGGCAACACAGTCCGCGTCCAGCAGAGTGCCGAGCTCCGCAGCCCTCGCTCCTGCCACTGACAACACCTTTGACGCGATCCACACAACAGCCCTTGCGTAACCTCTCGCAAACCCTCCGCTTGTCCAATTTCATACACAAATCAATACACGCAACTAACTGTTAAAGACGTTTCTATTTACTATTTGGTATTCGTACTTTGCCCATTTCTAGAATTTTCATTCTTGGGATTAATTCAATCAGTATGTTTTTATTTATCAAACTGATTTGTCTGCCCTAAAAATCGTGACAAAGTGATATTTTGCTAGTATTTTAAAATAAAGCTCTGCTTCACGCCCGCCCTACATGAGAACATTTCTGTAAGTTTTGTGTCACCTAAAATTGCGAACATCCCAGATGAAGGGATGCACTCGTAAGCAAGTACCCATAACGTGATTGACGTCCGATATCTTGCGAAAAAAAACCTAAAAGGTGGGTAAAAAATATTGATCGGATTACTCAAAGTGAAGGCCAGCTGCGGGACAGTTTGCGGACGCCGCACTTTTTTCAGCGATTCGCAACAATCCATCAATACTGCACCATTCAACAACTTCCGATCTCAAAAGTTCAATTTCATTTCGATTCGGACGTATCTAATTGTGAATTCATTAATCTTTAGCTTCACATCTCCTGCCACTTGTGTCTGGTCAGTTGTTGACAGGAAATCGATTTAGGTTTTTTTACAAACAAATGAATAGAGAGCTACGAGTTCCCAGAACAATTAGCTTGCCCACATATTGTCTGTGCCCCATTTGATGGGATATGGGATAGTATCTTTTGCATGGCGAACATGACTTGCTAAACGGTAATCTATAAGTTACAAGGATTGCAGCAAGTAGGATACAAAATATTAGTAAACACGTTTCTTTTATTACGTTACGGGCACCAAAGGAGATCAGTAACCAGGGTCGTCGGATATAGTTCAAGTTTAGTAAGAAACCGGTGGATGTTCTTGAATGAAATTTAATTTGATAAATGAACTGTTTGTTTTCTATAATTAAATTAAATTTTATGCGAAAATATCAATCGGTTTCTTACAAAACTTCAACTATATCCGAAGACCCCGGTTACTTATTTCGTTTGGTGACCGTACATTTCAAGAAACACTACTTATTTCAATTTTATAGATGTTTCTAATTAACATTACCAGTCGACAGCGACACGGATGAATTTTTGACGCCATATTTTAGTTTGCTAATAGTTTTAATTAAGCTATAATATTGTTTTTTTTTTATATTATTTAAATAGTTTGTTACTTAATTTAGTGCTCTATTTAAATTAAGTTACTTATTGGAAATGTTTCCCTTTTTATAAATATCCAGGTTATCCAGTGTCTCTTTATCGTATCTATTAATAAATAAATCTTCCCATTAACATAACCCTCTTTTAATAGTATGCTGAAACCATGAAGAGACGCTGACGACGATGAAAACTGGCACAAAATAATTAAATATGTTAGTAAACACTCGTCTTCACATTATATTGTTTGAATTTAGTAAGTATATTGCTTGACAAACATTTCGCAATGTTTTTTTATCAAGCTACCTAAATCACATAAGCCTGTTTCACGAGCCCATAAAAAGTGTTTCAGATAACTCCACTTTTTATATAAATATCGACAAAATTGACATCTCGAACCTTTGAGGTTTTTAATAACCGTTTCCTGTCCAATACGACAGAGAATAGAATGTTATAGAAAAAATTAGCGTCAAAAGAGCATTTAATACAGATTTACCATTGTGTGGGCGACGTCACTCAAAATTATATCAATGTCGAAGTTTGATCATAAAAGGACATCACACGGTAGGTAGGTAGCTATTAAATATATTGTTGAACATTAGGAACGCGTAAACACGTGCACGATGTTTTGGGAAAAATCGTTTTTATCACAATTATTTAGAATATTTAATGAAATACTTTCAAATCAAATCATTTATTGGTTTACAAACATGGGTATTAAGTACATAGGCGTTTTAATATAAGAGTTCTCCATGTTCTACCGTCACATGGGCATGCAAATCATAATTTATTATATAATTTACAAAAATTATAATATATTTTATTATAATTTTAAATAACAATTAGGAGGATAAAATAATACAAAATACAAATGAATGAATTTCAATTTCGTTTGAATTACAGTAATAATGTCACATTATTACGATAATGGCAAATGTCAACTAAGGTTACACAGTTATACAAAATAAGAGTTAAAATAAAAATGGTGAATGTCATCAAGGAATAAAATAAAATAAGATGTCAATAGCATGTCAATCATTGTCACATTTAATCCTGTGAATTAATGAACTGGTCCGTTTTATCTCTGTCTTATTTACCTTAACCTAAGCACCTAAGCAAGAGCTTTTACACTATTTCTGGATGCTCTACTTTTGCTCGATGATATTAAATTATTTATTAAGTAAATAGGATATCAGAATCACTTTTACACGTCATATTATAAAAAAATAAATGAGCTAGTTGAGGTCGGCCTTTCCTATCTGAGTACTCTGAGAAGAAAGGCCGAAACAAACTCAGAGGTCACAGGCTCTTTTAAAGTCTGGACATAAACTTGGTCAGATCATGTGATATTTATGCAAATGGCGCTAAGAGTTTCTTTAGTTAGATTGTCATTGATAGGTACTATATAAGCTGTTCTACTATTTTCTTTCGTTAATAACTATTATTTTATTCCTATCAAAGAGGTTTGTGTTGTACACCTTCTACACACAAGTATCAAAAATTGCACAATTATTCCTGGTTGCCAACTTTTTGCATCGGGTCAACATAAAGCTACAGAATATTATATTTCTCTCGAAAGAAAATATCCCATTTCCGCATCTTCCTACAACAATGAGTGCGCCAACAAACTATTCAAATACCACGCAGGCGTTCGTACACCCAAATATTTTTTGCCCACAGCGAATTAATGGATAACCAAAACCAATGCAAAATAAAAAATAGCCTTATTAAATGTTGGTTTCGCGTAATAACACGTTGGTGGTTTTTTCTTTGTTTCCAAGAGCCGCGCCAAGATATCCGGTTACGGCCGTTAAATATTTTGCCTCACGATGAAAGGGAAACTTGTAGTTTTTTCTATGAGATTTAGTTTTTGCTCACTAAACGCGGAAGTCGCGTACACTTATGCAAAAGCTGGATTTCGGAATCGTTTTCGCTTTTATTCCCCCGACGAACTCCAAATAACATACAATTACACACGTCCACATTCAGAGTAACGAACTTCTACAATAATTGCCATCTTATTGTTAAAACTTTATAATTGAATTGCTTTTTAAGTTTTCGCAGATTTTCGTAATTCAACGTATTAAGTCAAATATCTACATTTTGCTGAATTCAAAGAATTTTTGCAAAGGAACATTTATCAAGCCCACAAAGAGAGTGAAACCTCTCTCAAAAGAGGCCTGCTCCGGACAGATTTAATTTGTTGCGAAGGCCTTTATAATTGGAACATAAAGATTGCGAGTAATTAATTTTCGCAGCGAGTCAGAAGCAAAGAGGCCGCGCATTGAGCCTGAGCGGCGGCACCACCGCGCCTAATTAATATTAATGACCCCAGGAGGCGCCGCGTCCGCGCCCGCACCCGCGGCCACCTCGCGCTCAGCTTCCTTTATCTGAAACCTACGCATAGGACAATCGCGTCAATTTCTGTCTGATGCCTTTATATGCTTTCACAAGAATGTGAAAGCGTCGCGGTGTACGTAGGCGTAGCGGCGCACACGAGACATTGTTTGATTAGATATGTGCGAGGATGGATGGGCGGCGCGCGGCGTGCGGGCGGGGCGCGGTGACCGATGAGACTCCGCTAAAAGCCGGACGGAAGCCGCGGACACCCGACTCAGGTTACACCAACCGTGGGAGACGACGCAACCATGCCAGGGTTGATGGCGAGCTTGTTTGGTATTACATAATATTAAATGTTTGCAAACGCGTTTCATTCCGCAGGAACAAAATCATGGGGCACTTTTAATTCCGTCTTCATTTTTTGCATATTTAAAAATAAAATTATGTTATAGCTAGTCGGGTTGTAAATTAGTTAAAGAACGCAAGGCACTAGTACTGATTTATGCAAATCCCCTTAAAAAAAAAATAGTAGAGCACTTGTCCCGTGCCCGCATGAGGAGACCGCAAACGGCCGCATTTGAGGCTACTGCTAGAAATATTGCATCGTGGGTTTTTACAAATTCTCCCACAGCCCAGTCGTCCTGAGTCCAAGAGAAGAGGAAAAGTAACAATATATGTAAAAATAAAGAAGCGTAAATTGTGCGTAGTGCCAGCCCTGTTATTATTGCACAAGCAAAAGATGAGCGATATTCCGCGAGTTCTTCCTGCGGGTCCATATGCGAGCCATCTCATCCGCACTTAGCTATGTATAAACAAAAACCACCGTCACGTCACACACCGGTTTTTGTTCACACTCTCATTCCCTTCTGTCTACCGAAATTATCAAGCAGGGTTCCTACCCGATCCTGTCTATTAATTAATAAGAATAAGAAATAAGAATAATATTTATTTGCTCAAGAACACCCTCCGATGACCAATAAGAATAATATTTATTTTCTCAAGAACATGGTATAAAAAGATGGAAAAATACAAAATAACAGGGGCATTCTTCCATGTTTTTGCTTAACAGTTATAACCTGTGCACCTTAACGTATAACAAATAAATGACTATTTTTTTCCTAAGAAAAGATTTTAGCACAAGTTCAAAATTATTTATGGGTTCGTTTCTACTCTCTATTTCAGATCAAAGGTAAGAACGAGTGTATTTTAAGTGATCTTTTAATGGTCCAACAAGAGGTGCGGTCCGCGGATCGAAAATACTTAAATGTGGAAACTTACCGAGAATTGAGACCCTACAGTGATGGAAACCAACGAACATACTCTCCATCTACGTATTTTTACTTACCAATCGTAAATTATGAATTTTGATTGTTGTGAATTGGTCAGTAACTGGCGTAGCACGTCGTAGCACGGGTCTACGAAGGATTGCACAAACACTTTTAAGCTTTTTTAAGTAAAATATTGTTGCTGAACAAACTATTTAAACTTATTTATCTATTCTTTATCATATGTAGGTCAATAGTGCCGCCTTCAGATTCCAATTTTTTCAAAAATACTGCGTTTATCAATGGGAATGGTTAAAAGCAGTGAAAAGTAACATTTGGCGCGGCTTCACTTGTACAAAAACCGGAGCAAATGTAGGTAAGAAGGTTATAATCGAGCTTAAAGTGGGTTAAGCAAAAACCGGCATACGTTTTATTGTAAAAAATCCTTTGAGACGCATAATGTGCACGTGTGCGCGCGCTCGAGTGCAGGAGAGCGAAAGCTTTCGCGTGCGATGCGCGATGCACCACCAACACGTCACGACTTGAGTATTGACATTGCAGCTTACAATGTTAATTTATATTGAGTGTAAAGTTTGCTTTTTTTGCTATTTATTACCTATTTACTGACGGATCGATCGTTGCAGGTCCTAGGTTCGAACACAAACAAGCACATTACTTTGTGTAAATTATATATTCATTACCACTGCTGTCAAAACGGTGAAGGGAAACAACGTGAGGAAACCGGTATGTCCTAGAACCAAAAATTCTAAGCCATGTGGCATCTACCAATCCACACTGGGCCCGCGTGGTGGATTACGACCCACTCCCTCTTACCAAGAGGAGGGCTGCGTCCCAGCAGTAGGTACATTATAGGTCGCTGGTTACTGGCGGATAGACAAGGTATCAATAAGTTGGTGTGCATTTATCTGATGTGAGAAATACATAGCCACTGTTTTCATACGTTTCAAGCGAGATCCTGCCCAAATACTATGTATGTAATCTCAAACTGTCAATGCATAAATAAACATTTCGCATGCTTAATGGAATACTGACTTAACTCAAAAAAGACGATTTTTGGGAAATCGCAAAAGGAGATCTTGCTATGAGGACTTAACCTACTTGTTTATGCATAAAAATAAAACTGATTTATATTAATCATGAATGCTTGTATTTTGAACGTCTGTGATTAACTATTGATGAGATCTGAGTAAAAAAAAACGGAAATCACATCTGACCTATCTACTAATGAGTCAGTGTTCCATTAAGCATGCGATTTATGCATGCAGAGATAACTTTAGGAAGTGTTTAGATAATGAAACTCGCAAAGGCCCTAAGTAATTCCATGTATAACAAATTGAAACTTTTTCAAACGCACTTTGTGTATTGCAATTGCAAGTATGTATTTTGACTAACATGTTGCAAGTTCTCGTTTGCTTACGATTCTCTGCGGTCTCGCGGTGCAATGAAGCGATGGTTTGCTTGCGTTACCCAGGACCACTAGAGTGTGAAATCACCCGTTCACGTACTATTGTTAATGGCTTTATACACATGCCGACAAAGTCCTTTTAGGCATCACTGACTGCACTAACAAGAACTTGAACAGATACATGTTTAATAGAACACTCGACCATTATCCACTCGAAACCAACTAAAATACATTTAAAAAGAAATTTGGTTGAACATAATTTTAAGTACATAATTTATCAGGAAACTGTTGAAAGAGTTTGCGGCTATTTTATTGTAAAGCGGAAATGAAATAGGTAATAGTTTGGATATCTTCAAAGTAAGAGTGAACAGGTATGTTCTGGGTACACTCGTTTCATCATAGACCTCATCCATCGCTTTCCATCAAGCGTGATCGAAGTCAAGAGTAGACCCAGTCAGCAATAAAAAAATAAAAAACATCTTTATTGCAATCTTCAGTGAATTTGCAGTCTTCATATAGGTAGCAAGATAGTAGATACACAAATTGACCCGCAAATTGAGCAGAACAAAATATTCGGAAATCAATCGGTGGCAACAAACAGGAAGCACGCTAATAAATGTCTCAAGGTTATTAGTGTTTTATTTACCCGAACATACAGTACATAGAAGAATAATAGACATCATATATCGAGTCATATGTAACCACGTGTAGGTATGATAACAATTGCTTTGAAACCGGAGCTCTCGCAATCCGATCCGACAAAAGACGCCATCGAAAGTGCAAGTGTTGCAATAATACTTCATTTCCACTCTTCCAGTTACGCATTCCGATATTTTTTTTCTATCATTCGTTTTGTTTGCCCGTCAGACGCGAGTTATAAATGATTGAAACTTGCGATATCGATTTTCAATAATATCTATAAGTAACAAATAAAAACGTCTATGGTGTTTAAATTTGGACTCTATTTTTATGACTTTAAGTTTAAAATGCGTCTCCCGGTCTGAAATTAGGACAAAAAGAATCCTTACCTGAATACAAAGGAGAGATTTAGGTAAATTTGCTTGCAAAAACTATTTTTATTGCAGCAAAATACAATCAAATTGTGCAAAATGGTTAAAAATTATATTCCTAGATAGAGACACAGTGAAATGATTATTTATTAATGATAAGAAACTAAAAAGAAAACATAAAATAATTGAAAAAATAAAATGTAAAATCATTAAAATCATGCCTGAAACTGTTTGAAAGCAATTTGCATCGTAAATTCTAGTGATATCTACAGCTGTTGAAATCTAAAAGCTATCAATTGATATAATTAATTGATGACAGTTATTTTATCTAGGTCGGTACTTATTCCTACATGTTGCTATTATTTCAAGTTTCTAGTTTGTATAACTTAATAAAACGCATAAACAGCAACTACATAGTGAACCCAATGTTTGTGCAATATTCCTCAAAGGCTAGGTCAAAAACATTTGGTTCCAATTCCTTTTTTATAAAGACAAGATACGAGTAGAAATGGATACCTACTGCATACTTAGTGAAAAACGATACATCCTTTCATTGGACTATCCCAAAGGCGAGTAATTAACCCAACTTTTTGTGACCATCCCATATACATTTGATTTATTTTTAGGCTCATTCGTAAAAGAAGAATTTGCGAAATATTACAGCCCATTCGGCGCAATGAACTCTGGTTCTCAATCTTGCTTCAATTTTATTTTCATCTTAAATTTTGAAAATATTATGAGAATATGTACTTTTGCATGAAACTTTATATCACAAATGAGAGAGAAAAATTATAAAATTAAAAATTCGACGGAAGCCGACCCCAACATACATGGGAAAGGGCTAGGTAGATGATGGTGTTGACAGAGAAAAATTATAATAATAATATTTAAAAATTAATTCAACAAAACTTTATTGAATTAATTTTTAAATACGTCGACAATCCAGACCATATAACACCTTATCTTATCTATCGTCACGATGGATGCAAAACTTTGAGACACGCCACCATTCGGTAATCGGTGGTCGGTCCCTTCAACGGAGGCGATTCCGGGAACGCAATAAAAAGCGCAGGTATATTCGAGAGTGAAAGGGTCTGTGCAATACGAGAGCACCGCAGTTTCTCTCGGATACTGACCTTCGGGGGTTTGGTTTTTGTCCGATCAGATGCGCCACACTGATCCTTTGGCAAATGTTAAGCAGAAACACGTGGGAATATGCGCCCTTCGCCTAGATTGACGGAGATTGCGTTATTATTTGCATTCCGTGAATTTCTATTGGTAGGTTGCTATAATTCTCTATGCATCCTGATCGCTATCGGATCGTCAGTAAGGTGAGCTTTAATGTGTATGGGATACGTAAGAGTACGTGAGAGTGAATATAAATAGCTGTAGTTACAGCGGCTTTAGATACTTTAAAACAAAATCACTATCTTAGATAAATAATCATCAAAGCTTTTAAAACATTAATTTCATAGCAGCCGTCCGCTACACAATGTATTCGTAGATCGCTACTGTACCACTGTCTTTACTCGATTGTTTATTTACTTTTTTATCAACAAATGTCTGTGACTACAGCGACAATACGATGTATGAGATACCTACTTTGCACAAAGAAAGTATTAATAATACCAATCGATTCCAAACGTAGGTGTCTATGCTCCGTTCCTTCAAGAAAAAAAAATGAAAGTAGTCACAATAACCCGCCGCCGTCAATACTGTAATAGTTGACGTAATCATTGTCAGTAGTTAGTTCCCACGCACACACAGCTCGTATGTTCATTTTATTTAAACAGCCAATCGAATCGGACCCTTTCCTATGTAAAATTTGAATGTTTGACGTGAAATATTTGCGCAAACTTTTTTTCTATGCAATGCGTCGATGCACTTTCTACAGAACGCATCGTGGGAATGCAGGTGAGGAAGGGTTTCGTAGGCGACACATTGTTCGCCCTCGACTTCAACCCGGTTGCACAAAAGTTAACTTAGCCTATTGTGGACACGTCAAGTGATGTTCGCCTAATAGATAATTTATAGCCGCCGCAGTCCGCCTCAGATGATCCAAACTTTAAAATATTAGGGTTGTTTTGGGTCCTGCGACATACCATATATCTTGGATCTCATATTTAAAGATTTAGCAAGATAATTTGCTTCGGCTTCTTTGTACCCAACCTGCTATCTTTCTGCCTACGTTTTGTTTAATTGCCGCTTTTGTTTCTTTAATCGTTTTTATTCATAAAAAGGACATGAAAAATGAATGTTGTAGGTTTTTTTTTCAACACTACCAAATCGTTCTTTGACAAGGAATTTGATGTTACAAGAGAGAATATCAATTGAATAGTAATAGACATTTGTATCCTTATCAGAAAGTGTCAATTTATAGACGACTAAATTCTGCCCGTAATTTCGACCCCGTGAAATTTCTCGTTTTAACATAAAATATATCCTATGATATTTTACCTCTTTATAATATCTTAGATTATTGATAAACGACATGTAGAACAGTTTTTATCTTAATAAACAGTCTAATTTTAAATGAATACCAATAAAAAGCAATAGCGGGAGAACTCCATGACCAGGCAACATCTATATTATCAAATAGCGCAAGCATAATCCCTTTAAATGTAGATGTGTAGGAGTATTATAACCGCGTTGACAAGCCCTCGACGCTCACAAGCAAGGTGGCACCGCTCTAATCCTCGTGTAGGTCCCAGCATCACGTCACATCTCCGAAACTATACTTTATGACAGTTGCATACACGTAACATCAACAAATGTTAATTTTAACTGTCACCGGATTAACGTCTATGTTCAAATGTTTCGTACAGATTAACAACTGCGATAAATTCGCCACGCACGCGCATTTTTCATTTATAACGCTTAATTACACTGGGTGTTGAATTTGTTATTCCTAAATATTAGAATTACTATTATACGATACTGTTATCTTAAATTCAGAACCAATTATTGAAATACACAGTTACCTACCACCAAAACCAATTTTAAGAAGACGTAGCGAAGAGCTTTTTACACGTTGATTCAGCAGCAATTAAAATAATGTGATATCGACCGCCCGTATGACGTACCCATAGCATTTTAAATGACACTGCCATTATGGGAAAGGTAACTTTGTATGTCCTATCCATTATAAAAATTCAATTGTTGCATAACTAAAAGGTTTCCATATTCTCTTGCGCTGAGTGTTACGGACGACATCTCATATAACTAGTCATGCACCGCATGTTGGGGATAATATTTCTGTACATACATGCTTATGTACAAACGCCATCATGATTTACGCTTCCACTTAACCCCATCCGACATCCCCTACAAAACAACAATTAAACCAACCCTTTCACTGTCGAGAGGGCACGCCCTATGTAAAGTTGCTTCGCGTAGATGCCGCCACGGATTTATTTATACCCTAACCCTTTCACCCAATCAAAACGCGTTGTGAGTTGATAAAAAATAAAATAAACCGCAGCGGTAAAAAACTCAAAAGACGACGCGGCGCGGCGCGCGCGCGGCTTCGGTAGGGGTCTATTAATAACCCTTTCGCGGCGGTAGGTTATCCACCAATCCCGTGTAAGGCGGGGCTCATCTCTAACTTCTTTACGTTTTTTATTCTGAATTGCTTGTGAGCTTTTGATTAAGATTAGGGATCTTGGTTTTTTTGGTGGATATCGAATAACAAGATCAAGAAACCTGTTTATGAGAATCAAACTTGTATGGCTGCTCGTGGACTTAACGGTTTTCAACAATAATTCTGTCTGTACGTTGCCTTTCATATTTTTATGAACTACATGATGTGAGTAGACATTGTAATTGATAAAGTTGCTTAGTTAACAACTTTTTAAGCAATGAACAGAAATAGATACTTCTACAAGCGCTCACATGTGACGTCAATGTTAATTACTTCTGGACGATTGCTATATAGCTGTTTAACAGATGAAATAGACATGTGTAGGTACTTGCGTTTTGTTACGATAATACACCATAGCCCCACCTAAAAAGACACCACCTTTCGGACCATTCGGATGAGTTGTAAACGCAATGGCAGCAGTGTAATGGTGTGGTGTATCGTGGTGGTATAAAATGATCCCGCATGCGACCACAAATGAATTAAGTACAGTCACCCTCTCCCATCAATTGAACACAACCGGCCATATTAGTTTAGTACAGTTGCCGAGAAAAGTGGTTTAATAAACAGAACTATAGTATGAAACGAAGTTACAAACCATTATGCACACCTGATGGGCAATTCTCGGATGTTTAAGAACGTTCACATTCTAATCTCAGTATCAATATGACAAAAATACAATCAATAAACCTACATTTTTGACAACTTTTTGAACTTCATTGTCGACGAGATGAGATTGCGACTTGAATTTGAACGTTTTTTAAGTACCTACGAGAATTGGTCTTTTGAACTATTAAACACTCTCCATGCAGTGACATGAACATGACAGAAACGTCAATGCTTTTAAAAGTAAAGCTTTTATTGAACATTAAACAAGAGGGTGAAATAATATATAACAGTTTATCTCGCTATACTATGAAACTATGAACTGTTTGCTACGCTTGAAGTTGTAAGCAGTTATAAAAAACTGAGAGAATTTACGCGTTCACAATAAACGTTTGAAAAATGGGCAACCCTTTTTATGCCTCATGGCTAAAAAATAACATTTACAATTAGCTTTTTAGTCCCGTAATATTTTTACTAAAGCCTACAGCTAAAGGCTTTGTTTAGTGCTTTGCAAATACAATTTCAACATGAGATAAGTATCTAATGTATTTTGATAAAATATTGTTTTGTGCCAGTTTTGTCTCAATTTTATTTTTTATTTCAAAATTAACAGATACTAAGAACAGATGCTGGACTTTTAATGTTAAAACCTTTTTGTTCATAACTGTACTCACAATTTGAGAACATATATTTACAAATTATCACTTATTCCTTTTATGGAGATACATATTATTATCAGTGACACGATATCCTTGTTAGTACTATTAAAAGCATTTTAAATTTTAATTCGTAGAACCCATTATAGCATGATAACTTTTAAATATTAGAAGACCTTTAGATATAAACAGAGCCTACAGCATGTCATGTTTCACACGACAATGGTAATGAAGGTGGGATTATTCACCAAATTACTTTAATGCCTCCCAAACAATGTCCGGCAACTTGATTGAATTAAAACAGTTACAAAACATGGCCAACACAAACTACGCTGAACAAGTAATGTATTAGCGACACGTCATGGACTCATGATACTCCCAGAACAACAATAACTGTATGGAAGCATAAATTGTCCCCTATGAGTGCAGGCCAATTACGAATGAGTTTTGGACGAATTTTCCTTTTTTTCTGTAAATAATGAGGTGCCTTTTAAAACGTCATAAAGCGGTGTACGGCCGACGCACTGATAGGGGCGTATTCACACTGTAGTGGCCGCTATGAGGGCGATTGTTTCCTCCTAATTGGTTAAGTAGCACGACCTAATTGTCGCTGGACACGACACCTTCTGCCCGCTGCCTAATTGCCTCTCCCGCGATTATTTAATTTATATTTATCATCCGGTTGATGCACCCCTTCTTGGTCATTACTGTAAGTAACAAGCAGTGGTCGAGGCCAACTATGTAGCATTATGTAGAAATCTATGACTATTACAAATATCGTCAACTATATATTTCGATTTGTGACGAATTAAGATCGAAATCCCTATTCATTTGCAGTTAAAACTCTTATTCTACATACTTACAGCGATTTCACCAAGTGGCATCTGAATCACAACTATAGATAGACACACAATATTTTACAGGTTTAAAGAATGTGTTTAGCACTGTATTTAAATAAAATAGATGACTATTTAAAACACCATAATTCATAGCTATTACAACAAACAACAGTAATCGTTCGTGTAAACAAATTAAGCATAAATGAATGACGGACGCGCGGTTTTACGTCGGTTAGGCCAGTTTATCACTGTTGTAATCCGACGCGCATTAGTCAAATTAACACGGCATAAAGTTTGGCGTGCCCAGTGATTAGTTAGCGGACGCCGCGGGTGTGACTCTGCCTAATTGACCTAAAAGTACTGGACACGAATCGGTCGAAATTACAAACCGCGAGGGCTGTCCTGAAACAAGGAATAGTTTTGTAAAAACCGAAATAAATTATTGGATTATTTTGCAAAATCAGCCGGAACCAAACAAAACATAATTGGTAAATATCGTAATGTATGAATCGTACACGGTTAACCATTTATTCACATACTACAATTACCAAGTTGTACCACTATCTACTAAGCTGTATAACTTGATATAAGTACACGACTAGTGTTATCACACTACTCTTACACCTAAATGTACTTATATCAAGTTATTCCGCAGCACATCAACACATTCTATGATTTTTGTATCTTCTGTGATAACCGTAGCACTTATAAAACAATCACAAACCATCTACAACAATGCTACGCGTACTACGAGTATAATAACAGTTCGTTATCTTATCAGTGACCACCGTATAACAAGCTCGATAGCCCTGTTAGCGGCCGGCATGGTAATGTGGCGGATTGATAGGCCCTCGCCCACTAACCCTAATCAAATTAATGGCAACTGAATTCTGATTAACGCCAGTGGTCGCGCCATACATTTCTATGGGAGCCGCGACTGCCGGGCGTGGCCGATTTATCGCACCTTTTAGCGCATTCAAATAGCTATCAGTGGAATATAGCCGTTTTATTCATTGCTGTTAAAATAATTGATAACTTTGAATCTGGGTTTTGTTGTGAAGCTTTTTGTAGAAGGTATTTCTGATTTTCGATGTCTCTAATGACAGAATTCATTAATCTTTGATTTTATATAGATTTTAGATTATATTACACAAATGCAAGACAAAAGCTAGCATCCTCAATAAAATAGTGTTGCTACTCCGTTCACAGTATTAAAAAACAATCCTCCTAATATCGATAACCATTACCCAGTTTTCATAGAAACTTTCACACTTTAAATAACGCACTTTATATGTTTAATCATAATCCAGTAAAACATAATACCATTCGACAGAAACCTTTTACTTTCAAATTCCAGTTAATCTAACAAGAAGTATACTTTTAATGGACTTTTGAGTTGGTCTCATCAGATCGGGGTGAGCTTTCAGCGTAGCGAGCTTAATGCACAAGTTGTTACGAGATAAACAATGTGCTGAAACAAACGTGGAGCTGGGGGTCATTAGTGAGTGTTCGCATTGTAACGATCTGTGCTAATCCCACATGCGGTAATGGCGGCCGCGTCACGTCGTCAACTTTCTCTCTAAACTTTGTTTGACATAATTAAAATCCATCTCAGCGAACGTCACGCGGACACATCCGACGTGTAATTTTCCTTTCAAAGAGAACTTCCGTTTTAGCTCCTCCCCCGCCTAATGAAAGATTACTTTCCTCCGCCTAAAAAGGCTTTTAAGCAACGCCAACGAAATGACCGAAGTTTTATACTTTAATGACTTAGTGCAAAATTTGCCGATTCTCGAAGAAATTTTAAACTTAGATTAAGATTTCGATGTTTGAAACTGCGAGATGTTTTCGACAGAATTTCCAAAGCTTACTTTGAGTGAGAAGTATGAATTTTAAGCAATCTAGTCTAATTGCTTTTTAATTGCTTTTTATGAATAAGAGACTCAGGACGAATAATAAAAGATGTTTATATATAATTACTTATTTTAATGAGAGATTTTACAAGAAATTATTAATGATTATTATCATAGAAATATTTAATATTCATAGGTACTTAATCTAATACGTAGAGTCGATAGTGTGTGACCTGAAACGGTAACTAACATGGCTTTGATACTATTAAATAATCAAAATGTTTAATGGCTAGAACATCCCTGCATGCAGCAAACACATACGCAGAACCGTAAAAGTAATTATAAAAGGGGATACGCAATAACAATTTATCTCGTACAAGAAAAAGGAGTGTCCAATGTTTGTAAGGAGGAACAATAAGATCAGTCGGGTACAGAGCTACATATATCGAGACACGGCGGTCCTCGGACGCACTTATTAATTGCGAGCTCCCTTCGCGTGGCCGCACGGAGGGCGCAAAAACGCGTCCTCCCGAGCCCTGTCAGCGAGGGAAAAAATCAGTGAGCGATCGTCCCCTCGCGGCCGAGTCCATCATATTGATTGAGGGAGGGACTACCATTGGTCAGCGTCCCCCGCGCCCGTTCATTTATTATAGACACTGTGATGCTGCCTGCCGGACCACCGCTCACCGCTTACCGACTCCGTACGATACTTACAATCTTGAATATTCATTGTTATGCATCTTTGTATGTTACCAAACAATATTTATAGCACAAAAAAGGAAGTTCAATATAAAGTATATTGCTTTTTTTATTTATAAAAAGCAAGAACACAAATTATAATTTAACTGACCCTTAAAATAATTGACACTAAAATAGTTGATTTATAGAATTATTTTGGAAATTCTAATCAAAATTCCAATTAATTCATTTCAAACGAAGTCTACAAATAACCTTAATTTTTTGCAGCAGATATATTGATACAAATTACGCAGAGCCACCTACGTAAGCAACTTTTAAATGGGCTACAAAGAAATCGTTTAAAAGATAAGTTAGAGTTGACACGGGTAAGCGAAGTTGATTCCCAACAGAATTACAATCTTTGAGATAACATTTTTACATTAGAATGTCTGAAGGAAGCTGTCATCGTCACGATAACGAGACAACTAAGGTTCTTGAAGTGTCCCGAATCCCGAACTGCCGAATCTCACCGGAAACGAACTGTGACCGCGACTCTATTACAATTCCGAAGAAAATAAAAGCGTCGGGGGTGAAGGGAAAGTTTTATTCTCCTTAAAATATGTAGAGAAAGTGAAAAGTAAGAGAGGGTGGCGGTGGGGGCGCTCCCGCCAGCGGTCAGCCGAGGGATGATGGATCACCGCGCCGCGCGCCGTGCCAACCGACCTTCTCTTCGGTTCTCAATTACACCAACACATAACAACTCATTTCGGATGATATGTTTGCGTATATTTTTGTACTTACGTCCATTTTATGTATGTATCTGTGAATATCGACAGATACGTCGATATTTTGTTGTATAAGCACCTTGTTTTGTTTTTATCTTCAGACGTTTCGGACACGTATACAAGATTTTTTTATGAGCAATGAATAATGTTCCTTTGTAATAAGCTTATTTTTAAGCTGAACACACAAAACCAGTTTACCTAGATAACCTTGAGTATCCACAACAACAGTGTCAAGACCTACCAAACATAGTGCATCCCAAGAATCTTGCATGACATTGCTAACTCCATCAAGTACGGAGTCTCGCGCTTGTCCATAGATCGAGTGAAGTTTGTGCAACGTGCGAGCGTATGTGTGTGTGTGTGAGTCGTATGTGTCGTGTGTGGGGTTCAGTGATGCGGTAGCGAGTCGGTGTGGGCGCCCCCGCCCCGGCGCGTTGCTAGGCAACTGTTTGTTTTCGCGCCGACACTGGGCGGGATAGAAGGGGTAGGCTCATGATTGATCAGCCTATCCCGCCACCGAATGCCTACAGCTACATATTTTCTTGCGGATAACAAGCTCTTGGCTCTTGTGTTTGCTGCAAGTTTATCGTAAAATTGGAAAATGATAGAGACATATATTTTATACAGTCATCTAAAAACCTCAATTAGGTAATCGGAGATAAACAAAAAAATATCCTTAATAGAAATCCCAGAGATATTGAGAACTAGCAGCAACTTGTTCTCTACCATCAATACCAGCACCAACTACACAAAACGAAGCCACAATATACTAAAACATACATCTACATAACATACATATTAGTTGTAATACTGAACAAATTACCACAATAAACAGTCTCATCTGTACGAAAATTACCCTCGTCCGTATTGGTACTTAGCAGTACACAGATACGGAGAGGCTCTCAATTATCTGAGAGGACTTAGTGAGTCCTTGGCAACGACAATTATTTCACCGCTGCCCGGTAAAACGGGCTTCTTGGTAACCAACCTATTTGGACTACTTACGGACCATATTTTAAGGGTTTTTTGCGCAAGCTGTTATGTCGACCACATTATTTGTAACTGTGCAAATTGCTACAATTTGCTTGTTGGTTATTAAACAATTATGATCTTGGTGTTATTTTTATGCTTCCAAAGTTACATTTCGAACCTTTTTTTTCAGTGTGCTGCTGTGTGTGTGCTTATGATGCTAATTGGCGAAATACTCGAAAAAGTTATGAATTATGTTAAAATAGCTAGTTGTTTAAATAGGTACCTCTTGGAGATTATTCATGGTTAGAATCTTCCATCTAACTGCCCGGGCCCAGTAGCATGGCTGCTATAATCAGCCCACAATGTTCCTCGCTGCTGGGACACAGGCCCCCTCTCGGTGAGAGGGAGTGGGCCATAATCCATCAACAACCGGGGCCAGTGCGGGTTGGTAGATGCATGGCTGTATAGTGCATACGAACTAAATCTTCATTCACCGCTAGGGCACTACTACGACACGTCTGCGACAGTTGCTATGAGCAGTCAAAAGCTCTTGATTCTAATAACCACCAGTTTTTGAGTTGTGGCATTTCGTATTTGAGTTGCTGGGGGTAAAAATGATGGCACAGCAATCACACCGTTTAAGATAGTATAAGTTAAGCTGACAACTGCTACGAAAACTTTCGATAGCTGATGAATAATTAAATCTCACAAGTAATAGCTAAATGTAATTTAAGTATGGACCTTACTCTTGATCTTCCTGAAGTCTACTCCTCCTACTCTGAAGGAACTTTCCCTCGATATACCAAGCAAATTATGAAAATCGCAAAACTATAGTAAAACAAAAACTACAGCGTGCTCTTTATGCAGTCCTTTCTCCAAAACAATGCATAGTACTTTATAATGATATTTCTAAGGAAACAATACAAATCTCAAAAAAATTGGGTCCATGTTTTATGCGTCATATTTTTGCTAATTTAGTTCCAGTGTCGTTTAAAAGGGAATAAGGCCATATAGTTTAAAACTGCTCCTTTGCAAAATGACTGCTCTTTGTATTTTCTGTTACAGTTTTTGCGCAACAAAAGAGTTTGTGCCAGTATTTAAATTCGCAGAAGTGCGACGTCCACGTTTTGCGTAACCGTTTTGCGATGCACAAAGTATTTGTTCTCTTATTATGCAAAAAAACAGTTGATAAGATCTGTTACTCCCACGTTTGAGACTTTTTACTAGGAAACTTAGCACTCCTATTAAGAAAAAAACCTTATAATTGTACTCTGAATTATATCATATTAATTTAGAAGGAAAAAACAGCGACTCACCCTATAATTACATTTCGAAAGTCAAAGTAGGAAATGGGACTGAAATTAATTTATATTACTCGTTGGTTCGAAAAAGAAGGGAAAACTAATAAGGTGTAATTACAACGCGCCTAATTGCAGCAGTTGACATCCTTTTGCCGAAAAAACTACTTCTCTAATCGAATTTAATGATAGGGTTACTTCAGACTTCTAGTCGACGACAAATGGTTCAGGACGAACTCGTAATGGACACAAGTTGCTACCAATGGAGTGTTGTAAACAAGGAGGTAGGTTTCTATTCAGATTTAATAATAAATCGACAACCTATATATACGTTTTTCTTTTGCAAATATTAATTAAAAATATTCTCCCCGAGGCGCATATTTTCATTATCCCGAAGTAAATACGGGACAAAGAGTCAAATATGGGGCATTATAATCTAAGTTAGTCACTTGAAAAAATGTAATAAAGCGGACATATTTCCATGCATATCTTATCAAGGAATTCCTCTCTTAGGTGGTGAGGTGCGGGGCGAGGGGGGGGGGGGCGCGTGCCGCTCCAAATTACTGCTATTATTTTATAATCCCTCCTAGTTACGTTTTGAATATTAATGACATTCCACAGTTTTCCTTCCAACGATCCATTCTAAGCAAATTTCGTATAATGTCACGTGCTTCCGACCATGGCTATTATTCCCTAGTATGACTTTCTGTAAGCGGCAGCGGTAGGTAGAATTATTTAACTTAATATGATGATTTAAGTTTGCTCTACATTGGAAAGTTGACTATTTAAAATTAACTCGAAAACATTAAACGAAAATGGTTCCCATCAACTTTGTAAGCTCTACACTGCTCTACATGATACATTTGATTCACACCGCTCGGCTCCGGTAGATGCCCACCCTAAGAACGTCTAATTGATAAAACCCCTTGACTGTAGCAACCGAAAATGATATTATCTGCCCATACACGCAACGGTCTGTTAAATTATGCTAACAAAGTTATAAATGAACGTTCACAATTATTAGGCGCTAGCCGCAGGCCGCGGGAGGACTGACTAATTAATACATTCACCTACCGCGGTTCGACGGAAACTTAAAAAAACATGACCCCAACGGCTGCAATAAGGTGGATTCGGCTTTTTATTGAGAAGTGTAAAAAACGCACACGCGCCTTCGAAATCCGATTAAAAAAGGGGTAGACACGAGTGTTGAGGAAAAAACGTCGGGTCGTATAACCCTAACTCGAAAGGATACTGATAGAGCTATTTGAGCGCCGTTAACGTCCAACAAGGCGATTGTTTCGATATCAATTAATTGGATCGTGTTTAATCGATAATCTTTCTGAAAAGCAATGTGTCTTAACATCTGCCCTTAAAAATATGGTAAAATGTTTTTTAACGCTATCATTTTCCTATAATTTGGAATATTTTAAGTTATTAGCAGCTATGGTATGGAACTAAACTGGCAGTCAACAGAGATGCAAGTTCCCGGTGCTTTTACAGTCTGAAACTTTAGTGTTTGAATACCTACCTAATGGTGTTACAAACCCAAATACAAAACAACGAATTTCAATTCACTTTAATAATGACATAGGCACACATGTGCAAAAACTTACTTTTATAACAGTTATTATGCGCCCACTTATAATATAAGTTAGTAACATTACTAGAGGACCCACACTCATTTTCTACTGTTTATAAAAAACCCTTTTTTGTAGGGCTACATTAACGCAATATGTTGTTTTATCAAATTCAATAAACCTGGACCAACAGGTGTCGGTATAAAAAACTAACCGTGTCCACGGAAAGTTGTTTGCTGCCTCAACTGTCGCACCTATCTGATATTTTTTCAGCTAAACAAAAACTAACCTAATACAATATTCGTAACCGTTATTAATATTCACTTAACAATAAAGACAACCTGTTTGTATGTCTGTTTTTTGAACATCTTTGTAATTAGTCTTCCATACACACACATGTTACAAGAACTCTATACAAGAGAATAGAAAGTTCGACGGGGGTGTTTCTTAAACGTAGTCCTTGGCCGTAGAAAGCTGGGACTTGCCTCGGAGCTGCGATGAGATCTGCCAATGCACCAGATACAGTAAACTGGGTAAACTTGGAAGAATCAACAAAAAACTGTTTTAAACTATCTGTCTGTGGTTAAATTTGCTCTCCAGCAAATAAAGAACAAACTTTTCAATCTAAACAATAAAGTGCAACAAAACAATGCTCAGTGACAGACGAAACCAAAGGAAAGGGTTGTGTTTTATAATCTTTTTTAAGCCCACGCGTGTCACAGAAAAAAGGGTTCAATAAAGAAATATTTGAAAGTGAAACTTTACGCTCACCTGATGCGTCTACACAAGTTTTTTGAACATTTTATGAGTGGTATGTGCATATGTTTTAAGTCGAGCTCAATTACGAACGCGTCCGGGCCGCAAGTGCGCGCGCGCACAAAAACTCACAATAGAAGGGTTGGGGAAGAGTTGTAAAGGAATAATGTCCGTGTAAACATCGTGTAATTGCACACAACAGGTAAAAGGGTTCGCTTTAATTTAACTTGTCTATGCTCAGTTTAACGCATCTCGTTCATGGTAAACGAAAGTTGCAATATACTCGTAGTTACAGCAACATCATTTTAGTAAACGTGTTTCACTCCGAAAACTGAATAAACCAAAACATGTAGCTGCAACAATGCCTTGTAACGTTTGTTTACCGGGAAAACAAGGCTTGATAGACAAGAAAATCCAAAATCTAAATATTTTATTTCACATAAACCTACATGGGCACTTATGAAACGTCAGAAGCAAGGTGTACGGTTCCAATTGGTCGTTTCCTATTGAGAAGAGCCGGCTAGAAACTCCACGGTTACTCTTTTAAAAATAATTGGCTGTTACAATGTTTTCAAATTACAGTATAATATGGGAGGACAGCGTAGGCCTGTCAACAAGTACCAGGTACTTAATAAAATTAAAAATGGTCGCAGAATTAAAGTCTATAAAAAGTCCTCACATTTACAAAATATAATCTATCTATCAAAAGTATAAATTAATACCAAGTAATATGATTGCCATTACAACCACTAAATAAAGAGTTGAAATTAGAATTCTGTGTAAGTATATACACATACATAATGTTAAATAATCAAAAGATTATGTCAAAGAAGTATGTAAAACATAATCAGCCTATAATGTTCCCACTGCTGGGACACAGGCCTCCTCTCTGTGAGAGGGAGTGACCCATAATCCACCACGCGGGCCCAGTGCGGGTTGGTGGATGTCAGATGTCTTCAAATTTGTGGTTCAAGGACATGCCGGTTTTTCGTATATTACTAGAAGAAACAAACAGTTTATTTTCTTTTAATTTTCCTGGCAGGTATTGTTCTATTTTGTACTAACCATGTTTTCTTTTCAACGAAGTCTCTTTACATAGATTTTCTCGGAAAATATTGTGTATAATATTTTTTAACCATCTTTATCTAAGAATAGACTGCACTGGCTCCAAGTATACCTACCGATAAAAATAACCTGATATTATTTTTATTACATGCATATTGAACTCGATGTACACGATGTTCGTTTGCGTAGTAGCCATATTGTATTTGTTTACCGAATCTTTGGATATACGTAAATTCTGTATGAAATTGATTAAAATAGTGAAATAAATTAAAACTTTCCTCACGACATTTACCTGTAGGTAACATGTAGGATGTTACCTACAGGTAAATGTCATGAGGAAAGTTTTAAGAACCAATGACGATGGCTATAAAATTATGGGAAGACCAAAGAAACGATGGATGGACTGTGTGACTGATGATATGGTAGAAAGGGGATGACTTCTCTACTAGTCGAGATCTCGGTGACGACGACTAATAGAGAAGTATGGAAGAAACAGACACGTTGCGCCGACCCGAAATAATTTGGGAAAGAAGAATGATGACAATCATACAATTCTAAAAAAGAAATAAAATAAACAAGATAATTTTTTTTTTTTTTTTTGCTAATTATCTTTTCTTGACTGCTTTTTTTTTCTCTTTGCTTGACTGTAGGTACACTTATGTACAGTCAAGCAAAGAGAAAAAAACTCACCAAACAAAATAAATATTTTTTAGTTATCTTAATTTTTTTTTATGCCAGGATCTATTTCAGAGGTTTGGCTTTAGTTGAGCATTTATGCGAAATGTGGTGTACGTAATAAGTCTTTGCTCTTTTGTTGACGCTTCTTACACCAGAGCAATGGAAGCAAATCTTTGTGCTTCCATTGCTCTGGTGTAAGAAGCGTCAACAGCTGATAATAAAAATAATCCACAATATAGTACAGAGCACGACTTTTACAAAAATCTTGGAAACAGGTGTCAAAGAAAAGCTTATCTACCCACATTGCTCAGTCCCTATGAACCTATGACGGTGTACCTATCAATCGACTATGTCATTACTAGAAATATTTTGCTATTCTAATAGCTAGTATCATCATGTAACTATTTAATTATTATATCTATTGATACCTATCAGATAAAAGCTATTCATCTTCCTACGTAGGCGCAGACACTGTACTATTGTTAGCTCTTTCATACCAGTTATAATAAAAAACCTATAATGAGTTCTCGGAACATATTCCCTGGCAAAAACTAAGAGTATCAAAGTGTATTTCTTAAAATGATTCCACATACTTCTTCAGAAACTCCTAAAATAGCCTGCACAACATACCCTCTATTAGCGGTTTCAAGGGCCATTATCGTAATTTGGTATGTCTATAGTAACTGTCATAGAAATTGGAACATAAATCGAACGGTGACAATAAATAAAAAAGTATAAAAAGCTTCCTCGACAATCAATCCATATCCTTTTATTGCGGCCGATTGTAAAACTGATAAAGGGATGAACAGACTAGTTGTCCGCGAAACTAATTCATAAATGATTGAGATTTCATTTTTTTTTTTTCAGTTTTTGGGGTAAAAATATGCGATAACGATCGGAGTGTCGCTTTTTTTTGTACTTTGCGATCTGTTTGTGTCCACGCAGAACTGGTTTAGAGTTCAGACTAAACCCTGTTTTGTTAGAAAACTAAATGTACGTGACCAATTCAAACTGTAACTTTGCAATAAGTACGAACCTAATTTATATAAAAAGTTTTAAGTAATATTGTTAATTAATTTGCATATTACTCATAAAGACATACCAATTCTACAAATACATACCCATCGGCATCTAGTCTCGTATTACTATTTGTTTTTTCTATTTATTTTGTCTCCGTGTTCTCCCCATGCGTGTGCACAGTAGCTGATCGGTAATTAGATCTTTTAATTATTCCCTTCTCAATAATTCAACTAGTTCACTTATTAATTCAACTAGTTCACTTATTATTTTATCCTGTAATAATAAAAGATCCAAATTCCCAACTGTCGATTCTAAAAAAGGTTTTTTTTTTTTGTATAATAACGGCAATCGATATACGCGAAGTAGTGATTACTAGTTTCAAAAGCACCCCTTTCTGACCCACTTTTTACCAGTTTTTAACAATTTTTGATGTTCCCTCTTCAAAGAGCTCCCTTTGAAAGGCCGGGCGTGAACGAGTTGATGATATTACGTTTTTTGTGAAGAAAGGGAATTTACGAACAATCTAGTGTATTAACAACAAAAACAGCGATGTTGTACGCATTGTGAGAGTTTTTTGCAAGTTCGCGTGCGCTTGCGCGTCGGCGGGCGTCCGCGTCCGTGCGAACCCTTCCCAGCGCGCGGATTGAGTCCGGAACCCTTCCTATGTGCGCGAGGGTCGCCGTACATGCCGGCCGCGCCGCGCCGTGCAACGCCACAACGTCTCCACCGGGACCCGCCACATACGACCTTCCTGCCCGCACCCGCTCCGCTACAATTCGCATGTGTGCCACCCGACAGCTGCATCAGTTTTTATATATGCTCTCATATTTTTTCACAATAGTGTAGCGCAGCGCACCCTTGAAACAGTTTGCGTAATCGATGACAAAACTAAATATTCCGCCCGATGATTTCCGTATTTTTGGAGAATTCTAAATCGTTCGTCTAAAGCTGACGGGTTCGAAAAATAAATCCTTTGTGACAAAAACAACGGGTCACTGAATGAAATCTTTTATGTTTATATAAATTATACAGATTTCACTGTTAATATTGCATTGTTTAAGCTAAATTGTGTTGCTACTGAATCTGATTAATAGTAAACGATTGCCTGTCATCAAAATAAATCTAGTTTTTCAATGGAATTCTAATATGTGTAAATATGTGAAGGATATCGCGACATCCGATCACATTCCGAGAATTGATCTGTGTTTTAATCTGCTAATACGATCTAAGCAGGTAGACAAGAGCCTTGTAAACTTTAAAGCGATTATTTGCAATTATAATCAGCTCCTTATAAAAATAATATCGTCCGAAAGAACTACTGAGTTGGTAACATACAGAAATTAAGAAAAACCAGAGAAACTATACCTTACCGGTTTTAATAGAATGTTCACTACATAGGGTTTTTTGACAGGTGTTTCAGTCACCAAGAGAACCTATGTTAAAATAATCGGAATAATAATCGGATGCATCCCCAGACATTAAGTTTCTGGATTGGATCGAAAGCTCTTATCCCCCCAAAGGTCCCATTCACGTTACTTAGGTGGTCAACACAGATCTTGCAGTTTCTTTGGCCATTTTACGCATGATACTCAATATTGAGGTAAATCGTTTACGTATGTTTGTTTATCTAACAGTGGCGCCGATTCCCTTGTTCACAAACTAAACTAAATTTAATTACACTGCATTTTTTTCTTTCCATTTCATTAAGAAAAGAACAGAAAATAAATATTAGTTTAGTCCTGTCAAATTAGTCAACGCCTGGCGTAAATTGACGTATTTTTAGTAGGCATGTCTAGAATCTAGCTCAGAATCCCAGAAACTTCTCAACCCTATAAAATCCATGAATGACTCAATAAAAAATAAACATACAATCATTTTACTGGCTATACGCCATCATGGCTACTAGCTCTCACTAAAATAAATTATTATAATCACAACCGAACTCTTTGTGCGTATGTAAGGATTGAATTTTTATATATTTCACCCCATGTGGCCATGTGAGCTCACAATGATGGCCGGTACTATTGATTATGCAAAGCAAGGAGCGAGGTTGCAATTGTCCGCTTTTTGCGCCAAGGGACGGACGCGACGGACGCTGGGGATGGCCACGCAGCACCCCTGTGTCTTGTTCACTACACATGCATGCGTGTACAGGGCTCAGTGATGGCATTTTTATTTTTAACTAGCTTCTGCCCGCGACTTCGTCCGCGTGAAGCAACTTTCTGAATTTCTTTTCCCGTAAAAACCTTCTACAGAGTATTAGAAAACTTAAAAAAAAGATGGATGAAATCGGTAAAGTCGTTCTCAAGTTATGGCGTGGCCAAGGGAAATAGGGATTCATTTTTACATATATAGATTAGAATATGAAAATCACTGTGTCCAATACGCTGTTTCAATGGAAACAGCTGTAGGTACGAGCAACGATTAGCAAGTGCCCTAAAACTCCACATAATAACGTATGAGTGACTTGATTTATTCACGCGTGGGACATTCTTTTTACCTTCAAAAAGAGAACCAATAATTTATCGTGCCAAAAATATAAGCTAGAGCCGACAGTCAGAACTAGGCCCGTCAATAAAAGAATCCTTTACGAATTCCCCATCTCACCTTACAAATTAAATGGCGACGTCAAAGGACGCCAGCGACACTGGACAGACAGCAAACGTTCAATGAAAGATGGGCCCAAGAAACTATCGATTGAAAAGACACAATTAAAGTTAGAGTTAGGCAAGTACGCCGTTTGTTGTTCTGTGTCACGCTCGTGTGTGTAACCCCCACGAAACTTTCATCTCTGGAGAGCGTGTGTGGGAGGAGGGGCGGCCTCCCCACGAAGGGAGTAAAGAGTAGTTGTGACTTGTTCACCTCTTTCGGTGTCGCCCACCGCGGCTGGATTTACTCGTGAGCTTTTTATTGCCGAATTTTATTATATACCTACACGGTTTAAATCGGTAACAGGCTCCGTAAATAATTTTATGGATGCTTACGAGTATATGAGTATGATGCTGTTGTATTTAGGTACGTTATTATGTTGTGATTGATACCTAAGTAATGGTGAGTTAAAACATATTGAATGACGTTTGAACCTTGAAAAATTAAATATGTTTTCTAATCTCAAAAATCCTGCTGTTGTCTGAAATAAAGAACATTGTCCTTTATGTGATTTTACAGGAAAACGGTAGTAGACCATAGTGGTTGTTAAGAAACAATAGAAAAACAAGATTATGTTTTTTAATTGTTTGTATCATAAACGATCCTAAAGGATCTTAAGGTGGACCAAATATCCTTCTTTGTTGGGACGTTCTTTGAAAGCAAAAGAGTGCCGGTGCCGGCTTCAGGAGAGTCACTTCTTAGAAACAAGACGTCTTGTTTTCATGTCTTATAAAAAGGAGATAGTAGAAGACAATAGGTACTCCATTTATGAAACCTATGTTGAACCTATGTTGTTTGTTGTAGTGAAATAAAATTAGTATGGCATTATGTGCGCTGATAGCAAAATAGACGTAGTATTGAACCGTGTAATCACACCCGTTGAAAACGTTGTGACGTAAAGACTTTACGTAAATATACACAAGAGACAACAAAAATAGTGTTTGTTTGTGCTAGTACGAAGGTAGTCAAGCCCGCGGCTAGTGATGTCACATAAAACATACGCAGCCAAAGGGTTTGTGCGTGCAGATGCGTGTCGGTGCCAAGACGATGCTATCTGTCACTCCACCCCGCATCTCTTCGCCTCTCACCGCGTGGCACACACCAGGCCATAAAAAATCCCTTCCTCACATAAAATCGAACTCGTGCTCATCCGACACGCAACAATTGGATTCGACTGCGGGGACACGTTTTCTACTTAAAAAGAAAATTTTATTTTTAAAAAATGCCCTTCCCCTGTACTACTGTCGGTTTAAAAAAGCCATAATACGTCCCTGACGATGCGCGCGCGCCGGCTGAAGATTTGACGCGCTCGCGCATGTGTTTATAATCGTCCCCTCGTAATTTAACATTTTTTTACAAAAAATTTAACCATACAGTACACCGGTTACTGCGTTTACTGCATTTGAGGTAAAAAAAAAAACGCGAATTGTTAATGTATCGAGCGGACATCAAAAGAATAAAAAAATAAGTAGATCCGTCGTTTTTCACGTGTTCGTGTCCGTCCGAGCGACCGGCGGCCGGCGACCGGGCGGCTGGACGTTATGGGCTCGGTTAGGGCGCAACGGTTTTTGTGTGACCCTCAATTTACAACACAAGAAGGGACATGACATCGCCATCGTCTCCCCGTTGTACCCTGACATCTTGGCAGGCAAGGAATGTCATGTAAATTTAGTACAAAAACGGGAATTTAAATAAGTGTAGTGGCCCGGGAACTGGCCGGGGCCCTTCGCATAAAAGCGGTCGTTATTAATACCGGCCTCTAACGACAAAAACATACATGTATGCTGGTGACAGTGATTGCTTACGTGTCCACTAGCTTCCACCTTTTTATTACCTGCTTTAATAGTGAACGTTATTTTGCAAATAATCTTGTAGACAAATACAAACACGGAGTTATGAGAAAGGCGTATCAGATCTTTATGTAACAGGATTACGTTATTAATATTTTTAATGTCTGTATTGATCGGTAGATAGACTCCGAGAAATAGCAAGTGAACGGGCTCGGACAGGAAATTAACATGATGTGAGTTTTCCTTCGGCTCGAGATACACAAGTAATAAATAAGATTGGCAAAGCAGAGCAGTGGCGCGCGTCAGATGAAGATGGCGGAAAAAGAGTAAAAAACATTACTAGAAAATGACCACACTACCAAGCGAAGGGATAAATACGGAAATGATATAATATGGAATGACAGAACTAATAATATGACACTAGCGATTTCAGCATCACCTAGGATTAGGCTGCAAACCTGCTGAGTCTTAACTCTTAACAGATCTTCTTGTTTTTTTTTTAATTTATCCTAAATAGTCCTTATGTATTTGATACAAATTGTTTTTTTTTTTCATATTTATAAAATTGTTATGATAAAACTTACCTTTATATTTATTTACTTTTATAACCTGAAGCCTCTGTGTAAAATCGTAGGAGGTACCTCCGTAGCTCACAAAACATTCTGTTTGATATTGACAGTCGAACTCTCGGAGGGAAAGTGGAAACTAAACTAGGTATTTGTGTGCGGTTGTTTAGTGTGTGTGCTGTTCACGAAATAGAAACTACAGAAGCTCTATTTTGAATCGTTCGCAAAAACAACCACATTTCAGATAGTTTCCTTAAACTATCTGAAATGTGGTTGGTTCATTCTGCCACAGTGGAAGGAAAATCACTAGTAGGTAGTTCCGAGATTACGACTTTATTGACTCTATAATAACGGGTGTAAAAAGACACTTAACGAAGCCGAGGGTCAGTCAGTAGGTACTCTCGTCATTGTAATAACTTTTTATACTGGACCATACCTGGGAACCTTCTGGTTACGGAGATATTTAAGGCCAAAATTCCAACTTTTACGGACGTTTTTTTATGAAAACAAGTTTTTAATGTTATAGTTATAACACAACTAAAAATAACAACAATAACAAAACAACAATACTTTAAATAACAACCCCTATACTGTGCATGCACCCATAAGCACAACATTTTGCATGTGTTACATTGCGAACTACAAACAGCATAAACAGCAAATTTTGACACCAAAAATAAAAAGTGTTTTTTTATTTATTATCTGGCCAATTTCCCAAAATCCACCGCCACTGCCACAAGGTTAATAATAGTGGTCATTGGACATGTTGTACTTCTGCCAGTATGTGTGACTTGTGAGTGATGCAGGGCAGGTCGCGAGGGTGGCGGGACAGACGGACGGTCGCCGCGGACGAATGTCTCCCGCGCCCTTCTCACTACACCATGTTACAGAATCTAAGCTTGCAAACTTGTAGAGATACTGATGTTTGAACTTCAACAGAAGTAGTCGGACTAGGAAATCGAAGTTCGTTAATTGCTAAGAAGAACTAAATGGAACTACCTACTAACTTATACTTAATTCTTTACATATGACCAATAGATTAGACCAAATCCTGGTATAAAAGAAGACTTCGGAGGAGACTCAACATAATGCTGAACAGTTAAACTAAACTTACTCAAGAAATAGAAACAGCCTGTGTGTATCAACTTTCGTTCCCTTTCCACTTTTGTTTTCCTGTGTGAATCCCGACAAGTCCCGGAAAATCAGGGGCTGTTTGCCACACGAAGCCGGTGTGGGCTGCAGCATCGCCCGGGGAGCACATTTACATCAAACTGTCGTTTGGCGGGAACTTCGTCACGTCGTCATCACCAGCCAATGGCTCGCACTCGCCACAACAATGTTTCCCTTCGGACACACGAATTTAAACACTTCGGAAGGTGATTACTGCCACAATAAGTATTAGGGTTGCAATTTATGATATAGAATCTTGTTATAATGTCAACTAACGCGAACTAATGTGATCGTTTCAGGTTTTCACTCCTGCAGAACTGAACTATCCTAGAGCATTTACTTTGGAAACTTATAGTACGGGCCTCACATCAATAGCTAAGCACATACATAGCAACGGTGACGAGGGTTAGTCGTCGTAACCCTTTAATGCGATGGGTATGAGGGCCGGGCGGAGGGCGGCGCGGAAGGGTTGCCGCCTCGACGGCCCGGCGGCTGGGCGGCGCCCCCCCGCTCCCCTCGCACTTTTACGACGAGCTTTTTTATCGTGCGTGCTGTCGTTTTTCCTTTTCTATTTTTTATGTTTATTTCCCCGAAACCATAAATTATGTTTGAAAGAAGGGAACACTCGGACGTTCGACAGGAACCGGGGTGACGTCGACTAACTTTTCTGTTCTCCGATTTTCTGTTTTTTTATGGTCTCTCGTGTGTAATGTGCGTAGGGGTGAGTGCATCGTTGCCATGACAACTGCATGGCATTAGCAGTGGGGGCGATCTGCGCCACTCCGCACTCCGCACTCGATCGCCGATCACATGATATATGTAGCCGTTATAAATAAACCGTATGTATTTGTTGTTGTAACGCGAGCCGCCACCGCAAACACGCTTGTCTATATTCATTCGATCCTTGTTTGCGAACAAACTAGCGAGATGGACGCCGCGACAATGTTTGCTCTATCAGGACTCTACCGTGTAATTTTACCATCGTAACATTAAGCGATCATCTCTCACTAGTGGATATGTGCGTATTTTTACAGTAAATTAGATTATACAAGCGATGAAAGCAAAGATTCTTTATAGATTCTTGAAATTGTTTGGATACGAGTCAACTGGAAGGGAAAACTGTCACCAACCCACTCGTTCACCCGTTCAAATTCAAGTTTAACAGAACACTATATTAATAAGACGTCAGTGGTGTACACACGTTCCATTATCAACCAACCGCAAAAGCGAACAAAGCCGATGTTGTATCCAGTTAATTGCTCACCCTTGCCGTGCGACAAAAAACCGCGCCATATTGCGTCCAGCGCCCGCGCACACTAACCACCGCGAAAGAGAAATTTACGAATAAAGCCCCAATGGTTACACGCTGCATTTACAATTAGAACCCTTTAGGGCGCCACACCGCCAGACAAAGGGCCGAATGGCAAATTGCCAGCAGGTAGCAATAGCGAATATGTCGAAATGGAGTCCCAATAATTACTAAGGGCTCTTGTTTAATAAATGGCTCTTTTTCTAAATTATGAAGGGCTGATCGCGCCATACGGACATACCTGCCGCGAACCCTCCGCCCTTCACATAATGAGTTATAACTCTTCATTGCTTTTATTTGCAGGATTTTTTATAGAGGTGAGGTTAGCGAGTGGGCTCCGGGCAACCCAATTCGATCGTTCAGAAAGTGGCCGCCGCTGACCATAACTCGCCACCCAAATATAATGAGTGCGGCACTGTTCTACTTCCAATAACACAATATTTTTTCTGAACAAAAGTATCGAGAAATACTTATGGATGTTACAAAGACAAAACACTGGTACCCTAGAGCTCGTATCTGTATCTTACAAGTGTAGGTAGGTACAATGTTTCTGTGTAGATCGTCGTGTGTAATGTGTCTAACAGCCTACCTCCTAAACCCATTCAGTTCGACACAATACAAATACAGTAAACAACATTTGCTACTGACAAAAAGGAGCTCCTTAGAAATGGGTTTTATGTATCATTGTTTGGATAAAACAAACCGAGCCGATACGTAATTGTATGACAACAAACCCTTTTGCCCGGAGGCACCAGAGTGTGTCGCGATGACTTGTAATTCCGATGTTTTCGCTGTTAAAATCGTATTTCCTGAAGGCGACATTGATCGGAGCCAGCGGAGCGAACACGAGAGTATTTCTAATGTGCGGGACAAAGCCTGTCTCCCAAACAAAGCCTTCGGAGACTATTTAAAACGAATCCCTTGACGACACCTACGCACACAGCATCAAGCTGGTGTGTGGTGCAAATTGTAAACTTTTAGCTTCTCTACGTGATACTTTTATAATTTACTAGCTTCTGCCCGCGACTTCGTCCGCGTGGAATGTTGGGTTCACCCGCCCCGACCCGTCGCAACGCGTCGCCTGCGCGCGCTATTACTTTGTTTTCGCTTAGTTCTTTCTTCTTTCGGACTTTTTTTCTTTCTGCTCGGCTCCGAAGAGTCGTAGCGTGACGTTAAATAGCCTTTCTCAAGAATTGGGCTGTCTATCAAATGCAAAAATATTTTTTCGTAATAATATCAGTCTGGTAGTTCCAGAGATCGCTCTCTTCAGCTTTCTTATTATTATTACCTCAACTTGAGATAGAAACAATCGTAAACCAGAATTACGAAGAGGAAAAGGAACGAAGTATTTAAAACAACCAAAACCAATAGAAATCAATAGAACGACATCCAATCAATTTACATCACCCAATGGCAATTCCGACAATGTCATTAATCCACGTAAAGTATGAACACTGTGAGTCAGAAAAATTACGTATTTGTACAACGCCATCTATGGATAACTGGATAAAACGTCTGCACAAAGCATGTGTAGTTGTATTCGTGAATGCTGTAGCGGCATTATGCGTTTTAGTAATTTTCTATTATCTCCGAAACTATATCACCAATCGACATACTGTAAAGGGCAAATCTTATCTCTATAATGTCTTTGTGATCATAAAATAATTTATTTTGATAAGGATTCATAATAAAAAATTGTATTTTCATCCAAACGTAAGCATGTGAAAAAAAAATATATAAAAAAAAGTATTAAAAGATAAAATATAAAAGTTAGAAATATGGTGTCGCAGACTTTTTTGTAGGCCTATTTAAGGCGGACCAGATTGCCATACATTGTTTTTAGTTATATACAACTGTTGAGGCAGCGCATGCAAATAATTATGTTTTAAGATGTATTTCTTTCCGACTTGCTAGACAAAAGATGTGATAGCTCAGCTAAAATGCATGATGTAAACATAATTTATAGCCTATAGCACTCACATATAATGTAGCTTTCTAGTCCAGAGAAAACCTTTTTAGAATTGGATCATTAACTCCGGAGATTACCTTACATACAAACAAACAAACAAATTTTACCTCTTTATAATAGTAGTATAGATTGGATGAACTCATCGCTTTACTTATAACTATATTACAGAAGGGCATAATGATTGTTTTCTTTTTCTAATGATAATAATTACTTTATATTCCAGGATGGCGACAAATAGAGAAGTATGAAAAAAAAGACATGTTGCGACTCCAAATAAATTTGTGTAAGAGGAGGAGAATTATGATGAATTTTCTCCATTTAATTTTGTCCAGGGTTTAGTCTTCATCACTAATTGACAAATCATCGTTCGTCAGAATACTTTAAAATCCCGTATCCAAACATTTCATGATAAGTTAAAGGATAACAAGGTCTTAGTTGCGACTGCAGGTACACGTTCAGAATACTCAGCCTGCTGTAACTTGCACCAGATACAGCGGAAGCTCGCAGAACGCTCCGATGGGTTAACCGTCTAACTATCGGCAATCCTTTACTAGTGCAAGCCTTTCACGAGCGCTAGACCAGAAACATTATTAATATTGTCAAATATTTTGGCGGCTCCCACAATGCACCCTTTATCCCTCTATCCCCAATTAGGTTGAAGAGAATATTGTCGCTGAAGTTTCTAAAGATTTATCGCTGGTCCTGGATTAGAACGTTTATTGTAACTGAGAAGAATAGATACAAGTAAAAACTTGTCTGATATTCATTACAAAGATATTTGTTAGTAGTTAGGAATAGAAGCGGACAACGAACCGCGACGTGATCGCGCTACAAGGTCGCTCTTACATAATTTTCTGTTAGAGCCGAAGAATTACAACTATCAATATACAGAGATGTCTGTGTAGGGATATAAATAAATGATCTATGTGTACGATATCTTTGAAATAGTTGTTCGGTAGGTGTGATTGAAAGAAAATAAATAGTATTCAAGGACTTTATTAGTTTATTAATTGATTGTAGAGAAATATTTTGTATTTATTCCTGAATCCTCATTACGTATTATTCTCAGCCAATGTTGTCCTTTCCTTTTTTGGGTTCCGTACGTGTGAATGAACAAATGAAACCCGTAAAGAATCACTCGCGTCTGTGTGTGTCTGTCCGTCTGTCACAGCCAATTTTGCTCCGAATCTACTGGAGCGATTAAGTTAAATTTGACGCACATATTTCTGTGACCCAAACAAGGAAGTACTTATAACGTAAATAAATGAATTTTGATTGAGGGGGTCATTTTGGGTGGCAAATTAGAAAAAACAAAAAAACACACCGTGTAACATATCCCGGTCCTTGCTGCCATTCGTGGACCTTTAACAGTCATTACGAGTCGTCAGGAGCCGAAAAGTTTGAAACCAGTCTTACCAAGTGAAGGGTACAGGGGAAAAGTGATAGATGTCATATTTTTTTTCATTTTTTTGTTATTAGTTACATTTGAAATTCCATTGAAAATACTTACATAGTTTCTGTTTTCTTCAGAATACAGGCAAAAAAAACTTCTTGTCTCCAAAAAGTTAACCGTAAAAAATTGAGGCACAGGCTTAAAACGATGAAGGTATTCTAAAAACGCGCGAAAAATGATGGATGTCAGCCAAAAAATTATGAAGGTGTGGCAGCTATGGCGGGGTTTTGACTGTCACTGTCAGTGTCAAAGCTGAGGGCCTAAAATTATTTTCTTGCACTACCCAAAGCAAGTAATATTTGATGATGACTAATTAAGCATAGTGTTTCCTTGGTGATTTTTTTCATTCATCACTTTTTGACTAAGATTCATCGTTGTTCTCCTGGGATATTAGGTCATTTATTTTTTCAAATGAAAAAAAAATACATATGGTGCTCTAATAACTTTGACTTTCATTCCAACTATGACATTAAATATAAACCTATAAACATGAATTTGATTTAGTGTGAGGTTAGTGTTAAACAGATACAATGAGTTTATGAATTGATTTTAATAATCTGATTTTCTCCAATCAAAATAAAATTGACACCCATTATTTTTCTCCTGGCCCCTTCAAGTGTTATCGCGTTGCCCAGTAACTGGGTTGTGGAGGACAGATAGGCAGTCGCTCCATGTAAAATACTGGTATTCCGCTGCATCCGGTTAGACTGGAAGCCGACCCCAACTTAGTTGGGACCAGGCTAGGCAGATGATGATGATGACTATGTGAAATCTCATATGAAAGGGCTTGTGGTGTGGGGTCTCTATACTAACTTTTATTTTTATTTTAAAATTAAAAAAAATAAAATTTGCAGTCATTTTAGAAAATAGATGAAAATATACCAATACCCTTATCTCTGAAACAAGTGTTATTCACATCGACATCGACATCGACGCGCAAATTGTAACCATGGATTCAGCACATGAGTGTAGACCCCATAGTGCCGAAATTTTTCGTCGGTTATTAAAAAAAAATATTGCTGTTCCATACATTTTGACCGCGTAGGTTTTTGTTTTCTATGAAACAGATTTTTTTTTTTGATAACCGGCAAAAAATTTCGACGCTATGGGGTTTAACTCATATGCTGAATCCATGGTTACAGTTTGCGCGTCGATGTCCCTGCCACCCTGTATTAGTTATCAGAACACTTGCTTCGGTAATGAAGGCCACGTTGCACCACAAATCACTAAATACATCATAACATCACGCCTGTTATCCCCGAAGGGCTAGGCAGAGGTGTATCACTAAATAGCTTTAGCGCTAAACGAATTTAAAACATAATTCTGTCCTTCTCAACTTTAAACAATTGACAGAAACATAACGATGTTTGTATTTAGTGATAGTCTACAACAGCATTAAACCATTTTGCACCAATTTCCAAAAGAATCCGACATCAGTAAGGTATCGACAAAAATGCGGACAGCGTTGTAGGGGACCTCACTAATACCATACAATAATGCAATATTACTCAATTGTTAACTTTTTATGTCCAACGTGACCAGCCAGTAGGAATCTGGACACAAATACCGTCCATTAATACATGTCAAGTAGCGACACTGAACTAAGATCACATCATTAATATTGAGGAGTACAAGTAGGCGTTGGTGGAAAAGGATAAATTTCATGTAGAGGTGCTTTCACCCTTTACGACTCCAATCTATTTGTCAGAGAAAAGGAAACACATTGAAGCACCTAAAGAAAGGAATCGCCTCTCCACCGACCTAATTGTGTCCCTAATGTACACCCACGTACGTTATAGCCTCTAACGATGCCGATTTCATGCTTGTCTTTACACTACTACAATAAGTACCGATATTAACGATATAATTTTCAGTTGAACGTCCTTTAATTATTTTGACGTGTCTATTTTATCCGACTATGGCAAAACTAGGTAATTGCGTAACACACGAACAGAGTGGCTTTCATTTTGACAGTCCAACAACATTCATTGCGCTTTTAAATTTTTGAGCCGACAAATTTTTCGAACTTATGAAGCAATGGATTAGCAATATCCTACAAAATGAGTCAGATTGTGATAGATAGAGTGTTAGGTACGCAATTAGTGTGCAGATTTATAGAAATATAATATGAATCGCACTGACTATGACTGTAAGTTCGTTGTTAACCCCGTAACTACACGGATTTTAATAAGAATGTAGTGTGGACGGTTTGATCTCAGAGGAATAAGTTAAGTAACATCCTAAATCAATGTCAACGCTACGGGATTTACAGAAAAGTTTCTGAAGTTTAACAATCTGGATTAATATTCAGACTGATAAACGTCAGAAAGTTTTTTACTATGGTAAAATGATTGGTCAGAGTGAACACTCGAATACACAATTTGCTCGTGGCTACCATCAACTGCGTTATACACAATGTGTAATGAAAAAACTGAAAACCTGAAAAGGTCATAGTAGGTACTCATGATTATAAGCAACTTTTACTATCATAGTCAGCCTTTAATGTTCCCACTGCTGGGACACAGGCCTCCTCTCGGTGAGAGGGAATGAGCCATAATCCACCAAGCGGGCCCAGTGCGGGTTGGTAGATGTCACATGTCTTCGAATTTTTGGTTCTAGGATATGCCGGTTTCCTCGCGATGTTATCCTCCACCGTTTAAATCGTAAAAAAAAATCTGCTGTTCCATACATTATCTCGACAAAATGTAGAGAGCAGCTGTTTTATTTGTTGTTGCAATGACCTCTTTTCAGGTTTTCAGTTATTTCTATTACACCTTGCATATTCAGCAAACCTTCGAGGGTCATAGAAATATGTACGTGTGTTGAAGGTTTCTAAAAAGTCTGAAGGTACATTTTTGTACTAACCAAAAGCAGTGCGAGTAAAAAATTATATTTTGAACACAACAAAATATAAAACTGCATATTTCTGCAGGTACACAGAATAGAACTGCAAACTATCCTTTGCTACAATAAATTAAATAAACTGTCCGTCAACAATGCGCCGGCGCAGCGCTACCTCGCACAAAGCGGAGCTGCCCGGTCAACCCATTAGCGCATGCGCGGCGGGGGCTCATGATCACTTTGCTCACTTTAATTTATGTACTTTGTGCCATTGTCCACCAACAAAGCATGCGTTTTATAGCGTTCGGCTGCCGGACACCCAGATTAACATCTATGCTTGGTATCGCCTTTCTCTCGTTTTGTGCAACACACAATGGATAAAACCGGGTAGCCACCTGGCAATAATGGCTTCAAAGCTGGATTTTATGTCGAAAAAATCTGCCTGCCTTTATCATTTAGATGTTAGAAAAATCCAAAATTCTATCCCGTAATTTAAACAAAATGTATAATTAATAATAAAAAAGCTTTATTTACTTTATCAATAAATCTTAATATAACTAACGTTGTTTAAATATCGAAACACCATAATAATTCTAAAATATTAAACACTACACATCTAAATACATTGGCATCTGAATGAATATAACTTTAAATTAACTACATGATATTTTAAAATAGTTCATATTAAACTATTGAAATCAAAATTTGTTTGTAGATACCTTCAGCTAGTAAGACCCAGATGATATTTGAAAGACCTTAACTTCCTGCAAACAGGCCGAAACGATATAGTGAAATTATTATTTTTTTGTCAAAACATTGTATCTTTGAAAAGACTTCCTAAAACCTTCAATTTGCTTAAGAAAAATCAAGCCAAAAACTTTCAGCAGCCGCTTATAATTTTAAGTATGGATACAGGTGCATAGCTGTAGAGAGCTAGCTAGGCATACCACTAACCTAAAATAAGAAGAAGTATAAAATTTACTCGTCTCATCATTCTTTCTTTAAACTCTTCAATTTACTGACTACCCCCTACTCATTATCTATCCTCGCATCACCATCATCGGACACAGCTCTCGGGTTATTCATCAGCTCACCGTGAACCCGCACACGATACACGCACGTGTAGAGCAGGTGTCCCCAGTTCGACAGCACCCTGACCTTCACGAGATGATGGCCCTTGGTAGATGGGAACAGAACTTCAAAGTACTGGATAGGTTTGCCATCTTTGTCGTACTCGAAGCTGCCGTAATCATAAGGGTAAGGGTCAGAGCGGCTCTCCAGACCCTCGAGTTGGAAGATACGCGGAGCTGACGATATCTCTCTGTGAAAAAAGATATGTAATTCGTTTTATCTCCAAATCACATAATAGGCGTGGAATTAAATTGCTAACACCAGCCCGGTACACATAATATTACATTACAATACGTCAAAATCGCTAACAATTGTGAGCACATTTGCAAAAACCCTAAAAGTTGTTTAGTCTAGTTCAATAGTAGGTACTATGTGAACAGTTAGGTTTAATACATACATACATAAACTCACAGCTTCTTCCCATGGGCGTAGGCAGAAGCTACAGAACGCCCCTTAGGTTAAATATAACTGTTTTTTTGCTTGGTTCGCCATTTCTGCACAGTTGAGTGCCAAACTGATATATTTCTGTTACAATCTCAATACTTAGTTAATTCTACAGTGAAGATATACATAAAAACAAATTTAAGAAAGAAAATTACCTCGTCGGTGAAATATGCGGCGGTATGTGCTCGATGCTGATGCTCGTTATCCGGACGGTGCCCAGCAGACGTATAGTAGCCTCTCCCATGGGCCCCTTGAACGCCCAGCACTCTCCTGGCAGGGTTCCTGGCTGGATCATGGCCCGAGCGCCGAGACACTCGCGACAAACCCACGACGTCAGCATGTGGAGCGCCCAGCCAACTGATGACTCGTAAATGACGTGCTCAATGGTGTCTCCCGTATCCAACACTCTAGCACCGGCGGACTCGAGCGCGTAGTCTGCTAACTGTCAACAGCAATACTCCACATTCTCTTATATTTATAGCCACTGCACTACGTTTTACTTTTAACCTTTCAATTTCAATAAAATAGAATGATTGGAAGATGCGGACTTGTCATTATCCAATTTATTTCGCTGAGGTGATACCGAAGTAAGTGAGTGGAGTGGATGCACGTGTATGGAAATCTGCAGAGACGTTTCTGATACCATGTTCAGGGACGAAATACTACAATCTTAGCTTTGATTTATGTTAACGATTCTTTCATGTGTAAAATAAGCGCTTTCATATCTGCATTTGCATTGATTTAGAATTTCAATTCTTACAAAATCGAACAATTGTTTTTGTAAAGAAATTACCTACTACTAACTGTAGGGATGATGGATGATAAAGTTCAGATTCAGAGACAAACCAAAACGGAAACACATGTTAGTAAAATATGAGGAGATGATTGACAAAGATGTAACAGGCACAAACACAATGGCGATCCGACGGGGTTATAACGACACATGTTTTAAGGAGTAACTTGCCTACTAGCAACCTGTATCTAAAGAAAGAAAAGTTGTTTGAAATGTACCAGTTTTGTTTTGTACAAAATAACGAATATAATGTCAATGAATGAAAGTATGCAACCTCAGTAGATTGTACTATGTAGGAATCTGCTGAAGCATATAAGAATAAAAATTTTGCTGCCGATGGCAGCTATTACGCACACACACATCTACAACACAGCTATTACAACACACTAAACGACTCATATTAACGAAGTTTTTGTGGCAGCTAATTTATGACTGGGAACTTTGAATGCAGCTATTATGCCTTAAATATTGGCATAGCTTGAATTATTGTATCACATATGAGGAAGCTGCAGTTATACACACGAAATAAGAATCATCTTTGCACGTAGATTTCTGTTCCTTTTTACTTGTCTGTTACAAAAAAAATAACCGACAAAATATATTGCACATCACTAACCTGTCTATCATAATCAGATGCATCGCCAATCTGCCGGTTGTTGCGCAAACGCATTACGGGATCGACGAGTGCTTCCTTAGCGCGTCCGGCCGCCGCCGCCACTGCTGGCAATGCCGATGAGATGCGCTCCATCTCACTCTGCAGCCGCTCGTGCTTGCGATTCACCTGCAAATCATGATATCACATCCATGTCTGTAATACAAGAAGGAGTAGGACGCGGTGTACCTATTACACTTCAATTTATTATCCTTCATTCAAACAGCTTTTACGATGTTATAATATATCAAGATTTATTTTTATGTGGGTTCTTTATATACATTATACATATAAACCTCCCGAAATAGATGCTCTTAATGATGATGAAAACCGCATAAGAATCTGTTTCGTAGTTTAGAAGAACAACGCAGTCACACGATACTATTTATGGATTCATTATTTTAATGTAATGATTGCAATTTCTACCGAAATATTTTATCCCATGAAAATTGAAGAATCTTTGCAAAAAAAAATCTGGTCAGGAAGATATTACCTACTGAATAAATATGATTCCAACCATTTAGTTTAGAGCTGAAAGACGTCAACTGCTGGACATAGGCCTCCCCCAAGCCACTTGCCTCAAGCACTTCGACCAGTTCTGTGCTTCCCGCATAATAGCGGATTCCTGCGGGCTTCACAAGGTCGTCCACCTTGTGACAGGACTTCTAACGCTACGTCTTCCGGTATGCCAATATAATTAATAATTATTCTTACATACTATCGTAATGTTGAAAACAAATAGAGGGCGAGTCTATCGCCATCAACCGGAAACAAAATCAGACTCCGGACTGCTGCGTAGTGGAGAAGCCCAATACTTTACCTTGTTTTATTTTTATCCAGGGTGTAAGATGACCCATAATATAGCCATTACGTACGAATTCTGTACTTCAAACTAAATAACATTGAGCATAAATTATTTCTGGTAAGACACCTTTATTTTTGGTGAGACAAATCGCTATTTACGGCAGCCCGCAATGCAACCTACGCAAAGCATTGTGCTTATGGGTGCATGAAACTATACAGGAGTTGTGGGGGTATTAAAGCTTGTTTTCGTGAAAAAATGTTTTAAAAAAGTTGCTACTTTGAGCTTTAATATTTCCGTAACCAGAAAGATCCCCACCTATCGGCCGCACTAGTGGAACAAAGTGGAATGTAAACAATTTTGGTGACCACTGTGATTGATTTTGGTGGCGCAAATTATACTCGTATTAACCATGAGTTCACTTTTTCTCACTAGGGCGTGCGTTCACTACTTGAATTAGGTGTTCTAAATAAAATATTCAATTGAAAAAATAATAAAAGCTGACCAAGGAGCTCATGTACCTATCTACCTTTATGAAAGCACCACGCAATGATCACTAGCACACTGTACAATTCGCACAAGTTTGGGTGGAAAGAATTGCAAGTTGCGGTTGCTGTATTCATCTCTTCATTCTTCTGTATAGATGTTTTCTGTTCATGGTACCTCATGCGGCCATAGCAAGATCGCTTTTCACTGCCCTGCCCAACTAAAGCCAGCTAAGTTAGACCCATAGCAGCTGATAATACTAAGATATGAATCGTAAAGGCAGGATGGCAATAAAGGCTTGGCCAAATATCTGCATTCATAATGCCAGTTCACTACAAGTTCATCTTCAGCCAGTTTTGCCTGGAGTTCCATAATAGTGCATTGTGTAATTGTGTAAGGATCGAAGGTTAGGTCATATGTTTGTCCTAATTATCTAGAAACGTAAAGTACAACACGGGTTCCGCTTTAGGCCTCACGCATATATTAGACCCATCATGGACATGCATGACTGCATGGAAGCAAGACGAACCGGCTGTTAGCGTCATTAGTCCCGTCCAAAAAGTTCTCAAAACTTATAAATACGCTTTCGTGAAACAACTAACGCCATCTGATTTTAAATTGTCGCACTTTTGCTACTAAATCCGTAGCACTCCGTAGTCGGTTCTACGGATTCCGTAGCAGTTCGCAGCAACATGCAACGCCATCTATCTTGTTGCCGTAAACTGTCGGCGAGGACCGGCGGAACAAAATAAAAATATAGACTTGAAAAATAAAATTAATATAATCGTAGAAACAATTGTTTGAAATAAGGTGTGTCGTAAATGTAGGGCAATTACGTCCAAAATATTATGGCCAAAATGACACTGGGCTTTTTTAGAAATTGGCGGTTTTGCAGTTGTCATAAATACAACATACATAGTACTGTGCCGCCCTTTCTATTTATATATTTCAATTCACTTCTTCCTCGTGTTATCATCATGTTAATAACTGCTGAAAACAACGGAACGAAGGTCGTCGGACACGAAGATCAAGCAACTACATAAAAGAAAACTTTCCTAATCAAATATGACTTACTGTCATGTAAAAAATAAGAACACCGTTTTGAAAAAAAAAACATAAAAAAGTCATTATTTGGAAAAAAGGTTTTAACCTAAGAGACCAGGTTTAAACAGCAGAGCTAACGCAGCAATAGGTAACTATTATAACTTTTGCACTATACTCCTATTTCTTCTCTTACTATTACCAAGTAAAAATAATAGGGGTTAAAGTATGAAATTGCCGTTTTATTGTAATAGGTACCTACTTCGAATTGACATAGAACCTTCATGGTTTGAGATTTTTGAGTGAACCTTTTTTCACATGGTACATATGAAGTTCTTCTTTTAAAAAATGTGCAACATTCGATTATCGACTTTCAGTTGTTTTTTTTATTCAGCTTAGACAAGAAAGATGGATACTTGGAAAATTCGAGTTATTTTTAAATACGAGTTCCGACGCGGAACTCACGCGGCAGAAACAGCTCGCAATATCAATGTTGCGTTTGGAGAGGGAACTGCTAATGAACGCACCGTGCGATTTTGGTTTAAACCCTTGGTGATAGACACTTTGATTTGAAGAACGAACCACGTGGAAGACCGCCCACACAGGTGAATAACAATGAATTGAAAGAGATGGTGGAAGCCGATCCGAGCCAAACTCCCCAGGAATTAGCGGCATAGTTTACCGTTACCTTACCAACAATATTGACTCATTTGCGTCAAATCAATAATATTAAAAAATATGAGAAATGGGTGCCTCATGATTTGACTGATCTGCAGAAAGAAACGCGTGTTGAAACTTGTGACATGTGATGAAAAGTGGATTCTTTACGATAACCGTAAGCGAAAAATGCAATGGCTGACCCCAGGTCAAACGCCGCAACAGTGTCCTAAAGCAAAGCTTACCAATAAAAAGGTAATGGTAACTGTTTGGTGGTCTCAGCATGGTGTTATTCACTATAGCTTTCTCCGATCTGGTCAAGCAATAACGGCAGATGTCTACTGTGCCGAACTCCGAACAATGGTAGCAAAACTAGCAGTGAAACAGCCCCGACTCATGAATCGATCTTCACCATTATTGCTCCATGATAACGCGAGACCTCATACAACACGAGAAACCGTTTTAACTCTACAGGAACTGCAATTAGAAACCATTCGTCACCCTCCGTATTCGCCAGACCTTGCTCCAACGGACTACAATTTTTTTCGTGATTTGGACAATTTTCTACGTGATAAAAAGTTTTCTTCTCAGGCAGTACAAAATGCTTTCGCACAGTTTGTCGAATCTAGATCACGAGAGTTCTATCGCAAATGCATAAATAACCTTCCTATTAGATGGCAGCAATGTATAGATAATAATGGTAATTATTTTGATTAAATAAATATGTTAAATAAAAAAAAAAACGAATTTAAATTTTTCAGCAATTTCATACTTTAACCCCTAATATTAACGGTTTTAAATAAATATTAAATGTACTTAGGTACATGAGTTCTTCTTTTACACATTTACCGACATCACGTCACGATTTACCACTGTCAAGTTCACATCACAACTAAATTCATAATATATTACTCTGACTAAATTTCTAGCTCCTATTGTCATCAAGGGAGAAATTCTGAACTGAGATTTAGAATGAGCCAATCAGAGCTTCACAAAAAGCAATGTTATCTGTGCTTTTCTTCCGCGGCCGCATTGCCGCTCGGAGCCACACGTGTTATAATAAGTTTCGTAGGTACTCTATTAGGAAACAAACGCACATATTTCATTACTATTATGATTATACACATATAAGACTACATATTTTTAAACAAATACATTCGTAAATTATAAATATTTGTGTCGCAATCACATGTGGTAGCTATTATTTAGATATTATGTATTTTGTAATTTTATAAGTAGGCATTTGTATAGGTACAATATTCTCTTTATTAATGCACTCTCACTTCTAATTTTAACTCAACGGGACAGCGGGCATAATTTGAAAAGTATATACATATATGACAATAAATTAACGGGGACAGCGTACGGGGACTGGTTTAGAAATGGGTCAGAATGTTATGTGGATTATTGTTTTCTCGAAGGACCAATTATTATTGCGGCGAAATATGTCTTAGCGGAATGTAATTTATGCGGGTGGGAATCCTCTGGATGGAACTCGTTGACACAAGGGGTTGAGAATAGGCAACACGTGTTCGCCGTTCTAGTGATCCACGGTGGTTTGGTGCACTTCCACTGGATATTTTTATGTAATGTAGGTGTACCTAATGTATGTCAAACGCGTAGGTATGTAATTAGCGGTCTGTAGTATTTTGCGTAGCGGCGCGGTATTTAGCGGTATTTAAGCGGGTTTTGTAGTTTTATATCGGAGCGGTGGCATAATGGATTAAATTAGCGGGAAGCGGTCTAGTTGCAACAGGTGAACTGACTCAAATATGGCGACCCTTTTCCCAAATCACAGCGATGGGTAGTGATTGGTTCGTGCGGTGGTGCATTTCTTCTGTTGCATGGGAACAAGATGGGAGGGAAGGGAATATAGTTAGTTCAAAAACTGCGTCGAATCAGAATTCTGCATTAAAAAATGTGAGATGCGTTCGAAAATGATGACAAAAAAAAATTATATTACGCAAACTTAAACTACAGGGTAATTTTTACCAGTAATTTTGGTTTAAAAACCAAACTACTGAACCGTTTTTGATGAAAAAATATCTATGGGACCAATCTGAAAGTATATCCTTACAAATAAAAAAAGAATTTTGCAAATCGGCTTACAACGGAGGTCTGAGGTAACAAACATAAAAAAAAAAAAAAAAATACAGTCGAATTGAGAACCTCATCCTTTTGTGAAGTCGGTTAAAAAGTATAATGCCATGAGATATCGCAAAAACAAAGGTCAATGGGCAAATAGTATGGCAGAGAAACCCACGGCGGACAGAAATGAAATTGTGAGGGTATATATATATACATGTATCTAGTTTAAAAAACACTTATTCATATTTCACATAAATATTTGGCGATTTGCGGCGGATCTGTCTATTGGGCAGAGCCAGCTTACGAAACTGAAGACCGATGATGGCAGGATCGTATCCGCCAAACCTGAACTGTTGAGAGAGATCGAGAAGTTCTATGGACCGTTAGTCAAGCTTCTGGACTGGAAAGGGGCTGGCATTAATATTTTCACACCGGCACCGTGCGTATAGCATCTTGTTGTTGTTGCTCCTCGAAATAATATTAAACTGACGCTCCACAAGCCATGATCGAAGTCCACAAGTGATAAAAGTGCAATTAGACTGGTTGTACGTACCTACATTTATAGTCGATTGCAGTAAACCTGCACCAATAATAAGTGTTGTGAGTGCGAAATTTAATCGGAAATCTAAGTTAATTTATATGTGATTCAACAAAACATTGTCCGACCTACCGCTACAACTTTATTGTTGCCAATCGTGACTAAACGCGCAAACGCCGCTTATTCCACGGCGCTTACGACATTCGCGCAACTCGCGGACTTTACTACCGTGGGCCTTTTTTGGTGTGCGTTTTTGCCGTTAGAATATTTGGGCCTTTAATAGTGTCCTGTTTTGAAGTGTCTCAATTACTTTTAATTTTATTGAAAGAAACCTGATTCGGACGCCACCAGAATCAGAAAGGTCTTTCTCCGAACCCGATATGACGACCCAAAGATGCAAACGTCCCCGATTTTGCATAGATTCCCCAAGCGGCGAGACTTACACGACAAAGCTTGATGAAATACAGGAAAAAGTGAATGCCATTATGTCAGATCAAAGCGCTAGACTCCATGCCCTTTAGGAGCACATCAGGGAACTGAAACACCAAAATGATGGCATACAAATAAACAGTGCTAAAATAATGAAATCTATTGATTTTTTTGGGAACCGGAAAATTCATGGTATGGAACTGGAGAGAAAGGAATTTGCCGACTACTTGTCTAAGATTTATAAAAAACTAGATCGGCTGGAACGAAGTTCTATTAAAACGTCGGTTGAAATCAGAAATGTGCCGAAAGTTCTCAAGGAAACCAAATTGTCCCTGTATGATACGGCTCTGAAGCTGGTTAAATCTCGTGAAAGTAAGATACCGAAGTCTGATGTTCGCGATGTATACAGAGCTCCGAGCAAATCTACCGATAGCAAATCCACAATAATGATTGAATTTTCAGACACTGTTACGAAGAGCAACTTTTTAGGTATCACCAGGGACTTTAACAACAGAAACCCTTCCAGCCGGTTGAACAATAATCATCTGGGTATTGGTGAAGAAAGACACCCAATATACGTATCAGAACACCTCACGGCTAAAATGCAGCGTTTTCATTTCTTAGCAAGAGACGTTGCCAAGTATGCCCATTACGAGCACTGCTGGATTTCGAATGGCCAAGTTTACCTTCGCAAACGGGAAGGGCAGCCCTATATTCGGATCAAGTCAGAAGCGCAACTCCACGAGCTAAAACTTAAACAGGACAAAGAAGATAAATTACTAGTCTTTACCTGTATTTACCCGAGCCTTTACCTACTGAAGCGCTATAAATCTCTTATAAATACCTTTTGTAGTTAAATCAACATTGTAAACCCTGCGAAACACACTTAACAAACACCCTCATTCCTTGTTGCGCCTATCCACTCACAGTATTTTTACACATCATCACTGCCATCTCCAGCTCTAACATGGCGAGTTCTTGCCTTTTTTTTGCCTCTTCTCCATCAAATTGCTTCCTGATTTGCTATTGTAAGATTATGGTTTGTCCTGATTCCGTGCGTGACTACTGTTTCTGTAGCGGGTTGAAAATGTGGTGTCTACTCTTCCTTCTAAAACCCATGTAATGGATGGTGAACTTCTGCGTAATATTGATGACTCTTCGATGGTTGATTGCTTCCGTGTCTCCACCCCAGAAGATGTTTTGACCCAGCTGGGCAATCCTAATAACTTCTTGACTCTCATAAGTCAGAACATTAGAAGTATTCGTAAGAAATTTGACTGTTTTTCTATATTTTTATCTAGACTAGAATTTACGCCTGATTTTATCATATTGACAGAATGCTGGCTTGATTCCAGTTTCAGCACCATTACTCTACCGAATTACGACTGTCACTTCTCCAAAGAATATTTTAATCAAAATGATGGTATCTTAGTACTTTCAAAGTGTGGTCTAACTGTACAGGTACAGGAACCAAAATTTCGAGACACTAACTGCCTTCTAATTGATATCGGAACGGACTATAGTGTTGTTGCATTGTATCGATCTCCCTCCATTCACGATATTTCTTACTTCTTGGAGTCACTAAAAGAAGTGATGGGGTTGGCCAAAGGAAAGAATTGCATCATTACCGGCGACATAAACCTTGATATCAAAGTGAATACTGCTTATTCAAGAGCTATTGAGTATCTCAACTTTATTGCGTACAGTGGCTTTATGCCTGGACACAACCTTCCTACTAGAGGACCTAGTTGCCTAGACCATATGCTACTCAGAACTAAGTCACCAGCCGTAGTTCTTGTTTGTGATTCCGACATTACTGGCCATGATACAGTAATTGCTGGTGTCACCTTATCCTCAGTCACTAAAAACGCTCCCAAATTCAACATCAAAATTGATTACCCGGCATTAAAAACGAGTATTTTCGAGACAGATTGGTCCAACGTTACAGCCGAATCAGACGTTAATGCTGCCACAGATTGTTTCATCAACTTAATGACACAAAACATTAAAGACATCAGCTAAAAAGTCAAAGTGCGTAGTTCAAAAGCCATACGCAAGCCATGGATGACGGCAGGTCTACTTCGATGCGTCCGAAAGAGAGACCGCCTACACTACAACTGCAGAAAAAATCCAGACGATATTACAACCCAAAGAGAGTATAAAACTTATAGAAATTACTGTAACGATATTATCAAAAAAGCTAATGAGGAATACAACCGCAAATTGCTAACTAAAAAGAAAAACAATACCAAGAAACTTTGGCAAAGTGTTAAGGAAATCTACGATATGAAAAAAAGTAACAGCATAAACGCAGACATCACTCAAATCCTAGAAGATCCTGTGGAAGCGGTAAATTCTGCCAATGAGTTTTTTAGTACAGTTGGTAAAAAATTAGCTGATACCATCCTGTCTGAGCTAAAAGTTACTGAAAAACTACTGGCGGATGCCACAAGACTGGATAGCACTACCGGAAACTCTTTCTTCTTTACTCCGACTGACCCAGAAGAAATTCTAAAAATCATTGACAACCTAAAATCGTGCTCAAACCCTGGAAGTGATTTGATCAGAAATTCGATTTTAAAACAGTGTAAAATACCTCTTGCCCCTATTCTCTCCCACATATTTAACCTAAGCATGTCCACAGGTGTATTTCCGGACTGTCTCAAGGTAGCCAATGTCTGCCTAGTCTTCAAATCTGGCGACCCGCTCCAAGTTACAAACTAGAGACCTATTTCCCTATTATCTTCAGTGTCTAAAATACTAGAGAAACTTGCCAATAAACGGTTACAAAAATTCCTAGAAAAATAAAAACTACTATCTGATAACCAATATGGTTTTCGTCAAAAAATGTCAACAGAGGATGCAGTAGTAACACTTGTTGATCACGTCACTGAAAGGGTAGATTCTGGCAACAAATGCATTGGTGTGTTCATAGATATGGCTAAGGCATTCGACACTGTGTCTCGGCCGATACTTCTGCAAAAGCTATCGTTAATGGGAATACGGGGTCTAGCACAAAACTGGTTTCACTCCTACCTATCAAACCGGCGGTACAGTATTATATGCAGAATACCAATTTACGAAGAAATCTACTTATAAAAGTGGAGCTACAGTATGGGAATTTCACTTAAGAAAGAAAATTAAATGTACGGGTACAATGAAAATTCAAGTAAGTATTTTAAGAATTAACATTTCATATCAATTTACATACAGGATACATGGATGTACTTATATCATTGTAACATTAATGTTTGATGCCGAACTTAAATATTTTTTAATATTGTCGACCCAGATGGCGCGACGGAAAAAAATCAAACAAGAGTCGGGTTTTATTCCCTTACCAGGACGAATGCATGTGTTGATGAAATAATTTTAGTTTCGGGTCGAGATATTTGTGATACATTCTTTGTTACTGTTTGTTGACCTTTTATAGCCTGTTTTTTTCCGTATAGGAAAGTCAGATTTACACCGGATTTTAATAAAAACCTGCTCGACTGTTACATGGAAGATTGTAAGAAAAAAATAGTCACATCGGATGTACCTGCCATACCAACAGTTTTTAACGCTACAATATCAGATATAAAAGACTTGGGACTTGACAAGGTAATTACAATCCCTAAATTTGAAAGCAAGAAAGATCCTCTCTACCGCTACAGAAATAAAGCTTTTAGTGTTGATAAGACTATTTTTAATGACGTGAAACATGTTAAAGTGACTCCAAAATTTTAAAAATTTTTGCTAGCTGACTAGTGTTTTGTTCGGATGAGGCAAGAAAGAAAATTAGCGTTCTTAAGGAGTTTTTTGGTGACGGGACTTTCAAAAGTTGTCCAATGCTATTTTATCAGATTTTTACTTATCTGTATGGATAAAAGGTCGTCAATTAGACCTTACCAAAACTAAAAACTTACGTCGTACGGTTGCACTTAGTGCAGTGCTTCCATTATTGCCTGAGAACCTCATAATGGAAGGGTGGTTTTATATTGCCGATCAAAGCCCCGATGACAGCCAAAGCACTAAATTTCGAAAATACATCTTGTCACAATGGATTCGTCCGGACTTTTTAAAAGTATGGTGCAGCTTTGGTAAACGGCGCCGTACAAACAACTTTGCAGAAGGATGGCACTGTAAATTAAAAAACGCAGTTGGCAAAAAAAAACCCCACCATATTAAAACTTCTTACGGTTTTAAAACAAGATGCCAATTTATTCAGCGTTAAAACCAACCAACAAAACGCCGCACTAAGCACACGCATATAATTCGATCGAGATCGACTTTATAACAGAGGTCCAAATACAACTTATTAACTCGAAAATAACTACAGGACATTTTCTTGAAAAACTCCGCTAGTATTTTTCGTAGATTTATATTAACATTATATATATAGTTAATATATAATGTTGATTATTGCCTATTCTGTAATATTAATAAGTATAACATTCAAGTTATGTTTGTAGTAAATTTTATTGTTTTTTTTTTTCATTATGTTTAAACTTTAAGTTCAATCCTATTTTTGTTTTTATTATCAATTGTTTTTATATCATGTTGATTCTGTGACGTTATAGTTAAATAGGTAAATTAATGTGGTATGTTTTTGTAAGTATAATATTTAAATTATTTGTATTTCATTCCATCCTTTCAGTTAAAACTAAATCAAAATAAATAAGGTATTTAGTTATTCTCATTTGTTATTCTGTTGTGTGCTATAAATAATTTGAATCATTTGAACATACCAACCACAAACAATTTTTTAAATATTATTATACTTTATGGGTAGTTGCAATGTTGATTGTGTGAACTAAATAAAAAAATAACTTAACTTTTGTTGATTTAGATTTAAAAATCTAGTTGTGTTTTGTGTTTAAACATCTCTTATTTGTTTCTATATTTTGAATTAAAATCTATTACTTATGTACAAAATATCTTTCATTTTAGTTTTAGGCTTGCCGCGCTAAATTACCCACGTTTAAAAAGAAATAAAAATTGAAAGTGGACAACGATACGTGAAATCTTAATTGTCCGTTGTCCCCGTTGCCCATATGTAGGTATATAAGGGGGACAACGGTAAGGAATTATATGACGTTCTATTGTCCCCGTGACGGGGACACAGATTACAGGGACAACGGGAATACAGGAAAATTACAACTAAAAAGTGAAAAATAAAATTTTTTTTTGCAAAAAAAAGCAACCGACTTCCAAAAAAGACACTACAAAGTGAAAAATGAATAGGTACATTACACTCCTTTTTGGGCAGTCGTGTAATAACTTTAATTTCGGAAGTCGGTGGCAAACAACGAAAATGCGAACCCAACGACACCGACCCGACTTCCGAAATTAAAGTTATTTTTCACTTTGTAGTGTCTTTTTTGGAAGTCTGTTGTTTTCTTTTTTGCAAAAAAGTTTTTAAATAAAGAGTCGAGGAAACAGAAAAAAAGTCAGAACGGCGGAGAGGGCAACGCAATGCGACGGGGGTGGGTCGGGGAACAAGAAATTTCACGCGGACGAAGTCGCGGGCAGAAGCTAGTGTTTTGATAACCTGTGGGGCAAAACGACATATCTTTTTTCGATGATGAGCTTTTCGATGATCGCTCAGACTGCGATAATGATAAAAAAAAAATAAAAAAATATAAAGACAGGTACAGAAGACTCACTACGATGAGGAGTCAGATGTAAATGGTTTTCCAGCTGCGTCCTGCAGTGACCTCTTTTCCCGTTCTATGCCCGACGAGTGCTGGCTACGGTGACTTAATTATTCTCTTTAAGCTCATATGTCATGTGCTGATATATCCAAGAAGACCAAAAACTTCGTCTGTGAAAATTTTACTTTAAAATTTTCGTGTTTAACATGACTGTCATTTTGTCCGTGCTATATGGACAAAATTAAGTTCCTTAGAGGTTGTGATTAATTTAAATTATATTTTTTATACGGTTCCTATTCAATTACAAGTTTATGTAGGTTAAAACTAATGAACTAATGATGATTATTAAAACTAAAGACCGATTGTAACTAGGATAATTAAAAATATGTGATAAAAAAACAAAACCTAGGTAGGTACTAGCTATTTATTGAAATTTTGCAACGATGCGTCCAGGAGAATGATAAAGTAAGAATGTATGAATATGAAATGGTTGAGGAGGTAGTGAGAAAGTGAAGGAATGAGTGAATATCTGGGTGAAATATAAAGTGTTTGCGATAAAATATGTTATGACAATACTCAAACGAAGGCTTCGGTTTCTGAGTAGGATTGAGCTAACAGCAATTCCGAATTAAGCAATTGCTTAGGGCATCACGTCTCGGGGGGCACCATATACCTACAGCACCGAAAAAATATTTGCTAACACATGAAAAGCAAGGTTCTTTGAAAACACAAGCGTTTTGTGGGCGGGAGATGTTGGTGCGTTGACGTTGGTAAGGCTCGATGCGTTATCAATATTATACAGGTGACTTGTACTTTGCGAGCACTATCGACTGTTTCTTCGGCACCTCTAAATATTTGAAAAATTCTTGTGCGGATTAATTGAAGATGTCTTCTCTATAATTTGTACGGTTCATGTTTATGCCATAGTAAAATTTTGAGATATCAAAATTCATTTACGTAGGTGAGTTAGAAAATGGTTACTAAATTTCTCCCTTTAACTTTTAACTGTGTGATGTTTTAGAAAATTTGGTCACCTACATCGAAAGGTTTGCTAAAGTATTAGGTACCCAATAGAATAGCAATGAAGGCCATTCAATTTGAGTCTAGAGAAAAGTAATATTTAGTACTTAACGATTTTTGGGAAATTTACATAAATACATAAATATGTGTTTTCTCGAATCCCATGAATTTTCACCTAGACATTATGGGGGGTGCTTTTGGCCCAGATTCCCTTGTTCACAATCTAAATCAAATTTATGTTCAGTGCACCTTTTTCTTACTATTTCGTTAAGCAGAGGACAAAAGATAAATATTAGTTTAGTCCTGTCAAATTAGTCAGCGCCTGACGTAAATTGACGTATTTTTAGTAGTCAATTTTTTAATCACGTCTAAACTGTCTATGGAGTAGGTATCTTAGATTGACAGCACTAAACTAATATTCATCTTCGGTCCTTTTCTTAATGAAATAGAAAGAAAAAGATGCACTGAACTTAAATTTAGTTTAGTTTGTGAACAAGGGAGTCGGCGCCATCATATAGTATAATGTACTCTGTGGGCGCCATCAGTAACTATCACGTCCAGCGGGGTAATTGCGTAACACACTATCTGTAGCTATCGCATTCATTATGACATTTCAACAACATTCATTGCGTTATTTAGATGTAGGTACGTTGTTGAGCCGACTAATTTTTCCAACATTGTATGAAGCAATGGATTAGCAATATCCTTCAAAATGATTCAGATTGTGTTTCGCAATTACGGTGCCGGCACTTTAATCATCTTTTTAAATTGGTTGGTCCTACAATTTTTAATGTCATTGATTTTTGCAATTTTATTATAAATAAATTAAACTGAGCATGAATTCTTGCATAATGCTGAGCAAAAGCGGTTTTTACTACAGTAAGTGGACATTTGTAAATACGTTGTTTAAGGAGTTCTTGATATTCTGTGGATTGGATTGTTATTTTATGTTGTTTTAGTACTAATTTAAGGATGTATAACTGACGGACATTAAGTACTGATGCTTGAAAAACTTATAAATTATTATTATTATTCTTTATACAGGTGATTTGTGGGATAGCGAAAGTATTTTTTATGTAACATAGCCTTTAGCACTGATCTTTGGGCTCTTTCCAATTGAAGCATTGAGGTTATGCCGACTCCGCCCCCCCTGAACTGACTCACATAATGCCACATACACCAGGTGTACCTGTCTTTTTGTTAGCAGAGTTACGTAATAGTTTCATTACGTGAGTCTACTTTTTTATTCGCTTAGCTACTAGGTCGATATGAGGTCTGAATGAAAGACGATGATCTAGCAGGACCCCTAAGTATTTTAGAGATTCGAACATTTTAATTTCCTGACAGGTGCAGGGGCCTGTTCTGCAAGTTGAAGGGTGGATTGCAAGTTGTAAAGGAAGTTTTGGTGCTGATGAAAGAGTTTATGGAAACAGATGTAGGTAAGTAGTTAGTTTTTTTTAATGTCAAGTGACAGAATGTTAAGGTCGAGCTATGTTTTTATATTAGTTAAGCCGTTTTGGGCTTTTTCGCGGACTGTTTCCCTGTGATAGTAATGTTAAACAGTTTCTATGAATTACCTATAAGTCCGTCTATTTCTCCTCTGAAATCTAAAACTGGGCTTTTATACCTCAAATGCCAAGATGCTTTGGTTCCGACACATTATCAGTGTTATTTCGGTTACTAAAACAGGTCCTTTGAGTTTTATATAGGTACCTACCTACTTATATGTATTTTTTTTAAGTATCGTAACTACAACATAATGGAATGTAAAGCAACCTCAGACAGTCCTCTAGTAAGTTGCATGACGACGTATTTGATGTCGGAGAAGTCTCCATCCAGCATCTCTTGCGTAGGTCCCCAGAAGTACGCGTAAACATGCAGTCCGAGCAACATAGTTAGTGCGACGCACACGAACGAACGAAACACGTTTCGGAAGCACCCATCCCGCCTGTATCCATATTCCATGAATTATTTCGCTATTGCTTTCGAGTTTTATTTTTGCGCTAAAACTTCTATTTGATTTTGATAGAAACTCTGTCATTAGAAGTCATCTTGACAGTGTACAATATTCTCCTTCATACCATAGAGTAAATATATTCTTCTTCGTCCACCTTAGGCAATTCCCACCGCTCTGGCGACAAGAAGAGCTAGCAACTAGAAACGAGTTTGTGAGTAACGAACCGCGAGTGCGCGACTACGACGAGCGATTACGACGAGCGATTACTCGCTGGTATGCACTCACGCTTGGCACATCAAGTTCTGCCCGCCAAGCGCCTTTAGGCGCGATTAGTCGAACGTTCAAAAAAATGTCCAATACAAAGTGTGTCCAAAATGGACAATGTTTTCGAAATTATACAATATACAGGCTGTCCCGGAACTCAACGATAACCTGGTACTACTGGGCGAGAGGCCTAGGTATACAAGTTATGAAAAAATAAGAAAAAAAATCCATGTCACTTAGTCAAGCGATAATAGACAGTTTTAAGTACTGTGATCACAATTTTTATAATTTTACAGTGATTTTTTTTAATAATGTAATCTCAAATAACAGTGCCATTAATGGCAACCACAAATCAAAGTAATAAACATTGTTAACTAAGCAAAATAAATGAAGTTTTGACGAGTTATGATTTACAAAATTATTGTCAGTTAACTTTGACACTCCATGTTGGAAAAAAAAAGATTTTTTTTTCATATCTGGTATACCTTGGCCTGTCGCCCGGTACCAGGTTATCGTTGAGTTTCGGGAAAGCCTGTATATGTGGTATAAGATTCAATCAATAATAATATTATAATTTTATATTAATATTATATTAGTACAGTATAATCAAAATAGTATAATCATCATGATATATGATTATGAATAATTATAGTACAATATAGATGTACATAAAAATGTGTTATTTTGTTTAATTTTGGATATTGGACCAATCGCGAATTGGACCAATCGCGAATAAGGTGAATTGGACCAATCGCGCCTAAAGGGCTACCACGCTAAGCTACTTGTACTCTCTTTGATAGGTCTTGTCGAGAAACGAGTACTCGCCGGTGTTTCTTGAGCGAGAAAATCGTTGATAGCTAGCCGCTTCCTCGTTGTTCCGTCGTATGATTTACGTTAAGTGATATTAATCTAAGTGAATTTAAGTGATTAAGTTATATTGAAAAAAATTAAATACTTTTGGATATTTAAATCGTATATTAATACAAAATGGCTACAATCCGCAGATTGTTACATAAAGTGTAACCACACGAGTGCAAATATCGTCCAATTTTAATGTGTCCAATTACTATGATGCCTAGAATTTGCTCGCATTTTATACATGAAGAAATTACGATCAACATAATTATGTATGTTACAATGATGAACTAAACAGATCATAATAAAATTATCAATATTGGACTTCATCATTCTCCTGCCCTTTCCAACCCTATTTATTTTAGATTGGCGCAGCACGTCCTTTTCTATTATCAATATTGGTAATTACGGTACAAAAATTACAAAGCCACATTGAGCAAATCTAGGCACCAACAGGTTGCATGTTATGTAAAAATCTGCAGCAAACATCTCTACGCTTTCTGGTTTTGCGTGGCGTATTCGATCTGCGCGGCGGCGACGGATTTCATGGCGTCGTGTGCGGAGTGCACGTTGCCGCGCCACGCCAGCAGCACGTCGCGCAGCTGCTGCCACTGCGCGCGCCCGAACGTGCGGTGCATCGTGCTCGACACGCGCACTGTGCGCTCCGCCTGATTCATGCGCGCACGCACCAGCTTTGTCTTCAGGACTGGAATGGACATAGGAGTGATTTTAGAATCGCTTGGAAGTGTTACTTTTAATGTTTAATCACCATTTTATGTTTGAAAGTAAATATTTGTGCCATTATCTGTTGGTCTTATAAATACTTATCCGTCAGTCATAGCACACAATAGTATGTCTGAAATCCAATAATATCTTTATCCACTGATTACTGTATAATATTAAATGTATGTGATTCAAATTACCTTCAATGATGAAAGTTTCAACATCTTGTTCTTCAATTTGCAGTTCTGATATAATCTCATCATATGTGAGTTCAGGGTTGACTTCAGCCATTTGCATAAAGGACAATATCCTCATTTTCTTTACATTTTGTTCATGGTCTAGACCTGAAAACAAAGCACATGTTTTAATAAATCATAGCAGTAATATTTACATCATGATAATTGGCGTTAGTAATGCCAATTATATAAGAATACATACCTTGAGAATGAACAAATTCTTTGTGGTTTTGGTAAAAGGTCTGATAGCTGGACAGTTTCTCTGATACGAAAATGGTGAGCAGGTCATGGATTAGTTCGCCTTCGAGGAATCTTACAGGTTTGAGGGACAGCAGGGGATCCAGCAGGAATGTAGTGGGATCAGCCAGTGCCGTGGAGATGCATTTGATGGCGTCTTCTCTGGCGTACGACGCATTCTCGTCAGTGTATGTACCAAGCAGTTCAACCATTACCTTTGAAGCCAGTTCACTGAAACCAATACATTTTGCTAATGAGAATAATAAAATCTTGTTGGAAATTACACAGACTATTTTTCTTCACATTGGAATCTTAGGTCTGATCGGAAATTAGCTTGCAGATTGAAAATTTGAAGACTAATGGAATAAATAAAATTGAAATCCTTATCTAAAGTGGATATGTCATCAAATAATCATTATTTGTATAATTGGCAAGGATCCCAAACCTTTTATTATTTTTATGCCAAGGTGACATGGGAATATGTTATATAGAAATACTGGTATTCAGCTGCATCCGGTTAGACTGTAAACCGAACCCAACATAGTTGGGAAAAGGCTAGGCAGATGATGTTCCATGGGAATGACACATAACTGGTGATATGCGGATGTACTAAATAACATTACCTACCCATTGAGGGACACAAGCCACACAGACCCATCTATAACTGTAGTGGCCTTATAAGATTGTGTTTTAAATCTACAGTGGTTTCCCATGTGGCGACATCTATAGCGCCATATGCGAACTACGCATCACACTGATGTCACGCAAAATCCTGCATCGCGCAAGCAGAGTTTACTGCGCAACTAGCATATATACAACATCCCGACGTCAACCGGAAGCAGTTGCTCACCAGACACGGCAACAGTCTGGTCGGAGGATCCTCCCTTTTCTATACAGGATGAGTTGACTTTACACCCTGTTCCTCATACCTATATACCCAAACAATTCAAACAAAATGTTACCTGTTCTGATCTTTTAAAACTGAATGCAACAGTCTGTACAGTTTCTGCATTTGTTCATTAGTGGGTGGGCAGCCTGAGAACTCTTTCCTGAGTTGTTCAACACTGGTAAACACCTCACGTACGAAACCAACACGCGCCGCTAGCTCAATGACATGGTAGTATACATGGTAGCGAAGGGGTGAATTTGCCTCCAAGTTATTGTATAGACGCCATAGCCTGGAATATTAAAATGAAACTAGTTATTCAACTATAATATTTCCGTCTAACATCTGTTGCACAAGTACAAGCCAGCTTTGACTGAATGCAGCCTTGTCTTAAATTGTAAGTTTTAAATTATTAAAAACAACTTAAGCTGTGATTTTGACCAATAAACATAGTAAGGGTGAAATCCACCAAAATTTTTTACTTAGAATAAGTCTTATAATGAGAATAAATTTTGAATTTTTAACAGTTGACTTTGGTAAAATCAACCTTAAGTTATGAATTAATTTTGTTACTATGCGTGACAGGTGCTTAAGTTGAGATAAGAGCACAAGGACTCTCTAGTTCAATAACAAATTAAATAACTTACGACTGTAGCACAACCATACCAAGTTTGGGACCTGGTGCCTTTGTGAGCCTCTGACTAAAAGCCAAAATCAAGTTTTCTCCTCTCTCCAATGGGATCTGAAATAAAATGAACACAATTATTGTTTACAAATCACACAGTGCCAAATTAGGCCTTAGGATATATGTTTAATAGCTGGGATAGTAATTTCATAATGTCTTTCAATAAGTTGAGTGGATAGTTCACTTTGCACATTCCATAAAGGCAGGTTTTATGTACACTTCATAATTAGACGTAGGATCTACTTACAGAGACCATGATGGAGACAATACTGTTGAGTATGGCTTCAATCTCGGATTCATTTGGTTCCTTGAAACAAACATCACAGACTCCCACTATTTTGTGCAAGTCGTCCTCAATACCCTTCGGCGACTTCTCTTCTGCTATCTCTGCTCCGAGACTCTTGAAGTACTTCCTTAGTTCTAGTGCCTGAAAGCGTCGACGTCAATAGTTACATCAGTAAAAACTAATTTATACTTTCCCTGACTCAATGACTAGGTTATGTTGACGTTAACTTACTTGATCTTCGAGAGATATATCCATAAAAACTGCGGGGCCCTGCATTTTTAATGTTGCAAATTACGTGCGTTCCTTTTAATTCAATCGAATTCTTTCTCAGGAAGAGATATTATTAAAAAATGCATGTGCCACAAGCAGTTTATGACACGGCACGGCTCAACAAAAAGAACTACCACAGATTATATGTTGACGTTTACGGTTTTTGAATTCGGTGACCAAGTAAAGCCGGGTCTTCACGCTTGGCGCTTGGTGCAAACTAATAAACTTGATAAACGTATGATACACATACCATAAAAACGTGAACAGAAAGCTCGTGCTCTAGTGATACATACATTATCACTAGAGCACGAGCTTTCTTTGATTTGTGCACAAAAACTAACACCGGATCGGAACAGCGGATCGGCAATAAGTGCTTGCAAGCAAAACCGTAGACTACGGATACGTAGTCTACATGGTCGGAAATAATTTCCGGAACCAAAATATTTAAGTGGCAACACAATTTAACAGTCACCAGGACACCTGACAGTGATAGTGACACTGACTTAGTGACACTGGTATGGTATGCACATATGCAGAGAATTTTCGGTCGGTCGCTGACTGCATTTCATTTCGTCAACAAAGTAAAAAAAGCTTAGCAATAATAAGTTATTTCTTGGATTATGTTGAAGTAATAGCGGTATAAAAGGTACGACTTTAATCCAAACTGCTACAATATGAGTAGTTTTCATAAAACTAGTGATTCACGCGTCACTATATGTGGTACTAAAGTGAAAAACAGTTTACCGGTAATATCATCTGGTATTCCATCTCTGGATCATGTCATTGGTAAGAAATATTTGTTTTCGTGCGTTGATAACTAGTGAAAGAAGGATTTCCATGTATTTTATGTGATCAATTAATTCTTAGATTGCAATTTACATTGTAAATTTAACCTTAAAAATGTATACCAATGTGTCAATCAAATTGTTATATCATCAATGATTTATATCATCATACACCATCAGATCAGTGACCAAATAAATTTGAATTTTACAGGCGGTGGTTTGCCGGCAGGGAGCATATTTGCTGTTGGTGTGTATATAATTAGTACTGTAGTAAATTTAAACAAAAAATTATTTCATCCCTCCTGGAAGAATATTATTGTTAAATATTATTGATAATATTGTTTTCTTTTCAGAGGAAGATGTCCTGGCTAACTACAGCAGAATTCTTTTGAAATATTTCTTATCCGAAGGTGTAGCTTGCAAGCATGACTTGTTTATTGCATCAGCAGATGAAAATCCAGTGGATATTGTGAGCAAATTATTAATAGCCTTATTAACACTCAAAAGCTTAAACTCAAAGCATTTATTTCAAATAAACCAATTACAGGTACTTTTGAATTGTCAAGGGGTCGGTCTGTCAGAAAGATGAAGCTAGTTACCCATTCCAAAGTGTAGTAGTTATTTTTAAAGGGTATACTGAATAGTAAAAAGTCGTCACTCTCCCGTTCTTATTCTAATTTAATTGAGTTTGGCTCACCTTTTTTCCAAAAATCTCTATTAGCAGACATCTCAGTATCCACCCCTTTTCAAGCCATATTATCAATGTTTATTATACCAAGATTAAATGTGCAACATAAAAATTTTACTGTACAGAGCCCGCAGGTCAAGCTACCCGAAACTGTCAAATTTTCCCAACCAACCTTGAACCTTAATGCTTTAGCGATAAAGTTGAAAATCTATAAAAGAAATTTGACAGATTGTAGTAGCTTGATGTGCTGGCGTCTGTACAAAGAAAAAAAAATACTCCACAAATATCTTTAAAATGCCTGAAACTACTCTATCCCCTTTAATATATTTTCAGTCCAAGGAATTACCTTTACCCACCATAATTCCTCAAGATGATGAGGTCACAACAGCAGCTAGTGATGTGGATAAGATGAAAATAGCTTGGAGATATGAAGGGCTCAGTCAGGTGGAGTCATCATTTGGTAGCAACTCTAGCTTTGGACACCATTTTGATCTGAGCAAACATATTGATGCCAACACTATTGACAGCTGCAATATCAAATATTGTAAATTGGATATGGATAGTGGGTCGGTCAATGGTAAGATACATTTTCTATTTATTAGTGTCTAAGGGCTATATTTCACGGGAACTCCATGGCGGTGCAACTATTAGCCAGCACCAACAAAATGTATACAACTATATAGAGTGTATCTCACCTGGTGTCCGCTTGGTTGCACAACCCTACATACATTTTGTTGGCAGAGCGACCTGCCTGGTCATAGCATCCCAGTGAGAAACGGCCCTAAAAGTAGTTATAAAAAGAATCTCGGAATTCACATATTTACCATTACATTGCATAATTTAAATAATACATAACATTATCATGTGATATTTTCTTACAATAATATATTAATTCCCCCATTTTATTTCAGGTTTCAAAAACAGCCTGTACCATAAATTACTGACAAGTATTAAAGAATTAGTTTCTAAGGAAGAATATCAAAGTAGTGTTAAGAAGAACAGTAATATTTTAAGGATTGGTATACACTCATTGGGATCTCCAGTGTGGATGGCAATGGACTGTGATGAGGAGGCCAGTGGGAACTATGGACAAGATCTGATCAAGTTTATGTATTGTCTAAGAGTTATACTTAGGGACACTAACGCAGTTGCATTTGTTACTATTCCTGCCCATCTGTTTGATGTAAGTATCTTGAATATGGAAAAATTCAAAATAAATTTATTTAGCACAGACTAAGACCCATATTACAGAACCTCGCTCAAGACTCAAGCATTCCGCCATGGGATCTGGAGGCGATAGTCCTCGCGCGCCTGTATGACTGGCGCGCGGAGGCACTACGTCGGGGGGAAACTCCGCACCCGCGGCAAACCGCGGCGGAGCGGACGGACCTCCGGCGCGGTCTCATGGTGGCATTGAAGGCGCGACTATCGCAACCCAGCGCAGGGCCACGATAGCGGCGATAAGACCCCTCTTTGAGGAGTGGCTAGAGAGGCGTCACGGCGTTCTCACCTACCGCCTGACGCAGTTCCTCTCCGGACACGGATGTTTCGGGAGGTTCCTGCACATCATCAGGCGGGAGGACACGCCCGGGTGTCATCACTGCGAGGATCGTCCAGAGGACACGGTGGAGCATACGGTGGAGGTCTGCGCCGCTTGGGCAGAGCACCGCCGTGTCCTCGTAGAGGCGATCGGCAGCGGCGGCGGCGACTCTCGCGTCCGGCCCTGGTTCAAGCCATGGTCCGGGGCGAGAGGCAGTCACCTCCTTCTGCGAAGCAGTCATGCTAGCGAAGGAAGTGGCGGGATGGGTTAGGGAGAGAACCTCACGCCTCAGCCGCCGCGGGAGATGCTCCGGGCGTTGGGAGCCGCGTGACGACTTCCGGCCACTGTAGGCGCGGGCCTGCGGGCGGAGAGCAATGGGTAGCTCACCGTCCGATCAGGACCAGGCCCGTGCCGGACGGCGCGTATGTGTTCCACGCGCGCCTCAAAGAGATGTCAGCATGAATGACGGGGCCCGACAGGGCCGAAGCCTGCCGGGGTAGCGGGATCGTCCGAAATTTTCCATCCACAAAAAAAAAAAAGACTCGAGCATTACTTAAAACTAGTTTAAAGCCATTTGATTGGTTAAAACTGGTTTTGAGTAATGCTTGAGTCATGAGTGAGGTTCTGTAATATGGGCCTAAAAGGCACATTTTAATTTTATTTTATTTAGGAAAATAAATGGTTACACATTACAATGTTATGGTATAGAACTTAAAACTAAAATGGGAGTATAAATGTATAACCAACAACATTTTCCACGTAATATAAAAGAAGTTATGTTTGTTTAACTTTTTTATATTATGTGGAAAATCGAACGGCGTGCGATGTAAATTACCTACATTGAATATAGAGTATGGATAAATATAAAAAATAAAACTAAACTGAAACATATACTATACAGGTAAAAATAATAAAAAGAGAAAGAAGATATAATAGAATATTTAAAATATAAATTATGATTTTAGGATTGTTATGTACCTAATTCTGTTATGATTTTAAGCGCAATACTTCTAAATTTTCTAGCGGAAATAGCAAAGAACTCGGTATCCCGGAAAAACTTATTGTACTGAGTAGTAAGACGCCGTAAGGGTGCTCGCGATCCTGCGTTTGATCGACAAGAGGTTACAGCAAACAGCGGTCGTGCGCGCACACGTTGACATATAGTAGTCCTGGGTACTACATAACTTATTCTATTGCTTATGTCTATACAATCATATGAGTTGTTACATAAATCAAACAGAAACGTCGAATCCAACATTATACGTCTAGATTTTAAGTTTTGAAGTTTATAGTTATTCAGTAAGTCGCTGTAAGATGCAAACGTACGAAACAACGGAAAGCATGGCCTTTAAAAAATTGCGTTGTACTTTTTCTATACTAACTTAACTTCTATACTAACTAACTTCCTCCCAATTTATCTCTCTTAAATCCCCATTTATGTTATCATAATTTGCCTTGTAGTAATATATTTTTTAATAACCTTGCGGGCCATCAAATTGTAGGGTAAACTTAGATAACTAAAAATATTCAGTGGAGGATGGTGGCTGTCAAGCTGTAGTAAGTAGTCTTTGGCCCCAGAAACATTGCAATCACCGTTACCAATAACCAAGTCCAATATTCTCCCACTTAGATTCCGTATTGTATTAAATTGATGAGCGTCGAGGAACGACAAAAGCGCACTCATGTGATCACAAACGGGGGAGTTACCTCTACAAATATGAGCAGATAGTAAAGTCTGTACAAGCGATCCAGTCGATTTCTGGTAGGTTAAAGTCTCCTACCACATAGAAATTATCTATGTTTGTGTCGCCAAGCAGTGATTGCAGAAGTTCAAAATATTCAGCATAAGAAAATTCTGGCGTTTTTGGTGGTATATATACTGCAGCGATAATTTGGGTCTTGCCTCGACTTGAGCTTGGCAATTGCACCAAGATGTGCTCAATGCTGGCATGAGTTGTAAATTGCGGAACGAATCTAACTGAATACAGACCCTTCAGTACAGCCACGAGAACACCGCCTCCGTCTTTTTTGTTGGTGTCAATACGGTCACGATCATACCGATGTACCACATAACGCTCATCTATAAACTCGCTATCTGATATCTCAGGCGTCAGCCAGGTCTCATTCAAAATTATTATGTCATAACAATTGGCTAGAATATTCATATACAAAACATTAAATTTTGTGCGGAATCCCCTGCAATTTTGGTAATATATAACTAAGTTATCTGTCATTGTAACGTAAAACTCTAGGATATAGTCATAAGTGCATTAACCGTTCCTAACGTAATCGTAACTAGCAGGGCAATGGCGGGGTACAATAATTGTACAATAAATCGTTAAGAGGCTGCGAACAAAATACAAGAAACAAAACAAAACACTTGAAAAGATGGATTAACCATAACAAGCAACTTACAATCCAGCATATGAAGTGTTCAATTAAAGTTTTTAATATACATACTATTAAAGAGGCCCAGAGCTGTGGAGATCGATTATGAGATATGCTAAAGACTGATCGATTATTCATTGTAGAGCTAATTTCGGATGGATACAGCTCCTTGGTTGTCAATCGGTGTTGCGTAGCCAGGTTTGATTTTAGTGATGTCTTGCAGGGTCCGAATTGCAGAAGACCTTGTCCTTTCTTTTTCTCGTACAAGGATGATTCCATGCTTAACCCAAACGAACTTATAACTGTGTTTTTTGGCAGCGTCTCGACACTCGCGAAATAATTGTTTGTTTTTTAGGGTCAGGTGCTCATGCATATATATACGATAGTGATGTCCCTGAAACACCAATTCGATTCGTGGCAAGTCCCTTGCACAACCGATGGGCACTAAGAACATTGTCACGAAGTATACGTGAAGCTAATTTAACTATGATGTTCTTGGGCTTATTGTTTTGCTGGTGTGCATGTGGGACACGATGAACAGAAATAATGTCATTTTGTTGAACATGGCACTTGATTATGACCCCAATATTCAGTATCATCATTACGAGGTTTTCGTTACGTCTTTCAGGGATGTTGCATATCTTGATGTTACAATTTCAAGCACTCTGTTCCATATTATCTATCTTTGCTACAAGCTCTGTAACAATAGGCTTCAAATCAATGGTTTCTTGAACAGTTTTTACCAAGATGGGCGAGTTTCTTCCTGAAATCAGTTTGCGCGTCAGTAACAAAACTGGACCGAGTCCTCGAGGGAATTAATTCGCTCCGTCGAAACACAACACAACATATTATAATATAAGCTTAGATAGACTGCTGAAAAGCTGCTGTAATTATAGTTTTGTGTTATTTTTTACAGGATGATCACATAATGAAAAGAATTTTGTACTCAGTTGATAATGCAGTCAGAATAGAATCATTTGCTGGCTCAAGTCGTGAAACCAATGCTGTGTACAAAGATTACCATGGACTGTTCCATATCACCAAGTTATCTGCTATTTACTCCCTTGTGCCCTTCGTGCCGCCCAGTCTCGACATGGCGTTCAAACTAAAGAGGAAGAAGTTTGTCATAGAGAAGTTACATTTGCCCCCAGGTCTGATATATTATTTTTAGTTTAGCTGACTTGGTAAATTAGGCTTGTTTTAATTTTCATCCAACATATTCTCAATATTTTTTTTAAAACAGGTCATTGGCTTTATTAGTTTTAAATGACATATTTTTTACTTTCGCATGTTCTGGTTTATACACTTAGCCACTAAATTTATTGTCTGACTACCTAAAACCTATAATAAGAGAATATTGAGGACTTCAGAATGGTGTTATCAGATTTCATTCCTTTAAGTAAAATAAAGTAGTTGGTGTATAAAATTTTCTAACATAACTGGATAATGAACTTTGCTGTTGTGTTTCAGAACTTGAAGAAACCAAAGAACGGGAACAAGATGACATCACAAGCGTACCAAATGTGAACTGTGGTGGATTTAAGAAAAGAGACATTGAATTTTAAAAGCGTAAAACGCTTAAAACGTAAATTATAAGTAAGATAACATAAAAGAACATATAATATTTTTTGTGATAATGTAAAATATACAACTATAAACTGTGTCTAGCTAATTTTAATTAAAACCCTCATTTTATATGTAATTTGATGTTGTGTGCTGTGAGCCTAAGCGATGTCGCAATAAACGTGGCTAGTATTTCCATAACGAACCTGTAACTCCACAGTGTAAATGTGAAGGCATGCATGAGCGAGTCATGCATTAATTTTAAACAAAAATACCTTAATACTCAGTCACCCCACCTGTTCACCAGAGCGTATCTCCCTAAAACCGGCGAATCTATTCATCGTCCGTTTGTTTATTCACATACTCACATTATTAGTTGTAGCTATAGCGTTTTGACCACATTTCTCCGTGTCGTATTACACTGGATCCTTGTGTGCCTTTTATATATTTTATCCAGTTTCATTCCATTTAAAAATGTGCAAAAATGAAACAAGTGCTAAAGTGCTCTTTGGATGTTTCAACACCGTATTTTTTGTAAGTCATTTGTACTTAAGTACTGTTTTAAATTATCTATTTTAATTCGTTCTGTACATAGAAACCTAGCTAGTGATATATTTTTTACTTCCTGGTATAAACGCACTGAAGACGAGAAGTACCTGTTACTTAAAGAGTTCGTAAATAAAGTACATACTGTATGTTATTTCTCCCACAGGCATGTGGTTTTGTTGAAGTAATATGTGGGTTTCTGTTACTCTGCGACTCAAAGAGAATACTCCTATCACGGCTTCTGGCGGCGCCTGATGAAGACTTGCTGACACATCCACCATTCTACTACCTATCCCTGGCTCTGTTGGCCGCAGGGCTGGCTATGTGTGCGACCGGGGCGCTCGGCTGCTGGGCCACCTATATGCCCAGTTACACGGTCCTAAGTATTGTAAGTTATGCCTTTTCACCACTACTACTTAGCGTTCTTTTAATTGTTACTGGAAGGTGCTATTAAGTAACATAGGTCACCGACCGATATGTAGTGCGTTGGATTCAAGGCGAAACTATGTTTTGGGCGTGACTCAACTACTAAACCAATGTACTTATAAGGTGTATAGATATACGTACACCAATTACCCAAAAAGAGAAAAGAAAGAAAACACGATAATTTGCGGTAAACATGACGCAATTAAAGAACAAATTGGGTAAAATATGCGTCACTTCTACGCAAAACGGCCACCGCTAAGCATAATGCTGTGACCCTATGCGAGACAGAGTCACAGCGCTGGTACCACTAAATATGTAGTAGATACCTACAGTCCGTCCGGCTGTTTGTTTGGTTTAAGTACGATAGTCTATCTTTCAGTACTTCTTGGTGGTGTTGGCGATGCTGCTATGCGAGTGCGCCGGAGGAGTGCTAGCAGCCATTTGGCCGCGGTGTCTGGGCCTGCAGAGCTCCCGCGGCGGCGCGGTGGGCGCCCTACAGACTTACTACGCGTTACCTGACTTCGAACACTTTACTGCGGCTATGGACTTAGCTCAAACTGAGGTAAGTTATGTTCATTAGAATTTCATCAGGGTATAGATACTGGCCCTTAACACAACACATCACATAATACAGTAGGTATAAACTGACCGTTCCTGTAAGTTCAGCCCAGTAAGCTGTAGAATAAAAGAAGAATAGAAGTTACTGCGTTAAAAGAAGAGTCTCACCAGTTACTGAGAACTTAGTAAAGTTGCTGTGCAACACCTCACATCAGTGACATCACATTATGCGCCCATTTCTGACCTCTACTACCCCTTCGGGAAAAACAGGCGTGATGTAATATTTCAGCAATGTGTGTCTTCCAGTTGGAGTGTTGCGGCATGACGGATGCTCGTAACTATGACATGTCGATCTGGCAACTCAGACGGCTCGGTCCTCGCGGGATGTCGGTGCCGCTCAGTTGCTGCGTGCAGTATGAAGACAATGTCTCGTACCTCAACCCCGCGCCGGTGAACGCGTCGCGCTGCCAGGAAGTGCAGCCCAATCCCACGTTTAGATATGTGCCGGTAAGATACACTCACTTTTATTGTTAATTACTCAACACGTTGCGGAACCCGATGGTTCGACTTGTTTAAGACTGATATTTGTAGCCTATGTGGCCACAGAACCATTGTTAAGATAACCTGCGGCTTGTCTTCCTCCCCCTTTTTGGAGAGTTATAAATTACTCAACTTATCTCAATGGATTCAAAATATTGTTTATGATTTTGATAATAAATATTTGCGTGTTTTCACATCACCCATGCGCCCATGTATTTCATACATTATTCTTTCGTTATTTCAGGGTTGTCTAGGACCATTGGAAGACTGGTATCAACAGCAGTATTTAATCCTAATGCTGGGATTATTCATAGTAGCGCTCTTCAAACTGGGAGTCCTGTTGAGCACAGTATTCTCGTGCATTCGGCTCAGGAGACGCCGACAAATACTACAAGCTTTCTCGATGAGGTCTCTAGACAATAACGCAAATGAGAATATCTACGAATGTAAACTGAGTCCCGTACATGAGGAGCCAATCACTGCGAAATACATCCAGCCGAATAATTTCTACAGCCCAAGAATACGAAACCCCAGAATTTTCCACAACAAACCGAATGAGGTTGTATGAGAATTAGCAACGGAGATAAATGCTTTAGAGAGAAAGTTGGAGAGGTTTTCTGATTATTTGTACAAGCATCAAGCTGACTCTATCATGTGGTGATCAGATTATCAGCTGAAAACAGGATTTGTATTCTAGCTGGCTCTTTTTCGTAACGATAGTAAGTTTTTGCTAATGAGTCCATCAAAAACAACAGAAGTACGAAATGTGTGCCATAAATATAATATTTTCAGAAATATTTACTATTTTATAAGAGTAGAGGATGCGTCCGTTTCATTTGTTCTCTAAAGCACTTGCTCCGGTTTTACGTTAGTACCTTAATTATGTGTTCGATTAGTTTAGTTAGGGTTAAAAATAAATAAAACACTTTCACTCAATATGCAATATTATTTTCAAAAGAACGTTCAAAAATTGGTCCTAAAGTTAAAACATTATTAACAATGGCTCTGGAATGTTGCTATCATTCACAATATGTAGTTGGTTTTACAGCTGTAAACTATATCAGAGAGCTAAACCTTTTGGTTGGATTGTTTTAACGTAATGATTTTATTAATTTCATACCCATCTCTGGTATACATTGATCAAAAATTCCTAAAGTTGTTTAACAACAGTTTTGTATTTACACTACGATAAAATAACAAAATGGGTGAATATGCATTCTCAAATACATACTAAACAATAAAAAGAAAATGCACTTTACAAAGAATATGCTACACATTCGTTGAAAAAGCAAATAATAATGAAACCAACAATCTATTAATTCCAGAATCTCTCAAACCCCAAACTAAAATGATACCATGAGATCCTTAACAATAACAATAATCTATGTATAATAATTGATACTATTTATAATCTATTGACCATTGAGACCGACATCACAGTATAATCTACAATCATCTTAGGTACAGGAATGATCTTATTATATTCTTAGTTCATAACATTTACATTTTGCACTATTATAATGGATTGGGCTGTCCCCAAGTGTGACAAACCAACCAAATGTGTGTTGTGGAATAAAACTCAATTCGAATGTCGATAGAATGTCAGTGGCTGGGCCAATTAAAATTGTAAAATGAGGAAAGCCACACATTGGCCAAGTTTTAGCAGACGACACAATGTAAATAAAGTTTAAGTTGTGTAATGTTAGAATCGGGGTGATTAGCCTGTTGGCATCGGACAACACGCAATAGCAACGTAGTATACAGGCGGATGTCGGAAATGTTAGTTGTCTATCGCAATCTTGCCACACTTATTAATGCAATTCGTTGTTTCCACACCTATTGGAATCGTACCAGTAAGTGGCCACCGATGACCACCTAAATTATCTTTGCACAGAAGGTCGCTCAACTGCCATAAGCTAGTCACCTCGATTTATATGTTTAAACTCTGTTTTAACATAGCAGTCGGTATCTATTGCCCCATTTATTTCACTTGTTTTCATAAATAAATTCATTAACGTAAATAAAATATTGTCTTTTGTGCTTTTCACCTTATAAACTACAATAAAATCTGCAATAAATATACATTAGCCTACTCTGCAGCTAAATAATAATGATCATAAGAAGATTAGAATGTCAGTTTCGTGGATACTCTCGAGACTATCGCTAGTATATTTAGCTTATGTTTATTAATATTACAAACATTTTAAAATTAAAATATTTACAAAGGAATTATTAACAATAGTAAAAACTATAAACACTACGAAATTGATATTTTTCATAATAAATAGTCTACAAAAACAATGTGGTCCAAAATGTAAAGCGGCTTACTGTCGGTCACTTACAGTATACTCGTAAGTTGTAAGTAGGTTCTACTGGCCAAACTCCACTCTGGCCTTGTTAAATTCCTGTGTAATAACTTTGGTCATCATTTGTTCCATATTGGTCGTACATTTGTATTTTAGAAGGTATAATAAACACATTATGTAGACAAAACCCGAATATGATAAAGTCTAATTGACTTTAAAGTGGGTCAATTAGTAATTATATTACTCTAAAACGAACACATATAGCTGTGTCATTTATAATTTAAAGGATGTCGTTCAAGAACGAGTTGTCTAAGGAGTTGAGGAGCTCCTGAGCGGTGAGATTGCTAGCGTCCGTGGAAGGCATGTTGTCGAGGAAGTCAAGGTTGAAGTCTGTAGTTTGTCCTGTGAAGGAAGACGTGTTATGGAGCGACGGGAACGAGTGCTGCGAAACGTTCCCATTCTGGTTTTGCATGGCGTTCTGGGACATCATAGAGTTCTGCTGCATGGGATTGCTCTGCGCGTGCATTGGCCCTTGGCCTTGCATGGGCCCGTTCTGCATGGGGCTGCCCTGGTGACCCATGCCCATGCCGCTTTGTTGCATAGACATGCTCTGAGACTGGCTCATGTGGATATTTGGCATCTGTAAACAAACGAAAGTGTTAACATGTTTTATAATTTATTTTATTGAATATACAACGTGTCCCAGAAATCAACGTCAAGCCGAAAACGGGCAATAGGCCAAGTCGTGACAGTTATTAGAAAAATATTTAAAAAAAATCTTGGTCATGTACTTTTCAAATTTTATGGATTCAAAAATAAATCTCAAAAAGTGTCACCCTGTGATGATCTTTCAAGTCCTGTGACTACAAATATTAACTTTTCGTCAGTTTTGTTTCTGTGACATAACCATGATTAACCCTTCTGTAAATTACAGTTAAAAGTTAAAACATAACTACCTCAGTTTTAGATAAAATGTTAGATTTTTGCCCAACATTGAATTCAAAATTATTACATCACCCAACTATAACCGCGTGTAGTGTAAAAAAAATGTAGTACACTATTTAAAAGACGGCGCGTTTAGTCTGGATTCATAAATGGTATGCCACTTACTATTTGCTACTTCTTAATTGAAGAAAAAAAGTTATACAGAAGGGTTATTCATGGTTACGTCACAGAAACAAAACTGACGAAAAGTTAATATTTGTAGTCACAGGACTTGAAAGATCATCACAGAGTGTCACTTTTTGAGATTTATTTTTGAATCCATAAAATTTGAAAAGTACATGGCCAAGATTTATAAAATATTTTTCTAATAACTGTCACGACTTGGCCTATTGTCCGTTTTCGGCTTGACGTTGATTTCTGGGACACGTTGTATACAGGTTTTATTATTGAATAATATAGAAGAGTATATAACAACAACAACAAATGACATGTTACCTGTCCTTGCACGCTCATCATCTGGTTCTGTTGCATAATGAGATGAGACATGGGCGACTGTTGTTGGTTGGACCTGCAACGTAAACACAATTATGAGCAACTACATAATAACTGTCTGATAAACATGTAATGGGTTCAGCACACAGTATAACGGAATGGCTTTTAAAAGTAATTTTTAAATGACTAGTAAGTGGTAAATAACACTCCTTTCACGCCTGTTCTTAATAAGGAAATGAACAACAAGGAAGCATTTATAATGACATGTCAGAGTTCTATGTGATTTTACTCGGGCTGATCTTGAATAATTTAGGACAGTATGGGGTAAAATTTAAATTTCTTGTAAGAAGCGAAGACACATACCGCTGTTGCTGCTGGTGTTGTAGAAGCTGTTGCTGTTGCAACCGCGCCTGTTGCAGTTGCATCTGTTGTTGCTGCTGCTGCGTTATGCCGCCCATCGTGCCCATACTGAAGCCTGAAATGTAGAACCATGATTATATTGGGTGTCTTATTTTAGATTCATCAGATTTGCAACAGCAAATTTCCAACTTGTCATCGCAAATAACTTCCGAGTGTGGCGAAATTTAAATGATCGTCTGCTATCATATGGTTGATTATGCTTGACCACTGCGATTACCTTGCTGAGTGGCCAATATTGGTTCACATTATAAGCTTTTCACATTAGTTTCAGCAGAAAAAGAAAGATATTGAAGCCTCACCTTGATGATGGTGCGGGAACTGCTGCCTGGAAGCGGCTTGCTGCTGCATGAGCACGTGGCGCCACTCGGGCGAGTAGGTGCGCGCGTGGTGCGGGAAGGGGCGCGGGGGCGCGGGCGCGCGTCGCACGCCCAGCGGGGCCGCGCCACCCGCGCCCCCGGGCCCGCACGCGGCCGCGCCCCCGGGCCCGCATGCGCCCGCGCCCCCAGGCCCGCACGCGCCCACGCTTCCGGGCCCGCACGCGCCCCCCGCGCCCACGAAGCGCGCCTTGTACTCGGGCGGCGGGGGGCGCATCTGTTGCTGCTGCTGCGCGCGCAACATTTGCTGCTGCTGTTGTTGCAGCATCTTCGCTTGTTGTTCACGTGATATACCGGCTGCAGCGACGCCTGTAGTGGTAAAGGAAGATATACATTAGTTTTATCTTCGATTTGTTTTATGTCAACAAACCATGCGGTTCATCCATTGGCTGACAAAGATCTCACTATGAATGAGCATAATATTCAAATTGCCACCCAAATAAATACCTCAAGTCAAAGTATGAAATAAATAATAATAATTTATACCGATTAACGCTACAAGTTTGCCAACTAAGCCCAACTTTGCCTATTTCGTTTCAATTACGATATTTCGCGTTTGGTTAGTAGTTTCTTATTTTCTACCATTTGGTAGTGATTTTACATTATTAGGGCAACATATTTTTCGTTTTTTGTAATGGTAACTTCATTGTTACTCTGTCAATTGTGTGACAAATACCAGCGCGAGCGGGTGAAAATTTTTAGTGTCGTGTAACTTTTGAAGTTTTAGCTAAAGAAAAGGTGTTTATTTTTATTAAAAGAACACGATTTCATTAAAATATCTTAGTAGGCAATGTTGTTCACTGTTTTGGAAACTTGAGTGACACAACTTTGCTTGGGTCTAAGGTTGTCACTAGTCGGATTTTAGTAATGATATATTTTTACTATGTAAATGTCATATTTGCATGAATTTACACAGCTAGGTTCTAGCTTCGGTCAAATCGAAACTCAAGAGCTTGCATGCACTAAATTCCCTTCGTTTTACGATATTTTAATTTTATTGCGTACATTGTTAATGTTCCGATATCGGGTGAAGACACTGACTGGTACTGTAGCACAGGTACACCTAGCTCAGGAGTTATCCTGAGCTAGGTGGTACCTGTGTTACAGGAGTCCCTAATGACTTCAATTGAAAATGTTACACCTTTTTTATGTCAATAAAACACTTTTTATTTTATTTTTATTTCGCCAGTTATGTCTTTAATCGCCTGTAAGGGTGAGGCAAAGGTGTATCTCTACCTATCCCTTCGGGGATTACAGGCATGAGTAAGTCTTAATTCTATTGCAGTTATATGAAAAAATGCCGAATAATACACAACGAAGCAGGAGAAGATTGCCTTTTGTTTATACCAATACTCACAGGTATGAACTCAAATATTTTCAGGTAAAGCTGTTTTATAAAAAAAAAAATATATTTTATTAGTAATTACGAGTCAGTATTGATAAAAAAGCATTACATTTGTGATTTTTACTCATAAATATATTTTTTTTTTTATTTAAAAAAGTGAATAAAACTTTAAGAAAATAATCCGTTTTTTTTTTTTTTTGGGACAACTCTGGAGTCAACGACATTTTTTTATGAAAAGTTTGTGGTACCCGTACAACACTGCCTATAAGCAGTAAAAAAAAAAATATTACCTTTATGGCAATAATCTAACTGCCGGGGACAAGCACGGTGTCTCATGTACACGGAAAAAAAATACTAAAAAGATCAACAATACATATATTTATTGAGATATCCTTCTAGGCAAAGTTGTGTCTTTTACCTACACTTTGCCTACGACTTTAAGTGTATGTAATTCTGAAAAACGGCATGATTTAAATAGATTTGGGTTCCACCTAGCAAGGCATAAGGTCTGTTTTCCATCGGAAAGTCTTTGAAAGCCGTAATAATAAATAGGTTCAGAGATACGAACAAAAAACGTCAAAATCCAGGCAAAGTTACAACATGTTACGGTATTTATAAAAGGGACACATTTACAATAAATAACTTGGCAATTAAAATACAGCACAGTTGCTCTTTTGCTTGAACTAGATTGAACTGTGCTTCGGGTTAGAAAGTGTATAAATACTCTAATAAGTAATAGATAAATAATTATATAAATAAAATAGAATCACCAACTCGCCTGCTCGCCTTGTGAAATCGAGTACTCGGTATATTGAAATAGGCCTCTTTTCAGGTGTGGAATACATACACCTAAGTAGTATCTTAGCGCGGTACTCACCAAGCGGCGGCCCGCCCTGTTGCTGTTGCTGCTGCGGGTTGCCCTGCGGCCGCGCGCGCATGGCTTGCGAGAAGTTGATGCTCTGCGACTGAGACACCGAGTACGAGTCACAACCGCCACCTAGAAACATGACACGAACATTTTGTAAAGCATCATTATCTCCCAATTTATTTGCGGTCGACGCTACTTGTATTACCTATTTTTCTTCCATACGGAAGTATTCGGTAGTCAACCCCTATATTATTTTTGTTAACAAGAATTTTATATGTTAAACTTCGATTTTATTAAAGTCAACAAAACATTTCACCTAAGAGGTGTTTTCTGAAAACGAATAAAAACTGAATGTTCCCGGATTTGAGAGAACACCATTTGTACAGACGCCAGCAGGTCAAGCTACCCGAAACTGTCAAGTTTTCTCAATCAACCTTGAACATTAATGCTTTAGCGATAAAGTTTAGTATTAAAGAAATTTGACAGATTGTAGTAGGTTGATGTGCTGGCGTCTGTATATTCAAAGATCAGGTTTGAAGTCCGGAAAAAAAATTCAGGAACATACCATTCAAAATTCCCGTCCACATGTTCACTTTAAACAGGTACTGCGATCTGTCTTCCCGCATCAAATTTGGACCAGTTTAAAGTGAACATGTGGACGGGAATTTTGAATGGTAAAGTTATTGGTCCAATCGAGCTGCCGGGGAACTTAAATGCCCAGGGGTATTTGGACTTTTTACAAAACCAATTACCCGAATTATTCGAAGAAGTGCCACTGAACATTTACGGCAGCATGTGGTACCAACAAGATGGCTGCCCAGCGCATTATGCTCTAACAGTACGTGAGTTTCTCAATCGTGAATACCCCGATAGGTGGATAGGGCGGGGTGGTACAATTTCGTGGCCTGCCCGTTCACCCGATTTATACCCCATAGATTTCTTTTACTGGGGTACGATTAAAGGATATCGTGTACTCTAAACCAATTCAAAATTTAGACGAGCTGCGCCAAAGAATTGCAGAAACCGCTGAATACATCAACTCGAGAAGATACGCCCGTCTTATTACGCGATCATTTTTAAAGAGATGTACGAGCTTGCGTTGCAGCTGAAGGCAATCAGTTCGAACATTTAATAATATAAATTTGGTAAATCTGATTTAATAAAAATTATAACTAAAGAAATCCAACAACTGATTTTTATTTCAAACGCACCTAAAACTAACAAATAACTTTTATCCTCAATTAAGAAGTAGCAATTAGTAAATGGCATATTGGAATCCAGACTAAACGCGCCATCTTTTAAAGTTACTTGCCAAAATAGTGTAGTACATTTTTTTTACACTACACGCGGTTAAAGTTGGGTGATGTAATAATTTTTAATTCAATGTTGTGAAAAAATCTAACATTTCATTTAAAACTGTGGTAGTTATGTTTTAACTGTAATTTACAGAAGGGTGGTGGTTTGGCATGGTTACGTCACAGAAAAAAAAATGACGAAAAGTTAATATTTGTAGTCACAGGACTTGAAAGATCATCACAGGGTGTCACTTTTTGAGATTTATTTTTGAATCCATAAAATTTGAAAAGTACCTACATGACCAAGATTTTTTTTATATTTTTCTTATAACTGGACTTGGCCTATTGCCTGTTTTCGGCTTGACGTTGATTTCTGGGACACGTTGTATACTTATGTAAGAATGATCGAATATTCCACTCACTGTTTTAAACATTGAGTAGGTACCTAAGCAACAAAAGGTACACAATAAGTCAGTACCTCTACCTACACGAGATCTCTAGATAGGTATGTAGCAAAGGTTTATTCTCTCGTAGGTAACCGTCGCAAACAACGACGAGGAAAAAAAAGGAAGAACGCAGGCAACAGAAACCTAAAATATGAATACAACGGCTGGTAGAAACGTTTCCTGAATAACAGCTGGTCTAAATTAAAACATTTATCATCAATTTACCGTAGGTACATAGTGTACATACTTAATCTTTTATAAAAAAATCCCAAAGAATCTTTCGTATTTATCACAAGACTTGAGATGCGGTCTAGTTAATCCGACTGAAATCCCCTGGCTGTTAAAATGTTTTGTTATTGATCCCTTTATCGTACTCGTGTAACTACAACAATCAATACAATACTGTAGTTCGAATCGAGCACAAACCCCTCTACATACCCGAAGTATGTAAATAAATGTAGAGTGGGATGCATCATGCAAGTGCAGCGTAGTGCGTAGGTAATAAACACGTCAATCTAATGTCATCCTCATCCGAGGTGCGCGACTTGGCGCATTCTCGCAGAGCGTCAACCTCGGCCCTCCGCCCCTCGACCACTCACCACACGGATTACGTAAAACTGAAGATGCAGAAGCTCCACGCTCTACAGATTACAAAGAGACGCCGAACGCAACTAAATAATATATCAATAAATGTTTACATGTCTGCTGATTAGATTCTAATTAAATATTGTAAGATGAACCCTATCTTGATATCGCAATCTGTAATTGTTTTCATTCTATATCATTGTTTCGTGATTGGTGTTATTTTTAGGGTTCCGTAGCCAAATGGCAAAAAACGGATCCCTTATGGTATGTCACACCCACTTTTTTCCGAAACTATAAGTACTATATTGTTGAAACTTGGTAAGAAGATATATTCTGTGAACCGCAGTCAGATTTTTACACAAAAACAGAAAAAAAACAATAAAATTTGGGGGTTCCCCATACTTAGAACTGAAACTCAAATTTTTTTTTTCATCAAACCCATACGTGTGGGGTATCTATGGATAGGTCTTAAAAAATGATATTGAGGTTTCTAATATATTTTTTTTCTCAACTGAATAGTTTGCGCGAGAGACACTTCCAAAGTGGTAAAAGAGAATGAGAAAACTAAAAAAATAAATGATGTACATTACCATGTAAACTTCCACCGAAAATTGATTTGAACGAGATCTAGTAAGTAGTTTTTTTTCTAATACGTCATAAATCGTAAACCGCAATTTACCTTTCATTCAATCAACTTAACGGAACCCTTCATGGGCGAGTCCGACTCGCACTTGGCCGCTTTTTTTGAATAGGTATTCAAAAAATAAAACCAATCACGAAACATGAACAGCAAAAGTAGCGAAACATTGTCGCTGTAAAATATTTTTGTGTTGCTGAAAACACGTTGCTGGCAACATGGCATACAGTAGTGAAGAATATTTTCAGCAACACAAATTCATGCTGCGCAACTTTATCATGATTTCGAGGCTTAAGTAAGACTACCCTAATTTTTGTGATATTTTCTATACTAATATTAGTAAGAGGTAAAAATTTGTGAGTTTGTAATGTATGCAGGGGGTAGTCTTCGGAACTAATGATCCGATTCCAAAAATTAATGCCTATGACACTCTGCAACAGAATTGCCGAGTTATAGGATATTATGTTTTATATTAAAATAAAACAAGAATATTTCACGCGGACGAAATGGCGAATAGAAGCTAGCTGTGCTTTAGAGTACACTGCGATCGATTAGAGAAAGACTAGTCACAGTGACTCTTTGGAGAAGACTTTATGGCGCATTGAAGTATGTACGAGTCGTAAATTCGTAGCAGATGGCGTTTTGCCTACCACACCACGATGGGAAAAAGGTGTGTTCATGCACGTATGTAAAGTGGGCCTTCTGCCCGTTCTACTTTTGCAGTAACACAACATACACCACCTTGCATTTACACACACGCTATCACTTAACGCAATAGCATAAAGATGTTAATAGTTTGATTGTGGCTACATACCATGAACTATGTGCTTGTAACTTATGTACAATGTGTCCAACGCGCATGTGTGTTGTTATGAAAAATAAACTCAGCACGCGAAGTTTCTTTGCTTTTTAATACTTTGTACCTGGGATATTTTAGTAGATAGTCATCGATTGTTGTAAGTAGTAAAGCAGTATTAATGTGCACACCTACCCTTTTAATATTTTAAAGGTTTACACAGTGACATGAAAGGCCAATTGTCTTATCGGAGATGTAATATCGTAAGACTGCCGAGTGAGTGGTTGTTTCAAGGGCGTATACCTACTGTAAACTGCATCCCCTGTTTGAGCGTTGGTTTGCTTTCCGTTGTAATGTTAGTAATCTTTTCCTACCTATACAGTTTTCATTGCAGAGGTCTATTACGAAATGTAATTCTCCTCACCTATTACGATAAGATAAACTGAATCGTTTAATAAAGTAACCGAACCGTTTGTAAAGCCACACGGAGTCGCTAAACATAAAAAAAATAGCACAATATAAACTATTAGACACTCAATGACTCTCGTCAATATATCAATGGACCGGAATTGAATCATCATTTTTAGCGTGTCATTAGCATGACTCCGTCGTGTATTGAGAAAGCGATAATACGCATGCGCCATTGATACCAATTCGTTTATTCAGATAATGTTTTAATTCAATTCATTGCAACTTATTTAGCTTAATGATTGCGTTATACACGGTGATGATCCTATCTTAAAGAAATTAAATTCTTGTTACAAAACGAGCGAAAAACATACTTTCATGATCATTAAAATAATAATGTATTCCTTCCTTTTCAGCCTCAAACTCAAGTCATTTAACTTTATTTTTGCATTTTTAATCCCTATCTTCTGTTTAAAATTAATCCTATTTTATATGAACATATATGTCAGTCATGTAGGTGTTGTGAAGCGGAGTGAGCCCCGTACGGGTATGACCTCCGCAGATTCATCGATCCGCAGAGGTCACCTCTCAGCCCTTTATAGAAACCTTTTATGTTGATAATTACCTTGATGGTGTTGCGGCGATGGCGTGCCCTGGTTGTGGAAGCTGGCGTACATGCCCTGCTGGGCAGCTACGGACACGTGCCCCCCATTGCCCGCGCCGGTCACTTGCATGTGCTGTGCTGCTGACACCTGGGACCAAACAAAACACGTATTAACGTAGGCATACCAAGCAAGTGAATCCTACCATAGGCAATGTGTTCTCATTCCTGATATTCGGTATACTGTGTATTTCAGCGCATGTGTGAAACTGATCTGATCTGATGATGGTGAAAGAAATTTGCGGAAAATCATTTTCCTGAAAGTACTCCTTCATGCTACACCGCGCCACGCCGTAATATCGATGAAGATAAAGTCGAATGAAAATGTTTCTAGAGTTTATAATGCTTTGTAAATAAGGACATATTACAACCTGCACCCTAATAGCGTACCACACATATTGCTAATCCATTGCTTCATATGTTGGAAAAATATGTCTGCGTAAATAACGTAATGAATGTTGTTGAACTGTCAAAATGAAACCCATTGCTACTGAAGTGTGACCCCGCTGCTTATGTTCCAAAACTAAAGGCAGAGCCATTTGTTTACCATCCTTGTCTATCAATAAGGTCCGCTCTGTGGTTTCCATTCTCGCACGTTCTATCGTCTGTAAAACTACAGAATTATTTTGACTAGTTAATTTTATGTTATAATTTTAAGTATATGATATGTCCACACCACTCTTACTTATTAATATAACTAACGTTAACAAAAACTACGTAATTTTCATTATTGTTGAAATGTTGGATTTGTATTCGGAAGAGAACCATCATAAGTTAAACACATAGAAACGGACATTCTCATGTAAATACAATAGGTATTTTAGTAATGAGTACCTAGATTTTCTATTCGTGGGACATTACAACATAAATATTGCGTAACTACTTGAGATTTATAACTATTACTTGTTGTACTGAGTTTATACTCGACAGATAGCTGAATGGTAATACGTGTTTGATCGGTAAATTCGATTAAGCACTGCCCAAACGTAGGACACCATAAAACGATCAGTTCTTTGTCGCACAGTTAGCTGTGCATACACACGAGCGACATGCGTGAACGATAGAGGCAACTACAACCGTCGACGCGCGTCGGCGACATCTGTAAGCGCGTGTCGGCGGCTGCCGTCGACGTGTCGCTCGTGTATGTACCTACATATCTGAGTACGGTGTTCAAATACACAAGCGGCATGTTGTGTCGCTCGTATATATGCACAGTTAGGCGTATTGGTACATAATAAAAGCTGGAAAAATTGAGTGTATTGTCTCTAATGTTCAAAGAAAAGACTTATTGAAAAATATTTCATAATAAAAATAGTAACCATCATGAACCATCGTAAAACAGAGCTCAAAAAATATTTTACGTCGCATAATTCTCAAAATTTTGATCATATTTTATGTAATGATAATAAAGGGAATTCAAGCAACTTAAGAAATACGTAAATATTATACCACTGAGCCGTGCATTTATGTTTTAATTAAATTAAAACTGCAAAGTTACTTTTATTTTGTTGGTGTTGCTGCGATGCGCTATTGTCGTTTACCAAAAAATTTGCTTCTTAACGCGCCTTAAAATACAATCTATCATTAGACATAATATTTTAGAAATGTATGATTTAAATTTTTTAAATATTATTTATTTATTAAATGTTTCGACTTGACTTGGTTCTGAGTTCGTTAATCGTTTAAACGAATACACGAGTATGATACATTGAACAGTTTTTACAGCAGCAGTTTGTATATCAGCCAGAGTCGTATACCGATAATAAAGTCATTGTTGTTTGAGATAACACGTGACTTTTATTAATTAGCAACCAATATTTTTATCATATTTTTTCCTACTCCATTCGGCTCACAATCCCAGTTTGAATTTCGTAAGAGAAAATGTTTAACTTTAGAGTGAAAGGCAGGAAAATCCTATTTTGTTTTTCAATGGTTTCTCGTTCAAGTTTGAAGGTTTTTTTTTTCTGTAAATGAAACCATAGAAAAATTAACTTTTCCTTTACATTTGCTAAAACAACATTTCTTTCCCAGTTTTTGTTTTGCACGTTTTGGGTAAACGTGCTCAAAAAAATTAGAAAAAAGTTGAGTTTTTTTCTCATTTTCATGTGCACGTTACCCAAATTGCTGAAGTTGACAGGGCAGGTACCTATATCCATAGATATATTCTTGATTAGCCGTATGGAATTTGGCCTGTTTACTTAGATATCAGCAAATATACCTACATATATGGTAATCTATTTATCTGAACATTTCATGCTGATACGGGCATCAATTTACGTAACATTGCATGAAACCAGTAAATACTACATAGTAGCGACTCTCCAAAGAAACCTTATCAGAATAACTCGAGATATTATGTTCACTGAAAGACGCGATTAAAGTTATGAACTTTACGTTACGTAATTAGGTATTTATATGAAAATTGATTCGCTATGGGACCGCGTTACGTCATCGCCTAACCAATGACGTTCCTTTCTTAGGAGTGCTCAGTCGGTACATCAAGTCTTTTACAACAGCATAGCAACAAGGATTACAGTAATATTGGTCTATTCGTGGCAATTCCAAGGGTTCCACACTTACTTATATATGTAGAATCTTTATGTAAAGAGGATGCAGAAATAACCTTTATGAAATAAGTCCCTGAAAGCCCGTGTGGAGGGACCTTCACACCTGCCCTCTGCACCCACTCTCGCCACTCAAGCGGAAAATCGTAGCATGCAATGTGCATTATTGTCTTTATGGTTCAGCATGGTATAATACATACATATTTTACCATGCCTTCGTAAGGATGATATACCAAAGCGAAAAGCTATAAAGTTTCCTAGGTGAAAAATGTAAGGGCCTTTGCTCGCGCTTCGCCCGCTTGGTAGTGGGAAATTGTTTCACAGAAACGTACCTATTACCGGTACAAAAAGATATACCATGTCCTAGTCCTAACCCTGGTTATAGTATATCCGTGTACGAGATTTCATCCAAATCCGTTCAACCTTTAAGGAGTAAAGAGGTAACTTTGACATTTATAATTTTTGTATGAAGTATGGAAGGACGGATTAGGGCATGCTCCCGGGAAATCCCGGTCTCGAAAATACCGGGATGTCCCGGGATTTTTTTAAGCAATCCGGTACCGGGTCTTCATCCCGTAGTCCCGGTTCTTTTAGATACTTTCGGTACTTTATTATTTTCTTTCTTTTTTTCAATAGAAAGTAACAAATCATATTCAATAAATTACTTTTTTACACAATAATGTTAATATAAAACATTTTTAATTGAAAATACTGAGAATTTTCGCGCCATACAAGCTATAAGTTTCCTCAGAACTTATTACCGAGAGAAAAAAAACATTCAGCAATGTAAATAATGGGTCAGTCAGAAGAGATATAAGTAGATTTTTGATTTATTTCATTTATTGCATTACTTTTAATTACAATAAAACGGCAATTTCATACGAAATTCATTTCATTTCGTATGAAATTGCCGTTTTATTGTAATAGGTACTTCGATTGACATAGAACCTTCATGGTTTGAGATTTTTGAGTGAAACTTTTTTCACATGGTATCTATGAAGTTCTTCTTTTAAAAAATGTGCAAAATTCGATTATCGACTTTCAGTTGTTTTTTTTTTTATTCAGCTTAGACAAGAAAGATGGATACTTCGAAAATTAGAGTTATTTTTGAATACGAGTTCCGACGCGGAACTAACGCGGCAGAAACAGCTCGCAATATCAATGTTGCGTTTGGAGAGGGGACTGCTAATGAACACACCGAACAATGATAGCAAAACTAGCAGTGAAACAGCCCCGACTCATGAATCAATCTTCACCATTATTTCTCCAAGATAACGCGAGACCTCATACAGCACGAGAAACCGTTTTAACTCTACAGGAACTGCAATTAGAAACCATTCGTCACCCTTTGTATTCGCCAGACCTTGCTACAACGGACTACCATTTTCTACGTGATAAAGTTTTCTCCTCAGGAGGTAGTACAAAATGCTTTCACACAGTTTGTCGAATCTAGATCACGAGAGTTCTGTCGCAAAGGCATAAATGACCTTCCTATTAGATGGCAGCAATGTATAGATAATAATGGTAATTATTTACATTAAATAAATCGGCAATTTCATACTTTAACCCCTAATATACCTCGAATTTAAGTTCTATTTGATAAGTTTTCCTAATTTGATCTCAAAAAAGCATTTAAATTCGGTTGTGATTGTGTTCTGATGATTATTGTCACTTATAGATTTACGAATAATACATAGTTTTATTAACTACACCAACCCACATTTGTAATAAGTTCATTTTTCAACTGATTTAGATAATTATATGTAGTGTGCACGCACACGTGCCTTTCATACAATAAATTAATAGCGACATTTGTACTTAAGTACCGAAAGTACCGAATTTCCCGGGAAATCCCGGTTCCAAGTCCAGTACCCAAAAACCCAGTCCCGATTCTTAAGAAGGAACCGGTACTGCATCCACTAGTACGGATCCAGTCCGCAACAAAAATTCGCTCCACAACAAAAATTGGAGACTGGACTATTCTAAATGTCATTTAATTAAACCCGAATTGTGTATGCCTGACGGGCTAGGTCAAAGTTACAGAGAGGAGTCCTGCTAGAGATAATGGACGAGGTAGATAGAGCAACTCTAAATCAAAATGGCTCAGTAATAGACGTCTCAGCAAAGTACTGGTGACAGCCAGAAGCATTAAATAACTTCGAAAATTGTACAATCGTTGTCATTTATAATGGAAGCCCTATTATGAAACTTTGATGAACTAATATTGATATTCTCGGAAAATTCCCATTTTTGGCATAAGCTCCGCGAGTGAAATTGAACTTCGATGAGCCAAGAATGGCCCCCAGTGGCCGTAGAACTACAAATATGACCGTACATCGTATTAAAATGAAACCACGCACCTAACGAGGCGTGAAGGGATTCGGATGTCACCCCATCGCACTGGGCGACCGGACTATCGTCGTCCGTATTCAAGTCTTCAAGATGATTAAGCGGTCCGCGACTCCTGCCTTTAGCGACTACGCCTACCGTATTTTTTTTTACTGGTTTGTTCTACATCTATCTAAAGTGTGTAACTACCTGTTCAGCAACTTTTTTTTATTAGTACGCTACCTAAAAATTATTAATAGAGCATATTATTACGAATCTACGTACATATCCGCTTTTGTGGTAAATAATTCCATAGCACCTGCCAATTTGCAAACCCCTTAGCAAGTTCAAAGGTGTTCAAATTCAAACGGACTGGCTATTTTATACAATATCATAATTATATGTCTTATGTGTTCTGCTTGAATATTGTTGCTGACTGATTGACTACCTAATTCTTCATTCAATATTAGGTAATTTATTGAAAACTGGAGGTGGCGTGATTGGATTGATAGATCGATTAGTGAATTTATGACAAAATATTAGAGTGGCAAGCAGCGATGAATGGATGACAGCTGCCATTCTAGCGGAGGCGAGCACACGTCATCGTTGCCGTCGAGCTCTAGAGCCTCGACGCACGGCAAACCTGTTTGGAGCGGTCCGTCCGCCTGCACCCGCGATTTTTGTTATTCTCCAACAATATCATATCGTTCTAAGTCCACTAACCCGTATGCTGTTTGCACTATTGTCAAGCCAGACGACCTAACGGCACCGTTCTTATCCATCCGTACATCATTTTTTCGTATGACCCATGCCTGGGATTGTTATCAAGAACGCAGGTAGAAACACTGTAATATGAGCAATCTTTAAGGCCAGTTTAGAGAATTATTTTATTTCTTTGGGAGAACTCTAAATAATGAATATTTATTATTTGCTAAAAAAGCAGAACGTTTTTGGCCTTTTCTGGTATTTTTATTAACTTTTCTTTTATTTTACTTTTTGTTTTCTTTTTAATTTTCTTCTTTTTTTTCTTTTTTTTTTTTTTTTGCTAAGTATTTACTAAGTATTGCTTTTGCTAAGTATCTAGCAAATGGAAAATTGACCCGTTTATTTTGATAATAACAAAAATATTTCGTTACTACCTCAATAGGTAGTGCGCAAGACAAATTATTGTTTTTAAGAATAATTTTGAAGTTTGTGTTTTCATTAAGTACTTACATCTATGTACTTCGTGTAGTGCGTGTGTTATCATTTTCTCACGGAATAAAAACCAGCAGCAAGTCAAATGATCCTGTGCGTTCCGTTACGTGTGAACATTTTACTTTGAAATGATCTGTGTGCACATCTAGTACCTGCGTATGTAGATTCTTATATCTCATTTGCGTTGAAACCTTCAGCGTGTCCTCTAATATTCTCAGAATCACATTTAAAGGCTAAAATGACATCACGGAACCATGATGAGGAAATAGGAAAAAACCTTAGTATCGTCGTGGAGAAATTTCCATTGATTGTTTAGCTTTTCTTTATGATGTATAAATTGATTGCTCATTGCTTCCAAGTACCCACAATAATAGTTCCTGATTCCGTGAACAGAGTGCAGAGGAATCGATCTCGCCTAGCAACAACAGTAGCAACCCACACCCACCGATTAACCTAGTAGATATCGACTTATAAAACTAATTTATATAGAAGAAGAATACAATGCAGAAGATTAATATTTTGCTCTATTAATTACCAACATTCTAATCCTTACTAAAATCCAGGAAGCATACGAATTATTTTATGATTATTACCCTTTTAACATTGACAAAATAAGGGTCGGCTAAACTTTAAATATAGATCGTCGATACTGCTTTAAAGGCCAAAGGATGTCGTTGGGTAAGGCGCGTCAGGTATGACGTCACGAGCCCCTGGGTTCGTCACCGCTGAACGCTAGCTGCGGAAATAGATCGGCCCACGCGCTTTCGTCACTTACACCGACGTACCACATTACCGTGGACGTACCAAGCGAGACAGCTTTCAGTTACTACGATACCTTCCTTTTTCATTCATCTTCAATTTATCTATTTTCGGTTCTATTCATTGTTGCAAAACAGACGCTGAAGCTGAATGGGACTTGAATGATAATAATGGCGTTGTTGCGTAGCGCGAACTCCCTGGGCCGTAATTCTCTATATCACAATGAACGAAACCGTGCGAAATGGCGGAGATGAGCGGGATTATCTAAGGAATTGACGTGGTTTCGAAGTAAGGAATCGTTAAGTGGTCATAGTGAATTGGGCCCTGATCCTTGGTCCGTCTCACGGGGCGTACTCTCTAAGGCCGTCAACAAAGAAACGGACCCATCCAAAAGTAGTTCAGAACTTAGAAGTGAACCCTACTCCCGGTTAATTAACTGTTACGGACAGGCAGAAACACATCGGGAGTAGTGACAACTGTGAAATCGAGTAGTCATTAATTCTTAGTTTGGGCCTTCAAACTAATTTTATATCCGTAGGTGATACGGAGAAGGAACACCAGGAACTGCGGCCAAAACTATGGATTTTGTGCTTAGGGAGTAGACCTTCTGACTTCCTGTTCCAATTTTAATTCCCGTAGCGCAGCAACAATCCATAGTCTTTAATCTTTTCGAGTAAGTAAGACACTCGCTTAGTAGATAATGGTAGTATGGCCTCTATGCAGCTTTCTAAAAATCTCGTGTTGTATAATAGCAATTCGTTCAAAGGATTTGCCAATTAAATTCTATTTTATTTGAGTGTTCGTCCATAACTTTTTATGTTGTAGGTAGTAATCCAGATTTCGTGTCGATCGCAGATAAGACGATTTAAAATGATTGCTTTTAAATTAATTCTCTCTCTCTATTACATAAACTCTTTAAATCAACATCTATTTTGCGTAGCCTTTTACCAATTATGTTGGGGTCGGGTTCCAGTCTGACCGGATGCATCTGAATACCAGTATTTTACATGGAGCGACTGCCTATCTAACCTCCACAGCCCAGTACTGGGTAACACGATACCCCAGGTCTGACTGGTCGTCAGACTTCTGACGGGGGTAGTAACGACTGTCAATGATCTACGAATTACAGCCTGGGCTAACAGTTTATTTTACTTTCCGAGGCATGGAGGGGTATTGGTACCTATGTTTTGGATCATGTCACCCATCCTCAGAATGACCTCGGTTAGCGTAGCTTATTCTTCAGTCCGTGATCCGGATCTGTGCGGCTGTTATTATTTAGCCACGAGCTCAACTGTTTATGTCAATACAAAGTGACAAAAAAATCGGTGATAACAGAATAGGTACGACACCAATGACTCCAGACATTAAAAACATCTCAGAACGCACGTTGTGTTACATTGGCAGAAGAGCTTTTTGTACGTATCCACAACTAGTCTAAAACACGACATTGTACTCGAGAGAGAAAAGCTTATAATTACGGGAGAGGCGAGGAGTCGGGCGGGTGGTGAGACACGTGGCTCACTCCCGGACTCGGTACAGGAAGTTATCGGGGCATCGGGCCCTACTCTTTTTATTCCATTCATTCTCTAGTGCCATCGGGCGTGTCGACGACACGACTTTCGAAACAACCGAGATTTGAATGTGATACATATTGTTCTAATAACACATGAAACCAGATTCTGCGTCAGCCGACTCATGAATACTCTGACCTTGTTTTAAGTGGGAGTGTTATGTCATATAACGATTTAAGTAAAATTCAGAAACACATGTAAGTATAAGGTCACTTTTTGCATATTTTTGGGGAGTCGGAATTTATTCCGAGAAAATAGAACAACAAAAACATTGCTAAATTATATAAGAGGGTTTTCTTAGCAAGAAAACACTATTAGAAATATTCATTATTATGTGCTTGCAATTATAGGTAAATACACACACAGCAGGTGACACGCGTAGTCACGGTATGGAGTACCTACGGCTAGTATAAAATAAACACTGTCCGTTGTTTCAGACTTAGAGGGTTATCTCTCTGAGCAGAATATGCTGATGAGCTTAGATTAAAATGAATACTTGTATGTACTAGATAAAATCATGATGAGGTCATGATTCAAGTCGCAGATCCGTGAAATGTTTAATTACCTCGCCATTCTCGCCAAAGCACTGTGTGGCAATCGTACCTATACACAGCTATTAAATTAAACGTCACGCCATTGATCCCCGAAAGGTTATGCTGAGACGAACCTTCTACGTAATAAGAAATAAAATATTGTTACATCTAAAATCTACGCGTCATTGGATAATTAATAGTATAAAAATCTTTGAAGCTGATTCGGCAAAGAAAGTCTAGATATAAGTACACGTTCTAAAGGTATAGTCGACCTCCTGATTGCTTTATCACCCTAAGGTTGAATGTCACTTGCACGTCATAAAACGATAAGGTTCATTTGTCTACGTGACAGCAGTGGCGTGCATTGGTTTTCAGAATAGGTAAGCAGGAATGTAATTTCATCGTATTGACTTGAACGAGTAATGACAATGTGCGAATAGTACGGAAGCCGAGTAGGCCGTCTGGCGACTGCCTACTGCCGCGCGTGTTTGTATGAAGATTTTGTTTTTTGTTAGGTATGATAATTTAGTGAGTTTCTTAATTGTGGGGCACACACACTAAAATGTAATTGACAGGGTTATGGTGATTTATCGAGGTAGGCACTGCTTATATGCCTTTATGCAATGCACGCCACTGCGTGTCAGGTAGATAGTTTCAACCTTAGTGAAGCGACGTGGATTGGCGTGGCCAGCTACTGGACTCATGGAGCATAATAATATATTGAAAAAAGATCTTAGTGAAGTTTTGAATTTACTTGAACTCGTTGTCAAAATTGATATTGAATTAATTACGTGGTCGACTATACGGCATCATCGTTTGCATTATTTTCTTGAATGAACTCGAAACGCTGAATACTTCACAGGCTCGTGTTGAATTCTAGTATTACGTATGACGTTGACGACAGAACTAACTGTTGTATACAGGGTGTTAAAAAGAGTAACCATACTTTTCAGAAAATAAATAGTAGGTACAGCATACTACATATATGCAAACATAAACAATAGGTACTCGTAATTAGCAGTAAGTTAGCATAGCCATCAATTAAATCTAACGTTGTATTGTCGCAAAACACCACACCAAAACCGATGTATACCGATGACTGAGCCTTGTTTACAATGGACGGCCTTTAAGTAAAACATGTGGCTTTCAATACATCTGCTTATTCGCAACACGCACGTGTTTAATAAAACTTACATACTTACATGTCATGTCATTCACTATAAAGTGTGGCTCTAAGTGCGTTTAAAAGAATATTCTTGTTGAAATTGTCCTATAGCGCGAAACAACCAAAGTTATTGTTAAGTCAATAATTTGCGTTTGACTAATTTGTCTATCCAGCTAGCGTAGCATATTAATGAACCACGTAAAAAATGTGACTTCGTATTGAAATTAATACGTAGTTCCATCTCTATCTAGTGGTACTTGTTTACAACTAGAAATATAGTCGCACAGACGTCACATTCGCCTCCAACTATCCGTGGACCGCGGTAGGTAAGTGTAGGCGAGCGGCGGCGACCAGCGCGCGCACGCCCTCCCCGGTCGATACTACACCAGACTCCATGTTTTTTATGTCTTTTCACGTCACGAATTGCTCAACAAAAAAGACTTCCAATAATTAACTAAACGCAATTCACGGGCATTTTATGACGTAACGAGGAAACGAGAATATTCTACATTTTCTTTTAATGAACGACTTTGGTGCATTTATGTACGCAGCAACGTCATTTAATTTGTGAGATACCGAGATACCGATCGACTCGTTCTTTGGGAGTTTGGCGCCATGTTATGAATTTATTTAATCGGGGGCCGTAACGTGATAATATGAAGATTATAGTCATTCTTCAATGTATCATGTATTTATGGAAACCAAAAGTAGTTAAACAGATGTTTTCATGATTATGACTGATTCAAAACCCTTCGTTTCATATAGGAGTAGGACAAACTAAATACATAGTCGTGCACTTGCATAGTGTGCCTGCAAAGAGGTTCCATGGAATTAAAAAAAATGTCTGTACTTATGTCTCATTAATTCTAGATAGCTGCAGTAGAGTTGGTATGTTTATACTATCACCATCTCAACACAACTCTGTCGGAGCGATTTCCTGTGAAATAGAAAAGTACTGACCTGTAGATTATGGTGTGGCTGAGTAAGATGCAGCTGTTGCTGCTGCGACATGTGCAGGTGCTCCATGGGCGGCGCGGGCCGCGGCCGGTAGCCGCCGTAGCCGCGGTAGCGCGCCCAGTCGCTGCCCGCCGCCTGCTGGTGCTGCTCCGCCATATGCTTCAGCGTCTGCGCGGCCGGCGACATCTCACCGCCGCCGTACGGCCGCGGTGCCGGCTCGCCCTCCGGAGGCTCCAGGCCCATGCCTCCACCGTTCAGTTTACCGCCATCGATATCGAAGTCCTTCATAAACTCCGGATACTCCGATATCTCCGTGATAAGGTCTTCGAACGCGTCGTCGCCGTCATCCTCGCCGATCAGATCGGCCAAGCCAGGGAACGCCGACGCCGCATCACGTTCTAGTGCCGCTGCACACTCATCCAGTCCGACAAAATCGTCATCGGCCACTTCCGACTTGCACTCGGCTTTGCATTCCCGCTCGCAATCTAGCGGGGTGGGCACCCTCGGCGGAGCTTGCGGTAAGGGGGGCGAACTAGACGTCTTTACGGCGTTTGCGAGAGCTTTCACCGTGACGTTCGTAGAAATTTGCTGAGGTTGCGAGTCCGCCGCGGAGGTGGTAAACTCCAACTGCTGAACGATTTCTACGGAGAACTTCGTGAGGGCCTCGCCTCCGACACCGCCGCCACCACCGCCTCCTCCACATTGGAGTTTAGCCGGCGGTTCGTAGTCACCACACCCAAACTTTTGTTGCTGAAACAAAAAGAAAATATGATTTTAATTCAAAGGTATCAATATAATCTTATATCGGTATACCTTTTCCTATATGTAAATATTGAGGCACATGAGATAAAAGTGCTATAAAAATACCGATCAAATTGTGATAAAAATTCATTGCAATCACTTTTACCTACGTGTTAAGTACTTCAGCTTTATATTTTTCAATTTTTTTATTTATCGCAGGTTATCTTTACGGTTCTCATTGCAACACGATGTGTTTGCCAGCCCGTAATTGCGTAACATACTATCAGTAGCAATGGCTTTCAGTTTGACAGTTCATCAACATTCATTGCATTATTAACGTTGTTGAGCTAGATTAAATAAATTGCCAGACTTTTCTTAGAATGAAACCAGCACTGGATATGAAACGAGAAATAGACCAAGGGGAAGTGTTGTAGGTTCTGTTACCCTTGCCTACCTATCAAGTTTTGAAACACATAGGTAATAAATATGAAACAGCGGAAGACCCAGTGCAAATTACATTCGAGTGTACCTGATACTTAGCAACAAATTGTAAGCCAGACATCGGTAGGTAAATGCTTTAATCAAGTACATGACAGTCACACGTTTACTATGCGATAGCAAATTAAATGTGCTCGCATTAATCTAATGGATCTCAAGCAGGCGTAGGTACCTACATCCTTTTCCACGTAGTGGTTTCTCCGTGTATTCTAATAATAAATTAGCTTATTTTCATAAAAACAGCCGTATGATACATTTTCAAGTCAATTCTCAATCTTGAGTATCAAAATAATCGATTTAAGATATGCAAACCCTAGTTCCGGCACCGACTATTTAATAATATTGAAGGCGAAATTGACTATTATTAAATACATGCGTAAAATGCAAAAAACTGGTTCAGTTCCTTCACAGTATAAACGCTATTTACTGATGTCTTGCCTAATTAACAGATAAAACTTGACCATTAGTCGCCTAGAATTTCTTCAGTAATTAGTGCAAACGAGTTGAAGATCACGCCACCAAGTGTTGTAACTGCATGAACACGATAACGCCAAAGCCATGTATGTAAATATTGATTAAAAAAAAAGAAAAAAAAGTAAAGATAGTGAATATTGTTTTTTTTTTGTGTTTGTGTTCTTTTTATGCGTAGTGTTTGCCGAAAAAAAAAAGTATTTTCTTTCTTTCTTTTCTTTATCATTGGTGAATATTTTAAAGTATAGCTAACGGAGCACAGCGCAGTGGCGCCGGCTAGCTGTAGTCTAGGCACCGTCTCACAGTTGCCACCCTATGAACTATACATTATATTAGAGAACTAAACTACATTCGTACATGCTTTAGAACTTAGTCATTGGATGAAGTTTTTCGATGTCGGCAGATATTGCCATGGTCTGCTAGCTCGCCGGTCTGTCCTCCGAATAACATAATGGCAATTTATGGCCCAGTTTCGAGATAGCTTCTAACATTCGAAATAGTTTCATGCTAACAAGTGACAAGTTATTAGCACGATTTATTAGTCATCGACAACTTAATGGCCTCAGTGACCCTCCGGATTCCGGAATTCGATTGTAGATCGATGTTTCTGATTCGTTAGCGATGGTACACGTCTTTGATAATCTAGAAAATGTGGAGTTCCTGATCAATCCAGAAAGATTTCAAAGATATTCATTCATTCAGCAGCAGCATTCCTTTTGATAAATGCTTTTGGGAATTTACATAGGTACACCACTTGACCGGAACTAAGCTAATATGTTATTAAACTTTAGTCCTTTAGCACCTCGGACTGCTAAGCCATCGGGTCAATGGTTACTACAACATCAAACTATGCTAACTACGTAATACGTAGTTACTTAATAAAATGTGTCAGAAAATAGCGCAGGCGCAGGCGCTCGGAGGTCGTCGCGGTGAGCGGCGCGAGACAATGCGAGGCGTTTGTTGTGAAACTCGCGCAGTTTGCACAACCGCAGACCGCCCTACCGTACCTATACGTACATGATCTAGCGCAGGTAAACTAACTGGCTAGATAGCTATCAGGAAGCTGAATAGTATAGCTAGTGCCCAACACACGTAGAGAGGAAAGCAAACGATGGAACCTTCAGATACTTTATTCATTCAAACGCAAGATTTGATAGGAGCGAACAGCACAGCAGCTAAAGACACATTTCTCTATGTTTTTTCACGAAGGTCGTTTTCCAATGCAACACAGTGTCGAAAACTTGTTTGATTGAGTACATAATTGTACTAATTTGTGTGATCGTTAGCTATTATTTTATAATAGTTAGTTGTATGTCGCGTGCTGAGTAAAGTGAAGCGCTCGGAGGCACGGGATGCGGTGCCAGAGGGTCAAGTCAATTGACGTCGGGCAACATCCGGTGTGCGATGCGGCGCTTATACAGCACGTGCTGCCACTAATTATCTTCCCATCTCGACCTACTGATGCTCCATAAATTGTGTCTTAGTTAGAGAAACTCAATATAAAACAATATTAACCTAGGTTAAAAACGTTAAAAGGAGGGGCCCGTGGCTAAATAATAACAGCCGCACAGGTCGATTGGTCAGGTTAAGCTACGCTTGCCGCGGTTGGTCTGTGGATGGGTGACCATCTTTACATACCGAGACCCCTCCGTGCCTCGGAAAGCACGTTAAGCCGTTGGTCCCGGCTGTCATTCATGGATCTTTGGCAGTCGTTACGGGTAGTCAGAAGCCCGAAAGTCTGACAACCAGTCTTACCAAGGGGTATCGTATTACCTAGTAACTGGGTTGTGGAGGTCAGATAGGCAGTCGCTCCATGTAAAATACTGGTATTCAGCTGCATCCGGTTAGACTGGAAGCAGACTCCAACGTAGTTGGGAAAAGGCTAGGCATATGATGAACCTAGGTTAAAAACACTTATGATCAGTCGTGGTAATGTAGAAAAAAGTTTATGTAGGAACTAAAACAAAAAAAAGAAATCGAAACCGCTATAGAAACCGAAAATTAAAATCGAATCGACACCAAAAAATATACGACAAGTCACAAGAATTAGAGTAATAACATTTTACATTTCATTTCCTTTCCAGAAAGTGATAGAAAGTCATGGAAAAGTACCGGGGACATTTAAGAAAACATTGTTTCTAGCTAAATGTCAACAATGGGAAGTCGTGAAAACTCGGCAAGAAGTTGAACTCAAATGTAGAGGCTGAATTCAAAAAGCAATCTTCGTAATAACTGGGCTTGTATTTGTAATAGAACAATACAATCCACGTGTAAAACACAAACACATGACTTATAACAGTACTGAGGGAGTAATCTTACATAACACAACGCTAGGTAAGATAAGTTGTAGAAGTAGGTAGAGTTAGCAACGATCCTGTAATTATAAAATAAATCAATTTAAAGGACCCAATAGGTACACAGAAAAGGAAGTTACTTTACAAATAAAAATCGTTGTATGTGTATTGATCGGCAGCATCGGTAGTAGTATTAAATAAAAGTTCTAATGACGTTTGACAGCGTTTCAAATGCACCTTTTTTACTACGGTACAGTATTGTGCCCAAATATTTTATGGCGAATAACGGGAACCCTAAGTGAACATAGATTTAACATGTGAACGCAACTGGTTTCCAAAGTGGTTATTCTTGTTTTTGGCCACATTGTTTAATATGACACTTATTAGGTTTTGCATTACATTTGAAATTATTAAACTGGCATTATGTTTGTGAAGGCAGTGTCGAAGCCAATGGCAAAATGTAACGGTGGAATATACACAATACTGCAAGAGTTTCATAGGTAGGTACTGAATAATGTTTGCAGTATGCTGCATGGCCTGCATGTTTTCTCTCGTAGAAGACGGTAGAATCTATAATATTCATACTACAATTAAATTCAACTGAAAATCTTAGATTGCTTTTATTTCAAAATAGTCTACGGCGATTTTTATACTGCTACTCTATAATTAAGGCTTGTGAATAAGTCGCGCACTTGGTCGGTTCATAAATACATTCTAAGATCCCAAATAATATATAATGATGTCAAATAGTGCTAAGACGAGCAAGCGGAAGAAGCTCGCAGGACTTACAACACTAATATTCTTTATACGAGTAGGTCTTATACACGTCGTATAATACTGAATCGACAATAGAAATCTTATCAGACAGGAGATCGTTACTTGTCTGAGTATAAGCATATTCGATTTTACAGGTATTGGTAGGTAAACTTGGTTGTGATTTTTTAGTTGTGGTTTTCAACCTCGTTATGATAGCAATTTTTACTCTGAAGCCCATATCAAAACAATACAAAAAATAAATAATTGATATGATATTATCTTACCACGTGGACGACACTGCTGTGCAGGTTGCCACTGATGGCTGGCAGGTCTGGCTTGCGGTCGCTCTTCTTCGCCTGCCGTTTAGCTTTCCCTTCGAGGAAACGCTTCTGAAGCGCGGTGGTCTCCAGGTTTTGCTGCTCACACGAGCCGGTGAACGATTGGTCGAACCTCGGCACACATTCCGACTGACGTCGTCGATACGTTTCTATCCTTCGTCTGTAACAAATTGAATAAGATGTAGGTTGTTTTCTATTTTGAAGGCAGAACACAGTTTACCTGTGTTCGGGGTCTTACCTAAATGTTAGTATTGGGGACATTTTTAAGTATGTATGTAGGTAGGAACAATGATCACAGTAGATTATTATCACCTGAAGAATCAGGACGATGTTGTGCTAGTAGGATTTAAGGGTTATGGAATATTTCAGTTGTATTCGTAATATCCTTAATAGCAACGGAATCTATCTATCTTCCGTGGGTCTTAAATAATATTCTCTTCCGAACTATTTTATCGGGCTTGGGTAATTCCCGTTTACTATCTACGAACTCTACAATGACTTGCTGGGCAGTGGTGGTACAACCCTTAAATAATAAGATAGAAAAAACCCAACCAGCTGATAATATTATGTTGACGACATCATTCCTGAGTCACCTTTTACAACACCCACAGGAAGTGTGTACCTAGTTAAGCGGTGGATTCTATTGTATGGGTATGTATCACAATTCACGGAATACAGATAGAATTCTTACAGCTCAATACTAGAGCACCCTTCATTCCAAAACAATTTCAACTAAAGAACCGACTTAAATGAGTCACGAACGAAATGCGTTTGAGCCCACGTATTCATACATTGTAAGACTGTATTTGCGTAAGCAAGTTGATAGGTATCATTAGCCTGAAGCATCAATAATTAAATGCAAAGGTACAAATGCCGTGGTCGTACAAAACAAGTGGAGGTACACGGTAGGTGTACAAGTACGGTGTACCAACAAACAATATTTCAAGCGATGCTCAGTCAGCCGCAACTCCCGAGCGCGGTCACCTTGAGCAAATGTTAATGCGGACAGTCTGTCGGCTTTATAAAAAAATCATTACAAGCTTTTCATTTATTCATCAGTATTATTCTCTGGCGATGAAATCCTCAATATCACTGTCGTTCTCCGCTTGGAAAACAAATTTTAAAGGCTTACTAGGTATATCATGCCAATAGAATATACACTCCCTCAGATGGGTATTGCAAATAACAAACCTGCATAGCAAACGAAATAATTTACATGTGTGTAGCTATGTAACTCCATATACGGCCAAATGCCCAAATCGTTCAGGAAGTGTAAATGATTTCCTCGCTATAACAAATCTGAGGTAATCAAGGCGATTAATAGTGTTGTAATTAAAATAAAATATAGAATGAACATCATTTATAAATTGTATTTATAATTCTAATTCTAGATTGTAAAGACAATCATTGTAGTGACTAAGTTAGAGCGATGTATGACATTGCTCTACAATCGACTATAATGTAATACTACCACAACAGCTCTTATTTATTAGCGAGGTAATTGCGATAAGATGGCAATCGATGGCAATGCCTTTCATTTTGACATATGAGTCACGTTCATTGCGATAGTTACGCTATTGAACAGACGAATTTTTCAAACCTATGAAGCAATGGATTTAGCTTATTTTCTGAATAAGATGAAGTAATAAATTAAATAAGAAGTAGGTTGTTTTCTATTTCGAAGGCAGAACACAGTTTCCTGTGTTCGGGGTCTTACCTAAATGTTAGCAATGGGGACATTTTTAAGTATGTATGTAGGTACAATGATCATAGTAGATTATTATCATCTGAAGAATCTCGTATCGTTCATTGTGATATTTACGTTGTTGAGCAGACGAATTTTTCAAACCTATGAAGTAATGGATTTTTCCTTCAAAACGCTCGGATTCTGATCAAAAGCGTGTTACGCAATTAAGGTGCAGTACACATTTTACACTTGTCCAAAAAAGGTATTATAGAACAATATTTTTTGAATGCTGCTTTTTTTTTAATGACGCATAATTGTTTTTTTTTTTTTTAAATTAGGTACGTATGAATTTCCTGAACTTTCTAATCTAATCTATGTGCATAAAAAATCAAACGTAGTTTTTCTATCGCTCTTTCTTGGTACACGTTTTCACGTCAAACTTATAATTTTTTACTACTTTTAACAACAATTTCCAGTAAATTAAAATTTCACTAAGGTTGAAAATACATAAATGTAACTGTCACAAAGACAAACATACTTTGTCGTTTTGTGACATTCAACCTTTTTTTTTTTGTGGGTGGGAAATCATCAAATCACCTCTCCCGCTCTGGGCTGAGCGGAAGGGCGTGTCAGACTTTTACTGACTAAAACCCACCCGTGTTCCTTCAGTTGCCTGTGCCAGGGGCCACGGTATCTCTTTCGAACAACCCGCAGCCCTGACAGGCATCGGCCCTAACGGACCTCGTCAGTTCGTGCTGACATCTCTTTGAGGCGCGCGTGGAACACAACGCGTCGTCGGCGTCGACCAGGGCCTGGTCCTTACCGGGCGGCGAGCTGCCCATTGCTCGCCGCCCGCAAGCCCGCGCCTACGGTGGCCGGAAGTCGGCTGTTGACTCCCGCCGTGTCGAGACGGCGGTGCTCCGCCCAAGCCGGGCAGACCTCCACCGTATGCTCCACCGTGTCCTCCGGGCGATCCACAAAGTGGTGACACCCTGGCGTTTCCTCCCGCTTTATGCTGAACAGGAACCTCCCAAAACAACCGTGTCCGGTGAGGACCTGCGTCAGGCGGAAGGTGAGGGCGCCGTGGCGCCTCTCTAGCCACTCCTCAAAGAGGGGACTTATCGCCGCAATTGCGGCGTGCCCAGCACTGGGTTGCGACAATCGCACTCTCCATGCCGCTATGAGATCCCGCCGGAGCTCTGTCCGCTGTACCGTGATTTCTCGCGGCAGCGGAGTTACGCGCCGGCGTTTTGCCTCCTCTCGCCACTCCCATATGTGAGCGAGGACTTTGGCTTCTAGATCCCATGGCAGCAATCCGGCAAGGAGGCTCGCCGCCTCAGCGGAGACCGTGCGGTATGCTCGGACCAGCCGGACAGCCATGAGCCTTTGGGACGCGTTCAACCGGCGGGCTGGTCGCCGCCTCAGGGAACGCGCCCATACCGGTGCCCCGTAAAGGGCCATGGACCGCACGACCCCCGCATAGAGCCTCCGGCAAGAGGCGTTTGGTCCCCCTAGATTGGGCAGGAGCCGCCTCAAGGCAGCCCCGGCCCGCTCCGTGACATTCAGCCTCTGATTTGTACCAACAACCGTAAAGCAATTACGAGGTCGACTATACGTTGGTACTCGACAGACATATGGTTAAAAATATTAGCGTGGGTGGAGTTGCAGGCTCAGCAGCTCAATCAGAGCGATTGAGCTGCCGCACTATGGGCCAGAACCGTGCGTACCGTCTCAAAAATAGGTTTTCGTAGTGTTCTATATTCAATATTTAGTTAATGTGCACATGTCTAACTGAATGTCCAATGCATATTATATAGCAGTTAAAATATACTAAATATTTCTCATTTTTACTATTAGACTAAGGCTTGCAAGTTGACGCTCAAAATTATGTCAATTATGTAGAACACAATTCCACCAGTTTACATGGTCATATTTTCATTATTTTCACAGGAAATTTGTAAGTGTGATATATGGTTAGAATGGTTATGAAGTATTCTATTTAAAAATAATTTAAGTGGACCATTATGTGAAAACTGGGGAGGTATAGAATTTTTATTTCAGGACCTATTAATTGTACCATTCTATCCTTATTAGAAACTTCACATAGACTTTTGACAGTTAGCAGTGTCTGCCAATGTCGTAATTTTGATACCATCACGTAGTATATATCCATAGGTGTAATATCCATCGGTGCTTCTTTGAATTGTACCTTAAATACACCGTCTAAGCACGATGTATTTTTATTAAAGAAACGTACTTTAGTTCGGTTAGATTTGGTCCACCAATCGTTAAACGCTGTTATAAGCCATCTTTGAATACGTTTCACAACTAATTCACTTTTTTCAGACGACATCCAACAACGTGTGTCGACCACGACAACAATGGTGGTGTTCTTCTAAATATTTTTGAATATATTCTTTTTTTGTTCCATGATCAATGAAAAATTCGCACAATACTCGTCGAGGCACAAAAAATTCACTCATTTTGTTTTTACTTCTAACTACTACTTTTTTTACCGAGGTTGGTGAAGACTATATTATGTCAAAGCACACTAAAGTACTGGTAAATGACAACGTAAATCAATAACTTTTATACTGAAATTTCGTGTGAAAAAATATTATTATCTAGTGTCAATATCACGTTCCTAACCACTATCTATGAATGTGGTTAGTAGTACTGATATATTCTACAATAACAACTTTAACTACTATTTCCTCCCTTTTCCTTCACCGCGATAGACAAATACATAAACTACATGAGAAACATGTAATTCACACAGTGATAACAAAACATTAACCACATCTGACCGAACGATAAAAAAAAATTAATACATTACCCAATACTCCCACCTTACCTAAAGATTAAGTAAATAGATAATATTATTTAAGAAAAAAAGGTCAAAAGTAATCTAAATATCCAAAAATCTCATCAGTCACAACTAAAATAATTTTTGCTATATTTTGTATTTTCCCCCCATCGGGCATTTTTCCGTTTCATTTCAAGGGGGGCAGATTCGGGCAATTTTTTTTTTGCCTTGACTTCTATAATGGCTTCTCTATGTGATGCTATCAAAATTACGACATTGGCAGACACTGCTAACTGTCAAAAGTCTATGTGAAGTTTCTAATAAGGATAGAATATTAGGTCCTGAAATAAAAATAGATACCTCCCCAGTTTTCACATAGTGGTCCACTTAAATTATTTTTAAATTGAGTACTTCATAATCATTCTAACCATATATCACACTTACAAATTTGCTATGAAAATAATGAAAATATGACCTGTGAACTGGTGGAATTGTGTTCTACATAATTGACATAATTTTGAGCGTCAACATGCAAGCCTTAGTCTAATAGTAAAAATCAGAAATAGTATATTTCAATATAAATTAAAAAATATGCATTGGACATTCAGTTAGACATGTGCATTAACAAAATATTCAATATAGAACATTACGAACACCTATTATTATATTTACAACCAATTTTTTTATCTGGGTAAGTTTTAAAAACTGCTTGTTTTATCTCGTGGTTTATTTAGACAGTTACTTACACATTTTTTGGAAAAAGATCAAATTCGTTTCACCACAAAACAATAAAATACCGTTTTATATATATAAAATCACTTTATTACAAAATTTTCTATGCGGTATTGAAAAATCCCGGTATTCGAAACCCTTATCCGTGCCCGTATTATTTTATAACTAGTGAGTTTTCCCATCGGCAAAAACTCCATACAAAATTACATCCCCTATTTAAACCCCTTTAGGGGATGTATATCAAAAATAATCGTTCCCTATTTGTCTTTTGTTATAGAAGGAACTCTTGTGCAAAATTCATGCAAATTTCATGCTTCTAGACCTAGCGGTTTAGGCTGTGCTTTGCCTGTCAATAAATTAATTTAAGATTTATTTCTTATTCTTCTGAACTAATATTTTAAAAAGATTTGATTTTGAATATACACCGTCTGGCCATAAATACTGTTACAATTAAAAATAAGAAAGATATTACATTTGAATTTGGAATCTGTCATTTTTATACGATTGTTCATTGAGTTTTCTAATTTTGGCGCCAATACATTGTACAATATTTTGCGATATTAAAATGGAGTGGGGTGATAAAGAGAACCGAATCGCTGTGATTGCATTACACAAAGTTGGTATGGAGCCAAATGCAATTTTTAAAACTCTCCATACGCTTGGTATTAGTCAAATGTTTGTGTACCGGGCTATTAATAGGTACAATGAGACCTCCTCTGTTTGTGACAGAAAAATATCTGGCTGTCCACGTAGTGTTCGTACGAAAAAGGTGGTCAAAGCAGTAAGGGAAAGAATTCGAAGAAATCCTGTCCGAAAGGAAAAGATTTTATCTCGGGAGATGAAGATAGCACCCAGAACCATGTCGCGTATTTTAAAAGATGACTTAGGACTTGCAGCCTATAAGAGACGCACTGCTCATTTTTTAACTGATAATTTAAAAAAGAATAGGGTGGTAAAATCGAAACAACTACTGAAGCGATACGCAAAGGGAGGTCAGAGAAAAATTTTGTTTACGGATGAGAAAATCTTTACAATTGAGCAACATTTTAACAAACAATATGACCGTATTTATGCTCAAAGCTCTAAGGAAGCTTCCCAATTAGTCGACAGAGTGCAACGTGGGCATTATCTGACTTCAGTGATGGTTTGGTGGGGTGTTAACTATGAAGGAGTGACTGAGCCATATTTTTGCGAAAAAGGTATCAAAACATCGGCACAAGTGTATCAAGATACCATTCTTGAGAAGGTAGTTAAGCCCCTTAACAACACCATGTTCAATAACCAAGCTCGGTCCACGCAGTCTTGGTTGGAAGTGAACGTTTCGGACTTCATCAGAGCTGAAGACTGGCCGTCGTCTAGTCCCGATCTTAATCCGCTGGATTATGATTTACGGTCAGTTTTAGAGAGTACGGCTTGCTCTAAACGCTATGATAATTTGGAGTCCCTAAAACAATCCATACGATTGGCAGTGAAGAATTTTCCCATGGAAAGAGTGCGTGCTTCTATTGATAACTGGCCTCAACGTTTAAAGGACTGTATTGCAGCCAATGGAGACCACTTCGAATAAGCTTTTTATATTTTAAATTGTTTTATATTTATGTATTAATCTAACACACTGTAAAAGTAATAAATATTATTTGCAATTAAAAAAACATTTTTTTCTTCGTGACAATATTTATGGCAAGACTAGGTATGTTTGTTTGTTACGCTTTCACGTTAAAACGAGTGAACGGATTTGTATGAAATTTGGCAGATAGGCAGACCATGACCTGGAGAAGGACATAGGCTACTTTTCATCCCGGATTGCAGTCGCAGTCGCGGGCAACAGGTAGTTCTTAATAAAATTATATTGTGGGTGGTGAATGTTCTCATTTTAAATCCTGATAATATGGAAACCATAAAAAAGGCGGGACATTTTTTAATATATTTTTTTAAACCTCTCATCGCCATATAACGTGGCAATGCTGCCAGGCTTTTGGGCACTGTTCCTGCTGACAGCAATGCAGACGATTTTATTTATGCCAAATGATTATTTTTTCATATATGGTTCATATTAAATTCAAATTCAAATGATTTATTTCAGATTATAAAAAAATCCATATAATGTTAGTATAACTTAGCCTAAAGTTAGTAACAATTAAATCCAGGTTTAAATCAAATTAATGGTGTCTGGACTCTTATCCACCTACGCAAAAGGGGAGACGATATTATGTAAATATTAATTATAAATATATATATATCACATCATCAGGCGGGAGGAGACGCCCGGGTGTCACCACTGCGAGGATCGCCCAGAGGACACGGTGGAGCATACGGTGGAGGTCTGCCCCGCTTGGGCAGAGCACCGCCGTGTCCTCGTAGAGGCGATCGGCAGCGGCGGCGACCTCTCGCGCCCGGCCCTGGTGCAAGCCATGGTCCGGGGCGAGAGGGAGTGGGAGGCGGTCACCTCCTTCTGCGAAGCAGTCATGCTAGCGAAGGAGGTGGCGGGATGGGCGAGGGAAAGATCCTCACGCCTCAGCCGCCGAGGGAGACGCTCCGGGCGTCGGGAGCCGCGTGACGACTCCCGGCCGCCGTAGGCGCGGGCCTGCGGGCGGAGAGCAATGGGTAGCTCTCCGTCCGATCAGGACCAGGCCCGTGCCGGACGGCGTGTATGTGTTCCACGCGCGCCTCAAAGAGATGTCAGCGTAGTTGACGGGGCCCGACAGGGCCGAAGCCTGCCGGGGTAGCGGGATTGTCCGAAAGGGTTACCGCTGCCCTGGTACGTAAAGGGCTAAGGAAGGAACACGGGTGGGTTTTAGTCAGTAAGAGTCTGACACTCCCTTCTGCTCCACCCAGAGCGGGAGGAGTCATGATGTTGTCATGATTTGATGATTTCCCATCCACAAAAAAAAAAAAAAAAAAAAAAAAAAAAAAAAAAAAAAAAAAAAAAAAAATATATATATATATATATATATATATATATATATATTTATCGGTATACACCTTTATCAATTTTATTAAAATATTCAAAGAGTTTTATTAAGTAGGTAGATCACCTATATTTTAACAGTGACATTCCTTTTGATTTTTTTTACTAAATGTAATTCGTAGAATCTGATTCCGACGATAAGTAATCTTTATAGTTCCATTCACAACAGGTGTATCGTAAAAATAGTCTTCTTTCGAACTACGAATAATTAGCAAACATCAAATGGAGCATGAATTAATTTCAATAAAATACCCACCCACTAAGTACACAATAGTTTTCAACGACAGCAAAATCAGAATGTTAAGTAGTTTATACGTATACGGTCGGTTATGTAAGGGAGTCTATGTGCAAGCATTTATTACATAAGCAGTATTAGTAGCGTACGTCACCGTGCCGATATCAGTCTGTTATATTGCACCTACGTATACAAAACATCAACTACTACGGGTACAGTATCAATCGGACGCAGTATGATGCCGAATCGTTAACATTGAACATCGCACTTCATCACGGCCCACGGTAAAGTCATTGGTAGATGTAACCACTCGTAGGTACCTCAACTCTACGTTCACTTTCCCTAAAGTTATGCATTCTGTGTTTTAACTAGTACGCCTCGTAATATGGAAACAGAAAAGAATTGATAGCTTTGAAAAATAATTGAAATATTTATATTGTAAGTCTCGTAAACAGTTCAAGTCGCTGTTGCATAAAATAAACACAATTCCACAAATTTTTTGAGAACGTTAAAACATGACCAGTCTTGTATTTACTAGTATAATCAGTAAATTTTCCATAATTATATCTGACTTTGTTTGTTTGCTAATGTAATATGTTATTTATATGTCCATATGTAGGATATTTATTTATCCTTGATTATAGTCTCAACCAGATAGCATTAAAAGGTCGGTACAAAAGTCACAACGTTACATAAAAGGACGCACGTAGATAATTTTTCTTTACAATCTACCTACGTAGCTTGTAGGTACGTATTATGTACGAAATAGAATAATAAAATTGTCGAGTGTAATAAATACGTCACAAATAAAATAAGCAATGATTTAGACGCTAACGGTGTGAACAATTTCATGAATATGTAAGCCGTAGTAGTAATGGGTTCACACAGTTACTACTTACTTATCGAAATAGTGATGATCACTCCTTTTCATACAGAAAAATAAATGGCAAGAAACGTGTATGCTAACATTGTTGTTTTATGTGGAGATTTAAAATAAGTTGATGTAATGTAGATACGAATAACATTTGCCAGAAAACAATAAGGACGCTATTTAAATGCTTACAAAAAATGTTCCCATTTCAGTACGAAAATATACAAAAACAAACCTCATACAAAAATATAACCTAATTAACCCAACCTATTGGGGTCAATCATAGATATTACAGTTCTATGGGGTCAGTTCATTTTATTTGGAATCTATTAAAAATATTTTGATGAGCGTTTAAAATGTTAAATTGTAACCAAATAATAAATACTTATTTTGTTCTTATAAATACGATTTACTATTGTATTTTGCAATCAACAAATTTTATTACATCAGGAAGACTAGGAGTTAGTAAGAATAACCAATCACGACTCAATAAGATGAGTGTACGTAATATGCAGTTACTCAGAACTTGAAAGTCAACAGTCTCGCAAGTGAAAACAACTGAATAGCTACACTACTTTCACGAATGAATACCATTTTAAACTAAAGTCAAATCAGTGGAACATTTTTGCACACTTGAGCGTGATGATTAACTGGGTAAACATCTGTCCTTATCGAGTGGGAAGCAGATTTATTGTAGCGAGTGTGATCCACTGCTATTATCGGCACCTGACAAACTTTGGGTTATACTTAGGCGAAGTAACAAGACGCGGTGCCGTGCGCACTGCAGGGTTACCAAAACCATCGCATCTAAGGAGCCATTCGTACCTAAAGGGACCTAGCTGAGTCAACCAAACCATGAGTCATTCCTTCTGAGTGACTCCAACGACTGATACGGCGAACTAAAAAAAGAATAACACATTTCAAGACTTCTACGCTTTCAATGTGACTTTATAAGTGTGTTGTGTATGTGTACGCACATAATCCCGCTGAATCCCGAGCATCTGGCATCCCTAGCGCAATGTCGCACACGCCGCAGTGTGGCAGTACACTGTGTAAACTTGTAGGTGTTTTTGTTTAGTTCATTGACCAGCCGGTCGCCGCGGCTGTGCGCTACGCAAACAACGCCTTCGATAAGTCCCGATTGTGTGTCACGCTACGTCACTGACATTGTACCCGACAATCCCCACATACGACGGGATCATCTTTCTACAGATACAAAACTAAAGAACAAACAATCAAGTACATATTTGCATATTTCAGAACTATGTTTGCTACGCGGTTAATTAGCACGTCGATCTGCGTTGTTAGAACATACTTATGGCACACATTACTTTATTATTTGATTAACTCCCAATTTACTTGTATTTATCAGACTTTGCTATACATATTTTAATGCTACAAAAGAATGTTTTCGCTACGTTCATACCTGGTATATTTACTTCGTGGTTCATACAATCCACATAGCAAGTACGAAACCGATCAAGAATTTTGCATACTTACCTACTACGACTATGGGTGTCCTGAATGCATTTCAATGAATGCGAACACGGACTACACACATTGCCACTATAAAATCGTATGCAAGGTGTATATTTTGAACCCAAACAAGAAAATGAATGGGGTCATTGAATGTCTTATTACTAACCCAAAACAATAAGATGATACCTTAATGTCATCAAACTTTGACCGATAAAGTCTGGTATTATCGTGTCATCAATGTAACTCACTCCGGACCATTTCATACAAACGGTTTCCAAGAAAAAACGCCGTTTAGTTATTAAACAAAAATATATTTTAGCCTTGGAACATTTCAAGTGACTGTATAGGCCATATTTCAGACTATACAGCTATGTTCAAGGGCCCCATTCTTACACGCAACCCTCTCTATTAAATTGTATTAGGGTCTTGGTGTGATTGCAACGGTGTTAAAATAGATAGAGATAAATAAGTGTGCAGTATTTTTGGATCAATAGTTTTCTATTTTTACTATCTTAGTAAGTCAATAATAAAAATGGCGATGATTAGATTACAAACAGCATTACGATGATTGCAGTGCCATAATAGAAACAAATAGGTAATACCTACACATTCAAACTTATCCAGTGCTTTGTGGGTTATGTTCTTATGTTTAAACAAAAGTGCAATTAATTTAAATAAATTGCCATTGCATTCTAATTACTACAAAATGATTTGAATTCAATCTAATAATATTAGAAAGATTGTATCCTAAATTTATTATGGTCACTATATTAGCCTGTTAGGGACAAATAAACGAAAAAATAAAGTTGCGTTCGCTAAGTTAGGTTTCACAATGTCCTTGTATAATAAAAATAGGGTATCCTTATGGTGAGTTTAGGGAGTCCGTCTCGCCGATCAGGGTGTATCCCTACAAATGATCCCATTAGCACGGGGGATCGTCCCTCCGAGCTACGGTGCCAATATCGATCCGGGCCGAACAACCAACGTAATGCATGTGCCCTCATAACTTAAGACTCGACTCCTATTTCCCCCATACGCAACAAATTTTACTACTGTCTGTTCTAGAAGGCTAGAACAGATTTTTAAGGTGAATTAACGAAGCCTGCGCGTGTGTGCAAGGAGAATACGTAATGTTGCGTTACAAGTTATCACGACAAAAGCAGACTCTGTTGTCACAAATCATTCTACATCGTTATAAGTACTAACTCTCTATTTCACGAATGAGTAAGTGTGAAAGTATAAAATATTTTAGTGGCCTACGAGCCACCGCTCTAATTTAATTAAGACTTTTATGATTCTTGAACTGCACGTTATCAATTTGGTAATTAATTAATGTTATAATTAATTAAGGACTACTTACTGAATCTTGCACTTTACGACTCTATGCATAAAGGGTACGAGTACTACAGAGTCCAATTAATTAATTCTGATAAATACTTGACTTCAAGAGAAGAAATCATCACTAATGACGATCTGTAGCTCCGTCATGATCATGATTACTTGATAAACTACGAATCCAACGTGATAGATCAAATGTCAAGTATTCAACACATTGATTGACACTCGATTAAATGTCTCCATTTCTCCCACATCAGCACTTAATCCATATTTTTTATGAAGATGCCTGGCGATAACGTGCGGATGAACATTTTCACATATACAATGAGTGTTACAGTCTCAACAACATTTATGTACAATGAGGGTTACGTCTAAATCGGAACTATAAAATACATAGACAGAGTTCCAGTTATCATTACTCTGCGTCGTACATGTAGTATGCACAGATAGCTAGCTAGCAGATATTAAAATTGTACGTACAGTCACGAGCACCAATATGTCAACACTGGGCAACTTTCGTGAAATAACGTATGCAAAGTTGGAATACGACACATTACATAAACCTATGGGTTCGAAAATGCTATGTTCGTAACAACATAAAATTTAATTAAAAAGTAAATCGCTTTTGAATAAAGCCGAGTGTATACATACTTTTGCTCGTGACTGTACATACGCGGTCTCACTTCTTAGAAATCAGCCCAAAAGTATTGTGCAAATGGCAGTTGCACGAGAACAACATGCATTCTCTCTACTTTCTAAAACACAACCAAAATTATTAAAGGATCTCGAAAAATTGTAACTAAGTATCATCGATGTATCAAGTTACAAGTTGGCTGCAATGTAAATAAAACACAGCGCAGCGCTTATGCACCGCCAACTGGCTATTCAGTACCGTTAGATACACACCGAGACCCCGACATAATTTCACTGAGTGCAAACCGCGATGCACTAACCTCTTCAGACATATAAACTTATACAAGACTAGTAAGGCGGTACTCTACTCTGGAATTTCTCAGTCCAGTTTTGTAGCATGTGTTCATCAGTGTGACTGTTTTGATTTGACCGACGTTATTAGCTTACTTTATCAACGGCGTCAATCGTTCTCGCTTAGAAAGTCAGATTTGACTTAAGCCAAACAACGTCTGCGAAGGTATTTTCGGATTATGCAAGTGCTCATTAGGGAGTAATTTACGACGAATACTTTTTATTGTTTCTGCATTCCGGAAATTGCGTTTGCAGTTCTAGCAGAGAATTATCTAGTAGCACTTAAGAAGAACATACATTTTCTAAATACGTTTTCTTACTTACTATACTAAACTTAATAATGATATCGCTAAAACACTTTGTTAAGTCCTTTTAAAATATTTTACTAGGTATCAAATTGTCTCGTGTATTTTCTAACAACCGGGATGGCCTCTTCGATCAATACTAGGCCACCCTACAACAACCCAGTCGGTTATACCGGCTCGATTGTTGTAGGGTAGCAACTTGAGAAGATCAGATAATTAGACAAGAAGGTTCACTCGTGGATGAGACTGACTGGCTTTCTTTTTTGGATATTATATTGAGCGAGGATAAAAGTACAGACGCCAGCACACCAAGCTACCCAAAACTGTCAAATTTTCTTAATCAACCTTGAACATTAATGCGTTAGTGATAAAGTTGAAAATCTATTAGAGAAATTTGACAGATGTAGAGATAGATGTAGATGTAGATGTAGATGTAGCTTGACGTGCTGGAGTCTGTACGTAATATGGTACTGCTGCTCTATCTTACTGCTTTCCGCTAGTCGGTATCGTATATCGTATTCGAAATGCAACGTCTGCATTAGTTGCATATAAACGCAAAAATATCTATACTACATGTCCCGCACTAATTAATGCACACCACCAACTAGTCCCATTACAATAGTATGTTATAATCATATTCATAATACGTACTCGTACACAAGATTTTTACTATAATGTATAAAACATTGTTTATTTATAAAATTAGATAAGCAGATTGTGAGAAAAAATTGTGGTCACATTATAAATCTACGGACGCTCATAGTCGCACACGTTTATGGGTCTAGCGTACTATGTAGGTACTTCGTCCATTTTTAACACGTTGAAGGAGTAAAGGAGAATGACCAAAATTCGTACCAAAAAGTCTCATGCATCAAGATCAAAATATTATACTTAGTAGGAAACATTTTCATAATTTTTTACGACATTACGCGTCGGGGATTTGATTTTTGAACAGGGAATTTAATTTAAAGTAAAAAAGTGTTAATATTGTAATATTCCCTTTACATGACGTTCCGTTTCAAATGATTATGATTAATATAACCTTGAATTTTAAAAGTGTCATGATTACATCTTTCAAAAAACATGTAAAAAAGTTATACTTTTCCGATTCTACATTAATTAAAAATAACTAGAGTTTAATAGAATAGATTTTTTTCTTAAACGATTATCATTTTTTTAGAGCGATAATGGCCGTTTGCTTATGACATGTCAAACAAAATAAAGTAAGGACCTAGTGTTTAGGTTATTTCGTTTTTTTTTTTAATCTCAAATACCCGGCTTTTGTTTACAAAAAGAAGTTTTGTAGGAGTTAATGTGATAAGCGTAGACAAAGTTTAACTTTCATGCAGCATGGTACGGGATTCCATACATGCACGGGCTTTTCCTTTGTCAGAAATCGATTCTGAACAAACTACTTTCATAATGTGCATTAATTTAGTTACCTACACTTTGTATACCAGCAGTACTACCCATTACTTACGAAGGTAAGACGACTTTCATTACCTTTCTACTCATATTTCTTAACGACTGATGTAGTAGTACATGAATAACTACAAACATTTCACTATTAATAGTTTCGAGATATAATTGATAAAGTGTAAATAATATTTACAATGTCGTGTTATTTTCCTTCGTAAAGGAAAATGAAACAAAACTGTGAGCGCTATCAACAGGAAGTTTATCAGTAGCGCTTGAAGCAACGTTTGACAATAACCCATTGGTTTTTAGGATTGCGATAAAGTACGATGTTACTTAATTTTGCCGTTGCATAGGTACTTTAGTCAGCTTTAGTTGCTCTTTTCTCGATACCTTCATAACTCCAGGGGCTTACCACCACACCAGCTCTTATAGCAGGGCAGAAGTTGAACTGCACTGCTTTTTTGTACTAAGTCATAGAACAAAAAAGCAGTGCAGTTCAACTTCTGCCCTGCTATAAGGCCGCTATCACATTAGGACGTTAGCAGCGCGACAGTCGTGCGGCAGAAGCCGTTTAGCCAATCCAATTAAGCGGATTGCTTCTGCCGCGCGACTGTCGCGCTGCTAACGTCCTAATGTGAAAGCGGCCTAAGAGCTGGTGGTAAGCCCCCAGAAGAAGCAAAGAAGTATCCATCCATTGGCATGTCGCCATCTGCACACCACAGGACGACCGCCGAGTTGATGTTATTTATGCCAATGACCAAATTGTATGGAGCAGTAGTGTCTTTTTAGGATTCCGTAGAACAACGCAGACTATTGCCACGATAAAAATATATCGATGAAAATTGGAAAGTAGGTGTATTCTGTGCCGAAGTAATTATTTAGGGGTGACACAGGTGGCACTGTCTCCCCATATAAGAGAGAGATAAAAAAAATGATGCACTGCATATTAGCGTGTGGGGAATCGTTGGATACCAAAAATAAAAAAAATTATGATGTTTCCATGTGACATGTGGTATGGAATGTTTTCTTATAATCGGAAACATTCCATACCAGTCACATGGACAACTGAGTTTTTCGCAGAAATGACTTCGTTTTTTGAGAATTTAATGAAATACAAACTTATTTTTGCTGTCAATAAAATCAATATTGTGTACCTATGCGTAAATATTCATCCCGACTACGGAACCCTGTACTGTGCGTAGTCCGACACGCACATAGGAGGTCGATTCCTGGGTCAGGCAGATTTTTTTTTAAAAAGACAATTTTTTTTTCGTTGTGTAGCGGTGCATAGAATCCACCTTCCTTACAAATTCCCCCGATAGTGCTAATAGTTTCCGTGTAAAGTGAGGCCATTTTACTCATATCCGGACAGATTGACATGACGAAATTATAGACAGGACCACTGTTTTTTTTTCTTTTAAGCCTCGCTTGCAACCATACCTATGAAGAACGGCGTGGTAATTGCGCAACACACTATTTATTGGCAATGCCTTTAATTTTAACAGTTCAGCAACATTCATTGCGTTATTGACAAGAACTTTTCAAACATAGGAAGCAATGGATTAGCAATTTTCTTCAAACGCTTCCGGATTGTGATTGAAATTATGTTACGCAATTAGAGTGCAGGCCATCGATTTCTTTTTTTTATTAAAAATTTGTTTAAATTCTAGGTAAGGATCTAGCGTGCGGGTGAGTCGGTCTAGGAAACAATGTCTGAAACGGGCGCGGTTAACGTCCCAACTTCCAAGTAGCCTTATTAGATATCGGGACGTGAGATTCGGGGGCACGCACAAGACATTAGAAATTTAAATTGTATCATTTCATCTGGATACCCTTGTCTTAATGCCAGTGGTCAGTCAATATCAAAGGTGAATGGCGATGAACCACTGTATTTATGAAGGTATATATCGAACCTTTATGAAGGTCAATAGACATTTAAATAAATTGCGTGATCTAATTAGGGACTATCTCTGTCTGTAACGCCAGATACAGATTGAAGATACGTAACATGAATATAACACACGTTAAAACCAATTCACCTTGTTCTTGTGTTACATTTCATGTTGCATTACATCGATTTGGACAGTTTGTTTGTGAACCTCAATAGATAATATAACAATTTTGTGATCTAATTAGACTATATCTGTCTGTAATTCATTATATTCTTTTAATAATTGTATTCTTGAGGTACTGGTTTTAAAATGGGAATTTTAATAGGAAGTTTTTGGGGCTATAGATTCTCAGTCTAATTTGAATAAAACTATTTTTATATTTTGATATTCAAGAATGCTCAATAGTCATGATGAATCTCAATTTAAATCAGTACATGATATACTACAATTAAAATATAAGCTGTAGTTTAGAACAGCACTATCAAAGTGCCTGCTTTTTAAGGTCAGGGTCACAAACTTGATTTCTGTCTACTTTGTGAAAATATAGGTATTTTTAGTTCATTGATTTGTTTAAATTCTTCTTATAAGACCAGTTTTTAAATTGAAATTTTTAATTTTTTCCGATATAATTATATTTTATTTTAATAATTCAATATTTTATGTGAAATGCTGGCATTCAACTGCATCCGATTAGACTGGAGGCCAACCCCAACATCAGATGAGAAAAGGCTGGACAGATTCATTGAATCCAATCTGTTAGCTTATTAGAAGAGTATAATTGTTTCAAGATCATCATAATTCTCGTGCCCTTATCCCAATTTATTTGGGGTTGGCACAACATGTCCTTTTTCTTCCATACTTGTCTAATAGCCGTCATCTCGGTAGTCGCTCCTTTTCTAACCATATCATAATTAACTCAGTCCATTCATCATTTCTTTGCTCAATAATTGTTTCATGATATTGATATGAAATTAATTGCAACAACATATTTCAACACTGATTCAACATACCACAACACCATACTGACTAACTAACTCAACTGAACTGATTGAGCAGAATGGTGAGTGCAATATTGTGCTCAATCAGTTCAGTTGAGTTATGCTCAACAAGACGCACAAATCTTAATCCAGTGTTACATCGGTGTTCTGATATTGTTTTGTTATTAAATAACTGCACTAATACTCATTTTTACACAAATCTTGTAATATAATGTAATAGTATGGCTCTAGGACCTAGAGCTTATACTATTCAATTAGTATTAGAATGTAATAAATTGACTGTGTGAATGATGATATGGTTTGAAAGGGGTGACTACTGAGAAGACGACTAATTAAGAAGTATAGAAGAAAAAGACATGTTGCATCGACCCCAAATAAATTGGTATTAGAGCAGGAGAACGATTATACAATGTATTAAATTGATTTTATGTACCTTGTACCAATCAGATGATAATTTACATAATATCTAAATGACATCATGTGTATGCATTATAATTATGTATGTCATATAAGATACAAATCGGAATAACACTTGACATTTTCTGCAGATGAGTTAGTAAGCAAAGATGCTACTTTTGTTAAAAATTTAGAGGAAATTTATGTAAACTGTAGGCATAAATAATAAACTGCACCTCACTCCTTTACTGTACACATCATAAAAGTGAGGAGCAGTGTATTATATTAAAATATGTAACTATAGTTAAATATATTGAAATATGCAAAGCAGTAAAGGAGAAATATGAAACTGTTCCTTTACTAAACTTTAATTACTTTACTTTGTTAGGAGAGTAATTACTAATAGACATAATTTGTAAATTAGTGTTAAGATATTGAGATATACATACCAAAATGAATTTTACCATGTGAGACAGTACTGAATTTACAATAACATTTAATAACATAAACATAGTACACTCACCTCAGGCGATCAACAACAGCTTGTCGTTTGGGTGGCAGGATCATCTCCTCCATAGGCTGCAGCATGTTGGGCGGGTGCTGCGAGGGCGCGGCGCCGGGCAGCAGGCCGCCCGCCCCGCTGCCTCCGACCAGGTGCTCCACGGTGCCTGCTCACTGTTCACCTCAGTTCCGTCATACTCCTCGCAAGTCCTTAACGAGCCTCCCTCAGTATTCAAGTACTGCACCGCAAGTGCGACTGCACTATCAGAAACACACAATCCGTCCTGAACATCCTCAACATACTATTCATGTTGTCAAACTTGCAAGTCTTTAAAACTCCACCGATTAATAACCAAGTTTTTTAATACCTCTGCTTCTAATAATCATTAGAACATTGTGACTTACACGTCAGTCTAAAATTATATAAATAAAGAAACACGTCAAATGATAAAAATGTTTTGGAACAAGATATGCAGTCAACACATCGAAAACAGTTTTGCGTATAAATCGTTACAAACGATACAATTTTATTGGGCACTGTCGATAATATAGTTGCACAAAACTACAAATATATGGTTTAAATAAATTGATATACTGTTAATGACTTCTTCAAAACAATTCCAGAAAATCTTTGGCTCAGCCAATCTAACACGAATGGCCAAACATCAACTAACTAAAGTCTCTCCCTCTGTCATGTCACTGACTGACGCTTGCTTTGCTTATCGCGTTTCAGTCCCAGAAAAGGATGCTCAAAGAAGCATTACAAATAGTAAATGAGATTTTATGTAAAAAAAACTAAATGTTGGTTTTACCGAAAAATCATTTAGACGGAGAAAATTGCGAGCAAAACCATACTGACTTCCAACAAAACAAATACCGTATATATCGTCTACAGTCAGCCTCAAAAAGATGTTACATCGGTAAGAATTCATTTGATAGAATTGATTGTTTAATCTGTGTTCCATAATTGTACTAAGGTGGATATAAATTCCTTGAGGTGGATGCTCCAAGGTAGCCCGCGAAATTCAAATTTTCTTACGTCTTTTGCAATTTGCTGGTCAGTACTAAGTTGTACGTTGATTAAAATATGATTCGCGGCCGTAACAAATATGCATGTATTTACAGAATTATAATCATTAGAATCAGTAATACAACTTGTTAAGTTAGCATAATCCTAAAATGTCAAGATTTCATGAATTAATCATTCAGTAGAATTACTTGATCATAGAGGGTTGTGTTGATGATGTTGTGTTTGAGGCTGACTGTACCATCGTCAATGTTTGACGACGGCGATGGCCCATGCTGGCTGACGTTAGACGTAGGCTTACTAAGGCTAAATTGTGATGGCAACTCTAAATAACAGCTGTCATGTCACGGTCGCAAAAACAGATTGTGATACTGACAATTATTGACAGTAATCTCTAATCATTTGCAAAACAATTGCAGCTATTTGCAAGAAATTAACCCAAAGTCTGAAAGAAATAACCTCTAGAGATTGTAAAACAGTGTTATATCATAGCGGATCTTCTCAAACAAGTCCGTTTATTTTAGTTTATATTCCTATACAAATTGCACAGCAATGTCTGCTTTGAGATTGAAAATTCGCTACTCCACATTATGTGCGAAGAGGTTATTCAAGCAACCGGTAATTAACGCTAGATATCTTTCCGCCTCTAACTTAATCACAAAACATCCAAAAGGTAAGAGCGAGTTTTATGGTATTTGTAAACTTATAGCGTTTCTAACACAGTTAGAGAATTATTTTAAGCCCAAAGGCTGGAAGGTCTCTTCAAACAAAGACTGTTCACTTATAGAATGTTTTCTATTGAATGTTTAGCTATCGTCACACTCATATAATGTTTTTAAATTTTGCAGGTTTATCTTTATCAAATTACCATACAAGCAGATGCTTTAGTGCTGCCACAGAAGAAATTCCGTCGGAAGTGCCGAAAGCTTCATCAGTGAAAGATTCTGGGAAGGAAACTCCGAAAGGTCCAACAGAGAAAAGAGAATTTCAAGCAGAAACCCGCATGCTATTAGATATTGTAGCAAGATCTCTATACTCTGACAAAGAAGTTAGTATACTTGACATAAAATATACAATGATGATGATATATGAAACATGCAATGATATATAGGTTCTATAATTCTGATTTTAATCATTCTATTTAAATATTTTAAATTTATAACAATGAAATGGCATAATGGTTGACTTAATAAGTTTTGCTTGCCATAATAAACTAAATAACTCATAAAATGCCTACTGATGGATTCATGTATTTTTGGGATCCCTTCAAATTTAGATAATCCTGTGTTAATATTTTACTTACAGGTTTTCATCCGGGAGTTAATCTCTAATGCTAGTGATGCATTAGAAAAGTTCCGTTACCTGTCCGTCAGCGCAGACTCAGATACTATAAAACTGGCTGAGATGGATAGGCCACTGGAAATAAGACTCTTGACTGATAAGCAGAATAGGACACTCACCTTTCTGGTAGGGTTTTGAAAATAAAATTATATACTTTGTGTATGTAGTAACACAATCATGAATATTTATTTAACTGTTACTAATAAACATAATCAGTTATTTTAAAAAAAGCTAGAAGATGTTTTCAGCCTTCTTTTATTGTATAAGCGTATAATACCTAATCTTTTATAGTTTTCTTGAAGTTAATGTGTTTAAGAATGGCACATACTTATAGTGTAACTTATTCTAAAACAATAATTCAAATAGGTATATTAATATTTTTATCAGGATACTGGAATTGGTATGACAAAGGAAGAGCTAACTGACAACTTAGGAACAATAGCCCGTTCAGGGTCCAAGTCTTTCATTGAAGAGATCAAAAATAAGGGTGCGGAGGAGGCCAGCTCAATTATAGGACAGTTTGGTGTTGGGTTCTACTCAGCATTCATGGTTGCCGATAAGATCGAGGTTTTCACTAGAAGTAGCAACGAAGGATCACAAGGCTACAAATGGGCATCAGATGGGTAAGCAGTTCTGAACAATGCATAATATTACTTTTTTTTTTTTTACCCTATGTGCATTGTTTTTAATGTTTTGAAATAAAATGGTCCTCTTGTGCGAGAGAACATCACATTATCTATTTGAAATGTTGCTGTAATATAAAACAAAAATATAAATAGTAATATTATATATGTAATTTTTTTATTATTAATAAATTCCAGTTCTGGCACATATGAAATACAAGAAGCAGATGGAGTATCTATTGGCACAAAAATAATTGTTCACTTAAAAACAGACTGCAGAGAATATGCTGATGAAGATACAGTAAAAAGTATGTGGTCTCAAGTCTTTTTTTTTTTAAGATATTTATCATTCATTTACATAAACAAAATACTTGATAAGTATAATAATATTAGCAAAAAATTTTTATATGAACACATTTCAGATATTATCAAAAAGTACAGCAACTTTGTCAGCAGTCCTGTCTTCCTGAACGAAGAGCAAATAAACCAGATTAAGGTTCATATTTTTTGTATATTAAACTCATTGTCCTGATTATTCTGGAAGTATGTATTTAACTATTTGTGCATGATTACAGCCTCTTTGGTTGATGGAGCCAAAAGAAGTAACTCAAGAGCAACACATTGACTTCTACAAATTTATCAGCCAGGCTTATGATAAGCCCAGATATACATTGCATTACAAAACGGATGCTCCTCTTAGTATTAGGGCTATATTGTATGTACCTGAGGGCAAACCAGGCCTGTTTGAACTGTCCCGCGATTCCGATGTGGGAGTAGCATTGTATTCTCGAAAGATCCTGATCAAAAGCAAGGCTGAAAATATTTTGCCAAAGTGGTTGAGATTTGTTAAAGGTTTGTTAAAGATTTCTCTTTTGTGTTTCTTACCTAATTAGAGAATAAATAACTAGTTTCTTCATGAATGTATATCTTTTAATTCAACAATTCATTCGTGATTACAGGTGTTGTGGATTCTGAAGACATTCCATTGAATCTTAGCAGAGAGCTATTGCAAAACAGTGCTCTTATTGTGTAAGTTACACAAACATAGTATACATTTGTGTCAAATATTTGTATGATGACCACATTATTAATTCACTGGAGTGAACTGATCAGTGCTAGCTGTCTCATGACAATGCCTCAGAAACGATGATTGCTTTACCTTTTCCAGAAAACTTAAGACTGTGCTGACCAACCGTTTCCTCAAATTCCTGATTGATATGTCGAAGAAAAATCAAACTGACTATGACTTATTCTACAAAGAGTATTCTATCTTCTTGAAGGAAGGAATTGTTACTAGTCAGAATCCCCTAGAAAAGGTGAGTGTCTAATATTGAAGCAATGTTTGCCGAAGCATAATATTTATAATTATTTATTTGATAAAATCGTATCTTTTAATATTTTAGGAGGAAATTGCGAAATTGCTGCGATTTGAGTCTTCTAAGCTTCCAGGCGGGCAAAGGACATCGCTTAGTGATTATGCCTCTCGCCAAAAAGAAGATCAGACAACAGTGTACTACTTAGCCGCCCCTAGGTTTGTTAAAAATCGTAAAATTTTCAATCACAACACTTGATGGACGTTCTGAACTTAAGGGTTAGCCCAGTTTAGCACGGGCGCGTTATACCCGCGGCGGCTTTTCCCGCGGCCATTTTTCCCGTGGCTATTTTTTTTTCGCGCACTGTGTTTTCCACGCACTTCTTAGCGCCGAGAGTTGAATCCAACGGTGTGTTTATGATTCTCAACGCTCGGCTCAACATGGAGAGTGGAAAATCCAGTGCGCGATATTTGTACGTCCATGCGAAACCAATGGCGAATATTGAGTGCGCGTGTGCGTTCACAGAGGAGCGGGATTCTAGGTAGCGCTTACTTTAGTGCGGCCATAAAGTTTGCGGGAACAGGACTTCATTCAATTATTTTTTACATAATAATAAATAAATAATGAGAACCTCGTGGAAGCCGAGAACGATAAACAAATCAAGTATCTTGACTTGGCTCGCGAGGTTGTTTACATGTGGGATGTGGACTCAGCGATCATTGTGCCGATAGTCGTGACAGCCAATGGCTTAATAGCCAAGAGCCTCTACCAACACCTGAGCAGGCTCTCGTTGGGCAGCTGGATCAAGGGCTTGATTAAGAAAGCGGTACTTCTGAGCACGGCTCGCATCTTTACCCATCGTTTACCTATGTTCTACAAATAAAAATATTTGAATTTGAATTGTCAGGAGGTTCCTCACTCTGGAGCCCTGACCGGTAGCTTGGACCCTGTTCCCGATACCGGTGGCCTACTAATTTTATATATTTTTTAATGTTTTTATATTCTAATATTTAAAAACATAATTTATATGTTTACATTGAAATAAAGGAATAAAAAATAATAACTTTATTTGCATCATAAAAGTACACCATAAATTAGATATTTTTAACATTTGGTTGGTAGACACTACAAACGTAAATAAATAGGTTCCTGCACTTAAATACTAACCAATAATGTGATATTATATTTCTCACCTTTCTAACGTCTTATAAATGTTGTTGTTGTATCACTCACCAACAATTACTTACACTGATATTGTTATGTAGGTTGTAGCATTCGATTCACACTGTCCTCCGTACTAGTCGAAACTGTATCATGATAGGACATTCTTCCTCTTACTCAATTAACCAGTTCTAAATACAAATAGTATTTCACTATTATTTCACAGAATAATAAATTAGTATCTATGATATTATGTTCCAATGAAACAGGTAGGTATCAGAAAATGTTGCATTATCTACGAACAGAAGTGAACACAATGCAGGTAGTGTTAAAATAAATTTACTAAATGCAAAGTTTACAGACAATCGTTAGAATTTCATACTATAATACTTAATTATTATTGTCGTGGCAACTAACATATGAACACATGAATGAACACATACTTTATTTTGTTAATTACAGTCGTGAATTGGCCGAATCGTCGCCTTACTACGAGTCGCTCAAGAAACGCGATGTGGAAGTGTTATTCTGCTACGAAATGTACGACGAACTGGTGTTACTGGAACTGAAAGAATTCAACAACAGGAAGCTTGTCTCCATAGAGAATGATATGCAGACAGCAAATAAGGAGGACCCAGAAGATATTATTGGTGCTTATACTTTTACACCAATGACTTTCAGCATACTTTTTTAAATTTAATTACATTGATTAAAATTGGCAATCGCTCCATGTAAAAGTCTAACCAGATGCAGCTGAATACCAGTAGTATTCGGATGCATCCGGTTAGACCGGAGGCCGAAGCCCCAACATAGTTGGGAAAAGGCAGTTTGATTGTTTAAAATTATTTAATGCAAATTGTAGATTTATTACATACATACTTATTAATTTCATCTCCCCTTTTTAACAGGAAGCGACGCACTTGTTAAATCTCAAGTAGACGAAGTTGTGAGCTACTTGAAGTCGCAACTAGCTGGCAAAGTATTCGACGTAAAAACAACAAGCAAATTGGAAACTCATCCGTGTGTTATCACCGTACAAGAAATGGCGGCAGCTCGGCACTTTATACGCACTCAAGCACAAAATCTAAGTGAAGAAAACAGATTCGCGCTGCTGAGGCCACATCTAGAAATAAACGTCAAGTGAGTGATTTTTCGTGTAAAATATTAGCTAACAATAAATATTTTACAGCTTTTTTAGCTAACATAGGTTATCCTATGTTATCTAATACTGGATGGCAGAGAAAATCGACTAGCAAACAGTAACCATGAATTCAGCACATGATTCTAAACACCCTAGCGTATAAATTTTTCATGGGTTATCAACTAAAAAAAAAGCCGTTTGAACAGTGCTAAAGGTTCAAAATGTACGGTATAATGTTTTTATTAATAACCGACGAAAAATGTCAACGCAGAGTGGTCCAGAATCATGTACTGAAGCCATGGTAACAGATTGCGCGTCGATGTCCTTGTCATCCTGTACAGTCACGAGCAAAAGTATGTATACACTCGGCTTTATTCAAAAGCGATTTACTCCTTTATTTTTTAATGAAATTTTATGTTGTTACAAACATAGCATTTTCGAACCCATAGGTTTATGTAATGTGTTGTATTTCAACGTTGCATTCGTTATTTCTTGAAAAAATCACAATTGAAAGTTGCCAAGTGTTGACATATTGGTGCTCGTGACTGTACCTACAAGCTAAAAAAGTAGAAAAAAAAAGAAAACATGAACAAACATATTAAAAAGTTGTTGCTTTAGCCGGCAATCAAACCAACCCAAATGACAAGTCACATTGCATTTTATAATTTGTAAGGATATCTCATTAAACTCTTTTTATATTATTTTTCAGGCACCCAATAATCAAGAAACTTCACAAACTGCTATCAACTGATAAGGATTTAGCCAAAATGGTGTCAGAGCAGTTATTCTGCAACGCCATGGTGACGGCAGGACTTTTACTTGACCCCAGAAACTTGATCACCCATATTAACGATCTTTTAGTTAAAGCTTTAGAAAAACATTAGTCATGTTGGTAAAATAATTACAAAGATTTTATTATTGTATTAGGAAAAATGTGTTTTATTTTTATTTTAAGTACCTACTCAATTCAATCAATATTTCGAGTGTTTTATAATTTTAATGAACCTCGAGAAATAGTTTGAAACTTGCGCCAAAATAAAACCTTGCATGAACTTATACCTATCTTGTAAGTACAATACGGATGCATTGAAATTAGAAATAGCGAGTAGGTTGGTTGGCTGCTCAGGGACATAATGTTTGTACTGGTCAACCATCCTATCCAAACCAATGCTAGGGGGTCTAAGAATGCTAGTGACACCAAGTAGGTAGGTACTAGGCTAGGGGTCGTAGTTCCGTGAATACGCATACCCATGACATGTTTTGTGTATGTCGCACACTAAAAGTATTACAAAAAAAAAAGAGTAGCATGGAATGGGGGCTATCGCTTTTGCGCTCACCAGTTGGCGCCACTGGCAGGTACTGTCCTATCAGTATCACTATTTGATATGCTTTGGATACGATTAAGTACCCATGTTGTGTAGATTAGGTTTTAATTTAATTTGACGAGTAGTTGACTCAGGGAAACAAGCGTCTGTCTTTGATGGTGTTTATTGGCAACTCACTTAAAAAATATTCTTAGGTATGTAGTAGAATACATCATATTTAATACGGTCGGCGGCTAGCTACTTACTATAATGAAACGTGGACTATATGTTTGTTTTTAACCTATTGAAATGAGTTCCAACATAAGTCGCCCACCAAAGGACTATAATTGTATAAGAGTCCTTTCAAATGTACCTACCATAAATGCGCAATTAACATTATACACATGCAAAATTATCAAAGGGCGCTAGTAGTGTATTATTATCTATTCTCATATCTGCGCGGCCCATAGCTCGGGTATTTGGCCGTTATTGTTTGTAAAGAAAGGGCTAATTTTTCGATCGACAAATAATTTTTATTCGTGGAATAAAATTGAGCCCTTGTTCGCTTTAGCACAGATTCGCTTTACGAGAGAAATTGTACAGTCGTGTTGAAATGGTCTCCACGTATTTTTTTTTCACTGACCACCTCCACTCCAACAACCAGGTTGTCGAGAAACACACAGAGTTCCGGCTTCCACTTTATATTGCAATCGTAGATTACTCAAAAGCTTTTGATAGCATCAGCCATATCTCAACTTTCAACGCTTTACTTAACCAAGAAATAGACACCACGTACCCTTACCGTACGTCACCTTTTGCAAAATATTTATACAAACAGCACCGCAGTCATTAAAATCTGTTCTAAAACAGGACCATCTTTCCAAATTAATAAAGGCGTTAAACAAGGAGACTCGCTTTCTCCAAAATTATTCAAAGCCGTACTGGAGGAAGTCTTCAGAAAGCTGGCAGCAAACTGGACAGAAAGGGGCATTCCAATCTCCGTTTTGCCGACGATAGTGTCCTTTTTTCGTCTTCAGTCTCCGAGCTGACACAGATGCTAGAAGATCTCAGCACAGAAAGCTGGAGGTCGGACTTCAAATGAACATGTCAAAGACCAAGTTGATGACGAACAGCGTGCATCACAGGATCACCGTGGCGGGTGGGGAGGATGAATATTTCGATGAGTCTATCTGGCCAAATAGTCTCTTTCGAGGCAAGACAAAACAAAGAAGTTGCAAGACGCACCGAAAATGCCTGGAAGAGCTATTGGGCCATGAAAGATCTAATGAAGGGCGATCTTCCTCTGTCCCTCAAGAGAAGTCTCATCGACATTTGTATTCTTCTCATCCTCACGTATGTTTCTCAAACATGGTCTTTGACATTTCAGCAGAGGTCCACCCTCGAGGTTTGCCAGAGAGCTATGGAACGGAGTATTCTGGGTATTAAACTTGTAGACCGGGTTAATAATACAACAATTCGTTCCATCTCTAAAATAACTGATGTCACTCGGAAAGCTGTCACGCTTAAATGGAATTGGGCTGGACACATCTGCCGCATCAGACGATCAATGGGCCAAACATACGACCCAGTGGGTTCCGCTTAATGGCAAATGACATGGCGGCAGGCCCAGACGGCTGGCGGATGAGCTGGACCCCTTTAATAAAGATTGGTCCTTGGTAGCTCTGGACAGAGAGGGGTGGAAAGACAGTAAAATAAATATATATACTCTTACCTAACAACACAAGCTACTTACGAAAGACTATTTACTATATTGCGGGATAATTTTTCAGCAAAAATAGAGCAGTATAGCTGATGTGATTACGAGTTAGCAGTACCTAATTCAAGCAGTTAATGCCTTTTAACCCAATGCCAAAGTTACCGGTTACATAACTCTTTATAGATATATCGAGTTCACTGTACTTCTGCCGTAAAGCTTTACTTTACTCTATGCGTAAAGCGAATCTGTCTTAAAACGAATCTGTCGCTAAGCGAATCTGTCTGTCCTAATCTCAGACTACTTTTCCTTAGTCTGAGGTCCTAATGCGAACAAGGGAAATTGACGTCTGACAGATTTTGTTCAAAATGATTTCTCGATTAAAACTATCTGGCGTTGGAAAAATCAGCAACAATAACGAAAATCAGCAACACGCGGTCACATCACGAGGGTGGCACACTTTTTTTTACCTGAACATTATCGAAATTCTTAAATATTATAAAAAATGGGTTGAAATGGAATGTTTCACAACGAAACAAGCTGAACGCATCGAAACACAACGTACAAACTTAAAATCGAAAACTGAACGCAGCGCTAGTGAGCTTGCTTGCTTGCTGTTGCTAATATAAAATTCGTCTAGCAATTCTGTTCTAGCGGCATTTTTCCACAGTGAGGTGAGGGCGGCTTTTTGTTAATAACTGTGTGTAGACTAGTTATCATTGTTTTCTTACTGTGGTTGTGGCCTAATTGAACATTTCATATGATACATAATATTCAAGTAAGTATTTTATGTTACAAAAACGTATTTTATGGTAAAGTTGTTTAACGCTTCCCTTGTCCCTGTCCCGTGAGTGGTATTTTAAAACATATGTAGAAGGACGTCTCGCTAATCGTCTTAGCACTTACTCACTGACGTAGGGTGAGTTATATACTGGTGCCTACCCTAGCGGAACAGGGCTTTGTGACTCAAGTGATACAATTTTGACGCCGCGCAGGTATGAGCACAATGGATATAAACAAGGCGGATTATGAGGACGATAATAAAACTCTGGACAAGAAGCAGATTGAGGCTGAAGAGAAAGAAATGATGTTAAAGGCTGAGGTGGAGAATATCGAATCTGCAGAATTGAAGACCGATGACGGGCCCGTGAAGACAGCTCTCTCTGGGGATCTGACGGAACAGGGCCGCGAAGTTAAGCCCAAGTTTATACCTATAGGGGCCATCAAAATGCCTGGGTTTTTCACAAAGAACTCTGATAAGGATAAGGACAAGTCAAAGGTACAATAATGTAAAATGATTTTACAGTACTTATTATATTGTGGGTTCATAAGAATTAACTCAGTTTTGTTTGGACATGGTGTTCATAATCCTATGTCATTATATTTTTTAATAACAGTTATTTGATGTAGGATGAAGAGGCAGCTATTGAGAAGGATACTGATAATGAAAAGACTGATGAGAGCTCCAAAGTCAAGGAGAATCGCTTCCAATTCCTTCAAAAGTTTACAAAATTCTTGCAACACCCTGAGAATGAAAATGGTGAGTATATTTTAAAATAAACTAACCATAAAACTTAACTCAATGCATGTAGAATAATCCAGTAAGTTAATTGAGTTAATTATTGTACTCACAGATTTTATAAGGGTTCCTTTATTCAATTCAATCTTTACTGCATCCATAATGTACACATGTAGGTGGTAATTATAAATTAATGGAATCAATTATCCTAATGTTGCATATAAAAGTATACCATATAGTTATAAACAAATATCTGTTATGGCAGGAAAATGCTTAAAGAAATTACTTATTTCAGAGGAAAAAGATCACAAGAAGGGTTTATTTAACATAAGATATCCAAGAGTTTTTCAAAAACGTGGTAGTGCACCCAACAATGCTGATGCTACTCTTGCCTCTATGGAAACTTTGGATGACAAGTTGGACACCCCCAATGATGGCATGGAAACTGTGAAACTGGAGCCTGTTGTAAGTATTTAACATAACGTAACATCACACCTTGTTTCCCCAAAGGGAGAGGTGCACCTATAGTACACCCATAACGTAAGTATTTGATGATTAAAAGTATGTTTCGAACTTTCTGGCAGACTATCGCCATTAATTTATGCTGTCTGTTGTATGTCTCTAATCCTTTATTCTTAGCTACAATGTAAAGTAGGATGTTAGATCTCCCACTTTACATATTGATATAATATACACCTTTATTCATAAACATTGTTTAATGTAAAGTAGTGAAATATCACTTAACTTTAATTTAATAAATAAACCCCTATAATAATAGCTATTCTACCAGGACATGCCAATTGACTTTGCCAGTACAAAAGAAATTTCATTAGATTTTCAGCTTATTTTATTAAACATCTATTAGCTTAATCACAATATATTTCACTGCACCATTTCAATTCAATTTGTTACATTGTCTAAGTTGCATAGCATGATAAAGGTAATAACCATTTTAATGATCTTTTTGTTGGTGAAATTTAAATCATTAGCGGAGCCAACAAGTTGCTGGTGTATAGTCCTGGCTACTTGGATATGTCTGTGGAAGTACTCACCGTTAGCCGGCGACAACAACCAGAGATAATATCTCTGATGGCGATAATTATTATTATTCTCATTTATTTTATTATAATAGGACAGTAAAATATATTTTTAAATACATACTTTGATTCTTTTGATGTGTGTATGTCACGCTCAATTCTCCAAGTTATTGATATTGATTTCAACTTTATACCTCCTTGCGTTCCGGAGTAAAAGGGTTTTGCTTGACAGACAAACAAACAGATGGAAGTGATTCTATAAGGGGTTCCGCTTTTTCCTGTTGATGTACGAACCCTTACAAACACTACAAACTGAAAAATAACTTTAATCTTGGAAGCAGTTGCCTTTGGTTTCATACTGCCACTGGCTTGGTTGTTTTTTTTTTTAAAGTTTTTTTATATTTAAATTAAGTAATTTAATATCGGCACTATTTATTCGTTAGCCACAGCGGCGCGCGGTACAAGGGCACAGGGGTTACAAATGTAGCATCCAGTTTTTCAGAATACATTTAATATTATATTATTGACCTAATAAAACAATAATAAAACTTAATGACTTTGCTTACTTACGTCAAAAAGCTTATCCATTTCATTAATGAATTATAAATTGTCAAATAATGAAAAGCATAATAACATAATTATGACATGTTATTTGTATTTTATAGGAAGTAGAAGAAGGTAAAGTGGCTACCAAACTTCCACTGAAAGAAAGGATTCGTCAGAAAAAGTTTATTATTGGTAAGATTTTATTAAAGTAATGATTACCTAAGCCTTTTTTGTTACTCTTTATAGCTGTATCTTATCTATTCTCTATCTCTTTATAGTTGTATGTTTTATTTAAAACCTTGTGTATTGCAAATAGTAGCATTTTATTTTTATTAATGTATTTGTGGTGAAATTCTGCATTCATAGATTTAATTTTGATTAATTATTATTATTTGTCCCTGTTAGGCCTATTATATTAGGGGTTAAAGTATGAAATTGCCGATTTGTACTGAAAAATTGAAATTGTTTTTTTTTTTTAATTTAACATATTTATTTAATCAAAATAGTTACCATTATTATCTATACATTGCTGCCATCTAATAGGAAGGTCATTTATGCCTTTGCGATAGAACTCTCGTGATCTAGATTCGACAAACTGTGTGAAAGCATTTTGCACTGCCTCCTGAGAAGAAAACTTTTTATCACGTAGAAAATTGTCCAAATCACGAAAAAAATGGTAGTCCGTTGGAGCAAGGTCTGGCGAATACGGAGGGCGACGAATGGTTTCTAATTGCAGTTCCTGTAGAGTTAAAACGGTTTCTCGTGCTGTATGAGGTCTCGCGTTATCATGGAGCAATAATGGTGAAGATCGATTCATGAGTCGGGGCTGTTTCACTGCTAGTTTAGCTATCATTGTTCGGAGTTCGGCACAGTAGACATCTGCCGTTATTGCTTGGCCAGATCGGAGAAAGCTATAGTGAATAACACCATGCTGAGACCACCAAACAGTTAACATTACCTTTTTATTGGTAAGCTTTGCTATATGACACTGTTGCGGCATTTGACCTGGGGTCAGCCATTGCATTTTTCGCTTACGGCTATCGTAAAGAATCCACTTTTCATCACATGTCACAATTCGATCCAATATTCCTTCATTTCTGTATCGATTCAACAAGGCAACACAAGTTTCAACACGCATTTCTTTATGCAGATCAGTCAAATCATGAGGCACCCATTTCTCATATTTTTTTATTTTATTGATTTGACGCAAATGACTCCATATTGTTGGTAAGGTAACGTTAAACCATGCCGCTAATTCCTGGGTAGTGTGGCTCGGATCGGCTTCCACCATCTCTTTCAATTCATTGTTATTCACCTGTGTGGGCGGTCTTCCGCGTGGTTCGTTCTTCAAATCAAAGTTTCCATCACGAAAGCGTTTAAACCAAAATCGCACGGTGCGTTCATTAGCAGTCCCCTCTCCAAACGCAACATTGATATTGCGAGCTGTTTCTGCCGCGTTAGTTCCGCGTCGGAACTCGTATTCAAAAATAACTCGAATTTTCGAAGTATCCATCTTTCTTGTCTAAGCTGAATAAAAAAAACAACTGAAAGTCGATAATCGAATGTTGCACATTTTTTAAAAGAAGAACTTCATATGTACCATGTGAAAAAAGTTTCACTCAAAAATCTCAAACCATGAAGGTTCTATGTCAATTCGAAGTACCTATTACAATAAAACGGCAATTTCATACTTTAACCCCTATTATCATTATTAAGTAAGTTACAGCCCCATTCAAAATTTATGGCGGCTCGGAACATGAGACAAGTCGCTGCGCAGTAACAAATTCATGTGTCAGTGGGGGTGACGGGTGGGGTACTGCAGAACGGGTAGCGAACTTCAGGACCGCCAGAAAGTTCGACGTGAATTATAATAACAATTTTGTTGATTTCAGATGATATTGTGGTTGTTGGGATTGTAATTCTAGTCCTGATAGCAGTTATTATTGGTATCATAATCGGAGCTCATGCTGGACCGCCAGCCGAACGCCCTCTGCGTCGCGGTCGCTACATTACGACTTTCTCCAGCTGCGGGCCTGTTGAAGGGTATGTGTCTGCTATATATAATATATTCTGTGATATTTATAATGTGTTTAGGGTTACTTTTCTTTAGTCAACATTTTTTCTTTCAGTATTCTGGATGAAGGAGTCTACAAGTTCTTTAGTATTCCATATGCTATACCCCCAGTGGATAAAAAGAGATTCACATATGCTCAACCCATCAATGACCTATCAACATGCTGGAATGGAACTTATGATGCACGAACGAAGGGCCCTCTCTGCCTCCAATTCTTAGAAAATGCTACAATTACTGGTGAAGAAGATTGTTTAACTCTCGATGTGGTTACTCCTCATGTGAGGTATGACTCCCCATTACCTGTTGTTATTCTGATTGGAGCAAACACTTTAGCTGGAGGAATAAGTCCTGCTCAACCTTCTGCACTGTATTCCCGCACCAAAGAAGTCGTTTTTGTACGTCCTAATTTTAGATTAGGTCCTTTTGGATTTTTAGCCCTAGATATTTTATCGAAGAGTAGGTACCCAGCTACATCAGGCAACTATGGACTAAGTGATTTACTAATAGCATTGAAGTGGGTACACTTGAATATAAAGCATTTTGGAGGAGACCCACAGTCTGTAACTTTGTTGGGCCATCGAGCCGGAGCTACATTAACTGCTGCTTTAACTACCATTACTCCGGCTCAGAAATTATATTCCCGTGTGTGGCTGTCATCGCCTTCCGTCATATTTCCCGGTGAAACATTAGAACAAGCTCAAAAGTTGAACACCAGATTCAAGGAACTGACTAAATGTAATGATGCCAGTTGTCTACGAAAAATTTCTACCACAGAAATTCTTACTCCAGATTTTTGGTTGGAAAATTATATGGGAAATCTACCCAGAAGTGATGAAGCCAAGCATTCTTTATTGGTGTTAGATGGAGAGTTACTTAGAGTCCATGCTTATGAAAGTTGGGATACTCAAAAAGAGGCTAAAAAGTCTGGAAAGGACAAAGTTTTTAAACCAATGGTATTTGGTACGACTCAACATTCTAGTCACTCAGATCTCTTACAGAAAAAACATCTTGATTGGACAGCTGATATAGTAGAAAAAATTGTCAATAAAAGTGTAATTGGCGAAAAGAATTTGACTTCTTCAGTGTTCACGCATGTCAACAAAACTTACGAAGGTTTGGTGGAATTGATTTCATCCATTCGTACGACGTGTCCTTTGGTAAGTCTCGCTCGATTGCGTCTGGCTGTTCCGATGTATGTAGTGCAAGGATCAGGCGCCGGCGGCGGTGCTGGCGGCTCTGGCATAGCAAGCATAAACGCTGATGTTGAAGCCATTCTTGGAACATTCGAATCGGAAATGCCAGAACAGCGTCGGTACATGGCCGCCATGCAGCAGCTTTTCTATTATTATGTGTGGCATGGTCATTTGCCTGGACCAGAAAGTGGTTTAATTCAAGTGGGTCAAGATTTGCTTCCTCTTAGTGGCTTGCCTCTTTGTGACTTACTCATTAGGGAAGATATTGTTCCGAGGTATGCACACATTGACTAAAATAAATGTCGATAATTTTATGACCCTGCAACATTTTTGTTATTAAATAATAATTATGATATCATAATACTTGCCCCAATGTTTTATAACTACTCGATAATATTACATATTTATAATAATTCTTGCTGTCTATTGTGTACGTGTTTCATAGATAATAAAAAAATATAAATTACATGTTTTCGATAGTTCATGAAAAAGGTCTGGATAGGAATACCTTCCGTGTTTAACATTATTTATTAAAATCCTAAAGTACAAAATTTCCTAAATAATGTTCATACCCTTGGAATTTATTAATTAATTTTCTCTTGTAGATTAAGAAATATAACAGTGAGCAGTTTACACCATAGACTATGTAACAATTTAATATTAAGGATAATCTAAGTCAGACTGATGAATTATTGATCTCATCTGATCAGACAGTCTCTTTTGTACTCATTTTATTAGTATTGATGTATGTTAAAATTGATTCAGTTACCTTTATTTTTAGAAATATTTTTTTCTACTTTTATATGAACGATGAATATATTTTATATTTATATGAATTAACAGGACTCATTGATCCTGAGGTTTTATTAAAAAGGAAAATGCAAAGTTTTGTAAGACATTCAAAAGACTGATGAAATTTCGATTTCTAAAATACTAGTTATTAATTGCTATATTTAAGTTGTGATATGAAATAATTACACTGAGTACACTTGGATTTCTTTTCTTAATACAATAATTAGTAGTACAATAATAAGTAGAATTTCCAAGAAATATCTTGATCTCCCCAGTTATAAAAATATGAAATCTCAAGATCAATGTCCTAACAGTAGGTATCTGATAAGATTTATTGCGTTTATCAGCTGACGTGAGAATAGCCGTAGATTTTGTGTGTGAAATAAAACTTATATGCTTTTATAAACATATTCTTAGCCAGTGTCTGTAGCCGTATACATCCATTTAGTCCCACCTTTCCTTACCAAATGTATTTGATTAATGGGTATTTTGTATTATTATGTGTAGCTTTTTATTGGGGCCAGCCTTTACTATTGTGTGAATGCCAAATGGAATGCCATAGATGCGTTTTGCAGCGAGGGGGAAAAGAAAAAGGTAGTCAATTGACAACAAAGCCTCTTGTGATGTCAGACCCTCAAACATTTGCCACTGCGCTTGCATTTAAGAAAAGGGGTGACTTGCATAATTGCAGTGAAATTAAGAATGTTATTAGTACTTATTTAGTCCGCTAATTATTGTCTCAAAGTTATTGTGATTTTACAAAGTCTGAACAATCCAAAGAAATATTGAACAATTTACTGCATTATAATTGCTGTATTATTTAAGTTATTTATGTGTTATTATTATAATTTAGTACGCAAGGAATCTCCATATCGATGTACTGTTTTGTTGCCAAAATGCTTTTTGTAGTTAAGTTATTATTGCACTAGCGCTATCTGTAGTATAGGTACAACTTTGTGTAATTTTGTAAATTGATCCAAATAAATTGGTGTAAGACTGACAATGATTTTTATTTGTAGTTTGAAAACAAATTTTATCCAAAATAAGACATCCAGTCAAGTCAATATTATTATATTTCCTTTAGCTGCTCTCGTTAGTCGAGTGGTCGCAAACACTACTGCTGTGCTGTTGGCACTGGGTGCGATTCTCGGTTTTATGCAGGCTTGCCCCCAATTACACGAGTCTTATACTACATTTACATTCAGCTCCTGCTGCTGTCCCTCGCGCTGCCGGCAATAATTCACTAAATATTGCTGCAAAAGGATCGAGAAAAGTATGTCTTTACATACTACCGTACTCTCTTCGCTCAAGTTTCGGCAAAAGACGTCGAAATAATTACAGCGTCCGCGCTGTCTTTTTGCGATACATAATGTTATGTTCGATACCATTTAAAAAGATATCCAATACAAAAAAAATCGGCCAAGTGCGAGTCGGACTCGCGCACGAAGGGTTCCGTACCATTATCTATAAAATTCACGTCTGTTGTATGGAAGCCCTCCTTAAATATTTATTTTATTTTAATTTTATTATTTATTATTAAAGTAAAAATACAAGTGAGTATTTTGTGAATATTTCAAGTGCCTACCGGTAGCCATTATTGATATCGAGCAAAAAATCGAGTTTCTTGTATAGTAGCCCCCCCCCCCCCTCATTAAATATTTATTTTATTTTGTTTTTAGTATTTGTTGTTATAGCTGCAACAGAAATACATAATTTGTGAAAATTTCAACTGTCTAGCTATCGCGGTTCTTTTGATACAGCCTGGTGACAGACAGCGTAGTCTTAGTAATAGGGTCCCGTTTTTACCCTTTGGGTACGGAACCCTAAAAAAAGCCGCTCGCGCTGCCGGCCGGCGGCGGTCCCAAAAAACCGCTCTTTTGGGGAGCACCCCGTCGGCCAGCGCGAGTGGTAATGGCAGGGACATGAGAAGTACTTATCGTGTTTACACACTCGTCCTGCCCACTTCGGCTGAATGTAAAATGTAGCACCACAGATTTACAGGCGGAGGCGGAATGTGGGGTTTTGACCACAACATAATGTAATCTAAATTGACGAAAATATTTTGAAGCACTACTTAGTGATTCACGTAATACGACGAGGAGTCGGACTTGCAGCGCATCCAGTTTCGTAACATAGTAGGGTTTTTTTAATTTCTAAAGAAGAATGACCGGACGGAGGACTCCCGAATAATCTAGGTCTGGGTCGCATTTAGACGTACAAATACTCTCAAGACACATCTCGGTCAAATTGAGATAAAAGGTAATCATAAAATATATTTTTGATTACATATTGGGTTTCGATAGAAAATAGCTGTTTCATTTAGAATAGAATAGAATATTTATTTGCGTAAAACATGGTATACAAGGGTGTTAAATACAAATTGAGGCACAAACATGTTTATGTAGCTAGGATAAAACATAGCATGCAAAATTTTAAAGACAAGTTTAGCAACAATTGTTTTTTTTTTTTTAAAAAAAACCTCTACATTTTTTATCTATAAATTCTTTTAAACTATTACAAAAACTACACTCGAGTAACCACTTGAAATTTAATTTTAAATAATTTTATATTTAAAGCTTTGAAATGCCTTGGATTTTATTATAAATGCACACACAGATTGCCAAGCAGTTACTATTTTATTTAGATAGTCTAGGTAAATCATTGAACACTAGTTTATATGGATCTCGTCGGTTCCGAGGATTGACATCATTTGCAGTCTTAAATAGTTGCTTATTTTTCATAACAAACACACATATTTCGTAAATAAGCGACGGTAACGGTATCAAACCAAGTTTTTTAAATATTGGTCGACATGAGTAGTCGGGCTTAAGTCCACAAATTGCTCTCATGCACTTTTTTTGAGCGATGAATGCTCTTTGGAAGTCAGTGCTGTTACCCCACATTATTAGTCCATAACGTAACAACGATTCGACGTACGCGTGGTATGACATTACAGCAGTTTTTATATTAGTTGTTAAATTTATTAATTTTAGTGCTATCATTGTCTATGTGCTCTTTCCAGTTAATGTCTTTATCTATTATTAGACCTAAAAATCTGGTACGCGTTACTTCATTGATTTTATTAATATTGACTTTAATGTAATTTTTGGAATTAACTGATCGAGTAGGTAAATTGGATGTGAACGGATTTATCATCAAATGATTAATGTCAACCCAATGCAATAATTTGTCAAATGTATTATTAATGTCAAGTTCATGTTCTGAAATGGTATTTCGTTTTTTATTAGATGTCACTATAATAGAAATATTGTCAGCAAATAATATGCATTTTTGGTTAGTTATTTTTATGATGTCATTTATATAAATGAGGAATAATATTGGGCCCAGCACACTTCCCTGTGGAACGCCATATTTATTATGTTTATATTCCGATGAATAGGATATTATTACATTTTTTTTTATTGATGATGACATTGTTTTATATTGCATAAATAGGACGACAGCTACTGAAATAACTCGTCCTCTAATACCAACAGCTTCCAATTTTTGTAACAATATGTCATGTAACACCAGATCTAAGGCTTTCAATAGATCAAAAAAGAGGCCTGTAGTTATATTATATAATTAAAATTAATATTTGAAAGTATAGCTTGCACGAGGGAAAAATAGCTAACGATGTGGACTCGATCTTTTGTTATCCAAACTGCTGGTCACATAATATTGCAAAAGATTTTTCAAAAAATTTAGACAATATGGATATAAGAGTTATAGGTCGGCAATTGTTGATGTCACATTTCTCTCTTCTTGAATAAGGGCTTTATTAAAGACAGTTTTAATTTTTCAGGAAAGGTGCCTAGTGAAAATGACGTTTATTAAATGCGTCAGAATACCAGTCAGTTCGTGCGTATTTGTTTGTCTGTGATGTCTTGTTCATCACCTTTTTAGTTGGCTAATTGTCGTAAAATGTTAAAATACAAAATCTTTGGAAAATAATTTATTTTACACACTACAATAAATAGTTACACAAGTTGTAAGGCATCGCCAATTACACTATAGGCCAAAATAATTATAAAATATTTAGAAAAAATAAACAAACCCAGATGAAGCCTTTCTAACAATTAAATTATTAAGTACAAAATATAGTTTTTGGTAGTGAAACATTCAACATGGTTTTTATAATGAACAATTTTCAAATATAACATTCAGAAAATACACAATTGACATTCAAATATAACAATAGTCAAAAAAAGATTATAGAGTCAGGACTTAATCTCTCTAATCTCATACTATGAAATGTATGCTTCAATGATTACGCTCTCTCAAGGGGGAAATAATGGTCAGCAAGTTTTCTTTGCCGATTTTAGTAGATTTCCGTATGACTGAAGGTGATTTAGGTTTATTTTGTAATTGTTCCGAATCCTTCTTCATCTTGTCAATAATTGAAGACTGCTTTGCCACTGTCATTGTCAACTCCTCGTTTTCTTGGCGAAGCAAAGATAACTCGACTACTAGAGACTGTTGATCTTGGATCTGTAAATAATAAGTGTATCAGCATTATTTTGTTCAACATCACATCTTATTTTTTTTTTAATTTGATCTTGAAGTATTCTAGTGCTGACCTGTTGTTGAAGGCATTGATTTTCAGCCTCAAGGCGGTCGATGGCGGCGGCTGCCTGCGCTAGAAGCACTCGCGACTGTTCGGCTGCAGCGGTCGCCTGCCCGGCGTGCTCGGTGGCTAGTTCACACAATTTTCGTTTCCTTCCAACCTGTAGAACAATGAATTAAGATTATTTTTTTTAAGAGTAGGTAGCACTGTAAAAATCAGTTTTATGATTTAGGCAACCAACCTCTTCACGAAGTGATTGTATTTGGGAAGTAGACTCCTTTTTTAAAAGCTCGACATCTTCTATTAGCTCGTTCTTGATTGAGCCTAATTCGCGATATGCTTCTTTCTCAACATTTTGTAAGCTTTCTATCAAGGAAACATTATGCTCCATAATGCGATTGTGCTCCTTAGCTAATGCTGCTTTCGATTTCAGGATATTTACTAAAGCTTCCTTGTATTCATTACACTCCATGGCAGTACTGTTTAGAGTGGATTTATAATTTTCAAGCTCATTTTCTAAAATTTCCTTTGTATTCAATAGTGTTTGTACTTTATCTTCCAAATGTTCTAGTTCATTATCAGATTCCCTCAAGCGCATTGACAATACTTCAACAATATCTCTTGTTACAGACAGAGATGTTTCAAACTTATTCTTATCCTTTACAGCCTTATCCACTTCAACTGTAAGTTTATTTATTTCATTTTCAAAATCTATGAGCTTCCTTTTCGACTCCTCTTTGATTTCATCTCTTTCTGTTATCAGAGTCAGTTTTTCTTTGTTCAAAGAATCATTTTCATTTTTCAGATTATTAATTTCTTTTTGAAGATTAATTTTTTCTTCTTCAGTCAAAGTGATTTTATATTTCAGGTCCTTGATATCATCTTCTAGGTACTGCAATTTTTTCTGCTGTTGAGTGTAAACTTCATGAATGTTTCTGGTGCGTTCTTCAAATTGTATCTCACATATTCTCAATTTTTCACAAGTTGCTTCATCAATCTGCTCCATTTTAGCTTTCATCTCCGCATCCTTATTAACTAACTCTTGCTGGAGCTCCTGAACGGCCTCAAACTTTTCTTTTGTGATTTGACTTTTTATTGTTTCTATATATGTTTTATAATTTAACCTAATATTTTCTTGATCTAATTTGGATTTATTTATAATTGTTTGCTTTTCTTCTTCCAATTTCGTTTTTAAGGTTTCCAACTCTGCTTTATATTCACGGCGAATGCTCTCATTCGCTTCTAGAGCAAGAGCATGATGACCTTTTACCATTTCAAGTCTTTGACGCGTTTCGTCTAAATCTGTTTCTGCATTTGTTAATTTTTGTTGCAAGTCCTGGCATAAGCTATCTCGAATAGTAATAACTTCCTCAACAGATCTCAATTCTAATTGCTTATCAGTGAGTTCTTGTTCTAGATTTTCACATTGTTTTTCTAGTTCATAAATTTTGTTTTTAAGATCATTAATTGAATAATTGTCTTCAGTTTCACCGATATAAATATCATGTTTCTGCTCCACATCTTCTAAACTCATCTGGGAAAGTTGCTTATTCAACTTGTTATTTTGTGTAACTCCTTTCACTTGTGTTTCCAGCTGTGAGATTTTATGTTTGAATTCCTCAATTTGTTTTGTATATTCAGAAATAGTATGGTCTTTATTTCTGAAATCAAGATGAACATACATTTATTTGTTACAGTTAGTTGTTTTATAATCATTTCTGCTGTTTACGCGTGAAAACATTCACATTTATAATAATAGTATGGTTTAATTCTACCAAATCGAAAGCAACTATTACCTTATTTCCACTTCCTGAGATTTAATAAATTCATACGAAGTTTCATTGTTTAATTTAGGGAAACTTGGGTCATTTCTCTTCTTCAGACTGGTAGGAGCTTTGATGGTAGGTTTTAAAGGCTTTGGCTGTAAATAAATGATAAAAAAATTATAAAAATATATTAGAATCATATTCTTTTTTCATGCCTCAGATATTGAACATGTGTAAGAATACTAAACAAATCAAGTGTACCCAAATGACAGCGTTAACAGACACAGCTCAGTTCTCACAGAAACAGCTGTTATATTGAAATGCTATTTGGCACAGTAGTCTTATGTACCAATGTTTTAAAAAAACGGTTTGTCCTAGAAAAAAGAAGCATTCAATGAATACACTTACCGTGGCAAATGATTTGACACTGGGTACAGAGCTGCATTGAGACTGGACATCAGTATTGGTTTTCGAAGATGCTGGGATGACAAATAGCTTAGACTTAGCCCCTGTAGCCAAGGTTTTAAAAGTCGGCTTTTGTTTGTCATTTTCTGGTTTGTTTGGTTTACTTTGACTTTTTTTTGTGGAGCCTGGAGCTGCAAATGAATTGTTATGATTAGGTTTTAGGGCTTATTTGCCTTTCATTGAAACCTAGTTGTAATGCTTTCTTACCAAATCACAATTTGGGAGTACCTATTGGTAATTACGGAACAGCCAATCAACCGCACGCCCGTGGCTACACTTGCAACTACGAAATCCACTCTTACTACTACCGAATAAAGACGCTGTCAAAGTCCGATAGTTACTATAGCCGTGCGGCTGACTATGCCTGCCTATTGTTCACTGCCTACGGTTTGCTATCAATCATATACAACCAGCTGTTGCCTGCGACTTCGTCTGCGATTCATGATGAAAGGCAGCCTTACCCAAACCATGGTCTATCTGTGCGTCAAATTTCATCATCTGTTCAACCGTTTTAGCGTGAAAACAAATTTTCACATTTTTATTATATAAGATTATTAAAACTGGGTCAGAAGACAATAATAATAGGGCTATTTTCATGAACTGAACTGATGGGTATGCTATGGCTATGGGTTATCACATAATTGCTGTGAAATTGCAGGCTTCAAGATAACGTTCTATAATTATTCGTGAACGTAATAACCTAATGAACGTAGTAGTTAGGAATTTAAATAATTTATAACTTACCGAGTGGTTCAAATCGCTTTGCTTTTGAAAACATGATCTACAATAATAATTTGGAAAGTAACGATGCTTTTATTAAAGTTTCTTTCATGAATACCCGTACAATGTTTTAAAAGTAAATAACCGTCAACGTTCACCGAGTTCACTCTCAAAATGAAATAAAATAACGACCGTAGGACTAGGGGGTGAATGCGCGTTGCGCGCGTAAATTATTATTATTATTTACAAACAATGCACCCCTGCGCTGATCAGCCGATGACCGTTATAACACGTTCCATTCTACGTTCGCTAGAAATCAGTAGTGTAACATAACATGGAGATGATTTCAAACGTCTTTTGGCGATAATTAAATATTTGTTTATATGTTCCATGCAGTTTTTGAATCATGAATTATTTTAATTATACTAAATTATAATATTTCACTAGAATTCAATACAGTGCGCCCAGTATATTGGGTACGCATGGCCACCAGGCCACCAGCAAAGATATACTGTGCAGTGCAACGGTATCTTATAGTACTCTTTGAGTGCAACCTATTGATTGGAGCCATTCCAGACCAAAATTCACGTTTTTATCACCCAACGTTCATACTGCAAACATAATCAGAAATATGGAATTAGGACGTATGTATGTACAATATTGGGCTGTAGCTTAGGATAGAAACTCCTTATAAGATTGTTTTGCGATTCAGTTACTTGTTTAGCACCATATGAATCATACAGTGGCTTTTAGGATTACCTATGCAAGTTGGCACCTCCATTCAATCTCCCCATATCTTATGGATAAACTAACATATCTCTAATTGGTGCCAAATTATTTTATGTGTCAATACAGGCAGTCTTATGAAAAATGTTCTTTTGGCAGTTGGCCAAAATCGGAACTAACACCACCATCTTGTATTTCCAATAGAATTTCACAAATGACAAATCCCCTTTGCTATTGTCTTTGTGGTAATCAAAGACTACAATATGTATTGGTAGTAATTGCTCTCATGTTTACCCAACTATGACAAACCCAAAAGATGGTTATGATTTTAATAAACTATGTACCTACTATCTCTCCTAAATTCCTCGTCGTATTTTGACAAATGAAGTATCTATAGGATAAACAAACAAGTAACTTTATGAACCAGAAAACCAAATAACAACACAATAATTAATTACAATTATAATTTTATTGGCTATTTCAATTAAATCACACACATTTACATAGAAGGTGGTGGTGGTGGTACAGGTAATAAGGGAGGGGGTGGGGGCACCCCCATTAGTGGTGCTCCAGGTGGAGGAGGCAGGCGCATTCCATGGTTCTCCCACATCTTAGGAGGAGGTGGAGGCATGCGTAATGGCTCCATTTTGAATGCAAACTGCAGGAAAAACTGTTTTGTATCTTTATTCCAATGAGTCCAGAATTTCGAGTCATGTTTCTCCACTTCTCTGCTTGGTACTTTGAATGCAATCGTCTCATAGGGTTCAGCGGCAAATAGCAAATATTGCCATCTTCTGTCTGGAGGCTCTATCTTTTGTTCATATGCTGACATGAAGCGGTGTCTCGGCTGCACACTCTCAGCAATTTCTGGAATAAAAACAATGTTTTGATGAGAAACTGAATTTGGTCAAATGTAAATGTTTCCTCAAAGTAAGCTTTACGCTACGGGAACCAAAGAATAGTCGGCCAAAAAGGTTCTACTATGCATTCTAAAAATAAAATTCATTTGCAATTCATAAAACAATAGACTATATTTTCATGCATTCTAAAGGTGCTTCTTACATCAATATGTGGCTGCAACACTGGCCAGCAATACCAGGCAGACTATGCAGTATTGCAGTTATGTCCCAGCCCTATAGCCACACATGTTTGGTATGGCTGAGTATGGCCAATGCATTTTTGATAGGTTGTCCGACGATTGATGGGCGAACGAAAATACTGAAATATTGCCCGGCTAGTGATGAAAAAAATTACTAATACTTGGAGTAATGAGGATTATTTTTTTACTTTATTGATGAAGTAGATTTACATTTAAAAGAAACTCGAAGTCGCAGTTTGACATTCTAGTAAAGTTCCTAAATAATTTTTCATCAAGGCTTGCTTCTTGACTTAAATTATCTAAAGTTTCACACCTATTGAAGGTCGAATCCACAACCTTATCTTTTTCTTTTATACAATATATGCAACAAGAGTCATTTCGTCAGCAATCGTGGCCTGATTGTGTAGCTCGTTTTCAAGTGTGAATCATGGGCTATGGCCCATGATTCACACTTGAAAACAAGCAGATGCAGATGTTGTTGCAGATATATTGCAATACATTGCTCAGCCATAACATAAAATGTTTTTGTGATGGCCGCGCAATAGTTGCCAATAGTACAGCTACACATTACTGTGAAAGTATAGCATGTTTAGAAGCACCATATGTAAACCTCTCAACTCTGTTGTTTTTTGTTAAATGTTATCAAAATTCATAGTTCTATTTCTTGACCATACAAACTCAAAACTTTTTAACATTTTACCTGGGTAATCAACTTGGAACAATAAACTTTGTTGGCCATTTTCAGGATCTTTTTGCTTTGTTACTCTGTAACCTGGACGTCCGATCTTTACAAACTTCTTGGGTTCAATCCTTGGCTTCTCAGGAGCTAATTGTTGCGGTGCTTCCTTTGCTTCCTTAGCTGCTCTACGAGCTAAGTTGGCCTGATGCTTTTTGCCTTGAGTGTGAGCTAGATAACTGCCCTCATTATTGTGGAGGGTTAAACATAGCTTGCATTCATATGATCCTGTAATAATATAACGTTTTAAAACCTTTAAATATTACTGTACAACCAGTCTAAGCAGGGTATACCCAGAAACAGGTTTGTGGAGGTCAGTCGCTCCATGTAAAATAATGATATTCAGCTGCATCCGGTAAGACGGGAAACCGACACTGACATAAAATAGCCAAAGTAGAATTAACAAAGACGAAAAGATAGTCATGCATTGCCAGTTCAAGGTACTATTATAATAGGTGCGGAACATTGTGTTTGAAAGAGTATACATACCTAAATGATTTTTCATAAAATAAGGATCTTTATTTAAATCAATGGTTTCCAGCGCGAGCTGGCGTAGTCTCTCGCGCCGGTCTCGATTGCTTTCCGACCATGACGCCACTCCTCCACCGCCAGTCTTACCACCAGGGCGGTTTTGAAAATCCATTTTAACTTAAACTACAATATCTATCAAAATGAAACTAATATTAATGGTTTCTTTGTAATTTTCTATATATTTCACACAGACGTTCTGAATATAAATAGAGACGCTATTTATCAAACAGCCAACCCAACCAACGTGACTGACTGTAAAAACTAAAAGTGACAACATGCATTTTGACAATTGACACCTAAATGACAGTATGTCTTGATAATGACTGAAAATGACAGAGTGGCCAACAGTGTTATTATAAATGTAAAATATTTTTTATTTGTTATAAAAACGAATAAATGAAGAGAGTGTAGTAAGTAAATTCAAAATTGAAGTCAGGTCAGTCATCATCATTCTTGCACGGATCAACAGGTTTTTTAACATAGGCATCATTGATAAAACTCTTATTGCAGTACATGCAGTATAGTGGACCTGGTGCGTCCAAATTAATATAAACTCGTGGATGACCTTCCGCACCACTTCCACCGTCACACCACACTTTTCTGCCTTTAACTGGTATTGGTTTTATTGCCGCAACCAAGTTGATAGGCCAGTTACGGTTTACTACTTTAGGAGCGTTCATGAAACGCGCCATCCTATAATCATCAGAGTCCCATTTCTGACCCGTATGGGTACAAACATCTTCTTTTTTAGTAGCCATCAAACGGAGATTTATGTTTTTAGCATTTCTTAACACAATACGTGATAAAATATAATTCATGATCGCTCTATCTATCCAGTTGTTACTTCAACGGAATATAGTTTTGACATATTTCGTCTTCTCTTTAGTCTGTGTATTTCGTCAAGATTCAAGAACACAGATTAACAGATGAGTATTAAATTATTAGTAAACAATAAATGATGTCAAGAATGTACTGGCTGAAATGCTTCTGTCACGGAGATGGCGACTAATGGAGTAGTATGGAAAAAAAAACACGTTGCGCCCACCACACAAATAAGATAAGGGCAGGATAATGAGATGATTGATCTATCACACCTGCATTGTTACGCGTAAATTAACTCCTGTAGCAGGATTTTAACGTATGCCCCGATAATCCGCCTGCAAACCTGCGCGCCCACCAGTTGAAAGCGCAAAAAGCCGCGTCCCCACTACGGGCCGCGTGGCCTCAAAGCCTCGCGTTGCCCGGCTTCGTGAGGCTTTATGCTATTGTTCGAACGCGACGCTAGTTCTAGCAACGCGTCTCCATTATAAGAACTCACGACGCTCGACCGCACGGCTCGGCCTCACGGAGCTACGCGGTGCTAGTGGGGACGCGGCTAAAGCCTCGCGAAGCCTGATGCCCGGCTTCGGGCATAAAAGTCCGCGTGGCCTTAGTGGGGATGCACCTTTAATGACGGAGGATGCGTAGGGGGTAACTTCAATCGCGTTTATTTATTCGGTCGACGCACTAACGCATCATTGGTTGAGTGTGTAAGGTATAGAGTTGTAAAGAAAGCATAGTATTCAAAACGTCAAACGTTGAATACATGCTTGCCGCGTATACTATGCGGAATGTGTGAAAGGGGCGATGGCGACGTGCGGGTGCAGTTGGGATTTATATCCGCAAACGTAGACTTTTTTAGACAATGTTGTTGGTGGCATATCTTAATATTTTAGTAAAGAGAGATATTAAAGAAAAAATGCGTATTTATATTATTTTCACCAAAGTTCTTATATCATTTAAAGGACGATGGACAAATTTCTCCTCCGTCTCAAATTTTATTTTGATCCAACAAACATAATTTTGTTTCACATTTTCCGTTTTGAATTTTTAAACTCTCGTCTCTTTCCTCAGACCATAAGGGAAAGAAATGAGAGTTTGAAAATCAAAAACAGTCGGAAAATGTGGGATAAAATAATCGGTATAAGAAAAATCTACTAAATCACATGCTAAATATCCCAGTCTCGCGAGGGGCTTGGAAAGGAGCTACAAAATAATGTCAACTGTCAAACTAAACTTGCAGTTTCTTTTTCTTTTGTCAAAATAGGCGGAAGGTAATGTCAGACATAGAAATCTGATTTTATTAAAGTAATCGAAAGAATTTGTAGGGTTTTCTTGCCCAATTTAAGTTTTAGATTGATTTATACATTGCTTGGTATAGTTATTTTGTTCATGTGGCTGAAAGTGACGGAACAAATTTGAGATAACCTAAGTGCTTATTTTGTGTCTTGTTTTTTAGGTAGTGCTTCAAGATGTTGATGCCTAAACAGAATCGCGTGTCGATCTATGAATACCTCTTCAAAGAGGGAGTCATGGTAGCTAAGAAAGACTATCATGCTCCTAAACACCCCGATCTTGAGAAGATTCCTAACCTCCAAGTTATAAAGGCTATGCAGTCTTTGAAATCCAGAGGATACGTCAAGGAACAGTTTGCCTGGAGGCATTTTTACTGGTAGGTTGTGATATAAAAATTGTTATTTTTTAGTGATTGTTTACAAATGAAAAATCCCTATTTTTTATTGTAGTAATAGGCTACATCAGCTAATAGCGTCTCATTTCAGTTTGATACATGAGCGACTAGATCAAACATTAACATCCCTTACGGCCAGTTTCTTCATCAATATTAACAACCAAAGTAATGTCACAAAGTCAAAGTAACAATTAAATTTGTTTCTTCACTACTTTAGCTGTTGCTTTTGCCCCTAACGTTTACTGCTCACTAAGCAGATGTGAAAGCTAAAGTAATGGTCATTTTGTCAAAGTTTTATTGTTGTAGGTTAACATGTGGTAATTTAAAACAACGGTCACCTCAAAAAAGTGTAGGGATCTTTTGTAACAAATATAATTATAATAAAATTAAAAAGCGTTTAATATTATACTAATGACAACATAGCTAAGCGGCAAGTTTATTTTTATTTAATTTATTTATTTAAGTTGGACATAGTGAATAATACTTTTATAACTAATGTATGTACTTAGAATCAAATTGTAAAATAAATTCATAAGTTAAATCACAATTGTCTTTAAATTCATTATAATCTTTAACATCTTTAAATAAAAAAAAATAATATTAAAATCATGAAATTCATTAAGATTGTAAAATAAATAAAAATATAAATCAATAATTTTACATTTCATCAGTAGTATAAGTCCACATTTTATTCATAACTCCAATAAACTCCATATTCAATACATCATTTCAATCTAATTTCAATAAAAATAGTAGGTACAGACGACAACATGACAGTGAAATTGTGAAGCTGCCATGTGTAAAAAACCGGCCAAGTGCGAGTCGAACTCGCGCTTGAAGGGTTCCATACCATTATCTATAAAAATCACGTCTGTTGTATGGGAGGCCCCCCTTAAATATTTATTTTATTTTAATTTTATTATTAAAGTAAAAGTACAACTGACAAGTTGACAACGGAAAAGTACAACCTTTTGCCATTACTGATATTGAGCAAAAAAGGGCTAAAAAAAATCGCGATTGTTGTATGGGAGCCCCCCTTAAATATTTATTTTATTTTATTTTTAGTATTTGTTGTTATAGCGGCAACAGAAATACATAATTTGTGAAAATTTCAACAGTCTCGCTATCTCTGTTCTTGAGATACAGCCTGGTGACAGACTGACGGACGGACAGACAGCGAAGTCTTAGTAATAGGGTCCCGTTTTTACCCTTTGGTTACGGGACCCTAAAACGCTCCCCACGATTCTTTGGAGAAATTATGACGTTTGTGCAATGGCAACTCTCTTAACTTTTACTTGAATGAAGAAACACATTTGCCGTAGTTTCAGTAAAGGTCAAGTAAACTAAAGTTGATGAAGAAACTGTTTGTTAATATTATTCAATCAACCCAATGTCTTCCTATGTGATAGGTACCTTACCAACGAGGGTATCGAGTATCTCAGGATCTTCTTGCACCTGCCCCCTGAAATCGTGCCGGCAACCCTCAAGCGCTCCGTGCGCGCCGAGACAGTCCGCCGCGGCGCCGTGGGCCGCCCTGACGCGCCCGCCCGCTCTGCTGAGGACCGTTCCACGTACCGCCGTGCACCCACCACGCCAGCCGCTCACGACAAGAAGGCTGATGTTGGCCCTGGTTCAGCTGATGTTGAATTCGTAAGTTATATCTAATATTATAATAGTAGTGTTCGAAGTTAACATTGGTAGAGACGAGTGGCATCTTTCTCAAGTTCACACGGGGGAAATTAATTTGAATGTTGTGAAAGAAAAGCATCAGACAAACACAATAGCTACCAATTTAACACATTTTCTGTCCACGAAGCATGTCATGTCACATAATCCTTTGTCTGTTAGGCAAGCTTATTAAGTTCGGTAACAATATAAAATGTGATTGTGTCTCATTAGTGACAGTTGAGCTCATAAGTGAATGTTACCAAATGTTTCATATGAACATGAACAGTTAATCGAATGAGATTGTTCCTAATTTACTCTTGGCCGATAAAATTTTAGTATTTCCTAATTATATAAATTAGTATTCAAGTCTGCTTTCTCCTTCCTAAATACTAATTTCAACATAGGAAGCACTAATTCCACAACAGCTAGCTAAAAAAATGGTACATAGTATTATTTCAGAATAATTGTGGTACACTGATTCCTTTCTAATTTCGATATTTTTGTTTGATTCCAGAGAGGAGGATTTGGTCGTGGCAGGCCCGCACCTTAATTAAGTTTAATAAAAAAAATGTAATCTAATTCTGTTTTGATTTTCTTCTAAAACCTTACATCTCATACCATACCATACTTATTGTGCGCTTTGGTAATATTCTGCACATTACGTTATCGTGGAGGTATTACTATTTTCCCATTGATGTTAAAACATCTTTGCATGTTATAAAGTTAAGCGCAGGCTACACCGCCAGCTGGCGGGCGGGCGGGCGAGCCGAGTGAGGCATCGTTTCACATCTTTTCATACTTGGGTTCACACCGCGAACTACAGAGATAAGCTACCGAAGTATGAAAAGATGTGAAACGATGCCTCACTCGGCTCGCCCGCCCGCCCGCCAGCTGGCGGTGTGGCCTGCGCTTTATTGGGAACGGAAAGAAGAAGGCTCAAAGATGCCCCACGTCTGCCAGAAAAGAGAAGTATCTCAATTACCTAATCACTAAAACTGAGTACAAAATCTTAATATACAACGTGTCGCTACAATGGCGACATTAATTTAACACACGGGTAGGGCTACTGGCCAGTAATCATAAAAATATAACAACATAAAATAATTCGTAATTTGAAAACCACCGCCTGCGCCGTTCGCCGACATGTCTCTCTCCTTCAATTCGCCTACTCTTTGCACGTTATTCGTTTTAATTTCATTGATGATAACCCCTGCGCTACAATTCTTTAAAGTCCGGTTGCTCCAAGATGCTATTTTAGGAAATTATAAATTAATTAATAAATAAAGCGTTTAATGAAATTAAAATATGGCCATCAAACGAAAACTCAAAACCGTATACCTACGCGTGTTAAATTAATGTCTCCACTAAAGCGCCACGCTGTTTACATATCTTCTGTACGTGCGTTTGTCATCTAACTACTCCTAAACGGCTGGACCGATTTGGATGAAATTTTAAGTGTATATTTCAATGGGTTCCTGAATGGTTTGAAAACACAATTGGACCCGGTAGGTGGCGCTGCTTTTTCGGGCAGGACGACGTCTGCCAGGTCCGCTAGTAAATATACAACGTGTAACGGAATAAACGCAAGACCTCAGACACCCCAATTAGAATATTAAATTATAGAACTAAAACAACATCTGTAATTTAATTTACATAAAGAACACCGAGTTTTTTTTAATAAAGGTTGTCCTGACAACTTAAAACGTTCGAGCATACCACTCTATCCCCACGCACACACTCATAGCGCACACTCGTGCGCGTGCCCACGTTACTACGTAGGCACGCGCACGAGTGTGCGCTATGAGTGTGTGCGTACCTACCTACTGGTAGGAACAGAGAGCTACGCATTAGGTATGTATCTGTACGTTCAATGACCGAACATTACGTAGTTTGATATTGTAGGCTATACATACAAACACACATTGATATTAAACACATACATACATATTACACACAACACATACATAAAATTACACTAATTCAATACTCACAACCGTGTGTACACGTCCTAATAATATCGCCTGTCTGTACACCGCCTTACTGCCTACCTACCGCCCGACCGCGCACCGCGGCTAGCGGAGCCCTGCGCCCGCGCTGTGCCGCAAGCCGCTTCATACCTACGACCGAGGCAAATACGCGGAATACGAACAATCGCCGCCGCCCGCGCCCCTGCGTCTCCCGCGCACGGCCGCGTCCCTCGGACGCCCTCGGGAGTCCACTACAAACCTCTACGGCGAATGCATGCCAAATTATAATTTTCGCCGCGCATTTATAGTTATAAGTTTACTTTGTTATTTGTGTTTAATAAACATTTGTATTACATTCTAAAGTAGTGTTTAATTAATAGGTTCCTTAACCTACCCTAACACACTACAATATTAATAATTTGATATTACCGTATAACTATTATTGCTAGTTGCCTAACTAGTTAAATAATGATTCCATCTTTCCATCACAATTACACAGGCTTTGGACTGACAGCTTTGAATGATTTGGTTTAATTACGGATACGGAAGTATTTTTAAATTGAGCAACTTTTCATCCCACTGCGATCTATCAGTACGGCAATACCTAAAGGCGCCCGCGTCTTTTCACCCGCCGGTGCCGCCGCCTGCCGCTTTCGCGATATCACCACCTATCCTCATGGTTACTACCCATAACTATTTTTTTATATAGGTACAGGGTACTGGTAATTCGACGTATATCCGTCAGGGGCTGATAAGGGGGCCAAAATGCAACAAATTGAACCCCCCATATGTATGGCCGAAATTCAATAGCTTTCGAGATGTTTGAATATTAAGGGTTTTTCGATATTTACCCAAAAGACATTTAATTCCAAATTAAAAAAAACTACATATTTGAATGGGTACCATTAAAAATGATGTTGTAGCTGGCACTTCAATTAAGCTATGGACATAATTAAAACGACTTAATTTAACAAAATAATTAAAATAATGAGCGATATAAGAATAATATCTTACCAATATTTTTATTTGACGCTTCAAAAATGTTGTCTCGTCACAAAAATTTCTATGACATTAATCGTACAAATAACTAAAACAACTTGCCTATTCTGTAAGCTTTCCAAAAAGGTATAAAAGTCAATTTTAAAATACATAATTCGTGGCATGGCATGTGTTTGAATCGGCGCGGGGAGAGAAAGGGTCATTTGTATTTGTATGAAATAAAATGCATGAAAAAATGTAGACCCCCTACGTCAATTTTTTTTTTAAATTTTACACATCTTGTTCAAAATGAGCCCCTCGATTACGAATGCAGGTTCGAATTCTCTTCTTAACTTCGGTTTTCGTCACTCTTGATGTGAACGTTGTTCTCATCTGTTGCGCCGCGTTTATTATTCAGCCGTTTACGCATGAACGAACAAAAACATGGTGAACGAACATCGACAACTTTGTGCGCATGTGCGTACCTCTAACGAACATCAAACACGTTCGTTAGTGGTACGCACGTGCGAACAAAGTGTTCCATGTTCGTGTTCACCGTGTTTTTGTGCGTTCGTCTGTACACGGCTTTCGCTGTCGAAGTTCTTCGACTGAATTTATTGGGGTCACATAAGCTAATTCCTTCATATGACCCCAGACGTAAAAATCAAGTGGTGTGTGATATCAGGGCTTCGTGCTGGCCACGGAATTGGTCCTCCCCTCCCAATCTATCGGTTTGGATATCTCTCGTCTAGCCACTGTCGGACAGTAATCCGGTAATGTGCTGGACAACCATCATGTTGAAACATGAGGTTGTTTTTTATTTCTTCGGGAACATCCGCCAACAAATCGTCTAGGTTGTTTCTCAAAAACCCTGTCGTAATTTTCGCCGTTCAGATTTTGTTGCAAGAAATGAGGGCCCAGCAAATAATTATCAAGGACACCCATTCATACGTTCTGGGAAAATCTATATAAGTTATGGTAATTCGTTATACCATCCCGGTCAAACTTTGACTCGTCAGTCCACAAAATATTTCTTGAGATGTTTGGGTCAGCGGGATCGTCCGAAAGGGTTACCGCTGCCCCTGGTACATAAAGGGCTAAGGAAGGAACACGGGTGGGTTTTAGTCAGTAAGAGTCTGACACTCTCTTCTGCTCCACCCAGAGCGGGAGGAGTCATTTGATGATTTCCCATCCTCAAAAAACAAAAAAAAAAGTTGACTGCGCAGCAAAAAAAAAAAAAATAATAAAAATAAAAAAAAAAGATGTTTGGGTCATCAATTATAAAACACTGAAGAATGGTGTCGTCTTCGTCAGCCGAGTACCGTCGAGGTCTGCCAGCGTTGAATTGTGCTAGATGGTAACCAGGGTCTGATGATGGAACCGGAAGGTGGCCATAGGAACTCGGTAATTAAACGACACAACCCCATCGAGTTTGGGCTCGTATGATTCGTCTTGACGAGTACTTTGGTGCTAGATGGTAACCAGGGACTAAAGATGAGCAGGTAGCTTAAGTGCAGTAAACGCGTATAACGGAAAAACACTGCTACTCGCTACGAACTACGCCGTAGTCAATCTCGCATCAAAAATACTAAAAAGAAGAAAATAATTTAAAAGAAAAAAAAAACTTTTTAAAAAACAAGCTTTTATTACTTATAAAAAGGATTAAAAAGTTAAAAATAATTTAAACCTGATAAGAAATAAATAAAAGCGTGTTACACTGTGTTCTAAATGTTCTTTAGTGTTCCATCAAAATCTAACACGCTTTTATTTATTTATCCTATTTGTAACCGTGAAAATGATTTTCTACCCCTGAAATTCGTGCTTCCAGAGCCCCAAATTGTTTTGAAAATAAAATTGCTTGGGTTTCAAAACCAAGGTATACTAATAAATCTAGTTAAAATACACAACGAATTATATTTTTATATAGTCTATATAATGCCGTTTTCGCGAAGAAAAACCTACATTTATTGTGAGCCCTCCGCGAGGGCTCCCGGCATCCCATATGCGATTTGAGTGAGCCCTCCAGGGCTGCAGTCTCGACATTCATTGCGATCGCTTTACGACCGAATTCGTTCGTAAAGCGATCGCTATAAATGTCGAGACTGTAGCCCCTGGAGGGCTCCTGGCACTGAACCTGAACGTGTTAACAATAGGCCCTATGTATGCCCTATGTATAATACTACTTTTTTATTAATTTTTTGCGATTTTTTGAGATACTTCTCTTTGCTGTCAGACGTGGGGTAATTTTCTATGGGAGAGGAGATTTTTGCATCCATGGTATACCTAATTTGATGCGTTTATATATACGGACATGTATATATATACGGACACGAGCTTAAATTTTTAAGGTAACACGGATATCGAGGGATATGCCTTGGGGGCGTGGCACGTGCCGCCTCGATATTATAAAATTGGTCTTATGTCCGAACGGCGGCTGTACGATTCATTCAGTCGCTTTGCAACTGCGTACAGTGTACTAGTGATGCGTAAAAAAACAAAATGCTGAGTTGTGCAGTAATTATATGTAAAAATAGGTCATATACCATCAACCTGAAGACAAATGGCGTGTCCTACCACCGGTAAGTAAACAATTAAGTCACTGTTTTATATTTTAAATCATCATCAAAATGTTAAATGTTACAACAAAATACCTTGTGAAATATTGCAATTAAATGAAAGAAAATTTAAAACTTATATTAAAATTACACTTTGTAAGCAAGGATATTACAAATTAGAGGATTATATCCAAGATTAGAATCCTTGGAAACATGCTGGTCCTGCTCCATAGGACAATCTCTAGAGACTAGACAAAATCAAACTGGTTGCTAATGTAATTGTATAATTTATTCTTTTTTCTTTAACATTGATTTACATTCTGTAATTACTTGAGGTCACACCCGGACTTATTACTCCTTATTTATTTATGAAAATCGTCTACTTTTGGAATGTTTGTGAATATGTGAGCACCATGTAGGTATCTATCACAAAGTTAATTTATAAATCATGGTTTCATTTATCCATTTTAATTCTTTTACCTATTGTGGTATAGTAATTTTATTGTTAGGTGCATCGTCTTCACATATAATTATATAATTAATGTATGCAAAATATTGTAAAACATTTTAAAAGAGTAACGGTGGAGTTTCTTGCCCATTCTTCTCCATACGAAAACTACCTTTTGGAAGGGGCGACTAGAATCAATTTTATTTTAATTTTATTTTTGACGTTCAAAAGTGCCTTTTATGTGCCTATTTGAAATAAATGATTTGACTTTGACTTTGACTTTGAAATCAATTTTTAAATGTATTACTAACCTACGTCCGGAGAGACACGAAATAGCCCGAACTAGCCCGAATCTTCTTGAACGCAACGAGCGTTTTGGATGTAGAGAGGTGCAATCGAGTGCGTGCGGCTGTTTTTATCGATATGCGTATTACTGCAGTAGTGAATATTTTTTTACAGAACTCAATGGATATTCTCGTATTACATGTATAGTAAAAGAGTTAAATTAGTTATTAATTTAATGTTGTTTGAACCAAATTAAGACATTGTTATTTCAACACAGTTAGGTACTCGTGAATTGTAAAAACTTAAATTAATATTATGCCTAAAGATTTTGGCAAATCAACAGTTTTTAATGTATAGTACAATATGATTAGTAATTTGATAAATACATATTATATTCCGTCCAATTATTTATTTTTGGTAAAAAATTACAATAATTTGTGTTCGATATGCAAAAATATTCAATTATTATTTAAAACAATCTGGCTATTTGGCGGTTTCGTAAGGTGGGCCCTAGACGATTACGAATATTAGGTACGCAATGTTATTGACCGAGTAAGATTAATATTGAAGATTGCGATGGTTAAATATTGTTAAAAATAAAAAAATATTTTGCGCAATATTATTGTACTGATCACTAAATGGCAAGCCCACCTTAGTCAATCATAAGGTGGAGCAGCCGTTAACCGGTAATACAATATTAAAAAAATATTCCCACTTTATTTTAGTAAAATATAAACTATATCTTCGGATAGGTATTTACATATAAAAAAAAAATATTTAAAGAAAATTAAACATTGTTATTATAATACAAGAATGTGCTAAAATTAAATGTCGATAAAAATTATCGACCATCGCTTTCGACTCCCTAATTGCATGCGTGTGCATTGAATGTTCGCAAATAGCAAATGTTTACACGTGAATGCCCCGCCCATTCTATGTATGTGTGCTATTAGAAATTGATTTAGTGTAGCTGCTTTCTTCTTAGTGGGCGTGTTAAAATTTTAAGTGTGTGTCGTAAGTACACTATTTGTTAATGTTGTAATTATTTGGGTGGGAGATAAGCGGTGCCACTAGGACTCCTTACTATTTCGCAACGTCCGTACGATGTGCACCCTATTCCGGGACACGTCGTTATAGAGTTGAATCCTTCAACGCCTGGGAGGATATTGCGGCCTCTTGCCGCCTGGCAACAGCCGGCGGCCCTGCGAGAGGCGCGAGCGGCGGCCGAGGTGCGCTCCGGCAGACGAGTGTGGGTCTCGTACACTTGCCTTCACGGGCCATCAGCGACCGGTCGACACAACAACCGAAACGATTGTAACGGGTCCATAGAATCTTGTAATCTTGTAAACGTAGTCTTTAATTTTGAAGTTAATAATTATTCATTGCTTACAAAGGGAATTTTATTTTGCACCCTATTTAGTTACCCCTACGCAAAGGCGTTAACAAAGACTTATCTCCAGATATCTATGGGTATATAAATAAGTACACAAAGTAATCGTGTTGCGGTGCACCGTACCTTTTTGTTACATATTTTTGACGTCATTTGTCACAAAAGTGTAAATGTGATAATGGCGTCCGTTGTTGACCATAAATAGTTAATTTTTACAATAATGCTCCCCCTCCCCTCCTCTTCTCTCGAATCAGTATTCGCTAAATGGGAACATTATTATGTAAGTATTACATAATTCATGATGCAGTATGATAGTATCAGGGCTCAATTCCCAGAATGATTCATAACACGTTAAGTCGTAGTTAAGAGCGGATTCTGCGTATAAGGCTTGACGGCAAACGCGCGCCTGAAAAGCTGTCAAATGTGTGTCCATGTTCGTAAAACTGCACTTTGTCACTGATTAAAACGTTTATTATAGCATTGTCTTCACCCTCTGACTTAATGAAACACCAAAAGAAACAGAAAATAATTTATTCAAAAAACTCTACAAAGCTCCTACTACTCCTCAGTTAGTAATAATAATAGGTATTACTGAGTTTTACATGATTTTCGATTTATGTCACTCCAAGTTTTATAATTGAATTTTAGGATTTGGTGGTGTGGGGAACTCTCCTACCTTAGCCATGTAGTACTGGTGCGCACGGTATGGCTTCAGTTCCCAAGGTACCTGATCCTCCATGTTCGTAAGATGAACACCGAGGTCTTCCAACGTTGGGAGGCTATCATCAATAACGTCTGATGTGGCTTCCTGTAAATAAAGCCAAGGTATTAATTAAAAAAAAAAATCACAAAGAGGAATATTAGCTTTGCATCTGTCATGACCCGGTATTTCATAATACGTTTTATCCCAACATAGTACCTACTGTGAAATGTACAGTACAGCACCTATTGAATCCAAGGTGATAAATTAGCTGGATTTCTCTTGAGAGCAGGGGCTGCAGACTGCAGCCCCAGTAGTGATGAAAAAAAATACACAAAGTATAGTGCCTGCCTGGGTTCGAACACGCGACATACAACTTGTAAGTCGGAGTCTCCCTTAAAAATAATAATACAAGTTGTTTTATCTATCACCCTATCGACGTCTTCTACCACACCCGCCCGCAGAGAGCAGCTGTAGCCAATTTATTGACGCAATAAGAACCTATCTAGAATATCGATCTTACAGGCGAGCGATACTTTGCGCCGACAGAGGTACTGCAGCCGTCGCGTGTGCGCCACCCGTGACGCGTCTGCAGTCGACACGCCAGCATCCAACTATCGCGGATGTAAGGGGGTGCTTACATATGTTCAGGTCGGCATGATTCGGCAAAGTCAGGCGGCCTGAATGAATATATGTAGCCATAGACAATGTTCGGGAAAAGCCGCTCACTTTCGCTCGAATTGTGCCGAGCCGACCCGACCATGATTCAACGAGGGTAGATGCCGAACGGCACGCGCCGAATGAAATCCGAACATTATGTAGTAATTGTTTCGGGTCGGCTTTGTTGTTCAACAAATACTGCCGAATCGAATGTTCCAGCTATAAAACTGCACTACTTAGAAAAAGTGTTCTTTGCATGGGTCCAATTATATTTAATAAACTACCGGACAACATAAAAAATGACATCCTTCAACAATTTAAAAACAAACTCAAGGCATATTTGACTCAGAAATGTTACTATACAATAAGTGATTTTTTGAATGACCCTCTACTGTGACATTGCAGTTACACCATGAACACTGTATTATTGACATGAAGTATTATTGACATTAATTATTATTGACATTAAGTAGCTATCATTGACATTTTAATTTGAAATTATTATATTAATTATTTTATTAGTTTACCTTAATAATGTATTGAAGTCTAAAATTTAATTTTGAAATTATTATATTAATTATTTTATTAGTGACATTAGTGTTCCTTAGTATTTAAATTTGAAACCTAATTTGTTAAATTTTTGCATGCCAATACTCGGGCAGAATGTGTACGGGCCAATATATATATTTTTTTACCAACTTTTTGTTAAACACCTACATTCTATGCGAATAAATGATTTGATTTGATCCAACTAGAACATTTTGTGTAATACCCCTAATAGTCTAAGAGCAATTAGGACGTTTATCCATCGCCGCCGTTACTGGGACGTCACCGAGAACTAGACGACGGCGCCTAAGTAGCGATAAATACATCTACTATGGCCACGTCCGTCTATGTCCGTCACCTGAACGCCGTCTTCCCGGCCACCGAAACTTCGAGTAGTTCGGCGCGACCGCTAGACCTCGGCTCGTGATTGTGACACACACTTTTATCTCGGTTATATGCGAGCGTACCCTTATCTGACCAGCCGATCGATTCTGTAAAAATCTCACTGTGAAAAGTTAGGTGAAGTGAGCTTACAGAATCGCACTGCAGGCGATAGAAATTGTAAATAAATATCACGCTAGAAAATATAATCAATATTACCTTCTCAATCGATTCCCAGTGCAAGCCACCCAACGGGTATGCTGGTGAAATCAAGTTGTTCAACATAATCTTCAGACTTAAAATAGGATCATTCTTCATGTCATAGCGTACGTAACCCCACTTTTCATCTTTACGCATCAGCGCGTAGAACCAGTCCACCAAGTCAGCTAGCTTGTACTTTCTGGGTCTAAAAAGTAAAGTAATCATGTCTGTTAGTTTAAAGGTAAAGTAATTAGATTACAATTTATTAATTTATCAAAACAGCATATGTATTTTGCGAAAGATTATATTTGGGGCCACTACTTGAAAAACGTATTTTAAGTTTATATTATATTTAAGAATTTATAAACCTTCCGTAAATGCTTCAAATGAGTTTTGACTACAATTTCCAATAAATTATTTCACTAAAGTGGAAACTTTTATTTCATAGATTAAAAGTATTATATGTATGTCATCTGCCTAGCCTTTTCCCAACTATGTTGGGGTCGGCTTCCAGTCTAACCGGATGCAGCTGAATACCAGTATTTTACTCAACCCAGTTACTGGGTAATACAATACCCCTTGGTAAGACTGGTTGTCAGACTTTCGGGCTACTGGCGACCCGTGACGACTGTCAAAGATCTGCGAATGACAGCCGGGACCAACGGCTTCACGTGCTTTCCGAGGCACGGAGTATTCCTTTTTAATCAAAACCATAGGTATTTATTTCTAATAATATAATTCAAAATGTCACTAGAAACGTTTTTTAGAATTCATTACTTTTCATTTTGTGACTGCCTGTGACAGTCATTTAGAGCCACATACATACATACACCATTTTTCACCGAAATATCCGTTTCGAGAATGAACCTACATACATTTATGGTTATGGACACAATACGCTAGGCTAGAACAAAATGTCAGTCTAAAATGTTGAAATACGGAATGTATTTCTTATTGACCACAAACGAAGGTGAACACTATTTGTATGATGTTAGTGTTGATACTCGAATGAAACGCTCGCTCAGTTTCGCTAATACGAATATGAAAATTAAACACATAACAATAATGTTCAAATTCGTATGGAATGCTTGCTTTACTTAGTAAAGTCAAAGTGCGATCTGTGTATGTTCCCGTCACTGTCATATTGAACTGATGGACGCTACTGACGGCGCCAAACACGTAGCCGAATTCTGAGCCCAGTCCATTTAGATTTCCATCGACACGCTAAGTAGAAGATTTTTTTTATTTAGCCTATATTGTCCCACTACTGGGCAAAGGCCTCCCCCATATTCTTCCACCTAGCTTTCCTTGTGATGTGCCTTCTCCGTCCAATCAGTTAGGAACAAGTCCAAATCGTCTACTATTTTAAAATAATAGACACTATACGCCGACAATATTAAAAAAAACTTTCTTGGTGTTAGAAAAAAAAAATTTAAATACATAGTTTTAAATATAACAGTAATAATAAGCATACCCTGTAGCCTGGAAAACCTGACATTTAGTATCACAATCGCGGATAGCATTAACAATTCCCAGAGCCACGTCGGACACAAACACAGGCGCCTTGATGGTTTCTTGGCCATTCTTCCACAGCGGCATGAATTGTCCATGAATACGTGCAGCTGAAGCAAAGGACCTGTATTCAAAGAAATAATTAATGTACCTACATTACATAACATGAAGGGTTAAGCTTCGGACAAACCTGAGCGAACAAAGCGACTGCGGAGCGGGAGCGTCAGTCGCGTGCGGACGCTCGTGTTTATCTATGGCGCCTTGCACACCTACGAGACCGCTGTAGTCGCACAGGTGTTCACGTTTAGTTTCGCGTTGTTGACGCTCCCGCTTTGAGTCCCGCGTACTTGACACGCAGGTTTCGCCGAATCTTTAGGCGAAATGTACCAAGTAAGTGTTAGGCTACGTACGCAATGACAGGTAGCTTGCTTAGCACCTACAGCCTAGTGACTTAATCTGTGCGACACACGCTAGGCGACTAGCAAAGCACTGCGTTTCGTCCACATTTCGCCAGTTATGTTTAAGTCCCATGTAATAAGGGGCGAGCTTATTACCATCAACCAGGCACACCAGACTCCGGTGTGGTAAAACCCAATGACACTTTGTCCGAGCTGGGAAGCCGCTAGCAACCAATTGTCCAACAAGGCAGTCACTATTAACATTGAAAGCAGATTATCGAAATGCCGCGTATAATTTGTGATTCTCATCCTGGCATTTCTCTACTACTCACATTTGACCGACTTCCGATAAACATCGCTCCGATGTGCATAGTGACATGAAGTAGAGGACAAGGGCATATTTTAATCCCATCAAGGCTCCCAGAGGGATGAGCCTTTGGCCGACTTTTTGGATATTTTGTACGAGCATCTATGCTCATCTTTTACGTTATTATTTTATCTATGAGTGAGTGTATTAATTGTGTGATATAACCAGCTGCGGTAAGCAAGTTAACTCTCTATTGTCAGTATTTTATTGTAGTTCCTATCCTAGCCATCCAAGATTTTACAGGGATACAGGGTAGCAGGGACTAACCTGTTACTATATGGGTGTTGGAGATTTTACTATAAAGCTTTTAAAGCTGAATACCTCAAAAATCGATCTTCAGAACCATAGATGTCTGAGGCACGTATGATGGTAGCTGTGGGGAACTCCTCTCTAACGGCACACTCTCCCCAGTATTTGCTGATCTTGTAATTGGATGGTTTCTTTAAAGCCAGGGGTTGAGGATTTGGTGATTGGTTCAGGTAAGACACATGGATGAATCTATCTACACCCATCTCTCGTGCAATCCTGTAATAATAATAATATTATCATTAGTATCAAACCGTAACAGAAACAAGGTAAAAAAGAAAAATGCATTTTTGTGAATATAATTGAGGTGACAGGATAATTTTGGTTATGTTAAAAATCAGTAAAACCAAAACATTTTTGCAGACATTTACATCCACAGAAAATTCGATAAAATAAAATTACAACATTTTTTAATCGTAAGTACTTCAAGTTAAAATATTAACATCAGTTTTTTGGCATGTACCACCCAACAAATTTAACATTATTGTTGATATTTGTCAGTTTGCAAATTGTTTTTTTTTCTATGAATCTCAACATATGAGATTCATTTAAAAAAAAAATTATAATAGAAAATAAAAACACTGCAGCATATCAAAATACAATTGACTGAGTGATTTTCATTTTCAGTCAGTTATTTCATACCTTGCAATGCGTCTAGGGCCATCCACATGTATGTCCTTATACTTAAAATTCTTGGTTTCATAGTCACGTCCCAATAAGTTGATGACAACATTGGAGTACTGGACAGATTTGGCAATAGACTCTTCATCACGGATGTCAAATGGTGTGAACAGCACCTGTCCTAAGTCACCAGCCACTTTCAATCTCTGGGCATCATAGAAATCACCCCTGTAGGGCAAGATCATCTGAAATCATACAATAACCAACTTCAGCGGTTTTTACATGGTAGAATGAAAAGTAGTATAGAACAATTATTCTATTGCTTATTATTTATATTTGTTTTAATGATTTTTTAAAGTTCTTCAACGTGTTATGCAAAATCTTTGATGACTACAATAAATACAATGTAACACCTCACCTGAGCACCAGACTTGCCCAGTTTATTGCACACATAGCGCCCCACAAACCCTGTGCATCCAAACACTGTTGCTACAATGCCATTAAAGCTGGCCCGGCCTCCAGTGCCCCGCTTATAAGCGGCCACGTTAGGCCTGTTACTGCCATCCGAACTGTATGAGGCTGACTTGATGTAAACAATGCTCAGACAACTTGTCGTGGCTGGAATTGTACAAATCAATGTCATTCTCTATCATAATTGCAAAGAGCTGATAAGTCATGTCATATTTTGAAATGTAACTAACACTTAACTTCTACGATTTTTTATACAAATTATGTAAGAGTTTATTCAGCCAATAGTAACAAGACTGTAAGATTCATCAAAACTTACGCTTTATTTTAGTGACGAAATGGCCTGAGAGAGCAGCAGTCGGCATTTTCAGGCCAAATATATTTTGCTTTTTACAAATAAAAACCTCCGAATCCCATCAAGGGAAGAGAATAAAATCAACCTCGCAGTTTTATTCTATCGCTCGAAGATAAAACGTCAAATTTGACATCATAGATACATGACATGACAGACAGCTGCTCACAGAATCACAGAACACAACTGTCAACTTGACAGTGCCCTAACCACCACACTAGCCACACTCTTTTTCTCTGTCTACGTCTCGAAATAAGGCTCGCGGACGCGGTGCTACAGTCATGCGACGTCATGGAAATAGTACCTATGTACTTTTTAGTAACAACAGGAATGCTTACAAGCATTAATTTTCACGTCGACGGAGTTACGCTAGCTAATTTAATTTGACCCTGTATAAAGCTGACGGACTGATGGAGCCTTTGTGGCTTGTCTCTAGAACTTTTCAAATATATTTTCGGTGTTCTGTCATCCTGCCACACCTACTTAGCTATCAACCTTTCGCCCTGTAAATAGTTACCTTCTGGGTTTTAACTTTGCTCAAGAACCGTCTGGGCTATAACTTTGCTCAAAAACCCTCTGGGCTTTATCTTTCTCTTTTTGTCAATATAAATTATGGGATTCAAAACTGAAAGCTCGTCATCATTGTTTTGTTTATGTATACTTTTGTGACAATCACAAATTAAATTAAAGCTAGATAAATGTGGGCGTCCAAGCAAATAGGGTCCGGTATGGGGGTATTGAGTTAAGACTTTATTCAGTATCTATAATAGATAATTGATAGTAAGGATTGAAAAAATATTCAAAAACTGGCACATATTTTTTTTATCAGACATTTGAAGTTGAAATTAAAAAAAAAAAAAAATTACTCTTAGAAATGGTAGATAACTAGCTTCTGTCGGCGACTTCGTCCGCGTGAGATTTCTTGTTCCCCCGACCCACCCCGTCGCATCACATCGCCCACCCGCGCTATTACCTACTTCGTTTTCTAACTTTATTTTTCTATATGCTCGGCCTCTAAGAGTTTTAGCGTAATGTTAAATAACCTATAGCCTTCCTAAAGAATTGGGCTATCAAATGTAAAAATATTTTTTCGAATCCGACTGGTAGTTCCAGAGATTAGCGCGTTCAAACAAACAAATTAAGTAGATATAGATTTTGTTGTGGAGTTATTTTAAAATTATGATATCTCCTAAGATGTTGATTGAAATCAAGTGATGTCAAGGGCAATTTTGTTCACAATTAAATACTTGTGATAAATAACGTATGTATTTAGATGTTGATAAAACACCTTCGCAAATAATGCATTAATTTCGAACAAATTTGATTAGGTACATTAAAGAAGGGTATAGTGAGTCAATCTTAAAAGATAGACCTTTGCTGTCACGGAGTATTTTTTTTAATACTTTTACATATAAATAATTCCATCATACATGATTTTTGCGTAACTTAAACCGTTTACGCAGCGCACGCAACGGAAGCATTAAAAAATAAATAATTATTCCCGTTTTTGCAACATTTTCCATTGATGCTACGATCCTTTTGGTCGCAGCGTGATGTTATATAGCCTAAAGCCTTCTTCGATAAATGGATTATCCAACACAAAAATAATTTTTCAATTCGAACCAGGAGTTCCTGAGATTAGCGCGTTCTTTGCTTGGACGCCCACAAATATATATGTGACTTGGAGTGTAGGACTATTAAAAGACGAGCTATGGAAAAGGGAAGTGTCTGCCACTGGTAAAAAAGCAAATGTAGTGGAAAAGTTATTTTATGTTTGTAGACTTTTAGTTGTTGTTTTGTTGAAGACTGGAGGCGTACGACAGGAACAACCTAATCGGAGTTGAAACCAACTCGAGGATGATCTGCCTGACTGAAAAACTTCAGAGATTTTAGCATTGATCTAATAAGATATTATAAACACACACACACACACCTTTACTATAATTTACATAATATCATATCACAAGTGCCTATAGGTCATAAAAACAGACTTAGTCTTTTGGTAATTTCTCCCAAATAAGACTTCAGGTTTTTGTTTCGCAGAGCTTTCTCCCACAGTTTTCATCTTTTATACATGGGCCATATTTTTGCAGTCAACAGCTGCGCAACAGGGCATATTAATTAACTATGCGTAAAAGAAATCGCTTGTTTACAAAAAAATTATAGATAGTGACAGCTAGCTGTCAAATTCTCAGACGTTGTATAGTAGCGACATCTGAAGTGAGCAAGTGGCAGCTTTTATCCCCATTTCAGATACGAACAACTACCCCATGTCAATGTCATTCAGGCGCCAAAAGATCCTTATAAACGTAGCTCTATCTCTGTGTAGTCTGTGAAGAGACACACTAAGGGAGTAGTCATAATCATAACAGACGTCCGAGGCGCGCGCTCAGAACGCTGCGTTTCGGACGCTCTATAAAATTGTATGAATTTTTATGCAACGAATTACAACTAGCGCTGCCGTCTGTAGGGCGCACGTGATAAAAAACGAAACGCGGCGTTCTGAGCGCGCGCCTCGGACGTCTGTTATGACTACTCCCTTTATCTGTGGTCACTGTGGTGGTCACCGAACACCGGAGACGACGGAACATATTTACTCTAGGGAGGGGTCTACGCCGAAGTCCGAACACTGACAGGAGTAGTATCTCTATGTAATCTGTGGACAGAAGATAAATACATGTCAGCATAGATTATATGTACACTATATTGCATGTCAGTACGTACTGTCAGTGATAGTGATTGATAACTCATTTTCAGTTTTCACTGATAATAATTTTGAGTTGTACTTGCTTGCGCGTATTGTTATCATAATAATTTTACGCTCCATGCTCGTTTGTTTGTGTTTGTACGTAGGAAAGCTATAATAATATTACAAGTTCTCGTTGACTGTTTCTTTGTCCTTTTACCACCAATGATCTGGTAGATCCAATTGAGCGGAGAGAGCGGCCAAAAGTGTTTGAAAAAAAGAAGGAGACCCTGTTACAATGGAAGAACGCGAAATTGAAATCCTCAGTACTAACGATAACGTAGAAGAAGTCGGCCAAATATTACAGCGCTTTCTAAAAAATGTAAGGCTTGTTTAATTAAATTAAGTGACAACATCTAAATTACTGCAATGAAACATTCTTATCATTATTTGCTGTACATTTCCAGAATGAAAACGCGTTCAATTTTCCTGGTTTGGCCGAAAAGAATCAGAGAGCATTGTTATGGACAGCTTTATTTCAACGTCTCCAGGATAAGGCTTCGGCGGCAGTTCACGCGCTCTGTTTAGCATCTGTAAGGGTGTTAAGGTTAGTGATGTTTTAGTTATGTGATTCTTGTTTTAAAAATTATTTACTTTTAAAAAGAAAAATTAAAAATTGTTCATCCAAAATACTTACAACTATAATGTTTCATTTTTAGCCGAGACAAATCAGACCTTGAAAATCTGATCTGTGAGAGATGGGTAACAACTCTAATAGAAAGAGCTGGCTTGTATAACTTTGAAGCTCTTGATGAAGAGTCCATGATGCCACTGGATCTAATAGAGAAGGATGTGGCAGTTGAGGCACTCAAATGTCTTTGCAATTTAACATTCAACAGTGAAGTAGCCAGGGCCCTGTGTGCACACACATCCATTGCTCAGGGATTGGTAGCCAGGTTAAGGATTTACAAAGACATGCCCTTCAAAGAGGAAATAATGTTGTTTGATTTGAAGCTGCTGTTCATTCTGACTGCTCTGAGACATGACATAAAAACTAAAATAAAGGATGAGCTTCATGGCATGGAGTATTTGATCAATTGTTTGGGCGAAATACTGACAGAAGCTTCCACCAAAGCAGAGGACCAGGCTTCAAGCAGCAGTGGCTTGGTTGAAGGGGCCCACCATTGTTTTCTGCAGGTAAGAAATATGACATGATTAAATAATCCTCTAAACATTGTAAGCCAAGCCTTACAAGGCTATGCAAAGTTCAATAGTAAAATTCTTTACACGCTTATTCAGGACAACCAACAGGCCATCATGTGTGAGATCCTCAAGACCCAGTTCAATTTGATCCTGCAGTCAGGTTCAGAAGAGCCGGCTGATGAGGAGGAAGAGGCCATGTACTTGAAACTGATGCCAGTTATGACTGCCTTGCTGTATGCTCACACCTCCAGCGAGGAAAAACTAATGGAGCTGCGCAGTAATATTGCTAATTTGTTAACAAGGTATGTTTTAATATACAGGTTACTGTTTGGTTACAGGTTACTACAGTCCGATTCAAACTTTATGGCGGCTCTGTAGTGCACTACTCGGTATGCAGTACCTCACCCCTCACCCACGCTGACAGGTGAATTTGATACTGCGCAGAGACTCTCCTCAAGTTCTGATCCACCATAAAGTTTGAATGGGCTCTATTTGTAGTTGTGTAATACTACAGGGCAATCACCAAAGTAATAGGGAATAAAGAATTGGTTACAATTGGAAAAAAAAAACCTATTTTGTTGCCACTTAACAGTGCCTTTTAGTTAATTGAAGTGAGAGTCACTTGTCTTGTGAGTTCTCCAGTTCACTGGCATTTAATTGAGTTCAGAACAAGCTGTATTGGTGCCCTGACATAAAAAACAAATACATGACACTTGCACGCCCCTCCACTGCTTGTTGCATACACATTTGAATTGTTTGTACAGAAATTTTTGTTGAGGGGCATGCAATTTTAGATTAAACAATCTTTAGTTTAGTATAACATCACACCTGTATTCCCGAAGGGGACACATTGACTGCCAGACAACAGACACAATATAAAATCTATTGTTGGTGTTCACGGGTGACCGCTGTGGGAGTCAATGCCTTAAGCAGATGTGTAACCTATCATACACCCACATTTTGCGAATTATGTTTTGTCAGTTACTTTCTTGTGTTTTCTCTTGTCTTTCCAGTGTCCCACCCATGTTCTACCCCTTCCTGACGCCAGAGCTGACCATAGGTGAAAGAGCCCAGTATGAATATGATGGAAGAAACATGGATGCTTTACAGGCTCTTATACTTTTATTGCAATACAGGCTGACCATAACTACAGTAAGTTTTAAATTTATTCACACTTCATATTTCTCTTAAAACCTTGATTAACTTAGGTACTTAATTGATAATAGATATTAAGTTCTTTCTTTAATTATTAAAAAAAAAAAATATCTGTCAAAATGCCTGCTGTGCTTTTCAAATTGTTTAGATGAGTTTCCTTTCCCAAGTGTCATAAAAACCTTGCCTATTGCTTAGCAGACAAAATCAGAATAACCACCAATAATACTACATCCTATTGACCAATTCTCTGCTCATCCATTTCAGGGCACTAAAAATCAGTACGAGAATCTATCCCCAATCCTGACAGTGTTGAACAAGAGCTCCCGCGGTTGTCGTTCTCAGAGGAAGTACCTCCGGCAAGTGGTACTGCCTCCATTGCGTGATGTGTCCCGTCCGCCAGAAAAGGGCAACACACTGAGGAACCAGTTGTGTAGGCTCCTGACTACACCTGTCACGTCCGTCAGGGACTTGGTTGCAGAGTTTCTGTTTATCCTGTGCAAGGAAAAGGGTGAGTTTTTCTTGACTTGCCGATTATTATTTTCTATGACAGAATTTTTCCTCATTGCATTCTCGCCTTTAGCACACTAAAGCGAAAGCGAAATTAAATACTAGTTTACAGCGAAATTCTTTGTTTTTTTATCACGCGGTGGACACTGTTTACGGTCTTAATAACGTCAGTAGTAAATCAGTAAGTTACGAATTTTGTTTCTAGTGGGTCGCATGGTGAAATACACCGGTTTCGGCAACGCGGCGGGTCACCTCGCTCAGAAGGGACTGCTAAGCGGCGGGCGCACTGGTGACTATTCGTCCAGCAGTGATGATTCAGATACGGAGGAGTACTTGGAGGCCCAGCCGAACATCGACCCCGTCGTGGGCTGCACGCGACCACCCCGCATCAACCCTTTCGAGGGAATGACTGATGAACAGGTCAGCTGACACATTTCTAAGGACACTGTGTGTATTTTAAGAATCGACTTTTTATACATGGTGTTCTATTTTGAGTTTCCGAAATAAGTTTGTTGGTACAAAATCGCCCATTTATTGTTATTCTTAGCATATCGATGTCAAAAAGTTCAAACATGTTTGGTCCAAAATGTAGCTGCGCGAACGATTTATTATGTAGTACTTTGTACATGATTCTTCTTCTGTCTCTGGCATAACTGTATTGTAAATCCTGTTTTCCAAAAACTTGGCCACTTCCACGGCATTGTACATGAATAAAAAAGTTATGTATAAGTACCTAATTAAATCAATTCAAATCGGCTGTGCTTAGCCACATTGTGTTGTATAAGTAGTAATCCAATTAGGTACACAATTCTGTACTTGTATTAACCACGCTGTATTTCAATTGTCTTGTCATGTCTTTTCTTTGGTTGGTGGTATGTATGTAAACAAAACTATATTATTTACAGAAAGAGTACGAGGCGATGAAACTGGTGAATCTATTTGATAAAATGGTATCGGATGGCGTGGTGAAGCCGGCCCGCATCGGTCCGGACGGCCGGCCGCAAGCCGTGGAGCACGTTCTCGAGCTGAGGGAGCACCCGCCCAACAGACCGCAGTCCTAAGCCAGTAGGACTATATGAAGGATTCTAACATGCGGTACTCTGTCATGTATTTGATACACACTGTATAGGTAATATCAGAAAGTGACGTCATTATGACTGAACTTTGCCGTTGATTCGGATTGTGTATTAAAAGTTCGATTTCGAATTCCGCTCTCGAACCACAAAAGTGAAACGATGATGAAAAGTCGTTCATTTTTTTCAGTGCCGTCAGTTCGTTGTTCGGAAATGCATTTAAGGAACATCTCTAAATTCAATATTCTTCTTGTATGGCCAAAGTGAGGATAAAAAGAATGGCTTAAAATTACTTCCAATTAGATTCTCGAGTAAATTAGACGTTTATAAAAAAATTGGGATTATAGTGCATGTTCAGTAAAGAGGTTTCTTCAAGTTAGTAAGTTAGTATTTTGATCTTCAATTTACATTCAATAGTGAGTAGGTTTTAAACGAGTTTTAAGGAAGATAAAACTATTTTTAATATCACATTAGTCTTGTAGGGAACGGATTTTAATCTTTGTCAGCCTAGTTTTAATCAATCGGATATCGCGTATCTACTTATATTAGTAATCTAATTTCGGCGATCACTGATGTCCTAAGGTAATCTACTGGTCAGAACCTTTGTAACAACTGCCATATGTATAATCTTGTTCGACTTACATACATAACAATCAGCTTATAATGTTACCGCTGCTGGGTCACGGGCCTCCTCTCGGTGAGAGGGGGTTTCACAATTTCCACAAAATTGATTTGAGCTATGTGATGTTTCGTTTACATATAAGGGATTGTGCTTTTTCGATATAATTATTTATTAAGAAGATTTTCCTATATATTTTATATAACGCGGGCCATATCTTTAAGTGAAAGATGTGCATATTTTATAAATAAAAAATTCTTAGCAAAATTTAAATAGAATCCTATTGAAAGTATGTTGTGACTAGCTAACGTAGGGACCTGTAGTGGCCTAAGTTATGTCATATATTTTGTGCCATTAGTACTAAGTAGAATATATTATATTATGTATAACTTAAATTACCAAAGTATTTCTTTATTATAATCTTAGTGCAATGTAGCTTATTATACAGGGTCAAATTTGATTTGCCAACGAAACTCGACAGATGTGATGGGGTATCGATATCAAAACACGAAAAAACAAAATAAAACTAACTTTATCAATACATATTTCAGGTATCTAAACTACCAGCAGTCGCTGACCCTAAAAAATATCACGAAATCATTTTTTGTTTGTTTTATCATGTTCAGATATTGATACCTATCACGTCTGCGGACTTTCGCTAACTAATTTAATTCGACCCTGTATTACGTATATTATAATAAGTATGAAAAAGAATGCTAAATGGATTCGTAAATTGAATACCTAACATCGATGAAAATGTTCTAAAATATATATTATGTAGCTTTATTTGACTTGAAAACTTTTGGAAATAGATATATTCGATATATCTCAGTACTTCGTAAGCATAAATCAGTAATTATGTAGAATATGTACCTATTATACGAGTATTTTATCACCAACGTGTTTTATAATATTATGTTTTTTAATGTAATGTTATTACTATTTTAATATTTGATATTTATTTTAAAATGAAATAAAATCTATTTAGAAAGTAAATTTACTTGTTTGTATTCAATAGAACATTAGATAACATGTGTCAGTGTCTGCTATTAATTATATTTTTATACTCTATATTGTCTATTATAAATTTTAATAGATTCTCGTACAATACAAAAACAATATCGTATCACAAACCTTTTCAAAAATGCTTTGTATTACTCCGTTCAAAAGACTTATTAAAATTCTAAGAGTTCTATATACTAGAGGAACAATCACTAGAAACCTCAAAAACAGTATCCAAAACTGAACTTTGATTTCAGAAGCATCTGCCATTTCATCTTGCTCTGTACCAACATATTTACAAAATAACAAGTAGTATATGAGGGCAGTGCAGCATTGATTGATGCCCATTGCCCTGCACAGAAGCCGAGGATACACGAGCGCATCCGCGCCGGACAGACACGCGCGTTGGAAATCAATTACAAGCAATTATTGGGTAAGCTAGCTCACCTATAGCGAACGGGAAGGGTAGGAGCGAAAGGTCGTATCTCCCTTTGTATGTATGTAGTGGTGTCCCGCCCGGCGCCAAGTCAGTCGGCTCTCGGTGGGCAGGAATAAAGGACGGGCGCTTGTCGCGCGTCGAACGATTGCGCTCCACGAAAATAATCGCGAAAAATGGAATTAGTGTAGGTATCATTCATTAATTCAGTTTAATACATATTTCATTGGCATTACATCATGTATTCCGTTGTTTTATGACTAGTTAGGTACTGAAAGTGGACTCGGTTTGCGATTCTCTTTGTTTAGTTATGACAAAGCTGCAAAGGTCCAGATATTGAAATACATTTTCCGCGTATGAATGTTCAATTGGGAAATCGATTGGTTGCACTTTTGTCTGGAGCACTGGTGCACATGCGTGAAAATATCTTTTATTCTTATATTTTTGATTAGAATTTCCCAGTTTTTGGTATTTTTGCTATCAAATCTTTGTATTATGTAAACTTTGTAAAAAAAGGGTACCTAATAGAAAATAATTATTTCTATTCAATAGTATGAAAAATATGTTTGAATTCATGTATATTATAACTACTCAAACAATAAACACAATTAAATGTTATTAACGTAGGTACACTTGGATAACTATTTATTTTAAATGCAATTTGAATACAAATAATTACTTACCTGCTTTGTCAATAAAACACAATAATGATAGATGAGTTATCACGTTGTTTATTGGCACCTAATGTGGTTCATCACATGATGTCTCTCGGTTTAATGTTAATTTAAGGAGATCACTATTGCTAGTGGATGGCGGGAAGTGTCCGTAATATAGACGGACATCTTATTTAAAGAAGAACAGACCTCGTTTAAAATGAGTTTAACTTATAGACTTTCATCTCTATAAATAGAGTTCCTCCGAGCTACATCTGCCATCCTTAGGGGGACTGCTTCTTTTCTTCTACGGTCTTAGGAGGTCCATTAGGATGGGACACTTGATAGTTTTAAACGTATCGGTCGTATCTTGATTCATCAGACGGTGGCATGAAATAGATGATACAAGGCGGGTCTTTATTCGTAGCCGTGTGTGTATCTACAATCCCTCAGCCCTCCTAATTTCGCAACGATCGGTTGTAGCGTGTCGACCTGCAAACAGGACAAAAACTATAAGCGTTCCCTCGTACTACACAGACCTGTCAACATATCCCCAGTTGCTTGTATTAGGGTAGGCAGAGATGTTATTGGACCTGGTAGACTAATAAGTTAAATGCGTAGTTTCTTAGCAACGCTGGTAGCGTGTGTGGCAGCAACTACGCCCGCGCCTCAATGTGAACGTGCACCAGCGCACGCTCCGCCCGCGGACGATCACTACCGGATCAGTGTGTCTGGAGAACCCGACCTGTTCCTCCCGGGAGAACTTTACACAGGTATGTGTTCAACATTCGTGACTGCCTATACTGTGACGTTATTCGTAGGTAACCAATTAATGACATAGTTACATTGAATTAATTGATATTGAGGGAAAAGGCTTTTCTCTTGAACCTGCCGGAGATGAGACATCTTATAATTTTTTTCTGATATGTAGTGGACAGTGTTGGTACGAGCGTTGGGAAAAAATAATAAATAGGTACCTACCTAATAGAATTACAGCTATACTCTTTAGGTAATAGCTGCATGCAATGAGCTAATTAAAACATAGCCAGAGATTTAAACTCGAGCGAGACCGATAATTAATTAGCTAGCAATCTTACTTAAGGTGTAATAGGATCGCGATGTGAATTGAAATTGTTTGCTTATAGTGTCGCTCCAAGGTATAGACAGTGGACAAGGCCCGACACCTTTCATAGGCTTCAAGATATGGGTGGAGATAAAACCCGACCAGTCCAAGACTGATAAGGCCGGAAGCCAGCCGAATGTGACGGAGGCTTCCAATCTTACGCTGGGCACGTTCCAGGCGTATGACGCACAGGCGAAGATACAAGAAGTCTGTTCACCCGCCGTTGATAACGCTACTGCGCATCCCAAAACTGAAGTTCAGGTAAGTGAAAAGAAATGTAAATATTCTCTCTGGGATTGGTATGTTTCAAAGTATGACCGGTTAAATAAGTGATAATGGTATAGCGGCCGCTCGTGAGCAGGCTATGAATATTTAACGACGGTCTGGCCCGGGTTTGATAAAAGATTTAAAAAGAATACCGGTCTCTTTTGCTTATGTTATGATATTTTCGTTATTTCAGCCTTAAATTAATACTCTTTACAATTAATGATTGTAGATTTTCCAATAACCATTAGGTACTTGAATTGCTGGGGCGTTTGGGCCACCATTTTTTTCCTAGCTTAATAACGACTGGTGAGAGTGGACTGGATTTTGTAACTTATTTTTGAAGTTTGAATTTCATTGGCTTAATGTTAGATAGATTGAATACTCTTTACTATGTACAACATAAAAAAATGTCCTTAATCAAGTGGATAAGTAAGATATATATATGTATCTGATACTGATCTTGTAAGACAACTAGGAGACTAGACTCCGCGACACAGGGAATCCTAGTGTGGAGTGTGGAGGCTAGTGCTATTTTAAATTTGTAATGCTCTCTTGAACGATAAAGTTTTTTTTTAACGTAAATAGGTTAGGTGCGTAGTACTCGCAACCGGCGTGCGTGGATGACCAGAGGGGCAATTCTCATAATTTTAAGAACGTTCGCAGTCTAATTTCAGTCACAATCTGTCAAAAATGACATCTAATTTCCCTACATTTTGACAAGTTTTTGACATTTGTTTGTCGCCGTGATGAAACTGCGACTAGATTTTGAACGTTTTAAAAAACGAGAATTGGCTGATGTATGCACGTAAATAAAGCAAGTTGTAGGTATGTAAGGATCGTAGCAGGTGGCTTTCTGTAGTTTTTGCCTACCACCATGGGGAAAAAGGGTGAGCTTATCTATGTATGCTATTCTTTACTGTGTACCGATTGTGGGATGATGTCCCCAGGTGATATGGAACGCGCCATCAGCTTCGGGTATCGGTCCTGTTGGCGAGGTGTGCGTGCGAGTGTGTGCGCGCGTTGGTCCGTACCCGGGCGTGGGCGGCAATGGCGGTGGCTGGTCGGTACTGGCCCGCGAGCTTTGCGCTGCTCCTAGAGCTCCGCACTACTCCGCCAAGCTTCCACCTATCCTTGAGCCCTGCTGCGCCTGCGATGAGGCCAAGTACGAGGTATGCGAACCAGTAATGTAGTGATCCTTTGTATGTTGTGCTTAGAACACCAGGTGATTTGGTTTTTCACTTGTGTCGGCACGAGCAAGAAGATATTAACAATAATAATATATGTTTTCATCATCTCATCTGCCTAGCCTTTTCCCAAATATATTGGGGTCGGCTTCCAGTCCAACCGGATGCAGGTGATTACCAATATTTTACATAAAATGACTGCCTATCTGACCTCTACAACCCAATTACTGGGTAATACGATACCCCTTGGTAAGACTGGTTGTCAGATTGTCGGGCTTCTGACGGCCCGTAACGACTGTCAAAGATCCCCGAATGACAGCCGGGACCAACGGCTTAACGTGCTTTCCGAGGCACGGAGAGGTCTTGGTAGGTAAAGATGGTCACCCATCCAACCGCGGCAAGCATAGCTTAACCTGAACGATCGACCTGTGTGGCTGTTATTACTTAGCCACAAGGCCGTCAATATATGTTTTCATATATTTAAAAATATAATTTATATGTCTATTTATTGAATAAAGAAGATAATAGTGAAGGTGGGGCGTAACGAGGTCGCGGGGCACTACGGCCACATATGTACCTATATAAGTAACCAGACAAACTAACAATGTCAAATACGTATTGAATAACAAAGAGCCATTTTGTATCAATCTCAATCATCAGTGCGGATACGACTGGACACGAAATTGCAACCGTCCATTTTTAGGGTTCCGTACTCCGTGCCAAAAACGGAACCCTTATAGGATTACTTCGTTGTCCGTCTGTCTGTTCGTCCGTCTGTCAAGACTCTTTTTTTCTCAGGAACGCGTGGACGTATCAAGTTGAAATTAACATCAAATACTCAGGTCTGTGGTCCCTTGCAGCAGTGAAGAAATCAAACTTCTAAGTCAACGCAAAAATCAAAAGATACGGCCTTCTATGCCCCGTTTATGCTGCATATTTTGACACTCGCAAGGGAATCAATACCTATAGGGTACTTCCCGTTGACCTAGAATCATGAAATTTCGCATGGAGCAATATCATGTAGCACAAGTAAAGGAAAAAGTCCGAAAATCGTAAATTTGTAGTTACATACCTACCTTCAAATTTGTACGGAACCCTCGGTGCGCCAGTCCGACTCGCACTTGTCCGGTTTCTTATAGCCTAAAAGATTTTTATTCGAAGTTTGATGTTATTTTTGGTGTTACTTCGAGGCTTGTAAAAAGATAAATATTTATTGAATTATTTTGCTATTTTTTGTATTAATCTTCAGTTATTAGTGTTATATTTACTCAAAATCAAAATATTTTATTTCACATAAACCTACATGGGCACTTATGAAACGTCAGAATCTAGGTGCACGGTTCCAATTGGTCGTTTCCTATGGAGAAGAGCCGGCAAGGAACTCTGGTTGAATGTTGTGCTTTAAATTGTTTGTTTTGTACAAAATTACTATCTGTACTTAAGGGCCTTACTCTCGTTTAGTACCGTAACACGGTCACTTTATGAAGAATATTTCTCATTAACGACTTGATTAGAAGATCTGAAAAAAATATATTGTTGGTATAGGTTCATGTACAACATTTCTGAAACAGGATTTTTTCGTATGGCTAATACTTTTCCCTTAAAAAAATTTTTAGCAAAACGCTATTTTTTCCTAATATTCCATATTACTTCTAAACGGCTTTGATGTTTGCAAATATTTTTTGTAAAAATTTGTAAATATTTTCTTACGATAGTATACAAGTAGTAAGGCTTTTATCTAACTAATATTAAAATGAGAAAATATTGAATTTGATCAAAATAAAAGTCCAAGATGGCGGCTGCGAAAATTTTCGAGTTTTTCATCATGGGTGTCGTTTTCATACTTTTTGAGGTTGATTAAGCCGATATTGAGGTCAAAAAAAAGATCCAAAATGGCGACTGCAAAATTTTTCAAATATTTCATCATGGGTGTCGTTTTCATACTTTTCGAGGGTGATAAAGCCGATAGTGAGGTCAAAATAAAAATCCAAAATGGCGGCTGCAAAAATTTTCAAATATTTCATCATGGGTGTCGTTTTCATACATTTCGAGGGTGATAAAGCCGATAGTGAGGTCAAAAAAAATCCAAAATGGCGGCTGCAAAATTTTTCAAATATTTCATCATGGGTATCGTTTTCATACTTTTCGAGGGTGATAAAGCCGGATAGTGAGGTCAAAATAAAAATCCAAAATTGCGGCTGCAAAAAATTTCAAATATTTCATCATGGGTGTCGTTTTCATACTTTTCGAGGGTGATAAAGCCGATAGTGAGGTGAAAATAAAAATATATCAGCCTTGCCTCCGCCATTCCCTTCTGGAATCGTAGGCAAAAATGGCGACCTGCGTGCGGCATGTCTGCGTCTCCGCATATTCTTTGATCGTCGTTTTAGTGCAGCGCGCCACCGCGCGCGTTTTACGTATTCGGGGGTAGAGCGTTTAGCTCCGCCCACATGCACAAGGTCAGCGAGCCCTATATACACCTTAACCAAGCCTCGGGGCGCGACGGGAACTAGGATTCGGAGCACAAAGGATGTGGAGGACTGTGCCCTGATTTAGCACATCAACCCGTACATTTCTGTGTGTGTATATGGTTATATTGTAATAAGCATAAATTAAAAATGGTGCGGACTGCGGACATTAAAATAAAACTACAAGAGGAAGTTGGTCCGTACAAGAAAAAGCCATTGAAGCTGGTTTACGCAAAACAGTAACATTCAGAAAGGCAGCGCAACAATATAAAGGCGGAAACTGACTTACATACAACGTTTGTTTGTGATGTATAATGTTTGCCTCGAATGCGAGGCAAGCTTGGTTACAAAAGTTACAAAGTTTCCATAATGGGTTTTTAAATTTATAGTAAACTTAAAATTTACATTTTTAAGTTTACCAAAAATTGTAGCAACTTGTAGATTAATAAATAATAAAAGTGTCATGGTTAAAAATCCCACCAGAGGCAGAGGGAAGAGCGCGCGAGGGAGAGGCAATCGCTGCACCCTCGCGCTCCCAGCCGCCGCAGGAGACGCCCTGGACGGGAGTCAACAGCCGACTCCCGGCTACCGTAGGCGCGGGCTTGCGGGCGGCGAGCTATGGGCAGCTCGCCGCCCGGTAAGGACCAGGCCCGGGTCGACGGCGCGTTGTGTTCCACGCGCGCCTCAAAGAGCTGTCAGCACGAACTGACGGGGTCCGCTAGGGCCGATGCCGCCGGGGCTGCGGGTTGTTCGAAAGAGATACCGTGGCCCCTGGCACAGGCAACTGAAGGAACACGGGTGGGTTTTAGTCAGTAAAAGTCTGACACTCCCTTCTGCTCCGCCCAGAGCGGGAGGAGTCATTTGATGATTTCCCACCCAGAGAAAAAAAAAAAAGAAAAAAAAAGGCAGAGGGAAGAATCATAATGATGTGCGAAGTTATGATAACTATGTTATGATTTATAAGTAATAGCTAATACGGGCAGGTGTCCACTACTCCAAGTTAATGCGCGTATTTTGCGTACGGAAGATTTGTTTAGATTATCTCAGGCAACGGAAACTATTCTTTAAGTTCGACTTATATCTACATAATGTAAAAGGTATCCATATAACGAAAAAAAAAATTTTTGACAGGTAACATTCGAATGCCTCTGGTCCCGCAACACGCATCCTCGTGAGTTTCCACCAGAGAGCGCGCACGCACACTTCGGTGACGTCATTGGCGCGTCGCACACAGCTCAGTTCCGAGTGTGGCAGGAGGGGCGGGTGGCTAGCCCAGGAGTCAGGAGACTGGCTGATGACGGCACCACCGTGGCACTGGAGAAGGAACTTAAGGCTGAGGTAAGTAAGTATAACGTATGGTCTTGGCCTGTTCTAAAAGTAAGTATCAGATGAAAATGTAAACAAATGGACCAGCTGGGTAATGGTGTAACACCACAGAATAACTAATAGTACTAACGTAACACACTATAAGTAGCAATGGCTTTCATTTTGACAGTTCAACAACATTCATTGCGGTATTAACGTTCTTGAGCAGACAAATTTTTTGAACATTATGAAGCAATGGATTAGCAATATTCTTCAAAATGATTCAGATTATGATTGAAAGTGTCTTACGCAATTTGGGTGCAGAAAACGGTGGATGCCAATTTGTATTGCCACTTACAAATTGGTTTGATCATTTAGATACTGAAACCCGAAATTCTATTTTAAAATCACCTTAGAGATGTTTTTAATTTTCGTCGATGATTTTTTAATTAAGTACAAATTATTATTTTACAACAATAATTATCGTTGGACAAAGTGGTGAGACATAAAGTTGAAATCTTCTAAATACAGATGAATGTATTACTTTTGGTGAGTGTTGCATAAGGATTTAACCTGAACAGGGAATGTCTTCACTTTCATCAGATACTTATGGTACAGACAGCAGGGTCCCATTGGGTCCTAAGCACAGGCCGAATGCATCTGGTTTCCTATAGGAATTTATGGATATATTTATGGATTGCCGTCTCTAGTTGGCTTCGAAGGGCGTAGACCGCCCGCAGATCTCATAGGATCTGAATATTTGCTAGTAATTTTATAGCGGAAACGCTCCCGGATCCTGTGCGATAAGGGTGATGTTTAGGAAGCTGGATGATCTGATAAGTGATGAAACTCTTAATTTGGAAGAAAATCGTATACCCGAATCTCTTCCTATTCCACAGAGCGACCACATCCGGACCATAATCAAAGCGCGCGGTATATCCTGGCAGCAAGTAGGTGGGGCCGGGATACCGAACACCTTCGCGGTATTCCGAGTGGACGCGAAGCATCACTTGATATCATTGGCTGCGAAACTAGCGCCCTCTCCTGATTGGATCGTGGGTGTTTCAGCTCTGGAACTGTGCAATGCTAACTGTACTTGGAGTAGATCCGCTACTATACCCTTATATCCGTATGATGCTGGAACTGACAATGGAGTTAGCTATACGGTGAGTTGTGAATCGCTACTAGCCTGAGTGTGATTGTTTTTAGTTGTGTATTTGGTGTTTTTGACATTTTTAGTCTGCCTGCTCCATTGATATTTTGCGGGCATATTGTTGCTCTATAATTAATATTGTGTTATTTTTGGCATTGTGTGGAAAAAAAGAGAAAACTGAAGAAAAAGAAATTTTCCATTAATTTTAGTTTCAAACTTTTAAATTCAATTTTTTTGCGTGTAAATACTTAGTAAAAAAATACCATCATCACATCATCATCATCATCACTGTGTGTGTGTGTGGGGGTGGGGGACCTCTGAAACAATTTAACAAGGATATTTTTGCGCGCGAATGACGTTGACACCCCGGATGTTGGTAAACAGTTTTGAAAAAACAAGATGGCGGCGTTATTTCCAATTTTGGCCACACGCCAAAAGATCCTAGTACAGCTATATCCCCATTGTCAGTCCCACCGCAACCCCACGATGCCGGCGACGCCCGTGCGCGCCCTGCGACCCGACTGGCCGCGCGACGCCCGCTCTCCGTTCTACAGCACTACCGGAGAAATGCGGCCCTTCGCCAGACTGAGGCTAACGAGGCTACGGCTCTACGAGAAGAGCTGTGACGGGACCGGTAATGTGGAATAAGTATTCTTTTTTATTGATAGCAATCTGATTGGTGTTAGGTTGGAACTTGGCGAGAATTAAGGTACTAAACACCTCATTGAAGCACAATCGATCATTCAGCGCGCTGGTCTCAGTCAGTGCCAGATTAAGCCAACTCGGGGCGTGTAGCAAATTCTACTAAGGGCTTACTAGAAGCCCTTAGTAGAATTTGCTACACGCCCGTGGTTTGTTTTTAGGCTCTAAAGTTTAGTATAAACAAAACAGTACCTTTACAAAGCAACTCTTCTCGATAAAATACCAAACTAACCAATGTTTCTAAGAGAAGATGTTCATTTCTGTGTGTTCACAACACTGAAGTTACTTAAACCAAATTATTTACTTCAATTAATAGGTAAAAAACTTGCAAGATTGATTTTTCGCATAGCTTCGTGTCTCGCGTTAATTTCCGAATTCCCACCGCGTTTCTAAATCTGTGTTATTTTTGCCGGTAACACGATATGCCTCTTCACATTGCGGTAAATTGTCTTGTGCGGGGTCAGAAGCAGAGCAAGACCGCGCACCGGAGCAGACGCACGGCACCATGCCGGCCGGCGGGGCTTGTGCCGTGCACGCGTGGGGGCCCTGGGGCCCCTGCAGCGTGTCTTGCGGACCTGGCCGCGCGACCAGGCAGCGACACTACATGTGGCCCACTAGAGCATATGCCGAGGCCTGCCGAGTGGCGCTCACTGATTATCGCCGCTGTCATGGACCGCGGATGCATTGCAGGTTTGTTTTTTTAATAGGTTTTGGCGTCTGCCCGTCGTCTGATGTGTATTACGCGTTTACCAGGCCCGGCGGCCATACAGGCTTATATTTTTCATGCGTATCTATGTATCTCGTCGAAGCATCTTGACGGGTAAATGGATTTTAATACACGAGGTGTCTATTGACTCTTGTAGGTCACGCGATGGTTATAGGATAGGTTTTGTTTGTATAAAATTTAAATGGCGTCATTATGAAGCCTTGAAAAAAAACCGAGATTGACCTAATATTATTAGCATTAGACTGCTTGAAAAGTGTTTTGAACGTATTAGTTGTAGTCTGGTTTTTTGGATTTTTAAACCGTCAAAATCTTTAAATAATTTAGGAAACCCATTGTCACCACTATTCTATTGCAGTCCAATCCTATGTCACTCAGATACATCTCCCAAAAACAAGGTCTTACCGTACTGGGCTACTAACTTTAACTCACAACATAGAACCAGCCATCCTCTACTTCCATCCTCAGATTTGCTCCAGAGCGCCATCAGAGTGAGACTGATGTACTGGGCCAGTAACTTACAACGTAGCATCCCTCATCCTTTACTCACATTTGCCCCCAGAGCGCCGTCAGAGTACGAGCCGGACCCCGCGGAGTCCACGGGCCCGTGCGCCGTGAGCAACTGGTCGGAGTGGTCGCCGTGCGAGGGCTGCGGCGTGCGCGCGCGCGTGCGCCAGTACGTGGCGCCGCGCGCCTACAAGCGCTGCCACATCGGGTACCGCGCGCGCACCGTCATGAGCCAGGCCATGCCGTGCGCGATGGGGCCCTGCACGAAGTAAGAGCGATGTTCTACCATAGAGATATACGTTTTGGAATGGGCAACTAGCCTCAACTTTTTGATTAATTGAATCACACCATTTACGAATTGCCAAGGAGTCTGTCCTTAGCAATTCGTAAATGGTGTGATTGAAATTGATACATACGTTGACAAAGCGAGCGAAAAGAGTGAAGATAGCGTTTTATACGACAAGACTCTTTGTTAATGCTAATAATGTCCATATTCGTTTACCACGCTAACTTAGCTGAGAAATGCGGTCTATAAATCTCACCCTAATATACTCTTTATCATAGCTAATGTTAGAAGTATATAGTTGGATCTGTTGAGCCCCTTATACATTATATAAGTAGTAAGTATTACATATTGATAAAGTAAATGCTCTCGTTTGAGAGCTCACCTCTAAAGAATGCTTAGATGTTTCTTTATATTTGTTTCAGACCTCCTCCAAAATCAAACATAAGCGCATTTGACTGGTTCTTTGTGGTACGTCACTTTTACAACCATTATTGTATACACATTATTATTATTTAAATGTTTCTGACATATTTCGGGCCCCTGGGGTCCCGCACCTTTGGAAGGTGTGGCAGGGCCCGAAGCTACCTCGCAGAGGCCCCTTAGACAATTTTACGATTATCCCTGTATGCACTATGCAAGTGCACCCAAGGACAACCCCGGTTGGTGCAGGACTATTGCAGAACGTATTATTATGTGGAATGTTTTTACTAGAGAAAAGGTATCGAGTTATGAGTGAACGAAACAGGAGTTTTTTAAAACTATATTTTTTTGGCTTCTACATTGATTGATTTTATGGTTTCACGGATTAGTTTAACTTGAAGCTTCGGGGTGGAGAAAAGATTTATGATTGAATTATTTTCTCAATTTAATATGCATGAGACAGTTACAGGCTATGACTAGGCTAAAACTTAAGACCTACATGATCTGTTAGGACGTAGCAAGTATCATACATTTAACTTTTGGCTAGGTAATACGTTAACATATATATTGCATACATGCATCTATAGATATAAATAAAATTGAAGTGTCTGTTTGTAATGTCAAAATAACTAAATGCATATGAAAGCATATACGGTACTTATAACAAAAAACAACTTTTAATTGTTTTCTGTGTCTGTTTGTTCTTCGAAACGGCTGGACCGATTTTGACGGGACTTAGACTGGCAGATAGCAAATTTAGACTGAAAGATTTGAATAGTCTTTATTACATACAGGACATACCGCGCGGCGACTGCCACGTGACGTCATGGGGCAGCTGGTCGCCGTGCTCCGCCAAGTGCGGGCGCGGCCGGCGCCTGCGCACGCGCCTGTACGTCACGCACAACTCCACCGTGCAGCAGGCCATGACGCGCCGCCTGTTTGACATGTGGAGCAAGCGGTTCATGGAGCTACAGACGCTGGTAAGTGCTAGCAGATACGTACACTCTAGTCTTTTACATCTTTTTTAGTTCTCAAATTCTTTTGAAGCTATGGCACTGAGCAGACTATTTGCATAGAAAACTATATTTAACCATTTAACCTATGATGCAATGGATTAAGATTTTCTTTAAAATCTCGGATTGTAATTGAAAGTGTGTTACGCAATTAGAGTGCCGGTTATTCATGTCGTACGCTTCCAGTCTTCACCAAAAAATATACATAAACTTCCCAAGCAAAGTATATGCGCTTTCAGAATCATCGTCTATCTTCGGAAATGATCGCGCCATGATGAGATCTAATATAGAGCGGTTACAACCCTGAAAGTACTTGCCTATTTTGTATTATCATGATTACAAAATTATAATTAACAACTCTATGCAGTTCTATAAATGTTTTCAAAACTTTTGATCACGCCATGATGAGATCTAATATCGAGCTGTTCCAACCCTGAAAGTACTTTCCTCTGGGTTACCCTTCGACGCGCCGTTCCTACTAATTCGGAAACACGAACATTACCGAAGTGCAAATCTTTTCTTGTTTATCTGTACTTTTCGCACTTACTAGTGTTGTATCAACAAGTATTCCACGACCAGCGCCATGAGCGACATTTACCTAATTAAGCGTCTTTTATAGCCGTATCATCAAGATAACACGACGGACGAGGACCCAGCAGTAGAGAGTCAGGTTCAAGAGTACATCGACCGCTGCCAGTTCACTCTCACGCAGCAAGAGGCTCTATGTGACGGAGATGATATCAGCTGCCTCAATAATACTACTCCGCTTGGTAAGCTTTGATTTTTTATTTTATTTAAAAGACTATGGGTTTTAGTGATAAGACCGCCCATTGTGTCACCATATGTAAAATTTATATGTACATGTTAAAGAGGTTCTAATCCAATGACCAAAAGTGAGATAAATGTCCAATATTAACGAGAATAGAATAGTCTATTAAATCATTTTATTTCGGACACCATTTTGACCAAGCCCCATACATTGTCGCCCAATGTCCTTTAAACCCAAAGTATTCATAATTTACTTTGTACGAAGTAGGTCGGATTGAACGGATTGTAGGTACTTATGGGGTTTCTTTTACTTTCTATTAACCTGTATTGTCCCACTGCTGGGCAAAGGTCGTCCCATAGCTATCCACTCTTCCCCGCACGTTGCCTAAGCCTGAATACGTTAGTAAAAATAATTTGTTAGAGTAATTTAAGAGTCTGTTGGAAAGTAAAATATTCCCCGTCAAGAGGTCTAGATCAGTATCATGTACAGTCACGAGCACCAATATGTCAACCCTTGGCAACATTCAATTGATTTTTTCGTGAAATAACGAATGCAACGTTGTAATACGACACTTTACATAAACCTATGGGTTCGAAAATGCTATGTTCGTAACAACATAAATTTTCATTAAAAAATAAAGGAGTAAATCGATTTTCAATAAAGCCGAGTGTATACACACTTTGGCTCGTGACTGTACAGCGAGCAACCAAAACTCGGTTAATATTTTAGTTTTATAACGAAGAGCAGATTTAACATTAACATAAAACGAACTATTAACTTTAAAAAGAGATGCTGCAGTGTAATGAATAACTTTGTGACATTTTGCGTGGTGTGTAAAAACAGGAGTCCTAACTTGCTTGCTCACCGTAGAGTGTAACAAGGATCGTTTGGCTCCTAAATGACATTGACAGGAGGGCGTTGTTGGAAAACATTTGTCAAATTGTCACAGTCATTGTGTATTGGCAAAACAAGATGGCGGGGTTATATCCGATTTTGGCCACGCGCAAAAATAACCCTGTGGCATTGTACCAATGAGGTGTAACTCTATGCTAACAGAAGTATGCAAGCAGCCGATGTCAGTGGGCCACTGCCGTGGCTACGAGGAGCGTTGGTTCTACGAGTGGGCCAAGAGCACGTGCGAACCCTTCGGCTTCAGCGGCTGCGGCGGCAACGGGAATAACTTCCGCACCCGCGACCACTGTCTGCGAGCCTGCGTGACCAGGGTTAATACTACTGAGGAAAATGGTACGTTATCGCTTTATTTGGCTGCTTTGCTAGGTCTACTACGGAATTCTAGAGAAGACAGCAGGACTTCTCATATAATGTTACCCACCACGAGGGTGTTGTTGGAAACAACTTTCTTGTCTCCAGAAGGATAATTTCAGTAATTAAAAACGTTCAAAATCAAGTCACATCTAATATCATCGAAAATTGATGTCATAAACTTGTCAAAAATTTAGGTAAATTATAGGTATTTTTGAGAGACTGAGATTAGAATGCAAACGTTCTTTAAAGTACGGGAAGTGCCCCTCTTATTGTCACGCACTGCGAGGCTGTTGTTGGAAACAACTTTTGTTTCTCATCATCATGATCATGCGCGAGAAGTGTAGCAAAGTAGAGATCCGGATCATTCCACTACAGATCCTTGATCCTGTTTAAAAGCTGAAGATGGACACTGGGGGCGCTTTCGTTAAATTATTATCATGGCATCATATTCCGCTTAGCTATTGCTACTCATAGGGTCGTTAATTGCACAGCCACTTTGCGGAGATCGTACTTTTGTTTTTTTCTGACTATTGAAAGGCTTTTATTCATTTGTTTATTTTGTTCGCAGTCACCACTGTTGCTAACGAGGCAACGGCCGCCGCTATGAAAAAGTTGAAGCCAACACCGCCCCATGAAGATAATGAAGTGATTCAAAACGATGGCCCACCGCTATATGGCAAGTAATTGTTAATTTTATACCTTTGATGTATTACTGTCGTCAGTCTGCATTGCGTAGGTAGAAAATCTCCTTTTTGCATAACTTATAGTTGTAAATGTGCTTTGCGCTGACAGAACGTAACTATAACAATTTAAGGGGATAAGGGGAATAAGTGAAAATATTTTTTTTAGTATGTGAACATGAAGATTTTATAAATGTTGCTTATTTTTAATTTTAACCCAGTTAGAGAAATTTTACCACCAGAAAGTCCTGAGTGTTACTATGGAACCTTCTTTTCACATAAATACTTATCTACAACGCTACAAGGTGGCTATTTTACCGCGTGGCCAAAATCGGAACTAACGTCGCCATCTTATTTTGTCAATACGATTCCCGTGATAAAGCGCCCCCTGTCAATGTCATTCAGGCGCCAAAATATCCCTGTAGCACTTATTGTATCTATGTGAAAAGAAGGTGAACTAATCTTCATCTAAAACGTAAATCGTCGCAATATTTTCAAGAACCAATCATCGCGTGCTTTCTAATAAAAAATCCGATTTGCAATAAACCATTTCAGTTTATGTCATTAATATGTAATCCGTTAAGGTGACTATACAATAGAGCATTTTATAGAACATTATCATGTAATGTAACGTTTTTACGAATGGCACAATACTAACGTTATTGTAACGCTTCTGCGAATGCTCGACAGCATTTTTCGAAGTAATGCTCACGGCGCGCGAGGCGAGTGAGCATTTACCTGTAACATTGGTTTCTATTCTCTATAATATAGAGATATTATCTCCGCGCAATTCACTACTCGTCGCATATTTTGCGCTCGTATCCTTTGCTCCATGAAATGTTACACAAATTCTGTCGTTTGTTTGCAAAATCAAGATGTAAGAAAGCTTCGAGAGTCGTGCTCCTTTTTCGGTTCGTGATACGGGACACATTAGAACAGCTCGATGCTTTGTTACAAGTAAATGCTCTAGTCTATAGTCGCCTTTACACTGCACGTTGCTGTGAATGTACGAAAATATATGTTTTATGTACGGATGACAATAGAGTTTGATGTGCAGTCAAGAAATTACAGTACCCGGATGTTAATATGGGACATCGAGATTTTGAAAAAGCCTGTCGCAAACCGATGACAGTGACGCTCTTTCTTTTGTGTCAAATAAAATTTTCTTTTTTTACAAAGCCAGTACAAAACATCCATTTTCCATATTTACGGCCGAACTGACAGTTATACTTCGACTTTTAATTGTATTCAGTAACTTGACAGTTGAAGGATTACCAGATTTTGACAAAAAAAAAGATAGTGAGGTGGTTCAAGAATGAACGAAATTTAATGAACTTAAATCATGTACTTAAATGCAAACTTTTAATTCTTTTAATAACTTGTCTTAAAAACACGATATACACACTATTAAAAATTGTAGAATTTGTTAATATTTTGTTTCTCAGTAGTACAACTTAGTTAGAATGTATTGATTATTATTATTATTCAGCCACTTTTGAATGTCTTTTTTCTTCCAGGACATCTTGGGAATTGTTTCAATTTTTCGAATATTCGACGAACTATGAAAATATTACGAACATTTAAAGTTTTATTTAAATGAAACTATTTTTATCATTCGTTCTTTACGCAAAATCGCTCACTACCCCAACACTATTAGTTTTAGTATGGTAACATTATTTTTCTTTGAACTGTCAAGTTACTGAATACAATTAAAAGTCAAAGTATAAGTGTAAGATTTGATCACTTCACAAGCATTTTTCTTCCATGTAGTTTTATGTCACTTGTAACAGTTTCGTCCTACGTACGTTTGCGCCTTCTGGTTTGTTCTACATTCTGAGCTTCCTGCATACTTAACTCTTTTGTTGTCTGTACCGACTCTACCTACTTGATGTTCGTAGTTGTTTAGCAAATATATGTTATTGATAAGCAGTAGAGGCGGTAAGCTGCGAGACGGGGCCGTGGTTGGGATGGAGCGAATGCATCGGGGATTGCGACTTCGCTATCAAACTTAATTATAGACTGGTTGTGGTAAGTGTGGCCTTTTTCTATTGATGTTCATCTGTTTCATTCTTAGAAGCCGGAGACATGACTGGCGCGGTCGCGGTCGATGTTCTTTTGTTTTCGAACTTTATTTTCTCGTTGTCCGTTTATGTAAAACGCACCACGATATCTAAAACAAATGCATAAAGACCGCGCTGCGACGCACCGCTTTGGATTGTCGAAGATATTATCGTTGGTGACAAGTTAACATGGTGGCTTGCTGCAGTGCCAATTTGACTCGACCAAACCAAGCGGGTCAGTATCTGCGCTGAGCTACCCTAACCCCGCATCCTCACCAAAATGATCGTTTGCGCGATTTTTGCTGTATATCACTTTTTGTTCGGAAAACCATAAGGTGTCTTCAGTGCGACCACGCGCTAAGATTCGCGTTTCACCACAATCGCTTTGTTTAAGACGCGGTCTTAGGCAGAAAATAGTTACCTACTTACTTAACTCAGCCTAACTACTTTCAGCCAGTCATTTATTTGTAGATCCAGGGTAGGTAGAAGTGGCAGTTTGACATACCTAATCTATCCATGTCGTTAGCCCAGGTTCGCACAGCAATTTTTCCGCGGAGATCTTCTTTCGTGCACTGGATTTTCAACGTACTGCATAGCGCCGAGAGTTGAAAATCCAACAGTGTGTTTTTTGACGCGCTGGGATGCGCTCTGTTGAATTCTCAATGCTCGGCTGAACACCGAGAGTTGAAAATCCAGTACGCGATGAAATCCTGCCGCGATATTTTTACATCCATGCGAACGAGGGCTTAATGGATTGCTAGATTATTTTTTTCAAGTTTATCGCTATTTAAGAATTGCGATAAGCATGTAATGTTTCGTTTTGATTACACCTCTCATTTGGCTCGCCGTATTAGCATATAATAATATCCATTTAAGTGACGAGGTATGTAATTGCAATCAGCTGATCGATTACGTTTTCTCATTACAAAACCGTTGTAGGATAACGTTTTCTAGATCTTTAGTAAAGAAAGAGCAGCGAAAAGAGCATTCTTAATTTTTGGTTCGGGTTCGGTAATTTTTCGAGAGTTTTCCTCAGCAAGATGTCTGCACTCAGCACATCTATTTATTTTGCTTACCGTACTTTTAACTGAGAATCCGAAGTTAGGAAGCAAACTTTCGCAGTTCCAATTTCCAATGACGCAAGTTTCCTTCCGTATCGACTTGCACTATGAAGTACTTGCAGCCAGTCGCAGCACGGGAGACAGTAATGACAGCCGCACATCTACCTAATCTAGTATCAAATCAATTTAACAGCAAGGGTCGCTTGCACCACAAGTCACTATAAAATGCGTCTACTGTTAAACGTATTTGAAACGTCGTCCTGTCTCCGTCTTCTTCAAACGATTGACAGAAATAGAACGATGCTTTTTAAATACGTTAAGCGCTAAACGTAGGTTAGTGATTTGTGGTTCAAGCGGGCTAAGTAAAGCATTGAAATGTGAGCTTTTACATTGTGTTACATACAGTGGCTTTTCCAAGATTAATTGATTATCAGTTGACGAGTCGATGCTTGGGCCATGTATTGCCGAAGTATCATCTTATATAAGTAAGTATCATCACTAGAAATGCTACCGTAGGCCCTACGACATAAAGCTCACATTTCAATGCTTTACTTTGGAGTTATTATTCTGTGACATTGTGCTTAAGAATGGGCTTCGCTAATAACATTTATCTGTTCCACAGCGTCCTGGAAGAGGATGTCGCCGGCTCATGAAAAGTCGAGCGTGTCGGCCGGCCCATTGCCGAAAACTGCTGGAAAACAATTCGGCTGAAAATACCGAGTTAAATTACGACGACGACTAAATATACTTAAGCCGTTCATCAGTAGAAAATAATTCAATTGTCATGTTTAATGTCTAACTTAATACTTAGGTACCCCATGTTTAATGTCCTCTAAAACAGAAACAATGTTATAATATTAGTCAGTTCAATGTCAGTGTCAGAACAATAATAATGTATATCTACTCACTATAATAAAGGTCTTGCTGTTGGAAAACGTTGTTTTATTTCATATGGCTTATTATTACAGGTTTTAGCGACAAGTAATAACAACCGCACGGGTCGATCGATCAGGTTAAGCTACGCTTGCCGCGGTTGGTCCGTGGATAAGTGACCATCTTCACATACCAAGACCCCTCCGTGCCTCGGACGTTAAGCCGTTGGTCCCGGCTGTCGTTCGTAGATCTTCGACAGTCGTTACGAGTCGTCAGTAGCCCGAAAGTCTGACATCCAGTCTTACTAAGGGGTATCGTATTACCCAGTAATTGGGTTATGGAGGTTAGATAGGCAGTCGCTCCATGTAAAATACTGGTATTCAGCCGTTTCCGGTTAGACTGGAAGCCGACCCCAATATAGTTGGGAAAAGGCTAGGCAGATGATGGCAAGTCTTCATTTCTCGGAAATACGGAATGTCTCGAAAGACTATTTATCTCGATGATGTGATAGCTGTTAGTGCTCGAACACACGAGCGGCCCGCGTCAACGGCGACAACGTGCCGCTTGCGAATTTGAGTACGGTGCTCAAATACACGAGCGACACGTCGGCAGCTGCCGTCGACGTGTCGGCGGCTGCAGTTGGCCCTGCTGTTGACGCGTGCCGCTTGTGTGTATAAGCACTTTAGTAGTTATACCCAAGATTCTTTTTTATTTGGAACAGTTAACAATACTGCTTGACAATGCCAAAACCAAAACTAAATTAGGTAATAAATGCAATTGTATACCATGTGCCCTAATTCGATTCATTCTGTGAAAGTAAGTAATACAGGATGATTAATTAATATAGAAAAAGCTTAGATGAGTAAAAGGAAATAACAACGAAAGTTATTTAATCTTTATTTGTCTTCAAATCAATAATCAACAAAACTTTGTACACAAAACACTTACAAACTAGAATTATTAATTTGTTAACATCATTACTGTACAATAACAATGTAATTAACTAAATTTTATTATTATATTAATTCACTTAATTAGCTTTCCTTATTATATCTAATACTGTAAAGGAACATCACAGTCGCTTTGTACGCCACCTGTCAACTTTACGATTAAAAATCTAAAAATCTGTTGCCAATTTATAAAATCAAAATATTTTATTTCACATAAACCTACATGGGCACTTATGAAACGTCAGAAGCTTGGAGCACGGTCAAGTTGGAACCGAACGACCTGTTGGAACTTCCAAATGGTCGTTTCTAAGGGCTCCCACACATATAAACACGATACGACGTCGCGTCGTACAATACCAATGTCAGACAATGCCATTACGTTGTGATCTCGCATTCAAGCATATACAAGACAGCATGGTACATGCCAAGTCTGTCACTAGCAGCCGTCCGGACAATCGTTGACGGTCACCATCTGACCGTCAACGATTATGTAAATCGAAGGATTTTACGACGCGACGTCGTATCGTGTTTATGTGTGGGAGCCCTTATTGAGTAGTCGGTAAAAAATTACACGGTTACTCTTTTACCTAAAATTATAATTGGCTTTATAAAATGTTACATCTGTTGTTGTAATCGTTTTGTTTTTACTTCCATTGCCCATGATTACCTAATAATTCCTTACTCATTGTTCAAAGACACTACAAGACAGTTTTCGAATCTTTCCAAAAACATTCTCACAAAAAAAAAAACGAGAAGTACCTATGCATATAATAATTATTAAATTTTAGTCACATCTGTCGACTGGTTGCTGTCTGAAAATAGTTTTTTCGCTATTATAAGAATCGGTTGCATGTACTAATTTCACCGCGAACAAAAAGGTTTCTTTTGTCACCGTAATAGCTCCATAACAATACCTTTTTTACGCTTCGACAATAACCTCTCGTCATTAGAGTGTATTATGACGACGTCGGTGTCAGTGGCGGGCGCCGGCGGCGCGAGCGCAGCCGACTGACAATGTGGCTCGCGAACCAAGTTTTTATTCATTACACTTTCACTGTTGTAGGCTGACTCTGTTATTTACCACGATTAGAAATTTCGCCGCTTACCGCGACACACGAACAAGCTTCTTTGGTTGCATTCTTAAAATATTATTATACTTTTAGGTATTATAGCTTGTTTCACCACCAGTTTTAAAAAATGTTTTCTCATAACTAAAGTTGAGGAAACAGGACCATTACCATATTTACTGTTGATAGTATAACTGAAGGCCGAATAAAATTCTTTCATAATACTATATTTTCGACAAATATGTACACCTTGTAGATGTAGGTATGTATACGATACAAAAGAGAATTCATTACGGCCACGCGCCCGGTTATGTGCCAAACCAATCCCTAAATTAGTTTCACCCGACTTGACTGAATGAATATACCTATATTTATTCAAATTGAAACTTATTTTCATACATATTTACAAGGAAGTTTCATTAAAATACGGCAAGATTAATTAATTATACGTAGGTAGGTAATAACATTTCTTGTAGAACCATTAAAACATCATGTGCAGCCATAATATCCGATAGGTTAGATGTCTCGTCAAAATTGTCTCGGTAAGAGGGGCATCTTCACTTTGGCTTATGATCTAACTGGAGGGCGAAGTTCTATCAGTTATTATTCCTTTAAAATCACAGTGTGTGACTACAGTATTTTGTACAAGAACACATGATACACTTTATTGTATGTAACTTATCTAAATGCGAGTGACCGTGGGAAGGCGAGGAGGTTCGCAACATCGCGGAGCGGTGCACTCCTTGGCACATGGACAGGAACAGCCCTGGTTTGCAAAGTCTATTAACGCCTTTTTTTCTTCATCTGTACCTGCGTATAAGCAAAAAGTTTATAATCATCTCTAGTTTAAGAATATGTAAAAACAATTAGGTACTTAAAGTTCCTAATCCTTTACAAATACATTCAAAAAGCCCTTGACATCATTAATAATAAAAAGTACGCGGTAGGACTTCTGCTGGATATGACTAAAGCATATGATAAAGTACAATTTGACATTTTATTAAATAAACTTTATAGTATAGGACTCCGCGGCAAATGTTATGACTGGTTCGTATCTTATTTGAAACATAGGGAACAAATAGTTGAAATTGAGCATTACAACATCAACAAAAATGAAATAGAATTAATCAGATCCGACAACAAGCAAATCACCGCCTCAATCCCGCAAGGAAGCGTAATAGGGTGTTTCTTATTTCTTGTTTACATAAACGACCTTCCTAAAAATATAAATGAACCATGTGTCCTGTTTGCGGATGATATATCTATACTTACGTCATGCGAAAATAGCACCAATTTAAATGATAAATTAAACTCCGTACTAGGTTCTACAATAAATTGGATGACTGAACACAACCTAGAAATTAACTTCAGTAAAACTAAAATAATTACATTCCACCCTCGCCAAAAAATACCAATAAATATAAACTTTAGCTTCAAAAATAATAAATTAGAATTAGTTGACAAATTCACCCTACTAGGCCTAAATATTGATACACACATTGATTGGAAGTCACACATTCAGAAAATAAGAGCAAAAATATCGAAATTTTCATACGCCCTCCGCGAGATTAAAAAAACTACAGACCTTAAAACAGCTCTAGTAACGTACTACGCATACGCCTACGCTTGGCTCAAATACGGTGTCATCTTATGGGGCAACAGCACCGACGCGCCCACGCTATTTACCCTACAAAAAAAGCTAATCAGACTCCTAGTAAATATTGAAGCCACCGATAATAGCTGTAAACCACACTTTCAGGAACTAAAGATTTTATCCCTACCCTGTCTCTATATATTTGAAGTTTGCAAGTTCGTACGCAAGTATCCAGAGTTCTTTACAAAAAGAGAGGACATACAAACGAACATTATTTTAAGACATAAAAATAGACTAAACTTACCTAAATCGCGACTAAAAATGCACTCCAATAGTACCTTCGTCATGTCCATAAATATCTATAATAAGTTACCCGAAATAATAAAAAATTCAAATAAATATAACATCTTCATCAATAAATTGAAGCTTTTCCTTGTAAGCAAATGCTACTACAGTATAAGCGAATTCTTAAATGAAAATTATAAGTATAAGGATGTAATTTAACTAATTTTGACATTTTTTGTAATTCAATCAACTTCGTCATTTCTGTAATTTAATCAATTTTGACATTCCTGTAATTTTATTAATTTTGACTTGCCTGTATTCTTATTTTGACATTTGTAATTTCTTTTTTTATTGACATTTTCTAACAAATTTTAATGAACTTAACATTTATTATTAACATTCAATAACTATGAATCAAAGCACATCCAAAATTTTGCATGCTGTTGTATAGATACATTCATACATACATAGATAAATATTTTAATATGATAGATATATGTTTAATTGACCTTACCTAATAATTATTATGTACAACTATAACAGATTGATCTCAATGAAATAAAATGTTATATTTACCTATAAAAATTTAATGTTAATGACATATTTTAAAGATTGCTTATTGTTAATTTGTTTTCTAAATTTATTTTATTTTAATCATTAATTTTATACCTTTTGCTGTGCCCTACAGGGTCCATAATTGTACCATAGCTGTAAGCCATTGTAACACCTCTACAACATTATGGAATGCAAATAAATATATGAATATGAATATGAATATGAATCTACGAAAACTCCTTTGGAGCAGTTATCTTGTACTGAAGGACCAGTTTGTACCTTCAGCAGACTTACCCAACATAGAGCTGAGTGTAAATTCCGGCTGCAAGGTGACTAGACCGATGCCGTGACGTTTGAATATATCACATACTAGCGCGGAACTCTTCAAATAATCCTGAAATACGACATAAGAATTTAATAAATGTACCTATCGGTTTAAATACTAAAGCCATGCTTGTTCCGCTTGATTATGCAGTTTAGAACCAGGAGAAACTTGTCTAAGGTGTAGGATTACACAGTGACCGCGTGCATATCTAATATTTCTCTGCTTGGAACTTGTAACTTCACAAGTCAAATTCCCGCAATTAAAAACGTTCAAAATGTAGTCGCAATCTCATCTCGGCTACAATCATTGTCAAAAATGTAGGGAGTTACAGGTCAGATAGAGACTGAGATCAGACTGTGACCGTTCTCAAAATTACGAGAATTGCCCCTCAGATCAACAATACAATTTTAGTATCAAAAGGGAACACGTTACAGTTGATAGTAGAGAGAACGAACGTTTCTACACTCTAATGATGTCAGGGCAAAAACAAAGATCCTTAGACAATATTTACACAATAATTAACTGCCTTTAAATATGATTATGATAACTGTATTGCGTTTAAAATACCAATTGATATTCACCTCATGAGATCCGTACGCAATGTGGGCGGTGGCGACGACGTTGTCGCGGTGCATCTGCCACACGTGCAGCTCATGTATGGCCAGCACCCCGGGCACCTTGAGCGCGGCGGCTCGCAGCGCGCATGTGCCCAGACCCTCGGGCACGGTCTGCAGCAGCACCAGTCCAGCTGACCGCACTTTAGAGAAAGAGAGAGAGGGAGAGATAATTATTAAACTATACAGGCTGATTTTTTAAAGACCAGCCAAATTTAAGGATGTGGTACAGACCATCAAACTGAACAACTTTCTCCATGGGACAAATTTCGTAATCGCGAAAATTTTATCAACTGTCCCATAGAAAACTTCAATACCTATTCGACCTAAATGTATGGGACGGCTGAATTTTTATTCGCGATTACGATGTTGGTCCCATGGAGAAAGTTGTTGAGTTTGATGGTCTGTACCACATCCTTAAATTTGGCTGGTCTTTAAAAAATCAGCCTGTATAATGCCAAATAATATAGGGATCCAAGGACCATGCCTTCATCATCATTTCAGCCAAAAGACGTTCCCTGCTGGGCTTTAGAAAGGCCCATTAAAAAAAAAAAAAATCCGACCCACAAGATCCATAGTTTTGTTAGTATTACACACGACTTAAGAAACTACTATGTTAGTAAAAAAACGCAAAAAATTAATTTAACTGATATTGTTAGTGCATTACAGGTACTTACATACTATGTTAGTAACAATAATGCACACACAATAAGTTCATGTACCGTCCGCACTCACCTGATACTCCGGGCACATACACATGAACATGTACCCAGTGACCCATGATGTCGCAAAACGGCTTATCACTGATGACCTTCAGAATGCTGTTGGCGCTCCTACGCACTCTGCGCATCATGGACGCCATCCGTTTTCGTAGGATGGTGTTGAAACCATCCACACGTGTTTCAGCAAACATCCCGGAGGCGCTGCAGTAACGTGGAAGCCCCAACAACATCCTGAAGGTGTTATTGTACTGAACTCTGAGGGCGTTGTATGCCCTTTGCGTATACCGAACCCAAAGAGTGCACGTGTACACCGATTGGCAAAAAGCCTTAAAAAGAGTTGATTTCACCTCTGGAGTACAACGCGCAAACCTGCGAGCTAGCATATTGCATCGGACAGCCAACACCCTCCGTTTTCTTTCCATATCGGCATCGTCCTTTAACTCCTCCGTTACTTGAACTCTGTTACACGTTCAAGAACCACACCACTTAATATAACAGCGGGTACATGTGCTGTTTTTTTTGGTTTACCCTAAAAACAAGTAGTTTGCTTTTTAGAACGTTATACCTAAGACCATGCGCCTCAGCATACGCCTCGCAGACGGCCAACAACTTCCTGAGTGCACTAACTGACGGATCCAGCAGCATCATGTCGTCCGCATAACTGCTGACACAGAGACCGTCAATAGAACAGCCAACCATGCTACTAAGCCCGACAGTCAGCTGGTTTACGTACAGGTTGAAAAGCGCTGGCGAGGTCAATCCACCCTGTCTCACACCGCATTCCAACCTGTACTCGACCTGTTTAGTTGAACCTAATTAAATTGTGATAGTTTCTTCAGTCTGGCCTATCTTCTGAACGGTATATTGCTGATCAGTATGTTTGTTGACCCAGTGGATGGGAAATGTAGTAACAGAAAGTCGTCAAAACGAGCGTTAAGGTAATAGAAGAGGCTTAACTGTAGGTAGATTATATTCATATCTTTATTTGCATACCTAATGTTTAAAGATTTTACAATGGCTTAAAGCTAAGGTACATTACGGACCCTGTAGGGGTATATTCCGCTGATCAATGGTCTGTCCAAGTGTGTTTTAGGATTCTGCCCAAGGTTTATCTGGGCCCGAAGTCGCTTACCAACACATGAAGTACATAATATATAGGATTTTTTTTTTTTTTTTTTTTCAGGATGGGAAATCATCAAATGACCCCTCCCGCTCTGGGTGGAGCAGAAGGGAGTGTCAGACTCTTACTGACTAAAACCCACCCGTGTTCCTTCCTTAGCCCTTTATGTTCCAGGGCAGCGATAACCCTTTCGGACGATCCCGCTACCCCGGCAGGCTTCGGCCCTCTCGGGCCCCGTCATCTACGCTGACATCTCTTTGAGGCGCACGTGGAACACATACGCGCCGTCCGGCACGGGCCTGGTCCTGATCGGACGGAGAGCTACCCATTGCTCTCCGCCCGCAGGCCCGCGCCTACGGTGGCCGGGAGTCGTCACGTGGCTCCCGACGCCCGGAGCGTCTCCCTCGGCGGCTGAGGCGTGGGGATCTCTCCCTTGCCCATCCCGCCACCTCCTTCGCTAGCATGACATATTTGTTTAATTTATCGTACCGTTTTCCATGCAAATAGCTCATTTATCTGTAGACAGATATCTGACAGTATATTTGTAGTAAGCGGTTGTAAAGTCCATATCTGATACTGTATCAGCAGCTACTAGCAGCAATATTTATCACGATATGATAAATATCATGTTGTTAGGCGACAGCCGAAAGTATAGGTAATCTACATACCTAGTTATAAGTAGTTGAATCCTGCTCTGAACGATATTTTTATAACTGAGCACTATGGCACCAGGCTTCATGGTTAAATTGATCTGTGAAATTGGCTACTACTGCATTAAGTTTTGCCAAATGAAGTTGGCGGTCTATTAAATAAGTTAATTTTCGGTACGAATTGATTTAAGGTGTTGAAAAGTCTGGGGAAACCTTCTGATCGTAACTCTTGCTGGAGAACGGTGCTTACTCTTTTGAAATAACGAGTGAAATAATGGAATCATCGGTCGTTGGTCCCAGTGTCCCCACAGTTACGGAACTTTTGCGTAACTCGCGTTGCGTCGCATTCGTAACGCGATTGTTTCCACTTCAGTTACTGTTAATTGAAGATCTTGGATTATGGGCAGTTATTCGAAAATTCGAACAGTTGCACTTACTCCCTATAATTATTAGTACATTACGATACGTGTGACTTAAGCAGTAGTCCATTGCTAAGCATAATCAGCCTATAATGTTCCCACTGCTGGGACACAGGCCTCCTCTCTGTGGGAGGGAGTGGGCCTTAATCCACCACGCGGGCCCAGTGCGGGTTGGTAGATGTCACATGTCTTCGAATTTTTTGGTTCTAGGGCATGCCGGTTTCCTCACGATGTTTTCCTTCACCGTTTTTCCATTGCTAAACGCCGTGCATTAATAGACTGGTTAAATCACATTTTTTTATAATTTTTTTCGATTTGGTATCTTGCAGTTCAACCTATGAGGTGGTCGTCTGCTTAACCGGGTTTGACTGTGGATGCCTTAATAAAAGGCCTCCAGTCAGAGCTTAAACAACTAAAAAACTAAGCGACTACACGCTAAGGGCACCCCCTGTGGGGTACGAACCTCGGCTTAGAGCGTCGCTGAGAGAGGGCATCAAGGGACAGGCTGGATCGGAATTGACTTAAGTCACACGTATCGTATACTATTTTATAGCTCGTGTGACCTAAACCCGCACTTAAGTCACGCTTATCTGTATAAAAATGGACTACTAAGTTTGGGTCACACAGTGCTATAAAGTGCATAAATATGTAAGCTTTCACGCCCTTTATGCCTAGAGGCTTTTATTTAAGTAGTAAGTTTTTATTTACATTTTAATTTTAATTAATTATTTTTACGTTGAGTACGTATAGTTTTTATTATATTTGTTGGTATATTTGGGGTGGCTAGCTGACATTTGGCAAATAATTTAATTTTATGTTCTGTGTCTTGTAATGTTAATTACTTAACATAGGTACTTATTATTGTATTTTCTAACTGAACAGACAGCTGTGCTGCTGGGGAGTTTGTTGCGCCACTTCTTCTTCCCAGCGATAGCACTAGGAAGTGGTGAAGGCCGGGCGTTTTTGGGGGACTGTCTTTTGTAATATTCACGTTTGAAAAGTGCTGATTCTCAGCCTAATTTGAATAAATGACTTTTGATTTTGATTTTAACTTAGTAGCGCTGTTGCTTGTATGTGCCTATGTTTAGATATTTACTTAGTTTATATGCAGGGAACTGAATATTCTTTGTATTCTTTCTTTTTAGATTCACATTAGTTATATTTTGTCTACACTTTATCGATATCTTATCGTGTCACGAAAAATACTGATATCAACGGGTAAAAAGGTAATTTACATACAATTTAAAATTTAATGGGCTTTGATATCGTCTGGAGTAATTTGTTGGATTTAATCAGCTGTTTACCTAAACAATTGAAGATAGCATCATTTGATGTACTTATATTGTTTTCTAATATGTAAATTGAATAAATTCTCACTAAAATTATTTAATTTGAGTACGAGTACAAGTAACAGCCGAAAAATGGCTTAGATACAGCAAGATTTGGATTCTGGGAGTTTTGGAGAAATTCTCGGATAACCCCCGAGGAGTCCTCATAGTTTATAAAAATGTATCCATACCGATCTATATACCCATTATATATACACACTATCGACGCCTGAAACATGGAAGGGTGATCGCAATAGGTACCTATGTTGTTTTAAGCACAAGAGGAGAATTCTGTTAAGATAAACCTTAGAACATAAATGCCTAACGCTTCTTTTTGCTGACAATAAGTGATGTTTTATTGGATAAAAACGTATAGTTACTTACTAAAGGGGTAGTTGAAGATGACGAGGACTATGGCTGCGCAGGCGGAGAGTGCGGGGTCAGCGATGCGGGCTGCTACGGGCTCCCACTCGGTGGTCAGGCCAGCACCCATCACGAACAGGCTGCCTGAGTGTCAACATAATGTTGGAGTTTTTCAAAATGCACTAGTTTGTGGAAAGATATTATGCTGATAGGATACTTGGAACATATGTGTCCTGGGCTCCGACTTTTTTGATGTAGTGGACCATCGTCTAGTCACCTAATTAGGTAAGTACCTATACAAGGTTTCAGGGACATTGACGCGCAGCCTGGTACCATGGATACTGTACGTGATTCTAAACATATGAAATTTTTCGTCAGTTATAAAGAAAAATAGCTGTTCCATACATGTATACCGCGTAGGTATCATACTTTTCTATGACACAGCAGATTTTTTTTATATGGTCTACCAAATACCGCTGGTGGGTAGGTATAGAATCATGTCCTGAATTCATGGTTACAGTTTGCTTGTCGATAGATGCCAGCCTATATAATGAGTTATCAGTACCTATGTTTTCAGAAAATTAAAAGGATTCGGCTCCTGAGTTTTCCAACACTCTCTCGGGTCGGCGACTTTTCCGATAAATTATGGAAATTTAATGCACTACTATGCTATGTCGTTTCTACTGACTCAATCTTAAATAATACTAACAACAAATATTAATAAAACAACACGTGTAGAATATTTACATAAAATTTGCTGACGTAGTATTTACTTGTTTGTTTTTATGATTGGTACAGCATTTTTTTAAAAATTGACTTTTGTTTAACGTAAGAGGGTGGAAGTAGTGCAAGTTTTATACTTTCCTACTAATTATTGCATAGTACGACATTTGTACCTTTTACTTTAAATTATTCCTATATTTTTTTATTGACAAAATGTTGAGGTACACATGATAAATAAATGTAAACATATATGTTTATGTAGGTGTCACTGTCGTGGCGCCTGCGTCGGCAGTTATGAATTTTAATTAATTCTTTATTATTCAATCAGCATCAGTTTGACTTCCAATTTGCTCCGAATATGAAAATAGATTACAAGTTTTTTTTTTTGTATTTTGTATGGGATACTAACCTTTCTCTAACTATATTGGAATCGGCTTCCAGTCTAGCCGGATGCTGAATACCAGAATTTAATATAGAGCAATAGACCAATCTGACCTGTACAATCCAGTACGAATACCTTGAAAAATAGGGTGTATTAGGTCTTAACATAGAAAAAAATATAACTTACTGGCAATGTCAGTTGGCGCATGCGCGAGCACCGGCTCTGCTGAGCCAGATTTTAGCACCACTCCTCCGCCTTCTGTGACGCTCAGGCGGCGGCTGTAGCTAAGCTCACGTCCTAAAACACATTAGTTCATTGAGGATCAGAAAATAAGGAATGGTTTGGTACAAAAAAAGGACTATATCAGGTACGCACGGCATCATTTCTAGTATATGCTGCCTCCTCATTGTACCCGCTACCCCGGCAGGCTTCGGCCCTCACGGGCCCCGTCATCTACGCCGACATCTCTTTGAGGCGCACGTGGGACACATACGCGCCGTCCGGCACGGGCCTGGTCCTGATCGGACGGAGAGCTACCCATTGCTCTCCGCCCGCAGGCCCGCGCCTACGGTGGCCGGGAGTCGTCACGCGGAAATGTATAGCTTGATATGTCATCGTGTATCTGTATGCCAGATTCGCCTACACAAAATTCAAATTCGGCATCCTGTTTCATCCATTCCGCAGCCTATCCGATATGGGAAATATAGTTAAGTAGTTCATAAGCCTGCCACGTTGGACTAGTGGTATTGCTCCGCATGAGGTCCTGGGGTTATGTTCCTGGGTCAGGTGAAGTGTAAAGGGGTTTTTCCATCTGAAATTTGTCAGTAGTTGCCTGGAGTCTGGATTTGTGCCCGGTTAATAGTAATAGGCTCGTCTCCTATCACATGGGACTTAAACATAACAGGCAAAATGTAGGTGTAATATAGTTACACATCTGGCTAACCCTTCCTGGAAGACAGCCGTGATGTTATGCTCATAAGAATCATTAAGGCTGATGATTCGCCTGATCCTCCAAACGTTTTACAATAGGTACTACAATAGTATCTTGTTACTGAGTCGATTTACATCCTTCATGATTTCTTTGTCAATGGATGCTTTTCTATATTTGTAATTTGATACCGAGGGCAGTTCATTGTCTGCAAGGTGGGACGTGCACAATTTGTTGGGGCACTTCTTATATTGTTACAATGATGACTTTGACCTTAGAATGTATTTGATGTCTGACCTTTGGCGGACGATCTTTTTATTAATTTGGCCTCGCAGGACAATTTTTGGGATTTAACAGGGATGAAATGGAGGCCATCTTAGCGGAGGCAGAGGTGCAGAGATCAAGATTAACGGAGGCGGAAGTAAAGGTGGAAAAATGAAGAAATAAAAGATCAAGAAAACTATTTTTTAAAGAAAAAATCGACCGATTGCATAGTGACTAATAAACTCCCAGCCTCTATCCGTGTGTTCAAGCTTTCATTCGTTTTCGTCAATTTGTCTAGTGCAGTTAATGTTTCTTTGTACCTAATATTGTCTTATGGATTTGGAGTTTGGAAATAGGATTTTCTGATTTTTGATTTAATATCGCGGTGCTTGCGGCCGCCCCTTTTCGTATGCCGCCCAGGGCTATGGCCCCCTCTAATCCCCTTCACTACGCCACTGGGTAATAGATATGATAACAATTTTTAAACAGAAAAGTTTGTTTGCAAATAGTGCAAACAATACTATCAAAAGTCTACTAGCTTAAAAAATTCCCAAATTATAAACGTTTTAAAATAACTGCTAGACAAAGACGGCACTATCATAGTATCATTGAAGTGACGTCACGACTATGTAACTTCATACTAGCGCCATAACTTGTCTGTAAAGGACGGGAATAATTCTCTCCAAAAACTTTAAAAGCGTGTAGCTTCTTCATATTTCCATCGATGTTCCAGATTTTTTCGATTATCTTATCTTACTAGGCTTTCTTATAAATCACATAATTTGTTCAACATTTTTAATATCAGTCATCATACCTATTGTTTTGTTTTCGTAACTTAATAACATCATGTAAATAGGTTTCATATTGTTCACGTACCTTACATATTATCATTCAGGTTTGTTTAATATCGATTGTGTGGAGAGAATAGAAGAGCTACTTTCCGGAGAGGCCATTGATTAACGATGTTATGTTTTGGTTAGAGATTATCGTTTCCTTTCACACTGTTGAGGTACATTGACCATTCAACTGGTTTATCGGAAAATGACTTGGGTAATCGAACAATAACAAAGAAAATATAGTGTTATTGTCTTAGACTCTTACTTACACATAACATATAACATCACGCCTCTATTCCCCGACGGTATGGGCAGACGCGTAGCTATAGTATACCCATAGTACGTCAGTAATGTTTGAGTCCTATGCAACAGGGGGTGAGCCTACTGCCATCTTTGGGCACGAATCCAAACTCCGGGCTGCTACTGTTCTCAGTAGCAAGTGAAAAGGGTTAACACTTTCACTCACCCGGATAACACTGCCTCACCCGGGAATCGAACCCTCATGCTCAGCAGTAGCGGTTGCGACCACTAGACCAACGGAGCAGTCACTCTTACTTACATGCTTATTAAATTAATAAAACTATTCCAAAATAGGCTATTTTCCTAAAAAAATCTAATTAGTCCGTCAGTTAGATTATCAAAAAATATTGAACCCGTATTTTTTCTTTTGTCAATTATAATATAAAAAATGACGAAGATATCGCCCGTTAAAGTTCCGCGTGACGTCATTTGCTTGCGACACTTTTGCAAGCAAGTGACGTCACGACCCCGCACTCCCAAATTGTGACGCGCTTTATCTTTGTCATTTTTTGTTTGATTGACAAAAGAAAAAAATACGTGTCCATTATTTTTCGATAATCTAACTGACGGACTAAATATAATTATTATTTTTTTACCCAGGCAACTACCCTATTATTCAACGAAATGTACATTTTTTTTAGTATTATGATTGCTCCTACCACATGTTTGTCTCTGCAGCACCCAAAGGTTGACTGGTAGAAAATGCCTAAGGCATTTAGTCCGCCCTGTACATACCTACATATGTATGTGCTTGAAGTATTAAATAAATAAATAAATCAGAATCAGTTAATACCTATACATAATCAGCCTATAATGTTCCCACTGCTGGGACACAGGCGTCCTCTCTTCGAGAGGGAGTGGGCTGTAATTCACCACGCAGGCCCAGTGCGGGTTGGTAGATGTCACATGCCTTTGAATTTTTGGTTCTGGGACATGCCTATATCTCAGCAGAATTTCACGCTCAGCTGGGCCTAGTCTATCTATGTACCTATCTCTGCTACAAACAGCTAGGTATGCAAGTACTTAAAGTTCATTGGACTTATTATAATTTTTATCTAGACTCAATTATCCTTATTATCCGCAAGATACATACCATGGAACGTTATCGTGCGCTCGTGTCATATTGATTTAATTCAATTTTGAATTGCATTCCGTAGAGACAGCCGAACATTTTTTCCGGAAAATGTTTACTTATACAGGGTCAAATTAAATTAGCTAGCGAAACTCAATATCTCAAAAATATTTTTTTTATAATCAGTTTTCTTTTTGTGTAAACTTCACAGACGTGATTTGTATCGATATCTAAACTCGACAAAACGAAAGACAATAAATAGCTTAGATACATGACTGAATTGAATTTGGAGGTCTACACCCTAGGGTCCGCTAGGGCCGAAGCCTGCCATGGCCACGGATTGTTCGAAAGAGATACCGTGGCCCCTGGCATAGGCAACTGAAGGAACACGGGTGGGTTTTAGTCAATAAAAGAAAAAAAAAGGTCTACTCCCTAAGCACGACATCTGTAGTTTCGGCCAAACTTACGGAAACTTCCTGCTTAGTATCACCAACGGACATAAGATTAATTTGTGGCCCGAACTAAGAATGAATGACAACACGATTTAACAGTTGTCCTTACTTCCAATGTGATATGCCCGCCTGAAAAATTTATTCGATGGTCGGGTTACTCCAAAGTACCGAAATTCTTTCGGACGGGCTCATATCTTTGTCACGGATTAGGAGGTAGGCCTGCGGAACTGGGCAGGGTTGCCTTTACTTAAAGATCGAACGGACGTTCGATTTTCTCTCTCTGTTCGTACGACGTAGGACGTAGATTTAGTGGTCTATATCTACCGCTTACAGACGGATGTACTTTTATAAAAGGCTGAGGATTGGTCAGAACTGAACTCTAGCCTCTCTGAGAGCAGAGCATACCGTGTTCGAACAGAAAACGCCTCGAACGAATTATGCAAGAATTTTTGTAGTTTTAATCACGTTTTCATTTACCGCAATAACCGATGAATGTTTTGGTGCATTATGTAATGTTACGTTCACGAAACTACAGGCAGCAGCCAGTTATTTTATAAACATGAAAATATAATGGAATTTAGGTTTAACTAGTTCGATACACAGTAATTGTTTGTTTTGCACTCGGTAAGCTCTACAGTCGCATTTCATCACAATTGTTACAATAATAAACATACATACATCATCTGTTCCATTATTGCATTATTGTAACTAATCTTTGTTTACCGGCGCTGATAACCTGTGATGTAAATAAGAAATTACACACTACGATGTGTAGTACTAGGTAAGCTACGAGTCTACGACGTATAAACTAAGCTCGTAAGAATGTAAGCATTGAAAACTCTACGTCTACTGCTACTCTAGAAATGGGCTTTCAAACTGATTTGTCTCGACAACAAGAGGTCCTTATGGACAAGGGACAACACGTTAGTCTGCAGAATATTTGTTTCATCGAGTATACTGCCTCGGAAAAGACTGAGAGACATTTAGAGATTCACCCTAGATGTCTCTTAGACTTTTCCGAGGTCCGAAAGACGATAATAAGCAGTCTATTCCCGTTACATCGTGTAGCCACTGATCCACCCGCCATCGCCAGTTACAACTTACAACCAAGGTCTGACTCTCTGTCCTATTTGCTCATACACACATCACAAGTTCAAAACAGTTGACAAGACTGAAGGTTCTATAAAAAATACTCACCAGCAAGTAGCATATAATTGATGGCGTGCAGGAGCAGTCCTATCACAGCGCTGCCAACGATAACCTTAGGATATCTCGGTGGCTGTCCATGTGAGGAGTGTACTCCCAGCTGCAGAGCGTTCACCACCAGGGCGAGGGCAAAGGAAGCGAAGAGCACGTGCACGGAGAGACGGCCCACCACCTCGATGCGCGCCCAGCCGAACGTGTTGCGCAGGCGACCCTCCCGGCCTGCGCCCTCATCAGCGCGTTCATACTGGACAATGTAAAAGGATTTAAATACATGAAATTCCATTTACAATAGCTTAGCAGCAAACGGACCACAACCAATATGATTATGTATATATCCTAAGCCAATAACTAGAGGACTTGTGATGGTGGCAGAGTCATAACATGTGCTATTTTGGATTGATCAGTAGTAGACAGTCAAAGTTGATGATTTTGTATGATCGTCTATAGGCAAAAGTTTTAGCTGTTACAGTACTTGGAACCTATTTATAAACCATTTCACATGATATCCGCAGTGGTTGAACTCAGGATTTCGCAAGTTACAAGTGCGTTTACTTGCCCATAAAATATCACATAAAAGCGAACTATAAACACGAATTGAAAGACGAAATGGGCCGAAGAGCGGATAGTGAGAATTAGATTTGAGAAATATGAAATTATAAGTAGGCTGTTTTATAATTTAAATCTCTTCCCTTTGTTAGGTAAGCATCACATCTGCAACCACAATATTGAAATATTTGGATCAAGATCAAGACTCGTCATAATGACCACGTCGCTATAAGTGCATATACGAATGAGGCTTGATTTCAAGCACATGCAAAAAACACCAACCTTGTATGAGACCAATGTCGTGACGAGACCGACGAGCCGGCAGAGCGAGTGGCAGGTGTCCACGAGGAGGGTCGGTGAGTGCGTGAAGTGCGACGCGAACAGCCGGCCGCTGAAGCCTGCCACCGCTAGCAGCAGCGCCAACAACGATCGTGGCGGCGGCAGCCACTGCAGCCACTCTTTCATCGCCATCCTGATTGGTCTTCGATACTGTTGGGTAAAACAAAAAAAAACATAGTCTATTACACAAATGAATATTGGTTAATCGCTTGCTTGTTTGATTCGTCATTATGTTGCTTCATAAAAATTAGCCCCAGATTGATGACAATATTACTGAGTCTTTACCTCATATCATTATTAAATTTTAGTTCCAGGTTGCTGGGTATTTCTCGGTTAGTCGGTTCCGAGACCTGAGACGTGTTGCGCAATATGGAAAAAATAAAGAGGAGATGGCAATCTTTCCTGATAAGCCACACAAGGGAAGTTTACATAATTTCGGTTATGTTTTGTCAATCGTGTGATACAAATATCATCACATAAGTAATCGACATTAATTAACAATGGACGTCGTTGTCTCATATGATGAATGCATGCATTCAAAATAAATCGAAGTAAGACAATCAACCAAGTTTTAACACACCGAAAATAATATAAACTAATTACAGGTTGACCGGTTACAATAATATTACATATTACATACATAGTTAGGTATATTATAAGCTGATTAACATAAGGTTCATTATGCTTAGCGCTCGTGATTCTAACAAACCAGTTGAAAGTTGATGGGTGTGATACAGCCAGTGTGGGTCAAAAAATCTAGGGCGTACTTTTTTGTCAAATAAAACAGTTAAGAATTCAATAGCGCCGCATTCTTGTTTTGCATTGAGAGTTAGATAGTAATCAGTATTTTCTAATTGCGTTGTCCGCCCTCCGCCGACGCCCGGTGCGCCTGCTGCGGGCCGGGTGAGTGGACGAGATCTCCCTCTCCCTTTCCGCAGCCTCCTTGTGAGAGACGACCGTTTCGCAGAAGGAAAGCACCGCGTCCCAGGACTCTTCACTGCCGACCATCGACTCGACTACGGCCGGCAGCGACAGGTCACTGCCTACTTCTGAGATGAGGGCACGGCGCGGCTCCTCCCAGGCGGCACACTCTGCCAGCGTATGCCGCGCCGTGTCCTCCCGGCAGTCGACGCAGCGGTGACATCGGGCGTCCGGCTCCCTGTTTATGCGACACAGGTACTTCCCGAAGCAACCATGCCCTGAGAGCACCTGCGTCACCCGAAACGACAGGGAGCCATGCCTGCTCCCGAGACAGCACTCGAGCACCGGCCGGACCGCCTCGATGGTGACGAGGCTAGCGGTAGGGCGTGTAAGCCTGATAGGTTTGTCGCCATACCTCAACCCGTATACCTTTGTGGTTTAGGCCGACGACCCGACCAGTACGGACTGAATATGAAATATACCTCGATGCTTTATGGATATAGTATACAGTTCGTTCAAAGTTCACGGTGGTAAGCCCTCACGAGCACAACCCCTCATTTACTACAGTTTTGTCCACTTCAATATCGAATGTCATATCATTATTTGTTTGATGCCTTGGTCGCCTGCGATCAATTGTAATACCTAGGTACCTAAGTATTGTCTTTTTCATCTGTTTTTCGTCCCCGTCCAATACGACTGACCGTTCGACTGTCCGTTAGTCACAGCAAATTACGATATGAACAAAACCTCTAAACACCAATTTGTAGGTAGGGTCATCGCTAAAGAATTTCATGTCTTGCACAGTATCTGGTTGTCCACATCAGTTACCAACACTTTTCTCTCTCCTTTTATTTGCATCTTTTGTATTTTACAGACAGCCTTTCCTCGAGACCACGAGTACAAGACAAGTTTTTAGTTGCTTTTCTTACGTATAGTCATTCTGTCATTGTTGTGCCTTGAAAGCCAACTTGCGGAAGATGGCACTTAGACTTCTAATGGACCGTCTCCGGCAGTTGAACCGGACCGGTGAATATCACACACATTTATTGATAATTGTCGACATGTAGACGTGTTTGTAGATATGGCACAGTTTATAAGTAGGTATTGTTGAGTTTTATTTTGGAGAAGATGAATGGTGTTAAATTTGAAATTATTAATAAGCTTAAATGATGTCTCCTGAATATTGTATAAGTTGTTTTTACCCCTTGACATTAATAGAATTATAGTGTCCACGTCTCTCGAACCTTTACTTAACGGTATAGATTTCTACGTTTTTTATGAGGAATTTTGCGGTCCACTAATTACAAAGTCAAGTACCAAGACGACCATAGACTTTCGCTAATATAATTATACCGAGATTTGTCATGGTAATATCGTATGTTTGTATTAAACGATCTATGATAATATATAAAATAAGATACTTTATTGGATTTTATTCCGGCCAGGTTGTTGATAAACTTACCTCCTACATCTATCTAATATTTACCTTTGAAAGGAAATATATCGAGCTCAGTTCAATGCCCCAGGGATTCAATAACTACTTAAGTATTTTTGTAAAGTTGCTGAAGTATTTGATGAATTTGTAGTTGTAATATAAGATAATCACTATGTATTCTTTTTTAACCGACTTCAAAAGGAGGATGTACTTATTTCGACTGTATTTTTTAAATGTATGTAGGTATACGCGATATTTCCGGCAATTCTTGATTGATTTTGAATTTTTTTTTTTAAAGATTCTGTATGTCTCTGGGGTGAGAGCCCCATATACATTTTATTAACTTTGCTTGGGTAGTTTTTAAGTCAGCTTCATTAATACATATTTTGTCTACTTATTTTAGTTTATATTGATAATGTTATACTTAATAACTTTCTGTCACTGATATTTACATTGCAAGTACTATTATACGAATTTGTGTGGAATACGTACTTACAACTAAAAAATATAACAACTGACTTCCAAAAAAAATCACTGCAAAGTGAAAAATAACTTTAATTTCGGAAATCGGTGGCAAAAAACGAAAATGCGAAACCAACAACGCCGACTTCCGAAATGCAAGTTATTTTTCATTATGTAGAGGATTTTTTTGTAGCCAACCTGATAGTAATAATGTGCAAAGGTAGGTATTTGAATTTAAGTATATGGAGCAAGCAATGAAACTAAAAGAAACACGTCCCAGTTGGAGTGAGGAAAACAGCGCGGCCCACGCATCAGCCTATTTCTAATAATCATTTACATGTTTGTGTGTGATGCTCTATTTTAAGTTCAATGTTCTTTTCTTCATTACCCTTCATTTTAGTTCCTCCTTCTATCGAATTAAAACATCTAAGTTATTTGCTGAAACGATTATAGATAATTATTTAATTAATTAGTTTAGTTATCAGTATTTGTTCTAAAAAGTGCGTGATTTATACTTTGAGTATTTTTTTTTACTATCCTTCTTTGTCCTACTCCTGGGCAAAGGCCTTCCTCCACTCCTTAAGTAATTACTTACGATATTCATCATTGTTGATAGTTAGATCATTAACGTAATTGGTGCTTTTGTTTTAAAATAAAATATCTCTAAGCTGTTCTTAATATAGATACCTACTTAATTTGTTGGTTTTGTCTATTTTCTTAGTTAGTTTGAGTTCTGATAAAATCGTTAAAGTTATTTCAAGTATCGCTCTTTTCTTAAATGAAGTACCTAGTACTTATTTGAATGTTTGTTTTACGATAAATCCTGATTATATTTATAAGGGACAAAAAAACTTACAATTTGTTAAATCTATAAAAATATGCTTCGAAATAATTGGTATTTATTTACGACTACTAATCTATAAAATTAATCGATACGAATTTGTATAAAGAATAGGTACTTACAATAATAGTAAAAAGTTGATTTTTATGAATGAAGAATAAGTACAATGAGTAAAAAGTTGAATTTTTGTCTAAAAAACAAAGACAATCCGAATGTTTTTCATAATACGCAATCCAAAGAAATTTAAAACATCATTACACGACACGACACCTAGGAGGTACATCTGTTTCATGCATATTATTATAATTACTTGTGGCATTATATTTTGCATTAATTAAATAATATTATTCTTCGCTATTGTTATTCACGTTACTTAAATAATGTTACATTTAAAAAATATTTACCTGGACTTATCTTTACATATTTTATTTTGCAAATATGGGTCTGTACCCATATTTGCAAAATCAGCCCTTAATTTATGTTCCGTAACTAGAATCTAACTTCATAACTCACCCTCTCTTAATGATAAAGATATTTTATTGTGCAAATATTATTATGAGTTGTATTGCAAATATTTTATTGTATATGGTAGGTATATGGTGATATATATATGTGTATATAACTCATAATAATATTTGCATAATAAAATATCTTTATCATTAAGAGAGGGTGAGTTATGAAGTTAAATTCTGGTTACGGAAGATAAATTAAGGGCTGATTATTAATTTTGAAATGTTCAAAATTATTTCATAGAAAAACTGTCGAACGTCAATTTGATTCCTCGAATAAAAGTTATCTGGCGATGGAAAAATCAGCCCTACGAAACAGTTAAGAATTGTTTGTTTATACATATGTATAAACAAACAATTCTTAATTAGAATATTCTAATTTATGCTAAATATGTACTCGCTTAAAAATATCACGTATATTTGTTGTTCTAGTAGTGCATGGCCGAGATGAGTGAAATTAGAAAGGTCAGTGAAAATAGCGGCGCGTGCGGTTCCACCGTCTTCATCGGTACCCAGTCGTCGTCACTGTTGGTGTTGTCTCATCACGGAATTTGGGAACGATGACGGACGTAATATTCAGTAATCTGTGACTCCGTGCTCATACAGTGTTAACAAACAAATATTTTGCCGGTGCGTGAACTCACAACGACAACTTCGCCGGCAACATATATTTTTATTTTATTTCAACGTTATTTATTATTTCTCTACATCACCAGTTACAATTTTTTACCAAAGCAATATCATTATTAGATGAGATTTATAAAAATATTTTTAAGAGCCTCTTAAAAATATTTGAGAAAATATAATTAAATATTGGCGATAAACTCACCTAAATGAACTACAGCACAGATTGATTTAACCGCACAAGTTAAAGTAAAAGCAAACTTTGTCACAACACCTTAGTTTAGTAAACACAAGCCGGCAGCGGCAGTTCAGGCACATATCAGTTGTATAATATTGCGTTTAGTTTCCAAACATGTTACGAATCTCGATTTTCAGTATTCGGTCGTCGTCGGTGCGGTGATGGGCGGGTGCGCCGGCGTCGCTCGCGGCACTGACGGCTGCGCGCGCGCACACCGCCTTATCGACAAACCTTTCGCACCCGATAAGCGAACTGTCGAACTGTTAAGTACCACTAGTCTGCTTGGATTTAAACGATTACCGTGATGTAGGACTGACGAAGTTGTTTTAACTACATATAACGGACTAATCGAGGACTTCTCTTGCCGAAATCGTGAGGTTGTTTGAGCTAATAATATGTGAGCTTATATTTTTATCAGTAATCGTTGTGTTTTCTAATATCGGTTATCAATCATTATCAGCTACTAATGAGGTATCGGCAAAATCAGGGTATTTCGTTAGAAGAGAGCGTGCTCGGAGCTTTAATAAACATTAGGAAGAATAGGAGGTCACGGCCGGCCGTCGACGCTACGTTATTACAGCGGCTGGCGGATGCTCAAAATAATAATCTCAATTTTTCTCTTGTAAACACCACTATCAGAGAAAATCGAACACAGCTTGGAACCTGTGTGTTCTGAATTCTTCACAGTCTCGTTACAATTTTTTTAAATAAATGATTTCTTGTATTTATAAATAAATAAATAAAGTCCTCAGGACCGTATTTTGGCCATGGCGGGCGGCCAACCCTTTTTTTTTTTAAACTTTGCCCCACTCTCGGAATTTCTCCTGTATCGTGGGTGCGTTTACAAACATTTAAACTCACATACACAAACAGCCAGACCCGGAACCACTACTTGTAGGCCATACAAATATTTGTTCCGTGCGGGAATCGAACTCGCGACACGCAGCGCAGCAGTCAATCGCTTAACCACTGCTGCAACCGTGCCGTCTGAATCTGAAACTCAGCGGAGACTAGCCTTTGGCGCGGGAGATATTAGAGCCCGATGGGACGGTAATCCGACACGACCGGAGAGACAGGCGCAGGACCAACGGCTTAACGTGCTTTCCGAGGCACGGGGGTATCACACCACCAACTTCCAAACTCCGGGCCGTTACTAAGAAATTCCTAATGGAAAAACTCAATAACACTTTGCCCGACCTGGGAATCGAACCCATGCCACGCTCAGCAGTCGCGCATGCGACCACGAGACCAACGGGGCTTGTATTTACCATGGTATTTGGACATTGTTTCAATTTTAAAATCCCAACTCTTCTATGCCTTCTCAGGTCAAGTACTAGTTGATGGCTTAAAAAACCAAGTCACACGAAGAGAAGATCGTCCGAAGTTATGGAGTCACCCCAGAAACTTCTCAACACGACGTTGGGTTTTTCAATCTAGTTTAAAATAAGCATAAAAAAATATTTCGTAGAATAATTGGTATAATGACTTCGATACACCAAGTTAATTATGAATTATTTGTGTTGAACCATGTTAACTCAAATATTATATTGACTGCGGAAGGAGAAACAAAACGGCTTATACGCTTAGGTATAGTATACTAGCTGCGCCCCGTGACTTGACCTGCATATGTTTCGATTCCGTGGGAATATCGGGATAAAAAGTATCCTATATGTTAATCCTGGTTATAAACCATCTGTGTGCCAAATTTCATCCAAATCCGTTCAGTAGTTTTTGCGTGAAAGAGTAACAAAAATCTATCCATCCATCCATCCATACAAACTTTCACGGTTATAATATTAGTCGGAAGTAGGATTCGTAGGATAGGATAGGATATAACTTCCCAAATCTTTGAACATGTGAAAAAACTGAAACTTCTTTCAGTGTTTGTTAGAGAGTGAGTCTATTAAAAGCAGTGGAGTCTGTCGACTTCACCTACGTCTATTTCTATCTCTTGTTCTCTTTTATGAAGGAATTTTTATTGATGCGTGTTGGCACGTTTCTTCTCTATCTGATGATCTTATCTTTTCGTTGTTTTTTATTTTAATCTGTGTCTTTGTAGAAAACTATTAATTATTTTTGTTTATTTTGAGTTATTTTCATTGCCCTAAGTTCGGTACTGGCTTGTGGTTGACTGAGCTTTTTGGTTGTTTTTCCTTGACAAAATTCTTGTATCGTTTCCTCAAATGTCTTGAAACGGTTCTTCATCTTCAAGAGATCGAATAAATGTAACACATTACTCGTGTGTTTAACTTCTAATAATATAATCTGGAACAAAGGCGTCTAAAAACAATAAAAAAACTAGATTTTGAGAGTGAGTCAATTGCCACATTAATAAGTCTAGACATCTTCTTAGGACAAGTATATTACTAAACAATAACACAGTAAATCTGGACTAATGGCTACTAGATCCTTTTCAGAAGAATTTCGACATCAGATTATCATAAGTAAATATTTGTAAATTGGTAGCGTTACACAAGGTTTACCTAAAATGCGCTTATCGAGTTGAATAAATAATCCAAATCCACTATTATTAATCCGACTGACTATAATCTGTAACACATTAAAGTAGGTAATCAGGGTAGCCGTAACGGTTGGTTATGGTCATTTAGCGGTGACTGTTGGCCGAAGCGAGGTATTTACAAACTATGATGGAGCGAAACGTAACAATCTTGAAAATAAAAAGATGTTGATTATCTAAGTGGGTAGAGAAAAGAAACTGCCGCACATAATGATGGTAAAGGCCGCATTGTAGCATACGTCAATCAATCAATAAACTCAGTCTATCGTAGTCCACTGCTGGGTATAAGCCTCTCCCATGCGTTACTATACGTCTCTTGATATTTCTCGGGACCCTGAGAACCTGGACATTTGGTACAAGGGGCCGAAGCCAACTCGTTGAACGTTTTTAATGAAACGAGCCAAATTATTATATATAAATAATAATAATATAATAATAATGATTAATATAATATAATTATTATATAAATAAAAGCCTAGATGAGTATCTACGTAGAGACTTACATGCGTAGGCACTGAAAACATAAGGATGTTAAGTATCTACGAGTATGTAGGTAGGTAGAGAAACATTGGTGAAAGAGTTTTTATATCTCTATTGTCCACTTCCCAGGGAATTCGCTCCGTAACAAATACATAGAATTTCCATTTTAGCTAATCCTAATGAGCAATGATGACAAGTGAAGTTACACGTAGGTACAGTCGAATTCGTTAATATCTGAGCATGTTCATGAATCAAAAATATATAGGCAATGGTAAGTTTCATAAAACTCTAAACAGTTTTGCCTTACAATAAACTGTAAACAATCTGTGACATAATAAATATGTGACAACATTATATCAATAATATTGCTACAGAAAAAAACTCTAAAAATTGTGCGCAATCTTTTGTTCATATTATTTAGCGCAAAGTTAGTTTCACAAATATCTATGCAATTTTTCTATGAAAAATATCTTGACAATTTGCCATGTCTCGAATTGTGGTCTTAAATTCTTTGAACTCAAACTCAAACTCAAAATATTTATTTCAAATAAACCAATTACAGGCACTTTTGAATTGTCAAGGTCGGTCAGTCAAAAAGATGAAGCTAGTTGCCCATTCCAAAGCGTAGTAGGTACCTATGGAGAAGAACGGGCAAGAAACTCCATGGACACTCTTTTAAATCATAATAATATTGTTACAAAGTATTGGTTACATCATTCATGTTAAATTATGCATGTGAGAACGATGCAGAACGTTAAAAGCGTCCGTAATGAAAAGATAAAAAAAAAAAAAAAACAATTCAAATATTAATTTAAATCAAAATAAGCCATGGCAGCAAAGAGTTGACCAGTCCCTACTGACGACGCCCGTTCACGAACATGACGCATAGATTAGCACCATTCAGCTCAACTATTTTGAAGGGAGCTAAATGATCCAACACATGTGCCACCATCAGCGAGACATTAGAGTGAGCATGACATACTCTCATCCGCCAAGGCACATTCAAGTCAATGAAAGACGTACCCAGTTAATGGTCGCTTTATAGTATGTAACATAGTACTCACATACGTTCTATGCAATTATATAATACTAGGAGATTGAATTTATATAATGCAAACATAGTATTTTAGAATCTTCAGGAGCTCCAACCGTATGTAGGTAGGGTAAGCGTGTGTGAAGTATTTTCAAATGCTAATCAATTTATTTATGCGTCCTGTGGAGCAGGACCAGCGTTTAGCCAAGCATTTTTGTCAGCGATGTAATCCCCCAACTTATAATATGCTTGGCTGCATAGTGTGCGTTTTATGCAAGATTTGAATTTCGTTTCATTGAGTTGGAGTATGTGGGGAGGTATTTTATTGTAACATTTTAAACAGTACCCCATGAAGGAAGAGTCTACTTTAGCCAGTCTGAAACCTGGTTGAACTAATTGGTCCCTATTTCTGGTTCTATAGGCGTGTCTGTCACCTCTTTTACTGAAAAGATTTAAATGTTTCCTTACGTACATGATGTTTTCATAGATATATTGACAAGGTACCGTCATGATATTAATATTTTTAAACAGTTCCCTTAGAGAATCGCGCCTGCGTAGGCCATATATTGCTCTGATGGCTCTTTTCTGCAGAATAAAAATAGACTCGATATCTGCAGCCCGTCCCCATAGTAAAATACCGTAAGACATGATACTATGAAAATAACTGAAATAGACCAGTCTCGCGGTATCTACATTAGTAAATTGACGGATTGTTCTTACAGCATATGCTGCTGAACTTAGCCGTCTTGCAAGAGATGTTATATGAGGACCCCGTTGCATCCTTGAGTCGAGAGTTATCCCCAGGAAAACAGTTTTATCGACGAATTCTAGTTTCTCTTTATTCAATACTATGTCACAATCACTACTTTTAACATTCGGTAAAGCAAATCTTATGCATTTAGTTTTTTTCCCATTTAATACTAAATTATTAGCAGTGAACCAATTTTGCACTTGCAGTAGGGCGTTATTTACGTCGTCAAGATTTGATGCACGTCTATTTATCTTAAAAATTAAGGAAGTATCGTCAGCAAATAACACCATTTGTGGTTGGTTTTTTAATAATCTCTATAAAGAAGCAATCCTCTAATCAATCAATCAATCAATGCTTTAATCAATCCTTTAATCTTTTTTCTTTGAAACAAATGCAATTTGAAGTGGTCAGTTAAAACTGGCAGCACCATTCCTTAAACCTTGCCTGGAAGTTCCCTACCTTATTTTAAATGTTAGGTTTTCAGAAGAACAAAATAAGAATTTGAGAATAATAAAATAAAAATTAAATACTAATGTGCTTAAGTAAATTTTATTTTTATTTTTAAACTGACTGAAAAGTTTTAAACAAACAGGTTTTAAACAAATAGTCTGAGTTGACCCTAAGATTTTCAGCTCTTTCAACGTTGTCAGATTGATACAGTCCTATTACTGAGCGCCTCTGTCTGTGGTGTGTCAAGTCTGATTGGAATTTTATGATTTTATTATTTGAATTTTATTTTGAGAGGTTGAATGATTTTTGGTATTAACTAACACAACTTTAAGATCTTTGTTACTAACAACTATGGACATGTAATATTTGGTCTGCAATAAAGAATTATTATTATTATTATAATAAAATATCTTGAATAGCGTTTGATGTTTAATGGAATGCATAATACGATCCAAAAGCAAATATAGCAGATCCAGATGAAACGAATATACTACAACGCATCGGAAACAGTGACAACTACAGGTGAAAACTGAAAGTGTAAGCCTACAACTAAACCGCCTACGATGACAGTTGCAAAATTGGGGGAGGCCTTCAATCTATTCTTTAGCTACCTACAAATAAAACAGACGAGAGTATTTTGCTGACTAGTGTACCAAAGCCCAGCAAATAGAAATAAGACATTTGGAAGGGTAGCTGTATAGGGGAGGTAGTCTTAGGCACCTTCTTCACCGGATCGGCGCGTTTTCGTTTCGTTTTCGTTTCTGTACTGAATCTGTACAGATTCTTTACCGAAAACCACTTCTTGACTGGCTCGGTTTGCTACGGTTTTTGTCATTTGTTATGGGTACTGCGCTGCGTGTGAGTGAACTGCGGGGTGGGGCGGGAGTGACGGGATGGGTAAGTCGGATATGGTTCGGTAGTACTCGGTACAGAGACGTGTGTATGAGCTCGGTAAAGAATATGTACCGAAACTACTCAGTGAGGAAGCTCTCATTTAATTACAAGCACTCGGTACCGAATTTGTACAGATTCGGTACAGAAACAGAAACGAAAAGAAAACATACCGATCCGGTGAGGAAGGCACGTAAGAAAGTATATTCAGAAACTGTTTAGTCTATTTTGCAATATTTTAAGAAAAAGACTGTACCGGCCTTGAAGCTCGAGCAGATCAGCTAATGGGGGATAGCTGGTTTGGATTTCTTTGCGTGTTTTGCAAGTGGAGGTGTAGAACTGCGTAACAGTTTAATTATTCAGTATATTGTTATTTACTAGGTGTACAAGTACTTTCCTAACTGGGCCAAAGATAACAGTTTAATCCTTTGTTATTAATTTATTACTACCAATGACGAAAGGCGAAGACATTACCTATATTCTAAGTAGGTATTCGATGCGTATGTAGTAGACATTTCACACTCGTGTATGGTGATATGTTCAGCAAATATTTATTGTCTTTGTAGGCTTATTTATTTATACGTTATCCGATATATCATATAATTGTCTTCGTAAATAAGACCGATGTTCCCTCTATCACAATTCACAGGCCGGTAAACTAAGATTTGGATCATTTTGACTGAAGTTGGTAGTTTTTATAACACAAAACCTATATATGTATGTATAAATAAAAATTAAATTCTGTTCTTTGGTAAGCGCATCATTTGAGAACGGCTAAACCGATTTGGCAATTTTTTTTTGTTTTGAAATGTTTCTACTAGTCCGAAATATGATTTTATGGAAAGAAAAATTAGAAAAATCGGGAAAAACTGAAAGTACATTTTCTATGGAGATTTTGTATGAATTATTGAATGGACATTGTCCGGAATCGCCCTGTGCACAAGAAATATCGGATATACACGATAATTAATTGTCTATTTTATTATATTATTTGCAAATACTTTTGTAACACGGGCTAGCTGCATGCCAAAATGAAAATTTTAAAGTATTTTACGCGACATTAATCGCCGCCATCTTCGCCAAACGTCATGTCGTATCGAAAAAGATTAGGGATGTCCAATGCCCAATCGATTGCAACCGATCGATCTAATTTTTAATGAATTGTTGCATGTTTTTGAATCTGAATCACATTTTAAATCTATTTCGAATATATTGCCATGTATTTTCAGTTAATATATAATGTGATACTAACTAACTAAAAACAAAATTGTTTCTGGTCTTTTTGTTTACTTTTAAAGTTGTTTTTTTTATATATTGCATGTGGTGTTTACCTCTTAATATTGTACATCTAGTATGAATTTTTTGTGCTCTTTTTATTATGTATTGATGTAACATTTGTGGGTGAACCAATAAAATAAATAAATAAATAAATAAAAATAAATATCAATAAAACCATTCAATCACCATTCCATATATTATTATTCCCTAAAAGTGCATATAATTAGAAAAACTAACTAAGTATAGGTACTTTATGAATGAGCTCATACTCGATTTTAAATAGGTAGTTAGAATAATGCTGAATTGAACAAAACCTACATATTTCATCGTGATCATTATTCATGGTTTTCTAATAATCGTTTAGAAAAGTGTGTGGTTTACCTACTTCTAACTAAACGACTATTTACGACAATTAATTTAAATAACCCTCCTTTTGGGCTTCGCCGCAGTCGGGTACAAAATACTTATCGTTACATTATAAATATTTTTTTCAAAAAAACAATATTGCAGACTAGATACAGATGTTTTTATGTATTATTATTATTACAAGTATAGAAGAGTGTTATTATAAGTAAAGTAGGACATTGTCTTGCTTGTAATGGTATTAATATTATCGTATGACAATAGTTGATGTAATTCAGTTTGTAACGTATGGCCATAGTAAATCTTTGGAAATATCGATAAATTGTATCGAGTTTGCCACCCCTATTTTTACGTGACTAAATGGCGGTTGTCAGTCTCTCACCTAACCTATACTCTCACTGCGTCGATTGCTCTTTGTAATTGAAACATAATAAGTAGTCTTTATAATGTAGGACTGTAGGTTTAAAAAGTTACTACCTAATTGGTTGGTTGGTTTAAAAGGCTGGTTTTATAGTCACGCGTTTGAACAGCGCCGTCCAGACGCACTCGTTTGCAAATGCACTAGATACTTGCCTACTAGTCGCGTTTTATAGTAACGCCGTTCAAGCGCGCGCTGTTTCTATTTTTACAAAGAGATTTAAGATAGGTAAATAATTTAATGTCTTTGTATTTTTACATTAATACACACAAACATTTTATCTCATTCCAAAACCAATGCTAAGAATACAGGTACCTATGTTAATATTATATGCAATTAAATTTTGCAATAACATACACTTAGGCTTTAGAAAAAAACTGCATAGATACCTAATTATCTAGGAAGGTACAAAAAATAGCTAAATGTATTGTTATTTTTATTAGTTTCTTAAAATTCACTCGGAGCTATGAAAAACTATACCTAATATTCGTTGTTAAGGTTCGATTATAACCTCAAAATCTCATATTTTTTTATAAATATGTCTATTCTGCAGCTAGTCCGCTATACAAATAAAATCTTATAGGAGTTTACTACTTAATGATTGACAATACAACACATAATTTTCCGATGCTCTTGGTTCCAGGGCAAACAATGTATGGGAGCAGAGCAATGTCCTTTGGACAATACAATATCTGACGGGTCATCTAAAATATAGTTTTTTTTTTTAAAGTAAGATCTTTGACGGTATCTTCTGTCGTTTTAAAATTTAGTCTTAATTCTTGAATCTTTGTTTTTCTTCAACACTACAATTTCTTCCTGTATCATGGGTGAATAACCATATGGTCCCCTATACAGCACCCAGACCCTGAACTGTATGTTAACCATACAAAAAAAATATGCGTGTGAGAACTGAACTCGCAACTAGCGCAGACGCCATCGCGCGGCCACTGTGCCAACCATGCCGACACTACATAATTACATAAGATTTACTACACGCTTATATACTCCAACAGAAAATGCTGAAGACGCTGAAGTAAACAGAAAAGCCACATTTCGCCATGCAATAGAGGCGAGCCATTTGCCATTCATAATGCACAACCCTAGTCTCCACTCTCCACCACAAGCACACCCGCACTGGGGCTGGCTCGCATAGGGTCGCAGCATTATGCTGAGCGATGGCCGTTTTGTGTGGATGCATATTTTCCCCCAATTTGTTATTTTTTGTGTTTTTTCTTTGCGTCATGTTTATTGCACTAGACAAGTAGTCCAGCATAAAAAAGATTCGCGTAGTAGTCTACGTAAAGCATATAAAAGATACGCGCATTACCTGATAGATGCGACTCCGCGGCTTCATGTTGCTATGCTGTCTTCGACAAATCAGCACGCAGTAAGTACCTTTATCAGGTTTCTTCTATGTGCAAATACTGCATGGCCAGTGACCATTCACTCCTCTTTGATTCACTCATTTGTGTTTGAGTGTATTTTTTTTTTTAATATTTAAGAAGGGCTAGGTCAATGCGGGATTAGATAAGGTTATCTTAAAATTGTTATTGAAGTTAAAATATTTCTCAAGGATATTTTGATTGCATTATCAGTAATCAAAATAACTCTGTCAAGGTTTTTTTTTTTAAGTATCTGCTATCATTCTCGCAAGGCTAGCAAATGTGCTGTTTAGATCATGGCGTTTGTCGCAGTTGATATGGTATTTTTTTGGAATTTTATGTATTTACTAGCTGCTGACTCGGCAAACTTCGTACTGCCTCAGAATTAATAAGAACGAATGTATGAGAAAATGAGTTATCTCAATTATTATTTTTTTCGCGAATTATTTCCATGTTTTAATAGTTATTCTGCTATTCGGGGCGGAGACTTGATCTTTGATTTGGGGGCTTACCACCAGCCGGCGGTGGTAAGCCCCCAAATCAAAGATCAAGTATAAAAGCCGGTCCAGCCGTTCTTGAGTTATAAATGGTTTAACTAATCTGAATTTGTTTTATTTCAATAGATTTCGTATTTGAAAAATATGGCTTAATGCACGTGTATGATCAATAATCTCAGCGTGTTCAACACAAGTTGACCAGTGACCACTACCCATGGAATTAGTAAGTACTAGATCATACTAAAGTAAGCTGGCTGACTGAATGGACCACTGGAATCGACTGAAATCGTAGATAGAAATAGCTATTCTCTGTCAATAAGTGGAATAGACTGATGAGAAACTCGAAGTCTATATCAGGCATTTTTCCAAAGATTTTTCCGCGAATAAAAACTTTTCGCCGTGCCTTTGGTTATGGTGGGTTTTGACACTTTGGTAACGGCAAGTGCATCGGCATCGCAAAACATTAGAGAAACTGAATTTTGGAAATATGGTCGAAAATGTGTCAAACAGATTCTGACAAAATTTTCAAGTACTTACACATTTATTTATTACAAAAAACTCACAAAGTACAAAAAATTGACTAAATTGTTGAAATCGCGGCAGCTTTTAGCTAATGGTGTGTTGGATCACTAATATTTTGCTATAACACGTTCATTTATAACCATAGATTGGTTAGATTTCTAAATTCTCAAATTGGATCAGGTTAGAATAATGAAATGTTATTTATTATTTGGTAGTATGCATTCATTCCGAAGTTTGATAAGGAATAGTGGGCCCACAATCTCCACAATTATCTCTGTCCATTGCCGAATAAATTCTGGCGTGTTGAGGATTCGAGGTATAAATGCCTGTTAGATATTGACTATTTTAATGGTAGTAGGTTTGCCTATTCCACCATATTGTCTCACCCTCTTCAACCTCAGTCCAGTGTTTCTAATAAAATGTATGATTTGTTTAGCTAGATTTATCTTATAAAAATATGATATCTATGCTAAATATTTAAAATTATATTGTGAAGACCAGACAAATGTATTTGGAGTGGCTATATTGTGTTACTTTCTGTGAAAACTTTAATTTAGTGTCGTAAATAAAAAGGTTTTAATCATACGAGTCCCAGGCTGCGCCTTTTACCTTCTATTTATTACCTTGGTTTTTAATATTATCATTGATATATTTATAACATCTGCTAATCCGAGGTCAAAGATAGCAAAGGCGCGACCCAAGAACCCAGGTATGTTTTTTTATTATCATAATTCATGTATAATTCTTTTATTTTTTGACGGCACGGTTGGCGCAGTGGTTAAGCGATTGACTGCTGCGCTGTGTGTCGCGGGTTCGATTCCCGCACGAAACAAATATTTCTACGACCTACAAGTATTTGTTTCAGGTCTGGTTGTTTGTGTATGTGAGTTTAAATGTTTGTAAATGCACCCACGATACAGGAGAAATTACAACGTTTAAAAAAATTTACTTAAAAACAAACCCGTTTTGAATGAAATATCCCCGTATCCATGAGTATGCTACTGCAGTTAAACTGAAAACCGACCTAAAGATAATTGGAAAAAGGGTAAGCAGACGATGTTTTGCCCGTCTCCCTGAACAGTTAATTGTCCCCATTATGAAGTTTTTGTGAGAGTCCACACGGCGACACATCAAGTCATACATTTCCCGTTTTACCTGACCTCGCATTGTTTAGCTTTTTCGTACAATCAGAAGTCAGCTTATACTGGTTATGTATAGCTTGATGTTTATTTATAATTCAATGTATACTTTTAGTACCCACAGATTCTAAGACGATGCCCGCCCCCCATACCCATCCCTCGCCAGCCAGTGGCCGTCTCCCGTTGGAGACGCTGCAGATGGACAGTCTTTCTCTTCTGAGTGAAGCCATTAGCACAACAGAAGACCTTCCGCGGAGAAGTGGGTTTCAAATGATATTATATCTTAGGAAATCACTAGATACTGATGGTCCCTTAGAGGTGAGATCAACAAAGATATGCCTACGTGATTGGGTAGCATACCTTTTTTGACCACAGGAAAATAAATCAAGGATTTCTCCACAAGACCCTTGTCCTGCATCTCTTCTTGATTAGACAACGCTTAGAAGAAAATATTCCCATCTTTATGCGACTTATTTCGGCTAAGGGAATATCTTGTATCCTTAGTCAAATATAGGTTATTACACATTATTTTAAATGAATGTGTCTACTAAAAATATTATGTGGAAACCTGGACGGCAGGATCTACAAATTACAATGGCCGTCTACCTAGAGATGAAAGCAGTGATGGCCCAGTGGAAACGGCAGGCATTTACGGGTTTTAGGTCGTAGGTTCGAACACCGACAACAGCTTTGCTTTGTGTAAATTATTTCATCACCACTGCTCTGAAAAATGGTGAAAGAATACCTCTTGCGGAAACCTAGCATGTCCTGCATGAACAAAAAATTCGAAGACATGTAATTTTCATGACATGACAACTACCAACCCGTACTGGGGCCGCGTGCTGGTGAATTACGGGACAGTCACTCTCACAGAGAGGAGGTCTGTGTCTCAGCAGTGGGAACATTAGATAGGCTGATGGCGTCTACCTAGATGAGGAATTAATTGGACTTACTCAGGCATTAGTCTTGATTCCAAACAAGACTTTTGTTGACTACTGTAAGCCAATTAATTAAATACTTGTATCTTGTATTCAGTAAACAATAAAATAACATGGCGACAAAAGATCCTACTTCTATTATAAAGTTCGGTCGGTGAAAGTTTATACAGGCTGATTTTTTAAAGACCAGCCAAATTTATGGATGTGGTACAGACCATCAAACTGAATAACTTTCTCCATGGGACCAACATCGTAATCGCGAATAAAAATTCAGCCGTCCCATACATTTAGGTCGAGTAGGTATTGAAGTTTTCTATGGGACAGTTGATAAAATTTTCGCGATTACGCTATTTGTCCCATGGAGAAAGTTGTTCAGTTTGATGGTCTGTACCACATCCTTAAATTTGGCTGGTCTTTAAAAAATCAGCCTGTATATTTGGATGTTTGTTAATCATTCACCCAAAACCACTGAATGAATTGGGATGAAGTTAGCCACACAGATTTATAACCTAGATTATTTCATAGGATACTTTTTATCGCGGTAGTACTTGCTGTGGGATAATCTCGACATCCACGCGGGCGAAGCCGCTTGCAAAAGCTAGTATATATAGGTAATAAGCTGATAGCATTAATATAAGCGGTGTTTATTTGCGATAGATAACGAACACGGTGTGAAGAAGCGACCTATGAAGCTTATCAGCAAAAGGGCACATTCCGCCAGTCCCGTCATGCCCCGGGACCGAGTCAGCGTATGTATATTTCATTCATTAATTTATTCATTCATAAACAATTTACATTGTGTTGACCATTACATATTAAATAAAATTATCATATACAGAAACAATACCAAATTAAATGTTAAATAAAATTAGGTATCGCATGCAGAAACAACACATATAAGACAAACAATACATATAAAAGTCTAATTTGAATTAATGTGAAATGTCTAGTTCAAGAGTCGATTCGTATAAAATATGTCAACCAATAAAATTATATTTATTGGTTGACATATTTTATACAAACTAATAGCAGTTATAATGTCAAAAATGTTAGGAGTACAAACTTCATCAAGGTCCTAGTGATGAGCACAGTTTTATATAAGTGACTATTATAAGTGACTACCTTTATCATTCGTCATAAATTCTGATACCGAGTATAAACATTTTTCCAACAAGAAGGCTTTCAATTTAGTTTTAAAATAGTGAGAGCTATAAATTAATAATTTTAAATCAGTCGGTAACCTATTGAATAACTCCAGTAATTGGTATCTGGAACAATGCTTATTAGCTATGATAAGTCATTATGAACAAGCATTGTAGAAGCTGGCTAGACACGTAATTAGTATGTACTAGCTGAGCTTCGTTCCGCCTCAAAATCAATAATAACGAAAATGTGAGAAAATTAATTATTACCATTTTTTTTTCATAGTTAAGCTATTACTGAGCAAAACAAAGTTATTTTACTACTTTATATTGCGTACAAAAAAGTACACACAGTTACAGTAGGTAACTGTTTCTTTCTTTCATGATTATTTTATTAGTTGTGAAACCATTTGACTTTTTGTCAAGCACAAAACCAAATGAAGGGAACCCTGTAGCGCTTTTTTTGTAATGTGGTTTCTGTGTCATAGAAAAAGCTGCCGAAAAAAATCAAGTGAAAGCCATTTTGTTTGGCTGATTTTATGCGTACCTAGATTTGCAAAGTGTTTTTGAATTAAAAATACGACAAAAATAACTTTTTCATCCCATCTATTCAAAAAGAACGACTTGGTTCGCCTTTAAGTGCACCTAAAGTTGGTGTTTTCTATAAGAAACTTTTAGCGGGCAGTAATGAGTTTTTAATCCTCTTTATAAGTGCGCCGCAATTATCTTTGCCGCGCACTTTTTGAATATGGAACATCTTAGTGTTCAGCGCCAAAGAAATCGAACGCACTCGAATCGGCTGGTACGACGGCCCAGAGTCGCGCCGCCGCGCGCCGGCTGAATAAAAAAAAATAGAAATCAAACCTATTCCTAATAAAACTGTAACAATCAATTTTCATAATTGCGAAAATGTCTCAAATGTAAATATAAGTTTTTAGTTGTTTTATTATTACATACTATTTAATTTCAATTTAGTGGTTATATGTTTTATCAAATAATATTATTACAATAAAATATGAGGCGCCTTTTATTTTCTCATAGTGGGTGATGAAAAGTAGAGTGTATCACTCGGGCGCAAAATATATTTTTGGCTCGGGCGACGTACTGTGAAACCCTCGCTACGTTTAGGATTCTACTATAATATGGGATAATCCCTCACTTCGCTCTGGATTCAAAAAGCGCCCTTGCCGTAAAAATATTATTTTGCTCCCATAAGATACAATCTACTATTATGCCACAGATAACTGGGTGTAAATAGTTAAAGGTATTTCACATTAGGTGTTTTAGGTGAATTCTAAATTACTACGGTTTATTTTTATAGAGAATATGCAGCTGCTGTGTTTCATAGAAAATCAATTGCACCCGTGATCATTTTTATTTTTTCAGAAAGAACTCTAATCCAAAGCTTAGCGTTCTTTCTGATTTTTTTGTAAACTCCCTGTCGCTATTACCGACGGTTAAAAATGGTTCTTATTTTAGTATAGGCATTGTGCATCCTATGAATTCCACGCGAACGAAGTCGCGGGCAGAGGCTAGGTAATAATAAAACTAGAATGATTAAATAATGGAGATAACTATTTCCTAAACGATGCCATACACAACCTTTGTCTTCCAACGAAACCTAAATCAACGTCCATTTTGTTTTGTGTTGACATTTCGGAATGGCATGTGTATGTTAGTGAACTCTTTAAGATTCCTGATTGTGTTCCCAGAATATGGTGTAAAAATACATTAATTTTGTTTATTCGAACAAAGGTACAGTCGGAGAACTGTCTTTTTGTGGATGACGGGGGTGGCAACAGGTATATGTAGTTGAAAAATATTATGTACAGTCACCAAAGGAGATAAGTAACCAGGGTTGTCGGATATAGTTAGGAAGTTTAGTAAGAAACCATTGGATATTTTCGCATATAATAAAATTAAATTAATAGAAAACAAACCGTTCATTTATCAAATTAAATTTCATTCGAAAACATTTATCGGCTTCTTAGTAAATTTCAACTATATCCGACGACTCCAGGTACTCTGGTTACTTATCTCCTTTGGTGACTGTACTTGCCATCCATGCACTGTGTACTTAAAAATAGCACTAAAGGTAAAGTGCTTTCCTATTCATTGCCTATTAATACATACAGCTGACAATGAATTCGTAAAATAAGTATATACAGTTCTTCCATACAAAAACTGTCATACGTGAATTTTATTCCACGAATAAAAATTATCTGTCGATTGAAAAATCAGCCCTTAGGATGAATTAGTTTCCAAGTTTTGTTTTCTCAAATGCAATGCCAATGGTTGGTATTTAATAGTAATTTAAATTTCAGATTCAGAGCCTAACCGGAAAGAAGGCAACAGAGAGAAGATGTCAGAGTTTATCGCCAAGCAATGCTGTAAGCGCATGTTTACTCAATAGTACCTTACTAGGTATTTTTTTAACTGACATTATTGAATCGTCAATTAATTACAAAATCCATGTTATATGAAGATACTGCAGTCCGTATTTTTAAAATCAATACTCCCAAGTCGTGGAGAAGGGGAATAGGTACCCCAATTCACCATCAACAGCCGATATATTCTGTAAAAACCTAACCTCATCATGAAAATTTGGATGAAGTGAGTTTCAAGTCAGCTGTTATTAATTTTTTTTTAGATTGACACTATTGACAGCTCACTTCACCTTTGTTTTCACGGTGAGATTTTTACAGAATAGATCGGCAGTCAAGTCCCATGTAGAGTACGCGCAAAATAAGTCTGCGCGCCGCCGAAATCGGAAATAATCTTTTGCCGCTATCTGGACGTTTATGTCAGGTATCAAGAGGGTATGTTGTGTTCCGTGTTTCCAAAGTAAAGTTAATAATTGCCATCATTACGCCCAAAGTGATTAAAAGTGCTAGCAGGAATATGATCTTGAATTAAAAAACCGCGCGCAGACTTGTCTTGCGCGCACTCTGACTATAGGCAGTGAGCGTATTGTCATTTACCGCCTACCGGGCACAATATCAGACTCTAGACTCGTAAAGCATTGCGGCAGTTTTATGTCAAGACCTAGTCTTAATTAATTGCATAATTTTCTTAACTCTGCAGTTACTAAAAAAATCTCGCGATAATTTCGCTTCATCATGTGCTTCGGCGCCAGACGGGCTGATTCATCCCTACCCCATCTCACCCGACAATGACCCAGGTAAAAAACCTACTCATTTCATTTAGAAAATGAAATTAAATAGTTACGAGCGGATTTGGACGGGCGGCGTTTAGTTGGGAAATAGATGCGATAGTTTTTTTTAAATTCTGCATTAGGTGCACTGCCCTGTTGGTCTCGTGGCCACAAATGCGACTGCTGAGCTGGGTCCTGGGTTCAATTCCCGGCTCGAACAAAGTGTTATTGGGTTTTCCCATTGGGATTTTCTTAGAAGTTGGCGGCGTGATACGCCCGTGGCTCGACATATTAAGGGACTACTCACACTTATTCAGCTCTATTCAGCTTATGCCCATTTAAAACAACGTTTTTGTATGGAGACGCGTACGCATCCGTTCAGCTTTCCGCGTCTATTCAGCTTTCGCGGCAAGCAAGTATAAAATGAGGACACATGTGTAGAGTTCAGCGCTGTTCAGCGCCTTTCCGCCGCATTCAGCGTCGAACGCAATCAATCAATCAATCAATCATCATTTATTTGTGAACACAGACGGAACAGCGCTGTACACGGATGTTTCGCGACTCCTTGTCGACAAGTTGCGACCTGGATAGTTCCTGAATAGATTTGATTTATTATTTACGTAATCACTATGCACGCAAGGATTGAGAGAGTTCGTACGTCTTTTAATGTACCTAATTATAATTATTTTATTCTTACGAAATGATGGACGAAGAGAAACTTATATTGCTAGTGCAAAAATATTTAATTTTAATTTTGCAGTATCCATCCGAAAATGCTCTATAAATTTTATATTATTTTCTTTTAATTGGGGTACTAATGTCGCGTATTCTCCAGCCAAAAATTTATTTCTCCACAGTGGGTCGACCTACTGTCGCTTGCGTTTTATTTTTTACGTTTAATTTTATCTGTTTCTTCTGCATGAAGCGAAACGATAAAAATATCGCACATAGAACTGTCCATGTTGAAGGCACAATACTAAATGAGTACCTAGCTTACCGTCTTCGCAGCATATTCAGCGCCGTACGCACTAGATAGAAGCGTTTCAGCGGCGATAACGCGCTATGACGGCTTTTCTCATTCTTACGACGCTGTACGCGGCTGATAGAAGCGGAACTGTATAAGTGTGACTAAAATCGTTCAGCGAAACGCGAAAGGAGCTGAATAAGTGTGAGTAGTCCCTAAGCCGTTGGAGCCTGATTTCTGTTCGGTGGTGTTGGATTGCCGTCTCATCGGACAATGAGAGTGAGGGAAGAGAGAGTGCACCTGTGTCTACGCACAAACTTATAATATCTTCCGCGCCGAAAGCTGGTCTTCGTTTAGATTGGTCGCCATGGCTGCAATTCGGTCTGGAAAACTTTCGGTCTCAAACCGTAACGTAGCCTTTATACTGCAACAACCTGTGAACGTAGTCGTTTGCTACGATGATTGCGCGTATACGCAATCTTAGTGATTCATGACTCTCTAAGAGGCCGCAGTGCCCGCTAATATATTTTTTAAACAAAACGAAAAAATTATTGTCTATTATTATAATTATTTCACGGTTTTAATTAATACTTTTATCGTCCCAAGCCGAAACGGAAGGTTCAACTCGGCACGATGACTAGTTAGGTACATAATCTGAAAGGTTGTTCTTTAACAGAAAAGGAATTGGTCATGCCGCAATGCGTCTTAGCCAAAGTGAATCGGATTTTAGCAACGAAGAAGCGAGAGTTCATAAAAATGCGAAAAGTTCTAATTGGCCAGCAAGTAAGTTCATAATGTTCATGATCGCAGCCTATAGCAGTCTTCTGCTGGGCATGGGCTATAGTCAATTAACTAGCATGCCTTCATCCTGTTGCTGAAGAGAGAGTGCACTATGTTTGCGCATACCTACAGTTATATCCTTCCTTGGAATACTTATACTGGCTAGGCTCTCTTAAGATTGGCTACCGTGACCGAAGAGATATGTATTAACTTTGATTGTTATGTGGCTGACATGCCACTGTGGATAAAAGCCTCTTATAAAAAATAGCTATGATTGTTGTTGTTTAGAACTCGTTACTGGAGAGCTTTGCACAGTTGAAGGAGTTGGAGGCTCGCGCCGGCATCACGAACGTGGATGACTCTCTGGGCGAAGTGCGCGTGTTGTCGGTCACCGGCTGGCCAGCGCATGACTTGCTCATGCTCATCCGCGATGACCTTGAACTGCCATCACATTCGGAGATAAGTGGCCTTTTAGGTGAGAACCATCAGATTTTTATAGACCCTAAAGTTCGTCCGTATCGATGCAGAAGAAAACTTACTTACTGATTTACCTCGAATAAGCACCTGCAAAGTTATTGAAACGAAAGACATTGAAAATAACAAACAATATCAACAGCGTGGAAACTAAAAAATACCTCCTTAACATAATAATTTTATGGTTGTTTCCTGTAGGTCCACATGCGCTTCAGCAGATAACCTCGCAACTGAACCCGATTCCTGAGGAAATGCTGGCGGTTAGCGCAGAGTTAATGGCGCGTCGAATAGAGCTGCTCAATCTGCTTAGGGGCAAGCACCGCAGCGATAGATCTACCTACCTTACTGTTAGTACTTCTTTGTGGTCATCGTGAACTCGTGACAGACTACGACGAGCCACATTTCAGTTATAGACGTCTTCGACGAATGACTTGGCTGCTTGCTGGCTTGGTGACCACCATTAAACTGCTTTTTTCTTCTCCATGTTATTAAAGCGAGCTATAAGACGTTTATCTTCTGTTTTAGAATTTAGAATGGAAAACGAAAAATTCAGAATTTGATAACGAAACAGAAAAATTACACAGAATGGTGGCCGGTACTGCAGAGAACTTAAAAGCTAAGATTAATTACTCTCTAGAATTGGCAAAGTAAGTTCTACGTTTCATAACTTTCAATATCGTCTGTCGAGTCCGGTCCCATGGCCGAGAAACAAAGGAGAGACCGATACTATTTATAAGTAAGTTTCTTCTCTCACCTACTCGTATACAGAACGACTGTAAGCAGTCAGTGTCCGTATGGATTGGAGCCTTAGCCAAGTCTCATGTTTAAAGGCGAATACTACCGATTTAGAAGTAAATTAGTCGATTTTGTATTTCCACTCCTGGAATTTGTACACAGGACATTTAAGTGGCTGCTCATCTCAAACTTCTGAATTATTGAAGTACCACTTTAAAACTCAAGGTTAGCCTTAGTAAGATTATAAGGCTGTTTGGCGGCTTTGACTCAGTGGCTCTTCTTCAAAATGCGAAGGCACGATACACGAAAGACAATCCTAAAACAAGAATTTCGAAAATTAATTTAATTTATTTTTCACTACGTATCAGTATTTGTCATTGCACCCTCGCATAAAAATGTATGTATGTCGTGTATTTTATGTCAGTGGATAAGACCCGAGGAAACCCAACCATTAGGGATGTTGAAAACTTAATAGGTACTATAAACTTAACATGACAAATTCATTCATAGGAACAATTTTGTGATATTTAGGATACCGTGGGTTGATCGAGAAACTCTAATGAAGAAGATTGAGCGTCTACAAAAGGAGATCTTGATAGTACAACATAAATACGACGAGCTTCCGAAAAAAGATTCTGAAGATGCTAGCGAAGGACAGTCGTCAGAGAGTTTACCTCAGTATCAGGTCGTTGATTTATCTATTAATAATATAAATGTTCTAAATCCAAAGAAATGAACTTGGATTTTTAGAAGTTGATGAAGAGCTTGTTAGTTTAAATTAACAACTTTAGCATGAATATCCTGTTGGGAAAATGTAGAGAAATTCCTAAAGAATGATCAATAATGATTGTATTAAAACGGTCCGCAGGCTTTGTCCGACGAGTTGTCGAAGGAACGAGCCGCAAGGGAAGCGCTGAAGGAAGTGGTGTCGGCTGCGGAGAGCATGCTGCGAGTGGCGCGCGCGCGCATCGCCACGCTGGAGCGGCAGCTCAAGGACACGCGCACTGAACTCGACACGGCGCGCAAAAAACACAAAGACCTCGAGCAACTCGTAAACAGACTCGCACAACATAAAAATTCGACAGTGAAGTTGTAACACTCTACATTACGATCCCAAGCTGAGGGATCGAAAATATCCCACATTTCCCCTTACTTCAGTTGGGGTGCAAACAGACCGCGGGCAATCGACGTCGCCCCAAATTCTATCACCTTTTACTTCATACATTTTATGTTACAAAATCCGAACTGTGGGTGATCGACTGCATCTGACATCTAAAGGCGAATTTTCATACTGAAAATTCGATGTCAAGAACTTGTTAAAAATGTAGGAAAATCTGAAGTTTTTCGAACATAGTGAGACTGAGATTAGAATGCGAACATACTTAAAAATAAAGGAACTGCCCCATTAATGTCGTCGAACGACCGCGACCTGTTTGGACCCTTCAGCCCCATATTCATTAGGAAACAAAGTTGCACAGCATTGTTTCAACAGCATGTTTTTGTGTTGCGGGAATCATGTTGCTGGCAACATGGCATGTTTCATAATCACGATGGATTAGCGGACATCAATGTTGCAGCACTGTTTCTCATCTTTGTTTCCATTAATACGCGGCTTTAGCAATTTGGTAATGACTTCTTAAAATTTCTCTCAAAATCGCGATATGTCATTTGAACGGCTGCATTAACTTTCAGTATCGTCATCGGGAGACGAGCTATGATGCCCGCTCGAAGAAGTTAATGGAAGTTTCAAAAACTGGAGAAATCACGATTGAAACACTGTCGCGTCAACGAGATGCTTTGGAACTTAGGTTTATATCAATTTGCGTATTTAATTACATTTGTAAGTTTTTGGTATTGTTAAAAATGATTACAAATGCCACTTAGAGTGAAAGAGCTCCGTGAGCAGGCTGAGCAGGCGGAGAAGGCGGCCGCGGCCAAGGCTGCCGAGCACCGCTCGCGCGCCGAGTCCCTTCAGGCGAAGGTAGCGGAACAGGTGCTAAGCATTCGGGTCATGTTACATTACACACTTGAGCCGTCCAAATAATCGTTATGATGTTTGTTTCAAAAAAGCTTTCTGCGCAGGAGAAAGTCAAAGCAGCGACGGAGGGTCGCGTCATGGAGTTGGATGCCAAAGTTAAAGAGTTAGAAGACCAGTTGCAGGCTTTACGTGAACGTTCTGTAAGACTTGTGGATTTAGAACGTCGGCGGTGTCTTGAGTACGTCCCTTCAAAAGGTAAGCCATCAGAATAACAAACTGCACTACGCAATTACTTAACGAAACTTATTTAGCGAGTTCATCATTCGCAGAAAATGAGCCTTCTGATAGAGAGACTGAGATATGGAAAGAACTTCAAGTGACTCGAGTAGCGTTATCCCGTGTTGAGGAAGAACTTAGACAGAGTCGAGCTGATAAAGATAGCTTTTTGAACTCGTTGTCTCGGATAGCTGTAAGTTAAAATAAAATAAGATAATTAAATGGCATTCAAATAAAGTTTAAGTGACATAATCTTTACTTTGTGCTTTAGCAAGAAGGATCGGACACCGTGCAAGAAAAAATTGCAACAGAATTGTTGGATAGAGAACAAAAGATTGTTAAACTGCAACATATTATTGAAGAACAACGAGAAAATGAAAAGTCTATGTAATTAATAATTTTTTCTTAATATTATCGTACTGAACTGTTTCGGGATTTGGTAAGTAAAATGAAGATTTGATTCGGTAAAAAATGGAAGAAGTTATCACAAAAAGCATTGTAATATTGAATGAATATTCCTTCCTCACAGGGAACAAACTATGACCCAATACGAGAACCAGCTAGCCGCGCTACGTCTTGAAGTGAAACGTTTGCGGAACTATGAAGGTTACTCAAAAGAAGTCCCGTACCAAGATCTACATACAGAGGTAAGCATTAACCTATTCCATGTTTTCTAGTGTAGCAGAGCAACTGATAAATAGATCGTGCGTTCGTGTGTGTCTGTGATTAACTCAAGAAATACCAAGGGCCGAGTTTTCCATCTTCAGATAATTTTTATCTAAAGAATAAATATGGCAGTCAGCAGCTTTTGTAAAGAAAATGTCAACTGATTTGTTATTTTTTTTCTGACTTCGGGTGTCGTTTTTAAGGTTATTGACCCAACCGACGTTGTCCTGTACAATTTTCAATAATTCATACTAACATCCCATAGAAGAAGGACGTTCTGTTTTTCACGAATTTGTAAGTTTCCAATTTTCCAAATCGGGAAAGCTTTCTAATTTTTATTATTAAAAAGCTAATTCTGACTATTACGGACATTTTAGAACAAAAAATAGCCAAATCGGTCTAGCCGTTCTCAAGCGATGCGCTAACAAAGAACAGCATTTCATTTTTATATATGTTACTGCTAATAGCCGAAGTGCGGCTACACCTAGTTTTAGCCGGCTACAACTAGGTGCAGCCGGCCACATGCGGTTAAACTTAGTTGTATCCTACATTCCTACTTAGCTTCGGTTAGAACTAGGTTTAGCCTTCATCACAGCGGCTAGAACTAGGTGCAGCCGCACACCGGTGGGTAAACTTAAGTGTAGGATACACCTTAATCGGGAAACGCAAGATAAGAATCACAAAACAAAACCAAAATGCTTAACTGAACTGAAAACCTAGTTCTAGCTGATGATAAATAGGACACACCTAAGTTTACCCACCGGTGTGCGGCTGCACCTAGTTCTAGCCGCTGTGATGAAGGCTAAAACTAGTACTAACCGAAGCTAAGTAGGATACAACTAAGTTTAACCGCATGTGGCCGGCTGCACCTAGTTGTAGCCGGCTAAAACTAGGTGTAGCCGCACTTCGGCTATCAGCCGTAACATATCCTACACATAGATATTGATACAGATATTTATTCTATTTCAATAGCTCCTGGAGTTGCACATGCAAGTGGAGACGTTGTCCCGTGAGCGGACGGCGCTGGTGACGGCGGCGGCGTCGCGCGCGCTCATGCTGGAGCGACACGAGCGCTCCGCCGACCTGTTCGCGCGGATGGTCCGCGCGCGCCGCGACCTGTCCGCGCTGCTCAACGGCCGCGCGGAACCGCCACCGCTCGACGAGGGTGGCCAAGCTGAGGTGAATTTATCTACTTGCTCGTTTCATCATACCACGCACCCTAACCAAGAGCGATCGTTGCGCGACTACGCGATCGTTTGTATGAATTATGACGTGCAAACACGACTTCATTGGTCGCGCGAGAATATTATTTTCATATGAAGGAGTCCGATAATCGCTTTTGGACGCGGCCGAACACCTCTTCAATTACTTTCAGTCAGGCGAGATCGAAGTCAATCAACTTAATAAGTTGTTTTTAATTTTATTCTTACGAAGTAGTGCTATTTTATTATACTGTATGTGTAGTCGACCTCGTAATTGCTTTACCACCTTTTCACAAAACTCCCAGTAAATTGAAAGTATTTATCTAAAGTTGCTTTAGGACTCCTTAAAATCGACCTTGGCGTTTTATGACGTTGCAAGTGACATTAAAGTAGAAATTAACTCCTGAAAATCATTTTTTACTGCAAACAAAACGTGTATTTAGAGTACGCACACATGTACATAAGTCTTGTATCGTAATGTCAAATAGGAAATGTATAGTTTCAAATTGAATAGGTGTCGAGATCGTTGTCGTCGGTGTGCGCGGGCGCCGCCGACACGTGGACGGCGCTGCGGGCGGAGCGCGCACGCGTGCTGCGCCTGGAGAGCGCCGTGTTGGCGCAGAGCCTGCAGCTGGAGCGCGAGGGTCGCGTGCGCACGCAGCTCGAGCGGCGCCGCGCCATACTTGAAAGAGAGATCTTGCGGACACAACAGGACGGCTCGTCAAACCCGTCTGTGTTGAATCCCATCAAAAATTCAAGTTTAGTTTTCTTCCAATGCTTACCTCATTTGTTTTGGTATTTATTTTTAATGTTTTTTGTTTTAGGACCGACCGATCCGATAACGACAGTCACATAAAAAATAGTATTATAAATTCCCATGTCGTTTAGGATGTCTTCCTAAGAAGAATATAATATCTCTTATAATCTCTCTTATAATAGTCCAGACAGAGGCGCCGACTTTTAGAAAACCTCGTGGGTGCTCTGGTAATGTATGTATACCATATTGGTTACCAAAATATATAATGAAAACAATCTAATCTAATTGAAAGCTAAATTTTCCTAAGGCAGTTTTTTTTACACTTAAGTACGTGTTATTGTTGTTCACTGTTTTAAAGTGCAACACCAACCAACAAACATGTTATACTGACAGAAAGTAGTTTGTATTGAAAATTTAACCTACATATAAGAAAATTTAACCTACCCGATGTGCTAAAATTTTCTAGATCGCATCGCTCGTAGTTCAGTTTTGTATTGGCGAATCCGAAAACTGAACTACGAGCGATGCGATCTAGAAAATTGTAGTTAAATTTTCTTTTGACCTAATAAAGCTCAGAAAAGCTTTAGAATTAAGAAAACTTACCGAGAGCAAGAGCGAGCGAAACGAGCTCGATAACTTTAGCACCTCCTTAAATACGTTATAACGCAATCATTCTAATAATAATAGCGTAATTCAATAATAATAGTGTAAATCAAATATTCGTTTTTATGTCTATGCTCACGGGTGCTCTGCACCCACTGCTTACCTCACGTGGGTGCTGGAACCCCCGAGCACCCACGGAGTCGGCGCCTCTGAGTCCAGTCATTTAAAATAACTTATGTCGCAAAAAAATTGTACTGTACTTATTTTTTGGGGATGTTGTCAGGAAAAGTCATCATTACATACTACAATTTTGTACTTTACTGTTTCGGGTTCCATTAGACCAAACTCTATGCATTAGACCAACAGAGCTACGGCTGTGCTCCAATTGTATCAAATTTGTGTCCGTTTCGACAGCTTGGCCATAGTGTTGTAGAAGAAAAAGGACTACGTCAACATTACGAAGGAATTTGTAAAACACTAAAAATGAAAGTCGCAAATTCTAGTCGCAAAGTCCTAATGTTTGAACTTAACGACCTACATAAGTTAAAATCTATAATGCAAGTTAGAAAAAGGGTGACCAAGATTTATGGTGCGTCAATCAGACATTTTCAATTTTATTAAGATTGATTGTCTATTCGATTGGAAAAACAACCTTTTTTTTGTAAATTCTACATATAAAATTTCTAAATATTCTACAAAGAAAGTGGTCCCGCTATTTTGATACCAAAATGGCGGGACCACTATTTAATTAATGAAAAACACATGGCGTGATCTTAAACTGAACACACCAAATTTTAAAACGATATAGTACGACTACGTATGAATCGTTATTATACTTTTAAAACAGTCATTTCAATAAAAAAGGATTTATTATATATTTACGTCAGAAAAGCGCCCGAAGAAAAAGTATTATTTTAAGCCAAGTATCATTTTATGGCTCTTACAATTTGTTTAGGCGTTTAAAACGTTTGGGCCGCATAGAATTTGTTTTTGAAATATTTTATACAATTTAATTTACAAAAACTACTTCTTGAATATGAAACGAATTTTAATACAGCTAATTTACTACTTACAATTAAACACGCAATTCTTGCAATAAGCTTTTAATTTGGTGTGTTTAGCTTAAGATTACGCCATGTGCTTTTCATTAACGGAATAGTGGTCCCGCCATTTTGATATCAAAATAGCAGGACCACTTTCTTTGTAATTTATTTTGAAATTTTACGACTAGAATTTTACTATGAAATAGTAGAAATATTGTACTAAATCCTATTCACATGATATTCGAAAAACGTGGTGGGGTCCCGTCATCTTGACGTTCATTATTTAAACACATACTATCATAAGTGCTGCTGGACATTATCAAAGAAGGAAACATAGTGGGGTTGGAAAGGTTGCAAATAGTAGATTTACAGTATTAAACTTTTATGTAGGCTGATTTGAAATCCAAGACGTGGTCCCTCCATCTTGACGGTCACAATATATTCGTATAATTATACTACTTACTTACTTTCTTTAGTTATTCTCCATCCAATTAAGCATACTTATTCCCTCATTATGATAATAGGCTACGTGGTATAAAAACGACGCTTTTGGAAAGGTCTGATTGACGCACCATAAATCATGGTCCCCTTCTTCTAACTTGCATTATAGGTTTTAAGTCATGTATGTCGTGAAGTTCAAACATAAGGACTTTATTCATACTGTCTACATTTTCTTCGAAATCGTATCAGTGGTTAGCAAAAAGAATGGGACCTCTACGAAGCTCCGTTTAAAAAAACTGCGTGGCCGCGCAGTTCTCCACGTTTCGACCACGCGGCCATGGTTAAACCTTTACAACTTTCTGAATATTGGATCTACGAATTTGCGACTTTCATTGTTAGTGTTTAACAAATTCCTTCGTAATGTTGACGTAGTCGTTTTTCTTCTACGACACTGTGGCCGAGCAGTCGAAAAGGACACTCAAATTTTGTGTACTTTAAAAATGAAATGACTTTATTAAAGTTCGAAAAATTCGAAGTTTTTCGAGCACGACGCAGTTAGCACACTTCTAACAACATCCCTAAAAATCATTAGTGCAATTTTTTCGACTTCCTAACGCGATTTTTGCGGTGACTGGCCTCTATACTTATGTAGGCACCTACTTTATATTACAACACCGCAAATTTTATCTTTTCTTCTTTCAGATTGTGGGCATTCTTGGATATGAATAAAATTTATGAATGACAGATAACGCTGTGTACCACTTCTCAAATTAACGTTTATTCTGAATGTTACAATGTCAATAAATTGTGTAATTAAGTTAAATAAGAAAATTTTATTTCTCTTTTAAAGGATTTTTTTTCAGAGCAATTTATAAACAACACAAACAATACAGAAACTATATCAATACAGGCTTCGTTGCCACTAGTACCATTAACAGCTCCATGATGGAACTACTGATGTTTTTTTTAAATCACAACTAATGTTGATTTTGTTATCACTAGTTAACACTTGGTTCTTATAATAATTTTATTCAATAAAATCAACAATCATTAAATTTATTTTTTGCGAATGAATTACTTTACATGTTTACATGGCGATACTTGATGGATGAGACAGCCAGTGACATCTATCGGTCGTTTATTGTAATATCGATTTGTTTTTCCTTTTTGGGAGGTAGTTAGGGATATGTATTGTGTTCGCCAGCAAGTTGTTATGGATGAGGATTTACTTTATTTGAATAGAGATGATTTCAAAGTTAAAGGGGATGGCAAACAATTTGCCTCCTAAGAAGGATTTTAACTGGTCCAAACGCTATCCCATCTGAGATACCGGGCATCCTGGGATTTACTTTCCATCCTTCTTTACAAAGACGATTATTTTAAATCCACACTAAATCCCAATCATAAATTAAAAAATAAATATTTGTTGATTTTACTTCTGTGTTTTTACACCCTTAAAAAAGTGCCTAAAAGAATAATGTGGAACTAGTGGTAACAAAATCAACATTAGTTCCATTATTTTCAGATTCTTTTAAAATGGAACTAGTGATTTAAAAAAAAACATCAGTAGTTCCATCATGGAACTGTTAATGGTACTAGTGGCAACGAAGGCAATACAAGCACTCACAGCCTATGGCCAGCAATTTTAAACATCTTGCATTTTTTTTCGTCCCGAAGTTGATTACTTGTCAATAATTGTGTATTTCTAGACAGCAAGTTATCTTGTATGTGGCTACCAGCTGGCAGTAGACCTCTGAAAGGCGGATAGTTATTGTCTTTGATCGTGGGAGTATTGGCGTACAAGTTAATACTTGGCTCAGGAGCAGGAATCCATTTCTGTGTGCCCTTGTTCGTAATAGCGTTCTTACGATCTAGATCTTCACTATTGAATTGTTCATCATTACTTGGAATGTATTTTTTCTTTACAAAATTGCACATGACAATTTTTGTGGGCAGCGTTTCATGGTCGCTTTGGTACATAGTCTGATTGTTGTTACCTTTGTGACATTCAAAGTTTTCAAGCTTGTCTCGTCTATGATCTGCTATGTATTTCTTTTTAGGTGTGCCATAATCATGCATATTATTATTCAATGACGGGTCAAAAGAAGTGCCCAGTTCGTCTTCTAGAATTTTTATTATACTATCTAAATTATTTGAAGGCAAACCATTGCGTCTAGGCTCCATGTGGTACGTTTCATATTCTGCAATCTTGTGTTCTAGTAAGTTAATCTTTTCTTGGTCTTTTCTCTTTTGCATACTAGCTTTGCACATCTGTTCTTCTAACGCCAAAAGTATTTTCTCTAATTGAGTTATTTGTTGTTTCCTAGTTTCCACGTTTGTGATAAGAGCTTCAATCTCGGCATTTTTCTCAGTTATTTGCTGGTTAACCTGTTAAAAAACAATAAAACATTTTAAATTAGTTTTTTTTTCTCCGAATAAAACCAACAGCTGAAAACGGTCTTCACAGAGCATTCTATTGGATTATCACGTTTTGGCTAATGGATTTACAATTCCATGTATCCAATAAAAGTCTATTCAAAATCTTGTCAAATGGACGCTAAGTAAGTATTTCCACTTACAAATATCAATTTTACATCAGTGTAAATAAAGTTGTTTTCAAAATGACTAGGTACTTACAGCTACTATTGTAAATGTCATAAAAGTATTGAAATCAAATTCCAGAAACTAAATTTACATGTTGTACATATTGAAGTCACAGTAGAATACAGTAAGAAGTTGTTCTGTTGTTCATCCATCAATATAATATAATTAATTACCTATATGTTGTTTATTGTAAGATACAGGTAAACTAGAAAAACTATACGTTTCAGTAATTTTGTTATATCATTGCACATTTGTATGAATTTTTCTCTTTGTCAGGTTAGGGAGCGCCCACAAGCAACTTTTGTCTCCGAAACTAATTTTTCTCTCACATCAAGTCTACCGTCTACGGGTTTGTAAAAAAGTGCGCGTATGTAGCGACGCGACAGCTGGGATAAATTTTTGTCCGCGGGTTTGGACTCAACTGTCGCCCGTCTATTGGTTGCAATGCAAGTGTACGCACGGCGACAAAAAAGGTTGCCGGCTAGCCAGTTACCGCTCAACCGAAAATTTAACAAAAAAAGTAGCGTTGCTGTCGCTCCAGAGTGCGCATCGTCCAAATCTCGGCGAGGAGTCAGCGACAGTGATAAAAAAGTTGCTGGGCAACTAAGTTGCTCGTGGGCGCCCCCCTTACCTACTCCGGTCACAAATCGCTATTTGTTACTCGAAAGTGTTTATAGCTTTTTGGAATAACATTAGAGATGTCAATCTATAATTTTGAAATCATGGTAATTCAAAATATGCAAGTACCTACACAGCTACAAGGATATTTTGGTGCCTGACAAGGGGCGGTGTTAGTAAACATTTGTACAATAGGAAATATGCATATATTTTTATTCGATAGTTTTACATCTCCATAAAATATAGTAAAAAAATATTCAACGCCATAAAAATAATTGAATCTACTTGTAGTGTTGTGTAAAAGTACGGTATTAAAGTTAAAAAATTTTGCCATAGACTTTTACATCACATTAGCTCTGACTAATGGCGTCGCTTTGCAAATATTTGAATATCGCAGTTTTATTGCACTTAAAAAAAAATCTTGCTTAAAAGAAATTATAATCAAATAATATTTGCCATAATTCTGAAGTAAAAGTGTATTAAAAAAAAATTGGCAATAAAAAAATCACATGCATATTCCCAATGTATTTTTGTGAAATTTCACTTGGAATGTATTAAATAAATAAGATGGCGGCGTTATTTCTGATTTTGGGGGCACGCGCCAAAATATCCTTGTAGCGCTATAGCACCAGCACTTCCATGGTCGTAACCAACTTGTAACAGCCTCTATATTGGATCTCATCCTCGCGCATTCGTATTTCGGAAGATAGACAATGATTCCCAAAGGGCATACTTTTCCTAAGAGATCTGCATTTCGAAATCAACTTACGGCCACATCTGCTTGAGTTCTCATTTCCAAATTATTTCGTAACAGTTTTATTATATTAGTATGTTCTTCATCTTTTCCTGATAGCATCTTTATTACACCATTCCGCTCTTCTAGCAGCTGTTCTTGATCCGCAATAGTGTACATATGTCGTTCCAATTCCATATCTTTCTTTTGCAATGCTTCAGCAAGTTCTCCATTTTGTCTAGTTGCTTCTAGCAACTTGGCTCGTTGTTGATTTACCTAAATATTTATATTAATTAAGAAGAAAAACATAAAAATGTTACCTTTTTTTATTTTATTTTGACATCAAAATTTTATTTATTCATTACCTGATTCGCCTAACGAGTGTATTCATTTTAAGTAGGTATAATATGGTCAAGCTTACCATTTCATGAAGTTCATTTAGGTTCTCAAATTCACCAAAATCTTGCTGCAACTCCGCAATGCTATTTTTTAGGCGGGATAACTGTTCCTCATATGATTCCATTTTGGATTCACTACGAAACAATGGTTAAGTAATAATTAATTTACTTCAGTTAAGGGCTGATTTTTCCATCGCCAGATAACTTTTATTCGAGCAATAAAATTGACGTTTGACGGTTTTTGTATGAAATAACTGTAAAATTTCAAAATTATTCTAGAATAAAGTAGGACAGATAATTCTTATTCGAGTCCGATTCGAGTTCGAGACCGATTTTGTATAGACCTGTCAAAAATTCAAAATTATTTCTCCGATAAAATTATCTGGCGTTGGAAAAATCAGACGTAAGTCAATTAAGTAATTACTTGCTCAAACTAATTTGATCCTGGTAGTGTGATGTCTGAATCAAATCAAAAATCGAGACTGCTTTGCAGCATTTTTGGATCCAATGAACTTACGGAAGCAAAGTTTGATTTCATTCATTCATTGGTAGCCTTGTTTCACCCACTGCTGAGTATAGGCCTCCTCCCTTTTGTGCCTTTCCTGGTCTGTGCGAGTCAGTCAGTCAGACCAGTCAAAGTTTGATTTACCTTTCTTGTAACTGTTTTTCCAGCGATGACAGTTTCTTTTCAAGATCTGTTATATGTTTTTCTTTGGTAATTAGATTAGATTTCAGATTTTCTTCTAAATTGATCGATTCTCTAATATTATTCTGCAATAAACGGGTTGGACAACAACCATATTATATGGGTACTTAACATTCATATTGTTAATCATTCAAAATAATGTAATAAGTACCTCATATTCTTTTATAGTCACACTTTGTTCTGCCACCTTTTTTTTGTAATCTTCGATTTCAATAACCGCGATATCTAAATCGCGCTTAGTAGATGATAACTCTTTTTGAAAGTTTATTGCGCAGCCTGAAAATCAAGTATTAGAATTGACCAACACGTTTCAAGGATCTACTTCGATAAATACATCACCTATTACTAAAGACAAAAACTAACTTAATTTTTCTTTTGTTTCCTGTAGTTCCTTCGTTAAGTCTTTAAATTGAAGTTCAGATTCCAAAAGTTTCGAAGTTATTGACATCAGTTTAACTTCGACATTGTGCTTCGCTTCTACTTCTTCCTCGTATTTCTTCTCAATTTGAATAAGCTTTGCAACGTTTACGTTCATATCAAGTTTGGCAGTTTGAAGTGACTCGTTATAATAACTTGATAGATCCCCAAGGCGTTTTTCTAGATCTTCCTTCCTATTTTTTTAAACAGTTCATAATTATTACAAATAACTTAATTGTATGACTTGTATTCAAAGATCAACTTATAATGATTTAAACTTACTCAGTTTGTAACTTTTCACGAGCTACTGCTATTTCTTCTAAATGCGTAGTATTTTTCCTAATTGATTCTCTCAATTTGTCGAGTTCTACGTCAAACTCAGATTGTAATGATTGGTTCTGAAAAACGTAACGAGATATTTGAAATAAATCTAAACATACACAAGGCAAGTCAGTCTTTATTCGAAATACAACCTGTTCATGTAGCTGCTGGACGGTGCGCTCTAACGCCCAAGACTTTGAGCGAGCCTGTTCCAAAGTTGCTTCTAATTGAGAAGCTCGTTCTACGCCTATCTTGATTTGACCTTCTGCTCGAGACAAACGATCCTTTATAAATATTTTTTTACACCTTTCTTCCTTGAGCTCCTTCTCGAGCTCCTGGAAATAATATTTTGTTAGTAATATGTATAATGAATCTTGTATACCAAAAGTAACTGATTCAATATTACCTCCACTTTAACTTTATTTGTGTGCGACCGTAGATGATCGGAATTATGTAATTGTTTTCGTAAATCGCTATTCTGCGAATTCAGATCCGACAATGTGTATGTCAGTTCTTCTGTACGTAGTTGGAGATCTACTGTTTCGTTTACAGTTTTCCTGATAACAATAACTTATGTTTTGAATGTAATAACATATTTGCGTACTTTGTTTTGTTTTGTTTAGCCTATATAATATTATCCCACACAGTTTGGCAAAGGCCTCTCCCAAGTCCTTCCAGGAACTCTTCCCGCGCTTCGAACTAGTCCTCGCGGTACCTAAGCGTCCAGGGTCATCTCGCGACCTCTTTCTGGATCGGATTCCTTTATTCTATCGCATGTTAAATGGGTTTCTTAAATGTATAAGATAGTAATAACCATAGCGTAAATATTTTGAATACACGAACCGCATATATTCTATTATTTCGTTCAGTTCCTTAATGAATTCTCCTTTAGCTTGTTCTAAGGAGCATTTTAACATGTCGTTCTCTGAGTTAAACTCATTTATCTTCTTGGTAAGTTTGTTCATAGCAATACCCTTTTGAAAAAAATATAACATAATTAGACTTAATTTGGTTACATTAAAGCGTCGGCCAAACCTGCACGACCAAAGCGACTGCGAAGCGGGAGCGTCAGTCGCGCGGCGGACCCTGCTCCTGTTTATCTATGGCGCCTTGCACACTCACGACCGCGAAGACCACTGTAGTCGCGCAGGTGTTCACTTTTAGTTTCGCGTTGTTGACGCCCCCGCGTCCCGCGCACTTGACGCACAGGTTTGGCCAAAGCTTGAAGTACTTGTGGGTAGGTAGGTAGGTAATCTAGGGGGATTTTCCATACCTTGTCTTCGGTTTTCAAAGATTCAAACCAATCAATAATTTCCTTCCTCTTAAACAGAGTCTGCTCGCAAGTGGCAACTAACTTGGATGGCATAGCGTACAATTTATTTATTTCAATGGCGATTGGGGTTTGATTATCTGAAATAATGAATTTTGAAAATACGAGGATGTGTGGCGCGTTTTCAAGCTGAAATCATGGGTTGTTGGGTTTGACTGGGGAAATATTAGGGGTTAAAGTATGAAATTGCCGATTTGTACTGAAAATTAGAAATTCGTTTTTTTTTTATTTAAAATATTTATTTAATCAAATTAATTACCATTATTATCTATACATTGCTGCCATGTAATAGGAAGGCCATTTATGCCTTTGCGATAGAACTCTCGTGATCTAGATTCGACAAACTGTGTGAAAGCATTTTGTACTGCCCCTGAGAAGAAAACTTTTTATCACGTAGAAAATTGTCCAAATCACGAAAAAAATGGTAGTCCGTTGGAGCAAGGTCTAGCGAATACGAAGGGTGACGAATGGTGACGAATGGTTTCTAATTGCAGTTCCTGTAGAGTTAAAACGGTTTCTCGTGCTGTATGAGGTCTCGCGTTATCATGGAGCAATAATGGTGAAGATCGATTCATGAGTGGGGGCTGTTTCACTGCTAGTTTTGCTATCATTGTTCGGAGTTCGGCACAGTAGACATCTGCCGTTATTGCTTGACCAGATTGGAGAAAGCTATAGTGAATAACACCATGCTGAGACCACCAAACAGTTACCATTACTTTTTTATTGGTAAGCTTTGCTTTAGGACACTGTTGCGGCGTTTGACCTGGGGCCAGCCATTGCATTTTTCGCTTACAGTTATCGTATAGAATCCACTTTACATCACATGTCACAATTCGATCCAATATTCCTTAATTTCTGTATCGATTCAACAAGGCAACACAAGTTTCAACACGCGTGTCTTTCTGCAGATCAGTCAAATCATGAGGCACCCATTTCTCATATATTTTTATTTTATTGATTTGACGCAAATGAGTTGTAACGGTTTCTCGTGCTGTATGAGGTCTCGCGTTATCATGGAGCAATAATGGTGAAGATCGATTCATGAGTCGGGGCTGTTTGACTGCTAGTTTTGCTATCATTGTTGGTAAGGTAACGTTAAAGCATGCCGCTAATTCCTGGGTAGTTTGGCTCAGATCGGTTTCCACCATCTCTTTCAATTCATTGTTATTCACCTGTGTGGGCGGTCTTCCACGTGGCTCGTTCTTCAAATCAAAGTTTCCATCACGAAAGCGTTTAAACCAAAATCGCACGGTGCGTTTATTAGCAGTCCCCTCTCCAAACGCAACATTAATATTGCGAGCTGTTTCTGCAGCGTTAGTTCCGCGTCGGAACTCGTAATAAAAAATAACTCGAATTTTCGAAGTATCCATCTTTCTTGTCTAAGCTGAATAAAAAAAACAACTGAAAGTCGATAATCGAATGTTGCATATTTTTTAAAAGAAGAACTTCATAGGTACATACCATGTAAAAAAAGTTTCACTCAAAAATCACAAACCATGAAGGTTCTATGTCAATTCGAAGTACCTATTACAATAAAACGGCAATTTCATGCTTTAACCCCTATTATAAAGTACCTATGGAGATTACGTGCCTTTTGCCTTGCCGACTCTTTGAAACTTATCGTCAGGTTGTACAGTGCAGAGCTGCAGCAGCTGTTCCGCCGTTAACTTGGACACGTTCATGATCCGCAGGTCTTCAGTGGATGGCAGGGACGCCTTCTGACCCAACCCCATCATTTTCGAATGGTTTTTTCGCATCAGCGCATAAAACTCCAGAATTGCTTTCTGTAATATTGTACAATACTACAGAACTGTAGTATTGAACTACTGAACTACTACTACTACTACAACAAGCAATCGACTTACCCGCGTGCTTAACATCCTTCATATGAAGTACGTAATTGGTTATGTAGGTATCTATATAACCAATTACGTGATGTTACATAAACGCGTAAACAACAGGAGCTGTGGTGGCCTAGTGGTAACGACCGCGACTTACGATTGTAGATCGTAGATTTGAACCCAGACCGGCGCTTTACTTTATGTAAATTATTTCATTACCGCTGCTCTTAAAACGGTGAAGGAAAACATCGTGAGGAAGCTGGCATGTCCTAAAACTAAAAATTCGAAAAAATGTGACATCTACCAGCCCGCACTAGGCCCGCTTGGTAGATTACGGTCCACTCCCTCTTACCGAGAGGAGGCCTGTGTCCCAGCAGTGGAAAAATTATAGGCCGGGACTATACAATGATCCGTACTTCGATCTAGCGCTTGAATCCACTGGCACTGTATAGGCCGCCGGCCAATTACTGACTGCTCTATTTCAATCTAGCGCTGGACACTGGGTATTTTCCATCCATAAATATAATATGCTTTTTTTTAAGCCATAAAATCAATACCGCTGGTGAAAATCGCTTTTAAATCTCGCATGAGTGTAAGGTGTTCATGCTGATGAGTTCCTGATTACCTGATTTTTTTTTTTTGATTTTTTTTTTTCCAGCCTGTCCCTAATACCCTGGTTACACCTACCGAGTAGAGCGGCGAGAGAGTAAAAATGTCACTCGGCCGAGAGAGTAATATGGTCGAGTGAGTGTTTACACGTATTTTTAAGCACACGGCGAGACAGTCAGTCAGTTCAGTTTAAACCCTGTGCAAAGACAAGTGACGCTGATATGGATCGGAAAAAAAAAATTAGAAAGTCCACCAAGTTACTTATATCTCTCCTAAAAAGTAATAGAAATGTAAGCTTCATCACGTTTTTGCTTAATTTTATAATCCCTTGATGAGAAATCCCATAAACATAGATGCAATTTATACACTTGTAATTTCACTGTGGTGTCGTAATCCCATTTCCCAGACATTTTTTTACATTTATAACTAAAACACCTGAGAGCTGTACACTGTACTCGGCAGGTGAAATCAGGGTATGAATGCGTAGCTGGGAGGGAGCTCCCAGCTATGCCCTAAGCCCGGAGGTCCGTACACCACTGCCTTTAGCGTGTACTCGCTTAGTTTTTAAGCCCTGTCTGGACGCTATAATTTATTGAAGCACCCACAGGCAAGCCCGGTTAAGCAGCCGACAACCTTCAGGTTGACCCGCGAGAGGCCATTTATAAAAAAGACTACCTGTTTAAGTACTGTTGAATGTTTGAAAAAATCACACCTGACGATCGTTGAGATCATTTTTCATCTTTTCAAACTGCGACATGTTTTGTTGCCAATTCATTTTATTCTTCAGCATTTTCTCGCTTTGGGAATTTAGCGATAAATCTGAGAATTCATAAGGACTTAATAATGAGTTTTGCAAACTAGTGTCATAAATGTTGTAAAAACAAATAAAAGTACCCTTATCAAACGTTGGCGACCCATCCCTATTGTCTTCTAATCTTTCTTGTTCTGAAATTGTTTCCTGGAACGAGATATAACATTCAAGGACAAAACTCAGCTTTCGCTAGCATCAAAATAATCAGTATGTAATTATTCTTGATCATTCAACGCCAGACGAAGGGAACCGTACGAGTGTGTAGTGTGTAGTGTTATCGCCGCGATTTATTTAATTGGAAAAGGCTTCATGACGTCACGTCACAAACGGCGGGCCGACCAGCAAAGGAGCGTTTAGTAAAAGGCATTTCACGAGTTGGTCGAGCCCTACGCAAAACCGGTTAAGCAAACGACAACCTATCCTAGGTTGACCCGCTATTCCCAAAAAAAATATCGAGCCCCAGCCTGCGTGCACTTCTCAACGAGTCAACAACTGTCTACAAGTATTAATAATATTTTTTTTATCCTTTTGTTTATAAAAATATTAAAAAATGGAATTTGTAAGCATTTAAATGAAAAGGAGATAATAATAACACATGGGTCCGTACACTGCTGACCGCAAACCGGATGCATCACCCACGATCATCGGTGATGAGACTGTACCTATATCCCGCGGAAGTGTGGGGGTCGAGGATTTTTAAATGCGAAGACCCTCCACAACCGCGAGGTTGTGTCTCAGGGAATATTTTTTAAAAGCCGAAGTGGGTATGCACCGTGATGTGGTCGCAATGGACAAGGCTCACCCCGCTCTCCATGGCGAAAGAGAACTGGCGCAAACCTGTAGTACTTACTACCGATGACCGCAAGAAGGTATGGCAAAGCAAGGAGCTTCACGGGCGCTACTATCGGGCTCTTCATGAGCCCGGTGTAGATTTCTTAGCGTCCGTATCCTGGCTGCGTTTCAGGGACCTCTTCGGAAAAACTGAAGGTTTTGTCTGTGCAATTATGGACGAAGTTATCTTGACGAATAACTACCGGAGACATATTATGAAGGACGGGACGGCTGACGTGTGTCGGGCATGCCACCGTCCGGGTGAGTCCATCAGACATATTATCTCTGGTTGTTCTCGTCTGGCTAACAGCGAGTACTTGCACAGGCATAACCAAGTAGCCAGGATTATTCACCAGCAACTTACTTTGAAATATAAACTTGTCGACTGTGAGGTACCATATTACAAGTATGTGCCCGACTCAGTTCTCGAAAATGACCATGTCACGTTGTACTGGGATCGCTCTATCATCACTGACAGAACTGTTGTCGCCAACAAACCTGATATAGTGGTGATAGATCGATTAGTGCGCCGCGCAATGATTGTTGATGTTACCATTCCACATGACGGGAATCTCGTGAAAGCTGAGAAAGATTAACAAATCGAATATCTTGACTTAGCACACGAGGTTGTTGACATGTGGAATGTGAGCTCGACTGTCATTGTGCCGATTGTCGTATCGGCCAATGGCCTGATGGCCGAAAGCCTCGATCAACATCTATCGAGGCTCTCGTTAGGCGGTTGGATCAAGGGCCTGATCCAGAAGGCAGTACTCCTCGATACGGCTCGCATTGTGAGGAGGTTTCTATCTCTGGAGCCCTAACCACCGGTAGCTTGGACCCTGCTCCCGACACCGGTGGATCACTATTTTTTTTTATATTTTTAAATGTTTTATTGTTTTGCTTTTATACTAATATTTAAAAATATAATAAAATAAGAAATTTAATGAATAAACGACATAATAATAATAATGTTTTATTATTATTATATTGTGTTACTAGCTTCTGACCGCGGCTTCGCCCACGTGGATGTCGAATACATCATGACTGCTTCTTTTCTTCTTGAAACCGAACACTGGGGTTAAAGTCGGTCTACCTCAAGATGAATCTACGAATCTGGCAATGAAATATTCACTTACATCGAAAATAGCGATGACTGTCAGTTCACTTTGAACGAATTGAGAAATGTTTGCAAAACTACAAACGTAGTTATCAGAAAGGTTCGATTAAACGAACGTGTGCATATTATGACGATTACAAATCTTTCAACTATTTAAATCGTTATACCTCAAAAACGGTGGTTCTTAGGAAAAAAGTATTTAGAATTTTTTTTATAGATAATTATCTGATCTACAATTTTTGAGTAAATTCCAGTAAAATCCTCCCCTGTAAATTTGACTACCCCTTTTCAGCCCGTCATGGGTAGATTTTCGAAAAACTTTGATACACATTATTATTTACTTTCGATCCTAGGTATAAATACTGAGTTTCGAGTAAATCGGACCGCGCTCTAAAATTCTTCCATATAAACTATAAAACCCCCCAATTCCCTTTTAGGGGGTAGTTAAGAAAAACAAAAAATAGCAAACTTCATAATTTATTTAGATATGTATTCGTGCCAAGTTTCAAGTTTATTAACTCAAAGAATAAGATTTTTCATACCAACAAAATCCCCCACACTTTCACTCTCTTAAGGGGTGGAATTTCGAAAAACCCTTTCTTAGTGGATACCTACTCTTCACGAAGAACACACTCTTCAAATTTCATGTCTCCAGGACTAGCGGTTTAGGCTGTGCGTTCATGTATCAGTGCCAATTGTGGTCACCCATCCTAGTTGGAACCACGACCGGGGTTGCTTAACATGAGCTAGCGCTACGACCACAAAGCCATCGAGCTTCTCACTCATTCCTCATTGTATTATATACTTCAATGATTAGGTAATACCTACGTAAAGTTTCAGCCAATTCAACTGATCAGTTATTCTATAGCATTTTATAGTTATTCTTTTAGTTTAGATTGATATAACTTTTTTATTTATGAACCGATTGAAATGACACAAACACTAAATTTTAAGTGGAGCAAACCTAAACGTTATATTATATTATAGCATTAGTGAAAACCGCATTCAAATCGGTTAAGCCGTTTCTGAGATTAGCGTGCACAAACGTACAGACAACCAGACAAAAATAAAAAAAAACATTGTTTTGGGTTGTATTTCGTTCATAAAGCCCTATAATAGTTTTTCTTATACATATATCTTCCATGTATAGACAGCGACCAGTTACGATTTTATTATATGTACTGATTTCCCACATTAGAAGTGGCATTGGTTCTCGCCTACCTCAAAGGGCTTCCCGAAACACCCCTATGTACAATCAGCGATTATTTAATCTAGGACCTAGGCTTTTAATATTTTTAGGGAAATTCTCACTTCACTTTAAACATTCTTAATTTTTCTCGTTTTGGACAGTAGTTGTACTTTAAAAGGAAGGGGTGTACTGATAAAAGATTTTGCGAATATCGGCTTTGGGTGAAAAAAGGCGGAATTCGTTTAAAAAAAAAAGGATGAAAAATCTTATTCAAAATAGTAGTTATAAACTTGAAACTTGGTATAAATACATACCTAAAAGAATAAAATAGATTAAAACAATGCTCCAAATAGGGTAGTAGTTTAATATAAAAATTCATCGAACCGCGCTTTTAGTACTCAGGGGTACTAAACGCGCAGTTCGATGGTTTTTTTATACTAAGCTAATAATCTTGATTAAAAATAAGAATTAAGAAAGTGTTTTTGGATCTTTCGAAATTCAACGTCTAACTGGGTGAAAAGGAGTATTAAGTATTAAATATATACATATATTTGACATATCTCGGGACCCTGTAGTCCTGGACCTTTGAAAGGCGTACTAGGGGCCGAAGCCAACTCGCAGAGGCCCTTTACACAATTCTAAATGATAAGGAGGCACCAACCAACGATTATCCCTGTGTGCACCATGCAAGTGCACTCAAAGACAACCCCCGCTCGGTGCAGGACTATTGCAGATATACATATATTATTATTAAGTAAATATTTTTAGGGGAGGTTTTTACTGGTTGCTTAGATTAACTCGAAAATTGATATAATTAAATAATTATAAAGTCGTAGTAATGGAAACGTATTAAACGGTTTTTCAAAAATAAACCCCTTTCGGGGTAAAAAACGGAAAATAATTTGTATGAAAAATCACATTCGTTTGATTTAGGGTTGAATTTTCAATACTCAGATAACTTTTATCTGAGGAATAAATATTGAGGTTTGGCAGCTTTTGTATAGAAATTATGTCAAATTTTTTATTCCTCAAATAAAAAAATCAATTCCTCAGATAAAAGTTATCCGACTATTGAAAAATCTGCCTTTTAGAAACCTGAAAGTTGACAGAAATAGTTACTTATCTAGGTGAGTAATAAAGACCGTGTTTAATTTTTCAAAACTACTCTTTAGAGGGGGTGGATTGCGTACCTAGGGGGAAGTATGAAATGCGCTCGAACGAAGGCGCGGGCGGAGTTTTAGTTAATAGAAATTTAGTATTATTATATATGGGCTGATTTTTCAATCGACAGATAATTTTTATTCATGGAATCAAATTGACGTCTGACAGATTTTTATGGAAGAACTGTCAAAAATTCAAAATTATTCCTCGTATAAAATTATCTGGCGTTGGAAAAGTCAGCCCTTAACTTAAAGATCGCTCCAAGTTCGGCTTTCCTACATTAATTCACCAATTTTTTTATGGGTAAATTCATGATTGTATCTATTAACCCATCAAAAAGGTAGTGCTTTGCTTATCGCTTAATTAATTCTTACCTGATCTGGGAGGCCACACATGTTTTTGAACTGAGCTCTCTGTAAACAACAAAATAAATTCTATCAAATGTAACCGCGGCGTGCATCAAAATAAAGTTATTGCTATTGAAAATTTGGTCATTAATCTTCCGCCATCCGTACTAGATGTAAATGTTCAGATATTATGTGTTACCTGCGAATGTGTTCCACTTACAGGAACAGTTATCATTCCTCTCATCATGGGTTTGCCTTGTCCTCCGAAATCCATTATTTTCTTAGGTGTTGTGGAAGGCCTCTATAAAAACGCAAATTATTATTTTATTAAGATCTTTAGGATGGGTGACCATCTTTACACATCGAGACCCCTCCGTGTCTCGTCCGCGACTCGTACGTGGCACACGACTCTACGGTCTAATTTATGAGATGCTAAAAAAAAAAACCTGAAAAATCAAACAAAAAAAAGAATTCGAATTTAAAAAAAAATAGTAAATGTAAAACAGATCGATCGATGACATCGAGCGGTTAGGGTAAGGTCTCAGTAAAACGTCACCCGCTACCGACAGCATGCGGTGACGTCACGTCACGAGGGATGACCGACACGCCGACCCGCCGACTCGCCGCCGCGCCGCGCCGCGCGCCGGTTGCCAAAACTACCGTGCCAAAACAATGTTCGTTGCCGCCGACGCACCTGGCGGTCGCAGGCGGCGGCCGCGGCGGCGTGCGAGCGAGACCGCGCCCATGTACTTACGAACACAGAATCATGTGGGGCCCCTGTGAATTCGCATTCGGCCGTGTCGTCGGTGACGGACGGCTAAACTTAGTCAGTCGCAGTCGGCGTGTGGTCAGGGTCAGATAGATCTCAGCCTTAGGCCGATCGTACTACCATAACATGGTACATACGTGCATAGCAGCCGGTTGGTACCTATACCACCTAAGTTATCGATCGATTCGACAGTTTTTATTCAATGTCGATCACAGTAGCGGTCATCCAAATGTATACGATTAATAAATTACTAACAATAAACAATATGTATTAAAGACATACTTTAGTTGAAATCGGGAAGCGATCGCGCTCAGGTTTTGCCGACCGTGGTACGGCGTGTACAGGTCGTCCGATGCCCAAGTCATCTTTCACACGATTCGCAGATTTTGGTCTCGACTGTAGACAACATTCTCTCCAATACATAACTAGGTAGGTATGTATGTCAAAATGTAAAATAAACTTCGCCCTATCCCATAGTTTCCGATGCTAAAAGTTGCGCTATTTGAGAATTTACTTGAATAGGCCGTCCAGCACCCCAATTGCGTAACACACAATCTGAATCCTTTTGAAGTATATTGCTATTCCATTGCTTCAAATGTTCGAAAAATTTGCTTGCTCTACAACGTAAGTACATAACGCAATGAATGTTGTTGAACTGTCAAAATGAAAGCCTACTGTTAGTGTGTTACGCAATAACCTCGCTGAAAAAGCAAAGGAACTGAAAAGAAAGTGTTAAGAAAAATTACCTCATTAGAACGCGGCCGCCCCGGGTTTCTTAGGGAAAATCGCTGTTGAACAGGCATTGCTTCGAATTTTGGTCTCTGTAACAAAATAGGTACGTCTTCCGTCATCTAAAAAAAAATGGAACCTTCATGTCCATTTATAAATCCCATTTCATCTAAAAGACAGTTTTAGATGAAATGGGTTTTCATAGGCACACAGCTGCTAAAGGCCCGTTCACACGAACCACAACCACACCATATACCACGCGACAAAATGTTGGCAAGCAGTAGTGGTTACGTGTGGATAGTGTTGCTGCAAGTTCTTGCAGTTGCGTTGTCACTAGTAGTTGCGATGCGGTTAGTGTTTGCAGATAGACAGATGTGGCCGGTAGTGCACGCGCTCGCTGATGGTCGGGTTGTGCGGCCGCTATCGCCGACACGGTTGATTTTGACGGTCAAATATGTTCTATGTGAATAAACTATTCATTTTCATACAAATTAGCGCCCGTCCACGTGTTGTCGTTATGGTGTGGTTGTGGTACATGTGAGCGGACCCTTAGACTGAAAAACCACGCGTTCCGTAGTTGGGATGAATATTTAAGAATGCATGCACAATATTAACCGAAAAAATAAATTTGCATTTCATGGTATTTCACGAAAAAACTATGAAAAACAACGGTATTTCTGTGGTAGTAATCGAAGATATATCTCAAAAACTGTAGATAGACAACATAAAAAAGCCTCTTAGAAAAATCATAACCTATTAAATTACGGGATCCAACAATAAGTGAGTGCATAAGTGGATTGAATTTTAGTTAAAATGTAAAAGAAATGGCATATCTACTTACCAATATTTCTGGAGGGGGCTTAGGTCTATTCGATTGTAGTTTGAGCCGTGCACTGGGCATTCTCTGTGGAATGCGACACCTGGTTTGCCCTTTAGTTGATTCAACTGCATCTGCAAAAAAAACAGAATAATTTGTATTCAAGTCTTGCAGCTCTTCTCTTCAAACTAGATTGAAACCTCGAGAAATTTAACCTACATAGCTATTCACAACCTTTCGATACGCTTCTGTGCCGTAACGAACATCAATCAACGTTATCAGAAGAGTTTTGTAAAGTCTGTTCACAAATCCAAGACCGAAAATTTTCAGTCAGTCAGTGTCAGTTTAAATTAAATAGAAGACCGCCATTCTTCGGACAGCCATTTGCTGTCGGGGGCAAGATCAAAACCAAAATCAAAATCTATTTATTCAAATTAGGCTGAGAATCTGCACTTTTCGAACGTCAAAATTACATATGATAGTCCCCCAAGACGCCCGTCCTTCACCTATTCCTGGTGCTTTCGCTGGGAAAAAGAAGACTCCCCAGCAGCACAGCTGACTGTTCAATAGAAAAAAACTTGCTTCTATACAACAGTAGGTATGCAAAGTAATTAATATTACCAGACACAGAACATTAAATTAAACTATTTGCCATAATATGTCAGCTAAGCACGCCAATATTCCCCTCTTTGAGGAGTGGCTAGAGAGGCGCCACGGCGCCCTCACCTTCCGCCTGACGCAGGTCCTCACCGGACACGGTTGTTTCGGGAGGTTCCTGTTCAGGATAAAGCGGGAGGAAACGCCAGGGTGTCACCACTGTGGGGATCGCCCGGAGGACACGGTGGAGCATACGGTGGAGGTCTGCCCGGCTTGGGCGGGACCCCGCCGTGTCCTCTTGGCAGCGATCGGCGGCGGCGACCTCTCGCGTCCGGCCCTCATACAGGCCATGGTCCGGAGCGAGAGTGAATGGGAGGCCGTCACCTCCTTCTGCGAAGCAGTTATGCTCGCGAAGGAGGAGGCGGAGCGTGCGAGGGAGAGGCAATCGCTGCACCCTCGCGCTCCTAGCCGCCGCAGGAGACGCCCTGGACGGGAGTCAACAGCCGACTCCCGGCCACCGTAGGCGCGGGCTTGCGGGCGGCGAGCTATGGGCAGCTCGCCACCCGGTAAGGACCAGGCCCGGGTCGACGGCGCGTTGTGTTCCACGCGCGCCTCAAAGAGCTGTCAGCACGAACTGACGGGGTCCGTTAGGGCCGATGCCGCCGGGGCTGCGGGTTGTTCGAAAGAGATACCGTGGCCCCTGGCACAGGCAACTGAAGGAACACGGGTGGGTTTTAGTCAGTAAAAGTCTGACACTCCCTTCTGCTCCGCCCAGAGCGGGAGGAGTCATTTGATGATTTCCCACCCAGAAAAAAAAAAAAAAAAAAAAAAAAAAAAAAAAGCACGCCAATATAGCAATAAATAGAATGTAAACTATACTCAAGACAAAAAAAAAAAGGCATAAAGAGCGTAACAGCTTACATATCTATGCAATGCTGGGTTATATTCGATAGCTGTCACTCGAAATCACGACTGATAAACTAGGAGCATCATCAATAAATAAACAGTTAATTACTAATAACAATAACAACACTGGTCAGCAAGACAACACTGGTCAGCAAGACAACCAGTCACCACAAGCAGCACCCGTTCAGGCAGCAGAGGGTAATCTCCCTCACCATATTTGAGGGCAGGTAGTAACCCGACCCCCGACGTTAGCGCAAGCACTGACATCTTAGATGTCACGATTTAAGTATGACGAATTTGCTACCGGCGGCCCAGGCAAGAATAATATTATGATCAATTAAAAAATTATAATGATCAAGGCAAATTACTAATTGAAAATGTGTAATTTTCGATTCTTCAACATGTATCGTTGTGAATAGCTATGCTGGTACGTAAAGTCAGACTTATGGTACGAGATAAAGCCTACTCCAGAATCCTGGGGAAGGATCCTACTAACTCGTTAGTACGATTCATTATTCATTCATTATTCATCAGACGATGTCTGAAAGCTCTCAAAGCTCTAAGTACTTTAATGCCACCAAATCAATATAATATGTGCAACAATGCCGGGGACAGATTGGTGAAACGTTATATAAAATACGTGTTACAAGTTGGGACAAATACGCCTAGTTGTTGTGTTAAATTTCATGTTGCATTGCATGAATGAGTGCGGGTAGTTTTCGTTACATTTCACCAATCTATACCTTAGGCATAATGTTGCAATGGCAGTTGAAATACATGCTGTTTCTACTCTACTATGGCTCTTATCTATTATTTAACAACTAGGTGCTTCTCGGTTTCAAACGCGTGGTTGGTGGGAAAGGAACGTGCTACCGGGACAAAAACTAGCTTAAGTTACTCCTTATAATATCAGCTATCTGCCAGAGAAAGTCCCGTCAAAAAGCGGACCGGCCGTTTCGGAAATTAGCCCGATCAAACAGACAGACTATTTTTTACAATATTGTTTATTGTCACATAAGTACCGTACACACACACATATACTATCATATGCATTGAGTAAAAAGCTATTATTTTGACATTACAGACCGATAATTCAATTTTATTTATTTGTATAGATAGATGCCCTTGGCTCCCATTGGCTTCACTCTAGCCTTTTCCCAAGATCAATATTTTATTTCAAGTGTATACAAGGGCACATATGATTCCAGTTGGTCGTTTCCTACGAAGAATAGCCGGCAAGAAAGATCACGGTTACACATACATAATCAGCCTATATTGTTCCCACTGCTGGGACACTGCAAGATCACGGTTACTCATTTAAAAAGGTTTTGAAGCTGTTTACAAATAACTTGTTAATAGGTATGAGAGGACAGTGTAGGCCTGTCAACAAGTCCCTTTTGTGTCATGCTTCCCTGGAATTCTGCAATACCCTTACTCAATTAACATAGTTTAAATAGTGTGACCACTTTACCTTGCCTTGCTTCGCTGGACACTAATGACATAATTCATAGCATAACTTATAGTACAATAATTTAGACAAGAAACGCACTGTGGCACGGTTTTAAAATATAATAAAACCAAAATCAATAGCAGATCACAAAAAATTTATAAGAAACGCGTTCCAAAAGTAAATGACTTGTGACTTGTGGTTTTCATTTTTGTGTATCACAATCACAGTTTTGGAAGAAGAAAGCCATTTGGCAAATATTCCAGCCAGGTGCAGCATCTGTTGCTAAAATCTGCTCAAATATTCTGTGTCCAAATAGTTTACTTTAATAAAACATCAAAAACCAAAAAGTTTAACAATAAAGTGACTCTTTCTTTGTAATCGAACGCCATAAAACATTTGTAGCTGTCAATTTCATATTTAGAACTCCCGTCCATCACCACCGATCACGCAAATAGTTTAACAAAATATCAAAATTCCAGAGGATTTCTTTTACATTTTCTACCATCATTTTTCTTTTCACCAGTTTTCAGCTGTAGAGCTTATTATGACGAATGCGGCGAAATCACAAAAGGATAAACCTTGTGAGTAATGTCCTCATTTATTCTGTAGAATTAATGACAATAAATCGCTGACGACTAATAGATAATCTCCAGCTAACCTAACTAACTGCTATGAATCAAATCTTTTAATGTCAGGTACCGAATGACTTTTAGAAACACTCGTTTCATTGAATTGTGTTTAAAAGTAAAGGATGCGTCATCGTTGTAAACATTCGAGGCTGATCATGATTTTCCTCACAGACTTCTCGTTCCCCTGGCAGAATGCACGACCACTTATCTCACCTAGTTCTCATTGCTTTGGACAGTTGGCACTACACCACGATTACTTCCGAGGCCAACAGCAGCCTCTGCCGCGCGCGCCGCCCGGAATGCCACCAACAGAAACTTAACGATCCCCAATCCGAGGCAATCACCGACCCGAGCGCCCCCCGGTGGTCCTAAGGTAATATTGGCTTTTTTGTTCTTTGCCTGTTATCCCACTGCAGCCGTAGGTAAGGTATTATCCGCTACTTGTATATTTAGGCTCGTCTTTCTAATAAATAAGTAATGTGAATAGTTGCAGGGGAAGAGTTCTCTTATCCAACGAGCCCAAAAATCTGATTCCAAGACCGATATCAAGGTAATAAAGATTGACAGAATTATGATTGATCATTCACTGTGCTCACATGTACACCTATTTATTTATTTTTCTTTGATTGATAGGTTAATGGAGGCTCATTAGATAGCGAACCATTGGAGAATGTTAGTGTAAGTACTTTCTGTACGCTTTTGTATCAAAAACGCTAGTTATAGTAGGCAAAGAAGGTTCACTTTGATGCCCGTGGTGGAGGTTATTAACAGTATGTTTGATGTCTAGGTTTCACCACCACCAGAGCCAGACAATTTTACCATCGAGAGTACTCCAACAGCAGTACTTGAAGAACAGTCATCTGACGAGCCTATTGCTTACGATGGTGGTGTACTTAGTCTTCCGGACATCAAGGAAAACTCTCCCTTGGGTACGTAAATATATGTATATATGTACTAGTTATCACTCCAAGGCAGCTTCTTCAATTATCGGCAATGAGTGTTTCTGGACCTCTTCAACTCTTCATACATCACGTCCTTGTTCTGCTTATCTTATCTGCCTTGACCTCCTCCTCCTCATAATTCCTCTTTATTGCACAGCATATTTAAAGACATTCAAGATAAAATTTTAGTCACAAGGTTGCTACAAAGGCTGGTCAAAATTGAACATGTTCACTTTTTTTTTTAATCTTGACAGAAATAAAAAATAGTGATGGCGAGCCCAATGAAAACAGAATGAATGACTCTGACATACCACAATTCAATATAAGTCGCAAAATCGGTAAGATTTTATAAATATTATGGAAAGGTACTTGTAAATCCTTTGAAATGTTTATTCAAGTCCATGTTTCTTTAGAATCTAGAAGTCGTCCACACACCCCATCGTTGAGCAGTCGTCCTCAGACTCCTAAAAGCTTACATTCGAGTCGTCCACGAACGCCGCGTATACCGAGCCGGCCCACGACCCCGTCGAACCCTGTGCAACGCCTCATCACTTCCAGCAGCCGCCCCAACACGCCGCAGCGTCCTAATGCCGCTGCACGACCTAAAACACCGTCCTTGAACGTCCCGCCAAGTTCTAGGGTTCTGTCACCAGTTTCCATGTGCAGTCCGTCACATTCGTTTAAAGATGAAGACATAAAATCAACTTTCCTCTCGAAGCAGAAGCAATTCCAACGCTTGAAGAAGGAACTGGACATGAAACAGGTACATTATACCAAGTTTAATTTTATTGAGCTACCTAGCTTTTTCTCAACTATGTTCGGGTTGGATTCCAGTCCAACCGGATGCAGCTGAATTACCAGTATTTTACAATCAGCGACTGCTTCTCTGACCTCCATTACCCACGTACTGGGTTAAAAGGTGGAAGTGTGACTCTGCCTCACCTTTGGTGAGAAATAGTCACACTTTCGGGTTTCTGATTACTCGTAACGCGGTAACTACTGCCAAAGATCTACGAATGATAGCCAGGATCAACACAGCTTAACCCGCTTTTTGAGCCACGAAGGGGCCTCGGTAGGTAACGGATGCTCACCCATCTTCAGACTGATCTTGGCAAACGTAGCTTTACCGACGTAAACGTAACTTTATCGACCGGTGCCACTGTTATTACTTAGCCACGAGCCACCCAAAAGGAAATAAATATAAACTTTATAATTTAGAATATAATTTAATTCTCTTCCCTATAATTACCCCCAATATCCCAAATTATTTGGGGTTATCGCAGCACGTCGTTTTCTTCAATATCTCACTCTATTAGCCACCATCTCAGAATTCTTCCTTCCCATGCAGCTATATCATCGTTCAGACAAACATGTTTCTATCTGCCTGGCCCCTCTGACCCACATCATTGTTCAGCGGGTTTCACACACAACAATTTCCATTCAGCGGGATCATTTAATCTATTGCTTAGAGACTTAAAAAAATACACATAGTGCTTAAACATATTTTATATTCATTTGGATGGCTGTAAGGGTAGGGGAAGACCAAAGAAACGATGGACGGCTTGTGTGAAAGATGATACAATATGTAGAAAGAGTGACAACCGAAATTAGATGAAAACGGCTTATGTAAGTAATAAATGGAAAAACAAGTCACGCTGCACGCCAAACAAAGTGAGTTAAAGGAGCATGATGAAGGCTACTGTAAAGACCAATAAAACTGTTTCAGCAAGTAATTCTGGAGCTGTTTGACAACTTACGTGGATTGCGCGAACACATGACAAGAGAAGGCCTGTCAGGCTGCGGCGAGGGGATCCAGCTACAAGAACTAGTAGTATTCAATGTAGCGGACTGGACGTCGGACGAGGTTGCCCAGCTGTGTCGTGACGCCGTCGCCTCAGCCACCACCGACAGCATCGAAATCATTAACAACATACTTCCTATGGGTAAATTCAATGTTCATTATTAAATTTTCAAATAATTTCTTTGCCCCAGTACTGCTAAATTCCTCGAGCTACGCTAGTGAAGTTTTTATAATATCTACATGTTTTCAATTTTTTTAGTTTAGGTTTGCAACTTGAAGAGGTTGGTACTCGTATATATTTTCAAGGTTATATTTTTGATATAATTATGCCAAAGCAAAATCTCTGCCTTTTAGAATGTAATAGCATGTATTGTTACGTACACAGATGAATGTGCTCTTGCGGAACTGGACACCAAAGTTGCAAACGTGCCTACATGTTTTGCCGATCTGTGTATGCAGGCGTTTACGGCGCGACAAGAAATCATAGATTGGGTCAAGGAGCTCATCGAAAGAAGCGTGAGTTTGTGTACCTATTAAGTTTAATAAAAATATGTTGATTGCAACTGCAAGAATAAAAACATGTATGTATGTCTTTTAATATTTGTTTAGAATACTGGTAGTGGCGAGACATTGGAGCGTATTGCTCGTTACAATGCACAAGGACTTGTACTCTGCGAGTCCCTCCGTGAACTGAAATCCCGGGCTATTGACGCTGTTGAAACTGTCACACAATTCTCCAAGTAATAATCATTGATATTGCTATTTTCTTATCGCTTACTGGCACGCATGGGTGGCCCTGCACCCTAATTGCGCAATCTGAATAATTTTGAATGATATTGCTAATCCATTGCTTCATATGTTCGAAAAATGTGTCTGGTTAACAACGCAAATAACCCAATGAATGTTCTGGAACTGTCAAAATGAAAGCCATTGCTACTGATAGTTATCTAAGATCCCACTATAAAACGACCTTCACCGAGCTGATTAATGGATGAAAAGTATTTTATATCCAATTAAACATGTCAATAAATATATTGCAAATGGGTTGTCTAAAAAATTTCAGTCCAAAATATAATTTAAAAAAAAATTGTTTTTAAACATTTCACTGGTTTGGTTAATAGACAAATTCCATACCAATCGAAAGTATGAAGCCCAAAGGAAATGCAAACGTTAGGTTGACTATTTTTTTCCCGTCACAACTCTTGGGTAGGCAGGTATAAACAGGTAAATCGATACTAGTAACTTGCACCAGTGTGGTTAATAAATTAAAGTTAAATTAAAATAAAGATGATTTCATTACGAATACGGTAGTATAGGGTTATCTGGGAAAAATAGTCCTGAATTCCGGTTGTCGAGTTTAAAAAAATGAAGGCTCGATCTCAGAATACCAGATTCTCAAAACACCAGATTCTCAAAATACCATATTCTCAAAATATCAGATTCTCAATATATCAGATTACGGACAGTCGGAATCTAAATATTTATATTATAAAAAAAAAAACCAAGCTACTTTTTGCTGCAAATAGATTGCATAGCAATAAACACATTCAACAGCACATTTAGCAATAAATACTGTTTGGTTTTCCTATATTACCTATTTTGTTTTATTGACATTGTCATGACGTTGAAAAATCTTCTCCTAAGTTTTTCACATTTATGTATTTTATTACTAAATAATTGAATAAAATGGATCAAAGTGATATGAAATTTATAGTAAGTCAGAAAGGCAAACCAGCGTTACTGCATGCAGGGTTCAGGTACAATTTCTGTTTAAAGAACAAGTCTGGAACAACGAATTGGCGTTGTTTCAGACAAAAGGAATGTAATACCTCGATACTTTTGGATGCGAATAATAAAATAATAAGGGATGTGAGGCATACATGTAAACCGGACAACATTCGGAATGTCATAGACGGCTGCATGGACGTTTGCAAAAAAGAGGTATGTGTAAATTTCAAATCGGTGCAAAACATTTTTGAAAAACATTTCTTGGATGGAGATAAATTTAAAAATCTAGAACATGAAATACCGGAATTTATCACAAAAAACGACACCTTATATAGGGCACGAAACAAATATTTAAATTTAGCGGGAACAGCGTGTACCAATTCAAAGGATGTGAAATTGCCGGAACATATTGTAAAAGATTTTTTTTTGTACGATGATTATAATCATGAAACAAATGACAGAATTTTGATTTTTGGCACTTTAATGGCCAAAGAACTCCGCGACTTTTTAAAGTCAGTACATACGATATACGGTGATGGTACATTTAAAGTGTGTCCAAAACCGTTTTATCAAATGTACACTTTTCATGTGGACTTAGCACGCAGTGAAGATACAATTAATTTTGTACCTTTAATTTACGCGTTACTGCCAAATAAAACTCAACGCACATACGAACGTATATTTTCAATACTTAAAGAACAATTTGGAATGGAGTTGGCAGTATATAATTGTGACTTTGAAGTTGCTGTTATACAAGCCGTGAAAGAAATATATCCGGATGTGAAGATCAAAGGGTGCTATTACCATTTTTGGAAAGCTGTCGAAAGGATGAGCTATAAGTTAAAATTTAGTGAATCCGATAAAGGTCGCGAAATAACACCTATTTGCTCACAATTAGCATTGCTTCCTCCAGTAATTATTCCCGAAGCATACCTCGCTATAAGTGAAATGGCACCAGTCAATGAGATTTCATCAAAATTTCTGGATTACTTCAATAGTCAATGGACACAAAAAATAACTAATGAAGTGTACAGCTGTTACGGTGAAAAAAACAGAACGACTAATGCCGTAGAAGGTTGGCACCGAAGAATTAACGCCATCATTCCTCCCAATCCTTCCCTTTTACAATTTTTAAAGAGAATGAAATTTGAAGCACATAAAAAAAGAATCACATTGAGAAGAAACGCCGTCCACTGTCCTGATAAAAAAAAGAAACGCAAAGGACATGGCAAAAGATAAAATAATTAATAACATTATTAATGATTGCATGACCAACAAAATCACAGTTACCGAGCGTATAAATCTTTTAGCAACTATAAGACGTCGTTGAAGAAAACCTGAAGTGTAGTTTTAGTTTTATTTACTTTGTTATTTCTGTTGTTAATGTTTATTGTTATTTTTGTGCAAATAAGTAGCTATAATTTAATTTTTGTGCAAAAAGGTAGGTACCTACCTGAAATTTCAGTTTATTTTACTTTGTTCTTTCTGTTGTTCACGATTTATTGTTATTTTGGTGCAAATGGGCACCTATAATTTGATTTATTCTTCTTTATTTTTACATATTATACTTAAGTATTTACCAGAAACAATTTTTCATTTAACTGGTATATTGCGAATGTGGTATTCAGAGAATATGGTATTTTGAGAATCTGGTATGTTGAGAATCTGGTATTCTGCGATAGAGCCAAAATGAAATATATCGCGAAAAAAAAATCAGCTGTTCCCTACATTTTGACGAGTTAACCGAACATAAATGTAGGGAACAGCTGATTTTTTTTTCGCGATTTCAGGTTTGGTCCCATAGTAAAAGTTGGTTATAATGACGAGTACAATGACCTCTTAAGAGGTTGTTGGTGTTTTTCCAATAACCCTGTATAATACTAATCTTGCAAATTTTATTTCTATTATATTTCTGGGGCAGTTGCCCACCAGACAACACCCGTCTGGTTGGAGGATCCTCCCTTTTCTATGGAGGATGAGTGAACTTTACACCCTGTTCCTCATACCTCTAAAATATAGATAGAAAATAATAGCAATAGGGTTAGATGGGTGACCATCTTTACATACAGAGACCTCTCCGTGTCTCGGAAAGCATGTTAAACCGTTGGTCCCGGCTATCATTCGTGGATCTTTGACATTTGTTACGGGTAGTCAGAAGCCTGAAAGTCTGACAACCAGTCTTACCAAGGGGTATCGTATTACCCAGTAACTGGGTTGTGGACGTCAGACGGGCAGTCGCTTCATGTAAAATACTGGTATTCAGCTGAATCCGGTTAGACTGGAAGCCGACCCCAACATAGTTAGGAAAAGGCTAGGCAGATGATATATTTCTATTATCAGCAGACAAAATAAAAAAACTGTTTGATATCTTTAATTTTTTTTTAAATAGTAAAAGGTTTTACTTTTCCTTTATTGTAAAATGTAAACACGTATTCACTCGCAGCAATTATTTCACTTTTTAAAACTCTACAACCGGAATTCAGGACTGATTTTTCGCAGGCAACCCTATACTACCGTATTCGTAATGAAATAATCTTTATTTTAATTTAACTTTAATTTATTAACCGCACCGGTGCAAGTTACTAGTGTCGATTTACCTGTTTATAACTGCCTACCCAAGAGTTGTGACGGGGAAAAAATAGTCAACCTAACGTTTGCATTTTCTTTGGGTTTCATACTTTCGATTGGTATGGAATTTGTCTATTAACCAAACCAGTGAAACGATTAACTAATTTTTTTTTTTTAATTGTTAATTAGTCATATTCTGGACTTAAGTTTTTTAGCCAACCCATTTGCAATATATTTATTTTTTAAATTATTTAATTGGATATAAAATACTTTTCATCCATTAACCAGCTCGGTGAAGGTCGTTTTATAGTGGGATCCTATACTAAGTATATTACGCAATTACCCCGCTGGGATTGATCCTTGATTGGGCACTGTTATTGGTATGGTGTAAAAAACTCTGTAACCGCCAGCCGCCAGCAGTGTGGTCCCTATTATGGAACTTAAACCTGGCGAAATGTGGGTATACTCGACGCCTTTTCCTAGCCCTTCTAAGAAAATAGGTGTAATGTCATGTATCAGTTATCTCACCCAATTGTAATTTTTACGTAAAAATTATTATATTTAGGCGAGCCTGTCGAGAGCGAAGTGCGTTGGTAGCTGTCGGAGAGTCGTTAGTAAGAGAAATAGCGCGACTTCGACAGGACCTAGAAACGCGATCAGTCGTAATAAGTGAATTGCAGGAAATTCACGATGAATCAGAGCGGAACAGGTCTTCTGAGGTTAGTGCTTATATTTGTATAACTTTTGAATACTTTAAATATGGAAATTTTTCAAATAGAACTCAGTTTGAGGAGAATTTAAATAAGAAATTATGTACCTATTTACGAAACAGCCCATTCGCGATTGTAAATTGTTTTTACTATATAATTTAAAAAAAATGGCATCACAAAGGAAATACGCCGGGAGTTAGACGAAGAACGAGCAGCAAAGGCCGTTACCAAAGATAAACTGGCGATCACTGAGGCCCAGCTCCGGCAAGCGCGCGTCCGTATTTCAAAAATGGACCGACAACTGCGCGAAGCAGAAGCAAGTATTGCGAGCCTCACAGGCACTGTCAAGACATTGGAAGACCAGGTAAGACTACGCCCCGTTCATAATACAATGAGCACCGTGAAGGCGTTTAGGTTATTGATGCCAATTTAATATTCAGAGTCGTCAAAGGGAAGTGCAGTTGGAAGCTCGAGCTAGGAAATTGAAAGAAAGTTTAAAGACCGGGGAAGTAACCACCAGTCAATTAGTCCATCAACGCGACTCACTGCAAAACGAGTAAGTTAAATTTAAGAAAAGACTAAATTAAATTGCATCATATTAATGTTAATCTACAACAACTACATTAATATTATTTACAGAGTTCTAGATTTAAAGCAACAAATAGAAAATTTAACCACCCAGCATAAGACAGCCGTACAGGAACTAACTCATCAGCTCAAAGAGTTCAGGAAAAATTTGGAGGAACAACGTAATATTACAAAGAAGGAAATTGAGCTGAAGGAGGCAGCTGAAGCTGCCTTAATAGAAAGCCAAAATAACATCGAAGAATTAAGAGCTAAAATCAATGAAATGGAACTTAGTAAACCTATTCCTAGTAAGTAAACATTGTAACTAGCTAACTACAAACTAGATATGAGTTATGGCAATCGTATAGTAGTTCATCATCATCCTACAGCAGTCTACTGCTGGATATAGGCCTCTCCTATTGCACGCCATTCTACTCGATTTTCGCAACTCTCATCGAAGATTGTCGCTCCACCTAGCCTGAGCGCGTCCTATCTTTCTTTCGTTTGCCGATTCGCTGTCTCCACTCAAGAACACGTCTACCCCAACGGTCATCGGTTCTACGGCTAATATGGCCGGCCTGTTGCCACTTCAGCTTGCTTATTCTGCGAACTATGTCGACAACTTTGTTCCTCTGCCGGATCACCCCGTATCTCGTATAGTCGTTACCGATGGATAATGTTGTTTTTACAGATTTACCAACAGAACGAGAAATGGATCTGTGGGCAGAACTACAATCTACAAAAGACACTTTGCGTGTGACTGAGGACGAAGTGACTTCCTGCAAACGGGAAAAAGTGCGATTTTTGGAAACGCTGACTAAAATAACTGTAAATATTGCCCTTTCTTTGTCGTGCTTGTTGTATAAGATAAAAAGTTATTCTAGTGTACTTTCTTTTTCAGTCTTATGTACCAGATAACTTTTTTCCTCCACCAGTGAGGTGACTACAGTTGGTTATAAACGTTTGTCATTTTCCAAGGATTGTTGTATAAAAACCTTGATGGGTTTCAGGAACCGGACAACAAAGTAGGTTTGCAGCAGAAATTGGCAGCCGAGCTTCTGAGCAAAGAAGAAATATTGGCAAAGATGCAAATACAAATAAGAGAGTTATCGAAGAACATCAAATTAAAGTAGGTGCAACAATGTATCAACGATTATTATCTTAATACATATAAGTAATTAAGATAATAACGAACGTCAATTTTATTTTGCGAATTATATTTCAGTGAACAAAAAGTAATTCAGTACGAACAATATGTTCAAACTCTACAAGCGCATAACCGTGCCGTGGCCAACTGCCAGGAAGCTCCAAATGGTATCAGCTATCAAGACTTACAGCAGGAGGTAACTAACGTGCAAATGGTTCTTGCGTACTTCTACAATGAGGGCTAATACAGTAAGCGGAGCTGCCACCTTTACCTATTGTAGGTTTTTGTAAGTTGGCACAGAGAAACTGAGCATTTAGGTAAACGGGGGAGTGACAAGGGTCGGATGGCCCTTTATCCTTTAAACAGGTGTTGAATGAAATGGGAATTTTGCCTAAAGTTGCAAAGGTCTTTTGCCATTTTCAATATCTTTTCAATCTTAAAAATTCTAACTGTTTTCGGCATACCTCTTTAACAGATAATGAACCTGAGAATGGGCCTTCTTGACTCTGTGCACCGAAATGAAGAGTTGTCAGAGCTGTTGGTACAAAAGGAACAGCAGCTTGAGCAACAAGACAAGACTTCACGTGCCCAGGCAAGAGTCATAAAGGTTACTAGGTCCTTCTTGCAATCATAGTTGGAAAGATAAAATAGCCTACCCATAGATCAGTTTTGGAATAAAGTAAATTAGAATACCTACTAATTCTTAAATCGACATAAATATGTAAGTTTATTTTATTTTCAGTTATTAATTATGGTATTGATAAAATTGATGATTTTTTGCCGAAAATCGTGAAAATGTTATGATGATGTTATGACTATTTTTTCTCCTCCACACAATCGCTGTGCCTAAATAATAAGTCGTGCAAAGCATCGCAATATGCATGTCCCAAGTCCCAAACCGCACTGGGCCCGCATGGAGGATTACAGCCCACTCCCCTCTCGAAGAGAGGAGGCGTGTGTCCCAGCAGTGGGAACATTATAGGCTAATGATGAAGTCCCAAACCATATTGACCATTGACAGGCCTGTTGGTCTAGTGGTTAGTGACCCTGACTGCTATGCCGGAGGTCGTGGGTTCAATTCTCACCCAGGACAAATGTTTGTGTAATGAGCACGATCATTCGTTCTGTGTCTGGGTGTAATTTATCTATAATATTTATGTATTTAGAAATATATAAGTATGTGTATCAGTTGTCTAGTACCCATAACACAAGCTCTGCTTAGCTTGGGACTAGATGGCGTTGTGTGATAGTTGTGGAATATTGATTTAGTTGTGGAATATTTATTTATATTATTTGAACTTATGAAAATAGTTCCGTGGGATGTTCTGCTAAAACACGTTGCCAAATTAGTATTGATTGAGTTAGATAGAATAGATATTGTAAATATAATAGAACCTAGCTTGGCTGCGACCTGGAGACATCGCAATTATTTTAGTGTAGGCATTTGATTTTTACGATGATTATAAACCAGACAATGACGCAGGTTCGCGAGGAGTTGATCAGTATGCTGAAGAACAAAGAGACAGAGCAGAGTCGCGAGCTAGCCGCGTTACAGCAGGACCTTAAGCACCGCATGAAATTTGTTGATGATGTGAGCGCGGTTAATTTTATTTTATTTTTTTCGTAAGCCCTACTGCCTGAGCATGATGAGGTCCTTGGTTCGATTCCCGGGTCGGGAAAAGTGTTACTTATTGGTTTTTTTTTATCTGGAATTTCTCAGTAGCAATAAGAGTAATATGCCTGGCAATGGGCTCGCCTCCTATTGCATGGAACTTCGACATAACTGGCAAAATTTGGATGTATGTACTGCACAAGTCTGCCTGACCCTTCGGGGAATACAGGCGTTGTGTTGCTTAAGGTCAGTCAGTTATACATGGGGACATTGATTGTTTTGTTTTGAAGACGTTACAAATCAATCGTTTTGGCATCTATATCTAAAAAACAAAGCTCTGAATCTATTGATACCCACTGAGTTCTCTTAACTTTCTGCACAACTATTCACAACCACCCACTTGCCGATTTCGATTGTTAAGGTTCGTTTAGGGGGAACGCTACAAAATGGTACTTATTTTTTGTGATAATAAATGTTTAAAGGCTGATTTTTCCAATGCCAGATAATTTTATGTGCGGAACAATTTTGAATTTTTGACGGTTCTTCCATATAAAATCTGTCAGACGTCAATTTTATTCCACAAATAAAAATTATCTGACTATTGAAAAATCAGCCCTTAGCAAATCAATTATAAATTATTATTATTAGGTATTTCGTAGCGTAACTTGGTGGCACTATAAAATATACATTGGGTGATTTATTTAAAAGGTATTTAATTTATTAAAATAATAGGGATTATGTTTTTCTGATTTTGAATCAACTTTCTTTGTAATCACTTTATCGAAGGAGTACTAAACGCTATTCACAAAATTGGAAAATTTTGACTGTTAAAATCGATATGAAGACGTAAATTCTTCCGGCAAGTCGGATATCTGCTAAAAAAGTAAAAGTGTACTAAACAACAATATTCATATTGTTGTCCATAAATTCAAGTTACTGTTAGCTAATTAAGGCGTTGTTTGAAGTAAATATATTATTAAGGTGGATGCTCCAAGGTAGCCCGCGAAATTCAAATTTTCTTACGTTTTTGCAATTGGCTGGTCAGTACTAAGTTGTACGTTGATTAAAATATGATTCGCGGTCGTAACAAATATGTATTTACAGAATTATAATCATTTAAGTCATCAACACAACCCTCTAAGATCAAGTAATCACTGAATGACTATTTCATGAAATCTTGACATTTTAGGATTATGCTAACTTAACAAGTTGTATTACTGATTCTAATGATTATAATTAATGAAAATATGTTAAAAGTCACTCATCAGCAAAAAAAAATCATCAAAAAAAATTAAAAATCATCAATCATCTCATTATAAAAATAGGTACTTACTTATCTATGGCGGAAGTCCATCGTACTTGAAATTCAAGAAATTTTGATGTTTTAGTTTTTTAGAATTCAAAGACAAAGACATTTATTCGTCGGATATGGTAGGCACAAAGGTGGTTGGTACATATGGATAAGTTCGACACATCCGCCGCTACTAGCGGCATACGAATAATTACAATGTGAACCTAATGTACACGTGGGTATAAAACCTAACTTATACTATGGACATTTGTACTCTAATATACAATATAAAATAAAATAAAAACAACACTATCAACATTTCTATTAGACAGTTAAATAAATCTACCTTATTATTAAAAAAAATATATTATTTACTTATTAACACTTATAATCAAAAAATTCCTTTAAAGTGTAAAAATTATTTTGGAGAAACCAACTTTTTAGACTTTTTTTGTAAAAATTAAATGGTAGCTCTCGTATTATAGTTTGACCGAAACTGCTGTACCGCGCCTTAGGAATGCGCGGCAAGGCGGGAGGAATTCGCGGCGAGGCGGTAGGCGGAACGCCGTGAGCGATGACGAATGAGCGGCCTGCACTGCCCCGTCTCGCCGCGCACATACCGAAGGCGCGGTACAGCGGTTTTGGTCAAACTATAGTTTTGGAATATGGTTATATTATTTTAATGGACATAAGGTAGCTGTTTCTGTAGTGGAGAGTACCTACTATTACAAAATTGTTTTTTTTTACTTGGGATATTAAAAAGGGGGACCCCCTTTTTGTAAATCTTTTGTTTTCGGGCACTGTGGAGAATTAGGTAGGCCTATCCCAAATATCTTTAATAAAATCAATTTGTCATATAAATCTACTTAGAATACCGAATTGAACGGCTTTAATTTCTATTGTAATAGGTAACAGCCACTTTTTCGAAGATATTTAGGTATCAAAAATTTATTTGTAATGAACCAAAGGTAAGTTGGTAGTACCTATTATAGGTACCTATTTCAAGACTATGACATTAAACTTACAGATTATTCTAAAAAAATCCTCATTTTATAAAAAAAAAAATTAAATAAATTAATAATTATTATGTCGTTTATTTATTTAGTCGTCTTATTTTGTTACATTTTTAAATATTAGTATGATTAAATAAAAAAATAAAAAAAAACATTTAAAAATATAAAAAAATAGTGATCCACCGGTGTCGGGAGCAGGGTCCAAGCTACCGGTGGTTAGGGCTCCAGAGATAGAAACCTCCTCACAATGCGAGCCGTATCGAGGAGTACTGCCTTCTGAATCAGGCCCTTGATCCAACCGCCTAACGAGAGCCTCGATAGATGTTGATCGAGGCTGTCGGCCATCAGGCCATTGGCCGATACGACAATCGGCACAATGACAGTTGAGCTCACATTCCACATGTCAACAACCTCGCGTGCTAAGTCAAGATATTTGATTTGTTTATCTTTCTCAGCTTTCACGAGGTTCCCGTCATGTGGAATGGTAACATCAACAATCATTGCGCGGCGCACTAATCGATCTATCACCACTATATCAGGTTTGTTGGCGACAACAGTCCTGTCAGTGATGATAGACCGATCCCAGTACAACGTGACATGGTTATTTTCGAGAACTGGGTCGGGCACATACTTGTAATACGGTACCTCTGAGTCGACAAGTTTATATTTCAAAGCAAGTTGCTGGTGAATAATCCTGGCTACTTGGTTATGCCTGTGCAAGTACTCGCTGTTAGCCAGACGAGAACAACCAGAGATAATATGTCTGATGGACTCACCCGGACGGTGGCATGCCCGACACACGTCAGCCGTCCCGTCCTTCATAATATGTCTCCGGTAGTTATTCGTCAAGATAACTTCGTCCATAATTGCACAGACAAAACCTTCAGTTTCCCCGAAGAGGTCACTGAAACGCAGCCAGGATACGGACGCTAAGAAATCTACACCGGGCTCATGAAGAGCCCGATAGAAGCGCCCGTGAAGCTCCTTGCTTTGCCATACCTTCTTGCGGTCATCGGTAGTAAGTACTACAGGTTTGCGCCAGTTCTCTTTCGCCATGGAGAGCGGGGTGAGCCCCTTGTCCATTGCGACCACATCACGGTGCATACCCACTTCGGCTTTTAAAAAATATTCCCTGAGACTGCACACCTCGCGGTTGTGGAGGGTTTTCGCATTTAAAAATCCTCGACCCCCACACTTCCGCGGGATATACAGTCTCATCACCGATGATCGTGGGTGATGCATCCGGTTTGCGGTCAGCAGTGTACGGACCCTTCTATCTAGGGCGTCGAGTTCAGTCTGAGTCCATTTGAGTATGCCGAAAGAGTACATCAAAACCGGCATGACCCAACCATTGAAGGCGCGCACCTTATTTCCGCCCGAAAGAAGACTAATTAATACCTTCTTCAGGCGACAAAAGAAGCGCTCCTTCAAGGATTGCTTCATGTCAGCATCGGTGATGCCTAACGCTTCCGACATACCCAAATACTTATAGCTTTCGGATGAGGAGAGGGATCTAAGGTGTATGGAATCCGAAAGTGGAATTCCCTCGGATTCCATAATCTTCCCCCCCTTTACATGCATGACTGCACATTTGTCCACACCAAATTCCATCCTGATGGCACTACTAAAAGTTTCAGTTACCTTCAGTAGCTCCATCAGATGCAATTTGTTAGGGGCAAAGAGTTTCAAATCATCCATGTAGAGGAGGTGAGATATGACCTGACCACCTCTCTTCAACCGATAGCCTAGACCTGAGTCCTCCAGCAGTGTGCTTAGAGGATTCAGGGCTAAGCAGAACCAAAGTGGACTCAAACTGTCGCCCTGAAATATTCCCCGCTTAATCCATACAGGCTCATCATTCCCCTGGATCTGTCGACACCCTGGATAGCGAAGGACCGTCTTCCACTGTCTCATACACGACTCAAGGAAGGTGCGTAGAGTTGCATCTATCTTGTACAACTCCAGCACCCTCATGAGCCATGTATGTGGCACCGAGTCGTAGGCCTTCTTATAATCTATCCAGCATGTCGACATATCCTTGCGGGATCGGCGAACCTGTTGGCTAATGGCCATGTCTATGAGGAGTAGCTCCTTAGTACCGCGAGACCCATTCCTACATCCATTTTGAGAGGCAGACATAATCGAGTAACTGTCAATGTGTGTGTTAATTTTCGCTCTCAAAATGGATGTAAGAAGTTTATAAACCGTCGACAAACACGTGATCGGTCTATAATTCTTGGGTTCCGCGGGACTACCTGACTTATGGAGCAGGTGGGTAACGCCTGTTGTTAGAAACTGTGGTAGCGACCCAGACTCTAAGGATGACTGGAACTGAGATGCCAGGCAAGTGTGTGAACTAATTAGCCATTTTAACCAAAAGTTATGCAGTCCGTCCGGTCCCGGTGATTTCCAATTCGGTAACGGACGGACTGCTTTGGCTACGTCTAATGGCGTAATTATGACTGGTTCCATTTCTGGTATAGTTCCACACACTCGCTCGATATCGCGCATCCAGCCACCCTCAGCGTGACAGACAGGCACCGACCAGATGCTGCGCCAGAATGCACTAGTGGTGGCATCATCCGGGCGGCACACGTCCATCACGTTTTGTTCAGGTCGCTCCCAAGTTCTATATACCCACCTCTCATCGCTCCGGAACATGCGATTCTGCGTGTACCGATCAACCCGCCGCTTATACCGCCGAATACGACTCGCCCATGCACAAACTTTCTGCTTCAGGAAGTCGATGCGCTCTGTGACATTGGACATGTATTCCCGAGGGCTGATTCCAGTCCCCGAAAATGCCTGTCTTACAAAGCGCATCACTCGTGGTCGTGTGTTGCCCTCCCTGAAGCAGTATAGTTTACCGATGAGTACCCTGGCCCCATCGATACGACGCTCGATCCTGTATCGCCAGGCTGGTACGGCTGGTTTTGGTCGAGTAGCTGCGTCACAATTTGGAAACTTGACGTTAGCTAAACGACATGCCGCCACAGCCGCGCAATACAAGATCGAGTGTGTATCAACGAGATCCTCGCTGCTCTCGAAGAAATTCTTGAGCTGCGAGTCCAAGGCACACACTAGCGCCCTATTTTTTTTGTGCATAGGTAGCCGTGGTATTCGGGGTCTAAGTTCGGTTGGAGTGGACCTATACTCGCGAAACGCATCTTCCAGTGCGCTCCTCAGTCGGACGTTGTACTGGCTACTTACTGTGTCAACCCTATCATCATCTTCTTCAACACGATTGGACCGTGGCGGGATGGCATCAATAGTTGACGCTTGTGCCGCGGTTTGTGCCAGAGTCGAGACGATTTGGTTGTTCAGTACCTCTGAGCGCAGCCTATCAAGTTCTATGTCGTCCAACCTGTGATTGCGTTGGATGACCCGCACCTGATCCGACAGTCGTTGGGCCGAGACGTTGACGGTTGGTTCCAGTTCCTGGAACAGAGACAGCAACCTATCACGGTACGCAGTGAGGTTAGTTCCCCCCTCTGTAGACCCGTAGTATGCGCGCATGACGTTCTCGTTCATAGACTGAGTCCATCTCATGCGCTGCACACAACCACCGGCAGCGGGGACCCGGCTCGGGGCCGGATGGCCCCTAAGTCCCAAGCTCCTCGGTGGCCGGCCTCTCCCCTGCCGACGTACAGGTGTTGGCGACGTCGGCGGGGAAAAATATTCGTCGCTCGAGCTCGACGCAACTGCTACGGCCGGTGTCACAGTACTCTCGATGGGGCTGGATTCCGGCGGCGGCAGGGCGGGGCTGAGCGACAATTATTATTATTAATTAATTTAATTTTTTTTTTTTTTTTTTTTTTCATATATAAGTATGTTTATCAGTTGTCTAGTACCCATAACACAAGCTCTGCTTAGCTTGGGACTAGATGGCGTTGTGTGATAGTTGTAGAATATTTATTTATTATTATTTATTTATTTTATTAGCTAACTATCTAACGAACCATCTAAATGCCGCAGGCATAGGACTGCGCATTTTTTGAAGTATTTATATTTTATAATCTTGAGAAAGTACACCTCACATCAAGAAATAACCTCCAAAACAAGTTCAAGCAGGTAAAAATAATACTTACGCAAGTCTTTTAACTCTTGTGTCTCCAACAGGTAAACAAGCAAATAGCAGCAAAAGCGGAGGAGATTCAGGAGCTGTTCGCCACTCTAGAGAACAAGCAGCAACAGATTCACCGACTGGAGAAGATCGTGCTCGCGCTGGAGGAGCAGCAGCGACGTGCACAGGCGCAGCGGACGCGGCACGAAGAGAAGATCGCCGCGCTTGAACATGAACTTGCTGCTAGTGGAAATCGACGAGAACGGTTATATTTTATTGAGTTCTCTGTCCTTAGAAACGCCTCGACGACAAATATGGACAAACTTATAAAAAGCGGTTTTATCTCGTTGGAAAGGAAAGTGGTTAGGGAAATCAAATTCTTTTGGAACGGGCCTTACATCAATTTGCCTTGTTATACCTACCCAACTACTTCTTGCTAGCAGCAACTTCTTTGTAATGAGTACTAAAATTGGGTCGGATGCATGCGCGGAATTAAAATCCCGGGGAAAATCATGAATTGCATGCGCATGCATTGCTTGCTCGGAACTGTCCAAAGTTTAAAATCATATCGAAATTATTTCTTTTTTTCAGAAAGTTCCTATTCTTCTAACATTCATCAAAAGCGGAAAAGTGTCGTCAAAGAAAAATTTTAAGTGCCTGCATGGTGAAAATTGTGAATGTCAGTTGATGTGAAAAGTTTTATTGGTTCGTTATTTGCGAATAAATTGCTATTTTATATAACGTGAATAGATTTTTTATTTTATACATTTGAAGAAGAAAGAAAGAAAGAGATAAGAGAAAGAAATGCTAAACTGCGTTCGCAATTCTCAATACTCTGTGTTGTTTTTTCAAGTCAGTCTATGGCAATTCACAGCTGGACCTTGACCTCTCTTTAATAAAAGAAAACATTTTTTAAAATTGCGTTTATTGCACCTCATCCTCATCATCTCCTGCCGGGGTAGCGGGATTGTCCGAAAGGGTTACCGCTGCCCTGGTACGTAAAGGGCTAAGGAAGGAACACGGGTGGGTTTTAGTAAGAGTCTGACACTCCCTTCTGCTCCACCCAGAGCGGGAGGAGTCATTTGATGATTTCCCATCCACAAAAAAAAAAAAAAAAAAAAAAAAAAAAAAAAAAAAAAAAAAATCCTCATCATCTGCCTAGCCTTTTGCCTACTATGTTGGGGTCGGCTTCGTTTATTACGCCTATGTTATAATATATTCATGATTTTCTCATCTCACAGGTGATACTTTCATTTGAGTAAAGCCCTTTGTATTATGACTTGACTTACAAAAAAAAACTTGTAGGTATGTCTGTACAATTCTAATTCGGCAGCATTATATTTCTCGGAGGTACCACGGGTCACACACGGTGTACGATCCTTTGCTAGACCATACATTACTTTTAGATGAGACATGAATGGAATAAAAGAAGGTAAGTAGGTATTAAAACACTACTGTATTGTCCAAAAGGTACTTAAAAGTAAAATGAGCTTAATGGACTGATGGTGTGGAAATGAAGTGAGTGACGCGGCCCTTGTGGGCTGTAACGAGAACGCCTGGCTGACTTGATAGCCCAACGCGAACTGAACTAATTATTATGAGTTGAAATGAATGTGTGGCGTGAACTGCTAAATTGCAGAATGTGCGGTTGCACCGTACACACGGTTTTCTCGAATCCCATGAATTTTTGCCTTACCTATGGGGATTAATCGTTGCAAATGAGTCTCACACTATCACTTCCTAGAAGGAATACTTCAAATTACAAGTCATCCTGTATTAATAATTGTAAAACGCAGTGTAAGGTGCACAAACAGGTAATTAAAAAAGCGTGGCGTATGGTACTCGCGATCTTTCGTCCACTGTCGGTGGGCGGGATCGCTACATTGCTATGTGTTTTTTTGGTTTTACCTTTGTTAATGGGAACCCCCATTTACACGAAGCTAGTTGCTGTAAATCATGAGCCATTAACTGACAAGACTGACAAGATGTCAGATTGCCTAACCCGGGGATCCCGGGGATTAACCTCCATTCATTGGGATGGATGTTTGATCCCGGGTTTGGTGGTCCTAGACTGGTGGAAGGACCCCATGTCAATAAGCCAAAATAAGGTCCGTGCGTCGTGTCGTCAAGTATGGGCGGCGTGCGTTCAATTATTACGCTCGCTGAGCAAAACTCTGTGGTAGTTTTATCTGTGGTCGAGACGTCAAGTCACGTCACTGCCACTGTCACATTGACGTTAATATTGTCATTTGTTAAACAGACTGACAGGCAAGGCAAAGCAATAAAATCGCGTGAACGCTACGCTACGTATTTATAAAACTTAAATAAATCTAGTTTTCTTTCTATATTGCCTAAAAATGTCGGAAAGAAAAGTGTTAAATGTAAGTACTAACTAATAGTCATGAGTCTATATTTTGTTGTTATAAATTTACTTTACATCAAAGATTACAATCGTTAGATTTGTGCTCCACTTCACAGTGACTTACATAGATTGTTATGCTTACAGAAATACTATCCTCCGGACTTCGATCCTTCGAAGATCCCTCGTATGAAACTGGCTAAAAACCGTCAGTACACCGTACGACTCATGGCCCCTTTCAACATGCGATGCGCCACCTGCGGGGAGTACATTTACAAGGGGAAGAAGTTCAACGCTAGAAAGGAGGACGTTGAGAATGAGGACTACCTCGGTATCAGAATTTACAGGTTTTATATAAAAGTAAGTAGTTCGGTGACATTGATCAATGTGTTAATCATCTTCTCAAAATAAACAAATAAAACACCTGAATAAGTATGTTATTCAGAATTGTCTCCGCTGTCACTTACTCACACCCACTTGCCTACACACTTGATTATAGACATCAAAATACAGGAGCTCCCTTTATGCAAGTGGTATGCTAACAGATGAGTACCTATAGGTATAAGTTTATAGAATAAAACATAGGTTAATTCAAATAATAAAAACTCTGATTATAATACCTGAAATAAATATGCATATAGATGGGCAATCCACCGGGCTCAAACATGGTGCTTTAGTAAACATCTGATAAATATGCATATAGATGGGCAATCCACCGGGCTCAAACATGGTGCTTTAGTAAACATCTGATAAATATGCATATAGATGGGCAATCCACCGGGCTCAAACATGGTGCTTTAGTAAACATCTGATAAATATGCATATAGATGGGCAATCCACCGGGCTCAAACATGGTGCTTTAGTAAACATCTGATAAATATGCATATAGATGGGCAATCCACCGGGCTCAAACATGGTGCTTTAGTAAACATCTGATAAACACCCAAAAAATTGGGTGTTTACCAAAGCACCGACTTTAAACCTGGTGGATTGCCCATCTATAAATATGCATTAACGCATCAAGTCTTAAAACCATGTAATTATGTTTCAGTGCACAAGATGTCTTCAAGAGATATCATTCAAGACGGACCCTAAGAACACTGATTACGAGATAGAGGCGGGTGCCACAAGAAACTTCATGGCTCTGAAACTTGCAGAGGAACAAGCCAAGCGAGAGGAAGAAGAACAGAAAGAAGAAGAAGCTAATAATCCCATGAAGTTATTAGGTATGTAACTCTTATTTCTAGGGAAGTGGTCCTTGTGAAAAAGACAAGCCTCCAAGTCTCCCTTTATTCATTTATAATACTGGGAACCTATAAGATGAAACTTTGAGTCAAACTTCAATGACTTATTCAATTAACATATAATTAATTAATATCAAAAATGTTGGGGTTTGTCATAAGACATGTAAAGGTTTTCGACAAAGTAAAACAAAATTTTTACTGTATTATAGTTTGGTACGCAGCATTTTAGAATACTGTAGTGTGATGTGGCGGCCGCATTATGCTACTCACAGTTTGCGTCTAGAACGCATCCAAAAACGCTTTGCTTGGCATTTAGCTTTTTCTATCGGTATAGCTATAAAAACGCCTTCTTACAAAGACATTAAAAATCTTCAACATTCACACCTTAGAAGAGCGAAGGCGTTTAAACGACGCAATGTTTGCCTGTAAAATCCTGAAAGGAAATATTGACTCACCACCGCTGCTAGCACTTATAAACTTTCGTGCTCCTTCAAGAATTCCACATAGCCCATAACTCCACTTCGTCCTCCACAGAGAAGAACGGTGTTGGGACAAAACTCTCCATGCGCTAGGTTCTGTAGGGCTTTGAATAGTTGTAGCGATTGAATCGATTTCCACTTTGATTCTCTGACTAAGCAGAAATCTAAAATCTTTAGTTGTATAACAGAGGTGTTGTAAAGCATTCATGTTACTTACTGAACTTTAGCAATCACATTCAAAACTTAGTCTTTATTTATACATAGCCTACATAATTTTTGTCTTTAGTTTTAAGTTGGCTTGTAAACTGTACATGTACCTAGGCTTACAAATTAACATAATTTTAGTTCATGTGGTGTTTACCTTTAAGTAATTGTTACACTGTTCAAAGTTTTTGAAGATGTTATTTTTATCAAGATGTTAGTGTAAACAATTGTTGGTGAACCAAATAAATAAATAAATAAAATATAAAGTAGTTTCTTACCAGCTCTTCTTCATAGGAAACAACTAATAATATTAAGAGTATAAAATCCATGCACCTAGGGTGGGACTTTTAATTGGCTGCAGTAAACTTACATTTCTTAGTGGCTTTTCATATAAAAATTATACCACACTATATCTACCAGTGATGTGATTAAAATGCAATGAAAAATCATTTTATGCCAGGATCCTGGAACATCCTGGCTAAAATTGATTTTTCATTGCATCCTGAAAATGGCGAAAGTACATAGATTGATTAAATACATCATTTGATTTTTTTTAATTGTTCTGTTTTTAAGGACCTTATTGAAAAAACTATCTTTTTTTATAAAATCAATTTAACATTGATCAATTTTGATCTGAATGTTAAATGAATGAATTGATTCTTTTGACACATCATTATTTCAATTTCGTAAAAAAGTGGTAACACAAGCTGTTATTTTACTGCAGCTAATTCAAAGTCCAACTTCAGCTTTTGATATTTCATAAATGCCGATGTAGGTTTATGTATAATAAAATATCTTGAATAATGTGCATAACATTAATTAAATGTTGTAAGGTCTGTACCTTATAGTATGATTGTGGGCTTTCCATACCCTATCGGAATGTATTAAAATTAAAATGTAATGCTGGTACTACCCATCTCTGCTTAAAACATCAAAATTAACTGATTAATTAGGTGAAAGGTAAAATAATCTCTTTAAGTAAAATAGACCAAAATTGAATATTCATTGTAATGTTTCAGAATACAGAACAGAGCAGTCCAAGCAAGAGATAGAATCCCTGGAGAATCTAGAAGAGCTAAAGGAGTTGAACAGAAGGCAGCATGCAGTTGACTTTGAGGGCATGCTCAAGCAGTACCAACCAGAGACAACAGATGAGAGGAAGGCCAGGGAAGAGAAAGAAGATGACGAGATTATCAAGTAAGTTTTCCACAAACAACTAGAATTTTAGTAGTTCTGATACAACACATCTTACGAGTAGTATCTTACTAATATTATAAACGCGAAAGTGTGCATGGATGGATGGATGTTTGTCTGTTACTCTTTCACGCCAAAACTACTGAACGGATTTGGATGAAATCTGGCACACAGATAGTTTATAACCAGGATTAACACATAGGACATTTTTTTCCCGATATTCACACAGGATAGAAACTTATGCGGGTGAAACCGCGGGGCGCTGCTAGTACATACATAAACTCACGCATTTTCCCCATGGGGTTAAACAGAAACTACAGAACGCCTCTTGCTACGATCCTTACATACTCCTTTTGCTTCGTTTACGTTCAAAAATACGTCTGCTCATACACGCACGCCGAACAGTGTTGCCAGTTCATAGTAAGACAAGGACAAAATTATTTATGATGTGAATTTACTACCTATCATCAGTATTGAATAGAAAATATATGTGTTTAATAGAATAACCATAATTTACTATGCACTAGCTGTGTCCCGTGGCTTTACTCGCGTTAAACTAGATAAAAAGTTAAAAAGTAGCCAATTTCAAATTCTGTACTGTTAAGTTTCATCCGAATCCTATAATAGAATAACAACACACACAATCTTTCAGACAGGTACATTTCCTACAAGAAACAATTAATAATAACAACCGTTTGTTATTACAATATAATAGTATAAAGTCCAGATTTGTGTTAATAAATTGTTATAGAAAGTTACGGAAAATACTTACTAATAGTCTTGTGAATTTTTATTTTAGTCGTTTTTTTGGTCGCTAATAGGAACTGTCTATATACATACAGTTTGTATTTCAAGAATATTGATATCATATCTAAAAGACAATACCTTGAACTCCTGAATGCATGCTGTTCATTATGCAAATAACTATAAATATCAAAAATGTATTTGCTTGAATTACGTTGGGTTTTGTCTTCTTTAAACCGTAGTTGTCGACAGCGTAGTTTGACAAGTGAAATCTTGTCATTTTTAAAAACTACCCTCCATTTTTTTAATTCCTCCAACAAACATATTCTATTTGCAAGTCCGGTAATTTATTTTCATCTACCTTCAACTTTAAAATTTGGTTTTTGTCCGCCCTCGACAACACAGTGCGCCAGTTGCAAGTACCACGCTTCTGACCTTTCTGAAAAATATCACCAATAAAATCACTAATATGTACTTCGAGGGCGTCCTCTCTCGGTATTTCCAGTCACATCTGCTTTGTAAATGCCTTGTTTTGGTGCAAGTGCAGTATTAATCTTTGTAGTATCAGTAATTGCTGAGTTTCATAAAACGCAAGCCTAAAATATAAGAGCTGGGCCATTGCCTTATGCTACACTTCTTGTAATCCAATGTAACAACATAATATTTTGCCTATCTTTACGATTCTAAACGGCATTGCTTGTTATGGTATGATATGGCAGGCAGGATATTGCAACTCTACGTCTGAGCGAGTATTTTGCTTTGTGATAAAAACTCTTTTTAAAACAAAACCACCTATTTTGGGTGTTTGTCATAGAAAATGATGACCCAAGCAGCCTGATTCCATTGTCGTACTCTAGAATCAGCATAGGCTATACGAAAATGGTATACCATTTGCAAATTTGGAGAAAGTACTCCTGGCCGAGAGTCCGCCGAACCTTTTTATCTTACATTACCAAAATAAATAATACTTATAGTTTCGTAGACTCAGCATGTTAAGATAGCTGGGAAATCGCGTCTTTAACGTTTTGTCATCATTTTCTCGTTTAACTTATTTGCATGGTTGCATACTTTTTAGTTATTCCCAAAATTCACACTTCGCTTCATATTTTTGCCAAACACTTGTGACACGTTCGTACCAGTGTTGGCCCCAGAGTTGAACCTTGGTGAATCTCTGTTATAGAAAATAAATCATTCAATCATCTCGTACTGTCAACAGGTATTTTGACTGCGAGCTAAAATTATATTGCATGTTTTCGTAAATGGTCGGATTGTCACACCAGATACGCATTTACAACGCAATACTTACTTCGAAGAGACTGTTTGGAATTGAATCAAAGGCTTACGCACCAATCAGCGCCACCTGTTTCTTTGCAGACCTTGGCGATGCTGTCCACCTTGACGCACCTATTGTGTAGATGCTATTGCCTATCGGACATTGTGCAATTGCCATTTGAGACTGGCAGCCTTTTTGCCTATTTCAGCTATCCCTGACTTGGAGCAGCGCAGCGTTGTATTTCGTATTCTGCCTGTTCTTTACACGCCGAAATGGAATGCTGCGTTCCATTGCCGAACTACCTAGTATTATTTTCGTATCTGCTCTACAGTTTCTTAAGACAGCGGTTCCGCCACATTACAACCGGAATATGAATATGGCGAATCATGGCGACAATTTTCTCGAACCGCTGAGACCCGTCTGCCTAGGCACGCGTAATCGTGGACGACTTGGAAATATCTAAATAGACTTCGAACCCGGGTCGGCCGGAGCAAACACAATGCGCACAAATTGGGGGTTCATGGACGGCTCAAATCTGAAGTGCATATGCGGTATCTCCCACAGACAATTGCCCACCTTCCATCTTGCACCGTATGCCCTGTCACCTGCACATTAGTAATGAGGATGATCTTACTATGACTGCGTCATTGAGCGGAGTTGCGCAGCTGAACTTTTGGCCAAACATGTTTGAAGTTTTAGCCATCGATACGCTAAGAAGTTTTCTCACACAATCCATCCACCGTTAGTCCTTTTTGATGGCACTGCTGTCTTAGAACACACTCGCTTTATGAATGAAGAAAATACATGCCTTCCACCGGTATTGTGCAAAGGAGCTGTAAAGCTATGCTGTGGAACGATTCCTGTTTTATCACATAAAAGATAAGCAGAATAGCAAGTTGATTTAAAAGAACGTGCGACATGTATCTAGCACGTCAACCATGTTGCACCAAATCGAATGTATGATATGGAGGAATTTTATGGGTGGACTTTTTTAAGTATCCCCACACATCACGGGTGGCTACCACTCTTAAGTGACAGGACTTAAACAGGCTTTCGTGTAAAAGTTATGTATTATCCGTTTTTTTTATAGGTTTCGGGTAATTAAAAAAATAATACTGTGATACACGTAAACTAATTTTGGTTTCTCTCTTCTTTCCAGATCAATTAAATTTAACAATCCTTCAACAAAAAAGGTGATAGCAGAGGAAATAATTGAAGAAGTGAAAGAGGAAGACACTGGACCTCAGGCCAAGGCACCCAGAATAGAACTAATGCCACAGAGGAGCATTAACACGAAACCGTCGTGGAACAGAAGTATAGGAGCTCTATCAAGGAAGCGCCCACTGATGAACCTAGTGAAGAGTAAGAAAGATACTGAAAATGATAAAGTTTCGACCACTATTGTAAGTACTGACGTAGCTAGTAGGAGTGGTGTAAGTAAAAAGACTGCTACAGCTACTGCTGGGCTCGCGTTACTAGCGGGCTACTCCGGTAGTGACAGTGATTCGCAGTAAACCAATGTAATTGTACTAGCGGGCTACTCCGGTAGCGACAGTGATTCGCAGTAAACCAATGTAATTGAGGTTTCATTTAAATATAGGATTGGAATGTATTCAGTTTTTAATTCAAATCTGTCTACTAATCTCTTGTTTTGGTATTAAATTTATAACATAGATATGCCGTTGGGATATACCCGAAATATAAGTAAAATTACTGCTAGTGGATTACTAATTATTGTACAATTAATAAATATTTTCTTCACAGGCAAAAATATAGTTGCTTCGATTAAATTGTCTTTTGTTCTATCTCCAAGGCTAAGTGCAGTTAACAAAGGCACAGCTGAGGGGCAATTCTTGTAATTTTAAGAACGTTCACAGTCTGATCTGTCTCTTAATCTATCAAAAATACCTCTAATTTCTGTACACATTTGACAAGTTTTTGACATTGATTGTCGCTGAGATGAGAGTGCGACTAAATTTTGAGCGTTTTTAATTACGGGAATTAGCCTTCTGGACAGTAACAGTATCCCCCCGAAAGAATTCTCCGATTTTATAAAATCGCGGATTTAAGGCGCGAGGTCGCAATTTCATTTCTATTGTAGGTATCCTTTTTTTATTTGATTAAGTTTTAACAACTACAGGGAGACCATTTTTTTTTTAAATATGGCACAGGTCCACCCTCGATGACGTCCCAGCAGGACTCTACCATGATTTAGCCCGATTTACTGCTATTATGTTTATTTTTTTATCTATTAAACTCAAAAATCCAACCGCAACCTTCATATTATTTTGCGCTGTAATTAGGAAATGAAACGACAAATGGTTTTGAAATCGTTTTTTATGTTTCGGTTTTTTTTTTTCATCGAGCAAAATGCAATTAAGTGTTTCAAACCGTTAATTTCCCTAACACATTTATTTCACTATTTTAAAATTGATTCTAAAAGAGGCAAATCTGGACAATTCCCGCTAAAAAAAAACCTTCGTTACTACTAATATTAATTGGTATAAATGCATCCCGACTCCTTACTGCCCCTGTCACGTGTGACCCTAAAAAGATTAAAATTATGCTTCCATAAAGTACCTATGTATCAAAAGATGACATTTCAAAAACCGGGAAAGTAGAAAAGTCGTATACAGTATATTGAATCGGCAATGCAACAAAAACAGATTACTGCTAGGTGGATGACAATCGGCTTACCGCTTAAGGTCGGAGTCGGCGCAGCGAAAAACCTTTGTTGCCGCCCTTTGTTACCGTGCGTTCTATTTATTACGGTGTCAAGTGCATTCACTCGGCCAGTTTACGTGGCGCTTTCTTATTTTGATTTGACGGTCTATTTGTATACAGGATGGTTCGGAATTTAATAGGCTATTTTCCTAAAAAATTCTAATTAGTCCGTCAGTTAGATTATCAAAAAATATTGAAACCGTATTTTTTCTTTTGTCAATTATATAAAAAATTATGAAAATTTCGCCCGTTAAAGTTCCGCGGGACGTCACTTGCTTGGGACACTTTTGCAAGCAAGTGACGTCACGACCCACCCCCACTCCCAAATTTTGACGCGCTTTATCTTTGTAATTTTTTGTTTGATTGACAAAAGAAAAAAATCGTTCCATTATTTTTCGATAATCTAACTGACGGACTAAATATAATTATTATTTTTTTACCCAAGCAAATACCCCTATTGTACGGAATTGGAAAGATGACTAAAATTAGAAATATTCGAAAAAATAATGTAAATTCAAAGGTGGCGTAGTAAAATGAGATACTTGAAAAAATCTGTAAAATCGATGGAAATATGGAGAAGCTACACGCTTTAAAAGTTTTTGGAAGGGATTATTCCCGTCCTTGTCGGACAATGTATGGCGCTAGTATAAAGTTACATAGTCATGACGACACTTCTGTGTCTTTGTTCAGAAGTTATTTTAAAACGTTTATGAGTTGGCAATATTTTAAGCTTTTTCACTTTTTATAATATTGTTTGCACTATTTGCTAACAATATATTTTAGTTTAAAATAATAAAAAAATTCATCATCCCTATTGTACCGGCTCATATTGACTATTATGGTAAGAATATCTGATGAACTATAATCGTGTCTTTTATCTAGCGGTATTTAAAGAAAGCCGATTTCACCTGCTGATAATAATTTATATTAAAATTACTGATAACGTTTTAAAAGATCCCCTTTATCAAATAACTTCCCTGTTTAGATTTGAGTAACATCATACAAAATTCACAAACAAATGTTTGACATAATATGAATGTTGATCAGAGGGGCAATTCTCGCAGTCTCGTTCACAGTCTGATCTGTCTCAATCTGTCAAAAATACCTCTAATTTCCCTAAATTTTGTAACAAGTTTTTGACATTGATTGTCGCTGAGATAAAATTGTGACTAGATTTTGAACGTTTTTTATTACGGGATTTTTTTGTAACGATATAATTACGGGAATTGCCTTCAGATATGATTCTGATTTACAGAAAACTAGTTCCATATAGAATCGGTATTTTCTTTATATTTGAGAGACAGCAACCCATAAATCCGACATTTGTTGTACGAGAATCGATATCGATCCTCGACATAATGTCAGCCATGACAAGAATAAAAGTATACGTTTTGATCATCCTGTATCTACATCCTCTTTTACACTTGGTACCTGGCTTTGGAATTAATTGATTGGAAAAAAGCCGTTCAATGCATTTGATGCACGAAGATTGGGAACAGCGTAGGTGTTATAGGATAATGATGATTTTATCAAGGAATTTTAGAATATAGCCGCTTATATTTTATGTAAGTACCTAATCACTTTCATTAAGAACTATAACATAATGGCACCAAAGACTAAATGGAACAAGTCTAAGTATCTTTAACGTTGGATTAATTATTATGATTAGATGAGCTAAAGAATTTCTGGGCTATTATCATTTTATCTACTTGAAGAATGAAAATGCCGTATAAAACCCTTAACTTGCTCGTTTTTTTTTTCAAATAGACCATTGCAGTCTCGATTGAAATCAAATAGAAGTTGCAAATGTCGTAGAGGATAACGCTTGGTCTGCGATAGAACAGTACAACTAATGAACTCGGAGACATAAAATATATCATAGAATCAAATCACTACACGTGAAACCTTAGGTAGAGGTATAGAAGCTCAGCTCAGGAAGCTATATCATAGGTCAGCCAGGAAAGGCCGACGCTATCTAGTTTTTAAAATATTGACGTTAGAAGTGTCTTATAAGATCTACTTACATAAACAAACATATATACGAAATAAATAGGACTGCCCTATGAGTTAACAACCAACAGTTAAATCAACCCAACTCAGCCAAGTTTTTGAGGAGAATTTGACCGGCAAAGTTCCCAGATATTTGTATTTCGTGGGCAAAACAAGCTAACTGGTGCTAATAGGTGGGGTTAACCGCCTAATGCCTTAATATGACCAACTAGCTAGTAAGTGGCGCCTCCGTGTCCCAAAAGTGTCCATTAGTCATCATCATCATCATTTTAGCCGAAAAACGTCCACTGCTGGACATAGGCGTCATCCAAACACGCCACGTCCATTAGTTACATGTAGTACTTTCGGCAGTTGAGGTTGATTGATTAGTTGAGCTGTTCACAGATGAAGGTAATCTTTTTTTTGTAGATTATAGACTATGTCTTAAAACAATCGTTCAAAGCCTGATATTGCACAAACGTGTATTTCAAAATGTTAGCCTAAAACCGTTCAACAGGAACTTTTCTAGTTTTTATTAATCAGGAATTGTTAAACTTAGGATAAAATACTAAGACGACAGAGACAAAGGGATTCTAGAATACAAAGGACTCCCCAACGTCCTTGAGGAACATGACGTAAAGTAAAATACGTCACAAAATATATTTTAAAGTTTTGAATACCACAGGATCTCCATCTACAGTACCAAATGATTCATATATTCCAATTTGAATGCGTATACCATCATCATGGATATAAATAGTACACAAAAATGTAACTCAGTCCATAGTCAAAAGATGACGCTTTTTATTGTTATTTATGAAACCGGTTCAACGAGTGGCTTTCATTGGCGATAAACGATTTAAATGGCATGCGTAGGTATAACATATTCATGAAGTAAATTAAGTACATAGGAAACTTTCAAAGGGATAGAACATTCCATTTGGTTATCAACTCATCACTGATGGACGAAATCAATTTGATCGGTTTCCGCCCTTTTTCCTGAAAACGCATTCTGTTCGCAAAGGGAAAAATCGCAATCAATGCCGGTTGATATAATCAAATTTCTACATCATGAATGTGTGTATGTAATTATGAAAGTTGGTATTTTTTATTTTGATATTCCATAGACGCATAACTTATAGGACTTGCATTCGCATTTTCCTTAGAATTTATTTCTGCGGGCCGACCGAATACGATCTGCGGAATGGAAATATAAATATCACAAAGATCGCCGATAGAAAATTCCATTGAAATCTTTTCTATGAGCATTCCATGATTCAATGGAATCAGACTTCGATTCGTGATCATTAATAACTGCTCGCTCCCACGTAATACTGCACTTATTTAAAAGATCTCATCGAAGAATTGAAGCCTCTGTGTAGCATGTTTTGAAAGAAGTGAAATATCTTGAAGTAGGTACGTAATTATAATTGTACCTACCATTATATTATATCAACAGATATCCTTCACAGCATGAACATTATTAAAGTCGTAAAAGTAAAAACGATAAGTGCGTATAAAATGAGCTTGCTAACTAGCGTTAACAGGTATTGACCACGCCCCTTGGACCATCATTTAACAAATTAATACTTTTCTCCACGCTAGGCGGTACCTGCGGATTCCTGCAAATCGGGTCTAAACAAAAAGTGCATAGCTCACGGTGTTCAGATACGCGTCGTATCCCAATTTTTTCATCGACATAAATATTGTTTTTTCATGTATGTGTAACGACTTTGTGCCGACACGTCGATGTTCCGTTCTGGGAAGTAGAGTTGTCGCGGCGCCCGCGCGGCGTGGCTCGGCTAATAAATAAAAGGCTGCTTGGGAAATATTATGTTACGTCTACGTCTCGGGGTGTTTTTTGGGCGAGCTGCGCAGGCGGCGGTAGCGGCGCGGTGGTCGGCCGCCTTTGCCCACTCGAGCTCGTAATGGGGCAGATTTCACTATCTACGTGGAACTGATTATGTGCTCCTTTATCTCATTTAATCACCCGAAAACATAATGAACAGATTTTCTTTTTGCGACTCTGGTCCTCCTATCCGATCGTAGTCCAGACTAGGAATGTTTCGTCGTTAACAGCACTTAATCTATAAAAACACGTAGCATGCATATTGCTTTTCTTATCTTTGGATTCATGCTATCTCTGTCTGGTGTATAAATTATGCTATAATTGTTTCAGTAACCGTGCTGTAACGTAAGACAGAATGTAATTCCTGCCTTTAATGTGTAAAAAAGAAGAAACTATCGACTACGCATTATATTACCATGGACATGTCGCACTTAATTCAAAAGGCTCTCATGCAATTAAAGAAATAGTGTCCCTAAACTTTAGTTTACCACTTCGCCTTAAAATATGTAAAACAAAAATTATCGTTTCATCATTGGTTAATGAAATGTTTTACCTTGAACCCTTAAATTTCTGATCATCAAGTAAAATTCGGGCATAACCTACCTTTAGCTTTTCACGCATCGATATTTATAAATATAACTCAGCGATAAATCCTTGACCAAAACGATTATCTATTACAATGATACTATGGGGTTTACTTTAATCAGTTGCATATTATCATGATAACTAATCATACTTATTTTGTAATTGTTTACTAATAACGTTGATATTGTGTACCTGACCAATATTAACTATACTTACTATTATCTATTGTATTAGTCAGCCAACTAGAATTATCGTTTCATCGTTAATGAAATGTTTTGACTCTTTGGTAATGAAAGCTCCTTTTCCCTTGGAGAAAGCTACCTGCCAGTCTGGTATCCTATCTGACTTCGCCTCCAACCAACAAGGTACTGGATTTTGCGGAAAATAATGGCAGATATGTAAATGATGAATCTTTTTTTACCATTAATTAAAAATTAACCTAATACAAGCCAATAGCCATTCATTCCTTGTCTGTCTGTGTTATCCAAGTCTTACCGCGGTCCTTTGTAAGTTCTGCTGTCTTCTGTCCGCATTATTTAATACCCTCGTATTTGAGGCACAGAAATCTTGAAACTAACGACCCTTCGTTATAATAAAATAACAAATCCTACTCTCGTAGCAAACAAAGCCTTCCCTTACTTTAGACCTCCCTGCGCGAGCGACACATATTTTATCATTATCATATTTTTGGACTCGTTCAGTAATATTTCACCACAAATATTTAAACCAACCTCGGAGACATGAGAAAGTTATCGAATGTCATTTAAATGATTAATAAATGATCGACGTTTTCTAACTGATTTCGCCTTCAAAACCCTTTTTTTGTTTTGTTATTGTGAGGGCTAGTCGGAACAGCATTCCATTTGTTGGGTCAAGTGCGCGACGGTGTGCGTCTGCGAGTATTATTTTATTTTAACCTCAACTGAAACCGTGTGCATAGTTTATAGCGTAGTGATCAGCGGTTATTGGACAATTGTCCTGTACACCGGATGCCACTTAGTACCCCACATGATTGATTAAAAAGCCGCAAGTTATTCATCCCACTATAAATAAAGTTGTTAATGGAAGGCGGCTCGTAATTGGACCTTAAAATTCTTTCATATAAACGCACACTAGCACGTTTTGGCAACATAATCCTTCTTACACGGTTATTTGTGGATCTATGTTTGTTAATGTTTGCTGTTACGCGTTCATAATATTTTCCAGGCAAACCAACTCTACTACATTCCGCATTTTTTTTTTCAAGAGACAAGAAGAGGAAAAATATTCAAATGCGTAGAATTAATTTTAACATTCACATCCAAAATCCAAACACTTAACGTTTAACCAACAGTTAACCGCCGAGTGTATCATTCCGGGTCAACGTTGGAGAAACAATGATTTTGCTGAATCATATGGTATGATTGCTTTTGTGCATATGAGAAAAGGTACACAGGTAAGTAAGAGAGAAAATATTCCAGAATAAAAATCAAATAAGCATCAGATAGTACATCCGAGCAGGCTTTCACACATGCCGCCGCGATAAGAATTATGCCGGGTATGTGTGCGTGCGCGCAGTGTTGAGCGAACGGCTTACTCTCGCACACTAGCACGGTTCTCGGAAGATGTTCCATTCATAATTTTAACAACCGCTCATTATGCTCTGCCTGCGAGCGAGATGGGAAGTGTTGGCTCTGAGCTATTCCGAAAAAAAAAACATTGGACATATTATGTACATTTGTATTGATAAATAATCACTTTATTATATTGGTTTTATTTTCAAACCTAAGGTAAATGGTCGCTTGTGTAAAATCGCTCCTTATCTTTCGCGTTTCTTCCCATTGTCCGTTGAATACCAAAGCACGACGTTTATGCAGAAGACACAGTTTTCGCTTAGAGACAACGTTAAGAATTCGTTATAAGAATTTCGAGTCATTCAAATCCTCCGAGCGACTTTGAAACCGGTATACTAAGGCTCAAATATTATCCACTGCATGCCAACACATACTTACATTTTAAGATAATATTCTGATAGTCATTCATGATAGCAATTTTCGTTAATCGCCCAATTTTTTTCTATCACCTGTCTATGTTTGGAAAGACACAAGTTTGATCTTAGCTTTGTAGATTGATGTGCCTCCTGCCTGGACAACTATCTACACGCAAAACACAAGTGTCAAGATGAATGATGAATCTCGAAGGTCACTCGGTCACTTAAACACAACAGATAATTCGAATTTGGTGTGTCCGGGGCCATTTTCTATCTCAGAATGTTCACAGTTGCAATCTCGTCTCTTTTGTTCCTCACTAAAAGTACCTAAACGTTTTATTCCGCTAATCTTCACACACCTTTGTAGTAACGGTGTAAGTAGAACTATCTTCGAGCTGTATCAGAACTGTGCCGATACCGCTCTAATTATCGCACACGCCAGATGTTGGCGACATAAACTTTACAGTTCTCTGTAAGTCTAATGACTAATTATTACATGATGAGTTTTGTACTTTGTAGCAAGCTAGGCTACTACTCCATTTGAGTATTTTTGTACCCCGACGCGGCCGACGCAAATAGAAGAAGGGTGTGTTTGAAGACTTTGTTTGTCTGTGGCATCGTAGCTCCTAACTACTTGAACCGACTTTTCGTTTTTTTTTCTTCCTTTTGCAATCGAAAACTCACTAGGTACCTAATTTAGGTCATATAAGTGGACAGCCTAGAAATAGATCTTCTCTTTCTTGCTTGCAAAGGATGAAAATAATTTGCTGTAGGTATATTGTTCTGCTTGTCATAAACTTTTGATATACGCAATGAGTCCATTGCACTTATTAATACAGCAGGATACTGCTACTCGGTTTTACGGACTTCGCAAAATATAGTATTCAGTTGGTCCATCAGCATCTAGATTGCTACGCAAGAACAGTGGCTCCATGTTGTCTTGCAGTTGCTAGAAAGCTTTAAAGCAGTTGTCAATTGAATACCAACTGCTTCCAAACCGCATTCTTACTGCATTTCTAAGTTGGAATGCAGTCAGTCTGTGTACTCGTGAGGATAGAGGGACCGTAAACTCGATTGTTTCAGTAGACCTTCCCTGCAATTCAACTGGCACAGTTTAACTTCTTGTGCGGTATTACAAAGGCACATAAGAAGTTGTTATCAGTGTTTTTTTTTACTATTAGAACGGCGATGAAGTATAACAAAACAATATTATTTCAATTAAATGTGTCATAGGTGATAGTGAGGTTGCTTTTAAACATAAGGGAGATAGCTGAGCGCCATTTTTCGATAACATACGAACAAAGTGCATTCGTTAATTAAATTCCAACAATTTCAATTTAATCTTTACACAAAAATGCGCGACTATCTACAGTAAACGAATGTTACACAGAAGTCGAGCTCTGTTGAATCTGGACTTGTTGTTCGAGAGCAGTTAGTGACACTGGAAAGAGTTCAAGTCTATACCTATGTAGGTACAATATATTCGCGATAATCTAAACAAATATATATAATAGTTTGTTTGTTACGCTTTCACGCCGAAACGGCTAAACGGATTTTGATGAAATTTGGCACATAGGTAGATCATGACCTGGATTAGGACAAAGCATAGTTTTTATCCCGATATTCCCACGGGATCGAGACTTATGCGGGTGAAACCTCAGGACGCAGCTAGTTTTATACAACGCGTATCCGCGACTCTTAAAATATTTATTATAGCAGCGTACAGCAATTATGTCATTACAAAGCACATCGTGTGTGGCCTCCACCTGATACACGGAGCGTTGGTACCGCGCATTCATTATTGTTTCGCTGCACATAAGACGAAAAGGCCAATTTATTGATGAGAGTAATGGAGACCGATAATAAATAAATAAAGGTAAACATTCAGGCCCGCATATCTACGCAGCATTATTTCACTTTTTTCGGATGCTCTTTATAAAACAAATACGTATAAAGCTAGAGAAATATTAAAAGGCATCTATTCTTCCATTGAGCGTTATTTCATGATTCCGAAACGTGTGGGCTGTAATTTGTAAGTACTGAGAAAAACAAATCAAAACTTATAATATTTTCATAATTGACCGTTCACTACGTGTTATTACTGTAAAAAATTAATTTAGATAGTTACCTACTTATGATTACATTCCAATGTATAAGGTCGGCCGCAGTATAGAATCCTGATGAATATTCAGGACGTGTGCACCATCAGGTTCATAGAATGTCTGAGAACCTGCCCATTAAAATTATGACAGGCCATCTACATTCCTGAACAACAAAGCCGACCTACGATTAAAATAACACCTCCTTCGTAGAACATATCCATTTTACTTCACAAGGGTCCGTAACGTTTCCGCTGGGATCCTATGATACCTTTTTTCCGAACACAGTTGAAAAAACTTGGCGTCCCATTAACAATAAGATCAAAACTAGCCGGCCGCGCCACAATGGCCGGCGAGCGCCAGCCTCCGGCCGCTCGAGAGAGGTTTCCAGGAATTGCGCCCTTTTAAAAAAGATCCAACTCATGTTGGGCGTGTGATAGTTAGCGAACTCGCATTCCTGGCCTGCTGCCTGCACCCTGGGCTCGCCCAGGGCGGCGCCTCGACGCCGCTCCCGCCCCATGCTACCCTCCACCACGACTCTTCAAACGTAACGCTCTATTACTCGAAAAATACCCTACAGTCCCTACATAGCTGTTCTTAGCATTACCCACCCAGGCTGAAGGGTTTTCTTGTCTCCTGATATAAGCAGACTCAGCTAAGAACATCAAACTTCTTCCGTCTGAGGATATAGGATACCGATTCTTACAGCATTTCCCAAGCATTAGATATACTAAAACGATGACTGACCTCTATAATTGTTATGGGGAAATATAAAAAGTATCATTTGCTGGTAATAAATACATTTCAAAAATTTCTTATCGAGACCACAAAAAGTGCAAAGATTGTATTGACGTCACCGTTGTGCGGCACGGGTAATCTTTTTGTCGTATGGAGTGCAAAAAAATTGTGGACAATCATACAAAAGTAATATAATGATTTGGGGCTACCATTAGTGAATGCCACCGCGAGTGCTCCCACGCTCAAATTGTCCGGGTGGGGTGGTTTCTTTACCTCAATAGCCCACGATTCATTGGGCGTAAAAGTAAATGCAACCAATTTACATCATGTAAGTGTCCATTTAGCACTACTTCAATATTTACGCCTTTTCAAGAGACATCTTTGTAAAAAGAAATTTTGGATGTTTACTTCGAGTACCACCACAGAGTGATGTTTTGTATCTACTGTGTGAATGAATACAATTTGAGTATTTAAGATAGGAAGAATTGATACATTTCTTTAAGTAAGACGGCATCCGGTTCTAATTCAAATGAGATAAATAATAATATGCGTTTGCGAATTAGAACAGTATTAGATGAAGTTCATGTTATTATTAAGAAGTGTGCCTACCTACTTTCATATTTAGATCATTAGTTAATAAAGTGCTTTTCTGTGTAACTACGGCTCATGAGCAGTTTACCAAATTCTCAATTCATTAGATTATCAATTAACCTGTTTCTCAACTTGCCCGATTCTCTACTCACCAGATTCTCAATTCACCAAATGTTGTACAGTTAGGTAACAAATTGTTTACGATTTGCAATAGGTACTTACGTACAGAAATGCCGCAGTGTGAGCGAACGGTTAGTCTATTAGTTACCTACATATTTAATTTTTTATTGATTGTTAAATAATCTTAAGTATTGTTGAATTTAACGATGATAATGATGCTAACAATTAAAATAAAGTTCATTAACATAAATACAAATGCAAGGTAAAATTATATAAACGATGAATACTAATTATTATTTCAAATAAATTGTATTTATATTTTGTACTCATGGGTACTCATGAGTACTCATGGGTACTCATGGGTACTCATGGGCTTGCGCAGCCCATCATATGTTTTGAATAAACTATATGAGAGAGCCAAGAGATTTGAAATCCAGATTAATAATAATTTCAATTTAGTAATTATGAAATTTGAATTATTCATACTGCATTATTTAAACACACAGTTATTCCAAAGTTTTAAGTTTTCACTTCTGTCGGCATGAATGCCTATTTTTTTTAAATATTTTTTATTATGCATGTTCATCAAAATCATTAAAACCAGCGTCAGACAGCATCTGTCTGGCATTAATACTGAATTAAACCTTTTTGGCGCAGCCGTGAGGCACACACTATTGTTGATAAAACATTCTTTTCATTTTTTATTTTGTTATTTGTATTTTGTGTCTCACGAACTGTGTCCAAATAAACATTATTCTTTCTTTTAAAATAGCAGTACCTACTTACTAATTATTTTTCATTGAATAATTTTATTGATAGAAAATATAGATTTGTGTTACATTTTAGAATTGCGTTACTCATTGTACTTTTAAAGAATTGAGAATATGGTGAGTTGAGAATCCAGTATGTTGAGGATCTGGTCAATTCAGAATCTGGTAAATAGAGAATCTGGTGAACTAAAGGCCTATTCTCGTAATTTAAAACGTTCAAAATCTAGTCGCAGTCTCATCTCGGCGACAAACAAATGTCAAAAACTTGTCAAAATGTAGGAAAATCAGAAGTATTTTTTGACAAATTGAGACTGAGATCAGACTGTGAAAGTTCTCAAAATTACGAGAATTGCCTCTCTGCTCATGAGCCGCAACTACTACTTATTGCTTATTGAACATAGAAGGGATCAGTCAACTCGCACGTACATGTAACTTCGACAAATTCTATGAAAAATGATGTCCACAGGGACCCCCTGCGGTGCTAGTGTTTATTTATACGGACGGAATTGCCCCAGACTTTAACGATATGGATTATACAATTTAACATAATGATCATCTCGTACAGTTCTCTAAGAGCAAAAAGAAGCATGTGAGTTGGATGATAACTTCTGTTCCCCATAAAAGAGAAAGTGTCGGGATGACTTTATAATTTATGTATTTAGGATGTCTCAAATAGAGCGCAAATGACGTTCAGCTCACAAAATTCCATGTAACTATGCAAACAGTTGTCGTACGTGGCCCATAAAATTTATAACACAAATATACATGTAATACTACGCGCCACTTGTCGGGAATGCTGTCTCCAACGTTTTATTTCGTTACGTGTTTGTAGGTATGCGCCTGCGCTTGCACGCATCCACCACCAGGTTCTCTTGCGGTTGTTTTTCTATAAGATGCTCAACATTTGTCTGATATTTTAGTATGATTTCGTGTGATTTAAATACTGATGACAGATTTCTACATTTTTTTTTTTTTGCTTGGGAAATCATCATATGACTTCTCCCGCTCTGGGCGGAGCGGAAGGGCGTGTCAGACTTTTACTGACTAATTACTGACTAAAACCCACCCGTGTTCCTTCAGTTGCCTGTGCCAGGGGCCGTGGTATCTCTTTCGAACAACCCGCGGCCCTGGCAGGCATCGGCCCTGGCAGGCATCGGCCCTGGCGGGCATTGGCCCTAGCGGACCTCGTCAGTTCGTGCTGACATCTCTTTGAGGCGCGCGTGGAACACAACGCGCCGTCGACTCGGACCCGGTCCTTGCCGGGCGGCTTGCACTCCAGCCACTCCTCAAAGAGGGGACTTATCGCCGCAATTGTGGCGTGCCCAGCACTGGGTTGCGATAATTGCACTCTCCATGTTGCCACATGATCTCGCCGGAGCTCTGTCCGCTGTACCGTGATTTCTCGCGGCAGCGGAGTTACGCCCCAGCGTTTTGCCTCCTCTCGACACTCCCATATGTGGGCGAGGACTTTTGCCTCCAGATCCCATGGCGGCAATCCGGCAAGGAGGCTCGCCGCCTCAGCGGAGACCGTGCGGTATCCTCGAATTAGCCGGACGACCATGACCCTTTGGGACGCGTTCAACCGGCGGGCGGGATGGTCGCCGCCTCAAGGAACGCGCCCGCACTGGTGCCCCGTAAAGGGCCATAGACCGACATTTCAGAGCCCTAATCTACAAATTGTGTAAATGAAAGACGAACCCAATTTATATAACGTTTATTTATTTATTTTATTATTTATGTACACACAGTAAAATACATATAGATATGACATAATTATAATATGAGTACAAAGGTACTGCTTATTTCTTAAGAAATTTCTTCCAGCAGACCTGCGAAAGGAGAAGTAAAAAAGAAATGCAGGCAATAGTGTGTGAGAACAAGAAGAGAAAAATATGAATGTGTGAAGTCTAAAATAAAAATATTAAATATACCTACACTTATAACGCAAAAAAATAATAATAATAAATAAGTATACTTAAATAAATACGTAATACAAAAATATATATGTTGGTAAGCATTTAATCGTTTGTTGATAATGAATATAGGATGTATCACATTCGAGGACACTTACGAAACTGTTCAAATGATAAAATGTTCGCCATGATGGGTTGCGCGATGAATGACACATCTCTGGCCCCGATGGTTACGTCATGCCATTGCCATATTAGCTCAATATCATAAAATGATGCACGCACATAATGCATAGAGTTCACTTGTTTATCGAAACACTGACCTATGGAGTGACGGCCCAGTGATAACTACATGGGAAAAGTAACACTGCGACCATGGGAACTAGGTGATGTGTAACGCGCATACGTTGACAACTTATTTTGTCGATAATGATATGAATGTCCGGCGTAATCAATGTTAATACATAATATTGAATGCAGACGATGGATGCTTTCGAGGAGGCTCTGCCCCGCCATATATTTGTCAGTTTCACGTATCACTGTCAATACGCCGCGATGTTCCCACGATACGGCAATCTGAATTGCGCATAGCCGTTTAGTTTATGCGGTCCTTCAAGGAAGGGGCGCCATTTGGTCGCTAACATATTCCGATTACTTCGCTTATCGATTGTACGACTACAATGGAAATAGACCCAATGTTTCCGAAAACCGAAATTCGATATTGCCGAGTTAACTTTTTCTGTTCGCGTGGTAATTTCACCCCTATAAAATTAAACAGTTTTGTGTTACAGATATGTTACATAATAATCACGTCATTCCAGGCCCCATTCAGTTGATTAGGGTGCCGCATGCCGCCCGACGAGCCAATTGTAGCGAATTCCCGACACGTGACCACTATTTGCTGGCATAAAAATATCACCACCGATCACTACATTGACCTTATTTATAACCCAATTAAGTCATTATGTACCAACCCTAACGATGCGGGTCTCACACGCTGACGAGCATTCGCCAATTATTAGCTGCTACAGAAAATTTAGACATTATTTAATATTAATAGAGTGAATTTAGTGTACTTAGATAAGAGTCGAGAGGCGGCGCGACGGTGCGTATCCGGCCACCGATGCATTGATAAACTCAATACGAAATATGTTCAAACACAATGTGAATTGTCATGTTATCAAGAAATCGAGTATAGTAAAACAATAAATATAACGTTGTAAACTCAACCCAGCCGTGACAAGTGTTTGATCTACAGATAAAAGACTGCATGTCTCAAACTCAAAACCATGAAATCAAGTTAAATGAAGCGCCACCGAAACAAAACGTGCCGAATTCCCAATTCACAGTTTATATGAATGAGAATGCCTCCCTGGAAGTACCTGTAACAATTGACCATCATCTTTGGTTCAAAGAAAAAGTAATAGTCGATATCACAATAGGCCGGGATATCTGGCGCCAGCGAGTCGTAGTGGCAATAAAATATAACTGTCCGTAAGTCAGATAAAGAATTGTCAAAAGCTGGTACCTGTCCATTGTCGTGCAGGTACCGTCCGCACTTTGTTATGCCTTAAACAAACGAAAAGTGAAAAGCACAGGAAGCGATACTAGCAACCAGAACAATAATCCTAAAGCAAAACTTCGATACACGTCCTACAACGTTTAGTAGCCCCAAAAGGTTTTGTTGTTTATAAATACAACCTTTTGTGATACATTCCCTATGGGATATTGATATTATAGAAAAGTTTAATTTGAGTATAACTATTTAATCAAAGTCTGAAAAAATGAAATGTATTGATTAATTCGATGCCTACTTTTAGTAGGAGTAAATAGATAAACAATATCATGGCGAACTTTACCCGAAATATTGAAAGACGCTTCCTGAAAATCGACCGAGGTAATTTTAATAGGTACACACACGATTTAAGTACCTACATATTTTTTTACAACTGAAGCTTTTAAGACAGGCAAGATTTATATGCAACAATAGTTTCAGTGCCGAAAAAGAATTTACGAGCCACAGAATACAGAGAGGCAATTCTCGTAATTTTAAGAAGGTTCACAGTCTGATCTCAGTCTCAATCTGTCAAAAATACCTAAAACCTTACACTCCTACCTACCTTTGTACTCATATTATAACTATGTCATATCCCTATGTATTTTACTGTGTGTACATAATAATAAAATAAAATTTCCATACATTTTGACAAGTTTTTGACATTTGTTTGTCGCCGAGATGAGACTGCGACTAGATTTTGAACATTTTTAATTACGGGAATTGGCCTTCTGCACTCTTACTGAATGCTTATTTATGTAAAATCCAGTCGCTTGCAAATTCAGTTTCTCAATAAACGATACCGGTATTTTTTTTCAAAATAAATTACAGAGGAGTATCAGCTTACACAGTCACACATGCTAAAATTATAACAATTTATTAAAAAACAATAGGTACAAAGCACAAAAACAACGGAAGGAAACGACGCATTTCGAGGAAGTATTTCGGCGCCCAAAACGAGGTTTCCTCGAAGTCCGTCACAACTCACAAATTAGTGAATGGGACGTAATGTCCTTTGCATAAGACAATGTAGTGCACCATCTGGCCGGCCGAGCCGTGGGGTAGCGGGTTGCAGTTGGGCACATGTGTTTACGCGCTCATTCATTTGTGCTATTAATGGGTCCATTCAGCATTGTCTTGCACATGCAGCGGAAACGTCTCCTCGCCCCGCCTCCGCGACAAATTAGCAGAAACGATTATAATGTGCGCATGATAACATGCGCGGCGAGCATTGTTTTATTGTTGCACCCTTTTTAATTGCTTTTCAAGCTTTTACCGACAATTCTGTGCCTTACGATGGGTACAAAAGGATGTTTATCTCGTAGTATTATTTTGAATTCTGTGGTTTTAGGTAAACAGTGACTGTCTTATCTTTACAGTACTCTTTTCACAGTTGCTTATCTTCATTCCCTTGCCGTCAGCAGTGGCAGTACTTTGACGCTTATTTATTTGAGGTAGAGGCATCAACACTGTGTATTGTCTTGTCTTATCTTTAGTTTTATGATACGTCATTACTCCCTGGGCGAAAACTAAAAATATATAAAACATCGCTCACATGCACGCTCACTGCAGGTTTTTTTTTAATATCATCGAGTGGCAAACACCGGTGATCTTCAGTTTGTCTGCACCTCCCTTGTTCCGCCCGAAATGGCACTTAACGGTCATTATGCCCATGGTCTACCCATGATCTTGACACCCACAATATTCGGAATAAATCTCTTAGACAGATACAATGGCGCATTTCCGGATAGACCACAATGCCATACCTAATGCTTATTTTAATTTCTGGGTTCGGACGACCTCATCCCATACCTCAGGTGGTGTTACACCTACAGGCTGATAAATGAAAAACAACTTTGACTAGAGATCGTCTAATTTAAAACCCCCTCCACTGCTTGTTGCATACACGTTTAAAATGTTTGTATAGAAATTTTAGTGAAGGGGCGTGCAGTTTTAAATTAGACGATCTCTACCAGCATAAGGTATCGTTTTCAACACTTCATATTTTTTTTTTATAAAATCAACTTTAGATTACTACGGTAAACTCAACCGTTTCTAGGAGTTGAAAAGTTTAAGCTCAAAAAAAAACTGCCTTCCGTTATCTAAGGTACTTATAAAACAAGATCAAATATGATTGTTAAATCCTTTAATCCATTATAATTATCTCAAGTCATCAATTAATGAATACATGTACTCAGTTATGAAATATGTAGTATGTACTAAGAGACAATCCCAATGTCGTATTGCCTACGAGAATTGTACTACCAAATGTACCTGGTGCTACGAATGTCGTAGCAGCATGTTCGTAGCACTAGTGCTACGAATCGATTCGTACTGCGTTGATACAAAGTTACTGATAAATATCTAGGATTTTATTATACCCTGGGGGCCTTTATATCTAGGATAATAATTCCTAGGGGTCTAGTGGTGGTAATACAGATGTTTTACATTACATTTACATACAACATGTGCAGCCTTTTGTTTCAAAACTTTAAGTTTCACTTTCTAAATAGGGAATCGAATTATGTAAGGTACCTGACCTGTCTAGGGTTAGCACAAAAAAACATTCTCACTGTCGGATGTATAAAAACTTTATTTATACACGATAATAATGATATAGGGCATTAACAAAAAAAAGGGAATGAAATCATGTGAAATTCCACCCTTCGTCTATCTACGTCATAAATTGTAAGTTAACATCGGTTAACCTCAGCCTAGCCACCCATCGCGCGGCTTTCAGGCGGCCGGCACTGGTGCGAGTGCCTGATAATTGACTCGTCGGACTAGTCCCACGTCCGGCCACCCCTTCCATAAATATTTCCCGATCAAATTATTATGCGTTCTAAAAAATGCCACGAGCTCGATTCTCAGAAGTGTGTGTCGAGGGCGGTTCCACACAAAGCCGGCGAAGGAGACGCGCTTACGTGGCGCAGCGCGGGCGCGAGCGTGACGCGTGCTCAATGGAATGAGGTTCAGCACAGGCGACGCGACCCAACTGTGAGAATTACAAGGAATGGATTTATTTATTGATCTTAGTTGTTCCGTTATTGTGAACCATTGCAATGCACACTGCGTTAGTACATAAATAAACATCGCTCATATCCACGCTCATGGCAAAGGATGTTTGATCTGAGAAAGTGGGAGCTGCCAGCACAAAGTCGTTGTGTTAAACGGACGCATCCTCTGGACAGCCACTTTCACGGTTCTTATAATGAAGTTAATACTCGTTGGATAAACACTGCATCGGTCGACGCGTTTCACGTAACTTCTCCCTCAGAACACATAATTGCGGTGGCTGCTCGGTCTGGGAGTCTGGGAGGCTGCGCTTCACGGTACAGCGCGCCTCACCCGGGGCCGGTGTCCACTTTTCATTCAGTACATTGCCCCTTTGGTGTCACAAGTAACGAGAAACATAAAGAGAGCAATTCTATTTGTGTAGTGTCTTGGGAGCCTAGTGCTAATTACAAGGCGGCGACATTTTTGCCGCATTACGCACGGCTCTGGGAGGCGAGCGAAATTGTACCCGCTTTGTTTTGTCCCGGCGACGATATCGCAGATGCAGATTACCGCAACACTGCTCGTTCATGTTTTCGTCAGATTAAAGCCTCTGTAAAACCTTTACCATTAATTAATTAAACAAAGCAAGGTTAATGCCTTAACAATATACCCAAACCCAAGCTACAAAACTCTGGGTATTATCAAATTCTCTTCCCGTCCCGACAGAGAAGCCAAAACTATAAACGCAGCATAGGTACATTATAGAAGGGAAATAAATTTGATCTTCAAATTCCGTCCTACGAATACAATATCGGCTTTCCAATTAGCTTCTAAGTAATAGTAACCAAAATTACATTTATTGTAACTGTAACCACATGACCATTTACTGTAAGTATGAAATGCGTGCGAAGCGGAATTTCTATGTGCAAGTTCTAATCCTACTTCCTACTAATATTAGGGGTTAAAGTATGAAATTGCCGATTTGTACTAAAAAATTGAAATTCGTTTTTTTTTTAATTTAACATATTTATTTAATCAAAATAATTACCATTATTATCTATACTTTGCTGCGATCTAATAGGAAGGTCATTTATGCCTTTGCGATAGAACTCTCGTGATCTAGATTCGACAAACTGTGTGAAAGCATTTTGTACTGCCTCCTGAGAAGAAAACTTTTTATCACGTAGAAAATTGTCCAAATCACGAAAAAAATGGTAGTCTTTTGGAGCAAGGTCTGGCGAATACGGAGGGTGACGAATGGTTCTTAATTGCAGTTCCTGTAGAGTTAAAACGGTTGTATGAGGTCTCGCGTTATCATGGAGCAATAATGGTGAAGATCGATTCATGAGTCGCGGCTGTTTCACTGCTAGTTTTGCTATCATTGTTCGGAGTTCGGCACAGTAGACATCTGCCGTTATTGCTTGACCAGATCGGAGAAAGCTATAGTGAATAACACCATGCTGAGACCAGCAAACAGTTACCATTACCTTTTTACTGGTAAGCTTTGCTTTTCCATCACGAAAGCGTTTAAACCAAAATCGCACGGTGCGTTCATTAGCAGTCCCCTCTCCAAACGCAACATTGATATTGCGAGCTGTTTCTGCCGCGTTAGTTCCGCGTCGGAACTCGTTTTCAAAAATAACACGAATTTTCGAAGTATCCATCTTTCTTGTCTAAGCTGAATAAAAAAAACAACTGAAAGTCAATAATCGAATGTTGCACATTTTCTAACAGAAGAATTTCATAAGGTACCATGTGAAAAAAGTTTCACTCAAAAATCTCAAACCATGAAGGTTCTATGCCAATTCGAAGTACCTATTACAATAAAACGGCAATTTCATACTTTAACCCCTATTATTATAAACGCGAAAGTTTGTGAGGATGGATAGATGGATGGATGTTTGTTACTGTTTCACGCAAAAACTACTGAACGGATTTTGATGAAACTAGCCTAAACATCAGAATAACACATAGGATACTTTTATCCTGACATTCCCGCGGGATAGACAGTTATGTGGGTGGAACCGCGGGGCACTGCTAGTGATAAATAAAAAACGCATAGATTCTTAAAACTAATAATAAAGTAGTTATCAATTTGATGATATGAAATTACGAGGCGGCATACCATAACAATTTAATTGTATCACTCACTGACTCATTCATGTGCCGGGTCACATCGCCATTGTACAATTCGGGTCAAATCGCCAAGAAAAATGTCAATCTCCAATTAACCATTTGAAAATATGTGTTGTAGTATTCCCATCAATCGGCCTGGAGGTTAATTAATAAGTTACATAACAATTTGGCCCTATAGTTGTTAAAAGGCAGCCAAAAGCAGAATAAGCAATCAATTTTGAGGGAAGGCGTAAAGTGCGGTGCCCGTCGACGAATGAGCATTCCATAGATAATGGCGGCGGCGATACTATGGAGACCACTTGTGTTCTGTTCATAGTTAATATTCAGTTCTAGTTATGGTTAGAAGGATTAAAGATAATATTCTCGTTGGATAAACAGCGACGTAATAAGGTAGTAGTAAATAGTAAACAACATTCATTGCGTTATTTACGTTGTTGAGCAGACAAATTTTTCGAATATATGAAGCAATGGATTAGAAATATCCTTCAAAATGATTCAGATTATGATTGATAGTGTGTTACGCAATTAGAATGCAGGATGATACAGGACGTCCTTTACAAACACGTTTGTTAGAAACAAATAAATTAAACCATCTATAAATTACCATTCCTTTTCAAAGAGGGTAGGAGCGGAAGGTTCTGTGGAGGCGTATTATTACTATTTAGGATTCTTTGGTTTCAGGTAGGTACTTATTAAAATGAGTTTTGAAGCTCAAAACCGTCTTTTCATCTTAGGTAATTACTTTATGGTTTACTTTTTGAAAGAATGAAATGCTTCTTTCCTGGACAATACATAACAAAGTCTTTTGTAATCCGTCTCCACACTGCCGCAGCCGAATGTTTTTTCGGTGAAATTTAACCGTTGTTTATGTAGAGACAATGTATCTATTGCGTTAAAATTTTGGGAATTTCTTTTTTTTCTTCATGTTCGGTCGTGAGAATGGATCGCGTGCAGCCGACACATCTCATTAGGTAAACAGTATTAGTGTGTTTGTGTACCGCCATCAATAGACAACACACGATACCTAATTTTATGATAGTCACTGGTTTCTTTCATAATTTTTACGGCTTATTATTCGATTCGCACGAATTTACTTGCCCGAAACGGGCGAACCGTCACTTTTGAATAGTATTATTTTTTCTAGAGGCGACTCGCACGAAGTAAATTTATTTGTGGGCAAGTCGACAAGACCAGAAATAGGTATGTCTATGTATCAGACAATTGGCATATTTTGATTTTTTTGCAATAAAGTATAGAAAAAAGGTCATTAGCGCACAGAAGTGATGAGTTAAATATTATAAAACGTGTACTTTTTACTTAACTTCAAAATATATTAATTAAAAGTGACGATTCGCCCGTTCCGGGCGAGTAAATTCGTGCGAATCGACCATTTTTACGAAGTGTCGCTATCGCTAAAGTAATGAATTCAATTCAAGTTATTATAGGCAATGAGCCAAGAAAGGGAGCGCCCGAGATGGCTAGATAAAAATAGACATCAAAGTGTCGGAGCTATATTTTCAATAAACTAAAAATAACGCCCTTTGCCGATCATAAATAGTTACAGCAAACCACGCATCGACACAATCCTGTCGGGAAAAGATATTAATTCTGCTTTAAATTTCTACGTCACTTCCATATAAAATATATTCCAAATAATATTTTAAAAGCCACTTCTCACTTAATAATGCAGCAAAGGAAACTTAATGCTAACAATATCAAGTCGACACCGGAAAATTGCGGTGGGATTAATTTTGTTGGTAGTTCCCAAGGACGGTATCTAATCAAGGAATTTATACGCCATTACGATTGCCCCACACCGAGACATTTTCCTACCAAAATAAATATTTATTAAAATAGAAGACTTCCTTTAGATAAGCCTCCTCTCTCTCGAGATCTACAATCATCGCCCTATCTGACAAGATTTGGAACTTTTACGCCAATCAGAACCGGTTGAGGCTCCTAAACATTCCGATAATAATTATTATTATAGTAGTTATTTCATTAAACAATGCCCACGCATCGACTCGTAAATCCCAAGAATATTTACATGCCTTTAGAATACATAATGTTGAATACTATTATAGGATTGATTATTAAAACATTTGTACATTTCAGGCTCTTGTTTCACGTATTTTATGCTGCGCTGGATAGTTAAAGTTATTCAAATGATAACGAGGGATTCTTCGGGGAGGGTGGTCGCCGGCGGCGGCGCGGGCGCAGCGCTTTGTCGCAGCTATGCGCACTGTCAACACACAGCACCGAACACACTGCACACATCACACAGTTTTTTATGCGCACATGTGCGTCGACAGACCGCCCAGACCACAACCCCGACAAATATTTGTCTTCAATTCTAAAACGCTTAGAACCTCACGGCTCTACAAATCAATAAAAGTGAACAATTCAATTCTTCGGAGGAGCACGTATTCCATGTAAACCGAACTGGAACTGCTTCCTCGGCGTTCTCATTACGAGGCTCCTCGTTAACAATGTATCAAAAGGGCCGCACACAATTACAAGCCACGCAAGAAGGATTATGCGTTCCATTTATTATAAAATCAGTGATAAGACGTTAATTCTGGCCGATGAGGCCGTGAGGGTGATCTGCGTCGCGGTAATGCCTTACCTGTCAAACCCTTCCAGATAAATTAGTCTCTCCTGATGCTAAGCAGCGTCGGTATCAAAAATAAACCAAATAACGGCGCAATCCATTAATTGACTGGACCTGCTGCTGAGCGAAAAAAATCTCTATCAGATAAAGCGGGTAAGTGTTTACGGTTTCTCACGAGCCTCGACCAACCCTCAATGGCGCCTTGCTGATTGATAGTAGCTTAGTCGACCTTCGCACCTCGCTCGCTACAAGCTGAAACAGACCTTGGCATCTCAAACTCAAGTTTAAAATTCCAAAAGACCACTTCATTCTATTCTTTCCTAAATAAGATTATATCGGTTCAAAATGCTTTGAGACTTATTTCAACGCTCCTACGACTCACAATCGTTAACCAGCTGGACAACTAGAATGCCCATTCAAAGAATTCTGCACCCTCATAGCTTGTACCTGTCCGCGGCCACCACCAAAGGAGGCGACAAAAAATATTATGTTAATTTGTAATATCAGACCATTATTCATAGTTGTTATAATAGCTTTGTTATGATTATTCGGTAAGATTCCTTTGTACCTAATTATCAGCGGCGAGGCTTTTTACACCACTTTTCAATATTAACAATTTGTGAAAATTATAGTTTCATGCTTGTCACTGCATTCAAACCTCATAAAAGAATACCTAGTAGAATATTAAAAAAAACCGGCCAAGTGCGTGTCAGGCCACGCATAGAATAGGGTTCCGTAGTCAGCCATAATGTCACGTGGATTTAGAAGGATATTTTACATGTTTACTTATTATTTCTTTATTTTTGTACGATGTTTTCCAAGTACCTAACCGCATTTTACAAGTTAGGCCTCTATAACTCCTGAACCAACAAAGTTATCTAAGCTGTAATAGTTTTTCTTCAAAGTTCATCACATGAATTATTTCAGATTTTTAGAGCCAGCCGCTTAGCTTGTAGAGGGGGGACGCCCTATTTTAACAAAAAAATGCGCTTTAAAGTTGAATATCTCGCAAACGGATACCTAAATCAAAAAATCGTCTTAGCAACCTCTCAATGTTTTTAAGACCTATCTAATGATACCCCACACTATGGGGTAGACGCGAGAAAAAAAAATCATCGGCCTACTTTAGGTGTAGGGAAGGTACCCAAAAAAAAAAGATTTTTAGTGATTTTATTTTAGCACTTTGTCGATGTGGTAAGTACTAATGTATATCCATTCAACGTTTTATCTTTCTAGTCACCTCACTCACCTCTCACTCTCTCACCGACGGACGGACGGACAGACGGACATGACGCAACTGTAAAGGTTCTGAGACGTGAACTACGGAACCCTAAAAAGAACTTGGATAGTAAAATAACGTCTGAACTCAATCAATATCGATGAATAACAGTATACAGGTGATAACACTGCGAACTCCTGGACAGTCAGTTACATATTATCTGTGTGGCAAGCTAATCCTGAAACTATTATTTTGTAATCGCACCACAAGTAGGTATTTAACATATACGATTTATGCGAGAACTTGTCGGGTCCAAAAAATTCTAGACTCTCTTAGTACCTACAGATTTTTGACCGAATGTGCACCTAATGACTTGGAATCGTGAAATCAGGTTCCAAAGGTACCTAAATAATGTTGTTACATTAGTTTGATGTGTATAGTATTGGATGTAACGAGGCGTGTTGATGCGAGGCGAGCGGTCTGGCCTGGGGGCGGCTCGAGGCAGGCGGCCGGGCGGCCCCGAGGCCTGCCTCGGCCGGCGGTCGCGGCGTGCGCTCTGTAATCCCATCGTCGGTGTCGGCTTACGGCGCCTCTCTCGCCGACGCAATTATCATATTCCACCTAAACACATAATATTGTGCACGCAATTTTAAAAATAACTCGCGTCCGGCTCGACCTCAATCGGCCCTGATTTATAGCAAGCGGGGCGCCGGGGCTGCTGCCGCTGATCGCCCGCGAACGATTGCATTCCCCACACAAACAACCATAAATGCTCAGTCGGCACGCTTATGAGGACCCATCCCTTTGTTGTTATGCTTTTCGGACTACAGATCTTTATGTTTCTGGGACTGAACTCTTGACTTCATCCAATCTCGCTAAGCAGATCGGTGTCGAGCTGTCGTGTGTGTGACCTTAAAACACGCATACAATTTATGAATCAAATGCATGAATGAGCTCGCGCCTGGCTGAGGCCACGTGTCGTCGTTCTCACGCCCGCCGAGCCGCCGACACCGCCTGCTTTTTATCGCAGCTCCATTTTTCGAGCGATGTGTCGCGTGGGCTACATGTGCAGATCCCTCGACCCCCGCGACGTAGCACATGGCGCCATCTTCGCTAATTTCTTCATCATGAAACAAAGTGGCTCTATAAAAACTTAACACCAATTAATCTATGAATAGGAGGCGTCTATTTAGCCATAGAGCCGGATAATAATGAGCGTGGATTTTGTCGAGACCGAGGAACAAACGAGTGATCACAAGAATGACAACGCTTATTTAAGGCGGAAATAACAAGTGGTACAATAGAAATAGGTACTTAGACAAATTCTATTCGCGCGTGCAAATTGGCCGAGTCAACAGTCGCACACTTAGACAGAGTTAAATGGAAGAATGGAAGGCGGTTTTCTTTTTGTGCGCCATTAGTTTAACAAACGGCTGTCACGACTCGGGACCGGCGCACTGGCGGTTGCCGCGGGCCCCCGGGCCCCGCGCTCGAACAGCGCGCGCCGAAATCACACCGCTATCAACCGTATCAGTCTCGGCTATTTATACTAAATAACACTCAGATTACAATTAAATAACGCCGCAAGAACGGAACGCCATTCCTATTTCTGGACAAAACCCATGAGAGTAGGCGCGAGTGTCTTTATCCTGAAGGTTACGGTCTTAACGCTTGCATGTAGTAGGGAGGGATACCCATCACATTTCTTGACCCTTAAGTCACCGGCTTTCGCCTTATTGGGTAGTTATACAAATTATTGAATGGTTCATACCTAACACACATTACCTAGAAGTGCAGAGTGCACTTGACTATTAAACATTATTTATTCTTGCATTCTTGCACATCAGTGGTACCAATTTGACATTGACAGTGCCTTTATGTCGTTGTATTAAGGGTGATATTCGTAATGTATGTGATACCATTGATGAGCCGTCGACTCATCGACTGTCCTTAGGTAACCGAAAAGAGTAGGTAGTACCTACATTAAAAGATAGAAAATATGTAAATTGATTTGACCCAAAGGTTAAATTGCATTGGTAAAAATATTAGACTTCTATATATACAAAAATAAACAGAAAAAAAGAGAGTTAAAATAAAAAGTCTAGAAAGTCTTTTTATTTTCTTGGATTATAATTAAATTCGTTAGTGGGCCCAATCGCTCCCAAAGATTGTATTGAGATTGAGATTTGATATTGTTGAGATCATAATATATGCAATGGTAAGAATGAGGTCCTAGGTTTGATTCCTAGGTTTTTCCATCCGGTTTTTCCATCAATAATTTCTTAGCAGCAGCGCGGAGTCTGGCTTATGCCCGATTGAGGTAACAGGCTCGCCCCCTATTTCACGGAATTTTATCATAACTGGTAAAATGTAGGTGAACCATCGCTACACCTCTGCTTAACCCACCAGAGAAAACAGGCTAGATGTTATGTTATAATTATAGGTATGTTACTTATGTTTTTACAGCCACACAAAACGCTCCTATTCCAGACGGTATGGTTTAATAATATACACCCAAAAGAGGTCCCCTGACGACAATACACAAAGTTACTACAACATGTTAAAGTACTCGCCGTTAGTTATTACAAGATGTTTATACTTGCGAGAGGTAAATACTTCTGGGCGCCATCTGACTACGGTTCATTGTCCTATAGGTCTGAAGGCTAGCAATATTTATGATTATATTTATTACTCCTGGCTTGGTGACAGGGTCTACAGATGTAATACCAGCCTATGATTGTCCCACTGCAGAGCAAAGACCTCGTCTCACACAGAGGACCACGCTTGTTCAAGATGGGTTGGCGATTTCAGACTTATATTAACTACTAGCTTCTGCCTGCGACTTGTCCGCGTTAAATTTCTTGCTCCCCGACCTATCCCGTCGCATCGCATCGCCTGCTCGTGCTTCTTCGTTTTCGCTCAGCGTTCTTTCTGTTTTTTTTTTTTTTACTCAGTTTCTAAGGGTCATAGCGTGATGTTAAATAACCTATAGCCTTCCTCAAAGATTGGGCTATCAAATGAAAAAGAATTTTTCAAGTCCGACTGCAACTGGTAGTTCCAGAGATTAGCGCGTTGAAACAATCAAACATACTCTTTAGGTTTATTATTAGTATACCTAGTTAAGTCCAGATTTACAGTTATACTTTTTATTTTATTTGTTATTTTGGCAAAGAGACCAAGAACTTCTGGGAACGCTACCTTTCAGTCAGAAAGGCAATTCTCGTAATTTCAAGACCGTTCACAGTCTGATCTCAGTCTCAATCTGTCAAAAAATACTTCTAATTTCCGTACATTTTGACAAGTTTTTGACATTTGTTGGTCGCTGAGATGAGACTGCGACTCGATTTTGAACGTTTTAAATTACGAGAATTGGCCTTCTGTTGTTTCTAAAACCAGCAGCAATACCAAGGTTTCCCAATGCGCATCTGAGCAACAACATTCAAAAAGCGCAACATGTCTTAGCCTTAAGCTCTGTAGGGTTTCTATCTATATCTAGAGTGCTAGACTAACTTCAACTATATATCATGCAATATTCTTTTATACATAACCAGCTTCAGCCCGCGTCTTCGTCCGCATGAAATATCTGGTTCCCCCTGTCCGACCCCGTCTGCGTCGCATTACATCGCCTGCCCGCGCTATTAGTTCGCGATCCTCAAGAATTCGGCTATCAAATGCAAAAATATTTTTTCAAATCCGACAGAGTTTAGCGCATCCAAATAGACACACAGATAAACAGAATTTTCAGTTTTATTATTAGTATTAGTATTATTATATAGATGTTATCCTTTTCCAGTCTTACCAAGGGGTATCATGTTACCCATTGCAGTAACCGGGTTATGGAGGTCTGCTGCAGTTTCCAATCTTACCAGAGAAAGACTATATATTTATTTTACCATTTATGTACACACATATATAAACAGACAAGAAAAAACAGAACAGAAAAAATAGGTGCAGGGGTGATGCTTATTTCATAAGAAATCTCTTCCAGCATACCTGAGATAGGACAATAGATACAGAGATGTAGACAGCGTGTCAAAGAGTAAAGGAGACAAAAAATAATACATAAAATTAAAAACAACTACTAGAAACTGGTAGAAGACCCTTTGCTACATGATAGACAAGTCCGTAGTGCTAGGCAACTATGCTCATTCAAGTTGTTCCCTTGCGCTTTTCTGCCTCCTGTTTCTTGGGAGGGAAGTACTTAGAAGCTATGGTTTTCTACGTCTCCACTGCTCTTTTCTAGTGGTTGAATGTCTTTTCTGGAATTTTACGAGCTTCATTGTCTCAGCGCTTTACCGATGGTCCCGGCTGTTATTCGTAGATCTATGACAGCCGTTACGGGTAGTCAGAAGCCCAAAAGTCTGACAACCAGTCTTACCAAGGGGTATCGTGTTACCCAGTAACTGGATTGTGGAGGTCAGATAGTCTATTCATATAAAATACTGGTTTTTAGCTGCATCCGGTAAGACTGGAAGCCGACCCCAACATATGGAAAAGGCAGATTGATTGATAGTCTCAACGCTTTTCTGGTCTTCGCGCTGTCGATTCTGGCTTACCTACATACAGGAGTTGGAGTGGTTGGAAAAAGAGTAACGACCAATGCTTTTGTAAATATTTATATTCATGAACAATTCATATCTAATCATGGTTTGGTAGGTACAGAGGCCAGCACATCAAGCTACCCGAAACTGTCAAATTTTCCCAATCAACTTTGAACCTAAAGCTTTAGCGATAAAGTTGAAAATCTATTAAAGAAATTTGACATATTGTAGTAGCTTGATGTGCTGGCGTCTGTTGTACCAATTACTATCTGAACTGTTTTATCAAAATATTTAATTAAAAATAGGGAAATTATTTAAAGTATGTATTTATTTAGTTATTATTAGTTAGTAACAAATACATTTAGGTAGGTACCTCACCTACCTAGTTACTTACTCATCAATGTGTTACTGTAAGGGGATTACACACCGACCAGTGCAAGTGTACGCGTTTAGCAGCCAGGCTTGTAAAATTCACATCGGAGATGGACTTCCTTGCTATATGCAAGCATAACCTGTTGTCCAAAAAATAAAAATAACAGACACAGTAACCGTCCACAAACCACAGCTATTCAGTAATATGTATAATGAATTTCAAATAAATATTTTACTTTAGACGTGTCGTGTGCGCAACTGTTACAAGGCCTCTTGTGAAACGTGTGTTCAAAGGAAGGTCCGGTCCAGATCCGAGGCGTCCACCTCGTGCAGTTTGTATTAGGCACATTTCAATAAGAAGCCATAAACAAAGCAATTTGTTGGTGGTGACAGAAGCGGCGCGGGCGCACGCCTGGCGTCCACGCCCGCGCTGCGGTGACCACGACGCCGCACAAGAACGGACCATGACTCGACAGAACTACACTTTTACACTTTTTATTTTAACAGTGAGATACACAATAAAATAAGAAACAGTATCATGCAGCAAAAAACACCGACTGAGTTCAATGTTAATGTTAACAACGAGTAGGTATTTAATTCGGCTGAATCTGTCTGTCTGCGTCCATTTAACTCAATGGAAAGACATCGTGCTGTAAGCGACGCAGAGTAAGCACTACACTGATTACTTGTCATCTTTTATTATTCAGAAAAAACTATTCAATGTCAGCAAAAAAACAAAAAGAACTAAACAAAAGCGACCTTTTGAATCAATTCACTGTTTCATCAGAATACATTCAACTCAGATAAATCTACGCATTACAAATGGCAAGAGAATACAAAACCAAGAGTGAACAAAGCGGCATGGACTTGAAATAAAGCAATCGATTCATGCGCACATACTATATTGGTCGTACAGATATGTCACCCTATCCGAAGACCGTAACCGTTGCTTCCTGCGGTCAAACTCAATTAAAACTCATTGCAGGGGCGTGCGAACCGAGCGGGAGCACGCATGGCGCCCGCTCTCTTAACCCCACAGGAAACACTCCTTGCCGAACTCCTAATCTTAGGTCAATAAACCTAGGGCTCGCGTCTCTCTGTATGATGAACACAGATGCTACACAACTGATAACGATCACCGATGATGTTACAATCAGTCCCGGTAATATAGGAAGTGTTATCAGCTAAAACGGAGGTTCGCTCGATATTGTACGAGGTTTTGGGTTACATGTGGTATATTATGATGATGAACCTATATAAGTATGAATGATGATGTCTCATTCATAATATATAGGTTCATCGACAATGAGGAATAAAAATTACATGTATACATATATCAACTTTTTAATTGAATGACCCTCGCTTATAGATTGACGGTTGGATTGGTGTTATTGGACGGCATTATTGATTGACTGCGCCAGCCATATTTTAATTAAACTTCTTTTGCACCTCTTCCACCCATTAAGTTAACAAGATCCCGTTTATCTCACAGTACGTGCACACGATCATCGTGCGCTTGTAACGTGTGAACTTTAATATGTCCACATCACACCAGCATGAAGTTATCTCAACAATTTTCTACGGTATTTTCTCTTGCAATGTCACCTTTGAGAAACACGTCAACCAAATCAATATCATAAATCGAAGCTCACAATACCGCGAGGGACATTCTCAGCCATTCAGCTACGCCATGTGGTCCAGTTCGCAGTATGTTTAAGGAGAATTAACAATTAATCGCTCTTAATTAATTACCTTGCACGAATTATCTTATGGAGACTTAATTTTTTGCGAGGTATCGCTCACAAGGCAGATGAAAACACGCCCAAATAGAGCAACATTTACATTCCGTTGCAAATAGCTAGCGATATTTAATGTAATTTAGCACACTTCATATGAAAATGCCACCACGGCTTGCAGTCTCGGTCAGTTTCCCAAGTTAAACACGCATTGTTTTTATACGATGACATTGAGAACTTACACAATTTCTTAGTAATTCCTTGTTATATTCGTCTACGGCTTCATTCTAAAAGTTTATTGATCTGAAACATCAGTAAACTATGTTTTTGTGTGGTTCTTCTGAGAAGGACAAGGCCGACCGAGACGAACTCACAATATTGGGGTGGATGGTTTATGTTAAGTGAACCCCCTGCGCGAAGTAAACTCATCGTTTTAAGTTTTAAGTCGACAGAGAGAGATATTATCATGAGATGACAAACAAGACTAACTTCAATGAAGGTTTATCCATCAAAGAGACTACTATCGGTTTGAGTAAAACATGGCAGACGATCCAAATTCCATAGCTTAATAAAATCATAGATATTTTTAGCGCAGCCCATAGGCCCATACTCGTAGATTCAAATCGACTCCGTTGTTTATTTCGAGCTTAAACAATATACTTATGTTTTAAATACCACATGGTTGAATAATTAGAATGGATATGTTTAGCTCACATAAGTACGAATTTATGCTCACGATAACGCCCCTATAATGCTCGGTGGAGTATTTGACCGACATTGCCAGCTTTGATAAGCGTTCGCCGTATTCCAGCGTTGAATTTTGCCGACACATTACAATAAGCGGTTTGTTGGCAGTGTTGCCACTCTAATGGCGACAAATCTCATTTAATCGGCTTTCCTTTCATCTCACAACCGCAGAAGTTAATTTAATTTTAATAACACTTGATATTGCTGCGTATTTTTCATAAAACATAGGCTCATCATTTTGTGAATGACTATGAGTCATGTTGTTATATTAATGCAGAATTAATGAACACTGAATTATTATGATAATATATGGTGATGATGATTCTTGATGAACTTCCGTACATTCTGTGTGTATATTTGAGTTTGAGATCAATATTCGTATTGTAGCGTACATGCAATTTTTGTATACTTAACGTATAAACTAAGTTTTGTAACGTGCTTAACAGCAACAGCTGTCGTTATCACTTTATATCAACTAGTCTACCTACAAATTCTACAAATTGGGGTTGCTACAAGGTTTCGTAGCAACCTCTATACCTACCTACTACGCTACGCACACCTACTACACTGTAAATTGAAAAGTGATGAAACTTACGCCAAAATCTGAAGAGAAATTAATCAATTGTCAATCTGGAAAAAAACCGACGTTCATAAATCTGTGTATCTGCGTAAAACAAAGTAAGTAATGTGACCCAGCTTTTCTCGATTAGATAAACCGGATTTCGTAAGCTGACGCGATTCACGTCGTTATTACATCTTCGTTGACGAGAGGCGAGTAGGTACCTACGGGACGAGACTGTGGGGCCCGCGGTTGTCTACCATGCCTCAAGGCCCGCGAGTCATTGCCACGAGGCTACTCGGCTCCTCTCGGCCGACTTCGCGTCCTCGCCGCCTCGCCGCGTCCTCCACCACATGACTTGCTTTAGGGCTCCCACAAAACGATTAAACGCTAAACTACTCTCATACATTTAAATATTACACTAAATCGGAATTAAAGAATAATTCAAACTATAAATAGTCGAACACTACAAGAACTCATATTATATCACCGGCACAAATAAACAAGGAGAACTAAGCATTACTTTTTTGTGGGCAGACTGTGCGCATAGAGCATAAACCCAAGAATAATAAAACTTCAAATCTGTGTTTCATGAATGCCAAATTTTTATTTGTGTTTTATCGAACGTATCAAACTACTTAGCGGAAAATAACAAAGCGTTATTTCAGATAGACGTTGATTCTCAGCTTTCAAAAGTAAACAGCACTTAGGTCCATCAAACGTTAAACGGTGCACTTCCTAATTGCTGGTGTAGATTTTCACAAATCTCCAAGCAAGATATTCAATTAAATCCTTCAAAAATTATCAGAAAAGCTGATTTAGAACCACTCTAAGTTATGTTCCATAGCCATCATCATCCTTATGTTCCGTAGCTCTTTTCAGGACAGGATCCTGAAAAAGGGACACGAAAAGACCTTGGCAGAAACTCACAGATTAACAAAGATCGTGTTCATATTTCTAAGATCATAATTCCGTTTCCGTGACCATTATTTTAATTAGATTTGGTAAGGAAGTGGTACTCACGTAGCCGCATATGTACTTGGTATCCAGACGGCCGAGGGTCGGCGCTCTCTATGAAGCGAACTTGAGAGAGGCCCGATAAGGCGCCGCGTTCCCAAAATAGAGGCCATTTTTATTATTCAACGAACCGATTGGAACTGGTTTGATGGGTGCGGGGCGTCTAATCTGGAATAAACCGCCGATTTTCTCCAGGAATCCGACTCTATATCCCATTGTATGCCATAAAGACCGAAAGTTTATTGTTTTAAAAAATTCCTGAAAATTTGGATGCTACTTTGCTTTTAGTCCTGTGGTGAAAAGCAGATAGTTCCCTGCTTAACTAATTCAGACATCAGTCTTTAATAAAGGGTGGCTCACAAACTTCTTGGAAGACATAAAAAACGTATTAAACAGCAAGCGAAACATGAGTGCGACACAGAGGCACACCCGTTTGCTATTCAGAATCAGATTAGGTAGTACATATACATTTTACAGCAGTTTACATAACGAGCAATGTAGTACCTATTCCCATAAAGTTATCAGCGGTGTTTTGGCAAGCATCTGCCGAAACCGTGGGCCTCGATACCAGCGGCCAGATAAACGCAATCCTGCGGGTTCAGGGCCGCACCGCGGGGGCAAGCAGTTTGTAAGGCAATCATCCTGCGTAAATGTTCTCTTGTTCGTAACATATGGACTCTTTATAACACGTTTTAGTATAAAAAGTGAGCTTTTTATTACACATCACCGCATACATTGAACCTCGTCACATGTTCAACATTTAGGCATGTGCTTGCCAGTTGCCATAACTCAGATAATCTAAAATAGTTTCGTTGGACTATTACACGCTGTGTTATCGGAGATGTAATTAATATATCTAATTAAATGAACTGATGCGTTGGATACGTGATATCAGATTACAACAGAATAGTAAAATCATCGCTTTCCCTGGACTCGCGTGCTGCTAAACGTAAGAGACGCGAAAACGTTTTATATGCCGTCATACACTGATTCGCCTACTTAATAAAACGCAGTAAAGTAGACGGTAATATTTATAAAATGCCAAAATTTTCCTTATGTCATGGCTACTTACTGTCATCAAATAATCTGTAGGCCACCAATGCAAATATTTGTTTGATGCGGTCATGCTCATGCCGTTATCATATTAATGACTTGTAGCAGTTAAGTATAGCCCAGAAAGCAAAATGTCAGCCATGTTAATAATATTTGTTTAAAATAATACCTAGCGAAACAGAATCCACACTAATCCATCCCTTAACAAAGCTGTTGGAAGCTTTTATTTTACTATTCACCACTAACATTACAGCGGGGAGATGATAACTGACGTGCTTGGCAAATTGGTACTCGAGATCTGTAATCTTAGGAGCAACTCTAATGAAAGAACCCACCAGATTTGAATCCTGATTCAATATGAGTACCTCTTTCTCTTTTGATTTTCGTTCACTAACAGAATTTACGTTAGAAGGACATCTACTAAAGATCTATATAGTAACTGGTATATTCCAACGATACAGAGCTCCTTATAAAGGCAAAAATGTATAACGTTTATGAATAAAAACATTGTGTGTGGCCTTGCGGCACTCCTCCGTTTTTAAAGTATTAAAGCCATTTCTTGTAGTGATTGGGATGGCAATTATCATTGATATAAAGAGCCTGATAACCGCAACTATTCAAAAGCTCGGGTATACGAATCTAAGTCCCGTAGCAACGTTTCAAGATTTCCGGTATATGAATATTCTGGAAATACCTAGACGGATATATTTTATCTTTTTGGATATTTTAGGATTATAATTATCTTTTTGTAATCCGTTGTTTTGTGAAGCTAAAATGCCAAATTCTATAAAAAAGAGTTGTGAGTCGCAGTCGTGGGTATCGTTTGATATTAGAATTTTACTTAAATGTTCATTACTACAACTTTCAAGAAGTCATTATACCTAATCAGACATATCAATACAAGTTTGTCCACAAATAAACTTAAAACACTTGTAGAGTAACGGTACAATAACGTCTATGTTAAATAGAAATAAGACTGAACGGTTGCTAGTGTCGAGTTCCCGCCAAGTCGGCGGCGCCTATCACTTCTTTCAGGTTGCACCTACTTGAAAATTTCGCGGAATTACGTCAGCCCCCATGTTTTTATCACGTTTCTATATCAACAAGAAAACCTAACAACCAATGGAATTAAACCCAGTATGCAATTGCAACGAAAAAGGTGCGGCTCATCGTAAATGGTAGATAGTGCGGTATAAACATTTGAAATGCTATCTAATCAAGATACGGGTGTGAGTAAATGTGAATTTTAAGTGATATCGGTATCGATTATTAAAAATACTATCGCCGAAATGCAATTGTTTAATGTATCCGGCTAGAAATACGTTGGGAGTGTATTTAGACAGCCCGAAGTTTAAAGGATTCTGTGACGATATAGGACTTAGGCTGCTTCGAAAATGAAAACGTCATTTTACCTGTGCTTATAATATACGTGTATGAAACAATTTTGTGTGGAATCTATGGAAACCTTTATTTTACATGCTGCAGCCTAAGAACATCAAACTAAAAGAAAAATCAAGCAAATGTTTTCGTCTGAGACTAACTTAACGTAGGTACTTTGCTGAATCATTAAAAGCTATTAATTTTTCTTTACAACACAAACAAGCACCTCTTCTTTCAAGAAAAATAAATCCAAGTCAAGCTCACACCTGACCAGATGGTTGAAAACTTTTACCGAGCGAGCGCAGGCAGACGTTATGCGAGTTTCAAACTGGGAACCTGCCCTAACGGCCAACGGCGAGTGACGTCAGCGCCGTCTACAACGTTATAATAACGACTGTGTGCGTACGACAGGTTGTATTGAATGTAACGACAGGCAGTGTGGCAGGGTTCCTCTACCAATAAGCAATGAAATGGTAGCTTATAGAAAAAGTAGCTTAAGTACTTATCATAATTGTTGTTGTTTACTTATCAGATAAGTTTGGAATTGACAAAGGCTTTCGATCAGTCCATAGTTCCGAGAAGAAACACATTTAGGAATTTTACATATTGAAACTGTTGCCAAGCCACGGGGGACCTGGCAACAGTTTCAAACTGAGCCCAGGGGAACTTAGTTGAAAATTATTGTGGCCTATCCATCCTTTCTTTTGTTTTTTCTGGCAAGAGGTTTGTTTAAGAAGTTCTGCGGGCTAATTGCGTAACACATATACAATGGCGATCGATCGCAATGCCTTTCATTTCGACTGTTCAGCCACGTTATTTACGTTGTTGAGCAGACGAATGTATTAAACCTATGAAGTAAAATATTAGAAATTACCTTATTAAGAGATTAATAATAATTGAGAGTGTACTAGGCAATGAGGGTGCTGGTTCCTGCTCAACCTAGTTACGTTATTTAGATGGATATAACCTACTCAAATTCTTCAAACATGGGCTATTTGCAACAGTAGGTCCTGCATTGATATTCATCTTCAAGCCCATCTCGCCTGTAGCCAGGAAGACGCAAATTGTCAAGGTCCCATCACATTTTTACGGCGCTACGGCCTCAGAATACGTCATGGGGCCCGTGACATAATCACCATAGCCATCAAGGCTGTAGGTACTAACATTACATGGAGAATTTATAAGTTTATAACCATTCGTTTCCGGCGATCCGACCATGATTTAAATATATTGAGATGACCGATAGATAAGCATTTGATAACTTGGGAATTAAGAGTGTGTTCGTGTAGAACACCGATTATAGATAGCTTCTATTTCCTTATTGTCAAAAGGACTTACAATAAGAAAAAACTGTGATAGGCTAAAGTCTGGTAATTTGGGCCGTTACAAGAAAGTGTAATACTACTTAGGACCTAGGTAGTTATTCGGTGAAATCAGTAACTTGGTCCTAGGAACGCTTAGGGCAAATCCTAGTACTAGTATGATCCAATATTTCGAAGTCACTCCACGTATAATACTGGTATTCAGCTTCATCCAGTTAGACTGGAAGCCGACCCCAAAAATAGTTGGGAAATGACTAGGCAGATGATGATGATACAATATTTTAAAATAAAGTACAATCTACCACCGTATACTTGAATATCTTTTCCCATCTAATTAAAGCATAAATAAATTATTATACTTTTCTTAAATTATTTCGGTTATGTACAAGTATGCGTTCTTGACATGACCTTGGCTCAATCGTTAACTTTATATATTTCGATCACCATCGTCATAACAATGAGTTACTTGTATTGTTATAAAACACGCAGTAGTTTTATAGGAAACTAACTCACACACTAATCTTTTCATCAGCATGGTCAGGGTAAGGAAACCTGCCTTATCCTTCACCAACCCTGTCTCCTGTCACCTTGTTAGTTTGGCCTCTTTTTCCATAATTTTGTTTTCTTTTAAACGCCGCATATTATTAGTAGGTAATTCCAGATTTAACCAATACATGCCTAACAACATTAGCTATTATCTATTCTGGGACATTAGGAACCATTTTTATGATCAAATCCTTTTATCTTAACAGGCGGCAGAGCCTAGTATTTCTCAGATTAATATTTATACTCTTCTACGGAAATCCTATTTTGGACCGCATCAATTATTCAGGACTGGCAATAAAACTCATCAGCAATGTGAGAGGGACGTGGGCGGGCGTCAATGCAGTCGCCTGCGCTGCGCCTGCGCCGCCGGTGCCGCGCTAACGGATAAATTCCCACAGATTAGTGTTGCCATCGCTCCAACAATGACTTTACACTTTGAAGAGGTTCTGTCATCAAATGTTATGTAGACTACCAGCATGGGCTCTGGTAGCATGGAAACCAACATATTAGAGTAATGTAGAAAGGTACCGCGGTTCGTTGCTGTAGCGCGTCCGTTCGGTAACCGGTGAACTGACAATGAATGTAAGTTGAGCGAAAAGTTTTATTGCTGTACGTAACTAAAAACTTCTAAAGTATTTTCAATACTACAGCGGAAAGGTAGATGTCAAGAAACATCCTTGTAAAGCCAGCCATGTTGCGTGTCCGAATACGTTGTCGTGTCAGAAAATCGTAAGGCAAATTGGCCTCACATCACGCTATGAAAAGCGAGAAATAAACGGAACGTTAAATGGGCAGGTACTTATTAATCGGACAATCATCGGAGACAAACGTTTGGGCTCGTCTGCGGTTCCCACGGGGCGGGTGCCTTGCCGGCAACCATTCCGGTTTTTGCCAACTTAAATGTTTGTTGTCAAATTAATCTGAAGTTACTTAGTATGCGCCACCCGACCAGTCGAGCGACTATTCATTCATAGCGGTTGGAATGCTAGATCGCTCGTGGCTCGCCTCGGTCGACCTTCGCCGCCGGCCGCCCGGCAAAAAGTGTGTGATCCACCGTGATCTGGCCGCAACTATGTGGATGTACCAGTGTCCAGTGCCTTACCTGCGCCATACCATAACGTACCTCCCATAGGACGTTACTCTCCCGTTAGCTCGCCCGGCCACGTCCAAACAAAGAACTTATTACGTACCTAATCGGTCGGATAGTTCACAGAAAAGTTTAATAAATTATTAGTTAATTAGTAAGCGACGTTAACAGAATAGGCTATTGTAAATTCATGAAGCAAGCCATCTCGGTATACCTAATACTTAGTTATTTATTCAAATGTACCTACATATTAGACGAGATCAAAAGTTAAAACTTTCTAGAAAATCATCTCATTCTCAACACAGTAATCTGAGACGTCTAACTTCAACAATTTTTCTCTTCTTTGTTCCATTTTCCATAATTTCGGCACAGATCACCAAGATTAAGAATTACCTAAAAGAAGCATCCCAAGAACCGAGCACAGATAATATGTCGAGATTAAATTGCTCGCAAGTTTAGTAACATAACGACAACTCGCGCCAATGAATGGCTGTCATTTGTTAAGGACGTGCATGACATCATGCTACCAAGTCACTGGTGGCCGCTGGGCCGGGGACACTGCCTCACTGCCTGTCGTCTGCCGTAGTTTACGTAGTACGTTGCTTCTAAGATATGATAGGTACTGTTCCGAATTTACTAAAGTAGATTATGTAATTCGTAGACGAAAAGTTTTACAAAACTTAGATCATTCTTAACGTTATTTAACGTACATTTTCAAAAACCAAAACGGGTCGTTTATGAGCCTAATTAAGAGAATTATTTCCTATTATTTTAACAGCAAACAGTGCATTACCTAGATAAAATAATTATTCAAAATAAATGGGCTAAATCAAGTGGGAATGTTAGATTAAAATAATTTACGATAGATTGGCTTCAGTTAGGTGATTTTCCATAACAAAATAATGATTTAGGTATTTCATGGATTTGTTCACTAGCTACGCTCGACTATTCAGAGGTCAACAACCTCGCCGAACTCCTATTATTAGCATTTATTTTATTTTATTTATGCATATTCCGCAAAAATTATGATCGGCAGTGTACGTTCCTAAAACGTATAGGTAACACTTAAGTTGGCAGTAAATATTGACTTAATTGACTTTTAAATTAGGTGGTTAAATATACTTAGGAATGCTACGAGAGATTGACGGCAGTGAGCAGTACCTAAGTAGAGAACGGCGGCGCGGGCGCGGCGGTGCCTCGCGTAGTGGAACCACTCGCTCGACTCGTAGCTGAAACCCATCAGCACCTCCGCGGTGACGTCACTCCGGACGCCGCCGTCCGCGCCGATCAAGGACAGTAAACATTACCAGGTCAACGCACGCCGCTGTCTCTAGTCGCTTTTTTTCAATTCGGCCATGACTGCCCTACCAACAGCCGTGAAGAAACGTTCCCAAAGAGGCCCACTAATGGATACCCATTACAGAACCTATCTAGGTACTACAATTGTTAATAAATGCCAATTTTCACCCGGAAGTAAAGAACAAAGACCGTTTTGCAAACTATAGGCGAGTATGTACTGGTGTTGAAATAAGAAACTGAAAGATAAATGGATGATCTACATAATCACAAAAGATATCTTCACAAAAAAAGGTTCGATTCGATTGCCAAAATTTAATTGCCTGGGAATTCAAAGACAACGTTTACAAGTTGTTTCTTGATTAATTATATGTAATTAAAGTAACGATCTTTATAAAAAACTCTATCTAAAACCATAACGTCTTAAAAAAAAGCTGTTATGTTTTACTTTCGTAGTGGACCCACGGTTTCCGATGGGAAAATAAATTAGTCGCTACGCTCTGACCGAGTTCTTGCGGTCTATGTGGCCGACGGTAGACACTGTACTGGACCAAGCAGAACATTGAAACCGACAGAAACGTATTATGGCATAAGTTATTTATTAACCGGAATTGTCAGTCATTTGATAATTCTCGGCGGTTCTATAATATCGAACCAAAGGCAAAATTGACTAAGCGACATTGGGTGATTGGGCTAACCTTACAGGAGAACAGTTTAACTTTTCAGAAGAAATCATATAAATTCTGGTAATCATCCTACAGGCGCAATTCTTACTGATTTGGAAATCTTATTTTATCATCTGAATCAGAATTTATATGATTTTTTTGTGAAAAGTTTAACTTTAAACTATTCTCCTGTAAAGTTAACCCAATGTCGCTTAGTCAATTTTACCTTTCAAGCGTCAAATTATAATTTGTGGTACTAATAAGCGGTGGTTTGCGTGCGAAAGGCCGCTAAACCTGTCACTACGTTTCGGGCCTTTGATCAATTCAATATGTTGGAACAAACAGCGAACCAAACGCGATACGTTTCTGCCCGTAGCCTTTTAGCTTTTTTAGGTTGTGTAGCGTTGTGGTTATCTAATCTACTTTATTGATAAACGTAGGTATATGCTAATGGAATAAAAACGTTAATGTGCACAATCAACGAGTTAGTTTGTAGATTATTTCGTGTGCATGTTTGTTTGACGTAGTTTTTCTAGGCAACGCGCAACGGCCATGTTGGCGGACTACGAGGTAGGTACCAAGTGGTTTTCAAACCAACAGCTTTGATACATCTTACCCACCAGAGCCACAAACTGAAGTTCAGCCCCTGACCCAGGGGGAATAATAAAAAATCCTAAAGTGACTTAGTAAATTAGTAACTTATGTACCTATCTCCACGCCTTTTTCCTAAGCGGTTTTAAATTTTCTAAAAACTACATCTATAAAATAATCTATTTAGTACAATACAAAAAACCCGTGTCCAAGCTAACCTAAGATCGGATACAGAATGACTTCCAAATCACGAGACTCCCGCGTACAATGAAAAAAAGTTCAGGAAAACGAGATTTCTAAAGCCAATGACGGAACTTTTATTGTGATTGGAACCAAAAAAACTTGGGTGTACTTGTCAAACGGTTACTGAGAAAAACATTGTGGGTACATACGTGTTTTATTGTGATTTTGAGGTCCATGCTCGTCTACCGTGGAGCGTGAACATCTGAGCGGAACGACGTGACGGAAATGATGCCTCCAGAGAGTGCCTCCACGGTTCTTAGTTCCCAAACTTTCATCTCACTTATTTTGAGGGACTTATTCTTAAACCTTTCGTTGTATTTTTTTATGTTTAAGCTTTAACTAAGAAGCTTACACAATAAAATACAATAAAAGATGTAGTAATAAGTCCCTCAAAATAAGTGACTTGACTTGCTTGACTCTCTTGACAGAACAACACACCCAATAGTTAACAGTAAAGAAATACCTAAGTAACGTAAGTAATAGCAGATCTAATACTGGGAATACGAAGTCAAATTCAACAAAGTGTTGGACTTGTTCATACGGAGCTTTTGAACACAAGCTGGCTCATATAGCTCTCAGCTATATGTGCAAATGATTTAATTACACGACACATTGTTTAACAGCAATGAAATTACCTAATGACTACGGATGTTGAAGAAAATCCGTTAGAAAATATTATCTCCTAACTGTGTTGCAATATCGCCGAGATCTTCCGGAAAAGCTTTTTAACATCGTTAAAAACAATTGCTCGAATTCAAATTGCTCTTGCCAATTTGCCATTCTCTATTGGATAGGTATTTTTTTTTTAAATGAATTAGGCCATACATACTTACTTGGATAGGAGAACCTATACGTATGCTTTTTGATAGGAATAGTTTTAAAACTTCAACTCTAAATGCAGACTAGTGGTACCTAAATCGTTAATTATAGAGTAAGCTGAGCTGTTTCGAGAATTTAATTATATCAAAATCTAAACTAATAGTCGAGGAACAGAGTGATTGATATTTTAATAACTGTTATACTGTCTGTATGCACCTTGTGCTTTCGTGTTGGCTGGCTGTAACATTCGTGAGTAGTTGAGAAAGCTTAGTGATTCTAGCTTTTATCCGCGACTTCTCCCGCGTGAAATGTTCTTGTTTCCCCGACCCACCCCGTCGCATCGCATCGCCTGACAACGCTATAACCTTGTTTTCTTTCCGACTTTTTTTTCCCTCGACTACTAAGGGCCTAGCGTATTGTTAAATAGCCTCTAGCCTTCCTCAAGAATAGCGTCAAGAATAACCTTTCTGATAGTTCAAGAGATAAGCGCCGTAGCGCATTCAAACAAACAAACTCATCAGCTTTATTATTTGTGTTCTCTCGGAATTGGATAATGATGTAATTAGGAAAACAATGCGTTTAGAAATGTCTGATTATCAATCAAGATCAACGTCTTTCCTCAGGAGTCATTGTAACGAAGTCCTCAACCGTGGATAGGAAATCACTCGGTATAAAATAAAGTTTATTACGATTCCCAACATAAATTTTCTGACAGCTTCATACAGAGCCAAATTATCTTCTAGTTATTACGTGAAAATAAATGCATGCGATATAATAAGAGTAAATAATGATTTCCCTATCATTATGTAGGTACATGTAATTTGAAGAAGATTTTCCCTAGTTAGGTACCTATTACTTTTAGTAAAGAGTGGTCGGTTCGGCCGATCAACGGTGCCGGCTACATTCCATTTTGCCGCGTTCCATTACGCAGTGTCGTGGTTCCAAGAAAGAGTGATGTCCCGCTCGCACTAAGCATTCCATATTATTGCCGTGTTTTGAATTCTGTTCATTGTTTGCGCTCAAGCTCATTTCAATATAAGTAAGGAAACTAAGCGCGTATCCGGTCAAAGGTCTAGAAGAGTTGCTGCCCACTGATGGTGGCTCCCTTCATGATTGTAAACTCGTTACGATTGACACATTGCAAAAAAGTAGAGTAGCTTTACGAGCGCGTTATCTTAGTGCTGAAGCTGTTGAGTGTCGACCGCAGAAAGAAAGTACCGCGAGGCGTATGCAATAAAAATTAAAAATACGCGAAACAATAAAAGTGTCGCCCTCATATTGGCCAAGTGGAGTGAAGGAAGCCGGCTAGTCGGTGATTAATGACGCGCGGTTATAGCGCACTTCCTGCGCTCCAAGCCCTGCGCCTGCGCACACCTCGGATTTGAATTAGCAAAAAACCCGCGAAGGAGTTGATCGACCCGCTGCTATTGCCATAAGCAAGTGCTTTTATATGGCCGTTGACATTCAACAACAATGAGAACAAATCGACTATCGATCACTAACGTTATTCAGTAATTAGCTGCCAGATATTATAGACACGTTTTCGAGAAATGGACGTTGGCGGCTACGGCGAATAATACAAACAACAGCTAGATTGCTATTAACATTCTGAAACTTAAAACCTCATTGCTTAAATTGAATTCTACTTAGGTAAAAGATTACAGCGTGGCCACAGTAAGCCATACCGTCAAACAAACCGTGACGGGTAAATTTCACAAATCTTCCGGTTTTTTTATAATTTCGGATGACCCACCGTCTAAGATTCAATGTCGTAAGAAACGTCTGCGCCGTAGAAAATATAGTTTACTTAGTTACATTCCTTAATGCGAGTATATCTGACGACTGATATGTACGCATTTTCCGCTCCATTTCCACGCTTTATGCAGGAATCCAGGTCACTTGTAAGTTTTCATCTGCATACCTGTGTGCGTTGAGTAAGCGCACAGATCCTTTTTTTACTTTTAAACTTGATACAATTGTGTCAACCGGTGTATGCTAACTTAGTATGGCTTTATCGAATTCTTCAAACTATGAAATGTGTTTATGCACAGCCGTCTGGCAAAATCGATTAATTTTTTTGTGGTACATTCTATCGGTTTTCGGGTCGGAAACCTAAACTCATTTGAACGAAACTTGAAACGCTCACTTTTATAAATAGTTTCCGTATAAAATGTCTGCCTATCTATTTTATTTAAAATAAATGTCTTGCTAAAAGCGCAAGCGTAATGTTGGAATCTCGTATTTTATTGCGTTTTACGACTTTTTAAGTTTTACGAGGCGTTTCAATTATTAATAATAATATGGTAAATTAGTCATTTAACCAGAAATAATTAACAAAACAATCACTATTGTAATATACTTAGTTACAGAAGAGCTACTTACCAATTTTTCATGAATGAAATAAACAATTTTCTTCATGTTCTTGCAAACATCGAACTTTTGTTTAATACTGTCTACTTAGATTCTGTCTTTCTGTGCATTTTGATATTTAATAAATAATCCCGTTAATTAAGTATTTATTATCCTTATTACATCCGCTTACTACTGGCGTACCTATGTATATTGTTATCGCCTATGTATATTGTTAAGTTGTGTACATTGGTGGGAGAGAATGCGCAGGAATTGAGGGACTTCCCCAAATTGTATCTAGAAACGGTTCCATGGCATGGTTTGACAGCTGATAATGTTCTACAAATCTACACAACATGAGTACCTACAGAATGACTAGGTACGAGTACATAAACTACTAAATTATTATTTAGTATTGCGTACGCTAATCTTATTAGGAATCGCCCGTAGCTTCGGCCGAAACTACGGATTTCATGCTTAGGAAGCAGACCTCCAGTACCGTATTTGTTCCTAATTTCGACTTCGAATGGGTAATAATGGTATCAATTTCGACAAGACAAATAGGACAATAGGTATCTACTTTAACGTTTAGAGTACCTAACCTTTATCTATGAATGGGCCAATGTTACACCTTCCAATCATATCAAATCCAATTATTCCTAGACGTAATTCAGAGGGAAAAGAAAATATGTAACGAAAGCAAGGGGCTTACCTACCACCAGATTCAGATTCAGATTCGGATTCATCATTTATTGCATTCATGTTGTTTACAAGTTGTTACAAGTATAATTTATATAGGTTGCATACATGAACCCTGCTAGGGCACAGCAATATAAATAGTTTTAAGTGCTACAGTGCCACAATAATTAACAAAACCACCGTGGTTAAACAAAAATATTAATTTTAATATGTTTATCAGATGACCATCATTTATTATTTAAATAAGTAACTGTCATTAAGGTCGATGCTCCAAGGTAGCCCGCGAAATTCATATTTTCTTACGTTTTTTGTAATTTGCTGGTCAGTACTAAGTTGTACGTTGATTAAAATATGATTCGCGGCCGTAACAAATATGTATTTACAGAATTATAATCTCGTTATTTTGGAGAGCTTATCGTCTAGACTTAAGTTTAGGTTTTCTTCATTGGTGTAAGGAAACATTATAGAAATATCGTCAGCACATAAAATACTTTGCGCTTCAATTTCTTCAGGGAGGTCATTAATATAACCTAGAAATAATAAGCATCCCAAAACGCTGCCTTGTGGTATTGACATTGTTGTTTTTGCTTTATTAGATCTTACCTGTGTTATTTGGCCACTGTGTGGGTCGCTATGTTCTACCTCTACGAATTGTTCCCTATTATCTAGGTACGAGCAAAACCACTTGTGTGCTGTACCTCTAACACCTATTGCATATTTATTAAGTAAAATTTCATATGAAACTGTCGTAGGCTTTGCTCATATCCAGTAAAATCCCTACTGCGTAATTTTTGTTATTGATTATATTTAAAGCTTCCTGGATATACTTAAATACTGCTAGTGTCGTGGATCTATTTTTCCTGAACCCATTTTGGCTATCGTTGAATATTTTATATCTTTCGCAATAAGAATAAAGTCGTTTTGACATCGCAGTCTCTAATATTTTTGAGATGGTCGGTAGTAATGCTATCGGCTGAGAATTACTAGTGTCAGTCTGGTCTCCCTTTTTGTAAATTGGTTTCACTATCGATACTTTCAGCAGGTCAGGGACTGAGCCGTGATCTAAAGACTGATTATTAAATAAGTTATCGGCAACGTTAGTTCCTTATTCCACCGTTAGTTAGTTAGCGGCAACGTTAGGTCCGCATTTCGTTAGGGTCAACAGGTCTTACATATGTAAATGCAGTTTTCGCTTTGGGAGGAGGTAGGTCGGCCAGTTGGACAAACGTTCCCATTTGCGGTATCCGTTTTTCCCACTGATACAAAATAGTCATTGAAAGCGTTGGCAATGGTAGTCGCGTTTTCTGTCATAGTATTCTGTACACGCAATTTTATGTTATTTAATGGCTTTTTGTAATTCTTATTTGTACGCTCTTTTATTATTTGCCACATTGTTTTAGCTTTATTTTCAGATTTACTCATTATTCTTATGTAGTTTAGTTTTATAGAGTAGGCTACTGTTCTCTTTAAGTAATTTTTCGTAACGCTTAGAGTACTTTTCCAATATATTGTTATTTGTTGTAGTAATTAATGATTTTAGTTGTCTTTTATGCTTGCATGCTACTCTTAATCCAGTCGTTCACCATGATTTAGATAATCTCTTTTTAATTTTTACGGTTTTCTTTGGTATACAGTGATTTAATATGTTTTGTAAGGTGTTATGAAATGAGAATGACAGATAATAGTATTTATATTTACGTTTTCGTTTATTATTTTACTCCAGTCTAGTTTGTTTATTTCTTTTTTAAATGAGTCTATGCTTTGTTTATTATAGATCCTCTTTAGAGTTCATATTTGTTTTTTATTAATTATTGGATCGTGGGTAGGTATAGTGATTGCTATTCCTCTGTGGTCTGAGAGTTCAAGCTCCACTACTTCTAGATGGAATTTATCGTATGTGTGTGTGTGTGTGTTTGTAAATATTAGGTCAATACATGTGGTGCTTGAGGTTGTTACTCTGGTAGGTTCCGTCACTAGTTGTCGAAAGTTGTACTTGGTCATAGTAATTAGAAGATTAAAGGAATTGCGATTTTACTCAAGGATATTTACTTTGAAATCCCCGCCAATAACTATGTGTTTATGTTTGTTCTTTATGTTGATTTTAAGTACCTAGCAGTTGTTCCAAGGGTTTATAAAGTATTTCGGTTTCCCTATTTTTTTGTGGCCAATAGATAACTATTAGTAAAAGATTCATTTTAGGAATTTCTACTGCGCACGTTTAAAAATATAAATTCAATTGTCATTTCCGTTAAATCTTGTCTTTCTTTGGATTCAATATCGTCTTTTAAGAATATGCACACACCACCTCCCCCGCATAGTTTGGGCGGCAGTATTTGGCGGCTACAGTACCCTTTCAAACTTAGTAGGTCTTTTTTTAAATTCGGCAATCCATGTTTCCGTAAAACAAACCAGCTCTTATAGCAGGGCAGAAGTTGAACTGCACTGTTTTTGTACTAAGTCATAGAACAAAAAAGCAGTGCAGCTCAACTTCTAAATACTATGGGCTTACCACCAGCTCTTATGGCAGGGCAGAAGTTGAACTGCACTGCTTTTTTGTTCTATGACCCAGTACAAAAACAGTGCAGTTCAACTTCTGCCCTGCTATAAGAACTGGTGGTAAGCCCACAGTATTTAAAAAAAAAACAATGATACTAGACAAGTAATAGTATGATATAGGTAGGTACCTAACCTTGATATTTTATCTGCCATCCTAACTACTTACATTGGTATATGGTGGAAGCATGGTGATTTTTGTAAAAAATCCCCTGATACTCTCCTAAAACTGATATGTGACAAAAAAAGATAGGGTACCTGGTTAGGTATCCTATCTTTTTATATCCTAAGCGTAACAAACAAGTAGTAGGTGTCGCATTATCTATCATTGTAAAAATGCGTGCCAGGGATGATGCCTATGTAGGTTGGTACGGTCACCAAAGGAGATAAATAAGCAGAGTCGACGGATACAGTTGAAGTTTAGCAAGAAACTGGTGGATGTTTTCGAATACAATTAAATTAAATTAATAGAAAACAAACAGTTTCATTTATCAAATTTAATTTCAACTGTATCCGACGACCCTGGTTACTTATATCTCTTTAGGTGCCTATACTGTACATTGTATATTATTGTATTGTTGGTAAACTTGCCGCCGACCTTAGCCTTGCCGACTTGCTCATCTTTTCACCACGACTTAAGTTAAGTACCTAAAGTTTGTGCAGTAGGTACAAGAGAGAAGAGGGCATCATCATCATCATTTCAGCCTGAAGACGTCCACTGCTAGACATAAGCCTCCCGCAAGCACCGCCACTTCGATCGGTCTGTGCTTCTCGCATCCAGCGGTGTGTTGTCGTTGTAGAATCAGTCTTCAAGCACGATAATTGTAAACCTGTCTTTTCTTTCACGATACATTGGTTAGGGTGACAACAGTGCCAGCATAACGCACTATCAATCTCGATCTGAATAATTTTGGAGGATATTATTGGCGCCGATTCCCTTTTTCACAAACTAAACTAAATTTAAGTTCAGTGCATCTTTTTCGTTCTATTTTGCTATGAAAAGGACAGAGGATAAATATTAGTTTAGTCCTGTCAAATTAGTCAGCGGCTGACGTAAATTGACGTATTTTAGTAGCCATCTTTTTAATCACGTCTAATTTGTCTATGGAAGTATCTGTAATTTGACAGGACTAAACTAGTATTTAACTTCTGTCCTTTTCTTAGTGAAATAGAAAGAAAAAGATGCACTGAACTTAAATTTAGTTTAGTTTGTGAACACGGGAATCGGCGTCATTGCTAATCCATTGCTTCATATGTTCGAAAAAGTCGGCTCAACAACCAACGTAAAAAACGCAATGAATTTTGTTGAACTGTCAAAATGAAAGCGATTGCTACTAATAGTGTGTTACGCAATTATCCCGCAGGTCTCGATTGACAAATTGTGTTGTTTTGGTGATCGCATAATAGTTCAAGTCAAATGAGGCAAGTATCTCGGAATGATAGATAGTCAGCTATAAAGTTGTATAAACCTTTATTTTGCCACCCTAAAACTTCTCTCAAAACCTACATAACGTAGGGTGTGTGCGACTACAGATATTCCAAGGTCAAAGTTAAAAAATCGATTTTTTACACATTTATTGCAAATATCTCGTTTCCTATGGGTTTTATGCTATTTGTATTTATTATCAATATTGTAGGTAGAGGATTAAATTCTCTACAACTTTTGTGTAAATTTTTTTTTGATATCTTGAACTATTTTCGAGATAGAGGGCAGAGTGCGCGCAGTTAACTGCCCGGTTCAATCATTATTTGAGAATGGAGTGCGAACCTTGTTGGCAATCTATAATGCTCCAAAATCCAAGGACTGTATCGATCGTCTTCGCTATGCACAGTTCATCAAGTTAACAAAACTGAACAAACCTGTGCAGTTATCGAATCTTCCACCAACGAGTACAGCAGCTCACCAACATTTCAAGTTCAACCGTGTTTATTGTCAAGTTCAGACTTGGTTAGGGCATGATTTAGAACCCCAGAATTGGGGTTGGATAATGCGTGATGAATTCCTGGAACCTGTTAGGGCAATGAATCCACCAGCTCCGGAGGAATTGCATAACACAATATTCTGCAACTGCAAGAATGGTTGTGGTTCGCGATGTGGATGCAGGAAAGCAGGGTTGCAATGCTTTTTAGCTTGCGGCCAGTGTAATGGGCAAGCTTGTCTTAATGCTTCACTATATCAGAGTGATATCAATGAAGACGTTACTTATGACCCCGAAATCCTGGAAGAACTGGAGACAAATGTCGTTGAAGACGAGAACACAGAGGAATTTGAAATTTTACAGCGACTGGAAGACGATGATGATGAAGAAGAAGAAAATTGAAATTAGAACTTTAGTTCTTATTATTATTCAATTTTTTAAATTTCAACGTTCATAAATGTATGAAATGGTATTTTTATAATAAACACATTTAAAAATTTAATTCTTTTCTTTTTATTTAGGAAGTTATTAGTATATAAATAAGATTAGAATTAAAAAATAAATAAAGTATTTCCCTTAAAAACTTTACACGAATAGGTAAGTGTTATTAATGAATAGATACCTACTGAATTATTGAAACAAAATATGAATTATAACGTAACAGTTAATAAAAAAAGCAAATTATTTAGAATTATATATTTATCAATAATTTATAAACTTTATACGGCGTGTTTTAAATCGGGACTACAGTTTGACCTCGAATGATACTCTAAATAGTGAAACACTGCGCGCGCTCTGCCATCTATCTCGAAAATGGTTCAAGAAATAAATAAATAAATAAATAAATATTCCACAAAAAAAAAAAAATGTGAAATAAAGAATTTAATCCTCTACAATATTTATAATAAATACAAATAGCATAAAACCCATCGAGATATTTGCAATATATGTGTAAAAAATCGATTTTTTGACCTTGGAATATCTGCAGTCGCGGACACCCTACGATAAGTAGATTTTAAGACAAGTTTTAGGGTGTCAAAATAAAGGTATATACAAGTTTATAGCAGACTATCTCTTATTCCGAGGTGAAACCTATACCTAACCTATTCCTGGACTATAAGTTAAGTATATTGTTATCAAACAAAAGTTAGGGAGTCTTATCTTAGCGGGTAGACTGCACTATGGTTAGTTAAAAACAAAACAATAATTTGCTTATGTAAAAATTAGAATACCTAATATGGCAACCATGTAACGGTATTTTCAAGACGATGATAACTTAACAGTTGTTACAACCAAATTACCATTTTTTAATTTAACTTTTCAAAGGAAATGGGCAGGTAAGTCAACCTTTCTTATCGACAGCTCGTCCGTTTGACATTTCTATTTCGACCTTTGATGAAACTATGAGTTACCTACTTACGGTGCAGGCTACAGTGATTAATGCTTAGCGCGGTGCGGTGACAGACTGGCGGCCGCCCTAACCTAGGCGATGTGAAAAGTTCACTGGCCGCCGGCTCCTGCGCCGGCCGCCCCACCGGCCACCGACGTTATGCCGTGATTACATTGCTGCACTCTTGTCTTGCTGCACAAGTAAAGTGCATAATGTATTATCATGCGAAATAAACAAGATACTTTGTACCTGGGTAGATAGGTAGGTCTTCTGGAAATTTTCACAAGGGGTTCGCATCTACTTATTGTACTATGCTATTAAGTGCCTATACCAAAGACTACAATAGTATGGCCTATACTTAGGTATTCAATCCGTGGAATTCATCTTATATTGTAAGTAAGTAGATACGTAAGTACCTACTAGAATGAGAAGCAAGAATCGAGATCGAGTGAAAAGCACTTCAGAGCGTGAGCGAGCAAGAAAACATGTTATGTATTATTATTTGAACGTCGAATGGGAGAAACCTGCGTGCGGGCCTCACGGGCCCCGCCCCGCCCCCGTGCTGCCCCCGCGCCGCTCCGATCATATGTTCGGCGGCGAGGCGCTTACCGGCGGCTCACTGCGACTCGCGCACTCGCCGTGGTCGCAACACACCGCGCATCGCTCCACGCCGGCCGCTCGCGCACGATCAGCTGTCCGACATAATACGCCGATACCGGCCGCGACGCGAGCTGTCAATAAGCCGCAGTGCGGTGTACCATGGAGCTGCTGTGCGCGGAGCGGGTGAGCCCCGAGAGCAGCGACAGCGTGCGCGCGCCGGCGCCGCGCTCGCACCGCGCCGCCGCGCCCGACCCGGTGCTGCTGCGCCGCCGCGTGCTCGACAACCTGCTGCGCACCGAGGAGCGCTACGCCGTCACCGCCAACTACTTCGGCACCGTGCAGGCCGAGGTCACGCCGCACATGCGCCGCCTCGTCGCCGAGTGGATGCTAGAGGTGAGCGCACCCGCGCGCATGCCGCACCCACACCGCTCCATCCGCGGATCGCGCAACCCGAACGATCGCCATTTTGTCTCGTTTTCCGGCCACGTGTAGGTACTGCCCTGCCGTCGCCGGCGGCACCAGTGGCCCTCGTATGCTCTAGCCACTGCCTGCTGACGGACCCCCTCACCTCCCTTGCGTCGCCACTGTGACTCCTCGGCTCCTTGGAGACAGTTCCTTCATGCTAGAGTAGCGGAAGAGTGTTGCATTTGTGTTGTTGCAGGATGGTGTTCATGAAAAACCTCAAGCGGTTACGCAGCTATTTCTAAGCTGGACGTTACGACTTTGTTTACACGATCAGCTGATCACTGTTTCGTTCCACATCTTATAAGAATAACAATAACTATGTACCTACTTACTCGTCGTGAATATCTCGAGAACATGATCATATCAGTGATTGTCAAAAGTTGAAGATTAGTTTGTTGGTGCAAGTTGTAAGCATGAATTATGTAGGTAGGTACTTAGTTGAGTAAGTAGTAGTGAGTGTGCGCAGTGCGGCTGAGTACAAGGGGCCCCGGCGGCGGCGCAGGCGCGGGCGGGCGCGGTCGCCGACCGATGCGACTCCGCTCGTTCTATTTGAATAATCAGCTGATTTTGACACGCACACAGCTGACGCTCCGCTGCGCACTTATCTTTGCTTGTATAAGTACATATAAATAATTACTAGCGCGCACACCAACGTCATTGTTCGTATTCAGTGGCCTACATGACATGTATTTTATCTATGGTCTTTGCTTATTTAGTTAGTAGGATTTAACTACTAGTAGGTAGTAAAGTTTACTCGCTTAAGTTCCGGATGTCGTTATTAACCGAATGTCCTGTGGACCATTAGTAGTCGTAGAGATAGTATTGTAGGCCGAGTTGACTAAGTAGTGCTTAGATATAATTGAGCAGTGTGTCGGTCGCCACGTGGAGCCGGCCGGCGCGCTGACGTCACGCACGGCGCTCGCCGGCACCACGCACATGCGCGCACGGCAGCCGGCGCAGTCGCCACCTCGGCTCACCTCGTGCTTGCACTTAAACTAGTCGCATACCGACGTTTCAGCACAAGCAGACCGAAACGATCCTCACAGTCTGTCGGGTCAATGACATCTCCAACGTGCTCGCATTAACTTTTATGTTTAATCGTCAAGCGCACCCAAAAAGCATTATTATGACGATCCAAGGATTGTTCACGGAATCCGTATTATTACATTTTGCAATGCCCACTATCTAAATAACGATCGCGAGTTTTTATTCCGCTGTAGATGTGTTCTTTTATATGTACCTAAGTAAATGTGTGTTAAAACGACGTAGGATGACCACGAACCGGCGAATATGGACCGTGGATCTCACTGCTGAAATAACCAGTAAGAAACTCGCTTTACTTTATAACCGCCTGGGCCATTCATTAGACCCTCGCTCGTTATGCTTCGACAATTACCAATGTAAAGACCGTGCTTACTTAGACACTTAATTATCTTCTCTCATTCTGTAATGGTTTTTATCTATTCGGTTGTTACGAGTTGTCCTTTATTTGGGCTTCTTTCGTGCACTCTTAGAATGCATGGAGAATGATATTGTGAGATAGATAACTCATAAGAATCAGGACATAGTCGGTTGAGATAGTTAATTGCCTATGGGCGAGCTAGAGCGTGAGAGTCTGAGCGGTATGCAGCGGGTTATACGTTATAGTAGGTACATGTTTTGTTTTCACGGTGCCGGTGATACGATTGGATCCGTGCCGGTTCGCGAGTCGCGTTACCGTGCGAAACTATGCCGGCAACAATCTGCGACGTTCCGTCTCTCATGACACTCTCTAACTGCGTACAGACGCCAGCACATCAAGCTACTACAATCTGTCAAATTTCTTTAATAGATTTTCAACTTTATCGCTGAAGCATTAAAGTTCAAGGTTGATTGGGAAAATTTGACAGTTTCGGGTAGCTTGACCTGCTGGCATCTGTACCTACTTCACGACTACTTCGGAACTGTCTCCTTTCGGTTTTCCCTGCCTTACATATTACGGTACCTACGTTTATGGAAATGATTTGATTTTACTTCGACCCTTCACAATATATCCAGCACCGTGTAACGTATTCGTATGTAAAGTTTCAAACGTTATCTACTCAACAGTTAGTTAGGTATCGCGATGTTTTAATTATACATGTTAAACAAGGAAAGACACCAGTTTTGTGTTCGTAGCGATTATTGCTACGCGTGGTCCAGAGTTGCTTGTTAGGCTTTTGAAGCCAAATGTTTCCGGGTCTCGTTGAAACAAAATCGTTCAACTATTTATCAAGAATATCAAGATGCCTGATACTAACTTGTATCCTCAAATTAAGTAGTTGTGTTAAATGTGCTACTATTGCTTACAACACGAACAGTTCCGGTCCTAGTCCAGTACGTTTAGGAACCATTAACGTTGATAAGGGACGTATAACTGCGGCAGGAAAGTAATGCGCGCTGTATTTATCGCAATAAGTGTGTATTTCCATTTTATATATGGGTTATCAGGAATTCCGGATGATAAACTAAACAATGGCCTAGATGCGGTACCAGCGAGAATTTTCTAAGAAACAAAACAGTTGGTCCGTCCGACTTCGTTCAAAGTTTATTAACAGTCTATTTGTTTTACAGGTATGTGAAGACCAGGGGTGCCAGGAGGAGGTGTTCCCTCTAGCGATCTCGTACCTGGATCGGTTCCTAAGCACGTGCGCCGTCAGCAAGAGCCAAGTGCAGCTGCTGGGCACTGCGTGTCTGCTGCTGGCGTCCAAACTGCGCGAGCCCGGCGCGCGCGCTCTGCCCGCCGAGCTCCTAGTCTTCTACACTGCCAACAGTATCACGCTCACCGACCTATGCGTAAGTACCTATAACTTCAGCCTTTAATCCAATAGGTATGAGCAGCTATCACGCAAGCGCATGATAATACAACGTGCCGCCTGCTGTGTCATCGACGCTTCAATCAATCTATTCGTTGTGTACCGCTAATTACATCAATAGCACTCGGAGTATGCGTCCGACGTTTCGCGCACTGCCATATGAAGTAATATGAAGATTTAATTAACTTTCTTCGTCTTGGGAAACAGCTGATCTCATTAATCATGCAGTTTCGTGTGGCTGAGTTTTTGCATCGCGCACGCGCCTGCACTAATTTTGCAGTTAGCTCTTCTAGGTGCTTTCGTGTCGTTCACTCCGCTGATTTCTAAATCATTCGCGCTCTGAACATCCGCGAGAGATTGGAATTCCAGTTTTATGTCGGAACATTAATTATATCTATGGAGTGATCGACTGTAGGCGCTACGTCGACTTGATGATTTGTGATTTATCTTACCATATACCTACTTCTTGTCATGTCGGCTATGTGAACTGAATTAGCTATTCTCTGCGTAAAGTGACTAATAGAATTAAAAATGCAACATTCATAGAGTATGTCGGCGACTGAACGAAACACTACAGATATAAATAGCTAGCCTCCTAAGAGTGCGGCTATTAATCCGCACTCTTAAATCCAAAATAAATAAAAAGGTCAAGTGCGATTCGCATTCGTGTGGGATAGCATTATTTCCTACCGGTGTCGGGTGTATTTGATACCAACATTAACTAAACTTAATCTTATTTATTTTTCCTTGTTTTGCGTTTATCGCCACATGGCACTTATTCTATAAAAATAATAGTTAGCAAACCGTTCATCCGTATTTACAGAGAGATTACGTTATGTATTATGTAACAGGGTGCTTGTTGGTTACTAAGTAAACGTTCCAACACTTGAATTTAACTTAGATATTCAATTAAAACCAAGCGTAGGTTTGCGTAGGGAATTTCTATTTTAAAAAGTTGATCAAGTAAGATATTAATAACTTACGGTACAATATTATTACGTGTTAATTGTCCAGCTGTCATAGTACCGACACTGACACACTCGTAACGTTTTCTCAGCCACTCATTACTCATTGTGGTCTTGTGCAGTGTCTAGCAAATCTAGCAATAGTGTACTCACGTGGACAACTTTCCTAATCTTAATAAAGGGCATTGGCATTTAGGTTTCTTGGCTTATCTAGTTCAATAATTCAGTACCGTTACGAACAGTAAGGCTTAGCGCGCCTGACGTGGGGCAGATCGGCTGGAATCGAAGCGGAGCGTTATTATTTCATGTGCAGTAGGTATTTGCATTTAATATAACTTATTACGTGGCTGTGCGCTGCATTTCGGGCGCGGCGCGGCCACCCGCCGGGGCCCCGTCCGTCGCCGCTCGTCCCGTAGATAATAAGTGCACACCACATTTTCGCGCGTCATAATATACACGACTCGTTCTGCCAGCGATGCAAGTGCATTCCGAGCTCTGCACTTGTAGTTTGTGCCAGTATTTAGTAACGGCAATTTCACAATTGGGTATTAATAAGTTATTGATTTATTCGTAGCAAGTACTTAACATAATAGTTTGTACCGAGTAGCAACGCTTGCTCTGAATTAGGGCGCTGGAACACGTTCATACGAAATTATTGTAATTATACGACATACCGTAGGTGCATATGGCGAGCGGTGGTCGTGGAATGCGACGGGTCGCGCAGGCGCGGTCTGGGAGAGGGCTGCCCTCGGACAGTGTCCCCTAACGAGCCGACGGACTTCTCGGAAGAACCGCCGAACGAGGCTCGCGTTTCAATCAGACCAATTACAGACGAAGCACGCGGCTTATTTTTTCTCACGCGCCGCTAGTCGCGACCGCTCACCTAATCTCATCTCACGAAGCTCGTCGGATCGACACCACGCTCGTAAATGGATCGCACGTTCAAATTGACTAGGTATTTTTAATTTTTCACGATTGAATTTTTTACACGTCAGTCGTGAGTGGGACTCCGCAAATGTTCATCTGCAATATACGCGTTATGTTAATTCACTGAGTCATGCCGTTCATGACTGCCAATACCAGTTAAATGTATAGCGTCTTAGTATCAATAATAAATAAATTGTTCATGATACTTACGATATTTAACCATACAATTCTCGGTAAAAATAAAATAAATTGATAATTTACTCGCATTCGTGTACACGTTAGGTACATATCGGGACTATTCGGGACACTTGCATGACCTACCTCTAAATTCTTTATCGGACACAAAAATGTAAATTGAAAAGGGTACATACATATAATAAACATAGTATAACGTTGTAGATAATTTCCCATTTTGCAACTTTGTTCAAGCAAATCTCTGTAGCGCAGGTAAAATCAGCTTCGTAGCACTTTCGTAGACCCGCTACGAAATATCGTAGACGCTTCAATTTGACCAACCATCAACATTTTTGTGATAATTTTGGTGTTGATAAAGAAAAAACGAACGATTGCGGTTCATTATAATCATCGGCTTATCAATTCTTTGGAATCTTTCGCATATTATCGCAATAACGGTACCTGCACATAATACATACGTAGAGTACTAAAATATGCTCATCTTATAACCACTCATCCAAGTGTGGCTAATAGAAGTCTGCGCCAATTAATTAAGTTTTTATCTAAATCTAAGTCTACGCGATGGAAGCTAGTGGATTAACCTGTGGAGGTTTTTCTACGTCTACGATTGTTAATGTCGGAGAGATCTGTAGTGTGGAGAACTGTGTGTTGACGTCGTGCATCGTAGCGGAGTGTGAGTGAACAATCGGTTAGATTTGATTGTTGAGGTTGCTGGCGGTTGGCCGGCGCGGCGGCGCGGGCGCAAGGCTGGAGCAAAAAGAGCACGTCCCGGCATCCGAGCGGCTGTAATGCCGCTCTCCGTGTCGAGCGCCCTCGCCGCGCCCGCGCCGCTCATAAAACCTGCGCGTTCTCACATCCACACTCCCACTGTAAACGTTTATTATAATTGAAGCATAAGTTTACGAGCGCGGTGCCAGTTTGTCAAAAGACTATTCAATATTACGTTTACGGTTAAAATTGTAACTTTAATGAGAACTATTATAAGCATAATCAAGTTCGATACCATAAATTTCATATTAGATATTTGATTGTGGTGCAGACTACGATTTTAGAAAAGGAATTTACGAGTTAGTGTTATTAGGGGCTACCCTATTTAAAGTTCTAATATTAAATGTAGGAATGCTATAATCTGTTAAAGGAAATTATTGTTTAGAATATGAGGAATGAGCATATTAGCACGAACGCGCGTTGTTTGCCGATCTCACGGCGCGGGCGCTGCTTGTTTCCGGTGCAAATGCAACTTCCCCCGCGAACTAAGAACTAATGCGACAGAACGAAACGACTACTTGTGAGCACTGCATGCCATGTAACTATATATACTTTCTAAACACCATTATGTGTTAGTATATAGTTGTTACAAGGTATTGGCAGAACGACTTCAGTCATACACGTTACAACTATTTCCTTATGTCATAATGATCTAATACTTACAGTTTTTATATTACAAAGTTACAACAGGTAACTAATATCATAATATAACCTGTTCTCCTAGTTGTAGATATTTATGTCTTAAATGTATACGTAACTTTTAAGAACTAAACTTTACTAAAGCTCTTTCTTTTAGTATTATCGAATGTCGAATCATAGATGTTCTAAGTTTCCTTTTTATTAAGTCTGTTAAGTCATTTCGTTTCTCATGCAAAATACGTGACGTGTCTGTATCGGTTGGTAAAGCAACTCGTATCCCTAGCGCCCAAAAAGTTGATTTGCCCAGCTATTGAAAAGTCTGAGAACCAGTCGCATTCCTCTCGGCTCGGAAACTCCATGAGGCCTCCCGATCGGGTTCACTTTGTTCCTTTTAGCCACAGTCCGCGGACTCCTTCTCGTTGTGATCAGAAAACGATCAGTCACTCGGATAACTGCATGTGTAGTATGACTGTATGACACCTAGGCTAGAACAGAAATTGTGTTAACGAGCGCGTGTGCAGATAACCTGAGTGCACACGAGTGAAGGTGCAGCGCGCAGCCGTGCCGCCGTTGTCGCCTCGTTAGAAAATTGTGTCACTTAGCTCGCTTAATAGCATCACGCCCATACGTCGCTTACTTCAACCTAGGTATTACCATTTTACCGCAATTGTACTGGAAAAGTTTCCCGTCTAATTGCTCCAATAATGTCAGTCTGTATATAATTTCGCTCTTTAATCATAAAGACTATAGTTTGAGCAACAATTACTATTATTGTACAATTCGCCACTAAAAGGTACCTTCAACGGTAATAAAATTCCAATGGGTACTTGTTGAACAAGTCGTCGTATGCGGGCGGTGGCCGCGAGGGAAGAAAAAATGAAAATTTTGTGGTTAGGAACATCGCGATGTGGACCGCGGCCTGGGAGTCGGAGTCGTGCCCATTGTGCTGCTTCAGGCCGTCACCCGACCATCCACGTAAACACCCATCTTGTTAACGACACTACATAATCAGTTTTATTACCTATTTTCAATAAGCGTATAAGAACTTATTAAACTGTCTTAACATTGTATAATGTACTGCATATTGCCACCTTATCGCTTTGCACATACGCCGGGACTTGTAACTGTCAATATAATCATTTTACAGGAATGCGCTGATGGTTATAATGTCTTACGTAAGAATTGCGATATCGTACATGCATAACACGTTTTGTACGCTCGCAGCAAATTTTGTATTCAATACTGCACTCTCGAGATTTTCATCGATGACTGTCTCCAATTAGGTATAGTAATAATATCTCAGGCGTATAAGCTGGGGTATTCCATAGGTTCTAACCCACAAGTCTTATAGCGGTTCACGTTCATAACCCATAAATATTTCAATTCATCATTACTTTTTAATAACCTCCGGTAAGTCTGCGTGTTCCCATCCGCATCTGGAAAATTCCGAAGTTGTTTAGTCTCATGAGCTTAGTGGCCACGCGACACCGAGCTCATTGTTTGATTCTAATAGCGGCGCAGTCACACCGTTCGATGAAATTGGATAAAGCATGGGAACCGAGTGTGGAATTCAGCGAGTGTGTTGCGGGCAACGAGGGCTGTTTGCATAGCTCGCTTTATTGGCTGTAACGTGGTTCGATAACTGCGGCGGCCGCCGCACCCGGCCGCCGCCGCCGCCCGGCCTCCGCCACTCTAATGAACACTCGCCTGCAACTTTACGAGCTGCATTCCATCCGTCTCGGGTGGACCGACTGCACACATGTGTGTTGTGTGCGCACGCACCCCACACCGGTACACACGCGAATCGCTCAGCTAATTTATGAGATCAGCTGATAGGGGCTCAAAACATAGACACCAATAAAAGTCATAACTTTTTTTTTTTAAATAACGTCCGATCCATTGGATTTGTGTGTCCGTCTCCTCCACCTACATTTGCGGTGAAGATTTTATGAATGCATTGTTTTCGAAGAGCTTTTAACCAGTCGCAAGTTAAACGATAGAGCGAACATTTTCATTTCGCGGTCGACCCGTATACTGGCGTTGCTAACCGCTTTTACTCACCTACTCTTTTTAGCTTCTGTGTCAACGCGTTATAAATATTGTTCTTCATTGGCAAATGTTCTTACTCATACCTACTTATTTACTAAATCTGATAGCGTCATTGTAACGCCGTGTTGCACACTCACACATACACAGTACCGATTTAATTCGACTTCCAGTGATGATACTTCATTCATTCATAAACATGATACGCAGAGAATCTATATGCCTTATCTGCTATTCCTTGCTGAAGAAATGCCGACTCTAAGGTCATCGCAATGAGAAGCATAGTCGGTCGAGTGAAAAGTAAGAGCCGTGCCGCCGCGGTCGACCCCGCCGATTGAGTTAAGTAAACATCGAGTATTATCTGTCAACGGACATGCAACGCGTACATGTACGAGTGTGTACGTACACAAAATAATCAACTTATTCATGAAACGGCCGTCCAAATATGAGGGATATTCTGCCCCGATACTACATTCATATAGATTCAGCACGAATTTGTTATACATCATACGTAAAGCTTGATACAACAAAGTTGTTTTCAATCTAGGTCAACTGTAGCTTGGTTCTCGAAAGATAACGACTTGATAAAGTTGAACAGGTTTGTCGTCTTTGATTTGCCATTTGTTTTATAGGAGGCTACGCTCGACAATAGCTCTATTTTTGGGGCTCCCATCTGCATAGCTAGGTAGGTACTAATATTACAGCGATATCAAGCCAGAATCATACTTACGTCATATTTCTACCGTGAATGTTAAAGTTTAAAATAGGTATAGGTATATTCACATAACATTAAACCAGGGCTTTTACTAAACTTACAAAACTTGACAACAGCCTTTTAGTTTGAATAATCTTGCTAAAGACACGGTCTGTGTATAATGTGTGTTGAACTTGCCGATACAAAGACTAATGGTTGGCACGTAAGTAACTTTGTTTCCGAATGAGACTAAACAAAACATGAACTAAAACTGTAACATTGTTCATTTGATTGCACAACACAGCACCGGGGACTACCTACGCTCCGTTCCGGGAAGTCGAGCAAAACTCGCCGAGTTAGTGATTGTAGCGGCGGATGTGGCGACAGGAATGCTATTTTTATTATCCAAGCGCACCGATATTGACCTTTCTGGTGTTACGATGACCGATAAATCTTCTATTTATAAAGCACTTGATGAATGTGTTGTTTCGTTGTCAACAGAGTTGGGAGCTACTGGTGCTGTCAAAGTTAAAGTGGGACGTGGCGGGAGTGACGGCGCACGACTTTCTGCAGCTGCTGCTGTCGCGGCTGCCGCTGCGGGGTCTCGTCAACACCGAGATGGTGCACAGGCATGCACAGACCTTCATCTCGCTCGCTGCCAGAGGTACGCATTCCTTACACTTCCTGCGCCTAAATATAACTGTAGGGATGATGTCAGCTGATACTCGCCCGTCAAAACCAGTCCGCATCATACACTAACGGAAGGGTCACTTAAACCTCCTTATTAAAAATCGCCACTTAAGATAAAAGCCTCAGACGGAGTCAAGTAAAAATGGTTATTGCGTGCTTAAGTTACAATGTCAGGTTGTCGCAGTCTCATGTCTTCCATAGATAGTTCACTTGTATTGAATGAGAATGTAAAGTTTTGCTTGCAATGGCAGAGGGTAATTAGCATCTAGATACCACGTCATGTCACGACAATGTCTTGCGCTGCGGGCCGCGTTGGTCTACGGACACATGTCACTGAACCTTCACTTTAGAATACTCTACTTTCCTTAGAGCTACTTTCTATTCATTTGCTGTTGTTACCCAAGTTTACGCAACCGTAGAATTCCATAGTGATGTGTATAATATGATTAATTCCCTTACATTTGGTATCAATCGTTATACAATTTTATCACAGCTGTAGATAAATTACTTATGACTATTGTTATTCATGGCCTCTTGGCTACGGTGCGTAGGTATAAAATAAAAACTAAGGATTAAAGAAAGAAAGTTTAGTTATAGTAACATTAATATTTAGAACAAAAAAAAAACAGAAATGTACATGTCGATGGTACAGCTACAATCGGTACAGTGTGCCTGAGCAGGTTTCAATTCGTAGTTAAAACTAAAAAACAAAACAAAAGCAAGAATGCATAGCCTAAACTTGTTTATTGGGTAACTGGATCTCTAATCCCTATTTATTACTAAGAATGGTTAGGTTATGGTGTTCTTGGTGTAGGTCAATTTATTAGTGGAGAAGATGGTTATCGTTCGCCAGCGGCTAGCAGAGAGCGTAGCGAGATCCGAGATGTGAATAGGTTTGTTTACAGTGAGGGCTATGCGCGGCGAGGGCGCGAGGGCGAGGGCGGCGTGTGTGTGTCCTGGCAGCGGCCGCGCCGGCGCCTCCCACGCCGCTCGCCTGAGCGCATTCCAGCACGCCTCGGGACTCCGGCCCCCGCGCCGCCGCCACCCCCCCCGCTACCCTCATGGGATCATATGTTTTTGTGCAACGGTTTTTGTTGTTCGCCGCCGCCGCCGTCGTATTGTTTTTTATTCAAGAAGTTCACGCTCCAGCTCTTTTATTTCACTTGCTTCTCGGATATCATCTCTCACTTGTGAGTCCGAGGCGAATGAAATCTCCTCCGCTAATGCAGCCGACCGAGTGCGCAACATTACACATTTCCATTTATAAATATTGATGATCTTAAAACTTCGAGCTAATTCAGGAATACCGCGGTACTCATGTCACCATAAAATGAAAACTACAAAAGGCTCATTATCTTTGATGGATTGTGAATAATACCACGGGTTTATATCTGTATAAAGAACGTACGTGTGACGTGTGTGTAGTGTGTACTACCCTCCAGCGGTGAGATCGCGTAGACTTGACGTTTCGCGGTATCGAGCGAGCCGCCCGCATTATGTATCATTATTTGAATGGCACAATTTACTCTGGAATCATAACTCGTCGGGATATTAAATTTGTAATGGGTTATTTTAATGCTGACAACTCTCGCCTGCCTCTCCCGATGATGATGATAAGTTATACATTATTTTGTTTTAAAAAACTGTTGTGTCTCCTCGTTCAGGGTTATTTTTGCAAGTCTGTGTACAGAAAGGTCGAGCAATAGGATGTTAGTTGTCTCATAGGTTTTATGCGAGGTGTGACGCCAGCCTATGTTGCGTGCGACGTTTTCTTTCACATGTGAGCGCTTCGCATCGGATAGCAATCGTCGCCAACGTTGTCGCGGGGGCCACACGGTATTTGTTCCGGTAGGCAATGAATGCCGCGTGTAGTATCTCCGCATAGCGATGCCCGATTATAGATAAATCGATTAAATCTTCAAGTAAATAACCATTTGTTCACATGAATGACTACGCTTCACAGCCTTTTTGAGCGTTATGGCATTGCATTTTAATTGATTTTCAACAATTAATGAACACGCCAGTGTCTATCCGAATAGTTGTCGATTATGTAATAATTTTGAGCCATTTCAGTCCACTTCCAAACGAATACCTACCTACGAGTAGTCCGGCCTTGTGGGATCGTTCACCTCGCGAATCGACTATTGCGCGTGCAACTAGTAGAGGTACCTGTGCTGACTGCCGACGACACCCATTACATGTACTTCATTTTCAAGGGCAAAAATAATGATCATTATGTCACTGCCATCGTCGTTAATTGCCAAGGCAATTGTCTTCACATTGCATTGTCTACGCATTGTCTATTAATTGCATACACCTTCCCACATCGGTGAAAACAAGCTTTAACACGATTAAGCATTCGGCTGTCAATTTAATAAAGGTATAATTAACATCACTTTTCGAGCAGCGAACTTTTAAAGTGATACAGAATCGAGAAACGGAAATATCACCGTGGGTAGACAGGCCTTACTTGGCCACGGGCTGTCTACGAGGGGCGACACTGAACACAATTTTATTAATTTACATACACACCAAAGTGCGGTGGGACCGTCGCTGCGCCACTTCCTCTAGAAAGTGTACATTAGTGATATTAGCTCGTGACGCAGCAGTCGCGTCACGACTAATAAGGACGGCCTCACTTCCGCTACGTGTGCGTCCTGTACGAGCAACGCTGTACCTAGGACGTCTAGGTACTGTGCAGTCATCACACTCGCTATCAGAGTGGCTGTTGATCTTGATGCGCTTGTGACAAAGGGGCTGCTCGTCCCAGGTCGGCAGTGCTCGCCTCGGACGCGCACCGGGTACTGCGCTGTTTGATTAACATCAGATTATGCAAATACCCCGAGTGAGCGGCCGCTTTCGTTGTTTCATCTCTCTCTTTTTATTCGTTCCCTCTGCCCGTTCCCTTTATCTCGGGTATGCCGACATGCAAATTAAAAAAAATGAAAATAAATCTTTTAAATGAGCTGAAAGAGTGTTCGATATCCATACATTGGTTGGTATAATAGAGTCTACTTAATGATGAATGGGGGGGCCCTTGTAGGCTTCACTTGTATTGTCTGCGTCTTCGAGTTAGTGGGCATTTGTGGTTCCACGCTGAGGTTCTTATCTCATTCTTGTATAGCGTGTGAACACATTTTATAATTCGCTTCGACCGTCAATAAAAGCTTACTATTAACATAACTATCGAATTAAAGCTGAACTTTATTAGTTGGGTTAGTACATAAGTCGGCAAGGTCAGCTGATTTTCCTGCTATATTATCAAGTGAAGCAAATATGTGTGGTGAACTCAATAACTACTGATAAAGTTAGCTGAAATATACATATAGCATGTAGATGATGTAGGTATATCGTACATAGCAATTCTTGATTTTTTTTACAGAACGATTGTTCGAGTTTTGACTACATAAATTAAGTGAGAAGGATAGCTTGCTTCATTAGTATCTGCATAGTTTGAAAACAAAGAAGTCATTGGAAAGTATACATAAAAAATTACAATTGATTGTGTAAATTAACGATGATGACGCGGAAATCAAAGTAGGTAGAAAATTAATTAGATCACCGTTAACGGTTACGATACGGTTCGAGATAGGTACCATGAGCTATTCGATAAAATATCACACTCAATGCTATCAACTACGACAACTGCTCTTATATAGAGAACGTAAAGGTAGGTAATATAATGAAGAGTCCATGAAAATATACTAGCATAAATACCAACTTATTATGCTTGTAACCTTTTGTAACTTGTCCGTTTTTCATGATGATAATTACAATTTGTGTCTTTTTCCTGCCTGATATTCTCGTTCGTGTAGGTATTCCATACAAAACACAGCCAGTGTTCGTTCAATATCAGCTTACATACGTGCACATATATGATGTATGTTGGTATAATGGTTTTGCCAAAGTAAGCCCGTGAGAAATATTCAAGTGAGGCGAAGGAGCGAGCCTGTGGAATGCGGCCGCGAGGGCGGGTGCCGGCTCCTTTGAGGCTGCACTCTCCGCAGGAGACTGACAACCTGCGAGAGAGAGAAAGGAACATTTCTTTTGCCGGATATGCCCCACTCCTCTAGCCTCTACGGCCGACGATCGCCGTATTCGCACCGTCTACGGACATCGCCTACATGAAAAGCTAATGCGCTACACTTTATATGTACCTCCAACTTTAACATTCAGTTGTGAATGCAATGAGGAAGCACTGTAGGAAAATTTGTTTTAAATTAGCTGCTGTGCTGATCTATCCTATTGTGGTTTTAATAAACAACGGTCTCATGTTTTAATTAAATAATCAGAGCGCTGAAATAACGGAAATTTTAATTGATGTAACAATAGAGCTTGGTGGATTGATGATGGATTAATTAATAGTTTTTGTACGTACTTAGTCTGTATATTTACGAAGTGTTATTTGTTTGTTGCAGATTACGAGTTTACGTTGTACTCTGCGAGCACGCTGGCTTCGTGCAGCATCGCGGCGGCGCTGCGCGGGCTCGGCCTCGACGGCCATCTGGCGCGCCTGCACGAACTCACGCGCATCGATTTGGTAAGTTTCTATCAATTACTACCGTATTTAGCAAGTCTATGTTTAGAAACTGTAATGTTTAGAAACAGAAAGGTCACGCATCTGAATTGTGAATTGAATACTACGTCCAATATATTGGGTATGGCACATACAAAAAAAAATAACTTTCTGCTGTAGTTCCGCTTGTCCAAACTAAGCGGTGTTTAGTATATACCGCTTCAAAGAGATGTCAGCACTAAATGACGGGGTCCGCGGGGACCGATGCGTGCCAGGGCCACGAATTGTTCGAAAGAGACACCGTGGCCCCTGGCACAGGCGAGCTCGTAAGCTACACTGTACTGACGTTCAATTGTTGTTACAGGACTGTCTCCAGACATGCCTTGAGCAGATCGAGGAGATGGTGCAGAACATGATCGAGGAGCGCAGCGGGACTGTCCCAAACGGGGCGGCGCGCGAGGCCGCGGGCTGGACGCCGCCGCCGACGCAGGACAAGGCGCACAGTAACGCCGCCACGCCCACCGACGTGCGCGACGTGCACTTCTGAACCACCCTGACGTCGCCTAACGTCGGCCGACGTCTACCGCCGCGACCGGCGCGACGATTGCTTTAATTACGGTGCATTAGTACGAAAATACTTTAAACTAACATGTTCGAGATGCCCGTGATCAAGGACTGAACCCAAGACTGACAATCATATGTCTCTAACGTAGGTAATTTGTACGTATCTTACTAATCGTAACTTGAGCATACATAATAAATAAGTGTAAGCCCTGCGTGCTACTGTAATTTGCCTCTAGTCTGTGCGTTCACTAAAACTGTTTTGCATTGAACGAGTTTACTTTAGAAAAAACTTTCAGTTCTAGTTTATACGGTTCTTGAAATTACAATCTACCTCTTAATAATTTAAGCTTCAATTTCACCTGCCGAGAGCTCTTATAAATCTGTAATAGTTTGCCAATAGTATAGCTGTTACAAATAGTCATTACCTTGTTACATGTTCGTATGGGACCAAAGTTAGCTTCACATTTTTTCTTATTTTATAACATGAACTGACTCAATCCTTCAGTTATTTTGTAATTAAAATATAGTAGTTTTATGCAAGTATATAACGTATGTTAGTAGGACGTATTATTTCTCAGCTGATTCAATCACTGTTCGTAAAAGTAAGCAAAGGTACAATACCTTGAACTTTTACCCACTTCAAATCAATCAGTTTAGAAGTTCAAATTAATAACTTTTGTTTTTTATCAATATTCACCTTTTGATTTGCGAAATTCTTGCAGGAATAACAAATGACATCAGATTTGTGTTATTGTATCGGGGGAAGGCAATAAATTACGCTTGTGTATTGTAAAAACTAATATTACGTTCATTTACATATTATATTTATAACACACAACGGAGTCAGAACTATGTATAAAATGAGCGCCGTGCAACTGCAAATAATATTTACATGATTAATAAAATAGGTAATAGTGTAGGCAAGGGGCTGTATATTTTTGTTTTGATATTGCACTTTAAAACTTGTGTATGTAAGCAAATTGATTTATTACCTTTGTTCCTTACATATTAGTTGATAGAATATTGTGATAAGTAAGTGTTATAAATTATAATTTAACTTCGTATCATAGTCACTTCCAGTCATAATATGTTAACTTAGAAGTACTATGCGAGACCATTTCGGATTATAACTAAACGAAAATCAAAAAAACAATGTGATCCATGCTTAAGATGTTTAGGTTAGCACTTAGTTATTAAACCACGCGATCGTTCCTATGTTTGAACCATCTGAACTAAACATACATGCAATAGTCATCAAGTTCCACTATTTGTACTTAATGTTTCGACTAGACTAATTAATTATCGAAGCGCTCGTAACTTTAATTAAAAATTGTGATACAATATCTTCATATTTAGTTATTATACGTATGTGTTAATTATTTAAGTACGGGTGGCGTAGGCAGAAGTAAACAGTGAGTGCTGGTTAAAAAGTAAATTAGTTTATATTCATTATAGTTTAAGTTAGTTATCTGCACTCTGATAATTACGTGCACATTAAGTTTTTTATAGTTATATATAAAGTGAACAAGAAATCACTCCAATGTCTTCCATGAGTGTGTGAAACGTGCAGAATGTTGAAGTGTCTCGTGAAATACGTTTAGTAAGGTATTGCGTTTATATTTTTATAGTCTTCGTACTTCTTGTTATATCACATACGCCTGATTGTTCGTACAGAATAGAAGTTTAACTATTTAGGATCTGGTGTTGTTGTATATATTTTAGATTAACATGTAAATATAGTATACTATATAGATATGCTGTAAGCATGTGGTGCCATAAGTTACACTACTATACAAGTATTTTTATTAAAGAACATATATTCATTTAGTATCTCAGAGACTACACAATACCTTCAAATATTTAAATAACTGTATTTGATAAGCGATACCCTTCAATGCAAAAATATATATTTTATTTGCACAAACTTGGTTGTGGAGTAGTATCATACCTAATGTTTAGGTATCTCAATAGTAAATACAGTGTCAGACATGAATATACTGCCTAATAGAAATATATGCTTAATATATTAGCTTGTATATAAAATTATGTGGGAAAACATACGCATTACAAAGTTAGTCTTATTAAATGCTATTTGGCTTTTGGACTGGCTTTTTCGAAATAGTGTAAGAAATTTAGTACGTTTATTATGAGCTTAGATTATTAAAATGTTAAGGAAAATTGTATTTTCCTATAATGCGATTTATAACAGAGGATAAAATGCTTTAGAGCTACTCAGCTCAAATAGAGGTGAGCTTTGAGCGATTTATATGAATATACTTTAATAATATCATAAGGACCAAAATTCTAAAAGTAATTATGACAAGAACATTTTCATTACTTTGATTTTATATTGTGATTTACTACATTTAAGTGACATATTGGATTATAGTAGTAATTAAGTTGTTGAGAGTGTAAATATCTAAAGAAAAAGTAATAAAAAAAATTAAAATATACAACTATGTTCTCATTTCACAAAAAACAACCCTGTAATAGCTACTGTGTAACTCTAATACAAGAGTACCGAACTAATAGCAAGCACTTCCAATTAAGATTTTTCTCTAGAAAATGGTTTACCTACTCATACCTTGGTGAGTACCTAATCTTTATAGCATGATGTAAGTTATGTTGCTTATGCTTATACCAATGAAGAGAAGACATAATTGTCTACGCAACTAAGTACTTACAGTGTTTTTTCTCACGCAGCCACGCGCGCCTTACTTGTGGTTACCAAGTATACAAACACGCTGAATGTGTGTGTAACGCAAGAGCTCTCGGCACCGTCAAAGACAATGGCGAAGTCGGAAGTGTGTGTTATGTGCTGACGCTACTAGTCTTCACGCACACATTCATAGCGTGTTTGTACACTTGGTTACCACAAGTAAAGCGCGCGTCGCGTCGTGGGATAAAAATACAGCAGCAGGAATGATGAAGCATCTTTTAAGTTACAGAAGGGTGTCAAAGAAACAAAAATATCAAATGAACTCCGTTTAATCAAGAAACAAATTTACAAATTCAATATACAAGGATCCTTATTCACATAGAATCCGTTGATTATATACATAAATTATACAAGTTCCGAATTTTAATAATACACGTTACAAGTGTGAACAGCAAACGTGAACAACGATAACATTTACATTATGACCTATGAATGAAAAGGCACGATTTAATCCTTTGGAAAATATTAATTTCATAAATTAACAAATGATGTCATCAACTGTGGGCGTCAAAGACGTCTTAATTTTTATTTAAAATCAATAATAATAATATAACAAGAAATGTAAACATAAAATTAATAAATAGGACAGTTTAGTGGAACCATTTTTCGCGTCTAGCATCACTAATATTAATACATTAATTTATCTACAACGAAAATGTGGAGGTTAGACAAAGAAAATAGGTAAGGATCATGAAGGAATGCATTAAGCTCAACAGCTAATGAAGTATTTCGTCGTTCGTTCGTACTTGCCAATCTAATTTTCTTATGTCCGATAAGCCTTCATATGGATACCTTTCACGCATCAATTTGATTTATTTGTGCGTTACAGGTCATTTTCAAACGAACACAAGAATCGTTTTTATTAAATCTCGTATACCAGACCATTAATTTAAAGGTAACTATCTAATTTATTGTACTAGGTTACAGATGGAAGAGATATAGTGTGAAGAAATTGTCGAAAGAAAAATATAGATCTGGTAAAATTAATTGTTTCGTTGGCAAGTTTCTAAGGGCACAATTTACAACTAAATGTTTAGCGAAACATTTGAAAATTGTGATGTGCAGAGTGGTGGCTCTTTTGATAAATGCAAGTAAAAGCAGAGAGGACTATGTTCAACAGGGGTGGCTAGTCTCTTACTGACAGGGAAGTGTCTGTGTGTTTCCTACGTAACTTCGTCGACGAGTCCGCGGACGGCTGGTTTCAACCTCACTATAATATAACCTATACAATAAATGCGCGACTCACATGTGGACTACTTTTGGCGTACTTTTCCCTCGGAGCCAGTTTAGTAGCACAGTTGACGTGCTCTGGGAATCTCGAGCTGGAAACAAAAGAAAGTTTTAATAGTAACTTATCCAAGGGAATCATGTTACTGGGAAGTAGGCACAGTTCACAGGCAATCACGACCTTCCCGTAGGTCTGTGCCGTAAAATCTAAAAAACCCATTAAATAAACTCAGATTTAATGAAGAAGTAAAAATAACCATTTCCGTGGTAGACAGCATAATGAAATCTTGGAAGTTGGTTTAATTTAAAATTAAGAAAGTGGCAATCTGCGCCAGAGCAGAATCCCAACGATATTAGTATAACGGGATGCAGCTCGTGTTGAATCCAACGTATGGAATAAGTGTAAGTTTTGAACTTCCCTCTAACATAGTTTGGTAGGTGCCTCTCCAAAATCTTTGAAAAAATAATATTGTGACCGCCCGAGTGAACCATAAGTGAGCATGGGGGCAATACAAACACGAGGGTTTTGGTTCAAACTACATGCAAGCATGATATCTAGAAACGTAAATTAATGCAGACAGTAAGAAAATAATGTGCTGATAAATTAACTGCTTCTTCTAATCTACTGTTGATCTCTGTACAGCTTTGGCAAATTAATATTATTATTACTTACTTATTTACGGATACGGGGTCAGATTACAAGTAAGTTATTCTGACGCGTGGCTTCGAGTGACATTTTTACTTTTTTTTTGAATAGTGAACACCGTGAAAAGTTAGGTGAAGTGATCTGTCAATATTGTTAACCCCTAGTATGAGGTGGAATAACAGGTCACTTCACCTACATTTTCCGGGAAGGATTTTTACAGTATTGACCGGAAGAAATCACTCGCAAAATGGCCGGCCGCGAGTCCAGATAGAGATAAAGTTAATTGCAGGTTTGTAACAGTTAATCTCTGGAAATCCTGATTAAATCGCAAAAAGTTGCACTATCATCGAAAAACATAGGATATTTAGACGTAGAGTCCACCTGGGTGAAACCGCGGGGTCTAGCTACTTTAAAACACTCGTTATGCGCCTGTGGTTAATAATGAATGATACGATACTAGTCACCTGCCCTGATCCGCACGATCAAGGTTACTTTTTTATAATCAACTAGCAGCGCCCTGCGGTTTCACCCGCATAAGTTAGATCCCGTGGGAATGTGTAAATCCAGGGTGTCAGCTACGTCCATACCAAATCCCACGTCACACACACACGCACACGCACACGCGCGCGCACACACACACACACACACACACACACGCGCGCGCACACACACACACACACACGCACACGCACACACATACACACACACACACACACACACACACACACACAAACTTTCGCCTTTATAATATTAGTGTATTTTAGTATACACAAACCTTCCTCCGGATAAATTCTCTAAATGATGGTGAAAACTGCATCAAAATCCGTTGCGTAGTTTAGAAGCGGTCACACAGACAGACACGAAAAGCGACTTGAATATAATATGTATAGATAAAGATAACTCACAGAGTGTGTGATGCGCTTGTGCGAGCTGGTCGCGGGCCTCGGGCGGCAGGTTGGCGACGTCGCGCTGCAGCAGCCGCAGGTCCAGTTGTCGCTGTTCGCTCTCCTGTCGCAGCCGCACGTCGCGACTGTGACGCACCGTGCGCAGCTCCGTCAACCTGCGTCAAGTAAAGCCGGATTTACATTACTGTGTTGAGTCGTGTCGTAACTACTTCTGACGCAGTGATATCCACTCAAGACCCCTTTGTCGAGGGAGAGATCCTCACGCCTCAGCCGCCGAGGGAGACGCTCTGGGCGTCGGGAGCCGCGTGACGACTCCCGGCCACCGTAGGCGCGGGCCTGCGGGCGGAGAGCAATGGGTAGCTCTCCGTCCGATCAGGACCAGGCCCGTGCCGGACGGCGCGTATGTGTTCCACGTGCGCCTCAGAGAGATGTCAGCGTAGTTGACGGGGCCCGACAGGGCCGAAGCCTGCCGGGGTAGCAGGATCGTCCGAAAGGGTTACCGCTGCCCTGGTACATAAAGGGCTAAGGAAGGAACACGGGTGGGTTTTAGTCAGTAAGAGTCTGACACTCCCTTCTGCTCCACCCAGAGCGGGAGGAGTCATTTGATGATTTCCCATCCACAAAAAAAAAAAAAAAAAAGACCCCTTTGTCAATTGACGTAGTCCTGGACATATTGGTTATCCCGCGTCTCGCCACAATACGATACTAAGATAAGTCAGTTGTATTGTCGTTTGTTTGGGATTAAAAGCCGTGAAGGAGCAAAATATAAGTGGTTTTGTATCACTGCAATGTTTGCGATGGTGATTTGATTATATAAGAGTTCTTTAGGAAGATTCCATGGTAAAAAAGGGGACTAATTACTAACTGCAAGAAGACGACTAAAAACATCATAAGTTTTCATCAAAATGAATAATGTCTATACTCACTTGGCCTGCAACTTCGGCTTTTCTCCTTCAGGATCACTTATACTACTGCTTCGCGACGTCTGTCCGCGGTGGATGTCAACGAACTCTCTCTCTACTGTAAAACTCGGCAGTTCCGATATCGTTTCTTGGCTAGAGTTCATTGACTCCTCAAAGCCTGCCATTTTGAATTTATTCTTCATATCTTCATTCAGACGTAAGCAGTCGGACAAGCGCAACTGTAAAGTATCTCTCTCTTCCAACAAATGACCGAGCTCCATCGTGAGTTCCTCGCAGCGAACATCTCTCTGATGCAACATGTATAACGCCAAGTCTAGCTCAGCTCTGGGTACAGCATCCAATAAGTCCTTATTCATAACATTTTCAGTCTGTTCTCCTTCAGCACCAGGTTTAGTATCAGACGCGAACGATACATGTTTTTGTATCTTAGCACTGGATGATCGCATCAGATTCTGTAAATTCGTTATCTCGTCATTTAGACCAACTATTTCAATCTCTTGGTTTTCTAATGCTGCTTGCATTTCCGCAGTCTTTGTTGAATGACTTTCCAATTCCTTATTTAAGTCAACTATTTGTTTATTAAGATTTGTACATTCTATTATCTTGGCGTTTAATTCTTCTAATAATCTTTCCTTTTCTGCATCTGCTTCATTCCTTATTTGCTCGTGACGACGGTCATGGTCATGCATCTTTAACCTAAGGACAGCTAATTCTGATTCTTTTTCGTAGCTTAAATCTTCTATTCTTTTTTCATATTCAATCAACTGCTTCCTTACATTCTCAAATTCTTCGTTCCTTTGTGTTAATGTTAAGGTGTAGTCATGAGTCTTCTGATATATTTCACTCTCTTTCATTCGAAGTTGATTAGTGACTTCTACAACCTTCTCTTCAGCTTCTTTTATTTTAACATGTAAATCTCCAATAACAGAATTTAACTCATCATTATTAGTTTTGAATATAATTAACTCATTTTGTATATTCTTGAAAGTTTCTTCATATGATTCTTTATGTTTATGATTGTTTACAGTAATTTCTTGAATCATTTTCTCGTATTCTTCTTGTTGTTCTAATAATTTATTTTCATGGCCAACTTTTTCGTCTTCCATTTCTGAACGTAACATATCTAATTGATTCATGACTTCCGCATATTTAGTTTGTAAGTTACGAACATGCTCTTCTTTGTCTTCTAGTTTGTTTTGTAATGACGTAACTTGCTCAATAACAATCAACTTGCTAGTTTCTTCTTGATTGGAAGATTGTACATTTTCAAGTAATTGCTCATATTTTGCTTCAGAAGCACTTAATTGTGTTCTCAAATCTGTTTCTATCTTTTGGAAGTCAGCTTCTCTTTGGGCCAGATGCTGCTTCCACAACTCTGCTATTTCAAAGCCACGTTGATCAATGGCGCTTGATACTGAAGAACGTAACTCGGCAACAGTCGATAGTAAATTATCATTTTCACCATTCAAGTTTTCGATTTTGGTGTTCAAATCGTTTATTTGTTCCTGATATTCCATGGACTTTTGTACTAATTCTTGATTTTCAGATTCTAATTGCATTTTTTTTGCATTTGCATCATCCAATCCTTGTTTCAATTGTACACAATGCTGCTCCATGGCACTACATTTTTCAGCAAGAGCTAAACTGTCTACACTTTCTAGTTTATTCAAGCCCTGTTGTTCTTCATGCCAAACTAATTTTGATTTTACATCTTGTTTTTCAGATTCTAATTGCAATATTTTTTCATTTGCATTTTCCAATCCTTGTTTTAATTGTACACAATTCTGCTCCATAGCACTCATTTTTTCTGCCAGAGCTGAACTGTCTACACTTTGTAATTTATCCAAGTTCTGTTGTTCTTCATGCCAAAGTAATTTAGATTCAATGTCTTGATTTTCAGATTCTAATTGCAATATTTTTCCATTTGCATCTTCCAATCCTTGTTTCAATTGTACACAATGCTGCTCCATGGCACTGAGTTGTTCTGCCAGAGCTGAACTGTCTACACTTTGTAATTTATCCATGGTCTGTTGTTCTTCATGCCAAAGTAGTTTAGATTTCACATCTTGATTTTCAGATTCTAATTGCAATATTTTTGTGTTTGCATCATCCAATCCTTGTTTCAATTGTACGCAATACTGCTCCATAGCACTACATTTTTCAGCCAGAGCCAAACTGTCAACACTTTGTGAATTATTCAAATCCTGTTGTTCTTCATGCCAAATTAATTTTAATTTTACATTTTCTAGTTCAGAAAGTATAGAAGATATTTGGATCTTAGACTCAGAATCCAATTGTGTCAATTTTAATATCTCCGCCTGTAAGCTTGAACACCTCTCTACTAAGGTGGTTTTTTCATTTTCATAGTCTGTTTTCAGTTCTTCATAAATAGTATTTAATTTATCATAAGACTGCGACATGTCTCTATATAAGACTTCAACATTTTGTAACTTTTCTGTTGACAATTCATTAGTTTTCACGAGTTCACTATTTGTTTTATGCAACTCGTCAAGTTGATTTTTAAGCAGTTCACAGTTTTGAATCTCTCTTTGGTGATGCTGCAATTGGTTATTAAGATTGCTGATTTCATTCTTAAGTGATGTTTGTTGTATCTGGTATTCATTGTTTTGAGAATTTAATTGATCCACTATCGACTGTAATTCATCATTCTCTTTTTCGATTTTCATAAGTTCTTCTTTGAATTTATTTTCATCTACATTTAGTATGGAAGATTCTCGATGTTGTGGTAGTGAATCCTTCGCGTCACCTCCCCATTGCATTGTCGATAGTTTGTCATTGGCGTCTTTGAATTTAAATTTCCATAATTCTATTTCGTTTTCTAATTTGTCTTTCATTTCAGTTAATCTATCATTAGCATTTTGGAAGATTTCGTTTTGTTTCCTCAGGGAATCTTTGTCTCGCTTTTCTTTAAGAATATCTGTGTTGAGTTCTTCAATTTTCTTTTCTAACTCTTGAACATTAAGTCGTAATTCATCTTCCATAGCATTGTCAAAGAAGGAGGTCTGAGACATTTGCTTAGCTACTTTAAGTTCATTGGCGAGCAAAACATTATTAGTCTTCAGCTCTTTTAATTTTTTCAAAGCCTTTTGTAGTTTATTGTTGCTTACTTCGAGTTCTACTTTCAAGGTATCATTATCTTTTTTGAGTAGATTTATTTGATCTTTTAAATGTGAAAAACCAGGTGTTACGTCACCAACTTCTTCGTACTCACCTAATCCCCAACCTTCGTCGGAATTAAAGGGATCTGTCTCTGGGGCTTCACTGTCCTCTTCATCTTTCTTGTAGCAATCATATGCTTTTTTGGCTACAATAATTGGTTCTTCAATTCCCATTTCACCAGCGGGTTGCTTTTGTATGTTTTCCGAAACTTTTTTAGTGACGTGTTTACTTTCAATGAGAGGCTCTTCCATTCCACCAAGTATTTGTGATTCAAGAGCCGACATATCAATGTTCTTTGCATCACCACTCAGTTGTTCAATAGTAGATGATATAATCATACCTTCGGTTTTAGGTATGCTCATTTCGAATGTTAGTTTTTGATTTTCTTGTAACTCTTTAATCTGTACATCTTTTTGAGAAAGTTTGGTTTGCAATTGTTCATTGGTTTCTTTTAAAGAATGAATTTCTGTAGTAAAATGTTCTATTGCCGAGGCAGATTGATATAATTTTGCAGTCAATTCTGATATTTGACTCTCCATATTTGACAATACTGAAACATTGTTTGAATGTTGGATTTGTAGTTTATTATTCAGCTCAACATTTTCTTGGTTCTTACTGTTTACAACAGCATTTAGTTTATTTATCTCAGCTATATACTGTTCTGTATAATCCGGGGCTGTGTTCTCATCTTTCTTAGAATATTTTTCTTCTAATACATGGTTAATTCTATGAAGTTCTTCTATATCAATGTTCAGGTTTTCAATATTCGTTTTACACTCGTGTAGTTTAGCCTCTAATTGAGAAACATATTCATTCACTTTCTCATATTTTTCATTTAATACTTTCTTTTCTTTAATAGCGTCCTCAATTTGAGTATTGAATTCAGATTCAAGTTCTTCGATTTCTTGTTTCTTTTGCATGATTAAAGATTGATGATCATGGGTTATTCTTTTTAAGTTTGCTTCGAGATCACGAAGCTGAGTTTGATACTTCGTTACTTGTGACTCCACTGCGTCCAATTTATTAGCTTTTTCGAGTATTACGCTATAGTGCTCCTGTATTTCAGAAAGCGCTTTTCTTAATTTCTGATTATCCTCATTCAAATGTTGGACTTTAAATTGTAATTCTTTATTTTCATTATCAATCTCAAAAAGCTGTTTCTCAAGAACTCTGTCATGGTCCATTAGAACAGCTAGTCGACCAACTAACTCATCCTCCTGACTCGTATACTCCGTGTAAGCCTTTTGCTTTTCTTGAAGTTGACTACCTAATTGATCAGCTTTTCTTTCAAGCGAATGTCTTCTATCTTCCATGACAGAAATACTTTCTTCAAGACGACAGATACGGTTCTTGTATTTGCTTATTTCGGTTTCCAAGTTCTCAATGTACAAATCTCTTTCTTGGACTTTAGCGTCGTAACCAAATTGCACTTGTGATTGTTGTTGTTCGTAATGTTCTACTTTGTTTAACAACTCGGCGATTTGGATTTGTTTTTGATTAATGTCACCCTCTAAGCTTGCTAGTTTTGTTGTTAAATTAGTATTGTTTCTCTGCTCTATTTCATGCTCCACTAACTTATTATTTAAACTATCAATCTGTGCCTTGCTATGCATATTTTCTTCACGTGCGAAGTGTAAGTCTTTGTGTAATCCATTCACAGAATCATTTAGGTGAGATATTTCTTGGGTGGACGACATAAGCCTCTCCTGCAAGGATTTGACTTCTGCTTGTAGTTGGTTCATATCTGAAGATTTCTGCTGTTCTAGATATATTTTTTGAGACTGTAATCGGTTGATCTCTTCTTCGGCATGCTTCAGCTTTTCTTGCAATGCTGGGAGTGTCTCAACTTGTATCAAGAGCTGCTCTAGTTGTTCATTTTTAGCATGTAGCTGTTTCTGACTGTCCTCATAATGTGTTTCAAGTTCACTGTACATTGAGGACTTCTTTTTAATAGTTATAGCAAACTTCTTTAATTTTTCCATCAACTCTTTGTTTTTGGTCTCTAAAGCCACGAATTGTTCAGATGAGTTAGTTTTCTCCGAAGACAAGTCTTTAAGCTTTTCTTTGGTTTCCTCTATCTCTTGCGTCAATTCATCTACATGGTTTTCTTTCTCTGTTATGCTATTCCGCAGTTTTTCGTTTTCTATGGATTCCTTTCGAAGTTGTAACTTAATTTCGTGAATTTCTTCATCTCGTTCTTTAGTTTGAAGCATTATGGCCGACATTTCTTCTGAATGCTTTTGCTGTTGCGCTTGCAATTCTTTTATAAGACTTTGCTTCTCAGTGAACGCTTCTTTTAACTTTTTCAATTCTGATTCAATAGTTGTATTTTTATTTACCAATTCACCTTTAAGGTGATGTAGTTGCATCTTCTCTTCTTCTAAGACCTTTATTTTGTCCTCGTTATCTACTAGCTTTTTCTGGTAGGCTGAGATTTGTTTGTTAAGAGTTTTCACAAGTTCTGCGTTCTGATCTTTCGCTTTTTCTTCCTCAAGTAATTCAATAGTAGATTTAAGTTTCTGCGAAACATCATTGAGCTTAGTGATTTGATTGATGTACTCAGCCACTTCCTTGTCTTTTTGTTGTAAGCTATTGCCGTAGTTAAACATCTGTTTCTCGTACTCTAGTAAGACACCTTCTAGTTCGTTTATTTTAGCATCGCGAGAACCCACGGTATTGGCATATTCTTGATGCACTTTCTGCAATTCCTGCTGCATTACTTCATTTGACTGTTTGTATTGGATTAATTGATGTTCAGATTCTTTATCCTTCTTTGTAACTTCTAATTTTTGCTTCAAATAATGGTTTTCATCATTTAGAGATTTTATCTTATTTTCGTAAGATGCGTTTGTTTGCATAAGTTCGTTTTGTTTCTGCTGTTGCTCCTCCATGGACAGTATTTTCATCTGACAATCGGCAATCTCATCTTCTCTTTCTTTGATCGTATTTTTCAACTTGAGTATTTCCTTTGTTAGTTGTTTTACTGTCTTAGCCCCTTTGTTCCCTTTATCGCCAGCAGACTTGTCATCGTGGTGAGTCTCGACTGGCACTCCATCAGTTACATCTTCGATAGCTGGCTTAGCGGTATCAGCGGTTTCTTTCATGATTTCAATTCTTTCACGCTTCAGGTCTTCGATTTGACGCGTAAGGTCTTGGTTTAGATCCTGTATTTCATGCTTTTCATTGTTAAGCATATCTATACTGTTTTGCAAAACAGAGCATTGATCAGTCAACTCATTTATTTTTACTAATAATGATTCATTTTCTGTTCCAATTTTAGTCATTTTTTCCATAACTTCCTGTCTTTCTTGTGTAAATAACTCAATTTTTGTGTTTAATTCTTCCCTTTGTTCAATTAAACTGTCTATGTTTTTATCATTTTGGGATTCTACGTTTTCCTCATGATTGTCTTCACTTTTATCTTCACTAATACCTTTGTTGTATTCTTCGAGTTCAAGCTTTTCCTGTGTTGTCAAAGATTCGACAATTTCAATTGATTCAGCGGAACTCACTTTTTCAGCACTTAGCTTTTCAAGTTTATCAGTTAGTTCCATGTTCTCTTGAATGTAATTTTCTAATTTATGCGTCATCTCTTCTTTTTCTTCTTGAAGTATTTTGATAGTTCCGTTTAGATATTCTTTGTCTAGTTTCAAGTTTTCTATAACAAGTTCTAATTCTTTTCTAGCTGCTGTTAGCTCATCTATTTGTTCTTCCATTTGGACAGACTTCATTTCTGTACAAACATGCTCATTTTGGAGTTGAGATATATCTGCCAATTTATCTTCCATCTCCATATTTTTCTGTTGCAATACATGTAGTTCTGTAACAATAAAATAATTAATAAAAATAATAATTTAATAAATTTTTTTAAATTCTTTTTTGTAATAGATTATGAATTTACCTATTAATGCGCATAATAAACGCATTGACGTGGAGCTGCGGACACCAGTCCGTATTACCTATTAATGATTAAAAATTTACCTTGAACTAGATCGAATTTCTGTGTTTCCAAAACACTGATCACCTTGAGTCTTGTTTCTGCTAAATTTTCCATTTCTATCATCTTCTTGTAAATGTCGGAATCCGTCACTGTAAATATTATATAGAACATAAATTATGGAATAAATTATATTTATTTATATATATAAACGGACTTTGTATATGAACTGCATGATACTTACGTCTGCCACTATCGTAATCAACAAGATGTAATTGTAGATTGCCCTTTTCCTCTTCTAATTCGGCGACTTTCTGAGAAAGTTGATGTAATTCTTCATTCAGCTTTACTATCTGAGCATTTGCATCAGATACTTTGCTTAAGTTATCGATAGTCTTCTGCAACTGCTTTAATTTCAATTTATTGTTAGACTTTACTTTGATCATGTTTTTGTTAGCCGCGTCGATGTCGTTGTTGAGGATAGCTATTTGTTCTTCAGCAGCTTTCAACTTTTCTTCAAGTTCTGTTCTGTCTACAGATGTATTTTCTTCATCAATCGATTTTGATTCAAGAATGGATTCTTGTTTTTTATGTTCTTCATCTATCTGTGCTCTTTGCTTATTATCTTCTGGTTTGTCAGTGCAAAGGCCAATATCTACCTTTTCCACAGACTTCTTTCGTTCTTCTACTACAGGCATAGATTTGAGTTCAGTTATCAGTGCATCTTTTTGAGATATTTCATATTCCTTTTCCAAGATATCTTTATTGAGGGAATGTACTAACATTTCTAATCTCGTCATTTCACTTTTAACTGCTTTTTTATCAGTTTCTTGTGGTAATGACTCGGAAGATAGTTGACTCCAAGGAGATTTTGTTTTGGCTGCTGTGTTTCTGCCGCCCTTGCGAGTAGGGAGGGGACTTCCCTTTTTACCAGCAGCACTGCTGCTAGGTGTTTTGGGTTCTGTATTAACAGTTGCTAGTTTATTTTCGAGTTCCTTATTAGTTTGCCTGATTTGACAGTTCAATTGCTCCAATAATTCAATTTTCTTAGTTAACTCCACCATACCAGCTATCTCTAGAGATCCCTTCTCTTCTTCAACATCATCTTTTTCTTTTGGAGATGATTCATCAATAGGTATTTGAGATATCTCTTCAATCTTCTCTTGTAATCTAAATATCTCTTGATTCTTAGCTTCTAATTCTTCAGCTAGTTTCGAGTGAGCAACACTGATATCAAATCTAGATGTTTCTAATATGGTATTGGCCTCTTCTAAGTTTTGGATTTTTTCTTCTTTTATTCCAATTTCTTTTAATAAATTCTGCTTTTCATCTTTCCACTCTGTTTCCATAGCAATAAAATTCTCCTGCATTTTCGTCATTTGTTGCCTTGTGTCTTCAAGAAGACTCAAGGAGTCTTTTTCTAAAATACGTAATAAGATTTATAATGCAGATTTGATTGTAGGGTATATGGGGTTAAACAAAACAATATAATAGGGTGATGACTATGAATGTAATTTCAAAGAAGGCATAATAACATTAGATAATCGAAAAAATCTGTGTAATCGATGGAAATATAGAAGTTTTTGGAAGATATTATTCCCGTCCTTGTTGCTTGGTGTGGAGAATGTACATATGGCGCTAGTATTAAGTTATATAGTCTTTGTCACTTCTGTGATAGGAACTTGGCCTTTTTTTGAGTTTTTACCCCTTTTGTAATATTGTTTGCAAACAATAACTTTGGAGTTCAAAAATAAATTATCAGTCACATCATCTATTGATCGAGCACTCACCTTTTTTGCTTAAGCTATCCGACATGAGTGAAGTCGCCTTATTTTTTGCTTCAATAATTTGGTCCTTTTCGGTAATCTTCTCCTGTAGGTCTAGAATAGTTGTTTCCATTGCTCTCATTTTTACTTGCATCACACTCAATGAATTTTCTTTATCTTTGATTGTGTTTATAAGTTGAGTAACATCGCTGTTATCTGCTGTCTGTAATTTAAAAGAAATATTTAAGTCATTATGGAGGTCTTATGTAAATAGAGGTGCTTGTGGTTAACTCATAACAGCCGCACGGGTCGATCCAAGGTTAAGCTACGCTTGCCCAGGTCGGTTCGTCGATTCGACGGAAAACACGATAAGCCGTTAGTCCCGGCTGTTATGCGAAGGTCTTTGACAGTTGTTACAGTGGCAAAAATGTGACAACCAGTCTTACCGAGGGCTTTTGGTGCCTAGTAACTGGGCTGTGGAGGTCAGATAGGCAGTTGCTCCATATGAAATACTGGTATTCAGCTGCACCCGATTAGACTGGAGACCGACCCCAATATAGTAGGGAAAAGGCTAGGCAGATTGGAGGTCTTATGTAAAGGGCAACTATACAGATAAATTGAAGTCTATGTATAGTTCTGCCGATCGATTCTGTAAAAATCTCACTGTGAAAATTTAGATGAACTCAGCTTAGAGTGAGCTGTCAATAGTGTAAATCCCAAGCATTAGTTGGAATGACAGCTCACTCCACGCTCACTTCACCTAAGTTTTCACGGGGAGATGATTACAGAATCGCACTGCACGTTCCATGTCTAGTTGCTTGGTTTATAGAAAGCATATACACATTGTTGCAAGTAATCAAATCAAAATCAGACTACCAGAAATATTGACAAGCTGGAATGTAAAGCTTTTATTGTGTAAATTATTTCATCTTTAAAAGGCTTTTGATTTCTATAATTAACATTCTAACTGACTTAGGGCAATGCTCAGTTACAAAATTTAACATTTTCATTATTGATACTGCGTGCATAGAAGATATATTTATTATAATAAAGCAAGCAAGCAAGTATCGTAAAGTAGTATAATTATTTTGTACATACCTTTTTCACTTCTATCTTTGTATCTACAGTAGATTCCCTCCGTATTGTTGTTGGTTTCGTCATAGGTTTTTTACTAATTTCCTTATATTGTCTTATCCTCTCCATGAGTAGTTCTTTCTGTTTTAATGTGTTTGCTAAGCTCTCACTAATGCCTGGAACTAAGACAAAAACAAGAAATGTTTTAATTTGAGACAGTATTATTAGTTTTTTTCAGGATTCATAGAAATCCGATATTTGATATATACCGTGTTTAAAAAAAGCTGCCGATTTAATTCTGCAAGTAGTTTTTATGTTTGTTTTAGTAGTCAAATAAGAGTTACTTTATCATAACAGTAACAAAAATTTTGAGTCAATGATTAAAAATTAAACACTATTTAAAATGTATTCAAACGTTTAGCGGATTCCCATCAAATTGAAAATTAATAACTATAGCGGAATACCTTATTTTAATGTAACCTACTATAAACCCTATGTTATGAACATAAGGGTTTTATTTCAATACAAAGCTCGCTGTAACCATTGCACGTTATTTGTTATGTGGGGATTCACCCCAAAACTGTTTTAACAAAAATTGGTGAACACAAAATGATTAGATTGCCACTTCTGCAAAGGTAATCTAATTTGTAGTTTTTTGTCAAGTGTTGCTAGGGTAAACTTTGAATCTACTATATCTCCAGTTTAGACAATTAATATCAATTATTGATATATATCATGATAAATATCCTCTGGCATATCTTAATCTATATATATAAAAATGAATCCCTATTTCCTTGGTCACGTCATAACTTGAGAACGACTTTACCAATATCATCCATTTTGTTTTTTTAAGTTTTCTAATATTTTGTAGAAGGTTCATACGGGAAAAAAAATTAAGAAAGTTGCTTCACGCGGACGAAGTCGCGGGCAAATGTTAGTAATATATATAATTCTTCTGTAAGTGTGTTTGTCACTTAACTGGCTCCTAAATGGCTGGACCGATTTATATAAAATTTTGTGTGTATATTTCAATGGGTTCAAGGATGATTTGAAAACACAATTGGACGCGGTAGGTGGCGCTGCTTACCGGGCAGGATGACGTCTGCCAGGTCCGCTAGTATCATGATAAATATCTACTGATATACATATATCAGCAAACCCTGCTTTTTTTTACCCAACTATGGTGCAGCAAACAAAGGACTAAAAGTTTAATAGCCTGAGAATGTTTGAAGGTGGAAGAAGGTGATCTAAATGCTAAATATGTTTATATGCCATTTGTTTATACTTTGTATACATATGTTAATTTGTATGTCTATGGGCCATTGTAGCCTGAAATAAGTGGTTTTTGTCATTATACTAAGTACTATTATTAATTCAGCAAAAAGGTTTTGTGCTATTTAAATCTAAAAAATGTTGAAGGCTATCTTACTGTTCAAAGCATCCTGGACAGACATGGTAGTGGATGTGTCGGTTGCAGCAGAGTAGCCAGTTCTCTCACTCATGGTGGATGCCATTTCAGAAGCCGTGTCGCACACATCATCCTCTTCTGAAAAAGGGAAACAATTGATTAGCATATTCAGTCTACAATTTTACCACTGCAGGGATACAGATCTCCTCTCTGTGAGAGGGAATGGGCCATAATTCACTATGTGGGCCCAGTATGGGTTGGTAGATGTCACATGTCTTCAAATTTTTGGTCCTAAGGCATGCCGGTTTCCTCATGATGGTTTCCTTCACTGTTTTGAGAGCAATAGTGATGAAATGAATTACATAATGTAAAGTGTCTCCCTGAATTCAAACCAACGACCCAAACACACTCATAAGTTGGTGCCTTTACCACCTTTTCAATCTTTGTATTTTAAGTTTTGAATGGAATAGGATCAATGTTTTTGCAAATTGTTATTTTTTTTACTATTAATCTATCTTCAACTGCCTGAACTGGGATAAACATCAATGTGGAATAAGTATGATCCAATTCAAGGGCAGTCTTCTTATTTTGATTGCATAGTAATTCAGTATTTTCGTTGGTTATATTTGGAACACATCCAAGTAACTCTCATAATAAATCACTCAATGTGAAATGTTTTGATTTTATCAGTGTTTTGCATTCTATACTCACCAGCTGTAAGTATAAACTATCCAATTTTTTAAATGAAGAAATTATGCAATGAAACGGAATTAATTGCTGATTAATGCAAACCACATTGCTTTTTGATTCATTACTAGAATTCTTTTCTAAATTGAATATTAAAAAAGGGCAGGACTAACATAATGTGTCTTCACCACTCAACCATAAGCTATCTGGTTCATAATTAAATAACATACTAATTTTATAATAAAATAGAATCTTACCAAAAGGTCTTCCCAAGAGCTCTGCAGTTGCTTTGCGGTGTTCTTTAATCCTCTTAGACACAAGTGCTGCATTTTCAAGACACTTCTGTGCGCGCTCAAACTTAATTTGTCTTTCAGAAGATGATGATATGCGCTGAGAAGTCTACAAATTGTTTATAAACATTAGTTTAGCTATAGATAATTAATTATTGTAAACTTGCATAAAACCAGCCCTGTTTGAATGTTTATGTACAATATGGCTAATGTTTTTTTTGCCAGCTGATGTGAATTGATACGGTATTTTAACGTATGTTTATGTAAGAATGTCCAATTTACAGGTTACTTTAAATAACTCAAGTTTTTTAAAGTAAGTGCAACCAAAATAGTTATGACAACATACATCTTGTTGAATTACGTAGTATTCTAATAGTCATTAGCAAATCGAAACACCAATGTCCTTGCATTGCTCGTGCTATGCAAATATTATTTTAGATTCGTACTCTTTCAAGTTAGTATGTGTAACAGTATTTACCTTAGAAGTTTTAACACTTCCTGCGACACTGGACACTTCGCTAGGTGATGCTATATGGCTGTCAGCAGTATCAAGTTGTCCCCTTTCGGGAGGATTATTGTTTTTATTGTCCGACATAGCTTATTGCTGTCTGCCAACATGAATAATAGACGTAGTACGCGGTGCACAATCACTACTCAATACACTTTAAAGAAACTAGTACAACGAAATAAATGAAATATTAAAAATAACTAACTAATTATCAAAATATTTAGCCACCACCACTGAGCACTAATTGCCAATATAGCTTGCCATTATATTTTTTTCCACGTCAGCAGTGGTACTACTAGAAAAAGTGAAGTTACGGATGACAGATGAGGATGACAATATCACACATGACAGCAAAACAAACAGTTCTCTTCTCGTTCTATTCTCACAAGATGAGATTCTCGATCATCAAATTATTTTATGCCGCATTTACACATTCGTGCGAATCGCGAGGCGAATGGCGGGCGAATAACGAACACGCATGTGTAAACAGTGCGCTCCCTATTCGCCTCGTGATTCGCCTCACGATTCGCGCGATCGCGTTGGGAGCGGTTTTTCGGACGCGAATCAAAGGGCACGATTGGCGAACACTAACTTACTGTTTACACATTCGCCTGCATTCAGTATTTCAGTTGAAAGCTAGCACCCGACCCAACAGGACGTGTAGACAAAATGGAGTGAAGTGCGAATTTTAGAATTCCTAGAACTTTATAATAATAATAATAAATTATTCTTTCATAAAAAGGAGATTGTAGTACATGAGGCATACATCAAGTTATTCATATAAGTTTGTATGTACCATGTCAAACATAATCTGATGGGTGAAGTTCAGCTTTCCTAATAGCAGTCCCTGTCCCTTACAAAAAGTTACAATAAACTAGTACAATTATATATATATATATTTTTTAATGCTACAACAATGATTATACCTTGAATATCTTTGTAAAGATAAACAATCATGTTTATGTTTATATTTATGAAAAGGAAGCGCTCATTTGGAACCCAAAACATCGCAATCATAAAAATAGACAAAAGACAAACGATGCTTGGAACCGTATATCAACTAGTAAGGGATAGGCTACTTTCCTAAAAAAATCTAATTAGTCCGTCAGATTAGCAAAAAATATTGAACCCGTATTTTTTCTTTTGTCAATTGTATAAAAAATGATGAAGATATCGCACGTCAAAGTTCCGCGTGACGTCACTTGCTTGCGACACTTTTGCAAGCAAGTGACGTCACGACCCCTGCACTCCCAAATTTTGACGCGCACCTTTGTCATTTTTTGTTTGATTGACAAAAGAAAATATACGTGTCCATTATTTTTCGATAATCTAACTAACTGAGGGACTAAATATTTTTTTTTTTTACCCATTAGATGTAGCGCGCATGCCGCAATTATTTTCACGTCCTCCATGTTCGTGTGTGAATGTCAAAATAATTCACCCCGTGAATGTGTGAACAGTAGTTCGCGACGGCAGTCGTATACGAATGTTTCGTCGAATGTTCCGACGAATGAAGAGGCGAATGGCGAACAGGAATGTGTAAATGCGGTATTACACTCCACCGACTCCACCTTATGCAGTTAGCACACTACCCCTTGACCCTTGTCCAGGGTCCTTACTACCACTGCGGAGTGCGGTTCCACTGCGAAATGCAATCCTTTTTCATACATGCAGGTTGTGGCGTAAATAGTAGTCCAACGTTAAGGGGTCGAAACACCCTTTACAATAAAGGTGCGTGTGTGGCTATTATATCATATATTAGACGAGTGCTAGACAGATAAAAAAGCTTCCTTTTTTTTTTTCAAACATTTCTATCTAGGTTTCTAGTTGAACTATTATGTAAAATAAATTCATTTTTCTTGAGTATTTTGCAAATTAATGGCATGTGATACCACATGTATTCAGCGGTTATAAACAGCCAAATTAGTAAAGCAATGTGTAATTTCTTCAAAAAAGATTTAAATAACGTTTTAATCTGATAACTATGAGAAATATTGTGGTATATGATAACTAGATATACGGTGTTTCGACCCGTTAGCGTAGGACTACTAATTATGCCACACTGTATTCATCTTTCGTCAGTCTATACAGGGTTAGACCATAGGTACCTAAATAGACTTCCGTTTCGTCATTTGTCAATACTAGATGTCAATGTCATCTTTGTCAGTTTTCAGTTTTGCACTGTCAATTCCCTAAATTTATAAAAGAATATTGGCCTTACGTGAAATTTTGTTTTTTAGTAACACTTTCATAGTTTTATGGCAAATTATTTAAATGGCTTCAAGAATCCAGGTAAAGCTTTAAGTCTGACGTTCAATAAGACACATGTTTCATCATTTTATGATTACCTTGTAAAGATTACCTTGCTGCAAATTGACGCGTAGATTATTTCAGGCTACAGCTCGTCATCTATCGAAAACTTTTAAGAAAAAGAGTAGGTTTGAAATAGGCATTGCCTCTGAATTACCTGTCGCTTATAAGAAATTCTGGCGCGAATGGAAAGTGTTGAAGCCTGCTGCCGTTCACTACATACCTCAGGAAGGGAAATGGAAGCGCGACGACTTAACTGGGGAAATACTGCCAGTACAGAACATCCCTATCCCATTGAAATACCCGGCGGAAATCAATGAGGGGCTGTGGGGTGGCGAGGCTGTAATTAAAGGTAGGACCTATCTATTTTTGTAAGTAAATAATAATGCTTAGGTTATGTCACTGATTCATGAAGATTAACCATTTTCAGGCTTCCAAAAACGTGATCCGCGGCGACGTAGGGTACCTCATTATTGGGTACCTGTATTGAAGAGGACTGTTGTGAAATCTGAAATCCTGAATACCCATCTGTCAGTAACGGTGACTGACCGTACTATAAGTTTGATCAATGATCATTATGGTTTTGACCACTATTTACTCAAGACACCTGCATGTGACTTAGTGTCCATGTTGGCATTAAAGTTGAAGAAACAAATACTAATTGAATTGATGAATGGGTGTCCTCGTTATGCATATGATCCACAAAAACAAAAAGAAGTGTATGAGGAGTACAAAACTTATTTATCATCGGTAAGTCATAATGTGAGATTTAGCTAAAATAATACTAGTCTGAATAAACATCCTATGCACTTTGTACATAATACTACATTGTAGCACAGATTTGGCCCAAGAACAGCAATTTGACATAATAATATAATAAATAAATGTAATTATATATCATAATATATGTAATTTTTCTGTATGTGTGTTTCTCACCTAACTCCTCTTAAATGGCTGGACCCATTTGGATGAAATTTTGTGTGTATATTTCGATGGGTTCCTGGATGGCTTGAAAACAATTGGCCCCGGTAGCTGGTGCTGCTTTTCCGAGCAGCACAACGTCTGCCGGGTCCGCTAGTATTATATGTTTTTATATTCTATTCTAATATTTAAAAATATAATTTATATGTATTTATATTGGGTTAGGTATATTCTTACATAGTTGATTCTTAGATTGGCATGTAGATTCTGTTTGATGAATCAACGCCTGATATTATCATTCAGGAATTCTGTGCCATAAAATGGACAACAAATGGGTGCATTTGTTCGCTGATTATATATTTTGTTGTTTCCAGTATACTCCTGAAGAAATAGAATGGTATGGCCTCACATGGTATGAGGCACTATGCAAGCTAGCCAGGCAGAAAGAGGCAGCCAATAAACCTGTTCCTTTAAAAAACATGTACAGAAAGAACCTTGTAGAAAAATTGAAAGCTGCAGGAATTGAGTCAACCAAAACTTCACCTGATGAAATATCGTAAGCACTTAGTTGTCTGTATGTAGTTTTGTTTACAAGTTTATGTTGGTTACAGTGACTATACAATAAAAGTTAGGTAGATTGTGTGTGTGATGGTAAGAAAACGTAAGAACTGAACACTGAAATAACATAATGGTAGGAAGGTAGAAATACTGCGGTAAGCCCAAAAAACTTTGATGAGGGCTGGAGACTGATGATGATGTTGACAGGTTTATGAAGTAGATGTATAATGTTCATGCCTAATTACAAACTATTAACTTATTATTAATTTATTTAAGGTCTACCAACATGCGTGACAGCAGTGTTTGGTATTTGTTTTTAATATTACTGCACAACCAATTACAGGTAAATGCAACATGTTTTGTGTTTGACACAAGTGTTGTGTACCTGCTTACTGTCTAATTTTAAGAATGTAATAAAAAAAAAAAACCTTCATTTTCTATCATCATCTGTTCCTTCTATAGCCATTTGTATAAATTGATATCAGTTTTCCACTAGCATTCATTTATGCATTAATAGGTCTGTAAAATTCATTTATTAGTCATATAATTTGTTTGTCAACACAATGTCAATGACTATTCAAGAACTTTACCAGTGTTTATAATCTCAGATAATTCCATTCCATCGCCACCTAAGTCATTGACTGCCACCGCGGTCACCAGTGTCTGCCAACAATAGATTTTCTATTGTGTTGGTTGTCTGGCAGTCAATGTGTTAATCAGTTATCTACTTTAATGCAATGTATTCTAAGTTGATTTTTGAGTGACCATTTATAACAAAAAGGTCCTAATAAGTTTTTGGTTGCAATGGAATTTGAACTTTGTTAACATTGTATAACATTCAGTTTGTTGTTCTACAGCTTGAAAATTATCTCAAATTCTTAATTCAAATATAGGAGAGATACTACATTTGTATTATCTCTCCTTTGTAGCTTCAAAGTCATTATACATCATTTATTACTATGGTAATCAAAAGAAAGAGGCAATGTTTGTTTTAACAAATCTGTTTAAACTATGGTCTCATGATTAATTTTTCTTTTCTTTTCAGGAACACAACCTCATGGCTATCAAAGATGAATCCCTTTGGTAAAAAAGATGAAGCTTAGTGTTGTATAGACATTATTAGTTCTTGTGACGATAAATAAAATGATTGAGTTTTTAGCAAAGTGCAACATTTCAAGTAGATGTGTTTATTGCCAGAGATAGTCTATAAATTAGAATAAATAGGTGTTACAAAATAAAATGTCGTTATTATAAATTTACAACCTTCTCGTGCCTCATGTTATAAACATACTTGTAAATAGATAAACCTCGCTGCCAGTATCTGTTATAATTTATGCAGCTAATCCTATGATTACAAAACCCCACTAATAATAATTGTCCTCCAGACCGTATTTCGGCCAATCTCAACGGCGATTGGGAGTGGGAGATATAGTGCACAAGTATATGCGTAGGCACAGCCAGCCACATGAACTCTCTGGTTCCTCACTCTCATAGTCCGATGGGACGGCAATCCGACATCCGGAGAGAGATCAGGCGCAGGACCAACGGCTTAACGTGTTTTTTGAGGCACGAGGGTATCACACCGCCAACTTCCAAACTCCAGGCTGTTATTGAGAAATTCCTAATGGAAAAACCCCAATAACACTGCCCGACCTGGGAATCGAACCCAGGAACCTATGTTCAGCAGTAAGCCTTGCGACCACAATACCAACAGGGCAGTTAAACCCCACTAGTGTGACCATGGCATGGTGGACCATGCCTATCGGAAGACTAGTTCACTACACAAGTAATATCACGCTCAGAAATAGCAAAAAACTACTATTGAGCCATTCAGGAAAACTTCTTTCGTGGATTATTATGCAATGAATTTTAAACAAGATGCATTTCAAATAATTTTAATCAGAAAATAATAAACATTTCATAATAAATGTAATACCTAAACAAAACTGTTGCATAGTTGTAGGTGACACGATAAAATACTATTGCCCAAAAATACATATGGTCACAAGTGTCACCAAGCTTTGTGACGAAATATAGTAATAATTAGATAGAGAAAATATGCTATTTTTATTGAGAAAATAATCAATTTTTGTCACTGTTTTGGCTTATAAAGTAGGGCTTTCTTTTAAAATACACTTATCAAGGCTGCCTGAGACTGCGATGCAATATTGCAAAAAAAAATAATGGCAAAATGCCACAACCTATGTACACGATTAAATAGGGATATTATTAGACGATGCGCACACGAATTTGTCTGTCAAAACGAGACAATAAAACAAGTCTTTGTGCAGTGTCAATAACGTTCTGTCAATAGATTTACGTCAATTTTGACTGAGAGCTTTGTTGCAAGTGTATGCGTCATCGTTGTTTTTAAAGACAGCCTCTACTCAGGTGTGCGCCAGCCGTAGAAGATAATATTGAAAATTTGAAATGTAAACAGTGGTGTTTAGTGAAGTTGTATGCATATTACAAAGATCTATCAACGCTAAAAGGAGCATAGAGTACAAAATCACTATGAGACTAAATATTTCACTATGCTGATGGGATTGGGGTTTGGCAAGTTGGCATTAGAGGGTAGACGTTAGGATACATACACATTATAATGTGCCACTACCGGTTATTCTAATAACTACGCTATAAATCGGGAGTGAGATTAAGATATTAAACATGACAAGCAGAGAGACCTGCTCTACTTTCTCGCTAGATATTTTTACCAAAAGAAAACTCTCATCCCTAGCAGGAAAATACTTCGAAATCGTACTGCCGTGCTTTCGAGCACATTCCTGTATTCGATAACCATTCTATATTTACTTATTTAAAAAACATAGCTCTTCAATCGGATCTAGAGTGCTACAAGGACCATTTTGGCGCTTGAATGACATTGACAGAGGGTGTTGTTGCATTTGAGAACCTGTTTCGCGAAATAGTATTGAAAAAAAAACAAGATGGCGGCATTAGTTTCCATTTTTGCTACGCGGCAAGAGATCTTTATACAGCTAAACTAGCAGACTAGCCAGATAGATATGGTACTGCACTTGCTGATATGTCGTTCCATATTCTAAGTGATGGTGCACTCTATAGGTGAATCTAGCGGCATAGTATCAGCCAGAAGGGCGGCAACAGCGCGCGCGAGATACGTCATCGTGCCGTACGAGCCGCTGGGCGCGCTGTCGTACAGGTGCTGGCACACGCCGGCCGCGCCGCCGCACACGAGCGCGCCCGCGGCGCCGGCGCGGTCCTTGGCGCAGCACAGCGTCGCGTCGCCGTTGCAGCGCATCTGTTATCAACAAAACCTTATTTTAATAATAACTAGCGATGCACCCCTGCTTCGCACGAGTTCAGTGGCGACATGTCACAACATAGAGATTTCGTTGTTATATCTAACTTATATATTATACATATTTCGGAACAAGTGCTCTAAATGATGGTCTCTTGAAAGCCGCAAGAACAGAATCTCACCTGATCATCCAAAAATATTTGGTTGGCCCTGTGAACCAGGCTCTCGACTTCAATCGTCCCGCCCAGATGTGCCACTGCCTTATATTCCACTACAAGGGTCAGCACCATAAGAGCTTCGACCACCAACTGTCGATACTCTGGCTGAGGGATGGAGTTCAGCACTGTTTCCACTGCGAGCGCGAATTTTAATTCTCCTGATGTCATCTCTTGGGTAAGGTTCGGTTGTAGGATTTTACCTTGAATTACTAGGCCTTGGCACTGGAATAAAAATATATCGTTATTGATTCAAGAATCGACCTCGTAGTAAAATTTCGGGAGACCACTATGCATGCAATCTGCATTTCGATTTTTTATTACTTTATTCCTACAAAATTGGGTGCTGGGCATTGGGAATGTTACAGTAGCACTCCGGAGTCTTGATGGGTTCCCGGTGGATAGCAATAGGCTCGCCTCTTATTACATGGGACTACATAACTGGTGAAATGTTTCTGCCTTCGGGGAGCATATGCGTGCATGCATGTTTTAGTAACTTGGGACAATTTAATAGAGAATTATAGTTAGTTCATTAACATTGAAATGGATGATGCATACCCTTTCCAACACTCCCCATACGCGAGGATAGAAGTCTCTTGGCACACGGTTGAGGGCTCCATCGAGTCGTCGCCGACGCAACCACTGGCCCTGGCGATCCGGCTCAGTAGTAGGTGCTAAATAAACAGAAGTCTCAATAAAATATACACAACCAGGCAGTTAAAATGGCTCATCTATTTAATTTCCACGCGGACCCTTGTACCGTCTCTTGTTAAAGTATGATGTGATTACGCTCTCAAGACAAGAGGTTTGAAACATGAAAATTATTTACATACAAAATTAAAAAGTATTATGACATATTCATAGAAACATGAAAAGAAAAAATAAACAAAGTCCTGTACGAGGCCAAAATACTCCTATCTCAATGATGCTGCGACATTTGAAAATAAATGTTACAGGGCTACATCGAGACCTTATTCAGATACTTATAGTCAAAAAGAAGCAAAAGATAATTATGAAAATTAAGCTGCGCTAAGCTTTTTTTTTTATCTAACCTTATTAAAATTTAGCCTACCTTGAATAAGCAAGTAAAAAAATATTTTAGGTTGATACTTACATTCTTCAATACCGCCTTGTAAAGTTTGCCCTTCCAAAACAATCTGCGACTTCTTGCCATATCTATGAGACTTGTTGCTCACTATGGAGAAGTTACCGCGACCAACTGAAAACAAAATGGAACATTTCATAACAGAGCAAGATTGGCTTTTCAAACATAAGACTCCGCAGGGTTTAACAGTTAATCGGGAGACAAACAAAAATGAGTATAAGTAATGGTTGTAATTCACTGACCTATATTATAAAAGTACGCCGGAATAAATAGCTGGACTATAATCGTGGAAACATTTTGTGTTTACTACGAGACATTTAGAACATTTTTATCATGAGAGTATGCTCATCTTGTCAAACTATCAAAAACATTAGTTCCAAGAACGCTCGCTGTCAGCGCCAAAATGGCGAAAATCAAATGTCTTAATTTTGTCATCGATAGTATGAAGTCCAGCGTAATTGTTTATTATAGGTCAGTGTGGTAATTAATAACATATTATTTACAGCGAGAGCTTTTTCTTATAAAGGAATAGGAAAAATAACACATTTATAAATCCAGTCTCAGACATAAGTCTTTTTTCTGAAATTTCAATCTGGTAGACTTGAACCGCATGCATTGTGATTTGTACGCAGTCGCTTTGGTTTTGTTGTAGTGCGTTTCAGATAGGTGTGATAGATTTCACAAACGAATTTATACAGTATTGTTAACAGAGTAAAGAACGATATTGCGGGATGTTGATCTAAGAATCGCAGACACTAACGGACCTTCGATTTTTATCTTTGTGGTCAACGATTGTTTGTGAAATGAGAATACTCTTGAAAAAATCCCGCCCCATAAGAAATTCCTTTAGACGGGGACTGATGTTAAACTTCGGACACACATAGTCACACATTTTGAATAGAAAATCGTGTGCTAGGGACGTATACACAAGGTTACAACTCTGCAACGGGGTGCATTCAGACATGAACATAAGCAAAAGTCTGCTGTCACAGAACCACTCGCCTTTATTCTTACTGAATTTTCCCTTTATTACAACTGTAGAGTTAGCTGCAAAAAGGAAACATTTGTTCAGATAGTTACTAGTACTAATAGCGACTAAAATACAGTCAAATTAATTTAGCTAGCGAAACTCCGCAGTGGGGTTGGGTATCCATATCTCACGGCTTGGCGACAAAATAAAAAAAAAGATTCTCTAAAACCATAATTTTAGGTAACTACACTACCATCGGTCTTGAACTACCTGTGGTTATTTGAAATTAAGACATAAGAGTTTATTTTTATTCATTTTTTGTTGTTTTATTGTAATTAGACAATACACCATCTAAGAATACACCATCACGTCTACGGAGTTTCGGTAGCTAATTTAATTTGACCCTGTACACATTAAATGTAGAACCATATGACAACAGGATAGTTTAATAAAGATGGAATTTTTTATTTTTCTATGGATATAATTTTTGTAAAGTAAACATTTTATAAATAAAACCACAAAATTTTTCTCATAAAACCCTGTTGTGTCCTTCGGCCTCATTCGGGGTCATATAAACATTATTTGAGTCTAGCATCTTCCGTTTTCGTGTCACATCTATGTAGGTAAGTATATGCAATTATCTCCTTCTTGACATCACTATGATGACGTATTTCCGCCCGTGTTCACCAGGTGGCTGCAGCGCGCCAAGTCGTTCATTGGCATCCTGTTTTTCGAACGGTTCAAATCTAAATTTAAAAAGTAAACGTTGTAGCGTTCGACATTCTTGGAAAAGAATAATTTTAATTTAATTAAAGAAAACTATAGTTTTTATTAGTTTATTTTTAATAACGCTGTTAGCGTTCGGTATATCCTTAGAAATATATAAATATTAAAGATTGCTCGTTTTTAAAAGTGAATTAATTGAAAAGTGATAGCTTCTTAAAAATAAATAGTTTAGATTTTCTTACGATGGCGGATAGAATACAGCCGCGTAACCGTAAAGAATCTGAATCGTCATCGGATTCATCAAGTTCCTCAAGTTCCTCTGAATCATACCCGTCGGATTTAGAGGTTGATCAGGTAGATAAATCCCGTAAGAGGACGAAGAGTAAGCATCATCGAGGACAAAGCAAGGTAATCAAAAAGCTGGCAAAACAGGTCAGTGATTTGAATTTGAATATGTAATACGAAAACGGTGTGCTTTACAAAATCATGTAACGGAGTGGGAGAGACTGGGGGCACCACCACCATTAATAAAAATAGTGAAGGGTTATCATATTCCATTTCAAAAGAAACCGCCTCTGGTCCCGCCAAGGCAGGTGAAACGTTGCAGTCTTACTCTACTATCGCCGGAGATAGACAGTCATTCAAAATTTGTTGAAACAGAAAATTTTAGAACATGCCCGCCCCCCCTGACACCGAGATTCATATCAAATTTCTTTCTGATTCTCAAAAGCGGCGGAACCTACCGTCCCATTTTCAATTTAAAAAGTTTAAACAATTACCTGAAAATAAGGAAATTTCGTTTGATTTCGGTAAATCGAGTTCCCGATTTCATTCAGGAGAGGGATTGAATGGCCAAAATAGACCTCAGGCAAGCTTACAACCACGTAAATGTAGCACCCGCCCACCGTTGTTTTCTTCGTCTATTGTATTGAAATCAGTTACTGCAAATGACCTGTTGCCGTTTGGCCTGGCGACAGCGCCCAAAGTGTTTGCATCGTTGACCAACTGGACTGCCGAAATTTTCAGGAATCTAGGCATTTGAGTAGTGGTTTTTCTCGACGATTATCTCCTAGTAGCACAAGACAAACTGACACTTATAAAACACGTCGACGTTGTACTTCAAACTCTCAGCCTGCTGGGTTGGCAGGTGAACAGAGAGAAATCGATTGTTATCCCTCAGAAAATAATAGAGTATTTGGGTTTGATGTGGAATCCGTGGCAAAATCTAAAATTTTTACCAGAAAACAAAATTCACAACATGCAAATGGTTTTATCATGGTTGCTCCGGCGGCGGAAGGCGTCTCTTCGAGAAGTACAGAGGCGTTCTAAATTTTGCTCGTGTGGTAGTTCCAATAGGTCGTTTTAATTTTCGACACCTACTGGCTTATTGCAATCTGGTCCTAAAAATGCCATTTCAGTCGACTTATTCCTTGCCTGCGGAGGTGCTGGCAGAATTAAGTTGGTGGAAGATTCACTGTGTGAAAAAATCCAGGCTTCACCCACCACATGTAAATAACTTTTTGAAAACAGACGCAGGAGATACAGGTTGGGAGCGGAGTTAAATGGTCTTCACCTATCGGGCAAATGGCCAAAAGAAGAAGAGCTGCTTCATTCGAATCACAAAGAGATGTTAACAATCCTAAAATGTTTGTTAGAATTCGCTCCGTCTCTGAGCCACACATCTCTGCTTCTGCAGTGCGACAACAAGGCGGTTGTAGCGTACTTGCGGAAGGAGGGGGGAAACAAGTCGCGGATCTTGGAGTTAATATACCAAATATATTACATACTTCAAAAGTACGACATTCATGTAATCCCCCATCACATACCTGGCAGATACTACAACATCGCAGACCGTCTGTCGCGTCACTCGATGTTACAAGAATGGCATCTACTCCCCGAATTCACCAGTATTGTCTTTGCAAAGTGGGGTGTGCCCCAGACAGATGTTTTTGCCTCCAGCATAGCCCACGTAGTATGCATCTTGCTATGTAACTCTAGATCAACGGAATCGGCGAGCATGGAGACACACCGCGTTCGCCTTCAAATGGGATTTTCGTCTGGCTTGGCTCTTTCCTCCTCCGAGTTTGATACCCGGGGTCCTGATGCATCTAAATCAGGCTCGAGGTATATTCTTGATAGTTGCACCGAGGTGGCCTCGAGCATTCTGGAGAGCAGACTTGAAGACCAGAGCGATCGCGCCGCCGTTCACGATTCAGAGGTTATCGAAAGTGCTAGTAGACACGAGGACCGGGCAGCCCCCACCTCGAGTGAAGGAGTTGGTCTTAGAAGTATGGAGTTGTGGGGGTGGTCTGAATCCTTAGGTGACTGGTCTGAAGAGCAAAAGAGTCTGCTGAAAGAAGGTTGGAGATCGTCTACTTTAAATACATATAGGCCAGCATGGCAGAGATTGGCGTTGGTGTTCCAGGTTTGGTATAAATTTCTCAGAACCAGGTTTCAGGTAGTGAATTGGCTCGATATTTAGCGAATTTGCACCTAAAAGAAAAATTATCCTATCTTACTATTTTACTTCATAAATGGGTTGTGTCCACTTTATGTAATACAAAGAGTAAAGCCCGATTAAGTTCAAACATTTTAGTTAAACAGATGATTAAAGCCATAGCATTGCAACAGCCTAAAAAGTGTCCACCACCTGTTTGGGATCCTCAGTCTCTAGAAGGTTGGTTAGGCAGTAGACCTCTTCAAAATCAAAGTCCATTCGAAATTTCAAGAGTTTGTGCAGTCTTACTGCTATTATGTTCAGGGCGTAGGATACACGATTTAACATTACTAAGTGTCTCGCCAAACAGGTGTATAGTAGGCGAGAATAGCATCATGTTTTGGCCGCATTTTGGTTCCAAAACTGATTCTGAAACTCACGTACAGGCAGGTTGGAAGTTGTTAGGGAATCTTGAAAATGAGGCGCTTGACCCGGTACTTTGGCTTAAAAAGCTTACAGAAATTGAAAGACCGCGTCGTTTGCTTTGTTCTAGCGATAGATTATTTATTACTGTATGTGGAAAAGCGAAGCCGGCTACTAGAACTATTTTGGCAGGTTGGGTTAAGCCTATTTTGAAGGAAGCCGCAATTGAGGCTACTCCAGGTAGTTTTCGTTCTGCAGTTGCTTCACGAAGTTGGTTGCATAATGAACCTCTAGATGAAATAATGGCACGAGCTGATTGGAGATCTGATAATACTTTAAAAAAACATTACAGGAAGAAAGTGATTCCAGCGCAGGGAAGCTCCTTGATTCAGGAGGTAATTAATTTATTGGCTGAAAAAGCAGCCAATAAATTAATTACCTCTGATTAAATAGAATAAATTATATTGTGATATTGAAGATCCGACAAGACGTTTGAATTATGAGAATAAGATGTTGTATCGATGAAGAATAATATGTTTTACATGATTATGGTAAGTTTATACAAAAATATTACATGATGATGGATTCGAGGTACGTATACATGTTCTGTTTACTCTGTCATGAATTGTCAAGGACTATTTTTAGTAATTTTTCTTATAACATTAACAATTATTATTTATAGCCATGCAATCGTCATTACATTGGTGTTTATTTTTGTTTAAGTATGATAATTTCTTGATCTAATTTAACTAGTCTTTTACAAAACATTGGCGTCCCGTTCACCAGGCGATAACAAACAAAGCCTCAAGTAATGTTTATATGACCCCGAATGAGGTCGAAGGACACAATAGTAGCGTTTTACCTTCACACAAAACGCTTGTTGTGTCCGGAGACTCATTCGGGGTCTTAATTTTAAACACTCGGTGGTTTTATTGGGTTTCTCAAGTTTTAGGTTTTTGAGGCTACAATGAACGACTTGACGCCCTACAGCCACCTGGTGAACACGGGAAATACGTCATCATAGTGTTGTCAATAAGGAGATAGTTGCATATACCTACATAGATGTGACACGGAAACGGAAGATGCTAGACTCAAATAATGTTTATATGACCCCGAATGAGTCTCCGGACACAACAAGCGTTTTGTTTGAAGGTAAAACGCTACTACTTAATGTTGAAATGCACCTTTAATCCTCGAGCTGTAAATGTTTTACTATTTTACGATGCGTACTTATATCTAGACAGATATTTTCTTCCTTCTTTCTTTTATTTGTAGAAACCAAATTCAAGCTAAATTTTGAAGTGTTTACATGAAACATACCGTTTATATATAATATATGAAAAAAATAATATTTACCGCTATTGATAGCAAACTCCTTTCCGCTGAGAATATGGTACAGCAGATTCTTCATCTCAAAGGGTGATAAATTCAGCAAATGTTCGGACGCCTCTTCGCCGTCGCATGATAGTGTTCGTGATAACTCAGTGGCCATTACCTGTAAAAAAAAGTATTTAATCCATTAAAATCGTAGACAGAGTATGGTAATAGACAATACACTAAATAAAAATCAAAAGTAATTTATTCAAACTAGGCTGAGAATCAGCACTTTTTGAACGTCAAAATTACATAAGACAGTCCCCCAAAACGCGGCGCCCCTCACCATTTCCTAGTGGCTTTAGCTGAGCAGAAGAGGAGAAGCAAAAAAACTCCCCAGCGGCACAGCTACCTGTACAGTCAGAAGAACTTGATTCTATACAATACACAGAGACAAGGACTCACTTATTAAATCCAGTAGTAAGAATAAACGATACAGAAATATATTTTCTCTATCTCCTTCGCGTATGAAACTTTTTGTCTGGCCCCAGTTGTTACCTACAACTGGGGCCCTACAAAACGGCTACATACTCGACTACATAAGATAGTACCAGTTCACAAGTGACTGTAAAAGACTATCGCTATGTCATAATTTCACGATATTGTCCTTCGCCGTTTTGAGAGATCATTTATACAAAGTAAATCGCCTGTTTGGTTTTGCACCTACGCTTCGCATGCTTTATGGAATACTGACTTAACTCAAAAAAGACGATTTTTGGGAAATCGCAAAAGGAGATCTTGCTATGAGGACTTAACCTACTTGTTGATGCATAAAAATAAAACTGATTTATATTAATCATGAATGCTTGTATTTTGAACGTCTATGATTAACTATTGATGAGATCTGAGTAATAAAAAACGGAAATCACATCTGACCTATCTACTAATGGGTCAGTGTTCCATTAGGCATGCGGCTTATCAGCTCTAAATAAATAAATACCTGTATGATAAGTCCTACTCGCAGTCGCAACATTTCGAGGAAGAGTTGAGGCTCAGTACGAATGAACATGGCGAGGTAGACCAGCAGCTCCTGAGTCAACATGGCCGTACTCTCGTCGTCGCCATACGCCTGCGCACAACAAAACACGCATGTATTTCCTATAGTGATATTTTTGTATACTGGATCACACTATCACGTTTCTTTTTTTTTTTTTACTTTTTCACGAATACAAGTTTGAAATGTTTTAACTTAACTTTAAATACCCCCACAACTTCTGTACCGTTGCATGCACCCATATGCATAATGTTTTGCGTGCATTACATTGCGCGCTGCCGTAATTACCATTTATTACACCAAAAATAAAACCCATGCTATTTTTTTATGTACGGAATATAACAGCCCCACTGACCGGATTTCGGTCATGGCGGCCAATCTCAACGGAGAATAAGTCTTTGGCGCGGGAGATATGATAGTGCACAAGTGTGTGCGTAGACACAGATGCACTCTCTTTTCCCTGATATACATATTGCGTAGATAACGGCTATGTACGGTCTTTTTGCATCTTGTATTTTAGAATTCAAAATCTTTGATAATTATCTTTTTTTGGAAAAACCAATGTCATGTCACACGAAAAAGTTTAAATTTGATTGCAAGGAATGTTTTATTACAAATGGTCACTCAAAAATCAACTTAGAATACACAACGCTAAAGTATATAGTTTTGAGCAAGTTGCGATGGAATGTACATTACCTATCTGAGATTATGAATTCAAGTATACTGAGTTCTGTTCTTAATATCAAATGTCTTAATCTCTATGTCAAATTATTTCCTGCGACCAAATTTTCGTTAGAAACTATGTGCACCACCTTTTTTAACTATTCCACTTGTCAACTTACGTGTAGCAGTCAGTGCTAGTGGTGTAAGCATAATTAGACTATAATGTTCCCACTGTTGGGACACAGGCCTCCTCTCTGTAAGAGGGAGTGGGCCATATCCACCACGCGGGCCTAGTACGGGTTGGCGGATGTCACCTGTCTTCGAATTTTTGGTTCTAAGACGTGCCAGTTTCCTCACGATGTTTTCCTTCATAATGCTTGCCACAAGTACAATAGTTTGCTTTTTGGCACTGTCATGAAACATTCACATCCGAAAAATATGTCCCTTGGTAACAATATTAACAACAGCAATAAACACAATACATGCAACCAACGCAATTCTGAATTATAACTCCATGAAGGTAATAACAAAAAGTAATGAGTGTTTACAAAGTTACGATGATAAGAGAAGTAGGTATGAACGTTAGTTATTTTTATATTAACTGTTTTTATTACCTTTTTCTGTTCATTCCCTTGATTTTCATGGCGAAATGACTGCATGCAACAAATATTAAAGCTTTATTACGTCAATATTATAGTTATGTTTTGATTAATTCAGACTCCTACGCGTTACAGAAATTATTAATGCTAAGGAACAGAACATATTTGTATGGAACGGTGTAACATAATGTACATACTCACAGTTATCTTCATTCATTCCTCCAGGTCAGAACAAGCATTCTGTTACCGTTAGGCGCTGATCTGATTATCTATTACGACACGTTTTATCCACAATCAGTACACAGACACAGCTCCATCTTTAAGATGACACTACGATGATTTAGTGACATCCAAGGGTTGGTAATTTCGCCCACATTTATGGATATAATTTTTCCTATAAACACTATACTTCTAATACAAAATAACTATAGATTTTATCGTATTTTATTAATAATATATTTTATTATGACAGCTTTGACAACGACGTTTAATACGTCGCCATGGCAACCTTTCTTTCAAATTCTTACCTGCTTGTATCTTTTTAGCTAATAAGATATGAATACTTATTATATGTAATTACTGGCCATCTTCATAACTCAAATTCATATTTTCTACATGATGTTATTCTACGAGCTGACATTATAGATCCACGCAATCTAAGGATGAGTTCGGGTTTCGCCTCTAAAGCGGATACAATAAAGAGCCTGATACTCCGGGGCTACCTATCCCGGGAATACCCAGCGTACCTCTCCGCTCCGGTACCTGTCGGACCCTGCCTACGCCTCCGTCCTCCGTCCTTCGTGAAGGGCTCCTGTGACTATTGGGCCGCGCCTCATCCGAGGGCCGCCTCAGTGAAGGGCTCTTGTGACTATTGGGCCGCGCCTCATCCGAGGGCCGCCTCACCTGACGGGCTGACAGTGTCTCTGTCGTGCCTCTCTCTCTTGCTGCCGATAAATCTTCGAAACCAGCTGCAGGTGCCGATGAATCTTCGTACTTCTTTTCTGCAGGTAGGTATTGGGTAGTCAAGAATAGCCTTGATTTTATCAGGGTCAGCTCGCAAGCCATGTTCGTCCACAACGAAGCCAAGGTATTTCAATTCTTTCCTGAAGAATTTACTTTTTTTCAAAGTTAATAGTTAAATTAGCGAAAGAAAGTTTTTCATGAACTTTCATGAGAAGCGATATATGTTTATCAAAAGATTCGCTAATAATGACAATATCGTCTAAGTAGCAGAAGACCTTGTTTTCGAATTCTGAAGTAAACAGCATGTCCATCTGCCTTTTATGTACCTGGAAGAGGTATGTTCAGATTCAAAGTAATGCCCTTTGGACTTACCAATTCACCAGCTACTCAACAAAGACTGCGTGATAGGTGGGCTGAGGAGGCTGAGGTGGAGATCCAGATGGAGGGAGGTAGACGCGAGGCAGGTGCCGGCGACGGATGTAGGTACAGATGAGGGCAGGTCGCTGGTGCGTGTGCGGCACGGAGGACACTCGTAGGAGGGCCCACGCAGCAGGGCAGGCTGCAGCACGGCAGCAGGAGCCGGCGCAGGTACAGGTATAGATGAGTGCAGGCGGAGGACACCCGTTGGAGGGTCCACGCAGCAAGGCGGTGAGACGGTGGAGTTTCTTGCCCATTCTTCTCCATACGAAAACTACCTTTTGGAAGGGGCGACTAGAATCAATTTTATTTTTGACGTTCAAAAGTGCCTTTTATGTGCCTATTTGAAATAAATGATTTGACTTTGAAGGCAGAACGCAGCTCGACAGCAAGAGAGAGAGAGGCACGACAGAGACGCTGTCAGCCCGCCAGGTGAGGCGGCCCTCGGATGAGGCGCGGCCCAATAGTCACAGGAGCCCTTCACTGAGGCGGCCCTCGGATGAGGCGCGGCCCAATAGTCACAGGAGCCCTTCACGAAGGACGGAGGACGGAGGCGTAGGCAGGGTCCGACAGGTACCGGAGCGGAGAGGTACGCTGGGTATTCCCGGGATAGGTAGCCCTGGAGTATCAGGCTCTTTATTGTATCCGCTTTAGAGGCGAATCCCGAACTGATCCTTGGATTGGTAAGTCCAAAGGGTTTTAAAAGATGATGGCCTACTCCATCCATCTTTTACTCTTCTATAACTACGGGCCCTACAGCCATAGTTATAATGATCATGATGCTCTTCTGCATTGATCACTGGATAAGCTTTATCAACTGGCTCTAAACCATTGGTAATCTAAGCTTTCCAATCTAAAGTTATCTAACTATTGTATATATTCATAATTATATGTATACGTATTCTAAAGAGCGGTTGCAACTCTATAAATAAGCCCTTGCAGGAGCGGTTGGTTACTCACTAAATAAGCCTAAACTAAATGTACAAATGTATCTATCTACTACTACTTAACTTATTACTTAACTCTATCGCTCTTATATGAGCTTAATTTCCTATACTTAATTTGTATAAGGTAATACCTTTTCTTTTTTTTTTCCATGTCTGGAGCGGCCGATAACTCCTTAAATAAGCCTTAACGTCGTTTATAAAACACCCTTCTAGAGTGGCAGTCATTGAATGTGAACTCCACCCTTACCGGAATGCAGGAGATTGCTTAAAAGAGATAGTATGATTTGGTGAATGGAGAGTTATGAATCTGCGAAGTTGTGTTTTACAGTTTCCTTCGGAAAGCTTCATCAAAATTTTCTCTGAGTCGAAAATTTTCTAGGGTCGGGGGGAAAATGTAAGAGATAGTCTTGAAGCGTTGAATAATATCATCAGCAATATTTTTCTGATTTGCAGCTATCTCTTTCGAAGAAAAGGGTGTTCTGGGAAACACTCATCTCATCACTCACAAGATTGACACCGGAGATTCGCTGCCCATCAAACAAAGATGTTACAGACTGTCTCCTGAAAAACAAAAAGCATTAGCTAATGAAGTTGATAAAATGCTGGGTTGGAATGTTATTGAGCAATGTGAAAGCCCTTGGTTATCTCCAGTACTTATTACTCCAAAGAAGAATGGTGAATGGCGTTTTTGCGTAGATAGCAGAAAGCTGAACGCAGTTACGAAACGTGATGCTTATAGTCTACCACTTATAAGCGAAATTCTGGACAACCTCAGGCATGCTAAATACCTATCAAGTATAGATATTGCGAAAGCCTTCTGGGAAATTCCTCTGAACCCTGCTGATAAGGACAAGACTACCTTTTATGTACCTGGAAGAGGTATGTTCAGATTCAAAGTAATGCCCTTTGGACTTACCAATTCACCAGCTACTCAACAAAGACTGATGGACATGCTGTTTACTCCAGAATTCGAAAACAAGGTCTTCTGCTACTTAGACGATATTGTCATTATTAGCGAATCTTTTGATGAACATATATCGCTTCTCATGAAAGTTCATAAAAAACTTTCTTTCGCTAATTTAACTATGAACTTTGAAAAAAGTAAATTCTTCAGGAAAGAATTGAAATACCTTGGCATTGTTGTGGACGAACATGGCTTGCGAGCTGACCCTGATAAAATCAAGGCTATTCTTGACTACCCAATACCTACCTGCAGAAAAGAAGTACGAAGATTCATCGGCACCTGCAGCTGGTTTCGAAGATTTATCGGCAGCAAGAGAGAGAGGCACGACAGAGACGCTGTCAGCCCGGCAGGTGAGGCGGCCCTCGGATGAGGCGCGGCCCAATAGTCACAAGAGCCCTTCACTGAGGCGGCCCTCGGATGAGGCGCGGCCCAATAGTCACAGGAGCCCTTAACGAAGGACGGAGGACGGAGGCGTAGGCAGGGTCCGACAGGTACCGGTAGAGGTACGCTGGGTATTCCCGGGATAGGTAGCCCCGGAGTATCAGGTTCTTTATTGTATCCGCTTTGAGGCGAAACCCGAACTCATCCTTGGATTGCGTGGATCTATAATGTCAGCTCGTAGAATAACATCATGTAGAAAATATGAATTTGAGTTATGAAGATGGCCAGTAATTAAATATAATAAGTATTCATATCTTATTAGCTAAAAAGATACAGGCAGGTAAGAATTTGAAAGAAAGGTTGCCATGGCGACGTATTAAACGTCGTTGTCAAAGCTGTCATAATAAAATATATTATTAATAAAATACGATAAAATCTATAGTTATTTTGTATTAGAATTATAGTGTTTATAGGAAAAATGATATCCATAAATGTGGGCGAAATTACCAACCCTTGGATGTCACTAAATCATCGTAGTGTCATCTTAAAGATGGAGCTGTGTCTGTGTACTGATTGTGGATAAAACGTGTCGTAATAGATAATCAGATCAGCGCCTAACGGTAACAGAATGCTTGTTCTGACCTGGAGGAATGAATGAAGATAACTGTGAGTATGTACATTATGTTACAACGGTTTAAATTCGCTTTTTTATAACATAAAAATGTCATTAGTATACGCAAACACGAATATTATTATATTAAAACGTAAGTCCTGTAGTCGTCTGACGAATTTGCTCGATTTGAGTCCGATTCAAATTAAATCTACCAACTGCCGTCGCTCGTCTCACTCATACAAATATATTTAGTCCCAAAGCTAAAGCAGTACCCGATAAAACCTTTACTTGACAACGCAACAGCAACATACCTGATGAATCAACTGCCTAAGTTCATTCTCCGGCAGCGGCGCGGTGATCGTGTGCTCATTATTAGGCGGCATGCCCACTGTGATCTGTTTCTGCCGGACCAGCAAGTCTGTGACCGCCTTTGCGAGGTCTTCTACTCTTTTGCCGAGCATGCCGGCCGTGTGACGGACGAGGCCCCAAAGTTTTTGGGCGCACGCCTTCTCGTATAGGACTTTTAGTAGGTCTTTTACTGTGACCATTTTGCCGTTTTCTTGCATTCCTATAGAAAATTATGAATATGAAGAAGTTTTCAAAAATTTTAGTGATGTTAAAAGAGAAGTTTGTAAGGTTGCCGTATGTAAAGAGCTAATTTTGCAGATGGCGCTTTTATTTAGTTTTCGGCGCTATCGGAGAAGCGGGCTGTTTTTTTAAATATTTTTTTGTTATTTACTGTTCATTTTTGTTTAAACACCAGCCTCTCTAAAAAATGATCAGCCTATAATGTTCCCACTGCTGGGACACAGGCCTCTTCTCTTCGAGTGGGAGTGGGCTGTAGTCTACCACGCGGGCCCACTGCGGGTTGGTAGATGTCACGTTTTAGAATTTGTGGATCTAGGACATGTTCCCTCACGATGTTTACCTTCACCGCTTTGAAAGCAGTGGTGATGAAATAATTTACCTTTTTTAGTCTCTCTATGGCACCCGAAAGTTATGAATCCACTTTTAATTATCCTACCCTACTATCGCAACGACATCCCTCCCTTTCCATCCTCACCCACTCACATACAAATTCAAGTTTACCTGTACTAAAGTCAAGTCCATGCGTATCGACGAGGTACTGCAGTATGTCTCCCTGCTCGTCCAGACTCTCTGTCTCTCTCAACATGGCGATTAGTTCGTCAGTTTCCTGTTCAGCGTACACCGAGTTTGACTCAGAGGTCGTTCGGTTGCGGACGATGCCTGCTAGGTTCTTGTTTATTATTGCTGAAAATATTATGGCAGAGTTAGTAAGTACAGGTGCAGTATTCGAGTACTAGCATACCGACTTTGATGACAACGGTAATGTGAAAAAAACTGCGTTAAAATACACACATCAACACCGTCTAGGGATATTTTATATAAAGTTCTTAAATTCAAAAAATACTGGCCAGTTTTGAATTCTTTTGAAGAAAGCTTATTTTGTAAACCTTTTTGAACGATTCTAAATTTGAATTTGAAAAAATAAATTAAAAACAAAAGATTTACGCGGCATAATGGTAGCGAAGTCCGAAGGTTTCATTTACCTACAGTAGTTTTTGCCTGTTTTTTTTGTGTCAAATTTAAGTTTTATAACAAGTTATCGGTTAATTTCGAATTAATGTTATTGTGTGCATCATGCAGCGGCGCCATTTAACGAGAGAGGAAATGTTAAGGGCAGTAGGCATGCTCCAAGCTGGGGCTACTCAACGGAGTATTGCTGAGGAGATTGGAACAAGACAAAACGTGATATCAAGGTTATGGTCACGTTATCGTGCTTCTGGTGATGTGGCTGAAAGACACCCAAGCGAGAAGCGCATAACCACACAACGACAAGACCAATTTTTGCAAGTTGCCGCAAGAAGACAACCAAAGGTTACGGCCATGCAGTTGGTTCAGAGGCTCCAGTCAGAGCACCAGTTGCTTGTGAGTGACCAAACTGTAAGGAGAAGGCTGCATGAAGCTAACCTTCATGTTCGCAGACCGCTTCGTACTCCAGCACTACGCCGAGGAAATCGGGGACGACGACTAGAGTGGGCTCGTGAACATTTGCACTGGGAAGATAACCAGTGGTCTGTAGTGCTGTTTACCGATGAGTCCCGGTTCAGTTTCCATCCCGATACACGTAGAGTACGTGTTTGGCGAGTTCCTGGTCGTGAGAGCCGTCTACAACATCCTCAGGAAGTCCATTTATACCACGGCGGGACAATTATGGTTTGGGCGGGAATTCGTGTTGGTGGAAGAAAAGACCTCGTTTGGATCAAAAACACCATGACGGCTGAAAAATACCGTAACGAGGTGCTAGTACCAATAATCTACCCGCATCGAATACAAATGGGCCAAGAATTCACGCTCATGCACGATAACGCCCGTCCGCACACAGCGAGAGTGGTGACGAGCTGGTTACAGGAGCACGACGTATCGGTCTTAGGCTGGCCCGCTCAATCGCCTGACCTAAACACCATAGAACACGCGTGGGACATGCTCCAAATAAGGGCTTTGAGGAATTTCCCTGCAAACATTGCGACGGAAGAGCAACTTTTTTTGCATCTTACCCGGACCTGGGACAATATACCGCAGCAAGACTTGGATAACTTAATCCAAAGCATGAAAACCATTGCAGGACCGTTATTAACGTCATGGGCGGTTTTACTGACTACTGATTTTTCACATAACTGTTAAAAACAGATTAATTTTTCCCTATCTTTCACTTTTTCTTGAGAAACACATTCATTGTTAGTTTTACCATTATTTCACGTTTTTTCTTTATTTGAATAAAAATTTGTTTACGCAAAAAAAATAGTTTTCTTTTATTCTGGAGTGTAGTCTGATAAATGGGCTTTATAAACATATATGCATGTTGTATGTTATTTTTAATAAATTTTGAGTAAATTGAGTAAATCCAAAATATCCCTAGACAGTGTTGATGTGTGTAGTATAAGAAAAATAACTAAAGTGATTCCCATGTTTGAAAACAGACATTCAGCAGTTTTATTTTATAGGAAAGTAGATGTTATCATTGTAAACTATTGTAAAGTTCAAAGGAATCGTGCTTACCCTCAGGCGGCGAAGGGGACTTCTCCTTCGTCACTTCAATGGTAGGAGTGTTGGCCAATAAAGAAGTTGTGGATGTTCCTCTAAAACATTACAAATAATTAATAATAAAGCTGAAGAGTTTGTTTGTTTGAACGGGCTAATCTCTGGAACTACCAGTCGGATTTTTTTTTTTTTTGCATTTGATAGCCTAATTCTTGAGGGAGGCTATATTTTATTTAACATCACGCTAGGAGCCACAAGAGCCAAGCAAAAATAGAAAAAAAGTCACTAAGCTTGAGGGTTTGTCATCCGTTGAGATATCGCGAATCTTGGCGTAGCATTTCCGCAAAACGAAAGAATATTTCAAGAATAACAAAGAGTATTGGTGCGATACAGAGGTTCAACAAAGAAAATATTGGACAAAACAGGAAAGGAATTGATGATGATTGATGATGGGAGGGAGGTAAGGAGCTGTTGCAATGGATCTGATATGAAGAAGTGCGGATAATGATTTTAAAGCTTGCTAAGCTTCACATCACACGAAGAAGACGTTGTGTATGTGGCGTCATCTACATGGCCACATGCGAAATACTTATCACACTGACGTCTCGAAAAATCCTGCATCGCGGAAGCAGAGTTTACCGCGCAACTAGAATATAGACAACGTCCCGACAGCAATCGTCGGACAGTAGCCCACCAGACACAACACCCGTCTGTTCGGAGGATCCTCTCTTTTCTGTCGAGGATAAGTAAACTTTACACCATGTTCCTCATACCTCTATACTGGTGACCCCGTCGTGATTGTTGTATTTGTTTTACAGTCAAATCATATATTTTCCAAATGCGACTTACTTAGTAATAGCCCTTCGCTTAGCGTCTTCGGGCGACGGGCTACGGCCGTAGGTAGCAGGGTCTACATCGAGCCAAGACGGCTTGCGTTCCATCGAACGACCTATTGATTCTCCTTCCATACCCAGTGTTTCGGCTGTAGTTCAAAACTTGCATTAAAATCTGATCTATTTTAATTTTTAAGTACTTTAAATTCGCAATGACTCTTTAGCAACATCAATAATCCAATACTTTGTTGTTCTGACTGGTCTTAAACAGTGTAAAGACTTGAAACAAGTACGTCACAGTATTTTGGCGAGGAAAGCAAAAATAAACATTATTTTTACTAGAATAAGATCTGTTGCCCATCTGCGTGAAAACCAATAAGTGCCGTTAATTTTCGACTTTATATCAAGAAAGACAAAGTTGATTATAAATTGTAATAAGCCTTGGACATGAATACGCACAGTCAACATTAATAGACCTCGTCTTCTTGATAGCGCCGCGCACTGACATGCGCCGGCGCAACACACGAGCATTGCGTGCACCCGCCGGACGCGGCAGGAAGCTGATCTTGTTGCTAAACGACTTCAGTAAGTGCTCTTCTAAATAAGTTTGTACTTCCGGATTCAATTCTGAAACACGATGATATTAGATAAATAATAATAAATATTTTATTCAGAATTAAAATTGGAAAAATATTAACAGATAGACATCTCCATTCGGAATAAGATTAGACATTTAAACAAACCTTTTTTACAGTCCGTTCAACCAATTTTGACTTCTATTGCGTTGGTGGCATGACAAATGGCAGCTGCAGTAAATCGTTGGTATTGTAACCACTTTTCTGCTTTAAATGCCATCCTTACGCCTACGGAATAGGAGTTAAAATCGGTTGAACGGACTGTAAAAAAGATTTGTTTAGATGTCTAATCTTATTCCGAATGGAGTATAGTGCATATTTCATTTAATAGTTTTTCATAACTTCTGATACTTCAGCCCATTCACAGCATTTGATACACCCTTGATAATTTGTTAGCTAATTTTTGTGTTGATATTTGTTCCAGAATCTACGAACAAGAACTGAACTTTTGTTTTTTTTTTTTAGTGTCTTCTTAACATTTTAACTTTTAAGTTTCACTCGTGTGCAAATAGTTCCTTAATAATATTGTAGTAAGTATTTTTTTTATTATTCGCTAAACTTTGGGTTTATTAAACGATGAATAAAGTTAAGTGACGTTTAAACGTCAAAAATGTACAGTTAACCAGTCACTACGTAACTTTAAGCAAAGTTTATGAATAATGAGGTAAATATGATCTCTTTTTTCCCCGAATAAAAAACATAAATAAATAAGAAAAAAAAGCTTACTATCAGGATACCCATCCTCTTGACTGCCAAGGAAACTCAGATTCGTAATGGCGGATGTGCTCAAAAACTCTCCAAGGTTCCCAAGAGTTACTCTGGTACCATTAATATATCCTGACTTGAGCTTCTTCATAGTCGTTATCATCGCCATTGGGATCTTACCCTGATCTGAAATATATGAACGAAAGATGGAGAAAATTCTGTAGTAATAAAAGCGGAAAGGAAAGCTACATAGCTCGGAAAGCTCAGAAAGCGTGATTGTGAGAGATGGATTTTGTTAACAATGAAGTTTATTGGTAATTGGATTAGTCAGATATCAAGACAGCACAACCCGTAAACCGTTGTCTTATTATAATACGTACACATAAATATAAATAATTTTAAAAATAAACTGGCCACTCGGCCGTCCCCATAAACCATAACAATATTATATTTGTGTGACGTAGGCATTTGCGGAAAATACTAACCTCGGCTACTGTATTTAAAAACAAAACAAAATTTTACGGGTATCTTAACTATTCAAAAAGATGTTTGTGTGTAAATGATGTATGGCGAATTCGGTTTTGTTGCCAAGTTAGAAAAAAAAATATTGACTTTATTACTCTTGAATTGGATTAAACAATGGGTGGGCTAAATCAGATGACAGAGCTATTATAAACCTCAATGTCATGCCACAAAGTCTAATTTTCATTGTAATTTCCAGTATGCTTTTTGTCGTTCCAAAAACCACTTTATCTCTATAAGTTCAAAGTTCATATTTATGCGCGTTAGATTGGTTAGGGTAAATCTCACCATACACCAGCACACACACAAAAAACAAGAAAGAAAACCTTTTCCATAGACAGACAATAACCATCCTTTACCTAACAAATACTGCGTAGCGAGCAGCGTAATCGTCGGCCGGCCAAGCATTTGTTTCCAGCTCATGCCAAGGAACGCGACGTTAGCCGTAAACGTGCTCGCGAGCACGTTTACGGCTAACGTCGCGTAAATTTATTATTAATATAATTAATATAAAAATCTCACCATACACCAGCACACACACAAAAAACAAGAAAGAAAACCTTTTCCATAGACAGACAATAACCATCCTTTACCTAACAAATACTGCGTAGCGAGCAGCGTAATCGTCGGCCGGCCAAGCATTTGTTTCCAGCTCATGCCAAGGAACGCGACGTTAGCCGTAAACGTGCTCGCGAGCAGCGCCGGGTCGCGCGACATGTAGTATTCTTCATAGTCGAAGTTCTAAGACACACCACACCCATGCGAGGTTAATGTTTAATAGGGGGCGCGAGACGTAGGTGTAGCTAGGGTTAAGGGAACCAAAACCTAAGGAGTCAAAACAGGGCAGCTGTTTAAACTGCTATAAAGGATGCTTTGAACTAAGCCCACATTCGCACCGAAGTAAAAATATCGTAACGGGATTTTATCGCGCACTGGATTTTCAACTCTCGGTGTTCAGCCGAGCGTTGAAAATCCCACAAAGCGCATCCCAGCGCGTCGATTAAACACACTGTTGGATTTTCACCTCTCGGCGCTAAGCAGTGCGTTGAAAATACAGTGCACGAAAAAAAAACCCGCTGGAAAAAAGTGCCTGTACGAACGGCTAACAGCAGATCAAAATGTACTTTATTTATCTTTTTTATAAACATTTTTGTTGTAGCCAACGTTTGGGGGGCTTCAACCTAGCTACACCCAAGAGTGACTATATTTTAATCATTTACTACAATTACAAGGGGCCTATTTGATGCAACAGGAGGACAATCGTTTTCTAGATGGCAACGGACACAACTAGCTCTATATGTCAAAAAGGTCTAATTTTTTTTTTACTGATAACATAGTTTGACAAATGGCCACATCAAATAATAATAATAACAATGTATGATATAAATAAATTTTATACTGTGCAAGTAATGAAATATGGCTGTTTGAAAGTCTGCAAACATTCCACATAGTAAAACTAGATTTATATTATGTATTGACTTCCACAAAACATGTAATTGCATTCTTTAACCAAGACCAATATATAAATAAACACTTCAACAACCAAACTAACATAACATTCTACAGGGTCAATGTTATTCGTGAAACATTCTAAACATGGATGGGCAAAACCAGCAAGCAAACTTTGCAAAATAATAAAGAAATAAAACAATACCTAAGTGCATTTGATTCAGGGTCAAGACCACAAGTGGTCGACCAAGGAGGTTTTGCCAAGAGGACTTCAAGAAATTAATTTCAGCTTTGAGGGTGTCAACCATTAGATCGTAGTCAGAGGCGATGTAGAAACGTGTCATATCAGAATACTAGTGAATAAATTAAACAAAAAAATGAGTTATGAAATGAAATTTCTTTCATAAAAAAAAAAAAAAAAAATGTTCACTTCTGCAACATCATAATTATAGTAATGTAAAGTTGATATGAAATACTCTAAGGGTAATAATATACCAAAGATGCTTCACTGCGATAGGTCGCGGTTTAGCTCAGTACCTCGATGTCATCTCCATGTAATACAAATGCATGGGTATAGACACGCACGCACATGCCGTAGGATACATCGCGGGCTGCTTGGGGGTTTATCTCAATGCCTGGCGTTTTCGGCATGTAATTACCCTTCGTAAAATAGTTTTTGCAATTGCTTAGGTCTAAATTATGATGGATGTATGAATTTCAATAAATATATTAAGTAGGTACCTGTGGTGTGAAGGCAAATATACGGTCATTCAAAGAGTACAGCTTGCTAGTGCTTAGGATACCTACATCACGCGACTTTCTACCCGACAAGCCCAGTTTCTTGTTTCTACCTGAAATTTTATATTATGTAAATAATAATTTATTTATTTATTATTCCCAACACAACTATGATTACAGGTGTCCCAAATCGGTAGCATGGTCTTAAATAATATTTTTTCCATTAAGTACAGCTTATCACATGTAGAGTAACTTTTGTGAACTCATTCAGAGAACAGGTAAATAAATCCACCCTTTCCGAGATTTCATTAAATGTATGCAAGGCGCGAATATCACAGCTCCATTAATTAGCCTTAAAAAATAGTTAGCATAATTCATTGTGTACCCATGGCTTTTAAACAAATCTGAACTCTATGCCATGGAATTTAAGTCTCATGACAAGTCTGTTGAGACAGTTTAAAGAAGTAAACACTTTCAATTAGCAGTTCAATAGGGTCAAGTGTTGTTAGTGAGTTGCTGCTGTATATTGTTCAATTCCTTTGCATTATGTAATCCTATTGCATTCAATTACTTACCTAAATATGTGTACAAGTGGCTGAGCACCCTAGCTGGTTGAACTTCAATGGGGGCCACCTCACTAATGGTCTGCACATGCAAGTCATACTCCATCAATTTGTCCCTAATTTCATTAGTTTCAGCAAGTATCACTATCTGTACAACCACATCCGGTTTTTTCTCTGAACATAGTCTTCTATTGAGAGGATCCAATTCACCAACAGCTAGGAATCCCTGAAAATAAAACAAAGCATTATTTAAATGTAGTGTGTTATGTTTTTTGTGGTTTTTATAAATATAGATATATCTTTAGGGTATTTATGTTATGGGTCTTTGTTGCCTGCATTAAATACTTTATTATTATTATTATTTAAATGATAAAATAACAATGAATTAACTGTGAGCGGAGTGCTATAAGATTTACCTCTTGTAATAACTTTCCAAGAATGTACAATGATTGAGCCCATATGAAAGGGCATCTGCCAAGTGGTATGCGTTCTTGGCTCCCTGGATTCTGTTGTTCCAAATCAGCCTTGTCTGCTGGCACTGAATACAGCTCAGGAACCAACTTAATTCCATCATCTTTCCTCAACATCACGTTTTCCAACATCTGTGTGTACTCTGCAACATTGTTCTTATCACCTTTGAAGCAGTAATCCAATATCAGGTAGCAGAAGAATAGAGGCCACTCACATTCAATGTTTTCAAACATTCTCAGCTCCCAAGGCTCATAGTAAAGCCTGTTGGGATCCTCTCTGGGTGTTTTGTGACCATCCCTTAAGAACCGTTTGCATCCAAATTTTCCTCGCATTTTAGTAACAATAGTGTCTCTGGTTATAGCAATTAACTGTGGATCATCTACTGCAAAAGCTGGGTAGCTTATAATAGAAAGTAGGCCTGAATCTAACTCCTTACTGTTTGATTCTCTTGGTAGCATTGATTGAAGCACAGCTTGACATTTTTGAGCTTCATCAGCCAAAACATGGATTACACTAGAAGGACCACCGCGAGCACCAAACAGGTCCAATTCATTCATAGCTTCTAGAGCTGCTTTGGCCATACCGATGGAGCTAGCATTCAACTCCGGCAGGCCATGGTTGGTCTTGTCACCTCTTTCCCAAATACCATAATCAGGGGTGCAATAAGCTGATTCAATGTAAAATACTAAATTCTGGATGAATGAAACTTCATCTAAAGAAAATACAATCTGCAGACCAGATGCTGTCATCTGCGCAAGAATGAGGAGATACAGAGAAATGGCATCAATCTGGAGATGTCCCCATTCTGTGTCCTTTACCACAGAGCGGCCGGTGGTGGAGGAGTACTTAGCATGGAGGGAGTCCAATGGGTGCTGAGTGCTCTTAAATTTCTCCACTTTGTCTTTTTGTTGCATCATAGCCATGAGCAGACCTGGAAAAACAGAAACTAAAGTTTATACAAGCTCATGTAGAAACTACTACTCAAGCAATACTAAACTACGGCCACAGACGACGGGGCTGGTTTCTGAGTACACAATCACAGTTCCTATCAATAATTACCTCTCATCAGCTTGACGCAACTTTGTTCTAATTCGTATGTTTTGGCACGATCCTCATCTTGATCTGCAATTTTCTTAAACGCCATGGAGAGTCCCCATACTGCCAATATACAGTACAAGTTGTCTCTAATCCATGCGTGGTCATTGTGTGGGCTTGCGGGAAACAATCCAGTCACAGGCTGCTGGTGATCTAAAATTAACTTGTGCACTACCCGCTGATAATAATCCAAACGTACCCCTGAATTACTACGAGTCCTCATTTTGATAGTGCTTCACTGTAAAAACTTACAAAAGTTCATTGTAAATAAATTGGTTTCTAATTAGACGCAATACGTAATTCGTTAGTATTATTTATTATCATTTTTCATGACTTCATGTATCGTTCCCAAACTTAATTTGTGTCTTGTGTCATTTGAAAGTCGCAGCTGTCAAAAAAACAAATGTCAAGTCAATTTGACTCTCGATGATGTTTATTTGTATGGGATAGATTGCACTATTCGATCATTCTAGTGGTAGACTTACCACTAGAATGATCGAATAGTGCAATCTATGGACTAAGTTTTTGGTTGGTAAACTTTCCCTTCCCTAAAACTCCTTTTTCCCACGTCCACCACACGTCACATCTGACAATGTCATCAACGTCATATCAAATCAATTTGCCAATTTGATAATCTTTTTAATGTTTTTATGACTTGTGTATGAGTTTATTTCCAAAAATTTTAATTTTTGATAGTTTTCGTTTTATACAAAATGATATTTTATCTTTTATTGTGTCATGTTTTGTTCATTCCGTTTATTAACAGCAGTAACACGACAGTCAGTAAACCGGACATAACAAACAAAACTCTATCTGAACCTGAACCTCACAAGGTAAATCAGACAAATGAAACGAAAGTAACATTGCTAAGCGAAGGCGGTTCCTTATTGCCAGGGACATCGGTTTTGGCTTTACCCAAAGACAAACTTACGAGCATTGACAGTGAATTGGTAAAAAATAAAGTAAAACCTGTTGTTGCACGAAAAGGAGTTGTTTATATCGAAGACGATAACGTGAAACCTCAACAAAATAATGTATCAACAAATAATGAAAATCCCACCGTTGCTCCCAAAATACTAGAAAAAACAAGTGCTCTTAAGACAAATATAACTGTTCACACAAATAAGTTAAATGAGTCCAGGGTGAACAGCTCTTTGCTGAACAAATTATCCAGTGGTGTGAAAGATATGAATAAAACTGAAATACACAAGAAGCCCTTACTATTATCTTATGATATTCTTGCAAATATGACTGTCAAGTCTTCACCAGGAACATTGGTGTCAGATCAAATCCAGTCTCCTAACAAAGATTTAAAAACATATGCAAAGAATGCTAACAGCCATCCCGGCATGATAATGCCTATTGTTATATCAATTTTGTTAGTTCCTATGTTTGCAGTTCTTGGGTACATGGCCTTGCGGCGAGGTCAAGAAGCATGGAAGAACAGGCATTATAAAAGAATGGATTTTTTGCTTGACGGCATGTACAATGACTAGATATTAAACTGAAATTAATTCATAATTAATGTTGGGAATTCCTACTTAATGATATTGCAAAGAGATATTAAATATTTATAATGTGATAAACATCTGAGCGGTCAGTGGTTGTATACTGTTTTTAAGAGAACAACTTTTCTTGAAGTTGTGTCTCTGAGTGTTAATGTTCTTTGTAATTTTTGGCAATAATTTAGATTGTTACGTTAATGAAATCATGTTATATAGTATATTGCATAGCTATTTACATTTGTCAGATAGGGTAGTCTTCAACAAATATTTTAATAAAATGCAGGTTTGATGTGAAGATGACAATAAATTATAATGATGGTGCTTGAAATGTGCCTTACATTAATATTATATTAAAATCTATTTGAACAAGTTTCTTTAGTAGTATGAATTTTTTTTCAAGTGAATATGTCTTCCTTTTAATGTAAGTTATTTATTAGAATGTTATTGTGATAATTTAAATTTATTGTTGATCTTAAAATGGATTATGCTTACAATGGCGCTGATTCCCTTGTTCACAAACTAAACTAAATTTAAGTTCAGTGCATCTTTTTCTTTCTATTTACTTAAGAAAAGGACAGTAGATACATATTTGTTTAGTCCTGTCAAATTAAGATACTCCATAGCAAGTTTAGATGTGATTAAAAGCATGGCCACTGAAAATACTTCAATTTACGTCAGGCGCTGACTAGTTTGACAGGACTAAACTAATATTTATCTTCTGTCCTTTTCTTAATAAAATAGTAAGAAAAAGATGCACTGAACTTAAATTTAGTTTAGTTTGTGAACGAGGGAATCGGGGCCAAACTTTCATTGTAGTTACCAAATAAACCTATTACAAAGTTTATACAGGCTCAATTGAGTTCGCATTTTGCTTAAATATGTCTTTTTTACAACTTTTTGTATAAAAATATTACAGCTTTATCTGATATCTTTCATTACTATTGTCAATTCATTAATGTTATTTTGATAAACTAATTCAGAAATAAAAAATGTATGATGTTTTAATTATTACTAATCATTTTAGTGATTAGATTACTGTCATAGCATTATAATGTAGTTATAATGCATTATGAAGATAATAATATTTTTTGTAAACTATTTTTCATTAATAAAAATTGAACATCATTTTAACTACTTATATTTTTAATAGTTTTGTTCCTTTTCTCTAATGTCCCTAGTTTGTCTCTCCGGGAGCAGTCTTGTTCCTCACCTCTGGCTTGCCTTTATTGGCCGGCTGGAGCGAACACTGACGAGGAACAGAGCTCCCACCTCATTCTTGCCTTTTACTGGCCGGCTTGAGTGCAGATTCGCAACAGCAAACATGCTCGGGGGAAGGAAGTATTCCAGTAAGTGGTCTTAGGGATCTTGACTATCTTCCGGGCTCTGGGATTATTCTGAAAGCCGTGGAATACCTCTCCACTCCTCATAAGCACCTCAGGACATGTTCCCACCTTGTTGCTACGTCACTATGTGCTAGCGACAGTTTCCGGGGGCCCATTATTGAGTGTGCAGGTCACCTCCTGGCAGGGCCATAGTTCTTCCATAGTTCTCGGTTACCAGTCCACTTTAGCCACCCAACCCCATAATCCAATATCTTTGTCTCCATATCCTGCAATAGTCCTACAGAAATCGGGGATTGTTGGGTGCACTTGCATAGTGCAAACAGGGATAATCGTCGGTTGGTGCCGTATTACATTAAAAACGTCTAACGGGCCTCTGCGAGTTGGCTTCGGGCCTTCGTAAAATAAATAATAATTTATTATAAAATAAAATTTACGAGGAACAAATTTTAATCGCTGTGCTCGCGAGGGAATGGTTCGTTACGTAAGTACCTTACAAACCCAATGTTTCAAAACTTATTCGTGAAGCGAGTGTTTGCGGTGTGTCATGTTCCTTCTATTATTAATATTTGATGTTCCGTTGGTCTATCTTTTATATTCAAATAACATCACGTGTATATGTAATACATCGCCGAAGAGTTAGGGGTAGAAGTGTTACTTTTTTTTTTTTTTTTGTTTTCGGGGTGAAACCTTCGAAAGGCACCCGACCTCCGGGAGAGGGGTCGGGGAGTGTGGGATTTTTACCTCACTAAAACCACCCCGGTGATCACCATCCGCGCATAGGGGTGGTCCCGGTTCCTCTTAAAAGACCAACTCCGGAATCATCCCTGCGCAACGCCTGTAAGGCACATCCCTGGGGAGGTAGAAGTGTACCTAAAGTACATCCACATTTGGCCAGTTATGTTTAAGTCCCTTAGAATAGGGGCGAGCCTATTTCCATCATCCGGGCACAAATCCAGACTTCGAGCTGCTACTGAGAAATTCCTGATGGAAAAACCCAATAACGTTTTCCCCAACCTGGGAATCGAACCCAGGCTCAGCAGTAGGGCTTGCGACCACTAGACTAACGAGGAGAAATTCAAATAGTATTTTATTGTAAACTAAATAAAATCACGCGTGTATTCCCCGAAAGGTTGGGCAGTGTTATTAAATAGGGGGAGAGCCTATTGCTATAAATCATCGGTGCACAAATAGGTAGTGAAAAATTCTTAATGTTAAAACAAAAAAGGTTAGATACTTTGCTCAACCTCAGGATCGAATCACTTTTTCTTCCCAGTTAGATTTAACTGAAAAAAACCCGCCTTTCATCCATACCAGAACGGGTTGAGCATGGGATCGTGTAATCCACCTACACTGCGTTTATGATTTGTCGTTCTGTTTATTGGTTATTTTTTATCATCATTGTTATGGAACAATCTGCTACAATAAGAAAAAAAAGATCATCACAATCGAGAAGAATTTTTGCGCTACAAAAATCGTCTAATCGTACAACTAAATATGGAAATCTGTCATCGATTTACTTCAGCGAGTTCTACGACATTTTGGACATTTCATGTCATGCGAACATCTCTAGAACTTATAGTATTGTGTGGATTGGATTGTGTCTTTTTGTGATTTTTTTACTCTTCATTTTGGTTCTTGTGATAAATTATATGATAAATTAGTTTTTTCATGAAAGAAAAGTGAGCTGGTTATTATTAAAAAAATCGAATATCATTATTTACATAGAATTGATCTGTAATAACCTTGGTCAGTAAACGTCAAGAATTTCAAGTGAGAATGATTTGCTAAGTAAAAAACTCTTATTTTAAATAAAAATATCGTTTAGTCTCTGCGATAATTCTATAGGAATATAAAAAACGTAAATATTTATTCTTAACGTAATGTTAATGGCTCTAATGAAGTAATTCTAAGGGTTGTATTTCAGTAACTTGGTGCTCCTATTTTAATTCAAGCCTTCACTTGAGATCATTGGGACTGTTCTGATAAAAATGCATTTTCTATATTCTATCAAATAATAATTACATCCTCTAAATACTGGCAATCCTCTGTGTTTTCTAAAATAAGGTAATCAAAAATTTTATAATTCAATAATTTATCTTGAGTTTTTTTTTAATGAATTTGTTGTTACTAATAACTATGAAATAATAATATGTATGTATGTCATTTAAATATCATTAATTTGGTAATCAGATAAATGATTACATGAATAAATTAAAAATAAGGAGGTAATCTTCAAGCTCACTAGTTGTTTCTGTGAATACTTGTATTAAATAAAATTAATTCTGTCTCACAATACCATCTTTGTACAACTCAATCCACTTGACTCTAGTCTAACACTAATGTTATCTTGATCTAAGTACCTCAGTATATCAGTCATACATCTTAGTAACACAGTACTCATTCAATAAATACCATAAAATAAGAGCTTGCCTATCACTTTTTTTTTCAAAATGGTGCAAGTTTATCCATAAATTGCTGAAAACGTACAAATCCTGTAATTAATATATCGCCTTTTTCTTGTCTCTTTCTGATATAAATCCTTATATTTTCATTTTGAAATGTTGGCTTATAGTGAACAGCTGATTCATTTTGTTTATTTATTTGTCCAAGGACAATGTTCTGCTTTCTTTAAAGTTTTATCTTGATATCAGATAGGAATATAAATATATACACAGTATTAAATATGGAAAAAACTTTTGAAATAGAACAATGAATTATATGAATCATATTTTCAAAAATAACATTACAAAAACTTGTTTTCCTAAACAGATTCAAATATGGCCAGAGCTGTTATTGCTGTGATTTAACAATGGATAATATGAAATATTTCATTAAAAAATGAATGCTCCAAGTGGGTGTGTCAGCTGCAGTGATGGGTCGCAACAGTTTGATAGCAAACATGATGCAGACTGCTCCGAGGGGGAAGATGCTCAGATCAGACTGGCTCCACATGTGCAAGCTTACCTGGCACGCAACAACCCCACCACCAACTGTTGTGGACTCACCATACCAATCGCCTTCGAGAGGGCTGCTACAGGAACCTGGTGGAACCCGCGATTTGATTCAGAGATACTTGAAGGCCAATACAGAAGTAGTTCCTTTAGACAAATAAGACTAAGATTTAGGTAAGTGCTCTTAAAGAAATAATCCACTTATAAGTGTGTAACATTCATGCATGAATGTCAGTTAACTGATAAATTGCCTGATGTCATAACTTTATCATTAACTAAACATATTTGATGTTTTTTATTTTTCTTTTTTCAGATTTGCACTTTTATACATTTTGATATTTTCTATATCATGGTTTGTCTACTTTGTGGCTCTTGGTTTGAATGGCATAACAGTGAAATGGCCATTTTTGTGTTCTATATTTGCTGGGGTCCTATTGATTACATCTGTTATGCTATTTGTAACATTCACAAATATATATAAAGTATACACTTTCAAGCTCTCCCTGGTCATGGCACTCGCTCTGTGTACCCTCAGCCTGTCACTGGTGACACTCACCACACGGTTAGACACAGCATTTTCACAGGCTGCCGACATCAGTCAGTCAGGACACTTCACCATGTGCATTGAAATATTGCTGATTATATACACACTAACACCATTACCACTGTATGCCTGTGTGATCATTGGAATTTTGTATTCAATAGTGTTTGAAGTACTGAATATTGTGTTACATTTGTCAGAGCAAGAATGGCAATGCCCTGGAATGTTTGTGAGAATTTTACTTCAGCTTTGTGTTCACATAATTGGTGTTCATATATACCTAATGACCTTTGTGAGAATGCGTGGCACATTTATGAAAGTAGGGCAGAGCCTGTTAGTAAGAAAGCAGCTGGAAATGGAGAAGCAGCTCAAAGAAAAGATGATACATTCTGTGATGCCGCCCAAAGTGGCAAGCTGGTTGTTGGAGGAGCAAGTACTTGACACAGAAGCTAGTTTAAAGCCACACAATCCGCTCAAACCTAGACACTCAAACCCCGGCGCGTCTGACATCAAGTCGTTGTTCAGGCCTTTCAACATGAGCTCAATGGACAATGTCAGTATACTGTTTGCCGATATTGTCGGCTTTACTAAAATGTCAAGTAACAAGGGTGCTGAAGAATTAGTTAATATATTAAATGACCTATTTGAGAAGTTTGATGAGTTATGCCAAAATCATGGATGTGAGAAAATTTCTACATTGGGTGATTGTTATTATTGTGTATCTGGCTGCCCTGAGCCTAGACCGGATCATGCTACATGTTGTGTAGAAATGGGACTGGGTAAGTGCAATTCTAAACAGAATTTAATATGAAGCCACTATCAAGGAGATCAGATTGATAAAACTGGTCAAATTGTGCCCCTGTAGTCACTCAATCGAGGCTTGTATTACGCATTTTAAAAGGAGGACTGACCTTCCACCAAGGCCGGGCAAACTTTCTGGGCAGACAAATCTACGACGGATCGCGCACTAGAACAAAAGCTAAGATCAAAACGTGATCCGTGTTTAAATTCAGTTTCAAGAAATTTCGCTTCCGCGGTGTACCTACGAACACCATGCCGGCACTAATTCATAATCAATATTTCAGGAATGATAGACGCTATAAAGGAATTTGATAGAGTGCGCGGCGAAGGAATAAATATGAGAGTAGGGGTTCACACCGGCACCGTTCTGTGCGGTATTGTGGGCACACGCCGGTTTAAATTTGACGTCTGGAGTAATGACGTCAGCTTCGCCAACAAAATGGAGTCCACTGGGAAGCCAGGTCGCGTCCACATATCAGAAGAGACTGCAAAATTTCTTGGAGGTTCCTATATCTTAGAAGAGGGCGATGACGTCTTTGGTGAGTGAATTTATAAATAGATTTACGATTGCACGATCATTTGTATTTTGGACACATTCTAAAACCAATTCTGTTTGTTTAGGTCATAAAACCTATTTTATCGAAGGCCGTCAGCTGTACTCCCCTTATAACCATGACAACTGCCTGACTCCCTCCAATCCTATCAACTTACGCCTGATTATATCCCCCGCAGCATCTCCTCAGTCTGTCCTCTCCTGCAATCACTCCCCACGTCCGTTGTCACCTAGAGGCGACGACAGATTAGGATCCCGAAAAGATTCTAAAAACTTCCTCTCCCCAAGTGCATTTTATTTCCGAACAAAAGCCAGTTCATTGCCCAGTATATTGGATTCGGACACCGAGCTGGACGAAAAGACCAAGGGATTCCCTGACACTAATGACAGCTCGTCGAAGAGTCCCACTTCTGTAGGTGAGTTTTTTTTGTTCCCAGTTATCTAAAGCTATAGGTATTATAGGTTGGAGTGTCAACGAATTTTGCGGATTTAAAGGTCACGAGAGTTATGCCGCTAATTAGGAACATTTTGGCTATATAAAATTACTGTTCCGTATATTGCGAATTTTAGCTCGTGATTGTAGATATCTGACATTCTGTAACACAACAATTTAAAATTACCAGTTGTGCTAACAATTATTTTTAATGAATTTTATATCTGTTCGTATTTTTACTTGGATCCAGTATAATATTATGAATTGAACCGAAGAAAATTGTTATTTATCTCAAGAGTAAGACACAAGTTGATAAGATATAGAGTGACTTCATTACGTGAAGGTGATGCTCTTTGTCGCTCAGATCACGACATGAGTGGGATGATTTGTGTTAGTCATTCTGTCCGATATCTTCATAAGACTATTTCTTAAAAAAATGTAAACCCTTTAAAGGTTCTCGACAGGCGCGATGCGACAGCGCGACGCGACAAATACCACAATTTCTATTAAAACTTCATGGAAGTTGTTCTGTCTGCGGGAGCCTTAAGTCAGAAATCATATTTCTCTGATACTTCGTTCGCATGCCCTGAATTAATAGACGATACGCATTTCGTATCAGCATTGGCAGTAATATCGAGCCAATAAACTGTAAACATGTAGCAAAATTCGATTTTATAGTCAAGCAATTAAAGTCACTATAGATTTCTCCTGCTTTCATTGCAAACAGAAATAGTAGCGATTAAACGAGAACGGTGTTAATGTTGCTGAGCTATTCGAACATAAATTGCTAGAAATAACAAAAAATATGTCTGAAAACTCAATTAATTTCAGTACTGCGATTATCTATTATTGTATCTTCATGATGTCTGGCAACAAAATCTCTTGGTATTTCCGTTTCTTAGTTATTTATTTAGGTTTCTATTACTTTGCGTGGCATCGATTTTTGAGTACAACACTACAATTTTCAAGTACCTATAGGTATGTTTTACCAGACAAAAAAAAAGTCATTTTGCATCACGCTCGGATACAATAGCTACCAATAGGACGTTACACTCATACAATGTTGTGCGTGAGTATACTACTAAACTTGTCAAATAATAGATTTTTAACTTTATCACTCAAGCATTAAGGTTCAAGATTGGGAAAATTTGACAGTTTCGGGTAGATTGATGTGCTGGCGCCTGTACCTAGTTCAGTTTATTATAGATGTTTTACTATTCTAATAAATAACATACAATATTATTCTAGGTAGCTACGGCAAATACACCACGAAGTTGAAAAATTGGAAAGTGCCTAGATTTTTGCGGAAGCATTCTGATACCCCTCTTCATGAGATGAAAAAGCAGGAGTTGACTGACAAGTCTATACATTTCTTGGAGAGAGGAGACGCGGGGTCTGGGATGCAGTCCAGCAACGGTTATCAGCAAGTGCCTATTGTGATAGAATCTCAAGACAATAAGAGTAGACCGGCGCAGAGTACCACTAAGCTGAACATCCCGCCACGGAGCCATGACATGGCGTCCTTCGAGAGGGAGATCATCGACATACGATCCTACTTGAGCCAGTCCAGGAGTAATATGTCGCCTTTCGCCAGAAGTAGCAGCTACCGCTCTCAATATGGAAGATCGAACAACAAAGAGGTAAATATGCCCCTGCTCACGCCTTATTTAATGGGTCATAAACATAACAGGCGAAATGTGGGTGTGCTAAAGGTACACATCTGCCTAATCCTTCGGGAAATTCAGGCGTGATGTTATGTTACATCCACAAGGAAACCGCATGCCTTAAAATTGTTAGAAATGGCCGCAAATATTCGCCAAGATTAAGTAAAAGGTGGTAATGTGTCATACTTAAGTGCTTTGTTTTAAGTCACAGATCTTGGGTAATGTTGCTAACGACTGTAGCAACAGTGGCCGCTGGGACACGTCCAAGTCAATACACTTTGATAATACCGATTCTGATAAGAAACGTTTGAGAATGATCTGCATACCAAGGCCGAGTATAAACTGCGCTTCGCTTCGCTACATACAAAATATTAATAGAATTATATTTGAACTATCATGATGTTTGCTTTTATACCATCTTATCTCTCGGGCTTATTATATCTTTAGGAGATTATCAAAAGTTTTGGTAACGAAATATAAACTTTATAACCTCGCCCTTGACTCTGGAGCAATGTGAGTCGCGACCGTAACAGATACTGGCCTTTGCGCAGCTCATTTGTAATAATTATTAACTTATTATCCGTTGGTCGTCTAATATAATAATTTTATATTTGGTATGGGAGTGCACAAATTGTAATAATCATTTATTTCCATATAATAATGATGTGGTGACCTGTCTATGTTTAAAACAACTAAGCCGCCGTCTGCCACACGTAGATAGGTACGGACATATAACTTTCAGTATTTATGTTTGTCATTTGCATTAGTTTTTGTCGTGACCGAGGGTCGCGGAAAACTCCGACTACCCCGCATTAAGGCGATTATTTTCTTAAGATTACATAAATCGCATGCTTAATGAAACACTGACCCATTAGTAGTTAGGTCAGATGTGATTTCCGTTTTTTTTTTTTACTCAGTTCTCATCAATAGTTAATCATAGAAATTCAAATTACAAGCATTCATGATTAATATAAATCAGTTTTATTTTTATGCATCAACAAGTAGGATAAGTCCTCATAGCATGATCTTCTTTTGCGTTTTCCCAAAAATCGTCTTTTTTGAGTTAAGTCAGTATTCCATTAAGCATGCGACATATACCGGTATAAAGTTTCCTACTTTGTATACGTATCGACAAGAACGTTATCAACAATTTCTAAACAACCTACACAGAAGTTTTGAGAAGTTATAGACCGTTTATACGAATCAGTTTCAAATTCCCAAAAAAAAAAAAAACTGCTGTAAGTCAGTTCATGAACTTTTTGTTTGCGTTGTTTGGATAGTATGATCGAGTTCGAACGTGTGCGAAGTATTTATCACCCATACAAAATAAACGAGAAAACTTGTGTACACATACATTTAACACGTGTTAGCTGGTAACGAGGCCTTAACAAATAACAACCTATTTTCTGATAAACATTGTTAAAGTGTTGTTTTTTATAACATTGTAGGTGCCAGTGTGTCGCGCTCGCAGTTCGACGATCACCACCCAAGATGAGTTGATCCGTCCGAAGGACCGAAGACTGAACTTGCCCCTTCCTTCGCCGCAGACCTCCGTGTGCCGACCTCCTGATGACGTCATCAGTCTCTGTCCCTCAGTGAACAGCCGCAAAGACTCCGGCATCAGAAGCACAAGCCGACGCTCCAGTATACAGCAACAGGTCAACTTTGATGTTCCTATTTTTACTTATAACGTAAGTAAAACATGCTAAATTAATCCCGCATGTATGTATGATGCAAGTAGGTATACCTTCATCGACTAATTTTTCTTACACATAAATAACCTTGACGCAGATTTGAGTTAAATCGCGGAGACTTTTCACGAAATGGTAGCGCATCGTAAACATGCTTTTAATACTATAAACATATGCCCCTAGAGCTGTGTGCTGCAGTCATAAAGCATGTCAGTCATACCATTGCATCGCAATTTGTATCAGCTTTCAGCTTTATGTACAGTCATTAGGGTTTAAATCTGCGTGGCCATGTTATTTATGTTCTGTTGGTATGAAAACTTAGAAATTCTGAGCTCATTTTTTCTTTATTATAAAGTGTCCGACATTGTGTTCTTATTTCGTTGGAAAAATGAAATTTGGTTGAATAGTTAGCTACTACATCCACATTTCCATTTACTAGGAGTCGGGTTACAAATCACTTACGATGTCCCAGTGGGTGCTGCTGACGTCATGAACGTATAAACACCGCAAATGTCACATTTCTATATGTCAGGAATGTGACGAAAATAAAGTTGATATTGGGTTTGAAGTTTATTATCTTGAGGAAAAATCGTTAATTATATATACTAATGATATCATGTGTAGGCATAGTCAAGAGCTGTTTTTAGTTTTATATCTCCAGTTTGTAATGTATTTATGTTACCGGCGAAGCATATCAGGCGTTGTACATTATATTTTTTCTATTGTATATCATTATTATATACTCTGCCTATGTATACAATGCCTCGGTATTGTATAGAATGCCACGAGAAGATTAGGTAAAGTATAAAATGAAGGGCAAATAAAACATCTTTTGTTAACTCGAAATCAACTCAATAAAAATACCTGTTTTTTTATGACAATAATGTCAACCATCTCTGAACAGTAAGTATTAATTATTTATGCTTAATATTAGAAAATAATAAAAAATAAGATAGCAAAAGGAAAATTGTTTTTATGCGATGTACTAAACAATGTAATGAACGTATAATAACAAAACTTAGAGTATCGTACTAATCACAGTAAACACCCAGTTGTGTGGTTGACCTATGGTTGTAGAATCATAATGCTGCAATAATCCCGTGGACATTTCTTCTTGGCTGATTTTGCTGATTTTGCCGGCTGCCGCTGAAAACCAGCGCTGGGGTTCTGTCTCGTATAGGGTCTTAGCATTATGCTGAGCGATGGCCGTTTTGCGTGAATGTGACGCATGTCTACCCCTAACTTGTTATTTTTTATTTTGTGTGTTTATGTTCTTTTTTATGCGTCATGTTTGCCGCAAATAAATGCATTTTTTTTCTTTCTTTCTTTCTGTATTTATTTTCTCAACATTTTTTTCATAACGTTGGTCGTCAATGAATTTCGCGGTTTCTCTTTTGATACGTAATTCTGCGTAAAACCTTTTTTTCATCAATGTGATTCGTTGATTAGATGCCATAGTTCTGGATAGACTCCACTATTACGTACGCACGTAATGAAATTATACGCGACATTGAGCCATCATCATCTCAGCCGAAGGACGTCCACTGCTGGACATAGGTCTTCCCCAAGCACCTCCACTTCGATCAGTTTTGTACTTTTCGCATCCAACGGGTTCCTGCGGCCTTCACAAGGTCTTCGGTCCACCTTGTGGGAGACCTTCCAACGGTACGTCTTCCGGTACGCGTGTCGCCAGTCCAGAACCTTTCGGCTCCATCGGCCATCTGTTCTGCGAACAACATGCCCACTGCCACTTAAGTTTGGCGACATTGAGTAAACAAAAGCAAAGTCAAGTTGTTGCAATGTTTTCACTACCCGCCCCGCCGACCGCGTATTTCACACATTGCCCGTTGAACATTCGGTATTGTATGGAATGCCTAGGCAAATTATGGGATAAATTATGTTTCATACATGCCTGAACATTATAGGCATTCTATAGAATGTATCGGTATTCTATATATTACCGGATTATGCAGATTGCCGGTAACATATATTCACAAGTGGCGATGATAATGATGAAACAAATCAACTATAGAGGATGTTGAGAAATATCGACGGGCACCCCGAAATATATTTCAGTTTGGGCACTCACGTTACATCGTAAGAAAATTCCTTGAATTCCTCTGACGTGTACAGGTGACTACACGTCAAAGGAATTTAAGGATGTTTTTATATGACCATAAGTATGTATACACTTGGCTTTATTCAAAAGCGATTTACTCCTTTATTTTAAAATGAAATTGTATGTGCACGAACATAGTATTTTCGAACCCATAGGTTTTTGCAATGTGTAGTATTTCATTGTTGTTTTTGTTATTTCACGCAAAAATCGCAATTGAAAGTTGCCAAGTGTTGATATATTAGTGCTCGTGACTGTAGACATCATTCGGTATTTCACGTGTAATGAAATATAAGCAATAATTTCATAGTTACGCACTGATATCTTTGTTAAGGAAGACATGTGCCTCGGTATATTTGTTGCATTTGACCACAACGCGTGAATCATTCTAATTTTATTCCTAATGTTTAAAACAGTAGCGAATAACAATTTAGGTTTCTAGTTGTACGACCTGACTATGAAATAGGGAAATCCAGTAACCACTAACCTTACGATATGCTACTTAATTTTTTTTAATACTTACTTGAATTAGCTATTATAACAATCAGGTGATTCAACTTACGCTTGCAGCTTTCCTATGCGTCAATCAATATGACAATGTTATAGCTTTATTTACGACGCCTCTCACTTCCATTTGAAGGTTGCGTCAATGCGCGCTTGGACGCAAATCTCAGATACAAGTAAGGGTTATTACATGCCGAAGATACCTCGCGGTCGCGGTTTAGCTCGCTACCTTGATGTCACCTCCATGTGAATAGGCATCTTCTGGGCAAGCTCGTTCCACCGTAGATCTCATCCTTGCCTCTGGGCTGGATTGAGGTCAAGAGTGAGCCCAGTGTCAATAAAAAAAAATAAAAATGTAAAACAAATGCATGCTAATAGACACGCACGCACATGCCAAAGGATACCTCACGGATACCTACATCGCGGGCTGCTCGGGGGTTTATCTCGATGCCTACGTGAAAATATTTTGTTTTTACTTCGCGGCCGACGGCAAGCATCAATGTCACCTGGCTCGTGATTGGTGAAATGAGTTCAACTTTTTCTTCTGGAGTAGGTAGAGTAGGTACAACACAAACACAAGATTGAGCAACTCAGCTTTCAGGTGTGACTGAACAGACGTGTTCGCATCGCCGCGCCATCCATGTAGAAATAGCGATATCGGCATTAAGGTAGCGACCGCGATTGCGAGCATCTTCGGCATGTAATTACCCTAAGAAGGAAATGTGCGTTATCAGTTACGAGACGTATAAGTACGTCCAGCGCGCATTAGGTATGACTTCGCCCGTATTGGGGAATTACCTCCACAACTGAAGGACCGACTGGACAGGTTAATTATCTCCAAGCTATTTGAAACACACTCATTACATAATTAGCTGCTAGTGTGTCTTATCAAATAATAATAATTCAGCTCTTCATCCACTCTTATAAGTTTTAAAAACTGGTTTATCTTTACAGATCTACGCCCTCAACCACATAGCGACGTCACACCCCGATATGATGCAACATCGCGTGTCGGGCTACTACACGTCCAGCCAGTCCTCCCTCAACGAGCACTCGCGCAGCCGCCTGCCCCCCCCGCTCAACGACGAACAAGTCCAGTCCCTCAAGAAGCTGCGCAAACAATCCGACCTCCAACTCATCCGCTGCGTACAAGACAACGCGCGCTCCGGCATCAACTACTTCGTACAACCACCCCTCAACAGATTCACACTCTTCTTCAAGTCCTCCGAAATTGAAAGACACTACAGAGACAAAGCCCACAGAAGTGACGATTGCGAAGACTTCCCGCCCACGCTCACTACTTCGAGGTTCAACACCGCTTTAGACATTCTAGTCTCAGCCATCATTTTTGTGGCGGTCACAGCTTCGATATTCACATTATACAGTGACTGGAGATCTTCAATAGGGTGGTTCATCCTTTTTATGTTCATAGAAATCGTAGCAATGGCACTCTGTTCCTATAGACATTATCTTAAATGGAAGACTAATCACGAGGCACTCACGGAGTCCATCTCTAGGTCGGTAAGAATATTCAGGAAGCTGTCGAACTGGTTTCCGTGGCACCTGTCAGGTGGGTTACTCATCAGTTTGCCGATATTCGCCGTGCTCCTCAACTTTTCCTGCCAAAATACCACAATGACAATCCTGAAAGGTGAACAGTCGTTCTACGTGTACCTGCTGTGTATAAGTGTAGTGCACTTCTGCAACTTCACTCAGATGAACTGGCTTGTGAAAAATACTCTAGTGACGCTTTATGCTGGTTTGTTCCTATTTTTTGCCGTGTTAGGTTGTCACGAAGCTAATACTCAATTGCTGCAAGATGCTGCTGATATTAATTTAAGGCTAAGCCCACAAATGTTTGCTCAGAATACATCCGACTACAGCCTCGTAAATAGTTCGATGATCGACTGGGAGGACTTCAACAACGGTACTATAGGCTTCGATAGGCACCAACACAAGCTACATTTGACAGAGCTTTACTTGGATGTTGCGTTGTTATTGATGCTGGTGTGGTTCTTGAACAGAGAGTTCGAAATAAGTTACCGATTGAGTTTCTATAGTAACGTGGTGGCCAACCGCGACAAACAGAGAGTACAGAACATGAGGAATCAGGCCGATTGGTTGCTACACAATATAATACCACGACATGTCGCCGACCAGCTCAAGAATACGGCTAAATATTCAGAAAATCACAAAGATGTCGCCATTATATTTGCCAGTATAGTAAACTTTAATGAAATGTACGACGAGTCGTATTTGAAAGGGAAGGAATACCTGCGGGTACTTAACGAGCTGATAGCGGACTTTGATGAGCTGCTAGAGAAACCAGAGTTCCAGCACGTGGAGAAGATTAAGACTATCGGCAGCACCTTCATGGCGGCCAGCGGACTGAACCCCGACCTGCGCCACGCGTCGCGCGCCACGCACGACCACCTCTACCAGCTGATGGAGTTCGCGCTGGAGATGCAGAAAGTTGTGGATAACTTCAACGAAGACTTGCTCGAATTCGACTTTATTCTTCGAATTGGGTATAACTTCGGCGATGTTACCGCGGGTGTTATCGGGACCACCAAGCTGTTCTATGACATCTGGGGGGACGCTGTGAACATAGCGTCTCGGATGGACTCGACGGGCGTGCCAAAGAGGATCCAGGTGGGCGAGGCCTGCATCCCGGTGCTGTCGGCTCGCTACGAGTTCGAGCCGCGAGGCAGCGTGTACGTGAAAGGCAAAGATAACATGAACGTTTATCTCGTCTTAGGTAGTAAAGATACGTAGATAAAAAATATTCATAATGAAATATAGAATCTGTGATTTAATTATTTATATTGGAGATGTGAATATATGAAATTCTTATTTATTGTGTGCAGTCCATTCTAAGTGAGATGTAAGAGCTTGAGATAATACTCGGTGTTGCACAGGCTATTAATTTATTGTTACTTTAGCTTATGTGATGTGACAGAGTGTGAGTGTGGATATTTAATTTGGATGAGTGATCGAAATCTATTAAAATCTCCTTGCCTATACCGAAATATCTGTGACCAGTGTTCTAGTCTTCTAAATTCGATGGGAATGGTCCAGTTTTTATGATGTATTAGTTTATAAATTTGTATAGTGCTGACGTATGACGCTGCTTGATTGGAAAGAGAGCATTTATTTTGACTGACGGCAGCTCTTTTTATTTTAAAAATTGGATCATCGCCATTTGTATGACTTGTATATTCAAATTTACCTTCTTTATATTACGGAGAATAAATTTATATTTGTATATAAAAGTGAATATTAACCCACTTGGGCTAGTAAATAAAGTTTTATATTTATATAATTGTAATTGAATCGATGTGTTAGAGTTAAGTAAATGGTACTAATACTTTGTAGTGGGTAGATACGTTTATATTGTGTAGTAGCGCATCGCTTACCGTTATACAACTCTATTGTCAATTTTATAGATCGGGTTCCGTAGGAGTTAGGGTCTGTCGCAATACATATTCAATATTAATAGTATATTACTGAGCAAGACTATCTTTCAAAATGATTTATAAGAGAACACTTTTGCGGTAAGAAAATTGTAAATCTGAGCACTTAGTGCGTTGCGTGCGCAGACACAGATAATCAACAACGGATAGTCAGATTATCTGTAATTACTGTATGGTTCTCGCGGTTACCATAAGCAGTAATCAGTTTCCCAGATTATAATGGTAGACGAACGAAAGCCGCCGATACGTAATGTTCTCAGTATGCTCATAAGGATAAGTGCAGCTCGAATGTCCGAGCGACGATACGGTAGGGTTAAAATTAGCATGTGCGTCGCTCCGCTGATAATGAATTAGCTTATCTAAATACTATTTACGCACCATCCTATTAAATCCTGTATATAAATAAATAAGTACTTACGGGACCTACATACTGATTGCTCATTACGTGAAGTACTTTAAGCGCGAATCCATAGTTGATGAATTAATTTCATGTAACTTTCTCTATAAATATGTATTGGTAATATTTGCGGTGCATCTAGCATTATTAGTGAACTATTTTCCTAATAACTTGGTTATGTCCACGCAATATATTCTAAAGTATGTATTAATGACTTTACACAATTCAATATTTGCCATGTAATGTTGACGTAGTAGGTAATTTTCATTCTTATGATGAAAGCCTTATAAAAAAACTATACATTCCACTATGTATTTAAACTATATGCCTTCAAAATGTCTATTTTCTACTTTTAAATGGCGTACTAAAAGGTTGGCAGTTTTGCAACGAAGTGAATTAGTATATTTACAGAATGTTGGACCAACAGGAATAGTAGTTAGCCTAAATAGCTCTCTTCGAAATTTACCTCTTCTTGAATACATTTTCAATATAACGACGATTATGATAAACTTATGTATTTGTGATATTTGTTAGAGAGTGTTATATAATTATGTATACTTAGACAGATATTATACATATAATATTTAACAGCGATTGTTCTCTCTATACTAAAGATGTTAGGTTACATCGTCCAAATATTATTTATCTGTTTCTTTTAATCTGCTGCCATGTGCAGCAGATTAAAAGGGTCTTTTGAAAACATTGTAAGTATTGTAACCACGTCAGATATATCCGTGCAGCCGATAGAACATAATAATGTAACCGGGCACCTTAGGGTAATTACATGCCGAAGATGCCTCACTGCGATACCTCGCCGTCGCGGTTCAGCTCGCTACCTCGATGTCACCTCCATGTAAAACAACTGCATGCATAATAGACACGCACGCACATGCAGAAGGACACCTCGCTGCGATACATCGCGGGCTGCTCGGGGGTTTACCTCGATGCCTGGCATGTGCGTGCGTGTCTTTAACCATGCATTTGTATTACATAGAGGTGACATCGAGGCAGTGAGCTGAACCGCGACCGCGAGGTATCGCAGTGAGGCATCTTCGGCATGTAATAACCCTAATACTTTCTGCAAACATAGTTATTTTCGCGGTCATCTGATTGGAAAATTCCAATATTTGTACACTCACTTCATGGTATGTAATTTGGCGGTCGAAAAGCCAGATTTACATTTTCAATGCGTGATTTGGCAGTTTGTGGTTTCAGGCGACCGCGGAAACTCAGGATGTATGCGGTCGGGATAATGTGCCTCGTTGACGAATTGACTGACGGAATGGCGTAGAAACGCCGACATACAATGATACAACATTGTAGCACAATATTGCTGAATGATTTATTAATAAACACCGATTACTTTTGCGATAGGAAGGTACTTTGAACACATGCTTTTTAAATTACGGGAGAAGCACCAGGTTTGCCCGCGAAATTCCAATTTTCTCACGTTTTATGCAATTTGCACGCCAGTGTCAAGTTGTAGAAAATTGGAATTTCGCGGGCTACGCTGGCAGTTCCTCCGTGATTATTATTCTAGAGACAAGAGATGACGTTTTGAGCACAAACTTTATATTTACAGTTGCACCAAGTTTTAAATGTTCCGAGTCGGTGTTTCTACGCTATTTTAGCTATTTATGTATTTGAATGTAGATAGGTGATGTATGTACTGACCCGAATGAATGATAATTTGTGACCGTCAATGAGGCCGTGTGAAATAAAATAAGCTGTGAATTTTTTGTGACTAGGATAACTTTCAGGACTCAATAATGTTACCTACGTTTCCACAAAAAACGGAGAAAAGATAAGACCGAAAAAACGCGGGAACCAAAAATGTAAATGCTTGATAGACATGTCTTGTCTATTGGTTATTTGATAGACTTGTCCTCTTTCCTTCGTTTTGTCAAATTGTCCTACCGAACCTACCTGCCAATTAACGACTGAAAAGTTTCCTTTAGCACTGAAAATGCGCAGTGTACCTCCGAATAAATATAATAGGCCTACGGGCAAGACTAAGGAATGTTTTATACTTCGTGAACTTCTATATTTTGTAATAAAAATGTAAAAGCATTGTATTGATTATTTGTAAGATCAAAGTGTTCAAGAGATCCGACTTCAAGAAAATTCACTATACCTACCTATAATGGCTTTAGTTTTTGACTATAATAAAACACGTGAAATACATTCAGATCTTTTTATTTCTACCTCGGACACATATTGTTATCAATTAACTGATTGTTATACTATATTTTAATAAATAATGAACAAGTTACAGAATGTCGTTTCGACCTAAATAGTAGTCAAACAAAAATATGGGTCAAAACAAAAGATCTATTCGTTTGATTCTGAAGAAACAAAAACCCAATTTCAAGATTTTATGAACGAAGTTCTATATCGTACGATAAACTCTGCATACTTGGCGAATGAGAGCTAGAGCGAATCAAAGAAGAATGGATGACCAAGCGAGAAAACGGGAACACATACGAACGAAGCAAACTAATATAAAGCTTGTACCTAAACATAGTAATACCTGTAGTGCTCTTCTGTCAAAAGCTCATCCTGAAAACTTCGGTGAAGTGAGCTGTCAATGATGTCGCCCTAGCATCAGCATTGCTATTCTGTAACCATCTCACCGTCAAAACTCAGGTGAAGTGAACTTGAGTTGTCATTTCAGTTGATGCTAGGAATTGACACTAATGACCGCTCACTTCACCTAAGTTTTCACGGTGAGAATTTTACAGAATAGATCGGATGATGCCAGGGATTGACACTAATGACCGCTCACTTCACCTAACTTTTCACAGTGAGATTTTTACAGAATCGATCGGCTGGTGGAATGACAGCTCACTTCACCTAAATTTTCACGGTGATATTTTTACAGAATAATAGCATAGCCATTTCGTAGGTAAAAAAAGTGTCGTGGCGGTCAAAATAGTTGCCTAGCTCTCTCGTTCGCCAAGTGTGCTAAAGCGAAAAGAATTTCGTTCCATCGGCACCATAGAAATGTAAAAAACAGGAGAAGTGGCAAGGAGTCGTGTCTGTGTTGTCGCGGTATGCCCGAAATGATCATGCACTAGACAAATGGCCGTCTCCGCGAACTAGTGCGCTTTCAACCGTGATCGTGAAAAAATATAAGAATGCCGCGTTGTTCAGTGGTTTCTTGTAAAAACCGAAGCCAAACCCAAAACTTTGTAGGTAAATCATCGTCAATCACTTACCATATATAAATATAAGTATTTTACTATATTTGTCTTTAAAATCATGAAAAACAACAAATTGTAAAATATTTCTTGCTTTTACTACGTTAATTTTGTTTTCAAATATCGCAACGACTGTACTATTTTCGCAGTAAATACATTGCTCCTTAACCACTGCCTAAGTATGTCATTAAGTGACTAGACAAGCAATATAAAAATCACAAAACGATACTTTATTTATGCGGTGCATCGCATGGTGCGGCCGCTGCTGGTTGCGGCCAGCTAGTGATGTGGCTGTGACAGATCCACTAACTTAGGCTATCGACAACAATGTCGATTATCCAAAGAAGATATAGTTAATTTCACAATTTGTCAACCGTTTTAACCCAGTTGAAAGACCTAAAAAGATGACGTTTAAATCCGGTTGGAAGACCCTTGAGAAGATGTAGGTAATTTAATATTAAAAATGTTTATTTACAAATTATTTTTTTTTTTGCTATTGTTTATTGATTTATAATATAATATTTTTTGGACATATCATTTTTTAGTACAATAATAAATGGTAGAATCGATAACTTTCCGATTTAGTCAATCACTAGCGTATTTGTAATAAATGGTTTTTGCACAGCACAACGATAGCGACCGATGTCACAGATGTTTTCGTGTGAGTAAGTTGTACGGTGAAATGCACGCTATGTTTGATGAGTTAAGGTTTATATTGATTGTGTAGTACGTTCTGATTTATGAATTGCAAGTGTGTGCGCGACTTTGTATCTATTGCTTTTACTGAACTACATGTGTAGTAGTGGCGCGGTAGTGGGATCGTCGGAACGACATGGAGTTCTGATACATTTTCAACTACAGGGCATATCTCCTTCTATCCTATATCTATGATCGGCACCCTAATTACACACTATCAATCTCAATCTGAATCATTTTGAAGGATATTGCTAATCAATTTCCTCAAATATTCGAAAAAAATGTGTGTCCAACAACGTTTATAACGCAATCAATGTTGTTGGACACCCGCGGGGTAATTCACAGCGGGGTAAAACACACCTCACGATTGTTTTAATTTTTTTTTTTTTTGGAAATAACAACTGCCGCACCATTTACGTTATTTGCACCTCTATTCGACATTTCATTACTAAGTAAGAAGACATCAAACAGAATTTCCAGTACCATTAGTTACTGAGTGACAGGAAAGTTTATAAATAATTAATTACGATACATTTGATAGCACATGTTAAATATTTTACTGAAATAGTATGTAAATATGTGGACATCTATACCTACAACTATATTTTGGCACCCTAATACCCTAGTTTTAAAAACTAGGTACACTATTAATTTAAATATAAGTAGTGGGGGCTTACCTCCAGCTCTTATAGCAGGGCAGAAGTTGAACTGCACTGCTTTTTTGTTCTATGATTAAGTACAAAAACGCAGTGCAGTTCAACTTCCGCCCTGCTATAAGAGCTGGTGGTAAGCCCCTGATCATTTTCTAAAAACTCCATAAAGCCCCATTCACATGATGCAAGTGTTTTGCTAGTGGCACACAAGCAAATTGAAGCAACAGATGATTTGCGTCGTCTAAACACTATTTAGACGGTGCAACTATTATTGTTTCTTCAACGTATGGTTGGTATGCTCCAGGCAATTGAATCGCACCGTGTAAATCAGGCCAGATGAAAGCACCAGGGTAGCCCGCACAATTCATGAAATATTCATTCAATAGAGTGTTAACTCGAAGTTTGAACTAAGAGAATTGTATTGATGATTTGAGTGATTATAATTCTGTAAATATATCTGTTAAGGTCGCAAAAATTGTAAGAAAATTTGAATTTCGCAGGCTACCTTAACCGATTAACGCATCTCCCTTAAATCTCTAATGAGACAGCGTATTCATAGGATTGTCGCTCCATGCGAAGTCGTCACTGGAGAACGCGTAGACCATCCAGTAGAACAAGTTGAGAAGAGCGAAGGACGCGGGGAACATGACACGTGCAGCCCTGTCGATGTGGGACACGCTGTTTATGTGGCCTCGCATACCTGTTGAAATAGAAATAATTTATTTGCAATGCATTGCACCGTTTATTGCATGATATTCAGATAAGATGGACATTTTATAAAATAATCCTCAAAGGTACCTGTCCGGTCCCCAATGGTACTTACCTTACAGAACGCATTAAAAAAAAAGATGGTGTTAAAAGTTGTATGGCAGTCCAGTGATTTATTAAGAACTAGCTGCGCTCCGCGGTTTCACCAGCATATGTTTCGACCCAGGGTGTCAGCTAAGTCCATACCAAATTTCATCAAAATTGGTCCAGCCGTTTGAGCGTGAAGAAGTAACAATCATACAAACACACACACACTCACAAACTTTCATAATATTAATGTGATTTATAGACTAGGTGCAAGTTGCTAGGTGTAAGTTGGGTAGCAACTTCCGTCTGAGGGGAAGACTCGAGGGGGGAATCTTCGTAATATTTGCGACAAGATTATAACAATCGAATCTCATTTACCAGCTTCAACCTGCCTCTGCCTCCTGTACCGGTCGTCGCCGGCGAGACAGTAGAGTAGCTGGCGCCAGCGCGGTACCCGCCTCTCGGTCTGGGTGGTACGTTCCATGGTCAGACGGACGGCTGTCTGCTCTGCTGGGCCTTCGCTCTCCCCGGGGTTGCTTTGAGCGGGTAGCGTGAAGCTCTGGAATGAAGTAGTTTTTGGTTTGCATAAAGTGCATAAAAAATAGTTTTGGTTACTGCGTAGTAAGTGTACTTCTAGTTTGCATAGGACTGCATGTGTGTCATAGTTGCAAAAACAGAAAAAAGAACAAACAGAGAGGTCCAAAAATGGCTCAAATCGAGCTGTGGTTCTGCGGATGGATCATTATGAATGACAAACCATTGTACCTTCCTATCAAAAATAAAAAATAAATGATTTCTAATGACTCGTAGAAATTGTGTGGTCTTGCATGTTAACAAAACGGTGGTAGGTGCTTACAAAGTTCGTAGTAGAACGAGCTGAGCTGCGTCGGCGCACCGCTAGTTGCCGGGCGGCAAAAGCATCACCGCCAACTTCTTCTATCAGCTCCTCCCATTCGGCATCATCGATCACAATCTCACCTGAACCGACCTGAAACAATCCATAATCCCACGTCAGCGCAAGGCGTTAAGGTGCCTACAGTTCTGCCAAACCAACTTCGATCCCATTCATACCTTAGTAAAATAATGCACGCCAGCAAATTCCAAGAGTGTTGCAATGCAGTAGAAGAAACTCATCAATAAAAACCAGTCGAGAGCAGTTGCGTATCTCACTTTCGGCAGATCAGTGCGTGAGTCCAAACTTATAGTGGACAAAGTCAGCACTGTCGTTATCCCAAGTCCGACTCGGTCCGAAGTGGCCTGCAAAGTGCAAAGCGAATGTTTACGACCGTATGGCCCCTGAATAAAATGTAAAGTGTTTACATGTTACCTCGCGATGAATCCAAAATGACACCCAGGAAAGGACCACGATGAGTATGCATGGCACGTACACTTGTATGAGGAAATAGCCCGTATGTCGCTGAAGATTGAACGATACCTGCAGCACTGAGAATTCGCCTGAAAAGATTTTTAGAACTTGTTGAAAATGAATGGATGAAACTTGAATGGAATAGTTTGTTACTTTAAATAGATAGGATACCTACTGGAGGATTTATTTTGGTAATACATACTTGTTGGATAAGTAGCAACATATTTAACACTAAAAAGCAATGACCGCTTATATCGTTACATATCTGAAGCTATTTGTGCGAATGTAAATTCCTCGTCGCGTAAAAGCCGATTCGTGTCATTGGTGCGAGGCGCTACAATTCGTTTAACATTATTTTGTACGAGTATTTGCCTCCGAGACGAAAAAACCAAATCATATTTATAAAAGAAGCACTTGAGGTCTATTTTGTAAGGCAATTTAAGATAAAAATGCTAAAACGCGACGTGTTCAGAGCATAGAAATTTTCGGTAAATAAGAGATGGTAAACTCATTTACGGCTGAGTGAGTTTCCCCGTGAGTGTAGCCATGGAGGAGTCTCTTTGTAATTTATTTACTTATCGGTATTCACGGACAGACAGATAATGACATGTGGAGGAAGGCTGTGACCAAGTGGCGTCCAAGGACTGAAAGACGAGGTGACGGACGTCCGGTGGCAAGATGGGCAGACGACATTGTTGCCATCGCGGGCAAAACCTAGATGAGGCTGGCACAGGAGCATAGGGGATTGGTACAAGGAACAAAGAGGTATATGCCCAGCAGTGGGTGAAGTCGGTCTATCGATGCTGATGATTCACGGACATGTTCACAAAATAATAATTAATAAAAGATACAACATGCAATTCTGTGAGAGCTGCGTATCAGAAGTTTTAATGAATTTGCCAGTTTGGCGTGAATATACATAGTTTCGGAGGTATTTTCCATACCCAAATCCATGTGCGCTGAATCACATTAAGCGGTAAGCGGATAAAGTGCCGGGTCGTGGGAGGTGCGCCTGCCACGATTAGTAGAGATGAAAGCTCTGTTATAAGAGGCGAGAGGCGCCGCCGGATCGAGAGCTTCCTTTCGATACCTCCAATATTCATAACGTCAGCACAATTTCAAGTTTCCTTATTACAAATTAATAAAAAAGAGATAATATCTACACCTCTCATACTTTTCCTCAATATGGTGATATAATCCAACGAGAATATGATGTCTCGCGTGTACAAATACGTTTCTATTTGTATAGGCTGCGTACTAAGGAAGGTTACTCGTGTTTGCGTCGGACAAACTTTCTTCCTAAATGAATAGAAGTTCTTTGTAGATACTTAATCCGTACAGTCACGCGCAAATAACTAAATAATGTTCCTATTTTGTACGAACAAGTAACAGACAAGGCAAAAACTTCATAAATGTGATGCATGGACCTGGCGTCTATGTATTATCTTACCTACATATGTTACAAGTACCTATGTATAGTTTGGTAAGTATTTCTTACCTTCCCGTCGAGTGAACGTGAAGTTTCTGTAAGGGAAACTGATGAGGTCGAACTGTGAGAGGGTCATGCCGGGGACAAAGTTGACGCTTTGAGAGTTTTGCCACTGGTACACCAGTTGTTGGTTCGAGTATGCATCTATAAGAAAACATATTCACGATCAGAGTTACAGGTTAAAATAGACGTAGAGAACTACAAGTCCATAATAGGTTTCTATTGTGTGAATTTAAGAAATTTTTTTTTTTATATAATGAAAATATATTTATTTTCTTTTTTTTAAATACAGCAACCATAGAAATATGAAATTTCTTATACGATAGGGTTATACTTACAGCTGCCTAGAATAAGTGGACACGATTGTCGGTCCATAGGAAAATTGCGGAGTTCCATAGGGCATTTTGCTTTGATAGTTAATCTGGAAACAATCAAAAAATCTATTTTCAAATCACCCTTACCTATGCAGGGTCAAATTAAATCAATATATTTATAAACAGTACAAAACAAAAACAAAAGATTTCAAGTGTTTTTTGGGAAAGGGGGGGGGGGGGGGGGGGGCGGGCAACGCCCGCTTATATTGTTGTTATTTGAAGCATGAGTTGAGAAAATCTGTTTTATTGTGTTTAGATATCTATACCTACCAAGTCTGTGAAGTTTACAAATTAAAGAGATTTTTTAAACTGATATTTCAAGTGTACATTGACTGTGGTCAATGACACCATAGAAAAACATCATCAAATTAATTTCTGTTTTGTTTTAGTTACCGATACCCAACACGTCTGCGGAGTTTCGCTAGCTAATTTAATTTGACCCTATGGAAGGTGTCGTTTTGCATCCTCGTCAAATTCAAGGAGGTAACTGTGCTACTGATTCTCGACACGAATCAATAATAAATAAGTAGGTATTTTATTTTTCTAATTTTAGAAAATTGGCATATGTGGGACCGCACTGTGACTGTCCTTTTACACACACATAAAAACACGGCCGCTTATACGATACCACAACGCGATTCTGTTCTTTGAAAGTAGTGTATTCTGAAATACTGTCAAACTTAAATAACTAAAAAAACAAGTATGTATTCATTATTTACCACGGATAGTAATTTTATTTGATTATTTATGTCTTTCATAACAGCCTCCTGAAATTTGACGAGGATGCAAAACAACAGCTTGTATAACAAAAAAGCGTTGACTGTAAAACTGGCCGAGCTTCATCAGTGTATAATTAAGGATTTACGAAACCGAATGAGGCACAGATACAAAAATGGTCTAGATTTTAGTTAGAAACAGTTCACGTATTTGCAAAGTAGCACGGTAAATAGCTGAAAACGTCCGGCACGCTGAACTAAGGCATTAGATTAACTAAAAGGATCCTCAGAGCCTGTGTGTCGCGTTCAACGAAGCAATTCTGCTGCCGAATTTTGTCCGAACTAAACCGATTAACGGGTGGACGGCTGCATATTCCCCGAGGAAAATTAGACGAACTTATCCATTCAGTTTTATATGGATTATTCACGGTATTCCTTAAAATATGTAGGTCATTTATAAAGCTCGAATAAAGTCTAGTTGACTAGGATCTTCTTTGTGGGTAATGGCCTAAATAAACCTACATGGCTATCTTTCATCTAGATATCGAAAACGAGCCAATATTGGTCATTGTGTGAGAAAGCTATACAAAACGTTTTTTGCGAAAAATCTTTGTTACCTACATACACAAACATACCCACATATTCCCCCTAAAAATCGTAACATCTATAGCACCAAAACCTTAAATTTCTCCTACCGCATCACTATTCAAGCGGTCATAGTTGTTAACAGTATTGGCAAATTTTGAAATGCCGGACCCTATATAGTTCTTTTAATTGAAACTACGACCAGAAGATAGCGAAAAAGAATCTTGATAAATCCTGACAATATCTCAATGGCGTTTATTTTTAAAAACAAGAATACCCACTGGATTTAACGTTCGATGAAAACTCCACTGAGTAATCGGATCAGGGAATATTTTTCACTTTGCCAATTAAAAATGTCGGACGCTTTGGTTGTGTAAAGCGTATGAAATTAATTATTCTCAAACGTTAATTGGCATTTTCGTATTTGTGGACGTAAAGTTTGGTACCATAGATTGACGAATTCATGGCGTTGCAGTTCTCTTAATCAATGAAGTGGAAAACTAAAATGTTTGTATATTAACTAGCCTCGTCTAACTCAGTCATGCCGCAGAAAAGGGTTACCAATCCAACCTATATTTGTTCAATTGTTAAATCTAAGTCCATTGACTTGATAAACAGATTCGATTAAATTGGTCGTCAATTGATTCATCTTCACTGTTTTGGGTATGGGAAACCATAATGCTTGCTTACCTCATCGAGTACAATATATCCCCATGCTGACTAATCCTGAGCAACTTATTTGGGACAGTTATAGTGTGGACGTAGGAGTGTTTCCCGTTATAGAAATACGTGTCTGGCCGCCAAATCCTTTCGAGCATCTTGATAGAAAGTGACAGCGAGCGGATGGGACCGAGGAACGACAGCCGGGTGTCACGCCAATACTGCCTGAAGTAGCAGTCCATTGAATAATCCTGGTATAGAAAATATTGTGTAACAATTTTTTGTTCATGTGTAGTTTCGTAGCAAAGGCGTAAACCACATTGAAACATGGATAACGCATTTTTTACGATCTTCTTTTTTTATTGGTAGGTACATACATAAACATATTTCAAATAATGAGAATGCATTTTGTCTTGAACTTCGTAGAGCTTCTGGCACGAAAGGGTAACGATTCTGCTACAACGTCTACGCGATCACAAATGCAAATTAAATTCTATATAAAAAAATTGTTTGTCATGTATGTCCACCTAATAATATAATCAATATACAATACATGTATTTCACAGTATAGAACTATATAGTAGCTTATACGAAAAACATACGACGCAATATATTTTGTTCTACGTCAGAAAAAGTTGTAGCAGTCTCGTAGCAGATAAGTAGCCAATTCGTAGCAGAAGCTTTTGCGACGTTTGCTACGAATACTCATTTACTAAGTTTGCGTTACATTATATTTTACACGTATATACTCACCATATCAAGCTCAGAAACGGGCCCCATGCTTCTTATAAGAATATTAGTTTGTACGACAGTAGGGTATCCTGAAATACATCAAATAAATATATTTTGACGCAATATAAAGAGATATATAGCTCTAGTACACAAGACAAAGACTGACACAACTATGTCATACATAACTTAATACTTAGTTTGATTAACGTTTTGTCTATAAAAGGAAAAGTTATGATTTACGAGTGACTATTGTTTACTAGAGCGTTTCTATGTATATCTTTTTCATTCAAACATACCTTTCCCATGTGTAGGCAGCTGCGAATTCTCGTAATTCTTCAACAAATTTTCTAATACCGACGTAATGTTCTTCGACACTGCATCATTGATGCTTCTCTTAGCGTTTTGTTTCAAGGTAAACGCATTAACTTCATCATAAGAGCCGTTTATATAATTGGAGAGCAACATTTCCGAGGTATCCCAATAGTCATGTGTCTCTGAGGTGTTGTGCGAGAGATTTTTCGCGGTCGCAGACAAAATGCTTGGAGTGTGTTGCGATGTAGCGTCGTCTGGAGACTTCAGGGATGTCAGCGATATTGGAAACGTTCCATTTTTAGTCGTCAAGTAGATTGCTCCTTTCGCGTCAACTTGGAAAATGCTGTACAAAGAGATTGAAAATGTGATTTAATTTTATAGGGTAGTTAAAAGCGTTAAGAAAATGACTCGACTTTTCAGAAATGTAAAGCAATGTTAAAATAATAAGTTAAGGAAAGACTGGAATTACTAATAATTAAATTAAATCTCAAGCACTTTTCTTGAGTAGATAAATGAGAAATTAATTATAATATTTGGCCCAGCCAAAGATTGTCCATTTTCAATAAAAGCACCAACGAATTCTATTATTATACTGATGCGACTTGAATTTGTTTGCGCTTCTAATTGGCTTACTATAAACTGTTTATTGCTAAGCAAATTACTGTCGCAAGGAAATTTTAAAAGAAAAAGAAAACTTAGGAAAAATATTTTAACATTTTTTGTTAGCTGATATGACCCTTTCAGATGTCAAAAGTCGTGGTTTAATTGCTTGAATATTAAGTAACACGGGGCCGAGTCGAGACTCTTCACTCAACGCCATTTACTATGGAAAACGGATTTTTCAAGAATGATATCTTGGCATCTAGCCCAGATCGCTGTTTTTTGTTTCACTTTATGTTAAAAAGGTTTCCCTAAGCGTCATGATTCTCAACTTGTACACCTTGTATATTTATTGAGGGACGACCTTTAAAAATAAAACTAGAGGTTAGTTTTATTTTTAAAGGTCGTTTTATGTTTCAGTTTCAGATAGGCATGTATACATATAAATAAAACAAAGTCGGGTTAGTTATACCATTTATAACTTAAGAACTGCTGGACCGATTTTTGTGATCTTTGATTTGTTTGATTTATCTACGCCCCGAATAGCAGAATAACTATAAAAAAACATGGAAAAATACACGAAAAAAATGAATAATGACGATAATTCATTTTCTCATATATTCGTTCTTATCGATTCAGAGGCGGCACGAAGTTCGCCGGGTCAGTTAGTAGTGTATAAAAAATATACACGATATTGTTGTCATAAAACTTTCAATTCAGATTTCCTTTTCTATGCTAAGTGATGTAATTTGTACTGATCGAAGCAATCCGATTGCATCTGCCACCTCCGCTCAGCATCCGCATTTTCGATATCTCGCATATAAACTAATCTCCAACTAGCACTAAATCTTAGTATTTCCCATGTTCGAAGCAATCAATGGCTGTGTATAGCAGTGACCTAGTCGACGGGATGTATGTGACTCTAACTGGAGCCTGACATGCAATGATTGCTCCTTCTCGTGCTCTGATTTGATTGCTAGTTTGCTGCCTCCATTCCACATTTAGGGTTCGATTCAATATCAAAGATTATTTTGAACTTTCGATTTATTTAAACTGACACAAAGGAAAATAATCAATCTATATACATATGAAAAAAGGATGTAGGTATATATGAGATTGATACACTCCCAACACTGTTTGACCGATCAGCATGAAAGTAGGCGCATGTGTGATTTTTTTATAGATTAGGATATTTTCGACTTCACACAGGCGAAACCGCGGCAAAAAGCGATACATAAGACAGCTGTATATATATATATGTAAACTAGCATTTTCCCGCGGCTTCACCGAAAATATCCCACTATATCTGTTAACCTAGATTATAAACTATATTATGTGTGCCTTCAACCAAACCACCACCACTAGCACCTTCTTCATGCATGCATGGTGTAAACATAATTAATAGCCTATAGCACTCACACATAATGTAGCTTTCTACCAGTGAAAACCTTTTTAGAATTGGATCATTAACTCCGGAGATTACCCCCTACATACAAACAAACAAACACCTCTTTATAATATTAGTACCTATAGATATAAAAGATGTGCCATGTTTATTATATAATTATATGCTAGTTGTACATATTTTTAACCAAAACTTTTGTGCTTGAGATTTTTTTTTTATAATGAATGCCTATATCTTTCCGATTTCTTTCCAATCATACCTTCTACTCTGAATGATCTGTTTGATGGATGGCCAAAGTTATAAAGTCAAATTCGACTTAGATATATCATAAATCCATTTCGAGGGGCTTTCACATCTTTCTAATTTATTTGACGTTTTATTTTAAGTTTAACTTTTGAAAAGTTCGCTAAGGATATGAAGTTGTTGATGTTAATATTTTTTTTGCGATTCCGACTTTTCTATTACTCAAACCTCAGTTGGTTTGATCCTCATAAGAAATCGATTGGCATTATTTTTGTTTGTGAAAACTGCCCCTTTTCTTGCTAACTGTATATTTTTTTCAGAATCTGTGAATGTACATCAAAATTTCTCAGAAAGTTAAGGACAGTCTTAGGAGACTGTCCTTTACTTTCTGAGAAATTTGCTTTAAAAAAAAATTTTTTTTAAAGAATTTTTTTCAAAGACCGTTTTCTTGTAGCTACTGCTGTTAAGGTACCTGCCCTTACTGCGGACAGCCCCATCTCCAAAATACACCTTGTACATATAATTGAATAAGAATATTATTGTTATTGACTTCAGCAGACTAATTATTTATAAGAGAATAATATTATGAATAGGGGCCCTCTGTCTTTGAATCTGAAACTCAAAGTAAAGTGGAATTCACAAAGACGTTGAAAAACACTATCAAGATTAACAAAGAGATCATAGTTTTTACTTTTGTCAGTTTGTAAAAGTTTTATCAGAACTAGGTATCTAAGTATTACGTGAAGGGAGTGGTTTTCTAATTTTCTTTGCTCATTTAAGCCGTCAGGTTAGCTGTATGGCAGTGAGGCGCTTTGAATGGACCGGTAATATTGCACCGTCGCGCTGCGCTTTCCGTTCAGCTGCTCGTGGCATTAATAGTAATTAGTTCTTAGTTTGGTATACCTGCCTGCATTATTGGAATGTTTGTTAGGTATGGAGCAGTATTGTAACTCTTAAATAGGCACATAAAAGGCACTTTTGAACGTCAAAAATTACAATATGGAAATTATAATAGAATTGATTCTAGTCGCTTAAATAGAATATTCGTACCACTTATGATATCGGACCCGACTTACGAGGTTGTAGGTCGTGAGTTCGAACCCAGACCGGACTTTACTTTGTAGATTTTTTTCATCATCACTGCTCTGAATACGGTGGAGGAAAACATCGTGAGAAAACCGGCATGTCCTACAATAAAAAATTCGAAGACATTTGACATGTACCAACCCGCACTGGGCCCGCGTGGTGGATTACAGCACACTCCGCCTCAAAGAGAGGAGGCCTGTGTCCCAGCAGTGGGAACATTATAACAAATAAATAAAAAAAATAATATTCGTTCCATTCAGACTATTTAAATGTCCATATATTTGTTAGAATTACATTATCTTAAAACTGTGTTAGTACATAAAAATCAACCCAAACGTTTGAAAATAAATTAAAATTATATTTAAATAAATAATTAAAAATAAATAAATTAGATGAAATTGAATTAAATAATTTAAAATGAATAAAACATTTAAATGAAAATAAATAATTTAAAATGCACTAAAATATTATTTATTTAGTTTTATTATTATATTATAGGCTGATAATGATTATTATTTATTAGTATAACGCACTATTGTTACTCTTCAGTCTAATAGATAGAGAGAAATACCTATAGAATATTCACGCCACTAAGGGCTGATTTTTCAATCGACAGATAATTTTTATTCGTGGAATGAAATTGACTTCTGACAGATTTTGTTCGGAAGAACTGTCAAAAATTCAAAATTATTCTTTGGATAAAAATATCTGGCGTTGGAAAAATCAGCCCCAAAACATATGCATCAGAGGAAATCTGCTTCGCTGGTTCGTTTCTTACGTCACTGATAGGACTCAAAAAGTGGTGATAAGCGGCTATGAGTTTAGCCCCTTTAAAGTCACATCTGGAGTCCCGCAAGGATCCATTTTAGGTCCATTATTATTCATTTTATTTGTTAACGACGTTAAAAATTGTTTTCATTCTTCGAAATTTCTGCTATATGCGGACCACTTAAAGGTATATAAGAATATCACCAATCAATCTGATTGCATAGATTTACAGAAGGACCTTGATCGCTCTTTAGAATACTGCTCTTCTAACAAACTTCAGCTTAGTTACTCTAAATGTCATAGTATTACGTTTACCAAAAAGAAATTGGTTATCAAGTTTAGTTACCGTTTTGGCAATACTGTCCTAAATAATGTTACTTGTCTTCGCGATCTGGGTGTTCAGTTAGACTCCATGCTCCATCTCGATGCGCATGTGAATAATATAGTCTGTAAAGCTTATCAAATGTTTGGCTTCGTAATGCGCGCATCTAGAGAATTCCGCCGCCCTTCCACTTATTTGCATTTATACAAGTCGAAAATCCGACCACAATTAGAGTACGCTGTCCCTATTTGGAATCCTTTTTACAAAAAATACATAGAAATATTGGAGTTAGTCCAACGTAAATACCTTCGCTCTGTGCACTATAGATGCTTTCGTAAAAGGATCTCCTACCAATCATTGCTCGAAAAATATAATATCCTGACCCTACAATCTAGACGCATACTCCTAGAAATGATGACCCTGTTCAGTATATGCCGCAACAAGTTTGACTGTTCTGATCTTGTGAGAAGTTTGTGCTACCTGGTCCCTCGCACAGTACAGAGTAGAGAAGTACGTTCACGGTGTTTGTTTGCCACTAACTTCTGTCATACCAACTCAGGCGCACGCTCACCGCTGCACCGATTGGTCGACACTTATAATAAAACGTTTGGATCTATTGATATTATATTTCTGAACAAGAATAGGTTCAAAAATAAAGTTATTTCCACCTTAAAGGAACAGCCATAAGTTTCGATGTTACTTAATTTTGATTCATATACCTCATGTATTTATGTAACTTTAGGTTCGTCCTTCCTTTTTTGTATTTCTGTTTTTTTTTTTTTCTTCACTTTGTTTTTTGCATGCCGATTTCATCTGATTCCAAACCTTTATATTTGTCCCTAGTATTAAGACGCAGATATTATTAGATTTTTTCATGCTCTCCGAGATACATTTTAATAACAGACCGAGTAATCATTTTAACCTTGTAAGGAGTATCTTTCAGTTTGCCCTTATTGTTATTATTAACAGTACCTATGCTAATTATTTTATATGGTAATCTGTGGATAACGTCGTAGGTAGTGTATTTGTTAATTCTATTAGTTCAGTACTCATATGATGTGTAATATTTAATATACTGCTGTTTGTTGTCCCTAATAAATCAAATAAAAATAAAATAAATGACTTACTGAGTAGCGAGTCATTAACCCCCGACGCAAAAACGACGGGGTGTTATTTAGATTTTTTATTTGTGTGTATGGATTTTGAAAGCTTCAGGAGAATTAGCTTTCCATTCATGGATGTTGTTCCAATAGGTATAATTATTAAGTACCTACCTATTGAAAGTCGACACCAAAATTTTTTACGCATAGGTACCTACCTACTAACTTAACAAACGGTTAAATCCTATTCCATCTGTGGAACAACAGGGTTTAGTACATTATGATACGTGTGACTTAAGTAGTCCATTATTGCCCGCGAGGGTGCTAAATGCCGTGCAATTATAGACTACTTAAGTCACACGTATCGTATACTATTTTATAGCTCGTGTGACCTAAGCCCTCACTTATGCCATGCTTTTCTGTGTAAAAATGAACTAGTCACAGAAAAGTGTGTCGTCAGAGCGAGTTTAGGTCACACAGTGCTATAAATAATCATGAATTTATAGATACTATTGTTAATAGGTAAATAATTATCAATCACAACAAGTCTATTCACGCGTACTGTATATCCCACAGTTCAAATTGGCACTAACTCTTTGAATACATTTATCAGTGTTGTCGGGTTCGCGTGTTCACCTCAAAGGGAGACGCGTCAAAGGAAGCGTCTTATCAATGTAGAGGGCTCGATACTCGCGATTGATTGAACAACAAACCCTCAAGCTCTCACAAGTACCTAACACTACTAAGTTGCTATACTGTAGGTACCTACATATGTCTAGGATTTCGTTAGTGGAGAAGAAAATTGATACAAGTTTGATAAAGACTAGAAGTCTTTGTGGCACTAATTTCTTGATAGATAGATGAATGAGAGGAATCTTGTATTAAATTAAAAGTAGCATACATAACGCTTAACACATCATCGACCAAGCCTTTTCCCCAACCATTTCGAGGTCAGCTTACAGTCTAACCGGAAGCTGCTGAATACGCTTAAATCTTTTCTTATATTATCGTCAGCACCTAAGAGAAAATTTCAACGTGAGTTCAATCACCAAAAGACCAAATGAACATTCCATTCTGATTTTTAACTCTTAACCATTAATATCCCTAAAAGCTTCTTCTCAAATATCCTGCTTCTAGTTCGCAGCCAGTTCTTTAATAATAATGTATCGAGTTAAAACTTAGGTAGTGTCGACTCATGCCCTGTAACATCGAGTTAGGAGACAGTGATGGCGGCCGCCCCGTCGCTAATACAAAAATACGGGAAAAACTGTCATTAGGACGGGAGCACAGAAAACTCCACAAGTTCTTGTTTTATAACTGTATTTTGTGTAGTTTTCTTGCAGTTCCAGTAAGTACTTAAGAGTATGAGTAGGTGGTCATTCCCATGAATTTTCGCAGTTGCTGTATTGTGTTTTTTGGTATAGTTACGAGAAGTTAGACACAGTTAATGGACTTAGTTTTTGAGACTTGGTAGTTTTTTAGGACAGAAGGCACTTGTTTGATTAAAAAAAAACAAAAACAATATATCTAAAGATGCACAAAATAATATAATATATACTGAACACATATTAATAGAACGGAATATTTCTTAGATATAAGCCGTATGCCTGATTAACTTTCATCCCTTATTTTAACTGTTAAGGAGATGAATATTAATAAATGCTTTATTAATATTATTAATAAAGAATTATTATAATTACTTTCGTTATATTTACGAGTATATGTATTTCATGCTTGCATTGCATGTCAGTGAATGAATAAATTCAATCAGAGAGTTTTATGAAATGGATATTATTGAAGGAATACCTCTTTGTAATGAAAGAAACACTGTCTTCAAAATAAAAATGCTTAGGTACATAGCAACATCAAAAGTAGGCATCAACATAACCTACAAAACATAAAATGTTTAGCTTCAATATAATAACGACCTGTTTCACATCAAGTGACCTTCAATAATTATTTTTTCTTTGTTGCAGCGATAAAAAGTGGTTGCGAGGCGTCATTGGAGGCCAGGAGGGCACTCGAAGGATGGAGGGCACTCGGCGCGGTACAAAATGTGCCAAATTGACAACTCAGGACGCGAATACGCGATCGCACTTCGGATATTGCAGTGAACTTCGTCCTTTGATTATTATCCGCCGTTTCTATGGTGTTTAGGTATTTTTTTGTGCCGGGAAGTTACTTTCGACTTTGAATTAAAGCTTTGTAGGAAAATAAATAAGAAAAGACTGATGTGCTGCTGGGCACGAAACTCATGAAATAACTACAAACAAAGTACTCACCTACTTAGTTATTTCGAAATAAATATGTATACGCATTTATTTCACAAAAGAACCAGCTTTTGTCACCTTATGTAACTCTCAAACTTCTTGTTTGTTATGCTTATAGTACAATAAATATTATTCTATCTCTCTCTTCAACTAACCCACAGTTAAATATTTCTATTGTCTAAGATTTGTTATTGATTATTTCTTATGTCTCCATTCTGTTGTTCACATAAGTCGTTATTCCACCGGGATCTCGGTCTGAATGGGTCTGTTAGGGGCTTGTTTCGAAATCGCTCGTTCGACACAAAGCGATACTGAAGCCTTCATACATTTGCGATAAGCTTCACTTAAAGCCTCACATCGCTTGTCCTAATGGCTGATATTCTGTCTGCATGAGTAGGAATGTTCTGTCTGAGTAATGCCATTAAGCCTCTTTTTGTACAATTTAAAATTAGTCATAAGGAAATTAGTAGTGTGAACTTGTTTTTCATCGGTGTAAAGTATAATTTAGTTTGAACAAAGAATAATGAATTTCATGAAATTATTTTGGGAATCTGTTATTAATAATAATAATTCTTAAAGCCTCGGTCAACATATATCGAGGCTCTCGTTAGGCGGTTGGACCAAGGGCCTGATTCAGAAGGCAGTGCTCCTCGATACAGCTCGCATTGTGAGGAGGTTTCTGTCTCTGGAGCCCTAACCACCGGTAGCTTGGACCCTGTTCGAACGACATAATACTTAACAATCACTTTATTTCAGGCAACTAAGGCCCATAGATAAAATACACAAAATAATCTTATACGATAATAAACGAATACATACAAAAAACCTTATTCTACAAATTGATTAACTACGTTGGGTCGGCGATGTATTGCGCCGAGTCGAGGTGTCATGTAGCCTTCCGCGAAAACGACGATACACGACACCCATCGGCCAAAATTCCTCCTTCATGAAAGTCTCCCGATGGTGAGTCGCAACCCGCACCACAAAAGACTTGAAGTTAATATTGTGGCGAGACTCCAACTTCTCGACTGAAAGGTGAACTTGGTCTTCATCTTTATATACTCCACGACCTCCTCTGCCGTCGTAGAGTGATGTAGACGGGACACGTACAGCTGCGTCTATGCAATAGCGGGACGCAGCAACATGTTCGGACCAGACAATGTGGTACCGCACTGATTGCGAAGAGTAGGCATCTTATTATTTTTCTCAACAAGAATGAAACCTTCTTTATCTCTACTCGTTCGGAGGGCCCCTGGGCACTCGTATGTTTTGGTTGCCGCTGATGTTTTGCTAGAGTTGCAATAACAGCACGCCGAGTAGGCATGCCCCGGTGTTGTCGTGCTAATAACCAAACAGCCAAAATCTTCTTTCTATTAATTAAAAAATAATTAAATAATTCCTGTTTAATTAAGTTTACTTTTTGTTTTAGTTTCAAAATCCTTATTAAGTCTACTATAACAGACAAACTTCGCTGTTGGCAGTTTGCTTAGTCAGCTCCGAGGAAGAATTTTAATTTTCTTATGCCAACATTATCACGTAACCAATTAAAATTCTGTTATTATAATACCTAAACCCTTTTTCATTAATTACCCGTTGCAAGAGGATTATTTATTACTTTATAATTCGTTGTACTCTGAACCTTGTCCCTCAATTTTATTTTACGCAAATATCAATTTACTCACGAGATGTTAATAACACCACTTTTTCGAAGGTAAAGTTTTTATTTATGTTCATCGTTTAACGGTTAGTAAATTATCAGCTACGGTTAGTTTAAAACCCTATTACGATGTTGTCTCGTCATAATCCATTTCACTAATGGTAAGTAAATCATAAAGAAATACAAGGAAATTGCAAACAAAAAATATGATATTGACAGCATCCTGGCCTGGTCGGCCGCGTGAGATTGTGCCCGGGGTCGTCAGTACCAGCAGGTTGCCCATGAGCACCATGGCGCTCGGCAGAGGAGGCCGGAAATAATCGAAATGTTCCAGTACATACCCTACAGCCATAAAAATGTGCCCAATATATGGAATATATATTTCAATAGAGTCCACCAACATTTGAAAAAGACTTTCTACGTCATTGTATTAGTATTGTGGAGCGTCGTACAATTCCTGGTATTCTTCAATGATGGAGAGATTATTTGCATTAACGGAGAAGCAACGCACACCGAAATTGCGCCGCAGCTCTCTGAGGTAGAGCAAGTCTGCGATAGCTGCGTATGCGTCGGATGATAGCGTGACTAGGAACTGCCCCGATAGAATGAGCATACTAGCCACTAGTAACGGGTTGTAGTTTTCAAAGTACATTTGACTTATTAGGTATCCAAGCAGAAGCAAGCAATTTCCGGCTATTGAAAGGTTGGATTCTATAGCCGACGTGAAAAATCTGATTGCTGAGGCTCGACAGTGTTCAATCGTACGGTGGCATTGTGTGAGTAATTCTTTCGGAATGCTGTTCATAACTACTGGTGTAGCCCATTGGAATAACCGATGGTTTCCGATACGTTTTAATATTTTTTCCTTCATACTATGGCTCCAATTAGTTATTGTCTACATTCCCAGTCTATTTTACAAACCGCTCGTTTCTCTTTGATTTCATTTTCATATTCATATTCATATTCATATATTTATTTGCATTCCATAATGTTGTAGAGGTGTTACAATGGCTTACAGCTATGGTACAATTATGGACCCTGTAGGGCACAGCAAAAGGTATAAAATTAATGATTAAAATAAAATAAATTTAGAAAACAAATTAACAATAAGCAATCTTTAAAATATGTCATTAACATTAAATTTTTATAGGTAAATATAACATTTTATTTCATTGAGATCAATCTGTTATAGTTGTACATAATAATTATTAGGTAAGGTCAATTAAACATATATCTATCATATTAAAATATTTATCTATGTATGTATGAATGTATCTATACAACAGCATGCAAAATTTTGGATGTGCTTTGATTCATAGTTATTGAATGTATTCATTAAAATTTGTTAGAAAATGTCAATAAAAAAAGAAATTACAAATGTCAAAATAAGAATACAGGCAAGTCAAAATTAATAAAATTACAGGAATGTCAAAATTGATTAAATTACAGAAATGACGAAGTTGATTGAATTACAAAAAATGTCAAAATTAGTTAAATTACATCCTTATACTTATAATTTTCATTTAAGAATTCGCTTATACTGTAGTAGCATTTGCTTACAAGGAAAAGCTTCAATTTATTGATGAAGATGTTATATTTATTTGAATTTTTTATTATTTCGGGTAACTTATTATAGATTTTTATGGACATGACGAAGGTACTATTGGAGTGCATTTTTAGTCGCGATTTAGGTAAGTTTAGTCTATTTTTATGTCTTAAAATAATGTTCGTTTGTATGTCCTCTCTTTTTGTAAAGAACTCTGGATACTTGCGTACGAACTTGCAAACTTCAAATATATAGAGACAGGGTAGGGATAAAATCTTTAGTTCCTGAAAGTGTGGTTTACAGCTATTATCGGTGGCTTCAATATTTACTAGGATTCTGATTAGCTTTTTTTGTAGGGTAAATAGCGTGGGCGCGTCGGTGCTGTTGCCCCATAAGATGACACCGTATTTGAGCCATGCGTAGGCGTATGCGTAGTACGTTACTAGAGCTGTTTTAAGGTCTGTAGTTTTTTTAATCTCGCGGAGGGCGTATGAAAATTTCGATATTTTTGCTCTTATTTTCTGAATGTGTGACTTCCAATCAATGTGTGTATCAATATTTAGGCCTAGTAGGGTGAATTTGTCAACTAATTCTAATTTATTATTTTTGAAGCTAAAGTTTATATTTATTGGTATTTTTTGGCGAGGGTGGAATGTAATTATTTTAGTTTTACTGAAGTTAATTTCTAGGTTGTGTTCAGTCATCCAATTTATTGTAGAACCTAGTACGGAGTTTAATTTATCATTTAAATTGGTGCTATTTTCGCATGACGTAAGTATAGATATATCATCCGCAAACAGGACACATGGTTCATTTATATTATTAGGAAGGTCGTTTATGTAAACAAGAAATAAGAAACACCCTATTACGCTTCCTTGCGGGATTGAGGCGGTGATTTGCTTGTTGTCGGATCTGATTAATTCTATTTCATTTTTGTTGATGTTGTAATGCTCAATTTCAACTATTTGTTCCCTATGTTTCAAATAAGATACGAACCAGTCATAACATTTGCCGCGGAGTCCTATACTATAAAGTGTATTTAATAAAATGTCAAATTGTACTTTATCATATGCTTTAGTCATATCCAGCAGAAGTCCTACCGCGTACTTTTTATCATTAATGATGTCAAGGGCTTTTTGAATGTATTTGTAAACGGCTAAGATAGTGGAACGGTTTTTCCGGAATCCGTTTTGGCAGTCATTAAATATATGATATTTTTCACAAAATGCGTATGCTCGATTACACATGGCTTTTTCGAATATTTTGGAAGCTGTCGGTAAGAGTGCAATGGGGCGGTAATTATTTGGATCAGTTTTAGAATTCTTCTTGTGAATGGGTTTTATAAGAGCTTTTTTTAAGAGATTGGGAAAAGCTCCTTCTTCAAATGATTGGGTTAATAGTTTAAAAAAGGGTAAGGTTAATTCATCTGCACATTTTCTAAACAAGGTAGGTGGAAGTTCATCAACGCCGTGAGTTTTTTTATTTTTCAAATTTTTTAGTAATGCGTTCACTTCGTAGGGATCAATTGGACTGAGGAAGATGGTATTCTCTGTAGGACATACAACTGGAGATCCTTTCGGTTTCCCGGTTGAGTTGTTGGTAGCCTCCCCGATAGAAGCAAAAAAATAATTTAATATGTTTGCTACCTCTTTAGGTTCAGAAGTTACACTATTATTAGTTTGTAGGGTTATGTTACTTTTTTCACTTGCAATTTTTTTGTTTGTACGTTCATTTACTATGCTCCACATTGTCTTAACTTTATTATTAGAATTAGTCATTTTATTTTTGTAGTGTAGTTTTTTTGCTGCCGTTACTGTCTTCTTTAAAAGTTTTTCATATTTTTTGTAATATTGAGTTAATATCGGATTGTTTGTTTTAGTTGTTAGTATTTTTAATAATCTTTTATTTGTGCAAGAGTTTTTTATGCCCACGGTGAGCCAATATTTTTTATATTTTGGTTTTAACTTAGTTTTTTTTGATGGCATGCACTGATTTAATATGTTAATAAGAGTGTCATTAAAAGCTCCATAATTACTGTTCATATCTTTTCCAGTTGTTATAATATCATTCCAATCTATTTCTTGTAATTGAGACTTAAATTTTAATATATTTGTGTCGTTGTAAAATCTTCTCTTCACGTACCATGCGATTCTTTTAGTTTGCTTAGGCAGGTTTAAATGTAAAATGGTACTGTTGTGGTCTGAAAATCCTAGCTCTTCTACAGTAGTGTACATATCATTGAATTTAAAATTTGTAAATATTAAATCTAAGCATGTAGTTGTGTTTGGCGTTAGACGTGTCGGGCTTTTTATGTATTGGGTAAATTTATATTCCTGCATTAGATTTATGAATTGATTTGATTTAAGGTTATTTGATAGTATGTTAATGTTGAAGTCGCCTCCTATAATTATATTTAGTTTAGAATAGTTATTATTTATATATTTTAGAATTAGTTTAAGTTGCTGGTAGAATACTTCATCTTCTTTTCTATTCCAATACATTGTTATAATTAATAAGTTTTTTTTAGGCAATTCAGTAGCACATACCTCTAGTACATATTCTATAGATTTATTTGTTATATCACTTCTATGTATGTAGTCTATATGTTCTTGAAGTAGGATACAGACACCGCCGCCTGTTCGGGTACTGCGACAGTACGATGATGCAAATTTATAGCCGCTAATCTTAATTAGTTCTAGTTTGTCTTCTGAGAGCCAGGTTTCCGAGATGCATATTGCTTTATAGTTAGAATGTTGGGCAATGAAAGCGTCGAGTAGGTGTTGTTTGTTATTAAGACTTTGGAAATTTTGGAATAGTATTTTAAATGGTAGGTCTTTGTTTTCGAAATGTATGGTTTACAGATTCATTCGGCTTATCCATATGGTGAGCTTGGTTGGTGATGCTCATCGTTCTTCTATCGTTTTCCTGGAAAGTTGTATCTACATGTTGTGGTTTGAAGTCGTGATATTTTTTGTTAACAGGTTTTCCATCTATGAATAATTGGTTGTTTCTTATTATTGCGTGATGTCCGTTTTGTCTAGCCTTAAATAATTCTTCTCTTATTTGAGCCCTTTCTTTTCGTAATTTTCCGCCTGCACCTCATGGATATTGGCTATATTACTATTTGTCTGGATGCCAGGTAGGTTGAATTGTTTTTGTAGGTTATTTTGACAGTGTCAATGTCAACTTGGCTTTTCCATTGATAAAAAGATAGACGTACATAGTACTTACTAGTTTCATAGATAAAAATGTCTAGAACGAAGGTATCTGATAAAGTAGTTTTAATTTATATTCTGGTGGAATTTTAAAGGCAACATTGAATTCTATACCTATATAGAAACGAATACCTACCTATATCGAATATTCTCGGGACCTCTGCAGTCATCGTTGGCAAATATTATTAGAATATTATACAGTTGTGGCGGCAGGTAGAGTAGACCGGCGCTCATAGTTATTTGTTTTTAGTGAAGAAAAGGGTAAATTCCTCCGGGAGCCGAGTGTCTCGCGCAGTCTCAGATATAAAACGAGGTGCACACACGTGGGACAGTATTGGTTCTTAAAATAAATTCTTTTTTATACTACAGGTATTCCACACTGTTCACCTTAGCTGATTACCGTCACGTGTATATCATGAAGTAGGTATAAAAGCATTTATTTAATTGACAACATAAAAGTTATCGTTGAAGGTTTCCTCGACTGAACAGCGGTACGGAAATTATGAATAGCATGTTTTAAATCGAACCCCAAGTAATTCCAATTTTGCGCTCCTAAAAATATTATTAAACACTCTAATATAATGATTGCGCCTCTTTTTTTAAACCTCTAATTATTCCTATTTTGGGGACCTAAAAATACTTAACAGCCAAGTAACTGCGACAAACTTGTATGTAGCACTCGCAGTCCGCTGCCGCGGCATCGCACTGTTTTGAGAGTTCTAACCTAGGCTAACCCAATTGTTCGGGGTGCCCTAGGTTAGTTACAGCGACCGATTCGGCTCGTGGGCGGTTGGTCACAGTTCTAACCTACGTAGGTACGGTAGGTAAGTCGCGGTACCCTAGCTTAGTTACTGCTAACAACTGAGAGAAAAGGCCAGAAATAAAAACCACTTTTTTTAAAATGTGCATAATAAGAACCCCAAAAATTTTTAGAGGTTCATTAATTGAAAAAAGTGTTCATCATTTGAAGGTCAATGAGTTTTTAATTGATTAGTTAAATATTTCCCATGATTAATGATGATGAAGAACCACCTACTTAGCTATTAAAACATGGGTAGGTACTAACTCATACAAGCTATAGATGTTCAAAATGTGATCTAATTAATTAAACACGTATACGCACTTGACTCCAATAATTTCATGAGATATTAAATCATGTCCTTATACATTTAAGACGCAATCGCTCTGAACAAAATCTCTAAACGAATTATGTTCCCGACACACCAATTTCATCAAATTATAAGGGTTGAATTGCAAATAGGCCGAAAATTCGTCTCTGCCTGATGAAGGAAAAAAATACTTTTTCTTTTCCAAGGTTACTGAAATCCTTTAATTGAAATTAATATAATAGTCGTGACCTTCATTTTAGATGTGCAAGATTTTCATGAATTTAATTTAAATGATATTATTCTTTACAACATTATAACGGACGAGGTGTTCTGTCGCTTACGAACACAAGTACCTACTTACTGCCGAGGGGTAAATGCGTAACACACTAACAGTAGGAATGATTTTAATTTCGAGAGTTCAAAAATATTCATTGCGTTATTTACGTTGTTAAACGGACTCATTTTTCGAGCATATGAAGCAATGGATTGGTAATATCCTTCAAAATGACTCAGATAATGATGTGATTTTGATAATGTGATACGAAACTAAGAAGTGTAAAGTGAAATGCTACTAAAATAGTTTTAAGCAGTATTTATTAACTCAAATTTAAGGAAACGAAACGAAAATCTATCCCATAATTTTCGAGTTCTATTAATCGACTGCTGTTTAGATACAATACGTGATTGCTTGCACCACAAACATTGTTAGTTTGATTGGATACTAACAAAACGCAGATTTTTATTTCGAGAAAAATACTTCGTTAAAAACGTTTTGTCGATTTTTAAAGATTTTTGTTGTGAAGGAACTCTTACTGTTGTGTACTCTATAGTTTGGCAAGCTGCCATAAAATACTGCGGTTTAATAAACTTTGCGCTCACAATATTTAAGCCAAACGTGGTTTTAACTAGTGCTTCGGCACTTATGTCCTTCACCATTGCTGGATTGAGTACCAACCGAAAATAATACCCGAATATTATGTAGAGACTGCCCAGCCGAACGATTCTGTAAAAATCTCACCGTGAAAATGTAGGTGAAGTGAGCTTAGAGTGAGCTGTCATTAGTGTAAATCACCCTAGCATTAGTTGGAATGACAGCTCACTCCACACTCACTTCACCTAAGTTTTCACAGTGATATGGTTACAGAATCGCACTGCAGTTGGTCTAGTGGTCGCAAACGCTACTGCTGAGCATGAGGTCCTGGGTTCGATCCTGGGGTCGGGCAAAGTGTTATTGGGTTTTTTCATCTGGAATTTCTCAGTAGAATCCTGGAGTCTGGATTTGTGCCCGGTTGATGGCAACAGGCTCGGCCCCTGTTACATCATTAACTCTTCATCTGCCTAGCATATTCCCAACTATGTTACGGTCGGCTTCCAGTCTAACCGGATGCAGCTGAATATCAGTATTTTACATCGCCCCTCTCTCTCGCCTCCTATTACAGACTTGCGAAATAGGTGCACCTCTGCCTATCCCTTCGGGGATTATAGGCTTGGTATTATGTAGAGAAAATCGTATGTAAAAAAGTTGTGTAAAAAGGCACCTCGAACCTTGACACAGTGTTCACTAAAAAGATGGATGAAGGGCATCTGCCATATTTTCATGTTTAGAGGAAGATAGAGAGGCCATCGCTCATGGCTAGATAATTTGCAAGTTGGTTGTTGTCGCGTAACGTTTGACTGATCGCTTCTCCACTTCTTTTTATGCCGTTTTTTTTGGAGATTATGTGGTTCGTCTATGATTTGCTAAACTGTTACCGTTACTTCTACTGTTACTGTTACTTCCCCTGTATATTAAAAGCGTCATAATAGTGTCATTGCCAAAATAATAGACAATATTGTCTTTTTTGTTTTGTTCTAATATTGTAATCAATTTTTCTACTACAGATAAACTTAAACAACAGATAAACAACAGGCGTATGATCAACAGGAAAACTAAACGTGCAACTATGACGCTACAATCTAAACACATTTTAAAACTCTCTCCATCTTTCCATTTTACACAATATTACGGTAAAGTTTATTTTCTTCACAAAGGACGAGGTGGGTTGTAGGAAAAGTATGAAAAATGCAGTTAGGGGTTAGGTGAGGGGGTGTAAGATTCATTTCCTGTACTTAAATAAGCGGTGTGGTGCATTCTGGTCGAGCCGTGAGGTGTTAACTCATGCGGGAGTTTCTCGAGAGCCGCTCAACAAGCTTTCCCTCGTTAGAGCGCCATCGCGATCGGATTTATAAGAGATTTTAAAGTCTCTGAATTATACTAAATGCTGTTCGATGTAGATCAGTTATCTCGACGATTTTTCTGGTGTCGAATTTGCATTTGGATTTATTTTAACGAATAGTGTAAATGTTAAGTTTGTTTTGGTTGAGCGATGGTGCTTGATGGTGATTAACTACGTGAAATTATTATCTATTATTTTAATACATAGATCATAATTTCACGTAGTCAATCTTCAGGTAGTAAGTAAGGGGCTTGTGCTAAGAAATAACAGCCACACGGTTCGATCGATCAGGTTAATCTACGCTTGCCGCAGTTGGTCCGTGGATGGGTGATCATCTTTACTTACCAAGATCACTCTGTGCCTCGGAAAACACGTTAAGCCGTTGGTACCGGCTGTAATTTGTAGAAATTTGACAGTCGTTACGGGTCGTTAGAAGCCCGAAGGTTTGACAACCAGTCTTAACTAGGGGTATCGTATTATCCAATAAGTGGGTTGTGGAGGTCAGATGGGCAGTCGCTCCATGTAAAATACTGGTATTCAGCTGCATCCGGTTAGACTGCAAGTCGACCACAACATAGTTGGGAAAACGCTAGGCAGATGATGAATCTTCAGGGAGTAAGTTCAATCAGCATAGTATCGTAGATAAAAATAGGCTTTTATGCTTTTTGATTTAGAATAAAAATGTAAGTGGGATTCAATGTATCCTGATTTATGATCCCGGTTTTGGGAAGATAAGTTCTTACTTGAACATTGTGAAAGTTCCATAAACCCTCAATTGATAGGTAATCCTCACCAACTACGGTTGAGCGAATTCACACAAGCGGCATATCCTCAAAATGCATTGTAATGCTATTCTATAAAAATCTCACCGTGAAAACTTAGGTGAAGTGAGCTTAAAGTGAGCTGTCATTCCATCTGCAGTGCGATTCTGTAACCATCTCCCGTGAAAACTTAGGTGAAGTGAGCGTAGAGTGAGCTGTCATTCCAACTAAAGCTAGGGATTGACACTATTGACAGTTCACTCTAAGCTCACTTCACCTAACTTTTCACGGTGAGATTTTTAGGGAATCGATCGGCTGATGCTAGGGATTGACACCATTGACAGCTCACTTTACGTTCACTTCACCTAGGTTTTCACAGTGAGATTTTGACAGAAAATATGTATAGCACCGCTGTTGTAGAGGTCTATTAGGAGACGGAGACCCAAGATCAGAAATAGATGTATCAAGGCTCATGGAACTAGAAAGAGACAAAACACCAGTTTTAAAATAGCGGCTAACAAGTTAAAAGTCTGCTAAGTGATAATGAATCGTTAGGAGTGCTTGTTGACATTGACTAACATCATCTCATCGGTCGATAGTTGGCAGTCTGTCAAGTTAGCGTCGAGTCGGCGTGCCCTTGCGAGAAACAGCGCAACCTCGGCATGACACGTTACCTTTGCGACCGTAAGAGGAGCATATTTCTAGTACATTATCTCGTCGTTGGCATATGTTGTTCTACATTTTGTGTTGCTGACAGCTTGGCTTGATGGCTTAATGCATTTTATGTAGGACGGATGTGATAGATTACTTAAGTGGTGACTCTTTCATAAAATTGGTATTTTGATATCCGTGTTATAGTCTATCTAGTAGTTCAATGAAGAACTGGATGTGGAAAGAGAGATCGAGAGGGTTGTCAAAGTATCGACAAAGACATAAAAAATAGGGTTAAGGACTACCCTTGTTCTGGTACCTACTGTTACTCATTCATCATCATCATCAGCCTATAGCAGTCCACTGCTGGACGCCATTCAACTCGATTTTCGGCAACTCTCATCTAGCTGCTACCAGCCATCCTGTACCTACTTATTTCTTACATATCCAGAATCATTACTAAGCCACATAAGCCAAACGACTTTGTCTCAAAGTCCTCAATAAAGGCGACCGAAGTCCATCGGTGTTTATTTAACGACCTATATTTAAGTCGTCTGAAGATTTCTTTTCGTCATCGACTAAGCAGGTATCGAAAGGGCTCTCGTAAGTCTCCAGGCTCTTAAATATGTAAGTTGGAACTTGAAAGGACCTTTCTACACGCATCGCCGGTCGCGATAAGCACGTCGGGATACGATATTCTCTGCTAACGTGTTGCTGAGGGAAGATAGCGCTTTATTGCATTCGTATGCAGCGCTACAAGCGGAAGCGTCAGCGAATTAGACATTTTATAATTGTGGTGTAGCAAAGATTAAGGGTTTATAGGAATTTTAAGGGGCCGTGAAGTCAGTTAACTAGAGGTAACGCCCGCGACTAACGAGTTGTAGGTCGTACGTTCGAACCCGGACAGACGCTTTACTTTGTGTAAATTATTTTATCACCACTGCTCTCAAAATGGTGAAGGAAAACATCGTGAGGAAACCAGCAAATCCTAGAACCAAAAATTCGAAGACATGTCACATCTATCAACCCGCACTGAGCCCTTGTAATGGATTACGGCCCGCTCCCTCTCACCGAGAGGAGGCCTGTGTCCCAGCAGTGGGACCGTTGTAGGCTGATTTTGCTGTGGAGCCAGTTTGTAAATATTTCCGAACTTTTATTGGATTTGACTAGTGACATATTTTATCAATAACATTATGTTTGACTTTCGCAGAATTTATTAGGTACCAAATATTTATATTACCTACTTTCCTCTATGATATTAGGTTATGTCTAGAACGCTAGACTTTACCTACAATAAACAAAACTAAAAAGTGATTCAGACAGTGTTTTCTTTTACCATTTAAACGTTGATGAATTGCGACGTCTAAAAAGGAAGGTTTTGTTTTTTAGGTATCTTACTTGTAAATTATAGAACGAAACAACAGTTTCGAAGTCTAATGAAATTTTGTGCCATTTTTCCAACGCCAGATAACTTTATCGGTGGAATAATTTTGGTTTTTTGACAGTTCCATACAAAAACTGCTGTCAGACGTCAATTTTATTCCACGAATAAAAAATATCGATAGATTGAAAAATCAGCCCTAAAGGACAATGACGAAAAGTCGTACCAAAAAGTTTCATGCATCATCAGATTAAAATATTATAGTAAATATTTTCATATTTTTTACGACATTACGCGGGGGGTTGATTTTTGAACAGGGAATTTAATTTAAAGTAAAAAAGTATTGATATTGTTTTATTCCCAATTTACATGACGTTCCGTTTCAAACGATATGATTAATATAACCTTGAATTACGAAAGTGTCATGATCACGTCTCTCAAAAAACATGTAAAAAATTATACTTTGCCGTTCTACATTAATTAAAAATAACTAGAATAAAATAGAATAGAATTTTTATTTAAACGATTATCATTTTTTTATAGCAATAATGGCCGTTCGTGTATGACATGTCAAACAAAATCAAGTACCTAGTTTATAGGTCAGTTCGATTTCTTAGAAAATCTCCGAGACCCGGGTTTTGTTTACAAAAATAACTTTTGTAGGAGTTAATATGATAAGTGTAGTCTATAAAAAAATAAAGTTTGACTTTGATGCAGCATGGTACGGGATTCCATACATCTATGAGCATTGTCCTTTAATATATTCTTAGTTTAGAACTGAAGGTTGTTTAGATCATTTGAGATATCCATTTTATGTAAATAAATTGACAGATAATAATTGTTGTTCTTGTATTTTCTGATAATCATAAACTTGTTTTTTTTTTTTTAAATTTTCGTTCCATTGTTTTTGAACGTTTAATTTAATTTCAATGCGCAAACAAAAAGCTAACTAAGTACCACAAAAGCTCACTAATTAACTTTATCGAAAGATTTAGAAGAAATATAATTAAAAGCAAATCTGTTAGGATTTCCGCTCTATTAATTTTTAAGCCAGTATTCCCGAGTGCCGCAAGGAGGATTCCGGGACAACGTTTATCCCGCGGCGACGTTCGTACACAAGCCCCGTAGGTACCTACACTCCTCTGTGCAACTTTAAAGCCTGTATTGATTCAGTTTCTAATTCAAACGTACCTCCGTTTTGAAAAGCTTTATTTCATTGCTCTATTCATGTAGCCTAGCATGAAAATCTGACTGGACTTCTTGGTAAAATTTAGGTAGATATATCTGGCCTAGTCCATTTTTACTATAAAAGAAAAAAAAAACAGAAAAATTTGAAACAAGAAGAAAAGTTTTCACGTGACACTGATCCACATTCCGAGTTTTCCTATAAACGTAGCTCTGACAGCGGAGCAATCAACAACAAGTAATGAAATAACAAATTACGTAATAATAAATCACGAGCCGACGTATAAGATATACATAACTTATAGTGGGATGTGTGCCTGTACGTTTGGGTAATGTTATTTCCCAATCTATCACGAGTAGGTATTGTGTCCGATGGGGGAACGGCCCGGTGCGGGGAGCGGGAGACACGGCGTTGTTCGACATTCGAAAATGAGCGATGTGTGACATAAGCAACATTTTGGCGGCAATTATTATGGATTCATTCAAGTTTATTTCGAAATCTATACTAATAATAACGCTGAAGAGTTTTTTTTTGTTTGAACGCGCTAATCTCTGGAATTTCCTTTGCCTTTCAAATTTGAAAAATTCTTTTTCCATTTAGTAGCCCAATTCTTCAAGGAAAAGGAAGGCTCCAACATAACGCTAGGGCATTTAGGAGCTGAGCAAAAAAAAAAATAAATCAAAAAGAATTCTAAGCGTAAACGAAGTAATAAGTGCGGGCAGGCGATGCAATGCGACGTGTTGGGTCGGAAGAGCAAGAAATTTCACGCGAACGAAGTCGCGGGCGAAAGCAAGTCATAAATAGAATCGCCTTGTGAACCTATAATTTGCATTGCCTATTAAAGATAAATATGACAAAAAAAATTAACCATGTTTATAAAATAAAACATTATAAGTAGCTTCTTATAAGTTCGATGTCATAAGAAATTACACACAATTATTTGACGGCACGAATCACTGCTGCTCTATACAGCACAAAACGCTCCATAAGAACAAAATCAGAAATTCATGAGGTGGAGGACAAGCAAGATGTGAGTTCAATGAATTACTTATAATTTCAAAACTTTAGCTTGCAGCGGTGACACTCTGTTAGTAAGGCTGCTTCTATCTTTATGCAAAATAGATTAATAAAACTTGGACGTTGGTCCTGTAGCCGAAATGTAATTCCACATTACATTTTGCACATATGGACCTCATTATCATTTGCCTTGCCTTTTCCCAACTATGTTGGGGTCGGCTTCTAGCCTCTCCAGATGCAGCTAAGACTGGTTGTCAGATTTTCGAGCTATATATTGACCTAAATACATATTAATAAATATTTCTGTGATAGCAATTTCCGTTCAACGCGTCTAATAGTACCTACCTACATATATTTTTTTATCACTGACAATGAATCAAAATAACTTTTTTCTCTGGTAAACGGATATTGTAACATCTGGAAACGAGTTTTCGTTGAAGTAAAAAGGCCTTTAAAGATCCGAACCTATGCCGACCGCCATTTAGATTTTTTTTCAAAATGGCGGCCACGCATGATTTATATAAATCGATAGCTGACATCAATGCAAACAGAAACAAAATAAGACCATATCCCTTAATCACGTTTCCGAGATATTAACGTTCAAAGTTGATCACGTGACATCCATATTTTTTTAACTTGCTTACGAGTAGATACATCTTATTGCATAGATGTTTGATTATTTTAAACTTTCAGAATGATTATTTCAAACATCCTAAACAACAAGATGTAAGAAAGTTAAAAAAATAAGGATGTCACGTGATCAACTTTGAACGTTAATATCATAAAAATATTAAAAAAAAAAAAACAAAATGGCGCGGCACTAGTTATGACAGGGTACATATAAAAATCTCAAATCTCCTTTATCGACATTTAAGAAAGAAATAGAATTCCACATTCTCATACGTAGACGAACAACATTGTATAAAATCTACTATTATAGTAGGAGCTTCAAGATTATTATGCAATTATGTTCCCTCAAAGCTGAGGATTAAGGAGCATCGTTACTAAATTGCTTCGCTAACGGCAAGTAAACGGATTAAGGGGGGTTTGTATCATTAAACAGACGCCTAGCATAACAGCCGGTCGTGCGACCCGGGGTTTAGATACACGTACAGCAAGTGTGAACGCAGCCTATGTAGGACGGATGTGTAGACTCCTCCTAGGTTTAAATGAAGCTAATAGCAGATATACCCAATGGGCTACATAATCCAGGTTCATAACCTACAAGTCATTTTGAAAATTGAAAAAGAATGAAAATTGGTCAGAATCGCCTTCTAAATTAATTGCCGTTATTATTTATATAATTATAATGTGCTTTTTTCCCGAAAAAATCTTTTATATAACTTAAAATGTTGCAAGTTAATATGATTTTCCATTTAAGGAAATTTAAGCCTTATCTTAGAGCAATAAAGACTTCTTAAATACACGACCGAATTTCCTTTTTGTTACCGTTTTTAGTTTAGACAGGACAACTAGTTTATAAAATAATGACATGGTTTGTTTTAACTAAATTAAATTACAGATGTTATTTTATAAGTTATACATTGTATATAGGGTGGCAGGGACACAAGGAGAAAAGAATCATGTAAATCCCTGGCATTTACATTTTTCGTCGGTTATTAAAATACTAGCTGCGCCCCACGGTTTCACCCGGATAAGTTTCGATCCCGTGGGAATATCGGGATAAAAAGTATCCTATGTGTTAATCCTGGTTATAAACTATCTGTGTAAATTTCATCCAAATCCGTTCAGTACTGTTTGCGTGAAAGAGTAACAAACATCCATCCATCCATCCATACAACCTTTCGCATTTATAATATTAGTAGGAAATGTTAGTTGTTCTATACCTTTTTGACAACCAGTCTTACCGAGGAGTATCGTATTACCCAGTAACTGTATTGTAGAGGTCAGGCCTGCATCCGGTTAGACTGGAAGCCGACCTTAACATACATAGTTGAGGAAAGCCTAGGCAGATGATGAGGTATTGCGGTTTTCTATCAAACAGCACATTTTTTTTTGATACCCGCAGAAAAATTTCAACGCAAGGATGTTCAGAATCATGTCCTGAATCCATGGTAGCAGTTTGCGCGTCGATGGAGGCCGCCCTGTAAGGTCGTTAATAATCTCCAGTTTTTCTGAAATATACGGAAGGCCAATTCTCGTAATTTAAAACGTTCAAAATCTAGTCGCAGTCTCACCTCAGCGACAAACAAATGTCAAAATCTTGTCAAAAAAGTAGGGAAATTAGAGGATTTCTTGACAGATTGAGACTGAGATCAGACAGTGAACGTTCTTAAAATTACGAGAATTGCCCCTCTGTTCCATGACTTCAAAGCGTTACCTACTGTCAGAATAATAATTGAACTGTCAATATCTTACGTGAGCACGTGACAGATTATCATCTGTCACGTGCTCACGTAAGATATTGACAGACACACGATATCGCAGTTTTCAGGACATTACACACTTTAAAATTTTATAAACATGCTCGTAAAAATATTTTTAAAGTGCAGATTGAACGTAACGTGATCCACAATGTATTTCAGCTTAACGCAAGACATAAAGTGAGTTTTACACTTTAAAATGCATTGGTGTATACCGGAGATTGAATTCTCAAACTGTGTAAAGTTTCCTAATACTAAAATATTATCGGTGTTAAGCCTAAAATTGAAATTACATGTCAAACTGCTCAGCTACATTAGTTTCAAAATTAATTTCTATGTTTCATCACCTGTCGCCAGTTATGTTTTAGTCCCATTTAATAGGGGGCGAGCCTATTGGCATCAACCGGGCAGGAATCCAGAGACTCCAGGGTGCTACTGAGAAATTCCAGATGGGAAAAACCCAATAACACTTGACCCGACCCAGGAATCGAACCCAGGACCTCACGATCTGCAGTAGCGTTTGCGACCACTAGACTGCTCAAGCGGTAAGAAAAAACGGGTTGCACTTCGGGAGTGCCGGCAGAAGTGAAAACTTGAATATTAACGTTGTGCATTTTTGATATTTTGGAATGCGAAAAAAAAAACTCTCCCTCCGTCTTACGAATTTTCGATCAGGTCGCGTGTCCTGACGCGAGCTCCGTCTTACGAATTTTCGATCAGATCACGTGTCCTGACGCGAGCTCCGTCTTACGAATTTTCGATCAGGTCACGTGTCCTGATGCGAGTTTAACATTTTTTACCCATCACAAAAAACTTTCCCTCCGTCTTACGAATTTTCGATCAGGTCACGTGTCCTGACGCGAGCTCCGTCTTACGAATTATCGATGAGGTCACGTGTCCTGACGCGAGCTCCGTCTTACGAATTTTCGATCAGGTCACGTATCCTGACGCGAGTTTAACATTTATTGCCCATCACAAAAAAAGTGCACAACGCCGCTAAAGAAGTTTTCACTTCAAAAAATATTCGATGGGAAAGACTAAATTGGAATCTATTATATTACTTTAGGCCAGCTGACAGTTAAAAGAACATTAACGAGAAGAAAATATTCTAAATGCGAAAATGATGTTTGCTAATTACATCGAGTTTTTTTCCCTTACAAATCAAGAACCATTTTTAAAAAAAACTTGGGGTGGAAGACGGTAGAATGTTTGACAACGTTGTTTACCTACGTCAATAAGGTCCAAACGAGCATTATGTCGGTCAAACGATGATGCATGTTGATGGATGACTTCCGATGGATGACCACAGTTTTGACCGATAGAATTTCGCGACCAACAGTTTACCTTACCGCGTTTAAACAATTGAGCAGTTCCGTAATGCAAGCATTATCTAAGCCATAGTATTTTCCTGGTCTATTTCTAGTTTTTTTTTGTCCAGAGCTGGAAGCTTCAGTTTTGTTTACAAGCACCTCCTGCTTATATTTTGATTTGTTCGTTGATTGATAATCAGGAGTATTGGTGGCCTAGTGGTAACGTTCCCGACTTACGAATTGTAGGTCGTGGGTTCGAACCACGTAGGCGTTTCATTTTGTGTAATTTATTTATTTACAACTGCTCTCAAAACGGCGAAAGCAAACATCGTGGGGAAACCGGCATGTCCTAGAACCAAAAATTCGAAGACATTTGACAATTTACCAACCCACACTGGGCCCGCGTGGTGGATTATGGCCCACTCCCTCTCACCGAGAGGAGGCCTGTGTCCCAGCAGTGGGAACGTTATAGGCTGATTATGCTTTATTATGTTATGCATGTTCTTATTACGTTGAATTCTTCGATTATAGCTTAGGGACTTTTGGGAAACCCGGTTTTTTTGACACAAACTATAAATCAATGCTTAACAAAAAGTATATTTTAGTTTCTAAAATAATGATATCACTAATTTAGCTGAGATAGGTTTAAAGCAGCCTAATATGTTTTAGGCGTGTGTGTCTATAGAGCGCCTTGTCGTGGAGGGTAGAGTGGAGGGCACTAAACCACGCAGACCCTTACCCATGAGATGGACTGACCAAATTAAATCCGCAGTGGGCGATCTCTTGTATGAGTCAACTTGCACAAAAAATACCAAAATTCGGAGTAGCTGGCGAGAAATAATGAGGAGAATCACATCAGATCCTAGACAATAAACTATATGAGGACCACGACCGCTCTGACAAGAGTGCTACGAAGAAGAAGAATATTTTTTTTAAAGATTTTCTTTATCAGAAATCAGAGATTTAATTCAGTTAATACACATGATTTATATAATTAGTGCCTTCATACATAATGTTCACGGTTAAGGGATGGTGTCCAGTCGCAGGGTCGAGTCCCCGAGGGTATCCATTACTTGAAATGGTATCATTTTACTCTTGATTTTACTTTTAGATTTATTTCAATCTTATGCTATTTGTTTGTACAATGTTTATTTATTTAAATGATGATTGATCGGTATTTCGTTTTCAAAGGTTCCAAACTACAACATTGTTCTTCTTTATATTCTACTAGCAGTGCCCCGCGGTTTCACCCGCATAAGTGTCAATCCCGTCGGAATATCGGGATAAGAAGTATTCTATGTCGCATTCTGATGTATAAGGTATATTACTGTAAAGTTTAACAAAAGAGTAACAAACATCCTCACAAACTTTCGCGTTTATATATTAGGTCTTTACCTATGAAATTGGAGATTTGTATGATAATTTTAAAATATAAACATTTTGGTAATTTTTTTATTTCAGCTAATCAAAGTACCTACTGGCCCAAATTATTTATACAATTTTGCCATTTTGATGGCAGGTTGTTTATCCCTTTACTGTAGAAGTCTGCCGGACGGGAGGCGATGAAGTCAGTGAAAGCGTTTTGATGCCTCTCGGGTGTTGAATTATTTCCCACTTCAAAAATTGTCTAAATTTTGAAAAAAGTAGAAATCTGTTGGGTCCGGTGAGTACGGTGGGTCACGGAGAGCTTCCAGCTGTAACTCTTGTAGCTTTGCGATGGTCTGTCGTGAAGTGTGACCTCACGCGTTGTCGTGGAGAAGCAATGGGAAAGAGCTATTGACTAGTCTTGGTTGTTGAATTGCGAGCTTCTCCATCATTGTTTGCAATTCTTGGCAATAGACATCTGCCGTCACTGTTGTGCCATTCGGTAAGAAGCTGTGATGTACAAGTCCGGCACTGGTTCACCAGACAGTCACCATCATCTTCCTATGAGTAATCTTTTTTTTAACGCACTGAGTAGGTGCTATACCCGGGTCCATCCACTGAAACGAACGCTTATGGTTGTCGTACAGGATCCACTTTTCATCGCAGGTAACAATTCGATTAAGAATTCCCTCGGTTCTATGCCGATTCAGTAGTGCTATGCATGCTTCGACGCGTAAATCTCGCTGTTGGTCGTTTAGTTCGTGTGGCACCCACTTATCTAGCTTTTTTATCTTTCCGATTTGACGCAAGTGCTTCAATGTTGTTTTGACACTAACTCCAAGGCCCGCAGCAAGCTCAGCCGTAGATTGAGTTGGATCCGCTTCCACTATCGCCTTCAATTCGTCGTTGTCGACAATGGTTACCGGCCGACCGCGAGACTCGTTCTTCAACTCAAAATTTCCAGATTTAAAACGATTGAACCAATAATGGACCGTGTTTATGCAAGCAGTGTTAGGCCTGTACACGTCGGTAATGTTTCCTGTTGTTTGCGCAGCGGTATTTCCACGTAGGAACTCATATTCGAAAATTGTACGAATTTTCAGTTTATCCATGGCGCCAAAAACTACCACAATGTCACAAAAACAAAAAACTATCTAAAAACAAATGACTGAATTTGAAATTAAATTAACACGTCTTTCGAATTCAATTTATTTGAATTTCGAATTGCGCGCCAATCCACAGATAATTAAATCTGAAAATACTGGTTATAGAATCTCCAATTACATAGGTAAAGACCTATTATTAGTAGGATAGTAGGACATATGTAAAGTTTAGCACCAAAATGAGAAAAATACACGTCTTAAACCATCGGAAAAGTAGAAATAAGAATAAAACACACTCTCCCGACCCGACGGTCTCAGGTTAACATTATGTTAAAGACCGGCAAATAACGTTTTGAATACAAAACACAGTATTTAGATACAAATAAAACTTCAATATCGAGGCTGTATCCAATAGGCTACAACGCTTGAATAAACAAAATAAACTGCGGGCAACGAACTGCTAACTGTTCACAAATAATAAATACAACGAACGGGAAATCAAAATCAGCCGGTAGTCTAGCAGATAATGAATCTGCAAACACTTTCAAACCTCCTATTCCTGTTTGTATGTACATAAGCTAAGGTTTTTAGCGATTTACAAAGAGATGGAAAACTGGCAAAGAATTTTATCAAATTATCTTGATCGTCGTGTCCGCTTCAAAATAAAAAAGCGGAATTCTGTGTGTGTGGATCAATTTCAAAGGAAACATTTAATAACATGTAGTTATGTATGCCCACAAGCCAGGAACCCGTTGTTTGCGAGAAGCACAGAACTGGTCGAAGTGGAGGTGCTTGTAGAAGGCCTATATCCAGCAGTGGACATCTTTCGGCTGAAATGATGATGATGATGATGCCCACAAATACACTTACCTATCTACACTATACAGTGTTGAAAGCTTTCTGATCTAACTATTAAAAAAAAAACATGACATACATATAACACATCACGCCTGTAATCCCCGAAGGGTTAGGCAGAGATGTACTTAAGGAACAACAAAATTTCGCCAGCAATCGTAATATTTTTGTAAGAAAACATGTCTCTATTCTTGAGTTAAAAGTAATAACTATGTTTTTACGCGTAAAAACATAGTTATTACATTTTTCTAGCCTTCTCTGTCCCTAAGTTATTATAATACTGTACTGTATTTACCGTTCTTATAAGGTAGTTTGGTCACGCCTGCGTATTGCCTCTACTGTATTTTTGATATTTTTGAAATCTTTAAATTGTAAAGGCCCTCACGTCCTTACTGTGCTGAATTCAAAGATCGGTGTACAATAATACCTATTTTATTCTGTCGTCCTCACAATAGACCGTGTTATAAAGTGCTGAAGAATACTTATGCAATTTATTTATAAAACTAGCTTCTGTCCGCGACTTCGTCCGCGTGAAATTTTTTAGTTTCCCGACCCACCCTGTCGCATTGCATCGTCTGCCTGCGGTATTACTTTGTTACCGCTTAGCGTTCTTTCTTACTATTTGCTTGGCCCTAAGGGTCCTAGCGTGATGGTAAGTAGCCTTTCTCAAGAATTCGGCTATCAAATGCAAAAAAAAAAAATCAAATCCGACTGGTACTTCCAGAGATGTGAGATGAGCGTGTTCAAACAAACAAACTCTTCAGCTTTATTATTAATAGTATAAATAAGTTTTGAGCAAAATGTGGATATGCTATGCTATAGCATACCCACATAGGTATATTATAATATATCTCTGCCTACTCTTTCGGAGAATACAGGAGTAATTTCATATATTGCTACATAAGTATACATGTACAGACCGTCTATGGATGGATATATACCGTCAATGTCTGGTTAGTACAAGTATTTCCAAAAGCATTCCAACTCCGTTGTTAGAATAGTTTAACAATAATTTAGCCTTTAAAAGTCAGGGATAAATGCAAATAGCTCGATGGGCTAGGGCCGGTATTTCAAGTATCCGTCGTCAATGATATTACAGAGGGGCGATTAGGTTATCACATAGGGCTGAATTTTCAATCATCTGATAATTTTTTTCGAGGAATAATTTTGAAATTTTGACTGTTATTTCATATGAAAACTGTCAAACGTCAATTTTGTTCCTCGAAATTATCTGGCGTTGGAAAAATCAGCCCCCATTTTATTCCTCGAATAAAGTTATCAGATGATTAAAAATTAGCCCTGAATAGTACCGCAGTTATTACAAGTTGTTATCAGTCTGTTAAAATAATAAAATAAACAATTTTACAAAAAATAAAAAATCTCAATTTTTCAAACAAAATTAAAGGGTAAAATTAGCACGAAATAAACCACCCTTGATAATAAGGCCCTATGGACGCGCCGTGCGATGGTACTCGTACCAACAATTTAACACAAACTTTATGGTAAATATACTAAAACTAAAACAAAAAAAAACGTCTACTAAAACAAGAAAAAAGGCTAGAATGTTATTTTTTATTATTTTTTTAACTGTTTATGTTTACAATACGTAATGTAGAATACGTAGTTTCAATTAATGTGATAACCTAATCGCCACACTGTATAATTAATGTGATACCCTAATCGCCACACTGTATAATTAATGTGATACCCTAATCGCCACACTGTATAATTAATGTGATACCCTAATCGCCACACTGTATAATTAATGTGATAACCTAATCGCCACACTGTATAATTAATGTGATACCCTAATCGCCACACTGTATAATTAATGTGATACCCTAATCGCTACACTGTATAATTAATGTGATACCCTAATCGCCACACTGTATAATTAATGTGATACCCTAATCGCCACACTGTATAATTAATGTGATACCCTAATCGCCACACTGTATAATTAATGTGATACCCTAATCGCCACACTGTATAATTAATGTGATACCCTAATCGCCACACTGTATAATTAATGTGATACCCTAATCGCCACACTGTATAATTCCCGTAGCTAAGAGAAAGAGAACCAAAACTTGAAACGTTTTCTCAAACGAATATTTATTTATTCCCTTTTATACCTTTTTAACTTGTAGATGAACCAAAAATGAATTTCTCTCGTATAACACACAACATTAACAATATTTGTATTGATCAAGTAATTTATATTACAAATGTATGAATAACTTTGGTTTTCAATGAATCATTTACAGATTTATTAGCAACCCAGTCTTTCATGCCAGGTATGTAAGATGGGGCGGATGATAGAGACATGTTTTTTTTTGCTGAGTTATGGCTTCCTCTTACTGAATTTTACCCAGCGACCAAGAAAACAGAGTATTCCTTAGATCCATAGTACAATTTACATCTTAGTTCTCCACGTACAAACTATTAAGCACAGTGCCACTGCCTCTTATTTAAATTAGTTGAACCATAATGAATTTAGACGAGAATTAAAACGTTGGAGTGTAGCAACTGACTTAAATTAGTTTATGTACATATTAACAGACTAGTCGCGTAGGTGAAAGAGGTAATTTGAATGAAAGCGGAGCGTCTATTCATGATAGATAGCTTAATAAATTAGCTTTTATAAACGTCCATTGACAAATATAAATATCCTAACAACTATTCCATTCTCATTATCAGCTTTGCCACCTCCGATTGACGTGCAGTTAATTTAACTGACGAATAAATTTAGCATCCGAAATTACGTAACATACATACTATCAATCACAATCTGAATCAGTTGAAGGATATTCCTAATCCATACCTTCATTATGTTCGAAAAAATTGTCTGCTCAACAACGTATATAACGGAATAAATGTTGTTGAACTATCATAATGAAAGCCTACTGTTAGTGTGTTACACAATTAGCCCGATGTTTAATTTTTTCGTTCCTGGTGATAGTCACGGGAACAACGTGACTTCAAAAAACACCTTTAATATAGAGTATCTACACATAATACAATGTCATATCACGCTGTCAACTGAGCTTAACTCATGTTAAGCTCTATCAGTGTTACCTATTAAACTATAGTTAACAAATCCTCTTGTTCAAGTGACAAGATAGGCCGTTAATTGTTACCAAGAAGCAATTAAAAGTTTAGTCAGCGCTCAGTAAAGCATACCTGAGCTTGAGCGGATCGGCTTGAAGACAAGCAGCCTTCAAATAACTTCAAACATAGTTAGTGTTGCTCACGTCTAGGCATAGGACCTTTATGTTAGATTCGTGTTAAGTTGCCTCTTGTGGACATCACTAAAATAATCATAAAACTGTTACGAACAAAAGTTTTGTTAGTTTAGTCATTTTGATAATATGTTCCGGGTATTTGAGTATTTTCGAACGTAATTGGGCCTCGTTCATAGCTTATTCTTCTTTTTTATAAATAGATATAGCATTCTGAAAGTATATAAACAAAACCTACTCTCTCATACTTACAATAAAGTCTGCAAACTCTGCGAAATTAAAAATACTACTTCATTCAATTGCAAAAAAAATGTAAAGGAAATTTTGCATAACACTGGTTATGATGACTCGGAACAACTAATATAAAGACCCTGACCAGACACCAAATCAAACGAACCACAATGGATAAAAACACACACCCTTACACACACACACCACACAAACATCACACATACACACGCACCATACCATACCTGAAATCACCTCTCTAGTCTCCACTCTGGAATTCGTACTCCGAGCCCCAAGATACAGACTGTCTAGTTTGGGGCTCACTAGCAAATACCATATTGTAACCTAGCTGTAGATAATATCTTAAGCCACTCATGTCGTTTTAACTTGCTGTTAACCTGTGTACCTGCTTATTGTATTACCTGGACAATAAAATATTTTCTATTCTCTATTTCTAAAAAAAAGAAAGAAAGAACGTATTTATTGTGACTCGTACAGGAAGATCACAAACTAAACTAAACACATCATCATAATCACCCTATAATGTTCCCACTGTTAGGACACAGGCCTCCTCTCGGTGAGACGGAGTGGGCTGTAATCCACCACGCGAGCCCAGTGCGGGTTGGTGGATGTCACATGTCTTTGAATTTGTGGTTCTAGGACATGCCGGTTTCCTCACAAAACACAATCACAAATAAAAATAAATCACCCCTATTTTCCCACCCTTACGGTTGGAATTATTATTCCAAATTTACATGGGACCAAGTTTGGGGTATACCCTTTCCAATAAAAAAGAATTATCAAAATCGGACTACTCTGTAAAAAGTTATGCATGGTCATTCATAAAAATAAAAATATATACGCGTCGACTTGAGAACCATCTCTGTTATTTTCGTCGGTTAAAAAAACAAAATTATGTAAATAGCAGCACCAGCATCATCCCTCACTCTGACGAGGTTTAAATAAATGTGTTTATTTCCTTAATTAAAGTTGCTTTCACTATCAAAATAATCGCTAATGCATGATCATGTGTGTTTTTCAGACCAAGATAAGGAGAATACATTGTGTTTATTATGTAGGTAATTAGCAGTTGACTTCTACTATTCAGTATCAAAATAAACAACACAGAAACAAGTATTTCAGTTATTAGTTTAATGAATGAGAAAACGAACGTGCTTAGAGCGACACTTGACGAGGGTTGTTCGTTAAAAAAAGACAATCTAAATCTTCTGCATTCATTACACGGTATAAACAACTTGTATACGTATCTACTGATTTATTTTACTCTTATTACCTATAGTTCACTTCAGTGTCAACCGGATTACGCACAAATGTATACTAATAACGTATCTGTCAATAAGTATCAATAGTTTATTAATTACATGCCGCACAAAAAGGTAAACAAAACACAAGTAGAACTTAAAAATAACTTTTTAAGTAAATTGAGTGGACACTCACCTGACGGTAAGGACGACGAGATAGGTGATCAGCATTCTTACAGGATGTTTATCTCCTTTAGCACGTATTTTCCTTGTATATGTTTATACGCGTATGTGTTTGCGCGCACGGCGTGCGACGGAGAGCGGGAGCGTTTGTTGGCGGTTCGCGCGCCGTCAACCCGCGGTCGCAACAGCCGCCTGGAGCCTGCGCGCATGCGTGCTCGTAGATACCCATCAGAAGTCGAACCACACGAAATAACTTTTGATTTTTGAAAATTTGTTATTTGGTAATGTTTGTGGTAAGGAGTTTTTGTTTTGAATGTTTGTAATGTCTGTAAACGTAATAAATTCAGAGCATATAGGTCAATGTTAGCGGCCGGAGAGAAAAAAGTGTTTTGTTTTTTCTAACATTAGTACCTAGCTTATTTTATTGTAACGTATAGTGTTTGTTTTTATAACCTTAGTTTAATGAAGACAGATAACTCATCCTTTTTCTCCGATAGCCAATCGTAGTCCCATCGCTTAATTCAATTATTGAAAACCAATCTGCTCGTTGTTTTTAAATGATTGAATCAGGCGATGCCGAATGAATTGTGCTGTTTGTGTATGTGAGTTTAAATGTTTGTAAACGCACCCACGATACAGGAGAAATTCTTAGTGTGGGGCAACGTTTTTTATAAAATAAAAAATGTTCAATTACTTCCAAACTACAACTAAATTGGAATATGTAACCGATTGAACACCACCAATACCTCAATAACATAGGCGGTCAGATATCTAAAATGCAAAACGTTCTTGTCTGCAGAACAATGGCGTCCAAATGGGCCGATCCCTAAGGCTCTGGCTGATTGCTCCGACGCTGGTCTACGACGTAGCTTCGCCACTCTTGGCGCCTCCTGCTAATAGGATTTCTCAATCCGCTGAGCGATGCCTTGCTATTAAGAAAAGCCTCCGTTTGGTATGAGCAGTGGAATCGAATATGTTGAAAAATCGAATATTTGATTCAGACTATATGCAGGGTTCCCATTTTTTTTGTGTGATTTTATTTGGATGTGTTCCATATTGAGTTTAAAACTATAGGGCTTGAAAAAGTTCTGGAATTAAGGTAAAACGTGTCTTAAAATGGAGAATCGATTTTGTGAGAAGTTTTAATGTTCAACGAAATAAATATTTATTCTGCTTAATCCAGTTAAGTCATAAAACAAAACATTTTACAGTTCAATTAAACGAAGACCCAATTTCATTTCAATTGTGTTTCATTTCAATCCGAATTTTTATTACATTGTGTCTGTTCGAACGTATTCATAATTAATTTGATTTTATGATTTTTGCATATTTTTGATTGAGCCACTCGTATTATTCGACGAATATTATTTATAAAACTATTACACAAAACAAACCTAACAAAGCTTAACCCGCAAAAACCAAACAGCTTTGGTGAATAATAACCCTACTCGTATATATGTAGGTAGATATTAAAATAAATACAATCAAGATTTTATTTATAAAAGAAATCTAGTAGTAGGTCAATCAAGTAGGTACAGTCAACAAAGGAGATAAGTATGCAGGGTCGACGGATGTAGATGAAGTTTAGTAAGAAACCGAAGAATGATTTTGAATGAAATTTAGTCTGATAAATGAACTGTTTGTTTTCTATTAATTAAATAAAAAATTTTCCGAAAACATCAATCCGTTTCCGACGACCCTGCATACTTATCTCTTTTGTTGACTGTACCTACTTGTCTATGTGTTTATTTCGTAAATAAAAATATTTTACGATCGACTCAGGTTACATTACTCCATCTAGAGTTTCCATTAGCGATCGCTGTCCAGAGACGAAAACAACTGAACAATATTGTCTATTTTTATAACGATTTAGGTTGTTTTATGACTTCACCTATTTAAAATAAGTACTCTTAGAGTCAATATATTTGCTTGTATTTATGCATAAGATACGCAAAAACACAAAATGTCATATGGAACTAAATAAGATATTCGAATTCAATAAGAATAAATTAAACTTACATAAACTGTCCAGACCTTAGCAGCCATGCTACGAGGTGCTACGCGAATGCTACCAGAGGTCTTTTTCTATGGTAGCAATACTAAAAATGCATTATTTTCGTTTTGCTAAAGTATATCTTACAAAATACTATTTTAAACATACCTACATGTTAAAACGAAGAAGAAAGAAGAGAAGTAGAGAATTCACAATAAAGTTTATTGTGAATTCTCTTCTATAAATTTCCATTAATTCGCACTCGACAGTTCTTCGCACGAATATATTTATGAGGCTAGAACCTCAGGCCTCAAAGGCATCGGCAAATGGTTGGAACGACAGCTATCGACACGTGACCTCAGAAATAATACACGGTGGGTCGAAGTGACGGCGATTTGAAACAAACCCAGTACATCTCAAACTGTAATGTGTGCCGAGAGACTAACTAAGGTACTACGAAATTTCGTAGTACAATAACGAAGATAATTTCCAATAACATCTGCACACAAAGATTTCTTGGAAAGGATGATTAATTGAAATTGAATCAATTACATTTGAGATACAATAAACGTTAATTGAAAAGCGACCTTTGGTAATAAACGATTGATATTAGTTAATGTATATGCGAAGGTTTTGTTAAACTTGGTGTAAAATATTATCTATTCAGGAAAAAAAGTTAACCAATTCGCAAACTGTAACCATGAACTTAGCATATGATTTTAGACCTCCAAAAGTAGAAATTTTTCGTCGGATAAAAAAAAACAGCTGTTTCATAAAAAAGTGTCTACTACCTACGCGGTCAAAATGTATGGAACAACTAAATATTGTTTTATATAGGATCTAGAATCATATGCTGAATCCATGGTTATAGTTTGCGTACTGATTTTTTTTTCCTGTATTCATATTGTTTTATGTTAACTTATTATGTCGCTACCATTACGAAGATTTATTTCCTTTCTCGCCCAAAATAATCAGAAATGACTTATTCAATACAACCTCAAAAAAGGGACACTATACGTTTCCGCATCCGCTCTAGCATAAGCTAGAAATGTATATACTGTGAAAGCCTGATTTCTCCAAGGGTTTTACAGCAGCCGTTCTGCATAAAACAGAAACAAGCCATATCATGAATAAATGACTCGTCTTATCAATGCACGACCGTAAAGCTAAACCCGTGCATTCAGCGAGGAGAATGGCAAGATGATAAAAACTTGTTATAATAGAATATACATATTTTATACGTTAGTTTTGAAGTCGTTTGACTCGGTACCGAGGTGTTAAGAAAAACTCTGCTGATACTGTACACACAGTGTCACATTTCCAAATTAAAACACCGCATGCGGTCGGGACTCGTTTATAATAGAAAGAGACAAAGAGAGAGAAATTGTGAATTTAATACGCGTTTTTAATAAAGAGCCATTTAGCATACGTTTTTAGAAGCTCTCATAAATTTGTCGCCAGCTGTAGCACACTCAAAAACCTTCATAACTACACCCAAGACGATTTTGACCAGCCATCTTTGATTTTAATTTTGACCTCACTATTGGCTTTAGCACACTCAAAAACCATGAAAACTATCTCGCATGGAGGGGGCATAACACGCTTTATCCTTTTTTTTTTGGATGGGAAATCATCAAATGACCTCTCCCACTGGGCTGCGCGGAAGGGCGTCTCAGACTTTTACTGACTAAAACCCACCCGTGTTCCTTCAGTTGCCTGTGCCAGGGGCCACGGTATCTCTTTCGAACAACCCGCAGCCCCGGCGGCATCGGCCCTAGCGGAGCCCGTCAGTTCGTGCTGACATCTCTATAACGCTTTATCCTTGTGACGATTTCCATTTTTTTAAATAGGGCTAAAAAAAAATCACAACCAGACAAAAGTTCAACTATGCATTATTACGAGAATTTTATTATTTTTCTAGAACCGTTAGTAGTGGTCTAACAGTGCGGTTGTATGGGGCACGTCCTTGTTAAATCACCATCATTACGTCACCGAATCGCGCGGCTCAACAAACCACTACATTCAAACATTTTTCAATCCTCACAAATGGAAGGTGCTGCTCATATCTTAGAGGTCACGTTCTTGGGAAACTTTTTGAAGCTACATGGTTCAGGTGTTTCTTTATACCTAGCATAGACCTAATATTTTACCATCAAGCTAAGAGTATCTACGTGCATCTATATCTATACAAATTAATACAATTGAAGTGTCTGTTTGTAATGTAAAAATAACAGTTTTTACTAAATGCATATAAAAGTGTATACGGTACTTCTAACAATTTTTTTAAATTTTTTATCTATCTTATCTGTTTGTTCAGGCTAATCTCCGAACCAGCTGGACCGATTTTGACGGGACGTTCACTGGCCGATAGCTGATCTTATAAGGAATAACTAAGGTTACTTTTAGCTTTTATTATAGAAAACGGATTAGGGTTCCGCGCAAAAAATTAAAACCCATGACATCCAATATGCACGTGAACGAAGTCGCGGGCACAGCTAGCAATAATATTAAACTATAAGACAGCCCATTGTTAAAGTGCTGGTGATATAATACTAATGGTAATGGCTTCATTTTGAAGATTACAGCTGGCAGTAATAAATTTAGCACTTATGAATCATTCTTATTAAGTGACCAATGAAGATTTGCAGTTGTAAAACATTTTTGGCACACGTAGCACTTCGTAGCAACACCGTAGCACTACTTTTAATTGCGAGCGGACTTTATAGAAGCCGGTTCTTATTTAATACAAGTCCCTTAAGTAATTCACGTGTGTTTTGCTAAAGAACAACTTTAGCACTCATCATTATTAGGATGGTCAATGAAGATTAGTGCTTGGCTAGCGGACGTAGAACATTTTCGGCGATCGTAGCACTTCGTAGCAAGTTCGTAGCACCCACGTAGCACTCCTTTTAATTGCGCACGGACTCTGTAGAAGTCGGTTCTTATTAAGTACAACAGCTATCAGCATTATTACCTCTTTGGAAACGACAATAGCTAAACAAAGGGTTAAAATTCTTTGTAATCACTTGATACCGCAACACCTATTTAGCTATGTATATTTGATGTCCACTTTTTTTTTAATTTCACTGATTGACAACGCACTGCCTAAACCGCTGGGTCTAGAAACATGGAATTTTGCACAATAGTTCCCATATACAACGAAAATGAGCACTAAGAAAAGATTCTGGAAAATTCATCCCCTCTAAAGGGATAATGAAAGTTTTTGTGGAAGTCTGTCATTTTTGTCGATAGGAAATCCAATCGAGCACACGGCTTGTAAAGCTACAAGATTTTCGACATTAAAAAACATCTCGGTTAATACTGTCTACATACGTAATCCATGATATCCCTTATTCGTGTACTTATTGGACTGAAAAAAGATGAGATCAAACGAGATTGGGACATGAATACCTTTAGCAATGACGTAATATGAAAAATACTCGATATTTTAATATGTGTTTGCTTCATAAGCGTCGCGAGAATGGAATATGGTTGCTAAGTTGTTTTGATCAATCATTTATGTTGGATGTATTCGTGAATTCGTTCTCCACATTCGTGGAGATGATGTTATGTAATTTTTTTTTTCGGTTATTAAATCTTAATAAAACTCATGCAAAGTCGATTTATTAAAAAAATGACTAAATGACTGACTATTTTTGTTTTATTTTATTCAGTCGAATAACTTTTACGCATCTAAAAAATATGTGTAAAACAGTAATCCCAAAGTCGAACTTCCATAGATTTTCAGCCAAGTGGGCATTTGAAACCTAACATTTGATAATCGTTTCAGTAGCCATATTATCGTTAGGCACATATCCTATTCTGAAACAACATTAAGAACATGATCCTAACACAGTTAATGTACAGTGAACGTCGGTCAAAGTGTTTATCGTACGCGGGTGGCGGCGTGTGCCGTGTAATCTGCAAGCGGACGCGGCGGGCCGGCCTCGCCAAATAACTTCCTGCACACCACCTGCGCTGCTGACACCGTGTGCCACTTTCTGCATCAGCTGTACCTACGTGTGCGCGTGTTCCCTTGTCTGTAGGTAAGCACGCGTGACAATCCTACTGTGGTACGTATGTATGCTAGTGTGGAAGCTATGTTATATGTATGTACACGTTTCAGATATTATCGAACTTATTAAGTTTAGAATTAAATACTTTGGTCAATGTTTCATTTTTGTGTACTTACATGAAAAGATCATTTGTAAAGATCTTGTTGATAGAGCGCTTCAAATTCTAACTATTAAAGAAAACTCACGCTACGGTAAATCAGTCTTTAGGGACGTCTACAATTTATCAGAAAAGGAGGTCCGTGGATTCTTAGCTTAGACAACGATAAGAAATAATTAATTATAATATTTGTATATTGACGAGATTGATGGTTTCACCCTGCATGTCGGAAACGGCAAGGACTGCTACGGACACACACGACCGACCAAGTGAAAAAGCTTGCGTCGAAACGGGGGTTCCAACAACAAGCTGGGGGGAGATAGCAACACAAGCAAACACAATAAGCGACAATTATAAGTACATTTTTTTGTACTTTCATGTTAGAATAGTTTGTGGCAAAAAACTCCAAGTTGTGAAGTAATTCGCGCCAATGACGAGTATGTAGTCGCGGCGGGTAGCGCACGCGCGACGCCACTCCGTACGCCGCCGCCGCCGCGGCCTCACGCCACACGAACACATCGCAGATCGCGAACGCGATACCTCGCTACTTTAGAAAACATTGTTCTACTTAAGAATGCTAAGTTTAAGGGAAGTATGTGGGTAGTAAGGTGTGTGAGGGCGGCGCGTGCCGGGGGAGTGCGGTGAGCGCGCGATGCGCGTGGCTCGCGTGCCCGCGTCCCCGCCGCGCGATGAGCGCGCCCCGCACGACGCGCTGGCTGTACGCGCACGCGTTTTTTCTACTGTTGCTACAAGTTTTACCGTTTGCCGTTACACAGTGAGTATTATTTGAAAACAGAACTTAGTTTTAATGACGAAACAAACTTTTGCGAAGTCACAAAAGTATGTTTCGTAATGTAAATAGGTAATGTTCATTAAAATATCAGCCAGCATAATATTTATTTGAAAAGAACCTCAATAAACGATCGTAACTTAATCTAGAATCATTAAAAATAATAAAAACGAAAAACTATGTGTCATTATTTGCTATCTAACTAAGCCTACGGATACCAAAAGCGGCTGAAAGTTGTGAAAGGATCATAAACGCCGCCACAAACATGTTTTAATTTAATATCATAATAGAAAAGCCACAAACTAGGAAATTACTGGAACAAAGGCATTCCGCAGCCGTCGGCCGCATCTCCCGTGCACGGTCGCTCATATTTACTTTGCTTGATTGCAAATTTTTATTTTCTTTTAAAAACAAAGAGGGCATTACTTTATGAGTTTTTTAAGCTTACGTGCATATCCTTATAGGTAGATTCATTGGGACACATAACCATGATCAGGATTGATCAGGGTTAATTTAAATAGCTATCACTCTTTTCTATTACTAAGTCATTCAAATCTGTAAATAATAGTAAAATATGCAAAAAGTTAAACTTACTTCTTTAGTTTCTTTACAAAACACATCGCTCCAAACAGTGACCGTGTTTATTCGTTTGCGACTAAACCATACACCAGTTCTGGTTCAACCAAACTAAAAAGAGTTCTTTAGTATTTCTACAGGATTAATTTAATGCCGGGTTCGTCCGACCCCCGCACTAAATGCCAATTCAGTTTAAACCCCTCTCACAAATCTCATTTAGATTGCCTTAGTGTCCGTAATTTCATGCAGATAGGCAAATGTTTTAGCAATGTAAATATCGGGAAGATGGTAAGACCCTTCGTATGGTTCTATATGTAAATTAAAATTAAGTGACAAAAAAGATAATTACTGTTTTAGCTACGATTAGCATAATATCACCTCGAATACGGTAATTCGAGGTGATATTATGCTAATCGCTGATGTCTATGCATCATTTTACGAGTACCTAATTGTGTTTAACCAAAATGGTTGGAGTCTGCAAGGGTTGAAACATTGTGTTCAAAATTGGTTTGTAGTCACTTATTCTTGTGGTAATGATTTAAAATTGGTATTGAGCTGTTCTATGATGATGTGATGATAAACATATAACTAAATTCACGATGTTTTGCTAACAAAACATGATTCGTGATTTAAGCTAGTGTGAGTACTAGTGTGCTACTAGTAGTAGTACTGGCAGTTTTCAAGAGCTAGTTCTTGTGTTTAAGGCGATAGGTGATTTTCATAATAACTTGTAAAGTAACTTGTAATAACTGATATAAAAAATTGGCTGTGACAGACGGACAGACAGACACACAAGTGATCAGGAAAAGGTTTCCGTTTTTTCATTCGGACGTACGGAGCCTTAAAAATGTCTTTCATATCTTTTAAGAACTCCTTGCCTCATTTATCTAGTGTGTTTCACACCGAGACTGCACTGTTATTGTATAGTTTGGTTAGAATGTTGTAGCCCAGTGTAGACAGTAATTTCTAGTCGCCCGAGAGTTGTTTGTTCCCGATAAATAGCAATATTGTCGCCCCTTTATCATAGGACTAAATATCGTCACCAAAGAAAAGGTAGTCTGTAACACACCGCTGCCTATCCTTTCGGAGATTACGAGGCGTGATGCTTGTTTGTGTAAAATTTCGCATGTTTAATCTTTAATTGGACTGTATTCAATGTGCAAAATATTTGACTTTTACACTAAAGCCGGTGTAGAAATTAAGTAGAGTAAGTAGTAGGACTTACCTTAAGTCCGCTTTACTTTTAAAGTTAGGTAGGTACTATCGGTAACTTTGCCCTGACCTCTACTTACGAATTGCTGAAGTATTTGAAATTTGAGAATTTTCGGATCATTATCTTGTGGTCGATAAGGACGACCGTGAAGATTCAGTCATTAGAGAACGCTGCAAATGGTCTCTTTGACAAAAAATATGATAGCACTGATTAAAATTTGATATTCTTGGGCTCGAAAATGCTTTTGACATTATATCTTTACTAGCTGCGCCCCACGGATTCACCCGCATAAGTTTCGATCCCCATTCAATTCCGTTCAGTAGTTTTTGCGTGAAAGAGTAACAAACATCTATCCATCCATCCATACAAACTTTCACGTTTATAATATTAGTAGGAAGTAGGATTACATTTTCATACATATTATTTACAAAATATAAAAAATAGTGACCTACCGGCATCAGGAATAGGGTCCAAGTTGCCGGAGGACAAGGCTCTAGAGAGAGGAACCTCCTCACTTTGCGTGCCGTGTCCAGGAGCACTGCTTCCGAATGAAGCCCTTAACCCAGCCGCGCAATGAGAGCCTCCTGAGGTGTTGTAGACGTTATAATTGTTATAAAACTGCAAACGCGAAACTGTGTAGAAATAATTTGCCAAAGTTTCATTCGTGATTTCCTAACCGTAATTTAACTTTGAACTTCCGACGCTTTTTTCGAAACCCACTCATTGGTCAGACCGAACAACGTACTACAAGGGTGTTTGTTATACCTATAACCTATACCTTCATTATACACCTCATACACCTCGTAAAACGACCGATATAAATCGACAGCCGTAACGTATCATCAAACAATTAAGAGTTCACCATCTTCATACACCTGTATGGCATCAATAACATTTGTATAATAGAATATAAATCACTGTTCTAAATAGCGGTCAGTTCTCAATAAATGTTTGAATGGAAGCCCGCCTCTAATTTAAACATTAGCGAGGAGGAAAATTAAAAAAAATTGTTCAGTGCAGTTATTTCTTGATAAAACATGTCTACTGTGCCTTTTTCTATCATCACTAATTAGGTTTGTGTTTGAAATTAACATCATTATCTTATTTTCTGTCAGGAAAGAGCGCACCACCATTGACAGACTGGAGAACGTGACGCATACCGTCACACGGATTCTTGACGGATACGACATACGACTGCGGCCCAATTTCGGTGGTAAGAATACTAACTTAGAAATATAGACAAGTATCCTAATTCTGTGTATATTTGATTCTGTTCAAAAATAGTTTCACTTTATATTACCTATTAACGGCCGAACCCAATAACCTATTGACAGATCGCTACTGATGGTAGTTAGTACAAATTATAACTGCCAGTATAACATAATCATACAGATTGCTACTGATATAGATTATTGGGACGTTAAAACCAGAGATAGATAGGTTTTTCTCCCTCCAGTATGCCAAAACTGGTGATAGGTAGGTAATTGGGTTTGGCCGTTAGTCTTGCACAGACGCCAGCACATCTAGCTACTAATCTGTCAAATTTCATTAATTGATTTTCAACTTTATCGCTAAAGCATTAAGGTTCAAGGTTGATTGGGAAAATTTGACAGTTTGGGGTAGCTTGACCTGAGCATACTATAGAATAATGTTAAAAAAAAATTGTCTATATTAGATTATTATTTTTATTTTCTTAGATATTATTGTAATACCGGTTACAACTCATTTAATAATTTACCATCGACTCGAAATGAAGAAGATATTATTGTAAATCCAAGGGGCGTTCATACTCGTAGATAAGGGTTAGATAAGCTGCTGCGACACTTTTTTCTTAATTTTGACCAGCTTTATTTATAACCTGTATAGCAACAATAAGTAATAGGTACTCTATTATATTCTAAGAAAGTAGTAGATAAATATTTCAGTTGATTTTATAAGCATATTATCATGATTGAGTCGTGTGCAAGATCACTGGGGAACTTCTATAGTAGAGAGATCACGTGATCAGATTTGCACATGACCTAGCTACGAGCACAAGAACCGTCATGCAATTTGGAACGTGCAGTTAATAATATACATAGTGTATATAATGCATATGTTATTAGAAGACGCGAGCTCTGCGACTGCAAGATATTAAGAGTACTGGACCATATTCCATATAATATTGAATTTGCTCGGTAAAGACGAGACGGCTTGATTTGTCAGCGGTTCCCGCCGCATCAGCGTGTTGGTTCGTTGCATAAATGTTATTGCTTTTCAGGAGACCCGCTGTATGTTGGCATGGATCTAACTATTGCTAGTTTTGACGCAATATCAGAAGTGAATATGGTAAGTTTAGCTCTGAAGATTTCGGATCGAACAGCTAAAATGTAAGGCCATGTAAAACCTATATTATTACCTGACACGTCACTAAATTACTCCGTGTTTATTCATATCGTGTTCACACATGCATTAAATCTATCAGATGACCAAACATACAGCTATATTCACGATTTTACTTATGTAATCCGACGTCACCAGATTGATTGATAACGCCATCCACTCGAGGATTGGCTGTGGCAGACGTTCACCTCACCAAACGACGACCTTGTCTGCACTGCTTCAGTTTTGCTGAGGATGTTTTTTGGGTCGTATCAAGGACTTGTCTCTCGAGGAGGTCGTCCATCTTAATTCATTAAGCTTTTAATAGCTGCGGAAAGGGAGCAAGGCCGCGGTCACTTGACACACATCGAGGGTCGCCGGTGGCCGAGGGGCGGAGTGCTGCCTCACCCAATCGATGCCCGCCTTTACTTTCTACCGCCACTCGCCGCCTGCCGACGCAGAGGTCACCGCCCACTCACCATTATCTTATACATACATCTCTCATTTTATCATCACACTTAGACAAAAAGAATGTCAGCTTATGTGCTAAATCACCTTATGTGTTCACACTTCAGTTCTTTGCTTCCATCCTGTAAGCGGCCGGATGACTGAGGAGCAATTCTCGTAATTAAGAACTTTCACAGTCCGATCTCGGTCTCAATCTGTCAAGAATACCTCTAATTTCCCTACATTTTTGACATTAATTGTCGCTAAGATGAGATTACGACTAGTCTTTCAACGTTTTTAATTATGGGAATTGGTCTTCTGAAGTTTAATGTTGAATGACTTCTGCCTCATTCTCGGTTAGAAATCCTCCACCATCATCTCATTTCGAAGACATGAATATCTTTAACCGTAAAACGACCGATATAAATCGACAGCCGTAACGTATCATCAAACAATTAAGAGATCAACTTGGAACAAAATAGGTTCTGCCTTTCACTAAAACTATATTTTTGTACTTTGCGGCCATCGAAATATTCCTGCTGTCGATATTATATGTAAATACAAAAGGTACCATGTAAGGGTTGTAGTATACCTATCTAAAAGGGATTCCCAAACACTTCCAGGATTACACAATAACCCTTTATCTGAATCAATACTGGAAGGATGAAAGGCTGGCCTTCGGTCTTCCGGACGAAGTCTTGACGCTGTCGGGAGATTTCGCCGATAAGATTTGGGTGCCCGATACGTTTTTCGCTAATGACAAGAATAGGTAAGGATCCAAGATATTATGTTTTATATCGCCACACGTGTATTGATTTTATGTAACTTTTGAATGATTTTCGCTAACCTGCAAACCCGTTTGGATTTTATAAATTCTTATCTTTACTCATACTTGTATAATGACCTGTGTTCACTTATAAACCTTCGTTAATCGTTGAAATATTAGCATAAGATTATGCAGTCACTGTTTCTAGTACTAGGTCAAGATTTTCCGAACGTCATCCACGTTGGTCGCAGATGCCTTGACCTAATCATCTCGGAACCAGATTTTATACCAAACTAGAACTTATTTCCTAAATATGGTGAATGGTAATGTGGAGAAGAACACATTAGCTCAAAATAGTAGTACACCAGCGGGGTAATTGCGTAACACACTAACAGTAGCCGGCTTTCATTTTTTTTTTCTTTATTTATATATAGAGGCTTTTACGCATAGCGTATGTCAGTCCCATCGTATCCTAAACAATTGCACTTTCACAAGACGTGGGCCATGAATTTGAATAAACCCTTCGCATCGTCGCCATTTGGTTGGGATAGAATTGTATGGTCAAAGTCAAAGTCAAATCATTTATTTCAAATAGGCACATAAAAGGCACTTTAGAACGTCAAAAATAAAATTAAAATAAAATTGATTCGTATGGAGAAGAATGGGCAAGAAACTCCACCGTTTCTCTTTTAAAATGTTTTACAATATTTTGCATACATTAATTATATAATTATATGTGAAGACGATGCACCTAAAAATAAAATTACTATACCACAATAGGTAAAAGAATTAAAATGGATAAATGAAACCATGACATATAAATTAACTTTGTGATAGATACATGGTGCTCACATATTCACAAACATTCCAAAAGTAGACGATTTTCATAAATAAATAAGGAGTAATAAGTCCGGGTGTGACCCCAAGTAATTACAGAATGTAAATCAATGTTAAAGAAAAAAAAAAAGAATAAATTATACAATTACATTAGCAACCAGTTTGATTTTGTCTAGACTCTAGAGATTGTCCTATGGAGCAGGGCCAGCATGTTTCCAAGCATTCTTATCTTGGATATAATCCTCTAATTTGTAATATCCTTGCTTACAAAGTGTAATTTTAAAATAAGTTTTAAATTTTCTTTCATTTAATTGCAATATTTCACAAGGTATTTTGTTGTAACATTTAACACAGTACCCCATAAAAGATGTATGTAGATAATCTGAAAAAAGGTTGATCTAATTTATCTTTATTTCTAGTATTAAAATTATGTCTATCACTTATTTTATTAAAAAGATGTTGATTTTTTCTTACATACATAATATTTTCATAAATGTATTGGCAAGGTACCGTCATAATATTAACCCTTTTAAATAGTTTCCTAAGAGATTCGCGGCGACGTAGATTGTAAATGGCTCTGACAGCTCTCTTTTGCAAAATAAAAATGGATTCAATGTCATCAGCCCGACCCCACAGTAAAATGCCATATGACTTAATACTGTGGAAGTAACTAAAATAGACCAAACGCGCGGTTTCTTCATCTGTTAATCTGTTATGGAACATGCCTACATCAGTTCTGTTCAAATTCAGGGACCTTACTAACTTATTTCTACTGGATTCATATTGGATTCCATCGATAAATGTTGTAGGTCCTCGACAACTCCTCATTCCTCACATGGCTTTCATTTCGACAGCTCCACAACATTAATTGTGTTACTTACGTTGCTGAGCAGACAAATTATTCGAAAATATGAAGCAATGGATTAGCAATATCCTTCAGAATTATTCAGATTGTTATTAATAGCGTGTTACGCAATTAGGGTGTGGGATAATTACTTCGCAATGAGACTGCAGGTTGTCGTTTAAATCATACAATATTTAGATGTGACTGCGCTCCTGCGTCCTAAATGATTCATAGACGAGCACTTGTCAACATAGACCCCTGATTTAACAACTCCTAACGACCTCCACTAGGTCAAGAGATACTTGGCGTATTATGTGTAACTCATAACAACATATGCCGCGTTCATGACTACTTCCGCTGTAGAAAGTACAGGCTGTTTGCTGTCTCTCCATGTCGCACCGTTGCACGTGCTAATTCTCCAGTTCCTTGCAAGCCTTTTCTCTTGGATTCAAAACCACTAAACGATCTGTTTGCTTGTTGACGAATAGACGAAGATATTATTGGCAGGTCAGAAGTGCTGTAGTGGTGTGGTGTAGAGGGATTCATTAAAGTATATTTTAACGTCGACTGTATAATTTTTTATATTCACTTTAATTTTTATGGCTTTAATTGCTGTAATTAGTTTTTAAGCGTTTTAATTAAAATTAATAAATCAATCAATAAATGTCCGCAGTTTTCTGCACGACGTGACGGAACGCAACAAGCTGGTGCGTCTCGGCGGCGACGGCAGCATCACGTACGGCATGCGGTTCACCGCCACCCTCGCCTGCATGATGGACCTGCACTACTACCCGCTCGACAGCCAGAACTGCACCGTCGAGATTGAAAGCTGTGTGACTCATACACTTGTAATACATCACCAGGCTGAGCTTGCTGCTTCGTGCTCGACCCGAACATCTTCGTCCCACAGACATTCGTCATAATTCCTTCGTCTTTGTCCATAAATACATGCTCGAGCTTTTTACAGCCTTTAGCCAATTTTCATTAAACATTCTGTGGTGAAACATGCATAACAACAAACCACAGCTAAATTCTCCTTGCTCATTCAAATCCTACTCCCTGGCGATGCAATACATATTATTACTAATCTTTGGCAAAATTATTGAATGATTCCATTGGCAATTACGAAAACAGCTACGGATGCGGTAACAATCAGTTTGAATGGTCTGCTTGGGCCTGATCACACTTGTCAGCATTATTTAGTAACTTCCAGGGTAGACTAACAGCATCATGTTTGCAAGGCAACCTCAGAGTATATGCCGTACATAGCATATGCATCGAATGCGTTACGGTTGGCATCGGTATGAAATTTTAAACTTATTTATTTTTTCGTATTCTTAAACTCAATAAAACACTTAAAAACCTATACTAAGTATGAGCGAGCTGCTGACAGGTGTGATAAGTCGCCGTAAGACAGACCAATCCGGTGCAGCATGCTAACATATACTTCTCCATGCAGATGGGTACACGGTCTCAGATGTGGTGATGTACTGGAAAGAGACGCCAGTGAGAGGCGTAGAGGATGCTGAGTTGCCACAGTTCACTATACTTGGACACGAAACTAATGACAGAAAGGTAAAATAACTTTTTACTCGGAGGCACAAAGTGTAAATTTTTGAAGTAGAACTTGACGCACGAAAATACCTATAAATACGACTCCTGAAGTAGACCTTGATATTATTCTTTGTTTGATCCGCGGAGTTCTGTTGTGAAGGGCACTTGCGTCACAGCTTGAAGACTTAAGAATCAGGATACTTTTAAAAATATGCTCTTACTAATTTCTCTGAAAATTCCACTCCAGAAACAATAAAAATCGACTATTTATAAATATAGAGGTTTTCATTTACCCAGTTTCCCAAAAGTCAGGTTTAAAATGATAGTTGTCTTATTTACAGACGCCCCCGCTAGGTCGAAATGTACCGTTTTTTATTTATAGACGTGTACGCGACCTGTCCAGACCAATATTCAAAATAATAAATAACTATTAGATGTCTTAGTTATACAAACTATTGAACTACAAAGTCCCAATCATAATCAAATGAATATATAGGTAATCCTACTAATATTATAAACCTGAAAGCTTTTAAGGATAGATGGATGAATAGCTGGATGGATATTTGTTAATCTTTCACGCAAAAAAACTACTGAACAGATTTGGATGAAATTTGGCACACAGATGGTTTTTAAACAGGATTAACATATAGGATACTTTTTATCCCGATATTTCCACGGGATCAGAACCTATGCGGGTGAAACCACGGGGCGCAGCTAGTGTATAATAATCAAATCAATCAATAATAAAATCAAGGTTTTATTATTCTCAGTAACGGAATTATTTCAATGCAAAAGTGTCGGGACCTCATTGTAGTTATCAGTAGTAAAGGTTTTTCACATATCCAAGCCAGGTTACACTGTATAAGAAACCACCTTTGTGGGACAAAGAGATTTCAATGTTCCCGATACATATTTTATTGAAAATAACAGTAAATAAAACAATTAAGCGAACCAAATAAACCTTTACACCAACTTAAAACTCAAACAAGTTGTTACCGTTAGTATCTCAACGCATCCCCGAACAATGCCAAACTTGCATTAAGGTAACCACGTAACCGTTAAAGTTGGGACATTCCAGGAGAAGTTGGCGACGGGCATCTACCAGCGGTTGTCGCTCAGTTTCAAACTGCGCAGGAATATCGGCTACTTCGTGTTCCAGACCTACCTGCCCAGTATACTTATTGTAATGCTGTCCTGGGTTTCGTTCTGGATCAATCATGAAGCTACGTCTGCTAGAGTGGCATTAGGTATGGTATTATTTTTATTCTCGTGTCTAATTTCGAACAGCTTATAATTTTAAGTATCTATAATTAAATATTGTCATATTTTTGGAAGTTGGCCACTATCGAATAATCGTAACGGCTATTATTTTTGTTTTGTATGTATGTATGTTCAAATAACCACGTTTTAACGTATGCTTTTTGCCTTTGAATCTGTTCAGGCATCACGACGGTACTCACGATGACCACGATAAGCACGGGCGTACGCAGCAGTCTACCGCGCATCTCCTATGTCAAAGCCATCGACATATATCTAGTGATGTGCTTCGTGTTCGTGTTCGCGGCACTACTCGAGTACGCAGCTGTCAACTACACGTACTGGGGCGCACGCGCAAGGAAACGAGCCAAATTAAAGAACAGAGATCAGCTGTCAACTAGCGCCAGTGTTGAGAAGGAATTGAAATGTTCAGGTAGGACGTAAGAGTCTGTAAAAGACGTTGGTGTAGCTACAATAATCAAATAAACAAATAGGTACACGACTGAAATTTCACCAGTTAAGTGACAAGATACTCATAAGAAGACAACTGAAAATTGCAGTAAAAAAAACTACAATTAACAATGAAAAGAGCATAATTAAGAAATAGTAATTATATTTTCCAAATAAACGCAAGGGATTGTGGGGAACATGGGAAATTGAAGTAGCCCCACAGATCGGCCAATATAAGCAATTAATGATTTACCTGTTATGATCCAGTAAAGAAAGAAAGAAAGAAAAATGCGTTTATTGGCATTACACAAAATGAATACAGTAATTGCAACAAGTTCTAATAGAGTCCATTATCCGCAGTAAAATAGACAACTTAATATTTTACAGGTCCACGATCCCCTGAGGAGATAATAGCACTTCGAGAATGCGCGACAAGCACAGGGCGCGTGTCTCCGCTCCTAGGGCTGCGGTCCAAGCCGCTGCCGGCCGCCACTGGAGCCCCGCCGTCCCTACGTCTACAACGCGATCACACCCAACTGCGATACAGAACGAGGCCACATTCTAGGAATTCCAGAAGTTAGTATTGCCAAAGAAAATGCAACTTTACTTCTACTTTAATTACTCGTCATATTGAGACAGAGGGTTACAAGTAATTGCCATAAAAACTCCTTTTCGTGAAAGACGTCCCGCGGCAATTAGAGGAACTAATACGATTGACAGAAATAACTAATTAAACTCCATGCACTACCCGCGTTACCAGTCAAGAGTCAGTGGTTACCCGGACGTCTGTTGTTCTCTGTATCAAAGACCAAGGTCAACTATTCTATACAGGATATATTTTTAACTGATGCGGAAACTGTAACCATGAATTTAGCACATGATTCTAGACCCCGGTCTAGAATCATGTGCTAAATTCATAGTTACAGTTTGGGGACTGGTAAAAAAAATATCCTGTATAAGACTGACGTTTTGGTAAGTTCGATGCCAGGAGTTTCCTCCTCGCGTCATTGACGTGACCACAGTCACGTAGGTATGCAATAGCGTGATCAGATTCTAGGAACCCTAGATCATATCCGTCGCCAACCTTGAATGCAATCTCTCGTGACAAATTGTTAAAGATTGTTTGAAATGATGACTTCCTGTACAAGTGTCAAGTAAAATTACTGTGCATTGAATTGGCGCGAGCGATCTGACAATAGTTTATTTACGAACAGGGGAGCTGACTGAGCGGTTATACTGCAAAAATGTATGCCGGTTATATGTGCTTTGAAAGATCATTCCAGGGTTTAGGAAAATTTGACAATTTACATTTCAATTAAATAGATATTTACTTTTTTATACATACAATTCTGGTACTCAACTTCATCCGGTTAGACTGGAAGCCGACCTCGTTGGGAAAAGGCTAGGCAGATGATGGTGTAAAGTTTTCACATGTATATTTGTAATTAATATGGTGTACATAATTAGTGTTCTATATATGTACCTAAAATCAGTGTTTCCTTGCAGACGGATCAACAGGGAAGCCCAAAGTGATGCACGCTCTGCGGCGCGGGGCCACCGTCATCAAGGCGTCCATGCCCAAGATCCGTGACGTCAATGTCATAGACACGTACTCGCGGGTCATCTTCCCCGTCTGCTTCCTACTCTTCAACGCCGTCTACTGGGTCTTTTATATTTTCGATTGAATTAAAAAAAAAAAAAACTAGTGTTCTATCTTTTAAAGATATTGTCACCCTACTCGTAATTAATCTAACGAATTTATGCGATATGAAATTATTAATTTTACGTGAGAATATTAATTGTTTATAAATAAGTGAATGAATGGTAATGTTTTTGAAAGTCGATATTTTTTTTTTACTACATTGTGACATCAGCAACTAGAGACAGATTTTAGTTTGAGTTGAAAGGACGTGAAATTTTGACATTGTCGTCTGTAGTTTCAGTGTCGTATCTAAATGGACTCTGGCAACAGGCCGCGCTACGCTAGGAAGAAGAAGACCTACAATGAGACCTAGATCTTCAAAACAACTATCTACATACAGTGGCCTCCAAAAGTTAGTTGACATTTTTTCACTTCAGCTTTGACAAACCACATTACGATTTAAAATTCTAGTGATCCAAATGTTTTAACTGCTACAAGGTTTTTATTGACTCATTCAACTACCTTTGACTTATCATAAATAATAATCAAGTACCTGATTATATTTTAATTTTAAATTATAATGTGGCATCACAGCTGAAGTGAAAAAATGTCAACTAACTTTAGGAGGCTACTGTAGGTCAGGGCAAATATGTAACTTAAACTACTTAGAGTTCTTGGCAAACTCAGCTTTGCCAGAGCAATGTCGATTTTGCGAACTTACGTTCGTTGTAATCGTTATCCTTTTGTTTTAAAATAATCATGTACGAAAGTTGATGTGCAGTGATTTGAGAATAATAAATAATGAAATAGTAGTTTTGAATGTAAGTAGATAAATATAATATCGCATTTTATTATAATGAAACTGCCAATATTTTATGTCTCTAAGAAAAACGAAAATACGATTTTCTTTGTTAATTGTTTTAATTTTGCTTAATACACAAGAACAACAATTAATTTTTAAAGGGAAATCTTAAAGCTTCCGAAAAACAAATTAACCTTCAGTGATATGTGGTTGACTGTAATACTGCCTAAGCTGTGTTAAAATGAAATACCGAAAAATTAATACAAAATTAACAGACAAAAATGTTGTATTTAACAAACAAACATGAAGCTTATTCAAATTATAATTCTACGAAAAATAATCTATACTTTCAAATAATAAACTAAATTTCCAAAAAAAAAAAACGAATCTTGCAAAAAAAATACTTGAGAGGTGTCAAGGGACACCCGGATGGAACGAAGTTCCTTTCGAATTATTAGTGAAGGAATTGTAATAAAATTTTATTTGAAATTTAAAATTTTTTTTTTTTAAGTGTCGTGACAACTTACACGTAGAGCATACTTGAACAGTAGTACCACGTACGTAATTCTGAAAAAATAGAATAATTTTAACAAATAACAACAATAGTGAATTAAGCAATGTTGCACATTGTTATAATGTATTGAATCTTGTATAAAATAATTATATTACCAGCAATATCAATTGTAGAATATCATCATGTACGCCAGTAGTACTTTTTAAGTCATTTTTCCACCAAAGTCTATCGCAAACAGCACAAGAATGACCAAAAGAATTTTTACTTTTACAAAAAGTGTCGTGACAACTTTTCGTAAGAATTTTTTCCGTCTAGCCGCCTTTCACTACGCGCGATAAGGAACTTCGTTCCAAAAAAAACTAAGTTTCCGAAAGGTTATAGTTTTGTGAAATTTGCAACGTAACACGCATATATCTTTTTTAAATCGAAACAGCCAGGTTCGGTTAGAACTGTGACCACACAACGGCCAGAAACATATTTTTGAATGTTAAACCAAACCACACAGCCACAGCGCCACAGTTATAAGATGTGTGAGATTGATTCTAAATTTATAACATAAAATAGGTAAGTTACGATAAAAATGACTACCTGTAGATTTCGGTAAAACGCAATTTAAGCTGGTGGAAAGATATTACGTCAGCAAATATTGTATTAATTTTTCGGAATTTTCAGTATTTTATTCGCTCGTTTCTTTATTTGTATTCGCTTATAAGTTGACGAAAAGTTTATATTTAAAGCAGTAAATTTCATATTTTGGGTATGCTAATATTTTAATTCTTTTTCGGAGCTTTTATTACTACCCATTTATAAATGCCAGTGCCAAAACGGTAAAAAAAAAAACAAAAAGAATTTTTGACGTTTATGATGTCAGCTTAGATAAGTCAACGCATTATCAACGTCACTTCCTATCTTCAATTCTTTTCTATTAGGATAATAAATGTAAAATAGCCATTTACGAGATCGTTGTAAATAAATTAATTATAGAATGAACGTGGTAAATTATATAGTAGTAACATTGATGTTTATATTAGAAGGAGATAGCAAGTTATAGCTTATTTAAGATAATGTTGTAAAATAAAATTTATTAAAAATATTTATTTTATTTCACAAAACCTAAGGCCGTTTATCCACCGCCACGTCAACGGGACGGCAACGAGAACGAGATGCAATTACTACGGCCGCATGTCCACCGCACGCCGTCACCGGGACGTCACATACTCAGCCTATAATGTTCCCACTGCTGGGACACAGGCCTCCTCTCTGTGAGAGAGACTGGGCCATAACCCACCACGCGGGCCCAGTGCGGGTTGGTCCGGGACGTCACGCTTGGATCGAATAATTTTGATCTCGTTGTCTTTCCGTTGTGTGTGGCGGGTGGACAAACGGTGTAACCTTGAACAATTTAACTTTCCCTTTTCTCGAGACTTTCTAGAAACCTCTGTTCAACCATAAATTGCAAATGAACCATAGTTATCAAAAGATTCGCCAAAATTGGACTACTCTATAAAAAGTAAGGCGTGGTAGGTACATGAAAAAAAATATATACTCGTTGCCTTGAGAACCTTGAGTTCGTACACAACAACCTATCAATCGCTCCTCCATCTGATTGAAAATTCCCAACGAATCAATCTTCAAAATCCCTACAATACTGGCTATTCTATTCAAAAATCTATCTAAAAAACTCTAACGAAAAATAAAAATAGATCCTTTTTGAACTAAGTACCGACATAAAGCATATCTACATCTAAGATTCATTTCCAACGTAAATCGTGGTTTTTTTCAGTTAGCGAGCTCAGACCTGCATAGATGCCTGATGATGTGAACTAGTCATTGCAGGTCTGAACCATAGACTAATATATATAAAATGAGTCTGAACTGCTACTGCCGGACAAGCCGTGTCATATGACGGAGCTCGCCGTTGCGAGCTGGATCGATCGGGACGCCATCTTCCTGTTTTTCGCGTTACAAATTGCGAAGGCTCCAAGGCTAGGTTTTTGAGTCCTGTCGCCATCTAACGTCGAGCTTTCAAAAGTTTTTGGTGGTTCATAAAGCTCTTTGCTTCAAGATGCAAAAGGCCGAGTGTGGATGTCACTACGGTTAGCATCTGTGAACTAGAATGATAGAAAACGACTTTAGGAGCGAAGTTAGATTTGTGTAAGTATTGAGTTTGTGCATAGAGGTCACCTTTTAATGTTAACAGTAGGAATTTAATACATGCTTAGAATAAAGCTACGGTTTCCTAGAAGAGCGGTGGCCGTCGTATTATAACGGCCGTCATGAAAATCAGTCATTTTCATCAGAATTTGACATTAAGGTGCCAAAAAATGCAATGTGTTTGAACAGCCGTTATTGTGTGACTGTTCACCGCTTAGAATAGAAACCAAAGTTTCAGAAGTAGATTTGACACATTACCTACGTGTGGAATACATCATAATCAGCCTCTAATGTCTCCACTGCTGGGAACAGGCCTCCTCTCTTCGTGAGGGAGTGGGCTGTAATCCACCACGCGGGCCCAGTTCATGTTGGTAGATGTCACATGTCTTCAAATTTTTGGTTCTAGGAAATGGTGGAATACATATTAACAACAATTAAATAATTTAAAAAAGAAAATAGAACGGGCTGTAATTAATAAGTAAAATAAAATGTAAGAAATTGACAGCTCGCACAAAATTGGCGGGAGGTTGGAATTATTAGTTGTGTAAAAAGATTTTTCATAATTATTATTTTTCAAGATACTTAGCTAAGTTATAGAAGTTCAAAGTTTCATAACTTGGAAAATTATAACGTTGCGGAAGTAGTCAAATAATTGCATAGCATCATCAGGAGTTTTTGACGTCATCGTGTAAAACCACGGTAAGTTTTTAAAATTGTTTTTTTTTTGTAAATCTAAATAGTATTTTGGATTGAAACCTCTTCCTATTCCTTAACGTAAAGGACAGTGAAAACTTGATATTCGGTGAAAGTACGGTCACCGAAGGAGATAAGTAACCAGGGCCATCGGATATAGTTGAAATTTTGTAAGAAACCGATGGGTGTTTTCGAATAAAATTTAATGTAATTAATAGAAAACCTAATGTAATTAAAAAATTTAATGTAATTAAATTTAAATCGAAGAAATCCATCGGTTTCTTATTAAACTTCAACTATATCTGACGACCCTGGTTACTTATCTCCTTTGGTGACTGTACCTGACGTGCAAAACTTTCAGATCATTATCATCATCAATTCAGCCAAAAACGTCCACTGCTGCCAAGGTTCCAACACCACGTCTTCCGGTACGCGGTCGCCACTCCAGAGCCTTTCGGCCCCATCGGCCATCTGTTTAGACTTGATTCCAACTTTCAGATAATGCACCTAATTTTATTGAATTGAAAATATAAAACCCTTTCCTGTTTAGCTGAATGGAAGATAGAAATAGTGTTCCTATATTTATGATTTTCACTATGAGATGCAATCACGTGTGGAGCGCTATTTCGGTGATATAGATCGTGAGCCTGAATAGCAATTCAATCTGATACTATTATGCAACGTTTTGTATCTGTGAATGCGATTTTTCATATTAGTTGAAAGTGCTATTTGCAATATGAGGTTTACCGAAAAAAAAACGACAATTATATTCTCAGGATTTTTCAGGTAAAATGATTGTGACTACTTGCTCGATATGAGGTATGAAAATCGTGTTGGACTTTAAGCGTTCGGGATTTTAATTCTGTTAATAACATGGGGAGTCGTTGTTGATTTGAAATTTATCTGAATGCGTGATGAGAAAACGAGTTCACTTTAATCATTTATTGGATGTTTTTTGCAGAGTTACTTATTTCAGTTACACAAAATTCAATGTGTATGTAAGTAGCTGAAACGTATTTAATTAGGTTGACTTTGAGCAAAGTGTTTTGAGACAAATAATGAAAGCCTTTTAAATAGATTCGCGCAATACTTTTTCGTCTGCATTTAACCTTGCTAAATTGAGCCAAGATAAAATTCCAAAACGGGTTAGCAGAAAAACTTTGCCGGTGATGAAATTACCAACTATATTTATAAGCACTTTATTTTCATAGAGCTTTATTCACAGTGGGCGATACAATACAAATGTAGCGGAGCGTTGAAAGAGATTTTATATAGGCAAGGTAGCAAGGGGCGGCGGGTTCCATTCATCGACGAAGCGCAGACTGCGCGGGGCGCCAGCGCGGGCAGCGGGGGCAAGGGGACGAGGCTCTAGATCACCTAGTACCTATCACAGTCGCGCATCGAGAGCACATCTGGAGGGAGCTCCGCGTATTAATAGGAAAATCCAAAAATAAAAACAATTTAGTGGTTCTGGTTACTGTGTTGTGATTGTGCTGAACCTTGGTTTAGAACTGTGATATACCTAGTGACAACGGTTTCTCTTCTTTCGGGATATGTCACATCCTTATACGTTTTAAGGTACCCAGGTTTTTTTAAACTTCATATTTACTTTAGATATAAGACGTGTTTATGCTTGATATATTCAATAGGGCTGGATTTTTTGACTGTGGTGTTACTTAAAGCTTTAGCAAAAGCTCTACTTTAGAAATAGAGCTTTTGCGTATGTAGACGCTCTTATTATTCCATGTATGTTTAATGTTTAGTTCCTTGAACAGGACGTTGAAGGGTGTATCTATGAAATTGAATGTATTTAAGGGTATTTCATGGAATTCAGCATTTGACGTCGTAGCCTGTAGTTTCATGGTCAGACCCGTGGGCGGTCGGAGGTGTTGAGTTTCGAGCTCTCAGAGAGCGCGGGGGAGGTGCGCAGGGGAGGTGCGCGGCGCGGGGGCGGGCGTGGGCACAAGCCTTCGCGCATTTCACCCCCTCCTCTGTATTGATCGCTCAATTTTCAAACGTATTTCCTAAATATTGTCACTATAAAACATTAATATCTATGAATTGCAACTGCGCTGGAGAATAGACCTGGTGGCGAAGGTGTCTAGAAGGTTGAACTGCAAGGTAAGGTAGGTGGTTGTGTTTGTGTCTTATGCTCGACGTGTTTGGTAGAAAACAGTAAGTTTTGACAAGAGAGCTGTAATGGCGAGATTTCTCGCCTAAAATAGAACGTTTTGATTCAGTAGCTTTGGAAAAATACCTGAAATTGAAGGTTGTATAAAGTGGATATGATTGACAAGTACAAGTTACGTGCTTTAGTTTAATCGCATGATTATACTCCACCATAAGCTAGAGTGCCGTATTACGTGTTAGCTATTAAAGTGTGTGTGACAAGGACAAATTTAATGAATCTAGTTAATGGGAAGAGCTTATATATCTTTTTTGATGCCCAAATTTTTCCTACCCTCGATGTTTTAGGGTGTCATTGATTAGTAAATCTGCGTGGGTTGTGTATACGTGTCGTTAGTGTCTTTGCTTTTTTATTTAATTTTGAACTCTCTTGAAGATTATAGAACTGCATATAGAGGTTGGCTTTCCATAAGGTATTTAATAAAAAAAAGTGCTTTAGTAACCTAGTGCGTACATCTGCTTGCTGGATCTCAGTCTAAAAAAACTATGGTAAATGAAAAGTATGGCATTGAGGGAGCTCACAACAAAGCCCAGGACATCCTAACTGCGTAGAATGCGCGGTTTCGTGCGTCGTGAATGAAAACCAGATCAACAAGTAGCTAGTAACATTGGCTTTCTAACGCGCATGCGTGTCATAAAATCTTAACAATTTCCAATATGGCCGCTTTATGGGCTATGACTTAATTCTTACAGCGCCATCATATGAAAACAGAAATGTTTTTCTACGGTTACCTAGATTAGCTGAAACTACTAGAAACATAAATTAGAATGAAATAATGAGTATCAATGCTACGATTAAAACTTTATTTAAAGCTACGCGTACGACGTAGATTTATGCTTTGGGAGGTACGCCCGCGCCCTTGCTATAAGATTACGTTTAAAGTACTAGAAAAGTACAATATGTTTTTGAAGTCTTAACACTTTCACTGTCCAGTACTATACATACATATAATAAATTGAACGACGATTGTTGATTATTATGTCTCCTTTACGGACAGTTAACGTGTGAAGTGGAGCCATTTTCTCAATTAAAAAAATAGCTCTTGAAGTACCTTTTATGCCCATTTACATATTATACCATATATTACCTTTTTATATAGAAATTTCTACCTAAAATTATGTATACGATGTCAGTCGATCCTTGATACAGATGTTATGTTGTGTTGTTATCGAAGAGACGAAGTTACTAAGTACTACTACGTTAATATAAGCGACGTGGACGCTTAGTTTGTGCCCGAATTTGGCTTAATTGTATTATTACTCTTTGATTACTTATCTAGACCGCGACAATTAGGTATACCTACATGTGACCTGTTATCTGAGAGTTAGGTGACCCATACAAAAATAGATATAATATAATTTATCATATACCGTTAGGGTAACACAACTTGATACAATAAAGACTGAAATACACCATCTCTAAAAAATCATTCCTATTTTTTTTTGTGAAACAAATATCAGATTATCACTTTTTATTCACTTTTGTCTTTAATTCGGCATATTTCACTTGAAGTGAAACGTTTGAACACAACATGATGCAATAGTGATAATGATGAATTCGTTAGTAAACCGATTCGATGATGTTGGATTTCGGCACTCGTCATCTTTCACTCACCAACCGGGTGATCGAAAAATTAAATAAAAGGGTCAGATGAACGTTCATTACTATGTCATTTTATCGTGTATCATGGAAAAAAAATGAAGATTCACTCGAGTGAAGCGTCTGCAGCTTTAAGATTGGATGCTCTTTACAGCAGATTCTCGTCGGGTGTATGTACAATAATACGAATAAGAAGGAGTTCTTATTCACCTTTTTTCGTCAACATGACGTATAATTAATGTAATGATCGCACTATCATTTTGGTCTAGCGAATAAAAAATCAGAGTAATTAGAAATTATTCTAACCTGGCAAATTATCCAAATACCGACAGTAGCTACGCGTCCGTAAAAATGGGAAACCAAATATTGGAAAGAAAGTTGGCTTTGTCGGTACAAAGCCAACTTTCTTTCCAATGTTTGGTTTGACTTGTCTTTCCTACATGGGATTGTTATTTCCACAGTCGCGACATTCACGAAGTGAAATTGAAACCCACTCATTGCATCATGCATTGACATGAACCCACTCCTATTACAAGTATAATTTAGCGTCGTTAGAGGGGTTGGGATGTAGTGTTGACCCAGTGGTATCGGCCACGACTTCCGAGTTGTAGGTCGTGAGTTCGAACCCAGCCAGGCACTTTACTTTGTGTATTTAATTTCATCACCACTGCTCCCAAAATGGTGAAGTGTGGCATCGTGTGGAAATCGACATGAACCAAACAAATCCAAGACATGTGACATCCACCAACCCGCACTGGGCCCGCTTGGTGGATTAAGGCCCACTCCCTCTCACAGAGAGGACGCCTGTATCCGAGAGGGTTTAACAAGGCAACTAATTCTTAATATAGGACCTAGTAGCTTTTTGTGAATTCAAAACTTCAATGGTGGTTGTGGGTGGAACACTTGATGGTGTAGCATCCTCCAATCCACACCAATTTTATTTTTTTTAATTGCAAATGGGTTTCTACCTTTGCTTTTTCTTTCAGTTTGTCTGTTTAATTTCATCGCAGTCTTCCTTTTTGTCTTTCTCTTTCCTTTTTTTTTTGCACGGGAAAGTAACTCAACAAGTCAGTAATATTTGAAGCCGCTGATAAAACTCGTAGGTAAATAGTTGCCCATGCAGCAACTTTGATCGCCCGGTGATTCCAAAATCTCACGTCCACACAAAGATTTTGATAGCCGATTTAGAAAGAAAGAAAGAAAGAAAATGCATTTATTTGCGGCAAACATGACGCATGAAAAAAGGACATAACACACAAAAAAACAAGTTGGGGGTAAACATGCGTCACATTCACGCAAAACGGCCATCGCTCAGCATCAGCTGATTTATCTAATTAGCTAGCGATGTCAAATCAAAGTGGTTGCGTGTGTACAGTCACCAAAAGAGTTTTATTCGAAAACATCCGTTGGTTTCTTACTAAACTTCAACTATATCCGACGACCCTGGATACTTATCACTATTGGTGACTGTACCTAGCACTAGATGTTAGTTCTAGGAGGAGGTACTGATAACGGTTGTAGCTAAAGCTAATGGTTTTATTTATAATAATATGCATAACTGCATTCATACATAATCAGCCTATAATGTTCCCACTGCTGGGACACAGGCCTCCTCTCGATGAGAGGGAGTGGGCCGTAATCCACCACGCGGGCCCAGTGCAGGTTGGTAGATGTCACATGTCTTCGAATTTTTGGTTCTAGGACATGTCAGTTTCCACACGATGTTTTCCTTCACCGTTTTGAGAGTAGTGGTGAAGTAATCCTTTACACAAAGTAAAGCGCCTGACGGGGTTCGAACCTACGACCTACACTGCTACTACTTACTACTTGTAAGTCGCAGCCGTTACCACTGAGTCACCACTGGTCTTACTGCATACATATAATAATATAATAACATGCAGAACTGGTACGCGATACTATCCGGAGCGGGGGATACTATCCGACTTCCTAGTACGCTACTCTATGATATCTCTCTTTAATATTAGGGGTTAAAGTATGAAATTGCCGATTTGTACTAAAAATTGAAATTCGTTTTTTTTTTTAATTTAACATATTTATTTAATCAAAATAATTACCATTATTATCTATACTTTGCTGCCATCTAATACGAAGGTCATTTATGCCTTTGCGACAGAACTCTCGTGATCTAGATTCGACAAACTGTGTGAAAGCATTTTGTACTGCCTCCTGAAAAGAAAACTTTTTATCACGTAGAAAATTGTCCAAATCACGAAAAAAATGGTAGTCCGTTGGAGCAAGGTCTGGCGAATACGGAGGGTGACGAATGGTTCCTAATTGCAGTTCCTGTAGAGTTAAAACGGTTGTATGAGGTCTCGCGTTATCATGGAGCAATAATGGTGAAGATCGATTCATGAGTCGGGGCTGTTTCGCTGCTTTGCTATCATTGTTCGGAGTTCAGCACAGTAGACATCTGCCGTTATTGCTTGACCAGATCGGAGAAAGTTATAGTGAATAACACCATGCTGAGACCACCAAACAGTTACCATTACCTTTTTATTGGTAAGCTTTGCTTTTCCATCACGAAAGCGTTTAAAACAAAATCGCACGGTGCGTTCATTAGCAGTCCCCTCTCCAAACGCAACATTGATATTGCGAGCTGTTTCTGCCGCGTTCGTTCCGCGTCGGAACTCGTATTCAAGAATAACACGAATTTTCGAAGTATCCATCTTTCTTGTCTAAGCTGAATAAAAAAAACAACTGAAAGTCGATAATCGAATGTTGCACATGTTTTAAAAGAATAACTTTATAGGTACCATGTGAAAAAAGCTTCACTCAAAAATCTCAAACCATGAAGGTTCTATGCCAATTCGAAGTACCTATTACAATAAAACGGCAATTTCATACTTTAACCCCTATTACTTACATTATGATTTTCTTCGTTGTTGTTGACTTTCCTTGAAGTGTTGTTTAGGGTAGCAGGGATATCGACGCGCAAACAGTAACCATGACTTCAGCACATGATTCTAGACCTCATAGCGTAGAAATTTTACCTCGGTTATAAAAAATGGTATGGTTCTGCGAAGGTTTTAGAATCTTGTCCTGAATCCATCGTAACAGGTTTCGCGTCGATGTCCCTGCCATCCTGTATTAAGGGGTCCCCACCGCTTAATAGGTAGGTTGTTGGGTAGGTTTTATTTTTTGGCGTTTATACTCTAGCTATACATGGTGGATTTTTGAGACGGGGTAGTAAGGTACAGACGCCAGCAGGTCAGGCTACCCGAAACTGTCAAATTTTCCCAATCAACCTTGAACCTTAATGCTTTAGCGATAAAGTTGAAAATCTATTAAAGAAATTTGACAGATTGTAGTAGGTTGATGTTCTGGCGTCGGTACATGAGCCCTTATAGCTACAGGAAAACGTTATAAGAGCGTGTACTTGATCTTTTTGAGTAATTGCTAACTGCATTCACAGATTTTGGAAAAATGGTACAGTAAGTCACAGTAATAAAACATCATCGTCACCGATAGTTTGTCAAGGAAAGTAATTCATTTATTGCATTTAGAAAATAATGTCGGCCTATTTGACACGATTTATCGGCGTGTATGGAAACAAAAACTTAAACTACATAATCATTTTGTTTTTTGTGGAATTTTCAAACTGGCGAAAAGATACGGTTTAAAGTAAATAGCAAGGGCGGTGGCGTTAATTTTAAAAAGTAATTTCATACCGTGATAAGACATTATGGGGCTGTTTCAATATCATCTTCAGCTTAAAAAAAATAGTCAGCATGGAAGGGAAGTCGCGTAAATGGACGTGATTGTTGCGATGGCATATCAGGGCTAAATTCGAAACTATGAATAGTAGGGCAGTGGTCAAATGAACCATGACCTCAATTTTGAAGGAAAATATAACAGCATTTTTTGTGATTTTGAAAAGCTTTTACCTGAAAATAATATTTATTTAGTTAGTGCAATCAGTTGACTTCCTTTTTAAGTAGTTAGCCAAAGTCAAAATCGAAAAATAGGTCATTTAAGGTCACTGTAGAATTTATTCTAGTTGCCTCTTTCAAAATAAAGTTTCGTATGGAGAAGAAAGGGCAAAAAACTTCATGGTTTTGATCAATGATAGGACTGGTGCAACGATTCATGACTAATTTCTTAATGCAGGATACCTGCGTGGTGTCGGCACGACATGGTGGCCCCGTCGCGGGTGACGGGCCGCGCGGCCAACCAAGTCACCTAAGCGAGCCAGGATAACCAGCCGACGCCCCCACCATGCCAGCGCCGCTCTTCGTGTATATCACCTACTACGCCTGCTTCACCCTCATCTGGCTATGTGGTACGTATCCAGAAGCCATCTATGTTCAGAACGGTCTGATATGAGCAAAACTTCCATATGTAGCTTGCTGTTACGACCGGGCCTGCGCCCACTGGCGGCACGGCACGGTAAGGGATTTTCATGCGACGAATAGGAAAATAACTTAATATTATGACAATACAATTGAAATTTCAATGATAAGCATCGCAGGTACAAAAACAAAGCTGCGGTATGCTTAGGCATGTCGTGTCCGCAGCATTCGGAATGCCTCGGCATCCCTCGGACTTGCTTGCTCTAACAACCATGTGTCGATGTTACAGCCACAAGATGAATCGCCTACGACGACCAGAATGATTTAGGAGCGTTGAAAACTCTGATGATTTTGTGTATATGTGTGTACGCATGCGGTTAACCCGATCTGTCACAGATTCGTCTGCGCAGATTGATATCTCTACGTTTAGCCTTAACATAAGTGTTGATAATATGAATCCAAAGGTGCCTTTTAAACAAACGAGATCAGAGTCACCACCAAAAGCATTGGAATGTTAACTGGTAGAGAATGCCTAAGGCATTAAGTCCGCCTTTGTACCTTTTGTGCGAAAAGTTTAAATAAATAAATAAATGTTAAATTGCGAACTTTTTAAGCAAGTACGATAGGCTCGTTTGCTGTGTTGTCTACCTTCCAGTCTTTGCCCTTATTATAAACATCATTAACATAATTAGCATTCCATCGTTCAACAGTAGAAGCGGATGATACATTGCCGGCGCTAAGGGGCGCGCGGCCGGCCAATGGAACCGCAGAGCCTCCCGACCTGCGCTCTATGGGCCGGGTGCCGGTCTACCAGCCACCAGCAATGGGGCCCGGAGGCCTGGCCCCACCGCAGACCTTTTGGCCCCATAACCCACATACGCGCGTCGAAGATTGGCGCCGTAAGTAGTTTTTTTTCTAGGGTTCCTTAGCCAAAGCTGGACATAGTGCGTAAGCTTACGCTATCAGACTGTCTGTTAATCACAGGGTGTGATTAATTAGTTTCATTCACATTCATTTTATTAGAACTTTAGTACTGTGTAATAAAAGCTAGCCAGTTGTTTTCACTAAGTGCACAAGTCGCGTGAGTCAGACTTGCACACTAAGTATAATAGCAGTACTACGTGCTGAGAAGAAGTAAACGGGAAATTGTTATTCATATATACCGAACATTATCAAAATAGATAACGATAATGCTGAGTTCGAAGGTCAACTTGAATGTCTGGTGTTCAATATAATTATTGTTGAATTTAAATAAATTTACATCGATTTATTCATGTCAATTTGACAAAGGAAGAGGAGTCCTACACCCCTCTTCCTTTGTCAAATTGACATGGGTCTTTAACAAGAAATAAATCTTCTTAACGTTTTTTTACAAAGATTCGCAGATGGAGTTAAAACAATTCGAGGTTTATTTTATAAATGATGATTAAAGTTAAGTGACGTTCAAACGTCAAAAACGTTTGGTTAAACAGCCGCTAATCAACGCAACATTTATGAATAAAGGGGTCTATGTTTAACTATGTAGATGAACTGTTTTTACTGTCCCAATAAATATCATTCGGCTAAGATAATGTTGATAATGAAATATCAAGCTAAAACAATAAACCAATAACAAAATTTAAATCATAGAGCTAACGATAGCATGGTGTCCACAGATCGTCCCGCATTCAAACATATACACACGGTATCCCACACAAGCCCAGGAGAAGAAGAAGTGGCTGGATGCCTCCAACCTTGTGCTAATCAACAATTCTCATGTCAGGTAGGGTAGTCATTTTTTATCAAAGCCAATGCTGCATATTTAGCAAACTCCACTTATTTAAAAGTGACGACTCCCTTGCTCGAGTAATCAAATATTTTTGTCAGATTCTAAACTTTTCCGAAAACTTAAAACTCCTTTACTTTTCTCGCCAGAATTGACCCAGAATAATTATTACAAATATATAAAATATAAATCTGGTAACCTTGTTTCTATAAATCAACTTTCTCACAGAAATCATGTACCTGCATACCAATGGCAAACCGATGCGATGGCAAAGTGGAGTGCGCCGAAGCAGAAGACGAGAAGAACTGCATACCAGCGTGTGATGAGAAACAAAACAGAACACTCTGCCACAGCACCAGCGTCTGTATCAAGCTCGATTGGTTCTGCGACGGAGATAACGACTGCGGCGACTATTCCGATGAAACTCGTTGCGGTAAGTTAGTCTGTTATCCTTGAACATAACTCCCCTACAGCAAGAAAAAATCCATCCATCGGGGATGGATGGAGCAGCAAGGAGGTCGTGTATACGAACACCAGCCGTTCAATTATTCAGAAATCGACTGCAAACTGCAACTTTTTTGTAAATGGCATCTCGCAGATCATCGTAGGAGGTTGTCAGCTGCCTGTGGGTGCCTCAATAAATTAAGGCCCCCAGCTAGAGCTAAAAAACTAAGCGACTACTCGTACACGCTAAGGGCACCCCCTGTGAGGCACAGACCTCGGCTTAGGGCGTCGAAGGGGAGGGAAGCAAAGGACAGCCTGGACTGACCGCAGACTAAAGGGTTATATGGAGCTGCGGTTGCAGTTTGCAGTCCTTATAGGTATAGCACCTCTTACCAGGAACCTGTTATCGTGTATGTGTTGTTCCTGCGTACAGGCAAAGTGTAGGAGAATTTGTTACCTGTCGATGTGTTCTATAAAAATCTCACAGTGCAAACTTAGGTGAGCTGTCCGTATTGTGTATTCCATCTGCCAGTCTGTTCTGTATAGCTGTTGATTCCGGTATGGTGTTGATAATTTTCCTGAAAAAACCTTAAAGCTTTCTTTCAAAGTCACAATCTTAAAGCTTCGTTTATTCTGCCAGGTGGTACAGTAAACTGTACAACCGAGCAGTTCACATGCGCCAACGGACTGTGTATCCATAAGGACTGGGTGTGCGACGGCGACAACGACTGCCGAGACAACTCCGATGAATCCAGCTGCACCAAGGGCAAGTAAGTCAAGTGAACTAAATAACAACCATTCGATACGCTTCCGTGTCAATCAACCAACGAATCAAAATAGATCAACCCGGATTTTTTTTCAGTTGAAACTAAACACTTGACCTCTATTAATAGCAACCTATTTGCTCTCGGGAGCAATGCCAATCAGACAATTTTCGACACTGTCTGTCGAATGGTTGTGAATAGCAATGCTGACAGTGATTTTGGTTCAAACATATTATTGTTACCAGCTACAGGTAGCGATTAAAATCCCTGAAAGGAACATATTTTTTTAGCTTAGCAAGATTTTATCCGTATCAACAACTTGATTGTATCGATCGTTGCAATAGTGCTGGGCGATATACAGGGTGACTGGTAACTCGACGTGTTCCTTCCAGGGCGTGATAGTGTGACCCATTTGCAACAATTAAGCACCCCATAAAGCCTAGGCGAAAATTCATGGAATCCGAGAAAAACCGATTTTCATGTTTTTTTGAAAATTTCCCAGAATTCGTCACTAAATATCACTTATCTCTAAATTCTCTAAATGAGTGGCTTTCATAGCTATTCCATTGGCTACCTAATACTTTACCACACCTTTTGATGTAACCAAATTTTCTAAAACATCGAACAGTTAAAAGTTAAAGTAAGAAGTTTATTAACTACTTTCAAAAATCAGTGATCAGGGGATTAGCTCATCAACTACGAGTAATACTTACCACTCGAAAGTGGCGTTTCAGCTTGCCACCTGGTTGTGACGATCTAGTTTCATGACGTAGAAATGATTGCTGGTTGGTGAGGAGGTAAAGGGATAACATAAACCAGTTAATTAATTCGATTATCACATCATTTTAAAATATTTCAACAATTTGCAAATTCGACCTTTGCCAACATTATCGACTGTTTCATCGGCACCTTTAAGCATTTATGAAACTTTTATACCTCGTTGCATAGCTGATTAAATGAAGATGTCTTCCCCGTAATTTGTACGCTTAGTGTTTTAGTAAAATTTTGGGATAACTGGTGTCAAAGTTCGTGTACGTAGATGATTTTTGAAAGTAGTTAATAAACTTCTTACTTAACTTTTAACTGTTCGATGTTTTAGAAAATTTGGTTGGAATAGCTATGAAAGCCACTCAATTAGAGAATTTAGAGATAAGTGATATTTAGTGACGAATTCTGGGAAATTTTCAAAAAAAAACATGAAAGTCGGTTTTTCTCGGATTCCATGAATTTTCACTTAGGCTTTATGGGGTGCTTAATTGTTGGAAATGGGTCACATTATCACGCTCTGGAAGGAACACGTCGAGTTACCAGTCACCCTGTATAGAATGGCATTGTAATTATTTTTGCTTTTCTAGATATTGACCACTAGCAGTCGAGGACGTTGCTCTTTCGAGCCATTTTCTCATACTTTTTGCTATCGTCCAAGAGTCACAGCATAAAAATGACTTAATATTTCACCATGACTGTACTCCCCGAAAGATTAAGCAATGATGTGTGTGTGGGAGGTGGAGATGTGAGCTAAAAAAAGAAATACCTACCATACAATTCAAAGAAACGAAACAGCGTTGGTGTAAGCTCTATCAACAGTAGTGGCACGCTATTCTATATTTAGGCATGCAGTAGAGTGGTAATTACAAACTTCCGCATAACGTTGTAATTTAACCGCGTAATTATTTCTGTAGGTTAGGAACTTATATAGTTAATTTATATGTGTGTGTGTATGTGTGTGGGTGTGTTATTCTCAATACTAATATTAGCCAGTCAAATGCAATTAAGATCTATTAGAATAGTCCCTATTTTGTCAAGCCATTATGTCTCTGTTACCCAACATAAAAGTGAGTTGGAGTGAGCTGATGTATTTTATTCTTCCATTCATAGCTTCGTATTGAAACTTCCTGTATCGTGAATAGCAATGCAAATAAATTCACTGAACCTACACTGACGCCCGATCGCATTTTGTGGCTACACAAACATTATAATATGTATATACAAGTTGTAATACATATTCACGCTTCTAGAGGTAGGCAGAAACAACACGAGGCCACACGCAATCAATCCTTCACATTCTTCATTTACTTCACCCATGTGAATACATCTGAGGGGCAATTTCCGTATTTTTAAGAACGTTCGCATTGTAAACTCAGTCTCAATCTGTCTAAAATACAATCAATTTGCATCCATTTTGACAAGTTTTTGATTGTCGCTGACATGAGATTGCGAATGGAATTTGAACGTTTTTTAAGAACGAGAAATGACCTTCTGGCGAGGCTCTTGCATATCCTTCTCTTTCGCTCGGCTTTCCACTGACATCTACTATTCTAGATTCGTATTTAAAATCAAAACCCTTTTTACATTATAATCCTGCAACTTCTCTATGAAGTATGCGGTCACCAACAGCGGTAGTAAACTTTTATGACTATGGCATCCCCTACTGACAAATGACGTCACTTCGTATAACCGCCAGATTAACTGCGTCATTGGCGTTTACATAGAGAAGACGTGACTTACAGGAGCAACGCAACTGCGCATCTTAGAAAACGATTAATTATAATGCATAAATAAAATGTTTCTTTTACGAAAACGAACAAAAATGTTATATTGGTTGAAGTATTTTTCAATTGAATAAAAGTTACATATACAGTTGCACCGGCTTCATAAGGTTCATAACTCATTTGTTGGGCTTGGTGTAACCTTTTATAACAAAATACCCTCTTCTTTGCTAGACTTGCCTTTTAATGCGTTTAAAGCTCCAGTAAAATTCTACCTTTGTTCAAAGGCATACTATTCCATCAACGACTACTTACACGATAAGAATAGTTGGTCGCCCTAATTTAACGCAAGAAATTGTTAATGTTCTTTCTCCAGGATTAGCTAACTGACATCTAATGTCCTGTTATTAAATTATTTATTTATTTTACTTCGATGGTCTTAGTTTATCATTAGTGACTTCAAGTGACAGCTATGTGAACAGAACCCAGCAATGCATAAATATGTAAGCTATATATTTATCCAGCTTTATTCCATTTTATTTGGGTACCTAGTAAGTTTTTATTTACATTTTAATTTTAATTAATTATTTTTTAGCTACGTACGCGAGTACGTATAGTTTTTATTATATTTGTTGGTACATTGGCGTAGCTAGCTGACATATGGCAAATAATTTAATTTTATGTTCTGGTCTTGTAATGTTAATTACTGAACAAAGGTAAACCTAGTATTGTATACAATCTAGTGTTTTCTAACTGAACAGACAGCTGTGCAGGTGGGGAGTTTGTTGCGCCACTTCTTCTTCTCAGCGATAGCACTAGGAAGTGGTGAAAGGCGGGCATTTTTGGGGGGCTGTCTTATGTAATTTTGACGTTCGAAAAGTGCTGATTCGCAGCCTAATTTGAATAAATGACTTTTGATTTAGATTTTTTTTTTTGAGTTTGGTAGCTTTAGCCTGAAATGGTATCATAGAATAATTATTAAATGAATAAGTATACGAATCGAAGTAGGTTCCAAAACTAGTCGAAAGTAGGTTTTTACCAAATAACAACAGTCAGATTCTTTAACAAGATATCATATCATAAAAACAACAAAAATAATAAAAATATTTACAAAATATAATATATTTATAACCTAATTAGGGGCTGTTTTCTTGTGTATCCAGTTAACTGTAGGCGAAAGTGTAGTTAGCTTTTAACCAACTCATAGAACGGTAGCACTGTTGGTAGGTAGAAGTGGCGAAGTATATACTTCGCTGTGCTTCCTACGTATTATATTTATAGATCTTGCTTGGTTCGCAGCCCACACAGGTAGGGTCTACAAAGCTGATCCATTGAACTTAATAATAGTTAATAATGTCAAGTTCGTGACGTTATTTAGACGTCAGGTTTCGAGAAATGGGGACGGTATCGCGTTCAACTGTTGTATATTCTAATTTGGGAACAAAGACTGCATTATACTATACCAGTCTATGGATTCGAGATTTCGGGAACAGTCGTTAGTAGACCTTGGTTAGTGCTTGCCAGCCTGGTTGAGAAGTGTGTGCCCAGGGCTGGAAATAGAGTGTGCCCTATATCTTTACTGATTGAATTTTATTCAATGTCAGCTCAGCTATTTTCCTTATCTGGTAAAGAAAGGTATCTGGATGTGTGACAGTTACGTTACATCCTTATGATAGCGACTCCTAATAAATAAACGGCTAAATATCTATTATGTATAGGTTCGGTATATATTATAGCTATTTAATAATACTTAATTTCTGTCACTACATATTTTGTTTGATACGACGCAGTAATATAAAAACAAACATCCTGCGTACATATGCTGTCCGTTTTAAATGTTATAAGTATAGTAATAATCTACTGGATTTATTATGAGGTTTTATCGACAATGAACTCTGAAGTAACAAAAATAGGCAGGAATCAAGACTATCCAAAACCTTAGTCCAGAGCACTCCCATAGAACCATTTAAAAAGTTCAGGCGGGACTTTCGGGATTTTATTTTACACTGCGCGGTACGGGCTGTAGCGGTCGGTAGATCAATACGTCGGGGCTGGCGGGGCGTAGGGGGGCTGCGGGGTGCGGGGTCCGGGGGCCGGGAGCAGGTTGCCATGGCTACGCGCCTACGCTCCCTGCGTCCCTAGAAGGAGACTCGCCCGATATATCCCAGTTCCGTGGGCGGGCTCATTATAGAACAAAATCATCGACGTGATTAACATTACTGGTACACCTACAGCAACTTAGTGACGCTAATGTGACGTATGAATGAGAATAGGTCCTCTTTTTAGCTGTTGACAACAAAGTAACTATGTCGTTTAATGCTAATTTAGTACGGTTAGCAGGTATATCGTTATGAAATGATAATATGAATACAATTAATAAGAATAGTTGTAAGTCTATATAGAAATTTGATAACAATAAGATTGCACTTTGAGAAATCGAATCGTTTGATGAGTCGAGTTTTATAGGGTGGATATTATGAATATGATTTGAATATCCAGAGTCGGACTTGGATTTGTGCTTGAGGAAATAAAAACGCTATGAAACGACTACACATGTTACGATATGATTACAAAATGCTCCGACTACGAGCCTAGGAGGTTGAATAAGCGATGCTGCCGCTGAACTTAGGTTTAGTTTCAAGCTACGCGGCATACGACGTTGGCCGTAGTACAACGCGATGCGAAGCATAGATACGCTATGTGGCGGGGCACGCCATGCAAAGCGCCTACGCCGTAGCACGTAGCACGACTAAGGAATATTATAACGATTAAGTATGTCTAAAAATTTTATAACATAGACGTTTTAAATTGATGATAATTATTTATGTATTTTTTTATCAGTTCTTGAGTGATGCATTTCCATTGTGGCTTCGAAATGCCACAAATCGGCTGGTAACATTACTATGATATGACGATTGAGGAAATTGCACATTGAGACAATGTTTTGTCTTCAATTTGGTATTCCGTGGTACTGTACAGTTCTTGTTCTACGCAGATGTCGAGAGCAACAGTTTATGTGCGCAATTGGCGAATGCATATCGAAGCACTGGCGCTGCGACAAAGAAGCTGACTGTCCTGATAGCTCCGACGAGGCTGATTGTCGTGAGTATATACTTTTCATATACTCTTCGACTTTGTTATACTTTGAATACTACAGATATTTTCTTACTGCAATCCTAGGGCAGGATAGTGAAGCTCTCTCTCTTGATTGTAGGATCCATCCTGAATTTCATGCTTATAATTTACAGATTGACTGGTGTAGATACACAACTGACTACACATTCGATTGAGGCACAAAATATTTTCTATTCTATTTGACCACTTATCTATTATTTACCTTTCACACGATAAATACACTTCTGGTGACGCCTGCTATTTCTTCTCGTAATTTTCTTGTTTTATAATAAACTTCTCTTATTAGCCGTGGACCTAATCCGGTGTGGCGAGAACGAATTTCAATGTGACAACAAACGATGCATTCGCAAGGACTTCCAATGTGATGGTGATAATGACTGCGGGGACTGGACTGACGAAGACACGTGTCCTATGCTGCCGGGGAGCTGCAATGCTGGAGAATTCAGGTATGTTCATTGTTTGACTTACACAAGAATAGTAAAGTAAGTTTAGGTATAGAGTACCTATAAGTAGGTACTGGTCAGTAGGTCTCGTTGTATGAGCCCGAGGAAATCGTTAGCAGGTCTTCTTATTAGCGTGTCGATGGCAATCTTAATGAACTCACTCCAGAATTCGGCTCGTGTTTGGCGCCATCACTAGTGTCCATCAGTACCTGTCACGTGCAGCTGACAGGACACGCAGGATGACATTAAGTGTCCCATAGTTTGTGGAACAGCACCACCTTGGGTGCTATCGTTTGTGGAACAGCACCACATTTACACTCCAAGGCGGAGTCTCCTGTGAATCTCCACATGAACAGATTTTCCTTGCTTCGGCCAACCTGGGTCCGGAGTCTGCAGCTCAAGGGTGTACATACATACACAAAACATGTGCTTTTGGAAAAAATAAGTGAATGCGATGAGATTTCACTCTCATTGATAATCTGCAACCCTCTAAATACGTTATGTTTGATATTTATGTTTATTTATTGAATAATACTAATACGTTAGTTGTGGAAAACAGATAAAAGAACAGTAAGTGAATAATAATATCTCGTGAAACAGATGCAGCGATGGCAAATGCATTCCGGATCGCTGGCGGTGTGACACCGAAAGAGATTGCGCAGACAGTGGCGACGAACTCAACTGTGAACCCAACTCCATGCGGAACTGTACTGATGACGAGTTTACTTGTGCTGATAGACGATGCATTCTGGTAAGTTTCTATCACATATGAGCATAATATCACGCCTGTATTCCCTGTAGGAGTAAGCAGCGTATATACAACCTCTACTCGGTAGTGTTCCCCATATTTTGCTAGTCATATACAACTATAACTTTGTCATATTATCAGCTGCATCCGATAAGACTGGACGCCGATTCCAACATATGTAGTTGTAAAGGGTTAGGCAAATGATGATGTCATGTCATAAAAGCAGCATCAAAGAAAAACGCGTATAGATCGTTTATTACCCCTGATTTTAAGTGCAGGGGTCGCAACATCACCCGTCGGGAATATAATCCAAATCTTAAAGGTTAATGTCTCCATTAGCCTTTAGGTGTTCGTTCATACTACTCGTACTTGATCAACGAGACAAGACGACGAATTTTGTGAATATTTCCAGGATCTAACTAGTTTCTTTTGTACAGAAAACCTGGCTCTGCGATGCAGTCCGAGATTGCACGAACGGGGAAGACGAAATGAACTGCGAAGTGCATTGCGAAGAAGACCAATACACTTGCAAAACTCAAGATCATCTCATCAGCAATGCCTTCAGGAATTGTGTGAACAGGAAACACGTTTGTGACGGCATGAAGGACTGCCCCGAAGGAGATGATGAAGATAAATGCCCAGTCAAGAGGAGGTGCACTTTTGAAGATAAGTGTGACCCTGAAATGTGTATTACGACATACGAGGGACAACAGGCTTGCACCTGCCCTCTGGGATTCCTCTTGGACTTCAATAATCATACGTAAGTATAACACGACATGTATTACTTATCTTACCCAATATTTCTTGTTAACTGAATTTAAGTCTTTTTCAATTGTTTTTCAATTGTTTTCGTTCTCAGGTGCCGCGACATTGATGAATGCATGTACGAACAAGACCCAGTTTGTTCTCAAACTTGCTCAAACACGGTTGGGAGTTTCAAGTGCGGCTGTATGACTGGATACGTTCTAAGACCTGATGGACGCTCTTGCAAGCCTACTGGAGAATCACCTACATTGCTGTTCTCAAACCGCGTTGGCATACGACAGGTAAGACGAAAGACTGGGAAAGATTCAAACAATTATGAAGTTTTTGATTGACCACTTGCAAATATAATGTCAGTAACTATGAAGCTTACATAACTAATTAACATGATCATTCATACAGGTTTGGCTAACCGGAGACAACTACATGCCAGTTGTAAAGGGTCTGCATAATGCTGTCGCCTTGGATTACCACTATGAGAAACAGCTTGTTTTCTGGACTGAGAACAACCTCAGAGTCATCAGAGTCGCTCAAATGAACAACAACAATTTGACAGGTGAGAGTCATAATTAATTTTAAGTCTACGGTATTTAGATTTTATCTAAAGAGTTTCAGAAACATAATTCAACTTGTTTGTTTTATTGAATATAACATTGGACTTCATTGCCTGTTTCTTCATAGATGTAATAAGGTGGGGTCTAGAAACGCCAAGTGGAGTGGCAGTGGATTGGATACACGATCTACTGTTTTGGACGGATTCTGGTACTCGTCGCGTAGAAGTTACTACGCTTGAGGGAAATCAGAGAGCGGTCATAGCTGCTAACGATCTGGACAAACCAAGGGCTATAGCAGTGCATCCCGGCGATGCTCTGGTCTTTTGGACTGATTGGGGTAAGAGTAGGATTGAATATGCCAGAGTTCAGGGTTTGAGAGTATTTTGTTGAGGATTTCAATATTAATTTCTGTTATAAATTCTAGGTCCCAATCCGAAGATAGAACGCGCAGATATGGATGGCAGCAGACGAAAGAGCATCATAGTCGATAAGATCTTCTGGCCTAATGGTTTAACCATCGACTATACGGAATCTAAGATATACTGGGCGGATGCCAAACACCACGTCATTGAGAAGTCTTCTTTTGATGGACGAGATCGGAAGAAGGTATGTACTTGTCAAGTTTACTAAAACAAGAAAATATCCGAAGTATCTCAGTATTGATGCAACAAGGTTAGGCAGAAGCTCATCTCCAGCTGAATCTATTGAGTTACTCTAAAATATTTGTATATCCAGCCATACATAACATTATGCTTGCATACCAAACAAATTGTCTCTATCACATTTCTATGCATCTCGCAAATAGTCTTGAAGTGGCTATTCTACCTTATAGTTGATTCTAATTTGCATCTTCTCATTTACGTATTACTATGCTCCCAGGTTACTACCAAAGGCCTTCCTCACCCATTTGCGCTGACACTGTTCGAAGACGCCATCTACTGGACGGACTGGCACACCAAGAGCATTTCGACTGTCAACAAGAATACCGGCATGGGAATACAGACTGTCCATGCTGGGTTGAATGTTCCTATGGATATTCATAGGTAAGTTATTGTCTCGGATGATAATGTGACTGTTTGACTGTACTCCTGCTTCCCGGTGTGAAATATAGAAACTTCTTTGAGATCTGTATAACAGTGATCATCATCATTCACCACTAGTGACCGTTTCCATCATACAAATCTGGGAACACTGTAGACTAGATTATACTGGTGACTTAAACTTGTGTGTGATTTGATATGGTAGTTTTTGAAACGTCTCCTACAAACTTAATAATATTCATTCAACAGTCCTTTACTTAAAATTCTTGCCTTTCAACAGCTACCACCCGCTGAGGCAAATACAATCCTACAAGAATCGGTGCGGTACCAACAATGGAGGATGCTCTCACTTCTGTCTTCCGAACAGCAATGATCACACTTGTCGATGTCCTGTTGGATTCAACCTGAACTCTGACAGGTATGTAACATGTTGAATATTTTCATTTAAGCAGGCTTCCCTGATCTTTATAGTCACGTGTATAATTCCTCGATGTAACTTTGAGGATTATAAAACGAATAAAAACAAATCTTGGTTATCTTCAAAGTCAAACTTACAAAATATGTAAATTAAATATTTCAATGTAATCTTTTATTCTAGCCGTTCATGTGAACAAACACCAGAGAAGCTGCTCCTCTATGCTCGTAAGAAGGACATCAGATTGAAGCAACTGAATCCTAGGAAACAAACTGATTCTTTGGATATGGTAAGCTAAAAACCAATCGTAGGTGTTCTTTTAACTTTTTGTTTGGATAAGACTTACAAGTGCACAAGTAGATAGTGAATTTGATTAGCTTACTTATTAGCACATAATATAACAACACGCCTGTAATCTCCGAAGGGTAAGCCAGAAGTGTACCTACCTATAGTAACACCCACATTTCGCCAGTTGTGTTTAAGTCCCATGTAGCACATGAATTAATGTTGATAATTGCCAGGGGGTGGAACAAGACAAATCGTTTTTGGCTGATTGTAAGGACGCTATAGATTCCTAACATGTCATTAAATTATGTAGAGCATTGACACACATGTTACAAGTCAGCCACCAGCTGTTAACCAAGTGCCTCCACGCCCTTTTCTGTTGTAATTTAATCAAACAGCTTTGCAAACATAATTAACATAATATACAACAAAATATTCATCCATACTAATATTTCTGGTGATATTTAGGTGATACCAGTGGAGACGATAAAGTCAGCCGTGGCTTTGGACTGGGATCACAACACCAACTCAATATTCTGGACAGATGTGGACAAGGACACCATCAACCATGCTTACTTAAACGGATCACAGCAACGCGTTATCGTGGGATCGAATTTGAGTATGTAATTTTTTTTAACAAATTAATAATAGTTTAACAAAAGCAATGTGGGAAAACTTGACGCACAAAAATGCTAAACATAATTATGTTGGTTTATCACAAGCTAAAATTTTTTGTTACATATTATTAATGCGATACACATTCACATGGGATAAGCAATATCACAATAAAACTTTTTTCAGTATGGCCGGCTGGTTTAGCGTACGATTGGTTGACTGACAAGCTTTACTGGACTGATGCTGGTACGAACAGGATTGAAGTGGCCAATGTAGATGGTAGCATGAGAACCTTGCTAGCATGGGACAATATTGACAAGCCAAGGGACATCGTAGTTGATCCTAAGGGTTAGTAAAATCATAGAATAATTTTTAACATCAGAAAGGCCATAGCAACGATTAAAGGTAAAGAAAAAATTTATAGTTGGAATTCTATTCAATCCTTTCCAGGTATACGGAACAATAAACATACACAAACTTAATTTTTGCACATTTTTCTTTAGCGATGTATACGTCTCGTTTGGTATCTACAAGTAATTTTAAAGTTACCCATCAATTTCGTAGGTGGTGTAATGTACTGGTCAGATTGGGGTACCTCCCCATGCATTGAACGCGCAGACATGGACGGAGGGAACCGACGACGGCTTATATTTGGCAACATGACCTGGCCCAATGGACTGGCATTAGACCTCAAGTACAGTCGCATCTACTGGACTGATGGAGGGAACCAGACCATTGAGTATGCCAACTTAGATGGTACAGGGAGAACCATACTGATAGGTACGTAAAATATGAAATTTATTTAAATAAACACTAAGGTATGTAGATTGCACCTAATGCACTTAGTTGCCAAAACTAAAATTATTTTATAAAAGCCCAAGACACTTGTAGAGGTATGAAAAAACATAGCAAGCAAGCTATTCGAAGTGTGCCCAATGTCTGTCGAAGAGCAGTGGTGCACAGATTGCTCTGTGCACCACTGCTCTTCGACACCCAGGCCAGAGCAGTGGTGCACAGATTGCTGTGTGCACCACTGCTCTTCGACACCCAGGCCGCCTGCCTGGGTGTCGAAGAGCAGTGGTGCTTTACTTTGTGTAATTTATTTCATCACCACTGCTCTGAAGAAGGAAAACATCGTGAAGAAACCAGCATGTCCTAGAACCAATAATTCGAAGACATGTGACATTTACTAATCCGCAATGGGCCCACGTGATAGATTACAGCCCACTCCCTCTCACAGAGAGGAGCCCTGTGACCCAGCAGTGGGAACGTTATGGGCTGATTATGCCGATGCCTGTCAAGTTTTTCGCAAAGTAATTCAAGCAAACGATATTACTCTTTACATGAAAAGCTATTAATTGCCCAGATTAAAGTGCAGATATATTTTCCTATACAATTACCTACCACTGCTGCACTGCTCGCCTTTTCAAGACTAGTAGCACCACAAATTCAAAACACATCAACTATTTTCTATAGGTCAACACCTCCCCCACCCATTCGGACTGGATCTATTTGGCGACGAAGTATTTTGGACGGATTGGGATACTCAGTCCATCCAGGCAGCCAACAAGTACACTGGCAAGAATAGACGCACACTTGGTGCTGGTGTGGCCGGACTTATGGATGTGAGGGTTTTCCACAAGGAACGAGTGTTCGGAGTCAATCGGTAAGGATTAGCAAGATTTAAATATCACAAAAATTGTATTGGTCCTTCTCCTCGAATTAAGAAATATCAAAAGCTATGAGACGTTACGCCTACTGGGCCCAAGTAATGTGACAAGACGTAGGATCCATACGAAACAAGAGGGTTTTATAGTTTTTGAGTAAAGCTAGGCTAGGCCCATTTATTAAGGCAAGACATCAATAAATAGATTAGGCATTAAGCGTTTTATGTCCACACATCTTTCGTTCTCTCCTGAACTAATCACACAATTATTATCTCAAACAGATGCGGCAAGAATAATGGTGGATGCTCACATCTGTGCTTGTTAAAGCCTATGGGAAAATCGTGTGCTTGTCCTATTGGAATCAAGATCGGCGTAAGTACTACTAACTGATTGTTTATATGTTCTATCTTAAAGTCTCTGTGGCCCGTAGACTACTAGAATTAAAGGACTCAATTTCACATACGAGGAAAATCTAAATATAGTATTTTTGTATACTGTAGTTTATTGATGCTATATTATGTCACCTTATTTTTCAAGTAACATTTCCATGTTCACCATTCACAGAAGGACGGCAGAACATGCGCCAGCGGTCCCGTGAACTACTTGATATTCGCACACCGCGTGGATATTCGAGTAGTCTCTCTAGACGTGCCCTATCTCATTGACGTGCCACTGCCGCTGCCCATACTCAAGAATGCTTTTGGAGTGGATGTAGATCATAAAACAAGTAAGTTTTCAACAACTGTATTCGAGTGGCACTTTGTGATTGACTATAGAGAGCCAAAGGTAGATAGAGCTTATGTAGCAGACTTAAGATATATCAATTGCAGTAAAACTAAAGATTAATCAAGAAGACCCGAATTTTTTGCAGTCTTTCTAACTGTTGAACTATTGTAGCTATTTAAGAGCAGGCCCATTAGGCAAAGCAAAAAACAAAAAAATACTATAATGAATCTCTCTTCTCCCAAAAGCAAAAAAAATCTTACTAATAAAAATACACATTTAGGTCTCATTTACTGGACGGATACTGGTGAAAGGAAGATTCAACGAGCTAACAGGGGCGGCAAGGAAATTGAAACTATCATCGGAAAAGGTTTACATACTGTTGACGGAATTGTGATTGACTCAACTGGTCGTAAGGTTTGTTGATAATTTTTTTTTCTCGAGATTTTTGTGCTAATTATGGTTAATTTTCAAATTTATTTTATGCTGTGTAAAGTCCTGAAATCATAATCATGAGAGTTTTATTATACAGATTTACTGGACAGACGGCGGAAGGAATAGCGTTGAAGTAGCTGAACTTGATGGCACTAACAGAAAAGTACTTGTATGGACCGGCTTAGGTGAGCGAAAAAGAGAATCGAATATTATTTTTAACATCGAATTACTAAATGATATTTCTCTGAATTATCTTATTAACAACTTGTATGCTTGCAGATTCTCCTCGCGCCATTGCACTGCACTATGAATACGGATACATGTTCTGGTCGGATTGGGGAACATCAGCCAAGATAGAACGAGCCGATATGGACGGACAGAACAGGTACCTAAGACATTTTTTTTTGCTAATGAAACACAATATAGCTTGTCCAGAATGTGAAATTTCTAATTCGAAGTTTATTTTTAGGCGTGTCATCGTTGAAAACAACATCAAGTGGCCTAACGGTCTTGCTATCGACAAAATCGAAGGTCGTCTCTACTGGAACGATGCTAAAGTTCTCTCTATCGAAAGTTCCGACTTCAACGGACACGATCGTAAAACTATTCTCAGCAATGTTCCGTACCCATACGGCATTGTTATTGTGGGTCAACACGTTTACTGGACTGATTGGAGAACTCAGGCACTCCACAGGGCTGACAAGGTCAATGGCAAGAACTCCATCATTATCAGGAAGAACTTGGAAGGTCTTATGGACATCCGCGCCGTCCAGGTATGTAGACTGAACACCCTGGAGTTATGTGGTGGCATTTTGACTTAAGGCCAGTCTCCGAAATTAAGGCGGGAAGAGTCAATTTAACGCTTTCGTTTGTTTTCACAGGGCGAACGGGAACTGGAAAATGCTTGCGGCACTAACAACGGCGGATGTTCTCACTTATGCCTTCGATCACCTCAAGGCTACTCGTGTGCTTGTCCCACTGGCTTGCTCTTCAATGCCAGTGATCCGAACCCCAAAACGTGCAGGAAATACCCTGAAAGCTTCCTGTTTTTCGCTACAAAGACCAGCATTGCACTCATCTCGTTTGATACTCCAGAACAATGGGACGTCGCCTTTCCTATCAAGGTTCAAAATGCCGTGGCTGTTGACTTCCATTGGGAACGCAAGCTCTTGTTTTATACTGATGTTGACATGGATGTTATCAGGTATGAAAGGTCTTTTAATTCAAGTACATTTAGCATCAACATAAAAGATTATTCTACATTTGAAAGAACCTTTGAACTGCTACGGTCCAGAGATTAAAAATATATATATATTAATTACAGGTCAATCAACATGATGAACATGAGTGATACGAAGGACGTCATAAAAGGCAACATGGGCATCCCTAACGGTTTGGGAGTCGATTGGATCGCGAACAATATTTACTGGACTGACAACGAATACAAGGTACATAATGACAATGAAGGTATAACATAACACTTTACATTATAATGCAGCTACTATAAATATGTTGTGATGTTTGGTTGCAGGTCATAGAAGTTGCTCGTTTGGATGGATCTTCTAGAAAAACTTTGCTCAGCAATCTAAGTGAACCCAGGGCACTAGCATTGTTTCCAGCTAAAGGGTATGTTGCCATTTAATTAAAAAAATAAAGTATAGACTTACTGAAGTCAATTCGGTATTGAAAACACGAGTAACTAATTCACATTTTTATGTTTTTAGATACCTTTACTGGAGCGATTGGGGTCAAACTCCATGTATTGAGCGAGCATTCTTAGACGGCAGCCAACGGCAAGTTATCGTGATCCAAGACGTCGGGTTCCCCAACGGAATAACGATCGACTACAAAGACAGGAGGCTGTACTGGACCGATGCTTTGAGGCATCGGATCGATACTTCCGACTTAAATGGGCAACATCGAGTGCAGCTTATCCCAGAAGCTAAGAATCCTTTCGGGATGACACAGGTACACTCTCCCTTTCACCCACAATACACGTCTCCCTTTTACCCACAATACGACATTTAACCCCCACCACCAGGTGTGTCATCAAAGGTTTGCGACTTTACAAAAGTAGCCAAGGGTTTTTTACGAAAACCAAAACCACCAATGCTATTTTACCCTTCCATTCTCAGATCATCATCAAAATACCTCAAACTGGAATAACACAGGTAGTATGAATCATTTTTCGTCCCGGTCGAGATAGGGTACGTTCTGTTTGTATTTTTCCGTATCTAAAGTATTATTTTTTCCAGTTCAACGATTACATCTACTGGACGGATTGGTACAAGAAGGCAGTAATGAGGGCGGATAAGAAAACTGGCAAGAATGTGACAGCATTGAGGACTGACTTGGAGATGACCATGGAGATAAAAGCCGTGTCCTCTGAAAAGCAGCACGGTTGGAACCCTTGCAAGGAAGATAATGGCGGATGCTCTCATCTCTGCTTCTTTAGGGAACATGACTACATATGCGCGTGCCCTGATAACCCTGATCCGACACCTTGTTCAACTGGTAAGCATTGTCGTGGTTATTAGAAATTCAGTAATCGATTTGGCAAATGCCAGGATATAAGACGCTAAGGATTTTAACAAAACTGAAATGTTAATATGACGTTTTCCTTCTAGTGCCAAAGATCCGCATAGACAACAAAATGCCGGCGCACTACCCTCCGTTCTACGACTACACGGACATCCAGGAAGACAACGGTCTGCCGCCGCCACCGACTGCCGTACCGGACACCAGCACCGGTGCCATCATCATTATGATCGCGATCATGTGCTTCATCATACTCGGCATTGTTGTCATTGCATTCGTTTGCGGTAAGTTGTTGTTGAGAGGTGACGTCCAAATATATACCTCTTTCTAAAACTCAACGTCATTTTCTTTGAATCAAGTCTTTCTAACATCAATTCAACATATTCAATATTTTACCTACTAAAGAACTCTCCGTCCTTTGGACATCAAGACACACGTTCATCCTTTTCCCGTCCCATTATTACATTTAATTTAACTAGATATTGTGTTCACTGGTGGACACAGTGAACCCTGTTAATGCCATATCTACCTAAACAAAGAAGTAGAAACACAAATAAGTCCCTTTTCCAGTGAAAATGAGTCGAGATCGCGACGGTGATCTGAAGGAAAACTACCGCGACTCGGGCGGACACATATCGTTCCACAACCCCAACTACAGCTGCAGCACCGGCGCAAGCGGGGGGAGCGCCGAGCCCATCGAACGTCGAACTAACAGGTTCCAGGGCATCTTCAAATACGACAAGAATCAGGTAACCTAAGGACCATTTTGAACAATATTTTCACTTATAAGAGTGTCCACGTAGTTTCTTGCCTATTCTTCTCCATAGGAACCTACTACGCTTTGGAATGGGTAACTAGCTGCATCTTTCTGACTCCTTGAAAATTCAGATATGCCTGTAATTGGTTTAATTCAAATAAATGCCTAAGGCATTAAGTCCGCCTTTGTACCTTTTTGTGCGAAAAGTTTAAATAAATAAATAAATGCTTTGAGTTTGTGACCCGACCTTTGTTTGCCCTAGATTTTAATAGGTCTCAGTGGAAGCATAAATTATATTAGCAAAACTATTATAATTTGTGTTTCCAATCAAAGCGAAGCCACGTTTGCTATCAGACCTGGCATCATGGCTTCTGCCGCTTCAGTATACTCTGCAAGTTTTGCAAGTTTAAGAGACATGATGGTAATAAAGGAGTGTTCCCAGGAGCGCGTGACCAACGTGTACATCCCGGAGGGCACGAGCCTGCTGCCGCCGGCCCCGCCGCCGCCGCCGCGCCCCGCTCCGCGCCCCGCCACGCACGACGACTTCGAGCCCGTCACGCTACACTCGTACGCTTAGATTGAACCTCTCGCGACTACTATACTAGCGGACACGACTAACTAATAAAGATGATATCATCTGCGATTGTTCAACATTTCACGGAGCCGCGGTACTAACACCAGCTATTACGACTATTACTAGAATGCTACTTAGCAGTCGTCTTCTAATCATGCATTCCGAATTGTGCGACGTCGACGTAAGTCGATTTTCGAAGCGCAAGCTTAGAAAATAACTCTAAGAGACATTCTATATCGTCACCGCAAATTACAGAAGCGGCTACCCGCGTGTCTCCGTTTCTAAGTAGGGTACGAAATTAGACATATAACGTTAGGTGCGTCAATATCCACATACCATCAATTTGTGCCATCAGGTTCGTCGATTGCGCTGTTGGATGAAATGAACTCCACGTGACAATCCTACGCTGTAAATACTGTGGCTGCCGGCATTAGAGTGCTAGAACTGTGACCATCTGATGCCGAACTGATGGTATCGAGATTTGTTGCTTCATGTGCTTTTTAAACACTTGTAGAAAATACAAAAGAGTGCTCCAAATACTAAGATTATTGTACACCTGAACGCATAATAAAATGGTGGATATGCAAATATAAAAACGATTTATACAAATCTAAGACTACGACATTATTGATCTATACGACAACATTAGGTTAGGAACATGATCTTTGCAAACAAAGCACTTATCCAAGCCATTCAAAAAAATCAATATTTTGATTTTTCATTCATGATTCACACACATGTATATTTGTCAATTTACAGCTTATTATGAATCGACCTCGACTACGTATCATAAGATCACTAAGTAGGACATCTACTACATTGGAAGCTGAGCTATTTCTAATGATTATGATTATAATACGTATTTAGATTAGATTATAGGTACTAGATGGTACATATGTGTCAAGTAACTATATTCCATGTCAACTACATTGCGGACGTTCGATTTATTAATCAGTCAGATCAGTCATCATGATTCTTGAATGTTCTAAAATAAGAAGTTATTCATACCTACTACAATATTTATATAAAATATGATTATTGTTATAGTTGATAGGGATAGGCAAATGTTTAGATGCATAGCAGGTCTGGACGATTTCTTTTAACGTGTAAATATATGTATCTACTTGTAATAAATTAAAAGGGAAATTCTCTAGGTAATGTATCGCTGGACACCACCCAAAGGGTGCATGTAAAGTGAGAGAACTGCGATGGCATGCTGCCGGCTCGCGCCGCCCGCGGCAGCGCTCACCTTCACGGCAAGGGAGCGCTGTACACAACGCGGGTAGGATCTAATCTCAGCATGATATCGAAGTAAAAGAGGAAAGATAATAAATTCATTCATATTTATTATTTTTGTACAAGTCAACTGTCGCTCGTTTCCTGCGGCTCACGGGGAAGATCGATAGTGACTTTTATACTATAGAAAAAAGTTATATCTAGTTACATCGTAAGGTTACATGTACCGAGGTTTGGGATCATGTGCACGTCCGTGTTGCTTATAAACGATATCCTAACAAAGAGTGTCCACTTTATCATGTCCACGTTATCATTTATAATGTACTTTAATACCGTCAAAGCATACGTTTATAAGTAATAGGACACGACCGAAGGTTTCTTTAAAGCGAGGGACTTATCCCAACCTCGTTTAAGTTGGGGGCTGTTATAGTTACCAGTATGTAAAATAAATACCTAGTATTTGACACAGCGCACTTATAGGTACTATCAAAGAAGGAAATTCATATTTATAAATCCAGTTTTTATCACTCTCGAATACAATCCGATTTTAGAGTAAACTCACCACGTTTATAATGGTGACAATAAAATATCAGTGTAAATAGTTAGGTTTAATTACCAATTGTGTTGACCGACCGAAATGATATTGTAAATAATAGTTTATTTATACTTTGTACGTTATATAAAATGAAGCTGATTTTATGTTGAATGAACGCCGGTTGTCGGGCGGGCTCGCCTCCTACATGTTACATGTTCGTCTCATATCAGAGAAATTCATTTAGTACCTAATTAGAATTAATTATTGATTAAATGCTTTTAATTTACTCTCTGATCATCTAACATCGATACTAACGAATCTTGAAAGGCACTCAATTTACACGGATTAGTACTAACTACTTATATTTTATTTCGTTACTTACCTGGCAGAAAGAGGACACAGACCCACTAACTGGAAAGTATTAAAGTTTCACAGGGTGTTTTAATCTAAGGTAGAATTAGGACGGACGTCAGCGGACATAGCTCCGGTGAAAACAAATTACAAATCTTTATATTGTTCCACAATTCTTTGATTTATTATGACTTTTAAAACACCAAAACGGTCTACCTAATACTCAAGCAAAACTAACTTTAACGGCGGTTCAAATACACAGTTTTTGTGGTAATTGAAAACTAAGATATATGTATACTTAACGAAAGTTCCTTTTCTGATATTTAACGACAGTCGAATGCTTTTAATTAACAATATTTTTAGTAACAAACATGTATGTATATTCAATTTGTTAGAGAATATTTATATAATTATTTATTAAGTATACGTCTGTATGTGTTGTTATAAAATGTCCAAGACTAATCAAACAATAATAAAATATAGTATGTTTAATATTTCTTATGGGCACTACTAACTGCAGATAAAGGAGTTATCTTGAAAACATTCCGGCCTGATCCAAGTTACTAGATTACCACGGCATACAATGTGTACTACACTTAAACTCTTTCCCCCTTATTACAAAACAAGGTTTTTCTTTCGATCAGGTTTAAACTACTGACCCAGTTATTGAATTAAGAACCTAACTTTTATAGAAATGGAGCTCTTTTTACAAAAATGACAGCTTAGTTCGGTGCTAAGTTGTCATTTTAGTATTAGGAACTTTGCCTAAATCGAAGTACAAGTACTGGCTCAATAGTTTAAGCTAGAACTAAAGTTAGGTTTCGTTTTGTAATAAGACGGGTAGTGACTCTTGCAATCCTCTTTTTCGTCGGTTGGTTTTTTACTATTTTATAAATTTCCAATTATGTCTAGATGGAGACGATAAATATCCATTCCAATTCTTGAACGAATTAAAGAGGCTTGAAAGAATTATTTCAGATTCTTCATACCTAATGTTCATTATAGTTTTAAGATATATTTTATGTACATTGTTTTGTTACATAGCTTGTAAGGGATGGGAAACTAATATAGTGAGTGCTGTGATACCGGATGCTTTGAAAGTTGTAGTGTGGGTAATCAGCGATGGGTATAATATTGTATACATATACATATAATTATTATAGATTATTTTACGTTACGATATCCTGTCGTTTACTTTAATGTCATTGTTATACATATAATATGGACAACAAGACACCAATAAAATCCAACTGGAAGAAAAATTACCTACTGGCCATGAAATTATTAACATTTTATCATGTATTCTAAAATTTGTAAAGAAGTGCAATGTGTGCCAAATTAGAATATCCAGTATTAAAACAGACACGATTGTTTCGGGAATAATTATAATTAAATTAATAGTTAATTAATTAAACAGCTTTTACACCTTTGAAGCCTCCTTTTATAGAGGTGTTAAAACTGTTGTCAAATTTATTATTGTACTGACTTAAAGAATAGAAATTATCCCAATAATATTCGTGTTTCATTTACCTGAACCCGTTCAATACAAACAAGTGCTAGCCTGACAGTAAAACCAACGTAACCACATATTATGTGGCAATAAAAGTGTTTTATAAATTAATAAATAAAAATACAAAATATAAAATACATGTACTAGTTTATTTCATTTTAACAGTACAGTTACGTACATACTCGTCGTTACACTTAGTCAACAACAGGAAATATAACACTTAATAGATATAGACAATAGGTTCACAGGTTACACGAGAAAGTTGTTTCTCTGACGTCATCGCAGGTAAGGGGTGCGCCACAAAAGGTGACAAGCTAGCATTATGACTTTAGCAATACAATGACGATTTATGGAAAGTGACCCCAAAGAAACAAAATTCTCCACATAAAAAGGTATTAAAAATAGTCAGTTTTACATAATAGTTATGGCTTATATGAAGTAGGTTTATAATTTCCGGGAAAAATCTTAGAAAATGACAGTTTTCCAGTTGTTTTATTTGCTGGCAAACCAAAGAAACAGTTTACGACAACGATTAAGATTTATGTCATCATAATACTTAACTATTTAAACTCTTAATTTCTCCATCCTAAAAATATTTTTTGGTATCGTATTCGATACATTTATTTTAATTTTCTGTAGAAGTATATTTACAAATTAATAAGATCTACCCTTCTCACTTATTCATAAATTCATAATTATTATTATTATAAATATTGTTGTCATTCGATATAATCTTATAATTTTTGAATACTTTTATGGTCACAATTTATTAAGCTAGTCAAAAGTTTAAAACATAATAAAAATCCAATTTCTTTTTAATTTCAATCTTTTTTTATATTTTGACCAATATTTTCATGTAAGTATATATTTTTCGCATACCTGTTACCCGTTCTAAAAATAATATGATGTAAGTAGTTACCCAATAATCTTAGACCAGCTCCTTTTAATAAGAAAACGTATAAACAATAGAAAAACGTATATTAAAAGGTGCGTTCGTAACAAATGCTTGGTGCAATGCGTTTCACAGAGGAAGGCAAGCACTAAACCATTTTTTAACTGTACATTCTGTACAATATCTACTCTATTAAGTTTAAATCTATCTAAAATCTCAACTGGAATATAAACATTATTATAATTTATAAAAGAAAAAAAAATGTAGGACTAGAAGGGTGGGAGGCAATGGGCCTATTTTGAATGTTTGATCAATAAAGCAATGCGATAAATACCATTATCAGCTCGATATTATAGATGAGAAAGATTCAAGACTTGTCATAGGTGATAGGCGGTCAGTCTGTTCTATTCTATGAGCGAACAGATCAATGATCAGATCAGAATTTTTGATTCAGCCTTTCTGGTGTGGTTGTAGTGTGGCTGTGGAGTAGTTGTGGTGTGGTTGTGGTTTGGTTATGATGTGGTTGTGGTGAAGATGTGGTGTGGATGTGGTGTTGTTGTGGTGTGGTTATGGAGTAGTGTGGTTGTGATGTGGTTGAGGTGTGGTTGTGGTGTGGTTGTGATGTGGTTGTGGTGTGGTTGTGGTACGTGTGATCGGGCCCTTACTGTTTCAGAAAACGGGTCTTTGACCGTAGAATGTTTTCGGAAATAGATTAAGTAGAGTACCTACATCTACTCGACTTATAAAAAGTATTTTTTTATAATTTAAATTGGAAAATACTATTTTATAGTCCCTCCGGGACTGATCCTATTGTCGTCGATGATTAAAAGTGATGTGTGTGAACTATATGGTACAACATTATCATCAACGATAGAGCAAAGTAGACAGGAAAAAAAAACAAATCAAAAAACCCTAGTATTTCACGCGATTTGGAATGCAAAGTTTAAAGAACTGTTACGAATGTCAAAAGAACTCGAAGAGTGATAGAAATTTTTCAAGCTAAATTTACTATGGCTGTAACAATTGATAAGATGATGATACTGTGCTAACATTAATACAAATAGATTCTGCGTAATGTCATGGTTGTACGAGGATGCTTGAAAAGTTTAGTTGTATTTCTTGTTCGTTAATAGCACAAAGAGTACCCTCTATTCAGCGACCAACATTCAGGTACATATAATTCTTATATAAAGTTAACAGATTTGGAACATCGACATAAGTTTATTTAATTAGATATTTATAGTTCGATGCAACGAACTTATAACGCGTCAAACGTGCATTCTTTGGCACAACACTAATAAACAACGTAACATTCACAAAAATATAAACTTTTTATAATTTTATTATATTAGCAATAAGCTTTCTTATTTTTAAGGTAAACTATACTATACATAATTTCATATTTGCATCATAGCTAATTTTAGGCGTGTAAAAGTTGAATATTTTTATATGTAGGTCAATGGAAATGTTTAAGCTATTGATAAATAAATTAAAGAAAAAAAAAAGATCTATTTTCCAACCTTACTGCTTTACCGATAAAGTTGAAAATCTATTAAAGAAATTTGACAGATTGTCGTAGCTTGGTGTGCTGGCGTCTTTACGAGAGAGTTGCAAAGAAATCAGACGTTATTTCTGTATGTAAGATGAATAATACGAAAACTATAGAGGAAGATATTACGGCTATGTTATCTTTATGTTAAACGAGCTATATGAACATAAACATGAGATCAATACATTATTACTATCTACTAAACTTATATTTATCATTATAATACGTCAGATATTGATCTACCTCATAATGACCACGGGGACCTAGTTGCATTGAAATATTTATTACAAAAAGTCAAAACCCCTTTTTTTTTAAATGTAACAACATTAACAGCACAAGTACAAAGAGATAATTTACTGTAAGACCATCCAAAAAGTTTAAACATATTATTTACATCAGGACCCACTGACCCGTATTTTTTTAAATAATTCATGTAATGTTGTTGCATAAAAAATATAATGCAGAGAGCAAAATTGTCAGATCCATAAAGTTTAAAACTGGCTTTCGAGATTTTAAAAGGTGATGTACGTTTAAAAAGATATGTGCAGTCATTTTGAAGTATCCAATATGGTAAAGACCGATATAAACGAAAAGGAATGTCTCTTAGAGAGTATTTTGTTCTTATATTCTCCCGAGTAAGTGTTCTTTGGATATCCCTGTAAGATTACAACTATACTTTGATTATATCTATTGTCATGGCTTGTCTTACCTAGAGAGTTATTGGTATCGTTTGAGCTCAGGGAACACTTCCAGTAGTACCAGTTCGAACAGCTCCTGAAAATAACAAACATATCAGCACCCCAATTGCGTAACACACGATCAATCGGAATCGGTTTCATTTTGACAGTTCAACAACATTCGTTGCGTTATTTACGTGTTGAGCAGACAAATTTTTCGAACATATGAAGCAATGTATTAGCAATTTGCTTCAAAATGATTCAGATTCCGATTGATCGTGTGTTTCGCAAAATAGGGTGCTGGTTTAGGGAGTTTACTAATTAATTAGGTGTTCAGTCAACATACAAATAGTAAATCTTGTACTCTTTTTATGAAGCTAGGCTAGATGGATCAACGACCTTAAAAACGTGGCTGAGATTGTACATATGTGGAAGGCGGAGGACTTTTTTTTTTTGTGGATGGGAAATCATCAAATGACTTCTCCCGCTCTGGGTGGAGCAGAAGGGAGTGTCAGACTCTTACTGACTAAAACCCACCCGTGTTCCTTCCTTAGCCCTTTATGTACCAGGGCAGCGGTAACCCTTTCGGACGATCCCGCTACACTGTGATAGGCTGAGGTGAATAATGAATTGAATTTATGGATTTCAAAAATTTAAACATGGTGCCCACTACGTCAAAATTCTTGAAATGAATTAATTAATTATTGATTTAATTTTGATTCGGTACTATATCTATTAATAATTTTCATATATTGTTTCTATTAATAATTTTCAAATTTTCCTTAACCTCAAAAAATCCAGAACAATGTAAAGGATGTAACATATTTCCACGTATGAATAAACCGATAAACAGTTCTTTCAACCATAATTTGGCCAAAGATCGTCGTTTCACATAAACTCCTGTCTGACGGGCGACACGCGGCGTCCACGTCTTCCGCACAGTTGTCGCGCCAATTCACATATATCAACTACAAGCGGCGACATTTTTAGCGGGGAAGACGCGCTTTTAGCTACAAAATGACACGCCAATAATTTTAGATCGCGAGGTATTCGTATGATACGGAGGCGTAACATGTTGGGCTGGGTGTAGACTGTATGCCAGTATTATCATTTGCGGTCTGCAAGCTTGTTGCGGAGCGTCGAGGTTAACGCCGGCTTCTTCTAATTATATCGACTTACAATGAAGATTTTATTTGTGAATAATTAAAATATGATCAGTGATAGAACAAAATAAGTGTTGACATTTTTTTTTATAAGCCATTGAATAAAGTTAAAGTTTTTTGAAAAGATATTTAAGTGGAGTGCAAACGTTGTTACCGGCTTTTAGTTTTTGAATTCGGTCAAAATGCCAATAGTATTCAGTGCAGTAGCTTCAGACAGAAGCATAGTGTCTAACTTCGCGTCCTGCGATGGGAACTTCACGGAGATTGCTGAGCAAGTCCTGTCCAAGTTACCGCCGTGCAATAACAAGATGACGTACTCACATGGAATATATCTACTACACTACATAGCTGAAGAAGACTATTTGTATTTTTGTATAACAGACAAAGTAAGTACGCTTATTGTCATTCTCCCAATTTATTTTTTTTTTAAATATAATTAAAAAAAATCACGCACTAAAAATGATTAAATAATTAAATTGAAGTCAAAAAGCGTGGAGCGCTTTTTGAATTAATTATAAGTGCGCTCCTGAATTAATTATATATTTTTATTTTCTGGGTACGGAACCCTAAAATTAGTTGTCTGGTGGAACCCTAAAATGAGTGGTCTAATACTAAAATACAGTATCAATTTTAATTCCTTTAAGAATAACATGGCATGTTATTAAAATGACATAATATTTCATAATCCGACGGCATTTACTAATTTAGACTAGCCAAATGCTGTCAATGAACTTACGAAAACACTTACGTCCGTTCATAACCATCAAGAGATAATTAATTTTGTTTATCATCAAACACCCACTCATAATATAAAAACACTCACGAATATTTCTGTCGTAGAGTGATTTTATTTATTAAAATTAGTTATTTATAAATTTATTAAATATTATTTCAGTCATTTATCATCGAAGTTTAGTCTATATGTTTCGAGTTAAATATTTCCGGAGTAATTGCTCTTAACAAGATACTTCTATCGCTTGTTACATACTTTTTCCAGCCAATTGCATTGATTTACGGCATTCCTAAAATACATGCTGGGCTAAAAAAAGAATGTGAAAAAAGTTTTATGCTATTTTGATTACAAAGCGCCAGTATAGTGTTTCGCTTCAGACGGGCTGTAAAACAACAATCTGTTTACCGTATAAAAGAAACAACTTTTTAATATGCAACATCTACGTACTTCTGTAAACTAGAACATAACAACACGCTTGTAATCCCCGAAGGGTTAAGCAGAGGTGTTCACCCACATTTCGCCAGTTATGTTCGATTTCCCATGTAATAGGGGGCTAGCCAATTGCCATCAAGCGGGCATAATCTAGACTCCTGGCTGCCAAAAACCCAATAACACTTTGCCCGATCTGGGAAACCCATGCTCAGCAGTAGCCGCAAGCGCTACGGCTGAGCCACTAGACCAAAGAGGCAGCCATAAACTAGCAAAAAAGAATATATATAAGAAAATATTAGACTTTCCTGCCATAGTGAACTATTCTGTGTTAACTCTTCGTCCATCAGGTATATTAACGACACGGTTGGCGCAGTGGCTGAGTGATCGACTGCTGCGCTGATTTGTATTGCCTACAGGTAGTTGTTCCGGGTCTGGCTGTTTGTGTATGTGAGTTTAAATGTTTGTAAACGCATCCACGATACAGGACTAATTCCAAGTGTGGGGAAACGTTTAGAAAAAAAAAATTGACAAGAAACAAAGAGACTAAATCAAGAGATAAAAGAAAGCCTCAAATAATTAGTGTATAATTAATTTCTAGTGTCACTTCCGGCAACACGTGCCAAATATTTGTAATTATCTTGTCACATGTCATTCGCGGTGTAGTACGCTAATGTTGATCTAAAAGACAGCTATCGATTCTAGGCCCAACGGAGCGAAACTTGTGCGTGTCATGTTTACAATGTTATGTAGGCAATTCAGTTACTAACTGAATATGAGGCCGCTACAAAGTAAACGGGGCTAAATCTGTAATATCTGCAGCAGCTAGGCAGGGGTTTTTTAGGGGAAAAACGTTCTTATACCAAATATAAGCTTAAAAAATTCTCTACAACTTTTATGAATGTAATTTTTCCGAATTTTCAACCGTTTTCGAACTGCACGAGGGAACTTTATGCCGCCCCCTCCCACCCCGGCTCGCCTCCTAGACGTCTAGGATGTTACTCCCTAAGCAAACTGAACGAGTTTCTAAAGAAATCGCTTAGGTCCCTGCTCACTCACTTTTGGGCCATTCATTGACTGAACTATGATGCGAAATAAATATCAAATAGTTAAAGATATAAAATCGAAAAATATACGTGTGCAAATATCGCTTAAAATACTAAGTAATTAGTTGTGGGTTTGCGATACATCACTTCACAGCAAATTACACGGTTGGCGCAGTGGCTGAGCGATCGACTGCTGCGCTGCGTGTCGCGGGTTTGATTCCCGCACGGAACAAATATTTGTATTGCCTACAGGTAGTTGTTCCGGGTCTGGCTGTTTGTGTATGTGAGTTTAAATGTTAACGCACCCACGATACAGGAATTATTCCTAGTGTGAGGCAACGTTTTTTTTTAAAGAAATAAAATTAATTTCAGTTTGCAATCAATAAGCATCTGTTTAGGGCAGAAGGTATGCAACGCAATGTACCTAATGCAATTATACTATTGATCTTCAGCTATGCCAGCGATCCAGAGCATTCCTCTTCCTCAACGAGATACAACGGAGGTTCAACACAAGCAAGCAAACTGACGACTTCACGACAACACTAGCAGCCGAGATGTATCGATACAGTGAAGACTACAGCACTATTGAGATAAGGAAGGGAGAATTGGACGAGCTGAATAGTATAGGAGTCGGATGCAGTGGTGAGAGTACTTAAAATCTGCGACCTAATAGCGTAACAAGCTATCAATCTCAATCTAAATCATTTTGAAGCATATTGCTAATCCATTGCTTCATATGATCGAAAAATTTGTTTGCTCAACAACGTAAATTGCGCAATAAATGTTGTCCAACTTTCAAAATGAAAGCGATTGCTACTGTTAGTGTGTTACGCAATTACCCCGCTGGAACTATGCTCGAATTTCATTCCAATAGAGGGCGCCAAAATTAAAATTATTTTTATTTTACAGAAAGTTTACTAGGTGAGAAGATCCTATACATAAATAATCCAGATGTTATCTCATACAGTGTAAGTATTACATTTATTAACTATAACTAGTATTAATAAAAAAATATATAAGGCCACATAGAAGTTTATACAGAAAAAAAAATATGATTGTAGACACGTAAATTTTTTTCGCGTATTTTGACCGCGATTGTACATTTCTATGAATCGAGGGTCTAGCTAGAATCATATGCTGATTCCATGAGGACAGTTTGCGCAATTGTTAAAAAAAATCCCTGTATTTGAGATAACCTTTTTTTTTTTTTGCGAATGGGAAATATGACCCCTCCCGCTCTGGGTGGAGCGGAAGGCAGTGTCAGACTGTTTCTGACTAAAACCCATCCGTGTTCCTTCCTTAGCCCTTTATGTTCCAGGGCAGCGGTAACCCTTTCGGACGATCCCGCTACCCCGGCAGGCTTCGACTCTATCGGGCCCCGTCACTTATGCTGATTTGAGATAACCTTGATCATTTATCTTTGCAGACCATATCAAACGTGACCGCAACTCCAGGACTTTTGTCGGTGTCAGGAGTGTGCTCAGCTCCGGAAGAATTATGTGCCTTGAGGCCCACAACAGAGGCAATAGCAGTCATAAGTCCAAGTGCACAAAGAATTTCAGTCGCAAGACCGACTCCAGAAGGAGTATCAGGCGACAACACGACTATGGAAAGTATATTACTCTCGGCTGCAGCTTTAGAAGAAACAAATATAATAGACCCAACATCACGGAATATATCTGTCGTAGGCTGTTCTCCCACCAAAATATCAACTGTAAATCAGACTTCGGAGAACATATTAGTCGAGTCACTTGAAAAAAAGATTCCAATGTCCGACAGAATACCAATGTCTCCAAATCAGGCAAGAATATCGACAGTGAGTCTGATAACGAAAAGTTTACCAGAGATGAGTCCAAGACTGTTCATAGTAATTATAGGCATGATCATACTGGTTATAGCTATGTCTGTGTACGCTTTAGGACCAGTATCGTGTGTAGTTGTCACAGGTATCGGAATATATTCGCTCCTACGATTTTATATGAGTACTAAAGATAAATCAGATTAGTACAGAAGATTGACGAAACGAGGGAAACGACTCGCATAGCATTTAGTTCTTAAAATAATGCACTTTTGTAGTAAAAGCATAATTTTGCTTAAGATTTGAGTTTTTGTCTGACTGGTTCTCTTTTTCGAATATAGTCAATTATATGAACATCGATAGGCTTTGATTTTGATAAATCCTTAGGCTATATTTTATTGTGTATGCGGAATAAAATATTATTTTTGTATCGTAAGCAGATACTTATACGCAAAATAAATGGTGTTTTTGAAGAGATGCAGTTTCTTTTCTTATTGTAACTCAAATTATATTGTTCTAAAAACTTTTTTTAGAAATCTCGGAATACATAGTGTGCAGTGCTATATTCAAACATTTAGACCAATCACCGTCGACCTATTCGCGTGTAATGTTGCCAAACGTTCCGGCTTAAGTCGGTCACATTTGACGGATACCTGTCCTGCTAAAAATATCAAAATGCCTTTGTTGTTTCGCTGTCTGACATTTTGGATGATTCATCTTACTCAAATTCGCGGTGCCTCATGGCAAGGATCCTTGCAGTTCTGAGTACTGGCTTTAGTTATGTGTTCAAAATATGTTTTGGACTACTTAATGACTCGAAATTAAGAATCACACGATGCGCCGCGCGGCAGTTTGTGGTTAGATGGGAACACCGGGCGTCTACTAGGTACTCATTGCTCGTTTCATAAGTACTCGTCCCGATGCATCTTGGGATCGGTTCCATCATTATAATTCTAACCAATCATCCCGCATCTATCGGACTATGAGAGTAAATGAACAGAGAGTGCACCAGTGAAATACCATATCTCCTTCGTACTTGGTTCATCTCCGTTGAGATTGGTCGACGTGGAAGAAATCTAGTTGGGAGAATATGATTAACCAATCAGTAAGCAGTACACACGCCATCAGCTACAACAGCGCGTCCAGCACGCTCTCGCTCAGCCGCTGCAGCGCTGCACAGATACTCACGTAGAACAGCTGCTTGTTGTGCGTGGTGTCCTGCAGCGTGTGGAACAGCTTGTGCGCGCCGCGCGCCGCCGCCTGCGCGCCCACCAGCGACGACAGCGCGTCCAGCACGCTCTCGCTCAGCTGTTGTAGCGCTAACGTGCGCGTATGCTCTGAGTAATGGAATAAAATGCATAATCAATCATTATTTTCTACATTGAGAAAAGAACTCAAGGGTAATTTTTAAGGGTTACCGCTGCCCTGGTACATAAAGGGCTAAGGAAGGAACACGGGTGGGTTTTAGTCAGTAAGAGTCTGACACTCCCTTCTGCTCCACCCAGAGCGGGAGGAGTCATTTGATGATTTCCCATCCAAAAAAAAAAAAAAAAAAAAAAGGGTAATTTTTCACTGAGACGCGACGTTGCGCGCAGATGCTTGAAAAAGCACTACCGAGATTATATGTAAACGACCGCGGATAGCTTTAACTAAAAATATATTCTGAATAAGTTTACAAAATGTTTTTTTGTTTACCCATCTTATTTGTGAAGTTTCGCCAGGTAATTTAATTTGAACTTGTATAATACAAACATATCACATCAGTTACCAATCTTACCTTTATCTTGGAAGTTTCTATTGGAAGTGTTCTCAGACAGGGTCCCGCCCGGCCAGCATGACTTGAGAACTACGCTGATGTAGTAGTGCAACATTTGTTCAGAGAATATCCACGACACAGTTTCTTTGACTTGCCTGCAAATTAAGATTATGATAGAAGAAATTGTGTGAAAAAGGGAGAGGGAGGGGGTTTTGCCCTGCAGTGGAACAATACAGGCCAGTTAGATTAGATAAAAGAAATATAGAGATAAACGAAAAGTATTTTTGTACTACCGGGCTGTGGTTGTGCACGTATGTATGAAACGTTGCGTTTGTATGAAATCTCTCTATAAGGTTGACTACTCCGCAGCTCCGGTCTCAGTTCTCTCTTCTGCTATACTTGCTGTTTATTTATTTATAAATAGGTACAGTCACTAGCACCAATATGCCAACACTTGGCAACTTTCAATAGGCTATTCTAATTAGTCCGTCAGTTAGATTATCAAAAAATATTGAACCCGTATTTTTTATTTTGCCAATTATATAAAAAAATATGAAGATATCGCCCGTTAAAGTTCCGCGTGACGTCATTTGCTTGCGGCACTTTTGCAAGCAACTGACGTCACGACCAAATTTTGACGCGCTTTATCTTTGTCATTTTTTGTTTGATTGACAAAAGAAAAAAATACGTGTCCATTATTTTTTCATAATCTAACTGACGGACTAAATATAATAATTATTTTTTTACCCAGGCAACTACCCTATTGCGATTTTTGCGTAAAATAACGAATGCAACGTTGAAATACGACACATTACATAAACCTATGGGTTCGAAAATGCTATGTTCGTAACAACATAAAATTTCATTCAAAAATAAAGGAATAAATCGCTTTTGAATAAAGCCGTGTGTATACATACTTTTGCTCGTGACTGTACATTGTTATTACTTTTATCAAAAATGTTATGGAGCTTGAACAAGACCTCAAAATGGAAAACACGAAGGGAAATATAGACATTGCTTATCGTAAAAAAGACTTTTTATATATTAATCAAGTCGAAAACCTCTTTTTCAGCATATTTTTCCATTACACACATACCTGTTAATAGTCCTGCCGTACGTGATCTGCACGAAGGTGACCAGCGTTTTCCTGAGCCATCGGAACATACCGCGCATGTCGAACACTTCACTTAGCAACGCGTACAGAGGTTCCGCTATACTATCTCTTTCTTCCGCTATGGCGCCTGCACCTGATAACATGGAAGATTTGTCTGAGATTTCTTTATCATAATCAGAACAGTAAGTATTAGCAGGCTTTCATAATATAGCCAGTTTTTGCAAACAAGTATATAGTATGATATTTGTATTTGTGTAGGCTCATCAACTAGAATGAAGGTATCGGAAAAAGTTAAGGGGACAAAAATATTATAGGAAATCTTCTTTTTTTTTCACATGAATGTATTAGGTATAACCAAGAAGTACACGTAGAAGAAAAAAATCGTGAGGAAACCGGCTTATCCCAGAACCTAAAACTGGTGAAGTCACATGTGAAAACATGTGACTTCAACAACCCTTCAACAACCTTTGACGACACGGTTGGCGCAGTGGCTGAGCAATCGACTGCTGCGCTACGTGTCGTGGGTTCGATTCCCGCACGGAAGAAATATTTGTATTGCCTACAGGTAGTTGTTCCGGGTCTGGCTGTTTGTGTATGTGAGTTTAAATGTTTGTAAACGCACCCACGATACAGGAGTAATTCCTCGTATGAGGCAACGTTTAAAAAAAAAACCCCGAACTGGGCCCGCGTGGATCACAGCTCACTCTCTGTCATAGAGAGAATATCTGAGTTAGGAATCCGGTTCCTAGTGCTAAGGCATTAGGGACATTGTTAGAGGATGGTAGATCTTCTTCTAAGCAAGTTGATGGCAAATATTGTTCGAAAAGAGTTACAATTTTTGTTTTTAGCCATATTTAGCAAAGCTAACATCATTCGCTGACGCGTCCTGGTCCTCACGTGAACAGGTGAAAGGGCGTGTGGGGTAAGACGAATGGTGGGTCCTGGTCTGCGGAGAGACGCCGCATATACATTGAAGATCGGAACCATCCGAGAAACCCCATTTGTGGGGATTATCTTGTGGTCGACGATAGGTTTGATACTGAGCTCCTTAGTTCTGAGTTGAGCTGCGTGATTACTGACAAATGCGTGCGCTGAATCGACAGATCCACTCAATCTGTGTGATTCTTTCTTCAAAAGACCATTTCAGAGATCAATCTACATGGTGTTCACATGATCTGACCAAGATTATGTCTGGACTTTATAAAAGAGACCTCTGAGTTTCTTTTGGCCTTTCTTCTCAGGTAGTAAACAGTCAGATAGGAAACGCCGACAACGGTAGGCATTCACAACTATCCTACAGGCTATCGTATCGGAAATGACACATTTAGATAACCTGATTTACCTAGCCTTTGATAGCAAACAACTGTCGGAAGAATATGCGGTCATCTATTTGAATTAAACTGACAAACATTTCGGGTTTTGGACTTGTGAACAGCGTTTAGAGGACTCCTACATACCAATCTATACTCATCTAGTTTTGAAAATATAATTGACGTGTAAAAGTATTTGTACAAACCTACTTACAGAAATAAAATCATTTATAATTTAGTGTTCCACTTACCACGCAAAGAGCTGGTCATATTCTTGCTAGCGTTATCAGCTCCGTTGCCGTCTAGGTATAATGATATCTCATCTTCGTCTGCAGATAAATGCGTAAACTGCTCCTTTTCCTGCGATGATCTAGTCGTTGCTTCACTACTCGTGCTGTAGAGATTGAAATAAGTTCATGACAATTAAGACCTTATTCTTATTAAGTGATAAATGTGTTTTCAGTTTAAAACTTTCTTTGATATTTCTAGCACTGTAATAATAATTGGCAGAACAATAAGCCTGATATAGTGGTGATGGATCGATCAGAGCGGCGCGTAATGATTGTTGTCATAACCGTCCCGCATGATCAGAACCTCGTGGAAGCTGAGAGAGATAAACAAATCAAGTATCGTGACTTGGCTCGTGAGGTTGTCGACATGTGTGATGTGGACGCTGTGATCATTGTCGTGACAACCAATGGGTTAATAGTCAAGAGCCTCGACCGACAGCTGACCACCTGAGGAGGCTCTCGTTGGGCGGCTGGATCAAGGGCTTGATTCAGAAAGCGGTACTTATGGATACGGCTCGTATTGTCAGGAGATTACTCTCTCTGAAGGCCTGACCACCGGTAGCTTGGACCCGGTTCCCGATACCGGTGGGCTACTATTATTTTAAACGTTTTATTCTAATATTTAAAAATATAATTTATATGTATTTAATTAAATAAAGGAAATAATAACAGGCAGAATAATTTGAGCATTCTTAAAATCAACAGACAAAAACTTAAAAGTTAGATACAGCATAAAAATATGAAACAAGAAAGAATCACCATTACCTTTTAAATAAAGTTGAAAAGGAGAATTTGTTTTTCTTTGGTAAGTCACCCTGCTTCAAATACTCCGAACTGGGATTAAGGAATGTGTATAAAGCCTCGCTTTGGTTTAGTCTGTCATCTTCTAAAACAAACTGAAAATAAATCGATTCGACTATATTCTTTATTGCAAAAAGTTATTTAATAATGTAAGTAATACTAATAATATATATATTTTTTAAATTGTGTCTAAATTTCTCAATACGTGTGGTTATTTAGCGACAAATGGCGTTGTAAAGCAGTGGGCTTAAGATGTCTGAGCGAGATAGTGCTATATTTCGTTATAAAGGTAAAAGAGAAAAACTACAATCTGTATGTAAGTGCCACTGTTAAATATTAACCCTTTTATTGACCCTTGAGTCCTTGAAACCTAAAAATAAACTTACTTCTAAGTATTTCTGTATTAAAATTTTCGCTTTTTCTAAAGAGTTTTTGTCATTCTTTCCAAATAGAAACTTGAACGAATTCGTTGGTAGCTCTAAATTCTTCAATTCCGCACACATAGGCCGTAACTTTCGATGTAATTCCTGAAAATTTACAGTTTATTAGAAACATTGACATAATTATTTAGGAAAAGTGCCATACAAAAACTTTATCCGTCTTATTATAAAACGAGTTTTAACTTTAGACCTAGCCTAAACCTTCGAGCCAGTTGCTGTATTTTGAACTTTATTCCGACGAACGTAAAGTTCTTAATGCAAAATTGACAACGTAGACTCTGGTTTAACGTCAGTTTTTGTAATAAGAACTTTAACTTTGTCGAAGGATAGTTCAAAATTTAAAAATGGCTCGATGGTTTAAACCTTGGTGTCTACATCACATAACATTGAACCATATGAAAAGGAGGTCATACCTGAAATTCGTTCAAAGTCCTAAGCAGCACCCATCCAGTAGTTATTTGCTCTGGCCTATCATCTTCGCTCATAGATTCTTGCTCCGCCATATGTACTACTATCACAAACTGGGGCGGTTTTGATTCGTCTATTACCTAAAATAATAGAAATAAATAATTAGTTGTTGTAATACATGTCAGTATTGTTCAATTTGTCTACTATCCTCACCTTTTGTGCTAGCTAGAACCAGAAAGTTGATGTTTATTTTAGTTTATAGGAATAAAAATCTTCTACAACTACCACTGATAAATAAACATCGCTCTATCCTAATCAAATAGTGTGCAAGAGATAATTCGCAACACAATTTTAAGACGTCGTTAAAGTCTATTTTTGTCTCCAATTTTCTTTCAAATTTTTTACAAAATCTAAAGTCATTTATTCAAATTAGCCTAATTTGAGAATGAGCACTTTTCGAACGTCAAAATTACATAAGACAGTCCCCCAAAACGCCCGCACTTCACCGTCTCTACAGTGACAGAAAAACTTTAATGAACGTCTTAAAGATGAGTTTTCATTGAAAAGTCGAGGGTATTAAGCAATAACAATATAACTTTATTTATTTACTATAAGATTATTGTAATATTTCCAGAGTTAATTTTCGTAAAAAACTGTTTCGTCATACCTCAGCGCTATGCACAGAAGCCCGCCACCGCCCCAGGTGTTCCGCCCAAGTGTCGGTCCTAGCTAGGTGTGCTTCTAAACGCATCTGTTCTCCTGCTAATTTCTCTACTTCATTGGCTAACATGGACAAGGCAGGTGATTCTGGTTTTAAAGAGGCACGGAGAGCTGCTAAAGCCTGCAACACAAATATATTGATGACTCGCTGCGCCCCGCGGTTTCATCCACATATATCTCGATCCCGTGGGAATATCAGGATAAAAAGTATACTGCGTCCTAATACAGGTCATGGTCTACCGATGTGCCAAATTTCATCAAAATCCGTTCAGCCGATTTAGCATGGAAGCGTAACAAACAAACATACAAAGATTAATTATTTTTTCTGTATAATTATATAACTAATTGTTTAGATATGTAATTCAATTCATTGATAACATTATAGTTAACTTCACGGAAACGAAGTGATTTCTTACGGTAAAATGACAAACCGAAATGGAAATTGTAGTAAGAAATAAAATGCAAAGGTGCAAAGAATCATTTAAAAAATCGAACCCAATCTTAACAAAAATAACCACACCCTGTTTTACTATACTGAGCAACTAAGAAGCGAATCCTGAAGCTCTCTATGTTTATGGAGTCTACAGTCATTATTTATGCTAATAACGGAAACATAAATAAAAAAATATATTTTAATACTTAATGTCAAAGTGCGCACACGCTCGTGTATTTGAGTACGGTGCTCAAATACACGAGCGGCATGTTGGCCACGTGTCGACGGCTGCAGTTGACTCCGTCGTCGACGCATTCGCTTGTATTTATGCACACTAAAACATCGACTTCTAGGAGAATCAGTAAAAAACGTACTTGTATTTTATTATTATGTCGCTCTTGTAACTCGTCTAGTTTCCGTCTCGCGTACGTAGAATGTTCTGTGAGGTGTATCGTACCGGCCACGCTCTCCGCAGACGATACTGATTCGTTTGATAGCTGACGGTCTTCTATCGGCGATCTGTCTGACGTAATGTCTGAAAGGAAGATCTTTACAACATACGGACCAGAACCGTGAAATTCAAAAAGGAGATTTTTATACAAGTTTCTTTAAAATAATGTTGTTAAGAGTTTCATTCCAAAACTATTCCTAGGGCTACGAGGGCGAAACTGGGGCTGTATTAGGGATGGCGGGCTGATACCGTTCGGGGTTGCGGCGAATGTGCATGTATCTCCCGGGCCAACATAACCCTCCGTTCTCCCCAGACGGAGGGATTCCACGAGGATTTGCCCACGGAAAAAAAGGGTAATTTTTGTATAAAAAAATTCAGGTTTTGGTTCTACGGAAAAATGACAATACAATAGCAAAATAATGCGTATTTGCAACAGGTACCTTTATTGGCTTCCTCAGTAGCGAGCTCAGCGATCAATGCCGTATACTGGTCGCTCAGTAGGAAAGAGTGATAGTATTTCTCCTGTATTGTGTCTACTACGGTGTCTTGAACTTCATAGAATACTTCTGGGCCCTTATCTCCTAGTAAAAATGCTTCCATTCTTTTTCTGGTATCCTGAAGCAATACATTAAGAAATATAACAACCTAGAAGTTGTTTGTGATTCCTTGGAATTGAAAGCATAGAAAAAATAACAAGTTTATAGTAAAGGATTCGAAAAGGATGTGTTACTTTTAATGTACAGTCAACATTAAGTCGTTGCAGTAAGGGCGATTTTCGTAGTGCAATTGTTACCAGTGTGCTCGGAACATGAGGCGAGTCGCTGTGCAGTAACAAATTCACGTGTCAGCGGGGGATGGGTGAGGTACTGCGCAGCGAGTAGCGCTTCAGAACCTTCAGAACCGCCATAAAGTTTGAATCGGGCTGTACCATCTCTGTATCATCCCCTAAAGGGGTTTAAATAGAAAGTTTTTGTAGGAGTTCGTCAGTTTTGCCGATTGGTATTCTCATCGGACACGGCTTGTAAAATATAATTTACTGTACCTTATCAACTTTAATCTCAGCGCTAGGCGACCTAATATAGGTATAAAATATTTCCGCGCCGAGTTGGTGCCAGCTACTCCTGGGACTGTGCCTCAACTCCTCAACAGCCATCCAGAAGCCGACCAGACCCTGGGAGCACATCGTTTCCAGGAACATCGAGAGGTATCGCCGCCCTGTCACGCTCTCCATTATTTTGTGTAGAGGTAGAGTCTGTAATAGAATTGATAGCAGATTCAAACAAATGCTATCGGAGCACTAATACTACCTAATCTGCGTTCGCGACTTATTTGCCAAAAATGTAAACAAATAAGTTTATGGAAAAATAACTTTAATTCTTACACAATAAAGTTCAGTTTATGCTACCACTTCAAACATTTTTATAACTTTTTCAAGAGTGCTAGTCACTCTGAAATCAACTTAATAATTATAGAAATAATGATGATATTTATTTAACTTGAATAACATCAATTTGAATAGGGTTTACCTACCAAATAAAATGACAGTGTAGTTGTTAGTAAGTCCACGTTGCACGGACTCAAAAATATCGCGGCGGGATTTTATCACGCAGTGGATTTTCTATTCTCGGCGCTAAGCAGGGCGTTGAAAATTCAGTGCACGAAAAAAAAACCGCCGCGAGAAAGACGCGCCCGTGCGGACTTGGGCTAATAAGTATATTGATATTTGTGTCTATGGCAATATGGATGGCACATGTTTTGTCTCTGTATCACCCTAAGGTTGACTGGTCAAAACTGTATCTGGCATTTAGTCCGCTGTTGTACAGTATACTTTTTTCGTGCATAAATCCTACTAATATTATAAACGTGTATGATGTTTGTTACTCTTAAAAGCAAAAACTACTGAACGGATTTGGATGAAATTTGGAACACAGATGGTTTATGACCAGGATTAACATATAGGATACATAACATTTACATACATTTTTATCCCGATATTCCCACGGGATCGAAACTTATGCGGGTGAAACCGCGGGGCGCAGCTAGTCTTTCATAAATATATTTATTTGCATGTTTTATTTCTACATCGAGCCAGTGGTGCTTTATACATTTATGCAGCGCGATCGGACGTCGCGGCAGCTGGTCGGATGCTCGCGCATTCCCTTATGTGATTAGAGAGTAGGTACAAGCACAGGTGCGCAAGAGTTTTAAACTTTTAAACCGGACCTCGCGGAATCCGCTCTCATAATTATTATAATCTATGTATGTCCTAGACACCACAAAGTGTGAGGGTGTGTCACACTTTATACATAATGTGAATGTAACAGAGCTTCAATTAAATACCGAGACATCGTTATGAGTAATAGGATTAAGAAGATTACTGTGTGGATTATACATTTTTTAAGCTAAACCCAATTTGATAAAACTCGGTTAGGTACTATTGGTATAGTATTTCTGAGATTTGTGTGAGATACTTAAAAATATTGTAATACGTGTTAGTTGCAAAGCAAGTCACCGAGAATTCACTTTTACACACAGTTTACCTCCAGAGTTGCAGTTTATTAACTAGATAAATGGTATGAAATGTGTGATAGTACCTTTACCTTGCTATCAGACTCCACCGTCGGGAAAGCTCCATCCCATCCAAGCTTCCTAAGGGCGGTTTCACACTCAGCTTTGGCAATAGTTAGCTGATTTATATATCTCTTTAGTTTCTTAGCATCTGCTACTTGTTGTCGACTTATATTCTGTGAACCACTTTTTTCTATAACCTCTATGTCTACACCCTTAGCTCGTTTCACGTTTTGTAAGGTAGTAGCTTGCATTATTTGGGTGACGATGTCATATCTGCAATGGGAAATGGAAGTTGTTTCATACCAGGCGAAAAGTAGCTTAAATAACTCTCATAATACCGTTGGGTGCTCGAAATTCAAAAGATATTTGTAGCAGTCATGTATAGATATGTATAAATAAAAATGAAAAGAGAGGACGGTTGGATTTTTTTTTCTTTGTTTATAATAGACCATAGGAGGACTGAAAAAGTGAAAAATATAAAAAGTTGCCCGGAACATTGAATAAATTAATTCGGGAAAACTGAAAGTGCTTTATTCTATGGGAATTGTGGACAGGACAACGTCTGTCAGGTCAGCTAGTTCAAAATAAGCGTGAAGATGTGTGTCCTGTACGCTACTGAATTTTCATTTAATACGTAGCAAAATCAGCCTACAACGGTCCCACTAATGGGACACAGGCCTCCTCTCAGTGAGAGGGAGTGGGCCGTGTCCACGCGGGCCCAGTGCGGGTTAATAGGTATCACACTTGTGTGTGTGGTATGAATTTTTGGTTCTCTCGGGCCGGTTTCCTCACGATATTTCCCTTCACAGTTTTGAGAGCAGTGGTGATGAAATTATTTACACAATTTAATACGTGCTTATCGTAAATCAAAACAGTCGGCATTATCATTGGTTTCGATTAACAACGCCGGCAAAATTACTGGTTTCACTTAATAGAAAAACTACCAAAGCCCAAAACGGGTTTCGAAGTGTTACTTAGAAGGGAACTATACGGTTCACGCAAGTATGCGTTAACGTGAATAAATTATAATATAAGTATTTTGTTTTAAACTCAAGGCACCCGTGTCTGCTAGCTGTTGATAAGTTAATGTTAAACGAAAATATATTTTATGTAATGAGGTCGATTATGTAGATAAAGCTGGAATAGGGAAGTTCAGCGAAAAAATATGAATGATAACGCATGAGGATAATATGGTTACATCATCTGTACCTATTTTTTTTTTTGTATAACGCCATTGCTCTATTTATGGGGATAGGCGAAAACAATAATAGGACGATCTGAGTGCTTCTATCATTCACAATCAGCCTATAATCCACCACGTAGGCGCAGTGCTGGTTGGTGGATGTCACACGTCTTCAAATTTTCGGTTCTAGGCATATCAGTTTCCTCACAATGTATTCTTTCACCGATTGAGAGCAGTGGTGATGAAATGAAATACACAAAGTAAAGTGTCTGTCTGAGTTCGAACTCACGACAACTCGTAAGTCTGATTATTATCATTACGATATTTCGTGAAAAAGGATAGTTAAAGTAAAGATACATCTACAAACGATCAGACGAGAGAAATAAACCTAGAATAAAATACGTAAATGTAACTTTTTGCATGATGTTATTGCAATTTTACTTTAGTATACCTACCTACCATTTGGAGGGCATGCAAATAGGTACGCCAAGGGTAATACTGTTCTGTAGCTTTTAATTAACGGAAAAAATGTGAAGGGCATACGTCGAAAAATGCCTACATAATATCAGTTTTTTCAATCATTCTTTATGACAATTTTTTTTATCAAACACTTATATCACAGGAGAGTCCTTGACACATATAAGTAATTGGTCAGTGAAAGTAATAAACAACATTATCACTGTGCACTCACCGCAACCGTTTCAGCGTGTCGACATTGTTACAGCTATTGATCAGACGTATGTAGTCTTCAAATGTTTTGGCGTACTCGTGGGTCCTCACGTGCATTGCGTCCACCTCCTTCTGAGCTTCTAAATACTGGATTATCTTCTGGTTTATATAGTCTGGGTCAGTTAATAGGTCTATTGCTGGCTGTAAAACTAGAATTGAAGAAGAAAATATGTAACACAAATCATCATTTTCCTAGCCAACTATGTTGCTTTAAGTCTAACCGAATGCAGCTAAATATCAATATATTACATAGAGCGACTGCCTATCTACCCTCCTTAACCCAGTAACTGGGTAACACGACACCCCCTGGTAAAACGTAAGACTAGCTGTCAAGACTTTCGGGCTTCTGGCTACCCGTAGCGACCATCAAAGATCTACAAATAACAGCCGGGATCAACGACTTAACGTGCTTTCCGAGGCACAGAGGTGTCTGGGTATGTAATGGATGATCACCCATCCACAGACAGACTTGCAATGTAAAAAGTGTCGATGTAAGGACAAGTCGCGCTGCTTGTTCGAACGCGCGCCATTTGTTTGAATCTAGGGACACATCTGCGGAGAAATATGCAACCGGAAGACAGGTGTGCAATACTTTATATATTCTTCAAAAAAATATCAGGGCGAAATTAGGTGTAAGCACACCGTACGTCATCCCGCAATTTTCGGCATGAATGTCACATTATTATACGCTACGCTAATGTTAATTACTACATAAGGCGGGATTATTGACAGTGACCTCAATTTGACACAGATTACCCACAACAGGTGTTTCTATTTATCCACTATAATTCACTTGGTGAACAATGACAGAGTGTATTAAAGTGGAATTATAAGCATGAACAATCATACCTATCTTTAGAGATGCAGTAAACATACTGCATCACCATGTGTAAAGGACAAGATAAACATAGGGCTATTGATAGATTTCATAGTAGACTCCTATTATAGCCGATTCCCATTGGCGTAGCTAGGGACTTTGTCTAGGGGGACAGCCGTCCAGCTGAACTAACCACAGTCATTTAATGAGAGATCATAAATGACGAGTCGTAATAAATAATCCCAGCCCCTAACTCTGCCAGGCCTAACTCTACAAACCTTACATCTTGGTCAATATGTACGGCTCTAATAAAAAGCGATTAAACAGTAAGTAATTCTTATGTTATATATTCTTTCTTTCTTTTCTTTTTTCTTTCAATACTGACGATTTCTCTGGGTGGGCAAAGAAGTTTTTAGGGTAGGCATTGCCCACCCTTGCCCATGCCGATTCCTATAATTTACGGACAATTATTGATTAAAATTAAGACGCTTGCACCTTTACCGATAATGAAGCAAAGATCTCAGCTCTGCATAGTAGACCCTCCCGTATGGAAGCAGCTATCACAGGTAAAATTAGCTTACGAATTTATTTATAAGCCCAGTTGGGCAATAAGAAATGCTACCACTGGTAAGCAAAACAATTCGGTTTTATTTATAGGTGTCAAGCATTGGTAGAATATTCAGTCTGAATTTTAGACCCCTCGTTTGTTAAGCCTAACAAAGACTAACAATAAAAAAAAGTAATCATGTCTCATTAATGACAGTTGAGCTCTTAACATACCTTTGCACGCCAGGATTTCCCTCATGAGGTGTGTAGCAGGTGCCAATGAGTAGCACCGAGGCATAAGAAACATTATGACGAGCTCACTGATCTGTCTCAAGTAGTGCAGTTCTGTGTCAAAGGACATCAGGTGCGGGGCCAGGGCAAATACTGGCGGTTGATTCAGTTCCAATCTGCAATGTTTACAGTTTGTTAATATAAGAAAAAAATAAGTCAATATAAAATTGTATCCTGATGCCAGCAATGCAGACCAGAACTTCGATGCCTAAGTGTCTTTTTGTTTTTAATTGTATAGTTATAAATCTTAATCAAATGCAACTTACGCACAACTTCGAGCAATTCTTATTCTTTCAAAATGCTGTGTGATTTTAGTGACCATGTCGCTGGCCAGCAGCTTCTCAGCATCAACACGTAACAGTCTCTCGTACAAGTTCTGTACTCCGCCCCACACATGCTCCTTGAACTTATCTATCACTGGCTCAGGCTTGTGAGACAACTCCTTCAGCCAACGGGTCACAAAGTCTCGGAGGATATAGTCAATTAGTAGCTGTAACTGGCTGTCTACAGTGCGTCCAAATATGACAGGTAAATGAGACTTTTTTGTTGCATGAGGCCAATTTGACTGATCCTCCTGCACACAGAAATACAAAAGTTAAAATTACTGTGATTGAGGCTTGTAAAAAATGCATCAAATAAATATGTCTTACCTTTAAGGTCTCCTCTATTTGTCGAACATCTTTTTCGACTTTATCCAATAAAAACAAGGATGTTTGGTGTGGAGAAGATAACGATACATGACCCCAAAGCGTCAACACGAAAACTGCTATCACTATGAATAAACTAAGAAATAATAGATAGACCAAGCTCCATAAAAATGGAAAATACCACACTATAGATAAACACAACGGTGCTATGCAGACTGAGATCCACTTATACATGATTTTCGATCAATTTAAATAAACATTATTTTTAGAAAAATAGTAAACAAATATGATTAATCGGGAATGTACGGTTCACAATGCTGTGGCTAGCTTCAGATATTTACGCTCGTGTAACACTGTCTCTATTACATGTTTTTTTATTTATTATTTAAGTGTTTAACGAGAATTGTGTACAGTTTTTTTCCGTAAAGCTATCACTCTCGTCCATATAGTTCCCCTTCCGTCCGTTCATTAGCGAGCTGTCAATAAAAGATTTTATTTCGATTCAAACTCAGAACGAGATGCAACACATTGATCATACTAGTGGCGCAACGTGAGTGAAAGAGACCACTTAAAATTGACAACTCACTCAGACGTCACATTGACATTTGTAAAGTATCAGGCGGGTAGGGGAAGGTTGAGACGGGTCGTTCCGTCGTTCGTCGTCGTAGGGACCCTAAGGAACAGACTATGAATGTACATAAAAATAAACTCATGCATTCTTCCAGTGGGGGTAGGCATAAACTACACAATGCCACCTGCTATGATCCTTACATTATACTTTTGCTTCGTTTACTTTCAAACATCTAATCAAATACGCACGCCGGTTGTAAGTACTACGCACATGACCTTTCAGAAGAACATTACCGATAAGGTAATGTTTTTCAAGATATTTATCCTCTCAACATGAAAAAACGAGCATTTTGTTTTCGATCCATAATACATCTTCTTTTAAACCGTTACGT